>OV702296.1:237154492-247154492 GCA_916181665.1 Avena sativa | reverse complement strand
CGCATCTTTAAGGAAAGAGAATATGGGTTGCGCCCATACAGGCGTGATTTTCTCTGGTGTGGTCTCACTGTCTATTTCCATGTTTTCTGCCGACATAACTACCTCGGCTTTCTCCATAGTTACGCTTACCTCAGCTGCCTTCCTCTTGGGGAATGCCGGGTTATATTGCTGGTCGAGTTCCATCGGCACATTATCTTCTGCTGAATTTGCCGGAATAAAGATGGATTCGGACTCCGGTGATGGTTTTATCGATGGTTTCCTTAGGTGCTCCAGGGCGATACCTGGGGGAATTGACTGCCTGGTTGATCCTAGCTTTGACAACGTGTCTGCGGCATCGTTTTCTGCCCGAGGTATGTGGTGAAATTCACACCCTTCAAAGTATCCACTGATCTTTTGCACATGAAATCTATACAAAGCCATATTATCATCCAACGCGTCCCAATTGCCTGAGACTTGCTGTACTACTAGATCTGAGTCCCCATAGCATAAGATTCGGCGTATGCCAATCTATTTTGCCACCTTCAATCCATGGACCAGTGCTTCATATTCGGCTACGTTGTTTGACGCGGCAAAATGTATTTGCAGCACATATTTCAACTGATCTCTTTTTGGCGAGGTTAACACTATTCCTGCCCCCAAACCATTTCTTAGTTTGGAACCGTCAAAGTGCATCGTCCAATAATTCGGGTCTGGTAATGGTGGCTCATATTGCACCTCGGCCCAATCTACAAAGAAGTTGGCCACAGCCTGAGATTTGATTGCATCTCTCCTATCGAATTGCGGAGCATAAGGTGACAATTCAATTGCCCATTTTCCTATTCGGCCACTTGCATCTTTGTTGCTCAATATGTCGGCTATGGGTGCTTCGCAAATCACTTTGATGGGGTGCTCTTCGAAGTAATGTTTAAGTTTCTTTGCCGACATATACACTCCATAAGCCATCTTCTGATAATGTGGGTAATTTTGCTTTGAAGCGGATAACACCTCGCTCAAATAATACACCGGCCTCTGTACTGACTTATCATTTTCGACTCGTTCTACGATGACTACAGCACTTACTACTCTGTTGGTAGCCGCTATGTAGAGTAACATAGGCTCTTTTGATAATGGAGAAGCCAAAATGGGCGCTGTGACCAACATCCTTTTCAATTCATGAAATGCACTGTCTGCTTGTGGAGTCCAAATGAACTTATCTGATTTCTTCATTAGTTGATAGAGTGGTAGTGCCTTCTCTCCCAGCCGACATACAAACCGGCTGAGCGAGGCTAAACAACCCGTGAACTTTTGTACGTCATTTAGACACCTTGGCAACTCCATTCTTTCTACTGCCTTTATCTTGGTTGGGTTGGCCTCTATACCTCGGCTAGATACGAGAAAACCGAGCAATTTTCCTGCTGGCACACCAAATGTGCATTTTTCCGGGTTAAGCTTCATTCAGAACCTCCTCAGGTTCGCGAAAGTCTGCCGTATATCATCCAGTAGCGTTTTGCTTTCTTTTGTTTTGATGACCACATCATCCACATATACTTGTACATTTTTTCCTATCTGGTCATGTAGACATTTTTGCATGCATCTTTGATACGTTGCTCCAGCGTTGCGCAGGCCAAATGGCATTGTGCGATAGCAATAAGCCCCGTACGGGATAATAAAGGCAGTCTTTATTTGATCGGCCAGATTTAACGGTATTTGGTGAAAACCAGAATACGCGTCTACAAATGACAATAATTCACAACCAGCGGTCGAATCAATGACTTGGTCTATTCTAGGTAAGGGAAAAGGGTCTTTTGGACACGCCTTGTTCAGATTCGTGTAATCGATACACATTCGCCATACAATGGCTACATTCAGATCATCTTTCTTCTTTTCTACTAGTACCGGATTCGACAACCAATCCGGATACAGCACCTCCATGATGAACCCGGACGCAAGGAGCCGAGCTATTTCATCCCCTATTATTTTTCTCCTGTCTTCGGCGAAGCAGCGGAGAGGTTTCTTCACCGGCCTTGCTCCTGGCCTTACATTCAGAGAGTGCTCAGCCAACTCCCTCGGAACACCTTGCAGATCCTGAGTTGACCATGCAAAGATATCCCGATTCTCACGGAGGAAGTTGGTGAGCTCGCTTTCCTATTTATCATCTAGGCCTGCACCAATAGTAACAGTACGCTCTGGGAATTGCTCATCTATCTGAAACTTCTTCGTTTCTTTAGTCGGCTGAAAGGAGACACTTCCATGTGGATTGGCTAATGCCGGCATATTCAGCTGTGCCGACTGAGCAAGGGCTGCTACCTCCTGAATCCTTCTTTTTTCTCTTGCTATAACCAATGACTCGGCCAAATTTGACCCGGCTGAAGCACATTCCATTGACTTCTTGTAATCCCCTGCTACTGTTATCACTCCTCGTGGTCCGGGTAGTTTCATTTTCAGATAACTTACATGACAACTGCCCATGAATTTGGCCAACGCTGGCCGTCCGAGTAAAGCATGATAACAACTCTCTAGGTCCACCACTTCAAATTCTAAGTTTTCTGCTCTGCAGTTATCTCTTGTGCCGAATAACACATGCACTCGGACCTTACCAATGGGTTCGCATGAAAGCCCTGGTACTATCCCATGGAAAGTGGTCCTCGTGGATTGCAGCATGTTCTGGGATATTCCGAGTTTATGCATGGTATCTTTGTACATGATGTTGATACTGCTCCCATTGTCAATGAGAACCTTTGAAAATTTCACATTAATGCTCGGTCCAACAAATATTGGATCCAACACGAGTGCATACGACCCCGGACTCGGCATTATCTTGGGGTGATCCTTTATGCTCCAAGTTACTTCTTGATCTGACCAAGGCATATATCTTGGCACTGCCGGCATAACCGCATTTACTTCCATATGCCGGCGCTGCACACTCTGCTTGTCTTGTTGTTCCGTCATGAACACGCAATAAGACTGATGATGTTCTCTGTAATCATTGCGTCCATTATTTCCTGGATTCGTCCTTCCATCCTGGCCTTGGTTCATCACTTGATGTACCGCATCTCTCCGGTCCGAGTTATCGTATCTTGGGGGAGGAGGCGGTAACATCAGTTGCTGTGCATTTGCTCCAGTCAACTGCGGCTGATGCTGCTGATGCACTTGGAGAGGTGCTTCCTGAATGCCTGTGGGGTTTCCCATTGCATTTTTCATCCATGCACATTGGCGGGTCGTATGGTTAGCCGGTCTGGCTGGGTTTGACGTGTGAAATTTACACGGCTGATCTAACATAGATTCGAACGTGTACTTCGGCCTCTCCTGCCATTGCTTCTTTTGTTCTGGAGTCCACTGTCTTTTTCCTTCATTCCTTGGTGTCCACTGCTGAGGACCATTCTTTTGCCGTTGAGTCACGTGACTCGGCTGATCTTGCGCTACCGCTGCCACTTGGGCCGAATTATATCTATAATCCGGCCTTTCTTCTCTTCTTCTTCCTCTAAAATCATTGCGCCTGGATGACCCGGCCAAATCTCTAGCATAATGGTCTTGTTGCTCCCGATGATCTGCCGACATTAATTCTGGTTGCGTCGGATCTCCCAATGCATAGGAGTCCGCTATTCTGATGGTTTCTGCTAATGTGGTCGGCATATCTCTTTGCAGTCGCTGCCATAACACACTGGCATAACGGCATCCTTGTGCGAACCAAGCTATTGCTTGTGACTCTATAACTCCTTCACACGAGTTTCTCAGGTTACACCACCGAGTTAAAAACTCTCTGTCGGTTTCATTCGGCCTTTGCTTGCACATGCCTAATTGTTGCGGCCTGTTTGGCCTCTTATATGTGCTGGTAAAGTTGCTAACGAACATTTCTTCAAAATCCAACCAACAGTTGATGCTGCCTGCTGGTAGATTATTCAGCCATACCCTAGCTGGTCCCTCCAACATTTGTGGGACATACCGTACTGCCCATCGCAAGTTCCCACCTGCTATTTTCACAGCTGTGGCATAATCAATCAACCAGTCTTGTGGTTTGGTGCTCCCATTATATGTCTTAGTGCCTCTTGCCAGCTAAAAGTTCGGCACAGGTGGTTCGCCCACGATCCGTGGTCCGAAGCACGTCGGACCCGGTGGACCCTGTTCTTCCAGCAGCTCGAATCGGTATAGCCGGTCTAGCTTTACTCTGGCATCATTTGATAGCAAATCTCTGTACAGGACTCTGTCTTGCATTCCATAGTGGTTATTTCCACCATGGATCGCATATTCCATCTCGGAATAACCATCATTGTACCTTTCATTTACTTGATTGTGGCGAGCCGGTCTTGCTTCTCTTTCCTGCCGAGGTTCATGTCTTGGCTGCGGGTTCAGCGGTGGTTCTCTCCTTACTTCAACCGGGATATTGTTCTCGTGATTGCCTCTTCCGAGTTCTCTTCTGCCGAGGTCTCCATTGCCTCGGCTTCCGCCGTCTTTCTCAGCATGGCCGAGATTCCTCTCACCACTGTTACCTCGACTTCCATTGCCTCTATTCTCGTTTGCTTTCCCAGCTATCGCCGGATTATACGGAACGATTTGCTTGTTTCTCTTTCCTGAAGTTACCGCTTTGTCCCTTCGTGCATTGTTTCCGGGTGAAGACGCTGCTGCTACGGACAAGGCCGGTGCTGCTCCAGCCGAGTGAACCATTCGCGAGGCCCCTGGCCTCGCTGGGTATGCCCTGAGCATTTCTTTGTTTTGCTGGTTCGCAATGCGCACCAGCTCATTCACACTTTCTTGCTGTTTCTGCTGGGCTTCGCCGGTCAATCCCTCTAACTCTAATACTGCGACATTTGCCGCTCTCAGGTTCTTTGTCGGGGTACTGTACCTCGGCAAACCCAAATCAACTGACTCTGCCTTATGAGCATCATGCTCCTTGTTGATATCATCTATGAGGTTCTTCCCTCTTAATCTCAACTCGTCAACCCGTTCGGGAGCGATGTCAAGCTTATTAGCTTTGGCATATTCTCGCAGGGTCCTGTTTAAGGACTCCCGCAAGGCCGACACCTTTTTTGCCTCTACCAGCACCTTTTGCCTGGTTTCTTCTAACTCTCCCTGAGCATTTGTCGGATCAAGTATCAACGCTACAGGTGTAGTCAGGTTTTCTATGGTTGCCTGAAGAATGTTTTCTGGTTTTTCCAGAGGTGGCCCTCTCACTCTTGGTGCCTTTGGGGTAGTGTCCTGTACTTCGGCCTGGTTGGTCACTGGGGGGATTACCTCGGTGGGTGGTGGTGCCGTCTGCCTGGGCACGATCTGCACGCCCGCGGCGAGGTCTCTGGTTGATTCGGCACCTGCTACTCCCGCCTGTACTCCGGCCGCAACCATCACCTCGACGCTGCTCACCGGATGCGCTCCGCGCTGACGGCTCGTAGCGCTAAGGGGTGGCTCTCCTGCATCAACAACCTGGTGAGGATAAATGTCGGAGATGTCGACGCCGACGTAGACCCTGTGCCCGCCCAAGCTGATGAAGACACCGTTGCACGGGGGAGTTTTTCCCCTGAAGCTGCCCGCATTGTCACTGACATAGTCACAGAGATCGAATCTCCGGACCAAGCCAGAAACAATGCGCTCGCCAGTGTTGATGAAGTTTCCCGTCCGGATCATGACTCCAGCTAGCACCGCTGCTTGCCCCACGGTGGGCGCCAACTGTCGTGGTGGTGGCACGACAGATGCCATGGGTAGGCTAAAGTATGGGGCCAATGGATGCTAGAGGGATCTGGGGAGGGAAGATGCATTTGATTCTACACACAGAAGACAAAGGCAAAGATCTTTATTTCTCCTTCCTTGGGTTACAAGTGCTTCTTGAGCTGTATTCAAGGGGAAAGGAAGAACTTTACCAGCCTAATGGTACTAAATGAGCCGATCCCTTCCTCAGGGTCCAAGCCTCCCCTTATAAAGGAGAGCCTGGGTGCCTTTAGGGCTGACGGGGCAAGCATATTCGAGGAATATGCTTGTCCCAAAATAGTAGTTCGGCGCCCTCCTTTCTCTGTCGCCCTTCTAATGACGGCAAGGCTCCAGAGGGCCCCCTCCTGCGTGCCTCGGGCTTCAGTACTGTCACCTCCGTGACCTCCTTCTGTCCCTCTGTCACTCTGCGCCTTTGTCCCTTGTGCTTGGCTCCGCTCAGATTCTCCGTAGCCTGCGGCTAGAGTTTGACTTTAGGCTTCTCCTTCCCTTACAAGCTTTGTATCATTCAGCCCCGCCTTGCGTAACTCGGCTTGTCCTTCTCCTGCATTAAGATTACTCGGGCTAACCCGGCTGACTTATTCAGTATCTCGGCCGGGTAACGCCTCGCCATTATCACGAGGGTCCTGCCCTTCCCTATCTCGGCCGAACTCTAAAGGATTCGGCCTGACTCATACTTTAAATCGGAAACTAGACGGGCAATCTCCTTTCATCTTTCCCCGTCTTTACCCTACCCGAGGTCATCTCCCCAACATTATTTGTTGAAGGTGATGATATCCTCCTGCTCTGGAGGAGGAGGGACACGGTTACCGTAGATCGTGTCCCAGTCCTGATAAAGATCATAGTGCGAACATGTGAGTACACTCATGTCGCAATGATCACTGGCATGGTTGTGCATAGACATGGGAAAGATCGGTCGGCGCACACAACATGGTGATCATCAGCATTGCCAACTTGGTGTGATGGCAATATCGGTGATCACTGTGCCAGGCTGCATGCACACTTATCTTACCCATGTCCGTGCACAACCATTCTGGTGCTCTGCTCGCATAGCGCATCGCAGAGCGACTATTGGCATACACACGACAATGCGAATGTGGGGGCCCAAATCTACACACATGCATGCAGATTCGGGCTTCAATTGACTAACCGGAACTCTAATCGATGAATTAGACCAACATTGTGTGGATCTCCAAAAGACCAAAAACCCTAACTAACCAAATGCCCAATGGAGTAAGAGAACTTATAGTGGGTCTGTAGGGGTTCTTAGTATGGAAAACAAAAAAAATCTACCGCATGAACACACACAATCCAAGATCTATCTACTAGATTGTAGCAATGAGTCGATTAGAGTACTCACCCTCGAAGATTCGAAAGCGGTTAACGCGAGCAGATTCTCGTGGGTGATGTAGTCGTTCACTTGCCGATCTCAAGATCGCGTAGACAATCCTTCCGGTGCCGCGTTCCGGCAGCGCTCCCGCAGTCAGTAACACGTTCGGTACTCGATAAAGACCTTCCTCTCCCTTGTTCCATCAGGCAACTGAGGTTGTAGTTCTCCCCTCATGATTCCTGCAGCACAACGGCGTGGTGTCGGAGTTAGAAGGAAGATCCCGCAGGGCTTCTCCTTAAGCCGGAGCAGGTAGAGGGGTTCCCCGTTGTTCTAGGGTTTAGAGGCCGGATAGGAGGAGGCGTGGGCTGGCGGCGGCGCGGCGTGGGGTGGGGTTGTGGTGGTGTTATGTTGGAGGGGCAGCCCCCTCCCCTCTATTTATGAGAGGGAGGGGCAGCTAAGGAGGGGAGGTCGAATCCTCCCCCAACTCCCTCTCCTCCTTGGAGCGTGGTGGAGGGAGAGGAGGTTTCCTCTCCTCCCTCCACCAGGATACATTGTCATAGTTTGACTTTTCAAACTTGGCTTTTGACTTTCAATTTTGGAGTTTGATTTCTCTCTTTTATTGCACATCCCTTTGACCTAGGACATGATGCAACCATTCCACTTTGTCATGACACATTCATGTACCCATCCCCTTCCGGTTTGGTGAACCTTCTAGACCCTTCTAGAACATTCCGATGAAAACATCGGAACCATTCCCGAACTCCGGAATTGGACTTTCCTTATATGAATCTTATTCTCCGGACCATTCCGGATCTCCTCGTGATATCCCGGATCCCATCCGAGACACCAAACAACATTCGGTCTTCTTACTCACATTCCATATCTACTAAACAACATCGAATCCTTAAGTGTGTCTCCCTACGGTTCGTGAATTATGCAGACATGACCGAGACTCTTCTCCGATCAATAACCAGTAGAGGAATATGGAAATTCATATGTCTCCCACCTATTTCTACGATTACTTTGAGATTGAATGAACCATTTACATACGATACCAATTTCCCTTTGTCTCGCGATACTTTACTTATCCAAGGTCTGATCATCGGTATCTCTGCATACCTAGTTCAACCTCATTACCGATAAGTACTCTTTACTCGTTCCTGTGATATGCAATCCCTTGTGAGCCAGTCACATGCTTGCAAGCTAATTGGATGACATTCCACCGAGAGGGCCCAGAGTATATCTATCCGTCATATGGATGGACAAATCCCACTCTTGATCCATGTTCCTCAACACATACTTTCTGGACACTCAATTCCACCTTTATAACCACCCAGTTACGAAGTGGTGTTTGATGTCATCAAAGTATCCATCCGGTGATGGTGATTGACATGATCTCATGGTCGAAGGATTTAGGTTGCTATGTATTGAAATCTTATAGCAAGTAAACTATTTAAATGATTTGATATTATGCTATGTTTAACTATAGGAGTATGTCCATCACATAATTCTCCTAATGATATGACCTTGTTGTTAATAACATCTCAATGTTCATGATCAGGAAACCATGATCATATATTAACCAATAAGCTAGTTTAACAAGAGGCTTTACTAGGGACTCTTACATGTTTACAAATCACACAAGTATTAATGTTTCCGGTTAATACAATTATAGCATGGTATGTAAAAAAATTATCATAAGTATGAAGATATGATAATAACCACTTTATTATTGCCTCTTGGGCATATCTCCAACAGTCTCCCACTTGCACTAGAGTCAATAATCTAGTTTCAAACCTTGGTGCATTCAACACCTATGACTTTCCGGTGTTGTATTTACACGATTGCTAGTGGTAAACTGATCTCCAGATCCGACACTTTCAGGTCTGTGTGTAATTGCATGTCTTTGCATCTCTACGCATCACTCATTCTCTAATGAGATGGCTTTGTATAAATTTGGTCCTTTGGTGAGACCTTTAGTTCCTTGGGGTTAAAACATGTTGATAATATTGTCGTACAATATATCTTCATAGTACTATCCCGCTGTGAACCACACCTAGTTCGATAACAAACTATTTGACACAAATGCCCTCTTATGCTGATATAATAGCAGTCATATACTTAGCCTTTTGTTGTAGTATCTATCACAATGTCTTAACTTTGGAACTCATCCAAATCCATTGTGGAACTTACTTTCCATCATATTGTGCCACCCTTACTTTGTGACAAAACTAGTATCAATGTAGTACTTTTACAATGAACTAACCATCTATTTGTGACTTCTAAAAAAATAATATATTCTTAGTTCTTCCAAAAGATCATAAGAATATCCTTACTATTGTCCAATGATCATCTCATGAATCATTCCAACATATGCTTATAACATTTAGAGCATAGGACATATCTGGATTTGTACATATCACAATATGAGTAAAAGTGCTCTTCGTGATTTCATTCATCAAGTATCAATCTATACTTGAATCTTTGTTTCACTTACCAAGTGTCGATACACTTAAGAATTTAATCCTTTTTGTGTGGCAAGAACCCTTCTCGTCATTTCCATATTTAACTCTTTTAATACCTCATCTATGTACATTTGGCACAACCATATTAGCGTCTCAATCTATCCATATAGATATTGATGCCAAACATTCGGGTTTTGCCTAAGTCTTTCATCGAGATGAAATTCTTAACTTTGTGTTAATAAAAGATACATCGTTTCAAATCAACAATATGTCTTCCACATAATGTATTATAAACATGTATTAGCGCTCCCACTTAATTTCTTGCAAATGCAAGCATCTTCATCGTCTCCGATGAAATTAAACTCTTTTAACAGTTCCATCACAGTGAATATTCCAACTCCGTGATGCTTATTTCAACCATTGAAATACATAGTAACCTAATCCTTCGACCATGAGATCATGTTAATCACCATCACCGGATGGATACTTTGATGACATCAAACACCACTTTCATAACTGGGTGGTTATAAAGGTGGCATTAGGCATTCTGAAAGTATGTGTTGAAGCACATGGATCAAGAGTGGGATTTATCCATACATATGACAGATATATATATACTCTAGGCCCTCTCAGTGTAATGTCATCCAATAGGCTTGCAAGCATGTGACTAGGTCACAAGGTATGTCATTTCATAGAATGAGTAAAGAGTACTTATCGATAACGAGGTTAAACTAGGTATAGAGATACCGACGATCAAACCTCGGATAAGTAAAGTATCACGCGACAAAGGGAATCGGTATCGTATGTAAATGGTTCATTCGATCACGAAGTCATCATAGAAATATGTGGGAGACATATAGATTTCTAGATCCCTCTATTGGTTATTGATCGGAGAGGTGTCTCGATTATGTCAGCATAGTTGACGAACCGTAGGGAGACACACTTAAGGATTCAATGTTGTTTAAGTAGAGATGGAATATGATTTGGAAACCGAATGTTGTTTAGAGTCTCGGATTGGATCCAGGACATCATGAGGAGATCCATAATGCTCCTAAGAATAAGATTCATATAAGAAAAGTCAATTTCCGGGGTTCAGAAATGTTTTTGGTGTTTTGACCGGAAGCTTCTAGAATGTTCTGGAAGGTCCACCACGGGAGTGGCACTTGGGATGCGGCATGCGCTAAGGGGCTGTCCGCACCAAGCCCAAGGGAAACTTGGCCAAGGACTAGGAGGAAAGGGTCAAACCCTAGTTTCAAAAGTCAAAACATAGTTTAGGAAGGAAAGGGAAAACTTGAAAGGCAAGTTTGCAACTCTTCCCTTCCTAGCCGAGTTGGGGGGCAACTCGGCTATGGCAGGGAGGTCCTTGGCCGCCGGCCCTCTCCCATATAAGGAGGGGTAGGGCGCCACCCCTTGGACCCTTGTCAATTGGCGCCTAACCCTAGACGCCCCCTCTCTTCTCTCTCGTCCACCGTCCTGCTCCGGCTTAGGCAAAGCCCTGCAGAAATCTCTCCTCCTCCACCACCACCATCACACTGTCGTGTTGTTGGTATTCCGAGGAGATATAAAACCTCCGCCTCCTTGATGGAACAAGGGAGATGAAGGTCTTCATCGGCTACCGTATGTGTGTCCGACTGCGGAAGCGCTGCCGGAATGCGGCGCCGGAAGGATCGTCTATACGATCTTGAGATCGACAAGTGATTGACTACATCAACCACGAGAATCCGATATCGTTAAACACTTTGCATCTACGAGGGTTAGTTCTCTACAATCTTGTTGCACCGATCTCATAGATTAGATCTTGGCTTTGCCATAGATTAGATCTTGATTTTGTGTATTCATGCAATAGATTTTTTTTTGTTTTTTAGGCTACGAAACCTACAAATGAGACATGTGCTGGTTGCTATCGGCGGCCATCGCATTGATCCCTGCCCCCACGTTGAGCCGTGTTGCTTGGAGGGAGCTCAGATCGTCCAATATGTAGGGTCATCGATTGAACCCCTGCAGCATTGCCGCCCTCGTCGGCACGTGCGGCGCCATAGCTGCAAACGACGACAGTTGGTTGAGATCCGAAAACACTATCAGATTAACCACCTCCCTGAGCTGTGTAGGTACTTGGTCTCGTCCCCCTGGAAGGCACGGGCGGACTCAGTGGCTCGCCGGGGCACGAGCTTTGTCGCTAGAGCGGTCGCCGAAGGCGTGGGCGGAGGAGGCAATGCATCCATTGTCAGTTTTCGCTGATGGGACATGAGGGGTAAGGAGGGAGTGTGGCAGTGGGATGGTGACATGAGTGAGGAGAGTGGGGCAAGGAGTTAAGGCAGCGTCTCCCACGCTTCTCTAGGCGTGCGGTTGGTTGAGAAATCGATACAACTTTTCAGTCCTGAGGGACTGGACGTGGGAAAACGGCCGAATCGAACATTGCCGCTAGGCTTGTCTATCTGCTGCTTTAACACGCGCGCTGGCCACAACGCGAGCAACGCCAAGCCTACCAATCGGATTCAGGGTTTCGAGGCCTCTTTTGCCATCACTGTCTTTCCCTGCTTCATCTGATTCGAGGTTGCCAACCTCGGTGTACTCTTCCCCGTGCCCTCTCTTTGTCCTGCCGTCGCCGCCGGCAGTCTGATCAAATTGCTATCTCAATGGAGTTCAGGGCTTCAGGCCCTAGGAGTCATCCGCCGCAAGAGCTGCGTGACACGCAGGCAACTGAACATCAATATAACAGATTTATGTTATTTTTGTAGTTATCGTCGAATAAACTGTTACCTAGGTTGCAAGCGGAATCCCACTTTTGGTTCATTTGAAAATTTCTAGTTCAACTTTTTAGCCAAAAATTTGAACTAGTAGAAATTTTTAAATAAACTAGAAGCAGGACTTCGACAGGACCGATTGCAACCCTACTATTAGCTCCCCATGATGGATGGGTTGACAAATCTGTGTTTCTAGTGTTGAATCTGGGCTGTGGCCTGGTAAGCCGTGGACCTGAATGACCGAATGGGCAGCCCGAAGTTCAGTTTAAGGAAGTGAAATAAAATCTTGAGATTACGTTGTGCTGCATATGAAGAGCCCATATGTTTGATTCACGAGTCCACCCTTTATACTCATTTTTTCTTCAGAAGATTCATTTACTCATAAAACGTGAGCAAGAGTATTTTCATTATCCATAACTTGTGAGAACACCCAGAACTACTCTTTGGTTGCCAGATTCAGATTTTATGTCAGTTGTGTGTCTTGCACATCTCACAATCAAGGCATGTTTCAGCAATCTGCTGCTGGACCTCAGAAGCCAGATTACACACGCTCGCTCACGCTGTCACGCACGCACACGCATGTCAAGTGCTGCAAGATGCAGCGCCGCCGTGTTCAGAAATGTCATGTAAAGAAAGTCTCTTCAGTCATTTCCACAACTAAATTTCCCATCAGCCACTCTGGTTTAGTTTAGTTGATCAAGGATCTAGTATGAAAAGCAAGGAATACTCAAATTAATGTGCTTCTTACAAAGCAGTAGTTTAACCAGGACATGGTTAATTTGGTCCCAAAAATTTGCACATGCGAGCGCGCCAAATCATCCAAACATATGCAGTTTTTAAACAAATTGATAGATTTATGGCTCTCCGGCTGTTCTCCGCATGAAAAAAAATGGACACTATCACCAAAATTTACAGAAAATGAAAACATCGACGCTATGGTCTGCAAATTTTAACTAGTACTACCTCCATCCCAAATTTGTTGTCTCAACTTTGTCTAGATTCGTATGTATCTATATACTGGATCCATGTCTAGATATATGTGTATCTAGAAAAAGTAGGAACAACTAATTTTGGATGGAGGAAGTAGTATAACCGGTTAGCAAGAGGCTGCGCTGGATTTTCAGAAAGTGGTTCTGGAGCTAGTTGTTTCAGATAAGATATTAAGGAGCTAGTGACAGGAAATGAAAATATGTGACAGGTAGGAGGGAAAAAATATTGATCACGAAAGAGATTACATGTAACTGTGATGTAAGATAGGATACCAAGAAGATAATGGTTTCCATGGGCTGCTACTTAAAATGTTTTTTCTTACACCTATGACAGGGTGAAATCTGTTTTAGATAACGGTGACAGGATCGAATGAACTGATCAATGCCTTCTTTAACCAGTGAAATCCTGTGCATCAAGCAAGATTAGTTCTTGGAAGTGATCAAACATTGATAGGCAGGTAAACAAGGTTTATTTAACTACCCAGGACAGTTGCTGGCTGACTTGGTACAGGCAGCCTTAGTATTCTACTTTTTACTTAGATACGATCATTCAGATTTGACGGAGAGGTTACTTCAAAAAAAAAAAAGATTTGACGGAGAGGTGCAGTTCATCGTCTCATGACTCGTGAGTTTCTTACCCATTTTTCCGGATCGGCAAGATAAACTGAGGAAGTAGTTGCCACTTGCCATCCCCAACTCCTCAGGAGCAGTGCACATGTCAAGCGCCGACTGACTTGGCGCGCGGTCCACAAGTAGAAAATCAAACCTAAATCGTCAGTCTCGATCGATGACTTGGCGCGTGCTTCGCTACGCCCGTCTGACTATCTGCATATGATGTCAAGCAATCTGAACCTGCAAATCATCTGGTTCCCTCTTGTCAACGCGGACGTACAGCAGATCAGCAGGGCCGGTGAAATCGTCTGCTGGGGTTTTTCGAATCAGCGCCGAATGAGTATCTGTCATCGATCCAGCGAAAGAGGCAAGGCTGATCATTTCTTCTGATAATTAATGGTGATCCTCTTATCATCTTCTGGAGCTTGAAGCTAATTATACGTGGGGTCTAGTTTAGTTAGGCAGCATGGAGCATGCGACTTCTTCTTTAGTGTCAAACTGCTGGTCGTTTTCATGTCTACTGATTGTCTAATCGGCAAGTCAACATGGAAGTTCAGTTCATGCTAGCTTGCATGTTTCTGTCAGAAGATATGCTATTTTTGTAGGCGTGCCGAAGAGTCAGAGGGAGGATACGTGCATTGTGTCTCCCTCATTTGGTGTAGGCTCCATCTATGTCTGTCTGATCTTTTCTATGCCAAAGCGGAAAGAAATGGAATTAAAAAGTACTGTACTTGACTGATTGATGCAATGTGGTCTGAAAATAAATAAATTCGTAGAAGAATCTATCTTTCGTTTGCAATGACGAGACTGTGTTCTGGTTTTCCTGATTCTGGTAAATAGGCACTCAGGTCTGAAACCAAATTCTGGTCAGCAAGAAACCAAATTGAGCAACGTTTTGGAAGGTTCAAACACTCTGCCCCCACATTCCTAACACTCATTTTATTTATCCTCTTTCAAAATCAACTATTCAAACTGAACCAAACAAATCCATCCATAAAGAAAAACAAACAATCCTGACACATTCTCTTCTATCTTTACTAACTATGGACAGTGGTTGAGGAGATAATAGCACTTTTGCCAAGATCTTCGGAGCCATCATCAACCAGCGGTTGCAATGTCTACCTCAGAGCCGAGACTACCAGTCTCAAGTCTCAACAAACGCTTAATTCTATACCAATTCCCTCCGAATAATCTAGAAATCAACCAGGATTTTCCAGAGGTCGGACCATATCATAAGATTTATCTGACGAGCTGTATAGGATTGCAGGTAGTACTCCTGATTGATCGAGCTCTTGTTTAATTACCTCGAGGAATGAACCCAATCAGTCTCTCTAACTACCTGGTCCTGGATCATTAACTTAATCGACAGGGTTAATTAACTAGCTGCGCACGCAACTTGCCGGCCGGCCTTGATCGATCGACATGCGCCATAAGGTAGCTTTGTCGACGAGTTACCGAGTAGCTAGAAAGGCACAGCAACTGGGGATATGCTATGGGTTCTCTGCGGCTACCTAGGTTAGTTGACAAGCAAGCCATGCACACGCTTGCCATGCTCCCAAGTTACCTAGTAACTTCCAGCAATTCATGCTGCCGACCATTTGGTAATTAACCTAGTTGGAATCTCTTACACGGGCTATGTTCCAGTAATGAAGATCTGTTTAGCGATTTCTATAAAGTTAGGATGCAATGTGTTCTTTAATTGGTACGTACCTAGCCAGCTGCGCCAGGCGATCGGAAGCAACCTGCAGAACCCATCTAGGTTCCGTCCCCTCGACCGTGACGCTGCCGGTTCGCTCCGTCCTCGGTGGCCTGACATTAGAGGTGTGGCGAACCATGGCCTCTCGCCGACGGTAGGGTTTTTGTTTTTGTTTAGCCCTTTTCCAGTGTCTTCTTCAAAAATGTTGAGGCGGCGGCTATGTCCTAAAGTTAGAATAAGGTCGTTCCTGTTCTATCCTCGTTCCGGTGATGCGTCTAGCGCCAGTGAAGGATGCGTGGAGTCGTGTGTCCGACGAATCTCTTGGGATCCGATCGTTTTGTGTATTCGTCAGTGTGGTTAAGGTCAGTCTTTTCCAATCTACGGTTTTCATCTTGGACGATGGTTGCTGCTCTGGTGTGCTGGTCCTATGGGATCTTTGCACGACGATTTCCCGTCTGTCTACTACAACAAGCTTAACTACAACAAGTTTTGCCCGGCTCCGGTGATGAAGGGGCGAGGACATCGGCGTGTCTTCGGCCCGTGCTAGTGTCTGCAGTCGTCGATAGTTGGTCCAGTTACCTATTTTTAATTTCTATTATTTTTAAAACTTTTTATACTACTGTTAATGATTATTATAGATCAGTGGAATTTCGAAAAAAAAGTGTTGTTTAATTTCCCGTCCGAAGATGACTGAGCATAGGAGCCATGTGGGTACACGGTGGTGGACAATGTACAACGTGATTGCGTAGATTAGAGTCCTATAAGCTTGCATCTCAATGCACATTCCTTAAACAAAGTTAATTATTACTCTCTTTGCTGACTAATAATCAGTGACGTTCTGCCACGGCAAAGTCAAATGAAAGCTAGGCCGGGGGTGACGCGTGAACAGCCAAATGGAGAATGCCAGGATCGCTGCCGGGGCTCACGTCGCTGTCAAGGGCGTGACGTGCTCCCCTGCAAGCTACGTGGTTGGATCAGGGGCCAACAAGAAAACAAGAGTATAATCCAAAAACGGATGAAATAATCGAAGTCAGCTCGTGGTCGATAGATGCTACTACTATGTGGCTGCCACCAAAATCCCGGACAAAAACCTTACGTTCCCATGTTGCTTGATTTGTTATCTCCATCGTTGGGAACTTGAGCTAAGCAGGGCTGAAGTTTAACAAGAGCAGCGGGTGCACCGGAGCTAATAAAAACAATTTAAAGTGAATACTTTTAGGTAATTTTTTTGGTTAACTTGAGGTGATACAGAAGCAATTTTTTATAAAAAGCATATATTAATATCAAGAAGATACAAATTATACTCAGCCTCTGTAACAACATATTTTTCTATTGACATTACAGATGCACATATTTGAAAAAAAAAGAATTATAAAAAAGAAAAGTCTCGCTACACCGATGAAATCCTTAGTAGCAGTGACACTAATACCACCAATACAACACCAGAAGTCCAACCCCTCCAAAAGCGACAAGAAAAAAACAGTGCACAAACGTCGTCGTCGTCTTGATCAAAGATGCTAGGTTTTCAACCCGAAGAAAGTCCTTGCTCGCAAAACAATACCTTCTATAAGAAAATTTTAAGACACAACCAATGAAGGCCAGATCTTGGGTTTCGCCCTGCAAAGTAAGACTGTGAACTTCTCCTGTATTGTCGCCCCCACTAACAGTCCCTGCTGCGAGTCCTAGATCACCAAGCCAGCCCCTCGTCGCCATAAAGACTCAAACCACCACCACTAGTCCTCATATCCCGACTTTCATGACCTTCTCCATATCTGACTTTACCATGGATCACCAAAGACATGTCTCATGATGGTAATAGACAGCAGAACTTTGCCACACTCCCTCTGAAACCAAATGGTTAGAAAAGCGTCCGCCTGAATCCCATCCGATCCAGCAATCTCCAAGCATGAGGCGTCCATGGGAGTTTATTGACGGAGCCTTTTGAAACTCGACACTCCAGCCAAAACAACAAGGACAGGCCTCCAGTAGATCTCCGTCTTTGCGTGGGAGAAACCCTAGGACCGCCACCTTTATTTGAAGCCAGGCCAGCAGCCCCCACGCAACCGACCTTCGTTGGCTGTCCGACCCACCGGAAGAAGCCGACAGATCAAGGAGACCCTGGTCGCCACTCCCTCACGCGGCACGAAGAGGATCCGTCCATGGCAGCCACAGGAGTAGCAGCAGCCGCCTTCGTCCCTTGGGCCCAGACTGCCGTCGCGCGTCGCTAGACTACGCCGCCGTCCACCGCAACTCCACATCCACAACACCCCGCCGCTGAGCTGAATCGGACTCCACGCAAAATCTTGCGCCACCCATCGGTTCTGTCTCTCCACGTGAAGAGTAAGAGTGGAGGGGAACCGTCCTTTTCTTCACCGCCGATTGACGGCTAGGGCGCTGTCACCACGGCCAGCGGCGGCGGTGGCAGCCAGGAGATCCCAGCGGCAGCTAGGTTTTTGTGAAGGATGCGGTCGCCCCGGGAGCCGCCAACCCGAGGGCGTTTTTCTATTGGCCCGTCAACGCACCGTTTTTGATGATACAGAAGCAAGTTGTAGGGCACAAAAATATTTTTCATTGCAATGCAACATGCTTAGAAAAATAAACCATTTAAGCACCACTGCTTGGTTATACAAAATAAATGCTTAACCAGGCACCTCTAATACAAAAATAAGCATTGGCGCTTGAAGAAAAAATAGTTGATTTTTGTAAACACTTCTCTAAACATCTTACATTGTATTTTTTTTTTGCACGGACCTTACATTGTAGATGATCTTACCATTCCGTGTATAAAAGACTCATTCAATGATGGCAGCTCCGGGATACAACTCATGGAGCATCCAAAGGGTAAATATGTTGGAAAGCATTGTGCATAGAAAAACAAGGCTAAATGCCCTGCCCCAAGATATTAGGCTAGGATCGAGGGATTCATCCCTTGCACTGCTCACACAAGTCATACATGAATGAAACCATGCCATTTTCATCAGCAACCTTGTTTCTTCCAAAGGGATGGAATTACCATGAATCAACAACAAAAAAGCAGCGTGTGAACAAAGATTATATCATTATTGCCTAGCTGTAGCAAGTCAACTAGCTCTCTGAAGTCGGCAACGTCTTTTTAAAGGGGGAATGCGGCAAGAGAAACCTTTACAGTGATTTTTTAAAAAATAATAAGAACACAAATCTGCATCCATAAAGACTTAAACCTAGGTGGTTGGGTTGTACATCCACTTTTCTAACCATAGCTCACTTGTCGGGCATGCATATGTTGATATGGCATAGAATTGTCACGGATTGATTAAATATTTGTTAAACTTGATGTTGCCCAAATGTCCGCAGACAGAAGCATGTCGCGGTTTGCTAATTGTACATTGGCCAGGGCACATTGTATACAGCAATATACATATCTTCACATATGGAACTGGAAGCAAGCTATAGTACTGTACTTAGTCTAGCTGAGTGCGTGCTTGATCGTGCTTTAATAAGGGGATGCACTACGTACCAGAAACGCGACTAGTTCGGCGCATACATCATGCATGGATTAAGTAAAAGTTGTAGTAACATACCAATATTGTTTTAGAAAAAAGATTAGCTGACTATGTGTTCCTCGTTAAGAGGAGAATTGTAGCTCCTTGCTGATTAATTAAGAAGACTAGGTGTGTTCCTTCTCATCAATCCAAAATCCACAAGGAGTAGTATCTGGTGCCCACATCCATGCGCATCCAGGATTATTCCTGATAGCACGTAGACGTCGTGTTGTTAACGCGACAAGGATAATGAACTAACTATATTTTGAAGGTTTTTTTTTTTTTTGCTATGTGCATCCGTGATATTTAGAGTTAGACATCATGTCGTTGCAGAGACCGAGTGTAATTGGTAGTATCATCTTGATAATAATATATTTCTTTTATAAAAACTAACTGTATTTGACCTTAAAATACGATGTTTAACATGACTGATGTAACCTGTAGACGTCCTTGTTAGAACATGCAGGCCGTGGTGTTTTTCTTGTCATGCATATATAGTGGATATATATGCAAACTCTAAATATACGATGTATTTGCACTGAAAACACGATGTATATGATGTGTGCATCTGTCTCTCGCAAGATAAAAAATAAACAGCTGACCGATAGGCCGGTAACTCTAGTCTCTAGGTTAACGTGACCCAGACAGCAGCCGCATGTGTCGATGTGTGTCAGCTTGGCGTAAAAACACAGACAAGTGTACTAGTACAAGAGATCGATGCGTGCAACTGCCAAAAGACATTAATCCCCAACGGCAACAAACGAGTGAGAGGATGGGATATTCATGGTGGCGTGCGCAAGGTCAACTCCGCCACTCGAGCGAGGGGCGGTAGAAGATAAGGGGACACACGGCTACGGTTGCAAGCTAACCTGCTGCCGTCACATGGGCATGCACCTCCAGGGTCAAGCGCAGCGCGTCCGGCCGGCCGCCCCCTTGAGGCAGAATGCATAAAACTGACCTAACTTCGAAAGGATTTTATAAATTGAACAGTTAGCATAAGTATTTTACACAACTAATCCTTTTTATAGCGTCTAACGGAAATGCTTCACATTATACAGTATAGTGCCTATGTCAAAGACGCTACACCCCTGGCCAGCGTGGCACGCGGGTCCCAGATGCTGCTCGGTAACGCCTCGACGGAAGGCGTTACAGTATAAAGTGTAGCGCCTAAGTGATAGGTGCTACACTAATGTTTATATAAGGTGTGAATCTTCATTGGACAAAAGTCTCTCTTAGCCTAGATGGTTGAGCCCTTTGGTTTGGCTTGTAGGTCTTGGTTTCAAAACCTTCATCTATTTTATTATTTTTTTAATTTTTTTGAGCTTCAGTTTTATGGGAATTTTTTCTCTAAGTCCATAACTGAGTAGCATAGTGTACAGCCAACATCTCTCTTTTTTTTTTATGAGCTTCAGTTTTATGGGAATTTTTTCTTTAAGTTCATAACAAAAATTAGGCGTACAACCTGCACTGAACAATTATCTTTTCACGCAGAGACATTGATTCGCGCATAGCGTATGTACGACATTATGTAGTACAGTATCCGACAATAAAAACGGTTTTGATTTTTGCAGTAACATCGACGATTGATTACATGTACGTACATATATATCGTTCTACAGGACACGTAAGAACGTTACGCGTCCCTACGTGCTGAGCACTGCACCTTTTGGTTTGGCTCGCAGGACGATCGATGCAACTGGCAGGCTACTCAGTTATGGACTTAGAGAAAAAAATCCCATAAAAATGAAGCTCAGATAAATTAAAAAATTAAATAAGAGGAAGGTAGGACTTAAACCCAAGACCTACAAGCCAAACCAAAGGGCTCAACCATCTAGGCTAAGAGAGACTTTTGTCAAATGAAAATTCACATCTTATATAAACATTAGTGTAGCACCTATCTCTTAGGCGCTACATTTCGTACTGTAACGTCTTCCGTCGAGGCGTTATCGGAGCAGCATCTGGGATCCGCGTGCCACGCTAGCAAGGGGTGTAGCGTCTTTGACATAGGCGCTATAATGTATAGTGTGAAGCCTTTCCGTTAGGCGCTACAAAAAAGGTTAGTTGTGTAAAATACCAACGGTTAAGTTTGTGAAATCCTTTTCAAGTTGGGTCAGTTTTATGCATTCTTCCCCCCTTATGGTCTAAAAGATCTCCTCTTCAGTCAGCGTGCGAGCTAGGTACCAAGAGGGAAACTCCGCTATATTTTATTTAGTTAGTTTACTAAATCAGCGATATTTATTATATGGATCATTAGAAATAATATATTGCACTAGTAGAAAAAAAGGCTTCGGTTCAATTTAGAGTCTAACACTAGTCACGATTTATTACCGGGCGGGACTAGTATGAGCACTAGTCCCGGTTCGTACCGTTTTTAGTGGCCAGGAGATCGAGAAAACTCTAGTCCCGGGTCATTTCGGACCTTTAGTCCCGGGTCGTGATACGGTCCGGGACTAAAGGTGTGCAGGCGCGGGCAACACCCTTTAGTCACGGGCCATGATATAGTCCGAGGTGACCCTTTAGTCCTGGGTCGTGATACGACCCTGAACTAAAGGGGTGTGACGCGGGCAACTTAAAATTGCTATAACTTTTGCGTACGATGTCGAAAAAAATGTACAACCTATCAAAATGTGTGGAAAAAAATTGAGTTTGATTTTAACAGCCTTATTTGGATTCCTCACATTTTTAGATTTTTAAAATTATAAATAGTGGATTCCTCACATTTTTCTGATTCTTTTACATTTTTAAAATTTGAAAAGGGAAAAAAGTTATTTTTTATTTAGCAAGTTTTTATTCCATATTTTGATTCCTCACATTTTTATGATAATAATGAATATATTATTTGTCGAATTTCGATTTGCAGATTTAAAGATATTATTTATACCATATTAAATGAATAATGGCAAAAAATAAATAAAATATTATTATTACTTATTTATTGTTGTTTACTAAAATAGTTGTTTGTAGTTTTAATAAATAAAGATGTATGGCATATTGATATGGGCTAATAGGATTGATATGATAGTGTTGACAACAAGGTACAAAAGGGCTTCGCGCAAGGACATCCGGATGGAACAGAGAAGTTAAGCGTGCTGAGGGTGGAGTAGTGCTAGGATGGGTGACCGAATGAGAAGTTTGACCACAAGTATAATTTAACCTAAGATTAAATATACTTAGTGCTAAAAATGTTTCAAGTGAGATGATTACGAGTCAAACAATTCAAAAGTTTAAGAAAAAATTCGAAAAAAAAATCTTTAGTCCAGGACCGTATTACGACCCGGGACTAAAGGTCCTTTATCCCCCTGTAGCAAAAAACGCCCATGCGGTGACCCTCTAGTCCCGGGTTGTAACAAACCGGGACTAGAAATATGGGCCTTTAGTCCCGATTTCGCATTCCCAGGTGCAAAACCGGGACTAAAGGCCCTTATAAACCGGGACTAGAAGCCCTTTTTCCACCAGTATTGGATGTGTATTATCCTATCTAATTCATGACCCCCGATAGTCTCTATTAATTTTTTTTTACGAAACCAATTTTACATGCGACAATCTCAAGATACCTTCCACAAATCCTCTTATTTGTGTAATAAATTAGAAACATTCCACAATACTAGTTGAGTGAAATGGAAGATAATCTGAGAGAATTGCGTGAAAGAACCTGAAAGAAAGTGTTTCACCAAATCCTCTCCAATCCATGATCTCCTTGGGGCTGAAATTAGGCCCATGTTAAACAAAGGCAGTAAGTGTGAGATTAGAATACTTAGATTTTTTTGACTGCTTTTGCAATAATTTAGAATGTTGTTTTCATAGAGAATTATTACCACTTCAAAAACACTTGTTTCTTCCACTGATGACAAAGGCCGGAGGAGCGCAGGCCAGCCATGGCTACTGGGTGCAGCCATTTGAAAAGGGTTGCACAAGACTTATTCAACTGGTGCGGCTGACGTTTTGATAATATGATCTCACGTTGATGCTCCGACTGTTTTTTATTCTCGCTTTCTTTAGATGGCTGGTCCATATTTCTTCTTTGTGTGACTCATGAGCTGGGCTTTGTGTAAGAACTCTTTGTAATAATTTCAATAAGGTAATAAATGTTATATGATGTAGAGGCCGGGATATAACCCCATTTCAGAAAAAAAACTTAAAGAACCCTTGTTTCTTAAAAAAACATCTTTATAATAATACGAACTCGATATTAAGAGCAATCCGAGACATTGAGCATGTACACATTTTTTTTATTAAAAAGGGAATATCCAAGGTACACTACAACCAACTGTAACATCAACCACTGCCTTGGCAAACACATGTGACAAGAAGATTCTCTAATAGCAACTTCTTCACTAAAGGTAATAACACAGAAGTTTTGTCCTCGCTATATCCGGTCAAAGACCAAATCTTGATTTTCACGCAAGAGAGCACACATATTGCATACAATGTCTTCAGCAATACATTAATGTTAAAGCACCTGCGTTGCTAGGTATATAGACAATCAAAATCTGACAAAGGTTTTTTACCATGGAGCTCTAGTCCCGAATCCCGATACTCAAGGAGCATCACAAAACCTAAACCACGATGTTGTCGCCTCTACTTAACCACCACCTCGTTTTCTTGTACCCTTGACACTGCCAAAAACAAACCAACACACATACACATGCAAATATGCACCATGTACAAACCATGCATCAATGAATATGCATAAGTCTTACGCACGAGATCTGGGAAATTGGACATATTAGAGCTTCTTTAGGGATCACCAAAACTTGAATATTGGACCTTCCAACAAATACGCGGTTCTGATGAGATCAATGCCACATGACTGATAAGTGTGCCCATATGAGCATGTTGACGGACAACGACAAGACAAACATACACTCCTGAAACCCATGTAAGGGCCCTCCAATAGACCCATGTCACCATCGGCATCATCGGATGACTAACTATGGGTTCCCCTTCCTATATCCAATTTGCTGTCCAACCACATCTATGATCGTGCTCCATCCCCAGTATGGAGGTAAGATCGACATGAAAGACTAGATCCTGGTTTTCACACAAAAGAGCACACAAATCACATCATCGCCGGATCTAGTCAAAGACCAGATCTTAGTTTTCAGGCAGGGGAAATTGCATGTAATGTCTTAAGCAAGACAATGATTTTGAAGTACCGACATTGCTAGGTATAGCCGATGAAAGTTAGACAAAGAATTTTCACTGTGGAGCTCTAGTCCCAGTACTCAAGGAGCACAACCATACCTCAACCACCATGGTGTCGCCTCTACTTAACCACCGCCATGATTCCTTCTATCCTTTACACTTGCGAAAACAAACCAACACATGTACACTTGTAGATACGCGTCATGTCCTAGACTACTCGGCATTGCATATGCATAAGTCTGGTGACGAGATCCGCGAAATTATACATATCAGAGTGTCTTTACGGATCACCAAAACCTTAATATTCGGCATTCCAACAAATTACCCCCCCCCAACACACACACATAAGGTTCTGACGTGATAAACTCGGCATGATCGATTACCGTGCCTATATGAGCATGTTCATGGACAACGACAAGATAAATATACACTGCTAAAACCATGCAACGGACCTCCGGTAGACCCATGTCATCATGACCATCAGAGGATGACTAACTTCAAAAAGGGATCCTATTCATATACCCTATCCGTTGTCCAACAACACTTGCGACCGTGATCCATATAGAGGCCAAATTGACATGAAAGAGCAGATCATGGTTTTCATGCAAAAGAGCAGACAAATTGCGTCGTCGCTGGATCTAGTCAAAGTCCAAATCCCGATTTTCACATAGGAGCACACAAATTTTATGCAATGTCTTTAGCAAGACAATGATGTTGAAGCACTACCATTGCCAGGTATAGGCTATAGCCGATGAAAGCCAGACCAAAGGTTTTCACTGTGGAGCTCTAGTCCCGGTACTCAAGGAGCGCCACCAAACCTCAACCATGATGGTCTCACCTCTACTTGACCACCACCTAGAACCATTCTAGCCTGGGCACTTATGAAATCAGCCTAACATACATACACTTGCAAATACGCGCCATGTCCTAGATCACTCGACAATGAATACACATAAGTCATGTGCACAAGATCTGTGAAATTGTACATACCAGAGTATCTCCAGGGATCGAAAAAACTGAATGTTGGACATTCTAACAAGTACCCACACACACGGTTCTAACGTGATCAATGCCACATGACCGATAACCACGCCCATGTGAGCATGTCGACAGATGAAAAAAATATGTGCATAAACTGCTGAAACACATGCAAGGGCCCTCCGGTATAACAATGTCATCATCGCCATCGGCGAACGACTAACTTGGAAAAAGGGATCCCCTTCCTATACCCCGTCCATTGTCCAACCGCATCAACAACCATGCCCCATCTCCAATATGGAGGCTAGAAGATCGACACAGAAGAGTCACCGAAGCCATTCATAGTGCCCTACCTCCTCCAGATCGGGATACATTTTTACTATGAATCACCACTGCACTGCCATGGTGCCTGCCTCAGTCATTGTTGCCCAGGTCCACTATCGTCCACTGCATCCCTAGCAGTTTATACATGCATGCCACCGCCAAAAGGTTCTAGGGCCGCCACCCCATGTGTTCCAATCTCCACTGAACGCGACACCATCTAGGTCCGCACACCATGCTCGGCCTAAGATCACCACATTGAGAGGGAACAAGATCTCACCCCGGGCATTTGCCAGCAAGCTTAGCTGGACTGCGGGTGGGGGGAGACATGAGATGTGGGCGGCGACTAGGGTTTCTCCCAAGCCGGCCCTAGGAGCGATAATAGTGTGCATATGTTTTTCCTATGGTGGGATGAAACAAAATTGCTTGTGAAATTCCCATGTTTATTGAGAAGTGGGTGTGACATTGCAATATATGCTAAATTAATACAAATCTGAAACTAATTGCTTATTGTTTTCACCAAATGCATATTTTCTATATATTTTACTACTTCTGATCCAAATTACTTGCCATAAATTCGTTGAACCTAGAAATATTTTAGGCTACATTGTGCGTAAAACTGTGACAATTAATTTGGAGCGGAGTGAGTGACACATTTTGAATTAAGTTACTTATTAACAAAACAACATAAAAATGGTAAGTTAATTAGGACTATGTTTTTTAATATTGTTCACCCTAGTGCATGTTATTTCTAGAACATAATTTAATTTCTTGTAAAATGGAGTAAAACATAACTCATAATACACATGATAGTGGGGATTTGAAGAAGAAAAGCGTCAATTTTTTTAAAAAGTATTCGCTAGGTATATTTTTTTCTGGCATGTTATAATATGTATTTACCCTCCCTCCTCCTCCGATACAATAGGACACAATCAATTTTTTATCTTTAGCTAATCTATCGATTATGTATTTGTATCTAATAGGTTATCAGAAAGATACAACCCATTAAAACATCAAATTAAATACTAGAACATATTATCATCCTTTTATTTTCTTATTTACCTTTTGTTGATGCATCTTATCAGTTTGCAAAGTATGTTGCTTTATCCCTCCTAAACAAAACCACTTTTATAACCTGATGCATATAATACATATCAGGATACGAGCAATGTCTATGTGTATTTGCTTGTACTCACCCTATCTTTACCCCTAAAATTAAGGGTACACCTAATGCATGAACTAAACATAATTTATTATTTTAGTAACAATCAATATATTAATACCAAGATGATATCAATCATATCCCACCATTGCAACAACTCAATACACGAGCAAGATGAGACATTTAGTATGCACACAACTAAGTTATTAAAAACAAAAGAAAAATAACAGACATAACACCCAAATCTCACGAGAGAAAAAACAAAGGCATGCAGTGACGACATCAACCACCGTAGTACGCAACCGACATGCGCAAGAAAGTTTCATTGCCTTTAGAAAGAGAATGATACATACACGTCAACGTCGATGGCTTGTCAATAAATACTATGTATGCGTTTTCATCCCGTAGAGTAGGTCTTTGCAAACTCCATGCAACACCTTCATCAAGGTAATAATGTCTATGCACTACCATTGCCAGGCACACACAATAAATGTTAGACTAAGAGATTTTCACCTTGAAGCTCAAGACCCAATACATACTACCAAATCCCATTCACCATATGTTGCCTCCAGTTGCCAAAACGTTGCCTCCTTAACTTCTAGGCTCGACAAAGGCAAACTCAAACAAAACACGCAAACTAGGGATCACTACAATATGAAGATCTGATCTTGCAACCAAGTTCTCTAGATGGATATTCACACACGTGGACCCTGATGCGCATCCATGTTGTACGCACCCCAGAGATGATCACACACACATTTCTGATGTGAACATCGCCGTGCAACTAATAACTATTCATGCATGACTAATAACAATTGATAAGGAGAGTTTTCATTGCCATAGCAAATAAACATCGCATGTAGACCAACACCAATTGACATAGCCTCTGTATGAGTTGTCCGCTGACGAATATGCTCCGATGGTAGCGGGTCAATTCCTTGTCTCTAGGAACCACTTGGGATCCCCTTATCGAGACACTTACAACCTTTGACGTCTCAAGGAGCTAATCTCCTTCCGATTAGATTGTGTAGCCTTCCTCGTCGCTAAATCACCTTCCCAATCACGCTTTTTCCACTGCTCTAGGATTCTCCACAGACACCATGGCTGGCACCTCTTCCATTGAGTCTCTCACTGCATCCGATGTATCACAAAACCATTGAGACCCGCTGATGGCGGCGTCAAGAGAAGCTCGACACGGTGGTGCTCACTCTGGTATGGTTATAACCACCACCCATGTCGTCTGCTCGAACTATGTGGGCTAGGGGGAGGGCTTCATTTTTCTGTTCTTTGCATATTATCGTGGTGTATTTTGAAAAATAATTTATTACACCCATGCATTATATTACAAAAATTTGGTGCCCCTTGAGGTGTTATCTTTTAATTAGCTTTCACACAAAATCTTGGATCAATACACACTTGTGTTTTATTTTCATAGACCAGCTTATGTGAGACCTACATTTAGCATTGAGATACACACTTTTTCCTATTTCTACGATGATTTTTTCGACATCATTGTTTGGCTTGCTAGTCATTGTTGAACACTCCCTCCATTCCGGTTCGTAGATCCCGCGTGTATCTCGAGATCGTCAATTTGGTCAACATAATACAAGGTATATATTACAATAGATATATCATTAGAAACTTTTGATGTTATAGTTTCTAATGGTATAATTTGTGTCTTATACAATTTTATATTATATTAGTAAAATAAACAATATAGAGATAAGTGCATGAGCCATAAACCGGAATGGAGGGAGTAATTAATATTGTATGGTTCTGTGCATCGATCGATGCAACCTAAAGTTATCATTATTGTCGAAGAAAATATTCTCATATGCGCCCTCTTTTCATCCGTAGTGTAAATGTGGTACATTAATTTGATGTCTGAGCTGAAAAAAAAATATTAGCAACCTGCATTTTATTTTTGCAAAAAATTCCAACAATTTATTAATATTCATCAACAAAGTTTTAGTGCCCCTTGAGATGTCTTCTGTAATGAACTTCCACACAAAATCTTGGCACAACACATAGTTGTATTTTCTTTTCATATACCAGCTTATACATGACCAACATTTAAAACAAACATGAACTGAAAAGATTAACCAAAATGGGTTTCCACGACCTAACCGTCCTACACGTCGCTCTATAATTATTGAGTTGCAGCAGCTAGCAGCCGCTGCAGCTGGAGCTGCACACGATGAGTGATCTCTCATGATCTCCTCTGACTCTCCCCCTAAATTGACCCTACTATGACACATTTCTTTAATCCCAAGAACCCAAACTGGCCATCGATCACACACACTAATAAAAAACAAAACTGGCATCGCAAGAACCAAAGTAAACACCGGCCAGAATGATACGATGCCCCTGCCTTGCAAACCAATTCAAACCCACAGGGAAGAATATTGGGGGTGAATAAACAAACATTTGACACCTAACTTGCTGCAGTTATAAAAGGGGGCTTAGCCTCACAGCTTCAACACCATCTCCATTCTTCTCTACTTTCCAAGTTTCAGAACCATTGTTGGTAGACACACCTAATCGACACACCTGCGACGTGCAATAATGGCGATTCCTGTCATCGACTTCTCCAGGCTTGACGGCGATGATAGGGCTGCCGTTATGGCGGAGATCGCCGCCGGGTTCGAGGAGTGGGGGTTCTTCCAGGTAAGCATGCGTACCCATAGCTGTTCGACAAATGTTCAGCAATGGGATGCCAAGAGAACATGGTACTCATGAGAGGATTTTGTGATGCAGCTTGTGAACACTGGCATCCCTGATGAGCTTCTGGAGAGGGTGAAGAAGGTGTGCAACGACTGCTACAAGCTGCGCGAGGAGGGGTTCAACACGTCCAACCCCGCGGTCAAGGCCCTCGCCGCCCTGGTTGACAAGGAAGGCGAAGGCCTCGCCATGAGGAAGGTGGAAGGCATGGACTGGGAGGATGTCTTCACCCTCGCGGACGACATGCCATGGCCATCCATCCCTCCAACCTTCAAGTAAGTTTTCGCCAACTAGTATGATCACATCACATCAGATGCCTTAGTTTTCCGGGTCATTAATTCTCGATCATGAACGTGCGCTTTTCAGGGAGACGATGATGGAGTACAGGAGGGAGCTGAAGAAGCTGGCTCTGAAGATGCTGGGCGTGATGGAGGAGCTGCTGGGCCTGGAGGAAGGGCACATCGCCAAGGTCTTCTCCAAGGACGGCGACTTCGAGGCCTTCTACGGCACCAAGGTGAGCCACTACCCGCCGTGCCCGCGGCCGGAGCTGGTGGACGGGCTGCGCGCCCACACCGACGCCGGCGGCCTCATCTTGCTCTTCCAGGACGACCGCGTCGGCGGGCTGCAGGTGCTCGGCCGCGACGGCCTCTGGGCCGACGTCCAGCCCGTCGAGAACGCCATCGTCATCAACACCGGCGACCAGATCGAGGTATGTCGAGTATTGTACTACTAGTACTATCATGCTGGTCTTGGTGGACTTGTGGAGCTCACGTTAATTAACCAGCACTTAATTAGTCGTGGTGGTGTGCAGTTGAATTATGATGCTTACCTTGCCTTCTCGCTTTGTGATCTGGAGAAGCTACTGTATAAAATATGGACCTATGAGTCAACCCAAGAAACCACCTCCAAAAAAAATTGAGCTCTGAATCCAGAAAGTCTTTTTACCCAATTTTAGACAGGAATAACTCTCTGCGATTCAAATGTTGAAATGTTTTGGCCTGAGTTTTAAACCAGAGTTGCTCACTGTAAGCAACTTCTAATCGCAGGTGATGAGCAATGGGCGGTACAAGAGCGCGTGGCACCGCGTCCTGGCCATCCGCGAAGGCAACCGCCGCTCCATCGCCTCCTTCTACAACCCGGCACGCGCAGCCACCATCGCGCCGGCGATCCCCGCCGCAGCCGATTCCAGCACCGGCGCCGACTACCCGAGCTTCTCCTTCGGCGACTACATGGAGGTGTACCTTAAACAGAAGTTCCAGGCCAAGGAGCCCAGGTTCACATCAGCAGCGGCGATGACCAAGAAAACGATGGACTGATCAGGCTGAGCCAGGGGCCAACTTGTCTGCACCTGCAACTGCAAAGCTTCAGTTTCTCCTCCTTCCCCTCTCTTAAGTTACTCGGTTAAGTGTGCAATTACGGTACAGGTATGTACGACAAATATATAGGTTATTATTAAGTACAGATGTGTTTGTGCCATGCGGCAGTCTCAGAGCCATATATGGATAAAATATATGGTGGCATAAAAGACTGTCACAATGTGCTGTGGTCAACAGATGCCAGAGTGATTTGTAGCTTGGAAATGGCATCTCTCTATGGGTTTCATTTCATTTTCCCCCTTTTCTGTTTGGATGTTCAGATTGTTCATGTGGCTTGTAAATGTACGTTAGTGGAAGATGTGAGAAGGTCCTGTGAATTGGAATATATTGATGGGTCACTTACAGTACAGTGTTAAGTTTCAAACTGGACGTACATATGCTGCCTGATGCAGTAGTACTACTTTCGAACTTCAGAGTTTTATGAATTAATTGGACTTATAGCTAAATTATATTGGGAAAGTATCTATGAATATGTAATGTACAATTATATACCAAAGATGAAGAGATTGGATGGAATATTACAACACAAAGGTAAGTTTCAATCTGGACTTGCATCTGTTGCTTGATAGTTGATACAGTCTACTTCATGAGCTTCAGAGTACTAAATAATCAGTCTGACAACCAGTCTACTTTTTTAAGAATCCAATGATATAATTAGCGATACAAGATGAAATATTGAATGGAACATTTTGATACTTATGATATAGTGTTAAGTTTCAACCTGTGGAAAGCTAAAATCCCACTTAAAAATTAAAATCTATCTTTAGCTCATTTGGCACAATGCCATTGCCACAAAAGATTAAAAAAATGGGTTGGTAATTTCTCCTGTAGATTCTTCAGAGCTAGTGAAACCATTAATCATATTGTCTTTGGATGCGTTCCTGCGGTATACATGTGGAGCACTACTAGTAATGCTGTTGGTGCCTATACTAGACATACTTGTTTTACACAATACTTTTGGTGGACTTCTAGATTTCTTCCCTTTGGGACTAACTTTCATATTGTTTGTATAGCTCCATTATGCTGGTCTCTCTGGAAAACCAAAAATCGTGCTTGTTTTCAGGGCAAACTCATTTCTCCGCATGTTGAGCTAATATGTTATATGCGTGCCTTTCTGCGATTTTGGCAGGGCTTTAGAGCACCTCCACTCGTTCGGCGTTTCCAGGCCGAAATCCGGCGCTAAATAGCGCCGGACGGATGAAACTTTCGGTCTGAAAATGGCCAGTTTCCCACTCGCGTTCCAGTTTCCGGGTTTGGCCAAATTTCATTTAAACTCGGCAAATTTTGGGCGAATATAGACGTTTTTCATTAATAGTGGGCGAATTCATACATATTACATCAAATTCGGGCGAACACCCGAATTTTGACTTTATTAGGCTAAAAAAACTTAGAAATGGTCAAGGCCTATGTCGATGCCGGCGGACGCCACTCACATACCGAAGTTACGGTAGAAGCATGTGTAGTCGGGGTCTGCCTTGCCGTCGTCGCCCTTGTCGTCGCTCGGCGGCTGCGGTGGGGGGGGGGAGGGGGAGGGGGAGTTGCCCTGGCCGGCGTCGCCGTACCTCCACGGTTGGTAATTTCTCCTGTCGATTCTACATAGATGGTGAAACCATTAATCATCTTTTCTTTGGATGCCCTCTTGCGATATACATGTGGAGCACTATTAGTAATGTTGTTGGTACCTACACTAGACCTATTTGTTTTACACAATACTTTGGTGGATTCCTAGATTTGTCCCATTTGGGACCAACTTTCATATTGTTTGTATAGCTGCATTATGTTAGTTTCCCTGAAAACTAGAAATCGTGCTTGTTTTGAGGGCAAACACATTTCTTCTTCTCTATAGCTAATATGCTATATGTGTGCCTTTCTACGATACTGGATAGGGTTTCAGAATAAAAATGACAGGAAAATCATGGTGAAAGGGGCAACTAGGCTACAACGTGCTGCTCTCCAGGTGCATGAGATGTCAAGAACGACAAGAGAGAAATGTCATTCCAAAATCTGCACAACTCGTACCGACGGTGGTTGCTCTGTTTTTTCCTCTGTCTTTGCTTTGTGTACATGAGTAGCTAAAGGGAACAATGGTTTCTCTATTTTTGCTCTGTGTACGCCTTTTTTTTTGTTTTGCTTATCACTATTTTCAAGTGAAATTACCGCTAAAACATACCTAGTTGGGGCCCCTAGCGATCGGAGGCCCCGTGTGAGCGCACTGGTTGCACCGGCTCAGGCCGGATCTGGGTATGGACACTTTATGTATGCAAATAGACTATCATAAATGAACTGTAGCGAGGGTTTATCATAGTATATAAAATATGAAGTGTTTCTTATATTTTTTTTCTTTTTGAAATGGAGGGTACGACCCCCGGACTTTGCTTCGAAGAGATGTGTAACATCCCAAAAATACCAAACTTAGATCATCAAACACTAATCATCAAGATTAGGGTTAATAAAAACTTTTCTAAATAAACTCATTAATGCATGTATATGTGTATGCATGGATTTTGAATTTCTTTAAAAACCACCTTGTTTGTGTGATCCATTGCTTGTAAAATGTTTTTTAGGTGAAATGAACATCATCTAAAACATTTCCCACACTTTTCCTAAAGACAAGTAAATCAAAACAAATATATTAAGTGAATGGTCATTTTGACCAATTTAACTCCCATGCCTACTTTGGCTGTCTCAAACTTTCAAAACCTAACAGAAACTTTCTTGGATCTTTGCACCCCTTGAATGTACTCATGACAAAGTATCAAGGCCCACTTTGTGATCATCCAGAAACTTTCAAATGCATAGTTTAAATGACAATTCAAAATTGAATCTTCTTCATATGGGAAGATTCCACTTTTCCAAAACCCACCCAAACAAGCTCAACTTTCAAAACCCAAGCATCTGCAGACTCACCAGCACCAATCTAGCAAACCCACCAAATTTTATTTCAAAATTCAAAACTTGATTTCATGCGGCCATTTCATCAAACATGTTACAGACACAAATCAAACAAAATATCAAACACTATAGTGTGCAGTGTTTTAAGCCTAACTTGTTCCCTAGTTAGCTCACACACAGCTCAGTAGATCATCTAGAAAGATTAGCCCAACACTAGCACCCCTGTGAGCTTGCCATTGTCATCAATGGTGAACAGCCGAGCACCTCAATGCCACCCCATAGTCGACAGTAGGCTAGAGGAAGAACTAGCCGTGCCAACCTTGTCTGAGAGGCAGCCCACCGTCCACCGCCACTCCTTGTCCCAGCCTCAAGCGTTGCCAAGCCCTGGACCACGCGCACAAGCCGCGCCCAGACCATGCCGAGCGTGCGCCAGAGCGCCACCCTCGACCAGCGTCCACAGACCACGCGCCGCCCTCACCGCGTGCACACACGATCACCACCGACCCAGGAGACCGCCAGACATCCCCGTTTGCCGCCCCGTGCCATATAGCCACCGCCCGCCGTCGAAGACGCCGCCTCTGCCGCGCAGAGCACCGTCCGTTCCAGACCAAACCACACCGCCCCATGCCTCGCGACCATGTCGTTGAGCATCGCCAGGAGACACCGCACCGTCCCCTACCCTTGCCTATGCCATTAGCTGCCTGTAACGTCGCCCCCGACGAGCTCACCGTGCGCCCCAACGGTCCCCTCGCTCGACTATAAATAGAGGCCATCCCCGCACGATTTCTTCACACCATCTCACTCCCCTCTCCTCACTGACCGTGCCACACCGTTCTCAGAGCAAGGCGAGCACCATCTCGCCGGAATTTCACCGGAGCACGCCGCCTCTGGAGAAGAAGGGAGCCAACGATTGGAGCCGCCCCAGGAGAAGCCACCGGTACCAGGAGGTTCGCCGTCGTCGACTTCGTCGTTCGCCCGCCTCGCCAACCCTCGCCCGTACCCCGGTGAGCCCCCAGCACCCCTCACTGGCCGCGCTAGGTTTCGTTCTCGCCGGAGCTGTCTCGCGTCGATGATGACCCCCAGCCCGTTGGATTAGAACTAGATCGAACGATCCACGTTGCCCCATACCGCTTCGCCCAGCCTCGTGTCACTGACGAGTGGGGACACCCACTTAAGCAGCCCGCGGGAGCACTGTGCTTAGCAGGCCGGCCCAGTAACATTTCCCGCACAGCCCAGCGATTCAAATTAAACCTTTTCTTTTTAAATTCAAACACACTTCTGTACCCAACTTCAAAAATCAACCCAGATCGATTCAGTGTACCAATTTGAATGAAACTAATTTTGTTGGAAAGGTCTGTGAATGCTTAATCCAAGCCCGTTGGATTCAAGTCATTTGGATCTGTAGATCACCCATAGTAAAAATAACAAGGCAGAAGCTTTTCTGCATTCAAACATTTTTCAAATTTAAACCATAAAAGCTTTTGAGTTGTTTCCAACTCTCAAAAATCACATTTAACCATAACTTTCAGAATATATAAAAATATATAGGTTTACTTGCAGAAATAATGTTCAAGGAATAAAAGAATGCTACATAAGCATTTCTAGCCACTTTAATTAATTAACATAAAAGGGTAAAACCTTATTAAATTGTGACACCACTTTAAATCACATTCCCATGGACTACAATATGTGGTGATGACATGTGTCAACATGATCCCATGTTTAGTTTGGAGAATATTAAATCTTAATTAATTTTTCAATGAGTAGAAATTACTTTTCTAAAAATAAAAAGATTTAAACCAAGCCTTAACCTTGTAATGTTAGAGATGATGCTAGATCATCTATAGGACCCTTGTGTGTGATGATTGCAAGTAGTTAAGTATTGTTTGGTGATTGTGTACCTCATATTTATTCATAGACGCTAGTACCGACCAAGGATATGAGGAGGAAGGAGGATACTACGAAGAGGAAGCCGAGGAGAACTTCAACCACTGCTCTGCACAAGGCAAGCTAGTAACTATGCAAGCTTATATTGACACTGATGCAAGCCTAATACTACTAGTGAATGTGCAAGCTAACACTTGCAAGATACTATACCTATGCAAGCTTATATTGACACTGATGCAAGCCTAATACTACTAGTGAATGTGCAAGCTAACCCTTGCCAGATACCCTACTGATGCCACAAACCCATACTTGTGATATGACTACTATATGCCTTAAGCATATGTGATTATACTCACTTGATAAACCAATCCTAGTTTTACTTGCAAGCTTCTTACTTTATTTCTGTATCAAAGCTCTTACCTAGTTGTTACCTAAGTAAATGGTAAATACTAGACAGTTATGTGAAGGTTGCATAAAGAGCATAAAATTTGGCCTAAGCTATAAGCCTTGATATGAGCCTAAGATATAAGGTTGGACTTAGTGAAACTCCACTAGTTACCACCCTCCATTAGTACTACCCCCACCTGTAGATGCTAGTGCTAAGCATAAAACTTGATCAACTTTTAGATGGGAATACTTGGTGGAAAAATGGTTATGAAAACCTTGGAATGATGGATCATTCTATTGAAATGTTTTGGACATGTGTTTCCAAACACTTGATGATTCTGGTGATAAAAATGTTGAGGCATGAGCCTTAGCCCTTTATAAAACTGATGGTTGTTTGGATGCGATACCATTCCAATTTTAGCGTACAACCACAATACCCGAATATTGGGTAGGGCTTGACTGGAAACTTATATTCCTTAGTATTAGTTCCCTCATGGCCAAGGTCTGAGCTGAGGCTACCTTGTGAAGATTGTCCACCTGTGCAGTACCCAAGATGACAGTGGTCATGGTTGGGAGGCCAAACTCACAGGAGAGGTGCTTATACTAGGGCGTGTAATTGAAAGGTTAGGATTGATTATCCGCATACTGAGTATGGTGAATTCAGGATTTGTTCCTGACGGATGTATCGAATGTTGTGGTGAAAGTGTACAATCTCTGCAGAGTGTCAAACTATTCGAATAGCCGCGTCCGCGGTTATGGACAGTTGGAGTGGCCATACTGTTCCCCCGTCAAACTTTTCAAAATGACTTGTGAAATGAATTGAGACTTTGACTTGACCACAACAGAGTTGTGACATGAGTTACAAGATCCCACTTAGGAGTTATAAAATTGTGACTAGCTTTGGAACTTAGTAGAGATAAACCTGGCTTTTGCAAAACAACCTTAGAGCCTAGTGTTCCATTATCCAAAAACCCCTTTACCTGTGAGTACAAGTTGCGAGTACTTAAAGAGTACTCATGGCTTTATCTCTGGCTATTCCCATGGCCAGACTATGAAGAGGAGTACCTAGAAGATGGACCCCAGGAAGGTTACGACAACTAGGATCATCTCCCATCGTCAGCATTGCCTGTGACCCCGAAGATGGAGCTTCGCCTACGCTACCGTTATTATTACGTATTCCGCTGCTTGATGTTGTATTAAGAACTGGATCATGAGATCCCTATTTGTGTAAGAACTTATGTATCGTCTGTAATGGATGAAGTACTATGGTATCCAATTCTGTTATGTCTCGCAAAAATGGTAATCCTGGGATTGCGATGTATGGCATAATAGGCATCTAGGATTGAAAAATCCAGGTGTTGACAAGATGCATACTACCTTTATTGCTTTATTAATAAAATGTGTAACAAAGAACGGACAAAGATCATACATCATAAAATCCGAAGTCACCATACAACACCTACAAACCCAAAAATGGGTGAAAATCATGTCAACGGGGTCTTGTGCCCGGGAAACAATGAAATCCGTCCATCAGCTAGGAACCGGAAAAATATCGCATACCTGAGACGCCCTCTAGGCGTGAAGTGTTTCTTATATAGATTTGATATCTACTCCCTCCGTTTCAAATTATAAGATGTTTTAGGTTTGTGAAGAAAATGAATTTAGACTTCTTTAGTGTATAGATTTATCTCAAAATTGAGTGAACCTACTTACTAAAACAAGTCTAGATTCATTTTCTTCATAAACCTAAAACATCTTATATTTTAAAACGGAGGGAGTAGTTGAGATGCTTCACTCCTTTTTATGCTGCACTCGCCCACTTACAGTTATGTTTGGGGTTTACAAGATCAATTCATAGCTTCCATCAGTTGGGGACGAGTGACTTTTCTGCGCCTAATTCTGTTCATGCGTGTAATGGCCACTGGTACTTTACCAGCAATAAGTAATCCTGGCTGAGCGCGTACTAGATTTTCTTAAAGTAATCTTAGATGGGCCTCACTTGCTACTAGATATTACGGGCCACATTTGGATGGGCCTCAATTGATATCCAGATACTCTTCACAATACCACTCCATTCTCCACTCCGGGACCTCATATAGAACGCTTGCTGCGGTCGCGAGTTGACCCTCCAACAACAAGTAAGAGTTTAATTTTTTCTCATCTAAAAAATAGTTTTTTTTCCTTTAAAAAAAGTTTTCCAAGATCTGTAACTCTTTCAAAACTGAATTATTTTTAAAAAATAAAAAATTCTTAAACTTGAAAGCTTTAAATTTGAATATTTTTTGAATCTGAATATTTTTAAAATATGTAGATTTTTTAATCTGAACATTTTTCGAAAATCCTAAAATTTTTCAAATCTAAATACTTTCAGATTTTTCTAAAAAATAGAATCTGAAGATTTTTTAAATCTGAACATTTTTCTAAAATGTACAGATCTAAATAATTTTCAAAAATTAAACAATTTCAAATTCAAATATTTTTAGATCCGAACATTTTTTAGTATAAATAAAATAAATAAAAGTGAAATGAAAGAAAAATAAATATTACAGAAACATAAAAGAAAAAAGAAACAGGAAAAAATAAGGAGGAAACCCTATCTGTAAATGGGCCGGCCCACGTCCTTTAGGCGGAGCGCTAGATACCGTTCGCTATAAGCGAAAAATAGGAATTCACACTCCACTCCTCCAAAAAAGCTATACGTTAGGGTTTAGGGTTTATGGTCGTGCCACATAGGGGAATCACCCCGATAGGGCGGCCCAATTCACTTTGTTATTTTTTCGTAATGGTTTTTTCATGTTTTCCTTTTCCTCTTTTTAAGTTTGGAATTTGATAAATTGTTCATGATTTTGAAAAATGTTCACGTTTTAATAATTTTTTTATTATTTTTTGAATCATGTTCATGATTTTTAAAAATTTGGTTCATGGGTTTTGAATTTTGGTTCGTGTTTTTTGAATTTAGTTCATGATTTTGAAAATTTGTTTATGATTTTTCGAAATTTTTCATGATTTTTGGAAAATTAGTTTATGATTTTTTGAATTTTTTCATGATTTTTGGAAAATTAGTTCATGATTTTGAAAATTGGTTTATGATTTTTCCAATTTGTTCATGATTTTTGGAAAATGGTTTCATAATGTTTCAAAAATTGTTCATGGTTTTTGAAATTTTGTTTATGATTTTTTGTATTTTTATGATATTTGAAAATTATTTAAAAATATTCATGTTCATAACTCAATATTATATAAATTGTTCAGAGTTTGAAATATAATATAAAAAACGAAACATAAAATAGAAAGGAATAAAAAGAAAAAATTAATTGTAACATGGCCGACCCAGATGCCACACCCTTCAGGCGACGTGTGGCGCTGCGCCGCTTGAAGCAGCATATAGCAGGCCCTGCTCCCATGGGCGAGCGCAAGCAGTAGCACCGTAGTGACGACTGTTTCGCTGGCAAAACGCAACCAAGTGCCTCTACCTTCAGCGGCCGGTGGTTCTCCCCTGCCGCTTCCAATCCCCTTCACTCCTACTCTCAGGTGAGCGTTGTCCTCTCGGTATCTCCCCCTAATTTCTCATAGAAACCCTACTTTTTCCTTCATCAATCTTACCATTTACTACTACAACAGCGGCTAGCGGTATCTCCTGCTAAGAAGACTACCCAAGTGTATCGGTTCATCTCACGCAAATTTTTGGATGTTCTTCTCGTTCCTCATGGAATCTTTGAACCCAATCCATATAGATCAGCTCGAAATTGACTCCTCGGTCGTATACAAGATGCTCGGCAACGATGACCTCCTGCGCAAGATCATTGTTTGCGTCGCCTTCCCCACCTCCCTCATTCGTGCCACCCTCGTCAGCAGGCGCTGGTTGTGCCACACCTCCGACCTAGCCTTCCTCCATCGTTTCCATGAACTCAACCCACTAGTGCTCCTTGGATTTTACACCAGCAAAAGGTTGTCCAACGACATTGTTAGTCCATAGTTGGTCCCATCTTGCCTCAACCCCAAGACCCCGTGCTCGGAGATCACCTCCGACACATGGCCAGCTTCAGCTTCAATGCCTTCAACTATATGGGGATCTAAGACTTAGGAAACGGTTGCGTCATATTCAGCGGCCAACGGCTCGACAAACACACATACCAAGTGCATAGTCCAATGGGTCTTGATAGAGGAGTAATGGTCCATGACTTGTCCTACTAGTGGTTCTCAATGGAGGTCTCTAGACGGGACGATTGGTTTGAGGGATATTCTACAACGAGGTTATATAAGTTGCAAAATGGTGTCTGGCGCAAGTATATTAAGGCAAGACGCAACTCCCTTGTCCATAAGAATTCTCACCACCAATGCTCGTCCATGATAAGATCTATACGGCAGGGCCGATAGGAAAAGCTTTCTTGTGTTTGATTTGAATACTACTAGAAGAATCGGTAGCATATAGCTCCCAAAAGGTGTAGAGGCAGATAAGATCTATACAGTAGAGTGTAGAGGTATGGTGTTATCACTAGCAGATGATTATGGGCTTTATCTTACTAATGGTAACAACTCTGTTTGTATCAACTCGTTAGGACTCCAAGTGTAGAGTGTTATAGCAAGAGTCTTTTCCCCACAAGGGTGACTCGACGATTTATATAAAACTTTCGAGGAATTGGCTAGAGACTTCTTCTATTTTCATTTTCAAGCAACCTACAAAACAAAGTATTTTCCTTGTATCCCTAATCTAATGTGTGGTTGTCAAGCACATGGTTTTGTATTAGTAAAACTGAAATAAACTTGTAAATAAATAAAACTAAAAACAATCTACAACTAGACAAAAAAATAAAAAACAATAAGTCAAAGGTTGTTTTGGGTTTTTGTTTGCTAATAGTAAAAGTGTTTTTGTATTTTAGGATTTAATTAGTGCAAAGAATATAAAAGACAATGATAATAATGGAAAGTTGTTTCTTATAATAAAAGGTTGGACTGGGGTTATTGGATTCACTTGTCCATTCTCTTGTAAGGTGTAATGGACATAAAACAATTCATAAGCAATACAATATTGATGAAACTTCATTTTCTATATAATAAGCATTCATCTATTGGACGGCGATAATGTTGACCAGAAATCGACCTCTGGGACTTGCTAATTTATTGGTCTGTCGTTGGTGAGTTGGTCGTCCAAGAAATAAAACTCGATCTCCCTATTCATCCCCGAAGCTAAATATATTTCCGCGACATCTTGTTGCGCTCAGTTTTGATGGATGAGGCAAACCTTGAAATACTATGGTCTGTCTTCTCTTGATGCAGTGTCTCTTCTATGTGACAATGAAAGCACAATAAAGATCGTCAACCACCCCGTGCAACATTGTCTAACCAAACATATCGACATCCGTCACCACTTCCTACGTGACCATGTCGCAAATGGTGACACCAATCTCACTCATGTGGGAATGATGTTCCAATTGGCGGATATCTTCCGGAAACCTTTGGATGAAGCCCTTTTTCTCATGTTGAGGCGATAACTTTGTATTCTGACCCTAAAACTTGGATTTATTCACTCCTTGTACTATATTCTTACCCTTAACTTGCCATGTAGCCTAGTCGCGCATCACATGTGGGGATAGTCATCTTACCATATCTTGGTGTGGTGCGTACCTATGTGTGCAACATCAAATAGAACTAATATTATTATATGGGTCCAAACATCTATATTTGAGGCGTTGTGACATTTGTTCTTGAACATATGGGGAGAAATCCCCCTACCAACATTTTCCTATATTCCACTTTTTTTCAATCCTTCGAGGCTTTATGAGCCTTATTTGCAAATCTTGTGTTTTTGTCGCATTTGTTTAGTGATAATTTGAACACATATTCATTGTTGATATTCATGTCTTGTTTGACTTCTACTCCAGTGGGTATGCCTAGAAAATGTGTCTTTCATCTATACCTACATGTCACTTTGTATCCCCATAGAAAATATACAAAATCTGGTTCAGCAGGAGATTTCGGCACCAAGTCTAGCGGAGCCGGTTTTGCCGCCAATTTGGCCTTGGCTGTTTTGGTGTCAAAACCGACTTGCCAGTTTTGGCCACCGGTTAGGGAAAATCCTAGCCTTTGTCCTTCTTTCGTGTGGGGGTGGTTGGTCAGTTTTCCACTTCTTTCATGTTGCCTCTGACTGCATGGCCGTCGCCCAGTGCTTCTCCTGATCCCTCTAGCCCTTCTCCTCCAGACAAACACTCCCAAACTCCACCAATCCATAGATCAGGTCATTTGAAGGCTCTCCACCGAAGCAACTCTCCAATATTGGACCACATTAGGATTTCTTAGACTCTCCAAATTTCTCCATTGAGGCCCCTCTTCTTTTCAAGCTAGTAGCTAGTGCAAGGGGAATCATGTCTCTGGGTAAATCATTGATTCTCTTCCTCTAGCTCTTGTTTTCCTATAGTTTCTCTATTTTTGCTCCATGTATGTGGGGATTGATGAACTAGGGCTTGATCTAGGGTTATTTCCTATGCCCATGGAGGCCATCCAAGTCAATTCATTGTCTCCACTCTACTCACTAGTTATGTTTGTACAAGTTTTGAGTCAATTTTTGAAAAATTTCAAGACATTGCACCAAGCTTGGGCTTCTCTATGCAATTCGGTGATGCAACCGACATGCCAGTTTTGCCGCCGGTTTGTTTTGGTGGCTAGTCTGGCTCGCCAGCGCTGGAGCCGAATGGTTCGGTGATGGAACCGACTCACCGAATTTTCTCCATCTCTGAATTTTCAAAGTTGCACTTGTCCAAACAAAATCTGTTGGGTTCCTATCTTCCATGACATATACACTTATCTTGTGTTATCCCTCTCACTACAACATGGAGCTCGGTCCCTGGAACTTATAGACGCAAAGACACAATCTTAGTCGCTGTGTTCGCGCTAGCGCGACAAAAAATGTCGTCAGGGATAACTGTGTCGGGGATTCTGAAACGACAGCGGATTTTTTTGGCTTGACACAACATGATCCGCCGAGTTAGCGCTTCTGCGGGGCGGCATAGGATGCGCCTCGTTACATTACTGAAAACGGCAGAACTTTAATGCCATTGTGATGAGGGGTAACCTCGACAATGCCTATTGTTACCGACTGAGGGTTTCATGGAAAAAAGAGCGTTGGAGATTTCATTGGCTAATCAGACAAACAAGGAAGTCCAACTAGTCTGATTATTGAGAAAGCTTGGTTACAAAGTCGCTGGTTCGCTAGTTGCAATCTAGCTCATGGCGCATTGCTGGAAAACTAAGGTGCCCTCTTCGTTGGGTCCTCCCAGCCTTTATATGAGAGTCTTGGTCCTAGATCTGTAGTCGGAGAGGTTATAAGTTTATGTTTACAATGTGAACTCTATGTCGTTTCATGACTATTCTTTAATTGATAGGCAAATCTTTATTCTGTCGGGTGCTTCTTGGACTTTGTTGGGCCTTCATGGGCCATAAGCTTTTATGCGCTTAGTGTAACTAATCATAGGGACCTGATAGGTCATACCCATGTCACATGTAACCACGAATTATTTGTTGTGTTACAACGTCTAGCATCACTGAAAGTTAATTATATTAGCAATAACCGATTTATGTTGCTAATATAAATAGATTGTGATGCACAGTTATTTAAGATATAAAATTCCATTTTATTTCAAAACATAAAGCTCATTACATTTTATTATTGCACTCTTCTAATACTCTGATTTTAAAATCGAGAACGATTAGAAAAGTGCAATAATCGTTTTGCTAACCTAACCACCTAATCTAATTATAGTATTTTTTTCTTTTCTCTCAGTGGATCTGCAGGGCGCTGGCCACCATCTTCCCTGCGGTGGATCTTCAAGGCATCGCCACCATCTTCCTCTTGGTGGATCTTCAAGGCCTTGCCACCATCTTCCTCCCGGTCGATCTGTTCGCAGTCGATCTGCTCACGATCGATCTGCCCGCAGTCGATCTTTCACGCGGTGGATCTGTCCATTTTAGATCTACCCGTGGTCGACCTGCCCACGATCGATCTAACTCATACGGAGACATGATTAAAGAAGAGAAGAAGATGGAGTGAAAACAATTCTGATTGAGATAGTAGGAAGATCCAGGAGTATGGCGGCTGCCGAGTGAAGCAAGTATTTGTTATATTATATATGAACTAGGATTGGGGTATGGAGATTAGGGTTTCTGATAGGCCTTTAACTCGTGCGGCGCAACATTATGGGCCGTGGTAGCTCTGAGGGTCCATAGTAGGCTAATCCGCTGCTCACTTCTTGGTGGGACACGCTAGTCAGTGAGAGAAATAAATTATTCTCTAAAAAAGAACTAAACTATTCTTGCTGAAAATAACATAAGTGTTTTACATATTGCTGCCTAAATTGAAAAGGTATATTACTCATAAGTAAGCTTATCTAGAGTTCCCGCAAGCGGCTTCGGTGCTTTGGACACAGACACGCACGTAGCCTTAATCAGGCTTATCAAAGGAGCCACCTCGTCCACTGATTCCTTCTTCACTTGCATCATTATTTCTTGATAGTCGGGCCAGACAATTCGAACAAATTGTGGACAGTGTCCTTCCACAAGGCCACCAACATATGTTCCAGCTCTGACATGGTTATACCCTACGGGTACACGACTTTAGCATACCTGGTCCAGCCCAAGGAAGGCCCGCGAGAATATACGCGGCCCATGAATACTTTCGGGTGGTCCAAGCCCATGACGTCTTCGGATCCTTGGAGAGCAAGACTAGAACAGATAGAATATTCAAAGGGGCAAACCCTAAAACCTGTAACCGACTCGATCTATGCCCGAGACCTGCCTACCTCTATATAAAGGCTAGGAGGGCACGACGAGGAGGGCACCTTTTCATACCACCGCATACACACCTCCACGCCAGGTTGCATCTACGCACCCCTATAACTTTTGGTTCCGCCGTAATCAAGAGCAGACAAGCAGGAGTAGGGTTTTTCCTCCGGAGGCCTGAACCTGGGTAAATCTCGTGTCCCCTGGTTGCTTGTCTGTTAACCATTCTGCGATCTCTAGCATCCCCATCTTCTCCAAAACCCAAGCTCATAACAATGTGCATTGACGAGATTAAACCTCGTCAATTGGCGCCATCTATGGGAACTGGGGGCGCTGATTGTGCGATCGTGACGGTCCCGACCAAAGCGATCTACAATTCCTCGGAGACGGAGAGCCATCTCCTCTTCGGCGCTTTCGACTTCACCGCCCACTCGCCAGCCACCCTGAAGAACTTCGAGCCCGTTGGCGACGGGGTCAAGATCCTGTTCGCCAGCACTCTCCGCCTCCCAGAACGGGTGCCCCTGCCATCGATCAGGCCCGCCTCGTGGGCCCCGCATCCCGTGCTACACACATCACCATTGACAGATGAGTCATATGACAGCAGCAGCTGCAACTCAGATCTTTGCGATCCGCCGTCGGATGAAGGGACCTACGGTTCTGGATCCGAAAGCTACGACAGCAGCGATCCACCTTACGGACGCTACCAATGCGCCGTGGTCATCCAGAGCGATGTGGATCAGCAAGCACCCACCCGCCACCCAACCCGCAGGGTAGGAATGGCGAAAACAGGAGAAACCAATCCCCTCCCAACGAGGACGTCACCGACGCCAGTCGGGTAATCCACCTCAGCGAGGAAGGATGGAACCAAGAACGCGAAGCCGTGGAGGGCAACAAGATCCTACCTGTGGGTGCCTCACGGGACTTACTGATGGCGTACCACCTGCTCCTCATCGAAGAGCATAAAAAGTAGGTGAAGATGCGAGAGGTGCTTGACAAGTGCAAGCAAGCGGCCTCGGAGTCTAGCGCACGGTGAGATGCGCTCCCTGCCGTTGGCGGCTCCAGCTCGCACGGCAACCATGCCAACAAGCATCATTCTCGCGTAGAGAACATGGACCCCGCCGGACGTCGCGAGGTGACCCGAACCCTCAACACATCCTTCATGGAGATGGATGCCAACGACAACGTCATCCCGAAGACGCCACAGGCTACGATCATGGCAGCCACCACATACCTCGCATCCCATCCACCTTCGGTGGGGGACCCGAAAAGGGCCATGCACAATTCCGCATTAGCCGGACTCGGACTTGTTGGAGCTGCACTCCACGGGGAAGCTCCTGAGGAGCCGAAGAAGAAGGCTGCGGTTAGATTCAACCGCAGTCCCACACCCTCATCCGACGAGGAAGAACACGACCTACCTCGACGGCACAAGAGCTCATGACGTCGCATCCGCGACTACGACGCTCGAAGCAAGCTCACCCAACGCAAGATCGACAAGGCACGCGCCAAGCGCGTGTGCTCATCCGAATCCGAAGAGGATGACGATGAAGGAGAACTCTGCAGAGCTCGATGCTTCAGCAGATCCGTTCGGCGGACGCGGATGTCACGGAACTGCAAGCTTCCTTCGGACACTCCAAAGTTTGACGGCACGCAAGACCCTAAGGCATGGCTCAGCGATCACCTGTCGTCCGTCAAGCTGCACGGCGGAAACAAAAACACCGCCCTGCAATGCCTTCAGCTGCATCTGACAGGCGCCGCCCGGATCTGGCTCAGCAGCCTATCCTCGGATCCATCCGAAACTTCAAGGGCACTAGCAAAAGGCCAGCCTCGATCGAAGAGCTGAGAGCATGCACCCAACGAACGGGTGAATCCATTCGCTCGTATATACTATGTTGGTCCAACATCAAGAACTCCACAGCACACATCTCGGAGGAGAGAACAATCGATGCCTTCAAGGATGGCGTCAAACGCCAGGACTTCAAGGAAGAACTTGGGCGCGTCAAGCCCAAGACACTCTACCACCTCATGGACATCGCCAACAGGTGGGCAGATGGTGAGGATTCCGTCCACCGAGCACATTCGGAGGAGGAAGATGACTACGGCCTCTGACGCAAGCGCCGTAGCAAACAAATATCGCGCGTCTACGACGATCGCGACGAAACCGACATGGTCGCGGCTGGCTACGCTGACCACCGCAACGAAGGCAACCGCAGCAGCGGCGGATACCGTGGAAACAACTTTCGCGATGGAGGACACCCAGCGCAATCGTGGCAACGCCGCAGCCGCGATGATGAGCCCTCGGCATACGACAAATGGTCGGGCCCATGCACCATCCACTTCTACATAGACAAGCAGGATGACAAGAAGAAGGCAAGCCACATGCTAAAAGACTGCCGCGAGTTCCAGAAACTCAGCGAGAGCATGTCCTAGATGAGGCAGCAAGCCCCGAACCCTGGATACGGACACGCACCCGCACCAGGTGACATAGCCCACGGAGCTCCTCCACCACCACCCATGGGACCCTCGAATCACCCAATCGCACCCACGTAGAACAACGGTGGAAACGGGTACCCCGCGCCAAAAGGGTCATTGATGATCCAAAAGGGGCGCCCAACAAACAGGGTGCAGAACAAAATCACCCGCCAGGTCAGTTTGGCTGTGACTGCTCCACCCGCCATCCCTGAGTACCTGAGCAGTTCGGAGTCCTGCATCACATTTAGCCGTTCGGATCACCCCCGCCAGATCCATCGCCCAGGTCATGCTGCCCTGGTGCTCGAGGCGCATATCGGAGGGTTCGACATGAGCTGCGTCTTCATGGATGGCGGCAGCGGCATCAATCTGATGTTCGCTAGCACCTTAGCAGCAATGCGGATCCCGCTGTGCAGCCTGGAACAATCCGACACAATGTTCCACAGCATCGTCCCAGGGAAGGGCATATTCCCCCTGGGAAAGATATGGCTTAACGTCATATTCGGCAAACCCGATAAATTTCGGTGCGAGTGACTCGAGTTCAAAGTGGTGGATTGGCCATCACAATACCACGCCATCCTCGGGCACGTGGCATTCGCACGGTTCCTGGCAGTACCGCACTACGAGTACCTGCTACTCAAGATGCCAGGACCGAGGGGCATCATCACGGTCCATGGAAGCTTCACCCGATCGGATCACTGCGACAGGGACTTCAACAGAATCTCCCAGTCATTCGGCATGTAGGAGGAGCTTATAAGGCTCCGAGAGGTGACAGACAACAGGGCACCCCCAGTCTCGAGGCAGAATGCACCCGACGTGTCATTCGACTCAACAGTCAACACAAAGAAGGTGCAGGTCCACCCGACGGACGCCTCCAAGACGGTGCTGATCGCCAATGACCTCAGCCCCGCATAGGAAAGCGCGCTCATCGAATTCCTCCGTGAGCGCTGGAAAATCTTCGCCTGGTGTCATGCGGACATGCCAGTGTAGGGTTTCGTAGCATGGAAAACAAAAAAATTCTACCGCATACAAACAAACAAGCCAAGATCTATCTACTAGATTGTAGCAACGAGTCGATGGAATAACTCACCCTCGAAGATTCCAAAGTGTTTAACGAGAGCGGATTCTCGTGGGTGATGTAGTCATACTCTTCCCGATCTCAAGATCGCGTAGACGATCCTTCCGACGCTGCGTTCCGGCAGCGCTCCCGCAGTTGGTCACACGTTCGGTACTCGACGAAGACCTTCCTCTCCCTTGTTCCAGCAGGCAGCCGAGGTTGTAGCACTCTCCTCGCGATTCCGGCAGCACAACGACGTGGTACCGGAAGTAGAGGGGAGATCTCGCAGGGCTTCGCCTTAAGCCGGAGCGAGTATGGTGGACTATGAGAGAGCTCCTCGGCGATCTAGGGTTTAGACACACCAAGGAGGAGGTGCTAGGGCCGGCGGCTAGGGCTTGGGGCTTGCCCAAGTCGGCGGCTAGGGGAGCCCTAGGCGGCGGCAAAAGGAGGTGGCGGCACCGGGCTAGGGTTTTGGGGTGGAGAACTTGTGTGTTAGGAGGGGCAGCCCTGCCCCTCCCTTTATAGGTGGGAGGCACCGGCCAAGGGGAGGGAGTCCCTCCCCAACTCGGATCCCTAGTGGGCCGGCGGTGGAGGAGGAAATCCTCCCCAACTCGGTTTCCCACTTCCCTCCACTTTCCAAAATAGCCGTTTGACTTTTCAAATTGGCGTTTGACTTTTTAAACTAGGATTGGATTAAACCCTTTATTTTGTTCAGCGATGACACCTAGTACATGATGCAATCATTCCAACTTGGTATGACACATTCATGTACCCTTCCCCTTCGGAGTGCCGGACATTCCGGAACCTTCTAGAACATTCCCGATGAAAACACCGGAACCATTCCCCAACTCTGAAACAGGACTTTCCTTATATGAATCTTATTCTCCGGACCATTCCGGGTCTCCTCGTGATATCCCGAATTCCATCTGAGACTCCGAACAACATTCAGTCTCTTACTCATCATTCCATAACTACTCAAACAACGTCGAATCCTTAAGTGTGTCTCCCTATGGTTCGTGAATTATGCGGACATGATCGAGACACTTCTCCGAACAATAACCAATAGAGGAATCTGGAAATTCATATGGATCCCACATATTTCTACGATTACTTTGCGATCGAATGAACCACTTACATACGATACCAATTTCCCTTTGTCTCACGATAGTTTACTTATCCGAGGTTATGATCATCGGTATCTATGCATACCTAGTTCAACCTCGTTACTGATAAGTACTATTTTCTCGTTCCCGTGATATGTGATCCCTTGTGAGCCAGTCACATGCTTGCAAGATAACTGGATGACATTTCACTGAGAGGGCCCAGAGTATATCTATCCGTCATATGGATGGAAAAATCCCACTCTTGATCCATGTGTCTCAACCAATACTTTCTGAACACCCAATGCCACCTTTATAGCTACCCAGTTACGGTGTGGTGTTTAATGTCATCAAAGCATCCTTCCGGTGAAGGTGATATGCATGATCTCATGGTCGAAGGAATTAGGTTACTATGTATCAGAAAGCATATAGCAATTGAACTATTAAAATGACTTGATCTTTATGCTACGCTTATCTATAGGAGTATGTCCACCATATCATTCTCCTAACGATATGATCTTGTTGTTAATAACATCTCAATGTTCATGATAGGGAAACCACAATCATTTATTAACCAACAAGCTAGTATTATAAAGAGGCTTTACTAGGGACTCTATTTTAGTTTACAAATCACACAAGTATTAATGTTTCCTTGTTAATACTATTATAGCATGAATGTAAACATTTATCATAAACACAACGATATAATAATAACTACATTTATTATTGCCTCTAGGGCATATCTCCAACAGTCTCCCACTTGCACTAGAGTCATCTAATCTAGATTACATGGTAATATACCGAACACCCATGGCAGTTTGGTGCTGATTATGTTTTGCCCTCGGGAGAGGTTTAGTCAACGGATCCGCCACATTCAGATCTGTGTGTACTTTGCAAATCTTTATGTCCCCATCTTGGACATGTTCTCGAATAGCGTGAAAACGTAGCTTGATGTGCTTTAGCTTCTTGTGTGACCTTGGTTCTTGCGCATTGGCTATGGCGCCCATGTTATCACAGTAGATAGACATTGGGTCCAGCGCACTAGGAACCACACCCAGCTCTGTAATGAACTCTTTCATCCATATTGCACCTTGTGAAGCCTCCGAAGCAGCCATGTATTCCGATTCAGTTGAAGATCTCGCCACAACGCTTTGCTTTGCACTCCTCCAGCTAACTGTTGCACCATTCAAAGTAAATACGTATCCAGATTGTGATTTAGAATCATCCGTATCGGTGTTCCAACTAGCATCGGTGTAACCATTAACAACGAGCTGTTCATCACCTCCATAAGAAAGAACCATATCCTTAGTTCTTCTCAAGTACTTAAGGATGTTTTTGACCGCTGTCCAATGATCCACTCCTGGATCACTTTGATATCTGCTAGTTAAACTAACAACATATGCAATGTCGGGTCTAGTACATAGCATGGCATACATTAGAGATCCTATGGCTGAGGCATAGGGAGTCTTACTCATCCTTTCTCTATCTTCTGCCGTTGTCGGACTTTGAGTTTTACTCAAGGTCGTATTGGGCAACATGGGCTAGAACCCTTTCTTGCTATCTTCCATTCCAAACCTCTTTAGAACTTTGTCCAAATATGTACTTTGTGACAATGATATTAGGCGTCTCGATCTATCTCTATAAATATTTATGCCTAATATGTAAGCTGCTTCGCCAAGATCCTTCATTGAAAAACTATTATTCAAATATTCCTTGACACTATTAAGAAGGTCTACATCATTCCCAATCAACAATATGTAATCTACATATAGTATTAAGAATGCTACAGAGCTCCCACTCACTTTCTTGTAAATACAAGCTTCTCCATAAGTTTGTATAAAACCAAAACTTTTGATCACCTTATCAAAACGTTGATTCCAACTTCGGGATGCTTGCTTTAATCCATAAATGGACCGTTGAAGTTTGCATACCATGTTAGCATCTTTAGGATCGACAAAACCTTTAGGTTGCATCATATACAACTCTTCATCAATGTCTCCATTGAGGAATGTTGTTTTGACATCCATCTGCCATATCTCATAATCATAATATGCAGCGATTGCTAACATAATCCTCACAGACTTTAGCTTCGCTACAGGTGAGAACGTCTCATCGTAGTCAACTCCTTGAATTTGTCGAAACCCTTTTGCGACAAGTCGAGCTTTATAGACAGTAACATTACCATCAGCATCTGTTTTCTTCTTGAAAATCCATTTGTTCTCGACAGCCTTCCGGCCATCCGGTAAGTCCACCAAAGTCCATACTTGGTTTTCGTACATGGATCCAATCTCGGATTTCATGGCTTCTTGCCATTTATTGGAATCTGGGCTCATCATCGCTTCCTCATATGTCGCAGGGTCATCGGTGTTGTCCACCAACATGACATTCATAATGGGATCATACCAATCAGGAGTGGTACGAGTTCTCGTTGACCTGCGAGGCTCTGTAGCAACTACAACCGAAGTTTCATGATCATCATCATTAGCTTCCTCTCTTATTGGTGCAGGCACCATAGGAACTTCTTCCGGTGCTGCACTACTCGCAAGTTCGAGAGAAGGTTACACAACCTCGTCGAGTTCTACTTTCCTTCCAGTCACTTCTTTCGAGAGAAATTCCTTCTCTAGAAAGGATCCATTCTTGGCAACGAAGATTTTGCCCTCGGATCTATGATAGAAGGTATACCCAATAGTTTCCTTCGGGTATCCTATGAAGACGCATTTTTCCGCTTTGGGTTCAAGCTTGTCCGGCTGTAACTTCTTTACATAGGCTTCGCAACCCCAAACTTTAAGGAACGACAATTTAGGTTTCTTCCCAAACCATAATTCATACGGTGTCGTTTCAACGGATTTAGATGGTGCCCTATTTAAAGTGAATGCGGCTGTTTCTAATGCATAACCCCAAAATGATAGCGGTAAATCTGTAAGTGACATCATAGAACGAACCATATCTAAGAGAGTTCGATTACGACGTTCGGACACACCATTATGATGTGGTGTTCCCGGCGGTGTCAATTGTGAAAGTATTCCGCATTTCTTCAAATGCTCGCCAAACTCGTAACTTAGATATTCACCTCCACGATCAGAACGTAGAAATTTAATCTTCTTGTTACGTTGATTCTCTACCTCACTTTGAAATTCCTTAAACTTCTCGAAAGTTTCGGACTTATGTTTCATGAAATAGATATACCCATATCTACTCAAGTCATCCGTGAAGGTAAGAACATAACGATAACCACCGCGCGATGCTACACTCATTGGACCACACACATCGGTATGTATGATTTCCAATAAGTCCGTAGCTCGCTCCATCATACCAGAAAATGGAGTCTTAGTCATTTTACCCATCAGACATGCTTCGCATCTTTCGAGTGATTCAAAATCAAGTGATTCAAGAAGTCCATCGGAATGGAGTTTCTTCATACGCTTCACTCCAATGTGACCAAGACGACAGTGCCACATATAGGTCGAGTTATCGCTCGATTTCAAACGTTTATCCTCAATGTTATTAATATGTGTATTTCCACTATCGAGATTCAATAAAAATAGACCATCTATCAAAGGTGCATGTGCATAAAACATATTACTCATATAAATCGAACAACCATTATTCTCGGACTTAAACAAGTAACTGTCTCGCAATAAACAAGATCCTGATATAATGTTCATGCTTAACACAGGCACCAAATAACAATTATTTAAGTACAAAACTAATCCCGATGGTAGATGAAGGGGTAGCGTGCCGACCGCGATCACATCAACCTTTGATCTGTTTCCCACGCGCATCGTCACATCGTTCTTCGCTAGCTTCCGTTTATTCTGCAGCACCTGTTTCGAGTTACAAATATGAGCAACCGAACCAGTATCAAATACCCAGGCACTACTATGAGTACTAGTGAGATACACATCAATAACATGTATATCGGATATACCTTTCTTCTTGATGTTGCCGTTCTTCAAATCCGCCAAGTACTTTGGGAAATTCCGCTTCCAGTGACCTTCTCCCTTGCAGTAAAAGCACTCAGTATCAGGCTTAGGTCCATCCTTGGTCTTCTTCGTCGGCGCGGTAACTTTCTTACCACCCTTCTTGAAGTGTCCCTTTTGCTTAGACTTGCCTTTCTTGAATTTGGTGGTCTTATTGACCATCAACACTTGGTGCTCTTTCTTGATCTCCACTTCTGCAGATTTTAACATAGCAAACAGTTCTGGCAACTGCTTATTCATGTTTTGCATATTGTAGTTCATCACAAAGTTCTTGTAACTTGGTGGTAGTGATTGGAGGACACGGTAAATCCCCAAAGCATTAGGAGTCACTATACCCAAGCTTTGAAGTTTGTTTGCGTGCCCATACATCTTAAGCACATGCTCACTGACGGAGCTGCCCTCTTCCATCTTGTAGTTAAAGAACTTTTCAGAAGCCTCATAGCTCTCAATTGCCGCGTGAGTCTCAAAGATCAATTTGAGATCACGGACAATATCATCTGGGTCTGAATTCTCAAACCTTTTCTGAAGCTCCGATTCTAAACCATACAAGATAACACGCTGAATTGTGGAGTACTGAGTCTTCTGAGCGAGGTAAACATTCTTTACTTCATCGGTAGCAGTAGCTGCAGGTGGGTCACCCAGCGGTGCATCCAGCACATAGGTCAAATTACCAGCTGTGAGGGCAATCCTCAAATTGCGGAACCAATCCGCGAAGTTGCTTGCATTGGTTTTCAACTTTTCTTTCTCTAGGAACGCATTAAAATTGATGGTAGGGGCCGCCATTGATCTACAACATATTTGCAATAGTTTAGACTAATTTTATGACAAATTGAGTTCTAATTAATAGTTAAATTAATCTAGGTGAACTCCCACTCAAAACAATATCCCTCACATTGTTTTAGTGATCACACGAACCAAATCCACCACATCAACACCGATCATCACGAGAGTTGATATAGTTTCAATGGCGAACAATCGACATGTTCATCATATCTACTATATGATTCATGCTTTACCTTTCGGTGATCCGTGTTCCGAGACCATGTCTGTACATGCTAGGCTCGTCAAGATCAAACCTTAGCTTCCGCATGAGCAAATCTGGCTTGTTCACGTTGTATACACTTGCAGAATCTAACACACCCGATCATCACGTGGTGCTTCGAAACAACAAGCTTTAGCAACGGTGCTAACTAAGGGTGAACACTTTATGACTTGAAATTCATGTGCACGAGGGATCATCTTATAATGCTATCGTTGTTAACTAAGCAATACAAGATGCATAAAGGATTAACATCACATGCAATTCATAATAGGTGATATGATATGGCCTTTCTTCTTTGTGCTTCCGATCTCCATCTTCAAGCACGAACATGATCTCCATCATCACCAGCATTGCATCAAGTTCAATGATGCTTCTCCATGGTTGTCGTCCACCGGCTTCAACTATTACAACTACTTTGAATAGACACCCGGGTCTTAACAAAATTAAAGACAACCATATGGCTCCTTCCGGTTGCCAACTTACAATAAGGAACATTGCATACATCAAATATAATCACAATCATGGCCATATCACATCACAGCACACCCCTGCAAAATAAAGTTAGACGCCTCTACTTTCTTTGCATGTTTTACATGGTTTGGGGCTTTCAATGAGTGTCGTTCTAACTTACGAACATGAACCACAACATTGATACTAGTATTGACAATCACCCATTGTAAATTGAATCTTAACTATGCTGGGAGAAACAGGCACCCGCAAAGCCACTTATGCAATACAAGTTGCATGTCAAGCGTGGAGCAAGTCTCATGAACGATGTCATGTAAGGTTAGCCCGGGCCGCTTCATCCCAACATCCCGCAAGATGCAAAGTACACAAGAAGCAATCGACAATAAAAGCATCAACGCCCACAATGACCATTGTGTTCTAATCGTGCAACAGATCTACATATAGACACGGCTCTGATACCACTGTAGGGTATCGTAGCATGGAAAACAAAAAAATTCTACCGCATACAAACAAACAAGCCAAGATCTATCTACTAGATTGTAGCAACGAGTCGATGGAATAACTCACCCTCGAAGATTCCAAAGTGTTTAATGAGAGCGGATTCTCGTGGGTGATGTAGTCGTACTCTTCCCGATCTCAAGATCGCGTAGACGATCCTTCCGGCGCTGCGTTCCGGCAGCGCTCCCGCAGTCGGTCACACGTTCGGTACTCGATGAAGACCTTCCCCTCCCTTGTTCCAGCAGGCAGCAGAGGTTGTAGCACTCTCCTCGCGATTCCGGCAGCACAACAACGTGGTACCGGAAGTAGAGGGGAGATCTCGCAGGGCTTCGCCTTAAGCCGAAGCGAGCATGGTGGACTATGAGAGAGCTCCTCGGCGATCTAGGGTTTAGACACACCAAGGAGGAGGTGCTAGGGCCGGCGGCTAGGGCTTGGGGCTTGCCCAAGTCGGCGGCTAGGGGAGCCCTAGGCGGCGGCAACAGGAGGTGGCGGCGCCGGGCTAGGGTTTTGGGGTGGAGAACTTGTGTGTTAGGAGGGGCAGCCCTGCCCCTCCCTTTATAGGTGGGAGGCACCGGCCAAGGGGAGGGAGTCCCTCCCCAACTCGGATCCCTAGTGGGCCGACGGTGGAGGAGGAACTCCTCCCCAACTCGGTTTCCCACTTCCCTCCACTTTCCAAAATAGCCGTTTGACTTTTCAAATTGGTGTTTGACTTTTCAAACTAGGATTTGATTAAACCCTTTATTTTGTTCAGCGATGACACCTAGTACATGATGCAATCATTCCAACTTGGTATGACACATTCATGTACCCTTCCCCTTCGGAGTGCCGGACATTCCGGAACCTTCTAGAACATTCCCGATGAAAACACCGGAACCATTCCCCAACTCCGAAACAGGACTTTCCTTATATGAATCTTATTCTCCGGACCATTCCGGATCTCCTCAATGATATCCTGGATTCCATCCGAGACTCTGAACAACATTCGGTCTCTTACTCATCATTCCATAACTACTCAAACAACGTCGAATCCTTAAGTGTGTCTCCCTACGGTTCGTGAATTATGCGGACATGATCGAGACACTTCTCCGAACAATAACCAATAGAGGAATCTGGAAATTCATATGGCTCCCACATATTTCTACGATTACTTTGCGATCGAATGAACCACTTACATACGATACCAATTTCCCTTTGTCTCACGATAGTTTACTTATCCGAGGTTATGATCGTCAGTATCTATGCATACCTAGTTCAACCTCGTTACTGATAAGTACTCTTTTCTCGTTCCCGTGATATGTGATCCCTTGTGAGTCAGTCACATGCTTGCAAGCTAATTGGATGACATTTCACCGAGAGGGCCCAGAGTATATCTATCCGTCATATGGATGGACAAATCCCACTCTTGATCCATGTGTCTCAACCAATACTTTCTGAACACTCAATGCCACCTTTATAGCCACCCAGTTACGGTGTGGTGTTTGATGTCATCAAAGCATCCTTCCGGTGAAGGTGATATGCATGATCTCATGGTCAAAGGAATTAGGTTACTATGTATCAGAAAGCATATAGCAATTGAACTATTAAAATGACTTGATCTTTATGCTACGCTTATCTATAGGAGTATGTCCACCATATCATTCTCCTAACGATATGATCTTGTTGTTAATAACATCTCAATGTTCATGATAGGGAAACCATAATCATTTATTAACCAACAAGCTAGTATTATAAAGAGGCTTTACTAGGGACTCTATTTTAGTTTACAAATCACACAAGTATTAATGTTTCCTTGTTAATACTATTATAGGATGAATGTAAACATTTATCATAAACACAAAGATATAATAATAACTACATTTATTATTGCCTCTAGGGCATATCTCCAACAGCCAGGAGTTCCCAGGAAATTCGCCAAGCACACACTCAACATGTTCCTAGATACAAATCCCGTCAAATAGTCCATCCGACGATTGTCCGGGCCACGGGCCGAAGCCATCGGAGTCGAAGTCAACAGACTGCTCGATGCTAATTTCATCAGGGAGATCAAGGAAAGCGAGTGGATCGCCAACACCGTGATGGTCCCCAAAAAGGACATGGACATCCTACGGATGTGCGTGGACTTCACATCGCTGAATAAGCATTGTCCAAAGGATCACTTCTCTCTCCCTCGGATCGATCAGATCATCGATTTGACGGCAGGATGCGAGAAACTCTTCTTCCTCGATGCCTACTCAGGCTACAATCAAATTTGGCTGAAGGTCGAAGATCAGGAGAAGACGGCGTTCATCACACCGTTCCGAGTGTTCTGCTACAACACAATGCCCTTCGGGCTGAAGAACGCAGGTGCCATGTACCAGCGGTGCATGCAAGCATGCTTGAAGAGCCAGATCGGCCGCAACATACAAGTCTATGTTGATGACATAGTAATCAAAACAAGGGAGGCCAGGACACTGATCAACGATCTCCGTGTGACGTTCGACAACCTTGATCGATACAAGGTCAAGCTAAACCCAGAAAAGTGCGCCTTTGGTGTCCCATATGGTCAACTGCTTGGCTACTTCATCTCCCAGCGAGGGATCGAGGCAAACCCGAAAAAGATCTGGGCCATAATGGCTATGGAGAAACCGAAGAACCTCAAAGGCGTCCAACAGCTAGCTGGACGCATCGCGGCGCTAAGCAGGTTCATCAGCCGCATGGGCGAAAAAGCCCTGCCTTTCTATCAGCTGTTGTGCAAGGCAGACAAATTCGAGTGGACACCTAAAGCAGATGACGCATTCAAAGACCTGAAGCGGCTGCTCTCCACCTCGCCCGTCCTGGTCACGCCAAAGGAACGTGAGCCTCTACTACTATACATATCAGCCACACACCAGGTGGTAAGCATTGTGCTCGTGGTCGAACGACCCGAAGATGGCAAGACCCATGGGGTCCAGCGCCCAATCTACTACCTCAGCGAGGTATTGACACCAACAAAACAGAGGTACCCTCACTACCAGAAACTCGCCTACGGCATGTTCATGGCGGCTCATCGGCTGAGCCACTACTTCCAGGAGCATCAGGTGATGGTCGTCAACGAGGCACCCCTGAATAGCATCCTGAACAACCCGGAAGCTACAGGACGCGTGGCCCTGTGGGGCATCGAGTTGTCCCCTCTAGACATAGTCTATGATAAGCGCCACACGATCAAGTCCCAGGTCCTACTGGACTTCCTCGTACACTGGATGGAGCTGCAGCTGCCAGAAACCCTGGACATGACACAATCATAGACGATGCACTTTGATGGCTCCAAGCGCGAGGCTGGAGCAGGAGCCGGGGTCATACTGACATCCCCGCAGGGAGACAAGATGAAGTATGTCCTCCGGATGAAATTTCGAGCTTCCAACAATGAAGCCGAATACGAGGCCCTCATCCACGGCATGAGGATGGCCAAGATCTGCGGTGCAACGCGCCTGGTCATCTATGGTGACTCGAACCTCGTCGTCTAGCAGACGATGAACGAGTGCGACGCGCATGCCACCAACATGATCGCGTACCGCGCACTCTACAACTCACTCGAAAGAGACTTTGACGACTGCGAGCTTCGGCACGTTGGAAGAGAAAGCAACGAAGAGGCCGACAAACTTGCCAACATCGGCTCCACCTGTGCACGGGTGCCACCAGGTGTGTTCCTCGAACAGATCTGCGTGCCATCCATCAAAAGGAAGTTCCCCAAGGGATCACCCGAAGAAGCAGAACACTCGGGAGTTGCGCTACCTGAAGGACAAGAAGGACCAGAAAAGCTCGACACAGAGGTCGCAGTGGCCAACCTGATGCAGGTCATGGCAGTCAAAGAAACATGGATGCAGCCGTACATGTGGTACCTGATAAATAGGGAACTACCTGACGACCCGACAGATGCCCGGCGCATATCTCGCTGGTCCAAGGCCTTCACCATCATCAATGGAGAAATGTACAAGCGCAGCATTTCAGGGTGTACTACAAAGGTGCGTCACCATCGGTGGTGGCAAAACTATCCTCCAAGACATCCATGAGGGCATCTGCAGCCATCACACGGGCAGCCGCGCCCTCGTCGCCAAAGCTCTGTGAGCTGGAATCTACTGGCCGACGACCATGAACGATGCCAAGGACATCGTCTGAAGGTGTAACGGGTGCCAGAGGTTTGCCGACAAACCGCACACACCTGGATCGGATCTCAGGCCCATACCCCTGGCCTGGCCCTTCGCCCAATGGGGCCTCTACATGATCGGCAAACTGCCCAAGTACTCGAAAGGAGGCCACGTCTACCTCCTGGTCGTAGTCGACAAGTTCAACAAGTGGATCGAAGCCATGCCCGTCACCAACCAAAAGGGTAAAACGGCCGTGAAGTTCTTTGAATCCATAGTCTACAGGTTCGGCGTGCCGCATAGCATCATCACCGACAACGGGTAGAACTTCATCTCCAAATAATTCTAGGACTTCTGCGAAGGCCTCGGGATCAACATAACATATGCCTCCGTGGCGCACACACAAACGAACGGGCAGGTCGAAAAGGCCAATGGCCTCGTCGGCGGCGGCATCAAGAAACGCCTAATGAGCCCGCTCGAGCGACTCGCGGGAGCCTGGCCAGAAGAGCCACCCTCCATCCTTTGGAGCCTGCGCACAACGCCAAACATCTGAACTGGCTACACGCCTTTCTTCACGTTGCATGGAGCCGAAGCCGTGTTGCCCGCAGAAGTACACCATAAGGCCCCACGGGTCGTTGCCTATAGCGAAGCCGAATCAACGGTCGTACTCGAAGACGCCGTCGACACACTCGACGAGGCACGAGACATCGCCGTAGCATGATCGACGGTCTACCAATAGAGTCTCCGCAACTATCATAATCGTCGGCTACGCCCAAGATCCTTTGTCGAAGGAGACCTAGTCTTACGACTCAAGCAAGAGCGACCAAAGAAGCTCGAGTCACCCTGGGAAGGACCCTACGTCGTCACCGAATTCATCCCAGGTGACGCCTATCGCCTCAAGCACGTGGAGTCTGGAGTCGCATACTCCAACCCATGGAACGTCGCACAACTGCGACGCTTCTACCCCTAGCTATCCCCCCTTTACTTTCAATAAGGCTATTCAGCCAAGGCTACTCAGCTGAACAATGTACCTCCTGAATAAAGCTAAGTGTCTCGCCCCAAAATTTATCTCTTACTCGCATTTTCTTTATGCTACAACACACTCGGGGGCTCCCCTCACCTCACGACTTCGTCGACTGAGGATAACGCATGTACACCTGAGTAGCTGATCACGTCAGGCTAACGAAAAGGGCATGCATACAAACAAGCACCACGTGCTCATACAATCAACCTTTACAACAAAGGGCATAACACGCCCAGTCGAATATATACAAGTTTTTACATCTATATTTTTACAGGTCCTACCTATTCTGAAGAATCACCTGCGCACGATGCTCAAAGAGATCTACAACTTGTTCGGCATACTGTCTCACAGCCGCATAATGCGGGCGCATGTCCCACATGTCACCATCCGGCCGAGGAGGCGGCCCAGCCACAACAACAACAAGATACACATCAGGGCGATGCATCCGCAAGAGGGAAAGCGCGGCCTTCACCCCGGCAACCAACTGGTGCCACACTAGCTCCCTAACATGACGCACGTCTCGAAACTTCGCCAGCAAGCCCCAGAGTGTTGATGGCGCTTCATCCATAGGAAACATGACGTGCAGAATCGACGCCAGGTAAGTCTTCACCCGTCGCAACACTCGCGATACCTGGTGAGCACGATCTTGCACAGTCGCAAGGACCATGGCACGGTCGCGATCCATCCAGAAAAATGTTAGCACCTGCAACACCTACAAAGTAAGATGACAAGCCAACAGGCGCATAGGAAAATGAGCAGCAGCTCGAAGAAACTTACATTGAAGCTGTTCGGCCAAACGCCGCAGCTCCCCCATTAGATACTCCTCTCTGGCGGCGCCTCGCTCCGCCTTCGACTTCCAAACATCCGCGTGGCCTCGGATTCCAAGCACCTCCTTCTCAAGACTGCGGACGCGGTCACAAAGAAATACAAGCTGCGACGCATCATCCAAGGATGGTCGCGGCTGCGAAGCAGGTGAAGTATCGACGGGGTCATCACCCGAAGGTCCCTAGAGGAAAAGAGACAAGGATATGAACAACACACGAATGGGCAACGGCTCGAAGATTCATTATATACAACAAAAGCCACTGTGTGGCACAAGAAGTGTTCATAAATATATTACAACAAAAGCAGACGACAACTATCCTACAACTACAAGGCCTAAGCAGCTGCATCTTGAGTGGCCTCGGAGCCAGATTGCCTGCTCTTGGCCTCTCCCTGCTGCCTCGCCGCGTACTCCGCCAGCAGGTCAATCAGCTTCGGCCCATAGCGTTTATAGCGGGCAGCATATATGGCAAAGGATACCTCGGATCCGTCGGGAGCCGTTGGCATCTGGGAGGTGACCTGATGAAGATCCATCTCCGCCCCGGACGCCATGGCCATCGCCAGCCCCATGGACACGCCGATGCCTTTCTACTTGCGCTTATATGTCGCGGGCGCTTCGGCTAACAGCGCATCCTCCAACAAGTCGACATCCTCAAGGGCAACGCCCTTGGGGAGGAGCTCCTTGTAGAAGCGCCTGAGAACCTCCTTGGCTTTGGCAAGAGATCCAACCATAGTACTGCAGTGGTCTTCGACCACCACAGTAGCATCATCCAGAGCACTACCGTGCTCCAGGGCACTGCGGTCGAACTCAATGCCTGCGACATCTAGAGGAATGGAGAAAGTAAAGTAAGAATCAAACAAATCCAGAGAGACAAAGGCAGCTGGAAAAGAACATACAGGCAAAACTACTCACCCAAAATAGCCTTGGCAGTAGCCATCAGCTTCTCGCGAGAAGACGCGGTGGTGGCGAGCTGCTCCTCACGGTCCGTAGCCTCCTGCTTCAGGCGCTCCTTGGCCGCAGTTGCGTCGGCTAACTACCGCTCGAGGCGCTCCTTCGCACCAACGACGTCCTAGGCCTTTTTCTCCGCTCGCCCGAGGCTATTTTTGAGAGCATCAAGCTCGCGGCGGGCAGTGTTATTTTCATCTGCAAAAAAGAACACGCATGAGATTCACAAGTAAGAAAGCAGACGAAGAGGAAGAAGATCTATCTAAAGATGAACCTTGAAGCCTTTGCAGACTGGCCTCCAACGCCAGGTGCTGCTTCACCAGCTGGTTGGCGCCTTGCACAAAAGTCTACCAGAAGAAGCAACTTATCAGAAAAAAGGGCTTGGGGGCTGCGCCCATAAAACGAGCAAAACAAAATCAAACACATGAAAAGCGCTCGGGGGCTCCCCCTGAGACGTGCACAAAATAGAAGCAATGATCAGCAGGTCATATGAAAAACGCTCGGGGCCTCCTCCCCATGGCAAAAGCAGAAGCACTTACATGGTCAGACAGAGACTCCGATGGTCCGCCTGTAGTCTTCTGGGAGACGATCACCCGAGCCTCCTGCGGAGAAAGGTTTGGAGCAACGCCCCCAGAGGTGACCACCGTCTGAGGAGGAGGAGGAGGCGACGTCATTCTCGACTCCCCCACCATATCCTGAGTGGCATCGCTAAACGAGCCATCAGAGGAGTGGCTGCAAAAGAAAACACCAGTCAAAGACAAGCAAGCAACAAGAAAATATAGCAAAAGCACTCGAAGGAACTTATGAGTCCATGTCACTCAAGTTGAAGATAGACAAGGCCCTCTTGCCCTTCTTCTCTTTCTTCTTCCGCTTCACCGACGGCTGCGGTGCTACAGCCCGCACATGCACGACCGGAATAGGGGAGGAAGAGCCACCATCACCTCCACTATGACGCACAAGGCATGGCGGGTTCCTAGGCGTTGGTGAAGTCGAGGCATCCGACGACTCACTCGAGCTCCGTGCCCGCTTTCGGAACAAGGAACTGCAAGGAAAACGCACTCGAAAATAGCGCTCCGCGCACGTCCCAGATCTACACCTACGGAACCGGTCGAGAGGCACTGAAGGGAGGGGTCTGCGACTTCCCCGGAAGGTCCTCGTCAGCTTTGTACTTCAGCAGCGGCCGAAGGATTGTATCATGTTCCCCCCTGGAGATCTCCTCAGTCGAAACCCTCGTCGGATCATGGCAGCCAGAATAAAGGAACATCGGGTGCGCCCTAGCCTGGAGCGGTTGCCTCCAACGTTTGAGGAAGGTGCGGATGATATCCACACCGTTCACCTCCTTCTCCGGAATCACCTGGAGGTCCTCCAACTGACGGTAGATCTCCTCTATCTCCGCCACCTCACTATCCAAGATGTGGTTCTTCGAGAACCTCTTCGGCTGGATTTTCTGGGTGGAATCGAAAGGAGCAAGGCCAAAATTTTGCCCGTCCACTATGAGTCGTGGATGTAAAACCACCGCCTCCGCCAGTATTGGACATGACATAGAAAAAGAGAAGAAGAGAAAATTGGATTTAAGGGAAATGATGCAGCCGCCGATGGGATAAATGCCGACAGAGCCAGATTGCCTCTTCATGGAATAGAGTTTCCGAAAAAGGCCAAAGTGTGGCTCGATACTGAGCCAGCACTCGTAGAAGGTGATGAAACAGACGATGTGGAGAAGAGAATTTGGCGAGAGATGATGGAGTTGGATACCATAGAAAAAAAAGCAGTCCACGGAGAAAATCGTGGACTGGGAGAGAGAGGCCCCGAAGGACAAAAGCAACAAACATGACCCGAAACCCTGCGAGTGGACAGGGAATTACCTCATCGCCGGGAATCTTGACGGCCTGCTTGTCCTGCGGGATCAGACCCTGCTCATGAAGCTTGCGCGGGTCGCCCTCGCGCGTCTCCGTACGCCGCCACCCACCATCGGTGATGCGAGTGGCGGTGGTGCCCTTTTTGTCGCCGGCAGCAGTGCTGGTGCCCGCCATGGTGGAGGCCTTCTTCATTTTCCCCATGGCAGTATGGCGACGGCGGCGGTGTGAGCGCAGAAAAGAGGATGGGAAATATCGAAGAACTTCCAACACGCGGCGAGAAAAGCTCAAGAAGGTGGAAGCAGTGAAAAGCAAATGGCTGTGGTGAAAACGAACAAATTTTTTCCCACAGATTATAAGGACGAAGACGATGAACAGGGACCGTTCATCGGGAAGCCCTAGAGCCAGCATCAAAATCCAACCGTCCACGTGTCAGCACAGCAGTGAACCGTCGCTCGCACGCCGTCCACTACGCACGGAAACTGAGGAGATGTCGTAATTATCGCCACGTCGCGCGTGACCAGTCAACTCCAAGTAAGAAAGTGGGACCCACGTTCGTCCAGTCACGTCACCTTTGGCGCCGCAGACGCTTGAGGTCACCAATCATTAGCACTGACGTCATCAAAAGCTATACTAGCAACGGTTACAAATTTTCGGCTCAACAGCTAAAGTACTCACTCGAATCTATGATTCGAGCAACTACTCGGGGGCTACTCCTATCAGGAGCACTGGCCGCGCACCCGAAGCATGATTAAGATACTACACCGCTGAACTATTTCTTCGAGTCCTACGTCGAGTCTACGACTCCAATACGGACCCGGGGGCTACTCCCATAGGGAGGATTGATTCAAGCATCCGAAAAAATTGTGTCCTACTGACCTGAAGTAAACAACGGCTGAACTAAAGTCTCCGCTCGAGTCTACAACTCGAACAGACACTCGGGGGCTACTCCCATAGGGAGCGCTGGTCGCGCACCCTATGAACTCTTCGACTGCGATCCTTCGGATCAGAATGCAAAAAAAATTCGGCAACTTTGCCCCAATTAACGCTAAGTAAGAAACATCCTCCTTGGCCACCCGAAACACCTCCGCGGTGGTAAAATTTCAGATGCTGTGTCTGCGACACAAAGATAAGACCTACAAATATCGTCTGATGGCCTGACAACGCACACGACTGCGCTCTGCTAGTAAAAATCTGTGCCAGCAGGCGCGATGAAAATCCCGACGGACGTGTTGGGTACTGTTGGAGATATGCCCTAGAGGCAATAATAAATGTAGTTATTATTATATCTTTGTGTTTATGATAAATGTTTACATTCATGCTATAATAGTATTAACAAGGAAACATTAATACTTGTGTGATTTGTAAACTAAAATAGAGTCCCTAGTAAAGCCTCTTTATAATACTAGCTTGTTGGTTAATAAATGATTGTGGTTTCCCTATCATGAACATTGAGATGTTATTAACAACAAGATCATATCGTTAGGAGAATGATATGGTGGACATACTCCTATAGATAAGCGTAGCATAAAGATCAAGTCATTTTAATAGTTCAATTGCTATATGCTTTCTGATACATAGTAACCTAATTCCTTCGACCATGAGATCATGAATATCACCTTCACCGGAAGGATGCTTTGATGACATCAAACACCACACCATAACTGGGTGGCTCTAAAGGTGGCATTGAGTGTTCAGAAAGTATTGGTTGAGACACATGGATCAAGAGTGGGATTTGTCCATCCATATGACGGATAGATATACTCTGGGCCCTCTCGATGAAATGTCATCCAATTAGCTTGCAAGCATGTGACTGGCTCACAAGGGATCACATATCACGGGAACGAGAAAAGAGTACTTATCAGTAACGAGGTTGAACTAGGTATGCAGAGATACCGACGATCATAACCTCGGATAAGTAAACTATCGTGAGACAAAGGGAAATTGGTATCGTATGTAAGTGGTTCATTCGATCGCAAAGTAATCATATAAATATGTGGGAGCCATATGAATTTCCAGATTCCTCTATTGGTTATTGTTCAGAGAAGTGTCTCGATCATGTCCGCATAATTCACGAACCGTAGGGAGACACACTTAAGGATTCGACGTTGTTTGAGTAGTTATGGAATGATGAGTAAGATACCGAATGTTGTTCGGAGTCTCGGATGGAATCCGGGATATCACGAGGAGATCCGGAATGGTCCGGAGAATAAGATTCATATAAGGAAAGTCCTGTTTCGGGGTTGGAGAATGGTTCCGGTGTTTTCATCGGGAATGTTCTAGAAGGTTCCGGAATGTCCGGCACTCCGAAGGGGAAGGGTACATGAATGTGTCATACCAAGTTGGAATGATTGCATCATGTACTAGGTTTCATCGCTGAACAAAATAAAGGGTTTAATCAAATCCTAGTTTGAAAAGTCAAACGCCAATTTGAAAAGTCAAACGGCTATTTTGGGAAGTGGAGGGGAAGGTGGAAACCGAGTTGGGGAGGAGTTCCTCCCCTCCACCGCCGGCCCCCTTGGGAAACCGAGTTGGGGAGGGACTCCCCTGCCCTAGCGCGGCCCCTCCACCTATATAAGGAGGGGCAGGGCTGCCCCTCCTAGCACCCAACACCTCCACCCGCAAACCCTAGCCCTAAGCCGCCGGCCCTCCTGTAGCCGCCGCCGCCCTAGGGCAAGCCGCCGCCGCCTAGCTAACCCTAGCCGCCGGCCAAGCCTCCTCCTTGGTGTGTCTAAACCCTAGATCACCGAGGAGCTCTCTCATAGTCCACCATACTCGCTCCGGCTTAAGGCGAAGCCCTGCAAGATCTCCCCTCTACTTCCGGTACCACGCCTTTTGTTCTGCCGGAATCGCGAGGAGAGTGCTACAACCTCCGCTGCCTGCTGGAACAAGGGAGAGGAAGGTCTTCGTCGAGTACCGAATGTGTGACCGACTGCGGGAGCGCTGCCGGAACGCAGCGCCGGAAGGATCGTCTACGCGATCTTGAGATCAGGAAGAGTACGACTACATCACCCACGAGAATCCGCTCTCGTTAAACACTTTGGAATCTTCGAGGGTGAGTTATTCCATCGACTCGTTGCTACAATCTAGTAGATAGATCTTGGCTTATTTGTTTGTATGCGGTAGAAATTTTTTGTTTTCCATGCTACGAAACCCTACAATGGTATCAGAGCCAGGTTTATATGTAGATATGTTGCACGTGTAGATCTGTTGCACGAGTAGAACACAATGGTCATTGTGGGCGTTGATGCTTTTATTGTCGATTGCTTCTTGTGTACTTTGCATCTTGCGGGATGTTGGGATGAAGCGGCCCGGGCTAACCTTACATGACATCGTTCATGAGACTTGCTCCACGCTTGACATGCAACTTGTATTGCATAAGTGGCTTTGCGGGTGCCTGTTTCTCCCAGCATAGTTAAGATTCAATTTACAACGGGTGATTAACAATGCTAGTATCAATGTTGTGGTTCTTGTTCGTAAGTTAGAACGACACTTATTGAAAGCCCCAAACCACGTAAAACATGCAAAGAAAGTAGAGGCGTCTAACTTTGTTTTGCAGGGGTGTGTAGTGATGTGATATGGCCATGATTGTGATTATATTTGATCTATGCAATGTTCCTTATTGTAAGTTGGCAACCGGCAGGAGCCATATGGTTGTCTTTAATTTATGTTAAGACCCACGTGTCTATTCAAAGTAGTTGTAATAGTTGAAGCCGGTGGACGACAACCATGGAGAAGCGTCATTGACCTTGATGCAATGCTGGTGATGATGGAGATCATGTTCGTGCTTGAAGATGGAGATCGGAAGCACAAAGAAGAAAGGCCATATCATATCACATATTATGAATTGCATGTGATGTTAATCCTTTATGCATCTTGTATTACTTAGTTAACAACGGTAGCATTATAATATGATCCCTCATGCACATGAATTTCAAGTCATAAAGTGTTCACCCTTAGTTAGCACCGTTGCTAAAGCTTGTTGTTTCGAAGCACCACGTGATGATCGGGTGTGTTAGATTCTGCATGTGTATACAACGTGAGCAAGCCAGATTTGCTCATGCGGAAGCTAAGGTTTGATCTTGATGAGCCTAGCATGTACAGACATGGTCTCGGAACACGGATCACCGAAAGGTAAAGCATGAATCATATAGTAGATATGATGAACATGTCGATTGTTTGCCATTGAAACTATATAAACTCTCGTGATGATCGGTGTTGATGTGGTGGATTTGGTTCGTCTGATCACTAAAACAATGTGAGGGATATTGTTTTGAGTGGGAGTTCACCTAGATTAATTTAACTATTAATTAGAACTCAATTTGTCATAAACTTAGTCTAAACTATTGCAAATATGTTGTAGATCAATGGCGGCCCCTACCATCAATTTTAATGCGTTCCTAGAGAAAGAAAAGTTGAAAAACAATGGAAGCAACTTCGCGGATTGGTTCCGCAATTTGAGGATTGTCCTCACAGCTGGTAATTTGACCTATGTGCTGGATGCACCGCTGGGTGACCCACCTGCAGCTACTGCTACCGATGAAGTAAAGAATGTTTACCTCGCTCGGAAGACTCAGTACTCCACAGTTCAGTGTGCTATCTTGTATGGTTTAGAATCGGAGCTTCAGAAAAGGTTTGAGAATTCAGACCCTCATGATATTGTCCGTGATCTCAAATTGATTTTTGAGACTCATGTGGCAATTGAGAGCTATGAGGCTTCTGAAAAGTTCTTTAACTACAAGATGGAAGAGGGCAGCTCCGTCAGTGAGCATGTGCTTAAGATGTCTGGGCATGCAAACAAACTTCAAAGCTTGGGTATAGTGATTCCTATGCTTTGGGGATTTACCGTGTCCTCCAATCACTACCACCAAGTTACAAGAACTTTGTGATGAACTACAATATGCAAAACATGAACAAGCAGTTGCCAGAACTGTTTGCTATGTTAAAATCTGCAGAAGTGGAGATCAAGAAAGAGCACCAAGTGTTGATGGTCAATAAGACCACCAAATTCAAGAAAGGCAAGTCTAAGCAAAAGGGACACTTCAAGAAGGGTGGTAAGAAAGTTACCGCGCCGACGAAGAAGACCAAGGCTGGACCTAAGCCTGATACTGAGTGCTTTTACCGCAAGGGAGAAGGTCACTGGAAGCGGAATTGCCCAAAGTACTTGGCGGATTTGAAGAACGGCAACATCAGCAAGAAAGGTATATCCGATATACATGTTATTGATGTGTATCTCACTAGTACTCGTAGTAGTGCCTGGGTATTTGATACTGGTTCGGTTGCTCATATTTGTAACTCGAAACAGGTGCTGCAGAATAAACGGAAGCTAGCGAAGAACGAGGTGACGATGCGCGTGGGAAACGGATCAAAGGTTGATGTGATCGCGGTCGGCACGCTACCCCTTCATCTACCATCGGGATTAGTTTTATACTTAAATAATTGTTATTTGGTGCCTGCGTTAAGCATGAACATTATATCGGGATCTTGTTTATTGCGAGACGGTTACTTGTTTAAGTCCGAGAATAATGGTTGTTCGATTTATATGAGTAATATGTTTTATGCACATGCACCTTTGATAGATGGTCTATTCTTATTAAATCTCGATAGTGGAAATACACATATTAATAACATTGAGGCTAAACGTTTGAAATCAAGCGATAACTCGACCTATATGTGGCATTGTCGTCTTGGTCACATTGGAGTGAAGCGTATGAAAAACTCCATTCCGATGGACTTCTTGAATCACTTGATTTTGAATCACTTGAAAGATGCGAAGCATGTCTGATGGGTAAAATGACTAAGACTCCATTTTCTGGTATGATGGAGCGAGCTACGGACTTATTGGAAATCATACATACCGATGTGTGTGGTCCAATGAGTGTAGCATCGCGCGGTGGTTATCGTTATGTTCTTACCTTCACGGATGACTTGAGCAGATATGGGTATATCTGTTTCATGAAACATAAGTCCGAAACTTTCGAGAAGTTTAAGGAATTTCAAAGTGAGGTAGAGAATCAACATAACAAGAAGATTAAATTTCTATGCTCTGATCGTGGAGGTGAATATCTAAGTTACGAGTTTGGCGAGCATTTGAAGAAATGCGGAATACTTTCACAATTGACACCGCCGGGAACACCACAGCGTAATGGTGTGTCCGAACGTCGTAATCGAACTCTCTTAGATATGGTTCGTTCTATGATGTCACTTACAGATTTACTGCTATCATTTTGGGGTTATGCATTAGAAACAGCCGCATTCACTTTAAATAGGGCACCATCTAAATCCGTTGAAATGACACCGTATGAATTATGGTTTGGGAAGAAACCTAAATTGTCGTTCCTTAAAGTTTGGGGTTGCGAAGCCTATGTAAAGAAGTTACAGCCGGACAAGCTTGAACCCAAAGCGGAAAAATGCGTCTTCATAGGATACCTGAAGGAAACTATTGGGTATACCTTCTATCATAGATCCGAGGGCAAAATCTTCGTTGCCAAGAATGGATCCTTTCTAGAGAAGGAATTTCTCTCGAAAGAAGTGACTGGAAGGAAAGTATAACTCGACGAGGTTGTCGAACCTTCTCTCGAACTTGCGAGTAGCGCAGCACCAGAAGAAGTTCCTGTGGTGCCTGCACCAATAAGAGAGGAAGCTAATGATGATGATCATGAAACTTTGGTTGTAGTTGCTACAGAGCCTCGCAGGTCAACGAGAACTCGTACCACTCCTGATTGGTATGATCCCGTTATGAATGTCATGTTGGTGGACAATAGCGATGACCCTACGACATATGAGGAAGCGATGATGAGCCCAGATTACAATAAATGGCAAGAAGCCATGAAATCCGAGATTGGATACATGTACGAAAACCAAGTATGGACTTTGGTGGACTTACCGGATGGCCGAAAGGCTGTCAAGAACAAATGGATTTTCAAGAAGAAAACAGATGCTGATGGTAATGTTACTTTCTATAAAGCTCGACTTGTCGCAAAAGGGTTTCGACAAATTCAAGGAGTTGACTACGATGAGACGTTCTCACCTGTAGCGAAGCTAAAGTCTGTGAGGATTATGTTAGCAATCGCTGCATATTATGATTATGAGATATGGCAGATGGATGTCAAAACAGCATTTCTCAATGGAGACATTGATGAAGAGTTGTATATGATGCAACCCAAAGGTTTTGTCGATCCTAAAGATGCTAACAAGGTATGCAAACTTCAACGGTCCATTTATGGATTGAAGCAAGCATCCCGAAGTTGGAATCAACGTTTTGATAAGGTGATCAAAAGTTTTGGTTTTATACAAACTTATGGAGAAGCTTGTATTTACAAGAAAGTGAGTGGGAGCTCTGTAGCATTCTTAATACTATATGTAGATGACATATTGTTGATTGGGAATTATGTAGACCTTCTTAATAGTGTCAAGGAATATTTGAATAATAGTTTTTCAATGAAGGATCTTGGCGAAGCAGCTTACATATTAGGCATAAAGATTTATAGAGATAGATCGAGACGCCTAATATCATTGTCACAAAGTACATATTTGGACAAAGTTCTAAAGAGATTTGGAATGGAAGATAGCAAGAAAGGGTTCTTGCCCATGTTGCCCAATACGACCTTGAGTAAAACTCAAAGTCCGACAACGGCAGAAGATAGATAAAGGATGAGTAAGACTCCCTATGCCTCAGCCATAGGATCTCTAATGTATGCCATGCTATGTACTAGACCCGACATGGCATATGCTGTTAGTTTAACTAGCAGATATCAAAGTGATCCAGGAGTGGATCATTGGACAGCGGTCAAAAACATCCTTAAGTACTTGAGAAGAACTAAGGACATGGTTCTTTCTTATGGAGGTGATGAACAGCTCGTTGTTAATGGTTACACCGATGCTAGTTGGAACACCGATCCAGATGATTCTAAATCATAATCTGGATACATATTTACTTTGAATGGTGCAGCAGTTAGCTGGAGGAGTGCAAAGCAAAGCGTTGTGGCGAGATCTTCAACTGAATCAGAATACATGGCTGCTTCGGAGGCTTCACAAGAAGCGATATGGATTAAAGAGTTCATTACAGAGTTGGGTGTGGTTCCTAGTGCGCTGGACCCAATGTCTATCTACTATGATAACATGGGCGCCATAGCCAATGCGCAATAACCAAGGTCACACAAGAAGCTGAAGCACATCAAGCTACTTTTCACGCTATTCGAGAACATGTCCAAGATAGGGACATTAAGATTTGCAAAGTACACACAAATCTGAATGTGGCGGATCCGTTGAGTAAACCTCTCCCGAGGGCAAAACATGACCAGCACCAAACTGCCATGGGTGTTCGGTATATTACCATGTAATCTAGATTAGATGACTCTAGTGCAAGTGGGAGACTGTTGGAGATATGCCCTAGAGGCAATAATAAATGTAGTTATTATTATATCTTTGTGTTTATGATAAATGTTTACATTCATGCTATAATAGTATTAACAAGGAAACATTAATACTTGTGTGATTTGTAAACTAAAATAGAGTCCCTAGTAAAGCCTCTTTATAATACTAGCTTGTTGGTTAATAAATGATTGTGGTTTCCCTATCATGAACATTGAGATGTTATTAACAACAAGATCATATCGTTAGGAGAATGATATGGTGGACATACTCCTATAGATAAGCGTAGCATAAAGATCAAGTCATTTTAATAGTTCAATTGCTATATGCTTTCTGATACATAGTAACCTAATTCCTTCGACCATGAGATCATGCATATCACCTTCACCGGAAGGATGCTTTGATGACATCAAACACCACACCGTAACTGGGTGGCTATAAAGGTGGCATTGAGTGTTCCGAAAGTATTGGTTGAGACACATGGATCAAGAGTGGGATTTGTCCATCCATATGACGGATAGATATACTCTGGGCCCTCTCGGTGAAATGTCATCCAATTAGCTTGCAAGCATGTGACTGTCTCACAAGGGATCACATATCACGGGAACGAGAAAAGAGTACTTATCGGTAACGAGGTTGAACTAGGTATGCAGAGATACCGGCGATCATAACCTCGGATAAGTAAACTATCATGAGACAAAGGGAAATTGGTATCGTATGTAAGTGGTTCATTCGATCGCAAAGTAATCGTATAAATATGTGGGAGCCATATGAATTTCCAGATTCCTCTATTGGTTATTGTTCGGAGAAGTGTCTCGATCATGTCCGCATAATTCACGAACCGTAGGGAGACACACTTAAGGATTCGACGTTGTTTCAGTAGTTATGGAATGATGAGTAAGAGACCGAATGTTGTTCGGAGTCTCGGATGGAATCCGGGATATCACGAGGAGATCCGGAATGGTCCGGAGAATAAGATTCATATAAGGAAAGTCCTGCTTCGGGGTTGGAGAATGGTTCCGGTGTTTTCATCGGGAATGTTCTAGAAGGTTCCGGAATGTCCGGCACTCCAAAGGGGAAGGGTACATGAATGTGTCATACCAAGTTGGAATGATTACATCATGTACTAGGTTTCATCGCTGAACAAAATAAAGGGTTTAATCAAATCCTAGTTTGAAAAGTCAAACGCCAATTTGAAAAGTCAAACGGCTATTTTGGGAAGTGGAGGGGAAGGTGGAAACCGAGTTGGGGAGGAGTTCCTCCCCTCCACCGCCGGCCCCCTTGGGAAACCGAGTTGGGGAGGGACTCCCCTCTCCTGGCGCGGCCCCTCCACCTATATAAGGAGGGGCAGGGCTGCCCCTCCTAGCACCCAACACCTCCACCCGCAAACCCTAGCCCTAAGCCGCCGGCCCTCCTGTAGCCGCCGCCGCCCTAGGGCAAGCCGCCGCCGCCTAGATAACCCTAGCCGCCGGCCAAGCTTCCTCCTTGGTGTGTCTAAACCCTAGATCACCGAGGAGCTCTCTCATAGTCCACCATACTCGCTCCGGCTTAAGGCGAAGCCCTGCGAGATCTCCCCTCTACTTTCGATACCACGCCGTTGTGCTGCCGGAATCGCGAGGAGAGTGCTACAACCTCCGCTGCCTGCTGGAACAAGGGAGAGGAAGGTCTTCGTCGAGTACCGAACGTGTGACCGACTGCGGGAGCGCTGCCGGAACGCAGCGCCGGAAGGATCGTCTACGCGATCTTGAGATCAGGAAGAGTACGACTACATCACCCACGAGAATCCGCTCTCGTTAAACACTTTGGAATCTTCGAGGGTGAGTTATTCCATCGACTCGTTGCTACAATCTAGTAGATAGATCTTGGCTTATTTGTTTGTATGCGGTAGAAATTTTTTGTTTTCCATGCTACGAAACCCTACAGTGGTATCAGAGCCAGGTTTATATGTAGATATGTTGCACGTGTAGATATGTTGCACGAGTAGAACACAATGGTCATTGTGGGCGTTGATTCTTTTATTGTCGATTGCTTCTTGTGTACTTTGCATCTTGAGGGATGTTGGGATGAAGCGGCCCGGGCTAACCTTACATGACATCGTTCATGAGACTTGCTCCACGCTTGACATGCAACTTGTATTGCATAAGTGGCTTTGCGGGTGCCTGTTTCTCCCAGCATAGTTAAGATTCAATTTACAACGGGTGATTAACAATGCTAGTATCAATGTTGTGGTTCTTGTTCGTAAGTTAGAACGACACTTATTGAAATCCCCAAACCACGTAAAACATGCAAAGAAAGTAGAGGCGTCTAACTTTGTTTTGCAGGGGTGTGTAGTGATGTGATATGGCCATGATTGTGATTATATTTGATGTATGCAATGTTCCTTATTCTAAGTTGGCAACCGGCAGGAGCCATATGGTTGTCTTTAATTTATGTTAAGACCCGCGTGTCTATTAAAAGTAGTTGTAATAGTTGAAGCCGGTGGACGACAACCATGGAGAAGCGTCATTGACCTTGATGCAATGCTGGTGATGATGGAGATCATGTTCGTGCTTGAAGATGGAGATCGGAAGCACAAAGAAGAAAAGCCATATCATATCACATATTATGAATTGCATGTGATGTTAATCCTTTATGCATCTTGTATTGCTTAGTTAACAACGGTAGCATTATAGGATGATCCCTCATGCACATCAATTTCAAGTCATAAAGTGTTCACCCTTAGTTAGTACCGTTGCTAAAGCTTGTTGTTTCGAAGCACCACGTGATGATCGGGTGTGTTAGATTCTGCAAGTGTATACAACGTGAGCAAGCCAGATTTGCTCATGCGGAAGCTAAGGTTTGATCTTGACGAGCCTAGCATGTACAGACATGGTCTCGGAACACGGATCACCGAAAGGTAAAGCATGAATCATATAGTAGATATGATGAACATGTCGATTGTTCGCCATTGAAACTATATAAACTCTCGTGATGATCGGTGTTGATGTGGTGGATTTGGTTCGTCTGATCACTAAAACAATGTGAGGGATATTGTTTTGAGTGGGAGTTCACCTAGATTAATTTAACTATTAATTAGAACTCAATTTGTCATAAACTTAGTCTAAACTATTGCAAATATGTTGTAGATCAATGGCGGCCCCTACCATCAATTTTAATGCGTTCCTAGAGAAAGAAAAGTTGAAAAACAATGGAAGCAACTTCGCGGATTGGTTCCGCAATTTGAGGATTGTCCTCACAGCTGGTAATTTGACCTATGTGCTGGATGCACCGCTGGGTGACCCACCTGCAGCTACTGCTACCGATGAAGTAAAGAATGTTTACCTCGCTCAGAAGACTCAGTACTCCACAGTTCAGTGTGCTATCTTGTATGGTTTAGAATTGGAGCTTCAGAAAAGGTTTGAGAATTCATACCCACATGATATTGTCCGTGATCTCAAATTGATTTTTGAGACTCACGCGGCAATTGAGAGCTATGAGGCTTCTGAAAAGTTCTTTAACTACAAGATGGAAGAGGGCAGCTCCGTCAGTGAGCATGTGCTTAAGATGTCTGGGCATGCAAACAAACTTCAAAGCTTGGGTATAGTGATTCCTAATGCTTTGGGGATTTACCGTGTCCTCCAATCACTACCACCAAGTTACAAGAACTTTGTGATGAACTACAATATGCAAAACATGAACAAGCAGTTGCCAAAACTATTTGCTATGTTAAAATCTGCAGAAGTGGAGATCAAGAAAGAGCACCAAGTGTTTATGGTCAATAAGACCACCAAATTCAAGAAAGGCAAGTCTAAGCAAAAGGGACACTTCAAGAAGGGTGGTAAGAAAGTTACCGCGCCGGCGAAGAAGACCAAGGCTGGACCTAAGCCTGATACTGAGTGCTTTTACTGCAAGGGAGAAGGTCACTGGAAGCGGAATTGCCCAAAGTACTTGGCGGATTTGAAGAACGGCAACATCAGCAAGAAAGGTATATCCGATATACATGTTATTGATGTGTATCTCACTAGTACTCGTAGTAGTGCCTGGGTATTTGATACTGGTTCGGTTGCTCATATTTGTAACTCGAAACAGGTGCTGCAGAATAAACGGAAGCTAGCGAAGAACGAGGTGACGATGCGCGTGGGAAACGGATCAAAGGTTGATGTGATCGCGGTCGGCACGCTACCCCTTCATCTACCATCGGGATTAGTTTTATACTTAAATAATTGTTATTTGGTGCCTGCGTTAAGCATGAACATTATATCGGGATCTTGTTTATTGCGAGACGGTTACTTGTTTAAGTCCGAGAATAATGGTTGTTCGATTTATATGAGTAATATGTTTTATGCACATGCACCTTTTATAGATGGTCTATTCTTATTAAATCTCGATAGTGGAAATACACATATTAATAACATTGAGGCTAAACGTTTGAAATCGAGCGATAACTCGACCTGATCCGTCGGGAAAGTCAGGAACACGCATCAACAATCTCTACACACTATAATCACTCTCTGATAACAAAGACAGCTGCAACCGAAAGATTGAAGAGTCCTCAGGCGAATCTACGATTCGACTGAACACTCGGGGGCTACTGACATGGTTATACCCTACGGGTACACGACTTTAGCATACCTGGTCCAGCCCAAGGAAGGCCCACGAGAATATATGCGGCCCATGAATACTTTCGGGTGGCCCAAGCCCATGACGTCTTCGGATCCTTGGAGAGCAAGACTAGAACAGATAGAATATTCAAAGGGGCAAACCCTAAAACCTGTAACCGACTCGATCTGTGCCCAGGACCTGCCTACCTCTATATAAAGGCTAGGAGGGCACGACGGGGAGGGCACCTTTTCATACCACCGCATACACACCTCCACTCCAGATTGCATCTGCGCAACCCTGTAACTTTCGGTTCCGCCGTAATCAAGAGCAGACAAGCAGGATTAGGGTTTTCCTCCGGGGGACTGAACCTGGGTAAATCTCATGTCCCCTGGTTTCTTGTCTGTTAACCGTTCCGTGATCTCCAGCATCCCCATCTTCTCCAAAACCCAAGCTCATAACAATGGGCATTGACAAGATTAAACCTTCTCAAGCTCCGTCGATTGTTCTTTATCAACGTAAAAGACGAAGTTGCACTTCGTTTGCTCGTGGTGACACCCAAGAAATTTGCGAACGGTGTTCACGCCCTCGTATGCTATTAGGCAACATGGTTGTAGGCCACACTTGCAAATTAAACCTAAGTTCGATTTGAAGATGTCGATCTACCCATCTAATTTCGAATCGATCCACCTTGACACCATGCCCTGATCGAGAAAACCCTAAATTTGTGTTTCAGATATAGGAGATAAAATAAATACAAAATTAAATTACATAAGCACGGACTTTGCCACCGCCCTGAACACATCCACGATGCAGCATCTCATTGTTTCCTTCACGCTCAGCACCTGGAGGATTATGCATGATGTCGCTGTCGGCAGCCGCCTCTACAGTCCCCTTTGTGCGTTAGTGAAAGTTGTAGGAAGACGGTGTGTGGATGTGGATGTAGAGTATATAATAGAGAACAAAATATTTCGGTCGTGGTGCATCACACCAGTCAGTGAGACCAACATGATCAGTCAACCTGTGCTGGTTGACCAGTCGACAACATGGAACACACTCTACTGCGGCACTACAATGCACGGCGCACTAATATATGCCTTTATCCATACTATGGCATTACAACGAGCCAAGCTACCCGGACACCCACCACAGCACTAAAATCCGCTGGTACCCTGTGATCCCAGGCGTATATGGCCGCCGCGTCAGCTCATCCGCTGCATAACCAACTTTTGTCGGTTCTTTTCGCTTATGCCGCCCCAAAAAATCCGCCAGGTATGGGGTTATTTTTGTAGTGTCTATATGTTGTTTATTTACAGGTGATGAGCACAAAAATCATGAACATGTTTTGGTTGACACGAAGAAGAGGATGTTTGATCGTCCTGACAATTGCCGCACAAGTGAATGTACCGCTACCAAAGCATCTTATAAACAAACATCTCAGCATGAGGAAGGGGCAACAAGCCTGCTCAATAGTACAAGACCACATGTGGCAAGAAAAAAGAGAAGAGTTCCCTTCTTCCAGCTGAATAAGAAGTTCCCCAAGACAATATATTCACCCTTAGCACTCAGGGGTGGAGAGAGATAAGGCGCACAAATCCTTATTGGTTTAAGGAAAAGACCTACAAGGGCAATGACAAGAAGTTCTAGACTAATACTCAATATTTTCTTTGAAATGATTTCTACAATGAACATGATCGTTTGAGGAGCGGTCTCCTTGTGCTTCCCTGATACGCCCAATTTGCATCACCATTCTATACCATAATTTACCTCTATTCATTGATATATGTCTTATTATGAGGTATTACTTATGTGTTTTCATCAGTTTATGCATGTTGGATGATTCCTGGAGGATGAACTGCTGGAGTCTGGATTCTGATGGAAAAGAAGGAGTTTTGATGCAATTTCGCGAAGATCAGAAAAATACCAGAAAAATATGGGAAATTATATTTTTTCAGAAGACAGAGGAAGCCAGAAGGAGGGGAGAAGAAGGGCCGCAAGGGGCCCACACACCCCTAGGCGCGGGTCTCCCCTAGGCCATGCCTAGGGCAGGTGTGGCCCACCTGCCCGGCTCCCGAATCTTCCCTTTCGCCTATATATTTCCTACGGAACCCTAACATCAGGGGAGCAACCACAAATAGATTCCCCCCCTCTGCAGGGCGGAAAACACCGCGAGAGAAAGATCTCTCCGGCAGACAGATTTCTGCCAGGGGAATTCCTTCCCGGAGAGGGGAGATTGTCACCATCAACACCATCATCAAGCTAGGCTTCATCGGGATCATCATCAACATCATCCACACCATCATCTCCACCAGCACCATCATCACCACTCCATCCCGCTGTAATAATTGTGTTGGATATTGCTTAGTTCATTAGGGGAAACTTTTCCGGTGTTGATTACTATTGTAGTTGATGCTTGTGAGTGGAACCATTGGATTATTGTTTATTTTCAGATTGTTATCCATTACCATATCATCTTTGATCTTGATCCATATGATGTCTTGTGAGTAGTCCGTTTAGTTCTTAAGGACATGGGAGAAGTCATGTTGTTAGTAGTGGATTTGTGTTGAGTTATTATTCAATGGTTTAGTATTTAAGTTGTGGTGCTATTCTTCTAGTGGTGTCATGTGAACATCGACTACATGATACTTCACCATTTATGGGACTAGGGGAATGCATTGTGTATTTGGCTACTAATTTTGGGGTTGCCAGAGTGACAAAAACCTGAACCCCCATTGGGACACCTTTGCACAAGGGTGCGTAGGATCTCAGAGTTTAAGGTTGTGGTTAGATTTATAACTTAATTACTTTCATGTAGTTACAGATGTTTGCAGGGGGTTTAATCACAAATATGTATTAGTATAAGTAAGGTCAGTATGTTAGCACAGGTTCACCCACACAACACTTACAACACTAGAGAAGAGTACTCAGCTATTTGAAGCGAAAGCACTTGATAGAATTCCCATGTGTCCTCGAGAACGTTTGGTCCTTATAAGTATTTCCATCGGATTGTCCTTTGCTAAGAAAGGATTGGGCCACTTGCTCCGTTTGTTCGTTGTCTTTATTACTTGCTCTTTGTTTTGTTGCCTAATCAGAAAACCACTAAAAATTCGTTTGCTAAGTATTTACAGAGAGTTCCTTCTCCATACCACTGTTCAGCACCTTCTGCTCCTCTTTGGGATCGACACTCCTATTTAGCAAAAGTACTGCGATACACCCCCTATACTTATGGGTCATCAAGACTATTTTCTGGCACCGCTGCCGAGGAGTGAAGCGCTATTGAAGAGTGGAATTGGTACGAGAAACTTTTACTGTGAGTATTGCTTTTTGTTACTGCTTGTTACTTTGTTTCCAATATGGATAACCCACTTGGTTTTCTATTTCGGAAAACTACTACCACTGCTAGGTTAGTAGATGAACCACCACCTGTTGAGATAGATCCTTTTAAGATACCTACAAGTATTATTGATCGTGTTATGGATAATTATTATTTAGGGGATAGAACTGTCCATCCTAGTGATCGTTTTCTTTTTATCCATGAATTATGCAGGTTATTTAAGTGTGCAGGTATCACAACTAAACAGGTGAAGAATAAATTACTCTCCATATCCTTAAAAGGGAGAGCTGAAGAATGGTATAAGCCGCTGAAAAATGGACAATCCATGGAATGGGAGGAGATGGCATCTCTCTTTTATTCTAAATTTTATCCCCCAGTGAGATTCATAAGGATAGAAATCTGATATATAACTTTTGGCCTCTTGATGGAGACAGTACAGCTCAAGCTTGGGGGATATTGAAGTTACTAATGCTTAAATGTCCTATTCATGAACTCCCTAATAATATTATTATCAATAACTTTTATGCTAAGCTTTCTCTTCACGATAAATATTTACTAGATGCTTCTTGTGCTGGATCATTCACACGTATGAAGGAAGAAGCTAAATGGGATCTACTAGACCATATTCAAGAGAACACTCAAGCTTCGGAGAATGACAAAGGAAGAAAGTCAGGTATAAACTATGATTATGAATGCATTAAATCTTTTATGGGAACTAATGACTTCCGTGATATTAGTAATGAGTTTGGTATTGATTCCCAAAGTATTGCCAACTGTTTTAAGGCATTTGCCTCTTATATTGAAATTCCCAAGAAGAAGTGGAATAAGTACCATGCTCCTTATAAAGATGTTGTTAGTCATGTTCCTGTTAGAAGTACTGAAGTTTGTACTACTAATCATATTGTGCCTGAACCTCATGTTGAGAAAGTTCCTTTCCCAAATAAGGTAAAGGAGTATTATATGATTATTAGTGCAAATAACAAAGGTACAATGAAAATTGTGGAGCCTGATAAGCAATTGAATGTTGAACCTGTGGGTAGCTATTATGAAAGACCATGTCACTAGAAAAATAGAGGATGAGCACATTCTCTTATGTGAAGACGCTTCTAATATTATCTCTCATCCTATTAAAGCTAGAAAAGTGTGTTCCTATGCTTTCTGTTAAAATTGGTGATCATTGCTACTATGGTTTATGTGATATTGGTGCTAGTTCTAGTGCTATTCCTTATGAGCTTTACAGGGAAATTATGCATGATATTGATCCTTGTGAGCTTGAGTGCATTGATGTGGTTATTAACCTTGCTAATAAGGAGACCATTTGCCCCATTGGTATTATAAGAGATGTTGAGGTTCTCTGCGGTAAGATTAAGTATCCTGCTGATTTTCTAGTGCTTAATTCAGCAGCTAGTAAAACTTGCCCTATCATTTTTGGTAGACCTTTCTTGAATACTTGTGGGGCTATCATAGATTGTAGGAAGGAAAAAGTTTTGACTAAGTTTGACGGAGATTCTTATGAGTTTAACTTTTCCAAATTTGCTAAATCTCCTTGTGAAAATAGTTTGTCTAATAAAGATTTCAGGATGGAACAACTTGCTTCTATTGATCCAGTTTATGACCTTGGACCTCTTTTTGGTGACTATAAGTATGCTTATTCTAAAGATAAAGTTGTTTCCAATGACAGTTATATTGTCAACTTTATTCAAAGTGCTACTGAAAGTTATTATGAGAGAGGGAAACATGGTTTTATGCATCTCAATAACGTTAAGTTTCCCCTTTTTATGTTGAAAGCTTTGAAGTTGCGTATGTTTTCTCTTCCTATGCTAGTGGCTTTTTGTTTCAACAATTTGTTTTCTCATGATACCCACATGCATAGGAAGTGGGTTTAGACTCAAATGTGTTGGTTATTTCCTTCTTGATGCTCTCTTTCACTTCAAATATTTATCTCCTTTGTGAGCATCTTTGAAAGTTTCAAGCCTAACTTAAAGGCATTAAAGAAAAGTACTTGTTGGGAGATAACCCAAGAGTTTTGTCGAGTCTTGGAAGTTATTACTTCAGTAATAACTGCTCCTTATCCTTTTTGTTTTGTTTTTTGTGTCAAGTTCAACTACTTTTGTGAAGTAGAGAAGTTGTGAAAAGTGGCTGTCCTGGGACAGATTTTTGTGCTGATTTGTAAAAATTCGTGAGGAAGCTCGGTACGTCGGATGGAACTGTATTTTGCTGAACTTGCTCTCCAAGTTGTTACCAAACTTTTATTAATTCTGCACTTTTTGATTTGAACAACAGAAGGTTTTCGAAAAAATCAATCTTTACATGCTGGTCTGTTTTGACAGATTTCTGCCGTCATTTGCATTTGCCTCTTACAGAGCTTTTGTTTTGATGGATTTCAGTTGAAGTGGGAACCCAAAGGTTTATTGTTTTTGCTTACACTAATGTTGTCATTGAGGTTTGTGTATTGCCTTGTGAAGAAAGGAATTTCCAGGAGAAGGAGGAAAGAAATCTGCAGAGTTCGTCTTTGAATAGGTAAAAGTGGTGAAAATAGAAGGTTCGTGAAACCCCAATCTTTTTATATTTTTGATGTTTTTAATACATAAGGAAAGTTTAGAGATGGAACAGAGGAGGAAACGGAGTCTGGGGGGTGGACAAACGCACCCCAGGCGCGGGCCCCTGCCTGGCCACGCCTGGAGGGGGTGTGCCACCCCCGAGCTCCGTCTCTGCCTTGATTTCGTATCAAAACCTTCCTTATGCTTTGAAACTTCGTAATATATACCCCCCAGATCCCACGAGGTTCATGCATCGTGTTTTTGTTTTGATCTGTTTCTGTCAGGAAATCTTCTAAAGTTTAGAGCGCCATGGTCTCCGCCAACAACAAAGGATGGAAGCCCGAGGAAGAAGATACTCAAAACCCCAAGGAGGAGGAGATTTTGGTAGGGTATGAAGGTGACATGGAGGAGGACAAGCATCCGGACACCCGCGCTATCGTCGCAAGCATTGGAGTGGTGGCAAGCCCTATCAATCTTAGGAGGACAACACGGATGTCTACAGGAGGGAAACCTCCGCGTCATACCCTCGCTCCACGATCATCACCTCCACGTACCAAGAGACCCTTCCATACCCTTATACATGAGCGTCAATATCAACATGTGCCCAAAGGGAACTTGCCCTCGGTTTGGTATATGCCTCGTTCTAACCATGCAGGAAAGGAACACTCTAAGAAGGAAGAGTGGAGGAAGAATAACAAGGACTGGGATCCTCGGTCCAAATTGATCATGAGCTGCATTGAGCATAATTCGGAGTTGATTCGTACTCGGACCTTCAATATGGAGGATTTGAAGAAACTTATTGAAGAGCTTATCAAGAGAACACCACCACCTAAGGAGTAATTCATCATCAGGTTTGGCATCCCCTTGGCTTGTTCCAAGCTTGGGGGAGTGCCGCGGTATCACCACCACCATCATCTTTTATCTTTTACCTTTTTAGTGGATTCATATCTTTGGTAGAGAGGTTATCTTATAGTTTGGTTTGCATGTGGAAGTATCTCTCCTTTAGTTGGTTATCTATGTATCCCTTGGTGTGAGTGCCCTTATTGAATATTAATGAGAAGTGTCATCTTTTACTTTTTGCACTTCTTATTTTAGTTTGCAATCTCTATTATATGATGGATCTTGTTGATCAGTATTGGCATCACTTTAGGAGCATCAAGTAGATCTAAATTGGTTTTGGCAAACCAAGCTCTGGTCAGTAGCAACAATTTTTGAGGTTTGAAAGAAAAAAGAGAAAAAAGCTTACAGGTATTTTGTATCATCTATTTTCTTTCTTGTTGGCTCATAAGCTTAGTATTCTTTATTTAAGATCTTTTGTGTCTTCAAGGAAGATTGCATGTTTGGATTTATTACTTGTATGTTTGCTTGTTTCTTTCAACTCTCTTGCTTGCTACCCAGCCTTGCTAGCCAAAAACCTGTTTTGAGAAGGCATACTTCTCATGTTTCCAAACCCTTTGAACCAAAACCTATGCCATTTGTGTCCACCATATATACCTATTAGCAATTGCTATTCCAAGCAAGTTATCAAGCTTCATCTATATTTTGAATTAAAAAGTATTTTGTTATGTGAAAACTAGTTATTAAAGCTCTCACAAACTTGATGGCACACCTTATTTCCTTGCCCCTGATAGACTTGAACCATTGTGCCATCGAAGTTGTATATGCTTGCACCTATACGTTGGAATTAGCAGAACCGTGTTATCATGGGGAACGTTTTCAACATTGCACTTGTACTCTGTACACAATTGATATCGTGCTATTTTGTCTGTGGATGTCACCGGTGTGAAATAAAGAGGGAACTTGTAAGTCCATGGAGTTGGTATTTTGTGTTAGATAAACGCCTGGGCTGCTAGCCTAAGCCATGCCTAATCATGGTGGAAACTTGCAGCATCACCATAGTGAGCTATCTATGAAGCATCCTCAGTAAAAAGCTATGCACATAGTAAATAAAAAGATCACTGAGATGCTCATTGTTTGCTTGCCTTGTCATTTTGGTTATGGGAAAGCTCATGTACCATGTGCAAGGGGCACCCCGTTGGCGGTTCTCTATGATATGAAAATACTTACAATGACAAGTGACATGGTTATACCCTACGGGTACGTGATCTCAGCATAACCGGTCCAGCCCAAGGAAGGCCCACGGCGGATGTACGCCGGCCCATGAAGACTTTCGGGTGGCCCAGGCCCATGACGCCTTCGGATCCTTGGAGAGCAAGACTAGAGTAGATAGGAAATTCAAAGGGGTAAAACCCTAGAACCTGTAACCGACTAGGTCTATGCCCGGGACCTGCCTAAGTCTATATAAAGGCCAGGAGGGCACGACCTAGATCTCTCGACTCATACTTTCGCATACACACCTTCACGCCAGATTGCATCTGCGCACCCCTATAACCTTCGGTTCCGCTGTAATCAAGAACAGACAAGCAGGAGTAGGGTTTTCCCTCCGGGGGCCTGAACCTGGGTAAACCTTGTGTCCCCGTGTTGCTTGTTTGTTAACCGTTCCATGATCTCCAGCATCCCCATCTTCTCCAAAACCCAAGTCCATAACAATGGGCATTGATGAGATCAAACCTCGTCAATTGGCGTCGTCTGTGGGAACTGGGGACGCTGATTGTGCGGTCGTGACGGTCCCAACCCGATCAATCTACAACTCTGCGGCAACGGAGAGTCGCCTCCTCTTCAGCTCTTTCGACTTCACCGCCCACTCACCGGCCACCATGAAGGACTTCGATCCCGTAGGCGACGGACTCGAAATCTTGTTCGGGAGCTTCTGCTTCCAGGTGGGAAAAACTGGCACCCTCCGCCTCCCTGAGCGGGTGCCCCTACCATCATCAGGCCCGCTTCGTGGACCCCACACCCCGTGCTACGCACAACATCATCAAGAGATGATTCCTACGATAGTAGCAGCTGCAACTCCGATCTGTGCGATCCGCCATCGGATGCAGGGACCTACGGTTCCGGATCTGAAAGTTGCGGCAGCAGCGGACCGATCTACGAGCGCTAGCAATGCGCCGTAGTCATCCAGAGCGACGCGGATCAGCAAACACCCAACCCGCCGCCCAAACCGCCACCTAACCCGCCAGAACGAAATGGCGGGAATAGAAGAAGCCAGTCCCCCCACCCGAAGGGGAAAACAACGGCCATGTCATCCGCCTTAGCAAAGAAGGATGGGCCCAGGTCCGCAACGCCGTGGCAGGCAACATAGTACTGCCTGCAGACGCCTCCCGGGATATGCTGATGGCCTACCACCTGCTCCTGATCGAGGAGCACAAGAAGCAGGTCAAGATGCAGGAGGTGCTCGACAAACGCAAGCAAGCAGCCTCAGAGTCCAGCGCGCGACGAGCTGCGCTCTCCGCCATGGGCATCGGCTTCAGCTCGAACGCCAACCAAGGCAACAAGCACCGCTCTCGGGTGGATAACATGGACCTCAAGGAGCGCCGGGAGGTGACCCGAACCCTCCACACATCCTTCATGGAGATGGATGCCGACGGCAACGTCATCCCGAAAACGCCGCAGGCTGCGATCATGGCAGCCACTACGTACCTCGCGGCCCACCCACCGCCGGAGGGGGACCCGAAGAGGGCCATGCACAAGTCCGCACTTACCGGACTCGGACTCGTCGGAGCCGCGCTCCACCAGGAAGCTCCCACGGAGCCGAAGAAGAAAGCTCTGGTTAGGTTCGACCGCAGCCCCACCCCTTCATCCGAAGAAGAGGAACATGACCTTCCTCGAAGGAAGAAGAGTTCGCGCCGCCGCGACCACGACTACGACGCCAGAGATGCGCTCACACAGCGCAAAATGGACAAAGCGCGAGCCAAGCGCGCATGCTCGTCTGAATCCGAGATGGACGAAGACGAAGGAGAACTCTGCAGAGCCCGATGCTTCAGCAGATCCGTCCGGCGGACGCGGATGCCGTGAAATTTCAAGCTTCCTTCGGATACTCTGAAGTTCGACGGCACTCAAGACCCAAAACCTTGGCTCAGCGATCACTTATCATCCGTCAAACTGCATGGTGGAAACAAGGAGACTGCCATGCAATGCCTTCAGCTGCACCTGACAGGTGCAGCCCGGATCTGGCTCAGCAGCCTATCTTCAGGGTCCATCCGAAGCTGGGATGATCTAGCTTACAGCTTCATCCGAAACTTCAAAGGCACCAGCAAGAGGCCCGCCTCAATCGAAGAGTTGCGAGCCTGCACTCAACGAACGGGCAAATCCATTCGCTCGTACATACTATGCTGGTCCAACACAAAGAACTCCGCAGCACACATCTCCGAAGAGAGGGCCATCGATGCCTTCAGGGATGGCGTCAAACGCCAAGACTTCAAGGAGGAACTTGGGCGCGTCAAGCCCAAAACACTCGACCACCTCATGGACATCGCCAACAGGTGGGCCGACGGATAAGATTCCATTCACCGAGCACAATCGGAAGAAGAAGAAGACTACGGTCGACGGCGAGAGCGCCGTAGCAAGAGAAGATCTCGCGTCTACGACGATCGCGACGGACCCGACATGGTCACGGCCGGCTACGCCGATCGCCGCAACGACGCCAACCGCAACAACGGAGGATACCGCGGAGGAAACTTCCGTGACGGGGGACGCCCAGCGCAGTCGTGGCAACGCCGCGGCCGCGATAACGGACCCTCAGCATACGAAAAGCTTTTGGGTCCATGCACCATCCACTTATACATTGACAAGCAGGATGGCAAAAAGAAGGCCAGCCACATGCTCAAGGACTGCCGCGATTTCCAGAAACTCAGCAAAAGCATGGTGCAGATGAGGCAGCAAGCCCCAATCCCTGCATTCGGAAACGCACCCGCGCCAGGAGAAATAGCGCATGGAGCTCCTCTACCGCTACCTGTTGGAGGCCCGAACCAACCAGTCGCACCAGCCCAGAACAACGCTGGGAACGGGTATCCCCAGCCAAAAGGAGCACTGATGATCTAGAAGGGGCGCCCCACAAATAGGGTGCAGAAGAAAATCACCCGACAGATCAACCTGGCCGTGGCAACTCCACCCGCCATCCCTGAGTACCTCAGCGGATCGGAGTCCTGCATCATGTTCAGTCGTTCGGATCACCCTTGCCAGATCCCTCGCCCAGGTCACGCTGCCCTGGTGCTGGAGGCGCAGATCGGAGGTTTCGAGATGAGTCGCGTCTTCATGGACGGCGGCAGCGGCATCAACCTGATGTTCGCAAGCACTCTAGCAGCAATGCGGATCCCGTAGTGCAGCCTGGAACAGTCATACACAACGTTCCACGGCATCGTTCCAGGGAAGGGCATATTCCCCCTGGGCAAAATATGGCTTGACGTCATCTTCGGCAAGCCTGACAACTTCCGGCTGGAGCGACTCGAATTCGAAGTGGTGGACTGGCCATCATAGTACCACGCCATCCTCGGGTGTGTAGCATTCGCAAGGTTCTTGGCTATCCCACACCATGCATACCTGCTACTCAAGATGCCAGGACCAAAGGGCGTCATCACAATCCACGGGAGCTTCACCCGATCGGGCCAATGCGACAGAGATTTCAATAGAATCTCCCAGTCATTCGGCATGCAGGAGGAGCTCCTAAGGCTCCGCGAGGTGACGGACAATGGGGCACCCCCAGTCGCACGACAAAACGCACCCGACATGTCTTTCGACTCCATCGTCAACACAAAGAAGGTGCAAGTCCATCCGACAGATGCCTCCAAGAGGGCGTTGATCGCCAACGACCTCAGCCCCGCATAGGAAGGCGCGCTCGTCGAATTCCTCCGTGAGCGCTGGGAAATCTTCGCCTGGTGTCCTGCGGACATGCCAGGAGTTCCCAGGGAATTCGCCGAGCACGCACTCAACATCTTTCCAGACACCAAGCCCGTCAAGCAGTCCATCCAGAGACTGTCCGAGCCACGAGCCGAAACTATCGGCAAAGAAATCAACAGACTACTCGTTGCAGACTTCATCAGGGAAATCAAAGAAAGTGAGTGGCTTGCAAATACAGTGATGGTCCCAAAGAAGGACACGGACATCCTGCGGATGTGCGTGGATTTCACGTCGCTAAACAAGCATTTCCCAAAGGACCACTTCCCTCTTCCTCAGATCGATCAGATCATCGATTCGACTGCAGGTTGCGAGAAACTCTCCTTCCTCGACGCCTACTCAGGCTACAACCAGATTCGACTCAAGGTCGAAGATCAGGAGAAAACGGCGTTTATCACACCGTTCGGAGCGTTCTGCTACAACACAATGCCCTTCGGGCTAAAGAACGCAGGCGCCACGTACCAGCGATGCATGCAAGCATGCCTCAAGGACCATATCGGTCGCAACGTTCAAGTCTATGTCGACGACATAGTCATAAAAACCAGGGAGGCAAGGACACTTATCGACAATCTCCGCGAGACGTTCGACAACCTCGATCGCTACAGGATCAAACTCAACCCCGAAAAGTGCGCCTTCGGCATCCCATCGGGTCAGCTGCTTGGGTACTTCATCTCTCAGCGAGGGATCGAGGCGAACCCGAAGAAAATCAGAGCCATCATGGCAATGGAGAAGCCGAAAAACCTCAAGGGTGTCCAGCAGCTCGCAGGACGAATAGCGGCGTTGAGCAGATTCATCAGCCGCATGGGTGAGAAGGCCCTGCCATTCTACCAGCTGCTACGCAAGGCAGATAAATTCGAGTGGACGCCCGAAGCCGACGATGCGTTCGAAAGCCTCAAACGGCTACTCTCCACCTCGCCCGTCCTGGTCACGCCAAAGGAGCGCGAGCCTCTGCTGCTGTACATAGCAGCCACACACCAGGTGGTCAGCACCATGCTAGTGGTCGAACGACCCGAAGAAGGCAAGACCCACGGGGTCCAACGCCCAATCTACTACCTCAGCGAGGTACTGATGCCAACAAAGTAGCAATACCCTCACTACCAGAAACTCGCCTACGGTGTGTTCATGACGGCTCGACGGCTGAGCCATTACTTCCAGGAGCACCAGGTGATGGTCGTCAACGAGGCACCCCTGAACAACATCCTGAATAACCCTGAGGCCATAGGACGCGTGGCCCTATGGGGCATTGAGCTGTCACCTCTGGACATCATCTACGAGAAGCGACTCGCAATCAAATCTCAAGTCCTCCCGGACTTCCTCGTACATTGGATGGAGCTGCAGCTGCCAGACATCCCAGACATGTCGCAGTCATGGACAATGCACTTCGACGGCTCCAAGCGTGAAGCTGGAGCAGGAGCCGGGGTCATACTGACCTCCCCGCAGGGCGACCAGATGAAGTACGTCCTCTGGATGAAATTCAGAGCCTCAAACAACGAGGCCGAATACGAAGCCCTCATCCACGGCATGAGGATGGCAAAGATCTGCGGCGCAACGCGCCTGGTCATCTACGGTGACTCCAACCTCGTCGTCCAGCAGACGATGAACGAGTGCGACGCACACGCCGAAAACATGATCGCGTACCGCACGCTCTACAATGCACTCGAAGGAGAATTCGACGGCTGCGAGCTTCGGCACGTCGGAAGAGAAAGCAACGAGGAAGCCGACAGACTCGCCAACATCGGCTCCACCTGCGCAAAGGTGCCACCGGGTGTGTTCCTCGAACAGATCTACGTGCCATCCATCAAGCGAAAATTCCCCAAGGGATCACCCGAAGAAGCAGAACACTCGGGGGCTACGCTGCCTGAAGGACACGAAGGACCCGAGAAACTGGACACAGAGGTCGCTATGGTCAACCTGATGCAGGTCATGGCAGTCGAAGAAACATGGACGCGACCGTACCTCCAGTTCTTGATACACGGAGAACTGCCTGACAGGCCGACAGATGCCCGGCGCATATCTCATCGGTCAAAAGCCTTCACCATCATCAATGGCGAGTTGTACAAGCGCAGTATTACGGGTGTACTACAAAGGTGCGTCACCATCGGTGACGGGAAAGCCATCCTCCAAGACATCCGCGAGGGCATCTGCGGCCATCATGCAGGCAGCCGCTCCCTTGTCGCCAAAGCTCTACGAGCTGGATTCTACTGGCCAACGGCCATGAGCGACGCAAAGGACATCGCCCGAAGATGCAACGGGTGCCAAAGGTTCGCCGACAAACCGCACGCACCCGGGTCAGATCTCAGGCCCATACCTATAGCCTGGCCCTTTGCCCAATGGGGCCTCGACATGATCGGCAAACTGCCAAAGTCCTCGAAAGGGGGGCACGTTTACCTCTTGGTCGCAGTCGATAAATTCACCAAGTGGGTCGAGGCCATGCCGGTTACCAACCAAAAGGGCAAGACCGCTGTCAAGTTCTTCGAGTCCATTGTCTACAGGTTCGGCGTACCGCACAGCATCATCACGGACAATGGATCAAACTTCATCTCCAAATAATTCCAAGACTTCTGCGAAGGCCTCGGGATCAACATCACATACGCCTCGGTGGCTCACCTGCAAACGAACGGGCAGGTCGAAAAGGCCAACGGCCTAATCAGCGATGGCATCAAGAAGCGCCTCATGAGACCGCTCGAACGAAAGGCGGGAGCCTGGACGAAAGAGCTGCCATCCGTCGTATGGAGTTTGCGTACTACGCCAAACAGCTCCACCAGCTACACACCGTTCTTCATGGTGCACGGAGCCGAAGCCGTGCTACCAGCTGAAGTACGCCACCAGGCCCCCCGGGTCGTCGCTTACAGCGAAGCCGAATCCACGGCTGCACTCGAAGACGCCGTCGACACACTCGACGAAGCAAGAGACGTAGCAGCAGCTCGATCAGCGGTGTACCAGCAGAGTCTCCGCAACTACCACACCCGCCGGTTGCGCCCAAGGTCCTTCGTTGAAGGAGACCTCGTCTTGCGACTCAAGCAAGAGCGACCGAAGAAATTCGAGTCGCCATGGGAAGGACCCTACATTATCACCGAAGTCATCCCAGGTGGCGCCTATCGCCTCAAGAACGTGGAGTATGGAGTCGCATACTCCAACCCATGGAACATCGCACACTTGCGGCGATTCTACCCATAGCTACCTACCCCTTTACTTTCAATAAGGCTTTTCAGCCAAGGCTATTCAGCCGAACAATGTACTTCCTCCATTACGATATAAATAAAGCTAAGTGTCTCGCCCCAAAATTTCGTTTTGCTACTTGCAACTTTACTTTATACTACAAACGCACTCGGGGGCTCCCCCCACCTCACGATTTCATCGACTGAGAATCACACGTGTATACCCTGAGTAGCTGACAACGTCAGGCAAACGAAAAGAACACGTACTCAAACAAAGCACTGCATGCTCACAGCAAACAAACCTTTATAACAACGGGCACAACACGCCCAGTCGAAATATACAAATTTTACATCTATCTCTTTTACAGGTACTACCTATCCTGAAGAATAACTTGAGCACGCTGCTCAAACAAATCTACGACCTGTTCGGCATACTGCCTTACAGCCGCATAATGCGGATGCATATCCCACTCACCACCATCCGGCTGAAGGGGTGGCCCAGCTGCTACAACAGACAGATCTACGTCAGGTCGATGCAGCCTAACAAGGGACAATGCAGCCTTCACCCCTGCCACGAGCTGCTGTCTCACCAGTTCCTGGACGCGAGTCACGCTCCAAAATCTAAACAGAAGGCCGGACAAGGATGTTGGCACAGTATCTAGGGGAAACATCACATGTAGAACCGATGAGAGCGAAGTCTGCACTTGACGAAGCACCCGCGACACTTGGTGAACGCGATCCCGCACCATCGCCAGAGCCACGGCACGGTCACGATCCATCCAGAAGAAACCACCAGATTCCATGTCTTGTTGATTCAAGCAATTGACCCGAACAGCGACATGCTCCTTCTCCTCCCTTGGAGCAAGGTTAGCACCTGTGACACTCGCAGAAAATAAGATGCAAGGCCAGTAGGCGCATCCGAAAATCTGAGCTGCAACTCGAATCAAAGAACAACTTACATTGAAGCCGCTCAGACAGCCGAAGCAGTTCCGCCATTAAGTACTCCTCCCTGGCCGCACCGCGATCTGCCTTGGACTTCCAAACATCGGCGTGGCCACGCACCCCAAGCAACTCCTTCTCAAGGCTACGAACATGGTCCCGAAGAAAAGCGAGTTGTGAGGAATCATCCAAAGATGGCCGCAGTTGCGCTACAGGCGAGGTGTCAACGGGGTCAGCACCCGAAGGAACCTAGAATAGCAGAAAAACAAAGGACATAAACATTCAGACAGAGAAAAGCACAACTCAGTAGAATTCATTAAGCATAGAAAGGCCACTACGTGGCACAATGATTTCGTTCCTCAACATAGTTACAGCAAAAGAAGACTACAAACTATCCTACAGCTACAACGCCTAAGATGCGGCACCCTGTGTAGCCTCAGAGCCGGACTGCCTCGCTTTGGCTTCCCCCTGTTGCCGCAGCGCGTACTCAGACAGCAGATCAATGAGCTTTGGCCCATATCGCTTGCAGCGAGCAGAATAGGCGCAAAGGCTACCTCGGATCCATCCGCGGTCATCGGCATCCGGGAGGTGATCTGGGGAAGGTCCAGCTCCGCTCCAGCCGCCAAGGCCATCGCCAGCCCGACGGACGCGCCGATGCCCTTCTGCTTGCGCTTGTACGCCGCAGGCGCTTCGGCTGACAAAGCCTCCGCCAGGGAGAAAACATCATCAAGGGCCGAGCCCTTGGGGACAAGCTCCTTGTAGAAGCGGCCAAGGACCTCCTTCGCCTTGGCAAGGGAGTTGACGACGGTGCTGCAGCAATCTTCGACCGCTGCAGTAGCATCATCTAGAGCACTCCCGTGCTCCAGAGCGCCGCGGTCAAACTCGATGCCTGCGGCATCTGAGACAAAAAGAGAAGGAATGAAGAAAGTAACACAGAAGAAAGACAAGAAAACGAAAAGAAAGGTACTGGCCTGAAACAGCCTTGGCAGCAGCCATGAGCTTGCCCGCCACCTCTCTTTCACGCGCAGTCGCAGCCATGGCAAGCTGCTCCTCGCGGTCTGTAGCCTCCTGCTGCAGACGCTCCTTTGCTTCGGCTGCCTTGGCCAGCTCCAGCTTAAGGCGCTCCTTCGCACCAGCGGCGTCCTCAGCCTTCTTCTCCGCTTGACCAAGGCTCTTCTTGAGAGCATCAATCTCACGGAGGGAAGTGTTATGCTCCTCTGCATTCAAAACATACAAGCGTCAGAAAGCAAGATAATAATGCACAAAGAAAGAAGCACCAAAGCACCCAGGTACCTTGAAGCTATCGGAGGTTGACCTCCAGCACCAGGTGCTCCTGCACCAGTCGCTTGGCATCCTGTACAAAAGGCTGCAGGAAGAAGAACTACCAGTAAGGAAAAGTACTTGGGGGCTGCGCCCAACACGAAGGAACAAAAGAAGAATTCACACACGAAAACGCTCGGGGGCTCCCCCCGACGACTCGAAGAAAGAACAAGACAAGAAAATCTTTCAGACGCTCGGGGGCTCCCCGCGTAGCAGGAAACAGAATACTTACATGCTCCGATGGCGACTCTGAAGGCCCGCTCGCAGCCTTCTGAGGCGCAACCACCTGATCCTCCTGCGGAGAAGGAACCGGCGCAGCACCCTCAGAGGTAGCCACCATCTGAGGAGGAGGAGACGCAACCTTCGACTCTCCCATCATCTCCCGAGCACCATCGCTGGAGGAGTCGTGGGAGGAGTGCCTGCACACGAAATATTTAGCACAAGCACAAAAGTCAACAGGAACAAGACAGCAGTATAAAAGAAACTTACGAGTCCAGTGAGCTCAGGTCGAAGACAAGAGGATTCCTTCGGGCTCTCTTCTCCCCTTTCTTCTCTTCCTTCTTTTCTTCCTTCTTCCGCTTCGCTGGCGGGTGCGGCGCTACAGCCCGCACAGGAATGGCAGGAAGAGGGGAGGAAGAGCCTCCATGCCCGTCAGTGTGACGCTCAAGGCACAGAGGGTTCCTAGGAGTCGGAGGAGTCGAGGCATCCGAAGACTCGCTGGAGCTCCGCGATCGTTTGCGCGTGTGGTCCTCGCTCGACTCGTTGGCATCTTCCGCCGGAGATCGCGCCGACGGCAGCTCGGACACGGAATCCACCACATCATTATCCGGAGCATCCGGAAATAATTCAGGCAATGGCGGCACCATGCCCGGCACCTTGAAGCTCTGCAAAAAAGAAGGAACTTTGTTAGCAAACAAAGGAAAATAAATATGCAGTCGACGAAAAGTGCTACGCGCATGAATCTACACCTGTGGAACGGCCAGCGTCGAAAAAAACGGAGGAGTCGGCGACTTCCCCGGGATTTTTTTCTCCGGCCTTGAACTTCAGCAGCAAGCGAAGGGCCCTGTCAAGATCTACCTCGGAGATTTTCTAAGCCGAAACTCTCGTCGGATCACGGTGCCCAGAATAAAGAAACATCGGGTGCGCCCTAGCCTGGAGAGGCTGCACCCGACGCTCGAGAAATGTGCGGATAATATCCACGCCGTTCACTTCCTTCTCCGAAATCAACTGGAGATCCTCCACCCCACGGTAAAGGGCCTCTATCTCCTCTGACTCGCCATCCAAGATCTGGTTTTTCCAGGACCTTTTCGGCTCGATTATCTAGGAGGAGTCGAAAGGAGCAAGACCAAAATGCTGCCCAGCCACTGTCGAATCGCGAATGTAAAACCACCGCCTCCGCCAGTACTGGACAGACTCAGACATAGGGAAAGAAAAGAAAAGAATATTGGCCTTTAGGGAGATGATGCAACCCCCAATGGGATACACACCATCCGAACCGGATTGCCTCTTCACGAAATAGAGTTTCCGGAAGAGGCCAAAATGCGGCTCGATGCCGAGCCAGCACTCGCAGAAAGTGATGAAACAAGCAATGTGAAGAAGAGAATTGGGCGAAAGATGATGTAGCTGGATGCCATAGAGGAAGAGCAGCCCACAAAGAAAGTCGTGGACTGGGAAGGAAAACCCACGCATAACGAAGGCGAGAAACATAACCCGATACCCTGCAGGGGGACGGGGGATTACCTCGTTGCCGGGGAGTCTGGCGGCTTCCCTATCCCGCGGGATCAAGCCCCGCTCGCGAAGTTTGCGGAGGTCACTCTCCCGCGTCTCTGATCGCTGCCAACCACCGTTGGTGACACAGGTAGCGGTGGCGCCTTTCTTTCCTCCGGCGGCGCTGGTACCAACCGCAGATGATGACTTCTTCAGTTTTCCCATCGCGCTACGGCGGCGCCGGCGGTGAGAGCACAGAAGGGAAGATGGAAATGTGGAAGGATATTCCAGCGCGCAGCAAGAACTGCTAGAGCACAAGGAGGCAGTGAAAGCAAGAGTAGATGCGGTGAAAACAAACTGCAGCTTTCCCTAATGATTATAACGGCGAAGACGATGCACGGCAACCGTCCATCAAGAAGACCTAACGCCAACGACAGATCTGGCCATACACGTGTCAGCATCACAATGAACCGTCGTTACCACGCCGTCCACTACGCGCGGAAATCGAGGAGACGCCGTAATTATCTCCACGCCGCGCGTGACCGGTCAATTCACGGTCAGCAAGTGGGACCCATGCTCGTCCAGTCAAGTCATCTCTGGTGCAGCAGACGCTTGAGGTCATTGATCGTCAGCACTGATGTCATCAAAAGCTATACTAGCAACAACTACAATTTCTTCGGCTTCAAAGCTAAGAGTACTCACTCGAATCTACGATTTGACTAAATACTCGGGGGCTACTCCTATTAGGAGCGCTGGCCGCGCACCCGAAAGATGAATAAAAACGAACTGTTTCTTCGAGTCCTACGTCGAGTCTACGACTCCACTACGGACTCGGGGGCTACTCCCATAGGGAGGATGGATTTAAGCATCCGAAAATTTTTGTGTCCTACGGACTTAATAACTGAACAATGTTTGAACTAAAGTCTCCGCTCGAGTCTACGACTCCAACAGACACTCGGGGGCTACTCCCATAGGGAGCGCAGGTCGCGCACCCTATGAAATCTTCGACTGCGATCCTTCGGATCAGCATGCAAACACTTTTCGGCAACTCTGCCCCAACAAAATGCTGAGTGAGCAACGATCTCCTTGGCCACCCGAAACACCTTCGCGGTTGACGAGGTTTAATCTCGTCAATGCCCATTGTTATGGACTTGGGTTTTGGAGAAGATGGGGATGCTGGAGATCGTGGCACGGTTAACAGACAAGCAACCAGGGGACACGAGATTTACCCAGGTTCAGGCCCCCGGAGGGAAAACCCTACTCCTGCTTGTCTGCTCTTGATTACGGCGGAATCGAAGGTTACAGGGTGCGCAGATTTGATCTAGCGTGGATGCGTGTGCGAGGGTATGAGTCGAGAGATCTAGGACGTGCTCTCCTGGCCTTTATATAGACTTAGGCAGGTCTCGGGCATAGTCCTAGTCGGTTACAAGTTCTAGGGTTTTACCCCTTTGAATTTCCTATCTCCGCTAGTCTTGCTCTCCAAGGATCCGAAGGCGTCATGGGCCTTGGCCACCCGAAAATCTTCATGGGCCAGTGTATATCTGTTGTGGGCCTTCCTTGGGCTGGACCAGGTATGCTGAAGTCACGTACCCGCAGGGTATAACCATGTCAGTAGCCCCCGAGTGATCAGTCGAATCGTAGATTCGGCTGAGGACTCTTCCATCCTTCGGGTGCAACTATACATTAATAGTATATGTGTGTAGGGATTGTTGATGCGTGTGCCTGACTCACCTGACAGATCAGGGTCAGTTAACTGTCTTAGGACGAAATGACACGATCTTCTTCAGGTTCGAGTCCCTCAACCCGAACCTGGAACATATGCTGGCATAATTCGACTCAGGCCGCGGAGGACTTACAGGAGTGGAATTCCAGTGATTTTTAATTGGTGTACCCAACGCGTTCGCCGGGATTTTTCATCGTACCTGCTGGTACGGATTCATACTAGCAGAGCACAGTCAGGTGCGTTGCCAGGCCACCAGATGATATCTGTAGGTCTTATCTTTGCGTCGCAGACGCAGCATCCGAACATTTATCACCACGGAGGTGCTTCGGGTGGCCTAGGAGATTGTCGCTCACTCAGCCGTTTTGTTGGGGCAAAGTTGCCAAAAAGTTTTTGCGTGCTGATCCGGAAGATCGCAGTCGAAGATTTCATAGGGTGTGCGACCAGCGCTCCCTATGGGAGTAGCCCCCAAGCGTCTGTTCGAGTCGTAGACTCGAATGGAGACTTTAGTTCAAGCATTGTTTCAGTCGTTAAGTCCGCAGGACTCGAAAATTTTCGGATGCTTAAATCCATCCTCCCTATGGGAGTAGCCCCCGAGTCCGTAGTGGAGTCGTAGACTCGACGTAGGACTCAAAGATCTTGTGTCCGCGCAACGAACGCTCTAGATTGGAGTAGCCCCCGAGTGTCTGGCGGAGTCGTAGACTCGGGCAGAGACTCGAGTCTTGTATCTTGTAGACGCAGTCGACAATCTCACGGGCATACCGCTGACCCGGAAGTACATCGGGTGCGCGACCAGCGCTCCTGATAGGAGTAGCCCCCGAGTGTCTAGTCGAGTCGCAGACTCGAGTGGAGACTCATGCGAGGAGAAACCACTGACCCGGAAGTGCATCGAGTCAGCGTCTCACGCATAAGGAGCCAAGAATCGATGATGCAGTCGGAGTTGACGTGGCGGAGTCGTGCGGTGTTTAGCCGGAAGGACTCGAAATTGCGGATGAAATCGACGCAGTTGCTTCTGTCGGGTGAGCGGCCATCGCCGCTTTTTCGTAGTATCAAGCGATGCAACCATCCAAGGAGGGACTCGACTCGGGTCTTGGGTGTATGGCGTAGCCAGTTGCTTTGTCAACTCCTGTTAGAGGACCCGATATAATAGCTCGACGCAGTCGACATCCTTGTAAGCTGCAGAAAACATAAAAAGTTGTGAAGTACTTGTATCTTGTAAAGAATATTTGCCTTTCGGCTTGTATAGTAAGATTCTGGTGCCGATCGAGTCGACACTGTTGCACTATATGCTAGGCATTTTCGTTAGCCTGATTACCCTTAGTCTCAGTACCTTGCCGAGGCACTCGGAGTTCAAGGATTCGACGGTCAGGCAGAATCAGCTACTCGGGCTGTCGCGTTCGAGGTGCTCGAGTGCGTGGAGCCGATGGCATATTAGGTTACTCGAAGAGGGCGCAGCCCCCTGAATGTTTCGAGTGCGAGTTAAAAAAGAAATCAGCTCTAAGTAGAGGGAACACTTAGCTTTGTTGGTAGTTGTCGTGGATGGAGTCGACACGGTAGCGGGTTGCACGTGGACATGGTCGACGTGGCGAACCACAATCATAGTGGTGACAGGTTTCCGAAGTTGATGCTGGTAGAGAGCTCCGCATCCGAAGTTTGTCACGGTCAAAGACCGCACCGGGTCGCCACATCCGAAGGATGTATCGGGTCATCGCAGCCAAATGCCGCATTGGGTCGCCGATGTCGAGGGAGCCCCCGAGTCGTGGTCACTGAAGCCGATGCGGCCAGTTGCGGCAATCAAATATCGCGTCGGGTCGCTGAAGACGAAGACCACAGTGGTCGTCGAAGTGGAGGGACCCCCCGATCCGTGGTCGCTGCGTCGCTGCAATCGAAAATCATATCGTGTCACTGCATCCGAAGGATGCAGCAGGTCACTGGCAGAAGGATTCGATGCAGCAGCGGGTCTCGCGGTAGAGTCGGCGGCGGTAGCGGGTTTTCAGAGCCGATGACGGTTGTGGATCGCCGGAACCGTCACGGGAGACGAAGTCGATGCAACGTAGTCAGAGTAGTCCACGGTGACGGCGAAGCCAGAGTAGTTTGCAATGATCACGAAATCTTCCGAAAAAATCACGTACAGCTAGCTGGTTTGTCTTGTTTCTAATGATCCAATTTATGCTGGGTATGCACTCGTGGCCGGCGTAATCTATGAATATCCATGCGCGTACATGCAGACAAGATGCGCGTGGGAGACCTGATCGATGTAGAGCCACCACATGAGTAGTTGGAATAGATTTGTCCTTTGATATTGCTTGATTATTTCGGAGCGGTGCACTAGACAATGATCTCCACTTTCATGTGATGATCTTCTCTTGGAAATTGAGTCCATATATGCGGCAGCTGGTGTTCCAGCTCGATTTCTTCTTGCCATGTGCTTCAAGAGGTGAATCCAAGACTTCCTGTGGACGTAGTGGCAGAATTCATATTGGGAACCTGACCCCTTTATTGCTATAGTGATCGTCGTATTGATCGCAGGTCAAATTAATCTCCTACTGCAACACGATCTTGGTCGATAGTACATGCCAAAAGTAATAATTCCGATCTAGCTTTTACTGCCACCAACCGACGGTCTTCTTGGTGGATCGCAAACATGCCGCCTTTCGACAAATACAGAGTGCGTGTGATGGTGAGCTGATCTTGCACTCGCGAGGAAACTGCTGCAGATTTATTCCTGGAAATCGACGAGTGGAAGATTGTCGTTGATGGAGCAATCGATCCGAGACGAATTGGAAATCTTGCCACTCGAATTCTTATCAAACTCTGCGATCCGGCGTAGGACAGCCAGCCCAAAAAATCTTTGATCTCGGTGGATCTGGTCGAGCGAGAGGGTAGTGATGACGTTGGACCCATGAGCACGTAGCATGAATTTCTCTTTATCTTGCGCGAGATTGAAGTAGACGTTGATCTTCTGAGATTGGTGAATCGTAGATCGCTTCAGATGGGACCGTCACGATCGCACAATCAGCAGCCCCGATTCCTACAGACGGCGCCAATTGACGAGGTTTAATCTCGTCAATGCCCATTGTTATGGACTTGGGTTTTGGAGAAGATGGGGATGCTGGAGATCGTGGCACGGTTAACAGACAAGCAACCAGGGGACACGAGATTTACCCAGGTTCAGGCCCCCGAAGGGAAAACCCTACTCCTGCTTGTCTTCTCTTGATTACGGCGGAACCGAAGGTTACAGGGTGCGCAGATTTGATCTGGCGTGGATGCGTGTGCGAGGGTATGAGTCGAGAGATCTAGGACGTGCCCTCCTGGCCTTTATATAGACTTAGGCAGGTCCCGGGCATAGTCCTAGTCGGTTACAAGTTCTAGGGTTTTACCCCTTTGAATTTCCTATCTCCGCTAGTCTTGCTCTCCAAGGATCCGAAGGCGTCATGGGCCTTGGCCACCCGAAAATCTTCATGGGCCAATGTATATCTGCTGTGGGCCTTCCTTGGGCTGGACCAGGTATGCTGAAGTCACGTACCCGCAGGGTATAACCATGTCAGCGGTGACAGACATTCGGATGCTGTGTCTGCGGCACAAAGATAAGACCTACAGATATCATCTGATGGCCTGGCAATGCACACGACTGCGCTCTGCTAGTAAAAACCCGTGCTAACAGGTGCGATGAAAAATCCCGACGGACGCGTTGGGTACACCAATTAAATTCACTGGAAGTCCACTCCTGTAAGTCCTCCGCGGCCTGAGTCGAATTACGCCAGCATATGTTCCAGTTTCGAGTTGAGGGACTCGAACCTGAGGAAGATCGTGTTGTTTCGTCCTAAGACAGTTAAATGACCCTGATCCGTCGGGTGAGTCAGGCACACGCATCAATAATCCCTACATACATACTGTTAATACATAGTTGCACCCGAAGGATTGAAGAGTCCTCAGCCAAATCTACGATTCGACTGATCACTCGGGGGATACTGACATGGTTATACCCTACGGGTACGTGATCTCAGCATACCCAGTCCAGCCCAAGGAAGGCCCACGGCGGATGTACACCGGCCCATGAAGACTTTCGGGTGGCCCAGGCCCATGACGCCTTCGGATCCTTGGAGAGCAAGACTATAGTAGATAGGAAATTCAAAGGGGTAAAACCCTAGAACCTGTAACCGACTAGGTCTATGCCCGGGACCTGCCTAAGTCTATATAAAGGCCAGGAGGGAACGACCTAGATCTCTCGACTCATACTTTCACATACACACCTTCACGCCAGATTGCATCTGCGCACCCCTGTAACCTTTGGTTCCGCTGTAATCAAGAACAGACAAGCAGGAGTAGGGTTTTCCCTCCGGGGGCCTGAACCTGGGTAAACCTTGTGTCCCCGTGTTGCTTGTTTGTTAACCGTTCCATGATCTCCAGCATCCCCATCTTCTCCAAAACCCAAGTCCATAACAATGGGCATTGATGAGATCAAACCTCGTCAACAAGAACTTACCGGTAACTGAAGTTGAGTAGCATGAGGAGTGGCCCTCATATTCAAGGGACATGAGATTGCCAACTTATATTTCGTCAAGCATATACTCCATCTTTGTGCACTTTAACCTTAATCATCTCAATATGCCTATGATAGGGGCAATGAGGGCTCAAAGCTAGTAAGTACCATAATCTTTTGGAAGCTCTTTATGACTTGTAATCCCCGCTTCCCTCTATAAAGGGACCTTTCTCCTACTTCCAAGTTGAGTCAGTAAACCTACTTCCTCTCTATCTCCAGTAAGCATTTGAGTTGTTGTGTTCCAAGGATTCATATGGTGATTTATTCAATCATGTTCTTTATCTTCCTTGTTTGCACAAAACTTTTATCTATTGAGTATTACTTTGAAAGCCTTCATTGAAAAACCTTTTTGAGCAAAGAGTGCTCCTGTTCTGAAAACTTCTACAAAAAGCTTTTTGTGAAACTGTTTGCCAGGTGTTCTCTGACCAAGAACAAAGTTTGCCAATTCCAATTATGATTTATCTTTATGCGTCTCTATTGTGACTCGTGTACTTGTCGCAAGCTAAGTTATATAATGGTGAGTTGCTTTCTTCTATGAGTTGTGTAATGGTAAGTGTGATGCTTCTTGTTCGTATTCTTTTATCGACACTTCACTCCATAAACCCGTGGACATATTTACTGAGCTCAGTTTTCGCTTGGGGACAAGCGAAGGTCTAAGCTTGGGGGACTTGATACGCCCAATTTGCATCACCATTCTATATCATAATTTACCTCTATTCATTGATATATGTCTTATTATGAGGTATTACTTATGTCTTTTCATCTGTTTATGCATGTTGGATGATTCCTGGAGGATGAACTGCCGAAGTCTGGATTCTGATGGAAAAGAAGGCGTTTTGATGCTATTTCGCGAAGATTAGAAAAATACCAGAAAAATATGGGGAAATTATATTTTTCCAGAAGACAGAGGAAGCCAGAAGGAGGGGCGAAGAAGGGCCACAGGGGGCCCACACACCCCTAGGCGTGGGTCCCCCTTGGCCGCACCTAGCGCAGGTGTGGCCCACCTGCCCGGCTCCCGACACCACCCTTTCACCTATATCTTTCCTACGAAACCCTAACATCAAGGGAGCGACCACAGATAGATTTCTGCCGCCTCTATGGGGAGGAAAACACCGAGAGAGAAAGATCTCTCCGGCAGCCAGATTTCTGCCGGGGGAATTCCTTCCCGGAGAGGGGAGATTGTCGCCATCAACACCATCGTCAAGATAGGCTTCATCGGGATCATCATCATCCACACCATCATCTCCACCAACACCATCATCACTACTCCATCCCGTTGTAACAATTGTGTTGGATATTGCTTAGTTCATTAGGGGAAACTTTCCCGGTGTTGATTACTATTGTAGTTGATGCTTGTGAGTGGAACCATTGGATTATTGTTTATGTTCATATTGTTATACATTACCATATCGTCTTTGATCTTGATCCATATGATGTCTTGTGAGTAGTTCGCTTAGTTCTTGAGGACATGGGAGAAGTCAAGTTGTTAGTAATGGATTTGTGTTGAGTTATTATTCAATGGTTTAGTATTTAAGTTGTGGTACTATTCTTCTAGTGGTGTCATGTGAACGTCGACTACATGATACTTCACCATTTATGGGCCTAGGGGAATGTATTGTGTATTTGAATACTAATTGTGGGGTTGCCGGAGTGACAGAAACCTGAACCCCCTTAGGACACCTTTGCACAAGGGAGCATAGGATCTCAGAGTTTAAGGCTATGGTTAAATTTATATCTTAATTACTTTCCTGTAGTTACGGATGTTTGCAGAGGGTTTAATCACAAGTATGTATTAGTCCAAATAAGGTTGGTATGTTAGCACAGGTTCACCCACACAACACTTACAACACTAGAGAAGAGTACTCAGCTATTTGAAGCGAAAGCACTTGACAGAATTTCCATGTTTCCTCGAGAACGTTTGGTCCTTATAATTATTTCCACCGGCTTGTCCTTTGCTAAGGAAGGATTGGGCCACTTGCTCCGTTTTTTCGTTGTCTTTTTTACTTGCTCTTTGTTTTGTTGCCTTATCAGAAAACCACTAAAAATCCGTTTGCTAAGTATTTACAGAGAGTTCCTGCTCCATACGACTATTGAGCACCTTCTGCTCCTCGTTGGGATCGACACTGCTATTTATCGAAAGTACTGCGATACACCCCCTATACTTGTGGGTCATCATTCCCAAGGCCCTCTGGTGATTATTACAACATGGACATCTCCACAAATTTTTGCTACATTGATGAAGACTTGACAAACATGGATTTATTGGACCTAGTCCGCATGCAAGAGGTGCTTTGTCCCATCCTTATTCGTGAATTCCACTACACAGTCTATTTCCATGATGAAATCCACCACACCATCACCTAGATGACCGGGACAACGCCATATTCTGCAACTTTTGATGAGTTTTGTGAGGCTATGGGCTATGGTGAAGGAAGGGCTAACGGGTTTTTGCATCCATTTCGATAAGTGCATGGAAGTTGGTGCTATTTCTTGCCTGTACCCTTGATATCCTACTCAATCACCTCCTTGGAATATCTCATGCATGTAATACTACTACTATCATTCACTAGACAAGATGTTCTGTGAGAACCTTGTGATCAAGCTAGGTGATGAAGCTAGCTGCCATCACTATCACCATAATCTAATGTATTATTTTCACTCGAATAGATTAAGAAGATCAATGATCATGACTTCATTTTTAGAGAGTTGAAGAGATATGTTGAGAAGTTGCACGACACCCAACTACGCCCAATTTATTCAGTGTCTGGTCAACCATATTGTGCCCATTGATCAGGCTTCCCATGGTCAGCGTGTGAGGGTGGAGTTTCTTACCCTCTTGTTGTGAGGATCGTATATGGATGTTCCTAATATGATGCCTCGAGAATGTAGAACCCAGACCCAACATGACCCTCAGTTTACTGCTTCTAGCTCCGTCGTGTTTCTCATGGTAGTGGCTTCGCTCCCAAGAAAGGAGCCACCAAGTTTTTCAAGAGCTTGTGGGACATGTGTCGTAGTTCCTATGATGTGAACCATAATGCCCTTGAGTTGTCCCAAGAGACTCGAAGAAGGTAAAATGTCTTTGTTCAAGAGAGAAATATGCATGTTCCACCAGATGGCCCTGATATGACTCTGGTTCCCTATGTGAACCATGTGTTGCTGCCTTGTGAAGATGCAATGTTCCAAGGCTATGACTACTCCCACCTACCTACCTTTTCCACTCCTAGTTCTCACCATGCCAGGCATACACCCTTTGCTAAGATTGAGGAGGATTCTGATGGTGGTGGTGGTGGTGATGGCGATGAAGAGTCTAGGGTTGTTGCTTGTGCTTGTCGTGGCGATGATGGTCATTTCTTTAGGTGATTGTTAGCATCGTCTACTCTTTATTCATTTTTGGTGTTTCTATGCCAAAGAGGGAGAAGATCCTAGAGTCTATTACGATTATAGGTTCCTTGCTGGAGTTTTCTAGGGTTTTCCGTGTGCCCAAGACTTGCTACTTTCCTTGGTTCTTATTGTCTTGTGCTACTATTTGCTATTTCATCGCGAACTATTTATTTTATGCTTGTGTGATGGAAAAGTTTGTATTATGCTTAAGTTTAACTTGGATATCTCTATGTTATGATGTTTACTATTGTTTAGATATCCAAGTTTTTGTTGGAATATTAGGCATATTTTCCACGATTAATTATAGAATATAAATCATGACAATAACAGCTACAATCACGTGAACTTCTAACATACTAGATATATTGATCAATATGAACAGTAGCAGATTATACGCACTAACAACCATAGTAAAACAACAGATCTGATGACGGTATACGTACTGATCGGTTGTCGATGTAGTCGCCATTGGTGCAGTAGCCTGTCAAAGAAGTCGACGTGCAGTAGGTACGGCTTGACGACCGGGAAGACGCGCCATGATGACGAACTTGAGCAGTCGCGCGGAACACTTCCCAAAAACCTTATTCGCCCTCTCTCGTACAGGATTATAAAGGCGAGTGGTTTCTGAGACCTGCTCTCTCGACCGTTGGTGCACGCCGGTAAGCGGGATGGAGTAGACTATGGTGGCGGCTCAAGCAGAGAAGATGGCAAAACGCTAGATTGGTTTTGTGGCGTACGTTGTGGAAGCCACACATGCGTTTATGTAGAGCGGCTCAGAAATCTCGTACAGGACACGAAGTGGACCAAGCTCATGTCGTGCACGTTTGGGTCGGTTACAGATAGCCCATGATCCGGGAGCGACCCGAATCCACTAACAGTTGACACGTCTGTCTAACCGCACACATTTTTCTGAGCAGCAAAATAAAGCTTGGCTCAGCGAGATTCCCGCAACCCGCAGCGTGCGTCATGACGAGGCGAGCGTGCGTGCATGCGAGCGGCATCGTCGAAGGAGGAGCGCGCGTGTAGCTCTCTTATTGTCACTCACTTACAAAATGGTGCAACACTCCACCTTATAAGGTGGTGCAACTCTCCTTCAACTTCCCATGTGGGACTAAACTTTAGCTCCCACTATCTTGCCACATACATATGAGCTGCCACCAACTTGGGCCAAATCACATATGGGCTTCCACATACACGGGCTTTGAGATTTAGGGAAAATCTGAAATCATACATGGGTCTAATGATTTACCCTATTATTTCTAACAGTTTTAACTTGTGTATACCATTCTTGCTTCCTAAAGATAATGGGGGAGCTTCTAATATTCCTATTGTTGAACTTTGCATTCAAAAGCAAATTGAACCAAGTGCATACATCATGGGGGAGCTTGCTTAATATCTTCCATGGAAGCATGTTTATAAGCTCATCATAATATCTTATTGTGACTCTAGATCGGTTTGTCGTCATTAACCAAGGGGTAGATTGTAAGGGTATTTTATCCTTAATCATTATTTTTGTTAATGATGACACTAAAGCTAATGTGTGGACTAATGTTACCTAATAATGTTTACATAGGTTTTAGTTCACAAGTGATGATGCAAGGTGGTGAGAGACCTCCCATTCGCTATTAAAATGAAGAGTCAATGTTTTGATTATGTTTCTCTCTATTTATGTTTGAGTCAAATAGGAAACTGATGATGGCGCTTCGTTGATATGGGAGCGCTTCGTCGGGAAACCCCAAGAGCAAGGTATGAAGCAGCACAGCAGCAAGTTTTCCCTCAGTAAGAAACCAAGGTTATCAAACCAGTAGGAGGAAGGAAACGTCTCAAAGGTGTTGCAAGCAACTTGGAAACCCGCACAACACAAACTCAAGACTTTACCCTAACGAACAGTGAGGTTGTCAATCTCACCGGTTTCTATAACAAAGGATTAATTGTATGATGTGGAAGGTGATAGTGGTTTACAGCAAGTAAACAGTAACAGTGGAAGAAGTATCAATGGTAAAGATTGGACCGGGGTCCATAGTTCACTAGAGGTGTTCTTCTTAGATAAACAAACATGGCATGCTGGGTAAACAAATTACAGTAGGGCAATTGACATGACTGAGCAAGGCATAACAATGCAATGCTAGACATCAAGATCCTATGAGATTCGATTGGGCAATACAACAAGATACATATACTGCCATCCAACTGCATCTATGACTAGAAGTCCACCTTTGGGTTATCATCCAAACCCCCTCCAGTATTAAGTTGCAAGCAACAGAAAACTGCTTTAAGCAAAGTGTCTAAGGTAAACAATCCACTTGTTCCATGAACAAGAGACCATTGTTTTCTCCCTAGTGGCAACAACACATCTACAACCTTAGAGATTTCTGTCACTTCCCTTAGATTAAATAGAGGCATGAACCCACTATCGAGCATAAATACCCCCTCTTGGAGTCACTAGCAACTACTTGGCCAAGATAGCAATAACAACGGAGAGCATGCAAGATCACAAACAACATAGACATGATAGAATCAATAAGACAAAACGATTAATCAATCTGACATAGTAATCTCAATATCCATCAGATCCCCACAAACACAACATGCATGATTACAAATATATGATATCTTGATCATGAATGGAGCTCACAAGGTCTAGACATGAAAGCACAAAGGAGGTGTCAACACCTAGATTTTTAATCCCAGATGCCTGTTATGCCATACATCGCAATCCCAGGATTACCATTTTTGCGAGATATAACAGATTGGATATCACGGTACATCATCCATTACAAACCATACATAAGTCTTACACAAATAAAGGATCTCATGATCCAGTCTTAATACAAATCAAGCAGCGGAATAACGTAATGATAACGATAGCGTAGGCGAGACTCCATCTTCATGGTCACAGGCAATGCTGATGATGGGAGATGATCCTAGTTGTCGTAACCTTCCTTTTGTCCGTCTTCCTAATATTCCTTTTCATAGTCTGGCCAGGGGAATAGCCAGGGACAAAGCCATGAGTACTCTTTAAGTACTCGCAAACTAATACTAATAAGTGAAGTGGTTTTTGAGTAGGAAATACTAAGCTCTAGGTTGTTTTGCAAAAATCCAGATTTATCTCTACTGAGTTCAGAAGCAAAGAAAGATAGTTGAAAGTTTTATAACACTTAAGTGGGAACTTGAATTTCATATCACAACCCTATTATGGTCAAGTCAAGTCATGAATCATTTCACAAGTCATTTTGAAAACATCTAACGATGGAACAGTATGGCTACTCCAACTATCCATAACCACGGACGCGGCTATTCGAATAGTTTGACACTCTACAGAGGTGGTACACTTTCACCACAAAATTTTATACATCCACGAGGAATAATCCTGAATTCACCATACTCAGTATGCGGATAATAAATCCTAACCTTTCAATTACCCGCCCTAGTATAGGAACCTCTCCTGTGAGTTTGGCCTCCCAACCATGACCAACTATCATCTTGGGAACTGCACAGGTGGACAATCTTCACAAGGTAGCCTTAGCTCAAACCTTGGCCGCAAGGGAACCCATACTAAGGTATATAAAGTTCCAGTCAAGCCCTACCCAAATTTCAGGTATTATGGTTGTACGGTAAAATTGGAATGGTATCGCATCCAGACAACCATCAGTTTTATAAAGGGCTAAGGCTCATGCCTTAACATTTTCATCAACAAAATCATCTGGTGTTCAAGAACACATGTCAAAACATTTCAGTAGAATGACTCATCATTCTAAGGTTTTCATAACCACTTTCACCAAGTATTCCCATCTAAAGTTGATCAAGTTTTATGCTTAGCACTAGCATCTACAAATGAGGGTAAACACTAATAAGGGATGGTAATCTAGTGTGACTTATCTACATTCAATCTCATGCCTCAGGATGACATCAAGATTATCTAACTTAGGCCAAGTTTTATGCTCTTTATGCTACCTTTAATAATATTTCTAAGCTCTACAAATTACCAAGTGAACTTAACTAGAAAGCTTTGATAAAGAAATAAAATAACTAAGCTTGCAAATAAAACTAGGATTGGGTATCAAGTAGTGTAAGCTTGCAAGTAAAACTTGCATGGTTTAGCTTAGCTTGCCAAGGTAGTAGCTTGCTAAGATATTAGTATAAGCTTGCAAGGTTTAGCTTGCTCAGTTAATAGCTTGTCTTGTGCAGAGTAGTGGTTGAAGTTCTCCTCGACTTCTTCCTCGTAGTATTCTCCTTCCTCCCCGTATCCTTGGTCGGTACTAGCATCTATAAATAAATACGAGGTACACAATCACCAAACAATACTTAACTACTTTTACTTATCACACCTAGGTTTTCACTAGATGATCTAGCATCATCACAAATATTACAATCATCAAAGCACTTGTCTTATTTATTTTATTTTGGAAAAGTAATTTCTACTCATTTAAAAACTACTTAAGATTTAATATTCTCCGACTAAAACATGGGATCATGTTGACACATGTCATCACCATATATTTTAGTACTTGGGAATGTGATTTAAAGTGGTGTCACAATTTAATAAGGTTTAACCTTTTATTTTAGTTAATTAAAGTGACTAGAATGGCCTATGGGGCATTCTTTTATTTCTTGTCCAATATTTCTGCAAGTAAACCTGTATATTTTTATATATTCAGAAAGGTCTTGCTAAATGTGATTTTTGAGAGTTGGAATCAACTCAAAAGCTTTTGTGGTTGAATTTTGAAAAATGTTTGAATGCAGAAAAGCTTCTACCTTGTTATTTTTACCATAGGTGATCTACAATTCCAAATGAATTGAATCAAACAGGCTTGGATTAAGAATTCCAGTACCTTTCTACCAAAATTGGTTTCATGCATTTTGATTTAGTGCATCGACCTTGGTTGATTTTTGAATCTAGGTATAGAACTGAGTTTGAAACTAAAAGAATAAACCTAAATTCAAACTACTGGATCACACGGGAATGTAAATGGGCCGGCCCACGGTGCATAGTGCACGCGCGGGTGAGTTTAAGTGAATGACCCCACCAGTCAGTGAGACCGGGGGTGTGAAGCGGTACGGGGTGATCTAGACCGCACGATCCAACTCTAATCAAACGGCCACGACCTATCGTCTCTGTCGGGCAACGCCAGCGAGACAGAACCCTAGCGCGGTCAGTTAGGGTCTACGAGGGCTCACCGGGGCTCAGGCGAGGGTCGGCGATGGGGGCGAACGACAAAGTCGACGACGGCGAACCTCCTAGTACTTGCGGCTTCTCCTGGGGCGGCTCCAATCACTAGCTCCTTTCTTCCTCCTCCACGGCAGACTCCGGCCAAATTCCGATGTGCTGCTCTCCTTGCTCCGGGGGTGAGATGGGGTGCTTCTGAGAGAGAGGGGAGTGAGATGGTGTGCTGAGTTCGAACAGGGGTGGCCTCTATTTATAGTGCAACGAGGGGACCGAAGGGCGTGGGTGGAGCTCGTCGGTGTCATCTGCACATCGAGCTAAAGGCATGGGCAACGATAGGGGATGGTGTTGTGCTCCCTGCCGAAGCTCAACAGCATGGTTACACGGCATGTGGCAGTGCGAGACGGTCGGAACATCGCGGTGCTCTGGGCGGGTCCGACGGAAACTTCTATGGCGCACAGCGGCTATAAGTCACGCGACGGTGAACGGGGTTGTCTGACAGTCTCCTGGGATGGTGGCGATCATGCTTCCATGCGGCGAGGGCGGCGCGCGGTCTGTGCGAGCGTGTTGAGCGTGGCGCTCTGGAAGGGCTATCGACATGGTCACAGAGACATTGGGTTCGAGTGTTATGTGTGGTCCAGTGGCTGGCAGTGCTCGAGAGCTGGACAGGGGGTGGCGGTGGACATGGCGTGCGTCCTAGACATGGTGGCTAGGCTTGGTGCTTGCTCTGGCTACGTAGCCATGGTCGACTGCCAAGGGTGCCTTCGGGTTGGCATGGCATGGTGCAATGGGTAGGGGCTAGGGGTGGTCAAGGCACTAGTTGGCACTTGGGGAGAGAAGTGTGATCAATGGTGAACAATGCTTAGCCAAATTACTGCTCAAAATAGTGAAGTTTGGCCAGTTTGATTTTCTGTCTCCAAGTGTTTGATGAAATGGCCGCAAGAAATTCAAATTTGATTTTTTGGTTCAAACTTGGTGAGTGTACTGGTCACATCTTAGGTAGTATCTAGTTGATTGGATTTGTCAAGGTGCACTGGTTTGGTTGGGTTTTGAGAAATGGTGATCTTCCCATATGATATAGATTCAATTTTGAATTGTCATTTGAATTAGGTTGCCAAATGTTTCTGTAAGTTTGAAAGGTGGGCTTGGGTTCACTTTCACTTGGTATAGCAAGGGGTGAAAAGAAATGGAAATGTTTCTATTTGAAATCTTGGACTAGGAACACTCAAAGTGGCCTAGTGAGCAAGATTGGCAAAAATGACCATTTGCTTTATTTGGTTTATTTTTGATTTTATCTTGATTTGTTTCTGCTTGGAAATGTTTTAGATGATGTTGTTTTCATATTTAAACCATTCCTTGCTATTTAGATCAATCACACAAGTCCATTCATGCATTCATACAATCATCACATACACACATGCATTCATATGATGTTGATTAACAAAAGTTTTTGTTAACCCTAATTTTGGTGATTGGAATTTGATAACCTTGTTCAATATTTTTGGGATGTTACAAACCTTACCTCCTTAAACAAAATCTCGTCCCAATATTTGAGAAAGAAGAAAGAAGAAAACTAGGATTTAAAAAGATCAGGAAACTCTGTCTTGATGTAGTCTTCTCGTTCCCGGGTAGCTTCTTCTTCAGTGTGGTTGCTCCACTGAATATTGAGAAACTTGATGCTTCGGGTACTAGTGGTTCTAAAAACTTCCTCCAAAATACGGATGGGTACTTCAGGATACGTCAGGTCATCGTTGATCTCTATGGTGCGGTGATCAATGTTCTTGAAAACTTCAGTCTTCTCCGGGACTTCTAGGCATTTGCGAAGTAACGATATATGGAACACATTGTGTACTGCTGACTTCTCCTCTGGAAGTTCTAGCTGATATGATACTTCTCCTCGATGATTTAGAATCTTGAAAGGTCTGATATATCTGGGGGCTAACTTTCCTTTGAGTTGGAAACGCTGCACTCCCTTCAAAGGCGACACTTTGAGATACACAAAATCTCCGATATTGAAAGCGATATCTTGACGTATCTTGTCGGCGTAACTCTTCTCTCTAGATTGGGCGGTCTTGAGGTTCTCACGGATCTTGTGCACTTTCTCTTCTGCTTCTCGAAGGATGTCAGGTCCGAAAATCTAACTCTCTCCTACTTACGACCAATTCAAGGGGGTACGACACTTCCTTCCATACATGAATTCAAATGGGGCCATTTGCAAACTAGCTTGATAACTGTTGCTGTAAGAAAATTCCACGAAAGGCAGACAGTCTTCCCATTTAGATCCATACTCTAGCACACAGGCTCTCAACATATCTTCGAGTATTTGATTTACTCGTTCCGTTTGTCCATCGGTTTGAGGGTGATAAGCTGTGCTAAAATCCAGTCGGGTTCCCAATCCTTCTTGGACTTCCTTCCAAAATCTCGAGGTAAACTGAGTTCCTCGATCTGACACAATATTCTTGGGGACTCCGTGCAAACTGACGATTCTAGCGATGTAAAACTCTGCTAGGTTCAAGATCTGGTAAGTGGTCTTGACTGGTAAGAAATGGGCGACTTTGGACAATCTATCAACTATGACCCAAATAGAGTCATTTCCCCTACTAGAAGTAGGCAATCCGATGATAAAGTCCATTCCAACTGAATCCCATTTCCATTCAGGAATCTGTAAGGGTTGCAACACTCCTGCGGGTCTTTGATGTCCCACCTTGACTCTCTGACATATATCACACTTGGCTATGTAGCTTCTGATTTCTCTCTTCATCTTATGCCACCAAAATTGCTCCTTTAAATCCTGATACATCTTCGTTCCTCCGGGGTGGATAGAATAAAGAGTATCATGGGACTCTTTCAAAATAGTTTCCTTCAACTCTAAATCTCCTGGTACACAGAGACGTACTTTGTACCACATAACTCCTTCTTCATCTTCGGTGAATCCAGGTACTTTGCCTGTACCGATACGATGTTTGATTCCTTCGATACTAGCATTTCCTTTCTGCGCCTCCTTGATCTTACTGATCAAAGTGGGTTGAAGTTCTATGCTAGACAAAAATCCTTCACTTACTAATTCCATTCTGAAATCTTCCAGCTCCTTGTGCAAACTTGGTTGCTCCTTCAGAATCATGGAGTTCAAGCGGCACGGCAATCTGCTAAGGGCATCTGCTACCACATTGGCTTTACCGGGGTGATAGTGAATGTCTAGATCATAGTCCTTGATTAGCTCTATCCATATTCTCCGCCTCATATTCAGCTCCTTCTGAGTGAATATATACTTCAAGATCTTGTGATCCGAATAAATCGCATAATGGTTTCCCATAAGATAATGCCTCCATGTCTTAAGGGCTAGAACTACGGCTGCTAGTTCAAGGTCATGGGTAGGATAATTCTGTTCATGCTGCTTCAGTTGTCAGGATACATAAGATATAACTTTGCCTTCTTGCATCAACACACATCCGAGACCAATCTTGGATGCGTCACAATACACATCAAAAGGCTTCATGATATCCGGCATGATCAAGATTGGGGCTGATATCAATCTCCTCTTGAGTTCTTAAAAACTCACTTCACATTTTTTCGCCCATTCAAACTTCTTGTCCTTCTTCAGCAATTGGGTCATGGGTCTGGCGATACTTGAGAATCCTTCTACGAACTTGCAGTAATATCCCGCTAATCCGAGAAATGCATGAACTTGGGTTTGAGTGGTTGGGGCTTGCCAATCTTCAACATCCTTCACCTTTGCAGGGTCAACGGCAATTCCTCCGGCTGATACAATATGTCTAAGGAATCCTACCTCATGTAACCAGAATTCACATTTGCTAAACTTGGCATATAACTGATTCTCCCTAAGGGTTCCAAGGATGGTCCTTAGGTGTACCTCATGTTCTTCTTCTGATTTGGAATAGATCAGAATGTCATCGATGAAAACAACGACAAACTTATCCAGGAAGTCCATAAAAATCTTATTCATGAGGTTCATGAAATAAGCGGGGGCATTGGTTAATCCAAAAGACATGATAGTATACTCGTATAATCCATATCTGGTGGTAAAGGCAGTCTTTGAAATATCCTCTGCGCGAATCTTGAGTTGATGATAACCAGTTCTAAGATCAATCTTAGAAAACACTTTGGCACCAGTCAACTGGTCAAACAGGACTTCTATCTTTGGCAGTGGGTACTTGTTCTTGATGGTGACATCATTCAACTTCCGATAATCCGTACACAAATGGTTACCTCCATCCTTCTTGTCCACAAACAAGACAGGAGATCTCCAGGGCGACGCACTTGGTTGAATCAATCCTATCTCCAGCATAGCATCCAGTTGCTTCTTCAACTCCATTAATTCATACGGGTTCATACTATATGGTCTCTAGGCTATGGGTCCAGTTCTAGAGATTAGTTCAATGATAAACTAAATATACCGATCTGGGGGCATACCGGGAAAAACATCTGGAAATACATCGGGGTAGTCACAGACTATTCTGACTTGGTCAATGGTTGGTTGGGCTATACTCTTGTTGCATTTGAATTGGCGGGGCAAAGTTTCTGATACATGCTCGACTGATATTCCGGTTGTACTGGTCATGGTTATGGCTTTCTTGGCACAGTCGATTAATCCTTTATGTTTCGACATCCAATCCATTCCTAGTACTACTTCCAAACCTTTAGTTCTAAGTACTATTAGATTAGCATAAAAATCTATGCCATGGATTCAGATAGGTACAGCCTTGCAAATTTGTCTAGCTTTGGTGGTTGAACCAGGTATTTGAACTATCATAACATGCTTCAATTTGGTGGGTTGAATCTTACTAATGCATGCAAATTCTTCGGTAACAAACGACTGCGATGCTCCAGAATCAAACAACACTCTTGCTAGTACTGAGTTAACAGAAAACATACCCAGCACGACATCTGGCGCTTCTTGGGCTTCTTCAGCATGCATGAGAAAGAGACGGCCGTTGTAGTTGAGCGAGTTCCCTGAGGCAAACCTCCCACCAGGCTAAACACGACGCTGCTGCTGAGCTGGGGCATTTGCATTGGGGGTTGTGGCAATCTTCTTGGGGCACTCATTGGAATAGTGACCTTTGGTTCCACATTCATAACAAGTCACCTGAGACTTGTCCTTTGCTGCAATAGGCACAACATTGCTTCCAGTCCTTAGGGAAGTATTGGTGTTGGTGGCGGCATTGTTGTTGTTGAACTTGGGTGGTGCACAGTTGAAATTGCTGGGATTCCCGGGGTTGTTGTGATTTCCTCCGGGCCTTGGGTTTCCACAGTTGGGATAGGTTGGACGGTTCATCGGGGGTCTGTTGGTTCTTGGGGCAAATCCTGGAGATGGGTTGGGGCGATACTTAGGGGTATGATGGGTTCCTGGTTGATGCATCATGCGACGCTTGCGGTTCTCATTAGCTTGGTTGATCTTGCCTTCCATCTGAATGGCAGAGTCCACTAGGGCTTCAATATTAGCAAATGGGATGTTGACTAACACTGTTTGCATCTCATCGTGTAGACCATTCAGGAATCTCTCCTTCTTGGCTTCAGTGTCAATTTCATCAGGTGCATACCTAGCCAATGACAAAAATTTGTCACGGTACTCAACTACGGTCATCCTGCCTTGCTTCAGTTCCCTGAATTCATCTCTCATCCTTTTGATCAAACCCGGTGGCACATGTTTTCCGCTAAACTTGACTTTGAATTGCTCCCAAGTCATCATATGTCCTCCATTCATGGCGCGAACGCTGTTCCACCATGCTCTTGCATCTCCGGCCAGATAGTGGGTGGCAAATAGTACCTTCTCATTAGCTTCCACTCCTGCAACTTCTAGGTTTTTCTCCATGGTTTGTAGCCAATCATACACATCGATTGGGCTCTTCAGACTTAGTGAAATTGGGTGGATTTGTGTTCTGGAATTTCTTGAGCTTGGACCCATGGTTGTTCTGATTTCCATGGCCTTGATTGTTGTTGGCCATCTGAGCTATGTGCTGAGGGTGGCTAAGTTGGCTTGATGTTAGGCTCTCTTAGCTTCGCGGTCTGAAACCAACATTTGCAAGATTTGCAACATCGGGTACGGGGATGAACTGCTTCCTCCGCGAGGAATCTGAAGATTGAGATAGATCATGAGAAAAGAGGGAAATTTCTAAGGTTCAGGGTTTTGTGTTTGAAAAGTTTGACTCGGGTTTTTCTAGCAACTTGCTTTTCATTCATTCATAGCACACGATACAAACACACACCACAACAAATAAAAACAGATGGTTTTAAGAACCATTCTGAGAAACTATGATACAGTGGGACCGAATACAACTCACTAACGCTAGTGCTCAAGTGCTACTACTCCTTGGAGTCGGTGTCCTCATCATCCTCATCCTCATCATCATCATCATCAATGAAGGCGAAGTCATCCTCATCGGTGAAGAAGTCCATGGCCTGATCCTCCAGAAAGTCATCATCGTCACTGAGATAGGAGTAGGGGTCTCCACGAAGGTCTTCCCCTGCATTCTCCCTCTCCTCCAGCTGCATATCCCTCTCGTGGACAGTATCCTCCAACTCTGTGATCCTGTGGCAAAGACGCGCAATGATGCGCTCCTTCTTGTTGAGCTGACAGCGACAAGACTGGCGATCCTTCACTATCATGGCAATGGTCTGATCCTTCTTGGCGGTGATGGCGTACTTGTGGTTGGCGTAGGAGCGGGCATTGTCCAACTCCTTCTGCCGGTCATACATCATGAAGCTGAGGTGGTCCAATTGAGTCTTCAGCTCATGGTGATACGGGGCCTCCAGTGGCTATCCCGTAACATCACGCCTTGGATAAAACTCAAAGCGGGTACCCTTGATCTGATTGATACTCTTCCCACACATACGGGCAAGTGCTTCCTGCATGGCCTTGGCAAGTCCATCAAGCCAGTTGTTCTCTCTCAAGGTGAACTGAATTTCCTCTGAGGTGGGGGCTTCGATTTTTCCTTGGAGACTTGCGACAACTAGCCATTGCAACTCCTCTCCTTCCTGATCGTTGAGCTGAGCTCCGAAGAACTTGGGGTGCGGACGCTCCAGCATTTCCGACAGCTGGTCCAAGTCACGCTCAAAGATGAGGTCTCCTCCATTCCCCAACTGATAAAACTTGCTATACTTCACGTCCATCTATAAGAATGTAGGATGAGTAAGTTAGTAGAGTGATCAAGTATGTCACATTTTATGTAAGTTTGCAAGAATTTTTTAGGAACATGAATTTTTATGAAAGAGTCTAAGTGATAAGAATGAGAATAAGTTTTCATAAATACTCACTTCCTTGGTTTTTGAAACTAAGTTTTTGATTCAAACGTCCATTCTAAACTATGGTCTCCTATGGTCAGGATGGCTCTGATACCAACTTGTCAACACCCGGATTTTTAATCCCAGATGCATGTTATGCCATACATTGCAATCCCAAGATTACCATTTTTTGCGAGATATAACAGATTGGATCTCACAGTACATCATCCATTACAAATAATACATAAGTCTTACACAAATAAAGGATCTCATGATCCGGTATTAATACAAATCATGCAGCAGAATAACGTAATGATAACGGTACCGTAGGCGAGACTCCATATTCATGGCCACAGGCAATGCTGACGATGGGAGATGATCCTAGTTGTCGTAACCTTCCTGCTGTCCATCTTCCTGATAGTCCTCTTCATAGTCTGGCCACGGGAATAGACAGGGACAAAGCCATGAGTACTCTTTAAGTACTCGCAAACTAATACTAACAAGTGAAGTGGTTTTTGAGTAGGAAATACTAAGCTCTAGGTTGTTTTGTAAAAAGCCAGATTTATCTCTACTGAGTTCAGAAGCAAATAAAGCTAGTTGAAAGTTTTATAACACTTAAGTGGGAACTTGAATTTAATATCACAACCCTATTGTGGTCAAGTCAAGTCATGAATCATTTCACAAGTCATTTTGCAATACATCCAACGACGGAACGGTATGGCCACTCCAACTGTCCATAACCGCGGACGCGGCTATTCGAATAGTTTGACACTCTACAAAGGTGGTACACTTTCACCACAACATTTGATACATCCGTCAGGAACAATCCTGAATTCACCATACTCAGTATGTGGATAATCAATCCTAACCTTTCAATTACATGCTCTAGTATAGGCACCTCTCCTAAGATATATAAAGTTTCAGGCAAGCCCTACCCAAATTTCAGGTATTATGGTTGTACGATAAAATTGGAATGGTATCGCATCCAGACAACCATCAGTTTTATAAAGGGCTAAGGCTCATGCCTTAACATTTTCATCAACAAAATAATCTGGTGTTCAAGAACACATGTCAAAACATTTCAGTAGAATGACTCATCATTCTAAGGTTTTCATAACCACTTTCACCAAGTATTCCCATCTAAAGTTGATCAAGTTTTATGCTTAGAACTAGCATCTACAAATGATGGTAAACACTAAGAAGGGGTGGTAATCTTGTGTGACTTATCTACATTCAATCTCATGCCTCAGGATGACATCAAGATTATCTAACTTAGGCCAAGTTTTATGCTCTTTATGCTACCTTTAATAATCTTTCTAAGCTCTACAAATTACGAAGTAAACTTAACTAGAAAGCTTTGATAAAAAAATAAAATAACTAAGCTTGCAAATAAAACTAGGATTGAGTATCAAGTAGTGTAAGATTTCAAGTAAAACTTGCATGGTTTAGCCTAGCTTGCCAAGGTAGTAGCTTGCTAAGATATTAGTATAAGCTTGCAAGGTTTAGCTTGCTCAGTTAATAGCTTGCCTTGTGCAGAGTAGTGGTTAAAGTTCTCCTCGGCTTCTTCCTTGTAGTATTCTCCTTCCTCCTCGTATCCTTGGTCGGTACTAGCATCTATAAATAAATACGAGGTACACAATCACCAAACAATACTTAACTACTTTTACTTATCACACCCAGGTTTTCACTAGATGATCTAGCATCATCACAAATATTACAATCATCAAAGCACTTGTCTTATTTATTTTATTTTGGAAAAGTAATTTCTACTCATTTAAAAACTACTTAAGATTTAATATTCTCCAACTAAAACATGGGATCATGTTGACACATGTCATCACCACATATTTCAGTACTTAGGAATGTGATTTAAAGTGGTGTCATAATTTAATAAGGTTTAACCTTTTTATTTTAATTAATTAAAGTGACTAGAATGACATATGGGGCATTCTTTTATTGCTTGTCCAATATTTCTGCAAGTAAACCTAGATATTTTTATATATTTGGAAAGGTCTTGCTAAATTTGATTTTTGAGAGTTGGAATCAACTCAAAAGCTTTTGGTTGAATTTTGAAAAATGTTTGAATGCAGAAAAGCTTCTGCCTTGTTATTTTTACCATAGTTGATCTACAATTCCAAATGAATTGAATCAAACGGGCTTGGATTAAGAATTCCAGTACCTTTGTAACAAAATTGGTTTCATGCATTTTGGTTAAGTGGATCGACCTGGGTTGATTTTTTAATCTAGGTACAGAACTGAGTTTGAAACTAAAAGAATAAACCTAAATTCAAACTACTGGGTCACGCAGGAATTAAATGGGCCGGCCCATGATGCACAGCGCACGCGTGGGTGAGTTTAAGTGAATGACCCCACCAGTCAGCGAGACAGGGGGTGCCAAGCGGTACAGGGTGATCTAGACCGCCCTATCCAACTCTAATCGAACGACCACGACATATTGTCTCTGTCAGGCAACGCCGGCAAGACAGAACCATAGCACGGCCAGTGGGGGTCTACGGGGGCTCACCGGGGCTCAGGCGAGGGTCGGTGATGGGGGAGAACAACGAAGTCAATGGCGGCGAACCTCTTGGTACTGGTGGCTTCTCCTGGGGCGGCTCCAATCGCTGGCTCCTTTCTTCCTACTCCGCGGCAGACTCCGGCCAAATTTTGGTGATGTGCTGCTCGCCTTGCTCCAGGGGTGATGTGGGGTGCTTCTGAGAGATAGGGAAGTGAGATGGTGTGTTGAGTTCGAATGGAGGTGACCTCTATTTATAGTGCAACGAGGGGACCGAAGGGCGCGGGTGGAGCTCGTCGGTGTCGTCTACACAACGAGCTAAAGGCATGGGCGATAATAGGGGCGGTGTTGTGCTCCCTGGCGAAGCTCAACGGCATGGTTACGCGATGTGGGGCGATGCGATATGGTCGGAACATCGCGGTGCTCTGGGCGGGTCCTATGGAAAGTTTTATGGCGCACCGCGGCTACGGGTCGCGCGGTGGTGAACGGGGTTGTCTGGCGGTCTCCTGGGATGGTGGCGATCATGCTTTCACGCGGAGAGGGCGGCGCGCGGTCTGTGCAAGTGTGTCAAGTGCGACGCTCTGGCATGATCTCGGCATGGTCGTAGACACATTGGGTGCGAGCGTTCCGTGTGGTCCAGTGGCTGGCAGTGCTGGAGCGCTGGACAGGGGGTAGGGGTGGACGGTGGCGTGCGTCCCAGACATGGTGGCTAGGCTTGGTGCTTGCTCTGGCTAGCTAGCCATGGTCGGCTGGCAAGGGTGCCTTCGGGTTGGCATGGCATGGTGCAATGGGTAGGGGCTAGGGGTGGTCAAGGCACTGGTTGGCACTTGGGGAGACAAGTGTGATCAATGGTGAATAATGCTTAGCCAAATTACTGCTCAAAACAGTGAAGTTTGGCCAGTTTGATTTTCTGTCTCCAAGTGTTTGATGAAATGGCCGCAAGAAATTTGAATTTGAATTTTTGGTTCAAACTTGGTGAGTGTACTGGTCACATCTTAGGTAGTCTCTGGTTGATTGGATTTGTCAAGGTGCACTGGTTTGGTTGGGTTTTGAGAAATGGTGATCTTCCCATATGATATAGATTCAATTTTGAATTGTCATTTGAATTAGGTTGCCAAATGTTTCTGTAGTTTTAAAGGTGGGCTTGGGTTCACTTTTACTTGGTCTAGCAAGGGGTGAAAAGAAATGGAAATGTTTCTGTTTGAAATCTTGGACTAGGAACACTCGAAGTGGCCTAGTGAGCAAGATTGGCAAAAATGACCATTTCCTTTACTTGGTTTGTTTTTGATTTTCTCTTGATTTGTTTCTGCTTGGAAATGTTTTAGATGATGTTGTTTTCATCTTTAAACCATTCCTTGCTATTTAGATCAATCACACAAGTCCATTCATGCATTCATACAATCATCACATACACACATGCATTCATATGATGTTGATTAACAAAAGTTTTTATTAACCCTAATTTTGGTGATTGGAATTTGATAACCTTGTTCAATATTTTTGGGATGTCACGGGAGGAGATACAACCATCTAGCTACTACATGGACCCGTAGTCCAAGGTGGAATTACTCACGCTTCATACCGGAGGCTGGCATGATGAAGAAGAAGGCCTCCGGGATGTTCTCCCCTCCGGCAGGGTGCCAGGAAGACCTTCAGACCCCCCGATCTAGGGACGGTGGTGGCGGCGGCTACAGACGGTTTTGTGGAATATTGATCGAGTACTTAGGGTTTAGGCATCGGGGGCTTCTTATAGGCGAAGAGGCAAGGCTGGGAGGTGGCCAGGGGGCCCACACCCGGCCCAGGCGCGGCCTAGGGTGGGCCCGTGCCTGGGGGGTGCGGCCGTCATGTGGCTACCCTCCGTCTCTCCTCTGGACTCCATGTTCTCCTCGATGAAATATTGACTCTGGCTTTTGTCCCGTCCAATTCCGAGAATATTTTCTTACTAGCTTTTCTGGAACCAAAAACAGAAGAAAACATGCAACTAGCACTATGGCATCTTGTTAATATGTTAGTACCAGAGAACATATAAAAACACCTCAAAGTGTATACAAAACAAAGCAAAGTAGATACTAAATAAGCATGGAACATCAAAAAATATAGATACATTTCTGACGTATCAAGCATCCCCAAGCTTAACTCTTGCTCGTCCTCGAGTAGGTAAGTGATAAAAAGAATAATTTTTAAGGTGACATGCACCATCAAAACCAAGATCAAACCATTTGCAAGCATTGAAAGCTGGGATCAAAGAACTCTAAACATGTGCATGAAAGATGGAGTTCTAACAATAAGACAAAGTAACTATGCATGCAACATGAAAGGCTACAAACAAAGATCATGAATAACATACATTCAAAAACGTTTGTTTGTTTCACATACAGGAAACATGGCATAGTGGAATTCAGCTTGTCCCTCATAGAGTAGCAAATAGATGCATAGGACACCTTCAAATTTCATAAGAGTGACTAGATACAAATAGCATAAGAACAGGTAATATAACAATATGCATCAATCAATAAGTTTTGGGACAATGCACATAGAACTAAGAATGGAAACTATGCTCTCTTAACTGGTGCCTAAAGGTAGAAGGTGGAGACTCAATATAATAGTGGAAGAAAGTCCCTTCATAAAGGGAAGCAGGGATTTTAAGTTTCAAAAAGAGCTTTCAAAAATTATGGTACTTGTTAGTTTTTAGCCCTCATTGCCCCTATCATAAGCATCTTGAAGTGATTAAGGTTAAAGTAACAAACTATGGAGTATATGCTTGACAAAGTATAAGTTGTCAATCTCATGTCCCTTGAATACGAGGGCCGCTCCTCATGCTACTCAAGTTTAGTTACTTGCAAGTTCTTGTCATAGTAAGTACATGTGTATCATAGAGAACCGCCAACTGGGTACCCCTTGGACATGGTACAGGAGCTTTCCCATAACCAAAATGACAAGGCAAGCAGGCAATGAGCATCTCAGCATTCTTCTTATTTACCATGGGATATGGTGCATTTTTCTCTCTTTCCTCTTTTCTCAATATGTCTCTTTTTCTCAATCTCTTTTTTATAAGAAGAATGCTTCATAGATGTCACTATGGTGATGCTGCAAGTTTCCACGATGATTAGGCATGGCTTAGGCTACTGTCCCAGGCGTTTCTCTAACACATATACATAACTCCATGGACTTACAAGCTCCCCTTTCATTTCACACTGACGACATCCATAGACAAAATAGCATGATATCAACTATGTACAAAGTACAAGTGCAATATTGAAAGCGTTCCCCGTGATAGCACGGTTCTGCTAATTCCAACATATAAGTGCAAGCATATACAACATAGATGACACAATGGTTCAAGTTTATTAGGGGCAAGAAATATAAAGTGTGACATCAAGTTCGTGAGAGCTTTAATCACTAAATTTTCACATAACAAAATACTTTTTAATTGGAAGATAGCTGAAAACAAGAATATACTTGGAATGGTGTAACACACCATGCATAGGAATTTATAGTGGACACTTTGGAATAACTTGGTTTCTTGGGAGTTGGAAGCATGAGTAGAGCTTACTCATACAAGTGGAGGCTAGCAAAAGACTGGGAGTAACCAACTAAGAGAGCAATAATGGCCATAATCATGCAGAGCGACAAAACATTACTAATCAAAGCATAAAGTTGTACTACAAGTCGAGGACTAAATGATCATAGAGGCTATGGTGACTTGTTCATAGTCATAACATGGTGTGAGCATGTGCCAAGTCAACCCAAACAAAACATCAAAGGAGAATACCACAATACTATGCTTTTGTATGCTAAAACAACACATAATTCTTTCAAGGCACACTAAGCAATCTCAATTGTTTGGAACAAGTCATGCTACAACAATAATCACTAAGCATAAGGTCAAAGCAAGCTCCTCTTGTACTACTTAAGCAAGAACTTCTACTCCTCTCCAACACCAATCAACTTATTTGAAACAACACAACGAGAATGGGGGTCCAAACTAATTTATTCAAGCAAACTAAGAAAACTAAAAATAAAACTAAGACGCTCCAAGAACAACACAACAGTGCATGAAACAATAAAAACGAAGTGTCTAGAAAGACCCGAGCTTTTTATTGATAAAGAAGGGGATGCCTTCGGCATCCCCAAGCTTTGATGCTTGTACCTATTGGATATTTCTTGGGGTGACACCGGGGTGGCATCCCCAAGTTTGAGCTTTTGTCCATTCTTCATCTCATTACATCATTCTCTCTCTACACCTGAAATTTTTCCTTCATACAAAACTTCACACAATATTCATTAGCAACATTAGTGTATTCAAAAGATAATAGACCTTTAGGTTTAGCTTTAAAACAGCAACACTTTTCACTAAAAACACAAGCTACTGTATCAACTCCCTCAAAAATCTCAATTTCCCCAAAAAGGAATCAATAAGAGGCAAATGCAAATAATGGCAGAAATCTGTCAAAACAGACCAGCAGGTAGAAACCTATTTTTCGAAGACCTTCTGTTGCTCAAATCAAAAATTGTTGAACTACCTAAAGTTAGATAACATAATGGGGGATTTATTCGTAAATTTTCAGATCAATCCGGCTTACAGAGCCTCCTCACGAATTTTTATGGTGGAGCACAAAAATCTGTTTCGGGACAGACACTCCCCAAATCTTACTTCCCTCTCATTAGAGGTCATTTTTGGCACAAAAAGCAAACTAAAAGGATAAGCAGAGGTCATTACTGAAGTAATAACTTCCAAGACTCAAGGAAACTCTTGGGTTATCTCCCAACAAGTACTTTTCTTTAACGCCTTTAAGTTAGGCACAAGAAGTAAGAATCAAGTATTTTCAAATGAAGAAGCATTAACATCAAACCTTGCTTTCAAAGAAGGAGCAAAAAGCAACTTCTCTCTCCTCATAGTGAAGTGTTCAATACCTTTCTTGAATGGAAATTAATATTTAATGGTGCCTTCTTTCATATCAATGATGGCACCAACAGTTCTAAGAAAAGGTCTTCACAAAGTAATAGGACAAGAAGCATTGTATTCAACATGCAAAACATAGAAATCAACAGGGACATAAGCATTGTTAACCACAATTATAATTCCATTAACACTTCCCATGAGTTTCTTCTTAGCATTATAATTAAGTGGGACATCCAAATAACAATCTTCTAAAGGTGGAAAATCAAGCATTTCATAAATATTTCTAGGCATAATAGAGACACTAGAACCAAGATCACATGAAGCTTTGAGATCAAAGTCATTCACTTGCATATTAATAATGGGTTCCCAACTGTCTTCTACGTTCCTAGGAATAGAAGCTTTGTGTTTTAACTTCTCTTTCTTAATTTTAACAAGAACATCTGTAATGTGTTTGGTGAAAGCAACATGCATATCACTAGCATTAGGACTTCTAGCAAGCTTTTGCAGGAACATAATCACTTCAGAAATATTGCAACCATCAAGATCAAAATCAAACTTAGCATCACTACTAGTAGACTCATTAGGCTTAGGCATTGTAGGAGGAGGAATAGGGGCTTCTTGTGGTTTAGTGGCATCCATATTGGTGGTGATGGTGCACACACTATTGTTTCTAGCAATTTCAGCTTCCCTTTTCCATTTAGCATGAAGTTGGGCTAACAGTCTAACATTTTCATCAATAGTAACTTGTATGGCATGAGTAGCAGCAAAGGTACTTTCCATGGTTTCAGGTTTAGCAGCCATTTTATTAATCGAAGAGGACTGTGCTTCAGACAAAAAGGAAATATTTTTCTCAACATTATAAGCTTTTCCTCCATAGTCTTGTTGAAAGTGGTTTGTTTACTAATAAAGTCTTTGAGCATGACTTCAAGTTCAGAAGGGGCACTTCTAGTATTGTTGTAGGAGTTTCCATAGGTATTGCCATTATTAGGAGGATAAGGCCTATAGTTATTACTAAAATTATTCCTATAGGCATTATTGTTGAAATTGTTGTTTATAATGAAGTTCACATCAACTTGCTCTTCTTGAGAAACCAAAGAGGCCAAGGGAACATTATTAGGATCTAAAGGAGCTTTCCCATTAACAAGCATAGCCATAATAACATCAATCTTATCACTCAAAGAGGAGTTTTCTTTAACAGAATTTACCTCCTTACCATGTGGAGCTCTCTCAGTGTGCCATTCAGAATAATTAACCATCATATTATCAAGGAGTTTTGTTGCAGCACCCAAGGTGATGGGCATAAAGGTACCTCCAGCAGCTGAATCCAACAGGTTACTTTAAGAGAAGTTCAAACCTGCATAAAAAGTCTGGATAATCATCCAAGCAGTAAGTCCATGAGTGGGACAATTCTTAACAAAATATTTCATTCTTTCCCAAGCTTGAGCAACATGTTCATTATCAAGTTGTTTAAATTTCATAATATCACTTCTCATAGATATAATCATAGCAGGAGGGTGGTACTTTCCAATAAAAGCATCTTTGCACTTAATCCAAGAATCAATACTATTTCTAGGCAAAGATAGCAACAATTCTTTAGCTTTTCCTATCAAGGAGAAAGGAAACAACTTGATCTTAATAATATCTCCATCTACATCCTTATACTTTTGCATCTCACAAAGTTCAACAAAGTTATTGAGATGGGCAGCAACATCATCAGAACTAGCACCAGAAAATTGCTCTCTCATCACAAGATTCAACAAAGCAGGCTTAATTTCATAAAAGGTAGCATCAGTAGCAGGTGGAGCAATAGGAGTGCTTAGAAAATCATTGTTATTTGTGCTAGTGAAGTCACACAACTTTGTGTTCTCAGCAGAGTTCATTTTGGCAAAAGTGGAGCAAGCCAACAGCAGCAGCAACTAGAGCAGGAACTAATTTTTTATGTTTTTGATAAGAGAAAGCAAACTAAACTAAACTATTTTTTGAGTTTTTGATAAAAATAGGCAAACAAAACCAAGCAAAATAAACTAAGCAAACCAAAAACAAAGTAAAGATAAAGGTTGAGAAGGACTCCCCTTGTGAAGACGTCCTTAGCCTCCTCGGCAACGGCGCCAGAAAGCTTGATGATGGCACTTCGTTGATATGGGAGCGCTTCGTCGGGAAACCCCAAGAGCAAGGTATGAAGCAGCACAGCAACAAGTTTTCCCTTAGTAAGAAACCAAGGTTATTGAACCAGTAGGAGGAAGGAAACGTCTCAAAGGTGTTGCGTAACTTGGAAACCTGCACAACACAAACTCAAGACTTTGCCCCAATGAACAGTGAGGTTGTCAATCTCACCGGTTGCTGTAACAAAAGATTAACTGTATGGTGTGGAGGTGATAGTGGCTTGCAGCAAGTAAACAGTAACATTGGAAGAAGTATCAATGGTAAAGATTGGACCGGGGTCCATAGTTCACTAGAGGTGTTCTCCTTAGATAAACAAACATGGCATGCTGGGTAAACAAATTACAGCAGGGCAATTGACAGGAGTGAGCAAGGCATAGAAATGCAATACTAGACATCAAGATCCTATGAGATTCGATTGGGCAATACAACAAGATACATAAACCGCCATCCAACTGCATCTATGACTATAAGTCCACCTTTGGGTTATCATCTGAACCCCCTCCAGTATTAAGTTGCAAGCAACAGACAACTGCTTTAAGCAAAGTGTGTAAGGTAAACAATCCACTTGTTCCATGAACAAGAGACCGTTGTTTTCTCCCTAGTGGCAACATCACATCTACAACCTTAGAGATTTCTATCACTTCCCTTAGATTAAATAGAGGCATGAACCCACTATCGAGCATAAATACCCCCTCTTGGAGTCACTAGCAACTACTTGGCTAAGATAGATACTAACAACGGAGAGCATGCAAGATCACAAACAACACAGACATGATAGAATCAATAATACAAAACCATTAATCAATCTGACATAGAAATCTCAATATCCATCAGATCCCCGCAAACACCAACATGCATGATTACAAATAGATGAGATCTTAATCATGAACGGAGCTCACAAGATCTAGACATGAAAGCACAAAGGAGGAGATACAACCATTTAGCTACTACATGGACCCGTAGTCCAAGGTGGAACTACTCGCGCTTCATACCGGAGGCTGGCATGATGAAGAAGAAGGCCTCTGGGATGATCTCCCCTCCGGCAGGGTGCCGGGAAGAGCTTCAGATCCCCCCGATCTAGGGACGATGGTGGCGGCGGCTACAGACGGTTTCGTGGAATATTGATCGGGTACTTAGGGTTTAGGTAGCGGGGGATTCTTATAGGCGAAGAGGCGAGGCTGGGAGGCAGACAGGGGTCCCACACCCTGCCCAGGCGTGGCCTAGGGTGGGCCCGCGCCTAGGGGGTGCGGCCGCCCTGTGGCTCCCCTCCGTGTCTCCTCTGGACTCCGTGTTCTCCTCGGTGAAATATTGACTCTGGCTTTTGTCCCGTCCAATTCCGAGAATATTTCCTTACTAGCTTTTCTGGAACAAAAATCAAAAGAAAACAGGCAAATGGCACTGTGGTATCTTGTTAATAGGTTATTACTAGAAAACATATAAAAACACCTCAAAGTGTAGACAAAGCAAAGCAAAGTAGATACTAAACAAGCATGGGACAGCAAAAATTATAGATACGTTTCCGACGTATCAGAAACACCGCACTATTAAGAGGAGTGGTCTCAGTGAGCTCATTGGGGATGTTATCATGTCCTATACACATCCTACCACCATATAGCCATCACAAAAAAGTGAGTAGATCAAAGTCCTTGGGTGAAAACTGCATGTTCGAGGGGTTTCTGCAAAACCGGCGAGTGCTGAGTGCAAATATGATGCATGTTTAAGTATACAAATTATTCATATTGTCACTCATTACATGCTTTTATCTAGCTATAACTATGCCTATTATGTATGATTACTAGTTCTAATTCATTTTCACATGGACTTTGCACAACTAGTAGTTTTATTAGGATTTTATTACTTTTCCTTGTCTTTGACTTGTGTGTAGGTGCTATTAACAATCATGGATAAAAGGAGTAAAGAGTATTCAATATGGAGGAGTTGCATGCACCAAACTTAGCCATTTAAGGGGAGGAAAAAATGACCGTATTGTATGGTCATACTGCCCTCCGATGGCTTCGCTTCATCAACCAGAACAACATTTGTGAAAGCCTAATCGGCATATTCGGCCTCGAACTCCGTCGGTTCAGGAAACCGACTTCCAAAATGCATGTTTAAAGAATGGAAACCCTAGAGGAAGAGTATAGAATCCACACACGCCATAGGGGCAGAGCCCTGCCGCTCTACCGCCTCCATAGCCACCGCACACAAGATCTCCACCACCACACCACTCAAGAGAGGAAGAGGAGACTTTCATCTTGAAGGGCAACGCATCGATATTCATCATCATCTTCATCAACAACGTCTCCAACATCGATCCTCTTTGTTTACTTTATTGTGATCCTAATTCTATTGTGGATTTTCACTTGTATTCAATTGTACCTTCATATATCATCCATATTATTGTCATGATGTTGATCCCCTTCATGTATGACTAGTTGCCTTGTTTTTGGGGAGAGATGGTGAAACCCTAATATTGTTATGCATTGAAATAAAGATGATCTATTACTTGTGTCCATGATCTATTGATTTATGATATTTGATACGCCCAATATGCATCACCATTCTATATCATAATTTACCTCTATTCATTGATATTTGTATTATTATGAGGTATTACTTATGGCTTTTCATCTGTTTATGCATGTTGGATGATTCCTGGAGGATGGACTGTCGGAGTATGGATTCTGATGGAAAAGAAGGCGTTTCGATGCAATTTCGTGAAGATTAGAAAAATACCAGAAAAATATGGAAACGTATTATTTTACCAGAAGACAAAGGAAGCCAGAAGGAGGGACGGAGATGGGCCTCAGGGGGCCCACACCCCTCTAGGCGTGGGCCCACCTGACCCCGCGCCTAGGGCAGGTGTGTCCCACCTACCCGGCCTCCGACTCCGCCCATTCGCCTATATCTTCCCTTCGAAACCCTAAGGCTCGGGGAGCGACCACAGATAGATTTCCGCCGCCTCTGGGGGGCAGAAAACACCAAGAGAGAAAGATCTCTCCGGTGGAAAGATTTCTGCCAGGGGAATTCCTTCCCGGAGAGGGGAGACCGTCGCCATCAACACCGTCATCAAGCTAGGCTTCATCGGGATCATCATCATCATCCACACCATCATCTCCACCAACACCATCACCACCACTCCGTCCCGCTGTAACAATTGTGTTGGATATTGCTTTAGTTCTTAGGGGAAACTTTCCTGGTGTTGATTACTATTGTAGTTGATGCTTGTGAGTGGAACCATTGGATTATTGTTTATGTTTAGATTGTTATCCATTACCATATCATATTTGATCTTGATCCATATGATGTCTTGTGAGTAGTTCGTTTAGTTCTTGAGGACATGGGAGAAGTCATGTTGTTAGTAGTGAATTTGTGATGAGTTATTATTCAATGGTTTAGTATTTAAGTTGTGGTGATATTCTTCTAGTGGTGTCATGTGAACGTCGACTACATGATACTTTACCATTTATGGGCCTAAGGGAATGCATTGTGTATTTGGCTACTAATTATGGGGTTGCCGGAGTCATAGAAACATGAACACCCGTTAGGACACCTTTGCACAAGGGAGCATAGGATCTCAGAGTTTAAGGCTGTGGTTAGATTTATATCTTAATTACTTTCCTGTAGTTACGAATGTTTGCAGGGGGTTTAATCACAAGTATGTATTAGTCCTAGGAAGGGAGCACATGTTCACCCACACAACACTTACAACACCAGAGAAGAGTACTCAGCTATTTGAAGCAAAAGCACTTGACAAAATTCCCATGTGTCCTCGAGAACGTTTGGTCCTTATAAGTATTTCCACCGGCTTGTCCTTTGATAAGAAAGGATGGGGCCACTTTCTCCGTTTGTTCGTTACTTCTGTTACTTGCTCCTTGTTTTGTTGCTTTGTCAGAAAACCACTAAAAATCTGTTTGCTAAGTATACACAGGGATTTCCTGCTCCATACCACTGTTTAGCACCTTTTGTTCCTCGTTGGGATCGACACTCCTATTTATAGAAAGTACTACGGTACACCCTCTAAACTTGTGGGTCATCAAGACTATTTTCTGGCGCCGTTACCGGGGAGTGAAGCGCTATTGAAGTGTGGAACTGGTAAAGAAAACTTTTACTGTGAGTATTGCTTTTGTTACTGCTTGTTACTTTGTTTCCAATATGGATAACTGAAAGAACATGTTGGGCCCCCATGTGTGGTTTTGGTAATTAATGACAATCTTTATGGACTAATGTGTGTATTAAGTTATACTTGTAGGATTTGTCCATTGGCATCGCTTGGAGCATGTGTTGGCTTCAAGATCGATGAAATGCAAAGAAGATATGTTGTGCAAGCTCAATATGCGAGGTCGATGATGAGGAATTAAGAAAGGCGTTCCATCTTGAGAAGGGCAAGACCGTCTACATCGAGCTCAAGTGGAATGCTCAAGGCAAAGGTATAATCTTGATAGGTTTTCCCTTTTGCTGGTCTCACGTTGTGTGTGTGAGACCGGGTTTAGGATAGATAACCGTACTATCAAGAGGGGCTCTTGTATGAGTAATTAGATCACATCATTCGGAGAGAGCTCAAACCTTTGCATACTTGCATCATCATATTTGGTTGTTATTTGGTCTTATCCATGTGAGGGTTTAGAGCTTGTGTTAATCTCCATAACAAGTTCTTGTTCATCAAAATCGGATCTTCCGTTTGTATCTTGTTGCGATTTTGATTTATGCGCCTTTTTGGTTTCTCACCAAGTGAGGTATCTCACATTATTCTACTTGATACTTTCTCACTTTATTGGGAAACCCTTGTCGTCCTCTATCCAACGCAATTGGAATCGGGTCAATCGGAGCTTCCAGTCAAAAGTTATTGTCGTTTGAATATTTGCCCGTCAATCTGTTTTCTGGGCCGAACGGTAGTACCGCCGCTGAGAACGGCCCGTTTTATTTATGTCTTGCTGGATACCTAAATCCGGTACTACCGGCCGGCCCGGTAGTACCGCCCGGGTGGGCCGGTAGTACCGGCCGGCCCAGTTTCTTTTTCCTGATCTAGATCCAGTTCCAGCTGCTGCCGCTCGTTCCCACACACGCCTAGCCGCCCCGCTTGCCTGCTGCGCGCCACCTGGCTCCTACGCGGGCCCGCGTTGACGCTGCCGCTACGCCAGGCCCGCGTCGCGCGCTGCCCTGCGCCTGGCCCCACGCGCGTAGCCGCTCTGCCGCGCGCCTCGCGTCGCTCTCGCCTGCTGCCGCTGGCCCACTGTGGCCCCCGTTGCTCTCGCGCGTCCCACGTGCACCGCCTGGCGCGCTGCTCGCTGCATGCGCTGTGCCCCGCGCGCGCGTTGACTGCTAGCTGCTGCTGCCGCATGCGCTGCTAGCTGCTGCTGTCACTGCGCTGCTGCTCCGCTGGGTCCCGCTCGCATGCGTTGTTGCTTCGTTTTTTTCCTGGCATTTGCCGTTTTGGTCCGGTAGTACCTGACCAAACCGGTACTACCGGACCGTTCAGAAAAACACCCCAACGGCCATATTTTGTCTAGCCCTATATAAGTCTTTTGTCCATTTTTGTTTAGGGTTGCTTTTCACTCCTCCTTTTGTCTAAGCTTTGCCCCCATTTGCCTTACTCTTTGAGCTTGATTTCTACACACCCATCCATTGATTCTTGCATATTTTTTAGGGGTGGCTGGAGGTGATCTAGATCTACATTTTGACCTAACCGATTCATCTCTTTGTGAGTGTATCTTTGGGGATCTAGATTTTGGGGGATTTTGTGTCTCTCTTTGATTCCTCCTCTCTTGTTCCCCCAATAGCTTTAGTAGCTTTGTTGGAACTTTAGAGTGAGGGATTTGAGAATCTTTGTGGTGTTCTTGCCATTTGCATTTGGTGCATCGGTTTGAGTTCTCCTCGGAGGATTTGGTTTGAGTTGCTCATTGGAGCTTGTCCCTCTTGGGTTCTTGGAACCCTAGACGGTTTTGTGGCCGTGGTGGCATTGTGGCCTTGGTGGCATTTTTTGAGGCCTTTTGTGGCATTCGTTGGGAGCCTTCAATTAAGTTGTGGAGTAGTGCCCCAACCTTGTGAGAGGTTCCGGTTGCCACCGACAAGTGCACCGATAGTGGAAGCGTGGATCGATCCCGTTGGGGTGAGATTCACCGGTGAATAAGGGAGGCCTTTTGTGGCGTTGGTGGTTTGATACCACCCCCTCTCCAAACGATACGTACTCCATGTTGGGAGGAACTCGGTAAAATATCGGTGTCCCCGCGTGCCTCGGTTATCTCTATACCCGAGCTCTTTACTTATGCACTTTACATTGTGATAGCCTTCGTACTTGAAGTACTATTATATCTTGCTATCAATTTGTTGCTTGTATTGCTTAGCATAAGTTGTTGGTGCACATCGGTGAACCTTAGTTGTTCTAGGTTGTGCTTAACAAAGTAAACACTAGTTTACTCCGCCTTTGTTGAGCCACTCTAGGAAAAGTTTTAATCGCCTATTCACCCTCCCCATAGGAGACATCCGTATCCTTTCAATAACCCACTTGGTTTTCTGTTCGGGAAAACTACTACCACTGCTAGGGTAGTAGATGAACCACCTCCTGTTGAGATAGATCATTTTAAGATAACTACAAGTATTGTTAATCGTGTTATGGATAATTATTATTTTGGGGATGGAACTGTCCATCCCGGTGATCACTTGCTTTTTATCCATGAATTATGTGGGTTGTTTAAGTGTGCAGGTATCACAACTGAACAGGTGAAGAAGAATTTACTCTCCATATCCTTGAAAGGGAGAGCTGAAGAATGGTATAAGCTGCTGAAGAATGGACAATCCATGGACTGGGAGGAAATGCCATCTCTCTTTTACTCTAAATTTTATCCTCCCAGTGAGATTCATAAGGATAGAAATCTTACATATATCTTTTGGACTCTTGATGGAGAGAGTACAGCTCAAGCTTGGGGGAGATTGAAGTTACTAATGCTTAAATGTCCTATTCATGAACTCCCTAACAATATTATTCTCAATAAATTTTATGCTAGGCTTTCTCTTCATGATAAAGATTTATTAGATGCTTCTTGTGCTAGATCATTCACACGTATGAAGGAAGAAGCTAAATGGGATCTTCTAGACCGTATTCAAGAGAACACCGAAGCTTGGGAGAATGACAAAGGAAGAAAGTTAGGTATAAACTATGATTATGAATGCATTAAATCTTTTATGGGAACTGACAACTTCCGTGATATTAGTAATGAGTTTGGTCTTGATTCCCAAAGTATTGCCAACTATTTTAAGGCCTTTGTCTCTTACATATAAATTCCCAAGAAGAAGTGGAATAAGTACCATGCTCCTTATAAAGATGTTGTTAGTCATGTTCCTATTAGAAGTACTCAAGTTTGTACTACTAATCATATTGTGCCTGAACCTCATGTTGAGAAAATGCCTTTCCCAGCTAAGGTAAAGTAGTATTCCATGATTATTAGTGCAAATAACAAAGGTACAATGAAAACTATGGAGCCTGGTAAGCATTTGAATGTTGAACCTGTGGTACCTATTATGAAAGACACTGTCACTATAAATATAGAGGATGAGCACATTGTCTTCTGTGAAGACGCTTCTAATATTATCTCTTATCCTGGTAAGGCTAGAAAAGTTAGTGTTCTTATGCTTTCTATTAAAATTGGTGATCAGTGCTACTATGGTTTATGTGATATTGGTGCTAGTTCTAGTGCTATTCCTTATGAGCTTTACAGGGAAATTATGCATGAGATTGGTCCTTGTGAGCTTGAGGACATTGATGTGGTTATTCACCTTGCTAACAAGGAAACCATTTGCCCAATTGGCATTGTAAGAGACGTGGAGGTTCTCTGTGGTAAGATTAAGTATCCTGCTGATTTTCTAGTGCTTAATTCAGCAATTAGCAAAACTTGTCCTATAATTTTTGGTAGACCTTTCTTGAACACTTGTGGAGATATTATTGATTGTAAGAAGGAAAAAGTTTTAACTAAGTTTGATGGAGATTATTATGAGTTTAAATTTTCCAAATTTGCTAACTCCTTGTGAAAATAGCTTGCCTAATAAAGATTTCAGGATGGAACAACTTGCTTCTATTGATCCAGTCTATGACCTTGGACCTCTTTTTGGTGATTGTAAGTATGCTTATTCTGATGATAAAGTTGTTTAAAGTGAAAGTTATATTGTCAAATTTATTCAAAGTTCTACTGAAAGTTATTATGAGAGAGGGAAACATGGTTTTATGCATCTCAATGATGTTAAGTTTCCCCGTTTTATGTTGAAAGCTTTAAAGTTGCATCTGTTTTTTCTTCCTGTGCTTGTGGCCTTTTGTTTCAACAATTCGTTTTCTCATGATACCCCCATGCATAGGAAGTGGGTTAGACTCAAGTGTGTTGGTTATTTGCTCCTTGATGCTCTCTTTCACTCCAGATATATATCCTATGTGAGCATCTTTGGAAGTTTCAAGCCTAACTTAAAGGCATTAAAGAAAAGTACTTGTTGGGAGATAACCCAAGAGTTTTGTCGAGTCTTGGAAGTTATTACCTCTATAATAACTGCTCCTTATCCTTTTTGTTTTGGTTTTTGTGTCAAGTTCAACTACTTTTGTGAAGTAGAGGAGTTGTGAAAAGTGGCTGTTCTGGGACAGATTTTTGTGCTGCATTGTAAAAAATCATGAGGAAGATCAGTACTTCGTATGGAGATGAATTTTTCTGAGCATGTTCTCCAAGTTGTTACCCAACTTTCATCAGTTCTGCACTTTTTAATTTGAGCAACAGAAGGTCTTCAAAAAAATCAATCTTTACCTGCTAGTCTGTTTTGACAGATTTCTGCCATCATTTGCATTTGCCTCTTACAGAAGCTTTTGTTTTGATGGGTTTTCAGTTGAAGTGTTTACCAAAGGTTTATTGTTTTTGCTCATACTAATGTTGTCATTGAGTTTGTGCAAGGGTTTTGTAAGAAGGAAATTCGCGGGAGAAAGAGGAAAGGAATCTGCAGAGTTCGTCTTTGATTACGTAAAAGTGGTGAAAACAGAAGGTTCGTGAAACTCCAATCTTTTTATATTTTTGATGTTTTTAATACATAAGGGAAGTTACGAGACGAAACTGAAGAGGAAATGGAGCCCGGGGTGGACAAACCCACCCTAGGAGCGGTCCTAGCCTGGCCACGCCTGAGGGGGGTGTCTCCCCCTCGAACTCCGTCTCTGCCTTGTTTCCGTGTCAAAACCTTCCTTATGCATTGAAACTTCATAATATATAACCCCCCCCCCCCGGATCCCCCGAGGTTCATGCATCGTGTTTTCGTTTCGATCTGTTTCTATCAGGAAATCTTCTCAAGTTCAGAGCACCATGGCCTCCGCCAACGACAAAGGCAAGAATCCCGAGGAAGAAGAACCTCAAGTCCCCAAGGAGGAGGAGATTTCAGTAGGGTATGAAGGTGACATGGAGGAGGACAAGCAACCGGACACCCACGCTACCATCGCAAGCATTGGTTTGGTGGCATGACCTGCCAAGCTTAAGAGGACAACACGGATGTCTACAGGAGGGAAATCTCGACGTCATACTCTCTCTCCACGATCATCTCCTCCATGTAACAAGAGACCCTTCCATACACTTATACATGAATATCAATATCAACATGTGGCCAAAGGGAATTTGCCCTCGGTTTGGGATATGCCTCGTTCTAACAATGCAGAGAAGGATCATGCTAAGGATGAAGAGTGGGGAAACAAAAACAAGAACTAGGATTCTCGGACTGACATTATCATGAACCATATAGAGCAAAACTCGGAGCTAATCCGTACTCTTAATTTTGAGTTCGAGGAGTTGAAGAAACTTATTGAGGATCTTATTAAGAGAACACCACCACCGAAGGAGTAATTCATCATCAGGTTTGGCATCCTCTTGGCTTGTTAAAAGCTTGGGGGAGTGCCGCGGTATCACTACCATTATCTTTTATCTTTTACCTTTTTAGTGGATTCGTATCTGTGGTAGAGAGGTTATCTTATAGTTTGGTTTGCATGTGGAAGTATCTCTCCTTTAGTTGATTATCTATGTATCCCTTGGTGTGAGTGCCTTTATTGGATTATTAATGAGAAGTCTCATGTTTTACTTTTTGCACTTCTTATTTTTATTTTGCAATCTCTATTATATGATGGATCTTTTTGCTCAGTATTGGTACCACTTTGGGATCATCAAGTGTATCTAAATTGGTTTTGGAAAACCGAGTTCTGGTCAGTGGCATTAGTTTGAAAGAAAAAGAAATAAAGAAAAAGCTTACAGGTATTTGGTATCATTTGTTTTCTTTCTTGTTGGCTCATAAGATTAGTATTCTTTATTTAAGATTCTTTTGTGTCTTCAAGGAAGATTGCATGTTTGGCTTTATTACTTGTATGTTTGCTTGTTTCTTTCAACTCTCTTGCTTGCTACCCAGCCTTGCTATCCAAAAACCTGTTTTGAGAAGGCATACTTCTCATGTTTCCAAAACCATTTAAACCAAAACGTTTGCCACTTGTGTCCACCATATCTACCTAGTAGCTTTTGCTATTTCAAGCAAATTCTCAAGCTTCATCTACCTTTTGAATTAAAAAATATTTTTTATGTGAAAACTAGTTAGTAAAGCTCTCACGAACTTGATGGCACACTTTATTACTTTCCCCTAATAGACTTGAACCATTGTGAACATCGAAGTTGTATATGCATGCATCTATACGCTGGAATTAGCAGAACTGTGCTGTCACGGGGAACATTTTCAACATTGCACTTGTACTCTGTACACAGTTGATATCGTGCTCTTTTGTCTATGGATGTCAACGGTGTGAAATAAAGAGGGAACTTGTAAGTCCATGGAGTTTGTATTCTGTGTTAGAGAAACGCTTGGGCCGCTAGCCTAAGTCATGCTTAATCATGGTGGAAACCTGCAGCATCACCATAGTGAGTCATCTATGAAGCATCCTCAATAAAAAGCTATACACATGGTAAATAAAAAGATTGCTGAGATGCTCATTGTCTGCTTGCCTTGTCATTTTGGTTATGGGAAAGCTCCTGTACCATGTGCAAGGGGTACCCCGTTGGCGGTTCTCAATGATATGCAAATACTTACAATGCCAAGAACTTACCTGGACCCAAAGTTGAGTATGCATGAGGAGTGACCCTCATATTTAAGGGACATGAGATTGCCAACTTATATTTCATCAAGCATATACTCCATATTTGTTCACTTTAACCTTAATCATCTCAAGATGCCTATGATAGGGGCAATGAGGGCTTAAAGCTAGTAAGTACCATAATATTTTGGAAGCTCTTTATGACTTGTAATCCCTGCTACCCTCTAAGAAGGGACCTTTCTCCTACTTCCCAGTTGAGTCAGTAAACCTACTTCCTCTCTACCTCCAGCAAGCTTTTGAGTTGTTGTGTTTCAAACATTCATATGGTGATTTATTCAATCATGTTCTTTATCTTCCTTGTTTGCACAAAACTCTTATCTATTGAGTATTACTTTGAAAGCCTTCACTAAAAAACCTTTTTGAGAAAAGAGTGTTCCTGTTTTGAAACTTCTATAAAAAGCTTTTGTGAAACTGTTTGCAAGGTGTTCTCTGACCAAGAACAAGTTTTCCAATTCCAATTATGATTTATCTTTATGCATCTCTATTGTGACTGTTGTACTTGGTTGCAAGCTAAGTTATATAATGGTGAGTTGCTTTCTTCTATAAGTTGTGCAATGGTAAGTGTGATGCTTCTTGTTCGTATTCTTTTTATCGACACTTCACTCCATAAACCTGTGGACATGTTTATCGAGCTCAGTTTTTGCTTGGGGACAAGCGAAGTCTAAGCTTAGGGGAGTTGATACGCCCAATTTGCATCACCATTCTATATCATAATTTACCTCTATTCATTGATATTTGTCTTATTATGAGGTATTACTTATGGATTTTCATCTGTTTATGCATGTTGGATGATTCCTGGAGGATGAACTTCCGGAGTCTGGATTCTGATGGAAAAGAAGGTGTTTCGGTGCAATTTCACGAAGATCAGAAAAATACCAGAAAAATATGGAAACATATTATTTTACCAGGAGACGAAGGAAGCCAGAAGGAGGGACATAGATGAGCCTCGGGGGGCCCACACCCCCTAGGCGTGGGCCCACCTGACCCCACGCCTAGGACAGGTGTGGCCTACCTGCCCGACCTCCGACTCCGCCCCTTCACCTATATCTTCCCTTTGAAATCCTAAGGCTCGGGGAGCGACCACAGATAGATTTCCGCCGCCTCTAGGGGGCGGAAAACACCAAGTGAGAAAGATCTCTCCGGCGGACAGATTTCTGCTGGGGGAATTCCTTCCCGAAGAGGGGAGACCGTTGCCATCAACACCGTCATCAAGCTAGGCTTCATCGGGATCATCATCATCATCATCCACACCATCATCTCCACCAACACCATCACCACCACTCCGTCCCGCTGTAACAATTGTGTTGGATATTGCTTTAGTTCTTAGGGGAAACTTTCCCGGTGTTGATTACTATTGAAGTTGATGCTTGTGAGTGGAACCATTGGATTATTGTTTATGTTCAGATTTTTATCCATTACCATATCATCTTTGATCTTGATCCATATGATGTCTTGTGAGTAGTTCGTTTAGTTCTTGAGGACATGGGAGAAGTCATGCTGTTATTAGTGAATCTGTGATGAGTTGTTATTCAATGGTTTAGTATTTAAGTTGTGGTGCTATTCTTCTAGTGGTGTCATGTGAACGTCGACTACATGACACTTCACCATTTATGGGCCTAGGGGAATGCATTGTGTATTTGGCTACTAATTGTGGGGTTGCCGGAGTGACAGAAACCTGAACCCCCGTTAGGACACCTTTGCACAAAGGAGCGTAGGATCTCAGAGTTTAAGGCTGTGGTTAGATTTATATCTTAATTACTTTCCTGTAGTTATGTATGTTTGCAGGGGGTTTAATCACAAGTATGTATTAGTCCTAGGAAGGGTGGTATTTTAGCACAAGTTCATCCACACAACACTTACAACACCAGAGAAGAGTACTTAGCTATTTGAAGCGAAAGCACTTGACAGAATTCCCATGTGTCCTCAAGAACGTTTGGTCCTTATAAGTATTTACACCGGCTTGTCCTTTGCTAAGAAAGGATTGGGCCACTTGCTCCGTTTGTTCGTTACTTCTATTACTTGCTCCTTGTTTTGTTGCCTTGTCAGAAAACCACTAAAAATCCGTTTGCTAAGTATTCACAGGGATTTCCTGCTCCATACCACTGTTCAGCACCTTCTGCTCATCGTTGGGATCGACACTCCTATTTATCGAAAGTACTACGATACACCCTCTATACTTGTGGGTCATAAATTTTGTGTTATATCTCTTTCTCTTTAGATGGCATGTGAAGTCGGCCACCTGTCATTTGCCTACGGGACTAAAGAGATGGTGAAATACTTAGGACGTGCATGGGAGTATGTCTAGTGTTATTCGTGACTACAAGCATTGGCTTATAACCTACACAGTCAAAGGAGGAATAAAGAGAGATTCACTAAGCTAATTACGATATCCATGAGGAAACCCTTAATTGTGGTGGTCTGTATGAGTTGCTGCTTTGAGACATCATAGTGGTTATTTAGAGATAACCCCATTCCCTGGCTCAAGAAAGTGTCTGCCCACGAGCTTTGTAGTGAACATCTTATTCTTGAGCTCTCTCTATGCATGTCATGACACACAAAATATATTATCCTAATCATTCATAATTCTCCCACGATAGTGGTGAATCCTACACTCTTTGAGAACCCCTCAATCATATCACACAATACTTCATAAATATTGTCTTGCTTTAGTTTACTTTTGTTATTTACTTTGCTCTTAGTTACTCACTTGTTAACCTAAAGAGTAGACTATTTCCAAACACCATTTCAGGTGCGAATGTGGCCTCATTTACAATGTGGTTGCGGGATTGTGTTGTTGCCATTTGCAAAGCTTCCAAGGGATGAACTTTATAAATAATATTTGCTGCTACAAGTACTGCAATAACCCTATTATTGATTACAAGAACGCATCAACGAGCAAACCGGCAGCGCCGGTTCTGGAACTGACCCATCAGACGTCACACCGGTTCCCCAGGCAGACATTGCCGAAAGGGTATACTGCCTCGCGTTTTGGCATGTGCCGGGTCATCCGGCGGACAGTTTGGCAGCCAAATTGTCTCGCCGGTTCAATCTGCCGGTCAGTCCGGCTTGCCGGTTCCTGTGCCAGTTCGTCTGACGTCAAGTTCGGCTCTGCCAAACTTACTGTATGTTTTACGCAAAATCTCTCCAAATGACTAGTTTTCCCCTAGTACTATATTTACCCTTTCTTCCTCCTCGAGATAGTTGGGTCAATCATTCATTTGCTATATTCTTGGACTCTCTCTCACTCATTATTGAAAAACCAAATCTTGAGGATCTCCTATTGTACGAAGCAAAAGCCAAATCCCTTTGGTAGAAAGCAAGAGGAGGTATCGATCTACGTTTCCACCAAGCCATATTTCATTCCCTCTTGAGTTCATCGAGTTTGCTTGTTACTCTTGGGTTTGTGGAAAACCCTAGGCGGCTAGGGTCACCCGGAGGCATTCAGACTATGATTTTCCTCGTGGAAAGTTTGTGAGGGTTTGGAGACAACCTTGAAGTCTACCACAAGTGAGTGAGATATGCGTTCATCTGATAGGCTCGAAGAAGGTGAGACTTAATGGCGTTGGAAAATCCTTCGTGGGATCCCAAACCTCTCCAATGTGACGTACCTCCCCCCTAAGGAAGGGAACACATGAATACATCTTCGTCTCCATGTGTTTCGGTTATTCCTAACGGAAGTATTTACTTGTGATGTTTACTTTTGTGATAGCCTTCGTGTTTGAAGTATCTTGTATCATCATCTAGATTGCTTCACCTAGTTTGTATTTAGGCACACTTATATGCTGCAAAGCCTAAAAACTTGCAAAAGAAGCTAAAGAGTTTTGTATAACTTATTCACCCCTTCTAGGTTAATCATATCTATGATTTCACATATCTTTGGTGGAATAACTATGAAAACAACACAAAATTATATAAAATTCACACCAATAGGGAAAAGAAACATATATACACATATATGTGAAATTACTCCCAAAGTACTAAATTCCAAAATGTCATTAATCTTCTCCACTTTGGTTATTTCTATCCTTGTTCTCACATTGCTTACTACTTATCTCTAGCTTGTTTATCTTATTGCTATAGCTATCTTTTTGTCATGTAAGATTGTATTATCTAGTTTGCTGAAGACGCCGCCTAGGGTTATTTCTCCACTTTGGTTATTTCTATCCTTGAATTCAATATTTTTGCTGAAGTCGTCGAAAAAATCGCCTATTCACCTAATCAAGTCGACTATTCTTTATCTTTGAATTGGTAATCATAGAGAGAGACTTCCTGTCGAGGCTTCTCTGCCTACAGAGTAAGAATGACCTACAAATTTGGTTAAGCAATTAAGACCAAAATCATTCAGGATTTCTTAACCACTACATGTGTCCTAGAGTTTGCGTAACTTAAAAGTCTTTAGGGATGGAAACGGGTTGAATTTGGATAAGTAGATCCTCCAAATCCATGCACATATGCATGCGCCTGTATATATCCAACCCATGAAGATATCAATGGGTAGAAAATGCCTTACAAACCCATACCAGTTGGATATCCAACTCTCCATGGATATCCATCTAGAAATGAAAACACTTGGCAACAACAAGAATATGAATGATCTTTTTACTGAAAAGCAATGATTTCAAACATATAATATAACAAGGAGATCATGTTAGAGACTTGGGATTACTAATGAGGTGATCTATGGGCCTTAGGAGAAGTGGGACTAGTAGAATTTGCGGACAAGATAAATACGAGACTCATTAAATTCTACAATCTTATCAAAAGATGTCCTTTAGCTAAGCATATCAAGTTAAATTTATATTTAAGAAGTATTATTTTTTTATAAGCAGAACATGAAATTTCCAACTAGTTAACGACCAATACGAATAGCTAAGATCTAAGATTTTACTTATTTCCTATACACCTATTTCTATTTGTTACACTATTTTTGCTACATAAGCCCATTTAGCTTAGAGGTCTAACTAAAAGTAAAAAATCAAGACTCAATACCCATTATAAAAATAAATATTGCCATATACGAATAAGACACTAGAGTTGATAAAACACAAACACTACTTTTTTTGGCTACTTTGAAAAGGTTAGTCACCTTTTTGTTTAGGACAAATTATGGCAACCATTCTTGTGAACTTTTAGTTGTTCTTTTGTTATTTGTTTTGTATTTATATTTATGCGGTAGTATTATTTCTGTGCAATTAAACGTTAGTGGTGGGGCACAAAAAGTTATAGAAACTCCCGAATTTCCATTCACTTGTAACCCTATATTGTCCTGGAAAATGCCATTATTTCCCAAAATCCAAAACACATCGCAAATACTCCTAACTGCATTCTCCCTTTTCCATTTCCTCACATCAGCAAAACAGAAACTAGTAAATCCCAAACCACACGTTGTGGTCCATGATAATCCTCCGCAAACCTCATCCATTCAGCAAACTTCCAAGGATGTCGATCTCGGAGAAAAGAACCAATTCCTCTCTCTTTCCCCATTTCCTATTTCCCATATCATTTCTGGGTGACTTCTCATCATTTTTGTGTGTGCGTGCTCCACAATGGCGGCCGCGTGAGCAACCTGCCTCAAACAGTTTTCCCCCAGTTCGCCTCTCCTCTTGTTTTCCCTACCAGTAGTTCGGTCTCTTCTCTTCTCTTCTCCTCTCTCCCCCAGAAGCCACAGCTTTTACTCCACCTGGTCTGTGGATGCCATCGAGAGGCACGCCGAGACCACGGGCGGCCTCGTCTGCGACGCGCTCCCTTCCCCTCCCCTCCTCCTCCTCGTCGTCGCCGGCTCCGCGCGCGCACGCCCCGCTTGATGCTCGCCGTGTGCGCGCGGCACGGGCCCGCCAAGCTCCCGCTCCCGCCGCCCGCTGGCGAGCGGGTCGCCTGGGTCGCCGCCGCCAGGTGGTGGTGGTGGCGCCCCGCGGGGGCACGCCGTGGCCTCGCCGCGCGGGCGCCGTCATTCAATTCCCGGATCGGGCTCGATTCCCAGGTTAGTTGCCTCCCCTCGCCGTTCCTCGAGCATTCCGTCCAACAGTTGGTTCAAGTTGCCCGGGCCGCCGTCCGATCTTTGCCTCGTCTAGTTTTTACCTTCCATAAGCAAGTTCCATTGATGGCTGACGAGTGACGACATATGTTTCTTCATACTGTAGCCTCTATGATCCTTGTAGGCATTTGATCGAACGATTTTATAGGATGCTAGGGATGAACTGAAAACTTCGTTTCTTACTCGATTGCGTTGATAGCTCCACATGAAATTATACTGTTGCTTCATTATTGCTGAATTTTTTTTTTTTTTGTAGAATTCCCACACGAGAGACTTGTCCCAGCTGTTGTGGGTTGGTCCGGTGCCCGGCGACATCGCGGAGATTGAGGCCTACTGCCGCATATTCCGCGCCGCAGAGCAGCTCCAAAATGCTGTCATGTCGGCGCTCTGCGATCCAGAGACAGGAGAGTGCCCTGTGCGGTATGATGTGCCATCCGAGGACCTGCCGGTGCTCGAGGACAAGGTCGCTGCTGTGCTTGGCTGCATGCTGGCATTGCTCAACCGGGGTAGGACAGAGGTTCTTGCAGGGCGGTCAGGCGTCGCGAGCGCGTTCCAAGGTTCCGAGCACAGCACGATGGATAGGGTTCCGCCTCTCGCCTTGTTCCGTGGAGATATGAAGCGGTGCTGTGAGAGCATGCAGGTTGCACTCTCTAGCTACCTTGTACCCAATGAGGCCCGGGGATTGGATATATGGATGAGGCTGCAGAGGTTGAAGAATGCCTGCTATGATGCGGGTTTCGCAAGGACCGATGGCCATCCCTGTCCAACATTGTTTGCAAATTGGTTTCCGGTCTACTTTTCAACTGTGCCGGATGATTCAGCGACAGATGAGTTGGAGGTTGCATTTTGGAGGGGAGGGCAAGTCAGCGAGGAGGGACTGGCATGGTTGTTGGCTAAGGGATTCAGAACTATCGTTGATCTCCGGGAAGAAGATGTTAAAGATGATTTATACCTTTCAGCAGTTGGGAAAGCCGTCTCATCCGGAAAGATAGAGGTGGTCAACATGCCAGTTGAGATTGGGACTGCTCCCTCTGCTGAACAAGTTCAGCAATTTGCTGCACTTGTGTCAGATAGAGCGAAGAAGCCCATTTATCTTCATAGCAAGGAAGGGATTGGCAGGACCTCTGCAATGGTCTCCAGATGGAAGCAGTATGCCACTCGTGCTGAGAGACTGGCTACTAAAAAACGCCCACCGATTGTGAATGGTAAAGCCCCGAAGAGTGATCGGACAGAAGAGCATGCAAGCACCTCAATGTCCTCTTCCAATGTTAGTGAAAACGGTGCACTATTGGAGTCCGACAGAACTGTGGATGCTGCGGAAGCACATGACATAGAAACAGGACATAATAATCTGGAAGCTACTAATTCCCTCCCCAATGATCAAAGCACTAAACAAGGCGAGTTGCATGGCAGCAGGACAGAGCTTCTGTCAGATTTTAAACTGGAGACTAGTCCCTTTAAGGCACAATTTCCTTCTGGTAATGTTTTCTCTAGAAAGGAGATGGCCAAATTTTTTAGAAGCAAAAGAATTTATCCAAAATCTGTTCTGAACTCTCGTAGACAATCGAGTAGCTTGCTAATCTCAAGGAGAAAACAAAATCTCAGAGCTGAACAGAATGAAGCCAGTGATCTTGAAGCAGCAGACATGATGGTTCTGAAAAATGCAAACAGGACATTATTTGACAATGATTATATACTATCAGTTTCTTCAGGTATCACTAATGGGAAGCTGTCGAACAATGGAACCTCCACTTCTGTTGAGGAAAAGGACAAAGCAGCCTCTCTCCTAACTATTGATACTAGAACATCTAATGCCAACAATTCCAATGGGAATGCTCAGCTTGGATCACAAAAATCATCTGATAAGAATGGTGCTCCTTATGTTGAGAGATACCCATCAGATTCTGCTGATGGAAGTCTTTGTGCCTCTTCAACTGGTGTTGTCAGAGTTCAGTCGAGAAGAAAAGCTGAGATGTTTCTAGTACGTACAGATGGATTTTCTTGTACTAGAGAAAAAGTAACAGAGTCCTCCTTGGCATTCACTCATCCTAGCACCCAGCAACAGATGCTTATGTGGAAATCTCCTCCAAAGACTGTCTTACTATTGAAGAAATTAGGTGATGAGCTCATGGAAGAGGCTAAAGAGGTGCATGCAGAATTTCCATGTTTTGGTACTTATATAGTGTTGCATATATATCAATACTTCTGTTTTTCTTTTGTATCTGGTAGAAAAATGTACACTGGACACTGGTCCATCTTAGAGAAGACTAAACTTCGTACATGCAAATGATTATTCGAACATGTTATAGTATAATGCTAGAGAAGTTTGCTTGCAAGTAAATGCTTTATATTTGGGAACTTACTTTTAGAACTTCTCCAATACTGTGTACATTATGAATTTGTAGTAAGATGTGGAACTACACATAATTAATTGAAAGGTTTTTAATATTGTATCAAAGAGAACTTTAGTTGAGCGAACTAATATAATCATTCCTCCAATATTTTTAATATGTTCCTTGGATTTGAAGTTCTTGAATTTCAATGAAATTGAGGCTTTAAAATTCAAAAGGGCTGTTTGAAGTTCCTGGATAAACCAATGGGATATCTGGGTGATAACTGAATTAATGGGAGAACATAGCTTTTTCTGTGAGGGTGATTGACTTGTAGATCTCTCTTCATGGTAGGGATAGTCATACTGGGGGCAAGCCAGTCTAGAACATGTTTCTAAAGTATCTGTCGAACATTTCACAATTTATATAACTCCTGCGGTTCTTCGAAAGTGTTTGGTGACATATTTCTCAACTCCAGCTTTCCAACTGTTAGATAGCCACTTAGGCTATGCGAACCTACACATTGAAACACGTCTAGATATGTACGTGAAACCAACTCTGACAAAATCTGCGGCAAATAATTTGGAATGGAGGGAGTACTTTTGCCTAATTTTATTTTTTCCTTGGCAACAGACATAACATTTATACTTCTAACCATTTACTTTTCAGGTCGCTTCATTTCTGCATCATCAAGAAAAGATGAATGTTCTTGTGGAGCCTGATGTTCATGATGTATTTGCAAGGATTCCTGGTTATGGTTTTGTGCAAACCTTTTATACTCAAGATACCAGGTATAAATGAAACATGTTTAATTCTGGGACAAGTGATTAGCTGTAAATTAATTTCTATATTACTATATACTAACATTACTTTGTGCAAAAAATCAGTGACCTTCATGAAAGAGTTGATTTTGTCACATGCTTGGGTGGTGATGGGGTCATATTGCACGCATCGAACTTATTTAGGACTTCTGTACCACCTGTCGTCTCATTCAATCTTGGATCTCTTGGATTTCTGACTTCACATATTGTACGTTTCAGACTCCATTCCAAGAAAAGTTCATCTCTATAATCTGCTTTTTGTATCAAATCTAAGCATGTAACATTTCTTCACCTCAGTTTGAAGGTTTCAGACAAGACATGAGAGCTGTCATCCACGGGAACAATACGCTTGGAGTTTATATAACTCTTAGAATGCGCCTACGATGTGTAATCTTTCGAAATGGAAAAGCCATGCCTGGAAAAGTGTTTGATGTGCTAAATGAAGTTGTTGTTGATCGGGGTTCTAATCCATACCTTTCAAAAATTGAATGCTACGAGCACAACCACCTTATCACTAAGGTAAGATGTGTACAAAGTCTTAGTAACTTAGATGTCTCTTTGTGCCCTTTTCCTTTGGTAACTGTGCATCATTGTCGTTTGTCTATATTTCTGTTTGAAAATTAGTGGGCCACATCTCAAAATTATGTCATTTTTCAATTGTATTATACTACACAAAGTTTAGTCAGTGGTCACTTATGTTTCAATTTTGTCCAACTGAAACGTTCTTCATTATTGAATATTTGGTTTCCCGAACCAAATGGTTACTGCAATCTAATCAACACATACTAGTGTCACTGAGTCTAACTGCTACGCTTGATTTTATAGTCTTAGAGATTATATAATTGTTCGATGCTAGCATTTACTTAGATATTCAGTATTATTGTACTTTTTATCCATTGTAACTTGAATTATGGGAATGTATGTAGGTTCAAGGAGATGGTGTGATAGTAGCAACACCTACTGGCAGCACAGCATACTCGACCGCAGCAGGGGGTTCAATGGTAGTCTAATCCTTTCAAGTTATAGTATTAGGAAGAAATGAGCAAAAACATTGACTTAAATCGTGTCCATGGCCTCTAAAGAAATGCATTTTCAAGATTGGCATATTTTTTGTGTTACATTTCACTCCATGTGACACGCTATTTCTTAATTATGCAGCATATGGATATAGTTTTTTTTACATGAATAAAACTTCTACCTGTCATTATCCTGTACATGTTTCAGCGAAACATGCTGATGAACGTCAGGAAAGCTCCATGTCCTTGCATTCCACTGCCTAATTATTAAGTGGTTCCGTGAAACTTTTTCACAAGCTTAAAACCAAAGAGTTTTTACGCAAGCTTCAGTAGTGCATTTAGTTTGTGTACACATCACTTTGTTAATAACAATAATACAGAGAATCATTCTCCGTTACCCATGAGCAAGATTCAGTCTAGTTGCTGCGATTGAGATATTTTATTTTGATATTCGAGGACTACGCAGTACGCGCTGAAGAAGAATCCAACATACCATATCAAAGCTAGATAGCGGGAAATGATCCTATGGTTTGCTTGTTTGCTTTGCTAGTGTAGTGCTGCATTCAAAATTCATCATGTCTTGTCTTTTGAGCACCTCAATCACATGATTTGTGTTTAGTAATCTTTTCATTTGAGCCAGTCAACTGTTCCTTTTACCATGCGTACTTGCGTATAGCCAAGTTATTTACTGTGATTGTTTTGGTTTTTGCTGTCCAGGTCCATCCAAATGTCCCATGTATGCTGTTCACTCCAATCTGCCCACATTCGCTGTCATTTAGACCTGTCATCCTACCTGATTCTGCACGGCTTGAATTAAAGGTATGAAGTCCTCCAATAGATGGATGATGAAATGCCTAATAATTCTCATGTAACCTTATGTTGATATCTCAGTCTTAAGGATAAATGCATATGTCTTGAGAACATCCCTGGCCTGATTGTTGCCCCACAATGCTGTGCTAACCGACTGACTCTGTGATCTTATCAGATCCCAGATGATGCCAGAAGCAACGCGTGGGTGTCGTTCGACGGAAAAAGACGGCAGCAGCTGTCGCGAGGAGACTCGGTTCATATATCTATGAGTGAGCACCCGCTCCCGACCGTCAACAAATCGGACCAAACCGGCGACTGGTTCCGCAGCTTGATCAGGTGCCTGAACTGGAACGAGAGGCTAGACCAGAAAGCACTGTAGAAACGTGTGGCACATACACACACATACGGACCCTAGCATGCTCCTGTACATACATAGCTCAATACATAGATAACCTCCTCATGTTAGAATAGATGATCTTTTCTCTCTGTAGTAGCATATGCAACAATACAGGAGACAGGCAGCTCCATGGCTTTTTGACCTGACACCTGACAGCAGAATCGCAGATGATGGTAAGATTGATAGTGTTTGTAATTATCCGCTATGTAAATCAACAGTTATTTCTGGGCTCGGCAGAAGATGATAGCGTAAGTGAATCACCTGATGCCACATTGTAATGAATCCCTTTGAGGAACTGAGGGAATATACTGTAACTAATGGCTAATTTATTTATTTATGAGGGGCAAGCCTCCCAGCCTTTTCGTAATTTACTGCAGAAGTTGTCAACCACGGGGGCTGAATAAATCGTCTTCACAAAAGAGCAAGAAAAAATAAACAAATTGTCATCCATCGCAATGTTATCGTTTATGATAAAACTGCCCTTATGCTAGTACCTAGAAATGCTAGATTCAGAAGTGGATGTGGCCTGGGATGAATGGGAAGAAAATGGGGAGCCGTCAATGTGCAGATAGGTGTTCATGGTTGGCCTGTTGATCTTAATCTCCTTCCCACCCCGGATATCAGAGCAGAGCAAGTCCAGCAGTCGGTTCAGTACCTCATTCTTTGGTAATTTTTGTTCTAAGTTGGTGATTGCAGATGCAAATTACCAGTTGCCTAATGGTACTTCTGTTCTCATGTACTGTATGATGATGAAGCTGAAGATTGTAGCAAATCCTCTATCAACCTGTCCTTAGTAGCTTCGGATCTCAGGGATGCTGATTACATCAGGTGAAGTGGAAATCCAATATTACCATTAATGAGATCAAGAATTCTTGTAGATAGCGCCTCCTGTGAATCTGTGATGCTCTTGCCACTCACGACGACGACATCCATGGCAAGAGGAGGTTCGCAATGGGAGCTTTCCTCTGGCCAGACTAATGATCATTGATTCTTGTATACTTAATATTGATGGCTGCCAATTTTTGACCAATTAGTCTAACTCTTGTAATCCCTTGGTTTAGTATCTTGAATAAATAGAAATTTCTGGACAGTGGACTTCGTTTAGTGTTACGAAATATAATTACAATTCCGGTGCCATGTTCTCCACATGTCGTACAGGTGACAGTAACCATAGGTATAAGTAATGTGGAATTATCTCGAAATTAACAGAATGCCTATGTAATGCGACCATTCCTTGTGTTTTTTTTTTCTTTCAGGTTGTAAAAATAAAAGGAATGCAAATGCAATGCTACTACTTTCCGTGCAACCAAACTGTTCAGATTCAGGTGAAGGGAAATCTTAAGGAGGAGTCACAAAATTTGGAGAGCATATATGACATGTTCAACACAATCAAAAGGTTGGTTTTCTGAGGTAACAACATTGTGAATATCCGATCTGGTTTGTGCCCTCAAGGATGCAATGAGGGCTTCACTTTGTTGTTTGATATCCCCCCAAAAGGACAGAATGTGTACAGTTTCTGCAAACACAACATTTCATTTGCAGAGTGATGGGAACAATGAGCTCGACGTAGACATGCCAATAGTGAGCTCCTCTTGATGCTAATTGTTGAAACCTCCATGCGGTGAGGAGAAGTCAGACAGAACGTGGCGAACCATCAAGCTTCTCGTACAAACTGTTTAATACAGAATTAATCAGCTATCAAGAAACAGAAGATGCAAAAACTACGAGACATGGTTTGTAAATAAACAACAGAGCAAAATCATGCAAAATTAGATTAAGATCATTCCACTGACCTATCATCCTTGTTCTCGTTCTCTGGGTCTGGGGGAGGTACCCTGTAGCTGGGAAGTTTGCTGACCAACCTTTTCCACAAAGAGCTAAAAAGTAATAAGAGAAGACCCACTTCAATAAATCATCCGTTGTCGGTTCTATGCAGGAAATAGAATTGCTGGAAAATAAAACAAGTACGGGGCTGCAAACAATAATAATAAGAAGAGAGCCCACCAGACACAATCAGGAACCTGCTGTAACTTAGACCATGCCCATGAAGCCAACCACCAAAGGAACTGCACACACGCTTGAATCATCTAGCAAACAGACATATATGATCGTTATCATGAGAAGAAACTGATGCAAACAAATGTACTTGAAGCTATCGACATCGTAGTTCATTACCACTGGATCCTCGACACTGCAGCCCCAGTAGACTGTGAAGAGAAAGCCGGTCAGCAACACACAGCCCAGAGCCCACAAGTAGCTAACATGGTACACAAATGTATCCAGGTGCATCCCCAATACCATGAACAACAAGGCGTGGAAAGCTCCATGGCCGGCGGTGCCCATGGGCAATGGAGCTGACTCTGGGAACTTGCACGCCACCATACCCAAAACCATCGAGGTAATAGCAATGGTAAAGTAAACTGCAACTCCAGGTGCGAGGCTCCCATTATTGATCTTAACCCTGTCTAACATTTGGATAGCATCTTTCCAAAGGAAAGTGGTAATGCCGACTGTAATGAAGGCATAGTACACTTCCATTGTTTTCTCCTGGTCGGTTTTTTCCTGCAGCACATTGGGAAACACAATTAATAATCCATTTTAGATTATCCTAATATGTGTGTGTCACATTATTTACCTTGTCACCCGACTTGGCATCCCCGTTTCTAGAGGTTCCAGCAAGAAAGTTTCCGACTGACGCCATTTTGAACTCTGTAAAACATCCAGCAACTGATATGATACATGACTTTGAATTGTTTTTATTGTACACTGGAGGTTGTAGAAAAATATATCTACCAATTTCTATGAGCATTGCTTTATTGTAGGAGCATTGTACTCACTGAATGCAATGATTCTTGGTTTACAATGGAAATATTTGCAGCCTACCAATATTTTTCTAACTCATTGCAGCATAAGTTAGAAGAAATTGCATTGCTGGGAGCTTTGCTTCCACTGAATGGAATGAGTAAAACATGAAAGTGCAGCATAAGTTAAAATAAATTGCTAGGGGCATTGCTTTCACTGGATGCAATGATCCTTGGTTCACAATGAAAACTTTTGCAGCCAACCAATTATTCTTAATGTAACAGCCTACCCATTTCGTTAATGAAAAGTAAATTAAGCAATATATTCATATACAATAGTAGGATAGAATATCTCAAAATTAAACCACTACATTATCGATTTGGTGATGGTTATGGTACTATCTGAGAACACTGAGTATTTATCCAACTTAGTTGGAGATGGGGTCATTGGGTGACACTAGATATTAGCACAAGTAATGCACATGAAAACCAGCCAGTGGTGGAAGCCCAGAAGAAGTCGATCTACTGTAACATCCTGCATTGTTCCTAATGGTTTCATACTTGCAGAAACGTGGGAATAAAAGTTGCTGTACTATACTGAACCTTATGCTCCAGGTTTCGATTTGAAATGAGGTGGAACCTAAGTGGTTTAAACCTGTGAAAGTGTGAATCATCAGGAGAAAAATAGCAATCCCCAAGAAATCAACGCCTAATGCAATGCCTATCGAAATTAATGAAGGCCAGGAGAAGTTGCTCTACTTAACATCCTGTACCATTTCATAGTTGCAGCAACGTGGGGGCATTGGGGCACAAATTTGCTGTATTATACTGAAAACTATGCTCCAGGTTTTGTTTTGAAACTAGGTGAACCTTAGCTAGGTAGTATAACCCTGTGAATCTAGAGAAAAACAGCAATCTCCAATACATCAACGCCTATCGAAATTAACCACGCGTCTGAATTCTGCCAGTACCCAGACCTTCCATGCCATGGTTTCGTGGAAGCAAACAAATACAGCAACGCTCGCATTTGCAACAGCAAACAAGGTTCACATCGATCGGTGATACCTGAGAACCGAGAAGAGTGGTGATAGCGGGAAATCAGGCGAGGTGCTTCGGTCTTGGTTGATCTCCCCTGCAAATTATAGAACATTCCAGAACAAAACAGTCAGCGCGCGCGTTTGAAATTAACCACGCGTCTGAATTCTGCCAGTACCCAGACCTTCCATGCCATGGTTTCGTGGAAGCAAACAAATACAGCAACGCTCGCATTTGCAACAGCAAACAAGGTTCAGATCGATCGGTGGTACCTGAGAACCGAGAAGAGTGGTAGCGGGGCGGGGAAACAGGCGAGGTGTTTCGGCTTGGTCTCGACTCGGCTTGCTTGATCTCCTGTAGAACATTCCAGAACAAAACACTCAGCGTGCCCGTTTGAAATTAATCACGCGTCTGAATTCTGCGAGTACCCAGGCCATGGTTTCGTGGAAGCCGACAAACACAACAACGACCGCATTCGAACAGCAAACAAGGTTCGGATCGATCGGTGGTACCTGAGAAGCGTGGCGGTGATCAACCGAGTGATGGCGCAGGGAAGGAAGCAGGCGGCGGAGATGCTTGGGCTTGGGCTCGGCTTGATTTCCCCCGCAGAAGCAGAGATTGCGGTTCTAGAACATTCGAGAAGCAGCAACGAAACACTCAGCGCATGGGGTTTGAAAAGAGAGAAGGAAAAAGGAGGGGATTAAGCTCTTGCCTTCGTGTTGCTCCGTGAAGACGGAGGAGCCGAGCCAGCGTGCGCAATGCCGGTGCTCCGGTTTATATGAGGGTGGGGCGGGCCGTGGAACGATCACGGAAACGACGACTCCTCTCTCTGACAGGTGGGCCCACTCATTTGCCTTTTTTTTTCTTCTTCTCCGTCTTCCTTCTTCCACGGCGAAGGGAGGAGGCGAGACGAAGCCGAGCAGGTGGGCGGACCGGATGGACTCACGGGTGGGCCGTGGGCTCGCCTGCTTCTTGCTTGGGTATAGTATTTGGTATGCGAATGCCTGCTGGAAGTGGATGGCCCACCCACCTCACTTCCCCATCCGAAACCCAAACCCTCGCTCGCAAAGCCCTCGCGGCGGCGGTCGCCGACTCGCCGGGGCCCGAGAGTGCACCCCCCTCGTTGGTAGCGCGGCGTGCTCCCCGGCCATGCCCCTCTCACCGCCCGAGAGTGCACCCCCCTCGTTTGTTTCATGGACTATGCTATCTAGGTGTCGCGTCCTGGGCTAAATTTTATATTGTAAGCTGTGAATTAGCTCGATGGGGACAATTTGAACCTGCTGATGCGATGCACTACGACCGTAGGTTTGCAGCTTTGGGATGGGCTCCTTCCATCACGTTGGTGACCTGAGAAGGAACTCTGAATTAGAGACAGTAACTGGTGTGGGAAGGGCTGCCATTTGGGAGCCATCTCTGCCCTATGCAGGTTGTCCCGCTTCCTTGCACGTGTCCCTCGCACAGTCGAGAGCGACCTAAATCCTTGTGGACCTCCTTTGTCGTGTGCTTATTGAAGTTGATAAGACGGTTGTTTCCTTGTGTGTTGCACTGATTCCTCTTTGCCTGTACATCTACAGACTGTTAGTTCTTGGTATCCATCCTGTACTCCCCTGCAAAAGAATGTATTCGTCCTGTCCTGTATTGCTACTAGCCTTTCTTTGCTGTTCATGTTTCTGCAGAGATATGGAAATGTTTCATGTGCATTACCCTTCCTGTTAGCTCTGTGTGGTTGCCAACTTTTAGGGTTAGCATTTAATAACCAACCCTTTGTGTTTAGATACTCTCATATCAGATTGTTTGTGGTGATATGCAAGTTAACCACTGGGTGTGCGTGCTTTGCTGGTTGCTTGTGCACTTCTCCAAAGGTGCTTTGTGTGTATTTTGTGCAACGGAGAAAATAAGCTTGGTCATGTTGATCTTGTATTTGTCGATGAAGGGTATGATACTTGTTTCCTTACTAGTGATGCTTTATTCTTGGTGGACATTTACAGATTTACTGGTATCGATTGCTTATGGGGCAGGGAACTAAGATGTAGTTGCAGCACAGGCATCAGAATTCAAGGAGAGTCTCAAGGTACTCAATGTCAACTTAGCTCGAGACTTCTTTCTCCAATCAGCAAATATCATGTATAGAGCTGTGGATGGGTGGTTTATGGTCAAAATGAACCCTGGACAAAAGTTGATGAGAAAGCTACTATGCCATTAACATCCCCTCACTATGCATTTTCTTTGGCAGGTTTGAACTTTTGTCCAGGTTTATTGCAAGGAAAGAATATTTCATACACCGATACAATTTTAGTTGTTAGCTGCTCTTCTGTCCATTTGGTTAATGGAAGTGTGGAACAAATATCTGAAAGGAATCATAAATGCATTCATATTTCTGAAGATGCTTTTGCCGTTATTGCAGCTCAATTCTGCCAAATTTTCGCCTACCAGGACAGTAATCCTATCTCTCTTATAGGACTGGCTAAGTGTTTCATTTGATAGATGGTACCACTGACTAGGGGAGTTAGAGAGAAATGAAAATTAGCATCTCTAGGAAAGATATTACTTTAACAGAGACTAGGGGATTAGTAAATGTTTTTCTGTTAATGGGTTATGGGTCTATTGACTGCATGCCTGAGGGTTAAGGACTAGGTATTGTTGATTTGAGGTTAAGAAATGTTGCACTCTTTGCTTAGTGGTTGCAGATATTGGAGAACGTGGAAGACCTGTGCTAGGATATGTATTCTTAAATGAAGCATTTGAAGCACACTGCTCCCTTCGGGTAGAACATTCAAGTAAAAATGTGGATATGTTCTGTTCTTGTTGCAATATGCAAATTAGCAATTTTGAATGTAGTAAATCCTGGGCTGTGTTTAGGTTGATCTGAGGCCTTGACCAACAAATTCCCAAGGTTATCCATTATTACCTTCAGTAGGAACATCACTCTTGCTCTTTGAGAAGAACTTTAATTGGAGAAAGACTCTGGATGTGGGAAATTTGCAAAGATTGTGTGGTGTAGTGTTTTTTTTTTTTTTTTGTGTGGTGTAGTGTTATTAGCTAAACCTGACAGGGTAAGATGGATGTTTAATACTACTTTTATGGTCTAAAGGGTTTGTTTACATTAAATCCCTGTATTAGATTTGGAAACTACAGCCATGGGCTTTTACCTCTGGGATTTTATTTAAGGTTAAAATACCTCCAGAAAAACCAATGTTTTTTTGCGGCGTCTTCTTCCCAATCATGACGTTCTTATTGTGGATGCCTTTTAACATCGTGATTGGAACTTGGAAAGGTAAAAAGGAATACTAGTTCGTGGGTAATGAAAGCGTGTGGAATCTGTTTCTTTTCTTTTGATGCCTTAGGCAAGATTCATTTTATCATTGTCTGCTTGGTAGATGTTAGAGGACTTGGGTGGTCAAACCAGGAGTTTAGTTAGTATCTGTTGGGTTGGCTGCTATCTAGTCAACAGGAACCGGCATATGCTTGGCAGTAGCTGTAAAATGCCAGCAGATGCAACTTGTGTTGCTTTTTTATTCATGTCACCCGAGTAACTGGTTGTGTTTCTGGGCTTTACTGCAGGAGGAAGACAGAAACCCTGCTTAGGGCTTGTTCATTTAATCCCACCCCGCCCAGGATTGGACCCGCCGGGGTTTAATCCCAGCCTACACTAAAACTGCATTCGGTTAACCCCCGTCGCGTTCCCACCCCGACCAATTCCCTGCCAATACCGTCCATTCCGCGGGGGTAAAAAACATCTAGTCTCAGCTCGTGGAAGTATTCCCCGCATCTCGTTGCGAATCGTACCTTCACGGGCAGTTCAGAGGCGGCACCAGCGGGGCCGGAGCGAACGAAGGAGAAGACGGAGGCGCACCCGGTGGAGAAGGCGATGGCTTTAATCCCCCTCCCCCCGCCGCCGTCCAACATGTAGTACCACCACGGCGCCGTTGCCTCCTCTTTTGTCCGCCTGCAGCCATCGCGGCGGCTGCCAGCACGCACTGTCTTCACCTCCGCCGCCTCCACTGGACGTGCGTCGACTGCTACCAAGCCTCCAAGAACCCCTGCTCCCCAGCTATGGCACACAACTGTAGCGGCTTCCAGTGCCTAGATCTACGCCTCTGCGCCGTAAGTTCTCCCGTACGCCTGCAATTTCGCTCCCAAGAAACTTGATGGCAGAATTTTTAGTTTTTTGTTGTTCTTGGATTCATGGTATGTGGAGATTTGATAATGTTGTGAAGATCTCTACTGTTTCTCTGTAGCGCTGCTGTTTCTCTGCAATGAATAAGAGAGATATGGCAGCATAACGATTGTAGGTTAAACATAAACAAAATGAAGCACTCAAATATTGCGCAGGCCTTCATTCTATGTATAGCTGGGTTGTAAATTTGAAGAGCACCACTTTTAGTAATAATAATCGAGGAGCGGCCGCTTCATGCATGTGGTGTTTGTTCGCCAGCTGAATAATGGAACCTTTTGGTTTCTGTAGCCTCTAACAATGATGTACAGGACCAGTTTTAAGGTTTGGTGTAGCTCAAACGCCAGATAGTGCAGGTGTTTTCTTTAAAACTATGCAAGCCAAAAAAAAATCAATGATGTTGATGTCCATTTTCTTGTGGGCGTTACAGGTTATGCCCAACCAGATTTCTCAGCCATGTTACCTGTGAGGAGTGTCTTTGCACCTCCACAAAGGTAATTTTCTTTAATTATAATTATCTGGTAATAAAATATAATCAGAAGACAGGTGTAAATGTGTATGGATTGCAAGCTTCAGTTTCTAATATGTTGTCCATTTATGCTCATCTAATATTTAGTCATATCTGTATTTGTGCAAAACTACACAAGTCATCTAGCACTTGTGTTTAATTAGCCAGATATTTTCTCATCATTGAGGTGTCGGTCCAATTCTGCTGCTAGTCGGTGCTGATTGATGACATATTAACAGGGGTATTCTGCTTTCACCAGCTTTGCCTTCTCATGTGTATTGGTCCGGAAGTCTTTGTAGGAATTTGCTGCCTTAGTTGTAGCATTGGTATGCTTAATTGTTCTCCTAATTAATATTCTTTTGTATGGTTTCTAGTGCTGCTGTGTGGCAGATTTGGCCATTACAAGCGCTAAAGGTTCAGAGTGAACACATTTGGTATGTTTGTCGAGTATCATCTCAGTAATGCAAGAGATTTTGAGAAATCTCATATTTGTGCGGCTACTTCAATTTTCTAAATGTATACTTCAATAGACGGGGTGTTTTAGATTATAACTCATATTCCTTGAGAAATTTATGTGTGTATGGAGCTGAGTCATTTAGTTTTTGTGTGCTTACATCATGTGGTCTCCTGCTCAACATTGGTATCATTTTTTTTCTAGCCAAGCCTTGTGCTTACATTTTCAGCGGCTATTCTGTTTTTGGAGCCATGCGGTGGAGGTGTACCATGATGGATATGTTGATCTGCGTTTGCCTCCTGCAGCTTTTGTTCTTGGGCTGATCTCAAGTGGCGGCACAATCGTCATCGTCGGAGGGAGGGTCCTGGATAGCAAGGTGCTCCGTCCTTCCACCCCTTGCTAGTTGGAGGTGACCCCATGGTGAAGTGTAGAGGCGGCGACCTGGAGGTGCAGCGTGTGAGCTCAGAGTGCGTCTTGGAGTGCAAAGAACTAGAGTTCTACATGAGAAAGCTTCAGAAGAAAGACTGCATATTAATTCGCTGGATTTTGTTTGGTTGTTACTTCACCTTTTTTTTTGTTTCTAAAAACAAGTCAGACTCTAGTTTGAAATATAGAATTTTTTGAGATACTTATGTTCCATCTATATCCTATCGACAAGGCTGTATTTCGTCATGTATCTTGTTTTATGAGCATGTGTGATTTCCTGGCAGTGTTTCAGATTGCAGCCTACTAAAGTTGAGGCAGGTAGAGCGCTTCTGGATCATGTGTTCATCATTTTCCTGTGCTGCTAGCCGATAGTAGAACATAATAACCCAACTGAACAGACTTTTTTTTGAAGTAACCGTGGGGATTAGTGGGAAAGGGGTTGGTGGAGGGGTTTGGGTGACACGAGGGATCACCATCAAACCCTTCAAGTTCCATGGAATTGTGTCTGTTTTGTACTCTGGTGTCTGCTTTTATTCGAGTCGCTTGGTGGTTTTGGGGGTTATATACTGTATGTGTAGTTCCGCGGTCGTTGTAACAATCTGTAAAAAAACACGTATATTCCTCCTATTCTTTGTTTTTTGCTACCGAGATGTTCTGGAACTTCAGTTGCAGCGAACTTTCTCTGATTTCCCTCACAAGATATAACTTTCTCTGGTTTCCATTTGAGATTGTTACGTCGTGTGTATACATCTTCACAAATCTTTAGAATTAGAACATCTCGGTAGCAGGCGGGGCAAAAAGTAGACATCTATTGCAATCTTGTTTAGAACAAATTGACTAATAAGGGACAAAATCAAATACTCCCTCTGATGACTTAGATTCATCTAGATATATAAATTCATATCTAGACAAATTTAAGTCAACTAATATGGATGGAAGAGAGTACTCCCTCCGTTTGGGATTATAAGTCCCGCGCGGATAACTAGGTTGCTATTTTGAACAATAAAATATAAATATTATAGCATAAAAATTATACCATTAGAAACTTTAGAGGTTATATTTTCTAATGGTATAACTTTTGTAATATATAAGTTATATTTTATTGCTCAAATTAACAACCTAGGTATGCGCGTAAGACCTATAATCCCGAACAGAGGGAGTACTTGCTAGTAAATACGGCACTAGAAAAGCAAAATAAGGAGGAGTTGCTTAATGCTAAGCCGTATTTGCAAATAATCCTGTGACAATTGAGAGTACATGCATGACGGCATCCCACGCACAGCTATGGTTTGCAACCAAATTCCTGGCTAACGTTTGGCCCACGACAACAACATGAACAATGAAGATTCCTCCCTGGAGGAGCCGGAGAGCGGGAGCGCGCGGCAGAGTTAAAAGGCTCCTCCCCTACGCAGATGGTGCAGAACACGGAGGCTAAGCTCAAGGCGTTCACAACCATCATGAACGCCACCATCGGTCTCGCCTCCTCGTCCTCGCAGGCGCTGACATATATCCTCATCTGGTTCACCACGTACAGCCACACGGCGCCCAAGATCACCTGCAGATTAACCGGGCCAGGTTTTCCAGTTAGCGATGATCGCGTTAATTAGGATCGGACTTTTTTGTTTTGCTTTTGGCTGAGATCGATCCAACAAAGCAGTAATTGGTGTAGGCTAAGGTACCCGGAGAAACCACTGGCCGCAGGTCCCTGACTGGCCACTCGTCGTCGCGTCCCCATCTTCCGCCGGCGACGGCGCGGCCTGTTCCTCGGGCGCACACTTCTCGAGGTCCAGGTCCAGCAGCGGCGCCTCCTTGGTCGCCTCGCCGCCGGACGCGTCGTCAGGCACCCACTGTGTCATGGGGACGACGACGACCGGTTGTTTGCCCTAATCTGAGACTGGATAGAAATTAGAATAGGACGCGCGCCGAGCGAGAGTTTACTCTAAATCACCGTGCCGCGTGCTGATCGGGAGGCGTGCTATATACCGACGTGGTCGGCATCTACCAGGCACCGCACACCTCAAGGCGGGTGTATTGGGCCAGCCCAGTGCTTCTAAATCACCGTGAGTTTACTCTAAATAAGCGTGCAGCATGGCAAATGATATTTGCCGCCCGTTAGCGGCGGACCCTGTGCTGCGTGAGAACTGTAGCAGGCCGGGCCCATTAGGTGGTTGCCATCGAGCGAGACGACGCGTCACCGGAGACCGGAGCGAGACTGACGCGCCCTCGACCTCGCCGATGACGGGGACGACGCGGCTGGCCGCGGCGCCCCGGCGGAGGTGAGGACATGACCTCGCCAGGAGACGATGCGGCTGGCTACGGCGTCGCCGGCGAAGGCGAGGAAAGAAACTTGACAGGGAGGGGGTGAGGAGCTCGCTGGACTTAGGGTTAGGGGTGGGAGTTACAGGCGACCGGACTTAGGTCTAGGGTGCGGGTTGGGGGCTTTAGAAGGATGGCCGGCCAGTCGGTACCTCGCCGACGACGGGGACGACGCGGCGGGCCGCGGTGTCGCCGCCAGAGGCGAGGCCTAGACCTCTGATACGTCCAATTTGCATCACCATTCTATATCATAATTTACCTCCATTCATTGATATATTTCATATTAAGAGGTGATACTTATGTCTTTTCATCTGTTTTTGCATGTTAGATGATTCTTGGACGATGAAATGCCGGAGTCAGGATTCTGATGAAAAAAACGGTGTTTTGATGGAATTTCACGAAGATCAGAAAAATACCAGAAAAACTACGAAAAATCCTATTTCCCTAGAAGACGAAGAATGCCAGAAGGGGAGGCGGAGATGGGCCACAGGGGGCCCACACCCCCAGGCGCGGGACACCCTAGGCCGCGCCTACAGGGGTGTGGCCCACCTGGCCCACCTCTGGCTCCGCCCTCTCACCTATATCTTCTCCTCGAAACCCTAATACACGGGAGGCGACCATAAAAAGATTTTGCCGCCTCTGCGGGGCGAAAAACACCGGGAGAGAAAGAGCTCTCCGGCAAACAAATTTCTGTCGGGGAAATTCCTTCCCGGAGAGGGGAGATCGTCGCCATCAACACCATCATCAAGCTAGACTTCATCGGGGTCATCATCACCATCCACACCATCATCTCCACCAGCATCATCATCACCACTCCATCCCGCTGTAACAATTGTGTTGAATCTTGCATAGTTCTTAGGGGAAACTTTCCCGGTGTTGATTACTATTGTAGTTGATGCTTGTGAGTGGAATCATTGGATTATTGTTTATGTTCAGATTGTTATCCATCACCATATCATCTTTGATCTTGATCCATATGATGTCTCGTGAGTAGTTCGTTTAGTTCTTAAGTACATGAGAGAAGTCATGTTGTTAGTAGTGGATTTGTGTTGAGGTATTATTTAATGGTTTAGTATTTAAGTTGTGGTGCTATTCTTCTAGTGGTGTCATGTAAACGTCGACTACATGATACTTCACCATTTATGGGCCTGAGGGAATGCATTGTGTATTTGGCTACTAATTGTGGGGTTGCCAGAGTGACAGAAACCTGAACCCCCGTTAGAAAACCATTGCACAAAGGAGTGTAGGATCTTAGAGTTTAAAGATGTGGTTAGGTTTATACCTTAATTGATTTCTTGTAGTTGCGGGATGCTTGCAAGGGGCTTAATCACAATTATGTATTAGTCCAATTAAGGTCGGTATATTAGCACAGGTTCACCCATACAACACTTACAAAACCAAAGAAGACTACCCAGCTATATGAAGCGGAAGCACGTGACATTATCCCCATGTGTCCTCGAGAACGTTTGGTCCTCATTAGTATTTCCACTGGCTTGTCCTGTGCTAAGAAAAGGACTGGGCCACTTGCTGCAATTGTTTGTTGTCTTTACTACTTGCACTTTATTCTTGTTTTATCAGAAACCCCCTAAAAATCTGTTTGCTAAGTATTTACAGAGATTTCCTGCTCCATACCACTAGTCAGCACCTTCTGCTCCTCGTTGGGATCGACACTCCTATTTATCGAAAGTACTACGATACACCCCCTATACTCGTGGGTCATCAACCTCACTGAAGTCGGAGACGACGTGGCTGGCTGCGGCGTCGCCGACGAAGGTGAGGAAGGAATCTTAATAGGGAGGGGTGAGGAGCTCGTCGGCAACTTAGGTTTTAGGGTACGGGTGCATGGGATTTTGAGGGATGTTGGCCGTCCGGGACCTCGCCGGAGACGGGGCGACACGGTTGGCCATGGCGTTGCCGGCGAAGGTGAGGAATCTTAACAGGGAGGGTGAGGAGCTCGCCGGTGACTTAGGGTTTAGAGTGCAGGTGTGGGGGATTTAGAGGGATGTCGGCCGGCCGGCCGGGACCTTGCCAAAGATGGGGTCGACGCGTGTAACACCCTCAGAATCGGCCTTATGCAAGTTTTAGCGCTTTCCGCCAAACCCGCATAGAAACGATTCAAAGGTGCCCACCAGGCACTTGCGTGCGGGTGGAAAACGAAGTAATATCATTACACAATAGTTCTCGATGGAACCCACAAAACATATAGATACAACAACGACTCAATGAGTCAAGAATACAGATATACAGTACAAAGATCCAAATCACCTTGAAAACGACACAGCGTCCGAGTACGGACAAGATGCAAATTGAGCTAAGAGCCCTGAAGAATAACCAATGGTGTCCATAACCCTGCCCAGGCCAAGCCGGAAGGGTAACCCTGCTAACGACGTCGATCTCAAAACCTGCTTAAACAAAAGGGGTGCCGACAAAGGGCAAAGGAAAAAGAGAGCGGACAGTACTGAGGCCAGTACACGGCGAGACTAGAATTCGGCAGTCCTCGCCTACATAGGTATGGTGGACTGAGCGGCAGCGCAGCATGCACTAAACAACCTATAGAGACTCGAGATAACTGTCGGCTATCAGAGAGGGATAAGAAAGACCTATTCAGAACCAACCTGATACTACCACCAAACAAACCCATCCTGGTATTTCCCCCTCGAGACCAAACGAGGAAGTCAACCGAGGAAACTCACACAGTTGGCAGTTTTATTTATTCCGTTATTGTTGCAGCAATTACTAGTCAGGTATAGATAGTCATCCTGATATAATAAGCAGTGGGCACTTTTAGTTAACCATTCCGTTGTAGTTGCAACACTTACTAGTCAGATACAATTAGCATGAGATATCACAAACCTAGCAGTTCTTGGTACTTTTATTTAGCCGTTCCGTTGTAATGAAGCTAATTACTAGTCATATCAGATACAAGTCAAATTATAACAGTAAATTTTAGTTGTAGTTGTCTATGATCGAGAACTGTGCTCCAAGTCGTCCATAACCGCGGACACGGCTTCTCGAAAAGATTTAACCCTGCAGGGGTGCACCAAAGTTTTCACACGCACCTACACCCTTGTTGTCAGATCAGGTAGGTACAAGATCACAAAACATACACCCAACGGTATGTCGACGGGGTTTCGGACACGACGTTTCCCGGACCCAAAGCAAGCACATGGGGGGCCACCCCACTAAGCTACCCGTAACGAAGTCGGCCGGTCTCCGAGACGGACCCAGGGTTTGTGAGAACGACTGTAAACGACTGGGAACCCGAAAGTGTGACTGGGCTTGTCGATACCGCGAAATCGTGCCGCGATCCAAAACAGTACAGGCGCTCCACGCGCAATCGTAAATAAAGCAGTAAAGCATGGCATAAGTACAGGATATTAATAAAGCCCCAAACTACTTTGTGGCCCCCGGTACAGTACTTTGAAATCAGGTACTAATCGATGGGGGTGCCCACACACCCCACCTGTGGTTAGCGCTCAATCTCGGAACAGGTGTCAAGAACTCGGGGCCCTACGGGACACCAGTGAGCGGTTAAAAAACAAATATTGTCTATTACCCACCGGTGCCTCTGCATTTACCTACTTTCAATTTTAGTTATTAAATGTTAATTAAAGTTATAATCATCTCCAACATTAAACATAAGGCATTACTCCAACAACTGTGGAACATCGACGGCGCGACGCAACACCTGCGCAAGCAACTACGACTCGCAAGACTGACTATCTACCAAACAACAGGTAATAGGATGTGTCCAAGGCAATTTAATGGCTGCAAGGGATATCACGGGTACGAAAACTAGAGCATCGCATCACAGATAGCAATAGATCAACACGAGGAAATAAAGACTATAAAAATAAGATAGGTAGAAAGGGGGAGATTGCTCGCCTGAAAAACATTGCCGAAGGTTCATCCGAAAAGAACGGGCGTCACTCGCATCAACTCATCGGCCTAATCCGTGAAGAAGTAAAACACTAGAAGAAACACCGGATGCACTATTTAATACTACGACAAAAGATCGGGCATGATGCATTTATGATGTATGACATGGCAAAGATGCGATGCAATTAGGCCATATTAAGCGAAACCGGAGTCCCGACAATTTATTAGATGGTTCATGTTGTTTAGATACCCCGCAATTTAAATGTGGTCTTAACAAGGCAAAATTATATCACCGGTTCGGTACACAATTTTAAATGGGCCAATATTAGACTAGATTCGCCCGCATATGGCCTCCCTATTTAATTTAGGCGAATCATCTAGATACCCCCAAACACCCACAATATGTATGCAAACATGTTTATTTAATATGCAACAAGATCAATATCATATATATTATAAAAATATGAGGGGTCTCGGATAGGGGTCACACATCGGGGTATCGGCGATCTTGGTTCCGATGGTTCGGGGGATCGGTCTTCGGGGTTCTGGTCACCGGATCCGTGAGGGAGAACATGGCGTTCCGGGAAGGAGACCTTGGCGTGTCGAGTGTTTAGTCTTGCATCTCCGGTGGCGATGAGAACCTACACATAGTCGCGTGGACTTCAGACAACATCACACCGATTCTTCGGATGTGGTAATAGCCGATGTAGCCAAGATCACCACAATGCTACCTCATTTAGGTACACAACCAGTGCCATTCGTCAACATACATCGCAACATCACAGGAAACAAAGAACCAACAAGGCATGAGCACTGCAGCAAGGATACGCTTGGCATGGGGTTGTCCTGGTCGTCCGAAAACGGAAGGCAGGCTCGAGCCGAGGCGAGTCTTGGAGGGCGAGGAGACGGCACCGAAACAGGGCCACACCGGGGAGCTCGTAGGAGGCGTCGCGACGGCGGCAGGAGACTTGTAGGGCAGGGACGATAGAGGGGCGTCGAAGGTGAAGGCACGGAGCGAAGCTCGGCAACGCTGGGATTGCGGGCCACATGGGGCACCAAGACGAGGCGGGGAGGAGGCAGGCGAGGTCGGCGTGAGGGAGACCGAGGCCAGGGACAGGACGCCAGGGCGTGGGCGCGCACAGATGGGGTCGGCGACGCTGCTCGCGGAGCAGGGACGGCCGGCAACGTCAGCGGCTCGGAGGGCGCGGCCTCGGGTGTCGAGCGGGCCGGTCGAGAGAGGCGAAGGAGGAGGGAGTCCCAGGCGGCGGTGGCGCCCTGGGGAAGGAGGCGACGGCGTTGGGCGTCGGTGTTGCAGAGGGGGGAGGACCGGCGACGGCCGATGGAGAGCGCTCCTGGCGGCGGCATCGTGAGGGGCAGGGTTTGCAGAGGGGAGCAATAGGAGCGGGGTCGAGGAGGAAGGGCCTGGCCCTGGCAGCGGGAATTAGGAGCAGAGGAGTGGGAGGGCAACGCGAGGTTGGGGGTTGCGGGAGAGGGCTAGGAGAGGGGCGACGGGGTGGGTCCAGGGACGCAGGCGGGGTGGGCGGTTGGTGGACGGGGTCGTGAGGAGCACACAGGGTTGGTGGCGGCGGCAGGGTGGGGAGTAGTGGGATGGGGTTTGGGGTAGGTTTTCTAGGTTAGACGTGGGGTGGTAGGTAGCTGGCTGCTGGGCCTTGGGCCTAGCGGCTGGCTGCCTCCCCCACAAAAATATTTTGGGTTTTTTAATTATTATTATTAAATATTTGGTAAATAGTTTTTAAGACAAATACAAGATCCAATCGGACTGAGAGATTTGATTTGAAATTTAAGGAGGGCTAGTTTAGAAAACAACATAGTCTTTCGCAAAATAGTTTTAGACAAAAATAATAATATGCCTGATGATGTCATGATGATGCACAAAGATAAGACATGCGATTTTCTAGTAGTGGTTTTAGCCGGGGTGCTACAACGCGGCTGGCCGCTGCATCGTCGGCGGAGGCGAGGAAGCAGCGATGGAGAGCTGAACTCGTGGTGGATGAAGAAGAAGGAAGAAGATGTGGTGGCGGGTGGGCCAGAACCCACGATAGGGGAGGGGAGGAGTGCGTGTGTGCGGTGCGTGGAGATCATGCCGCTTTGAGGCAGCGCATAGCACCTCCCTGCAGCGTGTCGCGTGCTCGTCTGAGTTGGGACCCGGACAAAAATTCCTAGTCGGGTCCGACTCCGTGTCAATCCAAGTGAAAGTATACGTGGCCCGTTACTGTTACTAGAGCCATCTCGACAAGATTCATCGGGTCTGAGTGCACGGTAGTGACGCAATCTTAATGAACTGCGGTGACCTAACACTTCACTAGATTTAGGACACAAATGCGTTTAGTCCGAATGCGTCGCGAACCGCGCGCGTCCTCCCTCACCTGCACCGGGCCCTTCTAGCAGCGACCCAACGGCCTCCACGTGCCTAACATGTTGATGGTTGTTGGTCGCTGGCTTTTCGAAGGCTAACCGGTGCTAGCAGCCAAGTCCATCAGTGTTGGTGCTTACCGCTGCAACACGCCGCCTGAACTCCTGTGTCGGCATTTATGTCGAAACCGATGGAGCCTACGCCGGCATTGATGGTCAAGGCTTCTTATACTGGTCATTCGGTCATCTCTTCTCACACACCCCGTCTATGCCATTGTCGCTTCTAGCCAAGCCCCCCTCTCACCCGAGCCAGCGTCATCAAGATGCCGTCGTGGCCGAAGAAGACGGCCAACGACCACGAGGTAGGCTCATCCTCGGGCCAGCGCCACCCATGACGATCATCACCGCCTCCACCACTCGCGAGAGCGGCTCCCCATAGGAACATGATACTCGATAATTCACAGCTATGCAATTTAAACATTTTGACATAATCTAATTGCTTTGCTTAGTTGGGTCTATCCATCATGTCATTCTCCTAATGGCATGATCCCGCTATTAATTGACAACTCATGTACATGGTTAAAAAAACTTAACCATCATCAATCAACTAGCTAGTCTAGTAGAGACTTCCTAGAGAGACCGTCGTTTATAAAACCACACAAGTATTATGTTTCCTGCTAATACAATTATAACATGGAATATAAACATTTATCATAAACTAGAAATATATTAATAACAACTTTATTATTGCTCCTCTAGGGCATAATTCCAACAGATAGGATAGCTAAGGGGAGAGAAATTTGGTGGAGCACATTACTGCATATTATAAAAAGTCATTTGGACAGTCAACAGTTACTGCTTTAAGAACTCAATTCAAGTGACATGAGTCATTGTAATTTGTTTGTGGAAGATATAAAAAACAGCTTTTCTGTTGATCATAACAGATCTCTTGGTCCGGATGGTTTCCCCATAGAATGCTACCATAACTTTTGGGATATCATCAAATTCTCTTTGAGAGACTTTTGATGGTTTATTTCATAAAATTTCTGGATGTGAGGAGGCTTAATTATGGGGTTATAACTCTTGTTCCAGAAAAACCAGGGGTTGTTGTGGTTCAACATTTTGACCCATTTGCCTTTTGAATTTTAGTTTTAAGTTAGTGGGGGGAATAGGATGGTGATGTGGCTAAATCTATTATTGATCATGCACGAACTGATTTCATGAAATACAAATGTATTATGGAACATATGTTGGTCTTGCATGAGGTACTTCATGAAATTCACAGGAAAAAGTACGCTGGTATTATTTTCAAAGTTGATTTGAAAAGGTTGATTACAACATAAACTAGGATTTCTTGTGTAGATCACGAAATTGAAGGGTTTTTGTTGATCACGTGATTGATATAATCATGAGCATTATGAGAGATGGTTAAGTACGTGTGAGAGTTAATAATGAATCAGGTCATCATTTCAGTACTCATAAGGGTGTGAGACAGGGGCACTCTCACCTCTATTGTTCAAAATTATGGTAGAATCACTTGCCTATCTAATTTATCAAGCATAGAACATGGGAATTTTGGTTGGGCCAACTCCTATACCTTGTTTTTGCTAAATACGGAGAGGAAAATGAAAAAAACTTAAATTCTATCATGCGTCTCTTTGAACAGTTACCTGTGATGAATATTAATTTTCATGTGAGTGAAGTATTTTTTTCTTTGGCTCACCTATGGGTAATGTTGCAAATTATGAAGATATTTTTACTTGTAAGTCTGGATCTCTGCCCTTTGTCTTATTAAGGCATTGTAGTAGACTATATTAGGATACTTAAGAAGCATTGTAGTGTGGCAGAGGACAAGATGACCAAAAAGCTCGAGTATTGGCAAGGGAAACTTCTATCCATTGGGGAAGAGTAACCTTGCTAAACTCTTACCTAAGAAAATTACCCATTCATATGATGCCCTCTTATGGTTTTCTAGTTGGTGTGTGTGATACATTTGATGTGTTTAGGAAAAGGTTGTTGTGGCAGGAACATTTTGGCTCCACCTAGTTAACTGGGATACATCTTGTACTCCAAAATCTGGTGGGGGTGGGGTCTTGGGGGTGCTAAATCTGAAATTAATGAATGTATGATTGTTAGGAAAGTGGTTGTGGAAGCTTAAAAATAAAGAAGTAATATGGAAAAATATTCTTTGTGGAGAACTTATCCAAAACTAGGCTTTTCTCAAGCTGTGAAGAATCATGGGCATTCACAACTTTGAAATACTTTTATGGATATAAAAACGATGCCTCTTTTACTTTTGCTAGAAAAATTGGCGGATAGAAAAAGGGCCAGTTTATGACAGAGAAACATGGGGATGCGAGGGATCCGATCATTATGAAGCCAGTTCATCTCAATCCGAGGATGGAGTGTGCTGATTACCCTACTGGAACCACCAACAAGAAGACCATCAACACCGAGTCTAGCATCGATATCAACATATCTTTAGAGTAGGCACTTCCATTCCATTCATGACTTTGTTGCACGGTACATGCTATATCGCCAGAGTAGAATGATCTTTCCTCTAACTGACCAGGTTATGGGAACTTTTGCTCTAGATAAAGATGTCCAACCCACTTTGTGTAGCTTATTACTTATCATCTAATTTTGATGATATGCCTTATCGCCGGTCTACACTCTAGGGAACACATCACTTGAGAAGTTGAGATCAATGGATCTTATGGAGTCCGAGTATTAGTGAATCATTGCTCATACTCGTCTAAGTTGGTGGGTTATTTTATTCATAATACTTATGTGATGGCCCGAGGTAGATTGGTGGAAAATTGGTAGGTAATCTAGCAAGAAATAGGGGGCGACAAAAGGGATCGAGTTGAGATGGAGGAGAGTCTTTAAGAAGTTCAGAGAATAGGGGATAGTAGATTTCATAACCATTCATTTACTCAACATGCGTTGCACATGGTTTAGGGATAACCTTTTATGGGCTACACACTCACACTTAGAACTAGACCCACTAGTCATACTAGCTCCTAGGTTGTGTGTTGGGGGAGTGACCCCAGGTAGGGTCAAGATAGGGGAAAGAAGGGAGAAGTCTCCCTTACCTTAGGCCGAATTATAAGCTAAATCGGCCGAATCATGCAAGATCCGGCCGAGGTAAGCTGTGGCTTGGCAAATATAGAGTGATTAACACCTTACTCGGCCAACGTGTGAGCTAAGTCGGCCGAATAAGATGGATTGACTTGTATGCAGGGGGAGGCCGAGCCGAGTTAAGTGAGACAAGGCCGAGTAACGGGAAACTTGCAAGGGAAGGAGATGTACCAGAGTCAAACCCTAGATACTAGCTAAGATGAATCTACACAGGGCCAAGCGTTAAGGAAAAAAGAGCAGAGCCGCAGAGGGACAGACAAGCGTCACGGAGGTGACAGTGGGGAAGCCCGAGGCTCACATGTGGGGGTCTCTGGCTCTTTGCCACCGATAGAAGGGGGACACGTAAAGGAGTCCGCCGAGTTACCACTTTGGGACAAGCATATTCCAAGAATATGCTTGCCACGTCATCCCTAGGAGGAACCAAGGAACCCCTTTATAAGGAGGGGCACGGGTTCCTGAGAGGGGGATCGATTCATGTAACACTAAAGGGCTCGTGTAGCATTCTCATTCCTCCTCTCTCGAATACAGCTCTAGGAGCACCTGTAACTCTATAGAGGAGAAATAGAGATCCACTTACTAGTCAGTTGTGTGTAGAAATCACTACATCTTCCCTCCCCGGATCCCTCTAGCATCCATTGGCCCCATACTTTAGCCTACCCATGGCATATGCCGTGCCACCACCACGAAAGTTGGCGCCCACCGTGGGGCCAGCAGTGGTGCTAGCTGGAGTCAAGATCCGGACGGGAAACTTCATCCACACTGGCGAGTGGGTTGTTTCTGGCCTAGTCCAGAGGTTTGATATCTGGGACTACGTCAGCGATAACGCTGGAAGCTTTGGGAGGAGAGCACCCCTGTGCAACGACATCTTCATCAACCTGGGCGCTCACAAGGTCTATGTTGGCATCGACACCTCCTGCGTCTACCCGCACCTAGTCATCGAGGCGGGAGACCCTCCCCTCTGTGCTGCCAGCGGTCGGCGTGGATTTCACCCTGTAGGTAGCGTCAAGGTGATGATGACGGCTCCAGCACCAGCAGCAGGAGCAGGCGCCGGACCAAGCAAGGACCCGGTGACAAGAGGATAGGTGGCTACGAAGCAAGCAGCTCCAAAGCCCACCACGGTAGATCCACCAGCGACCAGGGCGGCCGAGGTACAGGAGGTGACTCCAAAGGCGACAAGGGTAAGATAGCCACATCTAGAGAGGCCAGAAAATATCCTTCAGACAACTATAGATAACCTAACTACGCCTGTAGCGCCGATACTTGACCCGGCAAGCGCACATGCGGAGTTAGAAGAAACTAGACAGAAAGTGCTAGTAGAGGAAAAAAAGGTGTCGGCCTTGTGTGAATCCTTAAACAGGACCTTGCGAGAATATGCTAGGACAAACAAACTAGATAACCGAGTAGATGAACTAAGATTAAGAGGAAAAAACCTCATGAATGATATCAACAAAGAGCATGAGGCTCGTCCAGATGATTCGGTTGACCCAGGCTTGCCGAGGTACAGTACCCCGGCAAAGAACCTCAGGGCGGCAAATGCAACAGCCCTAGAGTTGGAGGGATTAAGCGGGGAAACCCGGCAAAATAAGCAAGAAAGAGTAAATGTGCTGGTACGCATTGCGAACCAGCAGAATGAAGAAATGCTTAGGGCTGACCCGGCGAAGCCAGGAGCTTCTCGCATGGTTCATTCGGCAGGAGATGCCCCCGCATTATCTGCGGCAGCGGCATCCTCGCCCGAAAACAATGCGCGAAAAGACAGAGCAGTAACTTCGGAAAAAAGAAACAAGCAGATTATCCCATATGATCCGGCGGTGGCCGGGAAGGTCAATGAAAATAGAGGCAATGGGAGCCGAGGTAACAGCGGTGATAGAAACCCCGATCGTGCAAACAGAGATCACGGAAACCTCAGAAGGGGAAACCATGAGAACAATAACCCGGCGGAAGGGAGGAGGTACCCTCCGTAGGATCCTTAGTCGAGGTATGAGCCTCGGCAAGAACGAGAAGCAAGACCAGCTCCACATAATCAGGCAAATGATAGATACAATGATGGCTACTTGGAAATGGAGTATGCATAGCATGGTGGGCAAAACCACTATGGAGTACAGGAGATAGTTATCTATAGAAACTTGCCATCAACTGACGCAAGATTGAAGCTGGACAGGCTGTATCGGTCCGAGTTGTTGGAAGAACAGGGTCCACATGGCCCGGCGTGCTTTGGACCTCGGATTATGGGCGAACCGCCCATGCCAAACTTCGAGTTAGCAAAAGGCACCAAAACATACAATGGGAGTACGAAACCACAAGATTGGTTAATTGATTATGCCATGGCAGTGAAAATAGTTGGCGGAAATTTAAGATGGGCGGTAAGATACGTCCCACAGATGTTGGAAGGACCAGCCAAAGTATGGCTGAATAATTTTCCAATAGGAAGTATCAACTGTTGGTTAGATTTTGAAAAAATGTTTGTCAGTAATTTCACCAGTACATATAAGAGGCCAAACAGGCCACAACAGCTCGCGATGTGCAAGCAGAAGCCGAATGAGACAGATAGAGAGTTCCTGACTTGGTGGTGTAACCTCAGAAACTCATGCGAGGGGGTCATCGAATCTCAAGCAATTGCCTGGTTCGCTCAGGGATGCAGATATGCAAGCGTATTGTGGCAGAGGTTGCAGAGAGATATGCCAACCACATTGGCAGAAACCATCAGGATAGCAGATTCGTATGCTTTAGGTGATCCGACTCAACCGGAGTTAATGTCGGCAGAGCATCACGAGCAGCAGGATCATTATGTCAGAGATGGTGCCGGATCATCGTGACACAATGAGTACCGAGGTAGACGAAGAGATGAGAGGCCGAATTACAGATACACTTCCAATCAAATGGCAGCAGTTGTGCAGGATCAGCCGAGTCATGGGAATAATCAGCGACAGAAGAATGGTCCTCAGTAGTGGACGCCGAGGAATGAAGGGAAAAGGCAGTGGACGCCTGAACAGAAGAAGAAATGGCAGGAAAGGCCAAAATACACATTTGAATCCATGTTAGATCAACCGTGTAAATTCCACAGCCTAACCCGGCCAAGCCAGCCAATCACACTGCACGCCAATGTGCCTGGATGAAAAATGCAATGGGAAACCCGGCGGGCATACAAGCGCCACCGCATCAAGTACATCAACAGCAGCAACCACAATTAACTGGGGGGAATGCGCAACAGCTAATGTTACCACCACCCCCTCCGAGGTATGAGAACCCAGATCGGAGGGATGCAGTACACCAAGTGGTAAATCAAAATCAAGATGGAAGGGGAAACCCCGGGAACAATGGACGCAATGATTACAGGGAGCATCACCAATCATATTGTGTGTACGCAACAGAACAGCAAGATAAACAGAGCATGCAACACCGACATATGGAAGTGAATGCAGTTATGCCGGCAATACCGAGATATGTGCCATGGTCCGATCAAGAGATAACCTGGAGCATAAAGGATCACCCGAAGATAATGCCGAATCCAGGATCATATGCCTTAGTACTGGATCCGACATTTGTCGGGCCTAGCATCAATGTGAAGTTCTCAAAAGTACTTATAGATAATGGGAGTAGTGTCAACATCATGTACAAAGACATAATGCACAAACTTGGAATAACACTGAATATGCTGCAGCCAACAAGGAACACTTTCCATGGGATAGTTCCGGGTCTCTCGTGCGATCCCATTGGGAAAGTCCGAGTAGATGTGTTATTCGGCACAAGAGAGAATTGTAGAGCCGAGAATCTAGAGTTTGAGGTGGTGGATCTAGAAAGTTGCTATCATGCTTTACTCGGACGGCCAGCATTGGCTAAATTTATGAGCAGCTGTCACATTACCTACTTGAAAATGAAGATGCTAGGGCCTCAAGGAGTAATAACAGTAGCTAGGGATTACAGAAAATCAATGTAATGTGCTTCAGCCGGGTCAAACCTGGCGAGTCATTGGTAATTGCAAGAGAGAAAAGAAGAATTCAGGAGGTGGCAACTCTGGCTCAGTCGGCACAACTTAATATGACGGCGTTGGCCACACCGCATGTAAGTGTGTCATTCCAGCCGACTAAAGAGACAAAAAAGATCCAAATTGATGATCAATTTCCGGAACACACCATCACAATTGGTGCTGGTCTAGATGACAAATAGGAAAGCGAGCTCACCAACTTCCTCTGTGAGAATCGGGATATCTTTGCATGGTCGACACAGGACCTGCAAGGTGTACCGAGGGAGTTGGTTGAGCACTCTTTGCACGTAAGGCCAGGAGCAAGGCCGGTGAAGCAACCTCTCCGCCGCTTCGCCGAGGACGGGAGAAAGATAATAGGGGATGAGATAGCTCCGCTCCTTGCAGCCGGGTTTATCATGGAAGTACTGCATCTGGATTGGCTATCAAATCCGGTGTTGGTAGAAAAGAAGAAGGATGACCCGAATGTAGATGTAGTATGGCGAATGTGCATCGATTACACGAACCTTAACAAGGAGTGTCCCAAAGATCCTTTTCGTTTATCTAGGATAGACCAAGACATAGACTCGACCACGGGTTGTGAATTGCTGTCATTTGTAGACACGTATTCTGGTTTCCACCAGATACTGTTAAACCCGGCTGATCAAATAAAGACTGTGTTTATCACCCCGTACGGGGCTTATTGCTATCACACCATGCCATTTGTCCTGCGTAATGCAGGAGCCACATACCAAAGATGCATGCAAAAATGTCTGCATGACCAAATTGGGAAAAATGTGCAAGTATATGTTGATGACGTGGTTATAAAAAACAAAGAGAGCAAAACGCTTATAGAAGATATTCCGCAGACATTCATGAACCTGAGAAGGTTCCGAATGAAACTTAACCCAGAAAAATGTACCTTTGGTGTGCCGTCTGGAAAATTACTAGTTTTCCTCGTATCCACCCGAGGTATAGAGGAGAATCCAACTAAGATCCGAGCAGTTGAAAGAATGTAACTGCCGAGGTGCCTGAACGATGTACAAAAATTTACAGGGTGTCTTGCCTTACTAAGTCGGTTCGTATGTCGGCTAGGGGAAAAAGCATTGCCTTTATATCAATTAATGAAAAAGTCCGACAAATTCGTCTTGACACCTCAAGCCGATAGCGCCTTTCATGAGTTAAAAAATTGCTGGCACGGCACCAATTTTGGCTTCTCCATTATCAAAAGAGTCGATGCTACTCTATGTGGCAGCCACTAACAGAGTGGTAAGTGCAGTAGTTGTTGTGGAACGGAACAAAGAGGATAAGTCGGTACAAAGGCCGGTATATTACCTAAGTGATGTATTATCGGCCTCAAAAGAAAACTACCCACACTACCAGAAGATGGCTTACGGAGTGTACATGTCAGCGAAGAAACTCAAACATTATTTCGAAGAATACCCGATAAAAGTAATTTGTGAAGCACTCATAGCCAAGATATTAAGCAAAAAAGTTGCGAGTGGCCGAATTGCAAAATGGGCAATCAAGTTATCGCCTTATGCTCCGTAGTTTGATAGGCGAGATGCAATTAAGTCTCAGGCAGTGTCCGACTTCTTTGTGGACTAGGCCGAGTACAATATGAGCCTCCATTGACAGATCTGAACTATTGGACGATGCATTTTGATGGGTCCAAGTTAAGAAATGGACTAGGAGCAGGGATAGTACTAACTTCACCGAAAAAAGATCAGCTGAAATACGTGCTGCAGATACATTTCGCTGCATCAAACAATGTGGCCGAGTATGAAGCGCTCATTCATGGCCTAAAAATGGCGAAAGAGATTGGCATACATCGAATTCTATGTTACGGGGATCCAGACCTCGTAGTACAACAAGTATCGGGCAATTGGGATGCACTAGATGCGAATATGGCCCTGTATAGGTTTCATGTGCAGAAGATCAGTGGTTATTTTGATGGGTGTGAATTCCATCACATACCTCGGGCAGAAAATGATGCAGCGGATACACTGTCAAAACTCGGATCAACTAGGCAGTCAATTCCTCCGGTATAGCTCTGGAAAACTTGAGAAAACCAACGATTACGCCTTTGCCAGAATCCGAGTCAATTCATATCTCGGCAGAACAGATAGAAGGGGGTGTCCCAATGGAAATTGACAAAGAATATTACCCGAACTATTCTAGGATTAATTCGGCTGACCCACGAGTGAACGGGGAAAAGCCCAAAGATGTTATGTCGGCGGAAATTATGGAAATTGACAATATAATTTTCCCGAAAAAAGTCACGCCAACATGGGCACAACCCATATTCTCATTCCTTAAAGAAGAAATCTTGCCGGATGATGAGGTCATGGCCAGGCAGATTGTGAGAAGAGCAAAAGCTACACAATCATTAATAATGAGCTTTATAAGAGAAGTGTGACAAACGTACTGCAATGATGCGTTGACTCAGAAGAAGGACATGAAATTATTTTGGATATACATTAGGGAGAATGTGGACATCATGCCTCGTCCAGATACCTGGTGGCCAAAGCATTTAGGCATTGATTTTATTGTCCAACTGCCCTGAAGGAATCAAAGAAACTGGTAACAAAGTGTAATGGCTGCCAGAGATATGCCAGCAAGATACATCTGCCTTCATCCGAGTTAAAAACAATACCAATTACTTGACCATTTTGTGTGTGGTGTTTAGATATGGTAGGACCATTTAAACCGGCTCGAGGCGGAATGACTCATATTCTGGTCATGGTGGATAAATTCACGAAGTGGATAGAAGTGAAGCCGATAAGAAAATATGACGGGCTCACGGCGCTGAAATTCCTCAAAGATATCAACTTGAGATATGGATACCCACACAGTATCATCACAGATAATGGCACAAATTTCGTGGAAGGAGCCTTTGCTAAATTCTGCCGAGAGAAACACATAAGACTCGATGTTGCCTCGATGGCTCACCCGGCATCGAACGGGCAGGCAGAAAGATCAAATGGACTGGTATTGTCAGGGATAAAACCTCGGCTGATTGAACCGCTGCAAAAGGTCGGCAGGATGCTGGATCGAGGAACTCCCAGCAGTGCTATGGAGCCTTAGGACTACCCCGAATAGATCGATAGGATACACTCCTTTCTTTCTTGTCTATGGGGCAGAAGTCGTACTTCTAACCAACATAATGCATGACTCGCCAAGAGTAGCACAGTACACAAATGCCGAAGTAAACGAAGTATCATGGCAAGATGATGTGGACTTGCTAGAAGAAGCAAGAGAATTAGCATTGTCAATATCAGCTATTTATCAACAAGAACTCAAGCGATATCATAGCAAGAAAGTAAATCTGAGAGTTTTTAAAGAAGGAGATCTCGTTCTTCGGCTAGTACAACGCACAACCGGCATGCATAAGCTCTCACCCCATGGGAAGGCCCATTTATTGTGAGTAAAGCATTACACAACAATGCATACTACTTAATCGATGCACAGACGCCAGAAAGGAACAAGGCAAGCAAGTGCGAAGATGAATCAAAAAGACCATGTAACGTGGCCTTACTTCGTCTGTTTTACACTTAGAAGACCTGTACTGCATCTAGTGGCATGATGTACCAAATTGATGTATCAGACATGTATGAAATTTCGGCAGCCCGAGCAGTGACTCGGGGACTGCCCCATGTTATTCGTCATTGTTAACTATGTATGAAACTCCAGCAGCCCGAGAAGTAACTCGGGGACTGCCCCATATTATTTATCATTTTTCACTATGTATGAAATTTCGGCAGCTCGAGCAACGACTCGGAGTCTGCACCTAATTGGTTGTCATTTTTAACTATGCATGAAACTTTGGCAACCCGAGTAGTAACTCGGGGACTGTCTCATGTTATTTGTCATTTCTCGCGCATGTATGAAACTTCGGCAACCCGAGCAGTAACTCGGGACTGTCTCATGTTATTTGTCATTTCTCGCGCATGTATGAAACTTCGGCAACCCGGGCAGTAACTTGAGGACTGCCTCATGTTGTTTATCATTTTCTTTTACATATGTATGAAAATTCGGGACTCAAGCAGTAACTCGGGGACTACCCCGTACTGTTTGCCCACTTGGTTATAGATGGAACCTCAGGAGCCCGAGCAATGATTCGGGGACTGCCCCGACTAATCTATCATCGATCACAGATGCGATATAAAATTTCTTTGGCAACAGATACCTCAGAAAAGGTAGTAAGTCCATCAGCTTAAAAGATATATGAACTTAGGACTCATAGCTTTTGAGAGAAAAATTGCAAAACCGAAAGTTTTACAACTAAGAATAAATGAAAAACACAAGATGGATGCCAAACAAAAATCAGACATATGAAAAATATGATTCGGATTTACAAAGTTACGAGTCACATAAACTCAATTAGATAGAGTAACAAAAATTACCAGGGCATCAAAGGCAAAAGGCAAAACGGTTCACATTGTACCAAAATGCGGATAACTGTTTTAAAGACAGCATACACCCAGCATACCGGGGACTTAAACAAATAGGAGTTGTTGAACCTAAACATCGGCAGTGGCCGAACCACCTGTGGGAGGAACAGTAGTAGCACCAGGAGTTTCCGACATGGGTGTCTCGGACGCAGTCGGGACGACCTCGGTTTCCTTCAAAGGTGTATCCTTAAGTACTGGGGGCTCCGAGGTTGTTTGGGCCTCTGCAGAGGTTACCTCGGCATCGAGGGAGGTCGTAGTAACGCCTGGGGCAAGCTCTAGCTGCTGGGAGACATCACCTTGGGCTTGAGAAGCTTCAGTTCCTTTGGAGGAGGATCGAGCGTCGCCATCCCCATCTGAGCTATCGTTGGAATCATCGGCATTATCGGAACCTTCCTCTGATTCTTCTTGATCAGCAGAATCACCACCAGATTCATCTTCAGCCTCAGCATCATCGGCCGGGTTAGGAAGAAAACTCGGCCCCTCGATCCAATGATGCATGTCAGCATACTCGATAAGCTGGAAGGCACGGGTTTGACGACGAGCAACAAACTCCGGATTCTCAATCCAAGGAGAGCCAATGCACAAGTTCATCAGAATATCGAGGGAGAGATCCTCGTACCATGACAAAACAGCTGTACGCGCCATATCATCACCAGCTCGTCCAGCAGTTTCCCTCCAAAGATTCAGTTGAGTTTGGGATTCCATCAACCTCGCCACAAGCAATTCTACTTCATCAATCTCCGGTTCATTCGGCCAAAGGACATGGTAGGCTCGAATAGCCGCTCGCACCAGATCTTTTCCCATAACTTTCATTGGCCCAATAGCAGCAGCAACGGCAATCAAGAAATCTTCTATGGAATATTCTTGATTCGGAGCAACGGGAACACCTCGGCGCTTGCAAGAAGAAATCACAGCCTTGGAGCTGACAGGTTTAGCTTACGGGAAATGATCTATAGGAAAAGAAGTCAGATAAGTTAAGACAAGCAAAGAGAAAATAATAACTCGGCAAGAAACAGAAACTTATGGTGGATGTAACTCAGCATATTCTGGAGATCCTAGGACCAGTTGGCCTTACTCTTCTCAAAACGAGCCATTTCTTTGCTCATCGCCTGGTTTTTTAACTCGGCAGCATCAAGAAGTTCCTTGTCCTTCTGAAGCTGTAGACTTAGTCGGTTCTTTTCCTCAGAGAACTCCTGATCAACCTTCTCTAACTCAGACTTCTGGGAGAGCTTAAGAGATTCAACCTCGGCGCGTAACCGGGTTATCTCGTCATCCTTTTCCTTCAGTTGTGCCGAATGAGCGGCAGCTTGTTCTAAAAAATGCAGCATCATATCAGGCATAGATATGCATTCTTGATGCGACGCTGCAAGTGTTTATAACTCAACTATACCAAATACGGGAGGTTATAAGATACCCAAGATTTACCTCAAACAAAAGTCGATAAATTAAGAGGCAAAAAGAGTAACTAACCTTCGAGAGCACCAACTTTCTTAGTAAGGCGGGTATTCTGATTGTTGACACTAGCTGCACAACAACACGATATAAATTGGTACAGAAACTAATTTTTCTCACAAGGGTAAAACAAACTAACAAACCGAGCAGTTTACCAGTTTTCTTAACAACGGGGACAATTTGCTCAAATTTATCTTGAAGCTTCTTGTGCGTGAAAAGCAGCCTTTGAAATCCGGTCGTCCGCCGATCATGAGCAACCTGAAAATAAAACTTGACTTGGATCTAGGTGGATGGATATTCAAAAGTACAACAGATCCGAATCAAGTAAAACTTGACTCGGATCTAGGTGGCTGGATATTCAAAAGTAAACAGATCTAAATCAAGTAAAACTTGACTCGGATCTAGGTGGCTGGATATTCAAAAGTACAATAGATCTGAATCAAGTAAAACTTGACTCGGATCTAGGTGGCTGGATATTCAAAAGTAAAATAGATCTGAATCAAGTAAAACTTGACTCGAATCTAGCTGGCTGGATATTCAAAAGTAAAACAGATCTGAATCAAGTAAAACTTGACTCAGATCTAGGTGGCTGGATATCTGAAATTAAGGCAGATCCGAATCAAGTAAGACATTGACTCGGATCTAGGTGACTGGATATTTAAAACCACGATGGATCCGAATCATGGAGAAAGTTGACTCGACAAGAAGGCATATTTGAAACAAGTAAAAGCTTCCAAACGAATAACAAAGTCATCCGGTCGCAAGCTTCGGGGACTAGTGTGTATATAGTATTATATGAATAATAGACGAAGTATCAACTTAGACGCTTACCTCGTTCATCTTATCACTTTCGAGGACGATCTTGGCAGCCATATGCAAGCGACTACTGATGTTGGAAAGCTGGAACGGTTGGCTACTTGAGTTGCCTTCAAGTTGATCGGCGCCATTCCAGTTGTTGGCATACTCCACCAGCGAACTAAGGCTATTCCCGCTCTCAGTGCGAGTCAACACTTTACCTCGGACCTGTTGCGTAACTTCCGCCGTCGGACTCTTATGAAGAATAAGTTGTGTGTCGGCAGCAAGGGCGACACCAGGTTTAGCAATAGAAGCTCCTTTATGAAGCATGTCAGCAATGCTGGGCTGGGAAGAGCTTGTTGGCCCCTTCTGTGATGGCAAGGATTTAGCGGCAACAACTTTCTTGCCCTTGGCATGAACTTCGGCAGGGGCAACAACTTCATCGCTGGGGGCACATCCATGGCGGCAGGAGGAACAACTGTCTCCAAAGGGCCTGGGTTGGTGGTAACCTCAGTGGAATGGCGGTGGTCAAAGGATCATTGGGGGAAACTTCCGGAATCTTGAGGGGGACAACAGAGTCGGCCGAGCGATCCGGCGTAGGGGTATCGTCGGAGATAGGGGTGGGCATTCGGTTTTTTCGGTTAATTCGGTTCGGTTTTTCGGGTTTTTCTATAATTCGGTTTCTACAAAATAGGCACCGAAATTATTCGGTTTTCTAATTAATCGATAGTTCGGTTAGTGGACAATTCGGTTCGGTGTTCGGTTTTTTAACCGAACTTCTGTAAATAACAACACTATGCCATAATTAATGTAGATCCTTACGAGCTAAACCACTCATCGGCGTACCGAAAGCAACCTCCAGATCGGCGAGTAACTGAAGCAATATATGGCTAGCTGATGTCTTGAACGCATGTATAGAAAAAGAACATAATAAGCATGATGTCTATCTTGCTCGTTTAAAAAATGATGTATATCTTTTAAGCCGTATAGATTCAACAAATTGTATATGTTGAGAGTTCAGCTAAAATACATGATTATATCCGAAATAGGAAAACAATTGAAAGACTTCCAACAAAATTCATAGACACAGTTGACAGTTAAACCACGAACATGTACGTGCATGTGGCTGAAGACATGCGTAAATGCATGAGTTGTTAAACCACGAACATGTACGTGCATGTGGCTAGAGACATACGTATATGCATGGGCTGCCTGACAGCTTTTGCATGCATATTTTTTGTCGCATGAGCTAGTATCTACGTATAGTAATGGACGCCTAAGACAGAATCACAAATATATTTAGCTCTGTCACATATATTTTTCGGTTTATACGGTTATTTTGGTTAACAGAAAGTCAAAACCGAATTAATATTTATAAATTCGGTTAATCATATTTACTAATCGAAATTAGTTTCAGCTAATTTGGGTTCGGTGTATTCGGTTTCGGTTCCGGTTAATTCGGTTTTGGTGTTCGGTTTCGGGTTTTTATGCCCACCCCTAGTCGGAGACAACGGGGGGGGGGGGAAATGGGCTCATCTTGTCGAGGTGATACATTAGTCGGCCTGGGAGGAGAGTCATCACGGGGAGGACTGGGAACCCGAACATCCTCCGGAGGCGAGTGAAAGGATACGGATGTCGCCTAGAGGGGGGGTGAATAGGCGATTAAATTTTTTCCTAGAGTGGCTCAACAAAGGCGGAATAAAACTAGTGTTTACTTTGTAAAGCACAACCTAGAAACAACTAAGGTTTACCTATGTGCACCAACAACTTATGCTAAGCAATACAAGCAACAAAGTGATAGCAAGATATATAGTACTTCAAGCACGAAGGCTATCACAATGTAAAGTGCATAAGTAAAGAGCTCAGGTATAGAGATAACCGAGGCACGCGGGGACACCGATATTTTACCGAGTTCCTCCCAACATGGAGTACGTCTCGTTTGGAGAGGGGGTGGTATCAAACCACCAACGCCACAAAAGGCCTCCCTTATTCTCCGGTGAATCTCACCCCAATGGGATCGATCCACGCTTCCACTATCGGTGCACTTGTCGGTGGCAACCGGAACCTCTCACAAGGTTGGGGCACAACTCCACAACTTAATTGGAGGCTCCCAACAAATGCCACAAAAGTCCTCAACAAATGCCACCAAGGCCACAATGCCACCAAGGCCACAAAACCGTCTAGGGTTCCAAGAACCCAAGAGGAACAAGCTCCAATGAGCAACTCAAACCAAATCCTTCGAGGAGAACTCAAACCGATGCACCAAATGCAAATGGCAAGAACACCACAAAGATGCTCAAATCACTCACTCTCAAGTTCCAACAAAGCTACTAAAGCTATTGGGGGAACAAGAGAGGAGAAATCAAAGAGAGACACAAAATCCCCCAAAATCTAGATCCCCAAAGATACACTCACAAAGAGATGAATCGGTTAGGTCAAAACGTGGGTCTAGATCTCCTCCAACTACCCCTCAAATATATGCAAGAATCAATGGAGGGGTGAGTAGAAATCAAGCTCAAAGAGTAAAGCAAATGGGGGAAATCTTGGACAAGAGGAGGAAGAAGAAGTAACCCTAAATGAAAATGGACAAAAGACTTATATAGGGCTAGCCAAAATATGGCCGTTGGGGTATTTTTCTGGACGGTCCGGTAGTACCGGAATTAACCGGTAGTACTGGACCCAACCCAGAAAAACACAGCAGCAACAACGCAAGTTGGGTCATGTAGGGTTCGCAGCATAGAAAACAAAAATTTTCCTACGATGGGAACTATATACCAAGATCTATCTATTAGATACAAACAACGGGCGGATGTATATCCGTAGAGAACATACCCTTGAAGACCGACAAAGCTTAACGAGTTCAACTCGTGGTTGATGTAGACGATCTCTTGCCGATCTCAAGATCGAGAGGAAGTCCTAGCGCCGCAAATCAGCAGCGCATCCGTGCTCGCACACACGTTCGAGGCACCGAGCAACCTCCGCCTCCTCACTCCAGCGATGCAGCGGAAGCACAACTCTTTCTTGCCGAATAGCCACCGGGAACATGTATCTCGCTAGTCCGAGACCATGGGGAATAAATTCTAGAGGGGGAGAGAGATCCTTCACGAGGAGGTGTGAGTGAGAGAGAGGGAGGGGGGCTCCTTTTATTAGTGGAATGATATGGTTCCCACATATGATCTCTATCATGTGCACCGTGGTATGATCACTATCATACCTATATGTGTAAGTCCAAGGTCTATGGAGATTACACGTTATGTGTGTCGTAAGAGTATCATCTCATACTTCTACTTACAACATCACCATATCACAACACTAGCCCAGCAACAATCTAAACTAGACGCCTCTAATTTATCCATTGCAAATTTTACGTGGTTTAGGGCTTTCGAAGATAGAACCGTTCTTACCTACGAACATGAACCACAACGAGGATAACCAAATTGTTGACAACTCGTTGCAAATTAGATATTGACTATAGTAGGAGAGACAGACACCCGCTAGCCACTTATGCAAAACTAGTTGCATGTCAAGCGTGGAACAGGTCTCATGTGCGAGGACATGTAAAGTTTGTCCGGGCCGCTTCATCCCACTATGCCACCAATATCCAAAGTACAAATAAGAAGCAATAAAATGATCATCATCGCCCACATACTCATATGTGTACTACCCGTGCAAAGCATCTATGCATAGATCCGGCTCTGATACCACTGTAAGGTTCGCAGCATAGAAAACAAAAAATTTCCTACGATGGGAACTATGTACCAAGATCTATCTATTAGATACAAACAACGGGCGGATGTATATCCGTAGAGAACATACCCTTGAAGACCGACAAAGCTTAACGAGTTCAACTCGTGGTTGATGTAGACGATCTCTTGCCGATCTCAAGATCGAGAGAAAGTCCTAGCGCTGCAAATCAGCAGCGCATCCGTGCTCGCACACACGTTCGAGGCACCGAGCAACCTCCGCCTCCTCGCTCCAGCGATGCAGCGGAAGCACAACTCTTTCTTGCCGAATAGCCACCGGGAACATGTATCTCGCTAGTCCGAGACCATGGGGAATAAATTCTAGAGGGGGAGAGAGATCCTTCACGAGGGGTGTGAGTGAGAGAGAGGGAGGGGGCTCCTTTTATAGGGAGAGGGGGGGCACCCAAGGGGCCATGCGCCCAGCCATGGGGCTTCCCCCTCCCCTCCTTTCATTCATGTGGGTGGACACTCCACTCACATAAAAAGCCTTTCAATTCCCTCCACTCAAAAGTCCACTCAAATTCCCATTAAATTTCCACCAAATTTAATGCAAACTCTTATTAAATAAAACTCTTTTATTTTATTCAGAATTTTGTCAATTACTTTAATTACAAACATTCACAAATAACCCCTTGCTAGAATTCCATTTTACATGCATAACCACTTTATGCAATTTCACCCGAAAACCTGTTTCGGTATCTAGTGAAATAAATTCCTGCGCTTGTTCATTCTTTCGGCATGAAACATTTGCTCCAATTGGATGTCGGTGTCTCTTAAGTGTGTCACCCTACGGTTCGTGAATAATGCGGACATGATCGAGACCCCTCTCGGATCAATAATCAGAAGCGGGATCTGGAGACCCATACTGACTCCCACACATTCAACGATGACTTTCTTGTGATCGTCGGAACCTTTTATGCTAGTATCTTAATCCCTTTGTTTCACGATATATTACATGTCCGAGATTCGATCATCGGTATCTCCATACCTAGTTTGATCTCGTTACCGACATGCACTCTTTTCTCGTTCCCGTGATATAACATTCTAGTGATCAAATCACTTGCTTGCAAGCTAATCAATGTGATATCACCGAGAGGGCCTAGAGCATATCTATTCGTCATCGGGATGAACAAATTCCACTCTCGATCCATGGGCCTCAACGTAACACTTTATTAGTTTTGAATCTATCTTTATAATCACCCTGTTATGGTGTGACGTTTGATGTTATCAAGAAACTCTTCCGGTGTTAGTGATTGACATGATCTCATGGTCTAAGGATTATGATCACTTCGTAAGTTGTTATAGCAATATAAACTCAATGACTTTGATCGTAATGCTATACTTCGGATGAATGTTCATCACACCATTACACTAATGTTGTGACCTCGTTATTAACAACATCCAATGTCTATGATCAGGAAACCTTGATCATCTTGTTAATCAACGAGCTAGTTTATAAGAGAGGCATAACTAGGAACTTCCTTTTTGTTTATTAAACACACATGTATTAACGTTTCCGTATTAATACAATTATAGCATGTAAAATAAACATTTATCATAAACAAGGAATACGATAATAACCACTTTATTATTGCCTCTCGGGCATATTCCCTTCAGTCTCCCACTTGCACTAGAGACAATAATCTAGTTTGAAAACTTTGCGTATTGAACACATATGGCTTTCTGGTGTTCCATATACGCAACTGCAAGTGGTTAACATAATCTACGGATCTGATGCTTTCAGGTCCGTGTGTATTTGCATGTCTTTGCATCTTCACGCATCACTCATTCTCCAATGAGATGGCATTGTATAAATTTGGTCTTTCGGTGAGACCTTTAGTTCCTTGGGTTTAAATCACGTCGATACTATTGTCATACAATATATCGTCAGTGTTAGCCCGTTGCGGACCACACCTTAGTTTGATAACAAACTACTTGACACAAATGCCCTCCTTTGCTGCTACTATAGCAGTCATATACTTAGCCTTTTGTTGTAGTATTCGTCACAATGTCTTAACTTTGGAACTCTTCCAAATACATCATGGAAACTTTCTTTCCATTTCATTATGCCACTCATAGTTTAAATTGAGATAAACTTAATTTGTATCTTGTGACAAACCTAGTATCAATGTAACGCTTTACAATGAACTATTTGTAATTGTTTGTCACCTCTACACAAATATATTCTTAGTTCTTTCAAAAAGATCATAAGAATATCCTCACTATCGTCCAATGATCATTTTATGATTCATTCTGGTATATGCTCATAACACTTAGAGCATAGGACATATCTGGATGTGTACATATCATGGTATGATTGATCAAAACATTCTCGTGATTTCATTCATCAAGTGTCAAAGCACTTGAATTTTGTTTCACTTATCAAGTGTCGATACACTTGAATCTTGATTCAATTCCTTCCCATGCAACAAGAACTGTTTTTTGTCGTTTCTATATTGAACTCCTTCAATATCTCATATATGTACGTTCGGCACAACCATATTAGCGTCACAGTCTATCCACTATAGACATTCATGCTAAATATTTGGGTTTTGTCTAAGTCTTTCATCGAAATGAAATTCTTAACCTTTGTCAATAAAAGATACATCATTTCTAATCAACAAGATGTCATCCACATAATGTATTAGAAATGTGTCTCAGCACTCCCACTTAATTTCTTGCAAACGCAAGCATCTTCATCGTCTCCTGATGAAAACTCCTTTTCATCATGGTGAAGATTCCAACTCCGTGATGCTTACTTCAACAATTGAAGTTTGCATGCCCCTTTTAGCATCCTTTGAATTAACAAAACCCTTTGGATCGTGTCATGTACACGTCCTAGGTAACCATTCTATTAGAAGAACTTTGTTTTGTTTAATCATCTACCATATACCAAATTATATGTAGTGATTGCTACTTTAATCCGTCCAGACTAAATATCGCTATGAAAGATCAAATCTTGTCATAGTCAACTCCTTGAACATTGTCATAAAATACTTTACGACATGTAGACTATTTCATAGATGTGAAACATCCATGTCTGTTTCTTTATAGATCCAAATACGACCAATAGGTTTTTACACCTTTCCGGAGGGTCTTCCAAGTTCAAAACTTGATTTCTCGTGTATGGAACTATCACGGATTTTATGGCTTCAAGCCATTTGACGGAGTCAGGGCCCATCATCGCTTCTTTGCATATAGTCGGTTCATCATTGTCAAACAATAATGATTTACTCTCAAATCTTAGTATTTGATTATTTATTCGACCGACTTGGTTCAATAAGAACTTAGATCTCCGTGACCACAACCTTTGAGGCACATAAGCTATGAGCATTATGGCAGCCTCCGGAACAATTTCCGGCGCTGCGCAACTCAGCACATTTAGCTAAGGTTCGTTAACCTTATCAAAGTTCTATTGTCCTCCCACTTAACTTTTATGAAAAAATCCTTCTTCAAGAAACTTCACATTTCAAGCGACAAACCCTTTTGTCCTCGGTGTTATGGAGGAATAACCAATTGTTATTCGAAATAACCTACAAAGACATGCTCATCCGACTTCGGTTGTAAACATCTTACTTATGTTTAGCATACCAAAATTTAAGAAATGACAACTTGGGTTTTACCCCAAACCATAACTTCCATGGTGTCATTTCAACGGATCAAGATGGAGCTCTTTTCAGTGTAAAAGCGGTATTCTCTAAAGCTTTAATCTTTTAAAACATAATGGCAGTTTTATAAATAACACCTTTGATCCAACCATGTCAAACAAGGTTTCATTACAAATCTCAAACACTCCATACTCCTATGGTGTTTCGGGAGATGTAAATCTAGGTGTTTTGCTAAACTTGCAACTCAAATAAATCCCTTTATGATAAAATCATAATTCATTTATTTTCTTGTTACACTTGTAACTCAAACAAATCCCTTATGATAAAATCATAAACCATTTATTTTCTTGTTACAATGATTTTGCACTTCATCTTGAAAGTCTTTGAAACGTTTTCAAATATTTCATACTTCTTTCTCATTAAGTGAACATTCACTCAAATTTCCGGAGAAAGTATATGAAGTTGAAACCCATCGCTTACGACTATACATAATGGACTACATACATCGATATGTATAAATTCCAATATCTAGTCGTTCGTTCTTCTTTGGCCTTTGAACGAAGTTTTAATTATCCCGAGGAAAGTCTCACAAGCGTCACTTGATCAAATCAAAGACTCCAAAAATCCATGAAAATGGAGATTCTTCATGTTTTCTTGCCAATATAATTTAAACAGCGATGTCACTTCATAAGTGATCTTTCAATCATTTGTCTTGCGACATTTTAGCATTAGCTTTATGGATGTGATTTCTCCAACTAGATTTGTAAATCATCCATCTAATATGGAATATGGTAATTATTTGAACAACCTTTGTTCTCATAATACCTGATTTAAATAACAATTATTAAAACAAATCTTTAAGTCAAGCTTTGATGTCAACGAGAAATACAAACAACAGTTTGTTTGTTTTCGATGAACATCATCACATATTCTCTTGCTAGTTACTTTAGGCCATTGTGGTTCATGAATTGCGTTGTTCCGTATGAAATTTCATACCAACCAATTCGATATCCAATACCCAAGAACCACATTGTTTAACAAGCAAAGAATACAACCATAACATGTATATCATCTATATGCCTAAATTGGATATTTCCAATCTTTTCTTTTCTGCCAAATATATTTTATAGATTCTCTTTCAGCATTTCCTTTTCCTTTTTAAAAGAATCTATCAACATCAAAAGTGGCGCCATATACATGACACATAGTCCAAAGCGTGTATATTCAAATAATAATACCTTTGGACTTGCACTTTTGAAGTAGATCACCATCATCAAAATGATCGGCATTCTTTCAAAATCCATTCTTTAGTAATCTTTTAGTATAGTAAACACTTTACATACATCTTCTATTCATCCTTATCATGACGATTTTCATGATCAAGCTACTGTAGCTTATAAAGGCGAATCGTGAGTATAACATTACTTTCCAAAATCCTTTTGGATAATTAGGATGTCTAGCATCTCCAACCTTCGTAAATTCTCATCCAATATGAGAACATATATTATACTCTATCATTTTGCAACCAAAACATTGTTTCAGATATCGTTATATCTGCCACACATGATGGTTTCTGAAACAATTCTTTCAGCTCCTAGATAAACTTGATATTAAAACAATCAAGAATCGTGGAGGCAAACATGATACTTAAGATACTAACACTGGAATTGTTACTCTCGATTTAATACCAATTATTAAATTTCACGGAGTAAACAGAGTTTGCTAAAAGTTTGCAATAGGACTTTAAACTTTGATTGACACTCAACACAATACGATACCAGTTCGTAAAGTATATATCCAGTATTCTATAGTTCTATTATCTCAATTACAACTATGCATAAGGTGGTGAACGAATGCCAATGACTACAACAAATTAAGCAAATTCACTTTGATTTAATTTATGATAAATTGAGTTCTACTAATCCAAATTAGAAATGAACTCCCACTCAAAAAACGACATCCCTCGTGCCTTTTTGGTGATTACATGAACCAAATCCACTACACCAAGTCCGATCATCACGTGAGTCGGCGTAGCTTCAAAGGCGAGCATCCATATGGTCATCATATCAAAACATATGACTCATGCTTAACCTTTCGGTCCGTGTTCCGAGGCCATGTCTGTACATGCTAGGCTCGCCAAGTAAGAACCTTAGTATTCGCGTGTGTAACTGTCTTACACCCGAGATATGCTCGTGGATTCAAGTACACCCGATCATCACGTGATGTCTTGAAGCGACGAAACATTGTCGGTGCATACTTAAGGAAGAACACATTCTTATCTTGATATCAAAATGAGGGATCATCTTATTATGCTAATAAAACGCCAAACAAGCAATATAAGATGCTATCAAACATCACATGTTTATTAGTGGAATGATATGGTTCCCGCATATGATCTCTATCATGTGCACCGTGGTATGATCACTATCATACCTATATGTGTAAGTCCAAGGTCTATGGAGATTACACGTTATGTGTGTCGTAAGAGTATCATCTCATACTTCTACTTACAACATCACCATATCACAACACTAGCCCAGCAACAATCTAAACTAGACGCCTCTAATTTATCCATTGCAAATTTTACATGGTTTAGGGCTTTCGAAGATAGAACCGTTCTTACCTACGAACATGAACCACAACGAGGATAACCAAATTGTTGACAACTCGTTGCAAATTAGATATTGACTATAGTAGGAGAGACAGACACCCGCTAGCCACTTATGCAAAACTAGTTGCATGTCAAGCGTGGAACAAGTCTCATGTGCGAGGACATGTAAAGTTTGTCCGGGCCGCTTCATCCCACTATGCCACCAATATCCAAAGTACAAATAAGAAGCAATAAAATGATCATCATCGCCCACATACTCATATGTGTACTACCCATGCAAAGCATCTATGCATAGATCCGGCTCTGATACCACTGTAGGGTTCGCAGCATAGAAAACAAAAAATTTCCTACGATGGGAACTATGTACCAAGATCTATCTATTAGATACAAACAACGGGCGGATGTATATCCGTAGAGAACATACCCTTGAAGACCGACAAAGCTTAACGAGTTCAACTCGTGGTTGATGTAGACGATCTCTTGCCGATCTCAAGATCGAGAGAAAGTCCTAGCGCTGCAAATCAGCAGCGCATCCGTGCTCGCACACACGTTCGAGGCACCGAGCAACCTCCGCCTCCTCGCTCCAGCGATGTAGCGGAAGCACAACTCTTTCTTGCCGAATAGCCACCGGGAACATGTATCTCGCTAGTCCGAGACCATGGGGAATAAATTCTAGAGGGGGAGAGAGATCCTTCACGAGGAGGTGTGAGTGAGAGAGAGGGAGGGGGGCTCCTTTTATAGGGAGAGGGGGGGCACCCAAGGGGCCATGCGCCCAGCCATGGGGCTGCCCCCTCCCCTCCTTTCATTCATGTGGGTGGACACTCCACTCACATAAAAAGCCTTTCAATTCCCTCCACTCAAAAGTCCACTCAAATTCCCATTAAATTTCCACCAAATTTAATGCAAACTCTTATTAAATAAAACTCTTTTATTTTATTCAGAATTTTGTCAATTAATTTAATGACAAACATTCACAAATAACCCCTTGCTAGAATTCCATTTTACATGCATAACCACTTTATGCAATTTCACCCGAAAACCTGTTTCGGTATCTAGTGAAATAAATTCCTGCGCTTGTTCATTCTTTCGGCATGAAACATTTGCTCCAATTGGATGTCGGTGTCTCTTAAGTGTGTCACCCTACGGTTCGTGAATAATGCGGACATGATCGAGACCCCTCTCGGATCAATAATCAGAAGCGGGATCTGGAGACCCATACTGACTCCCACACATTCAACGATGACTTTCTTGTGATCGTCGGAACCTTTTATGCTAGTATCTTAATCCCTTTGTTTCACGATATATTACATGTCCGAGATTCGATCATCGGTATCTCCATACCTAGTTTGATCTCGTTACCGACATGCACTCTTTTCTCGTTCCCGTGATATAACATTCTAGTGATCAAATCACTTGCTTGCAAGCTAATCAATGTGATATCACCGAGAGGGCCCAGAGCATATCTATTCGTCATCGGGATGAACAAATTCCACTCTCAATCCATGGGCCTCAACGTAACACTTTATTAGTTTTGAATCTATCTTTATAATCACCCTGTTATGGTGTGACGTCGGCAGCGGGGCAGCACAGCGGCAGCAGCAGCAGCGGTGGGGCCAAGCAGCATGTAGCGCGCGCGTGAGCATCGAGGTGGGCCAGGCAGTGGCAGCAGCTGCAGCGCGCACGGCAGCTAGGCAGCGCAGCGGCAGCAACAGCGCAGCAGGCGTGCACGTGCGGTCAAACCGGCAGCGGGAGCGGGCCCAGGGAAACGCGCGCATGCGGCGCTGGCGGGATCGCGCGCGTGCTCGCGCGACAGCGGCGCAAAGGCGGGGCCCAGCGAGGCGGCATCGCATGGGCGGGGAAGGGCGCGCGACGCGAGGACGTGGGCCAGGAGCGAGCGCTGCAGCAGGTCAACGCGGGCAGCAGATCTGGATCTGAAACTGGAAAAAAGATCTGGACAAATAAACGGGTCGGCCGGTACTACCGGCCCACCCGGGCGGTACTACCGGGCCGGCCGATACTAGCGCAAAAGGTACCTAGCGAGACAGAAGGAAAACGGGCCGTTTTTAGGCCCGGGCAGTAGTACCGGCCCGTCCGGGCGGTACTACCGCTCGGCCCAGAAAACAGACAGACATGCAAATATTCAAACGGCAATAACTTTTGACTGGAAGCTCAGATTGACCCGATTCAAATTGCGTTGGATAGAGGACGACAAGGGCTTCCCAATAAAAGGTGGAAATATTGATTATCACCAAGTGAGAAAGTATCAAGTAGAATAATGTGAAATACCTCACTTGGTGAGGAACCGAAAAGCCGCATAAATCAAAATCGCAACAAGATATATATGAGAGATCCGATTTTGATGAACAAGAGCTTGTTATGGAGATTACCACAAGCTCTATATCCTCACATGGATAAGACCAAATAACAACCAAATACGATGATGCAAGTATGAAAAGTTTTGAGCTCTCTCCGAACGATGTGACTGAATTACTCATACGAGAGCCTCTCTTGATAGTACGGTTATCTATCCTAAACCCGGTCTCACACACACAACGTGAGACCGGCAAAAGGGAAAACCTATCAAGATTATACCTTTGCCTTGAGCATTCCACATGAGCTCGATGTAGACGATCTTGACCTTCTCAAGATGGAACACCTTTCTTAATTCCTCATCATCGACCTCGCATATTGAGCTTGCCCAACATATCTTCTTTGCATTTCATAAACCTTGAAGCCAACACATGCTCCAAGCGATGCTAATGGACAAATCCTACACGTATAACTCAATACACACATTATTCCATAAAGATTGTCATTAATTACCAAAACCACACATGGGGGCCCAACATGTTCTTTCAATCTCCCCCATTTCGGTAATTGATGACAATCCCTTTAAGAGGGTTTATATAAGGAATATTAATGAATAAAATGGTAATACCAATATCAAATACTACAAAAGTATGTGATATTGGTACCACCACCATATATAGAGCAAACTCTCCCACAATCTATGCATGTGTGATGAACTTGAATTTCATTGCATATATTGCCAATCATTTTTATTGGTGAAGTTTCCTCTATATATACCACATGCTAAGCAACAACAAAGATGCAAGAGCATGAGAAGCAAATGCACAAGAACAAACTCAATGCATAAACCAACTTCCCTTAAACCCTCTAAAACTTCTCCCCCATTGGCATCGATTGCCGAAATGGGTGACAAGTTCTAGAAGGCAAATATAGTACTAATTCCTCCAAAGGTGTGCCTTCGCACATATCCAATGATGAATACTTGGGAGGGAGTAGAACTATATCGAGGACCCGAAGATTGCAAAAATAAAGTCAAATGATGCAAGCAACTATAAGGTCCTACAAACCAATTGAAAACAACAAATGAGTTCAAATAGAACCTACAAGATATTATGATATGAGCAAGAGAGTGCTTTAAATAACAAATAGAGAAGCTCCCCAAGATTTGTGCGCTATTCAACATAAATGCATTAGAATACATATTGCACAAATATATAATCCTCGCTCCCCCATAGGCATTTAAAACACACTAAACGAGAAAAGGAGACAAATGAGCATTATTTAATGAATTAGATGAACTCCCCAAAGATAATGCACCAATTATGATAATTGTAATTGGGAACAAGGTGCATAATCATGGAATCCTCACTCATCCGAGTTCATTTAACAATACAAGGCATGAGAGAACAAATATGAGTGTCAAAAGATGCAAACAAGAGGAACAAGCACTCATAGGCAATTAATTTTGGAAGCCACCAAAGAATAAAAAAAAGAAATAGAAAGGTGGTCTCCAAGGATTAAAAATCAACTAAAATTGTCTCCTAGTATGTGTATATGTCTCTAAATGGAAAACATCACAAAGACATATGCCAAAAAAAGAAATATGCACACATAAAGACGATTATACAAGAAAGCACATGAAAGGCAAAGATGAAGTCATAACCTATAACAATAAGATTTTTTGCTTCAAAGCATGGCCAAAGGCTCACATATGTCTTATTGTACATTAATGAGCTTCAAACACCAACACACTACATATATTACAACTATCACCAAGGGAAAAGGAGAAAGTTGGAATACATGGAGAAAGGCAACAAGTATCATAAGATAAAATAGACTAGCAAAAATCTCACTATTGCATATGAGAGAAGTTGATGAAATGATAGACAATAAAATTGCTAGATTGACATATTTGGGATTGGAGGATCATATGCATGATTTTGTATAGTCCCAACTATATGTACTCATCTCAACTTATACACATTTACAATAGAGAGTTCTATTAAAACCATGGCTAGAACTACAACAATTACAAATACATGAATTCATGCTAGAAGGCAACCGACTAACGGTTGGAATCAAGATATATGAGCATGAGAAAGAGATACTTGTTACCGAGATATAATTGGTAGGATGTAGAGTATATGAATTCGTTGATCATCCTATAGCTTGACTCAACTTTTCATGTATGCACCACTTCTTCAAAATTGAAAGACAAGCATCCAATATATCTCCAATGTACCTAAAACACAATTAAGTACCAAATGGTCCCCAAACTTATTGGGTCCAAAGTAGTTAGAGAAACTACAATACATAGGAGAGACTCCACATAATTATGTGCACATTGATATGAAATTGAATTTCATGCACAAATTAGCCGATGGGAATTGGTGGAGTTTCCCCTATATATTGGATCAAACAAAGCAAGCATGCCATAATATAATCATATAGTAAATATGCATGCATCAAGCTTTCAAGAACCAAAAAGGAGATACAATTTGAACAAAACACCAAGTAAATCGAGATTGCACACACAAGAGTGTGACATGGCAAACGATGTCCAAATTGTATCAACGAACCAATTCAACACATGAAAGATCACAAGTTAAACAAATGAACTAGGCTAAAATCAAAAGGAGCAAAAGATAGATAGAAATAAAAATGCTCAAGGATTTATCTCATTCTAAAATGGTCAAATAAAGAAACAAGGAATGAGACAAAACCAACTCCCAAAAAGAGCAAGGTTCCAATAAGAAACCAAACTCCCCAAACTTCTCATGATGGCACAAAGTACCAAAGCAAAAAGATTGAGGTTCCAAGCACATAAAACCCGATATGGATCAAACAAAGAAGCATAAATATGAGTGTTTTAAATAATATAGGAGAGCTCCCCCATGGATAGTGCATTATGTAGGATTTTCCTTTTAAATGCAAAATGCACACAAATAGGATCATCACTAGTACCTACAATAAGTAAAACACAAGAGGATATCAATAAAATAAGAAGATCCACAAGAAGCAAGGAAGGCTTGGGAGACAACACAAAAAAAATTCTTGGCCAAAGATAGGATAAAATTAAGCAAGGCCAAAGTGAATATGATCAATAAATTCTACCTTAAATTGAGTACTCATTGTCCAAGGACAAGAAATATTGGGAATAATTTGCCCTAGGTAGTTCATATGGATATCCAAGATCATATACACACAACAAGAAGCATATAACTAAATATAAGAATTGAGCATGATACTTCAAACAAGACTCTTGATAGCTTCCAATAGTCACACAATCACTAGTGATTAGAGTAACTTGAAGCAAATGGTTTCCATGCGAATATAAATATCTAAATATGAGGAAACACATACCAAGAACCACTCTCATATACAAGATCCAAAATAAGATCAATAAAGCCATTCAATCAAATTGGAACTTGTATGAGCAAATGTGTCACATATGTGCTAGATAATTATCAACATCAATTTGACACAACCTCGAATATTCACATTTTCTAGGATTGTAATATGCACTAAGCATATGACTCCCCCATAATGTGACACTACCATAAAAACCAACACGAGGCAAAATAATACAAATAGAGATAATTAATGGACATTATGTAACTTAAATTTCTCATGAGAATTGTACCACATAGAGACTAGACAATAATCCAATATAAATACTAGGTGGTATTCCTCATGTACACACAATTTTTAGGGTTGTGGAATGCCCAAGCATAACACTCCCCCAAAATGGGATAGTCCATTAATCTCTCATAAGAGCCAAATAAGATATCAAATATAATCAATTAAGGCTCTAAGACAAGAAACACACATACATGGTGTGACACCTAATCATATACAAATATACTTGATATCTCAAGATAATTAAGTGTAAAGCACAACATGTACAAAAGCATGGAAGATACAAAACCAACACATTCACAAGGGGCGAGTAACTTTCAATGTAATGAGTTAAGCATATGTTACCGCAAGGAGGAACATTGGAAATATAATATAATCATGATAATACAAATGGCTTGGCTTGACAATAATAATTGACGAAGATCCCTCAATTCTTCATAATGTAGCCAAGACCCCAATGCCCTCCAAATAACACCTACTGATCAAGTTTTGGCTTGTTGGTCCCCAATCAAGTTGGGTCCTAAGAGGTTAGTCACAATCGGCTTGGCAACCCAAATGGTTCTTTTCTTGAAACCACATTGAGCACCAACAAATTTTGCAAACACATTGCCAACCTCATACTTACAAAGAGAATACGCATCATCAATTATGATAGGGTTGGATGAGGAGATACCGATAGTGCATGAGGAAGAAATATGCCCCTTCTCACGGCATATGTAGCAAGTTCTACTCTTGCCATCTTTCTTCTTAGGTGAAGCCACAACTCGAGGAATAGCTCGAGTAGTCCTCTTAGGAAGAGGCCCATTAATGACTTGAGGTGGAGCTTGAGGCCGCTTCCCTTGTTGCTTCACACTAAGAGGCTTTTTCTTCAATGGGCAAGATCTAACATGGTGCCCTTCTTCCTTGCACTTGAAGCAAACAATGTTGACCGGATTCTTGACTTGATCTTGGCCATTCTTCTTGTTGTCATTGTGCTTCAACTTGATAGTGGACTTGTTCTTGACATTGGAGTTGAATCCAAGCCCACTCTTGTCATTGGGGGATTTTTGCACACTCAAGATTTTGTTGAGTGTGACCTTCCCTTGATGCCCCTTTTTCAAGTCATTTCTCAAAAAAGTGACTTGAGCCTTGAGCTCTTTGATTTCCTCTACATGATTAGTTTCAACACAAGTACTAGAGGAAGTAGATGCTACATTGTTAGAGCAACAAGGCATGAATGTAATTCATCATGAGATATAGCATGGTTGTGAGAGGATGAATTACAAGGACTAGCACATGGCAGTATAACATTTGAAGTAGATATAGTGCTAATGTCCACATGAGGCCCACTAGATGTTACCTTTGACATGATGGCCTCATGAGCTACCTTTAGCCTACCATGGGAGACTAGAAGATCCTCATGCAAGCTCGAGAGCTTAACATGACTTTCTTCTAATTTCCCATAGTTGCTAGTTAGCAACGCAAGTTGAGCCTTTAGCTCAAGCACAAGCATCACTATTATTAGCAAGAGGTGAGGACAACTTGTCAAGCTCTTTTAAATATGAAGCTTTAAGTTGCTCATGTGACTCGGTGAGTTTGATGAGCTCCCTCTTAACGACCCGAGAGCCATTTTCGAGGTGCTTAAAATCATCAACAAGTTTAGCATAAGCAATTTCAAGTTCATCATTTTTAATCTTGAAGGAGTTAGCCACTGCAAGTTCTCTATCATGGTATTCCTTTACTCTAGATAATTCTAGAGTAAAAGTCTCCTCAAGAGATTCTTTGGTGGTTTGTTCTTCTTCAAGGGAGTCCTTTACTTGAGCAAGTTCATTAGCATATTCACGCTCAAGTGCAAACTTTTCATCAGTTATGTTTTCTTGCTCCTCAATAAGATCATTGCCTTCTATAGTATAATTCAAGATTTCAAGAAGGTTGGAGGAAGCAATTTTATTTTTGTAGAGAGCACTATAGACAACCTCTCCCATTTTCTTAATAGAGGTAATATCATACTTACCTCTATAATCATCATTATCATTCTCAATCTCATCATCATCATCATCATCATCATGAGATACAATGGGATTCAAAGAGGTTACCTTTGTTCCCTTAGCCATAAGGCACATGTGAGAACCGGAGGAAGGTGATGATGAGATTGCACTTGTAGCTCTCTTCAAGACCTTGTCTTGTCCCTTAGAATCTTCATTTTCCTCTACATGGTTAGCAACACAAGCACTAGAGGAAATAGAAGCATTTTTTATCATGGCAACAAGACAACATGAGCATATCATCATGAGATTTGTTCAAGTCATTTCTACATGATATGCAAGGACTATTAACACAAGCATGTGAGGAATTTTGAGTGCTAGAAGTATTAAGGTCCAAAGATAGATCATTGCAACTATATAGATATGAGGGATTACAAATAGTGAACACACTATCCATATTGCAATTTCTATCACCACTCACCATATCATTACCTTGTGAAAAGTCACATGTTGGTGAAGTGGTAGACGATGAGAACTCATCTCGACCGGAAGTGGAAGCAACACAATCATCCTCAATAATGTTGCACTTGCTATATTTATCTTGAAGCTTGGTCCATATTTCACGAGCGCTTGAATAAGGCATGATAGACGAAAGAACTACATTGCTCACAACATGCAAGAGAATTTTAGTAGCTAGAGCATCTATATAAGAGTTCAACTTCTCCTCTAAAGATTCGTTTTGTGTATCCATAAGGGAAGAGAATCCCACATATAGATAGCCCTCGATAATTGGGTGAATTTCCCGAAATAAATTAAGCATGCGAATTTTCCAAACATCATAATTTGTGCCATCGAATGTGAGCATGTCATTGTGCACTAATCCTCTAGCCGACATCTTTACTCTCAAGGCGGTGAAGCCTAAAATGAGAGACCGGGCTCTGATACCAATTGAAAGGATACGGATGTCGCCTAGAGGGGGGGGTGAACAGGCGATTAAAACTTTTCCTAGAGTGGCTCAACAAAGGCGGAATAAAACTAGTGTTTACTTTGTAAAGCACAACATAGAAACAACTAAGGTTTACCTATGTGCACCAACAACTTATGCTAAGCAATACAAGCAACAAAGTGATAGCAAGATATATAGTACTTCAAGCACGAAGGCTATCACAATGTAAAGTGCATAAGTAAAGAGCTCGGGTATAGAGATAACCGAGGCACGCGGGGACACCGATATTTTACCGAGTTCCTCCCAACATGGAGTACGTCTCGTTTGGAGAGGGGGTGGTATCCAACCACCAACGCCACAAAAGGCCTCCCTTATTCTCCGGTGAATCTCACCCCAATGGGATCGATCCATGCTTCCACTATCGGTGCACTTGTCGGTGGCAACCGGAACCTCTCACAAGGTTGGGGCACAACTCCACAACTTAATTGGAGGCTCCCAACAAATGCCACAAAAGGCCTCAACAAATGCCACCAAGGCCACAATTCCACCAAGGCCACAAAACCGTCTAGGGTTCCAAGAACCCAAGAGGGACAAGCTCCAATGAGCAACTCAAACCAAATCCTTCGAGGAGAACTCAAACCGATGCACCAAATGCAAATGGCAAGAACACCACAAAGATGCTCAAATCACTCACTCTCAAGTTCCAACAAAGCTACTAAAGCTATTGGGGGAACAAGAGAGGAGAAATCAAAGAGAGACACAAAATCCCCCAAAATCTAGATCCCCAAAGATACACTCACAAAGAGATGAATCGGTTAGGTCAAAACGTGGGTCTAGATCTCCTCCAACTACCCCTCAAATATATGCAAGAATCAATGGAGGGGTGAGTAGAAATCAAGCTCAAAGAGTAAAGCAAATGGGGGAAAGCTTGGACAAGAGGAGGAAGAAGAAGTAACCCTAAATGAAAATGGACAAAAGACTTATATAGGGCTAGCCAAAATATGGCCGTTGGGGTATTTTTCTGGACGGTCCGGTAGTACCGGAATTAACCGGTAGTACCGGACCCAACCCAGAAAAACATAGCAGCAACAACGCAAGTTGGGTCAACGCTGCAGAGAAGCAGCAGCGCAGCGAGCGGTCGGCAGCGGGGCAGTGCAGCGGCAGCAGCAGCAGCGGTGGTGCCAAGCAGCATGCAGCGCGCGCGTGAGCATCAAGGTGGGCTAGGAAGTGGCAGCAGCTGCAGCGCGCACGGCAGCTAGGCAGCGCAGCGGCAGCAGCAGCTCAGCAGGCGTGCGCGCGCAGTCAAACCGACAGCGGGAGCGGGCCCAGGGGAACGCGCGCATGCGGCGCTGGCGGGATCGCGCGCATGCTCGCGCGACAGCGGCGCAGAGGCGGGGCCCAGCGAGGCGGCAGCGCATGGGCGGGGAAGGGCGCGCGACGCGAGGACGTGGGCCAGGAGCGAGCGCTGCAGCAGGTCAACGCGGGCAGCAGATCTGGATCTGAAACTGGAAAAAAGATCTGGACAAATAAACGGGTCGGCCGGTACTACCGGCCCACCCGGGCGGTACTACCGCAAAAAGGTACCTAGCGAGGCAGAAGGAAAACGGGCCGTTTTTAGGCCCGGGCGGTAGTACCGGCCCGTCCAGGCGGTACTACCGCTCGGCCCAGAAAACAGACAGACATGCAAATATTCAAACGACAATAACTTTTGACTGGAAGCTCCGATTGACCCGATTCAAATTGCGTTGGATAGAGGACGACAAGGGCTTCTCAATAAAAGGTGGAAATATTGATTATCACCAAGTGAGAAAGTATCAAGTAGAATAATGTAAAATACCTCACTTGGTGAGAAACCGAAAAGCCGCATAAATCAAAATCGCAACAAGATATATATGAGAGATCCGATTTTGATGAACAAGAGCTTGTTATGGAAATTACCACAAGCTCTATATCCTCACATGGATAAGACCAAATAACAACCAAATACGATGATGCAAGTATGCAAAGGTTTGAGCTCTCTCCGAACGATGTGACCGAATTACTCATACGAGAGCCCCTCTTGATAGTACGGTTATCTATCCTAAACCCGGTCTCACACACACAACGTGAGATCGGCAAAAGGGAAAACCTATCAAGATTATATCTTTGCCTTGAGCATTCCACTTGAGCTCGATGTAGACGATCTTGACCTTCTCAATATGGAACGCCTTTCTTAATTCCTCAACATCGACCTCGCATATTGAGCTTGTCCAACATATCTTCTTTGCATTTCATCAACCTTGAAGCCAACACATGCTCCAAGCGATGCCAATGGACAAATCCTACAAGTATAACTTAATACACACATTAGTCCATAAAGATTGTCATTAATTACCTAAACCACACATGGGGCCCAACATGTTCTTTTAGCGAGGGTGAAGACGGCCGAGTAGTATGAGATGTCATACTCGGACCTCTAGGCTTAGCGGAAAGTTGAGCTCTGCAAAGAAGTAAAAGTTGATTCGGAGGTAGAAAGAGAGAAACAAGAAATACAGATGAAAATGAAAAGGGAAACTTAATCAGTAACTCCAGGCATAGCCTTACGCCTCGGAATATGCTGAGAAGATTTCTTAGTTCGCTTCCTGGGGGCAGCATCAGAAGGATCCGTTGAGGCGGTACGCTTCTTGGAAGCAACAGGAGCTTCGGAAGCGAGAGGCTCGACCTCGTGCACCTGGCCAGCTTGATTAGCTGGGAAAGAAGGAGCCATAAATGCGTAAGAGATAGGCACCGCGACAACTACCTCGAGAATTTGGACATCGTCTGAATCACCTTCGTCAGCATGGGCCGAGGTCTTGCTCCGGGCACGAACAGGAGCATCTTCCGACTTAGGAACGAACTCCTCCGGATCAGGTTCTCCGTTATCCGGGGTATTGCGGTCAGCAGGCCAAGGAAGGGCCAAAACCTCGGCATCTTCTGCGGTCTGCTCGGGAAACCTCTGCAAGAAGAGCGGACAGGAGTTAGCACAAAACAATAATGGAAGAATAACTCGGATCAAATCACTTATGTCCAATTTACCTGAGGAGGAGGGTTCTCGCGGAGAATGACTTCATTCCCCACTCCCATTCTTCGGGCATCTCAGTCTTGAAGATAGCCCGGACACGCTTATAGATCTGATAATCATCGAGATCAACCGTGGAAACTCGGTTGGGATCCAAAGGACCACTCGTGTAGCAGAGCTTATGAGAACGGAGTTGGAAGGGGCAGATTCAGCTGCTGATGAATGCAGTCATCAGATCTTCACCCCGAAGTCCAGCCCGAGTTAATTCCTTGAGCCGAAGCTCAAATGCCTCGGCAAGAGCATGGGATTTCTTCGGATTATAAAGCCAGTTATTCCTTGAAGGAGGACCAATGGAGAAAGCAAGGAGCCAAATCTTGTCTTCTGCTCCAGTATTCTTGACATAGAAAAAAGATTTATGCCATTTCTTACAAGACTCAAGACCCGCGACCCGGGGAAACACAGAGTTCTTCCGAGGAGAAATATAGGCGGCCCCACATTGAGTTAAAGATTTCTCGGAGGGATGGAGAGATTTGTCCGGCACAAGATTAGCTCGGATTTGGAAGAATTTGGACCATACGTGTATTGATGGCCAAAGGCCGAAGTATCCCTCTGAAGCCGAGATAAAGGCCGAGAGAGAAGCTACGGCATTAGCCGACAAATGATGTGGCTGAATCCCAAAGTAATCTAAGAAACTGCTAGCAAAATCACTAAGAGGAAGGCTGAATCCTCGGGCGAAATGAGACATGAAGACTATGTATTCGCCCTCATCTAGTACTGGGGAAGATTCTTTGCTGGGTAAGCGACATCTTACCTCGGCCGAGACTCAGCGAGTCCTGCACAGCCACTCGACCTCTCGACGAGTGATGGTGGAGCCTTGCCAAGAGCCCCGTTCTGGACCCGCCATGAGCTCCTCCTCACCGACGAGGGCGCCGCTAGAAGAAATAGACATGGGCTCGCTGGAAGAATCAACGGAAGAGCAGCTGGCGGCGGAGAGGGGCCTAGAGGTGCAGGGCCCCGTCATGACGGTGACGGACGCGGTGGCGGAACAGAGAAAAAACCGCCGCAGGAAATCGAGGAAAACTAGAAGAACACCTAACGTAGGAACCTAGTGGCAACGCTGTAGAGAAACTCACCGGCGAGAACACGAAAGCGGAGGCGCTGTGGCGAGGTCGCAAGAGCCAGAGAGCTGCAGCGTGTCCGTCGAGGAGAAACTGCGGTCGCGCGGCTACTGGAGCACGAACGGTGGCAGCGGCGCGAGGAGGTAGACGAAGGGAGTAGGAAGGGGAAAAGTGAATCGGTCTACCCCCACTCCCCTCTTTATAACCGCATAGGGTAAGCCATAGTGGGATCGTGGCTGTGCCACGGTAACCGCATAATCGCGTGTATCACATAATCGCACACGGAGAGTGGAGCCATAACGAGGGCCACATGGCGCGAGAGGAGATCAAGCCATCTGACCATTGCGATTATCGAAGCGTCACTACGCCGACGCGACGGGCGCAGTAAACACTATAGAGGAACAAAAAACTAGGGAGCAGTGATGATTGGTACACGTAAGACGAGGCTTACTCAAGAAGCCAAGCAAATACCCCGGACAAGAGAAAATAACTCGGAACGTAGTTCATAGCGGGAAAAAGTAGAAATAAGGAAGATGGTAGCAGAAAAAGAACGTCGGCTAAGAAACACCTCGGACATGACATAAGAAAGAATAAATGTCTGGAAACTGATGTGGCCCGGCCGAGGTTTCTGGCAGGACCGCACCAGCTTCGGGGACTAATGTTGGGAGAGTGACCCCATGTAGGGTCAAGATAGGGGAAAGAAGAGAGAAGTCTCCCTTACCTTGGGCCGAGTTATAAGCTGAGTCGGCCGAATCATGCAAGATCCGACCGAGGTAAGCTATGGCTTGGCAAATATAGAGTGATTAACACCTTACTCGGCCGACGTGCGAGCTAAGTCGGCCGAATAAGATGGATTAACTTGTATGCAGGGGGAGGCCGAGCCGAGTTAAGTGAGACAAGGCCGAGTAACGGGAAACTTACAGGGGAAGGAGAGGTCCCAGAGTCAAACCCTAGCTACTAGCTAAGAGAAATCTACGCAGGGCCAAGCGCTAAGGACAAAGAGCAGAGCCGCAGAGGGACAGACAAAAGCGTCACATAGGTGACAGTGGGGAAGCCCGAGGCTCACATGTGGGGGTCTCTGGCTCTTTGCCACCGATAGAAGGGGGACACAGAAAGGAGTCCGCCGAGTTACCACTTTGGGACAAGCATATTTCAAGAATATGCTTGCCACGTCAGCCCTAAGAGGAACCAAGGAACCCCTTTATAAGGAGGGGCACGGGTTCCTGAGAGGGGGATCGATTCATGTAACACTGAAGGGCTCGTGTAGCGTTCTTATTCCTCCTCTCTCGAATACAGCTCTAGGAGCACTTGTAACTCTATAGAGGAGAAATAGAGATCTACTTACTAGTCAGTTGTGTGTAGAAATCACTACATCTTCCCGCCTCGGATCCCTCTAGCATCCATTGGCCCCATACCTTAGCTTACCCATGGCATCTGCTGTGCCACCATCACGACATTGTGGAAACTTTTGGTCTAGATAAAGATGTTCAACCCACTTTTTATAGATTATTAATTATCATCTAATTTTGATGATATGGCTACACTCTACGCAACACATCACTTGATAAGTTGAGACCAACAGATCTTCTAGAGAGTATTAGTGAAACATTGCTCATACTCCGTCTGAGTTGGTGGGTTATTTTTATTCAAAATATTTATGTGATGGCTCGGGTAGACTGGTGGCGAGTTGGTAGGTATTTTAGCAAGAAATAGGGGGCGAGAAAAGGGGATCAAATTGAGATAGAGAAGAGTCGGTCAAAAGTTCAGAGAAGAGGGGACGACAGATTCCATATTAACAACACATTGTTTAGCAAGAAATAGGTTGCGCACTCACACTTACAACTAGACATTGTACTCCTATCTCTCACACATCACTTTCTTGACTACTCCGTTCCTAGTCACCGATAATTGGGCCCGTTTCATCATGCTCTTATGGGTGATGGTGTGACAGCTTCCAATTTTTTTGGAGGGTTTGGATCAACATATGTTAAGATATGAGTTGTTTGATTTATATAATTTTAAAACATTTTCTAGAAGTGCCTTTTCTGGATTTGAACTTTGTGGAGAAAATAGACTTAAGATATCAAGTGACCCTCCAAGCAATTCAATAGAAGCTTTTTGGATGTGTACAATAAGAGAGCGGACGTTAACACTCAACTCAAGATCTCACGAGTAGAACAATTATCAGCACCTCTCAACCATCTGGGCTAAGTCTCGATTCACAAGAATGACGTTAGATATCTATAAGAGGTCGTTTGGCATTCAGGTATTTATTTCATTTAGTAGAAATGAAATGAATACATGAATTCATTTCATTTATATTATGATTCTAAAAACATCTATATGTTTGGCTGCCACCAGAATTTGGAAATGACAGGTCTGAGATAGGAATTGAGTTTACACATAGGGATATTTGAATGAATTTGCCAAATAAAATGACGCCCAATTCCGTGCCAACCAAACAACATAGGGATGAAATTGCAAAATGAATTCCAGGATTCTAGGCCCAAATGATGGATACCAAACGACCTCTAACAAAATTAGAGAATCAATATTATTTATTTTTCATGCTTTTTCCAGAATTCTTGCGATTCAAGCATGCAAATTTGGCAAATGGGTCCCCTACTCCTACTTGTAGATATCAAGCAACTTCGGCCTAAAATTTGACCTCTGAAATCATCTTTTGACTCGCCTAAGATACTCCAACATTTTCCCCTTGCCTACTTTGACTCTGTTAAAGCCACTCACCCGCGGGCCCAAGATCGTGAGCGGAGGGTGGGTCCCGTTGCGCAGAGAGGGAACCACGTGTGGGCGGTGGTGTGCCCGCGAATCACGAGGCACTCTTTTGTAGTCCACAACCGTCCGCAAAATGGCTCGAGACGCACCGAGCCACCGACCGACGGCGAGAGAAATTCTCCGTCCATTCCTCCGCAGCAACGAGCCAGCCAGCCATGGAGAGAAATGGCGGGAAGCAGCAGCAGCAGCAGCAGCCGTCGGCGGCGGCGGGGAAGGCGGCGTGGCGGGACGGCCTTGTCACCTACTTCCACCTCCTCTTCTACATCGCCATCTCCGGCGGCCAGATCTTCTTCAATAAGGCAAGCCCATCCCACCCTCCTCTCGTCTCCCTTCCAGGTTCCATTTCGGTCCATCGCCCCGCTTTCCGGCCAGCCGCGGCGAGTTTTCTTCCTTCGTTGCGGTTGCTCATTCCTGATGCGCGCGAGCGACACGGATACGTTTGACCTGGCCGCGTCGGGCGAATCCGCGCCGTCGCGGGTTTCTAGGGTTTTAGCTTGCCGTCGACCGTGAGGACGTAGGCGGCTCGGTTGATCCGGTTGCTGCTCTCCCCGTGCGCGGGATCCACTAGACAAGACAGCTTCTGATGCTGGAATGCGTGCGGATCAGGGGAATTTTGTGATGCACCGGATCTCTGTCCGTGCTGCAGAGAAAGCGCTCTCAGATTCAGGAGGCTCCACAGGGAGGCGATTTTGAGTATGGGCTGTTCTCATACTTGCGATATCGTCTTTGTGGTTCTCAGGAGAAGTATTGCTCCTATAATTCATCAAAATGAGTTTCATGAGTTTTTTGACAACCTGACTAGCTAGAACAGGTGGATGTCCTGGATACATCTCTTTGCCTTCAAGTTCAGTACCTTGGGATCTGGGAATAGTTCTTTGCTTGGTTCGGTTGCTCAATGCCGATCTCTTTTTCATGTGAAGGGTTGACTCTGATTCTCTCGTGACAGCTCATAGCTGCTTCCATAACAAGTAATTTGATTTCGATTTTGCTGTTATATTGTACAAAACAAGGGGGTTTAAGCTTTTAGTTGTATGGCACACGAATACGTGAGGCTCATGGTGACCTTTCTTTTAACCGAAATCCTGTAGCTATAAGTGGCACAAGCTGTGAGAAGATTCCAATCTTCTTGGATTAATTGGATAGCTTCTTGTTCTACTGCAATAATCCATCTAAATTCAGCAATAAGCACTACCTGTGGTACAAATACAAGTGTAAACTTTGATAACCCTTGCTTGAAAATTGGACGAACAATTTTGTAACACAATTTTGTTTCTGATGGCTAGTTCTGCAGTGTCTTAGTAACTTTATTGATGTGCTTAAAATTACCTGTGGATTAATTTTCTATAGCAATTTTGCATACTTTCATAGTGTTAAGTGCTTTCTTTGTCTTGATGCGCAGTGGGTGTTATCCTCAAAAGAGATCAACTTCCCCTATCCAGTGGCACTGACTTTGCTGCATATGGTGTTCTCATCGGTAGTATGCTTTGCAGCTACGAAGGTTTTCAAGGTACTTAAGTGCATTAAAAATATACATGGTTGCCTATCTATTTCTCATCTGTTTGATAACTTAGACTTCATACCTTCCAGTAATCCAGTTACTTTCTTGGCATTCAAATCCATAAACTTACTATTTTTGTTTATTTTGATAATATCCAGGTCATAAAGATAGATGAGGGAATGACTACAGACGTGTGAGTCTTGGATAATACAAAATTCATAAAATTGTACAGTAGTTTCTTACTCTCTCAGTAGTTCTCCATCAGCATATCACTATATCATGCTCCGTGACGTATAACCACATGATTGAGACACCATAATGCTTGTCTGCCTCTCCTCAGGGTAATTATGTATCTTTTGCATAACACTAGCATATTCTAGCATTTGTATGTAAGATGCCACAAAAATGCCAGTCTTTCCTTTAATAACGAGGTTAGTTTTCATCAGAGTATAGATGAATATATCTCATAAGGAGATAAATGTGGATAGCAAGTATACAACTGTTGCTTATTACCTACATTTAGTTCAGTAACAGGGTATTCTGCTGTTTGTCGTTGAAATAAATTGGTCTGCTTCCATTGTCAAGATTAGTAGAGCTTTAGCATATTGTTAAGATTGTGATTTAGGGAGCAACAGTAAGCATTTTCCATGTTATAGAAGCTTAAAAGTCTAGAGCATGATGGCGATCATCTGATATTGGCAGTTCTACTTTTTGAAGTAAATCTGTAAGGGAAACCTGGACAGTATTGTAATATAAATACTAAATAGAAACCTCTAAGTTCACTTTCATGAGGTCTTCAACCCACTTGGTGGTACTCCCTCCGATCCATAATAAGTGTCGCTCATCTAGTACAAAGTTTGTACTAGCTTAGTACAAAATGAGCGACACTTGTTATGGATCGGAGGGAGTATTATACATCAACTTCCCTACCCAGTGAGCTCTTCCTAATTTTGGCAGTCCTGGGATCACAGTCTTGGGCAATTGGACGGCGGTGTTTTAAATCTGAATTGTTGAGCGAGTAGTGTGCATGTACTTGTTCTGGGCCCAGTTTACATATTTAGCTTAGATCCGTATCCTGCCACACAATAAGAAGCTCTGCACCATTTCTGTCAGGTTCCTGTTAGAAAAATATTGTTATGTCTATAGCATGGACCTGCAGCCATTATTTCTTTTCCGTGCTGTGTTAGGTTCATGATTTAGTTCATAAGGTACTGTAATTGCATTATTTTTCTAACTAGTTCACCTGAAATTTGAAATTTCAGATATATCAGTTCGGTTATACCAATTGGAGCAATGTTTGCAATGACACTTTGGCTTGGAAACAGTGCATATCTCTACATATCTGTTGCATTTGCACAGATGTTGAAAGCAATAAGTATGTGCACTCTCTTTGTTGTAGATTGATAACGGAAATCATAGGCTATGCTCACTTTCGAAATTGATGTTAATATACTCTTTGCTTGGGTATTACAGTGCCTGTAGCAGTTTTTCTCCTCGGAACAGCATTTGGCCTTGAAGAAATGAACTGTAAAATGCTTGCTATCATGTCTGTCATCAGTGTTGGAGTTATTGTGGCTTCTGTTGGCGAAATTACAATCAGCTGGGTTGGAGTGGTGTACCAGATGGGTGGAGTTGTAGCAGAAGCCCTTAGACTTATCTTTATTGAGATATTTCTGAAGAAAAAGGGTGTTAGACTGAACTTGATATCCATGATGTACTATGTGAGCCCTTGCAGGTATCTTGTCCAACAACTCTCCAGATTAATAACTTGGAATACCGTTTATTCTTATAACTTAAAATATGTTTTTCCTGCAGTGCCTTTTGCCTGTTCATTCCCTGGTTATTCTTAGAGAAGCCAAAGATGGATGCAAGTGTTTCATGGAACTTCCCGCCGGTTACATTGTTCTTAAACTGCATGTGCACTTTCGTACTTAATCTGTCAGTTTTCCTTGTGATTTCTCGGACGAGTGCACTGACAGCTCGTGTTACTGGAGTTGTGAGGGATTGGAGTGTGGTACTGCTTTCAGCTGCTATCTTTGCTGATACAAAGCTTACCTTCATAAATATAGTTGGCTATGCCATAGGTATTCTACTGATTAATCTGCCTTATTTAACTTCATAAATTCTGTGATATATTGCACCTGATATTTTTCCAGCATTACATTTTCTTGTGAATTCTGGAAGCTTGAGCCACCTTTTCATCTTGAACAAAATTTTCAAAGAACTGCATCTAGAAGTGGATTAGATGATGACTATCCATTTTTCTGCAATGTACAGCCATAGTAGGTGTTGTGGCATATAACAACCATAAGCTCGGAGTTAAGCCCCAAACAAACCAGCAGCATGGTGACGTCAGCAAAGTCAACCAAGGAAGCCATCAACACGTCGATATGCCATTGAACTCTACAAAAGAATCCTCACAACACTGAAGGCAGTGATATCTTGAACAGATTTTTGGGGAAGGTAAATATAATTTCCAGAAATTTCTAATCCATGTATCTGTCATATGCACGAAACATACTGATGGTTGTTGCGGTTGCTGGTGATCCAGGAGAAGTGAGCTCTCGCTTTTGCTATGAGTTGGCCAGCTCTCCACGGATACATTCTTTTCTTCCTACTAATCGACAGGAAGACTGGAAATTTTATACATTCTTTTCTTCCTACTAATCGACAGGAAGACTGGAAATTTTGTAAAATGATGTGTAAGAAGATACATGTACACATTTACATTAGCATATACTGATTTGTACTATTGTGGCCCAGAAAGGGGGGGGTCACATCATAAAGGTCAATTAGGTTGTGTAGATGTGTTTGTTATCTTTGAACTGTTGTAGAAACATGGACCGTGTGTATGAAACACTTGCCCAAAACAGGGTAATCACATCCTAAAGGTCATCTGATTCTTTTGGTGCACTTGTTACTTGTCTGTGTGCACATTGTACTTCAAATATAAAAAAAATGCGACATAGTTTCTGTGTTTTCCATGCCCATTCATTCTCTCTTGGAGCTATTTGAATTATGAAGATACTCAGTCCGAACATGTGTAATGTTCATTCTGCCATGTTATGGCTGGAATTCAGGGTGCATGTGGGACTGCCCGCGGGACGCCCGCACAGTCTCATACAATTTAAGTGGGTGTCCACGGGAGCCCATGAAACTTATGCGGGTGTCCACTGTCCCACGTATGCCCACATATACCTGTAAATATGTTATTATAATTATTATTTGTATAATGTTTATAAAAATATTTTAGTACATAATACGATCAATATTTAACACTTCAATGTATTAATTATTTTTTCCACTTTCTAAGTGATTCGCCATTCTTTCTATTAGACATAATATTTGCTTGATTGAGAAATTTCTACTCCTTTCGATCTAAATTAATGTTCTCATATTTGTCTAGATTCGGATATATTAACACTAAATATGACTAAATATATTTGAATCTAGAAAAATGTAAAAATATTAATTTGAATCGAAATAGCTTTTTGATATTCGCTCGATCGTGGGCTTTCCACGAAAACCCACCATTTTTTTGTTTACCCGCGGGTGTCCCGCATAGCCTTTTATGTGGGCTTGAGTAGTGGGCTCCGCGGGCAGCCCACTCCCACCTACATCCTGACCTGGAATGTGGATATTTTTCTTGATTCTTGCGGAACATGCCATTGATAGGAGTTGGGGGCATTTTTTTTTTGCCGAAAACCGAATGTGGTGTCTGCTGGTGTTGCTCTAAACATGGACCGAACTGGATAATATTGGAACAGTTAATTTTATCGAGCAAGAGCTTAACACTTAACCTGCAGATCAAGTCAAAGTGTAGGTCAAACCAGTTCCAAGCCTAAATTCATGTTTATCACTGTACGTACGTAGGCTACACTAGTTCGATCCGGCTTCTGACAATCTCACTACGTATACTCTGATACTAGTATAAATGCGTGGGCGACTGGGCGTCGATCAGCATGTTCGTATGCCGCATTAGTTCTACAGCTCGAACCCTAGCAGCTTGAACGTAAGCTCGCTCGCGATCGGCGAACATTACCCTCGATCCATCCTGTCCAGGACGATCGATGACGACGTCGACGTCGTCTCGCAGCGATCTCTCGCTCCCGCCAGGCACCTTCTTCAGCCCGACGGACTACGACCTCACGGACACGTACCTCCGCTGCAAGATCGCCGGCAAGGAACTCCCCAGCGCCACCGCCCGCCGCTTCATCCACGTCGCCGACGTCTACTCCGCCGAGCCCGAGAAGCTGGTGGAGGGGTTCGACCAAGCTCCCGGCAAGGAGCCGGTGTGGTACTTCTTCTCTCCTGTGCGCTACGTCGGAGGCCGCAAGAGGAACGCGCGCGGCGGCGCGGGGAGGAAGTCGCGCACGATCGATGGCGAGGGCGGCAAGTGCTGGTGGCACTCGGAGAGAGGCGAGACGCCGGTGAAAGGTGGAAGCGAATACGGCGGCTACGAGCAGTACTTTTCCTACAAGGTCAAGAACGCGTCGACGGGCAAGGACGAGAGGGCCGGGTGGATCATGACGGAGTACGGCATCTCGCCGGAGCTCGGAGGCGGCGACATCGTGCTGTGCAAGATCCACCGATCCCCTCACGCGGATCCTTTCATCATGTCCAAGAAGAGAAAGGCCGCAGCCGGCGACCACCACTCTGAGGATTCTACACCCAGCCCGCGGCCACGGCACATGGACAACCACGACGAACACCAACTGCAGGCGGCGAGCACCGTGGGGGACGCGGACGCCATGACCCCAGTACCAGAGGACGCAGCCGAGCGGCATCGGCGCGCTGGAAACGAATTTATCTTCGATGAAGACCCTATCGCGGAGTTCAAGATGAAATTCCCTCTACTATTCCCCGTCTCCGATCAAGCTGCCCCGCTAAGCAACTTCCTCCAGAACGTGGACCATGATTTCCGGAGCATCTACCATCAGAACAGCATGGCGATGCCAGTAGGCGATCTGGCCGCGCTGCCATGGGCACCAGCAGCGCAACCGCAGGACGACGCCGCCGCCGCCACAGGGTTCGTGCAGACCATCGTCTACGAGGTCCCACACCAGAGCTACAACCACGACGGCCAAATGGAGGCGAGCTTTTGCGAGCAGCAGACACAGCCTGACAAGACGGCAGCCAGCGACGCCATCTACGACTTTCCTTGTCCAACGACCTTCTCGCCGGAGATGATCCGGAGGTGCAGCAAGGACGTGACTCCTCCGTGGCGGTCATCTTCAATGACGTCTGGCATGTATTAGCTAGTTTTGCGATGCTGTGTTAGTGTTAGGGATCTGATCTCGTTTGTAACATTGTTCGGTACTGTGTGTAATCAAACCTGTGTTATGTGTATGTAACCTGTGCAATCTGTGAAAGTTTAGAGCCAGTAATGTCTATGTAATCAAACCTGTAGACTCTACTTTACTGTGTAATCATACTGTACTGTGTGTATTCTATGATGTGAAAGACCAAAGTTTATTGCCAGTGATGTCTATATAATGGATTACCTGTAGACTGTAATGATTATAGCTTCTATCAAAACTATGTCATATTCCTGGTAAAATTATAAATGCTAATCTCGGAAGGCATATACTACTGCTTGCCTCGCTGAATTAGCTATATGATGCATGCTAGTATTTACTAGTAGTAGTTGCGATGAAACTTACAAACATGTTCGAAACAGACAACCGATGGTGAGAGAAGAAAGATACCACGCTGAAGGCGCCGATGGCTGATAACCCACCCCCCCCCCCCCCCCCCCGACCATCAGCTCAGACTGAGATGTTAGTACAACTCTGTGTTATAAACTGCCTTAGGATCATCTAGGCTAGATCAATCCGGTAGCTGCTTTTGACTATGCAAGATCTTGTCCAAGATCTAAGAGGAGAGGGAAGAGATCAGTGAGGAAGAGAAACATACCGAGCTAGTGGCCATGGTAGAGGGCGACGGCGTGAGCGTGGGTGAGCGAGGCAGCGTCGGTGGTGCTTCCCGTGGCTAAGCGCAACACCCTAGATCGGAAGGGGTTGTGGTGGGGAGAGCGGCGACGCGACAAACCTCATAGTCTGTGCCCCGGTCCCCACCTCTCTATATATTGCGCTGCCACAGGGGCCCACCAACCTTGACTTGGTTGGGCGCCCCCGATCAGGGCGCGATCGAGGGTCCGTATGAACCGTTGGGTTCATACGTGGAGAGGTCAACCTAACATTCTCCCCCTTGATCTCGACTTTACCTTTCACTTTACACTTTACTTATTTTATCACAGATCGATACATAGAGCATGTTTCATCGTCTCAGCTCAATTGCCGATAGAATCAGACAGCCACTATATACCTTTCTATTTTGAAACAAATTCTGTTACTTTTGGGCCTCTATGGTCCAGGAATCATAGGCTTCCCGTTAAACCCATGCCGGCTATGTGTTCCTTGAACACATTGGGTGGTAAGCCTTTCATTAGTGGATCCGCAAGCATATCCTTTGTCCTTATATGCTCGAGACTTATAGTTTGATCCTGGACTTTATCCTTCACAACATAATACTTTATATCTATAGACTTTGAAGCATTACTCGACTTGTTGTTGTGAGCATAGAATACTGCGGGCTCGTTGTCACAGTACATCTTTAGTGGCCTGCTGATGCAGTCAACCACTTTCAAGTCGGGTAAGAATTTCTTTAACCATAACGCCTGTCCCATGGCCTCATAACATGCTATGAATTCTGCATACATCGTAGATGATGCAACTATCGACTGTTTGGCGCTTCTCCACGAAATAGCACCTCCTGCGAGAGTAAAGACATACCCTGTCGTGGACTTTCGGTCGTCTTTATCTCCCGCAAAATCTGCATCTGAATACCCTTTTATCTCTAGGGAATCAGATCGTCTATATGTTAGCATGAGGCCTTTTGTGCCTTGCACATAACGCAAAGCTTTCTTTACCATCTTCCAGTGCTCTATGACTGGATTCTCTTGATATCTGCCGAGTACCCCGGTGATAAATGCTAAGTCAGGGCGAGTGCACACTTGTGCATACTGTAAGCTTCCAACAGCCGAAGCATATGGTACTGACTTCATTTGATCGATCTCATATTGATTCTTTGGACATTGGGATTTCCCAAAACTATCGCCCTTGACTATGGGAGCAGGTGTTGAATTACTCGCATGCATATTGTATTTCTTTAAAATCTTTTTACAATACGCTTTCTGCGACAGTCCTAACACTCCATTCTTTCTGTCTCGGTGAATTTCTATGCCCAAAACATAAGAGGCTTCACCAAGGTCTTTCATGTCAAAGTTTGATGACAAGAACTTTGTTTCTAGTAGTAGACTAACATCACTGCTAGGAAGCAGAATGTCATCCACATATAGAATCAGGAAAATGTATTTCCCACTTTTGAATTTTGCATAAATGCAATTGTCCTCAACATTTTCTTTGAATCCAAATCCTTTAATGGTATCATTAAACTTTAAATACCACTGCCTAGAGGCTTGCTTTAATCCATAAATGGATTTCTTTAGGCGGCATCCCATAATGTTCCTTCCCCTCCATGAAAAAACCCTTGGGTTGTTTCATGTAAACATTTTCTTCTAAATCTCCATTTAGAAATGTCGTCTTGACATCCATTTGATGTAACTCTAAATCAAAATGTGCAACTAGTGCCATGATGATTCTGAAGGAGTCCTTACATGAGACCGGAGAAAAAGTCTCATTATAATCTACGCCTTCTCTTTGCGTAAAGCCTTTTGCCACGAGTCTAGCTTTGTACTTTTCTACATTCCCATTGGAGTCATACTTTGTTTTGTAGACCCACTTGCATCCTACTGTTTTGGCTCCTTTGGGAATTTCCTCTAAGTCCCAAACATTGTTGGAACTCATCGATTTCATTTCATCTTCCATTGCCTCCACCCACTTGGCTGAGTGAGGGCTACTCATGGCTTCTTCATATGAGGTAGGATCGCCCTCCATATGAACTACATTGTAAACTTTGTAGATGTCTTTGGAAATGGCTGGTCTTCGTTCTCTTTTAGACCGTCTGAGTTCATCAGACTCTTGCTCATTTCTTGCCTCGGGTTCAGGCACATTTACACTAGGTGGCTGTTCTGGCTCCCTTTCGTGCTCAACAGTGGGTTCAAGTGGCTCCTGATGGACAGGTTCCGAAGTTTCGCCCATTGTTGTCACGTGTGGAATCACAACAGGTGCCGGCACCAGAACCTCAGGGGTTGTAGATGGTGGCACAACAGGTAGCGAGAAAAATGGCTCCTGAGTCATCGGATTAGGTGCATGCACCCTCTTCTCCTCAAGATCAATTTTCCTAGCTACCGTGCTCCCCCTCATCAATTCGTCCTCCAAGAAGATTGCATGTCTCGTTTCTACAAACTTTGTATATCTGTCGGGACAGTAGAAACGATAGCCTTTGGACTTATCTGGATAGCCAATAAAATGGCAAGATACTGTTTTGGGGTCTAACTTTGCAGTGTTTGGATTGAAGACTTTTGCCTCAGCTGGGCTCCCCCAGACCCTCAAGTGGTGCAGAGAGGGGACTCTGCCTGTCCACAATTCATACGGTGTTTTGGGCACCGACTTACTTGGTACTCTGTTGAGAATGTGAATGGCGGTTTTAAGCGCCTCCATCCACAATCCCAATGCACCATATCCATAAGGGTACGGTTGCGCCTTTCAGCTACTCCGTTTTGCTGAGGTTCGCCCGGCATAGAATACTGGGCGACTATTCCATTTTCTTGCAGGAACCGTGCAAAGGGTCCTGGTACTTGACCATATGGAGTATGCCGACCGTAGTACTCCCCCCCACGATCGGACCGAACTATTTTGATTCTTTTATCGTGCTGATTTTCTACTTCAACTTTGAAAATTTTAAATTTATCCAACGCTTCAGATCTTTCTTTGATTGGATAAATATAACCATACCGGGAGTGGTCATCCGTGAATGTTATGGATGAATCATAGCCATCCACACTTTTCACCGAAAACGGTCCACAAATATCCGTGTGGATTATTTCTAGTGTAGCTATACTTCAGTTTGCACCCTTTTTAATTTGTTTGACATACTTTCCTTTAATGCAATCTATGCATTGTTCTATGTCGGAGAACTCTAACGGAGGAAGAATGTCATTTTTAACGAGGTTTTCTATTCTTCCCCTCGAAATATGGCCTATTCTGCAGTGCCATAGTTTCGATGAGTCAAGAGTTCGCTTTCTTTTCTTTTGTTCTTTGTTCGACAAGGAAACTTTTCCATTCACATCACACACAGAAAAAACTTTCTCATGCAGGGATAATAAATATAGCTTGTCATGTAGGGTAGCAACACCCACACAAATATATTTAAACCATATGGCATACTTGCCACATCACACTCATAGTTATCTTTGTCCTCATGGGATACACATATCAAATTTTCGTGTAATGAAGGCTTTTAGTCTTTTCTATGTCCCATTTTTCTGGGAACATGCTATAATTGACAACAGAGGTGTCAAATTATTCAGGCAGTGAAGCCATCACCAAGTGAACAAGGAGTGCAGCCTTTAGCTCCAAATCAGCATCCATGGGTTTAAGCTTAGCTGCCATGTTGCTCATCCGGAGTCTCTTATGCCATGTGCACCTCCATTGTACCTTTCTGTCACCGGCTCTTTCAGCAGGTGGGGCATATGCCTTTTGAGAACCAGTGAACTAGCTCTTTATCTTTTCTATAAACTCCCATGCGGAAGCACACTTTGCAATTGAGCCCGCATTAGCGTTCTCAATTGTGTTCTTAAAAAATAATACAACTTTTGTTGGTATTAAACATCTTTTGGTTCTCTAAGATATATGCCATATCCAATAGAGCATGGTCCTTTTCTTTTCATGCCATGCAACATCATCATCTTTTCTTCCTTTACACCACAATGATGTGTAATCTTAACAACAATTGCATGCAGTAATCCAACGTTGGTATAAATTAAAACATACAACTGTTTATGCAATTAAATCTATATCACCGTTGGGCAGATAATAGAGATAAATACATATATTATTGCAACAAAAACATGATCATGTTATTAATAACGTTGGTCATAAAATAACAGAACCATAATTGTTTCAATAATCACTTTAACATACTTTTTGAAATTTAATTCACTTTAAAGCTTTAACTAACACTTTTAACTATTTGCATAGATAAATGCACTTTTTAACATAAAATGAAAAATCATGATCATGCTATTAATGACGTTGGTTATATAATAACATAATCATAATCACATTTTAATATTACTTTATTGCATTTAAGCAATCACCTTTAACTATTTGCAGCGGAAACATTTATAATGACTTTCATAAAACTCATACTTTACGTTATAAAAGTTCTGCCTTTATAACGTTCTCTAGTCAAAATATACATAAAGATAAAATGACTAGAGAAAACTATGTAAAAAATTGCTCAAAACTAAGCAAAACCATTAAACAACAACTCTGTAAAATAAAAAACAGAAAACTGTGAAGAAAAAACGCCCTACTGGGCCAACCGGGCGGCCTGCAGTTATCTCCTGCTCGCGCGCGCTCGCAGGAGCAGCCAGCAGCCGCAGCGGCCCAAGGCCCATCCGCGCGCTGCGGCTATCCGTCGCCCGAGCGCCGTCGGCCGCCCGCTGCGCAGCGTGGCCCGCCAGCAGCCCAGCCGGGGCCTGCTTGGCCCGCCTGGCCCGCCCGCCAGCGCCCGCCAGCCGCCCGCTCCATCCTGGCCGTCCACACGCGCAACCCTACATCCGACGGTCGGCCGCCCTCTTCGGGCGGTATAAAAGACCCAGCCGCCGACCCCCACTAACCCTAGAATACATTTTCCCCCCTCACCGCTCCCGCGTGGCCACCGCGGCGGCGCCGCGTCCCGCGCGCGGCCGCCCCGCGTGGTCACCGCGTCCACCGCGGCGGCGCCGCGTCCTGCGGGCCGGTTGCCCCGCGTGCACCGCGTCCTCCCCGCGTCCCCGTCTGCGGCGGCGCTGCGCTCCTCCGTGGCTGCCCCGCGTCGGTGGCGTGTGGGAGAGGCCGAGGCCGGCCGCTGGCCCTTCCCTCCCTCGCCGGCGTGGCAAAGCCCGCTCTGGGCCGAGGTGAGGCGGCCGCCTACGGCGAGCCCCTCCCTCCGGCCGAGCTCTGGCGCTTGCCCCCGGTTGAGCACGAGGCGAGGCGAGGCGGCCGCCCTCCGGCGTGCCCCTCCCTCTCCCTCTCAGCGCCGGCGGCGCGAGCCCCGCGTGAGGGCCGAGACGAGGCGGCGGCGCGTCGCGCGCCCCTCCCCCCATCTTGCTCTTTCCCTCCTTCCGAGTAAAGGAGGAGGACGGCCGGAGCCTTGGCGCCCCCTGCCCCCCTTGCCGGCGGTGCGTCCACCCGAGGGTGGGCGCACCACCGTCAAGAGGAGTGGCGGCGGTGCCTCTTGCCGGCGGTGGCCGGTGGGTGCCCTTCTTTTACTTTGTTTGCCTTTTCTTGCGGGATCTGGGGAAAGAGTTTATTCGGGGTGAGATCTGGGGACTTTGGGGTTGCTTTTGGGGCTTTAGATCTAGGGTTTCTTCGCTTTGCCCCCGAGAGGGTTGGTTCTTCGTTTAGATGTCTCCGTAGGATACCCATCTAAATCAAGAGGAACGGCGCGGCCATGAGGCAGGCGCACTTTTCATCTAGGTCTTTTACTTTGGATTTCTTTTGCACCGAACAAATCTAGCCACGATTGGCTCTGATACCAATGTTATAAACTGCCTTAGGATCATCTAGGCTAGATCAATCCGGTAGATGCTTTTGACTATGCAAGATCTTGTCCAAGATCTAAGAGGAGAGGGAAGAGATCAGTGAGGAAGAGAAACATACCGAGCTAGTGGCCATGGTAGAGGGCGACGGCGTGAGCGTGGGTGAGCGAGGCAGCGTCGGTGGTGCTTCCCGTGGCTAAGCGCAACACCCTAGATCGGAAGGGGTTGTGGTGGGGAGAGCGGCGGCGCGACAAACCTCATAGTCTGTGCCCCGGTCCCCACCTCTCTATATATTGCGCTGCCACAGGGGCCCACCAACCTTGACTTGGTTGGGCGCCCCCGATCAGGGCGCGATCGAGGGTCCGTATGAACCGTTGGGTTCATACGTGGAGAGGTCAACCTAACACTCTGATATATACAGAAAGCTGAATTTTAGGAGGCATATAATGCTAGCAGAATGAATTGAGTGAGCAAATATATAAAAACATATGGGCTCTGCTTAAAAAGGAACATAATACTACTGCACAAGAACATGCAGAATGGTTTCAACAACCATCCAAGGCTCTGATGCAAATACTACGATTTTCGCATCACAACAAAGAGCAAACAATGGAAATCTTTCCAGAGCATGGTAAATGGTGAAATGGATATAGAACATGATGGGAAAGAATGTTAAAGACACAGCTAGTAACATTGTTGAGTGTCTCTTTGTGGGATCAAATGGGTGATTAGTTACAAGTAGTAGATCAAAGCAACTATTTGTATGCTAATGCTAAAATATGAACATATCAAATACAGAATGAAACCAACTTTTATCTAGCTATTTGGATATGGATCAACAAAAAAGTATCGACTATTGAGGGAAAGGAACATGGAGTTGAAACATCTTGCTACAATGTTGGCAATTTCAGAACTTCATATTTAGCTGGCGAACAATCTGTTGATAGCCTCTCTTGCAAAAAGTTCAGCATAGACCTGACATTACCATGTTTGATGCCTCTACGTACAACCCCAAAGGTTAGCTATAGTACTTGCATTGCTTCATGTTTTTCCCTTAATGAATGACTATGTTAGTATCGTGGTTAAAAAAGTCTATATCAATAGTTATCCTATCAGGAAGAAAGACACAGGCATCATAATCAATTTATTATACTCCACTATGGAATTAAAAAAAACATTATCAGAATGAGTTGAGTGAGGTCTTGCGCTTTCCTCAAAGAGCAACATTTTATACATGCACGAGAAAGTGCAAAATGGTCTGTGAACCCACAACCTATACAGAATAAAATTAGGTTCAACTAAGTGCACCAACAACCTATGCTAAGCAAGACAAACAATAAGGTGATAGCAAGATGAAATACTTCAAGCACGATGGCTATCATAATATAAATTGCATAAGTAAAGGGATCGGTTGAGAGATAACCAATGAACACGGAGACAAAGATTTTTATCATGAATCCCACTTTCAAAGAAGCTACATCTTTGTTGGAGAGGTGCGATGGTGCAACACTCTCCGAACGCCACAAGTGGATCACCTAAGGGTGTGGTGGCTCGATGCTCACCCAACGCCACACAAGGCATCACCCCAAGATGCAAAGACACGCAACACACCGACGCCATAATAGGCTCACCCTATTCTCTGGTGAGCTCGCCACAAAGGCCTACTCACGATCCACTAAGGGACACTTGAGGGCGGTCACCAAACCCGTACAAGGAAGGGTCTATCTCCACAACTCAATTGAAGGCTCCCAACAACAAAGCCACAACAGGCTACAAGTTTCAGGCTTCTCCACAAATCAATTGGAGGCTGCAAGAAGACAACACACCAACCACCCAACCGTCTAGGGTTCCAAGAATCCAAGAGTAACAAGCCCACAAGCTTGTACTCACCGAATCTCTGTGGAGAACTCAAACCTGTGCAACAAATACAAGGGCAAGTCCTTCACTCCCAAATTCTAACAAAGCTATTGGGGAATAAGAGAGGAAGAACAGAAAACTCTCCAAGATCTAGACCCCAAGGATTCCTTCACATAAGGGATTTGGTTTGGTGAGGTTGTATATCTGGATCCCCTCTCTCAAATCCCTTAAAAAGATGCAAGAATCATAGGAGGAGAAAGAGAGAGAACAAGCTCTTCAAGGTCAACAATGGAGGAGAGAGAGAGAGAGAGAAATGGACCAAAAAACGCATGCCCACGAAGGGGAAGATGAGCCCCTTTTAAAGGGCTCTCAAATCTGACTGTTTGAGTCATTTACGACCCTGGTCGGTACTACCAGTGGGGGCGGTACTGATGCTACACTCAACAAGGAGGAAGAGTGCTTCGTTGGAAACCCCAAGAGCAAGGTATGAAGAGTACAGCAGCAAGATTTCTCTCAGTAGAAACCGAGGTTATCGAACCAGAAGGAGGAAGGAAACGTCACACATGTGTTGGAAGCAACGTGGAGACCTGCACAACACAAACTCAAGACTCTGTCCCAATGAATCAGTGAGGTTGTCAAGCTCACCGGTTTGCTGTAACAAAGGATTAAACGTATGGTGTGGAAGATAATGGTTTGCAGCAAGTAACAGTGGAAGATGTATCAATGGTAAAGATTGGACCGGGGTCCATAGTTCACTAGAGGTGCTCTCCTTAGATAAACAACATGGCATGAAGGATAAACGAATTACAGCGGGGCAATTGACAAGAACTGAACAAGACATAACAATGCAATTACTAGCCAGAAAGATCCTATGAGGTTGATTGGGAAATACAACAATATACATAGACCGTAATTCAACTGCATCTATGACTAGAAGTCTACCTTCAGGTTATCATCTGAACCCCCCCAGTATTAAGTTGCAAGCAACAGACAACTGCATTAAGCAAAGTGTGTAAGGTAAACAGTCCACATGTTCCATGAACAAGAGACCGTTGTTTTCTCCCTAATAGCAACAACACATCTATAACCGAAGAGATTATTGTCACTTCCCTTGGAAACTAGAGGCATGAACCCACTATCGAGCATAAATACTCCCTCTTGGAGTCACTAGCAACTACTTAGCCAAGATAACCACTAGCAACGGAGAGCATGCAAGATCACAAACAACACAGACATGATAGAATCATAAAGATAGAACCATTAATAAAACCAATATAATAATCTCAATATCCATCGGATCCCCGCAAACACAACATGCATGATTGCAAATAGATTAGATCTTAATCATGAACGGAGCTCACATGATCTATACATGAAAGCACAAAGGAGGAGATACAACCATCTAGCTACTACATGGACCCATAGTCCAAGGTGGAACTACTCACGAATCATACCGGAGAGAAGGCCTCCGGGATGATCTCCCCTCCGGCAGGGTGCCGGGAAGAGCTTCAGATCCCCCCGATCTAGGGACGATGGTGGCGGCGGCTACAGACGGTTTCGTGGAATATTGATCGGGTACTGAGAGTTTCTGCGTCGGGGGCTTCTTATAGGCGAAGAGGGAGACCAAGGCGGGAGCCAGAGGGGGCAAACCCTACCCAGGCGCGGGATAGGGCCCACCCGTGCCTAGGGGGGTTAGCCGCCCTGGCACGCCTCCTCGTCTCTCCTCTGGACTTCTTGTTCCCCACGGAAAGTTATTGACTTTGTCCTTCGTCCCGTCCAATTCCGAGAATATTTCTTTACTAACTTTTTTGAAATCAAAAACAGAAGAAAACAGGCATCTGGCACTGTTGCAACTTGTTAATAGGTTAGTACCAGAAAACATGTAAAAAGCACTTCAAAGTGTAGACAAGTAAAGCAACGTAGATACTAAACAAGCATGGAGCATCAAAAAATATAGATACGTTTTCAACGTATCAGCATCCCCAAGCTTAACTCCTGCTTGTCCTCGAGTAGGTAAGTGATAAAAGAATAATTTTTTAGGTGACATGCACCCTCACAATAAAGATCCAACCATTTGCAAACATTGAAAGCTGGGATCAAAGAACTCTAAACATGTGCATGAAAGATGGAGTTCTAACAATAGGACATAGTAATTATGCATGCAACATGGCAAGCTACAAACAAAGATCATGAGTAATATGCATTGAAAAACGTTTGTTTGTTTCACATGCAGAAAACATAGCATAGTGGCAATCAGCTTGTCCCTCATAGAGTAGCAATATAGATGCATATGACACCTTCAAAGTTCACAAGGGTGACTAGAAATAAGTATCACAAGAACAAGTAATAACACAATATGCATCAATTAATAAGCTTTGGAACACTGCACACAAAATGACAACTATACTCTCTTAATGGTGCCTAAAGGTAGAAGGTAGAGACTCAATAATGATGGAAGAAAGGCCTTTTTTGTAAAGGAAGCAGGGATTACAAGTTTCAAAAAGAGCTTCCAAAAATTATGGTACTTATTAGCTTTCATCCCTCGTTGCCCCTATCATAAGCATCTTGAAGTGGTTAAGGTTAAAGTGGCAAAGCTGGAGTATATGCTTGACAAAGTATAAGTTGGCAATCTCAAGTCCCTTGACTATGAGGGCTACACCTCATGGATACTCAACTTAGGGCCTAGGCAAGTTCTTGTCACTGTAAGTATTTGCATATCATTGAGAACCGCCAACGGGGTACCCCTTGCACATGGTACAGGAGATTTCCCATAACCAAAATGACAAGGCAAGCAGATAATGGGCATCTCAGCAATTCTTCTTATGTACCATGGGAATATGGTGCCTTTTCTCTCTTTCCTCTTTTCTCAATGTGTCTCTCTTTTTTTATAAGAAGAATGCTTCATAGATGTCACTATGGTGATGCTGCAAGTTTCCACCATGATTAGGCATGGCTTAGGCTAGCGGCCCAGGCATTTCTCTAACACAGAATACAAACTCCATGGACTTACAAGTTCCCACTTTATTTCACACCGGTAACATCCATAGACAAAAGAGCATGATATCAACGGAGTATAAAAAGTACAAGTGCAATGTTGAAAACGTTCCCCGTGACAGCACGGTTCTGCTAATCCCAACTTATAAGTGCAAGCATATACAACAAAGTTGCCTCAATGGTTCAAGTTTATTAGGGGCAAAGAATAAAATGTGCCATCAAGTTCGTGAGGGCTTTAATCACTAAGTTTTCACATAACAAAATAGTTTTTAATTGGAAGATAGTTGAAAACAAGAATATACTTGGAATGGTGTAACACACCATGCATAGGAGTTTATAGTGGACACTTTGGGATAACTTGGTTTCTTGGGAGTTGGAAGCATGAGTAGAAGTTACTCATACAAGTGGAGGCTAGCAAAAGACTAGGAGCAACCAACTAAGAGAGCAATAATGGCCATAATTATGCAATGCAACAAAGCAAACTAATCAAAGAAAAGAGTGGTACTACAAGTCAAGGACTAAATGATCATAGAGGCTAATGGTGACTTGTCATAGTCATAAAATGGTGTAAGCATGTGCCAAGTCAACCCAAGCAAAATATCAAAGGAGAATACCACAATACTATGTTTTTGCATGCTAAAACAACGCATAATTTCTTTAAGGCACACTAAGCAATCCCAATTGTTTGGAACAAGACATGCTATAGCAATAATCACTAAGCATAATGCTAAAACAACACCTAGCATGTCATGCTAAAGTCTAAGTCATAGTCAACGCAAGCTCCTCTTGCACTCCAAGCAAGAACTTACTACTCCTTTCCAAACACCAAGCAAACTTATTTGCAAAATAACACAGCGAGAACGGGGGTCCAAACTACTAAATCAACCTAAACATACTAAGCAAAGTAAACGAAAACTAAGACGCTCCAAGAACAACACAACTGTGCATAAAACAATAAAAGTGAAGTGTCTAGACAGTCCTGAGCTTTTATTGATGAAGAAGGGGATGTCTTGGGCATCCCTAAGCTTTGACGATTATACCTCTTGTATATTTCTTGGGATGACATAATGGTGGTATCCCCAAGCTTGAGATTTTGTCTATTCTTCATCTCATTGCATCATTCTCTCTCTACACCTGAAATTTTTCCTTCATACAAAACTTCACACAATCTTCATTAGCAACATTAGCTTATTCAAAAGATATTAGACCGCTGGCAAAGCTTTGGAACAGCAAGTATTTTCACTAAAAATACAAGCTACTGAAGTAACTCCTTCAAAGAAACTCAATTTACCTGAAGAGAGCTCAAAAAGAAATCAATAAGAAGCAAATGCAAATAATGACAGAAATCTGTCAAAACAGACCAACAGGTAGAAACGAATTTTTTTGAACATCTTCTGTTGCTCAAATCAGAAAGTGTTGAAGTAACAAAAGTTATCTAACATACTAGGGGATTTATTCGTAAATTTTGAGCTCAATCCGAGTTACAGAGACTCCTCACGATTTTTTTTGGTGGAGGACAGAAATCTGTTTCGGTACAACAACTCCCCAAATCTTACTTCCCTCTTATTAGAGGTCATTCTTGGCACAAAAATCAAACAAAAAGGATAAGGAGAGGTCATTACAGAAGTAATAACTTCCAAGACTCAAGAAAACTCTTGGGTTATCTCCTAACAAGTACTTTTCTTTAACGCCTTTAAGTTAGGCACAAGAAGCTTGAGAAGATGCTCACATAAGAAATATGAATTGAAATTAAAGAGAGCATCAAGAAGCAAATTCAAAACACATTTAAGTCTAACCCTATTCCTATGCATAGGAATCTTGTATGCAAATAAATTCACAAAGAACAAAGTGACATGCATAGGAAGATGAAACAAGAGCAACTTCAAAACTTTCAGCACATAGAGAGGTGTTTCAGTACCATGAAAACTTCTACAACCATACTTTCCTCTCTCATAATAATTTTCAGTAGCATCATGAATAAACTCAACAATATAGCTATCACATAAAGCATGCTTTTAATGATCTACAAACACATAATTTTTATCAAGCTCAAAACAGTGGGATTAAAACCTCCACAAGTTTTACCCAAAGTAGATATTTCAAAAGGATCCACAGGAACATAACAATCATCCTTCTTTGGTAAGCATGGGGGACAATAAAATAATATAAGAGGTAAAGAGTTACTCTCATTAGAAGGTAGGCATGGGTAGATCCATTCTTCCTCCTTTTGTTCATCACTCTCCTCCTATTTTTCATCTAATGAGCTTTCAGTTTCAACAATTTCTTCTTCCATAGGCTCCTGCAAGGCATTAGTCTCTTCCACTTGTGGGAAGCATCTATTAAAATATTCAAGAATATAGCCATTTGCTTCCTTGTAATTATCAAAGCAGAATTTAAGTATCTCATAAACCTCACATTCATAAGGTGCATCATCCGTATTTTCAAGCAAACTAGCAAGTTCAAATGCACCCTTGAAAGCAATAAATTCTTCAATTTGTTCCACATCATAAAAGTCATAATTTCCTTTAACATAAGAAGATATGGTAACATTATAATTATACTCACATTGAAAAGGTATGTGTTTATACCTCCTGCAGCAACAAGCTTTATCAAAGCAATAAGTAACATTATAGGTAGAGCGCACCTCTCTAGCAATAGCACTCAATTTATCAATTTGTTACCATAAGTGTTTTCCTTTTTGTGACAAACGGTGTTCCTTATAATAATACTTTTCTTCTTCAGTGAACCCACTTTGCCAATAAGAACTAGTTTCAAAGAAACCATCCATTGATAGAAAGCATGACCAAGCAAGGCAAAGACAGACCAGCAACTAGAGCAGGAACTATTTTTTGTGTGTTTTTGAATAAGGCAAGAAAACCAAACTAGACTGATTTTTTGAGGTTTTTTTGAAAAGAGGCAAACAAAACCAAGCAAAAGAAACAAAGCAGACTAAAAACAAAGTAAAGAGAAAGGAAGTGAAGGACTCCCCTAGTGAAGACGTCCTTAGCCTCCCCAGCAACGGCGCCAGAAATTACTTGATGCTACACTTAACAGGGAGGAAGAGTGCTTCGTTGGAAACCCCAAGAGCAAGGTAAGAAGAGTACAACAGCAAGATTTTCCTCGGTAGAAACCAAGGTTATCAAACCAGAAGGAGGAAGGAAATGTCACATAGGTGTTGGAAGCAACGTGGAGATCTGCACAACACAAACTCAAGACTCTGTCCCAACGAATCAGTGAGGTTGTCAAGCTCACCGGTTGGCTGTAACAAAGGATTAAACGTATGGTGTGTAAGGTAATGGTTTGCAGCAAGTAACAGTGGAAGATGTATCAATGGTAAAGATCGGACCAGGGTCCATAGTTCACTAGAGGTGCTCTCCTTAGATAAACAACATGGCATGAAGGGTAAACGGATTACAACGGGGCAATTGACAGGAACTGAGAAAGGCATAACAATGCAATTACTAGCCAGAAAGATCCTATGAGGTTGATTGGGAAATACAACAATATACATAGACCGTAATCCAACTGCATCTATGACTAGAAGTCCACCTTCAGGTTATCATCCGAACCCCCTCCAGTATTAAGTTGCAAGCAACAGACAACTGCATTAAGCAAAGTGTGTAAGGTAAACAGTCCACATATTTCATGAACAAGAGACCGTTGTTTTCTCTCTAGTAGCAACAACACGTCTACAACCGAAGAGATTATTGTCACTTCCCTTGGAAACTAGAGGCATGAACCCACTATCGAGCATAAATACCCCCTCTTGGAGTCACTAGTAATTACTTGGCCAAGATAACCACTAGCAACGGAGAGCATGCAAGATCACAAACAACACAGACATGATAGAATCATAAAGATAGAACCATTAATCAAACCAACATAATAATCTCAATATCCATCGGATCCCCACAAACACAACATGCATGATTACAAATAGATTAGATCTTGATCATGAACGGAGCTCACAAGATTTATACATGAAAGCACAAAGGAGGAGATACAACCATCTAGCTACTACATGGACCCATAGTCCAAGGTGGAACTACTCACGAATCATATCGGAGAGAAGGCCTCCAGGATGATCTCCCCTTCGGCAGGGTGCCGGGAAGAGCTTTAGATCCCCCCGATCTAGGGACGATGGTGGCGGCGGCGACAAACGGTTTCGTGGAATATTGATCGGGTACTGAGAGTTTCTGCATCGGGGGCTTCTTATAGGCGAAGGGGGAGACCGAGGCGGCGGCAAGAGGGGGCAAACCCTACCCAGGCGTGGGGTAGGGCCCACCCGCTCCTGGGGGGTTTAGCCGCCCTGGCACGCCTCCTCGTCTCTCCTCTGGACTTCTTGTTCCCCACGGAAAGTTATTGACTTTGTCCTTCGTCTTGTCCAATTCCAAGAATATTTCTTTACTAACTTTTCTGAAACCAAAAACAGCAGAAAACAGGCATCTGGCACTGTTGCAACTTGTTAATAGGTTAGTACCAGAAAACATGTAAAAAGCACCTCAAAGTGTAGACAAGTAAAACAAAGTAGATACTAAACAAGCATGGAGCATCAAAAATTATAGATACGTTTCCAACGTATCAGGTACTATCGTGGCACCCATCCAACAGTCACAAAACTACGATGCGAAAAAAAGAAAAAGAAGCATGGCCGGTACTACCGCCGGTCCACATGTACTTCCGGCAGGGACGGTACTACCGCCTTTAATTCCGACCAAAGTTTCGTCAAATAGCCCACAACATACAGATAGGTTACTGAACCGAAACCATGTTGAGCGAAAGTAGCCCTGATACTTCTCCTAGTACTACCGGAGGCAAACATGCCCTAGCGGGACTACCGGTGGCAAGCCGGAAATTCCGCTCACGAAAACTTCAGAAACCAAAACTGCAAGAACTATCGCATTCGAACTCCAAACTAGATGAAACCAATTTTGTTGGAAAGCTAGCAACAAATAGAATCCAACAAAAATACCAAGGGAAAAAATATTGGGTATCACCAAGGGAGAAAATACCATAAATATATATGTGAGATATCTCCCAAGGTGTGAAGCTGGAAAAACCCGCACAATCAAAAACACAATAAGATATGCAGGGGAAATCTGTTTTTGATGAACTAGAGCTTGTTATGATGATAACCACAAGATCTAGATCCTCACATGGACAAGATCCAAATAACAACCAAGAAATATGATGCAAGAAAGCAAAGGTTTGAACTTTATCCGAAAGATGCGATCGAGTTACTCACTCGAGATCCCCTCTTGATAGTACGGCTATCTATCCTAAACCCGGTCTCCCAACTAACAACATGAGACCGAAAAAAGAGAAACCCTACCAAGACCGTACCTTTGCCTTGAGCTTGATGTAGACCGTCTTGTCCTTCTCAAGATGGAACATCTTTCTTGATTGCGCTTGCTTGCTCTTTCTTGATGAGGACTTGCGAATTTCTCCCCATACTCCATGGGAAAACCTCTTCTTTAAACTTGTCTTCATCACTCCATGATCACCGAGGATGACAAGCTTCAAGCATGAGATCTTCTAGAGATGGTGCATCTTGAGATTGCACTTCTTCATTCCTTCTTGAGTGTTGATCCATCGAGATTTCAACTCTTTGCACTTGTCTTGATCAACCTTCAAGCTCCTTCTTTATCTTTCAACCTTGAGATAAGCACATGGCTCATGCGATGCCTATGGAAAAACCTACAAGTAAAACTTAATTTGCATATTAGTCTATAGGAATTGTCATTAATTACCAAAACCACACATGACGGCTATTGGCAGGGTATCTCGCGAAGTAGGATGAATCGAACGCAGGGGCTGAACACGATCTCTCCATGACCTCTCTGTGACCTTGGAGAGGAACGGTAGAATCACGGCAAGGAATACACATCGAATTTCCCCATGCCCAAGTCACCGTGCGGTGTAAAAACCCTGTTGTTGCTTTGTTGTGTCGTTTGGCGAGGTTACATATAGAAGAGGCTGATCAGGCGATCAGATCTGAAGCTCCAGGGAGGAAGAGATAGGGTTTTCCCTTGTGGAAGAAGGTCCCCTCCTATGGTGTCGCATCCCTCCTTTTATATGCGCCTCGGGAAGGGTTCCCACATGGCGAAAATGATGAGGGCAGGTGAGTCAAAGATGCCTCTCTCTGCCTTCGTCATGCTCTTCATGTATCCATAGAGGAGGACGTGGTCCCACTGCGCAGTCCTGTCAGCCACTCCTAGCTTGGAGAAGGGGAAAGCCCTTCCCTTGGAGGGGAAGTTGATGGTTTCCTTGCACGGCGGTAGTGTACTGTGACAATCTTCGTGGAGGTAATCATTGCCCTACCTCTTGGAGCGTAGGTGTCCCTGTGCGGCTTCCGTGACTTAGGCACAGGGGTGAGTGTACGTCTTGTACTGTGTCCTCGTCGAGTTACTTCTTGCTTCGCGGTGGTCCCTTTGAAGGGAGGCTTTGCCTAGAGACCTCACGGCGTAACTGCCTTGCCGCGGGGATCAGCAGTAGATGGGCCATGGTATCCTGATTACCACAGACAGATGATGACGTCTTAGAAGTAAGAAACTTTTTAGTCATCTGATCATGATTAAATTGTATAATTAATTAATACCAATGTGAAACTAGGATGTTGTGAGTACATGCTGCAATGTTTTATTTCTTTTTACAACAGTAGAGCAGAATTCCATAACTGGCTTGACTCATTCGTCTTCCTCATCAGTCGCCAACCCGACGGTTGGGTCTAGCCTAGTGTATGCAATTGTATACGAAAACTTATTGCACCTAAACTATTTTACCGGTGCTTTCAGTATTAGCATTCAGCTACAGCAGTACACTGAATGCTCATGTACATACATACTGTTAAACATAACACTCATTGGATGTACGTATGGTTCTGGAGGAGGCTTAAGAAACAGCAAGATGATTCGAGTTTTGATGTATAGTTCATAGAGCCACGCAGAAGTACAAAAACGATCATGTACATATTACCGTCATACCGTGTCAGGCTTTGCTCTCGCTTCAACCTTTTAATTAGCATGCCTCTATTGGAACGGAAAAACAAAGTTGCAATATTTTCTTCTGGTGCATTTACTGTAACAAATAGAACACTATGCTCTAAAAAGAGAACAAAACAACATTGACTTGTATACACTTTTGCATAGACGACGTGCCAACAAGTATAGATGCTCAACATCAATCTGGAAAGTGCAGGAGCAGTACTTTTGCTATTCAAATGCCACAGCTAATTATCAACCAATTTGTAGAGAGACAAGGAATCCATCAGAGGAGACGCAACACGGGGACTATGCCCAGGCGACAAACGAGTGAAACGCATAATCCTGCAAAGACTAGAAGGAATCCAAGAATCCAACTACTGAGTCTTTAAGTTCTTTTAGTACAGGGGATAAGAGAGAAGCAAAGGAACACTCAGGTCTTGCATTTGCTTTGGAAAAACTAAGACACCTTGCTGTCTCCTAGCAACCAACGAGATGATCAGGGAAGTCCTACTTGTACATTACGCCGTCCTATTTGTATTCACAATTATCTGCAATATCCGTACAATTTAGGTTAGACCATAACCAGAACAAGTAGCAGACATACTCAATTTAGGTCAGAAAAGAAGAGACAACAAAACACCTTACCTGGCCTATTTTCATCACTTGGCAAGGATTGTTTGAATCACCTAAGCATTTGGCTGTGGTGGAAGCAGTGGTGGTACCTACAGCAATGCATAAAGAGAAGAACTCTATTAGCTAATCTTGCATACATTTATAATCTTATTAAGTTCACAAGAATTAGTAGAAGTAGTAATGGTACAACCGTGCACTTCTCTGAATGTGTAATGCACTACAAAGCATGATGGAGGTAGCGAAATCTATATAAACTGGGTGAAATACAGACTAGTACCAAGGAAAATCCTGCCAATGTTCCACGAACTCGCGCACCAGCATTTTCCCATTTTGCTTGGATCCATACACCAGCTTTGCATCCTAATGATTCAATCCAGACCACAACATGGTAAGGCAAGTTAATGGTCCAGATCACCACTCGGACCATCTTGTATGGAATCTGCACATGGAGAATTTTGTTACGACAAGCATGGTACGCATGCGTAATTTTATAGTATGGCAGATTCTCACCGATGGGTCTTGGACACTCAACCCCCAATACAAAGTAAATGGGAGTGATGTTGCCATCATGGGGAAGATTGTGTACTCAGGTGTGGGAATGTAGTGAACTACACCCAAGTGAAAAGAGGCAAGTATAGACACCAATACCATAGCTTGCCATGCTCCCAGGCCAGCAATAAACATAGGCATCAGTGCTGAGTTCGGGGATTTAGCTGATACCAACCCCATGAACATAATGAGTAGGGAGCATGTGAAATAGATCACACAGTAGTGTGCATGATTCTTGTCGGTCCAGTTGATGGTTTTCAGTACTTCACCAATTCCACCCCAGCACATAATCACAATACCCAGGCCACATATTATCCCGTAATCTTCTAGCCTGGTTTTCTTGGTAGCCTCAAGCTCATAAGAGGACTTGTCTACTTGATACAGCTTCATGCGAACAAAGGTGCGTAAGGATCGAACTCAGGCACAAAAATCCATCCCTGTAATTAAGTAACCAAATGCAAATATGTAACAAACCAAATTCAGAGAAAACAAATTACAGTGTACATCAAATAAACGAAATAGAGAATTCCAAACGCATGAATAAAAAACCATGGAATCAACATGAAATTTTTTTGAGGGCAACACGAGCTGTCAAATAAAGGCTAGTGAGTAAACTGGTGTTCTGGTCTTGTTACTTACGCGTGGATCAGATTGATTTCGGGCCACAACCCAATACACACAAACACCAGTATGGTGGAGGCACGATAGCGTTGCTTCAGCTAAGGCTGACCTCGAAACTGATAACTCCTCCAGGAGTGTGGCAGTGTGGCTTGTGGGTTTGGCGACATGTTGATCAAGATAGGCTGAGCTGAAGTTATGGGCTCCCCACATGAGGAGGGAGGATCTGTTCCGGATTGCCAATGTCCTAGGAAAATTTTCAGAACAAAGAGGACAGGGCAGACTTGGGGAAAGACTAAGTGGAAACAAAGTCCCACAGGCTGGAGTTCCAGGCTACCAGCACGGTTAATGCAACGCCCTCATCATGGTCACAGTCTGCACGGCGTCGTGGCTGCGACACCTAGTCGAACACCTGGTGGGCATGGAGGGAGTGCAGTTGGCTGCAGTGCGAAGGACAAACTTTGGGTCGCATGGAGCCACGGAGGACGATGGAGCATGGAGGCCTACTGAGAGACCAAAATGGCGCCACGAGTTCGCTTAGGTAAACACTACCGGTGCGGCTGGACGCGGCCCTGGTGGGAGGAGACGCCACTGATGGCGCGTCAACGTCGTGGCTCGAGCAGCACGGCGTCGAACACTAGGTGGGCATGAGGATCGCGAAGCCGGTTGCGGCCGTAAAATCAACATCACGGGCCGTGACGTACGGGCCTCCGCCGCCCGGCGAAGTGGTCCCGCACCTTGTCTCCGAGACTCCGAGCACCACACTAGCTTAGAGATTGCGTACCTGCAGATCGGCGAACGAACGAGTGACATAGCACGGCTCCGGCCTCCTCCTGTAGAATAGTATTAGAAGGGAACCGCCGCTTCCGCACCGAGTGTCCCTCCTCCCTCGCGCCGCCGTCTTTTGTCCTTTTTTTTAACGGTTCTTTTGTCTTACGCAGCATTGATTCCGCGGTTCCGCCACAAAAGAAGAGAGTCAATAGACGGAGCAAAGCTGGCCCACTTAGCCATTAGCCTGCCTGGCATGGACCAAGGCCTGTCAATAAATAAGTCGTGCCAGGCTACTCCGTGGGCTTCGTCTCAAGGCCCAGGTTACTTAACGTGCTGGACCATTTAGACCGTTTCTTCCCCCCAAAAAAAGAGGAAAATGTAATAAAAAAAATAAAAAAGTTAAACGTGTTGTGCCGTGCTGGCACACGGTCTCCAGATCGCGGCATAGGCACGACCCGAAGTCACATGCCGGGCCAGTGACGCCATGGGCATGGCACGCATGCTTTGGGCTGGCCCGAAGTCACATGACGGAGACACCGGTTCTTGAGAGAGGATGAAGTGGACACTGCTCACTAGGATGTTGAGATGGCGTAGAGAAAAAAATCAGCGATTGCTGGTGTCAAATTAGAGTTAGACTAGACAATTCGTTGGAGGAGTGACTTGTAGACATGTTTCTGACTTATGAGGCAGTATTCCGAACCAAATCAAAGTTAGGGCTTTATAATCTGAATCAAATTAAAAAAACGAGTTGTAATCGGGACCTTGTGACAAGTTTTGGGACAAGTGAACTTCTGGAGATAAACGGAAAACCACGACCTAACTATGACTCACTCGCTCGCCTCGTTCTTCATGTTCATCACATTCACTTCCCTCCACTCTCTCATACCCACACACACACACAGGTGCACGTTGCACCCCTCCGCTAACGAGCGGCGGATATTGAGCACAAAGGAGCATGCACGCATCGCTCGTATCCTGTGTTTTCATCTTCTCCTTTTTCAGACGAAGACTTGAAATAGCTCAGCCGGTTTAATAAATTAATAAAACCCCAAACAGCCAAATACGATACCAGCTTAAAGAATGCGAGGTCAGAGAGAATGAACAAAAAATACAAGGAAACAAGAAGCTACAGGATGAATAAATAGTAAAGAAGCCTACTTGATCAATAATGAGTAAAATATTTAGTTGAACGAGAGGCAGCGCTGACTTTGGACATGGAACCTGGAGCAACTTCAGCTTCAACCAAACCTCGACAAAAACTATATGTCACGTAAGGAAACACCCACAAAGCACACACACACCAAGTCGGCGACACCAAGTCCTAGAATGTCATCACTGTTGGGAATATGTGCCCTAGAGGCGACGCTACGGGACGTGTTCATAAGAAAGGTCCATGTATGAACTTCTGGATGTGTTGTCGAATATATGATTCGGTTGTGGAACCATGTGCTTAATTTGTCCATGCTAAATTGTCCTTATTCATCAAAGGTTGTGATGTATATACCTACCGACTACCGTGTAAAGCGGCAAATTATTAGGTTGTACTTGTCATGGGCATGTGATGTTGATCCAACTTACAATGACTCGGCTGAAGTGTTTAGCTAGGTGGACGGATCCAAGGATTAAGTCGCCATGAGCAAGTCGTCGTATAACGCAGCTTAAGTAACAAAATCTTTATACCTGAGGTGATCGCATGATCTAGATTATGGATCAACCGTCTTTGAGTTTGCCAAGCATTGTCCGTAACTGGTGGTTATAAATTGCAGCTTCTCGGGTCCTCTGGACCTTTTACCGTTCAAAAAAAAAAAAAGGGGACACTTGGGCCATCTATGAACAAGCCGCTCACGTGGATTATCAAGATAGAATTTTGTCCCTCCATTTCAGAAAAATATTCTCTAGGTCCTCTTATGTGATTTGATTCAGCGGCATAGCCATGCGCTGCTAGGTTAAGTGTAACCAAGGTAGTCTGACTAAGTGGTAGTCAAATGGAAGCACATACCACAGATCTAGAAAGGAGAGTTAAGCTACACATGGATGAGGTAGGTCGATCGATAACCACGGCCAGGGGGAATTTGCCTGAACGATTTGCTGAGCTAAATAAACTAGCTTGCTTCCTGTCTGTATGATTGTACCAACAATATCGACCATAAAAGCTGATGGATACTCCGGCACTTGTCGCAGCAACTGAAATATCAGCCGTGCTAGGCTATCATTCTTCTCTCTGGAGGTTGCCACACCAAGTTTTTGCCTGCCATGAGTACTGCATCCATTAATTGCTTCAGACTTATTTAGCGCATCTCTAATTCTGCATCTGGATATGTATCTTTCATAGTGAATGCTCTATGCTTCTCGCATGAACCAGCCACTATATCAAAACTGTGCTATCTTCAAAACGGAACAAGAACAAAAGAAAACAATGCCTAGCAGAGGACACAACTCTACAAACATTGGCACATCTGTACGGGCATTTTCACATGCTATAAACTAGTTCCAGCATCGAGCTGGTAAGAAACCACACTACTCAAGACAATAGATCCGGTACAGCAACAACAAAGGTCAGGGTCTCAGACCGTCTTCTCGGGGAAGAAAAAAGGGAGCACAACACTCTAGTGGCTATACAATACTGTGATACATACATACATTGCCCAGTGCCATTCCATGATGATCTTCTGCAGCTGTGCAACCAGCACATGGCGTCTCCAGCTTAGGAACAACCTCCATAATACACTCCTCCATCCATCTTGCTGACAGCAACAAGGCAGGGCAAGCAGATTCGATACTGTTTCTTTTGGTTTATCATGTCAGGATCGGGCAGAAGATCCCGCCGCAATCAGCTAGATATCCAGGGTCTGTCCCTAACTCTGAGACAAGCCGTTTCATTCTTTCATTTGATGGAGTCCCACTGATGCCCTGTGCCTGAACTGTCGGTCATCTTTTTTTGAGAACTAACTCTGTCAATGATCTTCTGCATGCCGGTCAAATCTTCTTCATAACCTATGATCTGCATCACGAACCAGAGGTTACATAAGCTGGGCAGTCGTGCCAACTGTGTAACCTGCCATGCCAAGTGGGTAAATGTTGGTTGTAAGGTAGAATACGCACCTGGGACTCTGTCTGCGTCTCGCTGAAAGGTGCTAAGTAGGGAGTAGCAGCAGGAGCTGGGGTGGAGCTTCGGGTCTGAATATTCCCGCCAGAGGGGATGCATTGCTTCTGTGGCCTGAAGGGAACACATGCCAGTAAAGGGAATTATTTGAATGTGCAGGTGTAAGACATAAGATAAGCTTCTACTGTGTACTCGTAACAATTACCAGCTGTTTGAGTGAGGCGAAGTGAAATCTGACAAAGGTTGAGGTTCCTCATCTTGACCAACAACGGAATCATCAGGTGCAGGATCCTGCATTAGCAGTTAAAAAGGTGCCAAGTTGACATTTTTATTCGATTTCCTGTAAACATGTCCATGTCATGGGAATAGTGAAGTGCATGAATCACAGTACCCTGGATGAGTGAACCAATAGAAGGTCCTCTATGGAATCTGCAACGCCAGGAACAGAGCTGTTGTCCACGTGTTTCTCAGTTCTTTCGGTGTCGGCAGATGTATCATTTGCCTGGCCTGTTTCAGATCGTCTTCTTTTGTTAACATAAGAAGCACTTTTCCCCTCGGAAATAGAGGAGCCTGCAAAGCTAACATGGTGAGATTGGGATAAGAAAATATTTTCACAAGTTGTGCAATGGACAATTACCAGAGCTGTGTTTTGAACTGCTTGTTGGTACTCGAAATTCAGTAAGTGACTCGGGGAAGTCAAATTTAGAGGTTGTATTGGCAGCTTGTGTCGGAAATTGACTAACAGTACACAGACCAGCATCCCTGTCCTGAGAAGTAGGTGGTTTTGGCCGAAACTGATCAAAAGGGATAATTTTGTCCTGCAATGTGATTTTGACATACTATTAGTTAACTCCATACTCACAGGCGATGGTCAACAAGACAATAATTGGCAGGAAAAAATTGGATATGCTCAGAACTATTATGCATGAAATATGTATACCAGTCTCACACATTCGAAGAGCCACTCTACAGTAATGGCTGGTATTTTCTCCTTATAGTAAGCCTCGTACTTTGGACCGCTTGCAAATTTACAGATAAGATGGGTCACTCTCCTTGATGCTTTCTCTGTAAATTTAGCTCCTAGAGTAAGGCAGAGGTTCTTCATCAGAACTCTTTCTTTATCATCATACTGTGAAACACAGAAACGGATATCTTCAAACCCTGGGAATGGGATGCGACAGCGCAGAGGAGAGAAGATAGGATGACTTCCAACATCTTGCAAGAAGCCCACCTGTATAAGAACTTGTATGTAATTACTGAAAGCTTATAGAAATTTGCAGTAGAAGTGCAGGGTATGATAGATCATCAGCTTCTTGTATACACAGTAAAGAAGCAACCATGACAACATAAACATATACCTCAAAACATGAGGCGATCCACTGAGTTGAAACAACAGTTGAACGAGAGAAGTCACATTGCATGCTGTTCTGTCCATGGCACTCGATTATGAAATCCGCAACAGTTGCTTGTGCATCATCCACCACCATAGTGCCTCCCCCTTTTCTGACCCAATCGATAACCTCAGCTCTCTGATTAAGATGGAACATAGACAATTCATCAACAGGAAATCAAATATAGTGGCAACTAGAACATTTTGCATAACACTAAAAGAAAATAAGGCACTGCATAGATGAATATGATTAGATATTTCTTAGCTCTAGCATCTTCCATGAACAGAAATGTCTTAACAAGTTGGTGGCATAATTTACAGTTGACCTGCTTGTCTCAGTCATAAGATCTAGTGAAGGTTGAAGGAGAAGTCATCTAAGCGGAAAATTTTGAGGGCACAAATTAAGAATTGACACCGGTAAAGCAAACAAGTTAAGTGATTACACCTTAGCATACCCGATCATGAGAAAATGAATTTGAGAAACAAAATGTTTTCCCTTTGAAAATATTTGAACAAGTGCTACTCTGTGAATTCACTGCAGATGATTTTGCTTTCCCAGTACTGGTCAATCCACTTTGTTGGCTTGATTTTGCAGACCTGGCTGCTGCTCGGGTATTATTCATGTTTTCATGTTTGCCCTTGGCTGGTTTTCTTTCAGATGACAGATCTTTCACGAGCTGCTTATCATGTGAGTCATTGGTAGTTGGAACATGAAATATTCCAGGTGAACTTTTGGCTGCCTTTGTTTCACGTGTAGCAGCAGATTTGTCCATGCCCGCAAATGCATATTCTGAATTCAGAAGGTAGAAAAATAAAAAGACTTGAGTCAGTGGGGATATGTTATTAGTGACCCATTCAACAATCTGAAATACAACTAAATATGATGTGCCCATACCTTTTGAGAGTAAATCGTTCGCCAAATGAGGTGTGGATACTTTGACTTCCATTTTTGTTCTATTACAGTCTTCTAACCATGTTACCTTTACCACATTTATCACACCCCAAGCAGCCAGGCGTCTTACCTCCTTTTTCTCTCTGCTAAGGCAAATAACAATCATTAACTGCAAGCACAACCAGTTCAGACTAAAACTAGCATATGCAGAAGAAACAGTAAGATGAACTTACTCCTCTGAAGGTGCACCTAGAATAATATGAGTAAGCCTCTCACTTAGCATAACATGCCTGGATCCACCACCATCACGTATCATCATGACTAACCTTAACAACTCTTTCTCCTCAAAACCCACAAGAGAAATTCTGCAATTTGATAAGTAAAGATCATCATCTTCGGCCTCTGAGTCCTCAGCTACATGACTATCGACCTGCATTTCATTTGTCTCTTGGACACAAGGTGAACCAGCAATATCCGTACTGTCGATTTTTGAAGCATAACCAGAAGAAGCCGGCGCATACTGTGATGTTGATACTGAATCATCAACTGATGCTGCGGGAACAGATTGAAAACTTGCACTACTTTTCTCTGGGTTTCGTTGCTCCTGAAGGGAACTTTTTATGCCATTATAATTAGTAGAACGCTGGCGAATGACATAGGCATTTTCATCTACACAAACTGTGTTGCAAAGAAAGAAAACCACAAAGTTAGTTTTTAACCTCACTAACTTGTAGTAATTTTTATTGGATAAACAAGACAAGAACAGCATTAAAGTCAGTGAAAGCCCATGCATATTGATTATTTACCTCTTCGGGCAACAGATTGGTCAACCCATCTCCGATCCACGATGTGAATATTACCCCATTTTTTAGCTACAAGATACTTGTCACCTCCAGGTTCGTAATAACATGTTAAGAAAATACATGTAGTAAACCAGGTGTGGTATTCTGGAGAAAGTTGGAAGGGAAGTGGAGAACATTTATCAAATGTGAAGCAACATGTGCCTAACTATAAAGCAAAAAAAATCTGATAGCCTGATGTTTAGATCAGTGTGTCATCATTTTTCATTGTGGGAATAAATACAAACTGGCTTAAGGAATTTAGAGCTGGCGTTTCCATCATGTTATATGATGCCTATGTTTGCATTCCTATGGAAGAGAGAGCATGTATGCATATACTTCCAAGTTCCAACAATTTAAATTGGTAGTATAAATTTCACCTATTAAGTGCCTAGACAAACCCTTGATAATAAAGTTTAGTCACATTTCCATGGATGTGTCGAGTACTCCCAAAGGTGCCTCACTCATAAATCATCATTAAGACATCTTTACATGCTTATATGTGGCATACCACAGAACCACCTTTTTTGTAAAGCAGAGGCTAACAGACTGAAGTGACTGAGACATGAGCGGCATTGAAATTACTTGAATTTGCATCCCTATTATGCTGTATTCCCTGTTTAATAGCAGTGTGGAAAATAAATACAGGGTGAAAGGTCCCATCATTGGTCAATTCCACTTACAATCAAAAAGAGAAGAAGCCAGTAAACATAATTATCTTAAACTTGGAGTATGAAAGGCAGAAAGCATCAAAAGGATATATTTGCAACCAAATGAGTACACTTCTTTGTAAGAGTTGCTGAATACTGGCCACCATTCTGCTCTATTATTTCCATCAACTCCTTCCGTGTATCTGATTAGTGATTACAAAAAAGAAAATGAGGCAAGACAAATGAAGTAAACAAACAGAAAACATATATCCTGTCTCCATGAGATATTAGTGATAGCTTTTTCATAATGTCACAGATTTTGGAAGTTTTAGATTGCTATGGTGACTGACAAGCAGTTCATTACCAAAGCCAGGACCAGTTCATACTAACTGTTTCTGGCTGGTTTCTGGTGCAATAGCTGCGGCAGAACTTCATGTCCGTCTACAAAACCCAGTCGTACATCTAGCAGGATTTGAAATACCACCACAGATCAATTTCCTGTAACTAGTGGTTAAACCTGCCGACGTTTTACGAACCTTGCTTACATCATTATTTATTATCATATTTTATTTGGTAAAATTGTTTCCATAGTGAACAACTACTAATTTTTCAAAGAGATGCAAGAGAAGAGTATATATTGACTAAAAGAAGCTCAAAGTTGCTTCCATCAACGTGCTAAATACCTGCATCTAGTTCAGTAGCACATCTATTCAACGGTTCAACCAAGTAAAATAAAGAATCATTCAAATTTTATGAGGCACCTGCCTGCCTCTATTTTGGTGATGCATATGTTCAACCCAGTAAAAGGAAGAATCCTGTATGGTTCATGAGGAACCACACGATGTTCGATCCAGCATTGCTCCAACCAGTTCATAGCGACAATAGGCTTCTTCAGATTATTCACGGCCCACTGCAGTACACAAAAACATTGAAGCATGTCCCATTAGTCAGCCCAACAGTATTGATCCCAGCATGACCTGAAAAACGATTCTTGCTTCCAGGCCAAGGTCAAGTAGGTAACAGAAACCAAACATAGCAGTAATTAATGCTGCCAGATTTTCAGTAAAAGAGCCTCCAAATGTAAAGAAGCACTATAGAAAAATTTGTAGTAGGGAAGCTACACAACTCAGGCATGAAAAAGGCAAACAGCAAAAATATTACAATAAACCCTAACAAGTTAGCTCTACTAGGCACTAAGTGCCAACCTTGCAATAAGTAGTTAAAACAAACAGTAGTTTCATCTAAGGTTTGCAACACAGATACTATAATGCCAACAACCAAGAAAAACAATTCCTTCAGGTTGTGGACTTGTGATGAAGCTTGAGATCGAATAAGTGACCTCCATCGGATTCACAGCTTAGTTTGGCATGGTATCGCCTCATAATCTGCGGTCTCAATTTACAATTTTGGTCATTTTAATAACCTATTTTTCTAGCAAAGAGATAACTGTTCTATAGAGACGCTGAAAAATTCTGACCTAAATACATTGAGCTGCAAAAGTAATTCCAAAAGATAACACATGCTATGAATACATACAGAGGAAATATCAGAGGAATCCATAGAGGCTCAAATGGAGGAGATTAAAGAACAAGTGTGAGCAATGATTGTCAGAGTCATAAATAAAATGTATGATGCTGGGTGCCATGGTAGAAAAGGCTGGCTGTAATGGAGGTTATTACAGAATAAGTGTGAGCAATGATTTTCAGATCCATAAATAAAATGTATGATGCTGGGTGCTGTAGCAAAAAAGGCTGAAGACGACTACATGCAAAGATGGCTGACTTGAGGCTCTCGACTACACTATTCCTAATTTCCAATTGTCATCTCACATGCTTGGGTTGCAAATTGCAAGATGTTCTGTCGGTCTGCTACTGATGTGTGGGTGGACCTAAATTGCATCCTCTGCTTGGTTTGATACCTCTGTAGTTTCGCTTGCATCTCCGAGTGAGGGGTGCTCACAAGGCGAACTATGGGGAAGTAAGTTTATAGTTTTCAATTTTATCATCAAATTGGGATTAGTTGCACAAAAAATATACAGTTTACTCGAGGTTCCTTTTAATAAGCCAGAGCAATTTTTAGGCTAGAAGACCTAAGAGGATAAGAAAGGAGAAATGTGCAAGGAAAATAACAAAGCCAAAAGGGGAGCAAGGACACTAGAATGATGACAGAAAAACCTCAAATGAGTACTTTTAGAAGCACCAGGATCGCTAATAAACTAAATTACCACTATGTACAGCACAAAGCAATACTTAGAGCCCTAGACAAAAATGAAGAAATATAATGCATCGTACATAATAACATTGGCCATTTTCGTGATAACACTACTACTTATGAACTTTTGAGGCTTCACACCTAGATGGGCTACACAGCAAGTTAGTAATCCATATTACCTGTTGGGTAAACATATTTAACTTCTTGTACTACACTGACTGCAATGGAAAATAACAAATAATTTCCATCCCATATTGACAGTCTAAGGAGCAACTTACTTTATATTTCGCAGCCAAGACATCTTTTGCAATTACAAAGTTAACATCCATGGACACTTTAGCCTGGAGAAGACCTCCCATAGCTGTCACTAAGTGTTCGATCTTTGCCTGAAAGAACAAAACCAATCTTGAGATAATGCATGCTGTGTTTTTTTTTTTTTTTGAGATCAATGCATGATGTGTTGTAGTGAAACAAGAGACGGTGATATACCCTCTCCTCTTTTTCGAAGCCTGAGCAGAGTATTGTAACCCCATCCATTGCAAGACAGCAAGTATAGCCTTGCTTAGGCAGGAAACGATGCTCCTTAGCACAGGAAAGAATACATTGTGGTCCTGTCAAAAAATACACTTGGTCTTACAATGAACAATATATAAAACAGTTGCACGAATACTTTGACTTGGTTGATTATGGTTCTGACCAAACAAAATTTGTATTTCATCATTAGAAAACACATCAAATTTTGGCTAGTATTAATGCAAATCCAGATAAAGTAAATAACACATGTGAGAAACTTCATTTTATGAGATAAAATTGCTCTTCAAGATTTTTCTGGACCATGGTCGTACTACCAACACCTGTACCATTGAAACATTCAGGTACCAGACTAGTAAAATGATCCATCCACCTTCCGCGGGTTCTAGCTTAGTGTGAAAACTTTGTAAACCAGGAAGTAATTGGGACTACATTAAATCTAAACTAAGGTAATACTAGATGGCAAGACTCAAATTTAAGGCACTAAAACAAGCATGTTCATCCAAAATTTCTAAGAGTGCTAATAGTGTACAGCAGAACAGAGTCCAGATCTAAAGACCTACAATGATTCTAACAAACTAATTTATGTTTACAAGCCAACTTTGCTGCAATGAGTTACAAATAAATTTACACAGATTTGAAAAAAAAAAGCTTGAAATAGCAAAATTGAATATTGTCCATCAAAAAATCGCAGACTCTAGCCCTTATACCGGAAAATATCTCAAATGCTAGCCTCTGGCATGCAGTATTGCAACATGTAAGATAACTAGCAACAAATAAAATTAACGCGTTTACGAAAACATGGTACATCTGCTTATGAATTATAAGGATGCACAAGCTCTAAAACCCTAGCCACGAGCTCCCAAATTGCAAATCCAAACCAACTACTGTTAAATTTTCACTGAATCATGAGCTAGTTCCACTGTTTCCACTCGATAATTTTCCCATTTTACAATTACACAGAGAAATTAACACTCCCATTGCAAAACTGAACGAACAATCAGCAGCGCACTTTACCAAGTAAATTGCACCCTTTGGCCTTCAGATCCTCGAACCTCTCCTGCATAAGAAGAGACCAAAACGGAAGGGGGCATTTAGGGATCCGGTAACCGCGGAGAGACTGCGGCCGCGCCGCGCAGGGATGGGGGAGGGGGAGCGTACGTGGGAGGAGGAGGAGATGACGTGGTAGTCGAGGGGCCCCGTGCGGTCGGGGTCGGCGCAGGGGAAGACCTCGGCGCCGTTGAGCCGGAGCGCGTCGTGCACGGCGTCGAACACCTCGGGGGCAACCAGCTTCCGCGACATGAACACGGTCGCGCCCGCGAACGTGGTGGTCCTCCGCCCGACGCTGCCGGAGGAGGAGGCCGGCGCGGCGGCGGCGGCGGACGGGTGCGACGGCGTCATCTGTGGTGTAGTGTACTGGCGGAAGGCGGCGCCGAGGCAGAAGCGGGGGGCGGTGGGGAGGAGGCGGGAAGAAGTGGGGGGAATTTTATTTCGGGGAGATGGCTAGCTACGGCAGACGGAGATGGTCAGGCGGGGCCATCGACGCCACCGGGTTCATGTTTCGAAAGGGAGGGAAAACAACCGTTCAATGTTTGTACCTTCGGAGTTTCGATCACCGTCGAAGAAGTTCTGGATTCCCGATTCAGTGCTTTGCTTATCCGAATATGCTTATGCATGGTTTAATCGGATTTAGGGCGTGTAAAATGGTGATATCTTAGCAATAACACATATGTTGAGGAGAGAAAAATAATAAAAATTACATGTGTTCTGCAAAATATCAATTACACTCAGCCTCTAAAACAATGCATTACCCTAATGGCATTACGGATGCACACAGTCAAAAAAAAGAATTACAGGAAAAAAAGTCCTGCTTTAGTGATCTATGTCCTACAACAGCGACCAAACGCCATCAAGGCAACACCAGGAATCCATCATCTCTAAAACGACGTCTCCAAGAAGGGAACAGTGCACTAGCGATGTCATCGTCCTGATCATCGATCATAGGTTTTCACTCTGAAAAAAGTCCATGCTGACAAAACAATGCCTTCAAAAGGTCATTGTCAGGCACAACCAATTAAGGCCAGATCTTGGATTTTCACCCTGCAGCTTGAACTCTGGAAATCTCATGTTGTGTCGCCCCCACTTTCCAATGTCGCTGCTCCAAGACCTAGAACATCAAGCCAAAACCCCATCGCAAACATGATTCACGCCACCATTACCATTCTTCAGGCCTTGTCTTTCATATCATTCTCCACGATTGACTTCACCATGGGACTAATGGCATGTCCTTAATGGCAACAGCCTATAAAGCTTCACAGCACTCCTTCTGAGACCAAACGGTTAGATAAACCATGGTTGCGCGTGATCGAGATCCATCTAGTCTGGCGAACTCTGGTATGTCGTCCATTGGAGTTCACCAGCGGAATCTTCCGAAACACAACACTCCAACCAGATCGATAAAGTCATGGAGCAGGTAGATCTTTGTCCTGGCGCGAGAGGGATCCTATGACCAACCCCCTTTTATTCAAAGTCATACTGAAAGCCCACACACCGCCGGTCTTCATCGGTCACCAAGACCCACCGGAATAGAATGGCGGATCCATGGTGACCCAGGCAACCATGACTGCTAGCTCGACGAAGAGACAACACCGCAGGTGGAGACTAGATGAGCGAGCATCGACCCGCAACCCACCGTCCTAGACCGGATCAGATGGGCCGCTAGTCCCCCGCTCCATCCCAACCTCTGCCCCTCCATCTCGCCAAGAGGGACTGCGGCACCAGCTCCTTACGCAGGCCCCGTCCAACACCGGGGAATCCCTCCCTTCCACCACGCTGGGACCGGGAGGCCGGATCCCTACCGCCACCATCACCGCCGTCGCGCTCTTAGGCCGGCGGGCTCCAGGGGCGACCAGGAGGAAGGGCAAAGAGGGGGAGGAGGCGGCGGTGCTAGGGTTAGGCCCCCTCGGTCGGCAAGAGAAGGCGACGCGAGGGGAGCGAGAGCGTCCATGTGTTTGTTGGAGTCGTCAGAGATGATCTCTTAATATGAGATGAAATTTTTTGTGGTTGTGTGATATCTTCTTCTATTGACGTGCTTCGTAAATACTAGTTGAATGTTCATGCGTTGCTACGGACTATCTCATGTTTTTTCACATGTAAAGCACAAGGACACAAGTTCCAAAGCAAAGAACACACTAAATATTCTTCTACCAACTCACGTCCATGGCCTCTCAGACCTAGCCGTTGCCTCCACCTCCGTCTTTTCCATAGATCGGGTCTCCCTCCTCTGGCCGGCCTGTCAGCGTCACGAGGACTGGGGAACCTGATTTATAGGTAGAGTTTTGAATAAAAGTAGTGATTTTCAACGATTAGGGTAGGATTTTTGTAGCCATATTTTTTGGCGTCTACATCAATGGAGATTGGATTGTCTATAATAAGTGATCTTCGTCCCTTCGATCGACGACGATATCTTCTTCCCGGCGTCAACGGTTGTTCTAAGATTAAAGTTCTATATGTATGGTCTTTCAGATCTTGCTTCGTCGGAGTAGTTTTGGATTTTTTTTGTCTCGTGGTTGCCGCTAGGAGGTTTATCCTCGCAATATTTATCCTGACTGCTATGTCCTCGACAATGGTGATTCGTATTTTCGGCTCTCCAATGGCGCCGACTGGGTTGTTCGGTCTCTTTTCACTGAAATATTGGTGTTGGTACTCTTACCGATGTTGATCGATTACTTGCTACACACGTGCACGTAGCCTTGGCACTGCAGCTTAAAAAAGTATGAAAGAACCATTATTGGTGTAGCACCCCAGTAAAACTGCTACTAAAAATCGTTGTTGTATTGTATTATGTGCATCATCATGACATTAGCATGCATCGAATCTGTCTAAAACTATTTCTCTAAAAGCCTAGTTTTATTTTCTAAATATCCCCGTCCTTATTTCAGATGTCAAACCTGGCCTCTTTCGGATAAATTGTTTTGTCAAAAAAAACTATTTACAAAGGCATTATATTAAACAAATTTATAAATAAAATAAAACTAATTTTTAAAACCCTGGGGGAGGCCGCCACCGGCCAAGCCCAAAGGCCCAGCTGGCAGCAGCCTACCACCCCAGCTATCCTGGCCCTTGATTCCTAGATCTAACCCTAGCCTCACCCCTACCCTAACCCTAATCCTTACCACGCTCCAACTCCCTGCTGCCGCCACCCCCGTTTCAACCCACACCAAACACACACACGCCACTCACCCTCGCGCGCTAGCACACACACACACACCAAACCGGACACCACCCCAACCCTCTGTCTCTGTGACCCCACCCGCTGGTCCCACTACGACAGCGACCCAACCCCCCGCTCCTCTCCCCGTCCTCCCGTTTCCCCACCCCCGTACGCGGGCTCCTCCCAGGCGCCGTCGCCACCACCTCCGCTCAGCATGAGCCCCGCCTCTGCTTATATCCTCCTTCCCGCCACGGCCAAGAGCTCCCCCGCCTCCTTCCTTCCTCTCCCCTCCCGGCCGCCAGCGACCGGCCGCATCCGGCCATCTGCACGACGTCGTCGTCCCACCCTCTTTCCCTAGGGCTACGCCTCGCCGTTTCCCAGCAGCTCGCCAGGCGGCGTCCCCCGCTGTCGCCTCCTCGTCAAGGACGCCCTCGATCCTCTCTGCGTCCGTGACCTCGCTTCCTCACCTTCCTCTTGCAGAGCCCCTGCCAGCGTCACGCCCGCTGTCGCCTTCCTTCGCAGGCCAACACCAACCTCGCAGTTCCTGGCCACCGCGTCGCCCTGGCCTGGCGCATTCCCTGCAGAAGCTCTGCACCCGCGAGCGCCGCATCCTCCCTATCGCCGACCTCCTCTGCTGTCTCTCCTCCTCCCTGTAGGTTCGGCCAGCTCGCCTATGTCCCTAATGTTTGGAGGCCACACGAACGAGTTCTTTGGTCTTCTGGTTGCTGCCCACAAGGCGTTCGGGCCTCTGTACAAATGAACAAGATCGGTACATGGCCAGTTTGCTGGCAAGCCTTGAACATCAGTGTTCTCCTTGATTGTTTTGCCCTTGTCCGGTGGCGGTGTTCGAGTGTTTGCGTCGCTGCCGCGAGGGACTCACCAAGATCTTCTGAAGCTTCATCTACATGCCAAGCGTTGTCTCCGGATCCGTCCTTGTCAAGACCCGACATCGGTCCAAGATCACCAACATCGTTCAAAGCGGAATTTCAAGAACTCCATCTCGGAACTTCAGGAACTACCTCACGGATCCGAAGTCCGAAGACTGATCCCGGCGAGACCGAACCTCGAACCCCCAAGATCGCCGAACCTTCATGTGTGCCCCTTTCTAAGACCCTATTTGCGGGGTATCTAAACAACATAAACCTTCTAATTAAATGTCGGAACCCCGGTTCCACGTAATATTGCCTAATTGACTTGCATCATTGCCATGTCATACATCATGCCCGATCTTCCGTCGTAATATTTAATAGTGCATTCGGTGTTTGTGCTAGTGTTTTGCTTATTCACGGACTAGGCCGATGAGTTGATGCGAGTGTCGACCCGATCTTCGGATGAACCTTCGACAATGTTTTCAGGCGAGCATTCTCCTCCTTTCTACATATCTTACTTTTATAGTCTTTATTTCCTCATGTTGATCTATTGCTAACTGTGTTGCGATGCTCTAGTTTTCGTACCCGTGATATCCCTCGCAGCCTTATATTGCCTTGGACACATCCTATTACCTGTTGTTTGGTAGATAGTTGGACTTGCGTGTCGTAGTCGCTTGCTCAGGTGCGGTTGCTGTCGTCAAGTACCACAGTTGTTAAAGTAATGCCGCATGTTTAATGTTGGAGATGATCATGGCTTTAATTACCGTTTAATAACTAAAATTGAAGTACGTAAATAATACAGAGGCACAGGTGGGCAATAGATGTTATTTGGTTTTTAACCGTCCACTTGTGTCCCGACCCCGAATACTTGATACCTGTTCTTTGAATATTCGCACTATCTGCATGTGGGACCATGAATCCCCCTAGCCAGAGCTTGAGTCATATCTTATTTCTTGGGGCCACAAGTAGTTTGGAGCTTTATTACTATCCTGTACTTATGCCATGCTTTACTGCTTTATTATGATTGCGTGTGGAGCGCCTGTACTGTTTTGGAACCCCGTGCCACGTTTTCGCGGTATCGACAAGCCCAGTCACACTTTCGGGGTCCCAGTCGTTTACAGCCGTCGTCACAAACCTCTAGGTCCGTCTCGGAGCCGGCCAACTTCGTAGCGGGTAGCTTGGTGGGATGGCCCCCTGAAATTTATATGAATATTGCAATTGCTCTGTCGTGATGCCTCGTTGGGTTTTCATTTGGTTTTTCTCGAGGTTGATCGTGCGTGTGTTGCTATTTGTGCCCCCTGCAGGGTAAAACTTTCTGAAAGCCGTGTCCGTGGTTATGGACGACTTGGAGCACAGTATCTCGATCATAGACAACTATAACTAAAGTAGTGCTATAAATTTGACTTTATAATGACTAGTAATCAGCTTCACTATAATGGAATGGCTAAATAAAAGTGCCAAAAACTGTTGGTTTGGGTTGTCACCTGTTACCATTGTATCTGACTAGTAAGTATTGCAACTACAACGGAATGGCTAAATAAAAGTACCAACAACTGCTAGGTTTTGGGATGCCTCATGCTATATGTATCTGACTAGTAAGTACTACCACTACAACAGAATGGTTAACTAAATCTGCCCACTGCTTATTATATCAGGATGACTCATGCTATCTATATCTGGCTAGTAATTGCCGCAACTATAACGGAATGAATAAAACTGCCAACTGTGTGAGTTCCTCGGTTGACTTCCTCGTTTGGCCTCGAGGGGAAAATACCAGGATGGGTATGCTTGGTGATAGTTTCATGTTGGATTCGAATAGGTATTTCTTATTGTAGGGTTTCGTAGCATGGAAAACAAAAAAAATTCTACCGCATACAAACAAACAAGCCAAGATCTATCTACTAGATTGTAGCAACGAGTCGATAGAATAACTCACCATCGAAGATTCCAAAGTGTTTAACGAGAGCGGATTCTCGTGGGTGATGTAGTCGTACTCTTCCCGATCTCAAGATCGCGTAGACGATCCTTCCGGCGCTGCGTTCCGGCAGCGCTCCCGCAGTCGGTCACACGTTCGGTACTCGACGAAGACCTTCCTCTCCCTTGTTCCAGCAGGCAGCGGAGGTTGTAGCACTCTCCTCGCGATTCCGGCAGCACAACGGCGTGGTACCGGAAGTAGAGGGAAGATCTCGCAGGGCTTCGCCTCAAGCCGGAGCGAGTATGGTGGAGTATGAGAGAGTCCCTCGATGATCTAGGGTTTAGACACGCCAAGAAGGAAGCTTGGCCGGCGGCTAGGGTTGCTAGGCGGCGGCGGCTTGACCTAGGGCGGCGGCGGCAACAGGTGGCGGCGCCGGCGGCTTAGGGTTTGGAGGCGGGGATCTTGTGTGTCTAGGAGGGGAGCCCTGCCCCTCCTTATATAGGTGGAGGGGCCGGCCAGCCAAGGGGAGGGGAGTCCCTCCCCAACTCGTCTTGGAGGTGGGCCAGCGGTGGAGGAGGGACTCCTCCCCAACTCGGTTTCCTCCTCTTTCTCCACTTCCCAAAAATAGCCGTTTGACTTTCAAACTAGGCGTTTGACTTTTCAAACTAGGATTTGATTAATCCCTCTATTTTGTTCAGCGATGACACCGAGTACATAATGCAATCATACCAACTTGATATAACACATTCATGTACCCTTCCCCTCCGGAGTGCCGGACATTCCGGAACCTTCTAGAACATTCCCGATGAAAACACCGGAACCATTCTCCAACTCCGAAACGGGACTTTCCTTATATGAATCTTATTCTCCGGACCATTCCGGATCTCCTCGTGATATCCCGAATCCCATTCGAGACTCCGAACAACATTCGGTCTCTTTCTCATCATTCCATAACTACTCAAACAACGTCGAATCCTTAAGTGTGTCTCCCTACGGTTCATGAATTATGCGGACATGATCGAGACACTTCTCCGAACAATAACCAATAGAGGAATCTGGAAATTCATATGGCTCCCACATATTTCTATGATTACTTTGTGATCGAATGAACCACTTACATACGATATCAATTTCCCTTTGTCTCACGATAGTTTACTTATCCGAGGTTATGATCGTCGGTATCTCTGCATACCTAGTTCAACCTCGTTACTGATAAGTACTCTTTTCTCGTTCCCGTGATATGTGATCCCTTGTGAGCCAGTCACATGCTTGCAAGCTAATTGGATGACATTTCACCGAGAGGGCCTAGAGTATATCTATCCGTCATATGGATGGACAAATCCCACTCTTGATCCATGTGTCTCAACCAATACTTTCCGAACACTCAATGCCACCTTTATAGCCACCCAGTTACGGTGTGGTGTTTGATGTCATCAAAGCATCCATCCGGTAAAGGTGATATGCATGATCTCATGGTCGAAGGAATTAGATTACTATGTATCAGAAAGCATATAGCAATTGAACTATTAAAATGACTTGATCTTTATGCTACGCTTATCTATAGGAGTATGTCCACCATATCATTCTCCTAACGATATGATCTTTTTGTTAATAACATCTCAATGTTCATGATAGGGAAACCACAATCATCTATTAACCAACAAGCTAGTATTATATAGAGGCTTTACTAGGGACTCTTATTTTAGTCTACAAATCACACAAGTATTAATGTTTCCTTGTTAATACTATTATAGCATGAATGTAAACATTTATCATAAACACAAAGATATAATAATAACTATATTTATTATTGCCTCTAGGGCATATCTCCAACAGTCTCCCACTTGCACTAGAGTCATCTAATCTAGATTACATGGTAATATACCGAACACCCATGGCAGTTTGGTGTTGGTCATGTTTTGCCCTCGGGAGAGGTTTAGTCAACGGATCCGCCACATTTCAGATCTGTGTGTACTTTGCAAATCTTTATATCCCCATCTTGGATATGTTCTCGAATAGCGTGAAAACGTAGCTTGATGTGCTTCAGCTTCTTGTGTGACCTTGGTTCTTGCGCATTGGCTATGGCACCCATGTTATCACAGTAGATAGACATTGGGTCCAGCGCACTAGGAACCACACCCAGCTCTGTAATGAACTCTTTCATCCATATCGCTTCTTGTGAAGCCTCCGAAGCAGCCATGTATTCCGATTCAGTTGAAGATCTCGCCACAACGCTATGCTTTGCACTCCTCCAGCTAACTGCTGCACCATTCAAAATAAATACGTATCCAGATTGTGATTTAGAATCATCCGGATCGGTGTTCCAACTAGCATCGGTGTAACCATTAACAACGATTTGTTCATCACCTCCATAAGAAAGAACCATATTCTTAGTTCTTCTCAAGTACTTAAGGATATTTTTGACCGCTGTCCAATGATCCACTCCTGGATCACTTTGATATCTGCTAGTTAAACTAACAGCATATGCAATGTCGGGTCTAGTACATAGCATGGCATACATTAGAGATCCTATGGCTGAGGCATAGGGAGTCTTACTCATCCTTTCTCTATCTTCTGCCGATGTCGGACTTTGAGTTTTACTCAAGGTCGTATTGGGCAACATGGGCAAGAACCCTTTCTTGCTATCTTCCATTCCAAACCTCTTTAGAACTTTGTCCAAATATGTACTTTGTGACAATGATATTTGGCGTCTCGATCTATCTCTATAAATCTTTATGCCTAATATGTAAGCTGCTTCGCCAAGATCCTTCATTGAAAAACTATTATTCAAATATTCCTTGACACTATTAAGAAGGTCTACATCATTCCCAATCAACAATATGTCATCTACATATAGTATTAAGAATGCTACAGAGCTCCCACTCACTTTCTTGTAAATACAAGCTTCTCCATAAGTTTGAATAAAACCAAAACTTTTGATCACCTTATCAAAACGTTGATTCCAACTTCGGGATGCTTGCTTCAATCCATAGATGGACCGTTGAAGTTTGCATACCTTGTTAGCATTTTTAGGATCGACAAAACCTTTGGGTTGCATCATATACAACTCTTCATCAATGTCTCCATTGAGGAATGCTGTTTTGACATCCATCTGCCATATCTCATAATCATAATATGCAGCGATTGCTAACATTAATCCTCACAGACTTTAGCTTCGCTACTGGTGAGAAAGTCTCATCGTAGTCAACTCCTTGAATTTGTCGAAACCCTTTTGCGACAAGTCGAGCTTTACAGACAGTAACATTACCATCAGCATTTGTTTTCTTCTTGAAAATCCATTTGTTCTCGACAGCCTTCCGGCCATCCGGTAAGTCCACCAAAGTCCATACTTGGTTTTCGTACATGGATCCAATCTCGGATTTCATGGCTTCTTGCCATTTGTTGGAATCTGGGCTCATCATCGCTTCCTCATATGTCTCAGGGTCATCGGTGTTGTCCACCAACATGACACTCATAACGGGATCATACCAATCTGGAGTGGTACGAGTTCTCGTTGACCTGCGAGGCTCTGTAGCAACTACAACCGAAGTTTCATGATCATCATCATTAACTTCCTCTCTTATTGGTGCAGGCACCAAAGAAACTTCTTCCGGTGTTGCGCTACTCGCAATTTTGAGAGAAGGTTCGACAACCTCGTCGAGTTCTACTTTCCTTCCAATCACTTATTTCGAGAGAAATTCCTTCTCTAGAAAGGATCCATTCTTGGCAACGAAGATTTTGCCTTCGGATCTATGATAGAAAGTATACCCAATAGTTTCTTTCGGGTATCCTATGAAGACGCATTTTTCCGCTTTGGGTTCAAGCTTGTCCGGCTGTAACTTCTTTACATAGGCTTCGCAACCCCAAACTTTAAGGAACGACAATCTAGGTTTCTTCCCAAACCATAATTCATACGGTGTCGTTTCAACGGATTTAGATGGTGCCCTATTTAAAGTGAATGAGGCTGTTTCTAATGCATAACCCCAAAATGATAGCGGTAAATCTGTAAGTGACATCATAGAACGAACCATATCTAAGAGAGTCCGATTACGACGTATGGACACACCATTACGCTGTGGTGTTCCTGGCGGTGTCAATTGTGAAAGTATTCTGCATTTCTTCAAATGCTCTCCAAACTCGTAACTTAGATATTCACCTCCACGATCAGAACGTAGAAATTTAATCTTCTTGTTACGTTGATTCTCTACCTCACTTTGAAATTCTTTAAACTTCTCGAAAGTTTCGGACTTATGTTTCATGAAATAGATATACCCATATCTACTCAAATCATCCGTGAAGGTAAGAACATAACGATAACCACCGCGCGATGCTACACTCATTGGACCACACACATCGGTATGTATGATTTCCAATAAGTCCGTAGCTCGCTCCATCATACCAGAGAATGGAGTCTTAGTCATTTTACCCATCAGACATGCTTCGCATCTTTCAAGTGATTCGAAATCAAGTGATTCAAGAAGTCCATCGGAATGGAGTTTCTTCATACGCTTCATTCCAATGTGACCAAGACGACAGTTTCACATATAGGTCGAGTTATCGCTCGATTTCAAACGTTTAGCCTCAATGTTATTAATATGTGTATTTCCACTATAGAGATTCAATAAAAATAGACCATCTATCATAGGTGCATGTGCATAAAACATATTACTCATATAAATCAAACAACCATTATTCTCAGACTTAAACAAGTAACCGTCTCACAATAAACAAGATCCCGATATAATGTTCATGCTTAACGCAGGCACCAAATAATAATTATTTAAGTATAAAACTAATCCCGATGGTAGATGAAGGGGTAGCGTGCCGACTGTGATCACATCAACCTTTGATCCGTTTCCCACACGCATCGTCACCTCGTTCTTCGCTAGCTTCCGTTTATTCTGCAGCACCTGTTTCGAGTTACAAATGTGAGCAACCGAACCAGTATCAAATACCCAGGCACTACTACGAGTACTAGTGAGATACACATCAATAACATGTATAACAGATATACCTTTCTTCTTGATGTTACCGTTCTTCAAATCCGCCAAGTACTTTGGGCAATTCCGCTTCCAGTGACCTTCTCCCTTGCAGTAAAAGCACTTAGTATCAGGCTTAGGTCCAGCCTTGGTATTCTTCGTTGGCGTGGTAACTTTCTTACCACCCTTCTTGAAGTGTCCCTTCTGCTTAGACTTGCCTTTCTTGAATTTGGTGGTCTTATAGACCAACAACACTTGGTGCTCTTTCTTGATCTCCACTTCTGCAGATTTCAACATGGCAAAGAGTTCTGGCAACGTCTTGTTCATGTTTTGCATGTTGTAGTTCATCACAAAGTTCTTGTAACTTGGTGGTAGTGATTGGAGGACGCGGTAAATCCCCAAAGCATTAGGAATCACTATACCCAAGCTTTGAAGTTTGTTTGCGTGCCCAGACATCTTAAGCACATGCTCACTGACAGAGCTGCCCTCTTCCATCTTGCAGTTAAAGAACTTTTCAGAAGCCTCATAGCTTTCAATTGTCGCATGAGTCTCAAAGATCAATTTGAGATCCTCGACAATATCATATGGGTCTGAATTCTCAAACCTTTTCTGAAGCTCCGATTCTAAACCATACAAGATAGCACACTGAACTGTGGAGTACTGAGTCTTCCGAGTGAGGTAAACATTCTTTACTTCATCGGCAGCATCAGCTGCAGGTGGGTCACCCAGCGGTGCATCCAGCACATAGGTCAAATTACCAGCTGTGAGGACAATCCTCAAATTGTGGAACCAATCCGCGAAGTTGCTTCCATTGTTTTTCAACTTTTCTTTCTCTAGGAACGCATTAAAATTGATGGTAGGGGCTGCCATTGATCTACAACATATTTGCAATAGTTTAGACTAAGTTTATGACAAATTGAGTTCAAATTAATAATAAAATTAATATAGGTGAACTCCCACTCAAAAACAATATCCCTCACATTGTTTTAGTGATCACACGAACCAAATCCACCACATCAACACCGATCATCACGAGAGTTGATATAGTTTCAATGGCGAACAATCGACATGTTCATCATATCTACTATATGATTCATGCTTTACCTTTCGGTGATCCGTGTTTCGAGACCATGTCTGTACATGCTAGGCTCGTCAAGATCAAACCTTAGTTTCCGCATGAGCAAATCTGGCTTGCTCACGTTGTATACACTTGCGGAATCTAACACACCCGATCATCACGTGGTGCTTCGAAACAACAAGCTTTAGCAACGGTGCTAACTAAGGGTGAACACTTTATGACTTGAAATTCATGTGCATGAGGGATCATATTATAATGCTACCGTCGTCTACTAAGCAATACAATATGCATAAAGGATTAACATCACATGCAATTCATAATATGTGATATGATATGGCCTTTCTTCTTTGTGCTTCCGATCTCCATCTTCTAGCGCGAACATGATCTCCATCATCACCGGCATTGCATCAAGGTCAATGACGCTTCTCCATGGTTGTCGTCCACCGGCTTCAACTATTACAACTACTTTGAATAGACACGCGGGTCTTAACATAAATTAAAAACAACCATATGGCTCCTACCGGTTGCCAACTTACAATAAGGAACATTGCATACATCAAATATAATCACAATCATGGCCATATCACATCACTTCACACCCCTGCAAAACAAAGTTAGACGCCTCTACTTTCTTTGCATATTTTACGTGGTTTGGGGCTTTCAGTAAGTGTCGTTCTAACTTACGAACATGAACCACAACATTGATACTAGTATTGTTAATCACCCGTTGTAAATTGGATCTTAACTATGCTAGGAGAAACAGGCACCCGCAAAGCCACTTATGCAATACAAGTTGCATGTCAAGCGTGGAGCAAGTCTCATGAACGATGTCATGTAAGGTTAGCCCGGGCCGCTTCATCCCAACATCCCGCAAGATGCAAAGTACACAAGAAGCAATCGATAATAAAAGCATCAACGCCCATAATGACCATTGTGTTCTACTCGTGCAACAGATCTACATATAGACACGGCTCTGATACCAGTGTAGGGTTTCGTAGCATGGAAAACAAAAAAATTCTACCGCATACAAACAAACAAGCCAAGATCTATCTACTAGATTGTAGCAACGAGTCGATAGAATAACTCACCCTCGAAGATTCCAAAGTGTTTAACGAGAGCGGATTCTCGTGGGTGATGTAGTCGTACTCTTCCCGATCTCAAGATCGCGTAGACGATCCTTCCGGCACTGCGTTTCGGCAGCGCTCCCGCAATCGGTCACACGTTCGGTACTCGACAAAGACCTTCCTCTCCCTTGTTCCAACAGGCAGCGGAGGTTGTAGCACTCTCCTCGCGATTCCGGCAGCACAACGGCATGGTACCGGAAGTAGAGGGGAGATCTCGCAGGGCTTCGCCTTAAGCCGAAGCGAGTATGGTGGAGTATGAGAGAGTCCCTCGACGATCTAGGGTTTAGACACGCCAAGGAGGAAGCTTGGCAGGCGGCTAGGGTTGCTAGGCGGCGGCTTGACCTAGGGCGGCGGCGGCAGCAAGTGGCGGCGCCGACGGCTTAGGGTTTGGAGGCGGGGATCTTGTGTGTCTAGGAGGGGAGCCTTGCCCCTCCTTATATAGGTGGAGGGGCCGGCCGGCCAAGGGGAGGGGAGTCCCTCCCCAACTCGGCTTGGAGGTGGGCCGGCGGTGGAGGAGGGACTCCTCCCCAACTCGGTTTCCTCCTCTTTCTCCACTTCCCAAAAATAGCCGTTTGACTTTCAAACTAGGCGTTTGACTTTTCAAACTAGGATTTGATTAATCCCTCTATTTTGTTCAGCGATGACACCGAGTACATAATGCAATCATACCAACTTGATATAACACATTCATGTACCCTTCCCCTCCGGAGTGCCGGACATTCCGGAACCTTCTAGAACATTCCCGATGAAAACACCGGAACCATTCTCCAACTCCGAAATGGGACTTTCCTTATATGAATCTTATTCTCTGACCATTCCGGATCTCCTCGTGATATCCCGAATCCCATTCGAGACTCCGAACAACATTCGGTCTCTTTCTCATCATTCCATAACTACTCAAACAACGTCGAATCCTTAAGTGTGTCTCCCTGCGGTTCGTGAATTATGCGGACATGATCGAGACACTTCTCCGAACAATAACCAATAGAGGAATCTGGAAATTCATATGGCTCCCACATATTTCTACGATTACTTTGCGATCGAATGAACCACTTACATAGGATATCAATTTCCCTTTGTCTCACGATAGTTTACTTATCCGAGGTTATGATCGTCGGTATCTCTGCATACCTAGTTCAACCTCGTTACTGATAAGTACTCTTTTCTCGTTCCCGTGATATGTGATCCCTTGTGAGCCAGTCACATGCTTGCAAGCTAATTGGATGACATTTCACCGAGAGGGCCCAGAGTATATCTATCCGTCATATGGATGGACAAATCCCACTCTTGATCCATGTGTCTCAACCAATACTATCCGAACACTCAATGCCACCTTTATAGCCACCCAGTTACGGTGTGGTGTTTGATGTCATCAAAAGCATCCATCCGGTAAAGGTGATATGCATGATCTCATGGTCGAAGGAATTAGATTACTATGTATCAGAAAGCATATATCAATTGAACTATTAAAATGACTTGATCTTTATGCTACGCTTATCTATAGGAGTATGTCCACCATATCATTCTCCTAACGATATGATCTTGTTGTTAATAACATCTCAATGTTCATGATAGGGAAACCACAATCATCTATTAACCAACAAGCTAGTATTATATAGAGGCTTTACTAGGGACTCTTATTTTAGTCTACAAATCACACAAGTATTAATGTTTCCTTGTTAATACTATTATAGCATGAATGTAAACATTTATCATAAACACAAAGATATAATAATAACTATATTTATTATTGCCTCTAGGGCATATCTCCAACACTTATCACGGGAACGAGAAAAGAGTACTTATCGGTAACGAGGTTGAACTAGGTATGGAGAGATACCGACGATCATAACCTCGGATGAGTAACATATCGTGAGACAAAGGGAAATTGATATCGTATGTAAGTGGTTCATTCGATCGCAAAGTAATCGTAGAAATATGTGGGAGCCATATGAATTTCCAGATTCCTCTATTGGTTATTGTTCGGAGAAGTGTCTCGATCATGTCCGCATAATTCACGAACCGTAGGGAGACACACTTAAGGATTCGACGTTGTTTTGAGTAGTTATGGAATGATGAGAAATAGACTGAATGTTGTTCGGAGTCCCGAATGGGATCCGGGATATCACGAGGAGATCCGGAATGGTCCGGAGAATAAGATTCATATAAGGAAAGTCCCGTTTCGGAGTTGGGGAATGTTTCCGGTGTTTTCATCGGGAATGTTCTAGAATGTTCCGGAATGTCCGGCACTCCGGAGGGGAAGGGTACATGGATGTGTTGTATCAAGTTGGTATGATTGCATCATGTACTAAGTGTCATCGCTATTCCAAATAAAGGATTAATTCAAATCCTAGTTTGAAAAGTCAAATAGCTAAATTGAAAAGTCAAACGGCTAAATTTGGAAAGAAGAAAAGAGGAGGAAGGGGAAACCGAGTTGGGGAGGGAGTCCCTCCTCCCCAAGCCGGCGCACCACCCAAGCCGATTTGGGGAGGGACTCCACTCCCTCCCCTTGGCCGGCCGGCCCCTCCACCTATATAAGGAGGGGCAGGGCTCCCTCCTAGGACACACAAGTACCTCTCCTCCAAACCCTAGCTTGGCGCCACCACCTCCTGCAGCTGTCGCCGCCTCCTAGGGTTGCCCTAGCCGCCGACTTGGGGTGCCCCAAACCCTAGCCGCTGGCTCTATCACCTCCTCCTTGGTGTGTCTAAAATCTAGATCGCCGAGGAGCTCTCTCATACTCCACCATACTCGCTCCGGCTTAAGGCGAAGCCCTGCGAGATCTCCCCTCTACTTTCGGTACCACGCCGTTGTGCTGCCGGAATCGCGAGGAGAGTGCTACAACCTCCGCTGCCTGCTGGAACAAGGGAGAGGAAGGTCTTCGTCGAGTACCGAACGTGTGACCGACTGCAGGAGCGCTGCCGGAACGCAGCGCCGGAAGGATCGTCTACGCGATCTTGAGATCGGCAAGAGTACGACTACATCACCCACGAGAATCCGCTCTCGTTAAACACTTTGGAATCTTCGAGGGTGAGTTATTCCATTGACTCATTGCTACAATCTAGTAGATAGATCTTGGCTTGTTTGTTTGTATGCGGTAGAATTTTTTTGTTTTCCATGCTACGAAACCCTACACTGGTATCGGAGCCGTGTCTATATGTAGATCTGTTGCACGAGTAGAACACAATGGTCATTGTGGGCGTTGATGCTTTTATTGTCGATTGCTTCTTGTGTACTTTGCATCTTGCGGGATGTTGGGATGAAGCGGCCCGGGCTAACCTTACATGACATCGTTCATGAGACTTGCTCCACGCTTAACATGCAACTTGTATTGCATAAGTGGCTTTGCGGGTGCCTGTTTCTCCTAGCATAGTTAAGATCCAATTTACAACAGGTGATTTACAATACTAGTATCAATGTTGTGGTTCATGTTCGTAAGTTAGAACGACACTTATTGAAAGCCCCAAACCACGTAAAACATGCAAAGAAAGTAGAGGCGTCTAACTTTGTTTTGCAGGGGTGTGCTGTGATGTGATATGGCCATGATTGTGATTATATTTGATGTATGCAATGTTCCTTATTGTAAGTTGGCAACCGGCAGCAGCCATATGGTTGTTTTTAATTTATGTTAAGACCCGCGTGTCTATTCAAAGTAGTTGTAATAGTTGAAGCCGGTGGACGACAACCATGAAGAAGCGTCATTGACCTTGATGCAATGCCGGTGATGATGGAGATCATGTTCGTGCTAGAAGATGGAGATCGGAAGCACAAAGAAGAAAGGCCATGTCATATCACATATTATGAATTGCATGTGATGTTAATCCTTTATGCATCTTGTATTGCTTAGTAGATGACGGTAGCATTATAAGATGATCCCTCATGCACATGAATTTCAAGTCATAAAGTGTTCACCCTTAGTTAGCACCGTTGCTAAAGCTTGTTGTTTCGAAGCACCACGTGATGATCGGGTGTGTTAGATTCCGCAAGTGTATACAACGTGAGCAAGCCAGATTTGCTCATGCGGAAACTAAGGTTTGATCTTGACAAGCCTAGCATGTACAGACATGGTCTCGGAACACGGATCACCGAAAGGTAAAGCATGAATCATATAGTAGATATGATGAACATGTCGATTGTTCGCCATTAAAACTATATCAACTCTCGTGATGATCAGTGTTGATGTGGTGGATTTGGTTCATGTGATCACTAAACAATGTGAGGGATATTGTTTTGAGTGGGAGTTCACCTAGATTAATTTTAATATTAATTTGAACTCAATTTGTCATAAACTTAGTCTAAACTATTGCAAATATGTTGTAGATCAATGGAAGCCCCTACCATCAATTTTAATGCGTTCCTAGAGAAAGAAAAGTTGAAAAACAATGGAAGCAACTTCGCGGATTGGTTCCGCAATTTGAGGATTGTCCTCACAGCTGGTAATTTGACCTATGTGCTGGATGCACCGCTGGGTGACCCACCTGCAGCTGATGCTACCGATGAAGTAAAGAATGTTTACCTCACTCGGAAGACTCAGTACTCCACAGTTCAGTGTGCTATCTTGTATGGTTTAGAATCGGAGCTTTAGAAAAGGTTTGAGAATTCAGACCCATATGATATTGTCGAGGATCTCAAATTGATCTTTGAGACTCATGCGGCAATTGAAAGCTATGAGGCTTCTGAAAAGTTCTTTAACTGCAAGATGGAAGAGGGCAGCTCCGTCAGTGAGCATGTGCTTAAGATGTCTGGGCACGCAAACAAACTTCAAAGCTTGGGTATAGTGATTCCTAATGCTTTGGGGATTTACCGCGTCCTCCAATCACTACCACCAAGTTACAAGAACTTTGTGATGAACTACAACATGCAAACACATGAACAAGACGTTGCCAGAACTCTTTGCCATGTTGAAATCTGCAGAAGTGGAGATCAAGAAAGAGCACCAAGTGTTGTTGGTCTATAAGACCACCAAATTCAAGAAAGGCAAGTCTAAGCAGAAGGGACACTTCAAGAAGGGTGGTAAGAAAGTTACCACGCCAACGAAGAATACCAAGGCTGGACCTAAGCCTGATACTAAGTGCTTTTACTGCAAGGGAGAAGGTCACTGGAAGCGGAATTGCCCAAAGTACTTGGCGGATTTGAAGAACGGTAACATCAAGAAGAAAGGTATATCTGATATACATGTTATTGATGTGTATCTCACTAGTACTCGTAGTAGTGCCTGGGTAGTTGATACTGGTTCAGTTGCTCACATTTGTAACTCGAAACAGGTGCTGCAGAATAAACGGAAGCTAGCGAAGAACGAGGTGACGATGCGTGTGGGAAACGGATCAAAGGTTGATGTGATCACAGTCGGCACGCTACCCCTTCATCTACCATCGGGATTAGTTTTATACTTAAATAATTATTATTTGGTGCCTGCGTTAAGCATGAACATTATATCGGGATCTTGTTTATTGTGAGACGGTTACTTGTTTAAGTCTGAGAATAATGGTTGTTTGATTTATATGAGTAATATGTTTTATGCACATGCACCTATGATAGATGGTCTATTTTTATTGAATCTCTATAGTGGAAATACACATATTAATAACATTAAGGCTAAACGTTTGAAATCGAGCGATAACTCGACCTATATGTGAAACTGTCGTCTTGGTCACATTGGAATGAAGCGTATGAAGAAACTCCATTCCGATGGACTTCTTGAATCACTTGATTTCGAATCACTTGAAAGATGCGAAGCATGTCTGATGGGTAAAATGACTAAGACTCCATTCTCTGGTATGATGGAGCGAGCTACGGACTTATTGGAAATCATACATACCGATGTGTGTGGTCCAATGAGTGTAGCATCGCGCGGTGGTTATCGTTATGTTCTTACCTTCACGGATGATTTGAGTAGATATGGGTATATCTATTTCATGAAACATAAGTCCGAAACTTTCGAGAAGTTTAAAGAATTTCAAAGTGAGGTAGAGAATCAACGTAACAAGAAGATTAAATTTCTACGTTCTGATCGTGGAGGTGAATATCTAAGTTACGAGTTTGGCGAGCATTTGAAGAAATGCGGAATACTTTCACAGTTGACACCGTCGGGAACACCACAGCGTAATGGTGTGTCCGAACGTCGTAATCGAACTCTCTTAGATATGGTTCGTTCTATGATGTCACTTACAGATTTACCGCTATCATTTTGGGGTTATGCATTAGATACAGACGCATTCACTTTAAATAGGGCACCATCTAAATCCGTTGAAACGACACCGTATGAATTATGGTTTGGGAAGAAACCTAAATTGTCATTCCTTAAAGTTTGGGGATGCGAAGCCTATGTAAAGAAGTTACAGCCGGACAAGCTTGAACCCAAAGCGGAAAAATGCGTCTTCATAGGATACCCGAAGGAAACTATTGGGTATACCTTATATCATAGATCCGAGGGCAAAATCTTCGTTGCCAAGAATGGATCCTTTCTAGAGAAGGAATTTCTCTCGAAAGAAGTGACTGGAAGGAAAGTAGAACTCGACGATGTTGTCGAACCTTCTCTCGAAATTGCGAGTAGCGCAGCACCGGAAGAAGTTCCTGTGGTGCCTGCACCAATAAGAGAGGAAGCTAATGATGATGATCATGAAACTTCGGTTGAAGTTGCTACAGAGCCTCGCAGGTCAACGAGAACTCGTACCACTCCAGATTGGTATGATCCCGTTATGAGTGTCATGTTGGTGGACAACACTGATGACCCTGAGACATATGAGGAATCGATGATGAGCCCAGATTCCAATAAATGGCAAGAAGCCATGAAATCCGAGATTGGATCCATGTACGAAAACCAAGTATGGACTTTGGTGGACTTACCGGATGGCCAGAAGGCTGTCGAGAACAAATGGATTTTCAAGAAGAAAACAAATGTTGATGGTAATGTTACTGTCTATAAAGCTCGACTTGTCGCAAAAGGGTTTCGACAAATTCAAGGAGTTGACTACGATGAGACTTTCTCACCGGTAGCGAAGCTAAAGTCTATGAGGATTATGTTAGCAATCGCTGCATATTACGATTATGAGATATGGAAGATGGATGTCAAAACAGCATTCCTCAATGGAGACATTGATGAAGAGTTGTATATGATGCAACCCAAAGGTTTTGTCGATCCTAAAGATGCTAACAAGGTATGCAAACTTCAACGGTCCATCTATGGATTGAAGCAAGCATCCCGAAGTTGGAATCAACGTTTTGATAAGGTGATCAAAAGTTTTGGTTTTATACAAACTTATGGAGAAGCTTGTATTTACAAGAAAGTGAGTGGGAGCTCTGTAGCATTCTTAATACTATATGTGGATGACATATTATTGATTGGGAATGATGTAGACCTTCTTAATAGTGTCAAGGAATATTTGAATAATAGTTTTTCAATGAAGGATCTTGGCGAAGCAGCTTACATATTAGGCATAAAGATTTATAGAGATAGATCGAAACGCCAAATATCATTGTCACAGAGTACATATTTGGACAAAGTTCTAAAGAGGTTTGGAATGGAAGATAGCAAGAAAGGGTTCTTGCCCATGTTGCCCAATACGACCTTGAGTAAAATTCAAAGTCCGACATCGACAGAAGATAGAGAAAGGATGAGTAAGACTCCCTATGCCTCAGCCATAGGATCTCTAATGTATGCCATGCTATGTACTAGACCCGACATTGCATATGCTGTTAGTTTAACTAGCAGATATCAAAGTGATCCAGGAGTGGATCATTGGACAGCGGTCAAAAACATCCTTAAGTACTAGAGAAGAACTAAGGATATGGTTCATTTTTATGCAGGTGATGAACAGCTCGTTGTTAATGGTTACACCGATGCTAGTTGGAACACCGATCCAGATGATTCTAAATCACAATCTGGATACGTATTTATTTTGAATGGTGCAGCAGTTAGCTGGAGGAGTGCAAAGCAAAGCGTTGTGGCGAGATCTTCAACTGAATCGGAATACATGGCTGCTTCGGAGGCTTCACAAGAAGCGATATGGATGAAAGAGTTCATTACAGAGCTGGGTGTGGTTCCTAGTGCGCTGGACCCAATGTCTATCTACTGTGATAACATGGGCGCCATAGCCAATGCGCAAGAACCAAGGTCACACAAGAAGCTGAAGCATATCAAGCTACGTTTTCACGCTATTCGAGAACATATCCAGGATGGGGATATGAAGATTTGCAAAGTACACACAGATCTGAATGTGGCGGATCCGTTGACTAAACCTCTCCCAAGGGCAAAACATGACCAGCACCAAACTGCCATGGGTGTTCGGTATATTACCATGTAATCTAGATTAGATGACTCTAGTGCAAGTGGGAGACTGTTGGAGATATGCCGTAGAGGCAATAATAAATGTAGTTATTATTATATCTTTGTGTTTATGATAAATGTTTACATTCATGCTATAATAGTATTAACAAGGAAACATTAATACTTGTGTGATTTGTAAACTTAATTTGAAGTCCCTGGTAAAGCCTCTATATAATACCAGCTTGTTGGTTAATAGATGATTGTGGTTTCCCTATCATGAACATTGAGATGTTATTAACAACAAGATCATATCGTTAGGAGAATGATATGATGGACATACTCCTACAGATAAGCGTAGCATAAAGATCAAGTCATTTTAATAGTTCAAGTGCTATATGCTTTCTAATACATAGTAATCTAATTCCTTTGACCATGAGATCATGCATATCACCTTTACCGGATGGATGCTTTGATGACATCAAACACCACACCGTAACTGGGTGGCTATAAAGGTGGCATTGAGTGTTCAGAAAGTGTTGGTTGAAACACATGGATCAAGAGTGGGATTTGTCCATCCATATGACGGATATATATACTCTGGGCCCTCTCGGTGAAATGTCATCCAATTAGCTTGCAAGCATGTGAATAGCTCACAAGGGATCACATATCACGGGAACGAGAAAAGAGTACTTATCGGTAACGAGGTTGAACTAGGTATGCAGAGATACCGACGATCATAACCTCGGATGAGTAACATATCGTGAGACAAAGGGAAATTGATATCGTATGTAAGTGGTTCATTCGATCGCAAAGTAATCGTAGAAATATGTGGGAACCATATGAATTTCCAGATTCCTCTATTGGTTATTGTTCGGAGAAGTGTCTCGATCATGTCCGCATAATTCACGAACCGTAGGGAGACACACTTAAGGATTCGACGTTGTTTTGAGTAGTTATGGAATGATGAGGAAGAGACCGAATGTTGTTCGGAGTCCCGGATGGGATCCGGGATATCACGAGGAGATCCGGAATGGTCCGGAGAATAAGATTCATATAAGGAAAGTCCCGTTTCGGAGTTGGGGAATGTTTCCGGTGTTTTCATCGGGAATGTTCTAGAATGTTCCGGAATGTCCGGTACTCCAGAGGGGAAGGGTACATGGATGTGTTGTATCAAGTTGGTATGATTGCATCATGTACTAAGTGTCATCGCTGTTCCAAATAAAGGATTAATTCAAATCCTAGTTTGAAAAGTCAAATAGCTAAATTGAAAAGTCAAACGGCTAAATTTGGAAAGAGGAAAAGAGGAGGAAGGGGAAACCGAGTTGGGGAGGGAGTCCCTCCTCCCCAAGCCGGCGCACCACCCAAGCCGAGTTGGGGAGGGACTCCACTCCCTCCCCTTGGCCGGCCGGCCCCTCCACCTATATAAGGAGGGGCAGGGCTCCCTCCTAGGACACACAAGTACCTCTCCTCCAAACCCTAGCTTGGCGCCACCACCTCCTACAGCTGTCGCCGCCTCCTAGGGTTGCCCTAGCCACCGACTTGGGGTGCCCCAAACCCTAGCCGCCGGCTCTAGCACCTCCTCCTTGGTGTGTCTAAAATCTAGATCGCCGAGGAGCTCTCTCATACTCCACCATACTCGCTCCGGCTTAAGGCGAAGCCCTGCGAGATCTCCCCTCTACTTCCGGTACCACGCCGTTGTGCTGCCGGAATCGTGAGGAGAGTGCTACAACCTCCGTTGCCTGCTGGAACAAGGGAGAGGAAGGTCTTCGTCGAGTACCGAACGTGTGACCGACTGCGGGAGCGCTGCCGGAACGCAGCGCCGGAAGGATCGTCTACGCGATCTTGAGATCGGCAAGAGTACGACTACATCACCCACGAGAATCCGCTCTCGTTAAACACTTTGGAATCTTCGAGGGTGAGTTTCCATCGACTCGTTGCTACAATCTAGTAGATAGATCTTGGCTTGTTTGTTTGTATGCGGTAGAATTTTTTTGTTTTCCATGCTACGAAACCCTACAACTTGTGATGAGAAATATATAGACAATGTATAACGCATATCATCACAAGATGGATCCATGACATAAACCACAGTCTCACAAGATGGATCCACGACATAACCACATAGTCTCACACATAAATAGAGGGAAATCGAAGTTCACAAGCAATAAAAGGATCAAAATAAGAACGAGCTTGTGACTTCTCATGCAACACCCGTGCCTAAAGTGCAAGTTCTCCCCCTTTGGCATCAAGACGCCAAAAAGGGACAAGTGCAAGACTACCATCCCGACAGTCAATCCTCCTCCTCCTCATCATCATCAAAGTCCTCCTCGTAGGGGGGTGGGGCGCGATGCGAGGAAGAGACATCATCGTCCCAACGGCTGTGCTGAGACATCCACTGTTCTTCTGGAGTGATGTTGGTCTCGGACCCCTCGGAGATGGTCAAACCTTGGGCAGCCATCATGTCCTTTTGTCGAGCACTAGCTTTCTTGGCATACACATGCGCCTCATACATGCGATTCTGGTTGTCAACTTGGAAGCAGAAAATCTTCTTGAGCTTGGCCTCCATCCTTTTGGCCCAAGAGGGCTTGGCATTCTTGCGGCGGGAGACAACATAGTCAGTGTCACGACCACTGTCAGCATCCTCAGAGTCATCCCCTTCCTCCTCTTCCGCCACAACGCGAGGTTTATCACGTGTCTTGATCTTGAGTGCCTTGGGCCGGTGCACAATGAGAGGACGAGTGGATAGTGTCCTAGCAATGGGAGGGCATTTTGACACAATGAGGGCCATAATGTATGGAGCAAATGGTGGAACCCTCCGAGAGTGTGCAGCAACCATCTCATTCCATATATAGTCTGACACATCAAGAGGGGTGCCTAAGTCGCGGTTGAGGAAGGTGTTGAACAGCAAGTCAATAGAGAACCCATGTATCTCATCCTTGTTGCCCGCACGAGGAGCAACAATCTCACGGAAAATGCGATGGAGAATTTCATATGTGGGGAGAAGATCCTTGATCTTGCCAGCAATCCTGCGGCCCTGGATATACAGAGGTGTAAGGACATCCTTCTTGGAGGGGTGATCCCGCATGTGACAGCGGAAACCACAAGGAATGCCCCGGCCGCGATCTTCATACCCCAATATTGCAGCAAACTCCACAAGTGTGGCTTCCTTGATTGCACCTTGAGTCATTCAGGTGATCTTCCGAGAGCTGCCAGTGTGGAAATGTGCAGTGGCATAGAACTGCGCAATGAGGAGTGGCTCATAGTCATACCGGAACTTCATAATAGGGAACGAGCTAAGGTGAGAGCAGATTTCCTTAGCTTCAGCAAAGTAGTCAAGGTTCTTGTTGATGTGCTCCATGTCAATCCACTGCTGAGGCACTACCATCTGAATATTGGTCAAAAGAACCTCATGATAAACACGCTCTTGGAAATCATTGTAGAATAGACTGTCTTCTCTGTCCTCGTCACGATTGCGGGAGTATGCATTGTCAATCCTAAGAGCCCGAAACTCAGACTCAGAAATGTCAGACGGTTTCCTTGGCCCTGATGGCCCTGAGCTAAAACTCTTGGTACGCCCTGAGGAAGGGGGAGCGCTGCCACGCCCAGCAGAGCGCTTGGTAACCCCCTCACGACCCCCACGGCCACCTCGAGTGGCAGGCAACTTGGAACGACGTCTTGACTGTGGCATAACCTCTTCCTTAGACTCCGTCTCTTCCTCAACAATCTCACGGCTAGCTTTGGAGCGCTTGCACGCACCCCTAGAACCACCTGCATCTGTGAAAGCACGAGGGAGAACAGCAAGGGGGTAAGGGCACAAGAATCACAAGGAGCAAAAGAGAATCCAATATTTATCAGAAAAATTGGTGTCAGTTGGGACCGGTACTACTGGACCTGACAACAGGTAGTACCGCTTGCAAGCGGTAGTACCAGAAAAAGATCTGGTACTGTTGGGGAGGTGAGCCCGGATAGGGTCAAGACAGGGGAAAGACGAAAGGAATCTCCCTTGTCGTGAGCCGAATTACTGATTGTGTCGGCTGAATCATGTAAGAGTCGACCGAGATAAGCAGGGCCATGACTAATGTAGGATGAGTAACACCTTATCCGGCCAACATATGAGTTAAGTCGGTCGAATGACTCTGACTAATACGAATACAGGTGAAGGCCGAGCCGAGTTATGCGAGACAAGGCCGAATAACATGAAGCTTGCAGGAGAAGGAGGTGCCTATAGTTAAACCCTAGTCACTAGCTAGGAGGAATCTAGATAGTGCCAAGCGCAAAGGACAAGGACCAGATCAGCAGAAGGACAGAAGAACGTCACGGAGGTGACAGTGAGGGAGCCCGAGGCACGCATGTGAAGTTTTCTAGAACATTGCCGCCGATAGAAGGAGGACACGGAAAGGAGGCCGCCGAGTTACCATATCGGGACAAGCATATTCCAAGGATATGCTTGCCACGTCAGCCCTAGAAGGAACCAAGGCACCCCTGAGGGGGGACGCGGGCTCCTGAGAAGGGGATCGATTCATTCTATGTCGTTAGGCTCGTGTACTAGTTTTCTCCCTCTCTATGACCCAGCTCTAGGAGCACTTGTATTACTTGAGAAGAGGAATAGAGATTTGCTTACAAGACACTTGAGTGTAGAAATCACTACATCTTCCCTCCCCGGATCCCTCTAGCATCCGTTGGCCCCATACTTTAGCCTACCCATGGCATATGCCGTGCCACCACCACGACAGTTGGCGCCCACCATGGGGCCAGCAGCGGTGCTAGCTGGAGTTAAGATCCAGACGGGAAACTTCATCCACACCAGCGAGAGGGTTGTCTTTGGCTTAATCTAGAGATTTGATCTCCGGGACTATGTTAGCGACAACGCGGGTAGCTTCAGGAGGAAAGCGCCTCCGCGCAACGGCGTCTTCATCAACCTGGGCACGCTCAAGGTCTACGTCGGCGTTGAAACATCCTGCGTATATCCTCACCGAGTCATTGAAGCAGGAGAACCTCCCCTCAATGCTGCTAACGGTCTGCGTGGAGCACGCCCTGTCGGTAGCGTCGAGGTGATGGTGACAGCCGCAGCACAGGCGGCAGGAGCAGGCGCCGGACCAAGCAAGGACCCGGCGGCAGGAGGACAGGTGACCACGAAGCAAGCATCTCCACAGCCCACCGAGGTAGATCCGCCAGCAGCCAAGTCAGCCGAGGTGCAGGAGACGACCCCAAAGGCGGCAAGGGTAAGATGGCCTCCTCTGGAAAGACCAGAGAATATTCTCTAGGCAACTATAGATAATCTAACCACGCCTGTGACGCCGATACTTGATCCGGCTAACGCCCAGGCGGAGTTAAAAGAAACCAGACAAAAAGTACTAGTAGAGGCAAAAAAAGGTGTCGGCCTTGCGGGAGTCCTTGAACAGGACCCTGCGAGAATGTGCTAAGGCAAACAAACTGGATGTGGCCCCCGAACAGGTAGATGAGTTGAGATTAAGAGGAAAGAACCTCATGAATGATATCAACAAAGAGCATGAAGCTCGTGAAGGTGATTCAGTTGATCTAGGCTTGCCGAGGTATAGTACCCCGACAAAGAACCTAAGGGCGGCAAATGCCGCAGCTTTGGAGCTAGAAGGATTAAGCGGCGAAGCCCGGCAGAAACAACAAGAAAGAGTGAATGAGCTGGTGCGCATTGCGAACCAGCAGAATGAGGAGATGCTTAGGGCTGACCTGGCAAGATCGGGAGCCTCGTGTATGGTTCATTCGGCTGGAGCAGCACCCGCACTATCTGCGGCAGCAGCATCCTCACCTGGAAACAACGCGCGAAAAGATAGAGCGGTGACTTCAGGAAAAAGAAATAAGCAAATTGTTCCTTATGATCCGGCGGTAGCCGAAAAGGTCAATGATAACAGAGGCAATGACAGCCGAGGTAACAGTGGAGATAGAAACCCCGGTCGTACGAACAAAGGGCACGGAGACCTCGGAAGGGGAAATCATGAGAACAATAACCCGGCGGAGGGAAGGAGAAACCCTCCACCAGATCCTCAGCCGAGGTATGAGCCTCGGCAAGAGCGAGAAGTGAGACCAGCTCACCATAATCAGGCAAATGAGAGGTACAGTGATGGTTACTCGGATATGGAGCATGCAGGACATGGTGGGAATAACCATTATGGAATACAAGAGAGGATCATTTACAGAAACTTGCCGTCAAATGATGCAAGACTAAAACTGGACAGGTTATATTGGTCCGAGTTATTGGAGGAACAGGTTCCACCTGGTCCGGCGTGCTTAGGACCTCGGATCATGGGCGAACCACCGGTGCCGAACTTTCAACTGGCAAGGGGCACTAAAACATATAATGGGAGCACAAAACCACAAGATTGGTTAATTGACTATGCCACTGCGGTGAAGATAGCTAGCGGAAACCTACGATGGGCAGTGAGATACGTCCCACAGATGCTGGAAGGACCAGCCAGAGTATGGCTAAACAATCTGCCAGCAGCCAGTATCAACTGTTGGTTAGATTTTGAAGAAATGTTTGTCAGCAACTTCACCAGTACCTATAAAAGGCCAAACAGGCCACAACAGCTCGCTATGTGCAAGCAGAAGCCGAATGAGACAGATAGAGAATTCTTGACTCGGTGGTGTAACCTCATAAACTCATGCGAATGAGTCATAGAGTCTCAAGCGATAGCTTGGTTTGCTCAAGGCTGCCGATATGCAAGTGTATTATGGCAAAGGCTGCAAAGAGATATGCCGACCACGTTGGCAGAGACCATCAGGATAGCAGATTCGTATGCTTTAGGGGATCCGACGCAACCAGAATTAATGTCAGCAGAGCATCAGGAACATCAAGATCAATATGCAAGAGATGCAGCCGGATCATCAAGGCGCAATGAATTCCGAGGTAGAAGAAGGGAGGAGAGGTCAGATTACAGATATGCTTCTAGTCAGGTGGCAGCGGTGGTACAAGATCAGCCGAGTCATGGAAACAGTCAGTGACAGAAGAATGGTCCTCAGCAGTGGACACCGAGGAATGAGGGGAAAAGACAGTGGACACCAGAACAGAAGAAGCAGTGGCAGGAAAGGCCGAAGTACACATTTGAATCCATGTTGGATCAACCGTATAAGTTCCACACTCCAAATCCGGCCAAGCCGGCTAATCATACAACTCGTCAATGTGCTTGGATGAAAAATGCAATGGGGAACCCGGCGGGCATGCAAGCGCCCCCTCATCAAGCGCATCAGCAGCAGCATCCACAGCTAACCGGAGCAAATGCGCAACAGTTAATGTTACCACCACCTCCTCCGAGGTATGATAACTCGGACCGGAGGGATGCAGTGCATCAAGTGATAAATCAAGGTCAAGATGGAAGGGCAAACCCCGGAAACAACGGACGTAATGATTAAAGGGAGCATCATCAATCATATTGTGTGTTCACAACAGAATAGCAAGACAGGCAGAGTGTACAACGCCGGCATATGGAAGTGAATGTTGTTATGCCGGCAGTACCAAGATACGTGCCTTGGTCCGATCAGGAAATAACTTGGAACATCAAAGATCACCCGAAGATAATGCCGAATCCAGGGTCGTATGCACTGGTACTAGATCCGACATTTGTCGGACCCAGCATTAACGTCAGGTTCTCAAAAGTACTCATTGATAATGGGAGTAGTATCAACATTATGTACAAGGACACAATGCACAAACTTGGAATAACACAAAATATGTTACAATCCACAAGAACCACATTCCATGGAATAGTGTCGGGCCTCTCGTGTGAACCCATTGGGAAAGTCCGAGTAGATGTGCTATTCGGCACAAGGGAGAATTGCAGAGCGGAGAATTTGGAGTTTGAAGTGGTGGACCTAGAAAGTTGCTATCATGCTTTACTCGGACGCCCAGCGCTGGCTAAATTCATGAGCAGCTGTCACATTACTTATCTGAAAATGAAGTTACCCGGGCCACAGGGGGTGATAACAGTAGCTGGAGATTACAGAAAGTCAATGGAGTGTGCTTCGGCCGGATCAAACCTGGCCGAGTCATTGGCGATTGCAAGAGAAAAAAGAGGGATTCAGGAGGTAGCGGCTCTGGCTCAGTCGGCACAGCTGAATATGCTGGCACTAGTCAATCCCCATGGAAGTGTTTCTTTCCAGCCGACTAAAGAGACAAAAAAGATCCAGATAGACGAGCAGTTCCCATAGCGCACCATCACGATTGGTGCCGGCCTAGATGCCAAATAGGAAGGCGAGCTCACCAACTTCCTCCGTGAGAATCAGGATATCTTTGCATGGTCAACTCAAGACCTGCAAGGTGTGCCGAGGGAGTTGGCTGAGCACTCTTTGCATGTAAGGCCAGGAGCAAGGCCGGTGAAGCAACCTCTCCACCGCTTCGCTGAAGACAGGAGAAAAATAATAGGGGATGAGATAGCTCGGCTCCTTGCGGCCGGGTTCATCATGGAAGTGCTTCATCCGGATTGGATATCAAATCCGGTGTTAGTGGAAAATAAAAAGGATGACCCAAATGTAGCCGTCATATGGCGAATGTGTATCGATTACACGAACCTAAACAAGGCGTGTCCCAAAGATCCTTTTCCTTTACCTAGGATAGACCAAGTCATTGATTCGACCGCTGGTTGTGAGCTGTTGTCATTTGTAGACGCGTATTCTGGTTTTCACCAGATACCGTTAAATCCGACCGATCAAATAAAGACTGCGTTTATTACCCCGTACGGGGCTTATTGCTATCGCACCATGCCATTCGGCCTGTGTAATGCATGAGCAACATACCAAAGATGCATGCAAAAATGTCTACATGACCAGATAGGAAAAAATGTACAAGTATATGTAGACGATGTGGTTATAAAAACCAAAGAGAGCAAAACGCTCCTTGATGATATTCGGCAGACATTCGCAAACTTGAGAAGATTCCAAATGAAGCTTAACCCAGAAAATGTACCTTCGGTGTGCCGGCTGGAAAATTACTCGGTTTCCTCGTGTCCAGCCGAGGTATAGAGGCGAATCCAACTAAAATCCGAGCAGTTGAAAAAATGGAACTGCCGAGGTGTCTGAATGATGTACAAAAATTCACGGGATGTCTGGCTTCACTGAGTCGATTCGTATGTCGGCTGGGGGGAAAGGCATTACCTCTATATCTACTGATGAAAAAATCTGATAAATTCATCTGGACACCACAGGCAGATAATGCATTTCATGAGTTAAAAAAGATGTTGGTCACAGCACCAATCTTGGCTTCTCCATTGTCAAAAGAACCTATATTACTTTATGTAGCTGCCACCAACAGAGTGGTAAGTGCGGTGGTTGTCGTGGAACGGAATGAAGGGGATAGGTCAATACAAAGGTCGGTATATTACCTAAGCGAGGTATTATCGGCCTCAAAACAGAACTACCCGCACTACCAGAAGATGGCTTATGGAGTATACATGTCGGCGAAAAAACTCAAACATTACTTCGAAGAGCATCCGATAAAAGTGATTTGTGAAGCGCCCATAGCCGAGATATTGAGCAACAAAGATGCAAGTGGCCGAATAGCAAAATGGGCAATCGAGTTATCACCTTATGCACCGCAATTCGATAGGCGAGATGCAATCAAATCTCAGGAAGTGGCCGACTTCTTTGTGGATTGGGCCGAGGTACAATATGAACCACCATTACCAGATCCGAATTATTGGACAATGCATTTTGACGGATCCAAGATGAGAAATGGCTTGGGGGCAGGGATAGTATTAACTTCGCCAAAAAAGATCAACTGAAGTATGTGTTGCAGATACATTTCGCCGCGTCAAACAATGTAGCCGAGTATGAAGCACTCGTCCATGGGTTAAAAATGGCAAAAGAGATTGCTATACGTCGGATCCTATGTTACGGGGATTCAGATCTGGTAGTACAACAAGTATCAGGCAATTGGGACGCACTAGATGCGAATATGGCCCTATACAGATTTCATGTGCAAAAAATCAGTGGTTACTTTGATGGATGCGAGTTTCATCATATACCTCAGGCGGAAAATGACGCTGCAGACACATTGTCAAAAATCGGATCAACTAGGCAGTCAATTCCCCTAGGTATTGCCCTAGAGCACCTAAGAAAACCATCAATTACACCATCACCAGAATCCGAATCAATTCGTATCTCGGCAGAACTGATAGAAGGAAGTGTGCCAATGGAAATCGACAAGGGATGTGACCCGGGTTTTCTAAAGGTAAATCCGGTCGTCGCATGAGCAAACACAGAAAGGTCCGAAGCTGTTATGTCGGTGGAAAATATGGAAGTCGACAGTGAGACTATCCCAGAGAAAATCACGCCGATATGGGCGCAACCCATATTCTCATTCCTGAAGGACGCAATCCTGCCAAGTAATGAGGTACTGGCTAGACAGACAGTAAGAAGAGCAAAAGCTTACACAATCATAAACAATGAGCTGTATAAGAGAAGCGTCACAAGCGTACCACAAAGATGTGTTGACTCGGCAGAAGGGCAGGAAATACTCCTGGATATACATCAGGGAGAATGCGAGCATCACGCCTCGTCCAGAGCTTTAGTGGCCAAAGCATTTAGGCATGGATTTTATTGGCTGACGTTATTGAAGGAGGCAAAAGAATTAGTAGAAAAATGTAATGGTTGCCAGAGATACGCCAGCAAGATACATATGCCCTCGTCTAAATTAAAGACAATACCAATTACTTGGACTTTTTTGTATGGTGCTTGGATATGGTAGGTCCGTTCAAGCCAGCCCGGGGCGGAATGACTCACATTCTAGTCATGGTGGATAAATTCACAAAGTGGATCGAGGTGAAACCAATAAGAAAGTGTGATGGACCAACAACGGTAGAATTCCTCAAAGATATTATCTTGAGATATGGATATCCACACAGTGTTATCACGGATATGGCACAAATTTTGCTGAAGGAGCCTTTGCTAGATTCTGCCAAGAAAAACACATAAGACTAGATGTTGCCTCGGTGGCTCACCCAGCATCAAACGGGCAAGTAGAGAGATCAAATGGGCTGGTATTGTCCGGAATAAAACCCCGGCTTATCGAACCACTGCAAAGGTCGGAAGGATGCTGGATCGAGGAACTTCCAGCAGTACTGTGGAGCCTCAGAACTACCCCCAAACAGGTCAACAGGGTATACCCCATTCTTTCTAATATATGGGGCAGAAGTTGTGCTTCCTGCCGACATAACGCATGATTCGCCAAGAGTGATCCAGTACACAACTGCCGAGGTAAATGAAGTAGCTCGGTAAGATGATGTTGATTTGCTGGAAGAAGCCAGGGAATTGGCATTATCAAGATCAGCTATTTATCAGCAAGACCTCAGACGATTTCACAGCAAGAAAGTCAATCCAATAGTTTTTAAAGAAGGAGATTTGGTTCTTCGGCTAGTGCAACGCACCGCCGGCATGCACAAACTCTCACCCCCATGGGAAGGACCATTCATCATTAGTAAAGCATTGCACAATGATGCATATTATCTAATTGATGCCCAGTCACCAGAAAAGAACAAGTCAAACACAACCGGGGACGAATCAAAAAGACCGTGGAACATAGCCTTACTTCACCCGTTCTACACTTAGAAGCCATATATTGCACGTCACGATGTGACGCACCAAGTCAGAGTATCGAGCAATGTATTAGACTCGGCACCCCGAGCAGTGACTCGGGGACTGCCTCATGTTGTATCTTATTTTGAATTATGTATTAAACCTCGGAACCTTGAGCAGCGACTCGGGGACTGCACCGTGTTATTTCCTATTTTGGATTATGTATTAAACTTCGGCACATCGAGCAGTGACTCGGGGACTGCACCGTGTTATCTCTTATTTCGGATTATGCATTAAACCTCGGTACCTCGAGCAGCGACTCGGGGACTGCCCCGTGATTGTTTCTTGTTTTAAACTATGTATTAAACCTCGGCACCTCGAGCAGTGACTCGGGGACTGCCCCGTGGTATTCTCTGCATTGAGCTATGAATTATATTTCGGCAACCCAGTTTATAACTTGGGGACTGTTTCGTGTTATTCGATGTTATCTGAACAGATGTAAACCTTCAGCGACCCAAGGGATAACTCGGGGATGACTTACGTCACCCATTAATTTCTTCCATTCATATAAGAGCTCGATAGCTTCAGCAGAAACTCGGGGACTACCCCAATTTGCTGCCCATAATTCATAAGATGCAACATAATCTTGCCTCGATCGACAAAGGAATAACAAGGAGAAAACAATTAACGATTTCTAGAGGTAACAACCTCGGCAAGTAGAAGTATAATAAGGGATACAACCCGATCTACGAGGTTAGAGCATTGTACTTCAAGTAGAAATCGCGAAAACGACAACTATACAACCAAGTTTACAAAGGGCAAGCAATGTAACACCCTCGAATCGGCCCTATGCAAGTCTTAGCTCTTTCCGCCAAACCCGCATAGAAACGATTCAAAGGCACCCACCAGGCACTTTCGTGCGGGTGGAAAACAAAGTAATACCATTACACATTAGTCCACAATGGAACCCATAGAACAGATATATACAACACTACTTCAGGAGTCAAGAATACAGATATACAATACAAAGATCCAAATCACCTTTAAAACTATACAGCGTCCGAGTACGGACAAGATGCAAATTGAGCTAAGAGCCCTAAAGAATAACCAATGGCGTCCATAACCCTGCCCAGGCCAAGCCGGAAGGGTAACCCTGCTAACAACGTCGATCTCAAAACCTGCTTAACAAAAGGGGTGCCGACAAAGGGCGAAGGAAAAAGAGAGCGGTCAGTACTGAGGCTAGTACACGGCGAGACTAGAATTCGGCGGTCCTCGCCTATATAGGTATGGTGGACTGAAGCGGCAGCGAGCATGCACTAAACAACCTATAGAGACTCAATACAGCTGGCGGCTATCAGATAGGGATAAGAAATACCTATCCGAATCCAACCTGAAACTATCACCAAGCATACCCATCCTGGTATTTTCCCCTCGAGGCCAAACGAGGAATTCAACCGAGGAACTCACACAGTTGGCAATTTTATTCATTCCATTATAGTTGCGGCAATTACTAGCCAGATATAGATAGCATGAGTCATCCTGATATAACAAGTGGTGGGCAGATTTAGTTAACCATTCTATTGTAGTGGTAGTACTTACTAGTCAGATACATATAGCATGAGGCATCCCAAAACCTAGCAGTTGTTGGTACTTTTATTTAGCCATTCTGTTGTAGTTGCAATACTTACTAGTCGGATACAATGGTAACAGGTGACAACCCAAACCAATAGTTTTTGGCACTTTTATTTAGCCATTACATTATAGTGAAGCTGATTACTAGTCATTATAAAGTCAAATTTATAGCACTACTTTAGTTATAGTTGTCTATGATCGAGATACTGTGCTCCAAGTCGTCCATAACCGCGGACACGGCTTTCAGAAAGTTTTACCCTGCAGGGGGCACAAATAGCAACACACGCACGATCAACCTCGGAAAAAACCAAATAAAAACCCAACGAGGCATCACGACAGAGCAATTGCAAGATTCATATAATATTTCAGGGGGGCCACCCCACCAAGCTACCCGCTACGAAGTTGGCCGGCTCCGAGACGGACCCAGAGGTTTGTGACGACGGATGTAAACGACTGGGAACCCGAAAGTGTGACTGGGCTTGTCGATACCGCGAAACATGGCACGGGGTTCCAAAAAAGTACAGGCGCTCCACGCGCAATCGTAAATAAAACAGTAAAGCATGACATAAGTACAGGATAGTAATAAATCCTCAAACTAGTTTGTGGCCCCAAGAAATAATATATGACTCAAGCTCTGGCTAGGGGGATTCATGGTCCCACATGCGGATAGTGGGAATATTCAAAGAACAGGTATCAAGTACTCGGGGTCCTACGGGACACAAGTGGACGGTTAAAAACCAAATAACATCTATTGCCCACGTGTGCCTATGCATTATTTACCTACTTTCATTTTTAGTTATTAAACGATAATTAAATCCATGATCATCTCCAACATTAAACATGCGGCATTACTCCAACAATTGTGGTACTTGACGACACGCAACCGCACTTGAGCAAGCAACAACGACACGCAAGTCCAACTATCTACCAAACAACAGGTAATAGGATGTGTCCAAGGCAATATAAGGCTGCAAGGGATATCACGGGTACGAAAACTAGAGCATCGCAACACAGATAGTAATAGATCAACGGGAGGAAATAAAGACTATAAAGTAAAATAGGTAGAAAGAGGGAGAATGCTCGCCTGGAAACATTGCCGAAGGTTTATCCGAAGATCGGGTCGACACTCGCATCAACTCATCGGCCTAATCCGTGAAGAAGCAAAGCACTAGAAGAAACAACGGATGCACTATTTAATACTACGGTAGAAGATCAGGCATGATGCATGTATGATGTATGACATAGCAAAGATGCGATGCGATTAGGCAATATTAAACGTAACCGGGGTCCCGACATTTATTTAGATGGTTCATGTTGTTTAGGTACCCCGCATTTTAAATGTTGTCTTAACAAGGCAAAATATAGCACTTGGTTCGCTACACAAATTTAAATGGGACCAATATTAGACTAGTTTCGCCCGCATATGGCCTCCATGTTTATTATGAGGTGAATCGGCATAATGCCCCCAAACCACATGAATATGTATGCGAGAATAAACAATTTAATATGCAACAATTTATATGGATGGCATTTATAAAATAAGGGTCTCGGACAGGGGTCATACAATTGGTGGGATTTAGATCCGCGGGTCTCGGGGTTCGACGTGGGATCGGTCTTTGGTTCGGGCTCGGGGATCGCGGTGCCTTCGGATCCGGGAAGGCGATCTTGGGTGTTCGTGATCGGTCTTCGGGTTCCATGGCGGAGTTCTTGGTGCTCCAGGTAGAAGATCTTATCTGGAGGCCTTAGTCGAGTGTTCGTGAAGAAATCGTTGGGTGTCTTGCCACATTTGTGTGTCTTCGAGATATTGTGGTCTTGCAACAAGATAACAGAAATCGGGGTCAATATTACATAGGTGGTATGCTCCCGACACGCAAACACATAGTCATATGCTCACATAGATGTGCAGGATCATTTAGAGCAGTACCCAACCAGCCCAACACCTGGACATGCTGCCTCGATCTTCAACTCGAACGGCATCTGGGAAGATCAAACGCGAGGCATACATGGCCAGACGACGGTGAGGACGGCCACCCGCATGGACGGAGGCCGCAGGGGAACCAAGGAGGAGGCGCTCTGCAGCCGCTGAGGCGAAAGGAGGGCGGTGCCGACACATTGGGGTCGAGCCGAGTGGCAGGGAACCGGGGAGAGGCGACACTGCAGGGCCCCACTCACGACAGCGCACTCGCGGCGAGGGAGGCGGGAATGGGGCAGAGGTCAAGCAGCGGCCATGGCCGGCGACTTGACAATGGCGGGGCACGAGCGGCAGCAGCTCGCTGCAACGACAACGAAGAGGTCGCAGGACGGCACCAGGGCGCGATGGCGAGCTCGGGTCAGCGGGTTTCGACGCGGAAGGGAGCCCCTGGTGGCGGACAGAGGCCGAGCGGACGGTGGCGGGGGAAGGAGCCGACGGGGGGGGGGGGTGCAGGGCGGTAAGGAGAGGCGCCATCGGGGACTGCTGCAGAAGGCGGCCAGGCTCGCGGAGGAGGGACGGCCCCGGTGGCGCTCGACGGGAGCGAGGGCGGCCAGGCGGGGTCCAGCGATGGAGGGAGGCGGGGCCGAGCTCGGCGGCGAGGAAGAGGAGGTCGCGGGGAGGGACGCTCGCGGAGGGGCCCGCCGGTGACGACGGCGTCAGATGGTCCGGTACCGAGGGAGGGAGGAGGAGACGCGGGGTACGGGACGGGGATTGCGGGAGTGGAGCGGGGGCAGTGGGCCCGGGGTGGGGTGGGGTCCGGGTTCGATGGGGTTGGCAGTTTTCGTCGGGTGGTGTCTAGTATGTGGCGAGAGTGGCTCGGGTCGGTGGGGTGCAAACAGCTGGGTGGCGACGGCTGCTGGGGAAGTGGGGAGGGTAGGTTAGGGTTTGGGTTTTGGGTAGATGGTTAGGGTTTTCAGCCGGCTGGGCCTTTTGGGCCTGGCCGGTTTAGGTCTAGATTTAGGTTTACTATTTTGTAAAATATTTATTTCTTTTGTTTTGTTTTAAATCTTTTTAGCAAATACTTTTTAGTCAAATAGTTTAGCAGATAATTATGAGACTTTTTTTCGAAATAAAAGAAGGGTAATTTTAGAAAACAAAAATAGGCTTTTAGAAAATAGTTTTAGATAAATCATGCATGATGACATGACGATGCACAAAGTATTATTTAACACGCGATTTTCTAGTAGTGGATTTGCCCGGGGTGCTACAAGCAAGATAAATGCCGGACGAAGGTCAACCACATGGGAGAATACGATCCGACCTTACGAAATTAAAGTTGGGCAAGGCAAAGATATGAGACAGATAGCTTAACTTAGACGAAATGACAATAGTTACCATCACCAATGCCTCAGCGGTGCAAGGCAAAAAGGTTCACACCACACCAAAAGACGGACAATTGTTTCACAAACATCATACGCCCGACATGCCGGGGACTTAAAGCAAATTGAAGTTTTTCAAGCCTAAACACCAGAAGAGGCCAAACAACCTTTACTGGGCAGTAGCATTGTCAGGAGCATTGGGCATGGGTATCTCGGACGCTGGAGGAGGGACCTCGGTCTCCTTCAGGAGGGTATCTTCAGGAACTGGGCGCTCCGAGGTAGCTGGCGCATCAGCCGACGTTACCTCAGCTTCAACAGAAGCCAAAGTAACCTCGGGCGCAAGCCCCGGCTGCTGAGAGACATCAGTTTGAGCTTGAGAGTTTTCAGTCCCTTTAGAGGATGATCGCGCGTCGCCATCCTTGCCCGAGCTATCATTTGAATCACGGGAATTATCCGAATCACCCTTCGATTCATCCTGATCGGATGAGTCATCACCCGATGCATCTTCAACTTCGACATCATCCGCCGGATTGGGCAGGAAACTCGGCCCTTCAATCCAATTATGCAAGTCAGCATACTCGATAAGCTGGAAGGCACGAGCTTGGCGGCGAGCAACAAACTCTGGATTTTCAACCCAAGGAGAGACAGTGCGCAGATGCATCAGAGTATCAAGGGAAATATCCTCATACCAAGACAACACGGTCGTAAGGGCCATGTCGGCACCAACCCTCCCAGCATATTCTCTCCAGAGATTAAGTTGGGTCTGAGATGCCATCAGCCTCGACACGAGCACTTCAATTTCATCAATCTCAGGCGTTCCAGAGGTGTTCGGCCAAAGAACATGGTAGGCCCGGATAGCTGCTTGCACCAGATCTCTTCCCATGATTTTCATTGGTCCAATAGCAGCACCGACGGCAATCAGGAAGTCTTCCATCGAATATTCTTGACTCGGATCAACGGGGACGCCTTGGCGCTCACAAGCAGCAATCACAGCCTTAGTGCTCATAGGTTTCGCTTCTGGAAAATGATCTACACGAAAGGAAATCATATCAGTTAAAAATAAGAGAGAATAAGATAACTCGGCCACAGGCGGAGACTTACGATGGATGTAACTCAACATTTTCTGGAGATCCAGGGACCAATTGGCCCTACTCTTCTCGAAATAAGTGATTTCCTCGCTCATCGCCCGGTTCTTTAGCTCGGCAGCGTCCAGAAGTTCCTTATCTTTCTGCAACTACAGGCTCGGTCGATTCTTTTCTTCAAAGAATTCCTGATCAACTTTTTCCAATTCGGATTTCTGGGAAATCTTGAGAGACTCAACCTCGGCGCGTAACCGGGTTATCTCATCATCCTTTTCTTTGAGTTGCGCCGAATGAGTGGCAGGTTGCTCTAAAAAATGCAGCATCATATCAGGCATAGGTATGCATTCTTGATGCGATGCTGCAAATGTGTGTAACTTGGCTATAGCAAAGCCGGAAGGCTGTAAGAAACCCAATATTCATCTCGGACAGGAATTAACAAATTAAAAACCAAAAACGAGGAACCAACCTTCAAGAGCGTCAACTGTCTTGGTAAGGCAGGTATTCAGATTATTGATACTAGCTGCACACCAGCAAAGAGTGAATTAGCACGACAAGCCAAAAATGTTACGAACTTAAGGAACAATACAAAGATTTATTAAATTACCAGTTTTCTTCACTACGGGAACAACCTTCTCAAATTTTTCTTGTAGTTTCTTGTGGGCAAAGAGCAACCTTTGAAATTCGGCAGTCTGCCGATCATGGGCAACCTAGATATAATAGAAGGTTACAAAACTGGATATTCAAAGTTAAAGCAAATCCGAATCAAATAAAATTTGACTCGGATCTAGGTGGCTTGATATTCAAAGTTAAAGCAGATCCGAATCAAATAAAATTTGACTCGGATATAGGTAGCTGGATATTCAAAGTTAAAGCAGATCCGAATCAAATAAAACTTGACTCAGATCTAGGTGGCTGGATATTCAAAGTTAAAGCAGATCCGAATCAAATAAAACTTGACTCGGATCTAGGTGGCTAGATATTCAAAGTTAAAGCAGATCCGAATCAAATAAAACTTGCGGTGGCTGGATATTCAAAGTTAAAGCAGATCCAACTTAAGTGTAACTTGACTTATATCAAAGTGGCTAGATATTTAAAGCTAAAGCAAATCCGAACTGAGTAAAACTTGATTCGGATATCACGGCTAATCCGAGTCATGGCATTTGAAGCCTGACAAAGCTTACAAATGAACAACAAGTTATCCGGTTGCAAGCTTCGGGGACTAGTGTGTATATAATACCATTTGAATGATAGACAAAGTATCAATGAAAGCACTTACCTCATTCATCTTGTCACTATCAAGGACAATCTTAGCAGCCATGTGCAAGCGATTGCTGATGTCGGAAAGCTAGAATGGTTGGCTACTCGGATTGCCTTCAAGTTGATCTGCGGCGTTCCAATTATTGGCATACTCCACCAAAGAGCCGAGGTTGTTTCTGCTCTCAGTGCGAGTCAACACTTTACCTCGGACCGTTGTGTGACCACCGTCGTCGCCGGACTCTTGTGAAGAGTAAGTTGAGTGTCGGCAGTAGGGGTGACAACAGGCTTAGCGGAGGAAGCTCCCTTGCAAAGTGCATCAGCTATGTTGGGCTGAGAAGAGGAGGCTGGTCCTTTCTGATATGCCGAAGATTTAGTAACAACAGTCTTCCTAATCTTAGTAGAGACTTCGGCGGGGGCAGCAACCTCAGCACTAGGAATCACACCCTGGGCGGCAAGAGGAACTGAAACCTCCAAGGGGGCCGAGGTGGTGATATCCTCGGATGTAATTGGAGTAGCAGCTGGGATTGTGGTGATCAAATGATCATTGGGGGAAACTTCGGTGGTCATGACAGGAGCAACAGGCCCAACCGGATGATCCGATGTGGGAGTTATGTCGGCAATAATGGTAGGATCAATGGGCAAATCTCGTCCAGGCGACATATGTGTCGGCGCAGGAGGAGAATCAACACGAGGGGACTGGGAACCCGAGTATCTTCTGTAGGAGGAGAAGCCGGCCGGGTAGTATGGGTCGTCATACTCGGACCGCTAGGATTTGCGGAGAGAGGATCTCTGCGAAAGACAAAAAAGTCGAGTCAATAGACAGAAAGAGAGAAACAAGAAATACAAATAAAAGTAAACTCACCCAGTAACCGCAGGCATGGTCTTACGCCTCGGAATATGCGGCGCAGACTTCTTCACTCGCTTCTTGGGGGCAGCACCGGAGGGATCTGCCGGAGCGGTGCGCTTCTTCGAGGTAGCAGGAGCTTGAGAAACAAGAGGCTCGGCGTCGTGCACCTGACCAGCTGGATTAGCTGGGAAAGTAGGAGCCGGAAATGCGTAAGAGATAGGCACCGCGACAACTACCTCAAGAATTTGGACATCGTCCGAGTCACCTTCATCTGCGTGGGCCGAGGTCTTGCCACGGGCGCGAACCGGAGCAACATCCGACTTAGGGACGAACTCCTCCGAGTCAGGTTCCCTATTGTCCGGGCTATTCCGATCTGCAGTCCACGGAAGAGCCAAAACCTCGGCATCCTCGGTCTTTTGCTCCGCAAACCTCTGCGAGAAAAAAAAGTAGGATTAGCAAAAGAACAATCACAAAGGCGACTCGGAAGCAAACACCAATGCGAAAATTTACCTGAGGAGGGGGATTCCCGCGAGTGAATGGCTTCAGTCCCCATGCCCACTCCTCCGGCATATCGGTCTTGAAGATAGCTCGGACACGCTTATAAATGTGATAGTCGTCGAGCTCAACCGTTGAAACTCGGTTGGGATCGAGAGGACCACTCATGTAACAAAGCTTGTGAGAGCGAAGCTGAAAAGGGCAGATTCGGCTGCTGATGAATGCGGTCATCAGATCCTCACCACGGAGCCCGGCACGTATCAACTCCTTGAGCCGAATCTCAAATGCCTCGGCTAGAGCATAGCTTTTCCTAGGGTTGTAGTTCTAATTCTTCTTGGAAGGGGGGCCGATACAAAAAGCGGGGAGCCGAATCTTATCTTCTTTACCAGTATTTTTGACATGGAAAAATGATCTATGCCATTTCTTACAAGACTCGAGGCCGGCGATACGCAGGAACTCAGAGTTTCTCCGAGGTGTAATGGACGCAGCCCCGCATTGGGTAAGAGATTTCTCGGAAGGGTGATGAGATTTGTCCGGCACGACGTTAGATCGGATTTGGAAGAATTTGGACCAGACATGTACGGAGGGCCAAAGGCCGAAGTACCCCTCCAAAGCCGAGATAAAAGCTGACAAAGAGGCGATAGCATTGGCCGACAGATGATGCGGCTGGAGGCCGAAGTAATCGAGGAACCCCCTAGCAAAATCGCTAAGGGGGAGGCCGAACCCACAAGCAAAGTGGGACATGAAAACTACACACTCTCCCTCGTTGAGCACTGGAGAGGATTCTTTGCCGGCCAAACGACAGCTTACCTCGGCGGGGATCCGGCGCGTCTTAATTAACCACTCTACCTCACGACGGGTGACAGTGGAACCCTGCCAAGAACCCCGTTCTGGACCGGACGCAAAGTCATCCTCCTCGACGAGGGCTCCGCTGGCAGAACTAGACATGGGCTCGTCGGAGGAATCAACGGAGGAGAAACTAGCGGCAGGGAGAGGCCTAGAGGTGCAAGGCCCCGTCGTGATTCTAATGAGCGCGGCGGCGAAACGAAGAAGAACCACCGCGAGGAATCTAGGAAAGCAGAAGGAATGCCTAGGGCGGAAACCTAGCGGCGGTGCTGTAGGATAACTCACCAGCGAAGGCGACGGAGCGAGGGCACGACAGTGAGGTCGTCGGAGCAGGAGAACTGCAGCATGACCGTCGAGGAGGTCGACGATGGCGCAGCCGCTAGCACATGAACAGAGGCACCGGTGCGAGGAGGAAGAAGAAGGTTAAACGAAAGGGGGAAAGTAAATCGTCTAGCCCCGCTCCCCTCTTTATAACCGCGCCGTATTAGCGGTAGTGGGATCATGGTTGCGCCACGATAGCCGTGTAATCACGCGCGTGGCGAAACCGTTCGCAACTAGTGGAGCCACACCATAGACCACACGGCACAGGAGGGGATCAGGCCAAATGACTGATGCGGTACTCGAGGCGTCGCTGCGCCGACGCGATGGGCGCAGTAATCACTGTAGCTTGTCAGTGGACACTGTAGCGGAACAAAAACTAGAAGAGCAATGATGAGTATTACACGTAGGAAGAGGCGTACTCAGGAAGCTGCACGGATACCTCGAACAGAGAGAAATATCTCGGAAATAAAGAGAGAAGAATGTCGGGAAATTGATGTGGCCTGGCCTAGGTTTCCGGCAGGACCACACCAGCTTCGGGGACTAATGTTGGGGAGGTGACCCCGGATAGGGTCAAGACAGGGGAAAGACGAAAGGAATCTCCCTTGTCGTGAGCCGAATTACTGATTGTGTCGGCCGAATCATGTAAGATTCGGCCGAGATAAGCAGGGCCGTGACTAATGTAGGATGAGTAACACCTTATCCGGCCGACATATGAGTTAAGTCGGTCGAATGACTCTGACTAATATGAATATAGGTGAAGGCCGAGCCGAGTTATGCGAGACAAGGCCGAATAACGCGAAGCTTGCAGGAGAAGGAGGTGCCTATAGTCAAACCCTAGTCACTAGCTAGGAGGAATCTAGATAGTGCCAAGCGCAAAGGACAAGGAGCAGAGCAGCAGAAGGGCAGAAGAACGTCACGGAGGTGACAGTGAGGGAGCCCGAGGCGCGCATGTGAAGGTTTCTTGAACATTGCCGCCGATAGAAGGGGGACACGGAAAGGAGGCCGCCGAGTTACCATATCGTGACAAGCATATTCCAAGGATATGCTTGCCATGTTAGCCCTAGAAGGAACCAAGGCACCCCTTTGTAAGGGGGGACGCGGGCTCCTGAGAAGGGGATCGATTCATTCTACGCCATTAGGCTCGTGTACTAGTTTTCTCCCTCTCTATGACCCAGCTCTAGGAGCACTTGTATTACTTGAGAAGAGGAATAGAGATTTGCTTACAAGACACTTGAGTGTAGAAATCACTACATCTTCCCTCCCCGGATCCCTCTAGCATCCATTGGCCCCATACTTTAGCCTACCCATGGCATCTGTCGTGCCACCACCACGACAGGTACTACCGGTTGAACGGTACATGTTCGTCGGATCTGGTAGAAACGGACCAAAAGGATGTCAATAATCTATAAATAAACGACTCTACTAGGCAACAAGGGAAGTATACGGTAGTACAACCTTACAACATGTCAATTTCTTCACAAATCTATGCCAAAACCTAGATCCGATGAGGAAATTAAACGGAGAGAGAAAGGGCAGTTGTACCGGGATCCATGGCGGTGGAAACGAGGGGGAGCCCGCCAAGAGGCCGAATCCAAGGAGGATCCGGGGAGAGGAGGGCGCGGCAGGGCTCCGATGGCGGCGCAGGTATCTGTGGAGAACGTGGGGAAGAATAGGGCACTAATGGGTGCCACTCCACGCTCAGCCAATATATACCAGACTCCGCCAACCGGTAGTACCGGTTCCTGAAGCGGTAGTACCGCTCGCGAGCGGTAGTACCAGTCCAGCAACCGGTAGTACCGGTGGCTAGTAGTACCGGGCATGTGGGCGGTAGTACCGCTCCTGGAGCAGTTTCCAGGATACGACCTGGGAACTCCCCAGGGGCGGTAGTACCGCTCATACAACCGGTAGTACCGGTCCCACCTGATTCCAAGGCCAGGAAAAATGGGTGATTCTTGTGCGGATTGAGAGAGGGTTTTTGTGAGGGAGTAGAAAGGCTTGGGTTAAGATAATTGTACTGGGAAGCACATGCACTCTAAAAATCGACAAAAAGATGTCAAAAACCAAACTAGAGTGCATGAGACTAAGATCAATGAAAACAACTCAAAAGATGACAAACACGAGTAAAACCAATTCAAAAGTGACAAACACGAGTAAGCACATCAACCTCTCGATTGAGAGGGGGCGGTGGCCTAGGCCACCATGTTTGAGTATACTCGGCTTGGCACCACGAAGATATATCTTGGCTCAATTACCGAAACTCATCATTAAGCTCACATATCACAAAATGATATTAAGAGGAATGATTTTGTTTACTTTGCGCATAATGGGGGGAGGGAAGGTCCAATCAATTAGTACCGCACTCCCCCTATGTCCATGCCTACACCTAAACCAAATATGGGTCGAATATTAGGTGAGAGTGTAAGATAATCAAGTCAAGCTCCTTGAATCTACGATATTTAGTTCATTCCTCAAGTAGCAAAATCTTGCTTCATCAAGTGGCTTCGTGAAGATATCGGCAAGTTGATCTTTGGTTGACACATAGGATAGATCAATATCACCTCGAGCAACATGATCTCTAATGAAGTGATGACGAATCTCAATATGCTTTGTCCTTGTGTGATCCACCGGGTTGTATGCAATCTTGATGGCACTTTCATTGTCACATAGAAGAGGCACTTTGTCACAATGGACACCGCATTCCTTTAAAGTTTGCCTCATCCATAGAAATTGAGTGCAAGCACTAGCGGCTGCCACATACTCGGCTTTGGCGATAGAGAGAGATATACAATTTTGCTTCTTAGAAGACCAACATACCAAGGACCTACCAAGAAATTGGCAAGCCCCGGATGTTGATTTTCTATCATCCTTATCACCCGCCCAATCTGAATCCGTGTATCCACAAAGGTCAAATGTTGAGCCTCGAGGATACCAAAGACCATAAAATGGGGTATGAACTAAATATCGAAAGATTCTCTTGACCGCATCAAATGGCCTTCTTTAGGAGCCGCTTGATATCTTGCACACACACCTACACTCAACACAATATCGGGTCTAGATGCACAAAGGTAAAGCAAAGAACCAATCATGGACCGGTAATACCTTTTGATCCACATCTTTACCATTTGGATTTTATTCTAGATGAGTCTTTGTAGCCATGGGAGTAGGAGCTCCATTTAAATCTTGCATTTTGAATCTCTTGAGCATATCTTGAGTATACTTGGCTTGATTGAAGAATGTCCCTCCTCTAACTTGCTTGATCTCAAAGCCAAGAAATACTCTCAACTCCCCCATCAAAGACATCCGAAACCTACTAGTCATAAGCTTTGAGAATTCGTCATTAAAAGCTTTGTTAAATGAGCCAAAGATAATATCATCAACATATATTTGGCATACAAAAAGCTCACCATTGACTCTCTTAGTAAAAAGAGTGGGATCGATTTTCCCAACCTCAAATCCACGGTCAAACAATAACTCTCTAAGGTGCTCATACCACGTGCGTGGGGCTTGCTTGAGCCCATAGAGTGCCTTATAAAGTTTGTAGACATGGTTTGGGAAGTTGGGGGTCCTCAAATCCCGGGGGTTGCTTAACATATACCAATTCATTTAATGGACCATAAAGAAATGCACTTTCTACGTCCATTTGTTGCAACTTGAAGTTATGATGTGTCGGATAAGCAAGAAGGATACGGATGGACTCAAGGCGAGCCACGGGTGCATACGTATCTCCATAGTCAATGCCTTCAATTTGAGAATACCCTTGTGCAACCAATATAGCCTTGTTCCTTACTATAATTCCATGCTCATCTTGCTTGTTTTTGAATATCCACTTTGTTCCAATAACATTGCGGCAATCCTTTGGCTTCTCAACTAACTTCCATACTTTGTTTCTCTCAAAGTTGTTGAGCTCTTTGTGCATAGCTTCCAACCAATCCGAATCTTCAAGAGCTTCCCACACTTTCTTAGGTTCAATCATGGAGATGTGTGTTGGATGTTCACTTAACCTCTTCAATTGTGCTCTTGTGGAAATGCCTTTCCTTAGGTCACCAACAACATTTTGTAGAGAGTGATCTCTTAATTCCAACATTCTTTCCTTTCTAGCTTCGCAACGAGTGTGGATATCCGTGTTGTTTCTTGGGGGACCCTCTTCATCATTTTGATCCTCGTCTTGACCATCATCTTGACCTTGGTCATCATCGGAATCATCCTCTACATTGGGATGCAAAGATTGACCTTGGTATTGATCAAGTGCTCTTCTAGCATCAATTTGAGCTTGTCTCAAAGTAGTTTGTGTGGATCTTCCTTGAGTAATTGCCTTGGCACCACTTGACATCCTGGTGAATGAATCAAGCTCCCCTTGACTAGAGTTATCACTATGATCACCATGTTGAGGATCCACATCTTGTCTTTGGCTTGAGTCATTGTCCTCCTCGGTGGATGGAGCATGTTGAGGTTGTGAAGATGAGGGCTCCACTTGAGTGGAGCATAGTTCTTCTCGATCCGCCATAAGGGGTTCCTCAACGGAGAGAATATATCCCACACCCATTCTTCCTATGGCATCCTGAGGCATTTCATCATCTGCATCACAAGCATCAACACGCCCCCCTTGGGGACCATCATATTCTTCAAAGGTCACACTACAAGATTCTATGACGGCTCCGGAGAGCTTATCATAGATTCTATAAGTGTGAGATTCGAGACCATAGCCAACAAAAATACCCTCTAATGCTTTAGACTCGAATTTGGACAAAAGAACACCTTTTATAAGATAGAAACACTTACAACCGAACACCCGGAAGTAAGATATGTTGGGCTTGTTGCCGGTAAGAATTTCATATGGAGTCTTGTTGATTTCTTTGTGGAGGTAGAGCCGGTTTGAAGCATGGCAAGCGGTGGAGATGGCTTCGGCCCAAAAGTTGTATGGAGATTTAAACTCCGCCGACATGGTCCTAGCCATCTCAATAAGAGTCCGATTCTTCCTTTCGGCCACACCATTTTGTTGAGGGGTGTATACAACGGAATATTGATGTTTCATCCCCTCATCACTAAGAAAATCATTCAAGGTATAGTTCTTGAACTTGGTGCCGTTGTCACTTCTTATGATCAACACGGGAAGATTGTATTGTCATTGGACCATGTTGATGAAGTCGATGAAGGTCTTTTGGGTCTCACTCTTCAACTTGAAGAAGTATACCCATGAGTATCTTTAAAAGTCATCAATAATCACCAAACAATATTTCTTCCCACCAAGACTTGCATGAGATGGAGGACCAAAGAGGTCCACATGGAGGAGTTCCAAGATCTTGGTAGACTTGATGCGGTTCTTAGGCTTGTGAGGAGCATCATGCATCTTCCCTAGAACACATGCCCTGCAAACACGATCTTTGGCAAAGGAAACATTTTCTTTTAGTCCAACAATATGGCCCTCCTTATGGAGACTTTGCAAAGTTCTCATATTGACATGGGCTAGTCGGTGATGCCATAGCCAACCCACATCGGCCTTTCCGAATAAGCACATCGGACCTGTAGTGGCTTGCTCCGAAAAGTCCACCACATAAAAGTCATGTTCGACGTACCCAACGAAAGCGACCTTGAGAGACTTGCTCCACAAGAGGACCACAATATTAACATCAATAAAGACGGCAAAGACCATCTTTCCAAGAGCAAGGACTAAAAGTAAATTGTATCCAAGGGTCTCAACAAGCATGACGTTCACGAGTGTAATGTCGTAAGCAACCACTACCTTGCCGAAACCCATTACCTTAGACTTTGATTTGTCGGCATATGTCACGGAGATTTGATCATAATTTGGCTTTAACTCCTTGACAATAGACGAGCTTCCAGTCATATGACTTGTGCAACCACTATCAAGCACTCACTTTGAACCCCCGAAAGCATAAGTCTACAAAAGATCAAGCTAATTTTTAGGTACACATTTTTCAATGGGTCCTCTTTTGTTAGCAACAAGGGTCTTGGGAACCCAAATAGACCAAGCAATATAACCATCATAAGGGCCAACATATTGTGCATACACATCACCATAATAATCACGCATTAGAACATAGTGAGGGTTAGCACTTTCCACAAAGTCATCATGAGACATAGTTTTACCACTTGTGGTCTTACTATCCACAATGGTCTTGTTGGTCTCTTGTGCGGGCTTGGCCTTCTTCTTATTATTGTTCTTCTTCTTGGTTTTGGAAACAAAACCAATGCCCCCTTTTTCACCACAAGGTCTTTGCTTACTCAAGATATCATCAATGGACTTGTTGCCTTGTGGAAATGTGGCCTTGGCAAGCTCCCCCTTCAACCTAGCATTTTCTTCAAAAATAGTTGTACTACTATATGGAATGAAGTTACCAGGTGAAGGAATATTGGCCAATTGAGTTTGAAGCGTTTCATGGGACTTTGTGAGTGACAAGAGTTCACTTTACAAAGCCTTGTGAGCCTTGTTAAGCAAACTAAAGTCCTCGGCAAGTTTTTTCATGAACCACACCAAACTCAATCTTGTCCTTTTTAGCCCTTTTGTATTTAGCAATAGCATGATCACGATCTTTGATGAGTTTGTTAACAATAGTGTCATTGGCCTCATCAAGCCCTTCAAGTTTTAATTCAAGTGACAACCTAGTTTCTTGTTCTTCTTCTAGAGCATTGTTTAAAGCCTCTAGCTCAATCATGTGTTCATGCCCAAGTTTACATCTTACATCTAGAAGCTCTTGTGTATGGGAAAGTTGATCTAAGATGTTTCCAAAATCTATCTTAGCATCTCCTTGTAGGTTAGTCATAAACTCATCAAAGGCAATTAATTCCTTTTTAACATCAAGAGACATTTCATCATCAATTTCATCATTGTCTAAGGGAGTAGAGTGAGATGATGAGGATACCTCTGTTCCTCTTGCCATAAGGCAAGTGACGTTCTTGAATGGGGGAATTCTTATTTGGAGAATCGAAGAGTGAGAATGTCGGAGTAGAAGTAGTGGCTAGACCCGCCATATTATTAGACATTTCTTCTTCCTCATCATCTTCGTCGTCGGAGGAGTATTCTTCATGAGTGATCAAGACAATTTCTCCCAACTTCTTGTTGATGAGATTCTTCTTGATGAAGGGTTTCTTGTAAGATCCTTTGAGAGTCTTCTTCATCACAAGATTACCACCATGATCTTCTCTCTTCTCATAGGGGCAACTTGCCACAAAGTGATAGCGGTCACCACAATTGAAGCAAGTTCTCAACCTAGTGGTATTCTCTCTTTTCCCATTTGGTTTGCTTCTCCGTTGCATTTCCATCTTGGCCTTGGCGGGGTTCTTCCAAAAGTTCTTTGCATAGAAGGCCATATATTGACTATGAGCATCTTGACTTCATCGGGATGGTCCATGGAGAGGCCTTCATCACTATCATCTTCATCCCCATGGTCCATAAATTTGGCCTTCAACGCAACATTGACAACATTGCTCATACCAAGGGCACGGGCACGAGCATCTTTGGCATTCTTGGCGGCAACTTTGAAGGCGGCCATCTCTTGCATAACTTCATTTGAGGTCATGAGATGGTAGTTGTGTTTCCTTGTAGGCTCTTCAAGTCGGTGGGCTCAAAAGGCATGAGTGCACTCACATATTTCCTTTTTATCCATGCATCATCCACATGTGAGGCACCCACATTTCTAAAAGCGGTGGTGGTGGTCTTGAGCCTTCGGTACATGTCTTCATGATCTTCACCTTCTTTCATGTAGAATCCTTCGGCTTCATTGCTTAGAGCGTCATATTGGTTCCTCCTCATACTCTCATTTCCAACAAACAATACAGTGAGGGCATCCCAAGCTTCCTTGGCAATGCTAAAGTGCTCAATGTGTGGATAATCCTTTGTCACCAATCCTTGTTGAATCATATGCAAAGCAGTGGCATTGAGTTGACTATTGATAACCTCTCTTCTTTTCAAGTTGTTTGGATCCCCAATAAAGAGTCCATGCTCGATGATGTTCCATAGTTCAATGCAAGAGCTGCGCATATGAGTTCTCATTAGTGATTGCCATTGAGCAAAGGTAGCGGATTCTTCAAGCTTAGGTGGGTCACCTATATTTTATACATGAGGGTGAGGGATTGGAGGGTCGGGAGAGTACCATAAATCACGGTGCTCACCCTTCCCACCATCATTTTGTGTGGAGGAATTAGTGTTGTCTTGTTTACCCCTAACCATTCTATCCTCGGGGGATATGGGAGTATCCCCTTTAGGTAAAACGGATGGAGGATCCCCTTGAGGAGAAGGGGATGATGATCCATCTTTGTATTTAAGAAGTTGCTCAAGCATCTTATTGACTTTGTTGACCAAGGAAGAGCTCAATCTTGTTTCCAAGTTTTTGAGATCTTCCATGGTCACCGTAGTATGCTCACCATCACCTTCCCCATCTTGGCTACCCATATTCTCTTAGGCGGTAAAGCCCAAATAAAGAGCCGAGGCTCTGACACCAATTGAAAGGATCGTATGGGCACCTAGAGGGGGGGGGGTGAATAGGTGCTACTTCAAATTTTCTTCTTTTTCAAATTAAGGTTTGACAATAAGGTAAATTCTCTAGATAATGCAACTAAGGTGAATTTACCTATATGACAATTATGCACGAGCTACCACAACACAAAGTAAGAACAAGTAAGTAAAGTGCGGTAAAGGATAGAAGTAACCAAAGTGGTGGACGCGGAGACACAAGGATTTGTTTCCCGTAGTTCCTTCCTTTTGAGGGGAAGTACGTCTATGTTTGGAGAGGGGGTGGTTTCAAACAACCAACGCCACGAGAGGCCTCCCTAGTTCTCCGATGAATCTAACCCCAACGGGATCGATTCACCTTCCACTATATCGGCAATCTTCAAGGTGGAAGCCGACAACTTTACAAGTTTGGGGCACACATCCACAACTTAATCGGAGGCTCCCAAATACAAGCAAGTTGTCAAAGTAATCAAAGACAAGCTTGTAAGATCCAAAACAAGAACTAGGGTTTCCAAGAAAAATACTAGAGCAAAGGGGCCCTCAATTGAATGAGGGGGAAATGAAGATCTCTTTTGGTGAAGTAGTAGATCAAGGCCTCCTCCTTCGATTCCCCAAAGATCAAGGACTTTGGGTGGTGGATTGAAGAGATCTTGTGGATTGGGTGGCTCCAATGGTGGTCTTGACTTTAATGCCAATGAGCAGTTTGTCCCAAGGTAGGTGGGGGGGGGGGTATTTATACCCCTTGGAGAAATCTGGTCGTTGGAGCAATAAGTGCACAGGTACGACCGGTACTCAAGCGGTAGTACCGCTTGCAAGCGGTACTACCGGTCTAGTACCGGACCAGGTACCAGAGATGCCATAATTGGTCGAGCCAGCTTCAGTATTGCCCGGTATACCCTTGCGGTACTACCCCCAAGAGGTAGTACCAGTCGTAAGACGCGGTACTACCGGTCAGGGCGGTACTACCGGTCCCAAGTATCGCTTGGTACTAAGCAAGAATGAGAGGGGTGGTCCTTCCTCAGAACTGCCCGGTACTGCTGAGCGGTACTACCGTGTCCAAGTGGTAGTACCGCTTGTCTCAAGTGGTACTACCGGTTGGAGCGGTAGTGCCGCTCCGCGGTACCAGGTGGTACTGAGGAAAACTCATCCCTTCTAACCTTGCACGGGTCCAACCGGTACTAGGACCGGTAGTACCGGTGCCAAGCGGTAGTACCGGACATTTTTTCGGTACTACCGGTTGTCATATTAGTTTTTCGCAAGGGTAATTGGACAGGTCAATATTTGTGCCACACTCTTATCAAACATGTGATACACTTAGCACACGATTAAACCGATAAGTGTGTTGTTATCAAACATTAAAATTAGAGGGATAGGAAATGCTCTTTCAATTGGTATTTACAGGTCTATAGTTTGACATCTATGTTATGTTTACTCGGCTGTCTTGAGGAAAGTATAAGTTTGCATCAGTGAAGAAGAAGAGTTTGAAGATCTTGAAAATTTGTCCATTTTCTTTTAGGCTTTATTTTGTAATCGTTGGATACAACTTACGTGTCTCTACCATGTACTATTCGCAATTATAATATATCTTGGTATTGATTGTAAAAAAAACACAAAGACACAGACAAGGTTGCATCTTTTCACCCTTCTTTCAAGCCAACCTTTTCTCTTTAGCTTTTTCACCATAGTGATCTATAGTCAGTGTATTCTCATCGCGGTGTCGACAACAATAATAGTGATTATTATCAATTTAAGAAATGAAATATCCAACAATTTTATAAAATATTTCGCAAAAGATCAAAATCCCCCAAGGAGGCTATATTTTCCTTTTCTTTCCATTTGTGAAAATCTTAGCAATTTGTTCACTTATCCTAGTTAGGATAGAAAATAAACAAATTTTTGAAACATATAAGCACAACAATTTATAGGATTATTTTTGTAAGTAACTCACATAATTATAGTTCATTGCGTAAATTTTCCCAACTTTATAATTCCTCAATTATAGTCGAATTTATAGCTAAACATTGTTTCATGTCTTAGACAAACAAATAGGACAAATGCAACTTAGTGAAATCTAGAAGCGACACTAGAAAAGCCTAGACCGAGAATTTCTGCTTGAGAGAAAAAATAAACCTGGAATGCTCCTTTCTCAACTCTCATGTTCGATCATCATCAACACACTACATATATCTGCATTGGCTATATATTTGTCAAAAGCTCTTACTATCACATTCTTATTTGAATCAATATTCATTTCTAAGAAATCCTAAACCTTTGCTTAGTCGGTAATGGAATAAAACATACACTTCTAGCAGAAAACAAAAGGATTCGGGACACCCCAAACATGTACTACACACTTTTTTAGATTTATTCATAGGAATCAGAAGCTCTTCCTAATTTCACCGTCGAAGAAGTTTTGGATTTTCATGTTCAATGTTTTGCTTATCTGAATATGCTTGTGTGTGGTTTAGTTGGGTTTATTAGGGCGTGTAGAATGGTGATATCTTAGAATTAACACATAGTGCAGATGCTGATTTAGAGGATAGGAAAATAATAAAATTACATGTGTTCTCTTAAGCTAGCTAGAGATGATCTCTTAATATGGGATGACAAGTTTCGTGATTGTGTGATATCCTCTTCTATTGACATGCTTTGTGAATATGTGTCCCGCCCACCCCGCACACCAATTAGTTATCTCCAATGCCAATTGTTTTGTTACTCATCCTATAGTCCAGCAATCACAACCACAACAGAGTCCTAGTTGCTCCCCGGAAAACCCTATCCTCTTATGCACACTCCCTCAACAAGTGAAGATAGTGTGGGACCTATAAACTTTTTAAGTATAGGCAAACATGCCTGTTGTGCCATTTTCTGAACAAATTTGTTGTACAAAATCATGTAACGCAACCTGTGTGCCGGTATCAAGCCTGAGCAGCCGCCCGGACTAGAAGGACCTTGTGTTCGCCCAATGCCCATGAGTGTAGATGTACACTTACTCTACCTTTGGCCACCAACATAGACGACCGTAGAAGAAACATAGTGTTTTCCATGTCTCTGGCCCATGCCATTTTTAGATGTAGTACATCACTACAAAGCATGTAATAAGGATGTTTATCGGATCGTTGTGCCTTGTGGAGTGTGTGTCCCAACATGTCCAAATCCATGAAAAAACATTAGCATACACCATTTGTTCTTGCTTGGCAAGAAGGACATGTGCTCGCTCATAATTATTCATATCCGAAGTTGCATAAATAACTCTGCGGGTGCAGTACGTGTGTGATTGCGCATTTTTGTACTTGAGTTGTACTCTTTACTCTTGTATAAATATAAATTACATATGCAACTTAGAGTTTGATGTGATTTTCTATACACTTTATTACCGTTGTGCTCTTTTACACTACTCTCATAGTTTTCCCTTAACTCAGCATTTTAGACCTACCTGCCCCATCTTTCAGATGCGCAATAGCCTTTTTAACACAAAATCATATTCGCAAGGTGGCTAATGGGCCCGTTAACTATTTTCCTTTTATCTGATTATGTTTTCTATTTTTATTTCTTCTTTTCATTCATTTTTGTTTAAAAGAATATGTGTTTTTCTTTTACAAAAAAGTTTAGATTTTAAAAAAATGTTTAGATGTTTTTTGAAAAATGTTCATGTGTATGTAAAAAAAAAATGTTTTTATGGGTTTAAAATTTTGATCATAGTCACAAAACAATGTTCACGAAGTTTGAAAACACTGTTCACATGTGTTCATAAAGTTGATCAGCAGGTTTCACTTTACATAATAAAAAATAAGTCTGGTATTTTTAAATCTCAGAATTATTTTGATCTTGCAAAAAAAAAAAACTCATCGTATAGGAGCGCTCCCTTTTGGACTTGTCATCTCCCAGTCCTAACAGTCCTGGCCGGGCTCCGTCGGATGATCGGGCTCATTAGAAGATCTGATCTAAGGCCCCGAATTGGCAGAAGAATTCAACTTGAGCAAAGCCCAAGCTAGACAATCGCTCGCTGCTGTTGGTCGCATTCTGAATCGCTGATGAGTGATGACCCACACCATCCGGAGTCTGAGAGCTGTGCTGCTGCCGTCTCGCGAATCTGGATAGAGTTTGGTGTTAGAGCAACTTCAACAGCCGTGTAAAAACTTGGCATGCTAAGGCTTTGCAACGCGTGATTCGTGTTTGCGTGACGCTTGATTTTTCTCCGCTAGACGCTAAAATTGGCGCGCTAAAATAGACTAAAATATGTTCCCCAATACACGCGTATCAATACGAACGGCTTTCACAGCTCACAATGCATCAACAAGATCAAACAAAATAAACTCGGCACGCGAGAGGGCCTCTTCGTGAATGCAACCGAGTAAGGAGTGGAGCTTCTCTTCTTTTCATCACTTGATACATCATTATCTATGATTGTGGATTTGTGGTGATTTTTGCTTCGATGACATTCATCTCTAAGTTGTGCACATCCAGTCCATCATGCCTTTTTTACTTCTCCTCGTTCCCCAGCTCGTCATAACATTGATGGAGCACAAATGCCTTGCCAATAATCTTCCTCCTCTTCTTGTCTTTCCTCCCTTGATCCTTGAACAAATTTTGGGCAATGGTGTTCTACATGGTGAACATAAGAGAAGAATGAGTCACAGATATGAACAAACATATGCGCATAAACATGAGATAAAATCACCAAATGAACAACTTACCCTATCATCCAAACCCGTGCCACTTGGATTGATTGTGTCGACCCCCGGCAAAGCACTTGCCCATTTCTTACAATCGGTGTTTACAACCGACCACCAGGACCGAAGAGAACAATCGATGCGCTCATTGCCACTTGTCTTGCGTGCATCGAAATACTCCTTCATCCTCGCCAATAGGTGCCTCTTGATTGGTCGGTGCCGACCACCGGGTCCATAGTGAAAGAACATTTCTTAATCCCTAGTGTTTTGTGTGTTAGATAACAATACCAAGGATCATCTAATGTGTGTTGAAGTGTTGCAGCTCTATTTGAGAATAAAGGGAAAAGAACTCTGCCTTTGGGGGCGGATAATCCGGCCCCACCAGGGGTGGATCCGCCCCTCCCTCTGCCCAAGCAGGCGCACGCCCCAGAAAGGGGGCGGAATTTTGGCCGGATTTTCCGGCCCTGCTGGATAATCCGCCCCTCCAGGGGGCCGGATAATCCGCCCTCCCTTGCTCATCGCCAAGGCGCAAGCCCCAGAGAGGGGGCGGAGTTTTGGCCGGACTTTCCGGCTAGGCCAGATAATCCGCCCCTCAGGGGGGCCAGATTATCCGCCCCCAAGATCTTCACCAAGCTTCACCAAAGGCGCAAGCCCCAGAGAGGGGGCGGAGTTTCCCCCGGAGAATCCGTCCTTGGGGCGGAGTTTTCCCAGGGGCGGATAATCCGCCCCCAAAGTTGTGCAACGGTCAGATCTAGGGAGGGGGTATTTAATCCAGCCATCCCCCTCCTGCCAGAACTCTTGATTTATCTCAAAAAAGAACAGATCAGATCTAAACGCTTCATACAAGAGTGCTCCACCTAGATCCACCCAAAGGCCCCATCCCTTGGGGAATCAAAGGAGGAGAACTCGATCTTCATCATCAGCAATCAAGCGCTTCATCTCCTCTCCATTCATTTGGAGAACCTCCGATCTAGTATTTCTTGCAAATATCTAGATCCTCGTTTTTGTTTATATTGATAAACCTTGGTCTTGTGGCAGCTTGTTGTCATCCCGGGAGCCCCCAATTCGGTTGTGGGTGTGTGCCCCGATAGTGTTGTAAAAGGCACTGGTTCCCGCCTTGAAGGGATCCAATAGTGGAGAAGGTGGATCAGGCCTCTCGTGGCGAGATCCATTGGAGAATAGGGTGAGGCCTATTGTGGCGTGGTGGTCTTAGAACCGCCCACCCCTCCAACGCAGATGTACTTCCCTTAACAAGGAAGGAACTGCGGTAAAACAAATCCCTGTGTCTCCGCGTGCTCCACTACGGTTTCCTCGCTCCTCTTTTACGTGCTTAGTAGTTAGGGCTACATATAGGAAAATTCTCGTAGTTGCATATCTAGAGAATTTACTTTGTGTCAAGCCTAAAATTGAAAAAGTATTAAAAAATTGGTTAGCACCTATTCACCCCCCTCTAGGTGCCCATACGATCCATTTCAATTGGTATCAGATCCTCGGCTCTTATTTCGGGCTTAACCGCCTAAGAGAAGTATGGGTTCCAAGGGAGATGGGAGTGATGCTCCGGAGGTAGTCACCATGAACGATCTCAAGACGTTGGAAACAACCTTGGTGAGTTCAATGGAGGCTAAGATGGAAGAGATGCGTAAATTGATAATGCGTCTCTCCACATCCGCAGCATCACCTCCATCTAACTCTGAGGATACCACTCCGCAATCCAAGGAAATAGGTAAAACTGTTTCCAAAGATAACGAAGTGGTAGGTGATGATACTAGTAAGAGCTCCTCCTCGAAAAAGGATAGCGGTAAGGATGGATACAATGAGGTTTCTCATGTGTATTCCCCTGATCCGCCTATTCCTCACCCACATATACATAATAGGGGTGATCCACCCAAACTGTCAGCTTCTACTTTCTCTTAATGGCAATTTTTGATGAAATCTCATGTGTGCAGTTCCTCCATAGAGTTGTGGAAGATCATCGAAAATGGTCTTCACGTTGGAAATCCTAACAATCTCACAAGGAGAGAAGTGGTCGATAGCCAACTCAATGCTACAGCTCTACACATGATACAGCTTGGTGTGGGTGATAAAGACATGCCACACATTCAGCATCTTAGCACAGCTAAAGAAGCTTGGGATGCTCTCACCGAGCTCTTCATCGGAAATGAAAGTATGAGAAGGAATAGATATGATGCCTTGAGCAATGAAGCTGAAGGATTTTATATGCTAGATGGAGAAGACCATGAGGACATGTATAGGAGGCTCAAGGCAATAGCTACAACCTTCAGAAACCACGGTGCAGCTCATGTTGATGATGCTTGGATCAAGCGCAAGTATGTCAGTGCTCTTATGCCATTTGAGCCCACAGATTTGAAAAGTCTCCAAGGTAGGCATAATTATCACCTCATGTCATCCAATGAGGTAATGCAAGAAATGGCCGCCTTCAAAGTGGCTGCCAAGAATGCCGAAGATGCTCGTGCTCGAGCTATGGGGATGCAAAAGGGGGTCAACATGGCTTTGAAGACTAGTGTGATTGATCATGATGAATATGCGGTAGAAGGCCTGGACTGTCCCGAAGATATAAAAAGGATCCACGGACAATACTTGGCTCTTTATGCAAGAAACTTTTGGAAAGATCCAGCCAAGGCTAAAGCTGAACTAGATCGCAAAAGTGGAGCCTATGGAAGAAAAGAAAATGGTCCCAAGCTGAGAACATGCTTTAATTGTGGTGACCGGCTGCACTTCGTAGCTGAGTGTCCATATCAAAGTAGAGAGGATAATGGAGGAAGACTCATTTTCAAGGACAAATCAAAAGCTCCATGTAAGAAACAGTTTGTAAAGAAGAATGCTCCTTTCAAGAAGCAACCAAAGATTGTTCTAGTAGCTCAAGAAGAATATTCATCGGGGAGTGAAGATGAGGACGAGGACGATAGCTCTCAAGAGGTGGCTGCTATAGCCACCACATCTACATCAACATCTCTCTTCGACTCTCCGAACGAAAACATCATCAACAAGAATGCTACTTGCCTCATGGCAAGAAGCTCCGAGGTAACTTCTTCTAACTCTTCTTTTCCCAAGGCTATGATAGACATGGATGATCCTGCTAGTCTTAAGGTTAAAGAAGAGATTATTGCTTTGGATTATTTCTATACTAACTTGCAAGGTGAGCACAAAGTTCGTTTTGAGGCTCTTATGGATCAGCTGGCCCAAAACGAAGCACTCCTCGAAGAAAAGGGCAGAATTGAAAGGGAGGATGCAATGGAAATTGCATCCCTAAAAAATGCTCTTGAAGAAGAAGAAGAAGCTCGGGTCTCTCTTGAAGAGAGGCTTGAGTCTATGGAAGAGTCACATGAAGAAATTGTGACTAAACTCGTTAAGGAACGTGACAATGCTGTCACCAAGGCAAAGAAGTTAAAGAAGGAAAGGATTGACTTTGGGGCTGCTCATGATAGACTCTCCGAGGAATTGGAGAAACTTGACAATGCTCACAAGGCGTTGAAAAACGAGTTCTCTATTCTCAATGAGTCACATGATCAGCTTCAAAGTCGATTGGCCGAATATGATACTCCTAGCTCATCCAACTCAACATATAGTAACAAGAAAAATGCTAGTGTGGAAAAAGGAGTGATCAAGGACATCACTACAAAGGACAAAGGTGTGCTTGATGAAGTTCTTGGCAAGCAAAGGTCAAATCATGGTAAAGAGGGACTTGGGTATTTCACCAAGTCCAAGAAGAAGAAAACCAAGAAGAACAAGACCAAGAATGTGCAATTAAAGACAAGCACTGCTGAGAAGGTTGTCACAAAAGACAAAACTAATAATATTGGTTTTGCAGGGTCTCACAATCCGAATTATGAACTCTTTTGTGATGATTATGGCGATGTTTATGCTTATTATGTTGGTCCTTTTGATGAATATATTGCTTGGTCTATTTGGGTCCCAAAGACCCTTGTTACTAACATGAAAGGATCCATTGAAAAATGGATACCTAAAACCAAGAAGTAATTTTCTCCGAGGGCTATGCTTCCGGTGGGTCGAAATGGGTGCTGGATAGTGGCTGCACTAGTCATATGACCGGAAGCAAGGAGATCATCACGGAGATGCGCCCAAATCTTGATAATATCACAGTCTCCTATGGTGATAAGTCTAAATCTCAGGTATTGGGTCTTGGCAAGGTTGTGGTTGCCCACGATATCTCTCTCGTGGACGTCATGCTTGTTGAGACCCTTGGCTACAATCTTCTTTCTGTTCATGCCCTTGGCAAGATGGGTTTTGCTGTTTTTATCGATGATGATTTGGTGGTACTCTTATGGAGCAAGTCTCTAAAGGTCGCTTTCGTTGGATACGTCGAAAATGACCTGTATGTGGTGGACTTCTCGGGGAAAACCACTTCGGGTCTGATGTGTCTATTCGGAAAGGCCGACGTGGGCTGGCTATGGCATCGCCGTTTAGCCCATGTCAACATGAGAACTTTGCAAAGTCTCCAAAAGGGTGGCCACATTCTTGGACTAAAAGACAATGTCTCCTTTGCCAAAGATCGTGTTTGCAGGGCTTGTGTTGAAGGAAAATGCATGATTCTCCCCACAAGAGGAAGACCATTGTGTCATCAAAGAGGATCTTGGAATTACTCCATGTGGATTTATTTGGTCCTCCTTCTCATGCAAGTCTTGGTGGGAAGAAATATTGCTTGGTCATCGTTGATGATTACTCAAGATATACATGGGTATATTTCTTCAAGCTTAAAAGTGAGACTCAACAAACTGTCATCGACTTTGCCAATGAAGTTCAACGTCAACACAATGTTCCCATCTTGGCAATTAGAAGTGACAACGGCACAGAATTCAAGAACTACACTTTAAACGAGTTTCTTAGCGAAGAGGGGATTAGACACCAATATTCCGCTGCGTACACCCCTCAACAAAATGGTGTAGCCGAGAGGAAGAACCGGACTTTAATGGATATGGCAAGATCTATGCTAGCTGAATTCAAGTCTCCTTATAATTTTTGGGCTGAAGCCATATCCACTGCTTGTCACTCATCAAACCGGCTCTACCTTTGGAAGATCTTGGACAAGACCCCATATGAAATACTTACCGGCAACAAACCCAACATCTCATACTTCAGGGTATTCGGGTGTAAGTGTTTCTTTCTTATTAAAGGTGTCCGTTTGTCAAAATTTGAATCCAAGGCTTTAGAAGGTATTTTTGTTGGTTACGTTGCCGAATCCCACACTTATAGAGTCTACAACAAGCTCACTGGGATTGTTGTAGAATCTTGTAGTGTGGAGTTCGATGAAAATAACGGCTCCTTTGTAGGGCAAGTTGATGTTTGTGATGCAGATGTTGAAATACCCCAAGATGCCATAAGAAGAATGGGCGTGGGATTTTTCCGCCCCATTGAGGAACCCCTTGTGGCGGATCGGGAAGGACAATGCTCCACACATGTGGAGCCCTCATCTACACAAGATCAACAAGCTCCTACTGTTGGAGACAATCCTGCACCAACACCACAATCTGCTGAAGACTATCTGTCCACTGGACAAGCTAGTAGTCCCAGGCCGGACTATCCGCCCCCTCCAAGGGGCGGACAATCCGCCCCTGGCACTACAACTCGTACCAGGGGATCCGAAGGAGAAATCAACATCTCTGAAGCTCCCAGGCCGGATTCTCCGGCCCCTAGGGGCGGAGTATCCGGCCATGGGTCTCCAACTCCAGTCAGGCTCTCTCAGGAAGATGGCTCTGGTACTTCACCTCCCAGGCCGGATAGTCCGGCCCCTCCAAGGGGCGGATTATCCGGGCCTGAAGAAAATGTTCAGCAACAATCTTCTGGCAGTAACGGTGACCAAGATGAAGGGCAAGGCAGTAATCAAGACAAGGATACAACAATTGAATCCACTCCTCCTAGAAACAATAAGGACATTGAGGCTCGTCGCAAGGCTCGTGCTGATCGCAACCTTGAACTAAGAGGTCACACTCTTGACAAGGTTGTTGGTGATCTACGACGAAGGGTATCCACTCGAAGTGAGCTTGCTAGCTTCTGTGATCATCAAGCTCACATTTCCATGGTTGAACCAAAGAAGGTTTTTGATGCTCTTGAAGACCCCGATTGGGTTGTTGCAATGCATGAAGAATTAAACAACTTCGAACGCAACAAAGTTTGGAAGCTCGTAGAAAAGCCAAAGGATTGCCGCAATGTTATCGGCACCAAGTGGATCTTCAAGAATAAACAGGATGAAAATGGCATTGTTGTGAGGAATAAAGCACGACTCGTGGCTCAAGGATTCTCTCAAGTAGAAGGAATTGATTTTGGCGAGACCTACGCTCCTGTGGCTTGCCTTGAGTCCATCCGTATCCTTCTTGCATATGCAGCCCATCATAATTTTAAATTACAACAAATGGATGTTAAGAGCGCTTTCCTTAATGGTCCTCTACATGAGTTAGTATACGTCAAGCAGCCCCCGGGGTTTGAGGACCCCAAATTTCTGAACCATGTCTACAAACTCGATAAGGCGCTCTATGGTCTTAAACAAGCCCCACGTGCGTGGTATGAGCACCTTAAAGAGCTTTTGCTAGACCGTGGATTCGAAGTTGGGCAAATCGACCCCACTCTTTTTACTAAGAAGGTTAATGGGGAGCTTTTTGTATGCCAACTTTATGTAGATGACATTATTTTTGGCTCTACTAACCAAGCTTTTAACGATGAATTTTCAAAGCTTATGACTGACAGGTTTGAGATGTCCATGATGGGTGAGCTCAGGTTCTTTCTTGGATTTGAAATCAAACAACTTAGAGAGGGAACCTTTATTAATCAAGCTAAGTACATCCAAGACATGCTCAAAAGGTTCAAGATGACGGATCTCAATGGCGTTGCTACCCCAATGCAAACAAAGTGTCATCTTGAGCTCAATCCCAAGGGTAAAGATGTGGATCAAAAGGTATACCGATCCATGATCGGCTCTCTCCTTTACCTCTGCGCATCTAGGCCCGATATCGTGTTAAGTGTAGGAGTGTGTGCAAGGTACCAAGCCTCTCCTAAAGAAAGCCACTTAGTGGCAGTCAAGCGAATCTTCCGATATTTGGTTCATTCCCCAAATTTTGGGTTATGGTATCCCAAGGGTTCAAGTTTCTCTCTATGTGGTTACACCGATTCAGATTGGGCTGGTGACAAAGATGATAGGAAATCAACCTCTGGTGCATGCCAATTCTTGGGCAGGTCTCTAGTGTGTTGGTCATCAAAGAAACAGAATTGTATTTCACTCTCAACCGCCGAAGCTGAATACGTTGCTGCTGCAAGTGCTTGTACTCAATTGTTATGGATGAGGCAAACTTTAAAGGAATATGGTGTCAATTGTGACAAAGTGCCTCTTTTATGTGACAATGAAAGTGCTATCAAAATTGCTTACAATCCCGTGCAGCATACGAGAACAAAACATATAGAGATTCGCAACCACTTTATTCGGGATCATGTTGCTCGTGGAGATATTGCTCTATCCTTTGTGAGCACGAAGAACCAACTTGCTGATATTTTCACGAAGCCCCTCGATGAAGCAAGATTTTTTTATTTGCGGAATGAGCTAAATATCATAGATTCAAGGAGCTTGACTTGACTACCCTTGCACACTCACTTGCTCTTATTCATGTATTTGGTTTAGATGCGGGCATAGACATAGGGGGAGTGTGGTCCTAATTGATTGGGCCAACCCTCCCCCCATAATGCCGAAAGCAAGTAAAATCATTTCCCTTAATATCATTTTGTGATATGTGGGTCATCGATGAGCATTGGTTTTGAACTCAAGATACATCTTCGCGGTGTCATGCCATGCGCTCCAACATGATGGCTTCGGCCACCGCCCTCTTCCTCGAGAAGAGTTGGTTTTTCATGGGTCTCATTGGATTTTCTTGCATACCTTTTGTTCTTATGGAAAACACACTCAACTTTGGCTTTTGGTTGATTTGCTTCTTGCAAATTTGGGTGATCTCCAGGGACGTTAACATCGCTCTTCTTCCTTTTTGGCGTTTCGATGCCAAAGGGGGAGAAGTAGTTCTATTAGGTCTCGTGGATTTGCAAGGGTGGGCACAAGCTTTTCGATTTTAGTCATTTTTATTTGCTTGCTTGTGCCTTTTTCTAGCGTGAACTTGTTTGCTATTTGTGGTTGTTTGTGTAAGACTATGTCGTACTCCACAGTTTGGTACTATGGTTGGTATTCATGGATTTATGGATTTATCTATCATGGACCCCATGGAATTCTGGAATTATGGAGCATATTTGATGGCATATGGATTCATGGGATTATCTATGTATGCCTTGGCTATATTCTCATTCCGGTGGTATGGCATTTTTTCCAAAACCTTAAAGTAGTGTTCTCTCTAGTGTGTGTATTTGTATTCAAATGCAAATCTTAAATATGCACACATCTAGGGGGAGCGTCTTTCATTATTTAAGGTGGCATTTGCCGGTTTCATTGCAAATCCTAGTATTGTCATCTAACACCAAAAAGGGGGAGATTGAAAGAACATTTCTTAATCCCTAGTGTTTTTTGTGTTAGATAACAATACCAAGGATCATTTAATGTGTGTTGAAGTGTTGCGGCTCTATTTGAGAATAAAGGGAAAAGAACTCTGCCTTTGGGGGCGGATAATCTGGCCCCACCAGGGGCGGATAATCCGCCCCTCCCTCTGCCCAAGCAGACGCACGCCCCAGAAAGGGGGCGGAATTTTGGCCGGATTTTCCGGCCCTGCCGGATAATCCGCCCCTCCAGGGGGCCGGATAATCCGCCCCCCCTTGCTCATCGCCAAGGCGCAAGCCCCAGAGAGGGGGCGGAGTTTTGGCCGGACTTTCCGGCTAGGCCGGATAATCCGCCCCTCAGGGGGGCCGGATTATCCGCCCCCCAAGATCTTCACCAAGCTTCACCAAAGGCGCAAGCCCCAGAGAGGGGGCGGAGTTTCCCCCGGAGAATCCGTCCTTGGGGCAGAGTTTTCGCAGGTGCGGATAATCCGCCCCTAGTGGGGGGCGGATAATCCGCCCCCAAAGTTGTGCAACGGTCAGATCTGGGGAGGGGGTATTTAATCCAGCCATCCCCCTCCTGCCAGAACTCTTGATTCATCTCGAAAAAGAACAGATCAGATCTAAACGCTTCATACAAGAGTGCTCCACCTAGATCCACCCAAAGGCCCCATCCCTTGGGGAATCAAAGGAGGAGAACTCGATCTTCATCATCAGCAATCAAGCGCTTCATCTCCTCTCCATTCATTTGGAGAACCTCCGATCTAGTATTTCTTGCAAATATCTAGATCCTCGTTTTTGTTTATATTGATAAACCTTGGTCTTGTGGCAGCTTGTTGTCATCCCGGGAGCCCCCAATTCGGTTGTGGGTGTGTGCCCCGATAGTGTTGTAAAAGGCACCGGTTCCCGCCTCGAAGGGATCCAATAGTGGAGAAGGTGGATCAGGCCTCTCGTGGCGAGATCCATCGGAGAATAGGGTGAGGCCTATTGTGGCGTGGTGGTATTAGAACCGCCCACCCCTCCAACGCAGATGTACTTCCCTTAACAAGGAAAGAACTGCGGTAAAACAAATCCCTGTGTCTCCGCGTGCTCCACTACAGTTTCCTCGCTCCTCTTTTACGTGCTTAGTAGTTATGGCTACATATAGGAAAATTCTCGTAGTTGCATATCTAGAGAATTTACTTTGTGTCAAGCCTAAAATTGAAAAGGTATTAAAAAATTGGTTAGCACCTATTCACCCCCCCCTCTAGGTGCCCATACGATCCATTTCACATAGCAACCGCCAACCATGCTCGGCATAACAACCTATCCTCCTCGGCGGTATAGTTGACCGCTCTACCAACCGGCGCCTCAATCAAACCTTCACCGTGCTCATGTACCACATACTCTTCTTCTTCTTCTTCTTCTTCGCCATTTCTTTACTCGGCGGTGAAAGATGAGCCAACATCCATGTGTGCCATGACTGTCTCATCGTTAACACTACAATGCAAAATGACCACATATGAATATGCCAACACTAGAATCCATGGCACATGCATCCACCACACCGAAAAGACGAGCTTTACCTTGTTGTCAATGTATCGAGCAATTGGCGCGCGCTCATTTGTGGAGTCGGCGCCCGCGGCTGTGGTGGAGGTGGAGGCTGGCGCAGTCGCCTGTGCACGCGCGGCCGCAGGAGGGCGGCGCGTGGTAACCCTTTTGCCTGGCTTGTTGGCGCCGACTACCGCGGCCGTGGCAGGGTGCTTGCCCGTGTTAGTCCTTCCTTTCGGCGGCGGAGGCGCAGCGGCGGCAACAGTTGTGGTCGGGCGCGGTGGCACGAAGTTGCAGAGTTGGCGAGCTCTAGCGGCGGCGACAGTCGCGGTCGGGCGCGGTGGCACGAGTTGAAGAGTTGGCGAGCGCTAGAGCTCGCGGCGGCGCTGGCGGCAGAAGCTGTAGGGTTAGGGTTCGCCGTCGTCGGAACTCCCGCGCCGACGCAATCGGCGGGTACCGAGTACTACAACGACGTGGGGGACGGATCCATCGCGAGAAAGTCGTCGGTGTGCGCGCAGGCGAGGAGGGAGGCAAGGAGGGAATCGCGACGCGGGAAAGTTTCAGCAGCGGTCGGGTGTTCGTGCACGAGTGAGAGAGATAGCGCATGCTGGCGGCCGGGCACTAAATTTGGGACGTGCGCGACGGCAAATTAACAGGCTCCGGATTTTTTTACGGCGCGCACAACTATCATGCGTCTGCTGGAGAAGAGAAAAGTACCCGACGGTTATTTTTATAGCGTGGAGTTAACTCGGCGGTGGTGCTATGTTAATTCATCGCGCGCAGCGGTTGCTCGTGAATCTGAGTCCGGTGTCACCACACCAGGCCGTGTGACTAAACTGGCCACTGACCGTGTCTCTCCCTGCTGCGCAGCAGTTTCTGACTAACATTTGGCAGCCGAAGAGGATACTTCACCAGGATGCAGTTGAAGCGGTGGCAGCGAGATGGAAAACTTGACAATGACCAATTTTGCCCACGAATCGGCGTTGGATTTCTGTAACGAAGCAGTGATCCGACCATTCATGCTTTCAGAGCATATGCTGTGTCGGAACTTTGTTCGACTGGACTTTACCTCCACCATTATTAACAGTTAAAGCCTTCAAACACTCCTTATGTTTTTGTTGAGAACGGTTGCGGCTGTTTGTTGGGACAACGCCGTTGTCCGTTTGACCATTACGAGGAAATTGCACAGTCCACCATATATTTGTCCTAGCGTTGCACAGATCACCAGTTCGACGACTTGGTTGCAGCTTTCACCATGTATTGCTCGCACATAAGTCGAATCATCCCTTGATTCACTCCCAGATGAGCAACAAGAGCAAGTCTAATATAATCGGTGCTCTCATTAAGCATAGGAAGATCGACACGAGTCTCAAATGTTTTTAAACACAAAATGGAGGTCGAGATATACATGTACTCACTCCCTCCGCAAATAAGTGTACATCTAGCACTTAAATTTTGTCTTAAAAAAAGTGTACATCTACAATACCAAGGCACTCAATAAATGCAATTAGCTTCTCGTAATCACTCTCCCACCTTATCCTCCAATCTCTATTCTTCTCCTCCATATCATCCACCAATCCTCATCCTTCTCTTTTTTTGATAATTGATAAAGCCTCGTAAAAGAAGAGAGAGAACTAATTTGTCTAATATTTTCTAGATGTACACTTATTTGCGGACTGAGGGAGTAGATTTTTATTTTAAAAACTAAAAGAATTATTCCAAAGTTTCAAAATAATCTGAAAAAACTTCGATGTAATTAGTTTGAATTAAATCAATGACAAGAATTATGAAACGGAAAAAGTACGTGTGAAATTTTTGAATACGAAATACTTTATATTATAGGCTACTCCTCCCGACCCCGTGCGGCGCCGCTGCCGCTGCACCGAGTCGCCACCCGCGCCCCAACCAGCCACCCCCTCCCGCTCGCCCCCTCCTCTCCACCGCTACCGGATCAGTCGCCGAACAAAGCTCCAACAACGAGGCGGCGACGGGCCCAAGCCCTCTCGGGTGTCGCGTCCGTGGCGGCAGTGGCTTGAGATCCAGGCAACGGCGGCGGCGCTCCAGCGGATCTGTAGCAGTGATGGCGGGTGGGCGGCGGCCGGTGAGCTCTGATGGCAGCGGTTCCTAGGCGATGGGGCGGCGGGTGGTGGCGAGATCTAGGGTTCCTAGATCAGTCGTCTTTGCCTTCTCGACGTCGGCCGGTGTTATCCGGAGGTCTTCTGCGGCCTACTTTGCATCATGAGGGCGCCCGGGGCAGAGGCTCTGGGTTTGGTGGAGGTGGTCATCTTCTCTGTCAAAGGTGGCCGGCCTGCGACTGGATTGGCATATCTCGTCATCCGTCTTTCAGTCCCAGCAGCGAGGGTGGCGGAAGATTATGAAGGCGGCGACATCTGGAGCGTGTGCGTGGGTGCAACTCAGTGGATATGTTGTGCGGTTCTAGGACTCCTTTTTTTTTGAGTTCGTGCCGCCGTGCCAAGGCACTCCAGCTTCTCTTGGCGAGTGACAACAGTGTGGGTGACCATGGGGCGGGGTCGAAACAGGTAGATAGGGGTTTGATAGATCTCGTTGGGGAGCTGGCGATACTGTTATATTTTTTGCTCAGTGTTTTGCTTTGACGGTTCCGTTTTTTCTGATCTTTGTAATAGCCTTTGCTAAACAATGTGCTTCTAATAATAAATAAAGGTTATGTGCATTGTTTGATGTAGAGTCCGGGGCTCTGCTCCCCATTTCGAGAAAAAAAGGCTACACAAATGTCAAAGTTATGGATCTAAGTATACTACTTTCGTGAAAAAAAGCCCGAGCCCCTCACATCCCCCTCGCCCTCCCAAAGGCGACGGGGACGTCCTGCCTCTCTCCGGCCCAACCCGTTCCCTCCTCGTTCCCACTTTGTTATCGTCACCATAGGCTATCGAGCGAAGCCCGGTCAGCTCCTGTGGCGGCGGATGTCCCTCACCCGCGTGATGAAATACGAGAGGGTCGGCACTCTTGTCCTGACGGCGGTGCTCCTTGGCTGGTCCATGGTCTGACTCGCAGCGGCGGCGGTCGGGTGAGGATGCGGCGGTGGTGCGGCGGTTTGATTTGACCAAACGATGTAAAGTTTGACCAAATTCCAAGAAAAATATCAACAATTATAATACAATGTGAAGATATATTCCATAGTATCTAATAAGTTTGATTTGACATTACAGTGAGTAGTGCACATTTTAAAATTTACAATTTTGTTAAATTTCGTCATTTCTAAAAACATTATTGACTACATCCAATTATTTTTCAGATTTTAGAAAATAGTTTTAAATGTTTAAAAACAAAGAGCTACGCTGATATATCCGAAGATAGCCAACGGCACATCACATATAAAATACTCCCTCTGTTTCAAAATATAAGATGTTTTAGGTTTATAAATAAAAAATTGTATCTAGATCCATTTTAGTGTATATATTCAAAGTGAACCTACACACTAAAAAAAAGACTAGATACACTCCTTTTACAAAACCAAAACATCTTATATTTTAAAATGGAGGGAGTATCTACTAAAATTGTCAATTGTTCATGATATAAAGAGAAGATGAGAAATATTGGGAAAAAGAAGATGGCCCGGTTTAAAAATCCAAGTATCAGACTTGTGTGCAACGGATACATGGTGAAAGTTGCAAAAAAGTCGTCGAACTAGTGATATGCGCAATGTTGAGATCAATACATGGTGACCATTACCCATGTGTATCAAGTGTCTCAATTATTCTCTCTCGTCGACTCGACAGCAGGTAAACTCTGATCACGGCTTCTCGGTGTCGGCGTGCACTGCAACAGGGCAGTTCAGTTTCCCGAGAATCTTGCCATTGTCGGATCCGCAGCTGCGCGCTAACCTCCACGGGAGGGAGTTGGTCCATCCGTCCATGTGATGCCCCCATGTGACGCAACATGTCCCAACTGTGCGATCGCCCAAATGATTTTTTGTGGTTCTACCTCACACCATGATCTTTTCTTTTCTTTTCAATGATGAGTTCGTTCATTGGACCGGCCTACCCAGTGCCCAGCACCATCATGCTGAAGGCGACACTGGTTAGTTTACTGGCACTCGATCTTTTAATGGATGCAGAAGCACATCCATGGACCACGAGCTGAGATTGATAAACAACATCAGGGTGTGAACGCATCTAAAATTATTACAAGCATATGCCCTCCACAGGTCCTGATCTCTCAAATGATTTGGGACAATTTACAAGGGATCAGATGCAGTTCAGCAGCCACAGTAAAGTTCAACATCCAGTAACTATTGTTCATACTACTGTAGTAAACATTGCAGTCTCGGTTTCAGGAGCTAAATTAGCTCATGTCTACAATGATAATTTTATCCTAACACAAGTGAGCAAAGGCTGCTAACATCCTTCCTACTTTATTCCTCATCCTTCGGGTGAGAAGATTACAGCCTCACTCACCCATAAGAAAAACAAGACATGATCAGGAGAAGGTCGATCGGAGGCCTTGATCAGGAGGGCACAGGATGTGCCGCCTCTCATCCAAGGAGCAAAAAATTAGAAAAGATCCACATCTATACACAAAAAATGGCATGGATCAGTTCAGTCGAAGCTCGACGACCGGCTCCATCTCCCCTGCAGGTACTCCTCCAGCGACGTGTTGGCCGTGATGAAGTCGTTGCTGCTGACGGAGGCGGAGTCGTCGTCAACGTCGAAGGCCAGGTTGATGTAGGACTGGATATTGGTGCTGCTGTTCTCCGGCGGCGCGAGCGTGACCGCGTCCTCGTCGCCGTCGTCGCTCTCGTACGATAGCCCGACTTGCGATCTCGCCCACTTGAGGATATCGTCGTCACCGTCGAGTAGCTTCAGAACCTGGTGTTTGCAGATGGATATGCTTGTAAGCAGGGGGGCACAAAGGAAATACACGACATGGTATCTATATGCATCAGAAATGAAACCGCACCATTGAGATGTGAGGACGGTGCTGAGGTGTTGGTCTGATGCAGAGCGAAGCAGCCAGTGTCATCCTCTCAACTTCATCGGTATGGCCTTCAGTGGGCAAGCTAGGATCTGCCAGTTGCGTGAGCTTTCCTCCTTGGATGACAGAATTCGCCTATACAACACAAATAACCATTAATTTTCTGTTAAAACCACAGAAAGAAACCATTATTTACCATAAACTTGAGCCTGTTTTTAGTTTCAAACAAGAAAAATGGAATGGCACCTACCCACATAACTAGGCTCTCCTGGCCTTTCGGACAATCAGTGCACAGCGGTTTCCTGCCTGAGACGAGTTCAAGAAGAACCACACCAAAGGCAAACACATCGATTTTGTCGTTCACCTTGCCATGCATGAAGTATTCAGGAGCTAAGTACCTGGCGGAAGATACGTATACATATATTGGTAAGAAAACTGTTGAGGCAGAGCATGAAAAGGCAAAGCTAATGTGCATATGATCAGCCAACTAACCCAAAAGTTCCTGCAACATCATTGCATGTGGTCTGGGGTGTTGCATCAGTGGCCCAGAGTGCAAGGCCAAAGTCTGATAACTGCAAGGCCAAAGTTTGATTCAGCTAATGTGATGGTGCACAAGAACTGAAGCATGTTCTGGAATTGGATGATAGGTTACCTTCGGCTCAAAATCCTCTGAGACGAGGATATTTGACGACTTGACATCCCTGTGGATCACTGGACGACTGTTGCCTTCACCATGGAGATAATTCAGTGCATGAGCAACACCTGCCGCCACATTGAACCTCTCGGTCCAACCAAACATGTTCTTGCATTCTTTCTCGCCTACATCACATTAACAATATGATTAGTTTCTACATGGAAATAGCACAAAAGGGAGGTGATACAAGATATGGAACATACCGTGCAGTATTTCTTCTAGGCTGCCTCTTTGCAAGTACTCGTACACCAATAGAAGGTCATTGTCCTTGAAGGAGAAACCGATGATCGATATGATGCTCTTGTGACTGAGTGAGCTGACAATCTCGACCTCTGAGATGAACTCCTTCAGTACCTCATCGGAATATTTCAGGATCTTCACTGCCAACTCCTTGCCATCTGTTGAACAACCTTTGTAAACTTTGCTCGTCCCACCTTGTCCAACTATACACTCTGTGCAAAGCAACCATCAGATGACCAAACATAACATGTCAGGAGAAATGGGAATAACAGAGACTAATCTGAAATGCATACCAGGTGAGAAATCGGAAGTGATCTTTGCAAGCTCATCGTAACTGTACGAAGAATAAATGGATAAGAATTTCTCCTTGAGTGAGATAAGCTCCTCCGGAATCTCTTGATCCAATTCCTCGATCACCACAGAAGAGCTTTCGGAATTGGTTCTGGAAGGGAGGACAACTACCCTATCGCGCAAGATATGACCGGCACTAATGGTTGAGTCTGGTCTCATGGTTCTGTGTTCCACATGGGCTGGCGAAACAGCTGAATACCTGCTTGGCAGCCGCATTGCCCACTGCACCACAGACATCTTGGGCTTGTCAGGCAACGCACCCTGTCGGTTGGGCAGCAACTTCTTCCTTAGGAACGGCCAGCCAGTAACCACTTCTTGTGATCCACGTAGACAACCCTTAACTGGAACTAATGCTAATGAAACTTCCTTTGGCGTTGTGGGAGAGCTCGATGGCATGGTGACCGCCCGAGAAATGGACCTGTTATCGTTTGTGTTTTTGTCCTGAAGTTTCTCTCCCATCAGGGAGGTCAGAAGCTTACGGTAACTCCTCCTTGGCGTCTCGGGGGCTGCATTATAGTTACACTTAAGCATACCAGAAACCAGGTAATGAACAAATGCAAGCGAAATTGTTTAACCGACTTACGTGTGCTGGTGCAACTGAATAGTTCGTTTTGCGCCGTATCTCTTTGGTAAATAATCTTGCCATTGTTCACGGCAAGAACGGTGCAACTCGTGGGTACTCTCTTTGCACAGTACTTGGCCACTGATGTGGAGGAGGATCTAAAATTTGAAGGAAACAAGAACACTGACATGAGGAACAAGTTTGTTTGGAGCAGCATAGCAACATGGAGTGGAGGATGTGCCAAATGAAGTACCCAAAAGACCGCGAATTCTTTGCGACGCCGAGGATCAGATGCGCAGCACCACAAGAAGCCGCTTCTTTCACCAGAGTTTTCCTGATAGACGATCCTCCGAGAACCTTCAGCTCCAAATTTATCTGTGAAATGTTGGAAAAAACACACAAAGCAATGAGAATTTTGTGGCAAATTCCCAGTAGTAATTAATAGGATGAAAGTTGTATAAAAGTCCTGGCTGCTGGACTATTTTGCGGCTTGACAACCACCTCAAGCAGTAAAAAATCGGTAGTTGGTAGTACTGAAAATGAAGAGTTGCCAAATTTCAAGCTCCCAAAATATAAAAACAGAAAATCTGGACCACCCAGCCGGTAAAATGATGGCAGCATCAATGGCACGGCATAGGCGGAAAGTTTTAAGTTTGAGAGCTAATATTGGACGGACCAGCAATTAAATGACCGGTCAAATTGGGAGCCATCCGTGATGACCAAAAAGGCAAAGCGCTGTGAGCCGTAGCCATTGAATAAGATCCGAAAGTAACTCGCGCATAATAAAGTAGTAGCACAATAACGCTCATTTATTAATTTTATTTGGCAGGAACTGCGAAAGCTCTGCGAAGCAAGCACGGACCTGCTTGAGGTTGCAGAAGCCGTCGTACACGGCGAGCACCGACGCGAGAGAATCCGCCGCTTTCCCCTTGCCGTCCAACCCGGCCAGTCCTCCGCCTCCTGGAGAAGGAGAAGGAGATTAGTTCATGATAAGATCGACCAAAAGTATTCCCAACAGTTTTTTTCTTCAAAAAATGAAATATCCCCGACTACAGAGCTCCGGTCAGTCTCAGAAGCAGACTCTGCCAGGATCCGGAGACCGGAGGAGCAAAACAGAGAGAGAGACGCCAGGAAAATTAGAGACGCCGGTAACCGGCGCCGGGGTGGGTGGGAAAGGGGGCGTGAAGGGCGGGCGGAAGGGGGAGACGCACCGGCGGCGACGTGCAGAGCGACGACGCGGTCGCCAGCATTGGCGACCTTGACGAGCGCCCAGGTGAGGAGCTCGCGGCTGGCGGCGTCCCTCCTGATCCCGACGGCCACCGTCCTACCGCTAGACCCCGCCGCGTCCGGTGGCGGCTCGGAGGGGCGGTGGTGCGTCGCGACGGCCGCCTCGGACGACGGTCGGCGGCAGTGCTGGCGCGCCCCGTCGGGGACGAGGAGCCTCATGGCGGCGTAACGTTCTCTTCCGCTCCCCCTACGCCCCTCTCCGGCCGCTCCTTTGTTGATTTTGCGTCCCTCTTCAGTTGCCGCGGAGGACAGACAGAGAGAGATGGGGGGAGAGAGAGAGAGAGAAGCGCTGTATGGGGATGTGTGTGTGGGGGAAGACGATGATCCGAGGGAGCGGGCTCGCGTTTTATGCGGCCGTTTTTTTTTGGTTTGCTTGGGCAGCCTCGCCTCCGCGGTTAAGTATAACGCAATCTTAACGGCGCTTAGACAAACGTCTCTATCTGCTTTTTTCAAAACTAAAGAATATATAGTGATTAATAACTGATTTTTTTGGGACTAAAGAATAATGATTATTAACTGACTGCCAGTTTTATAACTGAAATAAAGATTTATGGTTTTTAAACTAAAGAATAGTGATTATTAACTGCTTTCTTTTGGACGAAAGAATAGTGATTATTAACCGACTGCCAGTTTTACATATCTCAAATAACAAATCTATGGTTGCTTTTTCTATGAAAACTAGACACATAATCAAGAAAAATGTTAAGCAAAAACATCGTAAAACTAAAAAATGTATTGGGCAAACATGATTATATTATCTAATGAGTCTTTTTTTTGCGAAAATCCACCGATCTATTAATCATCAACAACAGTACAAAGAGACCTAAAAGTAATAAAAATTACAAATAGGTCATTGGACCATCTAGCGACGACTACAAACACGTCGTCCTTGTCTCTCCATCATCGAAGCCGAGCAAAACTTGTCATAGTAGAGCTTGTTATAGGAGACGGAAGAGAAGTTATTGTGTTAAGGCCACAAAGGACCAACACACCAGAGCAGGAATCAACACCAATGATGACAACCGTAGATTGGAAGAGGTTGACCTGAAAACAAACTAATGAACACAAAAACGGAGAATTTCAGAAGATCCATTGGGCAAACGACTCCACGCACCCTCCGTCGGGGCTAGATGCACCCCAGAGCGAGGATTAGAGCGGGGAGGATTTTATTCTAACTTCAGAACGTAGCCGTCGTCTCAACACCGAGAAGAAGACACTAAAAAGCAGGCTAAACAAATAAAGAAAAACAGCAAGAGGCTATATGGTCCGCCACACCTCTATGACCCTAAGGCCACCGGAGACGGAGCGGACCGACGATGTTGCCGGCGAGAGGAATGAAATCCTAGATGGGTTTTAGCTTGCTCTCCGGTCGTCTCTCCTGACTGCTACCCGGTAGCGTATTGTTCTAATGAGTCTAGTTTCAAAAATAACTAAGAACCAAGATCCACAAAGTACACTCCATGCAGCACGAACCAAGATCCACAAAGTACACTCCATGCAGCACGAACTCACACATAGGCACAGGCGCCCCGACTACAAAATATGATGCTACATCGTGATATATAGGATGCATTTCCCTCTCTGTTAAAGAGTTTGATATGCTACATCAGTGGGTCCCACGCGTCAGAAACATCGTTAGCCAACCTAATTAGCGCAGTCAGTGCAATCTGTCACAAGTTAACTCTGAACTGGTGATTTTTTAAACCCTAACGTAAGGTGATGGCTTTTTGAAATCCTAGCCTGTAATGTGGTGGTTTTTTGTAATTTTCTCGTTATTTTAGGACGGAGATAGTAGTAACGAATTAACCATATGTATATGAATAGGTGCAATATTGCGAAAGAGCTAACTATATATGTACATAGATACCATAGCAAGTATCGAAACAAGTAAGAGTTAATTATGACAATGTGCTAGAGCCATTTTCAATAAGAATTTTTCTGATAAAGGAGGTACAGTGGTTTGAACAAGGTCGAATTTTTCTAATAATAATTTTCGATACTCTCTCCGATCTATATTAGTTATCGCTAAACGGATTATCTAGTAGTAAAATATGTCTAGATACATCTGATTTAACGATAATTAATATGAATGTGGAGGGAGTAATATTTTTAACCAACCAAAGGTTTATTTTCTATGGACATACCTGTATCCATCATCTGCAACCAATGCACCATGGACGTTTTTATTTCTTATTATTACGTCGCGTGCGTTTCCCAGGTCCCAGATTGCTGATGCCTAGCTTGATTCTGTAATTTGGGTTACCCGGCCGCTTGGAATCTTAGGGTGGGGATGAACCTTGGGGAGGGGGTCACACATGGGAAGATGCCTGGCCCATATGCACGATCTTCCACTGCTGCTGTGTTCTTAATGGCTCTGTTATCTGTACCCTGCTGATGGATTTTTTTACAAATATGTCCACCTGTAATTTCTCATAGCCAAATCTGCCCACTCGCTGAAACGATTGTCTTCTATCTCCCGCCAGGACATATTTGACAAATACTGTGAAAGGAGGGTAGTTTTGGCAATGGCTATTTGCAGAGGGTTACATTTGTAAAAAAATCCTGCTGATGAGCGCAGGGTGTAGTATGGCGCTGACTTTGGCGACCACGTGATGTCCCCATGTTCGATGACATGACCCAGGAAAATGGCTGCTTGCACTATCAGCACATGCACGAGCGGGGTTAAAATATCTTTTACTAATAGTACAAATTTTACTCTAAAAAAAGCACTTGTGGGTTGATTTAGGAGTGAAATTTTCAGGAGAGGAATCATCAATCCTGGGCAAGTAAGCAAGTCCAGGTCTGGCGTGGAGCACGCGCTGAGCAACAGACCGGACGTGGTCAGGTCACGGATGCTTCCGATCCTTCTCGATGGCCAGCTTTATTAGTTAGCTAAGTACCATGTTTACTGTTGATCATCAGATGCCCTAATATGTACTTCCTTCGTTTAAAAATATAAAATATTTTAGATTTGTGAAGTGAGTGTATCTAGATATCTTTTAGTATCTAGATTTATTTAAACCTATACACTAAAAGATATCTAAATACATTAGCTTTTTCTAACCTAAAACATCTTATATTTCTAAACTGAGGAAGTCACCGGAACTAACCTTGATTCTCCGTCGTGGAATTTGATTTAATTTCCTTGCATGTGTCCAATTTTAAGGTCAAAGATTGAAAAAAAAAGGCAAAGTGGAAGCTGAGTTTTCATGGTACCTGTTTTCTACCGGGTCTCTCTATCAATTTACTGTCGCTCTCTGTCCGATTCTTATCTGAACTTTATATCCACGAGGGCTGCTGGCCGGGATAAGCGCCATGTTTATTATTCTTACGTGGAAGTTGATTTAAGTTTGTCTAACCTTGAATGTACTAGACACTGTTTATAATATAGAACATTCAAATTCAAATAAACTTGATATTGAGATATTATACTATATGGGTATCCTCGTATCATGTCTCTTATCCGGATAACCCAGGTGACCCACGGTTGGTAGCATGGCCCATGGTCTGCTGGGCGGCCCAGTTAGATGCATCCAGAAGGTATGTCCATGCCGGATAAAGGAAGGCTACGGAGGAGTCACCGACATACCCGGAGTCTTAGAGTGCAAGACACGTTAGACTGATTGTATTATGTGTATGACTCTGTAACTTGTCTGGCTAGGACTTTCTCTGTAACCCTAGGACCTGGCGACTATATAACTCGGGCCTATGGGAGTTTTTAGGGCACCAATTAACCCATACCTCTCACAGCGAACCAATCCCTATAACTCGGCGTATTGTCATTATAGTGATTTATAGCAGGAGTAGGATTCCGCCACCGTTATGGGATCTGAACCTGGGTAAGCTGTGTTACCTCGTACCCATCAACCGTCCGCCTTACCCCACGTCTCTAAACACGCACTGTGAGGACCCCTCCATGGCGTACTCGTTAGCAATACTACGACAGTTGGCGCCCACCGTGGGGCAAGAGGCACTTCAGGCTCTACAGCAGGCGAGGTCTAAGATCTTCGCGGGAATAGGCGAAACCGTAGCCATCGGTCGCGTTCTCTTCTCCGGCAACGTTCCGATCATCCCTCCTGACGAGTTCTAGATCCCGGTGAAGATGAACCCTACGCGATGTTCGATCGTCCCTATCGGAGATATCCATCTCTTCATCGGCGAAACCGACTCGGGCACTAGTTCCCTAGGAGTCGGTGGAGCGTCAAGACCCGCACGGACCGCCTACGGGCAGTACGCGTTCGCGGAAGGATCGATGTCGGATCTCTCTTCGAAGTTTGTCGGCAAAGATCAGAAAAATTCAAGGCCCACCCAAACCGCCCCTGTGCAGGAAATAACGGTGGAAGATCGTTGCAAGTCCGTCGGCTTCGCCCGTGCGTCTGGACATCAGAGATCCAAGTTCGTCGGAGTGGTGACCATCTTTGATCTGGCGCGTTGCATTCAGAGAGAGGGTGAAACCCCCCGTGATTACCTCGCCAGATGGCTCCGTATACGGACCGATCTGGCGCATTACCCCAATGATGATGCCATGTATCACTTTGTGGAAGGGCTGGACCAGGGTACGCTTCTCCGGCATACACTAAGGCGGCAGCAAGCTTCAGGACGCCTCACTTTCGAAAGCATGGTGAACACCGTCAACAACTACGCAGAGGCTGAGGAGGCAGCTCAGACAGCTCTTGCGCTCCTTGACGGAGCCCCTCCGCCTCAGCCACCGCCGCCACCGCCTCTAGTCGTCATCGCTGAAGCCGCACCACCACCTCCAGTCATCGTCGCTGCTGTTGCACCTCCACCGCCCATCATCAAGGAAGCCCCGACACCCTCCCACTCTGTGCTTGATGCGCTCTACGCCGACATCAGCGCTGACTCGGAGGAGATAGACTTTAACCCAGAGGAGCTAGACTCTTCCATGCAGGAGATGGAGGAGAATTACAAGCGTGACGAGAAGGCCAACAATGCCGTCACGTCCCGAGAGGTGTTCTTCGCCATTGGGACGGCGATGGATGAAGATCAACCCGGACAAGCTCCGCCTACAGTGCTAGACAAGGGGAAGGGACCACTTGTTGCTGCCGATAATGATCGTGCAAAGGTCATGCCCCCTCCGCCTAACCCAGTGCAGCAGCCGCAGGAACTCGGCACCGGTCCGAGCAACAACACCGCAAACCTGCCGCCTCCGGCATCCACGTAAGCTGCTGCCCAAATTACTTCGGCTGATAGAGTGATGTACGGCAATTTGCTCATCGAGCCCATGACCATGGACCATATACATAACATAGTACAGCTTGACGAGAAGCGTCAGCAGCTGCTGGAGGAGGCACATGCCATTGTGGAGCAAGGCGCACAGCTAGATCGAGATCTGGACAACGCGCAGAAGTCAATAGAGAAAGCTAGAGCAATGGAGGCCGAGTACAAGACTCTGCTCAAGCAGAAGAAGGCTAAGAAAGCTCTAGCTCGCGTCATCAACGATCCTGGCATATGACGCAACCTAGGATGGGCTCTCTCAAAGCCGGCACAGGCCAAGCCATACATTGACAGTGAAGGCAGGTAGGTGATGCCCACCCCTCTCCTCAACTTCGTCGTTGCCAAGACCCTTCTAGAGCAGGATAGATCACCCGCAGCTGTGGATCATGTCTATGACCTTGTGGCCAAGGCGGTGAAACAGCAGGAAAAGGCCACCTCTCAGAGGCTTGAGTCTTACCCAGCGTTCTGCTAGTCTAGCCAGCCAAAGCCGCCAAGGGATCGATCTCCTCAGGATGTCGGGTCCCAGACGGGTTTGTCAGAACGAAGATGGAGGGATGCGCACAATAGGAAGGATGCTATCCCCATATCCTCCAACCATGGAGGCAAGGCTCAACCTCATCGCCCATCCCCACCGCCCTAGTCTCCCCGACATCGCGAAGATACCAAGGCTCCGTCGTACGGATATGCCTCTGCCAAGGCAGAGCGGGATCATCATCCGCGACAACGCGGAGCAGACCCGTCATGATGGAGAGCGCAACCAAGGACACAAGAGTAGGTCGCGCCATGACCCTCCACGTCCGATAAGCATCCGCGACAAGCGTGAGGCGTCGCAGGAGGGTAACAGCAAGAAGGCTAACCCACCGCCACCTCCGCCTCCGTCGCCACCTAGCAGCCACCAAGGCGGAGGAGGCCCGCGTTGTTCACGCAGCTCATCCCCTGATGGCAAGAAGAAAAAAAGAAGCCCGGAGCCATACGACGCACGTTCACATTTGGAAAAGATTCACGAGGGCCGGAAAGGACAGTACTTGGGACCACATTGTTTTGGACCTGTAATGCGGACCGCAACTTACCCCAAGGGTTTCCGTATTGACAAGACCATCAAGCCCTACGACGGCACCGCCAAACCAGCTACGTGGTTACAGGATTACGACAACGCGGTGGAGATCGTCGTCAAGTACCTCCCTCTGATGCTGGCAGGCACGACCCGACAATGGACTGATGACTTGCCAGAGAAATCTATCTGCAACTGGTTGGACATGCAAGAAGCGTTCACCAAGAACTTCGAGGGTACGTATAAGCGTCCCTGTACTGTTGGCAATCTACAGCGGTGCGTGCAGGAGAAAGATGAGTCACCTCACGCATACCTCTCTCGCTGTCTGGATATGAAGAATTCCTGCGCAGGAGTGCACGCCCAGACCACCATGGCCACCTTTATCGATGGGTTAGAGAAAGGTACGTTGCTCCGACATAAGTTGAAGCGCTTGCAGGATAATCACCTACTAGATCTCAACCAGATGATCCAACTAGCCAGTGAGTTCGCAGCCGCCGACGATGATGCTCACAGCTCCCTGCCGGCAACGGCAGTTCCAACTCAAGCTAGGAGGAACAACAGCACTAAGTGGAAGAGCCCACCATAAGAAAATCAAACTTCTGACATGGTCGCCATGACTTTTGCAGGACGAGGTGATGGCGGACAGCATGGCCGAGGACGGGGGGTTGGTCGTGGGCAGCAGCGAGGAAGTGAAACTACCTCGTCAGCGCTCCGCGTTCCCCAAACCTATGAAGAGTACCGTGATATGTCATGTCTTGTACACCTCGACGCCAACAACAATGCCACTCACACCAATCGCCATTGCGAATTCGTCAACAATCTCAAGGAGGACCCGGAGTCCGGCTACAAGCAAAGTCGTAAGAACGGACCGCGAGGCAAGGGCAAGGGAAAGAAGAAGGACGAGGAGTCCAAGGATTCAAGTGATATGGATGAGGATGTTGACCCCAATCACGCCGCCAAGGGCAATGGCAAGGGCAAGAACCCCTTCGAGAAGAAGGCGGCCGTTTTCCACACTTTCCTTGGGACCCCAACTGTCTGACAACAGAAGACCTCTATGAGGATACTGATGGCCACTCTACCCCTAGTTCCCCAGTACCTGCACTGGTCAGATATTCCAATTACTTGGGACAGGAAGGATCACCCAGACCTCATCCCTACGGAGAACCAGTACGCCATGGTCATCAACCCCTTGATTGACGGCAACGAGTTCACCAAATGTATGGTGGATAGTGGAAGCAGCATCAACATCATGTACCTAGATACACTACACAATATGAACTTGACGGAGGCTAACCTAAGGCGGACCAACACCATCTTCCACGGTGTAGTTCCTGGTCAGGAGGCTCGATCCCTTGGGTGCATCACACTTCAGGTCGCTTTTGGCGATGTTAATAATTACCGCCAAGAATGCATGACCTTTGAGGTGGTCCCCTTCAAGAGCGTGTACCACGTCATATTAGGACGCGGCATCTTCCACACTTTCATAGCCAAGCCATGCTTCGTCTACAACAAGCTCAAGATACCCGGACCAAATGGAGTCATCATCGTATCCGGAAGCTTTACCAAGGCAAGGGACTGCGAGATTGGAGAAGCAGCCTTTGCGGAAGCTGTCCTCTACAACAAAGAATTCAAGGATATCCAGATCAAGGTCGATGCCTCGGAGATGCCGGCGTCGAAGAAGCAGATTTCTGACTTCGACCTAGCTTTCAAGGCCGCCATCGAAACCAAGCTGGTGAAACTTGTGGTAAGCGATGCCTCCAAGATCACCGCCATTGGGACGAACCTGGATCCCAAATAGGAAAGCGCGCTCGTCGAGTTCCACCGTGAGAATAGGGACATCTTTGCCTGGCAACCTGCCGACATGAAAGGTGTACCTAGGGAACTTGCCGAGCACAGCTTGAATATTGATCCAAAATGCAAACCGGTGAAACAACCCCTACGACGCTTCAGAGACGATAAGAGACACACCATAGGCAAGGAGATAGCTAGGTTACTTAAGGCTAGTTTTATCCGAGAAGTCCTTCACACCCGATGGGTGGCCAATCCTGTACTTGTCCCTAAAAAGGGAACCAAAGAATTAAGAATGTGCGTTGATTACACCGGCTTGAACAAAGCGTGTCCCAAATATCCGTTTGCTTTGCCTCGCATTGACCAAGTCATTGACTCGACGGCTGGCTCGGAGCTTTTGTGTTTTTTTATGCATACTCAGGATACCACCAAATTAAGATGAGGAAGTCAGACAATTGGCCACTTTGTTCACCACACCTTACGACATGTTTTGCTATGTCACGATGCCCTTTGGGCTGAAAAACGCAGGTGCTACATACCAGCAGACAATGCAATGTTGCCTACACGATCAAATTGGTCGGAACGTTCATGCCTATGTGAACGATATAGCGGTGATGTCTAAAAAGTCAAATGACTTTATCTCCGACTTAAAAGAAACCTTTGATAATATTCGGAAATACAACATGATGCTTAACCCTAAGAAATGTGTCTTTGGGGTTCTAGCCGGCAAACTGTTGGGCTTCATTGTTTCCCAGCGTGGAATCAAGGTGAACCCGAAGAAGATCAAGGCTATCCTAAACATAAATCGTCCGACATGCCTGAAGGACATACAACGGCTAACAGGTTGTGTTGCAGCAGTTAGTCGGTTCGTCAGCCGACTTGGAGAGAAGGCTCTGCCGCTATACAAGTTGTTGAAGAAGGCGGACAAATATAAGTGGACGGACGAGGCAGATGCAGCACTGAAGCAGCTAAAGGAGACACTATCCTCGGCGCTTATCCTTGCAGCACCCGAGCCTATGGAGCATGTGTTGATTTACATGGCGGCCACTAACCGTGTAATTAGCATCGTCGTCGTGGTAGAGCGGAAATAACCAGGCTATGAGTACGGAGTTCAACGACCAGTTTACTTTATAAGCGAGGTCTTGACGGAGTCCAAGCAGTGTTACCCGCACTACCAGAAGATAGCTTATGGAGTGTTCCTTGCTTCTTGGAAGCTAAGGCACTACTTCCAGGAGCACCCTATCACAGTTGTGAGCAAGGCTCCATTGTCCGACATCATCAACAACAACGACGCTATAGGAAGGGTCGCGAAGTGGGGCATTGAACTTGCTGCCTTCGAGATCACCTACAAGATACGCGACGCTATCAAATCACAAGCCTTTGCGGATTTTATTGCAGATTGGACGGAGATGCCAGATGGTACCCTAATGTCGGAGCCAGAATACTGGGTAATGCACTTTGACGGATCAAAGCTACTCAATGGCTCGGGGGCTGGTGTACTGCTACAGTCACCAACAGGAGAAAAGCTACACTATGTTCTGCAGATCCACTTCGAGGCTATGAACAACATGGCGGAGTATGAAGCACTCATTCACGGACTACGTGTAGCCAAGAATATTGGCATCAAGCGCATAGTTTGCTGTGGAGATTCTGACTTGGTTGCCCAACAGGTGGCTGGAACCTGGAACGCGCGGAACCCTATGATGGCGGCATATCACGACAAAGTGGACAAGATAGCCAAGAGCTTCTTGGGCTATGAAGTCAAGTATGTACCTAGGGAGCAAAACGAGGCGGCTAATCTATTGTCTAAGATTGGATCAGGGCATAAACGAATTCCGCCTGGCATTTTCCTAGAGCATCTACGGACACCATCCGTGAAGGGAGCAAATATCGATAGCCCGGATAGAGTTGACTCTTTCGTTCACACAGTGACAAAGGTCCCTCCGGCTTGGACACAACCGTTCATGGAATATATCGTACACGGAACTTTGCCCGACGACAAAGTCAAAAGACGGCAAATAGTACGTCGAGCAAAGAGCTATACCATAATCAATGGACAGCTCTACAAAAGAAGCACCACTGGTGTATACCTTAAGTGTGTTTCCCAGCAAGAAGGTACTAAAATCCTACGTGAGATCCATCTCGGAGATTGCGGGTATCACGCCGCTCCTCGATCATTGGTCGCCAAAGCCTTCCGGCAAGGATTCTACTGGCTGACCGCGAAGGCGGACGCCGACAAGATGGTTGAGACATGCATGGGATGCCAGTATTATGCCCGACAACCCCATGTTCCAGCTCAAGAATTGCGAACAATACCAATAACTTGGCCGTTTGCAGTCTAGGGGCTAGACATGGTTGGTCCATTACAGACGACACCATGTGGGTTTATGCATCTGCTAGTAGCAGTTGATAAATTCACCAAATGGATAGAAGCTAAACCCATTAGAAAGCTTGATGGGGCAACTACCCTTAGGTTTGTCCGAGATCTAGTGGTGAGATTGGGTCTCCCACATATGTGACACCCCCGGGATCAGGGTTAAACAAATCCCAGACCTTCATCTGAAATAAGCTTAACCTTGAGCTCGAGAATATCCAGTGAAGAATCGGTAACGCAGCAGTGACCCTACGACACAAAAAATTATTACAGCAAGCTCATAACTGAGCAGAGAACCAAATTATTACAAACAGAGGTCACTGACCACAAACATCAAACAACGGATGGCAAATTATGCTCTTAAGTATAACAAACTTAACAAATGGCCTAAGAGGCCTGAAGCATAATGATGACGTCCCAGCCCATAGATTCCAGGCTGCCGACCGGGAACCCCAAGCTACTCGTCGATGTTGATGTAGTACGGAACTCGTCTTCAAGGAACACTTACTCTGCCAAAATTATCAACAAAGCAAGGGTGAGTACAGGGTGTACTCCGCAAGACTTATGGCTAGTGGAGTTGTTTTGTGTAAAGCCACTTTTGTTTATAAAACAAGAGGGAGAAGAAGCTCGTCTAATCAGAATATTTTAAAAGGGGATAATAGAGCGACATCTCTGAAATATTGATCATCATCTTTTGATATCCACCGAATCATCATCATCTACCAACTAGGATCACCCCCTCGTACCCATGAGGAAGCATCCTTAAGCACACGTTGATCTGCCAAGTTTTACGATTAGGTTAAAGTTATCTATGATCTTGAGTCCGGTCGCCAAGTCGTTCATAACCGTGAACACGACTTTTCGAGAAGATTATTACCCTACAGGGGTGTACAACTTTACCCACACGTACTAACCTTCTCTTAATGCCACTAGTAATAGCCCTCTTCCTTGGAAGACCGGCAGAGGGTGGTTAGACACGACCTTTACCTTGCTTTCGCCGAGACCATGAGTCGCGCAATAAGTATGGTTCCGCCGTAACGGTTCAAATACTGAAGCCGGTACTTAATGATGTGAGGAGAGATTGGTTTACCAGGGGCGCTATCTACCCCAAGTAACCTCGGCCACGCTTACCTACCTGTTATGAATGCACCAACTTCACCCGACAAATCTTTCAAAAGATTTTCTATGCATATGTCGAATGGAACGCCCGAACTATGTGACTCATGGAATCTACTAGGCAAGTTATTCAGTCATGAGGTTGTCCACGCCCCGTGTGGTTGCACGCTCGTCTTGGTTCCAAAGGCAAGAACTCGGGTCCTACTGGTGGCGAGCATGGGACTAGAAAAACCACATTCCACCGTGGCCTCCCATACAAGCCTTAGCATGTTTTAATCTCATATCACTGATCTCATCTCATCACGTTCTCCTTTCATACTAGATTCTATCCATCTGATACATCATCTGGATGGACCAGACTCAATAGCTATGCATGGCTAAGCAGACACATATAAGAGCTCTGGCAGTGCACACAAGCCAAACCTAGTTATGCTAGGAGCACTGGATCAGGTAATATAAGCTCAAAAGAGAGTAATGCAATAGATAGGATACTCTATCTATCGGTAAAAGACCACCGTAGAATCGTATGCATCATGGCAGGAATTAAAATGCTTTTGAAAACATCGGATTATATCATGGTGGGGCTATGCTTGCCTTTGCCAGTTGATAGGAGATAAACAGATCTTTGGAAGCTTGTACTTGACTTGGTTACAGTTGGTCAAGTATGGTTCGTCGATCTTCGATCTTCGATGGTCTTGTCCTCGGTCTTCGATCTCGATCTCGATATCATATCCTACCCCAAAGAACCAAACACCCGAAAGAGAGGGGGAACAATCAACAATGGCATCGACGCAATGCTCAAGCAAGTATGATGATATGACAAGTTGAATTGCATTGAATCGAAACCCTAAAACATGCTCGACAACTTAATCGGGGTTCCGAGGGGTGAAAACCCTAACTCAGGGAAAAACTCCGGAATCACCTACTAGGGTTACTAGGGTGTTCTAATTAAACTTGTTATTTAAGTTGTTTAATAATGCATGATTATGGCTTAGATATCTAGGTTTCATTTTTTTGAACAATTTGATATATTATACACATTTTTCTGATTTATAAATAATTAGATATGATTTTTCCCAATTTAAATCCATTTTAAATCATTTTAGGAAGTTATAAAACATTTTTGAATTATATTAAATGTTTATCCACTTGGTCCCACCTGTCAGATTTTTATTCTTTTTAGAAAATAATTATCGAAATTATTAAAACCCTGACAGCCTGGGCCCACAGAGGTTATTTTTTTTCCAGAAACAAATTGAACAAAAAAAAATAAAAGGGATATTGCGTCATGCTGATGTCAGGATGACATCAGCAATGGAGATGCTCACAGTCGTTGCGGGATTGGGCGACTGGGCACGCGAGAGGGAGTGGGGTTGGGCTTGCTCAAACAAGCAGAGGATGAGGAACTCGCTAGTGCCAGCGCCGCTCCGATTTGGTCGCCGGAGGGCAGCCGGCGACGAGCTTCTGCGATGGCGGCGGACGGTGCTCATGGCGGAGGCAACAGAGAGGAAGAGGGAGAGATTGGAGGACACTGGGGGGTGCTTAGGGGCTCACCACGATGCGGTTAGAGAGGTCGGGGAGGCCGGAGGATCTTGGACGACGGCGAATCGACGGCGACATCGACGGAGGCCGACGGTGAAGTCGAGCTTCGGTGCCTCAATTCTGAGCGTGCGCAGGCGATTCCTCTAGCGTGGAGACGTAGTCCAGCATGGCGGTTCTCCAGGAACTCACGGCGAGGCATGGCGAGGTCAGGGACGACGAGGCTCGATGGTGACCATCGGTTAGGGTTTGGCCAGAGGGAAAAATTTGGGAGAAAGAAGAGGATAGGGTTCGTCCGGCGGCGAGGGCATACTTATAGCCGACGAACAGCGGTGACAAGTATCACGACGGAGGCACGCATCACGGCGCACGGCAACGGTCGCTGCAGCGCCAGCGAGCTGCTTCAGGGATTGACCGGCGAGGAGGAAGACGATGATAGAGGACCGAATCGGTACGGGCCTTGGCTGGGCCACGCGTGGGCTGGTGCTGGGTCGCTGGCTGCTGCACACGCGGGGGAGAGGGAAGGAGGAGGGAAATGGGCTGCGGCCCACTGGCTACTGCTGCTCTATTTTTTCCAGTAAAACTTTTCTATTTCTCTTTTGTATTTTGAATTCAAATACTGTTTGAGTAGTTTGAAATTACTAGAGGTTTTATGAAATATATGAAATTACTGCAGGGGCCTTTTAGTCCATTTGGGATCCATACTTTTTGATACTTTTCAAATATCTCAAAACCATTTGAGTTGATTTTCAAATAGAGAGGGGGAATATTAGGGTTTAGGGTTTGCATTTTATTTCTTAATGGATGCAAATTTTGATATGATGCTCATGCAATGCACAATCAACCCTAAATAATGATTAGATAAAGCTGGGGTGTTACAGCTCTATCCCCCTTACGAGAATCTCGACCCGAGATTCCAAAGGTAGGAAAAGAGATAGAGAGAGAAAGAAACAGGGCCACTCTAAAGACAAGAGGGAAACACACTAGACAATACACAGAGTATCTCATGTTCAACTCATGGATGTAGTATTCAGAAACAACTCAGAGATGACGGACATGAAACACATCAAGGTAATAGAGGAAACAAGAGGAGATGGTTTCAAGTTGTTAGATAGATGGTCTTCTTAAGGATTGAGACCATGGAGCTTGTAGGAGGTTTTGAAGCTTCTGAAAAAGAAAGATTCCAATGGAAAGATCAGAACCACAGACTTCGAGAGATGAACCTCTACTAAATGGCTTGAGTAGAGATTTCAGGTTACAGAGATATGGATCAACAAAACCAAGCTGTGGAACTACTTTTGACATAGAAGGGTCACTTTTTCATTCAACCGAAGGCTTGAGATAGAGAGGTGTTTTTGTAGGGTTTCGTAGCATGGAAAACAAAAAATTTCTACCGCATACAAACAAACAAGCCAAGATCTATCTACTAGATTGTAGCAACGAGTCGATAGAATAACTCACCCTCGAAGATTCCAAAGTGTTTAACGAGAGCGGATTCTCGTGGGTGATGTAGTCGTACTCTTCCCGATCTCAAGATCGCGTAGACGATCCTTCCGGCGCTGCGTTCTGGCAGCGCTCCCGCAGTCGGTCACACGTTCGGTACTCGACGAAGACCTTCCTCTCCCTTGTTCCAGCAGGCAGCGGAGGTTGTAGCACTCTCCTCGCGATTCCGGCAGCACAACGGCGTGGTACCAGAAGTAGAGGGGAGATCTCGCAGGGCTTCGCCTTAAGCCGGAGCGAGTATGGTGGAGTATGAGAGAGCTCCTCGGTGATCTAGGTTTTAGACACACCAAGGAGGAGGTGCTAGAGCCGGCGTCTAGGGTTTGGGTCACCCCAAGTCGGCGGCTAGGGCAACCCTAGGAGGCGGCGGCAGCTGCAGGAGGTGGTGGCGCCAAGCTAGGGTTTGGAGGAGAGGTACTTGTGTGTCCTAGGAGGGAGCCCTGCCCCTCCTTATATAGGTGGAGGGGCCGGCCGGCCAAGGGGAGGGAGTGGAGTCCCTCCCCAACTCGGCTTGGGTGGTGTGCCGGCTTGGGGAGGAGGGACTCCCTCCCCAACTCGGTTTCCCCTTCCTCCTCTTTTCCTCTTTCCAAATTTAGCCGTTTGACTTTTCAATTTAGCTATTTGACTTTTCAAACTAGGATTTGAATTAATCCTTTATTTGGAACAGCGATGACACTTAGTACATGAGGCAATCATACCAACTTGATACAACACATCCATGTACCCTTCCCCTCCGGAGTGTCGGACATTCCGGAACATTCTAGAACATTCCCGATGAAAACACCGGAACCATTCCCCAACTCCGAAACGGGACTTTCCTTATATGAATCTTATTCTCCGGACCATTCCGGATCTCCTCGTGATATCTCGAATCCCATGCGAGACTCCAAACAACATTCGAACTCTTTCTCATCATTCCATAACTACTCAAACAACGTCGAATCCTTAAGTGTGTCTCCCTACGGTTCGTGAATTATGCAGACATGATCGAGACACTTCTCCGATCAATAACCAATAGAGGAATCTGGAACATATGGCTCCCACATATTTCTACGATTACTTTGCGATCGAATGAACCACTTACATATGATACCAATTTCCCTTTGTCTCACGATAGTTTACTTATCCGAGGTTATGATCGTCGGTATCTCTGCATACCTAGTTCAACCTCGTTACCGATAAGTACTCTTTTATCGTTCCCGTGATATGTGATCCCTTGTGAGCCAGTCACATGCTTGCAAGCTAATTGGATGACATTTCACCGAGAGGGCCCAGAGTATATCTATCCGTCATATGGATGGACAAATCCCACTCTTGATCCATGTGTTTCAACCAATACTTTCTGAACACTCAATGCCACCTTTATAGCCACCCAGTTACGGTGTGGTGTTTGATGTCATCAAAGCATCCATCCGGTAAAGGTGATATGCATGATCTCATGGTCGAAGGAATTAGGTTACTATGTATCAGAAAGCATATAGCAATTGAACTATTAAAATGACTTGATCTTTATGCTATGCTTATCTATAGGAGTATGTCCACCATATCATTCTCCTAACGATATGATCTTGTTGTTAATAACATCTCAATGTTCATGATAGGGAAACCACAATCATCTATTAACCAACAAGCTAGTATTATATAGAGGCTTTACTAGGGACTTCAAATTAAGTTTACGAATCACACAAGTATTAATGTTTCCTTGTTAATACTATTATAGCATGAATGTAAACATTTATCATAAACACAAAGATATAATAATAACTATATTTATTATTGCCTCTAGGGCATATCTCCAACAGTCTCCCACTTGCACTAGAGTCATCTAATCTAGATTACATGGTAATATACCGAACACCCATGGCAGTTTGGTGCTGGTCATGTTTTGCCCTCGGGAGAGGTTTAGTCAACGGATCCGCCACATTCAGATCTGTGTGTACTTTGCAAATCTTTATATCCCCATCCTAGATATGTTCTCGAATAGCGTGAAAATGTAGCTTGATGTGCTTCAGCTTCTTGTGTGACCTTGGTTCTTGCGCATTGGCTATGGCACCCATGTTATCACAGTAGATAGACATTGGGTCCAGCGCACTAGGAACCACACCCAGCTCTGTGATGAACTCTTTCATCCATATCGCTTCTTGTGAAGCCTCCGAAGCAGCCATGTATTCCGATTCAGTTGAAGATCTCGCCACAATGCTTTGCTTTGCACTCCTCCAGCTAACTGCTACACCATTCAAAATAAATACGTATCCAGATTGTGATTTAGAATCATCCGGATCGGTGTTCCAACTAGCATCGGTGTAACCATTAACAACGAGCTGTTCATCACCTCCATAAGAAAGAACCATATCCTTAGTTCTTCTCAAGTACTTAAGGATGTTTTTGACCGCTGTCCAATGATCCACTCCTGGATCACTTTGATATCTGCTAGTTAAACTAACAGCATATGCAATGTCGGGTCTAGTACATAGCATGGCATACATTAGAGATCCTATGGCTGAGGCATAGGGAGTCTTACTCATCCTTTCTCTATCTTCTGCCGATGTCGGACTTTGAGTTTTACTCAAGGTCGTATTGGGCAACATGGGCAAGAACCCTTTCTTGCTATCTTCCATTCCAAACCTCCTTAGAACCTTGTCCAAATATGTACTTTGTGACAATGATATTTGGCGTTTTGATCTATCTCTATAAATCTTTATGCCTAATATGTAAGCTGCTTCGCCAAGATCCTTCATTGAAAAACTATTATTCAAATATTCCTTGACACTATTAAGAAGGTCTACATCATTCCCAATCAATAATATGTCATCCACATATAGTATTAAGAATGCTACAGAGCTCCCACTCACTTTCTTGTAAATACAAGCTTCTCCATAAGTTTGTATAAAACCAAAACTTTTGATCACCTTATCAAAACGTTGATTCCAACTTCGGGATGCTTGCTTCAATCCATAGATGGACCGTTGAAGTTTGCATACCTTGTTAGCATCTTTAGGATCGAAAAAACCTTTGGGTTGCATCATATACAACTCTTCATCAATGTCTCCATTGAGGAATGCTGTTTTGACATCCATCTGCCATATCTCATAATCATAATATGCAGCGATTGCTAACATAATCCTCACAGACTTTAGCTTTGCTACTGGTGAGAAAGTCTCATCGTAGTCAACTCCTTGAATTTGTCGAAACCCTTTTGCGACAAGTCGAGCTTTATAGACAGTAACATTACCATCAGCATCTGTTTTCTTCTTGAAAATCCATTTGTTCTCGACAGCCTTCCGGCCATCCGGTAAGTCCACCAAAGTCCATACTTGGTTTTTGTACATGGATCCAATCTCAGATTTCATGGCTTCTTGCCATTTATTGGAATCTGGGCTCATCATCGCTTCCTCATATGTCTCAGGGTCATCGGTGTTGTCCACCAACATGACACTCATAACGGGATCATACCAATCTGGAGTGGTACGAGTTCTCGTTGACCTGCGAGGCTCTGTAGCAACTTCAACCGAAGTTTCATGATCATCATCATTAGCTTCCTCTCTTATTGGTGCAGGCACCATAGGAACTTCTTCCGGTGTTGCGCTACTCGCAATTTTGAGAGAAGGTTCGACAACCTCGTCGAGTTCTACTTTCCTTCCAGTCACTTCTTTCGAGAGAAATTCCTTCTCTAGAAAGGATCCATTCTTGGCAACAAAGATTTTGCCCTCGGATCTATGATAGAAGGTATACCCAATAGTTTCCTTCGGGTATCCTATGAAGACGCATTTTTCCGCTTTGGTTTCAAGCTTGTCCGGCTGTAACTTCTTTACATAGGTTTCGCATCCCCAAACTTTAAGGAACGACAATTTAGGTTTCTTCCCAAACCATAATTCTTACGGTGTCATTTCAACGGATTTAGATGGTGCCCTATTTAAAGTGAATGCGGCTGTTTCTAATGCATAACCCCAAAATTATAGCGGTAAATCTGTAAGTGACATCATAGAACGAACCATATCTAAGAGAGTTCGATTACGACGTTCGGACACACCATTACGCTGTGGTGTTCCCGGCGGTGTCAACTGCGAAAGTATTCCGCATTTCTTCAAATGCTCGCCAAACTCGTAACTTAGATATTCACCTCCACGATCAGAACGTAGAAATTTAATCTTCTTGTTACATTGATTCTCTACCTCACTTTGAAATTCCTTAAACTTCTCGAAAGTTTCGGACTTATGTTTCATGAAATAGATATACCCATATCTACTCAAGTCATCCGTGAAGGTAAGAACATAACGATAACCACCGCGCGATGCTACACTCATTGGACCACACACATCGGTATGTATGATTTCCAATAAGTCCGTAGCTCGCTCCATCAAACCAGAAAATGGAGTCTTAGTCATTTTACCCATCAGACATGCTTCGCATCTATCAAGTGATTCGAAATCAAGTGATTCAAGAAGTCCATCGGAATGGAGTTTCTTCATACGCTTCACTCCAATGTGACCAAGACGACAGTGCCACATATAGGTCAAGTTATCGCTCGATTTCAAACGTTTAGCCTCAATGTTATTAATGTGTGTATTTCCACTATCGAGATTCAATAAGAATAGACCATCTATCAAAGGTGCATGTGCATAAAACATATTACTCATATAAATCGAACAACCATTATTCTCGGATTTAAACAAGTAACCGTCTCGCAATAAACAAGATCCCGATATAATGTTCATGCTCAACGCAGGCACCAAATAACAATTATTTAAGTATAAAACTAATCCCGATGGTAGATGAAGGGGTAGCGTGCCGACCGCGATCACATCAACCTTTGATCCGTTTCCCACGCGCATCGTCACCTCATTCTTCGCTAGCTTCCGTTTATTCTGCAGCACCTGTTTCGAGTTACAAATATGAGCAACCGAACCAGTATCAAATACCCAGGCACTACTACGAGTACTAGTGAGATACACATCAATAACATGTATATCAGATATACCTTTCTTCTTGATGTTGACGTTCTTCAAATCCGCCAAGTACTTTGGGCAATTCCGCTTCCAGTGACCTTCTCCCTTGCAGTAAAAGCACTCAGTATCAGGCTTAGGTCCAGCCTTGGTCTTCTTCGTCGGCGTGGTAACTTTCTTACCACCCTTCTTGAAGTGTCCCTTCTGCTTAGACTTGCCTTTCTTGAATTTGGTGGTCTTATTGACCAACAACACTTGGTGCTCTTTCTCGATCTCCACTTCTGCAGATTTCAACATGGCAAAGAGTTCTGGCAACGTCTTGTTCATGTTCTGCATGTTGTAGTTCATCACAAAGTTCTTGTAACTTGGTGGTAGTGATTGGAGGACACGGTAAATCCCCAAAGCATTAGGAATCACTATACCCAAGCTTTGAAGTTTGTTTGCGTGCCCAGACATATTAAGCACATGCTCACTGACGGAGCTGCCCTCTTCCATCTTGCAGTTAAAGAACTTTTCAGAAGCCTCATAGCTTTCAATTGCCGCATGAGTCTCAAAGATCAATTTGAGATCCTCGACAATATCATATGGGTCTGAATTCTCAAACCTTTTCTGAAGCTCCGATTCTAAACCATACAAGATAGCACACTGAACTGTGGAGTACTGAGTCTTCCGAGTGAGGTAAACATTCTTTACTGCATCAGAAGCATCAGCTGCAGGTGGGTCACCCAGCGGTGCATCCAGCACATAGGTCAAATTACCAGCTGTGAGGACAATCCTCAAATTGCGGAACCAATCCGCGAAGTTGCTTCCATTGTTTTTCAACTTTTCTTTCTCTAGGAATGCATTAAAATTGATGGTAGGGGCTGCCATTGATCTACAACATATTTGCAATAGTTTAGACTAAGTTTATGACAAATTGAGTTCAAATTAATATTAAAATTAATCTAGGTGAACTCCCACTCAAAACAATATCCCTCACATTGTTTTAGTGATCACATGAACCAAATCCACCACATCAACACCGATCATCACAAGAGTTGATATAGTTTTAATGGCGAACAATCGACATGTTCATCATATCTACTATATGATTCATGCTTTACCTTTCGGTGATCCGTGTTCCGAGACCATGTCTGTACATGCTAGGCTCGTCAAGATCAAACCTTAGTTTCCGCATGAGCAAATCTGGCTTGCTCACGTTGTATACACTTGCGGAATCTAACACAACCGATCATCACGTGGTGCTTCGAAACAACAAGCTTTAGCAACGATGCTAACTAAGGGTGAACACTTTATGACTTGAAATTCATGTGCATGAGGGATCATCTTATAATGCTACCGTCGTCTACTAAGCAATACAAGATGCATAAAGGATTAACATCACATGCAATTCATAATATGTGATATGATATGGCCTTTCTTCTTTGTGCTTCCGATCTCCATCTTCTAGCACGAACATGATCTCCATCATCACTGGCATTGCATCAAGGTCAATGACGCTTCTCCATGGTTGTCGTCCACCGGCTTCAACTATTACAACTACTTCGAATAGACACGCGGGTCTTATCATAATTTAAAGACAACCATATGGCTCCTGCCGGTTGCCAACTTACAATAAGGAACATTGCATACATCAAATATAATCACAATCATGGCCATATCACATCACTGCACACCCCTGCAAAACAAAGTTAGACGCCTCTACTTTCTTTGCATGTTTTACGTGGTTTGGGGCTTTCAATAAGTGTCGTTCTAACTTACGAACATGAACCACAACATTGATACTAGTATTGTTAATCACCCGTTGTAAATTGGATCTTAACTATGCTAGGAGAAACAGGCACCCGCAAAGCCACTTATACAATACAAGTTGCATGTCAAGCGTGGAGCAAGTCTCATGAACGATGTCATGTAAGGTTAGCCCGGGCCGCTTCATCCCAACATCCCGCAAGATGCAAAGTACACAAGAAGCAATCGACAATAAAAGCATCAACGCCCACAATGACCATTGTGTTCTACTCGTGCAACAGATCTACATATAGACACGGCTCTAATACCACTGTAGGGTTTCGTAGCATGGAAAACAAAAAATTTCTACCGCATACAAACAAACAAGCCAAGATCTATCTACTAGATTGTAGCAACGAGTCGATAGAATAACTCACCCTCGAAGATTCCAAAGTGTTTAACGAGAGCGGATTCTCGTGGGTGATGTAGTCGTACTCTTCCCGATCTCAAGATCGCGTAGACGATCCTTCCGGCGCTGCGTTCCGGCAGCGCTCCCGCAGTCGGTCACACGTTTGGTACTCGATGAAGACCTTCCTCTCCCTTGTTCCAGCAGGCAGTGGAGGTTGTAGCACTCTCCTCGCGATTCCGGCAGCACAACGGCGTGGTACCGGAAGTAGAGGGGAGATCTCGCAGGGCTTCGCCTTAAGCCGGAGCGAGTATGGTGGAGTATGAGAGAGCTCCTCGGCGATCTAGGATTTAGACACACCAAGGAGGAGGTGCTAGAGCCGGCGGCTAGGGTTTGGGGCACCCCAAGTCGGCGGCTAGGGCAACCCTAGGAGGCGGCGGCAGCTGCAGGAGGTGGTGGCGCCAAGCTAGGTTTTGGAGGAGAGGTACTTGTGTGTCCTAGGAGGGAGCCCTGCCCCTCCTTATATAGGTGGAGGGGCCGGCCGGCCAAGGGGAGGGAGTGGAGTCCCTCCCCAACTCGGCTTGGGTGGTGCGCCGGCTTGGGGAGGAGGGACTCCCTCCCCAATTCGGTTTCCCCTTCCTCCTCTTTTCCTCTTTCCAAATTTAGCCGTTTGACTTTTCAATTTAGCTATTTGACTTTTCAAACTAGGATTTGAATTAATCCTTTATTTGGAACATCGATGACACTTAGTACATGATGCAATCATACCAACTTGATACAACACATCCATGTACCCTTCCCCTCCGGAGTGCCGGACATTCCGGAACATTCTAGAACATTCCCGATGAAAACACCGGAACCATTCCCCAACTCCGAAACGGGACTTTCCTTATATGAATCTTATTCTCCAGACCATTCTGGATCTCCTCGTGATATCCCGAATCCCATTCGAGACTCCGAACAACATTCGAACTCTTTCTCATCATTCCATAACTACTCAAACAACGTCGAATCCTTAAGTGTGTCTCCCTACGGTTCGTGAATTATGCGGACATGATCGAGACACTTCTCCGATCAATAACCAATAGAGGAATCTGGAAATTCATATGGCTCCCACATATTTCTACGATTACTTTGTGATCGAATGAACCACTTACATACGATACCAATTTCCCTTTGTCTCACGATAGTTTACTTATCCGAGGTTATGATCGTCGGTATCTCTGCATACCTAGTTCAACCTCGTTACCGATAAGTACTCTTTTCTCGTTCCCGTGATATGTGATCCCTTGTGAGCCAGTCACATGCTTGCAAGCTAATTGGATGACATTTCACCGAGAGGGCCCAGAGTATATCTATCCGTCATATGGATGGAAAAATCCCACTCTTGATCCATGTGTTTCAACCAATACTTTCTGAACACTCAATGCCACCTTTATAGCCACCCAGTTAGGGTGTGGTGTTTGATGTCATCAAAGCATCCATTCGGTAAAGGTGATATGCATGATCTCATGGTCAAAGGAATTAGGTTACTATGTATCAGAAAGCATATAGCAATTGAACTATTAAAATGACTTGATCTTTATGCTATGCTTATCTATAGGAGTATGTCCACCATATCATTCTCCTAACGATATGATCTTGTTGTTAATAACATCTCAATGTTCATGATAGGGAAACCACAATCATCTATTAACCAACAAGCTAGTATTATATAGAGGCTTTACTAGGGACTTCAAATTAAGTTTACAAATCACACAAGTATTAATGTTTCCTTGTTAATACTATTATAGCATGAATGTAAACATTTATCATAAACACAAAGATATAATAATAACTACATTTATTATTGCCTCTAGGGCATATCTCCAACAGTTTTGGTGGAGAGGACTCATAAGAGTCACAAGAAACATGTATCAAGAGAAACTATTGATTATCAAAATCATATTGACTCTTAAACATGGCTGAGAAAAAGGAAGGAAACTCTTTATTCATCCAGGATTACCAAAATCTTTACCAACAATTTTGACATCACTTTACACCACTAAGATGAATAGGTAAGAAGATTCCTGATAACACGAGAAGAAAGAAACTTCATTATCAGACTTCAATTACTTGGCACAACAAAATGATTGCCAATGTAAAAGGGTCTGGAGGATCGACCGAGAGACATTTAGCAACACTACTTTAAATGTTCTCCTCGATGTTTGAGAAATCAAACATCAGGTAAAGGTCAGACTTCGGAGACAAAGGAAACCATAAGCACAACTCTTATAATAAATCATAGAAGAAGCCTCATGTAGAGTGGTTGTTATTGCTGAATCAAAATAATATGACAAGAGGTCTTTCCGGCTAAGTTTGTGTCAACCATTACATCAATATTGCCGAATTTATAAAGATACCTATGTCGAAACCTTGAGGAACACCAACCATCATTGCTGCTTGAGATTCAGCTTTGGTTAGGTGGAATGATATTTCAGACTCAGCATGTCCGAATAGAAAGTTTGCAACATTTACCACAAAGGTAAAGTTACTAGATTCTCAAGATATGGACTACAATGTCAAGCTCCGAAAGACGAGCTAGATTGATATACTCCTGTATTAGCATCTTGTCGAAAGATAACTGCATACATGTAAAGTACTAGCAATAAAACACACATGTGTCCTTAAGGAACGGAATTAACTGTACTCGAATCCATGGCGACATCTTTCAACAATTGCATGTGAACCAGAGAAGGTTACTTCTAACATCCAGAATACATACTTCGAGATGACTCAAAGACGGTTCTCAAAAGTTTCCAACATTAATGTCAAATGTTCCATATGAATCAAATCTAACATGGAGGAGATAAGGATGTCATCGATGGGCTCAACAACAAACTTATCGAGACACTCCAAGAAGATGAACTCATATGTGGCATGAACAAAGCATGATTGTTGGTCAGACCAAAGACATGAAGATGTACTCAAGTGAGACATCACAAGAATAAACACCATCAAGATAGTCCTTGGAACTGAGTTTGATTTGACGATGAGCCAAATCAAATCAAAGATGGGGAAAGATAATATATCCACAAAGAACATACTATCTTACTTTGATACGAACAAAACTAGACATCCATTTAAGGAGGAACTGAGTCGGATAGAATGTTTGTCTTACAACTCTCCAAGTTGTTCAAGCTCAACCAACTAGTTCAGGGGTATCCAGTACAGATCCTTGGAGAAAAGAGCAGTTCAGAGAACTTGCTTGCTCAAGAACTTGACAACACGGTCATGTGGCAACATGGCAATACTTCTAGTAGACATCTAGAATATCACGAACCACCGATATGTCACTTAGTTCGAGAGGAAACTTACTTGGTAAGGCAAGAAGACATAGTCTTAGAGCTTCGGCACAAGCCTAACTCTTTGACCGAAGGGAGTGTACCAGAATATCGGACTTGGTAGCATAATCAAACTTCGCTTGGTGATAGGGTTAACCAATCACGCTAATAATGACACAAATGTCCTTTGAGTTCTAAACAATGAAAATTGCTAGGATCTCAGACAGCCACATTATCACGCACACGCATCACTCACGAGCACGAAAGCTCGAGAAAGGGTGGGTAATATATGTAAGAGCATCACTTCATTAAGAGGGTTATGAAACTCAGCACAAACTCTTAGTATAAAAGAGTGTGATACTTTAAGGTAGAACAGGTAGAAGCTAATCATTGCCTCTAGATCTGTGGATTACAACATTTTGACCTGGTCCTAGATATGATGAGGTACTGGAGTTTGTTTCTCCTAGACATTCCGAAATGGTTTGTCTTGACGGACCACAAGAGTGTCTTGCACCGGAAGACACCAATGCACATTTACTACTTGGCTACCAACTGGTAAACAAAGGTCGGAAAACAATAAGGGGAGAAGAACATGCTCAGGATGGAATTCCCAAGATGTGGATGCATAAGTCAACAATCTTCCAAAAACCAATGCAAAGAATAGGTAAGGTGTGGCAGAGTCACGAGTATAGATGCGAGACTCACAAGGAGTACTCTTGTCGTGATCTATTTGGTTCCATTGAAGAACATATGCCATAGAATGTGGTAGGGGAAGTCTTTAGTTGTCACAATTTAATAGCGACAAAGACCACAAGCTTGAAGACTAGAATTGTAGTACCAGCCATCCTGAGGTAATGTGTAAACATTAACAATAGGGGTCAAAGGAATGTTATGAATGCACCAACTTCACTCGAAAAATCTTTCAAAAGATTTTCTATGCATATGTCGAATGGAACGCCCGAACTATGTGACTCATGGAATCTACTAGGCAAGTTAGTCAGTCATGAGGTTGTCCAGGCCTCGTGTGGTTGCACGCTCGTCTTGGTTCCAAAGGCAAGAACTCAGGTCCTAGTGGTGGCGAGCATGGGACTAGAAAAACCACATCCCACCGTGGCCTCCCATACAAGCCTTAGCATGTTTTAATCTCATATCACTGATCTCATCTCATCACGTTCTCCTATCATACTAGATTCTCTGCATCTGATACATCATCTGGATGGACCAAACTCAATGGCTATGCATGGCTAAGCAGACACATATAAGAGCTCTGGCAGTGCACACAAGCCAAACCTAGTTATGCTAGGAGCAGTGGATCAGATAATATAAGCTCAAAAGAGAGTAATGCAATAGATAGGATACTCTATCTATCGGTAAAATACCACCGTAGAATCGTATGCATCATGGCAGGAATTAAAATGCTTTGGAAAACATCGGATGATATCATGGTGGGGCTATGCTTGCCTTTGCCAGTTGATAGGAGATAAACAGATCTTCAGAAGCTTGTACTTGACTTGGTTACAGTTGGTTAAGTATGGTTCGTCGATCTTCGATCTTTGATGGTCTTGTCCTCGGTATTCGATCTCGATCTCGATATCTTATCCTACAACAAAGAACCAAACACCGGAAAGAGAGGGGGAACAATCAAGAATGGCATTGATGCAATGCTCAAGCAAGTATGATGATATGACAAGTTGAATTGCATTGAATCGAAACCCTAAGACATGCTCGACAACTTAATCGGGGTTCCGAGGGGTGAAAACCCTAACTCGGGGATAAACTCCGGAATCACCTATTAGGGTTACTAGGGTGTTCTAATTAAACTTGTTATTTAAGTTGTTGAACAATGCATGATTATGGATTCGATAGCTAGGTTTCATTTTTCTGAACAATTTGATATATTATACACATTTTTCTGATTTATAAATAATTAGATATGATTTTTCCCAATTTAAATCCATTTTAAATCATTTTAGGAAATTATAAAACATTTTTGAATTATATTAGATTTTTATCCACTTGGTCCCACCTGTCATATTTTAATTATTTTTAGAAAATAATTATCGAAATTATTAAAACCCTCACAGCCTGGGCCCATAGAGGTTATTTATTTTCTAGAAACAAATTAAACAAAACAAAATAAAAGGGATATTGCGTCATGCTGATGTCAGGATGACATCAGCAATGGAGATGCTCACAGTCGTTGCGGGATTGGGCGATTGGGCACGCGAGAGGGAGCGGGGTTGGGCTTGCTCGAACAAGCAGAGGATGAGGAACTCGCTAGTGCCAGCGCCGCTCCGATTTTGTCGCCGGAGGGCAGCCGACGACGAGCTTCTGCGATGGCGGCGGACGGTGCTCGTGGCGGAGGCAACAGAGAGGAAGAGGGAGAGATTGGAGGACACTGGGGGTGCTTAGGGGCTCACCACGATGCGGTTAGAGAGGTCGGGGAGGCCGGAGTATCTTGGACGACGGCGAATCGACGACGACATCGACGGAGGCCGACGGTGAAGTCGAGCCTCGGTGACTCGATTCTGAGCGTGCGCAGGCGATTCCTCTAGCGTGGAGACGTAGTCCAGCATGGCGGTTCTCCAGGGACTCACGGCGAGGCACGGCGAGGTCGGGGACGACGAGGCTCGGCGGTGACCATCGGTTAGGGTTTGGCCAGAGGGGAAATTTGGGGAGAAAGAAGATGATAGGGTTCGTCCGGCGACGAGGGCATACTTATAGCCGACGAACAATGGTGGCGAGTATCACGGCGGAGGCACGCATCGCTGCGCACGACGACGGTCGCTGCAGCGCCAGCGAGCTGCTTTAGGGATTGACCGACAAGGAGGAAGACGATGATAGAGGACCGAATCGGTATGGGCCCTGGTTGGGCCACGCGTGGGCTGGTGCTGGGTTGCTGGCTGCTGCACACGAGGGGGAGAGGGAAGGAGGAGGGAAATGGGCTGCGGCCCACTGGCTGCTGCTGCTCTATTTTTTTCCAGTAAAACTTTTCTATTTCTCTTTTGTATTTTGAATTCAAATACTGTTTTTAGTAGTTTGAAATTAGCAGAGGTTTTATGAAATATATGAAATTACTGCAGGGGCCCTTTTAGTTCATTTGGGATCCATACTTTTTGATACTTTTCAAATATCTCATAACCATTTGAGTTGATTTTCAAATAGAGAGGGGGAATATTAGGGTTTAGGGTTTGCATTTTATTTCTTAATGGATGCAAATTTTGATATGATGCTCATGCAATGCACAATCAACCCTAAATAATGATTAGCTAAAGCTGGGGTGTTACAACATAGCATCATCACCGACAACAGCAACAACTTATCACTCGGAGAAGTGGAAGCTTATTGTTGGGACAAGGGCATCCGACTTGACCTAGCGTCTGTGGCACACCCACAGTCCAATGGACAAGTTGAGAGAGCCAATGGATTAATTCTGCAGGGAATCAATCCACGTCTAGAGGCACCGCTACATAGAGCAGATGGAGCCTGGGCGGAGGAACTACCGTCTGTGCTGTGGAGTTTACGAACTACACCCAACAGATCCATCGGCTACACCCCTTACTTCATGGTATATGGACCAGAAGCCATCCTGCCTTCCGAAATCCTTCACGATGCACCAAGAGTTTCCGCCTACGACGAAGATGACGCTAAAGAATACAAACGCCTAGATGTGGACCTTCTCGAGGAAGAGCGTGTTTTGGCATGCCAAAGATTCGCCATCTACCAGCAGAAGCTACGTTGCTACCATAGTCGCCGCGTTCGGCATCACTCATTTAAAGAGGGGGATCTGGTGCTCCGACTTACGCAGAAGAAGTCACACAAATTATCCCCGCCATGGGAAGGGACGTTCATCATAAGCAAGGCGCTGCTCAATGGGTCTTACTACCTCGTTGACAATCGTGAACTTGAGGATAGACCCAGCGAATATCATAAGCGTAAGCGACATGACCCGAATGATGACTACCCAGAGCTTGATTGGCCATGGAACATAGCACATCTACGCCATTCTTACACTTAGCATTTTTTATCTACTGTGTACCTCTTATATGATCAATGAAATAAAACTCTCTGGTTCACTCATATTTTTGAGTATTTTACCTCCTTTAGTGTTCATTTTTTGATCATATAAAAACCTTTATGCGTAAGTTTGAATTTGCACTTGTGAAAATTCCGCCTACGGGCGTTAGCTTAAGTTTCCTGGTCTACATGTTCTTTGTTGTTTTTATGTGGATTCTGGAGTAGTGACTTTTGACACTTGATGTCGGTGATTTTGTGCTTAGGTTTTTGATGGTGCCATTGGGCACCATGCGGTGACCCAGCATACCACTGCATGTGTAGTACACTATAGTCGTTGACATGACATCCATAGAACACCGTTCCGTAAATATCACATCCCTCAGAGTGGTACAACAGAAACATTGCGGGTCCATATTACAAACATTCACACATTATTATGATTACAATACGAGAAGTTCAAGACTTCAAAATATTCAACTTACAAACTAAAATATAAAGTGTTTCAGCGGAATTTAAAAGTAGCAACTCCGACTAGGAGTTGAGCTCAGCAGCTTATTCTATAGAGTTCATGCTGCTCGGCTCCGTTGGTTACTATTAACTAGGTATATTTAGTTGGACTCGTTATCCTCGACACCATAGCGGATTTCGTAATCCACTCCTTCAACACCTCCGGATAGATCGGGTTCCTCGTAGAAAACATCTTCTTGGCATTCGGTTACATACATTGGCACGTCTTCGGAATCCTCAGAGTCTAAGCAAGGGATCAAAGGAAAGAATGAGTAACAGCGTTACCCAACAAGTTCATTATATGCAAGGTGTGAAGTTTGATGCTCTAACTACCACCTCGGATTATAAATCCTTGGCACTATGCAATTTTGTAAATCTTTCTTCAAAGATCGATTTTATTATGAAAATCTATGACCATCAGAGGTTGACCAGAACTTTCATGGAGTTCCTTTCCTGTCGCGTTCGTAGCTCCTTCCCGGAACAGGGAGTAACAAGTTACAGTTCTTACACTCTGTAGAGGTGCGTTACTTTACCCATGAGAGATCAACTCCTTGTTGCACAACCGGGCATACTTTCCAGTCCACAATTCCATGATGTGGGGCCCAGTAGTTGGTCCAAGACAATCACTGCCCCTTCGCGACCCCGCATGCCTCCTTGGTGTACACCATGACCACATAATGAATTACGGCAATGGTTTGTATAAACCGTTAGATGCCAAAACTATCGTGGGATGATGAGGGTTCCCACCCATATGCTACATATCCTCTACGAATTACCAATTAATATGCACACTACAAGGATAACAGCCACGACCTGCACATCCGACTTCATGCGAGAGGAAGAAGATACAGCTGACTTCTCTGTCCCATTCCAAATCTCATGGCTAACGCGTAATATACGACGCTAGAATCACTGATGTCAGGGGTTATTAAGTCCCTACTTGATCATCATTGTTGCAATTAGACCCGTAAGTTCTATTGCTCCATTATATCATCACTTAGGATGATATCTATGGTTTCTTTATTTGTGAAAATAATATTTTCTTCCTTTTATAACATATATGATAACACACAATTTGCAAATACTTTGATAAAGACTCTTCAAAGGACATGATCAAGTGATGAACTTGCCTTGTAATTGCAAGGTAGTGAAGTCTGATGCTTGCGCAGGACCTTGAGCTTCTATGTCTACAAAAAAATCATTATTGCCTGGTAAGGACAATATTTAAAGAACCAAAATGATTATGCAAGTAATGTAATGCATTATTTACTTCTATATGCATTTTCCCTATATAAGGTGCCTTTTAATTATAATAAAGCATTTATAAATACTACTTTTTTAATATTTATAGCATATATTGAATTATTTTATTTGATTTCTCTTTTATTTGACTTTTATTGATTTAATAATTCTTTTAGGAATTATTAATTATACATTAAAAATTGTTATTAAATATTTATTTAGTATTTTTCAAAAATACTATAATATTAATATTTAATGAAAGTGATTTTTATTTATTTTTTATCATCTTTGAATAATTTTGTAAAATTCCAAAAGGAATATATAAATTACAAAATTCTTATAAAAATTTAAATGTCCAAAACTTTATATCTTATTTTATTTGGATAGAGTGGATTATTGTGAATCTAAAAATATTGTACTTATAATTTTTGGACTTTTATTTTATTTTCTAAGATTTAATTTATTCCAGGGGTATTTTGGTCTTTTCCTATTTTATTTAAACAGGACTGAAAAGATTTCTAGGCTGGTTATACTTATTGGGCCCTAGTGGCCCATTAGTCACAGACAAAAGAACTACCCCGAAGGGTTTGGCCCAACTCGGCCCACTCCTCACTGCCTCTCTCTCTCCCTCGAGCTTATCCTCTCCTCCTCTGACCCCGACCCTGTGGCCAGCGATGCCGCCACCGTCGATTCCCGCCGCCGTAGATCATTCTGGTCGCCGCCGTTGTGCAACAGGGGGTTGTTGGCGATGCCCGTTCGTTCTATACAATTAGATTCGACCTGGGGCTTCCCAGCAATGGATCGATGCAGTCTCGAACCCTAGGGTTTGGGGGTTGGCATGGATTCAGGTGCTGTCCTGGTCATCGTGTGTCGAGGTGATGCTCTGCACCTCCAGGCGTGATCAGGGTCGCTGCCGTGGCGCCGTGCGGGTTGCAGCGCCCCCTCTGGGGTGCTCCCCGTGCCGCCATGGTCGTCGGCCCCTCTGCTTCCTCTTCTAATCTTCAGCGAGGACCTACGGTGAGTTTGATTCCTCTCCCTGGTGCTCTCTGTGCTTGCTGATCCGATGCTATGCTAGCAGTGTCCTCTCTGGCTACTGTCTGATTCTGATTAGGATAATTTATCCATTTAGGGTTCTTATCCTGGGCTGTTCATATACTGGATGAATTAGTTCATGTTTGGATGGTCTGTACACATGCTAAATGATTATTGGCCTGAGGCTTGTTGCTTAAGATGATCTATGATGTCTCTGGTGGCTTATTAGATGATTTTATGATTGGATTGCATCTGATTCAGATGGTATAGTTGCTTGGGAATCATGCTTGATTAAGTCAGTGACTTGATAAGTTTTCACTGTCATCTCTGGTTTATGATTATGATTATGATATGATGAAATCACTGTCCTAGTGCTGTTGGCTTAGAACTAGTGTGTGGTTTGAGATCAGAATATCCTAGTTATGATTCCTGTGTTAACAGGAAAATGATTAGTAAGTTGATTGTCTGAATTTCTGATGATCAAATGTCTATTCTGATTCATATAAAATTGTTCTTGTGACACCATCATGGTATGGCACACAAGTTTGATTCCAATCCACTGATTGGGTTAGTTTATGCTTCAGACAAACTTGGCTTTATAAGATAAATAGAGATGCTCTTATCTGAATTCCCTAAGACCAATGATGTTGGTCTGAGGCTTAGGGATTCAGATCTTATCTAGTTGATTCATATAGATAGTCCTGGTAGTGGTACCAGCTATTTTTTTTGAATCAAAGCTTGGAAAGATGATAGTAAGCTTGATCATTCTATGGATCCCAAAGATTTGTTTCTAAGGTGCTACCCTTCCTTTAGGGATGTGCCTAGAAATATATCATAGATATATGTATGCTTGAGTATAGTTTGACAACCAGAGCAATGATGTTGCTCTGAGCTCTAGCTGGGTCCTGGTACTTTGCTGTTTGCTTTTAGAGTTTAAAAATCCCTATGATGGATTCACCCCACTTGGGTGCTTTCTGAGGGTTTGTTTTATAAAACAACACATACTTATCTCTAAATAAGATGATTAGATCATGTGAAGGATTTATGAAACTCACCACAGACTCTGATGTTTGTGGAGTAAGTTGGTGATGATCTTGATATGGTTTTGCTGGAATCATGTGCTTGATCTTGAGCTAACCTGCTCCTCCTAGCTCCTGGGCTTGATCTTGTTGTCCACCTGATCCATCCCCCTCCTTATGTCACCATCCTGGTGATGTTTGGTTGATCCTTGGTGGTTTGGTTTGGCTGATGTGCTTGGTAAGCTGCTGTCTAGGCTGGCTGATCTTGTGTGCAAACTGTGGAGTGATGCACTAGTGCCTCTCCACGGCTGTGCTTGTGGTTTTGTGAGATTGGGCTGTGCTGTGAGGTTGAAAACACACCACATGCATGTTGGTGTGTGTCCTCCTTGTGTGCTTGTTGTGCACTTGTGGATATGTTTAGAATTTTGAAACTTACTATTACCAGGTTACTTTCACCTGGCTGGTGAATTTGCCCTTCTTGGCTGTCATTTGACTTCTGGCTTTAAATTTATGAAGGATGGATTCTTTCATATTGGTGAAACTTTCCCCTTTTTATAAATTTCTCAATGATGAATTTGTCTAGTGCACTTCACTGACATGTGTGAGAGAAAATATTACTAACACTAACCTTTTATTTTTCTATTTAATTTTCTATTAGTTTTGCAGGTACAGATATAAAGATGAAGAATTAGTTTAGGTTTAGATATAGAATAGTTATAGAATAATCCAATGTAATTTTCTTATTTTTTTGTAATTTTCTTTTTATTATTTTGTAATCTTCATTTTATTCTTCTGTAATAAAGATTACATTGTTATTAATAAGGAATATTCTTATTCTTTATATATTTACCTTTTTGTATTGTGTGGATGATTTCAATAAGTTATAATTTTGGTAACTTGATTATATATTGATGATATGAAATAAGTTTCATATTCATTATTATTTTTCTTTGGATAGAATTTAAGTTATAACATTTATTCCTTAATTAAATTAAGATTCAAAACTTATCCCTAATTTATTTGAATTATAATTCAAACACTCAAGTTTAAAATTCAAATTCATTTTAAAACACACATAATTCCTTTAAGATCATATCAAAGATTATAGCAATCACCCTTTAAGACTAAACCTAATCTTAAAGTATGAAAGAAACATTGATCACTTAAGGTTTATATTTGGCAAAAAATTTACCCACATTTTCACAAATGAATGAATGCAACATTCCATATTCCTAAATCTACCCTTCGTTAGTTCCTAAATACTGGGATGTTACACACCATCACCTGAGCGTATGGTTCTGACTACAAGTCTTCCGACTCACGAAAAGTCAAGTATAAAAACCAGAGTAATGGATAAGCCATGATTTGCTTAAAAATATTTACATGCTGGAACCAAGTACTTGAGTAGCAGGAAATTACACCTATTATTTTTCCTCTTAAGATAACTTAGTAGTTTTTCTGCATACATTAAACCAGAGGAAACAAATATTACAAAGTGTTTTTCATTCCTCTGCGCAGGAGACTTGGATGCAGCATCGTCGATAGTAGGAGAGTTGTAACACCCTCGGAATCGGCCCTATGCAAGTTTCAGCGATTCTCGCCAAACCCGCATAGAAACGATTCAAAGGTGCCCACCTGGCACTTTCGTGCGGGTGGAAAACGAAGTAATAACATTACACAACAGTCCTCGATGGGACCCACAGAACAGATATATACAACAACGACTCAAAGAGTCAAGAATACAGACATACAATACACAGATCCAAATCACCTTGAAAACGATATAGCGTCCGAGTATGGACAAGATGCAAATTGAGCTAAGAGCCCTGAAGAATAACCAATGGCATCCATAACCCTGCCCAGGCCAAGCCGGAAGGGTAACCCTGCTAACGACGTCGATACCTTCTAAAACAAAAGGGGCGCCGACAAAGGGCAAAGGGAAAAAGAGGAGCGTCAGTACTGAGGCCAGTACACGGCGAGGCTAGAATTCGGCGGTCCTCGCCTACATAGGTATGGTGGACTGAAGCGGCAGCGTGGCATGCACTAAATAACCTATAGAGACTCGATATAACTGGCGGCTATCAGAGAGGGATAAGAAAGACCTATTCGGAACCAACCTGATTCTACCACCAAACATACCCATCCTGGTATTTCCCCCTCGAGACCAAACGAGGAAGTCAACCGAGGAACTCACACAGTTGGCAGTTTTATTTATTCCGTTATCGTTGCAGCAATTACTAGTCAGGTATAGATAGCATCCTGATATGATAAGCATTGGGCAGTTTTAGTTAACCATTCCGTTGTAGTTGCAACACTTACTAGTCAGATACAATTAGCATGAGATATCCCAACCCCAGCAGTTGTTGGTACTTTTATTTAGCCATTCCGTTGCAGTGGAGCTGATTACTAGTCATATCGGATACAAGTCAATTTATAACAGTAAACTTTAGTTATAGTTGTCTATGATCGAGAACTGTGCTCCAAGTCGTCCATAACCGCGGACACGGCTTTTCGAAAAGATTTAACCCTGCAGGGGTGCACCAAAGTATCCACACGCACTTCGACCCTTTTTGCCAGATCAGTTAACATACGCCCATCGGTATGTCGGCGGGGCCTAAGTCATGACGTTTCCCAGACCCAAAGCAAGTACATGGGGGGCCACCCCACTAAGCTACCCGCAACGAAGTCGGCCGGTCTCCGAGACGGACTCAGGGTTTGTGTAGCCGGCTGTAAACGACTGGGAACCCGAAAGTGTGACTGGGCTTGTCGATACAGCGAAAATGGGTCACGGTCCTAAACAGTACAGGTGCAGTACCTCGCACAATTTAAATAAAGCAGTAAAGCATGGCATAAGTACAAGATAGTAAATAAAACCTCAAACTAGTTGTGGCCCCCAGTACAGTACTTTGAAATCTGGTACTAATCGATGGGGGTGCCCACACACCCCACCTGTGGTTAGCGCGCTCGATCCCGGAACAGGTGTCAAGAACTCGGGGTCCTACGGGACACAAGTGGACGGTTAACAACCAAATAACATCTATTGCCCACCTGTGCCTCTGCATTTACCTACTTCAATTTTAGTTATTAAATAGTAATTAAAGTCTTGATCACCTCCAACATTAAACATGAGGCAATACTCCAACAACTGTGGTACTCGATGACACGCAACAGCACTTGAGCAAACGACTACGACGCGCAAGTCCAGCTATCTACCAAACAACAGGTAATAGGATGTGTCCAAGGCAATATAAGGCTGCAAGGGATATCACGGGTACGAAAACTAGAGCATCGCAACACAGATAGCAATAGATCAACAGGAGGGAATAAATACTATAAAAGTAAGATAGGTAGAAAGGGGGAGATGCTCGCCTGGAAAACATTGCCAAAGGTTCATCCGAAGATCGGGTCGACACTCGCATCAACTCATCGGCCTAATCCGTGAAGAAGCAAAGCACTAGAAGAAACACCGGATGGACTATTTAATACTACGATAGAAAATCGGGCATGATGCATGTATGATGTATGGCATGGAAAGGATGCGATGCAATAAGGCAATATTAAGCGGAACCGGGGGGTCCCGACAACTAATTATTAGGTTCATGTTGTTTAGATACCCACCATTTAAATGTTGTCTTAGCAAGGCAAAATATAGCATCGGTTTGCTACACAAATTTAAATGGGACCAATATAAGACTAGATTTGCCCGCATATGGATCCCATATTCAATTTAGGTGAATCGGCATAAGGCCCCCAATCCACATGACAAGTATGCATGCATGAACAATTTAATATGCATCAGTTGATAATGTCATATTATAAAATAATGGGTCTCGGATAGGGAATCACATTAGGGTTCGGCGAACTAGGGCTCCGAGGGGTTCGGGGTCGGTCTCCGGGTTCGACGGGAGAACGGCTCGACGAGATCGGTCTCAGACAACGGAAGTCGATCTTGTCGCATCCGAGAAGAAGAACTTGGTTGGCGTCGAGGCACATCGGATCCGCCCTGGTCGGTACCGATCTAGTCGTCACGAAGATCTTGTCGGGTCCTCGTATCGGGTCGGTCTTGGCGTTCGGGAAGAAGAACTTGGCGTGCGACGTCGTCGGCATCGGTGCGGAAAGAGGTCTTGTCGTTCTGTGTCGGCGACCTTGGCATCCGGGTTCTCGGCGAACTTGGCGTCCGGGAAGGAGTACTTGTCGCACCGGGGTCTCGGCGTCCGGGGTGAAGTGCTTGTCGTTCCGGTGACGATCTTGGCAGTCTTCGGACCCGGGTCTTGGCGTGGCCTTCGGATCACCGGGATCGGGCTTCGGGGTCTCGGTCATCAGATCTGTGAAGGAGATCTTGGCGCGCCGAGGGTCTCGGTGGAATCGGTCTTCGGGTTTCGAGAAGGAGAACTTGGCGTTCAGCGTCCTTCGGTTCCATGTCGACGGTCTCGTCGTTTCAACTTCACTTGCTGACTTGCCGTTGGTGGACTTGAAATCGGCACCGGGGTGTTATTTTTCTGCTTCTGGTCCGCATGAGGATCTTGATTAGAATCGCAGAACACCTCACAAACTCGTCCTTGTACTACATCAGCAACAACAACACAAAGGCAGACCAAAACGGATATAACCCTCATGTGTAAAACACACGGGAACCATGCCAAACACCATGCGGGCACGACACAGAGGAAGGCCGGGACTCAGGGCGCGGCGCCGGGCTTGCTGCCGGGACGAGGTGACGTGCAAGCGGGCAGGGACGCGACGCCGGTGATGCGGCCGGGCCGGGGAGGATGCGGCGGCGGCGAGCTGAGGTGGGAGGAGGCGAGGAGGCCGTGGCCGCCGCTTGAGCGCGGAGGACGGTCGAGCGGGGAGATGCGGACGGCCGGGGGCGGGTAGGGCGCACGCGGGGCGTAGACGGGGGCCACCGAGAGGCGCGGCGAGGCCGGCACCGGCGCGCCCCGTGCGGTCGCAGGGGAGGGGGGAGGCCAGGCGGCGGGGAGGCCGGAGCTCGAGGCGGAGGACGGCGGTGAGGCGGGCGAGGAGGAGGCGGCGTGCGGTTGGTGGAGGAGAGAGAGAGCCGGCGCGGGGTTGGAGAGACGCGGGGGAGGCGCGCCTGGGGGCGGCCTACCGCGGCCGAGCGGGGGCGGTGGTTGGTGGAGGAGATGGCGGCGGAGGAGGGAGATGCGGGTCGGGGGTCGCGTGGCCCGGGGCATCGAGGAGGTGGGGTGGTCTCGGGGATCCCCCAGGTGGTGGTCCCGGCGACGGGAGTGGGCAGGGTGGTTTCCAGGCAGTTCGGGAGGGCGCGCGGTTGGTGGTGGGGTGGGGCCAGACGGGAGGTAGGGCTCAGGGTGGGAAGTGTGCAGGGGACAGGTGGGTCTGGGCGGTCGGGTCAGGTGGGCGGGAGAGGGACGTGGAACGCGCCAGGTGGGGCCGGGGGCGGCAGGTGGAGGCGGTTCGGCTGGGTGGAGGCCAGGCTGATGTGGCAGGCTGGGAGTGGGTGGAGTTGGGGAAGTGGTGAGGTGGCGGCAGGTGATTGGTCGGGGTGAAGTGGCTGGGGACTGGGTAGGTTAGGGTTAGGTAGGAAAAGGTTTAGATAACTCTGGTTTTTGTACTGGGGGTGGCCGACTGGGTCGGATCGGCCCGGTACGGCTGCCCCCAGAAAAATAAAATAAATATTTTTATTATTTTAAACGGGGTTTTTGAAATCCATTGGTAGACGAAACAAAATAAACCGGAGACCCGAGTTTTGGATTTGAAACACCGGCGGGGTATTTAGAAAACAAAAATATGTTTTTCGAAGATAGTTTGAGACAAACAAATGCATGATGATGACGATGCTCAAATGCAAGGTGGCATGATGACATGAGCATGCGGTCGTGATGATGCAATGCACAAAAACAACGCGATTTTCTAGTAGTGGTTTTTGCGGGGCGCCACAAGAGTCATCTTCCTCGAAGTCGGTGGTCTTAAGGGACTCGCAGGAGCTATGGCAGTCGCCATCAATAACTTCAAGCGGCACAAAGACGTTGGGATCGACTAACTCGGCAACCCTGGTGTCAAGACCTGCGAGCGATGCCCAGATAGCCTTGTGCTCAATCTTCTGGCCTTCATCGTCTACGTCGGGAAGACCCGAGGTTACCGTGTCGAGGTCGGCGTCTTCATAGTGCGCCTTAACCATTGACAGTGCCATCCTTGCGCTAGCCCGGGTACATGAAGCTTTCCAGCTTACGATACGCTCGGGGGCTTGACGCAAGATCTCCGAGAACTTCATCACGGAGTCCACCGCCTTGATATTAATATTGAGGGGCTTGGCGATCTCCTTGGCTTGCTTGACGGCGGTACTGATAAATTTGCTGGCAAGGATCATGCATTCCTTTGGCGGATGAGGCGACTTGGTCAAACCAATAGGAGCTACATTTCCGACAAAGGAGCCCATGAGTTCAATAACACATAAATTCAAAGTACCTGACTTACAGAAGTACAAGACGGATATTCACTTACCAAAGATGCTCGCCTCGGCTTGCTGGAGCGTCTCCGCCATGGAATCCTTCTCTTGTCGAAGGATCTTGTATGCTTCAAGATTGCGTTGAGTCTGCTCATCGGCATCTCTCTTCTACTCTTTCAACATCGCAATCTCCTCCTTCAAGCGGTCGATCTCAGTGTTGGCAGCTCCTGCAATGCCGCCATGGACTCCTTGTGCATCTTCAAGCTATCAGTCCTCTCCTACTTAAGGATCTTATTTTTGCTATCCAGCAACTGAATGAGCTTGGATTACTCAACAATATCCTTGGCCTTGTCAATGGTTACTGCAAGTTGGAAAAGAATAGTACACAGTGAGTAGTCGGAGAGTGACGGCACAAGACCAAGCCGGAGTACGAAAACAAAAGGAAAAACAGACTCTTGCTCTTGGTGATTTGTTCCTTCAAGAAGGTAGTTTTACCCTTTTTGGCTTCCAGCTCTGCACGTATCTTTTGGAACTTCGCATTGGCGACACCTCTCCGAGCATTCTCATTCTGTAGAAAAGAATATCAGAATCACTTAGTCTACTTGGAGCATCTAGCCGGATAATTATCCACCTAGATGCTTGGGGGCTACATTGAAGGTTTTTAACTCAGAAGTTACTTAGTTCTTCTTTAAGCACCTAGTCGGAACTAATTTAGTTTTCAACTAGATGCTTGGGGGCTATAGTACGAGTTTTAAATTAAGCAAGTATGCTTAGTATTTCTATAAGCATCTAGTCGAAACTAATTCAGTTACAACTAGAGGCTTGGGGGCTACAATATTGAAGTTTACAAACACTGCGTATGCTACTTTGAAAGTATCTAGTCAGAATAATTCATTGAAACTAAATACTTGAGGGCTATCGTGAGAAGTTTTCTAGCTTAGTCACTCTTAGAGCATTCAGATGCAAAGAACTATGGTTTTCCATCTGAATCCTCGGGGGCTATAGTGGGATACTCATATGAAATGCAAAAGGCAAATAAAACTTACAAGACCGGTGATCTTGAGGTTGGTAGCTCTCTCGACAAACAACTTGCTGAAGGAAAGGCTGTTTTCTTGCAAGATATCTGCTTGTCGGAGGAGCTCCTCAAGACCGCAGGTTGGAGATCTCGGCGCTACACCAGGAACCAGAGTGGAGCTACTCGGCGTAAGCGCCGGGTAGACTATCTTCGGGATCTCTGTGGTTATCCTGGGTGCAGAGGCGCCGCCTACAACATACGTTCCGCTCACAACCACCTCCTTACCGCTACCGATGCCATCCTTAGACGAGGCTTCAGCCATTTTGGTTGCGGTGCTTTCTTGCATCGCCTGTTCGTTGGCAACGACAAGATCCACGGAGGCAGCTGAGTCCACTTCCATGGCGGAAGGGCCAGATGCATACTTGGCCGGAGAGCTTGTCGGAGCAGGTGTGGGCTAGACGCTAGGAGTGACAGGGGCGATGGCGGGAGATGCTTGGTGAGACACGTCATGATGCAGCATGTCTTTAATGTTTTTAGAAGCCCCCGATGTTTTGGAGGTCTTCTTCAAACTTAAACTGGCCTTCTTCCTGAAACGTGCAAAAGTATAAGTACATGAATAAGATGAGCAATGGACAATGTTGGAGGAAAAGAGACTTACACAACAGTGGGAGCTTTGGTAAAAGGGATCCCGATGATCTTTCTTTTCTCCGCCTCCAGGGTGGCAGTAGTCTTTTTGGAGGCTCCATCCTCCGTCTTCTTCTTCTTGCCTCCGTCGGCAGCGTCAGAGGTGGAGCTCTTCCGCTTACGCACCAACGAGACATCGTCGTCGGACACGACAATGACTTCCTTCATATTGGGGTCATAGATTTGGACAGCCATGTCGTCCTCCTCTAGACTCTTGAGTTGTTAAGTGAAATCCCAAAGTTTCAGATGAGATGATAATGGCTAGACGGAAGAACTGGAGTATATGTCAAACACGGAAAATACATACCTTTGGGCACTTCCCATCTACGAACATGTCGCAGGTGATGACAAAGCCACGCTTCCTATCCTTCACCTTGACGATGTCCTTAAGGCGGAGCTTGATGGAGTCACTCGAAAAGTTGTCCATGGAGATACAAAGGCTATCCTTCCTATCCGTGGTATACTCATGCATTAACTTCTCGCGGTGCTGCAGAGGCTGGATTCACCTGATGAACCAGCACATGGCTAGGTCTAACCCGGTCAAACCCATCTCTATGAACCATTCTATCCGCCTTATGGCGCGGGAAGAATCGTTGTCGGAGGGAAGGGTGGCGTGGGACCTTCATGTCGGGGCTTTGGTGGCGGCTCCATCGATGAAGTCCGAATACATTTCTTCTCGGCCGACTAGAGGGATGCCTGGGCCGTAGAAGTACGTTCGTTGCTAGTTCTTGCAAGATTCATGGCCGACGATGTCGGGGAACCGCCGACCAGGACAGATCTTAAAGCTAATCGTCCCACAATTTTTGAGCTCGTCCTTGCCAGCTCCGGCTTCCCGCTTGACGGTGAAGAAGTAGATGAACAAGTCTAACCTAGGCCTAATCCCTAGGTAACCCTCGCAAAGCACCGCATAGTTGCTAAGCGCAAGGATACTATTGGGGGAAAGGTTTTGGGGCTGAACCCGAAAGTGTTTGAGGACAGCAAGAAATAAGTTGGAGATGGGCAGAGAAACGCCACGTACCAATTGATCTTTGAGGTACACCTTCTCTCCGGCTTTGGGAGAAGGGGTGACCTCGCCGGCCGGCGCCGCCCGCCAGACAAGCCCCTCCGTCGCAGGGAGGTAGCCTTTGATGACCAGCTCCTTGATATCATTGTTAGTGATATCTGAGCCGAGCCAATCCCCCTTGTGGGAGTCACCTTATTCTTCCAGTAGCTCTAGCACCACTGGAATTTGGTCACCGTCGGTGGATTCGACCACCGCGGACTTGGGCAGCAACAGGCCCTCTAGGGGCACGTGGACGGCGCTCGCCGGCTTCACCGCAGCATCGCCCGCCGCCGCCATGGAGGGAGTAGAGCTGCTGCTCGCCATTTAATTGGGAGGATAGGTGACTGAGAAGATTGGGAGGCTAGGGTTTTTCGCGTTTGCGCGGAGGGCTCGAGGATATGCTCGCATGAGGAAGACGATGATGCGGGTAGAGAATGAGGTGAAAAGTAAAAATCCACCACGGCTGTAATTTATAACCCCTAGCGTCAAGATTCGTGCAAAGTGATAGAATGATCGACGCGTGGACGACATGTGCAGGCGCGTGCGCGGAAATTTCGCCACATTCCCAACCGTCGCCGCCAACGTTTCATATCCTTCGCACGGGAAAAACAGACATGGTTGTTTTTTCTGCATGTGTGAGTTACGAGGTGCCGCTGACCTATGTCTACGTCGTCCTAGGCGTCACTAGCAGGTGAACCATCACATCAGAATATTCCAGCATGGACGGATCTAGTCCGGCTACGAGAAGAGTACGATGGAAGATTCAACATTTCTCCGACTTACAAATTGAAGACGGAGAGCATTGCAGGGTTCTTGGGAGGACTGCAAGATATTGCTTGACGATTTGCCGACATCTATCTAGACGGAGCATTCAACCTGAAGAGACAAGACGACGCAAGATCTCGGAGTTCTCCGGGGGCTACTGTTGGAGATATGCTATATGGATATCCTCATAGCATGTCTCCTATCCGGATAACCCGGATGACCCACAGTTGGTAGCATGGCCCATGGCCTGTTGGGCGGCCCATTTATATGGATCCAGAAGGGAGGACCATGCCGGATAAAGGAAGGCTACAGAGGATTCACTGACATACCCGGAGCCTTGGAGTGCAAGACACGTTAGACTGATTGTATTCTGTGTAGGACTCTGTAACCTGTCCGGCTAGGACTTTCCCTGTAACCCTAGGACCTGGCGACTATATAAGTCTTGCATATGGGAGCCTTTAGGGCACCAATTAACTCATACCTCGCACACCGAACCAATCCCTGTAACTCGGCGTATTGCCATTATAGTGATTTATAGCAGGAGTAGGATTCCACCACCATTGTGGGATCTGAACCTGGGTAAGCTGTGTTACCTCGTACCCGTCAACCGTCCGCCTTACCCCACGTCTCTAAACACGCACTGTGAGGACCCCTCCATGGCGTACTCGTCGGCAATACCACGACACTTGAGACATCCTTTTTAGGAAGGAGGGAGTAGTAATCTTTATACCCTACTCGAAACAGGCATACGCTGAGCTATATAAATATAGCAACCACGATTGAGACCACTGCTGGGCCAGACAACACAATGCCCAAAACAAACAACAAAGAAAACAGAAGAAGAGAAAGAAGAGAAAGAAGAGAAAGCAAAGCCGACAATAGTGGCTCGACGAAAAACGAGGATAGCCCGCAACCGCTGCGCCCTCCGCGAATTACCACCATGCTCCTAGCACTCCGATGCGTCACGTACGAAGCAGCACCTCCAAGAAGGAAAGCGATGACCACGTCGCTGCTGCCCGGACTACTCCTAGGGCTTCCCCCCGGTACGCTACAGGAGGTGGAAAAGAGGTACACCCGATGCCCTTCAGTAAGGATGGCGACACCCGCAGGCGTCACCGCGTCGGTGTCAAGATGACAAGGATTTCTCCCGACCCCTCAAAAAACCACACTCCCGGATGCTTCGAGTAGCTCCACCATACACGTCATCCACCAGCACGCGCCACCACGGTCTTGGAGGAACCATCGTCATCTCACCGTGACCCACGTTGTGAGGCTGGTAAAACCGAAAAGAGGGACCATCAGCGAGGGTCGGCGGTACAGCATCACGCGGGAGGGAACTGCCTCCACCGCCTGCAAGCGGTAGTCGACCGGATGCAGCAGCAGGGTCAAACCAGGCCCTTCGTGACCTGGCCGAGCCCACATGGGCGCGTGAAGCCCCACCGACACACTGCAGCAAGGGTGCCACCATCATCGCCAACCCCGACCCTAGTCCCTACTCCTCCGTTCACCAGAGGCTCCACCCACTGCAGATCCCCGTCGCCAAGAGGCCGCTTTAGTGTGAGGTACACAACGTCGCACACCGGATAGGTTCCCAACAGTGTGTCGGTGGTTCAATCGAGGAAACTAACACCCGGTCTAGACCCCGCCGAGGATCGGGATGTAGGGCGGGACGAGCCATGGTAGGGGGTGTCAGAAGTCACCGGATCTCGGCCCGCCTGACCTGGATCTGGAGTCAACAGAACCCTACAGGCGCAGATCAGGCCCGAATGGGCCCAGATCTGGGCGCACTACCCATGTCTTCTCCACGCCGAACCAGCCGCTGCATCCCGCGTCCAAGCCGGCGAGCTCCTCCATCGACCCAACCCTGCCCACCGCCGGTGCGCCTCACCTCCGGCCGACGGGGGAAGCTCCACCCCACGACCACGCCGCCCCTTCACCCATCACTTCAAAGGGAGCCGCCCATGGTCCGCGCCGCCCTCGGCCCTCGCCACCCGCGCCAGCAGCCTCCAGCCCAGGCACGGCCGCCACCACGCCGCTCGTCGCACCGCCGCTGCAGGCAGCACCGCCGCCATGGCCCCCGACGCCAACACCATGCCCTGGCCTAGAGGGACGCCCCCGCGTGCACCCCGCCGAGAGAGAGGACGAGAGGGCCTCGCCGGCGCCGGCGCCGGCCGGGCTTCGCCCATGCGCGCCCTCCTGGCAGCGGCGCGGGAGTAGGGTTCCCCTGTCGCCACGTGGGGCGACGAGGTTTTTTTTTTCTGTTCGTAATCTTTATTACCCTCACCAGCGTACCTACTAGTAGCAAAAACGTGGCAAGTACCTTTAATCTCGACCAGTTAGCCAATTACCCCTACGCGCCCGACCTGAATATCTCGTGGCCATGGAGATGGACGAGGTGACTCGTGAGCTGGATGATTCGATTTCGGTGCACGGCCAGTGTCACCTTATCCTGCCTGCATGCCCAGATGCCCGTGAAATGAATCATGTGTGCGCCGGCAATGGAAAAGATCCAATTGACCTCCACCGACGCGCGCGCGCGTGGTCTATCCAAACAGGGGCACCTTGTTTCCCCCCTGTTCTGTCCCAGCTAACCAACTTGTCCGATCTGACGTGTTCGGCACTCTGCGGTGGATCCACATATTTAGCTACGGAAATGGCTATTCTACTTTTTGCGGAGAGCCCACACTTTCCATCCATTTACTATGATAAGCTTTACTACTATCTTTTCCACACTCAAAAAAAACTTTACTACCATAATCTTTACATGACTCCCGTGGTGGAGAGGCGAGAAAGACGATGCTCGTGCTAATGTACATAGTCGTCGCTAGGTGGTACAGTGACATATTTATAATTTTTTATTACTTTTGTACCGTTGTTGATGATTATTAATAGATTAGCTGAATTTCGCAAAATAAATCTGCCAATCGTATTCAAAAAAAGAGAGCCAATCGCATCGTTTAATAAAAAGAAGATCATGAATTTATGGAAACGGCTATTATCCGGATGATGATTTTCAGATAGTTACTTCTTAGTCGATATTTATGGTCTTTATTACAGTTATTATTTGATAAAAATCTTACCATCATTAGTGTTTGCGAGAAAGCTCATTGCTTAGATCGAGGGTTCTTCGGACTCTCGGTACTCCAATAGCTAGTTATCGAAATAGTGGCCAAAACATTTCTTTAAGTTATAAAACATCCTTTATATAAGAAAATATAGGGATATTTATGTTCTTTGACACCTTTATATAGATCTATTTTCTGTTGTCACGAATTCTCATTTGTTACAAAGTGCAATATCAAGATAGTTTCAACAGGGAGTAGTAATATTAACAATTCAAAACGTTGTTTGTGGTTACCGATCGAATTGTGCTATGTTAAACTCCTCTCATATATAGTTTAATTAGCATGGAAATAAGCACACTATTGTGCTAAATGACTAAACTAACCAGAATTTAATGACACAAATGAGAGATGATGATAATTAAGCTCACCGAGATAACACGCAAATGCAACCGCCTATGTTTGGCACACACCTACATTCGTACAAGTCTCACAATTCAAGATGATACTAAACGAAGCGCCGTGCACGGCAACCTAACGGATCAACTAATCGGATGCCCAACTAATGAACTTTAGAGCGTTGGAGTAGCTAGTTTCAGCTGTGTGCGTTGTATCAACTGCTATAATAAGTTTGGCTTCTTCGATCAGACATAGCCATGCCGTCTGCTTAACCATCTTTCTCTATAAAAGCAGGTCTACTCCGTAGCATATACTAGCATCACCGTTGGTACGTCTCAATTGCAAGAGCATCTCCACTCGGCTACCTAGGATGCTAACCCGGACGCCGAATTTAGGTCCGGACGCCGAAAATCGGTTCAGTCTCGTATCTAGAAACCTGTTTTCGGTCGGATTTGGGAAAATTTCGGTCCGGACTATCCAGGCCGAACCCAGGTTCCCGAGTACGCTCTGGGAACGCCGGACGCAGCGAACTCGGCGAAAAAACGTAGCAGCGCGTGGACCCGCCGAGTCAGCGACGGAAGCCGAGTCGTCGTCATCATCGGAACGACGCGGCGACCACCGGACATTAACTGTCCGTCGCGTCGGCCGAATTGCCACGCCACCGTCGCCGCCTCGGCTCCCGGACGGACCGGCGAGCACTAACTTCCCGCCGTTTCCCCTTTTCCCGCCCTCGCCGCTACACCCCTCCCGCCCTCGCCGCCCACATCGGCCTTTATAAGCCGTACCCCCTCGCCGGAGTTCCTCACACTCTCTCATCACAGCTCACCAGCCCAACACTCTCCGGTGAACACCTTCACTCTCCCCCCACCTTTAGCCATGGCCGAGCGGTATCCCGGCGACGGTGCGGCGGCGAACGGCTTCGGCCGGCGCACCCTCCAGGCTTGGGAGGCGCGCCTGCTCTACGAGGCCGGCTATATGGCGCCGCCGAACACGCGGAACCCTCCGGGGTGGAAGCTAAGCGCCGGCAGCATCCCTATCTCGCCAGCGCCAACGCCGGAGGAGCTGCCGTACGAGATCCAAGAGTACATCGGCACCATGGACGACCCCTCCGCCGCCGAGAGCCCCGACAACCTCCTGTACTGGGAGCAGTTCTTCGCGGATCGCCACGCCCAGGAGCTCGCCCGCCACGAGGGGCCACCGAACGAGTCGATGCCGAAGCGCAACAACTTGGCTGGCCGCCGATGTTGGTGGAGCGCGCCAGGCCGGACGCTCAAGGCGGTGCTGGAGCACATCAACACCGGGAACACGCCGCGTCTCGGCTTCCCGCACACACCCACGCCGGCGTCCAGGTCAGGCCGGCGTCCTCCGGCGAACTGGATGCCGTGGAGGATGGCCAGCATGAGCTCCTCCGCCGCCTCGACCTCCCACTCCTCAGGCTCCATGCGGCTGTGTACGTTGACTGGGCCTTCGCTGGTGTTGCGCCCAGTCAAGCGCGAGGCGGGGTCGCCTGTGCGCTCGCCGCCGCGGACACGCTCGCGCGGCATTGTCATCGGCGAGCCACGTGCGACGGCGTCGCCAACTGGCCACCTGCCGCCCGAAGACTGAAGGCTCGGCGCCGCCCGAAGACAGCGACTCGAGGATGACACTGGAGCAGTCGCTCCGCGACTCGGCGCCGCAGCCGCCGGCTGTGGAGCCGTCGTTGCCGGACATCCTGGAATGGTCCAAGACGGATTGAGAGGAGCAGGAGCGGCAGCGCGTCCGCCGCCTGCTAGCCGAGGATCAGGCGGCCCGGAGACGGGCGTTGTCCGGGCGCCAGCTCGCCTACCAGGGCGCCCCGCTCTTCGTCCTCGACGAGAAGGAGAAGGACGGCCCTTCCTACCAGCCGTGGAGGTGCGGCGACCCAGGCCAGGGGAGCTCCCGCCAGCACCAGCCGCTGAGCGACGACGACGGTGGCGGCGGCAAGGATGATGGCCGGACCGATCCCGGCTACACGGCGTTCTATAGCAACTTTGGCATGTAGAACGACGAAGACACCAGCAAAGGCCACGGCGGCGGCCTTTTTTCAGTTTACTATGTACTACTAATCCGTCTATATTCGCCCATCTTTAATGGAATTTGCCTATCTTTAATGAAATTTAGCCGAACGTGGGAACTCGGCCTGGATACGCGAGTGGGAAACTCGGCGTATCCAGGCTGAAAACTTGTTTCGTCCGGCCGGAAAAAAGTCCGGTTTTCGGCCTAAGTTCGCGTAACGAGCAACGAGTGGAGATGCTCTAAGCCCTGCCGAAGAAATAAAAAGGACCATCTCAATTACCTATTGATTTCTTTCAGCTACTTCTAGCCCACGTCCTTTCTCTTTTGGTTGATCAAATTATTTTAAGAAGATCTCATTTCGAGGTAGGATCGTGTTTTGCTTTGAAATGGAAAAGGGAGAATGATTACGTTTGCCCTTTCCTTATAGAAAATCCAAAGAGTTCAGAACGGGTTTCCTTTTCCCCATTTGGAAGAAATAAACAAGCTAACGGCCAACAAACCCAGTACTACCACGCGAGAGAGAAAAGAGAGAAAACAAACACATCGTATTTATCACGTTGTTCCATCATTCGACTTTGTAATGTACTGAATTAACAAGTTGAGGTCCCCGTTTCAAAATAAAAAAAATTAACAAGTTGAGGTCGTCTACAATGACACATATTGCCCATGGTTGTGTCGATGAAAATGGTGGAAAAAGGTCACCAAACATCCTTACCTGCTGGGAAATATGAAGGAGGAACGCAGGAGTATTCACGTACAAATCTTCTGTCACCCTCACTCTGGTGAAGAAAAATCACGAACGTCATTATCTATTCATCAAGTGTAAAAATATAAAAGCACGCAGGGATCACAAGTTCACAACCTTTATACGGACAACTGACCCTTAACTGATTCTCAATCGAAATTAGCAAACCGTTTTTGTACTACCTCGTAGATGTCGGGTGTTGGTGTTTTTTTTAGTGAGTTCTGTTATAAATAATAGGCTAAATCACTAGATCCATATATGATTTTAGATTTTCCTAAATCTTAAAACTTATATGTGATGAAATCCAAGTTGTGGCATCTCACATGTGTGTGGCAAGAGAAGCGAGCGCTAAAGTTTAGTACCACATGTAAACTTAGAGGAGAGTTGCACCAACTTATACATTATAAGTTAGTGTGTCTCGTCACTTTGTAAGTGAGTGAGAAGAAAAGTAGTACACGCCCGCTCTTACTCCAACGACGGCCGTCACGATGTGACGCAGTTTGCGGAATAAGCCGAGCTTATCTTTTTTGTTACTCGGAAAAACTGCAGCGGTTTAGACATACGTGCCATTAGTTTGCTTGCGCCGTCATCGTAGTCTACTTCATCCCGCACACCCGCGTGCAGCAGAGAATGGAAAAGCAGGTCTCCAAAACCACTCGTCTTTGCGATCTTGTACGGGAGATGCGGATAAGGTTTTTGAAAAGCGCTCCAAGTAACTGCTCAAGTTCATCATCACAGTGCGTCTTCTCGGTCGTCAAGCCGGACCTCATGCGCGTCGTCTTTAACGTCATCTTCTTCGATCAGTCTCTGCAACGTCTACACCCACTGCGCCTTCTTCGACAACCGAAAACGTATACCGTGATCCGATCAGCTGCTATACTATGGCTGATTTTATATGTACACGGCTACTCGTGCGTGTTGATTACTATATCTGGTATATTAGAGTTTTACATGATCTTAGCTACTGTAATCATGATTTATATTCTGAAATCAATTGTAAAAATTATGTGTAATAATCTAACAAGTTTTTAGCTTCTTACCTAGTTGGGTTCACCTCGTAGTTCTGCTTAAAAAGCCACTCTATGGCTATGTTGCTATTCCACAAGAAACCAAGAGGACACCAGCTACATCCTCACTATCTCAGCTAGGTATCTGGCCACTATTCCTTTATCAATAGATGTTTAGTGGACTCGGTGGCATCCAAAATCCCGTGATCCTCACGGTGATAATGTTGGAATCACTTTTCCTTCCATAAAGGAAAAAAAAAAGATGCTTAGTATCGCGTAGTGACCTGTGATCATTAGGATCGCGAGGAATGTTCTTTAGTTCTCTAAAAGGCAAAAGCTACCGAGTAGAGATAAGAAGCATCAATCCCTAGATTGATTCCACATGCTGATCAATCGACGGGTCATGCATAAGAAACAGGTTTGGAACAAAGAATCGTCTGCCTACAAAATTACAACCAATACAATCATGTGGTTACGATGTTCCATTTTTTGGAGGGTTTTTGATTTTTGAACTCTCTTATTACTTATTAGAGATGTTGCTTAAGCGTTTTTTTGGAAAAAAAATTGGTGGCTCATTTTTTACCACCTTGAGTAACCCATAACTTGCAATCTGTGACTTCTAAAACTATCCAATAGAAAGGGGAGTGTGCATCGATTGAATCAGAGGCCGGGTTCTGTTCCCCTTTCAAAAATCCCTCATTATGGTGAAATTTGGAGTTTCCCGAAATCTGTCTTTAGAGGACTCTTTTCAAAGATCGCCACGGCTCGACCTGAAGATGACGTCAATCGGAAAAAAGTTCAACACTAAAGTCGTGGGCAATTACAATACCAACAGTTTCATATAAATAAAATTCAACACGGAGCTCGTATGCGACTAGTGTCCCTAGATTACTTGAGTCCATAAGAAGTTTTAACGTTCCGAAAGTTTATGATGAGATAGACTCTAACTCTTAGCATACTTGATAAATTCACTCATAGGTCGATTCGGTGGACTCGTGGGGACAGAAAGAAGTCCTTGGAAGGTTTTAGAGGTGCCTAAGAGCTCTTGTACCAGAGAGCAACAATACCATGACCAAGATGCATTGTCCAACTCTATATATGCATGGACCCTATCTTTGGAGGAGGCCACCAATTGTGGTGACTTTGCCTCTCCCCCGGTAACTGTCAAGAGAGGTAGATGCTCCTCCGTAGTACCCCCAAGTCTACAGAAAAGGGGGCGCCACTGTAGGGTTCGCAGCATAGAAAACAAAAAAATCCTACGATGGGAACAACTGTGTACCAAAATCTATCTACTAGATACAAGCAACGGGTGGATATACATCCATAGAATACATACCCTCGAAGACCGAATAGCGTTAACGAGGTTGTACTCGTGGATGATGTAGTCGAACGTTTGCCGATCTCAAGATCGAGAAGAAGTCCATCCGGTCTAGCAGGTCCAGCACCATCCAGTCCAGCACCGCAAAGCAGTGATGCATCCGTGATCGCACACACGTTCGGGTACCCTGATAACCTCCACGCTCTCGCTCCAGCGAAGCAGCGGAAGCAACAAATCCTTCCAGAAAAAGCCACCGGGAACATGTATCTCGCTGATCCGAGACCATGGGAAATTCTAAAAAGAGGGAGAGAGATCCTTCGCGAGGAGGTGTGCTTTGAGAGGAGGAGAGGGGGGGGGGCTTTTATAGGGAGAGGGAGGCACCCCAAGGGGCATAGCGCCCAGCCATGGTGTCTGCCCCCACCTCTTCCACATTCATGTGGGTGGAGCTCCAACTCAAAATGAAAAGCCTCCACTCCCATAAAAGAGCCTCCACTCAAAAATCCACTCACATGCATTAAATTTCCACCAAATTTAATGCAAGCTCTCATTTAGATAAAACTCTTTTATTTATTTATTCAGAATTTTGTTAATTACTTTAATTAACAAACATTCATATAAAACTCCTTGCTAGTATTCAATTTCACATGCAGAACCAGTTTCAGCAATTTCAAAACAATTCCGGTGTCTAGTGAAATAAATTCCTGCGCTTTCTTTTTCTTTCTCTGGCATATCATTTGCTCCGAATGGTGTCAGTATCCCTTAAGTGTGTCACCCTACGGTTTACGAATAATGTAGACATGATCGATACCCCTCTTCGATCAATAATCAGCAGCGAGACCTGGAGATCCGTACTGACTCCCACATATTCAACGATGACTTCTGTGATCGTGTGAACCTTATACGCATGTAACTCAATCCCTTTGTCTCACGATATATTACATGTATGATATTCGATCATCGGTATATCCATACCTACTTTGATCTCGTTACCGACATATACTCTTTTCTTGTTCCCGTGATATAACATTTTAGTGATCAAATCACTTGTTTGCAAGCTAACTAATGTGATATCACCGAGAGGGCCCAGAGTATATCTCTCCGTCATCGGGATGGACAAATTCCACTCTTGATCCATGAGCCTCAACATAATACCTTCGTAGCACTGAACCCATCTTTATAGTCACCCTGTTACGGTGTGACGTTTGATGTTATCAAGATACTCTTCCGGTGTTAGTGACTAACATGATCTCATGGTCTAAGGACTAAGATTACTTCGTATGATGTTATAGCAATATAAACATAATGACCTTGATCGTAATGCTATACTTAGGATGAATGTTCATCACATCATTCCAACAATGTTGTGACCTTGTTATTAACAACATCCAATGTCCATAATCAGAAAACCTTTGATCATCTTGTTAATCAACGAGCTAGTTTATAAGAGAGGCATAACTAGGAACTTCCTTTTTATTTATTAAACACACATTTATTAACGTTTCCGTATTAATATAATTATAGCATGCAAAATAAACATTTATCATAAATAAGGAATACGATAATAACCATTTTATTATTGCCTCTCGGGCATATTCCCTTCAGTCTCCCACTTGCACTAGAGACAATAATCTAGTTTGAAAACTTTGCATATTGAACACCTATGGATTTCCGGTGTTCCATATACGCGATTGAAAGTGGTTAACATAATCTACGGATCTGACGCTTTTAGGTCCGTGTGTATTTGCATGTCTTTGCGTCTTCACGCATCACTCATTCTTCAATGAGATGACATTGTATAAATTTGGTCTTTTGGTGAGACCTTTAGTTTCTTGGGGTTAAAACATGTTGATACTATTGTCGTACAATATATCTTTAGTGTTAGCCCGTTACAAACCACACCTTAGTTTGATAACAAACTACTTGACACAAATACCCTCCTTTGCTGCTACTGGAGCAGTCATATACTTAGCCTTTTGTTGTAGTATTCGTCATAATGTCTTAACTTCTAAATTCATCCAAATACGTCATGGAAACTTCTTTCCATTTCATTGTGCCACCCATAATTTAAATTGAGATATACTTAATTTTATATCTTGTGACAAAACTAGTATCAATGTAACGCTTTACAATGAACTATTTGTAATTGTTTATCACCTCTACACAAATATATTCTTAGTTCTTCCAAGAGATCGTAAGAATTTTCTTACTATCATCCAATGATCATCTTGTGATTCATTCTGATATATGCTCATAACACTTAGAGCATAAGACATATCTGGATGTGTACATATCATGGTATGATTGATCAAAACATTCTTGTGATTTCACTCATCAAGTGTCAAATCACTTGAATCTTGTTTCACTTATCAAGTGTCGACACACTTGAATCTTGATTCAATTCTTTTCCATGCGACAAGAACCGTTTCTCGTCGTTTCTATATTGAACTCCTTCAATATCTCATATATGTACGTTTGGTATAACCATATTAGCGTCATAGTCTATCCATGTAGACATTCGTGCTAAATATTCGGGTTTTGCCTAAGTCTTTCATCAAAATGAAATTCTTAACATTTGTCAATAAAAGATACAACATTTCTAATCAACAAGATGTCCTCCACATAATATATTAGAAATATGTCTCAGCGCTCCCACTTAATTTCTTGCAAATGCAAGCATCTTCATCGTCTCCTGATCAAAAACTCCTTTAACAGTTTCATCACGGTGAAGATTTCAACTCCGCGATGCTTACTTCAACCATTGAAGTTTGCATGCCCTTTTAGCATCCTTTGAATTTAACAAAACCCTTTAGACTGTGTCTTGTACACGTCATAGGTAATCATTCTATTAGAAAAAGTTTGTTTTATTTATTCAACTACCATATACCAAAATTATATGTAGTGGTTGCTACATTAATCCGTCCAAACTAAATATCGCTATGAAAGATCAAATCTTGTCATAGTCAACTCCTTGAATATTGTCGTAAAATTTTACTGACATGTCAACTATTTCATAATTGTGAAACATCCATGTCTGTTTCTTTATAGATCCAAATACGACCGATAGGTTTTTACACCTTTCCGGAGGGTCTTCCAAGTTCAAAACTTGATTTCTCGTGTATGAAACTATCATGGATTTTATGGCTTCAAGCCATTTGACGGAGTCAGGGCCCATCATCGCTTCTTTGCATGTAGTCGGTTCATCATTGTCAAACAATAATGATTTACTCTCAAATCTTAGCATTTGATTGTTTATCCGACCTACTTGGTTCAATAGGAACTTAGCCCTTCGTGACCACAACCTTTGAGGCACGTGAGCCATGAGCATTGTGGTTGCCGCCGGAACATTTTCCGGCGCTGCGCAACTCAGCACATATAGCTAAGGTTCGTTAACCTTATTAAAGTTTTATTGTCCTCCCACTTAACTTTTGCGAAAAAATCCTTTTCAAGAAACTTTACGTTTCAAGTGACAAACCCTTTTGTCCTCGGTGTTATGGAGGAATACCCAATGGTTATTCGAAATAACCAACAAAGACATGCTCATCCGACTTTGGTTGTAAACATCTTACTTATGCTTAGCATACCAAAATTTAAGAAATGACAACTTGGGTTTTACCCCAAACCATAACTTACATGGTGTCATTTCAATGGATCAAGATGGAGCTCTTTTCAGTATAAAAGCGGTAGTCTCTAAAGCTTTAATCTTTCAAAACATAATGGAAATTTTATAAATAACACCTTCAATCCAACCATGTCAAACAAGGTTTCATTACAAATCTCAAACACTTCATATTCCTATGGTGTTTCGGGAGATGTAAATCTAGGTGATTTGCTAAACTTGCAACTCAAATAAATCCCTTTATGATGAAATTATAAATCATTTATTTTCTTGTTACACTTGCAACTCAAATAAATCCCTTTATGATAAAATCATAAATCATTTATTTTCTTATTACAATGATTTTCCACTTTATCTTGAAAGTCTTTGAACATTTCCAAATATTGCATACTTCTTTCTCATTAAGTGAATATTCACTAAAATTTTCGGAGAAAGTATATGAAGTTGAAATCCATCGCTTACGACAACACATAATGGACTACATACATCGATATGCATAAATTCCAATATTTTAGTCGTTCGTTCTTCTTTGTCCTTTGAACGAAGTTTTAATTATCCCGAGGAAAGTCTCACAAGCGTCACTTGATCAAATAAAAAACAGCAACTCTTGATCAAATCACAAGGAAAGTCTCACTGTTTTAGGACAGCAACTCCCCAAATCTTACTTCCCTCTCATTAGAGGTCATTCTTGGCATAAAAAGCAAACGAAAAAGGATAAGGAGAGGTCATTACTGAAGTAATAACTTCCAAGACTCAAGAAAACTCTTGGGTTATCTCCCAACAAGTAATTTTCTTTAATGCCTTTAAGTTAGGCTTTATAACTTGAGAAGATGCTCAAATAAGAAATATGAATTGAAGTAAAAGAGAGCATCAAGAACCAAATTCAAAATACATTTAAGTCTAACACACTTCCTATGCATAGGAATCTTGTAAATAAACAAGTCATGAAAGCACAAAGCACCAAGCATAGGAAAGCAAAACAAGTGCAACTTCAAGATTTTCAACATAAAGAGGGGAAACTTAATATTTTTGAGATGCATAAGACCATGTTTTCCTCTCTCATAATAACTTTCAGTTGCATCATGAATAAAATTAACAATATAACTATCATAGAAAATATTCTTATCATGAGCCACATGCATAAAATAATTATTACTCTCCACATAAGCATAGTCATTCTTATTAATTGTAGTGGGAGCAAATGCAACAAAATAGCTATCATTATTATTATCATCACCATAATCATCAAATATAGGAGGCATATTGTAATCACAATCAATTTTCTCCTCAATAGCAGGTGGACTGAAAATATCATATTCATCATTGTAATCATCGTATATTGGAGGTTTGGTATCGTCATAAGCAATAGAATAGCTATCTTCCAAAGCCGGGGAACTAAAAAGATCATTTTCATCAAAACTAGCTTCCCCGAGCTTAGACTTTTCCATAGAATTAGCAATAATGGTGTCCAAAGAATTCATACTAATAACATTGCTATTAGCATGGAAATAAAGCTCCATAGTTTTTTTAATTTTCTCTTCAAACACTTCATGTCCTTACTCAAGATAAATACTATAAAGCTCTCTAATTTTGTTGTTGTTTTCCATTAAGCCTAACTAGTGAAAACAAGAAACAAAAAGACAAAATTGCAGAATCTAAAGGAAATAACTTCGAGCACTCACACCGGAGGATGTGAGTACCTTTTACCTTACCTCCCCGGCAACGGTGCCAGAAAAGAGTTTGATGTCTACGCACTTCTATTCTTGTAGACAGTTGTTGGGCCTCCAAGTGCAGAGGTTTGTAGAACAGCAACAAGTTTCCCTTAAGTGGATTACCCAAGGTTTATCAAACTCAGGGAGGAAGTGGTCAAAGGTATTCCCTCTCAAGCAATCCTGCAATCAAGATACAAGAAGTCTCTTGTGTCCCCAACACACCCAATACACTTGTCAGGTGTATAGGTGCACTAGTTCAGCGAAGAGATAGTGAAATAAAAGTGGTAACGGTGCCAGAAAATAGCTTCTTACTTGTTGTTGACGTGGGGTAACGGTGCCATAAAAGAGCTGATGGCGTGGAGGAAAGGTAAAAGCCCAAAACCTCCCTGGCAAATGGAACAAAGATGGAAGCAAGCAAACATGCAACCGATCTAGTAGCAAACGGTGTTTCAATGTTTAGAAACAAGGCCTAGAGATCATACTTTCACTAGTGAACACTCTCTCATATAAATATCCTCTCTTCATGATACTACTCTTAACTACTCTCTGGTTGGACACTCTAATCATCGGCAGGGCTACAACAGCACTCCTCAAAGTCCGCATTCCCCAATCTAGATAACCCCACACTGTCACCTTGAGCGCTAGATGGTTCCAACAAACACCACAATTTCATAGAGACATCCAACTCCAAATATAACTCATAACAAACATTCAATCTAGCCAAAGTGCCACACACGGTATGCACGCTATCACTTTCACACACGTGGGGAAAAGCATAGATCTATAAAAGCACAAAGAGTATTTATGTAGACTCAAACCTAAGTGCCACCATGGCGTGCACGCTGTCACTTTCACACACATGGGGAGAGCAGAGATCTAATGAAGCACTTGAGTAGCAAGGTAGATATACTTGATTACAAAGCTCATGAACACAACAAGATCATGCATAGAGAGAGATGAACACATAGCTACCGGTAGAGCCCTTACCCTCGAGGAAGAACTACTCCCTCCTCATCATGGGAATCAGCAATGGTGATGAAGATGGCGATGGAGATCGATGGAGATGGCTCCGGGGGAACTTCCCTGTCCCAGCAGGTTGCCATAGTAGAGACTTTCTGTCCCTCGAATCTCCCCTTTGGCGACGGCGACGGCGCTACATAGGTTTTCGTGGATTTCTTCTGGATGCCCTAGGGTTTTTGGGTCGGAGGCTTCTTATAGGCGCAGGAATCAAGGTCGGTGGGGGTCCAGGGGGCCCACACCCCATGTGGGCGCCTCTAGGGCTTGCCCGCGCCTAGGGGGTGCGGCCATCCTGTGGCCCCCCTCCGGCTCTGCTTCGTGGTTCCGTGTTGCTCCGGGAAAAATAATGACTCTCGCTTTTGTACCGTCCAATTCTGAGAATATTGATTTTCTGCCTTTCTAGAACCAAAAACAGAAGAAAACAGGCAAATGGCACTATGGCAACTTGTTAATAGGTTAGTTCTAGAAAAGATATAAAAACACCTCAAAGTATAGACAAAGCAAAGCAAAGTAGATACAAAACAAGCATGGAGCATCAAAAATTATAGATAGATTTCCGACGTATCAGACACCCCAAGGGGCATGGCGCCCAGCAATGGTGGCTACCCCCACCTCTTCCACATTCATGTGGGTGGAGCTGCCACTCAAAATGAAAAGCCTCCACTCCCATAAAAGAGCCTCCACTCAAAAATTCACCCACATGCATTAAATTTCCACCAAATTTAATGCAAGCTCTCATTTAAATAAAACTCTTTTATTTATTTATTCAGATTTTTATTAATTAACAAACATTCACATAAAACCCCTTGCTAGTATTCAATTTCACATGCAGAACCAGATTCAGCAATTTCAACCAAAACAATTCCGGTGTCTAGTGAAATAAATTCCTGCGCTTTCTTTTTCTTTCTCTGGCATATCATTTGCTCCAAATGGTGTCGGTATCCCTTAAGTGTGTCACTCTATGGTTCACGAATAATGTATACATGATCGAGACCCCTCTCCGATCAATAATCAGCAGCGTGACCTGGAGATCCGTACTGACTCCAAAATATTCAACGATGACTTCAGTGATCATGTGAACCTTATACACATGTAACTCAATCCCTTTGTCTCGCGATATATTACATGTACGATATTCGATCATCGGTATCTCCATACCTAGTTTGATCTCGTTATCGACATGTACTCTTTTCTTGTTCCCGTGATATGACATTCTAGTGATCAAATCACTTGCTTGCAAGCTAACTAATGTGATATTAACGAGAGGGCCCAGAGTATATCTCTCTGTCATCAGGATGGAAAAATTCCACTCTTGATCCATGAGCCTCAACATAATACCTTCATAGCACTAAACCCATCTTTATAGTCACCCTGTTACGGTGTGACGTTTGATGTTATGAAGATACTCTTCCGGTGTTAGTGATTGACATGATCTCATGTTCTAAGGACTAAGATTACTTTGTATGATGTTATAGCAATATAAACACAATGACATTTATCGTAATGCTATACTTCGGATGAATGTGAAGGGAATATGTCCTGAGAGGCAATAATAAAGTGTTTATTATGTGTATTCCAAGTATATGATAGATGTTTATTTTGCATGCTATAATTGTATTAATACGAAAACGTTAATATATGTGTGTTTAATAAACATATAGAAAGTTCCTAGTTATGCCTCTCTCATAAACTAGTTCGTTGATTAACAACATGATCACAGTTTCCTGATCATAGACATTGGATGTTGTTAATAACGAGATCACAACATTAGTGTAATGATGTGATGAACATTCATCCGAAGTATAGCATTACGATCAAACTCATTGAGTTTATATTTCTATAAACAACTTACGAAGTGATCCTAATCCTTAGACCATGAGATCATGCCAATCACTAACACCGGAAGAGTTTCTTGTTGACATCAAACATCACACCATAACTGGGTGATTATAAAGATGGCTTCAAAGCTACTAAAGTGTTATGTTGAGAATCATGGATCAAGAGTGGAATTTGTTCATCCCAATGACGGATAGATATACTCTGGGCCCTCTCGGTGATATCACATTGGTTAGCTTGCAAGCAAGTGATTTGATCACTAGAATGTTATATCACAGGAACGAGAAAAGAGTGCATGTAATAACGAGATCAAACTAGGTATGGAGATACCGATGATAGAATCTCGGACATGTAATATATCGTGAAACAAAGGGATTAAGATACAAGCGTAAAAGGTTCCGACGATCACAGGAAAGTCATCGTTGAATGTGTGGGAGTCAGTATGGATCTCCAGATCCCGCTACTGATTATTGATCGGAGAAGGGTCTCGATCATGTCCGCATTATTCACGAACCGTAGGGTGACACACTTAAGGGACACTGACATCCAGTTGGAGCAAATGTTTCATGCCGGAAAGAATAACAAGCGCAGAAATTTATTTCACTAGATACCGAAACAGGTATTTCGGGTGAAATTGCAGAAAGTGTTTTTGCATGTGAAATGGAATTCTAGCAAGGCGTTATATGTGAATTTTTTTCATTAAAGTAATTGACAAAATTATGAATAAATAAAAGAGTTTTATTTAATGAGAGTTTGCATTAAATTTGGTGGAAATTTAATAGCAAGTTTGAGTGGGATTTTGAGTGGAGGAATTTGAAGAGGATTTTGTGAGTGGAGTGTCCACCCACATGAATGAGAGGAGGGCAAGGGGGCATCCCCCATGAGCCGGCCACCCCCTTGGGGTCCCCCCTCTCCTATAAAAGGCACCCCTCTCCTCACTTCTCACTCACACCTCCTCGTAAAGGATCTCTCTCCCCCTCTAGAATTTATCCCCCATGGTCTCGGACTAGCGAGATACATGTTACCGGTGGCTATTCGGCAAGAAAGCGTTGTGCTTCCGCTGCATCGCTGGAGAGAGGAGGCGGAGGTTGCTCGGTGTCTTGTACGTGTGTGCAAGCACGGATGCGCTGCTGCTTTGCGGCGCTAGGACTTCCTCTCGATCTTGAGATCGACAAGAGATCGTCTACATCAACCACGAGTTCAACTCGTTAAGCTTTGTCGGTCTTCAAGGGTATGTTCTCTATGTATATACATCCGCCCGTTGTTTGTATCTAGTAGATAGATCTTGGTACTTAGTTCCCACCGTAGGAAATTTTTTGTTTTCTATGCTGCGAACCCAACAGTGGTATCAGAGCCGGATCTATGCGTAGATGCTTTACACAGATAGTACACATATGAGTATGTGGGTGGTGATGATCATGTTGTTGCGTCTTAGTTGTAATTTTGGATATTGGTGGCATAGTGGGATGAAGCGGCCCTAACAAACTTTACATGTCCTCGCACATGAGACATGTTCCACGCTTGACATGCAACTAGTTTGCATAAGTGGCTAGCGGGTGTCTGTCTCTCCTAATATAGTCAATATCTATTTTGCAACGAGTTGTCAACAATTTGGTTATCCTCATTGTGGTTCATGTTCGTAGGTAAGAACGGTTCTATCTTCGAAAGCCCTAAGCCACATAAAACTTGCAATGGATAAATTAGAGGCGTCTAGTTTAGATTGTTGCTGGGCTAGTGTTATGATATGGTGATGTTGTAAGTAGAAGTATGAGATGATACTCTTACAACACACATAGCCTGTAAGTTCCATAGACCTTGGACTTACACATAAAGGTATGATAGTGATCATACCACGGTGCACATGATAGAGATCATTTGCGGGAGCCATATCATTTCACTAATAAACATGTGATGTTTGATAGCATCTTATATTGCTTGTTTAGCGCTTTATTAGCATAATAAGATGATCCCTCATTTAAATATCAAGATAAGAATGTGTTCTTCATTTAGTATGCACTGATTATGTTTTTGTCGCTCTAAGACATCACGTGATGATCGGGTGTTCTTGGATCCACGACCATATATCGGGTGTAAGACAATTACACACACGAATACTAAGGTTCTAACTTGGCGAGCCTAGCATGTACAGACATGGCCTCGGAACACGGACCGAAAGGTTAAGCATGAGTCATATAGTAGATATGATGCCCATTTGATGCTCGCCTTTGAAGCTACACCGACTCACGTGATAATCGGACTTGGTGTAGTGTATTTGGTTCATGTAATCACCCAAAAGGAACGAGGGATGTCGTTTTTGAGTGGGAGTTCATTCGTAATGTGGATTAGTTGAACTCAATCTATCATAAACTTAGTCTAAACTTTACAAATTCTGTTGTAGATGGCACCACCTGCTTTTAATTTCAATGTGTTCATGGAGAAAAAGAAACTTGCAACGAACGGTAGCAACTTTACCGAATGGGCCATGAATTTGAGGATTCTCCTCTCTGTTGCACAAAAGCAATATGTGCTAGAAGCGCCACTAGCCCCCCCCCCCACCTTTTGAGGATGCCCCTGACGAGGAGAAGAATGTCTATCGGACTCGTCAGGAGGACCACAACTTAGTTCATTGCGGCATATTGTATGGGCTAGAGCCGGAACTTCGAAAGCGTTTCGAAAACGGCAATGCATTTGATACAATGGGTGAGTTGAAAATGATTTTCGACACACATGCTTCTTTAGAGAGATACAATGCTTCAGAAAATTTCTTTAGCTGCATGATGGAAGAGCACAGATCCGTTAGTGAGCATGTACTCAAGATGTCGGGTTACACCGATAAGCTTGTGTCCTTGGGAATATCGATTCCCATTGACTTAGGCATCCATCGTGTTCTGCAGTATCTGCCACCTAGCTATAAGAGCTTCGTGATGAACTATAATATGCAAGGCATGAAGAAGTCTCTCCCCGAGATTCTGTCAATGCTTAAAACTCCAGAAGTGGAGATCAAAAAGGAACATCAAGTGTTGATGATCAATAAGAACACTAGTTTCAAGAAAGACAAGAAGGGAAAACGGAAGGGAAGTAAGGGCGGCAAGCCGGTTGCCATGCCTGAAAAGAAACCCTGAGTTGGACCTAAGTCTGATACCGAGTGCTACTATTGTAAGGGGACTGTCCACTGGAAGCGCAACTGTCCCAAGTATTTGGCAGACAAGAAGGCCGGAAGGCAAATAAAGGTATATATGATATACATGTTATTGATGTGTACTTGACTAGTGCTCGCAGTAGCACCTAGGTATTTGATACCGGTTCAGTTGCTAATATTTGTAACTTGAATCAGGGGCTGCGGAACAAGCGACCGCTAGCAAGGGGTGAGGTCAAGATGCGTGTCGGCAATGGATCAAGCGTTGATGTGATCGCCGTCGGAACGCTGCCTCTCCATTTGCCGTCGGGATTAGTAATAAACTTGAAGAATTGTTATCTGGTGCCAGCACTGAGCATGAACATTGTATCCAGATCGTGTTTGATGCGAAGTGGTTATTCATTTAAATCTGAGAACAATGGTTGTTCTATTTATATAAATGAAATCTTTTATGGTCATGCACTGATGATGAATGGTTTATTTCTTTTGGATCTCGATAATAATGTTACACATATTCATAATGTTGATGCTAAAAGAATTAAACTAAATGATGATATATCCGCATATATGTGCCACTACCATCTAGGTCATATTGGCATTAACCGCATGAAGAAGCTCCATTCGGATGGACTTTTGGAATCACTTGATTTCAAATCATTTGATACATGTGAGACATGCCTTATGGGCAAGATGACTAGAACGCCGTTTTCCGGTTCGATGGAACGGGCGATAGATTTATTGGAAATCATACATTCTGATGTATGTGGTCCAATGAGTGTGTCGACGCTACGTGGATATCGTTATTTTGTTACTTTCACAGATGATTTGAGTAGATACGGTTATATCAACTTGATGAAACACAAGTTTGAAACATTTGAAAAGTTCAAGGAATTTCAGAATGAAGTGGAAAATCATCGTAATAGAAAGATCAAATTTCTACGGTCCGACCGTGGAGGTGAGTATCTAAGTTATGAGTTTAGCACTCACATGAAAGAGTGTGGAATTGTTTCGCAACTCACACCTGCCGGAACACCACAGCGAAATGGTGTGTCAGAACGTCGTAATCATACTTTATTAGATATGGTTCGATCTATGATGTCTCTGACAGACTTGCCGTTGTCATTTTGGGGTTATGCACTAGAAACTGCTGCATTCACGTTAAATCGGGCACCATCTAAATCCGTTGAAAAGACACCGTATGAATTATGGTTTGGAAACAAACCTAAGCTGTCATTTCTTAAAGTTTGGGGATGCGATGTTTATGTGAAGAAACTTCAACCAGATAAACTCGAACCCAAAGTGGAAAAATGCGTCTTCATAGGATACCCTAAGGAAATTATTGGGTATTCCTTCTATCACAGATCCGAGGGCAAGGTTTTTGTTGCCAAGAATGGATCCTTTCTAGAGAAAGAGTTTCTCATGAAAGGTGTGAGTAGTCGGAAGGTAGAACTCGAAAAGGTTATTGAACCTTCTCTTCAAAGTATGGCGAGTAGCGCAGCGCTGAAAGTTGTTCCGGAGTTGGCCTCACCAGTTGAAGAAGGAACTAATGATAATGATCATGAAACTCCGAAAGAGAGTAGTACCGAACCTCGCAGGTCTAGCAGGACGCGTGCAGCTCCTGAGCTGTACGGAAATCCTGTCATGAATTTCATGGTTGATGAAAATGATGACCCTGCGACGTATGAAGAAGCAATGATGAGCCCGGATTGCAACAAATGGTTAGAATCCATGAAATCCGAGATGGAATCCATGTATGAAAATCAAGTTTGGAACTTGGTGGACTTACCTCACGACCGAAAGGCCGTGGAGAACAAATGGATTTTCAAAAGGAAAACTGATGCTGATGCTGATGGTAATGTAATCGTCTATAAAGCTCGACTTGTCACAAAGGGGTTTCGACAAATTCAAGGAGTTGACTATGATGAGACATTCTCTCCCGTAGCGATGCTAAAATTAGTTAGGATTATGTTAGCAATTGCTGCATATTTCGATTATGAGATATGGCAGATGGATGTCAAAACCGCGTTTCTCAATGGTAATATTGAAGAAGAGTTGTATATGATACAACCAAATGGTTTTGTCGATCCTAAGGATGCTAACAAGGTGTGCAAGCTTCAGCGATCCATCTATGGATTGAAGCAAGCATCACGAAGTTGGAATCACCGCTTTGATGAGGTGATCAAAGATTTTGGATTTGTCCAAACTTATGGAGAAGCTTGTATTTAGAAGAAAGTGAGTGGGAGCAATGTGGAATTTCTGATACTATATGTGGATGACATATCATTGATCGGAAATGATATATATCTTTTAAAGAGTGTTAAAAGTTAACTAAACAGCAAATTTTCAATGAAGGACCTATGTGAGGCGTCATACATATTAGGCATAAAGATCTATAGAGATAGATCTAGGCGCCTAATAGGGCTATCGCAAAGTACATACCTTGATAAGATTTTTAAGAAGTTAAAAATGGAAGATAGTAAGAAGGGGTTCTTACCTATGACACAAGGCACGACATTGAGTAAGACTCAAAGTCCGGCTACGGCGGAAGAAAGAGATAAAATGGACAAAGTCCCCTATGCTTCAGCCATAGGCTCTATAATGTATGTCATGCTATGTACAAGACCAGATGTGGCATATGCTATTAGTTTGACTAGTAGGTACCAATCGGATCCAGGTTTGGAACACTAGAAAGCGGTCAAGAATATCCTTAAGTACTTACGAAGAACTAAGGATATTTTGTATACGGAGGTGAAGAAGAGCTCTTCGCTAAGTGTTATGTTGACGCTAGTTTTGACACCGATCCGGATGACTCTAAGTCTCAATCCAGATACGTATTTCTCATGAATGGCGGAGCGGTTAGTTGGAGGAGCTCCAAACAACCTATGGTGGCAGGATCAACGACGGAGGCCGAATATGTTGCTGCTTCGGAAGCGGCTCAGGAAGCAGTTTTGATGAAGGAGTTAATATCCGAACTAGGTGTGGCTGCAAACGCGTTGGACCCAATGGTGATCTATTGTGACAACAATGGTGCCATTGCCAATGCCAAAGAGCCAAGGTCTCAAAGCATTCCAAGCATATTAAGCGCCGGCTTCACTCCATCCGCGAGCATGTCAAGGATGGAGATATAAAGATTTGTAAAGTACATACGGATCTCAATGTAGCAGATCCGTTGACTAAAACTCTCCCTAGAGCAAAACATGATCTACACCAGAACTCCATGGGTGTTAGATACATCACTATGTAACTAGATTATTGTCTCTAGTGCAAGTGGGAGACTGAAGGGAATATGCCCTGAGAGGCAATAATAAAGTGTTTATTATGTGTATTCCAAGTATATGATAGATGTTTATTTTGCATGCTATAATTGTATTGATATGGAAACGTAATACATGTGTGTTTAATAAACAAAAAGAAAGTTCCTAGTTATGCCCCTCTCATAAACTAGTTCGTTGATTAACAAGATGATCACAATTTCCTGATCATTGACATTGGATGTTGTTAATAACGAGATCACAACATTAGTGTAATGATGTGATGAACATTCATCCGAAGTATAGAATTACTATAGGGTTCGCAACATAGAAAAAAAAATTCCTACGATGGGAACATCTATGTACCATGATCTATCTACTAGATACAAGCAACAGGTGGATATACATCCATAGAATACATACCCTCGAACACCGAATAGCGTTAACGAGGTTGTACTCGTGGATGATATAGACGAACGTTTGCCGATCTCAAGATCGTGATGAAGTCCTTCTGGTCCAACCGGTCCAGCACGATCAAGTCCAGCACCTCAAAGCAGTGGTGCATCCGTGATCGCACACACGTACGGGTACCCCGACAACCTCCGCGCCCTCGCTCCAGCGAAGCAGCGGAAGCAACAAATCCTTCCATAAAAATCCACCGGGAACATGTATCTCGCTGATTCGAGACCATGGGGAAATGCTAAAGGGGGGAGAGAGATCCTTCACGAGGAGGTGTGCTTTGAGAGGAGGAGAGGGGGGCCTTTTATAGGGGAGAGGGGGGCACCCAAGGGGCATGGCGCCCAGCCATGGGGCTGCCCCCACCTCTTCCACATTCATGTGGGTGGAGCTCCCACTCAAAATGAAAAGCCTCCACTCCCATTAAAAAGCCTCAACTCAAAAATCCACTCACATGCATTAAATTTTCACCAAATTTAATGCAAGCTCTCATTTAAATAAAACTCTTTTATTTATTTATTCAGAATTTTGTTAATTACTTTAATTAACAAACATTCACATAAAACCCCTTACAACATTTCAATTTCACATGCAGAATCAGTTTCAGCAATTTCAACCAAAACAGTTCCGGTGTCTAGTGAAATAAATTCCTGCGCTTTCCTTTTCTTTTTCTGGCATATCATTTGTTCCGAATGGTGTCGGCATCCCTAAAGTGTGTCACCCTATGGTTCGCAAATAATGCAGACATGATCGAGACCCCTCTCCGATCAATAATCAGCAGCGGGACCTGGAGATCCGTACTGACTCCCACACATTCAACGATGACTTCTGTGATCGTGTGAACCTTTTACGCTAGTATCTTAATACCTTTGTTTCACGATATATTACATGTCCGAGATTCGATCATCGGTATCTCCATACCTAGTTTGATCTCGTTACCGACATGCACTCTTTTCTCGTTCCCGTGATATAACATTCTAGTGATCAAATCACTTGCTTGCAAGCTAATCAATGTGATATCACCAAGAGGGCCCAGAGCATATCTATCCGTCATCGGGATGAAAAAATTCCACTCTCGATCCATGAACCTCAACATAACACTTTAGTAGTTCTGAAGCCATCTTTATAATCACCCAGTTACGGTGTGACGTTTGATGTCATCGAGAAACTCTTCCGGTGTTAGTGATTGACATGATCTCATGGTCTAAGGATTAGGATCACTTCGTAAGTTGTTATAGCAATATAAACTCAATGACTTTGATCGTAATGATATACTTCGGATGAATGTTCATCACATCATTACACTAATGTTGTGACCTCGTTATTAACAACATCCAATGTCCATGATCAGGAAACCTTTGATCATCTTGTTAATCAACGAGCTAGTTTATAAGAGAGGCATAACTAGGAACTTCCTTTTTGTTTATTAAACACACATGTATTAACGTTTCTGTATTAATACAATTATAGCATGCAAAATAAACATTTATCATAAATAAGGAATATGATAATAACCACTTTATTATTGCCTCTCGGGCATATTCCCTTCAGTCTCCCACTTGCACTAGAGACAATAATCTAGTTTGAAAACTTTGTGTATTGAACACCTATGGCTTTCTGGTGTTCCATATACGCAACTGCAAGTGGTTAACATAATCTACGGATCTGATGCTTTCAGGTCCGTGTGTATTTGCATGTCTTTGCGTCTCCACGCATCACCCATTCTCCAATGAGATGGCATTGTATAAATTTGGTCTTTTGGTGAGACCTTTAGTTCCTTGGGGTTAAAACATGTCGATACTATTGTCATACAATATATCTTTAGTGTTAGACCGTTGTGAACCACACCTTAGTTTGATAACAAACTACTTGACACAAATTCCCTCCTTTGCTGCTACTATAGCAGTCATATACTTAGCCTTTTTTGTTGTAGTATTCGTCACAATGTCTTAACTATGGATTTCATCCAAATCCATCATGGAATCTCCTTTCCATTACATTGTGCCACCCATAGTTTAAATTGAGATAAACTTAATTTGTATGTTGTGACAAAACTAGTATCAATGTAACGCTTTACAATGAACTATTTGTAATTGTTTGTCACCTCTACACAAATATATTCTTAGTTCTTCCAAAAGATCATAAGAATATCCTTACTATCGTCCAATGATCATTTTATGATTCATTCTGGTATATGCTCATAACACTTAGAGCATAGGACATATCTGGATGTGTATATATCATGGTATGATTGATCAAAACATTCTCGTGATTTCACTCATCAAGTGTCAAAGCACTTGAATCTTGTTTCACTTATCAAGTGTCGATACACTTGAATCTTGATTCAATTCTTTTTCCATGCGACAAGAACCCTTTCTTGTCGTTTCTATATTGAAATCCTTCAATATCTCATATATGTACGTTTGGCACAACCATATTAGCGTCACAGTCTATCCACTATAGACATTCATGCTTAAATATTCGGGTTTTGTCTAAGTATTTCATCGAAATGAAATTCTTAACCTTTGTCAATAAAAGATACATCATTTCTAATCAACAAGATGTCCTCCACAAAATGTATTAGAAATATATCTTAGCGCTCCCACTTAATTTCTTGCAAATGCAAGCATCTTCATCGTCTCCTGATGAAAACTCTTTTTCATCACGGTGAAGATTCCAACTCCGCGACGCTTACTTCAACCATTGAAGTTTGCATGCCCTTTTTAGCATCCTTTGAATTAACAAAACCCTTTGGATCGTGTCATGTACACGTCCTAGGTAACCATTCTATTAGAAGAACTTTGTTTTGTTTATTCATCTACCATATAACAAATTATATGTAGTGGTTGCTACTTTAATCCGTCTAGACTAAATATCGCTATGAAAGATCAAATCTTGTCATAGTCAACTCCTTGAACATTGTTGTAAAATACTTTACCGATATGTCGACTATTTCATAGATGTAAAACATCCATGTCTGTTTCTTTATAGATCCAAATACGACCGATAGGTTTTTACACCTTTCCGGAGGGTCTTCCAAGTTCAAAACTTGATTTCTCGTGTATGGAACTATCACGGATTTTATGGCTTCAAGCCATTTGACGGAGTCAGGGCCCATCATCGCTTCTTTGTAGTCGGTTCATCATTGTCAAATAATAATGATTTACTCTCAAATCTCAATCATTTGATTGTTTATCCGACCTTCTTGGTTCAATAGGAACTTTAGACCTCCGTGACCGCAACCTTTGAGGCACATAAGCTATGAGCATTATGGCAGCCTCCAGAACCATTTCCGGCGCTGCGCAACTCAGCACATTTAGCTAAGGTTCGTTAACCTTATCAAAGTTCTATTGTCCTCCCACTTAACATTTATGAAAAATTCCTTCTTCAAGAAACTTCACATTTCAAGCGACAAACCCTTTTGTCCTCGGTGTTATGGAGGAATAACCAATTGTTATTCGAAATAACCTACAAAGACATGCTCATCCGACTTTGGTTGTAAACATCTTACTTATGTTTAGCATACCAAAATTTAAGAAAGGACAACTTGGGTTTTACCCCAAATCATAACTCATATGGTGTCATTTCAACGGATCAAGATGGAGCTCTTTTCAGTGTAAAAGCGGTAGTCTCTAAAGCTTTAATCTTTTAAAACATAATGGAAGTTTTATAAATAACACCTTTGATCCAACCATGTCAAACAAGGTTTCCTTACAAATCTCAAACACTCCATATTCCTATGGTGTTTCGGGAGATGTAAATCTAGGTGTTTTGCTAAACTTGTAACTCAAATAAATCCCTTTTATGATAAAATCATAATTCATTTATTTTTCTTGTTACACTTGTAACTCAAATAAATCCCTTATGATAAAATCATAAACCATTTATTTTCTTGTTACAATGATTTTCACTTCATCTTGAAAGTCTTTGAAACGTTTTTCAAATATTTCATACTTCTTTCTCATTAAGTGAACATTCACTCAAATTTCCGGAGAAAGCATATGAAGTTGAAACCCATCGCTTACGACTACACATAATGGACTACATACATCGATATGTATAAATTCCAATATTTTAGTCGTTCGTTCTTCTTTGGCCTTTGAACGAAGTTTTAATTATCCCTAGTAAAGTCTCACAAGCGTCACTTGATCAAATCAAAGACTCCAAAAATCCATGAATATGGAGATTCTTCATGTTTTCTTTCCAATATAATTTAAACGGCAATGTCACTTTGTAAGTGATCTTTCAATCATTTGTGACATTTTAGCATTAGGTTTTTATGGATGTGATTTCTCCAACTAGATTTGTAAATCATCCATCTTATATGGAATACGATAATTATTTGAACAACCTTTGTTCTCATAATACCTGATTCAAATAACAATTATTAAAACAAATATTGAAGTCAAGCTTTGATGTCAACGAGAAATACAAACAACGGTTTGTTTGTTTTTGATGAAAATCATCACATATTCTCTTGCTAGTTATTTAGGCCATTGTGGTTTATGAATTGCGTCGTTCCGTATGAAATTTCATACCAACCAATTCGGTATCTAATACCCAAGAACCACATTGTTTAACAAGCAAAGAATACAACCATAACCTGTATATCATCTATATACCTAAATTGGATATTTCCAATCTTTTCTTTTCTGCCAAATATATTTTATATATTCTCTTTCATCATTTCCTTTTCCTTTTTAAAAGAATCTATCAACATCAAAAGTGGCACCATATACATGACACATAGTCCAAAGCGTGTATATTCAAATAATAATACCTTTGGACTTGCACTTTGAAGTAGATCACCATCATCAAAATGATCGGTATTCTTTCAAAATCCATTCTTTAGTAATCTTTTAGTGTAGTAAACACTTTACATACATCTTATATTCACCCTTATCATGACGACTTTCATGATCAAGCTACTGTAGCTTATAAAGGAGAATCGTGAGTATAACATTACTTTCCAAAACCCTTTTGGATGATTAGGATGTCTAGCATCTCCAACCTTTGAAAATTCTCATCCAATATGAGAACATATATTATACTCTATCATATTGCAACCAAAACATTGTTTCAGATATCGTTATATCTGCCACACATGATGGTTTCTGAAACAATTCTTTCAGCTCCTATATAAACTTGATATTAAAACAATCAAGAATCATGGAGGCAAACATGATACTTAAGATACTAACACTGGAATTGTTACTCTCGATTTAATACCAATTATTAAATCTCACAGAGTAAAACAGAGTTTGCTTAAAGTTTGCAATAGGACTTTAAACTTTAGATTGACACTCAACACAATATGATACCAGTTCGTAAAGTATATATCCAGAATTCTATAGTTCTATTATCTCAATTACAACTATGCATAAGATGGTGAACGAATGCCAATGACTACAACAAATTATGCAAATTCACTTTGATTTAATTTATGATAAATTGAGTTCTACTAATCCAAATTAGAAATGAACTCCCACTCAAAAACGACATCCCTCGTGCCTTTTTGGTGATTACATGAACCAAATCCACTACACCAAGTCCGATCATCACGTGAGTCGGTGTATCTTCAAAGGCGAGCATCAAATGGGCATCATATCTACTATATGACTCATGCTTAACCTTTCGGTCCGTGTTCCGAGGCCATGTCTGTACATGCTAGGCTCGCCAAGTAAGAACCTTAGTATTCGCGTGTGTAACTGTCTTACACCCGAGATATGCTCGTGGATTCAAGTACACCCGATCACCACGTGATGTCTTGAAGCGACGAAACATTGTTGGTGCATACTTAAGGAAGAACACATTTTTATCTTGATATCTAAATGAGGGATCATCTTATTATGCTAATAAAACGTCAAACAAGCAATATAAGATGCTATCAAACATCACATGTTTATTAGTGGAATGATATGGTTCCCGCATATGATCTCTATCATGTGCATCGTGGTATGATCACTATCATACCTTTATGTAAATCCAAGGTCTATGGAGTTTACACGTTATGTATGTTATAAGAGTATCATCTCATACTTCTACTTACAACATCACCATATCATAACACTAGCCCAGCAACAATCTAAACTAGACGCCTCTAATTTATCCATTGCTAGTTTTACGTGGCTTAGGGCTTTCGAAGATAGAACCGTTCTTACCTACGAACATGAACCACAACGAGGATAACCAAATTGTTGACAACTCGTTGCAAATTATATATTGACTATAGTAGGAGAGACAGGCACCCGCTAGCCACTTATGCAAAACTAGTTGCATGTCAAGCGTGGAACAGGTCTCATGTGCGAGGACATGTAAAGTTTATCCGGGCCGCTTCATCCCACTATGCAACCAATATCCAAAGTACAACTAAGAAGCAATAAAATGATCATCATCGCCCACATACTCATATGTGTACTACCCGTGCAAAGTATCTACGCATAGATCCGGCTCTGATACCACTTATGGTTCGCAGCATAGAAAACAAAAAATTTCCTACGATGGGAACCATCTATGTACCAAGATCTATCTACTAGATACAAGCAACGGGTGGATATACATCCATAGAATACATACCCTCTAAGACCGAATAGCGTTAACGAGGTTGTACTCGTGAATGATATAGACGAACGCTTGCCGATCTCAAGATCGTGATGAAGTCCTTCTAGTCCAACCGGTCCAGCACGATCAAGTCCAGCACCTCAAAGCAGTGGTGCATCCGTGATCGCACACACGTACGGGTACCCCGACAACCTCCGCGCCCTCGCTCCAGTGAAGCAGCGGAAGCAACAAATCATTCCATAAAAAGCCACCGGGAACATGTATCTCGCTGATCCGAGACCATGGGGAAATTCTAAAGGGGGAGAGAGATCCTTCACGAGGAGGTGTGCTTTGAGAGGAGGAGAGGGGGGCCTTTTATAGGGGAGAGGGGGGCACCCAAGGGGCATGGCGCCCAGCCATGGGGCTGCCCCCACCTCTTCCACATTCATGTGGGTGGAGCTCCCACTCAAAATGAAAAGCCTCCACTCCCATTAAAAAACCTCAACTCAAAAATCCACTCACATGCATTAAATTTCCACCAAATTTAATGCAAGCTCTCATTTAAATAAAACTCTTTTATTTATTTATTCAGAATTTTGTTAATTACTTTAATTAACAAACATTCACATAAAACCCCTTACAACATTTCAATTTCACATGCAGAACCAGTTTCAGCAATTTCAACCGAAACAGTTCCGGTGTCTAGTGAAATAAATTCCTGCGCTTTCCTTTTCTTTTTCTGGCATATCTCATTTGTTCCGAATGGTGTCGGCATCCCTTAAGTGTGTCATCCTACAGTTCGCGAATAATGCGGACATGATCGAGACCCCTCTCCGATCAATAATCAGCAGCGGGACCTGGAGATCCATACTGACTCCCACACATTCAACGATGACTTATGTGATCGTGTGAACCTTTTATGCTAGTATCTTAATCCCTTTGTTTCACGATATATTACATGTCCGAGATTCGATCATCGGTATCTTCATACCTAGTTTGATCTCGTTACCGACATGCACTCTTTTCTCGTTCCCGTGATATAACATTCTAGTGATTAAATCACTTGCTTGCAAGCTAATCAATGTGATATCACCGAGAGGGCCCAGAGCATATCTATCCGTCATCGGGATGAACAAATTCCACTCTTGATCCATGAACCTCAACATAACACTTTAGTAGTTCTGAAGCCATCTTTATAATCACCCAGTTACGGTGTGACATTTGATGTCATCGAGAAACTCTTCCGGTGTTAGTGATTGACATGATCTCATGGTCTAAGGATTAGGATCACTTCGTAAGTTGTTATAGCAATATAAACTCAATGACTTTGATCGTAATGCTATACATCGTATGAATGTTCATCACATCATTACACTAATGTTGTGACCTCGTTATTAACAACATCCAATGTCCATGATCAAGAAACTTTTGATCATCTTGTTAATCAACGAGCTAGTTTATAAGAGAGGCATAACTAGGAACTTCCTTTTTGTTTATTAAACACACATGTATTAACGTTTCCATATTAATACAATTATAGCATGCAAAATAAACATTTATCATAAATAAGGAATGCGATAATAACCACTTTATTATTGCCTCTCGGGCATATTCCCTTCAATTACAATCAAAGTCATTGAGTTTATATTGCTATAAACAACTTACGAAGTGATCATAATCTTTAGACCATGAGATCATGCCAATCACTAACACCGGAAGAGTTTCTTGTTGACATCAAACGTCACACCGTAACTGGGTGATTATAAAGATGGCTTCAAAGCTTCTAAAGTTTTATGTTGAGAATCATGGATCAAGAGTGGAATTTGTTCATCCCTATGACGGATAGATATACTCTAGGCCCTCTCGGTGATATCACATTGGTTAGCTTGCAAGCAAGTGATTTGATCACTAGAATGTTATATCACATGAACGAGAAAAGAGTGCATGTCAATAACGAGATCAAACTAGGTATGGAGATACCGATGATCGAATCTCGGACATGTAATATATCGTGAAACAAAGGGATTAAGATACAAGCGTAAAAGGTTCCGACGATCACAGGAAAGTCATCGTTGAATGTGTGGGAGTCAGTATGGATCTCCAGGTCCCGCTACTGATTATTGATCGGAGAAGGGTCTCAATCATGTCCGCATTATTCACGAACCGTAGGGTGACACACTTAAGGGACACTGACATCCAGTTGGAGCAAATGTTTCATGCCGGAAAGAATAACAAGCGCAGAAATTTATTTCACTAGATACCGAAACATGTATTTCGTGTGAAATTGCAGAAAGTGTTTTTGCATGTGAAATGGAATTCTAGCAAGGGGTTATATGTGAATGTTTGTCATTAAAGTAATTGACAAAATTCTGAATAAATAAAAGAGTTTTATTTAATGAGAGTTTGCATTAAATTTGGTGGAAATTTAATAGCAAGTTTGAGTGGGATTTTGAGTGGAGGAATTTGAAGAGGATTTTGTGAGTGGAGTGTCCACCCACATGAATGAGAGGAGGGCAAGGGGGCAGCCCCCATGAGCCGGACACCCCTTGGGGTCCCCCTCTCCTATAAAAGGCACCCCTCTCCTCACTTCTCACTCACACCTCCTTGTAAAGGATCTCTCTCCCCCTCTAGAATTTATCCCCCATGGTCTCGGACTAGCGAGATACATGTTACGGGTGGCTATTCGGCAAGAATGGGTTGTGCTTCCGCTGCATCGCTGGAGCGAGGAGACAGAGGTTGCTCGGTGTCTTGTACGTGTGTGCAAGCACGGATGCGCTGCTGCTTTGCGGCGCTAGGACTTCCTCTCGATCTTGAGATCGGCAAGAGATCGTCTACATCAATCACGAGTTCAACTCGTTAAGCTTTATCGGTCTTCAAGGGTATGTTCTCTACGGATATACATCCGCCCGTTGTTTGTATCTAGTAGATAGATCTTGGTACTTAGTTCTCACCATAGATTTTTTTGTTTTCTATGCTGCAAACCCAACAGAATGTTCATCACATCATTCCAACAATGTTGTGACCTCGTTATTAACAACATCTAATGTCCATGATCAGGAAACCTTTGATCATCTTGTTAATCAACAAGCTAGTTTATAAGAGAGGCATAACTATGATCTTCCTTTTTGTTTATTAAACACACATGTATTAATGTTTCCGTATTAATACAATTATAGCATGCAAAATAAACATTTATCATAAATAAGGAATACGATAATAACCACTTTATTATTGCCTATCGGACATATTCCCTTCAGCCACCCCATAGGGATGCCGCCCTCCTCAAGTGGCGTCATCATCCTGTTGTTGCAGTCCTCCGCCATGGCCACGGACACCTCCTCTCCTAAAAGAAGCTCCTTTGCATCAAGAACTTCACCAACGCCTCTACGTCTCTGTCCATCATGAAATGGGAGTATTCCACCCCTAGACCATGGGTTTATAGTGGTAACTTGATCCATCCTCTTTATTTATAATCATTGTAGTAATTTATATGAGATGCTCTACATGATTATGGTGGTAACTTGATACCCATACTTTTACATTGAAAGTTACAACTATCTCCTGCATTTGAGGGTTGTCGCAATGCGACCATTCGGTATAATGTGATAACTCGGAAGGTCAGTTGGAAGAAATGAAGAAGTTAAGTGTGTTGGGATTAGAATAGTCTAAGGATGGGTGACCAAGTAGATAGCGTGACCACGAGTGAAATTTTTGACCTGAGATTAAATGTTCTTAGACTTAAAAATATTCTCTGTGCAATTAAACGTTCAAACAATTTGAATATTTTGAAATTTTCGAAAAAATGCTCCACGTGGCCACACAAGCTAAGGGTAACCCCCTCGACGTTGCTCCTTCACTCGGACCTACAGCGCGCTCCACGTGGCCACCTATGCCGAGGGTAGTACCGTCGGTGTTTTCCTGGGCACCGACTTCCCTGTCCTGTTAACTTTCTATGGCAATGGCTGGAGTGCACCGAGGGGCGAAGTAAACTGTCGGCACAAGACTCTACGCCGACGCCCAAAGAAACGCCGACGACATCGAGTTATGCCACTTCCTTTCTGTAGTGACTAGCATGAACCCTGGAACACCCTCTAAGAGAGAACATATCTATGTCTAATGTTTGTATTGATGGGGGAATACCACCCTCCCTTTTGTATTATAAGATGTTTTGGATATTTCGGTCTGTATTACATATGGACCGATATGACTGGATAGATCTCCAAAAATACCAGAACCTCTTATAATCTGAAAACGGAGGGTATAGTATTATTGTGACATTGGTGGAATAACGATCCACTAGTAGAAAACAGGACATTGGTCCTGGTTTGTAAGAGGCTTTTCAATCTGGGACTAACGTATCGGCACTAAAGGTTAGGCCTTTAGTCCCGGTTCTGTTATAAACCGGGACTAGATTGTCTCCACGTGGACCCGCTACGCACGCGGGGCTGGAGGATATTTAGTCCCAGTTCGTCTGCCACGGCAGCGTTTTGCACCAAACTGCTGCCGTGGCAGGAGGTGGGGTTTTAGGGTTTTAGGATTTTCTTTTTTTGTGTTTGATTCTTTTTCATTTTGTGTTTTCATATACATATTATTCTACGCTACTACATGTTGTATACATTGATGCATATATAATATAATTTCACTCACGATAACATAAATACATATAAATATATACACAACCGAGACTAGAGCTCGTCTAATTGATTTACACCAAGATCATCATTACAACAGATACTGTTCTTTTGTGTCTATCCACGATTACATAAGCTAAGTTCTATCTATGTTGTACTCTCCTTTTGAGTTTATGACGTCCCTGAGCAAAAATTCCGACAACTCTTCTTGAATTGCTAGTAGGCGTTCATGTGGTAGGAGCTTATCCCGCATCGCATCCAACTATATATAAAGAAGTAGATCATTATGAATGGAACTCAACAAAAACTATGGTATAGAATAAATTGCGAATATATTGTTTACGTACTTGAAGAAAGTCTGTAACCTGCTCCATACACCCATGAATAAACTCGCATACTTAATATCCACATAAATTAGTCTTCTGTGCCTGCATCGCACACTTTGTGATCGAGAATATAATTCAATCAGATAATAATTAAGCATGATAATTGTAAGAATGATAATTGTAATATCCACATAAATTAGTCCCCTAGCTCTCGTACTACTTACCGGGACCGTACGAAAAGTGAGCTTCTCACGCCATTCACCCTGAACCTCCTTCGTGAACCTTTTCCAAACCCTGTCCGGCAAAAAAGAAATGAATGAGTTATTAATTAGTTTACATCTCAGAGAATGAACGAAAGAGACAAATATAGTGATTGAAATTACTTTTGGAGGCAATCAATTATGCTGCGGTAGTCTTCCATCAGCTTCTTTAACGAGTCTGAGATTTCAACTTTTGCACGGTCAACGTTAATGTTTAGAAGAATCCAGTGGAAGATGCGCACGTTTATATACACTTAACATCGAGTAAACAAAAATTGATGTGTACAAGACAGTAAGACTCTTACCCATAGTGATAAGGAAATATTATTTGTGTCTTGTAATGTTGCTCCATTAAAAACATTAGCAAGTTATCCTCCGTTTCCTCGAAGTTATTTATTACGTATGTCCATTAACTCTGTTTGGGTCAATGAACTCAATGTTGTAGATTGACTTTCTTCTACATTCTTGAATCTTCATTCTGCATATATAATAGCATACAGAAGGAGCTATAGTGACGATAACAACAGGAGATGAATTGAACAAGCTGAGTTAGTGACTTAATTACTTACAAACAATATATGTTGAGGAGGGACTTGTCGAGGGCGTTTAGGTTGAATAACTGAAATAGTTCACAAAGTTCAATAGAGATCTCGTCTGGACGGAAGTACTCCTCTCCAACTTTACATAGGAGAAAGTGTCTCCCTTCCTTTGTGACTTTCAAGTACCAGATATGCAACAGTCGCATATGTGTTGGCAGATCATCGAATACCTAATCGCTGACCAGAGGCTCCCCGTAGACAAATTTTCGTGCTATTGGTCCCTTGGCGACATTATCTCCGCCGACTAGAAGTGCTTCGACCGGCACGTTACACTCCTTGGATAATTTAATAGCTAATTCGATATCTATTCCACCTTGTTTTGGCTGGGGTAACACCTTGAGCAGGGCAATGGATTGTTTTGCCTGTTTGCCAAGCTGGGCAACTTCTTTTAATTTTCTCCCACTTGCAGTACTGCTTGATGACTTCTCTTTTAGTGTCTTCGTAAGACAGGGTGTATAGTCATCTTTCCTATTTAACACATGTTGGGGTGGTTGCTCAAGGAATGCCTTGAAGTGCTTCTTGACTTTTGGATCAACTAGCACCTGTGGCTCGGGTTGTTTTGGTGCAAAATGGGCCTTCACTTTAGCCCGGGAGATCATCGCGCTTTCCTCATCAGTCCGATGATAAGCTAACTTGGGAGGAGACGGCGGTACTCTTGGGAGGGGATCTTGTCGTTTTCGGCGTCGGGTCTCCCTCGACGTAGCGGTGTTATTCTACCGCTTTCTTCCCTTTGATTTAGTGGGCGGAGGAGGAGGCGCCGGAGATGGAGATGCAGTCGCGCTGCGATCCCTCTTAGGAAGGGGTGGACTATTGTTTCTTGGTGGAGACGGTGGACTCGGAGGTGATGGTGGCCTTGAAGGTGATGGATTGCTTCTCGGAGGAGAAGATTTCCTTGGCGCCCAGCATGGAAACACGATGTGTTGTTTTTTCCAAAGAATGATCCCACCCTCCACTTCTCCAAGTGTTTTCTCCCCTTCGCCTACAGGGATGTCAAGCTCAAGTGATCGACATGTCAGTTCAACTTCATCCACACCGACACGAGCATAGATAGATGGAATCTGACTTCCATGGTAGGTCGCTTCCGGTGGACAAGGTAAAGCAAAGCCGAGCGCCACCTTCATAGAAATGTTCTTCACTGTGACATGTAGCTCACAAGATGTCCTTGCCTCGACTTCATCCACGGGGTAGAGAACCATCGTTGCACCGGCCGTATCATCTATCACCGGTGAATTATTGTCCATCAGCATTGGATTATTAGCTTGTACCCCTGTGGAAGCCACGCTGCTTCTCCGCTGATATGGGCCCACTGGACTGTCTAACGCAGGATCTTGCTGTCGGGCCAGTACTCTAAGTTCATTAATCTGCTCCTGCTGCAGCTTGAACATGGCTTGAAATTCCTCGTTCCTTTTTTCAACCGCCTCCAACCGTGCCGCCTCCTCCGCCTTCTGCCGGTTCATTTTTCTAGATCGGCTTCTATAAGTATTGATGTCAGCGGGAAACCCTGTCTTCCATGGAACAGATGGGCCAAAGCCTCGTGTTCGTCCGACTTTTTCAGGATTCCCGAGGGCATATGTCAGCTCATCATTCTCTCTGTCGGGAATGAATTTTCCATCTTTTCTCAGTTGTATCACTTTAACAAGTTCATCTTTGGGTTTAGTAATGGCCTCCTTTGTAACAATAATCTCCCCGGTTTCAGTGTCATACGACCCCCATGCCCAAGGAGCCAATTTTTTGACCTCACGGGCCACTTATTTGTAGCTGGCGTGACCCCTTTTTTACGCATTTCTTCCTCGGTTTTTTCCCACTTCGGCGCGGCCGTCTTGTAGCCACCGTCAGTTCCACCGTCGTCTCCACCAAAGAATTCGCCATAGTCGTCTTCCGTCGGCTTCATCCAAGTTGAGGTATTGGGAGCCATCATCATCTCCATCATCGTCTGCTCCATCATAATGGTAACCTCCTGTACTCTCATCTATCATGTTGTACATGATGTGCTCTTCGTTGTCTCTACCGTTCATAACTTAACTAATACAGAAGAAAGATAAAACCATTTTGCTTAATGCGATAAAATAAAGGAAGATAAAGTAATCCAGCTTAAACAATGCGATATAGAAAGATAAAGTACCAATTAAACAACAATACATCTCGAATAATCCAGCTAGTACAACAATAAAGTACCAATTAAACAACAATACAACCCTATTACACATCTAGCTAGCTCAGCGAAGACGTCGAGCCCCGGCTACTGAGCCGCGGGAGGTGTGCACCCAAAGTGTAGGAACCATCACCGAAGAATATCTCGGGGTAAGGTGCCTGAAGAATCTGCCAGGTATTAGCGTCCCGGACTCCTAAAATGTGCATGTAGCGCCGGACGTGCTCGTCCTCCTCCATGACACGACGCTGTACCACCTCGTCGGGGCCCGGCTTCCTCTGCATCGCACATGGACCACTCGCCCGTCACCACAGAAGATCCGGGTCGACGACGACACCCGGATTCCTCACGAGACGACGTCCCCCGGCTAGTAGCACCTCCCAGTGCCAGCCCGGCGGAGCCCAGCCCCGTGGATGCCCCATGACACTGTCTAGTAGCACTCCGGGGGTCACGCCGACTGAACGAGGATGAGGAATCAGCATATTCCTAAACACTATATTAAACCTATATACTTTAAACATGATGAAAATAAATAGTATCAACTAAAATAAACTACATTAAACAATAACTAAATTCACTAACTAAAATAAATTATATTAAACACTAAATAAAATCCTAAAATTCACTAACTAAGAAAAATTCACTAACTAAAATAAACTATATTACACTAACTAAATTACACTAACAAAACAAAATATATTAAACACTAACTAAAATATCTAAGAAAAAATTACACTAAAATTACTAACTAATTAACCCTAAAATAACCCTAACTAATTAACCCTAAAATACACTAACAAAATTATATACACTAACTAATTAACATAAACAAAATAACTAAAAAAATTAACACTAACAAAATTAACACGTACTACTAAACTAGAGCTTACCGCGGGGAGGGGCGGCTCCGGTGGTGGTGGACGGTGCGGGCGGCGCGGTGGGCTCCGGTGAGAACGGTGCGGGCAGTCGGCGGCGTGCTGGGGAAGGGGCGCGCCGGAGCGGGACGGCACGGGGCGCGGTCGACACGGGCGCGGGCAGCACATGCTCGAGCGGCGCGGGGGAGGGGCGGCGCGAGGAGGGGCGCGGGCGCGGCGCGGTGGTTGGCGGCACGGCGGCGTGAAGGCGCGGCACGAGGAGGAAGACGGCGGCGCGGGGTCGATCTATGCGCGCCGGTTCGTGCACTGAACCGGGGCGCACGGGGTGGGTAGGTATTTATACCCACCCCCTTTAGCCCCGGTTGGTAGCACAAACCGGGGCTAAAGGATTTTCGGTGCGCCGCATTTCGCGCGCAGCCCGACACCCCTTTTGCCCCCAAACCGGGGCTAAAGGTCTTTTTTTAAAAGCTTTTTAAAAACCTTTTTCAAAAATTAATTATTATATGCATGTTTAAAACTTTTTAAAAACAAAAAACCTTTTTCAAAACCTTTTTTAAAACCCTTTTTCAAAACCTTTTTTAAAAACCTTTAAAAAAATTAAAAACCTTTTTTAAAAACATTTTTTAAAACCTTTTTCAAAACCTTTTTTGAATTTTTTGCCGTTTCGAATTTAGGTCAAAACGGTGTGCGTGAAGATAGGGTATAAGAATGTTAGAACTTGCATTGGATCTATGAAAAAACGTCATATTGTGAGTCTAAAAATGATTTTTTCAAAAAATTACGGACGTTAGATCATGTACCTGTAGTTCAAATCGGACCCACTTCCTACCGATTCGGCAGACATTTGTCTTTTTCATCCGGGAAGGATAGAAAGATTTGAGATCCCCCGGTTGGGATATAGTTCACGTAACGTGGTCTACTATTTTATAAAAATGGAATGGTAGCATTCTGTAACTGTATTTTGGTGGCTGCTTCACAAAACGACCCGTCTTTTTGTGCTCGGAAAATGGAAAATGCCTTTTCCGAGCGACGAAAAGGAAAACTTCCTCCTACAACATTTTTCTACATCCTAATATACACATGCATGCACAATATGGGCACCGTATCACAAAATATGCCGTGATTCAACACATAACATCTGTCTCTTGGACCGAAAGCCATGAAACCTCGAACATGATAGGTCATTTTGTGAAGGTTTTTTGAAGACGTAATCATATACCAAGTTTGATATTTTTCCTTGCAATTATGTCACATAATATCACACCACGCGAAGGATTTACATTGTTTGGACCTTTTTGAATTTTTTATGCCCGTTTTGAATTTTTTGCCGTTTCGAACTTAGGTCAAAACGGCGTGCGTGAAGATAGGGCATGAGAATGTTAGAACTTGTATTGGATCTCTGAAAAAATGACATATTGTGAGTCTAAAAATGATTTTTTCAAAAAATCACGGACGTTAGATCATGTACCTGTAGTTGAAACCGGACCCACTTTCTACCGATTCGGCAGACATTTGTCTTTTTCATCCGGGAAGGACAGAAAGGTTTGAGATCCCTCGGTTGGGATATAGTTCACGTAACATGGTCTACTATTTTAGAAAAATGGGATGGTAGCATTCTGTAACTGCATTTTGGTGGCTGCTTCACAAAACGACCCGTCTTTTTGCGCTCGGAAAATGGAAAATGGTTTTTCCGAGCGACGAAAAGAAAAACTTCCTCCTGCAACATTGTTCTACATCCCAATATACACATGCATGCACAATATGGGCACCGTATCACAAACTATGTCGCGATTCAACACATAACATCCGTCTCTTGGACCGAAAGCCATGAAACCTCGAACATGATAGGTCATTTTGTGAAGGTTTTTTGGATACATAATCAGTATACCAAGTTTGATATTTTTCCTTGCAACTATGTCACATAATATCACACCACGCGAAGGATTTACATTGTTCGGACCTTTTTTGAATTTTTTATGCCCGTTTTGAATTTTTTGCCGTTTCAAACTTATGTCAAAACGGCGTGCGTGAAGATAGGAGATGAGAATGTTAGAACTTGCATTGGATCTCTGAAAAAACGACATATTGTGAGTGTAAAAATGATTTTTTCAAAAATCACGGACTTTAGATCATGTACCTGTAGTTCAAACCGGACCCACTTCCTACCGATTCGGCAGACATTTGTCTTTTTCACCCGAGAAGGACAGAAAGGTTTGAGATCCCCCGGTTGGGATATAGTTCACGTAACGTGGTTTACTAGTTTAGAAAAATGGGATGGTAGCATTCTGTAACTGCATTTTGGTGGCTGCTTCACAAAACGACCCGTCTTTTTGCGCTCGGAAAATGGAAAATGGCTTTTCCGAGCGACGAAAAGGAAAACTTCCTCCTACAACATTGTTCTACATCTCAATATACACATGAATGCACAATATGGGCACCGTATCACAAACTATGCCGCAATTCAACACATAACATCCGTCTCTTGGACCGAAAGCCATGAAACCTCGAACATGATAGGTCTCTTGACCACCGCTTCCCGCCCTTTCCCTATGAACGGTTCTTTTAGTCCTGGTTGTAGCCACTAACCGGGACTAAAGATATTTCCCGCCATATCCCACCGCTTCCCGCCATGTTTTCCCGCCCTTTCCCTCTGAACAGTGCTTTTAGTCCCGGTTGTAGCCACTAACCGGGACTAAAGATATTTCCCGCCATATCCCACCATTTCCTGCCATGTTTTCCAGCACTTTCCATCTATATATATGCCGACCACGCCATGGCTATCCATACATCCACACCTTCCTCTCTCACAACTATGGGCAGTGCCTACTGGGCCATTCTGACCCTCGAGGAGACCCAGGCATTGTGGGCCTCCAACTACCCTTGCCCGCCAGGCTACCGGCCGGCTGCCGGCTGGATGCTGAGCGCTGGAGGGGTTCCTGTCCCTCCTGTGCCTCAAGGCTCCGCCCGACAGGCGGCCATCACGAACCACTTCTACCACGAGCTCACGCCGGAGCAGCGGATGGATCCCCAGCGGGATCCCGACAACTATCACACCTGTAATGCCTTCTTTGCTAACCGATGGGAAAGGGAGCTCGCCAGGTACGAGGGTGATGGCCCACCCCCGGTGAACCACAATGAAGCCGGTCGGCGTATGTGGTGGGCGAACCATATTATCATTGGCGTGATGCGCTACATCGCCGGGGGAGACCATCCTCGCCTGCGGTGCCCACAAGTCTACCCGCCATAGAGTGACAAGAAGGCCCCTCCCCCGCCCGGCGGTAGCGGCATCGTCTTCCAGGAGACTCCTCCCCCGCCCGCCGTGAATCTGAGGCCGGAGTGGAAGGTGCCCCCGGTATATGCCATGGCTGGGCTGAGGATCTCTGTAGTGGCAGGTGACGATGACGATGATGATGACGATGACGAAGAAGACCCTGAAGCTGTGTACTATAGGACTAGGCATGATTATGACTAAAGGGGGTGGCTTTAGTCCTCAGTGTTAGCTAGTCCCGGTTTGTCCCGGTTTTTAATATTAATAAATGTCTAAGTGTTACCTAGTCTACAGTTTTGGTACCTGCCTACAACAATCTCGGAAATTCCTTTATTAACCATGGAGCATCTTCCTTTGATAAATAAAAAATAGGATTAATTCACAAAAGGTTTAATACATTACATCACCAACATCCACATCTAGTGTTTTGGTTCTCTTCTTGTCCGTAACCATGGAGCATCTTCCTTATTTAGCGATATGCTTGGGTCAGTTTTCACTTTGAATGGCGGAATTTCATGAAATTTGTCATAATCTTCTGACATGTCTGTCCTGTCCTCAACTCCCACCATGTTTCTTTTTCCTGAAAGAACTATGTGGCGCTTTGGCTCATCGTATGCTATTATATTCTTTTACTTATCTTTCCTTTTTCTCGGTCTAGTAGACATGTTCTTCACATAGAAAACTTGAGCCACATCATTGGCAAGGACGAATGGTTCTTCTCTGTACGCAAGATTATTGAGATCCATTGTTGTTATTCCGTACAACTGGTCTACCGTTACCCCACCTCCTGTCATCTTGACCCATTTGCATCGAAACAATGGGACCTTGAAATTAGGACCATAGTCAAGTTCCCATATGTCCTCTATGTAACCATAATATGTGTCTTTTTTCCCATTCCCGTCCATTGCATCAAATCAGACACCACTGTTTTGGTTGGTTCTCTTTTTATCTTGGGCGTGCGTGTAAAATATATTCCCATTGATCTCGTACCCTTGGAAAGTCAATATAGTTGAAGATGGAGACCTGGCCAACAAGTATAACTGATCTCCAACAGTGGTGTCATTCATGAGATGTGTCTGCAACCAACCGCCGAAAGTCTTCATGTGTTCATCTTTAATCAACCTGTCAGACTGCCCCGGGTAGTTCGAGCGTACAATATTATTGTGTACCTCGATATATGGAGCCACCAAGGTAGAACTTTGCAGAATTGTATAGTGTGCTTTAGTGAAAGAATGTTCGTCCATACATATCTTTGCTTTCTTTCCTAGCGTGCCTTTTCCACTAAGTCTCCCTTCATGCCGTGATTCAGGTACACCGATCGGCTTAAGGTCAGGAATAAAGTCAACACAAAACTCAATGACCTCCTCTGTTCCATATCCCTTGGAGATGCTTCCTTCTGGCCTCGCACGATTATGGACATATTTCTTTAAGACTCCCATGAATCTCTCAAAGGGGAACATATTGTGTAGAAATACAGGACCGAGAATGGTAATCTCTTCGACTAGGTGAACTAGAAGGTGCGTCATTATATTGAAGAAGGATGGTGGGAACACCAAATCAAAACTGACAAGACACTGGACCACATCTTTGTGTAACCCTGGTAGACTTTCTGGATCGATTACCTTCTGAGAAATTGCATTGAGGAACGAACATAGATTCACAATGGGTACTCTAACATTTTCCGGCAGAAGCCCCCTCAAAGCAACCGGAAGCAACTGCGTCATAAGCACGTGGCAGTCATGAGACTTCAAGTTCTGGAATTTTTTCTTTACCATATTTATTATTCCCTTTATATTAGACGAGAAGCCAAAAGGAACCTTGATACTACTCAGGCATTCAAAAAAGATTCCCTTCTCTTCCTTCGTAAGAGCGTAGCTGGCAGTACCTTGAAACAACTCTGGATGCCTGCCTTCTCGGTCTTTCATACATTGTTGGTCCTGTCGTGCTTCTGGTGTATCTTTATTCTTTACATACACGCCCAAGAAGCCTAGCAGTATCACACAAACATTCTTCGTCAGGTGCATTACGTTGATTACAGAGCGGACCTCTAAGACTTTCCAATAGGGTAGCTCCCAAAATATAGATTTCTTCTTCCACATGGGTGCGTGTCCGCCAGCGTCCTTCGAAACGGACTGTCCACTAGGAACCTTTCCAAAGATTACTTTTAAATCCTTCACCATATCAAATACAGCATCACCAGTACGACGGACAGGCTTACTCCGGTGATCTGCTTCACCATTGAAATGCTTGCCTTTCCTTCTTAGGGAATGCGTGGGCGGAAGAAAACAACGATTCCCTAGGTACACATTCTTCTTACACTTATCCAAATAAATACTTTTAGTGTCATCTAAACACTGTGTGCATGCATTGTATCCCTTGTTTGTCTGTCCTGAAATGTTACTAAGAGCAGGCCAATCATTGATGGTTACGAACAACAATGCCCGTAGGTTAAATTCCTCACGTTTGTTCTCATCCCACACACGCACACCTTGTCCGTGCCACAGCTGTAAAAGTTCTTCAACTAATGGCTTTAGGTATACATCAATGTCGTTGCCGGGTTGCTTCGGGCCTTGGATGAGCACTGGCATCGTAATGAACTTCCGCTTCATGCACAACCAAGGAGGAAGGTTATACATACACAAAGTCACATGCCATGTGCTATGACTGCAGCTCTGCTCCCCAAAGGGATTAATGCCATCCGTACTTAGACCAAAACATAAGTTTCTCGCGTCACCTGCAAAGTCCGGGTACTTTCTCTCAATTCTTCTCCACTGCGACCCATCAGCGAGGTGTCTCAACATCTCGTCTTTCTTACGGTCTTCTTTGTGCCATCGCAACAATTTGGCATGCTCTTCGTTTCTGAACAAACGTTTCAGCCGTGGTATTATAGGAGCATACCACATCACCTTGGCGGGAACCCTCTTCCTCGTGCGCTCCCCCTCAACATCACTAGGGTAATCTCGTCGGATCTTATACGGCAATGCAGTGCATACCGAGCATGCATCCAAATTCTCGTACTGCTCACCACGATAAAGGATGCAGTCATTAATGCATGCATGTATCTTCTGTACCTCTAATCCTAGAGGGAAGACAACCTTGTTTGCTTCGTAAGTACTGGCGGGCAGTTCGTTATCCTTTGGAAGCAGCTTCTTCATTAGCTTCAACAACTTTTCAAATCCCTTGTCAGGCACACCAACCTCTGCCTTCCATTTCAGCAATTCCAGTGTGCTGCCTAGATTTTTGTGGCCATCTTCGCAATTGGGGTACAACAATTTGTTGTGATCATCTAACATCTGCTCAAATTTCAACCTCTCCCTTTCGCTATCACATTCTCCCTTTGCATCAGCAATGGCCCGACCAAGATCATCATCTGGCTCATATGATGCACGTTCTTCTGCTTCTTCTTCATCATTGTCTTCCATTGTAGTACCACCGTATTCAGGGGACATAGGATAGCTATCATCATTCTCTTCATCTTTGTTGTCTTCCATCATAACCCCTCTTTCTCCGTGCTTGGTCCAACAATTATAGCCAGACATGAAACCGAACCGAAACAAGTGGCCATGAAGGACTCTTGAGGAAGAGTATTCCTTCCGATTCCGACACTCACCACATGGACAACAGATAAAACCATTCCGCTTGTTTTCCTCTGCCACAACGAGAAAAGAACGCGCGCCTTTAATGAACTCGTCAGAGATTCGGTCAGCGTACATCCATTGCCGTCTCATATGCATTTTATAAGTTCATCAAACAAAATCACGATGCTAAGAGTAGTACTAGTTTAAAAATAAAAGAACACATCGTATACATCAAACAAGCACTGATTTAAAAAACTTTGTACTACATCTTTAGTCCCGGTTGGACACACCAACCGGGACTAAAGGGGTTGCGGCAGGCTGGGGCCGACATGAGCCCGTTTAGTCCCGAATGGTGTCTCCAATCGGGACTAAAAGTGGGTGACGACACTATATGTCGTGAGTGGACACTATGCCAGTGAGTGGCGACACTGTTTCAGTGGATGGCGACACTATGACAGGGGTGAGTGTTGACATTATGTCATGAGTGTCGACACTATGTTGTGTTGCTTAATCTATAATTAGGCTTCCTTATGAACTATCAACTGCAAGGAAGATCGTGTGCGAGACCAGGGACACCACTACGGCGGAGCTTCTCGAAGATGTCTTAGGACCTCGTCCTCAGACATCTTCGAGGAGCTCGCCGTAGAGGCACTCCCTAATATGTGAAATTAGTTAGCTCCACCAGCATACTAATTTAGCTAGAAAAGATATGAACTGAAAGATGGTGTGCGAGAGCAGGGACACCACTATGGCAGAGCTTCTCGAAGATGTCTTAGGATGCCTCGTCCTCAGACATCTTCGAGGAGCTCGCCATAGAGGCACTCCCTAATTTAATTTGGTAGCTCCTTGGCGTGTTCATGTTTTTGTTCTTAATTTCTTGCTTAACTGGCCGATGATTAACTAAAATGCTAGGGCGCCACTATATATATGTGTGCCTTCATAGTTTTGGTACTTATTTTTGTTTCAATGGATTTTGTGACGACGGGCAGAAGAAAGAAGAATATTTTGTTGCTCGACGGTGACATGATGCACTGTGAACCGACCAGATTTCAAGACAACGTGTCAAACCAAGATATGTACATAGGATGAACTCATGTATCTATGTGCTTCGATGAATCAAATGAATTTCGAGAACTATATGTGCCAAATTAACTAGATATACACAGATAGAACCCACACAAAATCTATCCATTTCTAGAGCATGAAATGAGCTAAACAAGCAATGAGAGCTGAAATGATGAAGTTGCTAACCTCTTAGGACCCTTGATAGATGTGGAGCCAAAAAATCTTCACAAATCTTGAGAAAAATGGGAAAGAACTCGAGATTGAGGGGAAAAATTTGAGAGGGATGATTGTGTGAGCTTGAAATGGCTCGGGATGGGCAGGGGAAGAAGATATAGTCGAGGACTTTAGTCCCGGTTTGAGAAACAAACCGGGGCTAAAGGTCCACGCATCTGCTCTTTTCCAGTGCTAGACCCTTTAGCACCGGTTTGTTAAACGAACCGGGGCTATAGTTCCCATACGAACCGGGGCTAATGTCTTCTGGTCCCTGCGGCCGTTTCTAGCCGTTGGGACCAGGTGCTCTGGACCAAAGGTCCGTTTTCTACTAGTGATTAGATGCCATTTTCTGAGTGTCAAGAAAGGTGGCCTAAACAACATGTGTAAAAAGCTTTTTTTTTGCGAAATTCTATCGATCTATTAATAATCATTAATATTAGTACAAAGAGCATTAAAAGTAATAGAAATTACAAATAGGTCATTGTACCACGTAGCGACGACTACAAACACTAGCACAATCCGAAGACGTGTCGCCGTCCTCGCCCCTCCATCACCAGAACTAGACAAAGGTTATTGTAGTTCAACTTGTTGTAGTAGACGGACGGAGATCCATCGTGCTAAGGCCCATAAAACCAGTTCACTAGATCAGCAACCATTGCCGAAGATGACAATCATAAATTGGAAGAGACTAACCTCAAACCACACCGACAAATACGAAAAACGATCGGAGCCCAAGAAATCCGACGGACACACAACTCCACGCGCCATCCGCCGGCACTAGACACACTAGCGAAGCGAGGACAGGCCAGAGAGGACCTTATTCTGACTTTAGGATGCAGCCGTCCCGCCAACTCAACATCCCGAAGTACTAAAAAATAGTTAAACAAAAATGAAAAGCCGCTCACGAGGCTCCGCGAGAGGCTATGGTCCGCCACAGCTCTAGGCCTAAGGCCGCCGAAAATGGAACAAATCGACGGCGTCATCTATAAGAGGACGGAATCTTAGATGGGTTTAGCTGGTCGTTTGCGCAATTGGCTGGTGGCCGCCGCCTCGGTACATACCGTTTCAGGTCCGGCTGCACATTCGGTTAATTTGGTTAAATCGGTTTGATTTATACGGGTTTTTATTAAATACGATTCTAATACTTCGGTAAATACGGTTACGTATAAAAATACGATTCGGTTTCGGTAATAACCAATAATTTTTGGTTCGATTTCGGTAATAACCAAATTAACCAAAGTTGACGCGAATTTTCAAATAACACGTAATTTAACGGTCATATGTTTCTATTTTTATCACAGTTTCGGTGAACTTTTAAAGAATAACTACATGTTCTGATGTGTTTCAAGAATGTGATAAGAAAAAAAAGTTTAAACTATACACGTGTGTGCCCACCGTGTTGTTGGGAATAAAAATTAGCCAAACTATAAAATATTACAACCTAGAAGTCGAGCATGGTACCTCTGCTACAAAGAAAACATGAATGTACCACTAAGCCACCAAACATTACGTTACTTGTTGGCACTTTTTACTATTTCATTTAGTACTCCCTCCGTTCAAAAATAGATGTCTTGGATTTTTTAAAATTTGAATGAATCTATATATAAATAGTGTCTAGATTCATTCAAATTTTGATAAATTTGAGACATCTATTTTAGGACGGAGGGAGTACATAATAATAGACTAATAGCTAGACGAACTATACTCTTCGGTTTAACCACAAAAAATCAGTTTTTAACTGAAATAACCGATTTGCTTACGGTTTGCTATTTTACTAACTGTAACCTTAACCAAAAACCATAATAACCACAATTTGGTTACGGTTAGGTTATTTTCGGTTTGGTTTTTCAGTTTCGGTTCGGTTATACGTAGCCGGAGTTTCAGGAGAGCTAAATCATGCACCGCTTTCAACTTGTGTAAGAAGCTAATCTAATCGAGTATCTAGAGAGAGAGGACGTGGACGGAAAGCAACACAGTCCGGTGAACACGTGAAAGGACGTGCAACCTGTCCGTGCCAAGTGCCTGAAAACCAGCGCGGACCCCTTACGTGACGTTCCCTATCCGTCGCCATCTTCCCTGCCTACATCAGACCCGCCGCGCCGACCTCATAAACGCCTCTTGCGTCTCACTGTCAACCTGTCTCTTTCGTCGCCGGCCGGCGCCCGGATACACGTACGAGCTCCATGCGCCCACGCGACCTGAGCCTGTTTTGAGGAGGCGTGTAGTTCTCCATTTAAATATTTGCTTAGGCAGCGGCTGCGCGCGTACGTACGTTCCTAGGAGTAGCTATTATTTATTTGTGGCGTCGCGATCACCGTGATCTAATCGTGATCGTGATCGTAAAGCTGATTTTCAACCGGACGGCTTTTAGCTTCATAGTTTAGGCGACTACTAGTAAGTCTGTTCTCCACGTTTCCTTATTAACACATTGCATTATCTTTTGGAAACTGCTAGGCGTCCCCCGGACGATGGGAGAGCTTCCATCCTCCTGCTTTCCGTGCTGACACGTGTCCATTTGCTGCAAAACATTCTCCCGTTTTTATTTCCGAAGCAAAAAAAAACGGTTCGTTTTAGAAATAGAACGTCTCACCGGAGATCTCACCGAGACCTCGCCGGAGACCATGCAATAAAAAAATTATGCTAATGCAGCAAAACCGTCTTCGTCGGAGACATCGTCGGAAACAACTCGTTGACGACCCTCGCCGAAGAACATGCAGCAAAAAAAGTTTCCGGCGAAGTCGGTTTTGCTGCATTAGCATAATTTTTTTGTTGCATGATCTCCGACGAGACGTTCTATTTTTAAAACGAACCGTTTTTTGCTTCGGAAGCAAAAGCGGGGACATATGTAGCAAAAGCGGACGGTTTTGCAGCAAAAATGAAAATTGGGGCGATTTTGGGGAGAGGAGGACGATGGGAACCCCCATCGTCCGGGGGATCCATATCATTTTCCTTATGTTTTTGTCCCATGTGCCACACCCAAGCACCCCTTCCATTTCCTCTTAAGAATCCCCAAGACTCTTTGATGCTCACAGCCATAATAAGTTGTCTACCTATCCACCACGCCGCTGTCGCCTCCTCTTAAACCTAGCTCGCCGTCTCCACCTTTGCCTCCTCCATAGTCGGTTCCTCCTCCGGCGGCGGTCTCGCTGGTGCCAGGAGGGGTGGAGAACCCGATCTATGAGTCGAGTTTTTCATAAAAGCAGTGTTTTCAAGAATTAGGTTAGGGTTTTGGTGTCTTCTTTTGACCTCCACTTTAATGAAGACAACATCGTCTATGATAAGTGATCTCCATTCCCTCGTTCCAATACAAGATCTCTTTCCCGACCTCAGTAGTCGTGTTGGCAGATAAATTTTTCTAGGTATGATTCTTCAGATCTTGCTTGGCCAGATCAAAAATAAATTCCACATGATTGATGCGAGGAAGATCGTCCATGCAATATTTGTCTCAACTGCTATGTCCTCGACAATGGTGATGCGGACTGTGAGACCCTGGCTCATGGCTCAATATGATTGATAAGAAACCCATACCAACAAGTTGCAACTTCTTTTTCGGAAGCTCATCTGAAAAGAGCTCTGAGGTTAAGCGTGCTTGGTCTAGAGAAATTTAAGGATGGGTGACCAACCGGGAAGTGGGTACCGGGTGCGCACGAGTGAGGGCAAAATGCGCAGAAAAGACTAGTGTTGGTCTGTGGGATTAGTCTAGAGATCCTATTGAGCTGCCAGGAGTGATAGCCGTCGGTCCGGAGAGACCGGAGGTGTTACATGGACTCTTGGCTCCCCAGCAACGTCGGCCAGGCTGTTCGGTTATATTTTTCTGAAATACTGGTGCTGATACTCTTGCCGATGTTGGTTGATTACTTCAATGTCTGCGCGTGCACGCGTAACCTTAGCATTGAACTCAAATTAAAATCATGGGAGAACCTTTATTGGTATTTATAGGTTCATGGTTTGATATCTATGTCATTTTTGTTTGGCCGCCGTCAGAAAAAGTGCAAGATTGTGTCATAAAAAAAGAAAGTGTTCGAAGAACTCAAATATTTGCTAGTTTCTTTTATACTTGTTTTGTAATTACCGAAGGTAGTTTATGTATCTTTGTGGTATTGATTGTCAACAAAAGTTGTCTATCTGTCCTCTTATCCACGCAAGCAACCAGGGTGCATTTTCCTACTCACAATTTCTTCACACGCACCCTCACTATAGCCACAACAAAGTTGGTACTGCGATGCTCATTGCGGCTTCTTTCTCTTTAGCTAGGAGAGCATGAACACAAAAGCCGAGGATTAGGATTCGAAACTCTGTGTGGCGCAGCCGAATCTATGGCAACAATGAAGCAACATGGAATCATCGATGTTAACACTCAATACGCTTAATATTCTCTGTACAACTAATCTAGCAAAATTCATTTAGACAAGCCACATTCACTTTTTTAGTTCCTCCTGACATTTTTTGTCCCACCTTAAACAAATCGCGGGTATCATCCCGAGACCATTGATACATGCCAAATTAAAAAAAACACTTTATGAAAAACAAGATAGTCAGTTTTGATATTGTAATAAACACAATCATCAAATACACAGATGTAGAAATGTTTATAAGGAAAAACTAACCATGATATTACAATGGAATTTCAGAACAAAAAATTCCTTATAGAGGAATTCATTTGACAAGCCACAAACATTTCTACTATTAAAAACCCTGCCTTGGAAGGATAAACTTATTACATGCAAGCATCCACAGGTCCACAAAAAAATCAACGGGAGATAAATAGTAAGAACCGAACAGAACCGGAGAGACCCAAGAAGGTAAGACACATCGATTAAAATTCTCAATTGTGAAGAACCATAGCAACTTTATATTCTGACCTGCAAATGAGGAGCATTTGCTCCTTCTTTCTATGAACCGCAAACACGACAACAATTAGATACGCCTGCATCTACAAAGTACCACATAAATAAACCATTGCATTTGAGGCTAGTGGATTAAGCCTTCCTAAGAAAAACTAAATAAAATGCTCTAATTGGCAAAAGCCATTTGTACTGGAGTTTAGCTATATATCCAAAATATGAAAATGTCATGCATTATATGGGAAACTTGCAAAAAATAAAAAGATCACATATACAAAATGAAGGTATCCAAACCTGACAGTTCACTTGGTGCTCTTGGCGGTGGAAAGAAAAGATATAACACCTTGATGTGGATTAACAACAGAGTAAATATCAACATTAAATAAAGTGCTCTGTTTGAGATTGAACCATCTCCATTAAATACAAACTTGAGAAATTGTATAGACTGTTTCGAGAAAAATAGACAATGTTTGTAGTCAATAGTACCAACGTATAGAGTAAAAGAGGAGAATTTAAATAGCATATATCATGCTAAAAAATTGAAGTAAAGTGAGGGATGATAAAATGAAGAATTTATAAACAACCTCGGTTCCAACATCTTTGTACTAACTTGGAATTTTGTAATCATACTGCTGAATTTAAGGTCCTATAATGAGTTGCATTGAGAAGTTCATGTCTACCGTATACACATGGGCGACGAACCGGAAAAAAGACACAGAATTCTGCCCCTCCCGGCGCCCATAGCCGCCATTGATGGAGCCACGTATGCATCTGAACGCGAGATGGCTCTGCATAGGTCGTCTAGGAGGAGCCCCAAGGCAGCAGGACGACGGGGCACGGGTCAGGCGCCGTCACGTTGGGATGCGACAGGGAGGGGCACCCCTAGAAAATGATGGGATGGTCGTGATCTGGATCTCGCGTCAGGCATGTTGGAGACGAAGGAGAGGGGATCGTGGGTGTGGTTTTTTCAGCGTTTGTTAAGCCGGGTAGTGTTGGAGATATGCCCTAGAGGCAATAATAAATGTAGTTATTATTATATCTTTGTGTTTATGATAAATGTTTACATTCATGCTATAATAGTATTAACAAGGAAACATTAATACTTGTGTGATTTGTAAACTAAAATAGAGTCCCTAGTAAAGCCTCTTTATAATATTAGCTTGTTGGTTAATAAATGATTGTGTTTTCCCTATCATGAACATTGAGATGTTATTAAACAACAAGATCATATCGTTAGGAGAATGATATGATGGACATACTCCTATAGATAAGCGTAGCATAAAGATCAAGTCATTTTAATAGTTCAATTGCTATATGCTTTCTGATACATAGTAACCTAATTCCTTCGACCATGAGATCATGCTTATCACCATCACCGGAAGGATGCTTTGATGACATCAAACACCACACCGTAACTAGGTGGTTATAAAGGTGGCATTGAGTGTTCAGAAAGTATTGGTTGAGACACATGGATCAAGAGTGGGATTTGTCCATCCATATGACGGATAGATATACTCTGGGCCCTCTCGGTGGAATGTCATCCAATTGGCTTGCAATCATGTGACTGGCTCACAAGGGATCACATATCATGGGAACGAGAAAAGAGTACTTATCAGTAACGAGGTTGAACTAGGTATGCAGAGATACCGACGATCAAAACCTCGGATAAGAAAATATCGTGAGACAAAGGGAAATTGGTATCATATGTAAGTGGTTCATTCGATCGCCAAGTAATCATAGAAATATGTGGGAACCATATGAATTTCCAGATTCCTCTATTGGTTATTGATCGGAGAAGTGTCTCGATCATGTCCGCATAATTCACGAACCGTAGGGAGACACACTTAAGGATTCGATGTTGTTGAGTAGTTATGGAATGATGAGTAAGAGACCGAATGTTGTTCGGAGTCTCGGATGGGATCCGGGATATCACGAGGAGATCCGGAATGGTCCAGAGAATAAGATTCATATAAGGAAAGTCCTGTTTCGGGGTTGGAGAATGGTTCCGGTGTTTTCATCGGGAATGTTCTAGAAGGTTCCGGAATGTCCGACACTCCGGAGGGGAAGGGTACATGGATGTGCCATAACAAGTTGGAATGGTTGCATCATGTACTAGGTGTCATCGCTGAGAAAAATAAAGGGATAAATCAAATCCTAGTTTGAAAAGTCAAACGCCAATTTAAAAAGTCAAACGACAAGTTTGCTTGGTGGAGGGAGAGTAGGAAACCTACTTGGGGAGGAAGTCCCTCTCCCTCCACCGCCGGCCTTGGAAGCCGAGTTGGGGAGGGACTCCCATACCCTTGCCCGGCGCCCTCCACCTATATAAGGAGGGGCAGGGCTGCCCCTCCAAGGACACACCTTGCACCCCCCAAACCCTAGCCCCAAGCCGCTGGCGCCACCACCTTCTGCTGCTGCCGCCGCCTAGGGCAAACCCTAGCCACCGACTTAGGCTTCCCCAAGCCCTAGCTGTCGGCCTAGCTCTCTCTCCTTGGTGTGTCTAAACCCTAGATCACCGAGGCCTCTCTCATAGTCCACCATACTCGCTCCGGCTTAAGGCGAAGCCCTGCGAGATCTCCCCTCTACTTCCGGTACCACGCCGTCATGCTGCCGGAATCGCGAGGAGAGTGCTACAACCTTCGCTGCCTGCTGGAACAAGGGAGAGGAAGGTCTTCATCGAGTACCGAACGTGTGACCGACTGCGGGAGGGCAGCGCCGGAAGGATCGTCTACACGATCTTGAGATCGGGAAGAGTACGACTACATCACCCACGAGAATCCGCTCTCGTTAAACACTTTGGAATCTTCGAGGGTTAGTTATTCTATCGACTCGTTGCTACAATCTAGTAGATAGATCTTGGCTTGTTTTTTTGTATGCGGTAGAATTTTTTTGTTTTCCATGCTACGAACCCCTACAGTGATATCAGAGCCGTGTCTATATGTAGATCTGTTGCACGAGTAGAACACAATGGTCATTGTGGGCGGTGGTGCTTTTATTATCAATTGCTTCTTGTGTACTTTGCATCTTGCGGTATGATGGGATGAAGCGGCCCGGGCTAACCTTACATGACATCGTTCATGAGACTTGCTCCACGCTCAACATGCAACTTGTATTGCATAAGTGGCTTTGCGGGTGTCTGTCTCTCCCATTATAGTATAGATCCAATTTACAACGGGCACTTGATAGTTCAAACATCAACGTTGTGGTTCTTGTTCATAAGTTAGATCGACACTTATTGACAGCCCCAAACGACGTAAAATATGCAAAGAAATTAGAGGCGTCTAACTTTGTTTTGCAGGGGTGTGATGTGATGTGATATGGCCATGATTGTGATTATATTTGATGTATGCAATGTTTCTTATTGTAAGTTGGCAACCGGCAGGAGCCATATGGTTGTCTTTAATTTCTGTTAAGACCCGCGTGTCTATTCAAAGTAGTTGTAATAGTTGAAGCTGGTGGACGACAACCATGGAGCAGCGTCATTGACCTTGATGCAATGCCGGTGATGATGGAGATCATGTTCGTGCTTGAAGATGGAGATCAGAAGCACAAAGAAGAAAAGGCTATATCATATCACATATTATGAATTGCATGTGATGTTAATCCTTTATGCATCTTGTATTGCTTAGTTAACGATGGTAGCATTATAAGATGATCCCTCATGCACATGAATTTCAAGTTCTAAAGTGTTCATCCTTAGTAAGCACCGTTGCTAAAGCTTGTTGTTTCAAAGCACCACGTGATGATCGGGTGTGTTAGATTCTGCAAGTGTATACAACGTGAGCAAGCCAGATTTGCTCATGCGGAAGCTAAGGTTTGATCTTGACGAGCCTAGCATGTACAGACATGGTCTCGGAACACGGATCACCGAAAGGTAAAGCATGAATCATATAATAGATATGATGAACATGTCGATTGTTCGCCACTGAAGCTATATCAACTCTCGTGATGATCGGTTTTGATGTGGTGGATTTGGTTCGTGTGATCACTAAAACAATGTGAGGGATATTGTTTTGAATGGGAGTTCACCTAGATTAATTTAACTATTAATTAGAACTCAATTTGTCATAAACTTAGTCTAAACTATTGTAAATATGTTGTAGATCAATGGCGGCCCCTACCATCAATTTTAATGCGTTCCTAGAGAAAGAAAAGTTGAAAAACAATGGAAGCAACTTCGCGGATTGGTTCCGCAATTTGAGGATTGTCCTCAATGCTGGTAATTTTACCTATGTGCTGGATGCACCGCTGGGTGACCCGCCAGCAGCTGATGCTACCGATGAAGTAAAGAATGTTTACCTCGCTCGGAAGACTCAGTACTCCACAGTTCAGTGTGCTATCTTGTATGGTTTAGAATCGAAGCTTCAGAAAAGGTTTGAGAATTCAGACCCACATGATATTGTCCGTGAACTCAAACTGATATTTGAGACTCACGCGGAAGTTGAGAGCTATGAGGCTTCTGAAAAGTTCTTTAACTACAAGATGGAAGAGGGTAGCTCCGTCAGTGAGCATGTGCTTAAGATGTCTGGGCACGCAAACAAACTCCAAAGCTTGGGTATAGTGATTCCTAATGCTTTGGGGATTTACCGTGTCCTCCAATCACTACCACCAAGTTACAAGAACTTTGTGATGAACTACAATATGCAAAGCATGAACAAGCAGTTGCCAGAACTCTTCTCCATGTTAAAGTCTGCAGAAGTGGAGATTAAGAAAGAGCACCAAGTGTTGATGGTCAATAAGACCACCAAATTCAAGAAAGGCAAGTCTAAGCAAAAGGGACACTTCAAGAAGGGTGGTAAGAAAGTTACCGCACCGACGAAGAAGACTAAGGCTAGACCTAAGCCTAATACTGAGTGCTTTTACTGCAAGGGAGAAGGTCACTGGAAGCGGAATTGCCCAAAGTACTTGGCGGATTTGAAGAATGGCAACATCAAGAAGAAAGGTATATCCGATATACATGTTATTGATGTGTACCTCACTAGTACTCGTAGTAGTGCCTGGGTATTTGATACTGGTTCGGTTGCTCATATTTGCAACTCGAAACAGGTGCTACAGAATAAAGGGAAGCTAGCGAAGAACGAGGTGACAATGCGCGTAGGAAATGGATCAAAGGTTGATGTGATCGCGGTCGGCATGCTACCTCTTCATCTACCATCGGGATTAGTTTTATACTTAAATAATTGTTATTTGGTGCCTGCGTTAAGCATGAACATTATATTGGGATCTTGTTTATTGCGAGACGGTTACTTGTTTAAGTCCGAGAATAATGGTTGTTCGATTTATATGAGTAATATGTTTTATGCACATGCACCTTTGATAGATGGTCTATTCTTATTGAATCTCGATAGTGGAAATACACATATTAATAACATTGAAGCTAAAAGTTTGAAATCGAGCGATAACTCTACCTATATGTGGCACTGTCGTCTTGGTCACATTGGAGTGAAGCGTATGAAGAAACTCCATTCCGATGGACTTCTTGAATCACTTGATTTCGAATCACTTGAAAGATGCGAAGCATGTCTGATGGGTAAAATGACTAAGACTCCATTTTCTGGTATGATGGAGCGAGCTACGGACTTATTGGAAATCATACATACTGATGTGTGTGGTCCAATGAGTGTAGCATTGCGCGGTGGTAATCGTTATGTTCTTACCTTCACGGATGACTTGAGTAGATATGGGTATATCTATTTCATGAAACATAAGTCCGAAACTTTCGAGAAGTTTAAGGAATTTCAAAGTGAGGTGGAGAATCAATGTAACAAGAAGATTAAATTTCTACGTTCTGATCGCGGAGGTGAATATCTAAGTTACGAGTTTGGCGAGCATTTGAAGAAATACGGAATACTTTCACAGTTGACACCGCCGGGAACACCACAGCGTAATGGTGTGTCCGAACGTCGTAATCGAACTCTCTCAGATATGGTTCGTTCTATGATGTCACTTACAGATTTACCGCTATCATTTTGGGGTTATGCATTAGAAACAGCTGCACTCACTTTAAATAGGGCACCATCTAAATCCGTTGAAACGACATCGTATGAATTATGGTTTGGAAAGAAACCTAAATTGTCGTTCCTTAAAGTTTGGAGTTGTGAAGCCTATGTAAAGAAGTTACAGCCGGACAAGCTTGAACCCAAAGCGAAAAAATGCGTCTTCGTAGGATACCCAAAGGAAACTATTGGGTATACCTTCTATCATAGATCCGAAGGCAAAATCTTCGTTGCCAAGAATGGATCCTTTCTAGAGAAGGAATTTCTCTTGAAAGAAGTGACTGGAAGGAAAGTAGAACTCGACGAGGTTGTCGAACCTTCTCTCGAACTTGCGAGTAGCGCATCACCGGAAGAAGTTCCTGTGGTTCCTGCACCAATAAGAGAGGAAGCTAATGATGATGATCATGAAACTTCGGTTGTAGTTGCTACAGAGCCTCGCAGGTCAACGAGAACTCGTACCACTCCTGATTGGTATGATCCCGTTATGAGCGTCATGTTGGTGGACAACACCGATGACCCTGCGACATATGAGGAAGCGATGATGAGCCCAGATTCCAATAAATGGCAAGAAGCCACGAAATCCGAAATAGGATCCATATACGAAAACCAAGTATGGACTTTGGTGGACTTACCGGATGGCCGGAAGGCTGTCGAGAACAAATGGATTTTCAAGAAGAAAACAGATGCTGATGTTAATGTTACTGTCTATAAAGCTCGACTTGTCGCAAAAGGGTTTTGACAAATTCAAGGAGTTGACTACGATGAGACTTTCTCACCAGTAGCGAAGCTAAAGTCTGTGAGGATTTTGTTAGCAATCGCTGCATATTATGATTATGAGATATAGCAGATGGATGTCAAAACATCATTCCTCAATGGAGACATTGATGAAGAGTTGTATATGATGCAACCCAAAGGTTTTGTCGATCCTAAAGATGCTAACAAGGTATGCAAACTTCAACGGTCCATATATGAATTGAAGCAAGCATCCCGAAGTTGGAATCAACGTTTTGATAAGGTGATCAAAAGTTTTGGTTTTATACAAACTTATGGAGAAGCTTGTATTTACAAGAAAGTGAGTGGGAGCTCTGTAGAATTCTTAATACTATATGTAGATGACATATTGTTTATTGGGAATGATGTAGACCTTCTTAATAGTGTCAAGGAATATTTGAATAATAGTTTTTCAATGAAAGATCTTGGCGAAGCAGCTTACATATTAGGCATAAACATTTATAGAGATAGATCGAGACGCCTAATATCATTGTTACAAAGTACATATTTGGACAAAGTTCTAAAGAGGTTTGGAATAGAAGATAGCAAGAAAGGGTTCTTGCCCATGTTGCCCAATACGACCTTGAGTAAAACTCAAAGTCCAGCAACGGCAGAAGATAAAGAAAGGATGAGTAAGACTCCCTATGTCTCAGCCATAGGATCTCTAATGTATACCATGCTATGTACTAGACCCGACATTGCATATGCTGTTAGGTTAACTAGCAGATATCAAAGTGATCCAGGAGTGGATCATTGGAAAGCGGTCAAAAACATCCTTAAGTACTTGAGAAGAACTAAGGATATGTTTCTTTCTTATGGAGGTGATGAACAACTCGTTGTTAATGGTTACACCGATGCTAGTTGGAACACCGATCCGGATGATTCTAAATCTCAATCTGGATACGTATTTACTTTGAATGGTGCAGCAGTTAGCTGGAGGAGTGCAAAGCAAAGCGTTGTGGCGAGATCTTCAACTGAATCGGAATACATAGCTGCTTCGGAGGCTTCACAAGAAGCGATATGGATGAAGGAGTTCATTATAGAGCTCGGTGTGGTTCCAAGTGCGCTGGACCCAATGTCTATCTACTGTGATAACATGGGTGCCATAGCCAATGCGCAAGAACCAAGGTCACACAATAAGCTGAAGCACATCAAGCTATGTTTTCACGCTATTCGAGAACATGTCCAGGATGGTGACATAAAGATTTGCAAAGTACACACAGATCTGAATGTGGCGGATCCGTTGACTAAACCTCTCCCGAGGGCAAAACATGACCAACACCAAACTGCTATGGGTGTTCGGTATATTACCATGTAATCTAGATTAGTTGACTCTAGTGCAAGTGGGAGACTCTTGGAGATATGCCCTAGAGGCAATAATAAATGTAGTTATTATTATATCTTTGTGTTTATGATAAATGTTTACATTCATGCTATAATAGTATTAACAAGGAAACATTAATACTTGTGTGATTTATAAACTAAAATAGAGTCCCTAGTAAAGCCTCTTTATAATACTAGCTTGTTGGTTAATAAATGATTGTGCTTTCCCTATCATGAACATTGAGATGTTATTAAACAACAAGGTCATATCGTTAGGAGAATGATATGATGGACATACTCCTATAGATAAGCGTAGCATAAAGATCAAGTCATCTTAATAGTTCAATTGCGATATGCTTTCTGATACATAGTAACCTAATTCCTTCGACCATGAGATCATGCTTATCACCATCACCATAAGGATGCTTTGAGGACATCAAACACCACACCGTAACTGGGTGGTTATAAAGGTGGCATTGAGTGTTCGGAAAGTATTGGTTGAGACACATGGATCAAGAGTGGGATTTGTCCATCCATATGACGGATAGATATACTCTGGGCCCTCTCGGTGGAATGTCACCCAATTGGCTTGCAAGCATGTGACTGGCTCACAAGGGATCACATATCACGGGAACGAGAAAAGAGTACTTATCAGTAACGAGGTTGAACTAGGTATGCAGAGATACCGACGATCAAAACCTCGGATAAGTAAAATATCGTGAGACAAAGGGAAATTGGTATCGTATGTAAGTGGTTCATTCGATCACAAAGTAATCGTAGAAATATGTGGGAACCATATGAATTTCCAGATTCCTCTATTGGTTATTGATCGGAGAAGTGTCTCGATCATGTCCGCATAATTCACGAACCGTAGGGAGACACACTTAAGGATTCGATGTTGTTGAGTAGTTATGGAATGATGAGTAAGAGACCGAATGTTGTTCGGAGTCTTGGATGGGATCCAGGATATCACGAGGAGATCCGGAATGGTCCGGAGAATAAGATTCATATAAGGAAAGTCCCGTTTCGAGGTTGGAGAATGGTTCCGGTGTTTTCATCGGGAATGTTCTAGAAGGTTCTGGAATGTCCGGCACTCCGGAGGGGAAGGGCACATGAATGTGTCATAACAAGTTGGAATGGTTGCATCATGTACTAGGTGTCATCGCTGAGCAAAATAAAGGGATAAATCAAATCCTAGTTTGAAAAGTCAAACGCCAATTTGAAAAGTCAAACGGCAAGTTTGCTTGGTGGAGGGAGAGTAGGAAACCTACTTGGGGAGGAAGTCCCTCTCCCTCCACCGCCGGCCTTGGAAGCCGAGTTGGGGAGGGACTCCCATCCCCTTGGCCGGCGCCCTCCACCTATATAAGGAGGGGCAGGGCTGCCCCTCCAAGGACACACCTTGCATCCTCCAAACCCTAGCCCCAAGCCGCCGGCGCCACCACCTCTTGCTGCTGCTGCCGCCGCCTAGGGCAGACCCTAGCCACCGACTTGGGCTTCCCCAAGCCCTAGCCGTCGGCCTAGCTCTCTCTCCTTGGTGTGTCTAAACCCTAGATCACCGAGGCTTCTCTCATAGTCCACCATACTCGCTCCGGCTTAAGGCGAAGCCCTGCGAGATCTCCCCTCTACTTCCGGTACCACGCCGTCGTGCTGCCGGAATCGCGAGGAGAGTGCTACAACCTCCGCTGCCTGCTGGAACAAGGGAGAAGAAGGTATTCATCGAGTATCGAACGTGTGACCGACTGCGGGAGCGCTGCCGGAACGCAGCGCCGGAAGGATCGTCTACACGATCTTGAGATCGGGAAGAGTACGACTACATCACCCACGAGAATCCGCTCTCGTTAAACACTTTGGAATCTTCGAGGGTAAGTTATTCTATCGACTCGTTGCTACAATCTAGTAGATAGATCTTGGCTTGTTTGTTTGTACGCGGTAGAAAATTTTTGTTTTCCATGCTACGAACCCCTACAGGTAGGCACTGCGGACGCGGGGGGTTTTCGTGCGGGATGATCGCAGTCCGTCAAACCTATTCGCTAAATGCATCAAAGAAAAAAATTAGGCTACTCAAAGCTGTTAGATTGTGTTTAGAGGGTTTAATTGTGCGGGCTGTGGTGCATCCGTGTATGTTTAATGGGATATGTGTAATTTTTTTTTTCTCCTTTATAAGTAGTACAGATAAATAAACCTAGGTTGAGCTGATGACTTTTTACGCGAGAGGACAAAGTGGTACTTTGTTAATTAGTCTAAGGAGGAGGTGGGTCAGATAAATAATCTTGGACTAGTACGTGATCGATCTGTACGCGCGGAGCTAGCAGCTACTTTCCTCTTGATTCTCTCTCCATGCCGGCCGGCCGGATTGCGTTGCTTGTTCGTTGCAAGATCAATGTGTGCTTAGGTTTTCTTTTTATAAGTTTTAGAGTGAATTTCACTTTTCACCTTCTACTTGTGTATTTGTGATACTAATTATCCTATGTAGTGAAAATTTAGCTAAATTACAATGTTTGGAAACTTTAAACCTTTATTTTCTGATGCATATCTATTGGGTAAGGTGTGAGGTGACGATTGAATTTTGAAATTATCGAAATGGCAACAAAGAATAGAATATTTGATGCAGAGAAGGATAGATATGATCGACGATGACGTCCTCTGATCTTGACATATTTTGTGGCGGCACATTGTCGTAACATGTCAGACTTATCCAAGAACACGTGTTGAATGCTAAAACAGGACAAAATCATGCTTAGAATTTTCTTAAATAGAACATTCAGATACAACTTTTATTAAATGAAGTAATTAGTGTCTTAAATAAACAAATAGAGAGTAAAAGGTGAAATTCACTCTAAAACTTATAAAAAGAAAATCTAAGTACATCGATGGGTTAATGTAACGTACATTCCCTTAGTTTCTTTGTTACCGTTTTAAATTCCTAGAAAACATTCTCACTACATCCTAGTTGGATTTGTTTGTGATTAATGACTTGTACCAGAGGCATTTGCAAGTGGGAACGACAGCACACGAGCAGTACAGAGTCTTATTTTTCATAGTGAAAACCAAATGTATGACCTTAATTAGTTGTGTGTGGCAAGATATAGCCTGGTTTAAGACATTATTTTGATAGCTAATGCTTTCTTTAAGGTGAAACCTAAGATCTATGATCGCGTGCTTGTGCGCTGTCTCTTTCTTGAAGGCGTCATTTTTTGAGAAATTGGACTTTGGGTGTTGTGTTAGTAGTGATTAGTGTTGCAGCCACAAGAAATTGATTACTGTAGAGGATTATTTCGTTTTTTCTTCTTTTCTTCATTTCTAGGTTGTGTTTATCTATAATGTGTTTAGGATATTTCGTTGGTTATAACATCTGACATCTCCGCGATATTAATTATTCTCTTTGTAAAAAGAAATGTTCTTTATCATCCAGTTGTCGATCGAAATGGATCTTATTATTCCCATCATAATTCTCACTTGTACTACACACATTATCTAGCAATATGTCAACTTGGTGTTCACCAATCTGTCTCTCCAATTTGGCAACTTGGCATGATCGATCGAATTATACGCACTCGATCGAGCTGGCTACTCTGGTGGTGGCAACCCCTCCAATATAACCGCACGATCACAAAAGTCCAAATGTGTTGACCTCGTTAAGAACTTGGATATATACACATATATACAGGCAGGTGGTGAGCTGGCTATTGGTTAGTTAGCTGTGCACGCACGTGTACATGGCTCTTGCCACGAGGTTTCTGATCTGCTGTTCACTTGGCCGGCACAGAGGGAGACAGCAACAGCAGCTCAACGTACGGTTCCTGCTGCATATTATTCGGTCTGAAGGACTGGTCGGTGACTCGATCGAGCTGTATCATATGTCAACATATCGAACTGCCCGTGTTCGATCGAGCTGTATCTTAGGGGCTGTTTGGTTCAGTCTATATCCAAGTGGCTAGGGTAGCCACTGAAAAAGTGGTCGCCAGCCGTTTGGTTCAGGGGCGAGAGAGGTTAGGGATAACCAGACTATAGGAATATTCGTCCAAAACGCTGGCTCAGCTCGTCCGACCACTTTTGGCTCGTGCTGTTAGGCTCACCCGAAAACGGTTTCGCTCACTCATCGACCTATGTATTTATCTCTCATCCTGAGGTAGAGCGGCGGGGCGGCAAGAAATCAAGCGGCCCAGCGGTCAGGAATCGATGAGCGGCAGGGAGTCCGTCGCGTGCTCTGCGGCGAGAAATCGAGCGACGCGGCAAGAAATCGACCGTCGAGCTCCGCCACGTGCTCTGCGCAGAGCAGCTCCGATCCAGGGACCGCCCTCCGTCCATGTTCCTCAGGACCACCTGCACACTGCCGAGCTCCACCGTGTGCTCCGCGGAGATCAGATCCAGGGCCGACGGGGACAGTGGCCTGAGATGGTATGGAGGATGGGGGAGCCGGGGAAGGGCCAGGGGTGGGCGACGGGGGAAAGGCCAGGGAGGGCGACATGGCTATGGCATGGAGAGCGACTGGAGAGCTGACAGCTACTAGGGACAAGCGACGGGGGAGGCGCAGGGATGGCGACGGGGCGGTGGCAGGGAGGACACTAGGATGGACGGCGACACAGGGTAATCTCACCATCGTAATAAACCATAACCAGTCATCCACTTCTCAACCTTTGAACCAAACAGAAAAACAGCTATCCCTAACCATATCTCCCAAGCCCAACCAAACATAAAAAGTGGCTACCTCTAACCAGATGGTTGGGATATCCCTATCCCAAAAACTTATCCCCTGAACCAAACAACCCTTATATTATAAAACACGGAGAAGGTAGTATCATATGTCAATCGTGTATAATGGATCGGACGAGGCGATCCATCTCTAAGCTGGAACCAAACAACTTGTAATCATATACTCGCTTGAAATTCCTTGGGTTGGTTCTTCATAGCAAGCCAAGTGATCTATCCAACTGAAGGTATGAACCGCAGGAACACAACAGCTAAGAGATGCCATTATGGATGGGTCGGTGGCCTAATTAACTGAGCTCCATCGAACACGTGACGGCCGGTTGAGGGGCAGCACACCACAGCACAGAGCGACGTACGTACGTGATATCTCTCTGCAGGTGATATATTCCACTTGTCGGGCCTCCTACTTACTGTACACAGCTAGCTGAGATTCCTATATAAGTATTAAGCTTTAGATTAATATTAGTACTCCTACATCTCTGTCCCCTCTTGATTAAAAATCACTCGGCGTTCAGAAAAGATCTGTCGTCAGCAGGCACGTACGTAGCTTCAACATACACACAAAAAAAACCGGGATGCGCCCTCTTGATTTCTTCATTCTCTCTTCTGGTTCGTCAGATTAAAAATCGCTGCGAGGAATGGACACATGCACGAGACGTACGTGGGGATGGAACTTTGGAACTATCTTCTTGTTTAGTCTAGTTCAAACAAATAAACAAGTTTTTTTTTTAAAGTGGTGTTTTACCAAAACTTAGTTCGTACAGTACTAAATAGAGCAAAGGATACCCATTACCTTAACCAGGCCTGCTAGGGGAAAAGAAAATGTATACTGCATGGTCGGAAAGATTATCGATCGACGATCACGTTGCCCATTTTTCCATCTTTTTTAGAGGAGAGGTGTAATTGGTACGCGTGCGTGTTTCTTTTTCTCGCTTTTGAAGGAGAAGCTTTGGGAGCGAGCCAGGATCCCACTGACTGACTTACGTTCTTTTCTTTTTACACCGTGTACGGTGTACCGTACCAGCATACTGTACTTCTTTTTCGAGAAGAGCAAGAAATGCCACGTCAGTACCGTAGCCAGCCGTACATTGCATACATAATCTCGAGCGTGCTAAAATTCGTGCACATATAGTACTGCCACACCAAACTCCTGTCGTCGGTGCGCGCGATTGGTCGCCTACGTCGGTGCTCTACCGTCCTTGTCTGTCTGCGCGCGCTGGCGCCAACCTCATAAAACCGCTCGCCCCATACGACCGCGCTCCTTCATCCCTCACCGGCAGTGTATATGTTTCAGATCGAGTACATTCTGTCAGCACCCCGCCATGGTCTCTGTTCGTTCGTCCGCGATGACTTGGTTATCTCGGCAATTTGGACAAAAATAATCCATAAAAATAATAAATTCACGAAATAAACTCTGGCCAAAAGAAATTTACTTCACTAATCCTTTTTGCAACGCCATACGTGCTGGCGCCGTACCCTGAAGAGCGGCGTCATGAGGCCTGGCGCCGCGCACCTGCCAGCGTGGCTCGCCCGTGGCCTCGTGGGCCCCGGTCTCGCTAGTGCGGCGCCTTTCCGTGTGGCGCCGCACATTAGGTCTTGTACCAGCGCGGCGCCAGCCATCCCCGACCCAGCCTCATTCCTCTCCCTACCTCGCACACAGAAGGTATAATGGCGACGGCGGCTCGACGCTCCCCCACTCAAATCGATTAGATTTGAAGGAATACTCCAAGAAACTTCCTTCCCAATCCCTCCCCAGGTATTCTCTCCCATATCCTAGCAATTTCATCCACAAATGTTTTCCAATTTATCCTCTATTTGTAAAATCGGGTGAAACCCTAGATTCAATTGGATATTGAAATTTATATGAATCATTGCAATGCTTATTTCATATTTAGGTATAGATATGGCATAGTACTCATTGGTAGAACTCTAGTTGGTTGATTTAGCTTACAAGTATATGTTAGGTGTTTTGTTCATATTTGCAATTCCATTTTAGGACATATGGTTGAAACTCTAGTTGGTGTTTTGATTTAGCTTACATCTAGGTGTTTTGATTTAGCATACAAGTGTATGGTAGAACTCTAGTTGGTTGATTTAGCATACAACTCTAGTTGGTTGTTCATGTTAGAATTATAGGTAGAGTAGGGTAGAACTAGATGCTAGATGCTAGAACTATATGTGACAACTATAGTTGGAATAAGATGGACATTTTGTAATTCTTCTTATTCTCTCTATTGTTTTGAATATGTGGGATGTCTCTAAACCCCCTTCTAAACTATGCTCACTATGCTGTTCAACACCGTGCCTACAAGATGTCGGAGAAGAGACATGTACTAAAAACTTCCATGCAAGTCGAACAAGATGCCATGTTTGTTTAGATGGAAATCTAACATTTGCCATTGTATGTTTGCAGGAGCTTCAACCCCTTCGACTTAGGTACCACGAGGTCTCGTCCGGCAAGATGTCTTATGATGCCCGTACATCCAGCAGCTAGGACTCCTCCCCTTTATCCACATGGTCACTCGGTCCATACCGGCCTTCAACCCTGCTGCTATCACCGCGCTTGTGGACCGGCCGGAGACGCACACATTTCACCTTAGGACCGGTGAGACTACGGTCACTTTGCAGGACATAAGCATGGCCCTGGCACTCCCAATCGAGGGAAACCCTGTGTGCATAAGCTCGGATTCAGACGGGTAGCGTGAGCAGATGCTCGACCATATAGGGAAGGATCCACCCGAGGCTATAAACTCGAAGGGGGAAAGACCGAGGATTGCTGCTGGGGCTACTTTTACTTGGATCATCCAGAATTTCAAGATTTGCCCCGAGGATACCGATGAGGAGACGATCAAGACATACACTCGTGTGTATGTGTGGTACATCATCACGAGGACTCTGTTTCCAGACAACAGTGGGGATCGTGCTTAGTGGCATTGGCTCAAGTTGCTCCTTACTTTTGACTCTACCCTCAGTTGGGGTTCTGCGGCGTTGGCCTGGTTGTACCGTCAGGTAATGAGTTCTTTACAAATGTTGTTGTATATTTCTGCATTACCTCAAAAAAATTGTTCTTACCAAATGGTCGTTCACTTCATCTGCAGTTGGATGATGCTTGTCTTAGGAGCGCCGCCGATTCAGGGATTGGTGGTTGTTTGATCCTTCTTTCAGTGTGGAGCTGGGAACGCTTTCCCATTGGACAGCCGAGATTGTTGACATTCATTCCTTATATTGATAACGGCAACGACTACCTTCTCCCCACGTGGGATTACAAGTGGGATGTGGTCTCTGAACTGCCAACGGACCTAGTGGAGGCGTACAAGAGGTACACCAACGAGTTTGACACGATCACCTTGGATTAGGTAATTTCTTCGGGTGTGGTCAATTATATGTCTTGAACTTGTAATCTTTGAACTTTACATGAGTGTGGTATGCTGCAGGTGACGTGGGAGCCATACGGTCGAGGGGACCGCTTTGGTGTCCCGGAGGACTATCGCCTTAATCCTATTTGCTTTAGAGAATCTCATATGTGGCTAATGCGTTGCCCCATGGTGTGCATGTGGGCTGTTGAGTATCACCAGCGACAGCGTGTCATGACCCAGTTTGGGTTATTTCAGATTGTCCCGCCTGAGTGGAAGGACACGGACTTAGGGCTCCATAGGTAAGCTATTAGCTGCCTTACCATGTGATGTACTTATCATTCGCCAAATAACGCTCTAGGACTTGTTGTTGTGTGTAGCTTGGACGGGAAGAAGCAGAGGAAGGAGAAGGATTGGCCCAAGCTTTATAGGAAGCACCTTGAGAAATTTAGGAGGTGTGTGATCGCGGCTAAGAAAGCAAAAGGAACACAAGATAGGCCCTTCAGTCGGGATGCTTTCAACAACTACATCATATGGTTCATTGACAACACGCGGGTGGAGATATACCCACGGGCATTTCGTGATTCGATCTTGGAGGAGCCATTGGTGTTCGATGAGCTTTCAACCGAACAATACAACAACATGGTCAGAGAAGGGCGAGAAGCCGAGTTTTCTCCCTTGGTCAACTTTGTGGTAAATTGTGCCGAATATATATTTTCCGTCTTGGCGCTTCTCATACCTTGCATGGATAACTTACTAGTTTCTTGTCTATGACAGCGCGCGGAGGTAAGAAAGTCCGCCGATGCATGCGAGGACGCTTTGGACACATATCCTAGCGGAGAGAAGAGAGAGGGTCTGTTTCGTGAGTTCATTAAGAAGTAGGGCCAACGGTTAAGGCGGCTGTCGAACTTGCTAGGTTGTCGTGACCCCGAGGTGGCAACACCGTCCGAGTCACGGTCCAACACGCCCCAAGGTGACAATTCTGGCGATCATCACTCCGCATCTGAGGACGAGTCGAACACACCCGAGGTAGTACAACCATTGCATCCCCCACCCTCCCTTGCATTTCTCCAAGTACCTCCTTACCAATCTTCTTTTGTTGATAGCCCCAAGATGAGGAAAGCGTCTCTGACGAGATGACATTGGGCAACTATACTCGCTACAAGGTCCACGAGCGGTCCGACTACGTTCTCAAGCCAAGGCAACCCAAGAAGCCTTACACACCTGACCCTTCCGCGGCCAAGACAAACAAGTCCAAGAATCCATACCGTTTAGAGGTGGAGGATGAAGAGGAACCGAGGAGGAGGAGGAAGATGCCCGCGAGAAGGGGCCGAGGGGCGAAGACCACCCGTGGGAAGTAGAGTAGATGTTGCACTTGGTACTTTGGTGTCGAACCATGTCGTGAACTTGGTACTTTGGTGTTGTTTGAACCATGTGGTGTCGTGAACTTGGTACTTGTAATGGTTGTTTGAACTCGGTACTTGCAATGGTGTCGTGAATTTGTAATGGTTGTTTGAACTTGTAGCATGTTGTAATGGTCCTTGGAATCTTGACACATACAAGGCCATGACTCCCGGTTACATACTCAAAGTCTAGAACATAGGCCATGACTCCCGGTTACATACTCAAAGTCTAGAACATAGGCCCTTTGCCCTTCCTCTTCTTCTCTTCCTCTTCCTCCATGGAACGCCACGCCGCTCGATGCAGCCTTTTCCTCTCCGCATCACGAGCCAAGCCACTATTCACTTTATTGCCATCCCGGTAAGAACTTGTCCTTAGTCCAAGCACTATGCCCTTGCCACCATCAACCGTGGCTTCATCCGCAAGACTAAGATCACGAAACAAAGGCACCAGATGGTCCCGGCCCAATACGGTATCATGGATTTCGGCCTCTCTAGCCGTGAACCCCTCCTCGTCAACTTCTTCTTCGGGACCATCATCATCCGAGTCCGATGCATAGCCTCGAGAATATGGGAGGTCACGGTCCATGTCATCTTGCATGATATATTTGTCCAAATCTCCAACATTGTTGTCGTGGAGTTCAACATCATCATTGTAATCTTCATCTTCACCCCCACAATCATCATTGTCCTCTTCCATAACTTTGTCTTGGTGTCTTGAAATAGGGCTCAATGTTTGGGTCAAGAGAGGTTCACGGCTTAGCTCTTGGTCTACGGGTGGAGGACACATAGTACGCAATGGGGATGCCATACGGTTCAAGTCCAAAGACAATGAACTACCAACTTTCTTGGTGGCAAATAGCTCAAGAGCCTTGTCTAGTGATTCGGCCACCACCTCCTTGTATGCAAGCCAACAGGCCTCGGAGAAGATACGCATGGTCTTCCAACGGACATGCATTCCCAAGCCAACATTATGTCTTCCCTCCAACTCAACATCATCCTTTGGGTCCATCCATTTCAATTCAATCCTCACTGTTGGAATTATGCCCTAGAGGCAATAATAAAGATGTTATTATTATAATTCTTGTTCATGATAATGTTTATATTCCATGCTAGAATTGTATTAAGCGAAAACTTTAATACTTGTGTGGTTTGTGAACAACACCGTGTACCTAGTACGCCTCTATGGACTAGCTCATTGATCAATGATGGTTAAGGTTTCCTAACCATAGACATGAGTTGTCAATTGATAATGAGATCATATCATTGGGTGAATGATATGGTGGACAGACCCAAACTAAGCGAAGCAATTAGATCATGTCATCGTGTTCGTCTTTGCGAAGCTTTTCTTATGTCAAATATTGTATTCCTTAGACCATGAGATAATACAACTCCCTGGTATCGGAAGAAAGCTTTGAGGTCATCAAACGTCATCCTATGAGAGGGTGATCATAAAGGTGTCTCTCAGGTGATCGGAAAGTATCTATTGGGTTGTATGTATCGAGATGGGATTTGTCCCTCCCAAGTCGGAGAGATATACTTCGGGCCCACTCGGTAATCGATATCAACACCGCTTGCAAGCATGTGGTTAAGGAGTTAATCACAAAGTGATATCGGATTACGGAACGAGTAAAGTACTTGCTGTGAACGAGATTGAACTAGGTATGACGGTACCGACGATCGAATCTCGGGCAAGTAAAATATCGCGAGAAGAAGGGAATATATATATGGGATTGATTGAATCCTGGCATCGTGGTTCATCCGATATGATCATCTATGAATGTGTGGGAGTCAATATGGGTTTCCAGACCCTGCTGTTGATTATTGATAGAAGATCATGTCTGCATATTCTCGAACCCGCAGGGTCACACACTTAACGTGTCTCGACGCTAGGATAGATTGGATAATTGGTTTATGAGTTTTTGTTCGGAGTCTCGGATGGGATCCGGGACATCACGAGAGGTTCCGGAGTGGTCCGGAGAATAAGATTCATATAAGGCAGTGCAGTTTTTGGAGTTCGGAATTGTTCCGGGTTAATCGGTATTGTACCGGAAGCTTCTAGAACCTTCCGGAAGGGGACCAACGTGGCCCCACCTTCCGGGAGGGGGCATGGGCCTATGAGGGAGTGCCCTGTCCGCATTGGGCCAGGGGCACAAGGCCCCATACGGCCCAGCCGGCCAAGAGAGGTTTAAACTCTAGATAGAGCTTCTAGAAGGGGGGTTCCTTGCCCCCCACTCGTCCTCCTTGGGGCCGCCGGCCTTGGCTTGGGGGAGGGGCTAGGGCTGCGCCCACCCCTCTATATATAGAGGGCTGGGGGCGCACCAACCCCCTACACCTTCCCCTCCAACCCTAGCCGCCCTGCTGCCCTCCTCTCTCCCTCCCGACTGCTTGTAGGCGAAGCCCTGCTGCAGAAATTCTACACCAATTACACCGCGTCGTCGCGTTGTAGATCCAACCCATCTCTCCACCATACTTGCTGGACCAAGGAAGGAGGAGACGTCGAGGTGCTGCACGTGTGCATCTCACGGAGGCACCGCCACTTGTGGTGCTAGATCGGATCGGATCGCGAGGAGGAGAAGCGAGTACGACTACATCACCCACGTTCCGACGAACGTTCCGCTGTGCGAATCTTCAAGGGTATGAAGATCTAATCCAATCTCTCTCGTTGTTTGCATCTCCTAGATTAGATCTTGGCTTTCCCTCTATTCGCATCCGTAGAAAATTTTGATTTACTATGCCGCAAAACCCTTCAGTGGTATCAGAGCTACATCTATGCGTAGATGTGTTTCACGAGTAGAACGCAACATGGTTGTTGCAGGTGTTGATGTTTTCTGTTGCAAGCCTCTTGTTTGTGTTCTTCTTATGACGTGGGATAGTGAGATTGAAGCGGTCCAGGCCAACCTTACGCGACGTCGTTCGCGAGACCGGCTCCGCACTTGACGTGTGGCTTGTTCCACACATGCGGCTGGTGGATGTCAGTTTCTCTCACTATAGTTGTCATGGGATTAACACCGGAGTTTGGCAACCATAATATCACCGTTGTGGCTTTCCGTAGGTAAGAATCGTTCTTAGCATCTACTCCCATAAGCCACGTAAAACATGCAACAACAAAGTAGAGGCGTCTAACTTGTTTTTGCAGGGAGTGTTTTCTGTGATATGGTATGGCCCAAGATGTGATGTGTATAATATATGCGATGATCATGTTTTGTAATGTTTCACGACTTGCATGTCGATGAGTACACAACCGGCAGGAGCCATATGGTTGTCTTTATAATTGTGTATGACCTGTGTGTCAACTTCTTATACGCCATGTAATAGTTTCACTTTATCGCTAAGTAGTTAGCAATAGTTGTAGTTGCTATTCGTGGTGGAGGCAATCATGGTGGAGTGATGGAGATCATGCCGGCACGCACAAGATGGAGATCATTGCGCGAAGATTGGCTATTGTAGGGGTTCGTAGCATGGAAAAACAAAAAATTTCTACCGCATGCACACAATCAAGCCAAGATCTATCTACTAGATTGTAGCAACGAGTCGATAGAGGAACTCACCCTCGAAGATTCCAAAGCGGTTAACGAGGGCAGATTCTCGTGGGTGATGTAGTCGTACACTTGCCGATCTCAAGATCGCGTAGACGATCCTTCCGGCGCTGCGTTCCGGCAGCGCTCCCGCAGTCGGTCACACGTTCGGTACTCGATGAAAACCTTCCTCTCCCTTGTTCCAGCAGGCAGCGGAGGTTGTAGCACTCTCCTCGCGATTCCGGCAGCACGACGGCGTGGTACCGGAAGTAGAGGGGAGATCTCGCAGGGCTTCGCCTTAAGCCGGAGCGAGTATGGTGGACTATGAGAGAGCCTTGGTGATCTAGGGTTTAGACACACCAATTAGAAGGGGCTAAACCGGCGGCTAGGGCAATTAGAAGCTCTAACTCGGCGGCTTGGGAGAAATCCCTAGGCTATGGCTAGGGTTTAAGTTTAGAGGGAGGCAACTTGTGTGTCTAGGAGGGGACCCTGCCCCTTCTTATATAGGTGGAGGGAGGCACCGGCCAAGGGGAGGGGAATCCCTCCCCAACTCGGATCCCAAGTGGGCCGGCGGTGGAGGAGGGACTCCTCCCCAACTCGGTTTCCCACTTCCCCTCCACTTCCCAAAATAGCCGTTTGACTTTTCAAATTAGCGTTTGACTTTTCAAACTAGGATTTAATTAAACCCTTTATTTTGTTCAGCGATGACACCTAGTACATGATGCAATCATATCAACTTGATATAACACATTCATGTACCCTTCCCCTCCGGAGTGCCGGACATTCCGGAACCTTCTAGAACATTCCCGATGAAAACACCGGAATCATTCCCCAACTCCGAAACAGGACTTTCCTTATATGAATCTTATTCTCCGGACCATTCCGGATCTCCTCGTGATATCCCGGATCCCATCCGAGACTCCGAACAACATTCGGTCTCTTACTCATCATTCCATAACTACTCAACAACATCGAATCCTTAAGTGTGTCTCCCTACGGTTCGTGAATTATGCGGACATGATCGAGACACTTCTCCGATCAATAACCAATAGAGGAATCTGTAAATTCATATGGCTCCCACATATTTCTACGATTACTTTGCGATCGAATGAACCACTTACATACAATACCAATTTCCCTTTGTCTCACGATAGTTTACTTATCCGAGGTTATGATCGTCGGTATCTCTGCATACCTAGTTCAACCTCGTTACTGATAAGTACTCTTTTCTCGTTCCCGTGATATGTGATCCCTTGTGAGCCAGTCACATGCTTGCAAGCTAATTGGATGACATTCCACCGAGAGGGCCCCGGGTATATCTATCCGTCATATGGATGGACAAATCCCACTCTTGATCCATGTGTCTCAACCCATACTTTCCGAACACTCAATGCCACCTTTATAGCCACCCAGTTACGGTGTGGTGTTTGATGTCATCAAAGCATCCTTCCGGTGATGGTGATAAGCATGATCTCATGGTCGAAGGAATTAGGTTACTATGTATCAGAAAGCTTATAGCAAATGAACTATATTAAATGACTTGATCTTTATGCTACGCTTAACTATAGGAGTATGTCCATCACATCATTCTCCTAATGATATGACCTTGTTGTTAACAACATCTCTATGTTCATGATCAGGAAACCATGATCATATATTAACCAACAAGCTAGTTTAACAAGAGGCTTTACTAGGGACTCTTTTATGTTTACAAATCACACAAGTATTAATGTTTCCTGTTAATACAATTATAGCATGGTATGTAAACATTTATCATAAGTATGAAGATATGATGATAACCTACTTTATTATTGCCTGTTGGGCATATCTCCGACAGCTATACCATGTCACATTAAAGTTATATGCATGTAATGTTTATCCTTTTACGTATCTTATCATGCTTAGATCGCGACGGTAGCATTATAAGATGATTCCTCACTTAAAGATAAAGATAAAACTGTGCTCTCCCCAAGTATGCACCGTTGCGAAAGTTCGTCGTGTCCAAGCATCACGTGATGATCGGGTGCTATAGACTCTACGCTCACATACAACGGGTGCAAGCCAGTTTTGCACACGCGGAAATACTTGGGTATAACTTGACGAGCCTAGCATGTACAGACATGGCATCGGAACACATGAACCGAAAGGTTAAGCATGAGTCATATGAATGATATGATCGACACTTCGTTGTCCACCATTGAAACCACATCTCTTCTCGTGAATATCGGATTAGGTGTGGTGAATTTGGATCGTGTTCACTAAACAACTTGAGGGATGTTGAATTTAGTGGGAGTTCATCTAGTAATTTGATTAAGTTGAACTATTTATCATGAACATAGTCTAAATTGTACTTGCAAATACTGTAGATCACATGGCCAAGTCCAACTTCAACTTCAACGTTTTTGCTGAGATAGAAAAGCTTAGAAACAATGGGTCTAACTTCACCAAATGGTTCCGCATTCTGAGAATCATTCTCGCTGGCGGACAAAAGGACTATGTCCTTGAGAAAGCGCTAGGTGACGCCCCTGCTATAGATGCGCCGACTGATGAAAAATCTATTTATCAGTCGCGCAAGGATCTTCAAAATCGTTTTGAGGAGTTCGCCGGGCCCTTTGAGATTCTCGAGGAGCTGAAAAACATGTTTCAGACTCAAGCCCGTTCTGAGAGATATGAGATCTCTAAGAAATTCTTTAACTACAAGATGGAGGAAGGGAGTTCCGTTAGTGAGCACGCCATTAAGATGACGGGCTACACTCAACGCCTTGAGCAACTGGACTGCAAGATTCCAGAGGAGCTCAAGATTGACACTCCTAGCTACAAAAGTTTTGTAGTTGATCACAATCAGATTGGTTCCACTGATATGATCACTGAGCTCTTTGCTAAGATGAAAGTAGCGGAGGTGAACATCAAAAAGAATAATCATGTGTTGATGGTCAACAAGCCCCCCACCTTCAAGAAAGGTAAGGGTGCAAGGAAGCCCTTCAAGAAAGGCGGCGGCAAGCGCGTTGCCCCTGCTGAGAAGAAGCTCAAGTATGGTCCTAAACCGGACACTGAGTGCTTCTATTGCAAGGACAAGGGTCACTGGAAGCGCAACTATCCGAAGTACTTAGCGGACAAGAAGGCTGGCACCATCAAAGGTATATTTGATATACATGTTATTGATGTTTTCCTTACTAGCCCTCGTTGTAGTGCCTGGGTATTTGATACCGGTTCAGTTGCTAATATTTTTAACTCGAAACAGGAGCTACGGAATAGACGGCGGCTTGCGAGGGATGAGGTGACGATGCGCGTTGGCAACGGGTCAAGAGTTGATGTGATGGCCGTCGGCACGCTCTCCTTAGTTTTACCTTCGGGATTAGTTTTAAACCTTAATAAGTGTTATTATGTGCCTGCGTTGAGCATGAACATTATTTCTGGATCTTATTTATTGCAAGACGGTTATTCATTTAAATCGGAGAATAATAGTTCTTCTATTTATATGAGTAACATCTTTTATGGTCATGCACCTATTGTGAATGGTTTATTTCTTCTAAATCTCGAAAGGGATGAAACACACATCCATAACATTGAGGCCAAGAGATGCAAAGTAGATAGTGATAATACTACTTATTTGTGGCACTGTCGTCTAGGTCATATTGGTGTAAAGCGCATGAAGAAACTCCATTCTGATGGACTTTTGGAGTCTCTTGATTTTGAATCATTTGACACATGCGAACCATGCCTCATGGGCAAGATGATCAAAACTCCGTTCTCCGATATGATGGAGCGAGCAACGGACTTGTTGGATATCATACATACCGATGTATGCGGACCGAAGAGTGTTTCGACGCGTGGTGGATATCGCTATTTTCTCACTTTTACCAATGACTTAAGTAGATATGGGTATATCTATTTAATGAAACATAAATCTGAAACGTTTGAAAAGTTCAAAGAATTTCAGAATGAAGTGGAGAACCATCGTAATAGAAAGATTAAGTTTCTACGATCCGATCGTGAAGGTGAATATTTGAGTTATGATTTTCTCACGCATCTTAAAGCAAGTGGAATCGTTTCACAACTCACGCCACCCGGAACACCACAGCGCAATGGTGTGTCTGAACGCCGGAATCGAACCCTATTAGATATGGTCCGATCAATGATGTCTCTTACTGATTTGCCGTTATCATTTTGGGGTTATGCATTAGAAACCGCTGCATTCACTTTAAATAGGGCTCCATCTAAATCCGTTGAGACGACACCGTATGAACTGTGGTTTGGTGCTAAACCTAAGTTGTCGTTTCTTAAAGTTTGGGGATGCGAAGCTTACGTCAAGAAGTTGATGCCGGACAAGCTCGAACCCAAAGCGGAGAAATGCGTCTTCATAGGATACCCTAAGGAAACTATTGGGTATACCTTCTATCACAGAACCGAAGGCAAAGTGTTTGTCGCAAAGAACGGTCCTTTCTTGAGAAGGAGTTTCTGTCGAAAGAAGTGAGTGGGAGGAAAGTAGAGCTAGACGAGGTTATTGAACCTTCTCTTGAATTGGAGAGTAGCGTAGCACCTGAAATTGTTCCAATGCCGCCTGCACCAACAATAGAGGAAGCTAATGACAAGGATCATGAAGCTTCGGACGATGCTGCTACTGAATGTCGCAGGTCGACAAGGTCATGTGTCCCTCCTGAGTGGTACGGCAACCCTGTCTTGACTGTCTTGTTAGTAGAAAACAGTGAACCTACGAACTATGAGGAAGCGATGATGAGCCCAGACTCTGAGAAATGTCTAGAAGCCATGAAATCCGAATTGGGATCCATGAGCGAAAACCAAGTATGGACTTTGGTGGACCCTCCTAGCGACCGAAAGGCCGTTGAGTGCAAATGGATCTTCAAGAAGAAAACGGACGCAGATGGTAATGTTACCGTCTATAAAGCACGGCTTGTTGCGAAAGGTTTTCGACAAGTTCAAGGTGTTGACTACGATGAGACTTTCTCTCTCGTAGCGATGTTTAAGTCCATTCGGATTTTATTAGAAATTGCTGCATTTCATGATTATGAAATATGGCAGATGGATGTCAAGACTGCTTTCCTCAATGGCAACATTGATAAAGAGTTGTATATGATGCAACCCGAAGGTTTTGTCGATCCTAAGGATGCTGATAAAGTATGCAAACTTCAGCGTTCCATTTATGGACTGAAGCAAGCATCTCGGAGTTGGAACTTTCGTTTTGATCAAGTGATCAAGAGCTTTGGATTTGTTCCAAATTGCTACGAAGCTTGTATCTACAAGAAAGTGAGTGGGAGCTCGGTGACGTTTCTGGTACTATATGTGGATGACATATTGATTATCAGAAATGACATCAACATGCTTAACGATGTGAAGAGTTATTTGAACAAGTGTTTTTCAATGAAAGACCTAGGTGAAGCTGCTTATATATTGGGCATCAAAATCTATAGAGATAGACAAAGACGCCTGATAGCTTTAAGCCAGAGTACATACCTAGACAAAGTTCTGAAAAGGTTCAGAATGGATAAGGCGAAGAAAGGTTCAGTGCCTATGTTGTCAGGTAAGATATTGAGCAAGGCTCATTGTCCAGCTACGGTAAATGATAGGGAAGCTATGAGCAAAGTGCCTTATGCCTCGGCCATAGCTTCCATCATGTATGCCATGCTGTGTACTAGACCGGATGTGTCCAATGCTCTCAGTTTGACGAGCATATATCAAAGTGATTCAGGAGTGGAACACTGGACAACCGTGAAGAACATCCTAAAGTACCTAAATAGGACTAAAGAAATGTTCTTAGTCTATGGGGGTGATGAACAGCTTGTCGTAAAAGGTTACGTCGACGCTAGTTTTGACACCGACAAGGATGATTCTAAATCTCAGACAGGATACGTGTATATTTTGAATGGAGGAGCTGTGAGCTGGAGAAGCTGCAAGCAAAGCGTGATCGCGGGATCTACAGTAGAAGCGGAATACATGGCTGCTGCAGAAGCGTCAAGTGAAGGAGTTTGGATCAGAAACTTCATCACTGAGCTTGGCGTGGTTCCAAGTGCATTGGACCCACTGGAGATATTGTGTGACAACACTGGCGCCATAGCACTCGCTAAGGAACCAAGATATCATCCAAAGACCAAGCATATCAACTGCAAGTTTCATATAATCCGAGATTATATAGCAGATGGAGATCTGAAGATTAGCAAAGTACATACAGATCTGAATGTCGCAGATCCATTGACTAAACCTCTTCCACGTGTAAAACATGATCAGCACCTCAGTGCCATGGGTGTGAGATTGTTGCCAGATGTAAACTAGATTATTGACTCTAGTGCAAGTGGGAGACTGTTGGAATTATGCCCTAGAAGCAATAATAAAGATGTTATTATTATAATTCTTGTTCATGATAATGTTTATATTCCATGCTAGAATTGTATTAAGCGGAAACTTTAATACTTGTGTGGTTTGTGAACAACACCGTGTCCCTAGTACGCCTCTATGGACTAGCTCATTGATCAATGATGGTTAAGGTTTCCTAACCATAGACATGAGTTGTCAATTGATAATGAGATCATATCATTGGGTGAATGATATGGTGGACAGACCCAAACTAAGCGAAGCAATTAGATCGTGTCATCGTGTTCGTCTTTGCGAAGCTTTTCTTATGTCAAATATTGTATTCCTTAGACCATGAGATAATACAACTCCCTGGTATCGGAAGAAAGCTTTGAGGTCATCAAGCGTCATCCTATGAGAGGGTGATCATAAAGGTGTCTCTCAGGTGATCGGAAAGTATCTGTTGGGTTGTATGTATCGAGATGGGATTTGTCCCTCCCAAGTCGGAGAGATATACTTCGGGCCCACTCGGTAATCGATATCAACACCGCTTGCAAGCATGTGGTTAAGGAGTTAATCACAAAGTGATATCGGATGACGGAACGAGTAAAGTACTTGCTGTGAACGAGATTGAACTAGGTATGACGATACCGACGATCGAATCTCGGGCAAGTAAAATATCGCGAGACGAAGGGAATATATATATGGGATTGATTGAATCTTGGCATCGTGGTTCATCCGATATGATCATCGATGAATGTGTGGGAGTCAATATGGGTTTCCAGACCCCGCTAATGATTATTGATAGAAGATCATGTCTGCATATTCTCGAACCCGCAGGGTCACACACTTAACGTGTCTCGACGCTAGGATAGATTGGATAATTGGTTTATGAGTTTTTGTTCGGAATCTCGGATGGGATCCGGGACATCACGAGAGGTTCCGGAGTGGTCCGGAGAATAAGATTCATATAAGACAGTGCAGTTTTTGGAGTTCGGAATTGTTCCGGGTTAATCGGTATTGTACCGGAAGCTTCTAGAACCTTCCGGAAGGGGACCAACATGGCCCCACCTTCCGGGAGGGGTCATGGGCCTATGAGGGAGTGCCCTGGCCACATTGGGCCAGGGGCACAAGGCCCCATAGGGCCCAGCCGGCCAAGAGAGGTTTAAACTCTAGATAGAGCTTCTAGAAGGGGGGTTTCCTTGCCCCCCACTCTTCCTCCTTGGGGCCGCCGGCCTTGGCTTGGGGGAGGGGCTAGGGCTGCGCCCACCCCTCTATATATAGAGGGCTGGGGGCGCACCAACCCCCTACACCTTCCCCTCCAACCCTAGCCGCCCTGCTGCCCTCCTCTCTCCCTCCCGATTGCTTGTAGGCGAAGCCCTGCTGCAGAAATTCTACACCAATTACACCGCGTCGTCGCGTTGTAGATCCAACCCATCTCTCCACCATACTTGCTGGACCAAGGAAGGAGGAGACGTCGAGGTGCTGCACGTGTGCATCTCACGGAGGCACCGCCACTTGTGGTGCTAGATCGGATCGGATCGCGAGGAGGAGAAGTGAGTACGACTACATCACCCACGTTCCGACGAACGTTCCGCTGTGCGAATCTTCAAGGGTATGAAGACCTAATCCAATCTCTCTCATTGTTTGCATCTCCTAGATTAGATCTTGGCTTTCCCTATGTTCGCATCCATAGAAAATTTTGATTTACTATGCCGCGAAACCCTTCAAATTGATCCAAGACCTCGGCATAGGTTGGAGTACGCTCAAACACCAAATCGAGCTCGTCCGGGTCCGGTTCTATGTTACCTCTCAAAAAAGCATCCTTGTCTACATGGTGAACATGAACAATTCTTGCCATGCCTAAGATAATCACAAAAACAATACCATGGTCAACATACTCAATAGATACCCATGCTAACATTAACACAATACCCAACCTCTATGCCAATGCAACAACATTCTACCATGCATCTTACAAAACAACCTAGGGTTTGCAAGATATGGACCAAAACAAGAAATTAATGGGTAGAATCAAAGAAGGGGAAGAATACCTCAAGGCACTTGGAGGGATCGAACTCCATGGAGAGAGGCTTCCGATTTGGACACTAGGAGGGAGGAGGTGGCGGGGGGAGAAGATCCGCCGCCGCCGCTGCAGCTTCCTGTGGGGAGAAAGAATGAGGCTGGGTCGGGGAGGGCTGGTGCCGTGCTGGTACAAGACCTAATGTGCGGCACCATGCGCACTGGTGCTTCACTACACAGTGCGGCGCCACACAGAAAGGCGCCGCACTCGCGAGACCGGGGCCCATGAGGCCACGGGCAAGCCACGCTGGCAGGTGCACGGCGCCAAGCCTCATGGCGCCGCTCTTCAAGGTGCGGCGCCAACACGTATGGCGTTGCAAAAAGGGTTAGTGGAGTAAATTTCTTTTGGCCAGAGTTCATTTCATGAATTTGTTATTTTTATGGGTTATTTTCGTCCAAATTGCCGGTTATCTCAGACCATCTTCAAATGTGGGGAGCAAATCGAACACCCAACGTGTGGGGGGATACTCGAAAAATACGAAACCTTGGAGCTCTCTCCCCCGCTACAGTAGACAAGCGAGCCCGTCACCGGACCGGGCCGAACCTGAGCCTCTCCAGCGGCTTTGTCGGCTGAAGATGGCGGAGGGGAGGTGCCGGAGTAGTTTATGATATGTCCTTGGGCTTTTTGCCCGTAGTTTTGGAGCGTGGTGCAGATCTCGGTGGCTGGATCTGGATCCTAGGGTTCTCGCCCTCTGCCGGTTTCTCCACTGGCTAGAGGAGCTCGCGCTGGAGAGGGCCATCGTCTCCTCTTGAATAGAGTCGCTTCGAGCGTCCCTCTGCCGTGGGTTTGAGCTCTTGTGCGCTCCACATCTGGCGGCCGTGGTGGCGAGGAGATGCAGTGTGATAGGTGCTTTGCGGTGGGCGCCGTCCTTCCTGGTCGATCGTGGTGGCGAGGAAGAGTGGAGGTGCCTCTGCTTTTTCCCTAGTGATGTGGAGGCGGTTCGCCGTTTTCTTCGTCTCGGATGGCTCGGTGTCACGCATCTGCTCTGGTGAGTCATGATGGCTCTCTCGGCAGACCGCGGCTTCTGAAATGGTGCCTGGCGGAGAAGCTGTTTGGAAATATCTCTCTGGCGGCTTTCAGCGGCCTCTTCTGTGGTCCCGCCGGACCAATAGGCTGAAGGGCAGTCACTCTCTGCTGCTTGCTCCGTCTCGACAGGTTCCGGCGTGTTCCTGGCTTGCCGTGTTCATGGGCGTTCATCGGCGTTGGGCTAGTCAACTAGAAGGACTTGATCGCGTTTTCAGCAATGTTCTTGGGGTCCTTTCTATAATTTGCAGGACTTCTTTGTAATTTCTTGGGAATGTTTCTATAAACTGTACCGCCGTTGATAAATATGAATGCAGCTTTTTGGGTTCTTTGCACCCGCACTCGTTAAAAAAAAGAACAAAAAAAGAATACCCAACGTGTCTAAATTTACCAGCTTCAGACGCGGGAAGGACACCAAGGAGCGCTTTGTCTCTCTCTATCCGCGGGTGCCCAAAGAGAGGAGCATTTTTTAATTAAAAGTACATTTGACGAAAATAAATTGCATAAGACCATAGAATAAAAAAGTTAGAAAAATACTTTAAAAAATGTAAACTAGATGGTCACAGCGTGGAGGTGGCGGCATCTACGCAACGGTCTGGGCCGCCATCGTCGACTCTTGCAGGGCCTTGAACATGCTGGCCCAATGCCTCTCCTCCGTGAGCGTCATCTCCGTCGGCATTGATCAGCCTACGCCGACGGCCACCGTGGGCACAGTATCACCGTTGGCTTAGACCCACCTACCCCGACGGCCACTGTCAGCATCACACGGCCTTCAGCACAGGCCTACGCCACGTGGATTTGCCATCTTCGGAGGAAACGGCAGAACGACGACGTTCATAGTCATGACTATGCCGACGGTATTACCGTCGGCACTATAACAACGGTAGCAGCTACTTCAATGCTGCTAGCTTGTTTGCCTCTCTCAAAATGACTCCTGAACATAGTAACACTGATGCCCACTGCCGGTACTATACCATTGGCAGCAGCTCCTCCAGCACTAGTGGTTTCCAGGTGGAGATGTAAGGTGTCATAGTAACGCTGATAGTTACCATGGGCACTATCATAGTGGCCCTGCCACACCAGCACTGACATAGTGAAAGGATATGGATGTCGCCTAGAGGGGGGTGAATAGGCGATTAAAACTTTTCCTAGAGTGGCTCAACAAAGGCGGAATAAAACTAGTGTTTTACTTTGTCAAGCACAACCTAGAACAACTAGGGTTCACCTATGTGCACCAATAACTTATGCTAAGCAATACAAGCAACAAAGTGATAGCAAGGTATAGATTACTTCAAGCACGAAGGCTATCACAATGTAAAGTGCATAAGTAAAAGCTCGGGTATAGTGATAACCGATGCACGTGGGGACGACGATATTTTACCGAGTTCCTCCCAACATAGAGTACGTCTCGTTTGGAGAGGGGGTGGTATCAAACCACCAACGCCACAAAAGGCCTCACTTATTCTCCGGTGAATCTCACCCCAACGGGATCGATTCACGCTTCCACTATTGGTGCACTTGTCGGTGGCAACCGGAACCTCTCACAAGGTTGGGGCACTTCTCCACAACTTAATTGGAGGCTCCCAACAAACGCCACAAAAGGCCACAATGCCACCAAGGCCACAAAACCGTCTAGGGTTCCAAGAACCCAAGAGGGACAAGCTCCAATGAGTAACTCAAACCAAATCCTCCGAGGAGAACTCAAACCGATGCACCAAATGCAAATGGCAAGAACACCACAAAGGTGCTCAAATCCCTCACTCTCAAGTCCCAACAAAGCAACTAAAGCTATTGAGGGAACAAGAGAGGAGGAATCAAAGTGAGACACAAAATGCACCAAAATCTAGATCCCTAAAGATGCACTCACAAAGAGATGAATCAGTTAGGTCGAAACGTGGGTCTAGACCTCCTCTGTCTTCCACTCAAATATGGGCAAGAATCATCGGAGGGAAAAGATTAGGCAAGCTTCAAGATCTAGAGCAAGTGTGGACAAAGTTTAGCCTAATAGATAAGAGAGGAGCTACCTAAACTAAAAACGGGCAAAGCTTAAATAGAAGGCCCAGAAAATCTAGCCGGTTGGGCAGTTTTTCGAAACGGTCCGGTACTACCGGATTTAACCGGTACTACCGGTACCGGATCCAAATAAAATGGCAGGAAAAAGAAGGAACCAGGCGAGCGAGAGGCGCAGCAGTGGGGCCTGGCGTGCGAGGCAAAGCAGCAGCCAGCAGCGCAGCGGCAGCAGCTCGTCAACGCGCGCGCGCAGCTAGCGCAGCAGCAGCGCAGAGCAGCAGTGCATGAAGCTAGCAGCGCAGCGGCAGAATCAGGCGGGGCCAGCGCGTAGTGGGGCCAGCTGCAGCGTGCGAGCAGCAAGCAGCAAGCCAGCAAGCGCGCAACACAGCAGCAGAAGCGCGGCAGCAGCATCGGCGGTCAAAGCAGCAGGGCAGGGCCCAGCGGGAGCAGAATGGACGAAAATAACCCAAAAAAATAACAATTTCACGAAATAAACTCTGGCCAGAAGAAATTCACGGAACTAACCCTTTTTGCAACGCCATACAGCATGGCGCCGCACCTTGAAGAGCGGCGCCATTACGCCTGGCGCCGCGCACCTGCCAGCGTGGAGCCCCGCGGGCCCGGTCCCGCTAGTGCGGCGCCTTGTAGCGTGGCGCCGCACTGTGTAGTGCGGCGCCATTGCGCCTGGCGCCGCACTTTAGGTCTTGTACCAGCGCGGCGCCAGCCCTCCCTAGACCCAGCCCATTTCCTCTCGCAGACAGAACCGCATGGCGGCTAGGGTTTGTCGCCGCTGGTGATTCTCCTCTCAAGAAATCGACAGATCTGAGCAATTTGGCCAAGGATCTTCCTCCTAATCCCTCCCCCAGGTATCTCCTCTCATTCCCATCCGAAAATTCCTTGCTATTTGTCTCCTTTTAGTCAAATTTCGGTGGAACACTAGTTTCAATTGGATTTGGAGGTTGATTTGAAGCAATGATATGTCTATTTGATGTTTAGGTTTAGAAATACTTGTAAGATGGATAGTGGTCTCCTAGGTTGCAATTTCTCTTTATATTATGAAGCATTGCCAATATATATTACCAATTGTATGGTTACATATAGGTTTGTTGATATTTGTTCATGTAGGATGAAATGGAACTATAGTTAGAACTATTGCCAATATATATTACCAACTCTAGATGCTAGAACTATAGGTAGAGTAGGATAAAATGCTAGATTAAGATGTAGAACTATTTTTGTTCATGTTACAATTATAGGTATAGTAGGGTAGGATTTTTGTCATGTTACAATTATAGCTAGAGTAAGATGGAGTATATGTGACAACTATAGTTGGAATAAGATGGACATTTTGTAATTGTTCTTATTCTCTCTATTGTTTTGAATATGTAGGATGACTCTAAACCCCCTTCTAAACAATGCTCACTATGATGTTCAACACCGTGCCTACAAGATGTCGGAGAAGAGACAGGTACTAAAAACTTCAATGCAAGTTGAACAAGATGCCATGTTTGTTTAGATGAAAATCTAACATTTTGCCATTGTATGTTTGCAGGAGCTTCAACCCCTTCGACTTAGGTACCACGAGGTCTCGTCCGGCAAGATGCGTTATGATGCGCGGTACACTCCGTACGTCCAGCAGCTAGGACTCCTCCCCTTTATCCACATGGTCACTCGGTCCACACCGGCCTTCAACCCTGCTGCGATCACCGCGCTTGTGGATCGATGGAGGCCGGAGACGCACACATTTCACCTTAGGACCGGTGAGACTACGGTCACTTTGCATGACATGAGCATGATCCTGGCACTCCCAATCGAGGGAAACCCTGTGTGCATGTCCTCGGATTCAGACGGGTGGCGTGAGCAGATGGTCTCCCTTATAGGGAAGGATCCACCCGAGGCTATAAACAAGAAGGGGGAAAAACTGAGGGTCGCTGCCGGGGCTACTTTTACTTGGATCATTGTCATCTTGTGTGATATATTTCTCTAAATCTCCAATATTGTTGTCGTGGAGTTCAACATCATCATTGTCATCTTCATCTTCACCCCCACAATCATCATCTTGGTGTCTTGAAATCGGGCTCAATGTTTGGGTCAAGGGAGGTTCACGCCTTAGCTCTTGGTCTACGGGTGGAGGACTCATAGTACGCAATGGGGATGCCATACGGTTTAAGTCCAAATACAATGAACTACCAACTTTCTTGGTGGAAAATAGCTCAAGAGCCTTGTCTAGTGATTCGGCCACCACCTCCTTGTATGCAAGCCAACGGGCCTCGGAGAAGATATGCATGGTCTTCCAACGGACATGCATTCCCAAGCCAACATTATGTCTTCCCTCCAACTCAATATCATCCTTTGGGTCCATCCATTTCAATTCAATCCTCAATTGCTCCAAGACCTCGGCATATGTTGGAGTACGCTCAAACACCAAATCGAGCTCGTCCGGGTCCGGTTCTATGTTACCTCTCAAAAAATCATCCTTGTCTACATGGTGAACCTGAACAATTCTTGCCATGACTAACATAATCACAACAACAATACCATGGTCAACACACTCAATAGATACCCATGCTAACATTAACACAATACCAACCCATATGCCAATACAAGAACATTCTACCATGCATCTTACAAAACAAACTAGGGTTTACAAGATATGGACCAAAACAAGAAATTAATGGGTCAAATCAAAGATGAAGGGGAAGAATACCTCAAGGCACTTGGGGGGGTTGAACTCCACGGAGAGAGGCTTCCGATTTGAACACTAGGAGGGAGAAGGTGGAGGGAGAAGAGCCGCCGTCGCCGCCGCCGCTACAGCTCCTGTGTGGGTGAGAGGAAATGGGCTGGGTCTGGGGAGGGCTGGCGCCGTGCTGGTACAAGACCTAAAGTGTGGCGCCAGGCGCAACGGCGCCGCACTACACAGTGCGGCGCCACGCTACAAGGCATCGCACTAGCGGGACCGGGCCCGCGGGGCTCCAGGCTGGCAGGTGCGCGGCGCCAGGCGCAATGGCGCCGCTCTTCAAGGTGCGACGCCACGCTGTATGGCGTTGCAAAAATGATTAGTTCCGTGAATTTCTTTTGTCCAGAGTTCATTTCGTGAAATTGTTATTTTTTTGGGTTATTTTCGTCCATTCTGCCCCCAGTGGGAGCCAGCGCGCGCGCGAGCAGATGTAGAGCGACGCTGGGCGGCTGCACGCGCGAGGCTAGCGAGCGAGGCCAGCTGGGCGCGCGGCGGCAGCAAGCGCGCAGGACGAGGTGGGTCAACGCGCGGATCTGAGCACAGGGAGTAGCTGGGCTGCGAGGCGCTGGTAGGAAAATACCTGGGCCGGCCGGTAGTACCGGCCCACCCGGGCGATACTACCGGGCCGGTCCGGTAGGACCGGAAAAATGTACCAGGCCAGACTGAAGGCGAGCGGGCTGAGTCAGACGCGTCCGGTACTGGGCCCGGTAGTACCGGACGGCCCAGGAGACTGTTTTTCTTTTTTTCTTTTTAGATTTAAAACGACAAATATTCAAATGGTCATAACTTTTAAACGGTAGCTCCGATTGATCCGATTCCAATTGCGTTGGATAAAGGACGACAAAAGCTACCCTATAAAAAGTGAAAATATTGGTTATCGCCAAGTGAGAAAGTATCAAGTAGAAAAATGTGGGATACCTCACTTGGTGAGAAACCGAAAAACCGCATAAATCAAAATCGCAACAAGATACATATGGGAGATCTGATTTTGATGAACAAGAGCTTGTTATGGAGATTACCACAAGCTCTATATCCTCACATGGATAAGACCAAATAACAACCAAATACGATGATGCAAGTACGCAAAGGTTTGAGCTCTCTCCGAACGATGTGACCGAATTACTCATACGAGAGTCCCTCTTGATAGTACGGTTATCTATCCTAAACCCGGTCTCCTACACACAACAAGAGACCGGCAAAAGATAAAACCTATCAAGATTATACCTTTGCCTTGAGCATTCCACTTGAGCTCGATGTAGACGGTCTTGCCCTTCTCAAGATGGAACGCCTTTCTTAATTCCTCATCATCGACCTCGCATATTGAGCTTGCACAACATATTTTCTTTGCAATTCATCGACCTTGAAGCCAACACATGCTCCAAGCGATGCCAATGGACAAATCCTACAAGTATAACTTAATACACACATTAGTCCATAAAGATTGTCATTAATTACCAAAACCACACATGGGGGCCCAACATGTTCTTTCACATAGTAACGCCGATGGTATAACTGTCGGCACTACAACAGCGGCAGCAGCTACTCAGTGCTGCTAGCTGGTTTGGCTCCTTCAAAAATGACTAACACTTGGGCTCCTTAACATACTAACACTGATTTCCACCGTCGGTACTATACCATTGGCAGCAGCTCCTCCAGCACTAGTGGTTTCCAGGTGGAGATGTAAGGTGACATAGTAACGCCGACGGCTACCGTGGGCACTATCACAGTGGCCCTGCTGCTCCAATACCTCATCCGCACCATCACTAACATGATAACGCTGACGGTATGACCGTCGGCACTATAACAGAGGCAGCAGCTACAACAGCTAAACATGTATGGTGACATAGTAACGCCGATGGCTACCGTGGGCACTATCATAGTGGCCTTGGTAGTACCTCGGCCGCAATGTCGCACCAGCACAACCTTTGTATTCCATGTAGATATGGCCAAAAAAAACCTAAACCAGCAAAAAGTACATTGGTCAACGCTCGTACGGAGATAGCTAGGGGGCAGATCTTCGGGCCCATAAACTAGGGTTTCGCTGGAAAATAACCGCAGGAGCACCGGAATCCCATGAAAACTTGTGTGTGGCCATAGCATACATGTACAAGTGTGGTGGAACATCCATAGATGCATTTCCTATCTCCCGAGTAAGAACGTGATCACGTGCACGCGATAACACTAGCAGAAATGCTCGACATATAGGAAGAAACCCTCGCTATGGGTCAAAATGAGGGCTACCAATGGAATCTTGGCCCAACCTTTGTTTTCCATGTACATATGGCCAAAACAAACCTAAACCAAAAAAATTACATTGTTCAACGCTCGTACGACGATAGCAAGGGGGTAGATCTTCGGGGCCCACAGACTAGGGTTTTGTTGGAAAATGACCGCAGGAGCGCCGGAATCCCATGAAAACTTGCGTGTGGCCATAGCATACATGTACAAGTGTGGTGGAACATTCATAGATGCATTTCCTATCTCCTGGGTAAGAACTTGTTCACGTGCACGCGATAACACTTGCAGAAATGCTCGATGAGTAGGAAGAAACCCTCGCCGCGGGTCAAAACAAGGGCTACCGGTGGAATCTTGGGCCCAACCTAGGTATTCCATGTAGATATGGCCAAAACACACCTAAACCAACAAAAAGGTACATTGGTCAACGCTCGTACGAAGGTAGCTAGGAGGGTAGATCTTCGGGGCCCACAGACTAGGGTTTCACTGGAAAATGACCGCAGGAGCGCCGGAATCCCACGAAAACTTGCGTGTGGCCATAGCATACATGTACAAGTGTGGTGGAACATCCATAGATGCATTTCCTATCTCTCGGGTGCGAGCGTGTTCACGTGCACGCAATAACACTTGCAGAAATGCTCGACGTGTAGGAAGAAACCCTCGCTGCGGGTCAAAACGAGGGCTACCGATGGAATCTTGGCCCAACCTTTGTTTTCCATGTAGATATGGCCAAAACAAACCTAAACCAACAAAAAAGTACATTGGTCAACGCTCGTACGGAGATAGCTAGGGGGGTAGATCTTCGGGTCCTATAGACTAGGGTTTCGCTAGAAAATGACCGCAGGAGCACCGGAATCCCATGAAAACTTGTGTGTGGCCATATCATACATGTAAAAGTGTGGTGGAACATTCATCGATGAATTTCCTATCTCCCGGGTAAGAACGTGTTCACGTGCCCGCGATAACACTAGCAGAAATGCTCGACGGGTAGGAAGAAACCCTCGCCGCGGGTCAAAACGAGGGCTACCAATGGAATCTTGGCCCAACCTTGGTTTTCCATGTAGATATGGCCAAAAACAACCTAAACCAACAAAAAAGTACATTGGTCAACGCTCGTATGAAGATAGCTAGGAGGGTAGATCTTCGGGGCCTACAGACTAGGGTTTCGCTGGAAAATGAACGCAGGAGCGCCGGAATCCCACGAAAACTTGCGTGTGGCCATAGCATACACGTACAAGTGTGGTGGAGAATTCATAGATGTATTTCCTATCTCCTGGGTAATAACATGTTCACGTGCACGCGATAACACTTGCAGAAATGCTCGACGTGTAGGAATAAACCCTCGCCGTGGGTCAAAACGAGGGCTACCGGTGGAATATTGGGCCCAACCTAGGTATTCCATGTATATATGGCCAAAACACACCTAAACCAACAAAAAGGTACATTGTTCAACGCTCGTACGAAGGTAGCTAGGAGGCTAGATCTTCGGGGCCCACAGACTAGGGTTTCGCTGGAAAATGACCGCAGGAGCGCCGGAATCCCACAAAAACTTGCGTGTGGCCATAGCATACATGTACAAGTGTGGTGGAACATCCATAGATGCATTTACTATCTCCCGGGTGCGAGCGTGTTCACGTGCACGCGATAACACTTGCAGAAATGCTCGACGTGTAGGAAGAAACCCTCGCCGCGGGTCAAAACGAGGGCTACCGATGGAATCTTGGACCAACCTTGGTTTTCCATATAGATATGGCCTAAAAACACCTAAACCAACAAAAAAGTACATTGGTCAACGCTCGTACGGAGATAGCTAGTGGGGTAGATCTTCGGGGCCCACAGACTAGGGTTTCGCTGGAAAATGACCGCAGGAGCGCCGGAATCCCACAAAAACTTGCGTGTGGCTAGAGAATACATGTACAAGTGTGGTGGAACATCCATAGATGCATTTCCTATCTCCCGGGTGCGAGCGTGTTCACGTGCACGCGATAACTCTTGCAGAAATGCTCGACGTGTAGGAAGAAACCCTCGCCGCGGATCCAAACGAGGGCTACCGATGGAATCTTGGCCCAACCTTGGTTTTCCATGGATATATGGCATAAACACACCTAAACCAACAAAAAATTACATTGGTCAATGCTCGTATGAAGATAGCTAGGGGTAGATCTCCGAGGCCCATAGACTAGGGTTTCGCTGGAAAATGACCGCAGGAGCGCCGGAATCCCACGAAAACTTGCGTGTGGCCATAGCATACATGTACAAGTGTGGTGGAACATTCATAGATGCATTTCCTATCTCCTGGGTAAGAACATGTTCACGTGCACGCGATAACACTTGTAGAAATGCTCGACGTTTAGGAAGAAACCCTCACCGTGGGTCAAAACGAGGGCTACCGGTGGAATCTTGGGACCAACCTAGGTATTCCATGTAGATATGGCCAAAACACACCTAAAACAACAAAAAGGTACATCGGTCAACGCTCGTACAAAGGTAGCTAGGAGGGTAGATCTTCGGGGCCCACAGACTAGGGTTTCGTTGGAAAATGACCGCAGGAGCACCGGAATCCCATGAAAACTTGTGTGTGGCCATAGCATACATGTAAAATTGTGGTGGAACATCCATAGATGCATTTCATATCTCCCGGGTGCGAGTGTGTTCACGTGCACGCGATAATACTTGCAGAAATGCTCGACGTGTAGGAATAAACCCTCGCTGTGGGTCAAAACGAGGGCTACCGATGGAATCTTAGACCAACCATGGTTTTCCATATAGATATGTCCTAAACACACCTAAACCAACAAAAACGTACATTGGTCAACGCTCGTACGGAGAGAGCTAGTGTTGTAGATCTTCGGGGCCCACAGACTAGGGTTTCGTTGGAAAATGACCGCAGGAGCGCCGGAATCCCATGAAAACTTGCGTGTGGCCATTGCATACATGTACAAGTGTGGTGGAACATCCATAGATGCATTTCCTATCTCCCGAGTGTGAGCATGTTCACATGCACGCGATAACACTAGCAGAAATGCTCGACGTGTAGGAAGAAACCCTCGCCGTGGGTCAAAACGAGGGCTACCGATGGAATCTTGTCCAACCTCGGTTTTCCATATAGATATGGGCTAAACACACCTAAACCAACAAAAAATTACATTGGTCAACGCTCGTACGGAGATAGCTAGTGGGGTAGATCTTCGGGACCCACAGACTAGGGTTTAGCTGGAAAATGACCGCAGGAGCGCCGGAATCCCACGAAAACTTGCGTGTGGCCATAGCATACATGTACAAGTGTGGTGGGACATCCATAGATGCATTTCCTATCTCCCGGGTGCGAGTGTGTTCACGTGCACGCGATAACACTTGCAGAAATGCTCGACGTGTAGGAACAAAACCCTCGCACGGGGTCAAAACGAGGGCTACCGATGGAATCTTGGCCCAACCTTGGTGGTCCTAGTCCTGGTCGTTCTGCTGGACTGTCTCCTGACGAGGACTGTTACTCGCGCCGACGCTCGCCGATGCCGGTTAGTTGAAAGCAACACTTACACAATTTACCATGCATGAATTTTGACTTAGACAATTTGCTATACAAAAACTTTTAACTTTTTCTTAACTTGTCATGCATGAACTTTGACTTAGACAATTTGCCATTATAAATGGGCGTGTTCTTTCGTTTTGTAGTGATCTCGAAGTCTATGATCCAGTGCTCGAAGTCCGTTGAAGACCGGTTGCTATGTATCCCATGACTATGTGTATTGAACATGTAGTGATCATGCTCTCCAAGACAATGTGCAATGAATGACATTGTAGTGATGACTATGTGTAATGAACTTGTAGTGATGACTATATGCAATGAACTTGGAACGATGAGTGTGTGTATGACTATGTATCTATAAAGATTTGATAGTCTTGAATTCTTCTTATCTACAAAGATTTGATAGTCTTGTCTTATAGGTCTCCATTGCAAGCCTTACCGAAGAAATAAAAAGGACTATCTCAATTCCCTATTGATTTCTTCAGTAGGGTCTTCAGCTACTTCTAGCCCACGTCCTTTCTCTTTTGGTTGATAAGAAGATCTTACTACGAGCTACTCCTTACGTTTAAAAATATAAGATGTTTAAATTAGTAAAGTTAATGTATCTAGATATTCTTTAGTGTATATATTCAAATGAATCTACACACTAAAAAATATCTAGATACACTTATTTTACAAACCTAAAATATCTTATATTTCTAAACGGAAGGAGTAGGATCGTGTTTTGCATTGAAATGGAAAAGGGAGAATGCTTACGTTGCCCTCCTTATAGAAAATCCAAAGAAAAATCGAAAGAGTTCAGAACGGGTTTCCATTTCCCCATTTGGAAAATAAACAAGTTAACGGCCAACAACCCAGTACTGTCACGGTAGAGAAAAAGAAGAGAAAACAGACACATCGTATTTATCACGTTGTTTCATCAATCAATTTTTGTAACGTACTAAATTAACTAGTTGAGGTCGTCTATAATGACACATTGTCCATGGTTAATTGTGTTGATGAAAATGGTGGAAAAAGGTCACCAACCATCCTCTTATCTGCTGGGAAATATGAAGGAGCAGAACGCAAGAGTACTCACGAACAAATCTTCTATCACCCCCACTCCGTTGAAGAAAATTCAGGGACGTCATTATCTACTCATCAAGTGTAATAAAAATATAAAAGCACGCAGGGATCACAAGTTCACAACCTCTATATGGACAACTGATGTTTAACTGATTCTCAAGTGAAAATAAGCAATCCGATTTTTGTACTCCCTCCGACCCATATTAGTCGACTCCAATTTAAATGTATCTAGATAAGTTTTTATGATAGATATATTTAAATTAAAGTCAACTAATATGGGTCAAAGGGAGTACTACCTCGTACTAGATGTCACGTGTTAGTGTTTTTTTGTTGTGAGTTCTTAGCTTCTTACCTGGTTGAGTTCACCTTGTAGTTTTGCTTAAAAAGCCACTCTATGGCTATGTTGCTATTCCACAAGAAACCAAGAGGACGCCAGCTACATCCTCACTGAAGTACCTCAGCTAGGTATCTGGCCACCATTCCTTTATCAATAGATGTTTATTAGTGGGACTCGGTCGCATAAAAACCAGTGATCCTCAGAGTGATAATGTTGGCGTCACTTTTCCTTGCATAAAGGCAAAAGAAAAAGATATTTGGTATCGCGTAGTGACCTGTGATCATTACGATTGTGAGGAATGTTTTAGTTTTCTAAAAAGGCAAAAGCTAGCGACTAGAGATAAGAAGCATCAATTCCTAGATTGATTCCACATGCTGACCAATCGATGGGTCATGAGAAGAGGGTTTGGAACAAAGATGCGTCTGCCTAAAAAATTACAACAGATATAGACGGTAGGCTCGAGAAGATCCCGGCTTTAACTTAGTGAAGCCATAACCAAGTTTAGGAGGAGAACGCTCCCCACAACCAAAACAACACAACACACACGGGTAAGTCCAAAGGCACAAACGCCCCAACGCACACCTAAGGAGACCTGACACCAGATACAAGAAGGATAAGAGACGATGCCTGGCCTAGTCCGACGCGTCTCGAATGATCCTGTGAAGATGGCGAATCCTTCCAATCGTCAACTCCACCGTCTCCTGGTTGTGTCTTCTAGCCATTGGCTTCCACGCCTGTATGAGTGAAGTCATTTTGTATAGCACGTCAGCTGGCTGAGACGGAAAGGTCCCCTCAATCGAGAACCTGTTCCAAGTGGTACAGAGAGACCAAAGCAACGCCGCGCAACCGATCCATAACACTAGCTTAGTTTGTCCAACCTGGTTATCCAAAAGTCTATAGGCGTCCGCGAAGGAGGTAGGATTCCAAGAACAGGAGAGCAGTTCCCTAACTGTGCTCCACATGAACGTGGCTAAGGTGCACAAGAAGAATATGTGGTTCGCATCCTCTACTCGCCGCACAAAGCACAACAACCATTAGAGGGTCCCTTTCTATGCTTGATGTTTCCATTGGTTGGTAATCTATTGCGGGTGAGTTGCCATAGAAAAATATTTCAGTGGCACCTTAATCAACCAAATATCGCTCTAGTGCTTCTTAGGTGTGCCCCGACACAATTTTTGGTATAAGGATTGCATCGGGAACCTCCCCGAAGGTTCCAAGGCCCAGCTAATGCGATCATTCCCCTCCCTAAGGTGCACACCCTCCAATCCCCTAAAGAGGTTAGCAAAGTCAATGCGATCCGGGACACCCAACGCCCCGTCGGAAGGATGCTTGTTGTAGCATCCCAATTGTCTAACAATTGTAATGCTACTTAGTCTAGTAATATAATGGCCACTTCCTATATATAATTGTTGCATCATAATTATATCATGCTCATGTCATCATGCCACCTTGCATTTGAGCATTATATAAAACCCTTTTTGTTTTGGTTCTTCTCTCATATGCATTGTAAATTGTATTTTGCCTCTTGATATTGTATTTGGTTATTGATATATTGTTTAATGCCCAAGTTGAGTTGGGGGCATATCTTTTATTCCACTCCACCACCTTTCTTTGTCACCACCTTATACTTCCACCATTCCAATAACCCATGAGCTTGTAATTCTTTTCTTTGGATTTTTATTCTAGCTCATGTGGGTTGGGTGGATCCAATTCTAATTTATTTTGCTTGGTCTTTATTCCACCTTTTGGGAATGCATGGAATCATGCCATGTGATTTTATTTTGTTTTCACAAGATTAACACATGGCATTAAATACTTGCATGGGCCATGCAACCATCACCATCTTTTGTCCTCCTTTGGTTTTATTTGACTTTGAGTGGATCATCTTCCCATCTCTCTCTTTCTCTCAATCTTTTCTACCTTGTTTTGTTTCTTGCTTTGTGCCATCAAACCTCATCAACCTCACTTGAGTAGTGCCATGCATGAGCTTGTAAGATCATCACCTTGTCCATCCTTTTCTCTCACTTGATCATGCATACCAACACCCCTCACCACCTTTTTATCTCTTCTACTTCTTTGCTAGATCTTGTTTGATCTTTGCTTGATCTTGTTTGATCTTGCTAAAAGCCACCACCACATCACCCTCTCTCTCTAATCCTCTCTCCAAAAACCTAACACCTCATCTAAACCCTAACCCTAGTGTCCTCTCTTTTCTTCTAACCCTAGTTCTAAGCCAAACCCTAACCTCACCCTACCTCACCCTCTCCTCTCACCAAGCTGAGGAGTCCCCCTCTCCCTGCCAGCAAGCCCCACCTAGCTACCCATCTACCTCACCCCACCCTTCTCCTAAACCCTAACCGAGCCACCTCCTTTTCTAACCTAGCCAAGTGCACCCGAGCCCCTCCCCTCTTCCTCTCTTTCTCTCTGCCATGCTGGCCCCAGCTGCTGCTCCCTACCGTCCCCACCTGGCCCACTTGCCATGCTCCTGCTCTGCCCAAGCCGAGCCCCAGCTCCTGCACGTGAGGAGGAGGAGGAAGAAAAGGTGCCGAGCCACCTTTTTGCCCTTCCCCGCTCCCACACGGCACCCACGCCCTCTCCCTCGCCTTATACTTTTCCCCACGCCTCCTCTCTCTCGCCAGATCCACCCCAGAGCCCCTGCCTCTCCCCTCCTTCTTCTCACTGACGCCAACTCCTCTCGTCGGTCACCGCCAGTACCTCCGTCGTCTCTTCGTTCCAGCCAGCAAGTGCGTCGTGGAGGTGGTCGAGGAGACCAGGGAGGCTCCCCTGCTTCGCCCTGTACGTGCCAGCGAGGAGGAGGAGAACCAGATCCACCGGAATCATCACCGCGCCGCCGAAACCCTAACTCCGGCCGGCCGCCTACTACGTCGACGATCGATCGCTCCGCTGCCCTAACCACCACCGTCAGCAACTTCGCGGTAAGCCATACTCTCTCCCTGACATCCTCGCCGTCCTCGACGTTGCCTGGTCGCGCCGTGCGTTCCGTCGGGCACTCTCGGTGCGTCGCCGAGCGCGGGCGTCTGCACACCTCCACGACACGAACCACTCATCTAGCCGCCCATCCCCTTCCTAGCAACGTCCCCCACCTACCGCAGTGGCTGCCGCCTCCGCGCGCGCACGCCAGGTCCCGGGTTCGAGTCCTCGATCCGCGCCACGCGCAGACCTGCCGCCAGACGGTGGAGAAGATCCACAGTACCTAGCGCCGTTTTGCAAATAGCCCCTCTATTTTTCTCGCGCTCAACCCGCGGTCCCGCCGACCCCACCTGCCAGCCGCTGTGTGCTTTTTGCAGGAAAGCACTCCGGTTTTCGTAACTCTCAACCCGCGCTCCATCGCGTACCCGCTTGTCAGTCACTGCGGGTTTAGTCGCTGTCACATGGGCCCGTAGCCACCGGGCCCATCTGTCACCCTCTGTGGCTAGGAAGCGCCGTGGTGAGAAAACAATTCCTGCGCGCCGTTTCGCCAAGTCAGCATCGGCCCCACCCATCAGTGGCTATGACTGGGTCGGGCTGAGTAACAAAAGTCTGCCCTGTTGCCTGTTTTAATTAAACCTTTTCAAAATTGATTTAAATTCAAATTCAATCTGTTTTTAAATAACTTTTGAATTATAAATCCAAATAATACAAATAATATATGTTTTGAAATCAAAAAAATGTGAGGATTTCAAATATGCCCTTCAAAATATATTTTGAACACTTTAATTTTCGAGTTGTTTAAAATTACAATAAAATGCCCTTTGCCTTAATTAATTAATAACTTTTGTTTTATAACTCCGAATTTGACAAATAATATGTCTAAATCGATCAGAGCGACGAGCCCATTCTATCTATGCATTCCATGTTCTGAATTGCAGCATGCATAATATAAATATAAAGTATACAGCAACTTAATTGAGGATAAAAGGTGACTAAAACGCCATAAAATGATTTATTCTTGTACTCCACACCTCACCCATGCCATGTTACATTATTGCCATGCAAATTGTGCATCATTCATCATGGCATGATTGTTTGCTTGTCGCATTTTAATTCATATGCTTGTGCACTTTATTTATGTTGGCCCTTGTTTGTTTGGTTCTTCTTCGAATAGACGCTGAGCAGGGGATATATCAAGAAACCCAGGAGCACTACCCAGATCCATCCCTCGCTTCAACTGAGCTGCCAGACAAGCACTACCACATGCTTGCATACATATAGTACCTATTGCCTCTATCTTATTCTTGCATCATGGAGTCGCGATTGCATTAATCTGAATCCCAAGTACTGCATAGCCTTTACTTTTAAACCCCACCGAAGCTTGTTCCTCCATCCCATGAGCCATTACTACAGGAGTTGATTGAGCCATGCGGGTCGTAGAACAGCATGTGTAGGGTATGTGAGTGTCTGATGGATAACGAGGTACCTATACAACTTAACCTGAGTAGTAATGGGATAACTAATGAAAGTGGCACCGGTGAGCAATATCTGCTATTTGGTTTTTCATGCTCACTTGTGTCCCGCAGGACCCCGAGTACTTGATTCCTGTTCCTTGAATATTCGCGCTATCCACATCTGGGAGGCTTATGAACCCCCCTGAGCCAGAGCTTGATTCATTCTTATTTCTTGGGGCCACAAGTAGTTTGGGGCTTTATTACTATCCTGTACTTATGCCATGCTTTACTGCTTTATTTAAGATTGTGCGAGGAGCACCTGTACTGTTTTGGATGCGGAGTGTTTTCGCGGTATCGACAAGCCCAGTCACACTTTCGGGTTCCTAGTCGTTTACAGCCATTGACGCAAACCTTGAGTCCGTCTCGGAGCCGGCCAACTTCGTTGCGGGTAGCTTAATGGGGTGGCCCCCTGAAATATTTCTGAATCCTGTGATCGCTTTGTCGTGAATGCCTCGTTGGGTTTTGATTTGGTTTCTCTGAGGTTGATCGAGTGTGTGTTGCTATTTGTGCACCCCTGCAGGGTAAATCTTTCTGAAAGCCGTGTCCGCGGTTATGGACGACTTGGAGCACAGTTTCTCGATCATAGACAAGTATAACTAAAGTACCGCTTTTAATTTGACTAAGTACCTGACTAGTAAATAGTGCAACACTCATGGAATGGACAATAAAACTGCCAACGGATGGGGGGGGTTGTTCGTCCGCTTCCTCGTTGGTAAGCGAGGTGGAGGATGGATCTGTTAATATTACCGTTATAACTGTTGTTACTAATTCACGGACATCCGCCTATCTTTGGTTAGGCGGATGGATAGCGAGTATCTATAGAATTGTTAGGTATTATCTTTTGCTACAATTGCGTCACCCCAGGTTGTGTCCCTTTAGAGGCATAAAGACTTGCTGAGTACCCCTAGGGTCTCACACGATAAATTGTTTGATTCAGATGAACAGGTACACTCGCAAGATGGATACTGGGTGGAGGAGACGGACGATGTGGGCAACGATCACTCGGTTAGAGATTCCGGGAACGGGGATCCGTGAGATCTATGGGCGGGATGTGTTTATTTATGGGGCATCTTATGCCGATTTGCTTCTTATCCGTACTCGGATCTTGTTTTCCGCTTCCGCCTGATACTCTGATGTTTGATGTATGAGGAGATATCCTAAACTATTATATCTATCTAGGATATTTGGATCTTGCCGTATGGCGTTGCAATATTTCTATTTCTTTTAGATGGAATGGCTCTGAGGACTATTGTATGGTGGCTTGCATACATACTTATTTGTATATGTAGTTGATCCCTTCGCCTGCCGATTACGCCGCTCGTTCTTGTCCCGATGTTTGGAAATGGTTAGGACGGCCGAAAGGTCTACCTGTGAGTGGCATTTGGCCCCACCGTACTATTTTAACCATTTCCGCTCATCCAGGATTGTAACTAAGAGCATAGTTCACCAAGGTAGTTACAATTGGTATCAGAGCCATCCCGCCCTTCAGGGTCTCAGCCAAATGGTCGTTGTCAGTCTAGCAAATATTTTTGGTAGCTATGTATACTAGGGAAAAACAAAACGTGAGAATAGGACTGCTTCCACTTTTCTTCTTACCCACTCACCCACCCTTTTCTGGTAAGGAAGTGTAACGTTTTCAATCCTCTTCTTAAAAATTCAAACTAGGATTCACGTGTTCTGGGTTTCCGTAGTACCATAGAAAGTGTGTGTGTGTGTGTGTGTGTGTGTGTGTGTGTGTGTGTGTGTCATTCCTTGTCTATCTGTTGCATCCAATTTGTTATCTTCAATCTGCCTTTGGTTATCAACTGTTGGTACATTCCATACTGACAGGCTTTTGAAAACCGGCACGATCTATCTGACTCCTTGTTAACCGGTGCCATCTTCTTAAGGGTGTTCTTCCTCCAGCATGCTTTCACAGAATGTGGAGTTGCTAATCTCTACCTGATAAGTGATTTTGCGCATCTATTGGTATTTTAATGCCGAAAAATGCGGAAAAAATTTCTTTGATACATCTGTGCTTCCACACTCCTTTCCAGTCGTGTGTGAAACATTATCTATCTCCCTTTTATCATCATGTCCATGCTAACTCATTCTTTTGTCACCGGCGCTTAATCCTAAAGTTTCCTTTCATCTCCAATTCTCTTGGGCTAATTACATAACATGTGTCGATCCGATGCGGGTGATTGTAATTTGGTTCTCAGCATAGCTATAGGACACTTATCATGAGTGGAATATGGAAAATGCTATCAACACTATCCTCCAAATGGTGACGGTTATCTCCTGTGATTTTGAGTACACCGCGATCATATCTATGCATATTCAAGCATCTTTGGCAATCCGGAGTTTCTCAAAGCACTACGGCGGTCTATCATCTGTCCATCATGCTGCACATCTTTTTGAACTCCATATCTGCAAATTCTCTTTCAGACGAGGGAATTGCATATTTTTCGTCTCTGATAGCTTTGCTTAAGGTATGAGCTATCATCGGTTCTTGTCCAAGATCTCTTTATCTTTGTAACCGGTGATCCGATCGACAATGTGAACCGGGTGACATCTCTTTTTCTTCCGAAGGACCAGATAATCTATTCTTCCAGTGCATCTTCTTCAACACGAACCCGTGCTCTTAATATTGATCTTTCTAAGAGCGTTGAGCTCAGGAAGTGTTCGAGCATTTGTTCGTTTCTCTCGCCTTTTGAACTTGGTATTCTGGGAATATCCTGTTAATCCATGGTGGTATATGTTGATAATATGCTTGCCTATTCGATATCAATGGAAGGACATGGAAGATCATATGTGTCTCTTTCTCTCAAGCTTCGTGAGCACTGCCTGTGTGCAAAGTCTCAAAGTGAGAATTCTGACTTTTTGAAGTCACCTATCTCGGCCACGTCCTTCTGCTAAATAGATCGCTCCAATTCTGGAATCAGCAAGTCCATTGTTAATCCCATCTTCCATCTTCAATCAAACCTAGAGTCTTTCCTTGTTGGCGAGTTATCATCGTCGTTCCGCCGAAGATTTCCTCAAGACTGCTAAATCTTTCTCAATCATTTCAAGAAGAACATGGAGTTATTTCACCTCAGTATCGTCAAGTAATCTCTTGAAACCCTCTCGCTCTGTCGTCTATGCTCAATCCACCGGAGGCCATGAAGATCTTCCAGATCTTGTATTCCTTCTGTTCAAGTTGGTGCTATCTTTTCTGTAGCTGTTGAATCTTGCAGTTGTCTCCGTAATCTTCCTTCATATCTTTCCGGGGGCTTGGTATCTCCGACATGACGACGACATCATCATCTTTATCTATCTAGGAATCTGGTGAATCGTTTGCATCTATCCTTGTTTTCTAGCGTAGTCCAATGAGTTTTTGTCAATACCTTCAGTCTGTTTCGGTAGTTGGGTTGCATGGTTTTCTTATTCATGTGAGGAGTAATGCTTTGAGTGCGGGATGGAGTAGCTACCATACCACTACTCTTATCATTCGCTCTTGTACATTGAATTGGTGAATTTATGTGATTCCACTCATTCCACGGAAGTTAGAAGTGGCCTTTATCCCTTGATACTTTTACTTCCGTCCTTGTTTTTCCGGAGTGCTCTCTCGAAGAAAGTAATCAATAATCTCTTGTTGGTGGTCTGTCTATTCTAGATGGAACAAAATCTACAATTATCTGGTGGAAACAAACACAAACGCCTTTCGGTCCTCGTCTTTCTACCGATGCTCTACATCCACAAACAAGATGAAAGGAAACTATCTCTCTTTGTTCATCAATTCTTTTTCTGTGGTAAAGCCAATTATGGTTGATGCCATCAATCGCAAATCTATTGCATTAGCCTCAAGGTTAGATAAAGCAATACATATCTCTACAACAAACTCCAGATCCTCCATATTCTTTGCTTCTCGGGATTCCACCATGATCTGGCTTCACATCCGTCTCTGGAAGTTATATCCGCGCACCTCAATTGCGTGATCCTTTGGTTCTTACGGCGCAAGAAGAATCTAATCCGACGATGTCTAACTAAATCTTTCTGTTGATATCAAGGGACTCTATTGTTTGAAGGCAATATTGTTTCCGAACTTCATTTCTCCAATCCGAGAGAAGATACGATGCTATTGTCATAGTGGTTCAAACCTCTCCAATCTAGCTCTTTTTCTTCCGGCGAGATAAAGTTTCATCATCTCTACTATCGGTAAATCTTTAATCTTAACGGTGTGTCTTTCTTTATCCATGATACATCATCTTTTCCTTTTCTTTCACAAGTGGTTCTATTCTCTTATCATGTTTCTTGAGAAAACCGGAGCTATGTTCATCCTACCTTCTTGCCCCACGACAATCCTTCAACTCTTCTAACCCGTTGTTTCTCAAGCAAAACGCAAGACTCGCAACAAGTCTAGCAAGTTTTGCAAGGTGTAGTGGTCGCACCATTCCGTTGTTCATCAACTTGGGAACATGAGGGTCACCTTCGTTCCGAACAACCGCCTCTCCTTGTGTTGTTTTCCTTTCCTAGGAATCTCGGGGCGAGATTCCTGTTTAGTGGGGGAGAGTTGTAGCATCCCAATTGTCTAACAATTGTAATGCTACTTGGTCTAGTAATATAATGGCCACTTCCTATATATAATTGTTGCATCATAATTATATCATGCTCATGTCATCATGCCACCTTGCATTTGAGCATCATATAATACCCTTTTTGTTTTGGTTCTTCTCTCATATGCATTGTAAATTGTATTTTGCCTCTTGATATTGTATTTGGTTATTGATATATTGTTTAATGCCCAAGTTGAGTTGGGGGCATATCTTTTATTCCACTCCACCACCTTTCTTTGTCACCACCTTATACTTCCACCATTCCAATAACCCATGAGCTTGTAATTCTTTTCTTTGGATTTTTATTCTAGCTCATGTGGGTTGGGTGGATCCAATTCTAATTTCTTTTGCTTGGTCTTTATTCCACCTTTTGGGAATGCATGGAATCATGCCATGTGATTTTATTTTGTTTTCACAAGATTAACACATGGCATTAAATACTTGCATGGGCCATGCAACCATCACCATCTTTTGTCCTCCTTTGGTTTTATTTGACTTTGAGTGGATCATCTTCCCATCTCTCTCTTTCTCTCAATCTTTTCTACCTTGTTTTGTTTCTTGCTTTGTGCCATCAAACCTCATCAACCTCACTTGAGTAGTGCCATGCATGAGCTTGTAAGATCATCACCTTGTCCATCCTTTTCTCTCACTTGATCATGCATACCAACACCCCTCACCACCTTTTTATCTCTTCTACTCCTTTGCTAGATCTTGTTTGATCTTTGCTTGATCTTGTTTGATCTTGCTAAAAGCCACCACCACATCACCCTCTCTCTCTAATCCTCTCTCCAAAAACCTAACACCTCATCTAAACCCTAACCCTAGTGTCCTCTCTTTTCTTCTAACCCTAGTTCTAAGCCAAACCCTAACCTCACCCTACCTCACCCTATCCTCTCACCAAGCCGAGGAGTCCCCCTCTCCCTGCCAGCAAGCCCCACCTAGCTACCCATCTACCTCACCCCACCCTTCTCCTAAACCCTAACCGAGCCACCTCCTTTTCTAACCTAGCCAAGTGCACCCGAGCCCCTCCCCTCTTCCTCTCTTTCTATCTGCCATGCTGGCCCCAGCTGCTGCTCCCTACCGTCCCCACCTGGCCCACTTGCCATGCTCCTGCTCTGCCCAAGCCGAGCCCCAGCTCCTGCACGTGAGGAGGAGGAGGAAGAAAAGGTGTCGAGCCACCTTTTTGCCCTTCCCCGCTCCCACACGGCACCCACGCCCTCTCCCTCGCCTTATACTTTTCCCCACGCCTCCTCTCTCTCGCCAGATCCACCCCAGAGCCCCTGCCTCTCCCCTCCTTCTTCTCACTGACGCCAACTCCTCTCGCCGGTCACCGCCAGTACCTCCGCCGTCTCTTCGTTCCAGCCAGCAAGTGCGTCGTGGAGGTGGTCGAGGAGACCAGGGAGGCTCCCCTGCTTCGCCCTGTACGTGCCAGCGAGGAGGAGGAGAACCAGATCCACCGGAATCATCACCGCGCCGCCGAAACCCTAACTCCGGTCGGCCGCCTACTACGTCGACGATCGATCGCTCCGCTGCCCGAACCACCACCGTCAGCAGCTTCGCGGTAAGCCATACTCTCTCCCTGACATCCTCGCCGTCCTCGACGTTGCCTGGTCGCGCCGTGTGTTCCGTCGGGCACTCTCGGTGCGTCGCCGAGCGCGGGCGTCTGCACACCTCCACGACACGAACCACTCATCTAGCCGCCCATCCCCCTCCTAGCAACGTCCCCCACCTACCGCAGTGGCTGCCGCCTCCGCGCGCGCACGCCAGGTCCCGGGTTCGAGTCCTCGATCCGCGCCGCGCGCAGACCTGCCGCCAGACGGTGGAGAAGATCCACAGTACCTAGCGCCGTTTTGCAAATAGCCCCTCTGTTTTTCTCGCGCTCAACCCGCGGTCCCGCCGACCCCACCTGCCAGCCGTTGTGTGCTTTTTGCAGGAAAGCACTCCGGTTTTCGTAACTCTCAACCCGCGCTCCATCGCGTCCCCGCTTGTCAGTCACTGCGGGTTTAGTCGCTGTCACGTGGGCCCATAGCCACCGGGCCCATCTGTCACCCTCTGTGGCTAGGAAGCGCCGTGGTGAGAAAACAATTCCTGCGCGCCGTTTCGCCAAGTCAGCATCGGCCCCACCCGTCAGTGGCTATGACTGGGTCGGGCTGAGTAACAAAAGTCTGCCCTGTTGCCTGTTTTAATTAAACCTTTTCAAAATTGATTTAAATTCAAATTCAATCTGTTTTTAAATAACTTTTGAATTATAAATCCAAATAATACAAATAATATATGTTTTGAAATCAGAAAAATGTGAGGATTTCAAATATGCCCTTTAAAATATATTTTGAACACTTTAATTTTCGAGTTGTTTAAAATTACAATAAAATACCCTTTGCCTTAATTAATTAATAACTTTTGTTTTATAACTCCGAATTTGACAAATAATATGTCTAAATCGATCAGCGCGACGAGCCCGTTCTATCTATGCATTCCATGTTCTGAATTGCAGCATGCATCATATAAATATAAAGTATACAGCAACTTAATTGAGGATAAAAGGTGACTAAAACGCCATAAAATGCTTTATTCTTGTACTCTACACCTCACCCATGCCATGTTACATTATTGCCATGCAAATTGTGCATCATTCATCATGGCATGATTGTTTGCTTGTCGCATTTTAATTCATATGCTTGTGCACTTTATTTATGTTGGCCCTTGTTTGTTTGGTTCTTCTTCGAATAGACGCTGAGCAGGGGATATATCAAGAAACCCAGAAGCACTATCCAGATCCATCCCTCGCTTCAACTGAGCTGCCAGGCAAGCACTACCACATGCTTGCATACATATAGTACCTATTGCCTCTATCTTATTCTTGCATCATGGAGTCGCGATTGCATTAATCTGAATCCCAAGTACTGCATAGCCTTTACTTTTAAACCCCACCGAAGCTTGTTCCTCCATCCCATGAGCCATTACTACAGGAGTTGATTGAGCCATGCGGGTCATAGAACAGCATGTGTAGGGTATGTGAGTGTCTGATGGATAACGAGGTACCTATACAACTTAACCTGAGTAGTAATGGGATAACTAATGAAAGTGGCACCGGTGAGCAATATCTGCTATTTAGTTTTTCATGCTCACTTGTGTCCCGCAGGACCCCGAGTACTTGATTCCTGTTCCTTGAATATTCGCGCTATCCACATCCGGGAGGCTTATGAACCCCCCTGAGCCAGAGCTTGATTTATTCTTATTTCTTGGGGCCACAAGTAGTTTGGGGCTTTATTACTATCCTGTACTTATGCCATGCTTTACTGCTTTATTTAAGATTGTGCGAGGAGCACCTGTACTGTTTTGGATGCGGAGTGTTTTCGCGGTATCGACAAGCCCAGTCACACTTTCGGGTTCCCAGTCGTTTACAGCCATTGACGCAAACCTTGAGTCCGTCTCGGAGCCGGCCAACTTCGTTGCGGGTAGCTTAATGGGGTGGCCCCCTGAAATATTTCTGAATCCTGTGATCGCTTTGTCGTGAATGCCTCGTTGGGTTTTGATTTGGTTTTTCCGAGGTTGATCGAGTGTGTGTTGCTATTTGTGCACCCCTACAGGGTAAATCTTTCTGAAAGCCGTGTCCGCGGTTATGGACGACTTGGAGCACAGTTTCTCGATCATAGACAAGTATAACTAAAGTACCGCTTTTAATTTGACTAAGTACCTGACTAGTAAATAGTGCAACACTCATGGAATGGATAATAAAACAGTCAACGGATGGGGGGCTGTTCGTCCGCTTCCTCGTTGGTAAGCGAGGAGGAGGATGGATCTGTTAATATTACCGTTATAACTGTTGTTACTAATTCACGGACATCCGTCTATCTTTGGTTAGGCGGATGGATAGCGAGTATCTATAGAATTGTTAGGTATTATCTTTTGCTGCAATTGCGTCACCTCAGGTTGTGTCCCCTTTAGAGGCATAAAGACTTGCTGAGTACCCCTAGGGTCTCACACGATAAATTGTTTGATTCAGATGAACAGGTACACTCGCAAGATGGATACTGGGTGGAGGAGACGGACGATGTGGGCAACGATCACTCGGTGTAGAGATTCCGGGAACGGAGATCCGTGAGATCTGTAGGCGGGATGTGTTTATTTATGGGGCATCTTATGCCGATTTGCTTCTTATCCGTACTCGGATCTTGTTTTCCGCTTCCGCCTGATACTCTGATGTTTGATGTATGAGGAGATATCCTAAACTATTATATCTATCTAGGATATTTGGATCTTGCCGTATGGCGTTGCAATATTTCTATTTCTTTTAGATGGAATGGCTCTGAGGACTATTGTATGGTGGCTTGCATACATACTCATTTGTGTATGTAGTTGATCCCTTCGCCTGCCGATTACGCCGCTCGTTCTTGTCCCGATGTTTGGAAATGGTTAGAACGTGAAAGGTCTACCTGTGAGTGGCATTTGGCCCCACCTTACTATTTTAACCATTTCCGCTCATCCAGGCTTGTAACTAAGAGCGTAATTCACCGAGGTAGTTACACTTGCCACCCCAAATTAGTGTGAAGTTGGGCAACAAATGCCTCAGGCTCAGCGGCAATAGCGAAGAGGGCATGGAATCTGTCTCTAAGGGGCCCGACCCCTGCCACCAGTCCAACCGGAACCTAGTGGATTTCCCGCTGATCACCCCGTGTTTTGCCCCCAAGCAAAACATGTGTTTAATCTTCTAGATCGCCTTCTAGAACGGCGATCCCTGGTGGTGCTCGTCGACTAGAAGGTCCTTGTTGCGAAGATATTTTTTCCTGATGATGTCTGCCCAAATGCCCTGGTCACCTGAGTAGATGTTCCAAATCCATTTGATCATGAGACAAACATTCATGAGTTCCGTATCTTCCAAATTACAACGAATACAATCTTGTGGTTTTGATGTTTCATTTTCTGGAGGGGTTTCGAATTTTGATCTCTCTTGTTGCTTGTTAGAGATGTTGCTTAAGCGTTTTCTGGATTTTTTTTTATTCGATGGATAAAAAAAAAAGAGAGGAAGGACGTGGGCGGAAAGCAACACACTCCGGTGAACACGTGAAAGGACGTGCAATAACCTGTCCGTGCCAAGTGCCTGAAAAACAGCGCGCGCCCTTTCCCTCTCTATGTCCCTATCCGTCGCCATCTCCCTGCCTACATCAGACCCACCGCGCCGACCTCATAAAATGGCTCTTGGCTCTCCCTCGCGTTCACGCGCGTGCGCCATATCGCTGATCGTCTCGCTCCGTGTCAGCTTGTCTCTTTCGCTCCGGCCGGCCCACGGATACACGGTACGAGCTGCATGCGGCCACGCCCACGCGACCTGAGCCTGTTTCGAGGAGGCGTCGTCTAGTTCTCCATTTAAATATTTGCTTCGGCAGCGGCTGCGCGCCTACGTACGGACCGGACGGCTTTTAGCTTCATAGTTTTAGGCTGCGACTCCCCCCGGTGAGCTCCGGTGCATGGGTTGGGTATGTCAATATAAATAAGCCGACGACTTTTTATGCGAGAGGAAAAAGTACTTTGTTAATTACAGTCTGAGGAGGTGGGTCAGATAATTAATTTTGGAGTACGTGGTTTCTACGCGCGGAACTAGCTATCTCCATGCCGACCGGATTTTTGCTTGCTCGTTGCCGGACCAATATACTTTGGTTTTCTTTTCACAAGTTTTTATTAACTCAAGACTACTATAAAAATGAATGTAGCACACGTAGTATGGATGATTTAACTAACATAAGTGGCACTACCGTGCATTCCTTTAGTTTGCTTGTTACTGTACTCCCTCCGACCCATATTAGTTGATTTAAATTTATCTAAATACGGATGTATCTAGCACTAAAATTTGACTATTCTAAGAAACATTCTCGCTACAGTAGTTGACTTCGTTCTTCATGATCCAGTTATCGGAAGGATTCTTATATATTACCCATCATAATTCACTCTTCTTAAAATAGGCTTCCGCAATAAAGCAACCAGGTGAGACCGCTGATGGGTCAGACAACACAACGTCTAAAGAAAGAGACATAACACGATACAAGATGCTGGGACAGCAGCACGCACAAGCCCGAACGAAAACAGGAAAAACAAACAAAAAAGAATGGATACGGAGGCAGATCGACTAAATGAGGAAGAACGCAACCGCTGCGCCCTCCGAAAAATTCCACCCAGCTCCTAGCCCCGACTCGTCAAGCACCAAGCAACACCCTTAAGAGGGAAAGCGACCGTTGCTGCCTGGACCAAAGGCTGGCCCTAGGGTTTCCCCCTACACACAAAGGGGAGTGGATAAAGGGTAGCCATGACGCCCTCCATGAAGGAAAGATGCCACCCGCCAGTGTCACCGCGTCGATGTCGGTCAGGCCGACAAGCATTTCTCCCGAAGACCCTATCCACAACCCTCGGACAATCCGTTGCATAGGAGACCCGCTAGGCCACCACCAAACTTGCCGCCCATGAGCATGCGCCACTCCGGTCCCGAGTCCGCCATCATCATCTCACCGAGCAAGCCGTCACGAGGTCTGCAACATCGAGGCACGTGTAGAAATGAAACAGAGCCCACAGTGTCGTGGACGCGCGGGAGGGAACAACTTCCACCACCGTAGGCGGCAGTCGATCGGGCGCGGCCACAGAAACACTAGTTCTCCATAGATCCGGCCGAACCCAGCAGTACCGTAAAGCCTCCGCGGAGACATACCTGTCCTATGGCGGTCCGATCGGGCGCCGACAGACCCGTAAAATCCGCAACCATATTGCAACAGGCTAGCCGAAGACGCCGTGAATCCCCTGCACCCTGCCCGCCTTGATCTGCAAAGCAGCAAAAGCCGAACCGGCCGGCCGGCCCACCTTACCCAAATCTGGACCCAACCGGGCCGCCAAGGCACAGCCAGCCCCGAGCTCCGTGCTGCCCCGCCGTCCGCAGCTGCGCCACCGCGCTGTCTTGCCCCCAGCCAACCGCATGATCCATCTTCAGCTCGGAATTATACATATACTCGATCGAGAGCTGGCTACTCAGGTGGCATCTCCAACGTAATTGCACGATCACAAAAATCCAAATGTGTTGACCTCGCTCGTTAAGAACTTGCTGGATATATACAGGCAGGGGTGAGCTGTACATGTCTATTGCCACGAGGATTCTGATCTGTTCTCTTGGCCGGCACAGAGGGAGACCGCAACAACAGCTCACACCTCAGATCTTTCCTGAAATATGCAGCTTGTTTCAAGAGAGATCGCTCTGTAATACGTCTACTGCTCCAAAACTATTTGTAGAAGTACTATTAGTATATCGTCAACGTGTATAATGGATCGGAACCAAACAGCTTCTAATCATATGGAGTATGTTTATTTATTTTTGAAAATGAACGCTTTATTACTTAACAGTAAGTTTACGCCCGGCCTCTGCATAGCTAGGATGCACACAGCCGATCAATCACACAGTCTCGCACCAAGGCAATAAAAACATGATTACAAAATAATGCAAATGAAGACACAGTCCTCCAAACTAGCTAAAAAAGATCTATCCGCAGCGATTGCTGCCATCCATGCCGGGAGAAGATATCTCGCGCCGTATCCTTCAGCCGCCTACAACCCTCCGCAAACAAGTCACGGAACTCCATTCCTTGTAGAGAAGTCCATGATCGGAGGACAGCCGTAGCTCGATAGATAACCTGCAAGGGGGAAGATACAACATTATTAAAAATCTTGTCATTTCTACATAGCCAAAGCGACCAAATAATGGCAAGTGCTCCCACCCTAAATAAAGTCTCATATTTATCCTCAATCCCATTCATCCAGTTGCCAAATACATTGACTACCGATCGAGGAGGAGATAAACCAGAGGCTATTTGGATGATTGATCATATAGCACGAGCAAATTTACAATGGAAGAATAAATGACGTATTGTCTCATTATAATGACAAAATACGCATTCAGTGCTACCATACCAATTCCTCCTAACAAGATTATCTTTTGTGAGAATCACCCCTTTACGGAGATACCAAGCGAATATCTTCGTTTTAAGGATATCCTCATTTTCCAAATTTTACTATTGTCGTCGACTGGAATATTAGGTTGGATCAAAGCTCTATAAAACGAATCAACAGAAAATTTACCACTATGTAGTAATTTCCATTTGAATTCGTCCATTTCCTTAGATAGTTGTATCCTGGATAATCTCACTAAAAGATTATTCCAAGACACCAGTCTAGGACCTAAGAGACTTCTTCTGAAAGACACATTAAGAGGATTGGTTTCCATTACCTCAGCGAGAGTATCCCCTTTGTGGCTAACAATTAAGTATAGAGCTGGATATTGTTCACGAAGAGAATTTTGGTCAAGCCATTTATCTTTCCAGAACCTAATCTGTGAACCATCCTTAATATTAAAATTGCCAAAACGAAAGAAATGCTTTTTGAAAACCATTGGCTCAGCCCAAAAGTGTGAGTGACCTGGTTTCCAAATGTTCATAGCGAGGTGATCGATCCAACTGAACGTCCGAAGAGCGCGCAGGAACACCACAGCTAGCTAAGAGATGTCATTACGGACAGGTCGGTGATCTAATTAACTGAGCTCGATCGATCGCCACCGAATTTAAGCACTTAACGAACACGTGACGGCCGGTTAAGGGGCAGCACAGCACAGAGCGACGTAGATCATGTACCATCTCTCTGCTGATATATTTCCACTTGTCGAGTTGTCGGGCATCCTACTACTTGCACAGCTAGCTGAGATTATATAGTACATCTCTGTCTCTTCTTGAATAAAAATCACTCGTTTAGAAAAGATCTGTCGTCAGCAGGCACGTAGCTTCAACATAGATTAAAAATCACCTTGATTTCTTCTAGCTAGCTTGTAGCAGTATGCGTGTTTGGTAGCCTGCATATCTTTGGCAGGTCCGTGACCGGCAAAATCAGGCTGTTTGGTTACCCGCACGAAGCGCCCGAAGCCAGGCCAACTACTATACTTGAATCGGCCGTTTCCAACGAGCTACCTTTGCCATGCGCCTTGTGGACGTAAAAGCGGCGCTCTCCCGCACGAGCTCGACCGATGACAGCGCATGCATGAGATTTACCGCTGGCCTGAAAAAGGGGGCGGGATCTTTTCCCTCACCTCCCGCCGAGACACACCCTATCCGCTCACCGCCGAAATCAGATCCACATTTCCCCCCTTCACCTTCTCTTGGTCAAGTCCGGTCAACGGCGGCGGCAACGACGAAGCCCCGGCAAGACAACCGCCTCTTGTGCGTCGAACCAGCCGGGCGAGCACCATGCCGAGCTCTAATTATGACAACAACTCCAGTCAGTCGTTTCAAGGGGTAAGTCAATTTCCCCTAATTCCTTCATAGGGTTAGGGTTTGGTAGCGAGTTAGAATTTTCGATTTACAATCATATAAACTCGATTTGGTATGTTAGGACATCACGGACATGGATTATGCTCCTGACTCCTACGAAGATCCCAGCTTTTGTAGCATAGCAAAATATTGTCCGGAGGTTTGCCGTGTCCATAAATTAGAGCCTGGCAGGCATGTTGCATTTGAAGGAACCAACACAAGCCACAGATTCTATATATGCCAAGTTCATAACGTAAGTTCTTAGCTCCTTGTATCGCCATTCACGTGTCTGCCGAGTAGCAGTAGGTCTCTGCCAATGAATTTCTAACTTGCAGAAGGTCAAAAACTATGGGTTTGTGGCTTGGATGGACAATGAATGGCCAGATACGAAGAATGCAATTGCGAAGCTATGGGGGTGTTGTTAGAATTATGCCCTAGAGGCAATAATAAAGATGTTATTATTATAATTCTTGTTCATGATAAAGTTTATATTCCATGCTAGAATTGTATTAAGCGGAAACTTTAATACTTGTGTGGTTTGTGAACAACACCGTGTCCCTAGTATGCCTCTATGGACTAGTTCATTGATTAATGATGGTTAAGGTTTTCTAACCATAGACATGAGTTGTCGATTAATAATGAGATCATATCATTGGGAGAATGATATGATGGACAGACCCAAACTAAGCGAAGCAATTAGATCGTGTCATCGTGTTCATCTTTGCGAAGCTTTTCTTATGTCAAATATTGTATTCCTTAGACCATGAGATAATACAACTCCCTGGTATCGGAAGAAAGCTTTGAGGTCATCAAACATCATCCTATGAGAGGGTGATCATAAAGGTGTTTCTCAGGTGATCGGAAAGTACCTGTTGGGTTGTATGTATCGAGATGGGATTTGTCCCTCCCAAGTCGGAGAGATATACTTCGGGCCCACTCGGTAATCGATATCAACACCGCTTGCAAGCATGTGGTTAAGGAGTTAGTCACAAAGTGATATCGGATTACGGAACGAGTAAAGTACTCGCTATGAACGAGATTGAACTAGGTATGACGGTACCGACGATCAAATCTCGGGCAAGTAAAATATCGCGAGACGAAGGAAATATATATATGGGATTGATTGAATCCTGGCATCGTGGTTCATCCGATATGATCATCGATGAATGTGTGGGAGTCAATATGGGTTTCCAGACCCCACTGTTGATTATTGATAGAAGATCATGTTTGCATATTCTCGAACCCGAAGGGTCACACACTTAACGTGTCTCGACGCTAGGATAGATTGGATAATTGGTTTATGAGTTTTTGTTCGGAGTCTCGGATGGGATCCGGGACATCACGAGATGTTCCGGAATGGTCCGGAGAATAAGATTCATATAAGGCAATGCAGTTTTTGGAGTTCGGAATTGTTTCGGGTTAATCGGTGTTGTACCGGAAGCTTCTAGAACCTTCCGGAGGGGGACCAACGTGGCCCCACCTGCCGGGAGGGGGCATGGGCCTATGATGGAGTGCCCTGGCCGCATTGGGCCAGGGGCACAAGGCCCCATAGGGCCCAGCCGGCCAGACCTAGGGCAAATCCTAGGAAAGCTTCTAGAAGAGGGGGGAAACTTGCCCCCCACTCCTCCCTCCTTGGCCGCCGGCCTAGGGCTTGGGGGAGGGGCTAGGGCTGGCGCCCACCCCTCTATATATAGAGGGCTGGGGCACACCCTCCCCCCACACCTCCTCCACAACCCTAGCCGCCCTGCTGCCCTCCTCTCTCTCTCCCTCCCGACTACACGTAGGCGAAGCCCTGCTGCAGAAACTCTCCACCACTTGCACCGCGTCGTCGCGTTGTAGATCCAATCCGTCTCTCCACCCTACTTGCTGGACCAAGGAAGGAGGAGACGTAGAGGTGATGCACGTGTGCATCTCTCGGAGGCATCGCCACTTGCGGTGCTAGATCGGATCGGATCGCGAGGAGGAGAAGCGAGTACGACTACATCACCCATGTTCCGTCGAACGTTCCGCTGTGCGAATATTCAAGGGTATTAAGATCTCATCTAATCCCCCTCGTTGTTTGCATCTCCTAGATTAGATCTTAGCTTTCCCGTTCGCATCCGTAGAATTTTTTTATTTACTATGCTGCGAAACCCTTCAGTGGTATCAGAGCTAGATCTATGCGTAGATGTGTTTCACGAGTAGAACGCAACATGGTTGTTGCAGGCGTTGATGTTTTCTGTTGCAAGCCTCTTGTTTGTGTTCTTCTTATGACGCGGGATAGTGAGATTGAAGCGGTCCAGGCCAACCTTACGCGACGTCGTTCGCGAGACCGGCTCCGCACTTGACGTGTGGCTTGTTCCACACATGCGGCTGGTGGATGCCAGTTTCTCTCACTATAGTTGTCATGGGATTTACACCGGAGTTTGGAAACCATAATATCACCGTTGTGGCTTTCCGTAGGTAAGAATCGTTCTTAGCTTGCTACTCCCATAAGCCACGTAAAACATGCAACAACAAAGTAGAGGCGTCTAACTTGTTTTTGCAGGGAGTGTTTTCTGTGATATGGTATGGCCCAAGATGTGATGTGTATGTTGTATGCAATGATCATGTTTTGTAATGTTTCACGACTTGCATGTCGATGAGTACACAACCGACAGGAGCCATATGGTTGTCTTTATAATTATGTATGACATGTGTGTCAACTTCTTATACGCCATGTAATAGTTTCACTTTATCGCTAAGTAGTTAGCAATTGTTGTAGTTGCTATTCGTGGTGGAGGCAATCATGATGGAGTGATGGAGATCATGCCGACACGCACAATATGGAGATCATTGCGCGAAGATTGGCTATACCATGTCACATAAAGTTATATGCATGTGATGTTTATCCTTTTATGTATCTTATTATGCTTAGATCGCGATGGTAGCATTATAAGATGATTCCTCACTTAAAGATCAAGATAAAACTGTGTTCTCCCCATGTATGTACCATTGCGAAACTTCGTCGTGTCCAAGCATCACGTGATGATCGGGTGCTATAGACTCTACGTTCACATACAACGGGTGCAAGCCCGTTTTGCACACGCGGAAATATTTGGGTTTGACTTGACGAGCCTAGCATGTACAGACATGGCCTCAGAACACATGAACCAAAAGGTTAAACATGAGTCATATGAATGATATGATCGACACTTCGTTGTCCACCATTAAAACCACATCTCTTCTCGTGAAGATCGGATTAGGTGTGGTGAATTTGGATCATGTTCACTAAACAACTTGAGGGATGTTGAATTTAGTGGGAGTTCATCTAGTAATTTGATTAAAAGTTGAACTAGTTATCACGAACATAGTCTAATTTGTACTTGCAAACATTGTAGATCAAATGGCTAATTCCAACTTCAATTTCAACGTTTTTGCTGAGAAGGAAAAGCTCAGAAACAATGGGTCTAACTTCACCAATTGGTTCCGCAATCTGAGAATCATTCTCTCTGGCGGTCAAAAGGACTATGTCCTTGAAAATGCACCAGGTGACGCCCCTGCTGTAGATGCGCCAGCTGATGAGAATGCTGTCTATCAGTCGCGCAAAGATGATTATGGTGTGATTAAGAGCACCATGTTGTTTGCTATGGAATCAGACCTTCAAAATCGTTTTGAATACTATCCCGGGCCCTTTGAGATTCTTGAGGAGCTGAAAACCATGTTTCAGACTCAGGCCCGTTCTGGGAGATATGAGATCTCTGAGAAATTCTTTAACTGCAAGATGGAGGAAGGGAGTTCCGTTAGTGAGCACGCCATAAAGATGTCGGGCAACACTCAACGCCTTGAGCAACTGGACCGAAGATTCCAGAAGAGCTCAAGATTGACAGGGTTCTACAATCACTCCCTCCCAGCTACAAAAGTTTTGTAGTGACTCATAATCAGATTGGTTCCACTGATACGATCACCGAGCTTTTCGCAAAGCTGAAGGCTGCGGAGGTGGACATCAAAAAGGATAATCATGTGTTGATGATCAACAAGCCCCCCACCTTCAAGAAAGGTAAGGGTGCAAAGAAGCCCTTCAAGAAAGGCGGCGGCAAGCGCGTTGTCCCTGCTGAGAAGAAGCTCAAGTCTGGACCCAAGCCGGACACTGAGTGCTTGTACTGCAAGGACAAGGGTCACTGGAAGCGCAACTGTCCGAAATACTTAGCGGACAAGAAGGCTGGCACCATCAAAGGTATATTTGATATACATGTTATTGATGTTTTCCTTACTAGCCCTCGTTGTAGTGCCTGGGTATTTGATACTGGTTCAGTTGCTAATATTTGTAACTCGAAACAGGAGCTAGCGGCGGCTTGCGAGGGATGAGGTGACGATGCGCGTTGGCAACGGATCAAGAGTTGATGTGATGGCCGTCGGCACGCTCTCCTTAGTTTTACCTTCGGGATTAGTTTTAAACCTTAGTAAGTGTTATTATGTGCCTGCGTTGAGCATGAACATTATTTCTGGATCGTGTTTATTGCAAGACGGTTATTCATTTAAATCAGAGAATAATGGTTGTTCTATTTATATGAGTAACATCTTTTATGGTCATGCACCTGTTGTGAACGGTTTATTTCTTCTGAATCTCGAAAGGGATGAAACACACATCCATAACATTGAGGCTAAGAGATGCAAAGTAGATAATGATAATACTACTTATTTGTGGCACTGTCGTCTAGGTCATATTGGTGTAAAGCGCATGAAGAAACTCCATTCTGATGGACTTTTGGAGTCTCTTGATTTTGAATCATTTGACACATGCGAACCATGCCTCATGGGCAAGATGATCAAAACCCCGTTCTCCGGAATGATGGAGCGAGCAACGGATTTGTTGGAAATCATACATACCGATGTATGCGGACCGATGAGTGTTTCGACACGCGGTGGATATCGCTATTTTCTCACTTTTACCGATGACTTAAGTAGATATGGGTATATCTATTTGATGAAACATAAATCTGAAACATTTGAAAAGTTCAAAGAATTTCAGAATGAAGTGGAGAACCATCGTAGCAGAAAAATTAAGTTTCTACGATCCGATCGTGGAGGTGAATATTTGAGTTATGATTTTCTCACGCATCTTAAAGCAAGCGGAATCGTTTCGCAACTCACGCCACCCGGAACACCACAACGCAATGGTGTGTCTGAACGCCGGAATCGAACCCTATTAGATATGGTCCGATCGATGATGTCTCTTACTGATTTGCCGTTATCATTTTGGGGTTATGCATTAGAAACCACTGCATTCACTTTAAATAGGGCACCATCTAAATCCGTTGAGACGACACCGTATGAACTGTGGTTTGGTGCTAAACCTAAGTTGTCGTTTCTTAAAGTTTGGGGATGCGAAGCTTACGTCAAGAAGTTGATGCCGGACAAGCTCGAACCCAAAGCGGAGAAATGCGTCTTCATAGGATACCCTAAGGAAACTATTGGGTATACCTTCTATCATAGAACCGAAGGTAAAGTGTTTGTCGCAACGAACGGTTCCTTTCTTGAGAAGGAGTTTCTCTCGAAAGAAGTGAGTGGGAGGAAAGTAGAGCTAGACGAGGTAGTTGAACCTTCTCTTGAATTGGAGAGTAGCGCAGCACCTGAAATTGTTCCAGTGCCGCTTGCACCAACAATAGAGGAAGCTAATGACAAGGATCATGAAGCTTCGGACGATGCTGCTACTGAACGTCGCAGGTCGACAAGGTCACGTGCCCCTCCTGAGCGGTACGGCAACCCTGTCTTGACTATCTTGTTGGTAGAAGACAGTGAACCTACGAACTATGAGGAAGCGATGATGAGCCCAGACTCTCAGAAATGGATAGAGGCCATGAAATTCGAATTGGGATCCATGAGCGAAAACCAAGTATGGACTTTGGTGGACCCTCCTAGCGACCGAAAGGCCGTTGAGTGCAAATGGATCTTCAAGAAGAAAACGGACGCGGATGGTAATGTTACCATCTATAAAGCACGGCTTGTCGTGAAAGGTTTTCGACAAGTTCAATGTGTTGACTACGATGAGACTTTCTCTCCCGTAGCGATGTTTAAGTCCATTCGGATTTTATTAGCAATTGCTGCATTTCATGATTATGAAATATGGCAGATGGATGTCAAGACTGCGTTCCTCAATGGCAACATTGATGAAGAGTTGTATATGATGAGGTTTTGTCGATCCTAAGGATGCTGATAAAGTGTGCAAACTTCAGCGTTCTATTTATGGACTGAAGCAAGCATCTCGGAGTTGGAACCTTCATTTTGATCAAGTGATCAAGAGCTTTGGATTTGTTCCAAATTGCTACGAAGCTTGTATCTACAAGAAAGTGAGTGGGAGCTCGGTGACATTTCTGGTACTATATGTGGATGACATATTGATTATTAGAAATGACATTAACATGCTTAACGATGTGAAGAGTTATTTGAACAAGTGTTTTTCAATGAAATACCTGGTGAAGCTGCTTATATATTGGGCATCAAAATCTATAGAGATAGACAAAGACGCCTGATAGCTTTAAGCCAGAGTACATACCTAGACAAAGTTCTGAAAAGGTTCAGAATGGATAAGGTAAAGAAAGGTTCAGTGCCCATGTTTTCAGGTAAGATATTGAGCAAGGCTCAGTGTCCAGCTACGGTAAATGATAGAGAAGCTATGAGCAAAGTGCCTTATGCCTCGGCCATAAGTTATATCATGTATGCCATGCTGTGTACTAGACCGGATGTGTCCAATGCTCTTAGTTTGACGAGCAGATATCAAAGTGATCCAGGAGTGGAACACTGGACAGCCGTGAAGAACATCCTAAAGTACCTAAATAGGACTAAAGAAATGTTCTTAGTCTATGGAGGTGATGAACAGCTCGTCGTAAAAGGTTACGTCGACGCTAGTTTCGACACCGACAAGGATGATTCTAAATCTCAAACAGGATACGGTTATATTTTGAATGGAGGAGCTGTGAGCTGGAGAAGCTGCAAGCAAAGCGTGATCGCGGGATCTACAGTAGAAGAGGAATACATGGCTGCTGCAGAAGCGTCAAGTGAAGGAGTTTGGATCAGGAACTTCATCACTGAGCTTGGCGTGGTTCCAAGTGCATTGGACCCACTGGACATATTGTGTGACAACACTGGCGCCATAGCACTGGCTAAGGAACCAAGATAGCATCCAAAGACCAAGAATATCAACCGCTAGTTTCATATAATCCGAGATTATATAGCAGATGGAGATATGAAGATTAGCAAATTACATACAGATCTGAAAGTCGCAGATCCATTGACTAAACCTCTTCCACGTGGAAAACATGATCAGCACCTTAGTGCCATGGGTGTGAGATTGTTGCCAAATGTAAACTAGATTATTGACTCTAGTGCAAGTGGGAGACTATTGGAATTATGCCCTAGAGGCAATAATAAAGATGTTATTATTATAATTCTTGTTCATGATAAAGTTTATATTCGATGCTAGAATTGTATTAAGCGGAAACTGTAATACTTGTGTGGTTTGTGAACAACACCGTGTCCCTAGTATGCCTCTATGGACTAGTTCATTGATTAATGATGGTTAAGGTTTCCTAACCATAGACATGAGTTGTCGATTAAAAATGAGATCATATCATTGGGAGAATGATATGATGGACAGACCCAAACTAAGCAAAGCAATTAGATCGTGTCATCGTGTTCATCTTTGCGAAGCTTTTCTTATGTCAAATATTGTATTCCTTAGACCATGAGATAATACAACTCCCTGGTATCGGAAGAAAGCTTTGAGGTCATCAAATGTCATCCTATGAGAGGGTGATCATAAAGGTGTCTCTCAGGTGATCGGAAAGTACCTGTTGGGTTGTATGTATCGAGATGGGATTTGTCCCTCCCAAGTCGGAGAGATATACTTCGGGCCCACTCGGTAATCGATATCAACACCGCTTGCAAGCATGTGGTTAATGAGTTAGTCACAAAGTGATATCGGATTACGAAACGAGTAAAGTACTTGCTGTGAACGAGATTGAACTAGGTATGACGGTACCGACGATCAAATCTCGGGCAAGTAAAATATCGCGAGACGAAGGGAATATATATATGGGATTGATTGAATCCTGGCATCGTGGTTCATCTGATATGATCATCGATGAATGTGTGGGAGTCAATATGGGCTTCTAGACCCCGTTGTTGATTATTGATAGAAGATCATGTCTGCATATTCTCGAACCCGAAGGGTCACACACTTAACGTGTCTCGACGCTAGGATAGATTGGATAATTGGTTTATGAGTTTTTGTTCGGAGTCTCGGATGGGATCCGGGACATCACGAGAGGTTCCGGAATGGTCCGGAGAATAAGATTCATATAAGGCAATGCAGTTTTTAGAGTTCGGAATTGTTTCGGGTTAATCGGTATTGTACCGAAAGCTTCTAGAACCTTCCGGAGGGGGACCAACGTGGCCCCACCTGTTGGGAGGGGGCATGGGCCTATGAGGGAGTGCCCTGGCCGCATTGGGCCAGGGGCACAAAGCCCCATAGGGCCCAGCCGGCCAGACCTAGGGCAAATCCTAGGAAAGCTTCTAGAAGAGGGGGGGGGGACTTGCCCCCACTCCTCTTTCCTTGTCCGCCGGCCTAGGGCTTGGGGGAGGGGATAGGGCTGGCGCCCACCCCTCTATATATAGAGGGCTGGGGCGCACCCTCCCCCCACACCTCCTCCACAACCCTAGCCGCCGTGCTGCCCTCCTCTCTCTCTCCCTCCCGACTGCACGTAGGCGAAGCCCTGCTGCAGAAACTCTTCACCACTTGCACCGCGCCGTCGCGTTGTAGATCCAATCCATCTCTCTACCATACTTGCTGGACCAAGGAAGGAGGAGACGTCGAGGTGCTGCACGTGTGCATCTCTCGGAGGCATCGCCACTTGCGGTGCTAGATCGGATCGGATCGCGAGGAGGAGAAGCGAGGATGACTACATCACCCATGTTCCGTCGAACGTTCCGCTGTGCGAATCTTCAAGGGTATGAAGATCTCATCTAATCCCCCTCGTTGTTTGCATCTCCTAGATTAGATCTTGGCTTTCCCGTTCGCGTCCGTAGAATTTTTTTGATTTACTATGTTGCGAAACCCTTCAGGTGTATGATGAGAGCAGCAGTGCAAGAATCGACGAGAGGATTGAGAATGCGAAGTTGGTGAAGCAATTTTCTGATGAGAAGAACAAACTTGACAAAAGTTCACTCAATTCTGCTGGTTGATTTGAAGAAATTTCATTGAGGAAATAGATAAGAAGGCGTTGGGGGAGAACTTGTCTAGGATGAATAACAACAATGCAAGATTTGAGGAGATGAATTTCAAGCAGACCGAAGCATTGAGGGATGAGGTTGAGTTGCTGAAGAACATGCAGAAATCTCAGGCATAGGTAATGCAAGAGAAGTAGAAGCAATGGGATGAGTAACAGGAGATCTTGAAGAAGGAAAAGAAGAAACTATAGTACACGCTCTATGATATATTCAAAGCCAACGACGCTAACAAGGATAAGCAGAAGAAGATCAAGTATATTAGTGATGGTTCACTCTTTTGGTGCAGCTTGTCGTACTGCTGACGGTGAACTGATGGCAGTGGTAGGATGATACCCACTTTTGATGTGATGGTAGGTTAACACCATAGTGGTATGCAGTGGTGGAGCCAACATCGATAGAATGGGTGTATATATTCTCCTAACATCATTGTTTTACATAGGATTTCTAGTTCATTCCATGTATATTGTTCTGGATATTTGGTTCTCAAGTTTTTTTTCAGAAATAATGGGTGTACATATGTACACTCATGTCCCTAAGTAGCTCCTCCCATGGTGGTATGTTAAACTGTGATCCCCTTTTGGCAATGATCATGCAATATATTGATATGCTTGTTATCTAGTTCCTACTTGTGTTGTTTCTGCTAAGGGCGTTCATTTGTTCATGTTCAATTGTGATCCCCCTTTTACTTGTGTTGTTTATGCTTTTGTTGTTCATGCTTGTGGTGTTGATGCTTCTGGAGCTCAGACTTGTGCTTTTGTTGTTCCAAATTGTAATGTTCATGTTTGTGAGGATCAGGCTTGTGATTCTGTTGTTCCTTTCGGTGTGTTGTTCTTCCTCGTTTGCTTGTGTTCTTCATGCATATGGCCTTCCTCCTTGTCAATTCGTTCGTGGTAATCTCACCATAAGGAAGTGAAAGGTGATCACAACTGTTTTTTATGTGAACCAAAGAAGGAAAAAGTGCATGACATGGATCAAAAGTGTAATGTACATGCAACCAAACAAAATGGTCCTAGTTGTCCAACCGGTGCACCAAGCACAACTGTAGTCTATCAAACAAATTGCACAAGTTGGCCGCTAGGACGGATGAGTGTGGCAGTGCCCTCCTCAACATTGCTTGGCCGGGCTAGAAAATCCATACATACTACCAAACGCGTTTATAGTGTTTTCTGGTTTGCTAGATTAAACCTCGTCCATGGCTGCACCGCATTAATCTGTACCCTACATTTCAGTTTGGGCCTCAATTTGTGTACTCGATGCCCACATGATGCACACAGATATGCACTAAAATATCCGGAAATGCACATTTGATCTAGTCGTGCATATGCTCCTTTTATTTAAAAAACATATTTCAAAATATAAAAAATTTCCAAACAAAAATTCAGCGCGTACATCTCGACATTCTATGTGTCCACACAAAGTTTAGTCGTAAACCAATAATTTTAGTGCTCCATGTAAAAAGGACAGAAACATGTCGTCATGTCATGTGTAAACCCTTATTTTAGCACCAAATTTTATCTTTTTTACCTAGCCCACAAGAAAAGTCAGTTTTTCATGAAACAACTTGGTTCACGTATAGATGGTGAAGAATTCCATGCAATATTTTTTTTTGAATTTCTTTAGCAATTCAAAATTTGTTTAGACTGCATCTGAAATAAAAGGTGCATATGCACCCCATAGGAAAAAAAAAAAAAGCCACGTCCAAAACAACGCACCTCCTTCTTGTGGATGCTAACGTGAATTGCCTTGCCAGACGGCTTACTCCGATGGACACGTACGTGAAGGCCGGTGCAACGTAGGAGTACGTGACAGGGCCGGCCGGAAAACCAGCGCGAGCGAGCACTAGGTACGTGACGTCCCCGTTTTTGTCCCTATCCGTCGCCATCTCGCCGACCTCATAAACGCCTCTTGGCTTCTCCCTCGCGTTCGCGTTTCGCGCGCGTGCGCCATCGTCTGCTTGTCAACTTGTCTCTTTCGTGGCCGGCCGGCCCACGGATACACGTACGAGCTCCATGCGGCCACGCGACGGAGCCTGTTTTGAGGAGGCGGCGTGTAGTTCTATAATTGAATACGTATTTGCTTCGGCAGCAACCTACCGCCTACGTATGTGTCATGTGTGGCGTCGCGATCACCGTGATCGATCGTGATCGTGATGGTGATCGAAAAGCTGTTCTTTATCCTGACGGCTTTAGATTTACTTTAGGCTGCGACTCCCCACGGCGGTGAATGTGATAGCCCGGCCGGTGAGAGCACCGGTGCATGGGTCAATACGTATAAAAACTCCGACGACTTTTTATACTGGCAGACAATGTACTCTACTTTGTTAGTTAGTCTAAGGAGGTGGTGGGTCAGATAAATAATCTTGGAGAGGTGATATATAGTACTCTCTCCGTTTAGGAATAACTGACCTGAGTTCATCTAGATTTAAATGTATGTAGACGTATTTTAGTATATAGATACATTTGAATCCAGACAGGTTATTTCTGGACTGAGGGAGTACGAAAGTACGACGTGATTTGTACGTGCGGATCCCTCTTGATTATTCTCTACTATGCCGGCCTGATTGCGTTGCTAGTTCGTTGCCACATCAATGCAGTTCTTCTTTTCACGAGTCTACTTTTTATTAACTCTAAGACTTGTAGGTAGTACTACAGAAATGAAACGTAGCACAAGTACAGTACATCGATGGTTTAGCGTATATACTGTACTAGCGTGCGTTCCTTTAGCTGCTGCTTCTTTAAATCCCTAGAAAAGTTCTCATTTTGCGAAGGTTTCTTTATTCCCATGCATCGCACCTCACTCTTCCACAACGCAGCATATACTATCTAATAATACAGTGCTAGCAATCTGTCACCAATCTGTCTCCAAAGGATTAAAATCGGCAGGCAACTTGGCACGATCTTCAGTTCGGAATCATACAAACTCGATCGAGCTGGCTACTCACTTACTCAGGTGGCATCTCCAATCGTAATTGCACGATCACAGAAATCCATGTATTGACCTCTCGTTAATAAGAAACTTGCTGGATATAGTACATGTATACAGGCAGGACAGGGGGTGAGGTGGTTATAAATTGGTTAGTTAGCTGCGCATATGCACGTGTACATGGCTATTGCCACCCATGGGGTTTCTGATCTGTTCTCTTGGCCGGCACAAAGGGAGACCGCAACAGCTCACACCTCAATGGTGCCTGCTGCATCTTAGTATTCGGTTTGAAGGAGTCGATTGGATTGTGCCACATATTTCAGAGAGATCGCGCTCTGTAATACGTGCGGCTACAATGTGTCAGCAACGTGTATAATGGATGGGACTGAAATTCCTTTGGTCTTCCTATCCAAAAAGAAAAAGAAAAACTGAACGTCTGAACCGCGCACATGCAGGAACACCACAGCTATGAGAAGCCATTACGGACGGACAGGTCGGTGGCCTAATTATATGAGAGCTCGATCGATGGCCACCTAATTAAGCGCTTAACGAACACGTGACGGCCGGTTAAGGGGCAGCACAGCACAGAGCGACGTACTACGTGCCATCTCTCTGCTCATATATTCCACTTGTCGGGCCTCCTACTTACTACTACTGTACACACCTAGCTGAGATTATGTAGCTAGTACATCTCTGTCCCCTCGCTCTTGATTAAAAACCACTCGCGTTTAGAAAAGATTTAGTATATAATCTGTCGTCAGCAGGGACGTAGCTTCAACATGTTGACTTAAATTTGTCTAGATTTAGAATCTAGATAAATTTGAGTCAACTAATTTTGATTAGACGGAGTAGCACTCGATTTCTTCTAGCTAGCTACTAGCTAGCAGCAGTATCGTACTCTTCTTCTGGTTCGCCAGATCAAAATCTCGCCCATGGCCGCACAACAATTACATTTCAGTTTGGGCCTTAATTTGTATATATACTCGGTGCTCCACATGCATGATGCACACATGAGATATCCACTTAAAAAAACATGATTCTTAGATATAGCGGTGCATGGAGCAGCTAGCTAGCATGTGACCTGAAACTGAAGCAGCTATCGTCGATCATGCCGGTCGGCCGGCGGCTGAAGTAGTAGTAGTAGCATTTTGTTCTTTTCCCTTCCGTGTCAGACCAGTCCCAGGGACAGATAATTAACCCATGGTTGGATGGTTAAGAAGGTAGTGGTACCTCAGTCCATTAGAGTTCAAACCCCAGTTTTGACGCTTTGGTGTCTCATAAAAGTGAAATATTCTTTCAGTGGAAGGCGACGTTTCGTCGATAGCGAGACGTCTGCGACGACTTCGTCAATCTCAAAACTCGCCAGTTCAGTCTCTCGGAGGACCTCATAAGGATAGGATGTGCGTCCGTGTGTTCATAGGGATGAGTGTATGTACGCATTGTGAGCGTCTGCACGTTTATACCGTGTTTTTTTTTTTAAAAGTAGCTTACAGGGGCAGTCAGTACAGCTAGCTTGCTGATACACGCATGTCACAGCGACAGACATCAGAAGGAGAAGTTATGGAGGCGGCGTTAGTTAGCGTAAGGCTAGCCGGTCGTTCTCCCGGAGACGCACCGTCGTCCGTCGATGAGGTCGTCGGTTAGCCCTGTCGGCCGGACAGCCGTGTGCTGGCGTACGTGCCGGATTACTCAAGCTGCTTAGTTAAGGCCCCACTTGGTTGGCTGTAAATTAGACCCAAACATCTGTTTTAATCAGACCCAAACCGTTTTTATTCCAGGCCAGTATTAGGCACTTGTTTTACTGGAATATTTACACCTTCAAGTTATTTATTGCCCATATACCCCGGTAACATAAAGCATCTCTGGTGGTCTGTTTTATTTACTCGGGGCACGTCCAAATACGTCCGTGAGAAAACCGGGGCCTAAGCTGTGTACAGTACTGCAAGCGTAGACTTGTGCCCGGTGTTCCGTGCGCATGTTGTTATACGAATTAATAATCCAGTGTACGCATGCATCGATCGATAGGTATCGTTAGGGGTTACGTTGTTCATCGATCATGTCGTCGGCCGGACGGACGGACCATGCATCCGATCCTGATCTTGACAAACCATGTTATTGTTACTCAATTGATATACATATCGCCTGTGCTTAGCGCTTATTCGCGTTGCGTTTTGTCACTGATTATTGCTTCTCAATTGATGATTCTGGTACGTATATATTCTACGGAAATCAAGTGCAACTGTTTACCAAATGCTGCAAGGAAGCATGGTTAAATAGCGGTACATATGTCCCAAGTTATCGGCAATTTATGTTTTTTTAGTGAAAAAATGGGCAATTTATCTTATGCTGCTGGCTGCAAAGAAGCCATGCATGGTTAAATAGCGGACGCGTAAGGTTCGAATGAAAACATACCTTCTTATTCCGCCAAATTTGTTGCGGCCCATGAAACATATATTCTTATACTACCAAGAATCCTATCAAAGAATCAGATGAGGGTCCACCGGTCCAAGCATCAACATGATACATGCTCGGCGAACGGAATCCTATTCTCCACTTTCTACGGCCTTTATCCGGCGGCGTTCCGCTTGAAAGGTTTCCTTCGCAGGCCGGCCCATTTACAGGTACGCCTGTCTCTTGTTTTTTTATTTTCCTTTTCTTTTATTTTTTCTGTTTTCTTTCTTATGTTTTTGCTGATTTTTTTATTTACTTTAGTTTTTGTTAGTCAAACTTATTTTTTAAAAGTTTTTGACTAAAACCTCGACCGAGCTCGTCCTTATATCTTGCTCAGGTGGGGCCAGGGAGAGCCATGGCCCTAAAACCTTGACCAAGCCCCCGAGCGGTTCTCCTTCCATCTCATGGGCTCCGATCATTCTCTGAGCCCCTGGTCTCCAAGCATTGCCACTCGTCGACTAAGGAGCAGACATAGCCCACTTTACTTGCGCACCAGATGTCGTGTCCAAGATTTTGACACCGGGATGGGAGGTCCCCTTTTGAGTTTGGCCAGGGGCGCAAAGTGCCACGAGATCGTCAGTGGATGAGAACAACACACAAGCATACATAGGCATATTTTTTACCCAGGTTCAAGCCATATTGTGCGAAACCCTATGTCATGTAAATCTTTATGGTGATGCGCGGATGTATTCACTAGTTCTCTCTTCTCTCCTTCGACTGGCCTAGGCCTCCTTTTATAAGATCAAGGGGACACCACATAGGCCTATTACCATGCGGCGAGGCGCAACGTGCTTGGTCACAACGTGCCATGTGCTTCTGCTGTCAGACGGGTGGTCTGCCATTGTCCGAGCATGAAGTGGAGCGTTGGTTCTGTCCCATCAACCTGTCTCTGCTTGAGGGTTGCTTGCCGGGTACTCCTTCCCTAGGAGGATGTCCCCGGATTCCAGAGCTGAGATCATCCCCGGGGTCCTTCTTTCCCGGAGTCGCGGTCCACCTGTTGGATCCGGGGCATGCTCGGTTCCACAGAGACGACATATTAAATTTGGGAAATATAATGCCAATTTGTTGAAAGTTTATGCTGCGAATTTTTAAGGCATCCCTAGTTTTTGCACGTGGAACCCTAGATTTTTTTGAAGTTAAGGAGTAAAAGGTGTTATTTCGCAAAAAAAGGAGTAAAAGGTGTTGAAGTTTAATGGTAGAAGAGGAGTTGCTACCGTGATCCAAAACTATAACCTCAGAAGTAGGCTATATAATCACACAGATGAATGGCGACTAGTCTATCCGAAGATCTCCCTCGACAAAAACCAAGAAAATAACTTATACAAGTTAGAGTGCTTAAATGTCTGGATATAATAGGGAAAAAATAGCTAACTAAAAACTAACATACAGAACAAAGAAATGGTATTTAGCATAATAATAAAGCCGGCATTTGGAAGCCTGGACACTTGCTCAATGTTTTGCTCCTTTTAAACCAAAATTTGCTCCTACTCGCATATGGACCATATCTGTCTCGAATAAATATACATGGCGACCAATATGACATGCGCCTTATAACTTTTGTTCTCCAAGACACATTCCTGAACTAATATGTCTTCTATAGCCTCTGTACAGACCAGATCGGTCGGCCCCCCTTATACGAGACACATATGGTTTGGATGTACCTAGTATAGTTTTGATATTTGAGACGCCATGTACATATGAGGTGGGCCCGTGGGTGGCAGGTGCTAGGACATTCGTGACACATCCAGCAGATGCGTCTCGCGTATTTTAAGTATACAAGGCGCATCCATATATGGTAGGTCTTCAATGTCCTGGTACCACCTTTTTGACACATGAAGGCATCTACCACCTTATACAAAAGACTTTTAAAAAGGAAACAGAAAAACCAATAAATAAAAGGAATTTTTGGGGGAGGCAGCCGACTAGGTCCAAAAGCCTAGTCGACCACCTACTACCCAACCTAGCATAAATCCTTGTTCTAAGGGCATCTCCACCGAGTCGATCTATCTAGTCGCCCTAAACGGTCCATTTATATCCGTTTGGGTCGGGCCGCAGTCGATTTGGAGAGAGGGTATGGCATGTCCGGCCAGCCGGGCCCAACGGCGCGATCCATTTGTTCACGTTTGGCCAGCACTGACCAGCACTGGCCAGGAATTTCATATGTTTACAAAAAAAATTATTTTATCACAAAATTAATTTTTGGGAAGCAAATAAACTAGACTAGGTAATCAAATTGATATACTGCTTACGTATAAATAGTTCAGGCTCACATGGTTCGATAGAAAACAACTAAACCGTCATTCAAATTACACGAAACAAATAAATGATTAAACATTAAGGTTTTCCGCACGAGCCCTTATATGCTCAACCAAATCTAGTTGAAGCCGTTTATGAGTTTGCCTGTGACGCAAATTTTTATGTACTTGCATGAAATCTTTCCAAGCACCTGGCTCTGTCTCAACCAACTGACCCTGAAAGTCCTAGCCTTGGTCCAAGATGCCGTCATCACGCTCGTCCTCGACGATCATGTTGTGCATGATGACACAAACAGTCATCACATCCCACATCCTCTCTGTGCTCTAGGTTCTAGCAGGGTACCGAATAATAGCACCTTGACTGAAACACACCAAATGTTCGCTCGACATCCTTCCCAGTGACCTCTTGCTCTTTCGCAACCTCTTGCATTTCTCATCTCCAGGATTGCGGATTATTTACACAAAGGTGATCCAGGAGGGGTAGATACCGTTAGCTAGATAGTAACCCATATCATATGGATTGCCATTGGTCTCATAAAAAACTTGTGGGGCATTGCCTTCTGCCAGCCTAGCAAACATCGGAGAGCGCTGCAGCACATTGATATTTGATCCAGCCATGCCAAAAAAGAGTGCCAAATCCAGAGATCATGTGATGCAACAGCCTCTAGTATGACGGTGCACCCCTCTGCATGCCCTTTGAACTGCCCTTGCCAACCAAAGGGACAGTTCTTCCACTGCCAATGCATGAAGTCGATGCTGCTAAGCATATCAGGAAACCCCCTTCTCTCGTTGATGGACAAAAGGCGGCCAGTGTCTTTGGTGTTTGGCTCTCTTAAACTTTGTCAAACACCTCAATAATCGCGCTGCAAAACCGGTACATAGCCTCATGCATGCACAATATATGATTCTTTCATATTACTGTATATCTGCACAAATTTGTATGTGCCTTCTTTTTATGACAAGAGTCCTTATGCTCTAATCTTTCAGAAAGTTAGGCTGGGACCCCAAGAAAGGTGAGAGCCACCTGGATGTAATGCTTAGACCATTGCTCTTGACTGCACTCGTCCAATTTGGACATGGTAAGACCATTAACGAAGGAGTTAGGCGCTTTAACGTCTTCACACATGACCGCAACACTTCTCTTCTTCCTCCGGATACTAGAAAGGTCCTACCTGTTGCTTTTACTTCAAGTATTCCTATAATTACTGTTTCCATTTGTAACTTTCGTTGTTCTGCAGGCTGCATACCTCGGTGTGATGCAGAATGTTAGTAGCTCAAACAGATCAGGTTATGATGCTCTTAGAAAAGTCTACAGGCAGTCAGCTGAAAGGGAAGAAAGGTTACGTGTCTTAGGTATGTAGGCCTTCGACCATGTTAAACTAACAGAGCTTTCTCATGTTCTTAGTTCCGAAAGCCTTTTCTTGATATTTCTAGGCATATTGTGTTCTTGCCGGGATAAGGGTATTATCCTTGAGTCGCTGAATTTGATTTTCACTAATGAGGTAAATGCAAACATCGTTACTTTCTTCTACGATTATAGTGTAATGTCTCTATGAGCTTGTACCTTAACTACTTGCAAGTTGTACTAGATCTCTATGCCTCTCTCGCTTGTCAGGTCCGCAATCAAGATGCATATATTGTCCTTAGAGGTGTTCAAATAGAGGCACGTGAAATTGCGTGGAACTGGTTGAAGGTATGATCTCTTATAACTGTGATGGATTACCCATTTATCTGCGGATAAAGTCATGATTTCTGGGCCCTGTTTGGAACATCAATTTTTGTTGGAATTCTGAAAAAAAATGGATCTAATCGCTGGATGTTTCTCTTTCTACGAACTTCATTTGGGATTATATGCAATCATTGGATGTGTTGTCTGACAAACTTCTTGATATTTCTGCATTACAAAGAGGACCCAAGTGTTTTTTGTATTTGTCAACAAGAGCCATGGCATATTTTTTTAAGTAAACATGTGAACCATATTTACGAATTTGTTTTCTGATCCTGATCCCTTTATACGTATTTTATTTCTATATCTTCTTTAAGTAGAGTGAATTTGAGGCACCAATTATCTTTTGTGTTTTCTTCATCTGATAACCTGGGAAATGATTGATTGTTCATGTTACTGTTAGTGTACTGAAAATACAGTGCTAACGTGTGTCCCATTTTGCCTGTCTGCAGGAAAACTGGGAGCGTATCTCGAAAACATTTTCAGGGAGCTCGTTAGTGTCATCTTTTGTTAATGCCATTGTCCCATTGGTAAATTTAATCACTGTTCTTTTACCGAGTCTTGCCTATTTCTGCATTCATCTCCCAAACGTTGCAGGTATTATTTCCATCAGGCTATAGCTAATGTGTACTTCCTTGTTTCTTGTCAGTTTTCCTCCAATGAGAAGGCATCAGAGATTTCCAAGTTCTTTGCGACCCGCACAACACCGGGATTTGAGAGGACGCTGAAGCAGTGCCTTGAAAACGTGCGGATCAGTGCGAGATGGGTTGAGGGCATCAAGAGTGAGCCCAGGCTTGCAGAGACGGTGCGTGAGCTGCTGGGCAAGCCCTGATGTGCGGCTGCTAGAGCGCTATATTTGTGATCATGCAACTCCGATCCCTAGAAAAAACTTGGAAGCTGCTTTGCATGTGCTACTGTTGTGGTTGGCAATAAGAATGCATTTCCTGCCTTATCATCTTCCGAAAATGTTGCTTGCCATCTTCTTTGATTGCAGTAGTGGCAAGTCATCTACCACCAGTTTTTAGCAGGAACATTACAGATTGTGTGTAAAGAGCATGAGAATATCAAGGAGGAACTGTTTAGCATGTCAATTAGGAAGAAATTCAGGCACCGAAATGGCTTCAATTTTCTTGTCATTACTCATTGCAGAAGCTCTTTGATGTATCATTTGGGCGATCAAGATGTTGGAGGTTATGCTATCATTCAGACTCTTCAGACACCAATCTAACATAATGCTATTAATCTCCACCTGTCACAATGTCTGTTCACAAATTTAATTCTCTCTTTTATGTGGTTTGTGCTTAATGATGGCCCCTCATGGTGCTAATCTGAAACAAGAAGATGAACTGGCGCCGCCAATTCATGTTTCTAATCCTGCTCCCCATGGTGTTAACCTTTTTCTGGAGAACCCGTAGGAACGGCATGGTGTTAATCTGAAACAAGATGGGACACGTGGTATTCTTTGATGTTATTTTTTTTTGAAAATTCTTTGATGTCATTCTATGCTTCTAATTTGTGAAAATGGACACCTCCATTGCTCTTTTACAGATATGTACGTACGCAACACACTGCAAACATGTACAGAAAAGAGATGTAATTAATCAACCAAATAATTTCATCCCATTTAACATACAGTACATTTTACAGAGTTTACACGCCTGCTTTCTCTGAGGCATCAAGAACACATCAACTACTCCTATCAACAAGTGTCTGCAGCATCTTGCTAACCAAAATCACACCCGAATCTCGCCTTCCTCTAGGTCTTCGTCTTCCTGGAAGCTCTGACGACGATGATCCTGCTGCTCCTCGTCCTGGATGCCGTAGTCGTCAGCCTTGCGGAAGAGCCCAAGCCGGCGCAACAGGTTCCCCCTGTTGTACTGATCAACGACGTGGAGCCTCTCGAGGACCGTCGGGTGTATCGTCTCGTCGTCGGGCATCTCCGCCCTCTCCGTCCGCAGCACCTCCTGACGGGCCTTCTCCCGTGCCTTGGATCTCGCCTCCTTCCGCTGCCTCTCCAGAGACTCCTTGGCACGCGCGATCAGTTCGGACATTGTTGGAGGCGTGCCGTCGCGCTCCGCCGGAGCCGGACTGTCGACGACGCTCTCATCTCCATCTGAATCACTGCTGCTTGAGCTGCTAGGCCTGCCGCTGATGGTTGCGTCGTCATCGCCAGGATTCTTCGGCATCACCACCGGTGACGCGTCGCCGCAGATGTCGACGTACTCCTCATCGTCTTCGGCGAGCTGCAGCGGTGCCGGCGCGGTCACCATGGGGGAGACGCCACCGACGATGTCAACGTCTTCCTCCTCCTCCTCTTCCACGGCCATAATCTTACGCGCGACCGCGGGACTCGTAGATGCCTTCTTGCTCCTCTTGGCGGAGGTGGTTCCGTGGACTCGGACCGTGGCACCGGCACGGCGGCTGCCTTCTCGAGGAGGCGACAGACCGCGACGAGCTCCTCCTGGAACCGCTGCCGAACGACCTCCCGCGCGCGCTCGGCGTCGGGCATGTTGCCGACGGCGAAGGCAGCCTCCTTCTCGACGCTAAACGCCTCGTACCCCGCTGAAGCACGCTTCCGCCTGAGCAGGGACGGGTGCCGGTACGCGGCGACCTCCATGTTCGCGGTTCGCCGACTAGACGCCGCCGCCGAGAACACTTTCTGGGTCGAAGATGGGATTTGGAGGAATCTCTAATGTTGGCACAGAGAGAAGGAACTGGGAAAATCAGGGAAGATGATCGTCCTTTTACCGAGATTCGACTGCGCGCTAAATCCCAGCACGAGTCGGAGTCGATGTCTGCTCTGCTCAGCCCGAGCCGCTCTCTGTTTCATTCGGCCCCGCGCGGCAAAACTGAGACATGTCGGTGACATTCCGGAATGCTTTTTCCTGTGAGTTAGATTGACTACGGATCTCGTGCCATAGCCACTCAGTACCTTCAAACATGGACCGTGAAGAACATGAATCCAGCATAATGTTTCGTTTGCGACCCCCAAAATCTGGTTTTCCACAATTCACACCCCCCCCCCCCCCCACTTGTAATTTGTATGAAATTCAAAATGTTGTAAGTAGAAATGCATACAGATTTGTGATTTTTTTAAAAAACTTATAAGTGTTTTTGTTTGACTGAACCATTTTTTAAAATCTTATATGTCACTAATTTGTGCTCTCGCACAGTACACCCCATGCGCGGGAACGAGTCAGTCGATCACCTCCTCCATCGGTGCCCCCGAGTTGATATCAAGAACGTACACTCGCTTTACATTGTCCATGATGAGCAACACATCGTTCCTCTCTGCTAAGCACCTATACAGCGGCGCTGCTTCGTTGATCCGCTATTTCCCAGGTAGGTCCAACTCGATCAGGGAGGGGAGCCTGCATGCGGGGGCTCACACGGGAGCACGCAGGATCTGCAAGGACGGTCACACGGCTGCTAATGGTCAGGGCGTGGAGGACTTGTCGGCGCCGCCGTGATACGAGGACCAGGCGGCAGAGCTCCGAGTGACAGGCAGCCTACATGGTCCCGCGTGGCTACGGGGCCCGAGCTCGTCAAGTACACACCCCGCTACAAGGCGGTGCTACAGAAAGGGGAGGCTACAAGGCGGTGCTACAGAAAGGGGAGGCAGCGGCGCGGCTGTGCTGCGACAGCAGGCCAGCATTGCTGTGAGCGGCTGCCGCCGGTGCTATAAAGGAATGGAGGTGGTGCTACCGCCCATCAGCAGCGGTGCTGCAATCAGATTTTCAGGATGCTGCAAACAATGACGGCGATGCTATTACCCAAAGAATTGAGTCAAACGAAGTCTACATGTCGTAACCTGACTGTCGTGGGTTGGTTGACTCGACTATTTCCTTGAGTCAACGAGTCGAGCGACTAGTCCTGCTTTCTGAGTCGATCGACTCAGTTTTTGCTGGATAAGTGAGGCACTCAGGAAACGAAGTGGAACCCTAGCTACTCCACTCTCGCTCCAGAACGGACCATCCCCCAGGAACGAGGAGGCAGCCGCCATCCACAGGCCATCTGCCGCCGCCGGCCAAGAGGATTGCGACACCCCCTCCATTGGTTCCGCTCCTCCCCTCTGCTGCTGTGCTCCTCGCCTCCTCCACTTGGCTCCTAAACCTCCTATCTGGTTTCTATATATGATAGTATTCTGTACTAGCTACTGCTGAAGACCCGTCTTGTTCTTCCGGATCTTGTCTGACGGCATGCTCTAAGCAGATGATGGCCTTCTTTTTCTACACTCGGTTTTTTTTGCTACGCTTGGGAATTTTTTTTGCTTCAATCAAACAATTGCAGGATTCGGGAAGCAAATTGGACACATGTCTTCCCTCTCGAGGGGGTGGATCCGGGGGAATTATCCCCCGTGGGACGCTCAGCATGCCCCAAGGTTTGAATGGTTCTGACTTCTGAATATAGAACAATACTACGAGTCTACAACAGTTAATTGAACACAGCGGCTTCTCAGTAGTGTGATTGAGATGTACTGAAACATTAACCCCCTTTCCTAAATTAATACCCACGAGGTCGTACTATTTTCTCAACCAAAAGTTGCGAGTTCCTAATTCCTACACCCTCAAAACTAACACAACAAATACACGGCAACCGGTACAAGAAATTGAAGTAAGCCAAGTTTAAATCAGAAAACATGCCATCTGACACACCATAATCCTGATCCCAATGGTAATAGGAGATTCAGACTAAACAGAGCACATCCTATAAAATTTCCATGGTGTACGGTTCAAGGAAATGAGAGGTGCAGAGGCTCCTCAGTACTCAAAAGAGCTTCTTAAAAGTGTGATTTCAGATCCCCTCAGGCCCTGTTCCTAATTTCATTCCTAAAACGTCGTTTTTAATTTCAGAGTCAAGATCTTTGAGCATTTGGAGTTTCTAATTTAAACACTCAAAACTAATATCGGCGATACACAGTTATGGCCCATAGAAAATGGATTATTAATAATGATAATCCATTTAAGGCCCCGTTCGTTTTATGGAAACAAATCCACACGTGGAACCAATCCAGGCTTGGATTGGGTTGACCCAACACCATCACCAAATCCATGTTAGACCAATCCCTCCTAACCTTTCTCAAAATGAATCTGTTCGTTTAAGCCACATTGGATTGCTGGCGTCTACGTCGCTGCTTTTGTTTTGCTCGCTCTTTGGTGTCATGGAATTGTTCCATGGGACTGTTGGTGAGTATTTTTTTCCACACGAAGACAGTGTAAATGGACTGGATGAGTTTGGAAAAATATATTGTATAGGAATAAACGAAGACCTCAGATCGTTTGGGCTGGAAAATTTTTCTTGCCGGCCTGGATCAGTGGGATTGGACCACAATCCAGGTGAATCCATGCCATTTAGGGTCTAAACAAACGAGGCCTAAGTAATCTAAGAGCATCTCTACTCGTTGGGCGTATTCAGACCGAAAATTAGACCGATTTTAGGGCCGGACGAATCGCGTTTTCGGCCTGGGTATGCCCAGTCGCGTACCCAGGCCGTGTTCCCAAGTTCGGCTAAATTCACTTAAAATCGGCGAAATATGGGCGAATATAGGCGGAATTTCATTAAAGCAGGCGAGGGATACATAGTACATCGGTTTTAACTAGGAAAGGACGCCGCCGTGGTCGACGCCGGACGCCGCAACTACAGGCCGAGGCAGGGGTTGTTGCCTGCCTCGATGTGCGCCATGACTCCGGCGAGAGTCCACCCTGGAACGCTCCACCAGCGGCGCCGATAAGCCATATTGTTACGCGGCGGCGGCGAGCCCGGCGGTCCATCGTGTCGGACGAGTTCCTCGAGGCGCCTGTCGGCGAAAAACTGCCTCCAGAAGACCAGGTTGTCCTGATCCTCGGCGGGTGCCAGCCTTGCATGGCGGCGATAGCAGCCTGGATCTCCCCGGCAAGTTCTGGGTCTTCCATGGCGGCGATACCCGCCTGGATCTCACCGGCGAGGTCATGCCCGTCCGGTACCGACGGAACGGGGATCCCGTCGGCGCTGAGTTTCCAGCCTAGGGGGAGACGCGTGTCCGGCGGGGCCGTATAGCGCGCCTCGCGGAGCAGCCGGGCTTCCCACAACGACAGCGTGCGTCGGTCGGCCATGGATTCTCGGCGGAGTTGAGGAATAAAGGTGCGGGCGTCCGAAGTTCGCCGGAGTTGTGGTGGTGTGAGGGGCTATAGAGAGAGACGGCGAGATGTACGTCTTTTATAGGCCGGAAGAATGGCGGGAGGGGTGTAGCGGCGAGGGCGGGAAAAATGGAAACGGCGGGAAGTTATTGACCGCCGGTCCGTCGCAGGAGCCGAGGCGGCGATGGTGGCGCCGTAATTCGACGATGCGTGGCCGACGCGACGGGCAGTTATTGCCCCGGCGGTCGCCGCGTGGTTTCGAGGATGACGACGACTCGGCTTCGGTCACTGACGCGGTGGGTCCACGCGCTGCTTTGATTTTTTTTCGCCGATTTCGCTGAGTCCGGCGTCCCCAGGGCGTATCCGGAAACCTGAGTTCGGCCTGGGTAGTCCGGACCAAAATGGCCTAAATCCGGCCGAAAACAGGTCCTTGGGTACGCGCTTGGGTACGCGACTGGTCCGATTTTTAACGGCCGGACCGAAATTCGGCGTCCAGACTGCAGGAAGAAATGAAAAGGTGATGCAGACGCATCCTACAAATTCTGTCATGGTACGGTCGAAGGAAATGAGGATTGAGGAGGGGAACAGCGTGCATAGGGATGGAGGCCTCTCACCACTCTCCGTATGAGGGGCTCGATGGACGTGAAGAGCTTCTCGATGCTGCTCTTCCGCATCACCTCCGCGATGACCCTGCGGCAGTTTCACCAAAGACAACCCTGCAAATCAGGTAAACGAGGGAGGTTCCGATCGAGAGCGCGAAGCAGCGAGGACCCTCTGCCGCTTGGGCTCGCCGGGCCGGTGAGGCGCGGAGGAGCTCCCGCCCGACTCCGCCTGCCCCCGCGGCCGCCGCCGCGGGCGCTCTCCCTCCTCCGGCTGCCGCTTCTGCGACATCTCCGACGAACGCGAACCTCGCACCTTCGATCGCCGCCGCTGGTCGCAGCCTAAGAGCAACTCTAACAGAACCAATAAATGCCGCCCGAACTGAATTTTTTCAACGGATTTACGGGTTTGGGCCTAAAGCGTCGCAGAACAGAGCCCGAATCGATGGCCCGGGCCTGTAAAAGTTTCTCGGGAGCCTGAGAAATGCGAGGCTCTTACAGGCCGCGGCGCCGCCACGGCAGCTTTCTCCGCCCCGCGCGCCTTCACCTCCGGTGAGCAATCGCGCCATTGCTGCTGCCGCATCTCTACTTCCTCGACCGCCACCGTGACCGCATGGTTGGCGCGGGCAACGGCGGGAGGAGAGGCGGGAGCAACTCGCCGCCGCCCCCTCCCTCCCGGTCTTCCACTCCGAGGCCAAGCGGCGGAAATAGAACCGCTCGGAGGGCGTGTGGAAGCGTAGCGCGCGCGCCGCTGGACCAACTGGGGCTGACACCGCCCCTGAAACTCGCCCGTTACGCCAATAGCGGCGAGGGGTCTTCCTCCAGCGCGTTCGGCCGTGCGCTTGCGCCGCCAGTCGCCGACAGCAGCAGCGAGGAGGATGAGGAGGAGGAGGTGGCGGCGTCGGCGTGCACCGTCCTTCAGTCGGCGGATTACGTCCTCAACGGCGAGGAGGAGGCAACGACGATCCAACAGGTCGCCCTCATCTCGGAGGCCGAGGCGCGCGCTTCCGCCGCGAGCCGTCCGTGACGTGCGCCCGTACGAGGCGGCGCAGAAGGAGGCGTTGTCCGCCGCATGAAGCAGGAGGTCATCGACCTCGACTCCGAGTAGGCCGCCAACGGCGTCGTCCTCTGCTGCGCGTACAGTAGGTCGCTGACGCACGAAATTAGCTAAGTTAGGAGATGTTCGCCGACGATCAGACTAAATGTAATCTCTTTTGCGATTCTTTTGTGATCGTAACTATGCAACTATGCAACTATGTATTTTAAATTTCACTTTTCTAGTTTGCATAATCAGTTATTGTCAAATTTGAATTTACATTTTTTCGATTCTAAATACGGATGCTATTCTGCGCCACCTTCTAAACCGCTGGAAATTTAATATTTGAAAGACTGAACTTCGTTTTTTCAGTTCGACTCTGTTAGATACCTAAACTTTGAGCCTGCTGCTGACCTAGCCGCCCCCTGACATATGTTGCAACGTCTTCAATAGCATGCTCTTACTTCGTCTTTCCCCAAGGCTCTGGACAAGCGATAAGAGAGACTTCCTGAAGGATCCAGCTAAGAAAATGAAATGGGTTGCTCTAACAACGCCGCGCCGCTGTCGGTCACTTGGGAAAACAGGTGGAGGTACCGCAAGGTCCGCAATAGAAGATGACCTCATAACTACGGCGGGGTGAGTCGCGGCCCACAGGGCTACAAAAGGCAAAACTGCTCATAGACCGACCCCAGCCTATCCTGCTCCTGCCGGCCCCAAACACAGTTTTGTTGGGCATCGAATCCTTTTTGTCCCGGCTCCGCCAGCCACTTGTCCTGGCTGACCGCACAAGGCATGGGAAGTGTCTGGAAGACTGGAACTTTGGATGCTTGCCATCTCTGTGGCAACATTTCGTGCCAAACGTTTGGCCAAGGACAAACACATTCTTTGGCAAAAAAAGGTGTGTCCAGTCACAAGTAATTAGCGAAACCCAAATACTTTGATACTTACCAGCTTTCTATAGCAAATTTTTGCGCCAAACATTTGGCCAGGACATAAAGGTCACTATGACCAGGATATAAACGTTTTGGATAAGCAGGGAGACTGATCACTATGGTCAAAGAGAGGATAATCAATCAGCAGAATACCAGATGCCCAACTAATGTGTACATCTTGATGGAAATAAAACAGCAATGATGAATGCATAAGAGTACTGGTCCTCATCATCACTGCGGTAGTAGCGAGGTTCGGGAAACTCTATGAACAACATCAGACTTTCTTGTCCAAACACCAACACCAACATCATACTAGTTGGATTCTAAAGCAAGATTGGCATCTACTTATATGTTTATGAATAATTAATCCGTCCCTTCAGGTAAGCTCAACATCATATTTGCTCTGACTTTGAGTCAAGAACACCAGTCTTACATACCTGGTTAACGAAAAATTAGCAAACGCCAATATAACCTGGCGAAAAGGTTTGGAATGATGCAAACAAAGACCAGAATGTAGAAGACCAGCAAAGTACGCTGTGCGCGGTGCATTGTGAGCTTGAACAGGACAGCAGCACACAAGTGTCATTTCGAAGCTTTGAATTGTTATCCTGAACAACGGTAGTTCGATATGTAGTGGACCCAAGAACATTTCAAAACCTGGGCAAACTGTAAATTTGAGGACTTTTAAAGCCTGATGGCAGTGTCCCCTCTGGATAAGCATCTGACCGTGCACCATAGGTCCAGCTGATTCACAGAACTAAGTGGGGATAAAACAATGATGAATGGAAATTTCGAGGATACCAATTTGAAGCAAAAAATGTTGGAGGTATGCCTAGAGGCAATAATAAATATAGTTATTATTATATCTTTGTGTTTATGATAAATGTTTACATTCATGCTATAACATTATTAACAAGGAAACATTAATACTTGTGTGATTTGTAAACTAAATTAGAGTCCCTAGTAAAGCCTCTTTATAGTACTAGCTTGTTGGTTAATAAATGATTATGGTTTCCCTATCATGAACATTGAGATGTTATTAACAACAAGATCATATCGTTAGGAGAATGGTATGATGGACATACTCCTATAGATAAGCGTAGCATAAAGATCAAGTCATTTTAATAGTTCAATTGCTGTATGCTTTCTGATACATAGTAACCTAATTCTTTCGACCATGAGATCATGCTTATCACCATCACCGGAAGGATGCTTTGATGACATCAAACACCACACCGTAACTGGGTGGTTATAAAGGTGGCATTGAGTGTTTGGAAAGTATGGGTTGAGACACATGGATCAAGAGTGGGATTTGTCCATCCATATGACGGATAGATATACTCTGGACCCTCTCGGTGGAATGTCATCCAATTGGCTTGCAAGCATGTGACTGGCTCACAAGGGATCACATATCACGGGAACTAGGAAAGAGTACTTATCATAACGAGGTTGAACTAGGTATGCAGAGATACCGACGATCATAACCTCGGATAAGTAAACTATCATGAGACAAAGGGAAATTGGTATCGTATGTAAGTGGTTCATTTGATCACAAAGTAATCATAGAAATATGTGGGAGCCATATGAATTTCCAGATTCCTCTATTGGTTATTGTTCGGAGAAGTGTCTCGATCATGTCCGCATAATTCACGAACCGTAGGGAGACACACTTAAGGATTCGATGTTGTTGAGTAGTTATGGAATGGTGAGTAAGAGACCGAATGTTGTTCGGAGTCTCGGATGGGATTCAGGATATCACGAGGAGATCCGGAATGGTCCGGAGAATAAGATTCATATATGGAAAGTCCTGTTTCGGAGTTGGAGAATGATTCCGGTGTTTTCATCGGGAATGTTCTAGAAGGGTCCGGAAGGTCCGGCACTCCGGAGGGGAAGGGTACATGAATGTGTCATAACAAGTTGGAATGGTTGCATCATGTACTAGGTGTCATCGCTGAGCAAAATAAAGGGATAAATCAAATCCTAGTTTGAAAAGTCAAACGCCAATTTGAAAAGTCAAACGGCAAGTTTGCTTGGTGGAGGGAGAGTAGGAAACCTACTTGGGGAGGAAGTCCTCCTCCCTCCACCGCCGGCCAAGGAGGACGAGTTGGGGGAGGACTCCCTCCTCCCAACCGGCGCCCTCCCACCTATATAGGGAGGGGCAGGGGTGCCCCTCTAGCCTACACCTCTCACCACCCAAACCCTAGCCCTAAGCCGCCGCCGCCACCACCCCCTGCTGCTGCCGCCGCCTAGGGCACCACCAACTCGCCGAGTTGGGGTGAAACCCTAACCCTAGCCGCCGGCTAGACTCCTCCCTTGGTGCCTCTAAACCCTAGATCGCCAAGGCCTCTCTCATAGTCCACCATACTTGCTCCGGCTTAAGGCGAAGCCTTGCGAGATCTCCCCTCTACTTCCGGTACCACGCCGTGGTGCTGCCGGAATCACGAGGAGAGTGCTACAACCTCCGCTGCCTGCTGGAACAAGGGATAGGAAGGTGTTCATCGAGTACCGAATGTGTGACCGACTGCGGAAGCGCTGCCGGAACGCAGCGCCGGAAGGATCGTCTACACGATCTTGAGATCGACAAGAGTACGACTACATCACCCACGAAAATCCGCTCTCGTTAAACACTTTGGAATCTTCGAGGGTGAGTTATTCTATCGACTCGTTGCTACAATCTAGTAGATAGATCTTGGCTTGTTTGTTTGTATGCGGTAGAAAATTTTTGTTTTCCATGCTACGAACCCCTACAGTGGTATCAGAGCCGTGTCTATATGTAGATCTGTTGCACGAGTAGAACACAATGGTCATTGTGGGCGGTGGTGCTTTTATTATCAATTGCTTCTTGTGTACTTTGCATCTTGCGGTATGATAGGATGAAGCGGCACGGGCTAACCTTACATGACATCGTTCATGAGACTTGCTCCACGCTCAACATGCAACTTGTATTGCATAAGTGGCTTTGCGGGTGTTTGTCTCTCCCATTATAGTATAGATCCAATTTACAACGGGCACTTGATAGTTCAAACATCAACGTTGTGGTTCTTGTTCGTAAGTTAGATCGACACTTATTGAAAGCCCTAAACCACGTAAAATATGCAAAGAAATTAGAGGCGTCTAACTTTGTTTTGCAGGGGTGTGTTGTGATGTGATATGGCCATGATTGTGATTATATTTGATGTATGCAATGTTCCTTATTGTAAGTTGGAAACCGGCAGGAGCCATATGGTTGTCTTTAATTTCTGTTAAGACCCGCGTGTCTATTCAAAGTAGTTGTAATAGTTGAAGCTGGTGGACGACAATCATGGAGCAGCGTCATTGACCTTGATGCAATGCCGGTGATGATGGAGATCATGTTCGTGCTTGAAGATGGAGATCGGAAGCACAAAGAAGAAAGGCCATATCATATCACATATTATGAATTGCATGTGATGTTAATCCTTTATGCATCTTGTATTGCTTAGTTAACGACGGTAGCATTATAAGATGATCCCTCATGCACATAAATTTCAAGTTCTAAAGTGTTCGTCCTTAGTAAGCACCGTTGCTAAAGCTTGTTGTTTCGAAGCATCACGTGATGATCGGGTGTGTTAGATTCTGCAAGTGTATACAACGTGAGCAAGCTAGATTTGCTCATGCGGAAGCTAAGGTTTGATCTTGACGAGCCTAGCATGTACAGACATGGTCTCGGAACACGGATCACCGAAAGGTAAAGCATGAATCATATAGTAGATATAATGAACATGTGGATTGTTCGCCATTGAAGCTACATCAACTCACGTGATGATCGGTTTTGATGTGGTGGATTTGGTTCGTGTGATCACTAAAACAATGTGAGGGATATTGTTTTGAGTGGGAGTTCACCTAGATTAATTTAACTATTAATTAAAACTCAATTTGTCATAAACTTAGTCTAAATTATTGCAAATATGTTGTAGATCAATGGCGGCCCCTACCATCAATTTTAATGCGTTCCTAGAGAAAGAAAAGTTGAAAAACAATGGAAGCAACTTCGCGGATTGGTTCCGCAATTTGAGGATTGTCCTCAATGCTGGTAATTTGACCTATGTGCTGAATGCACCACTGGGTGACCCGCCTGCAGCTACTGCTACCGATGAAGTAAAGAATGTTTACCTCGCTCGGAAGAATCAGTACTCCACAGTTCAGTGTGCTATCTTGTATGGTTTGGAATCGGAGCTTCAGAAAAGGTTTGAGAATTCAGACCCACATGATATTGTCCATGAACTCAAATTGATATTTGAGACTCACGCGGCAGTTGAGAGCTATGAGGCTTTTGAAAAGTTCTTTAACTGCAAGATGGAAGAGGGCAGCTCCGTCAGTGAGCATGTGCTTAAGATGTCTGGGCACGCAAACAAACTCCAAAGCTTGGGTATAGTGATTCCTAATGCTTTGGGGATTTATCGTGTCCTCCAATCACTACCACCAAGTTACAAGAACTTTGTGATGAACTACAATATGCAAAGCATGAACAAGCAGTTGCCAGAACTCTTCTCCATGTTAAAATCTGCAGAAGTGGAGATCAAGAAAGAGCACCAAGTGTTGATGGTCAATAAGACCACCAAATTAAAGAAAGGCAAGTCTAAGCAAAAGGGACACTTCAAGAAGGGTGGTAAGAAAGTTGCCGCACCGACGAAGAAGACCAAGGCTGGACCTAAGCCTGATACTGAGTGCTTTTACTGCAAGGGAGAAGGTCACTGGAAGCGGAATTGCCCAAAGTACTTGGCGGATTTGAAGAACGACAACATCAAGAAGAAAGGTATATCCGATATACATGTTATTGATGTGTATCTCACTAGTACTCGTAGTAGTGCCTGGGTATTTGATACTGGTTCGGTTGCTCATATTTGTAACTCGAAATTGGTGCTGAGAATAAACGGAAGCTAGCGAAGAACGAGGTGACGATGCGCGTGGGAAACGGATCAAAGGTTGATATGATCGCGGCCGGCACGCTACCCCTTCATCTACCATCGGGATTAGTTTTATACTTAAATAATTGTTATTTGGTGCCTGTGTTAAGCATGAACATTATATCGGGATCTTGTTTATTGCGAGACGGTTACTTGTTTAAGTCCGAGAATAATGGTTGTTCGATTTATATGAGTAATATGTTTTATGCACATGCACCTTTGATAGATGGTCTATTCTTGTTGAATCTCGATAGTGGAAATACACATATTAATAACATTGAGGCTAAACGTTTGAAATCGAGCGATAACTCGACCTATATGTGGCACTGTCGTCTTGGTCACATTGGAGTGAAGCGTATGAAGAAACTCCATTCCGATGGACTTCTTGAATCACTTGATTTCGAATCACTTGAAAGATGCGAAGCATGTCTGATGGGTAAAACGACTAAGACTCCATTTTCTGGTATGATGGAGCGAGCTGCGGACTTATTGGAAATCATACATACCGATGTGTGTGGTCCAATGAGTGTAGCATCGCGCGGTGGTTATCGTTATGTTCTTACCTTCACGGATGATTTGAGTAGATATGGGTATATCTATTTCATGAAACATAAGTCCGAAACTTTCGAGAAGTTTAAGGAATTTCAAAGTGAGGTGGAGAATCAACGTAACAAGAAGATTAAATTTCTACGTTCTGATCGTGGAGGTGAATATCTAAGTTACGAGTTTGGCGAACATTTGAAGAAATGCGGAATACTTTCACAATTGACACCGCCGGGAACACCACAGCGTAATGGTGTGTCCGAACGTCGTAATCGAACTCTCTTAGATATGGTTCGTTCTATGATGTCACTTACAGATTTACCGCTATCATTTTGGGGTTATGCATTAGAAACAGCCACATTCACTTTAAATAGGGAACCATCTAAATCCGTTGAAACGACACCGTATGAATTATGGTTTGGGAAGAAACCTAAATTGTCGTTCCTTAAAGTTTGGGGTTGCGAAGCCTATGTAAAGAAGTTATAGCCGGACAAGCTTGAACCCAAAGCGGAAAAATGCGTCTTCATAGGATACCCAAAGGAAACTATTGGGTATACCTTCTATCATAGATCCGAAGGCAAAATCTTCGTTGCCAAGAATGGATCCTTTCTAGAGAAGGAATTTCTCTCGAAAGAAGTGACTGGAAGGAAAGTAGAACTCGAAGAGGTTGTCGAACCTTCTCTCGAACTTGCGAGTAGCGCAGCACCGGAAGAAGTTCCTGTGGTGCGTGCACCAATAAGAGAGGAAGCTAATGATGATGATCATGAAACTTCAGTTGAAGTTGCTACAGAACCTCGCAGGTCAACGAGAACTCGTACCACTCCTGATTGGTATGATCCCGTTATGAGTGTCATGTTGGTGGACAACACCGATGACCCTGCGACATATGAGGAAGCGATGATGAGCCTAGATTCCAATAAATGGCAAGAAGCCATGAAATCCGAGATTGGATCCATGTACGAAAACCAAGTATGGACTTTGGTGGACTTACCGTATGGACGGAAGGCTGTCGAGAACAAATGGATTTTCAAGAAGAAAACAGATGCTGATGGTAATGTTACTGTCTATAAAGCTCGACTTGTCGCAAAAGGGTTTCGACAAATTCAAGGAGTTGACTACGATGAGACTTTCTCACTAGTAGCGAAGCTAAAGTCTGTGAGGATTTTGTTAGCAATCGCTGCATATTATGATTATGAGATATGGCAGATGGATGTCAAAACAGCGTTCCTCAATGGAGACATTGATGAAGAGTTGTATATGATGCAGCCCAAAGGTTTTGTCGATCCTAAAGATGCTAACAAGGTATGCAAACTTCAACGGTCCATATATGGATTGAAGCAAGCATCCCGAAGTTGGAATCAACGTTTTGATAAAGTAATCAAAAGTTTTTGTTTTATACAAACTTATGGAGAAGCTTGTATTTACAAGAAAGTGAGTGGGAGCTCTGTAGCATTCTTAATACTATATGTAGATGACATATTGTTGATTGGGAATGATGTAGACATTCTTAATAGTGTCAAGGAATATTTGAATAATAGTTTTTCAATGAAAGATCTTGGCGAAGCAGCTTACATATTAGGCATAAAGATTTATAGAGATAGATCGAGACGCCTAATATCATTGTCACAAAGTACATATTTGGACAAAGTTCTAAAAAGGTTTGGAATGGAAGATAGCAAGAAAGGGTTCTTGCCCATGTTGCCCAATACGACCTTGAGTAAAACTCAAAGTCCAGCAACGACAGAAGATAGAGAAAGAATGAGTAAAACTCCCTATGCCTCAGCCATAGGATCTCTAATGTATGACATGCTATGTACTAGACCTGACATTGCATATGTTGTTAGTTTGACTAGCAGATATCAAAGTGATCCAGGAGTGGATCATTGGACAGCGGTCAAAAACATCCTTAAGTACTTGAGAAGAACTAAGGATATGGTTCTTTCTTATGGAGGTGATGAACAGCTCGTTGTTAATGGTTACACCGATGATAGTTGGAATACCGATCCGGATGATTCTAAATCTCAATCTGGATACATATTTACTTTGAATGGTGCAGCAGTTAGCTGGAGGAGTGCAAAGCAAAGCGTTGTGGCGAGATCTTCAACTGAATTGGAATACATAGCTGCTTCGGAGGCTTCACAAGAAGCGATATGGATGAAGGAGTTCATTACAGAGCTCGGTGTGGTTCCAAGTGCGCTAGACCCAATGTCTATCTACTGTGATAACATGGGCGCCATAGCCAATGCGCAAGAACCAAGGTCACACAAGAAGCTGAAGCACATCAAGCTACGTTTTCACGCTATTCGAGAACATGTCCAAGATGGTGACATAAAGATTTGCAAAGTAAACACAGATCTGAATGTGGCGGATCCGTTGACTAAACCTCTCCCGAGGGCAAAACATGATCAACACCAAACTGCCATGGGTGTTCGGTATATTACCATGTAATCTAGATTAGTTGACTCTAGTGCAAGTGGGAGACTGTTGGAGATATGCCCTAGAGGCAATAATAAATATAGTTATTATTATATCTTTGTGTTTATGATAAATGTTTACATTCATGCTATAACAGTATTAACAAGGAAACATTAATACTTGTGTGATTTGTAAACTAAATTAGAGTCCCTAGTAAAGCCTCTTTATAATACTAGCTTGTTGGTTAATAAATGATTGTGGTTTCCCTATCATGAACATTGAGATGTTATTAACAACAAGATCATATCGTTAGGAGAATGGTATGATGGACATACTCCTATAGATAAGCGTAGCATAAAGATCAAGTCATTTTAATAGTTCAATTGCTATATGCTTTCTGATACATAGTAACCTAATTCCTTCGACCATGAGATCATGCTTATCACCATCACCGGAAGTATGCTTTGATGACATCAAACACCACACCGTAACTGGGTGGTTATAAAGGTGGCATTGAGTGTTTGGAAAGTATGGGTTAAGACACATGGATCAAGAGTGGGATTTGTCCATCCATATGACGGATAGATATACTCTGGGCCCTCTCGGTGGAATGTCATCCAATTGGCTTGCAAGCATGTGACTGGCTCACAAGGGATCACATATCACGGGAACGAGAAAAGAGTACTTATCAGTAACGAGGTTGAACAAGGTATGCAGAGATACCGACGATCAAAACCTCGGATAAGTAAACTATCGTGAGACAAAGGGAAATTGGTATCGTATGTAAGTGGTTCATTTGATCACAAAGTAATCGTAGAAATATGTGGGAGCCATATGAATTTCTAGATTCCTCTATTGGTTATTGTTCGGAGAAGTGTCTCGATCATGTCCGCATAATTCACGAACCGTAGGGAGACACACTTAAGGATTCGATGTTGTTGAGTAGTTATGGAATGATGAGTAAGAGACCGAATGTTGTTCGGAGTCTCGGATGGGATCCGAGATATCACGAGGAGATCCGGAATGGTCCCGAGAATAAGATTCATATAAGGAAAGTCCTGTTTCGGAGTTGGAGAATGATTCCGGTGTTTTCATCGGGAATGTTCTAAAAGGGTCCGGAAGATCCGGCACTCTGGAGGGGAAGGGTACATGAATGTGTCATAACAAGTTGGAATGGTTGCATCATGTACTAGGTGTCATCGCTGAGCAAAATAAAGGGATAAATCAAATCCTAGTTTGAAAAGTCAAACGCCAATTTGAAAAGTCAAACGACAAGTTTGCTTGGTGGAGGGAGAGTAGGAAACCTACTTGGGGAGGAAGTCCTCCTCCCTCCACCGCCGGCCAGGAAGGCCGAGTTGGGGGAGGGCTCCTTCCTCCCAACCGCTGCCCTCCCACCTATATAGGGAGGGGCAGGGGTGCCCCTCTAGCCTACACCTCTCACCACCCAAACCCTAGCCCTAAGCCGCCGGCGCCACCACCCCCTGCTGCCGCCGCCTAGGGCACCACCAACTCGTCGGGTTGGGGTGAAACCCTAACCCTAGCCTCCGGCTAGACTCCTCCCTTGGTGCCTCTAAACCCTAGATCGCCAAGGCCTCTCTCATAGTCCACCATACTCGCTCCGGCTTAAGGCGAAGCCCTGCGAGATCTCCCCTCTACTTCCGGTACCACGCCGTCGTGCTGCCGGAATCGCGAGGAGAGTGCTACAACCTCCGCTGCCTGCTGGAACAAGGGAGAGGAAGGTCTTCATCGAGTACCGAACGTGTGACCGACTGCGGAAGCGCTGCCGGAACGCAGCGCCGGAAGGATCGTCTACACGATCTTGAGATCGGCAAGAGTACGACTACATCACCCACAAGAATCCGCTCTCGTTAAACACTTTGGAATCTTCGAGGGTGAATTATTCTATCGACTCGTTGCTACAATCTAGTAGATAGATCTTGGCTTATTTGTTTGTATGCGGTAGAAATTTTTTGTTTTCCATGCTACGGACCCCTACAAAAAAATGCCAATTCAAGGAGTTCGATGAACCACAACTTTCGTGTGGAAACAACACCACAAGTGAATTTTACAGTGAAAAAAAAGATACCGATCACGAGTGCATTCTGTAATGATTACAATAGTAGCACCCAAACTTGTTAAGTCAATCAAAGAAACATGCCAGTTACAGGAACTCGATGAACCACAACTTTTCTGTGAAGACTGAAAACAACATCACAACAATCAAAGAAACACGCCAGTTACATAACTCGATTTTTTTTAAACGGGAAAAAAATCTTTGCCTCAATCTATTAATTAAGGAGAAGTTTTACAAAAATTAAAAGATCCAAATTATGCTAGAGAATTACTCTCGCGGCATGAATTCACCCAAGCGTTTAGCTCCCGCGTTAACCCACAAATGGGCCTCGCATTTAATTCTATGTAGGACTACAAGAGACGGCGCATGCTTTTTGTTGAACACCCGGTCATTGCGTTCTTTCAAATCTCCCAAGAGGTGAGAAGGGTAAGTGAAGCCATGGCTTTGTGATTTGGTATAGGTCCGTCCGTCATTATCTCCCACCAATTCCCTATAGAGAGACCCGTCCATTGAGATTGATGCAACTCGGAGATGCCAATCCACTCCTTTAGATAAGTCCATATACATTTTGTGAAACGGCACAAGATTAGAAGATGGTCAACCGTCTCCGTGGTTTGCTTGAAAAGTGGGCAAAGGCCGCAGTTTTGCCAATCTCTCTTGGCTAATCTATCCACAGTCCAAATTCTATTTTGTGTGGCAAGCCAAGCAAAGAATTTAACTTTTGGAGGAGCCCAAGCTTCACAAACAAGCTTGTTCATGTTGGAGATGATGGAGCCCAAGAATTGTATCTCATATGCCGATTTTTCCGTATACTCGCCATTTTCCGTTAGTTTTCAAACAATATTATCCTCCACCTCCTCATTGAGTTGTATGCTTTGGAGAAGAGACCAAAGCTCAATGCATTGACTTAAGTGCTCTATAGTGAAGTCATCACCCAATTTAATCTTCCCCGTCCAAGCATTGTTGCTTAAGGCTTGGTTGACCTTCCAAACTTTCCTTATTGACACGTCAAAGATGAGCGGTGCGATATCTTTTGGTTTTCTTCCTTGGAGCCAAGGCGCGTTGAGAGGGGCATGTATGCCCCCACGTGTGGTTTTGGTAATTAATGACAATCTCTATGGACTAATGTGTAAATTTAGTTTCACCTATAGGTTTGTCCATTGGCATCGCTTGGGCCATGTGTTGGTCTCAAGGTTGGAAGATGAAGAAATGTCCAAGGGCTTTGTGCCCATTGGAATCGTGAAGAAAGAAGGAGCTTGAAGGTTGATCAAGACATGTGCAAAGAGTTGCATCAAGATGGATCAACCTCAAGAAGGGATGAAGAAGGGCGAGCTCAAGATGCGCCATCTCTAGAAGATCTCATGCTTGAAGCTTGCCATCCTCGTGCTCATGGAATGATGAAGGCAAGTTCAAAGAAGAGGTTTCCCCATGGAGTATGGGGGGAGCAATTTGCAAGTCTTCATCTTCATCAAGCAAGAGCATCCAAGAAAGGTGTTCCCTCTATAGAAGAACGAGACGGTCTACATCAAGTTCACGTGGGATGCTCAAGGCAAAGGTATGTTCTTGATAGGGCTTTTCTTTTGCCGGTCTCGTGTTGTTAGTTGGGAGACATGGTTTAGGATAGATAGTCGTTATATCAAGAGGGGCTCTCAAGCGGGTGTCTCGTTTGCATCATTCGGAGAGAGCTCAAACCTTTGCATTCATAGCATCATCTTTCTTGGTTGATTATTTGGTTCTTGTCCATGGGAGGATCTAGAGCTTGTGGTCATTATCATAACAAGCTCTAGTTCATCATATAAGGATTTCACTTACATATCTTATTGCGGTTTTGATCTTGCGAGTTTTCCGGCTCCACACCTTGGGGGATTCTATTCGTCGTTATCTTTCCAACAAAATTGGTTTCATCCCGTTTGGAGTTCGGATGCAAAAGTTATTGCCATCGGAAGTTCCGCTAGGGCATTTTTGCCGCCGAAAGTTCCTGTGGAAGTTCTGGGTCTTCTTCCGCTCACGTTTGGTAACCTTATGTTTTGGATGTGCTATTTGACGGAACTTCAGTCGGAATTTCCGTCGGAAGTTCTGCTCCCACCGGAAGTTCCGGCCAGGGACCAGAAGTTTCGCTCAGGCCTAGTTGCCGCCGAAAGTTCCGGTTGAATTTCTGGTTCTTGTTCCGCTCACGTTCAGTAACATTCTATTTTGGATATGTCTATTTGACGGAACTTCTGTCGGAACTTCCACCGGAAGTTTCGATCCCACCGGAAGTTCCGATGGACCGGCGGAAGTTCCGACCAGGACTCGCTTTTTTAGTTTCTTGCTCCACAGTTTTTGACCGTTGGCTGTGTGCCACCGGAACTTCCGGCCTCCCACCAAAAGTTCCGGCCAGGAGTCGCGAATGCCCATAATAGGCAGATCTGGGAGCCCTTTAAAAGGGGCTCCTATTCCCCTTCGTGGACAACAACTCTTTTCCTGGTTCTTGGCTTTATCTCTCTCCTCCATTGTTGACCTTGATTTAGAGAGGAGATTTAGATCTACAATCCCCCAATCTAAATCCCTTCTTTGTGAAGGAATCATTGGGATCTAGATCTTGGAGAGTTTTGTGTTCTCCTCTTGTGTTCTTCCTCCCTTATTCCCCCAATAGATTGTGTAGCTTTGTTGGAATTTGGGAGTGAAGGACTTGCCCTTGCATTTGGTGCATAGGTTTGAGTTCTCCTCGGAGATTCGGAGAGTTCAAGCTTGTGGGCTTGTTTCTCTTGGGTTCCTTGGAACCCTAGACGGTTGTGTGGTTGGATTGTTGACCTTTTGTGGTCTTGTAGCCTCTTGTGGCTTTGTTGGCCTTTTGTGGCATTGTAGCCTTTTGTGGCTTTGTTGTTGGGAGCCTCCAATTGAGTTGTGGAGTTAGCCCCAATCTTGTACGGGTTCGGTGACCGCCCTCAAGCGTCCCATAGTGGAGCGAGTGCCTGCCTTTTGTGGTGCGCACTCGGGAGAATAGGGTGAGCCTTTTGTGGCGTCGGTGAGTTGCGTGCTTCCGCATCAGGGGTGAGGCCTTGTGTGGCGTTGGGTGAGCATCGAGCCACCACACCTCTAGGTGAGCCATTTTTGGCGTTAGGAGAGCATTGCGCCATCGCACCCCTCCAACGGAGACGTAGCTTCTTTGGAAGTGAACTTCGGGAAACAAATCTTTGTCTCCGCGTCCATCGGTTATCTCTCAACCGAGCCCTTTACTTATGCACTTTACATTGTGATAGCCATCGTGCTTGAAGTATTTATATCTTGCTATCACCTTGTTGCTTGTTTTGCTTATCATAGGTTGTTGGTGCACTTAGGTGAACTTAGTGGCTAGGTTTTTATGCTCAATAAATTAAACGCTAGTTTTATTCCGCATTTACTTGAGCCTAAATCGTAATAATTTTGAAAGCCTATTTACCCCCCTCTAGGCGACTTCCTTTGTACTTTCACGCGTGCCAAAAAGGGGTCTTTTGCCCATTTCCAACAGTGGTGGTGGTCGCGGCATAAAAGATGCACATGTCCTCTTCGGAGCAAGGGTTGCCGAAACCCACCCAAACTTTTCCGGGGTCTTTCCATTCAAGCCAAGACCATCTCAAACGTATAGCCTTAGCAAACTTATCAATGTTCTTGATGCCAAGACCTCCAAGATTTTTGGGTCTACACACCGTTTGCCAATTTACTTTACACTTGTCCCCGGTTGTCTTGTCCTTGGACGACCAAAGGAAGACCCTTTCTATTTTGTTGATGAACTTTATAGTACCCGGTGGAATGACGAGGGAGGTGAGGTAATAGGTTGCTTGGGAGGTGATAACCGATTTGACAAGCTCATTGCGCCTGGCCATCGTGATGAACTTCCCATTCCAAGTTGGGAGCTTCCCGACGCATTTGTCCTCAAGATGTTGAAAATCCACCCTTTTAAGCCACCAAATCGAAAGAGGGAGCCCAAGGTACTTCAGAGGGAAAGAAGCTCGAGTCACCGGTAGGCCATCAAGAATGTCCTCAAGATTGATATTTCCACACCTAATGGGAACAACGTTACTCTTTTGGAAGTTGGTACATAGTCTGGTGACCTCTCCAAAGCTTTCAAGAATCATGGCTAAGTTTTGAATATCCTCTTTGATTGGAGCCACGAACATCGCCGCATCATCGGCATAAAGGGATGTTCTCATGATTGCCCCCACCCTTTTAGCTTATGCAATAGCCCATGATAGGTTGCTCTTTCCAATATTTTGGATAGTGGGTCAATAGCGAGAACAAAAAGAAGTGGTGAAAGGGGTCCCCCTTGCCGCAAACCCCTCCCATGACTAATAGGGGCACCCACAATGCCGTTGAGTAGCACACGTGAAGAAGATGTAGAGAGCAGAGCGGCAATCCAATCATGGAATCGACTCGGGAAGCCGCGGCGTTGTAGGAGGTCAAGAATGTATTCCCAACGGATAGAGTAAAAAGCTTTCCGGATGTCAAGTTTGAATAGGAGCGTCGGTGCCTTCCCTTTGTGAAACTTCGAAGCAAGATTTTTTACATAAAGGAAATTGTGGTGGATGCTCCTCTTCTTTATAAAAGCATTTTGAGTATTGGAGACTAAATCATCCATCAACGGCCCAAGATTGAGAGCGATCATTTTGGAAATGATTTTTTGCAATTGCATGAATCAAACTAATTGGACGGTAGTCAGATACCCCTTCCGCTCCACCTTCTTTGGCAAAAGCACGATGTTCGCGGAGTTGAGCCAATGAAAATTGGAAACTTGAAGGCTCCCCAAAAGGTTAATCGCTCTCATAATGTCGACTTTGATTATGTCCCAACATTTCTTAAAGAAGGTGCATGTGAAACCGTCCGGTCCGGGGGCCTTGTCCACAGGCAATTGGTTTATAGCATTCTTCACTTCCTCCTCACTAAAAGGCACGCCTAAACTTTGCAAGTCCGGTTCTTCAAATTGTAGTTCTTCCCAATTGAAGTCTTGCTTCCTATACTCCCCGCGACCAATAGCTTCCTCGAAATGCTTGTGGATGATATCTTATTTGTCCTTATGGTCGGTTACCCATCCTTGGTTCTTCTTTAGGCGATAGATATGGTTTTTCCTTATTCTCGCATTAACTCTCATGTGAAAGAACTTGGTGTTGGCATCCCCCTCTTTGAGGTTTTTGATCCTTGAATTTTGCCTTTTCTTAGACCTATCAACAACGGATAGGGCAATAACTTTCCTTTTCAACCGAGCTCTCAGATCCCTCTCACTGCTGGAAAGTTGCCTATTTTCTTGAGCCTTGTCCAAATGAAGGATTACGAGGAGGGCGGCGTGCAAGAGAACTTTTGCATTAGAGAAAAGTGCTCGTCCCCACTTGGACAAGCACTTAGCCGTGTGAGTCAGCTTATGATGAAGCACATGACACGGTTCGACATGGGAGGTGTGCTCACACCAAGCCTTTTGCACCAGCACTTTTGCACCACCTCGGAGAAGCCCGGGAGACTCACCCAAAAGTTCTCAAATTTGAAGGAGCGTGGCTTTCTTGGTCCACTATCATCGGCGAGAAGCAAGGGACAATGGTCGGAGAGCGAAGAGGATAGTGCATGAAGGACGTGAGTGTCAAATCTAATATCCCTCTCGGAATTACAATAGAAGGCGTCGAGCTTGCATAAGGTGGGATTGGCTCGCTCATTACTCCAAGTGAACCGCCTATTTTGCAAGTGGATCTCATTTAGCTCACAAGTGTGGAGAGCCGCCCGGAAACGATTTATGCGGCCACAGTTGACATTGCGTTTGTTCTTGCCTCTATCCCTACGGATTTGATTGAAATCTCCAATGGCGAGCCATCTCACTCCAGGAGGTGGCTTTTGAGCGATTAGCTCCGCAAAGAAATCGTCCTTGCGGTTGGAGGCCGTAGGACCATAAACCGTTGTTAGCTTAAAATCACCTTCTTGGTTTGTGTTAGGGATGTGAACATTCGCCGACAAACAAAACTCCAAAATTTGCACGTTCAAGATTTGGAGCACCTTCATCCCACAACAGGAGTATGCCACCTCTCGTTCCAGTAGCCGGCCTCTGGGCAAAGCTTTTCAGTCTATAACCCCAATGTAGCAAGCCTCAATAGCAGAGACATCTTGGAGTTTAGCTTCTTGTAGACAAACGATTTGGCAGGAGATCTTTCCTGTCCTGGTCGATGAACCACAGCTTTTCTGTGAAGACTGAAAACAACATCACAAGTACATCCTAGATCTAAAGCAAGATTTACATACATCGGACTAAAGCTAAATGACACTTCCAGCAAGCCAAAGATCAGATTTGCTCGGACTTCAAATCGGGAACATCAGTTTTCATCCAGTCATCAGTACCTGCTGAACAAATAACGACAGAGTTATAATCTAGAGAAAAAGTATGGAATGACTTCCAGTAAAAATCTAGTGCAGTAGAGAAGGTGCTGCTGGCTCACACGTCCCAACAGGAATTGGATTTCACACCCAAGAAGACTAAAACTTAAATCAACACAATGTGAGCTGCAAGGTGGTTTTGAGGATATTATAAAAAATACATGTGGCACCTGTAGTGGTCGTCAACGTCATACTTAATGCTCGCACATTGATTGAAAATTTTAGATATGGAAGCAAATTTGCTCAGGACAAGTGACCTGCAGTAACCATTGCTACCTCACTCAACTCAGAATCAAGGCTAAAACTAAGTTTGGTTGCATCATGCTTGTAAAGTTTTAATTCGGCCTGAGGGCTATCAACTTCAAAACTATAATAAAAGTTACTAATATACAAATTCTTTTGAAAATACAGCTTCAACAGTACTGCTTGACTAATAGATTTATCCAACATCATGAAACCAAACAAAATCTACTATGTACACAACATCTGGCGTACACCAGTGGTAAAGCACTTCCTCCCTCCTTTAATAAAGGGCAATGAGCTAACTTGATAATCTTTTTACCACCGTACTAACTTTCATAATCTCATAAGAGATAAGAAAAATATAACTTAATTAAGGATGAGTTCAAATGATCCTTCCTTAAATATGATGAATCTTATCAGTTGTTGCGCCATGTGTGCCCATACCGACCAAACCAATGACAAATAACATCTCCTAATTAAGATGAGCAAGGAACATTGAGATGGCAATCGGTCTATCGCGAGCCTGTCATTTAAAATGTAGAGTTTGCAATTGTACTTCTTAGCTGTAAAAGATAAGGAAAACAATAACTTAACAAAGGTTGAGCTCAAATGCTCAGTCCATAAATATACAACTCAATCAATGCTAAAACGGGTGCCTCTAGAAAAAGGAGCATTGAGATGGCAACCACTCTACTCATGAGCCTGTTCCCTGTTGGTTAAAATGTTGAATTCACAGTTATGTAAGTCATTCAAATAAAGAGATTGTGCCTTGAATTCATCTATGTAAATCATGTATTGGTATCACGGAACAACATGATTTGGCATAAACTTCCTTGCATTATCAATCATAAGATAAAAATCAGGAGCCAATTTCAGCATACAGAGCAGAAACAGTTTGCTAGAATGTGACGAAGTATGACACAGAATACCAGCACTGCCACTCTTACAAATGAATACAGATCAGAAATAAATTTCAGCATACAGAATAGGCCTAAGTGCACACATTCAATCGCAAAGTCACAAGATGTCTCAATCGGGAACGAAGGGGGGAAACACAAACCCTAAGCTAGGGCTGGCGAAAGGCGGAGGGGAACAGCGAGGCGGTCGTCGGGGTCGGCGTGGGCGCCGCCGCGCCGTTGGAGGAGGGCGCGGGGGCGGAAGTCGGGGGAGCGGAGGAGGAGAGCTCGCGGACGAGGGCGGCGAGGGCCTCCGGGTTGGCGCCGCGGTCGCAGAGCGCCATGAGCAGCGAGAGGGTGTGGCGGTCCAGGCCGGTGTCCAGGATCTGGGACATCTGGAACGCCAGCTCCAGCGACTCCTTGGCCTGCCTCGCCGCTACTCCGGCCGAGGCATCCGTTCCCATCTCGCTTCCCCTTCCGGTCTCTCTCTGGTAGGCCGGCGGCCGGCAGTAGTAGCTCTGGTTCGCGTGTGCTGTGCGGCGGTTGCTCGTGTGCACGATTGGCTGATGGAACTGAAGAGGCCTCGGTGAGTGACGAAGTCGCACGGATGGTCCCACATGCCAGTGAGAGGTCGCTTCCAATTTTCCAAATAAGGTTTGCTTGGATTTTTTATTTTTGCAGGGGTCACATTTCTAAATAAGGTAAAATCAGAGTATCTGGATAAACAGAGACTAAATCAATTTTAGTCTTGCAATGATACATGTGGCGTTGATGAACTACTTAACATCAGAGTCTCCGTTTGTATTGACTAATACAAATTCAATTAGCACCAGATTTTATAGAGGTATTCAAATCAAAAAATACACCGAAACTTATACTCCCTCCGTTTTAAAATATAAGATGTTTTAGATTTGTGAAGAAAATATATACAGACTTGTTTTAGTGTATAGATTCACTTCAAACATGAGTGAACCTACATACTAAAACTAGTCTAGATACATTTGCTGCACAAAGCTAAAACATCTTATATTTTGAAACGGAGGGAGTACACAAATATGGAAATGCATACCTATCAGACCTAAACAAACACCTTTTTATTCTTTATAAATAATATGCTCTTTAATCATTCATACCCGAAGTAAATATAATACTCCCTCTGACCCATATTAATTGACTCCAATTTAAATGTATCTAGACAAGTTTTTGTGATAGATACATTTATTTTGAAGTCAACTAATATCTCATTCTCAAAAATAGAGTCATCTTCTCAAAGTTCTTGCCTCCACCGAGGCCATAAAACACTAAATCTGGTATCTTTCCTTACTTTTCTTCCCAACAAAATTGAGGCGAGGCTGCCCAACAAAATATTATTCTACTTCCATCCGGAACGATTCCATTTAGCCTGCATGCAAGAGATAGATTTGGGCATTCGTCTTGTCAACCACATCAGTAGTTTGAACTGTTGGTGTGCTTCCTGGCCAAAGTTTATGGAGGAAATGAATCATCACTACGAATTCATAAGCTGGCATGGAAATACGCAGACAAAATAAATTCTTATATACCTTGGGATCCTCAATCACTATTAGGTGTTCCTGTCTGTAATATGGCTTGTTTTACTCAACCAAATCTATGGGGTCCTTCCTCTCATCCTCAATGATCATGTTGTGCAAGGTCAGACAATAGATCATCACTTTCCACATCTGATCTTTTTACCAGGTCATAGCAGGGAATCGTGACAACTACAAACCTCTTTTGGAGCACATAAAAAATGCTCACTCCACGTCCTTCCTGCAAGCTTCTTGTTCCTTGGCAAACTAAGAATGCTTGGGGAGCATCGAGTTTAAGATAGTCTTCATAAATGTTGGCCATCTTGAATACATGCCATCTGCAAGATAGTATCTCTTATTGTAGTGGTGCCCGTTGATCTCAAAGTTCACAGGAGGAGCATATGACTCTTAACAGCTTGGCAAAGACATTTGAGGACTAGAGGACGTTGATGTCGTTGTTCGATCCTGCCATGCCAAAGGAGTGCCAGATCCAAAGATCATGTGTAGCAATTGCCTCGAGTATCACTCTTCAACCTTCTTTGTGGCCTTTGTACATTCTCTGCCATGCAAATGGACAGTTCTTCCAATGCCAATGCATGTAGTCTATGCTTCCAAACATCCTAGGAAATCCTTTACTTTTATTGACTGTAAGGATTCGAGCAGTGTCTTCAGCAGTGGGTGTTCTCAAGTACTGTGGCCCAAACACTGTAAACGCTGCCCTGAACCTGTACAAGCAATCGATGGCGGTGGACTCGGCCATGCGGAGATAGTCATCGGCACTGTCACCCGGAGCTTCGTATGCAAGCAACCTCATCGTCACTGTGCACTTTTGCAGTGAGGAAAACCCAACCATGCCGGTGTAGTCCTTCTTGCACACGAAATAGGGGTCGAACACCTGGATGGCATGCACGATCTCGAGAAAGAGCTTCTGGCTCATCCTGAAACGGCGCTGAAACACGGCCTCTTCGTGCAGCGGCTCCTCGACAAAGTAGTCGACGTACAACATGCATTAGCCCTCCATCCGTTGCCTTGCTTTGCCCTTCTGACGACCCTTCGTCGAGCCTCCACGCTTCGGCGCTGCAGTCTACGTGTACAGCCGGGCCAGAGAGGCGAGGATCTGCATGTGCTCTGTATCTTTGGCGGCTGTTGCGGTCTCTTCCTTTAGCAACAGGGCAAACATCTCCTCGTCATCGGACCATGGCCGAACGGGCAAAATGTCGAACACTTGGCAGGCGAGGTGGCTGGCGCTTGGAGTGAAGCCGAGCTGTGGCGAAGGAGGGAAGATGAAAGGAGGCCTAGACCGAGGGGAAAGAATGCGGCGACGGTGGCAGACCTATCTACAGGCGTGGCTTCGGCTTGGCGTGGTGGAGCTTCGCCGGCGAAGACATGGCGACAGGGGCAGCTAGGGGAAAGCTCTCTGCCGTGGGAGAGGCAAATGGTTGTGGGAAATAGGGTTGTCTCGCCGATATGGTTGGCCCACCCTGTTTTCGCTGTGTCTGGCGTTCCCAAGCGGCTCCCAGCGCCCCGAGTTTGACCTGGGAAAGCCGGATGAAAGTTGGACCAAATCTGGCTCTATTCGTCGTCCTGGGAACGCGACTGGACGAAATTTCGTCATCTGGACGAAAAAAAGCCCTAGGAACGCCCTCCTGGGAACGCAGGTGGAGATGCTCTTAGGGTCAACATCCAATCATTATCACTCTCTCCACATTCCTTCATATAACCTAGACTTAAGAAGAACCACTCCAACTGACAGAGATTTACCAAAATTGCCTAAATAAACAAGTATTAAAAGATGTTTTAACTTTATAAACAAAAGAAAAAGATCACAACACATTTATCATGCTGCTCTGCAAAACTCCCTAGCTTAACCACCGCCAGAACGTAAACAGCAGCTCATATGTTCTGTGGAAACTCGTCAGAAAGGCGAAGCTGCAATGTTTTACAGGTTTGCACTGAAGATCTATGCGGTATCAAAACAAGAGATGGCATATAGGGCAACTTAGCAACTACCACTAGACAACAAAGGTCGTAATCTGATTCTAACTACAGAGAGCTAAACCCTGCGATGCGCATGTAAGTTCAGCATTGCCCAAGGTGTCAAGAGCTCTTGCCCGTACGCTGTTCCAGGGAAGAAGCGCAAGTTCGGCAGTGACATAGCATCCACCCGTGTATGATTGAAGCAAGTGGGGCGCCGCAAAGGCATGGTGTGGCCATTCTTGTCGCACGGCATGAAGATCTGAATTAGACTGAATGCCCAAACCCCAAAACTGCTACTTCTGCACCTCAACTTCCCTTGTTCAGACAGACAGATAATATCATATCTGCAATTCTGAGAGCTCAAAGCGCAAGGAGTTCCGACTCCTTCTCTTCCACGGATGATTCGGTGGTGGAATGGGCCGAGCCGTTCTCGACTTGGTGCTCCCGTGTGTAGATTTTCGAGCCAGGTGACGGCAAACGGGAATCAGTCATGTGGACTAATCCAGGAGTGGCCGCTCCGTTCGAGGAATCTATGGCTGCTTGCAGCTTTTTCAACTGGGAATTCAGGCATATGATTCGCCCCTTGTTCCATTTCGGATAATGGAAGGATGATGGTAGTGTATCGTTAAGAAAGGAGTACACAACTTTTGCGATTGGCAGTCCTCTTGTAATCGTGCTTTTCTCCATTTGCCCCCTCCTGTCAGTCAGAGAACTGTCAGGACAAAGTATAACAAGAGAAATATATTGTTGCAGAAAGTTACATTTCTGTAAAATGCAAAGTTTAAGCATGGGCATATTGATCTATAAGAAGGTAATGAAATGATTCCTAGGAAGGGATTTTGCTGTGCAGAAATGGTATATAGTCTACTGCAGCAGCTTAAAACCAAGTTCTATTTTGTGAACTTTTCATCTAGAAGTGCTTCTATCCTGTGGATATATGTTTGTGCTTCACGTTTTTCCACCCAATTTGTTGTCATGAATCCTTATACAATCCTTCATTCAATTTGAACTAACGTTGCTGCATTCCAGCAGTTTTATAAAAATCCGAGGAAAATGGCAGGAGGATTCCCAGTCTATGGAAAAAAGTATGGTTACCACAGCTTAAGATCAACTTCCTTTTTATGAGCACATCAAAAATCGAAATAAACCAATTCCAGAGCAACTATAGAACAAAGATACCATAATATAGCAACAGAAGTATAGAACACAAAAATAGAAAGGAATATGTTCAGACTTAGGTTGAGAGCTTACAATACAACAACAGAGGCTAGTTGAGGAAGATCTTTCTCTGTTTTTACTTTTTTAGTCTAGCGTAAAGTTTATTGAGCCATACTGCCACGGCCACTAATGCTCCACCAACCAACATCCTGCAATGTAAACAAACTTAATAAAGATCAACAAATATAAACTGGATCAAGTTAATGAAACGACTGCAAATAAGAAATAATATTACCTGTGTACATCAAAAGACCAGATCAGCTTAGTGTCACGGAATAATTCAGGGAAGAGTCCATAATTTACTGCATGATCTAGAACTCTTTCGGCCCGAGCCTTTTGTCCAAACCACCAAAGCACATCAAGGAGAGCGTTAAAGAACCGTAAACTGTAGTCACATCCTTCCAAGTTACTGCTGTCAAGGACATATTCAACCATTTGCCAATTGGAGGTATCATCATACTCCCCTTTGATCATGGAGGCAATCACTTGATGTGCATTACAATCACGATTTGATTTCATTTCTTCCAGCAGATCATAAGCATCAGCCCAGCTGAAAGCACAAATTGATTACAGTTCAGTTCTATCACATAAGAAGGGTTCCACAAATTATAAGTTGCACATGAGAAGGTAAATTCCAACTTCTAATAAACACAAGTATTCTTTGCATCAAATCATTTTACTTTTGGCTAAATATTATGTCGTTGCCTGTATGATGCCATACCAAGGTCAACAAGCCCAAACGATTTATAATAATCCAGCCTACATCATTCTGGAAGCACATGGGCATGAATAATCATATAATAACAATGAAAAAAAACTCATCAAAGACCATAATTAAAACATGTGATTTCTAGAAGTTTCAAAACACTAAAACGACCATACACTGAAAGTAAGACTGTAAACATCCAAGCAACAAATATCCAAGTACAGAATAACATACGGCTGTTTGGAGGTGGCAGGAAGATGGTCAACTTTGTGATTTATGTTCTCACAGCTAGTTTAAACCTTGACTAGCCATCTTAAACGAAGATGATAAATCTAAACGAAGGTCCAAAGTTTGTATAAAATATTCCTGTTGTTCAGCGACCTCCTCTGCTTGTTTAGAGGCGGGGAGTTGATGGTCAGCTTTATGATTTATCTAACTGAAGATCCAATGTTCGTAATTTTTTTACCTATGCCCAGCCAGATAGTCTGTTTTTAGGAAAATAGTAAAACATGATTGGTACAATTTGTCGTTTCAACATTTGTGTTTGAACAACTTCAAGACGAGCTCATAAATTTGGCAGACTATAAAGGTGTATATTGTGTTTGAGCAATACCTGTCGTTCCTAGCACATAGTGACAACATCATGCAGTAAGCAATAATGCTAGGCACTGTCATGTCGGTTTTGATCTCTTCAAACCGCTCTTTGCTCTCATCTACAACCCCCGCTATGCAGTAGGCATTGAGTACACCCTCAAGGGAGCGTTCATCGGGATTAAACCCTGGCAGTACGCCTCGATGAGGGCATCAAGTGAATCTTTGTTTTTCTGAATGCCAGCACCGTTGGTCCTCCGAGAAAAGGCGGCCTCTGCCTCCTGGAAGAGCCCACCCTTGGCAAACGCGTTTGCAAGAGAGTTGTAGGTCTCTATCGTTGGTAAGCTACCGATTTCAGTCATCATGTTGACTGCAAAATAGGCCTCCTGAATAGCAAATAGAGAATCAATGAAACACTGCATCACAAAGGGTGATATCATACAGAGGTAGTATTTGGTTTCTAGACTGACCTCATACATAGCTGCATGACATAGACCAAGAGCTTCAATTAGGCCAGTGTAGGCCTCGTGCGTGCGTGCGTGCCAGACCCTACCGCCCTCGCCCTTCCCCTGCTCCTCCTCCTCCCGGCTACAACCCATGCTCCTCCTCCGAGCCATCGGCCGGCTCAGAAGGTCTAGGATATCGAGCCACGGCGAGAGTTTACCTATCCTCTCTGTCTCTGGTTGAAACCGAATCACGCAGTCGGGGTGGTTGACTTTGCCGTTCGGATTTGAGCTCGGGGAGGATTGGGAACCACGGCGCGTGCTCCTGGTTATTATAGCCAGCGCGCTGTCTGTACGTGATGCGGATGGAGGAGCATGCGGTTGGAAGCAGTGGAAGGGTGGGCTTGGCGGCGGGGTATGGAGGTGCGGTGGTGGTGGGGCGAGCGGGCCTGATCTCGTCCATGTCCGCGGGTGGAGCGTTTTGGCTGCGCGGCGGCGGCCGGGATGTCCGACGTCGACAGTGGGAGGAGTAGTGGCGTGGCTCGCTGTTCGTCAAATCATCTCACCCGTGTTCGGGACTGGGCTCACGATGACGCAGTGGAAGATCTGTTCTCCCGTCTGTACAGACCTGGCGCGCGTGGGGCGCCCTTGCTCACCCAGAGCGTTGATGGATTTGGGGTTGGGAGCAGAAATTGGTGTTTCTATTGCTGCTTTCGTTGATGGATTTGTGATTGGGGTTCATGGATTTGTGATTGTGATGGTCGTGGCTTGGTGATACATCCTCTTCCTTCTACTTTCCCGATCTTTTGCATTTTCTTTTTTGTTCTTAATCTTAGATTGTGGGGTTTGTAGAAATTTTTCCATAATTGTTCGTGTTCATGCTCAAGAAGTCAAATCAATACAAGTCGTGCTGCCTTGGTCCTCCTCGTGCGTGGATTGGGAATTCTGAGATCAAGGCGGCAGGATGAGCTACGATTTGGGATGCAGAGGCGACCTGGGCGTCATCCATCTTCGACACGAAGGCTGAATCGGTGACTTGTGCGTGGCGGCGGATAGCGGGGAGAAATTGAGAAGAGGATTTTCCAATCAAATCATTCCATTGTTTTCCTGCCGTGCAATTTTGTCAGTGTATAGAAGTGTTCCATTGATTCTTCACGGGTGATTTTAAATACCCCCAAGCACCATTTATTATTTGGAGGTTGGGCTGATCCGGTTGCAGGTGTGCCGCGGTGGAAAACTGCGGAGGCGACGGACGACGGCGGCCGGCGTGCCGTGGATCGATGGCGTAGTGGGAATTTGGATCGTGGGTTTCTCAACAAGGAATTCTTTTGTTTTGCCTTTTTGATTTTGATCCCAGTTTTCTGCGTGATACTTCATGGATGAACCAAACAAACGTGCATGGACCCCTCGATTTTGTGTTTGAGCATTGACGGATCTGTGAATCTTGTGCTTCGGAAGTGAATAAATCCGATTGGACTTTGGTGGAGGTGTTTTTTTAGCTGCTTGGTCTTGGAACAGGCCGCTTAATTTTTTTCATGTATTTTCTTTGCCGATAGGAACCTCTGCGGGTGTCGAGGAATGGGCTAACGGACGTTAACAGCAGCACGGATCACCGAACATTATCCAACGGTCCGCACCTCATGCACAGCTACCATCCCAAATCCGCGTCATATATATATAAGGGCATAGCTGTGCATAGGCTTAGGTCTGTTGGATAAAAAGATCACATGCAATACTACTTTAGATGGTAGTGACTGGTTCTTGGAAAGACTAACGGTTTCTAACGGCGGTTGTATCACACCGTTTGTGTCCATGCATGCAATGCCTAGGTTCCTGAGCAAACCCTAATTTTTTAACACGCTGTTTGGCAAAGAAATTTTTAGCATCTAAAATGAAAAGCTAAAGTAAACAAGGCTTAAATTGAGTTCTGCATGCAAACGTTTCGTACTATGCAAACCCTAGTGAAAGCTTGTGGTAGTATGCAAACCCTAACTTTTCATGTAAGTGGTTTAGTGCCTTATATTTTTGCATAAAAAAAAAATTTGTGCTTAGGGAAAGCAATGGTACGTACCAAAAAAATGTGCCGACGGCAGCGCCATGCATGACGAGGGATGAGGTAGAACGAAGAGAGCAATCGCCTATTCCGCCTTGTTTATTAAATGAGCAAAGAATTTTGAAAAGAGAATAAATAAGTAAGGCTTGAGCCGGCAGCTCGTAAAACAATATATAAAGTGAAAAATGTTAAGTTCTGCATGCAATTGCTACCTAAAAGAAATAAAGCTTATCTAAGGCTTATTTGGGTTAGGGTTACAACACGAAATAAGGTTTGACTCAAAAAAGGATTAGCTACCTAAAGAAATAAGGCTTGTTTGGGTTAGTGTTACAAAACAAAAATAAGCCTTATTTGGGTTAGGGTTTTGCTTCTGTCGTACATTAGGGTTTGACTCAAAAAGGCATGAAATCAGATAAGCTTAGTTTGCTCGATTTTTGTGCAAGTCATGAAGTAACGGCGTTACTTAGCATCAAATGAAAATCTAACGTTTGGGTCAGGAAATATGTGCTCCCTATATCAAAAGGAGAGATAATCAACGGTGGATAGGCTATGCGCAGCTATGCCTGTGTTTAGCTGACTATTTCCCATATATATGGGGCATTTCCCATATATGTTTAGCCTGGAAAACGGTGAGTATGGATCCCATCACCGGTGCCAACCAAAAGTCTGACAACTATTGGAGGCGTGTGAAGCTAGCGTTCGACGAGCGTAGCCTTTGCTACCCGAAGTATAGCAAAATTCATATGGAGCGAGGGGAGAAGGCTACGCCGAGCTCCGCTTCCACCTCCTCCAACCAGTCGGCGTCCGCCGGCGAGACGCCCGACCCCGCCGCATCGACCACGCTGCAGGAGCCCATCCCCATCGACGACTGAGAGATGCCGAGCCTTTTTACCTTGTTCTGATAATTTGACGCCGGACTTATGGGCGTAATTCTGTCGAACACCTTTTGGCCGAGCTCTCGCCGGCGGGAACGATAAAAATTCGAATATGTCGCCGGTTTCTCTTCGCATGAGAACTCGGCCTGGGAACGCGAGTTTCGTCCGGCCAAAGAATGTTTTGGATTTCGGCCTGGGAACACCCAACGAGTGAGGATGCTCTTAGGCATATAACACAAAAAATAGGGCATATGTGATAAACTGAATTTTAAAATATTAATTCGGTTCTAAATTCTAGCCATCTATTAATTGAAACAGTAAAAATACTTAAAATATAACGTGACAAATTTTTTCTGTGTCTATTTCAGCTTTGTCATGTTATATTTTAATTTTTTTGACTGTTTTGATTAATAGATGGCCAGAATTTAGAACCGAATTAATATTTTAAAATTCAATTTATCACATATGCCCTATTTTTTGTGTTATATGCCTAACTCTTTGGCCTCTTTTTAATGTCAAGTCGGGAGCCTTGTCAACACCACAAATTAGTTCATTTGGGCTAGCTGCAACAATTAAGACACAAATCTGTGCTAGCTGCAAAATTTTTTTTGTTTCTATGTTTGGTGCAACGATTGCCACAAAGGATGGTGTAAGCTGCAATTTTCTCTTCTCATCTGCATGTTGATGTTATAAAACGGACTTAACTGCCCCGTTTTGTTTATACCGACACCGTTAGCCTAGTAGCTTGGAAGATCATGCATGCATGGCTCACGGTGTCTTTACTAGCCGTTTCTATGAGAGAACTAATAAAAAGCATGCAAATTACAAACACATATGGTCCAAGGATGTACCGGCGCTGCTCATCCCGCCGGCGATGAAACTGTTCGTACTGTGTAAGCGAAATGAACAAACAAAATACTAAGAACGGGAGATCGTTGGACATGAAAAAAACAAGGAAAATGATTAGATTCAGAAGCAGACCTCACCACCGCGGCTTTCCTAATTTCCTCAGCGAAACCAGAGAATCAGACCATTCCTAAGAATGGAGAACGAGTTGTCTATGGCTCCAAATATAAACGGAGAGCTCGTCTATAGCTGCTAACTGAAACAAAACATACATGCATGCTCGTATTTGGTGGCCTCAAAGAGATATGGACATGCAGCCGTCATACACATGCGGGTTTGCACAAAAATCGAGCGTACAAACCGTCACCGTGAGCTGCATTCATCGCATGCAACCCCTAAAATGAAGTGCTAATGGTATGGACCATGAAAGTAGACGGCGAAAGACGTACGCGTACTGGCCGGGATCCATATTTCATGGATGTGTTCTGCCGATGTCGGTCCGAATTTTAATGTTTGTTGTACCATAAAACACACATGTAGTCTACTGATTGCATGGCCATCATTAGTAGCAACTAAAGCCTGATACATGCATGTTAGCCAACCGTGCTGCACGTACGTGTACTCATAGACGACCATATTATATGGATGTGTTTTCCTGGTCGTCGTTCCGTACTTCACGCCTGTCTACTGTACGGATTGCATGCATGTGTGCTTACACCATAAAACATGGATGTTTGCTCACCAGGGTCCTCAATCCATGTATGTGTTTTTGCGACATTCTTCCACCTGTACCTGACATGCCGCCGTTTGGCTCTCATATGAAGAACGTTAGCTAGTTTGAAGAGAGCCACCGTCCGACAACTTTATTCCGTTTGGTCCCTTAATCTAATCCAACAACATCTAGCCTATGCACTGGGGCCACCATGGGCATGCCACTATTTCTAGTGCGTCCATTCTCGCCAGAGGAAGCATCTCACGTCGTTGGCTGTTTGGAGATCCGTGTGCGTCGTAGTGATTTTCCTCACAGTTGCCAATTACCAAACACACAATCCATTTCCTAAAGCGGTATTTCCTTCCCAAACTTTTCCACTGACCACTGCGGCTCTGCACTACCGCATACCTGCCACCGCTCGGTCTGAGCCGCCCTGTCCGTGGTCAGGGAGCTCACGGGCCTCCGCTCGTCGCAGGGAGCCGTTGCCGGAGGAGAGGGCCGTTGGCAAAACTCCATTATATAGCACACGGCTCACTCCTCGAGATCCCATCTCCGGAACGAATCCTCCCCACCCACACCACAGTCACCTCGCCATCCCCCCAGGTCGTCTCGGGTCCTCCCCAGCCCAGATTCGTGTCTCCGCACCACAGTACCGCGGCGAACTTCCCAGTCTCGACGCCGCTCCCACCTCCTCCGGCAACCGCCGCGGCCGCACCAGTCGGCGGTTGATTTCGTCCCTCACCATATCCCATCTCACCCCGCACCTTCGATCCCTTATTCTCTCAGCCGACCTATCTGCCACGGACCCCCAAGAAAAAATGGCAAATCTAGGCACTGGGTAGTCCTGATCCAGCATCAAGCCAACCGCGAGAATAAGGGCACTGGTGCCCCCCCTCCCCCCTGATTTCTTGCCCCGCCGCGGCGGGCCGTAGACATCGGGTGTTGCCAATCGGGCGGGGCGACGGATGGGGCGTGGAGGTGCGGAGTCCAGCTCGTTAGCGCGGTTTGTACCATCCTCGGGCGAGTACGGCGGGGAGGACCTCCTTCAGTGCGGGTATCGTCAGCCGGCAGCTAGATTGACATCCACAAAGGAGTTTACCAGAGGGAAGCGGTTCTTCAAGTGCCGTCAATCGCTGGTGAGTGATCATATGTCGCCCCTGGGACACTACCTTCTCCGTTTATATGATTTTTAACAATTCATATGACGATGATTTTGGTGGTAAAAACATATCTTGACATCGATGTATGTATCTAACACGCATCTTTTATACTAGAATATAGGAACATAACTGAAGACGTTAAGCAGAGTATATGCTTTTTCTGTATATACTCCACATAATCTGAACACTAAAAACCACTCAATCAATCTGTCTCAAGCAAGGCGACTGAGAAAGCTACAGTTCCTTTCGAGTTCCTTCCATCAAGGACTACCAGACTGCCAGTCTATTTAGAAGTAGTTTAAACATGTACCCATTGTTAGAAATAATGGGGCTAATCCATTTAGGCCCATGAGTATTTCAGATTTTCCCTAAATCTCAAAGCCCAAATTTGTGGCAGCCCATATATGTTTGGGCCCATGTTTGTGGCAGCTCACATGGGAGTGTAGTGGGAGCTAAAGTTTAGTCCCACATGGAAAGTTGGAGGAGAGTTGCACCACCTTATAAGGAGAAGTGTTACACCACTTTGTAAGTAAGTGGAAATAAGAGAGATACACACGCGCGCTCCTCCTCCGACGCCGCCGCTCGCACGCACGCACGTCTCGTCACGACGCGCCGCGCCGCGCCGCGGGTTGCGGGAATCTCGCCGAGCTGAACTTTATTTTGCTGCTCAGGAAAATTGACAGACGTGTCAAACGGTTAGCTTAACGTGCGTACCGTGGACTCGGCCCACGTTCGCCTCCGTTAGAGTTTTGCGCTTAACGGTAGCCGCGCAAGACTTTAAGCCCACGTCCATACCATTAGCACTTCATTTTAGGGGTTGCATGCGATGAATGCAGCTCACGGTGACGGTTTGTACGCTCGATTTTTGTGCAAACCCGCATGTGTATGACGGCTGCATGTCCATATCTCTTTGAGGCCACCAAATACGAGCATGCATGTATGTTTTGTTTCAGTTAGCAGCTATAGACGAGCTCTCCGTTTATATTTGGAGCCATAGACAACTCGTTCTCCATTCTTAGGAATGGTCTGATTCTCTGGTTTCGCTGAGGAAATTAGGAAAGCCGCGGTGGTGAGGTCTGCTTCTGAATCTAATCATTTTCCTTGTTTTTTTCATGTCCAACGATCTCCCGTTCTTAGTATTTTGTTTGTTCATTTCGCTTACACAGTACGAACAGTTTCATCGCCGGCGGGATGAGCAGCGCCGGTACATCCTTGGACCATATGTGTTTGTAATTTGCATGCTTTTTATTAGTTCTCTCATAGAAACGGCTAGTAAAGACACCGTGAGCCATGCATGCATGATCTTCCAAGCTACTAGGCTAACGGTGTCGGTATAAACAAAACGGGGCAGTTAAGTCCGTTTTATAACATCAACATGCAGATGAGAAGAGAAAATTGCAGCTTACACCATCCTTTGTGGCAATCGTTGCACCAAACATAGAAACAAAAAAAATTTTGCAGCTAGCACAGATTTGTGTCTTAATTGTTGCAGCTAGCCCAAATGAACTAATTTGTGGTGTTGACAAGGCTCCCGACTTGACATTAAAAAGAGGCCAAAGAGTTAGGCATATAACACAAAAAATAGGGCATATGTGATAAATTGAATTTTAAAATATTAATTCGGTTCTAAATTCTGGCCATCTATTAATCAAAACAGTCAAAAAAATTAAAATATAACATGACAAAGCTGAAATAGACACAGAAAAAATTTGTCACGTTATATTTTAAGTATTTTTACTGTTTCAATTAATAGATGGCTAGAATTTAGAACCGAATTAATATTTTAAAATTCAGTTTATCACATATGCCCTATTTTTTGTGTTATATGCCTAAGAGCATCCTCACTCGTTGGGTGTTCCCAGGCCGAAATCCAAAACATTCTTTGGCCGGACGAAACTCGCGTTCCCAGGCCGAGTTCTCATGCGAAGAGAAACCGGCGACATATTCGAATTTTTATCGTTCCCGCCGGCGAGAGCTCGGCCAAAAGGTGTTCGACAGAATTACGCCCATAAGTCCGGCGTCAAATTATCAGAACAAGGTAAAAAGGCTCGGCATCTCTCAGTCGTCGATGGGGATGGGCTCCTGCAGCGTGGTCGATGCGGCGGGGTCGGGCGTCTCGCCGGCGGACGCCGACTGGTTGGAGGAGGTGGAAGCGGAGCTCGGCGTAGCCTTCTCCCCTCGCTCCATATGAATTTTGCTATACTTCGGGTAGCAAAGGCTACGCTCGTCGAACGCTAGCTTCACACGCCTCCAATAGTTGTCAGACTTTTGGTTGGCACCGGTGATGGGATCCATACTCACCGTTTTCCAGGCTTCGGCGAGACATAGGTCCTCGGGCACCGTCCACTTGATCCGATCCTTCAACGCCGAAGTGCCCGGCTTGTTCTTGCCCTTCTTGCCCTTCGCCAGAAGCACGACATCACCCACGGCATCCTCGGCCTGCATCTCCTCGGCGCTGGACATGCCCTCCGACTTTGTCGCCGACGCTCTCGGCTTCCTCGCCTTCTTCTCCCCCGAAGCCTCGCCGAGATTCGATCTGGGTTTGACGAAACTCTTGGGCGGCATGGCGGGCCGGAGCTCGGCGAAGTGGCGGGAGTGGGGGAATGGGGAAGAAAGGCGGGAGGGGAGAAAGAAAAGGGCGGGAGTTCGGCCTTCTCTCGCCGACAGAGCTGGCCCACGCCCGTTTTCGCTCCGTCCAGCGTTTCCAGGGAGTTCCCGGGGTCTGGGTATGGCCTGGGAAGCTCGGACCAAAGTTCGCCCGAATTCGGACGAAAAGAGGTTCGTGGGAACGCGACTAGGCCGATTTTCAGCGTCCGGACCTATTTTCGGCGTTCGAATCGACGTCCTGGGTAGACGAGTGGAGATGCTCTAACTCCTTGGCCTCTTTGTTAATGCAAGTCGGGAGCCTTGTCAACACCACAAATTAGTTTATTTGGGCTAGCTGCAACAATTAAGGCACAAATGTGTGCTAGGTGCAAAAAAAAGTTTGTTTCTGTGTTTGGTGCAACGATGGCCACAAAGCGTGGTGTGAGCTGCAATTTTCTCAGATGAGAAATAGGGAGCACATGCACCACAATCCAACGGTGGCAAGAGGGTGCTCCGCGGCCACCATGGGCAGCAAATCCGCGTCGATATATATATATAGGATAGCGCTATTTGACCCCCCAGGGTGTAGAATAGTTATTCTACACCCACCCTCTATCTTTAGAACTGTATATTATTTTTACGTCGCGTAAATTTTGTTTTACCTCAAGAGTTGAGAAGAACGTAAAAAAATATAGACATGTTATAATTTTTTTTGTTTACATGCCGTATAAAAATATGACGTAAAATGCATATTTTTAGTGGTTTTTACACTATAATTACTCACAAACTATTTTTTTATATCATTTTTTTCGTCGTGGATGAATATGAACATAATTATTTGTATACAAAACATAAATTTCTAAACATGACAACATAAAGTTATGTTGGGTGCAAAATAACTATTCTGCACCCTGGGTGCTGAATAGGGTTTATATATTTATATATATATATATATATATATATATATATATATAAAGCGAAAATTGTATGCCCTAGTACTCTAGAGGAAGCATCTATAACTACACGTGTGCTTTGAGATTGGTACTCGATGGCTTCCCTTTTTATTTTTCTATTTACATCACTTATTTGTGAAATGAGTTTCTCTCATCACCCACATGACATACACAAGCAAATGAGGAAACTTGTCATATTTTTGCAGGTCTAAAAGAGCATGTTTGGCAGGCTTTGTTTGAATACAAATTTGAAATACTATGTGCGCTTCTGAACGTACTGCCAGCCGACTGCACCTGCTTGTGCGGTTAGAGAGTTGGCCCACTGTTAAAATTCAAACATTCGGTACCTCTTGGCCCCGGTACATAACACGGGCTAAAATAGCATCATGGTTAGTCTAGCCAGAGAGATGTTGTCCAGCGGGCTGACTCGTCGATGTCAATTAGTACTAGTTTTTTATAGAGTAATACTACCTCCGTTTGGGATTATAAGTCCCGCGCGGATAACTAGGTTGTCATTTTAAACAACAAAATATACATATTATAGTGTAAAAATTATACCATTAGATACCTTAGAGATTATATTTTCTAATGGTATAATTTTTGTAATATATAAGTTATATTTTGTTGGTCAAATTAACAACCTAGGTATGCGCGTAGGATCTATAATCCCGAACAGAGGGAGTACTATATATATATATAGTTCCGCGGTCTTTGGGCAAACGAGAAGCTTACTCCGGCGACCAAACCATCTTGTCTAGCCTGTAAGTATCCGATAACAAATCAAACGAATCAGCCGTGTCTCGGTAATTCTAAATATAACTGATGCTCTGCCTATGAATTTGTTTCTAAGTGTCAGTTCCTAATAACTACTCCAAGTATTCTTCAAACTTTTCAGGGCAGTCGCTATGCAGCAGGTTTGAATCTGAACCACTAGCTAGACTTACCTTTTCAGATCATCATTCGGTGTATTTCTACTTCAAATCATAAATTATTCAGCACGAAGATTAATTAGTCCAACACCCTAGAAAGAAATACATTCGATACGCCAGTTGAAATTACTCAATACCAAGGAAATACATTTGGTACCCCTCGAAAGAAATACAATCGGCACCCTCGAAACAAATTACTCGGAAGACTGGTGATGTGCAAACTCGAAACAACTTATTCGGCACAAAAGATTAATTACTCTAGCACCCTCGAAAGAAATATATTCGGTACCCCAGTTGAAATTACTCGATATCGAGGAAATACATTCAGTACCCCTCGAAAGAAATACATTTGGCACCCTCAAAACAAATTACTCGGAAGACTAGTGATGTGCAACCCCGAAACAAATTATTCCGCACCAAAGATTAATTAGTCCAACACCCTCAAAAGAAATACCGAAATACTTCTGGTACGCTAGTTGAGATTATCTCGATACCGAGGAAATACATTCGGTACCCCTCGAAAGAAATACATTCGGTACACTTGAAACAAATTATTCGGCACCAAAGATTAATTAGTCGAACACCCTCGAAAGAATAACTCGTTAAGGACCCTTCAGAAAAATAAATTCAGCACTCCAATATAATTCAGTACCATGGCATAACTAGTTAAGCACCCTTCAGAAAAATTGTATGGGTCTGATTATCTAGTCTCCTCTAAATCTGTGTGTATCCAAAAAAAACAGAAAGAAACTGTACGCAATAACAAGTCGTGAGAGTAGAGCACATGTAAAAAAGTTGACACACTGCAGAACGAAATTAGGAAAATAACAAGCTCCATCAGTGGTGCTCGAAACATTCTGATTCATACTTGTCAGACGGTGTCCATTTGAAATTATTATTTACCTAATCTAAATCACAAGTGGTGCTCAAAATATTGTGAATCATACTCTCCTCATACATTGAAGAATGAATGGAATAAAAACTGGATCTTGCACTGCATTTGGCAATCGATGCCTACCCAGAAAACAAACTGTGCTAGTAAAATACCAAACGGATCCCATGGAGTCCGGTGTGGCAAAGTCGTGCTCGCCGGCAACCTCCAAACACCACATGTTAATAGCACAGCAGGAACGAATCATTCGCTGCCCTGCTCAGTCTTCTAGGGATCAACGGCGCGGGTGTGCCCTCCTCCAGGGCAGCGGCCAGCAGTCGCCCCGTCGAGGAAGCGGGTGAGGGGGCACGTGGAAGCCAGCGGTGGTGCATCTGAGGGATCTCCGGAAGTGGGAGTCGACCGGTCGGCGGACTCGGCGGCAGCGACATGGAGCTTGGGAAGCTCCCAAATCCTAGGGGCGGCGGTGGTCTGGGAGGCCAGGGGCGCTACGGGCGGCGCTTGGATGGCCGACCAGGGATAGGGAGCTGAGGTGGCGAACTTGGTTGTCAGAGTTCAGAGATAGCCAGGGCAATTTCCTCATGACGAGATGGTGATCAGCACTGGCCTCGACGAGCGTAATCATTGAAATCTACAGCCTGTGCGGCCAGCGAGGCGACGCCTACATGTCCGTGATCATAAACCTTGAACGTCGAGGGCGACCTCGACTTTCACAACTCTGAAATGTGTTGGTGCGATCGCATGGCAAATTCGCAAGTCGGTGCACGGATCCAAACCCTCCATGGCACCCAGCGAGAGGAGAAGTAGCCGGTACCGATTCGCGAATACTCCCAAGATTTTAGGCGGCACGAAACAGCAAGGACATCGAGGAATAGAGTCGAGCAGTTTAGGTCGTCGTCCTCTACCAATCTGCTGCCTCCGAGGATCCAGCTAAAATGAAAAACAATCAAGCGTCGTTTTTATTAGACCGGGTTCACTCGAAGCGATTTGCCACAAGGAGCGTTGCAAATCAGCCCGAGGAAGAAGAGTTGATGGATCTGAACAACTATTTTGTCATCCTTGCAAACCAGCCTGGTGAGCCGCTACCTTCTTCAAGGCGTCGTTGAGGTTGTTGCTCGCCCCTCCACTTGGAGAACTCCGGGGGAAACCTTTGATCCCGTCGGGGATCGGACGAGGGTGGCGTCTCGCGTCACTCACCCCGTGGGGCCTCGTTCTTGGAGTCGGCACCAACTGGAGGGACCTATGGTTGCTAGTGGTTGTGGTTGTCTCGACAGCGGTGTGTTCCGTGTGGTGGCTTGCGCGGCAACGACGACGATGGCGAGTGATGGTTTGGCCGTGGCTTGGACCTTGTTAGTCGGCCTCCCTTCCGGCGTGTCTGACTCATCTTTCCTGTGGCCTTCCTGTTGTGAAGTCGGAGCTGTCGCCTCGGGTGGCGTTTGACGACGATGACCTGCGTGGTGGTCCGGTGGTGAAGATCTTCGTTGGCGCGGGTCATGCATGTCTCCTCTCTAGAGTTTGTCTTCGGAATCGGAGCTGCCAGTCGGCTGCACGATGTGTCAGGGTGGTTGTGTGTCGTGTCGGTCATGTTGTGCCGTCGGCGAGTGGGCTTGGTATTATTGGTGTCGTGTTTCGGGTGGGCGTGGCCCTGGTTGTTTGGTCTTCGCCCGGTTTTCCACAATTAACCGGGTACTTCTTCTTAATTAATAGATCAGGCAAAGCTTTTGCCTGCGTTTCGAAAAAAAATTCTAAGGAGAGGTGGAAGGATGCCTGAAGCATGCCGCCTGATAAGAAGATTAAAATGGTGAGCTTGCTGCACCTGACATTGTGAATCGGGAGGATTAACAATGTGGTACCGTCCCCTAATCTTGCTAAAATAGTAGGAATCAGTAATTACTATTTGGTTTTGTTGATTACCTGAGCAAGTATGTCATGTGCATTTAAATCAGATGTAAGACACAGTGCAATCTATAGAAGAGATGTGTGTAGTATGTAAAACAAATATTTGAGCAGAGAGTAACAATTCTGTAATGTTACTATATAAGTGAAATTTGGTCTTCAGTTTGTGACACGTATTGTATAAAAACTGGATAGTTCTCTGTTGGCTTATGGAAAGTACGAGTTGTCAACACGAATGGTTGCTAGAGCGTTTGACAATTCGTTTCACCCGGTGCACCGCACGAACAATTTTGCTAGTAATAGATAATAGATATCGGGGAGATCTTGAAAGCAGGGCAGGACAGATATCCATAGGCGCGATGAATTTCTCCAGCAAAGGCCAACAAGATCGTGGGGAGTGCAGCTGATAATCGAACTCGAAGCACAAGATAGTGATCAAATGGAGGAAGACTGAGGCTGATGTAACACACCAAACTACCAGTGTTGGGGTTGGGGCCCTGTGGTGCTTCAGTTCGGATCAAGGGACTAACATTGGTGGAACCTGTTGAAAAACGTGTGAAACCTTAGAGATGTTCTCGTCTTTTGTTTTTAGTTCCCTGTAATGTAATGTTGTTTAAAAGTACTACTAGCATGTACTGCACTGAACTGGGTGGGTTTGTTTCTCGTTTGCTGCATGTCTGCTGGCAGCGGAGTTGCCTGCGCTTTGCAGAGCAGAGAAATGTGGGTGTTCCTCTTTTTTCTCGTTTTGGGACTCCCGTGTGTATCAGAATGTATCCGTCAGTTTTTCATCCCTCTTTGATCGCAAAAAAGAAATCATGAGCTGTTGCGGTCTGTCCATTCAGGCCCAAGTTATGCATACGGGATGCGACTGAAATATTGCACAGCGACAAGCTTCGATCAGTTAACGCGTTGACCCTTTAATAAGGTCTTAGATAGAAACAAATCACAAATGGTTTCGTGGTGTAGTTGGTTATCACGTCAGTCTAACACACTGAAGGTCTCCGGTTCGAACCCGGGCGAAGCCAATATTTTTATATTCCTTTTTTATTGAAAAAGGCAAATTCACTAATCTCGTTTATATCATCATTAGTCTAAGTTGATACTCCACCCTTACTTTCGGCCTCGGACACATAGCTTCTGCAACTTGTAATAACGGGGAAAGGAAAATAAACTAACCAGGTGGTGACTGTAATCATCTCGTCCAAGCAGCGACGAAACCGCACTGTTAGCAAGCCATTTTTTTTAGTATATATATTCCTTTAGGTTAGGACTAAATTTGGACAAGTAACACACCGGCCAAGTTGTCACTTTGAGATGGTATGACTGTGCCCAAAATACATAGCAGTCCCTCCATTTTGTGAACAAGTCCTCGAGATAAAACAAGGAAACGCAATCAGGTACTCCATCTCCACTGTCTGCCATCCAAGACCTCAGGCCGCGGGCACTTCCACCACCACCGGGGACGAGACCACTTGGGATGGCGCCTACGTCGACTCCCGCACCGAGGAAGAAGATCCTCCACTTTGGCTTGCTCGTTTGGAGGAAGAAAGAGCTCGTGCATTTACCGAGCGTGGCGTGGCCACACCGGCCAGAGATAGCATCGACGACATGGCCTTCACCTGGGAGCTCCACACATCGCAGCTTCGGGAGCATGCTAGGGATGCAGAAGTGGGACAATTGGGACAAGTGGGATACTACTTTTGGACTACAAGACTAACTTAAAACTAAGTGAGACAAGTGGGATAAGCTAGATTTGATATATCCCGCTTATCCCACTTGTTCCACCTAAATTAGAGTTAGTCTAGTAGTCTAAAAATGGTATCCCACTTGTCCCAATTGTTCCACCTCTGCATCCCTAGAGCATGCATAGGATCACATGCTCCACCTTCCCACGGAGCCGCCACTCCAAGCCATAGAGCAAGGCCTACCTTCTTCTCCCTGTCATCGAGACAACCAAGAAAAGAAGGCAGAGCCTCAAGATCTGAGCAGGAAGCACCTCCGACTACTTGCAGACGCCGAGCTCGATCATCCAGCGCCTCCCCTTCTCCCCTCGCCACCCGGACGGCCAATGAAAGGCAGAACACCCACTAGCACCTCTCCTTTCCCCCGCCTCCACAGCCGGCCAAAGAAGAAAGAGATGCCCGCACTTGAATCTTGAAATCAGCAAGGAACGCAACTTTGTTTATGGATATTGTGGCTCTCCCCGTCGTCCTCGTCTTCAACCTCTAGAGCCGAATAAAGAGGAATAACCCCTAACTGGCTCCAGAACTGGCCAACAGATCTGAGTCCCTACTCCAAACTATGGGCATAAAGCACATGCTCCTTCTTAGAAGTTTGGACACTAGCCCATATACTTAGCCATGTGAAGGAGCTACCCTTCTTCAAAGTGCAATTTAAGAGAGATCCCCATCCGAAAAGTATTTTGCTCGTAGCACCAAAGCACATAAAGAATTTTCAACACCAAAGCACATAGAGAATTCGGTTTTGCGAGAAGTATCCATCATCTCTTAGACAAAAGATAAAGATTAAAACATTGGATATCATGAGAACCCATACCACCTTGGTTCTTTGGAATGCACATCTTCCACCACGCAGATTAATGCATATGTTGATCATCATCTCCCTACATGTATTGGAACATTGTATATATTATCCGTCGACATACTTGTTTGGGAAGCTTGAATACAGACATGGCATATGCCGGTAAGGCCTGAACGATAGCTCTCAGTGTCACTTCTTTACTACCAAAAGATAGGACCTTCTCTTTCATCCCTTCAACTTGCTTGCTAATCTACAATCAATTAGATGTCAAAAACAATCCCTCCGATCTACCCAACAATGGCCGGTAGTCCTACTGGCCTGCAGCCGCTATGGGATCTCACACTTTAGCTAGTAAGAGCATCTCCACTCGTCCCCCTATACGGCGTCCGGCGCGGCCATTTTTTCGCCCATATGGGGGGATGGTGCTGGATAGATCACAGATTTTGGGGGCGCTGGCTCCCAGCCGTGCCCCCCATACAAAAACTTCAAACATTCGAAATAATTGTCAAATACAAAATGAACATCGATTTTACACATAGTTCAAACAAGTTTACATATATTCAAGAGAAAAATGATGAAACTACTGGGTGGCACGGCTAGATGGGCGAGGAGGAGGTCGATTTTCGCGCTGAGCGCAAGCCTAGAGACTTTTAATCCCGACGCGGTTGGTTCCCGACGGCGACGTAGTCGAGCACCTAGTCAAGTATGCTCCCTGGTGTGCTCCACAATCGCCGCCAGTCGTCGAGATTGTTGATCTACGGCGGCGGGTCGGCACCGTCGTAGGCGATGATGCAGTCCGCGCGCTGCTGTTCGAAGAAGATCGTCCATCTGTGGTGGTTGTTGGGATGCCATTGGGGGTCGTCCCTCTCCTCCGGTGTGAGGACGAACCAGAATTGGACGGAGATGGCCGCAGATATGGCCGCGTCGATCTGCACCGGAGATACCAGCAGACCGCCAGCACCGAGCACCCATCCCCTCGACAACCGAGTGTCCGGAGGGACTGGGTACTGGGTGTCCTAGAGCGCTTGCCCCTCCTGGACGCGTAGGCACCTTCGGCCATAGCCGTTGACGGAGGATCCATCTTCTAGAAAATTATCCATCGGCGGCTTGGATTCGGCTACAGTTTCGATGGTAAATATTGCAAGCGGGTTGTGTGAAGAATGGCGCCGACGAGGCCGTTTTAATAGCACATCCGTCTGCCGCCTAGATATAGCGGGAGAGGGGGTGTGGGCATGGTGTAGATGTAGATATGTAATGACGATGACCGCCATAGCTACATATAGCGAGAAAAAGGGCGGGGAGAGCATGGGCGGAAGAACACTCTGGCGAGCAATTTCGCCACCGCGTGGCCGGCGATGGGATGACGCTCGGGAGACGAGCCTCCTATCTCACTGTCTGGACTGGTCCGTGTTGTTTTCATCTCCATCGCACCTCCGCTAGCCTCCGTGGGTTGGGTTCAGCCTCAAGACGTCGGATGGCAAAATATTGGAAGAGGAGGGAGGCTGGAGCCGATTTTGAGCACCGGCACCCTGATAGGCTGATAGCCCTTTAGGGAGGCTTTAGCGCTCCGAGTGGAAGCGGGGGATCTTGATCCGGTTGTTTGAATGATCCTCCTCCTCGATTTCTAGTTGATGTAATCACAAATAATATATCCGTATTCTCAAAATTAAAATACTCCGCTATGGTGATATTGCAAAAAAAAGAAAAGAAAAAAAAGAACTGCTCCACCTAACTATCGTGGCGTGTAATCGACTGAAAAACCGTACTGCTGGTACTCCATAAGTAACGAGTACTAGTAGGAGTACATAGATTGGTCTACAAGCACAGAGTCGAGGCCTTGTCCTGTACTGTACGTACCGTTATGCATGTCTGTGACGTGCTGGGCTAGATTAGGTGTTGCGGTTGAAGAACGAAGGCAGGCAGGGGCCACTGAACTGCAGGAGTATTTGCATAGCCGGACAGAGGCAGCAGGTGTCGCATCCCACCAAACCTTTGTTTTTGTAATTAAGCTGAACCATCGTCGCTGTCTCTCTAAACATCTCTGCATGACTAGTAGGAGTACATCCTAATCTCCTTATTCTTGGCTGACATCATGGACTTCACCTAAACAAGCCAGCTTGCTAATGTCATCATTTTCGCTCGCATCGCACTCAAAGAATCGCAATTTTTAAACCCAGGCATGCCCCAAAGCAAGAGCAAATGTCAAAAGTTAGTCACCACGCCGTCCTTGCCCGTCCGACAATACAGGCAACCTGCTCCACATCCGCACCGAATCGATCGAGTGGCCACCGAACACATCGACAGGCGAGAGCTCCATCGATGAGCACTGTACCACCAACTCCTCACATTGCCGGCCACCTCACGTGCCGTCAAATACGCCCCGCTAGCTCACGCCTTCTTCCACCAGCACTCCCCAGAGCTTACATTACACCTACAGGCCAGGCAAGATCCATCTACCCACAATGGTCGGCGCCAAGGCAGCGCTCCTCCTCCCCCTCCTCTGCGCCGCGGCGCTGGCTGCGCTGCTGACCCCGGCTGACCAAGTTCAAGGTGTACTGGCACGACGTGCTGTCGGGGAAGAGCCCGACGGCGATCCGGATCGCGCAGGCGGCGTCCACCAACAGCTCCTCCACCTTCTTCGGCGCGGTGGTGGCCATCGACGACCCGCTCACCACCACCTCCGCCGCCACGGGCTCCGCCAAGTCCAAGGACGAGGTGGGCCGCGCGCAGGGCACCTACACCTTCGCCGACCAGGCCACCTTCGGCCTCCTCATGAACATGAACTTCGTCTTCACCGCGGGGGACTACAAGGGAAGCAGCCTCACCATCTACGGGCGGAACGAGGTGCTGTCCGCGGTCAGGGAGATGAGCGTCGTCGGCGGGGCGGGCAAGTTCCGCATGGCGCGCGGGTACGTCGAGGCCCGCACCGTCGACTCCGGCAACACCTCCAGCGAGACCGTCGTCGAGTACACCGTCTACGTCAAGATGGCAGCTACGGCGTAACCGAGTCGAGATTGCCACCTGCAGCTCAAACTAGGTACTACTGAGTGTCCACTGATTAGTCCTCCGGCCCATGCATGATGCGGAAACGATCGTATACTAGTTTTTTTTTTGCTTGTAATAATAAATGGATTTTCGCCAACTGGGAGGCCCCCCCAAGACGTGTTTTCTACGCCAAGCCAAGTGGCGGAAGGTTGATTGAGCTGATGCGCCTGAAAACGGCCACCAACAACCTTCCGCCAACTCGTCTCGCGGTATATTTAGCAACTGCTTTCACATGGTATTTTGACAAATGCAAGTTACAGAGGTTAGTATTTTTTTTTGGAAATCATCATATCCAAACCTAGTTTCAGACCCAGCTAGAAACTACACGATTAAGACTCCTTTGATTCATAGGATAAAACATGTGTAGGATAGAAAATCTATAGGATTGGCATGTCACTTCCACTTAATCGAATCCTATGAGAAGATCAATTACCCTTATAGAGCTCATTTGATTCGTAGGATTGCCAGAAGACAGGAACAGAAAAATCGCAAAGTTTTGGATCAAGCAGTGTTTGATTGTACAAGAAAATCAAAGAAATCGTAAATAGAGGTTGGAGTGGATAGAAAATTTCCTCCAAACTAAAGCACAAAGGAATCTTTTGAAGAAACTCCTAAGAATTGTAATCTTTAGAGTCAAACGGTTTTTGTAGAGAAAATCCCTAGTAAGAATCTGAATCCTACAAAAAATTCGATATAATTCTTTAAAAACAAACAAGCTCTTATTGTGATAAAGGAATTTTACATGAAGTCTAACGCAATATTTCTTTTTTCCTATGAACTTTACACTACAATAGTTTCAAAGGATTATTACTACAGGATATGATCCTTTGAATCAAAGGTCGTTGTAGGATTTTTTATAGGATTTTAATCCTACTATATCCAAGAATCTAGACAAATTCAAGTCAATTAATTTGGATCGGAGGAAGTACAGTTTTTTTTTGAAAATCCTATGAATCAAAGCAGCCCGAGCGTGCATGAATTCACCTAGACAATTCAAATCTAGAAAAATTCAAGTCAATTAATTTGAAACGAAGGGAGTACAAAAATCTTTTGAAAATCTTATGAATCAAAGCAGCCCCGAGCGTGCATGAATTCACCTAAATAAGCCCACTTGGTATCATGGTATATGTCATCATTTGTGCACGCATCTCACTCAAAGAAACACAGTTTTAAACTCGGACATGCCCCAAAAAAACAGAGAGAGAGAGAGAGAGAGAGTCAAAAGATCGGTCACCGCCGCACATGCCTGTCCGACAATACAGTTGGCACCGAGCACAGAGAGCATCAAGCAGTACACTACGAAGTACCCCCATCCCATGGCCGGTCACTCCCGGACGCGGCTTGCCTGCGCCCTGCGCGTGCGCCCATCCGTGCGCCGCGGGTGCGTGGCAGCCATCCGGCGGCTCCTTTTTTTTTTCTTCTGGCTCTTTGTTTTTTGCGGCACAAAAACCGGAAATACGATGGCAATACGGATCACGTCGTACTCTTGTGCCAACATCTACCTTCCCTCATTGGCTCCGTCGCCGTTGTCCGTGCTTGGCCACGCCGCGTCTGCGACCATCTCGCCTACGTCGCCTCGCCGTGCTCCATACGATCAAAGCTCACCTTCTCTCTCTCTGTCGAGTACCCAAACACGTTGCTTCCTTCGCCCGGGCATGCTCCTATAGCTAGACCATCCGGAATTTCCGATCACGAGGAAGCTGTATGTAGCTGGGCACGTTCAGCTGGGTCTCCCGTGTCTGGCTTGCTAGCTGCAGCACGGACGAGGAAGTCGCCATGGCCAACGACCAAGTTGGCTTATCGGCTTGCGTTGTCGCTGCCGTCCTAGGTTGACCCGTCGTGCAGGTGCAGGCGACATTAGGCGTGCTAGAGCTTGGAGGAATTTTTCTAGGTATTCGAGGGCGGCGAATACGTCAGAAGCAAGGACGTGCGGTGCTATGTTAGATTGTATGTCAGCGACAACGGCTGCTCCCACTGTGGCAAGAGAGGTAGTAGTACAGCTGCTCCATGATCGGGCTGTCGCTACAAGAAGTTGAGTAGGGCAGACGAGGAAGACGATCAAAGAAGGAAATTGCGAGTATTACGGGAGAGATCATGGCGGGGATTTGTATTGCAAGTAGTATTTACGGTTTTTGTGGCGCAAAGAAAAATAGCATGGAGTAGGAAACAATCGGGAAGCACCGGATTGCTGCCACGCACCTGCGGCGCACGGATGGGCACATGCACGGGGCGCAGGCAAGCCGTGTCCGTCACTCCCCACCTCACATTATCCTAAAAAAAAGTACTACGCCGCACTAGCTAGCTCACTCCCCTCTTCCCCCACTAGCTCACCCAGAGCTCACGGCCAGATCCATCGGCCATGGCCGGCCCCAAGGCAGCGCTCCTCCCCCTCCTGTGCGCCGCGGCTGCGGCGGCGATGCTGCTGGCCCCGTCTGCCGCGGCTGACGACGGTCTGACCAAGTTCAAGGTGTACTGGCACGACGTGTTCGGGGGGAAGAGCCCGACGGCGATCCGGATCGCGCAGGCGGCGTCCACCAACAGCTCCTCCACCTTCTTCGGCGCCGTGGTGGCCATCGACGACCCGCTGACCACCACCTCCGCCGTGGCGGGGTCCGCCAGGTCCAAGGACGAGGTGGGCCGCGCGCAGGGCACCTACACCTTCGCGGACCAGCGCACCATCGGCTGCCTCATGAACATGAACTTCGTGTTCACCGCCGGGGACTACAAGGGCAGCGGCCTCACCATCTACGGCCGCAACGAGGTGCTCACGGCCGTCAGGGAGATGAGCATCGTGGGCGGCACCGGCAAGTTCCGCATGGCGCGCGGCTACGTCGAGGCCCGCACCATCAGCAACGACAACGGCGAGTCCGTCGTCGAGTACACCGTCTTCGTCAAGCCGGCCGCGGCGGCCTAGGTAGACTGGCTGCCAGAGCTGAATTGTTAGGCCGTAGTGCTATAGTAGTGTCTATCTATCCGCTGATGAGCGATGAGTCTGGTCGAATGTCTGATGCTGAAAACGATGGGAGTACTGTAGTAGTTTTGCTTGTAATAATAAATGGATTTTGGAGATCTGTGGCGTTTGTTGTCGCGATGGGTTGATGATTGTGTTTGCGGATTTGTGTTCTTATTTGTGGTTTTACCTACTGCATCAAACATTATTTTGGGGATAATTTCGTGGATTTTATGTTACTTGTACATACATACGGGGCGCTCCCGACCTAACCCTTCCCAACCCCAGCGGCGCCCGCGCCGCACCGGGTGTAGCCGCCGGCCGCCCAACTACTCCGCCCCGCCTCTCTTCCAACCTGTCGGCGGCGGCTCCGTCGCCAGGAAAAGCCTCGGCGGCGCCCTCTCGCCCTCGTCAAGGACGGTGACGACGGATGACGGCGGCCAGCGGCTTGGACGGTCAGCGGTGGGAGGTTGTTGGCAGGAGCGGCACTGTCCTCCCGGCCCCATCCTCCAGATGGAGATGGTGATGGCAGGAGCGAGTCGAGCCCGATCTCGATCGTTTCCTGTCGGATCTGTTGCCGCCAGCAACGTGATGGCTTCTGGGTTCGTCCGGCTTCATAAGGTCACCTAGGGCTGCGAGCCCGGGCATGGTGGTGGTGGCCTTCGCCCCCGTCGGAGTTGGTCGGCCGCTCGAATAAAGGTGGGTCGACCTAGGGTTCCTCTTGTGTGGAGATGATCACCTTCCTGAGGATGGTTCTTGATCTGGCCGGAGTGGGGAGTTCTAGAAGGCTCCGCAGGTGAATGTACCAGTGCTACTATGCCTGCAGTTCGTGGATCGGATGGTATTCAGTCGTGTGCACCCATATTTTATTCCGTTTGGTTTAGGAGGGAGCGGCGCGAAGCTCTGTTCTTTGTTGCCACCAGGCAACTTTTGATCCATGGTGAAGTCAGAGGTGGAGAATTCATGAAGGTCAGGTTTGGAGATCTATCTATGGAGGTTCGAGTCGCTGTACTGTTAAGGGACTTGCTTGGTGTTCTGGGATTCACAGCAGCCGTATGTAAATGGGGGCGGCAACATAGGTGAATTTTAGAATCTTATCTTTCAGGGTGAAAATCCAAGGTCCGGCCTTAGCTGGTTGAGACTGGCAATAGCCTTGTTAAAGGCATTGTTTTGAAAGTGGGGATAATCTTCAGGGTGAAAATCTAGATCTTTGATCGGGCGACGACGGCGTCTGTGCATTGTTTCCTTTTTGGAGGCGTCGTTTTTTAAGAGCTTAGAGTTCAGGTGTTGTATTGGTGGTGGTTGCATTATTGCTGCTAGGACCGAACCACTGTAGCGGGTCTTTTATTTTCTTAGTTTTCTTTATTTTTTGTTGGCTATGTGCATCCGTAATGCCAATAGGATATTTCTTTATATAGGACCTTAATAATGCAATGGTGAACATTTTTCTCTCTCAATTGTTCATGGATCTGGATGCAGCCGTCTCCAGAAGTGGAGTCTGTTTGCCCAGATGGCGCTCTGTTGTAATTCTGCTTGTGAAGATCGGGAAGGAGCCCAGACACTTGTGTTGGCGCTAGCCGCTAGGTTCCCCCTTTTAGCTAAGGAAATCGACAATTGCTGTACTGTGAAAATAGAAGGATTGTCTTTTTAAAACAAAAGGCACTCAAGTGCTCGTCTTTTAATCTTTTATATTTAAATAGAAATCTCCCACTATCCTATTTCTCTGTATATGCAAGCATGCCACATCATATCTCCTAGCTGGAGGGCACCTGAGCTTTGCTGCCACCAAAGCTTGCCGAGTGATATGCTACTAGCGCATGGAATTCTTAAATTTACCTATCATCTGTTAGCCTCCCCCTGGTTTCTCTTTCCGCTGCTTTCGCCACACGCACAAAACCCACGCACTGAATAATGTGCCTACCAACTTAAATGATTCATAGTCCCTACAATTGCTTCCATGCAGAAGGAAGTAATCACGTGGAAGAAACTGATGGAGGTAGCCAAGCAGTCGGCATTCGCCCTTTTAAACAGCTTGCTGCTGGCATGACTCGATACAATCCCAAAATCCTCGACATCACAATAGGGCGCCATGGTTTAGATCAGTGTTCATGAGCACCCACAACAAATGCTCGATGAGTTATTCCCTGCATTTTCAATCTTTGCATGAATCTTCTACTATTCGTCTCTATTACGATTTTCTATGATTCTGCACATCGCCCATTGTTTCTTCATATTATTATTTTACAGATATAAGTCATGGTGGAGAACAATTAGGTACATCATTACTGGATCCCTTCCGCTTGCATTTTGTACAATCATGGACAATTTTTTTTGAGGTAATCATCGTTCATCGACAACATTTCGTACACATGATCCCGCTTATTACCAAAGTCACAATGTAATCCATTTTTAAATTACGACACAACCTACTCTAACAGCTTCGTCGAGATGCAATCCAGGTGGAAGCAATACGAACATTCCCCAGAAGCAGCAGAGACACCATCTTTAACACAGTTTCAGCGCATGTACCCAGGATGAATAGTGGATCTGGAAAAATTCCCATGATTATTTGTCAATGTCATTTATTGTCTCTGAATTTCTTATCAAGATGAACATTTCATAAGATAGATATTTTTACAGCACCGTATCTGTTGTCATGGATTCTATATATTGGACCGTTGGATCCTACCTATGTAATTCGTGCTTTACATTTTGTATATTTGTATATTAAGGTACATGCTTCTTATTTATGAAAAGTAAAATTAGAAGAAATTTGTTTGCTTATTGTTAGTTCCAATTGGTACAACATCATATTTTGTGGACTTTTTAAACATAGTTTCCGCAGCAACGCGGCCGGGGTATCATCTAGTTATATAATAAAGCCCCATACGACCAGTTTGGTACAAAAATATTGAAGAACAGCTTACAAGCAACATGGACAACAACAAACAAAAGAAAAAAGAAAGCATGGAATGAACAGTTGAAGTCGTCGATGTCCTCCAATGCAGATGAAGCACCAAGGAGCGACGAAGGGAGATCTTGAGGTGGATGTCGTAACAGAAGTGAACGTCTCTCCCTGCACCAAGAAGGCTAGCCATCGCCTGATCATTCTCCTCCATGACCGGAGAGGGACCCCCGTCCCCTCGCCCTGAGTCGAAGGGTGCCATACCGTTGGCATTTGAAAAGCTCACGCTGAGCGGAGAAGGGACTATGAACCAGGATGCCGGAAAGGGGAGCAGAGCACACTCGCTTGTTGCGTGCAGCACACCTTGGGAAGTCTTGTCGCCATCTACGGATCCACCTACGAAGAGACGAAGTTGCTAGGCATGGACGACACGGCGATGGGAAGATGCATTGGAGAAGAACTGCTGCAACCGCAGAGCCTTGGGTACTCACCTGCAACGAAAGCACCGTGTTGCCGCTGTCTCTCCGCCACGCTCCAGACGAGGGCTTTGTTGGCCCAGACCCGACAATACTTTCGCCGGGACGGTACACGCCGAGTACTTTCCGACGTAGACAACGAAGACGAGACGACGATCGATCTGATTTCACCTCGACCTCGGTCCCAAATTCGTTACAGTGGATCACGATCTACCGTGTGTGGATCACGAGCAACGGAGTGCTCCGTTTCTGCGTGAAGCCACGTTTGAGGCAACTGAAGCTTCAGAATCTGATCATGGCGGTCTATGCGTTGAAATTTCGCCTGCAACTCCGTCCGGCAATAAGTTCTTCATGCTTGCGGTGGATGACTATAGTAAATACATGTGGATTGTGTTGCTGAAAAGTAAGTATCAAGCACAACAAGCATTCGAGGAGATCAAGGAAGCCGAAGAGTTTAAGGTGGAGGCGAATATAAGAGCTCTACGCATTGATCAGGAAGGCGAGCTGCATCAAACCGTGTTGACCATGGCACGAAGGATGATGAAGAGTAAAGGTTTGCCAGGAAACTTCTGGGGTGAGGCAGTCAATACGGCTGTGTATTTGCTGAACATGGAGCCAACTGAGAGTGGAGTTGATATGACTCCGTACGAAGTATGGTACGGACGGAAGCCCTCGGTTGATCATCTTCGCACTTTTGGGTGCGTGGCGCATGACAAGACCGGCCAGCAGAGTACTCCAATGATCATGACAGGCTATAAAGGCTCGAAGGAATACCGTTTGTGCAATCCTTATACCAATAAGGTGGTTTTCACGGATGACGTAGTCTTTGAGGAAGAAAATTCATGAAATTGGGTCTCCAAGGAACCGGAATATTCATCTTTTCACATCACGTGGGATCTTGAGTATGAAGAAAATATGGATCAACCAAGCTTATCTTTGTCAGCAAATTTGGACCCAGAAGAGATTGAAGGCTTAGGGGGTTCTCCAGACATGGACACCAGGCCAGAAGCACTAGAGATACTCCTAGAAGAAAAAGTGTCCGGAGAAAAGGCTAGTCCGTGGTCAGAAAAAACAGAGCTAGAAGGTGTTACGTTTAGCTCATCATGTGCTAGTACAGGAGGTGATGATCCATGTGAAGAGCTTGGGGCAAAGAAGTGTCCAGAAGTGAAAGGGCCATATGATGTGGTGGTGAGTCAAGAAATTGACTCAGAAATAGGCATGCAGGATACGTTGCATGTAGAGCCGTTGGCTCCAGGAGCTCTACGTGGAGGCACACAAGGTTCAGAAACAAGCGTGTTGTCAGACGCAGAAGAGTATGTCGTGCCGACTCCGATAGAACTGGAGACAAGGCAACTACGACCGACACGAGCACGCATGCGAGGCATGTTGGACTACTATCCGAAGAAAGAATTTCAGACGGTAAATTATCTGGTAAAGATGAAGTATGAAAATCAATGTTTGTTCATCAAGGAACCGGTAAAGACCGAAGGCACGGTCATGGATGACATGGAAAAGAAGGACGACGAGGAGGGTCGATGTGAATCCATGGAGAAGCCGATAAAAGCAAAGTCGGTGACATGGGTGCTAAGGAAGGAAGCTGCGAAAGCAATGTCGAGGATGACGCCCGCGAGGAGTAGCTGGCGTATCTAGGACCCAGGTCAATGTAAAGAAGCACATCGTGATTAGGGGATGATTGTTAGATAATCACGTGTCCTACACGTATTGGAATTACAGTTCGAATAGGTGTAGGTGTCCAGGTACTATACGTATATGTATTAAACTAGGTTTAGCTATCGAGTCGGTTGTCTAGTCTTGGCATATATATATGCGTGTATCCTAGCCTGTAAACACCACCATGACCGTGGAGTTGAGCAATACAAGAGAGAAAGCAAGGCTCGACAAGAGCCTTTGGCAATCAAAGTTGTTTTGCGTGTGTGTGCGTGAGTGTACTAGTTAGATCAAAAGAATCGATCGGCTAGCAGCACGTGCATCTCGGCGGAAGTTATTGGGTACGTACGTGTCGTCTCGTCGGAATTTCCTCGTCGGTATCGTCGGAAAGTACTCGACGGTAGGAGCTGTGCTAACATGCTTCCTCTCCCTGCCCATGCACGAGAGCATCGATACTCCGACAAGATAGCGCAAGAGCGAGCAGAAAGCAACAAAATACCATGGGACATGCACCCTAGGTCTCGACACGTCTCAGACCACAACGCTCATGCTTGCTACTCGAAAATCACAAAACCCCACACCCAAAATGACACCAGGAAGGTGACGAGGCCGGGAGTGTCGCTGCTGCCCAATCCAAAGGATTTGGAATTTCTCCCGGGTAACATAGAGGGAGAGGGAGGGGTGAGTTTGTAAGCTAGTTCCTTCCGTTATTGTTTAAGTGATCGTTGTTATAAGTTTTTCTTTTCTTTTTGTTTGTTGGGAGTGAATTTAATAAGATTCCCAGGTATAAACCCTCGTATTGCAGCCATTTTGGAACACATACGTATATGTTACTCCCTTCGGTCCATATTAATGGCCTATGAATGCATCTAGTCTTAACTAAATGTAGTGGTATCTAGACAAAACTGAGACCATTAAGTTTGTCCTGTCAGTTTTGTATATGCTAATATCGCATCTAAATTTAGACAAGCTGTTATATCTATTTTAAAACGAAGAGAGTAGATTTTGCAGAACATTTTTATCCTTCTTTTCTGTGGGAGCTCGATGTTGCTCTTCCAGAACGACTCGGCAACAGCTTGGCCTTGCTTGCTGGAGAAGAACGACTCGGCACAATGTTAGTTTTTTTTCTGTCAGTTCTGTATTGAGCCTGCTGGACGTGGCCTCAAGTTCATGCAATAACTTGGAATCAACGTTGGACCCAAATACATTGGGCTGACGGAAGAAGGCTGGGAAATGTGTTTGTTTGGTAAAACTAAAAACAGACACATCTTTAGTTATTTTCCATCATTTTATAAATTGATTTTGAGTTTTACAGCTGTCATATTCTAATTCACTATGAAAATGTGTCTGTTTCTAAATCGTAAAATAGCTAGCTGTTCAATTTTCACCCCCCTTCTCTTTTCACTCTGCAACGATTATCATAAGATTGCAGGAATTGCCCCTTATGCAAAGTCCAAGAATCGGCGGGACACCTTCGCTACAAATGTAGATTCACTACGAGGATATGGAAAGAGATTTTACCTTGGCGTGGGTGTCATGACATCCTTCCAACACATTGGGATAATGAGGCCTCCGTTGAAGATTGGTGGACAAAGCTTGTGCTTGACAGAGGAAAGACAAGAAAAGCAATGGCCTCCACCATTATGCTTGTCTCTTGAGAGATTTGAAAAGAAAGAAACGCAAGGGTGTTTTGACATCACGTTTCTCCGGCAAATGTAGCCATTGCTAAGTTAAAGATGAAGCAAGAGTGTGGTGTTTAGTTGCGGCAAATTTTTCGAGCAATGTAATACCGGGAGAATAGACCTTTTATAAAGCCCTAGGGATTGTCCTAAGCATGATGTTGTTCCTAAAACCTTTTCTTAATTAATGAAAATGGCAAATATTTTGCTTTGTTTAAAAAATAATAATAAAAAAGAACAGGCCTATGCACGGTTTTTTTTTTCTAATTAAGGAGCATCGCTCCGATTTGGTTCAACATGAAACCAATAACACAGTTCATGTTCAGCAAATTATTACATCCATCACAATTCACACACCTCCATCCTGAAAACTTAACATGAAAGCCAGTTTTGTCTCTGCTACAACTAGTGAAGCGCAACACCGATAAAACTACAGGAAACAAACCACAAAGCTCTTCTTATTACTACTAGTACTGGAAACTTTTCTTCAGCCCGCAATCCTTAGAACATCGGCATCGATCGCTATCGCTGGCCGGACGAGGAGGAGCCCGGAGCGCTATCGCTGGCCGGCGGCAAGCTGGCGCGCGGCCATGCCAGGCTCATCAGAATTATTCTGTAGCGGGTGCGTGTTCGTTTCTACCTGCTCCCTCCGTTTTAAAATATAAGATGTTTTAAATTTATAAAGAAAATGAATTTAGACTTGTTTTAGTACTCAGATTCACTCAATTTTGAGATGAATCTACACGCTAAAATAAGTCTAGATTTATTTTCTTCACAAACCTAAAACATCTTATATTTTAAAACGAAGGGAGTACTAGCCTTGGATATGACGAACTGAACTTCTTTTTTGAGAGAGAGAGAGAGTGTGTTCTGATGAGCTGATCAGTTGGTGTCCCCGTTGCAGCGAGCCCTGTCCACTTTATATAGGAACTTCGTATGCTGTGAGCCTTCTCTCTCTATGCACCCGTCTTCATATTTTCGCCAAGGGCACATTCAGATAGGAAAACTTTCAGCAAGACCTACTACGTACCATCTGCCACGCGACTACTCCCTGTTCCTGAAACCCCTCTCACTCCCTTGAAACTAACTTTTTATAGCTGAAGATTTTCTTAAAAGTTCTTAATTTTTGGAAGTTTTGAAATTTCGAAATATCCAAAAGCTAAAAATTCTCAAAGTTATGCATCCTCTGACAGTTTGAGCTCCGAAAGTTTTAAAATTATAAAAGTTATAATTCTTCTAAAGTTTGTAACATTAGTAGGGAAAACTAACTTAAAAACTAACTTTGATACTTATTACTTGTATGTCATAATGTTACTTCAAAACTAACTTTGATAGTTTAGGATAAAAGTTATTATCTCAGTCGACTCTAAAGTGAATGATCGGAGTGCAAGAGGTGAGATTTCGAAAATGACAAAAGCAAGATATAACCCTCGGATTTTAACAGATGACACACACATACACCGCTAGGACCTATTTAAATGGCTCACCCACCAGTTCCACCTCGCCGCCGGGAGCTTGCGGGATCCCTCCCCCTCCGCTGGCCGCTCTGGCGGCGGGAAGATGGGGGACCCCCGCGCTGCGATGTGTCCATAGTGTAGGAACTTGCAGGTACCCGTTCGGCGGCGGCGAGGAGGTGGTGTCGCAGCCGATCTGGAGTTTGGTGGAGCTGCTCATCCCCTCCGGTGGCGGTTTCGCAGAGCTGCTCATCCCCTCCGGTGGCAGCGTTCCGCAGAGCGCCTCTGCGTCGAGCCCTCCTTCCCCGTGCTCCAAGATCTTCGGATCTGGTGAGCACTTCAAGCAGCCCCGGCCGGATTCGGTTAGGCGACGAATCCCGATGTTGATGAAGAAATCGAAGACGACGGTGTGGAGCTTCGCGGTGGAGCCGTTGATCCTGGGCGTTACCCCTCCGGGGGCGGTGTTAGGTGACTTCCAAGCTGCCATGGGGCTGGCCTCGTCCATCCAAGGCTTGTTGACGGGCAGCGGCGGCGGCGCGCCACCTTCTCGCTCTGGTCGCCGGCGAAATCGGAGCCCAGAGGGACTTCTTTGTAATTTTCTCTGGTTTCTGGGCTTTTCTGTAAGATTGAAGTTTTATTAATATCGTCCTCTTCTTCGCAAAAAAAAAATAGCTCATCAAATAAGACTAGGTAAAAACATTTCATCAATTAATAATTAAAAAAGCATGTGTTATAGTACTACTGCTATATTTTAGAGTGGGCACGACAGCCTTCAAGGAGCAAAGCTCCCGACACTAGATCTGGGCCTCACCGCGCCGGCCCATCATCGCTATCCTTTGAGCGAAATGAAAGCGGCGCGACGACCGTCCAGGGCTCAATTTTAGTTGTTGTGTTGTGTTGTGTTGTGTTGTGCTCCTACGTGCGTGTTGCCTATCCACAAGTGTAGCCTTGTCATCTAAAAAAAAAGTGTAGCCTTGTGCTGAACTTCTGATCAACAAGGTGCATGGGCCTCTGCTACAGGACACTGATACTCTCGTCTCGGAGCCTTCCTCCCCCTATAATCGTTCTGGTCTCCAGAAATGGAGTCTGGTTCGTGGAGATCAGAGATTCTGTTGGGATTCTGCTCGTCGAGATCGGGAAGGAGACCAGCTAGTACAGTAGTACTTGTGTTGGCGCTATCCCCTTCATTTGTTAATTAATTGTTTGTGCTACCGGAATATACAACAAGGAGTAGGAGTACGTTTTACAACTCTGGACTCAACTGAGTTATAAAGTTCTGTTTGGTGCGTTACATAAGCAACTAGTGGCAGTAACAAAGCACTATTTTGCCAGGAGAACGCCATCTTTTGGTGATTCTAGTGTAAGTATGTCAGTTTTGTCAATTCATCCAGTATACGAGATGGATTTTTTTCTTAGCAACGGGATGGACTTTTTTCGTTGTGTTTTTTTTTTTTCTTTTTAACCACTATATACGAGATGGCTTTTGAAATATAATGCAAAAAAAAACAGAAGCGAAGGCCGGTCATGGGTATATTCTCTGCCTGGGCCGCAAAAATAGGCTAGTGGCGGGCAGCCGCAAAATATATTTTCTGACTGGGCCGTGGGTATCGGTAGAGAAACGAGCACATCCTTGTGCAGCCCAATTAAGACGATGCTCTGTGCGTTGTGCTATACGTGCTGGACCTGGCCCATGGCGCCTCCGAAGAAGAAAACGAAGATTGTTTTCCTTCATTTTCAGGTTCTCACAAAGACATTTGTATACAAAATTCTAAAATTTGTACTCCTTCCGTCTAGAAATAACTAACTTGAAAACCTAATTCAGTTATTTCTAAACGGAGGAAGTACTTTATACCCTAAGACCAGGGTTGCAAGAGGCGCGACATGCGAGGTGGATTTATTTTCCGACTAGTACAATTCAGCTAGAGGTGTCATACATGGCCATAGTACAATTTCTTCTTTCCATTGTGTTTTGCTTGTCTAAGCGGGACATATGCATTCCTACCTAAGACTACACTACTGTTTCTGATCTATATTAATGATCTCAATTTTATCTAAATATGGATACATCTAGTCTCTGTCTCAATATTGTCTAAATACGGACGCATCTAATCATGACGACTACTAAAACCATCTAGGGTTCCTCCCCTCGTCGGCGATGTCTCCGGTCTGCTCCACCTCTGGTGGCCTTTGGGTATGGGAGGCATGTCAGATCATGGCCCCCTTGTCGAGGTTTCTATTTTTTTTTTTCGGCTATTTGTCGGTGTCTTTTTCAAGATGTTGAGATGGCGACTACATCTCTTGAAGTTGGAATAAAGGTCCTTTCTTTCATATCCTTCTCCGATGGCACATCTAGCATCGCCGGAAGCGTGTGGTGTCGTGTGTCCAACGGATCTCCTAGGATTCAGTCTATTTTCATGTTCTTCGGTGTAGTTTCATATTAGTCCCTTCCGATATATGGTTGTTATCATTGGCGATGTGGTTGTTGCTCGGGTGTGCTGGTCCTTTGGGTTTTAGCATGATGATTTTCCTTCTGTCTATTACAACAAGCTCTACTCCGACAAATTTTTCCTGACTTCGGTAATGGAGGAGCGAGGACGGAGACGTGCCTTTTTTGGCTCGCGCTAACGTCTGTAGTTCTCGCTAGGTGGTCCAACGACCTTTATTATTTTTATTAATTCTATGTCTCTTTATACTGTTGTTGATGATTATTAATAGATCGGTAGAATTTCGCAAAACATAAAGATTTAAAGCACCTTGCGTCCATGTTCAATATGTACACAACCATAGATAGTACAATCACGACAGACCCGTGAAAAAATATGTCGTTGATCACAAAATAAGCACACTCATAAGCGAACCGTTCCACGCGATTTCTCACCTCGAAACAGCCTTTAGTCCCGCTATATTAATATAACAAACCCCCGATACAACATTGCAAACATTGCTGGGGCAAACATCACAAGTTAAGTCCAAAAAAAAGAAGGAAGAGAAAACAGAGCCAACAATGGAGGTTCGACGAAAACGGAGATAACTCGCAACCGTTGTGCCTTTGGAGAAGTACCACCACACGCCTAGCACTCCGAAACGCCGTGTACCAAGCAACACCTCCAAGAAGAAAACGAGGACGATGACGCTACTGCTCTGACTGGTCTGAGGATTTTCTTCGGTACGCTACGTGAGGTGGGGAAGATATACACCCGATGCGCTTCAGGAAGGATGGTGACACCCGCAAGCGTCAGAACAAGAATTTCTTTCGACCCCTCAAAAACCACACTCCCGGACGCTTTGTAGTGCTTCACCAAGCTCGCCGCCCAGCAGCACACGCCACCACAATCTTGAATCTTGTAGTCAACATCGTCGTCTCACCGTGACCCACGATGCGATGTTACCATTAGCAACTCAGTAGACAAGATACATAGCCGATGTGTGTATCTATATACAATATGCATATGTAATATAATTTTATTCTATAGAAAACAATTCGTTACTGGGGTTGCTCTATCAGCAGAAATGTAAAAATGCACTCGATCGTATAATGCATGCATGACATGGTGCTAGGATCTGAATCAACATTATGCCCAATCAAAGGACGCCTCACCTCCTTGAGCAGAGAGAGTGCTAGGATCCTGATATATTTATCCCGGGCAACTTGGGAGGATTGGATATTTTTTCTGCCGCCCATGGCATAACCACGACACGATCCGGTTTTCGGCGTAGCTAGCCGTGCAGCATCTTCTACGTTGAAAAAGAAGGCACTCGCGCGGAAAAGGCAAGATATTTCAGACAGGAAGTCGTACGTACGTACGTACGTATGAGTGGATTAATTAATCCCGTACATATAGGCGCAGTGGTTAATTTAGATTATCGCGCCTACAAACCTGGTGCTTTGCCCAATCGGCATCGCACTCTGACTCACTCTCACTGCCTCGAATTTTTCTCCATTTCTTCTATACTCGCGACCCATCTTTATGGTATCCGCCAAATAACTAGCCGTGCCAAGCTAAAGAATCGAAGTGCATTTTATTCTGTCTCTAGATGTACTAGCAATGATCTGATCGATCACCTTTGCACTGTATTCATGCTCGATCAGGATATAAAGAGTTCGGGATGATTTGGCGGAGGAATTTTGTCACTCGTGGACTGGAATCAATTCTAGGGGATTAGGCCTGCCATATGTTGCCCATGTACTACTAGTACTATTTATCTGGTCGGTACGCTTGATATTCAGGCTGGTGCCAGATCTTTAGATCGAAGGCTGTTGTTGACCGATGAGGCTACACAAAGTTTAGTCCCACCTTTTTTGTGGGAGGAGCCACATCCACTTTTCTCCTATCAGTCCGGGCTTTTAGGATGGAGTGTGCTCTTTTTTTATTGTTGGGCCGTGAGCGCATGAACGTCCAGAACACAGGCTGAATGCTGGGCTGATCATGTGGACACTAACATCTGGTATCAGAGCCAGCATCGTCATGCCCTTCCTCTCTTCAGTCCGGCCTTTTGAGATGGAGTGGGCTCTCTTCTTATTGTTGGGCTGTGAGCGCATGAACATCCAGAACGTGGGCTAAGTACTGGGCTAGCCAAGTGGACGCTAACATATGTTAGGCTGCTGTTGACCGGTGAGATTACACGAAGTTTAGTCCCACCTCGACTACGGGAGGAGGCCACACCCAGCTTATAAGGGAGAGATTCCTTCCTCTTTTTAGTCCGGGCTTTTGGGATGGAGTGGACTCTCTTCTTATTATTGGGCTGCGAGCGCATAAACGTCCAGAATGTAGGCTAAGTGTTAGGCTGACCAAGTAGACGCTAACATCTTTACATAAAGTATGCTTTGATTAGCACGTATTACCTCTGTCGTTTTACTCCATTCGTTAGGAATTAGCTGACGGTTCGCATCATCTAAACAAATCCACGACATCAAATTCAAGACGGAATCGAAGACCATGGTGCTTCGTCTTCGTCTGGCTTGCACGCATCCTGGTGCTCCCGTGACACAGTGCACGCACAATGTCTCGCTAAAGGAACAGCGGTCGTATCTCTGGCTCAGCCGACAGAGACGAGCTCAGGCCGGGGGTTAAATCTGGCCGGCACGGCTGGCAAATGAAGCGACCGTACTGCGAAGAAAAGCTTGCGCGACACCATGCATGGTCGCCACGGGCTAGCTCCCGCGGCCAAAAATGAACCTCGTGTGCGTGCGTACACGCTAGCCGTTTGGCCAGCTAAGAGTGTGACCGCTGAGTTGACATGGAGCGCTGCTAGTTCAGCCACCCAGTGTACATCTTCGTGTAGCTACTCCCTTCGTTCGCAAATAAATGTACTTTTAGTTTTATCCTAAGTTAAACTTTATAAAGTTTGACTAACTTTTTAGAAAAATGTAGCAATAGTTATGACAATAAATTGAAACCACTAGATGTAATATATGTTGATATATTTATCTAAAACGTTGGTCAAATTTTATAAAGTTTGACTTAGACAAAACCTAAAAGTATATTTATTTGCGAACGGAGGGAATAGCTAGCTAGTACGTGACATAGCTAGTGGCGGAAATAAGTGATCTCGCACGTTACATCTCCCGCAACATAACGTGGCGTTGACCGTCGAGACATCGTATTATCGAGTTGCTAGCAGGGGACAGACACCACCGGCACGCACAGACTGAAGCGATAAGCCAAATTTACGAGCGAGGCGAGAAACTTCAAAAGCAAAACCCACCAACGTACTAGTTAACGTGACCGACCAAAGTAAAACCCACCACGAGCGAGGCGACCTGCTACCGCGAGGGCAGGCACGCAGTCGTGCTTCCAAGGGACGGCGATCTCGCTATCAATACTATAGGAATAGAAAGCTACGCCCACGATCAAACGTCGGCGTCATCGACGTAGTCATCGTCCAGATCAGTCCGTCAAACAATCGTCGGCGTAGAATTGCCCTTGGCGTATCCTATGCTACGCCGACGGCTGCCCTCGGCGTAGCAATTTTTTCTTTTACCTCATTAAACTTTGAAAAATCATAACTAAATTATTTAATTTGAAAAAATACAAATAATATATCAAAATTTACAGAAAAATAAGATCTATCTATCTACACTCAAATATTATATATTTGTAAATAAAAATTAAATGAAACATAGAATATTATATATAGTTTAAAACGGGCATAAAAAAATAAAAAACGATCGAAACAATGCGAAACCTTCACGTAGTGTCATATTATGTGACATAGTTACAAGGAAAATATCAAACTTGGTATATTGATTATGTCTAAAAAAACCTTCACAAAATAAACTATCTCATTCGAGATTTCTTGGCTTTCGGGTCAAATGACCAATGTTATGGCTAGAATCAAGGCATAGTTTGTGATAATGTGCCCATATTGTGCATACATGTGCATCATGGCATGGCGAACAATGTTGCAGGAGGAAGTTTTCCATTTCATTGTACCAAAAGCCATTTTCCATTTTCCGAGCACACAAAAAACGGACGGTTTTGTGAAGCAACCACCAAATGGCTAATTCAAAATGCTACCACCATATTTTACAAAAATACTAGACCACCTTATATGGACAATGTCCCAGCAGGGGGATGTGAAACCTTTCCGTCCATCCTTGGTAAAAAGACAAATTCCTGCCGAATCGGTAGGAAGTGGGTCAGATATGAACTACATGTACATGATCCGATGCTCATGTTTTTTTACAAAAATCATTTTTAGGTTCACAATATGCTATTTTATCAAAGATCCAATGCAAGTTTAGCGAGGCTCGGCCCCGAGCTAAGAATCTTCATGCCCGTCATTCGACAAAGCTTGACTATAGTTTAAAATGAGCATAAAAAATTCAAAAACGATCAAAACAATACGAAACCTTCGCGTGATGTCATATTATGTGACATAGTTACAAGGAAAAATATCAAACTTGGTATATTGATTATGTCTGAAAAAACCCTTAACAAAATGACCTATCTCATTCGAGGTTTCTTGGCTTTCAGGTCAAATGACCAATGTTATGGCTAGAATCAAGGCATAGTTTGTGATAATATGCCCATATTATGCATAGATGTGCATCATGGGATGACGAACAATGTTGCAGGAGGAGGTTTTCCTTTTCGTCACACCAAAAAGCCATTTTCCATTTTCCGAATGGGCGGTTTTGTGAAGCAACCACCAAATGGCTAATTCAAAATGCTACCACCATATTTTATAAAAATATTAGACCACCTTATATGTACAATGTCCCAACAGGGGTATCTGAAACCTTTCCGTCCATCCCTGATAAAAAACAAATTCCTGCCGAATCGGTAGGAAGTGAGTCAGATATGAACTACAGGTACATGATCCGATGCTCATGTTTTTTTAGAAAAATCATTTTTAGGTTCACAATATGCTATTTTATCAAAGATCCAATGCAAGTTTGGCGAGGCTCGGCCCCGAGCTAAGAATCTTCATGCCCGTTGTTCGACAAAGTTTGACGATAGTTTAAAATGGACACAAAAAATTAAAAAACGATCGAAACAATGCGAAACCTTCGCATGGTGTCATATTATGTGACATAGTTATCAGAAAAAATATCAAACTTGGTATATTGATTATGTCTGAAAAAACCTTCATAAAATGACCTATCCCATTTGAGGTTTCTTCGCTTTCGGGTTAAATGACCAATGTTATGGCTAGAATCAAGGCATAGTTTATGATAATATGCCCATATTATGCATATATGTGCATTATGGGATGGCGAACAATATTGTAAGAGGAAGTGTTACTTTTTATCGCACCAAAAAGCCATTTTATATTTTCCGAGCACAAAAAAAGACGATTTTGTGAAGCAACCACCAAATGGCTAATTCAAAATGCTACCACCACATTTTACAAAAATACTAGACCACCTTATATGGACAATTTCCCAACAGGGGGATTCTAAACCTTTCCGTCCACCTCTGGTGAAAAAGACAAATACCTCCTGAATCGGTAGGAAGTGGGTCTGATATGAACTACAAGTACATGATCCGATGCTTATGTTTTTTACAAAAATCAGTTTTAGGTTCACAATATGCTATTTTTATCAAAGATCCAATGCAAGTTTTCCTTTTTATAGCACAAAAAAGGCATTTTTTATTTTCCGAGCGGAAAAAGGGGGATTTTCTGAAGCAACCACCAAATAGCTAATTCAAAAAAGTAGGGTTAGTGTTTAGTTCATATATATATCATATTTGAATTCATCTCATTTTTATAATCAATTTAGACATATTATTTGTCGAATTCCGATTTACGGATTTAAAGATATTAATTATTCCATATTAAATAGAAAAATACAAAAAAGTAAAATTATTATATTTTATTTGAATTCAATAATATTTTTACTTATTCATTAATGTTTACTTAAATAATTATTTTTAATTTCATAAAATACAAACATATGACATGATGATATAAGAGTTAATAGGATTGATATAATAATATTAACAACAATGTATGAATTACTTTGCGGAAACAGATTCTGAAGGAACGAGGAAGTTAAGCGTGCTAGAGCTGGAGTAGTATTAGGATGGGTGACCGACCGGAAAGTTTGACCAAGACTACAATTTAATTAAATATTAAGTGTAATTAGTGTAAAAAATGTTCAAAGTGAGAGATTAACGATTCTAACAATTCAAAGATTAAAAATAATTTTTTTAAAAAAATTGTTTTACAACCGGCCAACAGGCTATGCCGACGGCCGCTACGCCGAGGGCAAAGCCGTCGGCGTAGCACACGCCGACGGCATTTTGATATGCCGACGGCCTATATGTGCTCCACCGAGGAAGAGCTTTGCCGATGAGGCTGTAGGGCCACGCGGAGATAAAAAAAACTTTTTCCTCTAACGTGGTGATCCCAAGATCTAGCTGAGGTAGAAAGACACGAGGTTTACCACTAGACGCGCAGTTGCGGATTACTGATGAAGCGCGTCAGTTGATGCAGTGAGGTCCTCACGATCCGATCGTCCTGGTGCTGATCATACAACACCTATTCTGGTATCCACACGTACAAGGAGGATCACCGGTGGCGAACTGCTAGGTTCGGTACGTCGACAGGACTGCTGTGGAGTTAGGGTTTCCAACACATGGAATGACCTAACCGATCAACGATTAACCCTTCTGGATTACTGTGCTCCACTATATATAGGTAGTGAACGTAGGCTCCATTTTCGTGACCCATTCACGAAAATCCCATATAACGCTAGTCACCGTGAGTCCGACTCATTGACTCAGTCCAAATCCGGCTCGGGTCCAACCCAACCAGATATCCGGTTCAAATCCTATCCGAACTTTCCCCCGCCCTTAAGTGTGGGACCCCGCAGGCTCTTGGCAACTTGGACACGATTAGAGTCGACTCAGTCGATCAGTCGGTAGCGGCTCCTAGCAGAACGTGCTGACTCCCAAGTACCAAAGAGTCATGACGACTTTCCTTCCCAGTGCCGGACATTCCGGAACCTTCTAGAACATTCCCGATGAAATCACCGAAACCATTCTCCAACCCCGAAACAGGACTTTCCTTATATGAATCTTATTCTCCGGACCATTCCGGATCTCCTTGTGATATCCCGGATCCTATCCGAGAAGCCGAACAACATTCGGTCTCTTACTCATCATTCCATAACTACTCAAACAACGTCGAATCCTTAAGTGTGTCTCCCTACGGTTCGTGAATTATGCGGACATGATCGAGACACTTCTCCGATCAATAACCAATAGAGGAATCTGGAAATTCATATGGCTCCCACATATTTCTACGATTACTTTGCGATCGAATGAACCACTTACATACGATACCAATTTCCCTTTGTCTCACGATAGTTTACTTATCCGAGGTTATGATCGTCGGTATCTCTGCATACCTAGTTCAACCTCGTTACTGATAAGTACTCTTTTCTCGTTCCCGTGATATGTGATCCCTTGTGAGCTAGTCACATGCTTGCAAGCTAATTGGATGACATTTCACCGAGAGGGCCCAGAGTATATCTATCCGTCATATGGATGGACAAATCCCACTCTTGATCCATGTGTCTCAACCAATACCTTTCGAACACTCAATGCCACCTTTATAGCCACCCAGTTACGGTGTGGTGTTTGATGTCATCAAAGCATCCTTCCGGTGAAGGTGATATGCATGATCTCATGGTCGAAGGAATTAGGTTACTATGTATCAGAAAGCATATAGCAACTGAACTATTAAAATGACTTGATCTTTATGCTACGCTTATCTATAGGAGTATGTCCACCATATCATTCTCCTAACGATATGATCTTGTTGTTAATAACATCTCAATGTTCATGACAGGGAAACCACAATCATTTATTAACCAACAAGCTAGTATTATAAAAGAGGCTTTACTAGGGACTCTATTTTAGTTTACAAATCACACAAGTATTAATGTTTCCTTGTTAATACTAGTATAGCATGAATGTAAACATTTATCACAAACACAAAGATATAATAATAACTACATTTATTATTGCCTCTAGGGCATATCTCCAACAAAAATTAGTGTCGTTTAGTTTATCTTTCTCAAGAATGGTTCTCAACGCAAAACCGGATATCTGAGAGTGACTGCTACTTGGTGCCATGATCTACAACAGAAAATATGCAAAACACTTAAGACATGTATTCATAAAAGAGCAAGCATATTAAACACTTTAATATTTTATGCTCCCACTAGAACCAACACCCCTCCGATGGTTACTTAGTGATTCAGGATCCTAAATAAGCAAGTCGGCTAGTGAGCTTTAGCATCACCGCTATCCGCCAAGTGATCTAGGTAGACAACTCCTTGTCAATCGTATCTCATACGAATCCTATTGGACGGGTGTCATCACATGCCCCGGCTCCCATCCGACTTTTCCCCGAGCCCCACAACCATTGTGATAGACCCGTCTAGCTTACCGAGTGTTTCCGCAGTAAGAGTTCGACTCGAACCCACCTAGTCGAAAAGAATTGGCAGCACCTCAATTTTATGAGCCCACTACCAAAAATGTCCAACTTGTGATGGTGCAAACACTGGCGGGAAAACTGACTAGACCTTCTTTGAGGGATTAGATTTTACCGACTATCTAATAGAGGTAAAACAGAGACATAACAATAACACATAATAAAATAATCATAATGTGAAATGGTATGGCTCTCTTCATGGCGATCTCCATCTCCACAGAGCCTGTAGTCCGGCTCGTGCCAACTCTTGTCACTTGTCGTCTTACTCCATGTCGCCGACATGTACATCGCTTTGCATGTCATCCAGATTCTCCAAACAGCTACACTACCTTAGTAAAGTAAATTGCATAGAGAATCCGACACGCAGGTCGTTATACAATAAAATGACAACACCTAGGCTCTAGCCGGCTGACAAAAACTGTGATTCGCAGATCACGTATGGATTACACACATACATCACATGCACATGAACCATACCATTCACAACTTTCTGCAAAAACAAGTTATGCATAGATACACTATCTCCCAGCATTGTGAAACTCGCAACAACATCTAAGGCGCTACGATAGGGCGAAGCCGGCGGTCAAACTTTTTGATCTCATCTATGATCCGGACATGGATTCCGACCATTATTCCGATACAATCAAACTTTTTGATCTTCGATCACCGCTTCTGGATTTACGTGTCACAGTCTACCTTGATGGCGGAAGCCGACCGGTAGGGGTATGTCGTTCCACGACCTTAGCAGTATGATCACGGAAATCAGATCTACCATTCCGCGAGTACAGTTGATCCAATCAACCTCGTACAAAACCGATCTATCTCATAGATCGACCACCAAAATAGCACATAGATCTCATCTACAGCCAACCGCATATCATATATGCGAGATCTCGATCCTAAAACCAGAAGCTATCGCTGTAATACCACTGTAGGGCCACGCGGAGATAAAAAAAACTTTTTCCTCTAACGTGGTGATTCCAAGATCTAGCTGAGGTAGAAGGCCACGAGGTTTACCACTAGACGCGTAGTTGCGGATTACTGATGAAGCGCGTCAGTTGATGCAGTGAAGTCCTCACGATCCGATCGTCCTGGTGCTGATCTTACAACACCTCTACTAGTATCCACACATACAAGGAGGAGTACCGGCGGCGAACTGCTAGGTTCGGTACGTCGACAGGACTGTTGTGGAGCTAGGGTTTCCAACACATGGAATGACCTAACCGATCAACGATTAACTCTTCTGAGTTACTGTGCTCCACTATATATAGGGAGTGAACATGGGCTCCATTTTCGTGGCCCATTCACTAAAGCCCATATAACACTAGTCACCGTGAGTCCGACTCATTGACTTAGTCCAAATCCGGCTCGGGTCCAACCCAACCAGATATCCGGTTCAGATCCTATCCAAACTTGCCCCCGCTCTTAAGTGTGTGACCCCATAGGCTCTTGGCAACTTGGACACGATTAGAGTCCGACTCTCAATCGATCAGTCGGTAGCGGCTCCTAGCAGAACGTGCCGACTCCCAAGTACCAAAAAGTCATGATGATTTGCCTTTCCAATGCGACTTGCATGGCCTCATGATATACCTTGTCAGACTATAGGTGAATATTTGTCATTCCTTAAATAGTCCGACTCCCTTCTCGACCCGAGATAAGTGATTCACCCGACTAACTCTTAGTCGATCGCCTCGGTTAACACTTAACCGAGTCGTGCATGGCCATGCTTTCCGAATCATATCATCCGAGAGGGCCCAGAGAATATCTCTCCAAGTAGAGGGGCAAAATCCCGTCTTGGTTATTCACATCATGCAGCTTGATTCTCAGTCGACCCGAACTCTACCTTTATGACTGCTCAGTTACGGATCATCGTTTGACAGAACCTAAGTCGGTGATCCTCAACTCGGACTATGCAACAACCTCAGGTCTAAGGATTATATTGATTGAGATATGCAAATGACAACTTGTTCATTGTACCTCAATATGGGTCAATCCGACTCACTAAACTCTTTAGCCGAATCTGTGTAAGTCGGAATAGCATCACCATGCCTATGACAAGTGGAACCGAGTCATCAAGCCGACTTTCACATTGGTCTAAGTTGTGTGTCCAGCACAACCTCAATGACCAAGGATATTTAATACAAACAACATGAATGTATAGTTCCACAACCGAATCACATATTCAATGATACACATCAGATGTTTATACAAGGATAACTTAATAACTTTATGAATACAATGGGAAATATCATCATACATGATTGCCTCTAGGGCATATTCCCAACAGTCTTCCACTTGCACTAGAGTCAATCTTCCGACATCACATGTCTAAGCATCTAATGCCCATGGCTCTCAGGTGCGCCTCATGCTTCGGCTGTGGTAACGGCTTTGTCAACGGATCCGCAATATTTGCATCCGTGTGTACCTTGCATAACTTGATATCACCCTGGTCCACGAACTGGCGAATCAGGTGGTACCGCATGAGTATGTGCTTGTTCTTCTGGTGTTGTCTAGGTTCCTTGGCTTGTGCAATAGCACCATTGTTGTCACAATACACGTCCAACGGATTGGACGAGCCCTGAACTATACCAAGATCCATGAGGAAATTCCTCATCCAAACAACTTCCTTTGCTGCCTCCGAGGCGGCAATATACTCAGCCTCTGGTGTAGATGCAGACACAGTCTCTTTCTTGGAACTCTTCCAGCTCACAACACCTCCGTTTATAATAAACACGTATCCGGATTGCGAATGAGAATCATCAGAGTCGGTAAGATAACTCGCATCTGTGTAACCCTTTACACTGAGTTCATCTTCACCACTACAAACCAAAAACATATCCTTAGTCCTTCTCAAGTATTTAGGATATTTTTAGCCGTTGTCCAGTGGATTTCTTCAGGATCAGCCTGGTATCTGCTCACAACACTTAGAACATATGAAACATCCGACCTAGTACAAATCATGGCATACATGATGGATCCGACTGCAGAAGCATACGGAATCGCACTCATCCGACTTCGCTCATCAGTTGTCGAAGGACACTGAGTCTTGCTAAGTTTTATGCCATGGGTTATCGGTAATAACCCCTTCTTAGACGATTCCATGTTGAACTTCTTCAACACTTTGTCCAAATATGTACTCTGACTCAATCCAATGAGCCTTCTTGATCTATCTCTATAGATCCGGATTCCGAGAATATATGTTGCCTCACCCAAGTCTTTCATTGAGAAACTCCTTTCCAATGATTCCTTGGTTTCTTGCAACATCTGGACATCATTTCCAATCAATAATATGTCATCCACATATAAGATTAGATAGTTTACTTTGCTCCCACTAAACTTCTTGTATAAACAAGAATCATGATCACTCTTGATGAAGCCAAACGATTTGACTACCTCATCAAAGCGAATATTCCAACTTCGAGATGCTTGCTTCAACCCATAAATGGATTTATGAAGTTTGCACACTTTGTCAGCATTAGCCGGATCAACAAAATCCTCGGGCTGTATCATATACACGTCCTCGGTTAAATTTCCATTAAGGAAAGCCGTTTTGACATCCATCTGCCATATCTCATAGTCAAAATAGGCTGCTATAGCTAACATGATCTAAACTGATTTAAGCATCGCTACAAGCGGGAAAGTGTCGTCGTAATCAACTCCTTGAACTTGTCGGAACCCCTTCGCGACAAGGCGTGCTTTATAGACGGAAACATTTCCATCCATATCAGTTTTCTTCTTAGAAACCCATTTGCATTCGACGGGTCTTGTACCGTCTGGCAGATCAACCAAGTTCCAAACTTGATTTTTATCCATGGACTTTAACTCGGATCTCATGGCTCCAAGCCATGACTCGGAATCAGATCCTACCATCGCTTCTGAATAATTTGCCGGCTCATCACTGTCTAACAGTAATACATCATGAAAACTTTGTAATCTTGCCGATCTTCGTAGTATAGGTGTTGCTGCCGGCTGCGGTGGCCCAGCATACCACTACATGTGTAGTACACTATATTCGTTGACATGACATCCACAGAACACCGTTCCATAAATATCACATCCCTCAGAGTGGTACAACAGAAACGTTGCGGGTCCATATTACAAACATACACACATTATTATTATTAAAATACCGGAAGTTCAAGACTTCCAAAAGATTCAACTTACAAACTAAAATATTAGTGCTTCAGCGGAAGTTTCGAATTTAAAACTTGAACTCCAAATTGAGCTCAACAACTTATTGCTATATATTGTTCATGTTGCTCGGCTCAAGTGGTTACTAGAACTATAGTAATTATTCAGACTCTTGGAACTCTCCTCCGTAGACGATATCGTAGTCCTCCCCTTCTATGGCTCCATACAGGTTGGGCTCTTCATAGAAGACCTCCTCCTGGCTCTCGGTTGCATACATTGGAGTGTCTTCGGGATTCTCAGAGTCTAAGCAAGGATTCAAAGGAAAGGATGAGTAACAGCGTTACCCATCAAGTTCATTATATGCAAGGTAGGAAGTTTGATGCTCTATCTACCACCTCGGACTATCAGTCCTTGGCACTATGCAATTTTCGTAAATCTTTCTTCAAAGATTGATTTTATTATAAAAATCTATGATCATCAGCCTTCACAGGTTGACCAGAACTTTCATCGAGTTCCTTTCCTGCCTTGTTCGTAGCTCCTCCCAAAACAGGGAGTAACAAGTTACAGTTTTTTACACTCTGCAGAGGTGCGTTACTTTTCCCATGAGAGATCAACTTCCTTGTTGCACAACCAGGCGTACTTTCCCGTCCACAATTCCATGATGTGGGGCCTAGTAGTTGGTCCAAGCCAATCACTGTCGTTTCCGCGACCTCATATGTCTGCACGATCCTTCGGGGCCGGCTCACCTCCATTAAGCCCCCTTTCGCAGGCTAAAACCCTCATGAGTTCCTGAAGACTCTATGACCTGGTGATGCCCGGACGAGTACCATTTAAATGGACTATATCCCTAAAGATAACCTAGACACCAAAAGTGTGGGGCGTAAGGGTGCCGACCCATATGTTGGATCCTCACAAGGAATCACAACATCACGTTAAGGTTGTCTTGCCTCCATATGATAGGAAAAGGATACATCTGACTTCTCCGTCCCATTCCAAATCTCATGGTTAACGCGTAATATACGGCGCAAGAATCACTGATGTCATGGGTTATTAATCCCTAATGGTTCATCATGTTTGCAAATAGAAACCTAAGTTCTATTGCCCATCATATCATCACTTAGGATGATACCTAAGATTTATTTATTTTGAGAAAATAATCTTTTTTTCTGGAATATAGATGATAACACTCAATTTGAAAATACTTGATAAAGACTCTTCAAAGTACATGAGAAAGTGATGAACTTGCCTTGTGATTGCAAGGTAGTGAAGTCGGATGCTTGCACTGGACCTTGAGCTTCTATGTCTACAAAACATCATTATTGCCCGATAAGGACAATATTTAAAGAAGCAAAATGATTATGCAAAGTAATGTAATGCATTAATTAGCTTTGTGTGTATTCTCCCTCCATTATTAAATTATAAAAATTCTTTTTAAAATAATAAAGAATTTATAAATATTAATTTTTAATATTTATTGAATATGGTATTCTTTTATTTTATTTCATTTTATTTGAATTTTATTTATTTAATAATTCCTTTAAGATTTATCATTTAAATACCAAAACTTGATATTAAATATTTGTTTAGTATTTTTCTAAAATACTACAATATTAATATATAATGAAAGTGATTTTTATTTATTTTTATCATCTTTCAATAATTTTATGAAATTCCATAAGGAATATATATTACAAAATTCTTAATAAAAATTATATGCCTAAAATTTTATTTCTTAATTTATTTGGATAGTTTGGATTATTGTGAATCCAAAAATATTTTATTTATAATTTTTGAATTTTTATTTTATTTTCTAGAATTTATTTAAATTTAGGGGCATTTTGGTCTTTTCTTAATTATTAAAAACTGCCTTTAGGTAATTGGGATGTCTGTGTTGGTTTATTGGGCCCTTGTGGCACAATAGGGCAGAACCAAAATGACTCCCCAAAGGGGTCCTGGCCCAACCAGCCCACACTCTCTCTGTCACTCTCTCGTTCTCATCTCTCTTCTCCTCTTCGACCCCGTGGTCGATGGCGTCACCGCCGTGCGCTGCTCGCCGTCGTGGTCCTCCCTGGCCGATGTCGTGGTGCAGGGCGAGGTTGTTGAACATGCTCCACCTTCCTGTCCAACTCGATTTGGACCTAGGGCTCCCCTGTGGCCAGACTGGCTCCGTCCCGAACCCTAGGGTTTGGAGTGGTGCTAGTACTGTCGCCGCCGCTGCTCCCGTGTGTTATGGTGGTGTCCCTCGCCTTCAGGCATGGCTGTGGTCGCCGCCTCGGCATGGTGTGGGTCACAGCTCCCCCTCGGGGTGCTCCCCATGCCGCCGTGCTCGTCGACACCCTCTGCTTCCTCTTCTCGCCTACCGCGACAACCTTCAGTAAGTTATCCTCTTCTTCCCCCTAGTATCCTCTGTGCTATGCCACCCTATGCTATGTGTTTGTAGTGGCAACTTCTGGCTAGTGGTCATGTCCTGATTAGGGTTTTTGTTTTGCTTAGAGTTCATATCCCTCTATTGATTAAATATCTGATGATTTGGATCATGTATTGATGATCCCTAAGCATGATGAGTGGTTGTTTGCTATGGGTTACTGCTTATGGTTGGCTTTGGTGAAGCTAGTGGCTTACCAGATTGATTCCACTGGTTAATTTGATATGGTTCAGATGATAATGTTACTATAGAATCATTACTTGGAGATTCTAGTGGTTTGAGAGCTCACCACTGTCATTACTTAGTTACTGGCAGTGATTTTGAGTGATGAAGTCATTGTATCTATAGTTGTTGGCTTATAATTCATATATAGTTTGAGATTAACTTGTCTCTTACAGTGATGTTATGTATATGTATATTCCTGGAAATGATTCCTGTGATTAGTATCAGGAAAATGATTTATAGTTGGTTGTAAGTTATCTATGAAAGTTGGATGCTTAACCTGCTTAGTTTAGAAACTATTCTTGTGACATCATTCTAATATGGCACACAAGATTAGGTTCTATAACTTGGCTTGGTTTTGTTCAAGCTTAAAATTAGCTTGGCATCAGAGATAAGTGGAAACTTCTTTCCTTGAATCCCTAAAAACCTATGATGTTGGTCTGAGGTTTAGGGACTAGGCCCTTATCTTGTTCCTCATGGATTGGTTCTGGTAGTGATACCAGCTATTGATTCTTGAGTCAAAGTTGGGAAAATGATTTGTAGGCTTATTAAGTTATATAGATCCCTAAGATGTAGGAATTCTAAGGTGCTACTCCTGTTTAAGAGGTGTGCCTAGAAATTTAGATATTGACTATATTCATTCCTTGAATTTAAAATATAGCTTGATAGCTATGATCAATGAGGTTGTCCTGAGATCCTAGTTGGATCTATATAGTTTTCTGCTTGCTTTTGGTGTTTGAAAAACTTCAATGATGGACTCACCCCACTTGGGTCTTTTTCGAGAATTTGAGTATGAGACAACTCATGAATGCTTTTCTAGCTTAGACAGATAAATCATGTGATGGTTTTTTTCTACTCACCACACTTGGGTGTTGTTGGGGTTGCAAGTTGTTGATCTTGTGTCTTGATCTTGCTGGTTGTGTGGCTAGCTTGATCTGGTGCTCCTCCTGATACTTCCAGCTCCTGGACTTGTGCTTGATCTAGCTCTCCACCTCCTGGTCCTGGTGGCTTGACCTTGTTCTTGCTATCCACCTGATCTACCCCCTCCTTATGTCACCATCTTGGTGAGATGATCAATGCTGTGGTTGGTGTGATCTGGTTTGGTTTAGTTTGGCTGCTGTGCTGGATGTGTATGAACCAGGGAATGGTGTTGGGTTTGCTTGCCCACGGCCGTGCTGAGCAGTTTTGTTTGTTGGAGCTGTTGATGCTGTGCTGACAGCACACACCATGCATTTAGGTGTGTGCTGCCTGTGTGCCTGCTGCACACCTTGTGGATATGTTCAGGGCTGAAGGTTACCTTTTTATCTGATTACTTTTACTTGTTTGGTGAAACTTGCCCCTTCTTGCTGTTTATTTGACTTATGGCTTAAAATTATGAAAGATATAGTTCTTTCATATTGGTGAAACTTGCCCCTTAAAGTTTACTCTGTGATGTAAAGTTTGAACAGTGCAACTCACTGTCAATACTGAGAGTAACATATTTTAATCCTTGATTTTCTTTCTTTTAGTTTGTGTTTTGTTTTGCAGGTACAAGACTTGAAGATTCAAGACTTTAGATTAGGTTTTCTTTTTCTTTATAGAATAGTCACTTGTAATATTTATTTTATTCTTTTGTAATCTTTATTTAATTCTTTTGTAATAAAGATTGTACTATTACTCAATATATAAAGGTTCTTCTTTTATTTCATTACTATTATAAAGATTCTTGATCATTTTCATAAGTTACATTTTGTAACTTATTTATTGAATAAAATTATGGAATAAATACTCTTTTTCTTGATTATGTTATTTATTTAAAGTTTGAGCTACTATTTATCAACCCTTGACTAAATCAAAATACTCAAACATAATTCTAAATCCTTTTGAATTATAAATCCAACACTCAAGTTTAAATTCAAATTTCATTTCCCAAAACACACTAATCCACAAAAATCATATCAAAGTTTATAACAATCATTCTCCAAGACTATACCTAATCTCAAAGAATGAAAGAAACTTTGATCACTTTAGGTTTTTATTTGGCGAAAAATTTACCCACATTTTTACAGATGAATGCATGCAATTTCACAGATTCCTAAATCTACCCTTCGTTGATTCCTAAATGCTGGGATGTTACACCGGCTCGGCCACCATGACCGGGTCAACCTCCAAGGTTTTTGCCGACTCGTTACTAGCCGGTTGCTCTCGAATTTCTTCGAGCTACACCGTGCTCCCACTGACTCCCCGACTGAAAAACTCTTTCTCAAGGAAGACACCGTTCCGAGTGACAAACACTTTGCCGTCTTCTCGGTTGTAGAAGTAGTAACCCAAGGTTTCCCTCGGATACCCCACAAAAATACACTTATTCGACTTGGCCATAAGCTTGTCCGACTGTAGTTGCTTGACAAATGCTTCACAACCCCAAATCTTAAGAAAAGACAAATTCGGCTTTTTGCCTGTCCACATCTCATGCGGTGTCTTCTCGACTGACTTTGATGGTACTTTGTTTAGTGTGAACGTCGCTGTTTCTAGACAATAACCCCAAAATGATAAAGGCAGATCTGTCCGACTCATCATTGATCGTACCATGTCCAACAAGGTCCGATTACGCCTTTCCGGAACACCGTTCCTTTGCGGCGTTCCTGGCGGAGTAAGTTGAGGAGCTATTCCACAACTTTTCAGATGGTCATCAAACTCATGGCTCATGTACTCGCCTTCTCGGTCCGACCGAAGAAACTTTATTTTCTTACCGAGTTGGTTTTGTGCTTCATTCTGGAATTCTTTGAACTTTTCAAAGGCTTTCGACTTATGTTTCATCAAGTAGATATATCCATACCTACTCAAATCATGAGTGAAGGTAATGAAGTACTCGTAACCACCTCTGGCTGTCGTGCTCATTGGTCCACATACATCACTATGTACTAGTCCCAACAAGTCGGACGCCCTTTCGCAACTCTTTGCAAAAGGTGTCTTGGTCATTTTGCCGAGTAGGCAAGATTCACATGTCTCGAACGGCTCCAAGTCGAACGAAGTTAGGAGTCCATCATCATGGAGCTTCTTCATGCGTTTACAACTTATATGACCAAGCCGACAGTGCCAAAAGTAAGTCATATTCAGATCATTTGGTTTCAACCTTTTAACATTTATGTTATAAACCGACTCGCCATCAAGATTCAAAATAAATAACCCGTCCTGGACGGGTGCAAATCCGTGAAACATATCATTCAAATACAAAGAACAACCATTATTCTTGTTATTCGACTCATAGCCTTGCCTCATCAAACATGAAGCAGAAATAATGTTTCGACTAAGCACTGGAACATAATAACAATTATTCAGTTCCATAATGAATCCGGAAGGTAAATGAAGTTGCACCGTGACGACTTCCAATGTAGCAACTCTTGCTTTGTTGCCGACTCGAATATCAACCTTGCCTCTTGCTACGCTCCTAGTTCTTACCAGTCCCTACAATGAGTTGCAGATGTGAATAATTGATCCGGTATCATATATCCAAGAACTGTTAGGTGCATCAACAATATATATGTCTATAACATTGCAAACAAGTGTACCCGAGTTGGAAGTCATACCTCCACTCTTGGCTTTATCAGCCAAATACTTGCTGCAGTTCCTCTTCCAGTGGCCATCCGCCTTGCAGTAGAAGCAAGTGGATCCGGCTAAAGGAGATGGCTTAGTACCTAAGGAAGCGCTTGGGACCAGGTCCCGAGCCTGCTTTCCTCCCGACTTAGCCTTCTTCTTAGTCCAAGAACTCTTCTTGAACTTAGCCTTATTCTGCACCATCAACACTTGACTGTCGCCCTTCTTGAGATCCGCCTCTGCCTGCTTGAGCATCCCAATGCAATTCAGTGAGCTTCTTATCCATACCATGCATGTGGTAGTTCGAAATGAACTGCCCATATGCACTAGGAAGAGAGTTCAGAATTATATTCGTAGCGAACTCTTCGCTAATGGGGTAGCCAAGCCTCTCCAGAGACTGCACGTAACCAACCATTTTGAGCACATGCGGACTCAGTGGATCAACATCCTTAATCTTGCAACTCAGCAAAGCCTGAGAGACTTGATACCTCTCAGTCTTCGCCTGAGCCTGGAACATACTTTTGAGGCTTTCGATCATATCGTAAGCCTCAACATTCTCGAACTGCTTTTGCAAGTCCAGTTCCATGTGAGCAAGCATAAGACCGCTAATATCCGTGGACTCATCCTTAGCCCGACGGTAGGCATTGGTGGCAGCGACAGTCGCATTCTCATTCGGCTCATCTGGAAGTGGGTTGTCTAGGACATGGTCCTTCTTTTCTTGTTTGAGAACAATTCTCAGATTTCGATACCAGTTGGTAAAATTGTAGGGTTTCGTAGCATGGAAAACAAAATTTTCTATCGCATACAAACAAACAAGCCAAGATCTATCTACTAGATTGTAGCAACGAGTCGATGGAATAACTCACCCTCGAAGATTCCAAAGTGTTTAACGAGAGAGGATTCTCGTGGGTGATGTAGTCGTACTCTTCCCGATCTCAAGATCGCGTAGACGATCCTTCCGGCGCTGCGTTCCGGCAGCGCTCCCGCAGTCGGTCACACGTTCGGTACTCGACAAAGACCTTACTCTCCCTTGTTCCAGCAGGCAGCGGAGGTTGTAGTACTCTCCTCGCGATTCCGGTAGCACAACGGTGTGGTATCGGAAGTAGAGGGGAGATCTCGCAGGGCTTCGCCTTAAGCCGGAGCGAGTATGGTGGACTATGAGAGAGCCCTCGATGATCTAGGGTTTAGACACGCCGAGGCAGAGGTTTTAGGGCTGCCGGCTAGGGCTTGGAGGTGCCCAAGTCGGAGGCTAGGGGAGAAACCCTAGGGGGGCGGCGGCTATGGTGGGCGGCGGCTGCTAGGGTTTAGAGGTGGAGGTATTGGGTTTATAGGAGGGGAGCCCTGCCCCTCCTTATATAGGTGGAGGGAGGCGCGCCAGGGGAGGGTAGTCCCTCCCCAACTTGGCCAAGGAGGGCCAGCGGTGGGGGGAGGAACTCCTCCCCCAACTCGGTTTCAACCTCCCCTCCACTTCCCAAAATAGCCGTTTGACTTTCAAATTGGCGTTTGACTTTTTCAAACTAGGATTTGAATAAACCCTCTATTTTGTTCAGCGATGACACCTAGTACATGATGCAATCATACCAACTTGATATAACACATTCATGTACCCTCCCCCTTGGAGTGCCGGACATTCCGGAACCTTCTAGAACATTCCCGATGAAATCACCGGAACCATTCTCCAACCCTGAAACAGGACTTTCCTTATATGAATCTTATTCTCCGGACCATTCCGGATCTCCTCGTGATATCCCAGATCCTCTCCGAGAAGCCGAACAACATTCGGTCTCTTACTCATCATTCCATAACTACTCAAACAACGTCGAATCCTTAAGTGTGTCTCCCTACGGTTCGTGAATTATGCGGACATGATTGAGACACTTCTCCGATCAATAACCAATAGAGGAATCTGGAAATCCATATGGCTCCCACATATTTCTACGATTGCTTTGTGATCGAATGAACCACTTACATACGATACCAATTTCCCTTTGTCTCACGATAGTTTACTTATCCGAGGTTATGATCGTCGGTATCTCTGCATACCTAGTTCAACCTCGTTACTGATAAGTACTCTTTTCTCATTCCCGTAATACGTGATCCCTTGTGAGCTAGTCACATGCTTGCAAGCTAATTGGATGACATTTCACCGAGATGGCCCAGAGTATATCTATCCGTCATATGGATGGACAAATCCCACTCTTGATCCATGTGTCTCAACCAATACTTTCTGAACACTCAATGCCACCTTTATAGCCACCCAGTTACGGTGTGGTGTTTGATGTCATCAAAGCATCCTTCCGGTGAAGGTGATATGCATGATCTCATGGTCGAAGGAATTAGGTTACTATGTATCAAAAAGCATATAGCAACTGAACTATTAAAATGACTTGATATTTATGCTACGCTTATCTATAGGAGTATGTCCACCATATCATTCTCCTAACGATATAATCTTGTTGTTAATAACATCTCAATATTCATGATAGGGAAACCACAATCATCTATTAACCAACAAGCTAGTATTATATAGAGGCTTTACTAGGGACTTCAAATTAAGTTTACAAATCACACAAGTATTAATGTTTCCTTGTTAATACTATTATAGCATGAATGTAAACATTTATCATAAACACAAAGATATAATAATAACTACATTTATTATTGCCTCTAGGGCATATCTCCAACAGTCTCCCACTTGCACTAGAGTCATCTAATCTAGATTACATGGTAATATACCGAACACCCATGGCAGTTTGGTGCTGGTCATGTTTTGCCCTCGGGAGAGGTTTAGTCAATGGATTCGCCACATTCAGATCTGTGTGTACTTTGCAAATCTTTATATCCCCATCTTGGATATGTTCTCGAATAGCGTGAAAACGTAGCTTGATGTGCTTCAGCTTCTTGTGTGACCTTGGTTCTTGCGCATTGGCTATGGCGCCCATGTTATCACAGTAGATAGACATTGGGTCCAGCGCACTAGGAACCACACCCAGCTCTGTAATGAACTCTTTCATCCATATTGCTTCTTGTGAAGCCTCCGAAGCAGCCATGTATTCCGATTCAGTTGAAGATCTCGCCACAACGCTTTGCTTTGCACTCCTCCAGCTAACTGCTGCACCATTCAAAATAAATACGTATCCAGATTGTGATTTATAATCATCCGGATCGGTGTTCCAACTAGCGTCGGTGTAACCATTAACAACAAGTTGTTCATCACCTCCATAAGAAAGAACCATATCCTTAGTTCTTCTCAAGTACTTAAGGATGTTTTTGACCGCTGTCCAATGATCCACTCCTGGATCACTTTGATATCTGCTAGTTAGACTAACAACATATGCGATGTCGGGTCTAGTACATAACATGGCATACATTAGAGATCCTATGGCTGAGGCATAGGGAGTCTTACTCATCCTTTCTCTATCTTCTGCCGATGTCGGACTCTAAGTTTTACTCAAGGTCGTATTGGGCAACATGGGCAAGAACCCTTTCTTGCTATCTTCCATTCCAAACCTCTTTAGAATTTTGTCCAAATATGTACTTTGTGACAATGATATTAGGCGTCTCGATCTATCTCTATAAATCTTTATGCCTAATATGTAAGCTGCTTCGCCAAGATCCTTCATTGAAAAACTATTATTCAAATATTCCTTGACACTATTAAGAAGGTCTACATCATTCCCAATCAACAATATGTCATCTACATATAGTATTAAGAATGCTACAGAGCTCCCACTCAATTTCTTGTAAATACAAGCTTCTCCATAAGTTTGTATAAAACCAAAACTTTTGATTACCTTATCAAAACGTTGATTCCAACTTCGGGATGCTTGCTTCAATCCATAGATGGACCGTTGAAGTTTGCATACCTTATTAGCATCTTTAGGATCGACAAAACATTTGGGTTCCATCATATACAACTCTTCATCAATGTCTCCATTGAGGAATGCTGTTTTGACATCCATCTGCCTTATTTCATAATCGTAATATGCAGCGATTGCTAACATAATCCTGAGAGACTTTAACTTCGCTACTAGTGAGAAAGTCTCATCGTAGTCAACTCCTTGAATTTGTCGAAACCCTTTTGCGACAAGTCGAGCTTTATAGACAGTAACATTACCATCAGCATCTGTTTTCTTCTTGAAAATCCATTTATTCTCGACAGCCTTTCGGCCATCCGGTAAGTCCACCAAAGTCCATACTTGGTTTTCGTACATGGATCCAATCTCGGATTTCATGGCTTCTTGCCGTTTATTGGAATCTGGGCTCATCATCGCTTCCTCATATGGCTCAGGGTCATCGGTGTTATCCACCAACATGACACTCATAACGGGATCATACCAATCAGGAGTGGTACGAGTTCTCATTGACCTGCGAGGCTCTGTAGCAACTACAACCAAAGTTTCATGATCATCATCATTAGCTTCCTCTCTTATTGGTGCAGGCACCACAGGAACTTCCTCCGGTGCTGCGCTACTCGCAAGTTCGAGAGAAGGTTCAACAACCTCGTCGTGTTCTACTTTCCTTCCAGTCACTTCTTTCGAGAGAAATTCCTTCTCTAGAAAGGATCCATTCTTGGCAACGAAGATTTTTCCTTCGGATCTATGATAGAAGGTATACCCAATAGTTTCCTTCGGGTATCCTATGAAGACGCATTTTTCCGCTTTGGGTTCAAGCTTGTCCGGCTGTAACTTCTTTACATAGGCTTCGCAACCCCAAACTTTAAGGAACGACAATTTAGGTTTCTTCCCAAACCATAATTCATACGGTGTCGTTTCCACGGATTTAGATGGTGCCCTATTTAAAGTGAATGCGGCTGTTTCTAATGCATAACCCCAAAATGATAGCGGTAAATCTGTAAGTGACATCATAGAACGAACCATATCTAAGAGGGTTCGATTACGACGTTCGGACACACCATTACGCTGTGGTGTTCCCGGCGGTGTCAATTGTGAAAGTATTCCGCATTTCTTCAAATGCTCGCCAAACTCGTAACTTAGATATTCACCTCCACGATCAGAACGTAGAAATTTAATCTTCTTGTTACGTTGATTCTCTACCTCACTCTGAAATTCCTTGAACTTCTCAAAAGTCTCGGACTTATGTTTCATGAAATAGATATACCCATATCTACTCAAGTCATCCGTGAAGGTAAGAACATAACGATAACCACCACGCGATGCTACACTCATTGGACCACACACATCGGTATGTATGATTTCCAACAAGTCCGTAGCTCGCTCCATCATACCAGAAAATGGAGTCTTAGTCATTTTACCCATCAGACATGCTTCGCATCTTTCAAGTGATTCAAAATCAAGTGATTCAAGAAGTCCATCGGAATGGAGTTTCTTCATACGCTTCACTCCAATGTGACCAAGACGACAGTGCCACATATAGGTCGAGTTATCGCTTGATTTCAAACGTTTAGCCTCAATGTTATTAATATGTGTATTTCCACTATCGAGATTCAACAAGAATAGACCATCTATCAAAGGTGCATGTGCATAAAACATATTACTCATATATAAATCGAACAACCATTATTCTCGGACTTAAACAAGTAACCGTCTCGCAATAAACAAGATCCCGATATAATGTTCATGCTTAACGCAGGCACCAAATAACAATTATTTAAGTATAAAACTAATCCCGATGGTAGATGAAGGGGTAGCATGCCGACCGCGATCACATCAACCTTTGATCCGTTTCCAATGCGCATCGTCACCTCGTTCTTCGCTAGCTTCCGTTTATTCTGCAGCACCTGTTTCGAGTTACAAATATGAGCAACCGAACCAGTATCAAATACCCAGGCACTACTATGAGTACTAGTGAGATACACATCAATAACATGTATATCGGATATACCTTTCTTCTTGATGTTATCGTTCTTCAAATCCGCCAAGTACTTTGGGCAATTCCGCTTCTAGTGACCTTCTCCCTTGCAGTAAAAGCACTCAGTATCAGGCTTAGGTCCAGCCTTGGTCTTCTTCGTCGGTGCGGTAACTTTCTTACCACCCTTCTTGAAGTGTCCCTTTTGCTTAGACTTGCCTTTCTTGAATTTGGTGGTCTTATTGACCAACAACACTTGGTGCTCTTTCTTGATCTCCACTTCTGCAGATTTTAACATGGCAAAGAGTTCTGGCAACGTCTTGTTCATGTTCTGCATGTTGTAGTTCATCACAAAGTTCTTGTAACTTGGTGGTAGTGATTGGAGGACACAGTAAATCCCCAAAGCATTAGGAATCACTATACTCAAGCTTTGAAGTTTGTTTGCGTGCCCAGACATCTTAAGCACATGCTCACTGACGGAGCTGCCCTCTTCCATCTTGCAGTTAAAGAACTTTTCAGAAGCCTCATAGCTCTCAATTGCCGCATGAGTCTCAAAGATCAATTTGAGATCACGGACAATATCATGTGGGTCTGAATTCTCAAACCTTTTCTGAAGATCCGATTCTAAACCATACAAGATAGCACACTGAATTGTGGAGTACTGAGTCTTCCGAGTGAGGTAAACATTCTTTACTTCATCGGTAGCAGTAGCTGCAGGTGGGTCACCCAGCGGTGCATCCAGCACATAGGTCAAATTACCAGCTGTGAGGACAATCCTCAAATTGCGGAACCAATCCGCGAAGTTGCTTCCATTGTTTTTCAACTTTTCTTTCTCTAGGAACGCATTAAAATTGATGGTAGGGGCTGCCATTGATCTACAACATATTTGCAATAGTTTAGACTAAGTTTATGACAAATTGAGTTCTAATTAATAAGTAAATTAATCTAGGTGAACTCCCACTCAAAACAACATCCCTCACATTGTTTTAGTGATCACACGAACCAAATCCACCACATCAAAACCGATCATCACGAGAGTTGATGTAGCTTCAATGGCGAACAATCGACATGTTCATCATATCTTCTATATGACTCATGCTTTACCTTTCGGTGATCCGTGTTCCGAGACCATGTCTGTACATGCTAGGCTCGTCAAGATCAAACCTTAGCTTCCGCATGAGAAAATTTGGCTTGCTCACGTTGTATACACTTGCGGAATCTAACACACCCGATCATCACGTGGTGCTTCTAAACAACAAGCTTTAGCAACGGTGCTAACTAAGGGTGAACACTTTATGACTTGAAATTTATGTGCATGAGGGATCATCTTATAATGCTACCGTTGTTAAATAAACAATACAAGATGCATAAAGGATTAACATCACATGCAATTCATAATATGTGATATGATATGGCCTTTCTTCTTTGTGCTTCCGATCTCCATCTTCAAGCACGAACATGATCTCCATCATCACCGACATTGCATCAAGGTCCATGACGCTGCTCCATGGTTGTTGTCCACCGGCTTCAACTATTACAACTACTTTGAATAGACACACGGGTCTTAACAAAATTAAAGACAACCATATGGCTCCTGCCGGTTGCCAACTTACAATAAGGAACATTGCATACATCATATATAATCACAATCATGGCCATATCACATCACAGCACACCCTTGCAAAACAAATTTAGACGCCTCTACTTTCTTTGCATGTTTTACGTGGTTTGGGGCTTTCAATAAGTGTCGTTCTAACTTACGAACAAGAACCACAACATTGATACTAGTATTGACAATCACCCGTTGTAAGTTGAATCTTAACTATGCTAGGAGAAACAGACACCCGCAAAGCCACTTATGCAATACAAGTTGCATGTCAAGCATGGAGCAAGTCTCATGAACGATGTCATGTAAGGTTAGCCCGGGCCGCTTCATCCCAACATCCCGCAAGATGCAAAGTACACAAGAAGCAATCGACAATAAAAGCATCAACGCCCAGAATGACCATTGTGTTCTACTCGTGCAACAGATCTACATATAGACACGGCTCTGATACCACTGTAGGGTTTCGTAGCATGGAAAACAAAATTTTCTATCGCATACAAACAAACAAGCCAAGATCTATCTACTAGATTGTAGCAACGAGTCGATGGAATAACTCACCCTCGAAGATTCCAAAGTGTTTAACGAGAGCGGATTCTCGTGGGTGATGTAGTCGTACTCTTCCCGATCTCAAGATCGCGTAGACGATCCTTCTGGCGCTGCGTTCCGGCAGCGCTCCCGCAGTCGGTCACACGTTCGGTACTCGACGAAGACCTTACTCTCCCTTGTTTCAGCAGGCAGCGGAGGTTGTAGTACTCTCCTCGCGATTCCGGTAGCACAACGGCGTGGTATCGGAAGTAGAGGGGAGATCTCGCAAGGCTTCGCCTTAAGCCGGAGCGAGTATGGTGGACTATGAGAGAGCCCTCGACGATCTAGGGTTTAGACACGCCGAGGAAGAGGTGCTAGGGCCGGCGGCTAGGGCTTGGAGGTGCCCAAGTCGGCGGCTAGGGGAGAAACCCTAGGGGGCGCGGCGGCTATGGTGGGCGGCGGCTGCTAGGGTTTAGAGGTGGAGGTATTGGGTTTATAGGAGGGGAGCCCTGCCCCTCCTTATATAGGTGGAGGGAGGCGCGCCAGGGGAGGGGAGTCCCTCCCCAACTCGGCCAAGGAGGGCCGGCGGTGGGGGGAGGAACTCCTCCCCCAACTCGGTTTCAACCTCCCCTCCACTTCCCAAAATAGCCGTTTGACTTTCAAATTGGCGTTTGACTTTTTCAAACTAGGATTTGAATAAACCCTCTATTTTGTTCAGCGATGACACCTAGTACATAATGCAATCATACCAACTTGATATAACACATTCATGTACCCTTCCCCTCCGGAGTGCCGGACATTCCGGAACCTTCTAGAACATTCCCGATGAAATCACCGGAACCATTCTCCAACCCCGAAACAGGACTTTCCTTATATGAATCTTATTCTCCGGACCATTCCGGATCTCCTCGTGATATCCCGGATCCTATCCGAGAAGCGTAACAACATTCGGTCTCTTACTCATCATTCCATAAGTACTCAAACAACGTCGAATCCTTAAGTGTGTCTCCCTACGGTTCGTGAATTATGCGGACATGATCGAGACACTTCTCCGATCAATAACCAATAGAGGATTCTGGAAATTCATATGGCTCCCACATATTTCTACGATTACTTTGCGATCGAATGAACCACTTACATACGATACCAATTTCCCTTTGTCTCACGATAGTTTACTTATCCGAGGTTATGATCGTCGGTATCTCTGCATACCTAGTTCAACGTCGTTACTGATAAGTACTCTTTTCTTGTTCCCGTGATCCCTTGTGAGCTAGTCACATGCTTGCAAGCTAATTGGATGACATTTCACCGAGAGGGCCCAGAGTATATCTATCCGTCATATGGATGGACAAATCCCACTCTTGATCCATGTGTCTCAACCAATACTTTTCGAACACTCAATGCCACCTTTATAGCCACCCAGTTACGGTGTGGTGTTTGATGTCATCAAAGCATCCTTTCGGTGAAGGTGATATGCATGATCTCATGGTCGAAGGAATTAGGTTACTATGTATCAGAAAGCATATAGCAACTGAACTATTAAAATGACTTGATCTTTATGCTACGCTTATCTATAGGAGTATGTCCACCATATCATTCTCCTAACGATATGATCTTGTTGTTAATAACATCTCAATGTTCATGACAGGGAAACCACAGTCATTTATTAACCAACAAGCTAGTATTATAAAAGAGGCTTTACTAGGGACTCTATTTTAGTTTACAAATCACACAAGTATTAATGTTTCCTTGTTAATACTAGTATAGCATGAATGTAAACATTTATCACAAACACAAAGATATAATAATAACTACATTTATTATTGCCTCTAGGGCATATCTCCAACAAAAATTAGTTTCGTTTAGTTTATCTTTCTCAAGAATGGTTCTCAACGCAAAACCGGATATCTGAGAGTGACTGCTACTTGGTGCCATGATCTACAACAGAAAATATGCAAAACACTTAAGACATGTATTCATAAAAGAGCAAGCATATTAAACACTTTAATATTTTATGCTCCCACTAGAACCAACACCCCTCTGATGGTTACTTAGTGATTCAGGATCCTAAATAAGCAAGTCGGCTAGTGAGCTTTAGCATCACCGCTATCCGCCAAGTGATCTAGGTAGACAACTCCTTGTCAATCGTATCTCATACGAATCCTATTGGACGGGTGTCATCACATGCCCCGGCTCCCATCCGACTTTTCCCCGAGCCCCACAACCATTGTGATAGACCCGTCTAGCTTACCGAGTGTTTCCGCAGTAAGAGTCCGACTCGAACCCACCTAGTCGGAAAGAATTGGCAGCACCTCAATTTTATGAGCCCACTACCAAAAATGTCCAACTTGTGATGGTGCAAACACTGGCGGGAAAACTGACTAGACCTTCTTTGAGGGATTAGATTTTACCGACTATCTAATAGAGGTAAAATAGAGACATAACAATAACACATAATAAAATAATCATAATGTGAAATGGTATGGCTCTCTTCATGGCGATCTCCATCTCCACAGAGCCTGTAGTCCGGCTCGTGCCAACTCTTGTCACTTGTCGTCTTACTCCATGTCGCCGACATGTACATCGCTTTGCATGTCATCCGGATTCTCCAAACAGCTACACTACCTTAGTAAAGTAAATTGCATAGAGAATCCGACACGCAGGTCGTTATACAATAAAATGACAACACCTAGGCTCTAGCCGGCTGACAAAAACCGTGATTCGCAGATCACGTATGGATTACACACATACATCACATGCACATGAAACATACCATTCACAACTTTCTGCAAAAACAAGTTATGCATAGATACACTATCTCCCAGCATTGTGAAACTCGCAACGACATCTAAGGCGCTATGATAGGGCGAAGCCGGCGGTCAAACTTTTTGATCTCATCTATGATCCGGACATGGATTCCGACCATTATTCCGATACGATCAAACTTTTTGATCTTCGATCACCGCTTCTGGATTTACGTGTCACAGTCTACCTTGATGGCGGAAGCCGACCGGTAGGGGTATGTCGTTCCACGACCTTAGCAGTATGATCACGGAAATCAGATCTACCATTCCGCGAGTACAGTTGATCCAACCAACCTCGTACAAAACCGATCTATCTCATAGATCGACCACCAAAATAGCACATAGATCTCATCTACAGCCAACCGCATATCATATATGCGAGATCTCGAGCCTAAAACCAGAAGCTATCGCTATAATACCACTGTAGGGCCACGCGGAGATAAAAAATCTTTTTCCTCTAACGTGGTGATTCCAAGATCTAGCTGAGGTAGAAGGCCACGAGGTTTACCACTAGACGCGTAGTTGCGGATTACTGATGAAGCGCGTCAGTTGATGCAGTGAAGTCCTCACGATCCGATCGTCCTGGTGCTGATCGTACAACACCTCTACTAGTATCCACACATACAAGGAGGAGTACTGGCGGCGAACTGCTAGGTTCGGTACGTCAACAGGACTGTTGTGGAGCTAGGGTTTCCAACACATGGAATGACCTAACTGATCAACGATTAACTCTTCTGAGTTACTGTGCTCCACTATATATAGGGAGTGAACGTGGGATCCATTTTCGTGGCCCATTCACTAAAGCCCATATAACAATAGTCACCGTGAGTCCGACTCATTGACTCAGTCCAAATCCGGCTCGGGTCCAACCCAACCAGATATCCGGTTCAGATCCTATCCAAACTTGCCCCCGCTCTTAAGTGTGTGACCCCGCAGGCTCTTGGCAACTTGGACACGATTAGAGTCCGACTCTCAATCGATCAGTCGGTAGCGGCTCCTAGCAGAACGTGCCGACTCCCAAGTACCAAAAAGTCATGACGATTTGCCTTTCCAATGCGACTTGCATGCGAGTCCCTTTTGCCTCATGATATACCTTGTCAGACTATAGGCGAATATTTGTCGTTCCTTAAATAGTCCGACTCCCTTCTCGACCCGAGATAAGTGATTCACCCGACTAACTCTTAGTCGATCCCCTCGGTTAACACTTAACCGAGTCGTGCATGTCCATGCTTTCTGAATCATATCATCCGAGAGGGCCCAGAGAATATCTCTCCAAGTAGAGGGGCAAAATCCCGTCTTGGTTATTCACATCATGCAGCTTGATTCTCAGTCGACCCGAACTCTGCCTTTATGACTGCTCAGTTACAGATCATCGTTTGACAGAACCTAAGTCGGTGATCCTCAACTCGGACTATGCAACAACCTCAGGTCTAAGGATTATATTGATTGAGATATGCAAATGACAACTTGTTCATTGTACCTCAATATGGGTCAATCCGACTCACTAAACTCTTTAGCCGAATCTGTGTAAGTCGGAATAGCATCACCATGCCTATGACAAGTGGAACCGAGTCATCAAGCCGACTTTCACATTGGTCTAAGTTGTGTGTCCAGCACAACCTCAATGACCAAGGATATTTAATACAAACAACATGAATGTATAGTTCCACAACCGAATCACATATTCAATGATACACATTAGATGTTTATACAAGGACAACTTAATAACTTTATGAATACAATGGGAAATATCATCATACATGATTGCCTCTAGGGCATATTCCCAATAGAGGCTACGCCGAGGGAAGCCGTCGGCGTATCATACGCCGAGGGAATTTTGGCCTACGCCGAAGGCTTTTTGCCCTCAGCATAGCACGCGCGTCCTGTAGTGCAAGGACTGGTAGAGTTGCTATGAGCGGCCAACGGCTGTGCTACCAAGGGCCGACAAGGGTGCTACAAGGGGCTGGCGGCCATGCTACCGGTGCGTGTGCATCCATCCTTTGGTGACACTGCTACATCGGATGACACGTGGTGCTACGAGCCATGGCCAAAGTTGCTACGAGCGACCATCGCCGGAGTTGCTACGAGCGGCCGGCGGCGATGCTACGACGGGCTGGCGAAGTTGGTACCAATGGGCTCGCGATGGGTCAGGGTGGCCACCAGAGCTTCAAGTGTTACCATTAGTGCTACAAGCGGTCAAAGCATGTGCTACGAGGAGCCGCCGCATTTGCTACCAGCGCCCGTCGTTCTTGCTACGATCGGCCGGCGGTGATGCTACGACGGGCTGGCGAAGTTGCTACCAATGGGCTCGCGATGGGTCAGGGTGGCCACCAGAGCTTCAAGTGTTACAATTAGTGCTACAAGCGATCAAAGCATGTGCTACTAGGAGCCGCCGCATTTGCTACCAGCGGCCGTCATTCTTGCTACGAGCGACCGGCGGCGATGCTACGACGGGGCTCGCGACGGGTCAGGGTGGCCACCAGAGCTTCAAGTGTTACCATTAGTGCTACAAGCGGTAAAATCATGTGCTACGAGGAGCCGCCGCATTTGCTACCGGCGGCCGTCGTTCTTGCTACGAGCGGCCGGCGGCGATGCTATGACGGGCTGGCGAAGTTGCTACCAATGGGCTCGCGACGGATCAGGGTGGCCACCAGAGCTTCAAGTGTTACCATTAGTGCTACAAGCGGTCAAAGCATGTGCTACGAGGAGACGCCGCATTTGCTACCGGCGGCCGTCGTTCTTGCTACAAGCGGCCGACGACGATGCTACGACGGGCTATGGCGAAGTTGCTGAAGGAAATATGCCCTAGAGGAAATCATAGAGATGATTATATTTCATATGTATCCATGTGTTATTGTAATGTTCCTTGAATATCCATATCAGGCAACTTGTATTGATTGGCAATTTTGTGAATTGTTTGTGAAACTCTTTACTTGTATGGTTATTTAAGAGTTGTCCCTAGTCGGAGTTCATGTGAGGACACACGTGAATATTAGACTAGCACATCGATTGGTTGATGACTATGTTTCGCAAGTCATAGACATGGATATGTCAAACCAATGATGTGGATGCATGTTATGAACATGGGGTTGGACTGACCCAACCTGAGACTGGCAATTAGTTGCAGTTCTCTCTCTACACATCGTGTATGTTTTGTCCTTAGACCTCAGATGGTCGCATGTACTTGAGATGTGGATCGACCTACTTTGGGGCTATCAAACGCTGCACCGTAACTGGGTAGTTATAAAGGTAGCTTTCGGGTTTGTCCTGAAGCATGCTGTAAGGCATGGTCAATCAAGATGGGATTTGCCCCTCTCTTCTTGAGAGAGATATCTCTAGGCCCCTCGGGTGATTGGATCAGAAATGCATGGCCGTGCTACATAAGGTTAAGAGTTAACCTAGTAAAGGGATTCCGAATCGCAGTATCGAGAAAGGGAGGTCAGCTTGGAGCTAGACCAAATATTGTGAGGCAAAGGGAAAGACATGTACTAAACCTTGTGATGGTTCGTTCGATATGATCTTTGTATGCGTTTAGGAGTTGGCACGTCTTGCTAGAGGCCGCTACCAACTATTGACAGAATAAGTGTATTCGTGTCATGTCTATACGTATATGAACCTATAGGGTCACACACTTAAGGGGCTGGAAGCCTAATGAGGATTGGATCCGAATTAGACAAGGCTTAGGCTACTAATGGGCTACTAATGTAGAAGCCCACTAGGGACGCCTATATAAGAGAGGGTGGGGCGAGCTGACTAGGGTTAGACCTCAGATCATTCCCAGCCGCCACTGCTCACGCCTGTGTTGCACACGCGGACCTAGCAGTCCGGCGTCTGACGCTTCCACCCTGTACGTGTGGATACCTCGGAGGCGCTGCATCAGTAGCGTTTGGACGAGCCGCGCAAGGGGAGCTGCTCGTGGGACTAGGACAAGGAGGAGACGTGGAACGTCTGCACTGCCTCGACGTGCTTCATCAATTCCGCAACCGCGTGTCTAGTGGTAATCTCATGATCTATGACAACAGTAATCCTGGTATACATGGTAGAATTTTTTTGATTTGCGCTAGTGTAGCCTACCTGTATCCCTTCAGTGGTATCAGAGCGATGCTGTTCAGTTATAGGTTCGGGATGTTTGCATATGGTGATATGCAGATTGATATGAATGATGTGATTGTTTATATGGCGGTGGTTCAGGATTGATCTATGATCTTGCTTTCTGTGATCGTGATTCTGAGGTTGTCGAACGACTTACCCCTACCGGTCGGTTTCCGCCATCGGGGTAGACAGTGACACATAAATCCTGTTGAATCACGCGAAGATCAATATGATTGATCGAATCGGAACCTAGATCTAAATTCGATGTACCGCGATCAAAGGAGTTTGATTGAATCGGGACAGGAGTCGGTTTATGGTAATTTTGATTTGCCGATCAAAATCCTTAAAGAAAATTGTGTAGATTCGATCTCTCATTTTTCACAGTATCTCGTTAATATGCCCCTTTGAACCCCGCAGGGGGAGACCCCCTAGACCCCCTTAATCATAGCCCCTTTTGTATCTCGTTAAGGTAACTAGGTGCTGCGATGTCACTTGATCCGGTAGAATGCGATTCTATGCATAACTCGTTTTTGCAGGATGTATGTGATCAGTATGGCCCATATATGTATGTGATGCATGTATGAAATTTTGCATGACCTGTGTGTCGTGAGTAGGGCAACACGGCTGGAGCCATATGTGTTGTCATTTATTGTAATGGCCTGCGTGCCAACTTGTGATGTTCCCAATACTATGTAATTTTGATTACTAGCTGTTAGGAGTAATAGATTGTATTAGTTCTTGGAGGACTCATCACTTGGAGGATGACTCACATGGAACATGAAGATGGAGATCATCATGGTGGACAGGTTCTATGGCGATGGAGATCACCATGAGAAAATGGGCCATACTGTGTCACATCTATGTGAATGTTATTCTTATGCGTTTTACTACTATGCATGCTTAGATGATAGAGGTAGAACGATCCCTCACAAAGTTTAAGTTAAAGCATGCCCTCCCAACCAAACCTTGCACCATCCTATGCCCTGTACAATCGTTGGTGGGCCTATGAAATTAGGGTGCCGCGGTTTTCCTTGGCTGGATGGGTTTGTATTGGATACCTACACGCTTAAGGGTTGGTGAGCTTGACAAAGTCATCTTAACAGTTAAGGACCTTGGGGCATAAAGGTTGGGCGCCTAGTTTTGACATAGAGATGTCACCCAACAACAAGAGTCATATGTGATATGGTTAGCAAGTGTTGCTTACCGATTTACCTTGGCTTCTAGCAGTGATGCTAATGCTCACTAGTCGACTTGTTAATTGTGGATCTTGAATCACTTAGTATCAATAGAGGGATATTGATTTAAGTGGGAGTATATGCTATTAAATTGTTTAATATGTTTTACTCCTTCATGGTTACATGGCTTAGTATTTTGCATGTTTTCTGTTATAGATCAATGGCACCAAACACTACATCACCTTTCTCTTTGCGTTCGATTCTTGACAAAGATAAACTAAATGGAACAAACTATTCGGACTGGGTCCGTAACCTAAGAATTGTTCTCAGGTCTGATAAAAAGGAAACGGTTCTGGATACTCCAATCCCCGATGAACCTGCTGATAATGCATCTGCTGCCCTAAAGAACGCCTACAAGAGAGCATGTGATGATTCTCTTGAGGTTAGCTGTCTTATGCTTGCATGCATGGAACCTGAACTCCAAAAGAAGTTTGAGGATCAGGAAGCGTACGATATGATCGTAGCGCTTAAGGACATGTTCCAAGATCAGGCAAGGACTAAGAGGTACAATCTTGCCAAGTCCTTTGTCGAATGCAAGCTAGCAGAGGGAGCAAATGTAGGCCCCCATGTGATCAAAATGGTTGGTTACAGTCAGACTTTGGAAAAGCTTGGTTTTCCACTAGGCCAAGAGTTGGCCGCTGACTTCATTTTGGCATCTCTTCCATCCAGCTATGGGCAGTTCATTTCGAACTACCATATGCATGGGGTGGAGAAGGGCCTTAATGAATTATGTGGGAAGCTTAAAACAGCAGAAAGTGACATGAAGAAGTGTGCAGGGCATAGCCATGTGATGGCTGTGCAAAACAAGCCTAGCTTCAAGAAAAAGGGTACTTCTTGGAAGAAGAAGGGCAAGACCAAGGATACGATCCCTAAGTCTGCACCCAAGCAAAAGGCTGGTCCTGTAGAAGACACTGAGTGCTTCTTTTGTCATGAACATGGCCACTGGAAGAGAAACTGCAGCAAGTACCAAGCTTCTTTGAAGAAGAGTGGAAGTAAGAGTACTTCCCACTCAGGTACGCTTGTTGTAAATGTTGTGGACATTCTTCTCGCTGATTCCTATGTTAACTCTTGGGTATTTGATACCGGATCGGTTGCTCATATTTGCAATTCGATGCAGGGGCTAATAAGGACTAGAGAAGTGCAGAAAGGCGAAGTGGATTTTCGCGTCGGAAATAAAGCAAGGGTTGCTGCAGTGTTCGTCGGCGTCATGCAACTTCACCTTCCTTCAGGATTTATTATGGAGTTGAATAATTGTTATTACATTCCAAGTATGGGTCGAAACATTTTATCACCTTCATGTTTGATGAGGGATGGTTATTCATTCGCGAGTGCAAACAATGGTTGTGTAATCTCTAAGAATGATATGTTTATGGCTAATGCTCCCATTGTGAATGGGTTATTTATTTTAAATCTTGATGATGCATCTGTTTACAATGTTAGTGCTAAAAGGCTTCGGCCTAATGATTTGAGTCCTACCTATTTATGGCATTGTCGTTTGGGGCATATAAGTGAAAAGCGCATGAAGAAGCTCCATGGTGATGGTCTTCTAACTTCGTTTGATTTTGAATCATACGAGACATGTCAGGCTTGTTTACTTGGAAAGATGACCAAGTCACCTTTTTCGGGTTTACCCGAGAGAGCGACAGACTTGTTGGAACTCATACATACTGATGTATGTGGGCCAATGAGAATGATAGCCAGAGGAGGATATCACTACTTCATTACTTTCACTGATGATTTCAGTAGATATGGTTATGTCTACTTAATGAGGCATAAGTCTGAAACTTTTGAAAAGTTCAAGGAGTTTCAGAGTGAAGTAGAGAATCAACGTGGCAAGAAAATAAAGGCCTTGCGATCTGATCGTGGAGGTGAATATTTGAGTCACGAATTTAGCGATGATCTTAAGAGTTGCGGAATTGTTCCACAACTTACGCCGCTCGGAACGCCTCAAAGAAATGGGGTCTCTGAACGGCGTAATCGAACTTTCTTGGACATGGTTCGATCTATGATGAGCCAGTCGGATTTACCATTATTATTTTGGGGTTACCCTCTAGAAATGGCAGCTTTCACACGTAATAGGGTACCATCTAAATCCGTAGTTAAGACACCATATGAGATGTGGACTGGAAAGAATCCCAGTTTGTCTTTTCTAAAGATTTGGGGTTGTGATGTATTTTTCAAGCGACTTCAGTCGGACAAGCTAACGCCCAAATCGGATAAGTGCATTTTCATGGTATATCCGAGGGAAACCTTAGGGTATTACTTCTACAACCGAGAGGAGGGCAAAGTGTTTGTCACTCGTAGCGGTGTTTTCCTAGAGAAAGAATTTCTCACAAAGGGAACAAGTGGAAGGTCGGTGCGACTTGAAGAAGTTCAAGATGAGCCAGTTAGGGATGCTTCTACGAGTGATGCTATTGTAGCAGAACAAGTTGAGAAACCCGTGGCAACAGAAGCACCACAACCACGAAGGTCGGCGAGGCTCCGCGAAGCGTTGGAATTATTATTGTTAGACAATGATGAGCCTGCGACCTATGCAGAAGCGATGGTGGACCCAGACTCTGAGAAATGGCTGATCGCCATGAGATCCGAGATAGAGTCCATGGGAGACAATCAAGTTTGGAACTTGGTTGACCTTCCTGATGGTTTTAAAGCCATCGAGTGCAAATGGATCTATAAGAAGAAGATTTATATGGATGGAAATGTTCACATCCATAAAGCTCGACTTGTTGCAAAAGGTTTTCGACAAGTTCAAGGAGTTGACTACGACGAGACTTTCTCGCCCGTAGCGATGCTTAAATCTATACGGATAATTCTAGCCATTGCTGCACATTTCGACTATGAAATATGGCAGATGGATGTCAAGACGGCTTTCCTAAATGGAATCCTAACTGAGGACGTGTATATGATGCAGCCCGAAGGTTTTGTCGATCCAAACAATGCTGGAAATGTATGCAAACTTCTGAAGTCCATTTATGGGCTGAAGCAAGCATCTCGGAGTTGGAATATTCGATTTGATGAAGTTGTAAAGGAGTTTGGCTTCATCAAAAATGAACAAGAACCTTGTGTTTACAAGAAGGAAAGTGGGAGAGCGCTGGTATTTCTAATCTTATATGTAGATGACATATTGCTGATTGGAAATGACATTCCTATGCTCGAGTCTGTTAAGACCTCATTGAAAAATAGTTTTTCGATGATGGACTTGGGAGAAGCGGCATATATTCTGGGCATCAAGATCTATAGAGATAGATCAAGAAGGCTAATTGGATTAAGCCAGAGTACATACATTGACAAAGTGTTGAAACGGTTCAGCATGGAAGCGGCTAAGAAGGGGTTCTTGCCCATGTCTCACGGTATTAAACTCAGCAAGACTCAGTGTCCTTCGACTACTGATGAGCGTGAGCGCATGAGCAGACTTCCATATGCTTCATCTATTGGATTCATCATGTATGCAATGATATGTACTCGCCCAGATGTTTCCTATGCTCTAAGTGTTACGAGCAGATACCAGGCTGATCCAGGTGAAGGTCACTGACAGCGGTAAAGAACATCCTTAAGTACTTGAAAAGGACTAAGGATGTGTTCCTAGTTTATGGAGGTGAGGATGAACTCAGTGTAAGGGGTTACACAGATGCGAGTTACCTTAACAAATCAGATGATTCGAAATCGCAATCAGGTTATGTGTTTGTCATGAATGGTGGTGCTGTGAGCTGGAAAAGTTCCAAGCAAGATACGGTGACCTCCTCTTCAACAGAAGCTGAATATATTGCTGCCTCGGAGGCTGTAAAGGAAGCTGTTTCGATTAGGAATTTCCTGATCGCTCTCGGTGTGGTTCAGGGCGCGTCCAATCCCTTGGACGTTTATTGTGACAATAATGGTGCAATTGCACAGGCCAAGGAACCTAGACAGCACCAGAAGAACAAACATATTCACATGCGTTACCATCAGATTCGAGAGTTCGTTGAGGATGGTAGTGTCATGATATGCAAAATACATACGGACTCAAATGTTGCTGATCCCTTGACTAAGCCTCTCCCGTAGCCCGCGCATGAAGCGCACACAAGAGCAATTGGTATTAGATACATTTTAGATTGACTCTAGTGCAAGTGGGAGACTGAAGGAAATATGCCCTAGAGGCAATCATAGAGATGATTATATTTCATATGTATCCATGAGTTATTGTAATGTTCCTTGAATATCCATATCAGGCAACTTGTATTGATTGACAATTTTGTGAATTTTTTGTGAAACTCTTTACTTGTATGGTTATTTAAGAGTTGTCCCTAGTCGGAGTTCATATGAGGACACACGTGAATATTAGACTAGCACATCGATTAGTTGATGACTATGTTTCACAAGTCATAGACATGGATATGTCAAACCAATGATGTGGACACATATTATGAACATGGGGTTGGACTGACCCAACCTGAGACTGGCAATTAGTTGCATCTCTCTCTCTACACATCGTGTACGTTTTGTCCTTAGACCTGAGATTGTCGCATATACTTGAGATGTGGATCGACCTACTTTGGGGCTATCAAACGCTGCACCGTAACTGGGTAGCTATAAAGGTAGCTTTCGGGTTTGTCCTGAAGTATGCTGCAAGGCATGGTCAATCAAGATGAGATTTGCCCCTCTCTGCTTGAGAGAGATATCTCTGGCCCCTCGGGTGATCGTATCCAGAAATACATGGTCGTGCTACATAAGGTTAAGAGTTAACCTAGTAAAGGGATTCCGAATCGCAGTATCGAGAAAGGGAGGTCAGCTTGGAGCTAGACCAAATATAGACAGGTGCTATGCAAGTCATGTGCTACTACCTTTGTACACTCGGACCTCACACGAGAACTTAATTGCAGGTATGTATATGCCTATGCGAGTAGCCCAAAGCAAGATCTTATTGCTTTCATACATCCTTCTTCTTTTGATCATGCATCAGCATTTCCTTTCCTCAATATAGATCATGCATGCATGCATTCGTAGGTAGGGGATCGATATTTGTTGCACCACGTACGAGTCCACGACGGACCATGCCTAGCTTTATGACGATCGAAGAACACCGCGATAGCAAAGATTAAAAATGCAGGATCGGATAGTCAAAAGCAACCCAGATATCTCAGGCCATATGTATGTACAGGGCAGCTAGCTAGTCATACGTACTACGTGCTTGTCCACTCGGCGGTCACACTGCGCCACCTCGGATTATTGCGTGCTCAGCTTCTTAATTTGCTTCATCTTTATCACGGCTAGTCAGTAGGTCACTAGTGGGAACAACCTCATTGGTCCCGGTTGATAAGGGGCTTTAGTCCCGATTATCCAATTGGGACGGAGCAATCGGGACTAAAGCCCCAACCTTTAGTCCCGGTTGCTCCACCAACCGGGACAAAAGTGGGTACACGTGGCCGCGGCAGAGGACGAGGGGAGTGGAGCAACCGTCCTGCTTCGTAACACGAATCGGGACAAATAACCCTCTGCCGCGATAGAGATTTGACACATTTCTCTGCCACGGCAGAGAATTCATTTTGACAACTTTTGTTGCCGCGACAGCATTTTGGCCACTTTTTGTGCCGCGGCAGAGAATTCATTTATGTTGTTTTATTGTTTATTTAGTGTTTTGCACTCATCAATGAAGGAACTATTATATTACACAAGATCATCATGACAATATTACATTCGATACACGGATAGAGTTCATGCACTACATACAAAAGTTGCTCTTTGTACAATCCCTATTGTTTATACACACCCGAATATTATTCCCCTTTTGGGTTTAGGACTACTGCATCCACGAATCCCGCCAATTCTTCCTGAATTGCTCGTACGCGATCCTTTGGAAGAAGACCGTCTCGTAGACGTTCGATCTGATTTAAAAAAGGAGTCAGCCTATATGAATGAAACTAAACACAATTTGATGGTAATTAAAAACTATAGAAATTGTTTACGTACGTGGAGTTGCTCTAAATTTTTGCCCTTCTCACAACACGTCTGCCGGATGAACTCGCAAACATAGTATCCACATAGATTCTTACCTGGTCCCTGCGTCAGACACTTTACAAGAACATAGTTCAATCAAAATAATAATCAAGCATGATAATAACGGTATCAAAACTAGAATCAAAGAGATGCGTGGATATAGCTAGTGGTGCTTACATCTAGTGCTTGAAATGTAAGCTCCTCTTTCCAAACACCCCTAGCCTTGTTGGTGAACCGTTTCCAAGCGCTGCCCGGCGAAGAAAACGAATAAAAGAAGTTATTAATTACTTGATATCATAAAATTCACGAACGTTGCCGATATAGTATCGTAATGATTAGAATTACCGCTGGAGAAGCATCTGCATGTCCTTCCACTGCTCAAGGGGTTTATGTTTCGAGTCCATGACTAGTACACGCCCTTTGTCAAGTTGAATGATTAACAGAATATAGTGGAAGCTGCGAATGCATAACTAATCAATTATATACTTAACATCGAGTAAGCGAAATAGAAAGTGTATACAAGACAATAACACTCACTCGAAGTTGTAAGGAAATAGTATTTCCCTTTTGGTTTCTTAAAACCTTAACACGTGTACGATATTATCCTCCGTATCCTGGGGGCTTGTTTTGAGATTAGCTTGATGAACCCAATATGGGTCAATGAAGCCAATGTCATAGATTTGTCCTCTGTTGCATTCGAGAATCTTCATTCTGCATATTATAGTATGATTATATACATGCAATAAACGAGGTGAGATATCTAGAGACTAAATTAATTACAGAATTAGTACTTACAGACAATATCGTTGCCCGGTTTGCTCCACAGCTGTAAGAGTTCTTCAAGTAATGGCCTAAGGTACACATCAATGTCGTTGCCCGGTTGCTTCAGGCCTTGGATGAGCACTGACATCATAATGAACTTACGCTTCATGCACAACCAAGGAGACAGGTTGTAGATACACAGAGTCACGGGCCAGGTGCTATGACTGCAGCTCTGCTCCCCAAAAGGATTCATGCCATCTGTACTTAGACCAAACCATAAGTTTCTTGCGTCACCTGCAAGGTCTGGGAAGTCTCTCTCGATTTTTCTCCATTGTGACCCATCAGCAGGGTGTCTCAACTTCCCGTCTTTCTTACGGTCTTCTTTGTGCCATCGCAACAACCTAGCATGCTCTTTGTTTCTGAACATGTGTTTCAACCTTGTTATTATATGAGCATACCACATAACCTTAGGAGGAACCCTCTTCCGGAGGGGCTCTCCCTCGACATCACCAGGGTCATCTCGTCTGATCTTATACCGCAATGCATTGCATACCGGACATTTATCTAAATTCTCATACTCCTTACCGCGGTAGAGGATGCAGTCATTAATGCATGCATGTATCTTTTGCACATCTAATTCTAGAGGACAGCGAGTCTTCTTTGCTTCGTAGGTACTCTCGGGAAGTTCCTTATATTTTGGAAACTTTGGCTTCATTATTTTCAGCATCTTTTCAAATGAGGAATCAGTTAGACCACACTCTGCCTTCCATCGCAACAATTCTAGCGTGGTACCGAGCTTTGTGCTGCCATCTTCACAATTTGGGTACAACAATTTCTTGTGATCTTCTAACATGCCCTCTAACTTCAACTTCTCATTTCTGTTTCACAGTCTCGCTTTGCATCAGAAATGACCCTACCAAGTTCATCAGCCGGCTCATATGATGCCTGTTCTTCACCTCCTTCCTCTCCATTGTCTTCCATTGCAGTATCACTATATTTAGGAAACATATGATGATAGTTGTTATCATCATCTTCTTCTTCACCTGAAGGGAATATGCCCGAGAGGCAATAATAAAGTGGTTATTATCGTATTCCTTATTTATGATAAATGTTTATTTTACATGCTATAATTGTATTAATACGGAAACGTTAATACATGTGTGTTTAATAAACAAAAAGGAAGTTCCTAGTTATGCCTCTCTTATAAACTAGCTCGTTGATTAACATGATGATCAAAGTTTCCTGATCATGGACATTGGATGTTGTTAATAACGAGGTCACAACATTAGTGTAATGATGTGATGAACATTCATCCGAAGTATAGCATTACGATCAAAGTCATTGAGTTTATATTGCTATAACAACTTACGAAGTGATCCTAATCCTTAGACCATGAGATCATGTCGATCACTAACACCAGAAGAGTTTCTCGATGACATCAAACGTCACACTGTAACTGGGTGATTATAAAGATGGCTTCAGAACTACTAAAGTGTTATGTTGAGACCCATGGATCGAGAGTGGAATTTGTTCATCCCGATGACGGATAGATATGCTCTGGGCCCTCTCGGTGATATCACATTGATTAGCTTGCAAGCAAGTGATTTGATCACTAGAATGTTATATCACGAGAACGAGAAAAGAGTGCATGTCGGTAACGAGATCAAACTAGGTATGGAGATACCGATGATCGAATCTCGGACATGTAATATATTGTGAAACAAAGGGATTAAGATACTAACGTAAAAGGTTCACACGATCACAGAAGTCATCGTTGAATGTGTGGGAGTCAGTATGGATCTCCAGGTCCCGCTACTGATTATTGATCGGAGAAGGGTCTCGATCATGTCCGCATTATTCGCGAACCATAGGGTGACACACTTAAGGGATACCAACACCATTCGGAGCAAATGATATGCCATAGAAAGAAAAAGGAAAGCGTAGGAATTTATTTCACTAGACACCGAAACTGTTTCGGTTGAAATTGCTGAAACTGGTTCTGCATGTGAAATTGAAATGTTGTAAGGGGTTTTATGTGAATGTTTGTTAATTAAAGTAATTAACAAAATTCTGAATAAATAAATAAAATAGTTTTATTTAAATGAGAGCTTGCATTAAATTTGGTGGAAATTTAATGGATGTGAGTGGATTTTTTGAGTGGAGGCTTTTTAATGGGAGTGGAGGCTTTTCATTTTGAGTGGGAGCTCCACCCACATGAATGTGGAATAGGTGGGGGCAGCCCCCATGGCTGGGCGCCATGCCCCTTGGGTGCCCCCCTCTCTCCTATAAAAGGCCCCCTCTCCTCCTCTCAAAGCACACCTCCTCGCGAAGGATCTCTCTCCCCCCTTTAGAATTTCCCCATGGTCTCGGATCAGCGAGATACATGTTCCCGGTGGCTTTTTCTGGAAGGATTTGTTGCTTCTGCTGCTTCGCTGGAGCGAGGGCGCGGAGGTTGTCGGGGTACCCGTACGTGTGTGCGATCACGCATGCACCACTGCTTTGAGGTGCTGGACTTGATCATGCTGGACTGGCTGGACCAGATGGACTTCATCACGATCTTGAGATCGGCAAGCGTTCGTCTACATCATCCACGAGTACAACCTCGTTAACGCTATTTGGCCTTCGAGGGTATGTATTCTATGGATGTATATCCACCCGTTGCTTGTATCTAGTAGATAGATCTTGGTACATAGATGTTCCCATCGTAGGAAATTTTTTGTTTTCAATGCTGCGAACCCTACAGTGGTATCAGAGCCGGGTCTATGCGTAGATGCTTTGTACGGGTAGTACACATATGAGTATGTGGGCGATGATGATCATTTTATTGCTTCTTAGTTGTACTTTGGATATTGGTGGTATAGTGGGATGAAGCGGCCCGGACAAACTTTACATGTCCTCGCACATGAGACCTGTTCCACGCTTGACATACAACTAGTTTGCATAAGTGGCTAGCGGGTGTCTTTCTCTCCTACTATAGTCAATATCTAATTTGCAACGAGTTGTCAACAATTTGGTTATCCTCGTTGTGGTTCATGTTCGTAGGTAAGAACGGTTCTATCTTCGAAAGCCCTAAGCCACGTAAAACTTGCAATGGACAAATTAGAGGCGTCTAGTTTAGATTGTTGCTGGGCTAGTGTTATGATATGGTGATGTTGTAAGTAGAAGTATGAGATGATACTCTTACAACACACGTAGAATGTAAGTTCCATAGACCTTGGCTTTACACATAAAGGTATGATAGAGATCATACCACGGTGCACATGATGGAGATCATATGCGGGAACCATATCATTTCACTTATTAACATGAGATGTTTGATTGCATCTTATATTGCTATTTTAGCGTTTTATTAGCATAATAAGATGATCCCTCATTTAAATATAAAGATAAGAATGTGTTCTTCCTTTAGTATGCACCGATTATGTTTTCGTCGCTCCAAGACATCACGTGATGATCGGGTGTTCTTGGATCCACGACCATATTTCGGGTGTAAGACAGTTACACACGCGAATACTAAGGCTCTTACTTGGCGAGCCTAGCATGTACATACATGGCCTCGGAACACGGACCGAAAGGTTAAGCATGAGTCATATGTTTTGATATGATGCCCATTTGATGCTCGCCTTTGAAGCTACACCGACTCACGTGATGATCGGACTTGGTGTAGTGGATTTGGTTCATGTAATCACCAAAAAGACACGAGGGATGTCGTTTTTGAGTGGGAGTTCATTTCTAATTTGGATTAGTAGAACTCAATTTGTCATAAATTAAATCAAAGTGAATTTGCATAATTTGTTGTAGTCATTAGCATTCGTTCACTACCTTATGCATAGTTGTAATTGAGATAATAGAACTATAGAATTCTGGATATATACTTTACGAACTGGTATCGTATTGTGTTGAGTGTCAATCTAAAGTTTAAAGTCCTATTGCAAACTTTCAGCAAACTTTATTTACTTCGTGATATTTAATAATTGGTATTAAATCAATAGTAACAATTCTAGTGTTAGTATCTTAAGTATCATGTTTGCCTCCATGATTCTTGATTTAAATATCGAGATTATCTAGGAGCTGAAAGAATTGTTTTAGGAACCATCATGTGTGGCAGATATAACAATATCTCAAACAATGTTTTGGTTGTAAAATGATAGAGTATAATATATGTTCTCATATTGGATGAGAATTTACAAAGGTTGGAGATGCTAGACATCCTAATCATCCAAAAGGGTTTTGGAAAGTAATGTTATACTCACGATTCGCCTTTATAAGCTACAATAGCTTGATCATGAAAGTCGTCATGATAAGAGTGAATAGAATATGTATGTAAAGTGTTTACTACACTAAAAGATTACTAAAGAATGGATTTTGAAAGAATACCGATCATTTTGATGATGGTGATCTACTTCAAAGTGCAAGTCCAAAGGTATTATTATTTGAATATACACGCTTTGGACTATGTGTCATGTATATGGCGCCACTTTTGATGTTGATAGATTCTTTTAAAAAGGAAAAGGAAATGCTGAAAGAGAATCTATAAAATATATTTGGCAGAAAAGAAAAGATTGGAAATATCCAATTTAGGTATATAGATGATATACAGGTTATGATTGTATTCTTTGCTTGTTAAACAATGTGGTTCTTGGGTATTGGATACCGAATTGGTTGGTATGAAATTTCATACGGAACGACACAATTCATGAACCACAATGGCCTAAGTAACTAGCAAGAGAATATGTGATGATGTTCATCGAAAACAAACAAACCGTTGTTTGTATTTCTCGTTGACATCAAAGCTTGACTTCAAGATTTGTTTTAATAATTGTTATTTAAATCAGGTATTATGAGAACAAAGGTTGTTCAAATAATTACCATATTCCATATTAGATGGATGATTTACAAATCTAGTTGGAGAGATCACATCCATAAAACCTAATGCTAAAATGTCGCAAGACAAATGATTGAAAGATCACTTATGAAGCGACATTGCCGTTTAAATTATATTGGAAAGAAAACATGAAGAATCTCCATATTCATGGATATTTGGAGTCTTTGATTTGATCAAGTGACGCTTGTGAGACTTTCCTCGGGATAATTAAAACTTCGTTCAAAGGCCAAAGAAGAACGAACGACTAAATTATTGGAATTTATACATATCGATGTATGTAGTCCATTATTTATAGTCGTAAGCGATGGGTTTCAACTTCATATACTTTCTCTGGAAATTTGAGTGAATGTTCACTTAATGAGAATGAAGTATGAAATATTTGAAAATGTTTCAAAGACTTTCAAGATGAAGTGGAAAATCATTGTAACAAGAAAATAAATGGTTTATGATTTTATCATAAGGGATTTGTTTGAGTTACAAGTGTAACAAGAAAATAAATGAATTATGATTTTATCATAAAGGGATTTATTTGAGTTGCAAGTTTAGCAAAACACCTAGATTTACATCTCCCGAAACACCATAGGAGTATGGAGTGTTTGAGATTTGTAATGAAACCTTGTTTGACATGGTTGGATCAAAGGTGTTATTTATAAAACTGCCATTATGTTTTTAAAAAAGATTAAAGCTTTAGAGACTAACGCTTTTACACTGAAAAGAGCTCCATCTTGATCCGTTGAAATGACACCATATGAGTTATGGTTTGGGGTAAAACCCAATTTGTCATTTCTTAAATTTTGGTATGCTAAACATAAGTAAGTTGTTTACAACCAAAGTTGGATAAGCATGTCTTTGTAGGTTATTTCGAATAACAATTGGGTATTCCTCCATAACACCAAGGACAAAAGGTTTTGTCGCTTGAAATGTGAAGTTTCTTGAAAAAGGAATTTTTCGCAAAAGTTAAGTGGGAGGACAATAGAACTTTGATAAGGTTAACAAACCTTAGCTAAATGTGCTGAGTTGCGCAGCGCCGGAAATCGTTCCGAAGGCTGCCATAATGCTCATAGCTTATGTGCCTCAAAGGTTGTGGTCACGGAGATCTAAGTTCTTATTGAACCAAGTCGGTCGGTTAAACAATCAAATGCTAAGATTTGAGAGTAAATCATTATTGTCCGACAATGTTGAACCGACTACATGCAAAGAAGCGATGATGGGCCCTGACTCCGTCAAATGGCTTGAAGCCATAAAATCCGTGATAAGTCCATACACGATAAATCAAGTTTTGAACTTGGAAGACCCTCCGGAAAGGTGTAAAAACCTATCGGTCGTATTTGGATCTATAAAGAAACAGACATGGATGTTTCACATCTATGAAATAGTCGACATGCCGTAAAGTATTTTATGACAATATTCAAGGAGTTGACTATGACAAGATTTGATCTTTCATAGCGATATTTAGTTTGGACGGATTAAAGTAGCAACCACTACATATAATTTGGTATATGGTAGATGAATAAACAAAACAAAGTTCTTCTAATAGAATGGTTACCTAGGACGTGTACATGACACGATCCAAAGGATTTTGTTAATTCAAAGGATGCTAAAAAGGGCATGCAAACTTCAATGGTTGAAGTAAGCATCGCGGAGTTGGAATCTTCACCATGATGAAAAAGGAGTTTTTCATCAGGAGACGATGAAGATGCTTGCATTTGCAAGAAATTAAGTGGGAGCGCTAAGACATATTTCTAATACATTATGTGGAGGACATCTTGTTGATTAGAAATGATGTATCTTTTATTGACAAAGGTAAGAATTTCATTTCGATGAAATACTTAGGCAAAACCCAAATTTTTAGCATGAATGTCTATAGTGGATAGTTTGTGACGCTAATATGGTTGTGCCAAACGTACATATATGAGATATTGAAGGAGTTCAATATAGAAACAACAAGAAAAGGTTCTTGTCGCATGGAAAAGGAATTGAATCAAGATTCAAATGTATCAACACTTGATAAGTGAAACAAGATTCAAGTGCTTTGACACTTGATGAGTGAAATCACGAGAATGTTTTGATCAATCATACCATGATATGTACACATCCAGATATGTCCTATGCTCTAAGTGTTATGAGCATATACCAGAATGAATCATAAAATGATCATTGGACTATAGTAAGGATATTCTTATGATCTTTTGGAAGAACTAAGAATATATTTGTGTAGAGGTGACAAACAATTACAAATAGTTCATTGTAAAGCGTTACATTGATACTAGTTTTGTCGCAAGATACAAATTAAGTTTATCTCAATTTAAACTATGAGTGGCACAATGAAATGGAAAGGAGTTTTCATGATGGATTTGGATGTATTCCAAAGTTAATACATTGTGACGAATACTACAACAAAAGGCTAAGTATATGACTGCTATAGTAGCAGCAAAGGAGGGAATTTGTGTCAAGTAGTTTGTTATCAAACTAAGGTGTGGTTCGCAACGGGCTAACACTAAAGATATATTGTATGACAATAGTATCGACGTGTTTTAAACCCCAAGGAACTAAAGGTCTCACCTAAAGACCAAATTTATACAATGCCATCTCATTGGAGCATGAGTGATGCGTGAAGACGCAAAGACATGCAAATACATACGGACCTGAAAGCGTCAGATCCGTACATTATGTTAACCACTTGCAGTTGCGTATATGGAACACCGGAAAGCCATATGTGTTCATCATCTTCTTCTTCACCTGAAGGGAATATGCCCGAGAGGCAATAATAAAGTGGTTATTATCGTATTCCTTATTTATGATAAATGTTTATTTTACATGCTATAATTGTATTAATACGGAAACGTTAATACATGTGTGTTTAATAAACAAAAAGGAAGTTCGTAGTTATGCCTCTCTTATAAACTAGCTCGTTGATTAACATGATGATCAAAGTTTCCTGATCATGGACATTGGATGTTGTTAATAACGAGGTCACAACATTAGTGTAATGATGTGATGAACATTCATCCGAAGTATAGCATTACGATCAAAGTCATTGAGTTTATATTGCTATAACAACTTACGAAGTGATCCTAATCCTTAGACCATGAGATCATGTCAATCACTAACACCGGAAGAGTTTCTCGATGACATCAAACGTCACACCGTAACTGGGTGATTATAAAGATGGCTTTAGAACTACTAAAGTGTTATGTTGAGACCCATGGATCGAGAGTGGAATTTGTTCATCCCGATGACAGATAGATATGCTCTAGGCCCTCTCGGTGATATCACATTGATTAGCTTGCAAGCAAGTGATTTGATCACTAGAATGTTATATCACGGGAACGAGAAAAGAGTGCATGTCGGTAACGAGATCAAACTAGGTATGGAGATACCGATGATCGAATCTCGGACATGTAATATATCGTGAAACAAAGGGATTAAGATACTAACATTAAAGGTTCACACGATCACAGAAGTCATCGTTGAATGTGTGGGAGTCAGTATGGATCTCCAGGTCCCGCTACTGATTATTGATCGGAGAAGGGTCTCGATCATGTCTGCATTATTCGCGAACCGTAGGGTGACACACTTAAGGGATACGAACACCATTCAGAGCAAATGATATGCCAGAGAAAGAAAAAGGAAAGCGCAGGAATTTATTTCACTAGACACCAAAACTGTTTCAGTTGAAATTGCTGAAACTGGTTCTGCATGTGAAATTGAAATGTTGTAAGGGGTTTTATGTGAATGTTTGTTAATTAAATTAACTAACAAAATTCTGAATAAATAAATAAAAGAGTTTTATTTAAATGAGAGCTTGCATTAAATTTGGTGGAAATTTAATGCATGTGAGTGGATTTTTTGAGTGGAGGCTTTTTAATGGGAGTGGAGGCTTTTCATTTTGAGTGGGAGCTCCACCCACATGAATGTGGAAGAGGTGGGGGAAGCCCCCATGGCTGGGCACCATGCCCCTTGGGTGCCCCCCCTCTGTGCTCCCCAAACATGTGAAACCTGTGAAAAAGAGAGAGAGATTGGGGAGCACAAAGATCGTGTGTGTAGTGCTTGCATTTCAGGAAAGCAAATTGGAAAGCATCATCCTTCCGTTACCAAGGTGGCCACGTCAAGACCCTTGGAATTTCTCCATATGGATCTCTTCGGGCCTTCGACATATGACTCTCTTGGAGGAAGAAGATATGGTCTTGTCATTGTTGATGATTACTCAAGGTATACTTGGGTCTTTCTTCTCAAGACGAAGGATGAGACTTTCAAGGAATTCATGATCTTCGCCAAGCAAGCTCAACACACTCATGGTGTGGAGATCAAGACTATTAGAACCGACAATGGCACCGAGTTCAAGAATTACACCATGCAAGAATTTGTTGAAGATGAGGGTATCAAGCATGAATTCTCAGCTCCTTATACCCCTCAACAAAATGGTGTTGTTGAAAGGAAGAACCGGACAATCATTGAGATGGCAAGAACAATGTTGAGTGAATTCAAGTCTCCTCACAATTTTTGGGGAGAAGCTATTTCTACCGCGGTCCACTACACGAACCGGCTCTTCCTCCGTGCTCCCTTTGACATGACTCCATATGAGATTCTCACAAGTAAGAAGCCCAATGTCAACTACTTCCGTGTCTTTGGGTGCAAGTGTCTCGTCAAGAACAAAAAGGAAAAGCTCGGTAAATTCGAATCTAGAACTATAGAGGGTATTTTTGTTGGTTATGCGGAAAACTCTCATGCCTATAGATACTACAACAAGACTAATGGTTGTGTTGAAGTATCTTGTGACGTGGAGTTTTTGGAGAATAATGGTCCCCATGAGGGGCAAGTTTCTTCTCGTGATGTAGGAGATGGTGATTCTTCTCAAGTCATCAAGTTGATGGGTATTGGGCACATCTTGCTCACCGAGTCTCACATTCATGTTCAACAAGATGATGGGGAAGAATCAAGCTCAACTCAAGAAGAGCCAAGCTCTATCCAAGTTGAGCCATCAAATGCATCACAAGATCAACATCTCTCTCATGATGCCTTGCAAACCGAAGAACAAGAACCAAGCCCTCAAACCTTCGAGCAAGACCAAGTAGAAGATCAACCTCCATCTCAAGTCCAAGCTCAAGATGGTGTCAACGATCAAGGCCCCTCAAAAGATGAATTTGTTGATCATGAAGGCACAATTCGGAAGATTAAGGCCGCCTCCATTGCAAGTGGACTTCAAGTCAACAATATCCTTGGAAGCATATCAAGAGGGATCGAGACCCGTGCCAAGAAGAAGAACCTCACAACCTTTTGTGGGCACCATGATTTTGTGTCCAACTTCGAGCCCCTTAAGGTACATGAGGCTTTGGAGGATCCGGATTGGGTCATTGCCATGCAAGAAGAACTTGAGTGTTTCACCCGCAATGAAGTATGGTCTCTTGTGGAGAGGCCTAAAGATCATCGCATCAATGTTATTGGGACCAAGTGGGTGTTCAAAAACAAGCAAGATGAGAACGGGGTCGTCACGAGGAACAAAGCAAGGTTAGTGGCGCAAGGGTATGCCCAAATAGAAGGTATAGACTATGAGGACACCTTTGCGCCCGTTGCTCGTCTTGAAGCTATTCGTCTCTTGCTTGCTTATGCATCTTTCCATAACTTCAAGCTTTATCAAATGGATGTGAAAAGTGCATTTCTTAATGGTCCCTTGAAAGAGGTTGCATATGTAGCTCAACCCCCGGGTTTCGAAAACACACGCTATCCCAACCATGTGTATCTACTCCATAAGGCTCTCTACGGACTAAAGCAAGCTCCTCGTGCTTGGTATGAGCACCTTAGGGATTTTCTACTCATGGATGGGTTTAGCGTGGGTAAGGTCGATTCCACCCTTTTCACCAAACGGGTTAAAGGGGGTGGCTTATTTATTGTTCAAATATATGTTGATGATATTATCTTTGGTGGAACTAACGAATCTCATAACAAAGCTTTTGCCGAGTTGATGACTATGAAATTTAGGATGTCCATGATGGGGGAGTTGAAGTTATTTCTAGGCTTCATCATAAAGCAACTTCCTCATGGCACTTTCATCTCTCAAGAAAAGTACATTAAGGATATGCTCAATAAGTTCGAGATGGCCAAGGCTAATCCCATGAAGACACCCATGCCACTAAATGGACAACTTGGCCTTGGAGTAGGTGAGAAGGACGTGGATCAAAAGGTATATCGTTCTATGATTGGTTCCTTGCTCTACCTTTGTGCTTCTAGGCCGGATATCATGTTAAGTGTAGGAATGTGTGCTCGTTTTCAATCCGCTCCCAAGGAGTGCTACTTGATGGCGGTCAAACGGATTTTTAGGTACCTTGTTCTCACTCCTACTCTCGGGCTTTGGTATCCAAAGGGGTCAACCTTTGAGCTTGTTGGCTATTCGGATGCCGATTGGGAAGGTGATAAGGTTGACCGAAAATCAACCTCCGGGGCTTGCCAATTTATTGGCCGGTCGTTGGTGAGTTGGTCTTCCAAGAAACAAAACTCCACAGCCCTATCCACCGCCGAAGCTGAATACATATCCGCGGCATCTTGTTGTGCTCAATTGTTATGGATTAGGCAAACCTTGAAAGACTATGGTGTGTCTCTTGGTACGGTGCCTCTTCTATGTGACAATGAAAGCGCGATAAAGATCGCCAACAACCCCGTCCAACATTGCCGCACCAAACATATTGACATCCGCCACCACTTCCTACGTGACCATGTCGCAAATGGTGATATCAATCTCACTCACGTGGGTACGATGTTCCAATTGGCCGATATCTTTACGAAGCCTTTGGATGAAGCCCGGTTTGTCATGTTGAGGCGAGAACTCGGTATCCTAGATCCCCAAAACTTGGATTGATTTGCTTCTTGCACTATATTCTTGCTCTTAACATGCTATGTAGACTAGTTGCGCCGCACATGTACGGATGGCCATCTTACCATGTCTTGGTTTGATGCATACCTATGTGTGCAACATAAATTGATCTCGTGTCATGATATGAGTCCAAGCATCTATCTTTGAGGCGTCATGACACATGTGCTTAAACATAGGGGGAGAAATCCCCCACAACCTTCTAGCCTCCTTTGCTTTTCAATGTTTTTCATCTTGAGGCTCTCTGCGTTTGTTCTTTCCTCTCGCTCTTGATATCTTCGAATCATGCCTATTGTTGCTCTTTGTGAGGTTGAAATTGTTTCTTTCCAATAGGCATGCCTAGATCACCTGCTTCCTCTACCCTTTTGGAGTCTACTATCTTCCTCTAGTTGCACATGCCATCCTCGAAAACAAAACAAAAACAAAAACAAAAAAAAAACAAAAAATTCTGTTGTTCGGTTCTTGGCCCGGTCGAACCGGCTCCCAGACCGGACAGCCTAGTGCCAGCGTCGGAAAACCGGACCAGAACCGGAGCGTCCGGTTATACTATACCGGGTCTATCCGGATCTTGTATCTGAACCGATTTTCGGTTCTACTCCGGTTTTCCGAGCTGCAGACCGGGTCATCCGGTTTGGATCTCGGTTCCACCGAACTCAAAACCGAGTTTTAGATCTGTTTTTTTCTTTCTTATTTCTCTCCCTCTTCTCCCTGGCCCCCCCTCCCACAGTTCCACTTCACTTCCCCCGACCTCTCCTCCTCCATTGTCGCCCCTCCCCACCCTCCCCTCCTCTCCTAGGGTGATTCCACCCCTAGGATCCATAGATCGGGCCACCATTTCGTACGGAAGGACTTTTGGAGGCTTCTCACCAAAGGAATTTCTTCCTCTCGCGGTGGTTCGGGCTCTTTTTGGTGTTCTCCTTCCTCAAGGGCTCCTTGGTGCTTTCCCTCACGGGAAGCCATGTCCTCAGGTACTCCTTTTCTCCCTCTCCTCTTGTCCTTCTCAAATCCCTATGTTTTGCTATACATTGTGTTGGATTTGAGAAAATAGAGGTCCACCTAGTTTTTTCCCCCACCCTCGTTCCTCCATGTCCTACCCACTCTGCTTAGAACTGTATTTGCACAAGTACATGAGTCATTGGTCCAATTTTCTACATGGCATAGTGGTCTCCGTGGATCTCGGTTTCAAACCCGGTTGTTCCGGCCCTGGCACCGGACCGTCCGGTCTGAGTCCGGTTTTCCGGCTCTGACACCGGACCGTCCGGTTCTGTGTTCGGTCCGACCGGCCCTGGCACCGGACCATCCGGTTCTGGGCCCGGTTGCTCCGGCCCTAGCACCAGACCTCTCTGCAATGTCTCTCTTTTTACCATGCACTTGCCCAAATCCAAGTTTATTTTTCTCTCATCCTCCCCTTTGGCATGTGTACTTATCTCTGTGCTCCCCAATCTCTCTCTCTTTTTCACAGGTGAAGACACTGATTCTGCTAGTGATGAGTATGTGCCTGATCATGAGTATGTGCCTGAAGTAGCTAACAAGAGTAAGCGGGCTCATCGCAACCCTCTGTCTGTGCAGCTTGAGCCTGAGGGGAGCACTCGCTCTGGGCGCATCAAACTCAAAGCTAACAGGGGTAAGCAGCACGCTTCTCAGGCCGAGGCTGAGGATGTGCCTTGTCAAAATCTGAAGGGTATGGAGATTGGTCAGTACAGGGCTCTCCGCAAGCAGAATCCCTATCGCTTCAAGCAACGCACCTATACAGGATCTGACAAGAAGTTTTGGACTGAGACTCAGGCTCTGATGTGGGATCACATTTACACTCAGTTCCGGGTCACTCCTTGTGGCCACATTCAAGCTCTCAATCTGGAGTGGTTCAATATGTATGCAGCCTCTGATTACTTCTATGTTGATGAAGCCTTGAGGAAAATGGATCTGTTCGACCTCGTCTGTCTCAAGGAGGACTATTACCCCGACTTTATCCGTCAGTTCTTTTGCACAGTCTATTTTCATGATGATGAGGATCGCACTATGACTTGGATGACTGGCACGAGGCGCTTTCAGGCTACTTATGCTGTGTTGGTCGATGTCATGGGATACACTGGTCGAGGCGGCGGCTTCTGTATTCACAGTGAGAAGGTCAAGCCTACTGAGACTCTTGCTTTCTGCTATCCCAGTGATTCTCAGTGGAGTCCTCCGTGCATGACTGGCATGTATTACTACTATCATACCTTGGCTACTATCTTCCGTCAGTCCCTTGTTCCCCGTGTTGGCAATTCCACCAACTGCCGTGGGTACTTTGCCAATTTGTTGTACTACTGTCACCCGGATTGGCTGAGGAAGATTGATGGCTGTGACTTTGTGTACTGTGAGCTGCGGCGGGCTGCTTTGGACAGGATGACTCCCACTTTCTGCGCGTATGTTCAGAAGCTGCTCAATCGGGTGGTGCCGCCTGGTGTGATGGTGGGCGAGCGTGAGGAACAAGAAATGCTTAATCTCTGTCTCCGTGCACACACTCCTGAGGTCCCTGGGATGCGGCCTCCTGAGCACCGCACCAAAGCTGCTCATGATCCTCGGCCTTCTTTTTCTACTCGGTCTGGTTCTCGTCATCCTATTGGTGCGTCCTCCTCTCACCCAAGGCCAAAGGGTGGTGCTGCCAAGTTTTTCAAGAGGCTATTCCAGATGTGCCGTTCTTCCTATGATGTGAGTCACAAGGCTTTGGAATTGAGCCAGGAGACTAGACGTCGCCACAATGAGTATCTTGCGACCCAGAATGTCACTCCTCCACCTGATGGTCCTGAGATGGCCCCTGTTCCCTATGTCAACTATGAGATGCCGCCCCTTGATGATGCTATGTTCTCTGGGTTCTTCCCTGGTCAGTTTACTCCCAGTGGTCCTGGTGGTCCCTCTGCTTGGGGTCATGTTGATGATGAGGACAATGATGATGCTGCTGATAGTGACGAGTACTCTGAAGAAGAAGATGTCCCTCCTCCTCCTCCTCCTCCGCCGCCGTTCTTCTAGTTGGGCTGCGTTAGCATCGCTCTCCTCCTCTTCCTTTTTGGTGTCTCGATGCCAATGGGGGAGAAGAGTAGAGTTCTATTAGTTATCTACGGGTTTTCCGGGGTTTGCCGTTAGCACAATGCCCCTTGCGTTCTCATTGCTTCTTATGGCATTGTGCTTTCCCTTTCGCTTTATGTATGAACTATCTGCTTTCGTTCTGTCTGTTGAACAAGTTTGTGCTATGTGTGTGAACCATGGATATTTATATTTTGCTATTACTATGTCTATTTGTTGTTTATAATATCTTTGCGAACTCTAGATCGTTTTGTCATCGCCAACCAAAAAGGGGGAGATTGAAAGGGTATTTTACCCTATGCTATTTTTGGTTGACAATGACACCATGGTTAGAGTGGACTAATGCTATTTCTAGTGTCTTACACAGGTTCTAGTCCAATGCTATGATGAAATGTTATTGGAGACCCCCCCATTTTGATAACGAAGCCTCGCACCGGAGTTTTCCCTTTTCATGTAATTTGAGTCCGGTTAGGAGCTCCGCACTATTAAGAGGGGTTCTCTCGATGAGCTTGTTGGGGATGATCACCTAAGCCATATACTCATCCCTCTCTCCTACCTAATCCATCACCAAAGAGAGAAGAGAAAAAATCCTATCCACCTGAGCCTTTTCTGCAGATCCGGTTTTCAGACCGGTTGGACCGGCTCCCAGACCAGACCGTCCGGTGTCAGGATCGGAAATCCGGACTCAAACCGGGTTCTCCGATTTTCTCACTCCGAGTCTATCCGAGTCTGGGTACTGAGAGCAGGTTCGGTTTCAGTCCGGTTTTCCGGGCTGTGGACCGGACTGTCCGGTGTGTGGGCCGGACCAACCGAACTTAAAACCGGACCTTGCGTTTTTGGCTCAAAACGGCTAGTTTTTCTCCTTGAGTATAAATATCCCTTCTCCCGGCTTGAGTAGGTTAGGCATTCAGTTTATATCATTTCTTGAAGCTCTCTCTCTCTCTCCCCATTGTTGAAACACAAAAGCTTGAGGATCTCCCATTCTACCCAACCAAATCCAAATCCCTTTGGTAGAAAGGAAGAGGAGGTCCCGATCTACGTTTCAACCAAGCCAAAGTTCATTCCCCCTTGAGTTCATTGAGTTAGCTTGTTACTCTTGGGTTTGTGGGAAACCCTAGGCGTCTAGGGTCGCCCGGAGGCATTCGGCTTGTGATTTTCCCTGTGGAAAGTTTGTGAGGGTTTGGAGACTACCCTAAAGTCTACCACGAGTAAGTGAGCTATTCCTTCGTGGGATAGGCTCGGAGAAGAAGGTGAGGCTTCGTGGCGCATGAGGAATCCTTCGTGGAACCTCACACCTCTCCAACGTGACGTAGCCCCCTTCCCAAAGGTGGTGAACACGGGAATACATCTTCGTCTCCGCGTGCTTCGGTTATTCCTTAACCGATCTCTTACTTGTGTTGCTTATCTTGTGATAGCCTTCGAGCTTGAAGTATCTTGTACATCATCTAGGTTGCCTCACCTAGTTTGCATTTAGTCTCACTTATATTCCGCAAAGCCTAAAACTTGCAAAAGATTATAAAGAATTTTGTAGAAACCTATTCACCCCCCCTCTAGGTTAACCATCTTACACTTTCAATTGTCCAGATCCAAAGGCTCCAAAGTGACAATAATTGGGACAACCGGAGGGGATAACTGTGGTGTGAGGATCACATGTATTCATGGAGTGTTAATGCTTTGCTCCGGTGATCTATTAAAAGGAACACCTTAATTGCCAGTAGTTCCCTAGAGGCCCTGCTGCCACGGGCTGGCTGGAAAGAAGATGTTGTGCAAGTTCTCATTGCGAGCACGTATGACTATATTTGAAGCACATGCCTAGGATTGTTTAGTACTTGGATGCTTGTTATTATTTATCTGCAATGCCCTAGATCTTGAAGTTACATGTTTAGACTCGTCCATGCAATGCCCGTCCATCCATACCTATGCCTACCGCACTCGAATCCTACTGTTACCGTTACTGTTACTATTGCTACTGTTTCACTATTGTTGTTGCTTTACTGTTGATACTACCAAATTGTTGCTACTGATAAACTTCTTTAAGCAAGAACTATTTCCAGGTGCAGCTGAACTGATAACTCAGTTGTTAAGGCTTGCAAGTATTCTTTGGCTCCCCTTGTGTCGAATCAATAAATTGGGTAATACTACCCGCGAAGACTGTTGCGATCCCCTATACTTGTGGGTCATCAAGACTATTTTCTGGCGCCGTTACCGGGGAGCATAACTTTAATTGTAAGTTCACTTGGATCTATTATTGTTCACTGCTACTCCTTCCATCATGGGGAAGTCTCGTGATGGAAAATTCCCTATTTTACCATCCACTACAAGAAGAGGTACAGTCCTAAACACCTCTATTGCTCTTGATTCACCGTCTGTTATAAGTAAGCTTGTCACACCACCACCACATACACATGCTACACACACTGCTACTACTGCTGAGTCTGAAACTGCTTTTGATACTCATGATGTTACTTCTACTGTGCTTGATGTGAGTGGTTCATTAGGTCCTTTTCTAGATGCTACTATGGCTAGTCTAGGAAATACCAAAACTCCTAGTGAAGACACTGTTACACCTGTTAGCTCACTTGAGTCTAGTGAGAGTTATGATATTAATGATGGTTACATTGAGTTCACTGATGATTTTGTTGAAGAGTGCCGAAACACACATGGTACTAGTGCTATTAAGAGTCTCCTTGCTAGACGTACTATTATGCCCAAGTTGTTCTCTGATCCTAAGTTTGCCACTTCTCCTCTAGATATTAAAGATAAAGATTATGATTTCTCTCTTGATTTATCTTATTTAGATATTGTTGAGAAAGAACTTTTCTGTGGGACAGAAAATGAGAGTGTTGTGGCTCATATGAATGAGCTTTCTACTATGAGTGCTTTATTTTCTGATGATTTTAAAATGTGCAAGTACTTTGTTACTAAGATCTTCCCTTTTTCACTAAAAGGAGAAGCTAGGGCTTGGTTTAATAGATTACCTCCTGGTTCCATTGATAGCCCTGATTGCTTGATTGCTTCTTTCTTCCAGAAATATTTTCCTCCCAGTGCTGGACATGTTGCTTTGCAGAGACTTTTTGATTTTAAACAGGGAGAAGAAGAGAAATTGCCTGAGTCATGGACAAAGTTCTATGCCTTGATTCATGCACATCTTGTATGTCCATTACCTAAGAATGAGCTTTTTGATATTTATTATAATGGACTAACGGATGATTCTAGGACATACCTAGATAGCTTTGCTGATTGTGTTTTTAGGAAAAGAACTCCTATAGATGCTGGCTAAGATAAGCAAGAATTATGATGATTGGACTTCAATTGAGATAAATGCACCTGAGCCTATTACTCCTGAACCAGTTAAGCCTGAACCAGTTCCAGCACCAAAAAGAAAGAAGAGAGGAGTTATTGCATTAAATGATGAAGTGATGAAGGAAGCTAAGAAGTGTCTAAAGGAGAAAGGTATTAGAGCTGAAGATGTGAAGAATCTACCTCCTATAGAAGAATTATGTAAGCCAATTCCCCACTCATCTACTATTGAGGTACACTCTCTCCAACACTTTGATGAAGGTAATGTTCCTTATGGTAAGCCTCCTAATCAATGTTTGGAGGAACTTGACACATTTATTGTTAAATAAGGGTATTTTAAAAACAAGTTCAGAATCATTTATTGGAAAACTCTAGAGCTATCCATGAGTTGAAAGATATTGTGGAAAGAACTTCTAATGATATTAAAATGCTTTGTAAACACTTTCAAATGGTTCAAACCCAACTTAATCAACTTGCTAAGGTACAAAAGGATATGCTAGTTAATGCTTCAGGAGATAAACATGCTTATGGAATTTGAACTAGGAGTGGTATAGCTACTCAAGATCCTTTATATCCTGAAGGACACCCTAAAATATAGAGCAGGATTCCCAACTAGGTGAAGATAGTGGTAGTTCTCGTAAGAGAAAGAAAAAGAAACATAAAGTAGTTGATGAACCACTTGAACCTGCTATAGATCCTAATAGTATATCTGTCTCTGATGCTGAAACTGAGAGTGGTAATGATAAAAATAAGTCTCCTGATAAGGAGGAAGTTGAGGAAGAACCCGAGAAGCACACTAAAAACACAAGGTACACTAAGGAAGATTTTATTGCTAATAAACATGGTAAAGAGAGAGAACCTTGGGTGCAGAAACCTATGCCTTTTCTAGGTAAGAAACACAAGTCAAAGGAGGAAGAACACTACAACAAGTTTTGTGAGTGGATGAAACCTTTATTTTTGCAAATTCCTTTGACTAATGCTATTAAATTGCCTCCTTATTCAAAGTATATGAAGGATATTGTCTCTAATAAAAGGAAGATTCCTAATGAGGAGATTTCTACTGTGCTTGCTAATTATTCCTTCAATGATAAGGTTCCAAAGAAACTTGGTGATCCAGGTATACCAACTATTCCTTGCTCTATTAAGAATAATTATGTTAGAACTGCTTTATGTGATTTGGGAGCTGGAGTTAGTGTTATGCCTTTTTCTCTCTACAAGAGACTCCAGCTAGAAAAGTTGATACCAACTGATATATATTTGCAAGTGGCTGATAAGTCAACTACTATTCCTATTGGTATATGTGAGGATGTTCCTGTTCAAGTAGCTCATAATTGCATGGTTTTAACTGATTTTGTTGTGCTTGAAATGCCTGAAGATGATAATATGTCTATTATTCTTGGGAGACCTTTTCTTAATACTGCAGGTGCTGTCATCAATTGTAATCAAGGAAAGGTAACATTCAATATTAATGACAAAGAGCACACTGTCTATTTCCCTAAGAAGGTTGTTAAAAGCTATTGCCTGAATTCCATTGAAAATATTGAGAGCATCAAGGTTGGAGAAATATATTGTCCCATTCCACAAGAAATTTTTGAAACTATTATGATTGGGACCATTGCTATCAAGTATGAGGTAACTTAATCACCTTGTGGAATGCAAAGTTTTGCTTCATATAAGATTGTTTTGGTAACAAGACTTGATTAACCTTGTTAACAAAAGGATTTTAATGAACAAAATAATGTTTCCACTGTGGTTATACTTGCTTTCTTTTACTTTTCTCCTTCCTAGTCTTTGCCTTTCTCTTTTTAGCTTTAGTTTTGCTAGTTGTTTGCTTGTTAGAGTTTATTAGAGCTGCTGTAGTTTGGCTTTTGGTTTGCTCTTGCTTCTTCTGAAAAAACTGTTTCAGCGAGAAAAATCAATATTCATACCATGAAAATTGGCCAAAAATAAAGTTTCCTGAAACATCCAAGAAAATTCAAAATAATTTTTTCCTCAAAAAGGGGCAGAGAGACACCTGTAGTGACCCAGGGGGCCACCCCATGACACCACACCCATGGTAGGTGCGGCCTACTGATGACCCACAAGTATAGGGGGTGTATTGTAGTACTTTTGATAAATAGGAGTGTCGATCCCAATGAGGAGCAGAAGGTGCTGAACAGTGGTATGGAGCAGGAAATCTCTGTAAATACTTAGCAAACGGATTTTTAGTGGTTTTCTGATAAGACAACAAAACAAAGAGCAAGTAACAAAGAACAAACGCGGAAATTGGCCCAATCCTTTCTTAGCAAAGGACAAGATGGTGGAAATACTTATAAGGACCAGACGTTCTCGAGGACACATGGGAATTCTGTCAAGTGCTTTCGCTTCAAATAACTGAGTACTCTTCTTTGGTGTTGTAAGTGTTGTGTGGGTGAACCTGTGCTAATGTACCGACCTTACTTGGACTAATACATACTTATGATTAAACCCCCTGCAAACATCCGTAACTACATGAAAGTAATTAAGATATAAATCTAACCACAACCTTAAACTCTGAGATACTATGCTCCCTTGTGCAATGGTGTCCTAACGGGGGTTCAAGTTTCTCTCACTCCGGCAACCCCACAATTAGTAGCCAAATACACAATGCATTCCCCTAGGCCCATAAATCGTGAAGTGTCATGTAGTCGATGTTCACATGACACCACTAGAAGAATAGCACCACAACTTAAATAGTAAACCATTGAATAATAACTCAACACAGATCCACTAATAACAACATGACTTCTCCCATGTCCTCAAGAACTAGATGAACTACTCACAAGACATCATATGGATCAAGATCAAAGATGATATGATAATGAATAACAATCTGAACATAAACAATAATCAAATGGTTCCACTCACAAGCATCAACTACAATAGTAATTAACACCAGGAAAGTTTCCCCTAAGAAGTAAAGCAATATCCAACACAATTGTTACAGCGGGACAAAGTGGTGATGATGGTGCTGGTGGAGATGATGCTGTGGATGATGATGATGACCCCGATGAAGCCTAGCTTGATGACGGTGTTGATGGCAACGATCTCCCCTCTCCGGGAAGGAATTCCCCTGGCAGAAATCTGTCTGCTGGAGAGATCTTTCTCTCTCGGTGTTTTCTACCCCTAGAGGCGGCGGAAATCTATCTCTGGTCCCCCAGAGCTAGGAGCCGGGCAACTAGGCCACACCTGCCCTAGGCGCGGGGTCAGGTGGGCCCGCACCTAGGGGGGTGTGGGCTCCCTGTGGCCCCTCTTCGCTCCTCCTTCTGGCTTCCTTCGTCTCCTGGTAAAATAATATGTTTCCATATTTTTCTGGTATTTTTCTGATCTTCGTGAAATTGCACCAAAATGCCTTATTTTCCATCAAAATCCAGACTCCGGCAGTTCATCCTCCAAGAATCATCCAACATGCATAAACAGATGAAAATCCATAAGTAATACCTCAAAATAAGACGAATATCAATGAATAGAGGTAGATTATGATATAGAAGGGTGATGCAAATTGGGTGTATCAACTCCCACAAGCTTAGACCTTCGCTTGTCCCCAAGCGAAAACTGATCTCAATAAACATGTCCACAGGTTTATGGAGTGAAGTGTCGATAAAATAATACGCACAAGAAGCATCACACTTACCATTACACAGCTCATAGAAGAAAGCAACTCACCATTATATAACTTAGCTTGTAGCCAAGTACAACAGTCACAATAGAGATGCATAAGGATAAATCATAATTGGAATTGGCAAACTTGTTCTTGGTCAGAGAATACCTGGCAAAAGTTTCACAAAAATATTTTTGTAGAAGTTTTACAATAGGAGCACCTTTTGCTCAAAAAGGTTTTTCACAAGTGAAGGCTTTCAAAGTAATACTCAATATCTAAGAGTCTTGTGCAAACAAGGAAGATAAAGGACATGATTGAATAAATCACCATATGAATGCTTGAAACACAACAACTCAAATGCTTGCTCGAGATAGAGAGGAAGTAGGTTTACTGACTCAACTTGGTAACTAGGAGAAAGGTCCTTTTATAGAGGGTAGTAGGGATTACAAGTCATAAAGAGATTCCAAAAGATTATGGTACTTACTAGCTTTGAGCCCTCATTGCCCCTATCATAGGCATCTTGAGATGATTAAGGTTAAAGTGCACAAAGATGGAGTATATGCTTGATGAAATATAAGTTGGCAATCTCATGTCCCTTGAATATGAGGGCCACTCCTCATGCTACTCAACTTTGGGACCAGGTAAGTTCTTGTCATTATAAGTATTTTCGTATCATAGAGAATCGCCAACAAGGTACCCCTTGCACATGGTATAGGAGCTTTCCCATAACCAAAATGACAAGGCAAGCAGACAATGAGCATCTTAGCGATATTTTTATTTACCATGTGCACATATTTTTATTGAGGATGCTTCATAGATAGCTCACTATGGTGATGCTGCAAGTTTCCACCATGATTAAGCATGGCTTAGGCTAGCGGCCCAGGCGTTTATCTAACACAAAATACAAACTCCATGGACTTACAAGTTCCCTCTTTATTTTGCACCGGTGACATCCATAGACAAAAGAGCATGATATCAACTGAGTACAAAAGTATAGGTGCAATGTTGAAAAAGTTCCCCGTGATAGCACGGTTCTGCTAATTCCAACGTATAGATGCAAACATATACAACTTCGATGGAACAATGGTTCAAGTCTATTAGGGGCAAAGCAATAAAGTGTGCCATCAAGTTCGTGAGAACTTTACTAACTAGTTTTCACATAACAAAATACCTTTTTTAATTTGAAAGATAGATGAAGCTTGAGAGTTTGCTAGGAATAGCAAAAGCTACTAGGTAGATATGGTGGACACAAATGGCAAAGGTTTTGGTTAAAGGGTTTGGAAACTTGAGAAGTATGCCTCATCAAAACAGGTTTTTTGGCTAGCAAGGCTAGGTAGCAAGCAAGAGAGTTGAAAGAAACAAGCAAACATACAAGTAATAAAGCCAAACATGCAGTCTTCCTTGAAGACGCAAAATATCTTAAATAAAGAATACTAAGCTTATGAGCCAACAAGAAAACAAATGATACAAAATACCTGTAAGCTTTTTCTCTTTTTCTTTCAAATCTCAAAAAATATTGCTACTGACCAGAGCTCGGTTTGCCAAAACCAATTTAGATCCACTTGATGATCCAAAAGTGATGCCAATACTGATCAACAAGATCCATCATATAATAGAGATTGTAAACTAAAATAAGAAGTGCAAAGAGTAAAAGATGAAACTTCTCATTAATATTCCAATAAAGGCACTCACACCAAGGGATACATAGATAACCAACTAAAGGAGAGATACTTCCAAATGCAAACCAAACTATAAGATAACCTCTCTACCAAAGATATGAATCCACTAAAAAGGTAAAAGATAAAAGATAATGGTGGTGATACCGCGACACTCTCCCAAGCTTGGAACAAGCCAAGGGGATGCCAAACCTGATGACGAATTACTCCTTTGGCGGTGGTGGTGTTCTCTTGATAAGCTCCTCAATAAGTTTCCTTAACTCCTCAATCTCAAAGGTTAGAGTACGAACCAACTCCGAGTTTTGCTCAATGCGGTTCATGATCATATCGGACCGAGAGTTCCAGTCCTTATTATTCTTTCCCCACTCTTCATTCTTGGTATACTCCTCCCCTGCATGGTTAGAACGAGGCATGTCCCACATCGAGGGCAAGTTCCCTCTGGGCACATATTGACATTGACGCTCATGTATAAGAGTGTGGAAGGGTTTCTTGGTACATGGAGGAGGTGACCGTGGATTGTAGAAGAGACGTGGAGGTTTCCCTCCTGTGGACATCCGTGTTGTCCTCCTAGGCTTGATAGGGGTTGCCACCACTCCAATGCTTGCGACGGTATAGCGAGTGTCCGGTTGCTTGTCCTCCTCCATGTCACCTTCATACCCTACTAAAATCTCCTCCTCCTTGGGGACTTGAGGTTCTTCTTCCTTGGGCTTCATGCTTTTGTCGTTTGCGGAGACCATGGTGCTATAAATTTGAGAATATTTCCTGACAGGAACAGATCGAAACGAAAACACAAAGAGAACACGATGCATGAACCTCGGGGGATCCGGGGGATTATATATTATGAAGTTTCAAGGCATAAGGAAGGTGCTGACATGGAAACGAGGCGGAGACAGAGTTCGAGGGTGGCACAACCCCTCAGGCGCGGCCAGGCTAGCCCGCGCCTGGGGTGGGTCTGTCCACTCCGGACTCTGTTTCCTCTTCAGTTCTATCTCGTAGTCTTCCTTATGTACTAAAAACATAAAAATATAAAAAGATTGGAGTTTCACGAACCTTCTGTTTTCACCCCTTTTACCTATTCAAAGAGGAACTCTGCAGATTCCTTTTCTCTTTCTCCTGAGAATTTCCTTCATACAAAACCTTTGCACAAACTCAATGACAATATTAGTGTAAGTAAAAACAATAAACCTTTGGGTACACACTTCAACTGAAAACCCATCAAAACAAAAGCTTATGTAAGAGGCAAATGCAAATGATGGCAGAAATCTGTCAAAACAGACAGCAGGTAAAGATTGATTTTTTAGAAGACCTTTTGTTGCTAAAATCAAAAGTGCAGACCTGATGAAAGTTGGGTAACAACCTGGAGTACAAGCACAGAAAAATGCAGCTCCATCCGACATACTGAGCTTCCTCACGAATTTTTACGGCGCAGCACAAAAATCTGTCCCAGGACAGCCACTTTTCACAACTCCTCTTCTTCACAAAAGTAGTTGAACTTGACACAAAAACCAAAACAAAAAGGATAAGGAGCGGTTATTATAGAGGTAATAACTTCTAAAACTCGACAAAACTCTTGGGTTATCTCCCAACAAGTACTTTTCTTTTATGCCTTTAAGTTAGGCCTGAGAGTTTCAAAGATGCTCACAAAGGAGATATAAATCTGGAGTGAAAAAGAGCATCAAGAAGCAAATAACCTACACACTTGAGTCTAACCCACTTCTATGCATGGGAGTAACATGAGAAAACAAATTGTTGAAACAAAAAGCCACCAGCATAGGAAGACAAAACAAATGTAACTTCAAAGCTTTCAACATAAAACAGGGAAACTTAACATTATTGAGATGCATAAAACCATGTTTCCCTCTCTCATAATAACTTTCAGTAGCACTTTGAATAAAGTTGACAATATAACTTCCGCCGACAACAACTTTATCATCTGAGTAAGCATACTTACAGTCACCAAAAAGAGGTCCAAGGTCATAAACCAGATCAATAGAAGCAAGTTGTTCCATCCTGAAATCTTTATTAGGCAAGTTATTTTCACAAGGAGCTTTAGCAAATTTGGAAAAGTTAAACTCATAAGAATTTCCATCAAACTTAGTCAAAACTTTCTCCTTCCTACAATCAATAATAGCTCCACAAGTGTTCAAGAAAGTTCTACCAAAAATGATAGGAAAAGATTTGCTAGCTGTTGAATTAAGCACTAGAAAATCAGCAGGATATTTAATTTTACCACATTGAACCTCCACATCTCTTACAATACCAATTGGGCAAATGGTTTCCTTATTAGCAAGGTGAATAACCACATCAATGTCCTCAAGCTCACAAGGACCAATTTCATGCATAATTTCCCTGTAAAGCTCATAAGGAATAGCACTAGAACTAGCACCAATATCACATAAACCATAGTAGCAATGATCACCAATTTTAACAGAAAGCACAGGAACACTAGCTTTTCTAGCTTTACTAGGATGAGAAATAATATTAGAAGCGTCTTCACAGAATACAATATGCTCATCCTCTATATTTATAGCGTCAAGATCTTTCACAATAGCTACCACAGGTTCAACATTCAATTGCTCATCAGGCTCCACAGTTTTCTTTGTACCTTTGCAATTTGCACTAGTCATCATAGAATACTCCTTTACCTTAGCTGGGAAAGGTATTTTCTCAACATGTCGGGGATATGCCGTGATACTACCACGACATTTGGCACCCACCGTGGGGCCTTCTAGTGGCGTTGGTTGGGTTTCCATCCGGACGGGAACACCTTCATCAATTTTCTTCCTCATAGGGCTCATTCAGCTTCACCAAGCCAACAGAGAACAAAGAGGTAAGCGCAGAGGCTCTCCAAGTCTAACTCATCAAAGCAGGTAAGACTCAGCAAGAAGGACTCAAGCATTACTCTAACCTTACTATAAGTACCAAGTAACTCAGCAGGACAGGTATGACCTAGCAAAACTCACCCAAACACTTCTCCAAGTATACTGTAAGTGCCAGGTAACTCAGCCACCTACACTCAATCCTTCACCCCGGGGAGAAAATAACTTAACCCGGGGACTAGTCAACTTATCCGTAGAGTCACCTTTAGATTAAGAGAGCATTATGTTGATTTAGATCTGTACTCCAACCAGCTTATTTATAACTCGGCCATAAGTTGAATCAGCTTATTTGTAATTCGTATAGATTTTGAGTCAGTTAGTTTATGCTGTGGGTTATCCTGTGACTCAGCACACAGGCCGGCTTATTTATAACTCGGCCATAAGTTGAATCAGCTTATTTGTAATTCATATAGATTTTGAGTCAGTTAGTTTATGCTGTGGGTTATCCTGTGACTCAGCTCACAGGCCAGCTTATTTATATCGGCCATAAGTTGAATCTGCTTATTTGTGCTTCAGATAGATTCTGAGTCAGTTTACTTATGCTTTGGTTTACCCTATAACTCAGCTCCCTAGCCAGCTTATTTATAACTCGGACAGAAGTTGAATCAGCTTATTTATGATCCAGATAGAATTTGAGTCAGCTTACTTATGAGTCGGATAGAATTTGAGTCAGTTTATTTATGCTTTAGATTGTCCTTTAACTCAGCTCCCGGGCCAGCTTAATGATGATTCGGATATAATTTGAGTCAATGTGTTTATGCTTCGAATTAACCTTTAACTCAGCTAAGTAGATTGTCTCTGATTCGGACTAACATTTGATTTAGCTTGCCAGGGTATATTATAATTCAGATTGGTATTCAGACTCGGCGTACTAATCATATCTCTGATTCAGGCCGAAGCTTTATTCCACCATCTTGCCAAGTTATCCCATATCTCGGATGACTATTGGCCAGCTTATCATATCTCGAATCTATATCTCATATCTACATCTCGAATAAGATCTCTCAGCGGTTAGCCCTATTATCATATCCCGAAGCTTAATCTCAGATCTATATCTCGGATCCATATCAAAGGCAAATTATCGTCATCACGCCAAATCAAGTTATATCGTGGCAAACAGTAACTCGGATTTGGGATGAGTTAACTCGGATTTGAGTCATATAACTCGGATTTGAGTCAGATGACTCAGACTTACATAAAGTCAATTTTGAGTAACGTAACTCGGATTTGGGATGAGTTAACTCGGATTTGAGTCAGATGACTCAGACTTACATAAAGTCAATTTTAAGTAAAGTAACTCGGATTTGGGATGAGTTAACTCGGATTTGAGTCATATAACTCGGATTTGAGTCAGATGACTCAGACTTAAGACATAAAGTCAATTTTGAGTAAAGTAACTCGGATTTGGGATGAGTTAACTCGGATTGGAGTCAGATGACTCAGACTCAAGACATAAAGTCAATTTTGAGTAAAATAACTCAGATTTGGAATGAGGTAACTCAGATTTGAGTCATATAACTCGGATTTGAGTCAGAGGACTCGGACTTAAGACATAAGTCAATTTTGAGTAAAATAACTTGGATTTGGAAAAAAGATGACTCGGATTATAACTTACCCAATGGGGTTAAAAGAGCAATGCCAAATAAGGCAAGAACTCAAAACCTTACCCAATGGGGTTAAAAAAGCAATGCCAAAGAAGGCAAGAACTCATAACTTACCCAATGGGGTTAAAAGAGCAATGCCAAAGAAGGCAAGAACTCATAACTTACCCAATGGGGTTAAAGGAGCAATGCCAAAGAAGGCAAGAACTCATAACTTACCCAATGGGGTTAAAAGAGCAATGCCGAAGAAGGCAAGGACTCAGAAACTTACCCAAAGAGGTTATGACCAGTGCCCAAGAAGGCGAGAGGTCCAAAAATTTGCCCAAAGGGATTATGACCAGTGCCCCAGAAGGTGAGAGGTCCAAAAACTTACCCAAAGGGGTTATGACCAGTGCCCAAGAAGGCGAGAGGTCCAAAAATTTACCCAAAGGGGTTATGACCAGTGCCCAAGAAGGCCAGAAGGCCAGAAACTTACCCCAAAGGGTTATGACCAGTGCCCAAGAAGGCCAGAAGGCCAGAAACTTACCCAAAGGGGTTATGACCAGTGCCCAAGAAGGCCAGAAGTCAAAAACTTTCCCAAAGAGGTTATGACTAGTGCCCAAGAAGGCCAGAAGTCAGAAACTTGCCCCAAAGGATTATGAGCAATACCCAAGAAGACCAGGGGTCAAAAACTTAACCAAAAGGGTTATAAGTCATAATAAACAACTCTGGAGATATTATGCATAAAGACTATGCGCGACTCTACGAGTCCCCCATAGCCTCGGGGACTAATGTCGGGGATATTACCCTAGATAACCCAAAGTTAAGGTATAGAGAGACCTTTGAGGGTTTACATACGTGTTTTATAAAAGAATACGAAAAAACTTTAAATAAAGACATGTCTAGAAAGATATGAAACTTAAAGGTGAAGAAACAAATGAAAAAAGAGGAAAAGAGGACTCGGGCCGAATCTCAGCCCACCTAGCCGAACTACAGCCAAATCAGCGCCTAGGTCCCGCCAGCTGGGCTCCCACCTCGTCGAAATTCTGTCGGACTCCCGCCAAGCTCCCTCCGGACGACCATCCCGCCAACCTCGCCATCTCCCGCGCATGACACCTCGCCTCCACCGAGTTTCCCCGGGTGGGCCGGTGAGGAGCAACCTAACCCACCACGGGGGTGAGCTACCTCGTCCCATCACAACCAAGCGCTCTAAAGTGGCCGGCAGAAACGAATCCCGGCACACCGCGGACTTCATTGTCACTTCGCCCCGGCGGCCACTTCACCACTACCCCAGGAGGGCTGACCCATGATAAGTCGGCCCACCAAGGGCCCCGAGGGTTGGCTCGGCCTTAGGAACTTATCAGACTAGGCAGGCTTGACCCGGTTAAGGCCATGAGGACTTAGCTGGGTTCCCTCCTCGTGGGTCGACTAAAGGAAATATTGGCTGGACCTTTTTCTTTATTTGGTTGAGAAAGAATTAAGACCCGGATGGGCCTTTTTCACTCCCGGGCCGAATCAACCAGGCCACAGGCCGAATTACTATTCTGTCTGGGGCAACCGGGCTTGATAAGATCACCCCAAACGCCCTATCATCCACTCCATGATGCATTCCAACTCATGTGAAGAGGTTGAAGAGTCCAATACCCATTAAGAAAAGTTGTTTACCTAAAAAGAGGTATTAGACAAAGAACTGTATTATGGAGGAAATTTATGCCGACGTGCGGAACATTTTAATATAAAATCTATGAGCGATTCTACGAGTCCCACATAGACTCGGGGACTAATGTCGGGGATATTACCCCGGGTACCCTAAAGATAGCTTATAAATATGTCAGTGAGAAAAGATATAAGGGAAAACGGTCTTTGGGCCGAGTAGAGAATAAGTCGGTCCAATTTATATTCCCTAAGGCCGAATTACTAAAAGCAAAAGGACCTAATTCCCTGGGTCGGCCGAACTAACCTTATTCGGCCCACCACAGGCCGTCAAAAGGCAAACCTCGGCTCTGACACCGAGCCACACCGACAGCACCAGTTCACCCCCTCGTCGCCCGGTCAAACCCGTCGCCATGGTCTCCTGGATCGTCGCCAAGCTCCTGGGTGGGCCGAGGTGAGGGCGATCCGGTCCACCACCGGCCAGTGCTCCTATCACCCTCGCATGTGCTTCACCAACCCGGGTGGGCCGAATTTGGCTGAGTGGGCAAAGAGGAGTCCGGTGGGCCTTTTCCTTCAGGCAGGCCTGGGCCGAGTAAGGAGAACCTCGGCCGGGCCTAAACTTGCCTGCAGCTCGAGTGAGCCTTCCCCAGGCCGAATCAGATGCTACCAAGGCCGAGTTTTCCCATTGTCTGAGGCACTGGGGCCGAATTAAAACAACCCAAAGGCCCTATTATTTATCTTCAGATGTATTTCTAACCTTCATAGCTACCCTCCATCAGGCCAGACGAACTTCACAAGAGCGGTGTCAGTCTTGGGACGCCCATGGCTCAGACTGATACATGCTATAAGGAATATGCCAATGGCATCCAAGGAGATGCTAGGGAATATGCCAAGTATCTTCAGAGATGCTAAGGAATATGTCGAGCATCTCCATAAGATACTGGGAATATGCCAGGGAGATGCCAATCGTGATGAACAAGACTTGTCCTCTGAGCCTCCTTAATAAGGGGCACCAGGAGGATCGTACTGGGAGAGGCCCCGAAGGGCTCCTCCCCTCTCTGCTCACTAGGAGCTCTCCTTCTTCCTCTTCCTCCACTCTCATAGAGAGATCTAGATATAAGCATAGGAGATACAGCTCCAGGAGCATGATTGTAGCCACAAGTATGGCAAGATTATAAGATATTAGATGTATAGAATGAGGTGTTATCCCCCACTTGAGAGCTTCAATCCAATATACATTGTATTTCTCTTTGTTCATACGAGTGCGGTCTTCACTGCATCATCCCTCCCCGGATTCCTCCACGTCCATCGGCCCCAACTTTAGCCTACCCATGGCATATGCCGTGATACCACCACAACACAACATAAGGTTCAGGCACAATATGATTAGTAGTACAAACTTGAGTACTTCTAACAGGAACATGACTAACAACATCTTTATAAGGAGCATGGTACTTATTCCACTTCTTCTTGGGAATTTCTATGTAAGAGGCAAAGGCCTTAAAGCAGTTGGCAATACTTTGGGAATCAAGACCAAACTCATTACTAATATCATGGAAGTCATCAGTTCCCATAAAAGATTTAATGCATTCATAATCATAGTTTATACCTAACTTTCTTCCTTTGTCATTCTCCCAAGCTTCAGTGTTCTCTTGAATACGGTCTAGTAGATCCCATTTAGCTTCTTCCTTCATATGTGTGAATGATCCAGCACAAGAAGCATCTAGTAAATCTTTATCATGAAGAGAGAGCCTAGCATAAAAGTTATTGATAATAATGTTGTTAGGGAGTTCATGAATAGGACATTTAAGCATTAGTAACTTCAATCTCCCCCAAGCTTGAGTTGTACTCTCTCCATCACGAGGCCAAAATTTATATATCAGATTTATGTCCTTATGAATCTCACTGGGAGGATAAAATTTAGAATAAAAGAGAGAAGTCATTTCCTCCCATTCCATGGATTGTCCATTCTTAAGCATCTTATACCATTCTTCAGCTCTCCCTTTCAAGGATATGGAGAGTAACTTCTTCTTCACCTGTTCAGTTGTGATACCTGCACACTTAAATAACTCGCATAATTCATGGATAAAAATCAAGTGATCACCAGGATGGACAGTTCCATCCCCAAAATAATAATTATCCATAACACGATTAACAATACTTGTAGGTATCTTAAAAGGATCTATCTCAACTAGTGGTGGTTCATCTACTACCCTAGCAGCAGTAGTAGTTTTCCCAAATAGAAAACCAAGTGGGGTATCCATATTGGAAAAAAAGTAACAAGGAGTAACAAAAAGCAATACTCACGGTAGATGTTTCCTTTACCAGCTCATCTCTTCAATAGCGCTTCACTCCCCGGCAACGGCGCCAAAAAATAGTCTTGATGACCCACAAGTATAGGGGGTGTATCGTAGTACTTTGATAAATAGGAGTGTCGATCCCAACGAGAGCAGAAGGTGCTGAACAGTGGTATGGAGCAAGAAATCTCTGTAAATACTTAGCAAACGGATTTTTAGTGGTTTTCTGATAAGGAAACAAAACAAAGAGCAAGTAACAAAGAACAAACGCAGCAAGTGGCCCAATCCTTTATTAGCAAAGGACAAGCCGGTGGAAATACTTATAAAGACCAAACGTTCTCGAGGACACATGGGAATTCTGTCAAGTGCTTTCGCTTCAAATAACTGAGTACTCTTCTTTGGTGTTGTAAGTGTTGTGTGGGTGAACCTGTGCTAATGTACCGACCTTACTTGGACTAATACATACTTAATTAAACCCCCTGCAAACATCCGTAACTACATGAAAGTAATTAAGATATAAATCTAACCACAGCCTTAAACTCTGAGATACTATGCTCCCTTGTGCAATGGTGTCCTAACGGGGGTTCAAGTTTCTCTCACTCCGGCAACCCCACAATTAGTAGCCAAATACACAATGCATTCCCCTAGGCCCATAAATGGTGAAGTGTCATGTAGTCGATGTTCACATGACACCACTAGAAGAATAGCACCACAACTTAAATAGTAAACCATTGAATAATAACTCAACACAGATCCACTAATAACAACATGACTTCTCCCATGTCCTCAAGAACTAGACGAACTACTCACAAGACATCATATGGATCAAGATCAAAGATGATATGATAATGGATAACAATCTGAACATAAACAATAATCCAATGGTTCCACTCACAAGCATCAACTACAATAGTAATTAACACCAGGAAAGTTTCCCCTAAGAAGTAAAGCAATATCGAACACAATTGTTACAGCAGGACAAAGTGGTGATGATGGTGCTGGAGGAGATGATGGTGTGGATGATGATGATGATCCCGATGAAGCCTAGCTTGATGATAGTGTGATGGCGACGATCTCCCCTCACCGGGAAGGAATTCCCCTAGCAGAAATCTGTCTGCCGGAGAGATCTTTCTCTCTCGGTGTTTTCCGCCCCTAGAGGCGGCGGAAATCTATCTGTGGTCCCTCCCTTGGCCTTAGGGTTTTGTAGGGAAGATATAGGCGAAGGGGCGGAGCCAGGAGCCGGGCAGGTGATCCACACCTGCCCTAGGCACGGGGTCAGGTGGGCCCGCGCCTCCTCCTTCTGGCTTCCTTCGTATTTTGGTAATATAATATGTTTCCATATTTTTATGGTATTTTTCTGATCATTGCGAAATTGTACCGAAACGCCTTCTTTTCCATCAGAATCCAGACTCCGGCAGTTCATCCTCCAAGAATCATCCAACATGCATAAACAGATGAAAAGCCATAAGTAATACCTCAAAATAAGACAAATATCAATGAATAGAGGTAGATTATGATATAGAAGGGTGATGCAAATTGGGCGTATCACCTACCAGGGGGTGGCGCCTAGGGGGGTATGTCCCACCTGGGCCCCTCTAGGCTGCCTCCTCAAAGCCATCTTATTTCTCTCTCCCGAAAAACACCGGAAAACTTGCTCAAGCTCGAGTTCTTGTTGTTCTTGCTCGCGATTTTCGATCTCCTTGTTCAGCCCATATCAAGTGCTGATTTTTGGAGGGATTGCTCCTTGGTATGTGCCTCCTCCACGTGTACAATTAGATTTGTGATTGGTAGATTGTATGTTGAGTATTTTGCTGCTATAGGTGACAGGTTGTTTGAGCTTGCATGCTTGTTCTTTGCTTAGAAATTTCATTTTGATGCATGTGTAGCCCTCTAGCAACGAGGGCCTATAGTAGTTGCTCATCATTTATCAACTTAGAAATCACTTGGTTTGATGGTTGTCTAAAAATTTCAGCAAGGAAGATGAGTGCTTATCCACTGAATCAATATGACTTGATGGTGCATGAGTCAATGAAGGTTCATCGTGAGGAGGCAGTTTTTCCTTCCATATATCCATGTCATGAATTTATGAGAGCTGAGGGGATCCTCCAAGATTTCCAAACTATGGTTACAAATGTAGGGTTGGAACACTTTGTTAAAGGTGAACCATTCCAATATGTTAAGCTAACCATGGATTTTGTGCAGGACTTCCGGTTCACTTGGTCTACTTCTAATCCCATGGTCCATTACAAAATATATAATATACCTGTCGACCTGCCTTTTGCTGATTTCTGTGCAGCAATTAGAGTACCTTAGTGGGGATCTTGTGAGAAGATCAAGGAGAGGCCCAAGTCACTTATGGATTTATATGCTGTGATTTGCCAAGATTTCGACTTCTCAAAGGAAAGTGGTAAAATTCGGAACATTCAGCTCCCAGCCATCAGATACTTTGCCTATTATCTTGCACCAGTGTTCTTGGTAAGGAGAACACTAGTAATATTTCCAACTATCAATTGGCCTTCTTAGCTGTTGCGCTCAACAATGAGGATAAGTATAATCTTGGTTCTCTCATTGCTCGTCGTTTAGCCGCTAAGGGACCCATTTATGGGGGAATTATTGCTACTCGTATTGCTGCATCCTTGAACATTGTTGTTGATACTCATGATATAGTTTTGGCTCCTCAGAGGCTTGATCTTGCTTCCATGAAGGCGCACCACTTTGTCACCACCAGCTCTACTCTTGAGAACTTGGTTTGTAGAATGCTGTTTATTGAAGGGGAAGAGAGCGATCCCTCTACCCAAACCACTTTGTTCAGTATTTCTCAGGGACCTTGGTCACGCTCGAACGCGGAGATGGATGACAAGCTGCGCTCTCTTAATTTCCACGAGCACTATCAGGAGGAAGCACCATCATACGACCCCTCTGCATACACAGGGGAGGCCTCGAGCTCGTACCAGGACGAGGGAGCTTCCTCGATATACTACAGAGGTTCATCCTCTTGGACACCTTGGGATTGAGCCCTACTTAGGCCAAAAGCCTAAGTTTGGGGGGGGGGCGGTATACCGACGTCATAGTCATATATATATATCATGTTCGGTCGGTTCTTTGTATATCCGTTGTTTCGCTTTCTTTTTTTGATTCTTGTTGCTTCTTTCTCAAAAACACAAAAATACCAAAAATATTTTTGTTGTTTATCTTGGTTTGTTTCTTTGTTTCTTTGCTTTGGTTTGCCTTAAAAGAAAAAAATCCAAAAAGATTTTGCTTTATTGGTTTGCTTTGTTTTTGTTTGGTTTTTCTTTGTTTGCTTGTTTCTAAAAAGTCGAAAACACCAAAAATATTTGTTGTTCTTCTTTGGTTTTGTGAGTTCTTTGCAGGGTTCAGCCGTTCTCAGTGGATTTTGGTTTCATGTTATTATTCAAGTCACACAAGTGAAGGGCAATAATAAAGATTAAGACAACTCGAGGTGTGGTAAGAGGCTGGTATAGAACTATTTGTTTCATTTTTGTACATATACTCATCATTGTGAGCATGCTTAGCCTGTTTGTGTAAGGTGTATGTCATTATGGATGCTTAGTAGTTCTTGCTTGTCTATGATTAGCTCTAGATTGCTAATAGTTTGTAGCATGTCATATGAATGTTTGCTTGCATTGTTTTATTCATATTTTGGTATGATATTGTGGTATCCTCCTTTGACTGTTCATCTGAATCGACTTGGCACATGCTCACGCATGCATATGACTAATAAATAGTCAGTAAGACTCGATGATTTATTTTGCCTCAGAGTTCTTGTATCACTTTCATGCCATAATTAGTCATGTTTTGTTGCAAGCATGATTATGACAATTATTGCTCTCTCGTTTGTCGCTCCCTCTCTTTTGCTAGCCTTCACTTGCACTGAATATGAGCTCTACCTGTGCTTCCAACTCCCCAAAACCAATATTGCCAGCTGTGTCCACCATACCTACCTATTAGCATCATTTGCTACTTCAGCGCATATTCCATATGCCGTGTTTTCTTCCAAAATAAAATGTTTGTCTGTTTTGAGAAAGTTAGTTAGTAAATCTCTCACGAACTTGATGGCACACTTTATTCCTTACACTTAATAATCTTAAACCATTGTGACTAGTCCATGAAAGTTATATGCTTGCTAATTATATGCTAGGAGTCAGCAGAACCGTGCTGTCATGGGGAACGCTTTCTGTCGTGGTATTGCCGACGAGTACGCCATGGAGGGGTCCTCACAGTGCGTGTTTAGATACGTGGGGGAAGGAGGACGGTTGACGGGTACGAGGTAACACGGCTTACCCAGGTTCAGATCCCACTATGGTGGCGGAATCCTACTCCTGCTATAAATCACTATAAGGGCAATACGCCGAGTTACAGGGATTGGTTCGCTGTGCGAGGTTGTGTGAAGTTATCTATGATCGTGCCCTAAAGGCTCCCATAGGCCCGACTTATATAGTCGCCAGGTCCTAGGGTTACAGGGAAAAGTCTTAGCCGGACAGGTTACAGAGTCCTACACCGTCTATTACTAGTCTAGTGTATCTTGCACTCGAAGGCTCCGGGTACGTTGGTGACTCCACCGTAGCCTTCCTTTATCCGGCATGGGCCTCCCTTCTGGATCCATCTAACTGGGCCGCCCAGTAGGCCATAGGCCATGCTACCAACTGTGGGCCACCCGGGTTAGCCGGATAAGAGACATGCTATAGGGATACCCATATAGCATATCCCCAACAGTAGCCCCTAGAGAACTCCGAGATCTTGCGCCGTCTTGCCTCTTCACGTGGAATGCTCCGTCTAGATGGATGTCGGCAAATCGTCAAGCAATATCTTGTAGTGCTCCCAAAGAACCCTGCAAAGCTTTCTCCGTCTTCAACTTGTTAGTCGGAGAGATGTTGAATCTTCCATCGTACTCTTCCGTAGTCGGATTGGATCCGTCCACGTCGGAATCTTCGATGTGACGGCTCATCTGCCCATGTCAGCTAGGACGACATAGGCTTAGGTCAGCGACACCTCGTAACTCACACATGCAGAGAACGCAATCATGTCTGATTTTCCCGCACGAGCAATACGAACCGTTGGCGGCGACAGTTGGAGACGTGGCGAAATTTCCACGCACGTTCGCGAATACGTCGTCTATGCGGCAACCGTCCGATTAAGCTGCACGAATCTTGATGCTGGAGGTGATAAATAGTAATCGTGGTAGATTTTTCCACTTTTACCTCATTCTCCTCACATCATCTTCTTCCTTCAGCCGCGCCCCTCCTCGATCTCTCCGTGCCGAACTCACGAAAAACCCTACCCTCAATCCGCACCAGTCACATCCAACCTCTCTCCATGGCCAGAAGCAGCACCTCTCCCTCCATGGCGGCGTCGAGCGAAGCCGCGGCAAGTCCGACGAGCTCTATCGTCGTGGCCCTAGAGGGCTTGGTCATCCTCGCCTCGGCGGTGATTGAATCCACCGGCGGCGACCACAATCTGGCGGCGCTGGTGCCGTTGGAGGAGGAACCAGACTCACACAAGGGCGACTGGCGCGGCTCGGATATCACTGAAGCGTGATATCCAAGAGATGATGGCTGAAGGCTACCTCCCTGCAATGGAGGGGCTCGCCTGGCGGGCGGCACCGGCCGGCGAGGTTATACCTTCTCCCCAAGCCGGAGAAAAGGTGTACCTCAAAGCTCAACTGGTACACGACGTCTCTCTGCCTATCTCCAACTTCTTCCTCTATGTTTTGAATCACTATAGGGTCCAACCCCAGAACCTTTCCCCCAATAGTATCTTAGTGCTTAGCAACTACGCGGCGCTCTGTGAGGGATACTTAGGGCTAAGGCCTAGGTTAGACCTCTTTGTGTACTTCTTCACCGTCAAACGTGAAGCCGGACATAGCAAGGAAGAGCTTAGGAACTGTGGCACCATAAGCTTCAAGATTCGACCTGGCCGGCGGTTCCCCGACATCGTCGGCCATGAGTCCTGCAAAAATTGGCAGCAGACGTACTTTTACGGCCCAGACATTCCTCTGGTTGGCCAAGAAGTAACGTACCCGTACTTCGTGGACGGAGCCACCGCTGAAGTTTCCACATGGAGATCCCAAGCCTCCCTTCCCTCCGACCTCGACGCTTCTCGTGCTATAAGGCAGATCGAATGGTTTGTAAAGACGGGTTTGACCGGCTTGGACCTAGCCATGTGCTGGTTCATCAGGCGAATCCAATCTCTGCAGCACTGCGCGAAGTTCATGCATGAGTATACCAGCGACATAAGGGATAGTCTCCGCATCTCCGTGGACAACTTCTCGAGCGACTCCGTCAAGCTCCGCCTTAAGTACATCGTCAAGGTGAAGGATAAGAAGCGTGGCTTCACCATCACCTACGACATGTACGTAGACAGCAAGTGCCCAAAGGTATGTATTTATTTTCCGTGTATGACATATACTCCAGTTCTTCCATCTTGCAAATGTCTTTTTATCTAACACGACGATTTCCCACTTAACAGCTTAGCAATCTAGAGGAGGGCAACCTAGATGCCCAAATCTATGATCCAAAGATGAAGGAAGTCATGGTCGTGTCCGACGATGAAGCTCCGGTGGCGCGAAAGTGGAAGAGATCCACCTCTGACGCTGCCGGCGGAGGCAAGAAGAAGAAGACGGAGGGTGGAGCCTCCAAAAAGACTACCGCCGCCCTAGAGGCGGAAAAGAGAAGAGTTACCGGTATCCCCTTTGCCAAATCACCCCCACTTGTGTAAGCTTCTCATTCTCCGACATTGCCTATTTATCTGTCTTGCTCCTGTACTTATGCATTTTGCACGTTTCAGGAAGAAAGCCACGACCAGCCTCAAGAAGACCTTCAAAACATCGGGGGCTTCTCGAAATATCAAGGATATGCTGCATCGCGACGCATCTCCCGCCATCGCCCCTGCCACTCCTGTCATCAAGCCCTCATCTTCCCCGACAAGCTCTTAGGCTAAGGATGCATCAGGCCCTTCCGCCATGGAAGTGGACTCTGGCGCCTCTACTGAGATTGCTATTGTCGGCGAGCAGGCGACGCATGAGAGTACTGTCCATCAAATGGCTGAAGCTCCGGCTAAGGATACCATCGGTGGCGGCAAGGCGGTAGTGGAAGTTGATACTTCTGTCGAAGGCGGCGTCCTTGCTCCCCAGAAACCCATTGAGTTCCCAAAGATAGTCTACCCGGCACTTACGCCGAGTAGCATAACTCTGGTTCCTGGAGGAGTACCGACATCTCCGACGTGCGGTCTTGAGGAGCTCCTCCGACAAGCAGACATCTTGCAAGGAAATAGTATCTCCTTTGGCAAGCTGCTAGCTGAGAGCGCTACCAATCTCAAGATCATTGCACTGGTAAGTTTTATTTGTCTTTTTGCATTTCATATGAGTATCCCACTGTAGCCCCCGAGGATGTAGACGGAAAACCATAGGCTTTTGCGTCTAGATGCTCTAAGAGTGACTAAGCTAGAAAATTTCTCACTGTAGCCCCCAAGCATTTAGATGGAATGAAATGTTCCGACTAGATGCTTTAAGAGTAGCATACGCAGTGTTTATAAATTTCAGTACTGTAGCCCCCAAGCTTCTAGTTGTAACTGAATTAGTTCTGACTAGATGCTTAAAGAAAGCTAAGCATATAGCTGAGTTAAAAAAATTGTACTGTAGCCCCCAAGCCTCTAATCGAAAACTGAATTAGTTCCGACTAGATGCTCAAAGAAAATCTAAGCGTGTTGCTAAGTTAAAAAACTCTCACTGTAGCCCCCGAGCGTCTAGGTGGAGGATTTCCGGCTAGATGCTCCAAGAAGACTAAGCAACGTTTTAACTTTGTCCTTTTTTCCACAGAACGAGAATGCTCGGAGGGGCATGGCCAATGATAAGTACCAGAAGATGCGTGCAGATCTTGAAGCCGAAAAGGGTAAACCTGCCTTGTTGAAGGAACATATCATCAAAAACAAGAGTCTGTTTTCTTTTTGCGCATTCTGTCTTGTTTTTGTGCCTACATTCTTCGAGTACTCACTGTGTACTTTGCTTTCTCCGAGTTTGCAGAACATGTTGCCAAGGCCAAGGACATTGTCGAGCAGTCCAAGCACATCCAGCAGCTGGACAACGAGAACAAGATCCTTAAGGAGGAGAGGGAAGACATGCTGAAAATGCATGAGGATTTGATGAAAGCCCTGCAGGACTCCGCCACCACGGAAATCAATCGCTTGAAGGAGGAGCTTGCGATCTTAAAGGATCAGAAGCAAGCTGCCGATGAGAAAAATCAACGCCACAACGAGGCGTATAAGCTCCTCCAACAAGAGAAAGAATCCTTGGCGGACATCCTCTGGCAAGCTGAAGCCAGCATCTTCAGTAAGTTTTCTCCGTCTTGGATTTCTGTAGTCCGAATACTTTGAATTGTTTGAACTCATGCAATCCTTGTCAGAATTTTCAACTCCTATGGGTTTGACCTGTTCACCTCCTCTGGCCAAGGAATGCATGGTTCTTGCCGGCAACTTTATCAACACCGCCATCACGCAAGCCAAGGAGATCGCCAATGAAAGGATACGGATGTCGCCTAGAGGGGGGTGAATAGACGATTAAAACTTTTCCTAGAGTGGCTCAACAAAGGCGGAATAAAACTAGTGTTTACTTTGTTAAGAACAACCTAGAACAACTAAGGTTCACCTATGTGCACCAACAACTTATGCTAAGCAATACAAGCAACAAAGTGATAGCAAGATATATATTACTTCAAGCATGGAGGCTATCACAATGTAAAGTGCATAAGTAAAGAGATCGGGTATAGAGATAACCGAGGCACGTGGGGACAACGATATTTTACCGAGTTCCTCCCAAAATGGAGTACGTCTCGTTTGGAGAGGGGGTGGTATCAAACCACCAACGCCACAAAAGGCCTCCCTTATTCTCCGGTGAATCTCACCCCAACGGGATCGATCCACACTTCCACTATCGGTGCACTTGTCGGTGGCAACCGGAACCTCTCACAAGGTTGGGGCACTTCTCCACAACTTAATTGGAGGCTCCCAACAAATGCCACAAAAGGCCACAATGCCACCAAGGCCACAAAACCGTCTAGGGTTCCAAGAACCCAAGAGGGACAAGCTCCAATGAGTAACTCAAACCAAATCCTCCGAGGAGAACACAAACCGATGCACCGAATGTAAATGGCAAGAACACCACAAAGATGTTCAAATCCTTCTCTACCAAATTCCACCAAAGCTACAAAAGCTTATGGGGGAATAAGAGAGGAAGAACAATGGAGGAAATCCACAAAAGACTCCAAGATCTAGATCCCAATATGTTCCCCTCACTTAGAGGAGAGATTGATTGGTGGGATTGTAGATCTAGATCTCCTCTTTCAAATCCCTCAAGAATATGCAAGAATCATCGGAGGGATTGAGAGAAAGCAAGCTCAAGAAGGTCAACAATGGAGGGGAAAACTTGCAAGAATGGTTGGGGAACCATTGGGGAAGAAGGCCCCTTAAATAGGTCCCCCGAAAATCCAACCGTTGAAGCCAAAAAATGCGAATCCCGGTACTACCGGACATTCTCGATACTACCGGACATTCCCTGGGGATCCCAGGTCGCCAAACGCACCTTATTCAGTACCAACTGGTACTAAGGGGCGTTACTACCGGACCTCCGGTACTACCGGTCATCCCTGAACGAAAACGGCCATAACTTTTGCATCTGGACTCCGATTTTGATGGTCTTGGGCTCGTTTAGAAGAGGACAACAAGCTGTAAAATATCATGCAAATAAACATCATAGTACAGAAAGGGAGGATATATCCAAATGACGAAAGGTTTAACCTCTCTCAAAAATACGAACCGATAAAACCTCCCACATCGAAAACATAATAGAAAATGCATATGAAATCCGTTTTTGATGAACTAGAGCTTGTCATGGAGATTAACACAAGCTCTAAATCCTCACATGAGTAAGAACTAAATAATGGAAGGTTTTACCTATCTCTAAAATACAAACCGGTAAAACCTCCAAGATCAAAACATAATAAGATATAAAAGGGAAATCCATCTTTGATGACCTAGAGCTTGTTATGGAGATTACCACAAGCTCTATATCCTCACATGGATAAGACCAAATAACAACCAAATATGATGATGCAAGTATGCAAAGGTTTGAGCTCTCTCCAAACGATGTGATCGAGTTACTCATTCGAGAGCCCCTCTTGATAGTACGGCTATCTATCCTAAACTCGGTCTCCCACTAACAACATGAGACCAGCAAAAGGGAAAACATATCAGGATTATACCTTTGCCTTGAGCATTCTACTTGAGTTCGATGTAGACGATCTTGCCCTTCTCAAGATTGAACGCCTTTCTTGATTCTTCATCATTGATCCATGATCATCGAGGATGGCAAGCATCAAACATGAGATCTTCTATAGATGCCGCATTTTGAGCTTGCACAAGACATCTTCTTCTCATTTCATCCACCTTGAAGCCAACACATGCTCCAAGCGATGCCAATGGACCAATCCTACAAGTATAACTTAATACACACATTAGTCCATAAAGATTGTCATTAATTACCAAAACCACACATGGGGGCCCAACATGTTCTTTCGATCTCCCCCATTTTGGTAATTGATGGAAATCCCTTTAAGAGGGTTTATATAAGGAATATTAATGAATAAAATGGTAATACCAACATCAAATACTACAAAAGTATGTGATATTGGTACCACCACCATATATAGAGCAAACTCCCCCACAATCTATGCATATGTGATGAACTTGAATTTCATTGCATATATTGCCAATCATTATCATTGGTGGAGTTTCCTTTATATAACACATGCTAAGCAACAACAAAGATGCAAGAGCATGAAAGGCAAATGGTTAAGAACAAACTCAAAGCATAAACCATTTCCCTTAAACCCTCTAAAACTTCTCCCCCATTGGCATCGATTGCCGAAATGAGTGACAAGTTCTAGAAGGCTAATATAGTAATATTTCCTCCAAAGATATGCATTCGCACATATCCAATGATGAATACTTGGGAGGGAGTAGAACTATATCGAGGACCCGAAGATTTCCAAAGGAATAAAATAAAATGACGCATCACTAATGACGCAAGCAATCACAAGATCCGACAAACCAATTTGAAAACAACAAATGAGTCCAACTAGAAACAACAAGATATTATGATATGAGCAAAAGAGTGCTTTAAATAACAAATAGAGAAGCTCCCCAAGATTTGTGCACAATTCAAAATAAATGCATTAGAATACATATTGCACAAATATGGAATCCTCGCTCCCCCATAAGCATTTAAAACACAACGAATGAAGGATCAAATAAATGCTTAAATAAAATGGAGAAGCTCCCCAAGATTTGTGCACACTTAAGAATCGTTGTATTTCAATACAAAACTGCACAAATATGGAATCCTAACTCCTCCATAAATATTTAAAGCACAATAAATGAGAAAGAAGACAAATGAGCATTATTAAATGAATTAGATGAGCTCCCCAAAGATAATGCACCAATTATGATAATTGCATTTGGGAACAAAGTGCATAATCATGGAATCCTCACTCATCCAAGTTCATTTAACAATACAAGGCATGAGAGAACAAATATGAGTGCCCAAAGATGCAAACAAGAGGAACAAGCACTCATAGGCAATTAAATTTGGAAGCCACCGAAGAATCAAATGGATTAGAAAGGTGGCCTCCAAGGATTAGAAGTCAACTAAAATTATCTTCTCTATGTCTCTAAGTGGAAACCATCCCAAAGACATATTCCCATAAAGAAATAATCACACACAAAGAAGATATACAATAAGGCATATGAAAAGAAAAAATGAAGTCATAACATATACCAATAAGATTTTTGCTTCAAAGCACGGACAAGGGCTCAAATATATCTTATTGTTAATTAATGAACTTCAAAAATCAACACACTACATATATAACAACTATCACCAAGGGAAAAGGAGAAAGTTGGCATATATGAAGAAAGGCAACAAGTATCACGAGAAACAATATATTAGCAAAATCTCACTATTGCACATGAGAGAAGTTGAGGAAAAGATAGGCAATAAAATTGCTAGATTGACATATTTGGGATTGGAGGATCATATGCATGATTTTGTATAGTCCCAATTATATATACTCATCTCAACTTATACACATATACAATAGAGAGTTCTCTTAATACCATGGCTAGAGATGCAACAATTACAAATACATGAATTCATGCCAGAAGGCAACTGACAAACGGTTGGAATCAAGATATATGAGCATGAGAAAGAGATACTTGTTACCGAGATATAATTGGTAGGATGTAGAGGATATTAATTCATTGATCATCCTATATCTTTCCTCAAATTTTCATGTATGCACCACTTTTTCAAACTTGAGAGACACGCATCCAATATAGCTCCAATGCACCTAAAACACAATTAAGTACAAAATGGTCCCCAAACATATTGGGTCCAATGTAGTTAGTGCAACTACAATACATAGGAGAGACTCTACCTAAATATATGCATATTGATATGAAATTGAATTTCATGCACAACTTAGCCGATGGGATTTGGTGGAGTTTCCCCTATATATTGGATCAAAAAAAGCAATCGTTCCATAATATAAACATATAGTAAATATGCATGCATAAAGCTTTCAAGAACCAAAAAGAGATACAATTTGAACAAATGCACCAAGTACATCGAGATTGCACACACAAGAGTGTGACATGACAAACGATGTCCAAATTGTATCAAAGAATCAATTCAACACATGAAAGATCACAAGTTCAACAAATGAACTAGGCAAAAGCCAAAAGAGCAAAAGATAGATAAAATAAAAAATGCACAAGGATGTATCTCATTCTAAAATTGGACAAAACATGAAACAAGTAATGAGACAAAACCAACTCCCAAAAAGAGCAAGGTTCCAATAAGAAACCAAACTTCTCATGATGGCACAAAATACCAAAACGAAAAGATTGAGGTTCCAAGCACATAAAACCCGATATGGACCAAACAAAGAAGCATAAATATGAGTGTTCTAAATAATATAGGAGAGCTCCCCCATAGATAGTGCATTATGTAGGATTTTCCTTTTTAATGCAAAATGCACACAAATGGGATCATCACTAGTACCTACAATAAGTAAAACACGAGAGGATATCAATAAAATAAGACGATCCACAAGAAGCAAGGAAGGCTTTGGAGACAACACAAAACATTTTCTTGGACAAAGATAGGATAAAATTAAACAAAGGCCAAAGTAAATATGATCAATAAATTCTACCATAAATTGAGTACTCATTGTCCAAGGACAAGAAATATTGGGAATAATTTTCCAAAGGTAGTTTGCATGGATATCCAAGATCATAGTCACAACAAGAAGCATATAACAAAATATAAGAATTAAGAATGATACTTCGAACATCACTCTCATATACAAGATCCAAAATATGATCAATAAAGTCATTCAAGCAAATTGGAACTTGTATGAGCAAATGTGTCACATAGGCGCTAGATAATTATCAATATCAATTCTAAGTGACACAACCTCAAATATTCACATTTTCTAGGATTGTAATATGCACTAAGCGTATGACTCCCCCATAATGTTATACTACCATAAAGCCAACCCGAGGCAAAAGGATACAAACAGAGATGATTAATGGACATTATAAAACTTAAAATTCTCATGAGAATTATACCACATAGAGACTAGACAATAATCCAATATAAATACTAGGTGGTATTCCTCATGTACACACAATTTTAGGATTGTGGAATGCCCAAGCATAACACTCCCCAAAAATTGGATAATCCATTAATCTCTCACAAGAGCCAAATAAGATATCAAATATAATCAATTAAGGCTCAACCACAAGAAACACACATACATGGAGTGCCACCTAATGATACACAAATATGCTTGATACCTCAAGATAATTAAGTGGAAAGCACAACATGTACAAAAGCATGGAACATACGAAACCAACACATGCACAAAGGGGCGAGTAACTTTCAATGTAAAGAGTTTAGCATATGTTACCGCAAGGAGGAACATTGAAAATATAATATAATCAATATGATCCAAATGGCTTGGCTTAACAATAATAATTGATGAATATCCCTCAATTCTTCATAATGTAGCCAAAACTCCAATGCCCTCCAACAAAACCTATTGATCAAGTTTTGGCTTGTTGGTCCCCAACCAAGTTGGATCCTAAGAGGTTAGTCACAATAGGCTTGCAACCCAAATGGTTATTTTCTTGAACCCACATTGAGCACCAACAAATTTGGCAAACACATTGCCAACCTCATCCTTACAAAGAGAATAAGCATCATCAATAATGATAGGGTTGGATGAGGAGATACCGATAGTGCATGAGGAAGAAATATGCCCCTTCTCACGGCATATGTAGCAAGTTCTACTCTTGCCATCTTTCTTCTTAAGTGAAGCCACAACTTGAGGAAGATATCGAGTAGTCCTCTTAGGAAGTGGACCATTAATGACTTGAGGTGCAGCTTGAGGTCGCTTCCCTTGTTGCTTCACACTAAGAGGCTTTTTCTTCAATGGGCAAGATCTAACATGGTGCCCTTCTTCCTTGCACTTGAAGCAAACAATGTTGGTCAGATTCTTGACTTGATCATGGCCATTATTCTTGTTGTCCTTGTGCTTCAACTTGATAGTGGACTTGTTCTTGACACTGGAGTTGAATCCAAGCCCACTCCTGTCATTGGGGGATTTTTGCACACTCAAGATTTTGTTGAGTGCGGCCTTCCCTTGATGACCCTTTTTGAAGTCATTCTTCAAAGAAGTGACTTGAGCCTTGAGGTCTTTTATTTCCTCTACATGGTTAATTTCAACAAAAGTACTAGAGGAAGTAGATGCTACATTGTTAGAGCAACAAGGCATGAAAAGTAATTCATCACAAGATGTAGCAATGTCATGAGTGGATGAATTACAAGGACTATCACATGGAAATATAACATTTGGAGTAGATATAGTGCTAATGTACACATGAGGCCCACTAGATGTTACCTTTGACATGATGGCCTCATGAGCCAACTTTAGCCTACCATGGGAGACTAGGAGATCCCCATGCGAGCTTGAGAGCTTAACATGGCTTTCTTCTAACTTCTCATAGTTGCTAGTTAGCAAAGCAAGTTGAGCCTTTAGCTCAACATTCTCCTTTAAAATAGATGCTTCACAAGACATAAAGTTGGTAGCACAAGCATCATCATTATTAGCAAGAGGCGAGGGCAACTTGGCAAGCTCTTTAGAATATGAAGCTTTAAGTTGCTCATGTGACTCGATGAGTTTGATGAGATCACCCTTTATGACCCTAGATCCATTTTTGAGGTTCTCAAAATCCTCAAGGAGTTTAGCATAAGCACCTTCAAGTTCATCATTTTTAATCTTGAAGGAGTTTGCCACCACAAGTTCTCTATCATGCTATTCCTTTACTCTAGATAATTCTAGAGTAAAAGTCTCCTCAAGAGATTCTTTGGTGGTTTGTTCTTCTTCAAGGGAGTCCTTTAGTTGTGCAACTTCATTAGCATACTCACGCTTAAGTGCAAACTTTTCATCAATTAAGTGTTCTTTCTCCTCAATAATATCATTGCCTTCTATGGCACAATTCAAGATTTCAAGAAAGTTGGAGGAAGCAATTTTATTTTTGAAGAGAGTGCTATAGACAACCTCTCCCATTTTCTTAATAGAGGTATTATCATACTTACCTCTATAATCATCATTATGATTCTCAACCTCATCATCATCATGAGATACAATGGGATTCAAAGAGGTTACCTTTGTTCCCTTAGCCATAAGGCATATGTGAGAACCGGAGGAAGGTGATGATGAGATTGCACTTGTAGCTCTCTTCAAGACCTTGTCTTGGCCCATAGAATCTTGATTTTCCTCTACATGGTTAGCAACACAAGCACTAGAGGAAATAGAAACATTTTTATCATGGCAACAAGACAACATGAGCATATCATCATGAGATTTATTCAAGTCATTTCTACATGATATGCAAGGACTATTAACACAAGCATGTGAGGAATTTTGAGTGCTAGAAGTGTTAAGGTCCAAAGATAGATCATTGCAACTAGATAGATATGAGGGATTACAAATAGTGAACACACTATCCATATTGCAATTTCTATCACCACTCACCATATCATCACCTTGTGAAAAGTCACAAGTTGGTGAAGTGGTAGAGGATGCGAACTCATCTCGACCAGAAGTGGAAGCAACATAATCATCCTCAATAATGTTGGACACAACATATTTATCTTGAAATTTTGTCCATAACTCATGAGCGCTCAAAAAAGGAATGATTGAAGATGTAACTACATAGCTAAAAGCATTAACAAGCACATTAGAAGCTTGAGCATCGAGATATAAGTTTTTCTCATCCTCACTAGATAGATTTTTGAAATCCATTTGAGGAGAAAAAACTATATCTACAATACACTCCAAATTTGGGTCCATGTCCCGAAAATGAATGAGCATGCGATTTTTCCATATATCATAATTTATGCCATCGAATGTGAACATGTCATTGTGCACTAATACTCTAGCCGACATCTTTACTCTCAAGGCGGTGAAGCCTAAAATGAGAGACCGGGCTCTGATACCAATTGAAAGGATACGGATGTCGCCTAGAGGGGGGGGGGTGAATAGGCGATTAAAACTTTTCCTAGAGTGGCTCAACAAAGGTGGAATAAAACTAGTGTTTACTTTGTTAAGCACCACCTAGAACAACTAAGGTTCACCTATGTGCACCAACAACTTATGCTAAGCAATACAAGCAACAAAATGATAGCAAGATATATATTACTTCAAGCACGAAGGCTATCACAATGTAAAGTGCATAAGTAAAGAGCTCGGGTATAGATATAACCGAGGCACACGGGGACAACGATATTTTACCGAGTTCCTCCCAACATGGAGTACGTCTCGTTTGGAGAGGGGGTGGTATCAAACCACCAACGCCACAAAAGGCCTCCCTTATTCTCCGGTGAATCTCACCCCAACGGGATCGATCCACACTTCCACTATCGGTGCACTTGTCGGTGGCAACCGGAACCTCTCACAAGGTTGGGGAACTTCTCCACAACTTAATTGGAGGCTCCCAACAAATGCCACAAAAGGCCACAATGCCACCAAGGCCACAAAACCGTCTAGGGTTCCAAGAACCCAAGAGGGACAAGCTCCAATGAGTAACTCAAACCAAATCCTCCGAGGAGAACACAAACCGATGCACCGAATGTAAATGGCAAGAACACCACAAAGATGTTCAAATCCTTCTCTACCAAATTCCACCAAAGATACAAAAGCTTATGGGGGAATAAGAGAGGAAGAACAATGGAGGAAATCCATAAAATACTCCAAGATCTAGATCCCAATATGTTCCGCTCACTTAGAGGAGAAATTGATTGGTGGGATTGTAGATCTAGATCTCCTCTTTCAAATCCCTCAAGAATATGCAAGAATCATCAGAGGGATTGAGAGAAAGCAAGCTCAAGAAGGTCAACAATGGAGAGGAAAATTTCCAAGAATGGTTGGGGAACCATTGGGGAAGAAGGCCCCTTAAATAGGTCCCCCGAAAATCCAACCGTTGAAGCCAAAAAATGCGAATCCCGGTACTACCGGACATTCCCGGTACTATCGGACATTCCCTGGGGATCCTAGGTCGCCAAAGGAACCTTATTCAGTACCAACTGGTACTAAGGGGCGGTACTACCGGACCTCTGGTACTGCCGGACCCTGGTCCGGTACTACCGGTCATCCCTGAACGAAAACGGCCATAACTTTTGCATCTGGACTCCGATTTTGATGGTCTTGGGCTCGTTTAGAAGAGGACAACAAGCTCTAAAAGATCATGAAAATAAACATCATAGTACAGCAAGGGAGGATATATCCAAATGACGAAAGGTTTAACCTCTCTCAAAAAGACGAACCGATAAAACCTCCCACATCGAAAACATAATAGAAAATGCATATAAATCCGTTTTCGATGAACTAGAGCTTGTCATGGAGATTAACACAAGCTCTAAATCCTCACATGAGTAAGAACTAAATAATGGAAGGTTTTACCTATCTCTAAAATACAAACCGGTAAAACCTCCAAGATCAAAACACAATAAGATATAAAAGGGAAATCCGCCTTTGATGACCTAGAGCTTGTTATGGAGATTACCACACGCTCTATATCCTCACATGGATAAGAACAAATAACAACCAAATATGATGATGCAAGTATGCAAAGGTTTGAGATCTCTCCGAACTATGTGATCGAGTTACTCATTCGAGATCCCCTCTTGATAGTACGGCTATCTATCCTAAACCCGGTCTCCCACTAACAACATGAGACCGGCAAAAGGGAAAACATATCAAGAATATACCTTTGCCTTGAGCATTCTACTTGAGTTCGATGTAGACGATCTTGCCCTTCTCAAGATTGAACGCCTTTCTTGATTCTTCATCGTCGATCCATGTGTAGGGGTTCGTAGCATGGAAAACAAAAAATTTCTACCGCATGCAAACAAACAAGCCAAGATCTATCTACTAGATTGTAGCAACGAGTCGATGGAATAACTCACCCTCGAAGATTCCAAAGCGGTTAACAAGAGAGGATTCTCGTGGGTGATGTAGTCGTACTATTCCCGATCTCAAGATCGCGTAGACGATCCTTCCGGCGCTGCGTTCCGGCAGCGCTTCCGCAGTCGGTCACACGTTCGGTACTCGATGAAGACCTTCCTCTCCCTTGTTCCAGTAGGCAGCGGAGGTTGTAGCACTCTCCTCGCGATTCCGGCAGCACGACGGCGTGGTACCGGAAGTAGAGGGGAGATCTCGCAGGGCTTCGCCTTAAGCCGGAGCGAGTATGGTGGAGTATGAGAGAGGCCTTGGTGATCTACGATTTAGAGGGCACCAAGGGGAGGACTTAGTCGGCGGCTAGGGTTTGGGGAAACCCTAACTCGCCGAGTTAGAGGAGCTCTAGGCGGCGGCGACTTGGAGGAGGCCGGCGGCTAGGAGGCTAGGGTTTGGGGTGTAGGAGGTGTGTCTAGGAGGGGCAGCCCTGCCCCTCACTTTATAGGTGGAGGGAGGCGCGCCAGGGGAGGGGAGTCCCTCCCCAACTCGGACCCAAGGTGGGCCGGCGGTGGAGGAGGAGGGACTCCTCCCCATCTCGGTTTCCTCCTCTTTCTCCACTTCCCAAAAATAGCCGTTTGACTTTCAAACTTGGCGTTTGACTTTTCAAACAAGGATTTGATTAATCCCTCTATTTTGTTCAGTGATGACACTTAGTACATGATGCAATCATACCAACTTGATATAACACATCCATGTACCCTTCAACCCCGGAGTGCCGGACATTCCGGAACCTTATAGAACATTCCCAATGAAAAACACCGGAATCATTCCCCAACTCCGAAACGAGACTTTCCTTATATGAATCTTATTCTCCGGACCATTCCGGATCTCCTCGTGATATCCCGGATCCCATCCGAGACTCCGAACAACATTCGGTCTCTTACTCATCATTCCATAACTACTCAACAACATCGAATCCTTAAGTGTGTCTCCCTACGGTTCGTGAATTATGCGGACATGATCGAGACACTTCTCCGATCAATAACCAATAGAGGAATCTGGAAATTCATATGGTCCCACATATTTCTACGATTACTTTGCGATCGAATGAACCACTTACATACGATACTAATTTCCCTTTGTCTCACGATATTTTACTTATCCGAGGTTATGATCGTCGGTATCTCTGCATACCTAGTTCAACCTCGTTACTGATAAGTACTCTTTTCTCGTTCCCGTGGTATGTGATCCCTTGTGAGCCAGTCACATGCTTGCAAGCTAATTGGATGACATTCCACCGAGAGGGCCTAGAGTATATCTATCCATCATATGGATGGACAAATCCCACTCTTGATCCATGTGTCTCAACCAATACTTTCCGAACACTCAATGCCACCTTTATAGCCACCCTGTTACGGTGTGGTGTTTGATTTCATCAAAGTATCCTTCCGGTAAAGGTGATATGCATGATCTCATGGTCGAAGGAATTAGGTTACTATGTATCAGAAAGCTAATAGCAAATGAACTATATTAAATGACTTGATCTTTATGCTACGCTTAACTATAGGAGTATGTCCATCACATCATTCTCCTAATGATATGACCCTGTTGTTAATAACATCTCTATGTTCATGATCAGGAAACCATGATCATATATTAACCAACAAGCTAGTTTAACAAGAGGCTTTACTAGGGACTCTTTTATGTTTACAAATCACACAAGTATTAATGTTTCCTGTTAATACAATTATAGCATGGTATGTAAACATTTATCATAAGTATGAAGATATGATAATAACCACTTTATTATTGCCTCTTGGGCATATCTCCAACAGTCTCCCACTTGCACTAGAGTCAATAATCTAGTTTCAAACCTTTGTGTATTCAACACCTATGGCTTTCCGGTGTTGTATGTGCACGATTGCTAGTGGTCAACTGATCTCCGGATCTGAAACTTTCAGTTCCGTGTGTAATTGCATGTCTTTGCGTCTCTACGCATCACTCATTCTCTAATGAGATGGCTTTGTATAAATTTGGTCCTTCGGTGAGACCTTTAGTTCTTTGGGGTTAAAACATGTTGATAATATTGTCGTACAAAATATCTTCATAGTATTATCCCACTGTGAACTACACCTAGTTTGACAACAAACTACTTGACACAAATGCCCTCTTTAGCTGCTATTATAGCAGTCATATACTTAGCCTTTTGTTGTAGTATCTGTCACAATGTATTAACTTTGGAACTCATCCAAATCCATTATGGAACTTACTTTCCATTATATTGTGCCACCCTTAGTTTAGATTGAGATAAACTTAATTTGTACTTCGTGACAAAACTAGTATCAATGTAATACTTTTACAATGAACTAACCATCTATTTGCCACTTCTATAAAATAATATACTCTTAGTTCTTCCAAAAGATCATAAGAATATCCTTACTATCGTCCAATGATCATCTTATGAATCATTCTGGTATATGCTCATAACATTTAGAGCATAGGACATATCTGGATTTGTACATATCACAGTATGATTGATATAAATACTCTTTTTGATTTTATACATCAAGTATCAATCTATACTTGAATCTTTGTTTCACTTACCAAGTGTCAATACACTTGAATATATCATCAATATTGAACTCATTCAATCCTTTCTGTGTGACAAGAACCTTTCTTGTAGTTTCTATATTGAACTCATTCAATACATCATCTATGTACTTTCGGCACAACCATATTAGCGTCTATTGATGCCAAATATTTGGGTTTTGCCTAAGTCTTTCATCAGGATGAAATTCTTAATATGTGTTAATAAAAGATACATCATTTCTAATCAACAATATGTCCTCCACATAATGTATTAGAAATGTGTCTTAGCGCTCCCACTTAATTTCTTGCAAATGCAAGCATCTTCATTGTCTCCGATGAAATTAAACTCTTTTAATAGTTTCATCATAGTGAAGATTCCAACTCCACAATGCTTATTTCAACCATTGAAGTTTGCATATGCATTTAGCATCCTTTGAATTGACAAAACCCTTTGGACCGTGTCATGCACACATCCTAGGTAACCCTTCTATTAGAAGAACTTGTTTTGTTTATCCAACACATAACAAAATTATATGTCGTGGTTGCTACATTAATCCGTCTAGACTAAATATCGCTATGAAAGATCAAATCTTGTCATAGTCAACCTTTGAACATTGTTGTGAACTCTTTCCCAACATGTCGACTATTTCATAGATGTGAAACATCCATGTCTACTTCTTTATAGATCCAAACACAACTGTAAGGTCTTACACCTTTCTCGAGGGTCCTTCAAGTTCAAAACTTGATTTCTCGTGTATGGAACTATCACGGATTTTATGGCTTCAAGCCATTTGACGGAGTCAGGGCCCATTGTCGCTTCTTTGCATGTAGTCAGATCATTATTGTCAAATAATGATTTAACTCTCAAATCTTGGTATTTGATCGTTTACCCGACCAACTTGTTTTAATAGGAACTTAGATCTCCGTGACCACAACCTTTGAGGCACGTGAGCCATGAGCATTATTGCTGCCTCCGGAACACTTTTCGGTGCTGCGCAACTCTGCACATATAGCTAAGGTTCCTTTAACCTTATCAAAGTTCTATTGTCCTCCCACTTATCTTTTCACGAAAAATTCCTTCTCAAAGAAACTTGACGTTCTAAGCGACAAACACTTTTGTCTCCGGTGTTTATGGAGGAATACTTAACAGTAATACAAAGACAGGTTTATCTAACTTTGGTTGCAAACATCTTTCTTATGCATAGCATACCAATGTTTAAGAAAGGACTACTTGGGTTTTATCCCAAACCATAACTTTATATGGTGTCATTTCAGCGGATTATGATGGAGCTCTTTTCAGTGGAAAACGGTAGTCTCTAAAGCTTTTAATCTTTAAAATATAATGGCAGTTCTAAGAATTACACCTTTGATCTTACCATGTCAAACAAGGTTTTAATTACATATCTCGAACGCTCCATACTCTTATGGTGTTTCAGGAAATGCAAATCCACAGAACGATTCCTTAAATCTTAGGTATTATGCTAAACTTGTAACTCAAATATCTTCCTTTATGATCTTTATCATAAACTATTTATATTCTTATTACAATGATTTTGCACTTCATCTTGAAAGACTTTGAACTTTTTCAAATGTTTCATACTTCATCCTTATTAAGTAAATATTCATATATTCACTCAAATTTTCGGAGAAAGCATATGAAGTTGAAATCCATCGCTCTTGACTACATATAATGGATTTCATACAACAATATGTACAAGTTCCAATAAGCTAGTCATTCGTTCCCTTTTGGCCTATGAACGAAGTTTTAATTATCTCTAGGAAAGTTTCACAAGCGTCATGTGATCAATTATCAAAAGACTCCAAAATTCCATCCACATGGAGTTTCTTCATGTTTTCTTTCCAATATAACTTAAACGGCGATGTCACTTCCTAAGTGATCTTTCAATCAATTTGTCTTTCGACATTTTTAGCACTAGTTTTATGGATGTGATTTCTCCAACGAGATTTGTGAATCATCCATCTTTTATGGATTACGGCAATTATTTGAACAACCCTTTTGTTCTCATAATACCTGATAAAACAAATCTTGAAGGCAAGCTTTGATGTTTAACGAGCAACACAATAACCCTTTATTTGTTCTCGATGAACATCATCACATATTCTTTTGCTAGTTACTTAGGCCATCGTAGTTCATGAATTGTGTTGTTTCGTATGACGATTCACACCAACAAATTCAGTATCAAATACTTAAGAACCACATTGTTTAATAAGCAAAGAATATAGCCATAACATGTATATCATCTATATACTTAAACTGAACAATTCTAGTCTTTTCTTTTCTGCCATATATTTATGAGATTCTCTTTCAGTATTTCCTTTTCTGTTTGAAAGAATCTATCAACATCAACAGTGGAGTCATACATATGACACATAGTCCAAAGCGTGTATAATTAAATACCAATGTCTTTGGACTTGCACTTTGAAGTAGATCACCATCATCAAATGTTTGGTGTTCTTTCAAATTCCTTTCTTTAGTAATCTATTGGTGTAGTAAACACTTTACCTACATCAAATATTCACCCTTATCATGGAATTATCCATGATCAAGCTACTTTTAGCTTATAACGGTGAACTGCGAGTATAATGTTGCTCTCCAAAACATTTTGGAGGATTAGGACAACTAGTGTCTTCAATCTTTTGCAAATTCTCATCAAATACGAGAACATGACTTTTGCCATATTATACTTTATCATGTTGCAACCAAAACTTTGTTTCAGATATCATAATATCTTCCACACATTATGGTTTCTGAAACAACTCTTTCAGATCCTAGATAACCTTGATATTAAGACAATCCTTTGAATATCAAGAATCATGGAGACAAACATGATACTTATACACTAACACTTGGAATTGTCACTCTTGTTTTTAATACCAATTATTAAACTTCATGGAGTAACCGGAACTTTACTGAAAGTTTGCAATAGGACTTTTAAACTTTAGATTAACACTTCAAAACAATACGATACCAGTTCGTAAAGTAACTAACCAGAATTCTATAGTTCTATCATCTCAATTAAAACTAAGCGCAAGGTGGTAAACGGATGCCAATGACTACAACAACTATGCAAATTCACTTTGATTTAATTTATGATAAATAGTGTTCAACTTTTAATCATATTGCCATTGAACTCCCACTCAAAACAATATCCCTCACATTGTTTTAGTGATCACACGAACCAAATCCACCACATCAAAACCGATCATCACGAGAGTTGATGTAGCTTCAATGGCGAACAATCAACATGTTCATCATATCTACTATATGACTCATGCTTTACCTTTCGGTGATCCGTGTTCCGAGACCATGTCTGTACTTGCTAGGCTCGTCAAGATCAAACCTTAGCTTTTGCATGAGCAAATCTGGCTTGCTCACGTTGTATACACTCGCAGAATCTAACACACCCGATCATCACGTGGTGCTTCGAAACAACGAGCTTTAGCAACGGTGCTTACTAAGGATGAACACTTTAAAACTTGAAATTTTGTGCTTGAGGGATCATCTTATAATGCTACCGTCGTTAACTAAGCAATATAAGATACATAAAAGGATTAACATCACATGCAATTCATAATATGTGATATGATATGGCCTTTCTTCTTGTGCTTCCGATCTCCATCTTCAAGCACGAACATGATCTCCATCATCACCGGCATTGCATCAAGGTCAATGACGCCGCTCCATGGTTGTCGTCCACCAGCTTCAACTATTACAACTACTTTGAACAGACAAGCGGGTCTTAACAGAATTTAAAGACAACCATATGGCTCCTGCCGGTTGCCAACTTACAATAAGGAACATTGCATACATCATATATAATCACAATCATGGCCATATCACATCACAGCACACCCCTGCAAAACAAAGTTAGACGCCTCTAATTTTCTTTGCATGTTTTACGTGGTTTGGGGCTTTTAATAAGTGTCGTTCTAACTTACGAACAAGAACCACAACATTGATACTAGTATTATCAATCACCCGTTGTAAATTGAATCTTAACTATGTTGGGAGAAACAGGCACCCGCAAAGCCACTTATGCAATACAAGTTGCATGTCAAGCGTGGAGCAAGTATCATGAACGATGTCATGTAAGGTTAGCCCGGGCCGCTTCATCCCACCATCCCGCAAGATGCAAAGTACACAAGAAGCAATCGACCGCAAAAGCATCAACGCCCACAATGACCATTGTGTTCTACTCATGCAACAGATCTACATATAGACACGGCTCTGATACCACTGTAGGGGTTCGTAGCATGGAAAACAAAAAATTTCTACCACATGCAAACAAACAAGCCAAGATCTATCTACTAGATTGTAGCAACGAGTCGATGGAATAACTCACCCTCGAAGATTCCAAAGCGGTTAACGAGAGCGGATTCTCGTGGGTGATGTAGTCGTACTCTTCCCGATCTCAAGATCGCGTAGACGATCCTTCCGGCACTGCGTTCTGGCAGCGCTTCCGCAGTCGGTCACACGTTCGGTACTCGATGAAGACCTTCCTCTCCCTTGTTCCAGCAGGCAGTGGAGGTTGTAGCACTCTCCTCGCGATTCCGGCAGCACGACGGCGTGGTACCGGAAGTAGAGGGGAGATCTCGCAGGGCTTCGCCTTAAGCCGGAACGAGTATGGTGGAGTATGAGAGAGGCCTTGGTGATCTACGATTTAGAGGGCACCAAGGGGAGGACTTGGTCGGCGGCTAGGGTTTGTGGGAACCCTAACTCGCCGAGTTAGAGGAGCTCTAGGCGGCGGCGACTTGGAGGAGGCCGGCGGCTAGGAGGCTAGGGTTTGGGGTGTAGGAGGTGTGTCTAGGAGGGGCAGCCCTGCCCCTCACTTTATAGGTGGAGGGAGGCGCGCCAGGGGAGGGGAGTCCCTCCCCAACTCGGACCCAAGGTGGGCCGGCGGTGGAGGAGGAGGGACTCCTCCCCAACTCGGTTTCCTCCTCTTTCTCCACTTCCCAAAAATAGCCGTTTGACTTTCAAACTTGGCGTTTGACTTTTCAAACAAGGATTTGATTAATCCCTCTATTTTGTTCAGTGATGACACTTAGTACATGATGCAATCGTACCAACTTGATATAACACATCCATGTACCCTTCTCCCCCGGAGTGCCGGACATTCCGGAACCTTCTAGAACATTCCCGATGAAAAACACCGGAATCATTCCCCAACTCCGAAACGGGACTTTCCTTATATGAATCTTATTCTCCGGACCATTCCGGATCTCCTCGTGATATCCCGGATCCCATCCGAGACTCCGAACAACATTCGGTCTCTTACTCATCATTCCATAACTACTCAACAACATCGAATCCTTAAGTGTGTCTCCCTACGGTTCGTGAATTATGCGGACATGATCGAGACACTTCTCTGATCAATAACCAATAGAGGAATCTGGAAATTCATATGGCTCCCACATATTTCTACGATTACTTTGTGATCGAATGAACCACTTACATACGATACTAATTTCCCTTTGTCTCACGATATTTTACTTATCCGAGGTTATGATCGTCGGTATCTCTGCATACCTATTTCAACCTCGTTACTGATAAGTACTCTTTTATCGTTCCCGTGGTATGTGATCCCTTATGAGCCAGTCACATGCTTGCAAGCTAATTGGATGACATTCCACCGAGAGGGCCCAGAGTATATCTATCCGTCATATGGATGGACAAATCCCACTCTTGATCCATGTGTCTCAACCAATACTTTCCGAACACTCAATGCCACCTTTATAGCCACCCTGTTACGGTGTGGTGTTTGATGTCATCAAAGTATCCTTCCGGTAAAGGTGATATGCATGATCTCATGGTCGAAGGAATTAGGTTACTATGTATCAGAAAGCTAATAGCAAATGAACTATATTAAATGACTTGATCTTTATGCTACGCTTAACTATAGGAGTATGTCCATCACATCATTCTCCTAATGATATGACCCTGTTGTTAATAACATCTCTATGTTCATGATCAGGAAACCATGATCATATATTAACCAACAAGCTAGTTTAACAAGAGGCTTTACTAGGGACTCTTTTATGTTTACAAATCACACAAGTATTAATGTTTCCGGTTAATACAATTATAGCATGGTATGTAAACATTTATCATAAGTATGAAGATATGATAATAACCACTTTATTATTGCCTCTTGGGCATATCTCCAACACCATGATCACCGAGGATGGCAAGCATCAAACATGAGATCTTCTATAGATGCTGCATTTTGAGCTTGCACAAGACATCTTCTTCTCATTTCATCGACCTTGAAGCCAACACATGCTCCAAGCGGTGCCAATGGACCAATCCTACAAGTATAACTTAATACAGTCCATAAAGATTGTCATTAATTACCAAAACCACACATGGGGGCCCAACATGTTCTTTCAGCGAAGCCCCTCCAGATAAACATCAAGGCATCAGACTCTATGGTGAAGTACTCGGAAATTCTGTGCCGAGCCCCCGAGCGTACCACGAGCTAGAAAGCTTCTTCTGCACGGGCTGGCGCAAGGATGGCGCTGTCGATGGTGAAGGCACAGTATGAAGATGCCGACATTGACACGGTGACCTTTGGCATTCCCAACGCAGACGATGATGGCAAAGAGATTAATCATGAAGCCATCTTGTCATCGCTCGCGGGTTATGACACCAGAGTTGCCGAGTTGGTGGACATCGATGTCTTCGTGCCGATGAACACCATTGATAGCGGCAACCAAGGCTCCTCCGAATCTCTTCACACTGCCGACTTCGAGGGTGGTTCTCCTGCTGGTGATGATGCTGCGTCCAAGTCGCCTGCGCCAAAGGAATGAAAAACAACTTTGTAATATTTGTTTCACCTTTGGTGCGTATGCAGAAAAAACTTATTGATGTAACTTAAGGCGGAAGACAATGTTGCATGTCCTGTTACTTAGGAATCAGTTTCCAGCATGTATATATTTTTTAAGAAAGTGTTGGATTATCCATTACTTTGGTTTTTATGCTTGACCTTTCGTGAGTCGGAAGACTCGTTGTCGGAACCATGCACTTAGGTGATGATGCCCAATGGCACCGTCAATAACCTGAGCACAAAATCGCCGACAATAAGTGTCGAAAGTCACTACTCCAGAATCCACATAAAAATGACAAAGAACGTGTAGACCAGAAAACTTAAGCTAATGCCCGTAGGCGGAATTTTCACAAGTGCAATCGCAAAACTTGTGCATAGAGGTTTTACATGATCCAAAAATGAACACTAAAGGAGGTAAAAGACTCAGAAATATGAGTGAACCAGAGAGCTTTATTTCATTGATCATATAAGAGGTACACAATTAGATAAAGAATGCTAAGTGTAAAAAGGACGTAGCTGTGCTATGTTCCATGGCCGATCAAGCTCTGGGTAGTCATCATCCGGGTCACGTCGCTTATGTTTATGATCCTCGTTGGGTCTATCCTTCAGTTCACGATTGTCAACGAGGTAGTAAGACCCATTGAGTAGCGCCTTGCTTATGATGAACGGTCCTTCCCACGGCGGGGATAGTTTGTGTGACTTCTTATGCTTAAGTCGGAGCACCAAATCCCCCTCTTTAAACGAGCGATGTCGGACGCGGCGACTATGGTAGTTGCGTAGCTTCTACTGGTAGATGGCGGATCTTTGGCATGCCAAAACACGCTCCTCCTCGAGAAGGTCCACATCTAGGCGTCTAGATTCTTCAGCGTCATCTTCGTCGTAGGCGGCAACTCTTGGTGAATCGTGAAGGATGTCGGAAGGCAGGATGGCTTCTGCTCCATATACCATGAAGTAAGGGGTGTAGCCGGTGGATCTGTTGGGTGTAGTTCGTAAACTCCACAGCATAGATGGCAATTCTTCCGCCTAGGCCCCAGCTGCTCTATGTAGAGGTGCCTCAAGATGAGGTTTGATTCCCTGCAGAATTAATCCATTGGTTTGCTCAACCTGATCATTGGATTGTGGGTGTGCCACAGATGCAAGATCAAGTCGGATGCCTTTCTCCCAACAATAAGCCTCCACTTCTCCGAGTGACAAATTGCTGCCGTTGTCGGTGATAATGCTGTGTGGGAGACCAAATCTCACCACTAGATCCCGGACAAACCTGAGGGCAGTTGCCCCATCAAGATTTCTAATGGGTTTAGCTTCTATCCATTTAGTGAATTTATCAACTGCGACAAGTAGATGCGTAAACCCACAAGGTGCCGTCTGTAACGGTCCCACCATGTCTAGCTCCCAGACTGCAAACGGCCAAGTTATTGGTATTGTCCGCACTTCTTCAGCAAGAACATGTGGTTGTCGGGCATAATACTGGCGTCCCATGCATGTCTCAACCAGCTTGTTGGTGTCCGCCTTCGCGGTCAGCCAGTAGAATACTTGCCGGAAGGCTTTCGCGACCAACGACCGAGGAGTGGCGTGATACCCGCAATCTCCGAGATGGATTTCGCGTAGGATTTCCATACCTTCTAGCTGGGAAACACACTTTAGGTATACACCAGTAGTGCTCCTTTTATAGAGTTGCCCATTGATTATGGTATAACCCTTTGCTCATCGTACTATTTGCCGTCTTTCGACTTCGTCGTCAGGCAATGTTCCGTGTTTGAGATATTCCATGAACGGTTTTGTCCAAGCCGGAGGGACCTTAGTCACCATGTTGACGAAAGAGTCATCTCTATCCGGGTTGTCGATGTCGTCTTCCTTCACAGATGGTGTGCGTAGATGCTCTAGGAAAACTCCTGGCGGAATTTGCTTACGTCCTGATCCCAGCTTAGACAGCTGATCAGCCGCCTCGTTTTGCTCCCTAGGTACATACTTGACTTCGTAGCCCAAGAAGCTCTTGGCTATCTCGTCCACTTCGTCTCGATATGCCGCCATCATAGGGTTCCGCGCATTCCAGGTGCCAGCCACCTGCTGGGCAACCAAGTCGGAATCTCCACAGAAAACTATGCGCTTGATGCCAATATCCTTGGCTACACGTAGTCCGTGAATGAGTGCTTCATACTCCGCCATGTTGTTTGTAGCCGCGAAGTGGATCTGTAGAACATAGTGTAGCTTGTCTCCTGTTGGTGACTGTAGCAATACACCATCCCCCCACCCGTTGAGCAGCTTTGATCCGTCAAAGTGCATCACCCAATATTTTGGTTCCGGCAATGGAGTAGTATCTGGCGTCTCCGTCCAATCTGCAATAAAATCCGCCAAGGCTTGTGACTTGATAGCGTCGCGCCTCTTGTAGGTGATCTCGAAGGCGGCAAGTTCAATGCCCCACTTCGCGACTCTTCCCGTAGCGTCGTTGTTGTTGATAATGTCGGACAGTGGAGTCTTGCTCACCACTGTGATTGGGTGCTCCAGAAAGTAATGCCTCAGTTTCCGAGAAGCAAGGAATACTCCATAAGCTATCTTTTGGTAGTGCGGGTAACGCTGCTTGGACTCCGTCAAGACCTCGCTTACATAGTAAACTGGTCGTTGAACTCCGTGCTCATAGCCTGGTTCCTTCCGCTCTACCACGACGATGATGCTGATTACCTGGTTGGTTGCTGCCATGTAGATTAACAGGGGATCTCCAGGCTTGGGTGCTGCAAGGATGGGCGCTGAGGAAAGAATCTCCTTGAGCTGCTTCAATGCTGCATCTGCTTTGTCTGTCCATGTGAATTTGTCCGCCTTCTTCAGCAACTTGTACAGCGGCAGAGCCTTCTCTCCAAGTCGGCTAACGAACCGACTAACTGCTGCAACACAACTTGTTAGTCGTTGAATGTCCTTTAGGCATGTCGGACAGTTTATGTTTAAGATGGCCTTGATTTTCTCTGGGTTGACCTTGATTCCGCGTTGGGAAACGATGAAACCCAACAATTTGCCGGCTGGAACCCCGAAGACGCACTTCTTAGGGTTAAGCATAATGTTGTATTTTCGGAGATTATGAAAGGTTTCTTTTAAGTCGGAGATTAAGTCGTTTGATTTTTTCGACATCACCACGATATCTTCCACGTAGGCGTGAACGTTCCGACCAATTTGGGCGTGGAGGCATTGTTGCATTGTCTGCTGGTACGTAGCACCTGCGTTTTTTCAGCCCAAAGGGCATCGTAACATAGCAAAACGTGCCGTATGGTGTAGTGAACGAAGTGGCCAATTGGTCCGACTTCCTCATCTTGATCTGGTGGTATCCTGAGTATGCATCAAGAAAACACAAAAGCTCCGAGCCAGCCGTCGAGTCAATGACTTGGTCAATGCGAGGCAAAGCAAACGGATCTTTGGGACATGCTTTGTTCAAGCCGGTGTAATCAACGCATATTCTTAATTCATTGGTTCCCCTTTTGGGGACAAGTAAAGGATTGGCCACCCATCAGGTGTGAAGGACTTCTCGGATAAACCCGGCTTTAAGTAACCTAGCTATCTCTTTGCCAATGGCGTGTCTCTTCTCATCTCCGAAGCATCGTAGAGGTTGTTTCACTGGTTTGCATTTTGGATCGATGTTTAAGCTGTGCTCGGCAAGTTCCCTAGGTACACCTTTCATGTCAGCAGGTTGCCAGGCAAAGAAGTCCCTATTCTCATGGAGGAACTCGACGAGCGTGCTTTCTTATTTGGGATCCAGGTTCGTCCCAATGGCGACGGTCTTGGAGGCATCGCCTACCACAAGTTCCACCGACTTGGTCTCGATGGCGGCCTTGAACGCAGGAGCAGAGTCGGAGATCTGCTTCTTCGACGCGGGCATCTCTGAGTCATCGACCTTGCTCTGGATCTCCTTGAATTCTTCACTATAGAGGATAACTTCTGCAACGGCTGCTACATTAATCTTGCAATCCCTTGCCTTGGCAAAGCTTTCGGATACGGTGATGACACCGTTTGGTCTGGGTATCTTGAGTTTGTTGTAGATGAAGCATGGCTTGGCCATGAACGTGTGGAATATGTCACGGCCGAATATGACGTGGTACACGCTCTTGAAGGGGACCACCTCGAAGGTCATGCGCTTTTGGCGGTAATTGTTAACATCGCTAAAGGCAACCTGAAGTTCAATGCACCCAAGGAACCGAGCCTCCCGACCAGGTACTACGCCGTGGAAGATGGTGTTGGTCCGCCTTAGGTTTGCCTCCATCAAGTTCAACTTCTGCAGTGTATCCAGGTACATGATGTTGATGCTGCTTCCACTATCCATCATACACTTAGTGAACTCCATGACGTCGATCAAAGGATTGATGACCATGGCGTATTGGTTCTCTGTAGGTATAAGGTCTGGGTGGTTCGTCCTGTCCCAAGTTATTGGAACCTTCGACCAGCGCAAGTACTGGGGAACTGGGGGGGGAGTGGCCATCAGGATCCTTAGAGAGTTCTTATGTTGTCGGGCGGTGGGGGTGCCAAGGAAAGTGTGGTAGACTGGAGCCTTTTTCGCAAAGGGGTTCTTGCCCTTGTCGTCGCTCTTGGCGGCGTGCTTGGGGTCAAAGTCTTTGTCCATGTCACTTGAATCCTTGGACTCCTCCCCCTTCTTCTTCCCCTTGCCCTTGCCTCGCGGTCTGTTTTTCCGACTTTGCTTGTAGCCGGACTCCGGGTCTTCCTTGAGGTTGTTGACGAACTTGCAGTGTCGATTGGTATGGCTGGCTTTACCGTTGGCATCGATGTGTACGAGGCACGGCATATCGCAGTACTCCTCGTAGGTTTGAGGAACGCGGAGCGGCACCGAGGTGGTTTCACTTCCTCGTTGCTGCCCACGACCAGCTCCTCTTCCTCGGCCACGTTGTCCGCCTTCGCCTCGTCCTGCAAAAGTCATAGCGACCATGTAGGTAGATTGATTTTCTTCTGGAGCGGTTTTCCGCTTTGTACTGATGTTCCTCCGAGCTTGGGTTGGAACAGCTGTTGCCGGCAAGGATCCGCGAGCATCATCGTCGGCAGCTGCGAACTCACTAGCCAACTGAATCATCTAGTTCAAGTCCAGCTGGTGATTGTCCTGCAAGCGCTTCAGCTTATGTCAGAGCAACGTGCCTCTTTCCAATCCGTCGATGAAGGCGGCCATGGCGGTCTGAGCGTGCACTCCTGCGTAGGAATTCTTCATGTCCAGCCAACGAGAGAGGTAGGCGCGAGATGTCTCGTCTTTCTCTTGCATGCACCGCTGTAGATCGCCAACAGTGCAGGGGCGCTTGTATGTACCCTCAAAGTTCTTGGTGAATGCTTCTTGCATGTCCAACCAGTTGTAGATAGATTTCTCCCGCAAGTCGTCGATCCATTGACGGGTCGTGCCCGCCAATATTAACGGGAGGTACTTGACAGCGACGTTGGGGTTTCCACCGGCAATCTCCACCGCGTTGCCGTAGTCCTGCAACCATGTGGCTGGCTTGGTGGTGCCGTCATAGGGCTTGATGGTCTTGTCAATCCGGAAACCTTTGGGGTAAGTTGCGGATCGTATTACAGGTCCAAAGCAACGTGGTCCCAGGTATGGTCCTTTCCGGGCCTCGTGGATATTATCGATCCTTGAACGTGCATCGTTTGGCTCCGGGTTCTTCTTCTTGTCAACAGGGGACGGGCTACGTAAACGACACGGGCCCCCTCTGCCATGGTGACTTCTTGGTGGTGACGGAGGCGGAGGTGGCGGTGGGTTAGCCTTCTTACTGTTACCCTCCTGTGACTCCTTACGCCTGTCACAGTTGCTTGTCGGACGCGGAGGGTCATGGTGCAACCTGCTCCTGTGTCCTTGGTTACGCTCTCCGTCATGATGGGTCTGCTCCGCATTGTCGCGGATGACGATGCCACACTGCTTTGGTGGGGGCATATCCGTTCGATGGTGAGCCTTATAATCGTCGCGATGTCGGGGAGATCGGGGTGGTGGCGATGGGCGGCGAGGTCGGGCCTTTTCTCCGTGGTCGGAGGATATGGGGATGGCATCCTTCCTGTTGCGTGCATTCCTCCGTCTTCCTTTTGATGAACCCGTCTGGGACCCAACATCAAGAGGAGATCTGTCCCTTGGCGGTTTTTACTGACTAGACCGACAAAGCGCTGGATCGGACTCGAGCCTCTGAGAGGTGGCCTTTTCCTGCTGCTTCACCGCCTTGGCCACTAGGTCATAGACCTGTTCCACTACGTCGAGCGATCTATCCTGCTCCAGAAGGGTCTTGGCAAAGGTGGGGTTAAGGAGTGGGGTGGGCATCACTTGCTTGCCTTCACTGTCAATGTATGGCTTAGCTTGTGCCGTCTTCGAGGGAGCCCATCCTAGGTTGCGTCGTACACCAGGATCGTTGATGACGCGAGCCGAAGCTTTCTTAGCCTTCTGCTGCTGCAACAAAGTCTTGTACTCGGCCTCCATTGCTCTAGCCTTCTCTATAGATTTCTGCGTGTTGACCAGATCTCGTTCTAGCTTGGCGCCTTGCTCCGCGATGGCCTGCGCCTCCTCTAGCAGCTGCTGGCGTTTCTCGTCAAGATGGGTCACGTTCCAGATATGAGCAACAGTCAGTGGCTCGATGAGGAGATTGCCGTACATCACTCTATTAATTGGAGTAACTTGGGCTGCTGCAGACGTGGATGTTGGGGGCGGCAAGTTCGCGGTGTTGTTGTTGCTTGGGCCGGTACCGAGTTCCTGTGGCTGCTGCACTGGGTTAGGCGGAGGAGGCATGACCTTTGCACGATCATCATCAGCAACAATAAGTGGCCCCTTCCCCTTGTACAGCGCTGTAGGCGGAGATCGTCCGGGTTGATCTTCATCCATCGCCATCCCAATGGTGACGAACACCCCTCGAGACGTGACGGCGTTGTTGATTTGCTCGTCGCGCGAGTACTCCTCCTCCATCTCCTGCATAGCGGAGTCTAGCTCTTCTGGACTGTAGAATATCTCCTCAGAATCTGCACTGAAGTCAGCATAAAGTGCGTCAATGACAGAGTCGGAGGGTGCCAGGACTTCCTCGATGACGGGCGGTGGAGGTGCAATGGCAGCGACGATGACTGGAGGTGGTGGTGCCGCTGCGGCGATGGCGGCTGGAGGCGGTGGTAGTGGTGGCTGAATCGGAGGTTCTCCGTCGATGAGTGCGAGTGCCTTCTGGGCCTCCGTGTCAGCCTCCGCGTAGTTGTTGACGGTGCTCACCATCTGTTCGAGGGTAAGGCGTCCTATTGCCTGCTGCTGTCTTAGAGAATGCCGGAGGAGCGTGCCACGGTCCAGTCCTTCCACGAAGTGATACAGAGCGTTATCATCGGGGTAGTGGGCCAGATCGGCTCGTATACAGAGCCACCTGGCTAGGTAATCGCGGGGGGTTTCGCCTTCTCTCTGAACACAGCGTGCTAGATCGAAGATGGTGACCACACCGACGAACTTGGATCTCTGCTTTCCAGACGCATGGGAGAAGCCAACGGATTTGAAGTGATCTTCCACCTTTATATCCTGCATAGGGGCGGTTTGGGTGGGCCTTGAATTTTTCCGATCTTTGCCGGCAAACTCCAAAGAGAGATCCCACATCGATCCTTCCGTGAACGTATCCTGCCCGTAGGCGGTCCGTGCGGGCCTTGGATTTTTTCGATCTTTGCCGGCAATCTCCGAAGAGAGATCCGACATCGATCCTTCCGCGAACGTATCCTGCCCGTAGGCGGTCCGTGCGGGCCTTGATGCTCCTCCGACTCCTAGGGAACTAGTGCCCGAGTCGGTTTCGCCGATGAAGAGGTGGATGCCTCTTATAGGAACGATCGAACACCGTGTAGGGTTCGTCTTTGCCGGGATCCAGAACTCGTCGGGAGGGACGATCGGAACGTTGCCGGAGAAGAGAACGCGACCGATGGCTACGGTTTCGCCGATTCCCGCGAAGATCTTGGTCCTCGCCCGCTGAAGAGCCTGAATCACCTCTTGCCCCACGGTGGGCGCCAACTATCATGGTATTGCCGACGAGTACACCATGGAGGGGTCCTCACAGTGCGTGTTTAGAGACGTGGGGGAAGGCGGACGGTTGACGGATACGAGGTAACATATCTTACCATGGTTCAGATCCCACTACGGTGGCGTAATCCTACTCCTGCTATAAATCAGTATAAGGGCAATACGCCGAGTTACAGGGATTGGTTCGCTGTGCGAGGTTGTGTGAAGTTATCTATGATTGTTCCCTAAAGGCTCCCATAGGCCCGAATTATATAGTCGCCAGGTCCTAGGGTTACAGGGAAAAGTCCTAGCCGGACAGGTTACCGAGTCCTACACCGTCTATTACTAGTCTAGTGTATCTTGCACTCCAAGGCTCCGGGTACGTTGGTGACTCCACCGTAGCCTTCCTTTATCCGGCATGGGCCTCCCTTCTGGATCCATCTAACTGGGCCGCCCAGCAGGCCATAGGCCATGCTACCAACTGTGGGCCACCCGGGTTAGCCGGATAAGAGACATGCTATAGGGATACCCATATAGCATATCCCCAACACTTTCAACACCTTTTGGATATCCTATCGAGTTGATACTTTGCTCTTTTGTTTACAGATGTCGATGATGTGAAATAAAAGGGGAGCTTGTGAGTTCATGGAGTTTATACATTGTGTTAAAGAAACGCCTGGGCCGCTAGCCTAAGCCATGCCTAATCATGGTGGAAACTTGCAGCATCACCATAATGAGCATCCTCAATAAAAACTATGCATATGGTAAATAAAAAGATTGCTGAGATGCTCATTGTCTGCTTGCCTTGTCATTTTGGTTATGGGAAAGCTCCTGTACCATGTGCAAGGGGTACCCGTTGGTGGTTCTCTATGATATGCATGTATTTACAATGACAAGAACTTTCAGGTAACCAAAGTTGAGTAGCATGCGGAGCGGCCCTCGTACTCAAGAGACTTGGGATTTCCAGTTTATGGTCTGTCAAGCATATGATTCAGAGTGGACCTCACTTTCACCTTAACCACATGAAGATGCCTATGATAGGGGCAATGAGAGATCAAAGCTAACGAGTACATTCCTTTCAACATTTGGAAGCCTTTCAAACTTTTCAATTCACAACTTTGTTGAGTCACCACTCATTCTATGAGCACCTTCTTGAGAGCATAGTTGTCATTCTTGTGTTTATTCCAAAACTTGGTTAATTATGTCATGACTTTGATGCTCGTATCTCTGATATCTTTATCTCTAGTCTTCACTTGAACTTCAGAGGTGCCTTGGCATTTATATTGTGCTCTTCAAACAAAGGCAAGCGAGATACCACTCTAGCATACCTTACTATGAGCATTTCAATGTTGCTTATGTTTATGTTCCATGCTACTTATTATTACTGAGTTGGTTTCTCTTCATAGCTTTCAATGACTATTGAGTAGACTTAATTGCATACTTCTTATTATGAACTATCTAAGCATCTACTCTTGTGCTGAGAATATTTACATCATATGAAGCAAAGTGTTCGTGAAAGTTCTTTTATCGCACTCAGTTTTCAACTGAATTGCTTGAGGGCAAGAAATAAGCTAAGCTTGGGGGGAGTTGATACGTCCAAAACGTATCTACTTTCTCGAACACTTTGCTATTGTTTCTTCTCTAAACTTGTGTGATTTGGATACAACTAACACGGACTGACGCTGTTTTCAGCAGAATTACCTTGGTGTCTTGTTTTTGTGCAGAAAATGAACTATCAGGAAAAATCCCGGAAAATATGTCAAAAATTATATTTCACCAGAAGATCCACGGAGCCAGAAGATGAGACAGAGAAGGAGCCTGGGGATCCCACACCCATGCCAGGAGAGGGCCCACCACTGGCCGAGCCTGGGGGGTTCAGCCACCCCAGGCACCCCCTCGGCCTCCCTCTGCGCCTATAAGTTGCATTTCGACCTAAAAATCGAGGGGGGTTCGATAGTTTTCCAGAAAGAGTTCCGCTCCACCGCCTCCGCCAGAAACCAAGATTCGGATCCAGAAACTCCGTTCTGGAACCCTGCAGGGACGGGGAATTTGGAGAGGATCATCGCCATCGTCATCACCAACGCATCTCCATCAACCACCGATGTTTCCCTCATCCATGAGTGAGTAATCCCCCGCTGTAGGCTTGGGGATGGTAGGGATTGGATGAGTTCTATCATGTAATCGAATAAGATCTGTTAGGGCATAGTGCCTAGTATCTCTATTAGTGCTATTTGACTTTGTTGCAACTTGTTGTGCTTAATGCTTGTCACTAGGGCCCAAGTGCCATGATCTCACATCTGAACTTATTATTGAATCATTATGATAGCATTGTTTGTGATCTTATCTGCAAGTTGTGTACACATATCATTGTCCGGATCCAAAGGCCCCAAAGTAACAATAATTGGGACAACCGGAGGGGATGGCTGTGGTGTGAGGATCACATGTGTTCATGGAGTGTTAATGCTTTGCTCTGGTACTCTATTAAAAGGAGCACCTTAATTGCCAGTAGTTCCCTAGAGGCCTCGCTGCCACGGGCTAGCTGGACAGAAGATGTTGTCCAAGTTCTCATTGCAAGCATGTATGACTATATTTAGAGCACACGCCTAGGATTGTTTAGTACTTGGATGCTTGTTATTATTTATCTGCTATGCCCTAGGTCTTGAAGTTACATTTTTAGACTCGTCCATGCAACTGTAGAGATCCCTCCTTTATAAAGGAAAAGGATTCCTGTGATTGCAATGCTAGTCCCTGGATCAATAGCTAGCATCCACAGTTAAGATGTAATATCAAGAAACAAAGGTCATAATACAACTTTATAACGAGGAATAAAATAATTCATTACATCTTACATAGCTCATTTGGCTATCACATTACATTGCAGCAGAATATTTATAAAGCATGGGGTCCTTCATCTTCAAAGTGCCACAGGCAATCATGTTGGTTGTAGACTTGTAATCCTATTCAACACACTTCACTAACATCAAACAAACCTGCAACATAATAAGTTGCAGCCACAAGGGTCAATACATTTGAATTGTATTGGCAAGTTTCACTACTATGTAGAATTAAGTGGATCCTATCATTACATGCATATTTGGCTAAGTGGGGTTTAGGCTCATTTGCAGAAAGCAATATAGTTTTATCCTATCTTTTAAAAATAGTTTTGATCTTTTGTCAAATCTTTCTGAACTTCTTGGAAAACTCCAAGTGCTTCAAATCCCTTGTTGTCACCCTCAAGTTTTAACTTTGAGAAATTGGAATGTCAAGATCTTCCATAGCTTCAGGCCTTAGTTGCTCAGTATTGTCCATAACCGGGGACACGGCTAAGTACTTAGATTTTTATCTTCTGCAGAAGTTGTACACTTTACCCACATGACACAATCTCATCTTGTTGCCACCAGTGGCCGCTGGATAAGTACTCACCAAGATGGAGTACTGGCAGATTGAGAATGTGACGAAGTATTTCCATAGGTGTCCTCCCAATACACAATGCTAGCTTGTCTACCAGGCACCAATATAGGGTTTTGAGTTCCCTCATTCTAGTTAACCTGAAGAGGCCAATGCATGGGTCTTCCACTATGTAGTTGACTAATCCAGTGCCCATTTAGCATGTGGCTGTACACGGAAGCCACTGTACGAGAAACATGTCCAATCTCTAAGTCCCTGGGTGGTTTTCTTCTGGTGCACAACAAAAAGATATTGCCATATAAACATGGTTCCTATTGTTGCCACCTTGTCCAAAACTTGAGTATCCTTGTCCACCCAGGTGGTTCATTGAGTACTTGTTTTATTATATAAAACACAAGTCTTTTCAATACTTCATATAAACTCAACATGTATCTCTTCTCAAAAAAATATAGCAGGGCTAAGCATAATACAACTACATTGTTTTCACTAAGGAATATATAAGGGTGTCCTATTAGGATTTAGCATAGCAAAATATAGTAGTCCTTATCTTGCATGTTTCAAAATCCACTAAGTGTAATGAAAATAGTAGGACTTTGGATGATAGTGTCACTTGCCTTTTTGGTAGAGAATGTTGGTTCACTTCTTGATCTTGCTAATATCACACTCTTCTAATCTTCACTACAAATCAATCAAGCAACCATAGATTCAACTAGCATTCCAACCAATATTCAAACAATTTAACACACATAAAATAATAGAAACAAAGTCATGCATGCAAGCATGCAAATGATAGTTTTATTTGCAAAGGTGGTTTCTACTAGGCTCTAAACATTGTAAGGTTCAAAGTGGTCAATTCCTAATGTCGTGGGAATGGTCACGGCAGATGCTGCAATCGGCAGCGAGTAGTAGAACGAGGGGCAAGGGCGGCCAACCATCTGCGGTGCGAGATGAGGGCGGAGACACAGGGTTTTACCCAGGTTCGGCCCCCGGAGGGTAAAGACCTACTCCTGCTAGATTGTATTATGGATGTGGTACAATGGGCGAACTCGGCGGCTAGGCGGCGAGTCGCTTGGGGGTATGATGGAACGTCTCTCTACACGCCCCGCAGGGAGGTTTATATAGGCTCACCTCCCCTAGGGTTTACATATCTCCACCGATTCAGTTAAAGGTTCGGTACTCGTTTAACCTAATCCGACTGGGCCTATCTACTCGCCTGGGCCTTCAGCTTCCAGTCGCTTGGTTCCTCGCTAGGCTTCAATCCAGTCGCCGTCTTGCAGGCCCACTCGCCAAGTCTTGGGCCAGTCGGAAACGTCCTGCTGGGTATACCCCGGTAGGCATATCCCCATCAGTAGTCCCCGAGGCCGTCGTCGATTTGGCGTAGGTGGCTGCTGGCAGTCGGAGCATACGGCTGCTGAGTAGACATCCAGTCGAATCAACGGCGGGCTCCTGTATAAAGGAAAAACTAATCACACTACTCGCAGCTTTGGCGAGTCGAGTCGGCGAAACACTGTCATAGTGGTTGGGTCGGCGAGCCGAGTGGCTGAAGTTGGACCGTTAAACATGGTCAAACTAGCCGTTGGAGTTAATCCAACGGTAACTTTTGGCGTAATCATCGCGCGGTAACGGTTCCCTGATTTGGCGGGTAGCAACCTCTATATAAGAGGAATGGCTAGCGATCAGAGGACCACCGTCTCACCATTTCCTCCGACTGTGCGCACCTTTCGCCTCCCTCCGCACCGCGACCCAGCCAACCGGAAATCCGCGCAACTGGCTTCCTTTGAGGAGGCCGGGATTCTGCAAGCCGGCTGCTGGCGCATCCCCGTGGCCGGAGAGGTGACTCCAAACCCGCGAGAGAGGGAGTTCATCTGCTTCACCAGTCATCTCGAACGGGGGCTAGGGTTCCCCACGTCCCTATTCTTCCGGCACTTCTGCTCCTACTACGGGATCCAGCCGTCGGATCTGGGCCCCCATAGCGTCGAGCAGCTCGCCATCTTTGTGGCGTTCTGCGAGTGCTACTTGGGCTGCCGGCCCTACTTCCCTCTTTGGCAAGATCTGTTCCATGGACGGATCCGCCGCGAGGAGGCGGGCGGCCCAATGCTCGCCGCGGTGGCCTAACCTTCCAGCTGAAGTAGAAGGCCTCATTCTTCGACCTGATGCTGCCCGCCAAGGCAGCGAGCGACTGGAAAAAGTCGTGGTTCTACGTTGCCGAGGCGACTCCGGAAGGCGAGACGGCAATTCCGCGGTACTCCGCCGATCGGTCCGAGCCGCGCTGCCTTCAAATCGGCAAGCTTCCCGGCGACCAGCGGATGGTTGTCGACGAGATGCTTCAGACCATCCACGGTCTAAAGAAGAAGGGCCTCTAGACGATAAACTTGCAACTGCTGGCTCGGGCGGCGACTCGTCCCGCTGGCCAGGCGCGAGCACTACATGTACCAGTACACCGGCCGGGACGACCCGACAAAAGCTAGCTTGACCGAGTGGAGGCTCGATGACTACACCGCGGCCCTGAAGAAAATCACCCAAGCGGTGTACTTGGACGCTCAAGCTGGGGTCGCCCCCTATACTGCGAAGCGCTCAGCCCCAACAGTAATCACTTCGTATCATTCGCAGTCGCAGTCCTTTTGCAGTCGCGGTCATACTAACTTCAATTTGCCTTTGTTGCAGCTGTTCCAAGTGGTGGAAGGGTGGCTCCCGCCCTCGGATGATGAGAATTCGAGCTCGTCCGTCCGAGACATGGGCGGGTCGCCCGCTAGGAGCGACAAAGGCGACAGCGACGATGAATCCGAGGAGGAAGCTGCCCCGCTGGCTCGCAAGACCCGCGGGCAACGTCAGCGCGAGCTCGAGGCGAGCAAGAGCCTCGAGCGCCATGATGATGAAGAAGAACTTCCGGAGACGACCTCGCACCGCCAAGCTACTCCGTCAAAGAAGAAGAAGAAAGAGAAGGAGGCGAAGGCCCCTCCAAGAAGGAAGACGAAACCGACGAGGCCGGCCTCGCCACCACACTCGGCAAGCAGTTCCGACGCCCCCAGCCCGGCCAAGGATGAGGCGCCGCCAACGACGGCCGCGCTAGACACGGCCACCATCGAGGTGCCCCTGGCGTTGATGTCTCCGCCATTCGCCCCGGTCTCGGGGCTGGGGGAGGCTCCGGCCGCGGCGACTTCGCCTCGCAGGGAAGCTCCTGTCGAAGAAGTTACAGAGGCTCCGGTCGCAGCTTCAACGACGAAGAAGCCGTCCGTGTCTTGGGCACGCGACGTCCTGGACATGGGGCTCAGCCGCCGACTGGGACCTGAGCTGGAGAAGCCAGCCGGCCTCCGTACGGGGCTGCGCTTCATTCCGGTCGCCAAGTGAGTGCACTCGCCTTCCTTTGTCTCCCATAATCATTGAATTATCTTGCTTATATGATCAATGTACAGGACCGGAGTGAAGAAGATGGGCCATCTAACCGTGGCTAAGGTGTCGTCCGTCGTCAGCGAGGAGGATTTTTCCCGTAAGAGGAAGGCGGACGAAGTCGTCGTCCCTGCGGATGGCGGCAAGAAGGCCAAGGGTGACGCCGTCGTCACGATTTCTGACGACACGGTGGCCGCACCGGCTGGTCCTGCAACGGAGGCGGCCGCGTCCATGAAGGAGGGCGCTCCGTTGCCTGGAACGGCCGAGCCGACCTCTTTTGGGGCGGGTGCCTCTATCGCCACCTTCCCGCGCTTCATGACCAAGGTGGCCGCGGAGAGTGGAACTTCTCCTTCGAGCCACGCTCCAGGAGTCACCGACGCCGAAGTCGACCAGCGCCGTGGGCATACGCCAGCTCTCCTTGCGTCCGTGGACGCGATACAACTCCACGGCATGCTTGGTGCAGCCATCCAGGTACATCCAGTCCCCGAGGATCAGGTCGGTGTTTTGCAGCGGCCTGATTCTTTTAGTGTCTTTTATTCGCTTTTCGCATCCAGTCCCCGAGTGCGCACTCGCTGAATTTCAGTGGGTGGGCACTTTAGGAATTCCTTTGAGTACCAGTCCCCGAGTGCGCACTCGCTGAATTTCAGCGGGTGGGCACTTTAGGAGTTTCTTTGATTGCCAGTCCCCGAGTGCGTACTCGCTGAATTTCAGCGGGTGGGCACTTTAGGAGTTTCTTTGATTGACCTTTTGGTGATGTGCAGGGTCTGCAGCTTGAATCGGCCGACCGATTGGCGGCGAAGCAGCACGCGGAAAAGGAACTGGCCATCGTCCAGGAGGCGAACGAAGGGCTTCGGGTTGTTGCCGCGAAGGCAGAGGAAGCTCGCCAGGGGCTTGTCCCCGCTAGTGAATTGGCGGCGGCGCAGTCGGCTTTGAGTTCGGCCGAACAACGGATCGCCGACCTCGAGCGCCAGCTGCGGGAGGCGGAGGAAGAAGCAAGCTCAGCCGATGGGTGAGCCAAGGCCGTCGTTGCAGCCGCCGAAGAGGATCGCAGAGTGTCGGAAGTCCTTATTGCTGGGCTTCAGGATGACCATACGTCGCTTCAATGCTTCATCACGACCCTCGCCCGCCCGTTGATTGGTAAGCGCGTCTGCCTCTTTCAGTAGCTGTGCCATTTGTGGTGTCCGTCGTATTCATTATTGTCTTCTACTCGCAGGTCGCATCATCGACAGCGCGGAAGAAGCAAGCACGTTCGACGCGCGGCAGTGTGTGAGCACGCTTGTCGATTCGGCCACGTTGTCGGCGACGTGCATCCGTGCCTACCTCCAGGAGATATCGCCCACGGAAGTGATTCCCAGCGACCTCGTTGAGGTGTGGAGGTATTTGGAGAAGGCGCCCGCGGTCGTGGAGTTCATGACGCGGTCGGCGTTTTGGCGCGGGGCGGCGACAGTGCTTAGCCTTGGTCTTGCCCACTTCCCGAGGACTTCGACATCGACGATGTGACGAGTGGCTACCCATCGTCGACTGGCGCGGTGGAGCTTTCCGAGGTCCTCAAGTTGCAAGACCGCGCCGCCAAGTACTCGGAGCGTGTCTTGGCGATGGGCGACTTCCTCCCGTACCAGGAGACGGTCGTTGTGTCTGGCGACCCCGAGCCGCCGCATCGTGATCTCAAGGTTGAGCAACCCTTCCGCGCGGCGATGGCGGGTGAACTGACGACGTATCCGTCGAACCCGTACACGCCGTTCATCCGCAATCGCCGGGGAGTTGGTGAGTCGTCGTCTAAGCCTGCAGAATAGGATAGTTTGCCATGTGGGGTTAGCAGCAGTTCTGCCATGCGGGCATATTTTGTAATGCGAAACAATGCAACATGCTATCGAATGAGATGTCGTGTCTATTTTGGTAATTGTTAAGTGTTTGTGATTGTTGTTTGAACGAGTCCCCGAGCGCGTCCGCCCTTTTGTGGGGTTTACCTCGTATGTGGTGTGTTTGGTGTCTCTGTGTGTTTTATTATTGTGGTCGACTCGCCCGGACTCGAAGAGCCAGTCGCTAGGCGACTCCCTTGAACGCGCTGTACTTCGCCGTTTTCCCGTGTGCGAACGAGGTCGGGTGGCCGAGTCCCCGAGCGTGGTACTTGGCTGTTCCAGGCACGACTCGAGGGTGAGTGAGGACTTGGCGCGTTAGTTTGTGCGCGTCACTCCTGCCTGGCCCGTGGGGTCAGTCGCGTGGCGAGTCCTGGGCATGCTCTCCTACTTGCGTTTTCCCGGACCGCTCGAGGTGAACTGGTCCGCAGTCCCCGAGCGTGGTACTTAGCCGTTCGAGTCGCTATGTCGAGGATGCGGAGGATCGTGGTCGCTGTAAGAAGCGTAGGCAGTAGTCTTGGTTCGTAGAACCAGTCGAGCTAGGCGACTCCAATGGGGCTCCAGGTAGGCATTTTTCGTGGACGATGCAAGACCTGAGGTAGCTCAGTGCTCTTGCACCGCACTACTTAGCCGTGCCGATCGCTGTACCAAAGGTTGACTTCTGCGGTTAGCGTGATGCTGTTATTACGAGTGCGAGTGGCACAAGACACGGAGAGTAGGCGCAATTTGCGGTAACCGTTTCTTTTTATTTCATATCGACTGGAGAGTACATATGTGGGGTTCTAGGCGTAGAACTTCCGTAGGAGGTTTACATTCCATGGTCGCTTGACGTCGAGTTTGCCGTCCCCGCGGACGTCGATGAGGTAGTAGGCGTCGTTGCCGAGTATACGGCCGATGGCGAATGGTCCCTCCCATGGAGGGGAAAGCTTGTGCATGCCCTTCTTGTCCTAGATGAGACGCAACACCAGGTCGCCTTCTTGGAAGGTGCGAGTTTTCACCCGCCGGCTGTGATAGCGGCGGAGTCCTTGTTGGTAGATGGCGGTGCGCGAGCGAGCTAGGTCGCGTGCCTCGTCGATTTGATCGACTCCATCCTGTCGTGTGAGTTCGTTCGCAACTTCTGTGTAGTGGACTACCCTTGGCGAGTCGTGCTCAAGGTCGGTGGGCATGACTGCCTCGGCGCCGTACACCATGAAGAAGGGGGTGAATCCCGTCGACCTGTTGACCGAGGTGCGGATTCCCCAGATGGCGGAGGGAAGCTCCTCGACCCAGCACCCGGCGGTGCGCTCGAGTGGTACTTGGAGTCGCGGCTTCAGGCCGTGGAGGATGCTTTGGTTGGCCCGTTCCGCCTGGCCGTTGGATTCCGGGTGGGCGACTCACGCGAGGTCGAGCCGAATGTGGTGCTCTTCGCAGAATTCGGCCATGGCTCCTTTGGCGAAGTTGGTGCCGTTGTCCGTGATGATGCTGTTGGGGAACCCGTAGCGATATATGAGTTCGCGTAGGAATTTCGTGGCGGTCTTCCCGTCGCATTTTCGGACTGGCTTGGCCTCCACCCACTTTGTGAATTTGTCGACTGCGACCAGGAGGTGGGTGTAACCGGAGGGAGCCTTCTTGAAGGGGCCCACCATGTCCATGCCCCATACGGCGAATGGCCAGGTGATGGGGATTGTTTTGAGCGCTGAGCTCGGCACGTGCGTCTGGTTGGCGTACTTCTGGCACCCGGCGCACCGCTGGACAATGTCGACAGCGTCGGCGTGTGCGGTGGGCCAGTAGAAGCCATGTTGCATAGCCTTGGCGACGAGGGAGCGGGCGCCAGCGTGGTGGCCGCAGTCACCGGAGTGGATGTCGTGGAGGATCTTGCGTCCTTCGGCAGGTTGGACGCAGCGTTGGAACACGCCGGTGACACTGCGCTTGTGGAGCTCACCGTCGATGATGGCGTAGGACTTGCATCGACGGGCGATCATCCGAGCTTCCGTCTCGTCTCCCGGCAAGGTGCCGGCTTCCAGGTAGGCGATGTAGGGCTTGGTCCAGTCGTCTGGCTCGTTAACGAGTGCGACCAGGGCTGCCTCTGGTTGGAGCGGGACTCCGATGTCGATCTCCCTTGGGGGAGAGACTGATGGCTTGGTGATCGTGTCGAGGAAGACGCCGGCGGGTGGTGCGAGTCGAGCCGACCCGATGCGAGAGAGGGCGTCGGCCTCCTCGTTCTTCCGCCTATCGATCCACTCGACGGAGTAGCCTGTGAAGTGTTCGCCCAAATTGTCCACTGCTTGGCGGTACGCCGCCATGGTGGGGGAGACGGCGTCGCAGGTGCCAGCGACTTGTCCTGCGACGAGGTCGGAGTCGCCGTAGCAGCGTAGGCGGTTGACATTCATCTCCCTGGCGGCCCTCATGCCGTGTAGTAAGGCCTCGTACTCGGCCATGTTGTTTGTGCAGGGTGTGAAGTCCAGGCAGAGGACATAGCGGAGCTTGTCGCCCTTCGGAGAGGTTAGCACAATCCCTGCGCCTGCGCCGTCCGCGTTCTTGGAGCCATCAAAGTGCAGGCTCCAGTAGTGGAGGTATGGTAGCTTCTCTGGCTGCTGGGCCTCTTCCCAGTCGGCGATGAAGTCCGCTAGGGCTTGCGATTTGATCGCTCTTTGTGGCTCGTATTTGATGTTGTGGACGCCGATCTCGACGGCCCACTTGGCGACTCGCCCGGTCGCCTCACGGTTGCGGATGATGTCCTGCAACGGTGCGGAGGAGACGACCGTGATCGGGTGCTCCTAGAAGTAGTGCGGCAGGCGTCGCTGTGCCCTGAAGACCGCGTATACCAGCTTCTGGTACTGCGGGTACCGCTGGCGCGACTCGGTGAGGACCTCGCTGATGTAGTAGACCGGTCGCTGTACTGGGCGCTCCTTTCCTTCCTCCGGTCGCTCGACGACCATGACCGCGCTGACGACGCGCTCGGAAGCCGCGACGTAGACTAGCATGGGTTCTTTGTCGACCAGGGCGGCGAGTAGCACCTTCTTGAGGTCGCGGAGCGCGTCGTCCGCCTCCTTGTCCCACTGGAATGTGGGGTTCTTGCGCATCAGGCGATATAGAGGCATTGCCTTTTCGCCCAAGCGGGGGATGAAGCGACTGAGAGCCGCTACTCGCCCAGCCAGCTTCTGAACGTCGCGCAGGCACTCGGGTTTGCCGATTCGGGCGATCGTGTCGATCTTGGTGGGGTTCGCCTCGATCCCGCGCTTGGAGACGACATAGCCCAGTAGCTGTCTGCGGGTACACCGAAGGTGCATTTGCCTAGGTTGAGCTTTATCTTGTATTTTTGCAAGTTGGCGAACGTTTCCGCCAGGTCGGCGAGTAGGTCGCCCTGGCGAGCGGACTTTACGACCACGTCGTCGATGTAGACGTGGATGTTGCGGCCAATTTGGCTCGCAAGGCATTCTTGCATGCACCGCTGGTAGGTCGCCCCGGCGTTCTTGAGGCCGAAGGTCATGGCGGTGTAGCAGAAAGCTCCGAATGGCGTGATGAACGCCGTCTTCTCCTCGTCCTCGACAGCCATTTTGATCTGGTTGTAACCAGAATAGGCGTCGAGGAAACACAGCGATTCCGAGACCGCGGTGGAATCGATTATCTGGTCGATCCGCGGGAGGACGAACTGCTCCTTTGGGCAGGCGCTGTTCAGGTTTGTGTAGTCGATACACATCCTCCAGGTCCCGTTTTTCTTCTCGACCAGGACTGGGTTTGCCAGCCACTTGGAGTATTTGATTGGCCGGATGAAGCCTGCAGCGAGTAGACGCTGCACCTCTTCGGCGATTGCTCGGCGGCGCTCTTCATTGAAGGGCCGCAGCGAATGCTTGATAGGTCGCACTTTGGGGTCGGCGTTTAGCTTGTGCTCAGCGAGCTCCCTGGGGACACCGGGCATGTCAGAGGGCTTCCATGCGAAGATGTCCCTGTTCTCACGGAGGAACTCGATGAGCGCGCCTTCCTATGCCGGGCTCATGCCCGTCCCGATCGTCACCGTCTGGCTGGAGTCGCCTGGGACCAGCTCGACGGTACGGGTGTGCGTGGTGGCCTCAAAGGTTGAGGTGTTTGCGCCCTTCGAGTTGGGCTTCTTGAGTATGGTGGGGTCGTCGTTGTTGACCCCGCTCGCGTATTTGGTGAGTTCATCCGCGTGGTTGGTCTCCGCCGCGATGACGGCGTCAGCGAGCTCGGCGCCTTTGGCCTCGCACTCGGCGGCCATGTCGGGGTCGCCGTTGATGGTGATGACGCCGCACGGCCCGGGGAGCTTCATCGCGTTGTACGCGTAGTGGGGCGCTGCCATGAACTTGGCGAACGCCTGGCGCCCCAGGACGCAATGGTAGGGGCTGTCGAATGGCACGAGCTCGAAGACGATCCGCTCGGTGCGGAAGTTTGCTGGTGTGCCGAAGGTGACTGGCAGCGTGACCTTGCCGATCGGGTACGCCTTCCGACCGGGGACGATGCCGTGGAACGTGGTGTGGGTCGTCTCGATCATCGACTGCGGGAGCCACAGCCGCCTGAAGGTGTCCAGGTACAGGATGTTGATGGAGCTTCCGCCGTCCATCAATGTCTTGGGGAGCCAATAGTCGCCGACCTTAGGCTTGACCACCAGGGCGACTCGACCTGGGTACTCGATGCGTGGCGAGTGGTCTTCTCGACTCCAGGTGATGGGCTGCTCCGACCAGTTGAGGAACTGGGGAACGTCCATCTGGGCCACCGCGTTGACGGCGACGGCGCGGGCGATGACCTTCTTCTCGCGCTTCGTGTTGAAGCCCGTGAAGGTGTGGAGCGATCCGGCCACTTTGCCGAATTTTCCGCCGTTTGGCGGGTCGTTGTCGGGGTCCTCCCGTGCTCGCCGTGCCTTCTCGATCTCCCTGAGGGTGTGGCAGTCGGCGGTGGTGTGCGTGGCGGGCTTTCCTTCCCTGCTATGAAATGCACATGGTTGGTTAAGGAGAGCCGCGGGGTCGAACCTTGGCTTGGCCTTGTAGTTGCCGCCGTCGCGGCGTTGTCCTCCGTCGTGGCGGAAGCTCTTGGGCTCGCGTTGCGTATGCCCGACGTTGGCGACGAAGTCGACTCGCCCATCACTGCGGCGATGCCGGTGAGGCGAGTGTTGCTGTAGCGCAGGTCGGACCGTCGTCCGCTGTCGTTGCCGCTCGTGCGGCGTTGACCTCCTGACTCGTCGTCGGTTTCCTGGTTTGGATCTTTCTCCGCGTACCGTTTGGCGATCTCGAGGAGGTCGGGGATGTTGTCGAGTGTGCGAGAGTGTCGCTTGAGCTTGGCGACCAGGGGCTCGTAGCGGCACGAGGTCTTGAAGCAATGGATCGCGGTGTCCGGGTGGATGCCGACCGCGTTGTACCAGAGTTCTTGCCACCGTTGGACCTAGTTGCAGGTCGACTCGCGGGGTCCCTGGACGCATCGCTCCAGGTCCTCGATAGTGGTGGCACGGGTGTAGGAGCACTCGAAGTGCCTGACGAAAGCGTCGCGCATCTCCTCCCAGGAGTCTATACTGTCCTGAGGGAGGGTGTTGATCCACTGCCTGCACGTCCCCTCCATCATCAGGGGGAGGTAACGGGCGGCTAGCAGGTCGGTGTGGCCTGCGATCCCCATTGCCATGAGGTATGTGTCGAGCCAGACGGCGGGGTCGTACGAGGAGTCGTACTTTTCTATCTCCTTCGGCGCCTTAAAGTTTGGCGGGTACTTCTCGCCTCGGATCATTGGTCCGAAGCACTTGGGGCCGAGTCGACTGAGCGAACCCATGGGCTCGCCATCGCGGCGATTGGTTAGGGTGTGTCGCAGGTCGTCGGGCTGGCGTGCGCGCCAGCTTTGGTTGTTGATGATGTGGGTGCGGGCGTCGATGGCTTGACCGTTGGCGGCGATGAGGTTGGTCATCGGCCTAGGGTCGTTGGTGGAGAGTGCCGCGTTCGCGGGTCGGTGTTGGAGCTGCAGTGGCTCCGGTGGTGGGCAGTTGAGTGTGTTTGCCGCCATTGGGCGGCCGCTCGAGGCCGCTCTGCTTCCCGAGGAACGCGAGTATACTCGACCTTGCGAGTCGGCGCCCTCTCTTTGCTGCTCGACGGCCTTTGCAAGCAGGGCCCTGACGTATTGGATCTGCAGGGCGCCGTCGCCGGTGGCCGCGATGCTGTCGGCTGCTGCCCGGCCTGCCACGAGGTTGTCCATAGGGGTGGAGAACAGTGGGAGGCCGTTTGCGTCTCGCTCCCGTGAGGAGACGACTATCCGCGGCTGGTCCCTGGGGGTGTGCGGTTGGGTGGAGGCGGGGCGCCCATCGCCGTCGACCCTGGCGGGGGTCGGGCGCTTCCTCCTGGTGGCGCGTTCTCGCAGATCGCGCGCTCGGCCACGTGGGCCGGGTCGTTTTTGTCGTCGAAGTTCAGGGCGTGCCCCTGAATGGTGGGGTTCAGGCGCGACCTGATCCGCTGTTCGTGGTAGCGCGATAGCTCCTGCGCCGTCACCTGCTCGAGGCGGAATTTCTCGCGCTCGGCTTGCTCCTTGCGCACTGTCGTTATTTCATGCGCAAAAGGGTTTTATCTATAAGCCATTTCTTAAATCAAATCATTATTTCATGCGGTGAAAAATGCTTTTAGCAAGGCAACCATTTTTATATTGTTCACCAAATAAGTTATTAATTCACAAAACTTGGTGTTTAGGGTCTGTAGGTTTGAATCAAATCATTTTCCAAAAGGTTTTACTCAAAAATTATTTCCATAATAAAATCAATGTTCTCATTTGACTAGAAATGAGTTAATTCAAGTATTTACTCCTAAACTTCACAAAATTCATTTTTAAATCCATGAGTTGGTTCCTAGGTTCAGTAGGTTCACAACAAACCTTTTGCCAAGGATTTTATCCCCAAAATCATTTTAGAATAATTTTTATAACCTAAACAAGCATACATAAGTTTCTGCAAAAACAAACATTTTACCAGACGCTTCTTACTAAACAAAGTGCATGGTTGGCTAGGGCTTGCTTTTCTGAATCAATTGATATAAAGTTTGCAAAATTTGGACATGTAGATTTAAAGTTATGGAATTTACAAAATCACATATCTAATAGATTCAAATCTGTTTTTAAAACCAGAGTCTGGCCACGCGTCCTATTCCTATTCGCCCATACCGTTTCGTCTGGATCGCGCTATGGGAGGTGTTAGATCTAATTAGATCGTGCGGCACAGATTGATCAAAAACGGTTCGTTAAGTCATCTATTGTATCCCTGCGATTTGCATCCAACGGCTAGCGACGATCTGACCTAACTCTGGCGGCGCTCAGCGGCAGCGCCCGGCGGCGACGCTCGGCTAGCGGCGGAGCTGGCGCTAGAGGAAGCAAGGAAGAAGAAGAGATGGCTCATAGTGATCGCCGTGGCACGGGGATGCTCAACCTACTCGCGATTGACGAAGGGGCGCACAGGGTTGCAGACAATTGCTCGTCGGAGTCCTTGCTGTCGTCGGATGCTCTCTGTTGAAGATGGTGGCGAGGCTACGGTGCACGCCAGAGAAAAATAGAGGTGGCGTTAGATGCGCAAGGTCATGGCGTTGATGCGTGCGTGAAGGAGAAGGAGAGGGGCGGTCAGGTTCTTACCAGAGGAGTCGCCGGAGAGGAAAACAGACGGTGGTGCTACTGTTCATCGTTGTTGTTGACGCTGCAGAGCATGCGCGGGCGGGCTGACGATACAGAGAGATGCGCCTGGGTCTGGGGAAAGTGCCTGTGTGCTCGGGGAGGCAAGGGGCGGAGGATACTGACCGGAATCGCTCGGTGAGCTCGCTGGAACAGAGGGTGGTGCGGAGAAGATTCCGAGCAGCCTGGTGGCCGAGAGAGCCGGGCGAGAGAGGGGAAATGGAGAGGAGGGAGAGGCGGTTAAGAAGGCATGGTCGCAGGGGAGATTAACTGCTGCGTTAACGCGAATTGATGCTGATAATTTCTGCCAGAAACGGTCGAGGAGGAGAGGCGCGGTCATCGCGGGTGAGGACGACGATGAGGTGGCAGTGGGGTCTGGGCGTCAGCGAAAGAGAGAAGGGTGCGGTGGGGTCCGTCAGTCAGTCTCTGAGTGGGTGCGTTTCTGAGTGGAAAACGATTTGTGCGTGGGGGTTTAATTGGGCTGGAGCTGGGCTGCTAACTGGGTCGAGTCCTTTAACATTTTTTTGTTCTGTTTGCTTTTCTTTTTCTTTCTCTTTAATTCTGTTTTGATTTTGTTTAATCAATTCAAACCTCAATTTGATTTCAAATCTTTGCCAAATTTTGTGTAGGTTTAAGTACTGATTAATAAAACATTCTGATAACATTTTTAGAATAATTTATTTATTCTTTTTAAGGTCTTTTAATTATTCAAAATAGGCTTAGTTTTAAATCATAAAAGATCTATTAATAATTCTAACACCATTTGATTTTCCAAAACCATCCCAATCTTTTCAGTAGGTTTTTATTTGATTATTTGGGTGTCAAATAATTCACCTTGAACTATTTGGAAAGTATTTAATATAATTTATTAATCATTTAAGATTGGGTAATTGTTTTAATTACAATGGAATTTAATATAGTTTTAATTCCCAAATTTTTATTTGGAGGTTTTATTTTATTTAAGTTGGTTAAACAACTTTTATTCCACTTGGGTAAATTCCAAATATCATTTTCTCATGTATTCTTATTTAGAGATTTGTCTTTAATAAGATAGGGATAAAATGGTTATTGCCATTTTATTTTATTTGGAATATTTTTTTATCCTTTTATTTTATTTGGATTTGGGATCATAATCAGTCCATTTGTTTAATGGATTAGGCCAAGATTTGATTTGGTCTTTAAATATTCTTTATTTAATATTTTTATCTTTGTCTTATAAAATCCATATCTTTTTTTATTTAGAGATCCAAACTTGGTGATTCCAATTTGTGAAATCTTATTTATTATTTGTTTATCCTTTTAAATATCTTTAGGATTATTTGCTCACCAATTGGTATGGTTTTCTGGATAAGTACTTTATTTGCTTTGGAAATTTAATTTCCTTATCTTACTTTATTCATAGGATTTTATCCATGGTTCCAAATTAAGTGAAACCAATTTCTATGGTATTATATTATTTCTATTTGTCTTTCTTGATCATTTGTGAATGTTTGTTGACAAATTTTTATATGGATCAAATCCATAGGCTTGGAGATAACTTGGAAATGATTTTTATTCCATTAGGGTTTATGGTTTGGATTTTATTTTCCAAGTGTTTAAATTTCCAGATACATTTATTGAGGAATGCATTTCTCTTGATTTGGATTTTGTTGAATTCAAACTTTTAATTAAAGTTTGTTCAAGATGGGGTTTTAAGTTTCCCTTTAGAAACAAAAGTTTCTTTTCACCCTGATTTTCAACAAAAATTTATTTTGTTTATTTTATTTTTCGCATTACAAGATTTGGAAAATCTTGGGATGTGACAGCAACGCCTGTCCATCCATCCCTATGCCTACCGCACTCGAATCCTACTGTTACCGTTACAATTACTATTGGTACTGTTTTACTGCCGCTGTTGCTTTACTATTGCTACTACCAAACTATTGCTACTGATAAACTTCTGTGAACAAGAACTATTTTTAGGTGCAGCTGAACTGACAACTCAGTTGTTAAGGCTTGTAAGTATTCTTTGACTCCCCTTGTGTCAAATCAATAAATTGGATAATACTACCCGCGAAGACTGTTGCGATCCCCTATACTTGTGGGTCATCAACCACCAAATGGCTAATTCAAAATTCTACCACCACATTTAAAAAAAATACTAGACCACCTTATATGGACAATGTACCAACAAGGGGATCTGAAACCTTTCTGTCCACCCTTGGTAAAAAAGATAAATTCCTGCCGAATCGGTAGGAAGTGGGTCAGATATGAACTATACGTACATGATCCAATGCTCATGTTTTTTACAAAAATCATTTTTAGGTTCACAATATGTTATTTTATCAAAGATCCAATGCAAGTTTAGCGAGGCTCGGCCCCGAGCTAAGAATCTTCATGCCCGCCGTTCGACAAAGTTTGACGATAGTTTAAAACAGGCATAAAAAATTCAAAAATGATCGAAACAATGCGAAACCTTCGCGTGGTGTCATATTATGTGACATAGTTGGAAGAAAAAATATCAAACTTGGTATATTGATTATGTCTCAAAAAAACCTTCACAAAATGACCTTTCTCATTCGAGATTTCTTATCTTTCGGGTCAAATGACCAATGTTATGGCTAGAATCAAGGCATAGTTTGTGATAATGTTTCCATATTATGCATACATATGCCTCATAGGATGGCGAACAATATTGTAGGAGGAAGTTTTCTTTGTCGTCGCACCAAAAAGCCACCCGAGCACAAAAAAGGGGAATTTTGTGAAGCAACCACCAAATAGCTAATTAAAAAACGGGGGGTTTGTGTTAAGTTGATATGGATATCATATTTTGATTCCTTCCATTTTTTGATCAATTTAGATATATTATTTATCGAATTCTGATTTGCGGATTTAAAGATATTAATTATTCCATATTAAATAGAAAAATACAAAAAAGTAAAATTATTATATTTTTATTTGAATTCAATAGTATTTTTATTTGAATAAGTAATATTTTTACTTATTCATTGTTTTTTACTTAAATAAGTGTTTATAGTTTTAAAAAATAAAAACATGTGACATAATGATATAAGAGTTAATATGATTGATATCATAGTATTGATACCTAGATACTAATTGCTTCGCGGAAACTAATTAGGAAGGAACTGAGAAGTTAAGCGTGCTGGAGCTAGAGTAATGTTATGATGGGTGACCGAACAGAAAGTTTGATAAATACTGCAATTTAATTAAAGAATAAATGTAATTAGTGTTAAAAATGTTCCAGGTGAGAGATTAACGATTCAAACAATTCAAAGATTTTAAAAAGTTGAGAAAAAATTCAAAAAAAATTAATTATTTTTTTATTTTTTTACAACCTGCCGTTATTATGCCGACGGGGCTATGCTGAGGGCAAAGCCGTCGTCATAGCATACGACGACAGCTAGAGCTACGCCGACGGGCAAAAGTGCCTCCGTCGGGGGAGGTCTTTGCCGAGGATGCTACGCCGAGGGCAGCCCTCGGCGTAGCCTACGCCGACGAGGATCGAGGCTACGCCGGCGGATTTTGGCCCTCGGCGTAGCGTGTTGTTCTTGTAGTGTTTAGCTTTGGCGTGCATGCACTATTGCACCGATCAATTCCTAACACAGGACCAGGCTGCCAGTTTTGGAAAGAAGAACATTTCCTAAGGCATATGATACTAACTTGTTAGTCTTGACAATTCATCATGTAGTCATCTTCTTTACTACTCTTCACTATAATGGGATCCAATGCTTTTCAATATATAACTAGCTGAATGCCCGTGCGTTGCCACGACCTGTTTAGTTTTTCTGTGAAAACACATGTCTAACATGTAAAACATAAATAATATGAATATTCACATATGTTAATTTTCTTCTTTTGCTCGGTGGTCAAATAATTTCAAAAACTCTGTCACATTGAATTCTCGCTTGAATACCTGTGCATTACCACAGTCCATTAATACTTTGATCATTTCTTAATTTTTTGGTGATAACTGTGTGTCTCACATCTAAGTATAAAATACAATATAGCCATGTGTAGCTGAATATTATTGAATATTTTTTGTATTCTATAGAAGGGCATTGACACATAATAAAATAATTTTTGAAGACCAAAAATAATGAATTAATATCACCAGGGATACGCTGGCGCTGACTCCTCTACAACACGGAGGTCCTTATAGAGCCTGGCGTGGCATGAAGCATGTACCAACAATACTCAGCGACACAACAAAGAAGTGTGTGGGGAGGCAAACAATCAAAACTTGGTAGAATGTTGACACCTGGACTTCTATATGGATATTTCCCTCTAAAAAAACTTCTATATGGATATTGAGATCAATCAGTATACACATAAAAAATACTTTTCTTTAAGTCTTATTAATCTTTAACATCCATATTTAATGGAATCGGCTGCTGACCTATAGTTTCCAATACCGAACGAACATCACGGAACAAAAAAAATTCTATCACAATTACGATTGTAAAGTACTCCCTATAGAATCGAATGTTCGTAGCCTAGTCCCTTAATCTCCGCTTGCTTAATAGCCTCCTATAAGCCGTGTCCTTCTTCTAGTTCCGCAAAAAAATTCCAAAAAAGAATTAGGACGCAGAGACCAGAATTATAAAGTTTAGTTAAAACCAAATCCATCGAAGAATCTGCACAATGAAAACTTATATGTTAGGAGCTAAAACCAGATTCTTTAATTGGATAAACATCTCCTTAAGAAAGCACATTAATGATACCAACATGACCAAATTTACATACTCCCTCCGACCCATATTAGTTGACTCAAATTTGTCTAGATTAGACGAATTTAGATACTATTTAGTATATAAGTTTATTCAAATTTTGACAAATCTAAATCAACTCATATGGGTCGAAGAGAGTAGAAAATCAATTTTGCACATATAGAGCTCAACTCAAACTGCGGAAGCACCAAAAGTCTTCGTCTTTTAAAACAGGATAAATGCATACTATTAATATGCATTTCCCATTGCAGTCTTATGTCCATTAAATCATGCTACTAAAGATAGCTACTAAGCCTCTACTGATAACGTTAACACCAACAAATTTTCATAGGGCCTCCCACGCTTGCAGTATGTGTCTCTCGGATAGGTAGCAACTCGTAGATCTGATTGTAGTCTGATTGCTACCACGTGATCCTTTTCGCATGATTAATTGACCCAGATGGGCCCTAGGATGAAAGAAGTGATGAAATTGTTGCCTCATTCAGCTCTACATCTGTGCGCAACATGGTACCAAACATCGTCAGTGCCTAAACTGAATTTTCTGACAGAGAACATCCGCAAAGAACACCGACTTCCGAGGATGATTGTGAGGGCTATGGTTGATGAATCTGGGTTCTACGAGTTGCTAAAGCGATCTGCAGGTGCCCTCTACGACGGTATGTACTGGGTGTCGCCGGAGGTGCACCAGGTCAAACGGGAGAATGCGAGGAACAGCGGCTACGTGGGCTCCTGTGGTCACGCGCAGTCTGCTACTGTCTGGCATGCGCACGGCGTGTCGTGCGGCGGGGAGATGCTGCGGCCGGAGAAGAAGGGAGTAGGTGCAGGGGAAGGGTGCTTCCTCACCGTGAGTTTGAGGATGATCGGGCCGAGTCCGGAGTCGACGTAGATGACAGCGGAAAAAGAGAATTCCGACAGCGAGCGGCGGACAGTTGAGGTCGATGCCATCGCGTACATGCCTCCTCCTCTTGGCTCTGTGTCACGGTTCGAACAAGGATGATGCGGCTACCCTTCTGGTACACTTGGGTCGGCGTCAGAGAGCTGGTACTGCAGATGGGCTAGGCGACTGTGGAGGCGGACGGAGGAATTCAGAATTAAGCATGGAGAAAGAGGATCAAACGAAGATCGTGGACTGGTCGGTGGGAGAGGAGCTCCAACATCGACGGTGTTCTCGGAGCTGAATATTATAGATATACATGTCGCGCGGAATGTCCCTAAAGTTTCCTAGTCTTTATTCCTTCGAGAAGAATTATACTGTGCAATAAATTTTTGCATTACTTCCAAAATGACCAATCAGGTTTCAAGTGACCGAAATAGGAAAGTAGGATGAGTAAATTAAGCAAGAATCTAACTAGACAAACAATAGTTTCTGTCAAGTCTCACACGCCATACCTGGACGTGTCCAGCATATACTCAATCCTTTTTATTATCACAAGCGCATATATAACAGGAACAATCCAACAAAAGTAAATAAAGAATGACCATGCATACTACTATGTTATATTATATCGTTTTATAAGCAAGCACTAGTTTGATCTTAAAGTAACTTTTTCCAAAACAAGATATATATAAACGACCCTTATTACAAACAGGGGCAGAGCCAGGCTTTGGCCAAACATTGAGCACAAAAGTTAAGACTCTATGAGTTTGACAAAATATATATGCAAAACTATGAAGGTCTACAATAACAACTCAATATCAATAGATTCATTGTAAGATACTTTTTATAATGTATTTATTCTTGTAATTATTGATATTATCTTCTATATATTTGGTTAAACTTTTACTCAATTTTATACCGAGGGAATAGTATATTTATATACCTATTACAAAATAATACAAAATGTCGACATTCGTTTGACAAAAAAGTGAATAAAATAATATGAAACATTAACATAGATATTGAACCAAATCACAACAAGAAAAATCTGCTATTATATAATTCATTGTTAACAATGAATGGGCTAAGGTGGTGTTAATAAAACTAATTTCATTTGGTTATAAATACCTCAGTTGGTCCCTAACTTTGAGATGATATGTTATCTCATTCATTTTAAAAGGGCGCTTACTAAATACACAGTGAGAATCATGTCAATAGTGTTAGTCATGATAACACTACATGACTGTGCGAGTAGTTGGAATGCAAAGGGTGCACATGCAAATATGGAAAATTTGACCAGTGCAGTGACCGACATCTTTACCAAGGTTTACACCGCTGATTCTACTCCATGTTTATTTCCTTGTGAATCCGCGGATCTATCTATGAATTGTTATATATATGTACCTCCATTTCCGTTGGAATCCACGGAGTCTACTTTACCTCTACAATCTTAACTCCACATGCTAACCCTCTTGACCTCCCCCCTTTCCAACTACCATGAGATGGCTGTAGCTTTTTCCACATGTTTCATGTCTAGTATTAATTCAACTTGATTTCTTCTCGAGCTTCTATAACAACAGCCACTTGGACAAGTTTTTTCAAATATCCCTTAACTAACTACCAAATAAGTTTGATAAACTACAAGGAAAATGCGGATTGCAAGACACTTGGACAATAGATACCTCTCAAGAAAATTTGCAACAAGAAATAGGTTTTTGATGGCAACAACATTACATAAGAAACATTTTTTACTTTCTTGACAACCTGGTCTTTGTGGAAACACCACAATGCATTGGTGTTCAATAATCCAAGAAACCAAATAAAGGTGGACATTCTAGCAGATAGGATTGTTTATGAGTTTAAACTCTGGGAGAGAGTTGTTGTAGGTGTTAACACCCATTGTAGGAGAGAGTAGACTTAATTCCTTCTTTGGTGTCAGTGTGTATACTTATGCATTTGTGTGTGAACTATAGAAGAACCTTTTAAAGTATTTATGTCTTCTATAAAGTTAAGGTACGCATTCATGTACTCTCGAAAAAATACTCTCCTAACATAGCAAAAGAAGATCACTTTAAGGGATCTTTTGTCGTCCACAAATTCTTAGTGTTCATGAGAGAATCACTATGTATTAAAGCAATATATACTCAATTTATTGAGAATTATCGACTCATGTAGAGATTTCATATGAACTCATTTGTACCCTACATGTGGTGAACATATTCTAGTTGATCCAGCAGAGCTTTCTTTGTCAACTCTTTAACCATGAAAACATCATGTGCAATTTTAGTAATACTTTCATAAATCAATTAAATTTGGATATTACATATGCGTTTATTTTTTTAAAGAACATACCAGGTATTATTTTTAAAAGAACATAAAAGGTACTGTAATATAGATATATGCCAATACACACATACTGCATACACTCCTAGGATGTGCTCTCTTTATCCATGTTTTTTGGAAAAGGGCATTTTATTGCATGGCACAATGTTTACACCCAGCCTCTGCATAACTAGGATGCACACAGCCAACCACACACAGAACACGACACAACGTACAAAAGTTATAACATAAGAAAAATAAACATTCGCCCAACTAAGCTAACTCTATCCGCAGATCACGCTGCCATCCATGTCGGGAGAAAATATCACTCGTCGTGTCCTCCAATCGCGTACACCCCTCCACAAATAAGTCGTGGAACTCCATACGCTGAAGAGCAGTCCACGACCTGAGGATGGCCGTGGCTCTGTATATAACCTGCAAGGTAGAAGAAACAATATTATTAAAAATCTTGTCATTTCTACATAGCCAAAGCGACCAAATAATGGCAAGCGCTCCCACCCTAAATAAAGTCTCAAATTTATTTACAATTCCATTGAGCCAGTTACCAAATACATTGGCGACCGATCTAGGGGGAGACAAACCGGAGGCTACTTGGATGATTGACCATATAACACGAGAAAATTTACAATAGAAGAATAAATGCCGAATTGTCTCATTGTGATGACAAAACACATATTGTGTACTTTCATGCCAATTCCTCTTAACAAGATTATCTTTTATAAGAATAACACCTTTACGAAGATACCAGGCGAATATCTTCGTTTTAAGAGGTATTTTCATGTTCTAAATTTTACGATTATCATCAACAGGAATATCAGGTTGGATCAAAGCTCTATACAAAGAATGAACAGTAAAATTACCATTAGACAACAAATTCCATTTAAACTCATATGTGCCCTCTGTCAGCTGGACATTGGCTAATCTTGCTAAAAGATTTTGCCAAGATGCTAATCTAGGGCCTAACAAACTTCTTCTAAATGAAACATTAGGAGGGCTCGATTCCAATACTGCTGAAAGTGTATCTCCTTTATGTCTAACAATTGAGTAAAGAGCAGGGTATTATTCCCGGAGAGAGGTTTGGCCAAGCCATGTACCTTCCCAAAACCTAAGCTACGATCCATCCTTAATATTAAAAGTGCCATAACGGAAAAAATGTTGCTTGGAAGCCATTAGCCTAGCCCAAAAGTGTGAGTCACCGGGTTTCCACACCACTTGGGCCACAACTTTTGACCCAACATATTTCCTCCATAGAATTGTTTGCCAAATACCCTCTTGTGTGAGTAGCTTAAAAAGCCATTTGCCCAAAAGAGCGGTATTTTTGACCTTCAAGTCATGGATTCCAAGGCCTCCATATTCTTTTGGTCGACAAACAACATTTCATCTGGCTAATCTATACTTCTTTTTCTCACTATCCCCTTGCCAAAAAAAATCTTGATCAGAAATAATCCAATTTCTTCAAGACCCCTTTTGGTAGCAGGAAGAACGAGATCATATTCAGTACCATGTTTGTAAGTACTGAGTTGATGAGGACAAGTCTTCTGCCGAGAGATAATAATTTGCCTTTCCAACTATTAAGACGTTTCTGTAATCTTTATCCATGTATATTACTGAACACTAAATGACATCTCATAGTATCTGGCTTTCTGAGACAACTTGTCAAGTTCTTTTGAATATATAATTAGCTTTATCTGTTAACAGTTAGTACTCGTAGAAAAGGTGTCAAAGATGTGATCCCTAATTGTGTGGTCAAGGCCAACACATGATGGAATTAAAAATAGGGAGGTGAAAGTGATACGTAAAAATTGTGTTATACGATTATATACATACTGGGTTGGTCATTGTATGCCCACCTGGCTGCAAATGAGACAACCACCTAGATTGTCACTTATCTCGCTAGTGCCTTTCTTCTAGTAGTGATGTATAAAGGGATAACTAATAGGTAGTACTTCTTTCTCTTAATTGGTCGATTAAATAATTGCATGAGATAATGTCGCTGTGTCATTTGTTGCTGCTCTGGTGTAGACTAGCCGCGATGCGTAAGCTAGAAAATGTAAATATTGATAAGAACACTTTAACTTTAATTGTGCTTCTAATCCTATATAGTAGTAGAATCTTCTACGGGTTGCAGGGACAAGAAAATGACATCACTGCACATGTCAGTTACCATAATGACATCTTAGCCTCTACGATCACAATTTTTTACTAATGCTTTCCATGCATGCATGATTTGCTATATATAATTTTAAACTTTTGGTTGGTATTGTGTTGCCCAAACGTCAGGCCCAGACCTACAAGGATCACTGGTTGAATGCACCGTCATTCGCAGAACCACAGCTGGGATTAAACAATGTTGCTATTCTGTGAAACAAGTTTGGTTAGTGATGTACTGACGTGTCACACAATATGGGCAAAGAAACGTCTGTGGGACAATGTGTCAAAAGTATCCTTCCTCCAACTTAACAGGAGTAGGGTACATGAGTAATATCCGAGCTTGTTTGGGGGCACATATTTGTATCACCCGAGCACAATAGAGATTGGAATTTGAAAATTTTGAAAAATGTACTTCAATTTTTAAATAGATAAAAAATATGAAAGCATCCACGTGCGATGTATATTTCTGGGGTCGTACTACGCGTCCTCCGGGGATAATTCCGCAAAATCCTCCGGGTCCTCCTGCTGACGTCCTCCAAAAATGCCCCAAATCCCGCTTTTGCTACAAACATACCCATTTTTGCTATAAATATCTCGCTTTTGCTACAAATATCCCGCTTTTGCTACATGTAGCAGAAAACGGTTCGTTTTAAAAAAAAGAATAAATAGACTGGACCTTGCCGGAGAGTTCGCCGACGACCTTGTAGAAAAAAAATATTCTAATGTAGCAAAACTGACTTTATCGGAGACATTGCCTGAGACTCTCGCCTGAAATATCGTCGCCGGAGACCTTGTAGCTAAAATTTTACACTAATATAGCAAAACCACCAAACGGTTGTAGAAAAATGTTTTTTCTAATGTAGCAAAGGGAACATCGCCGGAGACATCGTCGCAGACTCTTGCCGGAAACCTTGTAGCAAAACCATAGAGATTGTTTGTAGCAAAATAATTGTGTGAAAGTAGCAAAAAAATATGAATATAAAGCAAAAATAATATACTAAGTTAGCAAAACACTCTTAGCAAAGATAGACACAAAAGTAGCAGCACCGACTAACTAGAGTAACAAGTGTTCTAAACTATGTAGCAACACCAGACACAATATGTAGCATTGCCTTTACCCGACCATGGCTGCGTGTTGTAGTCGCTGGAGCCTTGGTCGTTCCACCCCACAGGAGCACCTCCACGGTGAATCCATCTCCAGCGACAACGGGAAGCACCACCGATCGTCGGGCGTCTTCGACGGGATCTAGCCTGGTGCGGCGGTAGGTTACAGGGCCCGTAGAGGCGGAGGCCGGGCTTCGACGACCCGGTCCGGCCGTGGTGGTGGCGGCGCAGCGGCGCATAGCAAGACCATGGCGGAGGTCGTCGGTGGTGGCTGCACGGCGGCGAGGTAGGCTAACGCTGGGGCATGGTGGGTCAGGCGATTTGCGGGCTCGAATGGGCCAGCGGTGTGGCGCTATGGCGGCAGCGGGGCTTGGCAGCAGCGAGGCTTGGCAGATAAGTCGGCACCAGTAATTTCATGGCCGCTCACGGGAGCACAGGAGAGAGGAGATGGGGGATTGCGGAAAAGTAAACGTGTGGCATGAGCCCACCCAAGGACGTGGCGTGCGGGAAACGGACGTACTGCACAGAATCCGGGGGATAGAAACGTCGTATCCCCTAGGGTACAGTATCATTTTCCATAATTCTGTGAAAGTTTGGCAGGTATTGTGTTCTTTTGGAGACCCAAAAATGCCGATTTTGAATTTTTCAAAGACCAGATTCCCCGGTGCTCAGGACATCTTGTGAGGCTACAAACTAACGGTGTTGAAGAAGGGAGTCACTGCATTTTGCTTCCGAAGTCTCGGAGGCCGCCGTAGACTGGACGACTAAGGTGTGGGTTGTCAACGTTAGTGGTAAAGATGTAACCGCCAAAGCTGTCATGTTGCCAGGGCTTTTTCTTTGCCAACAATTTTTATCCGGGCCCTCAGCAAAGGGGGTGTTTGACTACGGCTGAGAAAAAACCCTCGGCCATACGCAAGCCATTGGTAAACATGTTTTTTTTTTAGAAATGGGCATTTTATTACTCAAAGAAATGTTTACACCCGGCCTCTGCATAACTAGGATGCACACAGCCGAAAATCCTCACAAGTTACAACCAGAAGTAATCTAAAAAAAGAACAAACATAAAGATAACACAGTGATCTATGACTATGATATATCTAATCTTAGGTCACGCTGCCATCCATATCTAGAAAAAATCTCCCGCACAGCAGCCTCCAAACGCCTACACCCTTCCGCAAAGAGGTCTCGGAACTTCATATGTTGCAGAATTGTCCATGAACGAAGGATTGTCGTGGCTCGGAAGATAACCTGCAATGTAGAAGACATAATATTATTAAATTTTTTTATCATTCCTACATAGCCATAGCAACCAAATGATGGCAAGCGCTCCCACCCGAAAAACAGTCCCGTATTTATCATCAATCCCATTTAACCAATTGCCAAAAACATTAGCAACCGATGAAGGGGGAGATAAACCAGAGGCCACTTGGGTGATTGACCATATAGTACGAGCAAATTTACACCGGAAGAATAAGTGTCTAATTGTCTCATCATGATTACAGAAAACACATTGTTTGCTTCCTTGCCAATTCCTCTTAACAAGATTATCTTTTGTGAGAATAACCCCTTTTTGAAGGTACCAAGCAAATACTTTCGTTTTCAGGGGTACTTTCATTTTCCAAAGTCTACTATTATCATCAACTGAAATATTAGGTTGGATCAAAGCTCTATAAAACAAGTCAACAGAAAATTTACCATTATGCAATAACTTCCAATTAAACTCGTCCACCCCTTCCGACAACTGTACCGTAGACAATCTCAATAAGAGATTGTTCCATGATAGTAGTCTAGGACCTATAAGACTTCTGCGGAAAGAGACATTAGGAGGATTAAGTTCCATTACCCTAGAAAGTGTATCCCCCTGGAAAGAGACATTGGTAAACATGTGCATCCACAAGCGTGAAAGCGTAGGAGTAGTGCCCGTACTTTGGTTGTGTCCTATTGAAGAATGATGTTATTTATAAATCTCGAAAGGGTGGGGTGTTTCTACATCCCATATAGATAAAACAGAATCGACCCAATTCATAAGGAAAACCCATACGATGCCCCATTTATGAAAGAAATAGGGCAAAAAATGGCATAATTAAGTAACACAACCTGGTCGCCCACATGATGCTAGACCAATATCGCAACAAACAGCTACTCCTGCGTTTGGATCCGCTACCCTTTTCACCGCTGGGCATCAACGCCTCACAACTCGGTCGTCGTCTAATAGCCCTAGCTACACAATTCAACCGCCCACAAGCTAACGTTGCACCGATTATGAGATGGCTGCCCAACGTAGCATCCAGGACGACGACCAAATGTCATATCGTCCAGTTCAACGAACTCACGCCACCCAAGCCATGTGAAGCCACAACCATAAACCCCATAGAATAGCCATCGCAAAGCAATCTGGTATTGCTGCCTCGCCACACATCCACCTTCCGCGGACATTCGTCACGACATGCATTATTGTCCCGACTACAAATATTCCTTGTCAACGTGAGGGTTAAGAACTCCAAGAAGCCAATGACTTGCGCATCATAGACATCCAAAAGAGCTTAGGTTTACACTAGCTTGGAGAAACATGAATCACTTACGTTCGTTGAAGATTTTAGCTCTGGAACGAAGCAATAATCAAGAAGAACACCCAAGGACACCATCGTCGTCGAAACCATAGTGCCGGGCTTTTGCATGGAGTGTGATCTCGGTCGCTGAACCCCACACGTGGGAGCCTGGGCTATATGACAAATTAGCCATAACAGAAGCAATTGATGCACATTTCGCCCTTGTTATGCTGTATACTCGTCAATATTGCTAGCAGAGCGACGCGCTCCCAACCAAATTAAACATCCTTCCCGAGAGCCTTACTGCAGAGCGACGTGCTACAATCGAGATTATGTTTTACGTGCACGAGACTAGTCGTCCATGACCCGGGAATCTCCTGCTTGTTTCCACTCTACCTGAGTAAGAGTTTTGCAGGCTATTCCTAAAAGAAAAGAAGTTTTGTAGTCTAGATATTTAGTTTGACTTTACTAAAAGGTGAACGGACTGAACGAGCCAGCGGTTTGGTCAAACTGTTTTATATTTCCGTGACATGGACGTGTGAGGCATATCCAATTCTGACTGCCGGCCGCGCAGTATCTACTATAGTGTACCGATAATGTATAAGTCTTCCACGTGCTACAGCAACTGCACTACACGCGAAAAGTTGGCACGCCAGGTGTTGGAAATGCAAGGATCACACGCCAAAAGCAAAAAAAGGCAAACATAAAACACACTCATGCAGCATTCAGCAAGCATCGGGCAACTGTGCGTGGGCCTGCGGTTGGTTCCCCAATACACTGTTGCTTTTCTCTCGTATGGTAAAACGATGAGAACCATGTTGTAAAAATACTACTCTCTCCATCCTAAAAAAAATATCTTAAATTTGTTTAAATTTGAATATATAGTCTTTTTTCAGACGGAGGGAGTAATAGATCTTCAAACAGTGCACACAATTGTGCGAGATAGAGGTAGCCTATCTGAGATCTTGCTACAGTTCGACCATATCTCAGCATTTGCATGTGTAGCCTAGCTACTGTACACAGGGGAAACCCACAAAGGAGATGGAGAAAATGCATAGATTTTTTTTTGAACGGAGACAAAAGCTTTGTCTCATTGTATTAAATAAGGAGAAATAAAGTTTGTTTGGTTTACAAGCACCACAAGTTTTTCCGCATGCGGATTACTCTCCAATATTACAAAACTCAAAGATTTAGCTCCTGCTAGTATCCAAAGTCTAGCCTCTCTTTTAATTATATCTAGTAAAGTTTGCGGCGGTGCAAATTTATTATTGAACACTCTTACATTTATTTCTTTCCAAATCGTCCAACTTACGAGCATGGTGATGGATGTCATAGTAGCCTTGGTCTTGCAAGCGAGCTTCGTCCACCAATCTTTGATAGAAAGATCCTCCGTCCAATCATCCACATTGAAGTTTGGTAAGCCTAGCCATGCTTTGACCAAAATCCAAAGCCTTTTAGTGAATCTACAATGTGAGAAAAGGTGCGCAGCCGTCTCTTGGGTTTGTTTGCATAGAGGACAAAGTCCACAATTTGTCCATCCTCGTTTTTCCAATCTATCAGCCGTCCAAAGTCTATTTTGGATTGCCAACCAAGTGAAAAATTTAATCTTTGGCGGCGCCCAAGCTTTCCAAACTAACTTGTTCATGTTTGTAAGTGTTGATCCAAAGAATTGGGCATTGTAGGCCGAGCTTGTAGAATATTCACCATTGCTTGTGAGGTTCCAAACTACTTGGTCGTCCTCCTCCCCAAGCTCCACATCCCGTAGCTCCACCCAAAGACGAATGTACTCATTGATGTGGTGGATGGTAAGATTTGCGTCAAGCTTTATCTTGGAAATCCAAGCATTGTTGTGTAAAGCTTGCTTGACGGTCCATTTCTTTCTCACGGAGATTTGGAAGATGAGTGGAGCCATGTCTTTCGGTTTCTTTCCATTTGGCCAAGGTGAGTCCCAAAAAGGCGCTATGCTCCTGTTGCCAATAGTGATGGTTGTTGCGGCATAAAAAAGGCTCATGTCCATCTGGCTACAAGGGTTCCCCATTCCAATCCAAAGTTTCTTGCGATCTGTCCATTCGAGCCAAGGCCACCTCAACCTTAGGGTTGTAGCAAACTTCTCGAGATTTAGGATTCCTAGACCCCCCAAGATGAGTGGGTCTACAAACCGTTTCCCAATTTATCTTGCATTTGCCACCGGAGATCTCTCTAGTTCCCGCCCAAAGAAAGGCACACTCAATATTTTTTAAGCTATCAAAGCAACCCGAAGGAATGTTGAGAGGTGTTAGGTGGAAGATGGCTTGCGAGGTGAGGACGGATTTGACAAGTGCACCACGGCCAGCCGCATTGATGTTCTTCCCATCCCAAGTAACCAACTTGCCCGCTGTTTTGTCCTCGAGTGGTTGGAAATCTACTCTTTTGAGTTGCCAAATGGAGAGTGGGAGGCCCAAGTATTTGATAGGGAAAGACGTGTGTATCACCGGTAAGTTGCCAAGCACTCCATCAAGGACAATGTTTTGACAACTTATGGGAACCACCAAGCTCTTTTGGAAGTTTGTTTCTAGCCCAGTCACCTTGCCAAACTTTGAGAGAATAAGTTGTAGGTGTTGTATGTCCTCTTTCTTAGGAGCAACGAAAATGGCAGCATCATCCGCATAAATGGATGTTCTCAAAATGGCCCCTCTCCCTCTTATCTTGCTTAGAAGTTCATATTGTGTAGCCAATTCAAGGATTTGTTGGAGGGGATCGATGGCTAGGACAAAGAGGAGTGGAGAGAGAGGATCTCCTTGCCGAAGGCCCCTCCCATGCTTGTTTGGAAGACCGGACACTCCATTTAGGAGGACCCTCTAAGTAGAAGTGCAAAGAAGTGCGGAAATCCAATCACGGAATTTTGGAGGGAAGCCATGTCTTCTTAGTAGCTCAATGATATACTCCCATCTCACAGGGTCAAAGGCTTTGCGAATATCAAGCTTGAATAGGAGGGTCAGAAATTTGCTCTTGTGTAGTCTTCGCGCAAGGTTTCTCACATACAAGAAGTTGTCATGGATGCTTCTTTTCTTTATGAAGGGACTTTGGGCATTTGATACAAGGTCGTTCATGATGGGGGCAAGGCGTAGGGCAATCATCTTAGCAATTATTTTGGCAATGGCATGTGTAACATCCCAAAAATACTAAGCTTGGATCATCAAATTCTAATCATCAAAATTAGGGTTAACAAAAACTTTTCTAAATAAAATCATGAATGCATGCATATGTGTATGCATGGATTTTGAATTTCTTTAAAACCACCTTGTTTGTTTGTTTCATTGCTTGTAAAATGTTTCTTAGGTGAAATAAACATCATCTAAAACATTTCCCACACTTTTCCTAAAGACAAGTAAATCAAAACAAATATATGAAATGAATGGTCATTTTGGCCAATTTAACTCCCATGCCTACTTTGGCTGTCTCAAACTTTCAGAACCTAACAGAAACTTTTCTGGATCTTTGCACCCCTTGAATGTACTCATAACAAGGTATCAAGGCCCACTTTGTGAGCATCCAGAAACTTTCAAATGCATAGTTTAAATGACAATTCAAAATTGAATCTTTATCATATGGGAAGATCCCACTTTTGCAAAAACCACTCAAACAAGCTCAACTTTCAAAACCCAAGCATCTGCAGACTCACCAGCACCAATCTAGCAAACCCACCAAAAATCATTTCAAAATTCAAAACTTGAGTTCATGCGGCCTTTTCATCAAACAGGTTGCAGACACAAACCAAACAAACATCAAACACTATAGTGTGCAGTAAATTTGGCCTAACTTGTTCCCTAGTTAGCTCACACACAGCTCAGTAGATCATCTAGGAAGTTTAACTAAGGACTAGCACCCCTGTGATCTTGCCATTGCCATCAATGGTGAACAGCCGAGCACCCCCTTGTCACCCCATTGTGGACAGCAGGCTAGAGGAAGAACTAGCCGTGCCAACCTTGTCTGGGAGGCAGCCCACCGTCCACCGCCACTCCCTGTCCCAGCCGCAAGCGTTGCCAAGCCCTGAACCACGCGCACAAGCCGCGCCCAGACCATGCCGAGCGTGCGCCAGAGCGCCACCCTCGACCAGCGCCCACAGACCGCGCGCCGCCCTCACCGCGTGCACACACGATCGCTATCAACCCAGGAGACCACCAGACATCCCCGTTTGCTGCCCCGTGCCACACAGCCACCGCCCGCCGTCGAAGACGCCGCCTCTGCCGTGCAGAGCACCGCCCGTTCCAGACCAAACCACACCGCCCCATGCCTCGAGACCATGTCATTGAGCATCGCCAGGAGACACCGCACCGTCCCCTACCCTTGCCCATGCCATTAGCCGCCTGTAACCTCGCCCCCGACGAGCTCACCATGCGCCCCGACGGTCCCCTCGCTCGACTATAAATAGAGGCCACCCCCGCACGATTTCTTCACACCATCTCACTCCCCTCTCCTCACTGATCGTGCCACACCATTCTCAGAGCAAGGCAAGCACCACCTCGCTGGAATTTCACCGGAGCCCGCCGCCTCTGGAGAAGAAGGGAGCCATCGATTTCGTCCACCCCAGGAGCTGCCGCGACCACCCCTGAGTTCGCCGTCGTCGACTTCGTCGTTCGCCCGCCTCGCCGACCCACGCCAGTACCCCGGTGAGCCCTCAGCAACCCTCACTGGCCGCGCTAGGTTTCGTTCGCACCGGAGTTGTCTCGCGTCGACGATGACTCCCAGCCTTTAGATTAGAACTAGATCGAACGATCCACGTCGCCCCATACCGCTTCGCCCAGCCCCGTGTCACTGACGAGTGGGGACACCCACTTAAGCAGCCCGCGGGAGCACTGCGCTTAGGAGGCCGGCCCAGTAACTTTTCCCGCGCAGCCCAGTTATTCAAATTAAACCTTTTTCTATTTTAATTCAAACACACTTCTGTACCCAACTTCAAAAATCAACCCAGATCGATTCAGTGCACCAAATTGAATGAAACCAATTTTGTTGGAAAGGTCTATGAATGCTGAATCCAAGACCGTGGGATTCAAGTCATTTGTATCTATAGATCACCCATGGTAAATATAACAAGGCAGAAGCTTTTCTGCATTCAAACATTTTTCAAATTTAAACCATAATAGCTTTTGAGTTGATTCCAACTCTCAAAAATCAAATTTAACCATACCTTTCAGAATATATAAAAACATATAGGTTTACTTGTAGAAATATTGTCCAAGTAATAAAAGAATGCTACATAAGCATTTCTAGCCACTTTAATTAATTAAAATAAAAGGGTAAAACCTTATTAAATTGTGACACTACTTTAAATCACATTCCCATGGACTACAATATGTGGTGATAACATGTGTCAACATGATCCCATATTTGGTTTGGAGAATAATAAATCTTAAGTAGTTTTTCAATGAGTAGAAATTACTTTTCTAAAAATAAAAGGAATTAAATCAAGCCTTAACCTTGTAATGTTAGGGATGATGCTAGATCATCTATAGGACCCTTGTGGGTAATGATTGCAAGTAGTTAATAATTGTTTGGTGATTGTGTACCTCGTATTTATTCATAGACGCTAGTACCAACCAAGGATACGAGGAGGAAGGAGGATACTACGAAGAACAAGCCGAGGAGAACTTCAACCACTGCTCTGCACAAGGCAAGCTTATACTGATATTGATGCAAGCTGATACTATACCTGTGCAAGCCTTACTAATCAAGTTGGCCTATGCAAGCTAACCCTTGCAAGATACCCTAATGATGCCACAAATCCATACTTGTGCTATGACTACTATATGCCTTAAGCATATGTGATCATACCCACTTGATAAACCAATCCTAGTTTTATGTGCAAGCTTCTTACTTTATTTCTTTATCAAAGCTTACTTAGAGTTTACTTAAGTGACTGGTAGATTTTGGAAAGATGCTGAAGGTTGCCTAAAGAGCATAAAATTTTGGCCTAAGTTAGAAACCTTGACATCAGCCTGAGACATAAGGTTGTACTTAGTTGAAACTCCACTAGTTACCACCCCTCATTAGTACTACCTCCACCTGTAGATGCTAGTGCTAAGCATAAAACTTGATCAACCTTTAGATGGGAATACTTGATGGAAAAATGGTTATGAAAACCTTGGAATGATGGATCATTCTATTGAAATGTTTTGGACATGTGTTTCCGAACACTTGATGATTTTGGTGATGAAAATGATGAGGCATGAGCCTTAGCCCTTTATAAAACTGATGGTTGTCTGGATGCGATACCATTCCAATTTTATCGTACAACCACAATACCTGAATACTAGGTAGGGCTTGACTGGAAACTTATATTCCTTAGTATTAGTTCCCTCACGGCCAAGGTCTGAGCTGAGGCTACCTTGTAAAGATTGTCCACCTGTGCAGTACCCAAGATGACAGTTGGTCATGGTTGGGAGGCCAAACTCACAGGAGAGGTGTTTATGCTAGGTAGTGTAATTGAAAGGTTAGGATTGATTATCCGCATACTGAGTATGGTGAATTCAGGATTTGTTCCTGACGGATGTATCCAATGTTGTGGTGAAAGTGTACAATCTCTGCAGAGTGTCAAACTATTCGAATAGCCGCGTCCGCGGTTATGGACAGTTGGAGTGGCCATACTGTTCCCTGTTGGACTTTTCAAAATGACTTGTGAAATGAATTGAGACTTTGACTTGACCACAACAGAGTTGTGACATGAGTTACAAGATCCCACTTAGGAGTTATAAAATTGTGACTAGCTTTGGAACCTATTAGAGATAAATCTGGCTTTTGCAAAACAACCCTAGATCCTAGTGTCCTATTATCCAAAAAAAACCTTTACCTGTTAGTATTAGTTTGCGAGTACTTAAAGAGTACTCATGGCTTTGTCGCTGGCTATTCCCATGGCCAGACTATGAAGAGGAGTACCTGGAAGATGGAGCCCAGGAAGGTTACGACAACTAGGATCATCTCCCATCGTCAGCATTGCCTGTGACCCCGAAGATGGAGCTTCGCCTACGCTACCGTTGTTATTACGTATTCCGCTGCTTGATGTTGTATTAAGAACTGGATCATGAGATCCCTATTGGTGTAAGAACTTCTGTATCGTTTGTAATGGATGATGTACTATGGTATGCAATTATGTTATGTCTCGCAAAAATGGTAATCCTGGGATTGCGATGTATGGCATAACAGGCATCCAGGATTGAAAAATCCGGGTGTTGACAGCATGGATCAAGCTAATAGGCCTAAAGTCGGTCACCTCCTCCGCTCCCTCTTTTTTTGGAAGTAGAACAATGTTGGCCGAGTTTATGCATTGAAGGTGTGCCATTTGGAGGTTGTTGAATTGATTGATGGTGCCCATGATATCTTCCTTTATCGTCATCCAACACTTCTTGAAGAAAGCCCTGGTGAAACCATCGGGACCGGGCGCCTTATCGGAAGGCATTTATTTAATGGCATTGTGAACTTCTTCCTCCGAAAAAGGCTTGCCTATCTCTCCCAAGTCGGTCTCCCCGAGCTTTAAGGTTTCCCAATTAAAATCAAACTCCCTCGTCTCTCCCCTTCCCATAGATAGGGGCTTATAGCTCCTATGCGACGTCTTTACACGGAATTGGAAGGAACACGACATCGTTGAAAAGAATAGCTCGCATGCGACGGTTGTGAGGCAGCTAATATCCCAGGGCCACACGGGCCTTAAAACGGTCGTAAGGACACATTTAACTTTGTTCCAAGATTTTAAGCAAAACCGGTCGGTTGGGACAGCCAGTCAAGCCAGTCAAACCAACCGCTTCCGACCGAGAGCGCGCGTCACACTGACTGTAGCTTCCCCGACAGCGGCGGCGGACCTCACTCATCGTTCTCGGTGCCCGCGGCGGCGGCACGGCAATTAATTTAGGCGGCGGTGCTTTCGTTCGACGGCGAAGGTGGTGAGTGCCATTTTAAAGCTAATTCCTCTCCCATTCTTCTCAATTCGAGATCTAAGCGTGCCCATTGATGCTAGATTGTGGAGGCGAGGGTGTGCTGAACGAGGTGAGGGGGAACGATATGGAGCATGGAGAGGGGACTTCTAATCGGTATATCCCGTATCTCTGCACTTAATTTCTCTAAGGTTGAGCTCTTTGTTCACTTCCGCTAGCTCACAGTGCCCGCCAAAAACAGGGGAGACGATGTTGCGCGCCAAACCTTCGAATTTCGCATCAATTTCTTTCCCTCTAGGGTTGTTTTAGTTGATGGCAGCACGCAGCTCATTGAGAGAGACACCGTTGTTAAATGGGAGGTGGAATTAGAACATGTTGATCCCCAAGAGCTAATAAACATGGGAGAGGAGGCGGTGAGGAAAATGGTGGAAACAATTGGGGATAGTGTGGTTTGGGGGCCAGGGCAAGAAGTTTCTTTGTTACGATTTGATGATTACAAATGTGACTATGTTAGGGTTGAGACAGGTGAACATATAGTTGATGAAATCAATGAGCGAAACGTTTGGACAAGCAAAAATGTTCTGTTTTTAGCACAGCTCATTGATCTGGAACCTGATTCAAGGGTTGGATATGTGGCCTCGAAGCTGGCTGCTCAGATGGTCGAGGATGATTGGGCTGCACAAAGGCAAGTAATGCCTATACTTACTGAGTTGGAAGTGTTAACAGTGGAGGATGATGCTAATGCACAAGGGGAGGCTGCAGATGGTAATGCATAAAGGATTGTAACTGTTGATTGGAATTCAGTTGAGATACATGACCGGACTGATTTGGTCATTGCACCAATAGATGACATTGAAATGGCAAAGCTTTTTGGCATTCCTATAGATGACAGAGACAAGGAGAAGAAGAGGGATCAAGCTGCAAATGATGGTGACAACCATTTAAGAGATGAAGAGGCAGATATAGATCTAGAGTTGTTGGAAAATGCTGCAGTTCATGTAGATGATGCACATGATGATGAGCTAGTAACAGTTTATGACAAAGAGGACCCAGTTATTGAAGTTGGGAGATTGTTTTCAAGCATGGATGAATTCAGGATGTGTTTTAGGACATATGCAGTCAAACGTGAGTTTGCTACCAAGACTATGTGGACTGATAAAAATAAGTTCTATGCAAAATGCATAGGTTATGATGGTGGTGCCAAGCCTTGCAAGTGGTATATATCTGCTAGACGCCAACTTGATGGAAGGACAATAAGAGTGAATCAAATTCCAAAACCTCATACTTGCATTACAAGTTCTCAAACAGTTACAAAGATGACATCACAATTATGGGTTGCAGAAAAGATCAAGCCCATTTTAGCCACAACACCAAACAGCACTGCAAAGAGATTGAAAATAGACTTGGAAAAGCAGTACCCCATTAAGCTGAATTATACTACAGTGTGGAAGGCAAAGCAAAGGGCAATGAAAGAGCTATATGGTGATTGGGCAAATACCTTTCGAATGCTTTATAACTTCAAAGCAAAAGTAGAGAAGAGGTCACCTGGAAGTGTTGTGGAGATAGATACTGAGGTAACAGCTGATGGGAAATTCTTCTTCTCTAAATTCTTCATGGCTTTAAAGCCTTGCATCGATGGCTTCAAAGCAGGGTGCCGTCCATATTTGAGTATAGACTCATCTTTCTTGACTGGAAAGTGGAATGGTCAACTAGCAGCATGCAATGCTTTAGATGGACACAATTGGATGTTCCCTGTAGCTATTGGCATGTTTCAGTCTGAGACAGAGGCATCATGGACATGGTTCATGATGCAGTTGAAAAGATGCATAGGGCCAGTCTCTCCATTGGCAGTGCACACAGATGCATGTAAAGGTTTAGAAAATGCAGTGAAGATTTTTTCCCTCATGCTGAGAAGAGGGAGTGCTTCGGCCATATGTGGATGAATTTGATCAAAAAATTCAGAGGAGATGATTTTGGACGCATGTGGCCAGCAGCAAGATCTTACACCAGGCAGACACATTCATATCACCTTGAGAAGATTAAGGCGGCATGCTCTGAGGAGGATAGGGTCAAGTTTTGTACATGGTTGGCTTTTATGGTACAGGTCTGGTTTTAACACTGCCATCAAATGTGATCATATCAACAATAATTTGGTAGAAAGTTTCAACAACAAAGTGAAGGAGTTAAAAGACTTGCCTGTCCATGACATGGTTGACCAGATCAAGATCATGATCATGAGGTTGTGGGAATTAAGAAGAAGGCTTGGTGATGTTCTTCAAGGAGATAAGCTTCCTGATGTTGTGCAGCAGGTGGTCAACAGGAGCAGAAATCTTGCACATTTGCGTGTTGAGAAATCCTCATTGTGGGGTGCTGAAGTCAGAGATACAAAGACTGGCAGGAGGCATGTTGTTGACACTCAATTGCATGAATGCACATGCCTTGAGTGGCAACACACTAGGAAGCCTTGTGAGCATGCCATACTTTTCTTGGCCTCCAAACACAAGATAAATATGCACCCATATTTGCAGGAGTATTATTCTGTAGCAAAATTCAAGGCTGCATATGGAACACCAATTCCAGAACTTACAGACCAGTCTCAGTGGCCTGAAGTAGACATTCAGTTCTCCGTGTGTCCTCCTTTGATAAAAAGAAAGGTTGGCAGGCCCAAGCAGAGTAGATTCAAGGCTTGGTTTGAGAAAGGTGGGAGCAGCAAGAAGGAAAAGAAAGATGAAAATAAAGATGCCAAGACAAAAAGGGCCCAAAAAGGTAAGAAGAATAGATGCAAACTCTGTGAAGAACTTGGACACCGAGTTGGCTCTATCAAGGGCAGATACACTGCTGAAAAGCCAAAGTATGTTCATCCAAAATCTATCCCATTTCTTGTTGATGATTTTTCTCCCCCAGCTAACTTGCTTGTTTTCAGGAGGAAGCGTGGAGAAAAAGGCCCACCTCTTGTTGTTGACGAATGCTGGTCAGTGAAAAGGGCAAGAATCAATGGCCAAAGAAAGAAGAGAACTAACCAGATCATGTTTGGTGCTGCTGAGGTGCAATCTGAACTTGTTTTGGAGGATGATGTGCAAACTGTTGAGGCTTTAGGGCACACCATTTCTGATTTGGAAGCTCTGGTGCAAAATGAGGGGCAAAATGAGCCTGTTGTTGAGGCTCTAGTGCAAAATGAGCCTGTTGTTGAGGCTCTGGTGCAAAATGAGCCTGTTGTTGAGGCTCTGGTGCAAACTGACCATGTTGTTGAGGCTTTGGTGCAAACTGACCATGTTGATGAGGCTCTGGATCATGATCATGAGGTTGTTGAGGAGGTGCAGGAGGTGAAGGAGACTCTTGGACGTGCTGTGGGGAGGCCAGACGGTAATGGTAAGAAAAAGAAGATCATAAACCTGTTGTGTGGTGTGAAACTTGTGACGGAGAAGAAAACGAGGGGTAAGAAGAGCCAAAAGAACTAGACTTTGAATTTGGCACTTGTTGTTATAAACATTTATTATTATAATAATTTGGCAGTTGTTGTTGTTGTAAACATTTGTTATTGTAATAATTTGGCAGTTGTTGTTGTAAACATTTGTTATTATAATAATTTGTCACTTGTTGATAATTTGGACAAAATTCAAATCTGATGGTAAATTTGAATTTCAACAAATGTAGCTATGTCACTTTTCTATGTTTGTATGAGCTTCCAATATTTTTCTCATATGCACAATACAACTCATCCTCACCCAAAATGGGGTAGAAATGGGCTCCAAAGCTAGGTAAACCACCCCATTTCTAAGCAAGCTTTTTTTCGACCATTTTTAAAACCAAGTTTGATATTTTTCCTTAGAACTATGTCACATAACATGACACCATGTGAAGGTTTTGTATTTTTTTTATTTTTTTAAATTAGTTATGCACATTTGAATGTCTGGTCAAACTTGAAGGGTTTTCATAAATATTCTTAGCTAGGGGCTGAGGCTCACAAAACTAACATAGGATCTCTGATGAAATAGCAAGTTGTGAACCTAAAAATGATTTTTACAAAAAATCATCAGCATGAAATCATGTACCTGTAGTTCATATCTTACCCACTTCCAACTGATTCGGCATGATTTGTCTTTTTCACCAGGGACGGAATAAAAGGTTTGAGATACTCAAGTTGGGAAATTTTACATGCTAGGTGGTCTAGTATTTTTGAAAAATAGGATGTTACCATTTTGAAACTTCAATTTGGTGGTTGCTTCATAAATTCCCCCCTCTTTCAGCACTCGGAAAATAGAAAATGGATTTTCTGTGCGTCGAAAAGGAAAACTTTGTGCCACAACATTGTTATTCATCCCATTATAGACATGCATGCCAAATATGGGCACATTATCACAAACTATGCCTTGATTCTAGCCATATCATTGGTCATTTGACCCGAAAGCCAGAAAACCTCGGAGGAGATAGGTCATTTTGTGAAGGGTTTTTTGAAATATGATCAATAGACCAAGTTTGATATTTTTCCTCACACCTATGTCACATAACATGACACCATGCGAAGGTTTTGTATTTTTTTTGATTTTTTTTAAATTAGTTATGCACATTTGAATGTCTGGTCAAACTTGTGAAACCCCGTTAACTGCATCCTAAACCCTGCTAACCCTAAGGACGAATGAGGAACGTAGATCTAACCCTGGCGCGACACTATGGCCGTCCGATCGCGTCTTCTAGAAGGATTCCGCGGGTGGCTCTGGGCGATCCGTGGAAGAGCTTGTTCTGCAACCTGATTGGTTGGCGTCTCTTAGAAGGATTTCCCGGCTAGCTATTGGCGATCCGTGGGATGGATGATTCTGGAGTCTGATTGGCTTCATCGTTTTTTCATGAACAGATAAAGTACGGGGTGGCACACTTCATTGACCGTTGGACCGAGCGTGGCATGCGAGGGCGCTGGGCGGGGCGGGCTGCACCATGCATGCAGCTGCCCCTAGCGTCGCAGTCTAGCTATTTTACGTGCAACAGCACTGCAGCGTATTTACTCCCCCCGTCGTATTAAATAAGTGTACATGTAACAACTTTCTTCAGTCAAACTTACTCCCCTCAGGTTCATTGTAATAAATGAGACTTTGCATGATACCACATCTATGTTATTTTGCACTATGGAGTAGTAACTTAGACTATTAACATATGCATAATACCATATCTAAGTTACTCCCACATATTCCCTCCGTTCGCAAATAAATTGAAAAGACCATTTGCTAAATGTTATTGGACTTGATTTCCGTGAAGCGATTTTTTCTACTTTAAAGTGCATTGGAAAGGTAGAAGTACACATTTTGTGGACAAATTTTGAAGCCAAACGTACACTTATTTGTGGACAGAGGGAGTATGCATGTCACTATGACCAGCCTAAGAAAAAATATCAAAATCTAAAATATGTAATAAATATAACGTACAGCGTGGCACACTCCATTGATCGTTGGACCGAGCGTGGCATGCGAGGGCGCTGGGCGGGGTTTCTTTAGTCAAACTTACTCCCATCTGGTTCATGCGACATACAAAAAGTCAATATTTATAAATCTAAAATATCAACTTTGACTACATATATAAGAAAAAATCAAAATCTAAAATATTATAAACATAGTTTCATACTCCCTCTATTCCCTCCAATTGACATCCCTCTGATTACTGCCACCGATTTTTTTTGCGTGTGTAAAAACGAACGAGTTTGTTGCCTGCGATGTCTAAAAACGAACAAGTACCTTGGTACTAGATTCGTGCATTTATTACCGAAGTAAATCAAGGCTAAATTCTATTTTCTCTTTTATTTTTCACTGCTAATGAACAACTACCTTGGACGTTTTCTCTCTCTTTCGCATTAATACATGCATGCATGCAGGGGCGGGGGCGGCGGTGCAGGGGTCACGTCGCATCCTAGCAATTTTTTTCTCTCTTTCGTATTGATCACGCTCGCTGTCCACACGCAACACAGCGCACGCGTCTGCACCAACGCGAAGCTGGATTCCCACGCCGCCCTTCACGCCCCACCCTCAATAAATAGGCAAAACGCCTTTGCCTCCTCATCTCTCTTGCCCCTCATCTTCAACCTCGATCGAGCCTATCCCTTTGCCTCCTCCCAGCCCCCAAACACTCCGGCAACCATGGCGACCTCCCCCCTCCACTTCCCTTCCGACACCGATGTAAGCGACGAGGACAACCACCCGGACCACAAGCAGTTCTGGGAGCAGGAGGCGCCCACGCGCCCCAAGCGTGGCAATAAGAAGGGACGCAAATCCCCGCCCTGCCCCTGGGAGCAGGGCCCCATCGTCCACAACCCAGTCCCCGGCAGCGGAAACCTCCCCTCCGAAGCGTACTAGGCTAAGGCGGAGAAGGAGGAGGCAAAGCAGGAGGCTGCTTACGCCAGGTGGGAGGAGAAGCAGGCCAAGCGCGCCTTGAAGAAAAGGCGCAGACGGGAGGACGAGGAGCGACGGGAGGCCAATCGCTGGGCCTTTCAGGAGAAGGAGCGGAAGCGGGAGCAGCGGGAAAGGCTGGCGGCGTGGAATGCTGCGGCGGCGGCTCGATGGGCGGCGGCACCGGCACTGCCTCCACCGCCGATGGAGTAGGGTAGCTAGTGTTAGGGTTTAGGGGCTAGCCCAGGGTTTAGGTGGGGCGCCTATTCCCCAATGTTATTGTAATGTTATTGTAATGTTATTCCAATGTTATCGATCCGGCTATCTAATATAAGGACAGTTATCCCAATATTATCTATCCCCTTGTTTTATTGTAATATGTGTTTTATTGTATTGTCATTTATCAAAACACCCAAAACAATAAGTGCATAAAACAAAAGACACAAAAACAAGTTCTCATATAATAGTCGTGCAATATTTATAAAATGAGTGAAATTAGAAAAGTTCAAAAGGAAGAATAAGGTAACGTAAAGATGGTTGATTATTTTCAAACAACACATGGTTCATTTTCAAACAAGACATTTACATATTTACATAAGTTAAAGGAGCGGCCAAGTTATGTTAGTTAAATGGATGCCCTTAGACTTCATTTATATATTTACTTTCGCAAAAAAAAGATTGCGACCTGAGCACGAGTATCCGCAGATCCACACGTCCCTATTTAGATTGTAACGTGAGTACCATTGTTTTTGCCCAATCAACATATAGTTACTATTGGGCCTGGATACGACCATTTTGGTCTGGCTAAGTTCTATTTGGGCCTGGCCTTTTTCAATCCTCGTCAATTGTTTTTTAACTCTTCAACCCCTCTCCCTCCCCTGCACACGGGCGTCCCCTGCACACTGATAAAAGGAACACTGACAAAACTGAAGGAACACTGATTTCAAAAACAGAGCAGCTCAAAATTAGCCCGAATTTGTGTTGCATTTTATTGAAGCCAAAGACATAGACCATTACATCCATTACAAAGCATCACTTGAACACTGACTGCGTTGTCTAATGACTAATGATCAGGAGATAAACTAATCCGAGAGAAATTACACAAAAATAAAAAAACCGGCCATCAGATTGTCCTGCTTCTTCAATTCGATGATTTTCCTTAGCTGCTTGTTCATCTTCTTCAGCTCGGCCTTCACTTCCGCATCCACCGTAGTACCAGCAGAAATGGGGTTGCCACATCCCAATTGCTCCACCACGGACGGGTTTTCGAGCTCTCGGGATGCTACCTCCACCCCAATTCGCTCGATGTACTCATCAAGCCACTCAAAATGCCCACATTTTGGCTGTTCCTGAAATCGCAGAGATGAACCGTAAATCCCAAATTCGATAAAATGCATGAAATTTCGAAACAAAAGCGAGAAATTAGCGCTCGGAACACTCAGATCTCACCTTTCCCGGCTCGGGCTTGCTCTCACACTTCACAAATTCCCGGCCAATGTTGCCGTTCTTGTCGTGGATGTGACAAGCCGCTTCAGGGGCGCGGTACGGGGGCAATCGGGGCACCTCCTCATCGGCACCGCACCATACCGAGGCCATGAGCGGTGGGAGAAAGTAGAGCTCGACATCCCTCGCCGGCGTTGCCGCACTTGCTCGCCGGAGAAGAAAACGGAAGGGGATGAGATGCTGGAACGGTGGCGGGAGTGCTCGGGTGCGGGGACGGATCAGGGCCAACGGCTCTCTTCAACCACAGGGTGGGTCCCACGATATAAGGTGGACATCAGGTGAGTTCCGCCGTGACGTGGAGAAGCTGTGGGTCCTAGTGTGCTCAGCTGATTCGAATTCGTTGACGGTCTCGTGGGGTTAAGTAGAAGTGTCGCACGGGAGCTATTTGTCGCCTCACAACCGTCGCATGTGAGCTATTCTTTTCAACGATATCGCTTTTCTTCCAATTCCATGTAAAGACGTCGCATAGGAGCTATAAGTCTCATAGATAGAGATGGCCAGCCAGGTAGGAAAAAAAGAAAGCAGCTTTATGGAGAATGGCTACATGTCGCCAATAATAAGCGATGAAAAGAAACACAAACGCAACAAACTATGCAACGTGTGAAGGTAGCATCTATCCATGTGAGGATCAAGCATATACAGTAAATATCGACCAATGATTAAGGCCATCAACACCAGCAGAACAATCAGAAGGAGCACTTAACGTGTAAGCATGACAGCTAAGCTTCCTAGCTAGCTAGTGCTCCTAGCTCACCTAGGACGGAAGACTGAGATTCCAGACGATAGCATAATTCCTGACGGGTAGCATAATTTGTGCCCTTCCTTTTCTTCAATTCCTGTTCAGTTTTCGTCACCTCGACAGCAACTGGTTCGATCTTTGCTCCAAATATATTCTCTGGGGCCGACCCAAATGCCTTTTATATTCCCCAAAATGTATATATCAATCTCTGCTAGCTGGCCGCCATCTAGCGGTGGAATTTGTTTTTTGCTTTTCTATTCTGGTCTCAGAGCGAGAATCATAATTAATTAATTTCCTTGTCATTGGGAGATTAAACGTGAAAAATTTATATACTCCATTCATCAAGAAATAACTGACTTGAGTTTGTCTAAATTCAAATGTATCTATACATAAAATACGCCTAGTTATCTTCAAATTTACACAAAACCAAGTCAGTTATTTCTGGACAGAGGGAGTAGTACAATCCAACTAAAGAACACACAAATACCCTATATAGAACATTTTGACCATTATTAATTATATTATTAATACCTAAATGTTATAAATAATTATCGATGAAAAAACAAAAAAAAATTGTAAAACTTTTTGGTTCATGGCATAGCCACCAATCCGATAAAACCGCACAACTGCACAAGAGTGTAACATTTGGCATGTGGCGTACTAATAAGATCGATGCATGCATGCACATGCTCACAAGAAAACAAGCACCAAGGTCTAACAAGCAACACAGGAAAGTGAAACAAAGGAGGACCAAATGAATTAAGGTGGAATACAAACCCTAGTTAGAGACCCATCCATGCTAGGTAAACAACCTTCGTAGCCAAAAGCAATTGGTACTGTGCTAATTGGCTAGCTAGCCCGGCCGCTATTTTAGACGGTTCAACTATGCAAATGCATTTGGCCTAACCTTGTTCAGACGGCTAAAATTTTGTGGATCGGATGCATGAATGCATGACATGCATAAAATTCTATGTTGTATATCGTTGTCAAGTGATTGTCTAGATCTCTTAAATTTTGAAAAGTGCATGGGTATGATGCATGCATCACTAGTGGAAACGAGGCCTCTAACACCGGTTCGTAGAGGAGCCCCCCTAGGGTTTAGGGTTCTTATACGAACCGCTGTTAAAGGGTGGCGTACGTGGGGCTGCCACAGCGCTCAACCCCCCCCTTTAACACCGGTCCGTAAAACCGGTGTTAAAGGTTCTCTGTCGCGGCAGGAAAACGGTCTAAATCTCTGTCGCGGCAGAGTTCTGCCGCCGCCCCGTTCTGGGCGTATTTCTACGGCGCGGCGAGGACGGGGAGGAGGGGAGGGGGGAATCGATTGGGAGCGGTATATACACATACATCGTCGTCGGTACATACGAGTACATGAATAATTAAGCAACTATTATTATACACAAACATCATCATTGTGTGGTATTCTTCGTAAACGTTGAAGCATCAAGTACAAGACAAACACGTTCAAGCATCTAAAGAGTTTTTGGATATCTAAAGAGTTCTCCGCCAGGCGTGACGACCTCATCAAGTATGAACCCCGCCAATTCCTCTTGAATGGCTCGTATGCGGTCAAATGGTAGGAGTTGGTCCCGCATCTGTTCAATCTGAATATATATGAAGAATGGGGTCAATATATATATAAGAATAAAACTCAACACAATTGATGGTAATAAAATAATGTTGTGTACTTTGTTTACTTACTCTAAGTTGTTCTAGTGCGGCTTGGCCCGTCGCACATATCGTGTTGCGAATGAACTCGCAAACATAGTACCCACATAAGTTATTGCCGTGTCCCTGATGCGCGCACTTTACGAGAATAGAGAGTTCAATCAAAATAATAATCAATAAAGCATGATATAATGGAATTGGAAGCAGAATCAAAGAGATACGCAGACCTAGCTAGCTAGTATTACTTACATTTTGGTCTACAAATTTTAGTTCTTCTGACCATTCACCCACGGCCCTGCCCGTGAACCTTTTCCAAACCCTGTCCGGCAAAGAAAATAGATAAAGGAGTAATTAATTACTTGTTGTCACGAAAGTTGCCGATGATAATATGACTGAAATTAACTCTGGAGCATCTCTCTAAAGTCTGCCCATAGCTCTTTTTCTTTTCGTAACAAATCCATGACAAGGACTTTTTCTGAGTCAGGTTGAATGACTAGCAGAATAAAGTGGAACCTACGCACGCATAATTCATCATCAGTTACACTTAACATCGAGTAAGCCGAAACAGAATGTGTACAAGAGAGAGTAACAGTACTCACGAGAAGTTGTAAGGCAATAGTATTTCCCTTTTGGTTTGTTGTCTCAGTAAAGACCTTAACAAGTAATCTTCTGTTTGTCCGGGTTTGGTTCTTACCACTTCTTCATGAACTCTATTTTGTCAACGAACCCAATGTCAAAAGGTCCTCCTTTCATGCATTCCATAACCTTTTTCCTGCATAATAGTATATACATATATGGTGAGCATATATATACATGCAATTAATAAAGTGAATGAGATGAGATAGAAATTACAGAAATAGTACTTACACACAATAAAGGCTGATGGCAGCTTTGTCGAGTTCCTTTTGATTGAATAGAAAATGCAAGTCTTGAATGTTGAAGTCGATCTCGTCGTCTTCGCACAAGAAAATCTGATCTCTTATATGCGTCGTGATCCATTCTTCCTTTCTCGTCTTGCAGAAATCAAGGTACCACTTGTGCAATCTTCGTATCTTTGTTGGTAGATTCTTGAGCTTCTCTTTCTTGACGAGATTCTTCCCATACTTCCATGGCTGTATGGGGTTGGCATCGCCTTTGGGCAAGTTGTCTCCCATGATGTTCAAGTATGCAATGTAAGTCCCATCTCATTGGCCTTTCTTTGTAGCTCTGCCTCGTAATCATTTACGGGAGGAGCGTCCCGTGTGTATGATTGGTTTTCCTGCTCTCCGAGCATGGGAACTGTTTTCTGGGGTGCCGCACGACTGCTACTTTCAGTCTCCCTATGGCGCCTTACATCCCCCTTCAAAATCTGGCGCTCGTAGTCCGGCACAAGTGGGGTTTCAGGTTTCAAAAGATTTTTGTAAAACTTCTCCACCACCGCCGGATCTATTTTCTCCTTTGGCTCGGCCCGTCTAGGTGCAAAGAATTTCTTGACCTCTTCTTCCGAGATCCTATTGGTCTCGTCGTCGCTGCGATTCCAAGGTAAAACCGGCAATGACTTGGCGGAAGGCTGCGGGACGTAGTTTTTTGAACTCTTTGGCGTACGGTTTCCTGCGGATTTCTTTGTGGCAGTGCTAGTGATGCTCTTCGTGGCAGTGCTCTTTCGCTTACGCTGAGGAGATGGCTGAAGCGTCGGAGATGGCTGGCGTGCCGGAGATGGCTGCCGCGCAGGAGATGGCTGAAGCGTCGGAGATGGCTGCCGCGCAGGAGATGGCTGAAGCGACTCAGACTGCTGACGCTGCGGAGACGACGGGGGTGCCAGTGGCCTCCAATTTGGAAGCACGATGTGTTCCTTCTTCCAAAGAATGGTTGTTTTCACTTCAAATTTGAGTTGAGTTTCCCCTTCACCTGTAGCATGGTCAAGTTGTGCTTCCTCATATTCCTTCACAACCTCATCCACCCCGACAATAGCATAGCCATCTGGAATCAGTCGGCAGTGGTAAGTTCCACCAGCTACAGGAGGTAAGGCATAGCCGACAGCCAACTTAATGGATAAGCCCATTAATCTCACATGCAGCTCAGCGTGTTCGCTCTCCGTGATCTCATCCACGGGGTATCGAGGACCCGCCACTTCAAGCGTGGGCTGCACGTAATCCGTGGAAGCCACGCTGCTTTTCCCCGCAGAGTCTGGGCCGCCGGCAGCTTTTAATGCAGGCTCTTCGTGCCGCTGAGATGGGCCAGTAGCTTGATGGCTCTGTTGTGCATTCACTTGCGCCTGTAGCGCCAAAAGTGCATGTTCTATCTGTGTCATCCGCTCTGTACGCTCTTTTTCTTTTCTGCCGCGCCATCTATAAGAGTCGCCCCACTCGGCAAACCCATCCTTCCACGTCATACCCCTGTTCCTCGTGCATGTCCAGGGTGTTCTTTTTTACCGATGGCGCGTGTGAGCTGGTCATTCTCTCTGTCGGGATGGAAGGTCCTGGCGGTTGTTTCCTCGTATGCCGTGATGAGTTCAGTGACGGGTTTGGCAAGGAGGGTTGGGAAGATACACAATCCTGTTTCTGGGTCCAACCTTGCCCCGATTTCGTAGAACTAAGTCTTTGCACGTAGGTCCCACCCATGTGTCTGGAGTGTGATCCCTGTAGCGCGCAAGGCCTTCTCAGCTTCCTCCCACTTAGGCCTCTGAGATATGTAGCCACCTGACCCCGTCCTCTGGTGATATTCCTTCTTTTGGGCATTTAGCGTATTGGTTTCTGACCTCTTTGTAGCTATAGCACCTTCCTTGTATGCCACAAATTCGCACCAGTGAGGTCTTATCTTCGCATAATATGCGTCTTCGAAATCTGGAGTCTCGCGAGCTTTGACAAATTTGTTCAATTTTGTCTTCCAGTTGCGGAAAGCGTTAGCCATCTTCTTTAGAGTCCACTCTTTGACCTTTTCCTTTATAACCGGTTTGTTTTCATCCTCCTCTAGCGGAAGGGTGAAATTTACCAACAGCGAATTACAAAGCGTTTCTTTGGATCTTTCATCGACAAAGGTACCGTCGCCTTTCTTTGGCTTATTCCAATATTCAATTATGATTGGGATTTGGTCCCTAACAAGAACTCCAGCCTGACGTACAAATTTGTCTGCGGCCTTCTTGGGCTCCATCGGCCTGCCATCAACACGGACTGCTTTGATCGTGAACTTTGCACGATCTTTCAACCGATGGCTCGCGCCTTGCTTGCTCTTTTTTCGTAGAAGAAGATTGTTGCTGGCTGGTCGATCCAGAGGGCTAAAAGAAGAAAGAAGGTTAATTAATGCATGTAGAAGAAGATTGTTGGTGGAAGTCAGAAGAGGCTTAATCAATGCATATACCTCGCCGGACTTTGTAATCACTAAATTGCGTTCACCGGAGTCTTCATCTTCTCCATGACTACTTGAGCTGTCATCATGTCCCTCCAAGTTCAGATATTGTGAGGTGTCCTCATGGATAATGTTCTCCATTATTTCTTCTTCTTCAAGGTTTCTACTAAGTGGATCCATAGTTTCTAAAACAATAATATTATCACACAAATATCAGTAATACATCTATTGAAATGCTCAAGAAAGGACGATGATATGACAGGTTAAAAGTATTGAAATGTAACCCTAATACATGCTTGGTCATTTCAAACCCTAATTCGGAGAAACCCCGGATTCATATGAGAGGGTCATTTACTTCTTCTAATTAACTTGTCATGAAAGTTGATTAACATAGCATGGTTATTATAATGCTATATTAACAACGAGAGGTGGTGATGCTAGGGCGAGAGCGGGGCCGGGATGCGTGGGGGTGTGCATTCGAACCAGTACGACGTGATGGGCTACCTAAAATGGGCGACTCACCCTCGACGCGTGTGTAGGCTCAGCGAGGACAGAGGAGGTCAGGGTCGACGGCATAATGGTGGCGGTGGTCCTCGGCGTCGCACAAAATATACACATGCATATACAATACACATACAATACAATATACATATATACATACACATACACATACACATATGCCACTTGTTCTACTGTATATACAATACACATACAATACAATATACATAGCCTGGAACGCGTCGAACGCCGTGGCCTCCGAGAAGAAGTACTACAACTACGCCACCAACACCTGCTTGGCGCGAGATCGAGGGGGGAGGGGGCGGATAGATTTTTTTATTTTTAATGGTGTTCACATGGATCAATCATGGATGATAACACTTTGAAACATTAAACAATGAACAACACAAAACATGAATACCATTGAAACTTATCCTCTTCCTAAGCATATGAATTTTGTAAGCAAACAACATTTTTAGAAAATGGAATATCTAGGATAAGTGAAATATATAGTTAGTTGTCACTCAAAAATTCGCAAACTACGGAGAGGAAAATATAAAGTATTAAGAAAAGCATATTTATCTCTCTCACATTAATTGACAGTGTCCATATGACTCAGTAATACAGCTATCATGTAAGGAAAACTTAGGGATATAAGTAAGATTGTTCACAAGATATAAACTTTCTCCTCTAAAGTAGGACTACTAGTGTTAAAATTTCATGACAGTTTTCTAGATCATGACCATCATCATAAGTAATAGGGATAAAGCATGCATCCTTAATAGAGGAAATTGCCTCAAGCATATAATTATTCATATCATTATCAATTTATTCCAAATTGACATTCTCATTAATAGGAGCAAGAGTAACATCAATAATATAGTAAGCATTGTCATCAAAATAAGATCCATCATTATTCTCCAAATTGGTCCCAAAAATACTTTAAGGGCATAGATTTTTTATAATTCACATTTGTTGTCACAAGTAATATGTACAAGGTAAATATCATCACTATTGACATGAGAAACAGTTTCATATTCAATAAAAAATCATCAAGCATATCATTAATAAGAACATAATCAGTCAACGACGTGGACGACATACGGTGAGGGAGATGGCGACGGCGATCGGCATACGTGGACGGCGACGTACGGCTGGACGGCAAGGACGACGGCGAGGGTGGTGTGGACGGCGACGGCTGGACGTACGGCGACGGCTCGCGCGCGACGAGGGGGGCAACGGTGCTCCCGCAGGATGGCGACAGCGAGGGCGGCGACGACGAGGGCTGGATGGCGACGGCTGGACGGCGAGGGCGACGGCGAGGGTACATGGACGGCGACGACTGGACGTACGGCGACGGCTCGCGCGCGGCGAGGGGGGCGACGGCGCTCCCGCGGGATGGCGACAGCGAGGGCGGTGACGGCGAGGGCTGGACGGCGATGGCTCTCCTCTGCTTAATTTCCTCTGCGCGCACTTTTCGATCTGGCTGGGGAGAGAAGGAAGAGGAAGGCGCGATTTATAACTCCCCTCTTTAACACCGGTTCGTGGCTGGAACCGGTGTTAAAGGGGGGAATTCGTTTTGCGCCCGCACCCCCCCCCCCCCCTTTAACACCGGTTCCTGGCTGGAACCGGTGTTAAAGGTGGGCATTTATTTCGTGCATTAAAGGGGTGGGGGCATTTTTAATTCAAAAAATAGGATAGAATTTAGAAAATTTATATCTTTTTCATTTCAACTCAAAAAATATGAATAATATATCATAATTTTCAGAAAAATAATATCTATCCATTCATGTAAAAACATTTTATATTTACTTTAGATGAAAATTTTCAAAATGATTAAAAAACTTACATATAAATTTTGATTATTTAATTCAAACAAAAATAAAAGAGACAAACCCTAAAACTTTGAACATAAGAAATATTAAGCATCTAAAAAGGAATCTAACTCGATCTTTTTTTATTTTTTATCCCTGTTTTAAACTATCGTCAAACTTTGTCGAACAACGAGCATGAAGATTCTTAGCTCGGGGCCAAGCCTCGCTCAACTTGCATTGGATTTTTGATAAAATAGAATATTGTAAACCTAAAAATGATTTTCATAAAAAATCATGAGCATCGTATCATGTACCTGTAGTTCATATCTGACCCACTTCCTACCGATTCGGCATGAATTTGTCTTTTTCACCAGAGGTGGACGGAAAGGTTTCAGATCCCCCTGTTGGTACATTGTTCATATAAGGTGGTCTAGTATTTTTGTAAAATATGGTGGTGGTTTTTTGAATTAGCCATTTGGTGGTTGCTTCACAAAACCGTCCGTTTTTATGCTCGGAAAATGGAAAATGCCTTTTTGGTGCGATAAAATTCCTCTTGCAACATTGTTTGCCATGCCATGATGCACATGTATGCACAATATGGCCATATTATCACAAACTATGTCTTGATTCTAGCCATAACATTGGTCATTTGACCAGAAAGCCAAGAAACCTCGAATGAGATAGGTCATTTTGTGAAGGTTTTTTGAGACATAATCAATATACCAAGTTTGAGATTTTTCCTTCTAACTATGTCACATAATATAACACCACGCGAAGGTTTCGCACTGTTTCGATCTTTTTTTATTTTTTTATTCCCGTTTTAAACTATCGTCAAACTTTGTCGAACAACGGGCATGAAGATTCTTAGCTCGGGGCCAAGCCTCGCTCAACTTGCATTGGATTTTTGATAAAATATCATATTGTGAACCTAAAAATGATTTTTGTAAAAAATCATGAGCATCGTATCATGTACCTGTAGTTCATATCTGACCCACTTCCTACCGATTCGGCAGGAATTTGTCTTTTTCACCAGAAGTGGACGGAAAGGTTTCATATCCTCCTGTTGGTACATTGTCCATATAAGGTGGTCTAGTATTTTTTTTAAATGTGGTGGTGGTTTTTTGAATTAGCCATTTGGTGGTTGCTTCACAAAACCGTCCGTTTTTTATGCTCGGAAAATGGAAAATGCCTTTTTGGTGTGATAAAAAGGAAAACTTCCTCTTGCAACATTGTTTGCCGTGCCATGATGCACATGTATACACAATATGGCCATATTATCACAAACTATGTCTTGATTCTAGCCATAACATTGGTCATTTGACCCGAAAGCCAAGAAACCTCGAATGAGATAGGTCATTTTGTGAAGGAGATAGAACTGGAATTAAAATACAGAATGCAACTAATAGTAAGTTACATAAAGCACGACTGAAAATTAAGATACATAAAAGAACTGAAAATTAAGATACATGGCCAGATTAAGTAACAATTGGTCGAACTTGTTTCGGAATGTTGGAGTGATTTAGTCATGCTCCTGCCTACACCTGTAATACTCGCCACTGTAGTCGTCGTACTCGCCACCGCCGTCATTGCTGTCATCGTCGGGGTCACCGTAATTGAACCTTGAAGGCTGAGAATGTGTGGGCTGGACTTGAGGGTAGCGCAGACGGGGGTTAGAGTCGGCGGCAGTGTCATAGGCCATGACGCTCTGGAGAGTCCGACCGCGCCACCATAGCCGCCGGCCGGCCTCGTTGAAGTTCGGAGGAGGTGGGCCATCCTCCTCATGCCTGGCGAGCGCCCTCTCACGCCGATCCACGAAGAAGGCTTCCCAAGTAGGGAAATAGTCGGGATGCCATCTGGGATTCCTCCGCTGCTCCGGCGTGAGCTCGAAGTAGTAGTGGTTCGTGATGGCCATCCGGCGCGCCACACCTAGAGGGACAGGAGGAACCGTCACGCCTCCGGCGCTCAGCATCCAGCCGACGGGGACACAGTAGCCCGGTGGGCAGGGGTAGTTCGTGGCGCAAAGCGCCTCCGCCTCCCTGGGGGTTAGTGCTACGGTGGAAGCCATGAGAAAGAGTGATGAGGTTGCAGATATGAGTCTAGAGATGTGCAATGACAATGGAGGCCAACCCTACATATATATATAGTAAAGAACTGGCGGGAAGAACTGGAGGGAAGAACTGGCGGGAAAAATGGCGGGAAAAATGGCAGGAAAAAATGGCGGGAAGAAAAGTGATGAGAAAAAATGGCGGGAAGAAGAATGGAGAGAAGAAATAGAAGGAAGAAAAATGGCTCATTTAATACATATACTGTTAACAGAAGAAATATGACATTGATTTCCATGTTGAGATACATATGTGTGCCAAAAATGGCTCAATTAATACATATAGTCAATCTTATGATCGCGTCAGCCGTAACCATGGAGTATCAACACCGTTTAATAGGATGGTTGGGTCAGTCTTCACTCTGAATGGCGGAATTTTATCAAACTTATTATAATCTTCTGACATGTCTGTCTTGTCCTCCACTCCCACGATGTTTCTTTTCCCTGAAAGAACTATGTGACGCTTTGGCTCATCGTGTGATGTATCTGTTTGTTTATTTTTTTTTCTTTTTTGGGTTTGGTAGACATGTCCTTCACATAGAAAACCTGAGCCACATCATTGGCTAAGACGAATGGTTCGTCTAAGTTCTTGTCTACCTTCATAAGATTGTTGAGATCCACCGTTGTCATTCCGTACTTCTTGTCTACCTCAACCCCTCCTCCTGTTAGCTTGACCCATTTGCATCGAAACAAGGGGACCTTAAAATTAGGTCCATAGTCAAGTTCCCATATCTCCTCTATGAACCCATAATACGTGGTCTTTTGCCCGTTGTCTTCTGCTGCATCGAAGCGGACACCACTATTTTGGTTGGTGCTCTTTTTATCTTGGCCTATCGTGTAAAATGTATTCCCATTTATCTCGTACCCTTGGAAAGTACATACAGTCGAAGATGGTGTCCTGGCCAACAAGTACAGCTGATCCCCAACAGTGGTGTTATTCGTGAGAAGTCTTTGCAGCCAGCCGCCAAAACTCGCCATGTGTTCACTTATAATCCATTCATCAGACTGTCCCGGGTGTTTGAGGCGTATTAAATTCTTTTGTTCATTGATATACGGGGCAACCAAGATAGATCTTTGTAAAACCGTGTAGTGTGCTTGATTGAGAGAATGCCCGTCCCTACATATCATTGCTTTACATCCTAGGGTGCCTTTTCAACGCAGTCTCCCCTCATGTCGTGATTCTGGAACACCAATCGCCTTAAGGTCGGGAATAAAATCAACACAGAACTCAATGACCTCCTCTGTTACATAGCCCCTGGAGATGCTTCCTTCTGGCCTAGCACGGTTATGAACATATTTCTTTAAGACTCCCATCTACCTCTCAAAGGGGAACATATTGTGTAGAAATACAGGACCGAGAATGGAAATTTCTTCTACTAGGTGAACCAGGAGACGCGTCATAATATTGAAGAAGGATGGTGGGAACACCAACTCAAAGCTGACAAGACATTGGGCCACATCTGTCTGTAACCCTGGTAGGCTTTCTGGATCGATTACCTTCTGAGATATTGCATTGAGGAATGCACATAGCTTCACAATGGGTACTCGAACATTTTCAGGTAGAAGCCCCCTCAAGGCAATCGGAAGCAATTATGCCATAATCACGTGGCAGTCATGAGACTTCAGGTTTTGGAATTTTTTCTCTGCCATATTTATTATTCCCTTTATATGTGACGAGAAGCCAGACGGGACCTTGATACTGCTCAGGCATTCAAAAAAGATTTCCTTCTCTGCTTTGGTAAGAGCATAGCTGGCAGGAGTTAAGTGGCATCGTTTACCCTTCTCGTTCTTAGGATGCATAGGATCTTCAGGGTCTTTCCTACGTTGCTGGTCCTGCCGTGCTTTCGGTGTATCTTTTGTCTTCCCATACACTCCTAGGAAGCCTAGCAGGTTCACGCAAATATTCTTCGTCACGTGCATCACGTCGATTGAAGAGCGGACCTCTAAGACTTTCCAATAGGGTAGGTCCCAAAATATAGATTGCTTCTTCCACATGGGCGCGTGTCCGGCATCGTCATTCGGAACAGATAGACTGCCAGGACCTTTTCCAAAGATTACTTCTAGGTCCTTGACCATACCAAATACCTCCTCACCGGTACGGAGGACAGGCTTCCTCCGGGGTTCTGCCATACGTTTGAAATGCTTGCCTTTCTTTCTTACTTAATGCAGGTTTGGAAGAAATCGATGATACCCTAGGTACACAACCTTCTTACATTTATCCAAATATACACTTTCAGTCTCATCTAAACAGTGTGTGCATGCATTGTATCCCTTGTTTGTCTGCCCTGGAATATTACTAAGAGCAGGTCAATCATTGATGGTTACGAAACGCAATGCTCGTAGGTCAAATGGCTCCCATTTGTGCTCATCCCACATACGTACACCTGGTTTGGCCCACAGCTGTAAAAGTTTTTCAACTAATGGCCTTAGGTACACATCAATGTCGTTGTCGGGTTGCCTCGGGCCTTGGATGAGCACTGGCATCATAATGAACTTCCTCTTCATACACAACCAAGGAGGAAGGTTATAGATACATAGAGTCACAGGCCAGGTGATGTAACTGCAGCTCTGCTCACCAAAAGGATTCATGCCATCTGTACTTAGACCAAACCTTAAGTTCCTTGCGTCACGTGCGAAGTCCGGGTACTCTCGCTCGACTTTTCTCCACTGTGACCCATCAGCGGGGTGTCTCAACATCGCGTCTTTCTTACGGTCTTCCATGTGCCATCGCAACAACTTGGCATGCTCTTTATTTCTGAAGAGACGTTTTAACCGTGGTATTATAGGAGAATACCACATAACCTTGGCAGGAACCTTCTTCCTAGGGGCCTCGCCCTCAACATCGCCAGGATCTTCTCGTCTGATCTTATATCGCAGTGTAGTGCATACCGGGCATGCATCCAAATTCTCGTACTTCTCACCGCGGTAGAGGATGCAGTCATTAATGCAGGCATGTATCTTTTGCACGTCTAATCCTAGAGGGCAGACAACCTTCTTTGCTTGGTATGTACTGTCGGGCAACTCATTATTTCTTGGAAGAATATTCTTCATTTTTACCAACAACTTTGAAAATGCGCTGTCAGTCACACCGTTCTCTGACTTCCATTGCAGCAAATCCAGTGTGGTACCTAGCTTTTTGTGGCCATCTTCACAAGTTGGGTACAACAATGTTTTGTGATCCTTTAACATCTGCTCCAGCTTCTCCTTCTCCTTTTCAGTTTCACATTCTTCCTTTGCATCAGTAATGGCCCGAACAAGATCGTCATCAGCGGGCCCATCTGCTGCCTCTTGATCTTCATTATCTACCCCGTTGCAGTATCATCATATTCAGGATACATATTATGATAGTTGTCATCATCCTCTTCTTCTTTGTTGTCTTCCATCACAACCCCTTTTTCTCCGTGCTTGGTCCAACAATTATAGCTGGGCATGAAACCGGATCGAAGCAGGTGGGCGTGAATGGTTCTAGTATTTGATTAGTCTTTCTTGTTCTGATAGTGAACACACGGACAGCACATAAAAGCATTGTGACCACGGTTTGCATTAGCCACAACGATGAAATTTTGGAGGCCCGTAATGTACTCAGAAGTGCGACGGTCACCGTACATCCATTGTCGGTTCATCTGCATTAATATATAGTATATATCAAAAATTAATAGGGAGATGACCATTTATATATATAGTACATCAATGACACATGAAAGGATAGTTGCCGACCTCGACCGAGAAGGAAAGAGCAACGAGAAAACTTATTTTGAGCTCTCGGGCATTTCACCGAACACCTCTTGTGCATACAAAAAAAACACAAACTAGCACACTTCACACCCTCTTGCTAGGCTCCAAAATGAGATAGTGAAAAAATGGAATAGTGGGGTGTGGGCTGCGGTGTCTTATATAGCCCCCCCCTTTAACACTGGTTCAAGCCACGAACCGGTGTTAAAGGGGGGGCTGCACGGACCACTGGTGCAGAGGCCTTTAACACCGGTTCGTGCCACGAACCGGTGTTAAAAGGGGGCTCCTTTTTGCTGCACGGACCACGCTGGTACGGCCCCCCCTTTAACATCGGTTCATAGAAGAACCGGTGTTAAAGCCCATTTCCAGGCTCAACCAAAGGCCTCGTTTTCACTAGTGCATGCACATAGCATGTAGCTACTAGCTAGCTAGCTTAAGTTATGAAGATCTTATGTGCTCGTGACGATGACCATGCATGGAATGCGAACAATAATTGAGGTGTCTATCCCATATCATGCATCATTATATGACAACCCAAATACATACACCAAACTCGCAAATATTGACACATTTTGTGCTACCAAGATTCTCCAGATGCATAGCTAATTAAAACGCCGACTTACTTGTACGTACGTTACAATTTCTGATTATAGGGCTAATACGTATTTCAAGAAAATAATTTAATCGTAAATTCGGTTAATAATATATGAATCGTATGTCACAAAAATTGTCCCATTGAAAGAGTATTTTAAATGTGAATCTAATGGCATAATTTTTGTTAAATATAGTTTGTATTTTATTGACCAAATTTATGGTTAAACTATTTTTTTGAAGTATGTATTTGTCTTATAAACCGAAATAGAGGTAGTAGCAAGCATGCACGTTTCATTATAAAATAGGCACTACTGGAAAAACCATCTTCGGTTCGATCAGAACAAGCCCAGCAGTCCCGGTCCGTGAGGCCTCCAACGGCTAAAAATGGCCATAAATATTAGTCTCGGGCCGGACCAGATCATTAGTCCCGGTCCGTAATACGGCCCGGGACTAATAAGCTGGAGCGGGGCAACAACTCTTTTGGGGGACTATTAGTCCCGGGTCGTATCACGACCCGGGACTAATTGTCCATCACTATATATACAGCTCCCTGGCCAGCTGCCCTAAAGCATATGGTGGCCATTTTTCTCAAATAAAGCAAGAGAGTTCATGCCATTTTCTCTCTCAAGATTTGTCAAGATTTAGTTTGCAACACCTAAATCCAAAGATTTAAAAGGTTAGAACTTCATTCTTTCATCTCTTATTGCTACTTTAGCTCTATATAATGCTCTAGAAGTATAGAGATATGGATCAAATGCATGCATGCTCTAGAAGTAGCTAGAAGGATTTTGATATATATGTGTAACAAATTTTGATTAGGCACACAGTTACTGAAAATTGAAATGTGTAATTTTAGAGTTTCAGATCTTAGAATGGAATGAGGTTTTCACTGATAGAACAATAATAAAAAACTCCACATTTATCATGTTGATTGTTTTCTCCAATTCACAAATTGGTGCATGTAAATTTTTCAAAATTCAAAATTAATGCTCTAGAAGCTCTCAATATAACTTGTAATAATTTTATCATGTTGTGTAATGGTTTTTGATATACTTTTACTATAATGCAGATGGTCCGGGAATGGATGTATGGTACTGACCGACGCTCTGGCGAGTTCATTAATGGCGTGCATGAATTCATCTATGTTGCTGATGCAAACAAGCACAATGGTTTTGTATTCTGTCCATGTAATGGATGTAGGAATTAGAAGGATTACTCTGACTCAAAAACCCTTCATAGCCACTTGTTGAAGTCCGGCTTCATGCCCAGTTATAACTGTTGGACCAAGCACGGAGAGAGAGGGGTTATAATGGAAGACAATGAAGAAGAGGAGGAGGATGACAACTATCATGGTTTCCCTGAGTACGGAGATACTTCCATGGGGGATGCTGAAGGGGAGGATGAAGAAGAGACACATTATGAACCCACTAATGATCTTGGTCGGACCATTGCCGATGCACGAAGAGATTGTGAAACTGAAAATGATAGGGAGAAGTTCAATTACATGCTAGAGGATCACAAAAAGTTGTTGTACCCAAATTGCGAAAATGGTCTAAAAAAGCTGGGCAGCACACTGGAATTGTTGTGATGGAAGGCTGAGTGTGCTATACCTGACTCCTCATTTGAAAAGTTGCTGAAAATGATGAAGAATATGCTTCCAAAAGATAATGTATTGCTCGCCAGTACATACGAAGCAAAGAAGGTTGTCTGCCCTCTAGGTTTAGAGGTTCAGAAGATACATGCATGCCCTAATGACTGCATCCTCTACCGCGGTGAGGAGTATGAGAATTTAGATGCATGCCCGGTATGCACTTCACTTTGGTATAAGATTAGACGAGATGACCCTGGTGACGTTGAGGGCGAGCCCCCCCGGAAGAGGGTTCCTGCGAAGGTGATGTGGTATGCTCCTATAATACCACGGTTGAAACGCTTATTCAGAAACAAAGAGCACGCCAAGTTGTTGCGATGGCATAAAGAGGAACGTAAGTCAGACGGGATGTTGAGACACCCCGCTAATGGGTCGCAATGGATAAAAATCGATAGAAAGTACCCGGACTTTGCAGATGACGCAAGGAGTTTAAGGGTTGGTCTAAGTACAGATGGCATGAATCCCTTTGGGGAGCAGAGCTCCAGTCACAGCACCTGGCCCGTGACTCTATGCATCTATAACCTTCCTCATTGGTTGTGCATGAAGAAGAAGTTCATTATGATGCCAGTGTTGATCCAAGGTCCGAAGCAACCCGGCAACGACATTGATGTGTACCTAAGGCCATTAGTGGAAGAACTTTTACAGTTGTGGCACGAACCCAGGATACGCGTGTGGGATGAGCACAAGCAGGAAGAATTTAACCTCCGAGCATTGCTTTTCGTAACAATCAATGATTGGCCTGCTCTTAGTAACCTTTCAGGACAGTCAAACAAGGGATACAATGCATGCACACACTGTTTAGATGAGACTGCAAGTATATATTTGGAACATTGTAAGAAGAATGTATACAATAAGCATCGTCGATTTCATTTGGCCAAGCATCCCTTAAGAAAGAAAGGCAAGCATTTCAACGGTCTGGCATGTCACTAGACGAAGCCTAAGGAGCGTACTGGTGCTGATATATTTGATATGGTCAAAGATTTGGATCAACTGGTAACCTTTGGAAAGGGTCCTGGAGGAAAATCAGTTCTGAAAGACGCTGAAGGACACGCACCCATGTGGAAGAAGAAATCTATATTTTGGGAGCTACCATATTGGAAATTCTTAGAGGTCCGCTCTGCAATCGATGCGATGCATGTGACGAAGAATCTTTGCGTGAACCTGCTAGGCTTCTTGGGCGTGTATGGGAAGACAAAAGATACACCGGAAGCACGAAAGGACCATCAACGTATGAAAGACCCTGATGGCCTGCATCCAGAATGGTTTCAAGGTCATGCCACCTACGCTCTTACCAAACAAGAGAAGGAAATATTTTTTGAATGCCTAAGCAGTATTAAGGTCCCGTCTGGCTTCTCGTCGAATATAAAGGGGATAATAAATATGGCAGAAAAAAAGTTCCAAAACCTAAACTCTCATGACTGCCACGTGATTATGACGCAAATGCTTCCGATTGCATTGAGGGGGCTTCTACCAGATAATGTTCGAGTACCCATTGTGAAGCTATGTGCATTTCTCAATGCAATCTCTCAGAAGATAATCAATCCTGAATATCTACCACGGTTATAGCATGATGTGGTCCAATGTCTTGTCAGTTTTGAGTTGGTGTTCCCACCATCCTTCTTCAATATTATGACGCACCTGCTGGTTCACCTAGTCGAAGAGATTTCCATTCTCGGTCCTGTATTTCTACACAATATGTTTCCCTTTGAGAGGTTCATGGGAATCTTAAAGAAATATGTTTGTAACCGTGCTAGGCCAGAAGGAAGCATCTCCAAGGGCTATGGAACAGAGGAGGTCATTGAATTTTGTGTTGACTTTGTTCCTGACCTTAAGCCGATTGGTATTCCTCAATCGCGGTATGAGGGGAGACTGAGTGGAAAGGGTACTCTAGGAAGGAAATCAATAATATGTAGAGACGGACATTCTTACACCGAAGCACATTACACTGTTCTACAGAATTCTATCTTGGCAGCCCCATATATCGAGGAACACAAGAAAATCTTACGCTCCAACAACCCTGAAAAGCATGACTCTTGGATTAGAGATGAACACATGAAGAGTTTCGGCGGTTGGTTGCAACATATCATCAAAAACAACACTCTTGGAGATCAGCTATACTTGTTGTCTAGGTCACCATCTTCGACTATATCGAATTTCCAAGGGTACGAGATAAATGGGTATACATTTTACACGATAGCCCAAGATAAAAAGAGCACCAACCAAAACAGTGGTGTCCGCTTTGATGCAACAGACAACAATGGGTCAAAGACCACATATTATGGTTACATAGAGGAGATATGGGAACTTGACTATGGACCTACTTTTAAGGTCCCCTTGTTTCGGTGCAAATGGGTCAAGCTGACGGGAGGAGGGGTTGAGGTAGACAAGAAATATGGAATGACATCGTTGGATCTCAACAATCTTGGGTACTTAGACGAACCATTCGTCCTAGCCAATGATGTGGCCCAGGTTTTCTATGTGAAGGACATGTCTACCAAACCTAGAAAACGAAAAAATAAGAAAAATAATACATCAGACGATGAGCCAAAGCGCCACATAGTTCTTTCAGGAAAAAGAAACATCGTGGGAGTGGAGGACAAGACAGACATGTCAGAAGATTGTGATAAGTTTCATGAAATTCCGCCCTTCGCGGTGAAGGATGACCCAAGCATCATGTTAATGAATGAAGATGTTCCATGGATACGACGGGATCAGAAAGGAACACACGCGAAGAAATGATATGTAATAATTGTAACATTTTATGAGTGAAGATGTTACATGCATGTGTCCATTTTTATAGTGTTGTCTGCAAAAAATCTTGAGTGTGTTAGTCCCGTTTTGTGGCTGGACCGGGACTAAAGGAGGGCCTTTGGTACCGATTCATACTTACCATTAAGATCTGATCTCCAAACGCGAGATGTCACATATTAGGGAGTGCCTCTATGACCAGTTTCTCAGAGATGCCGGAGGACTGGGCTCCGTCGGCATCTCCCTGAAACTGGCCATAGTGGTGTCCCTGCTCTTGAAAACCATCTTGCAGCTTGTAACTTCTCTAACTAGATCAATACGCCTGGGAGCTAACTAATTTCACATATTAGGGAGTGCCTCTATGACCAGTTTCTCGGAGATGCCGGAGGACTGGGCTCCGTCGGCATCTCCCTGAAACTGGCCGTAGTGGTGTCCCTGCTCTCGAAAACCATCTTGCAGCTTGTAACTTCTCTAACTAGATCAATACGCCTGGGAGCTAACTAATTTCACATATTAGGGAGTGCCTCTATGACCAGTTTCTCGGAGATGCCGGAGGACTGGGCTCCGTCGGCATCTCCCTGAAACTGGCCGTAGTGGTGTCCCTGCTCTCGAAAACCATCTTGGAGATGCCTCAAACTGGCTGGAGGACTGGACTCACAAGGATGCCTATTTATAGTACAAGCATCTCGGCATAATGTCGACACTCACGACATAATGTCAACACTCACCCCTATTATTAGTGCTGACTCATCTTTAGTCCCGGTTGGTGTCTCCAACCGGGACTAAAGGTTCATCTTTAGTCCCGGTTGGTGACACCATCCGGGACAAGGTACAAGCCGCACGACATAATGTCGACACTCACCCCTATTATTAGTGTTGCCTGGTCCAGTCTGCCGCAATCCCTTTAGTCGCGGTTGGTTTCTCCAACCGGGACTAAAGATGAACCATCTCTTTATATTGGCATTTCCCTCTATTTATTAGGTAACACTCAAGACATTTATTAATATTAAAAACCGGGACAAACTGGGACTAGCTAACACTCAGGACTAAAGCCGCCCCCTTTAGTCATAATCATGCCTAGTCCTATAGTACGCAGCTTCAGGGTCTTCATCGTCATCGTCATCATCACCTGCCACTCCGGGGATCCTCAGCCCATCCATGGCATATACCAGGGGCCATTCCATCCTGTTGGAGATATGCCCAAGAGGCAATAATAAAGTGGTTATTATCATATCTTCATACTTATGATAAATGTTTACATACCATGCTATAATTGTATTAATCGGAAACATTAATACTTGTGTGATTTGTAAACATAAAAGAGTCCCTAGTAAAGCCTCTTGTTAAACTAGCTTGTTGGTTAATATATGATCATGGTTTCCTGATCATGAACATAGAGATGTTATTAACAACAGGGTCATATCATTTGGAGAATGATGTGATGGATATACTCCTATAGTTAAGCGTAGCATAAAGATCAAGTCATTTTATATAGTTCATTTGCTATAAGCTTTCTGATACATAGTAACCTAATTCCTTCGACCATGAGATCATGCTTATCACCATCACCGGAAGGATGCTTTGATGACATCAAACACCACACCGTAACTGGGTGGCTATAAAGGTGGCATTGAGTGTTCGGAAAGTATGGGTTGAGACACATGGATCAAGAGTGGGATTTGTCCATCCATATGACGGATAGATATACTCTGGGACCTCTTGGTGGAATGTCATCCAATTAGCTTGCAAGCATGTGACTGGCTCACAAGGGATCACATACCACGGGAACGAGAAAAGAGTACTTATCGGTAACGAGGTTGAACTAGGTATGCAGAGATACCGACGATCAAAACCTCGGATAAGTAAACTATTGTGAGACAAAGGGAAATTGGTATCGTATGTAAGTGGTTCATTCGATCGCAAAGTAATCGTAGAAATATGTGGGAGCCATATGAATTTCCAGATTCCTCTGTTGGTTATTGATCGGAGAAGTGTCTCGATCATGTCCGCATAATTCACGAACCGTAGGGAGACACACTTAAGGATTCGATGTTGTTGAGTAGTTATGGAATGATGAGTAAGATACCGAATGTTGTTCGGAGTCTCGGATGGGATCCGGGATATCACGAGGAGATCCGGAATGGTCCGGAGAATAAGATTCATATAAGGAAAGTCCTGTTTCGGGGTTGGAGAATGGTTCCGGTGTTTTCATCGGGAATGTTCTAGAAGGTTCCGGAATGTCCGGCACTCCGGAGGGGAAGGGTACATGAATGTGTCATATCAAGTTTGAATGATTGCATCATGTACTAGGTTTCATCGCTGAACAAAATAAAGGATTTAATCAAATCCTAGTTTGAAAAGTCAAACGCCAATTTGAAAAGTCAAACGGCTATTTTGTGAAGTGGAGGGGAAGGTGGAAACTGAGTTGGGGAGGAGTTCCTCCCCTCTACCGCCGGCCCACTTGGGATCCGAGTTGGGGAGGGACTCCCCTCCCCTTGGCCGCGCCCTCCCACCTATATAAGGAGGGGCAGGGCTGCCCCTCCTAGACACACACCTCTCTCCTCTAAACCTAAACCCTAGCCGCCGGCCTCCACCAAAGTCGCCGCCGCCTCCTAGGGTTTGCCAAGTCGCCGAGTTGGGGCTCTCCTTTTGCCCTAGCCACCGGCCTAGCTCCCTCTCCTTGGTGTGTCTAAACCCTAGATCACCGAGTCTCTCTCATAGTCCACCATACTCGCTCCGGCTTAAGGCGAAGCCCTGCGAGATCTCTCCTCTACTTCCGGTACCACGCCGTCGTGCTGCCGGAATCGCGAGGAGAGTGCTACAACCTCCGCTTCCTGCTGGAACAAGGGAGAGGAAGGTCTTCATAGAGTACTGAACGTGTGACCGACTGCAGGAGCGCTGCCGGAACGCAGCGCCGGAAGGATCGTCTACGCGATCTTGAGATCGGCAAGTGTACGACTACATCACCCACGAGAATCTGCTCTCGTTAACCGCTTTGGATCTTCGAGGGTTAGTATTCCATCGACTCTTTGCTACAATCTAGTAGATAGATCTTGGCTTGATCTTAGATTAGATCTTTATTGTGTGTTCATGCGGTAGAAATTTTTTGTTTTCCATGCTACGAACCCCTACAGTGGTATCAGAGCCGTGTCTATATGTAGATCTGTTGCATGAGTAGAACACAATGGTCATTGTGGGCGTTGATGCTTTTGTTGTCGATTGCTTCTTGTGTACTTTGCATCTTGCGGGATGGTGGGATGAAGCGGCCCGGGCTAACCTTACATGACATCGTTCATGAGACTTGCTCCACGCTTGACATGCAACTTGTATTGCATAAGTGGCTTTGCGGGTGCCTGTTTCTCCCAGCATAGTTAAGATTCAATTTACAATGGGTGATTGACAATACTAGTATCAATGGTGTGGTTCTTGTTCGTAAGTTAGAACAACACTTATTGAAAGCCCCAAACCACGTAAAACATGCAAAGAAAATTAGAGGCGTCTAACTTTGTTTTGCAGGGTGTTCTGTGATGTGATATGGCCATGATTGTGATTATATTTGATGTATGCAATGTTCCTTATTGTAAGTTGGCAACCGGCAGGAGCCATATGGTTGTCTTTAAAATTCTGTTAAGACCCGCGTGTCTATTCAAAGTAGTTGTAATAGTTGAAGCTGGTGGACGACAACCATGGAGCGGCGTCATTGACCTTGATGCAATGCCGATGATGATGGAGATCATGTTCGTGCTTGAAGATGGAGATCGGAAGCACAAATAAGAAAGGCCGTATCATATCACATATTATGAATTGCATGTGATGTTAATCCTTTTATGCATCTTGTATTGCTTAGTTCACGACGGTAGCATTATAAGATGATCCCTCAAGCACATAATTTCAAGTTTTAAAGTGTTCGTCCTTAGTAAGCACCGTTGCTAAAGCTCGTTGTTTCGAAGCACCACGTGATGATCGGGTGTGTTAGATTCTGCAAGTGTATACAACGTGAGCAAGCCAGATTTGCTCATGCGGAAGCTAAGTTTTGATCTTGACGAGCCTAGCATGTACAGACATGGTCTCGGAACACGGATCAGCGAAAGGTAAAGCATGAGTCATATAGTAGATATGATGAACATGTTGATTGTTCGCCATTGAAGCTACATCAACTTTCATGATGATCGGTTTTGATGTGGTGGATTTGGTTCGTGTGATCACTAAAACAATGTGAGGGATATTGTTTTGAGTGGGAGTTCAACGGCAATATGATTAAAAGTTGAACACTATTTATCATAAATTAAATCAAAGTGAATTTGCATAGTTGTTGTAGTCATTGGCATCCGTTTACCACCTTGCGCTTAGTTTTAAATGAGATGATAGGACTATAGAACTCTGGTTAGTTACTTTACGAACTGGTATCGTATTGTTTTGAAGTGTTAATCTAAAGTTTAAAAGTCCTATTGCAAACTTTCAGTAAGTTCCGGTTACTCCGTGAAATTTAATAGTTGGTATTAAATCAAGAGTAACAATTCCAGTGTTAGTATATAAGTATCATGTTTATCTTCGTGATTCTTGATATTCAAAGGATTGTCTTAATATCAAGGTTATCTAGGATCTGAAAGAGTTGTTTCAGAAACCATGATGTGTGGAAGATATTGTGATATCTGAAACGAAGTTTTGGTCGCAACATGATAGAGTATAATATGGCAAAAGTCATGTTCTCATATTTGATGAGAATTTGCAAAAGGTTGGAGACACTAGTTGTCCTAAACCTCCAAAAGGTTTTGGAGAGCAACATTATACTCATGATTCACTGTTATAAGCTAAAAGTAGCTTGATCATGGATGATTCCATGATAAGGGTAAATATTTGATGTAGGTAAAATGTTTACTACACCAAGAGATTACTAAAGAAAGGATTTTGAAAGAACACCAAACATTTGATGATGGTGATCTACTTCAAAGTGCAAGTCCAAAGACATTGGTATTTTACTATACATGCTTTGGACTATGTGTCATGTATATGGCTCCACTATTGATATTGATAGATTCTTTCAAACAGAATAGGAAATACTGAAAGAGAATCTCATAAGTATATGGCAGAAAAGAAAAGACTAGAATTGTTCAGCTTAACTATATAGATGATATACATGTTATGGATATATTCTTTGCTTATTAAACAATGTGGTTCTTAAGTATTTGATACTGAATTTGTTGGTGTGAATCGTCATATGAAACAACACAATTCATGAACTACAATGGCCTAAGTAACTAGCAAAAGAATATGTGATGATGTTCATCGAGAAAAAATAAAGGGTTATTGTGTTGCTCGTTAAACATCAAAGCTTGCCTTCAAGATTTGTTTTATCAGGTATTATGAGAACAAAAGGGTTGTTCAATTAATTGCCGTAATCCATCAAAGATGGATGATTTACAAATCTCGTTGGAGAAATCACATCCATAAAACTAGTGCTAAAAATGTCGAAAGACAAATTAAAAGATCACTTAGGAAGTGACATCGCCGTTTAAATTATATTGGAAAGAAAACATGGAGAAACTCCATATGGATGGAATTTTGGAGTCTTTTGAATTTGATCAAATGACGCTTGTGAAACTTTCCTAGAGATAATTAAAACTTCGTTCATAGGCCAAAAGGGAACGAATGACTAGCTTATTGGAACTTGTACATATTGTTGTATGAAGTTCATTATGTGTAGTCAAGAGCGATGGATTTCAACTTCATATGCTTCCTCCGAAAATTTGAGTGAATATATGAATATTTACTTAATAAGGATGAAGTATGAAACATTTGAAAAGTTCAAAGATTTTCAAGATGAATAACAAGAATATAAATAGTTTATGATAAGATCATAAAGGAAGATATTTGAGTTACAAGTTTAGCATAATACCTAAGATTTAAGGAATCGTTCCGTGGATTTGCATTTCCCGAAACACCATAAGAGTATGGAGCATTCGAGATATGTAATTAAACCTTGTTTGACATGGTAAGATCAAAGGTGTAATTCATAAAACTGTCATTATATTTTAAAGATTAGAAGCTTTAGAGACTACCGTTTTTCCACTTAAAAGAGCTCCATCATAATCCGTTGAATTGACACCATATAAAGTTATGGTTTGGGATAAAACCCAAGTTGTCCTTTCTTAAAAATTGGTATGCTATGCATAAGAAAGATGTTTGCAACCAAAGTCGGATGAACCTGTCTTTGTATGTTATTTCGAATAACTGTTCCTCCATAACATCGGAGACAAAAATGTTTGTCGCTTAAAACGTCAAGTTTCTTAGAGAAGGAATATTTCGTGAAAAGTTAAGTGGGAGGACAATAGAACTTTGATAAGGTTAAAAGAACCTTAGCTGTATGTGCAAAGTTGCGCAGCGCCGAAAAGTGTTCCGGAGGCAGCAACAATGCTCATGGCTCATGTGCCTCAAAGGTTGTGGTCACGGAGATCTAAGTTCCTATTGAAACAAGTAGGTCGGGTAAACAATCAAATACCAAGATTTGAGAGTTAAATCATTATGTGACAATAATGATCCGACTACATGCAAAGAAGCGATGATGGGCCCTGACTCCGTCAAATGGCTTGAAGCCATAAAATCCGTGATAATTCTATATACGAGAGATCAAGCTTTGAACTTGAAAGACCCTCTGGAAAGGTACAAGACCTTACAGTCGTATTTGGATCTATAAAGAAATAGACATGGATGTTTCACATCTATGAAATAGTCGACATGTTGGGAAAGAGTTCACAACAATGTTCAAAAGTTGACTATGACAAGATCTGATCTTTCATAGCGATATTTATTCTAGACGGATTAATGTAGCAACCACGACATGTAGTTTTGTTATGTGTTGAATAAACAAAACAAGTTCTTCTAATAGAATGGTTACCAAGGACGTGTGCATGACACGGTCCAAAGGGTTTTGTTAATTCAAAGGATGCTAAAAGCATATGCAAACTTCAATGGTTGAAGTAAGCATCGCGGAGTTGGAATCTTCACTATGATGAAACTGTTAAAAGAGTTTAATTTCATCGGAGACGATGAAGATGCTTGCATTTGCAAGAAATTAAATGGGAGCGCTAAGACATGTTCCTAATACATTATGTGGAAGACATATTGTTGATTGGAAATAATTTATCTTTTATTAACACAGGATAAGAATTTCATCTCGATGAAAGAGTTAGGCAAAACCCAAATATTTGGCATCAATAGACGCTAATATGGTTGTGCCGAAAGTACATAGATGATATATTGAATGAGTTCAATATAGAAACTACAAGAAAGGTTCTTGTCGCACAGAAAGGATTGAATGAGTTCAATATTGATGATATATACAAGTGTATTGACATTTGGTAAGTGAAACAAAGATTCAAGTATAGATTGATACTTGATGTATGAAATCACAAAGAGTATTTATATCAATCATGTTGTGATATGTACAAATCCAGATATGTCCTATGCTCTAAATGTTATGAGCATATACCAGAATGATTCATAAGATGATTATTGGACGATAGTAAAGATATTCTTATGATCTTGTAAAAGAACTAAGAATATATTATTTTGTAGAAGTGACAAATAGACGGTTAGTTCATTGTAAATGAATTACATTGATACTAGTTTTGTCACAAAGTACAAATTAAGTTTATCTCAATCTAAACTAAGGGTGGCACAATATGATGGAATGAGAGTTCCATAATGAATTTGGATGAGTTCCAAAGTTAAGACATTGTGACAGATACTACAACAAAAGGCTAAATATATAATTGCTATTATAGCAGCAAAAGAGGGCATTTGTGTCAAGTAGTTTGTTATCAAACTAGGTGCAGTTCACAGCAGGGATAAATACTGTGAAGATATATTGTACGACAATATTATCAACATGTTTTAACACCAAAGAACTAAAGGTCACACCAAAGGACCAAATTTGTACAAAGCCATCTCATTAGAGAATGAGTGATGTGTAGAGACGCAAAGACATGAAATTACACACGGACCTAGAAGTGTCAGATCCGGAGATCAGTTGACCACTAGCAATCGTCTACATACGACACCAGAAAGCCATAGGTGTTGAATACACAAAGGTTTGAAACTAGATTATTGACTCTAGTGCAAGTGGGAGACTGTTGGAGATATGCCCAAGAGGCAATAATAAAGTGGTTATTATCATATCTTCATACTTATGATAAATGTTTACATACCATGCTATAATTGTATTAATCGGAAACATTAATACTTGTGTGATTTGTAAACATAAAAGAGTCCCTAGTAAAGCCTCTTGTTAAACTAGCTTGTTGGTTAATATATGATCATGGTTTCCTGATCATGAACATAGAGATGTTATTAACAACAGGGTCATATCATTAGGAGAATGATGTGATGGACATACTCCTATAGTTAAGCGTAGCATAAAGATCAAGTCATTTTATATAGTTCATTTGCTATAAGCTTTCTGATACATAGTAACCTAATTCCTTTGAACATGAGATCATGCTTATCACCATCACCGGAAGGATGCTTTGATGACATCAAACACCACACCGTAACTGGGTGGCTATAAAGGTGGCATTGAGTGTTCGGAAAGTATGGGTTGAGACACATGGATCAAGAGTGGGATTTGTCCATCCATTGACGGATAGATATACTCTGGGCCCTCTCGGTGGAATGTCATCCAATTAGCTTGCAAGCATGTGACTGGCTCACAAGGGATCACATACCACGGGAACGAGAAAAGAGTACTTATCGGTAACGAGGTTGAACTAGGTATGCAGAGATACCGACGATCAAAACCTCGGATAAGTAAACTATCGTGAGACAAAGGGAAATTGGTATCGTATGTAAGTGGTTCATTCGATCGCAAAGTAATCGTAGAAATATGTGGGATCCATATGAATTTCCAGATTCCTCTATTGGTTATTGATCGGAGAAGTGTCTCGATCATGTCCACATAATTCACGAACCATAGGGAGACACACTTAAGGATTCGATGTTGTTGAGTAGTTATGGAATGATGAGTAAGAGAACGAATGTTGTTCGGAGTCTCAGATGGGATCCGGAATATCACGAGGAGATCCGGAATGGTCCGGAGAATAAGATTCATATAAGGAAAGTCCTGTTTCGGGGTTGGAGAATGGTTCCGGTGTTTTCATCGGGAATGTTCTAGAAGGTTCCGGAATGTCTGGCACTCCGGAGGGGAAGGGTACATGAATGTGTCATATCAAGTTTGAATGATTGCATCATGTACTAGGTGTCATCGCTGAACAAAATAAAGGATTTAATCAAATCCTAGTTTGAAAAGTCAAACGACTATTTTGTGAAGTGGAGGGGAAGGTGGAAACCGAGTTGGGGAGGAGTTCCTCCCCTCCACCGCCGGCCCACTTGGGATCCGAGTTGGGGAGGGACTCCCCTCCCCTTGGTCGCGCCCTCCCACCTATATAAGGAGGGGCAGGGCTGCCCCTCCTAGACACACGCCTCTCTCCTCTAAACCTAAACCCTAGCCGCCAGCCTCCACCAAAGTCGCCGCCGCGTCCTAGGGTTTGCCAAGTCGCCGAGTTGGGGCTCTCCTTTTGCCCTAGCTGCCGGCCTAGCTCCCTCTCCATGGTGTGTCTAAACCCTAGATCACCGAGGCTCTCTCATAGTCCACCATACTCGCTCCGGCTTAAGGCGAAGCCCTGCGAGATCTCCCCTCTACTTCTGGTAGCATGCCGTCATGCTGCCGGAATCGCGAGGAGAGTGCTACAACCTCCGCTGCCTGCTAGAACAAGGGAGGGGAAGGTCTTCATCGAGTACTGAATGTGTGACCGACTGCGGGAGCGCTGCCGGAACGCAGCGCCGGAAGGATCGTCTACACGATCTTGAGATCGGCAAGTGTACGACTACATCACCCACGAGAATCTGCTCTCGTTAAACGCTTTGGATCTTCGAGGGTTAGTATTCCATCGACTCGTTGCTACAATCTAGTAGATAGATCTTGGCTTGATCTTAGATTAGATCTTGATTGTGTGTTCATGCGGTAGAAATTTTTTGTTTTCCATGCTACGAACCCCTACAAGAAAGGGGTCTCCTGGAAGACGATGCCGCTAGCGCCGGGCCGGTGTGGGGCCTGTGGCGGGTGGACTCGTGGGCACCATAGGCGAGGATGGTCTCCCCCGGCGATGTAGCGCATCACTCCGATGATAGTACGGTTCGCCCACCATAGACAACGGCTGGCTTCGTTGTGGTTCACCGGTGGCGGGCCATCACCCTCGTACCTGGCGAGCTCCCTTTCCCGCCTATTAGCGAAGAAGGCATTCCAGGTGTCGTAGTTGTCGAGATCCCACTAGGGATCGATCCGCTGCTCCGGCGTGAGCTCGTGGTAGAAGTGGTTTCTGATGGCCGCCTGGCGTGCGGAACCTTGAGGGACAGGAGGGACAGGAACCCCTCTAACGCTCAGCATCCAGCCGGCGGGCGGTCGGTAGCCCAACGGACAAGGGTAGTTGGAGGCGCACAGCGCCTCGGTCTCCTCGAGGGTCAGAATGGCCCAGTAGGCGTTGTCCATTGTTCTAAGAGAGGAAGGTGTGGATGTGTGGATAGCCATGGCACTATCGCCCTAAATATAGAGGGAAAGGGCGGGAAAACTTGGCGTGAAGCTTTGAGAAATGGCGGGAAATATCTTTAGTCCCGGTTAGTGACTACATTCGGGACTAAAAGCTCTCGTTGAAAGGAAATAGCGGGAAACTTGGTGGGAAGAGGTGGGAAATGGCAGAAAATATCTTTAGTCCCGGTTTGTGACTACATCCGGGACTAAAAGCTCATGTAGAAAGGAAAGAGCAGGAAAACTTGGCGGGAAGAGGTGGGAAATGGCGGAAAATATCTTTAGTCCCGGTTTGTGACTACAATCGGGACTAAATGGATATTATATTAAGATTCATTATATTTTTCTGATAATAATAGACATATTTTTTGTTTTATTTGGATTATTACAATAAAAGATATGATTTTTCAAAGTTTTTATATTTGAATTAAAAAAAGAAAATTTACAAATGAAATAACTTATAAATGATGCAAATAGATAAATGGATATTATATTAAAATTCTTTATATTTTTTGATAATAATAGACATATTATTTGTTTTATTTGGATTATTACAATAAAAGATATGATTTTTCAAAGTTTTTATATTTGATTTGAATTAAAAAAGAAAGTTTACAAATGAAATAATTTATAAATAATGCAAACATATAAATGGATATTATATTAAAATTCTTTATATTTTTCTGATAATTATAGACATATTATTTGTTTTATTTTGATTATTACAATAAAAGATATGATTTTTCAAAGTTTTTATATTTGATTTGAATTAGAAAAAGAAAATTTACAAATGAAATAACTTATAAATGATGCAAACAGATAAATGGATATTATATTAAAATTATTTATATTTTTTTGATAATAATAGACATATTATTTGTTTTATTTGGATTATTACAATAAAAGATATGATTTTTCAAAGTTTTTATATTTGATTTGAATTAAAAAAGAAAATTTACAAATGAAATAATTTATAAATGATGCAAACAGATAAATGGATATTATATTAAAATTCTTTATATTTTTCTGATAATAATAGACATATTATTTGTTTTATTTGGATTATTACAATTAAAGATATGCTTTTTCAAAGTTTTTATATTAGTTTTGAATTAAAAAAGAAAATTAAAAAAACAAATAGTCGCGGGTCGTGGCTGGACCCGGGACTAAAGGGTGAGTGCGCGCGTAAAAACGAAGCGGCCGAAAAAACCCTTTAGTCACGGGCCGTGGCTTAGCCCGGGACTAAAGGTGGGGTCTTACTCGCGGGTTAAGCCACGGCCCGCGACTAAAGACCCTTTAGTCGCGGGCGGTGGCTTAGCCCGGGACTAAAGGTCCGTCTGTATATATTCCGCGCGCCAGGGGTTGCCCAACACTTAGCATTTCTCGACAAACAAAGCAGACGAAGACGAAGCATCGAAGACGCAGGGGAGGTGCTGCCCAGACGTCGATCCGCCACGCCGCCGCCCTCGTCTTCGGCCGTGCGTGCTCCGCCGCTCCGCCGTGCCGCCACGCTACCGCGCGTTGTCCCGCCGCCGCGACGCCGCATGCTGTCCCGCCGCCCCGCAACACGCGCTGCCGTGCCGCCACGCGTCGTCCCGCCGCCCGCAACGCCGCCACCTCGACGTGCGTTTTTCAGCTAGGAATTTTTAGTTTCTTTTTTATATCTTAGTAGAATTTTTAGTAGCATTTTTAGTTTCTTTTTTTAGGAATATATAATTGCTTTTAGTTTCTTTTTTTTAGAATATATATTTGTTTATATAATTGTTTTTAGTTGTTTTTAGGAATATATAATTGTTTTTAGTTTCTTTTTTTAGGAATATATAATTGTTTATATAATTGTTTTTAGTTTCTTTTTTATTAATATATAATTGTTTTTAGTTGTTTTAGGAATATATAATTGTTTATATAATTGTTTATAGTTTCTTTTTTTAGGAATATATAATTGTTTATATAATTGTTTTTAGTTGTTTTTAGGAATATATAATTGTTTTTAGTTGTTTTTAGGAATATATAATTGTTTTTAGTTGTTTTTAGGAATATATAATTGTTTTTAGTTTCTTTTTTTGGAATATATATTTGTTTATATAATTGTTTATATAATTGTTTTTAGTTGTTTTTAGGAATATATAATTGTTTATATAATTTTTTAGGATTAGGATTATTTTTTTAGTGATTTTTTTGTTTTATTTATTAAGATTAGAATTAGGATTAGGATTAGGGTTAGGGTTATTTTTTTTGTTAAAGTTATTATAATTAGGATTATATTGTTTTAGTTATTAGGATTATTGTTTTTCTAACCTGTTTAACTCTCTTTTTGTTATAGATAATTAAGTCATGGATCCATCCGAAGATCCTGGTCGCATCGGTGAAGGTTTTCTTCAGGGCATGATAAGAGGTGAAATTCCTCTTAATATTACTACCAGCGCCGAAGATATTTTGCTCGAGGAAGAGATATCCTCATATCTGAATCCATCCGGTGATGGACTAGAGGAAAACCAAATTTACCAAGGGGAAGACCAGATGGACGAAGGGCAAACAAATAACAACAATAATGATGGCCCCTTGACAGGATCCAGCGAGGTACATATATATATATATAAAGTCTCGTGTTACCTCTATTCATTAACTGATCTAGATATATATTAATCACTCTCTCTTCTTCTTTTAGCCCACCGGATCGAAGCAATCGATAGCTCGAACGAAATGAGGGACGAACAAAAAGTTGGATGGTAATCAGAGGTTCACCATCGAAGAAATAGATGATGATGGTGAACCGATTGCTCCAGAGAAGCACCGGAGGATGTTTATAAATCAATGCGGGGTGCTTGTTAGGGACAACCTGCCGATCACCATCGAAGAATGGAATAAGTCAAAGAAAGCCGGTGAAGAATCCAACAGCTATGTCACCGATGATGCCAAAGATGACCTTTGGCAGAAGCTCATAGCGCATTTCATACTACCTCTAGAGTATGAGGAATTTGAGGTAGATGGTATTACCCCAAGGCCGTGTGGGCTTGAAAATAGAGCGAAAGTCAAGGAGTGGGCACTAAGCAAGATGGCTGAACTGTACCGGAACCACAAGAAAAATTTATACGCGAAATATGTCGCGAAAAAGAAAACTCCAGACTTCAATGGAGTAAACGAGAAGTTGAGAGAACAGTGGCCCGATTTTGTACAGTACAAGAAATCTGATAAAGCAAAGGCAAAGTCGGCAAAGAACACGTTAAATGCTGCCAACAAGAAATACCATCATAAAATGGGGACAGGTGGCTACAAGAGTGCCGTCCCTAAGTGGGAAACTATGGAGAGGTATATGAGGGCTAGAGGCGTCACTCCTGGTACAGATAGATGGCCTGAGAGGTCAAAACACTGGTGGTACGGGCACGGGGGATCCTTGGACCCAGAAACAGGGAAGACATTATTTCATGATAAAATTCTAAAACCCTCCCAAGACCTTATTCAAGCAATGAACGATGCTCAGTTGGGATTGTTCCGTCCCGAGAGAGAGAACGGCGAGCTGACACGCGCCCTAGGGAATCCTAAAAAGGAAGGACGAACACGAGGCAAAGGCGCCGGTGTCTCGTGGAAGAAAGGGTTTCCTCACTACGATGCCAGTTACAGAAGCCGTCAGAGAAAGAAGGACCGGGAGGCAGACCGGATCTCCAGGGTAGAGCAGGACCTAGCTGATCTGAAGAACCTCATGCATGAAATTAGCCAAAGGCCGCCGCGGTCTGATGATCCTGCATTGGATCTTAGCCAACGGAGAAGCAGCGTGGCTTCCACGGAGGTCCGTGCTAATGATCAAGCACTGTTGGATGATGTACCGGCTCCTCACTACCCCGTGGATGATGTCAGAGAGATGGCACAATGTGAGCTACATCAGCCAATGAACAACCTGTCCTTCAAGGTGGCGATCGGCACTGCTTTACCTTGTCTACCTGGAGCACTCCACCATTCACTTTCGATTCCACCAGGCTATGCTCGTGTCACAGTGGATGACATAGTGGAGGATTTTGTGGACCTAGAGATTGAAATCGCTACGCCTGAAGGCCTTACGAAACTAGGAGATGTCAAGCGCAACATCATTCTATGGAATAAGAAGTACATCAAGTTTCCAGGCTCGGCGCCAAGGCCACCGACTCCAAGGAATCCAAATCCACCCCGCATCGAATATCGTCAACCTCCAAGTCCACCCCAACTCGATTATCGCCAACCTCCAAGTCCACCCCAACCCGATTATCGCCGACCTCCAAGTCCACCCCGCCCCGCTGACAATCGCCGCAGCAGGAGTACATTAACTCGATCTCCGCCTCCACCTCCGTGCAATACTGTTGGAATTATGCCCTAGAGGCAATAATAAAGATGTTATTATTATAATTCTTGTCCATGATAAAGTTTATATTCCATGCTAGAATTGTATTAAGCGGAAACATTAATACTTGTGTGGTTTGTGAACAACACCGTGTCCCTAGTACGCCTCTATGGACTAGCTCATTGATCAATGATGGTTAAGGTTTCCTAACCATAGACATGAGTTGTCAATTGATAATGAGATCATATCATTGGGAGAATGATATGGTGGACAGACCCAAACTAAGCGAAGCAATTAGATCGTGTCATCGTGTTCGTCTTTGTGAAACTTTTCTTATGTCAAATATTGTATTCCTTGGACCATGAGATAATGCAACTCCCTGGTATCGGAAGAAAGCTTTGAGGTCATCAAACGTCATCCTATGAGAGGGTGATCATAAAGGTGTCTCTCAGGTAATCGGAAAGTATCTGTTGGGTTGTATGTATCGAGATGGGATTTGTCCCTCCCAAGTCGGAGAGATATACTTCGGGCCCACTCGGTAATCGATATCAACACCGCTTGCAAGCATGTGGTTAAGGAGTTAATCACAAAGTGATATCGGATTACGGAACGAGTAAAGTACTTGCTATGAACGAGATTGAACTAGGTATGACGGTACCGACGATCGAATCTCGGGCAAGTAAAATGTCGCGAGACGAAGGGAATATATATATGGGATTGATTGAATCTTGGCATCGTGGTTCATCCGATATGATCATCGATGAATGTGTGGGAGTCAATATGGGTGCCTAGACCCCGCTGTTGATTATTGATAAAAGATCATGTCTGCATATTCTCGAACCCGCAGGGTCACACACTTAACGTGTCTCGACGCTAGGATAGATTGGATAATTGGTTTATGAATTTTTGTTCGGAGTCTCAGATGGGATCCGGGATATCACGAGAGGTTCCGGAGTGGTCCGGAGAATAAGAATCATATAAGGCAGTGCAGTTTTTGGAGTTCGGAATTGTTCCGGGTTAATCGGTATTGTACCGGAAGCTTCTAGAACCTTCCGGAAGGGGGCCAACGTGGTCCCACCTTCCGGGAGGGGGCATGGGCCTATGAGGGAGTGTCCTGGCCGCATTGGGCCAGGGGCACAAGGCCCCATAGGGCCCAGCCGATCCTAGAGAGTTTAAGTCGTTTAAACTAGAGATAAGATAAGATAGGATTTCTAGATAAGGGAGAGTTTAAATTGTTTAAACTAGAGATAGTCTTGGAGGAGAGGCTAGGGCTGGCCGCCCCCCCTCTATAAATAGAGGGCTGGTGCGCCCCCTTCCCTAAATCTACACCTTCCTCCAAACCCTAGTTGCCCTGCTGCCCTTCCACTCTCCCTCCCGACTGTTTGTAGGCGAAGCCCTGCGGCAGAAATTCTCCACCATATACACCACGCCGTCGTGTTGTAGATCCAATCCATCTCTCCACCATACTTGCTGGTCCGAGGAAGTAGGAGACATCGAGGTGCTGCACGTGTGCATCTCACGGAGGCACCGCCACTTGTGGTGCTAGATCGGATCGGATCGCGAGAAGGAGAAGCGAGTACGACTACATCACCCACGTTCCGACGAACGTTCCGCTGTGCGAATCTTCAAGGGTATGAAGATCTAATCCAATCTCTCTCGTTGTTTGCATCTCCTAGATTAGATCTTGGCTTTCCCTCTGTTCGCTTCCGTAGAAAATTTTGATTTACTATGCTGCGAAACCTTTCAGTGGTATCAGAGCTAGATCTATGCGTAGATGTGATTCACGAGTAGAACGCAACATGGTTGTTGCGGGCGTTGATGTTTTCTGTTGCAAGCCTCTTGTTTGTGTTCTTCTTATGACGCGGCATAGTGAGATTGAAGCGGTCCAGGCCAACCTTACGCGACGTCGTTCGCGAGACCTGCTCCGCACTTGACGTGTGGCTTGTTCCACACATGCGGCTGGTGGATGTCAGTTTCTCTCACTATAGTGTTCATGGGATTAACACCGGAGTTTAGCAACCATAATATCACCGTTGTGGCTTTCCGTAGGTAAGAATCTTTCTTAGCATCTACTCCCATAAGCCACGTAAAACATGCAACAACAAAGTAGAGGCGTCTAACTTGTTTTTGCAGGGAGTGTTTTCTGTGATATGGTATGGCCCAAGATGTGATGTGTATAATGTATGCGATGATCATGTTTTGTAATGTTTCACGACTTGCATGTCGATGAGTACACAACCGGCAGGAGCCATATGGTTGTCTTTATAATTGTGTATGACCTGCGAGTCAACTTCTTATATGCCATGTAATAGCTTTACTTTATCGCTAAGTAGTTAGCAATAGTTGTAGTTGCTATTCGTGGTGGAGGCAATCATGGTGGATTGATGGAGATCATGCCGTAACGCACAAGATGGAGATCATTGCGCGAAGATTGGCTATACCATGTCACATAAAGTTATATGCATGTGATGTTTATCCTTTTATGTATCTTATTATGCTTAGATCGCGACGGTAGCATTATAAGATGATTCCTCACTTAAAGATCAAGATAAAAACTGTGTTCTCCCCAAGTATGCACCGTTGCGAAAGTTCGTCGTGTCCAAGCATCACGTGATGATCGGGTGCTATAGACTCTACGCTCACATACAACGGGTGCAAGCCAGTTTTTGCACACACGGAAATACTTGGGTCTAGCTTGACGAGCCTAGCATGTACAGACATGGCCTCGGAACACAAGAACCGAAAGTTTAAGCATGAGTCATATGAATGATATGATCGACACTTCGTTGTCCACCATTGAAACCACATCTCTTCTCGTGATGATCGGATTAGGTGTGGTGAATTTGGATCGTGTTCACTAAACAACTTGAGGGATGTTGAATTTAGTGGGATTTCATCTAGTAATTTGATTAAGTTGAACTATTTATCATGAACATAGTCTAAATTGTACTTGCAAATACTGTAGATCACATGGCCAAGTCCAACTTCAACTTCAACGTTTTTGCTGAGAAAGAAAAGCTTAGAAACAATGGGTCTAACTTCACCAACTGGTTCCGCAATCTAAGAATCATTTTGTCTGGCGGACAAAAGGACTATGTCCTTAAGAAAGCGCTAGGTGACGCCCCTGCTATAGATGCGCCGGCTGAGGAAAAAGCTGTTTATCAGTCGCGCAAGGATGATTATGATTTGATTAAGATCGCCATGTTGTATGCTATGGAATCGGATCTTCAAAATCGTTTTGAGGAGTTCGCCGGGCCCTTTGAGATTCTCGAGGAGCTGAAAAACATGTTTCAGACTCAAGCCCGTTCTGAGAGATATGAGATCTCTAAGAAATTCTTTAACTACAAGATGGAGGAAGGGAGTTCCGTTAGTGAGCACGCCATTAAGATGACGGGCTACACTCAACGCCTTGAGCAACTGGACTGCAAGATTCCAGAGGAGCTCAAGATTGACACTCCTAGCTACAAAAGTTTTGTAGTTGATCACAATCAGATTGGTTCCACTGATATGATCACTGAGCTCTTTGCTAAGATGAAAGTAGCGGAGGTGAACATCAAAAGGAATAATCATGTGTTGATGGTCAACAAGCCCCCCACCTTCAAGAAAGGTAAGGGTGCAAGGAAGCCCTTCAAGAAAGGCGGCGGCAAGCGCGTTGCCCCTGCTGAGAAGAAGCTCAGGTCTGGTCCCAAGACGGACACTGAGTGCTTCTATTGCAAGGACAAGGGTCACTGGAAGCGCAACTGTCCGAAGTACTTAGCGGACAAGAAGGCTGGCACCATCAAAGGTATATTTGATATACATGTTATTGATGTTTTCCTTACTAGCCCTCGTTGTAGTGCCTGGGTATTTGATACCGGTTCAGTTGCTAATATTTGTAACTCGAAACATGAGCTACGGAATAGACGGCGGCTTGCGAGGGATGAGGTGACGATGCGCGTTGGCAACGGATCAAGAGTTGATGTGATGGCCGTCGGCACGCTCTCCTTAGTTTTACCTTCGGGATTAGTTTTAAACCTTAATAAATGTTATTATGTGCCTGCGTTGAGCATGAACATTATTTCTGGATCGTGTTTATTGCAAGACGATTATTCATTTAAATCGGAGAATAATGGTTGTTCTATTTATATGAGTAACATCTTTTATGGTCATGCACCTCTTGTGAATGGTTTATTTCTTCTAAATCTCGAAAGGGATGAAACACACATCCATAACATTGAGGCTAAGAGATGCAAAGTAGATAGTGATAATACTACTTATTTGTGGCACTGTCGTCTAGGTCATATTGGTGTAAAGCGCATGAAGAAACTCCATTCTGATGGACTTTTGGAGTCTCTTGATTTTGAATCATTTGACACATGCGAACCATGCCTCATGGGCAAGATGATCAAAACCCCGTTCTCCGGTATGATGGAGCGAGCAACGGACTTGTTGGAAATCATACATACCGATGTATGCGGACCGATGAGTGTTTCGATGCGCGGTGGATATCACTATTTTCTCACTTTTACCGATGACTTAAGTAGATATGGGTATATCTATTTAATGAAACATAAATCTGAAACGTTTGAAAAGTTCAAAGAATTTCAGAATGAAGTGGAGAACCATCGTAACAGAAAGATTAAGTTTCTACGATCCGATCGTGGGGGCGAATATTTGAGTTATGATTTTCTCACGCATCTCAAAGCAAGTGGAATCGTTTCACAACTCACGCCACCCGGAACACCACAGCGCAATGGTGTGTCTGAACGCCGGAATCGAACCCTATTAGATATGGTCCGATCGATGATGTCTCTTACTGATTTGCCGTTATCATTTTGGGGTTATGCATTAGAAACCGCTGCATTCACTTTAAATAGGGCTCCATCTAAATCCGTTGAGACGACACCGTATGAACTGTGGTTTGGTGCTAAACCTAAGTTGTCGTTTCTTAAAGTTTGGGGATGCGAAGCTTACGTCAAGAAGTTGATGCCGAACAAGCTCGAACCCAAAGCGGAGAAATGTGTCTTCATAGGATACCCTAAGGAAACTATTGGGTATACCTTCTATCACAGAACCGAAGGCAAAGTGTTTGTCGCAAAGAACGGTTCCTTTCTTGAGAAGGAGTTTCTCTCGAAAGAAGTGAGTGGGAGGAAAGTAGAGCTAGACGAGGTTATTGAACCTTCTCTTGAATTGGAGAGTAGCGCAGCACCTGAAATTGTTCCAGTGCCGCCTGTACCAACAATAGAGGAAGCTAATGACAAGGATCATGAAGCTTCGGACGATGCTGCTACTGAACGTCGCAGGTCGACAAGGTCGCATGCCCCTCCTGAGTGGTATGGCAACCCTGTCTTGACTGTCTTGTTAGTAGAAGACAGTGAACCTACGAACTATGAGGAAGCGATGATGAGCCCAGACTCTGAGAAATGGCTAGAAGCCATGAAATCGAATTGGGATCCATGAGCGAAAACCAAGTATGGACTTTGGTGGACCCTCCTAGCGACCGAAAGGCCGTTGAGTGCAAATGGATCTTCAAGAAGAAAACAGACGCGGATGGTAATGTTACCGTCTATAAAGCACGGCTTGTTGCGAAAGGTTTTCGACAAGTTCAAGGTGTTGACTACGATGAGACTTTCTCTCCCGTAGCGATGTTTAAGTCCATTCGGATTTTATTAGCAATTGCTGCGTTTCATGATTATGAAATATGGCAAATGGATGTCAAGGCTGCTTTCCTCAATGGCAACATTGATGAAGAGTTGTATATGATGCAACCCGAAGGTTTTGTCGATCCTAAGGATGCTGATAAAGTATGCAAACTTCAGCGTTCCATTTATGGACTGAAGCAAGCATCTCGGAGTTGGAACCTTCGTTTTGATCAAGTGATCAAGAGCGTTGGATTTGTTTCAAATTGCTACGAAGCTTGCATCTACAAGAAAGTGAGTGGGAGCTCGGTGACGTTTCTTGTACTATATGTGGATGACATATTGATTATTGGAAATGACATCAACATGCTTAACGAAGTGAAGAGTTATTTGAACAAGTGTTTTTCGATGAAAGACCTAGGTGAAGCTGCTTATATATTGGGCATCAAAATCTATAGAGATAGACAAAGACGCCTGATAGCTTTAAGCCAGAGTACATACCTAGACAAAGTTCTGAAAAGGTTCAGAATGGATAAGGCATTGAAAGGTTCAGTGCCTATGTTGTCAGGTAAGATATTGAGCAAGGCTCAGTGTCCAGCTACGGTAAATGATAGGGAAACTATGAGAAAAGTGCCTTATGCCTCGGCCATAGGTTCCATCATGTATGCCATGCTGTGTACTAGACCGGATGTGTCCAATGCTCTTAGTTTGACGAGCAGATATCAAATTGATCCAGGAGTGGAACACTGGACAGCCATGAAGAACATCCTAAGGTACCTAAATAGGACTAAAGAAATGTTCTTAGTCTATGGGGGTGATGAACAGCTCGTCGTAAAAGGTTACGTCGATGCTAGTTTCGACACCGACAAGGATGATTCTAAATCTCAGACAGGATACGTGTATATTTTGAATGGAGGAGCTGTGAGCTGGAGAAGCTGCAAGCAAAGCGTGATCGCGGGATCTACAGTAGAAGCGGAATACATGGCTGCTGCAGAAGCGTCAAGTGAAGGAGTTTGGATCAGAAATTTCATCACTGAGCTTGGCGTGGTTCCAAGTGCATTGGACCCATTGGAGATATTGTGTGACAACACTGGCGCCATAGCACTCGCTAAGGAACCAAGATATCATCCAAAGACCAAGCATATCAACCGCAAGTTTCATATAATCCGAGATTATATAGCTGATGGAGATCTGAAGATCAGCAAAGTACATACATATCTGAATGTCGCAGATCCATTGACTAAACCTCTTCCACGTGTAAAACATGATCAGCACCCCAGTGCCATGGGTGTGAGATTGTTGCCAAATGTAAACTAGATTATTGACTCTAGTGCAAGTGGGAGACTGTTGGAATTATGCCCTAGAGGCAATAATAAAGATGTTATTATTATAATTCTTGTCCATGATAAAGTTTATATTCCATGCTAGAATTGTATTAAGCGGAAACATTAATACTTGTGTGGTTTGTGAACAACACCGTGTCCCTAGTACGCCTCTATGGACTAGCTCATTGATCAATGATGGTTAAGGTTTCCTAACCATAGACATGAGTTTTCAATTGATAATGAGATCATATCATTGGGAGAATGATATGGTGGACAGACCCAAACTAAGCGAAGCAATTAGATCGTGTCATCGTGTTCGTCTTTGCGAAGCTTTTCTTATGTCAAATATTGTATTCCTTGGACCATGAGATAATGCAACTCCCTGGTATCGGAAGAAAGCTTTGAGGTCATCAAACGTCATCCTATGAGAGGGTGATCATAAAGGTGTCTCTCAGGTAATCGGAAAGTATCTGTTGGGTTGTATGTATCGAGATGGGATTTGTCCCTCCCAAGTCGGAGAGATATACTTCGGGCCCACTCGGTAATCGATATCAACACCGCTTTCAAGCATGTGGTTAAGGAGTTAATCACAAAGTGATATCGGATTACGGAACGAGTAAAGTACTTGCTATGAACGAGATTGAACTAGGTATGACGGTACCGACGATCGAATCTCAGGCAAGTAAAATGTCGCGAGACGAAGGGAATATATATATGGGATTGATTGAATCCTGGCATCGTGGTTCATCCGATATGATCATCGATGAATGTGTGGGAGTCAATATGGGTGCCCAGACCCCGCTGTTGATTATTGATAGAAGATCATGTCTGCATATTCTCAAACCCGCAGGGTCACACACTTAACGTGTCTCGACGCTAGGATAGATTGGATAATTGGTTTATGAATTTTTGTTCGGAGTCTCGGATGGGATCCGGGATATCACGAGAGGTTCCGGAGTGGTCCGGAGAATAAGAATCATATAAGGCAGTGCAGTTTTTGGAGTTCGGAATTGTTCCGGGTTAATCGGTATTGTACCGGAAGCTTCTAGAACCTTCCGGAAGGGGGCCAACGTGGTCCCACCTTCCAGGAGGGGGCATGGGCCTATGAGGGAGTGTCCTGGCCGCATTGGGCCAGGGGCACAAGGCCCCATAGGGCCCAGCCAATCCTAGAGAGTTTAAATCATTTAAACTAGAGATAAGATAAGATAGGATTTCTAGATAAGGGAGAGTTTAAATTGTTTAAACTAGAGATAGGCTTGGAGGAGAGGCTAGGGCTGGCCGCCCCCCTCTATAAATAGAGGGCTGGTGCGCCCCCTTCCCTAAATCTAGCTCCTTCCTCCAAACCCTAGTTGCCCTGTTGCCCTTCCACTCTCCCTCCCGACTGTTTGTAGGCGAAGCCCTGCGGCAGAAATTCTCCACCATATACACCACGCCGTCGTGTTGTAGATCCAATCCATCTCTCCACCATACTTGCTGGTCCGAGGAAGGAGGAGACATCGAGGTGCTGCACATGTGCATCTCACGGAGGCACCGCCACTTGTGGTGCTAGATCGGATCGGATCGCGAGGAGGAGAAGCGAGTACGACTACATCACCCACGTTCCGACGAACGTTCCGCTGTGCGAATCTTCAAGGGTATGAAGATCTAATCCAATCTCTCTCGTTGTTTGCATCTCCTAGATTAGATCTTGGCTTTCCCTCTGTTCGCTTCCGTAGAAAATTTTGATTTACTATGCTGCGAAACCTTTCAAATACTACTACCTCGTTGAAGAAACGGAAGTTCGACGGTCCCCCGCATCCCACATCGAAGAAAGGTGAAACGCCGAAGATAGTCGATATCCCGCCGGCTCTTCCAAAGAGACCTTATGACAAGACCGATGAGGAAACTAACGCGGATGTGGCTGCCCAAGTTAAGGCGCATTTTGCACCCAAAAAGCCTGAGCCAAAGCCGGTATATAACGAAAAAACCAAAAAGTGGGCTAAGTCCTTTCTTGAGCAACCATCCCAGATATCGATGAATCTGGAATCAGACTATGACCGGGAGATTATTAAGCAAGCACAGAAGAAAAAAATCACAAGTGCAAAAAGCGGGAAGCAAGTTGCCCAGCTCGGAGCACAGAAGAATCAATCGATCGCCCCGCTCAAAGTCATTTCAGACCTCGACAAGGCCTTCAGATCTGAAATGGATATGGACATGCAAATAATGGACCCTAGAGCCCGTAATAGTGCTGCACTTATGGAAATCACTGTATCGCAGGCCAAAGCACTTGCTAACGAAGCAAATATGTCTCTTGGTCAATATTTAGGCTATGAAGATACGCCAGTGGGTCAGATAGTACGCCAGTATATCCAAGGGGCGCCTCTTGTCAGTAATGAGGAGCTCACGCGTCTATCCACACATATGCGAAATCTGCACGAATGGTACATGTCGCAAGCACAAAAAAGCATCAGAAAGATTGGTTTCAGGTGGACGTTAGAACGGAGCATCACTTCAAACCATACTCGATACAGGTTCAAATGACCGAACTGTTTCAGTTATACAACCAGCGCGCCCTCGACAAATCTATCATTGGTTGCTACTGTCTGTAAGTTATTTATTTCTATAATTAAGTTTGTAGCTTTAGCTCGTTCATTGCATTTAATATATTATCCTAACTATATATATCCTTTTGTATGATGATATTATATTCTGCAGAATGAAGATGCTTAATGCAAAAGAGCTAGAAGATACGACGTTGGGTTCATTGACCCATATATCATTAATGAATATACATTAAATAATCACCCCAAAGACGTGGAGGAAGACCTGTCCAGGTTCTTAACCGAGAATAATTTTGTTAAGGAAATACTATTTCCTTACAACTTTAAATGAGTGTTTATATCTTGTACATATTTTATTTTTGCTTACTCGATGAGCTATATATGCATGTATGCTTATGTAAACGTTCGCAGATTCCACTGGATCTTGCTAAACATTCAAGTTGACAACTCCCTAGTTGAAGTCCATGACTCATTAAGTTGGGACCAAGAAAAGTGGAGCGACATGAAAGCAATGCTCTATAAGTAATTTCAATCATTATCGCATTATATCGTCCTCTTTCATTCATTTCCTGATATCAAGTAACTAATAACTCCTTTGTTCATTTTCTTTGCCGAGCAGGTGTTGGACACGGTTCAGACAGAAAATACCAGGTCCATTCAAAGAGGAGCTAATATATAAAATGGCGAAGAGTTTACAGCAGCCACCGGGAACTCATTTATGTGGATACTACGTCTGCGAGTACATCCGAGAGTTGACCAGTGAGCGGAAAGTTGACTCACATTATATTTATGATTTGCGGGAGAAACTAGAGCCAGACCAGCGCATAAGAGCAATTCAAGAGGAGCTGGCGGGATTTATGATGAAGGAAGTTCTTGATGTACATGGAGAGCATTATGCGGATGACGTGGAACTCGATTTGCCTTAGTCATCTCCATGTAGCTCATATGATATATATACTCATCAATGACCATGTAATTTCAAAATATTTCTTCCTTTTGATATGATTGATCATATGTATGCTTGCAAGGGATCGATTAATTATATAAATGCATCGACGTGTAGTGTGTATGTAGTAGCGTATAATATGTATACTGAAATATATGTTTGTTATAGTAAAACACAAAACGAAAAAAGAACAAAATGGCAAAAAAAAAGGAAATACACAATCTCTGCCGCTGCAGAGAAATGTGATGTTTCTCTGCCGCGGCAGGAAACCTTTTAGTCCCGGGTGGTGTTACAGTCCGGGACTAGAGGGTTTCCGCCCCCGCGGCGCTGAAACAGCCACGTGGCTGTTATCAGTCGTGGGCCTTTGCGAGCCGGGACTAGAGGGGGGGGGGGGGGGGGCCTCTAGTCCCGTTTTCGCAGTCCCGAGCCTAAAACCGGAACTAGAGCCCGTTGCGGCCCGGGACTGGAGGCACTTTTTTCCACCGGTGAGGCCACGCAACTGGCTAGCTAGTTAAGTAACTTTCTTTTACCTCCTGGCCTATGCATATGCATATGCATATGCACACATATACTTTTATTGAAGATGGTGCAAGACAATGGGACCAATTCATCTACAATAGCACACTAAATACACAACAATATGGCGACACAATGGGAAAAAAAACTCCGGGATAAGCTTATTCTCTGCAAAAATATTCACGTGTCCTACGCAGACCGGGCGACACATCTAGAGATAACTTGATCTATCAAAAACAGGACAAAACCCTTTGAGAGCTGGACAGGAAGGAAAGATTCGGCGAGATACGATGCCCTTTGTGCTGGCGCCACATCTTTAGCCCTTTAGCTTTAGCTAAAGAGAGTGAGCAAGCAAGGTAAAGAAACGGATGTGACCTCGTGTTGTTCTACGTAGCACGTACGTGTGCCTTGTGCATGCGGCTAGCTGAAAATTAACAATGCATGCAAGACTCAATTACATGTACGCATACACAAGCTAGCTTGGATATACTACTCCAAGATGCTTATGGATGCACCGTTGAAGATTGACCTGTGTGTTTTGGAGCTTGTTTTCACGCGTTGTGGTACTAGATCGATCGGTTGATTAACTAATGTGTAGTGTAGTGCATTGCAAGCCTTGTTATGCCAGATCTTGCAAGGCTCCAAATCTTTGGGACTTGTGATAGTGCCTGTCTTAAGGTAATATAATAAAGGCAATTGCAATATACTGAATTATTTTATTAACAGGCAAATATATATTCTAGTGGTATAGAGCTAATTTTAAGCACAGTGCATTCACACTCTCTACAGTTAAAAAATTACTCCATCTGATCCACAATAAGAGTCGTTGATTTTGTATAATACTATCTTATCCACAGTGTATACTACTCCATAGTTCATATACACACTCTCTATAGTTAAAAATTTACTCCATCCAATCCACAATACTACTCCATCTGATCCACGGTAAAAAAAAAAAAAAAGATTATTCCCAGAGAAAAGAAAAGGAGCGTTGTTGCAGACTTGCACTACGCTATAGTGCGTGAGCGCGCACTATTTTTGCGGCCCACTACGGCGGCTCCCTCCCGTCCCGGCGGATCCACGCGAGAGCCACAGGCGGACACGTGCCACCATCGGCTGGTATGGCCTGCCGGCCGGCGTGCCAGCACAAAAGAAGCAGCTCATAATGCTCAAAAGTTTCTCTAAAGAAAAGCTCATAATGCTAAAAGAAAAGCAGGTCTTCTGACAAGTTGGACCCAGAACCAGCACCTTTTTGACGGCACTAATAATCGGTGGCTTAAACAAACACATGGGCCAACGTGAACTCACATCACAGCGCCACTGCTAGTGACAAAGAGCGAAAATTGTTATAGCGTGCTGCTGACCAAGCAAGCATGCATGCATTGGATCGATCGGCTAGCTCACACATGCACTGATGCATGGGGGCCAGCCATCGGCCAGAAATGACACACATGTGCCGAAGTTGCTGTGCAGCGAACCACCATATATACCGTCTGCTCCTCTGCTTTAACGCTTTGGACAAAAGCCTAACTGATCCATGTGTGCATGATCAACGGTTCAGCGTGTATTGCTTTTGAATGATTCGCATCGGTCGTCCACAGGACAACCTGAAGCTACGTGCTTCTTACGGGACCGCGGTAACCAATAATATGTGTGAAAATCTTGATTTGATGCTCCGGTAGACTTGGCATCGAGTGGTCGACATATATACCATTCTTTTATACAAGGCTCGGCAATAAGTCGGCGTATTATTTATTTTTCTTATGACTTACCCCACCGATTACTATAATAAATATGTTTGGAAACTGATTGAATGATTTTGATAAATCATATAAGGCTAGAGTTCATATTGTGTCTCAGTTTTATGTTGGTCTATCTAGAGATGTAGAAATGATGTTCTTTTTAAGATCAAAAACTTTCAACCTTTTGCAGCATACGGTGGCTCATTGGGTGCAGCTCTCTAGACACTTCTATCACCGCAACATCGGCAGGAGATCATGACTACTGGGTGCAGCCGTCTCTTGATGGTCGCTGGGCACATCTTTAGTCAGTCTGGTTGGCTGCGTTTATAAGTCGGTGTATTATTTATTTTGCTTATGACTATCCCTCCGACTATTGTAACAAACTACCACGGTGGCCCTCGCAAATACGAGGGCACGACCTTTAGTTGTTTTTATAGAAGCCAGAAGTGCATCGTATTTTGTATGTCAAAAATGGTAAGAAAATATCTCCACATTTGTGGACTCAATATTATCTGATTGAAAGTGGTAAGACATTATATAGCCATCTTCTGTACTATTCGCAAAAAATAGACTTCATCGGTACATGTATGCTAAATAGATGCCACGTGCATAGAAGAGATCTTTAATCATATTTCATTTCTGGGTCAAAGATTATTAGAATATTTTGGATATACTACATTAGTGAATATATGTGAAGTTTGTGTGTGAGATTAAATTTGCATATGTATTTGGAGTGTAAACCACGAGGTAGATGGTTATGGGGAGAATCATTCAGATTGTTAATAGTTAGACTTTACTTAAGCAATGAACCCTGATATTTAGACCATTTGGATGGAACACAAAATATATATTTTTATCCCTCGTTTATATATAGGTCGACTAAACATTAATAATTTTAATTCTACTTTTACATGCTCCTTTTACCTATTGTCCCTTCATTTGTCATAAAAATACATGATATTGTCATGTTATTCTTATATACATGACGTCTTAGAAATGTTCATCTAATATATACAACTTGGACATGTTATTAAAAAAATAAGGAAAACTTTTAAAAATATGTTTTGCATACCAATAACAATAGCATATCTTTTATTTTCCAATGGATGTAATATTAGGTTTAACTATTTTAACTCTCTCTATTAGTCCAACTATTATTCAATCAAGTCATTAAACGCTCTCTTACATATATTTGTCTTGTCATGTAACATGGCTATACTGTCATGGATGATATAGTTATGGAATCTTAATCAATAACCATTTGTTCTACATGATTGCAAGTTCCCATGACATGTCCAAATAAATTTTAAGGATAAGAAACTACATAAACACCCTCATCACTTTTTAATTTATGTATTTAATCACGTACATCATATGTAACCTATGACAACACATTATACATAAATAATTTCTGAAGTTTTTATTTCTAGGTGACGATGATTTATACATATACTTTATAAGAATTGAGATCCTAAGAAATAAACAATCTTGATCCGCATGAAATTCCTAAAAAATAAAGTTAGACGTCTCTACTTTCTTTGCATGTTTTACGTGGTTTGGGGCTTTTAATAAGTGTCGTTCTAACTTACGAACAAGAATCACAACATTGATACTATCATTGTTAATCACCCGTTATAAATTGAATCTTAACTATGTTGGGAGAAACAGGCACCCGCAAAGCCACTTATGCAATACAAGTTGCATGTCAAGCGTGGAGCAAGTCTCATGAACAATGTCATGTAAGGTTAGCCCGGGCCGCTTCATCCCACCATCCCGCAAGATGCAAAGTACACAAGAAGCAATCGACAATAAAAGCATCAACGCCCACAATGACCATTGTGTTCTACTCGTGCAATAGATCTACATATAGACACGGCTCTGATACCACTGTAGGTTTCGTAGCATGGAAAACAAAAAATTTCTACCGCATACAAACAGACAAGCCAAGATCTATATACTAGATTGTAGCAACGAGTCGATGGAATAACTCACCCTCGAAGATTCCAAAGTGTTTAACGAGAGAGGATTCTCGTGGGTGATGTAGTCGTACTCTTCCCGATCTCAAGATCGCGTAGACGATCCTTCCGGCGCTGCGTTCCGGCAGCGCTCCCGCAGTCGGTCACACGTTCGGTACTCGACGAAGACCTTCCTCTCCCTTGTTCCAGCAGGCAGCGGAGGTTGTAGCACTCTCCTCGCGATTCCGGCAGCACGACGGCGTGGTACCGGAAGTAGAGGGGAGATCTCGCAAGGCTTCGCCTTAAGCCGGAGCGAGTATGGTGGACTATGAGAGAGCTCCTTGGAGATCTAGGGTTTAGACGCACCGAGGAGGAGGCTTGGCCGGCGGCTAGGGTTAGCTACGCGGCGGAGGCGGCTTGCCGTAGGGCGGTGGCGGCTGCAGGAGGGGCCGGCGGCTAGGGCTAGGGTTTGCGGGTGGAGGTGTTGGGTGCTAGGAGGGGCAGCCCTGCCCCTCCCTTTATAGGTGGGAGGCGCCGGCCAAGGGGAGGGGAGTCCCTCCCCAACTCGGATCCCAAGTGGGGCGGCGGTGGAGGGGAGGAACTCCTCCCCAACTCGGTTTCCACCTTCCCTCCACTTCACAAAATAGCCGTTTGACTTTTCAAATTGGCGTTTGACTTTTCAAACTAGGATTTGATTAAACCCTTTATTTTGTTCAGCGATGACACCTAGTACATGATGCAATCATACCAACTTGATATAACACATTCATGTACCCTTCCCCTCCGGAGTGCCGGACATTCCTGAACCTTCTAGAACATTCCCGATGAAAACACCGAAACCATTCTCCAACCCCGAAACAGGACTTTCCTTATATGAATCTTATTCTCCGGACCATTCCGGATCTCCTCGTGATATCCCGGATCCCATCCGAGACTCCGAACAACATTCGGTCTCTTACTCATCATTCCATAACTACTCAAACAACGTCGAATCCTTAAGTGTGTCTTCCTACGGTTCGTGAATTATGCGGACATGATCGAGACACTTCTTCGAACAATAACCAATAGAGGAATCTGGAAATTCATATGGCTCCCACATATTTCTACGATTACTTTGCGATCGAATGAACCACTTACATACGATACCAATTTCCCTTTGTCTCACGATAGTTTACTTATCCGAGGTTATGATCGTCGGTATCTCTGCATACCTAGTTCAACCTTGTTACCGATAAGTACTCTTTTCTCGTTCCCGTGATATGTGATCCCTTATGAGCCAGTCACATGCTTGCAAGCTAATTGGATGACATTCCACCCAGAGGGCCCAGAGTATATCTATCCGTCATATGGATGGACAAATTCCACTCTTGATCCATGTGTCTCAACCAACACTTTCCGAACACTTAATGCCACCTTTATAGCCACCCAGTTACGGTGTGGTGTTTGATATCATCAAAGCATCCTTCCGGTGAAGGTGATATGCATGATCTCATGGTCGAAGGAATTAGGTTACTATGTATCAGAAAGCATGTAGCAATTGAACTATTAAAATGACTTGATCTTTATGCTACGCTTATCTATAGGAGTATGTCCACCATATCATTCTCCTAACGATATGATCTTGTTGTTAATAACATCTCAATGTTCATGATAGGGAAACCACAATCATTTATTAACCAACAAGCTAGTATTATAAAGAGGCTTTACTAGGGACTCTATTTTAGTTTACAAATCACACAAGTATTAATGTTTCCTTGTTAATACTATTATAGCATGAATGTAAACATTTATCATAAACACAAAGATATAATAATAACTATATTTATTATTGCCTCTAGGGCATATCTCCAACACTGCCTGTCTCAATTTTTCCTGTGTTCTATGTGCAAGAAAGCTACCAATATGTATATACCTTTGTATATGATTTTATGCACTGATTTATTTTCACAAAAATATTGGGTATTCATTGCATACCCTTGAATAAGGCTAGCTACGCCCATGGATATCATGACTACTGGGTGCAGCCGTCTCTTGATGGTTGTTGGGCACATCTTTAGCCTGTTTGGTTGGCTGTGTTTTAATAGGCTGAAGAATGATGTTTAGTCCTTTGTTCCATTTTTCCGTTGGTTGATCTTTGTTGCGACCTTATGTGATCGCTGAATTGTAAAAACTTGGATAATGCTTATTAATAAAAGGTTGTGTGCATCGACCGCTGCAAAGGCCGTGGTTTTATTCCCCTTTTCGAAAAAAAGTGAATATTACTGCGTCAGGATCTATATGCGAACAAAATGAGATCATTCCAATGATGAACTGGATAAGAGTTATAGTTGTCCTAAGGGTCAATTTGTACTAGGTATGTGCGCGTAAGCGTAAATATTGCGCGAGAGAATAGATGCACGTTGATGGGTGGTGTTGTGCAAGTAGATCTTCTAATGATCTTGAGATCGACTGGACAACGGTAGCACCCCTTCGTAAAAGGCTCGACGGCTAGATGTCCGACATGCGTTGTTGCAGCGATATGATGGATATGCGAGAAATTTTGGATTGGTAGCTAGTGAAGAAAAACATGCAACCTGCATCCAAATATAAAAGAACTGCACCAAAGGGTATACTCAATTCATTGCCAAAATATTATTTGTAATGCTACAAATGGTACATTGTTGGATTCGTACTAAAAAAAACTTTCTAATTAACATTGATCATTGCATTCGACTTATATTTCGTTAGTAATACACTATCTATTACGTAGTCACACACACAGACATTTCAAGGTGAATGTAATCAACTCAGTGTCCTAGTTAGGCCAAAAACAATGTGTACTGTTCCATCGGTAACTAACTAAATAGCTCGATCATCACTTATTTGATATACTTGAGGTTGTCATGCCTCGCTCTTGTAGTAGAGTAATTATCCTTTTGTATATAGTATTATTTAATAATGCCGTAGCATACATATCTTTCTTCCATCTCTCTATATACTAGTAAAACTATCGCAAAGACTTTCCGAATGTTCCGGTGGCTAGTGGATATCTAAAGTATCATAGCGTACCATATCTAAAAGATGGTGAGCACATAATCAAGGAGAGGCCAGCAGAAATTCAGCATAGCCAATCATTTGATCTTGCGACGCCTGCGTGGCTGGATGGATGGCAGCGAAATCATCATTTCAACGGTCGTCCTCGAATCTGGAACCATGCTCTTGCTAGCTTTGAGAGATCGAGGACCCAGACACGGCAAGCTTGTTTTTTCTATGAGTAATCATCATCTATTAATCCATGTATATCCAGTACGTCCTTGTTATGCCTTTGGTCTCCTTTCATCACTTAGCCACGTTTTAGAAAAATAAGGGGCTGCTTTTGTTGCCAGTTTTGTTACGAGAAGAAACATGATGCGTACGTATATAAGCATATTATATGGAGGTGGCAATTCGTCTATAGGTGCAAGCAAATGCACTCACTATGAGAAAATATATTTTGAAATGTCAAAAAGTTTGAAAAAAAAATTGACATATACATTTGAACATTTTGCCTGGTAAAGCGGGAGGATACAACTGAGCCGAGCCGAATCATCTGTGGTGGCTGGTAAAGCGGCCACGGTTGCGGTGCCGCAAATCAGTCGACCAGCTGCCGCAAATCACCTTTTTTGGTGTTGCGTTTTGCAACACCTGTTAGAGTTGCTCTAAGGGAAGTAGTATACTCAGTTTTGTATTGGTGAGTCCGGATACAACTTGACCTGTGCTCAAAGCATCATGCTTTATGGTCGTGGACATGCCAATAATTTGGCGCTAGAACAATTTTGTGGGTTTTGGGGCAGGACACAAGTTCCCCAAGCCGTGCAATGTGCATAGGCACCTACATGCATAGGATATACGAACGGCATGTGCAGTTTGACCTCTGTATACCGTACCTTAATCTACGGAAGATATCAGTATCTAGCTAGGCCTTTTTCTATAGATACTTGTTGGTGGACAGTACGCTTCGGCTATGTGGTCGAGCATCTTGCTTTAGCTTGCGTGCATGCACTATTGCACGAATCAGCATTACCAGGCTGCAATTTTGGGAAGGAAGAACAATTCCTAACGCATATGATACCAACTTGTTAGTCTTAACAATTCATCGTGTAGTCATCTTATTTACTACACTTTAGGATATGGGATCCAATACTCTTCAGTATAATATAGATGAGACGCGGAATGTTCCTAAAGTTGCCTAGTCTTTATTCTGTCGAAAAGAATTGTATTGTGCAATGAAGTTTGCACATTACTTCCAATGACCAATCAAGTATCAAGTGACGGAAATATAAAAGAAGGATGAGCAAATTAAGCAAGAATGTTAACTATACAAAACAATAGTTTCCGTTTGAGTCTCACAAGCCACACCATGTAACTCGTGGCTGTCTAGCATATACTCCATTCTTTTTAGTTTTCACTATCAAGCGCATATATAACAGGAAAAGTCCAACAGAAGTTAATAAAGAATGACCATACATACACCTATGTTACATTATCTCGTTTTATAAACAAGTTGTTTGATCCTAAAATAATTCTTTTCCAAAACAAGCTATAAACACCCTTATTACAAACAGGTGTGGAGCCAGAATTTGGCCAAAAAATGAGCACAAAAGTCAAGATTTATGAGTTTGACAAAATATATATGCACAAGTACGAAGGTCTAGAATACTAACTCCATACAATAGATTCATTCTAAGATATATTTATTATTGTAATTATCGATAGTATCTTCTATATATTTGGTTAAACTTAGAAAGTATTGACTTCTTACTCAATTTTATACTGAGGGTGTAGTATATTTAGATATCAAGTACAGATAAAACACCATGTCGAAATATGTTTGGCAAAAAAAAGTGAATATAATAATATTGAAAAATAACATAGATAATGAAGCAAATCATAACAAGTAAAACCTACCATTTTACAATTGTCGTTAAGAATTAATGGGAAACGACGGTTTTAGTAAAACTAATTTCAATCGGTTATATATAAATACCCCGGCCGGCTCTAAACTCTAAGATGATTTCTTATACCATTCATTTTAAAAAGGCACTTAGTAAATACGCGATGAGCATCGGGTCACACAATGTTAATCACGATAAAGACCACACGGATGGGCGAGTAGTTGGAATGTAAAGGGTGCACATGACCTTTGCCATGCTAAGATGAAAAGGTTGAGCAGTGTGGTGATCGAGACCTTGACCAAGCTTTATCCCACCGATTCATCTCCATGTTTATTTCCTTATGAATCGGTGGAACTTTTTGTGCATTGTTATATATATATATTTATCAATAGATTGTCATTACCAACTGAGATGGATTGTTTTGAATGAGCACTACAAGCAATTTATGTGAGGACTATTTTGTGTTATTGTTATCATTGAGGGTGTGGTTGCAATATGGGATAATCGGAGAACTTTGATTTGGGCCTCCATGCCTAGGTTTTGTGATGTTCCAAGCCTTAGGTCCACTTTACATCTACAATATTAACTCGCATATGCTAACCCTCTTGATCCCCCTTTTTCCGAGTACCACGAACATAGTGTAGCTTTTTCCACCTATTTTATGTGTAGTTTTAATTCGAGTCGATTTCTTATCGAACTTCTATAACTAACTACCTAACTTGGAATAGTTTTTTCGAATACCCCATAACTAACTACCTAACATGTTTGGTGCACTACGAGGCAGATGTAGATTACAAGCCACTTGGACAATAGACCACAACTCTCAAGCAAATTTGCAACAAGAAATAGGCGTTTGATGGCCACATCATTGCAGAAGAAACATTGTATTCTCTTGCCAACCTGGTCTTTGTGGAAATACCGCAATGTGTGGGTGTTCACCAATCCAAGACATCAAATGCTGGTGGGCATTCTAGCAGATAGGATTGTTGAGGAGTTTAAACTCTAGGAGAGGGTTGTTGTAGGTGTTAACACTTAACACCCATTGTAGGAGAGAGTAGGCTTAGTTCCATCTTTGGTGTCGATGTGTATACTGCTATATTCGTGTGCGAACTGCAGCAGAACCTTGTAAACTTTTTCCTCCTTCTGCAAAGTTAAGGTACACATTCGAGTACTCTCGGAAAAAAAGGACCCCTCTCCTAAGATAGTAGAAGATCTTAATCTTTAGGGGATCTTTTTTTCCTCCACAATTTCTTATTGTTCATTAGAGAAATCGCTATGTTTTAAAGCAAGGCATAGTGAATTTATTGAGAATTACTGATTCATATAGATATTTCATGTAAACTCATTTGTACCCTGCAAGTGGTGAACATATTCTAGTTGATCCAGTGGAACTTTCCGCGCCAATTCTTTATCCATGAAAACATCATGTGCAATTTTAGTAATAATCTAAATTTAGATATTATATTCGCTTTTTACTTTTTAAATAACATAAAAGGTACTGTAATATAGATACTCCTATAATGGGTTCTCATTATCCACACATACTACATACACTCCTATAATGGGTTCTCATTATCCAGGTATATCAATAGACACTAAATGGTGTCTCATAGTATGTGGCTTTCACATGACTTGTCCAGCTTTATCTCTGAGTATTCGCAGGAAAGGCGTGAAAGATGTGATCCATCATTGTGTGGCCAAGGACAACATATAACATAATTAACTATGGGAGGTGAAAGTGATACGTCAAACTGTGTTATATGATTATATACATACTAGGCCGGTCATTGCATGCTCACCTGGCTGCAAATAAGACAACTACCTAGATTGCCACTCAGCTTGCTAATGCCTTTCTCCAGGTAGTGATGTATAAAAGGGATAACTAATAGTAGTAAGTATTTCTTTCTCTTAATTGTTCGATTAAATAACTACATATAACTACATGAGACAGTGTGGTTATGTCATTTGTTGCTATCAGTGTAGGCCAGCCTGGATGCGTAAGCTGGAAATTTTAAATATTGAAAAGAGAACACATCTATTATATACTAAAAGCAATATAAGATTGTGTTTTGAGACACTACATTAATTCACATCATCTAAATAACCGTAGTGGTTAGATCTAAACTTTACGGTTAGGATTTAATAAAAAATAGTCACATAACCTGTTTGAAACTATATATGTAAGGTCACGTGAAATGTTAAGTCTAGGACTAATACGACCGTCAAGCTCAAGATATATTGACAGTGAAGTCCATGACTAATACGACTGGGGAAACAAATCCATTGCTCTGTGATCCCTTAGTAAAAATTAAATGGTACGCTTCATCTCACGATCGAGAAATAGATTGATTGCTACGACCTAAGACTATATTTGAATGTAATAGAATGATCGTATGATCCATGTGCGAACCGGTATGTGTAGGAAACTGCACCAAGACGTGCCAAGACAGGTTTCGGAAAAAAAAACGTGCTAAGACCAAAAAAAATGTTTTGGGAGGCTATGTCGTGAAATATTCAGCTCTATTTGCATGTATTTTTAATTTGTGCAAATATAATAGCTCGAAAAAGATCTCTCTGTTAATACATTCAGCATAAAAATCATACAATCATAGTTCGTTACATTGTCATTATTTAAAAAAATCCACGTCAACCTTCCCACAAAGAAAATTGGTTTTTATTTGGCATGAAAAATATTTCAGTACTATTGTTGTTTAATAGGTTTGGAAATATGGCTTGTAAAGTATTCCCTTTTGTATAAATATGCTCATTTTTATTCTCTGCCTTTACAGCTAATACAATGCCTTTTTTCTTTGACAATACAGGTCATCCCCAAAACCCGATACTCAGACTTCAGTTACATCAGCGTTTAAATTATTTAATAGTATCTCCATTGCTAAATAAAAATAGTATATACAATTAGTTTTCTACAAACTATGCAAATAGTATATATTATTATTATTTCTATTTTCATATAGATATTAAGACCCATGATCAATATACGTATTGGAGAAAACAAACCAAAACGGTGTGTATTTACATACATAGTGAGCACAAAAATTGACAGAAACAACTAATAGGAACAACAATAATGAGGGACTCTCACTAAAATAAAAGCCGCAAGGTCCAATAAATATAGAAAACACATATGCATGATAGCTATAGATGTCAAAACCTGCAAGAGCTGAAATGTTGGATATAAGTGATCTGCAGTGATCTAATGGTTGCCGTGATCAATCTAAGTCAAAGTAATGATGATTAAGAGGCTGTTCATTAACAGCCATTGGATTCCCTGATTAGGGGCATCCTGACCATCCATACTAAGGTGCCGGCCCCCCTAGTGCAAGTGCTATAAATAGGGGTCCTAGGGTTTGAGCTGAGAGTGGCTGCTGATTCAGCTGTTCTTTTCTCTCTCTCACTCTCCCCAGCTATATGATCAAACACATCACCTAAAGCACTAGGAAGAACCTCTCACCATCATCAACAACTTTTGGGTGGAGCAGATCAAGAGGAGGCTGGACCTCCTGACCTCTTTAATTTGTTAAAGGTAGTTCCATACAAATTGGACCCTAATATCGTGAAATGCACGTTGTATAGGGACCCACCCATTGGCTACCACGCTGATGCTCTATCGGGTGAATTGTAGAAGAAACTAAAAGCACAACGAGATGGGTAGTGCGTGCCACCGGGGCCCATAAGAAAAAATGTGGCAACAAGCTTGGCACCGATGGAGTTAGGGACCATATTTTTTTCAATACCATCTTGACCACTAGGGCGTAGATTGTAAGATGAAAATACAAACTCAACACATTAGATATCTAAATAGTTAGAGGTTTGGCCATGATTTTATAAATATGAGGAAAGCGAGGGTTTGAAAATCCAACAAAGGTAATTTAAAAATATATATCCAAGTATATAGCCTCTAGCCATAAGGTTGCACACTTTCCACATAATTTTTTATTATTCTTATAAAAATATATTTAATATTATCTACGTGAATATACCATGCATAGTCTATAAATCTTTGATCTATAAATTAGTTAATAGAATCATAATATGGTAAAAGGGGCTAAACCCGAAATGCTTAAAAAGGTAAAATATATGACTACTAATTTAATGTACCTATTTCTATTGTATTTTTAAAACAGTAGACTCTCAAGTGTGCCTAAGTAACATTTAAAAGCATAACATTTTTTATGGTCATAATATTTCCTATAGCATAATACAAATATCAATGCAAGTATTAATAATGATGCCCTCACATTTGCGAGTGCCACCATGCTAGTTTTAACTTTAATTGTGCTTTGCTCCATTAATCCTCCAATTCTATAGAATCTTCTATGGGTTGAAGGAACAAGAAAATGACATCATTGTGCATGTCATTTTCCTTAATGACATCCTAGCCTCTACTATCACTTTTTTATTAATGCTTTCTATGCATGCATAATCTGCTACATATAATTTTAAATTTTTGGTTGGTATTTTGTTCCCTGAACATCAGGCCTGGACCTACAAGGATCATTGCTTGGATGCACCGTTATTCGCAGAACCGCAGCTAGGATTAAACAATATCGCTATTATGTGAAACAAGTTTGGTTAGTGATGTAATACCTGAGTGGTTAGATTACCATAGTGGTCTAACAAGTTTGACGTGGTGATCTAACAAGTTTGACATGGCACACAATAAGGGCACAGAAACATTAAAAAACAATATGTCAAAAGTGTCTTTCTTTCAACTTAACAGGAGTTACATGAGTAATACCTGAGCGTATAAGGTTGTGTTTTGAGAAACTACGTTAACCCACATCATCTAAATTACCATAGTGGTTAGATCTAAAGTTTAGGGTTAGGATTTAACAAATAAAATAGTCACATAACCTGTTTGAAACTATATATATAAGGTCACGTGAAACGTTAAGTCTAGGACTAATACGACCGTCAAGCTCAAGATATATTGACCGTGAAGTCCATGACTAATACGACTAGGGAAACAGATCCATTTCTACGTGCTCCCTTAGTAAAAAATTAAATGGTACGCTTCATCTCACGATTCAGAAACAGATTGATTGCTACGATCTGAGACTATATTTGAATGTAACGGAATGATCGTACGATCCATGTGCGAACCGGTATGTGTAGGAAACTGCACCAAGACATGCCAAGACAGGTTTCGGCAAAAAAAACATGCTAAGACCAAAAAAAAATGTTTTGGGAAGCTATGTCGTGAAATATTCAGCTCAATTTGCATGCACTTCTAATTTGTGCAAATATAATAGCTCGAAAAAGATCTTTCTGTTAATACATTCAGCATAAAAAAATCATACAATCAAACGTTTGTTACATTCTCATTTTTTTTAAAAAAAAATCCACGTCCACCTTCCCGCAAAGAAAATTGGTTTTAATTTGGCATGAAAAATATTTCACTACTATTATTGTTTAACTGGTTTGGAAACATGGCTTGTAAAGTATTCCCTTTTGTACAAATATGCACATTTTTATTCTCTGCCTTTATAGCTAATATAATGCCTTTTCTTGTTTGTCAATACAGGTAATCCCCAAAACCCGATACTCAGAATTCGGTTACATCGGCGTTTAAATTATTTAATAGTATCCCCATTGCTAAATAAAAATAGTATATACAGCTATTTTTCTACAAACTATGCAAATAGTATATATTATTATTATTATTATTATTATTATTTCTATTTTCATATAGATATTAAGACCCATGATCATTACACGTATTGGAGAAAACAAACCAAAACGGTGTGTATTTACATACAGAGTGACAACAAAAATTGACAGAAACAACTAATAGGAATAACAATAGTGAAGGCCTCTCACTAAAATAAAAGCCGCAAGGTCCAATAAATATAAAAACACATATACATGATAACTATAGATGCCAGAACCTGCAAGAGCTGACTTAACCTCTTTAATTTGTTAAAGGTAGTTTTATACAAATTGGACCTAATATCGTGAAATGCACGTTGGATAGGGACACACCCATCGGCTATCACGCTGATGCTCTATCGGGTGAATTGTAGAAGAAACTAAAAGCACAATGAGATGGGTAGTGCGTACCACCAAGGCCCATAAGAAAAAATTGTGGCAACCAGCTTGGCATCGATGGAGTTAGGGACCATATTTTTTTCAATACCATCTTGACCACTAGGGTGTAGATTGTAAGATGAAAATACAAACTCAACACATTAGATATCTAAATAGTCAGAGGTTTGACCATGATTTTATAAATATGAGGAAAGCGAGGGTTTGAAAATCCAACAAAGGTAATTTAAAAATATATATCCGAGTATATAGCTTCTAGCCATAAGGTTGCACACTTTCCACATTATTTTTTATTATTCTTATAAAAATATATTTAATATTATCTATCTGAATATACCATGCATAGTCTATAAATCTTTGATCTATAAATTAGTTAATACAATCATAATATGGTAAAAGGCGCTAAACCCAAAATGCTTAAAAAGGTAAAATATATGACTACTAATTTAATGTACCTATTTCTATTGTATTTTTAAAACAGTAGACTGTCAAGTGTGCCTAAGTAACATTTAAAAGCATAACATTTTTTATGATCATAATATTTCTTATAGCATAATACAAATATCCATGCAAGTATTAATAATGATGCCCTCGCATTTGCGAGTGCCACCATGCTAGTTTTAACTTTAATTATGCTTTGCTCCATTAATCCTCCAATTCTATAGAATCTTCTATGGGTTGAAGGATCAAGAAAATGACATCACTGCGCATGTCATTTACCTTAATGACATCCTATCCTCTACTATCATTTTTTTACTAATGATTTCTATTTATGCATGATCTGCTATATATAATTTTAATTTTTTAGTTGGTATTCTGTTGCCGGAACTTCAGGCCCGGACCTACAAGGATCATTGGTTGGATGCACCGTTATTCGCAGAACCGCAGCTAGGATTAAACAATATCGCTATTCTGTGAAACAAGTTTGGTTAGTGATGTACTGACGTGGCACACAATAAGGGAAGAGAAACATTCAAAAACAATATGTCAAAAGTGTCTTTCTTTCAACTTAACAGGAGTTACATGAGTAATATCTGAGCGTGTGTGGGGAAACAGATTTATATCACCCGAGCACATTAGAGCATGGAATTTGAAATTTTTGAAAATGGTACTTTCAAGATTAAAATAGATAAAAAAATATGGTATTGTATTCTTTTGAAGACCCAAAAGTACCGACTATGAATTGTTTCAAGGACCAGATACACTAGTGCTCAGGAGCATCTTTTGAGGCTACAAACTAACGGGCGCTGCCGCCTACCCTCTTAAACCTCCCCCTCCTCCTCTTTGCCGCTGCCACTGGCATGGCCCATCGGGAGACTCCCGCGCGGTGCTGGCGTCGGTGGGCTGGCCTCTACCCGCTCCCGCGGAGGGATCGGATGCGGGCTTCCCGATGGCGACGGAGTGTCTCGGTTGGCGCTGTTACGACATGGTGGCATGGAACCCATGTGTTGGGTGGATGGATTCGTGGCTGCACCGGTAGGGCAGCGAGGTGCAGCGATGGCGGCAGGCGGTGTCCTACTCAGCCTAGATCTGGAACCATTTGGGCCCCTCTAGGTTGGGGCGAGCCTGCTTTCGTGCGCTCTCATGTGCGTCTCAATGAAGTTGGAGGAGGGGAAATGGAGGTTCTTGGTGGCGGCGCTCACGGTTGCCATTGCTGCAACATGGTGACGGGGGATTTGCTGGCCCATATGGGCCTGGCCAGACCAGATACCTGGTATGCCTCTGCTGTCGCGTCTGGTCGGCTACTGCCACAACGGTGGAGGTAGTTCCCTCCCGCGCGGGTGCGGTGCTACTAAACCTATTACCACTGTCCCCATGCTCGTGCCTCGAGGCCTCACGCCGATGTCTACAGTGAGGTTGGCGCCTTTTTCGTGGTGGCGCGTGCTAGTCGGCGATGGGTTGGGTGGAGCTCGTCGGACCGTGCGGGGTGGTGGTTTTCTTGGGGGGGGGGGGGGGGAGAAATCCCCGTCGGCCCCATTCGGCCTGACGTGTTGATACCTGCGGGTGTCACCATTCCTTTTTGAAGGGTGTCGGGTACCTCTTCCCCTCCTCCGTGTCCCAGAGGAAAGCCTAGGACCAGTCCGGCCAGCAATGACATCGTCGCCGCATTCCATGATGAAGCTTTTTCTTCAGACACGGAGGGTCCATGAGCATGGTGGGACCTTTCTGGAGGGCGCAGCGGTTGAGGGACGTCTTCTTTTCATCGAACTGTCAATGTGGGCATTATTTATTTCTTTCTCTTTTGTTCTCTTTCTTTACTTTTGGGCTTGGTTGTGCTGCAGTCCCAGCATGTTCGATATACCGTATGGTTGCTATATTAATATAGTGGGAAAAAGCTTGATTCGAGGAGAAGCCAACGATCTGCGCACCGCAGCCCTCCAAAAGAGTTTAGATTTTACCCGGAGAAAGTTAAAGCAGTCACGTTTGTAGAACATTGTAGCTCCCGATCGACGCAATCAAGAAGAACACCAAGGGAAGCGTAGGACTTTTGCATGGAGAGCGATCTCGAGCGCCAAACCGCACGTGGGAGCCCGGGCTAAAGAACAAACAGGCTATATATAACAGGAGCAATTGGTGCACATTTTGCCCTTGTTATGTTGTATATTGGTCGCGCTTTCACCGAAACATCCTTCATGAATCTTACTTGAGATACATTCTTATGTTAAACGTCTCATACGGTCTCCATGATATAGGGAATCTTCTTGTTTCCACTCTACCTGGGTACGAGTTTTGGAGGCTAGATATTTATCGGTTGTTCTGGATTAGATTTGTTGGATTATTAGGCATAATTTTCACGATTAATTTTTAGAATATAAATTATGACATCAACAGCTACAATCATGTAAACCTCTAACATACTAGATGTATTGATCAACATGAACAGCAGCAGAGTATACATAGTAACAGTCATAATAAAACAACAGTCTGATGACGGTGTGCGTACTGATCGGTTGTCGATGTAATCGCCGTTGGTGCAGTAGCCTGTCAAAGAAGTCAGCGTGCAGTAGATCCGTCTCGACGAGACGACCGGGAATCTTCTTGTTTCCACTCTACCTGGGTACGAGTTTTGGATTAGATTGACTTTACTACTGTTGAAAGGACTGAACGGGCTAGCGGTTGGTCAAACCGTTTTATATTTCTGTCACATGCGTGGACGTGTGAGGCATATATAATTTTGACTACTGGCCGCGCAGTATGTATAGTGTAGCGAGAATATATAGGCCTTCCACGTGCTGCAGCAACTGGACTACACGCGAAAAGTTGGCACGCCAAGTGTTGCAAATGCAAGGAGCACACACCAAAAGAAAAAAAAAGGCAAACATAAAACACGCTCACGCAGCATGCACCTGATCAGATTCAGCAAGCATCGACCAACTGTGAGTGGAATTGGGGCAGCCCCGTTGCCGTTGATTCCCCAAAACACTGATGTTTTTCCCCAAATGGTGAGAACCATGCTGAAGAAATACAGGATCCACAGCCACGTCTCTCCTGCGTGAAATGTGCTGCTCATGCACGCATACGCATGCATGTACAAATCGTACGGTTATTTTTCTAGTGAGCAGATCTCCAAACAGTTCACTCAATTATGGGAGATATCGTCTCCAAAAGGCGGCAAACAATTATATGGATCCATCTGAGATCTAGCTCTACAATTCGATCATATCTCGCATTTGCATGTGTAGCCTAGCTAGTGTAGACAGGGAAAACCCCACAAAGAGATGGAGAGAAAATGTGTTAAGAGGTAGCCAGCCGGGTAGGGAAAATAAAGCAGCTTTTTGGAGGATGGATACATGTCCTCAATAATAAGAGGCTAGAAAAGAAAGACAACCGCAACAAACTTACATATGCAACGTGTTGAGGTAGCATCTATCCATGCGAGGATCAAGCATCTATGTAAATATCGACCAATGATTGAGGCCATCAACACCATAATAAGCACAACAATCAGGATGAGCACTTAGTGTGTAAGCATGACAGGTCAGCTGTCTAGCTCGGCTAGGACACGACTGAGATTCCAGACGATAGCATAATTCCTGACGCGTGTAGCATAATTTGTGCCCTTCCTTTTCTTCAATCCCTCTGTTCAGTTTTCGTCACCTGGACACATCAACTTTTTATATGTCCTGGTTCGGTCTTTGTTCCAAATATATTCTCCGGGGCCGACCCAAATGCCTTTTATATTCCCCCAAAAATGTATATATCAATAGTTGCTAGCTGGCCGCCATCTAACGGTGGAATTTATTTTTGCTTTTCTATTCTGTTCTCAGAGCGAGAAATCATAATTAATTTCCATGTCATTTGGAGATTAAACATAGAAAATTTATATAGTACAGTCCCACTAAAGAACACACAAATACCCTATATAGCACATTTTGACCATTATTAATTATATTATTACGACATACCTAAATGTATAAATAATTATTGAAGAGAAATAAAATAATAATTGTAAAACTTTCTGGTTCATGGCATCACCACCAGTCCGATAAAAACCCCGCAAGAGTGTAACATTTGGCATCTAGTGTACTAATAAGATGCATGCATGCTCACAACGAAACAAGCACCAAGGTCTAACAACCAACACAGGAAAGTCTGAAACAAAGGAGGACCAGATGAATTTAGGTGGAATACAAACCCTAGTTAGAAACTCATCCATGCTAGGTAAACAACCTTCGTAGCCAAAAGTAATTGGAAGTGTGTAGCTAGCCCGCTATTTTAGACGGTTCAACTATGCAAATGCCTTTGGTCTAACCTTGCTCAGACGGCTAAAATTCTATGGATCGGATGAACAGATGTTCTATATCGTTGTCAAGTGATTGTCTAGATCGCTTAAGTTCTGACAAGTGCATGGGTATGATGCATGCATGTACTAGCTACTAGTTAGCTAGCTTAAGTTAGCATTATGCAGATCGATCAGTATCTTATGTGCTGGGTGACGATGACCATGCATGGAATGCGAACAATAATGAGGTCTCTGTCCCACATCATGCATAATTATATGACAACCCAAATACATACACTAAACTCGCAGATACTGACCCATTTTGTGCTACCAAGATTCTCCAGATGCGTAGCTAATTAAAACACTGGCTTACTTGTACGCAAAGCAAGCAAGCATGCATGCTTTATCATCAAATAGGCCACGCAACCCGACTAGCTAGGTAAGTCACTTTCTTTTACCTAGCTAGCTAACCTTTAATCAACCTATGGAAAATTGAAAAATCTAAAAGTGACAGCAAAGTAAGCATACATTGACTATAGACAGCTAGAGCAAAATGAAAGTAAAATCGTGGTTCCCATTCTAACACTAATTTAGGACCATGCATATGAGTCCACGCTTACATGTCTACAGATTTCACGAAAATCCATGAGTAGATTAATTTGTGTAGCCTGGGAGACATGTAACTTTTTTTTTAAAATTGAAAAGGACATTTTTAAAGTTTTAAAATTCTGAGGAAAAAATCTAGTTGTAGACAATGTTGTGTTCTACCAACATGAAAAATCTCAACTCGTAATAACGTATATTAAAATGAAAGTTTTGAAAATCTTGCATTGTTCACTACTATAGAGGTCAGATTTTTAAGTGAACCACGATATAAACAAGTCTAAAATGACAAAGTATTATTCATTCACAAATTAAAATGTTTAAAAAGTTTCTTCAAAGAGAACTTTTAAAGCTATTAAATCGTATTATTTCTCCCTTAGTCTCTACAACCATGAATGTATTTCTCGATTATTTTTAACACACAAAAGATGACGCCCTCACGTTTGCGACGGACATCATGCTAGTTTTATGGAAAAAAATGAATAGTCCATCTTACATGTGAATTTTTATGTGCTCCCGTTAATAGGTTTAGTTCAGCGATGTTCAAAAAAATCAGGTGAAGTGGCATACCTCCCGTCCTATGCATATGCAGATGCACACATCTATTTTCATTGAAGCTAGTGCAAGACAAGGGGACCAATTTCAACAATAGCACACTAAATACACAACAATATGGCGATACAACAATAGCTTTGGGACACAAATTTTCACTGATATGAGCTCATTCTCCGCGAAAAGATTTACATATGGTTTGGTTTGGTGATTTTTTTTTAAAAGGTGAAGAGTCATACCTCCTAGCCTATACATATGCCCACATCTATTTTTATTGAAGCTGGTGCAAGACAACGTAAAAAAAAAGACAACATCCCCAATTCATCAACAATAGCATACTACATACTCCGTGAAAAGATGGCGATATAAATAGATTTGGAACACAAAAATTCACCGGGAATAACTTATTCTTCGTGAAAAGACTCGTGTGTTCTACGCAGACCGGGCATTTGGATCGGGCGACACATCTAGAGATAACTGGATCTATCAGAAATAGGATAAAACCCTTTGAGCTGTATATGAAGGAAGATTCGGTGAGATACGGTACCCTTTGTGCTGGCGCCACATCTTTACCCTGCCCGTGCCCTTTAATGGCTTTAGCTAAAGAGAGTGAGCAAGCAAAGAAAAGAAACGGATGGGACGCCGTGTCGATCTATGTAGCACGTACGTGTGCCTTCTGCATGCGGCTAGCTGCAAGAGTCAATTACATGCACGACATGCACAAGCTAGCTAAGATGCACTGTTGAAAGTTGACTTGTGTTTTGAAGCTTGTTTTCACGCGTTGTTGTACTAGATCGATCGATTGATTAACTAATGTGTAGTGTAGTGCATTGCAAGGCTTGTTATGCCAGATCTCGCAGGGCTCCAAACCTTTGGGACTTGTGATAGTGCCAATCGTAAGGTAAAGTCAATTGCAATATGTTGAATTATTTCATTAACCACCATATATACATGTTCTGGTGTTATAGAGCTAATTTAAGCACAATGCATATATGCTCCCGTGTTTGTTATAAAATATATAAACGGGTAAAGGCTTATTTTAGCTTGAGTTTCGATTTTGGACAATCATGTTGCGCCACAATTGTAACACTTGCAAAAAGAAAAAAGTTGGGATGGAAGGAAGATTCTTAAGCTTCCTTACATGCCACCGACTAATTCTACTCCCTCTCTTTCAAAATATAAAATGTTAGCGTGAATCTATTCACTAAAAAAAGTCTAGATATTTTTTTTTATAAACCTAAAACATCTTATATTTTGAAACGGAAGGAGTATTTCTTAGCACCGTTTTGGTTTATAGAGAAGAATATTGAGATCCGAGAGAAAAGGAGCTTTGTTGGCAGTACCACTACGCTAGTGCGCTGGCCTGCACTATTTGTCCGGCCCACTACGGCAGCCCCCGACGGATCCACGCGAGAGCCACACGCGGACACGTGCCCTCAATGGGGCCCAGCCCACCACTCTTAGGTATGGCCTGCCGGCCGGCGTGCACAAAAGAAGCAGGTCCTCTGACAGGTTGGACCCAGAAGAAGAACCTTTTTTTGACGGCGTAGAAGATGTGCATGCATGATCCATATTTTCATAGTGTTTGTCGTGCACTAATAATCGGTGGCTTAAACAAACACATGGGCCAATGTGAACTCACATCACAGCGCCCAGTGCCAGCCGGTGACAAAAAGCGAAAATTGTTAGCGTGCTGCTGACCAGGCAAGCATGCATGGATCGACCGGCTAGCTCACACATGCATGGGGGCCAGCCATCGGCCAGAAATGACACACCTGTGCTGTGCCGGCGTTGCTACTATGCATATGTATGTACCGGCTGCTTTAGCGCTTTGGGCAAAAGCCTAATAACTGACCCATGTGTGCGTGATCGACGGCTCAATGCACCGCCCGTCCCATCCATTGATCTTGCTCATTCTTTTCACTACTAGAGAAAAGCTTATGCGAGACGTACCTAAAAGCTTATGCGAGGCGCATATCATATGCGCCTCTACCTTTGAGCTTCGTCGCATATGTGAATTATAGGAGGCGCATATCGATATGCGCCTCGCATATGTTTCACAATGCGCCTCGTATATTTATAGTATATGCGTTTCCTATAGTGTCCTATATGCGCCTCCGGTAATATTTTCGAAATTCAAGTTTTATAGACCACTATAAATAATAATATACAGATATTCAAATATACAATATAGTCCAGAATACAGTATAAAGAGCACAGAATTTTTCAGAAACTTGCAATTTGCCAAAGCATAATAGAACCAACATGAATACAATACATTACACATCAATCATGACATACAAGTTCATACATCAAGTGTTTGTGCCACAAGTTCACACCTCCGAGTACAAGTTCACAATCACATTACACCTCCGAGTACAAGTTCACAATCACATTACAACTCCAACGACGTAGCTCTACCTAGATGAAGTAGAACACATAACCTACCATGAAGAGCAACAAGGTGGTGATCACGAGGAAGTTCCTCCACTTCTTCCTTCCATGCCTCCTCCACTTCTCTTCCGCCACCTCTCTACTCTCATAGCCTTGGTAGTTGTTGCCCGAGAAGTTGTTCACTTGCTTCTGGAAGTCTTTCCACTCCTCGTACACACCTGAAACCCGACCGATGTACACGACATAACACCTCCTCGCCATCTCCTACACATAATAAAGATGATATTACTTATGTCAGTGGAAAGCAATAGCTAGCAGTTCACAAGATAGAATCATGCATATATGTGGGTGCAACAAAATGTAAGAAATTAGGTTCTAATCATCGGCATTTCGAAGAAAGACCAAAAAAATCAAACCAAGAATGACTTGGATTAGTACCTCATACTTAGGTTGGGCACGAAAATAATAATGCTCTTTGTTCGATCTTGTGCGTCAAGTAGAATATATATGCCCAAATTACTAGTCTACTTGGCACACCAGATCTGCCATAACATGTTCTAATCATCGACATTTCGAAGAAAGACAAAGAAAGCAAACCACAAGAAGTAGGGAAGCAATGACAAATGAAAAGCAACAAGCACCTAAAATAGTTCGTAACACAAATAACATAGGTGATCACAATATGTTGTTGTGCAAAAGTTCATGATGTTGATGCAAAAGTCCAGATCAAGCTATGTTATGACATTACGGTAATAGATAATTAAACACGGGGTATAGTTATGTTTATCATCAGGTCATAAACTATTCATATAACTGTGCTGCTGCAAACTGGGTTTAAGGCTTTATCCTGGCAGCAATCTACACTAACTCATAAAAACATATAAAAGTATGATCTATTCCACTGATTAACATGGGAATGAGCTAATACAGCTGCATAGATCTCTATGTACAAAGGTGAATCTGTGGAACAAGAGATCAAACTGAAAGAGAGAGACTAGGGAGACAAATGTTTGAGCTGTTTCAATATGAAAATCTAAATCACAGTACCGGTCTATCTGTCTAAGTCTGCTACAGTACCACCACACCATGCTGAATATAATAAGCTGACACATATGACCAAAGAAGCATTCTAGAGAAATACCATACATAGGAAAGGGTACAACATATTCATCTGTTAATAACAATCACTGGATCATTTATATTAGCAACAATAAATACGGGCAATGCTGATGCCGCAGAATTTACAAATATGAACTTAACTCTGTATATTTGTGGCTGGAAACACAATCATCAGTAATTAAGGCGCCCTACTTGATGAGCTAATCGCGAGGTACCAAATGTAAAATACTCCATAAACGATGGATCGGTCAAAAACTAGATCAATCAACTAAAGTACCTCCATTACTTTTTTTTGCAGGGAGAGAGCTAGCTACGAAATTCAGCATTCAGATAATTGATAAGGTTAAGTCCTCAACAAATGAATTGATAAGTTCACACCTGTAAAGAAACTGCAAGTTTTCCCGTTATGTATTTACCCAAACAACCAATAAACTAGGATATGCCAATTGCAAAGGAAAACGAAGACAATATATTTTTTGAAGCATACACTAATTTGCACTGAAAGGGATCAAATTGGACGGACATCTAGTCGTAACCTTGATGACTTGCCCTTGAAAAACTTCAGCTGAACATATTAATCATAGTAAAACAACAAGTAGTTTATGGACTGCTGAGTACCTGCATACATCAAGGACATCTTGGTCATGGACCTCGAGCTGGCGAGGACATGGAGAGGAGGAGATAGAGAAGTTTCATGGACACCAGCAAGCTTGCTGATGTTGGGCGTGAACTGCTGTAATGGTAGGAGCATCACACCAATGACAAGAAGAGAACCGCTGCCTCCCGCTGCGACGATCCCGCTCGCCTGCTGCCGGCCATAGAGAAGGCCATATGCAGCACCGCACGCCACCAAGACCACCCGCAGCTCGAAGATCTGAAGAAGCCAATTTGCCTCACCTGAAGGTCCGCTGCTCTGGTGCGGGATCTGGAGGTTGCGACAACTCGCGTCCAGATCACTCGACGCGGTCCAGGCCACCCACCGCGCCGCGAAGCCTCTCGCACCGGCCACTCCCCGTGGTGTCGGCCACCCACCACACCGCGAGACCTACTGCACACCGACATCCTTGATTTTTCCGCCGGCCGACAAGGCCATATGGTGAATCAATGGGGGAAATGAGGTGGGGAGGAGGAGGGGGCGACTAGATTTGTCTTGGTGTAGGAGGAAGACGTGACACAAGTGAGTGGGGTGGTAGTTGGCTCCATGTGCAAAAAGCTGGAAAAAAGTGGTGCCAGGTTATAGGAGACGCATATTGCACAATATGCGCCTCCTATAATTCAAACTATAGGAGGCGCATATAGCAATGTGCGCCTCGCATATGCGGCCACCTACCTCCGCCCGGGTCCGCAGGAGTTACTTGAGGCACATATGACCATATGCGCCTCACATATTATCAAATATAGGAGGTGCATATAACCATATGCGCCTCGCATATTCGTCCACCTACCAACACACAGGCCCACACAGATTATGCGAGGCGCATTCTGCCCATATGCGCCTCGCCTATCTAATATATAGGAGGCGCATATGACTGGAATGCGCCTCGCATAATATGTGGCTGCTAGATTTAGTCCGTACAGGGATTATAGGAGGCGCATTCTTATCATATGCGCCTCGCCTATTTTTATACTAGAGGCGCATGGAGAAGGAGTGTGCCTCGCCTATTTTATAGGAGGCGCATATGGTCTAAATGTGCCTCGCATAAGCATGTCTCCTATAGCCTTTTCTCTAGTAGTGTTTGGATGATTCGCATCGTCGTCCACAGGACAAACCAGGAGCTACGTGTTTCACGCAGGTCCGGTAGCCCAATATATATATGTGTGTGTGTGTAAATATCGAGTGGTCGATGTATAGTATGCCACGTTTTTATACAAGGCTAGACAACCAGTTGATCAAAAGTGAAAATCAGATCATGAGATCGTCCCAATGGCGAAGAATATAGGCGTCATAGTTTCTCACTAATAGAAAACAGACATTTCGTCCAGGCCATTAGTCCCGGATGTGGCTGGGGCCGGGACTAATGGCCCTCGCCGGACGGCCCGAGCCATCCAGAACCATAGGTCCCGGCCCGTTAGACTCCATTAGTCTTGGTCTGAGACTCAAACCGGGATTAAAGGGCCCTGGCCCTACTGCTCGCTGGGGCACCCCTTTAGTCCCGGTTTGTATCTCCAGCCGGGACTAGTGGTCTGGCCCTATATATACGCATAGCCCTCTTCTCCTCTCAACTGTTTTTTTCCTGGTGGGAGAGAGTGTTGTTGTGCTATTTTTTTCTTGTTCATACATATGCACTAGAGGTGTTCAGTAAAATGTCCATTGGAGCGATGCGAGTCTAGGTCACACAAGACAGACATGATATGAGGTGCCCGAGCCATACCTAAGTTTTCTCATCTTTGTTTCCAAGTGTAATAAAAGGTTAGCAACTATTTTCTCCTTTAGACCGTCATGCGGTACTAATTTTAGCATAGTGATTGCGTTTGACATATATTTATATGATACAGATGAGCCATCAATGGATGTACGGTGACCGACGCTCTGCCGCTTTCAGAGAAGGCGTGCGTTCTTTTTGAGTTGTGGCCGAGGAGAACAATGGATGGTTTTATGTGTTGTCCATGTGTTGACTGTAGGAATGAGAAGGCTCACACTTTCGCAAGAGTCATTCAGAGCCACCTGCTTCGGTCTGGTTTTATGTTCGGCTATAATGTTTGGACCAAACACGGAGAAAGAGGGGTTGTGATGGAAGACGACGATGAAGAAGAGAACGATGATGACAACTATCGATCTATGTTCCTTGAATACGCTGATACCGCAATGGAAGACAATAAAGAAGAAGGAGGTGAAGAACGGGAACCAGACCGGCCCGCTGATGATCTTGGTCGGGTCATTTCTGATGCAAAGCGAGACTACGACACAGAAAAGGAGAGGTTGCAGTTTGAGCAGATGTTCTAGGACCACAACAAATTGTTGTACCCAACTTGTGAATATGGCCAGAAGAAGCCGGGTAGCACACTGGAATTTCTGAAGTGGAAGGCAGAGACCGGTGTGACTGACTCGGGATTTGATAAGTTGCTGGTACTCATGAAGAGGTTGCTTCCAAGAAATAACGAATTACCGGCCAGTACATACGAAGCAAAGAAGCTCGTCTGCCCTCTAGGATTAGATGTGCAGAAGATACATGCGTGCCCTAACGATTGCATCCTCTACCGCGGTGAGAAGTATGAGACTTTGGATAAATGGTCAGTATGCACTACATTGCGGTATAAGATCAGAAAAGATGACCCTAGTGATGTTGATGGCGAGCCACCCAGGAAGAGGGTTCCTGCCAAGGTGATGTGGTATTCTCCTATAATACCACGATTGAAACGTTTGTTCAAAAACAAAGAGCATGCCAAGTTTTTGCGATGACAGATGGAAGAATGTAAGAAAGACGGGATGTTGAGGCACCCCGCTGATGGTCGACAGTGGAGAAAAATGGAGAGAGACTTCCCGGACTTTGCTGGTGACGCAAGAAACTTATGGTTTGGTCTAAGTATAGATGGCATGAATCCTTTTGGGGAGCAGAGCTGCAGTCACAGTACCTGGCCCGTCACTCTATGTATCTACAACCTTCCTCCTTGGTTGTGCATGAAGCGGAAGTTCATTATGATGCCAGTGCTCATCCAAGGCCCGAAGCAACCCGACAAAGACATTGATGTGTACCTAAGGCCATTAGTTGATGAACTTTTACAGTTGTGGGCTGAACCAGGTTTATGTGTGTGGGATGACCACAAACAGGAGCCATTCGACCTACGAGCGTTGTTGTTCACAACCATCAATGATTGTCCTGCTCTTAGTAACATCTCAGGACAGACGAACAAGGGATATAATGCATGCATACACTTTTTAGGTGAGACTAAAAGTATATATCTGGATAAATCTAGGAAGAATGTGTACCCGTACAATCGTCATTTTCTTCCCAGACACCCCTTAAGGAAAAAAGGCAAGCATTTCGATGGCGAGGCAGATCACCGGAAGAAGCCTGCCCCCCGTACCGGTGCTGATGTATTTGGTATGGTCAAGGGTTTAAATATAATATTTGGAAAGGGTCCCGGAGGACAACCTATTCCAAAAGACGCCGACGGACGCGCACCCATGTGGAAGAAGAAATCTATATTTTTGGATCTACCCTATTGGGAAGTCCATGAGGTCCGCTCTGCAATCGACGTGATGCACCTGACGAAGAATCTTTGCGTCAATATTCTAGGATTATTGGGCTTGTATAGGAAGTCAAAAGATACACCGGAAGCACGGGAGGACCAGCAACGTCATAAAGGATGAGACGGCAAGCATTCAGGACAGTTTCAAGGGCCTCCCAGCTACGCTCTTACCAAGGAAGAGAAGGAAATCTTTTTTGAAGTCTTTTTCAGTATCAAGGTCCCGTCTGGCTTCTCGTCTAACATAAAGGGAATAGTAAATATGAAAGAAAAAAATTCCAAAACCTAAAGTCCCATGACTGCTACGTGCTTATGGCGCAATTGCTTCCAGTTGCATTGAGAGGGATTCTACCGGAAAATGTTCGGCTGGCCATGGTGAAGGTATGTGCATTCCTCAATGCAATTTCTCAGAAGGTAATCGATCCAGTAAGTCTATCAGGGTTACAGATTGATGTGGTCCAATGTCTGGTCAGCTTCGAGTTGTTGTACCCTCCATCTTTCTTCAATATTATGACGCACCTCCTAGTTCACCTAGTCAAAGAGATTTGAATTCTCGGTCCTGTGTTTCTATACAATATGTTCCCCTTCGAAAGGTTCATGGGAGTCTTAAAGAAATATATTCATAACCGTGCTAGGCCAGAAGGAAGCATCTCCAAGGGCTATGGAACAAAGGAGGTCACTGAGTTTTGTGTTGACTTTCTTCCTGACCTTAAGCTGATTGGTGTTCCTGAATCTCGATATGAGGGGAGGCTGACTGGAAAAGGCACACTAGGAAGGAATACAATGGTATGTATGGACATGGATTCTTTCAATAAAGCAGCCTACACAGTTCTACACAATTCCACCTTGGTGGCTCCGTATATCGAGAAACACAAGATTATTGTACGCTCGGAAAACCCGGGGATGCCTGACTCCTCGATTAAAGTGGAACACGAGGATACTTTCGGCAATTGGTTGCAGAAGCATCTCATGAATAACAACACTGTTGAAGATCAGCTATACTTGTTGGCACGGTTACCATCTTCGACTATATGTACTTTCCAAGGGTACGAGATAAATGGTAATACATTTTACACGATCGCCCAAGATAAAAAGAGCACCAACCAAAACAGTGGTGTCCGCTTTGATGCAACAGATGATAATGGGCAGAAGGACACATATTATGGGTACATAGAGGAGATATGGGGACTTGAGTATGGACCTACTTTTAAGGTCCCTTTGTTTCGGTGCAAATGGGTCAAGATGACAGGAGGAGGGGTACATGTAGACGAAAAGTATGGCATGACAATAGTGGATCTCAACAATCTTGCGTACATGGATGAACCATTCGTCCTAGCCAACGATGTGGTTCAGGTTTTCTATGTGAAGGACATGTCTACGAAACTGAGAAAAATAAATCAGCAAAAGAATACATCGTCCGATGAGCCAAAGCGCCACATAGTTCTTTCAGGAAAAAGAAACATCGTGGGAGTCGATGACAAGACAGATATGTCAGAAGATTATAATAAGTTTCATGAAATACCGCCCTTCAAAGTGAAAACTGATCCAAGCCTCATGTTAAATGATGAAGATTCTCCATGGCTACGGTGCAGAAGAAAACAACAACACTAGATAGGGATGTTGGTGTAATATATTAAACCTTTTATGTAATCATATTGTTAAATGATGAAGATTCTCCATGGCCATGACGGCCGCACTATAAATAGAGGGAAAGGGCAGGGCAGGCTGGGCCAGGCAGCACCAATAATAGGGGTTGAACCTTTAGTCCCGGTAGGAGAAACCAACCGCGACTGAAGGGATTGCGGCAGGCTGGGCCAGGCAGCACCAATAATAGGGGTTGAACCTTTAGTCCCGGTTGGAGAAACCAACCGCGGCTGAAGGGATTGCGGCAGGCTGGGCTAGGCAGCACTAATAATAGGGGTTGAACCTTTAGTCCCGGTTGGAGACACCAACCGGGACAAAACACGAGGGTGCACTAATAATAGGGGTGAGTGTCGACATTATGTCGTGAGTGTCGATACTATGCCGAGCTGCTTGTACTATAAATAGGCCAGTCTTCCAGCCAGTTTGAGGCATCTCCAAGATCGATGGTTTTTGAGAGCAGGGACACCACTACGGCCAGTTTGAGGGAGGTGTCACCGGAGCCCAGTACTTCGGCATCTCCAACAAACTGGCCATAGATGTACTCCCTAATATGTAAAATTAGGTTAGCTCCCAGGCATATTGATCTAGTTAGAGAAGTTACAAGCTGCAAGATGGTCTTCGAGAGCAGAGACACCACTATGGCCAGTTTCAGGGAGATGCCGCCGGAGCCCAGTCCTCCGGCATATCCAAGAAACTGGTCATAGAGGCACTCCCTAATATGTGACCGCACGTGTTTGGAGATCAGATCTTCATGGTAAGTACGAATCGGGACAACATCTTCATAGTTTGGGAAAGTCGTAGTACGAATCGGAACTAAAGGTCCCCTTTTAATCCCGGTCCAACCATAAAACGAGACTAACACTCAAGACATTTATTAATATTTAAAAACTGAGACTACGGAATCGGGACTAAAGGCCCCCTTTAGTCCCGGTCCAGCCATAAACCGGGACTCACTCAATACATTTATTAATATTAAAAACCAAGACAAACCGGGACTAGCTAACACTCAGGACTAAAGCCGCCCCCTTTAGTCATAATCATGCCTAGTCCTATAGTACACAACTTTAGGGTCTCTTCGTCATTGTCATCATCATCGTCATCGTCACCTACCACTCTAGGGATCCTGAGCCCAGCCATGGCATATACCGGGGGCACCTGCCACTCCGGCCTCGGATTCATGGCGGGCGGGTGGACTTGTGGGCACCGCAGGCGAGGATGGTCTCCCTCGGCGATGTAGCGCATCACGCCTATGATAGTACGGTTCACCAACCACAGACGGGGACCGGCTTCGTTGTGGTTCACCGGGGGCGGGCCATCACCATCGTACCTGGCGAGCTCCCTTTCCTGCCGGTTAGCGAAGAAGGCATTTCAGGTGTCATAGTTGTCGGTATCCCACTGGGGATCCATCCGCTGCTCCAGCGTGAGCTCGTGGTAGAAGTGGTTTGTGATGGCCGCCTGTCGGGCGGAGCCTTGAGGCACAGGAGGGACAGGAACACCTCCAGCGCTTAGCATCCAGCCGCCGGGCGGCCGGTAGCCTGGTGGGCAAGGGTAGCTTGAGGCGCACAGCGCCTCCGTCTCCTCGAGGGTCAGAATGCCCCAGTGGGCGCTGTCCATTTCTATGAGAGAGGAAGGTGTGGATGTATGCATAACCATGGCACGGTCGGCCTATATATAGATGGAAAGGGCGGGAAAACATGACGGGATGCGGTGGAAAATGGCGGGAAATATCTTTAGTCCCTGTCAGTGGCTACAACCGGGACTGAAAGCTCGGTTTAGAGGAAAGGGCGGAAAAACTTGGCGGGAAGCGGTGAAAAATGGCGGGAAAAATCTTTAGTCCCTATTAGTGGATACAACCGGGACTAAAGCTTATTCAGAAAATGGATTTGGATTAATTATTCAAATTCAAGAACTTTTTATGTTGAAAGTTTAGTGAGATTCAAAAATATGCAAAAAATAATAGTTAATGCATTTTTAAATTGATAATGGCAAAATGGTTAATAATTTGACTATTTAAAATAATTATTTGATAAAACAAAAAATGGATTTGGATTATTATTCAAATTCAAGAACTTTTCATGTTGAAAGTTTTGTCAAATTCAAAAATATGCAAAAAATAATAGTTAATGCATTTTTAAATTGATAATGGCAAAATGGTTAATAATTTGACTATTTAAAATAATTATTTGATAAAACAGAAAATGGATTTGGATTAATTATTCAAATTCAAGAACTTTTCATATTTAAAGTTTTGTCAAATTCAAAAGTATGCAAAAAGTATAATTTAAATGTTTTAAATGATATTTTTGAAAATTTGAAAAAAAAAGCACACGCGCGTTGGGCTTTTTGGCCCAGCACACGCAAATTTGGGCCTTTAGTCCCGGCCCAGTTTACCAGCCGGGACTAAAGGTCTGGCCCCAGCGCGCGAAACGAAACGCCCCCCTTTAGTCCCGGTCCCTTGCACCAGCCGGGACTAGAGACCCCCTTTTAGTCCCGGCTGGTGCCACGGACCGGGACTAGAGGGGGGGGTATAAAAGGGGGCCTTCTCCCCCGGTGTGTTCCACGCACCGGGAGAAGTGGAGCAAGCAAACGCCGACGACGCCGCCAGGCTGCCCCCGCGAGAACCGTCGCAGACCCCTCTCTCTGCCGCCCACCGTCGAGCCCGACGCGCCCCGCTCACGCGCCGCTGCGCCACCGCCGCCACTCCGACGAAGCGCCAGCCGCGAGGCTGCCCGCCGCCACCTCCCGCGCCCGCGCTTGCTGCCAGTGCCACCGTCGGTCGCCACCGCCACTGGTGAGTAGTGTTTGGGTTGGGATTAGGATTAGTTAGGATTTTTAATTTAGGATTAATTTTTTAGTTTAATGTATATAGTTTATTAGGATTATAGTGTATATAGTGTATGTAGTTTAGGATTAGGATTAGGATTAGTGTATATAGTGTATGTAGTTTAGGATTAGGATTAATTAGTACATTGTGTATGTTCTTTTTTTGTGTATATAGTGTATATAATGTATGTAGCTTAGGATTAGGATATATAGTGTATGTAGTTTAGGATTAGGATTAGTGTATATAGTGTATTTAGTTTAGGATTAGTTTATTATTTTTAGGGTATGAGATTTATAATATTGTAAGTTATGTTTATAATAGGGTTTAGGGTGATTGTTCTCGCGGGAAGCTGCTTAGTGTTAGGGTTTAGGGTGGTGGTTCTCGCGGGTTTAGGGTGGTGACCGGAGTTAGGGTTAGGGTGGTGGTTCTCGCGGGAAGCCGCTTGGTCGCCTGCCTCTCCTGCGTCACCATCACCGGCCGCCGCCATCGCACCTCCGGGTTTAGGATTTAGGGTGGTGACCAGAGTTAGGGTTAGGGTGGTGGTTCTCGCGGGAAGCCGCTTAGTCACCCGCCTCTCCCGCGGCCACCATAACCGGCCACCGCCACCGCACCTCCGGGTTTAGGGTCTAGGATGGTGACCGGAGTTAGGGTTAGGGTGGTGGTTCTCGCAGGAATCCGCTTAGTCTCCCGCCTCTCTCGCGGCCACCATCACCGGCCACCGCCACCGCACCTCCGGGTTTAGGGTTTAGGGGTGGTGACCGGAGTTAGGGTTAGGGTGGTGGTTCTCGCGGGAAGCCGCTTAGTCGCCCGCCTCTCCCGTGGCCACCATCACCGGCCACCTCCACCGCACCTACGGGTTTAGGGTATAGGTTTTATTTTGTTAAGTTCAAATAAATATTCTGTGCATTTTGCAGGAACTATGGATCCACCTAGTCCAATCCGCAGAGACCTAGATTCGGAACACTTGCTCGAGGATATGATTCACGATGCCGATGAGGGATCTCCCTCGAGGTATCTGAACTCATCCTGTGAGGGAGAGGATACCAACAGACAAGAGGAAGAAGCCCATGGACGCGTAACGCAGACCGACGAGGTATATATATGATGTCCTATGATCGTCACTAGATGTACCTAGTTGTATATATATTATGTTGACGAATGTTTCTTCTCTTAGGCCTCTACATCGAGCAAGAAAACCAAGCGCGTCCCAGCCAAAAAGTTGCCCCAGGGTACTGTTTATGAAATTACAGAGGTTTCAGGAGACGGCGAACCATTGGAACCAAAGAAAAGAAAACAACTATTTGTACAACAATGCGGAGTTGTTGCTAGAGATTGCACCCCGATCACTGTTCGGGAGTGGAATAAGCCCAAAGAGGCGGAATGGAGTGATGTGTATATCGACGATATGTTCAAAGAGGAACTTTTTAATGACCTAATGGCACATTTCAAGCTGCCAGAATGTGACACTGAGGACGAGACGGCTGAAATGAGAAAGAAAGTCAAGCAGTTCGCGCTAAAGAAGATGACCGAACTATTCAAGAACTATAAGAAGTCATTATGGCAATAGTATCAGAAGGAGAAGAAAACTCCATTATTCGAAGGCTATCTAGTGAAGCGACAGCCTTACTGGGATGCATTTGTGTTGTATAGGGGGTCAGGAGTTGCAGAGGAAAAGTCAGAAAAAACAAGATAAATGTTGCGAAGAAGAAATATCACCATAACTTGGGGCCAGGGGGCTACGCGGCTGCCATGCCTAAGTGGGATGCAAAAGAAAAAGAGCTTCATAATAAAGGGATCATTCCAGAACCAATTCGCGAAGAATGGGATTTGAGGGCAAGAAATTGGTTCCTTGGGCATGGGAGTACATATGACGAACTTACAGGGGACCTTGTTTGCAGTGACAAGATAAAGGTACCGAGGACTACATAGCTAAAAGTGGTCAAAGATATTAAAGATGGAATAAAATAGTTTCATCCCGATAGAGAGAAAGACTTGCTGACCTTGGTCCTCGGGAATCGCGAACATACAGGACGAGTCCGAGGCCTTGACGGGAGTTTCACGTGGGAGACTAGGTTTCCTAAGGACCAGGGTACCTATAGAAGCCAGCAAGAGCAGAGCAACGATGGGAGGAGGAGGAGGCAGACAAGTTCAAGCACCTGCTAGGAAGACTTGACAAGCAGTAGCAGCAGATCGATGAACTTAGAGGAATAGCGCGCTTGCAGCAAGATCCTCCACTCGATATTACCGCCAACCCATCTCAGCGGAGAAGCAACCTCGCTGAATCGGAGGTCCCGTCTAACGATGCATCCTATACAGATGGCGGTCCCGGCTACCCCGTGGATGGAATTAAGGAGCAGATACCTTGTGAGCTCCATAAAAAACTGAAGAACGTATTTGTGAAGGTGACGGTCGGATCGGCTTTGCCTTGTCTGCCTGACGCACGTTGGCATGGCCGTGAGATTCCACCTGGCTATGCTAAAGTCGGGGTGGATCAAATCATAAAGGAGTGGGAGTCAATGGAGCTTGACATCCCTGGACCTGAAGGTGAGATCACACTTGGAGATGTACTTGGTGGGATCATTCTCTAGAAAAAGAACAACATACGGTTTCCAGGCTCGGCTCCAAGGATAACACTATCGCCTCCGAGTCGTCGCAGGTCTCCTTCACCTCCACCTCCATCACCTCCAAGAATCCCACCCCATGATGACTACGACCACCACATCCCGAGTCCATCTCGATCTCCACCGCAGGCTCAGCAGTCTTCGCCGCCTGCTAAGGACAATAAGCGAAAGCGTGCTCCGTCAGTGAGTACTAAAGGACGCGACATCCCAAAATGGAAAACGTCGCCCCTCCCAACAGTGCCTCATCGGAATCTTCCTATCAGACCTTATGATCGTACTGATGTGGAATCTGTAGCGATATCAAAGGCCGAAGTGGCGGCGCATTTTGAGAATAAGAAACCCGAGTCCGCTCCGGTATACACCGAGAAACAAAAGGCATATGCACTTGATTTTCTGAACACACCATCGCAATATGAGTTGCACCATAAGCCAGATGACTATCTACGCACACTTCAGAAAGAAGTGGTGAAGAGCAAATGAAGAAAATCAAGCAAATCAAGTGCAAGCGGTAAAAAATCAGCAAGCATATGTGCAAGCGGTACTAAAACTGCAATCAGTAAAAATCAGACGTTCCCCTTCTCAGACAACAGGCCAAACAAACGATCGCACCCCTCAAGGTGGTTTCACAAAACGTTCCACTCCTTGCACAACAGCCAGTAGATATGTCAATAGCTGCGGAGTTGGCGGCCAGCATGAAAATTACTCTTGATGAACTGTAAGGCCCCCAACTCGACCATCTACCCAAGATGCCACTAGCCCCTAAATATGTCGCAGGTGAGGATTTGGTCAGCAAAGAGAGGCTGAAAGAACTGCCAACACAAATGCGGAATCTCCATCAATGGTACTCGACGGTCATAAAGCAGGGGAGAATATTTATCGTAGCCAATGTCCCACGTGAGTACTACTTCAGACTTGAAGAGGTCCATATTGATTTTCCATAACTGTTCCAGTTATACCATCTCGACGCCCTGGACAAATCCATCCTCAGCTGCTATTGTCTGTAAGTTGTTGAATTTATTGTATACATGTTCATATTTTAGTTGTTCAGTTCAGAACATGTAATTATCCTTATTATGCAGAATGAAGATGCTGGAATATAAAAGAAAAAGAATCTATAATATCGGGTTTATTGACCCAGATAAAGTGCATATAACCACGCTAAGGGATAACCCCGAGGATACGGAGGAAAACCTTCTAAGGTTTCTACTGGAGCAAAATTTCTCTGACCACACACTGTTTCCTTACAATTTCAGGTGAGAGTCTTACTCTATTGTACACATTCACTTTTGATTAGTCGATGCTAATAAGTGTAAGTGATGAGTTACTAATGTATATATAAATGTTTGCAGCTTCCACTAGGTTCTGCTAGACATTCAACTTGATAAGGGAAGAGTTGATGTCATGGACCCATTAAAGAGAAACCTGGAAGATTTCCGCAGCGTGCAGGACATGCTACAGAAGTAAGCTTCGTGCTATATCGGTCTCTTTCGTTGATTTCCTGAGATATCAGGTAATGAATAACTCATTCATTCATTTTCTTCGTCGGACAGGATTTGGATCCGGTTCAAACGCGAGGTTATGTGTGTATTTAGTGAGAAGCTGATGTTTAAGGCGGTCTCGGTAAGTAGCATGTGATATGTCCGCGCATCTCTTTACTTCTAGTTTCAATACAATAATGATGCTCTAGATTATTATTTTGATTGAATTATATTCTTGTAAAGTGCGTGAGGCAGCCACGGGGGTCGAATCTATGTGGATTCTACGTTTGCGAGTTCATTCGCACGTTTACCACCGAAAACAACGATTATAGAGTCAACATAAGCAATGCATTCACACCATCATTTTATTGCCGTCACATTTTGTTATCATGATTGATATTCATATTGATCTCCTTTTTCTTATATATAGTTCGAGAGAATGCGGGATCAAATACTACCAGAGCAACGCGTACTAGCAATTGCGGAGGAGCTGGCGGGATTTATTTCAAAGAGATCATAGACGATTCCGGAGAATTTAGTGTGAATAGGCGCTTCTGATCTCCATGTAATCGAACTATTTTGTGCTCTAGTACCCGTATTCTGTGATCTCCATGTAACTATGCAAATTTTATATATTTGTATGCTCGATTTCGTAATACAAGTTATCTTATATATGCAAGAACGTGTATGATATGTGGTGGCATACAAATATTCAAAAACCATTTTGAAATGAAAAATAAATAAATAAAACAATACAAAATGAATTCTCTGCCGCGGCAGAGAAAGGGCACAAAATGCTGCTGCGGCAGAGAAATCACTAATCCAAGGTAATGCTCTGCCGCGGCAGTGAAAAGGCGCAAAATGCTGTCGCGGCAGAGATCCACTAGTCCCGGTCCAAAACACCAACCGGGACTAGTGGGGGTGCACCCTGAGCGCGCAGGGGCAGCCACGTGGACACCCACTAGTCCCGACTGGTAACTGGGTTGGGACTAGTGTTGGGCCTCTAGTCCCGCTTGATTAGTCCCGGTTCAAAAACCGGGACTAAAGGCCCTTACGGCCCGGGACTAGAGGTCATGTTTCCACTAGTGTCCCTAAGAGTAATTTTTAATATTTACATGCATATAGGTGTCTCTCTGTGTGTAATAAGTGTTAATATTGGTTGATAGAATAGTCACACACTGTTTTTTTATTTTTGAAAGGGAGGCAAAAGAGACGAGTTTTACCAAGGGCAACGGAGACGAAGAGCACGAGCAATTTTTTCTAGATGAAGGATGCCCAAGTTGAGTAGGCCTTCAAACACTCTCTCAACTAATCCTGCATTTCACCCCGGTGACCTCTCTAGTGCCGGCTCATAGGAAAGCTCGCTCAATCTTATTCATGCTTGTGATGCAAACCGGTGGGATTGGGAGGGGGTTAGGTGGAATATGGCTTGCAAGGTGAGGAAGGATTTGATAAGAGCCCCGCGGCCAGCTATGTTGAATTTTTCCCATTCCATGTGACAAGCTTCCCTCCCATATTGTCTTTGAGCGGTTGAAAAAATCAACCCTTTTCAGTTGCCAAATTGAGAACTGGAGGATAATATACTTCATTGGGAAGGATGCACGAATCACCGACAAGCCCATGAGCACGTCCTCAAGGTTGATGCCATGGCATCTAATAGGAACCACCATGCTCTTTTGGAAATTTGTTTCAAGGCCGGTTATTTGTTCGAAGCAGGCGAGGATGTTGGAGAGATTTTGAATGTCATCTTTGTGCGGAGGCACAAAAACAGCCGCGTCATCGCATAGAGAGAGGTTCTAAGGATGGTTCCCTTCCCTCCAATATTCTAAAGAAGCCCGTGATGGGATTCCAACTCAAAGATTTGTTGGAGAGGGTCGATGGCGAACACAAAAAGGAGCGGGGAGAGAGGGTCTCCTTGCCGTAACCCCCTCCCATGCTTGACAGGTTGACTGGCCACCCCATTGAGAAGGACTCTTGAAGAGGAGGAGCAAAGCAAGGCGGCAATCCGATCCCGGAACTTAGGCGGGAAGCCATGCATCTTGAGAAGCTCGAGGATGAATTCCCATCACACGGAGTCAAAAGCTTTGCGGATGTCAAGCTTGAGGAGGAGCGATGGGATTTTACCTTTGTGGAGCCTTCTCGCAAGGTTGCGCACATATATGAAGTTGTCATGAATACTCCTATTTTTAATGAAGGCACTTTGAACCTTGGAGACAAGGTCTTTCATGAGATTATCTAGCTGAAGAGCAATCATTTTGGCTATGATTTTTGAAATAGCATGAATTAGGCTAATAGGCCTATAGTTGGTGATAAGCTCGTCTTCCTCCTTTTTTGGCAACAACACAATATTCGCCGAGTTGAGCCATTGAAGTTGTGCAACGTGAAGGTTGTTAAATTGGTTGATTGCCTCCATAACATCTCCCTTAATGATCTCCCAACATTTCTTGAAAAAGGACCTGGTAAAACCATTGGGACCAGGCGCTTTGTCACTTGGCATTTGGTTTATTGCATTTTTTACTTCCTCCATTGTGAAGGGGGCATCGATGCCCTACATGTTGACATTTCCTAGCCGGAGTCCCTCACAATAGAATTCAAGATTAGTAGTAGGACCTTGCCCCATGACCGAAGTGAAGTTCTCATGGATGATCTTCTCTTTTTGTGCATGTTCAGTCACCCCACCATTATTCAGCTTGAAGTCAAGATTAGCAGTAGGACCTCACCACATGACCAAAGTGAAGTGCTCATGGTCATGGATGATATCCTCTTTTTATGCATGTTCAGTCACCCAACCATTATAGTCACACACTGTGAATTGAATGTCAGCGGCATTGGTAAAATGTAAGTGGTGATATGGAAGTAGATCTTCGTTTGATCTTGAGATTGACTTGGCATCCGTAGCACCTTTGTAAAAGGGTCCTTGTAAAAGGCTAGACAACTAGATGGTAACATTGTTAGGCGATACGACTGATATGCGAGAAATTTTGGACTGCATTCATCAAATATTAAGACCCCACACATGTACGGATCACCAAAATGTTTGTTGCATGCAGGAAATATTACCTTATTCGATTCTTGTTGGAAAGGTTTTCTGATTATACATTAATCGTGGATATAACATATATTTTGTTGGTAGTAATACACTACTGCATAGCGCATAGTCCCATAAACGATTCAAGATGAGTGTAATATATTCGATATTCTGGTCTCGCGAAAACAAATATGGTTGAGTACAAGGGTACTCAGCAAGTTTATTAAAGAGAATTGTTTGATGCACTATCTAGATCCACAAACCATAGGCTATACAGGTTTTCGAAAACATTTCTTCAAAGGTTGCTTTTATTCTGAAGATCTATGTCCGTTAGACTTCATGGATTGATTAGAACTTTATGGAGTTCCTTTTCTACAGCGTTCGCAGCTCCTTCCCGAAACAGGGAGTAACATGTCACACTTTTTTATACTCTTAGAGGTCCGTTGATTTATCCATGAGAGATCTTTATCCATGTTGCACATTCGAGCGGCCAACCCGTTCACACTTTCTTGGTATGAGGCCCGATATAAGGACCCAAGACATTCACTGCCCTTCTCCACAACTCCACATGCCAACCCAACTCTACAAGTAGCCCTACATGTGCTCTACCCCCTTTCAGACAACTATAACTCGAATAGACCCCTTGTAGACGCTGGAAACCGGTTATGCCACTAGCAGCCTGGCCCCATGAGATATGGGTGGCCTCGACCTAAGTCAGCCTCTCACAGATAATCTAGACACCAATATCGCTAAGGGGTCCCGCCCATGTGCTAGATCCTACGCGAGAAATCTGCAGCTTCACGATAAGGTCGTCCATTGGCACACGAAAGAAAGAAGATCCAGCTAACTTCCCTAGAGCCATATAGATCTTATGGTTAACGCATAATTTATGGCGCAGGAATCACTGGCGATATTTGTTATTAAGTCCTAGATTATACTTTCCTATGCAATGGTAGTTCCATTCCCAGTCATAATAGATTAACTGATCACCCCGGATTAGTAACCTGTAGTTCAAGTTAATTATGAAACTAGTGTTTTCTGCCATCCTTTTCGAAATGCAGGTGATAACAATAATAAATTGCAAATACTTGATACTCCCTCCGTTTGATAATATAAGATGTTTTAGCTTTTTGAAAGGAGTGTATGTAGACCTATTTTAGTGTGTCGGTTCAGAAATGTCTAGATACACTCCTTTCACAAATCTAAAACATCTTATATTATGAAACAGAGGGGGAAGAAAATAACCAAAGGACATAAGCAAGTATAAACTTGCCTTTTTGACTGCGAGATTATGCAGGCAAGGTCTTGTAGTCGATATAAACTCCAATATCTAAAAACAACATCATTGGTCTGGTAAAGACTAATGTTTAAAGAATTAATATGAAATTATGCATAGATAATGATATGCATTTTCTAGAAAACCCGAAATGATCCCCGAAACCTTGTGTGGATTAAGTCTGGGTGATTTCTTAAAGATTTCGTTTATCTTCAAGTTTACTTCACAAAAAAAAGAACATTCTAAGATTCTAGGAGTAACTTACAAGATATGAAAGTAAAGCACAATAACAACCGATGTTGGATGTTGATTGGTATCAACTCTTAAGAATGGTCATGTTTTAAGTTGGTGAGACTTTAAGAGAAGTATTAATGTTTTTATTTGTAGTGGAAAAAATAATAACTTTCGATGAAAGTGTTTCTTATACCAATTTGAATCAATCCTTAAGATTATCAGGTTGTAATCTATGGGCACTGATATAGTCCTAACGATTTTAAGTAAATATGATTATTTATGACAGAGTAGTATACCAAAGTTAACTATAAAATACAATTGATTTAGCCATAGTATTTTAATAGTACGGTCGAGTTCTAGGGTTCCTTGAAGCAAGATCAAAGATGGGATCTTATAGCTATTAAGTATAGCTCTGAGGATCTAGATATAGCATGTCTATTATAAGTAGGTTACATGATTAAGACTATTTGCGAGATATAGGTGAATTCAGAACATGTTTTAATTAGGTACGACTATACTTTAGAGTTATGCTAAATATGGTTAATGAGGTAAGATCATTCACTCTCATTGTAAATGAATGATGTGTAAGGTTACTTGTAAGTCATTGAATTACAGTTGGCATAGGATGGTGAGTGAGTACCAGTTGATTTATACTAACCACTTAGGTTATATCATAGGTTATAGTTATGATATCAGATATATGGTATATGGAACTTATCCATTACGAGGATAAAATGACTAAGTGATAACATCTTAGTTAAGTTGAAGGTGTAATAATGCTTTATGGTAATTGGTTAGATCTTATGATTGTGAGGTGTAACACCCCGGACTCTTCGCGTCCGGGCTGTCACTCCTGACAGCTTAGTAGGATCTCTAGAGAGGTCTCATAGACCAATACTAGTATTTTATGTGCACTTTATCCTTACTCATGCGCATCAGTATCCACTTTTTGGTCAGTCACCCATCCTCAAATTGTTATAGGTCAAGCACGCTTAACCTTAGAGTTCTTTTCATATGAGATTCCGAAAAATAAATTTCACCTTCTTGGTATGGGTATCCTATCAATCCTATTAATTCATGTGCCAGAATCTCACATACATCCACTCTTAGAAGATCGACGCCCTCGTCGATTAGTAACAAGCCTGGAATATCCCATCTTGGCACACGTCTATGCACCTAGTGCCGACACATGTGCCATGTCGTGTCCACTATGGGCCACACACTCCATGATCCACATGTCTGCCGCTGACCCGCATACGCCAGTGTAACCGCGAGGATCGACTATGATACCACTTGTAACACCCCAGACTCTTTGTGCCCGGGCTATCACTCCTGACAGCTTAATAGGATCTCTAGACTGGACCCACAAACCAACACTAGTATTTTCTGTGCACTTTGTCCTCACTCGTGTGCACTCGATACCCACTTCTCTGTCATTCACACATCCTCAAATTTCTCTAGGCCAAGCACACTTAAACTTAAAGTTCTTTTCAAATGATCTTCAGAAAAAGAAGTTGTCACTTATTGGTATGGGTATCCTATCATTCCTATTAAGCCATGCGTCAGGATCTCACATGAGGTTAGAGTTTAATACTAAAATAACTTAAGGTTTAAGACTTTATTACTATTATGATTATAAATACAAGATTGATTTCATTTATGAAAAACATAAATATATGCCTTCAATCATTTGCTATGGTTTTGAGTGTTTAGATGAAATTGGGAAGTTATAATATTGCTTAAAGGAATATTTTTTATAATTTTTTTACTTGACTTAGTTTTAAGGATTACTAAATTCAATTAATGGTTTAATTTATTCATTCCTTTATGTGTGCTTTATACAAGTCATTAGGTAAAGAGTAATTTTAAAGTATTAAAAACACTTTCTTTACAACTATAAAGAAAAGAATATTATTTATTTACATCAATAAATTTTAAATGATTTGATTAAGGCTAAAATAAATTTATTTTGATTTATAGGAAATAAAATAAAATATGTTCCTTTTCTTTTAATACAAGGAATGCATTTTATAAACCCACTATAACTTTTAGTTTTGCAAATATTAAAACAACTTGGAATTTTAGTTTAACAATTTGCTAGGGTATTAAATTAATTTTCATACCTAAAAGTGATTTCTATTCATTTTAAGTATTTTCCTTATTTTCCTTTATATTATTGAGAGACCTAATGGTTTCCATTTTAATTGTATTTTGTTATGCCAAACAAACAATTTTATATTTTTCCTATGTAGATTTTATTTTTGTAATCATTTTGACATATTATACGGATTTTTAAGATTTTTCGTTAGTTTTCTAGAGTTTAAACCATTCATAGGGTCATTTTGGTAATTTCAATTCTATTTCTTTCTTTTACTTTTATTTTAATTAGGCCTACACACCTACCATTCCATCCCACTAGGTTGAGCTACACAAGCCCGCCCAGTCCACTAGGCCGGTCAACCTGACCTAGATCACGCTCTCTCTTCCTCCCTGACTCCTCTCCTTTATCTCTTCTGACATTGTGGTCATTGCCACCATCGCACATCCGATTCCGACAACTCTGATCACCCAGGATCCCACCGATGGTCACAAACGATGCGCCACCTCCTTCTCCCTCCAGTTATCCTGCTCGATGTGATTTTCTTGCCCTCTCTTGCTCGTGTCCCTTCCATCTACTAGAGATAGGGTTTCTTGACCCCGAACCTGATGCTCTCCGGTGACTCTTAAAAGATGGTGACAATAAGGTTCTAGTTTCGTGGCGGTGTTGTTGTGGTCAGTGGCCACCGCTACTGCGGCGACGTGCTGATGATGTAGGCGCGGTGAGTGTCACGACTCTCCTCATTCCACCAAGTCAAGGTCGTCGTTGCCTACCCCTCTGCTTCCTCTTCCTGAATTTAAGCGGGGACCTTAGGTAAGTGGTGCTTCTTGTCTTGTTCTCTACTTCTCTCTCAGTGTCGAACCCTATTAGGGTTAACCTCTTTCAATTCTTCCTATAGCTCCAATGGCTTTCCTAGTGTTGGTGATGAGCATGTCTTGCTCAACTTGCTTTAGGCCAAAACCTAATGTGCTCTTGAACTTCTACTAGTGGCTTGGCTTGGCATGGTATTATTTTACTCACCTAATTATTGACTATGTAATTTGAACTATTACTGTGAACTATATTCGGATTCAACCCATGTGCTTGAATTCCATTTCAGTACACTACCCTGCTGGATCTGGAAATACTTTCGTTGTGCTAGACTGAATCCTAGATTCATTTTATGCTTATTGAACTTGTACTATTGAAAGGATAGTGAAAATAGGCTAAAGAATCTGATTCCTAGTGTCACAGTCTAAGAAAAGGATTGGGTTAACATGGTTATATTTAAAAAGCATGTCTTGCTTGTGACTTAGTTACTATCAATGTGACAGTGGAACTGTAGATGATTCCTAGGTAAATGATTTGAAACCCTTTCATTGGCTTGCAGATGTATTCATAATCGGTTGCTTAAAAGACTTATATTTTGGGTAAGGAACTGGTGGCTTCTATGGTACTAGATTGTTTATTTATTGTTGAGATTGATAAAGATTATGTTTCTGTCATTTTGTTAGTGAAGCTCTATAAATATTTGATTCCTAGAACCCTAACTAGGAAAATGATATAATGACCTCACTGCTGCTTAGAAAAGTCGTTATGGATTCCCATTTAACTTGTTTTGCCTTTGCTGGCATTTGCTACCCTGGCCGCTGTTGTGGTGCCTCCAAACCTGGAGTGTGCACAACATTAACTTTGTGGCATGACCTGCTTCTCTAGGCTATAGGTTGGTGTTTGTCCTAGATCTATGATTTGAAAGTTGAGGCCTAAATTTATGTCCAAGCCTGAGAGCATTAATCCCAACACCAACCTCACTAGTTTAAATGATAAGAATAACTGATAGAATGTGATCTAAAGATCACATGTTATAGTAGAGTATATGCTGCTGATATGTGATTGTGCTTGATCTTGATCTTGATTAGCCAATACCAATTTGTGTGGCCTACTCTTCTTCCTCCTTTTGTTGTAGCTGTTGCTGAAGGGGTTCGCAGCATAGTAAATCAAAAAAATTATACGGATGCGAATGGGGAAAGCCAAGATCTAATCTAGGAGATGCAAACAATGAGGGGGAATAGATGAGATCTTCATACCCTTGAAGATTCGCACAGCGGAACGTTCGACGGAACGTGGGTGATGTAGTCGTACTCGCTTCTCCTCCTCGTGATCCGATCCGATCTAACACCGCAAGTGGCGATGCCTCTGAGAGATGCACACGTGCAGCACCTCGACATCTCCTCCTTCCTCGGTCCAGCAAGTATGGTGGAGAGATGGATTGGATCTACAACGCGACGGCGCGGTGCAAGTGGTGGAGAGTTTCTGCAGCAGGGCTTCGCCTACACGCAGTCGGGAGGGAAAGAGAGAGAGGAGGGCAGCAGGGCGGCTAGGGCTTGAGGAGGAGGTGTTTTTAGGGGTGCTCCCCCAGCCCTCTTTATATAGAGGGGTGGGCGGCCAGCCCTTGCCCCTCCCCCAAGCCCTAGGGCCGGCGGCCAAGGAGGGAGGAGTGGGGGGCAAGTTCCACCCTTCTAGAAGCTCCCCTAGGGTTTGCCCCAGGTTTGGCCGGCTGGGCCCTATGGGGCCTTGTGACCCTGTCCCAATGCGGCCAGGGCACTCCCTCATAGGCCCATGCCCCCTCCTGGCAGGTGGGGCCACGTTGGTCCCCCTCCGGAAGGTTCTAGAAGCTTTCGGTACAATACCGATTAACCCGAAACAATTCCGAACTCCAAAAACTGCATTGCCTTATATGAATCTTATTCTCCGGACCATTCCGGAACCTCTCGTGATGTCCCGGATCCCATCCGAGACTCCGAACAAAAACTCATAAACCAATTATCCAATCTATCCTAGCGTCGAGACACATTAAGTGTGTGACCCTTCGGGTTCGAGAATATGCAGACATGATCTTGTATCACTAAACAACAGTGGGGTCTGGAAACCCATATTGACTCCCACACATTCATCGATGATCATATAGGATGAACCACGATGCCAGGATTCAATCAATCCCATATATATATATTCCCTTTGTCGCGTGATATTTTACTTGCCCGAGATTTGATCATCGGTACCGTCATACCTAGTTCAATCTCGTTCACAGCAAGTACTTTACTCGTTCCGTAATCCGATATCACTTTGTGATTAACTCCTTAACCACATGCTTGCAAGCGGTGTTGATATCGATTACCGAGTGGGCCCGAAGTATATCTCTCCGACTTGGGAGGGACAAATCCCATCTCGATACATACAACCGAACAGGCACTTTCCGATCACCTGAGAGACACCTTTATGATCACCCTCTCATAGGATGACGTTTGATGACCTCAAAGCTTTCTTCCGATACCAGGGAGTTGTATTATCTCATGGTCTAAGGAATACAATATTTGACATAAGAAAAGCTTCGCAAAGATGAACACGATCTAATTGCTCCGCTTAGTTTGGGTCTGTCCATCATATCATTCTCCCAATGATATGATCTCATTATTAATCGACAGCTCATCTTTATGGTTAGGAAACCTTAACCATCATTAATCAATGAGCTAGTCCATAGAGGCGTACTAGGGACACGGTGTTGTTCACAAACCACACAAGTATTAAAGTTTCCGCTTAATACAATTCTAGCATGGAATATAAACTTTATCATGAACAAGAATTATAATAATAACATATTTATTATTGCCTCTAGGGCATAATTCCAACAGTCTCCCACTTGCACTAGAGTCAATAATCTAGTTTACATCTGGAAACAATCTAATACCCATGGCGCTAAGGTGCTGATCATGTTTTGCACGTGGAAGAGGTTTAGTCAATGGATCTGCGACATTCAGATATGTATGTACTTTGCTAATATTTAGATCTCTATCTGATATATAATCTCGGATTATATAAAACTTGCGGTTGATATGCTTGGTCTTTGGATGATATCTTGGTTCCTTAGCCAGTGCTATGGCGCCAGTGTTGTCACACAATATCTCCAGTGGGTCCAATGCACTTGGAACCACGCCAAGCTCAGTGATGAAGTTCCTGATCCAAACTCCTTCACTTGACGCTTCTGCAGCAGCCATGTATTCCGCTTCTACTGTAGATCCCGCGATCACGCTTTGCTTGCAGCTTCTCTAGCTCACAACTCCTCCATTCAAAATATAAACGTATCCTGTCTGAGATTTAGAATCATCCTTGTCGGTGTCGAAACTAGCGTCGACGTAACCCTTTACGACGAGCTATTCATCACCTCCATAGACTAAGAACATTTCTTTAGTCCTATTTAGGTACTTTAGGATGTTCTTCACGGCTGTCCAGTGTTCCACTCCTGGATCACTTTGGTATCTGCTCGTCAAACTAAGAGCATTGGACACATCCGGTCTAGTACACAGCATGGCATACATGATAGAACCTATGGCCGAGGCATAAGGCACTTTGCTCATAACTTATCTATCATTTACCATAGCTGGACACTGAGCCTTGCTCAATATCTTACCTGACAACATAGGCACTGAACCTTTCTTTGCCTTATCCATTCTGAACCTTTTCAGAACTTTGTCTAGGTATGTACTCTGGCTTAAAGCTATCAGGCGTCTTTGTCTATCTCTATAGATTTTTATGCCCAATATATAAGCAGCTTCACCTAGGTCTTTCATTGAAAAACATTTGTTCAAATAACTCTTCACATCGTTAAGCATGTTAATGTCATTTCCAATAATCAATATGTCATCCACATATAGTACCAGAAATGTAACTTAGCTCCACTCACTTTCTTGTAGATACAAGCTTCGTAGCAATTTGGAACAAATCCAAAGCTCTTGATCACTTGATCAAAATGAAGGTTCCAACTCCGAGATGCTTGCTTCAGTCCATAAATGGAACGCTGAAGTTTGCACACTTTATCAGCATCCTTAGGATCGACAAAACCTTCGGGTTGCATCATATACAACTCTTCATCAATGTTGCCATTGAGGAATGCAGTCTTGACATCCATCTGCCATATTTCATAATCATGAAACGCAGCAATTGCTAATAAAATCCGAATGGACTTAAACATCGCTACGGGAGAGAAAGTCTCATCGTAGTCAACACCTTGAACTTGTCGAAAACCTTTCGCGACAAGTCGTGCTTTATAGACGGTAACATTACCATCCGCGTCCGTCTTCCTCTTGAAGATCCATTTGCACTCAACGGCCTTTCGGTCGCTAGGAGGGTCCACCAAAGTCCATACTTGGTTTTTGCTCATGGATCCCAATTCGGATTTCATGGCCTCTAGCCATTTCTAAGAGTCTGGGCTCATCATTGCTTCCTCATAGTTCGCAGGTTCACTGTCATCTACCAACAAGACAGTTAAGACAAGGTTGCCGTACCACTCAGGAGGGGCACGCGACCTTGTCGACCTGCGATGTTCAGTAGTAGCATCGTCCGAAGCTTCATGATCCTTGTCATTAGCTTCCTCTATTGTTGGTGCAGGCGACTCAGGAGGGGCACGTGACCTTGTCGACCTGCGACGTTCAGTAGTAGCATCGTCCGAAGCTTCATGATCCTTGTCATTAACTTCCTCTATTGTTGGTGCAGGCGGCACTGGAACAATTTCAGGTGCTGCGCTACTCTCCAATTCAAGAGAAGGTTCAACAACCTCGTCTAGCTCTACTTTCCTCCCACTCACTTCTTTCGAGAGAAACTCCTTCTCAAGAAAGGATCCGTTCTTTGCGACAAACACTTTGCCTTCGGTTCTGTGATAGAAGGTATACCCAATAGTTTCCTTAGGGTATCCTATGAAGACGCATTTCTCCGCTTTGGGTTCGAGCTTGTCCGGCATCAACTTCTTGATGTAAGCTTCGCATCCACAAACTTTAAGAAACGATAACTTAGGTTTAGCACCAAACCACAGTTCATACGATGTCGTCTCAACAGATTTAGATGGTGCCCTATTTAAAGTGAATGCAGCGGTTTCTAATGCATAACCCCAAAATGATAACGACAAATCAGTAAGAGACATCATTAATCGGACCATATCTAATAGAGTTCAATTCCGGCGTTCAGACACACCATTGCGCTGTGGTGTTCCGGGTGGCGTGAGTTGCGAAACGATTCCGCTTGCTTTAAGATGCGTGAGAAAATCATAACTCAAATATTCACCTCCACGATCGGATCGTAGAAACTTAATTTTTCTGTTACGATGGTTCTCCACTTCATTCTGAAATGTTTCAGATTTATGTTTCATTAAATAGATATACCCATATCTACTTAAGTCATCGGTAAAAGTGAGAAAGTAGCGATATCCACCGCGCGTCGAAACACTCATCGGTCCGCATACATCAGTATGTATGATTTCCAACAAGTCCGTTGCTCGCTCCATCATTCCGGAGAACAAGGTTTTGATCATCTTGCCCATGAGGCATGGTTCACATGTGTCAAATGATTCAAAATCAAGAGACTCCAAAAGTCCATCAGAATGGAGTTTCTTCATGCGTTTTACACCAATATGACCTAGACGACAGTGCCACAAATAAGTAGTATTATCACTATCTACTTTGCATCTCTTAGCCTCAATGTTATGGATGTGTGTTTCATCCATTTCGAGATTCAGAAGAAATAAACCATTCACAGCAGGTGCATGACCATAAAAGATGTTACTCATATAAATGGAACAACCATTATTCTCAGATTTAAATGAATAACCGTCTTGCAATAAACACGATCCAGATATGATGTTCATGCTCAACGCAGGCACATAATAACACTTATTGAGGTTTAAAACTAATCCCGAAGGTAATACTAAGGAGAGCATGCCGACGGCCATCACATCAACTCTTGATATGTTGCCAACACGCATCGTCACCTCATCCCTCGCAAGCCGTCGTCTATTCCGTAGCTCCTGTTTCGAGTTACAAATATTAGCAACTGAACCAGTATCAAATACCCAGGCACTACAACAAGGGCTAGTAAGGAAAACATCAATAACATGTATATCAAATATACCTTTGATGGTGCCATCCTTCTTGTTCGCTAAGTACTTCGGACAGTTGCGCTTCCAGTGACCCTTGTCCTTGCAATAGAAGCACTCAGTGTCCGGCTTAGGTCCAGACTTGAGCTTCTTCTCCGCAGGGGCAACACGCTTGCCGCCGCCTTTCTTGAAGGTCTTCTTTGCACCCTTACCTTTCTTAAAGCTGGGGGGCTTGTTGACCATCAACACATGATTATCCTTTTTGATGTCCACCTCTGCAGCCTTCAGCTTAGCGAAGAGCTCGGTGATCGTATCAGTGGAACCAATCTGATTATGAGTCACTACAAAACTTTTGTAGCTGCGAGGGAGTGATTGCAGAACCCTGTCAATCTTGAGCTCCTCTGGAATCTTGCAGTCCAGTTGCTCAAGGCGTTGAGTGTAGCCCGACATCTTTATGGTGTGCTCACTAACGGAACTCCCTTCCTCCATCTTGCAGTTAAAGAATTTCTCATAGATCTCATATCTCTCAGAACGGGCCTGAGTCTGAAACATAGTTTTCAGCTCCTCAAGAATCTCAAAGGGCCCGGGATAGTCTTCAAAACGATTTTGAAGGTCCGATTCCATAGCAAACAACATGGTGCTCTTAATTACACCATAATCATCTTTGTGCGACTGATAAACAACTTTCTCATCAGCCGGCGCATCTACAGCAGGGGCGTCACCTAGCGCATTCTCAAGGACATAGTCCTTTTGTCCGCCAGAGAGAATGATTCTCAAATTGCAAAACCAGTTGGTGAAGTTAGACCCATTGTTCTTAAGATTTTCTTTCTCAGCAAAAACATTCAAGTTGAAGTTGGATTAGCCATTTGATCTACAATATTTGCAAGTACAAATTAGACTATGTTCATGATAACTAGTTCAACTTAATCAAATTACTAGATGAACTCCCACTAAATTCAACATCCCTCAAGTTGTTTAGTGAACATGATCCAAATTCACAACACCTAATCCGATCTTCACGAGAAGAGATGTGGTTTCAATGGTGGACAACAAAGTGTCGATCATATCATTCATATGACTCATGCTTAACCTTTCGGTTCATGTGTTCCGAGGCCATGTCTGTACATGCTAGGCTCGTCAAGTCAAACCCAAGTATTTCCGCGTGTGCAAAACTGGCTTGCACCCATTGTATGTGAACGTAGAGTTTATAGCACCCGATCATCACGTGATGCTTGAACATGACGAACTTTTGCAACGGTGCATACATGGGGAGAACACAGTTTTATCTTGATCTTTAAGTGAGGAATCATCTTATATTGCTACCTTCGCGATCTAAGCATAATAAGATACATAAAAGGATAAACATCAAATGCATATAACTTTATGTGACATGGTATAGCCAATATTCGTGCAATGATCTCCATCTTGTGCGTGCCGGCATGATCTCCATCACTCCACCATGATTGCCTCCACCACGAATAGCAACTACAACTATTGCTAACTACTTAGCGATAAAGTAAAGCTATTACATGGCGTATAAGGAGTTGACACACAGGTCATACACAATTATAAAGACAACCATATGGCTCCTGCCGGTTGTGTACTCATCGACATGCAAGTCGTGAAACATTACAAAACATGATCATTGCATACAACATACACATCACATCTTGGGCCATACCATATCACAGAAAACACTCCCTGCAAAAACAAGTTAGACGCCTCTACTTTGTTGTTGCATGTTAGACGTGGCTTATGGGAGTAGAAAGCTAAGAACGATTCTTACCTACGGAAAGCCATAACGGTGATATTATGGTTGCTAAACTCCGATGTAAATCCCATGACAACTATAGTGAGAGAAACTGGCATCCACCAGCCGCATGTGTGGAACAAGCCACACGTCAAGTGCGGAGCCGGTCTCGCGAACGAGGTCGCGTAAGGTTGGCCTGGAATGCTCCGATCTCACTATCCCGCGTCATAAGAAGTACACAAACAATAGGCTTGCAACAGAAAACATCAACGCCCGCAACAACCATGTTGCGTTCTACTCGTGAAACACATCTACGCATAGATCTAGCTCTGATACCACTGAAGGGTTTCGCAGCATAGTAAATCAAAAAAATTGTAGGGATGCGAACGGGGAAAGCCAAGATCTAATCTAGGAGATGCAAACAATGAGGGGGAATAGATGAGATCTTCATACCCTTGAAGATTCGCACAGCGGAACGTTCGACGGAACGTGGGTGATGTAGTCATACTCGCTTCTCCTCCTCGCGATCCGATCCGATCTAACACCGCAAGTGGCGATGCCTCCGAGAGATGCATACGTGCGGCACCTCGACGTATCCTCCTTCCTCGGTCCAGAAAGTATGGTGGAGATATGGATTGGATCTACAACGCGACGGCGCGGTGCAAGTGGTGGAGAGTTTCTGCAGCAGGGCTTCGCCTACACGCAGTCGGGAGGGAGAGAGGAGGGCAGCAAGGCGGCTAGGGCTTGAGGAGGAGGTGTTGGAGGGGTGCGCCCCCAGCCCTCTTTATATAGAGGGGTGGGCGGCCAGCCCTTGCCCCTCCCCCAAGCCCTAGGGCCGGCGGCCAAGGAGGGAGGAGTGGGGGCAAGTTTCCCTCCCTTCTAGAAGCTCCCCTAAGGTTTGCCCCAGGTTTGGCCGGCTGGGCCCTATGGGGCCTTGTGCCCCTGGCCCAATGCGGCTAGGGAACTCCCTCATAGGCCCATTCCCCCTCCCGGCAGGTGGGGCCATGTTGGTCCCCTCCGGAAGGTTCTAGAAGCTTCCGATACAATACCGATTAACCCGAAACAATTCCGAACTCCAAAAACTGCATTGCCTTATATGAATCTTATTCTCCGGACCATTCCGGAACCTCTCGTGAGGTCTCGGATCCCATCCGAGACTCCGAACAAAAACTCATAAACCAATTATCCAATCTATCCTAGCGTCGAGACACGTTAAGTGTGTGACCCTTCGGGTTCGAGAATATGCAGACATGATCTTATATCAATAATCAACAGCGGGGTCTGGAAACCCATATTGACTCCCACACATTCATCGATGATCATATCGAATGAACCACAATGCTAGGATTCAATCAATCCCATATATATTCCCTTCATCGCGCGATATTTTACTTGCCCGAGATTTGATCGTCGGTACCGTCATACCTAGTTCAATCTCGTTCACAGCAAGTACTTTACTCATTCCGTAATCCGATATCACTTTGTGATTAACTCCTTAACCACATGCTTGCAAGAGGTGTTGATATCGATTACCGAGTGGGCCCGAAGTATATCTCTCTGACTTGGGAGGGACAAATCCCATCTCGATACATACAACCCAACAGGTACTTTCCGATCACCTGAGAGACACCTTTATGATCACCCTCTCATAGGATGACGTTTGATGACCTCAAAGCTTTCTTCCGATACCAGGGAGTTGTATTATCTCATGGTCTAAGGAATACAATATTTGACATAAGAAAAGCTTCGCAAAGATGAATACGATGACACGATCTAATTGCTCCGCTTAGTTTGGGTCTGTCCATCATATCATTCTTCCAATGATATGATCTCATTATTAATCGACAACTCATGTCTATGGTTAGGAAACCTTAACCATCATTAATCAATGAGCTAGTCCATAGAGGCGTACTAGGGACACGGTGTTGTTCACAAACCACACAAGTATTAAAGTTTCCGCTTAATACAATTCTAGCATGGAATATAAACTTTATCATGAACAAGAATTATAATAATAACATATTTATTATTGCCTCTAGGGCATAATTCCAACAGTTGCTACTCTTCTTGGCACCTAGACCTCCTCCTCCATGTGCTCCTGATGTGGATCTTGATCACCTTAAGTTCTAGATCATGTTCTTCTACTTCTAGAGCTATTGTCTTCTTAGTGAATCTCCTCCCCTCCTAGCTCCTGTATGGTTTTCCAAGAAACCAGATGTTGGTGATGAGATGGTGATCTGGACGAGTGATCTTGTGGTGTTCTAAGAACAGTATGTTCTTGAGGTGTGATGAAAGTAGAGTAGATAAGAAGATGGTGTGCTGTGTGAGTGGAGATGGAAATGGTAGCTAGTAGTTGAGCTACGTCTAAGCTCCCTTTCTTTGCAGTAGCTTGCTACTGATGTTGTGCCGACAACACACGTGTGAGCTGCTTGATTGCCTACTTGATGTTTGTGGATGATACCATGTAAATACTGGATATTTGTAGGTGGTTTTACCTTTTACTATTTACTTGCCTGGTGAAATGTGATCCTATTTAGTCTGTGATGTTACACTGATACTTAATATGATAAGAACATATGTTATTTGATTTGGTGAAACTTGCCCCTTAATGACTCTGCTCAATGATGCACCAAACAGTTCATTTCACTGTTAAGTGTGAGAGCAAAATTATTATACTAACCCTTTTTTTCTTTATTTTGTTTGTCCAATTCTTTTGCAAGAATAAAGATAAAGGAAATAAAATCAAGACACTCTAGATGGATAAGTACTATATGGTTTTTATTTTCTTTATTGTTGTAATTTTCTTTTATTCTTTTCTTGTAAGAAACAATGTACCATTGTATTATCCAATAAATATATTATTTATTATTTATTGTAATCATTTCTTTTTATTTATTTGTATAAAGAAATGACCTTATGTAATGTATTCTTCTTTTATTCTTTTGATTTCTTATTTCACTTTACCTAGTGTTCATATTATTGTAATTCATTTACTTCTTGTAATTCCTTTATTATTTGATACATGTAAATCATTAAGATCATATATATAATAAATAATAAGATTATTTATTTAAAATTATATTTAAATTATGGAATTACTTCATTATCAGTAATTCAATTTTTATGTCATTTTTAAATTCAAATATTTTGTTTTGAATTATTCAAATTTGATTTGTTTCTCCTTAAAATCAAGGAATTTGGCAAAGGTCATGTAGAAATCTATCACACCCACATCGATGACCTATTTATATTCACCAACATAAGCGAAACCTCGATCACTTTGTTTTAATATTAATTCGCGAAAAATTTAACCAGATTTTTATATGCATGAATGTGGCCGTCGGCATAGCGTCTTCCAGTGGGCCCCGCGTGTCAGTCAATGACCGTCTTCGATAACGGTCCAGCCTGGATCTACGCCGACGGCCAGGCCGTCGGCACAGGAATGGAGCTACGCCGACGGCCTGGCCGTCGGCATAGCCTAAGATATTTTTTTTGTTAATTTGTTTTAATTTTTTTTTGAATTTTTTTAAATCTTTCAATTGTTTGACTCCTTAATCTCCCGCTTTAATCATTTTAACACTATTTATAGTTAATAATTGATTAAATTGCAGTCTTGGTCAAAGTTTTCATTATGTCACCCATCCTAGCACTACTCCAACTCTAGCACGCTTAACTTTCTCGTTCCTTCAAAATCTCTTCCCGCAAAACAATTTACTCATTGTTGTCAATACTATGATATCATTCCTATTAACTCTTATATCATCATGTCACATGGTTATATTTTTTAAAATTACAAGCAATTATTTAAGTAAACAACAATGAATAAGTAAAAATATTATTGAATTCAAATAAAAATATAATGGTTTTATTTTATTTTGTATTTTTTATTTAATATGGAATAATTAATATCTTTAAATCTGTAAATCGGAATTCGGCAAATAATATGCCTAAATTGATTAGAAAAATGAGAGGAATCCAAATATGATATCAATATCAACTTATCACAAACTATGCTATGATTCTTATTATAATTTCATTTGCCTGTTTAAAACGGCACGCATAAAGATTCTTAGCTCAGGGCTGAGACTCGCTAAACTTGAACTGGATCTACGATGAACCAACATATTTTGAACCTAAAAAATGATTTTTGTAAAAAATCATGAGCATCCGATCATGTACCTGTAGTTCATATATGACCTACTTCCTACCGATTCGGCATGAATTTGTCTTTTTCACCAGGGATAGACGAAAATGTTTGAGATCCCCGTGTTATGAAATTATCCATGTAAGGTGGTCTAGTATTTTTGAAAAATATGACGGTAGTATTTTGAATTAGCCATTTGGTGGTTGCTTCACAAAACCGTCCGTTTTTTACACTCGGAAAATGGAAAACGGCTTTTTGGTGCGACGAAAAGGAAAACTTCCTCCTGAAATATTGTTCGCTATCCCATGATGCACAATTATGCATAATATCAACACATTATCACAAACTATGCCTTCATTCTAGCCATAACATTGGTCATTTGACCCGAAAGGCAAGAAACCTCGAACGAGATATGTCATTTTGTGAAGGTTTTTTTGAGACATAATCAATATACCGAGTTTGATATTTTTCCTTCTAACTATATCACATAATATGACACCACGCGAAGGTTTCACGTTGTTTGGATCTTTTTTGAATTTATGATGCCTGTTTTAAACTATTGTTAAACTTTGTCGAAGGGCGGACATAAAGATTCTTAGGTCGGGGCTGCGACTCGCTAAAATTGAAGTGGATCTATGATGAAACAACATATTTTAGACCTAAAAATGATTTTTGTAAAAAATCATGAGCATCCGATCATGTACCTATAGTTCATATCTGACCCACTTCCTACCGATTCGGCAGTAATTTGTCTTTTTCACTAGGGATAGAAGGAAATGTTTGAGATCCCCCTGTTATGACATTATCCATGTAAGTTGGTCTAGTATTTTTAAAAAATGTTATGGTAGTATTTTGAATTAGCCATTTGGTGGTTGCTTCACAAAACCGTCCGTTTTTTGCACTCGGTAAATGGAAAACGGCTTTTTGGTGCGACGAAAAGGAAAACTTTCTCCTGAAACATTGTTCGCCATCCCATAATGCACACTTATGCACAATATGGACACATTATCACAAACTATGCCTTCATTCTAGCCATAGCATTGGTCCTTTGACACGAAAGCCTAGAAACCTCGAACGAGATAGGTTATTTTGTGAAGGTTTTTTTGAGACATAATTAATATACCAAGTTTGATATTTTTCCTTCTAACTATGTCATATAATATGACATCACGCGAAGGTTTCACGTTGTTTGGATCGTTTTTGAATTTATGATGCCCGTTTTAAACTATTGTTAAAGTTTGTCGAAGGGCGGGCATGAAGATTCTTAGATCGGGGCTGAGACTCGCTAAACTTGAAGTGGTCTATGATGAAACAACATATTTTGAACCTAAAAATGATTTTTGTAAAAAACCAGGAGCATCCGATCATGTACCTATAGTTCATATCTGACCCACTTCCAGCCGATTTGGCAAGAATTTGTCTTTTTTACCAGGGATAGACGGAAATGTTTGAGATCCCCCTGTTATGACATTATCCATTTAAGGTGGTCTAGTATTTTTGAAAAATGTTACGGTAGTATTTTGAATTAGCCATTTGGTGGTTGCTTCACAAAACCGTCCGTTTTTTGCACTCGGTAAATGGAAAACAACTTTTTGGTGCGACGAAAAGGAAAACTTCCTCTTGAAACATTGTGCGCCATCCCATGATGCACACATATGCAAAATATGGACACATTATCACAAACTATGCCTTCATTCTAGCCATAACATTGGTCATTTGACCCGAAAGGCAAGAAACCTCGAACGAGATAGGTCATTTTGTGAAGGTTTTTTTGAGACATAATCAGTATACCAAGTTTGATATTTTTCCTTCTAACTATGTCACATAATATGACACCACGCGAAGGTTTCACGTTGTTTGGATCGTTTTTGAATTTATGATGTCCGTTTTAAACTATACATAATGTTTTATGTTTCACTTAATGTTTTTTATAAATGTGTAATATTTGAGTGTAGATAGATAGATCTTATTTTTCTGCAAATTTTGATATATTATTTGTATTTCTCTGAATTCGAATGATTTAGTTATGATTTTTCAAAAAATAATGAGATAAAAGGAAAAAAATCTGGAGGCCTACACCGATGGCCTAGCCGATGGCCTAGCCGTCGGCACAGACCAAACTGCCTAACACCGTTTCTATCGCTGTGTCTAAACTAGGGCTACGCCGAGGGCTGTATCTATGCCGAGGGCCACCGTCGGCACAACCCTCTCTACTACGCCGACGACCACGCTACGCCGACGGCTACCCTCGGCGCCGTCATCTACGCCGACGGCCAGGCTGGTCAGCTGGCCAGAAAGGCAGCTACGCCGACGGCCCCGACTAAAGGGAATATGCCCTGAGAGGCAATAATAAAATGTTTATTATGTGTATTCCAAGTATATGATAGATGTTTATTTTGCATGCTATAATTGTATTAATACTGAAACGTTAATACATGTGTGTTTAATAAACAAATAGAAAGTTCCTAGTTATGCCTCTGTCATCAACTAGTTTGTTGATTAACAAGATGATCATAGTTTCCTGATCATAGACATTGGATGTTGTTAATAACGAGATCACAACATTAGTGTAATGGTGTGATGAACATTCATCCGAAGTATAGCATTACGATCAAAGTAATTGAGTTTATATTGCTATAAATAAACTACGAAGTAATCCTAATCCTTAGACCATGAGATCATGCCAATCACTAACACCGGAAGAGTTTCTTGTTGACATCAAACGTCACTCCGTAACTGGGTGATTATAAAGATGGCTTCAATGTAGGGGTTCATAGCATGGAAAACAAAAAATTTCTACCGCATGCAAACAAACAAGCCAAGATCTATCTACTAGATTGTAGCAACGAGTCGATAAGGGAACTCACCCTCGAAGATTCCAAAGCGGTTAACGAGAGCAGATTCTCGTGGGTGATGTAGTCGTACTCTTGTCGATCTCAAGATCGCGTAGACGATCCTTCCGGCGCTGCGTTCCGGCAGCGCTTCCGCAGTCGGTCACACGTTCGGTACTCGATGAAGACCTTCCTCTCCCTTGTTCCAGCAGGCAGCAGAGATTGTAGCACTCTCCTCGCGATTCCGGCAGCACGACGGCGTGATACCGGAAGTAGAGGGGAGATCTCGCAGGGCTTCGCCTTAAGCCGGAGCGAGTATGGTGGACTATGAGAGAGTCCCTTGGTGTTCTAGGGTTTAGACACGCCGAGGAAGAGGTGCCCAAGTCGGCGGCAAGGAGATCCCTAGGCGGCGGCGGCTTGGAGGGCGGCGGCGGCTAGGGTTAGGGTTTTCGGGGCAAGGAACTTGTGTCTAGGAGGGGCAGCCCTGCCCCTCCCTTTATAGGTAGGAGGCGCGGCCTAGGGGAGGGGAGTCCCTCCCCAACTCGGCTTGGAGGTGGGCCGGCGGTTGGAGGAGGGAACTCCTCCCCAACTCAGTTTCCCACTCCTCCTCTTTTCCTCTTTCCAAATTTAGCCGTTTGACTTTTCAAACTAGCTGTTTGACTTTTCAAACTAGGATTTGAATTAATCCTTTATTTGGTTCAGCGATGACACTTAGTACATGATGCAATCATACCAACTTGATACAACACATTCATGTACCCTTCCCCTCCGGAGTGCCGGACATTCCGGAACCTTCTAGAACATTCCCGATGAAAACACCGGAACCATTCCCCAACTCCGAAACGGGACTTTCCTTATATGAATCTTATTCTCTGGACCATTCCGGATCTCCTCGTGATATCCCGGATCCCATCCGGGACTCCGAACAACATTCGGTCTCTTTCTCATCATTCCATAACTACTCAACAACATCGAATCCTTAAGTGTGTCTCCCTACGGTTCGTGAATTATGCGGACATGATCGAGACACTTCTCCGATCAATAACCAATAGAGGAATCTGGAAATTCATATGGCTCCCACATATTTCTACGATTAATTTGTGATCGAATGAACCACTTACATACGATACCAATTTCCCTTTGTCTCACGATAGTTTACTTATCCGAGGTTATGATCGTCGGTATCTCTGCATACCTAGTTCAACCTCGTTACCGATAAGTACTCTTTTCTCGTTCCCGTGGTATGTGATCCCTTGTGAGCTAGTCACATGCTTGCAAGCTAATTGGATGACATTCCACCGAGAGGGCCCAGAGTATATCTATCCGTCATATGGATGGACAAATCCCACTCTTGATCCATGTGTCTCAACCAATACTTTCCGAACACTCAATGCCACCTTTATAGCCACCCTGTTACGGTGTGGTGTTTGATGTCATCAAAGCATCCTTCCGGTAAAGGTGATATGCATGATCTCATGGTCGAAGGAATTAGGTTACTATGTATCAGAAAGCTTATAGCAAATGAACTATATTAATGACTTGATCTTTATGCTACGCTTAACTATAGGAGTATGTCCATCACATCATTCTCCTAATGATATGACCCTGTTGTTAATAACATCTCTATGTTCATGATCAGGAAACCATGATCATATATTAACCAACAAGCTAGTTTAACAAGAGGCTTTACTAGGGACTCTTTTATGTTTACAAATCACACAAGTATTAATGTTTCCGGTTAATACAATTATAGCATGGTATGTAAACATTTATCATAAGTATGAAGATATGATAATAACCACTTTATTATTGCCTCTTGGGCATATCTCCAACAGTCTCCCACTTGCACTAGAGTCAATAATCTAGTTTCAAACCTTTGTGTATTCAACACCTATGGCTTTCTGGTGTTGTATGTACACGATTTCTAGTGGTCAACTGATCTCCGGATATGACACTTCCAGGTCCGTGTGTAATTGCATGTCTTTGCGTCTCTACGCATCACTCATTCTCTAATGAGATGGCTTTGTATAATTTTGGTCCTTCGGTGAGACCTTTAGTTCTTTGGGGTTAAAACATGTTGATAATATTGTCGTACAATATATCTTCATAGTATTATCCCGCTGTGAACTACACCTAGTTTGATAACAAACTACTTGACACAAATGCCCTCTTTAGCTGCTATTATAGCAGTCATATACTTAGCCTTTTGTTGTAGTATCTGTCACAATGTCTTAACTTTGGAACTCATCCAAATCCATTATGGAACACTTACTTTCCATTATATTCTGCCACCCTTAGTTTAGATTGAGATAAACTTAATTTGTACTCTGTGACAAAACTAGTATCAATGTAGTACTTTTACAATGAACTAACCATCTATTTGTCACTTCTACAAATAATATACTCTTAGTTCTTCCAAAAGATCATAAGAATATCCTTACTATCGTCCAATGATCATCTTATGAATCATTCTGGTATATGCTCATAACATTTAGAGCATAGGACATATCTGGATTTGTACATATCACAGTATGATTGATATAAATACTCTTTTTGATTTCATACATCAAGTATCAATCTATACTTGAATCTTTGTTTCACTTACCAAGTGTCAATACACTTGAATATATCATCAATATTGAACTCATTCAATCCTTTCTGTGACAAGAACCTTTCTTGTAGTTTCTATATTGAACTCATTCAATACATCATCTATGTACTTTCGGCACAACCATATTAGCGTCTATTGATGCCAAATATTTGGGTTTTGCCTAAGTCTTTCATCAGGATGAAATTCTTAATATGTGTTAATAAAAGATACATCATTTCTAATCAACAATATGTCCTCCACATAATGTATTAGAAATATGTCTTAGCGCTCCCACTTAATTTCTTGCAAATGCAAGCATCTTCATTGTCTCCGATGAAATTAAACTCTTTTAACAGTTTCATCATAGTGAAGATTCCAACTCCGCTATGCTTACTTCAACCATTGAAGTTTGCATATGCATTCCTTTGAATTAACAAAAAACCCTTTGGAACGTGTCATGCACACGTCCTAGGTAACCCTTCTATTAGAAGAACTTGTTTTGTTTATTCAACTACCACATAACAAAATTATATGTAGTGGTTGCTACATTAATCCGTCTAGACTAAATATCGCTATGAAAGATCAAAATCTTGTCATAGTCAACCTTTGAACATTTTTGTGAACTCTTTCCCAACATGTCGACTATTTCATAGATGTGAAACATCCATGTCTACTTCTTTATAGATCCAAACACAACTGTAAGGTCTTACACCTTTCTCGAGGGTCCTTCAAGTTCAAAACTTGATTTCTCGTGTATGGAACTATCATTTATGGCTTCAAGCCATTTGACGGAGTCAGGGCCCATCGTCGCTTCTTTGCATGTAGTCAGATCATTATTGTCAAATAATGATTTAACTCTCAAATCTTGGTATTTGATTGTTTACCTGACCTACTTGTTTTAATAGGAACTTAGATCTCCGTGACCACAACCTTTGAGGCACGTGAGCCATGAGCATTATTGCTGCCTCCGGAACACTTTGCGGCGCTGCGCAACTCTGCACATATAGCTAAGGTTCCTTTAACCTTATCCAAGTTCTATTGTCCTCCCACTTATCTTTTCACGAAAAATTCCTTCTCAAAGAAATTTGACGTTCTAAGCGACAAACACTTTTGTCTCCGGTGTTTATGGAGGAATACTTAACAGTAATACAAAGACAGGTTTATCCGACTTTGGTTGCAAACATCTTTCTTATGCATAGCATACAAATGTTTAAGAAAGGACTACTTAGGTTTTATCCCAAACCATAACTTTATATGGTGTCATTTCAGCGGATTATGATGGAGCTCTTTTCAGTGGAAAACGGTAGTCTCTCAAGCTTTTAATCTTTAAAATATAATGACAGTTTTATAAATTACACCTTTGATCTTACCATGTCAAACAAGGTTTAATTACATATCTCGAACGCTCCATACTCTTATGGTGTTTCGGGACATACAAATCCACGGAACGATTCCTTAAATCTTATTTATTATGCTAAACTTGTAACTCAAATATCTTCCTTTATGATCTTATCATAAACTATTTATATTCTTGTTACAATGATTTTGCACTTCATCTTGAAAGTCTTTGGACTTTTCAAATGTTTCATACTTCATCCTTATTAAGTAAATATTCATATATTCACTCAAATTTTCGGAGAAAGCATATGAAGTTGAAATCCATCGCTCTTGACTACACATAATGGACTTCGTACAACAATATGTACAAGTTCCAATAAGCTAGTCATTCGTTCCCTTTTGGCCTATGAACGAAGTTTTAATTATCTCTAGGAAAGTTTCACAAGCGTCATGTGATCAAAAATCAAAAGACTCCAAAATTCCATCCACATGGAGTTTCTTCATGTTTTCTTTCCAATATAATTTAAACAGCGATGTCACTTCCTAAGTGATCTTTCAATCAATTTGTCTTTCGACATTTTTAGCACTAGTTTTATGGATGTGATTTCTCCAACGAGATTTGTGAATCATCCATCTTTTATGGATTACGGCAATTATTTGAACAACCCTTTTGTTCTCATAATACCTGATAAAACAAATCTTGAAGGCAAGCTTTGATGTTTAACGAGCAACACAATAACCCTTTATTTGCTCTTGATGAACATCATCACATATTCTTTTGCTAGTTACTTAGGCCATTGTAGTTCATGAATTGTGTTGTTTCGTATGACGATTCACACCAACAAATTCAGTATCAAATACTTAAGAACCACATTGTTTAATAAGCCAAGAATATAGCCATAACATGTATATCATCTATATACTTAAACTGAACAATTCTAGTCTTTTCTTTTCTGCCATATATTTATGAGATTCTCTTTCAGTATTTATTTTATGTTTGAAAGAATCTATCAACATCAACAGTGGAGTCATACATATGACACATAGTCCAAAGCGTGTATAATTAAATACCAATGTCTTTGGACTTGCACTTTGAAGTAGATCACCATCATAAAATGTTTGGTGTTCTTTCAAATTCCTTTCTTTAGTAATCTATTGGTGTAGTAAACACTTTACCTACATCAAATATTCACCCTTATCATGGAATTATCCATGATCAAGCTACTTTTAGCTTATAACGGTGAACTGCGAGTATAATGTTGCTCTCCAAAACATTTTGGAGGATTAGGACAACTAGTGTCTTCAACCTTTTGCAAATTCTCATCAAATACGAGAACATGACTTTTGCCATATTATACTCTATCATGTTGCAACCAAAACTTTTTTTCAGATATCACAATATCTTCCACACATCATGGTTTCTGAAACAACTCTTTCAGATCCTAGATAACCTTGATATTAAGACAATCCTTTGAATATCAAGAATCATGGAGACAAACATGATACTCATACACTAACACTTGGAATTGTCACTCTTGATTTAATACTAATTATTAAACTTCATGGAGTAACCGGAACTTACTGAAAGTTTGCAATAGGACTTTTAAACTTTAGATTAACACTTCAAAACAATACGATACCAGTTCGTAAAGTAACTAACCAGAATTCTATAGTTCTATCATCTCAATTAAAACTAAGCGCAAGGTGGTAAACGGATGCCAATGACTACAACAACTATGCAAATTCACTTCGATTTAATTTATGATAAATAGTGTTCAACTTTTAATCATATTGCCGTTGAACTCCCACTCAAAACAATATCCCTCACATTGTTTTAGTGATCACACGAACCAAATCCACCACATCAAAACTGATCATCACGAGAGTTGATGTAGCTTCAATGGCGAACAATCAACATGTTCATCATATCTACTATATGACTCATGCTTTACCTTTCGGTGATCCGTGTTCCGAGACCATGTCTGTACATGCTAGGCTCGTCAAGATCAAACCTTAGTTTCTGCATGAGCAAAACTGGCTTGCTCACGTTGTATACACTTGCAGAATCTAACACACCCGATCATCACGTGGTGCTTCGAAACAACAAGCTTTAGCAACGGTGCTAACTAAGGATGAACACTTTAAAACTTGAAATTTGTGTGCTTGAGGGATCATCTTATAATGCTACCGTTGTTAACTAAGCAATAGAAGATGCATAAAGGATTAATATCACATGCAATTCATAATATGTGATATGATATGGCCTTTCTTCTTTGTGCTTCCGATCTCCATCTTCAAGCACGAACATGATCTCCATCATCACCGGCATTGCATCAAGGTCAATGACGCTGCTCCATGGTTGTCGTCCACCAGCTTCAACTATTACAACTACTTTGAATAGACACGCGGGTCTTAACATAAATTAAAGACAAACATATGGCTCCTGCCGGTTGCCAACTTACAATAAGGAACATTGCATACATCATATATAATCACAATCATGGCCATATCACATCACAGCACACCCCTGCAAAACAAAGTTAGACACCTCTAATTTTCTTTGCATGTTTTACGTGGTTTGGGGCTTTCAATAAGTGTTGTTCTAACTTACGAACAAGAACCACAACATTGATACTAGTATTGTCAATCACCCGTTGTAAATTGAATCTTAACTATGTTGGGAAAAACAGGCACCCGCAAAGCCACTTATGCAATACAAGTTGCATGTCAAGCGTGGAGCAAGTCTCATGAACGATGTCATGTAAGGTTAGCCCGGGCCGCTTCATCCCACCATCCCGCAAGATGCAAAGTACACAAGAAGCAATCGACAACAAAAGCATCAACGCCCACAATGACCATTGTGTTCTACTCGTGCAACAGATCTACATATAGACATGGCTCTGATACCACGCGAAGGTTTCACGTTGTTTGGATCGTTATTGAATTTATGATGTCCGTTTTAAACTATATATAATGTTTTATGTTTCACTTAATTTTTTTTATAAATGTGTAATATTTGAGTGTAGATAGATAGATCTTATTTTTCTGCAAATTTTGATATATTATTTGTATTTCTCTGAATTCGAATGATTTAGTTATGATTTTTCAAAAAATAATGAGATAAAAGGAAAAAAATCTGGAGGCCTACGCCGATGGCCTAGCCGATGGCCTAGCCGATGGCCTAGCCGTCGGCACAGACCAAACTGCCTAACACCGTTTCTATCGCTGTGTCTAAACTAGGGCTACGCCGAGGGCTGTATCTATGCCGAGGGCCACCGTCGGCACAACCCTCTCTACTACGCCGACGACCACGCTACGCCGACGGCTACCCTCGGCGCCGTCATCTACGCCGACAGCCAGGCTGGTCAGCTGGCCAGAAAGGCAGCTACGCCGACGGCCCCGACTAAAGGGAATATGCCCTGAGAGGCAATAATAAAATGTTTATTATGTGTATTCCAAGTATATGATAGATGTTTATTTTGCATGCTATAATTGTATTAATACTGAAACGTTAATACATGTGTGTTTAATAAACAAATAGAAAGTTCCTAGTTATGCCTCTGTCATCAACTAGTTTGTTGATTAACAAGATGATCATAGTTTCCTGATCATAGACATTGGATGTTGTTAATAACGAGATCACAACATTAGTGTAATGGTGTGATGAACATTCATCCGAAGTATAGCATTACGATCAAAGTCATTGAGTTTATATTGCTATAAATAAACTACGAAGTAATCCTAATCCTTAGACCATGAGATCATGCCAATCACTAACACCGGAAGAGTTTCTTGTTGACATCAAACGTCACTCCGTAACTGGGTGATTATAAAGATGGCTTCAATGTAGGGGTTCATAGCATGGAAAACAAAACATTTCTACCGCATGCAAACAAACAAGCCAAGATCTATCTACTAGATTGTAGCAACGAGTCGATAAGGGAACTCACCCTCGAAGATTCCAAAGCGGTTAACGAGAGCAGATTCTCGTGGGTGATGTAGTCGTACTCTTGTCGATCTCAAGATCGCGTAGACGATCCTTCCGGCGCTGCGTTCCGGCAGCACTTCCGCAGTCGGTCACACATTCGGTACTCGATGAAGACCTTCCTCTCCCTTGTTCCAGCAGGCAGCGGAGATTGTAGCACTCTCCTCACGATTCCGGTAGCACGACGGCGTGATACCGGAAGTAGAGGGGAGATCTCGCAGGGCTTCGCCTTAAGCCGGAGCGAGTATGGTGGACTATGAGAGAGTCCCTTGGTGTTCTAGGGTTTAGACACGCCGAGGAAGAGGTGCCCAAGTCGGCGGCAAGGAGATCCCTAGGCGGCGGCGGCTTGGAGGGCGGCGGCGGCTAGGGTTAGGGTTTTCGGGGCAAGGAACTTGTGTCTAGGAGGGGCAGCCCTGCCCCTCCCTTTATAGGTGGGAGGCGCGGCCTAGGGGAGGGGAGTCCCTCCCCAACTCGGCTTGGAGGTGGGCCGGCGGTTGGAGGAGGGAACTCCTCCCCAACTCGGTTTCCCACTCCTCCTCTTTTCCTCTTTCCAAATTTAGCCGTTTGACTTTTCAAACTAGTTGTTTGACTTTTCAAACTAGGATTTGAATTAATCCTTTATTTGGTTCAGCGATGACACTTAGTACATGATGCAATCATACCAACTTGATACAACACATTCATGTACCCTTCCCCTCTGGAGTGCCGGACATTCCGGAACCTTCTAGAACATTCCCGATGAAAACACCGGAACCATTCCCCAACTCCGAAACGGGACTTTCCTTATATGAATCTTATTCTCCGGACCATTCCGGATCTCCTCGTGATATCCCGAATCCCATTCGGGACTCCGAACAACATTCGGTCTCTTTCTCATCATTCCATAACTACTCAACAACATCGAATCCTTAAGTGTGTCTTCCTACGGTTCGTGAATTATGCGGACATGATCGAGACACTTCTCCGATCAATAACCAATAGAGGAATCTGGAAATTCATATGGCTCCCACATATTTCTACGATTACTTTGCGATCGAATGAACCACTTACATACGATACCAATTTCCCTTTGTCTCACGATAGTTTACTTATCCGAGGTTATGATCGTCGGTATCTCTGCATACCTAGTTCAACCTCGTTACCGATAAGTACTCTTTTCTCGTTCCCGTGGTATGTGATCCCTTGTGAGCTAGTCACATGCTTGCAAGCTAATTGGATGACATTCCACCGAGAGGGCCCAGAGTATATCTATCCGTCATATGGATGGACAAATCCCACTCTTGATCCATGTGTCTCAACCAATACTTTCCGAACACTCAATGCCACCTTTATAGCCACCATGTTACGGTGTGGTGTTTGATGTCATCAAAGCATCCTTCCGGTAAAGGTGATATGCATGATCTCATGGTCGAAGGAATTAGGTTACTATGTATCAGAAAGCTTATAGCAAATGAACTATATTAAATGACTTGATCTTTATGCTACACTTAACTATAGGAGTATGTCCATCACATCATTCTCCTAATGATATGACCCTATTGTTAATAACATCTCTATGTTCATGATCAGGAAACCATGATCATATATTAACCAATAAGCTAGTTTAACAAGAGGCTTTACTAGGGACTCTTTTATGTTTACAAATCACACAAGTATTAATGTTTCCGGTTAATACAATTATAGCATGGTATGTAAACATTTATCATAAGTATGAAGATATGATAATAACCACTTTATTATTGCCTCTTGGGCATATCTCCAACATTCAAAGCTACTAAAGTGTTATGTTGAGAATCATGGATCAAGAGTGGAATTTGTTCATCCCGATGACGGATAGATATGCTCTGGGCCCTCTCGGTGATATCACATTGGTTAGCTTGCAAGCAAGTGATTTGATCACTAGAATGTTATATCACGGGAACGAGAAAAGAGTGCATGTCAGTAACGAGATCAAACTAGGTATGGAGATACCGATGATCGAATCTCGGACATGTAATATATCGTGAAACAAAGGGATTAAGATACAAGCGTAAAAGGTTCCGACGATCACAGGAAAAGTCATCGTTGAATGTGTGGGAGTCAGTATGGATCTCCAGGTCCCGCTACTGATTATTGATCGGAGAAGGGTCCTTATCATGTCCGCATTATTCGCGAACCGTAGGGTGACACACTTAAGGGACACTGGCATCCAGTTGGAGCAAATGTTTCATGCCGAAAGAATAAACAAGCGCAGGAATTTATTTCACTAGATACCGAAACAGGTTTTCGGATGAAATTGCATAAAGTGGTTATGCATGTGAAATGGAATTCTAGCAAGGGGTTATTTGTGAATGTTTGTCATTAAAGTAATTGACAAAATTCTGAATAAAATAAAAGAGTTTTATTTAATGAGAGTTTGCATTAAATTTGGTGGAAATTTAATGGCATGTTTGAGTAGGATTTTGAGTGGAGGGAATTTAAAGGAATTTTGTGAGTGGAGTGTCCACCCACATGAAGAGGAGAGGGAAAGGGGGCAGCCCCCATGCGCTGGCCACCCCCTTGGGGTTCCCCCCCTCCTCCTATAAAAGGCACCCCTCTCCTCACTTCTCACTCACACCTCCTCGTGAAGGATCTCTCTCCCCCTTTAGAATTTATCCCCCATGGTCTCAGACTAGCGAGATACATGTTTCCGGTGCCTATTCGGCAAGAAAGGGTTGTGCTTCCGCTGCATCGCTGGAGCGAGGAGGCGGAGGTTGCCCGGTGTCTTGTACGTGTGTGCGAGCACGGATGCGCTGCTGCTTTGCAGCGCTAGGACTTCCTCTCGATCTTGAGATCGGCAAGAGATCGTCTACATCAACCACGAGTTGAACTTGTTAAGCTTTGTCGGTCTTCAAGGGTATGTTCTCTATGGATATACATCCGCCCGTTGTTTGTACCTAGTAGATAGATCTTGGTACATAGTTCCCATCGTAGGAAATTTTTTGTTTTCTATGCTGCGAACCCTACAGTGGTATCAGAGCCGGATCTATGCGTAGATGCTTTACACGGGTAGTACACATATGAGTATGTGGGCGATAATGATCATGTTGTTGCTCCTTAGTTGTAATTTTGGATATTGGTGGCATAGTGGGATGAAGCGGCCCGGACAAACTTTACATGTCCTCGCACATGAGACCTGTTCCACGCTTGACATGCAACTAGTTTGCATAAGTGGCTAGCGGGTGTCTGTCTCTCCTACTATAGTCAATATCTATTTTGCATCGAGTTGTCAACAATTTGGTTATCCTCGTTGTGGTTCATGTTCATAGGTAAGAACGGTTCTATCTCGAAAGCCCTAAGCCACGTAAAACTTGCAATGGATAAATTAGAGGCGTCTAGTTTAGATTGTTGCTGGGCTAGTGTTATGATATGGTGATGTTGTAAGTAGAAGTATGTGATGATACTCTTACAACATACATAACGTGTAATCTCCATAGACCTTGGACTTACACATATAGGTATGATAGTGATCATACCACGGTGCACATGATAGAGATCATATGCGGGAACCATATCATTTCACTAATAAACATGTGATGTTTGATTGCATCTTATATTGCTTGTTTAGCGCTTTGTTAGCATAATAAGATGATCCCTCATTTAAATATCAAGATAAGAATGTGTTCTTCCTTTAGTATGCACCGATTATGTTTTCGTCGCTCCAAGACATCACGTGATGATCGGGTGTTCTTGGATCCACGACCATATTTCGGGTGTAAAATAGTTACAAACGCGAATATTAAGGTTCTAACTTGGTGAGCCTAGCATGTACAGACATGGCCTCGGAACACGGACCGAAAGGTTAAGCATGAGTCATATAGTAGATATGATGCCCATTTGATGCTCGCCTTTGAAGCTACACCGACTCACGTGATGATCGGACTTGGTGTAGTGGATTTGGTTCATGTAGTCACCAAAAAGGCACGAGGGATGTCGTTTTTGAGTGGGAGTTCATTCGTAATATGGATTAGTTGAACTCACTCTATCACACACTTAGTCTAAACTTTACAAATTCTATTGTAGATGGCACCATCTACTTTTAATTTCAATGTGTTCATGGAGAAAGAGAAACTTGCAACGAATGGTAGCAACTTTACCAAATGGGCCATGAATTTGAGGATTCTCCTCTCTGCTGCACAAAAGCAATATGTGCTAGAAGCGCCGTTAGGACCCCCACCTTTTGAGGATGCCCCTGACGAGGAGAAGAATGTCTATCAGACTCGTCAGGAGGACCACAACTTAGTTCATTGCGGCATATTGTATGGGCTAGAGCCGGAACTTCGAAAGCGTTTCGAAAACGGCAATGCTTTTGATACAATGGGTGAGTTGAATATGATTTTCGACACACATGCTGCTGTAGAGAGCTACAACGCTTCAGAAAAATTCTTTAGCTGCATGATGGAAGAGCATAGCTCCGTTAGTGAGCATGTACTCAAGATGTCGGGTTACGCTGATAAGCTTGTGTCCTTGGGAATAACGATTCCCATTGACTTAGGCATCCATCGTGTTCTGCAGTCTCTGCCACCTAGCTATAAGAGCTTCGTGATGAACTATAATATGCAAGGCATGAAGAAGTCTCTCCCCGAGCTTCTATCAATGCTTAAAACTGCAGAAGTGGAGATCAAAAAGGAACATCAAGTGTTGATGATCAATAGGAACACTGGTTTCAAGAAAGACAAGAAGGGAAAACGGAAGGAAAGTAAGGGCGGCAAGCCTGTTGCCGTGCCTGAAAACAAACCCCGAGTTGGACCTAAGTCTGATACCGAGTGCTACTATTGTAAGGGGACTGGCCACTGGAAGCGCAACTGCCCCAAGTATTTGGCAGACAAGAAGGCCGGCAAGGCAAACAAAGGTATATATGATATACATGTTATTGATGTGTACTTGAATAGTGCTCGCAGTAGCACCTGGGTATTTGATACCGGTTCAGTTGCTAATATTTGTAACTCGAATCAGGGGCTGCGAACAAGCGACCGCTAGCAAGGGGTGAGGTCAAGATGCGTGTCGGCAATGGATCAAGCGTTGATGTGATCACCGTCGGAACGCTGCCTCTCCACTTGCCGCCGGGATTAGTAATAAACTTGAATAATTGTTATCTGGTGCCTGCACTGAGCATGAACATTGTATCTGGATCGTGTTTGATGCGAAGTGTTTATTCATTTAAATTTGTTCCATTTATATGAATGAAATCTTTTATGGTCATGCACCGATGATGAATGGTTTATTTCTTTTGGATCTCGATAATAATGTTACACATATTCATAATGTTGATGCTAAAAGGATTAAACTAAATGATGATATATCCGCATATATGTGGCACTGCCGTCTAGGTCATATTGGCGTTAAACGCATGAAGAAGCTCCATTCGGATGGAATTTTGGAATCATTTGATACATGTGAGCCATGCCTTATGGGCAAGATGACTAGAACGCCGTTTTCCGGTTCAATGGAACGGGCGACAGATTTATTGGAAATCATACATTCTGATGTATGTGATCCAATGAGTGTGTCGGCGCGAGGTGGATATTGTTATTTTGTTACTTTCACAGATGATTTGAGTAGATATGGTTATATCTACTTGATGAAACACAAGTCTGAAACCTTTGAAAAGTTCAAGGAATTTCAGAATGAAGTGGAAAATCATCGTAATAGAAAGATCAAATTTCTATGGTCCGACCGTGGAGGTGAGTATCTAAGTTACGAGTTTAGCACTCACATAAAAGTGTGTGGAATTGTTTCATAACTCACACCTGCCGGAACACCACAGCGAAATGGTGTGTCGGAACGTCGTAATCGTACTTTATTAGATATGGTTCGATCTATGATGTCTCTGACGGACTTGCCGTTGTCATTTTGGGGCTATGCACTAGAAACAGCTGCATTCACTTTAAATCGGGCACCATCTAAATCCGTTGAAAAGACACCGTATGAATTGTGGTTTGGAAACAAACCTAAGCTGTCATTTCTTAAAGTTTGGGGATGCGATGTTTATGTGAAGAAACTTCAACCGGATAAACTCGAACCCAAAGCGGAAAAATGCGTCTTCATAGGATACTCTAAGGAAACTATTGGGTATTCCTTCTATCACAGATCCGAGGGCAAAGTTTTTATTGCCAAGAATGGATCCTTTCTAGAGAAAGAGTTTCTCGCGAAAGGTGTGAGTAGTCGGAAGGTAGAACTCGAAGAGGTTATTGAACCTTCTCTTCAAAGTATGGCGAGTAGCGCAGCGCCGGAAGTTGTTCCAAAGTTGGCTCCACATGTTGAAGAGGGAACTAATGATAATGATCATGAAACTCCAAAAGAGAGTACTACCGAACCTCGCAGATTTAGCAGGACGCGTGCAGCTCCCGAGCTGTACGGAAATCCTGTCATGAATTTCATGGTTGATGAAAATGATGACCCTGCGACGTATGAAGAAGCGATGATGAGCCCGGATTCCAACAAATGGTTAGAAGCCATGAAATCCGAGATGGAATCCATGTATGAAAATCAAGTTTGGAACTTGGTGGACTTACCTCACGACCGAAAGGCCGTGGAGAACAAATGGATTTTCAAAAGGAATTATGTTAGCAATTGCTGCATATTTCGATTATGAGATATGGCAGATGGATGTCAAAACCGCGTTTCTCAATGGTAATATTGAATAAGAGTTGTATATGATACAACCAAAGGGTTTTGTCGATCCTAAGGATGCTAACAAGGTGTGCAAGCTTCAGCGATCCATCTATGGATTGAAGCAAGCATCACGAAGTTGGAATCTCCGCTTTGATGAGGTGATCAAAGAGTTTGGATTTGTCCAAACTTATGGAGAAGCTTGTATTTACAAGAAAGTGAGTGGGAGCAATGTGGTATTTCTGATATTATATGTGGATGACATATTATTGATCGGAAATGATATAGATCTTTTAAACAGTGTTAAAAGTTATCTAAACAGCAAATTTTCAATGAAGGACCTAGGTGAAGCGTCATACATATTAGGCATAAATATCTATAGAGATAGATCTAGGCGCCTAATAGGGCTATCGCAAAGTACATACCTTGATAAGATTTTAAAGAAGTTTAAAATGGAAGATAGTAAGAAGGGGTTCTTACCTATGACACAGGGCACGACATTGAGTAAGACTCAAAGTCTGGATACGGTGGAAGAAAGAGAGATAATGGACAAGGTCCCCTATGCTTCAGCCATAGGCTCTATAATGTACGCCATGCTATCTACAAGACCAGATGTGGCACATGCTATTAGTTTGACTAGTAGGTACCAATCGTATCCAGGTTCAGAACACTGGAAAGCGGTCAAGAATATCCTTAAGTACTTGCGAAGAACTAAGGATATGTTTCTTGTATACGGAGGTGAAGAAGAGCTCGTCGCTAAGTGTTATGTCGACGCTAGCTTTGATACCGATCCGGATGACTCTAAGTCTCAATCCGGATACGTATTTCTCATGAATGGCGGAGCGGTTAGTTGGAGGAGCTCCAAACAACCTGTGGTGGCGGGATCAACAACGGAGGCCGAATATGTTGCTGCTTCAGAAGCGGCTCAGGAAGCAGTTTGGATGAAGGAGTTCATATCCGAACTAGGTGTGGTTGCAAACGCGTTGGACCCAATGGTGATCTATTGTGACAACAATGGTGTCATTGCCAATGCCAAAGAGCCAAGGTCTCACAAGCATTCCAAGCATATTAAACGCCGATTTCACTCCATCCGCGAGCATGTCAAGGATGGAGATATAAAGATTTGTAAAGTACATACGGATCTCAATGTAGCAGATCCGTTGACTAAAACTCTCCCTAGAGCAAAACATGATCTACACCAGAACTCCATGGGTGTTAGATACATCACAATGTAACTAGATTATTGTCTCTAGTGCAAGTGGGAGACTGAAGGGAATATGCCCTGAGAGGCAATAATAAAATGTTTATTATGTGTATTCCAAGTATATGATAGATGTTTATTTTGCATGCTATAATTGTATTAATACGGAAACATTAATACATGTGTGTTTAATAAACAAACAGAAAGTTCCTAGTTATGCCTCTCTCATCAACTAGTTCATTGATTAACAAGATGATCATAGTTTCCTGATCATAGACATTGGATGTTGTTAATAACGAGATCACAATATTAGTGTAATGGTGTGATGAACATTCATCCGAAGTATAGCATTACGATCAAAGTCATTGAGTTTATATTGCTATAAATAAACTACGAAGTAATCCTAATCCTTAGACCATGAGATCATGCCAATCACTAACACCGGAAGAGTTTCTTGTTGACATCAAACGTCACTCCGTAACTGGGTGATTATAAAGATGGCTTCAAAGCTACTAAAGTGTTATGTTGAGAATCATGGATCAAGAGTGGAATTTGTTCATCCCGATGACGGATAGTATGCTCTGGGCCCTCTCGGTGATATCACATTGCCCTCTCGGTGATATCACATTGGTTAGCTTGCAAGCAAGTGATTTGATCACTAGAATGTTATATCACGGGAACGAGAAAAGAGTGCATGTCAGTAACGAGATCAAACTAGGTATGGAGATACCGATGATCGAATCTCGGACATGTAATATATCGTGAAACAAAGGGATTAAGATACAAGCGTAAAAGGTTCCGACGATCACAGGAAAAGTCATCGTTGAATGTGTGGGAGTCAGTATGGATCTCTAGGTCCCGCTACTGATTATTGATCGGAGAAGGGTCTCGATCATGTCCGCATTATTCGCGAACCGTAGGGTGACACACTTAAGGGACACTGGCATCCAGTTGGAGCAAATGTTTCATGCCGAAAGAATAAACAAGCGCAGGAATTTATTTCACTAGATACCGAAACAGATTTTCGGGTGAAATTGCATAAAGTGGTTATGCATGTGAAATGGAATTCTAGCAAGGGGTTATTTGTGAATGTTTGTCATTAAAGTAATTGACAAAATTCTGAATAAAATAAAAGAGTTTTATTTAATGAGAGTTTGCATTAAATTTGGTGGAAATTTAATGGCATGTTTGAGTGGGATTTTGAGTGGAGGGAATTTAAAGGAATTTTGTGAGTGGAGTGTCCACCCACATGAAGAGGGGAGGGCAAGGGGGCAGCCCCCATGTGCCGGCCATCCCCTTGGGGTTCCCCCCTCCTCCTATAAAAGGCACCCCTCTCCTCACTTCTCACTCACATCTCCTCGTGAAGGATCTCTCTCCCCCTCTAGAATTTATCCCCCATGGTCTCGGACTAGCGAGATACATGTTTCCGGTGGCTATTCGGCAAGAAAGGGTTGTGCTTCCGCTGCATCGCTGGAGCGAGGAGGCGAAGGTTGCCTGATGTCTTGTACGTGTGCGCGAGCACGGATGCGCTGCTGCTTTGCGGAGCTAGGACTTCCTCTCGATCTTGAGATCGGCAAGAGATCGTCTACATCAACCACGAGTTGAACTCGTTAAGCTTTGTCGGTCTTCAAGGGTATGTTCTCTATGGATATACATCCGCCCGTTGTTTGTATCTAGTAGATAGATCTTGGTACATAGTTCCCATCGTAGAAAAAATTTTGTTTTCTATGCTGCGAACCCTACACCGACATTTGGCCGTCGGCGTAGCCGGCCGACCGTCGGCACCTTAGTTATTTCCTGTAGTGACAAATACTTTCAGCAAATTTAAGGACTGCCCTCGCATTTGCGAGGGTCACCATGCTAGTTTTAATAATATTGGTTTGGCATTGTATATGTTCATACTTGTATCAAAGTACTTGATCAAACATTATAAAGTTTGACTTTGAAGAAACATTATATATGTACATTAAATTGGGACAGAGGGAGTAATAGTTTCGGCTCCTATTCCTCAAAAAAGAAAAAAATATTCTTGAAACCTAGATATTTATCAGTTGGCTGAATTTAGTTGTCTAGTTGTCCTGGATCAGATTGACTTTACTGAAAGGTGAAAGGACCGAACGAGCTCGCGGGTGGTCAAAAACCGTTTTATATTTCTGTCACACGGACGTGAGAGGCTTATTAAATTTTGACTGCTGGCCGCGCAGTATCTATAGTGTAGCCAGAATGTGTAGGGATTTCCACGTGGTGCAGCAACTGGACTACACGCAAAAAGTTGGCACACCAGGTGTCTCAAATGCAAGGAGCAGACACCAAAAGCCAAAAAGGCAAACATGAGACACCCACGCATATGCTTTTCTCTATCTCGTAAAATGGTGAGAACAGGACGCGCCTGCATGAAACGTGCTGCTCAGTGCTCATGCACGCATGCATGTAAACATCATACGGTTATTTTTCTGGTACAAATTATGGAACCAATTATGTGGATCCATCTGAGATCTTGCTACAGTTCGACCATATCTCGCATTTGCATGTGTAGCCTAGCTACAGATCTCCAAACAGTAGTGCAGACACGGGAAAACCCACAAAAAAGATGGAGAGAATGCATGAGATAGAGGTAGCCAGCTAGGTAGGGAAAAAAGAAAGCATAGCTTTTTGAAGGATGGCTACATGTCGTCAATAATAAGCGGCGCCAAAAGAAAGACAAACACAACAAACTATATATACCGGTAGGACATGCAACGTGCTGAGGTACTCCCTTTTAGAAATATAAGATGACACTAAAAGATGTCTAGATACATCTCATTCACAAACCTAAAACATTTTATATTTCTAAACGGAGGGAGTAGCATCTATCCATCAATCCATGTGAGGGTCAAAGCATCCATTAAATATCGATGGACCAATGATTAAGGCCATCAACACCAGCAGCACAACAATCACAAGGAGCACGTAGCGTGTAAGCATGACAGGTAAACTGTCTTGCTAATGCTGCTAGGACGACTGAGATTCCAGACGATGGCATAATTCCGCCTGACGCGTAGGATAATTTGTGCCTTTCCTTTTCTTCAATTCCTGTTGTTCAGTTTTCGTCACCTGGACAGCAACTGCTTAATTATATGTCATGATTCCATCTTTGTTTCAAATATATTCCCCTAGGCCGACCCAAATGCCTTTTATATTCCCCAAAATGTATATATGTGGCTGCTAGCTGGCCGCCATCGAGTGGATTTTTTTTACTTTTCTATACTTGTCTCACACCAAGAATCATAATAATTTTTCATGTCATTTGGAGATTAAACGTGGAAAATGTATATATTTGACTCACAAAAATACCCTATATATATAGCACATTTTGACCCTTATAAATTATATTAGTATTACGCATATAAATGTTATAAATATATCCATGAAACATTAATATTTTTAATCGTAAAACTTTTTGGTTCATGGCATCACCACCAATCCGATAAAACCGTGCAAGAGTGTAACATTTGGCCTCTAAGTGCTAATAAAGATGCATGCATGCTCACAATAAAACAAGCACCAAGATCTAAATGGCAACACAGGAAAGTCCCCACAAACAAAGGTGGACCAGAAGTCCAGAAGGTGGAATACAAGCCCTAGTTAGAGACTCATCCATGCTAGGTAAGCAATCTTGGTAGCCAAAAGTAATCGTAGTGTGATAATTGGCTAGCTAGCCCACTATTTTGGACGGTTCAACTATGCAAATGCCTTTGGCCTAACCTTATTCAGACGGCATACAGCTGCCCGGCTTGCAGCTAGAGATTGTATATTGTTGTCAAGTGATTGTCTAGATCGCTTAAGTTTTGACAAGTGCATGCGGGTATGATGCATGCATGCACATAGCATGTAGCTACTAGCTAGCTAGCTAGCTTAAGTTAGCATTATGCAGATCGATCAGTATCTTTTGTGCTGGTGACGATGACCATGCATGGAATGCGAACTATAATTGAGGTCTCTGTCCCACATCATGCATAATTATTGGACGACCCAAATACGTAGTACACTAAACTCGCAGATATTGACCAGGACCCATTTTGTGCAACCAAGATTCTCCAGATGCATACCTAACACTAGCGGAAAAAGGGTCATCCGTCGCGACCCCTCAGAGCATTAGTCCCGATTGCGCCACCAACCAGGATTAATGCTGGCACGCGTCCCGGTTGAAGCGGGCACGGGGCCAGGGGGCATGCGTCCCGGTTGGTAAGGGGGAATACGTTCCGGTTGGAGCCACCAACCGGGACTAAAGGTTGGCACGCACCTTTAGTCTCGGTTGCTGGCTCCAACCGGGACGTATTCTCCTGCCCTCTATAAATGCAACGCCCCAGCCCCCTCTGCCTCCACTCTGTTTTTTCGAATGGTGGAAGGTGTGAGGGGTGTGCTAGTTTTTTCTCTTCTATGCATGCATTGAAGGTGTTTGATGAAATGTTTGAGTGAATAATCCCGTTGAATTTCTCATAGAACAAAAATATAGAAGGTGTCCGAGACGCACTTGAGCTTTCTCCTCTTTATTTCCCTCGATCGAGGTTAGCAATCTTATCTTTTCTAGGTTATTGATATAATTCATGTGTCGGTGTGAATTGGTTATTTCACTATTTATGATGTCCTGTTTTTTGATAAACTTACTTATATGATGCAGATGAACGGTCGGTATTGGATGTACGGTGACTGGCGCGTAGCCGGGTATATCAAAGGCGTGGATAAATTTATCGATGTGGCTACGGCAAACAAAGAGAATGGATTTATACGTTGTCCATGTGTTCAATGTCGGAACAACAAGGAGTACTCTTCCTCAAAAATCATTCGCGGACACCTGATTATGAAAGGTTTCATGCCCAACTATAATTGCTGGACCAAGCACGGGGAAAGAGGGGTTATGATGGAAGATGGTGAAGAAGAAGATGATGATAACAACTATCATCATATGTTTCCTGAATACAGTGATACTGCAATGGAAGACAATGGAGAGGAAAGAGGTGAAGAACGGGCATCAGATGAGCCGGCTGATGAACTTGGTAGGGTCATTTCTGATGCAAAGCGAGACTGTGAAACAGAAAATGAGAAGTTGAAGTTAGAGGGCATGTTAGAAGATCACAAGAAATTGTTGTACCCAAATTGTGAAGATGGCAGCACAAAGCTCGGTACCACACTGGAATTGTTGCGATGGAAGGCAGAGTGTTGTCTAACTCACTCCTCATTTGAAAAGATGCTGAAAATAATGAAGCCAAAGTTTCCAAAACATAACGAACTTCCCGAGAGTACCTACGAAGCAAAGAAGACTCTCTGTCCTCTGGGATTAGATGTGCAAAAGATACATGCATGCATTAATGACTGCATCCTCTACCGCGGTAAGGAGTAAGAGAATTTAGATAAATGCCCGGTATGCAATGCGTTGCGGTATAAGATCAGACGAGATGACCCTGGTGATGTTGAGGGAGAGCCCCTCTGGAAGAGGGTTCCTGCTAAGGTTATGTGGTATGCTCCTATAATACCAAGGTTGAAACACATGTTCAGAAACAAAGAGCATGCCAGGTTGTTGCGATGGCACAAAGAAGACCGTAAGAAAGACGGGAAGTTGAGACACCCTGCTGATGGGTCACAGTGGAGAAAAATCGAGAGAGACTTCCCAGACTTTGCAGGTGACGCAAGGAACTTATGGTTTGGTCTAAGTACGGATGGCATGAATCCTTTTGGGGAGCAGAGCTGCAGTCACAGCACCTGGCCCGTGACTCTATGTATCTACAACCTGCCTCCTTGGTTGTGCATGAAGCGTAAGTTTATTATGATGCCAGTGCTCATCCAAGGCCCGAAGCAACCGGGCAACGACATTGATGTGTACCTTAGGCCATTAGTTGAAGAACTTTTACAGTTGTGGGGCAAACCAGGTGTACGTGCGTGGGATGAGAACAAACAGGAGCCATTTGATCTACGAGGGTTGTTATTCGTAACCATCAATGATTGGCCTGCTCTTAGTAACCTTTCAGGACAGACAAACAAGGGATATAAGGCATGCACCCACTGTTTAGATAAGACCGAATGTACATATTTGCATAAATGCAAGAAGGTTGTGTACCTGGCGAATCGACGATTTCTTCCGACCAATCATCCCGTAAGAAAGAAAGGCAAGCATTTCAAAGGTGAGGCAGATCACCGGAAGAAGCCTGAACTTTCTGCTGGTGATGATGTATTTGGTATGGTCAAGGACATAGAAGTAATCTTTGGAAAGGGTCCCGGCGGTCAATCAGTTCCGAACGACGTCGCTACAGGACACGCACCCATGTGGAAGAAGAAATCTATATTTTGGGAGCTGCCGTATTGGAAAGTCCTGCGTGTCCGCTCTTCAATCGACGTGATGCACGTGACGAAGAATCTCTGCGTGAACCTGCTAGGATTCCTAGGCGTGTATGGGAAGACAAAAGATACACCTGAAGCACGGGAGGACCAACAAATTATGAAAGACCCAAAGAACATGCATACACATAACAAGACGGATAAATGGCGTCACTTAAGTCGTGCCAGCTATGCTCTTACCAAAGCAGAGAAGGAAATCTTTTTTGAAGTCCTTTACAGTATCAAGGTGCCATCGGGCTTCTCATCTAATATAAAGGGGATAATAAATATGGCAGAGAAAAAGTTCCAAAACCTGAAGTCTCATGACTGTCACGTGATTATGACGCAGTTGCTTCCGATTGCATTCAGGGGGCTTCTACCGGAAAATGTTCGAGTACCCATTGTGAAGCTGTGTTCATTCCTCAATGCAATATCTCAGAAGGTAATCAATTCAGATATTCTGCCAAGGTTACAGAAGGATGTGGTACAATGTCTTGTTAGTTTTGAATTGGTGTTCCCACCATCCTTCTTCAATATTATGACGCATCTCCTGGTTCATCTAGTGGAAGAGATTGCCATTCTCGGTCCAGTATTTCTGCACAATATGTTCCCCTTTGAGAGGTTCATGGGAGTCTTAAAGAAATATGTTCATAACCGTGCTAGACCAGAAGGAAGCATCTCCAAGGGATATGGAACAGAGGAAGTCATTGAGTTTTGTGTTGACTTTATTCCTGACCTTAAGCCAAATTGGTGTTTCTGACTCGCGGCATGAGGGAAGACTAAGTGGAAAAGGCACGCTGGGAAAGAAAGCAATGATATGTAGGGACGGGGATTCTTTCACTAAAGCACACTACACAGTTCTACATAATTCCACCTTGGCAGCTTCGTATATCGATGAACACAAGAATATTGTACGCTCCAAAAACCCGGGGAAGCCTGAATCAGGGATTACAGATGAACACATGAAGTCTTTCGGTGGTTGGATGCGGACACATCTCTTGAATGACACCACTGTTGGAGATCAGCTATACTTGTTGGCCGCGTCACCATCTTCTACTGTATTGAATTTCCAAGGGTACGAAATAAATGGGAATACATTCTACACGATCACCCAAGATAAAAAGAGCACCAACCAAAATAGTGGTGTCCGCTTTGATGCAATAGACGAGAATGGACAAAAGGACACATATTATGGTTACATAGAGGAGATATGGGAACTAGACTATGGAGTCTCTTTTAAGGTCCCTTTGTTCCGCTGCAAATGGGTCAACCTGAATGGGGAAGGGGTAAAGATAGACCAGTTGTACGGAATGACAACAGTGAATCTCAACAATCTTGGTTATAGAGATGAACCATTCGTCCTAGCCAATGATGTGTCTCAGGTTTTCTATGTGAAGGACATGTCCTCCAGACCGAAAAAAAAGAAAAAATATGCAAACGAATACATCATATGATGAGCCAAAGCGTCACATAGTTCTTTCAGGGAAAAGGAACATCGTGGGAATCGAGGACAAGACAGACATGTCAGAAGATTATAATAAGTTTGATGAAATTCCGCCCTTCATAGTGAAAACTGACGCAAGCATTCCGATAAGTAAAGAAGATGCTCCATGGTTACGTCTGAAGCGATCATAAGGAAGGACATATGCCAAGAAGTTCATGCTCATATTATGTAACTCTAGTTCATGTCTTTCGCGGTTTGTGACTTGACCGAAGGATATCTTTCGCGGTTTCTGGCCTTTAGTCTCGGTTTTGTAGTCTCAGTTTTTAATATTAATAAATGTCTTGAGTGTTAGTCTCGTTTTGTGGCTGGACCGGGAGTGCCTCTATGACCAGTTTCTCGGAGATGCCGGAGGACTGGGCTCCGTAGGCATCTCCCTGAAACTGGCCGCAGTGGTGTCCCTGCTCTCGACAACCATCTTGCATCTTGTAACTTCTCTAACTAGATCAATACGCCTCGGAGCTAACTAATTTCACATATTAGGGAGTGCCTCTATGACCAGTTTCTCGGAGATGACGGAGGACTGGGCTCCGTCGGCATATCCCTGAAACTGGCTGCAGTGGTGTCCCTGCTCTCAAAAACCATCTTGCAGCTTGTAACTTCTCTAACTAGATCAATACGCCTCGGAGATAACTAATTTCACATATTAGGGAGTGCCTCTATGACCAGTTTCTCGGAGATGCCGGAGGACTGGGCTCCGTCGGCATCTCCCTGAAACTGGCCGCAGTGGTGTCCCTGCTCTCGAAAACTGGCTGGAGGACTGGACTCGCAAAGATGCCTATTTATAGTACAAGCAGCTCGGCATAGTGTGGACACTTACGAAATAATGTCGACACTCACCCCTATCATTAGTGCTGACTCGTGTTTTGTCCCGGTTGGTGTCTCCAACCGGGACTACAGGTTGATCTTTAGTCCCGGTTGGTGACACCATCCGGGACAAGGTACACGCCGCACGACATAATATCGACACTCACCCCTATCATTAGTGCTGCCTGGCCCAGCCTGCCGAAATCGTCCATCCCGGGTAAAAAGGACAAATGTCTGCCGAATCGGCAGGAAGTGGGTCCGGTTTATACTACAGGTACATGATCTATCGCCCGTGATTTTTTGAAAAAATCATTTTTAGACACGCAATATGTGGTTTCTTCAGAGATCCAATGCAAGTTCTAACGATGCTCGTCCCCTATCTTCATGCACACCGGTTCGGCCATAGTTAGAAATTCAGATAATTCAAAACGGGCATAATAAATTCAAAAAAAATCTGAACAATGAAAATCCTTCGCGTGGTGTCATATTATGTTACATAGTTGAAAGGAAAAATACAAGACTTGGTATATTGATCATGTTTCGAAAAAACCTTCACAAAATGACCTATCATGTTCGAGGTTTCATGGCTTTCGGTCCAAATGACCGATGTTATGTGCTGAATCATGGCATAGTTTGTGATGTTGTGCCCATTTTATGCATATGTGTGGACATTGGTATGGAGAACAATGTTGCAGGAGGAAGTTTTCCTTTTTGTCGCACGAAAAAGCCCTTTTCCATTTTCCGAGCGCAAAAAACGAGTCGTTTTGTGAAGTAACCACCAAAATGCCGTTTCAGAATGCTACCGTCCCATTTTCCTAAAATACTAGACCACCTTACATGGACTATCTTCCAACCGGTACATCTCAAACCTTTTCATCCATCACGGGTAAAAAGGACAAATGTCTGCCGAATCGGTAGGAAGTGGGTCCGGTTTGTACTACAGGTACATGATCTATCGCCCATGATTTTTTGAAAAAATCATTTTTATACTCGCAATATGTGGTTTCTTCAGAGATCCAATGCAAGTTCTAACAATGCTCGTCCCCTATCTTCATGCACACCGGTTCGACCATAGTTAGAAATTCAGATAATTCAAAACGGGCATAATAAATTCAAAAAAAAATCCGAACAATAAAAATCCTTCGCGTGGTGTCATATTATGTTACATAGTTGAAAGAAAAAATACCAGACTTGGTATATTGATCATGTTTCGAAAAAACCTTCAGAACATGACCTATCATGTTCGAGGTTTCATGGCTTTCGGTCCAAACGACCGATGTTATGTGCTGAATCACGGCATAGTTTGTGATGTTGTGCCCATATTATGCATGTGTGTGGACATTGGTATGGAGAACAATGTTGCAGGAGGAAGTTTTCCTTTTTGTCGCACGGAAAAGCCCTTTTCCATTTTCTGAGCGCAAAAAACGGGTCGTTTTGTGAAGTAACCACCAAAATGCCGTTTCAGAATGCTACCGTCCTATTTTCCTAAAATACTAGACCACCTTACATGGACTATATCCCAACCGGTACATCTCAAACCTTTTCGTCCATCCCGGATAAAAAGGACAAATGTCTGCCGAAACGGTAGGAAGTGGGTCCGGTTTGTACTATAGATACATGATCTATCGCCCGTGATTTTTTTAAAAATCATTTTTAGACTCGCAATATGTGGTTTCTTCAGAGATCCAATACAAGTTCTAACGATGCTCGTCCCCTATCTTCATGCACACCGGTTCGACCATAGTTAGAAATTCAGATAATTCAAAACGGGCATAATAAATTCAAAAAAATCCGAACAATGAAAATCCTTCGCATGGTGTCATATTATGTTACATAGTTGAAAGGAAAAATACCAGACTTGGTATATTGATCATGTTTCGAAAAAACCTTCACAAAATGATCTATCATGTTCGAGGTTTCATGGCTTTCGGTCCAAATGACCGATGTTATGTGCTGAATCACGGCATAGTTTGTGATGTTGTGCCCATATTATGCATGTGTGTGGACGCGCCATTTTTCATCTTTAGTCCCGATTGGTGACACCATCCGGGACAAGGTACACTCCGCACGACATAATGTCGACACGCCATTTTTTCCGCCATTTTTCTTCCCGCCATTTTTTCCCGCCAGTTCTTCACTATATATATATATATATATGTAGGGTTGGCCTCCATTGTCATTGCACATCTCTAGACTCATATCTGCAACCTCATCACTCTTTCCCATGGCTTCCACCGTAGCACTAACTCCCAGGGAGGCGGAGGCGCTTTGCGCTCGAACTACCCCTGCCCGCCGGGCTACTGTGTCCCCGTCGGCTGGATGCTGAGCGCCGGAGGCGTGCCGGTTCCTCCTGTCCCTCTAGGTGTGGCGCGTCGGATGGCCATCACGAACCACTACTACTTCGAGCTCACGCCGGAGCAGCGGAGGAATCCCAGATGGCATCCCGACTATTTCCCGACTTGGGAAGCCTTCTTCGTGGATCGGCGTGAGAGGGCACTTGTCAGGCACGAGGAGGTGGGCCCACCTCCTCCGAACTTCAACGAGTCCGGCCGTCGGCTGTGGTGGCGCGGCCGGACTCTCCAGAGCGTCATGGCCTACGACACGGCCACCGACTCTAGCCCCTGCCTGCGCTACCCTCAAGTCCAGCCCACTCGTACTCAACCTTCAAGGTTCAACTACGGCGACCCCGACGACGATAGCGACGACGGCCGCGGCGAGTACGACGACTACAGTGGCGAGTATTACAGGTCTAGGCAGGAGCATGACTGAATTATTCCAACATTGCAAAACAAGTTCGGCCGATTGTGGCTTAATCTGGCCATGTATCTTAATTTTCAGTTCTTCTATGTAACTTTGTATTAGTTGTGTTATGTACTTTACTTCCAGTTCTATCCTAATCAAATTTTCTTTCCGCCCATTATTTTCCGTCCTCTTTTTCCCGCCCATTAAAAACAGAAAATGGTTTTGAATTACTTATAAGTTAATTCATTTTTAATTGTAAATGATTCATATTTTAAATGGTTACATTAATTATTTTTTAAAACAGAAAATGGTTTTAAATTATTTATTCAAATCCAAACACTTTTTATGTTTAAAGTTTTTCTAAATTCCAAATTAATATTTAAAAATATAAGTTAATTCATTTTTAATTTTAAATGGTTGCATTAATTATTTTTTAAAAATAGAAAATGGTTTTGGATTATTTATTCAAATCCATACACTTTTTATGTTTAAAGTTTTTCTAAATTCCAAATTAATATTTAAAAAATATAAGTTAATTCATTTTTAATTTTAAATGGTTACATTAATTATTTTTTAAAAATAGAAAATGGTTTTGGATTATTTATTCAAATCCATATACTTTTTATGTTTAAAGTTTTTCTAAATTCCAAATTAATATTTAAAAAATATAAGTTATTTCATTATTAATTTTAAATGGTTCATAGTTTAAATGGTTACATTAATTATTTTTCAAAACAGAAAATGGTTTTGAATTAGTTATTCAAATTCAAACACTTTTTATGTTTAAAGTTTTTCTAAATTCCAAAGTAATTATCATTTAAAAAACATTACAAATTTAAACCCAAAAATAAAAAATAAGGCGGGAACAGAGAGAAAATACCTGATTTTTTTTGAAAACAGGGGAATATGTCCCGGTTGGAGCCACCAACCGGGACTAAAGACCCCCTGCGCGCGCCCCTTCAGCTGCTGAAAATTGGAGTATACGTCCCGGTTGGTGGCTCCAACCGGGACGTATGCCCTTTTAGTCCCGGATGGAGCCACCAACCGGGACGTATACTCCCTCCCCTTTATAACTTCTCTTCTTCTTCTCTGCTTCTCTTCTCTGCTTCTCTGTTTCATCGACGACGCCGCCAGGCTGCCCGCGTCCTCCGTCGTCGTCAACGCCTCCGCCTCCGGCCGCCACCGCCGCGCGCTCCCGTAGCGGCTCCTCCTCCGGCCGCCACCGCCGCGCGCTCCCCGTAGCGGCTCCTCCTCCGGCCGCCACCGCCGCGTGCTCCGTAGCGGCTCCTTCTCCTCCCGCACGCCTCCTCCGGCCGCACCTCCTCCGGCCTCCGCTCCTCCGGCCGCACCTCCTCTCCTCCGGCCGCACCTCCGCTCCTCCGGCCGCACCTCTGCTCCTCCGTCCGCACCTCCTCCGGCCTCTCCCCTGTCCCCTTCCTCGGGTATGTCTCCCGGCCCGCGCGCCCTTCCCTCTCTCGCTCTCTCCCAAATTTCCGCAAATTTGTAGTATTAGGTTGATTGGTGTTTGTAATGTAGATTGATTGGTGTTTGTAATGTAGATTGATATTGTTGTGTTGAAAGAATTTGCAATATATGTGAGTGATATTGTTGTGTTGAAAGAATTTTGCTAGTTTACTTGTCGTAATTATGTCTAATAGTTATTCTAATAATTATGTAATTTGTCACAATTTGTTGGATAATGCATTTGATAATGGATGCTTTGGTATTTTTTGCTATTAATATAGATGGCTTACGCAAAGTTTTTCATGTGCATCACGTTGGGTATGTTGTGCAATCGGATTGTGGTGTTCAGATTGTGGACGTGGCAAATACTATAATATTTTTCCCGACTAGTCCTAGTCTTAGACGGCGGTCGGCGGCTCGGGAAAAGGGGATGTCGGTGGCCGGTTCCGCAGGACATGGGAGGCGTGCAGGGACGCGTGGGGCGGGTGTATTGTGGCAAGAGAGAGGCAGAAGCTCTGTTTTGCTCAGGATTCGGTTAGCGGCGCCGAGAAAGCGCCGAGAAACATCGGATAGACGGTGGAATAGTGAAAGGGTAAGACACCGAATTGTCTTGGAAAAAGGGCCAACGTTTAATGTAGATATGCACCACATCTACAGTATCAAGCCACCACCGCCAGTGCCGGCAACGCACAGGCAAGGCCCGGTGGCCCGCCCTAACAGCGCAACGACGAGGGAAAGGTGAGGAGAGGGGGGAGGAGGCGGCGCCGATGGGAGTTCCCCTGTTCGCTCACGCGTGGGCGAGACATGGGCGAAGGGGTCGCGCGGTCAAAACCATTGTGTTCGACGTAGGAAAGCTCGGTCTGGCTCGGTCGCGCGTAAATCTTCCCATGAAATTGCATGCCCTTAGGTGCATGTGGGTTCGACGATGTGCCTTCGCCAGGGCATTCCGAACCCTCTTAAATCGATTCCAATATGGTATTTTGTTAGTATCTAGTGTTACCTATCTGCTGGATAGTTTCCCTTTTGTAGCCTTATACTCATGTTCCCCTCTCATATGCATCCGAGGTTTCTTCGAACTAGGTTTTACACCCCTCGGAACTCCGGAATATTGATTTTAGTTGATTTTAGCTAGAGTTACCTATCTACTACACGGTTTCCTTTTTGTAGCTAGGTTTAGGGTTTCTCTTCATTTTTATTATTGTGTATGTATATATTAGGGTTTCTCTGAATTAGGGTTTATATCTCTCAACACCATACCTAACTTTCTCCTTTAGCCGCTTTGACTTATTCGTTTTTCCACCTATGCAGAAAATATGGACCCACACGTCAGAGACGAAGAAAAGGAAGAGTTGATCCAAGGTGTGATCCGTGGGGAAGAAAATTTAGACGTATCAACGTTTCTGAACAACTCCGGTGAGGGTGATCCTCTTTTTACCGGAATAGACGACTTGTTTGAGGTTGAAGGTGTTGTCTTCCGCGAGGGAGAAGGCGATGCCTTGTGTAATCGAGAAGACGACCGCTCCGGCGAGGTGCATGTAATATAATTAATTCATTAATTAATCATCTGCTATCTATATAGAAATAATAACGACGATCTTTCTTCTTTTAGCCCTCCGGATCGAAGGAATCTACTGAAAAGACCAGACGAGGCCCAACCAAAAAGTTGCAAGACCATGAGAGGTTCAGAATCGAAGATGTCGCTGAAGACGGCAAACCGACGGCTCCCGAAGTTGTCGCAACCAAATTTGTGGCACAATGCGGAGTAATCGTTAGGGACTTAATCCCGATCACCATTAGAAATTGGAATAGGCCTGCTAATGCGGATGAAGAGGGAACATGTTTATTTGTCCCTAACCACGCCAAAGATTTACTGTGGAAGAGGCTCATGGTTAATTTCAAACTACCGAAGATAGAGCTGGATCCAAATGCGGAGGATCCAGTTGAGGACGCCTTACAACATGGGAGAGCCATGGAGGCTAAGGTCAGGGAGTGGGCTTTGAAGAAGATGGCGCAGTGTTTCACCAACTGGAAGAAAAGATTGCACCTTGACTATGTCGTGAAAGAGAAGACTCCCGATTTCAAAAATATTCAGTTTGAGAAGATAAAACCATTCTGGACTGAGTTTGTGGAATACAAGAAATCAGAAAAAGCTAAGAAAATGTCTGAAACGAATAAGCGGAATGCTTCTAACAAGAAGTATCACCATACTATGGGGCAAGGTGGCTACAGGGCTAGCATTCCTAAGTGGGAGAAACTTGAGAATGAACTGCGTGCTAAAAAGATCACCCCAGAGACAGACGATTGGGTAGAACGTGCAAGGAATTGGTTTTACGGGCATGGGGGCACGTTGGACTCGAAAGGGAGGTGTATATATAACATACGACATAAAGAAGACCCCTTGCCAATCGAGAGGATGAGAAAAGCAGTAAAGGCTGTTAAAGATGGGGACTTCATTCCTGATAGAGAGAATGATGAGCTCACACTCGCCCTTGGAAATAAGGAACATGATGGACGAACACGAGGCACAAGAGGCTCCCAACCATGGAGGACTGGGTTTCCCGAAGAGAGGAAGAAATATCCTGATAGAAGCCGTCAGAGGAGAAAGGACAGGGTGGAAGCTGAAGCAAATAGTCAGAAAGAGCGAATGCATTTAATTGAAGAATGATTAAAGCAACAACAAGATGAAATTAACGCACTTAAAGAGCAAAGTACTACCGGCCCATCTCAGCGGCACACTGCATTCGATGCTACCGGCCTATCGAATAATCGAAAAAGCAGTGTGGCTTCCACCGAGGTCCCGGGTGATGACAATGGCGATGACGATGATGCACCGACGATGGCTCCTGTTGGCTACCCAGTGGATGATATCAGAGAATGACACACTGCGAGCTACATGTCAAAGTTGTGAACATATCAATGAAGGTGGCGGTCGGCTATGCCTTACCAATTGGACCCACACCAACTTACCACTGTCGTCCGGTTCCATAGGGCTACGCTGTTGTCGGCGTGGATGAAATCATGCCCACCTTTGAAGTTTTGGATCTTCACTACCCTGCAGGTGAAGGGGATGTGACTGTACTGGGAGACGCAAAAAACGTCACCATTCTATGGCCGAAGGAATGTATCGTGCTTCGAAATCACACGCCAAGGCCATCTTCGCCGCCGCCTCACCCGTCTCCAGCGAGGTCGTCGCCGCCGCGGCAGCCGTCTTCGTCGCCTCACCCGGCTCCGTCGCCTCACCAATCTCCGGCGCAGCCATCACCGCGGGAGCCATCGCCGGCGCCTCAGGATAAAAAGTGTAAGCGTACCGCTACGATGCGTCGTTGTAAGCAATCGCCGAAACGTAAACAAGAGCCTCTTCCAAAAGTACCAAAGGTTCCTTCCAAGAGAGCTTATGACTGTACTGAAGAGGAGACTGCGGCGATCATTGATGCGAAAACGACAGCGTTTTTCGCTAAGCTGAGGCGGCCGAAAGAGCCAGAGTTCCCCAGCTCCAAAGAAGAAAAAGCCAAAGTGTTGAAAATGTTAAAGGCTCTTCATCAACCCGAGCCAAAGCTGTCATCAGACTATGAGCGTTCTATTCTCAAGTCACATGCGGCACAAAAAGCCTCGAAGAGCAGTACTGATGCAAGCGAGAAATCTGTTGCCCAGCTCGGAGAACAAGCAAAACAGACTTGCGCCCCTCTCAAGGTGATTTCCCAAACCAATGTGGGGTCGAGCAAATATGGGGCCGAAGAGCAGTATGATCCAGAGGTAGTTGCACAATACGAAGAAGCTGCCGCTGCTCAAGGTATGAGTATTGCCTAGTACTTATCCCAGTTAGAGTTCTTCCCCGTGAGTGAAGTAGCATATAAATACCAGTACGGCAAACCTCTCGTCAAACCTGAGGAGGTAAACAATCTTCCAACAAAAATGCGAAGATTGCATAACTGGTACTTGCATGCCACAAAGGCCGGAGCTAACTGGATAGTGCTGAAGGTTACAAAAAAGCATTATGGGAAAGATATGGATGACATGATATCCATTGAATTTGATGAACTATTTCAATTATTCAATCAAGACGCCTTGGACAAATCGATCATTAATGCCTATTGTCTGTAAGTACTAATTCTATAATTAATTTAGTCTCCAGCTATCTCACCTTGTTTATTGCATGTATATAATCATACTATAATATGCAGAACGAAGATGCTCGAATGCAGCAGAGGACAAATCAATGACATTGGCTTCATTGACTCATATTGGGTTTATCAAGCTAATCTCAAAACAAACCCCCAGGATACGGAGGATAATATAGTACACGCGTTAAGGTTTTAAGAAACCAAAAGGGAAATACTATTTCCTTACAACTTCGAGTGAGTGTTATTGTCTTGTATACACTTTCTATTTCGCTTACTCGATGTTAAGTATATAATTCATTAGTTATGAATTCGCAGCTACCACTATATTCTGTTAATCATTCAACTTGACAAAGGGCGAGTACTAGTTATGGACTCAAAACATAAACCCCTTGAGACGTGGAAGGACATGCAGATACTTCTCCAGCGGTAATTCTAATCATTATGACACTATATCGGCAACGTTCGTGAATTTTATGATATCAAGTACTTAATAACTTATTTTATTCGTTTTCTACGCCGGGCAGCGCTTGGAAACGGTTCACCAACAAGGCTAGGGGTGTTTGGAAAGAGAAGCTTATATTTCAACCACTAAATGTAAGCACCGCTAGCTATATCCGCGCATCTCTTTGATTCTAGTTTTGATACAGTTATCATCATGCTTGATTATTATTTTGAATGAACTCTGTTTCGTAAAGTGCCTGACGCAGGGACCAGGTAACAATCTATGTGGATACTATGTTTGCGAGTTCATCTGGCAGACGTGCGATGAGAAGGGCAGAAATTTAGAGCAACTCCACGTACGTAAATAATTTCTATAGTTTTTAATTACAATCAAATTGTGTTTAGTTTCATTCATATAGGCTGACTCCTTTTTTAAATCAGATCGAACGTCTACGGGACGGTCTTCTGCCAAAGGATCGCGTACGAGCAATTCAGGAGAATTGGCGAGATTCTTGGATGCAGAAGTCCTAGACCCAAAAGGGGGATACTATCCGGCTATGTATAGACAATATGGATTGTAAAAATAGCAACTTTGAAGGAATTGGCCGGTAGCATCGAATAGAAACTTTTGTATGTAGTGCATGAACTCGATCCGTGTATTGAATATAATATTGTCATGATATTCATGATGTAATATAAGGTTCCTTTATTGATAAGTGCAAATCACTAAATAAACAATAAAACAACCTAAATGAATTCTCTGCCGCGGCACAAAAAGTGGCGAAAATACTGCCACGGCAACAAAATATGCCAAAATAAATTCTCTGCCGCGGCAGAGAAATGAGCCAAATCTCTGCCGCAGCAGAAGGTTATTAATCCCGGTTCGTACACGAACCGGGACTAATGCTCCACCCCCTCTCCCTCTACCGCTGCCACGTGTGCACCCTTTTGTCCCGATTGGTGGGGCAACCGGGACTAAAGGTTAGGGCTTTAGTCCCGATTGCCCCGTCCCGGTTAGGCAACCGGGACTAAAGCCTCGTACCAACCGAGACCTATAGCCCCGTTTCCACCAGTGTAATTAAAACGCTGACTTACTTGTACGCTAGCAAGCATGCATGCTTCATAATCAAATAGGCCACGCAACCGGCTAGCTAGTTAAGTAACTTTGTTTTACCTATCTATCTAACCTTTAGTCAATCTATGGAAAATTTTAAAAAGCAAAGTAAGCATACATCGGCTATAGTTGTTATAAACACTACAAGGAAATAGGAGAACAAGAAACGAAACACATGCCAGGGACACAAGATTTTAACGTGGGAAAATTATTCTAACAAAGGGAGGAAAAAACCATAGACACCAGCGAGCGAAACTTTTAGGGATGTAAATGGTACAGATAATTTTCGCTTCGAATTCGCATCCACATCCGTTTTTTGAGGATATGGTATACGTTTTCAGACATCCGATGGATATGGATGCGGATGCGGATACAGATACTTGTCGAGCGGATATCCGACAGATATGGTAGCGGATGTGGTAGTGATGATATCCGACGGATAAGGATAATCCAACATTTTATGCGGATTATCCGAGGTACTCAAATAGGATAATCCGATAAATTTAGCACAAACCCAATATGCATGTTATACTATGTTATTACCAATCTTGCACTTTTATACTACTGCTATCTAGTGTTGCACGCTTTCTTATCATTTTTTTTGCATAAACTAAATAAATTTTTACTTTTCTATGTGTATTTGTTCGATTATCCTCTTCCGATCCGAGTCTGCCCCGAATCTGCCCCATATCCGTAGTCCGATATAATCCGCATTACAATCTGCATCCGTCTATTATCCGCTCCGATATGAATCCGCCAAAAAAATACGGTAAAGGATATGGTAATAGCAATATTCGATCCGATCCGTTTACATCCCTAGAAACTTTACTATATGGAGGAGTGTTTACACAACACCGAATATTATCAGATACGACTTATCCCAGCCGGCGGCTTATAAGAGGTATATATAATGGTGGAAAACTAGGTCATCAATGATCCATTTAGGACCATGCATATGAGTGCATGCTTACATGTGTATAGATTTCATGACAATCCATGAGTAGATTTTTGTTGCCTGAAAACATGTAACTCTTTTTTTTCAGAATTCAAAAAGGATATTTTAAAGTTTTAAAATTCTAAGAAAAATCTAAATTTAGACATTGTTGTGTTCTACCAGCATGAAAAATCTCAACTCGAAATAAGAGATTTTTAGAGCTGCATAAAAATGAAAATTTCTGACCGATTCCGAGGTTTTGAAATCTTACATTGTTCACTACTATAGATGTCAGATTTTTAAGTGAACCACGATATAAAAGATCTAAAATGATACTTCCTCCGTCCCAAAATATAAGGAACCCTTAAATTTCGCTGGTTAACATGATATAAATTTGACTATGATTTATACTTATAATACGTCCTCAAAAATTGTATATGTATATATGAAACGAAAGAGATTGGGAGAGGAATGCATCGATGCCATTTATACACTATAAACACATATAATTTAATTTATACTATTGGTCAAAGTCATGTATCAAAGACCATGCAGAAAAAGTGTGCCTTATATTTTAGGACAAAGGGAGTAAAATATTATTCATTCACAAATTAAATATGTTTAAAAAGTTTATTCCAAGATAACTTTTCGCTTAGTCTGTACAACCGTGAATGTATTTCTCGATCATTTCAACACACTAAGGATGATGCCCTTGGATTTGTGAATGTCATCATGCTAATTTTATGGAAAAGAATGAATAGTCTGTCTTACATGTTAATTGCTATCTGCTCCCATTACCAGGTTTGGTTCGGCGATGTTAAAAAAACAGGTGAAGAGAGTCATACATCCTGGCCTATGCATATTCATATGGACACATCTATTTTTATTGAAGCTGGTGCAAGGCAACGACAATTCATCAACAATAGCACACTAAATACACAACAATATGGCAATACACCAATGGCTTTGGGACACAAATATTTCTCTGAGATGCGCTTATTCTCCGCGAAAAGATTCACGTGTTCTACGTGGACCGGGATTTCGGCGACACATCTAGAGATAACTTGATCTATCGAAAACAGGATAAAACCCTTTGAGCTGCATATGAAGGAAGATTCGGCGAGATACGATACCCTTTGTGCTGGCGCCACATCTTTAACCTGGCGCACGCCCTTTAATGGCTTTAGCTAAAGATCAGTGAGCAAGAAACGGATGGGACGTCATCTCGACCTACTTCTACATGCAGCTAGCTGGAAATTAACAATGCAAGAGTCAATTACATGTACGCATGCACGAGCTAGCTAGCTTGATATACTCCCTCCGTTTCAAAATATAAGATGTTTTAGGTTTATGAAGAAAATAAATCTAGACTTGTTTTAGTACGTAGGTTTACTCAACTTTAGGATAAATCTATATACTAAAAGTAGTCTAGATTTTTTTTTTACAAACCTAAAACATCTTATATTTTAAAACGGAGGAAGTATTTATTATCTAGTGTCAAAGATGCTTATGGATGCACTGTTGAAGGTTGACCTGTGTTTTGGATCTTGTTTTGACGCGTTGTTGAGCTAGACTAGATCGATCTATTGATTAACTAATGTGTAGTGTAGTGCATTGCAAGGCTTGTTATGCATGCCAGATCTTGCAAGGCTCCAAACCTTTGGGACTTGTGATAGTACCAATCGTAAGGTAAAGTCAATTGCAATATACTGAATTATTTCATTAGCAAGCACACACATTCTTGTTGTATAGAGATAATTTTAAGCTACGATCTCTCTTGTTAAAAAAAAAACTTGTAAACCCCTATTTTAGCTGGAGTTCCTTTTAGGCAATCATGTTGCACCACAATTGGAAAACTTAAAAAAGAAAAAAGCGTGGGGATAGAAGGTAGGAAGATTCTTAAGCTTCCTTCCATACCACTGATTATAAGTAATTTAATTTTACCCGGCGTTTTGGTTGTAGAAAAAAATGATTATTCCCAGAAAAAAGGAGCTTTGTTGCAGTACCATTACGCTAGTGTGTGGGCCCGCACTATTTGTCCGGCCCACTACGGCAGCCCCCGGCGGATCCACGCGAGAGCCACACGCAGACACGTGCCACCGCTGGGGCCCGGTCCACCACACTTAGGTATGGCCTGCCGGCCGGCGTGCGCACAAAAGAAGCAGCTTCTTCTGACAGGTTGGACCCAGAACGAACACCTTTTTTGACGGCGTAGAAGATGTGCATGATCAAAATTTTCAAAGTGTTTGTCGTGCACTAATAATCGGTGGCCTAAACACAGGGGCCAATGTGAACTCACATCACGGCGCCCAGTGCCACCGACAAAAAGCGAAAATTGTTAGCGTGCTGCTGACCAAGCATGTATGCATGGATCTATCAGCGAGTAAATTGAATAACCCACCGTACCTATTACTTGACTGACTATACGCAAAACACCATTTTTACCTATTTTTGCACAGACTATCAACTATTGGTGTAATACATTACATGTAGATCCAAATCAAATATTAGGTTGATTAATTGCAAATTTTATGACCAGGGTCAACTAGGTAGTGATAATGTGGCGCCAACGTGTCTTTATCCGATGCATTGTTGTCAAAATTTTAAAATAAATAAAAACTTCCAATAACTGAAACAATATAAACTACCCTATAAACTAACTAATTAAGAAATGTTTGAAAGAATTTTGTTTTAATTTTTTACTTTTTCAAAAAAAATTAAAAGTTTGGTAAAACACACTATATAAGACGCATGGATGTCACATCCTCACGTCGTGTGGTCCAGTTGTTAGTAGTTAATCCATTTAATATGAGATTTGGACATCATGTGTGCAACATGTTACCCCAATAGTTAGTGGTTTATGTAAAAAATAGATAAAGTTAGTGTTTTGTGCAACGAAGACAGCAGTACGCACTGGTTCGTGCGATTTACTCTCTATCGGCTAGCTAGCTTACACATGCATGGGGCCAGCCATCGGCCACAAATGACACACCTGTGCCGGCATTGCTACCGTATGTACCGGCTGCTTTAGCGCTTTGGGCAAAAGCCTAACTGACCCATGTGTGTGTGATCGACGGTTCAATGCACTACTCGTCCCATCCATCGATCTTTTGCTCCTCCTTTTGGGTGATTCCTATCGTCCACAGGACAGCCTGGAGCTACGTGTTTCTCGCACGTCCGGTAACCCCATATGTGTGTGTGTGTGTGTGTGAAAAATCGAGTGGTCGATGTGTATGGTATGCCACGCTTTTATACAAGGCTCGACAACCATCAGTTGATCAAAAGTGAAAATTACTGCGTCAGGATCATGAGATCGTCCCAATGACTAATAAGAAGATAAGCATCATATATAGTTGTCCCAAAGGTAAATTTATATATTTACATGCATATATAGGTGTGTGTGCCTAATAAGTGTGAATATTGGCTTGGAGAATTATACTAGTAGTAGTTCGCAAGATAGAGAAAATATTTACATTTATTATAGAATAGAAGTCACACTGCGAGTTGCAGCGATACGACTGATATACGAGAAATTTAACATCCGTATTGACCAAAGAAAAAATGCAGCATCCATCAAATATATAAGACCGACACCGGTTCTCAGTTTTGATCACCAAAGTGTTTGTTGCATGCGGCAAGTAATAGTACCTTATTCGATTCTTGCTTGAAGCAAAGTTTTCTAACAATACATTAGTTGTGGATATAACTTATATTATGTTGGTAGTAATACACTAATGCATCGAACACATAGTCCCATAAACGGTTCGAGATGATGTAATCCAATCCTCAAAACAGGCTTTCGCCTAGCTTTATAAATAAAGCACACATGTGTGACCGCTGCTGGACCAGACAGCACAACGCTTAAGGGATAAACCAGTATAACCACGAGACCACTACTGGGACAGACAACACAAAGCAAGCCAGAAAATATAAAACAAAAGAAAATAAAGCCGACATCGACGGTGCGACGAGAACGAAGGTAACTCGCCTCCGATGCGCCCACCGGAGAAGTACCACCACAGAACTAGCAATCCAAAACGTCGCGTACCAAGCAACACCTCCAAGAAGGGAAGTGACGATAACGACACTGCTACCCGAACATGTCCTAGGGTTTCCCCCGGTACGCCCCAGGAGGTGTGAGAGATATACACCCGGCGCCCTTCAGGAAGGAATGTGATACCCGCGGACATCACCGCATCAGGGTCAAGTAGACAGGGATTTCTCCTGACCTCTCAAAAGTCACACTCCCGGACCCCTTGAGATGCTCATGTTGGAGATATGCCCTAGAGGCAATAATAAATATAGTTATTATTATATCTTTGTGTTTATGATAAATGTTTACATTCATGCTATAATAGTATTAACAAGGAAACATTAATACTTGTGTGATTTGTAAACTTAAATTGAAGTCCCTAGTATAGCCTCTATACATCACTAGCTTGTTGGTTAATAAATGATTGTGGTTTCCCTATCATGAACATTGAGATGTTATTAACAACAAGATCATATCGTTAGGAGAATGATATGGTGGACATACTCCTATAGATAAGCGTAGCATAAAGATCAAGTCATTTTAATAGTTCAATTGCTATATGCTTTCTGATACATAGTAACCTAATTCCTTCGACCATGAGATCATGCATATCACCTTTACCGGAAGGATGCTTTGATGACATCAAACACCACACCGTAACATGGTGGCTATAAAGGTGGCATTGAGTGTTCGGAAAGTATTGGTTGAGACACATGGATCAAGAGTGGGATTTGTCCATCCATATGACGGATAGATATACTCTGGGCCCTCTCGGTGGAATGTCATCCAATTAGCTTGCAAGCATGTGACTAGCTCACAAGGGATCACATACCACGGGAACGAGAAAAGAGTACTTATCGGTAACGAGGTTGAACTAGGTATGCAGAGATACCGACGATCATAACCTCGGATAAGTAAACTATCGTGAGACAAAGGGAAATTGGTATCGTATGTAAGTGGTTCATTCGATCGCAAAGTAATCGTAGAAATATGTGGGAGCCATATGAATTTCCAGATTCCTCTATTGGTTATTGATCGGAGAAGTGTCTCGATCATGTCCGCATAATTCACGAACCGTAGGGAGACACACTTAAGGATTCGACGTTGTTTGAGTAGTTATGGAATGATGAGAAAGAGACTGAATGTTGTTCGGAGTCTCGAATGGGATTCAGGATATCACGAGGAGATCCGGAATGGTCCGGAGAATAAGATTCATATAAGGAAAGTCCCATTTCGGAGTTGGGGAATGGTTCCGGTGTTTTCATCGGGAATGTTCTAGAAAGTTCCGGAATGTCCGGTACTCCGGAGGAGAAGGGTACATGGATGTGTTATATCAAGTTGGTATGATTGCATCATGTACTAAGTGTCATCGCTGAACAAAATAGAGGGTTTATTCAAATCCTAGTTTGAAAAGTCAAACGGCTAGTTTGAAAGTCAAACGGCTAGTTTGAAAGTCAAACGGCTAATTTTGGAAAGAGGAAAGGAGGAGGAAACCGAGTTAGGGAGGAGTCCCTCCTCCCCACCGCCGGTGCACCACCCAAGCCGAGTTGGGGAGGGACTCCTCTCCCTCCCCTTGGCCGGCCGGCCCCTCCACCTATATAAGGAGGGGCAGGGCTCCCTCCTAGAGACACACAAGATTCTCTCCTCCAAACCCTAGCACGAAGCCGCCGCGGCCTCCATAGCCGCCACCGGCCCTAGGGCACTCGCCGCCGCCTAGGTGAAACCCTAGCCGCCGGCCTAGCCCCCTCCTCGGCGTGTCTAAAACCTAGATCGTCGAGGGACTCTCTCATACTCCACCATACTCGCTCCGGCTTAAGGCGAAGCCCTGCGAGATCTCCCCTCTACTTCCGGTACCACGCCGTTGTGCTGCCGGAATCACGAGGAGAGTGCTACAACCTCCACTGCCTGCTGGAACAAGGGAGAGGAAGGTCTTCGTCGAGTACCGAACGTGTGACCGACTGCGGGAGCGCTGCCGGAACGCAGCGCCGGAAGGATCGTCTACACGATCTTGAGATCAGGAAGAGTACGACTACATCACCCACGAGAATCCGCTCTCGTTAAACACTTTGGAATCTTCGAGGGTGAGTTATTCCATCGACTTGTTGCTACAATCTAGTAGATAGATCTTGGCTTGTTTGTTTGTATGCGATAGAATTTTTTGTTTTCCATGCTACGAAACCCTACAGTGGTATCAGAGCCGTGTCTATATGTAGATCTGTTGCACGAGTAGAACACAATGGTCATTGTGGGCGTTGATGCTTTTATTGTCGATTGCTTCTTGTGTACTTTGCATCTTGCGGGATGTTGGTATGAAGCGGCCCGGGCTAACCTTACATGACATCGTTCATGAGACTTGCTCCACGCTTGACATGCAACTAGTATTGCATAAGTGGCTTTGCGGGTGCATGTTTCTCCTAGCATAGTTAAGATCCAATTTACAACGGGTGATTAACAATACTAGTATCAATGTTGTGGTTCATGTTTGTAAGTTAGAACGACACTTATTGAAAGCCCCAAACCACGTAAAACATGCAAAGAAAGTAGAAGCGTCTAACTTTGTTTTGCAGGGGTGTGCAGTGATGTGATATGGCCATGATTGTGATTATATTTGATGTATGCAATGATCCTTATTGTAAGTTGGCAACCGGCAGGAGCCATATGGTTGTATTTAATTTATGTTAAGACCCGCGTGTCTATTCAAAGTAGTTGTAATAGTTGAAGCCGGTGGACGACAACCATGGAGAAGCGTCATTGACCTTGATGCAATGCCGGTGATGATGGAGATTATGTTCGTGCTTGAAGATGGAGATCGGAAGCACAAAGAAGAAAGGCCATATCATATCACATATTATGAATTGCATGTGATGTTAATCCTTTATGCATCTTGTATTGCTTAGTAGACGACGGTAGCATTATAAGATGATCCCTCATGCACATGAATTTCAAATCATAAAGTGTTCACCCTTAGTTAGCACCGTTGCTAAAGCTTGTTGTTTCGAAGCACCACGTGATGATCGGGTGTGTTAGATTCCGCAAGTGTATACAACGTGAGCAAGCCAGATTTGCTCATGCGGAAACTAAGGTTTGATCTTGACGAGCCTAGTATGTACAGACATGGTCTCGGAACACGGATCACCGAAAGGTAAAGCATGAATCATATAGTAGATATGATGAACATGTCGATTGTTTGCCATTGAAACTATATCAACTCTCGTGATGATCGGTGTTGATGTGGTGGATTTGGTTCGTGTGATCACTAAAACAATGTGAGGGATGTTGTTTTGAGTGGGAGTTCACCTAGATTAATTTTATTATTAATTTGAACTCAATTTGTCATAAACTTAGTCTAAACTATTGCAAATATGTTGTAGATCAATGGCAGCCCCTACCATCAATTTTAATGCGTTCCTAGAGAAAGAAAAGTTGAAAAAACAATGGAAGCAACTTCGCGGATTGGTTCCGCAATTTGAGGATTGTCCTCACAGCTGGTAATTTGACCTATGTGCTGGATGCACCGCTGGGTGACCCACCTACAGCTACTGCTACCGATGAGGTAAAGAATGTTTACGTCACTCGAAAGACACAGTACTCCACAGTTCAGTGTGCTATCTTGTATGGTTTAGAATCGGAGCTTCAGAAAAGGTTTGAGAATTCAGACCCACATGATATTGTGTGTGATCTCAAATTGATCTTTGAGACTCATGCGGCAATTGAGAGCTATGAGGCTTCTGAAAAGTTCTTTAACTGCAAGATGGAAGAGGGCAGCTCTGTCAGTGAGCATGTGCTTAAGATGTCTGGGCACGCAAACAAACTTCAAAGCTTGGGTATAGTGATTCCTAATGCTTTGGGGATTTACCGTGTCCTCCAATCACTACCACCAAGTTACAAGAACTTTGTGATGAATTACAACATGCAGAACATGAACAAGACGTTGCCAGAACTCTTTGCCATGTTGAAATCTGCAGAAGTGGAGATAAAGAAAGAGCACCAAGTGTTGTTGGTCAATAAGACCACCAAATTCAAGAAAGGCAAGTCTAAGCAAAAGGGACACTTCAAGAAGGGTGGTAAGAAAGTTACCACACCGACAAAGAAGACCAAGGCTGGACCTAAGCCTGATACTGAGTGCTTTTACTGCAAGGGAGAAGGTCACTGGAAGCGGAATTGCCCAAAGTACTTGGCGGATTTGAAGAACGACAACATCAAGAAGAAAGGTATATCTGATATACATGTTATTGATGTGTATCTCACTAGTACTCGTAGTAGTGCCTGGGTATTTGATACTGGTTCGGTTGCTCATATTTGTAACTCGAAACAGGTGCTGCAGAATAAACGGAAGCTAGCGAAGAACGAGGTGACGATGCGCGTTGGAAACGGATCAAAGGTTGATGTGATCGCGGTCGGCACGCTACCCCTTCATCTACCATCGGGATTAGTTTTATACTTAAATAATTGTTATTTGGTGTCTGCGTTGAGCATGAACATTATATCGGGATCTTGTTTATTGCGAGACGGTTACTTGTTTAAATCCGAGAATAATGGTTGTTCGATTTATATGAGTAATATGTTTTATGCACATGCACCGTTGATAGATGGTCTATTCTTATTGAATCTCGATAGTGGAAATACACATATTAATAACATTGAGGCTAAACGTTTGAAATCGAGCGATAACTCGACATATATGTGGCACTGTCGTCTTGGTCATATTGGAGTGAAGCGTATGAAGAAACTCCATTCCGATGGACTTCTTGAATCACTTGATTTTGAATCACTTGAAAGATGCGAAGCATGTCTGATGGGTAAAATGACTAAGACTCCATTTTCTGGTATGATGGAGCGAGCTACGGACTTATTGGAAATCATACATACCGATGTGTGTGGTCCAATGAGTGTAGCATCGCGCGGTGGTTATCGTTATGTTCTTACCTTCACGGATGACTTGAGTAGATATGGGTATATCTATTTCATGAAATATAAGTCCAAAACTTTCGAGAAGTTTAAGGAATTTCAAAGTGAGGTAGAGAATCAACGTAACAAGAAGATTAAATTTCTACGTTCTGATCGTGGAGGTGAATATCTAAGTTACGAGTTTGGCGAGCATTTGAAGAAATGCGGAATACTTTCACAATTGACACCGCCGGGAACACCACAGCGTAATGGTGTGTCCGAACGTTGTAATCGAACTCTCTTAGATATGGTTCGTTCTATGATGTCACTTACAGATTTACCGCTATCATTTTGGGGTTATGCATTAGAAACAGCCGCATTCACTTTAAATAGGGCACCATCTAAATCCGTTAAAACGACACCGTATGAATTATGGTTTGGGAAGAAACCTAAATTGTCGTTCCTTAAAGTTTGGGGATGCGAAGCCTATGTAAAGAAGTTACAGCCGGACAAGCTTGAACCCAAAGCGGAAAAATGCGTCTTCATAGGATACCCGAAGGAAACTATTGGGTATACCTTCTATCATAGATCCTAAGGCAAAATCTTCGTTGCCAAGAATGGATCCTTTCTAGAGAAGGAATTTCTCTCGAAAGAAGTGACTGGAAGGAAAGTAGAACTCGACGAGGTTGTTGAACCTTCTCTCGAACTTGCGAGTAGCGCAGCACCGGAAGTAGTTCCTGTGGCGCCTGCACCAGTAAGAGAGGAAGCTAATGATGATGATCATGAAACTTCGGTTGTAGTTGCTACAGAGCCTCGCAGGTCAACGAGAACTCGTACCACTCCTGATTGGTATGATCCCGTTATGAATGTCATGTTAGTGGATAACACCGATGACCCTGAGACATATGTGGAAGCGATGATGAGCCCAGATTCCAATAAATGGCAAGAAGCCATGAAATCCGAGATTGGATCCATGTACGAAAACCAAGTATGGACTTTGGTGGACTTACCGGATGGCCGGAAGGCCGTCGAGAATAAATGGATTTTCAAGAATAAAACAGATGCTGATGGTAATGTTACTGTCTATAAAGCTCGACTTGTCGCAAAAGGGTTTCGACAAATTCAAGGAGTTGACTACGATGAGACTTTCTCACCAGTAGCGAAGCTAAAGTTTGTGAGGATTATGTTAGCAATCGCTGCATATTATGATTATGAGATATGGAAGATGGATGTCAAAACAGCATTCCTCAATGGAGACATTGATGAAAAGTTGTATATGATGCAACCCAAAGGTTTTGTCGATCCTAAAGATGCTAACAAGGTATGCAAACTTCAACGGTCCATCTATGGATTGAAGCAAGCATCCCGAAGTTGGAATCAACGTTTTGGTAAGGTAATCAAAAGTTTTGGTTTTATACAATCATATGGAGAAGCTTGTATTTACAAGAAAGTGAGTGGGAGCTCTGTAGCATTCTTAATACTATATGTAGATGACATATTGTTGATTGTGAATGATGTAGACCTTCTTAATAGTGTCAAGGAATATTTGAATAATAGTTTTTCAATGAAGGATCTTGGCGAAGCAGCTTACATATTAGGCATAAAGATTTATAGAGATAGATCAAAACGCCAAATATCATTGTCACAAAGTACATATTTGGACAAAGTTCTAAAGAGGTTTGGAATGGAAGATAGCAAGAAAGGGTTCTTGCCCATGTTGCCCAATATGACCTTGAATAAAACTCAAAGTCCGACAACGGCAGAAGATAGAGAAAGGATGAGTAAGACTCCCTATGCCTCAGCCATAGGATCTCTAATGTATGCCATGCTATGTACTAGACCCGACATTGCATATGCTGTTAGTTTAACTAGCAGATATCAAAGTGATCTAGGAGTGGATCATTGGACAGCGGTCAAAAACATCCTTAAGTACTTAAGAAGAACTAAGGATACGGTTCTTTCTTATGGAGGTGATGAACAACTCGTTGTTAATGGTTACACCGATGTTAGTTGGAACACCGATCCGGATGATTCTAAATCACAATCTGGATAAGTATTTATTTTGAATGGTGCAGCAGTTAGCTGGAGGAGTGCAAAGCAAAGCGTTGTGGCGAGATCTTCAACTGAATCGGAATACATGGCTGCTTCGGAGGCTTCACAAGAAGCGATATGGACGAAAGAGTTAATTACAGAGCTGGGTGTGGTTCCTAGTGCGCTGGACCCAATGTCTATCTACTGTGATAACATGGGCGCCATAGCCAATGCGCAAGAACCAAGGTCACACAAGAAGCTGAAGCATATCAAGCTACGTTTTCACGGTATTCGAGAGCATGTCCAAGATGGGGACATAAAGATTTGCAAAGTACACACAGATCTGAATGTGGCGGATCCGTTGACTAAACCTCTCCCGAGGGCAAAACATGACCAACACCAAACTGCCATGGGTGTTCGGTATATTACCATGTAATCTAGATTAGATGACTCTAGTGCAAGTGGGAGACTGTTGGAGATATGCCCTAGAGGCAATAATAAATGTAGTTATTATTATATCTTTGTGTTTATGATAAATGTTTACATTCATGCTATAATAGTATTAACATGGAAACATTAATACTTGTGTGATTTGTAAACTTAAATTGAAGTCCCTAGTATAGCCTCTATACATCACTAGCTTGTTGGTTAATAAATGATTGTGGTTTCCCTATCATGAACATTGAGATGTTATTAACAACAAGATCATATCGTTAGGAGAATGATATGGTGGACATACTCCTATAGATAAGCGTAGCATAAAGATCAAGTCATTTTAATAGTTCAATTGCTATATGCTTTCTGATACATAGTAACCTAATTCCTTCGACCATGAGATCATGCATATCACCTTTACCGGATGGATGCTTTGATGACATCAAACACCACACCGTAACTGGGTGGCTATAAAGGTGGCATTGAGTGTTCCGAAAGTATTGGTTGAGACACATGGATCAAGAGTGGGATTTGTCCATCCATATGATGGATAGATATACTCTGGGCCCTCTCGGTGAAATGTCATCCAATTAGCTTGCAAGCATGTGACTGGCTCACAAGGGATCACATATCACGGGAATGAGAAAAGAGTACTTATCGGTAACGAGGTTGAACTAGGTATGCAGAGATACCGACGATCATAACCTCGGATAAGTAAACTATCGTGAGACAAAGGGAAATTGGTATCGTATGTAAGTGGTTCATTCGATCGCAAAGTAATCGTAGAAATATGTGGGAGCCATATGAATTTCCAGATTCCTCTATTGGTTATTGATCGGAGAAGTGTCTCGATCATGTCCGCATAATTCACGAACCGTAGGGAGACACACTTAAGGATTCGACGTTGTTTGAGTAGTTATGGAATGATGAGAAAGAGACTGAATGTTGTTCGGAGTCTCGAATGGGATTCAGGATATCACGAGGAGATCCGGAATGGTCCGGAGAATAAGATTCATATAAGGAAAGTCCCATTTCGGAGTTGGGGAATGGTTCCGGTGTTTTCATCGGGAATGTTCTAGAAAGTTCCGGAATGTCTGGTACTCCGGAGGGGAAGGGTACATGGATGTGTTATATCAAGTTGGTATGATTGCATCATGTACTAAGTGTCATCGCTGAACAAAATAGAGGGTTTATTCAAATCCTAGTTTGAAAAGTCAAACGGCTAGTTTGAAAGTCAAACGGCTAATTTTGGAAAGAGGAAAGGAGGAGGAAACCGAGTTAGGGAGGAGTCCCTCCTCCCCACCGCCGGTGCACCACCCAAGCCGAGTTGGGGAGGGACTCCTCTCCCTCCCCTTGGCCGGCCGGCCCCTCCACCTATATAAGGAGGGGCAGGGCTCCCTCCTAGAGACACACAAGATTCTCTCCTCCAAACCCTAGCACGAAGCCGCCGCAGCCTCCATAGCCGCCGCCGGCCCTATGGCACTCGCCGCCGCCTAGGTGAAACCCTAGCCGCCGGCCTAGCCCCCTCCTCGGCGTGTCTAAAACCTAGATCGTCGAGGGACTCTCTCATACTCCACCATACTCGCTCCGGCTTAAGGCGAAGCCCTGCGAGATCTCCCCTCTACTTCTGGTACCACGCCGTTGTGCTGCCGGAATCACGAGGAGAGTGCTACAACCTCCGCTGCCTGCTGGAACAAGGGAGAGGAAGGTCTTCGTCGAGTACCGAACGTGTGACCGACTGCGGGAGCGCTGCCGGAACGCAGCGCCGGAAGGATCATCTACGCGATCTTGAGATCGGGAAGAGTACGACTACATCACCCACGAGAATCCGCTCTCGTTAAACACTTTGGAATCTTCGAGGGTGAGTTATTCCATCGACTCGTTGCTACAATCTAGTAGATAGATCTTGGCTTGTTTGTTTGTATGCGATAGAAATTTTTTGTTTTCCATGCTACGAAACCCTACAGCTCCACCACACTTGCCGCCCGCCTGCACGCACCAACATGGTCTTGAGGTCACCATCGTCGTCACACCGTGAGCCATGGGGCGAGGCCAGTAAGACCGAGAGATAGGGAACTTCGGCGATGATCGGGATGAACACAACACGCGGGAGGGAACAACCTCCACTGCCAGAAGGCGGTAGCTAAACGAATGTAGCAACGAGACAAACCAGGCCCACTAGGCCCAGCCGATCCCGAGAAGGCTCGTGAAGTCTCGCCGCCCCACTGTAGCAAGGGTACCACCGTACACGCCAACCCCAGCACCAGGTCCAACTCCATTGTCTACCAGGGGAACCGCCACCGCGGAAAATCCCAGCCGTCAAGTAACATCACCTACGCCACCGAGTTTACCCGAGCAATTCGGACCTCTGCCGGTCCGAGGATCACCATCGCAAGTCGCCTCCCGGAGCCGCCTCCGCTGAAGGGATGCCTTGCAGACCACCTTCCGGGGCTGCCGCCCCGGCATCCGTGGAGCACAAACCGCCTCCCGGAGCCGCCTCCGCCGGAGAGTCGCCCACGCAAACCACCTTCCGAGGCCGTCGCCCCGACGTCCGCGAGTTCGGGACCAAGACGCGATAGGCAGCTCGTCGCCGAGACCAACAAGAGCGGCAAGGTGTGCCGCTAGAACAAATTTGCATGGATGGAAGAAGTGTCATCGGCAGGTGGCCACCTGCCACCATCGACGGCCATCTCTAGACTCGCAAGCCCGGAGACGGCCTCCAGCAACGCCATGGTCACGGAGGGGAGATCCATCCTCCACCGCTAGGTGCGGTCGCCGACCGGACGCAGCAATAGGGCCGGTAAGGCCCCACATGCCCGACTAGTCCCGTCGCCGCGCTGCAGCGCCATGACCATCGCCGCCATCCTGTTGCAAATCCATGCCGCAGCCAACCATAACCCTCTACATCAGAAACCCGAGACCATGCTGCCGCCGGGCAGCCGCCGGTGAGTGGTCGAGAGCCAAGGGAAGTGTCGCCAGGCCCGCCCCTACCCAGATCGGGCCCAGATCTGGGCCTGTAGGCCCGCGCCGCCCAGCCCCACCAGCTTCCACTGTTGGCCGCCCATGCCTGAGCGCCGCCAGCTCCACACCACGTAGCCGCGCGTGCCAGATCGCCTCAAGGGCCAACGCCCTCCCAAGCCGAACCACCCAGAGACGACGATACCCCGCGCAGGTGTCTCCACGAGATGGGAGGAACAAGGTCCCGCCACCGCCAGCACCGCGCGGGCTTTGCCCGGCGGCGGCAGGGTGGGAAGCTAAGGAGGGGGGCTGGGGAGGTGGTGAGGTGGTGGTGGCGCGTGGCCTGGTTGCCAGCAGGGAGGCGGCCGAGTCGCGAGAGCGACGATGCGTTTTTTTAGTGTAATCCACTCGATGTCCTAGTCTGGCGAAAAGCAAATGTGCAATCACCTCACTAACTAACGACCTCAATCATCACTTATTTGATATACTTGATCTTGTCTCGCCTTGCTCTTGGAGTACAAGGTGAAATATCAACTACCCTCAGCCTCAGTTCCAAAATACCTGATGTGTTTTTAGTTCAAACCTGAACTAAAATCGCAAACAGTATTTTAGAATGGAGTGAGTACTAATAAACATGTCGTGTTCAATAATATGTGCCTTAGTATAAATGTCTTTGTTCCCTCCGTTTTATATACAAATTAACTATCGCAATGATGCATGCCTTTGCGAATATTCCAGCGGCTAGTGGATGTCTAAACTATCATAGTGTATATCTAAAAGATGATGAGCACAAAATCAAGGAGAGGCTAGCAACAATTTAGCATAGCCAATCAGTTGAAATTGCGACGCCTACGTCTACGTGGCTGGATGGATGGCCATGCATGAAAGCAAGCGGGTCGGCTGCGAAATCTGCGTTTCAACGATCGTCCTGGAAATCTGGAATCATGTTCTAGTTAGCTTGAGAGAGGACCTAGACACGACTAGCTTGTTTTTTCTACGAGTAATCATCATCTATATTAGTCCATGTATTTCCAGTACGTCCTTGTTTATGCCTTTGGTCTCTCTTTTTTTGAGGACAAACAGTGGGAGAGCCTCCCACTGCGATTTTTATAAAGTTCTTTAATCTCTCTTCATCACTTGGCCACGTTAAGAAAGATACATGGACCTGCTTTTGTTGCCACTTTTGTTGCGAGAAGAAACATGATGCGTGCGTATATAAGCATCTTCTCTTGGCTATATAGTACATGCATGAAACTAATTTGCATGCATTTTTCCAAAAGCTGGTATCAGTACTCTACAATGGTCCAACAGTACGCACTGCACATTCCTGAATTTTATGGAAACACCTTTTGAAATACTCCCTCCGATCCATATTAGTTGACTCAAAATTGTCTAGATTTAGATAAATCTAAACACTACTATTTAGTATATAGGTTTATCCAAATTTTGATAAATCCAAGTTAACTAATATGAATCGGAGGGAGTAAGGTTTACCGCTGCGGTGAGCAAACAATCAGATCCTCTCCAAAGTCAGAATTTCAGAAATATTCACATAACTTTCGACATTCCTGGGACAAAACGTAACAGAGAGGGCCACTTTTCAAGAGCTATTATGAGCTTCAGAACATTTTCAAGGATCATGTTAAGAGAGGATTACTCTTCCGAGATTCACGCATGAATGCAGAGACTAGACGTTATCTCTCTTTTTCGAGAAAAAAGGACATAAGTGATAATCCGGCTCATACGCACAAAATGATTCCAGAACTCTCTAGAATTCTCCAATACTTCCCATGATGCAATTAGGAGGAAAAATATGTGTGACCAAAGGATTATGAGGGTTCAGAGGATTGATCTAGTTTAGTAAGTATAACAAAAATCATCTTGTTGTTCTCGCTTCAAACCCCTCTTTATGTATACAGTAGTGCGTTTCTACACTCATGTCCTTTCTTGGACCGGTCTCTCTGTTGGAGATATACTAAATGGGTATGTCAGCACGACATGGTCAAATACCGGCGGGTGGCCCATAGAAGGTGGTTAGGCACATGCCCTAACCGGGCAGCCTAGTTGATGATATCAGACAGAAGTCTAGCGACATGATACGGAAGGTGGTGTGCCACCTTCTATGATTAAAGACGACGCCTTGAAGGTCAAAACAATATTTTGTGTATTAATCTACGAACTCTCTAACTAATCGGACTAGGCCTCTCCATGTGACCCTAGGTTCTGGTGCCTTTATAAGCCATAATGTGGGATGTAACCTTAGGGCATAGACAATCATAATTCATGACTCCTTTCGCTTATTCCTATTATAGTGATTTATAGTAGCAGTAGGATCTCTCCGCTGTTGTGAATCTGAACCTCGTTAACTTGTGTTACAATCCCTATTGGAAATATGCCCTAGACGCAATAATAAAGTTGTTATTATATCATCATATATCCTTATTCACAATAAATGTTTGTTTTCCATGCTATAATTGTATTAACCGAAAACTAAATTCATGTGTGAATATATATAAACAACACATGTCCATAGTAAGCCTCTACTAGACTAGTTTGGGATAGTTGATATCACGAGGAGTTTTGGAATGGTACAGAGATAAAATTTCATAGAAGGGAGGTTGATTTTGGGATTCTAGAAAAGTTCGGGATTTTTTTGGTATCGTATTGAGACAATTCTAGGAGGTTCCATGGGTCCACCTGTGGGGCCCACCTGCGAGGAAGGGCTACATGGACATGAAAGGCGGGCAAACTAGCTTACATGGGGCAGGGTGCCATAGCCCCAAAGGCACATGCACCAAGCCCACTAGGGAAACCATAGGGGTGTATGGAAAGGGGGAGTTTCCCCTCCCCCTTTTGGTCGCCGTCCATCAAATTGGAGGGGAGAAGTCTTGGCAGCCCTCCTCACACCTATATATATTGTTGTAGATATGCCCTAGAAGCAATAATAAAAGTAGTTATTATTATATATTTATGTTTATGATAAATGTTTACATTCATGCTATAATTGTATTAACCGGAAACATTAATACTTGTGTGATTTGTAAACTTGTTAGAGTCCCTAGTATAGCCTCTTTATAATATTAGCTTGTTGGTTGATAGATGATCATGGTTTCCTGATCATGAACATTGAGATATTATTAACAACAAGATCATATCATTAGGATAATGGTGTGATGGACATACTCCTATAGATAAGCGTAGCATAAAGATCAAGTCATTTCAATAGTTCGTTTGCTATAAGCTTTCAGATACATAGTAACCTAATTCGTTCAACCATGAGATCATGCTAATCATCATCACATGATGGATGCTTTGATGACATCAAACACCACTTCGTAACTGAGTGGTTATAAAGGTGGCATTGAGTGTTCGGAAAGTATGTGTTGAGGCACATGGATCAAGAGTGGGATTTGCCTATCCATATGACGGATAGATATACTCTGGGCCCTCTCGGTGGAATGTCATCCAATTAACTTGCAAGCATGTGAGTGGCTCACAGGGGATCACATATCACAGGAACAAGTAAAGAGTACTTATCGTTAACGAGGTTGAACTAGGTATGCAGAGATACCGACGATCAAAACTCGGATAAGTAAAATATCACGAGACAAAGAGAAATTGGTATCGTATGTAAATGGTTCATTCGATCACAAAGTAATCATAGAAATATGTGGGAGCCATATGAATTTCCAGATTCCTCTATTGGTTATTGATCGGAGAAGAGTCTCGGTCATGTCTGCATAATTCACGAACCGTAGGGAGACACACTTAAGGATTCGATGTTGTTTAGTAGATATGGAATGTGAATAAGAAGACCAAATGTTGTTAGGAGTCTCGGATGGGATCCGGGACATCACGAGGAGATCCGTAATGGTCTGGATAATAAGATTCATATAAGGAAAGTCCAATTCCGAAGTTCGGGAATGATTCGGTGTTTTCACCGGAATGATCTAGAAGGGTCTAGAAGGTTCACCGAACCGGAAGGGGAAGGGTACATGAATGTGTCATGACTAAGTGGAATGATTGCATCATGTCCTAGGTCACTTGGCTGGGCGTTTAAAAAAAAGAAATCAAACTTTAAAATTGAAAGTCAAAAGGCAAGTTTGAATAGTCAAATTGGGACAATGGTTCCTGGTGGAGGGAGGAGAGGAAACCTCCTCTCCCTCCATCGCGCACGCCAAGGAGAGGAAGTTGGGGGAGGATACGACCTACCCTCCCCTAGCTTCCGCTCCCTCTCATAAATTGAGGGGAAGGGCTGCCCCCCAAGACCACCACAAGTCCTAGACCCAAGCCGCCGCCGCCCAGCGCTGCCGCCGGCCCCACCTCCTTCTCTTCGGCCTCTAAACCCTAGACACCAAGGAACCCCTCTACTCCACCTACCCGCTCCGTCTTAAGGCGAAGCCCTGCGGGATCTTCCCTCTAAACTCCGACACCATGCTGTCGTGCTGTCAGATCGCGAGGAGAGAGGTACAACCTCCGCTGCCTGCTGGAACAAGGGAGAGGAATGTCTTCATCGAGTACCGAATGTGTGACCGACTGCGGGAGCGCTGCCAGAACACGGCGCCGGAAGGATCGTCTACATGATCTTGAGATCGGCAAGTGAACAACTACATCACCCACGAGAATCTTCTCTCGTTAACAGCTCTAGAATCTTTGAGGGTGAGTACTCTATCGACTCGTTGCTACAATCTAGTATATAGATACTGACTTGTGTGTGTTCATGCGGTAGAAATTTTTTGTTTTCCATGCTACGAACCCGTATAGTGGTGCTTTTATTATCAATTTCTTCTTGTGTACTTTGCATCTTGTGGTATGGTGGGATGAAGCAGCCCGGGCTAAGCTTACATGACATCTTTCATGAGACTTGCTCCACGCTTAACATGCAACTTGTATTGCATAAGTGGATTTGCGGGTGTTTGTCTCTCCCATCATAGTAAAGATTTAATTTACAATGGGCACTTGATAGTTGAAGCATCAACGTTGTGGCTCTTGTTCGTAAGTTAGAACGGTACTTATTGAAATCTCCAAACCACGTAAAATATGCAAATAAAATTAGAGGCGTCTAAATTTGTTTTGCAAGGGTGTGCTGTGATGTGATATGGCCATGATTGTAATTTATATATGATGTATGTAATGATCCTTACTGTAAGTCGGAAACCGACAGGAGCCTTATGGTTGTCTTTTAATTTCATTAAGACATGTGTGTCTATTGTTCAAAGTAGTTGTAATAGTTGATGTTGGTGGACGACAACCATGGAGCTGTGTCATTGACCTTGACGCCACGCTGGTGATGATGGAGATCATGTTCGTGCTTAAAGATGAAGATCGGAAGCACAAGAAGAAAGGCCATATCATATCACATATTTTGAATTGCAGTGATGTTAATCCTTTTATGCATCTTGTATTGCTTAGATCGTGATGGTAGCATTATAAGATGATCCATCTCACAAAATATCAAGTTATAAAGTGTTCATCCTTAGTAGGCACCGTTGCCAAGACTCGTTGTTTTGAAGCACCACGTGTGATGATCGGGTGTGTTAGATTCTGCGAGTGTATACAACGGGAGCAAGCCAGATTTGCTCTTGCAGAAACTAAGGTTACATCTTGATGAGCCTAACATGTACAGACATGGTCTCGGAACACGGATCACCGAAAGGTAAAGCATGAGTCATATAGTAGATATGATGAACACGTTAATTGTTCGCCTTCGAAACTACATTATGTCTCGTGATGATCGGACATGATGTAGTGGATTTGGTTTGTGTGATCACTAAAACAATGTGTGTAGGGTTCACAGCATAGAAAACAAAAAATTTCCTACGATGGGAACTACGTACCAAGATCTATCTACTAGATACAAACAACGGGTGGATGTATATCCGTAGAGAACATACCCTTGAAGACCGACAAAGCTTAACGAGTTCAACTCGTGGTTGATGTAGACGATCTCTTGCCGATCTCAAGATCGAGAGGAAGTCCTAGCGCCGCAAAGCAGCAGCGCATCCGTGCTCGCACACACGTACAAGACACCAGGCAACCTCCGCCTCCTCGTTCCAGCGATGCAGCGGAAGCACAACCCTTTCTTGCCGAATAGCCACCGGAAACATGTATCTCGCTAGTCCGAGACCATGGGGATAAATTCTAGAGGGGGAGAGAGATCCTTCACGAGGAGGTGTGAGTGAGAGAGAGGAGAGGGGGCTCCTTTTATAGGAGGAGGGGTGAACCCCAAGGGGTGGCCGGCGCATGGGGCTGCCCCCTTGCCCTCCCCTCTTCATGTGGGTGGACACTCCACTCACAAAATTCCTTTAAATTCCCTCCACTCAAAATCCCACTCAAAAATGTCATTAAATTTCCACCAAATTTAATGCAAACTCTCATTAAATAAAACTCTTTTATTTTATTCAGAATTTTGTCAATTACTTTAATGACAAACATTCACAAATAACCCCTTGCTAGAATTCCATTTCACATGCATAACCTCTTTATGCAATTTCACCCGAAAACCTGTTTCGGTATCTAGTGAAATAAATTCCTGCGCTTGTTTATTCTTTCGGCATGAAACATTTGCTCCAACTGGATGCCAGTGTCCCTTAAGTGTGTCACCCTACGGTTCGCGAATAATGCGGACATGATCGAGACCCTTCTCCGATCAATAATCAGTAGCGGGACCTAGAGATCCATACTGACTCCCACACATTCAACGATGACTTTTCCTGTGATCATCGGAACCTTTTACGCTTGTATCTTAATCCCTTTGTTTCACGATATATTACATGTCCGAGATTCGATCATCGGTACCTCCATACCTAGTTTGATCTCGTTACTAACATGCACTCTTTTCTCGTTCCCGTGATATAACATTCTAGTGATCAAATCACTTGCTTGCAAGCTAACTAATGTGATATCACCGAGAGGGCCCAGAGCATATCTATCCGTCATCGGGATGAACAAATTACACTCTTGATCCATGATTCTCAACATAACACTTTAGTAGCTTTGGAGCCATCTTTATAATCACCCAGTTACGGAGTGACGTTTGATGTCAACAAGAAACTCTTCTGGTGTTAGTGATTGGCATGATCTCATGGTCTAAGGATTAGGATTACTTCGTAGTTTGTTTATAGCAATATAAACTCAATGACTTTGATCGTAATGCTATACTTCGGATGAATGTTCATCACACCATTACACTAATGTTGTGACCTCGTTATTAACAACATCCAATGTCTATGATCAGGAAACCTTGATCATCTTGTTAATCAACGAACTAGTTTATGAGAGAGGCATAACTAGGAACTTTCTGTTTGTTTATTAAACACACATGTATTAACGTTTCTGTATCAATACAATTATAGCATGCAAAATAAACATCTATCATATACTTGGAATACACATAATAAACATTTTATTATTGCCTCTCAGGGCATATTCCCTTGAGTCTCCCACTTGCACTAGAGACAATAATCTAGTTACATAGTGATGTATCTAACACCCATGGAGTTCTGGTGTAGATCATGTTTTGCTCTAGGGAGAGTTTTAGTCAACGGTTCTGCTACATTGAGATCCGTATGTACTTTACAAATCTTTATATCTCCATCCTTGACATGCTCGCAGATGGAGTGAAACCGGAGCTTAATATGCTTGGAATGCTTGTGAGACCTTGGCTCTTTTGCATTGGCAATGGCACCATTGTTGTCACAATAGATCACCATTGGGTCCAACGCGTTTGCAACCACACCTAGTTCGGATATGAACTCCTTCATCCAAACTGCTTCCTGAGCCGCTTCTGAAGCAGCAACATATTCGGCCTCCGTTGTTGATCCCGCCACCACAGATTGTTTGGAGATCCTCCAACTAACCGCTCCGCCATTCATGAGAAATACGTATCTGGATTGAGACTTAGAGTCATCCGGATCGGTGTCAAAGCTAGCGTCGACATAACACTTAGCGACGAGCTCTTCTTCACCTCCGTATACAAGAAACATATCCTTAGTTCTTCGCAAGTACTTAAGGATATTCTTGACCGCTTTCCAGTATTCTGAACCTGGATCCGATTGGTACCTACTAGTCAAACTAATAGCATGTGCCACATCCAGTCTTGTACATAGCATGGCGTACATTATAGAGCCTATGGCTGAAGCATAGGGGACCTTGTCCATTATCTCTCTTTCTTCCGCCGAAGCCGGACTTTGAGTCTTACTCAATGTCGTGCCTTGTGTCATAGGTAAGAACCCCTTCTTACTATCCTCCATTTTAAACTTCTTTAAAATCTTATCAAGGTATGTACTTTGCGATAGCCCTATTAGGCGCCTAGATCTATCTTTATAGATCTTTATGCCTAATATGTATGACGCTTCACCTAGGTCCTTCATTGAAAATTTGCTGTTTAGATAACTTTTAACACTGTTAAAAGATCTATATCATTTCTGATCAATAATATGTCATCCACATATAATATCAGAAATGCCACATTGCTCCCACTCACTTTCTTGTAAATACAAGCTTCTCCATAAGTTTGGACAATTCCAAACTCTTTGATCACCTCATCAAAGCGGATATTCCAACTTCGTGATGCTTGCTTCAATCCATAGATGGATCGCTGAAGCTTGCACACCTTGTTAGCATCCTTAGGATCGACAAAACCCTTTGGTTGTATCATATACAACTCTTCCTCAATATTACCATTGAGAAACGCGGTTTTAACATCCATCTGCCATATCTCATAATCGAAATATGCAGCAATTGCTAACATAATCCTAACTGACTTTAGCATCGCTACGAGAGAGAATGTCTCATCGTAGTCAACTCCTTTAATTTGTTGAAACCCCTTTGCGACAAGTCGAGCTTTATAGACGGTTATATTACCATCAGCATCAGTTTTCCTTTTGAAAATCCATTTGTTCTCCACAGCCTTTCGGTCGTGAGGTAAGTCCACCAAGTTCCAAACTTGATTTTCATACATGGATTCCATCTCGGATTTCATGGCTTCTAACCATTTGTTGGAATCCGGGCTCATCATCGCTTCTTCATACGTCGCAGGGTCATCATTTTCATCAACCATGAAATTCATGACAAGATTTCCGTACAGCTCGGGAGCTGCACGCGTCCTTCTTGACCTGCGAGGTTCGGTAGTACTCTCTTTCGGAGTTTCATGATCATTATCATCAGTTCCCTCTTCAACAGGTGAAGCCAACTCCGGAACAACTTCCGGCGCTGCACTACTCGCCATACTTTGAAGAGAAGGTTCAATAACCTCTTCGAGTTCTACCTTCCGACTACTCACACCTTTCGCGAGAAACTCTTTCTCTAGAAAGGATCCATTCTTGGCAACAAAAACCTTGCCCTCGGATCTGTGATAGAAGGAATACCCAATAGTTTGCTTAGGGTATCCTATGAAGATGCATTTTTCCGCTTTGGGTTCGAGTTTATCCGGTTGAAGTTTCTTCACATAAACATCGCATCCCCAAACTTTAAGAAATGACAGCATAGGTTTGTTTCCAAACCACAATTCATACGGTGTCTTTTCAACGGATTTAGATGGTGCCCGATTTAAAGTAAATGCAGCAGTTTCTAGTGCATAACCCCAAAATGACAACGGCAAGTCCGTCAGAGACATCATAGATCGATCCATATCTAATAAAGTACGATTACGACGTTTCGACACACCATTTCTCTGTGGTGTTCCGGCAGGTGTGAGTTGTGAAACAATTCCACACTCTTTCATGTGAGTGCTAAACTCGTAACTTAGATACTCACCTCCACGGTCTGACCGTAGAAATTTGATCTTTCTATTACGATGATTTTCCACTTCATTCTGAAATTCCTTGAACTTTTCAAAGGTTTCAGACTTGTGTTTCATCAAGTAGATATAACCGTATCTACTCAAATCATCTGTGAAAGTAACAAAATAACGATATCCACCTCGCGCTGACACACTCATTGGACCGCATACATCAGAATGTATGATTTCCAATAAATCTGTCGCCCGTTCCATTGAACCGGAAAACGGCCTTCTAGTCATCTTGCCCATAAGGCATGGCTCACAGGTATCAAATGATTCATAATCAAGTGATTCCAAAAGTCCATCCGAATGGAGCTTCTTCATGCGTTTAACGCCAATATGACCTAGACGGCAGTGCCACATATATGCGGATATATCATCATTTAGTTTAATCCTTTTAGCATCAACATTATGAATATGTGTAACATTATTATCGAGATCCAAAAGAAATAAACCATTCATCATCGGTGCATGACCATAAAAGATTTCATTCATATAAATGGAACAACCATTGTTCTCGGATTTAAATGAATAACCACTTCGCATAAAACACGATCCAGATACAATGTTCATGCTCAGTGCAGGCACCAGATAACAATTATTCAAGTTTATAACTAATCCCGACGGCAAGTGGAGAGGCAGCGTTCCGACGGCGATCACATCAACGCTTGATCCATTGCCGACACGCATCTTGACCTCACCCCTTGCTAGCGGTCGCTTGTTCCGTAGCCCCTGATTCGAGTTACAAATATTAGCAACTGAACCGGTATCAGATACCCAGGTGCTACTGCAAGCACTAGTCAAGTACACATCAATAACATGTATATCATATATACATTTGTTTGCCTTGCCGGCTTTCTTGTCTGCCAGATACTTCGGGCAGTTGCGCTTCCAGTGGCCAGTCCCCTTATAATAGTAGCACTCGGTATCAGAATTAGGTCCAACTCGGGGTTTCTTTTCAGGCACGGCAACAAGCTTGCCGCCCTTACTTCCCTTCCGTTTTCCCTTCTTGTCTTTCTGGAAACCAGTGTTCCTACTGATCATCAACACTTGATGTTCCTTTTTGATCTCCACTTCTGCAGTTTTAAGCATTAACAGAAGCTCGGGGAGAGACTTCTTCATGCCTTGCATATTATAGTTCATCACGAAGCTCTTATAGCTAGGTGGCAGAGACTGCAGAACACGATGGATGCCTAAGTCAATAGGAATCGATATTCCCAAGGACACAAGCTTATCGGCATAACCCGACATCTTGAGTACATGCTCACTAACGGAGTTGTGCTCTTCCATCATGCAGCTAAAGAACTTTTCTAAAGCGTTGTAGCTCTCTACAACAACATGTGTGTCGAAAATCATTTTCAACTCACCCATTGTATCAAATGCATTGCCATTTTCGAAACGCTTTCGAAGTTCCGGCTCTAGCCCATACAATATGCCGCAATGAACTAAGTTTTGGTCCTCCTGACGAGTCTGATAGACATTCTTCTCCTCGTTAGGGGCATCCTCCAAAGGTGGGGGTCCTAACGGCGCTTCTAGCACATATTGCTTTTGTGCAGCAGAGAGGAGAATCCTCAAATTCATGGCCCATTCAGTAAAGTTGCTACCGTTCGTTGCAAGTTTCTCTTTCTCCATGAACACATTGAAATTAAAAGCAGATGGTGCCATCTACAATAGAATTTGTAAAGTTTAGACTAAGTGTGTGATAGAGTGAGTTCAACTAATCCATATTACGAATGAACTCCCACTCAAAAACGACATCCCTCGTGCCTTTTTGGTGACTACATGAACCAAATCCACTACACCAAGTCCGATCATCACGTGAGTCGGTGTAGCTTCAAAGGCGAGCATCAAATGGGCATCATATCTACTATATGACTCATGCTTAACCTTTCGGTCCGTGTTCCGAGGCCATGTCTGTACATGCTAGGCTCGCCAAGTTAGAACCTTAATATTCGCGTGTGTAACTGTTTTACACCCGAAATATGGTCGTGGATCCAAGAACACCCGATCATCACGTGATGTCTTGGAGCGACGAAAACATAATCGGTGCATACTAAAGGAAGAACACATTCTTATCTTGATATTTAAATGAGGTATCATCTTATAATGCTAACAAAGCGCTAAACAAGCAATATAAGATGCAATCAAACATCACATGTTTATTAGTGAAATGATATGGTTCCCGCATATGATCTCTATCATGTGCACCGTGGTATGATCACTATCATACCTATATGTGTAAGTCCAAGGTCTATGGAGATTACACGTTATGTATGTTGTAAGAGTATCATCTCATACTTCTACTTACAACATCACCATATCATAACACTAGCCCAGCAACAATCTAAACTAGACGCCTCTAATTTATCCATTGCAAGTTTTACGTGGCTTAGGGCTTTCAAGATAGAACCGTTCTTACCTACGAACATGAACCACAACGAGGATAACCAAATTGTTGACAACTCGTTGCAAAATAGATATTGACTATAGTAGGAGAGAAAAACACCCGCTAGCCACTTATGCAAACTAGTTGCATGTCAAGCGTGGAACAGGTCTCATGTGCGAGGACATGTAAAGTTTGTCCGGGCCGCTTCATCCCACTATGCCACCAATATCCAAATTTACAACTAAGAAGCAACAACATGATCATCATCGCCCACATACTCATATGTGTACTACCCGTGTAAAGCATCTACGAATAGATCCGGCTCTGATACCACTGTAGGGTTCGCAGCATAGAAAACAAAATATTTCCTACGATGGGAACTATGTACCAAGATCTATCTACTAGATACAAACAACGGGCGGATGTATATCCGTAGAGAACATACCCTTGAAGACCGACAAAGCTTAACGAGTTCAACTCGTGGTTGATGTAGACGATCTCTTGCTGATCTCAAGATCGAGAGGAAGTCCTAGCGCCGCAAAGCAGCAGCGCATCCGTGCTCGCACACACGTACAAGACACCGGGCAACCTCCGCCTCCTCGCTCTAGAGATGCAGTGGAAGCACAACCCTTTCTTGCCGAATAGCCACTGGGAACATTATCTCGCTAGACCGAGACCATGGGGATAAATTCTAGAGGGGGAGAGAGATCCTTCACGAGGAGGTGTGAGTGAGAGAGAGAGGAGAGGGGGCTCCTTTTATAGGAGGAGGGGGGAACCCCAAGGGGGTGGCCGGCGCATGGGGCTGCCCCCTTGCCCTCCCCTCTTCATGTGGGTGGACACTCCACTCACAAAATTCCTTTAAATTCCCTCCACTCAAAATCCCACTCAAAAATGTCATTAAATTTCCACCAAATTTAATGCAAACTCTCATTAAATAAAACTCTTTTATTTTATTCAGAATTTTGTCAATTACTTTAATGACAAACATTCACAAATAACCCCTTGCTAGAATTCCATTTCACATGCATAACCTCTTTATGCAATTTCACCCGAAAACCTGTTTCGGTATCTAGTGAAATAAATTCCTGCGCTTGTTTATTCTTTCGGCATGAAACATTTGCTCCAACTGGATGCCAGTGTCCCTTAAGTGTGTCACCCTACGGTTCGCGAATAATGCGGACATGATCGAGACCCTTCTCCGATCAATAATCAGTAGCGGGACCTAGAGATCCATACTGACTCCCACACATTCAACGATGACTTTTCTTGTGATCGTCGGAACCTTTTATGCTTGTATCTTAATCCCTTTGTTTCACGATATATTACATGTCCGAGATTCGATCATCGGTATCTCCATATCTAGTTTGATCTCGTTACTAACATGCACTCTTTTCTCGTTCCCGTGATATAACATTCTAGTGATCAAATCACTTGCTTGCAAGCTAACCAATGTGATATCACCGAGAGGGCCCAGAGCATATCTATCCGTCATCGGGATGAACAAATTCCACTCTTGATCCATGATTCTCAACATAACACTTTAGTAGCTTTGGAGCCATCTTTATAATCACCCAGTTACGGAGTGACGTTTGATGTCAACAAGAAACTCTTCCGGTGTTAGTGATTGGCATGATCTCATGGTCTAAGGATTAGGATTACTTCGTAGTTTGTTTATAGCAATATAAACTCAATGACTTTGATCGTAATGCTATACTTCGGATGAATGTTCATCACACCATTACACTAATGTTGTGATCTCGTTATTAACAACATCCAATGTCTATGATCAGGAAACCTTGATCATCTTGTTAATCAACAAACTAGTTTGTGAGAGAGGCATAACTAGGAACTTTCTGTTTGTTTATTAAACACACATGTATTAACGTTTCCGTATCAATACAATTATAGCATGCAAAATAAACATCTATCATATACTTGGAATACACATAATAAACATTTTATTATTGCCTCAGGGCATATTCCCTTCAATGTGAGGGATATTGTTTTGAGTGGGAGTTCACCTAGATCAATTTAACTATTAATTAGAACTCAATTTGTTATAAACTTAGTTTAAACTATTGCAAATATGTTGTAGATCAATGGCGGCTCCTACCATCAATTTTAATGCGTTCCTAGAGAAAGAAAAGTTAAAAAACAAGGGAAGCAACTTCGTGGATTGATTCCGCAATTTGAGGATTGTACTCAATGCTGGTTAGTTGACCTATGTGGTGGATGCACCACTGGGTGACCCACCTGCAGAAGATGCTACCGATGATGAGAAAAATGTTTTCCGTACTCAGAAGAATCGGTACTCCACGGTTCAGTGTGCTATCTTGTATGGTTTGGAATCAGATCTTCAAAAAAGGTTTGAGAACTTTGACTCACATGATATTGTCTGTGAACTCAAAATGATATTTGAGGCTCATGCGGCAGTTAAGAGTTATGAAGCTTCTGAAAAGTTCTTTAACTGCAAGATGGAAGAGCGCAACTCCGTCGGTGAGCATGTGCTTAAGATGTCTGGGCACGCTAATAAGCTCCAGAGCTTGGGCATAATTATTCCTAATGCGTTAGGGATTCATCGTGTCCTCCAATCACTACCACCAAGTTACAAGAACTTTGTGAGGAACTACAACATGCAGCGCATGGATAAGACGTTGCCAGAACTCTTCTCTATGTTGAAGTCTGCGGAAGTGGAGATCAAGAAAGAGCACCAAGTGTTGATGGTCAATAAGACCACCAATTTCAAGAAGCAAGGAAAGTCTAAGAAAAAGGGAACCTTCAAGAAGGGCGTTAAGAAAGCTACCGCGCTGGCTAAGAAGACCAAGGCTGGGCCTAAGCCTGATACTGAGTGCTTTTACTGCAAGGGAGAAGGTCACTAAAATCGGAATTTCCCAAGTACTTGGCAGATCTGAAGAACGCCAACATCAAGAAGAAAGGTATATTCGATATACATGTTATTGATGTGTATCTTACTAGTAGTCGTAGTAGTGCCTGGGTATTTGATACTGGTTCGGTTGCTCATATTTGTAACTCGAAACAGGTGCTGTAGAATAGACGGAAACTAGCGAAGAACGAGATGACAATGCGTGTTGGAAATGGATCAAAGGTTGATGTGATCGCGGTCAGCACGCTACCTCTTCATCTACCATCGGGATTAGTTTTATACTTAAATAATTGTTATTTGGTGCCTGCATTGAGCATGAACATTATATCCGGATCATGTTTATTGCGAGACGGTTACTTTTTTAAGTCCGAGAATAATGGTTGTTCGATTTATATGAGTAATATATTTATGCACATGCACCTTTGATAGATGGTCAATTCTTGTTGAATCTCAATTGTAGTAATACGCATGTTAATAATATTGAAGCTAAACATTTGAAGTTAAGCGATAACTCAACATATATTGGAGTGAAGCATATGAGGAAACTCCATTCCAATGGACTTCTTGAATCAATTGATTTTGAATCACTTGAAAGATGCGAAGCATGTCTAATGGGAAAAATGACTAAGACTCTATTTTCTGGTATGATGGAGAGAGCTACGGACTTATTGGAAATCATACATACCGATGTGTGTGGCCCGATGAGTGTAGCATCGCGCGGTGGTTATCATTATGTTCTTACTTTCACGGATGACTTGAGTAGATATGGGTATATCAATTTCATGAAATATAAGTCCGATACTTTCGAGAAGTTTAAGGAATTTCAAAGTGAAGTAGAGAATCAACGTAACAAGAAGATTAAATTTCTATGATCTGATCGTGGAGGTGAGTATCTAAGTTACGAGTTTGGCAAGCATTTGAAGAAATGAGGAATACTTTCACAATTTACACCGCCGGGAACACCACAACGTAATGGTGTGTCCGAGCGTCGTGATCAAACTCTCTTAGATATGTTTCGTTCTATGATGTCAGTTACAGATTTACCTTTGTTGTTTTGGGGTTATGCATTAGAAACAACCGCATTCACTTTAAATAGGACACCATCTAAATTCGTTGAAACGACAACATATGAATTATGGTTTGGGAAGAAACCTAAATTTTCGTTCCTTAAAGTTTGGGGTTGTGAAGCTTATGTAAAGAAGTTACAGCCCGAAAGAGTCAACACCCGGTTTTTTAATCCCAGATGCCTGTTATGCCATACATCGTAATCCCAGGATTACCATTTTTGCAAGGCATAACAGATTGGATATCACAGTACATCATCCATTACAAACCTTAAATAAGGTCTTACAACAAATAAAGGATCTCATGATCCAGTCTTAATACAAATCAAGTAGCGGAATAACGTAATAGTAACGATAGCGTAGGCGAGACTCCATCTTCATGGTCACAGGCAATGCTGACGATGGGAGATGATCCTAGTTGTCGTAACCTTCCTGCTGTCCGTCCTCCTGATAGTCCTCTTCATAGTCTGGCCACGGGAATAGCTAGGGACAAAGCCATGAGTACTCTTTAAGTACTCGCAAAATAATACTAACAAGTGAAGTGATTTTGAATATGAAGTAGTAGGCTCTAGGTTGTTTTGCAAAAAGCCAGATTTATCTCTACTGAGTTCAGAAGCAAAGAAAGCTAGTTGAAAGTTTTATACAACCTAAGTGGGAACTTGAATTTCATATCACAACCTTGTTGTGGTTTGGTCAAAGTCATGATTCATTTCACAAGTCATTTTGAAAACATCTGACGACGGAACAGTATGGCCACTCCAACTGTCCATAACCACGGATGCGGCTATTCGAATAGTTTGACACTCTGCAGAGGTGGTACACTTTCACCACAACATTTGATACATCCGTCAGGAACAAATCCTGAATTCACCATACTCAGTATGCGGATAATAAATCCTAAACTTTCAATTACACGCCCTAGTATAGGCACCTCTCCCGTGAGTTTGGCCTCCCAACCATGACCAACTATCATCTTGGGAACTGCACAGGTGGACAATCTTCACAAGGTAGCCTCAGCTCAAATCTTGGCTGCAAGGGAACCCATACTAAAGTATATAAATTTCTAGTCAAGCCCTACCCAATTTTCGGGTATTGTGGTTGTACGGTAAAATTGGAATGGTATCACATCCAGACAACCATCAGTTTTATAAAGGGCTAAGGCTCGTGCCTTAACATTTTCATCATCAAAATCATCTGATGTTCGGAAACACATGTCAAAACATTTCAGGAGAATGACTCATCATTCTAAGGTTTTCATAACCATTTTTACCAGGTATTACCATCTAAAGTGGATCAAGTTTTATGCTTAGCACTAGCATCTACAAGTGGGGGTAAACACTAAAGAGGGGTGGTAAACAAGTGTATCTTATCTAAATTCAATCTCATGCCTCAGGATGACATCAACATTATCTAACCTAGGTCAAGTTTTATGCTCTTTATAATACCTTTAAACAATCTCTCCAAACTTTTACAAATCACTAAGTAACCCTAATAGAAAACTTTTATAAAGAAATAAAATACTAAGCTTGCAAGTAAAACTAGGATTGGGTATCATCAAATGTATCTAACCAAGCATGCTTAATGCATTGCATAGGTTATCTAACTTTCATAGTTGCAAGTGTTAGCTTGCTTAGATAGTAGCTTGCTAAGTCAACTTGTATAGTAAGGCTTGCCTAATTACAAGTATAGGCTTGCCTTGTGCAGAGCAGTGGTTGAAGTTCTCCTCGGCTTCGTCCTCGTAGTATTCTCCTTCCTCCTCGTATCCTTGGTCGGTACTAGCGTCTATAAATAAATACGATGTACACAATCACCAAACAATACTTAACTACTTTTATTGATCACACCAAGGTTTTCACTAGATGATCTAGCATCATCACAACATTACAATCATCAAAGCACTTGTCTTATTTATTTTTGGAAAAGTAATTTCTACTCATTGAAAAACTACTTACGATTTAATATTCTCCAACTAAAACATGGGATCATGTTGACACATGTCATCACGGATGGGTTTTGCTGCATAGTAAATCGAAAAAATTCTACGGATGCGAACAAGAAAGCCAAGATCTAATCTAGGAGATGCAATCAACGGGAGAGATAGATGAGATCTTCATACCCTTGAAGAAATTGCACAGTGGAAACATTCAATAGAATGTGGTTGATGTAGTCGTACTCGCCGTCTCCTCCTCGCGATTCGATCTGATCCTACGCTGCAAGTGGCGGCGCCTCTGAGAGATGCACATGTACGGTGCCACGACTTCTCCTCCTTCCTTGGTCCAGCAAGTGGGGTGGAGAGATAGATTGGATCTGCAGCACGACGGCGTGGTGCTTGTGGTGGAGAATTTCTGCAGCAGGGCTTCGCCTACACGCAGTCGCGAGAGAGAGAGAGGAGGAAGGGGCAGTAGTTGGTGGCTAGGGTTGAAGGGATGGGGGGAGCGTGCGCCCCTGCCCTCCTTATATAGGGGGTGGCCGGCCCCCTTGGCCCCTCCTCCAAGCCCTAGGGCGGCGGCCCCAAGGGTGGAGTGGGGGGCAAGTCTTCCCCCCTTCTAGAAGGTTTCCCTAGGATTTCACCTAGGGTTTGGCCAGCTGGGCCTTTGGGGCCTTGTGCCCCTGGCCCAAAGCGGCCGGGGCACTCCCCCTTAGGCCCACGCAGGCTTCCGACAAGTGGGCCCATGTTGGTCCCACTCCAGAAGCTTCTAGAACCTTCCGGTACAATACCGATAAACTCCAAAACTATTCCGAAATCCAAAAACTGCTTTCCTTTATATGAATCTTATTCTCTGGACCATTCCGGAACCTCTCGTGACGTCCTGGATCTCATCCGAGACTCCGAACAAAAACTCATGAACCAATTATCCATTCTATCCTAGCATCGATGCACGTTAAGTGTGTGACCCTACGGGTTCGAGAATATGCAGACATGATATTCTATCAATAATCAAGAGCAGGATCTGTAAACGCATATTGACTCCCACATATTCATCGATGATCATATCAGATGAACCACGATGCCAGGATTCAATTAATCCCATATATGTATTCCCTTCGTCACACGATATTTTACTTGCCCGAGATTCGATCGTTGGTATCGGCATACCTCGTTCAATCTCGTTCACAGCAAGTACTTTACTCGTTCCGTAATCTGATATCACTTTGCGATTAACTCCTTAACCATGTGCTTACAAGCGGAGTTGATATCGATTACCGAGTGGGCCCGAAGTATATCTCTTCGACTCGGGAGGGACAAATTCCATCTCGATGCATACAACCCAACAAGTACTTTCCGATCACCTGAGAGACACCTTTATGATCACCCTCACATAGGATGACGTTTGATGACCTCAAAGCTTTCTTCCGATACCAGGGAGTTGTATTATCTCATGGTCTAAGGAATACAATATTTGACATATGAAAAAGCTTCGCAAAGATGAACACGATGACACGATCTAATTGCTCTGCTTAATTTGGGTCTGTCCATCATATCATTCTCCTAATGACATGATCTCATTATTAATCGACAACTCATGTCTATGGTTAGGAAACCTTAACCATCATTAACCAATGAGCTAGTCCATAGAGGCGTACTAGGGACACGGTGTTGTTCATAAACCACACAAGTATCAAAGTTTCCGCTTAATACAATTCTAGCATGGAATATAAACTTTATCATGAACAAGAATTATAATAATAACATCTTTATTATTGCCTCTAGGGCATAATTCCAATAGTCTCCCACTTGCACTAGAGTCAATAATCTAGTTTACATCTGGCAACAATCTAACACCCATGGCATTAAGGTGCTGATCATGTTTTGCTCGTGGAAGCGGTTTAGTCAACGGATCTGCGACATTCAGATCCGTATGTACTTTGCTAATCTTCAGATCTCCATCTGCTATATAATCTCGAATTATATGAAAATGGCGGTTGATGTTCTTGGTCTTTGGATGATATCTTGGCTCCTTAGCCAATGCTATGGCACCAGTGTTGTCGCACAATATCTCCAGTGGGTCCAAGGCACTTGGAACCACACCAAGCTCAGTGATGAAGTTCCTGATCCAAACTCCTTCACTTGATGCTTCTGAAGCAGCCATGTATTCTGCTTCTATTGTAGATCCTGTGATCACGCTTTGCTTGCAGCTTCTCCAGATCACGGCTCCACCATTCAAAATATAATCGTATCCTGTCTGAGATTTAGAATCATTCGGGTCGGTGTCGAAACTAGCGTCGACGTAACCTTTTATGACGAGCTGCTCATCACCTCCATATACCAAGAACATTTCTTTAGTCCTATTTAAATACTTTAGGGTGTTCTTTACGGCTGTCCAGTGTTCCACTCCTGGATCTGTAAGGTTCCCAACCTTTAATAAGGTAGAGATCTCTGTGTTTACAATGCTAGTCCCTGGATCAATAGCTAGCATCCACAGTTAAGATGTAATATCAAGAAACAAAGGTCATAATAAAACTTTATAACCAGGAATAAAATAATTCATTACATCTTACATAGCTCATTTGGCTATCTCATTACAATGCAGCAGAAATAACTATAGCATGGAGTACTTCATCTTCAATGTGCCACATGCAATAATGTTGGTTTTAGACTTGTAATCCTATTCAACACACTTCACTAACATCAAACAAACCTGCAACATAATAAGTTGCAGCCACAAGGGTCAATACATTTGAATTGTATTGGCAAGTTTCACTACTATGTAGAAATAAGTGGATCCTATCAATACATGCATATTTGGCTAAGTAGGATTTAGGCTCATTTGCAGAAAGCAATATAGTTTTATCCTATCTTTTCAAAATAGTTTTGATCTTTTGTCAAATCTTTCTGAACTTCTTGGAAAACTCCAAGTGCTTCAAATCCCTTGTTGTCACCATCAAGTTTTACTTTGAGAAATTGGAATGTCGAGATCTGCCATAGCTTCAGGCCTTAGTTGATCAAGGTTGTCCATAACCGGGAACACAGTTAAATACTTAGAATTTGATCTTCTGCTGAAGTTGTACACTTTACCCACATGACACAATCTCGTCTTAACGCCACCAGTGGCCGCTGGATAAGTACTCACCAAATGGAGTACCGGCAGATCGAGAATGTGACAAAGTCTTTCCATAGGGGTCCTCTCAATACACAATGCTAGCTTGTCTACCAGGCACCAATGTAGGGATAAATTTCCCTTACACAATTCTAGTTAACCTGAAGATGCCAATGCATGAGTCTTCCACTATGTAGTTGACTAAGCCAGAGCCCATTTAGCATGTGGATGTACACGGAAGCCACTGTACGAGAAACATGTTCAATCTCTAAGTCCCTGGGTGGTTTTCTTCTAGTGCACACACAAAAAGATAGCCATATAAACATGGTTCCTTTTCTTGCCACCTTGTTCAACCTTGAGTATCCTTTTCAACCCAGGTGGTTCATTGAGTACTTGTTTTATTATATAAAACATATATATTTCCAACACTTCATATAATCATAACATGTATCCCATCCCAAATGTATAGCAGGGCTAAGCATACTACAACTACAATCTTTTCACTAAGGAAGATATAAGGGTATCCTATTAGGATTTATCATAGCATAAAATATAGTAATCCTTATCATGCATGTTACAAAAATCCACTAAGTGTAATGAAAATAGTGGGACATGGATGATAGTGTCACTTGCCTTTTTAGTAGAGAATGTTGGTTCACTTCTTGATCTTGCAAATATCACACTCTTCTAATTTCACTACAATTCAATCAAGCAAAATACAAATTCAACTAGCATTCAAACAATTTATCACACATAAAATAACAAAAACAAGGTCATGCATGCAAGCATGCAAAAGATAGTTTTATTTGCAAAAGTGGTTTCTACTAGGCTCTAAACATTATAAAGTTCAAAGTGGTCAATTACTAAAGTGGTAAAACCATTTGCAGAAGGTTTCATCTTATAAACCAAATATTATGATAAGGTGATATTTTATGTAGTTGAAAATATCATTTAGCAAAGTAATTAATTTATATGGTTCATCAAATATATTTTAATTTTCAAAACTTGGTGTTTAGGGTCATAAGGTTTGAATCAAATCATTTTCCAAAGGTTTCACTCCAAAAATCATTTCTAAACCATAAATAATATTTTTTATTTGACTAGAAATGAGCTAATTCAATTATTTATTCCTTATCTTCACAAAATACATTTTTAAATCCATAAGTTGGTTCCTATGGTCAGTAGGTTCAAAACAAACCATTTTTCAAAGATTTCATCTGAAAAATATAGCTAGAACAATTTTTATATTCAAAATAAGCCTACACAAGTTTCTGCAAATTCAAACAATTTTACAGAAGCAAAACATTAAACAAAGTGCATGGTTGGGTAGGATTTGTCTTGCTGATTCTATTGATATAAAATTTGCAAAATTTGGACGTGTAGAATTAAAGTTATGAATTTTACAAGTTTGCAATTTTAATAGAACATTTTCTGTTTTTAAATCGAAACCAGTGCCACGCGGCGTGTTTCTATTGGACGGTACCGCTTCGGGTGGATCGAGCTGTTCTCACCGCAGGATCTTATTTAGATTGCATGGCGCAGATCGAGTGATACCCCTTCGTCTAAGTTCTAATCACAACCACTGGATCAATATCCAACGGACGCAGTGCGTTTGACCTTTGCCTGTCGGCGTTAGCGGCGGCTGGCGGCGGCGCACGCTCTGGCTACGACGGAGCCGGCGATACATGACGCAAGGGAAGGAGGGAAGTAGCTCACCGTGCTCGCAAGGAGATGCTGAAGCTCAACGTGTGGTCGGCTTGGCGAGGGGCGCTCAGGAACAGAGGGGATTGCTCGTTGGAGACAGCGTCGGCGTCGGGCGGCTCTGGATGTCGATGGGGACGGAGTTGCAGGTGACCCTAAGGCAAGCGGAGCATACAGTTAGACGCGAGCGAGCATGTGGAGTACATGAGCATCATAGGGAGGTGCTGGGGCGGTCTGAGCTTACCAGGGGTAGCTCGCCGGAGAAACTGCAGAAGATGGTGGCGCTCGGAGTCGAGGTTGACGACGCTACGATGCTCGCGCGGGCAAGCCATGGGTGCAGAGAGAAGCGTCAGGGAATGGGAAGCATGCTAGTGTGGTTGAGGAGGAGAGGGGCGGTTGGTCGGCGCCGGAATCGACGAAAGACCTCGTCGGAGAGAGAAATGCTCGAGCTCGAAATTCACCCAGCCTGGGGGCAAAGAGGGAGAGGCAAGCGAGGGGAAAGAGAGAGGAGACAAGGGCGATTAAGTACGTGTGGTTGCCGGGGGAGTGATTGCTGCAATAACGCGGATTGATCGCCAGAGTTAATGGCAGAAACGGCGTGGGGGACTTGGTCGCGGGTGAGAACGACGACGTGCTGGCATGGGGCCGTGCTGACAGTGAGAGAGAGAGGGGGCGCGGGGTCCACTTGTCTGTGACTGCGCGGGTTCTTTCCTGAGTGAAAACGGTTCACCAGCGGGGGAGTTTAGTTGGGCTGCGAGTGGGCTTGCTAGGCCTGTTGGGTTGGGTCTGTTTCTTTCATTTTTTTATACCAAAAGTTTTTCCTTTTTCTATTTGAATATTCTGATTTGATTTTCATTCAAACAACAAATCAATTCAAACCACCACCAAACTTTGTATTGATTTTAGTTCTGTTTAGCAACATAATCCATAGTCCAAAACAAAATAATTTTTATTCTTTTTAGGATCCATTAATAATTAAATAAATAGACTTTAGTCTTTAATTCAAAAAGGATTTAATTTATTTAAAAACTCTATTTGAAATCTAAATAATACCAAAACCTTTTCAGTAGGTTTTATTTGAAAATACAAATCACTTGGAATTCTTATTTAAAATAAATTAACAAGTTTTAGTGTTTATTTAAAATGGAAAATCCTTTACTTTAATAAAATTGGATATTAATAAATCCTCATTATTTTATTTAAATAAAGCTTTACTCTTTTTATCAAATAGAAATATTTTATTTCAAAAGCTTGGCCAAGATTTAATTTGGCTCTATAAAATAATCCTTATTTATAATTCTACATTTTCTTTTGAAAACCAAATATTTTTATTAAAAGATCCAAAAATAGTGATTCCAACTTTTATAGCTTTATTTATTATTTGTTTATCTTTGTAAATCCCTTTAGGATTTTATTTGACTAAAATAGGTTTTGATGTTTCCAATTGGAACCAAAAAGTTTCTTCTCACCCTAAATTTCAACAAAATTTTATTTTGTTTATTTATTTTTCACATTTCAAAATTTGGAAAATTTTGGGATGTGACAGGATCACTTTGGTATCTGCTCGTCAAACTAAGAGCATCGGACACATCCGGTCTAGTACACAACATGGCATACATGATAGAACCTATGGCCGAGGCATATGGCACTTTGCTCATAGTATCTCTATCGTTTACCATAGCTGGACACTGAGCCTTGCTCAATGTCTTACCTGACAACATGGGCAATGAACCTTTTCAGAACTTTGTCTAGATATGTATTTTGGCTTAAAGCTATTAGGCGTCTTTGTCTATCTCTATAGATTTTGATGCCTAATATATAAGCAGCTTCTCCTAGGTCTTTCATTGAAAAACATTTATTCAAATAACTCTTCACATCGTTAAGTATACCAATGTCATTTCCAATAATCAATATGTCATCCACATATAGTACTAAAAATGTCACCGAGCTCCCACTCACTTTCTTGTAGATACAAGCTTCGTAGCAATTTGGAACAAATCCAAAGCTCTTGGTCACTTGATCAAAATGAAGGTTCCAACTCTGAGATGCTTGCTTTAGTCCATAAATGGAACGCTAAAGTTTGCACACCTTATCAGCATCCTTAGGATCGACAAAACCTTTGGGCTGCATCATATACAACTCTTCATCAATGTTGCCATTGAGGAACACAGTCTTGACATCCATCTGCCATATTTCATAATCATGAAATGCAGCAATTGCTAATAAAATCCGAATGGACTTAAACATCGCTATGGGAGAGAAAGTCTCATCATAGTCAACACCTTGAACTTGCCGAAACCCTTTTGCGACAAGTCGAGCTTTATAGAAAGTAACATTACCATCTGCGTCCATTTTCTTCTTGAAAATCCATTTGCACTCAACGGCCTTACGGTCGCTAGGAGGATCCACCAAAGTCCATACTTGGTTTTCGCTCATGGATCCCAATTCGGATTTCATGGCCTCTAGCAATTTCTTAGAGTCTGGGCTCATCATTGCTTCCTCATAATTTGCAGGTTCACTGTTGTCTAACAACAAGACGGTTAAGACAGGGTTGCCATACCAATCAGGAGTGGCACGTGACCTTGTCGACCTGTGAAGTTCAGTAGTAGCACCGTTCGAAATTTCATGATCCTCGTTATTAGCTTCCTCTCTTATTGGTGCAGACGACACTTGAACAATTTCAGGTGTTGCGCTACTCTCCAACTCGAGAGAAGGTTCAATAACCTCGTCTAGCTCTACCTTCCTCCCATTCACTTCTTTCGAGAGAATCTCCTTCTCAAGAAAGGATCCGTTCTTTGCAACAAACACTTTGCCTTCGGATCTGTGGTAGAAGGTATACCCAACCATTTCCTTAGGGTATCCTATAAAGACGCATTTCTCCGCTTTGGGTTCGAGCTTGTCCGACATCAACTTCTTTACTTAAGCTTCGCATCCCCAAACTTTAAGGAACGACAACTTAGGTTTAGCACCAAACCATAGTTCATACGGTGTCGTCTCAACGGATTTAGATGGTGCCCTATTTAAAGTGAATGCAGCGGTTTCTAATGCATAACCCCAAAATGATAACGGCAAATCTATAAGAGACATCATTGATCGCACCATATGTAATAGAGTTTGATTCCGGCGTTCAGACACACCATTGCGCTGTGGTGTTCTGGGTGGCGTGAGTTGCGAAATGATTCTGCTTGCTTTAAGATGCGTGAGAAAATCATAACTCAAATATTCACCTCCACGATCGGATCGTAGAAATTTAATTTTCCTGTTATGATGGTTTTCCACTTCGTTCTGAAATTCTTTGAACTTTTCAAACGTTTCAGATTTATGTTTCATTAAATTGATATACCCATATCTACTTAAGTCATCAGTAAAAGTGAGAAAATAGCAATATCTACCGCGCGTCGAAACACTCATTGGTCCGCATACATCGGTATGTATGATTTCCAATAAGTCCGTTGCTCGCTCCATTATTCCGGAGAACGGGGTTTTGATCATCTTGCCCATGAGGCACGGCTCGCACGTGTCAAATGATTCAAAATCAAGAGACTCCAAAAGTCCATCAGAATGGAGTTTCTTCATGCGTTTTACACCAATATGACCTAGACGGCAGTGCCACAAATAAGTTGAATTATCACTATATACTTTGCATCTCTTAGCCTCAATGTTATGGATGTGTATTTCATTGCTTTCGAGATTCAGAAGAAATAAACCATTCACAACAGGTGCATGACCATAAAAGATGTTATTCATATAAATAGAACAACCATTATTCTACGATTTAAATGAATAACCATCTTGCAATAAACATGATCCAGATATAATGTTCATGCTCAACGCAGGCACATAATCACACTTATTAAGGTTTAAAACTAATCCCGAAGGTAAAACTAAGGAGAGCGTGCCGACGGCCATCACATCAACTTTTGATCCATTGCCAACGCGCATCGTCACCTCATACCTTGCTAGCCGCCGTCTATTATGTAGCTCCTGTTTCGAGTTACAAATATTAGCAACTAAACCAGTATCAAATACCCAAGCACTACAACGAGCGCTAGTAAGGTAAACATCAATAACATGTATATCAAATATACGTTTAATGGTGCCAGCCTTCTTGTACGCTAAGTACTTCGGACAGTTGCGCTTCCAGTGACACTTTTCCTTGCAATAGAAGCACTCAGTGTCCGGCTTAGGTCTAGACTTGAGCTTCTTCTCAGCAGGGGCAACGCATTTGCCGCTGCCTTTCTTGAAGGATTTCTTTGCACCCTTACCTTTCTTGAAGCTAGGGGTCTTGTTAACCATCAACACATGATTATCTTTCTTGATATCCATCTCCGCAGCTTTCAGCTTAGTGAAGAGCTCAGTGATCGTATCAGTGGAACCAATTTGATTGTGAGTAACTACAAAACCTTTGTAGCTAGGAGGGAGTGAGTGCAGAACTCTGTCAATCTTGAGCTCTTCTGGAATCTTGCAGTCTAGTTGCTCAAGACGTTGAGTGTAGCCCGACAACTTAATGGCGTGCTCACTAACGGAACTCCCTTCCTCCATCTTGTAGTTAAAGAACTTCTCAGAGATCTCATATCTCTCAGAACGCGCCTGAGTCTGAATCATGGTATTCAGTTCCTCAAGTATCTCAAAGGGCCCGGCGAACTCCTCAAAACGATTTTGAAGGTCCGGTTCCATAGCAAACAACATGGTACACTTAATCACTCCATAATCATCTTTGCACGACCGATAAACAGCCTTTTCATCAGCCGACGCATCAATAGCAGGGGCGTCACCTAGCGCTTTTTCTAGTATATAGTCCTTTTGTCCGCCAGCGAGAATGATTCTCATATTGCAGAACCAGTTGGTGAAGTTAGACTGATTGTGCTTAAGCTTTTCTTTCTCAGCAAAAACGTTGAAGTTGAAGTTGGACTTAGCCATTTGATCTACAAAATTTGCAAATACAATTTAGACTATGTTCATGATAACTAGTTCAACTTAATCAAATTACTAGATGAACTCCCACTAAATTCAACATCCCTCAAGTTGTTTAGTGAACATGATCCAAATTCACCACACCTAATCCGATCTTCACGAGAAGAGATGTGGTTTCAATGGTGGACAACAAAGTGTCGATCATATCATTCATATGACTCATGTTTAACCTTTCGGTTCGTGTGTTCCGTGGCCATGTCTGTACATGCTAGGCTCGTCAAGTCAAACACAAGTATTTCCGCGTGTGCAAAACTGGCTTGCACCCGTTGTATGTGAAGGTAGAGTTTATAGCACCCGATCATCACGAGGTGCTTGAACACGACGAACTTTCGCAACGGTGCATACATGGGGAGAACACAATTTTATCTTGATCTTTAAGTGAGGAATCATCTTATAATGCTACCGTCGCGATCTAAGCATAATAAGATACATAAAAGGATAAACATCACATGCATATAATTTTATGTGAAATGGTATAGCCAATCTCCACGCAATGATCTCCATCTTGTGCGCGCCAGCATGATCTCCATCGCTCCACCATGATTGCCTCCACCACGAATAGCAACTACAACTATTGCTAACTACTTAGCGATAAAGTAAAGCTATTACATGGCGTATAAGAAGTTGACACGCAGGTCATATACAATTATAAAGACAACCATATGGCTCCTGGCGGTTGTGAACTCATCGACATGCAAGTCGTGAAACATTACAAAACATGATCATTGCATACATCATACACATCATATCTTGGGCCATACCATATCACAAAACACTCCCTGCAAAAACAAGTTAGACGTCTCTACTTTGTTGTTGCATGTTTTACGTGGCTTATGGGAGTAACAAGCTAAGAACGATTCTTACCTACGGAAAGCCACAACGGTGATATTATGGTTTCTAACATCTGGTGTAAATCCCATGACTACTATAGTGAGAGAAAGTGGCATCCACCAGCCGCATGTGTGGAACAAGCCACACGTCAAGTGCGGAGCCGGTCTCACGAACGATGTCGCGTAAAGTTGGCCTGGACCGCTTCGATCTCACTATGCCGCGCCATAAGAAATACACAACAAGAGGCTTGCAACAGAAAACATCAACACCCGCAACAAGCATGTTGCGTTCTACTCGTGAAACACATCTACGCATAGATCTAGCTCTGATACCACTGATGGGTTTCGCAGCATAGTAAATCAAAAAAAATCTACGGATGCGAACAAGAAAGCCAAGATCTAATCTAGGAGATGCAATCAACGAGAGAGATAGATGATATCTTCATACCCTTGAAGAAATCGCACAGCGGAAACATTCAATAGAACGTGGTTGATGTAGTCGTACTCGTCGTCTCCTCCTCGCGATCCGATCCGATCCGATCCTACGCCGCAAGTGGCGGCGCCTCCGAGATATGCACACGTACGGTGCCGCGACGTCTCCTCCTTCCTTGGTCCAGCAAGTGGGGTGGAGATATAGATTGTACCTGCAGCATGACGGTGTGGTGCTTGTGGTGGAGAATTTCTGCAGCAGGGCTTCGCCTACACGCAGTCGGGAGAGAGAGAGGAGGAAGGGGCAGCAGATGGCGGATAGGGTTGAAGGGATGGGGGAGGGGTAGGGTGCGCCCCTGCCCTCCTTATATAGGGGGCCGGCCGGCCCCCTTGGCCCCTCCTCCAAGCCCTAGGGCGGCGGCCCCAAGGGTAGAGTGGGGGGCAAGTCTTCCCCCCTTCTAGAAGGTTTCCCTAGGGTTTCCCCTAGGGTTTGGCCGGCTGGGCCTTTGGGGCCTTGTGCCTAGGGCACTCCCCCTTAGGCCCACGCAGGCTTCCGACAAGTGGGCCCATGTTGGTCCCACTCCGGAAGCTTCTAGAACCTTCCGGTATAATATCGATAAACTCCAAAACTATTCCGAAATCCAAAAACTGCTTTCCTTTATATGAATCTTATTCTCCGGACCATTCCGGATCCTCTTGTGACGTCCTGGATCACATCCGAGACTCCAAACAAAAACTCATAAACCAATTATGCATTCTATCCTAGCGTCGATGCACGTTAAGTGTGTGACCCTACGGGTTCGAGAATATGCAGACATGGTCTTCTATCAATAATCAAGAGCGGGATCTGGAAACCCATATTGACTCCCACATATTCATCAATGATCATATCGGATGAACCACGATGCCAGGATTCAATTAATCCCATATATGTATTCCCTTCGTCACGCGATATTTTACTTGCCCAAGATTCAATCGTTGGTATCGGCATACCTAGTTCAATCTCGTTCACAGCAAGTACTTTACTTGTTCCATAATCCGATATCACTTTGTGATTAACTCCTTAACCACGTGCTTACAAGCGGTGTTGATATCGATTACCGAGTGGGCCTGAAGTATATCTCTTCGACTCAGGAGGGACAAATTCCATCTCGATGCATACAACCCAACAAGTACTTTCCGATCACCTGAGAGACACCTTTATGATCACCCTCACATAGGATGACGTTTGATGACTTCAAAGCTTTCTTACGATACCAGGGAGTTGTATTATCTCATGGTCTAAGGAATACAATATTTGACATAGGAAAAAGCTTCGCAAAGATGAACACAATGACACGATCTAATTGCTCTGCTTAATTTTGGTTTGTCCATCATATCATTCTCCTAATGACATGATCTCATTATTAATCGACAACTCATGTCTATGGTTAGGAAACCTTAACCATAATTAACCAATGAGCTAGTCCATAGAGGCGTACTAGGGACACTGTGTTGTTCATAAACCACACAAGTATCAAAGTTTCCGCTTAATACAATTCTAGCATGGAATATAAACTTTATCATGAACAAGAATTATAATAATAACATCTTTATTATTGCCTCTAGGGAATAATTCCAACAATCACCACATATTTCAGTACTTGGTAATGTGCTTTAAAATGGTGTCACAATTTAATAAGGTTTAACCCTTTTATTTTAATTAATTAAAGTGACTAGAATGGCCTATGTGGCATTGTTTTATTGCTTGACCATTATTTCTGCAAGTAAACCTAGATATTTTTATATATTCAGAAAGGTCTTATTAAATATGATTTTTGAGAGTTGGAATCAACTCAAAATCTTTCATGGTTGAATTTTGAAAAATGTTTGAATGCAGAAAAGCTTCTGCCTTGTTATTTTTACTATAGATGATCTACAAATCCAATTGGTTTGAATCCAACGGTCTTGAATTAAGAATTCCAGTATCTTTCTAACAAAATTGGTTTCATGCAATTTGGATCAGTGAATCGACATGGGTTGATTTTTGAATCTAGGTATAGAACTGGGTTTGAACTAAATTGGAAAATAAAAATTCAAACTAACTGGGTTGCGCGGGATGCTAAATGGGCCGGCCCACGGTGCACAGTGCATGCACGGGTGGGTTTAAGTGAACTACCCCACCAGTCAGCAAGACAGGGGGAGTGCGCAGCAGTATGGGGTGATGTGGACCGTGCAATCAAACTCTAATCGAACAGTTGTGGTTCATCGTCCGCGTCGGGCAACACCGGTGAGACAGAACCCTAGTGCGGCCAGTGGGGGTCTACGGGGGCTCACCGGGGCTCAGGCGAGGGTCGATGATGGGGGCGAATGACGAAGTCGGCGACGGCGATCCTCATGGTACCGGTAGCTCCTCCTGGGCGGCTCCAATTGCTGGCTCCTTTCTTCCTCCTCCGCGGTAGACTCCGGCCAAATTCCGGCGAGGTGCTGCTCGCTTGCTCCAGGAGTGAGGTGGGGTGATTCAGAGAGGGAGGGGAGTGAGTTGGTGTGAAGAAATCGAGCGGGGGTGGCCTCTATTTATAGCACCAGAAGGGGACCGACGGGCGCGGGCTGAGCTCGTCGTGGTCGTCATCACAGCGAGCTACTGGCATGCGAAAAGGTAGGGGACGGTGTTGTGTTCTCTGGCGAAGCTCAATGGTGTGGTCTCGAGGCGTGGGGTGGTGCAAAACAGTCGAAACATCGCGGTGCTCTGAGCGGGTCCGACGGCAGTTTTAATGGCGCGCAACATCTACGGTCTGCGCGGAGGCGAACGGGCATGTATGCGGTGTTGCTGGGGTGGTGGCGATCATGCTTGCACGCGGCGAGGGCGGCGCGTGGTCTGTGGGCGTGTGTCGCGGATGGCGCTCTGGTGCGCTCTCGGCACGCTCGCAGAGAGGCTGGGCACGCTCGGGCTGTGTGGTCCAGGGGCTGGTAGTGCTCGAGGCTTAGACAGGGGGTGGCGGTGGATGGTGGAGAGTGTCCTAGACAAGGTTGGCGAGGCTAGTGAGGCTCCTAGATGGCTGGCGACATTGGGGTGGCAAGGGTGCTCTCGGCATGCTTGCCATTGATGGCATGGTCTAGTTTACAGTGAGCTAGAGGGGTTAAACAATTTAGATGATCTACTGAGGGTGTAGTGTGAGCTAGATAGGGAACAAGTTAGACACTGATCACTGCTGACAATAGTGTTTAATGTTTGTTGGTTTGGTGATTGCAAGGTGTTTGATAAAATGGCCGAAAGAGATACAAATTTGAATTTTTGATTCAAACTTGTTGGGTGTATTAGTTACATACTAGGGAGTATCTGGTTAGATGGAATTGTCAAGTGGAATTGGTTTGGTTGGTTTTTGAGAAATGGGTGATCTTCCCATATGAACTAGATTCAATTTTGAGTTGTCATTTGAATCAATTTGCCTAATGTTTCTGTAAGTTTGAAAGGTGGTCTTGGATTCACTTATACTTGGTCTAGAAAGGGGTGAAAAGAAATGAAAAAGTTTCTGTTTGAAATCTTGGACTAGAAACACCCAAAGTGGTCTAGTGAGGAAGATTGGCAAAAATGACCATTTGCTTTATTTGATTTGTTTTTATTTTCTCATGATTTGTTTCTGCTTGGAAATGTTTTAGATGATGTTGTTTTCATCTTTAAACCATTTCTTGATATTTAGAACAATCACACAAGTCCATTCATGCATTCATACAATCATCACATTCACACATGCATTCATATTGATTTGAATTAACAAAAGTTTTTGTTAACCCTAATTTTGGTGATTGGAATTTGATAATCCTTGTGCAGTATTTTTGGGATGTTACAGAAAGCTTGAACCCAAAGCGGAAAAATGCATCTTCATAGAATACCCGAAGGAAACTATTGGGTATACCTTCTATCATAGATCCGAAGGCAAAATCTTTGTTTCCAAGAATGGATCCTTTCTAGAGAAGAAGTTTCTCTCAAAAGAAGTGACTAGAAGGAAAGTAGAACTTGATACGTTGCAAACATATCTATAATTTTTTGATGCTCCATGCTTGTTTTGCACCAATTATCTTATGTTTTTGTCTACACTTTGTGGCAGTTTTATGAATTTTCTGGAACTAACATAGTAACAAGTGCCATAGAGCATGTTTCCTGTTTTCTACTATTTTTGTATTTCAGAAAAGCTAGTAAAGAAATATTCTCGGAATTGGACGAAACAAAATCCAACTTTCCTATTTTTTAGAGACGGAGACGGAGTCCAGAGGAGAGGGAGAGACGCACCCCAGGGCGGCCAACCTGGGCCAGGCACGGCCAGGGGGCACGCCGTCCTAGGGTGTGTCCCCTGGCTCTCCACCGACCTCGCCTCTCCACCTATATAACCCCCCAAGACGAATACTCTAAGTATGATCATAATTCCACGAAAAAGTCCATAGCTGCTGCCACCGTCGTCCCTAGATCAAGAGGGATCTGAAGCTCTTCCCGGCACCCTGCCGGAGAGGGGAGATCATCCCAGGTGCCTTCTTCATCACCATGCCTGCCTTCGGAGTGATGTGTGAGTAGTTCATCCTTGGACTACGGGTCCATAGCAGTAGCTAGATGGTTGTTTCTCCTATTTGTGCCACCATGTTTAGATCTTGTGAGATGCCTATCATGATCAAGATCATCTTATTATAATGCTACACGCTGTGTTTGCTGGGATCCGATGAATATTGAGTATTATGTTAGATTGATTATTTTTCTATTATGTCTATGTTATTTGTGATCTTGTATGCTCACCATTGCTAGTAGTTACCCTGTCTAAGTATTTGCTTGTGATTCCAAGAGGGAGTATTTATGCTCGATAGTAGGTTCATGCCTCTAGTAATCTGGGAGAGTGACAAAAACTTCTAAGATTGTAGATGTGTTGTTGCTACTAGGAAGAAAACAACAATCCTTTGTCCAAGGGAAATTGTATTGTTCACATTACACACTTTGCTTAATGAAATTATTTGTTGCTTGCAACTTAATACCCGAGGGTTGTTCGGATGATATCCTGGAGGTGGATTATTAGTCATAGATGCAGTTGGATTACGGTCTATGTATCATGTTTTAATGCCCAAGTGAATCTCATACTGATCATCATGTCATGTACATGCATTGTTATGCATTCTATATTTGTTCAGTTGCCCAGCTATAATTTGTTCACTCGACATGTTATTTATCTTATGGAGAAACACCTGTAGTGAACTGTGGACCCTGGTCCATTCCTTCACACTAATATTCCATCTACTGTCTATTTTTTACTTTCTGCAATTACTTTCTTCCACACTATACGTTTAATCCTTTGTTTTCAGCAAAACCAACGAGCTTGACAACCTCACTAACAAGTTGGGGCAAAGTATTTTGGTTGTGTTGTGTGCAGGTTCCATGTTGCTAGCAACACCTTCAGAAGTGGTTTGTTTCTCCTACTAGTTCGATAACCTTGGTTCCATAACTGAGGGAGAACTTGCTGCTATGCTCATCATACCTTGCTCTTGGGGTTCCCAACAGGCTCCGCATCAACTGAGCCATCAGAAATCGACGAGGTTGTCGAACCTTCTCTCGGATTTGAGAGTAGCGCAACACCGGAAGAAGTTCCTATGGTGCCTACACCAATAAGAGAGGAAGCTAATGATGATGATCATGAAACTTTGGTCAAAGTTACTATGGAACTTCGCAGGTCGACGAGAACTCGTACCACTCCCGAATGGTATGATCTCGTTATGAGTGTCATGTTGGTGGACAACACCGACGACCCCGCGACATATGAGGAAGCGATGATGAGACTAGATTCCAATAAATGGCAAAAAGCCATGAAATCCGAGATTGGATCCATGTACGAAAACCAAGTATGGACTTTGGTGGACTTACTGGATGGCCGAAAGGCTGTCGAGAACAAATGGACTTTCAAGAAGAAAACAGATGTTGATGGTAATGTAACTGTCTATAAAGCTCGACTTGTTGCAAAAGGGTTTTGACAAATTCAAGGAGTTGACTACGATGAGACTTTCTCACCGGTAGCGAAGCTAAAGTCTGTGAGGATTTTGTTAGCAATTGCTGCATATTTTGATTATGAGATATGGCAGATGGATGTCAAAACGGCGTTCCTCAATGGAGACATTGATGAAGAGTTATGTATGGTACAACCCAAAGGTTTTGTCGATCCTAAAGATGCTAACAAGTTATGCAAACTTCAACGGTCCATTTATGGATTGAAGCAAGCATCCAAAAGTTAGAATCAATGTTTTGATAAGGTAATCAAAAGTTTTGGTTTTATACAAACTTATGGATAAGCTTGTGTTTACAAGAAAGTGAGTGGGAGCTCTGTAGCATTCCTAGTACTATATATGGATGACATATTGTTGATTGTGAATGATATTGACCTTCTTAAAAGTGTCAAATATTATTTGAATAATATTTTTACAATGAAGGATCTTGGCGAAGCTGCTTACATATTAGGCATAAATATTTATAGAGACAGATCGAGACACCTAATATCACTTTCACAGAGTACATAATTGGACAAATTTCTAAAGATGTTTGGAATGGAAGATAGCAAGAAAGGATGAGTAAGACTCCCTATGCCTCAGCCATAGGATCTATCATGTATGCCATGCTATGTACTAGACCCGACATTGCATATGTTGTTAGTTTAACTAGCAGATATCAAAGTGATCTAGGAGTGGATCATTGGACAGCGGTCAAAAACATCCTTAAGTACTTAAGAAGAACTAAGGATATGGTTCTTTCTTATGGAGGTGATGAACAACTCGTTGTTAATGGTTACACCGATCCGGATGATTCTAAATCTCAATCTGGATACATATTTACTTTGAATGGTGCAACAGTGAGCTGGAGGAGTGCAAAGCAAAGCATTGTGGAGAGATCTTCAACTGAATCAGAATACATAGCTGCTTCAGAGGCTTCATAAGAGGCGATATGAATGAAGGAGTTCATTATAGAGCTCGGTGTGGTTCCCAGTGTGCTGGACCCAATGTCTATCTACTATGATTCAGTTACATTTTCACGGTCACACAAGAAGCTGAAGCATATCAAGCTACATTTTCACGCTATTTGAGAGCATGTCCAAGATGGTGACATAAAGATTTGCAAAGTACACATAGATCTGAATGTGGCGGATCTGTTGACTAAACCTATCCCGAGGGCAAAACATGACCAACACCTCATTGGGAGACCCCCAAGAGCAAGGTGTGATGAGCATAGCAACAAGTTTTCCCTCAGTAAGAAACCGAGGTTATCGAACCAGTAGGAGGAAGGAAACGACTCAAAGGTGTCGCTAAAAACTTGGAGACATGCACAAAAAAAACTCAAGACTTTGCCCCAACGAATAGTGAGGTTGTCAATCTCACCAGTTTGCTATAACAAAGGATTAACTGCATGGTGTGGAAGGTAATAGTGGTTTGCAGAAAGTAAACAGTAACAGTGGAAGATGTATCAATGGTAAAGATTGGACCGGGGTCCATAGTTCACTAGAGGTGTTCTCCTTAGATAAACAAACATGGCATGCTGGGTAAACAAATTATAGCAGGGCAATTGACAGGACTGAGCAAGGCGTAACAGTGCAATACTAGACATTCATGATCCTATGAGATTCGATTGGGAAATACAACAAGATACATAGACCGCCATCCAACTGCATCTATGACTATAAATCCACCTTCAGGTTTGAAGGGTTTCGCAGCATAGTAAATCAAAATTTTCTACGGAAGCGAACAGAGGGAAAGCCAAGATCTAATCTAGGAGATGCAAACAATGAGAGAGATTGGATTAGATCTTCATACCCTTGAAGATTCGCACAGCGGAACGTTCGTCGGAACGTGGGTGATGTAGTCGTACTCGCTTCTCCTCCTCGCGATCCGATCCGATCTAGCACCACAAGTGGCGGTGCCTCCGTGAGATGCACACGTGCAGCACCTCGACGTCTCCTCCTTCCTTGGACCAGCAAGTATGGTGGAGAGATGGATTGGATCTACAACACGACGACGTGGTGTATTTGGTGGAGAATTTCTGCAGCAGGGCTTCGCCTGCAAACAGTCGGGAGGGAGAGAGGAAGGCAGCAGAGCTACTAGGGCTTGGAGGGAGATGTGTGGTAGGGGGAGGGGGCGCACCAGCCCTCTATATATAGAGGGGGGGTGCGGCCAGCCCTTTCCCATCCTCCAAGCCTATCTCTAGTTTAAACAATTTAAACTCTCCCTTATCTAGAAATCCTATCTCTAGTTTAAACGAGTTTAAACTTATCTAGGATCGGCTGGGCCCTATGGGGCCTTGTGCCCCTGGCCCAATGCGGCCAGGACACTCCCTCATAGGCACATGCCCCCTACCGGAAGGTGGGACCACGTTGGCCCCCTTCCGGAAGGTTCTAGAAGCTTCCGGTACAATACCGATTAATCCGGAACAATTCCGAACTCCAAAAACTGCACTGCCTTATATGAATCTTATTCTCCGGACCATTCCGGAACCTCTCGTGATGTCCCGGATCCCATCCGAGACTCCGAAAAAAAATTCATAAACCAATTATCCAATCTATCCTAGCGTCGAGACACGTTAAGTGTGTGACCCTGCGGGTTCGAGAATATGCAGACATGATCTTCTATCAATAATCAACAGCGGGGTCTGGGCACCCATATTGACTCCCACACATTCATCGATGATCATATCGGATGAACCACGATGCCAGGATGCAATCAATCCCATATATATATTCCCTTCGTCTCGCGATATTTTACTTGCCCGAGATTCGATCGTCGGTATCGTCATACCTAGTTCAATCTCGTTCACAGCAAGTACTTTACTCGTTCCGTAATCCGATATCACTTTGTGATTAACTCCTTAACCACATGCTTGCAAGCGGTGTTGATATCGATTACCGAGTGGGCCCGAAGTATATCTCTCCGACTTGGGAGGGACAAATCCCATCTCGATACATACAACCCAACAGATACTTTCCGATTACCTGAGAGACACCTTTATGATCACCCTCTCATAGGATGAAGTTTGATGACCTCAAAGCTTTCTTCCGATACCAGGGAGTTGTATTATCTCATGGTCTAAGGAATACAATATTTGACATAAGAAAAACTTCGCAAAGACGAACACGATGACACGATCTAATTGCTTCGCTTAGTTTGGGTCTATCCACCATATCATTCTCCCAATGATATGATCTCATTATCAATTGACAACTCATGTCTATGGTTAGGAAACCTTAACCATCATTGATCAATGAGCTAGTCCATAGAGGCGTACTAGGGACACGGTGTTGTTCACAAACCACACAAGTATTAAAGTTTTCGCTTAATACAATTTTAGCATGGAATATAAACTTTATCATGAACAAGAATTATAATAATAACATCTTTATTATTGCCTCTAGGGCATAATTCCAACAGTCTCCCACTTGCACTAGAGTCAATAATCTAGTTTACATCTGGCAACAATCTCACACCCATGGCACTGAGGTGCTGATCATGTTTTACACGTGGAAGAGGTTTAGTCAATGGATCTCGGATTATATGAAACTTGCGGTTGATATGCTTGGTCTTTGGATGATATCTTGGTTCCTTAGCGAGTGCTATGGCGCCAGTGTTGTCACACAATATCTCCAGTGGGTCCAATGCACTTGGAACCACGCCAAGATCAGTGATGAAGTTCCTGATCCAAACTCCTTCACTTGACGCTTCTGCAGCAGCCATGTATTCCGCTTCTACTGTAGATCCCGCGATCACGCTTTGCTTGCAGCTTCTCCAGCTCACAGCTCCTCCATTCAAAATATACACGTATCCTGTCTGAGATTTACAATCATCCTTGTCGGTGTCGAAACTAGCATCGACGTAACCTTTTACGACGAGTTGTTCATCACCCCCATAGACTAAGAACATTTCTTTAGTCCTATTTAGGTACCTTAGGATGTTCTTCACGGCTGTCCAGTGTTCCACTCCTGGATCACTTTGATATCTTCTCGTCAAACTAAGAGCATTGGACACATCCGGTCTAGTACACAGCATGGCATACATGATGGAACCTATGGCCGAGGCATAAGGCACTTTGCTCATAGCTTCCCTATCATTTACCGTAGCTGGACACTGAGCCTTGCTCAATATCTTACCTGACAACATAGGCACTGAACCTTTCAATGCCTTATCCATTCTGAACCTTTTCAGAACTTTGTCTAGGTATGTACTTTGGCTTAAAGCTATCAGGCGTCTTTGTCTATCTCTATAGATTTTGATGCCCAATATATAAGCAGCTTCACCTAGGTCTTTCATTGAAAACACTTGTTCAAATAACTCTTCACATCGTTAAGCATGTTGATGTCATTTCCAATAATCAATATGTCATCCACATATAGTACCAGAAACGTCACCGAGCTCCCACTCACTTTCTTGTAGATGCAAGCTTCATAGCAATTTGGAACAAATCCAAAGCTCTTGATCACTTGATCAAAACGAAGGTTCCAACTCCGAGATGCTTGCTTCAGTCCATAAATGGAACGCTGAAGTTTGCATACTTTATCAGCATCCTTAGGATCGACAAAACCTTCGGGTTGCATCATATACAACTCTTCATCAATGTTGCCATTGAGGAAAGCAGTCTTGACATCCATTTGCCATATTTCATAATCATGAAACCCAGCAATTGCTAATAAAATCCGAATGGACTTAAACATCGCTACGGGAGAGAAAGTCTCATCGTAGTCAACACCTTGAACTTGTCGAAAACCTTTCGCAACAAGCCGTGCTTTATAGACGGTAACATTACCATCCGCGTCCGTTTTCTTCTTGAAGATCCATTTGCACTCAACGGCCTTTCGGTCGCTAGGAGGGTCCACCAAAGTCCATACTTGGTTTTCGCTCATGGATCCCAATTCGGATTTCATGGCTTCTAGCCATTTCTCAGAGTCTGGGCTCATCATCGCTTCCTCATAGTTCGTAGGTTCACTGTCTTCTACTAACAAGACAGTCAAGACAGGGTTGCCGTACCACTCAGGAGGGGCACGCGACCTTGTCGACCTGCGACGTTCAGTAGCAGCATCGTCCGAAGCTTCATGATCCTTGTCATTAGCTTCCTCTATTGTTGGTGCAGGCGGCACTGGAACAATTTCAGGTGCTGCGCTACTCTCCAATTCAAGAGAAGGTTCAATAACCTCGTCTAGCTCTACTTTCCTCCCACTCACTTCTTTCGAGAGAAACTCCTTCTCAAGAAAGGAACCGTTCTTTGCGACAAACACTTTGCCTTCGGTTCTGTGATAGAAGGTATACCCAATAGTTTCCTTAGGGTATCCTATGAAGACGCATTTCTCCGCTTTGGGTTCGAGCTTGTCCGGCATCAACTTCTTGACGTAAGCTTCGCATCCCCAAACTTTAAGAAACGACAACTTAGGTTTAGCACCAAACCATAGTTCATACGGTGTCGTCTCAACGGATTTAGATGGAGCCCTATTTAAAGTGAATGCAGCGGTTTCTAATGCATAACCCCAAAATGATAACGGCAAATCAGTAAGAGACATCATCGATCGGACCATATCTAATAGGGTTCGATTCCGGCGTTCACACACACCATTGCGCTGTGGTGTTCCGGGTGGCGTGAGTTGTGAAACGATTCCACTTGCTTTGAGATGCGTGAGAAAATCATAACTCAAATATTCGCCCCCACGATCGGATCGTAGAAACTTAATCTTTCTGTTATGATGGTTCTCCACTTCATTCTGAAATTCTTTGAACTTTTCAAACGTTTCAGATTTATGTTTCATTAAATAGATATACCCATATCTACTTAAGTCATCGGTAAAAGTGAGAAAATAGCGATATCCACCGCGCGTCGAAACACTCATCGGTCTGCATACATCGATATGTATGATTTCCAACAAGTCCGTTGCTCGCTCCATCATACCGGAGAACGGGGTTTTGATCATCTTGCCCATGAGGCATGGTTCGCATGTGTTAAATGATTCAAAATCAAGAGACTCCAAAAGTCCATCAGAATGGAGTTTCTTCATGCGCTTTACACCAATATGACCTAGACGACAGTGCCACAAATAAGTAGTATTATCACTATCTACTTTGCATCTCTTAGCCTCAATGTTATGGATGTGTGTTTCATCCCTTTCGAGATTTAGAAGAAATAAACCACTCACAAGAGGTGCATGACCATAAAAGATGTTACTCATATAAATAGAACAACCATTATTCTCCGATTTAAATGAATAACCGTCTTGCAATAAACACGATCCAGAAATAATGTTCATGCTCAACGCAGGCACATAATAACATTTATTAAGGTTTAAAACTAATCCCGAAGGTAAAACTAAGGAGAGCGTGCCGACGGCCATCACATCAACTCTTGATCCGTTGCCAACGCGCATAGTCACCTCATCCCTCGCAAGCCGCCGTCTATTCCGCAGCTCCTGTTTCGAGTTACAAATATTAGCAACTGAACCGGTATCAAATACCCAGGCACTACAACGAGGGCTAGTAAGGAAAACATCAATAACATGTATATCAAATATACCTTTGATGGTGCCAGCCTTCTTGTCCGCTAAGTACTTCGGACAGTTGCGCTTCCAGTGACCCTTGTCCTTGCAATAGAAGCACTCAGTTTCCGGCTTGGGACCAGACCTGAGCTTCTTCTCAGCAGGGGCATTGCGCTTGCCGCCGCCCTTCTTGAAGGGCTTCTTTGCACCTTTACCTTTCTTAAAGGAGGGCTTGTTGACCATCAACACATGATTATCCTTCTTGATGTCCACCTCCGCAGCCTTCAGCTTTGCGAAGAGCTCGGTGATCGTATCAGTGGAACCAATCTGATTATGAGTCACTACAAAACTTTTGTAGCTGGGAGGGAGTGATTGCAGAACCCTGTCAATCTTGAGCTCCTCTGGAATCTTGCATTCCAGTTGCTCAAGGCGTTGAGTGTAGCCCGACATCTTAATGACGTGCTCACTAACGGAACTCCCTTCCTCCATCTTGCAGTTAAAGAACTTCTCGGAGATCTCATATCTCTCAGAACGGGCCTGAGTCTGAAACATGGTTTTCAACTCTTCGAGAATCTCAAAGGGCCCAGGATAGTTTTCAAAACGATTTTGAAGTTCCGGTTCCATAGCAAACAACATGGTGCTCTTAATCACACCATAATCATCTTTGCGCGACTGATAGACAGCTTTCTCATCAGCCGGCGCAGTTGCAGCAGGGGGGTTACCTAACGCTTTCTCAAGGACATAGTCCTTTTGTCCGCCAGACAGAATGATTCTTAGATTGCGGAACCAGTTGGTGAAGTTAGACCCATTGTTTCTAAGCTTTTCTTTCTCAACAAAAACGTTGAAGTTGAAGTTGGACTTAGCCATGTGATCTACAATATTTGCAAGTACAATTTAGACTATGTTCATGATAAATAGTTCAACTTAATCAAATTACTAGATGAACTCCCACTAAATTCAACATCCCTCAAGTTGTTTAGTGAACACGATCCAAATTCACCACACCTAATCCGATCTTCACGAGAAGAGATGTGGCTTCAATGGTGGACAACGAAGTGTCGATCATATCATTCATATGACTCATGCTTAACCTTTCGGTTCATGTGTTCCGAGGCCATGTCTGTACATGCTAGGCTCGTCAAGTTAGACCCAAGTATTTCCGCGTGTGCAAAAACTGGCTTGCACCCGTTGTATGTGAGCGTAGAGTCTATAGCACCTGATCATCACGTGATGCTTGGACACGATGAACTTTCGCAACGGTGCATACTTGGGGAGAACACAGTTTTTATCTTGATCTTTAAGTGAGGAATCATCTTATAATGCTACCGTCGCGATCTAAGCATAATAAGATACATAAAAGGATAAACATCACATGCATATAACTTTATGTGACATGGTATAGCCAATCTTCGCGCAATGATCTCCATCTTGTGCGTTCCGGCATGATCTCCATCACTTCACCATGATTGCCTCCACCACGAACAGCAACTACAACTATTGCTAACTACTTAGCGATAAAGTAAAGCTATTACATGGCGTATAAGAAGTTGACTCGCAGGTCATACACAATTATAAAGACAACCATATGGCTCTTGCCGGTTGTGTACTCATCGACATGCAAGTCGTGAAACATTACAAAACATGATCATCGCATACATTATACACATCAAATCTTGGGCCATACCATATCACAGAAAACACTCCCTGCAAAAACAAGTTAGACGCCTCTACTTTGTTGTTGCATGTTTTACGTGGCTCATGGGAGTAGATGCTAAGAACGATTCTTACCTACGGAAAGCCACAACGGTGATATTATGGTTGCCAAACTCCGGTGTTAATCCCATGACAACTATAGTGAGAGAAATTGACATCCACCAGCCGCATGTGTGGTACAAGCCACACGTCAAGTGCGGAGCCGGTCTCGCGAACGACGTCGCGTAAGGTTGGCCTGGACCGCTTCAATCTCACTATCCCGCGTCATAAGAAGAACACAAACAAGAGGCTTGCAACGGAAAACATCAACGCCCGCAACAACCATGTTGCGTTCTACTCGTGAATCACATCTACGCATAGATCTAGCTCTGATACCACTGAAGGGTTTCGCAACATAGTAAATCAAAATTTTCTACGGAAGCGAACAGAGGGAAAGCCAAGATCTAATCTAGGAGATGCAAACAACAAGAGAGATTGGATTAGATCTTCATACCCTTGAAGTTTCGCACAGCGGAACGTTCGTCGGAAAGTGGGTGATGTAGTCGTACTCGCTTCTCCTCCTCGCGATCCGATCCGATCTAGCACCACAAGTGGTGGTGCCTCCGTGAGATGCACACGTGCAGCACCTCGACGTCTCCTCCTTCCTTGGACCAGAAAGTATGGTGGAGAGATGGATTGGATCTACAACACGACGGCGTGGTGTATTTGGTGGAGAATTTCTGCAGCAGGGCTTCGCCTGCAAACAGTCGGGAGGGAGAGAGGAAGGCAGCAGGGCTACTAGGGCTTGGAGGGAGATGTGTGGTAGGGGGGAGGGGGCGCACCAGCCCTCTATATATAGAGGGGGGTGTGGCCAGCCCTTGCCCATCCTCCAAGCCTATCTCTAGTTTAAACAATTTAAACTCTCCCTTATCTAGAAATCCTATCTCTAGTTTAAACGAGTTTAAACTTATCTAGGATCGGCTGGGCCCTATGGGGCCTTGTGCCCCTGGCCCAATGCGGCCAGGACACTCCCTCATAGGCCCATGCCCCCTCCAGGAAGGTGGGACCACGTTGGACCCCTTCCGGAAGGTTCTAGAAGCTTCCGGTACAATACCGATTAATCCGGAACAATTCCGAACTCCAAAAACTGCACTGCCTTATATGAATCTTATTCTCCGGACCATTCCGGAACCTCTCGTGATGTCTCGGATCCCATCCGAGACTCCGGAAAAAAAATTCATAAACCAATTATCCAATCTATCCTAGCGTCGAGACACGTTAAGTGTGTGACCCTGCGGGTTCGAGAATATGCAGACATGATCTTCTATCAATAATCAACAGCGGGGTCTGGGCACCCATATTGACTCCCACACATTCATCGATGATCATATCGGATGAACCACGATGCCAGGATTCAATCAATCCCATATATATATTCCCTTCGTCTCGTGATATTTTACTTGCCTGAGATTCGATCGTCGGTATCATCATACCTAGTTCAATCTCGTTCACAGCAAATACTTTACTCGTTCCGTAATCCGATATCACTTTGTGATCAACTCCTTAACCACATGCTTGCAAGCGGTGTTGATATCGATTACCGAGTGGGCCCGAAGTATATGTCTCCGACTTGGGAGGGACAAATCCCATCTCGATACATACAACCCAACAGATACTTTCCGATTACCTGAGAGACACCTTTATGATCACCCTCTCATAGGATGAAGTTTGATGACCTCAAAGCTTTCTTCCGATACCAGGGAGTTGTATTATCTCATGGTCTAAGGAATACAATATTTGACATAAGAAAAACTTCGCAAAGACGAACACGATGACACGATCTAATTGCTTCGCTTAGTTTGGGTCTATCCACCATATCATTCTCCCAATGATATGATCTCATTATCAATTGACAACTCATGTATATGGTTAGGAAACCTTAACCATCATTGATCAATGAGCTAGTCCATAGAGGCGTACTAGGGACACGGTGTTGTTCACAAACCACACAAGTATTAAAGTTTCCGCTTAATACAATTCTAGCATGGAATATAAACTTTATCATGAACAAGAATTATAATAATAACATCTTTATTATTGCCTCTAGGGCATAATTCCAACAAAGTTATCATCCGAACCACCTCCATTATTAAGTTGCAAGCAACAGATAACTGCTTTAAGCAAAGTGTGTAAGGTAAACAATCCACTTGTTCCATGAACAAGAGACTGTTGTTGTCTCCCTAGTGGCAACAACACATCTACAACCTTAGAGATTTCTATCACTTCCCTTAGATTAAATAGAGGCATGAACCCACTATCGAGCATAAATACTCCCTCTTGGAGTCACTAGCATCTACTTGGCCAAGATAGCTACTAGAAACGGAGAGCATGCAATATCTCAAACAACATAGACATGATAGAATCAATAAGACAAAACCATTAATCAATCTGGCATAGTAATCTCAATATCCATCGGATCTCCACAAACACAACATGCATTATTACAAAAAGATGAGATCTTGATCATGAACGGAGCTCACAAGATCTAAATATGATAGCACAAAGGAGGAGATACAACCGTCTAGCTACTACATGGACCCGTAGTCCAAGGTGGAACTACTCACGCTTCATACTAGAGGCTGGCATGATGAAGAAGAAGGCCTCCGGGATGATCTCCCCTCCGGCAGGGTGTCGGGAAGAGCTTCAGATCCCCCCGATCTAGGGACGATGGTGGCGGCAGCTACAGACGGTTTCGTGGAATAATGATCGGGTACTTAGGGTTTCGGCATCGGGGGGTCTTTATAGGCGAAGAGGCAAGGCAGGGGGTCACCAGGGCGGCCGCACCCCCTAGGCGCGGGCCCACCTTGGCCGCGCGGCCAGGGGGTGTGGCCCCCTGGTGGCTCTCCTCCATCTCGTATTCAGGCTTTATGTTCCCCACGGTAAAATATCGACTTTGGCTTTTGTCCGTTCCAATTTCGAGAATATTATTTTCTGCCTTTCTGGAACCAAAAACAGAAGAAAATAGGCAACTGGCACTGTGGCATCTTGTTAAATGGTTAGTACCAGAAAACATATAAAAACACCTCAAAGTGTAGACAAAGCAAAGCAAGGTAGATACTAAACAAGCATGGAACATCAAAAATTATAGATATGTTTCTGATGTATCAAGCATCCCCAAGCTTAACTCCTGCTCGTCCTCGAGTAGGTAGTTGATAAAAAGAATAATTTTTGAGGTGACATGCACCATCAAAATCAAGATCAAATCATTTGCAAGCATTGAAAGTTAGGATCAAAGAACTCTAAACATGAGCATGAAAGATGGAGTTCTAACAGTAAGACAAAGTAAATATGCATGCAACATGAAAGGCTACAAACAAAGATCATGAATAACATGCATTGAATAATGTTTGTTTGTTTCACATACAGAAAACATAGCATAGTGGCATTCAGCTTTTCCCTCATGGAGTAGAAAATATATGCATAGGACACCTTCAAATTCATAAGAGTGACTAGATACAAATAGCACAAGAACAAGTAATATCAACAATATGCATCAATCAATAAGTTTTGGGACAATGCACATAGAACTAAGAATGGCAACTATGCTCTCTTAATTGGTGCCTAAGGATAGAAGGTGGAGACTCAATATAAGGTGGAAGAAAGGCCTTTCATAAAGGAAATCAGGGATTTCAAGATTCATAAAGAGCTTCCAAAAATTATGGTACTTGTTAGCTTTCAGCTCTCATTGCCCCTATCATAAGCATCTTGAAGTGATTAAGGTTAAAGTGAACAAACTATGGGGGATATGATTGACAAAGTATAAGTTGGAAATCTCATGTCCCTTGAATACGAGGGCCGCTCCTCATGCTACTCAAGTTTAGTTACTTGCAAGTTCTTGTGATAGTAAGTACATGTGTATCGTAGAGAACCGCCAATTGGATACCCCTTGCACATGGTACAGGAGATATCCCATAACCAAAATGACAAGGCAAGCAGACAATGAACGTCTCAGCATTCTTCTTATTTACCATGGGAATATGGTGCTTTTTTCTCTCTTTCCTCTTTTCTCATATTTTTTTCTTTTTCTCTATCTATTTTTTTCATAAGAAGAATGCTTCATAGATGTCATTATGGTGATGCTTTAAGTTTCCACAATGATTAGGCATGGCTTAGGCTAGCGGCCCAGGCGTCTCTCTAACACACATACATAACTCCATGGAATTACAAACTCCCCTTTCATTTCACACTGACGACATCCATAGACAAAAGAGCATGATATCAACTATGTACAAAGTACAAGTGCAATGTTGAAAGCGTTCCCCATGACAGCACGGTTCTGCTAATTCCAATGTATAAGTGAAAGAATATACAACATTGATGACACAATGGTTCAAGTTTATTAGGGCAAGAAAAGTAAAGTGTGACATCAAGTTCGTGAGAGCTTTAATCACTAAGTTTTCACATAACAAAGTACTTTTTAATTGGTGTAAAGTGTGCCATCAAGTTCACACTTGCTCATGTACTTTGATTATTTTCTGTAAAGTATTTTGCAAATCTGGTGTTGTCATCACCTGCATTTGAAAAAGATCGGAAACACTATTTTCATAATAATATGATGATAGGTTATTTACCATGAGGTAATAACCTACTATGAAAGTTTCGGTGGTAAAGGAACATATTATTTAGGACTTAACAACCAATGTCGCCAGTGATTCTTGCACTGTATATCACGCGTTAACCATGAGATTTGGAATGGGACGGAGAAGTCAGATGTATCCTTTTCCTCTCGTATGGAGGCAAGACGACCTTAACGTGACGTTGTGATTCCTTGTGCGGATCCAACATATGGGTGGGCACCCTTACGCCCCACACTTTTGGTGTCTATATTATCTATGGATGGTGTTTAGTGGATGGACCATTTAATATGGCACTTGCTAGGGAAACACCAGGTCATAGAGTCTTCGGGAACTCATCAGGGGTTTAGCCTGCCCGAAAGGGGGCTTAACGGAGGTGAGCCGGCCCCGAAGGATCGTGCAGACATATGAGGTCGCGGAGAGGGCAGTGATTGTCTTGGATCTTAGACTGAGCCCCATACCAAGGAAGTATGGACAAGGTCATGACTTGGTTGTGCAGAAGGCTAAGGTCTCTCATGGGTAAATTAACGCACCTCTGCAGAGTGTAAGAACTGTAACTTGTTACTCCCTGTTTTGGGAAGGAACTGCGAACGCGGCGGGAAAGGAACTCCATGAAAGTTCTGGTAAACCCGTGAAGGCTGACGGAGATAGATTTTCAGAATAAAAGCAACCTTTGAAGAAATGTTTATGAAAACTTGCATTGCCTATGACCTACGGTCTGTGGCTGTAGATATATTGCATCAAACACTCCTTTTCTAGTGAGCTTGCTGAGTACGCTCGTACTCAACGTATCTTCTTAACCCTTGCTAGGTTCTGAAGCCAGTATAGACGATGTCTACATCAAGTTATGCTCCAGTAATCATCACCAGAATCTAAAGTTCTTTAATGAAGTCAAGAAAGTCAACTTATACATCAACTCAAGTGAAGACGAAGTTACTGATTAGATAGGAACATAATCTCTAGCCATAGAACCTATTTCTGTAGCGTATTGCAATAGCAGCAATGCCAGACCATTGGTTAAAATACTAGTCTTATTAATATGATAGTTTTCGAGTTGTTTATTTCTGATTCTTCTTTGTAAGAAGTTTCTTTCTCTCTCTTTAACCTAGAGTGTTCTCTGGATCTTGTGTAAAGAGTTGAGTTATAACCTATAGTCATGTCTTGGACGTGCTGTGTTTCTGTTGTACCACTCCGAGGGATGTAATACTAGTGAATGGTGTTTCATTGGTGTTATGTCAACGACTATAGTGTGCTACATCATGCAGTGGTATGCTGGGTCACCGCACCCTAGCCCCAAGCCACCGCCGCCCAAGACGCCGCCGCCTTGCGCTGTCGTGCTACCGCCACTGCCCTAGCCACCGCCGGCCCCACCTCCTCCTCTTCGTCCTCTAAATCCTAGACGCCGAGGAATCCCTCTACTCCACCTACCCACTCCGGCTTAAGGAGAATCCCTATGGGATATCCCCTCTAAATTTCGACACCATGCCGTCGTGCTATTGGAATCACGAGGAGAGAGCTACAACCTCCACTGCCTGCTGGAACAAGGGAGAGGAAGGTCTTCATCGAGTACCAAACGTGTGACCGACTGCGGGAGCGCTGCCGGAACGCGGCGCTGGAAGGATCGTCTACGTGATCTTGAGATCGGCAACTGAATGACTAAATGATGCGTGGACCCAATGTTGACGTGGGACACTTTGTTGGAACCCCAAGAGCAAGGTGTGATGAGCACAGCAGCAAGTTTCCCTCAGTATAGACCGAGGTTATCGAACCTGAAGGAGGAAGGAAACGTCTCAAAGGTGTTGCTGGCAACATGGAGACCTACACAACACAAACTCAAGACTTTGCCCCAACGAAGCAGTGAGGTTGTCAAGCTCACCGGTTTGCTGTAACAAAGGATTAAACGTATGGTGTGGAAGGTAATGGTTTGCAGCAAGTAAACAAGTAATAGTGGAAGATGTATCAATGGTAAAGATTGGACCGGGGTCCATAGTTCACTAGAGGTGCTCTCCTTAGATAAACAACATGGGATGAAGGGTAAAAAATTTACAGCGGGGCAATTGACAGGAACCGAGCAAGGCATAACAATGCAATTACTAGCCAGAAAGATCCTATGAGGTTGATTGGGCAATACAACAATATACATAGACCGTCATCCAACTGCATCTATGACTAGCAGTCCACCTTCAGGTTATCATCCGAACCCCCTCCAGTATTAAGTTGCAAGCAACAGACAACTGCTTTAAGCGAAGTGTGTAAGGTAAAAAGTCCACATGTTCCATGAACAAGAGACCGTTGTTTTCTCCCTAGTAGCAACAACACATCTACAACCGAAGAGATTATTGTAACTTCCCCTGGAAACTAGAGGCATGAACCCACTATCGAGCATAAATACCCCCTCTTGGAGTCACTAGCAACTACTTGGCCAAGATAACCACTAGCAACGGAGAGCATGCAAGATCACAAACAACAGAGACATGATAGAATCATAAATATAAAACCATTAATCAAGCCAACATAATAATCTCAATATCCATAGCATAGTGGAAACCAGCTTGTCCCTCATAGAGTAGCAATATAATCCATAGGACACCTGCAAAGTTCACAAGGGTGACTAGAAACAAATAGCACAAGCGCAAGTAATAACACAATATACATCAATTAATAAGCTTTGGAACACTGCACATAGAATGACAACTATGCTCTCTTAATGGTGCCTAAAGGTAGAAGGTGGAGACTCAATAGTGGTGGAAGAAAGGCCTTTTTGTAAAGGAAGCAGGGATTACAAGTTTCAAAAAGAGCTTCCAAAAATCATGGTACTTGTTAGCTTTCATCCCTCATTGCCCCTATCATAAGCATCTTGAAGTGGTTAAGGTTAAACTGGCAAAGCTAGAGTATATGCTTGACGAAGTATAAGTTGGCAATCTCATGCCCCTTGAATACGAGGGCCATACCTCATGCATACTCAAATTTGGGTCTAGGTAAGTTCTTGTCACTGTAAGTATTTGTATATCATTGAGAACCGCCAACGGGGTACCCCTTGCACATGGTACAGGAGCTTTCCCATAACCAAAATGACAAGGCAAGCAGACAATGAGCATCTCAGCAATTCTTCTTATGTACCATGGGAATATGGTGCTTTTTTCTATATTTCCTCTTTTCTCAATGTGTCTCTTTTTTTTATAAGAAGAATGATTCATAGATGTCACTATGGTTATGCTGCAAGTTTCCACCATGATTAGGCATGGCTTAGGCTAGCGGCCCAGGCGTTCCTCTAACACAGGATACAAACTCCATAGACTTACAAGTTCCCTCTTTATTTCACACCGGTGACATCCATAGACAAAAGAACATGATATCAACTGAGTACAACAAGGTACAAGTGCAATGTTGAAAACGTTCCTCGTGACAGCATGGTTCTGCTAATTCCAACTTATAAGTGCAAGCATATACAACAAAGTTGTCACAATGGTTCAAGTTTATTAGGGTCAAAGAATAAAGTGTGCCATCAAGTTTGTGAGGACTTTAATCAATCACATAACAAAATAGTTTTTAATTGGAAGATAGATGAAAACAACAATATACTTGGAATGGTGTAACACACCATGCATAGGATTTTATAGTGGACACTTTAGAATAACTTGGTTTCTTGGGAGTTGGAGGCATGAGTAGAACTTACTCATACAAGTGGAGGCTAGCAAAAGACTGGAAGCAACCAACTAAGAGAGCAATAATGGCCATAATTATGCAATGCAACAAAGCAAACTAATCAAAGCAAAGAGTGGTACTACAAGTCAAGGACTAAATGATCATAGAGGCTAATGGTGACTTGTCATTGTCAGCACATGGTGTGAGCATGTGCCAAGTTAACCCAAGCAAAACATCAAAGGAGAATAAACAACGCATAATTTCTTCAAGACACACTAAGAAAACCCAATTGTTTGGAACAAGACATGCTACAGCAATAATCACTACGCATAATGCCAAAACAATACCTAGCATGTCATGCTAAAGTCTAAGTCACAGTCAATGCAAGCTCCTCTTGCACTTCAAGCAAGAACTTACTACTCCTTTCCAAACACTAAGAAAACTTATTTGCAAAACAACACAGCGAGAGCGGGGGTCCAAACTACTAAAGCAAACTAAACAAACTAAGCAAAGCAAACCAAAACTAAGACGCTCCAAGAACAACACAACTGTGCATGAAATAATAAAAACAAAGTGTCTAGACAGACCTGAGCTTTTTATTGATGAAGAAGGGGATGCCTTGGGCATCCCCAAGCTTTGACGGTTGTACTTCTTGGATATTTATTGGGATGACACCATGGTGGCATCCCCAAGATTGAGCTTTTGTCCATTCTTCATCTTATTGCATCATTCTCTCTCTACACCTGAAATTTTTTCCTTCATACAAAACTTCACACAATCTTCATTAGCAACATTAGTGTATTCAAAAGATATTAGACCACTGGCAAAGCTTTGGAATAGCAAGTATTTTCACTAAAAACACAAGCTACTGTAGTAACTCCTTTAAAGAAACTCAATTTACCTGAAGAGAGATCAAAAAGGAATCAATAAGAAGCAAATGCAAATAATGGCAGAAATCTGTCAAAACAGACCAGCAGGTAGAAACGAATTTTTTCGAACATCTTCTGTTGCTCAAATCAAAAAGTATTGAACTAACGAAAGTTATCCAACATACTGGGGGATTTATTTGTAAATTTTGAGCTCAATCCTGGTTATAGAGCCTCCTCACGATTTTTTTTTGTGGAGGATAGAGATCTGTTTCGGGACAGCAACTCCCCAAATCTTACTTCCCTCTCATTAGAGGTCATTCTTGGCACAAAAAGTAAACAAAAAAGGATAAGGAGAGGTTATTACAGAACTAATAACTTCCAAGACTCAAGAAAACTCTTGGGTTATCTCCCAACAAGTACTTTTCTTTAACGCCTTTAAGTTAGGCACAGAAAGTTTGAGAAGATGCTCACATAAGAATTATGAATTGAAGTCAAAGAGAGCATCAAGAAGAAAAGTCAGAACACATTTAATTCTAACCCTCTTCCTATGCATCGGAATCTTGTACACAAATAAATTCACAAAGAACAAAGTGACAAGCATAGGAATATAAAACAAGAGTAACTTCAAAACTTTCAGCACATAGAGAGGTGTTTCAGTACCATAAAAAATTCTACAACCATACTTTCCTCTCTCATAATAATTTCCAGTAGCATCATGAATAAACTCAACAATATATATATCACATAAAGCATGCTTTTCATGATCTACAAACACATAATTTCTATCAAGCTCAAAAATAGTGGGATTAAAACCTTCACAGGTTTTACCCAAAGTAGATATTTCAAAAGGATCCACAGGAACATAGCATTCATCCTCCTTTGGTAAGCACGGGGGATAGTCAAATAATATAAGAGGTAAAGAGTTACTCTCATTAGAAGGTAGGCATGGGTAGATCCATTCTTCCTCCTTTTGTTCATCACTCTCCTCCTCTTTTTCATCTAATGAGCTTCCAGTTTCAACAATTTCTTCTTCCATAGGCTCCTGCAAGGCATTAGTATCTTCCAAATGTGGAAAGCATTTATTAAAATATTCAAGAATATAGCTATTTTCTTCCCTATAATTATCAAAGCAAAATTTAAGTATCTCCAAAACCTCATGTTCATAAGGTGCATCATCAGTATTTTCAAGCAAACTGGCAAGTTCAAATGCACCCTTGAAGGCAATAAATTCTTCAGTTTGTTCCACATCATCAAAATCATAATTTCCTTTAACATAAGAAGATATGGTAACATTATCATTATACTCACATTGAAAGGGTAGGTGTTTATACCAACTGCAGCAACAAGCTTTATCAAAGCAATAAGTAACATTATAAGTAGAGCACACGTCTCTAGCAATAGTATTTAACTTATCAATTTGTTTCCATAATTGTTTCCCTTTTTGTGACAAACGGTGTTCCTTATAATAATACTGTTTTTCTTCCGTGAACCCACCTTGCCAATAAGAACTAGTTTCAAAGAAACCATCCATTGATAGAAAGCATTACCAAGCAAGGCAACAACAGACCAGCAACTAGAGCAAGAACTAATTTTTTTGTGTTTTTGAATAAAGCAAGCAAACCAAACTAGACTATTTTTTTGAGTTTTTTGAAAATAGGCGAACAAAGCAAACTAAAAAAAAGTAAAGAGAAAGGAAGTGAAGGACTCCCCTAGTGAAGACGTCCTTAGCCTCCCGGCAACGGCGCCAGAAATCTTGATGCCTGCACCCAGTGTTGACGTGGGACACTTCGTTGGAACCCCAAGAGCAAGGTGTGATGAGCACAGCAGCAAGTTTCCCTCAGTAGAGACCGAGGTTATCGAACCTGAAGGAAGAAGTAAACGTCTCAAAGATGTTGCTGACAACATGGAGACCTGCACAACACAAACTCAAAACTTTGCCCCAACGAAGCAGTGAGGTTGTCAAGCTCACCGGTTTGCTGTAACAAAGGATTAAACGTATGGTGTGGAAGGTAATGGTTTGCAGCAAGTAAACAAGTAACAGTGGAAGATGTATCAATGGTAAAGATTGGACCGGGGTCCATAGTTCACTAGAGGTGCTCTCCTTAGATAAACAACATGGCATGAAGGGTAAACAAATTACAGCGAGGCAATTGACAGGAACTGAGCAAGGCATAACAATGCAATTACTAGCTAGAAAGATCCTATGAGGTTGATTGGGCAATACAACAATATACATAGACCGTCATCCAACTGCATCTATGACTATAAGTCCACCTTCAGGTTATCATTCGAACCCCCTCCAGTATTAAGTTGCAAGCAACAGACAACTGCTTTAAGCAAAGTGTGTAAGGTAAACAGTCCACATGTTCCATAAACAAGAGACCATTTTTTTCTCCCTAGTAGCAACAGCACATCTACAAACAAAGAGATTATTGTCACTTCCCTTGGAAACTAGAGGCATGAACCCATTATCGAGCATAAATACCCCCTCCTGGAGTCACTAGCAACTACTTGGCCAAGATAACCACTAGAAACGGATATCATGCAAGATCACAAACAACACAGACATGATAGAATCATAAAGATAAAACCATTAATCAAGCCAACATAATAATCTCAATATCCATCGGATCCCCGCAAACACAACATGCATGATTACAAATAGATTAGATCTTGATCATGAACGGAGCTCTCAAGATCTATACATGAAAGCACAAAGGAGGAGATACAACCATCTAGCTACTACATGTACCCATAGTCCAAGGTGGAACTACTCATGAATCATACCAGAGAGAAGGCCTCCGGGATGATCTCCCCTCCGACAGGGTGGCGGGAAGAACTTCAGATCCCCTCCCGATCTAGGGACGATGGTGGCGGCGGCTACAGACGGTTTCGTGGATTTCTTATCGGGTACTCAGGGTTTCTTCATCGGGGGATTCTTATAGGCGAAGGGGGAGGCCGAGGCAGCGGCCAGAGGGGGAAAACCCTACCCAAGCGCGGGGTAGGGCCCACCCGCGCCTAGGGGGGTTTAGCCGCCCTAGCACGCCTCCTCGTATCTTCTCTGGACTTCTTGTTCCCCACGGAAAGTTATTGACTTTGTCCTTCGTCCCATCCAATTCCGAGAATATTTATTTACTAACTTTTCTAAAACCAAAAACAGCAGAAAACAGGCATCTGGCACTGTTGCAACTTGTTAATAGGTTAGTACCAGAAAACATGTAAAAAGCACCTCAAAGTGTGGACAAGTAAAGAAAAGTAGATACTAAACAAGCATGGAGCATCAAAAATTATAGATACGTTTCCAACGTATCACTAAATCATCGACGAGAGATCTGCTCTTGTTAACCGCTTTGGAGTCTTCGAGGATGAGTACTCTATCACTCGTTGCTACAATCTAGTAGATACATCTTGGCTTTTGTGTGTTCATGCGGTAGAAATTTTTGTTTTCCATGCTACGAACACCTACATTTATATAGAGGAGTGGAGGTATGGGCACAACACCTCATCCCCCAGCTGGTCGCCGCCTCCCTCTCTCTCCCATATAATTCTCCTCCACATCGCAGCACCTTGTCAAAGCCATGTAGAAAAACCACCATACTTCCCCCACCACGCCATCGTGCTACAAGGATCGATCTCATCGACCTCTCCCTCTCACTTTCTGGATCAAGGAGGATACAAAGTCAAGCTAGATGTGTGCACAACTCGGAGGTGCTGCTCATGCGCTGCTACATCGAATTGATCCAATGAAAGTATGACGACATCATCCCACTATCTCTTGATTATTAACGCATGTGTTCTACAAGAGTATGTATATTTAATCTACATTATTTGCATCTCCTAGAATAGATCCAATTCTTGTTCACTCTCTCGTGGGTAAATTTTTATTTTCTATGTTGTGAATCTCATCAATCCCGTCGTAGTCGCGATTTATTTATGTGATTATTTTAGTTGTTGAATGCTTTACATATCAAAATCGGCATAACATTCATAATTGCCTATCCTCGTGGAATACAATGCATGAAATTGTGATTAATTGTGGCATCTTATAGAGAGTACTTAAAATATCTTAGATACATGGTTCATATGTAAGGGTAATTGGTTATTTTTGAAATATTATCTTCTCTTTCTAAATTATTGTAACATCTCACCATTAGATCTTAGAAATAAGACGAACTCGGATGTGTGCATTGCATTCATGCATAAAAAATACGGATAATTTTGCGATTTTGTATAAAACTTGCCAAAGTGATTGAAGCTTCTCTCAACTTGATGGAACCGAAGTAGATCATCAAGTTGACTGCGATAAGTTTCAATATGACCTTTGCTAAAACCTTATTTTGGGTAAAGATGATTTAGTCTAAGGGTAGATCAAATGTCATAAAACTAAACCACAACAAATTGCTCAGTGATTGATACCTGATCTTTTAGAGATCATATCATAGTATTTATTACAACAACTCTTAGATACCAAGTTAAGTATATAACTCAAGTAATAAGAATTCAATAACCAAATCTTGACTAAGCTAATTATTATATATTCCTACCATGAGCAGCATGATAGTTCTAAAACACTAAGTCCTTATCACTTATTGAGTAGGAAGGAAATCAAGTCAAGAACCATTCACCACATATCTTTCTTTCCATACCAATCATTATCATCTCTTTTGAACCAGGTTCTAATATATGTTGTTCATCAATGTTGAATAATCAAGTATTGATTCATCAATTCTTAGCCTATCAATTCTTGATCTATCAACTCTTGTTCCTATCATAGCATTCACTTTAAATGCGATTTTTAGATATCATTTATAGGATGGGAGTGTTTGAAGAGAATCACATCAATATGATAATTGTTGGAGTTAATTCACTCCTAATTATAATAGAAGAGGTATTTGGAATACATATTTATATGGTAACAAAGAAGATTATAAGGATAAATTTTGGAGATAGTTACCAAGGAGTAATCTTATTGGATCAAGTAGGCATAGACAATGAATAATATCTCCTAGTCAAATAGAGATACTAAGAAGATAATATTAATACAACTGTAATGTTGTATTGAAGAAAGCCTTGATTAGCCAACTGGAAACCTAAGCCATAAATGATCGAAGGATTATAATGATGATAATTAAGTCACTAAGGGTGATGGAATGGATGATGCAAAAGTGACATTGGTGGAAAGAACATGATTAAACCCTAGTGTAGATATATTATCTTAAGATTAGCCATGACAAGTTACAATGATATAATATGAAGTGGAAGTGTGAGTTTCTGAGGTAACTAAAGTTAAGATATTATAACCAAGCTCATACTAGAGAAGCATTAGGCTATAGAAGTAGCATTATTCCTCTTTGAACAATAGTAAACACTTGAGGTGAAGTAGTAATTGATATTGTAAGATCCCTCCTTTATAAAGGAAAAAGGATCCCTGTGATTGCAATGCTAGTCCCTGGATCAATGCTAGCATCCACAGTTTAAGATGAAGTACACAGATACAAAGGTCATTATTATAGCCATTCCAGAGATAAACATAGTCTTTACAACTCCAAGGCCACAGGCCTAATACAAGAGTTTGAATAAGTAAGTAAATAAAAGTCTTCATCTTCATGTGCCACAGGCAAACATGTTGAGTGTAGACTCATGACTCCTAATCCTCATCATAGTATCCTGCAACATCACAAGTTACAACCACAGTGGGTCAATACATTGGAATAGTATTGGCAAGTGATACCTTAGTATAATTTAGGTGGACTAGATACTATATGCAATTTGGCTAAGTGTAGCTTGGCTTGCTTTGCTCAAAATAGGTTTTGCCTATTATTTGAAATCACTAAGTTTTTATTTGTCAAAACTTTCCCAAGGAACCACCAATAGACATTGAGGTCCTTCACCCTTGTTCACCCACAAGTTTTTACTTAGAAATTTGGATGATGAGATTCTTGATAGCTTCCATGTCTTGATGCTCAAGTTGTCCATTTCCATGGACTTGGCTAAGTACTTAGATTCTTCCATCTGCAGAGGTTGTGCACTTTCCCCACAAGCCTTGATTTTCACCAAGACAGGACCTTTCAGAAGCCTTCCCTTAGACCAAATGGACGTGCTCCAACCTATCATTCCCACTACCACCAACTGTCCAAATGGCTAAGTTCTAGCAACCTAGGTGATCCTGGCAGAGCCCATATTGCCAAGTGGCTGCACTAGAAGCTTCTTAACATTTGGCCTCTAAAATCCCTTTGTTCCTGGGTGGCTTTCCACAAGTGAGATACACAAGGTAAACCATAGAAATGGGCCTTGTGTAACCACTCAACACAAACCATTCTTTCCATTCCACCCAGGTGTTTCATTTACTTAGTTGTTTTATTAGGCAAAACACAAGTCCAAAGACTTAGAAATATTTTAACATAGCATGTATATATCACCACCCTTGGTTGCTAATAGCTAGGCTAAGCATGGCATAGATAGCATCATAACTTAGCAATTTCCTAGCAATACTACAACTACTAGGATTTCCCAACATGGCATATAAGCAAAAATATAGCATGCAAGTCTAATAAAATATTTCTAAGGCTTAGTAGAAAACATAGGAATGAAATAATCATGAAGCACCACTTGCCTTGGTAGTTTGGAGAGTAGCTACACTCCTCACAATCACAATCACTAGCACCAAAATCTACACAAACAATCATAGCCACAAATCACATACAAAACATATACAAACAAAAATATATGCATGCATGCAAAATGATATGAGATGATTTTTTTAAAACTCAACAAAGCAAGTGTACAGTACTGAATTCATAGACAAGTTCAAAACTTGCCCAACAACAATTATTTAAACCCTAAAACATTTCCTAAATAATTCATAAACTCAAATTAGCCCTACACAAGTTTCTGAAAATAAAACCATTTTAACAGAAGCAAAACATTAAACACATTGCATAAACAGAAAGGTCTTGCTCTCCTGATTCCATTGATATAAAATTTGTCAAATTCTAACGTGGGGATCAAAAGTTATAGCCAAAACAAAATCAAACATCTAATAGATTCAAATTCTGTTTTTAAATCTAATTCCTAGCGACGCGTCTTATTCTGATTGGCCCGTACCGTTTCGTGTTGGATCGATCTTCTGAGCCGCTGGATCTACTTAACCTGCACGACCCAGATCTACTCGTAACGGTTCATTAAGTGATCTAATCTCGCACGCTGGATCCAGATCTGACGGATCTGGATCAAACGACCAAAGCTGGGCGGTGCTGGCAGTGGCTACTAGCGGTGGCGAGCTCTGCCTACGGCGGCGCGGCGCTACAGGTGGATCTGGGGTCGTCGGAGGTGCTTACCAAGATCGCGGCGATGTGCTGATGCTCAACCTGGCGATGGCTTGGCAGGAGGCGCACGGACACAGTCGCTGGAGCTCGTCGGAGTTGCGGGCGGCGTCTGCTGCCTGCTGTCGAGGTCTTTGCCGAGGCTCTGCGTCTCCCTAACACAAACCAGATGGTTCAGGAGACGCGCAAGGATCTGGCGATCAAGACAGTACCCAAGGGAAGGCAAGGGGCGGTCTCGTTTTACCTGAATCGCACGTCGGAGTCGAGCGGCGGCTCAGGTGCTCACGGGTGAGAACGAGGACGTCGCTCTGGGTCATGAGAAAACAAACGGAGGGCATTAGCGGATGCGCGAGATCATGCTGGTCACAGTGGTTTGAACTAGAGGCAAAGGGGCGGTCTGTTCTTACCGATATTCGTCGCCGGAGTGCGTCTGTCTGCGGCGGCGCAAATGCAATTGAGGGCAGCCTGGGGGCGTAGAGGTGGCGCTAGGTGAGGGGAAATGGCCGCGGTGCAGAGGGGGTCATATAGCCAGAGCGGGGGCAAGGATCGTGCGGCGTATCAATGGCAATTAAGCGCGCAGTAACAGCAGCGAGGTAACGGCGGAGCGAGCGTCGCAGGCGCGCGTGATTGACGACGAAGGCGACGTGGTCGCAGGGTCCACTCATCAGCGAGTTAAACAGCGAGGGGGTGGGGTCGTGCAGTCAGTGACCTGGGGGGTGTGTTTGCGGGTGAGCGAGAGAGAGGGAGACCCCGGGTGGGCTTAGTGGGCTGGATTAGCAGTTGGGCCAGATAGGTAGCGCTGGCCCTTTTCTATTTCTTATCTCCTTTTCTTTTTCTGTTTTGATTTTCTGGAATGATTTTCAAATCCAAATCAAATGAGTTTAAATTCAAATCTTCTCTAGGTTTTTATACTGCAAACCTTGCACTCAAATGTGTGTCAAACACTACTGTCCATTCCAAACACTTTGATCAAGTAAAAATAAAAATAAAACCAAGCCTTTATGATATATATTCCATAGGCATAATATTGGTTTTATTACTTATTTTGTTTTGAAACTTGTTCAAACTTTTGAAAGTGCCTAAGTTTGGATTTGAAACCTTACTGAACCAAAACAAGTATTCTTCTCCTTGGAAGATAGCATTAAGGCTAGAGCAAACTTACATGAAATATTAAGCACAAAAGCTTCTGTTTTGAAATGTTTTGTTTGAAATGAAATTCATATGATCATGGATGCATGGATGATATGCATGAGTTTGAAACATGTTTTTAGGGATGTTACAAATCTAACCCCCTTAAGGTGAATCCCGCCCTCGAGATTCGGATTGGCTAGCAAATAGGTGAGGGTGGTCTTTCCGAAGATCATCTTCTCTTTCCCATGTTGCTTCTTCTTCGGAATGATGGTTCCACTGCACTTTGCAAAACTTGATAGTCTTAGTCCGTGTGACTCTTTCTGCAGTCTCAAGAATCTTGATAGGCTTCTCTTCATAAGTGAGATCACTTTCCAACTGAACCTCTTCCAAAGGTATAGTATCCTTCAAAGAAGTTTCTTCCATTTCTGGATGACATATCTTAAGCTGACTCACATGAAACACATTGTGAACAGCTGACAAAGACTCTGGCAATTCAATTTCATAAGAACTTCTCCTTTACGACTCAGGATCTTGAATGGTCCAACATATCTTGGGGCCAACTTTCCTTTGACTCCGAACCTCTTCACTCCACGAAGTGGTGACACTCTAAGATAGGCTCTATCACCCACTTCATAGGTGAATTCTCTATGCTTAGGATCTGCGTAGCTTTTCTGTCGGGACTGTGCTATCTTCAATCTGTCCTTAACCATCTTGACTTTCTCTTCGGCTTCTTTGATAAGTTCCGGTCCGAACAAACTTCTTTCTCCCACACCATTCCATAACAATGGGGTGGTACACTTTCTTCTATAGAGAAACTCAAATGGTGCCATCTCAATGCTGGCTTGATAGCTGTTGTTATAAGAAAATTCTGCGTAAGGCAGACTTTCATCCCAACTGGCTCCATAGTCTAGGGAACATGCCCTCAACATGTCTTCAAGAATCTGATTAGTCCTTTCTGTCTGTCCATCAGTTTGAGGATGAAAAGCAGTGCTGAATTCCAACCTCGTTCCCAATGACTCATGTAGCTGTCTCCAAAAATGGGAAGTGAATTGAGTTCCCCTATCAGACACAATACTCTTGGGCACTCCATGTAGACATACAATTCTACTCATATAGATTTTAGCCAACTTAGCACTTGTGTAGGTTGTCTTCACGGGTATGAAATGAGCCACTTTAGTTAGGCGATCCACTACTACCCAAATAGAATCGTATCCTGACCGGGTCCTTGGTAATCCGGTAATGAAATCTATACCAATCTTGTCCCACTAACAATCAGGAATAGGTAGTGGTTGAAGCAAACCTGCTGGTTTCTGATGTTCCGCTTTCACTCTACTACACACATCACACAAAGCAATATGTTCGGCGATGTCCCTCTTGAGATTATTCCACCAAAATCTTTCCTTCATATCCATGTACATTTTGGTATTACCCGGATGAATGGAATACGGTGAGTTGTGTGCTTCTTGCAAAATCAGTTTCCGAAGCTCCGAATCTTATGGAACACAGATACGTTTCCCATGCCATAAAGTACCCTGTTCGTCTTCATGGAATCCTTTGGCTTTTCCTTTGCCAATCCTTTCTTTAATTTCTTCAATTTCCTTATCAATCTTCTGGGCTTATTTGATCTTGTCTAACAAGGTGGGTTGAACATCCAAAGACATGAGATGTCCTTCAGGCACAATCTCCAATCTGAGATCTCTAAATTGGGCACACAAATCATCTGGCAATTCTCCTTTGGTAAGGCCATTCACAAAAACCTTACGACTTAGAGCATCCGCTACAACATTTGCTTTACCGGGATGGTATTGCAAACTTAAGTCATAGTCCTTGATGAGCTCTAGCCATCTTCTTTGTCTCATATTAATTTCCTTCTGGGTGAAGATATACTTCAAACTCTTGTGATCTGTGAACACTTCACATCGCTTTCCTAAAAGATAGTGTCTCCATGTTTTGAGTGCATGGACAACAGAGGCTAACTCTAAATCATGAGTAGGGTAGTTCACTTCATGAGTTTTGAGTTGTCTCGAGGCATAAGCCACAACTTTTCCTTCTTGCATAAGTACTGCACCCAAACCATGATGAGATGCATCACAATATACTTGGAAATCATTTTCTAAGTCTGGCAAACACAAGACTGGTGCTGTCACAAGTCTCTTCTTCAATTCCTGAAAACTGAGTTCACAACCTTCAGACCAAGCAAATTTCTTGTCTTTCTTTAGCAATTCTGTCATAGGCTTAGCTACCTTGGAGAAATTCTCAATGAACCTTCTGTAGTAACCTGCTAAGCCAAGGAAACTACAAACTTCTTTCACTGAATTAGGAGATTCCCATTCGGTTACAGCTGAAACTTTAGCAGGATCAACTGCTACACCATCTTTTGTCATAACATGTCCAAGAAAACCAACTTCATTCAACCAGAATTCACACTTGCTGAATTTGGCATAAAGTTTATGCTCTCTAAGCTTCTCAAGTATCAGACGCAAATGTCCTTCATGCTCTTCTTTACTCTTGGAGTAGATTAAAATTTCATCAATGAAAACAACAACAAACTTATCAAGGAATTCCATGAACACTTTGTTCATCATATTCATAAAGTATGCTGGAGCATTGGTCAAACCAAATGGCATCACGGTATACTCATACATTCCATACCTTGTAGTGAAAGCTGTTTTAGGTATGTCTTGTTCTCTTATCTTGAGCTGGAAATAACCTGACCGGAGATCAATCTTTGAGAACACACAGGAACCTTCTAGCTGATCAAACAAGTCGTTGATTCTCGGCAAAGGGTATTTGTTCTTGATAGTCACCTCATTGAGTGAACGGTAATCTATGCATAACCTTTGACTTCTATCTTTCTTCTCCACAAACAAGACTGGGGCTCCCCAAGATGAAGAACTTGGTTGAATAAATCCTTTCTGCAACTGCTCTCCAAGTTGTTTCTTGAGCTCTTTCAGTTCATCTACTGACATCTTATATGGTCTCTTTGCTATTGGTCCAGATCCTGGTAGCAAATCAATAAGAAACTCCACATCTCTATCTGGTGGCATTCCTGGCAATTCTTCCGGAAACACATCCGGGTATTCACTCACAATTGGCACACTGTCTATGCTAACCCCCTTAAGATAATTTAGCTTACTCCCTTTTGCTTCAAAGTTAGACTTGAATTTAATCCGTTTTCTTTCCGGGGTTGTGAGTGCGACTGTACGATTAGCACAATCTAGAACTCCTTCATACTTAGCCATCCAATCCATTCCCAAAATTACATCTAGTCCTTGGGAATCTAGGATTATCATACTCACTGGAAACTTATGCTTTCCAAACTCTATCACTGGATCCCGGCATCCAAGACTTACTATCATATCTCCTCCTGGAGAACTAACTTTTATTGGACACCCAATATTTTCAGTCGGAAACCGACTTCTATCAACAAATACTTTTGATATGAATGAATGCGATGCTCCAGTATCAAAAAGAACAAGTGCTGGAGTAGAATTGAGTTTGAACTTACCAGCAACAGCATCTGGCTCTTCATAGATTTCCTCCACATTGATGTGGTTCACTTGTCCCTTCTGAAAAGGGTTAGGCTTGTTGGGTCCTTCAACTTTCTTTTCTGGGCACTCATTTGCATAATGCCCCATCTTCTTGCACTTGAAGCATTCAACCTGACTGATGTCTTTCTTGACAGGTTGGCTTCCACTTCCACTGTGGTGGCTCTTATACCCACCCTTGTGGTTCTTGTACTTGTCATTGTCATGACTACGGTGATGCTTGTTGTCATGACGGTTTTGGTTGTGGTGCTTGTTGAATTTCCCATGCTTGTGGGATCCTGAGCTTCCACTGTCGTCATAATGGGAACGTTTGTGAGACGATCCCGAGTTGTGCTTGTCTGAGTGCTTTCTCTTCCTGCTTTCAACTTGCTTCATTTTGTTCTCCAAAATAGCAGCCTTATCACAAAGAGACTGATAAGTGGGAACATAGGCCACTGATAGCTGCAGATTCAGTTCATCATTCAGGCCCTCGAGGAATTTCTCTCTTCTCTTAGCATCGGTGTCAACTTCATCCGGAGCATACCGCGCCAGATTGTTGAACTCCTCAATATACTCTGCCACGCTGCGGTGGCGTTGCTTCAAGTTATGAAACTCCTTCTTTTTCAAAGTCATCACTCCGGATGAGATATGAGCAGTACGAAAGCCATCCTCAAAGATTGCCCATGTCACATCTTCTATAGGAGTGGTGATCTGAAAGTTATCCCACCAAGTGGCGGCTGGTCCTTCCAGCAAATGTGCGGCAAATCTGACCTTTTCTGCATCAGTATAGCCCACAGTTACTAAGTCCTTGTTCACAGAGCGTAGCCAATCATTGGCCACCATGGGATCAGTTGTTCTGGAGAACTTTGCTGGCCTCAATCTCAGAAACCTGGTAAGCATGTCAAAACCCGGTGGGTTATTGTTGTTGTTGTTGTTGCTATTGTTGTTATTGTTGTTGTTGTTGTTGTTTTGGTTCTGGATGAACGTCGCCATCATTTGCATCAGCTGAGTCTGAGCGGTCATCATTTGCTGCATTTCTGGAGTGATGTTGTTGTTGGGGTTGGGATTGGCACGACGGGGAGGCATCTGTGGTTTGTTCAATAGAGATAAGAATAAGATACCCATAGATGCTTTCATGCACATTACATCACATAACCAATCACAAGCATGCAACAAAAAGGATAAAGGTTCAACAACAAGATAACAAGTTCGCAAAGTAAAACCCACACCAATAACAAGCCATCCACATGTTGGATGATCAAATAACAAGTTCCCAACAACAAGTATTATAATAAATGATAAATGAGTAGTCAAATCTACTCCTCGGCATCAACCTCCTCCTCGACAAAGGTAAGACTTGCATTCTCCATTGCGGTCTTGTATTCCTCGACATTGGTGGTCAAGGTCTCTATCTTGGCTTTGAGAGCCCTCTTCTGGGAACGAAGCCTCTCATTCACCGTCTGCTGATGCTCGAGCTCGAAGTCCTTGGCATGCAGTTCTTCAGTCATGTCCTGGATCTTCTTGTTCCTATCCTGGACTCGCTTCTCCCGACTCTTGAACTTTCTGTCCTGGCACTCGAACTTCGTCTCCATCTCCTTGACTATCTCATCTTGATCCGCGAAGAGCTTGTCCTTCTCACGAAGTTGCACCTGGAGTTCGTCATTGTTGAGCATGACGTTGGTCCTATCAGTGTCCACGTGCCTAATGAGAGCCTCTAAGTCCTGGAGGTATAGACGAATCGGCTCTGCTGTGTCCCTCGAATCGTCCTCGAAGTCGATGGCCTCTCCATCCTCATCACGTCTACCGAAGACGTGGAAATGAGTACCTCTAACCTGTCTAGAGTGTCTCCCTAGTAGACGTCCTATCAGATCCTGCATGACTACCTCAAGGCCTCTCTCCTTGTCATCATGCATGAGCTTGAAGATGATGGCCTCCGTGGTAGGCTCTGTCTGACGTCCGGGCTGGTTGACCTTGAAGCCCCAAAGGTCTTTCCTCTCAAACTTGGTGAGGGGAAGCACCATGATGGTAGGAAGAGGGAGATTGAGCAAAGTAGTAAGCTCAACAATACGAGGACCAAAGCGAGTTCCCTGGAACTCCTCAACAGTGCTGATGGTAACATTAGGCATCTATTTATAAGATAGAAAAAGTTAGAACAACACAATCTAAGATAAAACACAAGGCAAAGCATCACATACATATCCTTGGAAATCAAAACACACAAATCATGGCATACATGGTTCCTTTACAACAATCAAGGTTCAACTTATTTTTAAAGCAACATTTGGAAAATAGGGTGATAGGTGGTGGTCCAACTAACGAAGTACGCTTACATACCTATCTCACTAGATATGTTGGCTAGCACAATGTTTCTAGAAGCAATCAGTCTATCTTGCTCACATGACTCCATCACTAAGTCTATAATGTCTCCTCTTAGGGTTTGGTTGGTAGCCTCCAACTCTTGGGTACGTTTCTTCTCTTATTTTAGGTTATTTTGGAGGTTGAGCATTCTGCACTTGACTCTATCACCAAGTTCTTTGATGGTCTTCCAAGCTGCATCCCTTGCTGATTCAAAGAATGTAGTGTGCACCACTGAATTGGTGAACATGCAGAATCCTGATTCCTTGTGGTTGTCTTCCTTGTTTTTATACAAGTGAAGTTGCACCCACCAGTATTCAACTCCTTCATCCATCACAGGAAAACCTTTGTACACAGCTGCACCTTGTATCTCTAATGCAACCATGAGGTCCTTGAGAGCCTTGGGGAATTCTGTCTCACACTCCAAAGTCATTGTCATGAGTGGTCCTTTTCTTACGGCTTCGTTGATGGGTTTCATCTACAAATAGAGATGAGAAAGAAGATTAGAAAAGTTTACGAGAAGAATAGACAAGTGTAGAAGTTGCTGAAATTTTTTCCTTAGTGGTTTCCAATCCTAGGGTCATAATCCTACAGGCAACATAGTGCTCTGATACCATCTATAAGATCCCTCCTTTATAAAGGAAAAAGGATCCTTGTGATTGCAATGCTAGTCCCTGGATCAATGCTAGCATCCACAGTTTAAGATGAAGTACACGATACAAAGGTCATTATTACAGCCATTCCAGAGATAAACATAGTCTTTACAACTCCAAGGCCACAGGCCTAATACAAGAGTTTGAATAAGTAAGTAAATAAAAGTCTTCATCTTCATGTGCCACAGGCAAACATGTTGAGTGTAGACTCATGACTCCTAATCCTCATCAGAGTATCCTACAACATCACAAGTTATAGCCACAGTGGGTCAATACATTGGAATAGTATTGGCAAGTGATACCTTAGTATAATTTAGGTGGACTAGATACTATATGCAATTTGGCTAAGTGTAGCTTGGCTTGCTTTGCTCAAAATAGGTTTTGCCTATTAGTTGAAATCACTAAGTTTTTCTTTGTCAAAACTTTCCCAAGGAACCACCAATAGACATTGAGGTCCTTCACCCTTGTTCACCCACAAGTTTTTACTTAGAAATTTGGATGATGAGATTCTTGATAGCTTCCATGTCTTGATGCTCAAGTTGTCCATTTCCATGGACTTGGCTAAGTACTTAGATTCTTCCATCTGCAGAGGTTGTGCACTTTCCCCACAAGCCTTGATTTTCACCAAGACAGGACCTTTCAGAAGCCTTCCCTTAGACCAAATGGACGCGCTCCAACCTATCATTCCCACTACCACCAACTGTCCAAATGGCTAAGTTCTAGCAACCTAGGTGATCCTGGCAGAGCCCATATTGCCAAGTGGCTGCACTAGAAGCTTCTTAACATTTGGCCTCTAAATCCCTTTGTTCCTGGGTGGCTTTCCACAAGTGAGATACACAAGGTAAACCATAGAAATGGGCCTTGTGTAACCACTCAACACAAACCATTCTTTCCATTCCACCCAGGTGTTTCATTTACTTAGTTGTTTTATTAGGCAAAACACAAGTCCAAAGACTTAGAAATATTTTAACATAGCATGTATATATTACCACCCTTGGTTGCTACTAGCTAGGCTAAGCATGGCATAGATAGCATCTTAACTTAGAAATTTCCTAGCAATACTACAACTACTAGGATTTCCCAACATGGCATATAAGCAAAAATATAGCATGCAAGTCTAATAAAATATTTCTAATGCTTAGTAGAAAACATAGGAATGAAATAATCATGAAGCACCACTTGCCTTGGTAGTTTGGAGAGTAGCTACACTCCTCACAATCACAATCACTAGCACCAAAATCTACACAAACAATCATAGCCACAAATCACATACAAAACATATACAAACAAAAATATATGCATGCATGCAAAATGATATGAGATGATTTTTTTAAAACTCAACAAAGCAAGTGTACAGTACTGAATTCATAGACAAGTTCAAAACTTGCCCAACAACAATTATTTAAACCATAAAACATTTCCTAAATAATTCATAAACTCAAATTATCCCTACACAAGTTTCTGCAAATAAAACCATTTTAACAGAAGCAAAACATTAAACACATTGCATAAACAGAAAGGGCTTGCTCTCCTGATTCCATTGATATAAAATTTGTCAAATTCTAATGTGGGGATCAAAAGTTATAGCCAAAACAAAATCAAACATCTAATAGATTCAAATTCTGTTTTTAAATCTAATTCCTAGCCACGCGTCTTATTCTGATTGGCCCATACCGTTTCGCGTTGGATCGCGCTTCTGAGCCGCTGGATCTACTTAACCTGCATGGCCCAGATCTACTCGTAACGGTTCGTTAAGTGATCTAATCTCGCACGCTAGATCCAGATCTGACGGCTCTGGATCAAACGACTAAAGCTGGGCGGTGCTGGCGGTGGCTACTGGCGGCGGCGAGCTCTGCCTATGGAGGCGTGGCGCTACAGGTGGCTCTGGGTTCATCGGAGGTGCTTACCAAGATCGCGGGGATGTGCTGATGCTCAACCTGGCGATGGCTTGGCAAGGGGCGCACGGACACAGTCGCTGGAGCTCGTCGGAGTTGCGGGCGGCGTCTGCTGCTTGCTGTCAAGGTCATTGCCGAGGCTCTGCGTCGCCCTAACACAAACCATATGGTTCAGGAGACGCGTAAGGATCTGGCGATCAAGACAGTACCCAAGGGAAGGCAAGGGGCGGTCTCGTTTTACCTGAATCGCACGTCGGAGTCGAGCGGCGGCTCAGGTGCTCGCGGGTGAGAACGAGGATGTCGCTCTGGGTCATGAGAAAGCAAACGGAGGGCATTAGCGGATGCGCGAGATCATGCTGGTCACAGTGGTTTGAACTGGAGGCAAAGGGGTGGTCTGTTCTTACCGATATTCGTCGCCGGAGTGCGTCTGTCTGCGGCGGCGCAAATGCAATTGAGGGCAGCCTGGGGGCGTAGAGGTGGCGCTAGGTGAGGGGAAATGGCCGCGGTGCTGAGGGGGTCTTATAGACAGAGCGGGGGCGAGGATCGCGCGGCGTATCAATGGCAATTAAGCGCGCAGTAACAGCGGCGAGGTGAGGGCGGAGCGAGCGTCGCAGGCACGCGTGATTGACAACGAAGGCGACGTGGTCGCAGGGTCCACTCGTCAGCGAGTTAAACAGCGAGGGGGTGGGGTCGTGCAGTCAGTGACCTGGGGGGGTGTCTGCGGGTGAGAGAGAGAGGGAGACCCCGGGTGGGCTTAGTGGCTGGATTAGCAGTTGGGCCAGATAGGTAGCGCTGGCCCTTTTCTATTTCTTATCTCCTTTTCTTTTTCTGTTTTGATTTTCTGGAATGATTTTCAAATCCAAATCAAATAAGTTTAAATTCAAATCTTCTCTAGGTTTTTATACTGCAAACCTTGCACTCAAATGTGTGTCAAACACTACTGTCCATTCCAAACACTTTGATCAAGTAAAAATAAAAATAAAACCAAGCCTTTATGATATATATTCCATAGGCATAATATTGGTTTTATTACTTATTTTTTTTTGAAACTTGTTCAAACTTTTGAAAGTGCCTAAGTTTGGATTTCAAACCTTACTGAACCAAAACAAGTATTCTTCTCCTTGGAAGATAGCATTAAGGCTAGAGCAAACTTACATGAAATATTAAGCACAAAAGCTTCTGTTTTGAAATGTTTTGTTTGAAATGAAATTCATATGATCATGGATGTATGGATGATATGCATGAGTTTGAAACATGTTTTTAGGGATGTTACAGATATATACACCCATTAGAGTAATATTAGTGATGGATGATACAAGAAGTGTATGAATGAAGTTAAAAAGAAACTAAATGATGGATTGGAAATCATCATTAGTAGTTAGAGATAACAGTATAAAAATGATGGGTATATGAAAAGCTTTAGTGACAAGCTTTTGAGATTCATAATAAAGATTACAAAGTAATTCATTAAGAAAGAGAGTAATAAGTCAAGTGGAATTGGATTCATTAGAAGCATTCTAGAAGTGGGAAGTTATGTTTATGAAGAGGACATATAGAGCTTTAGTGTCAAGCTCATTGGATTCACAAATAGATTTAGGAGAAGGAAATTATTAGTAAGAGTAATAATTATGAAGTAAATATCATCATGATAATACATGATGATGAATATGAAGAAGTATATCTAGGAGAGGAATTCTTGAGAAGCTATTAACCAAGACTATATCGCTCCATATCAAAACCATTATCTATAGAGTGTGGATTTGCTGCCAAGGGGGATAGCTTCCCCCTCCAGCCAGCACCGTACGATGTGTGTTGAGATCCGCACCTACGCCTGGCTGTCATTTTGTTGTTTACCGCATGTACTGCACTAACATATAATTAGAGGTTGCTCGGACTGTCGGGCTATGTCAGCAGTTTGCATGCAGCGCTGGGCTGTGTCAAGCATAGCAGGTCATGGTGTCAGGAGTCTTTTTGCATGGTTGGAACGACGAGTGTAGAGATTTGTGTTCCCAGTCTAGTTGGGTCCTTCCTAGCTAGTTTATTCACGTGTCCAAGACTAGCCTGTTCACGTGATCGAGCATGCGCGCTATGGTTGTTGTACAACTAGATAGCATATACAAACTAGCTTATACAAGCTAGCTTATACTCGTTAGCTTGTTCATGGCTGCTTATACAAACCACTTCTATCTACCAAACATCTATGCAAACGAGTACGACTAGCTAGTAAGAAAATATGATGATATTTATAGTGGTACACAACAATACAACACATATGTAATGAGGATACAATGGGTTGGCAGAGTTTTTTTTGCCCATGCTAGGTACACAACCATGCTAACACAAGCAAACAACATACGCGTATATGTAAGAGACCATTTGTTTGCATGTAGCATGTTAGCTTTATAAAATGTTTGTTGTAGCCTATCAGCTTTATTACAGTCTGGTTAATCAAACTGTCTAGATTATTCTTGTTTTGCATATATCGCAGCACACACGCTAGGCGGCACCCAGGAGGGGGCAGCTATCCCCCTGGGCAGCAGACTATTTACCTTATCTATATCACTCTTCTAAACCCTAAACAATTGTCACATGGTAAATGAACTACATTTATCATGTAAGTAATGCTCATTATCAACCATTATATGGTAACTTGTCACTAAGAGTCAACCACACTAACTAAGGAAGAAACTATTTAGAATAAGAGGTAATCCTTGGTTGCTTGAGTAGATCAAGTAGAATTACTCCTACTTAGTATCATTGCAGAAAGGTATATATATATAAAGCCTAATATTATTTCATATTTATTATAATTTAAAGAATGAAGTCACTTATCATCCTTAGAGAACCACAAGGGAAACTGCAAAGGATAATATTAAAACCCTAAAGAGAAATTAAATAATTGGATCTCAATATTAAACAACTCCAATATTTAGAGTCATTATAGTAGAATGCCAAGTATCAAATAGATTTTAAGTCTAATTTAGTATTTATAAATTATTTAAAGTTGCACTAATCCAAATAAAATAAAAACATATTTGGATCATTCCAAAGTAATAAACCAAGCACCCTAAAACCCTAATTCTTAATAAAAAGAACCTCTTAAATAAATATAAGGTATGAAAATGAAAAAGAATATAAAAGTTGAATAGTTACAATAAACTCTATAATATTTTAATGTCTTACAAAATTTTAGGACAATTTAAATACTAGGAAAAAATTTGAAAAGGTTTTGTGAAAACAGAAAATAGAAAAATAGAAATAGAAATAGAAAATAGGAAAGAAAAAGGAAGACAGACCTGGCCGAGACAACAGTCCGACCCAGATCTTCTCCTCTGCTTACTTACCGCTCACGTGTAGTCATAGTAGCCCAGCTCACCTAATTTTCCATGACCCAGTATGAACCCAGCCCACTACCCCTTCGTTCTCTCGCTGACGTGCAGGACCCACACAAGGAGAGGAGCATCGCCTTCGTCTTCCTTTGCAGGGCGACACGCCACTGGCAAGCCATGTCCCGACCGCCATTCTGGACCGTCTAGACGTGATTGACCATCTCAGAGCCTTGTCCCAACTCATTTGATATCCGCCAAGTGGATAAGCGCAGTGATTTGTCCCCACATCAAGTTTCGGTACCGCCGTCGCATCTCGTCCGTCGTCGCCACAGTGCTGCCGTCTCCTAATTTGCCTTACCATATAAAAGAAAGGATAAGGAACACGAAGCCCTCGCTATTTGCCTCTCTCCTCAATTTCCCCTCAATCTCTCTCTATCTTCTCTCACCACCGAAGCTCCGCCGTCACAGGTCTCCGGCTAGCTAGTGATGGAGACCATGCCGAAGTTCATGGAGTAGTCTAGGAGAGGAACCTCATCTCTGTGAACACACGAGCGCAAGCGGGCATCAAGGAAAGGTCCGATCTAGGAGAATTTCGCGGTTTCATTCCGTCGGAGTTCGCCGAAATCTGTGATTCTGCGCTCATCTCTAGTCATCATCTTCGTCTTGGACCACATAGCAACACTCAGGGTACGCATACGCATCTCCGATCCTGTTATTGCTTCCTAATTTCTCCTCTAGCTCGAGTTCGTCGTGAAGCCGGTGAGTACCGCTGTAGTAAAGCTCGTCGGAGTTGCCACCTAGGTCCAGTGCGCATGTGTACCACCCTGTTCGACTCACCACGTCGAGCCTCGTCAAACGCACATCTCCGAATGGACCCTAGTGCCATATTTTGGCGTCGCCGTCGTGCTCCGACGAGGTGACGTCAGACTTCGACGAGATGACGTCAGACTCCGACGAGGTGACGTCGTGTTTGGCCGGGTCCAATGTTGACTAGTCTTTTGCTTAGGTGGAACCTGATGTGACATGTGACTGGGGCTAGGAATAGCCACGGTGAGCAAAACCCCTCACCTCATGCTGACATCAGCATTGCATCATAAACACATTTAGTTATTTATTTTTAATTTTAGAAAATGAATAAATCTTATTAAATCAATATCTTTTGTTTTATAATTCAGAAACATATGTTTAATATATGAAAAATTATAGAAAAATAAAATCTACAATTTAAATTATTATCATACATTATTGTATTAACTATTTAAATAATTTTTATTTAATAAATATTTTCTAAGTAATAAAACTTTGAAAATTCATATTTTAATAATGGTATATGATAAAAAATATAAGTAATATACTAAAATTCTTAGAAATATAAGAACTACCATTTAAAACTATAATCATAGATTAATATATCACTTAACTAAATATTTATTATTTATTAAGTGTTTATAAAATAATAAATTTTATAAAAATCATATCTTAATATTTAAAAATAATAAAAATACATATAATATATCAAAATGATAACAAAAATAATATATACATGTTAAAAATATAAATTCCACTTTTGAGGTAAATAAAAGTTTAATATTCTAATAACTTGAATTTAAACCTATTTCTTTAACTATTAATTCATAAAAGAGTAAATAAAAATTTGCTCATATTTCTAATATTATCCATTTAAGGTCTATAAATAGTGTTAGCCTTGAGAATTGATAGAATAAAGTAAAAACAATTCAAAACATTTTAGATACAATTTTATTAAATTATCATTCACCAATAAGTGTATACTATTTTCTAAAAAGGATTTTTATGAAATATAAAATCCCCAAGAATGATATTTTTGACTTAATAAAACTTTTTATCATTACTTCACTCACAATTTTATAAATGGATTCAAATCCAAAGGTAATTCATAAGTAGTTAAGTAATGTTATTTTCATGTTTATAAATCATAACCACTCATTTATATGGAGGTAAATGATTCTATTCAATCATAATGTTACGAAACCATTACTCAAATAGAAGTAATACCACTTTTAATTAAACTTAAAGAACCATTATGAAGTGAACAAATTATAATACCATCTAATGACTAAGATAGATAAGTCTCAACTACTAGTGTGGCCATTATTCAAATGAAGTAAATCTTCCTTCCTAGAGAACTATAGCTAATAAGAAACCCTAAGAGTGTTAATTTAAAGTTTAAATGCTTTTGTTTAGTTAAGTAAACTTTCTTCAAAAGTTATTCTTTTAAGATACACTAAAAGTAATTCTTAAGCATTCCAAAATAAATCTACTTAAGTAACAACCTTCATATGAGGAGTGTTTAGATACCATTCCACACTTGAGTGCTTTATTATTGTATGCTACTTATTATACTTACATGTTGCTTCACACACACTCACAAGCCTTAATAAGAAGCACAAGTGTGAAAGTTATTCTAAAAGGGCAACACATTCCAAAGAAACCATTTCTAGACTCCAAAACCCTAGATCATCAACGCTTATTCTGAGGATTCGAGTTTACAAAGTTGCATTACATTACTTATACATAATAGAATCTTGCTTCTTTAAACATTAGTTCTTAACGGACCAATGTTGTTGTTTTCAGATATTGGATCTTCTATTGTCTCGAAGACCGTGAATGAATAATCTTGCAATCACAAAAGGCAAGTTCACACTTTATCATGTCGTTTGATTATATTCTATCAAATATTTTGTAAATCCAGTGTTGTCATCACCCACATTTCAAAAAGGTCAGAAAACACTATTTTCATAATAATATGATTATGGGTTATTTACCAAGAGGTAATAACCTACTATGAAAGTTCTGGTGGTAAAGGAACGTATTATCTCGGACTTAACAAGCAATGTTGCTAGTGATTCTTGTGCCATATATTACGCGTTAACCATGAGATTTTGAATGGGACGGATAAGTTAGCTGGATCTTCTTCCTTTCGCATGTAGCCGAATGCGCAGGACGTGGCTGTTATCCTTGTAGCGTGCATTAATTGGTAATTCGAGGATATGCAGCACATGGGTGGGAACCCTCAAACGTCCCACGGTAGTTCTGGCATCTGAACGGTCTGTACTAACCATTGTCGTAATTAAATATGTGGGCATGGCGTACACCAAGAAGACATGCGGGGGCGCGAAGAAGGGCAGTGATTGGCTTGGATCGTAGGTTGGGCCTCAAACCATGGAAGTTTGTATGGGGACATACTCTAGGCCGTGCAACAAAGCTTAAGATCTCTCATGAGAAAAGTAATGCACCTCTGCAGAGTGTAAGAACTGTAACTTGTTACTCCCTGTTTCAGGAAGGAGCTATGAACGCGACAGGAAAGAAACTCCACGAAAGTTCTAGTAAACCTGTGAAGGCTAACAGACATAGATTTTCAGAATAAAATCAACCTTTGAAGAAATGTTTACGAAAATCTGCATAGCCTACGACCTATGGTCTCTGGTTGTAGTTAGTGCATCATACACTCCTTTTTAGTGGACTTGCTGAGTATGCTCGTACTCAACGTATATTCTTAACCCTTGCTAGATTTTGAAGCCAGTAAAGACGGCGTGTACATCAACTTATGCTCAAGAGAATCGTCATCAACAGCTCAAAGTTCTGCAACAAAGTCAAGAAAGTCAACATATACATCAACTAAAGTGAAGACAAAGTTGCTGATTAGATAGGAATATAATCTCTAGACATAGAACCTACTTCTGTAGAGTATTGCAATAGCAGCAATGCAAGCCAAATAGTTAGATGCTAATCTTATTAGCATAATAGTTATGAGTTGATTATTTCTATTTCTTCTTTGTAAGAAGTTTCTTTCTCTCTCTTTAACCTAGAGTGTTCTCTGGATCTTTTGTAAAGAGTCGAGTTATAACCAGTTATGTCTTGGACCCGCTGTGTTTCTGTTGTACCACTCTGAGAGATGTAATACTAGTGAATGGTGTTTTATTGATGTTATGTCAACAACTATAGTGTACTACATTATGCAGTGGTATGATGGGTCACCACAACTATGATCATATAGTATAAAGCATATATTACCCTAGAAATAAAATCAGAATGCATTATTGCTATTGGAAACAACTCGATCAACCTTTGTTTTTTCCTTCTTTGCTCATGTAGAACCGAAAAGGGCTAACTAAATAAATGGTGCACTGTTAATTAGTAGCTAATAGAAGAAAGCATTATCTATTGTACTTTGACCATATGCCCTTAGTTTTGTATGGCTTGTCTTTGTCAGTTAAGAAAATATGTTGAAGAACAATTACCGTATTAATAATAAATTTATGTGCCATAGAAATATGTTGTTAGATTTAATTAATTATGATTACATCACATCTACTGCATATTAATTAATTTCTTTTTCCGTTTCGAAAAAATGCATATTAACATAATAGTTACTGGTGCAAGCCTTACCTTAACCAATCAAATATGCCATGCAAAATGCTATGATTCTTTTTTGAGAAATCACGCATTACTACACAATCTTGTTAGATCAAGAATGTATTTTTGTCGCTAATAGAAGAGAAGAGTGCAGCTCATGTTTCATCTATGTCACATCCCAAATTTTAGAATTGGTACTTTATAGCATACATGTCATTGCATCATGAACATTATTGCAAAAATTCAATTTAAAAAGGTTTTGGCAAAACCTCTCACTTGCAATTGCATTTTGTCACCTACACTTGAGTGCTTGGTTTCTACCTTGCATCTGCTAAAATGATATTTCTTAGTTGTTTGGAAGGCACATGTGCGTAGAGGGTTTCGACACGAACCCGTAGCACTTTGAATCGCCTCAATCGGAGCTTCGGAGCAAAATCTACAACAATCTGAATTTCTACTTATCTAAAGACAGTTTCAGACAGACAAAATTCAGTTAAGAATTGTCCAGAAAAAAGAAAAAGAAAAAGAAAAAGAAAAAAAAGAGGAGGAGCAGCGCCGGCGCAGCCAGCCAGCCCGCGGCCCAGCCAGGGCCTGCGACGCGCTGTAGCCGATGCATCTAGCAGCCGCAACCGCGCGGGCGGCAGATAGAACCTGTCGCCGCAGCCAACCCAGCGCCCAGCGCCGCTGACGTGCGGGCCCCGCCTGTCACCGCCAGGTGGGACCCCCTGTCAGCGTGTCGCCGCCCAGTTCGTCTGGAGCACGGACGTCGCTCGCCCGTCGTCGTGTTTTCCTCCGAATCCCACCTGATTCCTGCATCGGGTGCCACACTACATAGGGCCGCGCCGCCACCCCCTTCCCCCCGCCTCGAACCCTAGCCCTCCCCGAGCTAGTCGTTGCGCAGCCGTGCCATTGACGCTCGGTAAGAGCTCGGCCCCGCTAGAGACGGTCCCCCCTCGCACACCGTCGACCTCCCGACCTTCCCCTCGCTCGACCGTTTCACCTCACCCACTTTTTCCCCTCCGCCTTGCAGTACATCGCCGGGAATTTCTCGCCGATATTCTCGCCGGAGTGGAGAGAGGAGGAGCTGAATGGGACCATAGGAGCGAGGAGGAGCAGAATTGAAGGCCTCGGAAGATCCGTCGTCCCCCTCCTCACCCCTTAGACCGCCCAGACCTCGCCGGAGACGACCGCCCCGCCGCTGACATCGCCGCCTGAGCCGCCACCACCGTCCACCCCCATCAACTCTGGTGAGCTCGCCTCTGATGCTTCCCCACCGTCTGATCTAAAACGAACGCTTGAGATTAGAGGAGACCAACGAAAGGGTACCAGCCACTGGCAGCTGGCCACGTGTCTGCCCAGTCAGCGCGTCTGCCCAGTCAACGCGTCTGCCCAGTCAGCGCGTCTGCCCAGTCAACGCGTCTGCCCAGTCAGCGCCAATCAGCGCGGACTAGTCAACGGGCAGTTGACTGCTAATTTAAATTGATTTATTTTTGCAGAAAATAGATGAATCTTGTAAAATTGATAGAAGTTAAACTACTAGGCCAAATATTACAAATAAGATATGGATGGATTCAGTTCTTCTAGTAGAACATTGCCGTACAATTGTTTCATGCTTTTGCAGCAAGGTTTTGCCATGATTAATTAAATGGTTTAATGTCCTTTTTAGAGTAATAAATTCATAGTAAAAGTTCTACAACTCCAAAAATTGCAAATGAGATGTCCCTAGAATCAGTAGAACAAGTGGAATTTGTTATTGAATTAAAAAGGTAGCCTTACAGTGCTAGAAATTGCAGAATCTATAAAAAGTCTTACTGGAGTATTTTAATTGCTCAGGAAATTCTATAAATCCTTTTTGAGTGATTCCAGTTGGTACTGGTTGTACTTTAGGTCGCCTACACAGTAGATATTTTCCAAGATTTTACAAACTGTTCAATAGCAGTGGCTTAATATTTGGGTTATAGCTCAATTGTTTGGTCATTTAAAATTGCATGCTTTGTTTCCAATGCATTTAAAATATTTTCCATGCATGCATACAATAGGAGTACTGAATAAGGTTATAGAAAGCTACCGTAGCATTGTTCAACTTGTCATGCATGCATCTTGCATTGTCATGTTTGTATATGATTGTGTTTGGCTTGTTTATGTGATTGCAATTGTATCGTGTAGATTGTGACGAGTGCAATGCTTGCCCATGTGAGGATTGTTTGTTCGACCTCTATAGCCAAGGCAAGTATATGCTACTTTGTTCATGATGTTGTTCTACTATTTTTAATGCATTGTCGCTAGGCTATGTCCTATTATGTGGTAGGGCTTTTCTGTAGATGAGCCACTGTTGGTAGATGTTCTTAGCCATGCTATGATGAATGAGGGCTAGGTTACATCACTGAAGATTGTTTCTAAATGTGTTGGTTTGCGAAAACTAAAAACAACTTAATCAATGAATTTCCTGGGTGTGATGGGATTGAAAATTTTGGTGGTATCATTACGAAAAGACACCCAGGTATCAAGAGAAAATGATTGGCTTCTTTATTTTGTAGCTTATGTGTACAACCATGTGCCAATAATGGAATGGGCGGTTGGTTGGACTCAGTAGGTTGTGGTAACTCGAACCCACGTATCCAGAGATGTAGAATTTTGGTAGGTTGGACCGGTGTGTGTCGGGTTTGGGGAGCTACTTTCCGAACGGTCCCTTCTTGGACTTCTCCCTATCATCACCCAATATGAGAGTGGTGGTACGAGATGGGCTGGCCAAGTCACATGGGTAAAATGTACTAACCCCTAAAGGGTGTATAAACTAATTGATAAGCCGCGTCCCAGGTTATGGACATCTGAGTTGCTTGATATTGAGTTCATGACATGTTTATCGCTCATTCTAATTTCATAATTGCTTTAATGTTGATGGGTTAACTTACTTGGGATCTTTTCAAAGAAAATCAAAACTGTTTATGAAAGTAGGACAAAGGTGTTTGCAAATGCGAGCTAGCCACAGCCCCACTTGCCAAATATGCATGTAGATGTTAGCTCTATTGTCTCCTTTATTAGCTCTACCTGCCATACATTTCATGTATTGACCCTTCGGGGCTGCTACATTTCATGTTGCAGGATATTCAGATTCTAAGTGATTGATTTAGGCCACGGTACTCTACTCAGCACTTGTTCACTTGTGGGCAATTTGAAGAATGGAGGAGTTACTTTATTTATTGTTGCTACTTGAATAAGCTGAGCTAGCCTAGAGCTAAGCCTTTATTGTAATAATGTTACTCTGGATCTTCGTTATTTATGATACACAGATATTTTTCTATGTTATTCATCTTTATTCTATTATGGGCCAATGAACCGATCGAGGGATTGGCATGTCACATAGAAGCTACGGTCTTTTCAGAACCGTACTGTTACAAGATGGTATCATAGCCCGTGTGTCGACTGTAGGATCATGACCTAGGTTTGGATTAGGAAGCCATAGAATTATTAAAGCTTATATTAACTCTATCTTTCATCTTATGCCTTTCACTCTCGTAAATCTTTACCATGTGCTGTTCTTACACTTTCCTCTTTTAATTGATAGATGGGAGAAGTCAGGACTAAGTATGCTACGATGGAGTCACCAAGGCCCTTTGCAAGACAGTTGGCACAGCTCTCATAGTCATTGGGATTGCCACTGCCCATGTTCAAGGGAAGAAGGCTATACACCTATGGATATGGCAAGGACGCCTGGGAGATCACCACTTTCATCTTCAGGGATATCTCCTTGCCAAACCCTGTGCATCTGGTCTACACCAAGACATATTGCAACTGGGGGCTTGGAATAAACTTGGCCCTGCATGAAGGCCTGTCACGCTAGTGCCATCTTGTTCGACACCTGCTGCCAGAAGACTCACCTTACCGTGATTATGGAAGGCGTGATGAGAACGGGAACGTAGTGGTTACCCCGGGTGATAGGAACAATATGCCGCCCCGTCGGAGGCACATAGAGGATATGGAGAGGGAGAATGGAGCCCTAGCTGAGAAAGTGATGATGGTAAAGGAGATAGCAGATTTTGCCAGCAACGGTATGGTGGTCCAGGGACAGGAGATTGAGACCTTGCATGAAGTTGTGGATGTTCTGAACCATGCACTGATTGGCAGGGACGCAACCATAGCATAGCTGAATGGGACCATCCAGGAAAACAATCAAGCCATAGAGCAGCTGTAAGGGACCGTCTAGGAAAGAGACCAGACTATTGTTGATATGGCAGCCCAGATTGCCGCTCTCCAAGCACAGTTGAACCCACCCCCTGATGACAATAATGGATATGATGGCAACAACGATTATGATGATGACGATGGGAACAATGATGATGACGAGGATGAAGATGATGATGATGATGATGATGATGATGGAGACGACGATGGTGGAGGAGATAAAGTTGTTGCTGCTGCAGCAGAGGATGAAGAAGAAGAGGAGGATCTAGAAGAGGTGGAATTTGAGGTTTCAAGTGATGATTCAGGAGAAGTGTACACACCACATCCATGGATGGTCCGTGGACAGAAGCTCCAACGCATGAATGCAAGGACCTACTGCAACCTCTTCATGAAGTAGTTAGATGTCCACCAATTAGTCTTTGTTAGGATACATCGTTAGCTTAAGATCTCGATCAATGTAAAACTTAGTTTTTGTTAGTTTAAAGCGTTTAGTTGCTCCTACGTGTACTCTAAAGTTCCAGGATTATTTGTGCTAATTTTAAACTGGGGTCTGGTTCTAAACTCTCTGTAATGTATACACAAAAATCAGCAAAAATTTCTGACGAGTTTAAGTCAGGTAGAAAAAATCATGAACACTGCTAGACTGTTCTGGCAGATTCCTGTTTTAATGCTTTGTTGGCCTATTTATGTTTATAACTGTTGCCAACACTTCTAAAACTATTTCAGTAGGTATATGCAGCTAGGATAACCCCTGGAACATTGCTTGATCGCTCGCTTGCTTATGTGTTGCTTGCTTGAGATTGTCTGTGATTATTTTGTTGTTGTTTGAGCATAATGCATGGGTAGAATCCTAATTTTCGTAATCAATTCTTTCTAAGCTTACCTGTGCTGAATCGCAGATGCCTTCCCGCATTCAACCTACTGAGATGGAGCAGCTTATGGCAGCTCAGGCACAGCTAACCCAAGTGATGACCTAGTTCATGGAAGCTCAGAACAACAATAACAACAACAATGGGAACAACCAGCCCCAGGAAGATGCACTTACAAGGTTCCTGAGGCTAAGGCCAACGAAGTTCTCTACTGCAACTGAGCCGATGGTTGCTCTCGACTGGTTGCGTTCAGTAAATAAGGATCTAGTAACTGTTGGGTGCACAAATGCTGAGAAGGTGATATTTGCCGCTCACCTACTGGAGGGACCAGCCGCTTCGTGGTGGGACACTTTTCAGATCACCCACCCGCTGGACACTGTGACTTGGGCCATGTTTGAGGAAGGTTTCAGGACCAACCACGTTTCTTCAGGAGTTCTGAACCTGAAGAGGAAGGAGTTTCGCAACTTGCACCAAACCAACCGCACCGTGGTTGAATATATAGAGGAGTTCAACAACCTGTCGCGTTATGCCCCCGAGGATGTTGACACTGATGCCAAAAGGAGAGAGAGGTTCCTGGATGGCCTCAGTGATGAGCTTTCTGTACAGCTGCTCGTGGTTTATTGTCCCACTTTCCAGGAGCTTATGGACAAGGCCATAATCTTGGAGGGGAAGCACAAGCAGGTGGAAAACCGCAAGAGAAAGAGCAACGATCACCACTCTGGCTCTCACCACAAGTCTCGCACTTCTTATGATGGATACTCCAAGCATGGGGGAAGTGACCATGGGCGCCATGGAAGCCATGACCGCCACAGCCATGGAAGTGATGGACATCGCCATGAGAGCCACAAGAGCAACCGCCACAGCCACAAGGGAGGACACACTCACCATTCTGGAGGACACAATGGGCATGACCTCAACCGTGATCGCAACTTTGTGAAGAAGGACCTGAGTGAGGTGACATGTTTCAAGTGTGGCCATAAAGGGCATTATGCAGACAACTGTCCGGAGAAGAAGGGACTGAAGCCAGGCAACAACCAGAAGGCCACAGTGAACCACATGAATGTGGAGGAGATCCCAGATGAGCCTGAGCTTGTGGTTGGTAAGTTTCCAATCAACACTCGCCCTGCACTTATACTTTTCGATATTGGTGCATCACATTTATTCATATCAAGGGCATTTGTGGATAAGTATAAGCTACCTATGGAGTCTCTAAAAGGGTCTATTAGAGTAAGCTCACCTGGAGGGGAAATGATAGCTAGCGCGAGATGCCGCGACTTAACTGTGAGAATTGGAGCACACAACTTTATTGCACATTTGGTAATATTGGAGTAACAAGGTTTAGATGTAATACTAGGCATGGATTGGATGTCTATGCATGAGGGACACATAGATTGTGCACAGCGAGCGGTTTCGCTCAAAACCCCAGAAGGTAAGAGAATTAGGTTCAAGTCGTCAGTGTGACTGGGAAGGTGTAAGCTGAATTCTCTTAAGGGGGTTAGCATGGATATTGTGTCTGTAATAAAGGAGTACCCCGAAGTGTTTTTGGAGGAGCTGCCAGGGATGCCACCTGATAGGGATGTGGAGTTTCTCATCGATCTGATGCCGGGAACAGGACCCATAGCAAAGAGGCCATACAAGATGGATGTGGATGAGCTGAAGGAGTTAAAGAAACAACTAAGGGAGCAGTCGGACAAGGGATTTATTCAGCCCAGTTCGTCGTCATGGGGAGCACCTGTTCTGTTTGTGGAAAAGAAGGACATTAGCAAGAGGTTAGTGGTGGACTATCGCTTGCTGAATGAAGTGACCATCAAGAACAAATACCCCCTGCCGAACATAAATGATTTGTTTGATCAACTGGAAGGAGCAAAGGTGTTTAGCAAAATTGATCCGCATCGGGCTATTTCCAATTGAAGATTAGGGAGGAGGACATACCAAAAACTGCTTTCACCACTAGGTATGGTTTATATGAGTATACAGTTATGTCTTTTGGACTAACGAATGCTCCGGCATATTTCATGACCATGATGAACAAGGTGTTTATGGAGTACTTGGACAAGTTCGTGGTTGTGTTCATCGATGACATAATAATATATTCCAAGGATGATGCTGAACATGAGAGACATCTGCGACTGATTATGGAGAAGCTGAGGGAACATAAGCTGTATGCCAAATTCAGCAAGTGTGAATTCTGGCTTAACACTGTTGGGTTTCTTGGACACGTGGTGTCAGGAGAAGGAGTCTCTATTGATCCAAGCAAAGTGACAACAGTTACTGAGTGGGAAGCGCCCAAGAATGTGGGCGATATTCGGAGCTTTTTGGGACTTGCTGGATATTACAGGAGGTTCATAGAGAATTTCTCCAAGATTTCGAAGCCGATGATGGAACTTCTGAAGAAGGGGAAGAAGTTTGAGTGGTCAGATGTGTGTGAAGCTAGCTTTCAGGAACTAAAGCATCGTCTAGTAACCGCACCTATTCTGTGTTTACCTGATCTTCAGAAGGATTTTCAAGTGTACTGTGATGCATCTCGACAGGGACTTGGAAGTGTGCTGATGCAAGATGGGAGAGTGGTGTCATATGCCTCACGGCAACTTAAACACCATGAGAGGAATTACCCCACGCACGACTTGGAATTAGCATCGGTTATGCATGCGCTCAAGGTATGGAGGCACTACCTAATGGGAAAACACTGCGATGTGTACACTGACCACAAGAGCCTGAAGTACATATTTACACAGAAGGAACTGAACATGAGGCAAAGGAGATGGTTGGAGCTTATCAAGGATTATGATATGAATTTGCAATACCACCCAGGAAAATCCAATGTGGTAGCGGATGCTCTAAGCCGGAAGGTCTATGCTAGTGGATTGACTGTTGGAGAATTGCCCGAGGATTTGTGCAAGCAACTCAAGGAGCATAGACCGGAGGTTGTGTTAGAAGGATATCTGGCAGCAATGGAAGTCCAACCAACGCTACAGGACATGATCAGGAAGGCTCAAGTAGGAGACAAGGAGATAGAGGAGATAAAGGAAAAGATGAAGGAGAATCGAGAAAAATAAATCCGCGAGGATGAGCAAGGAACCTTGTGGTATGGAGATCGTTTGTGTGTGCCCAATGACCCGGAGATAAGGAAGCTAATTCTGCAGGAAGCTCATGACTCTCCATACTCCATACATCCGGGCAATACAAAGATGCATATGGATCTAAAGGACAAATTTTGGTGGAACAACATGAAGGGAGACATCGCCAAGCATATTGCCCTATGTGATGTATGCAACCGAGTGAAGGCAGAACACCAGAAGCCAGCTGGATTACTACAACCATTGCCCATGCCGGAATGGAAGTGGGATAGAGTGGGAATGGATTTTATTACAGGATTGCCCAGTACCAGGTCGGGATATGACTCTATTTGGGTAGTGGTCGACCATTTGACCAAGGTAACCCACTTTATACCGGTGAAGACAACCTACACGAGTGCAAGGTTGGCCAAGATTTATATGGACAGGATTGTGTGCCTACATGGAGTCCCCAAGAGCATTGTATCAGATAGAGGCACCCAATTTACATCACACTTTTGGTGCCAGCTGCACGATTCATTGGGAACTAGGTTAGAGTTTAGCACCGCATTCCACCCTCAGACAGATGGACAGACAAAGAGGGTAAATCAGATTTTGGAGGATATGTCGAGAGCTTGCGCTTTGGCTCATGGCTCTAGTTGGGATGAGAATTTGCCGTATGCCGAGTTTTCCTACAACAATAGCTACCAAACCAGCATCAAGACGTCGCCGTTTGATGTGCTATATGGGAAAATATGCCGGACACCATTGCTATGGGATGGAGTAAGAGAGCGTCAGATATTTGGACCTGATTTGATCAAGGATGCCGAGGAGAAGGTCGCTTTGGTTAGGGACAGGCTGAAGGTAGCGCAATCGAGACAGAAGAGCTACGCTGACGCCAAGCGCAAGGAATTGGTGTATGAGATAGGTGATAGAGCATACCTCAGAGTGTCGCCACTTCGTGGAATTAAGAGATTTGGAATCAAGGGTAAGCTGGCACCTCGGTTTATAGGACCATATCGGGTATTAGCACGCAAGGGAGAGGTTCCATATCAGTTGGAGCTGCCAGAGGCTCTGTCCGCCGTCCACAACGTGTTCCATGTGTCCCAGCTGAAGAAGTGCCATCCGGAGATGGTGGATACACCGTTAAGAGACACCGTGCCACTAGAAGAGGTTCAGCTGGAGAGTCACTTGACATATGAGGAGAAGCCGGTCAAGATACTGGAGACAGCAGAGAGGATTACCCGTACCAAGACGATCAGGTTTTGCAAGGTGCAATGGAGCCACCACACCGAAGAGGAAGCCACTTGGGAGCATGAGGATGACATCCGAGAGGACCACCCACACCTATTTGCTAGCCACGCCGAATCTCGGGGACGAGATTCATCTTAAGGGGGTTAGTCTTGTCACATCCCAAATTTTATAATTGGTACTGCATAACATACATGTCATTGCATCATGAACATCATTGCAAAAATTCAATTTGAAAAGGTTTTGGCAAAACCCCTCACTTGCAATTGCATTTTGTCACCTACACTTGAGTGCTCGGTTTCTACCTTGCATCTGCTAAAATGGTATATCTTAGTTGTTTGGAAGGCACATGTCGTAGATGGTTCCGATATGAACCCGTCGCACTTTGAATCGCCTTAATCGGAGCTTCGAAGCAAAATCTACAACAATTTGAATTTCTGCTTATCTAAAGACAGTTTCAGACAGACAAAATTCAGTTAAGAATTGTCCAGGAAAAAGAAAAAAAAGAGGAGGAGCAGCGCCGGCGCAGCCAGCCAGCCCGTGGCCCAGCAGGCCTAGCCGGGGCCTGCGACGCGCTGCAGCCGTCGTAGCTAGCAGCCGCAACCGCGCGGGCGGCAGATAGAACCTGCCGCCGCAGCCAACCCAGCGCCCAGCGCCGCTGACGTGCGGGCCCCGCCCTTCAGCCGCCGCCTGTCACCGCCAGGTGGGCCCCCCTATCAGTGCGCACTGCCGCCCAGTTCGTTTGGAGCACGGACGTCGCTCGCCCGTCGCCGTGTTTTCCTCCGAATCAAACACGATTCCTGCGTCGGGTGCCCCACTACATAGGGTCGCGCCGCCACCCCCTTTCCCCCTCGCCTCGAACCCTAGCCCGCCCCGAGCTAGTTGTTTCGCCGTCGCGCCATTGACGCTTGGTAAGAGCTCGGCCCCGCCAGAGACGGTCCCCCCTCGCACGCCGTCGACCTCTCGACCTTTCCCTCGCTCGACCATTTCGCCTCACCCACCTTTTCCCCTCCGCCTTGCAGTACACCGCCGGGAATTTCTCGCCGATCTTCTCGCCGGAGTGGAGAGAGGAGGAGCTAACTGGGACCATAGGAGCGAGGAGGAGCGGAATTGAAGGCCCCGGAAGATCCGACGTCCCCCTCCGCACCCCGTAGACCGCCCAGACCTCGCCGGAGACGACCTTCCTGCCACCGTCATCGCCGCCTAAGCCGCCACCACCGTCCACCACCATCAACTCCGGTGAGCTCGCCTCTGATGCTTCCCCACCGTCCGATCTAAAACGAACGCTTGGAGATTAGAGGAGACCAGCGAAGGGGTACCGGCCACTGGCAGCTGGCCACGTGTCTGCCCAGTCAGCGCCAGTCAGCACGGACTATTCAACGGGTAGTTGACTGCTTAATTAAATTGATTTATTTCTGGAGAAAATAGATGAATCTTGTAAAATCGATAGAAATTAAATTACTAGGCCAAAAATTACAAATAAGATATGGATGGATTAAGTTCTTCACGTAGAACATTGCTGTACAATTGTTTCATGCTTTTGAAGCAAGATTTTGCCATGATTAATTAAATAGTTTAATGTCAATTTTAGAGTAATAAATTCATAGTAAAAGTTCTACAACTCCAAAAATTCCAAATGAGATGTCCCTAGAATCAGAAGAATAAGAGGAATCTGGTAGTGAATTAAAAAGGTAGACTTACAGTACTGGAAATTGCAGAATCTATAAAAAGGCTTACTGGAGTATTTTAATTGCTCAGGAAATTCTATAAATCCTTTTTGAGTGATTCCAGTTGGTACTGGTTCTATTTTAGGTTGCCTACACAGTAAATATTTTTCCAAGATTTTACAAACTGTTCAATAGCAGTGGCTTAATATTTGGGTTATAGCTCAATTGTTTGGTCATTTAAAATTGCATGCTTTGTTTCCAATGCATTTAAAATATTTTCCATGCATGCATACAATAGGAGTACTGAATAAGGTTATAGAAAGCTACTGTAGCATTGTTCAACTTGTCATGCATGCATCTTGCATTGTCATAATTGTATATGATTGTGTTTGGCTTGTTTATGTGATTGCAATTGTACCGTGTAGATTGTGACGAGTGCAACGCTTGCTCGCGTGAGGATTGTTCGTTCGACCGCTACAGCCAAGGCAAGTAGATGCTACTTTGTTCATGATGTTGTCCTACTATTTTTAATGCATTGTCATGTATTTTGTAGATGCATGTGTAGGAAATTACTATCGCTAGGCTATGTCCTATTATGTGGTAGGGCTTTCCTGTAGATGAGCCACCGTTGGTAGATATGCTTAGCCATGCTATGATGAACAAGGGTTGGGTTACATCACTGAAGGTTGTTTCTAAATGTGTTGGTTTGCGAAAACTAAAAACAACTTAATCAATGAATTTCCTGGGTGTGATGGGATTGAAAATTTTGGTGGTATCATTGCGGAAAGGCACCCAGGTATCAAGAAAAAAATGATTGGTTTCTTTATTTTATATCTTACATGTACAACCATGTGCCAATAATGGAATGGGCGGTTGGTTGGACTCAGTAGGTTGTGGTAACTCGAACCCACGTATCCAGAGATGTAGAATTTTGGTAGGTTGGACCGGTGCGTGTCGGGTTTGGGGAGCTACTTCCTGAACGGTCCCTTCTTGGACTTCTCCCTATCATCACCCAATATGAGAGTGGTGGTACGAGCTGGGTTGGCCAAGTCACATGGGTAAAGTGTACTAACCCCTGTAGGGTGTATAAACTAATCGATTAGCCGTGTCCCCGGTTATGGACATCTGACTTGCTTGATATTGAGTTCATGACATGTTTCTCGCTCATTCTAATTTCATAATTGCTTTAATGTTGATGGGTTAACTTACTTGGGATCTTTTCAAAGAAAATCAAAACTGTTTATGAAAGTAGGACAAAGGTGTTTGCAAATGCGAGCTAGCCACAGCTCCACTTGCCAAATATGCATGTAGATGTTAGCTCTATTGTCTCCTTTAATAGCTCTACTTGCCATACATTCTATGTATTGACCCTTCGGCGCTGTTACGTTTCATGTTGCAAGATATTCAGATTCTGAGTGATTGATTTAGGCCACGGTACTCCACTCGGCACTTGTTCACTTGTGGGCAATTTGAAGAATGGAGGAGTTACTTTATTTATTGTTGCTACTTGAATAAGCTGAGCTAGCCCAGAGCTAAGCCTTTATTGTAATAATGTTACTCTGGATCTTCGTTATTTATGATATACGGATATTTTGCTATGTTATTCATCTTTATTCTATTGTGGGTCAATGAACCGATCCAGGGATTGGCATGTCATATAGAAGCTACGGTCTTTTTAGAACCGTAGTGTTACAATCTAGCTTTTGTTTTTATAAAAAACATTGTTCTTGGGTCAATGATCCCCTCACTTTCTTTGAAGTAAATTTTTTTTGGATGATATAAATATTATTTAATATATGTAAAGCTAGCCATGATGATCTTACCTAAATAAGATGTACTGTTGCAAGACAAATTAAGAAGTTCTAATTAAGGACATAGTTATATGATAACATTTCGTAGCATTTTGATCTTGATCTAGGCTACCTCATCATTAATTAGAAGAGCACACCAGAAGATAGGTTAAATTCAACACTTATGTAAAGTGCCATTTATTGCAAATAGATAAACATAGTGTGGAGATGATCACTAAATTCCCTGCAAAAAGAAAAGGTGGTGCATATGGTGTCACATCAGAAGATGCCTCAAGATCAATCATCTCATTCACAACCCACATAACATGGTTAAACCAAATGAGAAGGAGTTACATAAATATATCACCACCCCCACCTCCAATGCACACACACCCGTCCCCCTCCCCCGCCACACACACGCTCAAAACACCCCCACCAGGGGCGAAACCACACAAACATGACATGGGTGTACAAATGAACACCCATTAACCATATCTTTATCTCTTAAGAATATGTAGTTGAAAGCTTAATAAGAGGATTTATAATACTGGTCTTAAACTATTTGCACCCATTTCAATGAACTTTGCTCTGCTACTGACCCCACCCCCACATAAGCACACACTATATGTAGTCCCCTATGATCATCGATGGCCGTGTCTCTGTAAGTGAGTATTCCGCAGGGACTTCCTCTATTACAAATTACTCCACGTATTACCATTCCTTAGAAGTGTTAGGAAAGGTAACATGCTTAGTAATTTGAAACAGAGCGAGTTTATTGAAAGTACAGCTTCAAGCAATCATTAAAATGATTAACTTGCCCGTTACACGTTGAGAAAATATAAGTAGAAACTTAGAGAGGAACTTACTAAGGATTAATGTAAGCAAAAATAACTCAAGAGTTGTACTTCAAAAGACATCCTACGGTGCTATTGGAAAAAATGTTGTCACCAACTCACCATCATAACGAAAACTTCAGCCAGTTGAGTCAAGGGAAGTGGCTTCCGGAAGCATGTGCACATATTAGTATTAAAATCAAACAACAGAACGCTTAAAGCATAAAAAACAGGTAAACAATTGCAGACTTAAATGTTTAAACCATCTATGTTCTTGATAATTTCCATGGAGTAAACAATTAATCAAATGGGCGCACCCTATTATGCGAGGAGCATCATGGATGCTTGCGTGTCTGTCGTGATTTTATCTTTGCTTGCATTAGTTTCCTCTGGCGTTTCAAGAGCATCATGCACCAGCCGTCGTCCCAGATGCATCGCATGGCGTCCCTTATTATTCAGGGTGATGATCAGCTTTTCTTGCCGTGCGGGTATATGTACAGATCCAGATAGAGATGCAACGGATTTTCAGCAGCTGCTCGTCATCCGAAAAAGAAAAATGAAAAACTAGCGCAATCATGCGTATCATATCGATTATCGATTGATCATGATGATCGATCGATGATGATCAGCGGTCAACCTGTGAGCTTACGTGCACGCATCTGTCATGCCGGCCCGGCCCGGCCGTCAGGTGGATGCTGCATGTGTAACCGCGCGCCGGTACGATGATAATCTCACAGCAGCAAGAGGCTGCTAGCTACGTACCAGATGGAATCTCCCACGTTTTAGTCAGAGAAAATAAGAAGAAACATCATACACAGCGGTTACGAACTTTTATGTGAGACAACACGGCGGTACGTTTAGCTAGGTAGGTAGGTCCATATATGATGTTAGTACAAGTTATTCCAAAAAGTATTGTAACATGTAACACATGCATGCGTGTAGTTGTTACGAAACGTTGGAGTTTATCCTGATCTGACGTGGGAAACTTCCTCCCGGAATTAGGATTGGGCTTCTTTTGTTAGTATTTTGACTATGAAGCAGGGTGGATAGGGTGCCGCTTTGCAAGCCTAGCCACACACACATACACTACACACATGCATATATGCTTCCTCAAGTTGAAACGGTACAGGAGCGTCTCGCAAGAAACTGGGAGAGGTAAACACCCTTTGACGTGGTGGCTGAAGCCTTGCCGCCTCCGCCAAGTGCCAAGTGCCAAGCTAAACGCAAACACACGTTCACCACAAGGAAGTACTACTATCACTAGTGTAGCTAGCTAGCTAGATCCCGGAGCAAGCAGCTGGCTGGTTTCGTGATGCCGTACACTTTGTTTGCATGCACGTAAGAGGCCATCCACGTCGCACGCGAGTCCAAGGCAAGGGTCAGCGCGCACGCAGGCTGCACTGCAGGCAGGCAGGGTCGCCGGTTTCCCTGCCGGGTATGGTGACCGAGGAAGGATCGTTCCTGGAAACCAAAGCACAAGCATTCAAGTTTCATCATCCTTGTCATCGGAGGAGAGGAAAACAATGGTGCCCACCAGCTGGCTACACGGCAGTACACCGCCTGCCGTTGCGGTTGCGACCCTATAGCTAGAAGTAGATGGTAGTTGTAGCTTGGACCCTTCCTCCCAATCTGCAACGTATACATATCCAGCGCTGCTGCTGCTGCTGCCGCCGTTGACGCCAGGCGTGCCGCCCGAACTGCAACGGAAAGCGGAAACCTGCACCTGGCACCTGGCACCTAGCAGCAGCTGCCGACGACCCGAAACCCCCCATATGTAGATCGAAACGGCTTCCTCGGTTCAGTTCGCCGGCTCGGGACGACTCTACGGCTAGAGTGACGTACCGCGCTAGCTACCCCCCACCACCAGATGCCACTGTATCGTAAAATTGACCCATCGTCTGGGCGCGCGAGGAAGAGAAAGTTCCATACATCTACAATTTTGAACCCCGTTGGTAATACCGGCCGTTTGCATTCATCTGCTAGTACTACTCTTCTTTAGAGAAACCATATACTATGTCATTAATCCAAAACCCCGTAATAGGAATCAACATCAGTCCGACACTAAAAGATATAGCCGACATTGAATCATTTATAATAAAAACTTTGCAAAGAAAATCCTAAAAAATCGAGAAATACAAAACGAAATCTAAGGTTTCCTCCAACAAGCGAAACCAGCGGTCACCGTCCAACTCCAGTGCCACGCCAGAAGAGACACCAAGCCTCGACCATTGCAAGATCCAAAAAACACCATCGTCAACGAGGCTGTGTGAGTTGATGAACAGACATTGCTGCACGCAGCAAGCCACACGCCATTGTGGCACATCGACCGGAGACGTCCCCATCTTGTCTTATACTAGAAACCGTCGTCTCACATCGACAAAGTCAGTGAAGAACAATATATCCACCACCTCTAGACGAACATCTTCGCTCTAGAAAAACCACCTCACCCTGGTAGCCAGTGCTGTCGCGGATAACAATGAACGATGTCGGCATATCGAGAAACTAATCTCCTTAGATCTGAAGAAGAATGATAATACCGAGTTGTCGATCTAAAGGACCAACTAGAACGCATTGACATCAACTCCGAGGCATCGACGTGAAGGTCACTGCTGGTGTTGGATTAGAGTTGAGGTGAATTTATTTGCCCGGACATCGCTCCAACAACTCCAGCGATGCACTACATGAGACAATCTATAACCCTATCTACTATAAACAAAACAGAGGAATGAGGTCCCCCTCCATCCTGTCGTCGGAGATGCAAACAAAGGGAAAGGGGACCAACAACCTGGCCGGTGGAGATCTATAAGGAGTGACTTGCCACCTAGATGCAAAATAGTCTAATGATGCACGACCATGCATCTACACTTGTGCTGATTAGAACAAGTTATTTATAGAAACACACGGAAATACAAGAAACATACGTAGGATTTGATCACTGAACTTCAACAACGCAGTCTAAAGCAGATGAGTTTGCTGATTGACCTTAGTTAAACACACTGCCGATTATGTTATATATTTATGTGGAGCTATGGGCTTGCTCTGACACAAAATAAAAAAAATAAAACCATATTTTAAAAAGTATAGAAAACCAAAGATCAGAAAAAGAATGTATTGGAAGTCAAGGAAAAAAACATTTATGAAAAGTAATAGTATTAGGATAAAATTAAAAAATCACAAATTGTGCACGAGCATTTATGTAAAGAAACGAAAATTCCTACAATTTCCTTTTTTATTAATTTCTATTTGTATTTTAAAGATTCCATGATTTTCAATCTTTCCTCCACTTGCATATAGGAGTATACGATTTTCAAAAATAAAGTTCTGGATTATTCTAGTGAAATATTGTTGTTTTTAAGAACACTGTTTTTGTTTCTATTTTCTTAAGCATTCTGATTTGCAAAGTTTCTTGTGCAAATTCATTAGATTTTTGACAATGACAAAAGGAGGCATCTAAGTTTATAGGTTTTTAAAGAAAAGATAAAATTAGTTGAGAAATTTCTATTTGTAGATTAACAATTTTGATTGTTTATCTTAATTTAAAAGTCCACTAGGTTTGCGATTTGCAGCTTCATATCTATATATATAAACTGTTGACGAAATGTATAATGGGAAGCATCATAGCATAGCCTTAATTCGGCCTAACATGCCTACTCTTATACTCATTTCTTGTATAGTCACACTGGCGGACCCAGAGCAAAACTTACAGGGGTGCACCCCTACACATGTTATCATTTGAGCTTATTATACGGGTGTCACACACATGCAAGTATAGCTTATGCTAGGAGAAAACAAAAATGGACCCGGTGTCCTGTGACACCCCTAAGCTCTATGTAGGTCCGCCCCTGTATAGTCATATGAATTTCCTACTTCTATAATTTTATGTTGTGGTTAATTCTAGGAGTACATATGTATATACATGCGGTGACACAACACACCACTGCTTATTATATTGCGCAAGTCGTACACCTACTAGAATAATACAACAGAGACATCGCAGGTTAAAGCCATAACTATAGTATTCATATCACACATCTTCATAGAAGAATCCTCGGAATCTCCATTACAAAATGAGCTTGTCAAGTAAGTTTCTGTTCAAGCAAAAATCCAGAAGAAGTAGCCTGTAGACTAGTCTAGCACTAGATGTACCTTAGGCATATCAAGGTAACTAAAAGCAGGCTATATGCTCTGACAGCATCTCTAATGGTATGGTACCTATCTTTAGGAATTGATTCCCGTCTAGGAATAAATCGATTTCCACCATCCCAGTTTGTAGTATCTGACCCTGTTGACAACTTTGCTCCTTGGTTCCCAGTAGTGGTCCTCATTTTTCGTCTTCTTGGTTTGGAATATCGTTAACTACTTATCATAGTCTAGCAAGGGATAAGAAGATATATTGAGTACAACATACTCAAAAAGTTCTATATATGTAGGTATTTGATGAATAGCCGTGGATCAGACATCCTAGGCTTGTACAGTTTTCGAAATCGGATTTTTAGAAAAGATGAGTTTTAGTTTATAAAATCTATGTATGTCAGCCTTCAAGGGTTATACAAGAATTCTTGGAGTCCCTTTCCACGCTGATTTTGCAATTCTTTCCTAGAACAGGGAGTACCATGTCATATTTATACACTCTCGAGAGGTGTGTTACTTTATTCACAAAACATATTTAGCTTTATTGTACAGTCCGTGTCGCGAATCTCGTTCACACTTTCATAGGTATGAGGCCCAGTCTAAAGACTAGCCGATCACTACCCATGTCCACGACCCCATTGTCCACCCTTTGTAATGAGTTTCGGTCCTAAAGATCTATGCTCAATTACCATCCCTTCAAATATACTAAGTCGTTATCCTACAACACACGATAGGGATATTGCAGGATCCCACCCGATATAATCACTTGGGATCATAACCAAACTTAGTATACAAGGATAACGAAAGTAAGAAGATCACTGACTACGGTTGTTGGTAACTCCTAACTTTCCCATTACAATAGAATCTCCACCACACGGATTCCCAGCCATGTATATTAACCATGATTTCATTGCCCACCAATGCTAATTTTATTTCACTCGTAAAATAGTATTTTTCTTTGAATGCAGGTAATAAAGTTTTCGAAAAAAATTGTAAAATAAATGACATGTAGTTTGAACTTGCAAATGGTATGCAAGTATGGTCTCACAAGCTATATGTAAGGGTGAACTTGCCTTCTAATTACAGGTTATGCAATTCATAAGATCCAAATTGAAGAATAGCATCATCAGTCCGGTGAGGACTAATGTTTAAAGATGTCATTATATTCGGATGCATAATATAGAGATGCAAGCTTTCTAATCCCTTGGTACTAAATCCCCGTTGATTTTGTTTACGAATTTGTCTTACTGTTCAGTTGGTGATTTTTTAAGGATTTAATTTATGTTTAAGTTTACTTCGCCCATTAAATAAACTTTAAGAAATTCAATTATTTTATTCTAAGCACGGAACCACATTCATTACCACATGACATGGCGTGTTTACTTATAATTGAGGATTATTCTTACTTAGACATTCTTTTAAGTGGCTTAATACTTGATGAAAATAGTTCATTTTCACTTTCTTTATTTTTAACAAAAATAAATTTAAAGGAAAATCTCTTATGAGATTATTTTATTATAATTTTACTTTTACTTATGATAATTATTGGTTCAAAGTAAAACATCTTGGTTTCTTTTAATTTATTTTCATTTTGTATTTTGGTAAAGGTAATTTTAGAGAGAATAATAATTATATTATATTATAAGTGAGCATGTCCCCCTACAAGAATATCTCCATCCACAACGGTTTGGTCCGTCGAGCGTCATAGAAGGCATCTCTTCTACAACGATTTCATTCTCTTGACCGTGGCCGGTTGGTTTTGTGTCATATTTTATTGGAGAAAATGTTTTTTATTTAATTCTTTCTCACATAACAATATGTGATATTCAAATATCATTGTCCATTTCAAAAGAATTTTCCATTAGGGAATGTTTTGAGTTATCAAAACTATTTCCTTGGTACATGGTGTCGACACAAATAAGATTCAAAATAGTGTACCACTTTCCTTATGGTGGAATAAAGTGATGTTGGACACTACCAATTTGTAATATTTTGATATGAGAGGAAAAATATCTGAAACCTTTAAATGAATTCTTTGTTAAAATGAGAATTTTGAACACCTATAGATTCCCATGGTATCTATATACTTTATTTCTTTCAGGTGACTAACACCTAAAGAACTTCTACTCTCACTTCCTTCACATTAAGGAGTGGTATTAGGATTTTCTATTTTGAGAGAATATCAAATGAATTACATTGGTGTTATGGAAGTACTTCATAAGATCTTGTGTAACTCAAATCTGACTTAAGATACTTACAAATAATTTTGTGTAACATTTAAATAGGCTTCCTACTTTTAGATAAGGATGGTTCTGGCTAGGTGTTCTTATAATGAAAATCATCAAATCGTCTTTGTGTGTTTTACCCAAGACAGTTGTTTTTCTTCACTGATAATGTGCATCAATGGGGTAAAGTTTAGGGTTTACTCTAACTCTAATGCATGTGATCATCTTGTCAGTATAGCACTAGGTTTAGTGTTAGAGAAATGGCTTGGATTCACAAGTATGTGAGGTATAAATCATTACTACACTTGTATTTATAGGGTTATAAGTATATATGATAAATGGTCTTATAATGATGGTTTAGTCCGAGGATAATCTTAGTAGAGTTAAGTCACTTGCTATGCAAGCAAGCATAGGGTTTACTTTCTCTCATGGATTCTCTCCACATTGGAGTCTTAAGGTTTAGGAATAAACAAGACGTTGTCTCTCAATCATAGGATCATGTCTATGATTGTCTTGATAGAGCAGAGTCACAATTATGCGTGGAAACATAGAGTTGACCTTCTCTCAAGATTAGTATGGCATGTTAAGTATATTCCCTAGTTTTGAAATAGAGTATTATATTCGCTTAATTCCCCTCAGCTTAAGTAGGAATTTTACTCATCAAAGGGATTGGATACATGAGATGGCCTAGTGGATATAATTAGGAACATCCAAAGGTTAGTCCAATGACTTAGATAAGATGATTTGTTGACTATCTTTAAGTATTTAAAGTCTCACTAGCCTATTACTAATGAGTTATCAATAAGGTTTACTCCAACTAAGGTGTAGTTAAAGTTGCAGGTTTTCCCAACTAAGTTGGTACTAAATTGTGGTATATAAGTTCAAGTATATTGCTTAAGATCAACTAGGATCCATAGTCAACCTTGGATATTGTCAATGCCAAACATCATAAACTCCCAAAGTGAATTGATGGTGATAATATAGTCTTGACAATTGGTTAACTTGATAGGGCTTTGGAATTAATGGATACAAATGTATCCAGGATTCTCACCAAGATTCCATTCATAGGATGACATTTAAGACTTATAATAAGTACATATCATATCCTAGATTATCAAGATTGGAAAGTTTGAATAGAGAAGATGAAAGAACATATCGGCCCCATGTGTGGTTTTGGTAATTAATGACAATCTCTATCGATTACTGCTTATATCAAGTTGTACTTATAGGAATTGTCCATAGGCAATGCTTTAAACATATGTTGGCTTCAAGGTTTGGAGAAGAAAGTAAAGAAGATCAAGAGATGACCAAGGTATTCAAGGAGTGATCCATGATACGTCGGAAACGTATCTATAATTTTTGATGCTTCATACTTGTTTATTATCTACTTTGCTTTGCTTTGTCTACACTTTTAGGTGTTTTTATATCTTTTCTCGAACTAACCTATTAACAAGTTTCCATGGTGCCAGTTGCCTGTTTTCTTCCGTTTTTTTGTTTCAGAAAGGCAGAAAATCAATATTCTCGGAATTGGACGGGACAAAAGCCAAAGTCAATATTTTACCATGGGCGAAACGAAGCCAAAAGACGAGACGGAGGGGCGCCACAGGGCGGTCAGATCCCCCTAGGCGCGGGTGGGCCCATCCCGCGCCTGGGTAGGGTGTGGCCCCCCTGGCTCACCCCTTCGCCTATAAGAAGCCCCCGATGCAGAAACCCTAGGCACCCGATAAAAACTCCACGAAACCTTCTGTATCCGCCGCCACCATCGTTCCTAAATTGGGGGATCTGAAGTTCTTCCCGGCACCCTGCCGGAGGGGAGATCATCCTGGAGGCTTTCTTCTTCATCATGTCAGCCTCCGGTATGAAGCGTGAGTAGTTCCACCTTGGACTACGGGTCCATGTAGTAGCTAGATGGTTGTATCTCCTCCTTGTACTTTCATGTATAGATCTTGTGAGCTCCGTTCATGATCAAGATCTAATCTATTTGTAATCATGCATGTTGTGTTTGCGGGTATCCGATGGATATTGAGATTACTATGTCAGATTGATTAATGGTTTTGTCTATTTGATTCTATCATGTCTGTGTTGTTTGTGATCTTTCATGCTCTCCGTTGTTAGCAGTTATCTTGGCCAAGTAGTTGCTAGTGACTCCAAGAGGGGTATTTATGCTCGATAGTGGGTTCATGCCTCTAGTTTCCATGGGAAGTGACAGAAATCTCTTTGGTTGTAGATGTGTTGTTGCCATTAGGGAGAAAACAACGGTCTCTTGTTCATGGAACAAGTGGATTGTTTACCTTACACACTTTGCTTAAAGCAGTTGTCTGTTGCTTGCAACTTAATACTGGAGGGGGTTCGATGATAAACTCAAGGTGGACTTCTATTCATAGATGCAGTTGGATGGCGGTTTATGTATATTGTTGTATTTCCCTATCCAATCTCATAGGATCTTTTTGTCTAGTATTGCATTGTTATGCCTTGCTCAGTTCCTGTCAATTGCCCTGCTGTAATTTGTTTACCCTTCATGCTATGTTGTTTATCTAAAGAGAGCACCTCTAGTGAACTATGGACCCTTGTCCAATCTTTACCATTGATACATCCTCCATTGTTACTGTTTACTTGCTACAAACCATCATTACCTTCCACACCATACAGTTAATCCTTTATTATAGCAACCGGTGAGATTGACAACCTCACTGTTAGTTGGGGCAAAGTCTTGAGTTTGTGTTGTGCAGGTTTCCATGTTGCTTGCAACACCTGTGTGACGTTTCCTTCCTCCTACTGGTTGGATAACCTCGGTTTCTTACTGAGGGAAGACTTGATGTTGTGCTGCTTCACACCTTGCTCTTGGGGTTCCCAACAGGCTCCACATCAACTGATCCATCAATCCACATATTGGTCATGCGAGAGTCGAGCCATTGCAAGGGTGTCTTGAAGAAGAAGATAGAGGTCATCATATGTATCTTCAAGACATAATCCAAATGGTGTAGAAGAAATGTTGTGCAAGCTAAAAGATGTGCCATATCTAGAAGATCTAATGCTTGAAGTTTGCCATCCTCGGTGATCATGGATCGATGAAGAGAAGGTTAAATTAAAGGTTTTCCCATGTTGTGTGGGGGAGCAACTTGCAAGTCTTCACCAAGCGAGTGCGTACAAGAGCAATCAAGAAAGATGTTCCATCTTAAGAATGACAAGATCGTCTACATCAAGATCAAGTGGAATATGCGCAAGGCAAATGTATGATATTGATAAGATTTCCTTCTTACCGGTCTCGTGGTGTTAGTTGGGGAGACCGGTTTATAGGATAGATAACCGTACTATCAAGAGGGGCTCTCAAGTGAGTAACTCGATCATATCTTTCAGAGAGAGCTCAAACATTTGCATACTTAGCATCATCCTTTCTTGGTTGTTATTTGGATCATATCTATGTGAGGTTCTAGAGCTTGTGGTAATATTAATAACAAGCTCAAGTTCATCAAAAATGGATTTCCCTTTTATATCATATTGCGTTTTTGATCCTTGAGGTTTTCCGGTTTCTCACCAAGGAAGATATCTCACATTATAATATATGAAATGTTCTCACCGTGTGGTATCCAATATATGAAATGTTATCACTTTGTTGGGTAGCTCTTGTTGTCCTCTTTCCAACAAAATTGGTTTCGGGTCAATCGGAGTTTCCAAACTCTAGATATCAAGTTGGTGGTTTGATACCACCCCCTCTCCAAACGAGACGTACTCCATGTTGGGAGGAACTCGGTAAAATATCGTCGTCCCTGCGTGCCTCGGTTATCTCTATACCTGAGCTCTTTACTTATGCACTTTACTTTGTGATAGCCTTCGTGCTTAAAGTCCATATCTTGCTATCACATAGTTACTTGTCTTGCTTAGCATAAGTTGTTGGTGCACATAGGTGAACCCTAGTTGTTCTAGGTTTTGTGCTTGACAAAGTAAACGCTAGTTTAATTCCGCCTTTGTTGAGCCGCTCTTGGAAAAGTTTTAAACCGCCTATTCACCTCCCTCTAGGCGGCAACTGTATCCTTTCAAAAGAATAGATAAGTCAAGATTTAGATAGGTCAAGGTTTAGTGTATAGACTTGGATGATTAACTTGCTACATGACTCTTGTCACTCACAAGTGTTGGTAGAATGAATGAAGTTTAAGATAAGATATAATTAGATAAGTTAAGAATGTATTTTATCTTGTTTTGATGGCGTGATCATGTGCCAAGAATTATCCAGCACATGTGTTAAATGAAGTTTAGAGAAGGTAAGTTAAACATCAAGTTTTACTTGCTCTTTGGGATTATGGGTGTGTTGATTCACTTTTATTTACGAGTTCTACATCTACCCTTCCTAACATAGAGGTTTACCAAAGGTTATTTTAAAGTTTTAACACTCAGCATGATGAACTAGTCCTAAATCATCAACTCAAGTGGAACTTCAATCACTTTAACAAGTTCTATAAAAAATATTTTAGTTCTCCCAGATTTTATATGCATGGTTACAATGCACACAACTTTGTTCCACCTATTTTTGAGTCTGTCAAATTTACGAATGTTACAATACACATGTGAAATAAGTATCATGGTATATAGTTCACTCGATCAATAGAAATAATTAGTTTCCACTGTCTTCACCGAGATTCCAAAGACCATGAATCTAACAAATGCAAGGATTATTTAATTTATGATTGCATTACAGTAATATTTCTTTTGCAGAATACTAATATTTTTAAGTCTTTTTAGGGTAAACAAGTGGCTAAGTTTGACAGATGTTGAGAAACCCAAGAACACTAAACATGATTAAATATTGAGTAACCCTTAAAATTTCATCATAAATATTGAAGATATCTTTAAAAAAATCTAGAGTAGGGAGGCATTGACCCCCGCAGATCCTAGGTAAGCTCTGCGACTCTAAGCAAAAGGCCCTTAGGGCATGTACAACACTAGCCCCTTAGAGAGGCGCTTAGGTGAATTAAAATAAAGATCAAGAAACTGGATTATCTACTAGAGCCGGTCCTCTCAACGAGGACACATTGTTCCAATCCCCTGCGTGCAGGAGGTTGCATGCATCTAACCTGCGATTTTCACTCTCAGATGTGAATGGAAAAGCTAATCACCAGCCTAATACTTTTGCGTCAATACCAAAAATTACGTTATATAATCTGAAGGTGAAATAGCCGCTCGGCCGGGATTTTAATCCTAGCGTCCACGCCTAAGCGTCCCTATTGTACATGCCCTTAGTGTCATGTTGTCCTATGACCAAAAAATCTATGGACCGGTCTTGTAGACGGTTTATGCTTTTAAACTTGTGTGATTGACTCTATCCTTATGCAATTAGGGTGCTTAAAACTGTGTAATAATATATACTCCATCGGGTTTTAAAATAGTAGGTTTACTTATTTTATAGAAACTAAGACATCTTATATTTTAAAATGGAGGGAGTATTAATGGAAGGAGATAACAGCTTCAGGAGCTATAAAGATTAGCAAATCCGGAAAACTGATTGCCCACTTTTCGGTAAAAATATCGGCGACTGCGAAACCGCCACTGCACAGTCGGAGGTTGGGCCGGCGTCCCGTCCGGGTCTGTGATGCTCTGGTCGGGTGGGGTGGGGTGCGCACGCCGGTGCGCTGTGGTGATGCCACCGCAACACTGCACCGAAGAGGCAACCCGCCCGCCCGGCTACCATCTTCTCTCGCGCGCGCCTTTTTCTTCCTTGCTTCGATTCCCCGAACCAAAACGGCCAGCAGCAACGTACGTACGCTCTCCTCCCTTCTCTTCCACGGCGACCCCCCAGCGGCGCCGGTCCAACCAAAAAGGTTGGGGGGGCATGGGTGCCGCGCGCCAAAAGCACACCACCACCGCCGGTGGGCCCGCCGCTCCACTCGCCGCGCGCCTCCCGCCACGTGCCGCTTCCCTTGCCACGGTGACGTGGCCCTCACCACCCTCCATGTCCATGTGCCATGGCCTCCTCCTCCTCCTCCTTTATATACCCCTCCCTCCTCCCACTTCCCCTTCGATCTTCTTCACATACTCGACCGATCACCACCACCATCGTAATCCACCGCGCGCCAACCACCGCCACTCATATCGCCGACTCTGTTTGATTTCCAGTTGCTCTTCGGCGTCACCGTCTCTGTTTCATCGACCGATCGATCGGTCGTGTAGTATATATCTGAGCCCGAGCTTCCGGCAGTCGGTCGCGATGCCTCCAAACGGGCAGGGCGTGCACGGCGGGGCCGGCTTAGTTGCCCTGACGCCGCAGGCCACGCCGGCGCCGTCGTCCAAGATGGACTGCTTCTTGACGTCCGTCTGCACGCCGCTAAATCTCCAGGTAGTTAGCTATACACACGCATCAGTCACGCATGGTCCTTTCCTGATCGTGCAAATGTGTCCTTAGCTTGCTGCATGCGCGCGCGCAATCGCGGTTTGAATAATCACGGAGCTGTTTCTAACGCCGCGCGCGCTCTTTCTGATGCTTTTTCGTTGCAGTTCATCGACGTGGCGTACCGCGTGAAGGTGGAGCGAACGGCTGCGGCGGCGGCGAAGGAGCCGCCGGGAAGGATATCGCACTCGGGCGGAGGAGGCGGAGGCGTCGGCGCGTCGGCTGGCGTGGAGGAGCGGACGATACTCAAGGGGATCACGGGGGAGGCGCGGCCCGGTGAGGTGCTGGCGGTGCTGGGGCCGTCGGGGAGCGGGAAGTCGACGCTGCTCTCCATCCTCGGCGGCCGGCTCTCCGGTCGCCACTCCGGCACCGTGCTGACGGGCGGCCGCGCGCCGTGCCGCGCCGTGCAGCGCCGCACGGGGTTCGTGGCCCAGGACGACGTCCTCCACCCGCACCTGACCGTCCGGGAGACGCTGGCCTTCTGCGCCATGCTGCGTCTCCCCACCTCGGCCCCGAACTCGGCGAAGCTCGCCGCCGCGGAGGCCGTGATCACGGAGCTGGGCCTGGGCGCGTGCGCGGACACGATCGTGGGGAACGCGTTCGTGCGCGGCGTGTCGGGCGGCGAGCGGAAGCGCGTGAGCATCGGGCACGAGCTGCTGGTGAACCCGAGCCTGCTGGTCCTGGACGAGCCCACCTCCGGGCTGGACTCCACCGCCGCGTCCCGCCTCGTGGCCACGCTCTCGGCGCTGGCGAGGAAGGGCCGGACCGTGGTGCTGTCCGTGCACCAGCCGTCCAGCCGCGTGTACCGGGCGTTCGACTCCGTGCTGCTGCTGGCCGAGGGCAGCTGCATGTACTACGGGCCCGGGCGCGACGCCATGGACTACTTCGCCTCCGTGGGCTTCGCGCCCGGGTTCCACGTCAACCCGGCCGACTTCATGCTCGACCTCGCGAATGGTGAGCACTCACTCACTCCTCATGCTAAATTAAGTGCCGCGCATCCATTAGCAGCCTGTTCTTTCCATGAAACTGGCTAAAGCTTCCGACACGCATGAGTAGGATTAGGAATACTACTCCTACAAATCTAGATTCACCAAACCATTAAACAATCCAGAGAGAGAGAGAGGGGGGGTAACTGAAAGCTAATAAGGATGCAATATATAGCTAGCGTAGCACATTTTGACGTGTTGTTGTTGGTTCCCCTTTTAGCAAATGGTGCGTGATTAGACTAGTGATGATGATGATGATGAGAAGTGAGACAAGTAAAAACAGCCTGATCCGGTGGTGGTGGGCAGAGAGAGTGTGGAGTGCACCCAACAAAAAGATCGGGCACAAATAAAAAGAGTGGTGGTATGATGTGAGTGCCCAAGCCAAGCTAGCCAGTGTGTGTGCGTGTGTTCTCTCACTGCTAGCTTTTGGGCAAAGCACTTTAATTAATTAATTAGGGTTGAATAATCGCACCCGCCGGACACATGTCATGGTAGAAGCTGGGATCGGCGGGACACTGCTAGTGGGGACACCATTAGATTAGACTGGACAGTGATAGCTGCTGCATCCCCCTCCTCCTCGCTGCACAGCCCAATGCGTTCCCTCCACTCCACTCTATTTCTTCTGCTACTCCGTTCAGTGTAGTCTAAGCAGTGTCTAGTCAGCAGGTCTCATCCGCTGCCTGTTCATCCGCATTTTAGGTTTATGATTTCGCGGGCTGTCAATCCTATACAGGTAGCCTGAGAAGAAATTTCCCCTTCATAACCATGCTTTATTTCCTTTTTTTTTTCAATTTGGCATACATCACCTCACTCCCATGTTTATTTCAAAAACACTGCTGCATGTTTTGAGTGCTGCGCTTTCGGGCGATAGCTATATTTCGCTAAAGCCGCATGTTCTCTCGGTGCCAGCAGCACTGTCAGAGCATGTGAGGTGATTAATCACACTACTAATGAGTGGTTCAGCGATGTACGGCGCTGCGTGCCTGGGGTTTGTTTTGCACAGACCTGATCGATCAGACAACCGAGAATTACTAGGCAGCAAAAGCTGGTGATGCGTGTAGAGACCCGACACCTGTGGCAGCTTTCAGGTGGATCCGGTTCCTTCCTTGTTTATCATGTAGCGCCGCGTCATGAGCACGAGGAGGAGAGGGGGAGAAGCGGATCCCGGAGACAACCACCCGCTGATATGGTTCCAAGTGCCCACTACAGTTAGAGGAATAGGGGATGCCACTTTCGACAGGACGAATCATTTCATTCTATCGCTGCGCGGTTCTGCGTCTCCTTTTTTTGAGAGAGAGAGAGAGAGAGAGAGTCCTTTCTTTTCTTTTTTGCTGCAGCTGGCTCCCTTTTGAGCCGTTGGGTGCACCAGCAGCCACGTCGACGCACAGCACTCATCGCCATCCCTTCATCCGTTGTGATGACACGCGAAAGATTGTTTCGTTTTCTGACTGTTGAATGGATCTGTTTTTGGTGCAGGCTTTGCGCAAGCGGAGTACAGCGATCGCGCGGCGGGGGGAGGCAGCGTGAAGCAGGCCCTCATCGCGTCCTACGGCAAGGTGCTCGCCCCCAAGGTCAAGGCCGCCATCAACGCCGACGACGCCCACGCCGCCGCGCCCGCCGAGCCGAACCAGCAGCAGCCGGCGCTGGAGAGCTGCAGCGGGTCGTGCACGACGTGGACGAACCAGTTCGCGATCCTGCTGCGGCGCAGCCTCAAGGAGCGCCGCCACGAGACCTTCACGTCGCTGCGCCTCTTCCAGATCATCGCGCCGGCGCTGGTGGCGGGGGCCATGTGGTGGCGCTCCACGCCGCTGGAGGTGCAGGACAGGATGGGCCTCCTCTTCTTCGTCTCCATCTTCTGGGGCGTCTTCGCCTCCTTCAACGCCGTCTTCGCGTTCCCGCAGGAGCGGCCCGTGCTCGCCCGGGAGCGCGCGTCCGGGATGTACTCCCTCTCCTCGTACTTCATGTCCCGGATGGCGGGAGACCTGCCCATGGAGCTCGCCCTCCCCACGGCGTTCACCGTCATCGTCTACCTCATGGCCGGGCTCAACCCGGCGCCCGCCGCCTTCGCGCTCACCCTACTCGTCATCCTCTCCTACGTGCTCGTCGCCGAGGGCCTCGGCCTCGCCATCGGCGCCGTCATGATGGACGCCAAACGCGCATCCACGCTCGCCACCGTCATCATGCTCGCCTACCTCCTCACCGGCGACTTCTACGTGCACAACGTGCCGGGCTTCATGGTCTGGGCCAAGTACACCTCCTTCACATACTACTGCTACCGCCTGCTCATCGCCGTGCAGTACGGCGGACACCTCGCGCGCCTGCTCCCGCCGGACTCCATGCGCGGAGAGGCCAGCACGGCGACCTGCGTCGTCGCGCTCGTCGCCATGTTCTTCGGATACCGCCTCCTCGCCTACCTCGCGCTGCGCCGGGTCAGGACGTGACCTCACAATCCTGCTGACTCCACGCCCACCGCCGCGCGCCGCCGCATGCACCTATCTTCTAGCGTACTAGCACGTGTCGATTATTAGTTAACCATTCAGACAGCAGCCCAATCTGGGCGCACGCGCGGAAACTGAACTTAGCTGACCGCGCGTCGACCGACGGCGTTGGAGATGAGATGCGGGCGCTGGACTGACCAAGGGGGTTCTAGCTAATGTTGTTGGCGCGGCGGCCCTTCTTCCCTGACCAATCCATCGACCAGGGTTTCTTCTCGTTCTCTTTTTCTTGGTTGGTTTCCTTCTTGCTGGATCAACAAATCTCTTCCGGCAAGCCAATCACGATTGATTAATCCAGTTCCACTGTAATATTGTTATTCTCTAATCAGATCGATTCGTTAAGACTGTAATCGATACATGTGTACGAGAATGCAAATTGCTTCCTTTCAAATAATGCTAGTAAAGAATTGTCCAAATTAATGTGCCAAGTACAATGATCTGAGCCCGGTTTCTTCCAGGGGGGACATGCTACAAAGACATCGATTCAGATTGCTAGAACTGTGTGAACTGAATCGGATCATAATGTTTGAGGACCTGCGTCATTCATAGAAATGTTGTCCAAATTAATGTGCTACTACATGATCTGAGTCCCGTTTCACATGCTGCAAACACATTGATCCAGGTTGCTAAACCTGAATCAGATCATAACATGTTGGACCTACGACATGCACCATATAAATGTTGGATTCTCCTGTTCTCCCTCCCGACGAGAGGATGAGGGGTGTATGATCACAGCCTATCCCGATGACTGCCCACACAGAACACAACAGGAAGGCCACCTTCCATTCCACCGACACGAACACACGGTGAAGCACACCACGCACACGGGTCGAGCTGCTTATTGGTCCACCTATATCTCGCTCCCCGCTCAATCTCTCTAAGAGCGAGATCCGTGATGCAGTCGTTAAACATATGCATCCTATGGAGGTCCAGGTTAGCCGAGCTCTTGTCATCTATGGAGCGGATAAGGTTGAAGTCCCCTGCCACAATGACCGGGATATCAGTCTGCTCCACCTTCGACTTGAGCTCAAGAAGGAACTCGGGGGGACCTCCTATGGTTCGCTGGGCCATAGACAATGATCACCTCTCATTTGAGGTTCGATTGTCTATAGGTGAGTGCCATACTCACAAAGAATTCCCCGCGGTCCATATCATCTACTTTGAAGGTATCCTCCTTCACTCTAAGGAGGATGCCTCCCGAGTGTCTATTGGATGGAAACCAAGAACAGATGAATTTATGGAGGCTCAAGCCCCCTCTAACTCTGCAATGGAGAAGTCCTGACGAATGGTCTCCTGTAGGCCGACAATATCATCTCCTCTTGACGTAAGTATTCCTTGATCTGTCAGCGGCAGCTCTCATGCCCGAACGCCCGGATATTCCAAATGAACGTTCGGATGGCTCGGAGGATATTCATTGGGAACTATCAGTTCTGGGTTCCCCTTATTGGGGGCAGAACGAGCACGAATAGAGGGCAGGCATTTTGAGTTCTCCTTGGGCAGTCTCCCATGTGGTCTCCTCATGGCTCCAAAAATAGCCATATTTTTCCGCGTTTAAACATTGTTTTTAGTCAAACAATTCACAAGAATCTCATTGACAAGAATCTCACTAGCCTTGCTATTAATGACTAATTATTGCAAAAATATGCAAACTATTGCTTTGAATTGTGTTGTGTAGGAAATCACGCTTTTTAATGCGAAATCAGGAGTCATCAATAAAGATTTTGAGGAAGTACACGACCAAGTAATCCTGCAACAATAACCAAGCGTCAAGGGTCATAACGACCACTGGTATCGGTAGGGCCTGCCTATACGGACCTCTCGTACCATGTGTTGGTGGCTTCGTCTTGTCAAATCCTACAAATTTTGTAAAGATGCCTATATATTTTGAGGTCCCAGCCACCACGCAGAGAAGCATCATTCTCAGATTGCATCAGAACACCACCAAAGGAGATCGGCAACATAGTTTATCTCCTCCATCCTCCATCCTCTTCATTAGACATAACCATTACTTTGTACTTGAGATCTCCTTGTGATTCGATGACCATTGTAAGAATATTTGATTTCAATCTAAGTATGTTGCACAATGTTTTCTATCCTTTATCTTATTGTTATGAGTGAGTAGTCTTCACGGGCTGTGGGTTGAGGTGAAACCTCGCAGCGATTATGTGCATCTAATTTATCGGAGTATTATGTCTTGTTTGAATAAGAGATTTATATCTTTTGTTTTTTTGTCTCTGGCCTCGATCTTTGGACTTGTAGGTACCCAAGACCCCCGAGATCGGTAAAGGCTTGAGGTGAGATAATTGCCTAGCGGCGATCTTATAGGAAACCCAGTGACAAATGGAGTTGTACGGTATTTGCTTAGCGACCCATTAGGAAACAACAACATATCTCATTAAGCTTTGATCTGCGTTTTTTACTTAATAACTATTTGTGTCCCGGTACTTCATGGTGCAACCGGTTGGATCAAAATGCTATTGCTATGCCTGTGACCTACAAGGGCTTTAGTATTTTAGAATGTGATGCCCACAAAGATTATCTCTATTAAAACATTGCACATAATTGTGCCTATTATTATCTTTTATCCCATATAATGTGCAATTGCAGGTGAACCTTCAACCCTGGCATATCTACATCCATTGAAACAACCCACAATATAAAGTAAACTAGACTGGTCTAGTAAACGAAGGTAAAACAAAACAACAAAGTCTTGCGGATGTGTCATTTTTAATTCTTTTTAGCATTATTTCCCAAGGTTCGGTTAAACCTAGATCTACTAGGAAAAAATACTATTATACTACATCCATGATCTGGATTGAAGTTATCATCCCCCCATGAAGGGAGTCCTATGGGGGTCCTCCAAATCATTAGGCATAGGAGGTGGGGCCATGCTCGATCCAGGATCAGATGACCCAGATCCGGCAAGCACTAGGGCTCTCTCCCTCTCTCGTGCGTCTCGTGCATGGGCCACAACGACCAATCCCTCGTACACCTCCCTAGATTTAATGGCAGCGATCTGCGAGACACGAGGTCACTTCTCACCGTGAAACGCAATCCCACATTCATACGCAACCTCGCCCAGGTGGGCCAAAGAAACTGGGGCCCACACTGAAAACCTAGAACCGAAGGGAACAACTATACACGGTTAGAAGTAGAATGAGACGGGACCGAGGAAGTACCTGAGAACTTGTCGTGAGCAGTTGCGTGCAGGGTCGCACACTCAGCCACCATCGGCTCCGTCCCAATTGTAATGCCATGGCATTAAGGGCAATTAGAAGTGAGCTTGTGCGTCTGACGGAGCTGTGCCGACGAGGACGTACGCCGAGGGGGCTACGCCGACGGCCACCGTCGGCACAGCCTGTGTCGACGGCAATTTGGCGTTGTGCCGACGGCAGCCGGCCGTCAGCGTAGCAAATCTTTCTTGTAGTGTGTTAAATAAACCTATACTTTCATACATGCTTTATTTGATGCTCTATTAGTGCATGGAGAAATAGCTGATTATATCTATTAATCGTAGACTTATAAGGAATAACCAATAGATTAATGGTCGGATGATGTTCTAGGAGTTATAAAGATATTAATTGTTGTGTCCTAATGATAAGGTTCAAGAGATCAATATGTCTATCAAAATTTGATCTTGCTACCGGAATAAATATTCTTCTTGACGGGTAGGGAAATGAGCATTTTCACTCTATCTTGTTCAAATAATGTTCTTGCTCCATTTACTCCTTGATTTGACATACTTGATACCCTCAATCTGAATTAGAATATGTGACATTTTCCCATAAACATTGACTATAACATGTAACTTTGACTTTCTTATAAATATGTTCTATAAAGTAAAATTGAAAATATAATTTTATTATGCTTACACATCATCTAGATATTGGTATACTTTGAAATTAAGGTAGACATATTTTTATTCATTTTTATTTATCTCTCTCCTTTATATCTTCCATTGTCTAAGCCGGTTATTCTACATTCTCCCTTTCACATGAGTTGTTGTGTCATGTAAAATGACTATAGAACTTTTTAATTAAGATCACATATTGACTTGTAAATTACAATCTTCCAAGTATGCCTCGTTAATATATGTAAAATTGTTGGAACCCATGCGTAAATGTTATGTAAGAAATGTTATGACCAACATTAATCTTTTATGGCGTCGAGTTTCCAAAATCATATTAGTTTTGACTACATATTTATTGGAACTCACAATAAAATGTAGAGCTCAAATTTATTGTTTTTCTTGGTAAAAAACTATTGTATAAATCTTAGTTATTTGTTGTAAACTCTACGTTAATTCAGTGGTTTTGTTGGTGTGTCCTTGTGCTTAACTTAGTACATGTGATGTTTCTCATATAATTGGGTCAACTATATACATAGTGAAATGTGTTACCACTTTGGCCAATATAAAAACTATAGAGTATCAAGCAATTGTTGTAAATAAGCACAAATTTTTGTCACCTCTTTCTCATGTAGTGTAAAACCTGAAAAATTGTTGCACATATGGGATGATGCCAACCAAATCAATATCATACTTAATATTCCTACCATATATTGCCGTAAATAGAACATAAAATTTTAAGTCACAATCGTAAATATCAGAAGATTATGTGTTTCATCGTTATTTCCATGGTTAATATTGCAATATATAAGGACTTCATTATCCATACGTTAAACTTTCCACATTATTCCTATCATAAAATTAATATGTACAGTGATGAAACCATTATCTCTTTTCATTTCTTTCACCTTCAACAACCATTTTGGTGTGTAGAGGTGAATATACGTGTAAGTTTGTAGGAAAGGATTTAGACATACGACATACTTAAGAGCTCGACGTCTATCTATAATAAAATTAAGGTATCTAACTGGAATAATAATTGTCGAGCGCTTCAAGCTATGTGGGATCATTCATCTTTAACAACCAAACATGCTCTCTCTCTCTCTCTCTGTGTGTCTGTGTGTGTTTAAAACATGAAGAGTTCAGCCGCGAATGCTCAAACAAAACTACCTTATAATTAATTTCAATTTTGATTGCTTATTTTTTAGGAATGCACTATTACACCTTTATGCGTCAATAAGACTAAAATTCATCCATTTATATCTTATTAGTCCACCTAACACCCAATGTTATATTATGATCATTCACCAATCAGCCCGTTTTGCTCTCGGAATATGTAACCCCTCTGGTTCTTCATGTGTGGTATTTCTATAATTGTACCAACAACCCGTTTTGCTCTCGGAATATGCAATCCCTCTTGTTCTTCATTTGTGGTATTTCTATAATTGTACACCTTGCGTCAAGGGATGGTATTTTGTTCATTTTTGGCTTTCAAGGGTTAAGCATAAATTTATGTTAGAAAATCATAGCCTCAAATATTTTTTGTCTTTCATATATCCGAAGTAGCTAAGAGAAAAAGTTAAAGATTAATCGAAGTCATAAATATCAAGATGTCCAGTGTTGCGCTCTTGACCAAGTAAAAGAAATATGAACCAATCAAAAGAAATCACACTAGTACCAAATTGTCTAGCTCTAATCTCTTCGTTGCATATGTGGACACAGTATTCGTCATGCCGTCAAGTTACATGCACTTCTGGTCATGCATGCTGTCAAGTTGCATGCATGTGGTGGATTCCATTGCCTGGACTTAGGCAATTGCTATCAGCTGGTGTAGAGAAACGAAAAAAAATGTTATACGCAGGTAGAGTCCTTTAAAACTACGACATATCTTATCTAAAATAAAGAAAAGATGACTGTAAGCATGTAGAGTCCTCTAAAAATAGGACATATCTTACCATAAATAAAGAAGAGATGACACGTCCTATCTGCTACGGGACCCCTTTTTTTAGATGTACGGTAACTCTCTTCGTGTTGGATACACCGGTATTGATCGTGTCAAACGGCACCACACAATATATGTGTAATTATATTTACGTAATATTGTTAAATCATGGCCATATATTTTAGATCTAACTGTCTACATAATTTAGGTGACGTGGATCAACCTGGTGTCTCGAAAAACATCCTTATATTGCTTATAATATAATAATAGATTGACTTAAAATATATTTTCATATTATATACATTTCGTATCATGAATATTCATATGATTTTATATATTTGTTTGTAAAATTTTATAAAGTTTGATTTGCACGAAAATTATGGGCAACATATATAATATGGGATAGTGGGAGTACTCAGGTAGTACAGTGGAAACAAGGAGATTTCTGATGATGGACCAGTCTCGTGCAAGTAAAAAAGATTTATTTGTATTAATAAGATGTTTATTTAACATAAAAATGTATCTCAAGCTACACTAGGGAAGGGTGTTTGGTTGGCAGGCGTCGCTCTACGAGTACTATTAACCAGTATACGAATAATAAGAGCAAAACGTGCACCAAGTACTTCTGTTATGGCTAGATTGTCCTATAGCCTAGGCTCCTACGTGGGGTTTAGCTGCCGAGATCACCGAGATCGCACTCCATGCAAAAGCCTTACACTCAGGGCCGGTCCTAAGATATTAGGAGCCCAGGGCAAGATCAAAACTTAGGCCCTTAATATAAGCATCATAATAATACTAATGAATATTATACGCATAAAACATATGTTGCCAATAGTCAGATGGACATTTTCTTGATGAGGACGACATGATAACACCCAATGCTGAAAAATAAATTTATGTCAAATATTAAATAGTACAAATTGTGAATCTTGTATGTGAAGGTAAATATCAGGTAATATTAATAAAACATTCAGTATGCCTGGATTGTATTCCCGTGATTGGGGGCTGGAAATTGAAATTTGCAATATGATGAGTTAATGAATTGGTGATGAGAAATCAAAATTAGGCAAAAATTTGGAGTAAATAAGAACCCTAAATTGATCCTGCACCAAAGTAGATTGAATTCTTACCGTCGGAATCAAGCGCTGGTTGGGATAATCGATTGACTAATTGTCTAATCCCCGTCGATCGGCTAATCGCTAAACACCATGGCCTTGCTCCTCGTTGATCGCTGGTGGTGGCCTGCCAACTCGCTAGCAAGCGTGGAGCGGATGTATTCTTTTCCTCCTATACACCATCCCTAGAGGTCCATTAGGCTATATTTACCGGAAAAGCATATACGTATACCTGGATTTTGGGGGCCGTGGGCGGCCGCACATGCTGCCCACCCCCAGGGCCGGCCCTGCTTACACTTTTCTATCGACGATGATGGTGTCCCTGGGAGTTCTTCTTGATTGCTTCGTTCAGAAGCTACAATCTTCCACCAACGTGGGTAATTTAAGTTTCTCCAGGTCAAAACCTAAACTCTTTTTAAGTGTTGCGATGTGCACATAGTTGGCTTCCTGGAGTTCTTAACCCTCGCGTCGACGACAAATATCTGTGGTTGGATGAAGGATGTCGTGACTAATGTCCCCGGAAGGTGGATGTGCACTGAGGCGACAACATCAGATTGCTTCGCGGCGATGATTCTATGGGGGTATGGCCATGGATTCACATGGCTTGGGTGGTGGTTTGGTTTGTGTAGGCAGCGAGTTCGTTGAACTTTCCAATATGACCTTTGGTGGCGGTACACTGGGACGACCGTCTCATCATTGGCGCAATACAAACATGTGGGCGGTTGACTTGTGTAGCCAATGTTGTACAGATGATCTAGTTGTGCGGCGTTGATGCCCAACGGTGAAAAGGGTGGCGGGCCTAGCCCTAGAGGTGGTTGTTTGTTGCGATATCGGTCTAGCATCGTGTGGACGACGGGGTGTGTGTTACTTATGCAATTTTTTACCATGTTTCTCTTATAAATGTGGCATCGTATGGGATTTTCCTCGTGAATTGGGCTAATTATGTTTTATCTACTACTGCATGGATGTAGAAACACCCTGCCCTTTCGAGATTTTGTGAAAAAAAAATATCAATCGTCAATACCAACGAGGATTACTACGGCTTTCACGCTTGTGGCTGCACACATGACAACTTTCAATCGCTTTGACGGTTTCATATTGATTACTAACGTTGACAACCCGCCCCTTAGCTGTCCAGTCTACGGCTTCTTCTTTTTTGAACAAAGAGTCTACGGCTTCTGAGACCTTGACAAACAATGCGGTGACTCACTCGTTCAACACTGTTAATTGCAGCCTCACAAGCGAAAACAGCGAGATGCTCCCGAGCACCGGTGTGTCCGGTCTTTGAAAAATTCAAAACCGGCACTTTTGGTTGGGTCTCCAAAATATTTGGAGAAAAATATGTACTCCCTCCGTCCCGGTTTAAAGGACACAATTTGCAAACCATGCAATCCCAAAATACTTAGACACAAAATCATTTAATCTCTAGAATCACTTCTGTGTGAAAGCAATAAAATGCTTGCATGTACATGTGTGAACAAATGTGAACACTTTACTAACTCTTTTTCTCCTTATGCATGTTCTACTCCATACTATTAAATGGACCAATTAGATTACACCTAGGACCCAGAGAATTGCAAATTGTGTCCTTTAAACCGGGATGGAGGGAGTATAACTACACATGTACAGCTAATATGCAGGACACAAGTTTCGTTAAAACTAAGTTACTCTCTCAGATTCAAAATTAGTGTTGCTGTACTAAATCAGCGATATTTATTTTGGATCGAAGGGAGTACATAAATTTTCGTAATAAAAAGAGTTTTTTATTTCTTTATAGACACTTTCTATGTAGCCCAAAACAGAACACAATACCTACCAACATTTCGCTGAAATATACATGGCATGTGTATTTCACGTTTATTTATTTAATTTAGACTTGAAAATATAATTTTCAAAATTTTCAATTTCCCAGCTCTAGTGTGCTCGGGTGATACAAATCCGTGTCCCGAAACAAGATCATATATTACTCATGTATATACCTACTCCTGTTATGTTGGAAGAAAGACACTTTTTACGTATTGTTTTACTAATGTTTATCTTTGCACATTGTGTGCCACGTCAGTACATCACTAACCAAACTCGTTTTAGAGAATAGCAATGTTGTTTAATCTCAGCTGCAGTTCTGTGAATGACGGTGCATTCAACCAGTGATCCTTGTAGGTCCAGGCCTGACGTTTGGGCAACACAATACCAACCAAAAATTTAAAATTATATATAGCACATCATGCATGCATGGAAAGCATTACTGACGGTAGTAAAAAATCAATTTTGATCGTAGAGGCTAGGATGCCATTAAGGTAAATGACATGCGCAGTGATGTCATTTTCTTGTCCCTTCAACCTGAAGAAGATTCTGCTACTCCTAGTAGTCCTATATAGGATTAGAAGCTAGCAAAGCACAATTAAAGGCAAAGTGTGCTCCTTTTAATATTTATATTTTTCAGCTTACGCATCCGGGCTGGCCTACACCGCCAGAAAATGGCACAACAACACTATCTCATGTAATTATTTAATCGACCAATTAGAGAAAGAAATACTATTGATTATCCCTTTTATACATCACTGGGAGAAAGGCACTAGCGAGATTAGTGATAATCTAGGTGGCTGTCTGATTTGCAGCCAGGTGAGCATGCAATCGTATAACAGTTTAACGTATCACTTTCACCTCTTCATTGTTAATTTGGTCATGTGTAGTTGGCCTTGACAACACAGTGATGGATCACATCTTTAACATCTTTCCTGCAAGTAGTGACTACTACTCCACAAGAGCTTGCCAAGTGGCATCTGAAAGCCAGATATTATGAGACGTCATTTAGTGTCCAATTATATACTGGATAAAGAGTACACATTATAGGAGTGTATGTAGTATGTGTGTACTGGTCTATATCTATATTAGTCCCTCCGTTTTAGAATAAGTGTTTGTGTACTAAAACCGTGACACTTATTTTGGAAAAAAGGCAGTACCATTTATGTTATTTCAAAAAGTAGTAAATGGTATACATAATACTATATAAATTTAGATTGATCTATGAACATGATGTTTTCATGGATAAAGAGTTGGCATGGAAAGCTCTGCTGGATCAACTAGAATATGTTCACCACTTGAGGGTGAAAATGGGTTTAGATGAAATTTCTAAACAAAATGACAATTCTCAGTAAATTCATTATACATTGCTTTAATACATAGAGATTCCCGCATGAACTATACTCCCCCATTCCACAGAGGGGTTCGAAAATTGTGGTGGACAAAAGGTCACACAAAGATTTAGATCTTCTTTTGCTATCTTAGGAGAGGGGTCTGTTCTCCGAGTCGACGCTCAGTGTTGAGTTCCCCTCTCTCTTCGTGATTTGCGTGACCATATGCTTCTGGTAGCCGCCGTTGTCAGGAGGGGACCTAGAACATCCCATTCCGAAGAACCTTTGCATGGAGGAGGCCACTATGTTCGTGAGAGGGATCCTCCCCTAGTCCCTTTCGGAGGTCCCTGATAGTGTTTGATGGCACCTATCCCCGTCATCGAATTTCTCCATTAGTTCTTCTTATTGGGTCCTTTTTTGAGGACCCGTGCTACCTGACGATTGTCTACGCACAGCCTGATGGGAACCCCAAGAGCAAGGTGTGAAGCAGCAAGCAGCAAGTTTTTCCTCAGTTAAGACCGATGTTATCGAACTAGAAGGAGGAAGGAAACGTCGCACATGTGTTGCAAGCAACGCGGAGACCTGCACAACACAAATTCAAGACTTTTCCCCAACGAACAGTGAGGTTGTCAAGCTCATCGGTTTGGTGCAACAAAGGATTAAACATATGGTGTGTGAAAGAACATTTCATAATCCCTAGTGTTTTGTGTGTTAGATAACAATATCAAGGATTATTTAATATGTGTTGAAGTGCTGCAGTTCTCTCTATTGAAAAAGAAAAAGGAATCTGCCTTTGGGGGGCAGATAATCCGTCCCTACCAGGGGCGGATTATCCGCCCCACCCCTTTCCCAGATAGGCGCAACCCCCAGAGATGGGGCGGAGTTTCGGCCGGATTTTCTGGCCCCGTCGGATAATCCGCCCCTCATGCACAGATTGAAGTTTGCCAAGGTGCAACCCCTAGAGGGGGGACGGAGTTTCGGCCGGACTTTTCGGCCCCACCAGATAATCCGCCCCCCAAGATCTTCATCAAGTTTGCCAAGGCGCCATCCCCAGAGAGGGGGCGGATTTTCACCCGGAGTATCCGTCCTGGGGGCGGAGTTTTCCCCAGGGCGGATAGTCCGCCCCTAGTGGGGGCGGATAATCCGCCCCCAAACTTGTTCAACGGCCAGATATGAGCAGGGGGTATTTAAGACAGCCCTCCCCCTCCTGCCAGATCTCTTGGTTCATTCGAAAAGGTCAAGATCTGATCTGCAACCTTCATCCGAGAGAGCTCCACCTAGATCCACCCAAAGGCCCCGTCCCTTGGGGAATCGAAGGAGGAGGACTCGATCTTCAACAACTGCAATCAAGCGCTTCATCTCCTCTCCATTTGTTTGGAGAATCTCCGATCTAGTATTTCTTGCAAATATCTAAATTCTTGTTTTTGATTATATTGATAATCATTGTTCTTGTGACAGCTTGTTGTCATTACGGGAGCCCCCAATTCAGTTGTGGGTGTGTGCCCCGGTAGAGTTGTAAAGGCCCTGGTTCCCGCCTCGAAGGGTACCAATAGTGGAGAAGGTGGATCGGGCCTTTCGTGGCAAGATCCATCGGAGAATAGGGTGAGGCCTATTGTGGCGTGGTGGTCTTAGAACTTCCCACCCCTCCAGCGCAGATGTACTTCCCTTAACAAGAAAGGAACTGTGGTAAAACAAATCCCTGTGTCTCCGCGTGCTCCACTACGGTTTCCTTGCTCCTCTCTTTACGTGCTTAGTAGATAGGTTTGCATATAGGGAAATTCTCGTAGTTGCATATCTAGAGAATTTACTTTATGTCAAGGATAAAATTGAAAAAGAACTAAAAATTGAGTAGCACCTATTCACCCCCCTCTAGGTGCCCATACGATCCATTTCAATTGGTATCAGAGCCCGGGCTCTTAATTCGGGCTTAACCGCCTAAGAAAAGTATGGGTTCCAAGGAAGATGGGAGTGATGCTCCAGAGGTAGTCACCATGAACGATCTCAAGACGTTGGAAACAACCTTGGTTAGTCCAATGGAGGCTAAGATGGAAGAGATACCACTTGTAACACCCCGTCCACTTGGCTCCGGGGGTGTCACTCCTGATAGCTTAATAGGATCTCTAGACTAGCCCCACATACCAACACAAGTCTTTTCTTCGCACTTTGTTCTCACTCATGCGCACCCAGTTACCCACTTCCCGGTCGGTCACCCATCCAAGAATTGCTCTAGGCCAAGCACGCTTAACCTTAGAGTTCTTTTCAAATGAGCTTCCGGAAAAGAAGTTGCAACTTGTTGGTATGAGTATCCTATCAATCCTATTAAGTCATGTGCTTGGATCTCACAAATAGTAAGCATGTAATTAGCACCAGCAATATAAGTATCACAGAAAGGACCCCATACATCAGCATGCACATAATCTAATATGCCTTTGGTGGTATGAACGGAAGCATTGAATTTAACTCTTTTATGCTTACCAAAAATACAGTGCTCATAGAACTCAAACTTACTCAAGTTGCAACCATCAATCAGCTCTCTCTTGACCAACTCTGCCATTCCTTGTTCGCTCATATGCCCAAGACTCATATGCCACAGATGTGCTTTACCACAATCATCAGAATCATTAAAAGTAACAGCAACGGCAATAATAGGCAAAGTTCTACCTCTAAGAACATATAATTTAGCAGAATTCATATCACCTATCATGTGAATAAGAGAACCTTTTGATACCTTCAGAACTCTATGCCCTCTGGCATACTTGTATCCATCAATGTCCATGGTACTTAGGAAGATCAAATTTCTGGCCATGCTTGGTATGTGCTTCACCTCACTCAACATGCGTGTCACGCCATCATGTGTCCTGATCTTAATAGATCCAATACCAACAATATGGCATGGGTTGTCATTCCCCACACGCACAAAATCCCCAGTCTGCATAGACTCATATAAACTAAACCAATCTTTATTACAGCAAATATGAAATGACCATGCAGTATCAAGTATCCATACATCATCACGAGAAGCACAAGCAGCAAAAACAGCTAAGCATTCACCATCAGAACTATCAGAAACAACAACAGCCTTACCAGTACCTACAGACCTATCTTTCGGTTGGTAAGTTCTGTTCCTTTTCTTCTTATTCTGCAACTTCCAACAATCATCAATAATGTGATTAGATTTCTTACAATACCTGCAGAATTTATCCTTTACCTTGGAATTTGAGCGACCTCTTCCATCCTTGCTCTTATCTCTGTTGCCATAGTTGTTGTTCCTCTGTTCGGTCCTGCCACGTACCTGTAGAGCCTCGGCCTTGGATGACGTCCCATCTGACCCTACCATAGTTTTCATCTTTTCCCTCTATTTGAGGGCGTCATGTACTTCGGCAAGGATTAGTTCATCACGAATCAACAATATTATATCACGAAAATGTGTATAGGAACTAGGCAACGAGCATAAGAGTAGAAGAGCTAAATCCTCGTAATCATATTTTATCTCTATAGACTGCAAGTATGAAACAATCTCTTTAAAAACAGATATGTGATTCATTACCGATCCACCTTCTTGCAGCCTATACGAGAACAACTTCATCTTCATGTTCATCTTACTGGTTAGATCCTTTGACACACAGATCGTTTCCAGTTTTGCCCACATGGCAGAAGCAGATTTCATCGCCAGTATTTCCTGCAAAATATTATTGGACAGATGAAGTTGAATCAAATACAAAGCCTTACGGTCCTTCCGCTTCTCTTCGTCGGACCAGTATTTCGTCGAATCCATCCAGCGCTTCATCCAAATCAGAAGTTTGGGCGAGAATCGCCCGCATCTTCACCTGCCACAAGGAGAATCTTGTGGTGTAGTCCAGCTATGGTAGATCAAACTTCAATGACGACATGTCGCAAACCCTAGATTGGAACCTGGGACTCTAATACCACTTTTTATAATTGCGACAAGAAGATAACGAAGAACGGAAAAGAAATCACAGCAAGGGGACGCAGATTTAACGTGGAAAAACCTCTCCAACAAAGAGAGGAAAGAACCATGGGCGCCAGACAGCGAAACTTCACTATATCGAGGAGTGTTTACAAATGCCGGGGATTTCATAGATGCAACTTATCCCAACTGGCGGCTTACAAGAGGTTTATATATCGATGGAAACCTCGTTACACTCGGCCCAAGCCTCCGGCGACGGGCCTCGCTCCACTCGTCAGAAGTTGGCCTATACTTTGTAGAATTTGGATCAACATATAACAAGTTCGAGTTATCAACCACTGCCTTTATCGGATGTGTTCTTATTGACAATGAAGTGTTTGATGTGGCATGCACATCATAGACACGAAAAAGAGCTATGTGAGTCCATGAACGCTAAGTTCGGTGTAACAGACGCAGATAGTGAACTATACATCATAAAGAGCTTCTATAACATCAGAATGTTGAACAACCGTTCTGTAATTGAGCAAACTCATGAGATACAGTGTATTGCAAAAAAAGATCGAACTCTTTAAGTGTATCTCAACCGAAACTAATGTGAAGACTCAATTACTCTTTAAGTGTACTCCACACGGTTTCCACTCCCATACTTCCATCTCTGCCTTCCGAGGATACATGACCATCGAAGTACTCCATGTAGTCATCCTTCTCATATCAGTACACTGAGCACTAGTGGAGAATGGGGCTCTAGTACCGGTTTCAGGCAACCTCTAGTCCCGGTTGTGGAGCCAAGACTATAGAATCAGGACTAGAGATCCCAACCTTTAGTTCCGGGTCACTCACGAACCGGGACTAAAATCGCACCACATGGCGACGGTGGAGAACGGGGGGTGGAGAATCTTTAGTCCCAGTTCGTTCTATGAACCGGGACTACGCGATCTCTGCTGCGGTAGCACTTCAGCGATTCCGCTGCCACGGCAGCCGATGGCAGTGAGACAGCAGGTTCTGCCGCGGCAGAGTTTTGTGAGGGATTTTTGCTGCGGCAGGAGGATCGGTAGAGGAGGAAGAGGTTTGTCATAACTGACGTGCAACGAAGGAATCCATTACACACAACATCGTCATGATTATATAGACTGAAGTGACCTCTTTCTCCGTGCTTGTTCGAATATATTACATGTTGATACACACACACACACACACACACACACACACACACACACACACATATATATATATATATATATATATATACAATTTGGTTACATGGATATCACAATCGGGACTAAAGCACGTCTATTCGATTACATGGAGATCATTAAATCACAGGAGTCTCATGGTATGGAATTTATCCTTGGGTCTAGGACATGGTCAACCAAAAATCCTGCCAATTCTTCTTGAATTGCTACCAGGCGCTACTTTGGTTGGAGATTCTCCCACAATCTTAACAACTATATATAAAACAGGGATATCAATATGAATATCAATCGTCATAACAAATATTATGAATAACACTCAACACTAGTGGAGGTAATAATTGTGAATATATTGTTCATGTACATCTAAAATTGTCGCTCAGTCCGGCTCACTGACCTCCGAGCAAATGTACTCGCACATGAAGTATTCACACCAATTAGTCCCTCGTGGCTGCTGGTCGCACTTTATAAAAATAAAATTCAATCAACATGAAGTTGATATGAAGCCTAAGAGAGGTTGTTATTAGTTTGTTTTGTAGTTTTTGTATGTATGTACCGATTGTAGTCATTCCTTCTTGTATATGAAGCCTTGCTAGTTGTAACTTGTAACAACTATTATGTAAATCCTTGAGCCAGGTGTGCTCCAAAATTAACACGCAGGCTCCTAATGCACTTCGACAATACTCCCTCTGTTCCACAATATAAGCCCTTCTATAATGCTTATACTGTGTAGTAAAGAGACAATACAACTGCCTACTTAAGATGCATGGACAGATATGTATACACGCGTTCAAACAATCCAATGAGGGCGCGGGCCGCTTGAATCGGTCCACGCTAGCAAACGTACACACGGCACACTACTACAGAGTATGGACTACGGAGTCACGTAGCGTTTCCAAACATCAGCAGCTGACAAATATAATCCAAGCATAAAGCCCCTGCTTTACCTAAAGTTCTGACGCCATATATACGGCCAGCTGCCGGGGGACGCAAGTCTGAACATTAAGCGCTCAAGAACGAAACATGAGAGGACGTCACCACAATGTAATTAACTCCTGACCACGAGTAACAAAGCTAAAGTTCCTCTGCAGGAACCCCAAAATCTGAATCTTTTAATCCAACTCACATGCATATCGAAATACCTTTAATATGAGGAGGATGCTGGCCGTAATACATGCATTAGGAGCTGGGACTTGAAATTGGCAAGCTACAAGAGTCACACGTACAAAGGTAATCGACTGGATCATCAGATAAACCCCTGTCCCTCGTCACAAAAAGAAGAAGAGGATAAACCCCTATGCCTGTCCCTCTCCCTCTCCATGCACCGTACACATGAGGGATACTCATGCATTATCAAGTGGCTGATCGAGATAATGCTGTGTAAGTAATAATTTTCAGGTTTGAGTGTCATCAACTAATTAGCTGTGATAAAGCTGAAGCAAATTAAGAATCTGAGCACCCAATAATCTAGCCGAGGCGGTGGAGTGTGACGCCGAGTGGGTGCAAGCACGTACGGCTAGCTAGTTGTACATATATATGGCGCCCTGCACGAAAATATCTTGATTGCTTTCCACTGTCCGATATATCCTGCATTCTTAATCTTTGCCATATCGCAGTGTTCTTCGTAAAGCTAGCCGTGGGGACTCGTAAGTGGTGCAACAAATATCCCCTACGAACCACGCATGATCCAGGAGGAGGAAAGGAAATGATGCGGCGCTCTTTCATAAAGGTAGCAATGGTTAGTCGTGCAACAAATATCGACCCCCTACGCATGCATGCATGATCTATTGCCTACTGGAGTATTGGGAGAGCGTGGAAATGATTCATGATCATGCAGCATGGAGCAAGTGAAAAGAAGAAGGAAAAGAAAACAAGATCTTGCTTGGGCCTTTTTTTTTGGGAGATCTTGCTTGGGCCTAGCTACACTACACACGTAGTACGTCGTCCCTAAAACAAAGGCATTGACGCACATAGGCATGCAAAGTATATATGCGCGCAAGTTCTCGTGTGAGGTCCGAGTCTACAAAGGTACCACATGACACGACCGTGACCAAGACAGATACGCGAATTAAAACGTGTTATGCCCTAGTACTCGACATGCATGCATGCATGCAGTTAGGTAGGTAGAGGTAGCTTTCGCATAGTATATTACATGGCACATGCACGTCGGTTTGGTTCCATGGAAGTGGGTACCTTTGTACGTTCAGTTCGTGTCACCCTCTTTCTCGGAAACGGCAGCCGTGCGGGACGGACACGTAGAAAGAGGCCAGCTGGACGCCCCATGACGTCCGTGCCTGAGAGAGAGAGAGCGAGGGAGGCATGAACATGGCCGAACGGCGGGGATGGAGCCGCCGCGCGTGGCTTTCGTCGATCGATTATATTGGGCCTGAGCTTCGCTTGCTCGGATGGCGATCTGGTATGGGTATGGTACGACACCCGATTGATCGGGACAGATAATGGATAACAGAGGCTATGTCCGACTCCCTATGTTTTAAAATATCAGATATTTTATATTTGTGAATAAAATATATCTAAACTTTTTTTAGTACTCTCTTCAATTCATATTAGTTGATTTGGATTTGTCAAAATTTAATGAACCTACATAATAAATAGTGTCTAGATTCATTGAAATATAGACAAATCGAAGTTAACTAATATGGATCGAAAGAAGTAGTAGATTCATTTTAAATTTAAGTGAATCTATACACTAAAAAAATCTGGATACATTTTATTCAAAAAAACTAAAACATTTTTATTTTAAAACGAAGGGAGTACGATGTATTGCATGTGCACGTGCTGAGTTTAGTAGCTATGTCGACCACGTATGTTGGTGGGTTTTGCTTTTGATGAAGTTTATCGCCTCATGGGTTTGGCCCAGACCCAATCGATTTAGCCTGCTCCAGTCGAGTCTGTTCCCAAGCAGTTCGATCCGACGTCTCATCGGTCAACGAAGATTATTATTGCCGCCACTATGGCACGTACAGTACCAGTAGCTATAGCTAGAGCCTAGAAGAAATTGTACAGTGTTGGGTGGCTGAGCCGTGCTCCATATGTCAACTCAATAGTCACGCACGCTCGCTCTTGGTTGGCCTAACGAACAGTCACTAACCGAGGACCAATAGCCTCCACTAAGTTCTCAATTTTAACTAAGTTATATTAAAATTCACTCACACCAATTGTTAACATTCCGGTCATGCGTGGTTTTAAAATAAAACTGGGCTTGGTGAGATTTCCACAACCTACGACGCACACGTCATGATGAGACGGCCGGCGGAGAAAGAGAAGTCCGCGTATACAGGCCCGTACGGGAGGCACGTGCAGAGTGTTCAACCACTCAGGGCCTCCAAATTTTGAGGGCCTCTAATTTTATGTTACCTGCTGATAATTAATGATCCGTTTAACTGCTGAGTACTCACGCCTCTTAGAAATCTGCTACGGAATTAACTCTAGAGGCCTCGGCACACGCACGCCTCTTTTATGTTCGCTTCCATTTCCATCGCAAGGGCGGTCACATATCCTCCTGTTAGTCTTCCAGTCATTGCTCCTATGCGAATTAAGATTAACAAGTATACACGTGTTGAAGGGCACGTTTCAGGCTGCGCCCTCAATTTACCATCTACTCAATTTATTTGGTGTCTCAATTTCACATCTCTCTGCTCTACTTCTTTCGATCACCTTGCTGCTTGCTGCCGCCCCTGCAATCTGAGCATACCGATTCGAGTTGGAAATGGAGGCTTGACCCGGCAGCAAGCTGACTACCAGAGCCACACGCGCTGCCGTCCGATGATCGGACTCCAATCGTCTGCTTATAAAATCAATGAAACGTTGTTTCATTCTATTTGATTGTAAGTTCAATTTTTGATACATAACATTTTGGAGAAAGTTTCTAATGAATAACTTGTTGAATATTCTGCCTCAAGGAATTGCTAGAAGGACGGCAAGTCTGTGCTAAATAATTTTGTAATTCTAAATTCTGATAATCACTATTTTTAGGATGGGATTTCTTTCAAAAACTTTACCACTAGCATGATATGTATAGCTTTTTTTTTTTGAAATTTTACTAAATACAAATTATAAAACTGTGTTTTTCTAATTGTCAATGGTTACTCGAGGGCCTAGTATATGGTTTCGCACGGGGCCTCCGATTTCTAAGGGACGGCCCTGCGCGTATAGGTATATCTCCTTCTCATATTTTTACAAGTGTAGAGCAGTCCCATATAAGAAGGTCAATTGGCAGCGGTAAGGCTGCCAGACCGCTGCCGGTTCTGGTCAAAAGGCGACCTAAGCCCTTCTCCAAACCGTGTCGTGTCTGTTCCCACAGATTAGCATGCTCCAGTCGTGTCTGTTCCCACAGCTTGATCCGACATCTCATCGGTCAACGAAGAAGTGTATATACTCCTTCTGTCTCAATTTACTCTGCGTTTTAGGTTTAGTTAAAGTCAAACTTTATAAACTTTGACTATGTATGAAAAATATCAACATCTGAAATATAAAATAAATATAATTAGACTCACCATAAAATATACTTTATTATTATATGTAATAGATTTTATAAATGTTGGTATTTTATAGTATATGTTTAGACAAGTTTTAATATATTTAACTTTGACTAAACTTAAAATGCAAGACTAATTTAGAACAGAGAGTATGTCGCGGGAGGCCACATCACTTATTGCCGCCACTAGCTATAGCTAGAAGAAATTATACAGTGTTGGGTGGCTGAGCCGACCGGGCTCCATATGTCAACTCAATAGTCACGCACGCTTGGCCTAACGGCATACGCAGGCACGCAGGCGTGGTTCATTTTCCGCCGGGAGCCGCCCGTGGCAACCAGGCAACGTACACCATACACGGCGTCGTCCAAGCTTTCTTCCCGGTCGTCACTACATTTGCCAGCCGTCCCGGCCAGATTTGACCCCAAAGCTTATCCCTACCTGCCTGCTGAGAGGCATGTCGGCCGGTGTTCCTAGCTTGAGCGAGATATCAATGGTTACACTGTTTTAATAGCATAAAACTACCATATTTCGGTCGAAAATTCGAATAACCACCACTTTACGGCAGATTTGTTGTAAATCGCGCTAAAACAAAATTAATAGTCAATTGACACCAAAACTGAGAATAGGACCCACCTGTCGGGCTGACGTGGCGGCGCGGGTCAACCGCGATGACTACTATTTTCCATACAGGTCCTTAAGTTCCGTAAAAAATTTATTAAGGGTTTCTGGAACCTCACTTTTTTTAAAACCTGTTTATTTGAAACGTTCATAACTTTTGAATACGGATTCAAATGAAAAAACTTTTAATATGAAAATTGCTCAGAAATGTTTGAATATTTTGAATATAAAATTGGTTCACTATTTTCAGATACCTAAAATATGCAAACAAGTAAAAATGCTTCTATTAATAATGCAAACTTTAAAAATTTATAACTTTAGTTATATGACTCTGAATAACATAAACAATATATCTATATTTATTATAAAAATCCAACAAATCCATTTATGATATTCTTCACGCATGTATCAGATCCGTTTCTTGTTGATGTTATAACCAGATTGATATTATTGATCCGTTTTTTGTACGTACATATATATATATATATATATATATATATATATATACAAAACAGTCTAACATTATAAACTTTAAATATTCATAACTTTTGTTATATAATTCAAAATAATATAAATAATATGTCTAAATTTATTAGAAAAAATCAACCAATCCATTTTTGACATCCATTATGCATGAACCACATCCGTTTATTTTAGATGTTATGATCCATTGATATCGGTATATATGTACGTAAAAATACAACCTATCTTAGAGCCTTTTTCTATTTTTTTGCATGTTACGCTATACGTGACTGATATGTACGTGTATATATGTTGAGGCCGGCAGGTACATATAGATCGATAGACTATCGATTTGTATTTAGATCACGTATGTCCGGTCTACATAGATCGACAAACAAACTATCGATTTGCGTAGTTAGATCATGTTCGTATGGTCTAAAAGAAGCCATCATGCATGTACATGTAAACAAAGAATTTATCATGCGAGTCATGCCCTCGACGTTTTGCGCACGTCACCTGTTTAGTTTGCAGCCCGCACATTTTAAAAATAATGCGTCATGCTCGTGTATATATGCTCTCTCGATCAAGATGGATCGACGAACCGATACCTAGTGCGTGGCACATAGGAGACGTCATGCTTGTCTACAATTACCGATTCAAATACATATTCAATAATAATGTTATACGTGCTAGTACTATAAGGACATTGTTTTATACATACATACATACATATACCAATATTAATCGATTATAACATCCAAGAGAAATGGATCAGATACATGCATGAAGGATGTTAGAAATGGATCCGTTGGATTTTTCTAATAACTATAGACATATTATATATACCGATATCAATGAATCATAACATCTAAAATAAACGGGTATGATTCATGCATAATGGATGTCAGAAATGGATTGGTTGATTTTTTTTCTAATAAATTTAGATATATTATTCATATTATTTCGAGCTATATAACAAAAGTTATGAATATTTAAAGTTTATAATTGTAGACTGTTTTGTACGTATATATATATATATATATATATATATATATCAATATCAATCCGATTATAACATCAACAAAAAACGGATCTGATACATGCATGAAGGATGTCATAAATGGATTGGTTGGATTTTTATAATAAATTTAGACATATTATTTATATTATTCGGAGTCATATAACTAAAGTTATGAATTTTTAAAGTTTGCATTATTAATAGAAGCATTTTTAATTGTTTGCATATTTTAGGTATCTGAAAATAGTGAACCAATTTTATATTCAAACATTTTCGAGTACTTTTCGTATTAAAAGTTCTTCCATTTGAATCCGTATTCAAAAGTTATAAACGTTTCAAATAAATATGTTTTAAAAAAAAAACTGCGAGGCGCCAGGGACCCGTGTATAATTTTCTTGCGGAACTCGAGGATCTGCATGCAAAATAACAGTCAGCGCGGTTGACCCGCGTCAACACGTCAGCCTGACGGGTGGGTCCTACTGACAGTTTTGGTGTCAATTGGATCTTAATCCCGTTTTAGCGTGAATTGCAAAAAATCTGCCGGAAAGTGGTGGTTTTTTGCGATTTTTCTAAAAAGAGATGGTTATTCGAACATTCGGCCGAAATATGGTAGTTTTATGCTATTAACTCGGTTACACTGCACACACGACAGATGCACGTTGATGGTTACACACATGCACGTCGGTTCCATGGAAGTGCGATGTGGTACGTACTCCTTACTGTTAAACGTTTGGCGAATCCCTTTATGTTATTTTAAATATTAGATTTCAAATTTTTTCTAAATCATAAAACCCACGTATCTGGAAGCCTAACTTGATGCTAATCCTATCTTTTGTTGCTCGAGAGAACTGTAGTTGTTCTAATAGACGTCTCAACAGTTAATCAGTTTGGGTTGCTCTTGGATCATGGGATATTGTAAACCGATCTAAACGTGTGTGTCATAGACTCGGGCCCTTGTTGTGTTTGTTATAAGAACTACGGGGAAAATAGAGCTCTGCCTTATGTCGTAATTTTGTCCGTGCGACAAGGGGGCAAACGCACGGCAAAAACACGTCGCAAGACACAGTATAAAAAACCACACAGCAAAAAGAAAAACACCGTTAAATATGCAAAAGGCCCACAACAAAGTCTTAGGACAAAATAGCCGCAGAGCATACGACACACTGATATGCTGGGCCCACCACCACGGCTCATCTGACGGTGCGTCAAGAGGGAAAGGTTTTGCCGTGCGCAGAGGCCATCACACACGGCAAAGAATTTCGTATTTTCAATTTTCCCTCAATTTTCCCCGCATATTTTGCCAATGGTTGGCTGGTTTATTTTCAAATTTCTTTGTCGTGCGTGTATGTTGGAAACTCTCTCGGGAAAGGTCTTTACCGTGCGCTATTGGAAATTCTCACGGTAGAGACCATTTTCTCCATTTTTCTATTTTATTTACATTTCCTTTAGTGCCATTTATGTTAACCAATATTTAATCTTTATTATCCACCATATTTCTCCATCCACCACACTTGCACGCATGTATGATAGGTCCACACGCAAGTTTTCATTGGATTCCGGCGCTCCGTCGTTTCTTTTTCAGCGGAGCCTTTTTCATTGGTTTAGGTTTGTTAGGCACATCTACATGAAAAACCAAGGTTGAGCCCAAGATTGCACCGTTCACCCTCCGTCTGACCCGCTATGGGAGTTTTCTCATACACGTACAACACTTATCCAGGTGCTAACACATGGATAGTTTCGCGCCCGGGAGCTAGGGATTGCATCTAGGAACCTTCGACCACACTTGCACACATACATGATAGGTGCACACATAAGTTTTCGTTGGATTTCGGCGCTCCTTCGGTCCTTTTCCAGCGGAACCCTAGTTTGTGGGCCCCAGCAGTCTACCTCTAGCTTTCTCCGCACGAGGACACATCTGTGCGTTTGGCCCACCCTGCGCAGCCCACGACAGAGAAGAATGCACAACAACAACAAACTGCTAGACGAAAAGCGCACAACAAAATAATCCCTCACGGCAAACTGCAAGTGGACCCGCTAGACGACGTCGCCGCCGTCTCGGCGTCGTCAACCACTTTACGCTGCCGTGGTACCTATGGTGGCAAACGGCAGATACTTTGTTGTGTGGATTCCGTAAAGCACACGACAAAGGTTTTTTCTTCTTTGCCGTGGTGATCTTTGTTGTGCGAGCTATGTCGTGTGCCAGGCCTTTGCCATGTTCTTTAGTCGCACGTGAGAGTCCTATTTTCCTATAGTGGAGCTATTCTATATAAGCGGTGTGCTCCCTCCACTGACACACACAATAAAACAAATCTAAGGCTTTGTCACCTCTCTCATTGCTCCACCAACATAATCTACTTCATCCTGAGGGTCGTCGTGCATCGGTGAACGGGAGAGCAGGTCTCCCAAACCACTAGCTTTTATGATCTTGTAGGAGGAAGGGGCAAATAAGGTTTTTAGGAAGCGCCTCGCACGAGTGCTCACGTCTTTATCACCGTTCGTATAACGTCCAAGTCATGCGGTGACCCAGCATACCACTGCATGATGTAGTATACTATAGTCGTTGACATAACACCAATAAAACACCGTGCAATAGTATTACATCCCACAGAGTGGTACAATAGAAACACAGCAGGTCCAAGATATGACTATAGGTTACAACTCAACTCTTTACACAAGATCCAGAGAATACTCTAGGTTAAAGAGAGAGAAAGAATCTTCTTACAAAGAAAAATTATAAATAATCAACTCAAATCTAATATACTAATGGACTAGTATCTAAACTATTGGGGCTTGCGTTGCTTCTATTGCAATATTCTACAGAAGTAGGTTATATGGTTAGAGATTCTATTCTTATCTAATCAGCAACTCCGTCTTCACTTGAGTTGATGTATATGTTGACTTTCTTGACTTCATTGAAGAACTTTAGCTTTTGATGATGATTTCTGGAGCATGACTTGATGTAGACATCGTCTATACCGGCTTTAGAACCTAGCAAGGTTAAGAAGATACGTTGAGTATGAGCGTACTCAGCAAGTTCACTAGAAAAAAAGTGTTTGATGCACTATATCTACAGCCACAGACCATAGGTCGTAGGCAATGCAGGTTTTCGTAAATATTTCTTCAAAGGTTACTTTTATTCTGAAAATCTATGTCCGTCAGCCTTCACGGGTTTACTAGAACTTTCATGGAGTTTCTTTCCCGCCGCGTTCGCAGTTCCTTCACGAAACAGGGAGTAACAAGTTACAGTTCTTACACTCTACAGATGTGCGTTACTTTACTCATGAGAGACCTTAGCCTTGTTGCACAACCAAGTCATGACCTTGTCCATACTTCCTTGGTATGGGGCCAAGTCTAAGGTCCAAGCCAATCACTACCCCCTTCGCGACCCCGCATGCCTCCTTGGTGTATACCTTGCCCACATATTGAATTACGACAATAGTTTGTACAGACCGTTAGATGCTAGAACTATCGTGGAACGTTAAGGGTTCCCACCCATATGCTGCATATTCTCTACGAATTACCAATTAATATGCACGCTACGAGTGATAACAGCCACGACCTGCACATCCGGCTACATGCGAGAGGAAGAAGATACAGCTGACTTTCCTATCCCATTCCAAATATCATGGTTAACGCGTGATATACGGCGCAAGAATTACTGGAGATATTGGTTGTTAAGTCCTAGATAATATGTTCCTTTACCACTAAAACTTTCATAGTAGGTTATTACCTCATGGTAAATAACATATAATCATATTATTATGAAAATAGTGTTTTATGACCTTTTTTAAATGCAAGTGATGACAACATTGGATTTGTAAAATACCTTACAAAAAATAACCAAAGGACATGAGCAAGTGTGAACTTGCCTTTTGTGATTGCAATATTATGCACTCACGGTCTTCGAGATAGTAGAAGATCCAATATCTAAAATCCACATCATTGGTCCGGTAAGAACTAATGTTTAAAGAAGCAAGATGCCGTTATGCATAAGTAATGCTATGCAATTTTATAATTCCCAAAGTGAAACCCTTAGTATTTTGAATAAGTTGATCTTAGGTATTTTCTTTAAGATTGGGTTTATCTTTAAGTTTATTTCATAAGCAATGACATTGATAAGGAATTTAAGTGTTAACAATCCAAAATATACAAATACTGATAGAATAATGTGCTTATGATTAATTGTTATCTGGTGATTGGGATGAAGAGTCCTTGAGTTGAGTTGTTAAGAGCTGAAGGAACTAATATAGACTTGTTTGTGTGAAGTGGCAAAAATAATAACATTTGAAGGAACTAGTATTTAGTTAAGGTTAATTAGTCTTAAGGTTTATTAGGTTTTACATTAGGGTTGGTGATGGTTATGAATGGTGTTAAGTTATCATATTTTAATTGACGATACAAGTGACTAAAGTTAATTTTAAAACATGAATAAACTTCAAATGAGATGTTTGTGATTGTTTAGACCAAAGTTAACTATAAAAATAGATGTGAATTGTAAGATATGATGAGTTTTAGAGTAGTATCTAGTTTTAGGGTTTTGGCAAATATGATTAAGGATGATCCCTTTTAATTTAAGTGAAGGATAAATTTAATAATATGCAACTTGTTAATGGGAGCATAATTAGATGATCTTACAAATTTATTTGAGTTTAATGTCATTTTTAAGAGTGGTTGAGGAATGGATATTATTCACTCCCTTATACATGAGTGATATATAATATTTATTTAAAAGGAGTTTAATTTGAATTTATAATTTAAAAACATTTAAAGGCTAATAGTTATATTTAAGTTTTATTTTAATTATGGATTTAGACTTAGTTATTAAACTTTAAAGGATTTAGTCTTTTATAAGAAAATGTGATTATTTCGTACTTAAGAAATAATTTTAAGATTTAACAAAGTGGTTATTTTATTTGAGTAAAATAAGTAATGAATTTTCTTTATCTTAAATTTTTTTTGAATAATATATATAGTATTTTTCTGGTGAAATATACTTATTAAAGATCTTAAAAATGGATTTTATTTATTTTTAAGTCTTACCTTTATTTTTATAAAATTCTTCAAAGAAGTAAGTGTCTTTAAATATTTGATTTATATTTTATTTGTAAAAACTCTGGTTAGTATTTTTATAAAATAGTAAAAATATTTTTTATACACAAAAATAATTTTTAGTTATGTTTAGGATTTTTCCTTATTTAATGAAATTTCACTTAAGATTTAATAGCGTTTAATCTTTATTTGCATTTTATTAACTTAAATAAGTAAAGTTATATTTTTCTTAGGTGGATATTATTTTTGTGATAATTTTAATATATTAAATATATTTTTATGATTTTTCTATAATTTTCTATAGTTGGAAATGTTTAAAGGTTTATTTTGGTAATTTATTTATTTTTCTTTTATTTTATTTCTTATTTTATTTTGAAATGGGCCTAGTACCCAACATTGGGCTAAATTAGCCTAGCAGAGGGGGTACTGGATCGGCCAAACCGACCCAGCCCGTACTCACCTCATCCCCTGAAGCCTCTCTTCCTCTCTCCTTTCTTCTCGTGCTCCTGGGCGCTGCCACCGCCGAATTGATTTCGGCGAGGCAGGCCGTTGTGGCCGCCTCCGTTGGCTGCCGGAGCTCCACCTTCCCCAGACGAACCTAGCCCTCCAATTCGATTTGGTAATAATGCTTTCCCCAGGTTGTATCGAACCCTCACCGGTGCTAGGGTTTGTGGTGCCCGCGGTGCCGCCGTTCACCAGTGATGTGTTGGATGCTGCGGTTTGGCTACGACACTCGTCGCGCTGTAGATGTCGTTGGGACGGCTTGGCGCGGTGGAGGCGCTTAGGTGCTCAACGTGCCGCCGTGCTGCTGCACTCGTGGCCTCTGCTTCCTCTTCGGCGAGCTATGACTTGCCAAAGGTAGGTGTTCCTCTCTTCTATGCTCCCCTCCAGGATCTATCTACCTTGCTATGTCCAATGTGCTTTCTGTGATTCCCCACTGTCTAGATTTCATCTCTGAACCTAGGGTTCACACCCTTTACAGTGATGTTCGGTTAATTTCTTCTGGTTCATCCTACCAGCGGTCTTCTATTGGTTGTTAATCTGCTTATGGTATCTATTACACCCTAGTGATCCTAGCTTGTTGCTCTTCTTCCTGTCAGTTAATAACCTGCTAAATATGTTGTGCTCTGAATGTCAGTGACTGTCAAATATGACAGTAAGGTGATGTTGGCCATGTTTGCCATTTGTCTTGTACTTATAGAGAGAGAGAATAAAAATGGAATGGATTATCTTGATACAATTTTTATGATTGATGTTGGATTATATGTGATGCTAAATTTCTACTACTGTTAAATATGACAGTGATTGCTTGAATGCCTTGAATCTTGTGTGATGTTGGTATGGTGAAATCACTTACAGGTGTTTCCTAGAATCCTTGGACTAGCTAACTTGGTATGGTGCTCAACCAAGCTTTGCTCTAATGTGATCATGGAAACATATTGGAATGATTCCTAGAATTATTTCCTAGGAAAATGATTTGTTTTCTGTCAGAACTGACAATGAAATAAGGTGTTGCTTTGATTCTAGAATTTCTACTAGGAAAATGATAAAGATTATGTGGGTAATATTGGTAAGTGTAAATGGATGGTTAAGATGATTACTCTGTTCATATGACAGCCATAATTTAAATGATTCCTGAAATTATTAGGAAAATGATTTGAATTCATTACTAAATGAAATTCTGAATATATATACTTGATTCTTAGGGTTAATGCCTAAGAAAATGATATTAATTAGTCCCTTTCAGTTTTTGGTTGGCTTCTCTGACAAAAGGTGTGGATCCTTGATTCAGGTGCATATATGATGATGGTGGTGATTTGGTTTACTGTCTTTGTTGATAGTAAAATAAAGTATACCATTGATTCCTAGAGTGTGCTGCTAGGAAAATGATAGGTTTGTTTAGCTGAGATAACTCAATGATGATTTTGGGTGATGATACATTATAATAACTATTGTGTATCAGGCTATCACTGTGGGGCCTCCATTTTGGAATGTGCACAGTGACAAATCCTGTTTGCATGATCTGCTGTGAGCTCAATACTGTGGAACCCCATTGAAGGATGCACACTAACTTACTCATAGTGAGTAGGATCTGTTGCTATGTTAATCATTCAACATGGTAAGGGCTCATTAGTCCTTGATGATTGTTGTGTGCAACAAGATCCAGCCTATGATGCAAAGGCTGAGGCCCTAATGGTGATTGAAACAGATGCTACAGTTTATCTTTCTAACTCAATGATGAGACTAGCATAGCACTTCTACGCTAGTCTTAGAGTTCTCCCAATCTCAACAAAAACTCTATGTTTAAATCTGATTAAATCATGTGTTGATTGAGTTGTGGTCTAACAACCTGATGCCTGTAGATCTGCTGGTATGTGGTTGTGCACCTTGTCTTGTGGATGTGCTACCAAGGAATCTCCTTGTATTGCTGTTGCTCAACTTCTTGATAAACTTGGTCTGCCCCTGCCCCCTCCTTCTTGTGCTCCTGTCTTGGCCTGTTTTCTAAACTCCACTAAGTAACCATGCTGGTTATAGTGGTATTGGTTGATTTGTGAGAAGAATCTCATGATGAACTAAGGTGAACTGGGGTGGTTTTCTTTTGAGCTAAATAAGGTGTGTGGAGGTATTCTAAGCATCTTCTAGTTATTAGCTACGATTGTGCTCTCTTCTTTGTACTACTTGTGATGCCTTTGATGCTTGACAACACATCAGCATGCATGTATGTGTAAGCTGCTTACAGCTGGGCCCCATATGGTGCAGGTTTCCATTTGGGAATCCTGTGCCTATGGATGAGCTTAGTTGGAAGATATTTTCTATGGATCACTTGGGCTGGAAGTTTGGTATTATCTTAAGTTGAGCTATCATTTTGGATGTTGCCAAGTGGATTCTTAGATAGCCTATGATGGTGTCCTGAGGCATAAATACTGATATGAACAGATGCTACAATCTGGTGAAACTTGCCCCTTTCTAAATTTTAGCTCAATGATGAATTAGACATAGCATTTCTATGTCAAATATGAGAGCAAAACTCTAACCACTAATCCTTCTTTTATTTTATTTTTGTTTTGTTTTCTTTTCTTTTTGTTGTGTTTGCAGGAAATGAAGATGATGAAGAAGAAAAGAAACTTAGTTAGGTTTTATCTTTAATCTTGTTGTAATTTATTCTCTTTTTTTATTCACAAGTGTAAAGATTTTGTATTATTATTGTGATTGTAAATAATGAACTATTTATTTATTAATTCTTCCTTTGTAAATCCTGATTGTAAAGACAATGTCATGTATATATAAATATATTGTTGCAACTAAGAATTCTTTTATTTATTTCAATTATGTAATTATTTTTCCTACTTATTTGTTTCCTAATTGTAAAGACAATGTCTTATATAAAGAATTCTTTTATTTATCTATTGTAGAATAATACTATATGCATATATATTTATATTAATAAAGAATCCTTGTTATATTATTTATGTAATCATTTTATTTCAAGTTATTAAAATATTTCTAATTCCTATTTGTGAATCTTATAAATTCATTTGAATTTCATATTTGAAATTCAAATACATGTTTGAACAAAAAAAATTCTCGAAACAAAGAATTCTACAAAGGTCATGTTGAAATCTATCGCACTTGCTCCGAGGTTTCCTTCAGTATAAGAGAGATCCTGATCCCTCTATAACTCTTTTAGTTTTGCGCAAAAATTCCCCGGATTTTCTTATGCATGAATGAAATGCACAACCCTGTGTCCTCTCTATTTCTAGGTGCTAATCCTGGGATGTTACATGCAGTGCGGTGCTATGTACCGCCGTCTTCGTTGTCATCTCCTTCGGCCGGTCTTCATGGATGTTATCATCAACAATGTCACCACTCTAACCAGAACCGATTTATCAACAATCAATCGTTATGTATATTGTGATCTGGATTGTTGTTATTATATGGCTGATATTGCATATGCACTCGTACCGTTCATGTTGATTAATACATCTTGTATATTATAGTTTCATGTGGTTGTAATTGTTGTAGTCATCAATTACATTCTTAAATTAATCAAGAAAATTTTGCCTAATATTCCAACAATCCAAAATCCTTATTTAGGCAATTTTCCGAGTTATATATGGGACACCTGTCTGATGCACTGAAGATAATTTTACTGAAGTACACTTTAAGAGATGGCATGACAAGGCCACACTCTGGCTTCTGGCTTTGAAAGTATTCGAGGCTCTGGCTTCTGGCTTTGAAAGCATTCGAGGCTAGTAAAGACTTAGCTGAAGAAACTATATCTAGCAAGGATCAGAATAAGTCCAAGTTATCCAATACTGCCTTTATCGGATGCGTTGTTCTTGACAATGAAGTGTTTGATGTGGCATGCACATCATAGATGAAAAAGAGCTACGTGAGGCCCTGAACGTTAAGTTCGGTGTAACAGATGCAGATAGTGAACTGTATATCATGGAGAGCTTCTATGACATCAAGATAATGAACAATTGTTCTGTAATTGAGCAAACTGATGAGATACAATGTATTGCAAAAAAAGAAAACTCAAACTCTTTAAGTGTATCTCAACCGACACTAATGTGAAGACTCAATTATTATGGTGGTTGTGGCCATTGGCCATAATGTATTGGCAACGTTTAATACTATCTTCATTCCGGTTTATAAGGCAAATACATATTATGGGACAGAGGGAGTGTGTCCTTTTTTTTGAAAATGAGGATAATGCCGGGTCAGTGCATTGATGTAATGATGTCCGTGAATCACGGAATAGTAATCCTCTCTTCGCAGGATCCTTCCGAAATGTTCTTAAGTTCATAATAGCTCTTGAAAAGTGGTCCTCTCTATTACCTTTTTGTCCCGTGAATGTCAAAATCTATGGGACAATTTCCAAATTCTGGCTTAGGAGAGGATCTGACTGTCGTTCACCGCAGAGGTAAAACCTCGCTCTTAGATGTTTCAAAAGGCAATTCTATAAAATTCAGGAAAGTGTAGTGCAGTACCGTAGGACCATTTGGAATACTAAACTAGATTTTGGAAGGTGCATGCAAATTAGTTTCATGTATACTATATAGCAAAGATGGCATCATATCTCTTCTCGTAACAAAACTGGCAACAAAAGCAGACCCTTATTTTTCTAAAAGGTGGCTAAGTGATGAAAGGAGACCAAAGGCATAACAAGGACGTACTGGATATACATGGATTAATAGATGATGATTACTCATAGAAAAAACAAGCTTAGCGTGTCTAGGTCCTCGATATGTTAAGCTAGCAAGAACATGGTTCGAGATTTCGAGGACGATCGTTGAATCGAAGGTTTCGCTGCATGGCCATCCATCCATCCACGCAGGCGTTGCAAGTTCAACTGATTGGCTATGCTAAATTGCTGCTGGCCTCTCCTTGATTATGTGCTCACTATCTTCTAGATATGGTACACTATGATACTATAGACATCCACTAGCCACTGGAACATTCGGAAAGACATTATTGCGATAGTTTTACTAGTGTATAGACAGATGGAAGAAAAATATTCCACGGCCTTATTAAATAATACTATGTACAAAATGATAATTACACTAGTAGATATTTCATCTTGTATATTAGCACTCCAAGAGTGACGTGGGACAAGCTCAAGCATATCAAATATGTGATGATCGAGCTATATAGTTAGTTACCCAGGGAACAGTACACATTGTTTTTCGCCACTGAGTTGATTAGACTCACCTTGAACCATCTATGGTACTACATAATAGATAGTGTATTACTGACGAAATATAAGTTGAATGCAATGATCAATGTATAATTAGAAAGTTCTTTTAGTAAGAATTCAACAATGTACCATTTGTAGCATGTAAAAGAAACATTTTGGCGATGAATTGAGTACCCTTTGGTGCGGTTCTTTGTATATTCGGATGCAGGTTGCATGTTTTCCTTCAATCTAGCCGTCGAGCCTTTTATTATAAAGGGGTGCTACTGATGCGAAGTCAATCTCTGGACATACAAAGATCTACTTGCACAACACCAGCCATCAAAGCGTGTGTCTCTATTCTCTCACGCGATATTTACACTTACGCGCATACACCTATAGTAGTAAATACATAAAATATACAACTCTTAATATAAAAAAGTGTTTATAATTGACACAACTCTTGAACACTTACGTGCACACACCTATAGTAGTAAACACTGATCAGGAGACCCGTCCCCTCCTCGTCGCTCCCGTGGGCGACGGGAGGGCCCCTGCCTCCGCCGCTAGCTCCCCTCCTCCTCCCCCTCCCTCCCCTCGCCGCCGCCGGAGAGCGTCGTCGGCCGAAGGCCGGGCGCTGGCGGCGGCGGGGCCTGTTCTCCCCTCGCGCGAGGCTGGCGGCGCGGGCCTGTGGCCTCCGCTTGGGCGGCGCGTTGGGCCTAGGGCGCGTCGGCGCGGCTCTCCGGTGGCGGCGTGGTGGACTGCGGTGGCGGGGCGCGTCTCGGCCGGCGGTCGGGTCCTGGTGGCGGCCGGCGGCGGTGATGGTGGCCAGGGTGGCATGGCCCAGATCTGGGCCCATTCGGGCCCGATCTAGACCTGTGCTGCCTCGGCCCGCCTCCTGGGAGGGCCTGCGTCGGCAGGGGGTGGGCCAGTGCGGCGGCATGGTCTTGGGCGGCGGGCAGCGCGGCGCTTCCATGGCAGGCAGAGCTCGGGTCGGGCGCGGCCATGGCGGCCCGGATCGGACTCATTGACCCCGATCTGGGTTGGTCGGGTCGGCCTTGCTTTGGCTGGGCTGCAAATCTTGGCGGGTTAGGATGGATGGGATCCTCGGTGTCCTTGGTCGGCCTGTTGCAGCGCGGTGGCGGACTCTACGGGCTCGGGCCCCGGCCGGACCGCCATCAGACTGGTTTGCCTCCGCAGAGGCTTAACGGGCCTGCTGGGCCCGACCGGACCTATGGGGGACTGGTTTGTCTGCTGCCGCGTCCGGTCGACTACCGTCTCCGGCGGTGGAGGAAGTTCCCTCCCGCGCGACCATGGTACTGAGAGTCCCGGTTCATTTCTACCTGTGCCGCGATGTTGTAGACCTCGCACCGGCTTGCTTGGTGAGACAATGATGACGAAGTCGGAACCGGAGTGGCGCATGCTCGTGGGCGGCAAGTTTTGGTGGTGGTGAGGCCTCGCCCTCGCAGGTCTCCTGTGCTTCGGCGCGTTCGGGGGTTATGGATAGGGTCCTCGGGAGAAATCCTTGTCGGCTCGACCGACACCGACGCGGTGCCGCCCGCGGGTGGCACCTTCCTTCCTGGAGGGCGTCGTGGCTTCCCTTCATCCATTTCCTTCTATGTGCCGGGGGAAACCCTAGGGCCAGTCTTTGGTCCGGGCAGCAGCGGTCGCTTTCCCTCTTGAGGGTGCTGCTTGGTGCGTGGCGAGTCGGGGCTAGGAGCGTGGTGGATATTCTTCGGAGGGCGCAGCGGTTGCGGTCTTTCTCGTCTAGTTGATCCCTCTCCGTTTCCTTCCTTTTTGCTTTGTTCCTTGCTTTCTTTCGGGCGTGTGTGTGCTGCTGCCCTAGCATTGTGTATCGTGTTGTGTCTGTCTTTGGGCGTTGTGCTGTCTGGCCCAGCAACGGTTTCACCTGTGTGCTTTATTTATAAAGCTGGGCGAAAGCCTGTTTCGAGCATAGTAGTAAACACATAAATTGACCTTGGGACAACTATAACGCTTATCCAATTCAGCATTGGAACGATCTCATTTTCTTCGCATATTGATCCTGACGAGGTAATGTTCACTTTTGACCAACTCATTGTTGAGCCTTCTATAAAAGAGTTTGTATATCAATCGCTCGATGCCAAGTCGATCAGAACATCAAATCAAGATTTTCACACTTATGGATTACCGATCCTGTAAGAAACACGTAGCTTGAGTTTATCCTGTGGACGATCCGAATCATCCAAAAGCAATACACTGAACCGTCGATCATGCACACATGGATCAATTAGGCTTTTGTCCAAAAGCGCTAAAGCAGGAGCAGCCGGTATATATGGTACAGCAACGACCGGCACAGGTGTGTCATCAGTGGCCGCTGGCTGGACCCATGCATGTGTGAGCTAGCTAGCTAAGAGCATCTCCACTACCATTGCCTATTTCAGACCACTTTTTTTCATTTGGATTTAAAAAAATGCTTGAGTAGCGTTTTTCAGGATGCATTTTTAGTCTGATTTTCGTCTGACGTTTCTAGACCATTCCCGGGGAGCTGGAAACCGTCTGAAATAGCTGTATAAATGCTTTCGGCCGGCTGGCACACACGTCGGTCATACAAATCCAAAAAAAGTGGTCCACCCACCCCACTTCGTCCTCTCTCTCCCCGCGCATGGCACGGAGACGGCGAGCTCGGCCACCGGCCAGGCCGCCTAGCACGCCGCCACCGACTAGCCGCTCGCTGGACAATGCGACGTCGCTGTCCACCCAGCTCGCCGCGCAGTGCCTGCCGCCCGTCTCGCTAGCTCGACGCCTAGCTCGCCGCGCAGCTCGACCTCCTGCTCGCCGGCCATGTGCTCGAGCTCGCCGCCGCTTTCCATGCTTCCCTCGCCAACACTGGCCGCACAAGGCCGTCGTGCCACCCCCGCTCCGCTTCGCTGTCGCACCACCCAGCTCGCCATGCTGCCCACGCCGGTGCTCGTCACGCAAGGCGGTTGCGCCATGCGGGCTCAAAGTCGGAGCGGCCGAGCGGGGCGTGGCATCACGCGCGGGCCTGGCCTGGCCAGCAGAGCTTGGCGCGGGCTTGGCAGAGCTCGGCCTGGCCGACATGTCATCGCGGTCTCGTCGCCGAATTCTCGAGGTGCCGCATGCGTCCTTCCCGCCGTTTCTAGGTGGGAACATGTCTAGAAAATTTTCATTCCCAGGCCCAATTTCAGGCCATTAATTTTATCCATCTGAAGCTAAATTTAGTCCTGAAAACGCCGAACGTGGAGACGCTCTGATCGATCCATACATGCTTGGTCAGCAGCAAGCTAACAATTTTCACCTTTTCTCACCGGCATTAGCGCTGTAATGTGAGTTCACATAGGCCCATGTGTTTAAGCCACCGATTATTAGCGCACTTCGAGAAATATGGATCATGCAACATCATCTACGCCGTTAAAAAGGTGCTATTTCTGGGTCCAAACATGTGCCTCAGAGGAGCTTCTTCGTTTGTGCGAGGTGTGCCTCGGTGCCCCCCCCTTCAAACTTAAGCTTGAACGAGCCAGCTTTATTTTGACCCGCTGAAACTCGTATCAAGTTATGTATACCTCTGTAGAGGTGTACTTGGTCGAGATGGGTACACTGCATGTTCTTACTGATCGCATCTCTCGTTATCGTGATCTACGTCTTTGCATGTCATGTTTTAAAATTTTGTTGCTTCTGCTATATAACTTCTGATTTTCGCCTCTCGCGGACGCATGAGTATACGTGTACGATGAGTATACGTCTAAAAAGACAATAATGGCTTTAGATGGGTTCATACAGTCTTCGAAACGAATCGGTATCGAATTTTTATTGTCATAATTTGAGAAGAAGAGGAGGGGAGCCGAAGCACGCCGGCCGGCAGGCCATACCTAAGATTGGGAGTTAATTGGATAAAACTACCACAATTGAGGCTGTCGGGACGGGTCAGTACCGATTCTGGTAATTTCTGCACGTCTGTACCAACACCTGGACGCCGCAACGCTGACCGCGCTAATTCTAGCTTGAACGCGTTTCTGACGAGGCTGGCCCACGTGCAGAGCTGACGTGGCCAAATGGCCGTTTCCGCCGCCGTTAGGACAAGACCAGGTGCGGTTCGACCGCACCTGGGTCGTCTTCTTCCTCTCCCCAGTGACTCAGTGTCACTTCCTGCTCTCTCACTCTTCTCACTCTCTGCTTCCCCCCGACCTGGTGCCGCCGCGGAAGCCGACCCTCTGCCACCGCCATCGTCATGCCCTCCTGGGATGAAGACACCAGCGATGCCAGCCTCGTGTCAGGCTTCTCAGAAGGACAAGATATTAGCCCACGTGGACCTGTAAGTGTAGATCTAGGGTTCTTCGATTTGCCATGCTTTTAGTTGGATTTCAGTCGATTGCAGCTCTTGTTTAGTTCAGGATAATAAGCTCTAGTAAATCCACTGACATATGCTGATGTCCTATCCACTGAACCCTAGATAGATTTTTCGATTTATGTTATTGTTGTGCTTTGTGTTAGGTGCCAGATACTATCTTTGACCCTGATTACAACGGCAGTGATGATGTTCAGCTGAGGTGCAAGCATGACAAGCCTCTGCACAAATTTGTTGCTTTCGAAGGATCAGACACTGGAAGGAAATTTCTTGGCTGTGGTTGCAAGGTTGGTGATTGTAGAATTTGCATTGTTTCATTATCACTGATTGTAAAACATGCTTTGCTTAGTGACTATTGTTGCTTAGGTGATTTATCACAAGCTGTGATTACATATTGCTTAGGTGATTTATCACAAGCTTTGATCATATATTGTGTACTTTGCTTAATTTGCATTTGTGTAGTACTAACTAATCTGTACTAACTAATCTAGCTGCTCACTGAAGTGGGGAGTAATCTCCCATCCTGCCCTAGCAGCACCTACCCTCTTCTCATGCATCCTAGTCATCAGCTTGTCTTTTATCCCTTCAATCATAGTTCTAATAGGTTTCTTCCTAACATCTAGAATATATCTGTTGAATACCTCACTTAGATTGTTCACCACAAGGTCAGTCTTGCAGTTGGTGTCAAAAGCATGCCTAGCCCATGTGTGCACTGGGATTGCACTAAGCCACTTCCAAGCAGCCTCACTTTCTTGCTTCAGGTTCTCCATGGCAGCCTCAAAATGGTGCTGCTGGTAAGCATATGAAGCTGCATCCATCATCTTCTTCAAGTCTTCACCAATAAATCCAGCTGCTTTGAAGTTGGCATATATGTGCCTTAGGCAGTATCTTTGAGGACTAAGAGGAAACACTTGGTTGACAGCTGCTATAAGGCCCTAAGTACCAAATTATTTCAAGCATAAGGAGTTTATTAAGTACCAAATTATAAAGTAGCAATTAAATTTAGCATGGACAGTACCTTTTGTCTGTCAGACATGAATGTATATCTACCAAACTGTCCTTCTTCTCCACCTAGAGCATACTTGAGCTGAGTTAAGAACCAACACCAATTGGCTTTGTCCTCTTTGGGCACAACAGCAAAGGCAATATGATACATATTATTATTGGCATCTCTGCCTGTTGCAGCCAATATTTGAGCACCAGTGCATAGCTTAACAAAGCATCCATCAAGCCCTAAACAAATATTTGAGCACAAGTTAGACATAAACAAACAAATAAATGGCCTACACACATTAAGAAAACATATGCTCACTTATGAATGGCCTACAACCATTAAGAAAACCCTCTCTGGCTCCATTGATACAGAAGAAGAATCCATGGAATGTGGGCCCAGGATTAGGATTCTCTAGAGTTGGTGCAGGTGTCACTGTTGTGACAAGAGCCCTACTGCCAGGGTTAGTATCAATAACAGCTTGGGCAAAATCCCTAAGTCTAACATACTGCTCCCTGTGATCACCCATTATTTCATCTAGAGCCAGATTTCTTGCCCTATAGGTCATGTCCTTGTTTACTTCCACACCATGTTGTTGCCTAGCTGCATCTATGAGTGACTGAATTCCTGTATTTGGATCAGACCTAAACATACCTACATATGTGTGAGCTAACCATTTAGCACTCACCCTTGAACTATCAGTGGTTGTATCACAGGTATGTTGCAACCTCATTTTCCTAATACAAAAGGTCTTCTCACCCTTTATCTCTGAAGCTATCATATGGAAAGCACAGTCCTTATGGATGCAATGCACAATTATTCTTACATTTGAGTTCCTCCAATATGAGTAGTTCCTGCTTTGAGCAATATGCAGATTAATCAGGGCATCTCTGAATTGTTGCACATTCACAGAACACATCTTCAAGCATAATTGTTCATGTGGATGCAACCTTCTCTCATCATACCACCTTCTCTCTGGCCTTTTCTTTGCTCTGCTTTTTCTGCCTTTTGGTGGAACCATGATCAATGGTTCAAACAGATCAACTTCATCATCCTTAGAAAAACCAGCAGCATTATCTTCATCATCTGATGATGGTATGTACTCTGGTGCATCTTGTATGGCCACAGATGTATGACACCTTGATGTGGGTCCTTTCTTAACAGGAATTTTCTTCTTTTTCTTTGCAGGTTCAGGGGCTAGTACAAACACAGTTGGTGTGTCTTCTTCAGTCACAAACAAGTCTTCAATATCTGTGTCCCCTTCACAGTGTAACAGGGGATCCTGTCTCTTCCTCCTCAGCTCCTCAATTCTCTCTGCTAGTTCCATCTGTTCCTTTCTCCTGGACTCTTCTAACTGTTCAATATTAACCTGTCCAATGGCAGCATCCCACCAAGGATCATCATCAGCAATGTCTGACCCCATGCTGCAATCATCCTCAGAATCAGTCTCTTCAATGGCTATTGCCTTTCCCTTCAACAGCATCTGACTTTCTTGAGTTGGAAGGTAAGTATTTGTGCACTCATCATCAACTATAATAGTGCTACCAGTCTGACTAGTGAAAATGTATCCTTCCTTGTCAACAACATACACAGGTTCACTGTAATCAATAGGGACAGGTGCATTGCAATCAATAGGGACAGGTTCTTCATATTGCACAATGGAAGATGATGTTGGTTGACTAGGTATGGCTACAGATTTCTTGTTCTTACTAACTTTTCCCCTCTTTACAAACAAAGACAGCACCTTCGTTGCATCAAAGTGATCTAACAGTTCATAGATATGGTAGTTGTTCTCAACCAATTGATCTACCCCTTGCTTTCTGCAGTAAATAGAATCCCTAATACTGAACCCCTTCTCCTCAATGATTGCAACTATGTCCATATAAGTAATGTCATCTCTCGCAATTGTTCTCTCTAAATTGTCCACTCCATCAAGATGAATCCTGACCTCGCAAATCTCTGGATCAAGACTACAAAACATATAGCAAGCAAATAGCCATCTCAGCATACCCTAACCCCTAAATCTAAAATTTCAGAGAGATAAGGAGATAGGGAGATAGGGAGACAGGGAGGAGAGATCAATACTTACTCCACGCCGCCGAGACTGGTCGTCCACCTCTCAGAATCCATTGGGTTAGCCACCCACATCTGCGCCAGCATCGCCGATGCCGTCGATGGCCGAGATGGCCATAGCTCGTCCAGACCATCCGTCTGCTCCCTTCTGGCTCCCTCCCTTGTGGATCCCGTGCTCCCACGGGCTCGTCCAGACCTGACTTTCTCGCCTGCGTCGCCGCCGCCTCCAGGATTCGCCGGCTCCTCCATCGCCGCCGAATCGAGAGTGGGAGCGAGAAAGGGGGAGTGGACACTGAGACTGAGTGACTGGGGAGAGGAAGAAGACCGACCCAGGTGCGGTCGAACCGCACCTGGTCTTGTCCTAACGGCGGCGGAAACGGCCGTTTGGCCACGTCAGCTCTGCACGTGGGCCAGCCTCGTCAGAAACGCGTTCAAGCTGGAATTAGCGCGATCAGCGTTGCGGCGTCCAGATTCCAGGTGTTGGTACTGACGTGCAGAAATTACCAGAATCGGTACTGACCCGTCCCGACAGTCTCAATTATGGTAGTTTTATCCAATTAACTCTAAGATTGGTGGACTGGCCCAGTGGTGGCACGTCTCCGCAAGGGGCTCTCGCCTGGATCTGCTGGGCCTGGGGGCTGCCGTAGTGGGCGGAGAAACAGTGCGTGCTCAAGCAGCAGCCTATGGTACTGCAATAGCGCTCCTTTTCTCTAGGAATAATCTTTTCTTTTCTACAAACCAAAACGCCGAATAGAATTATTAATCAGTGGTATGGAAGGAAGCTTAAGAATCTTCCTACCTTCTATCCCCTCGCTTTTTTTTCTTTTGTAAGTGTTCCATTTGTGGCACAATATGATTGTTCAAAAGGAACTCAAACTAAAATAAGTGTTTACAAGTACATCCCCAACTTATAATAAGTGTCGTTCATTTAGTATAAGGTTATATTAAATTAACGACACTTATTGTGGATGCGGATGGAGTACCTTTTAACAAGAGAGAGCGTATATGCACTGTGCTTAAAATTAGCTCTATACCACTAGAACATATATGCTTGCTAATGAAATAATCCAGTATATTGCAATTGACTTTACCTTACCATTGGTACTGTCACAAGTCTCAAAGGTTTGGAGCCTTGCAAGATGTGGCATAAATATGCCTTGCAATGCACTACACTACACATTAGTTAATCAATCGATAGATCTAGTCTAGCACAACAACGCGTGAAAACAAACTCTAAAACACAGGTCAGCCTTCAACAGTGCATCCATTTAACACTAGTAGATAATAATATCTTAGCTAGCTTGTGCATGGGTACATACATGTACTCTCTTTGACCCATATTAGTTGAATTAGATTTATCTAAATACGAATATATCTAATTAACATTTAGTGCTAGATATTACATCTATATCTAGACAAATATGAGTCGGAGAGAGTAATTGACTCTTGGATTGTTAATTTCCAGCTAGCCGCATGTAGAAGGCACACGTATGTGTGCTACGTGGATCGAGACGACGTCCCATCCGTTTCTTTACTTGCTTGCTCATTCTCTTTAGCTAAAGCCATTAAAGGGCGCGTGCTTGGTTAAAGATGTAGCGCCAGCACAGAGGGTATCGTATCCCGCCGAATCTTCCTTCCTACTATATAGCTGAAATAAAGGGTTATTTTATCCTGTTTTTGATAGATCAAGTTATCTCTTGATGTGTCGCCCCATCCAAAAGGGTTATTTGATAATGAAGCATAGCGTACAAGTCAGTGTTTTAATTAGTTATGCATCTGGAGAATCTTGGTACGTAGCACAAAACGGGTCATGTGCGTAGCACAAAATGGAGTATCTGTGAGTTTAGTGTACGTATTTGGGTTTTGGGTCGTCCAATAATTATGCATGATATGGGACAGATACCTCAATTATTGTTCGCATTGTTAACTCTAGTTTTACTCTCGGTAGACACTATTGGATTGAATCTAGGAGATCTGAGGGAGAGAGAGAGAAAGGAAGGAGGGGTACCACCTACGCCCTGACTTGATGAACACGAGCCAGAGGGGACGCCGGAGTTGGCGCTGCTGCTAGAGGCCATGGGGAATAGGGGCGACAGCGTGGGTGTGCGGTGGTGGCGGAGCTTTTCGTCGGCTCACGCTAAAACCCTAGATCGGTAGGGATATCGGTAGGGCGAGCGGCACAGCGACGAACCTCGTATCGTGTGCAGCCGGTCCTCCACCTCTTTATATAGTGCGGCAACAGGGGCCCACCAACCATGATAAGGTTGGGCACCCCCGTTCAGGACGCGGTTAGGGACGTGGCAGGCCGTTGGGCTCTGTCACGTTAGAGATCAATCTAACACGCATTCCATGCATGGTCATCGTCACCAACACATAAGATACTGATCGATCTGCACAATGAGCTAACTTAAGCTAGCTAGCTAGAGAGTAGTAGCTACATATTGTGTGCATGCATGCATATCATACCCATGCACTTTGTCAAAACTTAAGCGATCTAGACAATCACTTGACAACGATATACAACATCTATGGATCTCTAGCTTCATGCACGCCGGGCAGTTGTATGTCGTGCATTCATGCATCCATAGAATTCTAACCGTCTGGAGAAGGTTAGGCCAAAGGCATTTGCATAGTTGAGCCGTCTAAAATAGTGGGCTAGCTAGCCAATTAGTACACTACCAATTGCTGTTGGCTACGAAGGTGTTTACCTAGCACGGATGAGTCTCAAACTAAGGTTTGTAGTCCACCTTAATTCATCTGGTCCTCCTTTATTTCAGACTTTCATGGGTTGCTTCTTAGACCTTAGTTGCTTGTTTTGTTGTGAGCATGCATGCATCTTATTAGTACGTAGATGCCAAATGTTACACTCTTGTTCTTGTTTCATTAAACAAATGTTACACTCTTGTGCGGTTTTATCGGATTGGTGGCGATGCCACGAACCAAAAAAATTTATGATTACAAAATATTAATGTTGCATGGATAATTATGTATAACATATACGTGTGTAATACTATTATACTCCCTCTGTTCCATATTATAAGCCTTTTTTTAAGCAAGATATAGCTTGTTAAAATTGCCTATATTGTGAAACAGAGGGAGTAATTTATAAGGGTCAAAATGTGCTATATGTAGGGTATTTTGTGTGTTCTTTAGTTGGATATGCACACGTTTAATCTGCAAATGAGATGAAAATTTATTGTGATTCTCGCTTCCAAGACCAAAATTGAAAAGACAAAAATAAATTTTGCCACTTGATGGCTGCCAGCTAGCAGCGCTACACATATTGGGGAATATAAAAGGCATTTGGGTCGGCCCCGGAGAATATATTTGGAACAAAGATCGATCAAACCAGGACGTATGAGCAGTTGCTGTCCAGGTGACGAAAACTGAACATGAATTGACAAAAAGGGTAGGGCACAAATAATTATGCTATCGTCTGGAATCTCAGTCGTCGTCCTAGCTGAGCTAGCAGCACTGGCTAGACAGCTTAGCTGTCATGCTTACACGCAGTGCTTCTTCTGAGTGTTGTGCTGCTGGTGTTGATGGCCTTAATCATTGGTCGATACTTACATAGATATGCTTGATCCTCCCATGGATAGATGGATAGATGCTACCTCACACTGGTGGAAACGGGCTATAGGTTTCGGTTGGTACGGGGCTTTAGTCCCGGTTGCCCAACGGGACGGGACAATCGGGACTAAAGCCCTAACCTTTAGTCCCGGTTGCCCCACCAACCGGGAAAAAGGGTGCACACGTGGCAGCGACAGAGGGCGAGGGGGTGGAGCATTAGTCCCGGTTTCGTAACACGAACCGGGACTAATAACCTTCTGCCGTGGCAGAGATTTGGCCCATTTCTCTGTCGCGACAGAGAATTCATTTTGGCACATTTTGTTGCTGCGGCAGCATTTTCGCCACTTTTTGTGCCGCGGCAGAGAATTCATTTAGGTTATTTTATTGTTTATTTAGTGATTTGCACTTATCAATGAAGGAACCTTATATTACATCATGAATATCATGACAATATTATATTCAATACACGGATCGAGTTCATGCACTACATACAAAAGTTGCTATTCGATGCTACCGGCCAATTCCTTCAAAGTTGCTATTTTTACAATCCCTATTGTCTATACACAGCCGAATAGTATTCCCCTTTTGAGTCTAGGACTTCTGCATCCAAGAATCCCGCCAATTCCTCCTGAATTGCTCGTACGCGATCCTTTGGCAGAAGACCGTCCCGTAGACGTTCGATCTGATTTAAAAAAGGAGTCAGCCTATATGAATGAAACTAAACACAATTTAATTGTAATTAAAAACTATAGAAATTGTTTATGTACGTGGAGTTGCTCTAAATTTCTGCCCTTCTCATCGCACGTCTGCCGGATGAACTCGCAAACATAGTATCCACATAGATTGTTACCTGGTCCCTGCGTCAGGCACTTTACGAGAACAGAGTTAAATCAAAATAATAATCAAGCATGATAATAACTGTATCAAAACTAGAATCAAAGAGATGCGCGGATATAGCTAGTGGTGCTTACATTTAGTGGTTGAAATGTAAGCTCCTCCCCTAGCCTTGTTGTTGAACCGTTTCCAAGCGCTGCCCGACGTAGAAAACGAATAAAATAAGTTATTAAGTACTTGATATCATAAAATTCACGAACGTTGCCGATATAGTATCGTAATGATTAGAATTACCGCTGGAGAAGTATCTGTATGTCCTTCTACGTCTCAAGGGGTTTATGTTTCGAGTCCATGACTAGTACACGTCCTTTGTCAAGTTGAATGATTAACAGAATATAGTGGTAGCTGCGAATGCATAACTAATCAATTATATACTTAACATCGAGTAAGCGAAATAGAAAGTGTATACAAGACAATAACACTCACTCGAAGTTGTAAGGAAATAGTATTTACCTTTTGGTTTCTTAAAACCTTAACGCGTGTACTATATTATCCTCCGTATCCTGGGGGTTTGTTTTGAGATTAGCTTGATGAACCCAATATGGGTCAATGAAGCCAATGTCATAGATTTGTCCTCTGCTGCATTTGAAAATCTTCATTCTGCATATTACAGTATGATTATATACATGCAATAAACAAGGTGAGATAGCTGGAGACTAAATTAATTATAGAATTGGTACTTACAGAGAATAGGCACTGATGATCGATTTGTCCAAGGCGTCTTGATTGAATAATTGAAATAGTTCATCAAATTCAATGGATATCATGTCATCCATATCTTTCCCATAATGCTTTTTTGTAACCTTCAGCACTATCCAGTTAGCCCCGGCCTTTGTGGCATACAAGTACCAGTTATGCAATCTTCGCATTTTTGTTGGAAGATTGTTTACCTCCTCAGGTTTGATGAGAGGTTTGTCGTACTGGTATTTGTATGCTACTTTACTCACGGGGAAGAACTCTAACTGGGATAAGTACTGGGCAATACTCATACCTTGAGCAGCGGCAGCTTCTCCGTATTGTGCAACTACCTCTGGATCATACTGCTCTTCGGCCCCATATTTGCTCGACCCCACATTGGTTTGGGAAATCACCTTGAGAGGGGGGCAAGTCTGTTTTGCTTGTTCTCCGAGCTGGGCAACAGATTTCTCGCTTGCATCAGTACTGCTCTTCGAGGCTTTTTGTGCCGCATGTGACTTGAGAATAGAACGCTCATAGTCTGATGACAGCTTTGGCTCGGGTTGATGAAGAGTCTTTAGAATTTTCAACACTTTGACTTTTTCTTCTTTGGTGCTGGGGAACTCTGGCTCTTTCGGCCACCTCAGCTTAGCGAAAAACGCTGTCGTTTCCGCATCAACGATCGCCGCAGTCTCCTCTTCAGTACAGTCATAAGCTCTCTTGGGAGGAACATTTGGTACTTTTGGAAGAGGCTCTTGTTTACGTTTCGGCGATCGCTTACAACGACGCACAGTAGCGGTACGCTTACGCCTTTTATCGTGAGGCGCCGGCAATGGCTCCCGCGGCGATGGCTGCGCCGGAGATTGGTGAGGCGACGGAGCCGGGTGAGGCGACGAAGACGGCTGCCGCGGCGACGACCTCGCTGGAGACGGGTGAGGCGGCGGCAAAGATGGCCTTGGCGTGTGATTTCGAAGCACGATACATTCCTTCGGCCATAGAATGGTGACGTTTTTTGCGTCTCCCAGTACAGTCACATCCCCTTCACCTGCAGGGTAGTGAAGATCCAAAACTTCAAAGGTGGGCATGATTTCATCCACGCCGACAACAGCGTAGCCCTCTAGAACCGGACGACAGTGGTAAGTTGGTGTGGGTCCACTTGGTAAGGCATAGCCGACCGCCACCTTCATTGATATGTTCACAACTTTGACATGTAACTCGCAGTATGTCATCTCTGTGATATCATCCACTGGGTAGCCAACAGGAGCCATCGTCGGTGCATCATCGTCATCGCCATTGTCATCACCCGGGACCTCGGTGGAAGCCACACTGCTTTTTCGATTATTCGATAGGCCGGTAGCATCGAATGCAGTGTGCTGCTGAGATGGGCTGGTAGTACTTTGCTCTTGAAGTGCGTTAATTTCATCTTGTTGTTGCTTTAATCGTTCTTCAATTAAACGCATTCGCTCTTTCTGACTATTTGCTTCAACTTCCACCCTGTCCTTTCTCCTCTGACGGCTTCTATCAGGCTATTTCTTCCTCTCTTCGGGAAACCTAGTCCTCCATGGTTGGGAGCCTCTTGTGCCTCGTGTTCGTCCATCATGTTCCTTATTTCCAAGGGCGAGTGTGAGCTCATCATTCTCTCTATCGGGAATGAAGTCCCCATCTTTAACAGCCTTTACTGCTTTTCTCATCCTCTCGATTGGCAAGGGGTCTTCTTTATATCGTATGTTATATATTCACCTCCCTTCCGAGTCCAACGTGCCACCATGCCCGTAAAACCAATTCCTTGCACGTTCTACCCAATCGTCTGTCTCTGGGGTGATCTTTTTAGCACGCAGTTCATTCTCAAGTTTCTCCCACTTAGGAATGCCAGCCCTGTAGCCACCTTGCCCCATAGTATGGTGATACTTCTTGTTAGCAGCATTCAGCTTATTCGTTTCAGACATTTTCTTAGCTTTTTCTGATTTCTTGTATTCCACAAACTCAGCCCAGAATGGTTTTATCTTCTCAAACTGAATATTCTTGAAATTGGGAGTCTTCTTTTTCACGACATAGTCAAGGTGCAATCTTTTCTTCCAGTTGGTGAAACACTGGGCCATCTTCTTCAAAGCCCACTCCCTGACCTTAGCCTCCATGGCTTTCCCATGTTGTAAGGCGTCCTCAACTGGATCCTCCGCATTTGGATCCAGCTCTATCTTTGGTAGTTTGAAATTAACCATGAGCCTCTTCCACAGTAAATCTTTGGCATGGTTAGGGATAAATAAACATGTTCCCTCTTCATTCGCATTAGCAGGACTATTCCAATTTCTAATGGTGATCGGGATTAAGTCCCTAACGATTACTCTGGATTGTGCCACAAATTTGGTTGCGACAACTTCGGGAGCCATCGGTTTGCCGTCTTCAGCGACATCTTCGATCCTGAACCTCTCATGGTCTTGCAACTTTTTGGTTGGGCCTCGTCTGGTCTTTTCAGTAGATTCCTTCGATCCGAAGGGCTATAAGAAGAAAGATCGTCGTTACTATTTCTATATAGATAGCAGATGATTAATTAATGAATTAATTATATTACATGCACCTCGCCGGAGCGGTCGTCTTCTCGATTACACAAGGCATTGCCTTCTCCCTCGCGGAAGGCAACACCTTCAACCTCAAACAAGTCGTCTATTCCGGTAAAAAGAGGATCACCCTCACCGGAGTTGTTCAGAAACATTGATATGTCTAAATTTTCTTCCCCACGGATCACACCTTGGATCAACTCTTCCTTTTCTTCGTCTCTGACGTGTGGGTCCATATTTTCTGCATAGTGGAAAAACGAATAGGTCAAAGCGGCTAAAGGAGAAAGTTAGGTACGGTGTTGAGAGATATAAACCCTAATTCAGAGAAACCCTAATATATACATACACAATAATAAAAATGAAGAGAAACCCTAAACCCTAAACCTAGCTACAAAAAGGAAACCGTGTAGTAGATAGGTAACTCTAGCTAAAATCAACTAAAATCAATATTCCGGAGTTCCGAGGGGTGTAAAACCTAGTTCGGAGAAACCTCGGATGCATATGAGAGGGGAACATGAGTATAAGGCTACAAAAGGGAAACTATCCAGCAGATAGGTAACACTAGATACTAACAAAATACCATATTGGAATCGATTTAAGAGGGTTCGGAATGCCCTGGCGAAGGCACATCGTCGAACCCACATGCACCTAAGGGGCATGCAATTTCATGGGAAGATTTACGCGCGACCGATCCAGACCGAGCTTTCCTACGTCGAACACAATGGTTTTGACCGCGCGACCCCTTCGCCCATGTCTCACCCACGCGTGAGCGAACAGGGGAACTCCCATCGGCGCCTCCTCCTCCCCCCTCTCCTCACCTTCCCCTCGTTGCTGCGCTGTCAGGGCGGGGCACCGGGCCTTGCCTATGCGTTGCCAGCACCGGCGGTGGCGGCTCGATACTATAGATGTTGGAGATATGCCCTAGAGGCAATAATAAATATAGTTATTATTATATCTTTGTGTTTATGATAAATGTTTACATTCATGCTTTAATAGTATTAACAAGGAAACATTAATACTTGTGTGATTTGTAAACTTAATTTGAAGTCCCTAGTAAAGCCTCTATACATCACTAGCTTGTTGGTTAATAAATGATTGTGGTTTACCTATCATGAACATTGAGATGTTATTAACAACAAGATCATATCGTTAGGAGAATGATATGGTGGACATACTCCTATAGATAAGCATAGCATAAAGATCAAGTCATTTTAATAGTTCAATTGCTATATGCTTTCTGATACATAGTAACCTAATTCCTTCAACCATGAGATCATGCATATCACCTTTACCGGATGGATGCTTTGATGACATCAAACACCACACCTTAACTGGGTGGCTATAAAGGTGGCATTGAGTGTTCGGAAAGTATTGGTTGAAACACATGGATCAAGAGTGGGATTTGTCCATCCATATGACAGATAGATATACTCTGGGCCCTCTCGGTGAAATGTCATCCAATTAGCTTGCAAGCATGTGACTGGCTCACAAGGGATCACATATCACGGGAACGAGAAAAGAGTACTTATCGGTAACGAGGTTGAACTAGGTATGCAGAGATACCGACGATCATAACCTCGGATGAGTAAACTATCGTGAGACAAAGGGAAATTGGTATCGTATGTAAGTGGTTCATTCGATCGCAAAGTAATCGTAGAAATATGTGGGAGCCATATGAATTTCCAGATTCCTCTATTGGTTATTGATCATAGAAGTGTCTCGATCATGTCCGCATAGTTCACGAACCGTAGGGAGACACACTTAAAGATTCGACGTTGTTTGAGTAGTTATGGAATGATGAGAAAGAGACCGAATGCTGTTCGGAGTCTCGGATGGGATCCGGGATATCACGAGGAGATCTAGAATGGTCCGGAGAATAAGATTCATATAAGGAAAGTCCCGTTTCGGAGTTGGGGAATGGTTCCGGTGTTTTCATCGGGAATGTTCTAGAAAGTTCCGGAATGTCTGGCACTCCGGAGGGGAAGGGTACATGAATGTGTTATATCAAGTTGGTATGATTGCATCATGTACTTGGTGTCATCGCTGAACAAAATAGAGTGTTTATTCAAATCCTAGTTTGAAAAGTCAAACGCCAAGCTTGAAAGTCAAACGGCTATTTTTGGGAAGTGGAGAGGAAGGTGGAAACCGACTTGGGGGAGGAGTTCCTCCTCCCACCGCCGGCGCACCACCAAGCCGAGTTGGGGAGGGACTCCCCTCCCCTTGGCCGGCCCCCTCCACCTATAAAAGGAGGGGCAGGGCTCCCCTCCTAGACACAAGTTCCTACACCTCTAAACCCTAGCCCCAAGCCGCCGTCGCCGCCTCCATAGCCGCCGCCGGCCCTAGGGCACTCGCCGCCGCCGCCTAGGTGAAACCCTAGCCGCTGGCCTATCCCCCTCCTTGGTGTGTCTAAACCCTAGAACACCGAGGGCTCTCTCATAGTCCACCATACTCGCTCCGGCTTAAGGCGAAGCCCTGCGAGATCTCCCCTCTACTTCCGGTACCACGCCGTGGTGCTGCCAGAATCGCGAGGAGAGTGCTACAACCTCCGCTGCCTGCTGGAACAAGGGAGAGGAAGGTCTTCGTCGAGTACCGAACGTGTGACCGATTGTGGGAGCGCTGCCGGAACGCAGCGCCGGAAGGATCGTCTACACGATCTTGAGATCGGGAAGAGTACGACTACATCACCCATGAGAATCCGCTCTTGTTAAACACTTTGGAATCTTCGAGGGTGAGTTATCCTATCAACTCGTTGCTACAATCTAGTAGATAGATCTTGGCCTGTTTGTTTGTATGCGGTAGAAATTTTTTGTTTTCCATGCTACGAATCCCTACAGTGGTATCAGAGTCATGTCTATATGTAGATCTATTGCACGAGTAGAACACAATGGTCATTGTGGGCGTTGATGCTTTTATTGTCGATTGCTTCTTGTGTACTTTGCATCTTGCGGGATGTTGGGATGAAGCGGCTCGGGCTAACCTTACATGACATCGTTCATGAGACTTGCTCCACGCTTGACATGCAACTTGTATTGCATAAGTGGCTTTGCGGGTGCCCGTTTCTCCTAGCATAGTTAAGATCCAATTTACAACGGGTGATTAACAATACTAGTATCAATGTTGTGGTTCCTGTTCGTAAGTTAGAACGACACTTATTGAAAGCCCCAAACCACGTAAAACATGCAAGGAAAGTAGAGGCATCTAACTTTGTTTTGCAGGGGTGTGCTGTGATGTGATATGGCCATGATTGTGATTATATTTGATGTATGCAATGTTCCTTATTATAAGTTGGCAACCGGCAGGAGCCATATGGTTGTCTTTAATTTATGTTAAGACCCGCGTGTCTATTCAAAGTAGTTGTAATAGTTGAAGCCGGTGGACGACAACCATGGAGAAGCGTCATTGACCTTGATGCAATGCCAGTGATGATGGAGATCATGTTCGTGATTGAAGATGGAGATCAGAAGCACAAAGAAGAAAGGCCATATCATATCACATATTATGAATTGCATGTGATGTTAATCCTTTATGCATCTTGTATTGCTTAGTAGACGACGGTAGCATTATAAGATGATCCCTCATGCACATGAATTTCAAGTCATAAAGTGTTCACCCTTAGTTAGCACCGTTGCTAAAGCTTGTTGTTTCGAAGCACTACGTGATGATCGGGTGTGTTAGATTCTGCAAGTGCATACAACGTGAGCAAGCCAGATTTGCTCATGCGGAAACTAAGGTTTGATCTTGACGAGCCTAGCATGTACAGACATGGTCTCGGAACACGGATCACCGAAAGGTAAAGCATGAATCATATAGTAGATATGATGAACATGTCGATTGTTCGCCATTGAAACTATATCAGCTCTCGTGATGATCGGTGTTGATGTGGTGGATCTGGTTCGTGTGATCACTAAAACAATGTGAGGGATATTGTTTTGAGTGGGAGTTCACCTAGATTAATTTTATTATTAATTTGAACTCAATTTTTCATAAACTTAGTCTAAACTATTGCAAATATGTTGTAGATCAATGGCAGCCCCTACCATCAATTTTAATGTGTTCCTAGAGAAAGAAAAGTTGAAAAACAATGGAAGCAACTTCGCGGATTGGTTCTGCAATTTGAGGATTGTCCTCACAGCTGGTAATTTGACCTATGTGCTGGATGCACCGCTGGGTGACCCACCTACAGCTGATGCTGCCGATGAAGTAAAGAATGTTTACCTCACTCGGAAGACTCAGTACTCCATAGTTCAATGTGCTATCTTGTATGGTTTAGAATCGGAGCTTCAGAAAAGGTTTGAGAATTCAGACCCATATGATATTGTCGAGGATCTCAAATTGATCTTTGAGACTCATGCGGCAATTGAAAGCTATGAGGCTTCTGAAAAGTTCTTTAACTGCAAGATGGAAGAGGGCAGCTCCGTCAGTGAGCATGTGCTTAAGATGTCTGGGCACGCGAACAAACTTCAAAGCTTGGGTATAGTGATTCCTAATGCTTTGGGGATTTACCGCGTCCTCCAATCACTACCACCAAGTTACAAGAACTTTGTGGTGAACTACAACATGCAAAACATGATCAAGACGTTGCCAGAACTCTTTGCCATGTTGAAATCTGCAGAAGTGGAGATCAAGAAAGAGCACCAAGTGTTGTTGGTCAATAAGACCACCAAATTCAAGAAAGGCAAGTCTAAGAAGAAGGGACACTTCAAGAAGGGTGGTAAGAAAGTTACCACGCTGATGAAGAAGACCAAGGCTGGACCTAAGCCTGATACTGAGTGCTTTTACTGCAAGGGAGAAGGTCACTGGAAGCGGAATTGCCCAAAGTACTTGGCGGATTTGAAGAACGGCAACATCAAGAAGAAAGGTATATCCGATATACATGTTATTGATGTGTATCTCACTAGTACTCGTAGTAGTGCCTGGGTATTTGATACTGGTTCGGTTGCTCTTATTTGTAACTCGAAACAGGTGCTGCAAAATAAACGGAAGCTAGCGAAGAACGAGGTGACGATGCGCGTTGGAAACGGATCAAAGGTTGATGTGATCGCGGTCAGCACGCTACCCCTTCATCTACCATCGGGATTAGTTTTATACTTAAATAATTGTTATTTGGTGCCTGCGTTAAGCATGAACATTATATTGGGATCTTGTTTATTGCGAGACGGTTACTTGTTTAAGTCCGAGAATAATGGTTGTTCGATTTATATGAGTAATATGTTTTATGCACATGCACCTTTGATAGATGGTCTATTCTTGTTGAAGCTCGATAGTGGAAATACACATATTAATAACATTGAGGCTAAACGTTTGAAATCGAGCGATAACTCGACCTATATGTGGCACTGTCGTCTTGGTCACATTGGAGTGAAGCGTATGAAGAAACTCCATTCCAGTGGACTTCTTGAATCACTTGATTTCGAATCACTTGAAAGATGCGAAGCATGTCTGATGGGTAAAATGACTAAGACTCCATTTTCTGGTATGATGGAGCGAGCTACGGACTTATTGGAAATCATAGATACCGATGTGTGTGGTCCAATGAGTGTAGCGTTGCGCGGTGGTTATCGTTATGTTCTTACCTTCACGGATGACTTGAGTAGATATGGGTATATCTATTTCATGAAACATAAGTCCGAAACTTTCGAGAAGTTTAAGGAATTTCAAAGTGAAGTAGAGAATCAACGTAACAAGAAGATTAAATTTCTATGTTCTGATCGTGGAGGTGAATATCTAAGTTACGAGTTTGGCGAGCATTTGAAGAAATGCAGAATACTTTCACAACTGACACCGCCGGGAACACCACAGCGTAATGGTGTGTCTGAATGTCGTAATCAAACTCTCTTAGATATGGTTCGTTCTATGATGTCACTTACAGATTTACCACTATCATTTTGGGGTTATGCATTAGAAACAGCCGCATTCACTTTAAATAGGGCACCATCTAAATCCGTTGAAATGACACCGTATGAATTATGGTTTGGGAAGAAACCTAGATTGTCGTTCCTTAAAGTTTGGGGTTGCGAAGCCTATGTAAATAAGTTACAGCCGGACAAGCTTGAACCCAAAGCGGAAAAATGAGTCTTCATAGGATACCCGAAGGAAACTATTGGGTATACCTTCTATCATATATCCGAAGGCAAAATCTTCGTTGCCAAGAATGGATCCTTTCTAGAGAAGGAATTTCTCTCGAAAGAAGTGAATGGAAGGAAAGTAGAACTCGACGAGGTTGTCAAACCTTCTCTCGAAATTGCGAGTAGCGCAGCACCGGAAGAAGTTCCTGTGGTGCCTGCACCAGTTAGAGAGGAAGCTAATGATGATGATCATGAAACTTTGATTGAAGTTGCTATAGAGCCTCGCAGGTCAACGAGAACTCGTACCACTCCAGATTGGTATGATCCCGTTATGAGTGTCATGTTGGTGGACAACACCGATGACCCTGAGAAATATGAGGAAGCGATGATGAGCCCAGATTCCAATAAATGGCAAGAAGCCATGAAATCCGAGATTGGATCCATGTACGAAAACCAAGTATGGACTTTGGTGGACTTACCAGATGGCCGGAAGGCCGTCGAGAACAAATGGATCTTCAAGAAGAAAACAGATGCTGATGGTAATGTTACTGTCTATAAAGCTCGACTTGTCGCAAAAGGGTTTCCACAAATTCAAGGAGTTGACTACGATGAGACTTTCTCACCAGTAGCGAAGCTAAAGTCTGTGAGGATTATGTTAGCAATCGCTGCATATTATGATTATGAGATATGGCAGATGGATGTCAAAACAGCATTCCTCAATGGAGACATTGATGAAGAGTTGTATATGATGCAACCCAAAGGTTTTGTCGATCCTAAAGATGCTAACAAGGTATGCAAACTTCAACGGTCCATCTATGGATTGAAGAAAGCATCCCGAAGTTGGAATCAACGTTTTGATAAGGTGATCAAAAGTTTTGGTTTTGTACAAACTTATGGAGAAGCTTGTATTTACAAGAAAGTGAGTGGGAGCTCTGTAGCATTCTTAATACTATATGTAGATGACATATTGTTGATTGGGAATGATGTAGACCTTCTAAATAGTGTCAAGGAATATTTGAATAATAGTTTTTCAATGAAGGATCTTGGCGAAGCAGCTTACATATTAGGCATAAATATTTATAGAGATAGATCAAAACGCCAAATATCATTGTCACAAAGTACATATTTGGACAAAGTTCTAAAGAGGTTTGGAATGGAAGATAGCAAGAAAGGGTTCTTGTCCATGTTGCCCAATATGACCTTGAGTAAAACTCAAAGTCCGACATCGGAAGAAGATAGAGAAAGGATGAGTAAGACTCCCTATGCCTCAGCCATAGGATCTCTAATGTATGCCATGCTATGTACTAGACCCGACATTGCATATGCTGTTAGTTTAACTAGCAGATATCAAAGTGATCCAGGAGTGGATCATTGGACAGCGGTCAAAAACATCCTTAAGTACTTGAGAAGAACTAAGGATATGGTTCTTTCTTATGGAGGTGATGAACAGCTCGTTGTTAATGGTTACACCGATGCTAGTTGGAACACCGATCCGGATGATTCTAAATCACAATCTAGATACGTATTTATTTTGAATGGTGCAGCAGTTAGCTGGAGGAGTGCAAAGCAAAGCGTTGTGGCGAGATCTTCAACTGAATCGGAATACATGGCTGCTTCGGAGGCTTCACAAGAAGCGATATGGATGAAAGACTTCATTACAGAGCTAGGTGTGGTTCCTAGTGCGCTGGACCCAATGTCTATCTACTGTGATAATATGGGCGCCATAGCCAATGCACAAGAACCAAGGTCACACAAGAAGCTAAAGCACATCAAGCTACGTTTTCACGCTATTCGAGAACATATCCAAGATGGGGATATAAAGATTTGCAAAGTACACACATATCTGAATGTGGCGGATCCGTTGACTAAACCTCTCCCGAGGGCAAAACATGACCAGCACCAAACTGCCATGGGTGTTCGGTATATTACCATGTAATCTAGATTAGATGACTCTAGTGCAAGTGGGAGACTGTTGGAGATATGCCCTAGAGGCAATAATAAATATAGTTATTATTATATCTTTGTGTTTATGATAAATGTTTACATTCATGCTTTAATAGTATTAACAAGAAAACATTAATACTTGTGTGATTTGTAAACTTAATTTGAAGTCCCTAGTAAAGCCTCTATACATCACTAGCTTGTTGGTTAATAAATGATTGTGGTTTCCCTATCATGAACATTGAGATGTTATTAACAACAAGATCATATCGTTAGGAGAATGATATGGTGGACATACTCCTATAGATAAGCATAGCATAAAGATCAAGTCATTTTAATAGTTCAATTGCTATATGCTTTCTGATACATAGTAACCTAATTCCTTCGACCATGAGATCATGCATATCACCTTTACCGGATGGATGCTTTGATGACATCAAACACCACATCGTAACTAGGTGGCTATAAAGATGGCATTGAGTGTTCAGAAAGTTTTGGTTGAAACACATGGATCAAGAGTGGGATTTGTCCATCCATATGACGGATAGATATACTCTGGGCCCTCTCGGTGAAATGTCCTCCAATTAGCTTGCAAGCATGTGACTGGCTCACAAGGGATCACATATCACGGGAACGATAAAAGAGTACTTATCGGTAACGAGGTTGAACTAGGTATGCAGAGATACCGACGATCATAACCTCGGATGAGTAAACTATCGTGAGACAAAGGGAAATTGGTATCGTATGTAAGTGGTTCATTCGATCGCAAAGTAATCGTAGAAATATGTGGGAGCCATATGAATTTCCAGATTCCTCTATTGGTTATTGATCGGAGAAGTGTCTCGATCATGTCCGCATAGTTCACGAACCGTAGGGAGACACACTTAAAGATTCGACGTTGTTTGAGTAGTTATGGAATGATGAGAAAGAGACCGGATGTTGTTCCGAGTCTCGGATGGGATCCGGGATATCACGAGGAGATCCAGAATGGTCCGGAGAATAAGATTCATATAAGGAAAGTCCCGTTTCGGAGTTGGGGAATGGTTCCGGTGTTTTCATCGGGAATGTTCTAGAAAGTTCCGGAATGTCCGGCACTCCGGAGGGGAAGGGTACATGAATGTGTTATATCAAGTTGGTATGATTGCATCATGTACTTGGTTTCATCGCTGAACAAAATAGAGGGTTTATTTAAATCCTAGTTTGAAAAGTCAAACGCCAAGTTTGAAAGTCAAACGGCTATTTTTGGGAAGTGGAGAGGGAGGTGGAAACCGACTTGGGGGAGGAGTTCCTCCTCCCACCGCCGGCGCACCACCAAGCCGAGTTGGGGAGGGACTCCCCTCCCCTTGGCCGGCCCCCTCCACCTATAAAAGGAGGGGCAGGGCTCCCCTCCTAGACACAATTTCCTACACCTCTAAACCCTAGCCCCAAGCCGCCGCCGCCTCCATAGCCGCCGCCGGCCCTAGGGCACTCGCCGCCGCTGCCTAGGTGAAACCCTAGCCGCCGTCCTAGCCCCCTCCTTGGTGTGTCTAAACCCTAGAACACCGAGGGCTCTCTCATAGTCCACCATACTCGCTCCGGCTTAAGGCGAAGCCCTACGAGATCTCCCCTCTACTTCCGGTACCACGCCGTTGTGCTGCCGGAATCGCGAGGAGAGTGCTACAACCTCCGCTGCCTGCTGGAACAAGGGAGAGGAAGGTCTTCGTCGAGTACCGAACGTGTGACCGACTGTGGGAGCGCTGCCGGAACGCAGCGCCGGAAGGATCGTCTACCCGATCTTGAGATCGGAAAGAGTACGACTACATCACCCACGAGAATCCGCTCTCGTTAAACACTTTGGAATCTTCGAGGGTGAGTTATTCTATCGACTCGTTGCTACAATCTAGTAGATAGATCTTGGCTTGTTTGTATGTATGCAGCAGAATTTTTTTGTTTTCCATGCTACGAATCCCTACAGTAGATGTGTTGCATATCTACAGTAAACGTTCGACCTTTTTCCAAGACAATTTGGTGTCTTACCCTTTCAAGATTCCACCGTTCTATCCGATGTTTCTCGGCGCTTTCTCGGCGCCGCTAACCGAATCCCGAGCAAAACAGAGCTTCTGCCTCTCTCTTGCCATAATACACCCGCCCCACGCGTCCCTGAACGCCTCCCATGTCCTACGGAACCGGCCACCGACATCTCCTTTTCCCGAGCCGCCGACCGCCGTCTAAGACTAGGACTAGTCGGGAAAAATATTATAGTATTTGCCACGTCCACAATCTGAACACCACAATCCGATTGCACAACACACATACCCAACGTGATGCACATGAAGAACTTTACGTAAGCCATCTATATTAATAGCAAAAAATACCAAAGCATCCATTATCAAATGCATTATACAACAAATTGTGACAAATTACATAATTATTAGAATAACTATTAGACATAATTACGACAAGCAAACTAGCAAAATTCTTTCAACACAACAATATCACTCACATATATTGCAAATTCTTTCAACACAACAATATCAATCTACATTACAAACACCAATCAATCTACATTACAAACACCAATCAACCTAATACTACAAATTTCGGAAATTTGGGGGAGAGCGAGAGAGGGAAGGGCGCGCGGGCCGGGAGACATACCCGAGGAAGGGGACAGGGGAGAGGCCGGAGGAGGTGCGGCCGGAGGAGCGGAGGTGCGGTCGGAGGAGAGGAGGTGCGGCCGAAGGAGCGGAGGCCGGAGGAGGTGCGGCCGGAGGAGGCGCGCGGGAGGAGGAGACGCTACGGAGCGCGCGGCGGTGGCGGCCGGAGAAGGAGCCGCTACGGGGAGCGCGTGGCGGTGGCGGCCGGAGGCGGAGGCGTCGACGACGACGGAGGGCGCGGGCAGCCTGGCGTCGTCGTCGATGAAACAGAGAAGCAGAGAAGAGAAGCAGAGAAGAAGAAGAGAAGTTATAAAGGGGAGGGAGTATACGTCCCGGTTGGTGGCTCCAACCGGGACTAAAAGGGCATACGTCCCGGTTGGAGCCACCAACCGGGACGTATACTCCACTTTTTCAGCAGCTAAGGGGCGCGCGCGCGCAGGGGTCTTTAGTCCCGGTTGGTGGCTCCAACCGGGACATATTCCCCTGTTTTCAAATTTTTTTAAGTATTTTCTCTCTGTTCCCGCCTTATTTTTTATTTTGGGGTTTAAATTTGTAATGTTTTTTAAATGATAATTACTTTGGAATTTAGAAAAACTTTAAACATAAAAAGTGTTTGAATTTGAATAACTAATTCGAAACCATTTTATGTTTTGAAAAATAATTAATGTAACCATTTAAACTATGAACCATTTAAAATTAATAATGAAATAACTTATATTTTTTAAATATTAATTTGGAATTTAGACAAACTTTAAACATAAAAAGTGTATGGATTTGAATAAATAATTCAAAACCATTTTCTATTTTTAAAAAATAATTAATGTAACCATTTAAAATTAAAAATGAATTAACTTATATTTTTTAAATATTAATTTGGAATTTAGAAAAACTTTAAACATAAAAAGTGTATGGATTTGAATAAATAATCCAAAACCATTTTCTATTTTTAAAAAATTAATTAATGTAACCATTTAAAATTAAAATGAATTAACTTATATTTTTTAAATATTAATTTGGAATTTAGAAAAACTTTAAACATAAAAAGTGTTTGGATTTGAATAAATAATTCAAAACCATTTTCTATTTTAAAAAATAATTAATGTAACCATTTAAAATATGAACCATTTACAATTAAAAATGAATTAACTTATAAGTAATTCAAAACCATTTTCTGTTTTTAATGGACGAAAAAAAGAGGACGAAAAATAATGGGCGGAAAGAAAATTTGATTAGGATAGGACTGGAATTAAAGTACATAACACAACTAACACAAAGTTACATAGAAGAACTAAAAATTAAGATACATGGTCAGATTAAGCCACAATCGGCCGAACTTGTTTTGCAATGTTGAAATAATTCAGTCATGCTCCTGCCTACACCTGTAATACTCGCCACTGTAGTCGTCGTACTCGCCGCGGCCGTCGTCGCTATCATCGTCGGGGTCGCCATAGTTGAACCTTGAAGGTTGAGTACGAGTGGGCTGGACTTGAGGGTAGCGCAGGCGAGGGCTAGAGTCGGTGGCCGTGTCGTAGGCCATGACGCTCTGGAGAGACCGGCCGCGCCACCACAGCCGACGGCCGGCCTCGTGAAGTTCGGAGGAGATGGGCCCTCCTCCTCGTGCCTGGCGAGTGCCCTCTCACGCCGATTTTCATTGTTCGGATTTTTTTTGAATTTATTATGCCCGTTTTGAATTATCTGAATTTCTAACTATGGTCGAACCGGTGTGCATGAAGATAGGGGACGAGCATCGTTAGAACTTGCATTGGATCTCTGAAGAAACCACATATTGCGAGTCTAAAAATGATTTTTTCAAAAAATCACGGGCGATAGATCATGTACCTGTAGTACAAACCGGACCCACTTCCTACCGATTCGGCAGACATTTGTCCTTTTTACCCGGGATGTACGAAAAGGTTTGAGATGTACCGGTTGGGAGATAGTACATGTAAGGTGGTCTAGTATTTTAGGAAAATGGGACGGTAGCATTCTGAAACGGCATTTTGGTGGTTACTTCACAAAACAACCCGTTTTTTGCGCTTGGAAAATGGAAAAGGGCTTTTCCGTGCGATAAAAAGGAAAACTTCCTCCTGCAACATTGTTCTCCATACCAATGTCCACACACATGCATAATATGGGTACAACATCACAAACTATGCCGTGATTCAGCACATAACATCGGTTATTTGGACCGAAAGCCATGAAACCTCGAACATGATAGGTCATTTTATGAAGGTTTTTTCGAAACATGATCAATATACCAAGTCTGGAATTTTTCCTTTCAACTATGTAACATAATATGACACCACGCGAAGGATTTTCATTGTTCGGATTTTTTTTTGAATTTATTATGCCCGTTTTGAATTATCTGAATTTCTAACTATGGTCGAACCGGTGTGCATGAAGATAGGGAACGAGCATCGTTAGAACTTGCATTGGATCTCTGAAGAAACTACATATTGCGAGTCTAAAAATGATTTTTTCAAAAAATCACGGGCGATAGATCATGTACCTGTAGTACAAACCGGACCCACTTCCTACCGATTCGGCGGACATTTGTCCTTTTTACCCGGGATGGACGAAAAGGTTTGAGATGTATCGGTTGGGAGATAGTCCATGTAAGGTGGTCTAGTATTTTAGGAAAATGGGACGGTAGCATTCTGAAATGGCATTTTGGTGGTTACTTCACAAAACGACCCGTTTTTTGCGCTCGGAAAATGGAAAAGGGCTTTTCCATGCGACAAAAAGGAAAACTTCCTCCTGCAATATTGTTCTTCATACCAATGTCCACACACATGCATAATATGGGCACAACATCACAAACTATGCCGTGATTCAGCACATAACATCGGTCATTTGGACCGAAAGCCATGAAACCTCGAACATGATAGGTCATTTTGTGAAGGTTTTTTCGAAACATGATCAATATACCAAGTCTGGTATTTTTCCTTTCAACTATGTAACATAATATGACACCACGCGAAGGATTTTCATTGTTCGGATTTTTTTTGAATTTATTATGCCCGTTTTGAATTATCTGAATTTCTAACTATGGTCGAACCGGTGTGCATGAAGATAGGGGACGAGCATCGTTAGAAATTGCATTGGATCTCTGAAGAAACCATATATTGCGAGTCTAAAAATGATTTTATCAAAAAATCACGGGCGATAGATCATGTACCTATAGTACAAACCGGACCCACTTCTTGTCGATTCGGCAGACATTTGTCCTTTTTACCCGGGATGGACAATTTCGGCAGGCTAGGCCAGGCAGCACTAATGATAGGGGTGAGTGTCAACATTATGGCGTGCGGCGTGTACCTTGTCCCGGATGGTTTCACCAACCGGGACTAAAGATCAACCTGTAGTCCCGGTTGGAGACACCAACCGGGACAAAACACGAGTCAGCACTAATGATAGGGGTGAGTGTCGACATTATTTCGTAAGTGTTGACACTATGCCGAGTTGCTTGTACTATAAATAGGCATCCTTGCGAGTCTAGTCCTCCAGCCAGTTTTCGAGAGCAGGGACACCACTGCGGCCAGTTTCAGGGAGATGCCGACGGAGCCCAGTCCTCCGGCATCTCCGAGAAACTGGTCATAGAGGCACTCCCTAATATGTGAAATTAGTTAGCTGCGAGGCGTATTGATCTAGTTAGAGAAGTTACAAGCTGCAAGATGGTTTTCGAGAGCAGGAACACCAGTGCGGCCAGTTTTAGGGAGATGCCGACGGAGCCTAGTCCTCCGGCATCTCCGAGAAACTGGTCATAGAGGCACTCCCTAATATGTGAAATTAGTTAGCTTTGAGGCGTATTGATCTAGTTAGAGAAGTTACAAGCTGCAAGATGGTTTTCGAGAGCAGGGACACCACTGCGGCCAGTTTCAGGGAGATGCTGACGGAGCCCAGTCCTCCGGCATCTCCGAGAAACTGGTCATAGAGGCACTCCCTAATATGTGAAATTAGTTAGCTCCGAGGCGTATTGATCTAGTTAGAGAAGTTACAAGCTGCAAGATGGTTTTCGAGAGTAGGGACACCACTACGACCAGTTTCAGGGAGATGCCGCCGGATCCCAGTCCTCCGGCATCTCCAATAAACTGGTCATAGAGGCACTCCCGATCCAGCCACAAAACAGGACTAACACTCAAGACATTTATTAATATTAAAAACTGAGACTAAAAAACCAGGACTAAAGGCCACAAACCGCGAAAGATATCCTTCGGTCAAGCCACAAACCGCGAAAGACATGAACTAGAGTTACATAATATGAGCATGAACTTCTTGGCATATGTCCTTCCTTATGATCGCTTCAGACGTAACCATGGAGCATCTTCTTTACTTAACGGAATGCTTGGGTCAGTTTTCACTGTGAAGGGCGGAATTTCATCAAACTTATTATAATCTTCTGACATGTCTGTCTTGTCCTCGATTCCCACGATGTTTCTTTTCCCTGAAAGAACTATGTGACGCTTTGGCTCATCATATGATGTATTCGTTTGCATATTTTTTCTTTTTTCGGTCTGGAGGACATGTCCTTCACATAGAAAACCCGAGACACATCATTGGCTAGGACGAATGGTTCATCTCTATAACCAAGATTGTTGAGATCCACTGTTGTCATTCCGTACAACTGGTCTATTTTTACCCCTTCCCCATTTAGGTTGACCCATTTGCAGCGAAACAAAGGGACCTTAAAAGAGACTCCATAGTCTAGTTCCCATATCTCCTCTATGTAACTATAATATGTCTCCTTTTGTCCATTCTCGTCTATTGCATCAAAGCGGACACCACTATTTTGGTTGGTGCTCTTTTTATCTTGGGCGATCGTGTAGAATGTATTCCCATTTATTTCGTACCCTTGGAAATTCAATACAGTAGAAGATGGTGACGCGGCCAACAAGTATAGCTGATCTCCAACGGTGGTGTCATTCAAGAGACGTGTCCGCATCCAACCACCGAAAGACTTCATGTGTTCATCTGTAATCCATGATTCAGGCTTCCCCGGGTTTTTGGAGCGTACAATATTCTTGTGTTCCTCGATATACGGAGCTGCCAAGGTGGAATTATGTAGAACTGTGTAGTGTGCTTTGGTGAAAGAATCCTCATCCCTACATATCATTGCTTTCTTTCCCAGCGTGCCTTTTCCACTTAGTCTTCCCTCATGCCGCGAGTCAGAAACACCAATCGGCTTAAGGTCAGGAATAAAGTCAACACAAAACTCAATGACCTCCTCTATTCCATATCCCTTGGAGATGCTTCCTTCTGGTCTAGCACGGTTATGAACATATTTCTTTAAGACTCCCATGAACCTCTCAAAGGGGAACATATTGTGCAGAAATACCGGACCGAGAATGGCAATCTCTTCCACTAGATGAACCAGGAGATGCGTCATAATATTGAAGAAGGATGGTGGGAACACCAATTCAAAACTAACAAGACATTGTACCACATCCTTCTGTAACCTTGGCAGAATATCTGGATTGATTACCTTCTGAGATATTGCATTGAGGAATGAACACAGCTTCACAATGGGTACTCGAACATTTTCCGATAGAAGCCCCCTCAATGCAATCGGAAGCAACTGCGTCATAATCACGTGACAGTCATGAGACTTCAGATTTTTTGGAACTTTTTCTCTGCCATATTTATTATCCCCTTTATATTAGATGAGAAGCCCGATGACACCTTGATACTGTAAAGGACTTCAAAAAAGATTTCCTTCTCTGCTTTGGTAAGAGCATAGCTGGCATGACTTAAGTGACGCCCTTTATCCGTCTTGTTATGTGTATGCATGTTCTTTGGGTCTTTCATAATTTGTTGGTCCTCCCGTGCTTCAGGTGTATCTTTTGTCTTCCCATACACGCCTAGGAATCCTAGCAAGTTCACGCAGAGATTCTTCGTCACGTGCATCACGTCGATTGAAGAGCGGACACGCAGGACTTTCCAATATGGCAGCTCCCAAAATATAGATTTCTTCTTCCACATGGGTGTGTGTCCTGTAGCGACGTCGTTTGGAACTGATTGACCGCCGGACACGCAGGACTTTCCAATATGGCAGCTCCCAAAATATAGATTACTTTGCGATCGAATGAACCACTTACATACGATACCAATTTCCCTTTGTCTCACGATAGTTTATTTATCCGAGGTTTTGGTCGTCGGTATCTCTGCATACCTAGTTCAACCTTGTTACTGATAAGTACTCTTTTCTTGTTCCCGTGATATGTGATCCCTTGTGAGCCAGTCACATGCTTGCAAGCCAATAGGATGACATTCCACCGAGAGGGCCTAGAGTATATATATCCGTCATAAGGATGGACAAATCCCACTCTTGATCCATGTGTCTCAACCAATACTTTCCGAACACTCAATGCCACCTTTATAACCACCCAGTTACGGTGCGGTGTTTGATGTCATCAAAGCATCCTTCCGGTGATGGTGATATGCATGATCTCATGGTCGAAGGAATTAGGTTACTATGTATCAGAAAGCATATAGCAATTGAACTATTAAAATGACTTGATCTTTATGCTACACTTATCTATAGGAGTATGTCCATCATACCATTCTCCTAATGATATGATCTTGTTGTTAATAACATCTCAATGTTCATGATAGGGAAACCACAATCATTTATTAACCAACAAGCTAGTATTATGAAGAGGCTTTACTAGGGACTCTAATTTAGTTTACAAATCACATAAGTATTAATGTTTCCTTGTTAATACTGTTATAACATGAATGTAAACATTTATCATAAACACAAAGATATAATAATAACTACATTTATTATTGCCTCTAGGGCATATCTCCAACAGTCTCTCACTTGCACTAGAGTCAACTAATCTAGATTACATGGTAATATACCGAACACCCATGGCAGTTTGGTGTTGGTCATGTTTTGCCCTCGGGAGAGGTTTAGTCAACGGATCCACCACATTTAGATCTGTGTGTACTTTGCAAATCTTGATGTCACCATCTTGGACGTGTTCTCGAATAGCGTGAAAACGTAGCTTGATGTGCTTCATCTTCTTGTGTGACCTTGGTTCTTGCGCATTGGCTATGGCGCCCATGTTATCACAATAGATAGACATGGGGTCCAGCGCACTTGGAACCACACCGAGCTCTGTAATGAACTCCTTCATCCATATCGCTTCTTGTGAAGCCTCCGAAGCAGCTATGTATTCCGATTCAGTTGAAGATCTCGCCACAACGCTTTGCTTTGCACTCCTCCAGCTAACTGCTGCACCATTCAAAGTAAATATGTATCCAGATTGAGATTTAGAATCATCCGGATCGGTGTTCCAACTAGCATCGGTGTAACCATTAACAACGAGTTGTTCATCACCTCCATAAGAAAGAACCATGTCGTTAGTTCTTCTCAAGTACTTAAGGATGTTTTTGACCGTTGTCCAATGATCCACTCCTAGATCACTTTCATATCTGCTAGTCAAACTAACAGCATATGCAATGTTGGGTCTAGTACATAGCATGACATACATTAGAGATCCTATGGCTGAGGCATAGGGAGTCTTACTCATCCTTTCTCTATCTTCTGCCGTTGCTGGACTTTGAGTGTTACTCAAGGTCGTATTGGGCAACATGGGCAAGAACCCTTTCTTGCTATCTTCCATTCCAAACCTCTTTAGAACTTTGTCCAAATATCTATTCTGTGACAATGATATTAGGCGTCTCGATCTATCTCTATAAATGTTTATGCCTAATATGTAAGCTTCTTCGCCAAGATCTTTCATTGAAAAATTGTTATTCAAATATTCCTTGACACTATTAAGAAGGTCTACATCATTCCCAATTAACAATATGTCATCTACATATAGTATTAAGAATGCTACAGATCTCCCACTCACTTTCTTGTAAATACAAGCTTCTCCATAAGTTTGTATAAAACCAGAACTTTTTATTACTTTATCAAAACGTTGATTCCAACTTCGGGATGCTTGCTTCAATCCATATATGGACCGTTGAAGTTTGCATACCTTGTTAGCATCTTTAGGATCGACAAAACCTTTGGGTTGCATCATATACAACTCTTCATCAATATCTCCATTGAGGAACGCTGTTTTGACATCCATCTGCTATATCTCATAATCGTAATATGCAGCGTTTGCTAACAAAATCCTTACAGACTTTAGCTTCGCTACTGGTGAGAAAGTCTCATCGTAGTCAACTCCTTGAATTTGTCAGAACCCTTTTGCGACAAGTCGAGCTTTATAGACAGTAACATTACCGTCAGCATTTGTTTTCTTCTTGTAAATCCATTTGTTCTCGACAGCCTTCCGGCCATCCGGTAAGTCCACCAAAGTCCATACTTGGTTTTCATACATGGATCCAATCTCGGATTTCATGGCTTCTTGCCATTTATTGGAATCTGGGCTCATCATCGCTTCCTCATACGTCGTAGGGTCATCGGTGTTGTCCACCAACATGACACTCATAACGGGATCATACCAATCAGGAGTGGTACGAGTTCTCGTTGACCTGCGAGGCTCTGTAGCAACTACAACCGAAGTTTCATGATCATCATCATTAGCTTCCTATCTTATTGATGCAGGCACCACAGGAACTTCTTCTGGTGCTGCGCTACTCGCAAGTTCGAGAGAAGGTTCGACAACCTCGTCGAGTTCTACTTTCTTTCCAGTCACTTCTTTCGAGAGAAATTCCTTGTCTAGAAAGGATCCATTCTTGGCAACGAAGATTTTGCCTTCGGATCTATGATAGAAAGTATACCCAATAGTTTCCTTTGGGTATCCTATGAAGACGCATTTTTCCGCTTTGGGTTCAAGCTTGTCCGGCTGTAACTTCTTTACATAGGCTTCGCAACCCCAAACTTTAAGGAACGACAATGTAGGTTTCTTCCCAAACCATAATTCAAACGGTGTCGTTTCAACGGATTTAGATGGTGCCCTATTTAAAGTGAATGCGGCTGTTTCTAATGCATAACCCCAAAATGATAGCGGTAAATCTGTAAGTGACATCATAGAACGAACCATATCTAAGAGAGTTCGATTACGACGCTCGGACACACCATTACGTCGTGGTGTTCTCGGTGGTGTCAATTGTGAAAGTATTCCACATTTCTTCAAATGCTTGCCAAACTCGTAACTTAGATATTCACCTCCACGATCAGAACGTAGAAATTTAATCTTCTTGTTACGTTGATTCTCCACCTCACTTTGAAATTCCTTAAACTTCTCGAAAGTTTCGGACTTATGTTTCATGAAATAGATATACCCATATCTACTCAAGTCATCCGTGAAGATAAGAACATAACGATAACCACCACGCGATGCTACACTCATTGGACCACACACATCGGTATGTATGATTTCTAATAAGTCCGTAGCTCGCTCCATCATCCCAGAAAATGGAGTCTTAGTCATTTTACCCATCAGACATGCTTCGCATCTTTCAAGTGATTCAAGAAGTCCATCGGAATGAAGTTTCTTCATACGCTTCACTCCAATGTGACCAAGACGACAGTGCCACATATAGGTCGAGTTATCGCTCGATTTCAAACGTTTAGCTTCAATGTTATTAATATGTGTATTTCCACTATCGAGATTCAATAAGAATAGACCATCTATCAAAGGTGCATGTGCATAAAACATATTACTCATATAAATCGAACAACCATTATTCTCGGACTTAAACAAGTAACCGTCTCGCAATAAACAAGATCCCGATATAATGTTCATGCTTAACGCGGGCACCAAATAACATTTATTTAAGTATAAAACTAATCCCGATGGTAGATGAAGAGGTAGCGTGCCGACCGCGATCACATCAACCTTTGATCCATTTCCCACGCGCATCGTCACCTCATTCTTCGCTAGCTTCCGTTTATTCTGCAGCACCTGTTTCGAGTTACAAATATGAGCAACCGAACCAGTATCAAATACCCAGGCACTACTACGAGTACTAGTGAGATACACATCAATAACATGTATATCGGATATACCTTTCTTCTTGATGTTGCCGTTCTTCAAATCCTCCAAGTACTTTGGGCAATTCCGCTTCCAGTGACCTTCTCCCTTGCAGTAAAAGCACTCAGTATCAGGCTTAGGTCCAACCTTGGTCTTCTTTGTCGGTGCGGTAACTTTCTTACCACCCTTCTTGAAGTGTCCCTTTTTCTTAGACTTTCCTTTCTTGAATTTGGTGGTCTTATTGACCATCAACACTTGGTGCTCTTTCTTGATCTCCACTTCTGCAGATTTTAACATGGAGAAGAGTTCTGGCAACTACTTGTTCATGCTTTGCATATTGTAGTTCATCACAAAGTTCTTGTAACTTGGTGGTAGTGATTGGAGGACACGGTAAATCCCCAAATCATTAGGAATCACTATACCCAAGCTTTAGAGTTTGTTTGCGTGCCCAGACATCTTAAGCACATGCTCACTGACGGAGCTGCCCTCTTCCATCTTGCAGTTAAAGAACTTTTCAGAAGCCTCATAGCTCTCAACTGCCGCGTGAGTCTCAAATATCAATTTGAGTTCACGGACAATATCATGTGGGTTTGAATTCTCAAACCTTTTCTGAAGCTCTGATTCCAAACCATACAAGATAGCACACTGAACTGTGGAGTACTGATTCTTCCGAGCAAGGTAAACATTCTTTACTTCATCGGTAGCAGTAGCTGCAGGCGGGTCACCCAGCGGTGCATCCAGCACATAGGTCAAATTACCAGCATTGAGGACAATCCTCAAATTGCGAAACCAATCTGCGAAGTTGCTTCCATTGTTTTTCAACTTTTCTTTCTCTAGGAACGCATTAAAATTGATGGTAGGGGCCGCCATTGATCTACAACATATTTGCAATAGTTTAGACTAAGTTTATGACAAATTGAGTTCTAATTAATAGTTAAATTAATCTAGGTGAACTCCCACTCAAAACAATATCCCTCGCATTGTTTTAGTGATCACACGAACCAAATCCACCACATCAAAACCGATCATCACGAGAGTTGATGTAGCTTCAATGGCGAACAATCGACATGTTCATCATATCTACTATATGATTCATGCTTTACCTTTCGGTGATCCGTGTTCCGAGACCATGTCTATACATGCTAGGCTCGTCAAGATCAAACCTTAGCTTCGGCATGAGCAAATCTGGCTTGCTCACGTTGTATACACTTGCAGAATCTAACACACCTGATGATCACGTGGTGCTTCGAAACAACAAGCTTTAGCAATGGTGCTTACTAAGGATGAACACTTTAGAACTTGAAATTTATGTGCATGAGGGATCATCTTATAATGCTACCGTCGTTAACTAAGCAATGCAAGATGCATAAAGGATTAACATCACATGCAATTCATAATATGTGATATGATATGGCCTTTCTTCTTTGTGCTTCCGATCTCTATCTTCAAGCACGAACATGATCTCCATCATCACTGGCATTGCATCAAGGTCAATGACGCTGCTCCATGATTGTCGTCCACCAGCTTCAACTATTACAACTACTTTGAATAGACACGTGAGTCTTAACAGAATTTAAAGACAACCATATGGCTCCTGCCGGTTGCCAACTTACAATAAGGAACATTGCATACATCAAATATAATCACAATCATGGCCATATCACATCACAACACACCCCTGCAAAACAAAGTTAGACGCCTCTAATTTCTTTGCATATTTTACGTGGTTTGGGGCTTTCAATAAGTGTCGATCTAACTTACGAACAAGAACCACAACGTTGATGTTTGAACTATCAAGTGCCCGTTGTAAATTGGATCTATACTATAATGGGAGAGACAGACACCCGCAAAGCCACTTATGCAAGTCTCATGAACGATGTCATGTAAGGTTAGCCCGGGCCGCTTCATCCCATCATACCGCAAGATGCAAAGTACACAATAAGCAATTGATAATAAAAGCACCACCACCCACAATGACCATTGTGTTCTACTCGTGCAACATATCTACATATAGACACGGATCTGATACCACTGTAGGGGTTCGTAGCATGGAAAACAAAAAAATTCTACCACATACAAACAAACAAGCCAAGATCTATCTACTAGATTGTAGCAACGAGTCGATAGAATAACTCACCCTCGAAGATTCCAAAGTGTTTAACGAGAGCAGATTCTCGTGGGTGATGTAGTTGTACTCTTGCCGATCTCAAGATCGTGTAGACGATCCTTCCGGCGCTGCGTTCCGGCAGCGCTCCCGCAGTCGGTCACACGTTCGGTACTCGATGAAGACCTTCTTCTCCCTTGTTCCAGCAGGGGCAGCGGAGGTTGTAGCACTCTCCTCGCGATTCCGGCAGCACGACGGCGTGGTACCGGAAGTAGAGGGGAGATCTCGCAGGGCTTCGCCTTAAGCCGGAGCGAGTATGGTGGACTATGAGAGAGGCCTTGGCGATCTAGGGTTTAGACACACCAAGGAGAGAGGGCTAGGCCGGCGGCTAGGGTTTGGGGAAGCCCAAGTCGGCGGCTAGGGTTTGCCCTAGTCGGCGGAAGCAGCAGGAGGTGGTGGCGCCGGCGGCTTAGGGCTAGGGTTTTGGTGAGGCAAGGTGTAGTCTTGGAGGGGCAGCCCTGCCCCTCCTTATATAGGTGGGAGGGCGGGGCCAAGGGGAGGGTAGTCCCTCCCCAACTCGGCCTCCTTGGCCGGCGGTGGAGGGAGAGGAACTCCTCCCAAGTAGGTTTCCTACTCTCCCTCCACCAAGCAAACTTGCCGTTTGACTTTTCAAACTAGGATTTGATTTATCCCTTTATTTTGCTCAGCGATGACAACTAGTACATGATGCAACCATTCCAACTTGTTATGACACATTCATGTACCCTTCCCCTCCGGAGTGCCGGACCTTCCAAAACCTTCTAGAACATTCCCGATGAAAACACCGGAACCATTCTCCAACCCCGAAACAGGACTTTCCTTAGATGAATCTTATTCTCCATACCATTCTGGATCTCCTCGTGATATCCCGGATCCCATCCGAGACTCCGAACAACATTCGGTCTCTTACTCATCATTCCATAACTACTCAACAACATCGAATCCTTAAGTGTGTCTCCCTACGGTTCGTGAATTATGCGGACATGATCGAGACACTTCTCCGAACAATAACCAATAGAGGAATCTGGAAATTCATATGGCTCCCACATATTTCTACGATTACTTTGCGATCGAATGAACCACTTACATACGATACCAATTTCCCTTTGTCTCACGATAGTTTATTTATCTGAGGTTTTGATCGTCGGTATCTCTGCATACCTAGTTCAACCTTGTTACTGATAAGTACTCTTTTCTTGTTCCCGTGATATGTGATCCCTTGTGAGCCAGTCACATGCTTGCAAGCCAATAGGATGACATTCCACCGAGAGGGCCTAGAGTATATATATCCGTCATAAGGATGGACAAATCCCACTCTTGATCCATGTGTCTCAACCAATACTTTCTGAACACTCAATGCCACCTTTATAACCACCCAGTTATGGTGCGGTGTTTGATGTCATCAAAGCATCCTTCCGGTGATGGTGATATGCATGATCTCATGGTCGAAGGAATTAGGTTACTATGTATCAGAAAGCATATAGCAATTGAACTATTAAAATGACTTGATCTTTATGCTACTCTTATCTATAGGAGTATGTCCATCATACTATTCTCCTAATGATATGATCTTGTTGTTAATAACATCCCAATGTTCATGATAGGGAAACCACAATCATTTATTAACCAACAAGCTAGTATTATGAAGAGGCTTTACTAGGGACTCTAATTTAGTTTACAAATCACATAAGTATTAATGTTTCCTTGTTAATACTGTTATAACATGAATGTAAACATTTATCATAAACACAAAGATATAATAATAACTACACTTATTATTGCCTCTAGGGCATATCTCCAACATTTTGAATTATGTCTTTGGTGGTTGCTTCATAAAACATCGTTTTTGACACTCGAAAAATGCAAAATGTCTTTTCCGTCCAAAAACTTTCTCCTACAACATTGTTTGACATCTCAATATGCACACGCATGCACAATATGGGTACAGTATCACAAACTATGACGTGATTCTGGCCATAATATTGGTCATTTGACCCAAAAGCCATGAAACCTCGAACATGATAGCTCATTTTGAGAAGGTGTTTTTTGAGATGCAATCAATATACCAAGTTTAGTATTTTTCGTTGCAACTATGTCAAATAATATGACACCACGCGAATGTTTTACATTGTTCGGACCGTTTTTTAATTTCTTATACCTGTCAAAACGGCGGGCATAAAGATTTGTACCTAGGGTATGAGCCTCACTAAACTTGCATTGGATCTCAGAAGAAACATCATATTATGAATCTAAAAATGATTTTTGCAAAAAGTCATGAGCATTAGATCATATACCTATAGTTCAAACCGGACCCACTTCCTACCGATTCGACATATATTTGTCTTTTTCACCAGGGGTGGAAGGAAAGGTTTAAGATACCCCGGTTGAGACATTGTCCATGTAAGGTGGTTTAGTATTTTTTTTTTAAATGAGGTGGTAGCATTTTAAGTTATGCCTTTGGTGGTTGCTTCACAAAACGCCCCTTTTTGGCACTCGAAAAATGGATTTTACACGCGACGAAAAGGAAAAATTCCTCCTGCAATATAGTTCGTCATCCCAATATGCATATGCGTGCATAATATGGGCACAGTATCACAAACTATGCCGTGATTCTGATCACAACATTGGTTATTTGGTCCGAAAGTCATGAAAACTCGAACATGATAGCTCATTTTTAAGGTTTTTTTGAGATGCAATTAATATACCAATATTGGTATTTTTTCTTGCAACTATTTCACATAATATGACACCACAAATGTTTTTTACATTGTTACTAAACATGTTTAAATTTCTTATGTCCATTTGAAACTATGGTCAAAACGGCGGGCGTGAAGATTCTTACCTAGGGAACGAGTCTCGCTAAACTTGCATTGGATCTTTGAAAAAGCATCATATTTCGAGTCTAAAAATAATTTTTGCAAAAAATCATGAGTATTAGATCATGTAACTATAGTTTAAACCGGACCCACTTCCTACAGATTCAGCAGGCATTTGTTTTTTTTACCAGGGGTGGACGGGAAGGTTTGAGATATCCCGGTTGGTAATTGTCCATGTAAGGTGGTCTAGTATTTTTTAAAAATAGGGTGATAGCATTTTGAATTATGCTTTTGGTGGTTGCTTCATAAAACGCCCCGTTTTTTGCACTCAAAAAATGTAAAATATCTTAGATGAAACTATATGTAATATTTTTATATTTTATTCAGCAAAAATATGTAATATCTGAGTTTAGTTAGATAGATCTTATTTTTTTGAAAATTTTGAGATATTGTATGTTTTTTTCTGAATTGGAATGATTTAATTGTGATTTTTCTAGTATTAATGTGGAAAAGGGGGAAAATAGCTATGCGGACGGCTATCCTATGCCGACGGCTTAGCCGTCGGCGTAGTGTTAACGATGTCGCCTCGTCATCACGGCCAATCCACTATGCTGACGGCCCAGTCTACGTCGACGAGTGTCCATCGACTTATCCTATCCTATGCCGATGACCAACAGCCGGTTTCCTCGGTGCCTGCCTCGGGTTCTACACCGACGGCCCCTACATATAGCCGTCGGCGTCCTGATGTGTTCCCGTAGTGATCAATATTGACCGGCATACAACACAATAAGGATGAAAGTGCACCAATTGTTTCTATTATGGCTAGTTTGTTCTTTAGCCTAGGTTCCCACGTGGGGTTTAGCGGCCGAGGTCGCACTCCAGGCAAAAGCCCTGCACTTCGGTGTCGTCGACGAGGGTGCCCTTGGGTGTTCTTCCTCTTGATTGCTTCTTTCGGGATCTAAAATCTTTGACTAGGGTGAGTGCTTTAAGTTTTTCCAGGTGAAAAACCTAAGCTCTTTCGGAGGACTACGATACGTAAGTAGTTGGTTTCTTGGAGTTCTTAAACCTCGCATTGACGAGGAAGATTTGCGGTTTGGACGATGCATGTTGTGACAAATGTCCCCGGAGGTGGATGGGCACCGAGAAGGCGATACCAGATTGCTTTGCGATGTCGCTATGTATGGACGTGACTTAGACTAGTCACAATGGGGAGTAACATATAGTAGTATCATGCATATGATACTAGTATATGATATCATCTCCAGAATGCATAGTATTATATAATAGTATCATAATCTTAGTGTATTTATTGTTTTGTAGAATCTCAATGTAAAATTGTGGACAAGATTTGTTTAGGATTAATTTTTCTAGTTTTATGTGTTATAATATTGTATCTACCTATGATACCAACACAATCTTTTTTATCATTAATTGCTATGACACATAAGCATTTTGCATGCATGTGGTACATGATACCACCTATGATACTCCTATTGGGACTAGTTTGTTACGATCCAACTACAATCTCACTCTCAATTTCGATACAGATCTCCGGAGTTCCAGGAATTCAAGGGATTGAGGGAGAGAGAGATAGGGGATACAGGGGAAGAGCCGCCGTTACCAGTCACATATTCCACACCCTCTGTCTACCTCGCTTGGGAGTACAAGTACTATGGTATTCCTCCCAGGTCTGGGCACCCCTTGGGCCTTGTTCACCTGTACTTCGGGTTGGGCTTCCGGCTTCGTAGGCTTCGCCGTACTGGTGGCCCACCTTGCCTCGCGTCCGGGTTTGGCACTGTCACGGTCGACGTAGACGTAGTCGTAGTCGATGGAGACGGGGTCGCCGTAGAGTCACGGGTCGTGACAATCCCCCCCTGTTGAGAGCCAGCTTGACCCCAAGCTGGGGCGTCGGGGAAGCGGTGTAGCAGCTCGTGCTGGTCCTCCCAGGTTGCCAGGGTTGCCGGTTGATCCCGCCATTGGACCAGCACTTGGGCCTTTGTGTCGCCGCCGCGCTGGTATAGCCGTGTCTCCAGCACTTTGACCGGCTCCGGCAATGTGGTGGTAGATACCGGCAGGTCGGCCAGGACTTCTGTGGCAGGTGGCACCGCGCGACGAAGCTGCGACACATGGATCACCGGATGGATGAGGCAGCTCTCCGGTAGTTGAAGCCGGTACGAGGTGCCGCCCACTCGCTGAAGTACCTGAAATGGACCGAAGTAGCGAAAGGCTAATTTTGGGTTAGCACGAGTTGCCAGCGATGATTGCACATAGGGCTGCATCTTCAGAAACACCCAGTCTCCCACTGCAAACACCCGTTCTGTTCGCCTCTTGTCCGCCACGGCCTTCATGTGCTGCTGAGCTCTTTTGAGGTGTTGTTGCAAGAGAATCATAGTGTCTGCTCTGTCTTGTAGCCATTCAGATAGGTCTGGCACTGCACATGTTGCTGGATCTGTGATGCCGAAATGCCTTGGTGCATGGCCATACAACACTTCAAATGGGGTTTTTCCCAAGGTGGAGTGAGGGGAGGTATTGTACCAGAATTCTGCTAGGTGTAGCCAAGAATTCCATTTGGTGGGGCAAGCATGCATGAAGCAGCGCAGGTATGTCTCGAGGCATTGATTGACTCGCTCCGTTTGGCCGTCAGTCTGCGGGTGGTAGGCCGAGCTCATCTTCAACTGTGTGTTGGACAGGCGAAACAGCTCACGCCATAAGTTGCTCGTGAAGATCTTGTCACGATCTGAGACAATGGCCACCGGCAACCCATGGAGCTTGTAAACGAAGAACATGTAGGCTTGCACCACTTGTAGAGCTGTGAATGGGTGAGAGAGCGGTATGAAGTGAGCATACCGGGATAGCTTGTCCACGATCACTAAGATGCAGTTGTAGCCCGAGGAGCGAGGTAATCCTTCCACAAAGTCCATAGTCACCGTGTGCCAAAGGTGAGGTGGCACCGGAAGTGGTTCGAGGAGCCCTGGATAGCGCACTCGTTCCGGCTTGGCTTGCTTGCAAATTGAGCATCCTTCAATGAATAGCCGCACATGTTCTTTGAGTCCAGGCCAGGCAAAGAGGGTACGCACCCGCCGGTATGTGACACTGAAGCCTGAGTGGCCTCCGATCGCACTAGTGTGTAGTGCTGCTAGAATCTTCTGTTGAAGCCCAGTATTACAGCCCACCCAGATTCTGCCCTTCATCTTAAGGATCCCATCGTCTAGCTGGAACTCATCTGGACCCTCAGGTGGGTCAGCCGCTAGTTGGGACAAAAGTTTTTGGGCATGTGGGTCACCACGATATCCTTGTTGGACTTCTGTAAGCCAAGTGGGAAGGCAGACTGAAACAGCGGCTAATTCACCTTGAGCAGGTTGGGGGCAGCGGGACAGGGCGTCTGCAGCCCTGTTCTCTGGGCCCCGTTTGTACACCACCTTGTAGCGGAGGCCCAAAAGTTTAACCATCACCTTTTGCTGCCACGGAGTGGTAATTCTTTGATCTTCGAGGTGGATGAGGCTTTTCTGATCAGTATGAATGACGAACTCTGCCGGTTGCAGATAAGCTCGCCAATGGTCCACTGCCATGAGGATGGCTAGAGCTTCCTTTTCATACGTGGAGAGCATGCTGGTACGCGGTCCCAGGGACTTGCTCAAGAAAGCCAGGGGGTGTTTGTTCTGTAGAAGAACTGCTCCGATGCCATGATCTGAAGCATCTGTCTCGATTTCGAACTGCTGTGAGAAGCCTGGCAACGCCAAAACCGGTGCTGAAATCAGGGCCTGTTTGAGTGCTAGGAAGGCTTCCTCCTCGACAGTTGTCCACACAAACATTGCTTGCTTCTTCAACAGGTCTGTCAAGGGGCGACTAATGATGCCGAAATGCCTTACGAACTTGCGGTAGTAACCCGCGAGTCCGAGAAAGCCCCGAACTTCTTTGACATTGCTTGGCTGGGGCCATTTCTCCACTGCCTGTATGTTCTTTGTATCTGTTTGTACGCCCTCACCGCTAATCTCATGTCCCAAGTACACTAACTGGGGTTGCAGGAACTTGCACTTGGTTCTCTTAACCTTGAGCTGATGCGTTGCCAAAATATCAAACACTTGCTGCACCGTGACCAGATGAGTCGCCATGTCCTTGGAATAAATGAGGATATCGTCGATGAAGACTAATACGCCCTTGCGTAGCAGTGGTCGAAGGATGGTGTTCATCAACCCCTGAAACGTGGCAGGTGCCCCTGTGAGACCATAGGCCATTACTCGAAACTCGAAATGCCCATTGTGTGTTTTGAATGCAGTCTTGTGCTCGTCTTCTGGCCGCATACGGATCTGGTGGTACCCTGCCCTCAGGTCCAAGCTAGTGAAGAGGCACGCCCCAGCCAGTTCATCCAATAGCTCATCGATGACCGGAAGTGGGTATCGATTCTTCACAGTAATGGCATTGAGCTGACGGAAATCTACGCAGAAACGCCATGTGAGATCTTTCTTCAGCACTAGAATCACCGGAGAAGAGTACGGACTGGTACTGAAACGAATGATACCCTGTTCAAGCATTTGTTTTATCTGTCGTTCCACTCCATCTTTCTGTGCAGGATTATAGCGATAAGGTCTCAGATTTACTGGCTTTGCTCCAGGCAGGAGGGGAATAGCATGGTCGAACTGTCGTGGTGGAGGAAGCTCAGTGGGTTCCTCGAACAGAATTTGGTACTTCTCCAAGAGATCAACTGCCTGTCCAGGTAGAGTGCTTTCTTCAGCAAGCCGATCTGGCTTCATCAAGCACAATTGCACCACCCGAGATACTCTAGAATTCTGCAGCAAGAATTGCATTTGCTCGTGCGACACCTGAGAACATTTGGTAACATCTGGCCGCACACCTTTTAGGTTGACTTTCTTGCCTGCCCTCTCAAAGCTCATAGTCTGATCACTCCAATGCACCTTCGTTGGACTATGTTGTGTCAACCAGTCGTATCCCAGAATAATATCATAAGAGCCCAGCGGAAGCACCTTGAAATCAGTATGAAATTGGTACCCTTGTGTCCACCACTCGCAATTGACCAGTTCTTGGCTGCAATTCATCCGTCCTCCGTTTGCTACCTTCACCTGCAGGGGAGGGATGCCGCGGCGGTTCACTTGCAGTTTCTCGGCCAGAGTGGAACTCACGAATGTATGTGAGCTCCCCGAGTCAATTAGCATCAACACCTCCTGCTGTTGGATCCAGCCTTGGAGACGCATTGTTGTTGCCGCTTGACTGCCCTCAGCTGCAGCCTGGGAAATGTGCATGAATTGACTCTCAGCATCGCTGCCTGCTTGGTCAATTGCTGGGGGTGACTTTTCTTCAGGCTGGACCATAGCCAGCAGCTCTTCCACCACATGGAGCTGGACCGTTGGTCCACACCGGTGCTCGCGGCTCCAACGCTCGCCGCAAGTGAAGCAGAGGCCGCGCGCGCGACGGTAGTTACGCAGTGCCGCCAATTTATCCTCGGCAGGTACCGGCCTTGGTGCCTTACCACCACGACGGTCCTCCACTCGTGGTGCTTGGGAAGGGTTGACACGCCCGTTGGGTGGAAGCGGAAGTGGCAACGCCGTGCGCGGGACTGCTCGTGGCATCAGCGAGAAATCCGAGCGCCGCACTTCCTGACGGTAAGACTCCAGGACTCCTTCCTGCAACAAGGCAAGGTCCACGGCAGTATCGAGGTCGAGAGGTTGGTGTAAAAGAACTGCAGCTCGAATATCCCGATGCAACCCGTCAATAAAATGTGTGACAAAATATGCAGGTTCCCATGAATTGTGGTGGGCGGTCAGATTATGCATAAGCTCATTAAATTTGCTAGTATATTCTGCCACCGAACCAGTCTGCTGCAACTTGTTAAAAAGGCGCAGATAGTGCTGAAAATCGGCACGGCCAAACTGAGAGCAAATAGAAACGGCAAAATCACTCCACACTGGAAACCGCAAATGAGCTTGCGATGACTGCAACCAGGACAACGCGTCGTCAATGAAATACATAGCGGCGCAATTGACCCATGTGTCTGGATGCATAGCGCTGACCTGGAAGTAGGCCTCGCACTTCAAACGCCACGCACGAGGATTGTCCCCATCGAACAACGGGAAATCAACCCGTGGTGGTGGTGGAAAACGGTGTGTGCCCCAACCCCGACCAAATTCAGACGGATCGGAACCAGGACAAGGGAATGAACACGTACCCTTGGCCGGGGCCCCTTCCGGTACCACAAGGGCACCGGTGCGGTCACCCCGTTGGTTCGATGCGTCGCCGTGGCCGAATTGCCCGTGGCCGTCGCCACCCACGTCCGCCGCCTGCGTGCCTGGGAACGGCTGCGCCGGTTTTGGTGGTGTTGCTTGCGGCGTGTCCGCCAGATGAGGTAGAAGGGGAGGCATCGCCCCCTTTTGCGAGGTTGACGAAGACGGCTTGGTGATGTCGATCACGCGCGTACGGAGATCGCCCACCTCCGCTCGTAGGGCCTCCACCGATCTCTCCATCGTTGGCTTCCAGGTGTGTAGATCGAGCACGGCTGAGTGGATGTCGTCGAGCTTGGCGTTCATGGATGACACGGCCGCCGTCAGATCCGCGAGGAGCTTGGCCTGATCCTCCATAGCCGCCGCCTTCCCGTGTCTGGTAAGGATAATTGAGGGGTATCTACCGGCCAGATTGGTGGAACTAAGAGGGAAAAAAAAACTGGGTGGTGGCGGGTTGGCTCTGATACCAGATTGTTACGATCCAACTACAATCTCACTCTCAATTTCGATACAGATCTCCGGAGTTCCAGGAATTCAAGGGATTGAGGGAGAGAGAGATAGGGGATACAGGGGAAGAGCCGCCGTTACCAGTCACATATTCCACACCCTCTGTCTACCTCGCTTGGGAGTACAAGTACTATGGTATTCCTCCCAGGTCTGGGCACCCCTTGGGCCTTGTTCACCTGTACTTCGGGTTGGGCTTCCGGCTTCGTAGGCTTCGCCGTACTGGTGGCCCACCTTGCCTCGCGTCCGGGTTTGGCACTGTCACGGTCGACGTAGACGTAGTCGTAGTCGATGGAGACGGGGTCGCCGTAGAGTCACGGGTCGTGACATAGTTTTAACATGGCTTAGGTGGCAGCTTGGTGTGTGCATGCAGCGGGTTCATCGAACCATCCGATATGACCTTTTATCGGCATATCTGCTACGCTGGGGCAGCTATCTCGGCGGAACGTTAGCCTGTAAGCGGTTGACTTGTGTAGCCAGGTCTACCAGACGATCGAGTTGTGTGGCATTGATGCCCAGCGGTGAAAAGAGTGGTGGGCCAGACCAAGAGATAGTTGTTTGTTGTGATATTGGTCTAGCATTGTGTGGCGACGGGGTTGTGTTACTTACGCAATTTTTTTGGCCATGTTTCCTTCATAAATGGGACATCGTTATAGGGTTTTCCTCATGAATTGGGTCAATTATGATTTATCTATATGGGATGTTGAAACACCGTGCCATTTTTCAAGATTTTATATAAAAAATCAATCTTCAATAGGACACAACCAAAGTATACGAGGAATCTTTTACGCTTTCACACTTGTGGCTGCACATGTTTGCCGAGGGTTTTTTCCAGCCGTAGTCAAACATCCCCTTTGTTGAGGGCCAAGATAAAAACCGTCGGCAAAAAAAAAAACCTCAGCAACAATGGATTTTCAGTAGTGAAACATGACAACTTTCACATGACTGTTTCATCTTTATCACTAGCGTTGACAACCCACACCTTAGCCGTCGAGTCTATGGCGTCTGAGACCTCGGCCAGCAAAATGCAGCGACTCCCTTTCTTCAACACTGTTAGTTTGTAGCCTCACAAGCGGAAACTACTAGATGCTCCTGAGCACCGGTGTATTCGGTCTTTGAAAAATTTAAAGTCGGCACTTCAGGGTGTCCAAAAGAAAAAAAAATACATGCCAAAAATTCACAGAAATATACATGGCACGTGTATATATTCATGTTTTTTATTTATTTTAAACTAGAAACTACCATTTTCAAAAGATTCAAATTCCGAGCTCTTGTGTGCTCGGGTGATAGAATATTCATGTGCCCACACAAGCTTGGGTATTACTGATGTATACCTACCCATGTTAAGTTGGAAGAAAGACCATTTTGATGTATTGTTTTACGGATTTGCTTGTTCTCAGGCGCTTGAGAACTTCTTAAGTCTCAGTCGCCTCTTTCACTGTTCGATTTACCTCGTGATTCGTATAAAATGGAAGTTACACATGAGTTGCAACTCAGGTGTAATTGAGAATTTAATGAGTTGCATCTAGGTTGTAACTTAGAATTAGTACAAATCTTATGAGTTGCAACTAGGTTGCAACTGAGAATTAACACAAATATTAGGATAACATCAGCGACTTAGACATAAGAAGTTCTCAGACGTCTGAGATCTAGACACTCTCATTGTTTTATGAATGTTTCTCTACCCACATTGTGTGCCACATTAGTACATCACTAACCAAACCTGTTTGACAGAATAGCGATATTGTTTAATCCTAGCTGCGGTTCTAGGAATGACGGTGCATTCAAGCATTGATCCTTCATCCTTGTAGGTCCGGGCCTGACGTTTGAGCAACACAATACCAACCAAAATTTTAAAATTATATATAGCACATCATGCATGCATGGAAAAGTAGTAAAAATATTAATTTTGATAGTAGAAGCTAGGATATCATTAAGGTAAATGACATGCGTAGTGATGTCATTTTCTTGTCCCTTCAGCCCGTAGAAGATTCTACTATAGTGGATTAAAGGCTTAATGGGAGCAAAGCAAGAGCAAAGCACAATTAAAGGCAAAATGTGCTCTTTTCAATATTTACATTTTCCAGCTTACGCATTCCGTCTGGCCTACACCGGCAGCGACAAATGACACAACGACACTATCTCATGTAATTATTTAATCGACCAATTAAGAGAAAGAAATACTAGTGTATTAGTTATCCATTTTATGCATGACTAAGGAAAGAAAGGCACTAGCGAGATAAGTGACAATCTAGGTGGCTCTTTCATTTGCAGCCAGGTGAGCTGTGAGCATGCAACGACCGGCCCAGTATCTATATAATCGTATAACACAACTTGACATATCACTTTCATCTCCCCATTGTTAATTCCGTTCTATGTTGGCCTTGGCCACACAGCGATAGATCATATCTTTGACACCTTTCCTAGGAGTACTAAATGACACGACGACGACCCGGGGTCAGGGCGCGTATGTCTGCTGGACCAGCTTTCCTAGATCGAGCGGCGGTTTCGGCTCTGACCGCCCCTACAACAACTCGTCCAAGGGAACGGGAGAGCTCGGGTGAAGGGAGCGGGGGAGCTCTAGCAAAGGGCGGCGCGGGAGCGGGCGAGCTCCAGACACACGCGCAGCTACAACTCGCCTCCGTGCGTGCCTGCAGCTCGCTGCCTCTCGCCGTGCGCACCTCGAGCTCGACGTCGTAGGCGCACCACCTCCATCTCACCGCCGCGCCCACCCCTACAGCTCGCCGCGCACGCCCTGCCTCCTTGTAACATATCGGCTCCGAGCCACTGGGTCAACACAAACTGAGAGGAAAAACAAAGAAAAGTAATTAAAAAATAAAAAACAAATGATTTATGGGCCACGTGGACCTGATAGATGGGCCCAAACGGTCAGAAAACGGTTTAACACTGTTAAACCGAGTGATCAGTGCTATATTTCACACACCTGACCCAGTGGTGGTAGTTTTCTGATAAAAAATCAAAGTCGGTACTATGTGTCATTGTTGCCTGAAATATGATAATTTTGCGTCATTTTCTCGCAATATTCTAGCACCGCCCCTTTTTTTGTAACAAGGGTCTTTTACAAATAGCTTGTTTTGGAAAATGTTATTTTAGATCAAACTACTTGTTTCTTGAACAAGATAAATGTAACATAGCCACATAGGAGTATGCATGGTCATTCTTTATTAACTTTTGTTAGGTTATTCCTGTTACATATGTGCTCGTGATAGTAAAAAGGATGGAGTATATGCTGGATAACCACGAGTTACATGGTGCGGCGTGTGTGAGACTCAACGGAAACTATTGTTTGTCTAATCTAGTTAACATTCTTGCTTGATTTGTTCGTCCTACTTCCATATTTCCGTCACTTGAAGCTTCATTGGTTATTGGAAGTAATGAGCAAACCTTATTGCAAAGTATAATTCTTTTTGGTGGAATAAGGTATAGGCAGGGACATTCCGCTCGATCGGCATGTATATTATACTCAGAATACTCAAGAGCATTGGATCCCATTATACGATGACTACAACATGATGAATTGTCAAGACTAGCAAGTTGGCATCATATGCTTTAGGAAATGTTCTTATTTCCAAAACTTGCAGCCTAGTAATGCTCGAATTGATAGGTGTAATAGTGTATGCACGCCAAGCTAAAGCAAGATGCTTGACCACATAGCCAAAGCACTGTCCACCAACAAGTATCCGTAGAAAAAGGCCTAGCTAGATACTGATATCTTCCGTAGATTAAGGTATGATATACAGAGATAAAACTGTACATGCTGTTCTTCCGTACGTATATATTCATGTGCATGTTGGTGCCTCTGCACGTTCCCCGGCTAGGGGAACTTGTGTCCCGCCCCAACACCCACAAATTGTTCTAACACCAGATTATTGGCATGTCCATGGTCAGAAAGCATGATGCTTTGAGCTCAGGTCGACTTGTATCAGGACTCACCAATACTAAACTTTAAACTTAAACTGTATATGGGTAGTTTTATTTTTTTGACCCGTCAACTCATATCGAGAACACGTATATTTTCGTATATGTGTACTCGGTCGAACTGGGTATAATTCATGTTCCGGTCGGCTGAAGTGAACTTTGCATTGGAGCCACTTCGCTCAGAAATACACAACCTGCAGCAGCAGTCGTTATCTACACGCGGTGGTAATAGAGTGAAAACAACCTCTAAAGAAACTAACAATAGTAACATACCAGAGTCGGCTAGATATTTAAGCCGACACACCAAATTTCTTCTTCAATCGGTTTGCTTTTAAAACCGACTCTAATACACACCAAATCTAGTTCAATCGGTTTGTAAAAGAATTTCTCGGCCGATTCCCAAGAGAGTTGGTATGAAGGGGTGTAAAGTTGGTCACGCACGCACGCGTGTTCAAGCTTTCCAATGAGGGCGCGGGCCACGCTAACACACATACACACGGCACACTGGCACAGAGTACAGAGTCACCCAGCATTTCCAAAAATCAGTAGCTGACAGATCCAAGCATAAACCCCCTGCTTTACCTAAAGATCTGACGCCGTATATATATATGGCCAGCTGCCGGGACATTAAGCTTTCTAGAGCGAAATATGACACATGCATCACCAGAAACCTGACCACGAGTAACAAGACTAAAGTTCCACTGCAGAAACCTGAATCTGGATCTTTTTATCCAAAGGTAAACACACATGCATATCGGATAACTTTACCAGGAGGATCCTGGTCATAATACATGCATTAGGAGCTCTTCAAGTTGCCAAGCTATAAGAGTCACACGTACAAAGGTAATCGATTGGATCATCAGATAAACCCCCGTCATCTCTCGTCTCAAAAAAAAAGCAAGGATAAACCCGTGTGTCTTTGTCCTGATCTAGTGGCAGATCGAGGTAAAGCTTTATACAGTATTAATCTTCAGGTATGAGTGTATAATTAGCTGTAATAAAGATGAAGCAAATTAAGAAGCCGAGCACACGCAATAATCCGAGGTGCTAGCTAGAGTGTGACGACGCCTAGTGGACACGCACGTACGTCTAGCTAGCTAGCCGTACATATATATATGGCCTGGAAGCCGAGCTTACTATTTTAGACACAGCCACTGTTGAGTTAGAATGACTGCGTGAGCTCTTGATGGACTTGCATGTGGTTGAGAAACCTGTTCCGGCAATCCTTTTGAATTGTGACAACCAAACTGTTATTGTCAAAGTGAACAATTCTAAGGATAACACGAAGTCATCAAGACACGTCAAGAGATGTTTGAAGTCTGTCAGGAAATTGAGAAACTCCGGAGTAATAACTGTTACGTATATTTAAACAGACAAAAATCTGGCAAATCCCTTTACAAAGGGACTATCATGAAATGTGATAGAAAGTGCATCGAGGGAGATGGGGTTGAGACCCATGGATGTCACACCTAGTGGTAACCCAACCTATGTGATCGGAGATCCCGTGAATTAGGACCTGGGAAGAACAAGCTAGTGGGTGGATTGAGGAGAGTATTTTATAACCCTCTCTATGTAAAGATGCATAACTCTCATAATCTGTAAGGCAGGTTGGCAACATGTCTTAATGTGGTTATGTTGGCTTTAACTAGCAAAGATGATGTCCTACAAGACATTCTTGAAAGAACACACCTATATGAGCTCGACTGTAAACGTCGCGGTCTATGAGACTTGGGTGATCTCTAGTAAACTCATGAAGAGACCAGGGAGTATGACACATATGCTCCAACCCGCGGGGTAGACTACTGGCAGCCAGGTACTAGTTATGATTTTGAGTGAAATCTATTGGCATCAAACTTGCAATTCAAGGTTTGTCCATTGTTCAAGTTGTTGATAGACGTAGTTCAAGATTCTAGGCGAAAGTTCAACTTAACAGTCTCTGCTGAAACACTGGTATATAAACAAGTAGCGAGGATTGGCAAATCTTCAAATGGGCATTTGAGATCTGGTGAAGGATTGTTGGAAATAATGGGCAAAATCATTAGACCCATGTGTGATTTCAAATTTTCCCTAAATCTCAAAGCCCATATATGTGGAAGCTCATATGTGATTTGGCCCAAGTTGGTGGCAGCTCACATGTGTGTGGCAAGAGCTGTGGGAGCTAAAGTTTAGTCCCACATGGAAAATTGAAGGAGAGTTGCACCACCTTATAAGGTGGAGTGTTGCATCACTTTGTAAGTGAGTGACAATAAGAGAGCTACACGCACGCTTCTCCTCCGACGACGACGCCGCTCGCATGCACGCGCACTCGCCTCGTCACGACGCGACGCGACGCGCGCGCACCGGGTTGCGGGAATCTTGTCGAGCCGAGCTTTATTTTGCTGCTCAGGAAAATGTGTGCGGTTAGACAGACGTGTCAACAGTTAGCGGATTCGGGTCGCTCCCGAATCGTGGGATATCTGTAACCGACCCAAACGTGCGCGACGTGGGCTTGGTCCACTTCGTGTCCTGTACGAGATTTCCGAGCCGCTCTATATAAACGTCTGTGCGGCTTCCACAACGTACGACACCAAACCAATCTAGGGTTTTGCCATCCTCTCTGCTTGCGCCGCCACCGTAGTCTACTCCATCCTGCTTGCCGGCGTGCACCAGCGGTCGGGAGAGCAGGTCTCCGGAACCACTCGCCTTTGTGATCCTGTACGGGAGAGGGTGAATAAAGTTTTTGGAAAGCGCTCCGCGCGACTACTCAAGTTCGGCATCACGGTGCGTCTTCCCGGTCGTCAAGCCAAACCTCGTGCGTGTCGTCTTCAACGCCGACTTCTTTATCAGGCTACTGCACCAACATCGACTAAATCGACAACCGATCAGTACGTACACCGTCAACAGATCTGTTATTTTACTATGGCTGTTAGTACATATAATCTGTTACTGTTCATGTTGATCAATATAACTAGTATGTTAGAGGTTTACGTGATTGTAGCTTCTGTTGTCATGATTTATATTCTGGAATTAACCATGAAAATTATGATTAATAATCTAACAGCAAATTAAGAAGCCGAGCACACGCGAGGTGCTAGCTGGAGTGTGACGACGCCTAGTGGACACGCACGTACGTCTAGCTAGCTAGCCGTACATATATATATGACCTGAAATATCTGGGTTGCTTTTCACGTACTGTCCTATCCTTGATTGTTAGGTAATCTTTGCCATATATCGCGGCGATCTTCATAAAGCTAGGCACGGTTAGTCGTGGACACGACCGTCGTACGTGGTGGAACAAATATCCCCTACTAATTAATATGCATGCCTGATCTATAGGGAGGAAATGATGCATGATGGATGCAGCAAGTAAAAGGAAGAAGGAAAAGAAAACATGATCTTGCGCTACACACGTCCTGAAAACAAAGGCACTGACGCACATAGGCAAAAGTATATGCGTGCAAGTTCGTGTGAGGTCCGAGTCTACAAAGGAACCAAATTAATGACACGATCGTGAGAAAGACAGATATGAGAATTAAAACGTGGTATTCCTACCAATGGTCGAGAGGCGCGAACGGATGCTTCCTCGGCATGGCGCATGCATGCAGAGCTATACTGGTAGGTGGCTTTCGCTGGATATGGACCGCCACCCACCCTATTTCTTGGAAACGGCGGCCGCATGGACGGACACGTAGAAAGCTGGTGCTAGTGGAAGTATCATAATACTAATATCATGCATATGATACTAGTGTATGATATTATGTCTCTAGTGCATTATAACATGTAGTGGTATATTTATTGATTTATAGAGTCTCTATGCAAAACATGTGTACTACCTCCTTCACGGTTTGCAGGGCGCCTAATCAAATTTGGGTTTTTCCAAAACTGTAAGGCTGGTCTTAGTGGGGAGTAACATAAGCTAGTAACGTGCATAAGTTACTAGTCTATGCTACTACCTTCATAGTGGTAGTAACTTATGTCTAGTATCATACAAGGTCTAATTTATTAACATGTAGACTCATCTTACCTTGAAATGTGTGATGTTATGGTAACATAGCTAGTTACCACAAGGTTCTCTTTCATCATTTAATGACATGCCACATCACTAAATTGCTTAGTTGGCACTGCATGTAGATGCATGTTACTACTATGTTACTCCCACTATGACTAGCCTAACGTTCCTAGGCGCATAAGAATTAATGGTTGATTAATGTGGCATCTTTCCTCCCAACTTCCTATGCATGCAACAGTCTTCCACCAATGCATGCGCCTTAACCGCTCACTAATAGGCTAATTTTCAGCCAATATGTGCATGCCTAGGTCCGTGAGATTTTTGTAGAACGCCCTACAAACCGTGAAGGAGGGAGTATAAGATTTACTTGTCATTATGATTTATAGTTTTACGTGCTATGATATGGTATCTACCTATGATACTCTAACCACATCTCTCTTTATTAATTGTGATGTCACATCAGATTTTTGCCAAGTTGGCATGCATGATACACCTTAGGCTAGTCATAGTGGGAGTAACTTGAGTACTCTCTCCTTCACGGTTTGCAGGGCGCTCTACAAAAATCTCATGGACCTAGGCGTGAACATATTGGATGAAAATTAGGTCTATTAGTGAGTGGTTAAGGCGCATGCATTGGTAGAAGACTGTTGCATGCATAGGAAGTTGAGAGAAAATGTGTCACGTTATTCAACAATTAATTCTTATGCGCCTAGGAACATTACAGTTTTGGAAAAAAACCAAATGTAATTAGGAGCCCTGCAAACCGTGAAGGAGGTAGTAGTAACATAGTCCTACATGTATTACCAATTAAGCATTTAGATAACATGGCATGCAATTAAATGATGAGAGAGAGGCTTGTGGTAACTAGCTATGTTACCATAACATCACACACTTCAAGACAAAATGAGTACATTGCAATAAATAAGCCTTTGCATGATACCACCCATATGTTACTTTCCACTATGGAGTAGTAACATACGCATGTTACTATTCTAAGTTACTCCCCACTATGACCAGCCTTATGATACTAGCACTAGGGCCAGCCGAAAGAGTCAGTTGGACGCCGCACGACGTCCGTGCTTGTAAGGCTGGTCATAGTGCATAGTAACTTCGACTAGTAACATGCATATGTTACTAGTCTAAGTTATTATCTTTATAGTGCAAAATAACTTAAGTGTGGTAACATACAATGTCACACTAATTAGGCTGTAGACTCAGTTTGCCTTGATATGTGTGATGTTACAGTAACATAGCTAGTTACTCAATCTATCTATTTCCTCATTAACTCATTGCCACATAAGCAAAAGTGCTGAGTTGGACCCTTAGTTACTAGTGAAGTTACCCTCGCTATGACCAGCCTAAGGCTAGTCATAGTGGGAGTAACTTGACTAGTAACATAGTCCTACATGTATTGCCAACTTAGCATTTAGATGCAATTAAATGATGAGAGAAAGTTTGTGGTACTAGTAACTAGCTATGTTACCATAACATCACATATTTTACACAAAATAAGTCTACATTACAATAAATAAGTCTTTAAATGACACAACACATATATTACTTTCCACTATGAAGATAATAACTTAGACTAGTAACATGCATATGTTACTATTTCTAAATTATTTTCCTACTATGACCAGCCTAAGGTGTCAAGCGGGGCATATAACTTTTTCATCAATTTCCTCGATCGGGTCGTCGGTCTCAGCTTGGACATCGCGATCGGATGGCGATCTGGTATATGGTAGAGACCCGATCGATCGGCACAGATAATGGCCGGATAATAACAGGCTACCTCTTCGATCCTGTATTGCATGCGCACACGTTGAGTTTAGTTGTCTCGACGGCGTACGTACGTGCTCCGATCCGTCCTTTGCTGCTGGGTTTTGCTTTTTGAAGTTTCTGGTTTGGCCTGCTCCGGTCGTGTCTGTTCCCTAGTCGGTCAACGCAGATTATATATATATATATCATACTATTTCCGGATGCAACTACACCCACGTGTGTTTCACACCATGTAGGTAGTATCTATCATATCGAAGAGTATATACACGTAGTATGAAATATTATAAGCTATTTAGTAGTATATATACTACTTTTGAGGTAGTATGTATAAGTTTTTTACATACTCTTATTTTACGTACAAATATGAAGGATATTTCGGAAATATAAGGCAAGCTATGACTCCGCTTGCATTTTTTCCACGTAACTTGATTTGAAGTATCTTAGATTTTAGTATATGAACATACTCAAACCGATAAAGTATCACCTATACTTTCGTATGAGAGTGTATAAGACATGGGTGTAACTACACCCGGGAGTTAGAAAAATTATATATATATATATATATATATATATATATATATGTTGGAGGAGAAGATGTAACGTGCCAGCCAGATCTCTTATTGCCGCCACTATATATGTCACGTACTACTAGCTAGCTAGCCACGTGAAGATGTACAGTGGGTGGCTGAGCCGGGCTAGCTCCATGTCAACTCACCAGTCAGTGATCTGCAGTCACACTCGATCTTCGGTTAGCCTAACGGCATACGTACGCAAGTATGCACGCATGAGTGGTTCATTTTTCGGGCGGGAGCCCGTGGCGACGACGCAACGACGCCATGCACGGTGTCGCGCAAGCTGCTTTCTTCCCGTCCCGGCCGGTAGCTTCATTTGCCAGCCGTGCCGGCCAGATTTGACCCCAAAGCTACAACCTGCCGGCCGGCTGAGCCAGATATATATGCATGTGATCCCTGTTCCTTCAGCGAGGCATTGTGCGTTACAACCATGCACACTACGGAAGTGCGATGTGGTACTCCTCCTTGCATGCTCCTATTCTTACTTGCAATTGATCGCTCCGTACTTAAATTTGAGATGTTTTGGAATTCTACCAAAATAGGCTACTCCCATACAAATCTAGACAAAGTTGGGACATCTAATTTGAAATGAAGGAAGTACTCCCTCCAATCCATATTAGTTGACTTAGATTTGTCTAGATGCATATTTTAGTGCTAGATGCATTTGAATCTAGACAAATCAAATTCAGCTGATATGGGTGAAGGAAAGTATTTTTATTGAAATAGAGGTAATACGTGCTAACCAAAGCATAAATCGGCAGCCTGCTTTATCTACAGATCTGACGACAGGCAGAACATTAAGCGTACCTCTCGTTTAAAAAAAAAAAGGAGAACATTAAGCGTACCCACCAGATAGATACATGGGCAACATATGGCATGTCTAATCACCTAGAATTGATTCCTGTCCACAAGTGACAAAGTTCCTCTGTCAAATCATCCTGAATTCTTTATATCCTGATTGAGCATGAATACAGCTAAGAACCATACGTGCAAAGATGATCGATCAGATCATTGCTACATCTAGAGACAGAATAAAATGCACTTTGATCCTTTAGCTTGGCTCGGCTAGTACCAATTGGGCAATAAATCCTGAGAGTGAGTTAGAGTGCGATGCCGATTGGGCAAAGCACCAGATTTGAAGGAGCGATAATCTAAATTATCCACTGCAATATACGGGATTAATCCATTCATACGTACGTACTGCTGCCTGTCTGAAATATCTTTTCCAGTAGTAAGGGCATCTTCACCGGGCTGATTCATCCGGTTGTTCTAAATAGTCCGTTTCTGTCTGTTTGGATCGGGCAGCGGTAGATTTGAGGCCGTGGTCTGGCATCTCCGGCCGGCTGCGTTCAGCGATGTGCCCATTTGTTCGCGCTTGGCCATCGCCAACGCCGCGTATTCTCAGTGGCTTCTTGCCGCCACGCCGTCTCCCGCCTTTTTTTCCATCCGCTTTCTGCGAGTTCTGGGCGTTTTCCGTCACGTCCAGGCGCAGCCATAAAAAGGAGAGGCCGCCGAGATATCTTCGCCCAGATCCATACCACCCACAGCACAAAAAACACCATGCCTGGCCGCCGGCGTTGACCCGACGAGGTCTGTGGCAACCCCGACGCCGGCAGAGAAGAGGGGACCAAGCGGCCGTGGTGGTTGCCGAACCCGTCATTGCCATGACGCTCTCATTATAACTACAACAGGACCACCAGCGAGTGTTTCTGGTTCAAGGTGATGAACCGCGTCTTTCTGCCGGAGCACCGTCGACGTCTAGCACTCAGGGAAGTGCGTGACGACATCCGCGAAGCATTGCGGGCCAATCCTGACGACGCGTACATGCATGCCCGCCTCCACCAATCCGAAGAAGAGCTGCAGATGCAGGAAGCGATCTACCGCTCTCTCAGCATAGAATGGGGCCTTACCGACCCGTAGGCGGCGCCTAGCTAGAATGGCCAAGGCCGGTCGACCCGTAGGCGACCAGTTGTACTCTTGTTTGTAATATATGAAGGGAATATGCCCGAGAGGCAATAATAAAGTGGTTATTATCGTATTCCTTGTTTATGATAAATGTTTATTTTGCATGCTATAATTGTATTAATACGGAAACGTTAATACATGTGTGTTTAATAAACAAAAAGGAAGTTCCTAGTTATGCCTCTCTTATAAACTAGCTCGTTGATTAACAAGATAATCAAAGTTTCCTGATCATGGACATTGGATGTTGTTAATAACGAGGTCACAACATTAGTGTAATGATGTGATGAACATTCATCCGAAGTATAGCATTACGATCAAAGTCATTGAGTTTATATTGCTATAACAACTTACGAAGTGATCCTAATCCTTAGACCATGAGATCATGTTAATCACTAACACCGGAAGAGTTTCTTGATAACATCAAACATCACACCGTAACAGGGTGATTATAAAGATGGATTCAGAACTAATAAAGTGTTATGTTGAGGCCCATGGATCGAGAGTGGAATTTGTTCATCCCGATGACGGATAGATATACTCTGGGCCCTCTCGGTGATATCACATTGGTTAGCTTGCAAGCAAGTGATTTGATCACTAGAATGTTATATCACGGGAACGAGAAAAGAGTGCATGTCAGTAACGAGATTAAACTAGGTATGGATATACCGATGATCGAATCTCGGGCATGTAATATATTGCGAAACAAAAGAATTAAGATACTAGCGTAAAAGGTTCCGACGATCACAAGAAAGTCATCGTTGAATGTGTGGGAGTCAGTATGGGTCTTGAGATCCCGCTTCTGATTATTGATCCGAGAGGGGTCTCGATCATGGCCGCATTATTCGCGAACCGTAGGGTGACACACTTAAGAGACACCGACATCCATTTGGAGCAAAAGTTTCATGCCGAAAAGAATAACAAGCGCAGAAATTTATTTCACTAGATACCGAAACGGGTTTTCGGGTGAAATTGCAGAAAGTGTTTCTGCATGTGAAATGAAATACTAGCAAGGGGTTATATGTGAATGTTTGTCATTAAAGTAATTGACAAATTTCTGAATAAATAAAAGGAGTTTTATTTAATGAGAGCTTGCATTAAATTTGGTGGAAATTTAATGGGAATTTGAGTGGGTTTTTTAGTGGAGGGAATTAAAAGGCATTTGAGTAAGTGGAGTGTCCACCCACATGAATGTGGAAGAGGTGGGGGCAGCCCCATGGCTGGGCGCATGGCCCCTTGGGTGCCCCCCCTCTCCTTATAAAAGGAGCCCCCTCCCTCTCTCTCACTCACACCTCCTCATGAAGGATCTCTCTCCCCCTCTAGAATTTATCTTCCATGGTCTCGGACTAGCGAGATACATGTTTCCGGTGGCTATTCGGCAAGAAAGAGTTGTGCTTCCACTGCATCGCTGGAGCGAGGAGGCGGAGGTTGCTCGGTGCCTCAAACGTGTGTGCGAGCACGGATGCGCTGCTGTTTTGCGGCACTAGGACTTCCTCTCGATCTTGAGATCGGCAAGAGATAGTCTACATAAACCACGATTTTGGACTCGTGAAGCTTTGTCGGTCTTCAAGGGTATGTTCTCTACGGATATACATCCGCCCGTTGTTTGTATCTAGTAGATAGATCTTGGTACATGGTTGTTCCCATCGTAGGTAATTTTTTGTTTTCTATGCTGCGAATCCTACAATATATTTGCCGGTTTAATAAAGTTTTTTATTGCAAATGGCCAATGACTACATTGATAGATCATACATGGCACACGCATATCTTAGCCTACTCGTCTGAGTCGGAGAAGGAGTCGGAGTGGTAGAAGTGACGGCACATATATGGTGTGGTCAAAGACGCTGACGCTAAACTTTCCTTCGCCATCATAGTTGAAGACGAGGATGTGTCCCGCCTCGATCTGGTACATCTGGCCGAGGTGGTCGGACTGCATATCGACCGGGTACCTAGTGGTCCTGAAGCCGTTCGCCCGCAGCATGACAAGCGGTGGCGGCTCGTCGCTGATCAGCGTCACAAACCTGCGGGGGAGGAGCAGCCTGTCGCGCGACATGCCGAGGTAGATGGCCACGACGAACTGGGTTCCTGGATCGAAATCTTCGGGCGACGACGGAGGTGAGGGAGAGCGAGGTGGCGCGATGATTTGGCCGCGTCCTCCCCGCCTTCCTCGATGTCCACGGCCGCTGCGCCCTTCCCTCGATCCAGCGCCGCCGGCCATCACTAGCTACAGGTAGTGGAGAGCGAAAAGGAGAAGGAGGAGAGGATGGTGTTCTGTGGAAAGAAGATGGTCGCGGACGACCAGTTAAAAAGGGTCGGCATCGAATGCTGGCGCGAAGGCTGAAAAGACGACATTGAAGTGTCCTGCCAGTCAGTGTGTCGTCTCGTCGCCATTGATGTCGCAGGATACCGCCGGCCAGCCTTCCGCGCAGCGCCTCTGAATCGTTGTCGTGGTTGCGTCTGAATCGGTGTCGCTACGCGCGTCTAAATCAACGTCGCAGTGACTGACGGGTGGGTCAGAGGCACCAATGGACAAGACACCCGAGCTGTCCGCGCGTGTCTGGGCCAACGCAACCGTTGCCCAGATTAGATGCACGGATGGATCAAACCGGACAAGTTTGTCCGAATGGGTTGGCCCCGCTTGGCGCCACGCACATTCCCGTGCGTCCGCACGGATAATTTTGGACAAGCTTGTACGGAGAAGCGTCGGTCTTGTAGAGATGCCATAAGGAGATGCTGCATGACTACGCCAAAATCGGACTGATCGTGGTTGTGGCATGCGAGGTAGAAAAAATATCGAGTTTGCTAATCTATACCTAATAATAAAACACGAAGTGTTTCTTCCGATCCAATACTTTTTTACACTGTTTTGTCCTCCTACCAAAATAAGTAATACTACCTACACCACTGTTTAAAATCTTCTGTAGTATCAGCAAGCGGCAACAAGAATGATCAGTATGAAACCAAATGATCAAGTGGGATAAAATTCACCATGTGCTGATAATGGGCGAATGAAAGGAAAAGTGGGCCATTGCATTCTCGAATGAAAGGAAGGAGGAAAATTAAGAAAAGCGCCAGAGGGATTAGAGGACGCAAGTGGCTGTGTTTGGGCTCATACACTTCCTCCCAACGTGGTGAGGGAGCCAGCCAGGGCCAGGATCCATATGTTCATTCTAGATGATTTATACCGTTAAAATTCTAGTCAGGCCTTGCTTCGATAAGTGCTCGATAGCAATTTGCTTGGATTCCGAATATTGTTCTCGGGTATGCAATTTTTAACCATATAGCATATTTTTATCAATGCTTATGCATAATTTGCCACCATTTACTGAAAATAAGTCAAGCTAACCATGACTAAGACCTTAGCGGTTTACATTCTTATTGAACGCCAAGTAACATACCTCAATTTGAGTGAGTGATATAGTTAGATGGGAACTATTGTAAGTAAGTACAGTTTTTTTCGAGAACCCGCATGAGGTCTTACGGTACTCTAAATCTCTCAAATATCTACTAACTTTTTCCGCCGCAATGCGTAGGCATTTGATAAACACTACACATCATGGTCCGGTGGGAAACAAACCATCGGACTAGCTTCTGGCTTCACGCGATGCATCCAACGATGTGCGATTGGGCTATATAATGCCCCTAACCATCTCTCGTCCCCAACGATCCTAACCACCTCACCGTCGACTCTGCCGTCAATCCACTGTGTCGCCATCTGTAGCGTATTCATGATGTACGCCGCTGCTCCATCCTCGCCATGCATCCTTTGTTCGACTCTAGCTGAGCGATCTTCACTCGAATGCTCCTCCGTATCGAGGCATCCGACGTCGGCGATGCGCCCCAATATCCATGCGCCGTCATCTACACAACGCCTGCTTGGCGTTCGTTGCTTCTCCATCCTTGTCGCGCTTCCTTGGTCTGACTCTAGCTGAGCAGTCTCAACTTAATTGCTTCACATCCGGCCCCGATGACATGGTCAAATCCCATCCATGTCGACCACAGAGCACCATTCTTAAGTCATCATTGGCACCAGCCGATGATGCTTCCTTATCCAAATCTGTTTGCTTCTTTCATTAAAAGGGGTTGCAAGAAAATATAATATAGTGCTTTCGAGTTATCATCTGTATACTTCTTACACCAAACGGTTCTGCTTCAGAAAATCTAACGTTGTCGCACTTCCAACACCATGGATTCTACTAGAGTCATATGTGTTTCCTACTACCAATTTAAGTGGTTCCAAAGCTAAAATCATTGCATCATCTAAAATTACAAAGCTATCGACGTAACAATGGCATGCTTCTTACATTGAAAATTACGCTTCACACAACCTTCCCATTGATCTCAAACTCATACTGTCAATTTTCTGTTTTTCTGGCCAAGAAGTTGTTGTGAGGAGGAAGAAAGGTAGGATTGGTTAGCAAGAGGGGTACCTGGACGTGAATCACGGAAGCAGTTGTTACGAAGGAAGCAAAATCAACGGGAGCAGTTTCTGGTAGAAGTTATTATGAAGGAAGCAAAATCAGTGGGAGGAGTTTATGGAGCAGTTACTATGAAGCATTCAACTAAGAAAAAAACCAACGTGGATGTTCCAACAGAATCGGACGGCCCCTTTGCTTCCAATCCTACGACCCACCACTGGTCCGATGAGAAGCTAGTATCGGACTCCGATTCCTAGCGGTGCCCCAGGCATTTTGCTAGTTCTGGACTAACCGAGAACTAGTAAGTTCTGGATGAATGGTTTCACCTGCTTGATTGATTTTATCGGTGGGTGCTATACGCCTCTCAAAGCGGCCGCAACGCGCACGCGCCGCCGAAAGAGTGCAGTACCTGCGCCGGCCCACTTAGAGATTACATATTCTTATTTTTCTTTCTCTTTTCTGGATTTTATTTAAACTATGAAAATTCTTTATAATTATGATTTAAGAACTTTGAATATTTTCAAATATTCGTGTACAAGTTTTAATATTATAAACAAAATTTCAAAATTATGAAGAAATTTTTTCAAAAAAAACATAAACAAAATTTCAAAAATCATGGCCCAATTTTGGAAAATCATGAACCAAATTTAAAAACCATGAACCAAAAATTTAAAAACATGAACAAAAAATTCGTAAATCATGGACCCAATTTGAAAAATTATGAACCAATTTGAAAAACAATGAACCAAAATTCATAAAAAAATAAAGGTTTTTTCAAAAAAAAAACGGGAAAAATAAACTTTTAAAAAACGTCAACTAAAAGAAACATAAAAGGAAAACAGAAACAGACAAAAAGAAAAGAGAAAAAACTTGATGCTTACTGGGCCGGCCCAACAGGAGGTGCTCCCTATGCCGCCGCCCGCTGGCGCGCAGGCCGCATATAGCATTCGCAGATTTTATCAAGATTTGTACTGGACTGCTATGTTTCATTTTTCGTGTTGGGTCGGCCGTTTGACTATGGGCTGGAACCCTTTGTTTTTGTCCTTTTGACTTCTGTATTGCGCTGCATGTAAAGGCGCCGTAGGCCCATGTTCTGCCTCTATTTTTTGGTTCTAGTTTTTTCTTCTATTTTTACCCTGGTGTGTTCGTTTTTATAGTTCAAAGATTTTTCCTACACATTTTATGGTGTTTATTATTGATGCAATTGCATATAGATGCGCAACCGCGTAGAAATTGGAAATGCTTGCCATTTTCTATGCGTCAATTGTTTATAGACGCACAACTGTACATTTGTGTGAAATTGGAAAAGTATGCCATTTGTTCACAAAAAAAAGTATGCCATTTTTATACTAAGTGCAATTGCATATGATGCACAACTACAAATATGTGTGAAGTTGGAAATGTATCCCATTTTCATACTACGTGCAATGACATGTAGATGCGCAACTGCACATATGTGTGAAATTAGACATGTATGACATTTTTATACTACGTGCAATTGCGTATATGTGTGAAAATCTCATTCCTTTTCTGTAAGTGCAATTGCATATAGGTGTTAATGGCATGTATGTGTGCAATTAGAAATCCATTTTTTTAGTGAAATTCCACATAAATGCGCAATCTATATCTTCACATGTATATCAAGTTGCGGTTGTTTACCAGAAAAAAATGCAACAAAAATATACACATGTTTCTGCTCGTAGATACACGATTGTAAATGGATTGTGTATATTACCTTCATTTCAAAATATAAGATGTTTAGTAGGTTATTTTAGCCTATCAAAATATCTTATTTTAAAAACATGGTAATATATATGTGCAATTATATATATTTTTTGAGAGAAAATTGTATTTTTTCCATCTCTTTGTAATTGCTATTGTCGTGCATTTTTCCTTCTTAAAAAGGCCTAAGTAAAAAAAAAAAGCCCACGAAGGGAAAGTGGGTACGATCGAGAAAAGCTTTCGGTTAAGCTGGCCGAGTGGCCGACCCAGAATTTGAGTAAGGCTGCCTGTCCTAAATATCCTTTTCAACAGTCAGTAGTAAGGGGCATGTTTGATAGGCCATATTCCGGTTCTCGCATGGCATTGAAACAAATAGGTCCATTTATTTTTCTCGGTTACATGGATTTATTGCATCGCACAGGTTTTAGAACAAGTCCGTTTCCCGTTTCTGCTGGGAAGGCCGATTTTGAGTGTTCATGGGACAGACCTTGGCAAGCGCAAGGAGAGGAACTTTCTGCGCGGGAAGGTAGCGCGAAGATGGTAGGAGCCAGAAAAATTGCAGCGACGTATGGCGTAGAAAGTAGGCTCGCCTCCCTCTTATGTTGTAACCACTCGCTGTGAGAAAAATCCATCCCCATTTTCTTCTTGGGCGGAAGTCTTGGTGGTGGCGGCGATTTAGATCTCTGCCAACAGCTGCTACGATCAGTCAGACAATGACTTCGACGTCTTCTCCAACTCCGGTGTCTAACGCCTTGCAGATCTACGGCACCGGCATCTCCCTCACCTTCTTCCTCGCCTGCTCCCAGTCATCGATGCCTGCAGCCATGGAGGTCAAAACCTTTTCCTTGCCTCCTCCTCATCTATGTTAGTACCTAGGTAGTTAGCTCGACATTAGGATAGTACCTAGAGTGCTTATGCAATGCCACTCTATTTAGATCCTACAATTGAAGGTTATCATCCAGGCAGCTACCCTGGTCGCCTCTATTCAGGCATGGATGCTCCTGATCCACAAAAGAGCGGATGGTAGGACTAACTGGGTGGCAGTGACATATGGTCCTATGATTGTTGGAATTATGCCCTAGAGGCAATAATAAAAATGTTATTATTATAATTCTTGTTCATGATAAAGTTTATATTCCATGCTAGAATTGTATTAAGCGGAAACTTTAATACTTGTGTGGTTTGTGAACAACACCGTGTCCCTAGTATGCCTCTATGGACTAGCTCATTGATTAATGATGGTTAAGGTTTCCTAACCATAGACATGAGTTGTCGATTAATAATGAGATCATATCATTGGGAGAATGATATGATGGACAGACCCAAACTAAGCGGAGCAATTAGATCGTGTCATCGTGTTCATCTTTGCGAAGCTTTTCTTATGTAAAATATTGTATTCCTTAGACCATGAGATAATACAACTCCCTGGTATCGGAAGAAAGCTTTGAGGTCATCAAACGTCATCCTATGAGAGGGTGATCATAAAGGTGTCTCTCAGGTGATCGGAAAGTACCTGTTGGGTTGTATGTATCGAGATGGGATTTGTCCCTCCTAAGTCGGAGAGATATACTTCGGGCCCACTCGGTAATCGATATCAACACCGCTTGCAAGCATGTGGTTAAGGAGTTAATCACAAAGTGATATCGGATTACGGAACGAGTAAAGTACTTGCTGTGAATGAGATTGAACTAGGTATGACGGTACCGACGAACAAATCTCGGGCAAGTAAAATATCGCGAGACGAAGGGAATATATATATATGGGATTGATTGAATCCTGGCATCGTGGTTCATCCGATATGATCATCGATGAATGTGTGGGAGTCAATATGGGTTTCCAGACCCCGCTGTTGATTATTGATAGAAGATCATGTCTGCATATTCTCTAACCCGGAGGGTCACACACTTAACGTGTCTCGACGCTAGGATAGATTGGATAATTGGTTTATGAGTTTTTGTTCGGAGTCTCGGATGGGATCCGGGACATCACGAGAGGTTCCGGAATGGTACGGATAATAAGATTCATATAAGGCAATGCAGTTTTTGGAGTTCGGAATTGTTTCGGGTTATTCGGTATTATACCGGAAGCTTCTAGAACCTTCCGGAGTGGGACCAACGTGGCCCCACTTGTCGGGAGGGGGAGGGGGCCTATGAGGGAGTGCCCTGGACCATTGGGCCAGGGGAACAAGGCCCCATAGGGCCCAGCCGGCCAAACCCTAGGGAAACCCTAGGGGAGCTTCTAGAAGGGGGGAACTTGCCCCCCACTCCTCCCTCCTTTGGCCACCGGCCTAGGGCTTGGGGAAGGGGCAAGGGCTAGCCTCCCACCCCTCTATATAAAGAGGGCTAGGGGCGCACCCCTCCCACACCTCCTCCACAACCCTAGCCACCTGCTGCCCCTCCTCTCTCTCTCCCTCCCGACTGCGAGTAGGCGAAGCCCTGCTGCAGAAACTCTCCACCGTTTGCACCGCGCCGTCGCGTTGTAGATCCAATCTATCTCTCCACCCTACTTGCTGGACCTAGGAAGGAGGATACGTTGAGGTGCCGCACGTGTGCATCTCTCGGAGGCATCGCCACTTGCGGTGTTAGATCGGATCGGATCGCGAGGAGGAGAAGAGAGTACGACTACATCACCCACGTTCCGTCGAACGTTCCGCTGTGCGAATCTTCAAGGGTATGAAGATCTCATCTATCCCCCTCGTTGTTTGCATCTCCTAGATTAGATCTTGGCTTTCCCGTTCGCATCCGTAGAATTTTTTTGATTTACTATGTTGCGAAACCCTTCAGTGGTATCAGAGCTAGATCTATGCGTAGATGTGTTTCACGAGTAGAACGCAACATGGTTGTTGCGGGCGTTGATGTTTTTTGTTGCAATCCTCTTGTTTGTGTACTTCTTATGACGCGGGATAGTGAGATCGAAGCGGTCCAGGCCAACCTTACGCGACGTTGTTTGCGAGACCGGCTCCGCACTTGGCGTGTGGCTTGTTCCACACATGCGGCTGGTGGATGCCAGTTTCTCTCACTATAGTTGTCATGGGATTTACACCGGAGTTTGGCAACCATAATATCACCGTTGTGGCTTTCCGTAGGTAAGAATCGTTCTTAGCTTGTTACTCCCATAAGCCACGTAAAACATGCAACAACAAAGTAGAGGCGTCTAACTTGTTTTTGTAGGGAGTGTTTTCTGTGATATGGTATGGCCCAAGATTTTATGTGTATGTTGTATGCGATGATCATGTTTTGTAATGTTTCACGACTTGCATGTCGATGAGTACACAACCGGCAGGAGCCATATGGTTGTCTTTATAATTGTGTATGACATGTGTGTCAACTTCTTATACGCCATGTAATAGCTTTACTTTATCTCTAAGTAGTTAGCAATAGTTGTAGTTGCTATTCGTGGTGGAGGCAATCATGGTGGAGTGATGGAGATCATGCCGGCACGCACAAGATGGAGATCATTGCGCGAAGATTGGCTATACCATGTCACATAAAGTTATATGCATGTGATGTTTATCCTTTTATGTATCTTATTATGCTTAGATCGCGACGGTAGCATTATAAGATGATTCCTCACTTAAAGATCAAGATAAAACTGTGTTCTCCCCATGTATGCACTGTTGTGAAATTTCGTCGTGTTCAAGCATCACGTGATGATCGGGTGCTATAAACTCTACGTTCACATACAACGGGTGCAAGCCAGTTTTGCACACGCGGAAATACTTGAGTTTGACTTGACGAGCCTAGCATGTACAGACATGGCCTCGGAACACATAAACCGAAAGGTTAAGCATGAGTCATATGAATGATATGATCGACACTTTGTTGTCCACCATTGAAACCACATCTCTTCTCGTGAAGATCGGATTAGGTGTGGTGAATTTGGAATATGTTCACTAAACAACTTGAGATATGTTGAATTTAGTGGGTGTTCATCTAGTAATTTGATTAAGTTGAACTAGTTATCATGAACATAGTCTAAATTGTACTTGCAAATTTTGTAGATCAAATGGCTAAGTCCAACTTCAACTTCAACGTTTTTGCTGAGAAAGAAAAGCTTAGAAACAATGGGTCTAATTCACCAACTGGTTCCGCAATCTGAGAATCATTCTCGCTGGCGGACAAAAGGACTATGTCCTTGAGAATGCGCTAGGTGACGCCCCTGCTGTAGATGCGTCGACTGATGAGAAAGCTGTTTATCAGTCGCGTAAAGATGATTATGGTGTGATTAAGAGCACCATGTTGTTTGCTATGGAATCGGACCTTCAAAGTCGTTTTGAAGATTACCCTGGGCCCTTTGAGATTCTTGAGAAAATGAAAACTATGTTTCATACTCAGGCCCGTTCTGAGAGATATGAGATCTCTGAGAAATTCTTTAACTGCAAGATGGAGGAAGGGAGTTTCGTTAGTGAGCACGCCATAAAGATGTCGGGCTACACTCAACGCCTTGAGCAACTGGACTGCAAGATTCTAGAGGAGCTCAAGATTGACAGGGTTCTGCAATCACTCCCTCCTAGCTACAAAAGTTTTGTAGTGACTCATAATCAGATTGGTTCCACTGATACGATCACCGAACTCTTCGCTAAGCTAAAAACTGCGAAGGTGGACATCAAAAAGGATAATCATGTGTTGATGGTCAACAAGCCCCCCAGCTTTAAGAAAGGTAAGGGTGCAAAGAAGCCCTTCAAGAAAGGAAGCGGCAAGCGCGTTGCCCCTACTGAGAAGAAGCTCAAGTCTGGACCTAAGCCGGACACTGAGTGCTTCTATTGCAAGGACAAGGGTCACTAGAAGCGCAACTGTCCGAAGTACTTAGCGGACAAGAAGGCTGGCACCATCAAAGGTATATTTGATATACATGTTATTGATGTTTTCCTTACTAGCCCTCGTTGTAGTGCCTGGGTATTTGATACTGGTTCAGTTGCTAATATTTGTAACTCGAAACAGGAGCTACGGAATAGACGGCGGCTTGCGAGGGATGAGGTGACGATGCGCGTTGGCAACAGATCAAGAGTTGATGTGATGGCCGTTGGCACGCTCTCCTTAGTTTTACCTTTGGGACTAGTTTAAAACCTTAATAAATGTTATTATGTGCCTGCGTTGAGCATGAACATCATATCTGGATCGTGTTTATTGCAAGATGGTTATTCATTTAAATCTGAGAATAATGGTTGTTCTATTTATATGAGTAACATCTTTTATGGTCATGCACCTGCTGTGAATGGTTTATTTCTTCTGAATCTCGAAAGGGATGAAACACACATCCATAACATTGAGGCTAAGAGATGCAAGGTAGATAGTGATAATACTACTTATTTGTGGCACTGTCGTCTAGGTCATATTGGTGTAAAACGCATGAAGAAACTCCATTCTGATGGACTTTTGGAGTCTCTTTATTTTGAATCATTTGACACATGCGAACCATGCCTCATGGGCAAGATGATCAAAACCCCGTTCTCCGGAATGATGGAGCGAGCAACGGGCTTGTTGGAAATCATACATACCGATGTATGCAGACCGATGAGTGTTTCAACGCGCGGTGGATATCGCTACTTTCTCACTTTTACCGATGACTTAAGTAGATATGGGTATATCTATTTAATGAAACATAAATCTAAAACATTTGAAAAGTTCAAAGAATTTCAGAATGAAGTGGAAAACCATCGTAACAGAAATATTAAGTTTCTACGATCCGATTGTGGAGGTGAATATTTGAGTTATGATTTTCTCACGCGCCTTAAAGCAAGCGGAATCATTTCGCAACTCACGCCACCCGAACACCACAGCGCAATGGTGTGTCTGAACGCCAGAATCGAACTCTATTAGATATGGTCCGATCAATGATGTCTCTTACTGATTTGCCGTTATCATTTTGGGGTTATGCATTAGAAACCGCTGCATTCACTTTAAATAGGGCACCATCTAAATCCGTTGAGACGACACCATATGAACTGTGGTTTGGTACTAAACCTAAGTTGTCGTTTCTTAAAGTTTGGGGATGCGAAGCTTACGTCAAGAAGTTGATGACGGACAAGCTCGAAACCAAAGCGGAGAAATGCGTCTTCATAGGATAACCTAAGGAAACTATTGGGTATACCTTCTATCACAGAACCGAAGGCAAAGTGTTTGTCGCAAAGAACGGATCCTTTCTTGAGAAGGAGTTTCTCTCGAAATAAGTGAGTGGGGGGAAAGTAGAGCTAGACGAGGTTGTTGAACCTTCTCTTGAGTTGGAGAGTAGCGCAGCACCTGAAATTGTTCCAGTGCCGCATGCACCAACAATAGAGGAAGCTAATGACAAGGATCATGAAGCTTCGGACGATGCTTCTACTGAACGTCGCAGGTCGATAAGGTCGCGTGCCCCTCCTGAGTGGTACGGCAACCCTGTCTTAACTGTCTTGTTAGTAGATGACAGTGAACCTGCGAACTATGAGGAAGCGATGATGAGCCCAGACTCTGAGAAATGGCTAGAGGCCATGAAATCCGAATTGGGATCCATGAGCAAAAACCAAGTATGGACTTTGGTGGACCCTCCTAGCAACCGAAAGGCCGTTGAGTGCAAATGGATTTTCAAGAAGAAAACGGACGCGGATGGTAATGTTACTGTCTATAAAGCACGACTTGTCGCGAAAGGTTTTCGGCAAGTTCAAGGTGTTGACTACGATGGATGTCGTAGCGATGTTTAAGTCCATTCGAATTTTATTAGCAATTGTTGTGTTTCATGATTATGAAATATGGCAGATGGATGTCAAGACTGTGTTTCTCAATGGCAACATTGATGAAGAGTTGTATATGATGCAACCCGAAGGTTTTGTCGATCCTAAGGATGCTGATAAAGTGTGCAAACTTCAGCGTTCTATTTATGGACTGAAACAAGCATCTCGGAGTTGGAACTTCGTTTTGATCAAGTGATCAAGAGCTTTGGATTTGTTCCAAATTACTACGAAGCTTGTATCTACAAGAAAGTGAGTGGGAGATCAGTGACATTTCTGGTACTATATGTGGATGACATATTGATTATTGAAAATGACATTAACATGCTTAACGATGTGAAGAGTTATTTGAACAAATGTTTTTTAATGAAAGACCTAGGGGAAGCTGCTTATATATTGGGCATCAAAATCTATAGAGATAGACAAAAACGCCTGATAGCTTTAAGCCAGAGTACATACCTAGACAAAGTTCTGAAAAGGTTCAGAATGGATAAGGCAAAGAAAGGTTCAGTGCCTATGTTGTCAGGTAAGATATTAAGCAAGGCTCAGTGTCCAGCTATGGTAAATGGTAGAGAAGCTATGAGCAAAGTGCCTTATGCCTCGGCCATCGGTTCTATCATGTATTCCATGTTGTGTACTATACCGGATGTGTCCAATGCTCTTAGTTTGACGAGCAGGTACCAAAGTGATCCAGGAGTGGAATACTGGACAGCCGTGAATAACATCCTAAAGTACCTAAATAGGACTAAAGAAATGTTCTTAGTCTATGGAGGTGATGAACAGCTCGTCGTAAAAGGTTACGTCGACGCTAGTTTCGACACCGACAAGGATGATTCTAAATCTCAGACAGGATACGTTTATATTTTGAATGGAGGAGCTGTGAGCTGGAGAAGCTGCAAGCAAAGCGTGATCGCGGGATCTACAGTAGAAGCGGAATACATGGCTGCTGCAGAAGCGTCAAGTGAAGGAGTTTGGATCAAGAACTTCATCACTAAGCTTGGCGTGGTTCCAAGTGCCTTGGACCCACTGGAGATATTGTGTGACAACACTGGCGCCATAGCACTAGCTAAGGAACCAAGATATCATCCAAAGACCAAGCATATCAACCGCAAGTTTCATATAATCCGAGATTATATAGCAGATGGAGATATGAAGGTTAGCAAAGTACATACAGATCTGAATGTCGCAGATCCATTGACTAAACCTCTTCCACGTGCAAAACATGATCAGCACCTTAGTGCCATGGGTGTTAGATTGTTGCCAGATGTAAACTAGATTATTAACTCTAGTGCAAGTGGGAGACTGTTGGAATTATGCCCTAGAGGCAATAATAAAGATGTTATTATTATAATTCTTGTTCATGATAAAGTTTATATTCCATGCTAGAATTGTATTAAGCGGAAACTTTAATACTTGTGTGGTTTGTGAACAACACCGTGTCCCTAGTATGCGTCTATGGACTAGCTCATTGATTAATGATGGTTAAGGTTTCCTAACCATAGACATGAGTTGTCGATTAATAATGAGATCATATCATTGGGAGAATGATATGATGGACAGACCCAAACTAAGCGAAGCAATTAGATTGTGTCATTGTGTTCATCTTTGCGAAGCTTTTCTTATGTCAAATATTGTATTCCTTAGACCATGACATAATACAACTCCCTGGTATCGGAAGAAAGCTTTGAGGTCATCAAACGTCATCCTATGAGAGGGTGATCATAAAGGTGTCTCTCAGGTGATCGGAAAGTACCTGTTGGGTTATATGTATCGAGATGGGATTTGTCCCTCCCAAGTCGGAGAGATATACTTCGGACCCACTCGGTAATCGATATCAACACCGCTTGCAAGCATGTGGTTAAGGAGTTAATCACAAAGTGATATCGGATTACGGAACGAGTAAATTACTTGCTGTGAACGAGATTGAACTAGGTATGACGGTACCGACGATCAAATCTCGGGCAAGTAAAATATCGCGAGACGAAGGGAATATACATATGGGATTGATTGAATCCTGGCATCGTGGTTCATCCGATATGATCATCGATGAATGTGTGGGAGACAATATGGGTTTCCAGACCCCGCTGTTGATTATTGATAGAAGATCATGTCTGCATAATCTCGAACCCGAAGGGTCACACACTTAACGTGTCTCGACGCTAGGATAGATTGGATAATTGGTTTATGAGTTTTTGTTCGGAGTCTCGGATGGGATCCAGGACATCACGAGAGGTTCCGGAATGGTCTGGAGAATAAGATTCATATAAGGCAATGCAGTTTTTGGAGTTCGGAATTGTTTTGGGTTATTCGGTATTGTACCGGAAGCTTCTAGAACCTTCCGGATTGGGACCAACATGACCCCACTTGTTGGGAGGGGCGTGGGCCTATGAGGGAGTGCCCTGGCCACATTGGGCCAGGGGCACAAGGCCCCATAGGGCCCGGCCGGCCAAACCCTAGGGAAACCCTAGGGTAGCTTCTAGAAGGGGGGGAAACTTGCCCCCCACTCCTCCCTCCTTTGGCCGCCGGCCTAGGGCTTGGGGGAGGGGCAAGGGCCAGCCGCCCACCCCTCTATATAAAGAGGGTTGGGGGCGCACCCCTCCCACACCTCCTCCACAACCCTAGCCGCCCTGCTGCCCCTCCTCTCTCTCTCCCTCCTGACTACGAGTAGGCGAAGCCCTGATGCAGAAACTCTCCACCGCTTGCACCGCGCCGTCACGTTGTAGATCCAATCCATCTCTCCACCCTACTTGCTGGACCGAGGAAGGAGGAGACGTCGAGGTGCCGCACGTGTGCATCTCTCGGAGGCATCACCACTTGCGGTGTTAGATCGGATCGGATCGCGAGGAGGAGAAGCGAGTACGACTACATCACCCACGTTCCGTCGAACATTCCGTTGTGCGAATCTTCAAGGGTATGAAGATCATCTATCCCCCCCTCGTTGTTTGCATCTCCTACATTAGATCTTGGCTTTCCCGTTCGCATCCGTAGAATTTTTTGATTTACTATGCTGCGAAACCCTTCAATGATGCAGCGCGACAGAGAGAGGATGACAAATCTAAACTACATCGACAACAACAACAACGATATAGAGGCTATCGTCATGCTTAGGATGAGAAGGGTCCCTTTTAACCATCTTGTGCAAACATTAAGGTCTAAGGGTTTGCCTACGGACAACATCAGCACCTCTATGGAAGAGCAAGTGACTCTATTTCTTCATGTCTTGGGACATAACCAGAGATTCCGAGTGATTCATATCACATGGAGGAGATCTACCGAGACAATTTCCCGGTATTGACACCAGGTGCTCTACGCTGTTGGCGAGCTCAGGGGAGAGATGTTCAAGCCACCTAGTGGTCAAACCCTAACATGGATATGCTCTACAGGTACTTGATGTTAGTCTACTTGGTCCAGTCCAACGGAGGCCCACAAGAAGGACCTGCTGCAATCATGAAACCCAATGAGAGGCCCAAGCCCGGAGACAACTTGACTCCTTGGAGGACACGACTAATGTAGATAGAAACTCAAAGGGGTTAACTGTAATCGGTAACTGACTCGACCTACCCCGAGACCTGGTCTCCCCATATAAAGGCCAGGAGGGCACGACGAGGAGGCTCTCTCACCTCATACCCTAGAACACACCTCACGCCAGATTGTATCTGCGTATCCTTGTAATCATCAGCATCGCCATCAATCAAGAATAGACAAGCAGGAGTAGGGTTTCCCCTTCGAGGGCCTGAACCTGGGTAAACCTTGTGTCCCTGTGTTGTGAATCTGTTAGCCGTTCCGCGATCTCCATCTTCCCCTCCTCCAAAACCCAAGTCCATAACAATGGGCATTGACGAGTCGAACCCTTGTTAATTGGCGCCGTCTATGGCAATTGGGGATGCTGATCGTGCGATCGTGACAGCCCCGTCCACCGTGATCTTCGACTCCTACGTCATGGAGAACCACCTCCTCTTCGGCACCATCGACTTCACCGTCCACTCACCTGCAACCCGTCGTGACTTCAATTTCGTAGGAGACGGAGTCAGCATGATGCTTCGAGGCCTATGCTTCCTGGTAGGCAAGATAGGCACCATCCGCCTCCCAGAGCAAGTGGTACCTCCGACAATTATACCCGCTCCATGGTTGCCGCCGATCGGTGTCCTGAGCGCACCATCGCTGACAGCAGCTGCTGCAACTCCGACCTATGCGACCCTCCTACGAAGGAAGGAACCTATGATTCTGGGTCTGAGAGTTGTGGGAGCAACGATCTCCCCCCTCGCTACATGTGCGCAGCCATCATCGATGGCAACGTTGACAATGGAGCCGAACCTATGGCTCCTCCTCCCAACCCACAGGCTCCTAACGCCACGAACGGAGGAAACAGACCACCTCTGGCCAATCCCAACAGGAACAACCATATGAAGCTGCCAACGGAGGCAATCACAACCGTCAAGAGATTCACCTCAATGACGCTTAGTGGGAAAGAGTCCGGGAGGCCGTGTGGGGTACCAACCCTCTGCCAATGGAGGCCTCTCGAGACATGCTGATGGGATACCACTGGCTCCTCATCAAGGAGCACAATCGACAAGTCGAGCAGCACAAGGAGCTCGAATAGCGCAGGAGGGCAGCCAATGAGTCAAGCATTGGATGGCCGTGCTCTCCTCCATCAACGGGTCCTCCTCGAAAGGATACGACGACCACAAGAACCGCTACCGTATGGAGCGCATGGAACCTGCTGCACGACACGAGGCCACAAGGCACTCGACCTATCCTTCATGTTGATGGACTCGCAGGGCAACATCATGCCCAAGACACCGCAGGCCACGGTCATGGCAGCCACCACCTACCTGGCAGCAAACCCGCCACTGGAGGGGCATCCTCGGTACGCAATTCACATATCTGCGATTGTAGGTATTGGGCTTGTCGGAGCCGCATTACATGGAGAAGCGATCCCAGAGCCGAAAAAAAGGTTGCGGTAAAAATTCACCAGAAGACGCACACCCTCATCTGACGAGGAGGAGCATGACCTGCCGCAGCGTCGCTGCATCCCGCGGCGAAAGAGCCGCAACTACGACGCCTGAGACGAGGTCACACAACGCAAGCTTGACAAATCACGCGCAAAACACGCGTGCTCCACAGAGTGCGAAGAGGAGACACAAAGCTATGCAGAGCTAGGTGCTTTAGCAAGGCCATACAACAAACACGGATTCCTAAAGGCTTCAAGCTCCCTTCGGACGACCCGAAGTTTGACGACGTACATGAGCCGAAGATCTTGCTGGACGATTATATCTCGTCGGTCAAGCTCCATGGCAGGAGCAAAAACATAGCCATGCAATGCCTTCAGCTGCAGCTGACGGGCGTGGCCAGAGCCTGGCTTAGTAACCTCCCCTCCAGATCCATCCGCAGCTAGGAAGAGTTGGTGTACTGCTTCATCCGAAACTTTAAAGGCACTAGCAAGAGGCCGACTTCAATGGAGGAGCTACGCGCCTATTGTCAACGCTCCAACGCGTCCATCCGCTCGTACATACAACATTGGTCCGTCATCAAGAATTCCGCCGAGAACATCTCAGAGGAAAGATCAATCGACGCCTTCAACGGCGGCGTAAGGCTCCGCGAATTCAGAGAAGAGCTAGGGCGCGTCAAGCCCAAAACCATCGATCATCTGATGGACATTGCCAATTGCTAGGATGATGGCAAAGATGTCGTCAACCGAACATGTTCGGATGACGAGGATGACTTCGGCCGTAGGCGCAATCACCGAGGGAAAAGAAGAGCGCGCGTCTACGACGAGCGTGAAGAGGTCGATATGGTCGCGGCTGGATACGCTGATCGCCGCGAGGATGGAAACCACTACAACGAATATCGCAGCAACAACTACCGCGATAGTGGAAAGCTAGCACAAACATGGCAGCGCCGCAACCGCAATGACGAGCCATCTGTACTGGACAAACTATCGGGTCCCTACACAATCCACTTCTACATCGACAAGCACGACGGTAAAAAGAAAGCCAGCCACATGCTCAAAGATTGCAGGAGTTCCAGAAGCTCCACGAAGGATACACCCAAATGAGGCGCAAGGTGGTGAATCCAAGATTCGCCCTGCCCCAGGAACCAACGCATACGGCGCCCCATCCCCGCCACCTGGAGCACCCGCACAGCCTGCGGATGCGCCGACCCCGAACAACGGAGCAGAGACATACCCAGGATCGTTGGGGGATATGATGATACAAAAGGGCCGTCCATCCAACAGGGTGCAGAAGAAAATCACCCGACAGGTCAACCTAGAAGTTACCTCTACGCTTGCCATACCTGAGTACCTCAGCGGCTCGGAGTCGTGCATCACCTTTGATCGTTCGGATCATCCACGCCAAATACCTCGCCCGGGTCACTCTGCCCTGGTGCTTGAGGATCAGATTGGAGGATTCTAAATGAGTCGCGTCTTCATGGACGGTGGCAGCAGCATCAACCTGATGTTCGCCAGCTCACTCGCAGATATGCGGATACCGCTATGCAGCCTGGAGGCATCAGACACGACTTTCCACGGCATCGTCCAAGGGAAAGTAATATATAGCCTAAGCAGAATATGGCTCGTCGTCATCTTTGACACCCCCAAGAACTTTAGGCGTGAGCGGCTCGAGTTCGAAGTGGTGGACTGGCCCTCACAATACCACGCTATCCTCGGGGGCGTGGCATTCACAAGATTCATGTAGGTGCCGCATTATGCATATATTCTGTTGAAGATGCCAGGGCCCAACAGTGTCATTATCGTTCCAGGTAGCTTCACCAAGTTCGATAGCTATGACAAATACTCCAACAGAATCTTCCAGTCGTTCGGCATGCAGGAGGAGCTCGCAAGGCTAAAGGAGTGGCAGATAATAGCCTGCCCCTTGTCACTAAGCAGAACGCACCTGACATGTCATTCGACTCCACAGTCAACACCAAGGCGGTGCAGGTCCACCCAACAGACCCCACCAAGACGGCCCTGATCTCCAACAACTTGATTTCCGCATAGGAACTCGCGCTTGTCAAATTCCTCCGTGAGCGCTAGGAAATCTTCGCCTGGTGCGGTGACCCAGCATACCACTACATGATGTAGTATACTATAGTCGTGGACTTAACACCAATGAAACACCGTTCACTAGTATTACATCCCTCAGAGTGGTACAAAAGAAACACAGCAGGTCAAAGACATGAATATATGTTACAACTCAACTCTTTACACAAGATCCAGAGAACACTCTAGGTTAAAGAGAGAGAAAGAAACTTCTTACAAAGAAGAATCAGAAATAAATAACTCAAAAACTATCATACTATTAAGACTAGTATCTTAACTAATGGTCTGGCATTGCTGCTATTGCAATACACTATAGAAATAGGTTCTACGGCTAGAGATTATATTCATATCTAATCAGTAACTTCGTCTTCACTTGAGTTGATGTATATGTTAACTTTCTGGACTTCATTGAAGAGCTTTAGCCTTTGAGGATGGTTCCTGGATCATAACTTGATGTAGACGTCATCTGTACTAGCTTTAGAACCTAGCAAGGGTTAAGAAGATACGTTGAGTACGAACGTACTCAGCAAGTTCACTAGAAAAAGGAGTGTTTGATGCACTATATCTACATCCACGGACCATAGGTCATAGGCAATACAAGTTTTCATAAACATTTCTTCAAAGGTTGCTTTTATTCTGAAGAGCTATGTCCGTCAGCCTTCACGGGTTTACCAGAACTTTCATGGAGTTCCTTTCCCGCCGCGTTCGTAGCTCCTTCCCGGAACAGGGAGTAACAAGTTACAGTTCTTACACTCTGTAGAGGTGCGTCACTTTACCCATGAGAGATCTTAAGCTTTGTTGCACGGTCGGGAGTATGTTCCCATTCAAACTTCCATGGTTTGAGGCCCAACCTAAGATCCAAGCCAATCACTGCCCTCTCCGCGACCTCATATGTCTGCACAATCCTTTGGGGCCGGCTCACCTTTGTTAAGCCCCCATTCGGGCAGGCTAAAACCCTGATGAGTTCCCGAAGACTCTATGACCTGGTGTTGCCCTGGCAAGTGCCATATTAAATGGTCCATCCACTAAACACCATCCACATATAATCTAGACACCAAAAGTGTGGGGCGTAAGGGTGCCCACCCATATGTTGGATCTGCATAAGGAATCTAAACGTCACGTTAAGATCGTCTTGCCTCCATACGAGAGGAAAAGGATACAGCTGACTTCTCCGTCCCATTCTAAATCTCATGGTCAACGCGTAATATACGGCGCAAGAATCACTGGCGACATTGGTTGTTAAGTCCTAGGTGATATATTCCTGAGTAGTGGTATTCCAACTACCAGGTTTAATAGATTAGCTGATCACCCTGGATCAGTAACCAATAGTTCACATTATTATCAAAAATAGTGTTTTCTGACCTTTTTCAAATGCAGGTGAAGACAACACTGGATTTGCAAAATACTTTACAGAAAATAATCAAAGGACATGAGCAAGTGTGAACTTGCCTTGTGTGATTGCAAGATTATGCACTCACGGTCTTCGAGACAATATAAAAGATCCAATATCTGAAATCAACATCATTGGTCCGGTAAGATCTAATGTTTAAAGAAGCAAGATGCTATTATGCATAAATAATGTAATGCAATTTTGTAAACTCGAATCCCGGGGGTAACGTTGTTCTAGGGTTTGGATACTAGGAAGGGTTTGCATGGGAATGTGTTGCTCTTTTAGATTAAGTTTCACACATGTGCTTCTTATTAAGGCTTGTGAGTGTGTGTGAAACAACCTGTAAGTATAATAAAGCACACACAATAGTGGAATACTCAAGTGGGAAATGTATCTGTAGACTATGTATATAAGGTTTGTTCATCATTTAAAGATTTCATAAAAATGCTTATGTCTTGCTTTATAATGTACCTTAAAAGAATAATTTTTGAAGAAAATCTTACTTAGCTAAGGGAAAGTATTTAAATTTTAAGTTAACCTTATTAGGTGTTCTTTCAAGTTATAGTCTTTAAGTAAGAAATAATTGCTTTATTTGAATAATGATATTAGTAGTATTTGAGACTTATCTATCTTGGTTTTGAACTTGGTTAGTTTGGGATTAAGATGCTTTATAATTTAATTATAATAGAGCAAAGTTAACTATAAAACACATAACAAAGTCTTTTAGAATAGTATTTAAAGTATTATGGACTAAAGTTAACTTTAAAGACATGGATGGGCTTAAGGCATATTGCTTATGTTATTTGTACTAGGTATACTTTATAATGTTTCCCTAAGGATACTATAAGAATGGTAATACTTCTATTTGAATAGTGGTTTCCTAATTGTTTAGTGGAATAGAATCATTTTCCTTTTTATGGATGAGTGGTTATAGTTTGTAAACAAAGAAATAATATTACTTAACTACTTATGGATTCAATATATTGTTTTGGTTTTTTTATAACTTGTAGTTGAAGTATTTGAGTAGGTTTTACTACAAAATTATTCTTGGAGATTTTATAATGGATAAGGATTCTTTTATAAAATAATCTACATTAATGGTTGAGAGATAATTTAATAAAATTGTATTTAAAGTGTGCTAAATCATTTTGACTTCATACTATCAATATTTAAGACTAATACTATTTATTAGACTCAATTGATTAATTTAAGAAATATTAACAAATTTGATTTGACATTATATGAATTATTAACTATAGAAATAGGTTTAAATTCAAGTTATTAAAGTGTTTAAATTTTTATTTAACTTAAAAGTGGAATATTATATTTTTAACATATAGGTATTATTTTTGTGATCATTTTGGTATATTACACTTATTTTTGTGATTTAAAAATAATAAAATATGATTTTTATAAGATTTATTACTTTATAAATACTTAATAAATAACAAATATTTAATTAAGTAAAATAATAATGTATAGTTATGGTTTTAAATTATAGTTTTTATATTTCTAAGATTTTTGGTATTTTATTTATATTTTTAACATTTACTAAAATTAAAATATGATTTATCAAAGTATTAAAACTTATAAAATCCTTATTAAATAATAATTATTTGAATTGTTAACATAATAATGTTTGATAATAGTTTTAAGTTATAGATTTTATTTTTCTACAAATTTTCATATATTATACACATTTTTATGAATTATAAATCAAAAGTTATTAATTAAACAAGTTTTAATTCCTTTATTACATTTCAGGAAATATTAATATTTGAATTAATATTGTTTTACCAATTTACTAAACAGACACATAACTTTTTACACCTAGACTAAACCTACCCAAGTCACAGACAGGTGGGGCTCAGGGCCACGTTGGTGTGCCACGCTGGCATGGACGAGTAATTCCTTTTTGCACCTCTAGCTATTCTAGCCACAGACACAGACAGATGGGCCCGTGGCCACATCAGCTGCCACATGTGCTCGCCGGAGCCTCAACGGAAATGAACTAGGGACAGCGACAAAGAGGGTTCTAAGAGGTGTGGCTAGAGGGTTTTGACGCAGGAAAGTTTGCGGAACCTAAAAGTGGCAGCGTCGCCTCCTAAAGGTCACCGGAAGATGGCCAGCGACGAACTCACACGGTGGCGCTGACAGATGGTCACCCCGGGGATGATATAGGAAGCAAACAAAGCAACAGAGGCTACTGGAAGATCGATGAACTCACCACGGTTGCGATGGGACGGTCGCGGAGGCTGGGAGAAGTCCAACGATGGTGAATCGACGGTGAACGACATCGGAGACGAAGCAAACTCCGGCGACGATTTGGTTCGAACTGTGGCAATTCCATTGGCAGAGATGCTCAACACGACGAGGCGAATCTAATAGTGGTCTTTCATGGGCAAGGGGAGCTCGGAAACGGCGGAGCCCTAGGATTGCCGACGAGCTAGGGTTCGGTTTAGAAGAGGAACTCGAGAGAGAGAGGGTTTCAGAGGGGGAAAATGGGGATGAGGACGAGAGGGGAAGTCACGGTGGCAATCTTATCCCCACCCCGAGTGTCGGCGGCGATCATCGCAGCGCACGACAGCGACGGACGGCATCGGTTACCTCCACCGAGCAGCTTCCAGTAGACGAGGAAGACGACGAAGGACTTTTTGCGGATAACCCCCGGCGACGTTCCAAGGTTCAACCCGCAGTCCCTTGCTGGCCCACTCGTCAGTCAGGTATAGTTACTGAGTGTTGTCTTTACTGGGCCGCTGTTGGGCTATTGGGAGATGCTCGTGAGCAGCAGATAGAGAAAGAGGAATTGGGCCACGGGCCATAAAATAGGCTAGTCTGTTTCTTTTCCTTTTCTTTTACATTTTCAATATTCTGTTTTCATTTTTATATTTGAACTAGATCATTTAATTTAAATTTCCTTATAGGGTTTATTTGTTGAATACTTGCAACAACAAATAATATTCATTGAAATTTATTTTGTGAATCTTTATAATTTATTTTCTTTATTCCATTCATGGGAGTCAATATTTAATTAATGTTTTGTCAGGGCCTTTATTATTAAATTTTTCTTTCCATAATAAGCCATGGATTTATTTTATAATATTTTCTTATTTGCTCATAAAACTTAATTTTAGTTAGCTCTTAGTTTGGAGGGAAAATTTAATGTAATGATCCTATATATTTTATTTGAGGCATGATATCCTAAGGATTTAATGTGGTTAATATCATTCTCATGAATCTATTAAATACCAAGGTTTATATTTCCTTTTTGATAACTATCATAAGAGTTAGGTTGTGAATTATAATTACTTACCCTAGGGTTTAGGGTTCTTATTATACTTATATTCTTTTGTTGATGAATAAAGATTAATGGCTAAACACATTGTCTTTATGTTTGTGATTTTTAATGATATCACCATTTAAAGTAAAATAGTGGGATGGTTTTCTAGGCTATATTATGAGAAAGAATTAATAAAGATAGTTCTTAAATACCTAGGAAAATGATGGTTGATAATGACAAAGATGTGCTTAAGTTATTTGTTATAGGAAATTATTCCTAGCAGCCATTGTGGAAATAAGATGATTGATCCAACAGATGGGATGGATGTTAAGCTTGATTATAGCTTTATGGTTTAATGTTTACCTAGAATTTCTATCTTCTCTAACTTACAATCCTGGACTTCTAATTAAGGAATTCCTTTCCTAGATATATATTACTTCTTCATATCTAACATCATGTGTTAACATGATGAGCTTTACTTCACAAAAATTCTTATCCACCCTTTATTCTTCTGAATCCATTATAATTCCAATGAGCTTGACACTGAAGCTTTCATAATCTTCTCATATCTATACTTGGTTATATCAACTACTTTACTAATGATAACTTCCAATCCAACAAGTAGTTCTTTCTACTCCATTCATACACTTCCTTAATCATCCGTCACTAACATTACTTCAATAGTTGTCTATATCAAACTACTTCACCTCAAGTGTTAGTATTTCCCAAGAGGAAACTACTACTTCTATAATCCCATGTTGCTCTAGCATCATCTTGATCATACTATCTTGTCTCTACTTAACTCCAGTATCTCATACTCCAACCTCACATTATATTAATGTGACTTGTCATGGCTAACCTAGGATAATATATCTAGACTAGGTTTTCAATCATGTTTTATCCACCAATGCCACTTATACATGGTATAAGCATCCAATCTTGGTGAATGAGGCATGATCATTATAATCCTTTGATCCTTTATGGTTTAGGTTTCCAGTTGGCTAATCAAGGCTTCCATCCATACAACATTACAGTTGTATTATAATTATCTTTTCAGTGTATCTATCTGACTAAGAGAGATTATTCATTTACTATACCTACTTTATTAATTAGGATTACTCCTGGTAACTTATCTTCAGAATTCATCCCGGGAATCCTCTTTGTTACCACATATATTTTTATTTCAAATAACCCTTCTATCCATCCAGGAGTGACTTAACTCCATCAATTATCCTATAGATGATATCTAAGGCTAGCATTACTATTTACCTCTTCTTACTTCCTTCTCTAAAGGATTTAAAGTGAATGTTATGATAAGAACATGAGTTGATAGATCAATAGTTAGTAAGCTAAGAATTGGTGAATCAATAGTTGATTACTCAATATTGATGAACCACATATATTGAGATAGGATTCCATAAGGATTGATATGGAAAGAAGGATATGTGGTGAATGGTCTTGAATTGCTTTCCTTCCTACTTAATACAACTAAAGAGTTAGGGTTAAGTATTACCATGATGTTCATGGTATAAATAGTTGAGATTTAAGATTTAGTTGTTACATTCCTATTACTTAAGTTATATTTACAACTTGGTATTCATGAGTTGTTGTAATGAATACTATGATATGATCACCTAAGGATCAAATATAATCCATTAAGTAATGAATTAGGGTTTAACTTTTATTACATTTGATCTACCCTTAGATCAAATCTCCCTTATCCAAAATAAGGTTTTAGTAAAGGTCATATTGAAACTTATCACGGTCAACTTGATGATCTACTTCAATTCTATCAAGTTGAGAGAGGCTTCAATCACTTTGACAAGTTTAATTCAAAAGCGCGAAAATTATTCGGATTTTCTATGCATGAATGCAATGCACACATCTGTGTTCAGCTTATTTCTAAGCTCTAATGTTGGGATGTTACACCTGGTGTCATGCGGATATGCCAGGGGTTCGCTACCCCTCGAACATATAAGGCAACGCTCGATGGTTCCCATTTTTCAAGGTGAGCAACTTTAACTTGTACTTCCTGAGATGGTTGTATTACACTGCCGCCTAACATTCTATAATTCCATGATTGTATTAGAGAAATTGATGGTACTCATGTGATGGCTAGAGTGCCGAAATCCGAACAACCTGCATACATGGGGAGAAATCACTACCACAATCTGAATGTGCTTGTCGCTATTAATTTTAACATGAAATTCACATATGTGCTTACTGTTTGGGAACGATCTTCCCATGTTACCACAATTCTGAATGACAGTCTTGATAGAGATGATGGGCTCAAGCTCCCTATTGGTCGTCTAGGGGGAAGGGGAGAATTTGAGTTGTGGTAACAACGTCGAATCATACCTCTCTGCGTAGTACTCTGAGTATGCCAGTGAGTTCATGTTCCCTTGCATGCCACCAAGGGCGGTCTAGGACACAAGAGCACCTTCAAAGACATCGAGGCCGAGGCCAGGCAACGCAGCTGCCGCGGCCACGTCCGCCCTCGCCCCGAAGAACACGTGTCGATGCTTCTTGCGTTCCAAAGTCGTGTACTTGACCCTGGCGACCTCCTCGTACTACTCCTACCTATACATGGTGGGCGGCTGCTCCTCCTTCGGCGTCTGCTTGCGCAGCTTCACCAGCCCCACCGACTTCTTTGGCGTCATGCTGGCGGCGAGTGGGAGGAATCAAGGATGGCAAGCTCTGGGAGAGTTGGACGGACGGGAAATGAAACGCTGGGAAAGAAGGTGGAGTGCGAGAGGAAGGATTGAAGGTGATATGGAAGAAAATTGGGGAAAATGTGATTGGAAATGGAGGGAAAGGGTTGGAATTTTCTTGTGTGGCTTCTAGGCAGGAACCGTGGCCTAAATCCAAAGTGGTGTGTAATGGGTGCGCCGGCTATTTATTGGGCTCCAAAACTAACTGACAGGTTTTGAGACGTGCTGGTATGAGCCAAAATTTGGGCTAATACCTAAAGAGCCTTGGGGGATCGCTATGGGAGCACCGTGGAGTCTTAGTAGGAGTTGTTACTTTTTTTTTTAACTAATAGGAGTCATTACTTATTCCCTGGTTTACAGAAAAAGTTGGGTGCACTTTTCAAAGGACAACATTCGGTTTGGAGGGTTGCGCAGAAGTGGAGTGCACTGTAAGCGTTTTTCCCATCATTTTGCATGTTTGTTGCCAACATAAATCGAACGGAGACCAATCTAGTAAAGTTGTTCCCAAGCTCGCAATGATTGTATTCATTCCCCCACGCTTGATTTCTCTTTTTCTGTATCTCAGTATGCAATTCTCTTTTTCTCGGTGTAGAATCTAACACTCGGTATGGTGTACAATTTGGTAAGCAGGGTAGCAGCAGTCTATTTCAGAGGTATCAGAATTTCTAATTACCGAGAATGGCATTGCTGCCACAGATCAAGGTCCTGGGAGTCTCAGGGAACCCGCCTCTGTCCCACGAGGATCAAGTATAGTCAGTGTGTGTAGTGACTAATGGCTAATAAATATCCATCGACCTCACATCAGAGGGTTTAAAAGACAGAAAAGGCGAGTACTCAAGGTGTCGCCCACGTAGGGCCCGTTCTGGTGGGCCGGCATGGGCAGGGGGTCCAAACTAAATGGTCTGATTACACATCATTATGTAGTGTAATGGTAGCTTAATCATTAGTGGGCACCCCTGCAAGATTCAATTAGTGAGCATGCGACAAAGGCAAGGAGTTCCTCTAAAAAGGTCATAAGGTCACCATCTGACAGAAGAAGTGAAGGACTGCAACAGACAGTAAGAAGTGAACATCATATCAGTAAGTGCTGCCAACAATTCGAGAAATGATGCTAATGTAAGTTAGTTTCCCCAAATTCAGATACAGATCACTTGGACAAAAACAAAACAAAGACGTACAGAAGGAGCTCGGTAACAAAAGGATCGATCGATCGAGAGCCCGACAGGAGACATGATGCCAAATCCTGTTTGGATCGCATCTAATTTTTCCTATATAGATCCCTCACGAATTTAGAACAGGATAGCAACGTGCCAACGTCGTTAACATATACAATGAGCATGAACGCATGATCATCAATAACGTTAATTAATTAGAACTCGAATTGCCAAGAAGAGGGGTAGGGACAAGACATGGATCCATCCATCTAGTAGTACCTTTTTTTTTGTTGCCAGCTAGTATGTACTATATGCGGTGATCTCGATGGAGTTTTATTGCTGACTTATACACTTGTCTGCCCACTCTCACCGGCGCATGGCACCGCCCATGGAAATAGTATATAGCTACTGCTACTGCTTGGCAAGTTATTAAGCACGGGTTTGTACAATCGTACGTCCCCACGGGCATTAACAACGTTCGGATCCGTGCGCAGCAGCCAGCCAGGGAGATAGATCCAAGCGATTCATCTATCAGTATCAGGTCGGCAGGACGGCTAATAATGCTGCTTATTTTCTTCGGGCTAATTATTTTCTTACTTAGGAGATTCTTTTATCTCGCAGGAGATTTATGTAATTAAAAATTACTGTGAAGCATCGAGTGGATGCATACAGACACCGCGCGCTATTATCCAAGTTTGCGCGGAATGTTCATGTCAGCTTATAAGTTGCATTCCATATTATGAGTCCTTAAGGAATGATGCATATTATTACTCATCGTCGACAGAAACCGCCGCCGAGCCAGCAAAAACCATCACCGTCCCTAAAAACAGGTTTGAAATTAACCAAGCGTCCAAAATTATTGAACCTTAATTCAGTGTTTGGACCAAATTAAAGTGTACTTCTGCTGAAGTCTCCATAAAAATATGGCATGAAAGAAACAAAACAAATTACTCCCTCCGTCCATGAATAGATGTCTTAGATTTTTCAAATTTTGGATGAATCTATATACTAAATAGTGTCTAGATTCATCCAAATTTTGACAAATTTGAGACATCTATTTTGGGACGGGAGGAGTACAAAAGTTCATATACACCGATATTACCGTAAAATATCACGTAGATGAACATAGACATATACATGACATATTGACTGATGACGTAAAGAAGTTGTTGCGGTGTAAATCGTATTTTATTCGCGTGGAAGAAACTACTTGTACTCAAATAGTCATAGAAGTCCATAGCAAAATTAGTGTGAATGAGACCTAACGTTTTCCAAAAGCTACTGCTTACATCATTGACACACATATGATATATTGGTTGCTATATCACATTTTCAAATGTAGGTACGAATCACATCCACTGAATAGCCGAATTGAAATTACGAACAAAGTACACGCCACAAGAAAAGAAAAGAAAATAAAAGGTGAGACTTCTTTTCGATACTACGTAGCACACTCATTGCGCACTTCCATTATTTATGTACCTGGTGTAGCCCACACACTAATGGACGGACCTGGGAACGGCCCTTATCTCCTCCCGGGCCGGCCTGTACGGCGCTGGCCCGCTCGTCCGACCGCCGCCACTGGCCGCCGCACGACGAAGGCGCCCTCGGCGACGCCCATGGCGCTCTTGCAACCGTACATGTCCAGGAACCCGACCACTCCCCCGGCGGTGATGGACCACCGCCTGGGCGCGCTGCGGACGATCGACGATGGCGTAGGAGGAAACAGCGCGTCGATGTCGACGGCGTTGGTGCGCTCCCTGGTGCACTCTGCCAGCGCGGCGGCGAAGGGGTCTGCGGCGCCAGGAGCGCCAGTGGCCGGCCGGTTGGCGTGGCGACTGGAGGGCCGCGCACGGAGTGGAGGCGGGAGTGGGAGCGGCGTTGGTGGAGAGGCGGCAGGGTCGGCGCCGCCGCGGAGGAAGGCGTGGTTCTTGGGGATGCCCGGGTGGTGCTCCCAGGAGAAGGGGACGGAGGTGGTGCGCGGGGAGGGCGACGGCGAGGATGCAGCGGACGAGACCGTGGAGAAGGAAGACGAGGAGGAGGACGACGACGAGTAGGAGGCCGCCCGCTGGCGCCGGCGAGTCTGAGCCGGCGGCGTAGGCAGTGGTTGTTGCGCCCGGGTGGTCATTGGGGAGGAGAGAGGAAGCTGGTAGCTAGCTAGACTGGTAGCTTGAGTGCGGGCAAGGCGGGGACACAACACGAAGGGGTAGATAAATATGGATCGGAGGGGCTATTAGCACTGAGACCCTTCTGTTTAGCAATTTTGCATATACTAACGTATCCATTTTCGCCTATGTTTGTTTGGTCGTCTCCTTATTCTTTTTTATTTGAAAGCCATTCTGAGCAGAGATTTGGTACACCCGAGCACCTGTGCTCATGTTTTTTCAAAAAAAAAAAAAAATCGAAAGTCATATTTCTGTGTATCAAAAAGTTGAAAAAAATATCTCATTTAACCAATGATTTATCCCACAAACATGTAAAATGTCAATTTCAAATACTTTGTATTATGAGGTACACGCAAAAAAATTTGTAGATCCGAGTATGTATAGTTTCAAATCTCTTAATTTTATCTATTTTTTCATTTATGTGTAGACCAAAATATAAAGAATTTCCGTTACAATTTTGCATGCTTATAGAATATAACATTTACAATGCCTAAAATTTGTTTTCACATTTTTTAAAAACTTATAAATATAACTTTTATTTTTTAAAATGAAGGGAGCATTGGAACTCGGGAGCCAAAAACACTCCAAGCCATTCGTTTCCTTTTTGTTTGCTAAGTAAGATTGGGTTCTCTATTTAGTTTTTTTATTAGCAAAGTTGGGTTCTTTGTTGGAGAATGATTAGCTCCGGCGTAACACTTGTTATAAAATTATAAGTACTGGCTGCTTAGCCGTTCGTTGAATTGTTGCAGGATGGTTCTGATTTTCCACCCGAGAACACTTTCCTCGAAAAAAGAGATCAGGCACATTAGTGCATATATTAAGCGAAAAAAGACACGAATCCTTGCAAGTCTTATCCACATAAATGAAATGAGGTTCATTTTAAACTAAAAAGCAGGTCCGCCATCTATGCAAATTTCTTCGTACAAAAATGAAATAGTTTGGATGTATTCTATGGTTGGTGCTCACTAGCTAGCTACGACCAAACAAAGATACTACCACGTTTTGGTTTGGAACTTGCCTTCGGTTTCCGGTGCTCTGTTTCCTGCGTGCAGCCTTTAGTCCCTGTCCCACAAGAAATAGCTTAATTTCCACACATATCTTTCCGAGCCTGACAAGTAGAGTCCTCCAGCACCCATATCAAACGTATATGAGAAAATTATAAAAAACCATCACAATTAGGGCCAGGGTTTAAAAAGATCACCAATTTTTTTAAAAAAATTCAGAAAGCACTGGATTTGTGGTATGAAGTTGCGGGTAGCACTGATCTGGCTTTGACGCTGGTCTAACGATTAATCTAACCGGTAGGGCCCGAACGTCAGGCTGGCGTGACACATCTGGACGGACGGACGTGGATGGCAGTTAACGGTGAAAATTACAAAAAACCACCACAAATTGGGGCTAGGGTTTCAAAAGACAACCAATTTTTTTTTAAAAAAAAACACCGGATTTGGGGCAAGAGGTTGGAGATAGCACCGATCTGGGTTTGACGCGGTTCTAATGATGAATCTGACGGGTGAGACCCGATGGTCAGGCCGACTTGACCGCATTTATTAGAGTTATTAGAGGTTAAAAAACTACCGTTTGCCCTATTAAATCTCCCTTAGTTTTTTTTAAGGATAAATCTCCCTTAGTTAGTTAGACTAACTTGACAAACTAATGTTGCATGCTTCTGCATGTTACAAATGCTTGTGAACTTGTTTTTAAAACAAGAAGTGTAAGGGTGCAGTGCTTTCTCTTAACATACGTCTAGAAAATCTGCTAATCTCATAGTTTCTAGTGAAGTAAACTCATGGATCTATCTGATGGGAAAATTTAGTTCATTCTTGCCGCATCCACTTGGTTTTGTGCAGGGTAGGTGTGGGTTTGAGTGGCTAATGGGGTAAGTTCTTAGAGTTATTAGCAGGGAAAACATGATCGTCTACTGTGGTAACAAAGAGGGGCGCGGTAGTTATGTCCCGCGACTTCAGTTGTCATGCGGACATCGACAGCAGGTCGATAGATGTGTCTAATTTCAATCATTCAAAGTTGATGTAATTTGTTGTTTTGTGTTTATGTGATCTAGTACCATGTGATTTCAGCAGTGCGCCCCTTGTTGCACATTCATAGATGATCCTGTTTATAGGAGTGAGTACTTTCTATAGTTGTGGCTCAGTACGATGCTAATTGCAGATACCGCTACTAATTTTGTAAACGACTAGGATGTTAGTTCAATTGTCGCGATGTAACTTAACGCTAAACCCCACAAAAATCTAAGTTTGTTGAGTGTAAGTACACCGTAGACCATCAGATGTAATTTAATTATTTTTTGTGGCAATAACATTCAATTAACCTACCAGGATGTTAGTTCAATTTAACGTGATGTGATTTTCAGTAGCATTATTGTTCTTCACGACTATGATCTTCCTAGGGTAAAGCCTACATGCAATATAGTTTCATGTCCGGCATAAAATTCTCCCTGCTATAGTTTAATTTAACTTTGTAAAAAGGCTATCCACCTAGATGAATGTTCCTTTTAATTTTTACCTAGAATATATATGAAACCAAATGAATTCCTGTTTTTTTATGCAATAGGATGTAGCAATCATTTTGTTATGTACTCTGAATAGCAACTTTCGGGTTTATGCAATCCTTTTTACTCCGAATAGCAACTTCTAGGATGTAACATGATCATCGGGTCTCACCCATCAGATTCGTCATTAGAACCGCGTCAAAATCAGATCGGTGTTATCTGCAACCTCTTGCCCCAAATCCGGTGGTTTTAAAAAATTAAATTTTTGGTGGTATTTTGAAACCCTAGCCCCAATTATGGTGGTTTTTTGTAATTTCCGCCGTTAACGGCCGTCCACGTCTGTCCGTCCAGATGTGTCACGTCAGCCTGACGTCCGAGCCTCACCAGTCAGATTCATCGTTAGACCAGCGTCAAAGCCAGATCAGTGCTATTTGCAATTTCATGCCCCAAATCCGGTGTTTTCTAAATTTTTTAAAGTTTTTAGTAGTTTTTTGAAACCCTATCCCCAATTGTGGTGGTTTTTTGTAATATTCTCAACGTATATAGATGACTTAGCTTCTATTTCGAGCTAATGGACTTATTGACAATGTCAATTTTTAATTAATCTGCATTTGTCACATGATCTTATCTTTGTTTTTCAGCTAAAGGGAGTCATTAACAATGTTACTCCCTTTGGTTCATCTTATTGTTTTCAACTTTGTCTAGATACGAATACATCTAATCTAAATATTTAACTAGGTACATACGAATCTAGAAAAACTTGAGAACATTAATATAGACCAGATGAAGTACTCTTTTTTAGCTAGAAACACAAATTTTATTAGGGTCCAACGCCATCGTTGGCCACCGGAGTCGTTACATCAGGAGGAAAATCATGTAGCCAGACTTGGCTAGCATGATTCCAAACACACCCAAGGCAGCCGTATTTTTTTCGATTTCGTCAGTTTGAGAGAAAAGGGCACACCAAAGCACACCTCCTCCTCGAAACAGGTTTTCGCTCTGCAATATTAATATAGCAATCACAGTACAACCAACGACATTGCTGGGCCAACACAATCCAGACAAAGGAAAAGAGAGAGAAAGAGAAGAGAAACAAATACCGACACCAAAGCACACCTCTCCGCACTGAACTGTTCCGTCTCAAAATAGATGTCTCTGATTTATCAAATTTAGATGAATCTAGACACTATTTAGTATATATATTTATTCAAATTTTGTTAAACATGTGACATCTATTTTGAGATGCAGGGAGTGCATCATATCCCTCGATGATAATTCCTGAATCAATAGTGATAGTGCAACAGAATCTTAAACGCATTACTGCTTTTAGAGTTTTAGGTGCACAATATTATCACTGCCGGATGGGAGTTATGTCCGGTATGCCGATCGCAACTTTGTTCGTACAAACATTTAGAACCTGTACTAAACTTCTAGGTTAATTAGAAAAAAGAGTTGCTAAGAAAAAATAATTTAGACGGATGATTTAAAAAATATAGTGAGTAATTTTTAACCCGTAGCAACGCACTGGTAAGTTTTCTATCTACTACATCCATTTCAAAATATAAGATGTTTTAATTTTTGTGAAACGCCCTGAATCTACTCACTAAAAGTCGTCTAGATACATTAGTTTCACAAAATCTAAAATATCTTATATTTTTAAATGAAGTATACCTAATACTCCACTTCCTACACTTTTTGAACCATTCTGTCCCTACATTTCATTTTCGCCTATGTTTGTTTGGTCCTCTCCTTATTCTTTTTTGAAAGCCATTCCGATGGGAGATTTGGTCCACCCGTGCACCAGTGATCATGTTTTTCCAAAAAACAATCGGGAATCATATTTCTGTGTATCAAAAAAGTTGAAAAAAATATCTCATGTAACCAATGATTTATCCCACAAACATGTAAAATGTCAATTTCAAATATTTTGTATTATGAGGTACACAAAAATGAAAAAATGGAGATCCGAGTATGTATAGTTTCAAATATCTTAATTTATCTATTTTTCATTTTTGTGTAGACCAAAATATAAAGAATTTTGGTTACAATTTTGCATGCTTATAGAATATAACATTGACTATGCCTAAAATTTATTTTCACATTTTTTAGAAACCTGTAAATATATTTTTTATTTTTTTGAAACGAAGGGAGCATTGAAACTCGGGAGCCAAAAACACTTTCCGAGCCATTCTCCTCCTTTTTGTTTGCTAAGGGAGATTGGGTTCTCTATTTAGTTTTTTTATTAGCAAAGTTGGGTTCTTTGTTGGAGAATGATTAGCTCCGGCGTAACACTTGTTACAAAATTATAAATAGTGGCTGCTTAGCCGTTCGTTGAATCGTTGCGGGATGGTTCTGATTTCCCACTCGAGAACACTTTCTTCAAAAAAAAAAGATCAGGCACATTAGTTAGTACATATATTAAGCGAAAAAAGGACACGAATCCTTGCAAGTCTTATCCACAGAAATGAAATGAGGTCCATTTTAAACTAAAAAGCAGGTCCGCCATCTATGCAAATTTCTTCGTACAAAAATGAAATAGTTTAGCTGTATGTATTTTATGGTTGGTGCTCACTAGCTAGCTACGACCAAACAAAGATACTACCACGTTTTGATTTGGAACTTGCCTTTGATACCTGGTGCTGCTCTATTTTTCCTGCGTGCAGTCTTTAGTTCCTGTCCCACAAGAAATATAGCTTAATTTACCCTATCTCTTTCCGAGTCTGACAAGTAGAGTCCTACAGCACCCATATCAAACGTATATAGATGACTTGGCTTCTATTTCGAGCTAATGGACTTATTGACAACGTCAATTTTTAATTAATCCGCATCTGCCACATGATCTTATCTTTGTTTTCAGCTAAAGGAAGTCATTAACAATGTTAGGACGTTAGTAATACTCCTGTAAAATTTTGCTGCAATCACACCGTCACTTTTGCTTCGGTGTATCTCTAAAGGGTATCGGCGGCCAATCTTGGCCACTCTCGGTGTTTTCGGTTTCGTGAGTTTGGGAGAAAGGGTAACACCGAAGCACACCTCACCGCACTGAACATTTGCAGTAGGGCCACAAGGCTGTATATTGTACATATATATATATATATATATATATATATATATATATATATATATATATATATATATATATATATATATATATATACGATGTACTACAACGTACGTTTTACACGCATTGGCCGCAGGGAATGTACACGTATTGATGGGTATCCGTAGAAGGGAGGACGAGTGGGCTGCAAGGTACCCGGTTGCTGCCTTGTTTCTTGCCATGTACATTCAGGATCCGGTTGGAGAAACCTACTGTACTGTACGTGTGTAGCATAACTGCAGGGAACCTGTACCTGAATCTTCTGGCCGGTGTCCCCTGCTGCTGCAATTCATGCATGGAGGAAGACTTAAAAGCAATGTTGAACAGTCAGTCGCCCAAGACCACGGGCTCGATTAATTAGCAGTAGCTGCAATCTGTATTGCAACATGTGTTCAGAACAGTGCCTTAATTTTCTGCAAATAATGCCTTAACTGATGAAGGGGGTCGACCATGAGATGAGGCCACGATGCATGTTGTCCGAGTGCAAATGCAGACGCCAGTTGGGGTGAGGGAGGCATTGTAATTTGATGATGATTTGCCGCGGTTGGTGCGCCTCTACGCGTGCCTCCTGGGTCTGGGTGGTGGTAGCTGGGAATAAGGAGGGAGTGTGCGTCTCTTTCGATCTCCACTCTGCTGCTTCTTCTTCTTCTTCCTAGGTTTTTCTTTGCATGTTCGCCTTTCACACGCCTTTATCCTTTTCGTGTATTTCCTTCTGTTGATTTCCCGGTCCATTTGGAGTTGCCTTTATCCTTTCAGCAGCAGTCTTGTAATTGTAAGCAAGTGCCATACCTGGCGAGAGTCTTTCAACTTATAAAACTACAAAGCCTGAGCGCGTTGCGTTACATAATGACAGCTCTTTATCAAAAAGGGATAGTATATGACTTGATGACTTGAACAGTGCCTTAACATTCTTGCTAGTTCTACTCTGCACCACGTCAGCGTGACCGGGCGACTTTCGACGACACTCTTCGGGCCTTGAGGACGGCGGCGCTCCCCCTCTCGGCTTCTGCTACACCCTCCCCGGCGGTGGCCTGAGTGTCCTCGCTGTCGCTCCGTTGTGATTTTTAGCTTTTTATTGGGCGTGCTTGTGTTGTGGCCCGAGTTGTCTGCCGTACCCTCTTGTTTTTTCGGTTTGTCCTCGGCCTTTATGGACGTTGTCTGAACTTTGTATGTGGATGTTGCTTTATTTATAAAGCGGGGCAAAAGCCTATTTCGAGAGAGAGTTCTACTCTGCACCATGTTTTTCCATAACTGGTTTGCTCAGTGTTCACTACGGGAACAGGGCTACCGTTCGCACGAGACCGTCGGCTTAGCCCTGTCAACACAGAATTCATCGGTATAGGTAACTTGGCCGCCGGCTTAGCTACCTATACCGACGGTTTTGTCTGATCGTCGGCACATCCTTTTCGACCTAGACGACGGCGCGAAAAAAGTGATGCCATGGCCATGTGACAGCGTCTGCGAGCTATGCCGATGGCCTTAGCTTGACACGTGGCAAGCACCGATGGCCCGCTGGATAGAGCTACACTGATGGCATGGCCGTCGGCTTTGTCAGGTGGCTATGCCGACACCCCGTCCATCGGCTTAGCTAGGGACGACATAGCTTGAGTTAAGCTGAGGGCCAAGGTACGCCGACGGTGGCCGTCGGCATAGCTCTAGCTAAACCGACGGCCTTGCTATGCCGATGATTTTTTTTACAGCTATAGGTATATCTTCGCTGTCCCCACGATACCGATAAATAGCCGTCGGCAAATCGCCCATTTCCTGTAGTGTCGGGTCGTATCAGGTGTTCGGTGCTCCGTTTTCCCCTTTCGTAACAGCCATAAGCCGGTACAAGTTCTCTAATGACGCGGTCAAATTATAGTTATGCTCCAGAACTTTTAGATCTCTTATCTCCGATTGCTGGCTGGGATCTAACCCGAAATTAATACGTACATGAGTGGGACACTGTTCATCATCACTATCTAAAATCTGAACAAATCAGTTAGGCGTGTAGGTCCCTGCAGTTGGGAGTCTGCCTTGCCATGATCTCGATCTTTTCCCCCAATTTTTAGGGTATAACAAATTGCGATCTTCCCATCCCGCCCACTCCATTACGTTCCTCCCCACATGAACGAGACATCATGTATGTTCAAGTCAGCAACACACTAGGCAAAACCCCATTTCGAAAAAAAGCAACACACTAGGCAAGCAATGGAGGCTATGGAACAATAGGACTATAGGTCGTTGTCCTTAGCTGAGTTCAGCGGCATATTCGGTATGTTCTTCACCCTAGTGGGTTGTAATGGCGCTAAACGCGTACAAACTAAACAGAGGGGTAATGACATGAATCTAGTACAAGATAAACGTTTATGTCTTTCAACTAGTACAATTAGGTGAATGGCCTTATTTAATTGTAGATCCAATCTTCCTCTTGTACTTCATAACCTTCATAAACTATCAAACGATCGAGTATACTAACAAACAACATGAACTGTTATTCTTCCTTCTCTTGAGAAAAGTATCTCAGCTTTATCTCATACGAGACATAAATGTACTAGTTTAACACAACAATTTGCATAAAGTAACCAAAATCCAATGTTAACTCTCCGCTAGCGATATAAACTTGATGCTTGCAAAGGAATATAGAGAGCACATTTATTTATTTCTTGTCCGGTGACACAAAGGTTATCTTGTGAACATAGTGAAGATTCACGGCAGTGAGTCTTGCTTGTTAAATCAAATATTACAAATGCACATCTTTCTGCTTTTACATGTCCAGCCATTGCTATGACCTATCATCCCACGAGCAATGTCGCCACACATAGTATCCTGCACGAGAGTTTGGTGCATGTAAAGATAATATTTCCAGCGCTAGCCTCGACGCATTTCTCATCTATCACAAACATAACAAGCCATTAGTTCTAAAAATGCCATTCTCAAAGTAGATTTGTGACGACCAGAGTAGAGACAAACACACCTGCTCAAATAGGACTTTCCAGTAACACTATCACCACGAGGAAACAAACGACTCTAGCCCGGGAACCCATTTTAACAATGAACTGGACACTGTAATGCCTTTCTGAAAACAAAGAAATCTAATGCTAGCTCCTCTCTGTCTATTTTTGTTTGGCCATGGAAGGGAACTGATATATACTCCCTCTGTTTCAAAATATAAGATGTTTTAGGTTTGTGAAGGAAATGAATCTAGACTTGTTTTAGTATATAGGTTCACTCAATTTTGGGATGAATCTACACACTAAAAAAAGTCTAGATTAATTTTTTTCACAAACCTAAAACATCTTATATTTTAAAACGGAGGGAGTGTATGGGAACTGAAATTAATGCTGTCGTAAAAGGAACTTCTTAAGATGGATAAAAAAATGGTGGCTAAGAATAGCAATAGAGATATTTAGAAGGGATTTGAGTTGACCCTATTTATTGAATTTTTTCCTTACATAGCTCAATAACTCGATGAAAAGTGTGTGTGTGTGTATATAATATGCACACATGATCCGTTCACTTAGAAGAGGTGGAGTTGAAGAGGACATAGTAAGTAAAAGTGCAAAATATAAAAGAACAAATTAGTGTTTATAAGGCATGATTTTAATTCTAAAAAATAATATGGTTGTGTTATGAGTAAATTAATGTGGAAACAAAGGCCACTCTGCATGCAAAAATAGCTAGTGGAACCAAAAATAATGTCATTTCAGATTTTCTAGAAAAATTGAAATAACCCATGCAGGAACATATTACCTACTTGCTCGTGCGAAATATCAAGAAAAATTACGACCTTATGTGGCCTACACAAAAAAAGAAGAGAAAAATGGAAATTTGTATTTCTTTAAACCGTACAAATCTATTGCTTATTGTTACTTGGATAATTTGTCGTTTTCTGCACAAGTTACTTACTTATGTATTTCAGTTTCAAACTTGACCTGCATATGCTCGCATATATTCTCTACGCGCATGATTTATACCGTTTTTTCTGGTTTTATTGTTCAAAGTGGGTTCGCAAAATCCATGTCGGTTCTGCGTGCTCTTACAATTTAGGCTGATCCTTTATCCTTAAACAGAAAATGGCTCAAAATTTTACATACCCATACAAAAGTAAGGGAAGAGATGAGCTGTAAATTCTGCCCAAAACGGTATGTTAGACTACCGACTTTTTTCACTGTTGAATATAAATATATTGTCTAGCCTTTTTCCATTAGATCGATCTTTTAGGATAATTGGCTAGTGCATAAATCCTTTATGATATCAGAGCCAAGAGGTTTTGAGTTCAAGACTCTGCTTACGCAAAATTAAAAAAAAGATTATGTGGCATATTCCTATCCCATGCTAAGGACTAAAATAGCCTAGACATGAGGGGCAAGTGTTGAATATAAATATACCGCCTAGCATCTTTCTATTAGATCAGTCTTAAGTGTTGATATAAATATATTGTCTAGCCTCTTTCCATCAGATTGGTCTTTTGGGATAATTGGCGGGTGCAGAAATCCTTCTTGGTATCAAAGCCAAGAGGTCTCGAGTTCAAGACCCTGCTCACGCAGAATTAGAAAATGGGATAAAAGATTCTATGGCATATTTTTATCGCACACTAAGGACTAAAATAGCCTAGACGTGAGGAAGAGTGTTGAATATAAATATACCGTCTAGCCTCTTTTTATTGGATCGGTCTTTTAAGATAATTGGCTAGTGCATAAATCCTTTATTCACAACTGAAAATAGGATATGAACAATTAGCATCTCCTTGGGCCATAATTTTGATTGCAATCTATACATACACTATAACATTTACAATGAGAAGCTTAAACCGGTCCTTTAAGCAGATAATGTAAATGCATAGGTGTATCTCTTACTGGCTCCTACCATAAAGGTCTTCATGTTGTCTTATATGTACATATATTTATGAAAAAATGGATGGGTGTGTGGGGGTGTGGGGGTGGGTGGGTGGGGGGGGGGGGGGGGGGGGCTAAGACCATCTGATAATTCCACTAAAGGGTACTGTAGCACAAATAGGAGAACCAAGACTTTGATAGGTCTAGAAAGAAAAGAAAATTGTACGCAGATAGATTCCAAGCAATACATTGGGAGCATGAAACCTCCATTGAAACAAGGATTTTCTAAAATTACCTTCATGTGAAGCAGTGTTGACGCCATGCTGACGTCAGCCACGTGCTGTTTAGAAAAATACATTTTTTGAAACCTATGATTTTTTTTTAAACTTATGAAACATTTTTTTTACTGTTTACAGACTGTTTTAATGTTTCATTTTTTAAACTTTTGAAACTTATGAAATATTTTTATACTGTTCACAGCTTGTTTTAATATTTCATTAGTGTGTTTTAGTGTTTCAATAATGTTTCGGTTTGTTTCAATTAGCGACATCAACATGATGTCACACATGTGTTGGCTGGAAAAAAAACTAGACAAATGCACCAATCTCAAAGAAAAAGGAAGGATAGATAAGACTACTTCACACGAAGTTAACTTTAAAAATGCTGTCCCAACCTCCATTGGGCAGCAAAGCGTGATGCCCTCAGCCTCATAAGGGAACAACGTCAAGAACACCCCGAACCAGAGACCGGTCAGAGCATTTGCCTGAAGCATGCGAACATAGAAGATGACCCGGCGAGATTCCAACTCGAGAACTTTATCTTCAGATTGAACTAAAATGATTTTACAAACCAAGAGCAGGCACGTCGGTACATATATTATTAAGCGCAATAATTAAGTTCCGGAATCTATGAGAGTCTTATCCACATAAATGAAATGATCGAGATCCATTTTTACCCCTAACTAAAAGGCAGGTCCGCAATCTATGCAAACTTCTTCGTACAAAAATGAAATAAGACCGTACACATGCATATACTGTAAATTACGATGTAGATGTATTTTATGGTTGGTGCTCACTAGCCATGACCAAACAAAGACAAGCCTGTGTTGGTTTGGACTTTGGACCTTGCCTATGCCTTGATAGGGAAATAGCTTTTCCCTATCTCTTTGCCCAGTCTGACAAGTAGAGTCCTACGGGACATACTAATTGTATACACTACTCCTACTCCTACAAGTAGAGTCCCTACGGGACATACTACTCCCCCTGTCCTAAAATACCCTGCATTCTGGGTTTAGTCAAGGTCAAACTTTGTAAAAGTTTGACCAAACATATTGAAAAATTTATGTACACCTATAATACAACATAAGTACCATTAGAATCGTCATAAGATATATTTTCATAATATATACATTCAGTGCTATAGATGTTTATAGTTTTTCTATATATTCTACCAAACTTTATAAAGTTTGACTTTGACTAAACCCAGAATGCAGGGTATTTTAGGACAGAGGGAGTAATTATATATTAAGCCAAGTAGGGAGTAGATGACTTGGCTTCTATCTCAAGTTAATGGACTTATTAACAACGTTAAATATTAATTAGTCTGTATCTGCATTCTGCTACATGATCTTATCTTTGTTTTCAGCAAAAGGGAGTCATTAAAAATGTTACTGCGTTAGTAACACTTTTGCTTCGGTCCCCCCCCCCCCCTCCTCCCTTCTTTTCAAACTTTGATAAACAAAAACTCATACCAATTGTTTTCAGGACCGTACAAACCCACCCGAAGTCCATATGGTCCTCTTAGACGTATACTCTCTGTACACGAATACTCATGTGCCCGCAGAAACGAAAATCGTAAGTTATATAACAGCAACAAAAAAAAAATTAAACATGACATGCAAAGACGTAGATCGCGATAATAAGAGGTGGGATCAGCCATCCGGGACATGGATTATACTCAGTTCGACCGAGTATACATATACGGAGATATACGTGGCCTCGATATGGGTTTCGACGGGTCAAAGAAATAAAATGGTCCATGAAACTTAAGTTTAGGGGGGGACCGAAGCACACCTCAGTTAGTAAAGGTTTGTTGCAATTGCACCGCACTGAACTCAGCTAGTTTAAAAATAAATCTAATGGTAACAATCTAGTGTCATAAATGTTGGTACGTTGTCCTAAAAAGTTAGTCAAACATAGTAAAGTTTGACTTAGAACAAGGCTAGAAGTACACTTATTTGCGGACGGAGGGAGTACGGTTTACGCGCCTTCGCTGCAGGCATGTACACGTATGTAATGGTTATCCGTAGAAAAGAGGACGAGTGGGATGCAAGGCTAGCTGCCCGGTTGCTGCCTTCTTTCTCGTCATGTGTACATTATTCAGGATCCTGCTTCGAGAAACCTACGTGTACTCTGGAGGGAATCCTGTACCTGAATCTTCCGGTGTCCCTCCTACTTTCTTCTTTAATTTCAGGCAATTCATCAAATGAAGAGGAGACTAAACGTAATACCGAACAGACAACGAAGAACGTACGAGATGTGCTTAATTAATTAGCAGTACCTACAATTTTGAAGGGCCATCGGGCATCGGCTGATCTTTATTACAGTAAGAAGAATAGAAAGTTACAGCAAGCTGAAGCTAACAGCTCCGAGCAAGATGTTCTTCACCGACTGTTCACTCTCAACATACATAATGACTCCTAAACAAGATGTTCACAGCAGTGCCTTGATTTTCTGCGAATTGTTACGGTCCATAGTAATAGCATCAACTTTGTCTAGATAAGTAGTCTAAATACTTAACTAGATACATACGAATCTAGATAAAATTGAAGCCATTAATTGGATTGCAGATCGTACAAACGCACTTCTCGATGTTTTTACATGTCCAGTGCTTGTTAGTACCATTCCGCGCATGTGCAGTGTCATCGCAGAGTAGTTTGCAATGTGGTTTGGTGCATGGAAGGTACGTAATTCCAGGGCTAAGCTCGAAGCAGTTATCATCATCTGTGGGAAAACATAACAAGCCCATTAGTTCTACAAATTCCATTCTCAAAATATACGTACTATTTGAGATGACAAACATACCTGCATAAATAGGATTTGCCAGTAACACTATCACCAGGATGAAACAAGCGAGTGTAGCCCGGCCACCCATTTTAACAATGAACCGAAGCAGTGTAATACCTTTCTCAACAAAGAAATCTAGCGCTAGCTCCTCTTTGTCTATTTTAGTTTGGCCATGGGATGGAACCGCTATATACTCTCTCCGTCCCGGTTTAAAGGACACAATTTGTAAACCATGCAATCCCAGAATACTTAGACACAAAAGCATTTAATCTCTGTAATTACTCCCGTGTGAAAAGAACAAAATGTTTGCATGCACATGTGTGAACAAATGTGAACACTTTTCTAACTCCTTTTCTCCTCATGCATGTTCTACTTCATACTATTAAATGGATCAATTAGATGACACCTAGGGCCCAGAGAATTGCAAATTGTGTCCTTTAAACCGGGATGGAGGGAGTATATGGGAACCCAAATTAATTCTGTCATAAAAGTAACTTCTTATTAAGACGGACAAAATCAAAAGCATTTAATGGTAGTTAAGAATAGCAAGATAGACGGGGTTTGAGTTGATCCCATTTATTGATTTTTTCTTCCTTGCAAACCTTTTGGTCTTGCTCAATAGCTTGATGAAAAGTGAGGGCATATCATATGCGCACATGATCCATTCACTTAGAAGATATGGAGTTAAAGACGACATAATTAAAAGTTAGAAGCAATTAATGCTTGATGAAAAGTGCTAAAGATAAAGAAGAAACTACTACTCCCTCCTTCATGTTTTGCAGGGCGCTCTACAAAAATTACACGGATCTAGACGTGAACGTATTGGCTGAAAATTAGGCCTATTAGTGAGCGGTTAAGGCGCATGCATTGGTGGAAGACTGTTGCATGCATAGGAAGTTGGGAGAAAAGGTGCCACATTAATTAACAATTAATTCTTATGCGCCTAGGAACGTTGCAGTTTTGGAAAAACCCAAATTTGATTAGACGCCCTGCAGACCGTGAACGAGGTAGTACTGTTTATAGGACATGATTTTACTGAGTAAATTAATGTGCAAACAAAGGCCACAGAAAAAGGCTCAAAGTTTACTGAGTAAATTAATGTACTGGATGCTCTTACAATTTGGGTAGATTCTTATCCTTACAACAGAAAAAGGCTCAAAGTTTACATATCCATACAAAAGTAAGGGAAGAGATGAAATGTAACTTCTGCGCAAAAAAGGTATGTCAGACTACTCCCTTGTTTCACAACTGTAAATAGGAGCTAAAAAGTTATCTATCTCACAGGGCAATAATTTTGATTGCAATACATACCTACACCATGGCATTTACAATGGGAAGCTAAAAGCGGCCTTTCTAGCGCGTAATGTAAATACATGGGTGTATCTCTTACACTCCTACCTTAAAGGTCTTCATGTTTTTTACATGTATATTTTTTATTTTTTTATGGGTCTAGGAGGCCCTAAGACCATATGGATAATCCATTAAGGGCGCAAAAACACATGCATAACTATAGAACAAATAGGCGAAACAAGACTTGTCTAGAAAGAAAAGAAATTGTGTAAACTGCTAGATTGCAAGAAATGCAACTTAATTGACTTAAGGAATAGATGATGAACAAAACCTTGGGAGTAGTAAATCGCAATTCGGTAGCAAAGCACGATGCCCTAAGAAGGGAACATCGCATAAAGAATGATGCCATGCTCGAACTAGAGACCGGATAGAGCATTCACCCAGATCATACCAAGATGGAAGAGGATCTGATATTTCAGTGCATCGCCTCTAAGAAGGGAGACACTGCCATAACAAGATGTGCATGTATTTCTCCCAAACGCTCTGCAAAACCCAAATCCACGAATCCTGAGCATGCAAGGAGAGGCTATGGTGCTACATAAATCATATTTTTGCTCAAGGAAAAAGGTGTGACCACCACCCGAAAGTAGCACAAGGCAGCCACACAATGCCAACGAAGGAGGCCGGAAGCAACACACAAGCATCAGAAGCATGGAGGATCATATAGACACAACCACCACAAGGAGCATCGCCCCGAAGGGGCAACACATGGTGTTCGCATAAAGGGGTAGGCTCTATAAGACAAACAATGCGGCCGTACACATGAGAGCAGATCCAGCTGCATACGTCCGAGGGACATCAATTGAGTCGGTTTCTATTTTTTTAGGATAAATTGGATCTAGTTGTAGTCTTTAACTCTCATCTTTGTACTAGTAGATGGAATCTGCTAGATTTACTTTTCCAAATATGTATGTGTGGGTTTATATCAAGGGATAAAATTTTGGGGGTGTCACGACCTTGCCAACGTACTTGCAAGAGCACGTAAAATTTGTGGTGGTGGGGACACTTAGATGAGAAGATGAAACTCGCAATTTAAAGACACTAATTTACCTAGGTTTGCACCCCTTTATTGTGGATAACAACTGCACTCCTTCCTTGCTCTTGATTATATGATGTACAAAGAGCATTACAATGTGTAGAGGGACTTGGTGGATGATTTGCACGAGGCTAGGGATGGGCATAAAAAACCGAAACCGAATTAATCGGAACCGGAACCGAAACCGAATACACCGAACCCGAATTAGCCGAAACTAATTTCGGTTGGTAAATATGATTAACCGAATTTATAAATATTAATTCGGTTTTGACTCTCTGTTAACCTAAATAACCGTACAAACCGAAAAATATACGTGACAGAGTTAAATATATTTGTGATTCTGTCTCAGGCGTCCATTACTGTACGTAGATACTAGCTCATGCGATAAAAGACATGCATGCAAAAGCTGCCAGTCAGTCCATGTATGTACGTATGTCCCCAGCCACATGCACGTACATGTTTATGGTTTAATTGTTAATTGTATCTATTAATTTTGTTGGAAGACTTTTAATTGTTTTCTCGTTTCGGATATAATCATGTATTTTAGCTGAACTCTAAACACATATAATTTATTGAATGTATACGATTTGGAAGATAGACATATTTTTTTAAACGAGCAAGATAGACATCATGCTTATTATTTTCTTTTTCTACACAATACACATGCGTTCAAGACATCATCTAGCCATGTATTGCTTCAGGTCCTCGCCGACCTAGAGTTTGCTTCCGGTGCGCCGATGAGTAGTTTAGCTCGTATGAATCTAACATAAATTATGGCACAGTGTTGTTATTTCTAGAATTTCAGTTAAAAACCAAACACCGAACCGAATTGTTCACTAACCGAACTATCGATTAATTAGAAAACCGAAATAATTTTGATGCCTATTTGTAGAAACCGAATTATAGAAAAACCCAAAAAACCGAACCGAATTAACGAAAAAAACGAATGCCCACCCCTATACGAGGCTATAGTGAACAAACTAGGGTTTAAGATCCCCACTATGGGAAACGGGGTGGGAACAATACCGAAACCTCAAGCACGATCACCACCAACCATGGTGTCTGTTAGAGTATATCATGGTTTGGACTATATTTGGTAGTTTAAGTTTGTAATCCAATTATATCTCAGTAGTCTTCTTGGCCTCCAAGTCTTGTAATCTATATAAATAGCCCTTTGAGGCCACAATCAACACAGATAATATTCCGCAATTTTACATGGTATCAGAGCGGTTCGCTCCGCCTAGGGTTTAGCACCACCGCTTCCGCCACGCCGCCCCCGGGGAGATCGTTCTCTGCCGGGGGCCGCGTAAATAGTAGATTAGATATTTCTTCGCCAATTTTTTCTCGCCGGCCGCTTGACCGACGTTTCTTCTTCTTTCGCCGATCATAGATCGGATTGCGTCGTCCACAACCACATGTCGTCATCACACGCCTCTACTTCAACCTCGGCGTCGACTCATCTCCGGCAAATCATCGCCAATGATCGTGCCAAGGAGGCTCCGCGCGGCGCCCCAAGGGACGCCTTCACGCGCTACATCGGCTTCTCCGTCCTCACGTCGTCACCATGCCGGCCCGTCTTCGCCTACATCAATCGGGACACAAGTCCCCGAGTACGCGCCTCGCCGTCAACAAAGAGTTGCACCTTCATCACCTGTGGTCATCATCGCCGACAACCATCTACACCAACAACATCGTCACATTGTCGCCGCCACCACCAATCGTGGTCCTCGTCAATGCCAACAAATTCTTCTACAAGAGCGATGCCGCGCTCATACAAGCGGAAAATACGGGTCTAATCCTTGAAATCAACTACCGCAACAATTCAATCGCCATCAACAACTACCTCATCGTCTTCGTCCACCACGACCTTGCCGCCAGAGTCGCACTCTAATTTTTTATTTGCACAAGTTTGTATTCAATTTTCTTCTTGCAGCTACTTCATCTACTCCGACACGGCGGACAACTTCTACACCGACAGTTTACGGAAATTTTCTTTGCTCCTCAATCCGGCTCTGGCACGCATGGCTCATGATGGTCCCTGTCTTCGCACGCTCGGTACCGGCAACACCGACGCGTGCCTTTGTCCCCGACGCGCTCCTGAGTCTGGCAAGCTCGGCATTGCGGGTCAAGCTACTTCTCAAACTACGTCTGCTTCAACCACTACGGCGAATTCTCCTGGCTCAACGACGACATCAACCACAACACAACGATATCATCAACTTCATCGACTTCATCAACGGCGACTACATCACCAATGGCATCATCGACCGCGACTAAAACGCCCTACTTTCGGCTACATCGACATCGACATCCTCTCCCATCTCCGCCTTCGGATTATGCTCCAGTCAGACCGTTCGCGTCACTACCGATCCGACTGCGGGGGAGTGTTAGAGTATATCACGGTTTGGATTATATTTGGTAGTTTAAGTTTGTAATCCAATTATATCTCTAGTAGTCTTTTTGGCCCCCAAGTCTTGTAATCTATATAAATAGGCCGTTGAGGTTACAATCAACACAGATAATATTCCGCAATTCTACAGTGTCAACGTCTCTCGCAACTCCTCTTCTCTCTCTCTCTAAAATCCACCACAACTCCTGAATCACTAGCCCAACTTCTTTGATTGGTACCTTCATCGCATCCAATCGCGCCCTCATGTGTCGTGACAGATCAAGTTGCTAGCATCAAAGCTCTAAACTCGATGATAGTGACAAAGCCAATGAATTTAGTGCAATGCATGAAGTATGAGGATAATTATCATATCTGACTAGAGAGGTTCGGAGGTTTGGTAGGAGGAATGCTACAGGGAAGTGCCCGCCGCACGAGCCCGTAGAATAGTGGCAACATGGGAGGCCAAGCTCAGTTGTCGTCGCGTGTCGTTCATCCATGGACACCCCGGGTACTCCCATTTCCTATACCTACAAACAGGAGTTACTCGGATGAACTTTTGGTGTACATAATTTGGTTCGAGACAATTCTTTCCTTTTGTTGGTTTGACTTGCTATTTAAAATTTTATTTGGTATATTTATGAGGTTTATGTAGTTTTTTGCGTAAGCATTCGTGGCTGCTCCTTTCTTGCGATGTACTCCATCTCAAAATAGATGTCGCAAATTTGTTAAAATTTAGAAGAATTTAAATATTATTTATTATATAGATTCATTTAAATTTTGATAAACCTATAATATCTATTTTAAGACTGAGGGGAGGGGGTACATTCATTCAGGATCTTGTTTCGAGAAAACCCACTACATTCGCGCTTCTTCTTGACTTCTTCTTTCATGCTTTCTACTCATATGTTGAGAAGACAAAAAGAGATGTACAACCTGTTAGAGAGTTACACATGTAGTCACATGCGATGTCACGTTACCAAACTTGTATAGATAAGAGGTTCTGTTTAAACTTGTAAACGATCTAATCTATTCATAAAGATTAGATCGATATCTCCTTATCCTCTGTTCTGATCAGCTCGATCGTTGTAACCTATCCTTGTAATTGTGCCGAGGCTTTGCCTATTTATTCAACACGGAACCGATGCGAGATCCAAGCATCGTTAACCCAAAGTTCTTATATGGTATCAGAGCCAAACCTTCCTAATCCCATCTATGTGCCTCGCAACACCCAGCTCCCATACGATGGCCAATCCCCTCGCCGGTCAAGGCGTGACCGAGAAGCTCACGAAGGACAACTACCTCATCTGGCTCTCGCAAGTCCTCCCGCCGATCCGGGGATCTCGGCTCCTGGATTACCTCGATGCGGAGAAGGCTGTCCCAGCCGAGATCGTCGTCGAGAAGGACGGTAAGCAGGTCAAGGAGTCCAACCCCACCTACGACGCGTGGGTATTGATGGATCAATATTTGTTGTCTTTCCTGCTGCAAACTCTCTCCAGGGAAATTATCGTCTCCACCATCGGCATGAACACCTCTGCAGCGGTCTGGGGGCGATCAAGGCGATGTTCGATGCCCAGTCCAGGACGCGGGTCTCCAACTTGCCTGTCTCCCTCGCCAAGACGAGGAAGGAGAACATGACGACCACCGCCTTCTTCCTGAAGACGAAGGGGCTCGCCGATGAACTTGCAGCAGCAGGCCGCCCCATCAATGATGAGGAGCTCGTGGAGTATCTCCTCGACGGCCTCGACGACACCTACAACCCGCTCTTCGCCGCCATCGGCGTCAACAGCGGAAAGGACCTCACCGTCAGTGACCTCTACGCCTACGTCACCTCCTACGACAATCGCATGGAACTCATCCATGACGAGGGCGGCTCCTCCATCAACATGGCCGCCCGTGGACGTGGTGGACCACGTGGACGAGGCTACCGTGGCGGGCGCCGAGGAGGACGCGGAAACGGCCGTGGACAAGGACGCCCTCAACAGCGTGGTGGCGGCGGCAATGGTCGCCGTGGAGGAGGCCGCGGCGGTGGAAACCGCGACGTCACCTGCCAGATATACGGGAAACAAGGTCATGAGGCGTGGAGGTGCTGGCACCGTTACTCTAACGGTGAAGAAGAATATGAAGAAGAGAAGGGCGCCAATGCGGTGTCCTATGGCGTGGACACAAACTGGTACGGTGATACTGGTGCCACCGACCACATTACCGGTGAGCTCAACAAGCTCACCATGAAGGAAAAGTACCACGGCCACGAACAAGTTCACACGGCCAATGGACAAGGTATGAGCATTAGTCATGTTGGTCATGCAATTGTTAATACCCCTTCCAAAAATTTGCATCTAAACAATGTCCTACACATTCCACATGCCACAAAAAATCTTGTCTCAATTCATCGTTTTACCAAAGATAATGATGTGTTTCTTGAACTTCATCCGTAGATTTTTTTATGTTAAGGATCAGGCCATGAAGAAGGTCCTTCTCAAAGGTAGATGCACTCGAGGCCTCTACCCTTTGATTCCTTCATCATCAACCACGAATAAACAAGTCTTCAGTGTCACCAAGCCTTCAGCTTTGAGATGGCACAGTCGTTTAGGACATCCCTCCTCTCGCATTGTTCAACAAGTTCTTAGTAGGCATCATCTTCCTTGCTCCAATAAATCTAGTAGTGAGTCTATTTGTGATTCTTGCCAAATAGCCAAAAGTCATCAATTGCCTTATGTAAGCTCTACTAGTGTATCCACCACCCTATTACAACTTGTGTTCTCTGATGTTTGGGGCCCTGCGCCAAGTTCAGTAGGGCGATACACATATTATGTAAGCTTCATTGATAATTTTAGCAAGTTTGTGTGGATTTATCTTCTCAAGAAAAAGTCTGATGTCTTCCAAATTTTTCATAATTTCCAAAAACTTGTTGAACATCAGTTTGATAAGAAGATTCTTGCTCTTCAATCTGAATAGGAGGAGAATATGAAAAACTTAATTCCTTCTTCACTAAAATTGGTATTGAACATCATGTTTCTTGTCCTCATGCACACCAGCAAAACGGGTCAGCAGAACGCAAGCACCGTCACATTGTAGAAGTAGGCCTTGCTCTCCTTACAAATGCATCCATGCTATTAAAATTTTGGGATGAAGCCTTCTTGATTGCCACACATCTCATTAACATGCTACCCTCCAAAGTAATCCATCATGAAACCCCTATGGAACGTCTCTTTCAAAAGACTCCATATTATGCATCTCTTCGTATCTTTGGTTGCGCTTGTTGGCCTAATCTTCGTCCTTACAACAAACGCAAGCTTGCTTTTCGCTCCAAGCAGTGTGTTTTTCTTGGCTACAGACACATGCATAAAGGTGTAAAATGTCTAGATGTCAAATCTGGTAGAGTCTACATCTCTCGAGACATTGTGTTTGATGAAACGGTTTTTCCTTTTTCCAAACTTCATCCCAATGCTGGTTCTTTACTTCGACAAGAAATTCTTTTATTACCCGAATCTCTTCAGAATCCACCGGTATGATCTCATGCGGGGGAAAACAATTGCAATGATCTAACACCTAATGGCTCTATAATTCCTGCTATTTTAAGTGATGCTACTCAGGTCCAGCCGATCACAAAAGAAAATTTTATGCAAAACAGTGGTGAAACGCCCCAAAACAGTGACAGTGCAGGTTTTGGTGGGACTAACACGGTCTCCCAGGAGGATACCCGATCTCCCTCGGGGTCGTCGACCAGCAGTGGCAGCAGCTCCACCTCTGGTGCGTCGCAGCATCCAGGAGATTCTCCTCGGACTCGTCCACTCCGCGGGGTCACGTCGCCCTGTCCTGCGTCGCGTGGGCCAGTCGGCGGCTCCGGATCCAACATGTCGACCCGGTCTACATCACGTCCTCGTCAGCGTGCGCGCGCGCACGAGAGCGTGTCGCCGGGGTCCCCTCTCCGCGCGGACCAAATGGCTCGGCTCCCAGCGCGATCAGCGCGTCCTCCTAAGAGCATGGCCAATGCTCCACCCTGGACAGCTGCTTCGCAGGCTTTTTTAGGCTCGGATGGTCTAGCATAAGAAAAGTAGCTGCTTGCAGAGCAAGACGGGATCCTGCAGAGGAAGCGGCCTCCTTCCTGGGAAAAAGCTACATGGGCTTGTTCCATTGGTTAAAATCTCATAAAAGCAGGAAAGAGGAGCATGAGAAGTACAGCTGGTGAGAGAGAGTGAGCCAACTGGGGCAGTCACTGCGTTGGAGGCTAGCCGTTTGCACCGGTGGTTTCACATACTTTTTCATCGATGACGTCACGAAGCAATGGTATACCACTGCCTCCATATCTGATGCTCTAAAGCCAGCAGCGAGCGACGGGACGGACCGACGCAGAGGCATCTGTCAGCGCGGAAACAGCTGATACAGCTGCGTTAGAGGACACGGGATCAGAAGGATCCTCTGCACTCGACGGGTTTGTGCCCAGAGATACACCAGCATCACCAGTACACAGGACACGGGCGTCAACTGGTAACTCTAAACCGAAAATTTATAAAGACGGTATTGTTCGTTACGGTTTGTCCTGTCTAACTAGTGAACCTGAAAATTTGCAACTAGCACTAAAGGATAAAAATTGGAAACTTGGTATGGATGATGAGTATAGGGCCTTAATACAAAATAAAACATGGCACCTAGTACCACATAAGCAAGGTAGGAATCTCATAGATTGTAAATGGGTCTACAGAATTAAAAAGAAAGCTGATGGCACTATCGATAGATATAAAACTAGACTAGTAGCAAAAGGCTTTAAACAAAGGTATGTAATAGACTATGAAGATACTTTTAGTCTAGTTGTCAAAGCTGCTACTATCAGACTTGTTCTAGTTGTTTCAGTGTCAAAAGGCTGGAGTTTGAGGCAACTAGATAGAAAAGAACGCGTTTCTTCATGGTGTTCTAGAAGAAGAGGTCTATATGAAGCAGCCACCTGGGTATAAAGATCCCAATGCACCTTTCCATGTGTGCAAACTTGACAAGTCATTATATGGTCTCAAACAGTCACCAAGGGCATGGTTCTCAAAGTTAAGTTCAAAGTTGCAGCAACTTGGTTTTCTGGCATCCAAGGCAGATACCTCATTGTTCATATACAATCGGTCGGGTATAACCATTTATGTATTAGTGTATGTTGATGATATTATTGTCACTATATCCTCCACAAGGCAATTACTTCACTTCTCCAAGATCTCAGTTCTGCTTTTGCTTTAAAAGATCTTGGTGACTTGAGCTTCTTCTTGGGAATTAAGGTAAAGAAATTCAGTCAAGGTATTGTGCTAACCCAAGAGAAATATGCTTCAGATTTACTTAACAGGGTGGGACTAAAAGGATGCAAATCCTTACCAACACCCCTATCAGCATCTGAGAAGCTCTCGGTCATAGAAGGAGAACTTCTAGGACCAGAAGATGGTACCAAGTATAGAAGCATAGTAGGAGCTCTTCAATATCTGACATTAACAAGACCAGATATTGCATTCTCTGTCAACAAGGTATGCCAGTTTCTCCATGCGCCTACTACTGCACACTGGACAGTTGTTAAAAGAATTTTGAGGTATGCCAGTGGAACAGTAAGTCTTGGCCTGACATTTAGGAGCTCGTCTTCCACTCTTGTAAGTGCTTTTTCAGATGCTGATTGGGCAGGATGTGTAGATGACAGGAGATCTACAGGTGGTTTTTGTGTCTATTTTGGACCTAACCTGATTTCTTGGAGTGCTGGAAAACAGGCAACAGTGTCAAGATCAAGTACAGAGGCAGAATACAAATCTCTGGCAAATGCTACTGCAGAAGTCATTTGGATTGAGTCTCTATTAGGAGAACTTGGAGTTCAAAGGAACCAAACTTCATGCTTGTGGTGTGATAATATGGGTGCAACATATCTTTCAGCTAATCCTATATTTCATGCAAGAACCAAACATATAGAAATAGATTTCCATTTTATGAGAGAACGAGTAGCAAGTAAACAGCTAGAGATAAGGTTTATTCCCTCTAAAGATCAGGTGGCAGATGGTTTCACCAAGGCACTACCAACTCGGCAACTTGAAGAATTCAAGCACAATCTCAACCTAAGGAGAGGTTGTAATTGAGGAGGGATGTTAGAGAGTTACACATGTAGTCACATGTGATGTCATGTTACCAAACTTATATAGATAAGAGGTTCTGTTTAAACTTGTAAGCGATCTAATCTATTCATAAAGATTAGATCGATATCTCTTTATCCTCTGTTCTGATCAGCTCGATCGTTGTAACCTCTCCCTGTAATTGTGCCGAGGCTTTGCCTATTTATTCAACACGGAACCGATGCGATATCCAAGCATCGTTAACCCAAAGTTCTTATACAACCATCCTCAAGAAAACCGAGAATACTGACAATAAAAGAACAGGTGTTTGCGAAAAAAGAGGTATATACATTTTTAGTCCCACATCTTGTATCGTCCGAGCGTTTTAGTCCCACGTCTTGCAAAGTGAACAACACTAGTTCCACAACTTGCAATCCAGAAGCATTTTAGTCCAATCCAATCAAAATTTAGCAAGTTTGACCGATTTAAATACACTAAACGTGGCATTTGGCATTGTGACTTTTGTGAAATGACCCCTGTATGTTTGTCTCTGGCACATTTTTGACCTTGGTGCTGCCTTACATATGGGTGCCACCTGTGGCGAAAAGAGCTATTAAAATTGAAAACAAATCTGTTTAAGGATTCGATCTCACAACATTAGGTGACTTAGACGCTTGGGTCTACCAGCAATACACATGAATTTTTTAATAGAAATTGGACATACTTGTAATAACATGCTACGGAGCCTAATGCAGCACCACAAATGCCATACGCTGCCTCGGCTTCGATGACCTACGTGGAGCCCGTGAGCTTCTACCTCCATTGTTACAACGGTGCTCCCGGCATCGCCGGTGCATTCGGCATCGGCAGAGTGCGAGGCAGACACCATGGCGGCGGCATATGTCGTCGATGATGCTCAAGTCCTGCGGGGTAGTGATGTCCGTATTGCGCCACCACGACGAACGCCACCCCACCATGTATGACGGTCTCACATTGCTCCATGTCTCTGCGGCCAACCGGTGTATGCCCGTGGTCTATCATGTACCTTGCTCTCCGTTGCGCCCGTGACAACGAGGAGTCAAGGTTTGTGTCGATTCCCAAGAGGTGTGGGACAAGGTTGGGCCTGCGGGGCACGGTGGCCCTGCTACCGGTTTTCCTCCTCACCGCCACCGCCAGCATGTCAAACGCCAGCTCGACCTGCACGGCGCCATGACCGACAAGGTCGATCTCGCGCTCGGGCATGGTTGTTTTCTTCTTCGTCTTACGAGTCGGCGCATCCTCGCCTCCTGCATCTCGGCCATGATCCTGTCAAGCAGGCCGCTGCAACCTAGCCCTGCTTTCGCCGGTCGTCCCGGTCTTTTTATTCCTCGCCTCAGGCTCTACATTCCACCATCTCATCCTCAACTCCGGTTCAATTGGGTATGCCCCTGTATGTCGACAAGATAAGCACCATAGCTCCACTCGTTGTCCTTCAGTCGAGATATCCGGTGCTTGATTCCCCTTGGAAAATAAGGCCAATTTTTCTTGTTCCTTAGCCCGTGGTAATAAGCAAACAAAGTACAGTCCTAACTTATAGCATGCAAATGCTGTGTGGTCTAATGGCAGGAACGATTGATCGGGATGGTTGGATCCCTAGTTCAAGTCACACATAGTCTATAGTGTAATTTTTTTTTCAGTCCTCATAGGTCGGATCTGTATTTTACAAGTTGGGAAACTAGTTTGTGGGACTAAAATGCAAAAGCGCACAGTCGAGACAGCTCTAACATGGACTAATCGATTAAAATTTGTTAATCTCGCTGAAATTTGATTAAATTGAACTAAAATGCTTCTAAGTTGCAAGTTATGGGACTAGTGTTGCTCATTTTGCAAGATGTGGGACTAAAACGCTTTCGTGGTGCAAGATGTGAGACTAAAAGTGTATATACCTCCCGAAAAAAATACACATTTTCTCATACTTTTGTGACCAGAATAGCCACATTTGCTGGAGCGGAGCAGTCCAATCGAACGAGGGTCAGCTCCATGCCTCCATCCGAAGATCGATCGATGTTCCACTCCTGAACAGTTCCACAAGGAGCACCGCTTGGTGCCTGCTAACTAAAGTGCAGTAGCTCGTTCAGTGCCTGTAATTTGATTTGCCGCGGTTGGTGCTGCCTCCGCACGCGTGCCTGCCTGCCTGGTGTGGGGGTAGCTTAGCTAGGACTTTTGTTCTCAGTCTTCATCATCTTCTTCCAAGTTTTATATTTGCCCATTTGCCCTTCACATATGCCTTTCATCCTTTCCCTGTCTTTCCTTCTGTCTGTTGATCTCAATCGATTTTAAGGTGTGTAAAGCACCTTTTCGCGACCCTTGCAAAAAAGATAAAAGCGCTTTGAGTAACGACGACATCAAGCCTTACCCTGGCCGGCCGGGGACGACATCACTCGAGTCAGACCGAGTGGCACGTATCGTTTGCTAGGAGTTCTCGGCCGGGGCCGTACCAGGTGTTCTCAAGTGAAGTAGCGATGGAATCATACGAACAGCCCACTCGCCCCTTGACTCCTCCAATTGCTGGCTCCGAATCGAATCGAGCAGGACACTGTCCGTCGTCGTCACTATCTCAACTCTTAACGGACCAGCTAGGCACGTAGAGTACGTCCGTGCAGTTCGAAGCCTGCCTGGCCTGGCTATGATCGTCTGATCTCACTCACGCTTTCCCCAACTTCTAAGGAAAAATTATGCTCCTCCTCCCCGCTCGATCTGTCCGTTCCACCCTCCCGATCGAACCAGACATGTTCATTCATGTCAGGTCAGCAGCACACCAGTTTAAACAAACACTGCAGGCTACAGAAATGTAGGACTATAGGCCGTTGTCGTCTGCTGAGTTCAGGATGCAGCAGACAGATTCCTTTTGTTTTCTTCACACCCTGTGAGTTGTGAAGGCTAAGCTCGCACAAACCAGTCATTAACGACATGATTTGTAGTACAGAAAAAAAAATGTTTCCGACTTTGAAATAGTACCGTTAGGTGAACAACCTTGTTTCAGCATTACACATATGTACAGGGACATGGGCTGTTACCGGCTACCTCAACAGAATAAGACAACTCCTAACTAGTAGTAGGTGCATAGTATATCTCTGGTATGCAGATGATATATCATCTTAATTTGGAAAGAATCGCATGCTGGCCCATTATTATAGCATCTTGTGTGTTGGATTTACATGATCTTTAATTTGATTTGTTAATTTGTACTACTCCTTCCGTCTCAAAATATAGATTTGGCAGATTTTTATCCAAATTTTAACAAATCTGCGACATCTATTTTGAGACGAAGGAAGTACATGCAAAATAAGAACTTGGCTTCCAATATATTAGCTTCCACTATGATCTCGAAGTCAACATGTAGTGTTCTGGATTCTTTTATCAGCTAGCCTGAATAATATGTGAGTTCGGTAGGATCTCATTTTCCGACAACAGTTGCATGCGTAAACGCAAACAGACGATCAGTTGATGTGGATCTGCACAGTTCACTTCCCCATCATTTGCACCTTTTCTGGACATTAATGCATGCGCGATTAAGGTTGATGTGTGACTGATCGAAGCACACACCTGTGTCGATCACATGTTAACAACTACTGATTTTGACCCGAGTCCCTCCTAAACAAATGAAAATATTGTTAATAAGACCTTGCAAAATGACAAATATCTAGATTGGTATGCGAACAAGAAAGTCTTGACGAAGAAGGTGGTGACAGTCCTCATATCTCACACCAGTCACCTGCAGTAACGCTAATGTATTTCTCAAGGAAGGTTAGTAGATTGATTATATTGACAGTCGGATACTACGTACCTGTACTGATACTCTCCTTTCGCGAGGCCATGACTAATATGGTACGACTGCTACTCGTAATGCGTATTACTGAAGAGAATTGATTTTCTGGATCTTCGTTCGATTGGACGGGGCAGCTTCTCTGTCGCGGTCGTAGGATAATTCTCGGTTGATTATTGTTCATGAAGGGGGAAGTTCGAACACTGAGCTCTCGCAACAGTGATGAAGTTGCATTAGTGCGGAAAAGCTATAGCTTTCAGAACGCTTGAATCACACGCAGTTGAGAAGTGACTTCGGTCTACAGTAGCACTATATGCTCTGTAGCCTTAGGGTAAGATTTGGATGTCATAACAAGAGGGCTAACTAGGTGAATCAAGTTCTAGCTTAGTGAGGTGTCATGTGCTCGAGCATTCGAAACGAGAGAAAATTGCCAGATTCTACGAGGTAAGATTGACCTTCTCAGTGATGTCTCTGCACATCATTACATGCCATTAGTTGGCATGAGCTAGATGGAAAGAATCTGGGTATAGGAGGAAAGAAGCAAATCTGAATAATATACACATGATTTAATATATTTTTAATTTTTTCTGTAGTGCTGTTCAAAAGGAATTTTGTGAGAGAAAATTCTGAAATAAGATTAGCAAACATCTTTCAAAATAATATTTTTAAATGAATTATTATGGTGCTTTTTTTGACACACTTCAAAATTATCCGTCTCTAATCAAGTGTTGACTTAGTCAAAATCAAACATTTTTGTTTCAAGATATCATATTCAAAAAATATCATTAGTTTTGGATATGCCCAATATTTTATATTTGATACTACCATGTAACAAAGATATTTAAAAAAAAATACTTTATACCTTTATTCTCAATAAATTAGCAATGTGGTCAACCCAAATGCATGGGCATCATTTGTAATTTATATATTATTTTTTAATAAATATCTTTTAAATAGTACTCAATATTTGCATGTATTGGCTTTTGCTATCTGACATTGGTATGTCCTACGGGTGCCTAAGATTGTCCTATCTGGTTTGGCCCAGGGGACCCCCACATGGCAATCTGTATCCGGTGACGAAGCCCACGAATATTTTGGTGGCCTAGGCCTATGGAGGACGCGACTTCTTGAAGGATACAACAAGCTTTGGATAGAAAGTTTAAAGAGCAAAACCTAATCTGTAACCGACTCGCCTGTATCATGAGAACTGGACTTCTCATATAAAGGGAAGTAGGGAGCAGCGAGGAGGACATCGCAAACTCTAGCACATACCAAAAATATTGATGTACATTTTTCTTAACTAGCCAAGATAATAAAATTATTACCAAAAATATCTTGACCAAACTCTGCCTCTGCTTGGAACTATTTTGCATGTAGGTTATATATAAGTTAGTGATCATACAAAAATAGTCAATAAACAATTATATTAGCTCAAACACCGTGAATATGGTAAAATATGAGATAATTATGGGTTTTAGCAGGACATATGCACAATAAACACAAAGGTAACGGAAAGGAAGTTGTCATTGGCTTCGATAAGCTTAGGAGACCGATCAATAGTAAACACAAAGAATGCAGAGGGAGGGCGATAATATGTGCTAAAATGGGATAAAGTGTGTAACATAGACACACATAGTTGAGAAATGGAGAATTAAATGCTAGCATGGTTTATTTGCATACGATATTAATTCGAATCGAGTGGAGTTGGAACACTCTAAAGGATAAGATAATAAATGAATTTATAGGATTTTTTCACGACATATGCAAAATAAACCAAATGTAATAGTAGAGGGAACATGAACCATCATTTTACTCTTCAGGAAGCATAAGAGACCTACTAGCAACAAGAAACACAAAGAACAGGGGGTGAGGCGTGGTATTGCAATGGAGTGGGGTGACATGGACACGTAATTAACAGAAAGTTAAATTATTAATGGGGTTTATCTATAGAGGATATTAATTGGATTGGATATGGGTCATCGCAAATAGTGTTGTATGGGAATACTTTAGGATTTATGTACAATGAATCAAAGGTAACAGTGGTGGAGGACAAGGTTTTTTGGCTTTAGTTTGTTACTGTTTGGAAAGCTTATGAGACCAGACAGTTAAAAAATATAAAAGATGGGGAGGAAAGCCACAAATGAATGTTGAAATGGGTGACATTGTTGCAAAAATGCATAGTAATAAAATAAATATAAACAATATAAATATATAGGTAATTCTCCATGGTTGGCCACGATGTAGGAGCTTCCTAGTCCATCATTTGATCTCTCTGTTTTTATTTACTTCACATTCTGATAAGAAAAATATCAATATCCATAATACCAAATGCATACAATATGATTCATTCTAATACAACAGTTCTACATTGTAGATGTTGATATTTAGTTGTAAATATGTAGTTGAATTTTATAAACGGATGGAGTATATACCAGGCACTCTGTAAGAAGAAATTACTCTTTTCTTCCTCCTTGGCTAAAAAGTTCACTCTTAGTACTAAAGCTTTTGTTTGGTCCAAACGGACCTTAAACTTTCTAAATCGTCCACTATCGTAGTTTATTGATTTTGTGTCGATGAGAACCCGAGGTTGCTAAAAACTGCTGATTGCCAATCAAATTAGGACCAAACTAGATCAATGCTACATGGAAAAACCTAACGCCCCACCTAATATCTCACAAGCCCAAGCAAAATATAAGAACCCGCCACTGTTATGTCGTCTCAATTTTCTCCCACGAGAGTCACGGTGAGATGGAAGAAGGATTTGAACATTAAGAGCAAGACAATAAAGACATGACGCCCTGAAGCGAGGAAGCTGCTCCAGTGAGAGGTTGAGATGTACCACATGATTGGGGATCTTGACCATACGATGGGGATTTTGGATGGGGATGGTTTGGTAGGATAGGCATAGAAGGATGACAATGGAGTGGGTTTGGAGGGATATGCCAAAACCAAATCCATGAACCTCATTCTAGCCCACCCACGAAGATATCCATGGGCATGGATGTTGCCCAGATCCAAACCCGCCGTATTTCTAGGTATTGATGATGGCTCAGCTAACTGTTGAGCTTCGTTGGAAAACCCCAAGCGGAAGGTGTGATGAGAACAGCAGCAAGTTTTTCCTCAGTAAGAAACCAAGTTTATCGAACCAGTAGGAGGAAGGAAACGACCCAAAGGTGTTGCTAGCAATTTGGAAACCTGCACAACACAAACTCAAGACTTTGCCCTAACGAACAGTGAGGTTGTCAATCTCACCGGTTTGATGGAAACAAAGGATTAACTGTATGGTGTGGAAGGTAATAATGGTTTGCAGAAAGTAAACAGTAACAGTGGAAGATGTATCAATGGTAAAGATTGGACCGGGGTTCATAGTTTACTAGAGGTGCTCTCCTTAAGATAAACAAACATGGCATGCTGGGTAAACAAATTACAGCAGGACAATTGACATGACTGAACAAGGCATAACAATGCAATACTAGACATTCATGATCCTATGAGATTCGATTGGGCAATACACCAAGATACATAGACCGCCATCCAACTGCATCTATGACTAGTAATCCACCTTCAGGTTATCATCCGAACCCCCTCCAGTATTAAGTTGCAAGCAACAGATTACTGCTTTAAGCAAAGTGTGTAAGGTAAATAATCCACTTGTTCCATGAACAAGAGACCGTTGTTTCCCCTATTAGCAACAGCACATATACAACCTTAGATATTTCTGTCACTTCCCTTAGTTTAAATAGAGGCATGAACCCACTATCGAGCATAAATACTCCCTCTTGGAGTCACAAGCATCTACTCGGCCAAGATAGCTACTAGAAACAGAGAGCATGCAAGATCACAAACAACACAGACATGATAGAATCAATAACACAAAACCATTAATAAATATCATATAGTAATCCCAATATCCATCAGATCCCCGCAAACACAACATGCATGATTACAAATAGATGATCTTGATCATGAACAAAGCTCACAACATCTAAACATGGTAGCACAAAGGAGGAGATACAACCATCTAGCTACTACATGGACCCGTAGTCTAAGGTGGAACTACTTACGCATCATACCAGAGGCTGGCATGGTGATGAAGAAGGCCTCTAGGATGATCTCCCCTCCGGCAGGGTGCCGGTAAGAGCTTCAGATCTCCCCCGATCTAGGGATGATGGTGGCGGTGGTGTAACATCCCAGCATATAGGACCTAACGAAGGGTAGATTTAGGAATATGAACTGTTGCATGCATTCATTGAGAAAATGTGAGTAAAATTTTTGCCAAATAAAAACCTTGAAGTGATCAAAGTTTCTTTCTTACTTTGAGATTAGGTTTAGTATTAAAGGAGGATTGCTATAAACTTTGATATGATCTTAAAGGAATTGTGTGTGTTTTGAAATGAGTTTGGATTTTTAAAAACTTAAGTGTTTTATAATTTGAATGATGTTGATATAAGATTTGAATCTTCAATTAATTAAGAGAAAAGTAATTATAACTTAAATCTTATCTAAAAACAATATTGTATATGAAAGTAACTTTATATACATAAACAAGTTACAAAGAATGAACTTACTGAAGTTATTCAAAACTTCACAATTTACAAAAGAAATAAAGAATAAGAATATTCTTTATTAATAAATATATAATCTTTATTACAAATGAATAAAATAAAATAAATATTACAAGAATTATAAAAGAAAATTTACAAAAGAATAAGAAAATTACATTTGTATATCTACTATTTATCCTATATCTAAAACTACACTAAATCTTCATCCTCATCTTTGTACCTGCAAAACAAAGATTAAATAGAAAACAAAATAGGATTAGTGTTAGTATATTTCTCTCAGATATGTCAGTGAGGTGCACTTGACAAACTCATCATTGAGAAATGTTAAAAAGGGGCAAGTTTCACCAATATGAAAGATTTCATCCTTCATAAATTCAAAGCCAGAATGCAAATGACAGCCAAAAGGGACCAATTCACCAGCCAGGTAAAAGTAGTTTGGTAATAGTAAGTTCAAACTTTCTGAATTTATCCATATGTGCATAGCAGGCACACAAGCATGCAAAGGGTGTGTTGTCGACCTCACAAGCACAGTCAGTATCACAAAACCACAGCCCAGCCATGGAGAAGCACCTCAATGCATCACTCCACTACACAACACACCAGCACAGCCAGGGTGAACAGCAGCCAAACCAAGAACAGCAGCCAAAACCAACCACCCAGATCAACCCAAACATCACCAGGATGGTGACATAAGGAGGGGGATGGATCTGGTGGACAGTAAGGCCAAGCCCAGGAGCTAGGAGGAGCAGGCAAGCTCAAGAGCAAGCTCGGGAGCTCAGCAAAAGCAGATCAAGATCATCATCAATCTACTACATCCACATCAGAATCTGTGGTGAGCCTTATAAAACCATCACATGATTTCATCATATTACCTAAATAAAAGCATGTGTTGTTCTATGAGATAATCTCTCAATAATCACCCAAGAGGACTGCATCTATCCTAGAGATTTCAAGTATATGGTTAAGAAATCAAGCTCAAACCACAAGCACTAAACCCTTAGACCAGCATCACTGGGTTCAGTATTATTTTTGCAACTTAGATCATTTTCATTTGATCTTAACAGATCAGGGCACATCTCTCAGAGAGAGAGTAGCACCTCTAAATCTATAAGTTTCAAACAAACTATTGCCCAACTAACTAGGAATTACATCCTAAAGCCTTAGACCAACATCATAGGCAGGAAAGTTAATAAAAGCTTCCATGTCATCTTATCAGTCCTAATCACAAGCATAATCAAGCTAAGCCCAGAAATAAAAACCAAATCACTTGTGTGCTAGAATACAATGGTATCACAAGGAAAAGTTCTTAATGAGCTAAAACCAATGTTTACTTAGCCTTCACAGATATATAAAAGGGACAACCAATAAATATCATTTTCCTGAAGCCAAGTGCCAGGAATCAATCTTAAAATAAATCTATACATCCATAGAAAATCATTACATGAAATGATTTGATTCAGAGTGTATAATCTCAAACAAGCCACATTATAATTGCAGTAAGCAACTACTGAGAGAAATCTACTGTCAGTACAAGTATTCTGACAGTAGAGAAACTTCTCAGACCAACAACATAATCCAATCAAGGATTTCATTGAAACACTAGCATGGATCATGGTGGATTACCACTAGAATTAATCTGACAGGCAACTAGTATCATCAAAGCCACTATCAATCATTAACCACAGCAGACAATCATTTCCCATGATCAGATATGAACAATACTAGATCTAAAGCATCATAGATATGATCAACAGGGGGTTATGAACCCTAATCAGAGCAAGAACCCTAATCCGAGATGAACTCAACCAGCACATAGTCACTCGGCATGAAAGCCACTAGATACACAGAGAGAATCATGGCAGTAGCATGGACAAACACCACAGAGACAACTTACCCGAGGTCCTCGCTGATGAATCAAAGAGGAAGCAGAGGGGCCAACGAACCGCGGCGGCACAGGGAGCTCCCAGAGGGGCGCTGCAACCTGCACATGCCACAGCAGCAGTCGCAGCAGCGCACGAGACCAGCACACCACCGCAGGCGGGATCGCGGCGGTGGCGACAACATCTTTTCCGAACCCTAGGGTTCGGGAATAGGGTGGAACTGACCATGGGGAAGCCCCGGAGTTAAATCCAAGTGGATAGAACAAACGAGCGTCATCGACAACCCCAACTCACACCATGGCGGCAGCCAGAACGGCCGATGATGGCAGGAATCGACGGTGGCGGCATCGCCGGCCACGGGGTCGAGTCAGAGGAGGAGGGGATAAAGTCGAGGGAGAGAAGGGAGGAAGAGTGGGCCAAAACCCTTCGAGGTAATCTTTTGACCCTGCCCTATTGGGCCACCCTGGCCCAATAAGCCCAAGGGGCCAGCCCAAGTTTCTTAATATTTTTTATCAATTAGAAAAGACCAAAATGCCCCTGACCTTAATAAAATTTTAGAAAATAAAATAAAAGTCCAAAAATTATAAATAAAATATTTTTGGATTCACAATAATCCACTCTGTTCAAATAAAATAAAATATAAAGTTTTGAACACTTAAACTTTTATAAGAATTTTGTAATTTATATATTCCTTATGGAATTTTACAAAATTATTAAAAAGTGATAAAAATAAATAAAAAACATTTTCATTATTTATTAATATTATAGTATTTTTGAAAAATACTAAATAAATATTTAATAATAAATTTTAATGTATAAATAATAATTCCTAAAAGAATTATTAAATCAATAAAATTCAAATAAAAAGGAAATAAAATAAAATAATTCAATATATGCAATAAATATAAAAAACTAATATTTATAAATGCTTTATTAAAAGGCACCTTATATAGGGAAAATGCATATAGAATTAGAGAATGCATTAAATTACCTGCATAATCATTATGCTTCTTTAAATATTGTCCTTACCGGACAATAATGATGTTTTTGTAGAACTAGAAGCTCAAGGTCCAGTGCAAGCACCAGACTTCACTACCTTTCCATCACAAGGCAAGTTCATCACTTGCTCATGTCCTTTTAAGAGTCTTTATCAAAGTATTTGCAAATTGTGTGTTATCATATATGCTATAAAAGAAAGAAAATATTATATTCATACAAAGAAATCATAGATATCATCCTAAGTGGTGATATAATGGAGCAATAGAACTTAGAGTTCTAATTGCAACAATGATGATCAAATAGGGACTTAATAACCCCTGACATCAGTGACTCTAGCGCCGTATATTACGCGTTAGCCATGAGATTTGGAATGGGACAGAGAAGTCAGATGTATCTTCTTCCTATCGCATGAAGCCGGATGTGCAGGTCGTGGCTGTTATCCTTGTAGCGTGCATATTAATTGGTAATTCGTAGAGGATATGCAGCATATGGGTGGGAACCCTCATCGTCCCACGATAGTTCTGTCATCTAACGGTTTGTACAAACCATTGCCGTAATTCGTTATGTGGGCATGGTGTACACCAAGGAGGTATGCGGGGTCGCGAAGGGGGCAGTGATTGGCTTGGACCAACTACTAGGCCCCACATCATGGATTTGGACGGGAAAGTACGCCCGGTTGTGCAACAAGGAGTTGATCTCTCATGGGTAAAGTAACACACCTCTGCAGAGTGTAAGAACTGTAACTTGTTACTCCCTTTTTCGGGAAGGAGCTACGAACGCGGAAGGAAAGGAACCCCATGAAAGTTCTGGTCAACCTGTGAAGGCTGATTGTCATAGTTTTTTGGAATAAAATCAACCTTTGAAGAAATATTTACAAAAACTGCATAGTGCCAAGGATTTATAATCCGAGGTGGTAGTTAGAGCATCAAACTTCCCACCTTGCATATAATGAACTTGTTGGGTAACGCTGTTACTCATTCTTCCCTTTGATCCCTTGCTTAGACTCTGAGGATCCCGAAGACGTGCCAATGTATACAACCGAATGCCAAGAAGACGTGTTCTACGAGGAACCTGATCTATCCGGAGGAGTTGAAGGCGTGGACTACGAGATCCGCTATGGTGTCGATGAGAACGAGTCCACTTAAGTGCCTAGTTAGTAGTAACTAACGGAGCCGAGTAGCATAAAATCCATAGAATAAGTTGTTGAGCCCCACTCCTAGTCGGAGTTACTACTTTTAAATTTCCGCCGAACACTTTATATTTTGGTTTGTAAGTTGGATCTTTTGGAAGTCTTGAACTTCCAGTATTGTAATAATAATAATGTGTGTACTTTTGTAATATGGACCCGCAATGTTTCTGTTGTACCACTCTAAGGGATGTGATATTTACGGAACGGTGTTCTGTAGATGTCATGTCAACGACTATAGTGTACTACACATGCAGTGATATGCTGGGTCACCGCAGTTGGATACAGACTGTTTCGTGGAAGATTGATTGGGTACTTAGGGTTTTGGTATCGGGGGCTTCTTATAGGCGAAGAGGAGAGGCAGGAGGGCACCCAGGGTGGCCGTACCCCTAGGCGCGGGCCAGGCTTGGTGAAAGTACAAAGGAAGTCGCCTAGAGGGGGGGTGAATAGGCTTTTAAAAATATTACGGTTTAGGCTCAAGTAAATGCGGAATAAAACTAACGTTTAATTTATTGAGCACAAAACCTAGCCACTAAGTTCACCTAGGTGCACCAACAACCTATGCTAAGCAATACAAGCAACAAGGTGATAGCAAGGTATGAATACTTCAAGCACGATGGCTATCACAATGTAAAGTGCATAAGTAAAGGGTTCGGTTGAGAGATAACCGATGGACGCGGAGACGAAGATTTGTTTCCCGAAGTTCACTTCCAAAGAAGCTACGTCTCCGTTGGAGAGGTGCGATGGCGCAATGCTCTCCGAACGCCACAAATGGCTCACCTCGAGGTGTGGTGGCTCGATGCTCACCCAACGCCACACAAGGCCTCACCCCGGATGCGGAAGCACGCAACTCACCGATGCCACAAAAGGCTCACCCTATTCTCCCAAGTGCGCACCACAAAAGGCGGGCACTTGCTCCACTATGGGACGCTTGAGGGCGGTCACCAAACCCGTACAAGATTGGGGCTAACTCCACAACTCAATTGGAGGCTCCCAACAACAAAGCCACAAAAGGCCAACAATGCCACAAAAGGCTACAAGACCACAAAAGGTCAACAAGACCACAAAAGGTCAACAATCCAACCACACAACCGTCTAGGGTTCCAAGGAACCCAAGAGAAACAAGCTCACAAGCTTGAACTCGCCGAATCTCCGAGGAGAACTCAAACCTATGCACCAAATGCAAGGGCAAGTCCTTCTCCCCCAAATTCCAACAAAGCTACAAAAGCTATTGGGGGAATAAGGGAGGAAGAACACAAGAGTAGAACTCAAACCTATGCACCAAATGCAAGGCCAAGTCCTTCTCTCCCAAATTCCAACAAAGCTACAAAAGTTATTGGGGGAATAAGGGAGGAAGAACACAAGAGGAGAACACAAAACTCTCCAAGATCTAGATCCCAATGATTCCTTCACAAAGAAGGGATTTGACTTGGGGGGATTGTAGATCTAGATCTCCTCTCTCAAATCCCTCAAAAAGATGCAAGAATCATAGGAGGGGAAAGGGAGAGGGAAAGCTTCTTCAAGGTTGACAATGGAGGAGAGAGAGAAAGCCAAGAACCAAGAAGAAAAGCTAGTGCCCACGAAGGGGAAGAGGAGCCCCTTTTAAAGGGCTCCCAGATCTGCCCATTATGGGCATTCGCGACACCTGGCCGGAACTTCCGGTGGGAGGCCAGAAGTTCCGGTGGCACCCAGCCAACGGACGAAAACTGCAGAGCGAGAAACTGAAAAAACGAATCATGGCCGGAACTTCCGGCTCTGGGGCGGAAGTTCCGCCCAGCCTGGCTCCAACGGTCATCAGACCATTGACGCCCGCTCCAGAAGCGCAACCGGAAGTTCCGGTCAAAACAGACCGGAAGTTCCGGTGAACTTCCGAGCAAGTTCCGACAAAGTTCCGGCAAATAGAACATTTCAAAACAGAAGGTTACTGAGCGTGAGCGGAAGAAGACCCGGAACTTCCACCGGAACTTTCGGCGGCAAAGATGCCCTAGCGGAACTTCCGGTCAGGGAAATTCCAGAAACCAGAAACGCAATAACTTTTGCATCCGAACTCCAAATGGGATGAAACCAATTTTGTTGGAAATATTGGGTATCACCTTGGGAGAAAATATCATAAATATATATGTGAAGTATCCCCAAAGGTGTGGAGCCGGAAAACTCGCAAGATCAAGAACCGCAATAAGATATGCAAGTGAAATCCTTAGATGATGAACTAGAGCTTGTTATGATGATGACCACAAGCTCTAGATCCTCTCATGGACAAGAACCAAATAACAACCAAGAAAGATGATGCTATGAATGCAAAGGTTTGAGCTCTCTCTGAACGATGCAAACGAGACACCCGCTTAAGAGCCCCTCTTGATAGTACGGCTATCTATCCTAAACCCGGTCTCCCAACTAACAACACGAGACCAGCAAAAGAGAAGCCCTATCAACATACCTTTGCCTTGAGCGTCCCACTTGAACTTGATGTAGACCGTCTTGTTCTTCTATAGTGGGAACACCTTTCTTGTTTGCTCTTGCTCGCTCTTGCTTGATGAAGACTTGCAAAATGCTCCCCCATATTCCATGGGGAAACCTCTTCTTTGAACTTGTCTTCATCATTCCATGAGCACGAGGATGGCAAGCTTCAAGCATGAGATCTTCTAGAGATGGCGCATCTTGAGCTCGTCCTTCTTCATCCTTACTTGAGGTTGATCCATCTTGATGCAACTCTTTGCACATGCCTTGATCGACCTTCAAGCTCCTTCTTTCTTCATGATTCCAACCTTGAGACCAACACATGGCCCAAGCGATGCCAATGGACAAACCTACAAGTGAAACTCAATTTACACATTAGTCCATAGAGATTGTCATTAATTACCAAAACCACACATGGGGGCATACATGCCCTTTCACTTGGCCGCGCGGCCAGGGGTGTGGCCCCTGGTGGCTCTTCTCCATCTCGTCTTCTGGCTCCGTGTTCCCCACGGTAAAATATTGACTTTGGCTTTTGTCCCGTCCAATTCCGAGAATATTGATTTTCTGCCTTTTCTGGAACCAAAAACAGAAGAAAATAGACAACTGGCACTGTGGCATCTTGTTAATAGGTTAGTACCAGAAAACATATAAAAACACCTCAAAGTAAAGACAAAGCAAAGCAAAGTAGATACTAAACAAGCATGGAATATCAAAAATTATAGATACATTTTCGACGTATCAAGCATCCCCAAGCTTAACTCCTGCTCATCCTCGAGTAGGTAAGTGATAAAAAGAATAATTTTTGAGGTGACATGCACCATCAAAATCAAGATCAAACCATTCAAGCATTAAAAGCTGGGATCAAAGAATTCTAAACATGAGCATGAAAGATGGAGTTCTAACAATTAGTCAAAGTAGCTATACATGCAACATGAAAGGTTAAAAACAAATATCATGAATAACATGCATTGAAAGACGTTTGTTTTTTCACATATAGAAAACATAGCATAGTGGCATTCAACTTGTCCCTCATGGAGTAGCAAATAGATGCATAGGACACCTTCAAAGTTCATAAGAGTGACTAGATACAAATAGTTCAAGAACAAGCAATATCAACAATATGCATCAATCAATAAGTTTTGGGACAATGCACATAGAACTAAGAATGGCAACTATGCTCTCATAATTGGTGCCTATGGATAGAAGGTGGAGACTCAATATAATGGTGGAAGAAATGCCCTTCATAAAAGGGAAGGAGGGATTTCAAGTCTCAAAATTATGGTACTTGTTATCTTTCAGATCTCATTGCCCCTATCATAAGCATCTTGAAGTGATTAAGGTTAAAGTGAACACACTATGGAGTATATGCTTGACAAAGTATAAGTTGGCAATCTCATGTCCCTTTAATACGAGGGCTGCTCCTCATGCTACTCAAGTTTGGTTACCGGTAAGTCCTTGTCATAGTAAGTACATGTGTATCATAGAGAACCACCAACGGGGTAACCCTTGCACATGATACAGGAGCTATCCCATAATCAAAATGACAAGGCAAGCACACAATGAGCATCTCATCAATCTTGTTATTTACCATGGGAAAATTGTGATTTTTTATCTCTTTCCTCTTTTCTCATCTTTTTTTTCCTTTTCTCAATCTCTTTTTCTATCTCTTTTTATAAGAAGAATGCTTCATAGATAGCTCACTATGGTGATGCTGCAAGTTTCCACCATGATTAGGCATGGCTTAGGCTAGCGGCCCATGCGTTTCTCTAACACATATACATAACTCCATGGACTTACAAGCTCCCCTTTCATTTCACATCGACGGCATCCATAAACAAAATAGCATGATATCAACTGTGTACAATGTACAAGTGCAATGTTGAAAGCGTTCCCTATGACAACATGGTTCTACTAATTCCAACGTATAAGTGCAAGCATATACAACATAGATGACACAATGGTTCAAGTTTATTTAGGGGCAAGACAAATAAAGTGTGCCATCAAGTTCGTGAGAGCTTTAATCACTAAGTTTTCACATAACAAAGAGACTTTTTAATTGGAAGATAGATGAAAACAAGAATATACTTGGAATGGTGTAACACACCATGCATAGGAATTTATAGTGGAAACTTTGGAATAACTTGGTTTCTTGGGAGTTGGATGCATGAGTAGAGCTCACTCATACAAGTGGAGGCTAGCAAAAGACTGTGAGCGACCAACTAAGAGAGCAATAATGGCCATAATCATGCAGAGCGACAAAACATTACTAATCAAAGCATAAAGTGGTACTACAAGTCAAGGACTAAATGATCATAGAGGCTATGGTAACTTGTTCATAGTCATAACATGGTGTGAGCATATGCCAAGTCAACCCAAACAAAGCATCAAATGAGAATACCACAATACTATGCATTTGTATGCTAAAACAATGCATGATTCCTTCAAGGCACATTAAGAAATCCCAATTGTTTGGAACAAGTCATGCTACAGCAATAATCACTATGCATAAGGTCAAAACAACATATAGCATGATCTGATGAAGTCTAACTCACAGTCAAAGCAAGCTCCTCTTGTACTATTCAAGCAAGAACTTTCTACTCCTATCCAACACCAATCAACTTATTTGCAACAACACAGCAAGAATGGGGGTCCAAACTACTTTATTCAAGCAAATTAAGCAAACACAAACCAAAAAAGAAAACTAAGACGCTCCAAGAACAACACAACAGTGCATGAAACAATAAAAACGAAGTGTCTAGAAAGACCTGAGATTTTTATTGATGAAGAAGGGGATGCCTTGGGCATCCCCAAGCTTTGACGCTTGTACCTCTTGAATAATTTTTGGGGTGACACGGGGTGGCATCCCCAAGCTTGAGCTTTTTTCTATTCTTCATCTCATTACATCATTCTTTCTCTACACCTAAAATTTTTCCTTCATACAAAACTTCACACAATCTTCATTAGCAACATTAGTGTATTCAAAAGATAATAGACCTTTGCGTTTAGTTTTAAAACAGAAAAAACTTTCACTAAAGACATAAGCTACTATATAAATTCCCTCAAAAGGCTCAATTTCCCAAAAATAACCCAAAAAGGAATCAATAAGAAGCAAATGCAAATAATGGCAGAAATCTGTCAAAACAAACCAGCAGGTAGAAACCGATTTTTTCGAAGACCTTCTGTTGCTCAAATCAAAAAGTGTTGAACTAACTAAAGTGGCCACTCAATCTTTTCTGAGAAACTAGCAAATCAACACCATCATACACAATTCATTCGAGATTCAAGACAAGGATGCCATCAAAAATAAGAGAATCCGCGTAGAAAATCCAATTTGACATGATGCATGAACTGAGAAGCATGCTACTTTAAGCCCAACTGTTAGAACAAGAACACCTGTGCTAATGACCTGACCATGATACAACATGCATTCACTTGCACGTCCAATGTAAAAATGGAAGGCAGTACAAACTACAAACCACTCCAAAAAGAGCGTACCCAAAACACAACATTCAGTCCAAGATACAACTCAATATCAAACTATGGACCATTATCCCATAGCAGACTCACGATAATCATTTCAATCATTTGAATTTCATATTTGATCAAAATGCTACAACTGACATCAGTTTGAATTAGACACTTGATTGAATTCGATCTGCTTCCTCGAGGGGTCTCCTTAGGCTTTCCACCTAAGGTGGTTGGGGTGTCTGCCGAGGACTGCACCTAAACAACCCTTGTGCCATGGAATATTCCCTTTTAGATTGGAGAACCTGGCTTTGATGACATTCCTGAGGAAGGTATTTCCCCTACTAGGCTCGTTGCTTCGCTTATTAAAGATCAGAGAAGCGAATGCCTCTCGTAATTGATTGAAAAGTGGCTAACGACAGCCCCTATAATAGTAGACGACACATTTTAAATCAGACTGGAGTAAACAAAGAAATATCTTTCCACACAAGAGTGGAAGGGATCCTTTAGAAATAGTTCTTAGCTCCAATCTTCTCTGATGTCTAGAATCGTTAGTGCTATAGTGGAGACACTTTTCTCAAATAAGAATGGTGGTCACATTCCCTTTCTGGTGGTAGTCATTGAGGATCTCAAAAATAGGGATCACATCTAACCACCTAGGGGATTTATTCAGAAAATTACAGCTCAATCCGACTTACAGAGAATTTACACGAATTTTTATAGTGGAGCACAAAAATCTGTTTCTAGACAACAACTCCCCAAATCTTACTTCCCTCTTATTAGAGGTTATTCTTGACACAAAAAGCAAATAAAAAGGATGAGGAGTGGTTATTACAGAGGTAATAATTTGCAAGACTCAAGAAAACTTTTGGGTTATCTCCCAATAAGTACTTTTCTTTAACGCCTTTAAGTTAGGCACAAGAAGCAAGAATCAAGTATTTTCAAATGAAGAAGCATTAACATCAAACCTTGCTTTCAAAGGAGGAGCAAAAAACAACTTCTCTCTCCTCATAGGGAAGTGTTCAATACCTTTCTTGAATGGAAATTGATATTTAATGGTGCCTTCTTTCATATCAATGATGGCACCAATAGTTCTAAGAAAAGGTCTTTCCAAAGTATTAGGACAAGAAGCATTGTATTCAACATCTAAAACATAGAAATCAACAGGGACATACACATTGTTAACCATAATAAGAACATCATTAACACTCCCCATGAGTTTCTTTTTAGCATTATCATTAAGTGGGACATCCAAATAACAATCTTCCAAAGGTGGCAAATCGAGCATTTCATAAATCTTTCTAGGCATAATAGAGACACTAGAACCAAGGTCACATGAAGCTTTGAGATCAAAGTCATTCACTTGCATATTAATGATGGGTTCCCAACTATCCTCTACTTTTCTAGGAATAGAGGCTTTGTGTTTCAACTTTTCTTCCTTAATTTTAATGAGAGCATCTGTAATGAGTTTAGTGAAAGCCACATTTGTATCACTAGCATCGGGACTTCTAGCAAGCTTTTGTAGGAACATAATCACTTCAGAAATATTGCAACCATCAAGATCAAAATCAAACTTAGCATCACTAGTAGTAGACTTATTGGGTTTAGGCATTGTGGTAGGAGGAATAGGGACTTCTTGTGGTTTAGTGGCATCCATATTGGTGGTGGTGATAGTGCACACACTATTGTTTCTAGCAATTTCAGCTTCTCTTTCCCACTTAGCATGTAGTTGGGATAACAGTCTAACATTTTCATTAATAGTAACTTGTATAGCATGAGTAGCAGTAGAGGTACTTTCGAAAGTTTCAGGTTTAGCAGCCATGATATTAATCAAAGAGGACTGTGCTTCAGACAAAGAGGAAATATTTTTCTCAACATTCAAAAGCTTTCCTCCATAGTCTTGTTGAAAATGGTTTGTTTACTAATAAAGTCTTTGAGCATGACTTCAAGTTCAGAGGGAGCACTCCTAGTATTGTTGTAGGAGTTTCCATAAGTATTGCCATTATTAGGAGGATAAAGCCTATAATTGTTGTTACTACCAAAACTATTCCTATAGGCATTGTTGTTGAAATTGTTGTTTCTAATGAAGTTCACATCAACTTTCTCTTCTTGAGCAACCAAAAAGGCTAAGGGAACATTATTTGGATCAATAGGAGCTTTTCCATTAACAAGCATAACCATGATAACATCAATCTTATCACTCAAAGAGGAGGTTTCTTCAACAGAGTTTACCTTCTTACCATGTGGATCTCTCTCAGTGTGCCATTCAGAATAGTTGACCATCATATTATCAAGGATCTTTGTTGCAGCACCCAGGTAATGGTCATAAAGGTACCTCTAGCAGCTGAATCCAACAGGTTTCTTGAGGAGAAGTTTAAACCTACATAAAAAGTCTGGATAATCATCCAAGCAGTAAGTCCATGAGTGGGACAATTCTTAAACCAATGATTTCATTCTTTCCCAAGATTGAGCAACATGTTCATTACCAAGTTGTTTAAATTTCATAATATCACTTCTCATAGATATAATCTTAGCAGGAGGATAGTATTTTCCAATAAAAGCATCTTTACACTTAATCCAAGAATCAATACTATTTCTAGGCAAGGATAGCAACCATTCTTTAGCATTTTCTCTCAAGGAGAAAGGAAACAACTTGAGCTTAATAATATCTCCATCTACATCCTTATATTTTTGCATCTCACAAAGTTCAACAAAGTTATTGAGGTGGGCATCTTCATCATAACTAGCACCATAAAATTGCTCTGTCATCACAAGATTCAACAAAGCAGGCTTAATTTCATAAAAGGTAGCATTAGGAGAAGGTGGAGCAATATGTATACTTAGGAAATCATTGTTGTTTGTGCTAGTGAAGTCACACAACTTGGTGTTCTCAACAGAGTTCATTTTGGCAAAAGTGGAGCAAACCAACAACAGTAGCAACTAATTTTTGTGTGTTTTTGATAATAGAAAGCAAACCAAACGAAACTAATTTTTTGTGATTTTTGATAAAAAGAGGCAAACAAAACAAGGCAAAAAACTAAGCAAAACAAAAACAAAGTAAAGAGAAAGGTTGTGAAGGACTCCCCTTGTGAAGCCGTCCTTAGCCTCCCCGGCAACGGCGCCAGTAAAGCCTTGATGATGGCTCATCTAACTGTTGAGATTCGTTGGAAGACCCCAAGCGGAAGGTGTGATGAGCACAACAGCATTTTTTCCCTCAGTAAAAAACCAAGGTTATCGAACCAGTAGAAGGAAGGAAACGACCCAAAGGTCTTGCTAGCAACTTGGAAACCTTCACAACACAAACTCAAGACTTTGCCCCAACGAACAGTGAGGTTGTCAATCTCACCGGTTTGCTAAAAACAAAGGATTAACTGTATGGTGTGGAAGGTAATAGAGGTTTGCGGAAAGTAAACAGTAACAATGGAAGATGTATCAATGGTAAAGATTGGACCGGGGTCCATAGTTCACTAGAGGTGCTCTCCTTAAGATAAACAAACATGGCATGCTGGGTAAACAAATTACAACGAGGCAATTGATAGGACCGAGCAAGGCATAACAATGCAATACTAGACATTCATGATCCTATAAGATTCGATTGGAAAATACAACAAGATACATAGACCGCCATCCAGCTGCATCTATGACTAGTAATCCACCTTCAGGTTATCATCCGAACCCCGTCTAGTATTAAGTTGCAAGCAACAGATTACTGCTTTAAGCAAAGTGTGTAAGATAAACAATCCACTTGTTCCATGAACAAGAGACCGTTGTTTCCCCCTAGTAGAAACAACACATCTATAACCTTAGAGATTTCTATCACTTCCCTTAGATTAAATAGAGGCATGAACCCACTATCGAGCATAAATACTCTCTCTTGGAGTCACTAGCATCTACTCGGCCAAGATAGCTACTAGAAACGGAGAGCATGCAAGATCATAAACAACACAGACATGATATAATCAATAAGATAAAACCATTAATCAATCTGACATAGTAATCCCAATATCCATCAGATCCCTGCAAATATAACACGCATGATTACAAATAGATAATCTTGATCATGAACGGAGCTCACAAGATCTAAACACGGTAGCGCAAAGGAGGAGATACAACCATCTAGCTACTACATGGACCCGTAGTCCAAGGTCGAACTACTCACGCATCATATCGGAGGCTGACATGGTAATGAAGAAGGCCTCCGGGATGATCTCCCCTCCGGTAGGGTGCCGGGAAGAGTTTCAGATCTCCCCGATCTAGGGACGATGGTGGCGGCTACAGACTATTTCATAGAAGTTTGATCGGGTACTTAGGGTTTTGGTATCGGGGACTTCTTATAGGCGAAGAGGCGAGGCAGGACACCCAGGGTGGTCGCACCCCCAGGCGCGGGCCAGGCATGGTCGCGCGGCCATGGGGTGTGCCCCCTGGTGGCTCTTCTCCGTCTCGTCTTCAGGATTCGTGTTCCCCACGGTAAAATATTGACTTTGGCTTTTATCCCGTCCAATTCCGAGAATATTTATTTTCTGCCTTTTCTGGAACCAAAAACAGAAGAAAGCAGACAACTGGCACTGTGGCATCTTGTTAATAGGTTAGTACCAGAAAACATATAAAAACACCTCAAAATAAAGATAAAGCAAAGCAAAGTAGATACTAAACAAGCGTGGAACATCAAAAATTATAGATACATTTTCGACGTATCAGGTATTCATAGATATCCGATTGGTTTGCACACTATGTACATAAGTGTAGCAACATTCAGTATAACAACGACACTAGAACAATATTATGATAGCATTTTAGCACTTAAAATATCAAAACAACAATATTTCAACCACATAGTACTTAAAATATATCAAATCTCACACGACAACCCCACAAAAATACGTAGATGTCTCATCCCAATACCAAAGAATATAGACAATGCTTTTTATTACAAGTTTCCAAGACATCTCATGTATTCAAGAGATAACAATAGATAATAAAAATGTTGAGGTGAAACCTAGATGATTTGAGCCTCATTCTAGATGAGACAAGGACAAGGAGGTAGATGATTTGGGGAATTCTTACTATTCGGGACGTCGCCGAGGATAAGGACGACATCAGTGATTCTTCTAGAAGAGACAAGGGCTAAGGAGGACTGGAGGAGTGATGGTGGCCGCCGACTCTCCTAGCCGAGGAGGAATAGGGGTGGAAGGGAGAGCCACAACGCCATGTCGGGACGCCCCCGCTGGGTCACAGCCTGCAAGAAGACAAGGAGGGGAGACGTCGATGACGCTTGACAGTTGTCTGTTCTTTGCATGCAGAGCGGTCAGGGAAATAGATTAGCGAATAAGAGCAATTAGCTAGGATTAGAGAGAGATAATTAGCTAGGTGGGCCTCTGATCTGGGGCACAGGGGCATGAGCCTTTTAGTGAGTATATGGCATATGTGATGGTTAAAAAACAATGTCTCTCTAACATATGGATGACATATGGTTGCCGGTTATCTGTTAGATATCTATAAAGCAAAACTTATGTTCATAGGTGTCTGGTGAGTTACCTAATATTGGCCATAAAATTCGTGGACGCACTTTTACCCAACGGTCTAGATATTTGTGGATTTTCGGACCCCTTGATAAAATTATCATCCATAGGCATGGTTCTGTCCCGATTAAATTACTAGTCAATATTTTTTAGCTACCAGGTGTTTACAACACCATAAAATGAGAAAAACCTTAATAATGATTAGTTTAGAAAGTTGAATATTTGTTCTGGAGTGAACAGTTAACAAAGTTGGAGGACTAAAACTCTAAAAGTGGACTTTCTTCGCCGTGTAATAATAGTTCGTTTCTTCCTGACGCAATAAATCTCTGCTTTCCATCCACCGCTGAGCATGCCAACGAACGATCCCAGCCGTCCAATTCCATTGCCTGTGCAAGAAGAATTTTCCCCTTCCTCCGTTATCCTTCTGCCAGTCCGTCCAAATGCGACTCTAAAATCTGTTCCGTACCAAACCGTCCACCGCTGTGCCCTAGAGCCTCCGCCGTGCGGTCGACGCCGACGGCTCGGCCCCAAATCCCCCGGCCTCTCACTCCCGTCGCCGTCGACGCCGCCGTATTCGTTCCCGTTCCGCCCAATCGCGCCCTTCCTTGCTGTATCGGCCGCGTGCGCAGTCTTGGGCATTTTTTTCTGAGGTACGAGCTTAGTCATCCAGTTCTTGCTTAATCTCAAACTTATCCCCAAATTTTTTGGGCGAACACCCGGTGCAACATCTAGATCCGCGCCCCCTGTTCCATGTTTCATACGATTAGGTTCTCTCTTCTTCGGCGCGCAAGATCGGTCGCAGTTGACGCCGTAGGACTTGCTACCGAACGTGCGGATTCATTTTTTTCTCTCAAAAATGGGGGTTGGGAAATTGGGAGGAGTGTGGGGACTGGGGTTCAACTGAACTTGCTTTCAGTTATACTTTTTGTGCTCCTCGGCCGCTGGATTCGATCTTTCTCTCGTTAGTGGCTACGTTCTTGTGCTAAAACTGGTAATTTTTGTTCCATTGGAATGGCTTCTCTCGTGCGCTAATAGCTATGTTCGTCTGCTTATGTTTACAGGCAGCGCTATTGAGTTGTCTGATGTTTTATGTGAGTCAGAATAAAGTAACTCTATTTCAGCCTGTAGATCTGCTCAGCGATGGAAGACAGACAGGTTGAAGTTCAGGCGCAAGACAGACAGATTGTAATTCAGGCGCAAGATAGCGAGGCCGTAATTCACTCGGAAGACAACCAGGATGTATTTCAGGCGCAAGACAGCCAGGTTGTAGCTCAGCTGCAAGAGAGCCAGGTTATAGTTCAGTCGGAGGGCCAGGTTGTAGTTCATGCAGAAGACAACCAGGTTTTCGTTGAGCCGGAAGACGACCAGGTTTTAGTTGAATCGGATGATGACCAGATTTTCCTCGAGGCCGAGCAGGACCTTGTACAGCGTGAGCGATTTCTTATCATCGGCCAAGAGTTTAGCAATGTCGACATCTGCCGGAGGGCGATCAAGGACATGGCCATTGCTTTGCATTTCCAGCTTCGTGTCGTGAAATCTGACCGTAGCCGATTCATTGCCAAATGCAGCACAGAAGGATGCCCGTGGCGTGTGCATGTGGCCAAGTGCCATGATGCCCCGACTTTCACCGTCCGGACATTGCAAGCAGAGCACACATGTGAGGGTGTTCAGGACCTACATCATCAGCAGGCCACTGTTAACTGGGTGGCTAGGTCTGTTGAGGCAAGGCTAAGAGATAATCCGCAGATTAAGCCAAAGGAGATATTGCAGGATATCCGGGATCAGCATGGCGTTGCTGTGTCTTATATGCAGGCATGGCGAGGAAAGGAGAGAAGCATGGCTGCTGTTCACGGTACCCTTGAGGATGGATATCGCCTCCTTCCTGCATACTGTGAACAGATTGTAAAGACAAATCCTGGTAGCGTTGCAGTATTTAAAGGGTCTGGGATGGACAATTCCTTTCAGCGGCTCTTTGTTTCGTTCCGTGCATCTATTTATGGTTTCTTAAATGCATGTAGACCCCTTTTGGAAATTGACAAGGCAGATCTAAAGGGAAAGTATCTTGGGACATTGCTATGTGCTTCAGCGGTTGATGCTGATCACATGATGTTCCCTGTAGCATTTGCTGTTGTTGATTCTGAGAGTGATGATAACTGGATGTGGTTTCTCTCAGAACTGAGGAAGATGCTTGGAGTTAATACAGATAAGATGCCTGTCTTAACAATTCTCTCCGAGAGACATCCACAGGTGGTTGAAGCTGTTGAGCTCAACTTCCCTACTGCTTTTCATGGATTCTGCTTGAGATACGTGAGTGAGAATTTTCGTGAAGAGTTCAAGAGTCCTAAACTTTTGAACCTTTTTTGGACCGCTTTCTATGCTCTCACAACCACAGAATTTGATTCTAAGGTAAAAGAAATGATGCAAATTCAGGACGTCATGCCATGGTTCCAGCATTTTCCACCAAACCTCTGGGCAGTTTCTTACTTTGAGGGTATGCGATATGGCCATTTCAATCTTGGGATAACAGAGATACTATATAACTGGGCCCTGGAGTGTCATGAGCTTCCCATTGTGCAAACCATTGAGTACATCAGACACCAACTAACCTCCTGGTTTAGCGAACGTCACAACTTGGCACTATCCCACAATTCAGTTCTTGTTCCATCTGCGGAGAAACTAATTTCGGAATCCATTTCTGATTCACAATGTTACCAAGTACTCCGAGCAAACAAGGTGGAGTTTGAGATCGTGTCATCTGAGCGGACTAACATTGTGGATACGGAAACCAGGTTCTGCTCGTGCCGTCGGTGGCAAGTTTATGGTATTCCGTGTGCGCACGCTGCTGCTGCACTACTTTCATGTGGTGAAGATCCTCGCCAGTACACACACGACTGTTTCAGCGTAATGAAGTACAGGGAGGCCTACTCTCAGCGGATCTATCCGATTCCTGACCGGACCCACTGGAGCAATTCGTCCTCTGGGCCAGGCCTGTGCTACAAATCAGAAGTTATACTTCGCCCACCCAAGATCCGGAGGCCTCCTGGCCGTCCCAAAATGAAGATCCTCAAGATGGAAAGCTTGAAACGACCGAAACGGATCGTTCAGTGTGGGCGGTGCCGTCTTCTTGGGCATTCTCAAAAGAAGTGTTCAATGAGAAGCTGACACACAATATGTGTGTCCATCTCAATTTCTTTCTTACGTTCCATAGTATTAGTTTCCTTATTTGCATTTGGTAAGGTTGGAAAGTTTCTCGTTGCGTCTTCAGGTTAGTGATTATACTACACTACTGTGTATCTGACGATGGTTCTAGGCCTCCTGTTCTGCACATATTCTCTGTGTTAACACTGCAAGCTGCTACCCCCTGTGAGAGATCTTCCAGTGGTTACATGTTATTCAAGTAGATAGAAGAAACTGTGCTGGTTTATTTCTGGTGTTGTGATGTTCGAAGGAAGAACTGACTTCTTATGTTATGTGTTTTATTATGTTTAGAATTGGTTATGTCGTGGCCAACCAAACTGTGCTGGTTTATTTCAAAAACCGAGGAAGTAGTTTTTTCTAGATTCGCATGTATCTATACGCTAAAACGTTGTCTAGATACATGCGAATCTCGACAAATACAAGTCACTTATTTCTACACAGAGGATGTACTTAATTCAAGAGCTCCTGCAGACAAGTTGTGTACTCTCTTTCTAAATATAAGACGTTTTGGCAAGTCAATTTGGCTTGCCAAAACATCAACGGAGGAATTAGCAGGGAGGCCCGAGATATTGCAATTCGAGTGCCAATACAAGCTTCCTTTTCTGTTTTGTGCCAATTCCAAAGAAGGGCGTGGGCCGTGCACAACTGTACACCCTTGAAACCGAGGTCGCCAAATTCCTACGAAATGGATTCGAATACCCAAATTCCATAGGATATAGTCATAAACTCAAGCTACTCCCACCGTTTCACAAGCTAAAACATCTTATAAAGGAGTATATTTTATTTTCCTTTACAAAGTCAAATGCACGTTTCTCTATGGAGTATATTTTATTTTCCTTTACAAAGTCAAATGCACGTTTCTCTATCTTTCTACTCTTTTCTTGGACATAGGACTGGAGCTATGATTCGGGATTGGAATCCATTCAGGGTAACACTGAGACAGCAACACCAAACCGGTATTTGCTCTCGATGCTCTAACTGCTAAGCTCATACTAGGAGCGGAGCACCCGTTTCTTGTTCTTGATGACTTCCATAGCGAAGAAGACCTTCCCGAATGAGGGACGTCTAGTCTTTGGCCGGCTCTCGGTTCACGAGCAAGCTCCTCCACTGCAGTAGGGTGCTCATGCTCATAAATGAAGAAACAAGATTTTAGGTAAGTGGTTATGATAATTCAGCTGGTTAGAACAAAACACGCAACAAATAGGTGGAAAAAATCTATGTAAACCTATTTTTGAGCGCCTCTCTATTCTGCACGACATTCTCCTCACACGCTACTGGAAATGGTCGTGGTGACATGCATGTTATTCTGCGAGCACTTTTCTATGATGGCCATGATGACACGCCCACCATCCTCCGTCCACGGTACTATGACGGCTGCAGTGACATGGCCGCCATCCTCTTTTCACCTTACGTTGACGATGTAGCCGTGGATCCAAGAGAGCATATCATAGGCTCAAGAACAAAAATTGATTACAGAAGGAAAAAGAGGAAACACAGTCGATTTGTAGATGAGATGAAGAGCATACATTAGGATCGAGAAAGCAAGTGGAGGACTCCAGCACGGAGGCTGCGCCAGATCGAGATATAGTACCTAACCTACACTTCCTCAACTTCCTCTCATCTCCTTGGAATGATCAGAATTTGGAGGGCCGATAGTAGTTTTTTTTAGACCGAAGACACCACGTGTCTGGCTTTAAATTAATAAAGCCCCATGGCTTGACATAAGGTTCATACAACATTTGATAAACAGCAAGCGCTAAACAGCGGCGACCACAACAGCTATACTAGCATATGGAGGCCAGAAGTTCATGGTGCTCGACAACACACATATACATTTAGGGCAAAAAGCAACACAATAAGTGGTAGACTACTAAGGGGGATCGTCCGCCACTGGTCCAGAGGTTCACAGTGCTCAACAACACACATATAAACTTAGGGGATAAAGCAACAAAATAGTGGTAGACTACTAAGGGGGGTCGTTCGCCACTAGAGGGTGCGCCGTTGGCGGTGAGTATGTCTTGGTGAAAGCCGCTCTATGCATCAGAATCAACTCCTCCATTAACAACAATGTCTTGCCGCTTAGAAGGGGACGCCATATTTTGAGGGTTAAACTTGATTTGAAAATAACATCAGCAGGTTGCTTAGAAAAAACCAGTTCGATAGTAAACTTGTTACGAGTGGTTCATAAGGCCCAACATTGGGCTGCAAAGAAAGCCCAGATCGCATTGTGCCCATGCCCCTTCAAACTCTCAGGATTGAGAACCACTCAGCTCTGTTACTATAGGAGCTCGGATATAATAGAAATGAGAGTTGGTAAGATCTAGGTTATTTATAAAAATAGAGATGCTCAGATATAGGGTTCGGCTTACCAAGTGAGAGTCACTAAACAGGGAGTGTTGTGCCATACAGGGCAAGGAGTAGATAATGAGAATATGGGTTTCCTGTATTATATAGAAAACAGAGATGAGAAGTTGGCATGACCTAGGGTTTGTTATATGGGCTAGTCACATGGCTCACGTTTGCACAAACAACTCATGCATCGGTCTCCAATAGCCACGATGGCTTTCTGCAAGCGGGTCCATGTGGTTATTTTTTTCGTCAAAGTTACGAATTGAGTTTATGTTGCAAGTATACTTCAAACATGAGTGTTTTAAGTAAAACAACAAACAATAGTTGTAGTTTTGTGCAACAAAATCCCCAACCAAGATGTTATGTACAATTTTCTCACATATAAAGGGCCAGACTCAGATGGATAGTAGTGGGCCACACTAATTAGTGAGACAGGTCTAACCAGATTGCGGGATATGTTTGACCAACCAACAATTAATGACTCTTGTAATGTACGACACAATACTGAATGCCCCCATTGCCCAAACACGGCATAAAAATGTGGCTCTTGTTTTCGACCTACCATGGCACGATTATGTGTCGGTATGTGGTCTATCATGGCGCTTAATTTTCCTCTGACATTTATAGGAGCCAAGAATGCTCATCCACCGGATAAAAAAAGTTTGCAGGTATTTTTCTCTTATCCCGCCCCAAAAACTTATCGGGCATGGGGGGTATTTTGTAGTGTTTGTGGTGGAGGTGGAGCAAATTCAAGATGTTGCAGACATATACATAAGTATTGTGCGAGTAGATATACTGCAATGATCAGATTGGGGGTTGGGGGACTCCGTATGGCTACCCTAACAGCATCTCTAGCCATGTCCCTCAAACGACATTTGACAACAACGTTTAATTGCATGAATGGGGGTGGGGATGGTGCACATATTGTCGTGTTTGGGGCACGTCCCTCTCCACCCCCCCCCCCCCCCCCCAAAAAATCCTCCACAATATTTCTTTTGAACTAAATTTCTTGTAGGAAATTATGAAAAACTTAAAACATGAATAGTCTCTCACCACCAAAATGAATAGTCCCTCACCACCAAAATGAACAGTAGTTCGACTACAATATTACAACAACACATATAAATGAAAACAAATTGAATACACGGTATGCACTATTGATGACGGCTCGTCCATCACCTCCTGCTCCTCCGTTGCCAACTCTCCTGCTCACCCATTGCCGAAGTTGTTGACATTTCCACCTCCCTACGAATTCCCGTTCATTGCAAGATGGTGTCACGGTAGAAACTATGCACCACCTTGATCTCCTCATCCATGTTCTATGTGTCTACTGTCAACATTACAAACTCCTCTTTCTATTTCTTCACCGCATCTCTCGCCATCTCGAGCTTAATCTTCTTGTCTTGCCTCTTCAAAATGGAAGGCCGCCTTTTATCATTCTTTTGAGCTCTAATGACCGAGTTCGAATAGCCCTTCGACGGACACTTGTCAATCAACGCTTGCACCCTCTTTGACGATGGCCTCAACAAGTGTTTCCTTGGCCTTCTTGTTGCCGGTGGGACGGCCCACTAAGGTCGTCAATGGAAAATCTAAATCAACGACGCCATCATCGGCCTTCTTTAGTTGTATCCACATGAGCCTCCATTATTGCATTTTTTGAGTTTCATAAAGTAATGCATCAAGCCGAACCCCTTCTGGTCATTTTTCGCGTGCAACACGTCTAGTGCACGGTCCAACGAAAGCAAGAAGAGACACATCAATACATCGACAAGGCCTAGTATGCCAAATTGAATAAGTTAAGCACTTTCTTGAACCTTGCCATTCGAGCCGCTCTCTGGTCATGCGCGAATGTTCTCATAATATCCATAGAATTTGTTGACGCCTTGTGATATGATACCCCACCTACTCGACATAGCCTTTTGGATCCTATTCTTCTGCATTTTGGTGTACTCAGGGTCGACGATCTTGCACTCATAAAATTCGGGTTTGATCCTCTTCCAATAGACGCCATTTGTTTGGTTGGAATCAGTGATGGGACCAAGACTCGCCGTCTTCCAGGAATCCACTCAAACATTTATCTTCCAAGGACTTCCACTTGGGACCTCCGAGACTACCCTTTGGCTTGTCCTTTCCATTCTCGTTGTTTTGGTCGTCCTCCTCCATTCCATCATTGTTGATTTTGACAGGATCCTCCTTATGTTATTCCTCCTCCACCTCCTCCTCCTCTTCTTCATTTTCTATGGCGTTGGTGTCTTCGATTCCAAAATTTATCATTTTATTCATGGTGGCACTCCCATGATCCATCTATTCATAAACATATGGCCAGTGTAAGCCTATGATCATGTTGTGCCAATCTGAAATCAATGCATGCGTCAAGGCGCCGAAGCAACCCGGTGGCATTCCTCCAGACGGGTTGCTAGTGGCCCCTCCATGAGCTCTGAAATCACCTAGAGGGCAAACTCAAGTGACCCCCTTCGGAATGGCAATGTTGGCGAGCCCGAGCCATAGTAGGAATTGTTGAGGTAGACGCACATGAGTTGGCGGCAGTCGGAGATGCTCGGAAAAAACATGGCGTTTGGGTTGAATCCACCATGCTCGCTCTTGGTGTACTCGGTGGAGAACCTTGATAGCGGCGGCGTGCCGGCGTTTTCATGGAAGTAGTCCGGGAAGATGGTGACGCCCTCCTAGAACATGAAGCAATGTGGTGTTCCCTCACCTTCCACCAGCGAAGGGAGAAACGGTACTCATGCCCAACTAAGGATGGCAATGGGAAGGGTATGAGCAGGGTAAAGCAATACCATACCCATACCTGTGTAGTCAATAGGTACACAAATTTACCTATACCCGTACCCGCGGTATAAAATTTTATCCATACCCATACCCGGAGGTGTTGGTGGTGACGTTTCTCCCAATAAGGTCTTCCAGCTTCAGCCCCATCTCGACGACGGTGTTGAAGAGCTTGTGGGAGTGGTGTGATCGGGGACTTCTTTTGGGTGTGAGGATCTTCGGATTGTCAAGCCGCCTTATCGGCAGTTCATTCTTTTTCTTCGTCTTCGCAACGGATGTGGTCTTTTTACCCGTTTAGTGACTTCCCGTTCATAAACAACAACGTCAGGCTGACTTAGGGAGGAGCTGGCAGCGGCGACACCGTCGACATGGTCTGGTGGTCGAAGATAAAGGACTTCTTAAGGATTTTAATTTAATTTTCATTTTTGTTGAGCTGCTTTGTAATGTTCGATGTTTTTTAACGCCACTCCTATTAAAAAAAATATTTTCTTTTGTTTTCAACATGGAAATGACCTCTACAACGTAGATATGTTGCGAACATGAGTTCTCTAGAAATCTGTAGAAGCACCCAGACCCAGCCCAATGCCGATTTCTCGCTCGCACGGGCAAAAGCGAAGCACCCGAAACGCGCGGCCGCCGCACCACCTCGTGCCTCCGAGCTAGGCCCTCACCCGCGCATGCAATGCATGACGACGCCCTGACGCCCACACCGCCACCACCACCGCCCCATGGCCGGCTTCCTCCACCGTCACGTCCTCCCGCCCTTCCGCCGCCCGCCGCTCCCCTTCTTCCGCCCAGGCGCCGGCGCCTCCTCCTCCTCCACCCAGCCCCAGCGCCGCCGGCCATGGACGCCCAGCCGCATCCTCGACCCGGGGGACGATGTCGTCCTCAGCTGGAACCGCCTCTTCCTCGTCACCTGCATGGTCGGCCTCTTCGTCGACCCCATGTACTTCTACCTCCTATACACCGGCACCGTCAGCTGCGTCAATATGGACATGAAAATCGGCGTCGTCGTCACCGCCGCGCGCACCGTCGCCGACCTCTTCTACCTCGCGCACATGATCCTCAAGTTCCGCACCGCATTCGTCGCGCCCAACTCGCGCGTCTTCGGCCGCGGCGAGCTCGTCAGGGACCCAGACCAGATCGCCATCCGGTACCTCAAGAATGACTTCATCATCGACCTCGCCGCCATGCTCCCAATACCGCAGGCATCCATCTATCCCTTCATCTCCCTCTTTCTCTATCATCAATCCACAAGGACCCATTTCAAATCTGGCAATCTTTATATATTTTTGCTGTTAAGTTAAGCCTATGTTGGTCTTCACATGTGTTAATTTCAGAAGAAAATTCTCTCTTCATTGTGATTGCATCAAAGGCTGTTTAAAGATTTTGAGACGCAATTAATTATTACCCTGTGATCCTTCCTTGTGCATGGCATGATTTAGGTGCAGGCGACAATTAATAGAATGCTGGAGCTGAATCAAAATATCAAATGATGTGTTAAACTACTTCTTCAGCTCATACATATAGGCAAGAATATTTCAGAGTTCCAAACTTCAAACCCAATAGCTAGCTAGATTGATGTGCTTAGAATGATGACATTCATATCATGCTCTGCTTGTCTGATCTGCATATACGTACTGAATACTATGTGATAAGCTGAGTAGGTCTGTTCTTGCAGATCATTATCTGGTTCGTCATACCAGCTGTGAGCACCTCCTCAGCAAATCACACCAACAACACCCTCTCAATGATTGTGCTAATCCAGTACATACCAAGAGTGTTCCTCATCATATCACTCAACTCCAAGATTGTCAAGTCCAGTGGAGTTGTCACAAGAACTGCCTGGGCAGGGGCTGCTTACAACCTGCTTCTCTACACATTGGCTAGTCATGTATGTCGTCTTCGACCCAATCGGTCATCTGAATCGTCTCGAATAGAGGTTAATATATATATATGCCATGTATGTATGCAGGTTCTTGGAGCCCTGTGGTACCTTTTGTCCATCGAGAGGCAGTACACCTGCTGGGTGGACGTCTGCACAAAGGAGAATGGCACTTTCCCCGGAATACCGAAATGCTTCGTGAGCTATCTGGACTGCAAGGCCAAGGATGATCCTATTCGGAAGAAGTGGTTCGCGGCTAGCAACATCAATACGGAGTGCAAGCTTCCCGATGCGACTTATAAGTACGGATTGTTCGCCGATGCTCTGAATCTCGATGTCGTCGGGGCGACATTCTTCGAGAAGTATCTCTACTGCCTCTGGTGGGGTTTCAGGAACTTGAGGTACATATAAAGATGACGTTATTTTGGTGTCCTAACTGAATTCTATCAATGAGATCATTCACACATGAATATAACTGATTTTGTGTTCGTTTTCTGCAAATGTTGCTAGTTCCTATGGACAGAACCTGCAGAACACCACCTACAGGGGGGAGACCATATTCTGCATCTTGATATGTATCATGGGCCTTGTCTTCTTTTCACATCTCATTGGAAACATGCAGGTATTTATTCTCCTCAAAATGCATGCCTAATCTTTTTTCCTCAAAATTTGTCCTGCAATCGTAAATATTCCCCAAATTAACATGGTGCAGATAGTTCTCAAACTTATGCTTTCATGTGAAAATTCATTATTTTGCCATCCTTATGTAATCTATAATTCAGTAGTACTACATTGTTTGATCTTTCTTTGCTTTGCTTGTCAGACTTACCTGCAATCTATGACGGTGAGGCTGGAGGAGTGGCGGGTGAAGCGGCGTGACATCGAGGAGTGGATGCGTCACCGTCAGCTTCCCCTGGAGCTCCAGGAGCGCGTGCGGAGGTTCTTCCAGTACAAGTGGCTGGCCACCAGGGGCGTCGACGAGGAGTCCATCCTCCAGTCTCTGCCGCTCGACCTTCGCCGCGAGATCCAGCGCCACCTCTGTCTCGCCCTCGTCCGACGAGTGCGTTGCCACGCCATACACCATTGCCATTTTTCTCCCAGGACTGTACTGTCGGCACGGTGTTCTGACCGTTGGCACTGTGCTCTTCTGGCAGGTGCCCTTCTTCTCGCAGATGGACGAGCAGCTTCTGGACGCCATCTGCGAGCGGCTGGTGTCGTCGCTGAGCACCAAGGACGCGTACATCGTGCGGGAGGGCGACCCCGTCAGCGAGATGCTCTTCATCATCCGCGGCGAGCTGGAGAGCTCGACGACGGACGGCGGCCGGACCAACTTCTTCAGCTCCATCACGCTCCGCCCCGGGGACTTCTGCGGCGAGGAGCTCCTGACGTGGGCGCTGATGCCCAACCCGAGCCTCAACTTCCCGCAGTCGACGCGCACGGTGCGGTCGGTGACGGAGGTGGAGGCGTTCGCGCTCCGGGCCGAGGACCTCAAGTACGTGGCCAACCAGTTCAAGCGCCTCCACAGCAAGCGGCTGCAGCACGCGTTCCGGTACTACTCCCACCAGTGGCGGAGCTGGGGCGCCTGCTTCGTGCAGGGCGCGTGGAGGCGGCACAAGAAGAGGAAGCTCGCCAAGGAGCTCATGAAGCAGGAGGGCTTCCTCTTCGAAGACGGCCAGGGCGGCGACGACGACCAGGGCGGGGCTGGCGGCGCCGCCAGCGACAGCGCGCCGCTGCTCGGAGATTACAAGGATGGGGCTGGGTCAGGCGGCGCCTCGTCCTCGTCGGCGGAGGGGAGCGACGCCGGCGGCACGCACCTCGGGGCGACGTTCTTGGCGTCCAAGTTCGCCAAGAACACCAAGAAGGGCGCGCAACAGAAGGTGGTGGCGCAGCAGAGGATGGACGACGTGTCATCAATGAAGTTCCCGAAGCTGGCCAAGCCCGACGAGCCGGATTTCTCCTTGCACACCGAAGACGCGCTGTAGGAAGAACACCACCGGCCATTTGTAGTGTGCTGCGGACCACCCAACACCATTTGTTCTTGTTCTTTTCTCCCCTTTCTGTCACAGACGCTCGCCAGGATCATGAAAGTGTACTTACGATAGATAGATCGAGCTGGAGTTGCCTGTTGTACTGTATACTAGTGCTGATTTAGTAAAGTAAAGTTGATCTTACTTGAGTTCAGAGTGTTTTTTACCGATTTTACTGTACTCTGCGCGGCGCTGCACGGACATTTGGAATCGACCAACATGTTTTGTTTAGAAACACTGCTATTGGAGGCCTAGACTCACTTGAGCCCTTTCAAAAAAAACTAAAACCACATCTTCAAATACATGAATTCTCAAAAAAAAAAAAAAATGAAAAAAATGAGAAAATCCACATGTCTAATGGGCAGGACACTTATCGGTCTCTTTCTTCCAGACATGTCGATGTTCCAAGAGTTCTATACTGGAACATTAGTCATGCCTCGCTTGAATTTTAGCATGATTATCCTGAACCCAAAGTAGTGGGGCCACAGATATACATCGGTTTAGACCGATCACGGTGATCAATGTTTATCCTAGCTTGCTCCGGTTATTGAGAGATTGACACATCCCTACCAGTTTGCCTTCCTCATATCCATGATGGGATGGTGGCTCTCCATGAAATAGTTCATGAGGTCACATCCATGAGGATGAAAGGGGTCTTTCTAAAATTTAACTTTTAGAAAAGGCTTATGACCGCTTGGATTGGCACTTCCTATGCCAAGGACTTCAGCGAGAGGTTTTGGTGACCGACTGATCACATGGACCATGCAATTCGTCATGAGTGAAAGCAACACCATCAACATTAATGGGGGAGGCGAGTCCCTATTTTAGACCATCGTGGAGTGAGGCAGGGGGTTCTCATCCCCTTACTCTTCAACTCTATAGTAGAAAGCTAAGATTTCCGACCATATCTTTGGTGTGATAGGGCATCTTATTCTTGGAGGAGGAGTAACCCACCTCTGTTATGCGGGAAACGCTATGATCATGGTGGAAGGCTCAGAACTAGACATTGTCAATCTTAAGTTCATCCTTCTATGATTTCAGGAGATGTTCGGGCTTAGGATAAACATTGATAAGAATGAGGTGGTCATGCTAGGGTTTTTCCTAGAGGATCAGTAGAGGATAGCCGACAACTTCAATTGTAGGCTAACCTTTTCCCCATTACTGACCTGGGGATGCCAATCCGCAACTTCATGGTTAGATCGAAAGCTGAACCATGGTGCGAAAGGTTCACTTTGAAAGGCAGCAAGACCATCCTCATCAACTCTAGCTTGTCCAGCCTTCCCATGTATGTGATGGGGCTCTATCTCCTACAAGAGGGAATGCACGACACCTTTTATAAGGAGCTTTCGCGATTTTTTGGTAGGATCCCGATGGCCGTAAAAATATCACATGGTGAAATGAACATATATTTATGCCCCCAAGGATCTTGGGGGCAAAGGCATTCTAGATTCTCGACATTTCAATAAGGCATTGATTTTGAAGTGGGTATGGAGAATTTTGAGAGATGATGGAGTCTTATGGCTTTTGTTAGTTAAGGCAAGATATCTGTGGGGACACCTGTTCTTGGATTGTGATCACCGAGAAGGCTCCCCATTCCGGCGATCTATCCAGGAGATCAAGCATGAGACCCGGACATGGATTTCCTTCTCCATAGGAAATGGGGAGGGTACCTTATTTTGGATGGATCCATGGCTTAGGTAGAATACCCTCGTGAGGTTTACCTTAGCCTATTTGCAATGCTCAAAGCCTTCGCTTAGGGTAGAGTCAACAGTCTAGGAGAGGACACGGAACATTGTATTTTGTAGAACATTTGGACCAGAGGAAACTGTGGCGTGAGGAGATCTTAGGGTGACCTCTGTAACATGTTGTCAAAGTCAGCGAATAGTGTCTTGTGGTGGTTTTCCCCCTTAGGGGTTTTCTCCGTTAGCTCAGCATATATGACCCTATTTAGAGGGACCGCGCCGCCTTAGACCAAAGCTTTATGGAAAGCGCCTCTACCCCAAAAGATGAAAATCTTCATGTGTCAACTTCTACGGGATTGCCTCCCATCCTGGCTAGAGGTGAAGAAGCGACATGGGCCGGGGATGTGTTATTACCACTATGTGGGGTCCCCAAATCGGGGAATCCACATACTGTTCGCATGTCCCGCTGCTCGGTTTCTTTGGAACTTTTTCTGAGAATCTTTGGGTCCTGTTTAGCAAGCCCAAGATTCGAGTGAATTCCTGGAGACCCGGGTGATCAGTACCGGCAAGAGGCATCTCCTCTTCTAGTTGGTGTTACCTGTGATGTCTTGGACCATGTGGATGATTCGTAGTAAGATGGTGATTGAGCCTTCAACATGCCTTTGACTCTCTTTTCCATTTCTCGGTGTTTTTTCAATAGTGGTAACCACTATGTAGGCAGCGGGATAGGGAGAGGCTGGACGATCTGCTTTGACACTTACTGGAGGTGGCACATTGGATTTCTACCTCCTCTAGACAATGACCATCTAGTGCTTTTGAGAGCTGGTTTTCGCTTTATTAGTTTGGGCATGTTTGTATTGGTTCCCTGATACGTCCAAAACGTATCTACTTTCTCGAACACTTTTGCTATTGTTTATCCTCTAATTTGTGTGATTTGGATATAACTAACATGGACTAACGCTGTTTTCAGCAGAAATGCTTTGATGTCTCATTTTTGTGCAGAAAATCAACTTTCAGGAAGAATCCTAGAAAATATGCCGAAAATCCTATTTTCCCAGAAGACTGATGGAGCCAGAAGACGGAGGGGATAAGATGACAGAGGGGCCCACACCACCCCCAGGCGAGGGCTAGGCTAGGTCGCGCTAGGGCATGGTGTGGCTGTGATACGTCCATAACGTATCTATAAATTTTGATGGTTTTATGCTATTATTATGCTTTTGACACTTATTTTTATATACTAAAGTTCATGAGTTATTAGGACTAATCTACTAATAGTTGCAAAAGTGCACAATGTTCTTATTTTACACTTTGATGTGTAGGAATTATCAAGAATACAAGTGGAACCCTTGTTGGAGTCAAATTGGGATTTTCCAGAAATATGTCTCAGAACTCTTTTTGAAGATGGTCACGTTTTGGGTCGAAGACGGCGTCAAACGGAAAACTCTTCAACTACAAAGTTGTAGGAAATTTCACGACAATCGTTATGTACATACAATTTAGCTAGGCCCGATTTACTGCAACCCAAGATGGGGTGACGGGAATACGAGAAGCTATATAAAGGGAGGAAACCTAATTCGTGGGAGACACCTCCACCCACGAATTTGCAGCCACCAAAGCCACATTTTTGCCTCCCCCATGGATCCCATCTCCACGGGGGAGGGCTCCCAAGAAGTCATGAAGGAAGGGGCTAAGGGGCGGTGCTCCCCACGATACCGGCGATAGGGAAGGAGTCCCCTGCGCCGCCGCCCTCTTCACCATCTTCTACGCCATCTCCATCACCTAATCCTCCTAGTATGCATTGGTTCATCCTCCCACACACCTCTGTACCATCATATGTAAACATAGTGTTTGATGTTATAAGTTATAATCCTATGATCTATGCCTTGTTTGTGTAGTTTCTTTGTTCTTAGATTGAATGGTTGAACGTCTTTGGTTCATTAGAGTTGTATGTTGATATGGTACAGTCCTTTGGTGTCCATTATATTTGTGCACGCATGGATTAAACATCATAGGGTTTGTAGTATGTGTAAGAGGAAGGGGGAGTTCTGCCGGAGTGACAAAAACCTAAAGACGTAAACCGGAACATTGCACATATGGGAGTAAGAGGACCATTAAGTTAAGGCTATGGTTGGGGAAACCTTAATGCATTGTTAGTAGTTACATATGTTTGCTAACAATCCAATCATATAGTACATGTAATTCCAAGTAGTGAAGCGCATGTATATTTAGCCTCTCCTACATAGAAAACTGCATCGAAGACAATGAACCCGATTCGTTCGCTAATTAAACTTGGACAAAGCCACCACAATTACCACCACTATTCCACACTCATGGTTATGTTAGTTTGGTGTATTTTATTGCTGCAGCAACTAGCTTTACTTTCTTGTTGTTTATTTTCTTGCAAAGCTTTCTCTAGTACTTGTGTTGTTGCTCTAGTTTTATTTTTTAGATAATGCAAACGTATAGTGTGCGTAGAGTTGTATCAGTGATTGATAGAACTTGAGATAACAGTTATCCTACCTTTAGCTCATCATTGGGTTCGACACTCTTACTTATCAAAAAGGTTGCACATGATCCCCTATACTTGTGGGATATCAAGACCTTTTTTGGCGCCGTTGCCAGGGAGTAATAGCGTGTGGGTGAATATTCTTATGTGCACTTGTTTGCTTTATCTCTAAGTAGTTTTTACTTTCATTTTTAAGTTATTCTCTATCTTAGTATGGATAGGGATTGCGAATTGCAAAAAAAATTAGTTGTACTTGTCACCTAAAAAATGTTTTCAAAAATGAAAGTGATTGGAAAGATGAGTAATGATTAAGTGGGGGTCAACCTTGAACACTTGTGTTCATGCCTATGAAACCAAAACAATTCTTCTCATGGAAGCTTTTCAGCTGAAGGAAGGCACCATTAAATATCAACTCCCATTCAAGAAAGGTATAAAATACCTTTTGTCTCTCCTATGAAAACAAAAGTTGCTCTTAATGCTTCTTTATTTGAAAATATTTGAATCTTACTTTTTGTGCCTAACTTAAAGGTGTTAAAGAAAAGTACTTCTTGGGAGATAATCAAATAGTTTTCTCGAGTCTTGGAAGTTATTAATTCTGTAATAACCTCTCCTTATCATTCTTATTTGATTTTTGTGCCAAAAATAACCTCTAATAAGAGGGAAGTAAGATTTGGGAAGTTGCTGTCCCGAAACAGATTTTCGTGCTACACTGTAAAAATTCTTGAAAAATCTCTGTAAGTCGGATTGAGCTGTAGTTTTCTAAATAAATCCCCCATGTTTTTAGATAACTTTCATTAGTTCAACACTTTTCGATTTGAGGAACAGAAGGTCTTTGAAAAAATCGGCTTCTACCTGCTGGTCTGTTTTGATAAATTTCTGCCATTATTTGAATTTGCTTCTTATTGATTTCGTTTTGGGTTCTTTTTGAGAAATTGAGATTTTTGAGTGAATTGCTACAGTAGCTTGTGTCTTCAGTGAAAGTTTTGCTGTTTTGAAACTAAACCTAAAGGTCTATTATCTTTTGAATGCACTAATATTGCTAATGAAGATTGTGTAAAGTTTTGTATGAAGGAAAAATTTTAGGTGTAAGGAAAGAATGATATAATAAGATGAAGAATGGACAAAAGCTCAATCTTGGGGATGCCACCCCGTGACACCCCAAGAAATATTTAAGAGGTACAGGCGTCAAAGCTTGGGGATGCCCAAGGCATTCCCTTCTTCATCAATCAAAATCTCAAGTCTTTCTAGACACTTTGTTTTTTTGTTTCATGCACTGTTGTGTTGTTCTTGGAGCATCTTAGTTTTCATTTTTTGGTTTTTGTTTTCTTAGTTTTCTTGAATAAAGTGGTTGGACCCCCATTTTTGCCGTGTTTTTTCAAATAAGGTGATTGGGTTGGAAAAGAGTAGGAAGCTTCATGCTTATAAGTGGTACAAAAGTAGTTTGTTTTGACTGTGGCATAGACCTTATCATGTCATGTTCGATGTTGTTTTGACCCTATGCTTAGTGGTTATTGTTGTAGCATGACTTGTTCCAAACAATTGGGATTGCTTAAAGTTCCTTGAAAGAATCATGCATTGTTTTAGCATACAAAATCATAATATTGTGGTATTCTCCTTTGATGATTTGTTTGGGTTTACTTGGCACATGCTCACACCATGTTATGACTATGAACCAATCACCATAGCCTCTATGATCATTTAGTTTTTGACTTGTGGTATCACTGTATGCTTTGATTAGTAATGTTTTGTCGCTCTGCATGATTATGGCCATTATTGCTACCTTAGTTGGTCCCTACCAGTCTTTTGCTAGCCTCTACTTGTATTGAGTAAGCTCTACTCATGCATCCAACTCCCAAGAAACCAAGTCATTCCAAAGTGTCCACTATAAATTCCTATGCATGGTGTGTTACACCATTCCAAGTATATTCTTGTTTTATCTTTCTTCCAAATTAAACTTGTTATGTGAAAGTTAGTGATTAATGTAGGGGTTCGTAGCATGGAAAACAAAAAATTTCTTTCGCATGCAAACAAACAAGCCAAGATCTATCTACTAGATAGTAGCAACGAGTCGATGGAATAACTCACCCTTGAAGATTCCAAAGTGTTTAACGAGAGCGGATTCTCGTGGGTGATGTAGTCGTACTCTTGCCGATCTCAAGATCGTGTAGACGATCCTTCCGGCGCCGCGTTCCGGCAGCTCCCGCAGTCGGTCACACGTTCGGTACTCGATGAAGACCTTCCTCTCCCTTGTTCCAGCAGGCAGCAGAGGTTGTAGCACTCTCCTCGCGATTCCGGCAGCATGACGGCGTGGTACCGGAAGTAGAGGGGAGATCTCGCAGGGCTTCGCCTTAAGCCGGAGCGAGTATGGTGGACTATGAGAGAGGCCTCGGTGATCTAGGGTTTAGACACACCAAGGAGAGAGGGCTAGGCCGGCGGCTAGGGCTTGGGGAAAGCCCCAAGTCGGTGGCTAGGGTTTTCCCTAGGGCGGCGGCGGCTGCAGGAGGGTCGGCGGCTAGGGCTAGGGTTTTGGGTGGTGGAGTTGTAGGTTTAGAGGGGCACCCCTGCCCCTCCTTTTATAGGTTGGAGGGCGCAGCCAAGGGGGAGGGATTCCTCCCCCAACTCGGCCTCCAAGGCCGACGGTGGAGGGAGAGGGACTTCCTCCCCAAGTAGGTTTCCTACTCTCCCTCCACCAAGCAAACTTGCCGTTTGACTTTTCAAATTGGCGTTTGACTTTTCAAACTAGGATTTGATTTATCCCTTTATTTTGCTCAGCGATGACACTAAGTACATAATGCAATCATTCCAACTTGTTATGACACATTCATGTACCCTTCCCCTCCGGAGTGCCGGACCTTCCGGAACCTTCTAGAACATTCCCGATGAAAACACCGGAACCATTCTCCAACCCCGAAACATGACTTTCCTTATATGAATCTTATTCTCCGGACCATTCCGGATCTCCTCGTGATATCCCGGATCCCATATGAGACTCCGAACAACATTCGGTCTCTTACTCATCATTCCATAACTACTCAACAACATCGAATCCTTAAGTGTGTCTCCCTACGGTTCGTGAATTATGCGGACATGATCGAGACACTTCTCCGATCAATAACCAATAGAGGAATCTGGAAATTCATATGGCTCCCACATATTTCTACGATTACTTTGCGATCGAATGAACCACTTACATAGGATATCAATTTCCCTTTGTCTCACGATAGTTTACTTATCCGAGGTTTTGATCGTCGGTATCTCTGCATACCTAGTTCAACCTCGTTACTGATAAGTACTCTTTTCTCGTTCCCGTGATATGTGATCCCTTGTGAGCCAGTCACATGCTTGCAAGCTAATTGGATGACATTCCACCGAGAGGGCCCAGAGTATATCTATCCGTCATATGGATGGACAAATCCCACTCTTGTTTCATGTGTCTCAACCCATACTTTCCGAACACTTAATGTCACCTTTATAGCCACCCAGTTACGGTGTGGTGTTTGATGTCATCAAAGCATCCTTCCAGTGATGGTGATCAACATGATCTCATGGTCGAAGGAATTAGGTTACTATGTATCAGAAAGCATATAGCAATTGAACTATTAAAATGACTTGATCTTTATGCTACGCTTATCTATAGGAGTATGTCCATCATACCATTCTCCTAATGATATGATCTTGTTGTTAATAACATCTCAATGTTCATGACAGGGAAACCACAATCATCTATTAACCAACAAGCTAGTATTATGAAGAGGCTTTACTAGGGACTCAAATTTAGTTTACAAATCACACAAGTATTAATGTTTCCTTGTTAATACTGTTATAGCATAAATGTAAACATTTATCATAAACACAAAGATATAATAATAACTACATTTATTATTGCCTCTAGGGCATATCTCCAACAGTCTCCCACTTGCACTAGAGTCAACTAATCTAGATTACATGGTAATATACCGAACACCCATGGCAGTTTGGTGTTGGTCATATTTTGCCCTCGGGAGAGGTTTAGTCAACGGATCCGCCACATTCAGATATGTGTGTACTTTGCAAATCTTTATGTCACCATCTTGGACATGTTCTCGAATAGCGTGAAAACGTAGCTTGATGTGCTTCAGCTTCTTGTGTGACCTTGGTTCTTGCGCATTGGCTATGGCGCCCATGTTATCACAATAGATAGACATTGGGTCCAGCGCACTTGGAACCACACCGAGCTCTGTAATGAACTCCTTCATCCATATCGCTTCTTGTGAAGCCTCCGAAGCAGCTATGTATTCTGATTCAGTTGAAGATCTCGCCACAACGCTTTGCTTTGCACTCCTCCAGCTAACTGCTGCACCATTCAAAATAAATACGTATCCAGATTGTGATTTAGAATCATCCGGATCGGTGTTCCAACTAGCATCGGTGTAACCATTAACAACGAGTTGTTCATCACCTCCATAAGAAAGAACCATATCCTTAGTTCTTCTCGAGTACTTAAGGATATTTTTGACCGCTGTCCAATGATCCACTCCTGGATCACTTTGATATCTGCTAGTTAAACTAACAGCATATGCAATGTCGGGTCTAGTACATAGCATGGCATACATTAGAGATCCTATGGCTGAGGCATAGGGAGTCTTACTCATCCTTTCTCTATCTTCTGCCGTTGCAGGACTTTGAGTTTTACTCAAGGTCGTATTGGGCAACATGGGCAAGAACCCTTTCTTGCTATCTTCCATTCCAAACCTCTTTAGAACTTTGTCCAAATATGTACTTTGTGACAATGATATTAGGCGTCTTGATCTATCTCTATAAATCTTTATGCCTAATATGTAAGCTGCTTCGCCAAGATCTTTCATTGAAAAACTATTATTCAAATATTTCTTGACACTATTAAGAAGGTCTACATCATTCCCAATCAACAATATATCATCTACATATAGTATTAAGAATGCTACAGAGCTCCCACTCACTTTCTTGTAAATACAAGCTTCTCCATAAGTTTGTATAATAGTAGCTGCAGGCGGGTCACCCAGCGGTGCATCCAGCACATAGGTCAAATTACCAGCATTGAGGACAATCCTCAAATTGCGGAACCAATCCGCGAAGTTGCTTCCATTGTTTTTCAACTTTTCTTTCTCTAGGAACGCATTAAAATTGATGGTAGGGGCCGCCATTGATCTACAACATATTTGCAATAGTTTAGACTAAGTTTATGACAAATTGACTTCTTAATTAATAATTAAATTAATCTAGGTGAACTCCCACTCAAAACAATATCCCTCACATTGTTTTAGTGATCACACGAACCAAATCCACCACATCAAAACCGATCATCACGAGAGTTGATGTAGCTTCAATGGCGAACAATCGACATGTTCATCATATCTACTATATGATTCATGCTTTACATTTCGGTGATCCGTGTTCCGAGACCATGTCTGTACATGCTAGGCTCGTCAAGATCAAACCTTAGTTTCTGCATGAGCAAAAATGGCTTGCTCACGTTGTATACACTTGCAGAATCTAACACACCCGATCATCACGTGGTGCTTCGAAACAACAAGCTTTAGCAACGGTGCTAACTAAGGATGAACACTTTAAAACTTGAAATTTGTGTGCTTGAGGGATCATCTTATAATGCTACCGTCGTTAACTAAGAAATACAAGATGCATAAAGGATTAATATCACATGCAATTCATAATATGTGATATGATATGGCCTTTCTTATTTGTGCTTCCGATCTCCATCTTCAAGCATGAACATGATCTCCATCATCACCGGCATTGCATCAAGGTCAATGACGCTGCTCCATGGTTGTTGTCCACCAGCTTCAACTATTACAACTACTTTGAATAGACACGCGGGTCTTAACATAAATTAAAGACAAACATATGGCTCCTGCCAGTTGCCAACTTACAATAAGGAACATTGCATACATCAAATATAATCACAATCATGGCCATATCACATCACAGCACACCCCTGCAAAACAAAGTTAGACGCCTCTAATTTTCTTTGCATATTTTACGTGGTCTGGGGCTTTCAATAAGTGTCGTTCTAACTTACTAACAAGAACCACAACGTTGATGCTAGAACTATCAAGTGCCCGTTGTAAATTGGATCTATACTATAATGGGAGAGACAGACACCCGCAAAGCCACTTATGCAATACAAGTTGCATGTTCAGCATGGAGCAAGTCTCATGAACGATGTCATGTAAGGTTAGCCCGGGCCGCTTCATCCCATCATACCGCAAGATGCAAAGTACACAAGAAGCAATTGATAATAAAAGCACCACCGCCCACAATGACCATTGTGTTCTACTCGTGCAACAGATCTACATATAGGCACGGCTCTGATACCACTGTAGGGGTTCGTAGCATGGAAAACAAAAAAATTCTATCGCATGCAAACAAACAAGCCAAGATCTATCTACTAGATAGTAGCAACGAGTCGATGGAATAACTCACCCTTGAAGATTCCAAAGTGTTTAACGAGAGCGGATTCTCATGGGTGATGTAGTCGTACTCTTGCTGATCTCAAGATCGTGTAGACGATCCTTCCGGCGCCGCGTTCCGGCAGCGCTCCCGCAGTCGGTCACACGTTCGGTACTCGATGAAGACCTTCCTCTCCCTTGTTCCAGCAGGCAGCGGAGGTTGTAGCACTCTCCTCGCAATTCCGGCAGCACGACGGCGTGGTACCGGAAGTAGAGGGGAGATCTCGCACGGCTTCGCCTTAAGCCGAAGCGAGTATGGTGGACTATGAGAGAGGCCTCGGTGATCTAGGGTTTAGACACACCAAGGAGAGAGGGCTAGGCCGGCGGCTAGGGCTTGGGGAAATCCCCAAGTCGGCGGCTAGGGTTTGCCCTAGGGTGGCGGCGGCTGCAGGAGGGTCGGCGGCTAGGGCTAGGGTTTTGGGTGGTGGAGTTGTAGGTTTAGAGGGGCACCCCTGCCCCTCCTTTTATAGGTGGGAGGGCGCGGACAAGGGGAAGGGAGTACTCCCCCAACTCGGCCTCCAAGGCCGGCGGTGGAGGGAGAGGGACTTCCTCCCCAAGTAGGTTTCCTACTCTCCCTCCACCAAGCAAACTTGCCGTTTGACTTTTCAAATTGGCGTTTGACTTTTCAAACTAGGATTTGATTTATCCCTTTATTTTGCTCAGCGATGACACTAAGTACACAATGCAATCATTCTAACTTGTTATGACACATTCATGTATCCTTCCCCTCCGGAGTGCCGGACCTTCTGGAACCTTCTAGAACATTCCCGATGAAAACACCGGAACCATTCTCCAACCCCGAAAGAGGACTTTCCTTATATGAATCTTATTCTCCGGACCATTCCGGATCTCCTCATGATATCCCGGATCCCATATGAGACTCCGAACAACATTCGGTCTCTTACTCATCATTCCATAACTACTTAACAACATTGAATCCTTAAGTGTGTCTCCCTACGGTTCGTGAATTATGCGGACATGATCGAGACACTTCTCTGATCAATAACCAATAGAGGAATCTGGAAATTCATATGGCTCCCACATATTTCTATGATTACTTTGTGATTGAATGAACCACTTACATACGATACCAATTTCCCTTTGTCTCACGATAGTTTACTTATCCGAGGTTTTGATCGTCGGTATCTCTGCATACCTAGTTCAACCTCGTTACTGATAAGTACTCTTTTCTCGTTCCCGTGATATGTGATACCTTGTGAGCCAGTCACATGCTTGCAAGCTAATTGGATGACATTCCACCGAGAGGGCCCAGAGTATATCTATCCATCATATGGATGGACAAATCCCACTCTTGTTTCATGTGTCTCAACCCATACTTTCCGAACACTTAATGCCACCTTTATAGCCACCCAGTTACGGTGTGGTGTTTGATGTCATCAAAGCATCCTTCCAGTGATGGTGACAGCATGATCTCATGGTCGAAGGAATTAGGTTACTATGTATCAGAAAGCATATAGCAATTGAACTATTAAAATGACTTGATCTTTATGCTACGCTTATCTATAGGAGTATGTCCATCATACCATTCTCCTAATGATATGATCTTGTTGTTAATAACATCTCAATGTTCATGACAGGGAAACCACAATCATCTATTAACCAACAAGCTAGTATTATGAAGAGGCTTTACTAGGGACTCAAATTTAGTTTACAAATCACACAAGTATTAATGTTTCCTTGTTAATACTGTTATAACATGAATGTAAACATTTATCATAAACACAAAGATATAATAATAACTACATTTATTATTGCCTCTAGGGCATATCTCCAACAATTAAAGCTCTCACAAACTTGATGGCACACTTTATTTTTCTTGCCCCTAATAAACTTAAACCATTGTGTCATTTATGTTGTATATGCTTGCACTTATAAGTTGGGATTAGCAGAACTGTGCTGTCACGGGGAACGCTTTGAACACTTGTAAATATCTACCCCAGTTGATATCATGCTCTTTTGTTTATGGATGTCATCGGTGTGAAATGAAAGGGGAGCTTGTAAGTCCATGGAGTTATGTATGTGTGTTAGAGAAACGCCTGGGCCGCTAGCCTAAGCCATGCCTAATCATGGTGGAAACTTGCAGCATCACCATAGTGAGCAATCTATGAAGCATTCTTCTTATAAAAAAAGACATAGAGATTGATAAAAAGGAAAAAAAGAGTTGAGAAAAGAGGAAAGAGAGAAAAAAGCACCATTTCCCCATGGTAAATAAGAAGATTGCTGATATGCTCAGTGTCTGCTTGCCTTGTCATTTTTTTATGCGATAGCTCCTATATCATTGGGCAAGGGGTACCCCATTGGCGGTTCTCTATGATACACATGTACTTACTATGACAAGAACTTACCGGTGAAAAAAATTGAGCAGCATGAGGAGCGGCCCTTGTACTCAAGGGACATGAGATTGCCAACTTATACTTTGTCAAGCATATACTCCATCTTTGTTCACTTTAACCTTAATCACTTCAAGATGCTTATGATAGGGGCAATGAGAGATGAAAGCTAACAAGTACCATAATTTTTGGAAGCTCTTTATGAAACTCGAAATCCCTGCTTCCCTTTGAAGGGCCTTTCTTCCACTATTATATTGAGTCTCCACCTTATATCCTTAGGCACCAATTAAGAGAGCATAGTTGCCATTCTTAGTTCTATGTGTATTGTCCCAAAACTTGTTGATTGATTCATAAGGTTGATATTGCTTGTTCTTGAACTATTTGTATCTAGTCACCCTTATGAACTTTGAAGGTGTCCTATGCATTTATGATTTGCTATACCATGAGGGACAAGCTGATTACCACTCTTATTATGTTTTCTTTATGTGAAACAAACAAACGTTTTTCAATGCATTGTTATTCATGATCTTTTTTGTAACCTTTTCATGTTGCAACTTGGTTGCAATGTCTTATTGTTAGAACTATATCTTTCATGCTCATGTTTAGAGTCTTTGATCCAACTATACATGCTTTGCAAATGGTTTGATCAAGATTATGATGGTGCATGTCACCTTAAAATCTATATTGTTTTTATCGTTTACCTACTCGAGGACGAGCAGGAACTAAGCTTGGGGATGTTGATACGTCCATAACGTATCTATAAGTTTTGATAGTTTTATGCTATTATTATGCTTTTGACACTTCTTTTTATATACTAAAGTTCATGAGTTATTAGGACTAACCTACTAATAGTTGCAAAAGTGCACAATGTTCTTGTTTTACACTTTGATGTGTAGGAATTATCAAGAATACAAGTGGAACCCTTGTTAGAGTCAAATTGGGATTATCCAGAAATCTGTCTCAAAAATCTTTTTGAAGATGGTCACGTTTCGGGTCGAAGAAGGCGTCAAATAGAAAACTCTTCAACTACAAAGTTGTAGGAAATTTCGCGACAATTGTTCTGTACATAAAATTTAGCTAGGCCCGATTTACTGCAGCCCAAGATGGGGTGACGGGAATCCGAGAAGCTATATAAAGGGAGGAAACCTAATTCATGGGAGACACCTCCGCCCACAAATTTGCAGCCACCAAAGCCACATTTTTACCTCCCCATGGATCCCATCTCCATGGGGGAGGGCTCCCAAAAAGTCATGAAGGAAGGGGGCTAAGGGGCGGTGCTCCCCCACGATACCGACGGCGGGGAAGGAGTCCCCCGCGCCACCGCCCTCTTCACCATCTTCTCCGCCATCTCCATCACCTAATCCTCCTAGTATGCAGTGGTTCATCCTCCCACACACCTCTGTACCGTCATATGTAAACATGGTGTTTGATGCTATAAGTTATAATACTATGATCTATGCCTTGTTTGTGTAGTTTCTTTGTTCTTAGATTGAATGGTTGAACGTCTTTGGTTCATTAGAGTTGTATGTTGATATGGTACAGTCCTTTGGTGTCCATTATATTTGTGCGCGCATGGATTAAACATCATAGGGTTTGTAGTATGTGTAAGAGAAAGGGGGAAGTTCTGCCAGAGTGACAGAAACTTAAAGACGTGAACCGGAACGTTGCACGTATGGGAGCAAGAGGACCATTAACTTAAGGCTATGGTTGGGGAAACCTTAGTTACGGATGTTTTCTAACAATCCAATCATATAGTACATGTAATTCCAAGTAGTGAAGCGCATCTATATTTAGCCTCTCCTACATAGAAAACTGCATCGAAGGCAATGAACCCGATTTGTTCGCTAATTAAACTTGGACAAAGCCACCACAATTACCACCACTATTCCACACTCATGGTTATATTAGTTTAGTGTATTTTCTTGCTGCAGCAACTAGCTTTCTTTCTTGTTGTTTATTTTCTTGCAAAGTTTTCTCTAGTACTTGTGTTGTTGCTCTACTTTTATTTCTTAGATAATGCAAACGTATATTGTGAGTAGAGTTGTATCAGTGGTTGATAGAACTTGAGAAAACATTTATCCTACCTTTAGAACCTCATTGGGTTCGACACTCTTACTTATCAAAAAGGCTAGACATGATCCCCTATACTTGTGGGATATCAGGACGCCTCGGACTTCGCCTCGACCTCTACTTTCGCCTACATATACCCTCTGACCTAAAAACATCCGGGAGTTCGACAATTTCTAGAGAAGAGTTCCGTTGCGCCGCCACCACCAGAAACCGCGATTCGGAACCAGAAACTCCGTTCTGGCACCCTGCCGAGACAAGGAATCGGAGGATATCATCGTCATCATCATCACCAACGCCTCTCCATCAACCATCCATGATTCCCCCATCCATGTGTGAGTAATTCCCCGTAGTAGGCTATGGGGATGGTAGGGATTGGATGATATCGTTCATGTAATTGCATAAGATTGTTAGGGCATGGTGCCTAGTATCTATTGTTACTGCTTTTTGACATTGTTGCAACTTGTTGTGCTTAATGCTTGTCACTAGGGCCCAAGTGCCATGATCTCAGATCTGAACATGTTATTTATTCATGATGATATTATTGTTTATGATCTTACCTGCAAGTTGTGTACACATATCGTTGTCCAGAACCCAATGCCCCGAAGTGATAGAAATTGCGATAACCAGAGGGGATGGCTATGATGTGAGGATCACGTGTGTTCATGGAGTGTTAATGCTTTGCTCCGGTGAGGATCACGTGTAGACTCCCTAGAGGCCCCGCTGCAACGATCTCGCAGGACAAAAGATGTTGTGCAAGTTCTCATTGCGAGCACACATGACTATATACGGAACACATGCCTATGGTTATTTCGTACTTGGATGCTTTATCTTATTTATCTGCAAATTCCCTTGCCTTGATTGTTACATGAATTGTCTTGTCCATGCAACGCCCGTCCATCCATCCCTATGCCTACCACACTTTAATCCTGGTGTTTATTACAATTGTTACTACTATCTTTATTTTACTACTGCTGTTATTTTGCTACTGTTGTTATAAAACTGTTGCTACTGATAAAGTATTGCGAGCAAGACTATTTCCAGGAGCAGCTGAATTGACAACTCATCTGTTAAGGCTTATAAATATTCTTTGGCTCCCCTTGTGTCAAATCAATAAATTTGGGCTTTACTTCCATCGAAGACTGTTGCGATCCCCTATACTTGTGGGTCATCAAGACTATTTTCTTGCGTAATTGCCGGGGAGCATAGCTTTATTTGTAAGTTCACTTGGAATTATTATTGTTTGTTGCTATTCATTCATCATGGTAAAACTCATGATGGAAAAGTTCCTATATTACCATCCACTATAAGAAGAGGTACAATCCTGAACACCTCTGTTTCTCTTGATTCACCATATGTGATGAGTAAGCTCCTTACACCACCATCACATACACATGTTACACATACTGCTACTTCCGCTGAATCTGAAAATTCTTCTGATACTTATGATGCTACTTCTACTATGCTTGATGAGAGTGGTTCATCAGGTCCTTTCCTAGATGCTACAATTGCTACAACTATAATTGTAAACACTGAAACTCCTAATGAAGATATTGCTACACCTGTTAGTTCACATGAGTCTAGAGAATATCTTAGTTATAATCTTGATAATGGCTATATTGAAATGGCTGATGAATTTATTGAGGAATGTCAAAACACTCATGGTGCAAGTGCTATTAAGAGTCTACTTGAGCGACACACTGTTATACCTAAATTATCTCCTGATGCTAAGTTTGCCACATCTCCCATAAACATTAAAGATAAATATTATGATTTCTTTCTTGATTTATTTTATATAACCATTGTTGAGAAAGAACCTTTTTGTGGGACTGAAAATGGAAGTGTTGTGGCACATATGCAAGAGCTCTCTATTTTGAGTGGTTTATTTTCTGATGATATTAAGAAACGCACCTACTTTGTTGCTAAAATTTTCCCCTTTTCATTGAAAGGTGAAGCTAAAGCTTGGTTTAATAATTTACCTCCTGGATCCATTGATAGTCATGTTGGTGTGGTTAATACTTTCTTTCAAAAATATTTCCCCCTAGTGCTCAACATGCTATTTTGCAGGAACTTTTTGATTTTAAGCAGGGAAAAGAAGAGAAATTGCCCGAATCATGGGCAAGGTTTTTTGCTTTAATTAAAGCACAGCCTAGATATCCAGTACCTAAAAATGAACTTCTTGATATATATTATAATAGACTAACTAATGAATCTAGGATACACATGGATAGTTGTGTTGGTTGTGTTTTCAGGAAAAGAACTCCTGATGAAGTTGAGGAATTACTGGCTAAAATAAGCAAGAATTATGATGATTGGACTGTACCTGAGCCAACTATGCCTGAGCCAATTACACCTGAGCCAACTATACCTGAGCCAACCCCAACACCAACACCAAAGAAGAGGAGAATGGTTGAATTAAATGATGAAGGAAGCTAAGAAATGTCTTAAGGAGAAGGTTATTAAATCTAAAAATGTGAAGAATTTACCTCCTATAGAAGAACTATGTAAGCCAATATCTCACTCATCCACTATTAAGGTACACTCTCTCCAACATTTTGATGATGGTGATATTCCTTACTCTAAACCTCTTGATCAATGCTTAGAAGAATTTGATATTTATGTTGTTAAGCAATATAATTTTAATAAAAGAGTGCAGAATCATCTAATGGAAAATTCTAGAGCAATTGATAAGTTGCATGATATTATGGAGAGAACCTCCAATGATGTTAAAAACCAATGCCTTTTCCTGATAAAAAACACAAGTCAAAGGAAGAAGAACACTATAACAAGTTTTGTGAGTCGATGAAACCTTTGTTTTTGCAAATTCCTTTGACTGATGCTATTAAATTGCCTCCTTATTCAAAGTATATGAAGAATATTGTTTCTAATAAAAGGAAGATTCCTAATGAGAAAATTTCCACTTTGCTTGCTAATTATTCCTTCAATGGCAAGGTTCCAAAGAAACTTGGAGATCTAGGTATCCCAACTATTCCTTGCTCTATCAAAAATAATTATGTTAGAACTGCTTTGTGTAATTTGGGAGCAAGAGTTAGTGTTATGCCTTTTCCCCTGTACAAGAGACTTAACCTTTAAAAATTGATACCAACTGATATATCTTTGTAAATGGCTGATAAGTATACTACTATTTCTGTTGGTATATGTGAGGATGTTCCTGTTCAAGTGACTCATAATTGTTTGATATTAACTGATTTTATTGTGCTTGAAATGCCTGAAGACGATAATATGTCCATTATTCTTGGGAGACCTTTTCTTAATACTGCAGGTGCTATCATTGATTGTAATCAAGGAAAAGTAACTTTTAATGTTAGCGACAAAGAGCATACTGGTTATTTCCCCAAGAAGATTGATAAGAAATATGGCCTAAATTCAATTGAAAATATTGAGGGTATCAAAGTTGAAGAAATATATTGTCCCATACCACAAGGATTTTTGAAACTATTATGGTTGAGACTATTGCTATCAAGGTTGAGGTAACATAATCATTTAGTGAAATGAAAAGTTTTGCTTCATATAAAATTGTTTTGGTAGCAAGACCTGATCAACCTTGTTAACAAAGGGATTTTGATGAACAAAACAATGTTTTCGCCATGATTATCCTTGTTTACTCTTATTTCCTTTATTCCAAAATTTTCTTTCACCTTGCTCATCTTTGTATTGCTAGATGCTTGCATATTTGAGTGCATTAGAACTTTTGTAGTTTGGGTTTTGATTTGTTTTCCATCATTTCAAAATCATTTTTTTGCGAGAAAATCATTTATCAAGTCCTGAAAATTGCTCGAAAATAAAGTTTCTCAAAAAAATTCAGAAAATTCATATTAAATTTTTACGTTAAAAAAGGGACAGAGCTGGAGTGACCCAGGGGGGCCCACCAGGCAGGCACACCACCTAGTGGTGCAGCCAGCCCAGGGGCGCGCCTGGCCATGGTGTGGGCCACCCCTGGCCCTCCACTAACCCAGCCACCCATCACTACACTCTCTCTCTCTCTCTCGAGAAAACACCGGAAAATTTCTTAAACTCGCGTTCTTACTATTCTTCACTGTCATTTTTGATCTCCTTGCTCAACCACTCTTTGCTGCTGATATTTGGAGCATTTGTTCTCCAGTATGTGACTCCTCTGCTTGTCCAAGTAGATTTTTGATTAGTGGATTATATCTTGAGTATTTTTCTACTATAGGTGACAGGTTATGTGAGCTTGTATGCTTGTTCTATGCTTAGAGAAATTATTTTGATGCGTGTTTAGTCCTCTTACAAGTCCCTATAGTAGTTTCCATTAATTTAGTAGCTTTGAAATTACTTTTTATAATGTTTGTCTAAAAATTTCAGAAAATAAGATGAATGAACACAAACTCAACCAACAGTAATTTAGGGTGCATGAAGTCATGAAAGACCACCGTGAGGAGGGTGTTTTCGCTTCTATTTATCCATGCCCCGAGTTCACAGGAGCTGCAGGAATTCTTCAAGATTTCTAGACTCTAATTTCTAATGCAGGATTGGAGCATTTTGTTGATGATGAACCTTATCAATATGTGAAACTAACTATGCCTATGGTGCAGGATTTTAGACTTAGTTGGTCTTTTCCTAACCCCATGGTTCATTACAAGATTTACAATGTAGTTGTTGATCTCTCGTTTGATGATTTTTGTGCAGCCATTAAAGTGCCATAGTGGGGTTCATGCGAGAATATTAAGGAGCGGCCTAAGCCACTCACAGACTTGTATGCATAGATTTGCCAAGGGAGAAGCTTCTCAAAGGAGAGTGATAAAATTTGAAATATTCATCTCCCATCTATTCGGTATTTTGCCTATTTTATTGCCAAGTGTGTTCTTGCTAGAAAGACCGCAAATAAATCATCTTCTTATGATCTAGCTTTTATCTCAGCTGCTTTGAGATGAGATAGGACTCATAACTTGGGCGCGCTTTAATAGCTCATCGTATCACTTCTAACTGCGAAAAAGGTGGAATTTGTGGAGGCCTCATTGCCTCTCTCTTATTAGCTTTGCATGGTGTAGAGCCTCATCGATTAGACTTATAGTTTCCCATAGAGGGGCTTCATTTTAATTCTATGATGCAACATAAATTTGTTTCTCCTTGGGCTGACTTGAGCGATTTATCCTATGAAATAACCTTTCTCAAAAGTGGATGGAGATGAGGTAAGTCTGAGCGAGTAGTCCTCTTGCCTGCGCCTGCTTTGTTTAACCTTGATGCTAGGGAAGGATGGTCACTAACGGAGGAGGAGCTTGACACGTACACAGAGGAGCTTTCCCAGCAAGTGGAGAATGTTGGAAGGGAGGCCGAGGATAATTCAGTCCAGCCCTCCAACATGGGGGAGTCCTCATACCAGCAGCCTGCTTCTGATTGGGGGGCCTCTGCTTCTTATTCACGAGGGCCTGACCACGATTATTCTTACTATGACCCGCCGGCTTGGAGTTCCTACCCGCATTGGGATTGATCTCCACTTAGGCCAAAATCCTAAGCTTGGGGGGAGGTATACCGACGTCACACTCATCTACATATTATATTTTGTCGGTACTTTGTATATCCGTGTTTTGCTTTCTTTATTTTTCGTTTTCGTTATTGTTTTGTTTATGCTTTGCAAAACACAAAAAGACCAAAAATATTTTCTTTGTTTCTCTTTGTTTGATTCTTTATCTTTTAGCTTTAGTCTGCTTGCCCTTTTTAGCTTTGGCTTGTTATTCGAAAAACCCAAAAATATTTGTTGTTCTTCTCTAGTTTTGTAAAGTTTGTTGCAGGGTTCAGCAATCCTTAGTGACTCCTTTGGAGTTTGTTTTTATATTATTATTCAAACCACACAAGTGAAAAGCAATAATGACGATTTATGACAACTCGGGGTGTGGTAAGAGGCTGGTATGAACTCTATTTGTTTTCATTTTTGTACATATACTCATCAATATGGGCATTCTTAGTCAGTTCATGTAAGGTGTATGTTATTTAATGGATGCTTAGTAGTTCTTGCTCTCTTATGATTAGTTCCAATTTGCTAATAGTTTTTAGCATGTCATATAAATGTTTTCTTGCATTGTTCTATTCATAACTTGGTATGACATTGTGGTATCCTCATCTGAATGATTTATTTGAATCGACTTGCCACATGCTCATGCATGCATATGACTAAACAAAAATTCAGTTAAGCCTTGATGATTTATTTTGCCTTAGAGTTCTTGTGTCACTTTTATGTCATAATTAATTTTGTTTTGTCGCAAGCATGATTATGACAGTTACTGCTCTCTCGATTGTCGCTCCCTTTCTATTGCTAGCCTTCACTTATACTGAGTATGAGCTCTACTCGTGCATCCAATTCCCCAAAACCAAAGTTGTCAAAAAAGTGTCCATCATATCTATCTATTAGCATCATTGTTATTCCTTGCATACTTATTGTGCGTTATTTTCTTCCAAATAAGAATGTTTGCTTGCTATGCGAAAATTAGTTAGTAAAGCTCTCACAAACTTGATGGCACATTTTATTTCTTGCACTTAATAAACCTGACCCATTGTGACTGTCTATATAGTTATATGCTTGCAAATTATAAGTTGGGAGTTAGCAGAACCATGTTGTCATGGGGAATGCTTTTGACATTGCAATTATTTTTAGTTGATATCATGTTCTTTTGTTTATGGATGCCGGCGGTGTGAAATAAAAGGGGAGCTTGTAAGCTCATGGAGTTTGTATATGTGTTAGACAAACGCCTGGGCAGCTAGCCTAAGCCATGCCTAATCATGGTGGAAACCTACAGCAAAACCATAGTGGTATTCTATGAAGCATCCTCAATAAAAAACTATGCAAATAACAAATAAAAAGATCGCTGAGATGCTCACTGTTTGTTGCCTTGTCATTTTTATATGGGATAGCTCTTGTGTCATAGGGCAAGGGGTACCCCGTTGCGGTTCTCTATGATATGAATATACTTACAATGAAAAGAAATTACCTGAGACCAAAGTTGAGTAGCATGAGGTTTCGGTACTTGTACTCAAGGGGCATGAGATTTTAAACTTATGATTTGTGAAGCATATAACTCATATTTGACCTCATGTTAACCTTAACCATTTAAAGATGCTTATGATAGGGGCAATGAGAGCTCAAAGCTAATGAGTACCATACTTTCAAAATTTGGAAGCCTTTCAAACTTTTTAATATCTTATTTCAATTTTATGTCGAGTCACCATTTATTCTATGAGCACCTTCCCGAGAGCATAGCTGTCATTCTTAGTATAATGTGCTTGTCCCAGAACACGGTTGATTGTGACATAACTTTGACGCTTGTATCTTTGATATTTTTACTTCTAGTATTCACTTGAACTTCAGAGGTGCCTTGGCATTTATGTTTTGCTCCAAAAAGTAAGGAAAGCGAGATACCACTTTATCATACCTTCTTATGAGCATTACAATATTGCATATGCTTATGCTTCATGTTGCCTATTATTACTGTGTTGGAATCTCCCCATAGCTTGCATGACTCTTGGGTAGACTTATTTGCATACTCCATATTATGAATTGCCTAAGTACTTGCTCATATGCTGAGAATATATACATCTTATGAAGCAAATGTTTTCATGAAAGTTTTTTTTATCGCACTCAGTTTTCAATTGAATTGCTTCAGGATAAGCAATAAGCTAAGCTTGGGGGGAGTTGATACGTCCAAGACGAACACTTTTGCTATTGTTTCTCCTCTAATTTGTGTGATTTGGATACAACTAACACGAACTAACGCTGTTTTTAGCAGAATTGCTTTGGTGTCTCGTTTTTGTGCAGAAAATCAACTTTCAGGGAAAATCCCAGAAAATATGCCGAAAATCCTATTTTCCCAGAAGACTCACGGAGCCAGAAGACGGAGGGGAGAAGAGGCCAGAGGGGCCCACACCACCCCCAGGCACGGGCCAGGTCAGGCCGCACCAGGGCATGGTGTGGCCGCATCGGACTCCGCCGACCTCTCCTTTCGCCTGCATATACCCTCTGACATAAAAACATCAGGGAGTTCGACAATTTCCAGAGAAGAGTTCCGCTGCCGCAACCACCAGAAACCGCGATTCGAAATCAGAAACTCCCTTCTGGCATCCTGCCGAGACGGGGAATCGGAAGAGATCATCACCATCATCATCACCAATGCCTCTCCATCAACCATCCATGATTCCCCCATCCATGTGTGAGTAATTCCCTGCAGTAGGCTATAGCGATGGTAGGGATTGGATGAGATCATTCATGTAATTGCATAAGATTGTTAGGGCATGGTGCCTAGTATCTATTGTTAGTGCTTTTTGACATTGTTGCAACTAGTTGTGCTTAATGCTTGTCACTAGGGCCTGAGTGCCATGATCTCAGATTTGAACATGTTATTGATTCATGGTGATATTATTGTTTATGATCTTACCTGCAAGGTTGTCTGGAACCCGAGGCCCCGAAGTGACAGAAATTGGGATAACCGGAGGGGGTGGCTGTGATGTGAGGATCATGTGTGTTCATGGAGTGTTAATTCTTTGATCCAGTTCTTTATTAAAAGGAGCACCTTAATTGCCAGTAGATTCCCTAGAGGCCCCGCTGCAGTGGGCTGGCAGGACAAAAGATATTGTGAAAATTCTCATTGCGAGCACGCATGACTATGTACGGAACACATGCCTATCGTTATTTAGTACTTGATTGCTTTATCTTATTTATATACAAATGCCCTTGCCTTGATTGTTACATGAATTGTCTTATCCATGCAACGCCCGTTCATCCATCCCTATGCCTACCGCACTTTAATCCTGATATTTATTACAATTGTTACTACTGTCTTTATTTTACTACTGCTATTATTTTGCTACTGCTGTTATAAAACTGTTGCTACTGATAAAATATTGCGAGCAAGACTGTTTCTAGGTGCAGCTGAATTGACAACTCATATGTTAAGGCTTATAAATATTCTTTGACTCCCTTTCTATCGAATCAATAAATTTGGGCTTTACTTCTATCGAAAACTGTTGCGATCTCCTATACTTGTGAGTCATCATTTCCCATCATACCTTTTTATTCTTCTGTGGCTTTTGTGAATTATGTATGGATCGTTGCTTTATATATAATGGACGAAAGTGTGTTTCGAACGGGTAGGACACAACTAAAAACATATTTCATAAAGGGGACCACGCAAAAAAGACAAATGTGGGATCAAAACCAAGATTTCCCTTTTTGCATCCATAATATATTGATTTTGGTATTTTAGATGTTGATCAATCTCTTTATAAGATTTTTCAAAAGTTAACAAGTTTGACTTCTGAAAAAACTAATATGAACTACATATACATCATAGACTCGCACCACCACAAGTAGATACAACAAAAAAATTAATGGCGACTACATTCGTCGAGGTTTATCATAGATAAAATCATCACAAGCATGTCACTATTGGCTAAACATGTTTTGTTTTAGAAACACAAAGTACTCCATAGCCATTTCCATAACCATATGACGGTGATGCTAATTTGAGATTAGGTACTTCCATTGTTTGGAAGCATAGTTACACCATTCAATATTAGACATTCTCGCAACATCCATGCACAAAACCTGACATAGAAAGCACTCGGCTTTCTCAAGTCCATAACACAAAATATGTGGGACCGGAATGAAACAATAAAACTTACACAAGACTTTGTAATAGAGAAGTGAAGAACTTCCCCGAGGTAGCGGCATTAGAATAGATGGCACCTACTTTCGATCCAAAACATCTAGGGTAATACCTTAGGACTGGGTTCTCTCACTCCCAACACAAATGCCATTCTTGATATCACTGGTTTCAAACAAGTAATACCATTATTGAGTTCTACGAGGCTAGGTCAACTTAGTCGTGCCAAGTTCTCATCCATGCATCAACTGCTTTAACGTGGTATCACGGAGAATCATAAAACCTATTTCTCAAAGAGATTTTAAACATTATATGTTGGGAAAACAATTTGGTTCTATCTGATAAATGACAAGATTCATTCACTAGCATCAATGTGATAAACTAAACCACGAGATGAACATGTAGATATTTAATGTTCTACTCCATATGTCCACAAATACATTACTGTATGAATTTATTTGGATGTCAAAACTTACCAGGTTTGATCAACCACGACAATATTGAACAAAATACATGGTGAAAATATATCTTATGGTCAATATAATGATATTATTTTATTATTATAGATCCTCCTATTTTTTTATATATACTTGGTTAAACTTAGAAATATTTTACTTTTGAGTATATTCATGCACCATGTATTCTCTACTAAGGGAGTATCATCGAGCCTTTTCATTCCACAAGAGATTTTCAGAGATCAACGTCTGCTAGTTAAATAACCGCTTTTTATTATTGTACATGTTGGTACTCACGAATCATATTGGTCTCGTAATTTTTTTTACCATTGATCATCAAAATCCACGTGGGGACATACTTTCAAGGGCATCTCGTTTGTCTACCATGAATTTCGAGCTCAGAGCGCCTCTATGCATCTTCACATTTCATCCATTTTTAACTTGCATTCACATTTCCATGTACATCACCCACCCCACACCTCCATCTTTACCGATTGTGGTTTTCACTATGATGGAACACCGAACTTCATATCTAGTTTGAAATTTGGCTTTACCTTTGGTGACCTTCCTGGTAGCCCATTCATAGACGCATTTATTCTTCTACACTGCCTTCTCCAGTGATGCTCTAACATAGAATAAGGAGAAGGAAAGTCGAAGAAACAACGAGCATGGGAGGAGGAACACGGGAGAAGGTAGTACTCTGGAAAAAAAATCCTTGCCCCAATTTTTCTTGATGCTGGTGACAATCATTGACTAGATTGCAACCTCTCAATTCATATGAGCCGGGTGTTATCCAACGTGAAAAATCAAAGGTTTGGCTTTGACAAATAGGGTGTTGTGAGGCCTCTTTGGTGTTTCTTACATCTTTGAAGCATTATATATATTGAAGATCACATCCCTCATTGGTGGTTGGCGTCATGTTGATGTGCAAAACGGAGGTGATGTAGGCATTTTGGGGATTATGATGTTGATTATGGTTGGTGTGGAAGCAAAAATGATATTGATGAAGTCAATTTTTTTGTCTTGGTAGTAGTGAATGACTAACGTTACCATGTCTAGGGAACTGACCTGAGTTTTCATGTTTTCTATTCTCCTTCGATGATGAAGGTGTTTGTGAAGTTGCTATTGCATGTTGTTGTCTAATGCGTGTCAACAATGTTATCAACTAGAATGGAGTTTAGAGAGGTTGTGTGTTTGGTTGTTTTTTATGGCTTCAACGAATTGGTATGATCCCTCCTCTCTAGTGTTTCTTCTTCTGGAGTCAAAATCATTCAGGCATGGGTGAGATAGTGATGTCGAGGATTGTGATGTATTTGTTAGCATGCTTGATGCAGGTGGCTCTATAACTTGGCCCAATGTTCACACTATGAAGGTAAACTGGGACCTAATGAACTATCTCCAACAACACATACCAATTTTATAACATATGAGAGTGAACTTAACCAATGACGAGGTCCTAGTCTACATGGTACCTAGAGGGTGACAATAAATTAGGTGCCGATTAGAGGCCATACGGTCCCTTGTGACCTTGTGCAGTCGGCTCAGGCGAAAGTTTACTAGGAAAGGAGGATAATAATGAGACCTTATAAGTCTACTCTTAGGACCTAGGCCACAAGAATACACGATAGTTCAGCTTTGTGGGTTGCACGACGTATGTCAATTGAACAAGAGAGGACCACCCCCTCCCCTCTTGTCTATTCTCAGGAAATTAGCTGATAAAGGTCATCTTGCACAATGTTAGAGCATGAACTCAGCTATAGTACCCTAGAAACAAGCTTGGTACGACCACGTCCCTCCCATGGGGCCCCATCACTCCATGAGGCCAAGTCCCATCGGGATGCACCAATACCCCATGGACATAACTCTATGACCATGGACTCGAGTATATAAGGATTAACCCTTTCGGAGGGGAGAGGGCAACTGACATGGGTATGATCTATTGGGTCCCTATGATTAGTTACCCTAGGCGCATAAAAGCTTATGGCCCAAGACGGCCCAACAAAGTTCAAGAAGTATCTGATGGAATAAAGACTTTCATTGTCCGCTAAGGAATATTTGGGAACCGACATATAGTTCATATTGTAAACATTAACTTGTAACCTCCCTGGCTACAGATCTAGGACCCAGCTTCTCATATAAAGGCTGGGAGGACCCGACGGAGAGGGCACCTTAGTTTTCCAGCAATCCGCCATAAGCTAGATCGCAACTAGCAAATCGACGACTTTGTAACCAAGCTTTCTCAATAATTAGACCGCATCGACTTCCTTGTTTGTCTGACCAGCCGACGAAATCCCCAACGATCTCTTTTCCAAGAAACCCCAAGTCCATAACAATGGGCATTGCCGAGGTTACCCCTCGTCAGCAAATAAAAACAAGAGCTCACATCCACATCCATAGCTAGTCCAAGTGAAAGTGAATGTGTGCCCCATGTGTGGTTTTGGTAATTAATGACAATCTCTATGAACTACCATTTTCACCCATTTACACCTGTAGGAATTGTCCACTGGCATCACTTGGATCATGTGTTGGCTTCAAGGTTGAAAGATGAGGAAATGAAGAAGAAGAAGAAGAAGAAGAAGAAATGTCCAAGGGTATTGGGCCCATTGGATTCATGTTGAAGAAATAAGAAGATACAAGGTTGATAAAGACAAGTGCAAAGAGTGTATTCAAGTGTATAAACACACAAGAAGAAATGAAGAAGCGCAAGTTCAAGATGAGCCATCTCGATAAGATCATATGCTTGAAGCTTTCCATCCTCTATGATCATGGTTAGGTGGAGACATGCCCAAAGAAGAGACTCTCCCATAGGTGTACGGGGGATCCATTCGCAAGTCTTTATCAAGCTTTCTCAAGAAAGAGCAATCAATAAATGTGTTCCACCTTGAGAAGTACAAGATCGTCTTCATCAAGCTCAAGTGGAGTGCGCAAGGCAAATTTATTATCTTTATTGTTTTTCTCTTTTCCCGGTCTCATATTCGTAGTTGGGAGACTGGGTTTAGATAAGTAGTCGTACTATCAAGAGGAGCTTTCGAGTGAGTAACTCGATCGTATCTTTCAGAGAGAGATAAAACCTTTGCATTCTTAGCATCATATTTCTTGGTTGTTATTTGTAACTTATCCATGTGAGGATCTAGAGTTTGTGGTTATCCTTATAAAATGCTCTAGTTCATCAAAAATGGATTTCCCATGTATCTTATTGTGTCTTTTGATCTTGGAGGTTTTCCGGCTCCTCACCTTGGGATGTTTCTCACATATTTGTACTTGGTATTTTGTCCCTTAGTGGTACTCAATATTTCCACAAAATTGGTTTCATACCTTTCGAAGTTTGGCTGGTCAAGTTATTGTAGTTGTGGTTTCAGCAGGTTGCCAGGACCGGTAGTACCGTCACTCCATCTGAAGTACCGCTAGCCCTTTTTTGGCGCCGACAGTACCGGCGAAGTCCTGGTTCAATACCATCGGGCACTGTCAACCTACATACTGAGCTTCAGTTTTTGCAGTTTTCCTCGGGGCAGTAGTATCGCCGCCTAACCGGTAGTACTGCTAGGGCATTTTTGCCACCGGTAGTACCGATGGGACTTCTAGGTCACTTCTGATCAGCTAGTGCTTGACTGGATGGTCACGAGTTTTTACCAGAACTTGACCAGAAGTGAGGTGGTAGTACTGGACTCGCCTTAGCGGTAGTACATCTGAATTAGCGATAGTACCGACCCAATACTATTCTCTCACTGCCGTGTCATGTTTTGACCACTGGAAGGGAGCTGGTGGTAGTACCACCGAGCATGTGGTGCTACTGACCGTGCACGAATCTGCACATAATGGTTAGATTTGGAGAGACCTATTTAATGCCCCCATCTTCCCCTTTGTGGGGTTGGTTCTTCCATTAGATCTTCTACTATCTCTCCTCCATTGTTGAACTTCAAGATCTTGCCCTCTTCCATTCCTATCCTATGATTCTTGCATTTTTTGAGGTATTTGAGAGATGCGATCTAGATCTACAACCGTACCAAACCAAATCCCTTCTTTGTGAAGGAATCCTTGGGAACTATAATTTGGAGAATTTGGTGTTCTCTTCTTGTGTTCTTCCTATCTTATTCCCCCAATAGATTTTCTAGCTTCAGTGGAATTTGGGAGTGAAGGACTTGCCATTGCATTAGGTGCATCGATTTGAGTTTTCCATGGAGAATCGGTTGGTGAAAGTTTTTGATCTTGTTACTCTTGGGTTCTTGCAACCCTAGATAGTTGTGGCCTTAGTGGTGTTCCTTGGGGCCTCCAATTGAGTTGTGGAGATTGCCTCAAGCTTGTTGGCCTTTTGTGGAATTATATTGGGTGCCTCCAATTGAGTTTGTGAAGATTGCTCCAAGATTGCATGGGTTCGGTGGCCGCTCTCAAGTGTCCCATATTGCATCAAGGTCTTCCCCTTTGGTGCTCAAGGAGAATACGGTGAGCCACTGTGGCGTTTGGGGAGCCTTGTGCCTCCACACCTCTCCAACGGAGACATAAATTCTTTGGAAGTGAACTTGGGAATAAAATCGCTGTCTCCATGTGTCTCGGTCATTTCTATACCGAGCTCTTTAACTATACAATTTACATTGTGATAGGATTCCTGCTTGAAGTATCTTGCCATCACCTTGTTGCTTGTCTTGTTTGGCATATGTTGTTGGTGCACTTAGTTAAACCTACTGAATATAGGTTTTGTGCTTGATAAATTAAACGTTGGTTTTATTCCGTATTTATTAGATCTTAAACCGTGATTATTTTAAAATGCCTATTCACCCCCTCTAGGAGACATCCGAATCCTTTCACCAAGCTTCCACCAGAGAAGCTAACTGATCTAGGAAGAGGCACCATAGGTTCTTAGCTCCTCCACTGCTCTTAGAGCACCCCAACTCTATTTTATTCCACACTAAAATCTCCCCTGCACAAGGGAGAGACATAACATGCCGGGTTCAGTCTAGACGAGCACCCACCACCTGCCATATAGGTTCACACTTAGGAAAGGAGAGGTAGAGTAGGCCGACTTTAGTCTAACCGGAAATTCCCTTGTAAACACACTAAGCACCTCTCACACTTGTTTATACATCCAAACATGACATAGAGTTTTTACTGGAAAACCGTTCCCGGTGCTTGAACCGGTATAAATCTTGTGTGTCAGAGGTTCTTAGCCCATTAGACCGTTAGCACAAGTCCTAACTTACATACAAATATACGACCGCAAAATCAAAGCTTGAAATCAACACACATATACACTTGTTAGATGTATTGATTTCCACTTCAAGATACACTCTTTGATTATTACAATTTACAAACACAAGAAAGTGCAAGAACTAGGGTGGATGACATCTATCAATCTTATACATGTCTTAGAAGCTCAAATGGTAGGAAAGGAGCAATGCTCAACTATTTCTTCTAAAATAAATTCTAAACCTAGAAATGGAGGTTGAAATCTCTTATTTATAGTCTCTTTCATCCACCCGAATTGGGCCAAACCCATAACCAATGGCCACTTAAAACAAATTCTAAAATGGTTCTAAGCACCTCCGACAATATCTTTCTCAATGTGTTTATTCAAGAGATAGCTTGTCACCACCTTGCTCAGTGTCTTGCCTCAAGGGATATCTTCTCACCACCCACCTAGATTCTCATCATCATTTTTACCTTCATTGCATCATATTCCTTGAACAAAATATACAAAATTATCGAAGCGTTAGGTAAAACCATTTCTCATGAAGATTATACGGTGACTCAAGTAGGATAAGTTTCACTTCCCGTTGTATTCGTTGGGCATGACAGCACGAGATCTTGTGATTCGTCCAACTTGAGTTAGACGTGCAACATTTAGGATGCCACATGGGATGTTCTTATCAAGGCAAGTCTTCTTGTTTGCGTGCATTGAGCTTGGTCAGGTTGATGAGTGACTAGGTTGTTTTCGGTGGTGCTCTAAGCCTAAGAATTGTGCTTGATGTTGTCGTACATTAGTATGGTGTCTTTCAATTAGCCAAGGTCATAAAGTTTGGTTTCATTTTTTCTTTAAAGTAATAATTTTTTCTTGAGACGGATTTTTTTGTGCGAAAGATTACGGAGGCAAACATTCACATATATGTGTAAACACTCACAACTTTAAACATGTGCACGTAGACTCTACCCTTATAAACAACTCAAAAAATGGTCTTTTGAGGTCCTTGCGTGGAGCTGACATGGCCGCGGCGCCTCATCCATCCATGTGCCTTCTCGCGCCGCCGGCCTGATGTTGTCTTTGTTTTCCCTGCCATGACGGTTAACAACCACTACGATAATAGTTTATGAAAAATAATCATGGGAATGTCCATTCAATCACCTCCTACTCCATGTTCTCTATACTCGTATCCAACCATTGCCATCAATCCTTGTCTAGCTAGTACATTATTATTAAACAAGTGGGGGCATGCATTATTGTACCAAAAGGAATCATGTTGTTTGGTTCACTCTAGATTAGCAGCCCGAGGATTAAGAATGCAAATTACCACAAACGGCATGTTTGTACAGAATATTGTGGTTTCCGTTTTTCACATAAACATGTAATTTGCATTATAAAAATAAAAAACGAAACAAGAAAAAAAACCTAAAAAGAGCCAAGAAAATACCAAGGGAGATGATCACATAAATAAGTGGTGGGGGGACTTTACAGTGAAGCACAAGATAAAATAAGAGGTTTTTCAGCCAAGAGAATGAAAGGGATTTCGTTGTAAAGAGGCAGTAGCAGAGTCAGCCAAGAAAACGACTGTCTCCCGGGACGGGAGAAAGCAGAGCAATTTCCTTCCCGTCCATGGCAGCCTCGCCCTCCCTCTACTAGATAGATGCATGGGGTGCTCCCGCGCCGCGAAGGCGAGGCGGTCGGCGTGCGTCGTGGCCGTGTCGATCTGCCTCCTCCCGGTCGTCGTGCCGCTCGTGCTCCTCTGCCTGCCGCTGCTCTCCTTCGCCGTCGCCGTCGTCCGGTTCCGCCGCCGGCGGAGGAATATGATCGCCAAGGCGAGGCGTGGACGCTGCTTTGGAGGTGGCAATCGATGGTCGCCGCCGGAGAGTGAGCCGGAGGGGCACCGGGTAGCGCTGCTGCACAAGTACCTCGAGGAGCAGATGGAGCTCGTGGAGGCCGAGGCCGGGGACGCCATGGCGGCCGTGCTTGCAGGAAATCCAGGGGCACCGTAAGGCAAGAAACCCATGCTTTCTTGCTGGAAACTGTTCCTTATTTTTGCTCGGTTTTTCCGGCTCCGGCAGATGTTAATTAAGAGGTGGCTTAGTTCGTGTTGCTCGAAAGATTAGTAACACAAGGTGCTGGGGACATCTCGTGATTCGGTGTGTCCAGGCAGATGATGGATTGACACGTTGATCAGAATTCTCGTTGAGTTCATCACAGCCTCCTTTTGTGTCCATTATCATGTACTTCAACCTCTGTAAGATTAGTGTATTCGGTAGGGGGTATTCTCTCCCATATTTTTCATCCCTTTGGTATCCTGTTTGAGGCCTTAGCAAGTACAAACTCTTCACAAAAAAAAGCAAGTCTAAATGGGAGCAAATTGCACAAACCACCACATATTGCTGTCATTATTGTGCAAAACACCAACTTTACCTGTTTTTTGCACGTATCACCAACTATTAATGTAATACGTTGCACACAAGTCCAAATGCTAGATTAGGTTGATTAATTGAGGGTCCACAAGACAGTGATGATGTGGTGTCAACGTGTCATTATCTAGCGAGTTGTTTTCAAACTTTTTTAAGAAAATGAAGAACTTTCAGTAATTGAAATAATATAAACAACACTAAACTAACTAATTCAGAAAAGTTTGAAAGAATATTGGATTTGCTTTTCAAAAAGTTCAAAAAACACACTGGATAATGATACATGGACATTAGATCCTTATGTCACGGCCCGTTTGTAAGGATTGCAGCTAATCCGCTTAATATGAGATTTGGACATGTGTGCAACCTATCACTGTGCAAAAAACATGAAAAATTGGTGTTTTACACAACGTCGACGACAATAAGTGGTGGTTTGTGCAATCTCCTCTCTAAATAGAGATAAAAAATTCCATTCTTTGTATCTTTATTTTGTAGTAACAGATTATGTTACCATTTTTCTAACAGATTGCATCACCATTTTCTAGGAGTTTCAATGGACTCTTCAAATCTTTTAAAAGAAGAACATAACCTCAAACCGACACAACAATCAATGGAATCGAAATAATAATATTCTTGCATTCACTTAGAGAATGCAAGAGTAACTAACATGTAGTAGAACAACATCAAAAGAAGCAACAACAACATAATTAAACATTTCACCCATTATATAATTAAACATCATAATTTTAAAATTGACTTTGAAAATACGTACGACAAAGAGTGGTCTTTTCTCGAGCAGACTCTCGGAATGAAAAGTTTTTCTAGTGGGTGGCATGCTTTAATCAATAGTTTCGTTTTTAGAGAAATTGTAGCCATCAAAGTCAATGATTATGTTGGTCGATACTTCTAGACAAAAAATGGGTTGAGCCACCGTCTTGATTGAGCATGCAAAAGTTGATGGACAAATTGAAGGGTAGTACCATATCTAGCCGATGATGGATTTTCTATCCTTCAGTATGCAGACAACACAATCATGACATAAAAAGGAAAGAAATATAAAATTAATTTTGTTAGCATTCAAGCAAATTTGAGGTCTAAAAGTAATCTTTTATAAGAGTGAATTGTTTTCTTTTGGTGAGACTCAAGAGAGGTCCACTTGTATGCTGAACTGTTTGGCTGCGGGCAAGGCCAGTTCCCAATTATCTAGTTGGGGATTCTGATGCATTAACGGAGACTTTCAGATGCTGAGTGCACGGTCAAGGAGAGATTACAAAAAAGGCTTAGCACTTGAAAAGAAAAATTGCTATCTCTAGGCAGACGGTTGGTGCTCATAAATTTTGTACTGAGTAATATGGTACCGTATATGATATATTTATTCTAGCTTTCTAAAAAAGTTTTCCATAGATTGGATTATTTCCGATCGAGATTATTTTGGTGAGAAGATAGAGAAAATTAGAAATATCAACTGTCCAAATGGAGTGTGGATTGTCGTCCCAATGACCAAGACGGGCTAGGTATTCATGACCTTAAGATTAAAAATACTGCTCTAATTGGTAAGTGGCTTTTCAAGCTACTTACAAAATATGGTGTATGGAAAATCCTCCTAAAAAGTAAATATTTTGGCTCAAATACATTGTCCCAAGTTATCTGGAAGCCTAGGTGAAAGTGCATGTGTTCCCTATGTGTTTTTTTATAATTAATAATAATCTCTATGGTCTAATATTTGCATTGAGTTATACGTGTAGGTGTGTACATATGTTATGCTTAAAGATCATATATTGAATTCAAAGTTAAAAGAAGGATAAAGTTAAGCCTACTGCAAGCGTGTCTTGAATAATTAGAAGGATGAGTGAGCCATGATGACCCACAAGTATAAGGGATCACAATAGTCTTCGAGGGTAGTATAACCCAATTTATTGATTCGAAACACGGGGAGCCAAAGAATACTTATAAGACTTAACAACTGAGTTGTCAATTCAGCTGCACCTGAAAATAGTCTTACTCACAGTAGTTTATCAGTAGCAACAACTTTGTATTAGCAATAGCAAAGTAACAGCAGCAGTAAAACAAAGGCAGTAGTAACAATAGTAGCAAACAGTAGGATATCAGTGCGGTAGGCATATGGATGGATGGACGATGGATGGACGGGCGTTGCATGGACGAGACTATTCATGTAACTTCAAGATCTTGGGCATTTGCAAATAAATAAGATAAATCATCCAAGTACTAAATAATCATAGGCATGTGTTCCATCTATAGTCTACGTGCTCGCAATGAGAACTTGCACAACATCTTTTGTCCTGCCAGCCCGTTGCAGCATGGCCTCAAGGGAATCTACTGGCAATTAAGGTACTCCTTTTAATAGAGCACCGGAGCAAAGCATTAACACTCCGTGAACACATGCAATCCTCATATCACAGCCATCCCCTCCGGCTGTCCCAATTTCTATCACTTCGGGGTCTTTGGTTCCAGACAATGATATGTGTACACAACTTGTAGATAAGATCACAAACAATACTTTCATTATGAATCAATAATAAGTTCAGATCTGAGATCATGGCACTCGGGCCCTAGTGACAAGCATTAAACACAACAAGTTGCAACAAAGTCAAATAGCACTAATAAAGATATTAGGCACCATGCCCTAACAATCTTATTCAATTACATGATAGAACTCATCCAATCCCTACCATCCCCATAGACTATAGCGGTGGATTACTCACTCATGGACGTGGGAAACATGGATGGTTGATGGAGAGGCGTTGATGATGATGATGGCGATGATCCTCTCCAAATTCCCCGTCCTGGCAGAGTGCTAGAACAGAGTTTCTGGTTCCGAATCGCGGTTTCTGGTGGTGACGGTGTAGCGGAACTCTTTCTGGAAAAACGTAAACCCCCCTGAGTTTCTAGGTCAAGAGGCATCTTATAGGCGAAGAGGGAGGCCGAGGGGGTGCCCGAGGCGGCCACACCCCTCCCAGGTATGGCTAGGGGGTGTGGGCCCCTTGTGGCCCTCCTCCGTCTCGTCTTCTGGCTCCGTGAGCCTTCTGGTGAAATAGGATTTTTGGCATATTTTCCGGGATTTTCCTGATAGTTGATTTTCTGCACAAAAACTAGACACCAAGGTAATTCTGCTGAAAACAACATCAGTCCCTGTTAGTTGTATCCAAATCACACAAGTTTAGAGGAGAAACAATAGTAAAAGTGTTCGGGAAAGTAGATACGTTTTGGATGTATCAACTCCCCCAAGCTTAGCTTATTGCTTGTCCTCAAGCAATTCAGTTGAAAATTGAATGCGATAAAAGAACTTTCACGAACACATTTGCTTCATATGATGTAAATATTCTCAGCACATGAGTAGATACTTAGACAATTCATAATAAAGTATGCATCTAAGTCTACTTAATAGTCATTGCAAGCTATGAAGAGATTCCAACTCAATAATAATAAGTAGCATGAAACATAAACATAAGCAACATTGCAATGCTCATAAAAAGGTATGATAGAGTGGTATCTCTCTTGCCTTTGTTTGTAGAGCACAACATAAATGCCAAGGCACCTCTGAAGTTCAAGTGAAGACTAGAAGTAAAGATATCAAAGATACAAGCATCAAATTCATGACATAATTAACCAAGTTTTGAGACAAGCACATTACACTAAGAATGACAACTATGCTCTCAAGAAGGTGCTCATAGAATAAGTGGTGACTCAACAAGGAAGTGAAAAAGGTTTTTTAAAGTTCAAAAGGCTTCCAAATGCTGAAAGTATGGTACTCATTAGCTTTTAGCTCTCATTGCCCCTATGATAGGCATCTTTAGATGGTTAAGGTGAAAGTGAGGTCCAATATGAGTTATATGCTTGACAGACCATAAACTAGAAATCTCATGTCCCTTGAGTACGAGGGTCGCTCCTCATGCTACTCAACTTTAGTTACCGGTAAGTTCTTGTCATAGTAAATACATGCTTATCATAGAGAACCGCCAACGGGGTACCCCTTGCACATGATACAGGAGCTATCCCATAATCAAAATGACAAGGCAAGCAGACAATGAGCATCTCAACAATCTTCTTATTTACCATGGGAAAATGGTGCTTTTCTCTCTCTTTCCTCTTTTCAATATGTCTCTCTTTTTTATAAGAAGAAATCTTCATGGATTGCTCACTATGGTTATGATGCAAGTTTCCACCATGATTAGGCATGGCTTAGGCTAGCGGCCCATGCGTTTCTCTAACACATATACATAACTCCATGGACTTACAAGCTCCCCTTTTAGTTCACACCAACGACATCCGTAAACAAAAGAGCATGATATCAACTGGGTATATATTTACAGGTGTTGAAAGCGTTCCCCATGACAGCACGGATCTGCTAACTCCTAGCCTATAATTTGTAAGCATATAACTTTCATGGACAGTCATAATGGTTCAGGTTTATTAAGTGCAAGAAATAAAGTGTGGCATCAAGTTCGTGAGAGCTTTACTAACTAACTTTCTCATAACAAGCAAACATTTTATTTGGAAGAAAACAAGGCATAATGAATATGCACGGAATAGCAAATGATGCTAATAGGTAGGTATGGTGGACACTTTTAACAATATTGGTTTTGGAGAGTTGGAAACACGAGTAGATCTCATACTCAGTGCAAGTGAAGGCTAGCAATAGAGAGGGAGCGACAAACAGAGAGCAATAACTGTCATAATCATGCTTGCAACAAAACAAGACTAATTATGGCATGAAAGTGATACAAGAACTCTGAGGCAAAATAAATCATCGAGGCTTAACTGACTTTGGTTCAGGCATATGCATGCATGAGCATGTGCCAAGTCGATTCAAATGAAATATTCAGAGGATGGTACCACAATATCATACCAAGTTATGAATAGAACAATGCAAAAAACATTCATATGACATGCTACAAACTATTGGCAAGCTGGAGCTAATCATAAGAAAGCAAGAACTACTAAGCATCCATAAATAACATACACCTTACATGAACAGACTAAGCATGCCCACAATGATGAGTATATGTAAAAAAATGAAAACAAATAGAGTTCATTACCAGCCTCTTACCACACCTCAAGTTGTCATTAATCTTTATTATTGTCCTTCACTTGTGTGGCTTGAATAATAACATGAAACCAAACTCCAGCGAGGACTGCTGAACCCTGCAATGAACTTCACAAAACCAAAGAAGAACAACAAATATTTTTGGTGTTTTTGATTTTTTAAAGCAAGCACTAAAAGCAAAAACAAACAAAGCAAAATACTTTTGGATTTTTCTTAAGGCGAACAAAGCTAAAAAGGCAAAGAAACGAACCAAGAGAAACAATGAAAATATTTTTGTCTTGTTGTGTTTTGGGAAAGCAGGAACAAGAACCAAATAGGAAGCGAAACATGGATATACAAAGAACCGACGAAACATGATATATAGATGAGTGTGATGTCGGTATACCTCCCCCCAAGCTTAGGCTTTTGGCCTAAGTGGGGATCAATTCCAGCCTATCCAAAAATGTGCGCCTTTGTAATGCGACGAAGAGGCCCTTTCGTCCTGGTACGTGCTCGAGGAAGCCCCTGTGTAGTGCACAGAGTGATCATAAGAGGGCACGTCCCCCTGGTAGTGTCTGTGGAAACCACGAATGCGCAGCTGCTCGTCCATCTCCTCCTTGGAGCGTGACCAAGGTCCCCTACAAATATTGAACAAAGTGATTTGTGGCAAAGGAATTTCCCTCTCTTCCCCATCAGTAAACATCATCCTGTAAACCAAACTCTCAATGGTAGAGCTAGCAGTGACAAAGTGATGCGCTTTTATGGTAGCAAGATCAAGCCTCTGAGGAGCCAAAATTGTATCATTTGGATCAACGGAAAGTTCTAAGGCAGCAACTACACGTGCAGCAATAATATCCCCATAAATGGGTCCTCTAGCAGCTAAGCGTCGAGCAATGAGAGAACCAAGATTATACCTGGTTTCATTGTTGAGTGCAGCAGCTAGAAAGGCCAAATGATAGTTGGAAATATTGCTAGTGTTCTCCCTACCAAGAATACTAGTGGCAAGATAATAAGAAAAATATCAGATAGTTGGGAGTTGAATATTTCTTATCTTCCCGCGCTGGCGGTCATCATCATTAGTTACCCGCGGTAGAGCTCCAACAAATCAGCGGGTTGAGCTGGAATCTTTTTCACCGTCCCAGCCATGCCAATACCCAAAATGTCACAAAATTTCTTCAATGTCATGGTGATAGGCCTATCATAAATTTTAAATGACACATCTGTCCTAAAAGGGTTGTTAGTGAAAGAGAAACTCTCCACAAATGTTTTGGTGAGCATAGCATATTTCTCACTCTCATCCTGCATATAATCAGTTAGACCAACCCTCCTAACAAGAGTTAGGAAATCATTGAGAATCCCTGCAGCTTGCAAAAAGGTAAAACAAGGGAAGTTAGAAGGGTGAACATCCCCCTCATCTCCCTCGTTGCCAAAGCGCGGCGTAATAAGATCCTCATTGTATGACGGCCTAGCTCGGGAGGATGATCTCGAAGGCCTTCTCCTCCTAGGTGCATCACTCTCAAACACTTCTCCAAAATTGTGGTTGTCCATGACCCTTTTTCTGAAATTTTTAGACAAACATCAAACCAAGTGATTTCCAAGTTGATAAATGATGAGGAACTACTATAGGAACTTTCTAGAGGGCTAAACGTGCATCAAAATGAAATACCTAAGCATAGAACAAGCATGCAAGCTCACACAACATGTCACCTATAGTAGCAAAATACTCAAGATACAATCTACCAATCAAAAATCTAATTGGACAAGCGGAGGAGGCACATATCGGAGAGCAATCCTTCCAAAAATCAGTAGCAAAGATGGGATGAGCAAGGAGATCGAAAATCGGGAGCAAGAACATCACGAACTTGATCTTGAGAAAGTTTTTCGGTGTTTTTCGGAAGAGAGAAAGAACTGGCTGGGAGGAGGCACTTTGGAGGGCCACAGGTGGGCCCCACCCAGGCAGGTGCGCCCTGGGGCTGGCCGCGCCACCAGGGGGTTTTCTGGCCTGGTGGGTCCCCCTGGGCCAATCCAGGTGCCCCTCTGCCCCTTTTTTCGAGGAAAAATTTAATATGAATTTTTTGAATTTTTCAGGAAACATTATTTTTGGCCAATTTTCAGGTTATGAAAATTGATTTTCTCGCAGAAAAAGATTTTTTAGAAGAATCAAAAAACAAACCAAAACCAAAACTACAGAGGTTCTAATACACTCTAAAAAGCAAACAACTAGCAAAACTAAAGCTAACAAGAGAAAGAGCAAAGACTAGAAAGGAGAAAAAATAAAAGTGAGCAAGTATAACCATGCTGAAAGCATTGTTTTGTTCATTAAAATCCCTTTGTTAACAAGGTTGATCAAGTCTTGTTACCAAAACAATCTTATATGAAACAAAACTTTGCATTTCACAAAATAATTATGTTACCTCAATCTTGATAGCAATAGTCCCAATCATAATAGTTTTAAAACTTTCTTGTGGAATGGGACAATATATTTCTCCAACTTTGATGCTCTCAATATTTTCAATGGAATTCAGGCCATAGCTCTTATCAATCTTCTTTGGGAAATAGACAGTATGCTCTTTGTCATTAATATTAAAAGTTACTTTTCCTTAATTACAATTGATGACAACACCTGGGGTATTAAGAAAAGGTCTCCCAAGAATAATGGACATATTATCATCTTCAAGCATCTCAAGTACAACAAAATCAGTTAAAACCAAGCAATTATGAGCCACTTGAACAGGAACATACTCACATATACCAACAGGAATAGTAGTAGACTTATCAGCCATTTGCAAAGATATATCAATTGGTATCAACTTTTCTAGTTGGAGTCTCTTATAGAGAAAAAGGCATAACACTAACTCCAGCTCCCAAATCACATAAAGCAGTTCTAACATAATTATTCTTAATAGAGCAAGGAATAGTTGGTATACCTGGATCACCAAGTTTCTTTGGAACCTTACCATTGAAGGAATAATTAGCAAACAAATTAGAAATTTCCTCATTAGAAATCTTCCTTTTATTAGAGACAATATCCTTCATATACTTTGAATAAGGAGGCAACTTAATAGCATCAGTCAAAGGAATTTGCAAAAATAAGGGTTTCATCCACTCACAAAACTTGTTATAGTGTTCTTCCTCCTTTGACTTGTGTTTCTTATTGGGAAAAGGCATAGGTTTCTGCACCTAAGGTTCTCTTACACTACCATATTTCTTAGCAATAAAATCTTCCAGAGTGTACTTAGTGTTCTTAGTGTGCTTCTCAGGTTCTTCCTCAACTTCTTCCTTATCAGGAGCATCATTTTTATCATTACCACTTTTAGTTTCAGCATCAGAGACAGATATACTATTAGGATCTACAACAGGTTCAGAAAGTTCCTCAACTGTTTTATCTTTCTTTTTCTTTGTCTTATGAGGACTACCACTATTTTCAGCTTGTTGAGAATCCCGCTCAATTCTTTTAGGGTGTCCTTCAGGATATAAAGGATCTTGAGTGGTTGTACCACTGCTAGTTCTAATTCCATAAGCATGTTTATCTCTAGAAGCATTAACTAGCATATCTTTTTGTACCTTAGCAAGTTGATCAATTTGGGTTTGAACCATTTGAAAGTGTTTAACAAGAATTTTAACATCATTAGCAGTTCTTTCCACAATATCTTTCAACTCATCAATAGCTCTAGAGTTTTCCAATAAATGATTATGAACTTGTTTATTAAAATTACCTTGCTTAACAATAAAAGTATCAAGTTCCTCAAAGCATTGATCAGGAGGTTTACCATAGGGAATATCACCTTCATCAAAGTGTTGGAGAGAGTGTACCTCAATAGTGGATAAGTGGGGAATTGGCTTACATAATTCTTCTATACGAGGTAAATTCTTCACATCTTCAAATCTAATACCCTTCTCCTTAAGACATTTTTTCGCTTCTTTCATCACTTCATCATTTAATGCAATCACTCCCCTCTTCCTTGGTGTTGGAGTTGGAATTGGTTCAGGCACAATTGGTTCAGGTGCAGTAGGCTCAGGTATAATTAGCTCAGTTGAAGTCCAATCATCATAATTCTTGCTTATTTTAGCTATTAATTCTCTAGCTTCTGCAGGAGTTCTTTTCCTGAAAACACAATCAGCAAAACTATCCAGGTATCTCCTAGAATCATCAGTTAGTCCATTATAATAAATATCAAGAAGTTCATTTTTAGGTAATGGACATCCAGGATGTGCATGAATCAAGGCACAGAACCTTGTCCATGACTCAGGCAATTTCTCTTCTTCTCCCTATTTAAAATCAAAAAGTTTCTGCAAAGCAGCATGTCTAGCACTAGGAGGAAAATATTTCTAAAAGAAATTAGCAATCAAGCAATCAGGGCTATCAATGGATCCAGGAGGTAATCTATTAAACCAAGCTTTAGCTTCTCCTTTTAGTGAAAAAGGGAAGATTTCAGTAACAAAGTACTTGTGCATCTTAACATCATCAGAAAATAAGGCACTCATAGTAGAAAGCTCATTCATTTGAGCTACAACACTTTCATTTTTAGTCCCACAAAAAGGTTCTTTCTCGACAATGTTTATATAGGATAAATCAAGAGAGAAATCATAATCTTTATCTTTAATATCTATGGGAGAAGTAGCAAACTTAGCATCAGAAGACAACTTAGGAATAATGGTACGTCTCTCAAGGAGACTCCTAATAGTACTAGTACCATGTGTGTTTCGACACTCTTCAATAAATTCATCAGTCATTTCAATGTAACCATCATTAATATCATATCTCTCTCTAGACTTAGGTGAGCTAACAGGTATAATAGTGTCTTCACTAGGAGTTTCAGTATTTCCCAAAATAGTTCTAGCAATAGTAGCATCTAGTAAAGGACCTAATGAACCACTTGCATCAAGCACAGTAGAAGTAACATCATGAGTATCAGAAGGAATTTCAGATTCAGCAGTAGTAGCAGCGTGTGTAGCATGTGTATGTGGTGGTGGTGTAACAAGCTTACTTATAATAGACAGTGAATCAAGAGCGGTAGAGGTGTTTAGAACTGTACCTTTTCTTGTAGTGGATGATAAAATAGGAAACTTTCCATCACGAGACTTCCCCGTGATGAAAGGAATAGTAGTGAACAATAATAGATCCAAGTGAACTTACAAATAAAGTTATGCTCCTTGGAAACGGTGCCAGAAAATATCCTTGATGACCCACAAGTATAGGGGATCGCAACAGTCTTCGAGGGTAGTATAACCCAATTTATTGATTCGACACAAGGGGAGCCAAAGAATACTTATAATCCTTAACAACTAAGTTGTCAATTCAGCTGCACCTGGAAATAGTCTTTCTCATAGTAGTTTATCGTAGCAACAACTTTGTAGTAGCAATAGCAAAGTAACAACAACAGTAAAACAAAGGCAGTAGTAACAATAGTAGCAAACAATAGGATATGAGTGTGGTAGGCATAGGGATGGATGGACGGGCGTTGCATGGACGAGACTATTCATGTAACTTCAAGATCTAGGGCATTTGGAAATATATAAGATAAAGCATCCAAGTACTAAACAACCATAGGCATGTGTTCCATCTATAGTCATACGTGCTCGCAATGAGAATTTGCACAATATCTTTTGTCCTGTCAGCCCGTTGTAGCAGGGCCTCAAGGGAATCTACTGGCAATTAAGGTACTCCTTTTAATAGAGCACCGGAGCAAAGCATTAACACTCCATGAACACATGTGATCCTCACATCACAGCCATCCCCTCCGGCTGTCTCAATTTCTGTCACTTCAGGGCCTTTGGTTCCGGACAATGATATGTGTACACAACTTGCAGATAAGATCACAAACAATACTATCATCATAAATCAATAATAAGTTCAGATCTGAGATCATGGCACTCGGGCCCTAGTGACAAGCATTAAGCACAACAAGTTGCAACAAAGTCAAATAGCACTAATAAAGATACTAGGCACCATGCCCTAACAATCTTATTCGATTACATGATAGAACTCATCCAATCCCTACCATCCCCATAGCCTATAGCGGGGGATTACTCACTCATGGATGGGGAAACATGGATGGTTGATGGAGAGGCGTCGGTGATGATGATAGTGATGATCCTCTCCAAATTCCCCGTCCCATCAGGGTGCCAGAATGGAGTTTCTGGTTCCGAATCGCGGTTTTTGGTGGTGGCGGCGCAGCGAAACTCTTTCTAGAAAAACGTCGAACCCCCCTGAGGTTTTACGTTAAGAGGCATCTTATAGGCGAAGAGGAAGGCCGAGGGGGTGCCCGAGGCGGCCACACCCCTCCCAGGCGTGGCCAGGCCTAGCCCACGCGGTAGGAGGTGTGGGGTCCCCTCGTGGCCCTCCTCCGCCTCGTCTTCTGGCTCCGTGAGTCTTCTGGTGAAATAGGATTTTTGGCATATTTTCTGAAATTTTTTCTAATACTTAATTTTTTGCACAAAAACTAGACACCGAGGTAATTATGCTGAAAACAAGGCCAGTCCGTGTTAGTTGTATCCAAATCACACAAGTTTAGAGGATAAACAATAGCAAAAGTGTTCGGAAAAGTAGATACGGTTTGGACGTATCAAGCCATCATGTTTAGCTTCAAGACATCATCATAATTATGAAATAAGAAGAAAAGATACAAGGTTGATCAAGGCAAAGTGCAAGAAATCGCAATCAAGAAACATGTTCTAACTTGAAGAGGACAAGATCTTCATCACCTTGATCAAATGAAATACTCAAGGAGGTATGACCTTGATAGATTTTATATTTTATCAGTATCATGGTGTTGGTAGAGAGACCGGGTTATAGGATATATAGTCGAACTAACAAGGGGGCTCTCGAGTGAGTAACTTGACCACATCGTTTGAGGAGAGCTCAAGCATCCTTGGCATCATATTTTTTGGTTGTTATTTGGATCTTATTCATGTGAGGTTTAGATCTTACGATTTTCTTTGTAACAATCTCTAATTCATCAAAAACGGATCCCAATGATTATCTTATTGTATTTTTGTTTTTGGAGGTTTTACCGATTCTTATCTTAGGGAGGTTTCATGCCTCCTCTCTCCTTGACTTTTTGTACTATGATGTTTCTAAACATGATATTATAGAGCTTGCTGTCCTCTTCGAAACGAGGCTAAGATCATTGAATTCATTTTGTTGTTTCTGTCAGTTTTCAGGGGGGATACTCTGGTCCTGTCAGCCTGAAGATTGCAGCCCAAAACTCCACCCATGTGATTTTTTGAGCTGCAAGGTACTAGAACTTTCCCAGAGACTCCGGCTAGGCCGAAGACTCCAGCTCGAGCGATTTTTGGGCATAACGGTTGGACTTTGGAGGCCATATGTAAGGGGCCCTTCTTCACCAATGGTTCCCTAACTTCTCTTCCAAGTTTTCCCCTCCATTGCTGACCTTCTCAAGCTTTTTATCTCTCGATCCCTCCAATGATTCTTGCTTCCCTTTTAGGGAAAAAGTGAGAAGATCTTGATCTAAATTTTTACCAATCAATCTCTCCTTTAAGTGAGGGGAACATATTGGATCTAGATATTGGAGTCTTCTTTGGATTTCCTCCCTTATTCTTCCTCTCTTATTCCCCCATAAGATTTTCTAGCTTTATTGGAATTTGGGAGTGAAGGATTGGAGCACTTGTTGTTTTCTGTCATTGCATTAGGTGCATCGGTTTGACTTATCCTCGAGGATTCGGTTGGGTGAAAGTGAGAAGATGTTGCTCTTGTTTTTTTTGAACCCTAGACGACTTAATGTGGTGTTGTGGATTTCTTGAGGCCTTCAATTAAGTTGTGGAGATTTTCTCAAGCTTATGGCCTTGGTGGCAATTACTTGGAGGCCTCCAATTAAGTTGTGGATATTTCCCCAAGCTTGTACGGGTTTGATGACCGCCCTCAAGTGTCCCATAGTGAATTGGTGCTCTCCTTGGTGGTGCGCACATGGGAGAATAAGTTGAGCCTTTATGACGTTGATGAGTGGTGTGTCTTCGCATCTTGAGAAGATCCTTTGTGGTGTTTGGTGTGCATCGAGCAACCACTTCTCAAGGTGAGTATTGTGTGGCATTCAGAGTGCATCGTGCTTTCGTACCTCTCCAACAAAAACGTACTTGCCTTAACAAGGAAGGAACTTTGGAAATACATCTTCATGTCTCCATTGCGGTTATTTTTTTACCTAAGATTTTTTTACTTATGCACTTTACATTATGATAGCCTTCATGCTTCAAGTAATGTATCTTGATATCATCTTGTTGTTTGTCTTGCTTAGCATAGGTTGTTGGTGCACATAGTTGAACCTTGGCATATATAGGTTTTATGCTTGATAAATTAAATGCTAGTTTTGTTATGCATTTATTAAGTTTTAAAACTTCTATTCACCCCCTCTAGGCGACATCCGTGTCCTTTCACTGGAGACTCACACTTTTGGAATAGGCTAATAGCTATGAAGAAACATTTTTTTCGCTTTGGATCATTTTCTATTAATAATGGCTCATAAATTTGTTTCTCGGAGGACAACTGCCGTGGAAATGCTACACCCTGGAAACAATATATAGCTCTATACAATTTTGTTCGCCACAAGGGTGCTATCATCGCCACGGTGTTGAAGTCTTTTCCACCGAATGTGATGTTTAGAAGATATTTAATTGCCCGAGACTTGCATATGGAATGCTCTATTGCAACGTTTAGCCACAATGCAATTGTCATATGGAGCCGATGAGTTTTGATACAATCTACATGAGTGATAAATTTTCTGTAGAGTCTATGTATAGAGCATTGGTCCAACCTGATGTGTTAGTCGATAACAATAAAAAACTAAAAGATGAAGACACCTCTAGATACTAAAATCTTAGCATGGTACCTTCATCGAGGAGTGATTCTTACGAAAGACAACCTTGTCAAAAGGAATTGACATAAAAGTACAATATGTTTTCATCATGATAATACAATTAAACACTTTTTATTTTAATGTTAATTCGCTCGTTCTATATGGTCAGTAATCTGCATAGTGTTACCAACATATCTGACAGTTGGCTATATGGGATTGATATCAGGTTCATAATTTTGATTAAGGCTGTCGTTATTTGGTCACTTTGGCTATATAAAAAATGACAAGGTTTTTAATGATAAAAATTCTTCTCTTATGCAGGTGATGGCTGTGAAATATAGTCATCCACGTCCGCATTTAAATTAGATATTATTCATATATTTGATAAAATATCTCTCTCCTACCACTAATGCCTAATGATCAAAGGAGTATGCAATCCTTTCTTGCTATTTTTCCCAGCACAGATAATGACATATGATGATGGAAATCACTACATAAATACTAAAGATACGAGATTTCCAACACGTCAAAAAAACCAGGAGCCGTGAAGCCATTACTGCAAGCTTAACGACCAACTATACGGGCCTCCGCCATATAGTTGTCGCCGTATAGTTTGCGTCGACTTCATTAGTCAAAAAGAACAACTTTCGTGAAAGGACCCCTATATAAAGAGGCTTCGGGCGACGGGAAACAACGCTTCTTTTCGACCTCAACTCTCCCTGCCACCAGAAACCGCCACGTCAGAGGAATAGATCTAGATCTAAACCTCTAAACCCTTTTCCACCACCATAGCCATCTTCCACCACTTGTAATAGTAGATCTCATCTCTAATTGGCGACATTGTAAGACTATTTGCTATCAACCTTATGATCTCTATTACAATGTTTATGATTGTCGATTTCATCTCTATGTGTGAGTAATTCTCCTTGGGCTAAGGGCTTCGGCCTAGCCATGTAGCCTTTATGCATGTTATTTATCATAGATGGGATCATGTATTAGTTTGTATACCATGATGATTGTAGTATCCTCTCTTGCATCAATCTAAGGACTTTTCAGGTACCCAAGATCCCGATGATTGATCCAGGTAAAGGGAGTGTGAGTAATGACTGATCTGTAGGATAAGAACCCCAGTGACAGAAAGGGTAATACGGTTGTATGTGAGGAATTTATTTGGGATTAACAGTGACATCACGATGCTTATCATTAGTTCTCTTTCTTCTATGGATGAGACTAGTAGGTTATTGCTATAAACGGCTGCGAAGGCGATAACAATTATGGATGCACTACTCACATATAATTACCCTGCTCTAACAATTACGTGTATACTTTATTATTATCTATTATTCTCATCAGATGTTTTGCACAGCTACTGGTGAAAACCGAAGACCCTAGGCCCTCTCTCTCTATCGTCAACAACAACAAGATCGCAAACTCTTGGTCTGGTGAAAACGCAATAGGAATTCTAAAACTCTCGAAGGTATGTTTAAGTAATCTCACTTTGCTTTCTGCTTTCCGAGGATTCTATAAACCTAGGTCTACTAGGGAAAAAGAGCTATACTATATCTGTAATCCGGATCGAAGGTATCAGCAGGTTACCTACCGGTGCATCAGTATGCTCCATTTATGGTCGTCTCTATAATGTGTGAAGTTTCTAGACTTGTTTACAAAGGTCTGTACACGCTTGGAGGATACCGCGAGGGACATTTTTGTCCAACATGGATGACAACGTGATTTTTGGATTGGTCCTCCATCACCGTATGCGTTATGCAGCCTCCATATAATTTCATGTATTTCTCCTTTCTGTTTCTTTTTTGTGTTTGTGATTTGTGATGGATGGAGAGATATAGTGTAATAGTTAAACCTTTAAGTAAATAAAATGCCAATTATCAAAAAAAAAATGTTGCCATATGTGCTTCACTAGATAATATTGAAGCTAAAATTGATTTTTCCTATTCTTAAATAGCAATATGTGACTAAATAAACTTATGAAGCTTGGGCGAATGGTCATGAGGCACGATCACTCTTTATCCCACATGGCCGTAATGGTCATATTATTCTAGTAGTTTGTAATGCAATATGTTTGTCATTTTCATATACTTTGGAAACCTTGTCGATCTTGCTAGAATTATGTACTCTCTCCAATCTATAATAAGTGTCGATCAAGTAGTACAAAGTTTGTTCTAGCTTAGTATAAAATGAACGATATTTATTATGAATCGGAGGCAATGCATGATTCATGTTGTACATATCTCATAATTTTGGTGGTATCCACAACAACACAAGGGATGATCCGAGGAGGTAACCAATTTCATGTTCCGTACAGATTAATTTGTGACCTTCACAAAGGTCATAAATGGCTGTTTGGATCTAAGTTGTAGAAGTGATCAGTTCATGATTACGTGCGTGTTATGTGCTCACAACAACATATACACCATTGGAGCGACGTGAGGCGGTAGATATGCAATTTTGAACAATGAAAACTAATTTGACACACCCATCATACTAGCTTCTACTAGGACTCACGGTGCACTGTGCTCTATCCAAAATCCGAAAGAGAGTTTTATGATGGTAAAACGAGCCGCCTCACTGGATAGTCTACTCTGTACACCTGTGCTTCTTCCACCCAGGATATCTTTTATAATTTTTTTTGGAAGAAATGCATCAGCGCTGCTTTCATTTTCATTAAGAGGAGTAAACAGATACAAAGAGAAAACTGTAGTCCAGAAATTAAAAAAGAGAGAAAAGAAACTGTAAAGGTGGTGATGCAGCTAATTCTTAGTCACCATCAGAAGAAGAGTCTAAATCACACCACACCTCTGCTAGTGGAGGTGAGTTGATATTTACTTACTCCCTCTGTTTCAAAATATAAGATGTTTTAGCTTTGTAAAGCAAATGTATCTAGACTACTTTTAGTAATTATGTTTACTTAGGTTTGGAGTGAACTACACACTAAAAAAAGTCCAGATACATTTTCTTCACAAATCTAAAACATCTTATATTTTGAAACGGAGGGAGTAGAATTTAGGTTACAAACTCCAGGATCTTTTTTTTATCTCCATTAGCACCAGGCAAACAAATCCCAACTCAAATATCAGTTTGGAAATTATAGTCGATATACACTGAAATATTCTGAACTAGTCCCTCTTTGACTTCAGACGGCACAACTGCATCTCTGGGTTGGATTTTCCGATCAACAACCACACGATTTGCAGTCTCGCTGGCCTACTACTCTCCACCTACAGACAAAAAATGTAACAAATTTCTATGCATAACTGCTACTTACAAGTTACAAGTACATAAATTGCTACTCTAATCATGCTTCAGCTTGCTGACACATGCATTCGGGAATTGGAAGGTTGTATATCGAACCATCCTGTTTCCTGAACCCGAAACCTTTCGATTCACTGTGGCGACGGATGTCCTGCATGAGGTGCTTGAACCGATCCCATCTACAGCCAAAGCAAACAAGTTGGATATAATCCTCACAGTGACTATAAAGAGAAAATATCACAGAGACCTGCACGTCTGGATTTTCTATCATAATGAGATCTAAACGTATCTCAGTATGTAAATGTAAACTTATATGAACATTAGTTAAAATTTCAAAAGGATTTTCTATCATAATTATCAGTGATATGAACAGTCCAAATGGAAACTAGTTAAATGGCAATATCAATATTTGAAGTAGAAATTCAGGTCCATCTTATCCAGCTTCGCTGTGCACTTAAACAACATGGACAAGGGTAAACTCAAAGCTGACCTGATATCCGGGTTGTCAAACAGTAGCACCATTTTCCGTTTATCCGGTTTTATTGTCTTTGCGTGTCCTCCATACAGATAACGCCTGTGCCCCATCAGGAAATGAGGGAAATTGCTTCCTTGAGTTGTTACAAAGGCTTCGCTGTGTAGACAGACAGTATAGTCCAATGCCGCCAGTCTAGATGAATACCCCTGGATAGCGTAGGAAAGTGAGTCAAAGGTAGTCTGTCAAGGATACAAAAAAACTTACACATTTGTGTTACCCACAAACTGAACAAGGGTTCAGGATGCTTGCTGTGAGATAATTAAAGAAAGCATCATTCCTAACATTGATGAAGCAGAAGGGACAGGAAAGTACCTTGAACTGTGCAAGCTCCTCAGGTGAAGTGAGTGTTTCCTTTGTTTGCAAAAGTGGAAACAACTGGCGAAGAGGAGTCATATAATTTTCAGCATTGTATATTTTACCAGAGGCAACATAGAGGGAGGTAGTATTGTCGAACCCCATGCCCCGCAGCATCATTCCAACCTGCATAAACTAAACTAGTGAACAAAAATAAATTTATGATAATCTCACATAAAAAATATCTCCTTTTGGGGACTTGTAGCAAAGCAGAGTATTTGGAATGTATCTATAAATTGTGGTGGCAGGAGAAACTTTAAGAACCAGATTAACTAATCACTCCACTAAAAAATAAATAAGTATGACAATAAATCTAGAAATTGCACAACTGCATAGATGTTATTTCGACTGTCCAACTGTATACCTGAATGGTAGATAGCCTGAGGAACATGACATGAAGAAAAAAAGCAGACTAATGTTCTGTTTGGTACCGTGATGGTATTTTAAAAGCGCTTTTTTTATCTTAGTCTTGCATGTAACAGTTAGTTAAGAGAATCTTTTCAGAGGCGTAAAAATAGAATATTACCGGAATCAGTAAATACCCCCTATCTGCTCCTAAGAAGTACTGCAACAAGAACATACACAAAAAATTGCAGGGAACTAACATCTCAACCTCTAGAGGTGTTAAAGGACATCTGCCATTCCTCCGGTTAGCCTCAGGATTTATCACTCGACCAGGTCGGTGAAACTTCCCTCGCCAGCTCCTTTCACGAGCATTTTCCATTGCAATATTCTCCTTTGAGTCACCGTCATATATACAGCACGAGAAAGCTACCATATCCTGAAATACAGAGTACACAATCATAATAAAACTCAGTATAATGAAGAAGATAGAATAACAGCCATTAAATAGTACGAGATGTTGTGCCAAAACCTTTTCAAAGCGAAGATGCACAGACATGTACTTCCCACCAGTCAAGGAACTCTTCTTGATCATTCGGTCAACCATATTATCTGCAAGAATTCTTATGGGTACAGAAAATCTCAATGCCTCATAGTTTGCCAAACATCTCAAGGCATGGATCTTTGATGGAACTGAATTAGCCAATCTATTTGAGAAAGGAGCAATACGCACAGCTCTCTGTCATAGAAAAGAAAATGAGCAAAGACACGGCAATGCAGAACGTCTTTAGTTACAGAAATATGACATGAACAACAGAAGGAGCAAAGGGAGCACATACCCTAGCTCCAACAATTTCGGAAGAACCTTCTCTAGGTAGTAACTGTGAGATGAGAAGGCTTTAGTTCTCATATTTGGTATATTGCTGATATTATGGTCAAACTGCGCAGAAACATCTTCAGGAAGTTCTGTAACAACCCTTACATGTTTTCGGAGTGTCTTAATAAAATGGTCTTCGTCAAAGATATCACCAAATTTGCTGAAAGCAATTATGCACAAGCCAAAAATATTATCCTTCTGATAAGAGTGACAAGAAAAACAAAACTAACCTAAGAATATGATACAACGTAAGGGAATATACTGAAAACACTATAACCAATGAAAAGCACGTAAGCTACATAAAGAATAACAACTCATTCAATTAAGTAATTCATAGAAATAAAAAATATATCATAAGAAAAAAAATACATGATAAAAGGCAAAGACCATACGTCGGTCTGGAGGACCTTATTGAGATACATGCTTAAGCAAGAAAACAAAATGGTGGAATATATTGTTAAAATAGAAGTGCAAGAGAAATGTCACAACAAAAAATGTTGACTTGACGGCGTAAAAAGACATATCTGGAAACAAGGAAAATGCATTGAAGAAAATAGTTAAGTTTCTGTTTTACACATTAGAAAATGATTGATCTAACTTATGTAAAGCAGATAAACATTGACCAAACAAGTAATTTGTAAGGTAGACTCAAACTGATGTAAATTTTCCACTTAATGATTGCTCACCAATAACTGTTTTAGCAACAAAATTATATTTTAAAACTTTGACCACCTATATTATTTGAAATATTTTGATTGGATGTGTGAAAATATATGTATAGATTGTGTCGAAATATTCAGAAAGCACTCATTTGTTAGGTTGTATAATAATACTCTAGCACAAAATTAATGGTCAAAGTTCAATTGGACGCAGTATGAATGTCCAAAACGTCATCTTTTGGGGGGTGGGATGGAGTAGTTCTCAAGAAAGTGACCGAGGGAAGCATATTCTGTATTTTAGTTTGTCCAAACACATCTATTGGTATTCTTAAAGTAAGCAAAACTGTTACCTAGAATCATGCCAAACACTATTCAAATGAAAAGCTGGGGTGAGAAGAGTTGCATTAAGTATGCTGGCCACAGCAACCGCATCACAAATCTGTTTTAAGACATATATGTTAGACTCGGATAAACATCAAGGGCCAAACATGCTGTAAATTGGAAAAATATAAGTTTTCACTTGAGATGGTAGACAAATTCAAATAACTCTATAGATGAGGAGTAGTGCAGAATCATAACAACTTTGGAACATTTTGAGAATTGTGTGGAAGATAAAAAGTAACATGCAACAAGATATTAAATATTCACAAGAAATTGAGTTGAAAACACATACTCGGATCTCGGAACTATCAGGAATTCGGAGTTCAGACAGCAAACATGGAACCTTGGATCATATGTTTTTCATGATAGATATTATTTTGGTACTAGTGACAGGTATTCTTTAGTACTAGTAGAGCATGGAAACTGAAGATTACTGTAAGAAAATATATCTTGTTGCTACATTTTATGTTTAGTAAGAACTTGATAATGCAACTTACAGAAATACGTTGTTGATTCAGACCACCATTTGCCTCAACTACGAGAAAACCATTTGAAGGTGGTAACGCTGAAAAGTGTAATGTGGACCATCAATACAAACTTCTGTGCTTTGTCGTCTATTTCTTACTTATGATGATAAACTTGATTTCTACTGCCTCAATTTTCTAGATTTGGTACAAAAGTCATAACGAATAATTTTCAATTTTCCACCTGATTGTCGCAACCTCCTGCCGATGCAAGGTACCCATCGCTTTCCTGATTTTTTGTAATGGGACGCAATTAACTGCATGATGACAAGGCAAAATGTTCAATGCGATGACTGTATATTTATGCAAAGTAAGGAAAAAAACTAAACTGTTGGTGTCCATGGTGATCAAAAGCATTTAACATGTATAATAACTGGATTAGAGCAATATAGTATTAATCAAGATCATCACAATTATCATGATCAACTCCAAGTCTCCAACTGACAGATAAACCTCTAAGACCTCTGAAGTAGCCAATGCATAGCATCTCTGAGTTTCAGGACAGATTCTAGGATGCCACATGAAGGGCTATCACACCCTTTTGGCAAATGACTAGTACATGAAACTAAAGAGGAGGTGCTACAATCTGACCCTTTTTTTTTTTGAAACGGAGCAATCTGACGAAGAGTGACAAATAACTTGTGTCATATATATTGTCATCTCAAGGTGCCAAAGTATTAGTGCATTACTACGTCAACATAAGTAAAATATTTAGAGATTTTTCCTCTTAGCAGCCGAATTCAGGATGATTTCAGTTTCACCAGCGATCAGCATTTGTGTCAAACACAGTCCTACACAAAACTATCATGTAGCAAACATTTCAGCAACGAATTAGAATAAAACTATGAACACCCGTTAACAAATCAGCGAGTAGACAAAACAAAAAAAGACCCCCTAATGCACATGAATGGAAGAAAATTCACCAATAATTCCGCTAGCTCCGTGAGGAATAGATCGGGCAGTTGAGTCCGGCGGAACATGACAGGAAACATCACTCACAGGGTTAGGACGCGACGCGGAGACGCGCATGTCCGGCAGGAGCCTCTCAAACACGAGGTGGCTGCGGTACACCGACCCGGGTGGCGCTGGCGCCGCCGGCCGGCGGCGCAGCGAACCCACCGCCACGCCGCTGCCACCGGTACTGCTCAGACCCGAGCTGCCAGCGCATAGGAATAGCATGAGCATAGCTACCGTGTACGATAGCGCGAGGAGCAGCACGGCGGCCCGCCGCCGGCGCCCAGCCAGCACGCGGCCCGGGCGTCGCGCCGTGGCCTTCGGGCCTTCGGCGCCGCGCATCGACGCGGACGCCACGGCCAACGCCGGCGGCATCACTGGGAGCGCTCCCGTGGGGTCATGCAAGGCATAGAGGAGGAAGTGGTGGAGGCCAGCACGCGAGGGGGAGGAGGAGGACGAGATCAGGAATGGCAGATGCCGGAGAGAAAGACAGGTGCCCGCGATGAAGTGCGGGGGAAACGATGGAGAAATATTTTCGATGACGTTAATCATCACCCCTTGATGCGTGAGGAGAAGGCCGCCCATATTTTGGGCCGTCGGATCTTATCCATAGTGGTCTAAACTAGGATAACTTAACATTACAATAAAGTTTTTTTTTTAATGAACAATGAAGGTGTTTTCATATTAATTTTCGGCAAATCTACTTTCAGGACGGTCGCCAATTTGTCGAACCCAGCGGGCTAACAAGAGCCGTCCGATCTCGAACAAAAGCAACAGCAGCACAGCAGCAGGTAGTACCAGCTCTCACGACCAGGACGCAGCAGCGACCTCCGCCGCCGCTAGATTATCTCTCGCACACCTCCGGCGCCGTCAAGAGATCTGGATCCCTCCCCGCGTCATCTCTTCAACCCTCCCGGATTTCGGCGTCGTCGTCGTCTGGGTCGCAACAGGCGTCCTCCCCCTCGTCCGCACACGACCTCCACCACATCTCACTCCCGTGCGGACCCGTCGGCGGCACCGGGGCGGCTCTAGCCTCCCTCGACCCTCCTTTCCTCGCCCCTTCCCCTCGCGGCCGCCGGAGGGTGAAACCTGGGCAAAGCATGGGCGACGCGGGGGGGGGGGGGGGGGGGGGGGGGGCTTCGCGTCGCTCGGCGTGCTGGTTGAGGCTCGACAGGGCCTCGTGCTCCGGCGTGTGTGTGCTAGAGGTCCCTGGCCGTTTGGAGGAAAGTGGAGTCGTCTACTTCCGATGGTGCTGCGCGACGACATGGGTTTGGCCTGCTGGCCGGGGAACCGGAGCTGCTCGAAGCGTATGCTACTGCCGGCATGGTGGAGGCGGCGTCGGTGGCCGGTCTAGCCAGGTGCATTGGGTGCGTCGGAGGTCTGGGATGCGTATGTTTTTGGTCTAGTTTTCATGCTTTGTGTGCTTTGCCGTTGTCGCTTTCTATTGCACGCGTTCGTGTTTGGCTCCTGATAGCTAGTTGTGCGTGTGTGCAGTGTATTGTATGCACTTCAATGCTGCTGAAATTACTTCTAATTCCTACAGCTGTTGCTTTCTATTACTAGCTAATATGCCTCGAGTCATTTTGCTCTTACTACAACGGTGACCATTTGTCACTCATAGTGTGATGTATATACTTTTCCTTCACACAAAAATCAGAAGCACCAGCAGCACAATAGTAGTCTCTCCGATCAAAGGTTGGGACGTCAGAAATAGTTTCAAGATTAGCCAATGCTTTCACCGAGCACCTTATAATCTAGAAAATGTTTCAAGTTACATGGCATTTGACATGGACATTTCTATTCACATGCAGACCTGCAATCGGCGAAAGCATGAATATGTGGAACATCAACGTTACTTGGAGTCTTCAAAACGCCATCCCTTTATTCTGTTCGGGACATCGTCGGTTGCCCATTTTCCCTAGAAGTTCACAGTCGAAAGGAAAAAAATCCCTATGTCGCTGCTTCGGTCAATTTTTTAGAAATTTATCGATCCAGTTAGCTCCGTCAAACCTTTAACCATTAGATATCACTCATTCAGATCAGTGTAGGGAGTAAAAGATCCCTTTCCTAGTAATTGGTTGCAGTTGGCTTGTTTTCTGGATTCGTCAGTTATGTGATGCATCCGGTTTTATCTGAAGATACAACAAAGTATGTAGTACTCCCTCTGTTTCATAAAACCTGACTCATATTTATCTAGAATTGCATGTATCAAGTAATATAGTAGATGCAATTTGCTGATTGCTCATATGCAGCTAGTTTCTTCGAGATATACACCAAGATTATTTTAGTACAGCTGCTCATCAAGGTTAAAAGGGACTGGAATTGTTTGCTAATTTTTGGAGGATGACTATGTACACATATGATTGGATAACTTCTCGTATAAACTAGTGGGTAACTTGTATATTTATGTTTGGATAACTACTGCATAAAATGGTGGATAACTTGTATACATACGTCTGGATAACTACTGCATAAACTGGTGGATAACTATATTTTTATACCCCATGTGTGATTTCTTAAATCTAATTATGCTTTTTTTACTTTCTTCCTACTATCATATTTTAAGTACACTTGTCTAGTCCCACACAACACTGTTGGATATATGTCTAGTGATGATTTATGGTGTAACTTATACATATTAGCATGGATAACTATAGTGTTAGTTGAGTGGATAACTTGTACTGATATTCCTGGATAACTGCAGTATTAGCTGCTGGATAACTTGTAATCATATGCCTGGATAAATGTTGTATAAATTGGTGGATAATTTGATTTTTTATACCCCCATATGTGATTTTCTATCTATGATTGTGCTTTTCTACTTTCTTACCACTGTCATGTTTTTTATACAGTTGGCTAGTCACACACAACACTGCTGGATATATATCTAGTGATGATTTGTGGGGTAACTTCTACATATAAGTATGACTAATTATAGTGTTAGCTGGTGGATAACTTATACTCATTTTCCTAGATAACTGTGGTGTTAGCTGCTGGATAACTTGTACTCATATGTCTGGATAACTGTTGTATAAATTGGTGGACAACTTGATTTTTATACCCCCTATGTGTGATTTTCTATCTATGATTGTTATTTTCTACTTTATTTGTACTATCAAGTTTTTAATGCAGTTGGCTAGTCACACACAACACTGTTGGATATATGTCTAGTGATGATTTGTGGAATAACTTTTACATATAAGCATAGATAACTGTAGCATTAGCTGGTGGATAACTTGTACTTATATTTCTGGATAACTGATGTGTTAGCTGCTGGATAACTTGTACTCATATGCCTGGATAACTTGTACAATAGCATATGTGTGAAACATCAACATGTTTCTCCTCTTCATTTCTTGGTCTAGTTCTACACTAAGGTTGATACTCATGGTTTCTCCACTGTCTAACCAAAATATGCAACATGTCAGGAATTTAGGTAACAATAATAGGATATCAATTTAGAAAAATAATCATTATCAGGAGCAACTCTCTATTTTTGTTAATGTTTGTATTTATTGTTAGTTGTTCTAATTTAGTTCTTTTTCATGCAGGGATCAACGGAAACTGATAGTGAAGCTTAGAAAGTTTGATATGTTGTAGTTTGAACAAGATTGAACATATTTAGAAGGAAAATTTATCTAGAGAACCATAGTTTGTTGATTGAGAAGCAAAGTAGTTGTAGATGTCCAGTTTTTGTTTAGATTCATGGTATGCATAGTTTTTGTTTAGATTCACGAATAGTCTAATGGTGAAAACTAATGATGGGAAAGCTATCAAGATAACTGGTGGATGACTATGTACATATATGCATGGATAACTGCCGTATAAACTGGTGGATAATTTGTATACATATAACTGGATAACTATTGCATAAACTGGTGGATAACTTGTATACATATGCTGAATAACTGCTGCATAAACTTGTAGATAACTTGTATACATATGTCTGGATAACTTCTGTATAAATTGTTGGATAACTTGATTTTCATACCCCTATATGTGATTTCTCATCTTTGATTATGTTTTTTTACTTTTCTTCCTACTGTCAAATTTTTAGTGTACTTGTCTAGTCACACATAACACTGTTAAATATATGTCTAGTGATGGTTTGTGGTGTAACTTCTACATATTAGCATGGATAACTATAATGTTAGCTGGGTGAATAACTTGTACTTATATCCCTGGATAACTGCAGTGTTAGCTGCTGGATAACTTGTACTCATATGCCTGGATATTTATTGTATAAACTGGTGGATAACTTTATTTGTATACCTCTATGTGTGATTTCCTATCTATGATTGTGCTTTTCTACTTTCTTCCTACCGTCAAGTTTTTAATATAGTTGGCTAGTCACACACAACACTGTTGGATATATGTCTTGTGATGATTTGTGGGGTAACTTCTATATATAAGCATGGATAACTAGTACTCATATTCCTGGATAACTGATGTGTTAGCTGCTGGATAAATTGTACTCATATGCATGGATAACTGATGTATAAACTAATGGATAACTTGATGATTATATCCCCATGTGTGATTTTCTATCTATGATTGGGTATAAACATCATACCTTCATTCATAACATGCACAATAGCATTTGTGTGTGAAACATCAGCATGTTTCTCCTCTTCTATTTCTTGGTTTGGTTCGTGGCACCCCTGTCGCCCGCACCCCCACCCCCAAATAGGTGGAGCGTAATCGCCGCATTGCCTCCCTAGGGGCGAGTAAGCGAGAAGCGCGCTGGTACACCAACCACGACGAGATGTCGCTGACCTAATTGCGTTGGTGAAACTTCACCCGCGACGATGAGGAGGCTAGATGCTAACGAAGGAGAGCGCGACGGGCACCCACCCAACCACCGCTAGTTGAGGAGGAGGAGCAGTAGAGGACGAAGAGGAGGACTATGGCAGGCGCATGGTTTCGTCGATGATGACGCCGAGCGGGCCGCTACTTCGAGGTCATAGCTAACATGCGAAGCAGCGGAGCGACACGAGGTGATCATGGTAGTGGCGGGGCAGCAGGCCAGCAAGAAGGAGCTCCCGACACGCCGTGTTAAGCAGGAGATCGTCAACATCGCGCCCGAGTCCGAGTGACCGCCGACCATGTCGCCGACACAACTCGTGGGCTCCGGTAAGGATTCCCAGCGTCGTGTTTTGGTTAGGGTTAGTTTAGGGTTGCGACGTCTTTTAGGATGATCCAATGTATATATGATTGACTATATGTCATGATTCGAAATTGGATTTGAGTGTGTTTGTGTTAATTTTACCGCGAAGGCAGCACTGTCTGAATTTTTAAAAGTTCATTCTCGTGATTTAGTACATGTCCGTGCCGATGCATCTGCAAACTGAAAAGGTGTTTAGATTCACTCTTACATACTACAACCCACACTCACGTGTTACAGGTGGATAACTTTTGGATCCAAATTTTTTTGTCAAAAGATATCAACATATGATCTAGTTTTGAAAATCTCGCTGTGACTAAACCAACACTAAAAAGGGATTCTTAATCAGACGAGCGATTTGATCTATTGTACATTTTTAATTTTCGGTTTTGAATTTAGCTGGCTATAATCAATTTTGTCGTTTAGTGCGGATTCCATATACATAGGAGGCGGCTCTAGCTCTTGGTCCTAAACGGCATGTCCCTATCGTTGTCGAATCTTTTGTCCTTTTGTGTTTAATTCCTAAACTAGATCTAATTAGAAATTTTTCAGTGTTGGTCACACGCTACAAAGAGAGCGTCACCCTAGGCTTTGGAATTGCGCAGCTATCTCTTCATGCCTGGTTGCGTTGTTGTTGGAGTATTCACACCACGCGCACGGACAGCAACATGACACGCTTGATAGGTCATAACGAACAAGTGCGGTCGGAGCTGTCCGCCAGGTTTTGTTTTTTATAGAACTACCGCCAGGTAGCAGCGTCCGTTTTTGATATTAACCATTGAGAGATAGATATCATTGTTGTAAGATAAACTTGAAAAATTATAGATGAAAAAGAAACTGTCCTAAAAAAGACATTGCCCGAGTTGGCCAAGATGTGTGCCCAACTCAGGCATTGGCAATCGACGAGCCGAGCTCAAAACATCACGAGGTCTTGACAAAGGTCCATAATAAATAACATGTCTACTCATCATGTAAACATAAAATTTGGGTAGTTTAAGCTTGACTAGACTAAATAAGCCTATATTGAGCTTGAGATCCGCTTGGCATAGTTAGCTAGATATGTAACTGAACGATCCTTCTCGAACTATTCAAGCTCTAGACCCGAACACTACTGGAAAACCCAAATAGCTTATCAATCTCGGAATTTATTGATAGCCCCTACTTTGTACTCCCTCAGACTCAACTTTTCTGGTTTGTGCGTTTCATGTCCTTTTTTGGTTTATGAGTTCCATTTATCTTATGATTTTAATTATGTAGTAGAAAGATGAAGCAATGAGGTACAAAAATGTCACTACAAGATATAAGGTAGTACAATACACTACCACAAAATGAGCAATACATGTAAAATAGTATAAAATGGGCGAAGATAACACTGCGAGTAGAGCAGTGCACTAGAAACACAAAAGGTAGTACATCTAAAGAAATACAAACAAAAGATAGGAAAAATGCAGCACAATAACACAATTCGAGAAGTGCACTACCAAAAAAATAGCACATCTAAGACATTACAAAATGAACAAATTGGGAAGTGCACATAGGAGGCACAATGCAATACAATGAACATAATTGCAACTTGCAACAACGCACTAAAAAAGAGTTGTGCAGTCCATCTAGTGTGTATGGTAGTACAAATCAAGCACTCGGGGCGTTAAATTCAAGAGATGGAGGATAGTAGAGAAATACAGTTAGAGCACTAGTTACTGATAGATTAACACCATCACAAATTTGGCCAAGAACATTATAAAAACCATCAATCCACATAAACTTATTCCCAAACTAAACCCACAAATCCCTCAACTACTAGAGCATGAAATGAGCTAAACTAGCAATGAAAGGATGAAGTTGCTAACCTTTAGCAACCCTTGGATAGATGGGGCGTCGCCAAATCTTGTGAAAAAATGGGATGAACTCGAGCTCGGGAAGGAAACGGGGAGGAGAAGTAGCTTGAAAATGGAGTATGGCTCAGGGCTAGGTGGAAGAAGAGATAAGGAGGACATTTGTCCTAGTTGGTGTCTCCAACTGGGACTAAAGGGGCTAGCACCGTCCTCAGCTTGCCGGAAACCCTTTAGTCTCAGTTGGTGTCTACAACCGGGACTAAAGGTCCCGTTCGAACCGGAACTAGAGGTCACCGTACCCATGCGGTTGTTTCTAGCCGTTGGAACCAAAACATTAGTCCCGGTTCATAACAAAACTGGGACTAATGCTTAGGATGAAAGGCATATTTTCTACTAATGGGGGCGGTGTGAAGCGGGTGCGACGCTAATGGTGGCTCGGTTGACGTAGAGCCTGTTGGGAGACCCCAAGAGTAAGGTGTGATGAGCACATCAACCAGTTTCCCCTCAGTTATAAAACCAAGGTTATCGAACTAGTAGGAGAAAGTAAACAACTCCAAGGTGTTGCTAGCAACTTGGAATCTGCACAACACAACCATAGAACTTCGCCCCAACTTACAGTGAAGTTGTCAAGCTCACTGGTTTGCTAAAAACAAAGGATTAAACGTATAGTGTGGAAGATAGCAATTGCAGAAAGTAAACAGTAAAAGTAAACAGTAGATGGTATATCAATGGTAAGGAATGGACCAGGTTCCACAGTTCACTAGAGGTGTTTCTCCATAAGATAAATAGCATGTTGGGTGAACAAATTACAGTTGGGCAATGATAGATTGAAAAATGCATAAATATGCATGTACAAGTCATGATGATTCCTATGAGATTCGTTTGGGCATTACAATATAATACATAGACCGTAATCGAACTGCATCTATGACTAATAATCCATCTTCAGGTTATCATCCGAACCCCTTTCAGTATTAAGTTGCAAGCAACAGATAATTGCATTAAGCAAAGTGTGTAAAGTAAACAATACAATTGCCCTTGAACAAAGGATTGTTGTTTTCTCCCTAGTAGCAACAACACATCTACAACCTTAGAGATTTATGTCACTTTCCTAGATTACTAGAGACATGAACCTGAAGGGAATATGCCCGAGAGGCAATAATAAAGTGGTTATTATCGTATTCCTTATTTATGAAAAATATTTATTTTGCATGCAATTGTATTAATACGAAAACGTTAATACATGTGTGTTTAATAAACAAAAAGGAAGTTCCTAGTTATGTCTCTCTTATACACTAGCTCGTTGATTAACAAGATGATCAAAGGTTTCCTGATCATGGACATTGGATGTTGTTAATAACAAGGTCACAAAATTGTTGGAATGATGTGATGAACATTCGTCCGGAGTATAGCATTACGCTCAAGGTTATTGTGTTTGTATTGCTATAACATCATATGAAGTAATCTTAGTCCTTAGACCATGAGATCATGTCAATCACTAACACTAGAAGAGTATCTTGATAACATCAAACGTCACACCGTAACAGGGTGACTATAAAGATGGGTCCAGTGCTATGAAGGTGTTATGTTGAGGCTCATGGATCAAGAGTGGAATTTGTCCATCCCGATTACAGATAGATATACTCTGGGCCCTCTCGGTGATATCACATTAGTTAGCTTGCAAGCAAGTGATTTGATCACTAGAATGTTATATCACGGGAACAAGAAAAGAGTACATGTCGGTAACGACATCAACTAGGTATGGGGATCGGCGCAACCAGCGAAAGGCTCCCCAACATCCTGCACATCTAACCCGCATACTCGCGTAGCTCCGCGAGCCCTCCTTCGTCGTTCTTGTACGCCACCTGAGAAATTCTGGCCAGGATGACATCATAGTGATGTCATCCTAACGTCAGGCGCGCGGTCAGTCTCGGTCAACACCGAGGTGGGTCCATCCTTGCCCGTGTGGCAGCAGAGGTGGCCTTGGGCCCTTCTGTCGGCCACTGTGGGTAGGCTCTGCCCTGGTGTAAAACAACCACAACTCTGTGCTGATGTCATAGTGACGCAGTAATTCCTTTTATTATTTTAAGAAATTGATTAAACACTATAAATTTAATAACTATTGTTCTATAATTCAGAACAATATGTTTAATATATGAAAATTTTCAGAAAAATAAAATCTATAACTTAATTGTATTACCAAATATTATTGTGTTAATTATTTAAATAAATATTATTTAATAAAGTTTTATAAGTAATAATACTTTGATAATTCATATTTTAATATTAGTAAAAGTTAAAAATATAAATAAAATAATAAAAATATTAGAAAAATAAGAATTATAATCATGCCTTATTATTTCACTTAATTAAATATTTGTTATTTATTAAGTTGTTATAAAGTAATAAATCTTATAAAAATCATATCTTATTATTTATAAATCATAAAAATAAATATAATATACCAAAATGATCACAAAAATAATACCTACATGTTAAAAATATAATATTCCACTTTTGAAGTAAATAAAAAACTTAATATTCTAATAACTTGAATTTAAACCTATTTCCTTAGTTAATAATTCATATAAGGGGTAAATAAAAATTGCTAATATTTCTAAAATTAGCCAATTGAGTCTAGTAAACAGTATTAGTCTTAAATATGATATTATGAAGTCAAAATGGTTCAACACATTTTAAATATAATCTTGTTGAATTATCATTCAACTATAAGTGTAGATCATTTTCTAAAAAGATTCTTATCAATTATAAAATCTTCAAGAATGATACTTTCAACCAAATAAAACCCTTTATCATTGTTTCAATCACAATTTTATAATGGACTAAATCCAAAGATAATTCATAAGTAGTAAATAATATTGTTTACTTATTCACAAACCATAACCACACCCTTATAAGGAGATAAATCCTTTTATAAATTTATAATGTAAAGAAACCACTACCCAAATAGAAGTAATGCCATTCTTAAACAACTTTAAGGAAATATTATAAGATGAGCAAGTACAATATCATAAGCATTACACCTTAAATCCATCCATGTTCCTTAAAGTTAACTATAGTCTACAAGACTATAAACACCATGATTAAAGCTTTGTTATGTGCTTTATAGTTAACTTTGGTCTGTTTTAATTTAGAGCTAAAGCATCTCAAGTCTAAACTATTCAAACAAGCATCAACAACATCAATCACATTCTATCAATCATATTCTAAAAGTTATCAGGATTATTTAAACCTTAATAAAGAAACCTTTTCTTCAAAAGTTATTTGCTTTACCACTTCAGTCAACAGATGACAATTAATCGCAATCACATTACTTTATACTTTACTTGTATACTTAGGACTAATAACACTTAAGTTCTTTATAAGTGACATTACTTGTAAAGTAAAATTTAAAGATAAACAATTATAGTATAAGCAATCTTAAGTAGCATTTCACATTTGTGTGTATCTCATTATTTTATGATATTATAATTACATGTTGTTTCACACACACTCACAAGCCTTAATAAGAAGCACTAGTGTGAAACTTAATCAAAAAGGGGAACATATTCCGAAGAAACCATTTCCAGTATCCAAACTCTAGAACAACGTTATACCCGGGATTCGAGTTTATCAAATTGCATTACATTACTTATGCATAATAGCATCTTGCTTCTTTAAACATTAGTCCTTACCGGACCAATGATGCTAATTTCAGATATTGAATCTTATATTGTCTTGAAGACCGTGAGTGCATAATCTTGCAATCACAAAAGGCAAGTTCACACTTGCTCATGTCCTTTGTTTATTTTCTGTAAAGTATTTTGCAAATCCAGTGTTGAGATCACCCGCATTTGGAAAAGGTCATAAAACACTATTTTCATAATAATATGATTATAGGTTATTTACCATGAGGTAATAACCTACTATGAAAGTTCCGGTGGTAAAGGAACATATTATCTAGGACTTAACAATCAATGTCGCCAGTGATTCTTGCGTCGTATATTATGCGTTGACCATGAGATTTGGAATGGGACGGAGAAGTCAGTTGTATCCTTTTCCTTCCGTATGGAGGCAAGACGACCTTAACGTGACGTTGTGATTCCTTGTGTGGATCCAACATATGGGTGGGCACCCTTATGCCCCACACTTTTGGTGTCTAGATTATCTATGAGTGGTTTTTAGTGGTATAGTCCATTTGATATGGCACTTACCAGGGCATCACCAGGTCATAGAGTCTTTGGGAACTCATCAGGGTTTTAGCCTGCCCGAAAGGGGGCTTAAAGGAGGTGAGCCAGCCCCGAAGGATCGTGCAGACATATGGGGTCACTGAGAGGGCAGTGATTGGCTTGGATCTTAGTCTAGGCCTCACACAAAGGAAGTGTGAACGAGCCTGCAACTCGGATGTGCAACAAAGCTAAGATCTCTCATGGGAAAAGTAACGCACCTCTACAGAGTGTAAGAACTATAACTTGTTACTCCCTGTTCCGGGAAGGAGCTACGAACGCGGAGGGGAAGGAACTCCATGAAAGTTCTAGTAAACCCGTGAAGGCTGACGGACATAACTTTTCAGAATAAAAGCAACCTTTGAAGAAATGTTTATGAAAACCTGCATTGCCTACGACCTCTGGTCTGTGGCTGTAGATATAGTGCATCAAACACTCCTTTTCTAGTGAACTTGTTGAGTACGCTCGTACTCAACGTAAACCCTTTCTAGATTCTGAAGCCAATACAGTCGATGTCTACATTAACTTATGCTCAAGGAAATCTTCATCAACAGTTCCAGCTCTTCATTGAAGTCAAGGAAGTCAACATATACATCAATTAAAGTGAAGGTGAATGTGCTGATTAGATAGGAATATAATCTCTGGCCATAGAACCTACTTCTGTAGAGTATTGCAATAGCGGCAATACAAGCCCAAATAGTTCAGGTACTAGACTATTAGTATATTAGTTATGAGTTGTTTATTTTTGATTCTTCTTTGTAAGAAGTTTCTTTCCCTCTCTTTAACCTAGAGTGTTCTCTGGATCTTGTATAAAGAGTGGAGTTGTAACCTATAGTCATGTCTTGGACCTGCTGTGTTTCTGTTGTACCACTCTAAGGGATGTAATACTAGTGAATGGTGTTTCATTGGTGTTATGTCAACGGCTATAGTGTACTACATCATGCAGTGGTATGCTGGGTCACCTCATACATCTTCCATTGTTACTGTTTACTTTATGCAAACCACTATTACCTTCGACACCATACATTTAACCCTTTGTTTTCAGCAAACCGGTGAGATTGACAACCTCACTGTTCGTTGGGGCAAAGTCTTGAGTTTGTGTTGTGCAAGTTTCCAAGTATCTAGCAACACCTTTGAGTCGTTTCCTTCCTCCTACTGGTTCGATAACCTTGGTTTCTTACTGAGGGAATAACTTACTATTGTGCTCATCATACCTTCCTCTTGGGGTCTCCCACGAAGCTCAACAATCATCTGAGCCGACATCACCCAACGCGGTCCCACTAGTCAGCATGTAATGGTCAAGCCTTTTACCTGACGGCATCCCTCCGTCCGAGCGCCTGTGAGCTCCTATGAGGGTTTAGTAACATAGCGAGGGGAAAAGTGAGGAAAAATTAAGCGGCTGGGGAAAACTGAGTACAACTAACAAACCAAGGGCACGAAAATAGAAATCCCTACTAAGAATAATATGGTTATAAATGGAGGGGAAAATTAAAGAGAGAGAATAGAACATGGGATCAAAGGAATGATTTTTCTATAAAAACATTTTCTTCACAATATAACCAGCGATGTGTTAACATACTTGGGTTCCAACCTAAATAATGACCAAGGTCATGGCCATTATCTATATAGTTTATAATAACGTGTCCATTTCTGCTAGGTGGGTGCATCTTGGCATGACATACTAACATTGTTAATGTGTGTAAGACCCCACCTTTTAAAGGTAAAGGCCCCTGTGGTTGCAATGCTAGTCCCTGGATCAAATGCTAGCATCCACAGTTTAAGATGAAGTACACAGATACAAAGGTCGTTATTACATCGTCATTCCAGAGATAACATAGTCTTTTACAACTCAATAGCCCAAGGCTAATACATAGAGTTCATAACATGAAGTAAATAACTATCAGTCTTCATCTTCATGTGCCACAGGCAAGCATGTTGAGTGTAGACTCACAACCCTAATCTCCATCAGAGTAACCTGCAATATCATAAGTTACATCCATAGTGGGTCAATACATTTGGAATTGTATTGGCAAGTGATACCATAGTAGAATAGTAGTATCTAGCATCTATATAAATTTGGCTAAGTGTAGCTTAGGCTTGCTTTGCTCAAAATAAGGTTTTCCTTATTAGTTGAAAACACTAAGTTGTTGTTTGTCAAAAACACCCAAGGAACCACCAATAGACATTGGTGAACCTTTACCCTTGTTCAACCACAAGTTGTTAACTTAGAATTAGGATGAGGATATCCTTGATTGCTTCAATGTCTTTGATGCTCAAATTGTCCGTTGTCGGGGACACGGCTAAGTACTTAGGTTTTACCCTCTCGAGAGGTGGTGCACTTTCCCCACAAGACTCGACATGCATCGAGACGAGACCTTTTAGAAGCATTACCTTAGACCACCATCGACGCGTTCCATCCTATCACCCTACCACCAACTGTCCATCTGGCTAAGTTCTTGCAACCTATGTGGTCAAGGCAGAGCCCATATGCCATGTGGTTGCACTAGAAGCTTCTCAACACTAAACATCTCAAATCCCTTTGTTCCTGGGTGGCTTTCCACAAGTGTGATACACAAGGTAAACCATATACATGGGACTTGTGTAACCACTCAACGTAAACCAACATACCATTCCACCCAGGTGATCCATTCATATAGTTGTCTTATTAATCAAAACATAAGTCATATACTTAGAAAAATTTCATAGTATGAATATTCCACCCTTGTTTGCTACTAGCTAGGCTAAGCATTATATCATAACAAGTTTCTTAATTTAGAGAAAATTCCACTAAGACTACAACTACTAGGATTTTCCCAAAGCATAGCATAGTATATATACTTAGAAAAATTCCATGCAAGCCCTACTCAAAAATATCACTAGTGCATAGTCAAAATAATAGGACAAAATACATGAAACACCACTTTTCTTGATAGTGGGGGGAGTAGCAACAGTCCTCACAATCACAATCACCACTATCACCAAAATCTACACATAAAATAATAACACCAAATTCACATTCAAATATTCAAACAAAAATATATGAATGTATGCAAATGCAATGGGATGATTTTTCTATACTAAACAAGTCAAACAAAATAGTACTGAACACAAAGTAATCTATCTAAAGTCTAAACAAACTCAAATTTGCCTCAAAATAATTTTATAAACATTTTATATAGCCAAAATAAGCATATAATTGGTTCTGCAAATAATTCTATTTTTTCTGAATAAAAATACCCATTGAAGGCCACGGTAGTGTAGGGCTTAATTTTCTGAATCCAATGATATATTATTTGTAATTTTTGGACAAACAGATCAAAAGATATGAATTTTACAAGTTTAAACATCTAATAAACCTTTTCTGGAATTTTGTGTGAACTGAACTGGCCACGTGTCTTAATCTTACTGGCTGATACCGTTTCACGCGGATCTATCAACACGAGCCGTAGGATCTAAGTCAGATCGTAGGGGCCAGATCGACTGATACCCCTTGGATTAGTCATCTATTCCACAACGTTAGATCTAGATCTAACGGTGCCAGATCAGGCTACCAAAGAGGGGCAACGCTGATGGCGAGTGCGGCGGCGACGGCTCGGCCGGCGATGCACTGGCGGCGCTAGGGTGTGAGAGAGGGAGGTACGAGCCGTTACCGAAGCACGGAGACGAGGTGGTGACGACGGTCGACAAAGTGGAGGCGCGGGCATACGGGTCGTCGGGGATTCCTCGCTGGAGGTGAGGTCGGCGTCGGGTGCGTACGGGCGTCGTCATCGGCGGCGCTATGGGGCACGAGAAGACAAACAAAAGGCGGCATTAGACGTGCGAGAAGATGTTGAGTGCAAGAGCATCTGCTAGAGAGAGGGGTTAAGTAGGCAGAGTCGGGTGCGGGGATTACTTCAGCATTCAAACGAATTGATTCGGGATCAATCGGCAAGGTAATGGGCGGTGACGGCGAGGTCTGCGGGCGTTGATTAAAGACAATGGTGACATGGAGGTGGGGCCAGGAGATCAGCGAGAGGGGGTGCGGCACGCGCGGGTGAGAAAAGAGACGGGCAGAGGGGTGCGGGGGAGCCAGGTGGGCTTGCTGGGCCGCAGGGGTGGGGCTGGGCCAAAAAGCTGGCGCTGGCTTTTATTTTTTTCTCTTCTCTTTTTCTTTTTCTAATTTGATTTTCAGGAATGATTTGAAACCCAATTTCAAACAAGTTTGGATTCAAATCTTTTCTAGATTTTTGTACTATGAACCTTGCACTAAAAAGTGTGACAAATACATCTATTCACTCAACCACACCTTGGTCTTTCGAAAATAAAAATAAAACCAAGTCTCAGATGAATATAATAAAATGGGCATAAATATGGTTTTATTTGGTTTCAAACTTTGAGAATGTTTGTGCAAGCTCTAGATGCTATGATGATATGAATGCAATGCATGTTTTTACAATTCATGAAATTTTGGGATGTTACAAATCTAATCCCCTTAAGATGAATCTCGCCCTTGAGATTCGGATTTTCTAGCAAATAGGTGTGGGTGGTCTTTCCGAAGGTCATCTTCTCTTTCCCAAGTTGCCTCTTCTTCGGTATGATGATTCCACTTTACTTTGTAGAATTTGTTGGTCTTAGTACGAGTAACCCTTTCTGTTGTCTCAAGAATCTTGATAGTTTTCTCTTCATAGGTGTGATCACTCTCCAACTGAACCTCTTCCAATGGTATAGTGTCCTTCAATGAAGTTTCTTCCATCTCCAGATGTCACTTCTTCAATTGACTCACATGAAACACATTGTGAACTGCTGACAGTGATTTGGGTAATTTAATCTCATAAGCCACTTCTCCTTTGCGGCTCAAAATCTTGAATGGTCCAACATACCTTGGTGCCAATTTTCCTTTGACTCCAAACCTCTTCACACCACGAAGTGGTGAGACTCTAAGATAAGCTCTCATCATCTGCATCAACTGAGTTTGAGCTATCATCAGCTGCTGCATCTCAGGATTGATGTTATTGTTGTTTTGGTTGGCATTAGCACAACGAGGAGGCATCTGTGGTTTCAATAAGGATAAGTAATGAGATATAACCCATAGATGCTAACATGCACAATACATCACATAACAACAATCACAAAATAATCAAGCACAAGATAAACTTAGAGTTTGAACAACGTAAACAACAAGTTTTGGGAAAATTAAACACACTAGCAAGCCATCCACATGTTGGATAATCATTCCGACTCGATAAATAAAAATGATGATAGATAAATAGATAGCGGAATAATCAACTCTACTCCTACATGTCGACCTACACGTCCACATGAGTAAGTCTGGATGTCTCCATGGCTGTCTTGTACTCCTCCATGCTGGTGGTCAAAGCCTCGACCTTCACCCGGAGGGCTCTCTTCTACGAGCGTAGCCTCTCTATCACTCCCTGCTGGGTCTCTAGCTCAAGGTCCTTGAGATCTAACTCGGCCCTCATGTCCTTGATCTTCTTGTTTCTATCCTGCACTCTCTTCTCCTGATTCTTGAACTTCTTGTCATGGCTCTCGAATATGGCCTCCATCTCCTTGATGATCTCGTCCTACTCCGCGAAGAGCTTGTCCTTCTCCCTCAACTGAACCTGAAGCTCGTCATTTCTAAGCATGACGTTGGTCCTATCTGTGTCGAGGTGTCTAACAAGGCTCTCGAGGTCCTAGAGATACATACGCACCGGCTCGATCGTCTCTCTAGTGGCGTCGTCATACGCAACAGTCTCTCCCTGCTCGTCGTGTCTCCCGAATGGGTGGAAGTAGAGGCCCCTGAGCTCGATGGAGTGACGTCCGCAGAGGCGTCCAAGTAGCTCCTATATGACTACGTCTAGTCCCTTCTCCTTGTCATCATGCATCAGCTTAAAGATAATCTCCTCCGTGAGTGGCTCCGTCTGGCGTCCAGGCTGCGAGACTCTAAAGCCCCAAAGATCCTTCCTCTTGAACTTAGTGAGCTAAAGTGACTTAATACTAGGGAGTGGGAGGTTGACCACACTAGTGAGCTCAATAAGACGAGAACCGAAACGAGTTTCCTTAAACTCCTCGATAGTGCTGACAACAAAGCTAGGCATCTATTGCATAACATAGAGAGAAATTAGAAACAATACAAGTAGAGATAAATTCATAAGATAATGAAACAAAAGCCAAAAGCATACATTCAACAATAAAAACATGCAAGTCATGGCATACAAATATCTACCACAAGCTCTAAGGTTCAAACATAACTTAGACAAATTTTTGCGAGAAAACGACAAGTGTGGTGGTCCAACTATTGGAATACGTCCCAATTCTCACTCATTGCTAAGTCTATGATATATTCCCTTAGACGTTTTAGGGCGGTCTATAAGTCTTGGTTATACTTCTTCTCTTCTCTAAGGTCATTTTAAGTGTTGAGCATTCTACACTTGAGTCTTTCACCAAGCTCCTTGATAGCATTCCAAGCTGCATTTCTTGCAGAGTCAAAGAATGTTGTATACATTTCTGAGTTGGTGATCATGCAGAATCCCGACTCTTTGTGGTTGTCTCCCTTGTTTTTGTACAAGTGGAGTTGCACCCACCAATACTCCTCTCCTTCATCCATCACGAGAAATCCCTTGTACACGGCTTCACCATGTATTCCCAAGCTAACCATGAGGTTTTTGAGTGCTTTGGGAAACTCCGTCTCACATTCTAAAGTCATGGTCATGAGTGGTCCCTTCTTGACGGCTTCATTGATGGTGGCCATCTACAATAGAGATGATAAAGGAGATTAGAATAGGTTTACGAGAAGAAAAGGACAAGTGTGGAATTTGCAAGGAGTTGCATTTTTTCCTAGTGGTTTCCTTAGTCTAATCCAACTTAGGGTCATAATCCTACAGGCAACACAGTGCTCCGATACCATCTGTAAGACCCCACCTTTTAAAGGTAAAGGCCACTGTAATTGCAATGCTAGTCCCTGGATCAAATGCTAGCATCCACGGTTTAAGATGAAGTACACAGATACAAAGGTCGTTATTACATCGTCATTCCAGAGATAACATAGTCTTTTACAACTCAATAGCCCAAGGCTAATACATAGAGTTCATAACATAAAGCTATAAGTCTTCATCTTCATGTGCCATAGGCAAGCATGTTGAGTGTAGACTCACAACCCTAATCTCCATCAGAGCAACCTGCAACATCATAAGTTACATCCACAGTCGGTCAATACATTTGGAATTGTATTGGCAAGTGATACCATAGTAGAATAGTAGTATCTAACATCTATATAAATTTGGCTAAGTGTAGCTTAGGCTTGCTTTGCTCAAAATAAGGTTTTCCTTATTAGTTGAAAACACTAAGTTGTTGTTTGTCAAAAACACCCAAGGAACCACCAATAGACATTGGTGAAACTTTACCCTTGTTCAACCACAAGTTTTTAACTTAGAAATTAGGATGAGGAGATCCTTGATTGCTTCAGTGTCTTTGATGCTCAAATTGTCCGTTGTCGGGGAAACAGCTAAGTACTTAGGTTTTACCCTCTCGAGAGGTGGTGCACTTTCCCCACAAAACTCGACATGCATCGAGACGAGACCTTTTAGAAGCATTCCCTTAGACCACCATGGACGCGTTCCATCCTATCACCTTACCACCAACTGTCCATCTGGCTAAGTTCTTGCAACCTATGTGGTCAAGGCAGATCCCATATGCCATGTGGTTGCACTAGAAGCTTCTCAACACTAAACATCTCAAATCCCTTTGTTCCTGGGTGGCTTTCCACAAGTGTGATACACAAGGTAAACCATAGACATGGGACTTGTGTAACCACTCAACGTAAACCAACATACCATTCCACCCAGGTGATCCATTCATATAGTTGTTTTATTAATCAAAACACAAGTCATATACTTAGAAAAATTTCATAGTATGAATATTCCACCCTTGTTTGCTACTAGCTAGGCTAAGCATGATATCATAACAAGTTTCTTAATTTAGAGAAAATTCCACTAAGACTACAACTACTAGGATTTTCCCAAGGCATAGAATAGTATATATACTTAGAAAAACATGCAAGCCCTACTCAAAAATATCACTAGTGCATAGTCAAAATAATAGGACAAAATACATGAAGCACCACTTGCCTTGATAGTTGGGGGAGTAGCAACAGTCCTCACAATCACAATCACCACTATCACCAAAATCTACACATAAAATAATAACACCAAATTCACATTCAAATATTCAAAAAAAATATATGAATGTATGCAAATGCAATGGAATGATTTTTCTATACTAAACAAGTCAAACAAAACAGTACTGAACACAAAGTAATCTATCTAAAGTCTAAAAAACTCAAATTTGCCTCAAAACAATTTTATAAACATTTTATATAGCCAAAATAAGAATATAATTGGTTCTGCAAATAATTCTATTTTCCAGAAGCAAAATACCCATTCAAGGCCACAATAGTGTAGGTCTTAATTTTCTAAATCTAATGATATATTATTTGTAATTTTTGGACAAACAGATCAAAAAATATGAATTTTACAAGTTTAAACATCTAATAAACCTTTTCTAGAATTTTGTCTGAACTGAACTGGCCATGTGTCTTAATATTACTAGCTGATACCATTTCACGTGGATCAATCAACACGAGCCATAGGATCTAAGTCAGATCGTAGGGTCCAGATCGACTGATACCCCTTCGATTAGTCATCTAATCCACAATGTTAGATCTAGATCTAACGGTGCCAGATCAAGCTACCAAAGAGGGGCGGCTCTGATGGCAAGTGCGGTGGCGACGGCTCGGCCGACGATGCACTGGCGGCGCTAGGGGGTGAGAGGGGGAGGTACGGGCCGTTACCGAAGCGCGAAGACGAGGTGGTGACGACGGTCGAGGAAGTGGAGGTGTGGGCGTACGGGGTCGTCAGGGATTCCTCGCCGGAGGTGAGGTCGGCGTCCGGTGTGTACGGGCGTCGTCGGCAGCGGTGCTACGGGGCACGAGAAGACAAACAAAAGGCGGCATTAGACGCGCGAGAGGATGGTGAGTGCAAGAGCATCTACCATAGAGAGGGGAGTTAAGTAGGCAGGGTCAGGTGCGGGGATTACTGCGGCATTCAAACGAATTGATTCGGAATCAATCGGCAAGGTAATGGGTGGCGACGGCAAGGTCTGCGGGCATTGATTGAGGACGGTGGTGATGTGGAGGTGGGGCCAGGATATCACCGAGAGGGGGTGCGGCACGCGCGGGTGAGAAAAGAGAGGGGCAGAGGGGCGTGGGGGAGCGGGTGGGCTTGCTGGGCCGCGGGGGTGGGGCTGGGCCGAAAAGCTGGCGCTGGCTTTTATTTTTTCTCTTTTCCTTATCTTTTTCTAATTTGATTTTCAGGAATGATTTGAAACCCAATTTCAAACAAGTTTGGATTCAAATATTTTCTAGATTTTGTACTGTGAACCTTGCACTAAAAAGTGTCACAAATACATCTATTCACTCAACCACACCTTGGTCTTTTGAAAATGAAAATAAAAATAAAACCAAGCCTCATATGAATATAATAAAATGGGCCTAAATATGGTTTTATTTGGTTTCAAACTTTGAAATTTTTTGTGCAAGCTCTAGATGCTATGATGATATGAATGCAATGCATGCCTTTACAATTCATGAATTTTTGGGATGTTACAATGTGACTTTTCAACTTTTATGTATTCAAACATTTTCAAATATTTTTAGAAGTGTCGCCTATAAATGTTTTTTAAAGATAGTGCAAAGAGTATGGCTCTGAATGCCACAAATGTAGGGGTTCGTAGCATGGAAAAACAAAAAAATTCTACCGCATGCACACAAACAAGCCAAGATCTATCTACTAGATTGTAGAAACGAGTCGATAGAAGCACTCACCCTCGAAGATTCTAAAGCGGTTAACGAGAGCAGATTCTCGTGGGTGATGTAGTCGTACACTTGCCGATCTCAAGATCGCGTAGACGATCTTTCCAGCGCTGCGTTCCGGCAGCGCTTCCGTAGTCGCTCACACGTTCGGTACTCGATGAAGACCTTCCTCTCCCTTATTCCAGCAGGCATCGGAGGTTGTAGTTCTCCCCTCGTGATTTTGGCAGCACGACAGAGTGGTGTCGGAAGTAGAGGGAAGATCCCGCAGGGCTTCGCATAAGCCGGTGCGAGTTATATTGGATTAGGGTTTCCCGGAGATCTAGGGTTTAGATGACCGGGAGGAGGAGGAGGTGTCAGCGACGAACCGGTGGTGGCGCGAGGCGGCACGGGGAGGCGGCGCGGCGGCGGTGTCGGCGCGGCGGCGGGGCTGCAGCGGCGGCTCGTGTGCGGGGAGAGGGGCTAGGGCTTGTTTGCTTTGGGGCAGCCCTCCCCGTCTATTTATGAGAGGGGGGCAGCCTTGGGAGGGGTGGGTTTGAATCCAAACCCAAACCCAAGTTGGATTGAGAGAAGGACTTGTTTCTTCTCCCACTAGGAAACCATTGTTCTAGTTTGACTTTTCAAACTCCCATTTTACTTTCAATTTAGAGCTTTAATTCTCTCTTGCAAATGCACACACCAAGTGACCTAGGATATGATCCAATCATTCCACTTACCCATGACACATTCATGGACCATTCTCCTTCCAGACCGGTGAACCTTCTAGACCCTTCTAGAACCTCTCCGATGAAAACAACGGAAACTTTCCCGAACTCCGAAATAGGACTTTCCTTATATGAATCTTATTCTCCGGACCATTCCGGATCTCCTCGTGATATCCCGGATCCCATACGAGACTCCGAACAACATTCGGTAACCACACTAACATTCCATATCTACTAAACAACATCGAATCCTTAAGTGTGTCTCCCTACGGTTCGTGAATTATGCGAACATGACCAAGACACTTCTCCGATCAATAACCAATAGAGGAATCTGGAAATTCATATGGCTCCCACATATTTCTACGATTACTTTGCGATCGAATGAACCACTTACATACGATACCAATTTCTCTTTGTCTCACGATAGTTTACTTATCTGAGGTTTTGATCGTCGGTATCTCTGCATTCCTAGTTCAACCTCGTTACCGATAAGTACTATTTTCTCATTCCCGTGATATGTGATCCCTTGTGAGCCAGTCACATGCTTGCACGCTAATTGGATGACATTCCACCGAGAGGGCCCAGAGTATATCTATCCGTCATATGGATGGACAAATCCCACTCTTGATCCATGTGCCTCAACCCATACTTTCTGAACACTCAATGCCACCTTTATAGACACCCAGTTATGGTGTGGTGTTTGATGTCATCAAAGCATCCTTCCGGTGATGGTGATTAACATGATCTCATGGTCGAAGGAATTAGGTTACTATGTATCAGAGTGCTTATAGCAAACGAACTATTGAAATGACTTGATCTTTATGCTATGCTTATCTATAGGAGTATGTCCATCATACCATTCTCCTAACGATATGATCTTGTTGTTAACAACATCTCAATGTTCATGATAGGGAAACCACAATCATTTATTAACCAACAAGCTAGTATTATGAAGAGGCTTTACTAGGGACTCTAATTTAGTTTACAAATCACACAAGTATTAATGTTTCCTTGTTAATACTATTATAGCATGAATGTAAACATTTATCATAAACACAAAGATATAATAATAACTATATTTATTATTGCCTCTAGGGCATATCTCCAACAGTCTCTCACTTGCACTAGAGTCAACTAATCTAGATTACATGGTAATATACCGAACACCCATGGCAGTTTGGTGCTGGTCATGTTTTGCCCTCGGGAGAGGTTTAGTCAACGGATCCGCCACATTCAGATTTGTGTGTACTTATCAAATCTTTATGTCACCATCTTGGACATGTTCTCGAATAGCGTGAAAACGTAGCTTGATGTGCTTCAGCTTCTTGTGTGACCTTGGTTCTTGCGCATTAGCTATGGCTCCCATGTTATCACAATAGATAGACATTGGGTCCAGCGCACTTGGAACCACACCGAGCTCTGTAATGAACTCCTTCATCCATATCGCTTCTTGTGAAGCCTCCGAAGCAGCTATGTATTCCGATTCAGTTGAAGATCTCGCCACAACGCTTTGCTTTGCACTCCTCCAACTAACTGCTGCACCATTCAAAATAAATACGTATCCAGATTGAGATTTAGAATCATCCGGATCTGTGTTCCAACTAGCATTGGTGTAACCATTAACAACGAGTTGTTCATCACCTTCATAAGAAAGAACCATATCCTTAGTTCTTCTCAAGTACTTAAGGATGTTTTTGACCGCTGTCCAATGATCCATTCCTGGATTACTTTGATATCTCCTAGTCAAACTAACAGCATATGCAATGTCGGGTCTAGTACATAGCATGGCATACATTAGAGATCCTATGGCTAAGGCATAGGGAGTCTTACTCATCCTTTCTCTATTTTCTGCCGTTGCTGGACTTTGAGTTTTACTCAAGGTCGTATTGGGCAACATGGGCAAGAACCCTTTCTTGCTATCTTCCATTCCAAACCTCTTTAGAACTTTGTCCAAATATGTACTTTGTGACAATGATATTAGGCGTCTTGATCTATCTCTATAAATCTTTATGCCTAATATGTAAGCTGCTTCGCCAAGATAGTTCATTGAAAAACTATTATTCAAATATTCCTTGACACTATTAAGAAGGTCTACATCATTCCCAATCAACAATATGTCATCTACATATAGTATTAAGAATGCTACAGAGCTCCCACTCACTTTCTTGTAAATACAAGCTTCTCCATAAGTTTGTATAAAACCAAAACTGTTGATTACCTTATCAAAACGTTGATTCCAACTTCGGGATGCTTGCTTCAATCCATATATGGACCGTTGAAGTTTGCATACCTTGTTAGCATCTTTAGGATCGACAAAACCTTTGGGTTGCATCATATACAACTCTTCATCAATGTCTCCATTGAGGAACGCCGTTTTGACATCCATCTGCCATATCTCATAATCATAATATGCAGCGATTCCTAACATAATCCTCACAGACTTTAGCTTCGCTACTTGTGAGAAAGTCTCATCGTAGTCAACTCCTTGAATTTGTCGAAACCCTTTTGCGACAAGTCGAGCTTTATAGACAGTAACATTACCATCAGCATCTATTTTCTTCTTGAAAATCCATTTGTTCTCGACAGCCTTCCGGCCATCCGGTAAGTCCACCAAAGTCCATACTTGGTTTTCGTACATGGATCCAATCTCGGATTTCATGGCTTCTTGCCATTTATTGGAATCTGGGATCATTATCGCTTCCTCATATGTCGCAGGGTCATCGGTGTTGTCCACCAACATGACACTCATAATGGGATCATACCAATCAGGAGTGGTACGAGTTCTTGTTGACGTGCGAGGTTCCGTAGTAACTTTAACCGATGTTTCATGATCAACATCATTAGCTTCCTCTCTTATTGGTGTAGGCGCCACAGGAACTACTTCTGGTGCTGCACTACTCGCAAGTTCGAGAGAAGGTTCAACAACCTCGTCGAGTTCTACTTTCCTTCCAGTCACTTCTTTCGAGAGAAACTCCTTCTCTAGAAAGGATCCATTCTTGGCAATGAAGATCTTGCCCTCGGATCTATGATAGAAGGTATACCCAATAGTTTGCTTCGGGTATCCTATGAAGACGCATTTTTCCGCTTTGGGTTCAAGCTTGTCTGGCTGTAACTTCCTTACATAAGCTTCGCAACCCCAAACTTTAAGGAACGACAATTTAGGTTTCTTCCCAAACCACAATTCAAACGGTGTCGTTTCAATGGATTTATATGGTGCCCTATTTAAAGTGAATGCGATTGTTTCTAATGCATAACCCCAAAACGATAGCAGTAAATATGTAAGTGACATCATAGAACGAACCATATCTAAGAGAGTTCGATTACGACGTTCGGACACACCATTACGTTGTGGTGTTCCCGGCGGTGTCAATTGTGAAAGTATTCCGCATTTCTTCAAATGCTCGCCAAACTCGTAACTTAAATATTCACCTACGTGATCAGATCGTAGAAATTTAATCTTCTTGTGACATTGATTCTCTACCTCACTTTGAAATTCCTTAAACTTCTCGAAAGTTTCGGACTTATGTTTCTTGAAATAGATATACCCATATCTACTCAAGTCATCCGTGAAGGTAAGAACATAAAGATAACCACCGCGCGATGCTACACTCATTGGGCCAGACACATCGGTATGTATGATTTCCAATAAGTTCGTAGCTCGCTCCATCATACCAGAAAATGGAGTCTTAGTCATTTTACCCACGGACATCTTCGCATCTTTCAAGTGATTCGAAATCAAGTGATTCAAGAAGTCCATCGGAATGGAGTTTCTTCATACGCTTCACTCCAATATGACCAAGACGACAGTGCCACATATAGGTCGAGTTATCGCTCAATTTCAAACGTTTAGCTTCAATATTATTAATGTGTGTATTTCTACAATCGAGATTCAATAAGAATAGACCATCTATCAAAGGTGCATGTGCATAAAACATATTACTCATATAAATCTAACAACCATTATTCTCGGACTTAAACAAGTAACCGTCTCGCAATAAACATGATCCAGATATAATGTTCATGCTCAACGCAGGCACCAAATAACAATTATTTAAGTATAAAACTAATCCCGATGGTAGATGAAGAGGTAGCGTGCCGACCGCGATCACATCAACCTTTGATCCATTTCCAACGCGCATCGTCACCTTGTTCTTCGCTAGCTTCTGTTTATTCTGCAGTACCTGTTTTGAGTTACAAATATGAGCAACCGAACCAGTATCAAATACCCAGGCACTACTACAAGTACTAGTGAGATACACATCAATAACATGTATATCGGATATACCTTTCTTCTTGATGTTGCCGTTCTTCAAATCCGCCAAGTACTTTGGGCAATTCCGCTTCCAGTGACCTTCTCCCTTGCAGTAAAAGCACTCATGTAAGGTTCCCAACCTTTTATAAGGTAGAGATCCCTGTGTTTACAATGCTAGTCCCTGGATCAATAGCTAGCATCCACAGTTAAGATGTAATATCAAGAAACAAAGGTCATAATACAACTTTATAACCAGGAATAAAATAGTTTATTGCATCTTACATAGCTCATTTGGCTATCTCAATACAATGCAGCAGAATCTAACAATAGCATGGGGTCCTTCATCTTCAAAGTGCCACAGGCAAACATGTTGGTTGTAGACTTGTAATCCTAATCAACACACTTCACTAATATCAAACAAACCTGCAACATAACAAGTTACAGCCACAAGGGTCAATACATTTGAATTGTATTGGCAAGTGATATTATGGTAGTATAGTGGAGTCTATCATCTATATGCATTTGGCTAAGTGGAGCTTAGGCTTGCTTTGCTCAAAATAGATTTTCCTTATCATTTGAAAACACTAAATTTTGTTTGACAAAAATCACCCAAGGCATCTCCCAATAGAAATTGGTGATCCTTCAACCCTTGTTCAACCACAAGATTTTAACTTAGACATTGGGATGAGGAGATTCTTGATAGCTTCCATGTCTTGATGCTCAAATTGTCCTTTACCAGGGACATGGATAAGTACTTAGATTTTACACTCTGCAGAGGTGGTGCACTTTCCCCACAAGACTTGGTTTCCCAAGACAAGATCTTTTAGAAGCCTTCCCTTAGACCAGAATGGACGCGTTCCAACCTATCATCCCCTACCACCAACTGTCCATTTGGCTAAGTTATTACAACCTATATGATCCAGGTAGAGCCCATAATGCCAAGTGGTTGCACTTGAAGCTTCTCAACATTTGACATCTCAAATCTCTTTGTTCCTGGGTGGCCATCCACAAGTGAGATACACAAGGTAAACCATAGAAATGGGCCTTGTGAACCACTCAACACAAACCATTCCTTCCATTCCACCCAGGTGATTCATTCACTTAGTTGTTTTATTAAACAAAACACAAGTCCTTGACTTGGAAATATTCCATAGTATGATTATATATTCCACCCTTGTTTTCTATTAGCTAAGCTAAGCATGATAGTATTAGGAATCTTAACTTAGGAAATTTCCACTAAGGTTTCATCTACTAGGATTTCCCATGGCATAGTTTATACTTAGCAAAAATTCCATGCAAGTCCTACTTAGAAATATCACTAATGCATAGTGAAAATAATGGGACAAAGTATGAAGCATAACTTGCCTTTTTGGTAGAGAATATAAGTTCACTTCTTGATCTTTGGAATATTCACACTCTTCAAATCACTACAATTCAATCAAGCAAGGCACAAATTCAATCTACCATTCAAGCAACATCACATAAAATAATAGAATCAAAACAATGCATGCAAGCATGCCAAACTTTGTTTTATTTGGAGAAGTGGTTTCTAATAGGTTATAAACATTTGAAAACACCTATTGGTCATTTTATAAAAGTGGCAAAACCATTTGTAAAAGGTTTTACTCATAAACCATTTTTAAACCGAATCAATATTTTATGTGACTAAAAATGCTTTTAGCAAAGTAATAATCTTTATAGGGTTCACAAAATACATTTTCAAATCATAAAACTTGGTGTTTAGAGTCAGAGAGTTTAAATCAAAACATTTCTCAAAGGTTTTCTCCAAAAAAGCATTTTTAGCATATAAACAATATTTTTATTTGACTGGAAATGGTTTTAAGTCAAAGGTTTATTCTTTTGTTTCACCAAATACATTTTTGAAACCACAAATTGATTCTATGGTCAGTAGGTTCAAATCAAACCATTTGCCAAAGATTTTATCCCCAAAATAATTTTAGAATGAATTTTATATTCCAAACATGCATACACAAGTTTCTGCAAAAACAATCAATTTAACAGAAGAATTTTACTAAAAAAAAGTGCATGGTTGGATAGGTCTTGTCTTGATGATTCCATTGATATAAAATTTGCAAAATTTGGACGTGTGGTTTGAAAGTTATGAATTTTTCAAATTGGAACATCTAATAGATCAATTCCTGGTTTTTATAAACAGACCGGGCCACGTGGAGCAATTTCATTGGGCGGTACCGCTTCGGTTGGATCGAGCCTTCTGGGCCGTTAGATCTAAATGACTATGCACGGTACAGATCAGAAGATACCCCTTCGATTAAGTTTCTATCGCGTGTGTTGGATCTAAATCCTACGACGCTCAACCACTGACCATTCACTAGCGATGCTGGCGGCGGCGACTGGCGGCGGAGCGGTGGCGTTGCTGGCGATGCAGGAAGCGAGAGAGGGTGGGGAGAAGCTCACCAGGTTCGCAGGGTGTTGCTGATGCTCAACTTGCTTGCGGGAAGGCAGGGGGCGTACGGGGTTGATGACAATCGCTCGCCGGAGTTCAGGACAGCGTCGGGCACGCACTGGCGTCGTAGTTGGCGTGGCTACAGGGCATGGAAGAGCAAAGCAGTGGGTATGTTAGACGCGTGAGAGAGAGGAGAGCGTAGGAGTATCATCGCGAGAGGAAGGGGAGGTCGGTGTTACCGGGGAGACGTCGACGGAGTTGCTGTCATCGGTGGCGGTGCTCTGTCAAGGTTGTCTCCGATGCTCTGGGTCACAAGAAGACATGCGGTTGGGGTTAATGGGTGCGCACAGTGACGGTGAACTAGCGAGCATGTACTGGAGAGGATGGGGCGACGTGTACTCACCGAAATCGTCGCCGGAGTGTGTCGGAGGCAGTGGCGGTGTGTGGACAAATTCGAGCATCCTAGGGGCAGTGGGGAGGGGATGTTTGGGGGGAATGAAATAGGAGGAGCAGGCGGTTAAGAAGACGTGGTCACGGCGAGGAATAAACGCGACATTAAGGAGGATTTAAGCAGAGGAATTAGTGCAGCAACGACAGCGGCGTTGGGGGAAGAAGGGGTCATCGCGGGGTAGGAGAGAAAGCTGACAGGTGGGGCATCGTTGTCAGTGAGTGAGAGAGAGGGGCGTGGGGTCCACTGCTCAGTGACCTTGCGGGTTCTATTTTTAGTGAAAACATTTCACTGCGGGGGTGAGCAGGTGGGCTGTTGATGGTCTTAGCGGGCTGGGCTGGCTAGATCATATTTTTTGTACTGTTTTGTTTTTCTTTTTCTATTCTTATTATTCTGTTTTGATTTTGATTAAACAATTTAAACATTCATTTGAATTCAAATTCTTGCCAAATTTTGTGAAGACTCAAATACTGAATAATAGTATATTCTGAAGTCAATTTTGGGAATAAATCTTTATTCTCTTTGGGGTCTTTTAATTATTTAGTTAGGCCTTTGTTTTAATTCAAATAAGATTTAAATAATGTTTTCACACTCCATTTGAAACTTAAATATTTTCAAATCTTTTCAGTAGGTTTTATTTGTTTATTTGGGTGTCAAATAATTCACCTTGAATTATTTGGAAATATTTTTTTAATATGATTTATTAATCATTTAAAATTGGATTTGTCTTTATTCAAATGGAATGTGGTTTATGCCATTTTACTTTATTTTGGAAAATCCTTTATCATTTTATTTTATTTGGATTTGGATTATGTTTATTCCATTTGCTTATGGATTAGGTCAAGTTTTGATTTGGCCTTTAAATATTCCTTATTTAATATTTCTTTCTTCATCTTATAAAATCCATATCTTTTTATTTAGAGATCCAAATTTGGTGATTCCAATTTGTAAAATTTTATTTAATATTTGTTTATCATTTTAAATCTCTTTAGGATTATTTGCTCACCATTTGGTATGGATTTTTAGATAGGTTCTTTATTAGCTTTGGAAATTTAATTTCCTTATCTTATTATATCCATAAGATTTTATTTATGGTTCCAATTTAGGTGAAACCAATTCATATGGTTTTATAATATTTCTATTTGTCATTTTTGATCATTTGTAAATGTTTGTTGACAAATTTTTATATGGTTCAAATCCATAGGCTCGAAGACAACTTGGAAATGATTTTCTTCCATTAGGTTTTAGGGTTTTGGTTTAACTTTTCCAAGTGTTTAAATTTCAAGATACATTCATTGAGGTATGCACTTCACTTGATTTGGATTTTGTTTGATTCAAACTTTAATTAAAGTTTGCTCAAGATGGGATTTTTAAGTTTCCATTTAGAAACAAAAGTTTCTTTTCACCCTAAATTTCAACAATTATTTATTTTTCACATTACAAGATTTGGAAAATCTTGGGATGTGACAACTCAGTATCAGGCTTAGGCCCAGCCTTGGTCTTCTTCGCCGGTGCGGTAACTCTCTTACCGCCCTTCTTGAAGTTTACCTTTTTCTTAGACTTGCCTTGCTTCTTGAATTTGGTGGTCTTATTGACCAACAACACTTGGTGCTCTTTCTTGATCTCCACTTCTGCAGATTTCAACATGGAGAAGAGTTCTGGCAACGACTTGTCCATGTTTTGCATATTTTAGTTCATCACAAACTTCTTGTAACTTGGTGGTAGTGACTGGAGGACACGGTGAATCCCCAAAGCATTAGGAATCACTATTCCCAAGCTTTGAAGCTTGCTTGCGTGCCCAAACATCTTAAGCTCGTGCTCACTGACGGAGCTGCCCTCTTCCATCTTGCAGTTAAAGAAATTTTCAGAAGCCTCATAACTCTCAATTGCCGCATGAGCCTCAAATATCATTTTGAGTTCACGGACAATATCATGTGGGTCATGATTCTCAAACCTTTTCTGAAGCTCCGATTCCAAACCATACAAGATAGCACACTGAACTGTGGAGTACTGATTCTTCTGAGCGAGGAAAACATTGTTTACCTCATCGGTAGCATTAGCTGCAGGCGGTCCACCCAGCGGTGCATCCAGCACATAGGTCAAATTACCAGCATTGAGGACAATCCTCAAATTGCGGAACCAATCCGCGAAGTTGCTTCTATTGTTTTTCAACTTTTCTTTCTCTAGGAATGCATTAAAATTGATGGTAGGGGACGCCATTGATCTACAACATATTTGCAATAGTTTAGACTAAGTTTATGACAAATTGAGTTCTAATTAATAGTTAAATTAATCTAGGTGAACTCCCACTCAAAACAATATCCCTCAAATTGTTTTAGTGATCACACGAATCAAATCCACCACATCAAAACCGATCATCACGAGAGTTGATGTAGCTTCAATGGCGAACAATCAATGTGTTCATCATATCTACTATATGACTCATGCTTTACCTTTCGGTGATCCGTGTTCCGAGACCATGTTTGTACATGCTAGGCTCGTCAAGATCAAACCTTAGCTTCCCCATGAGCAAATCTGGCTTGCTCACATTGTATACACTCGCAGAATCTAACACACCCGATCATCACGTGGTGCTTCGAAACAACGAGCTTTAGCAACGGTGCTTACTAAGGATGAACACTTTAAAACTTGAAATTTTGTGCTTGAGGGATCATCTTATAATGCTACCGTCACAAACTAAGCAATACAAGATGCATAAAGGATTAACATCACATGCAATTCATAATATGTGATATGATATGGGCTTTCTTCTTGTGCTTCCGATCTCCATCTTCAAGCACGAACATGATCTCCATCATCACCGGTATGGAGTCAAGGTCAATGGCACCGTTTCATGGTTGTCGTCCACCAGTTACAACTATTACAACTACTTTGACTAGACACGCATGTCTTAACGGAATTTAAAAGACAACCATATGGCTCCTGTCGGTTGCCAACTTACAATAAGGAACATTGAATACATCATATATAATCACAATCATGGCCATATCACATCACAGCACACCCCTGCAAAACAAAGTTAGACGCCCCTAATTTTCTTTGCATATTTTACGTGGTTTGGGGCTTTCAGTAAGTGTCGTTCTAACTTACGAACAAGAACCACAACGTTGATGTTTGAACTATCAAGTGCCCGTTGTAAATTGAATCTATACTATGATGGGAGAGACAGACACCCGCAAAGCCACTTATGCAATACAAGTTGCATGTTGAGCGGGGAGCAAGTCTCATGAACGATGTCATATAAGGTTAGTCCGGGCCGCTTCATCCCATCATACCGCAAGATGCAAAGTACACAAAAAGCAATTGATAATAAAAGCACCACCGCCCACAATGACCATTGTGTTCTACTCGTGCAACATATCTACATATAGACATGGCTCTGATACCACTGTAGGGGTTCGTAGCATGGAAAAACAAAAAAATTCTACCGCATGCACACAAACAAGCCAAGATCTATCTACTAGATTGTAGCAACGAGTCGATAGAAGCACTCACCCTCGAAGATTCCAAAGCGATTAACGAGAGCAGATTCTCGTGGGTGATGTAGTCGTACACTTGCCGATCTCAAGATCGTGTAGACGATCCTTCCGGCGTTGCATTCCGGCAGTGCTTCCGCAGTCGGTCACACGTTCGGAACTCGTTGAAGACCTTCCTCTCCCTTGTTCCAGCAGGCAGCAGAGGTTGTAGTTCTCCCCTCGCAATTCCGGCAGCACGACGGCGTGGTGTCGGAAGTAGAGGGAAGATCCTGCAGGGCTTTGCTTAAGCTGGTGCGAGTTATGGTGGATTAGGGTTTCCCGGAGATCTAGGTTTTAGATGACCGGGAGGAGGAGGTGTCGGCGGCGGCTAGGGCGGCGACGACAAACCGGCGGCGGCGCGGCGGCGGGGCTGCGGCGGTGGCGGCTCGTGTGCGGGGAGAGGGGCTAGGGCTTGTTTGCTTTGGGGCAGCCCTCCCCCTCTATTTATGAGAGGGGGGGCAGCCTTGGGAGGGTGGGTTTGAATCCAAACCCAAACCCAAGTTGGATTGAGAGAAGGACTTGTTTCTTCTCCCACTAGTAAACCATTGTTCCAGTTTGACTTTTGAAACTCCCGTTTGACTTTCAATTTAGAGCTTTAATTCTCTCTTGCAAATGCACACACCAAGTGACCTAGGATATGATCCAATCATTCCACTTACCCATGACACATTCGTGGAACATTCTCCTTCTGGACCGGTGAACCTTCTAGACCCTTCTAGAACCTCTCCGATGAAAACATCGGAAACTTTCCCGAACTCCGAAATAGGACTTTCCTTATATGAATCTTATTCTCCGGACCATTTCGGATATCCTCGTGATATCCCGGATCCCATCCGAGACTCCGAACAACATTCGGTATCCCTACTAACATTCCATATCTACTAAACAACATCGAATCCTTAAGTGTGTCTTCCTACGGTTCGTGAATTATGCGGACATGACCAAGACACTTCTCCGATCAATAACCAATAGAGGAATCTGGAAATTCATATGGATCCCACATATTTCTACGATTACTTTGCGATCGAATGAACCACTTACATACGATACCAATTTCTCTTTGTCTCACGATAGTTTACTTATCCGAGGTTTTGATCGTCGGTATCTCTGCATACCTAGCTCATCCTCGTTACCGATAAGTACTCTTTTCTCGTTCCCGTGACGTGTGATCCCTTGTGAGCCAGTCACATGCTTGCAAGATAATTGGATGACATTCCACCGAGAGGGCCCAGAGTATATCTATCTGTCATATGGATGGACAAATCCCACTCTTGATCCATGTGCCTCAACCCATACTTTCTGAACACTCAACACCACCTTTATAGCCACCCAGTTATGGTGTGGTGTTTGATGTCATCAAAGCATCCTCCGGTGATGGTGATTAACATGATCTCATGGTCGAAGGAATTAGGTTACTATGTATCAGAGTGCTTATAGCAAATGAACTATTGAAATGACTTGATCTTAATGCTACGCTTATCTATAGGAGTATGTCCATCATACCATTCTCCTAATGATATGATCTTGTTATTAATAACATCTCAATGTTCATGATCGAGAAACCACGATCATCTATTAATCAACAAGCTAGTATTATAAAGAGGCTTTACCAGGGACTCTAATTTAGTTTACAAATCACACAAGTATTAATGTTTCCGGTTAATATTATTATAGCATGAATGTAAACATTTATCATAAACACAAAGATATAATAATAACCACTTTTATTATTTCCTCTAGGGCATATCTCCAACAACAACATAGTAAATTTCACACATAATAGAGTATGTTTTGTGGTTAACAAGTTTCTTGAATTCTTAAGATTTCTATCTAATTTGTCATAATTAAATGACTTTTTGTCAATTGACCAAAGTAGGTTAAATTTAAAGTACAAGTGCATGATAAATTGCTTGTAAATTTGTCCAAAACTCATATATAATTATTATACACACAGTCATAGTGAAAACCAATGACTGTTTTGAAATATACAACTCCTTTGAATTCAATTTTCATGCTGACACATATGGCCATGTTTAAAAAAGTCAAAGAAAATATAGAAACATTGCAAAAATGAGCAAAGGCCATTTTTTTCTTTTCTTTTGAAGAGGGGCATTAGAACCTTGGCCTCTGCATCGGTTGATACACACAACCTTTTATTAAAAATTCATAGTAGTAAAAAGGATGTTGTTAAAGTTTAAATATAAGGGACCTGGGCACCTTCACCGAACCTCCACAATTAACCTTTCTTCCTCTTCTCCGCCCCACTTATCCTTTACGACTTTGCAGCTATGGCTCCGAAGACCAGAGCTCCCCAGGTGAAGAAGAAGAATATCCAGGTGGCGGCGACAAAAGTCCCTGGAGAAAAAGAAGACATATCGCCGCATTCCGAATCCTTCTCTGGTTAATCCAGGTAGAAGTCTCCACCAAGCAGGCACAGGAAGAAGCGGGCGACGAGGTCCGTCAAGGCCTGGCTACATTTTCCCGTTGGCCGAATCAGGCGCTACCTCAAGGAGGGTCAGTACTCCCAACGCATTGGCTTCGGGGCTCCCGTCTACCTCGCGGCCATTCTCGAGTTCCTCATAGCCGAGGTGCTGGAGCTCGCCGGGCAAGCCGCCAAGGACAGCAAGAAGATCTGCATCATGCCAAGGCACGTGATGCTCGATGTCATGTGCGATGAGGATATGAGCAAGCTGCTGGCCGGCGTCACCATCGTGCATGATGTCATGCTTCCCAACATCCACGAGTTGCTGCTTGGCGATGGTACCACGGAGGACGCAGTCAAGTTGCCCGTGGAGGATGCTGCCAAGTCGCCTGGGAAGACCACAGAGTCCCCCTAGCAGTCGCTAATTTGTACTGTACTCTGTATGATGTTGGGTTTTCTCTGTTTGCAGTTTGGCTAATCATCGGTGTCAATGTAATGTTCGGATCATGGTCTAAGAAAAATCTTGAGGGTTCTAAAAAAATGTTGTTTTCCAAATCTTATCCTATACTCCCTTTCTTTAATATTACCCCCTTTGCCACAATCCAAGCTTTTAGACATATATAGTGGACCAACATTTGGATGAATCTAGACACTATTTAGCATATAATCACTCCGTTTCAAAATATAAGATGTTTTAGATTTGTGAAGCTAATGTATCTAAACTCATTTTAGTATGTAGATTCAGAGAGGTTTGGAGTGATCCTGCACACTAAAAGGGCTCTAGATTCATCAGCTTCACAAAGCTAAAACATCTTATATTTTGAAACGGAGGGAGTAGATTCATCCAAAATTTGAAAAGTCTGAGACATCTATTTCGAGACAGGGGGAGTAGTAAATAATTTCGTAGGTGTGAGTGTCTAACTATCAGGAAAAAATCTCAAATTTTCCGCAAAGAAAGCCCGAATAATATTGGGTTTGAATGCCACAAGCCAAGTTTTCAGAAATATTTAGTGGGTTAACATGTTGTACTTAAGAATTCCATATTTATGAGTTTTCAAGGTTCCTATCTAACTCCGCCCACTTGAATGTCTTTATGTCGATGTATAGAAATTAGGTCAAATTTGAACTACATGTAAATTGTAGGTTGTATTGAAACTTTTACGAAAGAGATTTTGGAGGTACCCATCGGTAGGTCAATTAATATACAATATCATAAACCACCGTAAGTTTTGACGACAGGTTCAACTTCTTGCTATAAGATTTTGCATCTTGACAATTTAACGAAACTATGTCAAACTTGAGCTACAAGTAAGCGCAAAGACGTGGTTTAGGGCGTGTTTTGTTTTAGGGAGGTTTAGGGCGTGTTTGCTGGGCTGCATCTGTGTTGCACCGGCGGGCCTTTTTGTGTTGCACGCGCAGAGAAGAGTTGGAGGCTCGAGATGCATCGGGAAGGAGCGCTATAAATCCCCTCACCATAAAAAGTGTCATCTTTATAAGGACTATGTTATCATGATGCTTGCACCATTGTATCCGTGCTGAAGTGCCATTATTAATAAAATAAATTGTATGACTAACTGTGTGATGCGACGCAGGACTGTATCATCATGACGCGTGCACTATTGTATCAGCGCGGAAGTGTCATTGAATTGAGCATCCAATCGGTCGCATCTTTGCAATATTCTCTGCCACGTGTGCGCAACACTTCTCCTAGAAGGCACATCGCACGATGGATACAGCTGGAGATAGTAGGGGAGATAACTGTGGTGTGCCTAGACTTTTGACTATCTACCTCCACTCGTCACTAGGCGCCCTCCTCCCTTTTTTCTTCCTCACGTGCTCACCCAGCTCCTTCTCCCTCCCTCTGCGCAGCCATGCCTCCCTCCCGGAAGCGTTTAGCGGTGACATTGCATGAGGAGAGAAAATAAAGAGCTCGCTGCGATGGTTTACACACTATAGAGTCAAAAGATATGATCATGAAGGATGTGCCCGCAGGAAAGGGGTCCTCCGGGTAGGTCTTGTACTTATTCTCCTTAATCATGTTCTCCAGCATTCTTCTTCTTCTCCTTCGTCATCATCTTATTCTCCTTGTTCAGAGCCAGCGGTTCACCAGCAGACCTGTTCGCCCCAGTTCCCCGGGTCAGGCGAGGTAAGCATTGTACACTGGGTTTTAATGACTAGGAATCAGGATTTCTTGATCTTTTCCGCAACGCCCAGTCTTTCATAAAGCTCGGTGCTATAACTTCAGATATTGTTTTCCCTGTTCCATGATAGGGCTGAAACCGTGTTTTCTTTGTCCCAGGAAAAGAAGCCACAACTCAACACTCAGGTGGATGCTTGACTTAATGCACGGATAAGTAGCCACGGGGAGAAAATGCAAACTCAAGAACTGGAATTAGAACGGATCAAATCAGCTATGAAGACCCTTACTAAGGAGTGCGGCTAGCTGAAAAGGGACAACGCTGCCTGGGAGAAACTGCATAAGAAGTTCCAAGCCTTGACCCGACGGAATATATCCATCATCGAGGGGCTCTCGAAGGATAATGCGAAGCTAACAAATGCTAACGTCGATCTCCATGCCAACAACATGAACCTTCTTGGGAAGCTCTAGGAATCTCTCAATGAGCAGGTCAAGATCAGGCAGGACATGCTCGTACATCGCCTACTACTTGAAGAGAAGGAGGAGGAAAACAAGCAGCTCCTCGCCAGGCTTTCCTTGGTGCCGATCTGCTAAACTGAACTACATTATGTTTCTATTTTGCAACTATAAACTAAACTATCCGAACTATATGAGTTGCAACGGGAGACACCTTTTGCGCATTCCAAAACCAATATGCTTTCCTATTGTTTCTATCTATTTATTCACAGTTACAAATGCTCAAGAAAGCTTCAGAGTTACAGTGTGAGAACTCTGCTCTGGACGACCAAATATTACTAGTGTCATCCCGTGAATCTAACATGCAGGGCATGGACTATGTGTCCCTATTACATCTCGTTTGATCCAATTCGCCATTCCATCACAAGAATGGTTCAAATGACGACCTAAACAAGTGTTGCATGAAACTGAACAAAACAGGTGCAGGGTTTTCAGGTGCTAACTGAACAAAATCTAGAGGTTGTCGACAATAGCCTGACGGCAGCAGTAACCTGACGAAACTAAACATTAGAAGATGCATAAGATTTATTCAATATAGCATAGAATCCAACATTAACTAAAGTTTCACCTCATTAAAAAATGTCTTCTCATGTTCATAATTATCAAACCAACTGTAGTGTATGCACTGTATAAATTAACAGTGCATTCAGGCAACTGAATCTTCAAAACAACAAGAAGCCACCAATAGTCTACATACTATCATTATAAGTTTAAGTAGATGAACCATCACAATATTTGGAATACAGATTCATGCTAAGTTCACGAAGTATATACAATAGATCAAACAAAGTAGCAGACTCACCATAACAAAAGCTACATCAGCTTGCAGATGAGCATCTGTTGATGCTCAACCATGGAGTGTAGATAAAGTGAGTGGAATATCCTACATGAGTTTTAAAGCCAACTAAGTGGGATCATGTTGGCCAAGTGTTTACTCACACAACCAATAGTTGATGATGGTGTTTCTAGCCAACCTAGAGAGGTCTATAGCCCATGCAATGTTGGCATGGGCCCACATCTAACACAAAATGTCTCATCATATCTTGTCATAGAAAAATTATACATAGATCTATCAAGTAGGTAGGATCATGTTGTACAAGTGATCCTGGCATCTTACCTGTGTCGCTTGGAAGGGTTAACGGCACAGGACCTGCTCCTGTTCATGATGGTGGCCATGGCTTCTATGGCTCAATGGGTTGGTCGAGGGGTCTGATTCTGCATAATTTCAGATAAGGCATTTGGTACTGCATTTGATACTGAATTTTCTCCAGTGTGTATGTGAAATGAACAAGTCAAGCTCTAATGTGCTGACATTGTAGTGTGATGTTCTAGGGTACAAACTGTAGGGTTCGCAGCATAGAAAACAAAAAATTTCCTACGATGGGAACTAAGTACCAAGATCTATCTACTAGATACAAACAACGGGCGGATGTATATCCGTAGAGAACATACCCTTGAAGACCGACAAAGCTTAACGAGTTCGACTCGTGGTTGATGTAGACGATCTCTTGCCGATCTCAAGATCGAGAGGAAGTCCTAGGGCCGCAAATCAGCAGCGCATCCGTGCTCGCACACACGTTCGAGGCACCGAGCAACCTCCGCCTCCTCGCTCCAGCGATGCAGCGGAAGCACAACTCTTTCTTGCCGAATAGCCACCGGGAACATGTATCTCGCTAGTCCGATACCATGGGGGATAAATTCTAGAGGGGGAGAGTGATCCTTCACGAGGAGGTGTGAGTGAGAAGTGAGAGGAGGGGCTCCTTATATAGGGGAGGGGGGCAGCCCAAGGGGCATGGCCGCCGGCTATGGAGGGTGCCCCCACCTCTCCCTCATTCATGTGGGTGGACACTCCACTCACAAAATGGCCCTTCAATTTTATCCACTAAAAATCCACTCAAATTCCCATTAAATTTCCACCAAATTTAATGCAAACTCTCATTAAATAAAACTCTTTTATTTTATTCAGAATTTTGTCAATTACTTTAATGACAAACATTCACAAATAACCCCTTGCTAGAATTCTATTTCACGTGCATAACCTCTTTATGCAATTTCACCCGAAAACCTGTCTCGGTATCTAGTGAAACAAATTTCTGCGCTTGTTCATTCTTTCGGCATAAAACTTTTGCTCCAATTGGATGTCGGTGTCTCTTAAGTGTGTCACCCTACGGTTCGTGAATAATGCGGACATGATCGAGACCCCTCTCGGATCAATAATCAGAAGCGGGATCTGGAGACCCATACTGACTCCCACACATTCAGCGATGATTTTCTTGTGATCGTCGGAACCTTTTACGCTAGTATCTTAATCCCTTTGTTTCACGATATATTACATGTCCGAGATTCGATCATCGGTATCTCCATACCTAGTTTGATCTCGTTACTGACATGCACTCTTTTCTCGTTCCCCTGATATAACATTCTAGTGATCAAATCACTTGCTTGCAAGCTAACTAATGTGATATCATCGAGAGGGCCCAGAGTATATCTATCCGTCATCAGGATGAACAAATTCCATTCTCGATCCATGGGCCTCAACATAACACTTTATTAGTTCTGAATCCATCTTTATAATCACCCAGTTACGGTGTGACGTTTGATGTTATCAAGAAACTCTTCCGGTGTTAGTGATTGACATGATCTCATGGTCTAAGGATTAGGATCACTTCGTAAGTTGTTATAGTAATATAAACTCAATGACTTTGATCGTAATGCTATACTTCGGATGAATGTTCATCACACCATTACACTAATGTTGTGATCCCGTTATTAACAACATCCAATGTCCATGATCAGGAAACCTTGATCATCTTGTTAATCAACGAGCTAGTTTATGAGAGAGGCATAACTAGGAACTTTCTGTTTGTTTATTAAACACACATGTATTAACGTTTCCGTATTAACACAATTATAGCATGCAAAATAAACGTTTATCATATACTTGGAATACACATAATAAACACTTTATTATTGCCTCTCAGGGCATATTCCCTTCACAAACTGGTTGTATTATTATGTTCGAAAATGTGAACTAAATGTGTGAATTATTTGGCTTTTTGCATGATGACAATGCCACATGTTGGCACTAATTGTGGCATCTATTAATTTGATCGTACTAAAGCATACAACTTTGAGTGATCAGTATAAGCTGGTGATTACCCAAGCTATCTGAAGATGGGCAAGTCAAGGCCACTGTGTCTCTATCACCTACAGATTCAATGGCATGATTACATGGTTTTGAGTACATCAAATCGATTGGGCAGATTCAAAGCCACCCAAACATCTAAAAATATAACCTCTGCTGAAAAGATGATCCTCCACTATAAGACTTGATATGACAGGATTTTATGTCAATCAGTCAAACTCCCTCTAGTACTTTCCATGTTTGAATCATGCGCTGCCAAAGTTTTTTGCTAGCTAGGTCATATCAAGTCTTACAATATCGGTCAATTTTCTCCCTTTCCAACTTCATTCTTTTGGATGCGGCGTAGGTACAGCCAGGTCAGGTGGATCATCGACCTTCAGTACAATGTATTTTCACTACTGAGCCTATGGAAATGAATTTTTCAAACCCACTTCAGAAAAAAAGTTTCCCATAATCTTGTTTCAAAAAGAAACTTCCCTTAATTAGCCTTTGGTGGTGAGCAGAGCCGCCAAACCCCGGTATATTTTACCAACTACATCGAATTTTCACTAAGGAGCTAACGAAGATATTGGACATTCAACCCAAGTCCGGCACAAAACATTGCAAATTTAGTGAGGATCTAATTAGAAAATAGTACATTCGACCAACTCTAGCCCAAAATCTCGCGAATTTGTCCTTCTTGGGTCAGATCGGCCGTGGGGCACCAACCCTCAACACATTGTTACTTTTTTTAAGAATGAAGCACACTGAAGAAGTTTCACTAAGGAGCCCACGATAATAAGCCCATTTGTTCACAAGATTGGACCCAAATTATTTTTTATATCGCCCAAAATCTTCTTAATTTAGCATTTTCCGTGCCATTCTGATTAAGTATAGTGCAAGCTTTGCCTACCCAAGTTTTATTTATGCTGACCATGTAGCATTTTTAATGGCAATCGTCATCGTTGCCTTTTCATTTTAAGTGACATCAACATTTCTAAACCTAACATTTTATGAGTAGCATAGTTGGTTCTAGCATAGTGGAAGCGCATGCAGTTGCCATTTGTTAAAGTCTTGAGTTTGATTCGAAACCTAGGGTTATAAATATATATAATCTATGTCGTACTTGTACATTTGTTCCATCATAAACACGTTTCTTGCATAGAGAAGGCTGACATCTAGGACCCAGCAACGTTACCAAGCTCAAACCGGGGGAGGCGTCCAAAAAAAAGTCCAACATACACACGTGTCCTCTACAGAGGAGGCTAACATGTGGGACCCACCAGAGAGACCTAATATAGAGGAGGCATCGAGTAACGTTGCCAAGTTCGAAACAGGGAGGCGCGGGCGAGAAAAAAGTCCAGCATGTACACGTTTCTTCTAATGAGAGGATGACATGGGGGACCCACTAGCCTGTATAAATTGCTGGTGCATCGAGCAACGTTGCCAAGTTCGAAACAGGGAGGCGCGGGCGAGAAAAAATTCCAGCATGCACACGTTTCTTCTAGTGAGTGGCTGACACAGGGACCCACCAGCCTATATAAACCGCGAAAGCGAGCAACGTTGCCAAGTTCGAAACAAGGAAGCACGAGCAAGAAAAAGTCCAACATGCACACGTTTCTTCTAATGAGATGCTGACATGTGGGACCCAGCAGCCTATATAAACGGCTGATGTATCGAGCAACGTTGCCAACTTCGAAACATGGAGGCGCGAATGAGAAAAAAGTCCAACATATGCAGATGTTTCTTCTAATGAGATGCTAACATGTGAGACCCAGTAGCCTGTATAAACGTCTAGTCATGCATCGACCAACATTGCCAAGTTCGAAACATGGAAGCACGAGTGATAAAAAAAATCCAACATACACACGTTTCTTCTATGAGATGCTGACATGTGGGACCTAACAGCCTATATAAACGGATGATGCATCGAGCAACATTGCCAATTTCAAAACATGGAGGCGCGAGCGAGAAAAAAAGTCCAACATATGCACATGGTTCTTCTAATGAGATGTTGACATGTGGGACCCAGCAGCTTGTATAAACGTCTGGTCATGCATCAAGCAACTTTGCCAAGTTCGAAACATGGAGGCGCAAACGAGAAAAAAAGTCCCACACGTTCTTCTAATGAAATGCTGACATATGGGACTCAGCTACATGACCAAACGACAGATTCATCGAGCTAGGAAGAGGGTAGCGCTAGAGAAAAAATTCAATCATATACACACGATTATTCTAATGTGATGCCGGCATATGGGACTCATCAGCCTAAATAAATGACTGATGCAGATCAAGTTAACACGGAGGCGCGACCGAGGGCAAAAATTCCATCATGCGCACGTTTCTTTTAATTAGAGGATGACATGTGGGCCTAGGTGCGTGATTAAACGGTAGATGCATCTAGCAGCGCAATCAAGTTTGGAACAGGGTAGCGGGAGCGAAGGAAAAAAATTCATCATACACACGATTCGTCTAATGAGAGGCTGACATGTGGGACCGAGCAGCGTGATTAACGATAGATAGATCGAGCAACGTTATTGAGTTCAAATTAGGGAGGCACAAGCCGAGGAAAAAAATCATCATGCACACATTTTTTCTAATGTGAGAATGACATCTGGGGCCCAGCTGCGTGATTAAACTGTAGATGCATCTAGTAGCGCAATCAAGTTTGGAAAAGGGTAGCGGGAGCGAACTAAAAAATTCCATCATACACACGATTCTTGTAATGAGAGGCTGGCATGTGGGACCCAACATCGTTATTACTGGTAGATAGATCGAGCAACGTTATCGAGTTCATATCAGGGAGGCACTATCCAAGGAAAAAATCCATCATGCACACATTTCTTCTAGTGTGAGGATGACATGTGGGACCCAGCATCCTGATTAAACGGCAGATTGTAAGACCTCACCCTTTAAGGTAAAGGTCCCTATGATTGCAGTGCTAGTCCCTGGATCGAATTGCTAGCACCCATAGATTAAGATGAAGTACATAGATACAAAAGTCAATATTATATAGTAATTCTAGGAGTACAATAATTCTTACAACTCATTAGCCCAAGGCTAACACTAGAGTTCTCATTACATAGTAAATAAATAAAGTCTTCGTCTTCATGTGCCACAGGCAAACATGTTGAGTGTAGACTCATAACCCTACTCACCATTAGAGTAACCTGCAACATAATAAGTTACAGCCACAAGGGGTCAATACAGTTGGAATTGTATTGGCAAGTGATATCATATTTATATAGTAGAGACTATCAACTACATGAATTTGTCTAAGTGTGGTTTTAGGCTGGCTTTGCATAAAGTAGTTTTGTCCTACTAGTTGAAAAACACTGAGTTTTTCTTTACAAAAATTACTAAGGACCCACCAATAGACATTGGTGTACCTCTACCCTTGTTCACCCACCATTTTTAACTTAGATAAATTGGGATGAGGAGATTCTTGATCATTTCAATGTCTTTGATGCTCAAAATTGTCCATTACCGGGGACACGGCTAAGTATTTAGGTTTTACCCTCTCGAGAGGTGGTGCACTTTTCCCACAAGACTCGACATGCATCGAGACGAGACTTTTCAGAGCCAATCTCTAAGAACACCATGGACGCGTTTCATCCTATCAACTCTACCACCAACTGTCCATCTGGTTGAGTTCTTGCAACCTATTTGGTCAACGAAGAGCCCATATGCCATGTGGTTGCACTAGAAGCTTCTCAACACTAAACATCTCAAATCCCTTTGTTCCTGGGTGGCCATCCACAAGTGTGATACACAGCGTAAACCATATACATGGTCCATGTGTAACCACTCAACACATACCATACAAGTCCCATTCCACCCAGGTGTTTCATTAACAAGTTGTTTTCTTAGTCAAAAACACATAGGCATAATCTTTCCATAATATCATAACATGAATTTTCCACCCTTGAATTCTAATAGCTAGGCTAAGCATACTAGCATATCATGGATCTTAACTTAGGAAATATCCTACCAATATATAAACTATAGGATCTACCATAGCATAGCATTATACTTTGAAAATTACCATGCAAATCCTACTCAAAATAACACTAATGCAATAGGGAAAATAATAGGACAAAAGATGGAGTATCACTTGCCTTGGTAGCTAGCGTAATAGGTACAATCCTCACAATCACACTCTCCACAATCCACAAAATCTACATGACAATTCATACAACAAAATAATCACAAATCAATATACACACCAAAATAATATGAAAGCATGCAAAATGCAATGAGATCATTTGACACACTTTTTAAATCAAACTCTATAGTACTGAAGACAAAGCATACATTCTAAATTCTAAATAAAAAAACCACTTTAAACTAATATTCCAAATAATTTTTATAGTCAAATTAGGCCTACAAATATCTCTGCATAAAATCCTAATTTTACAGAAGCAAATGACTAAATCAAGGCCATAGATGCAAATGTATCATTTTTCTGAATCCATAGACACCTTATTTGTAATTTTTCGATTTACAGAACAAAAGTTATGAATTTTTCAAGTTTAAACATCTAATAGATAAAATCTGGATTTTAAATCTAAAACGCAGTCACGCGGCAGCATCTGATTGGTGCGTACCAGTTCATACTGGATCACGCGCGCATGCTGTACGATCTAAATGAGATCTAGCGGTCTAGATCCAACCATACCGATTCTCCTAAACTTCTAATCGTAGCAACTGGATCTAGATCTAGCAGATCACATCTACTCGACCAAAAGCCAGCGGCACAAATGGCCACTGTGGCAGCGACACTTTTGACGACGATGTTCCGGTGAGACCAGAGGGTGAGGGAGGGGGCACTAGGGCTTACCGAGGTCGCGGATACGAGGTGAACCTCAAGGTGGTCGCGGACGGGGCTGGGACGCACAGACACGGCTGCTATTCCTCGTCGGAGTTCAGCCGCGCTTCAGGTGCTCACGATAGTCGGCGGGGGCGACGCTCTGGGGCACAATAGTACAAACGACATGCATTAGAAGGTGCGCAAGGAAAAGGAGAACACGATCGTTTGAACAAGAGGCAAGGGGGAGGTCGGGGCTCACCGCGATAGCTCGTCGGAGTTCGTCGGAGCGGCGGCAGTGCGACGCAAAATTTGGGGAGCCTGGTGCACTCAGAGGTGGGTGAGTGGGGGGAAATGGAGCGGAGGGGAAGGGCGTTAAGTAGCTGGGGCGAGGGAGTGAATCACGTGGCGAATCCATGGCAATTAAGCAGATTTGTTTCGGCTTTGAAAGGGGAAGAAACGGTCGCGACGCGGGTCTCTGGCGCGAGATTGACGACGACGGGGGTGACGTGGAGGCAGGGCCCAACTGTCAGTAGGTGGGTGCGCGCGAGCGGGGTGAGAAACAGAGGGGAGAGGGGGGTTTACCGGGTGGAATTATTGGACTGTTAGTTGGGCCTAGGCCAGATTGGCTGGTTGCTCTCTTTTTTTCCTACTTAACCTTTTCCCTTTTCTGTTTTGATTTTTCAAATAAGATTTGAATCACCAAATCAAGTCCAAAACTTTTCAAACTTTCACCAAAATTTTGTGAGGTGATCCTAGTATTTCAAAGTGTGACAAACACAACAAATCACTCCAAAACATTTTGGGGTCATAAAAATAAAAATAAAACCATCCCCAAACATGTAATATAAAAGGGGTATAAAATAGGGTTTTGCTAGGGTTTTAACTTTGAAATTTTTTGTGCAAATTAAATATGCCATGATGATATGAATGCAATAAGATGGTTTTGAATTTGATGAAATTTGGTATGTTACAAATCTAACCCCCTTAAGATGAATCTCTCCCTCGAAATTCAGATTGGCTAGAAAATAGGTGAGTGTGATCTTTCCGAAGCTCACCTTCGCTTTCCCAAGTTGCTTCTTCCTCGGTATGATGATTCCACTGTACTTTGCCGAACTTGATGGTCCTAGTACGAGTAAATCTTTCTGCTGTCTCGAGAATCTTGATAGGTTTCCCTTCATAAGTGAGATCACTCTCCAATTGAACTTCTTCCAATGGTATAGTGTCCTTCAACGAAATTTCTTCCATATCTGGGTGAAACTTTTTCAACTGAGTTACATGAAACACATTATGCACTACTGATAGTGATTCTGGTAGTTCTAACTCATAGGTCACTTCTCCTTTGCGGATCAAAATCTTGAATGGTCCTACATATCGAGGTGTCAATTTCCCTTTGACTCCAACGTGGTGAGACTCTAAGATAAGCTCTATCACCTACCTCATAGGTGACCTATCTATGTTTTGGATCTGCATAACTCTTTTGTCCGGATTGGGCTATCTTCAACCTGTCCTTTACCATTCTGACTTTCTCTTCGGCTTCCTTGATCAGATCTGGTCTGAATAAGTTTCTTTCTCCTACTCCATTCCATAATAATGGTGTAGTAGACTTCCTTCCATAGATGAATTCAAACGGAGCCATCTCTATGCTCGATTGATAGCTATTATTATAAGAAAATTCTGCGTATGGCAGACTATCCCAACTAGATGCATAGTCTAGCGCACAAGTTCTCAACATATCTTCCAAAATCTGATTGGTTCTTTCTGTCTGTACATCAGTCTGAGGATGAAATGATGTGCTGAATTCTAGTCTTGTTCCCAATGACTCATCCAGTTGTTTCCAAAAATGCGAGGTGAATTGAGTTCCTCTATCTGACACAATACTCTTAGGTACTCCATGCAGACACACAATCCTATTCATATAGATCTTGGCTAATTTAGCACTTGTATAAGTGGTCTTTACGGGAATGAAATGATCCACTTTAGTTAGGCGATCCATACAACCCATATATAATTGTATCCGGATCTAGTCCTTGGCAATCCCATGATAAAATCCATACCAATTTTATCCCACTTCCAATCAGGTATTGGTAGTGGTTGCAATAACCCTGCCGGTTTTTGATGTTCCGCCTTTACTCTACTACACACATCACACAAAGCAATGTGCTCCACGATATCTTTCTTGAGATTGTTCCACCAAAATCTTTCTTTCACATCCATGTACATTTTGGTGTTACCCGGATGAATAGAATATGGTGAATTGTGTGCTTCTTGCAGAATCAATTTCCAAAGTTTCGGATCTTGTGGAATGCAGATACGCTTTCCATACCATAAGATTGCTTGTTCATCTTCATGGAATCCTTTCACCTTTCCATTACCAATTTTACACTTAATCTCCTCTATTTCCTTGTCCAACTTTTGGGCTTCTTTGTTCTTATCCAACAGTGTTGGTTAAACTTCGAAAGACATGAGATATCCTTCTGGCACTATCTCCAATATTAGCTCTTTAAATTGGGCACACAAATCTTCTGCGAATTCTCCTTTGGTGAGGCCATTCACATAAACTTTGCAGCTTAATGCATCAGCTACGACATTCTCTTTACCGGGATGGTATTGCAAACTCAAGTCGTAATCCTTGATGAGTTCTAGCCACCTTCTTTGTCTCATGTTGAGAACTTTCTGGGTGAAAATATATTTCAAGCTCTTGTGATCTGTGAACACTTCACATCGCTTTCCCAAAAGATAGTGTATCCATGTTTTGAGTGCATGGACAACACATGCCAACTCTAAGTTATGTGTAGGATAATTTACTTCATGAGTCTTGAGTTGTCTCGAGGCATAAGCAACAACTTTTCCTTCTTGCATAAATACTCCACCTAATCATTGGTGAGATGCATCACAATAGACTTGGAAGTCTTTCTCTAGATCTGGAAGGCATAAAACTGGTGCTAATTCTTCAACTCTTGAAAACTGGTTTCACATCCATCAGTCCAATAAAACTTTTCTCTTTCTTAAGCAACTCCGTCATCGGCTTAGCTACTTTCGAGAAACTATCGATGAACCTTCTATAGTACCTGGCCAAGCCTAGGAAACTACAAACCTCTTTAACGGATTTGGGAGATTCCCACTCTATTACAGTTGACACCTTCGCGGGATCGAAAACTATACCATCTCCAGACACAATATGTCCAAGAAATCAAACTTCATTCAACCAAAACTCACACTTACTAAACTTGACATACAACTTGTGCTCATCAAACGCAAATTTTCTTCATGCTCTTCATTGCTCTTGGAATAAATCAATATTTCACCAATGAATACCACAACAAACTTGTCAAGAAACTCCATGAACACCTTGTTCATCATGTTCATGAAATAAACGGGTGCATTTGTTAGTCCAAATGGCATCATTGTATACTCATACAATCCATACCTATTGGTAAAAGTAGTCTTTGGTATACCTTGTTCTCTAATGTTTAGCTAAAAGTAACCTGATTGAAGATCAATTTTTTAGAACACACGAGCTCCTTCTAGCTGATCAAAGAGATCATTGATTCTGGGTAAGGGGTACTTGTTCTTTATGGTCACTTTGTTGAGTGATCGATAATCTATGCATAGCCTCTGACTCATGTCTTTCTTCTCGACAAACAAAACTGGTGCACCCCAAGACGAAGAACTCGGTTGGATAAATCCTTTCTGCAACTGTTCTCCAAGATATTTCTTAAGCTCTTTTAACTCATCAACTGACATCTTGGAGGGTATCTTTGCTATGGGTCCAGATTCTGGCAATAAGTCAATCAAAATTTCCACATCCCTATCTGGTACCATTCCTGGTAATTCTTCCGGAAACACATCCGGGTAATCCTTCACTACTAGTACACTATCTATGCTAACCCCCTTAATAGAATTTGTCTTACTCCCTTTGGGTTCAAAGTTAGACTTGAACCTAATCCGTTTCTTTTCCGGGGTTGTGAGTGTAACAGTTCTTCTGGCATAGTCTATTACTCCCTCATAACGGGTCATCCAATCCACGCCTAATATTACATCCAATCCTTGGGATTCTAGGATTATCAGACTAACTGGAAACTTGTATTTTCCAAACTCTATTACTAGATCATGACATCCAAAATTTACTATCATCTCTCCACCTGAGCTTACTTTAATAGGACATCCAATTGTTTCAGTTGGGAGTCTATTTTTGTATACAAATGCTCTTGATATGAATGAATGCGATGCGCCGGTATAAAAAAGGATAAGTGTTGGAAAGGAGTTAATCTTAAACTTACCATCCAAAGAATTAGACTCCTCTTGGATTTCATCCACATTGATGTGGTTCACATGACCCTTCTGAAAAGGGTTTGGCTTGTTGGCTCCATCAGTCTTCTTTTCTGGGCATTCATTTTCATAGTGCCCAGTTTTCTTGCACTTGAAACATTCAACCTGACTGATGTCCCTCTTAGTTGGCTGATTCCCATTGCCATTTCCACTATGGTGACTCTTGTGTCCACTCTTGTTGTTGCGGTAATCACTATTGGTGTGTCCATGTTGTTTATTGCTATCATGGTGACGGTTACTGTTGTGGTGGTTGTTATGATTCTCGTGTTTGTGGGATCCAGAACCTCCACTTCCTTCACCAAAAGAACGCTTGTGAGATGATCCAGATCCATGCTTATCAAAATGGTGCTTCCTCTTCCTATTCTCCACTTGCTTCATCTTTCTTTACAAGATGGTAGCTTTATCACACAAAGATTAATAAGTTGGAACATATGCAACAGATAGTTGCATGCACATCTCATCATTCAGCCCTTCAAGGAACTTCTCCTTCCTCTTTGCATCAGTGTCAACATCATCTGGTGCATAGCGTGCCAGATTGTTGAACTCTTCAATATATTCAGCAACACTGTGATGGCGTTGTTTAAGGTTGTGAAATTCCTTTTTCTTTAACCCCATCACTCCTGATGAAATATGAGCAGTGCGGAAACCATCCTAAAATATTTCCCAAGTCACTTCTTCAAATAGGGGTAGTGATTTGGAAGTTATCCCATCATGTAGCTGTTGGTCCTTCCAACAGGTGTGCTGCAAATCTGACCTTCTCCTCATCAGTGCAACCTACTGCGACCAAGTCCTTGTTCACAGAACATAGCCAATCATTTGCTACCATGGGATCAGTGGTTCCAGAAAACTTAGCAGGCCTCAATCTTAGAAACCTTGTGAGCATATCAAAAGTTGGTGGGTTGTTTTGGTAGTTGTTGTTGTTATTCTGAATCTGACTGGCCATAAATTGAGTCATCATTTGCATCAACTGATTCTGGGTTGTCATCAGCTATTGCATCTCATTGCCATTGTTGTTATTGTTGTTTTTGTTGGGATTGGCACGATGGGGAGGCATCTGTGTTTTCAATAAGGATAAGTAATGAGATATAACCCATAGATCCTAACTTGCACAATACAATATATAGCAACAATCACAAACAGGAAAGCACATGATAAACTTTAGGATTCAAAACGAACAACAAGTTTGCAAAGTAAACACACTAGCATAGTCATCCACATGTTGGATGATCAATGCGACTCGATGAATAAAAAGATGATAAATGGATAGATATTCATGTAGTCAACACTACTCCTCCATCTAGACTTCCTCCTCCACTAGAGCAAGTCCTGCTGCGTCGAAGCCTGCCTTGTACTCCTCCACGCTGGTGGTCAAAGCATCGACCTTCGCCTGAAGCTCTCTCTTCTGCAAACGAGCCTCTCAATCACCTCATGTTGTGGCTCTATCTCAAGATCCTTGAGCTCCATCTCGGCCTTCATCTCATTGATCTTCTTGTTCCTATCTTGGACTCTCTTCTCTTGGTTCTTGAACCTCTTGTCTTGCTTCTCAAACCTAGTCTCCATCTCCTTGATGCTCTGCTCCTGCTCCTCGAAGGCCTTGTCCTTCTCCCACAACTGGATGCGTAGCTCGTCATTGCTAAGCATGACGTTGGTCCTATCAGTATCGAGGTGCCTAAGGAGGCTCTCTAGGTCCTAAAGATAGTGGCGCACTGGCTCAATAGTCTCCCTAGTGGCCTTGTCCAACACTATAGCCTCTCCCTCCTCGTCACGTCTCCTAAAGGGATGGAAGTAGAGGCCCTTGAGCTCGGCGGAGTGACATCCACAGAGGCGTCCAATCATCTCCTGCATCACGATGTCGAGGCCCTTCTCCTTGTCATCATGGAGTATCTTGAAGGCAATGTCCTCGGTGGGAGGCTCTGACTGGCGTCCTGGCTGAGAGATTCTAAATCCCCACAAGTCCTTCCTCTCAAACTTCCTGAGCTGAAGTCCCTTAATGTTAGGGATGGGAAGACCGAGAACACTGACGAGCTCCACGAAATGGGATCCAAAGCGAGTTCCTTTGAACTCCTCGACGGTGCTGAAAACAAAGCTAGGCATCTATTGCATAGGATGGAGAAAATTAGAAAAAACACAAGTAAAGAGTAAAACATAAGTAGCAAAACAAAAGCCAAAGTCATTCAACAAAACATTATTCCACACAAGTCATGGCATACATTATTCAATCACAACATCAAGGTTCAATCACAACTTAGACAAATTTTTGCCATACCACATAGGTTGGTATGATCAAAATTATTAACGCGAGAAAATGACAAGTGTGGTGGTCCAACTATTGGAGTACGTCACAACTCTCACTCACTAGTCAAGATAGCTATCTGGGCATCCTTGGAGGCAATATGTTTGTCTTGATCACAAGACTCCCATGCTAAGTCTATGATATCCTCCCTTAGATGCTTTATGGTGATATCTAAGTCTTGGGTATGCTTCTTATCCTCCCTAAGGTCATTCTGAGTGTTGAGCATTCTACACTTGAGTCTTTATCCAAGCTCCATGATGGCATTCCATGTTGCATTCCTTGTAGAGTCAAAGAATGATATATGCATTTCAAAGTTGGTGACCATGCAGAATCCTGACTCATTGTGGTTATCTTTCTTGTTTTTATACAAGTGGAGTTGTACCCATCAATATTCTTCTCCTTCATCCATCACTGGAAATCCCTTGTACACGGCTTCCCCATTTATCCCCAAGCTAATCATAAGGTTCTTGAGTGCCTTGGGAAACTCCATCTCACATTCTAGGGTCATGCTCATTAGTGGTCCCTTCCTGACGGCTTCGTTGATGGCGTCCATCTACAAATAGAGATGAGAAATAAGATTAGGAGAGGTTTTACGAGATGAAAAGAGACAAGTGTGAAATTTACAAAGGGGTTGCATTTTCCTAGTGGTTTCCTTAGTCTAATCCATCTTAGGGTCACAAACCTACATGCAACAAAGTGCTCTGATACCATCTATAAGACCTCACCCTTTAAGGTAAAGATCCCTATGATTGCAGTGCTAGTCCTTGGATCGAATTACTAGCACTCACAGTTTAAGATCAAGTACACAGATACAAAGTTCATTATTACATCGTAATTCCATGAGTACAATAATTCCTACAACTCATTAGCCCAAGGCTATCACATAGAGTTCTCATTACATAGTAAATAAATAAAGTCTTCATCTTCATGTGCCACAGGCAAACATGTTGAGTGTAGACTCATAACCCTACTCACCATCAGAGTAACCTGCAACATAATAAGTTACAGCCACAAGGGGTCAAGAGAGTTGGAATTGTATTGGAAAGTGATATCATAGTTATATAGTAGAGACTATCAACTACATGAATTTGGCTAAGTGTGGTTTCAGGCTGGCTTTGCACAAAGTAGTTTTGTCCTACTAGTTGAAAAACACTAAGTTTTTCTTTACAAAAATGACTAAGGATCCACCAATAGACATTGGTGTACCTCTACCCTTGTTCACCCACCATTTTTAATTTAGAGAAATTGGGATGAGGATATTCTTGATCATTTCAATGTCTTTGATGCTCAAAATTGTCCATTACCGGGGACACGGCTAAGTACTTAGGTTTTACCCTCTCGAGAGGTGGTGCACTTTCCCCACAAGACTCGACATGCATCGAGACGAGACTTTTCAGAAGCAATCCCTTAGACCACCATGGACGCGTTCCATCCTATCAACCCCACCACCAACTGTCCATCTGGCTGAGTTCTTGCAACCTATTTGGTCAAGGCAGAGCCCATATGCCATGTGGTTGCACTAGAAGCTTCTCAACACTAAACATCTCAAATCCCTTTGTTCCTGGGTGGCCATCCACAAGTGTGATACATAGGATAAACCATATACATGGGCCCTGTGTAACCACTCAACACATACCATACAAGTCCCATCCCACCCAAGTGTTTCATTAACAAGTTGTTTTCTTAGTCAAAAACACACAGGCATAATCTTTCCATAATATCATAACATGAATTTTCCACCCTTGAATTCTAATAGCTAGGCTAAGCATACTAGCATATCATGGCTCTTAACTTAGGAAATATCCTACCAATATATAAACTATAGGATCTACCATAGCATAGCATTATCTTTGAAAATTACCATGCAAATCCTACTCAAAATAACACTAATGGAATAGGAAAAATAATAGGACAAAATATGGAGTATCACTTGCCTTGGTAGCTAGGGGAATAGGTACAATCCTCACAATCACGCTCTCCACAATCCACAAAATCTACACAACAATTCATACAACAAAATAATCACAAATCAATATACACACCAAAATAATATGAAAGCATGCAAAATGCAATGAGATGATTTGCCACACTTTTTAAATCAAACTCTACAGTACTAAAGACAAATCATACATTCTAAAGTCTAAATAAAACAAAAATCACTTTAAAATAATATTCCAAATAATTTTTATAGTCAAATTAGGCCTACAAATGTCTCTGCATAAAATGCTAATTTTACAGAAGCAAATGACCAAAGCAAGGCCATAGATACAAATATATAATTTTTCTTAATCCATAGACACCTTATTGTAATTTTTGGATTTACAGAACAAAAGTATGAATTTTGCAAGTTTAAACATCTAATAGATAAAATCTGGATTTTAAATCTAAAACATAGCATGCGGCAGCATCTGATTGGTGCGTAGCGGTTCGCGCTAGATCACGCGCGCGTGCTTTCCGATCTAAATGAGATCTAGCGGTCCAGATCCAACCATACCAATTCGCCTAAACTTCTAATCGTAGCCACTGGATCTAGATCCAGCGGATCACATCTACTCAACCAAAAGCCAGGGGCGCAAATGGCTACTCCGGCGGCGATGCTTCTGACGGCGATGTTCTAGTGAGGCTAGAGGGTAAGGGAGGGGGCACTAGGGCTTACCGAGGTGGCGGAGACGAGGTGAAGCTCAAGGTGTTCGCGGACGGGGCTGGGGCGCACGGACACGGCTGCTATTCCTTGTCGGAGTGCCGTGTGTCAGGTGCTCACGATAGTCGACGGGGGCGACGCTCTGGGGCACAATAGGACAAACGGCATGCATTAGAAGGTGCGCAAGGAAAAGGAGAACATGATCATTTGAACCAGAGGCAAGGGAGAGGTCGGGGCTTGATGACCCACAAGTGTAGGTGATCACAACAGTCTTCGCGGGTAGTATTACCCAATTTATTGATTTGACACAAGGGGAGCCAAAGAATACTAGCAAGCCTTAACAACTAAGTTGTCAATTCAGCTGTACCTAGAATTAGTTCTTGCTCACAGAAGTTTATCAGTAGAAATAGTTTATAGTAGCAACATCAAAGTAACAGTAGCAGTAAAACATGAGCAATAGTAACAGTAACAGTAAACAGTGGGTTCGAGTGCGGTATGCATAGGGATAGATGGACAGGTGTTGCATGGACGAGTCTAAACATGTAACTTCAAGATCTAGGGCATTGCAGATAAATAAGAACAAGCATCCAAGTACTAAACAATCCTAGGCATGTGCTCTATATATAGTCATACGTGCTCGCAATGAGAACTTACACAACATCTTCTATCTAGCCAGCCCGTGGCAGCGGGGCCTCTAGAGAACTACTGGCAATTAAGGTGCTCCTTTTAATAGAGCACCGGAGCAAAACATTAACACTCCGTTAACACATGTGATCCTCACACCATAGCCATCCCCTCCGATTGTCCGATGGGATTGTCACTTTGGGGCCTTTGGATCCGGACAATGATATGTGTACACAACTTGCAGATAAGATCACAAACAATACTATCATAAAGATTCAATAATAAGTTCAGATCTGAGATCATGGCACTCGGGCCCTAGTGATAAGCATTAAGCACAACAAGTTGCAAAAAAGTCAAATAGCACTAATAGAGATACTAGGCACTATGCCCTAACAGATCTTATTGTATTACATGATAGAACTCATCCAATCCCTATCATCCCCAAGCCTACAATGGTGGATTACTCACTCATGGATGAGAGAAACATCAATGGTTGATGCAGAGGCGTCGGTGACGACGATGGCAATGATCCTCTCCAAATTCCCCGTCCCGGCAGGGTGCCAGAATGGAGCTTCTGGATCTGAATCTTGTTTTCTGATGGCGGCAGCGGAGTGTAACTCTTTCTGGAAAACTATCGAACCCCCCTCGATGTTTAGGTCGAGAGGCAACTTATAGGCGCAGAGGGAGGCCGAGGGCGTGCCTGGGGTGGCTGCACCCCCCTAGGAGCGGCCAGAGGTCTGCCCGTGCCTGGCAGGGGTGTGGGCCCCCTCCCAGGCCCCTTCTCCGTCTCGTCTTCTGGCTCCGTGGGTCTTCTCGTGAAATATAATTTTTGGCATATTTTTCGGGATTTTTCATGATAGTTGATTTTCTGCACAAAAACAAGACACCAAGGTAATTCTGTTAAAAACAACGTTAGTCCGTGTTAGTTGTATCCAAATCACACAAGTTTAGGGGAGAAACAATAGCAAAAGTGTTTGGGAAAGTAGATACGTTTTGGACGTATCAGGGCTCACCGCGATAGCTCGTCAGAATTCGTCGGAGCGGCGGCAGTGCAACGCAAAATTTGGGGGGCCTGGTGGCGCTCAGAGGTGGGTGAGTGGGGGAAATGGATCGGATGGGAAGGGCGTTAAGTAGCCGGGGTGAGGGAGTGAATCACGCAGTGAATCAATGGCAACTAAGCGGATTTGTTTTGGCTTTGAAAGGGGAAGAAACGTCCGCGGCGCGGGTCTCTGGCGTGAGATTGACGAGAACGGGGGTGACGTGGAGGCAGAGCCCAGCTGTCAGTGAGTGGGTGCACGCGAGCGCGGTGAGAAACAGAGGGGAGAGGGGGTTTCCCGGGTGGGCTTCTTGGGATGTTAGTTGGGCCTGGGCCAGATTGGTTGTATGCTCTTTTTTTCTACTTAACCTTTTCCCTTTTCTGTTTTCATTTTTCAAATAAGATTTGAATCACCAAATCAAGTCCAAAACTTTTCAAAATTTCACCATAATTTTGTGAGGTGATACTAGTATTTAAAAGTGTGGCAAACACAACAAATCACTTCAAAACATTTTGGGGTCATAAAAATAAAAATAAAACCATGCCCCATATATGTAATATAAAAGGGGTATAAATAGGGTTTTGCTAGGGTTTTAAATTTGAAAATTTTTGTGCAAAGTAAATATGCCATGATGATATGAATGCAATATAATGGTTTTGAATTTGATGAAATTTGGGATGTTACACAGATGCATCGAGAGACACTATCAAGTTCGGAACAGGGAAGGAAAATATTTATCATACAGACGATTCCTCTAATGTGAGGCAGACATGCGGGACCTAGCAGCCTAACTAAACGGAAGAGGCATCGAACAACGTTATCGAGTTCAAATTAGGGAGGCATGACCGAAAAGTTTAGTTCGCTAGTGTCACTAATGTCCGGGACCCACACGCAAAAAATACTTCAGCGAGTCAACATCTCGCGAGGAAGCGAAAATCTTACTTCTTCCACGCGCTCGTCGAGCTTCCTCCATATTTTTAGCGGTTTCGTTGTAGTAGAGGGGCGCCAAACCAGAAAAAAAGTTTTGCATCAGCCACGGTCGAGACGAGATTTTCATCGCGGAAGACACACCTTCTACGACAACCGACGGGTCCAGTCATTGCAGAAGGAAACATTACTTGTAGTGATTGTTCTATAGAACTTATTATGTGACAGCTCAGTATGAACAATTATTACTCTGCAACATAACAAATAAGGACATGACAAATAAACATAAGAGGGATAAACATATTTTAGGCAATTAAGAAAATAACTTATGAGGTTGATTGTTCCATAGTAATCATCATGTAAAACAGACAACTATGAACAATTAATACTCTGCTCATTAGACATATCATGAAGCAGTTAGACTAATACAACATACATTATAATGCAACCCTAATCACAAGTCTGGTAAAATCACAAGCAATTTCTAGGAAAAACAAATAAGAGAGATTGACTGCACCAAAACAAGAATATTGGTGGCATGAACAGGATAATAAATAGCATTTCACATGCAAAAATAAAAAAACATGAGCATTGAGCATGAGCGTGTTTCCTTGCCTGCAGGCTGTAGGGACTTTTTAATACCGCGTTTCTTGCGGTGACCCTTGGCACGTGGCATCGAGCTGAACGGCGAGGTGGAACACCTCGTCGACGAGGTGGACGACGAGGTAGATGGGCCTTGTCACTGTGGTGATGGACCTTGTTAGCGAGGTGGATGGCGAGATGGACGACGAGCTGGCCGACTATGTCGGTGAAGTGTACGGCTAGGTGGTAGACAAGGTCGGCGGGCTGTCGGCGATGTGGATGACCTGCTAGATCGATGGCCTAGCGGAAAACTAGGATGATGATCAGGGGCTAGGGTTTGGGCTAGGGTGACAGAGAGGTTACCACTAGACGGACGGACGGAGATGAGAGGAGTAGAGGCAGAGAGAGGAGGGGCGCGACTGGCAGGGACGGCGAGGGGATTAGGGACACGGATGGTTGGGGAGGGCGAGGGGAGAAGGGATAGGACGACGCCAAGGGCGGTGGAGAAATTTGGATTTGTCTCGGTTCAGAGAGGGGATAAAAAGGGTTTCGAATAGATTACGTAAATGTCCTTTGGGTGAATGCTTAGGTGGCGTTGTGGGGGTGTGCTGGAAGGTAATTGGACACTGAGAAATTTGTTTTTGAGGAGAAACTCTCCCGCGTCTGGCACCAAATTTCGCGTGGACGGGAGGACCTGACCTAGAAATTTGGGCTTGGTGTCCTAGCCGTCGGATGCACGATGGCGGGTACAAATAAATCAAACATTTTTTAAATAAAAGCCTTCACTATAAGGGACTCGTGATGAAAACTATAAATTATTGACAAATAAATCTATAAAAAAGCAATAATGATTTTTTGGAAAATTACCGATATAGCTACGAGGTAGCTCTAAGCTAAATTTGGGCCCACTCCAGCAAGACCGGCAGAAACTTGTTTATATCACGGGGGTTGCGCCGAGAGGTTCTATATGGAGCCAATTGGTGATTTTTCCACTAAATGCTCTATAGTATTTATTAAAAATGGGGTGATGCATTTTCACATCACTTCCTTGGTGGCTGCTTCACAAAATAGGCCCTCTTTCGGCACCGAGAAAATGGAAAATAGACTTTCCATGCGGAGAACGTGAAAACTTCATGAAGCAACATTGTTTGGCATCACAATATACACCCATGCGCAGAATATGGGCGCATTAAGGCAAACTATGACATGGTTGTGGTCATGACATATATGGCTCGGTTACTGTAGAGCCTGTTGGGAAACCCCAAGAGCAAGGTGTGATGAGCACAGCAGCAAGTTTCCCCTCAAATGTAAAATCAAGGTTATCGAACCAGTAGGAGAAAGGAAACATCTTCCAAGGTGTTGCTAGCAACGTGGAACCTGCACAATACAACCATAATACTTTGTCCCAACTTACATTGAGGTTGTCAAGCTCACCGGTTTGCTGAAAACAAAGGATTAAACGTATAGTGTGGAAGAAAGTAATTGCTTGTAATAATTGCAGAAATTAAATAGTAGAGAGTAGATTGAATATCAGTGGGAAGGAATGGATCGGGTTCCACAGTTCACTAGAGGTGTTTCTCCATAAGATAAATAGCACGTTGGATGAACAAATTACAATTGGGCAACTGACACATTGAGAATGCATAACAATGCATGTACATGTCATGATGATTTCTATGAGATTCATTTGGGCATTACAACATAATACATAGATCGTAATCCAACTGCATCTATGACTAATAATCCACCTTCAGGTTATCATCCGGACCCCTTCTAGTATTAAGTTGCAAGCAACAGATAATTGCATTAAGCAAAGTGTGTAAAGTAAACAATACAATTGCCCTTGGACAAAGGATTGTTGTTTTCTCCCTAGTAGCAATAGCACATCTACAACCTTAGAGGTTTCTGTTACTCCCCCAGATTACTAGAGGCATGAACCTACTATCGAGCATAAATACTCCCTCTTGGAGTCACAAACAAATACTTGGCCAGAGTAACTACTAGCAACGGAGAGCATGCAAGATCACAAATAACATAGACATGATAGAATCATTAATCAATTTTGACGTAGTACCCAATATCCATCGGATCCCAACAAAGACAACATATAGGATTACAAATAGATGATCTTGATCATGATAGGCAACTCACAAGATCTAAACATGATAGCACAAAAGATTAAAAACAATCATCTAGCTAATGCTATGGACCCATAGTCTAAGCATGAACTACTCACACATCACTCCAGAGGCTGGCATGGTGATGAACAAGGCCTCCGGGATGATCTTCCCTCTCCGGCAGGGTGTCGGGAAGAGCTTCAGAGCCCTCCTGATCTAGGGACGATGGTGGCAGCGGCTACGGACTTTTTCATGGATTTATGATTAGGTGCTTAGGGTTTTCTCCTCGAGGGGTTTATATAGGCGAAGTGGCAAGGTCGGTTGACGCCCAAGGGGCCCACACCATAGGGTGGACCCGCGCGGCCCCTGGTGCGGCTGCCTTGTGGCGCTTCTTCGTCTCCCCTTCGGACTCCTTGTAGTGTCTGGAAAAATAGGAACTTTGGCTTTGGTTTCGTCCAATTCCGAGAATATTTCCTTACTAGCTTTTCTGAAACCAAAAATAGCAAAAAACAAGAACTGTCACTATGGCATATTGTTAATAGGTTAGTTCCAGAAAATGTATAAAAATGCCTCAAAGTGTAGACAAAACATAAGATAGTTGGTACAAAACAAGCATGGAGCATCAAAAATTATAGATACGTTTACGATGTATCAATGACCTAGCTCATTTGCCCAGGAAGCCATGAATCCTCGAAGGCGGTAGATGATTTCGGTGAACACTTGCTTTGAATAATCCTGATATTCCATGTTTGTTATTTTTGGCTACAACTAGGAAACATAAAATAAATATGTGTGAAGGTTTCACATTTTTTGATTTTTTTTTGAATTTTTGAGGTCGGTTTTGAAATTCTGCTGATACTGCGGTAGTTAGGGTTCCTGGCTATATGCCGGGCCTTGCTAATCTATCATTGGATATCTGAAGAAATGCCATGTTTTGTATCCAGAAATGATTTTTTGGAAAATTATCAAGATAGCTACGAGGTAGCTCCAGGCTAAATTTGGGCCCCCTCCAACAAGACTGGCAGAAAGTTGTTTATATTGCGGGGGTTGCGCTGAGAAGTTATAGTTGGAGCCAATTGGTGATTTGGCCACTAAATTCTCTATAGTATTTATTAAAAATGAGGTGATGCATTTTCACATCACTTCCTTGGTGGCTGCTTCACAAAATGAGCCCTTTTCGACACCGGAAAAATGGAAAATGGATTTTCCGTGCGGAGAACGTGAAAACTTCATGAAGCAACATTGTTTTCCATCACAAGATACACGCATGTGCATAATATGGTCACATCATAACAAACTATGCCATGGATGTGGCCATGACCTAGCTCATTTGCCCTGAAAGCCATGATTCCTCGAAGGCGGTAGGTGATTTCTGTGAACAATTTTTTTAAATAAACCCCATATTACATGTTTGTTATTTTTCCTGCAACTAGGCAACATAAAACGAATATGTCCGAAGGTTTCACATATTTTGAATTTTTAGGCCGGTTTCAAAATTCGACCGATAATGCGGCAGTTAGGGTTCTTGGCTATGTGTCGGGTCTTGCTAATCACTCGTTGGATCTCTGAAGAAATGCCATGCTTTGTACCTGGAAATGATTTTTTGGAAAATTACCGAGATAGATGTGAGGTAACTCTAGGATAAATTTTGGCCCCCTCCAGCAAAACCGGCAGAAACTTGTTTATATCAAGGGGGTTGCACCGATAGGTTCTAGTCAGATCCAATTAGTGATTTGGCCACTAAATGCTCTATAGTATTTATTAAAAATGGGGTGATGCATTTTCACATCACTTCCTTGGTGGTTGCTTCACAAATGAGCCCTTTTCAGCACCGGGAAAATTGAAAATGGATTTTCCGTGCGGAGAACGTGAAAACTTCATGAAGCAAAATTGTTTGGCATCACAATATACACCCATGGCGAAATATGGGCGCATTAAGGCAAACTATGCCATGTTTGTAGTCATGACCTAGCTCATTTGCCCTGAAAGCCATGAATCCCCGAAGGCGATAGGTCATTTCCGTGAAAACTTTTTTAGAATAACCCCCATATTCCATGTTTGCATGCAACTAGGAAACATGAAATGACAATGTGCGAAGGTTTCACATTTTTTGAAATTTTTATGCTAGTTTCGAAAACTGGCTGATACCGCGGTAGTCAGGGTTCCTGGCTATGTGTCGGGTCTTGATAATCTCTCGTGGGATCTCTAGAGAAATGCCATGTTTTGTACCTAGAAATTATTTTTGGAAAATTACTGAGATAGCTACGAGGTAGCTCCATGCTAAATTTGGGCCCCCTCCACCAAGACCGGCAGAAACTTGTTTATATCACGGGGATTGCGCCGAGAGGTTCTAGCTGCAGTCAATTGGTGATCTGGCCACTAAATGCTCTATAGAATTTATTAAAAATGGGGTGATGCATTTTCACATCACATCCTTGGTGGCTGCTTCACAAAATATGCCCTTTTTCGGCACCAGGAAAATGGAAACTAGCACATAAGATGGAAGCATATATATCTTAGGGCAGCATATATTGTTTGCCCTTGCATAATGACAACTAATCTCTCAAACTAAATGCATGAAAGATATCTAAAACTGAACACATACTACCGAAAATAAACTGAACTGATGATGCATGTTTTATCCATGTTCCCCCTTCAAACGCATAGATCCCAAACTGAACTGTGTAGATCACAAACATACTACACAAAATAAACTATAAAGTGAACTAGTTCAAACACATAATTCATCACCACCACTGGCTATCGTCCTTCTTGATCTGCTTCCCCTTCAACTGCTTGTTGCTTCCACCATTCTAACATTCCTTCTCCTGCTACCACTGCTTCCTGTCCTCCTCATGCTTCCTCTTCTGGACTATCTTGCAACAAGGGCATAGCTCTGTCGTGAAACCCCCTGAAGCATCCCATCTTTCATGGTAATGATCCTACAGTACATCTCGTACGCCATGTAGGCGTCTCTTGTTGCATACTCAAGGCACACCTGGGTCGTTGGCTTCCACTCCCAGTAGTTGTGGTGTGTCCAATGCAAATTCTTAAATTTCACACAGGAGCCGTCGATGATTTCTGCTGCCAGATCACCCATTCCATCCCTTTCTGGTAATGGTTTGATCTTGTATAGAGACTGGATGTCAACATGGTACCCATATGGAATTTTTATCGACGCACGAGCAAACATAGTTGTGTCATTTATGATGTCCACGCTCGTGAAAGTTATCCCTCTGTCACACAAGAAGATGACCAGAGCCGGACAACTCTTCTCAGTTGGTTTACTCCTGCAGTTAGAGGGTTAGGTGTGCAAGGTGGACATGTAAGTATATTACAAGGGATGCAATGTGATCTCAAATTTAAATTTCATGCTTACCTCCAGAAGTGGTAAACGAGGACGTCCTCATGTACAGCGATTTTCACGACGGCGATCTCTTGTGGAGGTGCTTTCCTCTTATTTTCAACGGTGTACTCCAAGTCTAGGCCCACGAACCTGTACTTCTACTTTGCAAGCAATTGCTCAAACCTGGCGAGGGTTCTTCCCACGGTCGACTCATCATTGGTGTACACCACCTTGAAAGTTGTGGTGCCATGGGCAGGGACAATGTGGGTCTCTGTTGTGATTTTCCCATCGTCCATGCATGCGAAATGGGTGAAACGACCGGGTGGAATAGGAAGAATGTGACAGGAAGAATGGAATAAGGGAGAGGGTAGACTAACTGGTGGAATAGGAACTACTGATGGTTCCAGAACTAGTGGGAGAGGAAGAAGAAACTGCAAAGAGAACTCACCAGGGATATGTGGAAACTGTGGAGATGGCGCTGGTTCCACAAGTGGTAGTGGCGCCGGTTCCTACGAGAATATGGGATTATAAGTAATTGTGCATTTTTCTAAGTAACTTTCTATGCGAGAAATTGATATAAATAATTTCCATTTTATCTTGCATAATTAAACAAAATGGAGTTGGTACTACTACCACTACATATATACAACACAATAGATTTTCTAGTTTAACATACAACAACACAAAAAACGATCATGTATTATTGAAATTTAAATTCTGATAATATATTCAGAAGTTCCAAGCTACAACCGAGCCAATGCTCTTGTCGTTGTCCTGCTCCTCCTCCTCCTCGTCATCGTCGTTGTTGTTGTCATCTTCATCGTCGTCATGTCCCTCCTCTTCCGGACTGACCACATCAATAATCAGCTTGATATAGTGCGTCGTCAACTTCACCTGGACGAAGAGTAAATCATCAAGGTAAATTCTATTTTCATGACAGAATTCATTCATGTCGGTAGTTAACTCGATAGAATCATCTCTCTCAGATATGTGATATTCCCCCACGATATGGCCTTGGTCAGAATCATTCCTCATGTATACACGATAGAACCCTCTCTCTAGGATAACGTGTACCCTCGTGCGTCTCAAAGGAATATCCTGAGTAATAATTAAATATAATAGATCTTAGTTAACTAATGACCCTTATAAATTTACAAAAATAAGAAGGAAAAGCATAGGAGAAAGCGATCAACTAACCGCCTGATCAAGATCATTTTTAGCTTGCACCCGGTGCACTAAGAATTAAGGGATCTCAGAAACCTCATCTTTATCCAGGTCTCTTAAAACCTCCTAGTAGAATGCCCAATATATCCAATTCATTTTAGAGCAATTGACACTACATGGGTGCTGAAATATAAATTTCTCTAGTGTCGTCCTGCAACAATCTTTGGACTCATAACACCCTGATCATGCATTGGAAATTGAAGGAGGTTTATGTGTAAGAAAAACATAATTAATAAACTAGTCAACGTGTGAAAAAAATCAATTCAATGCAGAGACATCAATACATACCATGGTGTTGAACCCAAGTTTTGATAACATTATCAGCATTTGACACTTCGATTTCAAACCACATATCTCCTCTATCATATGAAAATGTTAGAACATCATTCTTCTTAATATTATAAGCTGCACATAACCCCCTCCAATATGGCCCACATAATGCTACCTACCTTCCTAAATTGCCATCATACAACACAATAAAGTAGTATTCATCAGTTCTTCTGTATTTATCATGGCGATCAATACGAGCACGGATTCAAGATGTGGACCAACAATGAATTATTGCATACGCACAAACAATAAGGAATACCCTGCTTTAATTTGCGAAATAGAAAAAATGCATCAGATCATGAACATAAAGCAGTATATATATGGAAATTTTAAATAATATTAGCAACATCTAAATATGCATATGTATATGACAATTTAGAATAGTTACAAATCCCTCTGCAAAAAAGGTGATCTCGGCCTCATTCTAAAATGCATCATATTGTCTAATTTTCCTCTCCCACACTAGGTAGGTTGCTGCTGACATGCCACACATTCGTTTTGAGCCATTCCTTTATTTTGAACACAAAAATTACAAAACATTAGGAAAATAAATGATATGATGATACTAATATCATCTCTGAACACTACGGCTACCACTGTCAAAATCTATAATTCTGTATGTTACGAAAGATGTTCATATTGTACTAATATGTAATTCTGCACACATATACTAAAGATTGTTATTAACAAAATCTCAGCAGAAATTGCACCAACAAAAAAATCTGCAGAAATTGAACCCAAACAAAATCTGCAGATCCTAGATTCAACAAAATCTGTAGATACCAGATTTATTGAAGAGATTCGATGAAGAAATCATCGAGAAAACGCTACGAATTTGATGAAGAAATAATACTATATTCATCGAGCTATGCTGATCATGAAAAGCCTACAGATTCATCAAGCGAATACTCCTAAAGATCCTAGCCGCAGGGTTGTACTCTAGTGAAGGGTATTCTTACCTCTGTTGACGAGCCTCGCCGCTAATAATTCCACGACCGATTGTGTCCCTTCTTACTCTATCGTTGTCCCATTGATGTTGCCGCTCCCCTGCATTCGTGCAGAGATAACGCGTGAGATTGGGCCGCGCCACAAAACTACAAGCGAAGGAAGAATGGAGAATAAGTCGCGCACCAGCTACCGGAGGAGAGCTTGCCGGAGGAAGAGATGGGGCGTGCTCTGTCTCTCTCTCTCTCTTTCTCTAGAAGAGCTACACCTATCTTGTCCACTCTCTCTATGTGCCTCTTCGGCTCTGACAAAATGGATCCAAAATAAAGGCAAAAGAAATTCAATAAAATAGATGCCTATAAGACTCAAACCAGCGACCTAGAGGTCCCTGAACTGTGGGTCCACAAGGTATGGACCCCACATGTCAGCTAGACATGAAATGTTTCGATGCCAGACTTGTAGGACTCACCTCTTTGCCGCCAAAACACTCACCTGAATCCCCCCTATCGGGAGATTTCGAAATCAGATCTAAAATCCGGTCCACCACACGCGGTGGAGGCTAGGGCACCTCTGTCTCTGCCGGTGCACTGCCCGCTGCAGCACCGAAGCTCCCGTCCATTCACCGTATACCCGTCTATGTCTGCGTCCGCACTCCACGGCTGGCCACCGGGACTCTCCTTCTAGCTGATGTCTCCGCACACGCGTCCATGCATTACGTCCATCCCACATCCCCTTCTGTGTGCCATCTCCGTTCTCCAGTAGGCGGTGCTCCCCTTTATCCTTCGTCTCCGTGTCTGCCAAGGTAAAAAAATCTACCAGTTTCTAATTGTTCATGATACAGAATATTGTTCAATACATGGATATTATGTTGATTGTTCATTGTTAAAAAAATGTGTGTGATCCGTAAGTGGTTATGCTTCACCATATTACTCGCTGGATACAACATGGAGATCCACTTGATGTTGCAGCTATTGAAGATCCACCCAATCAAAACAATGGTGGTTACACCGGTGATGAAAATGGCAATATGTACTCTGATGATGAAGGTGATGATGATGGAGGTGGCAGCGTTCCAGGAATATTGCAAGACCTTAAGCAAGCAGGAGATGCAGCAGTTGTAGAGCAGATTGCTGCTAATGTCGAAACTGATGGTAAACATGAGCAATTGTTTGCAAAGTTGTTGGAAGAGGCAGAGCGCAAGCTTTACCCGAGAAGTAAACACTCCAGGTTTGAATTTTTTGTGAAGATCCTTCATCACAAGTCATATCACCGGATCACCAACACCTCTTTTGATGATTGGATGAAGCTATTTGCCGATACACTACCGGACCCCAATACCCTGCCGAGATCATATCGTGAAGCAAAAACTTATCCGAAGGAGCTTGGACTTTCCTATGACAGCATTCATGTGTGCAAAAAACAACTACATGCTGTTCTGGAAGACAAATGCCAAGCTGGACAACTGCGATAAGTGTGGCGCCTCAAGGTGGAAATATCCAGATAGAAAGTCGTCGGCCGTCAAAGTCTTGCATCATTTTCCTTTGGTCCCTTGGCTGAAGAGATTGTTATCTTTGAGGAAAACAGCGGAGAACATGCAATGGTACAAGTTAAAGAGAATGCCTAGAGTTGGTATACTTAGTCATCCGGCTGATGGTGAAGCATGGAAGGATTTTGACAGAACATGGCAGGACTTTTAAGATGACCCTAGAAACGTAAGGCTTGGACTTGCCACAAATGGCTTCAATCCTTATGGAACTATGAGCACAATCTATAGTATGTGGCCTGTATTTTCCATGTCATACAACTTTCCAACATGGGATTGTATGGATGCATAAAACTACATGATTTGCCTTCTAATCCCTGACAAATCAAGTCCTGAAAAGGACTTTGCTCTCTTTATAGAGCCTCTGTTGGATGATTTGCATCAGCTTTGGAAGGGCGTGCATTCTTACGATGCATTTCAAAACGGAATGTTTGATCTTCGTGCAATGGTTCTTTGGTGTAGGCATGACTATCTAGCTTGCCGCACTATGTCTGGGCGTACAATAAAAGATATCATGCATGCCTTCATTGTGACAAAAATCCTTTGTCCAAATCCATAAAGAGCAAAATATGCTACATTGGGCACCATTGTTTCCTCTCGAAGCGCCACCGCTTGCGGCGAGATACGGAGCTTGCCAGCATTCATGATGACAACTCAAGGCCAGGCAAATTTACTGCAATTGAGTTACAAGTTGAGATGGAGAAAGTTAGGCATCTTAAACCAGGAGTTGGAGGTGATCCTGGGAGAAAAAGGAGGAAGCGGACAGATCCCTCACCGATCTGGAACCGGCGACATGGTTTCTAGGACTTGCCTTATTGGACATTGTTGAAACTTCGGCACAATCTCGACATGATGCTAATTGAGAAAAATATCTACGACAACTTGGTTGGCACACTACTTGAACTTGATGGGAATAATAAGGACACCTTAAAGGTTAGATATGATTGTGAAGCCCTAGGCATTAGGCGAGATCTACAGGTGTAACCAACAGAGATAGAGAAGGACCTTCTCTGTCCACATGCACCATATTACTTGAATAAGGAGCACAAGACGGGTTTCTGTCAATATCTATGGGACTGCACTTTTCTTGATGGTTTTTGTTCAAACATGGGAAAATATGTTAGTGTTCCTACACGCAAGATCACGGGACTTAAAACCCATGACTGCCACATCCTATTGTAGGGAATATTGACTACAGGCATGCAAGGGTATTTGCATCCTGATATGTACACAACACTTGGAGAGCTGGGAATATTTTTTAGGAAATTATGCAGTAAAAATTTGAAACTATCGGTATTAGAAAGGCTCAAGATGAAATCCTAGTATTTCTGTGCAAACTTGAACACATCTTTCCACCGGCATTCTTTGATGTGATGGTCCACCTAGTTGTGCATTTACCTGAAGACACAATGCTTCGAGGCCCTATGAACTATGGTGGATGTATCCAATAGAGAGGTTGTTGTGTACTCTGAATAGATATGTCAGGAACATATCACGTCCAGAAGATTCAGTGGCAGAGGCCTACATTGCTTCTGAGTGTGTGCCTTTTTTCTATAGATACCTCGATGATATTGTCACAAGATTCAATCGGCCAGCAAGAAATGTAGGTGACCAGCATGAATCATCTTGTGATGTGTTTGGTCATGGTGTGAATTTGATTGGAGGAAGCCATGTCACCTACTATGGAGGAAGCGATGATACTGATTTTGTTAGGCCACGTAGAGATAAAACAAAACTTTTTCCTCTAACATGGTGATCCCAAGATCTAGCTAAGGTAGAAGGCCACGAGGGTTACCACTAGACGCGTAGTTACGGAATTGATAAAGCACGTCTGTTGAATGCAGTGCAGTCCTCATGATCTGATCCGATCATCCTGGTGCTGATCATACAGCACCGCTATTGGTATCCACATGTACAAGAAGAAGAGCCACTGGTGAAGTACTAGGTTCGTTAAGGCGGCAGGACTGTTGTGGAGAGCTAGGGTTTCCAACACATGGAATGACCTAACCATTAACCCTCCTGGATTTTTGCGCCCCACTATATATAGGGAGTGAATGTGGGTTCCACTCACTCGTGGCCCATACACTAAAGCCCATATAAAATTAGTCACTGTGAGTCCTACTCACTGACTTAGTCCAAATCCGGCTTGGGTCCAACCCAACCATATTTTCGGTTCAGACCAATCCGAACTTGCTCCTGCTCTTAAGTGTGTGACCCCACAGGCTCATGGTAACTTGGACAGATTGGAGTCTGACTCTCAATCGATCAGTTGGTAGTGGCTCCTAGCAGAATGTGCTAACTCCCAAGTACCAAAGAGTCATGACGACATGCCTTTCCAATGCAACTTGCGTCCGAGTCCCTTTTGGCTCACGATATACCTTGACAGATTATAGGCGAATAATTTTCATCCCTTAAATAGTCTGACTCTCTTCTCGATCTGAAATAAGTGATTCATCCAACTAACTCTTAGTCGATCGCCTCAGTTAATACTTAACCGAGTCATGCATGGCCATGCTTTCCGAATCATATCATGCGAGAGGGCCCAGAGAATATCTCTCCAAGTGGAGGGTCAAAATCCCATTTTGGTTATTCACATCACGCAGCTTGATTCTCAGTGGACCTAAACTCTGCCTTTATAACTTCCCAGTTACGGATCAGCGTTTGACAGAACCTAAGTCGGTGATCCTCAACTCGGATTGTTCAACAACCTCAGGTCTAAGGATTACATTGATTGAGACATACAAATGACGACTTGTTTGTTTTATCTCAATATGGGTCAATCCGACTCGCTAAACTCTTTAGTCGAATCCGTGTAAGTCAGAATAGCATCTCCATGCCCATGACAAGTGGAACCAAGTCATCAGCCGACTTTCACATTGGTCTAAGTTGTGTGTCCAGCACAACCTCAATGACCAAGGATACTTAGTACAAACAACATGAATGTATAGTTCCACAACTGAATCACATATTCAATGGATGTTTATACAAGGACAACTTAATATCTTTATGAATACAATGGGAAATATCATCAACATGATTACCTCTAGGCATATTTCCAACAGACTTGACCCTCAAAAGGGAGCTAACCAAGATGACTTGGTATGCCCTAAACAACTGCGAGGAGGTTAAGCCATATATCATGTATGTTATGATCTACCATACTTATGAATTCAAAATTGCCATACACGTAAAGATTTTAATTCTAAGTTATTATCTGGATTGCAGTCTTTGCTGAGAACAGCTGGTGAACGATGGGATGCCCAATGTGGAAAGAAGGCTCGAGCGGGGATTTCAAAGATGGTTCAAGGACCATGTTAGTTTCCTTTTGCATTTATCCCTGTCCTTCGTATATAGCATTTCAATGCATCATTTGACCATATTTTTTTATACTACGGTACATATAGGTCATGAAAAAGCTACAGGAGAATCCAGAAGCTGTGGATGAAGAGCTTTTTGCATTGGCGTGTGGCCCAGACTTCCAAGTAAGAACATATTCGGCTTGTATTGTGGATGGTGTTTTATTCCTCACCGCTGATGTGAGAAGGGAAAGAGAACACAAAACAGTGGAGTAATGATTGAAGGTTGTCACTATGAGAAGGATATCCATTTTTATAGTGTCCTCAAGGATATCAAGGTGCTATATTTTAAGTCTGATTTGGAACACCAACGATCAGTTGTGTTATTTCACCGCGATTGGTATCAGCTTGAGGGTCGCAAGGATACCTAAATGGTGTATGATAAACTCTTCCAGAGTGTTAACATTACCAATTCTTGGTACAAAGATGTCAGTTACATCTTGGCAACCCAGGCTACAAAAGTGTTCTGTGTGCCAGACACAGCCAAGGGAAAAAACTGGCGAGTGGTTCAAAAAATAGTTCAGAGACATAAGTTTGATGTTGCCGAAGGAGAGGAGGGGGAGGTAGTGCATACTGATGTAGCATACCAAGATTTTGTAGGCTTTGATGATGAGACTGTATCTGAGGCTATGTCTTTCAGGAAATGTCGACTCCCTATCAAAGGAGGCCGCATCATAGATGCATCAGCGTTTGAGCATATCAGAGGTAAGAGGAAAGCAGTTGAGGACGAGGAATTTGATAGTGAGATTGAAGAAGATGACATAATTGAGGAGTACTGCAGTGACAAAGAAGAGGAACTACAAGATGATACTGATGAAGAGTAGTTCCAGCCCGTGGTGAACTGATGATCGTGTGCATGCTCTGTGTTGCATGCTAGAAGTGATGATCGTGTGCATGCCTGTGTACATGCTTGTGTTAAACTGATGATCGTGTGTGTGCATGGTTTGTGTTGCATGTCTAAACTCATGGTTGTGTGCATGCTTGTGTTGAACTGATGTTCGTTTCTGCATGCCTGTGTGTTGCATGCTTGAACAGATGGTTGTGTGCATGCCTATGTGCATCCTTGAACAGCTGCTTCTGCTGAACTGATGATTGTGTGTCCATGCCTGTATTGAACTGATCAATTAGCCAAAACATTGTGCTGCTATTCTGCATGTCAAACTTGGTTGATCGTAAGCTCTTTTTGTGGTAGAAAAATCGTGCTTTTATTCAGTCCGCGTGGGACCCATTCGTCAGCCTCGCAGATGATGCCTGTGTGAACCAAAACCGCCCATGCATGGTACCCACCCATCATAGCACCTAGAAAAAACTCTCTTTGCTCCATGCCACTCCCAAATCTCACACCAGTTCCCCCAAATCCGCACAAGAAAAAACCCTCTCCCCTCGCCCCTCCCGTCGGTGAAGATAGTAGCAGTGGAGGGTGCAAACTGACGTGTAAGTGCTCCTTGACCTTTCACCGCGTCAACTCTTCGTTGATCGGGCGGCGATGTCCTCGCCTCCTCTTCATCGTCGACGTCGTTGCATCCTTGTTCTAGCTCGACATTTTGCCTCCTAGTTCTATATGGCAGCGGCTATGCACTCAATCTAAGTCACCGTGTCGATGTTGCTGTTCAGTTCAATATAGTTCACCGTTGTCACAGCGTTGGCGATGATGTGCCCGACGTTACTGCTTACTGCAAACGTCTAGTCGAGTTCAATGGAAGCATCATTTAGTTTTATTCTCTGGATGCTAGCTTTACTTGCTGAATTTCATTCTCATAATAATTCAGTAATTAAAATATTTATTCTAACATAATTCTTGTATTTACTCTTTGGGAGCAGGTAGGATGAACTGTGAGGAACGCCAGTTCTGCCGTATGAAGGCTAGGGAGATACATGAGCAGGTTCTAAATTGTTGCTACTGGCACTACTGTATATGGCATAAAACTAAATATTCTAATTACTGCAATGTCTAATTTAGGCTAAAAAGTATGCCTACAAGGTTGGTAAAACCAAGGCTGTAGTCATTGATGTCTCATCTGATGATGACGATGTGAAGAAACCAGTTGTAGTTTCTCGCAAGATGAAAGCTAAGATGGCGAGGCGAATATCTAAGGCTTATATGGAAAGATTTAAATTAGTCGAGAAACCGAGGATCCTTATTCGTAGAGGTGAGGCATTGCCTAAGTACATGTTTTGCTATATTTATATGCAGCTATACATACTTATTATTACTTTATAATAGTTTCTTTCTAGGTCCAAGGATGATGGGTCGAGGAATTCGATGATCACTGCGTGTTCAGAAACAATTTGGAATTAACTTCTAACCAAGTTGCTTCCCTAAAAGCGATAGTTAAAGGACACAAGCCATCTATACCATATTATGTGTGCAAGATGAACAAGTCAAATTTCAGCCCTAGGAAGGCCAAGATGGTTAACATTTGTTATTATTTCAATATTTATAGTTTCTTATGCACACTGAACTCTAGCCAACAACTAATATTCTTCACTTATAATACTTTTGAGCTAGCTATAGCAGTGCCCACCTCAACCGCTATCTTCCAAAGAGTTCACCACTCGTATGCTCCTACAAGACCATTTTCCAGCATGTTTACTTCTTTGAAGGCATGAATGGTGCTGCCCAGATGACAAGTGGCTGGTCTAAGGTTCTTGAACTCGCTGGAATCAGGAAGGAGAATGTGTGCCTATTCAGCTTTTTAAATGAGGGGCAAGCAGGCTTTATTGCTAGTGTTAATGTTCTGTAATGAGGCTAAAAAGTATTCTGTTTATTCTGTTGTTAGACGCACCATTAAAGTAATATGTCAGTGAACTTGTAGTGGTGAGAAACTTGATGTCAACCTGGTGCTGTACAAGCTAAGTAATATTATCTCTATATGCTATTTCTATATTTGGTTGATTGTGTGCATGTTGTTGCCTTTATATGTACTCTTAAAAGATGATCTAAAAATGTTCTCTGTTGTGTTCTCTTTTATGGTTGTGCGAAACATACATATATATTGTGCTGATTCTTCTATCTTCAATTTCTTTAATTCATGTGACTGAGAGCTGGTCCATAATATATAGACTGAAATAGTTTATATGGAACAAACAACTGGACAACTACAGCGGTACAATTGTATATGGTCCCAAACATCCTATCACCGTTCGATTCTGTCTTTGCGTAGATAAATTTTTCTCTTATTTAATTTCTATGAAGCGCACTGACAGCTGGGGCTGGCCAAAAACGTCAGGAAGCACCATCAAACCCATCTGATATCGTAAGACACTACCGTGCAGATCGATCTGACATGTGGGCTTGACGCTCGGATGGCGCGGTTGATGAGAAAAAAACGACCATGGGCCGCGATGAAATCCATGATGAATGAAGTAGGAGGCGAAATGGCGAACTGGACTTCAGGGCTCGGGACAAAATCTGCCACGACAAACCAAGGAACGTCATATAAAACCGGGCTGGAGGGCCTTCTAGGGAGTTGTGATGAAACAGGAAACAACATCAGGGATCCGCGATGTTTTTAAGGAGCATCATAAAAAACGTCATGGACCGCCCAGATTCTTGTAGTGGACGGACATGCAGTTTCTTAGCTCAGGGCTGAGCCTGGCTAAACTTGCATTGGATCTCTAATGAAATAGCATATTTTGAACCTAAAAATATTTTTTGTAAAAAATCATGAGCATCAGATCATGTATCTGTAGTTCATATTTGATCCACTTCCTACCGATTCGACAGGAATTTGTCTTTTAGACTAGGGATGAACGGAAAGGTTTAAGATCCCTCTGCGGGGACATTGTCCATGTAAGATGGTCTAGTATTTTTGAAAAATGGTGTGGTAGCATTTTGAATTAGACATTTGGTGGTTGCTTCACAAAACCCCCCGTTTTTGCGATCGGGAAATGGAAAATGGCTTTTTGGTGCGACAAAAAATAAAACTTCCTCCTACAATATTGTTCGCCATCCCAGGATGCACATACATGCACAATATGGGAACATTATCACAAATTATGCCTTGATTCTAGCCATAACATTGGTCATTTGACGAAAAATAAGAAACCTTGAATGAGATAGGTTATTTTGTGAAGTTTTTTTGAGACATAATCATACCAATTTTGATATTTTTACTTCCAACTATGTCACATAATATGGCATCACACGAAGGTTTTGCATTGTTTGGATCATTTTTGAATTTCTTATGCCTGTTTTAAACTATCGTCAAACTTTGTCGAACGGCGGGCATGAAGATTCTTAGCTCAAGGTTGAGCCTCGCTAAACTTGCATTGGATCTTCGATGAAATAGCACATTGTGAATCTAAAAATAATATTTGTAAAAAATCATGAGCATCAGATCATGTACCTATAGTTCATATTTGACCCATTTCCTACCGATTCGGCAGGAATTTGTCTTTTTCACCAGAGGTGGACGGAAAGGTTCGAGATCCACATTTTGGGACATTGTCCATGCAAGGTGGTCTAGTATTTTTAAAAAAGTGGTGTGGTAGCATTTTGAATTAGCCATTCGGTGGTTGCTTCACAGAACCCCCCTTTTTGCGCTCGGAAAATGGAAATTGGATTTTTGGTGCTGCGAAAGGAAAACTTCATCCTGCAACATTGACGAGGTTTAATATCGTCAATGCCCATTGTTATGGACTTGGCTTTTGGAGAATATGGGGATGCTTGAGATCGCGAAACGGTTAGCAAACAAGCAACACGGGGACACGAGGTTTACCCAGGTTCAGGCCCCCGGAGGGAAAACCCTACTCCTGCTTGTCTGCTCTTGATTACGGCGGAACCGAAGGTTACAAGGGTGTGCAGATGCAATCTGGCGTGGAGGTGTGTATGCGGTGGTATGAAGGTGCCCTCCTCGTCGTGCCCTTCTAGCCTTTATATAGAGTTAGGCAGGTCCCAGACATAGATCGAGTCAGTTACAGGTTTTAGGGTTTACCCCTTTGAATTTTTTATCTACTCTAGCCTTGCTCTCCAAGGATCTGAAGGCATCAGGGACCCTGGCCACCCGAAAGTCTTCATGGGCCGGTGTATATTTGTCGTGGGCCTTCCTTGGGTTGGACTAGGTATGCTGAGGTCGTGCACCCGCAGGGTATAACCATGTCAGTAGCCCCCGAGTGTTCAGTCGAATCGTAGATTCGGCTGAGGACTCTTCAATCCTTCGGGTGCAGCTATCTCTGTCTTTCAAGAGAATGATTTGAGTGTGTAGGGATTGTTGATGCGTGTGCCTGACTCTCCCGACAGATCAGGGTCAGTTAACTGTCTTAGGACAAAACAACACGATCTTCTTCAGATTCGTGTCCCTCGACTCGAACCCGGAACATATGCTGGCGTAATTCGACTCAGGCCGCGGAGGACTTACAGAAGTGGAATTCCAGTGAATTTAAATGATGTACCCAATGCGTCCGTCGGGATTTTTCATCGCGCCTGTTGGCACGGATTCTTACTAGCAGAGCGTAGTCGTGTGCGTTATCAGGCCATCAGATGATATTTGTAGGTCTTATCTTTGTGTCGCAAACACAACATCCGAATGTTTATCACCGCGGAGATGTTTCGGGTGGCCAAGGAGGACGTTGCTCACTTAGCGTTTATTAGGGCAAAGTTGCCAAAAAAGTTTTGCACGCTGATCCGAAGGATCGTAGTCGAAGAATTCATAGGGTGCGCGACCAGCGCTCCCTATGAAAGTAGCCCCCGACTGTCTGTTCGAGTCGTAGACTCGAGCAGAGACTTTAATTCAGCCGTTGTTCAGCTTCAGGTCCGTAGGACATAAATTTTTCGGATGCTTGAATCCATCCTCCCTATGGGAATAGCCCCGAGTCCGTAGTGGAGTCATAGACTTGGCGTAGGACTCGAAGATCTTGTGTGTGCGCGACCAGCGCTCCAGTTTGGAGTAGCCCCTGAGTGTCTGGCGGAGTCGTAGACTCGGGCAGAGACTCGAGTCCTGTATCGTGCAGTTGTAGTATGAAATCTCGTGGGCGTACCGCTGACCCGGAAGTACATCGGGTGCGCGACCAGCGCTCCTGATAGGATTACTCTCCAAGTGTCTAATCGAGTCGTAGACTCGAGTGGAGACTCCTGTGAGGATAAACCAGTGACCTGGAAGTGCATCGAGTCAGCGTCACGCCTGTGTAGCATCAAGTGATGCAACCATCCGATGAGGGTTTTGACTCGGGCCTTGAGTTTATGGCATAGCTAGTTGTTTTGTCGACTCTTATTAGAGGACCCGATAGAATAGCTCGGCGCAGTCGACGTTTTTGTACGCTGCAGAAAACATGAAGAATTGTGAAGTACTTGTATCTTGTAAAGAATATTTTCCTGTTAGCTTGTATAGTAAGATTCTGGTGTCGATCGGGTCGACACTTTTGCACTGTATGCTAGGCCTTTTCGTTAGCCTGATTACCCCTAGTCTCAGTACCTTCCCAAGGCACTCGGAGTTCAAGGATTCGACGATCAGGCAGAATCAGCTACTCGGGCTGTCGCGTTCGAGGTGCTCGAGTGTTTGGAGCCGATGGCACATTAGGTTACTCAAAGAGGGCGTATCCCCCGAGTGTTTCGAGTGCGAGTTAAAAAAGAAATCATCTCTAAGTAAAGGGAAACTTAGCTTTATTGGTAGTTGCCGTGGAAAACGTTGATGCGACCGCGGACGTATTCGACGTGGTAGCGGGTCACACAGTGGACGTAGTCGACGCGGCAGACCACGGTCATAGCAGCGACGGGTTCCTGGGATCGATGGCGGCAGCGAGCTCCGTATCCGAAGATTATCGCAATCGAAGACCACGCTGCAGCCGAAAGCCGCGGTTGGTCGCCGAAGCGGAGGGAGCCCCCGAGTCGTTGGAGCCGAAGATCGTAGCGGATTACCACAGCCGAAGATCGTGTCAGCTCGCCGCATCCGAACGATGCGTCGGGTCACCGCAGACGAAGGTCACAGCGGGTCGCACGACAGGGTCGGCACAACCCCCGAGTTGTAGAATCAACGTGGTTGACGGAGCCAACGGCGGACGTGTAGTCGAAGTCGCGCGTAGCAGACATAGTCGATGTGGCGGATCGGAGTTGATGCGGCAACACGGCGCGAGTCGCGCGGTACGCGAACTCAATGTCGTAGGAAGTCACGTGCAATCGAAGATTGCAGTGGAGTAGCCGCAGTCAAAAACTGAAGCGGGTCGCCGGATTTTTGTATGGAGAGAGTTAACGGCGTGTGGCGGGCATAGTAAAATCGTCAGATTTTTTGTCATCTGGAGTTAATACGGCGGACACGTATAATTGGCGTGGCAAACACAAGTTGCGCAGCAGACGTTTTGTTGATTTGCTTGATCAGAGTACTTGATACGGCGAGCAGAAGTCATCTGGGAAGAATAGGGGCAGCACCCAAGTGACGACGCTATTTCTTTTCTTTCTTTTCTTGCTAAAATTGGCCTAATTGTAAACTTTTGCTTCTGATTATTTTTCCTTTGCCTATGCCTGTGAGCTGGCCTGATACGGATTGATTGCATGTAGCAAGGTGACTCTGGTTCCAAGACGAGGACGCTTTGCTGTTTGCTTTTGATCACAATCGCCTCTACTTTTTGTTAACGCTTCTGGCATCTGACCTCTTCTCGAATTTGGAGTATCAAGCCTTGTTGGTCTCAGCGGGTGCGCGAGGCGCGTGTACCCGTGATAAACGCGACCTTCGATTGATTTTATCGCCTTAGATTTCTCTTTCGTTGAATCTGCTAATCCGGATTGAACCCGATTGATGATGAAGCTTGCAGATGGTGTTGGCGGCAAATATCCGGGCACCTGATCTGTTCGTCTGGATGACGACGCACGAGAGCCGAAGTAGATTTGCTTCTCCGTAGATGTGGAGTTGTAGATCTCTTTGGTTGGGACCGTCACGATCGCACAATCAGCGCCCCCAGTTCCCACAGACGGCGCCAATTGACGAGGTTTAATTTCGTCAATGCCCATTGTTATGGACTTGGGTTTTGGAGAAGATGGGGACGCTGGAGATCGCGGAACGGTTAGCAAACAAGCAACACGGGGACACGGGGTTTACCCAGGTTCAGGCCCCCAGAGGGAAAACCCTGCTCCTGCTTGTCTGCTCTTGATTACGGCGGAACCGAAGGTTACAAGGGTGCGCAGATGCAATCTGGCGTGGAGGTGTGTATGCGGTGGTATGAAGGTGCCCTCCTCGTCGTGTCCTCCTAGCCTTTATATAGAGTTAGGCAGGTCCCAGACACAGATCGAGTCGGTTACAGGTTTTAGGGTTTACCCCTTTGAATTTTCTATCTACTCTAGCCTTGCTCTCCAAGGATCCGAAGGCGTCATGGGCCCTGGCCACCCGAAAGTCTTTTCATGGGCCAGTGTATACTTGTCGTGTGCCTTCCTTGGGCTGGACTAGGTATGCTAAGGTCGTGTACCCGCAGGGTATAACCATGTCAAACATTATTCGCCATCCCATGATGCATATGCATGCACAATACAGGCATATTATCAGAAACTATTCCTTGATTTTGGCCATAACATTGGTCATTTAACCCGAAAAACAGGAAACCTCGAATGAGATAGGTTATTTTGTGAAGGATTTTTTTAGACAAAATAAATATACCAAATTTGATATTTTCCCTTCCAACTATGTCACATAAAATGACACCACACGAAGGTTTTGCATTGTTTGGATCACGGCGTTGCAGAGGCGATGGCGACACTGATGTGGCTTTTGGTGCAGGTGTGCGACCCCTCCATTGGCGGAGCTCGGCGAAGCTTTGCAACGGTGCGCCTGCGTCTTCCGCGCTCGCGGATCTCTGGATTCGTGTGGTGTGGATCTCCCCGATCCGATCTGGCGTGGCACTGGATCGGAGGTGCGAATAAGGTGAAGATGGCGATTCGATGCTTTGCGGCGGAGACGTTGGTCCAGGGTGTTGCCCCTATGGGGGCGGTGAGCGGGGACTTCCCGGATGTCATGGGGATTTCGTCGATCCAAGGCTTGAAGACGAAGATCGGCAGCGGCGTGTCTCCCTCTCGTCCTGGTTGCCGTCGAAGCTAGAGCTCAGTTGGACTCCTTTGTATTTTTGGCTTTGTTCTGGGCTTTTCTGTAAGTTCGAAGTATCAATGAATTCGCCTTCTTCCTCGCAAAAAAACATTGTTCACCATCTTATGATGCACATGTATGCATAATATGGACACATTATCATAAACTATGCCTTGATTCTAGCCATAACATTGGTCATTTGACCTGAAAAACAGGAAACCTCGAATGAGATAGGTCATTTTGTGAAGGTTTTTTAAGACATAATTAATATACCAAATTTGATATTTTTATATCCAACTATGTCACATAGTATGACACCATGCGAATGTTTCGAATTGTTTGGATCGTTTTTAAATTTCTTATACCCGTTTTAAACTATCGTCAAACTTTGTCGAACGGCGGGCATGAAGATTCTTAGCTGGGGGCTGACCCTCGCTAAACTTGCATTGGATCTCTGATGAAATAGCATATTGTGAATGTAAAAATGATTTTTTGTAAAAAATCATGAGCATCAGATCATGTATCTATAGTTCATATGTGACCCACTTCCTACTGACTCGGCATGAATTTGTCTTTTTCACCAGGGATGGACGGAAAGGTTTGAGATTCCCCTGTTGGGACATTGTCCATGTAAGGTGGTCTAGTATTTTTAAAAAATAGTGTGGTAGCATTTAAATTAGCCATTTGGTGGTTTCTTCACAAAACCCTCCGTTTTTATGCTCGGAAAATGAAAAAAAAATGACTTTTTGGTGCGACGAAAAAGAAAACTTCCTCCTGCAACATTGTTCGCCGTCCGAGGATGCACATGGATACACAATATGAGCATATTATCACAAATATGCCTTGATTCTAGCCCTATCATTGGTCATTTGACTCAAAAAACAGGAAACCTCGAATGAGATATGTTATTTTGTGAAGTTTTTTTAGTCATAATCAATATATCAAATTTGATATTTTTTCTTCCAACTATGTCACATAATATGACACCATGCGAAGGTTTCACATTGTTTGGATCGTTTTTGAATTTTTTATGCCTAGTTTAAACTATGGTCAAAACATCGAATATGAAGATTCTTATTCAACATAAATATCTAATATTTGAGTGTAGAAAAATATATCTTATTTTTCTGCAAATTTTGATATATTATTTGTATTTTTCTGAATTAGAATGATTTTTTATAGTTTTCCTAAGATTAATGTGATAAACAGGAAAAAAAGAAAAAACATGACTTTGTTCGTGTATACTACGGAATACTCACGGCAAAGCCATCGTTGTCGTGTGGTACACGGAAAAGGCACACATCAAAGAGGTCATCGTCTGCAACCGATAGCTCCTCCTCGTCAATTAGACATGTGGGGTCGTGGGTCCTACCTTGTTGTCGTGACGATACCTATGCTGTGTGCCACTATCGACTTTGCCGTGTGTATTTTATTTACCGTGTTTTTTATGGGTCTTTGTCGTATATATTTCTTTACCGCGTTCCATTTTAAAAATTTGCCGTGTGCTTACTGAAACCCCACGCGACAGCTCCTTTGCATTTGCCGTGTTTCGGACTAGTAGACACATGACAAAGCCGTAGATACACAACAAAGAGATTTTTCTCCGTAGTGCCACCACCTCCTGTTATCACTTTTGTCAGCCTGTAGACTTGCTCCTTGCCTCTTTGAGAACGTTAAAGGCTAGCTCCAGAGCCGTGGTTCTCGATCAAACGCCTAGCGTTGTGGGGCTAGTGCTACTGTGCTAGCCAGACACACGAGACAACGATCTGGAGTGGACACGGTCGATGACTTCCCTTTGGAGCACTTGGTATAGCTAGTCAGGTCTACAGGCGCCGTGCCGTTGAACGAGGTCGTGGCGGTCGGCCGCGTCACCGGTTGGTGTGAGCACTGGATGACATGCGCGTCACCTCAGCCGCCTTTTTTTTTAGTAACCTCAGCCGCCTTCTACGTCTCGAAGTCCTCGCGAGAAGCGGGCGCTCTAATGGTGTGCCGCTGGGCGTCAGACGGGAGTCGTGGCTATCCCATGTCGGGCGCTACAACACTGCATCGCGATCCGTTCGATGCATGTAGGCCGTTTAGTTGTTTGGACACGTCTAGGAAGCATCCACGGGCTGGTTAGTCACCCCCAGCCATCGCCCAATATGGAAAGTATTCCTAGTCCCTGTGAACCCATAAACGGAAAATTGTCAGATCCCGTGGACCGGTCCTGCCTCGACCAGATTCCCTCACAGGCACGCTACCACCCAGCTCGCTCGCTAAACCTGTCGTGCCAACAACTCCCTCCCCAGACCACGGTGATCCCCCTTCCCTTCCTCTCTTCTTGTTCCTCTACAATATAGCATCTCTCCTTTCTCTCTCTTTAAATCTTCATTAAAAAGCTGAAAGGCATTTCTTCTAGCTAACCATGATCAAAAAACTTAGCTCAAGGAAAAGAGTAAAACTTAGCTCACACGACCCTAACTTGTGCATCTCCCCTTTATTTTACCTTCTTCTTTTGAATCTAATTTTACACGGGCTTCTAGATTAGGATCTTTATGGGTTCGATAACAAAAAAAATCCAGCAACTCAAATATCAACCAATAAACACCATCAAGAACCCTGTACATGTTTAGATCCATCTCCTATGTACCGATAAATTCAGGGGATTATGTCAAGAAACAACTAGATTGAACCCTAACGGAAACACCAAAAATTGCATCTAAACCACACTCTACATCAATATACCACAACTAAGATTAACATCGGAAACAACTAAGATTTATTTCTTCTACCTGGAAAAATCAACTATGATAGAAACCTGAAACAACTTAGTTGTATGAACAAATATAACACAAGCCTGGTCAGTTTGTTAATTCAGGAAGAACTTAGGATTTCCCCGGGTAATTATTCATCAGGAAGCAAACATGGGGCCAATAACATAGCAGTGGGCCAGTTGTATTTGCAAAAACAAACCTGATGCTCATGTTTCAAAATTCACAGGACCACTATCGTCCACCGGGAAAATAGTGAAGCCCCCATCAACAACAGTTTGATTTTCAGAGGTTACCTAGTGCTTTTCGGAGAACACATATGAAATGATAAAAGGCACACATATTAAAATATCAAACATATAAAATTCACAAGGGAGTAATGCTAGTGTGAAATATTTGAGACGACCACTTGAAGCAAGAACTAGTTGTACAACAAAACACATATAGCAAATACTGACTTATCTATAATTTAAGCAAGGAAGATAAAGGACACCGTGGTTGCTGCTTCATTTTTTACATAGTGCAAGCGTATGATGAACATTTCTACATAGCTCGCTGATGATGCCAAGAAACTGCTATTAGTTTAGTTGCCTAATGCACCTGAAAAAGTTGCAACAAAAAGAAATTAAATGAGTTTGATTTGGTTTGCAAAAAATGTATAAAACGTATAACTTTTATGTATATTACATGTCAATGATGTACAACTTAGCTATTTTGAAAATAAAGTTATATACAAAGAAAAAACTATCAAACTACGCAAAAGAGCAAATGCTCATGTTGCAAACAACTTAATTAATTGCTGCAGATAAATTTAACTACAAAAGAAGGAACATACCTAATCTACCCCCAATTAAGGCAGGACCTATAACATACTATATGGAATCAAACTTAGTTAAGTTGGTGAAAAGCAATTAGATATGATCACAAACCAACTTAGCTATGGTGATAACACAAATTAGCTACGAAGAAAAACCACACCCTAAAACAAGAGCATAGTGAATAAAAATAACCCCTACACGATGATACAAGATTGGAAAAACCAAACTTTTGCATGGATTTCTGAAAAAGCAACTAACCAAAAATGACCATACAACTCTACATTATCCCTGCTGCAACTTAGGGTCTAGTAAATCAACTAGATGAAAAATCATGTACTGAACTTCATTGCATGGGTTTTAGGGAGAATTGAACTACCCAAAATCACCATACAATTTCACATCATCCTTACAACAACTAAGGGGTACAATAGCTACAACTAAACCCATTAGTTGCGACAACTTAACACTGCAGCTATTGTAACTTCACCTTATATGTGCGTACACAACTTGATTCATGGGATGAAGAAACTAATCAAGTTGAACAATTGCACACTCAGAAAAGTGTGAAAAAACAACAAAGAGCATGCAAGATCACAAACAACACAGACATGATAGTATCAAGTAGACAAAACCATTAATCAATCTGACATAGTAATCTCAATATCCATCGGATCCCCGCAAACACAACATGCATGATTACAAATAGATTAGATCTTGATCATGAATGGAGCTCACAAGATCTATACATGAAAGCACAAGGAGGAGATACAACCATCTAGCTACTACATGGACCCGTAGTCCAAGGTGAAACTACTCACGCTTCATACCGGAGAAGAAGGCCTCCGGGATGCTCTCCCCTCCGGCAGGGTGCCGAGAAGAACTTCAGATCTCCCCGATCTAGGGACGATGGTGGCGGCGGCTAGAGAAGGTTTCGTGGAATTTTGATCGGGTGCCTAAGGTTTCTACATCGGGGGCTTCTTATAGGCGAAGAGGCGAGGCTGGGAGGCGACCGGAGGGCCCACACCCTACCCAGGCGCGGGGTGGGCCCACCAACGCCTAGGGGGTGTGGTGGCCCTGTCTCGCCTCTCCGTCTCTCCTCTGGACTTCGTGTCCCCATGGTAAAATATTGACTTTGGCTTTTGTCCCGTCTAATTCCGAGAATATTGATTTTCTGCCTTTCTGAAACCAAAAACAGAAGAAAACAGGCAACTGGCACTGTGGCAACTTACTAATAGGTTAGTTTCAGAAAAGATATAAAAACACCTCAAAGTGTAGACAAAGAAAAGCAAAGTAGATACTAAACAAACATGGAACATCAAAAATTATAGATACGTTTCCGACGTATCAAAGGCCTTCGGATGATCTCCCCTCCGGCAGGGTGCCAGGAAGAACTTCATATCCCCCCGATCTAGGGACGATGGTGGCGGCGGCTACAGAAGGTTTCGTGGAGATTTGATCGGGTGTCTAGGGTTTCTGCATCGGGGGCTTCTTATAGGCGAAGAGGCGAGGCTAAGAGGCGGTCAAAGGGCCCACACCCTTCCCAGGCGTGGGCCCACCCTGGTCGCGCCCAGGGGGGTGGTGGCCCTGGCTCGCCTCTCCGTATCCCCTCTGGACTTCGTGTCGCCCACGGTAAAATATTGACTTTCGCTTTTGTCCCGTCCAATTCCGAGAATATTGACTTTCTGCCTTTCTAGAACCAAAAACAGAAGAAAACAGGCAACTGGAACTGTGGCAACTTGTTTATAGGTTAGTTCCAGAAAAGATATAAAAACACCTCAAAGTGTAGACAAAGCAAAGCAAAGTAGATACTAAACAAGAATGGAACATCAAAAATTATAGATACGTTTCCGACGTATCATGGGGCGATTCGGTGCTATGGCGCCATGGGTGTGTGCTTGGATCTGGGGATCAAGGAGAAATGATGAGTGAGAAAGGAGAATGTGAGAGATTAGAGAGAAACCGGATAGTGGTGAAGACGGGGAGGGATGTGGATCAGAAGGCGCTGGCCTGTGCATTCGAGCGAATCATCCAGCTCTATGCTCCTGGACGACCTCAGGGCGCCGGATCTCGTGCTCGTGGACAAGGAGGAGCAGCGCAGCAGGCCGGAGAGCTCAGGGTGTGCTAGATCTACACGTCGGTGGCGAGCATCTACGCGATGGCGGTTGGAATCGAGCGGGGCTGTGCTGATTCAGGCGTGGAAGATAAAGAGGGGAGTCAGTGGTCTCCTTCCATGGTTTCTCCTGTGGCCGCAGTCGACGACGAGCGCGGAGGATTAAATCCACCGGAAATTTCCCCTGCGAGGAGTTGGGGAGGGGAGGACGCCCGACATGTCGAGGAAGAGGGGAAAGTGCCATACTGGCCTAGGTTCTACCGGGATGGGGATGCACTACCCTCGCGTGATCGAGTCGATTTGAGTTGATCCGACGGCCAGCAAACGATGGCAGCCACCGAGGACTTTTTATCACTTGGGGTTGTTTTATTATTGCATGTATGTTTTGTAAGTTGATGCCAACTCGTTAATTTGGAGTCCATATATACTACTGGTATAGGACACGGTCTCAAGCTAGCCGGTTGACGTAGGTGAACTGGAGCGCGTACGACGGACGAAGAATAAGCTAACGAAAACCTCCATTACCGGAAAAGAACGGAAATCCTAGAGCTACGGACTCTGAGCTTACAGAAGACCCTACGGACATACGTGTGCTGATTTGGTTGGGTGAATTCTTATCATTTCCTTGAAAACTGGGCCACGTTTCTACTCTTCCTCTACATATGCTGCGTCCGTAAGCAGTTTTGTAGAAAAAGGGTCAGTATGTGTAGCATTGCTCGGAAAAGAAAGCCTGAATTCGACACTCTTACAAGTTCTAAACCTGTTGGGCTTCAAAGTCTCAAATATAACGCTATATATGCAAACCGTCGGGGACCAAACACTGCCGACAGGTAAACTGTAAACCTAACCCGAAGAACGCTCCTGGTAGCGGTTGATGGATCTCCCCGACGAGTTGTTCGCGGACATCCTCCGTCGCCTCCCGCCGCGGGACCTCGCCGTCTGCCGTAGCGTCCACAAGGATTGGCGCGCCGCCGTGGACACCCAGGGGTTGCTGCTCGTGGGCCCTCTGCTTCGTCAACTACATCAATAAACGGTGGCACGGCTTCTTCTCCCGAGGTGCGCTGGCGCAAGGGAGCCCATCAATCGACGGCATGCTCCGTTTCCTGCCTGGCAGGCGAGATACGACGAGATACCGGGGTGTCCTGGATCACCGTAACGGCCTCCTCCTCTACGAGAACACGCTGGATGCATACGTGTGCAACCCGGCGACACGACACTGGGCGATGCTGCCCCCGCCGCGTGTTCCGCCTATCTACCACCGCCTGCCTTTCTACCGCCGCCGTCTGTACCTCTTGTTCGATCCCACCATGTCGCTGCACTATGACGTCTTGTTCCTCCCCGATTCGCCCGAGAAGCCCTGCAGGCCACCTGATCACGTCGGTGCTGGTAACGAATCAGCAGATTACGAGCAGGCCTGTAATACTACCGGATCGATGGAGTGGCCGCCATACTCGTACCAGGTGCAAGTGTTCTCGTCCAGAACCGGGCAGTGGGAGGACAAGAATTTTGTCCGAGAAGGCAATGCCACGGTTAAGGTGTTTGACGTGTGGTCAGATCCAACACCACCAACTAGCGGTATGGAGTCGATTCGACGGCACGGAGTGTACTGGCGAGGAGCGCTCTATGTCCATTGCTGTGGTGATTTTGTTATGAGGTACGTACGAGAAGAATTCATGCCATGCCATGTGAATTTAATTTGCTGATTTATGTGTTGGTGGTCCTTTACGCAGCGTTCAATCTACTAACACACGCATGTGAACATTTCTCTTATATTATGTAGGTTGTCATTACTGGAGGAGAAGTATCGTGCGATCAAAACTCCAAGACTACATGTAACTGAGTACAACGAGGATCACAGATATGCTAAAACCTTTGGATATCTGGGGAAATCGAGTGATGGGGTCTACTACAGTGCCATTCATGGGTACCAACTTCAGGTGTGGATATTGCGTGAAGCATCACAATCACATCGAACACCGGAGTGGGAGGTGAAGCATCAAGCTAACCTCAAGACTACTTTTTTGCGATACTACAACAGGCATAACATAGAACCAAATACTGCCAAGTCTTGGATTTTAAACCCTCCCGACAAAGTATCAAAGGACCAAGAGGACTATGAATGGGACTCCAGTGATGATAGTACTGTAGTTGATATGGAAGAACAAGAGATAATGGACAGCCTCGAGGGCTACAAAAAGCACTATCGGTACTACGGCATTGACTTTTTAGGTTACCATCCGTACAAAGAGATTACATTCTTGGGAAACAGTTTCAACGGATTTGCTTACCACCTAGACAGCTCAAAGTTACAATATTTGGGGTCACTTCTCCCGCGATCTAGCCTGAGTATCCCTCCGTGCGCACCTATGTTCGAGTCATTTATCTACACTCCATGTATGAACGATTTGCTTCCTGCTCACCATGGCATGTAATTAGATAATTGGGGACTATAGGTTGGAGATTAGAATCTATCTATCTATCTATCTATCTACTAATTTTTCTTGAGGTAGGTTCGTCCACACTTTTTTTGGTCCGATTTTTCCTAGACCGTTTTGCCCCTGCGTGTTTGGACAATTTACATTGTGTGCCACCGCAAGTCAATAGTCAATAGCTGGTTCGTTAGCATCCTTCTACGCTGCCGCCCGCGCCTGGAGCTCTCCGCCACCGGCCACCCACCCCTGCACCACCGCCGCCCCTCCCCGTGTCCCCGCACCACTGCCCCCTCCTTCCCCGTGGTCCAGTGCCACCTCCTCCTCCTTCTTCGGCGTGGCACGCCACCGCGGGAAACCTTCGCGGTCCTCCCGTCCTCCTGTTCCTGTAGCGAGGACAATGTCAGGATGGGTGCCGGTGAGGCTGGCGTTGGTGCCCTGGAGCGCACATTATACGAGAGGGTCCTCCAATACCCATCCCACCGCCACCGTTGATCTCCTCGCCCTCATTATCTGGACAGTTCGCCGTCGAGTCCCGGCTTCTGACGGCTAGGAACTGGCGGCATGGCGCGGTCCTACGGGGACACACGCGTCGAGAAGGAGGGAAGCCGGGCGGATCTTGTGCATGAGGAGGATCTTGGGCTCGCTTGGCAGGCGAGGATGGAGCTAGGAGGAGGATGCGGAGTTGCAAGAGGCGGAGGTGGTCCACGAGAACGGGAAAACAGGTGAATGCGGCGTTCTTCATGCATTTTTCGGTGGCACCCTTTTGCAAAGAAAGTCAAACGAGTTGATTCAGTTTGATCTTCCCCTTCCCCTTTTGCTAAACCAGAGAGTGTTGTCCACGATTAAGATATCCAATATTACAAATCAGTAGTTTTAGAAAATACACCAAGAAAAGCAATTCAGCAACGTACTATGCAAATCGGTCGGAAGTAATTTTGCCACCACTATATAGCAGAGGAAAAGGAACTGCAATACACTCAGCGCAAAGACAAGTTTTTGGCGTGGAACAACATTGTGACTGAAGATGTGGATTGGCGCAAGAGATGTTCGACGAGCAACGTTGCCGCAGGAGTACTGTCCTGATAATTGGGTGTGCGAAGACTGTCTTTGCTATTTCCAGTATTACGACCTCTAATCTGAAATAAGAGTTAGTAGGTGATGCCATTGCTGAAATCGGTATGAAACGGAATAACATAGATGATGGTATTGTTCCGTCTGTAGCATTGCAGAGATACACATCTGAGCTTACCTTTATACTGTCTTAAGGAATTGACGAGTGATTTGGATGAATCAATATTTTGTATGGCCGTGTCCTACCTCCGTCCGCGCCGGCGCTAAAAAAAACCAGAGAGGAGTACTCGGTCGATGATGTCGTACCTCCACCTGCAAGAGCCGACCATCCCTCCACCCCTGCAAGCGCCTCTAGCCTGGAGCTGCATTACGTAAGTAAATTAGATTGCAAAATCAAACTGGCAGCACAAAAGTCCATCACGTACAAGTAACTAAATCAGTTAAACTCAAAGAGAGAGGAAGCTAGCAAGGAGGCAGGGAATGCTTTTTTCTACTACTAGCTACCACTACAGGAAAAGGGATAATTCCCATAGATATGGTAATATATGTTTTTATATGATAGTTTTAGATGCATCGGTTTCACAACATCCCAATGTAATTGTATGTTAATATGTTGAACCTATCTTGGACAAAATCTTAGTTAAGAGATAATTAGTTGGCACTTTTGCTTTATATGCATACAAAATAGAATTATGGCTTTTAACAAAATGTATTTCAAGTATATTATGTTTGTATGTGTAAGCGGGGAAGAAAGTTTAATTGCTGTAGCAACGCACGGGCATTCTGCTAGTATGTATTAAGTGGTATATGCAATAATGGTGCTTCGATTCGGTTTCTGTTGATTGATGTGCTCATAGATTACTATTCTAAACTTTTTCTGCATTTTTAGGGCCTCACAATTGTTGCCGGGCATGACATGTACCCAGAAAGGTCGAAGGTGTGAACATGAACAAAAGTCAACTCAAGATTATTGACTTAAAAGAAAATTGTTATAACTTCGGTTATATTTTCCGGGCAATTAGGTAAAATAAAAGGACCAGCACGCGAAAGCGCAAACGACGAGCCGTAAAAGCGCAACATGTGTCGAGCGCCGAATGATCCCGGGAGAGTGCACGCGCGGATGACGCCGGGTTTTTTTTTCCACTCTGGTTTTCTCTCAAATGTCCTATGTATTGTTGGATCCATCACAGTTGAAAATATAAGCAAATCATCGTAACATTTAATCCGAAATAAGCAATTATAAAACATGACTATAAATGCAGGAATTGACCTAATCATGTATACTAGCATCACATTCAGAATAAGCAGATCGCGTACGATGCTGGAGGAGGAATCGGGTTCGCGTTTAGGTTGGCGTTGAGGTTCGCGTTGACACCAGTATCGTCACCCATATCGTCGATGTAGAGGTTGTTGATGTCCGGGAAGAAGTCCTCATCGGGGAAGGAGTGGTCGGTCGACGTGATGCCGTCAGTAGTCGCGTAGACGCGTGAAACGTCCAAAATGTATCTACTTTCTCGAACACTTTTGCTACTGTTTTTCCTCTAAACTTGCGTGATTTGGATACAACTAACATGGACTGACGTTGTTTTCAGCGGAATTACCTTCGTGTCTAGTTTTTGTGCAGAAAATCAACTATCAGGAAAAATCCCGGAAAATATGCCAAAAATTATATTTCACCAGAAGATCCACGGAGCCAGAAGACGAAACGGAGTGGAGGCCTGGGGGGCCCACACCCCTGCCAGGCGCGGGTGGGCCCAGCCCGTGCCTAGGGGGGTGCGGCCACCCCAGGCACCCCCTCGGGCTCCCTCTTCGCCTATAAGTTACCCCTTGACCTAAAAACCGAGGGGGGGTCGACGTTTTTCCAGAAAGAGTTCCGCTGCGTCGCCACCACCAGAAGCCGCGATTCAGATCCAGAAACTCCGTTCTGGCACCCTGCCGGGACGGGGAATTTAGGAAGGATCATCGCCATCATCATCACCAACGCCTCTCCATCAACCATCAATGTTTCCCTCATCTATGAGTGAGTAATCCCCTGCTGTAGGCTGCGGGGATGGTAGGGATTGGATAAGTTCTATCTTGTAATCAAATAAGATTGTTAGGGCATAGTGTCTAGAATCTCTATTAGTGCTATTTGACTTTGTTGTAACTTTTTGTGTTTAATGCTTGTCACTAGCTCCCGAGTGCCATGATTTCAGATCTGAACTTATTATTGAATCATTATGATAGTATTGTTTATGATCTTATCTGCAAGTTGTGTACACATATCATTGTCCGGATCCAAAGGCCCCGAAGTGACAAAAATTGGGATAACCAGAGGGGGTGGTTGTGGTGTGAGGATCACATGTGTTCACGGAGTGTTAATGCTTTGCTCGGTGCTCTATTAAAAGGAGCACCTTAATTGCCAGTAGTTCCCTAGAGGCCCCGCTGCCACGGGCTGGCTGGACAGAAGATGTTGTGCAAGTTCTCATTGCGAGCACGCATGACTATATATGGAGCACATGCCTAGGATTGTTTAGTACTTGGATGCTTATTCTTATTTATCTGCAATGCCCTAGATCTTGAAGTTATATGTTTAGACTCGTCCATGCAACGCCCGTCCATCCATCCTTATGTCTACTATGCTCGTATCCTACTATTTACTGTTATTATTACTCATGTTTCGCTGCTGCTGTTGCTTTGCTGTTGCTATTACAAACTGTTGCTACTGATAAACTTCTGTGAGTAAGAACTATTTCCAGGTGCAGCTGAATTGACAACTCGGTTGTTAAGGCTTGCAAGTATTCTTTGGCTCCCCTTGTGTCAAATCAATAAATTGGGTAATACTACTCGCGAAGACTGTTGCGATTCCCTATACTTGTGGGTCATCAAGACTATTTTCTGGCGCCGTTGCCGGGGAGCATAGCTTTATTTGTAAGTTCACTTGATCTATTATTGTTCACTTTTACTCCTTTCATCATGGGGAAGTCTCGTGATGGAAAGTTTCCTATTTTACTATCCACTACAAGAAGAGGTATAGTCCTAAACACCTCTGTTGCTCTTGTTCACTGTCTGTTATAAGTAAGCTTGTTACACCACCACCACATACTCATGCTACACACACTGCAGTACTGCTAAATCTAAAACTGCTTATGATGCTTATGATGTTACTTCTACTATGCTTGATGCGAGTGGTTCATTAGGTACTTTCCTAGATGCTACTATGGCTAGTCTAGGAAATACTGAAACTCCTAGTGAAGACACTGTCACACATGTTAGCTCACCTGAGTCTAGAGAGAGTTATGATATTAATGATGGTTACATTGAGTTCACTGATGAATTTGTTGAAGAGTGCCAAAACACACATGGTACTAGTGCTATTAAGAGTCTCCTTGCTAGGCGTACCATTATTCCTAAATTATCCTCTGATCCTAAGTTTGCCACCTCTCCCATAGATATTAAAGATAAAGATTATGATTTCTCTCTTGATTTATCCTATTTAAACATTGTTGAGAAAGAACCTTTCTGTGGGACTGAAAATGAGAGTGTTGTGGCTCATATGAATGAGCTTTCTACTATGAGTGGTTTATTCTCTAATGATTTTAAGATGCGCAAGTACTTTGTTACTAAGATCTTCCCTTTTTCACTAAAAGGAGAAGCTAGGGCTTGGTTTAATTTACTACCTCCTGGTTCCATTGATAGCCCTAATTGTTTGATTGCTTCTTTCTTCCAGAAATATTTTCCTCCCGGTGCTAGACATGCTGCTTTGCAGAGACTTTTTGATTTTAAACAGGGAGAAGAAGAGAAATTGCCTGAGTCATGGACAAGGTTGTGTGCCTTGATTCATGCACATCTTGGATGTCCTTTACCTAAGAATGAGCTTCTTGATATTTATTATAATGGACTAACTGATGATTCTAGGACATACCTAGATAGCTTTGCTGATTGTGTTTTCAGGAAAAGAACTCCTACAGATGTTGAAGAATTAATGGCTAAGATAAGCAAGAATTATGATGATTCGGCTTCAACTGAGCTAAATACACCTGAGCCTATCACTCTTGAATCAGTTATGCCTGAACCAGTTCCAACACCAACACCAAAGAAGAGGGGAGTTGTTGCATTAAATGATGAAGTGATGAAAGAAGCTAAGAAAGGTATTAGAGCTGAAGATGTGAACAATCTACCTCCTATAGAAGAATTATGCAGTCCAATTCCCCACTCATCCACTATTGAGGTACACTCTCTCCAACACTCTGATGAAGGTGATATTCCTTATGGTAAGCCTCCTGATCAATGTTTAGAGGAACTTGACATTTTTATTGTTAAACAAGGTAATTTTAATAAACAAGTTCAGAATCATTTATTGGAAAACTCTAGAGCTATCAATGAGTTGAAAGATATTGTGGAAATAACTTCTAATGATATTAAAATGCTTTGTAAACACTTTCAAATGGTTCAAACCCAACTTGATCAACTTGCTAAGGTACAAAAAGATATGCTAGTTAATGCCTCAGGAGATAAACATGCTTATGGAATTAGAACTAGGAGTGGTATAGCTACTCAAGATCCTTTATATCCTGAAGGACACCCTAAAATAATTGAGCAGGATTCTTAACAAGGTGAAAGTAGTGGTAGTCCTCGTAAGAGAAATAAAAAGAAACATAAGGTAGTTGAGGAACCACTTGAACCTGTTGTAGATCCTAATAGTATATTTGTCTCTGATGCTGAAACTAAGAGTGGTAATGGTAATAATGATGCTCCTGATAAGGAGGAAGTTGAAGAAGAACCTGATAAGCACAATAAGAACACTAGGTACACTAAGGAAGACTTTATTGCTAATAAACATGGTAAAGAGAGAGAACCTTGAGTGCAGAAACCTATGCATTTTCCAGGTAAGAAACACAAGTCAAAGAAGGAAATGCACTACAACAAGTTTTGTGAGTGGATGAAGCATTTGTTCTTGCAAATTCCTTTGACTAATGCTATTAATTTGCCTCCTTATTCAAAGTATATGAAGGATAATGTCTCTAATAAAAGGAAGATTCCTAATGAGGAGATTTCTACGTTGCTTGCTAATTATTCCTTCAATGGTAAGGTTCCAAAGAAACTTGGTGACCCAGGTATACCAACTATTCCTTGCTCTATTAAGAATAATTATGTTAGAACTGTTTTATGTGATTTGGGAGCTGGAGTTAGTGTTATGCCTTTTTCTCTCTATAAGAGACTCCAGCTAGAAAAGTTGACACCAACTAATATATCTTTGCAAATGGCTGATAAGTCAACTACTATTCCTCTTGGTATATGTGAGGATGTTCCTGTTCAAGTGGCTCATAATTGCTTGGTTTTAACTGATTTTGTTGTGCTTGAAATGCCTGAAGATGATAATATGTCTATTATTATTGGGAGACCTTTTCTTAATACTGCAGGTGTTGTCATCAATCGTAATCAAGGAAAAATAACATTCAATATTAATGACAAAGAGCATACTGTCTATTTCCCCAAGAAGGTTGCTAGAAGCTATTGCTTGGATTCCATTGAAAATATTGAGAGCATCAAGGTTGGAGAAATATATTGTCCCATTCCACAAGAAAATTTTGAAACTATTATGATTGGGACCATTGCTATCAAGTTTGAGGTAACATAATCACTTTGCCGAATACAAAGTTTTCTTTCATATAAGATTTTTTGGTAATAATACTTGATTAACCTTGTTAACAAAAGGATTTTAATGAACAAAATAATGTTTTCACTATGGTTATCCTTGCTTTCTTTTACTTTTCTCCTTCCTAGTCTTTGCCTTTTCTTTTGCTAGCTTTGGTTTTGTTAGTTGTTTGCTCGTTAGAGTGTCTTAGAATTTCTGTAGTTTGGTTTTTGTTTGCTTTTGCTTCTTCTAAAAAAAGTTGTTTCTGCGACAAAATCAATTTTCATACCTTGAAAATTGGCCAAAAATAAAGTTTCCCAAAAAAATCCAGAAAATTCAAAATAACTTTTTTCTCGAAAAAGGGGCAGAGGGACACCTGGAGTTACCCAGGGACCACCCCAGGCACCCGCACCCCTGGTAGGTGCGGCCCCCCTACAACTGGCGCCCGGGTGGGGTGTGTCCCACCTGGGCCCCTCCAAAGTGTCTCCTTCCAGCCATCTTCTTTCTCTCTCCCAAAAAACACCGAAAAACTTGCTCAAGCTCGAGTTCCTGCTGTTCTTTCTCAAGATTTTCGATCTCCTTGCTCAGCCCATCTTTGCTGTTGATTTTGGAGGGATTGCTCCTTGGTATGTGCCTCCTCTACTTGTCCAATTAGATTTGTGATTGATAGATCGTATCTTGAGCATTTTGCTGCTATAGGTGACAGGTTGTGTGAGCTTGCTTGCTTGTTTTATGCTTAGAGATTTCATTTTGATGCATGTGTAGCCTCTAGCAAGTTCCTATAGTAGTTTCTCATCATTTATCAACTTGGAAATCACTTGGTTTGATGTTTGTCTAAAAATTTCAGAAAAGAGTGGTCATGGACAACCACACATTTGGAGAAATATTTGAGGGTGATGCACCTAGGAGGGCAAGGCCTTCAAGATCATCCTTCCGAGCCAGGCCCTCATACAATGAGGATGTCATTACTCCGCGATTCGGCGACGAGGGAGATGAGGGGGATGCTCACCCTTCCACCTTTCCTTGCCCAACCTTTTTGCGGGCTGCTAGGATTCTTGATGATTTTACAACCTTGATTCGGAGGTCTGGACTAACAAGCTTTATGCAGGATGAGAGCGTGCAATATGCTATGCTCACTAAAACATTTGTGGAGAGCTTTTATTTTACTAACAGCATGTTCAGGCCAGATGTGTCTTTCAAAATTTATGGCAGGTCTTATAATATGACATTGAAGAAATTTTGTGAGGCTCTGGGACTTGGTACAGCTGGGTCAGCAAATAAGATTCTAGATCAACCCGCTGATTTGTTGGATCTTTACCGCAGGATAACCAATGATGATGACCATAGAGCTCAACGAGGAAAGATAAGAAATATTCAACTCTCGGCCATTAGGTACTTTGCTTACTATCTTGCCACTAGTGTTCTTGGTAGGGAGAACACTAGTAATATTTCCAACTATCATTTGGCATTCTTAGTTGTTGCGCTCAACAATGAAACTAAGTACAATCTTGGTTCTCTCATTGCTCGTCGTTTAGCTGCTAGGGGACCCATTTATGGGGGAATTATTGCTGCACGTGTTGCTGCTTCCTTGGACCTTGTTGTTGATCCAAATGATACAGTTTTGGCCCCTCAGAGACTTGATCTTGCTGCCATGAAGGCGCATCACTTTGTGACTAATGGATCCACCCTTGAGAACTTGGTTTATAGAATGTTGTTTATTGACGGGGAAGAGAGAGAGAGAGAGAGATCCCTCTCCCCCAAACAACTTTGTTCAGTATTTCTTAGGAACCTTTGTCACGCTCCAAGGAGGAGATGGATGACAAGCTGCCCGTTCTTGGTTTCCATGGACACTATCAGGGGGAAGCGCCCTCATACGACCCCTCTGTATACTACACAGGGGAGTCCTCGAGATCGTACCAGGACGAGGGAGCCTCCTCGTCGTACTACGGAGGTGCACCTTCTTGGGCACCATGGGATTGAGCCCCACTTAGGCCAAAAGCCTAAGCTTGGGGGGAGGTATACCGACATCACACTCATCTTTATATCATGTTCGTCGGTCCTTTGTATATCCATTGTTCGCTTTCTTTTTGGTTTTTGTTTCTTCTTTCTCAAAACACAAAAATACCAAAAATATTTCCGTTGTTTCTCTTGGTTTGTTTCTTTGCTTTTTAGCTTTGGTTTGCCTTAAAGAAAAAATCCAAAAAGATTTTGCTTTGTTTGGTTTGGTTTTGCTTTGTTTGTTTTTGCTTTGTTGGCTTGTTTGAAAAATCGAGAACACCAAAAATATTTGTTGTTATTCTTTGGTTTTGTGAGTTATTTGCAGGGTTCAGCCGTCCTTAGTGGATTTTGGTTTCATGTTATTATTCAAGTCACACAAGTGAAGGGCAATAATGAAGATTAAGACAACTTGAGGTGTGGTAAGAGGCTGGTAACGAACTCTATTTGTTTTCATTTTTGTACATATACTCATCATTCTGAGCATGCTTAGTTTGTTCATTGTAAGGAGTATGTTAGTGATGGATGCTTAGTAGTTCTTGCTTGTCTATGATTAGCTCTAGCTTGCTAATAGTTTCATGTCATATGAATGTTTGCTTGCATTGTTTTATTCATATTTTGGTATGATATTGTGGTATCCTCCTCTGAATGTTTCATGTGAATCGACTTGGCACATGCTCACGCATGCATATGACTAAACAATAGTCAGTAAGCCTCGATGATTTATTTTGCCTTAGAGTTCTAGTATCACTTTCATGCCATAATTAGTCATGTTTTGTTGCAAGCATGATTATGACAGTTATTGCTCTCTCGTTTGTCACTCCCTCTCTATTGCTAGCCTTCACTTGCACTGAGTATTATCTCTACTTGTGCTCCCAACTCCCCAAAACCAATATTGCCAATAGTGTCCACCATACCTACCTATTAGCATCATTTGCTATTTCACTGCATATTCAATATGCCTTGTTTTCTTCCAAATAAAGTGTTTGTCTGTTTTGAGAAAGTTAGTTAGTAAAGCTCTCACAAACTTGATGGCAAACTTTATTCCTTGCACTTAATAATCCCGAACCATTGTGACTTGTCCATGAAAGTTATATGCTTGCAAATTATAGGCTAGGAGTTAGCAGAACCGTGCTGTCACGGGGAACGTTTTCAACACTTATGGATACATATCCAGTTGATACCTTGCTCTTTTGTTTGCGGATGTCGACGGTGTGAAATAAAAAGGGAGCTTGTGAGTTCATGGAGTATATATATGTGTTAGAGAAACGCCTGGGCCGCTAGCCTAAGCCATGCCTAATCATGGTGGAAACTTGCAGCATCACCATAATGAGCATTATGTGAAGCATCCTCAATAAAAAGCTATGCACATAGTAAATAAAAAGATCGCTGAGATGCTCATTGTCTGCTTGCCTTGTCATTTTGATCACGGGATAGCTCCTGTATCATGTGCAAGGGGTACCCCGTTGGCGGTTCTCTATGATATGAATGTATGTACAATGACAAGAACTTGCGGGTAACCAAAGTTGAGTAGCATGCGGAGCGGCCCTCGTACTCAAGGGACATGGGATTTCCAGTTTATGGTCTGTCAAGCATATAACTCAGATTGGACCTCATTTTCACCTTAACCACATAAAGATGCCTATGATAGGGGTAATGAGAGCTCAGAGCTAATGAGTACCGTCCTTTCAGCATTAGGAAGCCTTTCAAACTTTTCAAAACCTTTTCATTTCCTTGTTGAGTCTCCACTTATTCTGTGAGCACCTTCTTGAGAGCATAATTGTCATTCTTGTGTTTGTATCAAAACTTGGTTAATTATGTCATGACTTTGATGCTTGTATCTCTGATATTTTTACTTCTAGTCTTCACTTGAATTTCAGAGGTGACTTGGCATTTATATTGTGCTCCACAAACAAAGGCAAGCGGGATACCACTCTATCATACCTTTTTATGAGCATTGCAATGTTGCTTATGTTTATGTTCCATGCTACTTATTATTATTGAGTTGGTTTCTCTTCATAGCTTGCAATGACTATTGAGTAGACTTGGTTGCTTACTTCTTATTATGAATGGTTTAAGTATCTACTCTTGTGCTGAGAATACATACATCTTATGAAGCAAATGTGTTCGTGAAAGTTCTTTTATCGCACTCAGTTTTCAACTGAATTGCTTGAGGACAAGCAATAAGGTAAGCTTGGGGGAGTTGATACGTCCAAAACGTATCTACTTTCTCGAACACTTTTGCTATTGTTTCTCCTCTAAACTTGTGTGATTTGGATACAACTAACACGGACTGACGCTGTTTTCAGCAGAATTACCTTGGTGTCTAATTTTTGTGTAGAAAATCAACTATCAGGAAAAATCCCGGAAAATATGCAAAAAATTATATTTCGCCAAAAGATCCACGGAGCCAGAAGAAGAAACGGAGTGGAGGCCTAGGGGGCCCACACCCCTGGCAGGCGCGGGTGGGCCCAGCCCACGCCTAGGGGTGTGCGGCCACCCCAGGCACCCCCTCAGGCTCCCTCTTTGCCTATAAGTTACCCCTTGACATAAAAACCGAGGGGGGTTCAATGTTTTTCCAAAAAGAGTTCCGCTGCGCCGCCACCACCAGAAGCCACGATTTGGATCCAGAAACTCCGTTCTGGCACCCTGCCGGGACGGGGAATTTGGGAAGGATCATCGCCATCGTCATCACCAACGTCTCTCCATCAACCATCAATGTTTCTCTCATCCATGAGTGAGTAATCCCCCGCTGTAGGATATGGGGATGGTAGGGATTGGATGAGTTCTATCTTGTAATCGAATAAGATTGTTAGGGCATAGTGTCTAGTATCTCTATTAGTTCTATTTGACTTTGTTGCAACTTGTTGTGCTTAATGCTTGTCACTAGGGCCCGAGTGCCATGATATCAGATCTGAACTTATTATTGAATCATTATAATAATATTGTTTATTATCTTATCTACAGGTTGTGTACACATATTATTGTCCGGATCCAAAGGCCCTAAAGTGACAGAAATTGGGACAACCGGAGGGGATGGCTGTAGTGTGAGGATCACATGTGTTCACGGAGTGTTAATGCTTTGCTCCGGTGCTCTATTAAAAGGAGCACCTTAATTGCCCGTAGTTCCCTAGAAGCCCCGCTGCCACGGGCTGGCTGGACAGAAGATGTTGTGCAAGTTCTCATTGCGAGCACGTATGACTATATATGGAGCACATGCCTAGGATTGTTTAGTAATTGGATGCTTATTATTATTTATCTGCAATGCCCTAGATCTTGAAGTTACATGTTTAGACTCGTCCATGAAACGCCCGTCCATCCATCCCTATGCCTACCGCACTCGTATCCTACGGTTTACTGTTACTGTTACTATTGCTCATGTTTCGATGTTGCTGTTTCTTTGCTATTGCTACTACAAACTGTTGCTACTGATAAACTTCTGTGAGAAAGAACTATTTCCAGGTGCAGCTGAATTGAAAACTCAGTTGTTAAGGCTTGCAAGTATTCTTTGGATCCCCTTGTATCGAATCAATAAATTGGGCAATACTACCCGCGAAGACTGTTGTGATCCCCTATACTTGTGGGTCATCAACGCGCTCCCCAAAAACCTAATCGCCCCTCACCCGTATAGGTTCACGAGAGGCGGTTGTTCCAGAGGCCTATTGTCCCGTCGTCTGGTGCACGCCGGAAGAGGGGATGGAGAAGGTGTAGCGGTGGCGCAAGGTTCTAGAGGCAGAGAAAGGGATGTGTGTAACTCATATTAGGGTTTATGCCTGAGATGTTTATATATAGCGCCGGTCAGGTAAGACATGGGGCGCAGCCCACGTCCGAGTAGTAAGAGCCCTCATTTCTGGAAAGACCGGAAACGGCTGATAGAAAATAAATCGCACAATAATTTTCCCGAGCAGCAAAAATATAAGATCGGCACCGAGGCACAATTCCGCAAACCACGGCGCGTGCGCGCACGTCGTGGCGAGGCGAGGTGTGGCGAGGCGGGCGGAGGAGGAGGAGCACGTGTGTATGCCACTCCTCTTTACTCTCTTTAGGAGGTAGTGAAACACTCCACTATATATATTGGTCCAACACCCTCCAAACTAGCAAGGTGGGACTAAACTTTGGTGCCATCCCTTGCTACGCATGAATGGGCCATGAGAATTTCAGAATTTGTATTAGGCTATGGGCCAAGGCCCACACCCAAATTCCAACAATCCCCCACAAAGTCTCATAGGCACATATCATCACATCACATCAATCAGTTCCAGAATATTGTTAATATACCAGTGCGAGGTGGAGGCTGTTAAGTTGAACTTCCACTTGAACTTCATGCTACACTAGATTGCAACTTGAATAGTGGACTATGCCTTGAACTACAAGTTTGGTGCGCACTAGTTTCACACAAGGTCTAGACCTATACAGGGTTGCCGCGAGGCTTCCCCGCAGTTTGGATCATATGCGTCATACTCCATGGCCTTTCATGAGTTTATTAGAGAGCACCCAACTCCCACAGACTGCAACGTTTAACAGTTAGACTCATATAGGTGTGTTCTTCAGAAGATGTTCTGCAGGACAACATCTTTGCTTTAAACAAGCCACTCAGAACACAATAAGATAAATACGGCCATGCCATGAAGAATAGGATAATATTGCATCTATACGGAGTGGTAGTATATTGTAAGGATACTCCCGTCCCAGTTGACCAATAGCTTGTCTCCCAACTCTACTTCACGGGATCTCCAATCACATAGAGCGGGTTAACACTGTGAGCAACTCAAAATGTGGGTCTCAAACCCATCTCCCTCGATGCATTATCTATCACATTATGTGATAGACCCTTTGTGAAGGGGTCTGCCAGATTTTTAGATGTTTGGATATAGTCCAATGCAATAACTCCGGAGTTTCTCATTTTCCTGACAGATTTCAATCTCCTCTTCACATGTCTTGATGACTTCATATTGTCCTTAGAACTGTTTATTTTGATGATCACAGTTTGATTATCACAGTTCATAAGGATTACGAGTATTGGTTTTTCAACCATAGGTAAGTTCATCAAGAGTTCATGAAGCCACTCTGCTTCAACAATGGTTGTGTCTAATGCTATGAGTTTTGCTTCCATAGTTGACCTCGTTAAGATGGTCCGCTTGCTATACTTCCAAGAAACAGCGCCACCACCAAGTGTAAACACATAACCACTCGTGGCCTTAGTCTCATCAGCATCAGAAATCCAGTTTGAGTCACTATACCCTTCAAGTACCCTTGGATACCCGGAGTAGTGAATCCCATAGCTCGCAATGCCTTTCAAATAACGCAAAACCCTTTCAATGGCCTGCCAATGAACATCTCCAGGATTTGAGAAAAAACGACTTAACTTGCTTACAGCAAAGGAGATGTCAGGCCTCGTAGCGCTAGCTAAATACATAAGCGAGCCAATAATCTGAGAATATCTCAGCCGATCTTTAGCATCCTTAGGATCTCCCTGATTCTTTCGAACCAACATGCTTGGATCATATGGTGTAGGAGAGGATCTACATTCGCTATACCCAAAACGACTCAAGATCTTTTCCACATAGTGAGACTAAAGCAGTGTTATCCCACCATCATCATATTTCAGTAGCTTGATGTTCAAGATCACATCAGCCACTCCTAGATCTTTCATCTCAAAGCAAAGAGATAGAAAATCTTTGACCTCCTTGATAACATTAAGATTGGTCTTGAATATCAGTATATCATCAACATATAGACATAAGATGACTCCCTCGCCCCTACCATGACAATAGTATACACACTCGTTAGCTTCGTTTATAGTAAATCCTTCATTAGTTAAAGTTCTTTCAAACTTCTCATGCCACTGCTTAGGTGCTTGCTTAAGACCATACAAAGACTTCAGTAACTTGCACACCTTGCCTTATTAACCATCTATCACGAATCCATCCAGCTGATCCATATAAATTTCCTCATCTAACTCTCCATTTAGGAAAGCCGTCTTAACGTCCATTTGATGAATGAGAAGACCATGCGAGGCAGCCAAGGATAGAAGTACTTGAATGGTGGTCAATCTAGCCACAGCTGAATAAGTATCAAATAAGTCTTCGCCTTCTTTCTGGGTATAACCCTTGGCAACAAGGCGTGCCCTGTACTTATCAATAGTACCATCAGGTCTAATCTTCTTCTTGAACACCCACTTACATCCTACAGGTTTGCACCCATAAGGACGATTCGTAATTTCCCAAGTTCCATTTGCTATGATGGAATCCATCTCACTGTGAACGGCTTCTTTCCAGTAGTCAGCATCTTGATATGCATAAGCTTCTGAAATAGAGGTGGGAGTATCATCCACGAGGTATACAATGAAATCATCACCAAAGGACTTCGCAGTCCTGTGTCTCTTACTTCTGGTAGGATCTTCATGTTATCCTCCACAGGATTATCAGGGTGTTCTATCGAAATGTTGGGTTCAGGAATTGTAATTAATTCTTGACTAGATAAACTAGGCATCTCCTGATTTGATGAACTAGACGAATCTTTCATGGGAAAGATTTCTTCAAAGAAAGTCACATCATTTGACTCCATGATTGTACCAACATGCATGTCGTATACCTCAAATTTCACTATCAAAAATCTATAGCCAATGCTATGAAATGCATATCCCAGAAAGACACAATCCACAATTTTTGGTCCCAGCTTGCGCTTCTTGGGTATCGGCACATTCACTTTATCCAAACAACCCCAAGTCCGTAAGTAGGAGAGTTTCAACCTTTTCCTTTCCCATTCTTAAAATGGAGTAATGGTTTTGTTCTTTTTGGGAACACGGTTTAGGACATGACACGCAGTCTTTATCGCCTCCCCCCACCATTCCTTGGATAGACCCGATGTATCTAAGATGGCGTTAACCAAATCAGTTAGAGTACGGTTCTTTCTTTCGGCCACCCCATTTGAATGAGGTGAGTAGGGAGGCGTCCTCTCATGGATAATACCATGCTCCACACAAAAAGAATCAAATTCATTGGAAAAATACTCTCCACCACGATCGGACCGAAGCCGCTTAATCTTTCAATCAAGTTGGTTTTCTGATTCAACTTTATAGATTTTGGAGTGATTAAAAGATTCATCTTTATATTTCAGAAGGTAAACATAACAGTATCGAGTGGAATCATCAATTAAAGTCATGAAATATCGCTTTCCACATTTTGTCAACTCACCATTCATTTCACAAAAATCTGAATGTATTAGTTCTAGTGGTGCCAAATCTCGTACCTCAGCAGTCTTGTGAGACTTGCGAGGTTGCTTAGCTTGAACACACAATTGACACTTGTAACTCTTGACAGTAGTAAATTTTGGTATTAAATTCATATCGACAAGCCGCGTCATGCACCAAAAATTAATATGACAAAGTCGTGAATGCCAAATATTGGATTCACTATCATTGCAAACATGATTAATAACTTGAGTACATAAGTCCGACAAAGATATGCGGAACAAGCCTCCGCACTCATAACCCTTTCCAACAAATTGTTCATACTTAGAAATTACAACTTTATTGGACTCAAAGACCAACTTAAAACCATCTCGACACAGGAGAGATCTGCTGACGAGATTCTTATTGATGGAGGGGACGTGCTACACATTCTTCAGCTGTACGATCTTCCCCGAAGTAAACTTCAGATACACCGTACCAACACCTTTAACAGAAGCACGTGAGCCGTTTCCCATCAGCATGGAGCCAGCCCGTTCGACCTGATAAGAAGAGAACATGGAAATGTCAGCACATACATGTATATTTGCATCAGTGTCTATCCACCATTCAGGTGACTTACAAACTGAAAGAATAGTAGGAAATATACCGTACCCAGCATATTTCATCTCAGTATCACCAAGAACAACATTAGCGGACTTGCCACTATTTCCATTTGAACGCTTGTCAAAGCGATTGGGGCAGCTAGGAGCCCAATGGTTAGGATCACCACAGACATGGCAGGATCCTTTCTTCTTATACTCATTCTTCTTCTTGAAGTTGGTAGTCTGCACGGCCTTGTTTTTGCCATCAAACTTTCCTTTGCCATCAGACTTGTTCTTATTCTTGAACTTGTGGGACTGGAAGTTATTTTTTTGCACTACATGTGCGCTAGAACTTCCGTCAAAACCTCGAGGATGTGTATCTTTTGCTCTCGCCTTTTCTTCAACATGAAGAGATCCGATGAGATCCGAAACAGAAAACTCTTGTCTCTTATGTTTCAGAGAGGTAGCAAAGTTCCTCCAGGAAGGAGGAAGCTTGGCAATAATGCCTCCGGCCACGAACTTGTCCGGTAAGGTACACTTGAACTGCTCGAGTTCTTTGGCAAGGGACTGTATCTCATGAGCCCGATCCATGATGGGATGGTCATCAGTCATCTTGAGTCATAGAATTGCTCCATGATATACAGTTCAGTGCCAGCATCCGAAACACCAAACTTGGCATCGAGTGCATCCCACGCATCCTTGCCATTATCAAATGGCATATAGGTGTCAACAATTTTGTCACCAAGAATATTGAACAAAGCCCCCATAAACATGGTGTCGACTTTCTGAACGCTTCCTCCTGAACAGGAGAAAGGTCTCCTTCAGGTTTGCCAAGAGTGGCGCTATAGCAGCCTAGGTTTTTCAACCATAGAACTGCTCTCGTGCGCCATCTCTTATAGTTGACACCGTCAAAGGGAGGCGGCCTTGTAGCCACGGCTAAACCACTTGAATTCAGTTGCCTATATTCAGGTTTTTGGATTATTGAAAATATAAGCAAATCATCATAATATTTAATCCAAAATAAGCAATTATAAAACATGACTATAAGTGCAGGAATTAACCTAATCATGTATACTAGCAGAATACACGAACAGATCACATTCAACCAGAATAAGCAGATCGCATTTATTCCAAAAGCTAGTACAAGAAACTGTAACAGAAACTGAACTAGGTAGGAGCAGATTGCGTACGGTGCTGGAGGAGGAATCGGGTTCGTGTTCAGGTTGGCGTTGAGGTTTGCGTTGACACTAGTATCGTCACCCATGTCATCGATGTAGAGGCTGCTGATGTCCGGGAAGAAGTCCTCATCAGGGAAGGAGTGGTCGATCGACGTGATGCTGTCAGTAGTCGCGCAGACGCGCTCCCAAAAACCTGATTGCCCCTCTCACGTATAGGTTCACGAGAGGCGGTGGTTCAAGAGGCCTACTGTCCCGTCGTTCGGTGCACGCCGGAAGAGGGGATGGAGAAGGTGTAGCGGCAGCGCAAGGTTCTGGAGGCAGAGAGAGGGATGTGTGCAACTCGTATTAGGGTTTACACCTGAGTCGTTTATATATAGCGCCGGTTGGGTAAGACGTGGGGCGCAACCCACGTCCGAGTAGTAACAGCCCACGTTTCTGAAAAGACCGGAAACGGCTGACAGAAAATAACTCGCACAATAATTTTTCCCGAGTACCAAAAAGATAAGATCGGCACCGAGGCACAATTTCGCAAACCGAGGCACGCGCGCGCGTCATGGCAAGGCGTGGCTTGGCGTGGCGAGGAAGGCGGCGGAGGAGGAGCGCGCGTGTATGTCATTCCTCTTCACTCTCTTTAAAAGGTAGTGAAACACTCCACAATATATATATTGGTCCAACACCCTCCAAACTAGCAAGGTGAGACTAAACTTTGGTGCCATCCCTTACTAGGCATGAATGGGCCATAAGAATTTCAAAATTTGTATTAGGCTATGGGCCAAGTCCCACACCCAAATTCCAACAATCACAGTCGGTAGTGACATATACACTTTCGCTGACTTCAACATATTTCGTGTCTATTTTCTCTTTTTTGGAGTTGTTAGTATCTTTTTTTTATTTTTTGTTTTTTCTCTCTACGGGCAACGGAGATTTTATGAAGTGTAATGAGAGGTGACTGGTTTGCACATCACAAGGTCTTAACTTTGAACGGACAATAATAAAGCTGTGCATTTTGATAATTCAGCGCAATACATAGATCTTTAAGCGGCTTGTATTTGTAGCGCCTTGTATTTCGGAGCGTGTCTATGCATGATGCGCCTGCAGTATGGCGCCTCAAGTATTCAAATAGATTTTGAAGCGTCGTGTATTTTGGGGCGCCTTATATTTTGGAACGTCGTATATTTCGAAGCGACTCTAGGTGGGTTGCGCCCACAGTACGGCGCCGAAGGCGCCTCAAGCATTCATATAGATCTTGAAGCGCCTTGTATTTTAGAGTGCCTTGTATTTTGAAACGCCGTGTATTTCGAAGCGCCTTGTATTTCGAAGCGTGTATCGGCAGGCAGTGCTCTAAGCATGGCACCTTTGACGCCTCAAGCATTCATATAGATCTTGAAGCGCTGTGTATTTCAGGGCGCCTTGTATTTTGAAGCACCTTGTATTTCGAAACGCCTTATATTTTGAAGCGTGTCTCGGCGGGCTGCGCCCATATCACGGCGCCTCTGGCGCCTCGAATAGTCATATAGATCTTGAAGCGTCATGTATTTCGGAGCGCCTATTATTTCAAAGCGTGTCTCGGTGGACTGCGCCCGCAGCACGGTGCCTTTAACGCCTCAAGCACTCATATAGATTCTGAAGCACCGTGTATTTCGAAACTCCTTGTATTTCAGAGCACCGTGTACTTCGCAGCATGTCTCGGCAGGCCTTTCCCACACCACGGAACCTTCGGCGCCTCAAGCATTCATATAGATCTTGAAGCGCCGTGTATTTTGAAGCGTCTTGTATTTCGAAGCGACATGTATTTTGAAGCGTGTCTCGGCGGGCTGCGCCCATAGCACGGCGTCTTCGGCGCCTCAAGCATTCATATATATCTTGAAGCCCGTGTATTTTAGAGCGCCTTGTATTTTGAAGCGTGTCTCGGCAGGTTGCGCCCGCAGCACAGCACCTTGGGCGCCTCAAGCATTCATATAGATCTTGAAGCGCCATGTATTTCATAGCGCCTTGTATTTCGAAGCCCCGTGTATATCGAAGCGCCTTGTATTTTGAAGTGTGTCTCGACAGGCTGCTCCCGCAGCACAGCGCCTTAGGTACCTCAAGCATTCATATAGATCTTGAAGAGTCGCGTATTTTGGAGCGCCGTGTATTTCACAGTGTGTCCCGTTGGGCTGCACCGCAGCACGGCGCATTTGGCGCCTTAAGCATTCATGTATATATTGAAGCGCCATGTATTTTGTAACACCTTCTACTTCGATGCGCCTTGTATTTCGAAGCGTTGTATATTTCGGAGCGCCTTGTATTTTGAAGCATGTCTCGGCCGGCAGTGCACCACACTAATTTCTTGGTACGGTAGTTCACGCGGGTCAACAGTGTAGTTTACCGAATATCCGACCAATAATGCACATGTAGTGCATTATTTCAGTATGGAGCAGTACAAAGCAGTGCACACGTTCATACAAAGCAATGCATTGTGCATTTTCTTCATGTATCCTAGCTAGAGAGGTGAACAGTTTACCGAGGACGTGGCTAGCATAAGATGCTAGGGCCTTATTTAATATTCATTATGTGCACTGGTAGGCCACGACCCCTCTATCTACCATAAAAATAAATCATTCTTCTTCTGTCTCCATCCAAGAAACAAATCTAGTGAGTAGAGATGGATTTTACTAGATCTCGGTCCTCGATCAGTCGCATGGCAGAAGACCTAGATCTAGTGAAGGAGATTGTTCTAAGGTTAGCGTCTACAAAATCTTTGGTCCGTTGCAGTATACTCAACAAAGCTTGGTATTCTTCTCTCAAAGAGTTTGGATTCCTTTGTCGATATGTGAAGAAAAATTCGCCATCATGTCTACGATTTCTAGTTGACTTTAATTGGAAGCCAGAGTGGGGGATTAGGCCAATGGAGCTCGAATATTCATCTAAATATGAAAGAGCTCTATCTATTTCTTCAAACTTAGAGACATATCTTCTAAAGTAATCAGTCATCTACTGTCGAAACGGAGTAGTACTCATTTAGATCCATCCATATCGTTGTATAAATCCTGGATACTATATTAATTACCCTTCTAGGTCTCTACATTTGTTCACTTTCATTTGCTCCCATATTACACCAATCACCCAAATGTCGAAGAGCGACGCAATTCATACATTTGGGCAATTCTGTTTGATTCCAAGTGTTGCTACCTCAGGAATTACATTCTTTCATAGAAAGCAATACTCTGCTGGCAAGGCTTCAGATTATGGTGTTACTATGAATACAATATCTAGCATATTTGTGCATGTTTGTATTCTGCAAAATGGTGAATTGGAGAGGCATATTTCAGATCCAATTCATGTGCCAATGCTAACCACATACCATGAGAATCCTCAAGGAATTCTGATAGGCAAAGACCTATTTCTGGTGTATGTTGTAGGATTTTTCTTTGTTACAACACATCCACACATTTAACTTTTGTGATACAAGTCCTAGAATTAGTTAGGGAAACAACCAAGTCTCAGAACACTACTAGGAAACCAGTTATAGATAGAAGGATCTTTTGTGGCACATATGTGTGACCGTGCGCCAGAGACAAATCTCAGTGGCACATTTCAGGCAATGCGCCACAGAAAACTTCACTATTCTGTGGTGCATATGGGGAAATAATGCGCCACAGAAGTTTGGTGGTACCTGCCACTGGATTTGAGCTCCCTCGTATGCGCCACAGAAGTTGTAACTTCGGTGGTGCATACGACCATATGCGCCACAGAAAGTGAGGGTAGGCCCCAGCACAAAATCTTGTTGACCAACCATTTGTGGTGCATATGTCCATATGCACCATAGAAAGTGATGTTTCTGTGACGCATATAGATGTATGCGCCACACAATGTGGGAAACAGATCCCACCCCCCCCTCCACCCCATGGATCGCCTTTTAACTTTTGTAAAAAATAAATGAAAACGATAAAAACTTCAAAATAATAATTCCTTTGAGATGTTGTTATATTTTGGGGTATAGTTGTAGGGAAAATTGAAAAACATGAATTTTGATGTATTTTGCAAAAAAAATCATGGCACGGTAAAACAGCCATAACTTTTGCATATGATGTCGGAAAAAAAGTTTTACCCATCAAAACAATCGTCTCGAAATTTCCTACTCGATTTCAATGGCTGAAGATTTTACAGATTTCCAAAATTCGAAAAGAGTAAAAAGTTATGGCAGAAAGAAGATTTTTTCTTGTAAAAAAAATAAAAAAGGGGAGAAACTTATGTGGCGCATTTCTCCTATATGCGCCACAGAAGTCTTGGGCTAGATTCGAAATTTGAATCCCACCGTCCCTTCTCCCTCTCTTTTATCCTCTTCCTCTCCTCCACACTTCTCCTCCCTCCACTTATTCTCTCCTTCTCCTCCCCTTCTTTCTCACCTTCTCCTCCTCCTCCCTCCTCCTCCACCTCGGTGAGTTCCTCCTCCTTCTCCCCCTCCCTCCTCCTCTCCTCCACCCTAGTGAGATCCTCCTCCTCCACCCCGGTGAGATCCTCCTCCTCCACCCCGGTGAGCTCCTCCTCCTACTACTCCGGCGAGCCCCTCCTCTACCGGTGGCCTCCTCCCACTCCGCCGACCTCCTACTCTGGCGAGCCCCTCCTCCACCATCCTCCTTCTCCTCCATCGACCCCCTCCTCCTCCCACCTCCGACGACTCCCACCTCCGGCTAGATCTGTCCAGCTTTTTTTTGAAATTCGAAAAAAATTCTATGGCGCATATTGGTAATATGCGCCACAAAAGTTTTAGATCTAGCACACCTTTTTTTGAAATTTGAAAAAAAATCTGTGGCACATATAGGCAATATGCGCCATTGAACTTTAAGACTTCTGTGGCGCATTTTGAAATGCGCCACATAATTACTGTTTAGTGGCATGATAATAGTGGCGCATCCTATATGCGCCACAGAAGTCGAAAAATGGTGCGCCATTGATCAGCTTTTTCCTAAGAATTATTCAATTTTAGAGCATAGATCATGAAGCATTTTATTAGTTGCCTTTTGTACTAATGGAATATTGAGAACTTGGGTACTTAACTACAACAATGGTCAAAATAAGTGGATCATCCAGACAGTGTTAGATCTTCCCAGTGCATTCAGAACTACTTTTGATTGGTACTGTATAGTAGAAGGAAAGACTTGGTATGATATGTGAGGAATGCAATCTTCCAGTGTGTGGCCTATTGCGCGTGATAGCAATGTCCATGGATGATCACTATGTTCTGATTATAGTTGATTTTAATTAAGACTTTTTCTATGCAGACATGTTGAAGAAGACCATTAGACTTATATCTAAATTATCTAGTCTAAGAGTTGTTGGTAGTGCTTTTGCATTGTATGAACCCTGGCCACCTGCTCTCTAGGTAATGAGTGAAATGCAATCAGAATCCAATATCTTCTTTTAATGTGAATATACTAAGTCTTATGTTGCTTTTTGTAATCTTGTGGCATTTAAGCTAGGTCCAATTATATTCTATTTTATTTGGAATTATTATTGCTTTTGATAACTATGTTGTTCATTCATGATGTTTTTCAAAAATTATGTCAACCATTTAAATTCTTGGTTGGTTCACTAGTTCCATAATTTACATTCTGTGTTGGATTGGTCATGTCATATACTTAACAATATTGCTTTTTAAGATTGAAAATGTTGTATTGTTGTTTATTTTTTAAGATATTGGTACATCATGATGTGCAACCATCAGGAGCGATCTATGCAGTTTGAACAGAATGCAGTGCCTGAGTACTGCCACGACTAATTGCTAGTTAAGGCAGTGCACACAGGGTAAATAGGGCAGTGCTCTAGAAACATAGCGATGTACCTGCAACATCGTCCAAGGTAGTGCATATAGAAATATAAAGACAGATCACTTAGGCCCAGTTATTTTGGTGGCTTCTCCGAGAAGCCGCCCTACCCCCAGCTTCCTAGGGAAGCCGGTTTCAAAATTTTGTAAGGCTTCCAAATTAGCTTAGCATTAACCACTTTGGAATCCTCATAATTTTTTTGAACCGGCTTCGCCAGAAAGCTGGGGGTAGGGCAGCTTCTCGGAGAAGCCGTCAAAAGAACTGGGCCTTAGAGTGCATAGTTGTTGCAAATTCGTTTCTGCTAATAGTCTACCATGCTAATTGATAGCTAAGACAGTGCACGCAGGGTAAACAGGGCAGTGCTTCGAAACTACAGCGGTGTACTTACAGCATCACCTAAGGCAGTGTATATAGGAATATATAAGCAGTGCACTTAGAGTGCACGATCATCGCAGATTTGTTTCCAATAAAAGTCTACCATGCTAATTGCTTGCTAAGGTAGTGCACACAGGGTAAACAGGGCAGTGCTTCAAAACTACATTGGTGTACCTACAAGAGCACCCCAAGGCAATGCATATAGGAATGTAAAGGTAGTGCACTTAGAGTGCATGGTTGTCGAAGATTAGTTTCCGCTAGTAGTCTACCACGACTAATTTATTCCTAAGGCAATGCATGTGTGTCAATATGGCAGTGCTCTCGAACTACAATGGTGTGCCTACAAGATCACCCAAGGCAGTGCATATAGTAATGTAAAGTTCATGCACTTAGAGTGCACGGCTGTTGCAGATTCATTTCCGCTAGTAGTCTACCACACTTATTGCTAGCTAAGGCAGTGCACGTAGGGTAAACAAGGCAGTGCTTCGAAACTACATCGGTGTACTTGTAGCATCACCCAAGGCAGTGCATATAAGAATATATAAGCAGTGCACTTAGAGTGCATGGTCTTCGCAGATTCATTTTTGATAGAAGTCTACCATGATAATTGCTAGATAAGGCAGTGCATGCAGGCTAAACAGGGAAGTTCTTCAAAACTACAACGGTGTACCTACAACATCACCCAAGGAAGTGCATATAGGAATATAAAGGTTGTGCATGGTTGTTGCAGATTCATTTCCTCTAGTAGTCTACCATGCTAATTGCTTGCTAAGGCAGTGCACGCATGTCAACATGGCAATGTGTCGTCGGATTATCGACAAGTATGCCATAGGGGGTCCTGAAGGCGTTGAGAAGATGGGGTGTGAGACGTATGGTGTTCTGGGAGCGGGGAGCACAAGTTACCCAGGTTTAGATCCGACTGCGGTGATCGGATCCTACTCCTGCTAGCAACCCAATAATATATCGACAGGAGCCGGATGTTATAACGGATTACAAGAGAGGTTCGCCTGTGTGAGTAGATTGTGGTGTTGTTGCCCTAAAGGCTCCCATAGGGACGGTTTATATAGTCACCGGGGCATAGGGTTATAGGAGAGACCTATCCGGCTATGTTACAGAGTCGATAACTAGATACAGCTTGGGCTACAAGTAATTCTACATGTCTAAGTCGGTAACTCTTCTAGGCCTTGTTGTAGCCGGAAGTGACTCCTCCTCTTTCTCTGACCGGGCTGCCCGTGAAGCAAAGCTCTAACCCGTTGGTGGGACACCTTGGTCAGTGAGTCCTCTGGGTATACCTAGAAAGTATATCCCCAATAGTAGCCCCCGGAAGTCTCCAAGATCCAAAGTCGGATAAATCGTCTAGCTTGATGGTTTCTTCATCTTGAGAATCTTGAAGGGTTCCCAAAAACTTCTTCCAGTAATGTAGGATTCCGAGTCATCTAAGTCAGATATATTTTCTTTGACTTTAAGCTTTTTTCCTGCTCAATTCGAAACATGAGCCGGATTTAAACGGTAGTGTGCCGTCTGACACTTTTTCAGACCAGGTCTTGTCACTGACAAGCGTCCCATTAGCATGACCGTTGGTGGGTCCATTATTTACGGAACAGAACACCATTTTAATGCCCGCGAGATAATCGAGGGGACAAAGGCATCGCGAGGAAGCTACCTCCCTCTCTCCTATACACGTGGCGTAAATCACGCGGTTTTAATGTGAATATTAGCGCAAAGGTTAATAAGAGAGAGGAAATCTCTCCCTCATAGATTCATTCTTCGTCGTTTATTCATTGACTCCTCATACTCCTCGAGCACTCCACACCTAATCCCATCTGCACACCAAAAAGCTCCTAGTGCCACCAATCTTTGACTTACTCCGGCAAGATGGAAACATCATCCAGCTCTGGACCGGCGGCGGGCACGGCGGCGGACGAGAAGAAGATGCGGGGCCTTTGGGTCCCGAGCCTCATGGACAACACCGAGCTCCAGGTCATGGAGGACGAGGGTTACCTCGTTGTCAGCACATGGCGGAGCGGCGCCGGAAACACCGCTCCCACACCGTGCAATGGCGAGCAAGTACTCTTCGGCATGCACATCGACCGAGGCCTCAGTCTTCCACTGTCGGAGTTCTTCACCGAAGTTCTCCAACATTACTATGTGCAACTTCATAATCTCCCCCTCCCCCAACTCCTTGCTTGAGCTTAGTGCTCACGCAGCTCTCAGCGAGGGGTTCTTGGCATCAAGCCAAGTCTCACCCTTTTCTGGTACTACTATGGTACCTGGAAGAACTCTATCATTGCCGGTGTTCCTTACACCACCGGCACCCTTAGATTAGTCCTTAGGAGAAACCGAGTATATCCTAGGATTAACTCTAGCGAATCAGTTAAAATATGGGCCGGAACCTTCTTTTATCACAAGGATATTTTAGCTCCGAACAAGGCAGAAGGTATTCCGGCCTTCATCGACGGTGCCGCTCCCCACCAAGTATCATCGGATGCAGAAGCGCCGGAGCTGTCCGAAGACTTGGTCCTCGCCAAGAGGCGGATCGATTTTTTTATGAAGCACAAGGGGCTCCGCGGATCCGACTTGATCCACTGCTAGCTAGATCGCCGGATTCAGCCACTATAGTATCACGAAGACCGCCTCATGCACACGGTCACCAGAGACCGGAAAGATAGCCTGAGGGTCAATCCAAATCGCATTCCTGTGAAGGACTACAAGACCTAGATGCAATTTTTAATCAAGGAGAGAGTGGAAAGGAGGCTTCCCGAAGTCTCCATGGAGATGTTTACTGCCGACCGTCCTCTGACCCTGGTAAATATTTCAAATTTGTTTTAAGTTTTACTCCCCTTTTCAGTATTTTCCTCCGACTCTATTTTTACCGATGCTTTTTAACTTATCAGCTCGATAAATTCCCCGAGTCTGAGATGGCTCCTCTTGAGGGCTATATTTTAGACGATTTGGAGGCGAAGGAGGATGACGAGGTGCGGGAAGTTCCTGCCTCCGCCTCCAAGAAGCGCAAGGCCAAGGAATCTGTGGTTATTGCTGGCACGCAAGTATTGCCAGTACTTAAAAGGTAACCACCTTATCAATCTTTTAGTACTTTGTACACTTCTTTCTTTCTGAAGCACACCTGATATTCAGTTTTACATGTTCCAGAGCTAAGTCAGTTTTGAAGAGCAAGACGAAGTTGGAAAGCAAGCCACCCAAGCAATTGTGATACGTCATAAACATATATATAATTTTTATGTTCCATGCTTTTTTAGTATCTACTTTGCTTTGTCTACACTTTGAGGTGTTTTTATATGTTTTCTAGAACTAACCTATTGACAAGATGCCACAGTGCCAGTTGCCTGTTTTTTTCTATTTTTTGGTTTCAGAAAGCTAAAAAATGAATATTCTCGGAATTCGACGGGACAAAAGCCAAAGTTCATATTTTTCCCTAAACGATACGGAAAATCAAAGACGATACACAGGAGGACACCAGGGTGTCCACACCCTAGGTGGGCACGGGGCCCACCCTGGCCGTGCCCACAAGGGGTGTAGGCCCCCTGGCCCTCCATCGACCTTGCCTCATTCGCCTATAAAAAGCCCCCGACTCATAAACCCTAAAGAATGGACCAAAAAGTCACGAAAAGTTCCGCTGCGCCGCCGCCACCGAAGGGGAGATTTGGGGGACAGAAAGTCTCTGTTCCGGCACCCTGCCGGGATGGGGAACTGCCCTCGGAGCCATCTCTATCGCCATCTTCATCACCGTTGTTGATTCCCATGATGAGGAGGGAGTAGTTCTTCATCAAGGCTAAGGGCTCTACTGGTAGTTATGTGTTCATCTCTCTCTATGCATGATCTTGTTGTGGTCATGAACTTTGTAATCTAGTAGATCTACCTTGCTACTCAAGTGCTCCAATAGATATCTGCTCTCCCCATGTGTGTGAAAGTGACAGCGTGGACGCCATGGTGGCACTTAGGCTAGAGTCTACATAAATACTCATCGTGCTTTAATAGATCTATGCTTTTCCCCACGTGTGTGACAGTGATAGCGTGTGCCGTGTGTGGCACTTAAGCTATATTACATATATTCATGAGTTATATTTTGAGTTGGTTGTCTCTATGAAATTGTGGTGTTTGTTGGAACCATCTAGTGCTCAAGGTGACAGCGTGGGGTTATCTAGATTGGGAAAGGCGGACTTTAAGGTGTGCTTTTGTAGGCCTACCGTGGATTAGAGTGTCCAATCGGAGAGTAGTTAATGTTGGAGGTATGCCCAAGAGGCAATAATAAAGTGGTTATTATCATATCTTCATACTTATGATAAATGTTTACATACCATGCTATAATTGTATTAACAGGAAACATTAATACTTGTGTGATTTGTAAACATAAAAGAGTCCCTAGTAAAGCCTCTTGTAAAACTAGCTTGTTGGTTAATATATAATCATGGTTTCCTGATCATGAACATAGAGATGTTATTAACAACAAGGTCATATCATTAGGAGAATGATCTGATGGACATACTCCTATAGTTAAGCGTAGCATAAAGATCAAGTCATTTAATATAGTTCATTTGCTATAAGCTTTCTGATACATAGTAACCTAATTCCTTCGACCATGAGATCATGCTTATCACCATCACCGAAAGTATGCTTTGATGACATCAAACACCACACCGTAACTGGGTGGCTATAAAGGTGGCATTGAGTGTTCGGAAAGTATGGGTTGAGACACATGGATCAAGAGTGGGATTTGTCCATCCATATGACGGATAGATATACTCTGGGCCCTCTCGGTGGAATGTCATCCAATTGGCTTGCAAGCATGTGACTGTCTCACAAGGTATCACATATCATGGGAACGAGAAAAGAGTACTTATCAGTAACGAGGTTGAACTAGGTATGCAGAGATACCGACGATCAAAACCTCGGATAAGTAAACTATCGTGAGACAAAGGGAAATTGGTATCGTATGTAAGTGGTTCATTCGATCGCAAAGTAATCGTAGAAATATGTGGGAGCCATATGAATTTCTAGATTCCTCTATTGGTTATTGATCGGAGAAGTGTCTCGATCATGTCCGCATAATTCACGAACCGTAGGGAGACACACTTAAGGATTCGATGTTGTTGAGTAGTTGTGGAATGATGAGTAAGAGACCAAATGTTGTTTGGAGTCTCGGATGGGATCCGGGATATCACGAGGAGATCCGGAATGGTCCGGAGAATAAGATTCATATAAAGAAAGTCCTGTTTCGGGGTTGGAGAATGGTTCCGGTGTTTTCATTGGGAATGATCTAGAAGGTTCCGGAATGTCCGGCACTCCGGAGGGGAAGGGTACATGAATGTGTCATAACAAGTTGGAATGGTTGCATCATGTACTAGGTGTCATCGCTGAGCAAAATAAAGGGATAAATCAAATCCTAGTTTGAAAAGTCAAATGCCAATTTGAAAAAGTCAAACACTGTTTTGTTTGGTGGAGGGAGAGTAGGAAACCTACTTTGGGAGGAAGTCCCTCTCCCTCCACCGCCGGCCAAGGAGGCCGAGTTGGGGAGGGACTCCCCTCCCCTGGCACGCCCCCTCCACCTATATAAGTAGGGGCAGGGCTCCCCTCCTAGCCACACCTCTCTCCACCGAAAAAACCTAGCTCTAGGCGCCACCACCCCTCCAAGGTTGACTCCACCTAGGGATCCTCTAGCCACCGAATTAGGGTTTCTCCAAGCCCTAGCCGCCGGCCACCCCCCCTTTGGTGCTTCTAATCCGTAGATCCCCAAGGCCCTCTCTTACTCCACCATACTCGCTCTGGCTTAAGGCGAAGCCCTGCGAGATCTCCCCTCTACTTCCGGTACCACGCCGTCGTGCTGCCGGAATCGCGAGGAGAGTGCTACAACCTCCGCTGCCTGCTGGAACAAGGGAGAGGAAGTTCTTCATCGAGTACCGAACGTGTGACCGACTGCGGAAGCGCTGCCGGAACGCAGCGCCGGAAGGATCGTCTACGCGATCTTGAGATCGGAAGTGTACGACTACATCACCCACTAGAATCTGCTCTCGTTAACCGCTTTGGATCTTCGAGGGTTAGTATTCCATCGACTCGTTGCTACAATCTAGTAGATAGATCTTGGCTTGATCATAGATTAGATCTTGATTGTGTGTTCATGCGGTAGAATTTTTTTGTTTTCCATGCTACGAACCCCTACAGTTAAGAGTAGTATCATGAAGAGAATATATTTATGAGAAAGTGTTCACTAGTGAAAGTATGATCCCTAGGCCTTATTTCTAAACACTGAAACAACGTTTGCATCTAGATCTGTTACATGTTTGCTTGCTTCCTTCTTTTTGCCTTTAGTCTTTACCTCACCGTCAAGCTATTTTGTGGCACCGTTACCACTTGTATTTTACTATCTCTTCGCCGAACTAGTGCATCTATACACCCGACAAGTGTATTGGGTGTGTTGGGGACACAAGAGACTTCTTATATCTTGATCGCAGGATTGCTTGAGAGGGATACCTTTGACCACTTCCTCCCTGAGTTCAATAAACCTTGGGTAATCCACTTAAGGGAAACTTGCTGCTGTTCTACAAACCTCTTCGCTTGGAGGCCCAACAACTGTCTACAAGAATAGAAGTGCATAGACATCAAGATATTTTCTGGCGCCGTTGTCGGGGAGGTAAGGTAAAAGGCACTCACACACACTCTCCCACGTCAACAGCAATCCAGAAAGCTATTTTCTGGCGCCGTTGCCGGGGAGGTAAGGTAAAAGGTACTCACATCCTCTTGGTGTGTGAGTGCTCGAAGTTATTTCCTTTAGATTCTGTAATTTTGTCTTTTTGTTTCTTGTTTTCACTAGTTAGGCTTAATAGAAAACAAAAACAAAATTAGAGAGCTTTATAGTATTTATCTTGAGTTAGGACATGAAGTGTTTGAAGAGAAAATTAAGAAACCTATGGAACTTTATTTGCATGCTAATAGAAATGTTATTAGTATGAATTCTTTGGACACCATTAGTGCTAATGCTTTGGAAAATTCTAAGCTTGGGGAATCTAGTTTTTATGAAAATGATCTTTTTACTTCCCTAGCTTTGGAAGATAGCTATTCTATTGCTTATGATGATACCAAACCTCTAATTTATGATGATTACAATGATGAATATGATATTTTCAGTCCACCTACTATTGAGGAGAAAATTGATTGTGATTACAATAATGTGTCCTATATTTGATGATTATGGTGATGAAAATAACAATGATAACTATTTTGTTGAATTTACTCCCACTACAATTAATAAGAATGATTATGCTTTTGTGGAGAGTAATAATCATTTTATGCATGTGGATCATGATAAGAATGTTTTATGTGATAGTTATATTGTTAATTTTATTCATGTTGCTAATGAAAGTTATTATGAGAGAGGGAAACATGGTTTTATGCATCTCAAAAATATTAAGATTCCCCTCTTTATGTTGAAAATTTTGAAGTTGCACTTGTTTTGCTTTCCTATGCTTGTTGCTTTGTGCTTTCATGGTTTGTTTCTTTACAAGATTCCGATGCATAGGAAGTGGGTTAGACTTAAATGTGTTTTGAATTTGCTTCTTGATGCTCTCTTTTACTTCAATTCTTAATTCTTATGTGAGCATCTTCTCAAACTATCAAGCCTAACTTAAAGGCGTTAAAGAAAAGTACTTATTGGGAGATAACCCAAGAGTTTTCTTGAGTCTTGGAAGTTATTACTTCAGTAATGACCTCTCATTATCTTTTTTATTTTCTTTTTGTGCCAAGAATGACCTCTAATGAGAGGGAAGCAAGATTTGGGGAGTTGCTGTCCCGAAATAGATTTTTGTGCTCCACCGTAAAAATTCATGAGGAATCTCTGTAAGTCGGATTGAGCTTATATTTTCTGAATAAATCCCCCAGTATGTATCTAACTTTAGTTAGTTCAACACTTTTTGATTTGAGCAACAGAAGGTCTTCAAAAAATCGATTTCTACCTGCTGGTCTATTTTAACAGATTTCTGCCATTATTTGCATTTGCTTCTTATTGATACCTTTTTGGGTTCTTTTTGAGGAATTGAGATTTTTGAGGGAATTTATACAGTAGCTTGTGTCTTTAGTGAAAGTTTTGTTGTTTTAAAACTAAACCCCAAAGGTCTATTATCTTTTGAATGCACTAATGTTGCTAATGAAGATAGTGTGAAGTTTTGTATGAAGGAAAATTTGCAGGTGTAGAGGAAGAATGATGTAATGAGATGAAGAATGGACAAAAGCTCAAGCTTGGGGATGCCACCCCGTGTCACCCCAAGAAATATTCAATAGGTACAAGCGTCAAAGATTGGGGATGCCCAAGGCATCCCCTTCTTCATCAATAAAAATCCCAGGTCTTTCTAGACACTTCGTTTTTATTGTTTCATGCACAATTGTGTTGTTTTTGGAGCGTCTTAGTTTTAGTTTTTGGTTTTATTTTGCTTAGTTTGCTTGATTAAAGTTGGTTGATCACAACACACTTCTTTTGGAGAGAGATATGCACTCTATTTTCATTGCCTATAACACTCTAGTTTTCACTCTTATTGTTCTGTGAGTGTTCACTTTTGCTAGCACTGCGTTTAGCCTTATTTTTCTTGTGATTTCAGCTTAGAACTTTTTAGTTCTTCTTTGTGGATTTGTGAGACAATCTCACTAATATTTTTTGATTATTATATTTGTGAGTTGTTTCAAATAAGTTGATTGGTGTTGGAAAAGAGTAGAAAGTTTCATGCTTATAGTGGTACAAAAGGGAGCTTGCTTTGACTGTGACTTAGACTTTAGCATGTCATGCTAGATGTTGTTTTTACCTTATGCTTAGTGATTATTTCTGTAGCATGACTTGTTCCAAACAATTAGGATTGCTTAATGTTCCTTGAAGGAATCATGCGTTGTTTTAGCATACAAAAGCATAGTATTATGGTATTCTCCTTTGATACTTTGTTTGGGTTGACTTGGCACATGCTCACACCATGTTATGACTATGAAAAAGTCACCTTAGCCTCTATGATCATTTAGTTCTTGACTTGTGGTGCCACTTTATGCTTTGATTAGTAATGTTTTGTCGCTCTGCATGATTATGGCCATTATTGCTCTCTTAGTTGGTCGCTCCTAGTCTTTTGCTAGCCTCCACTTGTATGAGTAAGCTCTAATCATGCATACAACTCCCAAGAAACCAAGTTATTCCAAAGTGTCCACTATAAATTCCTATGCATGGTGTGTTACACCATTCCAAGTATATTCTTGTTTTATCTATCTTCCAATTAAAAAGTTATTTTGTTATGTGGAACTTAGTGATTAAAGCTCTCACAAACTTGATGGCACACTTTATTTTTCTTGCCCCTAATAAACTTGAACCATTGTGTCATCTATGTTGTATATGCTTGCACTTATACGTTGGAGTTAGCAGAACCGGCTGTCACAGGGAACGCTTTCAACATTGCACTTGTACTTTGTACATAGTTGATATCATGCTCTTTTGTCTATGGATGTCGCCGGTGTGAAATAAAAGGGGAGCTTGTAAGTCCATGGAGTTATGTATTTTGTGTTAGAGAAACGCCTGGGCCGCTAGCCTAATCCATGCCTAATCATGGTGGAAACTTGCAGCATCACCATAATGAGCAATCTATGAAGCATCCTCAATAAAAACCTATGCAAATAGCAAATAAAAAGATCGCTGAGATGCTCATTGTCTGCTTGCCTTTTCATTTTGGTTATGGGATAGCTTCTGTACCATGTGCAAGGGGTACCCCGTTGGCGGTTCTCTATGATACACATGTACTTACTATGGCACGAACTTACAGGTGACTAAAGTTGAGTAGCATGAGGTGCGGCCCTCGTATTCAGGGGACATGAGATTGCCAACTTATACTTTGTCAAGCATATACTCCATAGTTTGTTCACTTTAACCTTAATCACTTCAAGATGCTTATGATATGGGCAATGAGGGATGAAAGCTAACAAATACCATAATTTTTGGAAGCTCTTTTTGAAACTTGAAATCCCTGCTTCCCTTTATGAAGGGCCTTTCTTCCACTATTGTATTGAGTCTCCACCTTCTATCCTTAGGCACCAGTTAAGAGAGCATAGTTGCCATTCTTAGTTCTATGTGCATTGTCCCAAAACTTATTGATTGATTCATAATGTTGATATTGCTTGTTCTTGAACTATTTGTATCTAGTCACTCTTATGAACTTTGAAGGTGTCCTATGAATATATTTGCTACTCCATGAGGGACAAGCTGAATACCACTATGCCATGTTTTCTGTATGTGAACAAACAAACGTTTTTCAATGCATGTTATTCATGATATTTGTTTGTAGCCTTTTATGTTGCATGCATAGTTACCTTGTCTTACTATTAGAACTCCATCTTTCATGCGCATGTTCAGAGTACTTTGATCTCAGCTATCAATGCTTGCAAATGGTTCGATCTTTATTGTGATGGTGCATGTCACCTAAAAAATATTCTTTTTATCACTTACCTACTCAAGGACGAGCATTAGTTAAGCTTGGGGATGCTTGATACGTCGTAAACGTATCTATAATTTTTGATGTTCCATGCTTGTTTAGTATCTACTTTGCTTTGCGTTGTCTACACTTTGAGGTGTTTTTATATGTTTTCTAGAACTAACCTATTGACAAGATGCCACAGTGCCAGTTGCCTATTTTCTGCTGTTTTTGGTTTCAGAAAGCTAAAAAATGAATAATCTCGGAATTGGACGGGACAAAAGCCAAAGTTCATATTTTCCCTGAACGATACAGAAAATCGAAGACGAGACGAAGGAGGACACTAGGGTGGCCACACCCTAGGTGGGCACGGGGCCCACCCTGGTCGTGCCCACAGGGGGTGTGGGCCCCCTGTCCCTCCATCGACCTTGCCTCCTTCGCCTATAATAAGCCCCCAACTCAGAAACCCTAAAGAATGACCAAAAAGCCACGAAAAGTTCCGCTACGCCGCCGCCACCGAAGGGGAGATTCGTGGGACAAAAAGTCTATGTTCTGTCACCTTTCCGGGACGGGGAAGTGCCCCCGGAGCCATCTCCATCGCCATTTTCATCACCGTTGCTGATTCCCATGATGAGGAGGGAGTAGTTCTTCCTCAAGGCTAAGGGATCTACTGGTAGCTATGTGTTCATCTCTCTCTATGCATGATCTTGTTGTGGTCATGAGATTTATAATCTAGTAGATCTACCTTGCTACTCAAGTGCTTCAATAGATCTCTGCTCTCCCCATGTGTGTGAAAGTGACAGTGTGCACGCCATGGTGGCACTTAGGCTAGAGTCTACATAAATACTCGTCGTGCTTTAATAGATCTATACTTTTCCCCACGTGTGTGACAGTGACAGCGTGCGCGCCGTGTGTGGCACTTAAGCTAGATTACATATATATTCATGAGTTATATTTTGAGTTGGTTGTCTCTATGAAATTTTGGTGTTTGTTGGAACCATCTAGCGCTCAAGGTGACAGTGTGGGGTTATCTAGATTGGGAAAGGCGGACTTTGAGGTGTGCTTTTGTAGGCCTACCGTGGATTAGAGTGTCCAACCAGAGAGTAGTTAAAAGTAGTATCATGAAGAGAATATATTTATGAGAGAGTGTTCACTAGTGAAAGTATGATCCCTAGGCCTTGTTTCTAAACATTGAAACACCGTTTGAATCTAGATATGTTACATGTTTGCTTGCTTCCTTCTTTTTGCCTTTAGTCTTTACCTCACCATCAAGCTATTTTCTGGCACCGTTACTACTTGTATTTTACTATCTCTTCGTCGAACTAGTGCACCTATACACCTGACAAGTGTATTGGGTGTGTTGGGGACACAAGAGACTTCTTGTATCTTGATTGCAGGGTTGCTTGAGAGGGATACCTTTGACCACTTCCTCCCTGAGTTTGATAAACCTCGGGTAATCCACTTAAGGGAAACTTGCTGCTATTCTACAAACCTCTGCACTTGGAGGCCCAACAATTGTCTACAAGAATAGAAGTGCGTAGAAATCAAACTGCGCCAGCATAAGCTTGTGATATCTCCAGTCGTGCCTCTTCCAACTCCAAGTGGTGCTCAAACCTCAACACCAAAGATTTTTGTCATCCCCGACGCCGCCACTACCTCGCAAGCCATGGTTACCACTGGTAGCCAGGCAACTAACAAGGGTGAACCTGTCAAGGGTAATGATCCCATGGTAATGTCACCAGGGAGAGTCGATAAAATGGCCGGCTCCGCTGCCTTCGGCCTGAAGAGGAAGAAGAAAGAAGAGATTCTCAAGCTAGCGCAATCCAGTCTCGAGAAGCAAACCCTTACTCCGGAGGCAGCGAGCCAAGAGACGAAGGATGTGAAGCTAGTGAGCCTCCTAGACCAAATTTTGGCCTGGGATGCCAAGATCGAGTCTGGCGAGCTGCCAGCGACAAACGTTGCTCCCCTCTCCCTTGCCGAGAAAGTGTTCCACAACACGAAACTCAGATTTGAAAAGCTGCACTTGGAGCACACCGTAAGTTTTCCGAATCTCATTTGCACTATTTATTATCATATCCTCTAGCCCCCAAGCATAAAGTTAGATAAAGTTCGTAGCATAAGATTCGAGTTGATGCTTATAGGATGCAAAAGAACAATATAGTGTAGACCCCAAGGCTCGTGCTGTATTTTTACTTAGTTGAAGGTGCAACCCGAGTCTTAGTAGCCGTCTGACGGTATTCTATCTTTAACTTACAAAAAGTTGCATCTTACAAATAGGATTTTCTCAAGAATATTTCTAATAAACGCAAGGAGATTAAAGCCTTGCGTCTTGATAATTCCAAGCTGTAGGTTGAGAAGGATGAGGCACAAGGTAATATTTTCCGAACCTTTTTTCCTTGGTGATTGTCATAGTCAAACTGTTCAGCCGACTGATAGTTTTTTATTTTGCAGATTTGTTGAATCAATCTAGCAAGATGGTGGAAGTGGCCGAGAACTTCAAGGTCTTGCAAATGGAAAATGCTGAACTCCGGGACGAGCTTGAAAAGCTGAAAACTAAATCGGAGAAATCTGTGAATGCCATCCTGGAGTCAAGCAACATGGCAACCGAGAAGCTCGAGAGGCTTGTGGTCCTTTGTGATAGACAAGTCGATGATCTAAGTAAGGAGTTTGACAGTCAGAAGGATCTATCCCAGGCCACAGAAGCAGAACTGAAGAGTTTCCGAGAGGAGCATTCTCGATGGAACCACTATGTGCTAGGTAAGATTTCCGACTTTACTCTTCCCTTGACTTTCGACTTTTATTAGTCTGATTTTGATTTTTGGTTCTTTCCTAGATCCTTTGCAAATTTCTGACTCCTATTCCTCTGAACCTCGTCTCGAGCGCATTAAGCTCATTGGATATGTTCTTTTCGACTTCCGCCAGACACTTGAGGAGGCTGGCGAGTCGCTCAGGCTTTCCGACTTGCACAAAATGCCAATGCTTGAGGCAAGGGACAAAGTGAAGGAGATTCCGAAGGTCATCAAGGATTGGGAGATTTCCTAGACTGCTGCACAGTCCGCCCTTACCATGGTGATGAGCCACCACAGCGATACGGAGATCTGGCATGTCACCAAGGGCATCGCCGATGAGGACGATGAGGGTAACCCGCAAGATATCAAGGACATTCAAGAAGCTTTCACAGGTTATGCTTGTCGCGTGGCGAAGATGACGAACTACACGACACCATTTTTCCAATCTATCGTTGTGCCTCCCTCTCCTCAAGAGCCGAAAGTTAGCCTTATTGAGGAAACTTCCGAGTCTCCTGATCAAGGTGGCAACGATGTCGACTCCAGAGCTCCAAGGTCTCCACCACCACCGCCTGAATCTGCAGCATAAAACATTTGATGCATTATCCTGAACTTTTGAATCAGTCCATAATGATGGGAACAATATTTTGTTTAAATGTGCTGGTGTGTAAGAACTGATGCTTTTACTACTTAGCACTTATTGTATATTTTTTTGATGTGTCTGCTCAAAATTTTCTTAAGCATTGCGCGTTTACACTTTTCGTTTTATCTGTCTCTCTGCCTCGTCCCTTTCATGAGCCGGCCAACCTTTAGCATGGAAACTCTGTCGAGTCAATGGAGTGCAATTGCTAAACCAGTTTAAACTCAGAAACATATTTGGCTTCCAGTACCAACAATTCATTACTATTTATTACTCAGAATATGCCCGCGTCTGAGCAATCAGATAAAAAACCAAATTATAAACACAAAATTAGATTTACACTCTAGGGTGACATTTTTTATAGATATTCAAAAATCATAACCAGAACGAACATGAGCATAAGTACTTTCAAGCATCCTGGGATTTTTGAAAACGACATGCTCTTTTGGAAATAAGATGGTAAAAAACTTCTCAAAAAATAATATGTGAGGAAATCAATACTTTATTTCTCTTTGAACATGTACATATATGATTACACGGAAAATATAACTAAGAATAGAAGGGACGTAGTTATGCAATATTCCAAGGTCGGTCTAATTCATCCGGGTCTATGCTACCACCAGCTCGCTTCCTTTTCCGAGTATCAGGTCATTCCTTGATAGGTCTCATATCGGTTAAATAATATGACCCGTTATGCAGAACTCTAGTGATCATAAAAGGTCCTTCCCAAATTGGGGAAAGTTTGTGCTTTCTTTTTTGCACGAGTCGGAGAACCAAATCGCATTTTATGAAAGAACGATTTTGCACTTGTTGACTATGATACTTGCGTAACTTCTGGTGATAGACTGTAGATCTCTGCTCAGCAACGACGCGAACTTCTTCGAGTATGTCGATATCATATTGTTGAGAAACTTCGGCATCGTCTTCAATATATGCTTTGACTCTAAGAGATTGATGGATTAAATCACTTGGAAGAACTGCTTCTGCACCGTAGACCAAGAAGAAAGGAGTGTATCTGGTTGATCTATTAGGAGTTCTACATAAGATATATATTATAGACGGTAATTCCTTCATCCAAGCCCCCGCAGCACGACGAAGTGGTGCTTCAAGACGAGGTCGGAGTGCTTGTAAAATGAGACTGTTTGCTCTTTTGACTTATCCGTTAGCTTGTGGATGTGCGAATGATGCGATATCAAGTTGTATCCCTTGTTCTTCGCAGAATTTGGCTAATTCAAGTTGCTCCCGTTGTTAGTAATAATGCTATGCGGATATCTGAATCTGATGATTACTTTCTCGACGAACTTTCTGGTTGTGGCTTTATCGCAATTTGTTATGGGTTTAGCCTCAATACATTTGATAAATTTATCCACCATCACTAGTAGGTGAGTAAATCCTCACTTTGCCGTACGAAAAAGTCCTACCATGTCAAGCCTCCAGACCGCAAATGTCCATGTAATAGAGATTGTTTGCAGTTGATCAGCCGGAACATGTGCTTGACGGGCGTACTTTTGGCAGCCTTTGCATGTTTTGCCCAGTTTCTCGGCATCTGCCTTAGTTGTGAGACAAAAGAATTAGGGGGTGTTTGTTTGGGATTTTGGTGGCTTTCCACTAGAAAAAGCCAAAAAATCGAACCAAACGGACTAGCTGTGAGGTAGGCTTCGGCCGAAGTGGTTGCGAGAATAGGCTATACCGGGAAGCACGTCCCAAGGTGCTTATCGCGGCTTCCCGCGAGGCAACGAACCAGTATTTCCAAAATTACGAAGCAAATGCCATCGGGAGAAGTTCAGCAGTAAACTTAAAAAAAAGACCACCCTGTACCTCCCACGAGAGTGACCCATTCGTCCCCCCGACCCCTGCCTAGCGATAGCAGCCGCCGCCGCCAGGATACCTCCCGCCGCCGCCCCTGTAGCCGATCTCCTCCCGCCGCCACCCTACCTCCAGTCGCCGCCCTATCCCCGCCGCCGCCCTACCCCCGTCGCCGCCGAGCTCCTCCTATTCCTCCCCGTCTCCATACCCTCGACGCTGAGCTTATTTCTTCCTGCCGCCGCCCGGAGCACCCAAGTCGTCCCCCCGCCGCCCCCCGCCGCCCGGAGCACCCAGCTCGTCCCGCGGCAGACCACCTCCCTAGCCAACGTCATCACAGGTATGATTGAGGGGAAAGAATTGCAATCTCCCTGATTGTAGTGATTACATAGGGTAGGGGAAAGAATTGCAATCTCCCTGATTGTACTGATTACATAGGGGAAATAATTAGACCTCAGCTCGTCCCGCGGCAGACTTCCGTTTTGTACTGATTGGTAGGGGAAAGAATTGCAATCTCCCTGCCCCTCTACTATTTCGTTTGCTTTGATTCTTGTACTGATTACTTCAAGTGTTCTGTTTAGAGGCGAGACCTACTTGATTTTTTGAAAGCAACAAGGTATCATACAGCTTGGGTAACTAGCTTAGACGGGGACGTGATGGTAGAGAGAGGAATGAGGTGAAGCATGGATATAACTATGTGTCGTCCACTTCCATTTTGTTTCGTTATCTACCCTCAGATGGTTGTCGGTGTGTGCTGCCCGTTGAGTAGGTGCAATGTACTGTCCAACAGCATGGTGGCCAAATAAGTACAAAAAGGCATGCTTGCAAAGATCCATAAACATGTTTGTTTTAGGAAACCTAATTGTTGCACCAAGGCATCTGCATGCCTAGAGCAAGAAAGAGAATACCAACTTATAGCTACCAGAAAAGGAAAAGAATAGAAAACACGGCTTCATCCAACCATTCTATTAGTGTATTAATTTTATTATTTGCTTTGATCGGAGAAAATATATATGATTAGACCATGAACCTCATAGATGAGATATGTTTCACAATTTTATATGTGACGAGACATTCCCAGTTTATATTTTGGTACTGCTTGTATTTTGGTTGAGGCTTGCTATGGTACTACTTGTATTTTGATGTGTTCATGTGTTGATGTGTTCATGCGTTGATGTGTTGATGTTCACATGATACTGCTATGGTCAGGCTTGATGTGTTGATGTGCTAGAAATTATGTGGCTTGCTATGGTATTGCTTGTATTGCTATGTTGTTTGGTGGAAATAAAAAGCTATCTTTCGTAAGTTTTTCTATTATAGCTTGAGATTCATTTGAAATGTCGAAGGCGGTTTGGAATCCATACTGTAGGGGTTCGTAGCATGGAAAACAAAAAAATTCTACCGCATGAACACACAATCAAGATCTAATCTATGATCAAGCCAAGATCTATCTACTAGATTGTAGCAACGAGTCGATGGAATACTAACCCTCGTAGATCCAAAGCGGTTAACGAGAGCAGATTCTCGTGGGTGATGTAGTCGTACACTTGCCGATCTCAAGATCGCGTAGACGATCCTTCCGGCACTGCGTTCCGGCAGCGCTCCCGCAGTCGGTCACACGTTCGGTACTCGATGAAGACCTTCCTCTCCCTTGTTCCAGCAGGCAGCGGAGGTTGTAGCACTCTCCTCGTGATTCCGGCAGCACGACGGCGTGGTACCGGAAGTAGAGGGGAGATCTCGCAGGGCTTCGCCTTAAGCTGGAGCGAGTATGGTGGACTATGAGAGAGGCCTCGGTGATCTAGGGTTTAGACGCACCAAGTAGAGAGGGCTAGGCCGACGGCTAGGGCTTGGGGAAGCCCAAGTCGGCGGCTAGGGTTTGCCCTAGGCGGCGGCGGCAGCAGGAGGTGGTGGCGCCGGCGGCTTAGGGTTAGGGTTTGGAGAGGGCAAGGTGTGTATATTGGAGGGGCAGCCCTTCCCCTCCTTATATAAGTGGGAGGGTGCGGCCAAGGGGAGGGGAGTCCCTCCCCAACTCGGCCTCCTTGGCCGGCGGTGGAGGGAGAGGGACTTCCTCCCCAAGTAGGTTTCCTACTCTCTCTCCACCAAGCAAAATAGCCGTTTGACTTTTCAAATTGGCGTTTGACTTTTTCAAACTAGGATTTGATTTATCCCTTTATTTTGCTCAGCAATGACACCTAGTACATGATGCAACCATTCCAACTTGTTATGACACATTCATGTACCCTTCCCCTCCGGAGTGCCGGACCTTCCGGAACCTTCTAGAACATTCCCGATGAAAACACCGGAACCATTCTCCAACCCCGAAACAGGACTTTCCTTATGTGAATCTTATTCTCCGGACCATTCCGGATCTCCTCGTGATATCCCGGATCCCATCCGAGACTCCGAACAACATTCGGTCTCTTACTCATCATTCCATAACTACTCAACAACATCGAATCCTTAAGTGTGTCTCCCTACGGTTCGTGAATTATGCGGACATGACCGAGACACCTCTCCGATCAATAACCAATAGAGGAATCTGGAAATTCATATGGCTCCCACATATTTCTACGATTACTTTGTGATCGAATGAACCACTTACATACGATACCAATTTCCCTTTGTCTCACGATAGTTTACTTATCCGAGGTTTTGATCGTCGGTATCTCTACATACCTAGTTCAACCTCGTTACTGATAAGTACTCTTTTCTCGTTCCCGTGGTATGTGATCCCTTGTGAACTAGTCACATGCTTGCAAGCTAATTGGATGACATTCCACCGAGAGGTCCCAGAGTATATCTATCCGTCATATGGATGGACAAATCCCACTCTTGATCCATGTGTCTCAACCCATACTTTCTGAACACTCAATGCCACCTTTATAGCCACCCAGTTACGGTGTGGTGTTTGATGTCATCAAAGCATCCTTCCGGTTATGGTGATAAGCATGACCTCATGGTCGAAGGAATTAGGTTACTATGTATCAGAAAGCTTATAGCAAATGAACTATATTAAATGACTTGATCTTTATGCTACGCTTAAGTATAGGAGTATGTCCATCACATCATTCTCCTAATGATATGACCCTGTTGTTAATAACATCTCTATGTTCATGATCAGGAAACCATGATCATATATTAACCAACAAGCTAGTTTAACAAGAGGCTTTACTAGGGACTCTTTTATGTTTACAAATCACACAAGTATTAATGTTTCCGGTTAATACAATTATAGCATGGTATGTAAACATTTATCATAAGTATGAAGATATGATAATAACCACTTTATTATTGCCTCTTGGGCATATCTCCAACACATACTACACTAGAGTTTTCTGCGACATTTGTATGGAGGAAGTGAACGGCAACAATAGGGATGGGGGTGCTTGAGTAGGAAGGGTTACAAGAATCTTGGGGACAAATTTGCTGAGAAAACAGGGGATAGAAGAATGTAGAAGCAATTCAAGAACAAATGGGATTCTATGAAGACGGATTACACGGGGTGGATGGAATTGCAAAATTCGACCGGGCTTGGTTGGGATCCTATAACAAAAACTATGGATGCAGATGATGATTGGTGGAAGAATCACCTGGTTGTAAGTTATCATGTCTTTACTTGCATTTTCTTTTGTATTGTTATTATGATCATTGGACTGATATCTTCGTAATGTTTTTATTTTCAGATTCGTCCTGACCATGCAAAGTTTAGGAATGGTCCACCTGCCAACTTGGAACAACAGGATGTTATGTTTAGGAAAGCTCATGTCACTGGAGAATCAGCTGCCATTGCAGGTGAGGAAGAAGAAACCGGCAATGAAGCTCCAATAATGCTTGATGATGATACCTGTGGACAAGCTAGCACAAAGAAAACAAGGAAGCGCAAGCATGTAGAGAAGGATTTTTTTCTCGGCTTACAACAATGCATTGAACACAATTGTTTCAAGGCACACCGAGGGCAGTTTTTGCAGCAAAGGTGATGAGGTCCCAGCTATGAAGGAATTTTTAGGGATGGTTCGAGATTGTGGAGTGCTTGAAGGAACTGATATCATGTACACTGCAGTCAAGCTTGCTATGAACAAGGATCAAAGAGAGGTGTTTGCAGCATTTGCAACAACTGAGGGCAGGCTCGACTGGCTCCAGAGGACACACGATGAGATGAACAAGTAGTGTGTGCACCATTTATTTATTATCATTGCAGAACTTGTGTGTACCATGAATTATTCCTTTCCTTTTGATTTGCTCGGGACTATTTGTGATGATTGTAAAACTACTACTTATTATTCGATTCTTGTACCACTATGGATATGTTGTGGTGATAATATTTGTTGATTGATGCATGTCTAGTAAATTATTGTGGTGATAATATTTGTTGATTGATGCGCGTCTAGTAAATTATTGTGTGAAGCATTTATTGATTGATGCGTGTCTAGTAAATTGTTGTGTTAAGCATTTGTTGATTGATGTGTGTCTAGTAAATTGATGTGTGAAGCATTTTGACATGTTATAATTTTCTCTTTGCAGATGGATGATGGTGACGATGATCGTGAGTACGAACTAGAAAGGACACGGCAGTTGCTCGGAGTGGCTCATGATCTTGCCGTGTTGGGATACTATGGTAATCTCTATAGCCAGAAGTACTTAAATAAAGAACCTAGGAGGATTCCGGAGCAAACTAGGCTTGAATGGGTGAATGAACAACTTGGAAATAGGAAAATATGCTACACAATGTTTAGAATGTACCCAGATGTGTTTCATGAATTGCATAACCTTCTAGTTTCTAGATATGGGTTGGTGTCAACTAGAGACATGTCATTTGTTGAATGCCTAGCTATGTTTCTATGGATGGTTGGAGGACCACAGTCATTTAGCCAAGTTGAGAACCATTTTAGTCGTTCAACCGAAACAATTCATAGGAAGTTTCACATGGTTTTGAATTGCTTGAACAAGTTGGGTAAGGATAACATAAAGCCAGTGGATCGAAATTTCAAGGATGTGCATTCAAGACTTCAAGATGCACGCTTTTGGCCTCATTTCAAAGATGCCATTGGCGCCATAGATGGGTCACACATTCCATTTGAAGTACCTGCAGAAGAGACGGTTAGCCATACAGGAAGGCATGGTTACACATCACATAATATTCTGGCGATATGTGACTTCGATTTGAGATTCACCTTTGTTGTTGCTGGATGGCCTGGTTCGGCGCATGATACACGCATCCTACAACGCGCCATTGAGAACTATCCAATACAGTTTCCGACCCCTCCTGGTGGTAATTTTCTATATCTTTGTCTACATGGTACACACATAGTTACAAATGCATTGTCATTGATGTTTGATTTTTTTCGTTCATGTGCAGATACATATTACCTTGTTGATTCTGGTTATCCAAATAGAAAAGGGTTCTTAGCTCCTTACAAGCAAAACACATACCATATACCAGATTTTCGTCGAGAAGGGAGACCAACAAATAGGGAAGAGATTTTCAACTATCTGCACTCATCGCTCCGGAATGCTATCGAGCGTGTCTTCGGTATATTGAAAAACAAGTGGCGCATATTGAAGTATATTCCTTCCTACGGTCTGGTTACTCAGAAAAGAATTATTCTGGCTTGCATAGCGCTTCACAATTTCATTAGAGACTCCAACTTACGCGGCAAGCAGTTTGATCGATGTGATGCAGATGAGGACTACATTCCTAAGGTCCAAAGGCAATCAGTAACATCTTCCAGTGATACTGCTCCGAGTGGACTATACACACTAGACATGAACTCAACGCGTGATCGCATCGCTACTGCATTATACAATGCTAGAAGAAGATGATCAGTTTGTTCGGTGTGGATGTTTCTATGTTTATTATGCGACTATCTTTATTTGTTTAATGGTTGGATATGTATTTTGGATAAACCAATATGTGACATATGGTATGTAATAATAACATATTTGTTTATGCACTTCAACAGTAAAGTTTACGTGTTATATTAATTAGAGGGACATTACAGACAATTCCTTAGCATACAGCTAGACAGCCAGCCAAGTTGTCAAACAGTCAAACTCAGAGAAGTAGCTTTTCCTGGACATCAGCTTTCCCTGCACAGCTGCATAGCCAGCCACAGCCAGCCAACCACAGCCCAAACAAACAGGCCCTTAGTGTCTAAAACCTTTTGCCACTAAAGATTTGGCTGCAGCGTGATGACCACACTCGCCTTCGTGGATTTCTCGTAAGATCTCCACTCCTTCCAGAGAAATACAGCGCTGGAAAACCCCAGAAACAATCCTCTTATAGAGCTCACCATTGATTATCGTATAGGATTTTGCTCGTCGGACAATCTGTCGGTCCAGAAATTCGTCTTCGGGTAATTTTCCGTCTATCAGGAAATCTAGATAGGGTTTTGTCCAGCTGGGAACTACAGCCAGAACTGCTACTAAAGGTGAGTCCGATTTCGTCGGATAGTCCTCATCTACTCCTGTGATGGAGGGAACCTTTAGGTGCTCTAGAAAAGCGCCATCTGGGACTTGTTTCCGCATAGAGCCTATTCTTTATAGAGCATATGCTTCCTCATTTTCTGCTCGAGGGATGTGATGAAACTTAAAACCCTCAAACAATTTAGATAGTTCATCCACAACAACTTTGTATGCTGCCATGTGTTTGTTTGCATTGCACATATCGGATACTTGTTGAGAAACTAAATCCGAGTCTCCGTAACACATTAGTCTTGTTACGCCAATGTTCTTGGCCATGCGTATTCCATATAACAGTGCTTCATACTCAACTATATTATTTGTTGCCGAAAAGTGTATCTGTAACACATAGAACATCTTATCTCCTTGGGGTGACTTGAGCACCACGCCAGCCTCCAAGCCTCCTCGTGCTTTTGACTCGTCAAAATGTAGGGTCCAAAATTCTGAGTTTGGAGGTCTTGTACTGCCATCTCTGTCCAATCAACGACGAAATCGGAAAGTATTTGGGATTTGATTGTTGTCCGTGACTTGTACTCGATGTCAAAAGTTGCAATCTCTATTCCGTACTCTGCGACATGTCATTGATACGTCGTAAATGTATCTATAGTTTTTTATGCTCCATGCTTGTTTTGTATCGACTTTCTTGTGTTTTGTCTATACTTTGAGGTATTTTTATACATTTTCTGGAATTAACCTATTGACAAGATACCGTAGTGTCAGTTTCTTGTTTTCTGCTATTTTTGGTTTCAGAAAAGCTAGTAAAGAAAATATTCTCGGAATTAGGCTGGACAAAAGCCAAAGTCAATATTTTACCGGAGCGAACACAGAGACCGAAGGGGGGCCACGAGGTGGCCACACCATAGGGTGGCGCGGGCCTACCCTAGGTGGCGCCATCAGGTGGTGTGGTCCCCTCAGGCACCCACCAAACTTGCCCTTCCGCCTATATAAAGCCCCCGACGCAAAAACCCCAAATCATCTAGCCTCCATCCATGAAAAGTTCCGCCGCAGCCACCACCGAAGAGGAGATTCGGGGGACAGAAGTCTCTGTTCCGGCACCCTGCCGGGACGAGGAATTGCCCCCGGAGTCATCTCCATCGATCTCCATCACCATCTCCATCGATCTCCATCACCATCTCCATCGACGTTGCTGATTCCCATGATGAGGAATCGAGTAGTTCTTCCTCGAGGCTAAGGGCTCTACCGATAGCTATATGTTCATCTCTCTCTCTATGCGTGATCTTATTATGGTCATGAGCTTTGTAATCAAGTAGATATACTCTGCTACTCAAGTGCTTTAATTGTGATCTCCAGTTATCCCCACGTGTATGAAGTTGATATTGTGCACACCATGTGGCACTTAGGCTAAAGATTACAGAAATACTTATCATGAGTTATATTTTGAGTTGGATGTCTCTATGAAATTGTGGTGTTTGTTGGAACCATCTAGCGCTCAAGGTGACAGTGTGGGGTTACCTAGATGGGGAATGCGAACTTTAAGGAGAGCTTTTGTAGCCCTACCATGGATTGGAGTTATCCAACCGGAGAGTAGTTCAGAGTAGCATTATGAAGAGAAGATATTTATATGAGAGTGTCCACTAGTGAAAGTATTATCCCTAGGCCTTGTTTCTAAGCATTGAAACACCATTTACAATCAGTCCTGCTACATGTTTGCTTGCTGTCATCTTTATTTCAGATTGCAATGACCACTTATAATCATCCATATCACTTGTATTTCACTATCTCTTCGCCGAACTAGTGCACCTATACACCTGACAAGTGTATTGGGTGTGTTGGGGACACAAGAGACTTCTTGTATCTTGATTTCAGGGTTGTTTGAGAGGGATACCTTTGACCACTTCGTCCTTGAGTTCGATAAAGCTTGGGTGATCCACTTAAGGGAAACTTTCTGCTATTCTACAAACCTTTGCACTTGGATACCCAACACTGTCTACAAGAATAGAAGCGTGCGTAGATATCAAGCTACTTTCTGGCGCTGTTGCCGGGGAGGTAAGGTAAAAGGTACTCACATCCTCTGGCTACCAAGCTATCTTTTAGTACTGTTGCTGGTGTGTGAGTGCTCGAAGTTATTTCCTAGATTCTGCAATTATATTTTTTTGTTTCTTGTTTTTATTTTCACTAGTTAGGCTTAATGGAAAATTACAAAAAAATTAGAGAGCTTTATAGTATTTATCTTGAGTTAGGACATGAAGTGTTTGAAGAGAAAATTAAAAAACCTATGGAACTTTCTTTACATGCTAATAGTGATGTTATTAGTATGAATCTTTTGAACACCATCGTTGCTAATGCTATGGAAATGTCTAAGCTTAGGGAAGCTAGTTTTTATGAAAATGATCTTTTTAGTTCCCTAGCTTTGGAAGATAACTATTCTATTGCTTATGATGATACTATACCTCCAATATATGACGATTACAATGATGAATATGATATTTTCAGTCCACCTACTATTGAGGAGAAAATTATGTATGATTACAATATGCGTCCTATATTTGATGATTATGGTGATGAGAATAATAATGATAGCTATTTTGTTGAATTTTCTCCCACTACAATTAATAAGAATGACTATGCTTATGTGGAGAGTAATAATTATTTTATGCATGTGGCTCATGATAAGAATGTTTTATGTGATAGTTATATCGTTAATTTTATTCATGATGCTACTGAAAGTTATTATGAGATAGGGAAGCGTGGTTTTATGCATTTCAATAATATTAAGTTTCCCCTCTTTATGTTGAAAATTTTGAAGTTGCACTTGTTTTGCTTTCGTACGCTTGTTGCTTTGTACTTTCATGACTTGTTTCTTTATAATATTATTTTTCATAGGAAGTGGGTTAGACTTAAATTTGTTTTGTATTTGCTTCTTGATGCTCTCTTTTATTTCAAATTCATATTTCTTATGTGAGCATCATCGCAATTAGTGTGCCTAACTTGATGGCGTTAAAGAAAAGTACTAATTGGGAGATAACCCAAATTTCAGTAGGTTTTTCTTTTGTTGAGTCTTGGAAGTTATTACTTCTGTAATAACCTCTTCTTATCCTTTTTGTTTGGTTTTTGTGACAATAATAACCTCTAATGAGAGGGAAGTAAGATCTGCGGAAGTGGATGTCCCAAAATAGATTTTTGTGCTTCACTGTAAAAATTCGTGAAAAATCCCAGTACATCGGATTGAGCTGTAATTTTCTGAGATTATGCCCCAGGTTATTATCCAATTTTCTTTAGTTTAGCACTTTTTGATTTGAGCAGCAAAAGGTCTTCGAAAAATTGGTTTTTACCTACTGGTCTGTTTTGACAGATTTCTTCCATTAATTGCATTTGCCTCTTAATCGGTTTCTTTTGAGTTCTCTTTGATCACTTGAGCTTTTAAAAAGAGTTGCTATAGTATATTATGTTTTAATGGAAGTTTTATTTGTGTTGAAACTAAACCCAAGGGCTTATTATCTTGAATACACTAATGTTGCTAATAAAGAATTGTGTGAAGTTTTGTATGAAGGAAATTTTCAAGTGTAGGGAAAGAATAATGTGATAAGATGAAGAATGTAAAAAAACTCAAGCTTGGGTATGCCACCCGTGTCACCCCAAGAAATATTCAAGAGGTACAAGCATCAAAGCTTGGGGATGTCCAAGGCATCCCCTTCTTCGTCAATAAAAATCTCAGGTCTTCTTCCTAGACACTTTATTTTTATTGCTTCATGCACTATTGTGTTGTTCTTGGAGCGTCTTTGTTTTTGTTTTTAGTTTTCTTTTGTTTGGTTTGCTGCAATAAGTTGGTTGGATCACAACACACTTATTTTGGAGAGAGACACACTCTGTTTTCATTGTTTAGAACACTCTAGTTTGCACTCTGATTATTATGTGAGTGTTCTCTTTTGCTAGGTCTAAGCCTACCTCTATGTTCATGGTCTTGGAGGGATCATCTTCCTTCAGCGACGTCTTATTCGTCTCTTCCGATGCCTTGAACTACAAGTTTGGCTTCAGCACCTCATTCTTCGTGGTTGGCATCTCGGACGGGTCGATGGTCTTCTTGATCTTCTGGACCTCCTGGGCGTGCAGCACGGCTTCAGCAAAGGTGGCAGATCCTTCCTCGCAGTATCGCGCTTTCTTCGGGTTTCCCCGGATGGTGATAACGCCTTTTGGACCCGGAAGCTTTATCATGTTGTAGATGTAACAGGGACGAGCCATGAACGCCTAGTAAGTCGGACGCCCGAAGATGGCGTGGTAAGCAATTTTTAACGGTACCACTCAAACGAGAGTGGCTCGGTCCGGTAGTTATCCTGGGTTCCGAATGTCACGTCCAGTGTGATCTCACCCAGAGAATCCGCCTGTCTCCCTGGTACAATGCCATGAAAAGTTACACTGCTGTAACTTAACCGGCTCTCGTGGATCTTCATGCGGTGAAGCGTTTAGAGGATGTTGATGCTGCTACCATCATCCATGAGAGTTTTAGAAAACTCATAGCCATCAATAAGAGGATTGATGACCAGAGGGTACTTTCCTCGACGATGTGTTTTCCTCGGGTGATCTGTGCGGTCAAAGGTGATGGTTACATCCGACCAATCCATGAATTGGGGAACAGCCGGAACCGTGGCGTTGAGCTTGCGGAGAACCGCCTTTTTGACCTTAGCCGGCTGAGTTCCAAGGAAGTAGACATATGTTTCTTTCTTTGTAGGATAATCCTTCTTTCCATCCGACTTGGGCTGTGCGGCGTCCGCTTCTTCCATGTCGGAATCTTCCTTAAGCTCCTTGCCTTTCTTGAAATTTTTATTTCCTTTTCGTCGCTTGGCTCTGTAGCCAGCGGATTCGTCTTTCTTCATGTATTCATTGAAACGACACTTAGCATTGGTGTGGGTAGAACCTCCATTCGCGTCCAGGTGATGTACACAAGGGTTGTTGGCAATGTTGGCCCAGGAATATGATTTTTTGGGCTGCTGATCTCCTCTACCTTGGACCAGAGAAGTTCCGCGACCTTGTCCCCGGCCGCCTCCGTGCCCTCCTCGTCCTCCGGATCCGAACGTTGCGTTAACTGCTGCGTTGTCCAGAGACGGTTTATCTTCCAAGGTATTCTTGCACTTCTGAGCTTGTTGCTTCTGCTGCTTAGCTGCATTTGGATTGGCCAAAATATTCAGTAGTCCTTCTGAATCGTCAATGGCGTCAACATATTTGCTCGCCATTTCTATCATCTCTCCCAGGTCTGTGACATGGTCACGCTTCAGTCTATGAAGAAAAAGTCTGACTAGGAGTCCTACAATGGAAGCTTCAATCGCAGTTTGTCGTTTACTCTATCACAAGAGTTCTTCGTATTGATCCAGCGTCCGAGGTAGTCCCGATAGGTTTCTTCGGGTCTTTGAGTGCAACGCTACAAGTCTCCGACTGTGCAGGGCCTCCCGTATGTTCCCTAGAAGTTTGAAAAAAAGAACGCACTTTGCATATCAGGCCAGTTGTGAATCGAGTTCTTTGGTAGTTCATTGAGCCATGATCGAGCCGTCTTCCGCAACATGAGTGGGAGATATCAAACCGCAACCAGGCTGTTTCCTCCTTTGGAGATGCAGCAATCCTGAAAGAAATCTTGAAGCCAAGTATCTGGCCGAGCTACGCCGTCATAGGGCTAAATATGCTTGGCAATGCCAAAGTCAACCGGAAATTTGATTTGACGAATACGTGGACCAAAGCATTTGGGTCCCATGTACACGTCCTCTTCCTCATACCGTTGCGCAACATTGTTGGATTCCATGCAATCACGAGCGTCGTTTGGCGATAGATATCTTCGCCTTGGAGGATCGCGGCTTCTGCGTGGTGGAGTCAGATTTCTTCCTCTTCATACTCCATCGCCGCCTCCGCCCCTGCGGTTTCCATGGCCATGATGAGATCCTTCATGGTCCCTGCTGGGCGGTGATGGTGGCGTTGGCGGATTATTTCCGGCTGAGCGGCGAGGTCCTGGAGCCTCATTATGCTGACTCCGAGGTTGGTTTCTTCGAGATTCGTCCCTACTTGATTCAGGACGATCCGGGTCATTTCTTCGTCCAACGTTACCAGCCGGACGGCTAGGGGGTGGCATCCTTAGTCGATCCTATTCTCGCTGGCGGCGCACCTCCGGGTCTTCTCTGTGGCGATTATTCTGCCGACGATGGCCCTGGTGAGGTATCAATGCCCTAATGGCATCTTCAGATGCAGCTGGAATAACTTCTGACCAGTCTCGCGTGGCCCTGCGATGATGACTGTTTGATCCGGTCTTTGAATTTTCTTCTTCCCGAGGGCAATGACGTTGATCAGTATCCCTGCGGGGTCTTACATCAGCGCTTTGGCCTGCGCCAGTGTGGCAAAATTCCGACCTTGAGGCCAGCTTGCCACTAAATGATGCGGTTGTCTTTTGTTGTTTCAATCCTTTGTCCAGCAATGCCACACATTGCCGGACTTGTTCTAGAGATGGATTGTTGGCGAGGATGGCTCGAGCATCCGCAACGTTCTCCACTGGCGTGCTGTAGACTCGGATCTTCTCTCCGGAATTTCCGTCGAATAAATCTCTGTGGACAACCGGGTTCCTATTAGCAAGAACCGGACCTCCCTTTGTCTTGTTTGGTAGTCGCTTGAATTCTGACTGGTACTAGGCATGATTGCTGTCTATCTGTTGCCTGAGCTCGATGATGCGGCCAGCCTCTTCGAGCAAAAACAACCGATGCTTTTCCAGGTCCTCAGCCCTTTTCTCCAGCTCCTCCAGAGTAAGATCCGAAGCAGTGAGAGCATCTCCGTATATCTCACGTGCACCCTTGGTGACGACGTACCATCCACGGGAGGATCAATCGGTGTGGGTTAATCGGATCTCCGTCCTGATTCTCCATCTCGATATCTTCGTCAACTTCATCTTCATTGGCTTTCTCAACCGGCTCTGCCAGTGTCAGGTTCTTGTTCTTCTTCTTCTTCTTCTTCTTCTTTGATTGCCCGGTAGCCTTAACGTGCGTACCAGTGGCAAAGAAGGCTTCCGGTCCGGTACCGGGAGATAAAATTCCGTCGGTACTTTCCGTCGTAGTTGTCTTTTGGACCTCGTATGAATCTCCGGTGTCCATGTCATCTTGCGAGGTGTAGTCTTCGTCCATGCTGTCATATGGATGCGGAGGGGTCTCTGGCTCACCTTGCGCTGGTTTGGAGGCGTATTCTTCTTCATATGCCTCCATCTCTTTCTCGAAGTCTCTAAGCTCCTATGACGTTAGTGATTCCTGAGGGGAATCAGGTAAGTCGACACTTTCTTCGATTGCATCAAGAACTAAATCGTTTCTGGCTCCAACATCGACAGAGTCAGATCGAGAGCCCACATGGTACACAAAGCAATGCTTCTTCTTGTTCATGATCTTGGGGTATCAGAGCGTCTTGACTTCTGCCTCTATCCTGCAGCTGATGCGGGGGTGTCTCGTCTTCTCGGTCCTGTACCTTGAGAACGATTTCTCTGCTTCAGCGTCGACAGAGTCGGATCCGAAGCGAATATAATCCTCATCCGTGTATCAGATCTCAACGGGGAGATCAGATCTGGATTTTTCTTCCACCACTTCTTCCACTAGAGGAGTGGGCTGGGTGGGCTCAGGTTTTTTCGGGATCTTGAACTCTTCTGCCTTTGTGGACAGAGCAGATCCGGTCTTTTTTTCCACCATGGTCATCATCTCAAGGGTGGGTTGGGCTCGCTCTGCTTGTGCTCCAATCGTTGAAGATATCAAGACCTTAATAAACTCTTTTCGTTCTTGTTCTCTCACTCATGTGAGTAGAGTGCAGACTTTCGCAGCGCATTGTATAGCACGGTCGTGTGAAATGTTGCCTAGTTCAGTGTGGCGTGTTGTGTCCCTAGAATGCTTCGGCAGACAATTTGTATTAAATCTCTATTTGATTGATCAATAAAGCACACCCGTTTTCCTAAAAGAAAACCTAGTGCTACCAAACGCTGAGTTCTGGCAATAAAAAAAATTAACGAAAATGATTTTTTCCGGCAATAATTTTACAAAACCGACAAATGAACCCGTAAAACCGAATGCTCACCCCTCCCAGATTCCCATTTGCCTCTCCCTCCCCCGCAGTTTTCCACGCGATGAAAATTCCCTCGCCTACTTGACTAAACCTGGGCAAGGGAACGTACAATAAGAAAGAAGAAAGTCGAGGGGGCAAAACGAGAAAGACGAAAAGAAACCCGCGAAACGAGAGAGAAGAGGCAGAGGGAGGAAGAGAGGGACTAGGAGAGAGGGGAAAAGAGGGGAGGGAGCTCAGCATTGGCGGTTAGGGTTTCGCATCCAGCCCCCTCCCGCTTGGATCCGCCCTCGATTCCAGAAGCTGGTGCTCCGCTCCGTTGAACGCGCGCGGTTCTCCAGCGATGGGGGAGAGGCCGACTCGGGTCCTGAAGAAGGCGGCCTGGCAGGGCGCGCCGTACACCAGCATGAAGGTGAGCTCGTCCAGCTTATCAGGCCTCTTCGAATTCTATAGAATCTTCTGTGGGCGATTGGGCGCGGATCTAGTTGCGGCGGCTTGTAGGCGGTCTAGGCGCGCGCCCGTGCTTCCGTTTAGCGGCTCGGGTGCGGTCTGTCGTTGAAGTTTACGCGAATCCGTGTGTTCCGATTTCGAGATACCCGATGTTTCCCGAAGTCGCGCCTGCCCTAGGATTGACGAGATTAGTGCTGGGAACTGGGCGATGGTAATTTGATGTTTGGTTCGGGTTCAGGACAGTTAAAAAGTGGGCTTAATTTTCTGGATTTTCATGCGCATTGATGGTTATAGAATTTTAGGATAATATCGTTATGTTAAGTCCTGCAAGAGACGATCTCCTTGCTAATTGGCACATGCATTCGATTAAAAATAGGCTAAAGTACTGCTGTGCACACAAACGTGGATCAGTAAATAAGTTAGAATAGGGGATTCAGGCCATCTGCTATCTTTCTGGTTCAATTAAAAATTGCCATTGATCTGTTTATTGCAATATCAGGTTCAAGATGCGAGTGGGTCACCATTAGGGTACCCTAACATTGACCCAATTGCATCACTATATTAGGTTTCTGCTCATCCAGTTATGTTTGGTAAGGAGGTAATCCTGGATAAAGATTCATAAGACTTAAGAATATTACAGTATATATTACTGCGACAGATATTTTCATTTTTCTGGCTGTAACTTAATCATTTTCTATCCTCAGTTATAGGTTCTTGGTAAACTTCACAGCATGAAGTTTCAGTGTTATATTACAATAATTGGCAGACTACATTTATTTTGTTAAGAGGGGATCAGGAGGTTATAAACATGTATTACTGATATAGAAAATTAAGCGTCACTCTAGTTGCTCAAGGCACAAGTGCCACTTCCCAGCCCACCGTCTTTGGGCCTTAGTCTTCGTGGGGTATGCTCAGATCACGGTTGTTTTCTTAATGGAATGACACACATGCTTTTTACCAGGAATCTGTAGGTGAATTGTGATGCAGCTGAAGTTTTGTATTTTCTGCATCGTGTTTTAACTATAATTTCAAATTGGTCTGGTAAAGATTTTCAGGTACTTTAGCATGATTATCCATCATGTCGTTCACCTCTTAATAGCCAGGCACATATTTTACTGCGCACTCGTGTCATGTGCAATATGGTCTTCTTGTTACTGTTAATCTACTTATTAATTTAACCCTACTTATTTATGCATATTTGACATTTCAAACAATTGATCCAGCGTGTCAAAGTGTACCGGTTACAAGATAACGGGAAGTGGGATGATGAGGGAGAGGGTCACGTGACCATTGACTATATAGAGGTATGTTGTGATTTTATCGATTCAAACCTCCTTCTCTCATGATTGGTCATCCTTTAGTAATACGAAAGCTGCATTGCTATTGGTAAAATATGGTGTCTCTGCTTATACTCCACATAATGCACATGTCATTCTTCAGATGAACACCTGATTTCATTTTTCTTTTGATAGTCTGATTTTTTTTGTGGGCATCGATAGTCTGATTTAAATTTGAGTTTTCCTGTTTTGTTAATGGCATTATGATCTTGCTATTTTTATTTGTTTTGTCCACATATATTGGATTTAATAATATTTATAATTATCTACAGAACAACGTACTTGCTGTATGGGGACTGATAGTACCACACGTACACATAGTGCCTTAGGATGCAAGTGGCCTCAGCCAACATATTGACCCATCCAATGTTTGCTTACTACTTATAACTGAGTTATCAATAGTTAAGTGGTCCAGTGGGTCACTTTTATCTTTACATGACATTATCCTTCTATATGGAGTTTGGTTTGTTTATTACTGATAAAAAAGTAAGGCATGAAGGAATAGGTGGTAACACGACCTTTCTTTTTTAGCGTTGCTGTTTGTCATTCAACATTCACTTTATCAACCTTTTTCTGACTTAGGGGTCGAGCAAATTTGCTCTCGCTGTAGCTGATGAGGACAATGAGATTTTACTGCTTCACAACATCACTCCTGATGATGTTTACGAAAAAAAAGGTGAACTGTCATGCTATCCATTTTTGATAGCCATTTCTTTCTCTAACACATTTGGTTTGCCTATTTATTTTGCAGAAACAGTCATTTCGTGGAGGGATCCTGAAAAGTCACTGGAATTTGTTCTGAGTTTTGAAGGACCAGCGGGATGCTCTTACATATGGTGATTCAGTCATACATAGTGTTATTGCTCTGTTCCTTCAGTGGCTTAATCATGTCGTTTTTGCATTCTAATTCTAATGGCTTTATGTAGGGAGAACATGTGTAATATACGGGAAGGCGTACAACGTAAGATTCTTCGCCATGAGTTAGCTAAATCAGTTGGTTTCTGGTTGTTCTAATGCATGTTTGTAATTATTTTGCCATGTCCTGCAGCTCATGAAGTACCAAATCCTGCAGCTCAAGAAGTACTAAATCCTTCTCTGAAATCTCTAGATGCATCAAGCACTTGCATGGTAGGTAACCACTTATTCTTCCCATGTGCAACATATGCTCTATGTAGGTAAACTTTGGATCAAAATACTCATTATAATTGACTATTGGTTGTCATGGTACAGTATGTCTGTGTAATCTTTATCGCAGTACTATATTCAGTATGGAGTTTCTGGAACTATTTTCCATTTCGGTTCAACAATCCTAAGAACTCTTTTGGTGTCCTGATTGCATTAGATTTGATTTCACTGGCTTAAGTATGAGTAGTTACATTTTTATATTATTTGCTCAACTGAGAATATATGTTTGACCTGATCACTTCGAAGGCTCAGAATAGTAATCAACTACTGCTTTACCCGCAGATAACTCTGTTCATGGTGAATCAAAGGGACAGCCTCCTATTGATTTTTTTTCCTCGAAAAGGAGGAAATACTCACAGTCTACGCCTCCTTTTGAGTTGTCTGGCCTTTTTGCTATTTTAAAGGTGTGATCTATCTTCAGCAGTCTTTTCATGTAAACCTTTTAACATTTCATCATGCTGAATTTGATATCATCTTTTCTGTTGCCAAAGTAAAACATTATATATTTTGCAAGCAGATATTAAGAGCTCCAAAGTATTGTGAAAAGATTTAGGAAGTTTGGGAGTCTTCATGTATTTGTAGGATTTAACTTGATCAACATGCTTGGAGCAAATATATAGAATGGACTAGACAATGTTTTATTCTTGAAAAATATACAACTAGCCCACCAGGGTTCAACCCTCCCTGACCCAAACTTTGGTTTATTATTTTTATTTATCAACTGTACCGAGGGATTCTCCTCTTTAGGCCCTTCATTTTTCTCAGAAAATGACTTACATATCGAATGTTTGTCATATTGTTCACCAGAATGTGCAGACCATCTTGCAGTGTGAGATGAAGGAGAAGAAGCTTGCTGCAGACTCAATATCAAAACATGTAAGTCATCCACTTGTTTAACTATGTTTGGGGTAGTAAATTAAATTTGTTTCAAGAAATCAGTGGTTGAATCCTAATTGTATTGTGATGAACAATTCAGCTTCATACTCTACAGTGTAGCCTAATTTTCTGGTCAGGTTGTATGTTTAATGCAATCCGCTAGATCTCTATATAAAGAACATTGGCAATCCTTATTTTCCTTTCTCTAGCAGCTTTTGATGTACATAATTCCTTGCCACAAGAATTCAGGAATTATGGTCAATATGCCCTCATTTGGGGAAAGTCATGCTTGGTTTCAGCAAAAGCTGAAGAAAACCAAAGTTAAGATAGATCTGAGATTCTAAGGTGTGCTTGCCTTAGCCGAGCCAGAGAACTACAATATAGCTCTGACCTGCTTTGGTTAAGATCACTTCAGGATTTAGAGTGTTTTTCGCATTAGGTGGATTCAAAACAAGCAATTGTTGAGACATGATTCTGATCCCATTTTGATTTTGTTGCATTTTTTTGTTAATTAAAATTTGGTGCTCAGGTCAATTACTGGGTTGATGAATTGAATACATTACTATATGATTTGTAGATTTGATCAATTAATGTTTGTCCTTTTGTGCAGAAAAAGGGAGAAGCCGCATTCCAGCAGGTTCCCTACATGGCGCCTGCAAGGCAAATGAGCCTGGATGAACTACCACAAGAGATGCTCGATGAGGTCGTCAGGCGGCTGCCATGCCGTGTGGACCGTGCCCGTCTTAGGTGCTGCAACACTTACTGGAGGGACTCTATAAAGAACTGCTGTGAGCCACTCCAGCTTCCCTGGCTCTTGCTCCCGTCAGCAGTGGAGCTTTTGTACTACACCGTGACTGGAGAGAGGTTCAGAAGGTTCCATCCAATTCCAATCGAATTTCAGCATGCTCACTTTGCTGGAGCATCAGATGGAGATTGGCTGTTCCTTGTGTCGGACGATCCCTGTCGACACCAACTATTCCATTTATTCAGTGGGTGGAGCATCACGTTACCAACTGCGATAAGCATGGAGTCACGCCAAGTAGATGTGAGAGTCATATCAGCAGTTCTCTCAGGCAATCCTCACTGCGAAGGCTTTATGGTGGCAGCAATTGTGGAGGTGGCTGAAGGGGGCAACAAGCGAGCTGCATGTTGGCGGCAAAATATGCCACTCTGGGGTGATTGCGGTAACGTGGCCTTGCAAAGAGCTGGAGTGCTGCCAGCTGAGGGAAGATACTTACCACTTGACATGGAGTCGGTGGACCTGGTCCATATCGGTGGTACCTTTTGGTATCTTACATCAGAGGAGGAACTTGTTAAACTGATTCCAGTGGCGGATTTGCATGGGCAGCTTCGCCTGGTGGCTATAGGACTGAATGTGCGAGTGAGGAATGACTTTGAACCAGATGAAGAGGTTGATGACGATGAGGTATTTGAGAAGGGCGAAGGAGAGGTGATAAGACGCTACTTGGTCGAGTCCTCTGGCTTACCTATCATGGTAGTCAGGATCATCGAAGGACACTGGACAGTGGGTCTTCGATTATTCAGACTTCAGTCCGACAATGTCAATAGCTGGTGGGATGAGCTGTTTGAGCTGCCGGGCGAGACACTGTTCATCGGGCATGGATGTTCAAGGTCCTACAAGATTGGGCAGGATATACTTAAGATATACTTCTTCCATGATAGGATCACAAGGCTGGGAGGGAGAAACCTCTATTGGCGCACTGATAACGGCATAGTGACAGATAGTGGAGTTTTGGCGTGGCCAGTTCTCGTATGGGATGGTGTGCCCGTTCCAGCAGCTTCCGACCAAGCCCCCCCAACCTGGGTGCTACATTAGTAACTCTATTTCACGGTACCAACTGTTCTGACAAACTACAGGCAAACCTTTTTGTTGTCAGTTGTTTACTTTGTGATTCAGAACACTTGTATGATTCCTGATTGTGCACAGATTACTATTGTACTAGAAGGGCCTTGCGTGCTTTGCTACGCCGTCTCCAACTGTTTGTGATTTTATTTTTTGGTGTGTTGTATGCGCATTTGGCTTCATCCAGTATGTGCCTAGGAATGACACTGCACCCCCTATCTAGGATGAAATGCATTATCGTGTATAAAGAGGTTTTGGTCAAGAGCACGTACTTATAACAGATTAAATGATGTAATGGCAGAGGGTATTATCAATAAGGAAGGGGTGAACTACATATGGTTCATGTGTACTAGGCTATTCGTTCGTGATTTGGTGTATATTATTGTTTCGTTCGTGATTTCCAGTCCTACTATTCGTTTTTGTGCTTCCACGTGTCCAGATCTCCAAATTTTCCTTTATTTTTTGTGTTGACTGTCGTGGTTACTGGCTGGCGCTGGATCCCTTCGTTTATATTTTTTCATCTCCGCCGGTTAGCTTCCTTTTTCCCCTCTTATATGCTACGTGCTCCACGGTGCCCACGCGTCTTTGTGGTGGAGCTTCCTGTTTTTGTTCTCGCTGGTTTGGTGCCATGACATGTTTCTTGCTTTTTTTTCTCTCTCTCGGCTGGCACTACGGTCTGGGCGTTATTCTTACCTACCGTTCTTCGTAGACTCCGAGCGGTCATGGTGTGCCTCGAGTTTATATTTCACGGAAATGCAAAAAAAAACTTTGTTTTCGATACACTGATTGAGAAAGAGTTTTTAAAAACCATACAAGCTTGAGGTGAGCCAACACCCACTATACAACTCAACCTGCAAGATCTAAGCTACAACCGACGCACGATGCCGCCGTGGAAAGCCCGGCTGCTCCGCGAGACGCGCTATACGGCGCCGCCGGACACTCGTCTCCCCCTCAGCTGGCAACTCAGCGCCGGCGGGATCCCTGTTCCGCCCGTGCCGGCCGACGAGGACCTCGCCGGAGAGATCCTGGTGGCTATCGCCGACATGCAAGACCCGGATCTCGCCGGAGAGTTCCAGGGGGCTATCGCCGACATGCAAGACCCGGATCTCGCCGGAGAGTTCCAGGGGGCTATCGCCGACATGCAAGACGCGGATCCTGGCAACCTGGTCTTGTGGAGGTAGTTCTTCGCCAACAGGCGCCTCGAGGAACTCGCCCGACACAACGGTCTGCCGGGCTAGCCACCACCGCGTCACAATATGGATTTCCGCCGCCGCTTCTGGAGCGTTCCAGGGCGAACTCTCGCCAGCGTCATGGAGCACATCCAGGCCGGCAACCACCCCCGCCTTGGCCTGTAGTTGCGGCGTCCGGCGTCGACCACGGCGGCGACGGTCTTTTCGTAGTTTTTAATTCGATGTAATATGTGCGTGAAGGGATACGGGTATGCTACACTAGCGCAAATCAAAATTTTCTACCGCGTATACCAGGATTACTGTTGTCATAGATCACGGGATTACCACTAGACGCGCAGTTACGGAACTTGATGAAGCGCGTCGAGGCAGTGTAGACGATCTACGTCTCCTCCTCGTTCTCGTCCCACGAGCAACTCTCCTTGCGCGGCTCGTCCAAGCACTACATATGCAGCGCCTCCGAGGTATCCACACGTACAGGGTGGAAGCGTCAGACGCCGGACTGCTAGGTCCGCGCGTGCAACACAGGTATGAGGAGTGGCGTCTGGGTGGAATGGTCTAACCCTGGTCAGCTCGCCCCACCCTCTCTTATATAGGCGTCCCTAGTGGGCTTCTACATTAGCAACCCATTAGTATCATAAGCCTGGTCTAATTCGGATCCAGTCCTTATTAGGCTTCCAGCCCCTTAAGTGTGTGACCCTATAGGTTCATATATGTGTAGACATGACACGAATACACGTATTCTGTCAATAGTTGGTAGGGGCCTCTAGCAAGACGTGTCAACTCCTAAACGCATACAAAGATCATATCGGACGAATCATCACAAGGTTTAATACATGTCTTTCCCTTTGCCTCACGATATTTAGTCTAGCTCCAAGCTGACCTCCCTTTCTCGATACTGTGATTCGGAATCCCTTTACTAGGTTAACTCTTAACCATATGTAGCACGGCCATGCATTTCTGGATCCGATCACTCGAGGGGCCCAGAGATATCTCTCTCAAGTAGAGAGGGGCAAATTCCATCTTGATTGACCATGCCTTGCAGCATGCTTCAGGACAAATCCGAAAGCTACCTTTATAACTACCTAGTTACGGAGTAGCGTCTGATAGCCCCAAAATATGTCGATCCACATCTCAAGTACATCTGACAATCTCAGGTCTAAGGACAAAACGTACACGGTGTGTAGAGAGAGAGCTGCAACTAATTGCCAGTCTCAATTTGGATCAGTCCAACCCCATGTTCATAACATGTGTCCACATCATTGGTTTGGCATCTCCATGTCTATGACTTGTGAAACATAGTCATCAAACAATCGATGTGCTAGTCTAATATTCACGTGTGTCCTCACATGAACTCCGACTAGGGACAACTATTAAATAACCATACAAGTAAAGAGTTTCACAAACAATTCACATAATTTCCAATCAATACAAGTTGCCTGATATGGATATTCAACGAACATTACAATAACTCATGGATGTAAGAAATATAATCATCTCTATGATTGCCTCTAGGGCATATTTCCTTCAGTCTCCCACTTGCACTAGAGTCAATCTAGATTGTATCTAATACCTATTGCTCTTGCGTGCGCCTCATGCACAGGCTGCGGGAGTGGCCTTGTAAAAGGATCAACAACATTTGAGTCCGTATGTATTTTGCATATCATGACACTACCATCCTCAACGAACTCTCGAATCTGATGGTAACGCATGAGAATATATTTGTTCTTCTGGTGCTGTCTAGGTTCCTTGGCTTGTGCAATAGCACCATTGTTATCACAATAAACGTCCATGGGATTGGACGCGCCCTGAACCACACCAAGAGCGATCAGGAAATTCCTAATCCAAACAACTTCCTTTGCAGCCTCTGAGGAGGCAATATATTTAGCTTCTATTGAAGAGGAGGCCACCGTATCTTGCTTGGAACTTTTCCAACTCACAGCACCACCATTCATAACAAACACATAACCAGATTGCGATCTGGAATCATCTGAGTCGTTAAGGTAACTCGCATCTGTCTAACCCCTTACACTGAGTTCATCCTCACCTCCATAAACTAGGAACACATCCTTAGTCCTTCTCAAGTACTTAAGGATATTCTTTACCGCTGTCGAGTGACCTTCACCTGGATCAGCCTGATATCTGCTCGTAACACTTAGAGCATGTAGGGGTTCGTAGCATGGAAAACAAAAAATTTCTACCGCATGCAAACAAACAAGCCAAGATATATCTACTAGATTGTAGCAACGAGTCGATAGAGGAACTCACCCTCGAAGATTCCAAAGCGGTTAACGAGAGCATATTCTCGTGGGTGATGTAGTTGTACTCTTGCCGATCTCAAGATCGCGTAGACGATCCTGGTCACACGTTCGGTACTCGATGAAGACATTCCTCTCCCTTGTTCCAGCAGGCAGTGGAGGTTGTAGCACTCTCCTCGCGATTCCGGCAGCACGACGGCGTGGTACCGGAAGTAGAGGGGAGATCTCGCAGGGCTTCGCCTTAAGCTGGAGCGAGTATGGTGGACTATGAGAGAGGCCTTGGCGATCTAGGGTTTAGAGGCACCAAGGGAGGAAGCTTGGCCGGCGGCTAGGTCTTGGGAAGAGCCCCAACTCGGCGGCTAGGAAGAAAACCTAGGGCGGCGGCGACTTGTGGTGGCCGGCGGCTAGGGCTAGGGTTTGGGTGGTGTTGGGTGTGTGGAGAGGGGGCACCCCTGCCCCTTCTTTTATAGGTGGGAGGGCGCCGGTTGGGAGGAGGGAGTCCTCCCCCAACTCGGCCTCCTTGTTCGGCGGGTGGAGGGAGGAGGACTTCCTCCCCAAGGAGGTTTCCTACTCTCCCTCCACCAAGCAAACTTGTCGTTTGACTTTTCAAATTGTCGTTTGACTTTTCAAACTAGGATTTGATTTCTCCCTTTATTTTGCCCAGACATGATACCTAGTACATGATGCAACCACTCCACATTGTCATGACACATTCATGTACCCTTCCCCTCCGGAGTGCCGGACCTTTCGGACCCTTCTAGAACATTCCTGGTGAAAACACCGGAATCATTCCCCAACTCTGAAACAGGACTTTCCTTATATGAATCTTATTCTCTGGACCATTCCGGATCTCCTCGTGATATCCCGGATCCTATCCGAGACTCTGAACAACATTCAGTCTCTTACTCATCATTCCATAACTACTCAACAACATCGAATCCTTAAGTGTGTCTCCCTACGGTTCGTGAATTATGCGGACATGATCGAGACACTTCTCCGATCAATAACCAATAGAGGAATCTGGAAATTCATATGGCTCCCACATATTTCTACGATTACTTTGCGATCGAATGAACCACTTACATACGATACCAATTTCCCTTTGTCTCACGATAGTTTACTTATCCGAGGTTTTGATCGTCGGTATCTCTGCATACCTAGTTCAACCTCGTTACCGATAAGTACTCTTTTCTCATTCCCGTGGTATGTGATCCCTTGTGAGCCAGTCACATGCTTGCAAGCCAATTGGATGACATTCCACCGAGAGGGCCCAGAGTATATCTATCCGTCATATGGATGACAAATCCCACTCTTGATTCATGTGTCTCAACCCATACTTTCCGAACACTCAATGCCACCTTTATAGCCACCCAGTTACGGTGTGGTGTTTGATGTCATCAAAGCATCCTTCCGGTGATGGTGATAAGCATGATCTCATGGTCGAAGGAATTAGGTTACTATGTATCAGAAAGCTTATAGCAATTGAACTATTAAAATGACTTGATCTTTATGCTACGCTTATCTATAGGAGTATGTCCATCATATCATTCTCCTAATGATATGACCTTGTTATTAAAAACATCTCAAATGTTCATGATCAAGAAACCATGATTATCTATTAATCAACAAGCTAGTATTATAAAGAGGCTTTACTAGGGACTCTAATTTAGTTTACAAATCACACAAGTATTAATGTTTCTGGTTAATACTGTTATAGCATGAATGTAAACATTTATCATAAACACAAAGATATAATAATAACTACATTTATTATTGCCTCTAGGGCATATCTCCAACAGAGCATAGGAAACATCTGGGCGAGTACATATCATTGCATACATGATGGATCCAATAGCCGAAGCATATGGAACCCTACTCATGCGCTCACGCTCATTAGTAGTCGAAGGACACTGAGTCTCGCCGAGTTTAATGCCGTGAGACATGGGCAAGAACCCCTTCTTAGCCTCTTCCATGCTGAACCATTTTAACACTTTGTCAATGTACGTACTCTGGCTCAATCCAATTAGCCTCCTTGATCTATCTCTATAGATCTTGATGCCCAGAATATATGCCGCTTCTCCTAAGTCATTCATCAAAAAACTATTTTTCAACGAGGTCTTAGCAGACTCAAGCATAGGAATGTCATTTCCAATCAGCAATATGTCATCTACATATAAGATTAGAAATACCAGCGCTCTCCCACTTTCCTTGTTGTAAACACAAGGTTCTTGTTTGTTTTTGATGAAGCCAAACTCCTTTACAACTTCATCAAAGCGAATGTTCCAACTCCGAGATGCTTGCTTCAGCCCATAAATGGACTTCAGAAATTTGCATACCTTTCCAGCATTGTTTGGATCGACAAAACCTTCGGGCTGCATCATATACATGTCCTCAGTTAGGATTCCATTTAGGAAAGCCGTCTTTACATCCATCTGCCATATTTCATAGTCGAAATGTGCAGCAATGGCTAAAATGATCCGTATAGATTTAAGCATCGCTGCGGGTGAGAAAGTCTCGTCGTCGTTAACTCCTTGAACTTGTCGAAAACCTTTTGCAACAAGTCGAGCTTTATGGATGTGAACATTTCCATCCATATCAATCTTATTCTTATAGATCCATTTGCACTCGATGGCTTTAAAACCATCAGACAGGTCAACCAAGTTCCAAACTTGATTGTCTCCCATGGACTCTATCTCGGATCTCATGGCGATCAGCCATTTCCCAGAGTCTGGGTCCACCATCGCTTCTGCATAGGTCGCAGGCTCATCATTGTCTAACAATAATAATTCCCGCGTTTCGCGGAGCCTCACCGACCTTCGTGGTTGTGGTGCTTCTATTTCCACGAGTTCCTCAACTTGTTCTGCTACAATAGCATCACTTGTAGAAGCATCCCCAACTGGCTCACCTTGAACTTCTTCAAGTCGCACCGACCTTCCACTTGTTCCTTTTGTGAGAAACTCTTTCTCTAGGAAAACACCGCTACGAGCGACAAACACTTTGTCCTCTTCTCAATTGTAGAAGTAATACCTAAGGTTTCCCTCGGATATCCCACGAAAATGCACTTATCCGATTTGGGTGTTAGCTTGTCCGACTGAAGTCGCTTGACAAATGCATCACAACCCCAATTCTTTAGAAAAGACAAACTGGGATTCTTTCCAGTCCACATCTCATATGGTGTCTTAACTACGGATTTAGATGGTACCCTGTTAAGTGTGAAAGCTGCCGTTTCTCGAGCGTAACCCCAAAATAATAATGGTAAATCCGACTGGCTCATCATCGATCGAACCATGTCCAAAAAAGTTCGATTGCGTCGTTCGGAGACCCCGTTTCTTTGAGGCGTTCCGGGCGGCGTGAGCTTTGGAACAATTCCACAACTCTTCAGATGATTGCTAAATTCATGACTCAAATATTCTCCTCCACGATCAGATCGCAAGGCCTTTATTTTCTTGCCACGTTGATTCTCTACCTTATTCTGAAACTCCTTGAACTTTTCAAAAGTTTTATACTTATGCTTCATCAAATAGACATAACCATATCTACTGAAATCATCAGTGAAAGTAATGAAGTAGTGATATCCTCCTCTGGTTGTCGTGCTCATTGGTCCACACACATCAGCATGTATGAGTTCCAACAAGTCTATCGCTCTCTCGGGTAAACCCGAAAAAGGCGATTTGGTCAACTTTCCAAGTAAACAAGCTTGACATGTCTCGTATGATTCAAAATCAAACGAAGTTAGAAGACCATCACCATGGAGCTTATTCATGCGCTTTTCACTTATATGACCCAAACGACAATGCCATAAATAGGTAGGACTCAAATCATTAGGCCGAAGCCTTTTAGCACTAACATTGTAAACAGATGCATCATCAAGATTTAAAATAAATAACCCATTCACAATGGGAGCATTAGGCATAAACATATCATTCTTAGAGATTACACAACCATTGTTCATACTCGCAAATGAATATCCATCCCTCATCAAACATGAAGGTGATAAAATGTTTCGACCCATACTTGGAATGTAATAACAATTATTCAACTCCATAATAAATCCTGACGGAAGGTGAAGTTGCATGACGCCGACGAACAATGCAACAACCCTTGCTTTATTTCCGACACGAAAATCCACTTCGCCTTTCTGCACTTCTCTAGTACTTATTATCCCCTGCATCGAATTGCAAATATGAGCAACCGATCCGGTATCAAATACCCAAGATTTAACATAGGAATCAGCGAGAAGAATGTCCACAACATTTACAACAAGCGTACCTGAGTGGGAAGTACTCTTACTTTCACTCTTCTTCAAAGAAGCCTGGTACTTGCTACAATTTCTCTTCCGGTGGCCATGTTCATGACAAAAGAAGCACTCAGTGTCTTCTACAGGTCCAACCTTTTGCTTGGGTGCAGGCTTAGGGATCGTATCCTTATCCTTGCCCTTGTTCTTCCAAGAAGTACCCTTTTTCTTGAAGCTAGGCTTGTTCTGCACATCCATCACATGGCTATGCCCTGCACACTTCTTCATGTCACTTTCTGCTATTTTTGGCATCCCGCATAATTCATTAAGGCCCTTCTCCACCCCATGCATATGGTAGTTCGAAATGCACTGCCCATAGCTGGATGGAAGAGACACCAAAATGAAGTCAGTGGCCAACTCTTGGCCTAGTGGAAAACCAAGTTTTTCCAAAGTCTGACTGTAACCAACCATTTTGATCACATGGGGGCCTACAACTGCTTCCTCTGCTAGCTTTCATTCGACAAAGGACTTGGCAACATTGTACCTCCCAGTCCTTGCCTGATCTTGGAACATGTCCTTAAGCGCAACGATCATATCGTACGCATCCTGATCCTCGGTTGACGTAGAGCCTGTTGGGAGACCCCAAGAGCAAGGTGTGATGAGCACAACAACAAGTTTCCCTCAGTTATGAAACCAAGGTTATCGAACCAGTAGGAGAAAGTAAACAACTCCAAGGTGTTGCTAGCAACTTGGAATCTGCACAACACAACCATAGAACTTTTCCCCAACTTACAGTGAGGTTGTCAAGCTCACTGGTTTGCTAAAAACAAAGGATTAAACGTATAGTGTGGAAGATAGCAATTGAAGAAAGTAAACAATAAAAGTAAACAGTAGATGATATATCAATGGTAAGGAATGGACCAGGTTCCACAGTTCACTAGAGGTGTTTCTCCATAAGATATTACAAAATGAACAAATTGGGAAGTGCACATAGGAGGCACAATGCAATACAATGAACATAATTGCAACTTGCAACAACGCACTAAAAAAGAGTTGTGCAGTCCATCTAGTGTGTATGGTAGTACAAATCAAGCACTCGGGGCGTTAAATTCAAGAGACGGAGGATAGTAGAGAAATACAGTTAGAGCACTAGTTACTGATAGATTAACACCATCACAAATTTGGCCAAGAACATTATAAAAACCATCAATCCACATAAACTTATTCCCAAACTAAACCCACAAATCCCTCAACTACTAGAGCATGAAATGAGCTAAACTAGCAATGAAAGGATGAAGTTGCTAACCTTTAACAACCCTTGGATAGATGGGGCGTCGCCAAATCTTGACAAATCTTGTGAAAAAATGGGATGAACTCGAGCTCGGGAAGGAAACGGGGAGGAGAAGCAGCTTGAAAATGGAGTATGGCTCAGGGCTAGGTGGAAGAAGAGATAAGGAGGACATTTGTCCTAGTTGGTGTCTCCAACTGGGACTAAAACCAACTGGGACTAAAGGGGCTGGCACCGTCCTCAGCTTGCCGGAAACCCTTTAGTCTCAGTTGGTGTCTACAACCGGGACGAAAGGTCCCGTTCGAACCGGAAATAGAGGTCACCGTACCCATGCGGTTGTTTCTAGCCGTTGGAACCAAAACATTAGTCCCGGTTCATAACAAAACTGGGACTAATGCTTAGGACGAAAGGCATATTTTCTACTAATGGGGGCGGTGTGAAGCGGGTGCGACGCTAATGGTGGCTCGGTTGACGTAGAGCCTGTTGGGAGACCCCAAGAGTAAGGTGTGATGAGCACATCAACAAGTTTTCCCTCAGTTATAAAACCAAGGTTATCGAACTAGTAGGAGAAAGTAAACAACTCCAAGGTGTTTCTAGCAACTTGGAATCTGCACAACACAACCATAGAACTTCGCCCCAACTTACAGTGAGGTTGTCAAGCTCACTGGTTTGCTAAAAACAAAGGATTAAACGTATAGTGTGGAAGATAGCAATTGTAGAAAGTAAACAGTAAAAGTAAACAATAGATGGCATATCAATGGTAAGGAATGGACCAGGTTCCACAGTTCACTAGAGGTGTTTCTCCATAAGATAAATAGCATGTTGGGTGAACAAATTATAGTTGGGCAATGATAGATTAAAAAATGCATAAATATGCATGTACAAGTCATGATGATTCCTATGAGATTCGTTTGGGCATTACAATATAATACATAGACCGTAATTGAACTGCATCTATGACTAATAATCCATCTTCAGGTTATCATCCGAACCCCTTTCAGTATTAAGTTGCAAGCAACAGATAATTGCATTAAGCAAAGTGTGTAAAGTAAATAATACAATTGCCCTTGGACAAAGGATTGTTGTTTTCTCCCTAGTAGCAACAACACATCTACAACCTTAGAGATTTCTGTCACTTCCCCAGATTACTAGAGACATGAACCTGAAGGGAATATGCCTGAGAGGCAATAATAAAGTGGTTATTATCGTATTCCTTATTTATGACAAATATATATTTTGCATGCTATAATTGTATTAATACGGAAACATTAATACATGTGTGTTTAATAAACAAAAAGGAAGTTCCTAGTTATGCCTCTCTTATAAACTAGCTCGTTGATTAACAAGATGATCAAAGGTTTCCTGATCATGGACATTGGATGTTGTTAATAACGAGGTCACAACATTGTTGGAATGATGTGATGAACATTCATCCGGAGTATAGCATTACTCTCAAGGTTATTGTGTTTATATTGCTATAACATCATATGAAGTAATCTTAGTCCTTAGACCATGAGATCATGTCAATCACTAACACTAGAAGAGTATCTTGATAACATCAAACGTCACACCGTAACATGGTGACTATAAAGATGGGTTTAGTGCTATGAAGGTGTTATGTTGAGGCTCATGGATCAAGAGTGGAATTTGTCCATCCCGATGACGGATAGATATACTCTGGGCCCTCTCGGTGATATCACATTAGTTAGCTTGCAAGCAAGTGATTTGATCACTAGAATGTTATATCACCGGAACAAGAAAAGAGTACATGTCGGTAACGAGATCAAACTAGGTATGGGGATACCGATGATCGAATCTCAGACATATAATATATCGCGAGACAAAGGGATTGAGTTACATGCGTATAAGGTTCACACGATCACATAAGTCATCGTTGAATGTGGGGGAGTCAGTACGGATCTCCAGGTCCCGCTGCTGATTATTGATCGGAGAGGGGTCTCGATCATGTCTACATTATTCGCGAACCATAGGGTGACACACTTAAGGGATACCGACACCATTCAGAGCAAATGATATGCCAGAGAAATAAAAAGAAAGCGCGGGAATTTATTTCACTAGACACCGAAATCGTTTCGGTTGAAATTGCTGAAACTGGTTCTGCATGTGAAATTGAAATGTTGTAAGGGATTTTATGTGAATGTTTGTTAATTAGAGTAATTAAAAAAATTCCGACTAAATAAATAAAAGAGTTTTATTTAAATGAGAGCTTGCATTGAGAGAATGAGTTTTATGTGAGTGGATTTTTGAGTGGAGGCTCTTTTATGGGAGTGGAGGCTTTTCATTTCGAGTGGGATCTCCACCCACATGAATGTGGAAGAGGTGGGGGCAGCAACCATGGATGGGCGCATAGACCCTTGGGTGCCCCCCTCTCATCCTCTCAAAGCACACCTTCTCGCGAAGGATCTCTCTCCCCACTTTAGAATTTCCCCATGGTCTCGGATCAGCGAGATACATGTTCCCGATGGATTTTTCTGGAAGGATTTGTTGCTTTCGCTGCTTCGCTGGAGCAAGGGCGCGGAGGTTGTTGGGGTACCCGTACGTGTGTGCGATCACGGATGCACCACTGCTTTGCAGCGCCAGACTTGATGGTGCTGGACCGGCTGGACCAGATGGAATTCATCACGATCTTGAGATCAGCAAGCGTTCGTCTACATCATCCACGAGTACAACCTCATTAACGCTATTCGGTCTTCGAGGGTATGTATTATATGGATGTATATCCACCCGTTTCTTGTATCTAGTAGATAGATCTTGGTACTTAGTTGTTCCCATCGTAGGAAATTTTTTGTTTTCTATGTTGTGAACCCTACAGTGGTATCAGAGCCGGATCTATGCGTAGATGCTTTGCATGGGTAGTACACATATGTATATGTGGGCGATGATGATCATTTTATTGCTTCTTAGTTTTACTTTGTATATTCGTGGCATAGTGGGATGAAGCGGCCCGGACAAACTTTACATGTCCTCGCACATGAGACCTGTTCCACGCTTGACATGCAACTAGTTTTGCATAAGTGGCTAGCGGGTGTCTGTCTCTCCTACTATAGTCAATATCTAATTTGCAACGAGTTGTCAACAATTTGGTTATCCTCGTTGTGGTTCATGTTCGTAGGTAAGAACGGTTCTATCTTCGAAAGCCCTAAGCCACGTAAAACTTGCAATGGATAAATTAGAGGCGTCTAGTTTAGATTGTTGCTGTGCTAGTGTCATGATATGGTGATGTTGTAAGTGAAAGTATCATTCGATACTCTTACAACACACATAACATGTAAGTTCCATAGACCTTGGCCTTACACATAAAGGAATGACGAGGATCATACCACGATGCACATGATGGAGATCAAGTGCAAGAACCATATCATTTCACTTATTCACATGTGATGTTTGTTGCATCTTGTATTGCTAGTTTGGCGTTTTATTAGCATAATAAGATGATCCCTCATTTAGATATCAAGATAAAAATGTGTTCTTCCTTAAGTATGCACCGATTATGTTTTGTCGCTCCAAGACATCACGTGATGATCGGGTGTTCTTGGATCCATGATCATATTTCGGGTGTAAGACAGTTACACACGCGAATACTAAGGTTCTTACTTGGCGAGCCTAGCATGTACAGACATGGCCTCGGAACACGGACCGAAAGGTTAAGCATGAGTCATATGAAAGATATGATGCCCATTTGATGCTCGCCTTTGAAGCTACACCAACTCACGTGATGATCGGACTTAGTGTAGTGGATTTGGTTCATGTAATCACCAAAAAGACACGAGGGGTGTCGTTTTTGAGTGGGAGTTCATTTCTAAATTAGATTAGTAGAACTTAATTTATCATAAATTAAATCAAAGTGAATTTTCATAATTTGTTGTAGTCATTGGCATTCGTTCACCACCTTATGCTTAGTTATAATTGAGATAATAGAACTATAGAATTCTGGATATTTACTTTATGATCTGGTATCGTATTGTGTTGTGTGTCAATCTAAAGTTTAAAGTCCTATTGCAAACTTTCAGCAAACTCTGTTTACCCCGTGAAATTTAATAATTGGTATTAAATCGAGAGTAACAATTCGAGTGTTAGTATCTTAAGTATCATGTTTTCCTCCATGATTCTTGATTGTTTGAATATCAAGTTTATCTAAGAGCTGAAAGAATTGTTTCAGAAACCATCATGTGTGGCAGATATAACGATATCTGAAACAATGTTTTGGTTGCAATATGATAGATTATAATATATGTTATCATATTGGATGAGAATTTGTGAAGGTTGGAGATGCTAGACATCCTAATCATCCAAAAGGGTTTTGGAAAGTAACATTATACTCACGATTCGCCTTCATAAGCTACATTAGCTTGATCATGAAAGTCGGCATGATAAGGATGAATAGAAGATGTATGTAAAGTGTTTACTACACTAAAAGATTACTAAGGAATGGATTTTGAAAGAATGCCGATCATTTGATGATGGTGATCTACTTCAAAGTACAAGTACAAAGGTATTAGTATTTCAATATACATGCTTTGGAATATGTGTCGTGTATATGGCGCCACTTTTGATGTTGATAGATTCTTTTAAAAAGGAAAAGGAAATGCTGAAAGAGAATCTATAAAATATATTTGGCAAAAAATAAAAGACTGGAAATATCCAGTTTAGGTATATAGATGATATACATGTTATGGTTGTATTATTTGCTTGTTAAACAATGTGGTTCTTGGGTATTGGATACCGAATTGGTTGGTATGAAATTTTATACAGAACGACGTAATTCATGAACTACGATGGCCTAAGTAACTAGCAAGAGAATATGTGATGATGTTCATCAAAAACAAACAAGCTGTTGTTTGTACTTATCGTTGACATCAAAGTCTGCCTTCAAGATTTGTTTTAATAATCATTATTTAAATCAGGTATTATGAGAAAAAATATTATTCAAATAATTACTGTATTCCATATAATATGGATGATTTACAAATCTAGTTGGAGAAATCACATCCATAAAAACTAATGCTAAAATATCGCAAGACAAATGATTGAAAGATCACTTACGAAGTGACATCACCGTTTAAATTATATTGGAAAGAAAACGTGAAGAATCTCCATATTCATGGATTTTTGGAGTCTTTGATTTGATCAAGTGACTCTTGTGAGACTTTCCTCGGGATAATTAAAACTTCGTTCAAAGGCCAAAGAAGAACAAACGACTAAAATATTGGAATTTATACATATCAATGTATGTAGTCCATTATATGTAGTCATAAGCGATGGATTTCAACTTCATATACTTTCTCCGGAAATTTGAGTGAACATTACTTAATGAGAAAGAAATACGAAATATTTGAAAATGTTCAAAGACTTTCAAGATGAAGTGGAAAATCATTGTAACAAGAAAATAAATGATTTATGATTTTATCATAAAGGGATTTATTTGAGTTGCAAGTGTAACAAGAAAATAAATGATTTATGATTTTATCATAAAGGTATTTATTTGAGTTACAAGTTTAGCAAAACACCTAGATTTACATCTCCCGAAACACCATAGGAATATGGAGTGTTTAAGATTTGTAATGAAACCTTGTTTGACATGGTTCGGTCAAAGGTGTTATTTATAAAACTATCATTATGTTTTAAAAGATTAAAAGCTTTAGAGACTACCGCTTTTACACTGAAAAGAGCTCCATCTTGATCTGTTGAAATGACACCATGTAAGTTATGGTTTGGGGTAAAACCCAAGTTGTCTTTTCTTAAATTTTGGTGTGCTAAGCACAAGTAAGATGTTTACAACCAAAGTCGCATGAGCATGTATTTGTAGGTTATTTCAAATAACCATTGCGTATTCCTCCATAACACCGATGACAAAAGGGTTTGTCGCTTGAAAGGTGAAGTTTCTTGGGAATTTTTCAAAAAAGTTAAGTGGGAGGACAATAGAACTTTGATAAGGTTAACGAACCTTAGCTATATGTGCTGAGTTGTGCAACACCGAAAATGTTCCGGAGGCAGCAAGAATGCTCATGGCTCACATTCCTCAAAGGTTGTGGTCACGAAGGTCTAAGTTCCTATTAAACCAAGTAGGTCGGATAAACAATCAAATGATAAGATTTGAGAGAGAATCATTGTTGCTTGACAATAATGAACCGACTACATGCAAAGAAGCGATGTTGGGCCCTAACTCCGTCAAATGGCTTGAAGTCATAAAATTTGTGATAGTTCCATACACGAGAAATCAAGTTTTGAACTTGGAAGACCCTTCGGAAAGGTGTAAAAACTTATCGGTCGTATTTGGATCTATAAAGAAACAGACATGGATGTTTCACATCTATGAAATAGTCGACATGTCGTAAAGTTTTTTGCGACAATGTTCAAGGAGTTGACTATGACAAGATTTGATCTTTCATAGTGATATTTAGTCTGGATGGATTAAAGTAGTAACCACTACATATAATTTGGTATATGATAGATGAATAAACAAAACAAAGTTCTTCTAAAAGAATGGTTACCTAGGACGTGTGCATGACATGATATGAAGGGTTTTGTTAATTCAAAGGATGCTAAAAGGGCATGCAAACTTCAATGGTTGAAGTAAGCATCACGGAGTTGGAATCTTCACCGTGATGAAACTGTTAAAGAAGTTTAATTTCACCAGGAGACGATGAAGATGCTTGCATTTGCAAGAAATTAAGTGGGAGAGCTGAGACATATTTCTAATACATTATGTGGATGACATCTTGTTGATTAGAAAATATGTATCTTTTATTGACAAAGGTTAAGAATTTCATTTCTATGAAAGACTTAGGCAAAACCCGAATATTTAGCATGCATGTCTATAGTGGATAGATTGTGACTCTAATATGGTTGTGCCAAACGTACATATATGAGATACCGAAGGAGTTCAATATAGAAACGATAAGAAAAGGTTCTTATCACATGGAAAAGAATTGAATCAAGATTCAAGTGTATCGACACTTGATAAGTGAAACAAGATTCAAGTGCTTTGACACTTGATGAGTACAATCACAAGAATGTTTTGATCAATCATACCATGATATGTACACATCCAGATATGTCCTATGTTCTAAACGTTATGAGCATATACCAGAATGAATCGTAAAATGATCATTGGAGGTTAGTAAGAGATATTCTTATGATCTTTTGGAAGAACTAAGAATATATTTATGTAGAGGTGACAAACAATTACAAATATTTCATTGTAAAGTGTTACATTGATACTAGTTTTGTCATAAATACAAATTAAGTTTATCTCAATTTAAACTATGGGTGGCACAATGTAATGCAAAGGAGTTTCCATGATGGATTTGGATGAATTACAAAGTTAAGACATTGTGACAGATACTACAACAAAAAGGGCTAAGTATATGACTGCTACAATAGCATCAAAAGAGGGCATTTGTGTCAAGTAGTTTGTTATCAAACTAAGGTGTGGTTTGCAATGGGCTAACACTAAAGATATATTATACGACAATAGTATCGACATGATTTAACCCCAAGGAACTAAAGGTCCCTCCAAAAGACCAAATTTATACAACGCCATCTCATTGGAGAATGAGTGATGCGTGAAGAGGCAAAGACATGCAAATACACACGGACCTGAAACGTCAGATCCGTAGATTATGTTAACCACTTGCAATTGCATATATGGAACACCAGAAATCCATAGGTGTTCAATACGCAAAGTTTTTAAACTAGATTATTGTCTCTAGTGCAAGTGGGAGACTGAAGGGGATATACCTAAGAGGCAATAATAAAGTGGTTATTATCGTATTTCTTATTTATGATAAATGTTTATTTTGCATGCTATAATTGTATTAATACGGAAACGTTAATACACGTGTGTTTAATAAACAAAAAGGAAGTTCCTAGTTATGCCTCTCTTATAAACTAGCTCGTTGATTAACAAGATGATCAAAGGTTTCCTCATCATGGACATTGGATGTTGTTAATAACAAGGTCACAACATTGTTGGAATGATGTGATGAACATTCATCCGAAGTATAGCATTATGATCAAGGTCATTGTGTTTATATTGCTATAACATCATACAAAGTAATCTTAGTCCTTAGACCATGAGATCATGTCAATCACTAGAGTATCTTGATAACATCAAACGTCACACTGTAGCAGGGTGACTATAAAGATGGGTTCAATACTATGAAGGTGTTATGTTGAGGCTCATGGATCAAGAGTGGAATTTGTCCATCCCGATGACGGATAGATATACTCTGGGCCCTCTCGGTGATATCACATTAGTTAGCTTGCAATCAAGTGATTTGATCACTAGAATGTTATATCACGGGAACGAGAAAAGAGTACATGTCGGCAACGAGATCAAAATAGGTATGGGGATACCGATGATCGAATCTCGGACATGTAATATATCACGATACAAAGGGATTGAGTTAGATGCGTATAAGGTTCACATGATCACATAAGTTATCGTTGAATGTGTGGGAGTCGGTACGGATCTCTAGGTCCTGCTGCTGATTATTGACCGGAGAGGGGTCTCGATCATGTCTACATTATTTGTGAACCGTAGGGTGACACACTTAAGGGATACCGACACCATTTGGAGCAAATGATATGCCAGAGAAAGAAAAAGAAAGCGCATGAATTTATTTCACTAGACACCGAAATCGTTTCGGTTGAAATTGCTGAAACTGGTTCTGCATGTGAAATTGAAATGTTGTAAGGGGTTTTGTGTGAATGTTTGTTAATTAGAGTAATTAACAAAATTCTGAATAAATAAATAAAAGAGTTTTATTTAAATGAGAGCTTGCATTAAATTTGGTGGAAATTTAATGCATGTGAGTGGATTTTTGAGTGGAGGATCTTTTATGGGAGTGGAGGCTTTTCATTTTGAGCGGGAGCTCCACCCACATGAATGTGGAAGAGGTGGGGGCAGCCACCATGGCTGGGCGCATAGCCCCTTGGGTGCCCCCTCTCCCTATAAAAGGCCCCCCTCTCATCCTCTCAAAGCACACCTCCTCGCGAAGGATCTCTCTCCCCCCTTTAGAATTTCCCCATGGACTCGGATCAGCGAGATACATATTTCGAGTGGATTTTTCTAGAAGGATTTGTTGCTTCCGCTGCTTCGCTGGAGCGAGGGCGCGGAGGTTTTCGGGGTATCCGGACGTGTGTGCGATCACGGATGCACCACTGTTTTGTGGTGCCGGACTTGATGGTGCTGGACCGGCTGGACCAGATGGACTTCATCACGATCTTGAGATCGGCAAGCGTTCGTCTACATCATCCACGAGTACAAGCTCGTTAACGCTATTTGGTCTTCGAAGGTATGTATTCTACGGATGTATATCCACCCGTTACTTGTATCTAGTAGATAGATCTTGTTACTTAGTTGTTCCCATCGTAAGAATTTTTTTGTTTTCTATGTTGCGAACTCTACAGAACCTACTATTGAGCATAAATACTCCATCTTGGAGTTGCAAGCATCTACTTGGCCAAAGCATCTACGAACAACGGAGAGCATGCAAGATCACAAATAACACAGACATGATAGAATCAATAATCAATCTTGAACATAGTATTCCATATCCATCGGATCCCAACAAATACAACATGTAGGATTACATAAATAGATGATCTTGATCATGAACAGAGCTCACAAGATCTAAACATGATAGCACAAAGGAGGAGAACCAACCATCTAGCTACTAATATGGACCCATAGTCCAAGGGTGAACTACTCGCGCATCACTCCGGAGGCAGGCATGGTGATGAAGAAGGCCTCCGGGATGATCTCTCCCCTCCGACAGGGTGCCTGGAAGAGCTTCGGATCCCCCCGATCTAGGGATGGAGATGGCGGCGGCTACAGAATGTTTCGTGGAGATCTGATCGGGTGCTTAGGGTTTCTGCATCGGGGTGCTTTTATAGGCGAAGGGGAAAGGTCGGTGGGCGCCCGAGGGGCCCACACCTAGGGTTGGCGCCCCCCTTGGTCGCGCCGCCACATGGTGTGGCCGCCTCGTGGCCCCACTTCATCTCCCCTCCGGACTCCATGTTCCTTCTGGTAAAATATTGACTTTGGCTTTTGTCCCATCCAATTCCGAGAATATTTCTTTACTAGATTTTTTGAAACCAAAAACAACAGAAAACATGCAACTGGCACTACGGCATCTTGTCAATAGGTTAGTTCCGTAAAATGTATAAAAATACCTCAAAGTGTAGACAAAACATAAGACAAATGATATAAAACAAGCATGGAGTATCAAAAATTATAGATACGTTTACGGCGTATCAAGCATCCCCAAGCTTAACTCCTACTCGTCCTCGAGTAGGTAAGTGATAAAAAGAATAATTTTTAGGTGATTTGCACCATCACAATCTTGATCAAGGTATTTATAAAGCATTGATAGCTGGGATCAAAGCACTCTAAACATGAGCATGAAAGATGTAGCTCTAACAATAGGACATAGAAATTATGTTGTAACATTAAGGTAACACAAACAAAAGATCATGAATAACAATGCATTGAAAGACGTTTGTTTGTTCCACATATAGAAAACATAGCAATAGTGGTATTCAGATTGTCCTTCATGGTATAGAAAAACATAAATGCATAGGACACCTTCAAAGCTCATAAGGGTGACTAGATACAGATAATTTAAGAACAAGCAATATCAAAGTTATGAAACAATCAACAAGTTTTGGAAAAATGCACATTAAACTAAGAATGACAACTATGCTCTCCTAATTGGTGCATAAAGATAGAAGGTGGAGACTCAACATAAAAGTAAAAGAAAGGCCCTTCACAGAGGGAATTAGGGATTTCAAGTTTCATAAAGAGCTTCCAAAAATTATGGTACTTATTAGCTTTCAGCTCTCGTTGCCCCTATCATAGGCATCTTGAGGTGGTTAAGGTTAAAGTGAAACAAATAGGAAGTATATGCTTGACAGATCATAAGTTGGCAATCTCATGTCCCTTGAGTACGAGGGTCGTTCCTCATGCTACTCAACTTTAGTCACAAGCAAGTTCTTGTCATTGTAAGTATATGTGTATCATAGAGATCCGCCAATGGAGTACCCCTTGCCCCATGACACAGGAGCTATCCCATATCAAAATGACAAGGCAACAAACAAATACCATGAGTATGGTGCCCCCTTTTTTTCTTTTTTTCTCTTCTCTTTTTTTATATTTTTTCTGAAGATGCTTCATAGATTGCTCACTATGGTTATGCTGCAAGTTTCCACCATGATTAGGCATGGCTTAGGCTAGCCGCCCAGTCGTTTCTCGAACACATATATAATACTCCATGAACTTACAAGCTCCCCTTTTATTTCACACCACAGTGTCCATAAACAAAAGATCATGATATCAACTGGATAATATTTACAAGTGTTGAAAGCGTTCCCCATGACAACAAGGTTCTGCTAATTCCCAACTTATAAGTGCAAGCATATAAACAACATAGATGAACCAATGGTTCAAGTTTATTAGGTGCAAGAAAGTAAAGTGTGCCATCAAGTTTGTGAGAGATTTAATCACTAATTTCACATAACAAAAGTTTAATTTGGAAGATAATTAATCACATGAATATACTTGGAATGGTGTAACACACCATGCATAGGAGTTTATAGTGGACTCTTTGGAATAACTTGGTTTCTTGGGAGTTGGATGGACCAGTAGAGCTCATACTCAGTACAAGTGGAGGCTAGCAAAAGACTAGGAGCGACCAACTAAGAGAGCAATAATGTCCATAATCATGCAAATAAAACATTATTAATTAAAGCATAAAGTGATATCACAAGTCAAAAAATAAATGATCATAGAGGCTAAGGTGACTGGTTCAGAGTCTTAACATGGTGTAAGCATGTGCCAAGTCAACCCAAATAAAGCATTAAAGAAGAATACCACAATATTATGCTTTTGTATGCTAAAACAACGCATGATTCTTCCAAGGCACATTAAGAAATCTCAATTGTTTGGAACAAGTCATGCTACAACAATAATGACTAAGCATATGGTCAAAGCAACATCTAGCATGACATGATAAAGTCTAAGCCACAGTCAAAACAAGCTCCCTTTTGTACCACTTAAGCATGAAGCTTCCTACTCTTTTCCAACACCAATCAACTTATTTGAAACAACTCACAAAGATAATAATAAATAAAGATTAGTGAGCATGTCTCACAAATCCACAAATAAGAACTAAAAATTTCTAAGCAAAAATCACAAGAAAACTAAAGCTAAGCGCAGAGCTAGCAAAAGAGAACACTCACATAAATAAAAATGAAAACTAGAGTGTTCTAGACAATGAAGAACTAGGTATGAATTCTCCAAAATAGGAGTGTTGGGGTCCAAACAACTTATTCCAGCAAACAAAGCAAAATAAAACTAAATACAAAAACAAAGACGCTCTAAGAACAACACAAAATGCATGAAGCAATAAAAATGAAGTGTCTAGAAAGAGACCTGAGATTTTTATTGATAAAGAAGGGGATGCCTTGGGCATACCCAAGCTTTGACGCTTGTACTTCTTGAATATTTCTTGGGGTGACACGGGTGGCATCCCCAATCTTGAGCTTTTGTCCATTCTTCATCTCATCACATTATTCTTCCCCTACACTTGAAAATTTTCTTCATACAAAACTTCACACAATCTTCATTAGCAACATTAGTGTATTCAAGATAATAAGTTTTTGGGTTTAGTTTAAACACAAGTAAAACTTCCATTAGAACACAAGCTACATTATCAATTTCTTTTAAAAGATCAAGTGATCAAAGAGAACTAAAAATAAACCCGTAAGAGGCAAATGCAAATAATGGCAGAAATCTGTCAAAACAGACTAGTAGGTAAAAACTAATTTTTTAGAAGATCTTCTGTTGCTCAAATATAAAAGAGTTGAACTAACGAAAGTTATATAATAACCTGGGGCATATTCTCAGAAAATTACATCTCAATACGACATACTGGTATTTTTCACAAATTTTTACAGTGAAGCACAAAAATCTATTTCTGGACAGTAACTTCCCCAAATCTTACTTTCTCTCTCATTAGAGGTTATTCTTGGCACAAAAACCACACAAAAAGGATAAGGAGGGGTTATTACTGTGGCAATAACTTTCAAGACTCAACAAAATAAAAACTTACTGAAATAAAAAATCGGGTTATCTTCCAAGAGTACTTTTCTTTAACGCCTTTAAGTTAGGCATGGAAAGCAAGAATCAAGTATTTTCGAATGAAGAAGCATTAACATCAAATTTTGTTTTAATAGGAGGAGCAAAAGGTATCTTATCTCCCTTTCTAGGGAAGTGTTCTATACCTTTCTTGAGTGGGAATTGGTATTTAACGGTGCCTTCCTTCATATCAATAATGGCACCAACAGTTCTAGGAAAAGGCCTTCCCAAAGTAATAAGACAAGAAGCATTGCATTCAACATCCAAAATATAGAAATCAATGGGGACAAAGGCATAGTTAACCATAATAATAACATCATTAATACTCCCATAAGTTTCTTTTTAGCATTATCATTAAGATGGACATCCAAATAACAATCTTCCAATGGTGGCAAATCAAGCATTTCATAAATTTTTCTAGGCATAATAGAGACACTAGAACCAAGGTCACATAAAGCTTTGAGATCAAAATCATTCACTTTCATATTAATGATGGGTTCCCAACCATCTTCTAATTTCCTAGGAATAGAAGCTTTATGTTTCAATTTTTCTTCTTTAATTTTAATGAGAGCATGTGTAATGTGTTTTGTAAAAGCCATGTTCATAGCACTAGCATTAGGACTTCTAGCAAGCTTTTGTAGGAACATAATTACTTCAGAAATATTGCAACCATCAAGATCAAAATCAAAATTAGCATTCAAAGTAGTAGAACTATTGTTTCCCATATTTTGAATTTTTTTAGCATTTTTATTGGAAAAGGTTCCATTGGGTTTAGGCATTGTTGCAAAAGGAATGGGGACTTCACGTGGTTTGCTAGCATCAACATTGGTGGTGGTAATAGTAAAAAATACTATTATTCTAGCAATTTCATTTTCTCTTTCCCACTTAGCATGCAATTCAGCTAACAGTCTAACATTTTCATCAATTCTAACTTGTATGGCATTAGCAGCAGCAAAGGGATTTTCCATGGTTTCAGATTTAGCAGCCATTTTATTAATCAAAGAGGATTGTGCTTCAGACAAAGATGAAATATTTTTTTCAGCATTTGAAAGTTTGTATTGCAAACCAGGAATTTCCCTATTTAAATTCTCAAGTTGATGACTAATATTTTTCAAAATAGTAGATTGTTCCTCCATGGTTTTAGTGAATAATTTATTCTCCTCATATTGCATTTGCATGAAGTTTTTAGCGGATCTTTCAACTTCCCAAATCCTTTCTTCACTAGGCATTCCAGATTTAACATGATAATTATTGCTATTATTAGGAGGATAAGGCCTATAATTATTATTACCATAAGCATTGTTGCCAAAATTATTATTTCTAATGAAGTTCACATCAACTTGCTCTTGAGAAATCAAAGAGGCTAAAGGAACATTATTTGGATCAATATGAGCTTTTCCATTAACAACCATAGACATAATAACATCAATTTTATCACTTAAGGAGGAGGTTTCTTCAACGTAATTTACCTTCTTACCTTGTGGAGTTCTCTCAGTGTGCCATTCAGAATAGTTAACCATCATATTATCAAGGAGATTTATTGGAGCACCCAAAGTAATGGTCATAAATGTACCTCCAGCAGCAGAATCCAACAGATTTCTTGAAGAAAAAATCAGTCCTGCATAAAAGGTTTGGTTAATCATCCAAACAGTCAATCCATGAGTGGGGCAATTCTTCACTAAAGATTTCATTCTTTCTCAAGCTTGAGCAACATGTTCATTATCAGACTGTTTAAATTTCATTATTTCACTTCTCATAGATATAATCTTAGCAGGAGGGTAATATTTTCCAATGAAAGCATCTTTGCATTTAATCCAAGAACCAATACTATTTCTAGGCAAAGATAGCAACCATTCTTTAGCTTTTACTCTCAAAGAGAAAGGAAACAATTTAAGCTTAAGAATATCTCCATCTACATCCTTATATTTTTGCATCTCACAAAGTTCAACAAAATTATTAAGGTGAGCAGCAGCATCATCAGAACTAGCACTAGAAAATTACTCTTTTATAACAAGATTCAGCAAAGAAGGTTTAATTTCAAATAAAGTAGCTTCAGGAACAAGTGGAGAAATAGGTGTGCACATAAAATCATTGTTGTTTGTGCTAGTGAAGTCACACAACTTAGTATTTTCAGGAGTATTCATTTTTGCAAAAGTAAAGCAAGCCAACAGAAATAGAAACTAAAATAGGAACTAATTTTTTTGTGTTTTTTATAAGAAAAAGCAAAACAAAGCAAAATAAACTAAGAAAAACAAAAACAAAGTAAAGAGATTGGTTGTGAAAGACTCCCCTTGCAAGAATCTTCTTTCTCACAGAAAAGTGCTTGACGAGGAGGAAGAGATTGAAGCTGTCCTTATCTCCCCGGCAACGGCCCAGAAAATCTTGATGGTTGCTCGGTTGACGTAGAGCCTATTGGGAGACCCCAAGAGCAAGGTGTGATGAGCACAACAACAAGTTTTCCCTCAGTTATGAAACCAAGGTTATCGAACCAGTAGGAGAAAAGAAACAACTCCAAGGTGTTGCTCGCAACTTGGAATCTGCACAACACAACCACAGAACTTTGCCCCAACTTACAGTGAGGTTGTCAAGCTTACTGGTTTGCTGAAAACAAAGGATTAAACGTATAGTATGAAAGATAGCAATTGCAGAGAGTAAACAATAAAAGTAAATAGTAGATGGTATATCATTGGTAAGGAATGGACCAGGATCCACAGTTCACTAGAGGTGTTTCTCCATAAGATAAATAGCATGTTGGGTGAACAAATTATAGTTGGGCAATGATAGATTGAAAAATGTATAAATATGCATGTAAAAGTCATGATGATTCCTATGAGATTCGTTTGGGAATTACAACATAATACATATACCGTAATCCAACTGCATCTATGACTAATAATCCACCTTCAGGTTATCATCCAAACCCCTTCCAGTATTAAGTTACAAGCAACAGATAATTGCATTAAGCAAAGTGTGTAAAGTAAACAATATAATTTCCCTTGGAAAAAGGATTGTTGTTTTCTCCCTAGTAGCAACAACACGTCTACAACCTTAGAGATTTCTGTCACTTCCCCAGATTACTAGAGGCATGAACGTACTATCGAGCATAAATACTCCCTCCTGGAGTTGCAAGCATCTACTTGGCCAAAGCATCTACGAACAACGGAGAGCATGGAATATCACAAATAACACAGACATGACAGAATCAATAATCAATCTTGAACATAGTACTCAATATCCATCGGATTCCAACAAATACAACATGTAGGATTACATAAATAGATGATCTTGATCATGAACGGAGCTTACAAGATCTAAACATGATAGCACAAAGGAGGAGAACGAACCATATAGCTACTGCTATGGACCCATAGTCCAAGGGTGAACTACCCACGCATCACTCCGGAGGCAGGCATGATGATGAAGAAGGCCTCCAGGATGATCTCTCCCCTCCGGCAGGGTGCCGGGAAGAGCTTCGGATCCCCCCGATCTAGGGATGGAGATGACGACGACTACGGATTGTTTCGTGGAGATCTGATCGGGTGCTTAGGGTTTCTGTATCGGGGTGCTTTTATAGGCGAAGGGGCAAGGTCGATGGGCGCCCGAGGGGCCCACACCTAGGACTGGCGCCCCCCTTGGCCGCGCGCGCCACATGGTGTGGCCTCCTCGTGGCCCCACTTCGTCTCCCCTTCGGACTCCGTGTTCCTTCTGGTAAAATATTGACTTTGACTTTTGTCCCGTTCAATTTCGAGAATATTTCTTTACTAGCTTTTCTGAAACCAAAAACAGCTGAAAACAGGCAACTCGCATTGCAGCATCTTGTCAATAGGTTAGTTTCAGAAAATGTATAAAATACCTCAAAGTGTAGACAAAACATAAGATAAATGATATAAAACAAGCATGGAGCATCAAAAATTATAAGTACGTTTACGACGTATCAGACGCCCACACACGGATGCTTGGGAGGCGCTGTCGGTGGCTCTGCGGGCCTGATTAGGCTCGTTCTAGGCTTTCACAACGATGCTATTGGTCAACAGCGAAGCAAAATTAGGAGGGGTTGGGACAGTGCTCTCCGGTACGGTGATACCGCCCCCATGCGCAGTGGAGCGCGAAAGGGCTCCTCTGGGTCTGATCTTGGCCCAATGGGCGTCGAACGTTGCGCTCATCTGCATCTTGGGCATGTGAGCTATGGGAGATGAATGACACCATAATACAGTGTTGTATCATTCCGTCTAGTGTGGGAGGAGAGGAAGAACTAGTTGTAGTGCGTCGAGTTAGCTGGTGAGGTGGAATTGGGTGGACGTGAAGGCAGGTGTAGGGGAGGGCGTGGCAGCTGGCCGAATCTTGGGTTTGGGGTGAGTGAAGCTACCGGTAAAAAAGCGCACTCCAGTTATGAATGGAGTTGTCGGCGGCAGTGCCTACGGGCGTCGTTACCTTGATGGACGTGTCGATATGCAGCCTTCACCTACCTTCCCAACATGTTCGGGGAAAACTCCAGATCCGGTCTCACAGATCGTATGATGGCGGTGCTAAGCAACAAAATGGTGCCAAGTCCCCTCGGAAGGGTATCATTCTTGGAAGTGGATCCAGCCAGAGGGACATATGGTTCGCGGAGGTCTGCGATAACTATGGGCTGCAAGAGCATTCTCCACACGAGAGGAGCGTCAAATGAGACCTTTGGTCTTTGCTGGTGGGCTCAGAGAGGCACATGTCCTCCTACCTTCGCATGTCGTTTCTCTCTGGCGTCGTTGAGGTTGACGAAAATGCTCATGACAAATCACGTCGATGCGACGGTTTTCGGGGTTCACTCCGGAGCAAGTGACGCTTGGGTGTCCGGTTGCATGTGTCATGTGCTTTGCCTTGCCGGCATCTTGTGTGTCATGTGTGCTTTAGGTTTGGCTTAAGCTGAGCAGTGTGGGTCTCTCGGCCATTCTACGATTTTTTATAATAATGACCCCGGTGAAAAAAAATGCAGTTTACGGTTCTTCCATACAGTGGTGGTTCATCTCAGTTTTTTTTGAATCTTATCACAGATCAGGTGGTGGTTCTGCCATTCGACTCGAAGTTCAAGTTGCGAAATGAAGTGCCCCGTGAGTTGGGCATGGAAGACGAGCGTCAGCTTTGCGGTGCCAGCCATTGGACCTGAAAACCTCTGCTCTGATGTATGTCAAGTCGATCCATAGTTCCAGAGTTTCGGTGAAAATATCACCGTTATCTTGGTTTCGAAATAGTCGCTTGCACATGAATTCAGCCTATTTAGGCAAACCTCAAAGGGAACCCAAGTTACCTTTTTTTTTTAGATAACAACTAATGGCATTCAATCATGGCGAAACCGATTACAAACGACACCACAAAAAAAGGAAAATACAATATGGACCTAGAAGACCCGACACCGTACTCTTAAATCGCAATCAAGCCCTTCGTCCTCATCGTCACCACCCAGATACAGGGACCGGATCCGGAAGCTGCCCACCCAAGTTACCTTTTCGGCTGTGAAGATTAGACACGTCTAACCACCACTAGATCATCAACCTCAAACGGAACCTCAATCGGAACACTTACTTTATCATCATTAGCACACTTTTATACATGGCATAAAATGCAGAACGATACATATATAACCATACACGAAAATCAGAACCTTGTCGGGAAGACGGCAAGGAACGGACTCTAGTACGATACAGGAACAGCCACACATGAAAATCAAACACCTTCTTCTCCTAGGAGTACTACTGACTTATTAAACCAGACCCCACCGATAACATAGATGTACTTGTTCAGCATGCATTAGCGCCTCCCGGGCCCGGAGGGGGCGTATCGTCGTCGTCCCTGTGGAACTTGAGCACCGCACCCAGAATTGGATGTAAGGCTCTCTTCTTTCTCCTTGGCTGCTTCTTTTGGATCAGCTGCAAAGACGGACGAATTAGTCTGGAAGAAATTAAGTATCCCTCTGATTCATATTATTGACATCAATTTTATCTAGATACGAATGCATCTAGTCCAAATATTTAACTAGATATATACGAATCTAGATAAAGTTGAGGCCATTAATATGGATCCAAGGTGTACATTCTATACAAACACAACCGTGAAATTTCATCTAAAAGGAGCAGATTAAGTTGCAACAAATTAATGAGACGTGGTGCATATTAAACGTGTGCGGACCTTGTTATCTGATGAGGAGCGTGTATGTTTCAACGAATTAATGAGTGGTGTACATGCTAAACGTGTGCTCACCTTTTTAATTATTGCTTTCATTTCTTCAGAGAGCACATCTTTGTTCACCCTAGCATACTCCATTAGCTCTTCTACATCCATGGCCTCCATCCTCCCCAGCTGCTAACAAAGTCGTCGATTATTCAAATTATGAGCATGTATATATATATGATGATACGATCGATTCTAGTGTCTTAAATTAGATGTTGGAGATTTTTCTAAATTTAATCTAGCTATATACTAAAACGCGTCAAGATATATACGAAACTAGATAAATTTGTGACATCTAGTTTGAGACGGCGGGAGTACTAAACATTACAAATAAGTTCGCTAAAGGTAAGAAAATGCTGCCTTGGTCGAACAATATTATGAAGCGTGGGGAGTACAAATAACCCACTAAATCCCTCCCTGCCGTGATAAAACAAAATACAAACATAGACATCAGGATGCCATTTTACCCATGCTTTGTACTCATCGGTGTTCGCCCAGTTTGGATTATCATCCTTATCACCTCGAGCCATACCAACTACAGGATGATCACAGATTAAACGATTACTTGAGGACTTGTAGTTCTGGACTGCAAGAATCTTGAGAAAGACCATCTGTATTTATAGGCGAGCTTCACCGCAAGATTAAGTCTCCTTCCTTATTTTTCATTACAAAAGGGTGATTAATTAAAGGGAAAAAAAGGCACGGTACGTGTCTGTTGCTTGTGAACATGTGAGAGGTTGCTGGCTTGTAAGCACTTCATGCACGCCAATAAATGTGGAAGTTTTCACTGAACTTAAGGAGGCAGTTGCCTGGATTTTTTAGCATGAACCACAAAGGCAATAACGTTCCTTAATATAAGGATGTTCGGATGGCCTTTTCGACCTGAATGTGTACATCTGTATGGTTTCTCATTAACATGATGCTTTGTTTGTGCAAAATTCAGGAAGATAGGCACTTTGCTTGGGATATGGACATCTTTCTTCATCCCTTTGGTTTCCATAATTTCTGCAAGTAACCGTTGTCCTGTCTTTGGAAAAGATCAGGCTTATTTAAGCTGTGTCATGCATGCGCTAACATGGATGGTGGCCCTGCTTGTTTCCATCTCCATATTCCTTTTTTCATTACTTTTTTTTGTAACCAAAGTCTCTAGTACAGCATATGCCGTGAAATTAAACATTGAATCATAATCTTTTATTTACTTTTTCTAGCTCTGGTCCATAAATTTTTACTTGATGCAGGCCATAGATTATGGAGAAGTCTACAATAATGGTGTATATATTGATCTTTGCTTTACATTAGCAAGAGGAAAAATATGAGTATCAACATAACACGTTGAAGCAAATAGAGTTATTTGTAGACATTACTAAAACAAGACATGTGGGTCGAAAACAAATGTGGCACCTTCACTCCCTTCTCCCGATGATTCCTCCCCTTATTATTGATATTCGCAAATTTCTTATTTCCCTTGACTTCATTACCAAGGGAACAATGTGAACCTCCTGAAATTCAGCAACTCTTGAGAACTTGGTATCTTTTCCATAGTCATAAACTGATTTCAACTACCTCTGAATTTAGCATTTAACGACAGAAAACATGATGGCAACGTTCTTGATACTCGGATGAGTGTAAGAAAACGTGAGATGTGTACTTTTAAAATTTGCTTATGTAACAATGTTAAAGCTACAACTTGCATACAAGATTTGGATCTATAAATCCATACGAATTTCATGAATTCAACATTAGGACAATAAGCCATGTGAGCTCCCTCCTAAATCCGGTTAAAATGGAGGTTTCAAGTGGCCCTTTGGAAAAGGAAAGAGCTTGACAGAAAATTATGACTAATCTTACATGGAAAGTGTTTTATATTTGTCATTTATTTGTAGTAGTGACATACATTTTCTCTACATTATAGTATCTCCCACATTCTCCTGAATTTTTCAACTCAAATGTAGCTATGTTAACAAAATTCTAATATACTACTACAAAATGGTATGGAAGCTACAATCACCATATGAAATACATTGTATGTAGAGGAAAATATGGTTAGAAACCATTAAACTCATGAATGTGAATGAGAAATAAGTCACAAATTTATTCTCATAATTTGTGAAGTGAGGTATTATGGTGCGACTAAAGGAACTATTGTCTATTTCTTTCCTAGCAAACTCCCTTTGGTCTTGTGCAATGATGTCCTCATTGGTAGTCAACGATGTTATTAAGTATTGAAAAGGATGAGAAACTATGTATAATCCACATAGTTGCTAAAAAATATTTGTGCCAATATACATAGTTAATTCTTTAAGCTCCTTTTAATTTGGGAATAGAAAGCTACTTTTGGAACTTAATTAATTCTTGTCAAAGTTTGAAGCTAATGAGTTAATTATTGCCAAAGTTGAGTATTTTATTTAATTGAAATAAAATGTATTTTTAATCTGCATGTGGGTTATACACTTTGTCTTTATTAGAAACATACTTTAGAACTTAATTAATTGTTGCCAAAGATTGAAAGTTGTAACTCTTGAACTGAAACAGACACTTTTGTGAAAAAACCTCCCTAAATTCTCACAAGGCATCTCGCTTAAAAGGTATGTAAACCTTGCACACTTTCTTCCAAAAAATATAGATCTACACCATGGGATGTAGAAACCTCCTATTGTGGTGAAAATTATGTCCATTTCTGTGATGTATTAAATCAGACACCCGCCTTTTCTTATTATTTTCCAACAAACAAACAAAAATGCATTTCGTCCAAAAGTTTGCAAGTTTATATTCCATCCCATTGTGGTCTTGAATTCTCATAAATATTGTAAGCTAAAATTAACTAGTCATCGGATAAAATTTTCCATGACATAGTGGAAAAATCATACTAACTCCATAAAATGTACACATGAACACAGTGTTCATATCAGTTCAACCATGATGACTAACTAAAAAATAATGGAGAGGATAAATATTTTTTGTGAACATAGATACATATGCCTAGTTCTAGAACATGCAGACTCAAAACTCGACAACAATTTATTTTTTTCTATAACATATATTATAATCACATTTTTGAAGACAATCTACAAATATGCTTTCAAGTAACGGTCTTGGTATTTGCACAAGTATCATGACTAACATAAAGTTTGAAAGTTAGTCTCGATAATACATGACATAAGTGTGCACTAAACTTTCCTATCTTCGACAACTAATTAATAGTAGGTATCTTGAAATTGTCTGATTAGATTTGGTAAAGAAATATTGTAAATACAATCTTTTATTTTGTATTGGCATATAGGTACAATATTGGTCAGAGTTATTTGCACCATGGATACCATCTCTCTTATCTGGAACGCCAATTATTCTATAACGGGGATAGTAGTGCAACTAACCCAAATATTGTTGCACATACATAACTGATCTATACCTACCAATTTGATGTTCTCAACGAATGTATGAATATTGTACTACATAGAAATTTTAGCCCTACTTAGACATAGTGACAATACACATGAACTCCACCAACTCTATAATTGGTTTTCATGGTATAATATGTCTAATATGATCCAAGAATAGTTTGGAAGTACGGCATAGGTGGTGTGCTATGTGTATTGTAGAAAAAAATTACACTACTTTGTAGACACAATTCAAACCTCGGTAAGAAAAATCAAAGCATGTAATAGAAGAAAAAGAACCTTAGATGTGCATAGGCTTTCGGTCATGGTTGGATCGAGAAATATCACCAGCGTGAACAACATCAGTGCACTCCATTTTTTGCTGTGGAAGATCAATGATGCATCATACGAGCCTCGGCTCTCTTATATAGACCATGATGGGGAGGATAATAAAGAGTACACAAAACATGTGGAGTGATAAGCGCGAAGGTTATTTGTCGCCAATAGTGCCAATAGTTAGTCGCGTGAACAAGTATGAAGCGTTTCTTCCCGGATTTTGGTCACACGAAACATATTATTTTATTTTCTTGATTCTAAAAGATATGTTAAATGATAAAAATAATGGCTCATTCGGACGAGTACAAATTGAACAAAGTTAACGCAACATGTAGGGTATTAATTCCTTTTTTGAAAATTCAGCTTGTTCCCATATTAGTATAAAATCTACCATATTAGGTAATTATTTTAATTTAATGATGTATTTTTATGTAAATTCTCTATCTTTTAAGACTAATCCATTGTTCAGTTGTTAGATCTCACATAGTATGCATTTTTCTTCCATTATGTAGGATACCCATGAAAAGAAGCCTATAAATTTAAAATTTAGGTAGAGTAAATAGGTAAAATAATAAGAAGAAAAATAATTTGTCCCAAATTACTCGATACAAAATGCACGTATCAACAATAAAATGGTAGCCACTAGTCTGAGTATGCGTTGCATAGGGCGCGTATGTCAGAGAAAGAAAAAGGCTAATCCTTCGCCACCTTCGCCCCCAAGCAACCATCATGGCGGAGGACCGCGCTGATTTCATAACTCGTGACGCAATTCTCCATCTCATGGTGGAAATCAGCAGAGAAACCAACCGGTACCATACGACGCATGTGATCACCTCGATAGGATCCATGAGGCCCAGGAAGAACCTTACTTAGGGCCACGATGCTTTGGTCTAGTCATCTAAGCAACGCAATATCCGGTAGGTCTCCAAGTTTACAAAACTATCAAGGCTTATGACGGATACGCCAGGCCATCTACGTGGTTGCAGGACTACCACGAAGCGATCAAAATCGCAGGGGAACCCCAACGTGGCAGGGAGGTACCTCGCACTCATGCTCACGTGCACAATCCCCTAATGGATCGATGACTTGCCAAAAATGTCTATTTGCGACCGGTTGGACATGCATGAAACGTTCACCAAAAAATTCGAGGATACATACAAACGCCCTGCACTATCGGAGACCTACAGTGGTGTGTATAGGAAAAGGATGAATCATCCCAAAACTATCTATCTCATTTGCTTGATATGAAAAATTCTTGCTCTGGAGTGCACGATCAAACCGCCATGCCCCCATGGCCGCCTTCATCGACGGGCGTGAAAGAGGCTCACTACTCTGGCCGTCTGAGAAGAAGAATCCCGTCTATCACACTTTCCTTGGCACCCCAACGATCCCAGCACAGAAAACCTCCTTAAGGATACTACTAGCTACCTACCCAAGTTTCCTCAATACGTGAGGTGCTTAGAAGTTCTGGTGACATGGGACAGAGTGGATCACCCAGATCTCATCCCGGACGAAAATCAGTATGCCATGGTCATCAACCCACTGATTGACGGCAACGAATTCACAAAGTGTCTCGTGGATAGTGGAAGCAGTATCAACATCATGTACATTGACACACTGTATAAAATGAGCTTGTCATAGACTTAGCTAAGGTGGAGCGGCACCGTGTTCCATGACGTAGTTCCTAATCGGAAAGCTTAGTCCCTTGGAAGCACTACCCTCCTAGTAGCTTTTGGCGATGTTAATAATTATCACCAAGAGGCCATGAATCTTAGGACACTCCATATTCCATGCTTTCCACGCTAGGCCGTGTCACATCTACAACATGTTCAAGATGTCGGGCCCAAAGGGCATCATCACCGTCATAGGAAGTTTCAAAAAGGCAAGGGACTGTGAGTTTGGAGAAGCCGCCTACGCCGAAGCTGTCCTCTATGGTAAAGAATTCAAAGAGATTCAGAAGGAAGTTGATGCCTCAGAGATGCCAACTTCGAAGAAGCAGATATTTGACTCCGAACCAGCATCCAAAGCCACCACTGAAATGAAGCAGGTAGAGCTTGTGGTAGGCGACTGTCGATGGTACTTCTCTAGATCCTAATAGGAAAGCGCCCTCATCGAATTTCTCCATGCTAATAAGGATATCTTCAGATGGCAACCTGCCAACATGAAAGGCATACCTAGGAAATCGTCGAGCATTGGAGCAAAACCATGGAAACAACCTCTACAACGCTTCAGAGACAAAAGGCGATGCGCCGTCGGCAAGGAGCTAGCTAGGCTACTTAAGGCCAATTTCATCCGAGAAGTAATTAACGCCAAATGGATGGCTAATCATGTACTTGTACCCAAGGAGACAAAAAATTTAAGAATGTGTGTTGATTATACCGGCTTAAACAGGATCTGTTTGTTTTGCCTCATATGGACCAATCCATTAACTCGATGGCTAGCTCGAAACTTTTATGTTTCTTGGATGCGTATTCCGGATACCATCAGATCAAGATGTGCGAGTCTGACCAACTAGCGACTTTGTTCATCACACCATACGACACGTAGTGCTACATCACAATCCCCTTTGGGCTGAAAAATGCTGGTGCGACGTATCAGCGGAACCAAATAGGTCAAAATATCATGAATATGTGGACGATATAGTGGTGATGTTAAAAAAAAGTGAACGATCTTATCACCAACTTGTAGAAAACCTTCGACAACCTCCAGAAATACACATGTTCCTTAATCCTACGAAGTGTGTCTTTAGGGTCCCAGCCAGAAGATTATTGGGTTTCATTGTTTCGCATTGCCGCATTGAAGTCAACCTGGAAAAAATCAAAGCTATTCTCAATATCCAACTGTCCACGTGTCTCAAGGATATTCAAAAGCATACAGGCTGCGTCGCAAATGTAAGTCAGTTCATCAGCCGACTTGACTTAAAGAGAAGACCATACCACTTTACATCCAAAGCTCCACGGAAAATTCTAGGCCATATCTCGGTTTGAGAGAGCATCTTGTAAGTACATGAATTCAGGCCAAGCTTGAACTGGACCCAACTTACATTTTGGCTTCAATTTTGGCCAAATCTAAAACCCAGATTTGTCGCCCCATACCAAAATTTCGACCAAATCGACAATTTAGATGCACCTAGCCACCATTTCATCCAAAAGGTTAAATCGTTGTTTGGAAAAAATATGTCCAACGTATCACGATAGAAACCTTGCGAGCGACACAAACTCAGAATTAGGTATCTTATCATCAACGACACACTCTTATATGAAATGTAATCCAGCGATATAGAAACGACCTTGTCCGAAAGACAGAAGGAGCGGACTCTAGGACGATGCAGAAAACATGAAAATCAAACAACTTCTGGTAATACTACTGACTTATTAAACCAAGACCGATAACCGAGAGCCTTCTTCAGCATTCATTAGCACCTCCCGGGCCAGGAGGTGGTGTATCATCGTCCTCCTTGTGGAACTTGAGCACCGCACCCAAAATTGGATGCGACGCGGTCCTCTTCTTCCTCTTCTTCAACTGTTTCTTTTGCATCACCTGCAAAGCAAGGATGCATATGCATAACCGTGAAATTTTATCAGAAGAACAAATTAAGTTGCAACTAAAATTATTGAATGGTGGATATTTGAGGCGAGCATATACCATTTTAATCGCTGCTTTCATCTGACTAGAGAGCACATCTTTGTTCCCCCTATAATACTCCCTTAGCTCGTCGGCATCCATGGCGTCCATCCTTGCCAGCTGCCAACAACTATATCATGATACGATCGTGTACCAAACATTACAAATATGTACTTAGTCTCCTGGTTTCTAGAGAAAATGCTGCCTCGATCGAACAGTATTATGAAACGTATTTGGGGAATACAAACCCACTGATACGAAAAAAAGACACAAACATACACATCAGGAGGATGCCAGTTTACCCATGCATTGAAATCTTCAGCGTGCATTCTGACTGAATTACCATCCTTATCCCCTCGAGCCATACCAGCTACAGGATGACTACAGATCGACTGATCACTTGTAGTTCTGGAGTGCAAGAACCTTGAGAAAGACTAGTTGTATTTATAGGCGAGCTTCACCACAAGATTAGTCTCATCCTTTATCTTTTCAGTACAAAAGGGAGATTAATTGAAGGAACAAAGGCACGGTGACCATTGCTTGTGAACATGTGATAGGTTGTTGGTAAGCCTTCAGGTATGCCACTAAAGTGTGAAACTTTTCACTGGATTTCGGGAGGCAGTTAGATGGATTTCTTAAGGTAAACCACAAAGACAATAGTAATAGTTCCTTATTACACGGAGGTCCATATGGGCTCCCTTTTCGACCTGAATGTTCACATCTGCATGATGGCTCTTTAACATGATGCTTTCTTTCTGCTTGGGATATGGACATCCTTCTTCTTCCCTTTATTTCCCGAAATTTCTACAAGTAACTGTTGTCCTGTCTTTGAAAGAGATAAGGCTTATTAAACTGTGTCAGGCACTAACATGGATGGTGCTGGTTGTTTTCTTCTCCATATTCCTTTCTAATTAAAAAAAACTATAACCAAAATCTCCAGTATAGCATATGCCGTGAAACTGTACAAAGGCATAATTTGATTTTAGTTTACTTTCTTTCTACTCCTTCTGTTCAGAAATATAAGACATTTTAGCATTGTGGAACAAATGTATCTAGATGTCTTTTAGTGCATAGGTTCACTTCAAATCTATACACAAAAGTCGTCTAGATATATTCGTTTCACAAAACTAAAACTTCTTATATTTCTAGACGGAGGGAGTAACTATGATCCTTAAATGCTTACTTGATGTAGTCCATTGATTATGGAGAAGTTTACAATGATGTTGCATATGTTGTTTTTTATTATATTAGAAAGAGGGAAAATATGAGTGTCAATATAAACATTGAAGTGAATATAGTGATTTGTATAAATTAAGAAAAATGAGACATCTAAGTCGAGAACAAATGGCACCTTTACTCCCTTCTTCTCCTGATGGGTTCTCGCAATGCTTATTTTCCTTGACTTCATTATCAAGGGAGCAATATGGACCTCCTAAAATTCAGCAAGTTTTGAAAAGTTAAAATATATTTGTTGTAGCGTTCTGAAAGTAAACTGATTTCAATCACTTCAAATTTACCTAGTTGAATCTATAAGCTCTTGCCGAAATTAGAAAGCTACTTTGGAACATAAATTAATTGTTGCTAATTTTTTACGCCACTGAGTTAATTGATGCCAAAGTTAGTGATTTGATTTATTAGAAAGAAAAAATTGTATTTTGAATGTACATGTGGGTTGTCCACTTTGTCTTTATTAGAAGTATACTTTGGAACTTAGTTAATTGCTGCCAAAGTTTGGAAGTTGTAAATGTCGACGAATAGAAAAGGACAAAACTGCCATAAACTGTTACGCGGCATCTCGCTTAAAAGGTATGTATGTTGCACACTTGCTTTCAAAAGAAACTATGGATGGTGTAGTAACCTCATGCTTTACGGTCAAAATTATGTCCACTTTTGTGTTGTATTAAATTAGACACGCTCTGCTTCTTCATAATTTCTAACAAAAATGGAAACACATTTCCACCTAAAGTTTGCATGTTTATACTTTCATTCCATGGTAGTCTTGATTTCTCATAGATATTGTAATTATAAATAACTAGTGGTAACATAAAACTCTTCCACCACAGAATGGGAAATTCGTACTAAATATACATACATCATACATAGGAAAATAGTGTTTACCTTAGTTCAACCATGGTGATTAACAAATAAAAGGATGTAGGGTATTACTGGACTTCTATAACTATGGTATTTATCCCTAGTTCTCTAAATCTGGTATTTTTGGATACAAACATAATTTTGCAGTCTGCAAACTAGACAACTAATTAACTTTTGCTACAAAATATATTATGATCACATTTTATGAAGAAAGTCTACAAATATATTTTGAAGTAATGGTCTTAATATTTACAAGGGTATCATGACTAATTTAAAGTATGGGAATACATGACATCCTAGAAGTGCGCACTAAACTTCTCTACCTTTGACAACTAATAATTATAATAGGCATACTGATATTGCCTCATTAGACTTATTTTAAAAAAATGCAGTATTTTGATTTTGTACTGACATATATGTACCCAAAATAATGGTCATAGTTACATGCAACTTGGAGACCATGTCTCTTATCTGGAATGCCATGTATTTTGGAACTGAGAGAGTAGAACCTAACCCAAATATGCTGCACATATGTGAAGAGTCTAGACCTACCAATTCGGTGTGTTTGAAACTAGTAATCTCAAGGTTTGAAGAAAGTTTTTACTACATAGAAAATGTATTCTTGCTCATAAATAGTGTTAATGGACATCAACTTCGCCAATTCTATAATTCGTTTTGACAGTATAGTGTGTCAAATATGATCCAAAGAATAAGTTTGGGAATACCCCATAGGTAGTTTGCCTTGCCCCTTGCATATCACGACAAAACTTTGCATTATTTTGTAGCCACAAGATAAATCACAATAAGAAAAATCATAGCATGTATTAGAGGAAGAAACGGAACCTTACATGTTGCATAGCTTTCCGTCATGATTGGACCAAGAAATATCACCAAGAGCAACTACATGTGGATAATGTGTTTGTATGTTGTAACAACATTATATCAACATTAGTGCACTCAATTTTCTCACGATCGAAGATGAATGATGTAGCATATGAGGGTCACCTCTTTTATATGTCAAATATGATCCAAAGAATAAGTCTAGGATTACCCCATAGGTAGTTTGCCTTGTGTATCACAACAAAACTTTACATTATTTTGTAGCCACAAGATAAATCACAATAAGAAAAATCATAGCATGCACTAAAAGAAGAAAAGGAACCTTACATGTTGGACCGAGAAATATCACCAAGGGTAACTACATGTTGTGGAACATGTGTATGTATGTTATAACAACATAATATCAACATTAGTGCACTCAATTTTCTCACAATCAAAGATGAATGATGTAGCATATGAGGGTCGCCTCTCTTATATAGATCGCGACGGAAAATATTAAATGGCATACGAAACGTGTGGCATGATCAGCGCGACGGTTATTTGTTGTCAATAGTGCCAACGATCAATCGTGTGAACATGTATGAACAGTTTCTTCCTGGATTTCGGTGACATAAAACATCACAGCTGGGAAATTATTGCATTTTATTGATTACAAAAGATAAGTTAAATGAAAAAAAAATAAGGAGTCATTTGGAAGAGTACACATTGCATACAGTTATCTTAACATGTAGGATATTAGTCTTTTTTTTAACTTAAGCTTGTTCTCATGATAATGTTAAATATTACCATATTAATTACTCTTCCCATCAGATGCAATTTCTTTACCCTAAGTTGTTCCATCAGAAGATTGACAGCCATCTGATGTACATTAACTCATTGATGATAATTCATTCGTGTACACGTTAGTAGGTGGTGCTAACATTTTGGTAAGCTTTCTGAAATGGTGCGGAAGTTTTATTATACCTGCCCCGTTTTAGACATCATTTTGTGATGATGTGCATCGGAGGTTTTGGATTCGTTGTTTATCAAGCAGTTCTCTTCAGGTTGCCAAGGCGTGTGTTCTGAAATCTAGTTGGTTACTAAAACATTAAGCAATTATGTATACTCCTTCCGTATCGAAATAGACGGCACAGATTTTTCTAGATTTGTACTATGTATCAAGGCAGAGACAAATGGAGTATATTTATTGATGTTATGTCTCTGGAGACAATTCAAGGAGTATAGGGCTTGTCTGTCTTATGGACTCGTGTTGAATTGTGTGTGGAAGTTTACCTGAGTTCTTACAGAGCAATGGGAGTCCATATCTGGAGTTTTCCGTGTTAAATTCAGTTCTAATTGCAAGACAAAATGTTTACACAAATAATGTGCGTAATCACTCCATTCACCTACTACTATAGAGCTATATATAACATGAATATTCGATTGTCTGCCAAGCTCTTGTGATATTTTGAGAATTTCCAGAACTGCATAATCCTATTCCAAATATTCTTAAGAAAACCAGATGCACATGCAGGGATAAAGTCTGAATCTGGAATATTAAAGGTTTACACTTGTGGGATGCCAAAAAGTTAGTACTGGGCACAACAGTGATGTAACAAATTTATGGCTCATCGTGCATACATCTGGAGCCTTCCGCCATCACTTTCAGAGTCTCAAATAAAAAAAACGATGCTACAAACAATACGAGAACATAAATACACCTCCCTTCTCCTGATTATTCTTTTCTAAACTGTTACAAACAGATTGATAACAAACACCTTCCCTCGCTACATCTATTGCCATCAAATTTCTATCTCAGACTTTACAAAGAATGCCAGATAAATAACCAAGAACAAAACTGATGGCCCAGCAATACCAACAAAGTTGAGAAGCTACATGTGTGGCTAGAGGAATCGACGACGATCGTGTTTCAGTTTCGCCACTTCTTCCACAGTGTCTATGTATGTAACAGTTTAGGTGTGTCTACTCTGCTGGTGCTATTTACCAGCTGATAGCATCTTCTGAAGCTGGATCACCTGCTGCTGCTGCTCTAGTGGCAACGAGCTCAGCTGCTCTGGTGTCAATTGTAAGACCTGCTGCAGAAGAGCTGACTCATCGTCGGGCGTGAGCTGCACATCAAGACCAGAATTGGAATTGTGAGCACATGAAAATTGTAAGTCTAGAAACATTGAGTTAACAAACTAACAATTCAACTCCACAATTGAATTGTATATATACAAGCGTCCAAGAATGTAAGGCAGAATAAAATAATACTCCCTCCGTCTAAGAATAGATGTCTTAGGTTTTTCAAATTTTGGATGAATCTATGTACTAAATAGTGTCTAGATTCATCCAAATTTTGACAAATTTAAGACATCTATTTTAGGACGGAGGGAGTAGAAAACCTGGAGACCCAATTAACATATAAAGGGCATTACCTGAGCTACTTCATTCTCTGGCGGCTGAAAATTAACAGCACCAGAACTATAGCTCCCTGATGGTCCACCAGGGACCACTATCTGTGATGGAGCAGAGTACACAGCATGACTATTGTTTACATTTCCAGGCGTTGACGTTCCATCCTCCAATTTCCGCAATTTTGAGGGATGAGTCAACTCTGCCTGATGACTAGCTCGATCAGGCAATCTAGTTTCCTGCAGGGGTATATCAGGTGCAGCAGCAACCTGCATGTTACAATATTGAGTTGGATTGCGTCGACAGTAAAACTAAAAGTGCATCTTGTCCATAAACTGACAGAAACATGACAAGAAAATGTAGTGAGTTTCTGGGTATAAACAAGCTTAGATCAACAGTTGATGTACTGTACAGTTTGGTTTGAAGTACATAGTTTGCAGGAGCTATGTAAATTAGAAGGCCTGATTAAGTTGATTCATAAGTCATCACAAACTTTGGATTTGCTACTTATCACAACATTCGCGAATTACTCTTTCACATGTGAAAAAAGAAATACCTGGGGGAGATGAGGATTGGTCAAAGGTAGTTGCTGTACATTAGTTGGCATAACTGGGGGTCTATGGTGAGGTGGCAAGAATGGAGGCTGGACTTGTGATATCAAGCCTCCTGAGGTCGCAAGGGGTTGAGTGGGAACACTTGAAGAGGTGCCAAAGGGCTGAGATAGCATTGGAGGGTGTGCCATCACCCCAGACTGATGTCCATGTGGAAACATTTTGACTGGAGGCTCAGACGAATGCTGATACTGAGGAAAATTATGCAGTGGTTCCTGCAGGGCATTAGGGTTTTGTGGAGGTATTGGAACAGCTGGTATCAAAGCAACTGGCTGCGGAAATGATTCATTGAGGTGAGAAGATTGTGCCAACGAGCTAGAGGGTTGTTGGTTCTTCGCCATCTGCATCTGCAATTTGAACAGACCTAGATTAGTATATTAGAGAATCAAGGAAAACACCAGGTACATCAAGCTCAGAACAAATCAAGAACGTACCATCTGAGGTGTCACCATCCCGAGCATTATTTGTGCCTACAATACAGCAAGGAAAAAATGAGGTCCTATTCTTCCATTCTATGCAAGTGACAACTGAAAAATTAACAGAAGTTGTTCAAAAATTACAATTAACAAAATAATTTCAAAAGTATCTCTTCTATGGAATAACAAAGCCCAAGAACTAAAGTTGGCTGGCCATCAAATCTTTTCACAACGGTGCTCCATGTAAACACGACAAATATTTTATCTATACACACAGACAAGCCAAACCTATAAGGGAACCTGATTTGTTTTGTCCTTCAAGGAGAACAAGACAGCCAATCATACAAAGTTCTAACAAGCAGAATCAGGACACTGAGTCACTGACGCAAACATTTGGAACAAGAAAGCTTCAATGATGATTGTAGGTTATTAGGAAAGATAATATGGGAGTTGGTTAAACTTATATTGAAAAGGGTGTACGAAATGTGTCAAGATGATGAAGCATAACCAAAAAAATAGGCACAAACTTCGGGTAGAGAACTCATAGACTCAATAACCTACAAAATACTTTTTAAAGATAAAAAATTTGGACCAAATACGCAAAAATAGGAACAATGAATAAGCGATTGATTAATTGCACAATCACTTTCAGCAAAGCAAACCTGAAACAGGGCCTTTGGAAGCTGTGGAATTCCTTGCAGCAGTTTTTTGGCAAGGTCCTTATTTTGAGTAGTTAAGGTCTGTCGTAAAAAAAGCATTACCAAACAAACTTAGCAGTGGAGAATTTTTAATCTTCACAAACTTAATATTGATGTTTCAAGATAACCTTCAACTCAGACATGATTTCATACAACTGATGCCTTGACATCCTAGCCAAGTAATGGGTAAGAGGATCATTTCCGAGACCATATTGGACAGGTAAACCGTTTTGCACATTTGCAGTTTGAGCTCCCCCAAGAACACCAGCCATCACAGATGCAGCATGTATTGCCGGTGGAAGACCAACAAGCTGATGAAGACTGGTGTCTCCTATAACGGGAGCTGTAGTTGATTGTTTCTGGGCATCTGCAGGAAGGTGTCAATGTTAAAATGCACGGACATAAAATTGGCACATTTGTTATCTTATTAAAGCATACATATAAACTGATAGATAAATGATTATCAAGAAACTGAAACCAACCAACGCTAGATGCCATTCCTGGTCCTCCACGACCCTGAAATGCATAAACATATCAAGAATAAGTCAATAGCTGCTTCCTATGTTAACTTCAATTGGTTAAGATTCCATACTGTTCAGGCATGAATTAAGTATAGATTGCACTAACTCAATTTCCATATAGAAGCTATTTAATTTCCAATATGCAGAATTACATCATGCACGACCATTTCACTATGGTCTCAAGATAATTTAGCATAAATATTGAGTCCTTGTGTTAATCACTGGATCAACCAATCAAAACTGCATTCCCGCAAAAAAAAACTGCATCCAGTTGTGAAACTTTGATACACACTCGTGGATGCGCTTTGACATCTTGGCAACAAAACTGACACATACGTCAGCATCAGTCACTGGTGTGAAAGATTGATACAAGGGCTGCTGATAGCAGCTAAAGACATAGCAATTATTTTGAGAGAAAAAGGTATTGATATAATGGTAGACCAAAAGAAAGGGTCTATTGCATATTCTTTTCAGGGATCAATTTGCTATTAATCGAACCCCTTTGCTTGAGTATATCAAAAGGATGCAACTACAGATGCACTGACCAAGTGTACATCTTCTACAAGATCATTCTTCTGTTGCTATTTGCAGAGAACCTCATGTGTTCAATAAAATTCTGGCAATATCTTCCAAACCATGATATGCTTTAGTTAAGCCAGTAGCTTTGGCTCGTTACTTTCTCAAAAGAAGGCAAAGTCAAGACAACAGAGATAATTTGGAACTGCGATACCAAAGATGATGCATGATACCAGAACAATAATTTCACAAGGTAATTGGCAAAAATAGCAGGTGTGCATATGTACAGCCAGACAGCTTTACATACATACACATGCTGTGCAAGAAACTGAAACAGGAGACACACGGTGGTTGGCGAGAAGACTACTATTATCATTCATGGGAACCAAAACCATACAAGCTTTCATCTTAATGTAGGACTTGCAAGATGAGAAATAAGGCTCTTCTACAGTAATGAACTGAGGATCTTCGACCTTTTCTCTATTTCTGTCATTGTTCCTCCCATTTTCTGCAAAATCAACACGTAACTGCCGACCATTAACTTCATAACCCTGAAGGTTCCTGCGTGCACTTAGAGCTGTCTCTTCATCCTTGTACTCACAAAATCCATAACCCTTCGGCTTTCCGGTTTCTTTATCAACAACCAGTCTGCAAGCAATTTTGAGCAGTCAGTATTCAGTGAAGTCATAGCCCAACAGTGTCATCAGCCTCATGGATGTCACAAATTATCAGGAGTAGAAAATAACTAATAACCAGTTTTAGCATAATGTCACTTAGGAGAAACCGTGATCAAGAAGCAGAACACATGTATAGAGTTTCGCACTAAATCGCGTTGAATTTGGTTAAGGTTAATTAGCACTTTGCATGTTAGTTCAAGAAGTGATATCCATAACACTAGGTAAATTAGGTATTCAGGATATTATATCATAATAATTCAACACTTCCTACAGACCTAAAAGGCAGCAGTCATAAACAGGGCAGCCCCTACAACTATAAGTTATGAGATCATCTTAGCAGCAATGTGCCACACTAATGTGTAATCTAGATGTTATGTGCCACACTACTGTTTAGAAAATATAATATCACTAAAAGCATATATACAGATAACAAATTCCTCATTTTGGAAGGAAATGAAAAGAGGGTATGTGGGTATTTTGAGAGTAGGTGATGAAAGTCCTACAGTCCAACGAACATGTCTATTTAAATCCAAAATCACGTATTTGCACAATCTTGTTAACTTAACCAACTACATAGTGCCACCACATACAACTTATAGGGTTTGCACGGTTGAGCTAAACCTGAAGGAGACAACTGGGCCGACTTCCTCGCATATCTGGACGAGCTGCTCCTCCGTCGCATCGTACGGTATGTTCCCAACTGCAACCAAATTCAACAGCCAACACCCGCGTCAATCGAACTCAGAAACCTACACTCGCCGCGAAATAAAATAAGCCAAACTGAAGGGGAAAACCAATCCCAATGGCGCGACGAACATTGAATCACATAACGGAAGCAAACCCTAGACAGAACAGCAATACTTGAGTGAAATGAAGCTGAGCTCCAAATCGAGCGGCAGGGCCCAGCTAAACGCGCTTCGTTCCGCCGGAAACCGTACCGAACATCCGTACATAGGCAAAATCCACCACGAATCGACGGACGGGGCGGGAGCGATTGGGTGGGGACCCAAATCGAGCTCTTGCTCGCGTAGCCCGCGGCAGACCACTCCCCAGACGAATCGCGTCGAGAAGCTCCGGATCGAATCGGGGGGAGAAACACACACACAAGCACGGACGCACGGACAGACTACACGGAGACCCCGGGAGGGGATGGGGTGGGGGTTGCGAGAGAGAAGGGCGGGGCGTACCGAAGACGCAGCGGTTCTGGGGGCCCGCGGGGGCGGCGGCCATGCTCAGCAGAGGTCGCCGGCGGCGGCGCGGGGCGGCATCGGGGGACCGGGTAGGGGCCGGAGGCGGTGGCGCGCTGCAGCTGGTTCTGCTTGCCTTGCTATTTGCAGCTAGTCCGGTCTGGTCTGGACTGGATACGTTTGCGCGGTCTCGCTGGCGAGGTGTTCGTTTATAGGGGACGACGGGAGAGGAAGACTGGCGCTAGTCTTGTTTCCAAACAGGTATACTGGTACTCCGTATCTTTTTAGAGTTTTTTTTAAGGAATATCTTTAGAGTTGGATACATAAAAGTGTTAAGAGTGTTTTTTCGAAAATTCTATTCTTAGACCTCTCGCTAGTTTACAAAATCTGGTAGCAAGTACGAACGTATGCTGTCAGCCAGCTTACAATCATATCGCTAGTTTGTTCGATTTAAAATCCGTTTTTATTATTGAACTAGTTGTGACGAGATTTTTAAAACTAGATCTTATGTTGATATGTTTCCGTAAAAAAAATTGTACCCAAAAATTATTCACCAAACGCGTGAGTTATTCATCTTGTGACACATAAGTTATCCACCATATAAATATATTGGGTAGAGGCGTTTTCGCATACATGTTGAGCAAGTTTAACTAAAACGCGGTAGCCTAATTGTTAAGGTACTAAAACTTTATTGCAAACGATGAAGGCTCGGTACGCTAAAATCCTACAGGCTTCGTCGTCCGTACGTCGGGTAGCGGCAATGGACTATAAAGTCGAGCCGCTAGACTACCGATTGTATAGTATGTTGTTCATTACGACTTAGTGTGGTGGGTGGTGGGGTATAAAACTCCATTTATTTATATCTTTGCAAAAGAAGATTAAATTTAGTTTCTTTAAAAAATTGTGTTTAATGTTTGACGCGGTAGTCTTTCGAGGTTGAGTCATCCGTGCGTCGCGAGAACGGCACAGGCGACGAGGCGAGTCTTTAGAATAATTTTTTATTTTATTTATGGATAATTTTTATAGTGATAGATAACTTACATGTTATTGGGTGGTTAATTAACATACTGAAGTCTCGATAGCTCTCTTGTGGGTAAAAATTTACCCACCCCTAACACATGATATGTGAGCAAAAATTTTGGATGGGTAGCTTATATGTGAAGACCGGATAACTTATGTGTTATGGATGGATAACTTTTGGTCTAAAAATGTTGTTAGAATATACAGGGACGGATCCAGGATTTCAGTTTTGGGTGTACAATTTTTACTACGAAAATAAAAGTATAATTTATGTATTACAGAAAAATATATTAGGTTTTTTTTAGAAAAATGTCTTAAAAGGTGACAGGAATTATAGAAAAATAAGAAGGAAAATAGAGTTCTATCAATTCCATCACTTCACTGCCACCCCATCCCGTGTGATATTTTTAGTCCAACGCGTGAATCATCTTTTTCTCGAATATTGTAACAATGTAATGATTGAGTCTATAAGAATTTTTATTTTTAACGAATAAAGATCACATGATCATCACATAAATTTGTTAATGGCAGGTGTTTTTGAAAAAGATGTACCATGACTACTGCCTAATGGGCCACCTGCAACTTAGGCTATACTTTCTTCGTTTAGAAATAAATGTCTAGATTTGTTGTTTGATATATATGTAACTGCGTACTAAAGCACGTCTAAATACAAGCATATCTAGACAAATCTACGACAGTAAACAACATGAGTAGTAAACTATAGGATTTTTATTTAGTTTGTGGTTGGAGGAAAATACTACTCCCTCTGTCTTAATGAATTTAAATCACTTATTTTGGGACGGGGGAGTATATTTTTTTATAGAGAAGGGAGTACATATGTTAAAGAAAACATGCTACTAGCATGTACAACTATATAAGAGTTTTTTCTGAAAATTTTGGGTGTACATTTGTACACCCATGTCCCATAGTGGATCCGTCCACGAGAACATACCAACATAGGATCTAGTTTCAAAATTTTCGTCACGACTAATCTAACGATGAAAACGGGTTTAATTCGAACAAACAGGTTGATATAGAAAACATTTTAAATTTTCGTATTTAAATTAAGCTACATAATCAAAAATCTTGTCATTTAGTGCTTAAAAAAAACGATGTGCATGCAATTGCTTGAACAATTTCTGTCCAAACGCTTCCCAGTTTTTAACTTTTTCAGACCGATCACTGCGTAGCAACGTCCTATTCTTACACAAAATATAGTGGGGAAGGCTTCCACTATGTCATTTTTCTTTTATATAAAGAACAAGAAGATGGTAGTTACAAGTGGTGTGGCGAGAAAACGAGGGAAAATTACCAAAGATCGATCCATCAAAAATGATTTTATTTCTAACTCGTGTCCACCTAGTATGCCTGATCTTATTGACAGAGCTTTTAGTGAAGGAATAACAAGTATCCATGCTTCTATGTTCACCATCAAAAATGATTTATTTGAGTGATTTCACAAGCTCCATCATCCAGCAATAATAGCCATCCTAAAGAAGAGGTTGAAGGATCTATTCTTGGCTTCCACTAGCATATCCATGAAGGCAGGTCAGGCTCCCGTTGAGAGTCGACTCTTCCGCTTCATCGCCGCCCCTCCCTTTCCTTCCTTCCGGCGGCTCTACCGGATGGCAGGAGGATGGTGTAGGTGGTTGTGCTCCTCTTGTACATAGTAGTAATAGGATTAGGTCTAGAGTTAGCTTTTGTTGTCTACCCTTGGTGGTGTTTGAGGGTAGATTGGAGATCTCGGGCGACCAGATCTTTCACGCCTTGGATCTTCTCGACTCCGTCGAGTCTCGTTGGTGATAGGTGGTAGCACAGGCGGGGCTGCCAGATCCCCGCATCCCTCTAAATATGGATTGATGTTGGAGCTTCGATCTGGGTGATGTTGACCGCGCCCGGTCCTGGGTGTTTGCTTCTTGTGTCGCGGTGGTGCTCTCATGGAGAGAGCCAAAGACAGCGACGACGGGGAGCACTCTCGGCTCCCTAAATAAGGTTCATGTCTTGGGCTTCTCTGGTTTTGGAGTTCTGCGGTGCCACTCTCCCTTCTGGATGGTCGTGGTGGCGAGGAGAAGGGTAGGTGTGTTGTGGCGGTTTGTAGCTGGCCAGGGAGTTCGTGATACTGCGCTCTTCTGGAGATCATCCTTGGTGGCACATGTTCAGCCGCCGACTCAAGATGATGGTTGGCAGCAGCTACAAGCCTTGACGCCGACATTGTGTCAGGTGTACACCAACCTCCATCGGAGGCCCCTTGATGGTATCGCGGTGGCGCTCCACTTCTCCACTGCACCAAGTGGTCTTGTCCTCAGTGTTGGTGGCAAAGGCCGTTGCTTGAGGCTAGAGCTCATCGACTGTGGCGGAGGACCCGATTGCATTTTCTATATTCTTTTTAGGGTTTGCTCTGTAATTGTCAAGGACCTTGTCTAGATTGTTTTTCTTTCTAAGGTCCTTGTTGTAAATTGTACCGCACCGCTTTGAGCAATGCAGTATCTAGGCCCTACGGGGCCTATCCTTGTTCAAAAAATAAAGAAGGCAGGTCGCCATTCCACTCTTCTACGGTCTTCGACCATAGAATCTGGCTGAAATCATAGGAAAAGAAGAGATGAAGCATGGATTCCTAGGTTCCTGTTGGAGATATGCCCTAGAGGCAATAATAAATGTATTTATTATTATATCTTTGTATTTATGATAAATATTTACATTCATGCTATAATAGTATTAGCCGGAAACATTAATACTTATGTGATTTGTAAACTAAAATAGAGTCCCTAGTAAAGCCTCTTTATAATACTAGCTTGTTGGTTAATAGATGATCGTGGTTTCCTGATCATGAACATTGAGATGTTGTTAACAACAAGATCATATCATTAGGAGAATGGTATGATGGACATACTCCTATAGATAAACGTAGCATAAAGATCAAGTCATTTTAATAGTTCAATTGCTACAAGCTTTCTGATACATAGTAACCTAATTCCTTCAACCATGAGATCATGCTAATCACCATCACCGGAAGGATGCTTTGATGACATCAAACACCACACCATAACTGGTTGGTTATAAAGGTGGCAGTGAGTGTTCGGAAAGTATGGGTTGAGGCACATGGATCAAGAGTGGGATTTGTCCATCCATATGACTAATAGATATACTCTGGGCCCTCTCGGTGGAATGTCATCCGATTAGCTTGCAAGCATGTGACTGGCTCACAAGGGATCACATACCACGGGAACGAGAAAAGAGTACTTATCAGTAACGAGGTTGAACTAGGTATGCAGAGATACCGACGATCAAAACCTCGGATAAGTAAACTATTGTGATACAAAGGGAAATTGGTATCGTATGTAAGTGGTTCATTCGATCGCAAAGAAATCGTAGAAATATGTGGGAGCCATATTAATTTACAGATTCCTCTATTGGTTATTGATCGGAGAAGTGTCTCGGTCATGTCCGCATAATTCACGAACCGTAGGGAGACACACTTAAGGATTCGATGTTGTTGCGTAGTTAAGTAATGATGAGTAAGAGACCGAATGTTGTTCGGAGTCTCGGATGGGATCCGGGATATCACGAGGAGATCCGGAATGGTCCGGAGAATAAGATTCATATAAGGAAAGTCCTGTTTCAGAGTTCGGGAATGATTCTGGTGTTTTCACCTGGAATGTTCTAGAAGGGTCCGGAAGGTCCGGCTCTCCGGAGGGGAAGGGTACATGGATGTGTCATGACAATATGGAATGGTTGCATCATGTACTAGGTCACTTGGCTGGGCAAAATAAAGAGAGAAATCAAATCGAAGTTTGAAAGTCAAACGCCAATTTGAAAAAGTCAAATCTCAAGTTTGTTTGGTGGAGGGAGAGTAGGAAACCTACTTGGGGAGGAAGTACCCTCCCTCCACCCGCCGTCCAAGGAGGAGGAGTTGGAGGAGGACTCCCAACCGGCCACCCTCCACCTATATAAGGAGGGGTAGGGCTGCCCCCTACCCTCACACCCAAAACCCTAGCTCCTCCGCACCACCACCTCCAAGTGCTGCCGCCGCCTAGGGCTCCTCCAAGTGGCGACTTGGGGTTTCCCCAAAACCCTAGACGCCGGCCACACCCTCCCCTTGGTGCCCTTTAAACCGTAGATCGCCAAGGCCTCTCTCATACTCCACCATACTCGCTCCGGCTTAAGGCGAAGCCCTGCGAGATCTCCCCTCTACTTCCGACACCACGCCGTCGTGCTGCCGGAATCGCGAGGAGAGTACTACAACCTCCGCTGCCTGCTGGAACAAGGGAGAGGAAGGTCTTCATCGAGTACCGAACGTGTGACCGACTACGGAAGCGCTGCCGGCACGCAGCGCCGGAAGGATCGTCTACGCGATCTTGAGATCGGCAAGAGTATGACTGCGGCAGCGCCGGAAGGATCGTCTACGCGATCTTGAGATCGGCAAGAGTACGACTACATCACCCACGAGAATCTGCTCTCGTTAACCGCTTTGGAATCTTCGAGGGTGAGTTCCTCTATCGACTCGTTGCTACAATCTAATAGATAGATCTTGGTTTGTTTGTTTGCATGCGGTAGAAATTTTTTGTTTTCCATGCTACGAACCCCTACAGTGGTATCAGAGCCGTGTCTATATGTAGATCTGTTGCACGAGTAGAACACAATGGTCATTATGGGCGGTGGTGCTTTTATTATCAAATGCTTTTTGTGTACTTGTCATCTTGCGGTATGATGGGATGAAGCAGCCCGGGCTAACCTTACATGACATCGTTCATGAGACTTGCTCCACGCTCAACATGCAACTTGTATTGCATAAGTGGCTTTGCGGGTGTCTGTCTCTCCCATCATAGTATAGATTCAATTTACAACGGGCACTTGATAGTTCAAACATCAACGTTGTGGTTCTTGTTCGTAAGTTAGAACGACACTTATTGAAAGCCCCAAACCACGTAAAATATGCAAAGAAAATTAGAGGCGTCTAACTTTGTTTTTCAGGGGCCATTGACCTTGACGCCATACCGGTGATGATGGAGATCATGTTCGTGCTTGAAGATGGAAATCGGAAGCACAAGAAGAAAGAACATATCATATCACATATTATGAATTGCATGTGATGTTAATCCTTTATGCATCTTGTATTGCTTAGTTAACGACGATAGCATTATAAGATGATCCCTCAAGCACACAAATTTCAAGTTTTTAAAGTGTTCGTCCTTAGTAAGCACCGTTGCTAAAGCTTGTTGTTTTGAAGCACCACGTGATGATCGGGTGTGTTAGATTCTGTGAGTGTATACAACATGAGCAAGCCAGATTTGCTCATGCGGAAGCTAAGGTTTGAACTTGACGAGCCTAGCATGTACAGACATGGTCTCGCAACACGGATCACCGAAAGGTAAAGCATGAGTCATATAGTAGATATGATGAACATGTTGATTGTTCGCCATTGAAGCTACATCAACTCTCGTGATGATCGGTTTTGATGTGGTGGATTTGGTTCGTGTGATCACTAAAACAATGTGAGGGATATTGTTTTGAGTGGGAGTTCACCTAGATTAATTTAACTATTAATTAGAACTCAATTTGTCATAAACTTAGTCTAAACTATTGCAAATATGTTGTAGATCAATGGCGGCCACTACCATCAATTTTAATGCGTTCCTAGAGAAAGAAAAGTTGAAAAACAATGGAAGCAACTTCGCGGATTGGTTCCGCAATTTGAGGATTGTCCTGAATGCTGGTAATTTGACCTATGTACTGGTTAAAGAATGTTTACCTCACTCGGAAGAATCAGTACTCCACAGTTCACTGTGCTATCTTGTATGGTTTGGAATCGTAGCTTCAGAAAAGGTTTGAGAACCATGACCCACATGATATTGTCCGTGAACTCAAAATGATATTTGAGGCTCACGCAGCAGTTGAGAGTTATGAGGCTTCTGAAAAGTTCTTTAACTGCAAGATGGAAGAGGGCAGCTCCGTCAGTGAGCACGTGCTTAAGATGTCTGGGCACGCAAACAAACTCCAAAGCTTAGGTATAGTGATTCCTAATTCTTTGGGGATTCACCGTGTCCTCCAATCACTACCACCAAGTTACAAGAACTTTGTGATGAACCACAATATGCAAAATATGGACAAGACATTGCTAGAACTCTTCTCCATGTTGAAATCTGCAGAAGTGGAGATCAAGAAAGAGCACCAAGTGTTGTTGGTCAATAAGACCACAAAATTCAAGAAGCAAGGCAAGTCTAAGCAAAAGGGAAACTTCAATAAGGGCGGTAAGAAAGTTATCGCGCCGGCGAAGAAGACCAAGACTGGGCCTAAGCCTGATACTGAGTGCTTTTACTGCAAGGGAGAGGGTCACTGGAAGCGGAATTTCCCAAAGTACTTGGCGGATTTGAAGAACGGCAACATCAAGAAGAAAGGTATATCCGATATACATGTTTTTGATGTGTATCTCACTAGTACTCGTAGTAGTGCCTGGGTATTTGATACTGGTTAGGTTGCTCATATGTGTAACTCGAAACAGGTGCTGCAGAATAAACGGAATCTAGCGAAGAACGAGGTGATGATGCGCGTTGGAAATGGATCAAATGTTGATGTGATCGCGGTCAGCACGCTACCTCTTCATCTACCATCGGGATTAGTTTTATACTTAAATAATTGTTATTTGGTGCCTGCGTTGAGCATGAACATTATATCTGGATCATGTTTATTGCAAGACGGTTACTTGTTTAAGTCCGAGAACAATGGTTGTTCGATTTATATGAGTAATATGTTTTATGCACATGCACCTTTGATAGATGGTCTATTCTTATTGAATCTCGATTGTGGAAATACACATATTAATAACATTGAAGCTAAACGTTTGAAATTGAGCGATAACTCGACCTATATGTGGCACTGTCGTCTTGGTCATATTGGAGTGAAGCGTATGAAGAAACTCAATTCCGATGGACTTCTTGAATCACTTGATTTTGAATCACTTGAAAGATGCGAAGCATGTCTGATGGGTAAAATGACTAAGACTCCATTTTCTGGTATGATGGAGCGAGCTACGGACTTATTGGAAATCATACATACCGATGTGTGTGGCCCAATGAGTGTAGCATTGCGAGGTGGTTATCGTTATGTTCTTACCTTCATGGATGACTTGAGTAGATATGGGTATATCTATTTTATGAAACATAAGTCCGAAACTTTCGAGAAGTTTAAGGAATTTCAAAGTGAGGTAGAGAATCAACGTAACAAGAAGATTAAATTTCTACATTCTGATCGTGGAGGTGAATATCTAAGTTACGAGTTTGGCGAGCATTTGAAGAAATGCGGAATACTTTCACAATTGACACCGCCGGGAACACCACAACGTAATGGTGTGTCCGAAAGTCGTAATCGAACTCTCTTAGATATGGTTCGTTCTATGATGTCACTTACAGATTTACCGCTATCGTTTTGGGGTTATGCATTATAAACAGCCGCATTCACTTTAAATAGGGCACCATCTAAATCCGTTGAGACGACACCGTATGAATTATGGTTTGGGAAGAAACCTAAATTGTCGTTCCTTAAAGTTTGGGGTTGCGAAGTCTATGTAAAGAAGTTACAGCCGGACAAGCTTGAACCCAAAGCGGAAAAATGCGTCTTCATAGGATACCCAAAGGAAACTATTGGGTATACCTTCTATCATAGATCCGAGGGCAAAATCTTCGTTGCCAAGAATGGATCTTTTCTAGAGAAGGAGTTTCTCTCGAAAGAAGTGACTAGAAGGAAAGTAGAACTCGACGAGGTTGTTGAACCTTCTCTCGAACTTGCGAGTAGCGCAACACCAGAAGTAGAATAAGAGAGGAAGCTAATGATGTTGATCATGAAACTTCGGTTGAAGTTACTACGGAACCTCGCAGGTCAACGAGAACTTGTACCACTCCTGATTGGTATGATCCCGTTATGAGTGTCATGTTGGTGGATAACACTGATGACCCTGCGACATATGAGGAAGCGATGATGAGCCCAGATTCCAATAAATGGCAAGAATCCATAAAATTGGAGATTGGATCCATGTACGAAAACCAAGTATGGACTTTGGTGACTTACCGGATTGCGGGAAGGCTGTCGAGAACAAATGGATTTTCAAGAAGAAAACAGATGTTGATGGTAATGTTACTGTCTATAAAGCTAGACTTGTCGCAAAAGGGTTTCGACAAATTCAAGGAGTTGACTACGTTGAGACTTTCTCACCAGTAGCGAAGCTAAAGTCTGTCAGGATTATGTTAGCAATTGTTGCATATTATGATTATGAGATATGGCAGATGGATGTCAAAACAGCGTTCCTCAATGGAGACATTTATGAAGAGTTGTATATGATGCAACCCAAAGGTTTTGTCGATCCTAAAGATCCTAACAAGGTATGCAAACTTCAAAGGTCCATATATGGATTGAAGCAAGCATCCCGAAGTTGGAATCAACGTTTTGATAAGGTAATCAAAAGTTTTGGTTTTATACAAACTTATGGAGAAGCTTGTATTTACAATAAAGTGAGTGGGAGCTCTGTAGCATTCTTAATACTATATGTAGATGACATATTGTTGATTGGGAATGATGTAGACCTTCTTAATAGTGTCAAGGATTATTTGAATAATAGTTTTTCAATGAAAGATATTGGCGAAGCAGCTTACATATTAGGCATAAATATTTATAGAGATAGATCGAGATGCCTAATATCATTGTCACAAAGTACATATTTGGACAAGGTTCTAAAGAGGTTTGGAATGGAAGATAGCAAGAAAGGGTTCTTGCCCATGTTGCCCAATACGACCTTGAGTAAAACTCAAAGTCCTGCAACGACAGAAGATAGAGAAAGGATGAGTAAGACTCCCTATGCCTCAGCCATAGGATCTCTAATGTATGTCATGCTATGTACTAGACCCGACATTGCATATGTTGTTAGTTTGACTAGCAGATATCAAAGTGATCCAGGAGTGGATCATTGGACAGCGGTCAAAAACATCCTTAAGTACTTGAGAAGAACTAAGGATATGGTTCTTTCTTATGGAGGTGAAGAACAGCTCGTTGTTAATGGTTACACCGATGCTAGTTGGAACACCGATCCGGATGATTCTAAATCTCAATCTGGATACGTATTTACTTTGAATGGTGCAACAGTTAGCTGGAGGAGTGCAAAGCAAAGCGTTATGGCGAGATCTTCAACTGAATCGAAATACATAGCTTCTTCGGAGGCTTCACAAGAAGCGATATGGATGAAGGAGTTCATTACAGAGCTTGGTGTGATTCCAAGTGCGCTGGACCCAATGTCTATCTATTGTGATAACATGGGCGCCATAGCCAATGCGCAAGAACCAAGGTCACACAAGAAACTGAAGCACATCAAGCTACATTTTCACGCTATTCGAGAACATGTCCAAGATGGTGACATAAAGATTTGCAAAGTACACACAGATCTGAATGTGGCGGATCCGTTGACTAAACCTCTCCCGAGAGCAAAACATGACCAACACCAAACTGCCATGGGTGTTCGGTATATTATCATGTAATCTAGATTAGTTGACTCTAGTGCAAGTGGGAGACTGTTGGAGATATGCCCTAGAGACAATAATAAATGTAGTTATTATTATATCTTTGTGTTTATGATAAATGTTTACATTCATGCTATAATAGTATTAACCGGAAACATTAATACTTGTGTGATTTGTAAACTAAAATAGAGTCCCTAGTAAAGCCTCTTTATAATACTAGCTTGTTGGTTAATAAATGATCGTGGTTTCCCGATCATGAACATTGAGATTTTGTTAACAACAAGATCATATCATTAGGAGAATGGTATGATGGACATACTCCTATAGATAAGTGTAGCATAAAGATCAAGTCATTTTAATAGTTCAATTGCTATAAGCTTTCTGATACATAGTAACCTAATTCCTTCGACCATGAGATCATGCTAATCACCATCACCGGAAGGATGCTTTGATGACATCAAACACCACACCGTAACTCGGTGGTTATAAAAGTGCCATTGAGTGTTCGGAAAGTATGGGTTGAGGCACATGGATCAAGAGTGGGATTTGTCCATCCATATGACAGATAGATATACTCTAGGCCCTCTCGGTGGAATGTCATCCGATTAGCTTGCAAGCATGTGACTGGCTCACAAGGGATCACATACCACGGTAACGATAAAAGAGTACTTATCGGTAACGAGGTTGAACTAGGTATGCAGAGATACCGACGATCAAAACCTCGGATAAGTAAACTATCGTGAGACAAAGGGAAATTGGTATCGTATGTAAGTGGTTCATTCGATCGCAAAGAAATCGTAGAAATATGTGGGAGCCATATGAATTTCTAGATTCCTCTATTGGTTATTGATCGGAGAAGTGTCTCGGTCATGTCCGCATAATTCACGAACCGTAGGGAGACACACTTAAGGATTCGATGTTGTTGTGTAGTTATGGAATGATGAGTAAGAGACCGAATGTTGTTCGGAGTCTCGGATGGGATCCGGGATATCACGAGGAGATCCGTAATGGTCCGGAGAATAAGATTCATATAAGGAAAGTCCTGTTTCGGAGTTCGGGAATGATTCCGGTGTTTTCACCTGGAATGTTCTAGAAGGGTCTGGAAGGTCCGGCACTCCGGAGGGGAAGGGTACATGGATGTGTCATGACAATATGGAATGGTTGCATCATGTACTAGGTCACTTGGCTGGGCAAAATAAAGAGAGAAATCAAATCGAAGTTTGAAAGTCAAACGCCAATTTGAAAAAGTCAAATCTCAAGTTTGCTCAGTGGAGGGAGAGTAGGAAACCTACTTGGGGAGGAAGTCCCCTCCCTCCACCCGCCGGCCAAGGAGGAGGAGTTGGAGGAGGACTCCCTCCTCCCAACCGGCCACCCTCCACCTATATAAGGAGGGGTAGGGCTGCCCCCTACCCTCACACCCAAAACCCTAGCTCCTGCGCGCCACCACCTCCAAGTGCTGCAGCCGCCTAGGGCTCCTCCAAGTCGGCGACTTGGGGTTTCCCCAAAACCCTAGACGCCGGCCACACCCTCCCCTTGGTGCCCTCTAAACCGTAGATCGCCAAGGCCTCTCTCATACTCCATTATACTCGCTCCGGCTTAAGGCGAAGCCCTGCGAGATCTCCCCTCTACTTTCGACACCACGCCATCGTGCTGCCGGAATCGCGAGGAGAGTACTACAACCTCCGCTGCCTGCTGGAACAAGAGAGAGAAAGGTCTTCATCGAGTACCGAACGTGTGACCGACTGCGGAAGCGCTGCCAGAACGCAGCGCCGGAAGGATCGTCTACGCGATCTTGAGATCTGCAAGAGTACGACTAAATCATCTACGAGAATCTGCTCTCGTTAACCGCTTTGCAATCTTTAAGGGCGAGTTCCTCTATTGACTCGTTGCTACAATCTAATAGATAGATCTTGGCTTGTTTGTTTGCATGCGGTAGAATTTTTTTGTTTTCCATGCTACGAACCCCTACAGTTCCTTCATCACAGAACACACAATTTGTACTCTGTAGCTGAAAGTTCTTTTTGCTCATCATTTAGATAGTGTTCAGTCTATCCTGGATCATATGCCAGAAAAAGAATTTGTATTTTGGCAGGCATGGAGACTTCCAAATCCGTTGAAGGGATCATGAGCATCGGGAGCTTTGGTCAAGGCGAGATAGACTCTGTTCGTAGGATACTTTCCCTCCCATGGAAAGGACCAAATATCAGTATCTTGCGATTCATTAATTAGATTTAGCTTTGATGAAACTTCTATGAGCTAGCTTGCTGCAACCATGGATAAGGGAAGTTGAAACATTTAAAGTGTTAGTGATTAGAATGTATATTATCCATTGCTTTTTCCTCACAAGGTAATTATTATAGATTTTATTTATGTCCTCCCCCAAACCAAGGCATGGAAGCATGTATCATGGTCTGAAGTGTCTTGGTCTTTGTGTTCATATGGTGTCACGAGAGGTCACGAGAGTCCTCTGCTAGATATTGGTAGGTGGTAAATAGAATTAATCTTTTGTTTGCCTTTTTCTATGAGATTTTGCCTGTAACATTGTCAATTAGGGTTTAGAGCTTTAGCTAGCACCATTTTAGCACAATAAATAATAATTTCTCAGTCCCATAATATAACATCTTATATTATGGAACACAAGGAATAGTACCTGAATTGTTACACCTTCCGAGGTTGTAGGTGGCCTTTAGGAGATTCATTTCAAAACATATTCTCACTGACAAATCTAAGTGAGTTCATTGGTACTCTTGGTATTTATTTATATTTACAGGGTTTGAAATAGGTTAGGTGGTTTTGGATACGCAGTCATTTCTCATCTTCTTCATACCAAGATGAGATATGCATAGTCATTTCTCATTGACTCTCAGGTATATATTTAGTGTCTTCTCGGTATGCATGGTGGATGAAAAATAGGAAGTACATGCTGCTTTTTGTTCCAAAAGAAAACATGGATACATAAAAAGTGTGTAATCATACTTCTCAAGTTTTTTTATTGGCATGTAGAAGATTATTCAGCTAGGGCAAATAGATATTACATAATTATGTTTTCCATGGTATTTTATTTGTTTGTTTGTTTTTAAGTAACAAAATGCACATGTAAATTGGTCAACATTGAATTTTACAGATTGTATCCTCACTAAAACCCATATATTTTGGAATAGAATGAGCACATTTTGGCCTAACTCGGTATATGTCTACAATTTCTTGAAAGGGTGATATTTTTAAAAATAAACAAGGTCTACAAAATTTAATTTGGCTACAAATGCGTAGTCAAATATATTGATTTAACCACAATAGAATTGTGACATTGCGAGAAAAGTCACACATGGTATTCAGGTGTGCATTTTAAGCATTTTAAAACATATATTGGTAATGAAGTTTAGAAAGTTAAGTTAGACCTATATTCAGACAAATGTCATTATTTCTCTTCTGTCATACTTACCGAATAAAGCCCAAAAGTTTCTCTTTAGGTAATTTGTCCTACAGCCTATATACAGTGCACGTGACCTAAATACACATTTTCCCACTCCCTTCGTCTTTTTTTGGAATTGATTTGCCATTTTCACAATCTACTTAGAGAATGTCATAGCCATGTAGTCGTAATCTTTTACTCCCTCACGATCTCATTTAGTACAACTTCATACTAAATCAGCGACATTTATTGTTCTCTAAGATACACAATTTACATCTAAAGGTCTCTAATTCCCATCAACAAATACTAGTACCACCCCGACCCGAGCCAATAAGATTCAACAACACCCAGGTTTCATCAACACGTCCAAAAACCTTCAATAAAGGTTGAAATAGATATTAGAGAAAGCACAGAGCGCGAGTGGCAGACCAAATCATGTTTTAATTAATTGAGATTCATCATGCATTTCCATACGTTTTCAGCACAAACGTCAACAACACCCAAGTTTTATCAACACATCCTAAAACCTTCAATAATGATCGAAATAGATATTAGAGAAAGCACAGAGTGAGTGGCAGACCAAATCATTTTTTAATTAATTGAGATCCATCATGCATTTCCAAGGGTTCAGCACGAACATGCCCCAAACTGGTATGGGCTAACTGTATTTCTCACAAAAATCACACGATGACAAATCAATACCCAGAGAAGATAAGGAACAGAACACAAAGCCAACTAGATTCAAAAACGTTGTATAAACAATAGTAATTACAGTTCCATGGAGTTAACCAGAAAGCAACGTCTCAGGGAGCCAAATGGAATCAGATATGTAGCCTCAGGAGCACCCAGAAAGCAAGTTACTATGCAAAGAATTGGTACATACTCTAATCTATGGAGATGTTACGGAAAACCAGCCGAATGATATGGAACACAACCCGTAAACTTGTACTATTCATCTTGGGACAATGTATGTATCTGTACAGGAGCAAGTTCCGTTATTTTTCTTTTGCCACATAGACATCTATTGAGTACGCCTCTGGCACTGGAAGATTTCCCAGTGAAGCCCTGTTCACTAATCACCCCGTTAGTGACAAGATATGAGTAGCCCTGGCCGAGCAAGCATGATAAAAATGCAAGCAGAAGCCTCCGGTCACGAGAAGAGAACAGATGATGGTTGCTTGAAGCTAGAGCTGGAAGCACCAGCTTTGTTTGGTGATGTTGTCATCTTATCCTTTGAGATGACATTACCAGCTACCAGCTCGGAAGAATTTGGCCGCTGGCTGTTTTCACTATGGAGTGGTCTCGCCCAGATTTTGATTAGCCCCTCACGGCATATGGTGACAATTGATTCACTGGTGAATTCTAAGCCAGAGAGGGGATCAGCGTGTACTCTGTGTGCAACGAGGGGCGAGAGCTTTGGTACATCTCGCATCCGTGGAGAAGGCTGAAGAACACCAGTAGGAGGAGGGCATGCACTGTCCCAGTGTGCAGAAGGGCTTCCACTGCTAAATGTTGGTGACCCACTTGAAGGATGTCGTAGTGGCACAGCAATCTCATCCATTGCCAGATCCCAGAGAAGCAGTTGAGTATCCTAAGTGCATGGAAAGGTGAAAAGGCATTATTTCCAGTATGAAACAATATGCTTAATGGTAAATTGAAGCATAAACCACATGATAATAGCACATCCTATGTCCAAGATATATTAATGAAATGAAATTTCAAGTTGTACTGCGTGGTCAAGAGTAAATATCTAATGCCACAGGTAAACAACAAACACATGAAATAGGAAAGACAAAATACTTATTTGGGAGGCATATAATAGGAAATACAACCAACTTATTTGTGAGGCCCGGACTCTCCTCAGCACCTCCTGCCAAATCCAGTCCAGTCCATTTTGTCCAGGCTTAGGCCAGGATGCCTGCCGGAACTGGGCTTCCCAAACAAGGGGGAAAGGGCCAGCATGAGCATGTGGCAGGCGGCAGACTGCGTATCACTACTTTTTTTTAGCAAAAAACTAGTGAGATCCAACTCTAGAGGCATGCTCATTGTTCACAACTGTAAAGTTAATCAACCCAGCAAGCAAGTACTGATACAAAACTTAGATATTACTAACATTTCAATCCTTATCAGCACTCACAGCTACTCCCTCCGTTTCAAAATATAAGATGTTTTAGCTTTGTGAAGCAAATGTATCTAGACTACTTTTAGTATGTAGGTTCACTTGTGTTTGGAATGAATCTACACACTAAAAGAAGTCTAGATACACTTTCTTCACAAACCTAAAACATCTTATATTTTGAAACGGAGGGAGTATATAAGAAAACAAACAAGTTCTTTCTACCACTTACTATTATTATGTCAGTTTGAGCAAGAGCTATATCAATCTCAAATTATGCCCCTGATTAACAAATTTGTTACTCCCTCCTGACCCAAATTAGTTGACTCAAATTTGTCAAGATACGAATGTATCTAATACTAAATCATGTCTAGATACACTCGAATCTAGAAAAATCTAAGTACTAATTTGGGTCGGAGGGAGTATTTTATATGAAGTTATTGTTACCTGACCAACAGAACCAAAGCGATACATCACACTTTCTACTGCTTCATCAGAATTTGGTGGGGACCAATACGAATCAAAGGCAACTGAGCTAACCTGCAGACCAGAAAAGAGATTTGCATAAAAATAGCAAGTTTCGACAAAATAGCTGGTAAACAAAGACAACTGTAACGATAATATCACCCATGATGTATGCCCCTCGCCCCATGCAACCATCTTTCTGTCATCCATGCTCCATACTTGCACAAGATCATCTTCCCCGCCAGATAATAAATATTTTCCATCCGCACTGTAACAGGACAACACAGACAAATTATTGACATCTTTCTTGTTCTGTTTTAGAGAAGAAAGGTAAACGGAGAAAAAATGCAATGGCTATATAAATACACTACCAAATTCATATGTAGCAGCGTTTTTTATATGGGTATGCTGTTCAACAATTATATAGCTAAAACTTTAACTCCACAGCTGTTGTGAAATGGCACAAATAGATCCAATTGCATCAGGAAAATCGTACAAGCAACACTAAGTTATGTTGTGACAATGTGCAAAGGGATAAGAGATGCAAGTATGAATACTACTTAGCATATTACACAGTAATGGACAAACTTCGTTCGAAACCAGAAAATAGTAAGACAACAAAATATCATGGCAGATCGAGCTGCGAGAGCCTAGATAAGGTGCAATCTTGACCCAATGTGCATTGGACAAATGGACAACGATTTCTTTAATATATTATTACATGACAATTCAAGATCTGGAGTTCCAGATGATTCTGATAACAAAGAATACTCAAATAATTTACAAGAACATAAACAGAAGTGCCAAGTCAAACGTAACTCAATAAGCAAGCAGGTCAAATAAGGCTGAGTTCATACAGCACCAGTCAATTATAACACAATTTGCTAGCAGTCAAATAAGGCTGAGTTCTAACTGAGAAGCCAAGAAAATCACTTTTAGTAGCACGCTATAGGTCTATTGCATGAAGAGCCATGACTTCTATAGCTCGATATACGGCTGCTAGAACAGTTGAGGGGCTACAGTAGCCTGCTACAACATGTTGTATATGTAGTGTTTCAGCACAAGATCTTTCAAGTTTAGTGTGCGGTTTTGAGTTCATACTAAGCAAAGTAGCAAACACCATCTTCACATGTAGTCACATTGGGTTGTGTAAGATGGATGCTGAAAGTTTAAGATTAACTTAATATATAACCATAAATAAGAAATAGACATGCGTGCTGTCTGCACCAACTATGTTGCTGCTAGTTTCATCCATCATAAATACACTTAGCTGCTGTTTTTCCACAGTTTTTATATGTAGATTGGTCAATTCTGATGAAAACTCAAAAAAATAGTCTCACAGCGACAGGTATAATTTACAGAAAGACCTTAAATGGTTTTGTGTGATTCACAGTTTAGTCGACACAATTACAAGAGGTAAACATGACAATCCTAAAAGTGGATGCAACAGAACTTATGCATAAAAACAGATACAGAACTATTGGTTTTTGTTTTGTCAGATTTGAAGTACGAGTTTCCATGGCTAAAAAAGGAGTGTCTACACGCGCGCCTAGGCCACAGCAAAACATCTAGCGCTTATGCGTTCCTAGGCATGCGATTAGGCGAGATAAGCGCTAGGCAGATGCAAATTGACATTAAAGCCTAGCGCTTTTGGAGCCTTGCTGGTTTCACGAAGTAGGTGAGGGCATACGACAAAGTAGGCACCATATATCAGCGCAACAGTTCATTGCAATCAGCAGTTTACCTCCATGAGCAGCATAAAAGAGCACCATAGTAACTTTTCCCACCAAATATTAGTTGTTCTTTCACAAAATCAAATACTCTTAAATAGCCTGCAAGCAATTGAAACACTTGAGTACAATATATCACAGACAAGAAAATTTTTAGTGCATGTCAATTCTCGTTCTTGGCTAGAGAAATTACCATCTCGACCAACAGTTGCCATGTAAGCTCCATCAGGGGAAAATGAGATGGCATTGATTGCACCTTGACAGATGTGCCATCTTGCTGTAGGATTGCTCTGCATTATTATTTACATCCCAGAATCAATGATAGCAGCTACAGTCTAAAAATCATCATGTTCAGAAATTTCTTAACTTCACTTGAATTAATATTTTGCAGCATTTAGAAAAGAAATCTTAGCAGCAAGAATAGACTTCCAGGTTCATAGTACTGGTAACAGTATGACCTGCTGGTAAAGTACTACTCCCTCCGTTTCAAAATATAAGATGTTTTAGGCGTAGTTTGGCAACAAAGTTTTTTCTAAAACTGAAGTATATCAATACCATATTATTTTAGTGCCTAGCAAAGGAATACTTCAGTTTTTCTCTTTTCTCAGTTTTAGAAAAAAGAGGGTCCAACCTCTTTCTCAAATACTTCAACAAAACCATAGTTTTAGAGGATACTTCAGTTTTAAAACCATATTATTTGTTGGATCCAAACACCTCAAAGTATTTAAGACTTCAGTTTTTTCAAAAACCAAAGTATTCTCTTAATACTTTAAAAATACTTAGATACCAAACGGGGCCTTAGCTTTTGTGAAACTAATTTATCTAGACGTATTTTAGTGTGTAGATTCGGAGTGAACCTACACACTAAAAGAGGTCTAGATACATCCGTTTCACAAAAGCTAAAACATCTTATATTTTGAAACAGAGGGAGTACTTAAGAACCTGACGTAGCCTGATATGGTAGAAGTAGGACCAAGTGATAGATAGACATCACGACAGTACATTCAATGAAAGTTGAGCTAGCAAAAGAACACACAGTTTGTGCTCTATTGTCGACTAGCAAGTGTCAACCCAGCACGACCACATGAAGCTTGTGTAGAATGAGTCAGTTACCAAGAAAGAACACCAGGGAAACTAACTTCTTACCTTTGTGACAACTAGAGGCATATGATTCATAATTCTAGAATATTGGTTAATGCTCTGCTGTCAACTAGCAAGTGTCAAGCCAGCACAACCACATGAAGCTTGTGCAGAATGTGTCAGTTATCAAGAAAGAACACCAGAACTAACAATGCAGGAAACTAACTTTGTACGTTCTACGAGAATTAGAGGCCTATGATTCGTAATTCTAGAATACTGGTTTACCTTACCAGTTTATATAGAAATAGAGGCTGGTGCACGACATATGACCTCACACATATCACACAACTTCTACCATGCAAATAGGGAAGAAATGAAATGCACTACCCACTTATAGGAAAAGAAATGTGGTGTCCCCGTTCCCTAGAGGGACTTATCCTGACATAGAGAAACTGATACTTCACCCACACAGTTTACACCCAAGTGAACTGAAAGTTATTGTGCCGTACTGTCGTGTGAGTGGGGGTACGCCTCATAACCCCCATACTTTTGTTGTGTACATTCTTTTCATGTTAGAACATCTAGTTTACATTGGTGCAGAAGTTACACAACATATTGTAGCAGTTCCCTCAACAAATGCTATCTCAATCCTCAGTACGTCCCAAATATAAGGCATGCTTGACTTTGCATGGTCTTCAATGCACAACTTTGACCAATAATATATGTCAAAGTATATGGATTGGGCATATACTACCTCCATTCCAAAATGTAAGATGTTTTGGTGGGCTATTATATCAAAACATCTTACATTTTGAAACAAGAGGTACTGAGGTAGTATAAATGGTGGAATATTGTTGTATTTGTCCTGTGAAATACTTCTATTTCATGTCTTCATATTAATTTTTTAGACATAATACAAGTGAATATCATAATCAAGTTGTGCAGGGAAGAAAAGAAAAAGTCAAGCGATCTTTTATTTTGGGACAGAGGGACTATATATTTTGTGTTGTTGCAAACCTCATATGCTGCGACAGCTAACTTAAGTTTTTGCATCATATTATTTTGGAGTGTTTCAATAAAGCATCAGGAAAAATTGGAATGTTTAAATTCTATGTGCATTCTAAAGATGCTGGATACAATATTGCACGAAATGCTTTCGTTTACAACAAAAAAAGATTTGACCAATATGTGCAAAACGTATATACTTTTATCAGTTTCTTTATTTTCCTGATGCAGATTTGGCAGCATGCTGATACTGTCTTTTGAATCTTATAAATAATAGTTTAATGTGCTGCAGTGAGTTTTTTGAAATGGTGAATCATTCTACCTTTTAGGAGATGTTAAAAACAGAAAATAACAACGACGGATCTTAAAATCCAGTAATGAACTAAAGAGAAAAAATGTTACAGGCATACATTCTGGCTATCAAACCCAACAAATAATTGTATGAGTGCATTAGTTTCCCCAGACATACAGGTGCTAATTCTTTCCTAAAGAAAGTTTTCAAAACAAGTATTTCCTCGTTACCAAATGTTAAACCATCACAACATCGATATCCATGTGTGTGCGTGTTTTTAGTACTCCCTCCGTCTCAAAATAGATGTCATAAATTTGTGTAGATTTGGATGTATCTAGACACTATTTAGTATATAGATACATCCAAATTTAGACAAATTCTCGACATGGAGGGAGTAGAAGATATCAAATGCCATAGATGTCAACTCTAAAAGATAACAAATACCATTAGTAGATGGAAATCAAGTGCTCTACAATACCTTACTGGACTTTGCATGTGAAATCATCAGCTGATTTTGATCCTTTACAGTTGGAAATGTCCAGTCAGCATTTCCATCCTTGGACTGAACATAAAAAATAATCAGTTCAAAAAATTGACATGACAACGCATGATTACGTTGTAACAAAACATGATAACAGTAGGGGCTCACTTTGTCATAAACGTACAGATTTCCATCAGCATTACTGACAACAAAAATGCCTTCACGCTCCGGCACCCATGCAACACAAGTACATCGACTGCAATGACAGCATCCAGTGAAGTCAAATTTGAGCTGATCGCAAATAGTCATATTTTTCAACCAATATTTAAATGTATATACTTCAGTCATCCCAAAACCTACATGTGTGATTTTTTTGGAGTTTTTTTCAAATATGATATTCTGAGGGCTCAAGTGTTTAGAGGGGTTGGGGGGAGGTAAACCAAGCCAGTAGTATATAGGGGAGGGAAAGTCCACTTTCCGTTTATTTTTATTTTTTTGCAATGTTAAAAAGACCTCAAATCTAAAGAAATATCAGATCAGCCCAAAAATCCAAGATATTATTTACTTATTTAGGAGCATATACATTAGGTACCGCAGCAATCAGCCCATAACATCTTCAACAATCAACAGTATCCTTCAGTAACTCGGCCACCACAGAGAAGGAAAATTTGTGTGCTGTCTGTAGGGAGGTCTTAGCACAAGCCCCTTACGGAATTTTGTTTCGAGGGTTTTTACATTTCCTGAGTTGCAGGTTACCAATGGTCATTTTGCTGTCAGTAGTGAGTTTTGCTAAGTTGGGAGTAAACCGCATGAGGTTTGCATTTTCCACCATGTTCCCATACAAATATGGCACCTGTAACTACCTCGTATTTTTCATATATCGAATGGCAGAGCTCATGTCCTTCGGTTGGCAAGAAGAACATGCATGCAACCAAAATGCTTCATTTCAGAGTGAGTAGGCAAGGGAGGTACATCACTATTCAGCTTGAGCTCTCTGTACCAAAAAAATGCTAACACTAAACGATCTTCACGAACTCCATAAAGAGGGCAGGAACGAGATTACTATTGGACCCGCCATAATAGGGTACATTCAAAACAAGGAACTGACAAGTTGACAAACTCTTGCATGCCAATTTGAAATAGTCGGCATGAAAAAGCATGCACTGCAGAGCATACTACCAGGCATTTCAATAGTGCTTACATAGATGATGAAGGGAAATAAATGTTTGCTACTATCCACTAAGCTCCATCAAATGAAGTAAGTAAAAGAAGTCTTTGGCATAGTCCTTAACCACTAAAAATAGCATCACTCTCTTACAGGTTACAACTTCTAATAATAAGAAAAGGTAGGAATTCTGAGCTTTTGTTAACAATAGTGTATTGAGGATGTGGCATGAAACAAAAATATGAAACAGTTGGAGCACTTGTGAGGTAATTATGATATAAAATTGTAACAATCATACTATGAAATTTTATCGTTTCCGTTTTTTCAAAAAAAAAAGGAAGAAGCAATCATGCCTGTTGGCAGTTCCATCCTTGTCTTTGTTTATAAAATGTTGAGATGCAACAGGCTTCTTTCCAGGATCTTGCAACTGCTGCCTCAATGACATTGAATAGACTGCACAATGTACACATAACTCGATAAATCGACTCAGGAGATGGTTCAATTTAAGAGTGAAGCATTATCAATTACAAAGCACTGACCATCTCCTGACCATACTCCAACAATCAGGTCATGCCCATCTTTGGCCTCCGAGTCAAATGCATGACAAAGTGGGTTTGAGTTGCTGAAGTGGATGGACTTTACTGGATCCTGGTGCAGTTAATAACTTGGTCAGAGAGCAACATGGCAACATAGTTGTAAGTAACTTTAGCATGCATTCGGCAAAGGAACTAAATACTTTGTCATGTGAGTTGAGATCACTGATGAACAGTGTATCAGCAGTATTGAAGATGATGTACGTGCCCTTGCCATCATAATTCACCACGGCTTGTGATCCACTAACGCTCGTTGACATACCGACGCCTCCTCCCACACGGCTGCTCCCCGAAACAGCCCTGCTGACACCATTGTTCCCCGCAAAGCTAAGTGTCCGGTTCCCATTCCCGGTACCAAGCAGTCTCGCAGCTGCAGATCGCATACCGCTGCCAGAACTTGGCGTTGAAGGTGTAGAACCCTGCGCCACTGGTTTCTCCTTCAAATATGCCACTGTCATCTGCCATCGTCAAAAGTTAGTGATACAATCTTAACTTTTCAAACTACAAGAATAAACATCGCTATGAAGTCAATCATCACAAAGCAAGCAAGATAACTGAAATCATCAGTTATACCATTAGAACCGTCAATAAGAAACCCCTCTAAATTCATCAATATGTGAGGCCCCATAGATGGTCACTCCTAAGGGACTGGCAGCAACCTAGGATGCCAATTTAATGGAGGCACTAAATATGAAGTAACGTCCTATAAAATGTCACCTGAATTACCACAACCCAAAAATTACCAGAAATTATAACTAAAATCAATCAAAATCCCAACCACATACACGAAGAAAGACACACCCGAATCCAGCACCTGATCAGGTCAACACCCAGCACCACTGCCCAATTCCACCCCATCCAGAACAGCCCATCGAGATCCCGACAGTCGTACCAACCCTCACCACAAACCCCACGGCCAGATCACCGGCGTTGCTGAGTCGTTGCCGTTCATACCTCAGAGACGGTCTTGCCGCCGGCGCCGTGGTTGTAGTGCAGCACGGAGGGGGAGTGGGTCTTCTCGTACTGCAGCTTATGCCGCCCCTCGGGGGTCTTGAAGTAGGTCTTCAGACCGGGCGCGCCCCCGGCCGCGCCGCTCCCACCAGCCGACGACGACGTCGCCATACCCACGCGCCGGCACCAGCTACACCGCTCGCAGGTCGCAGGCAGCCCCCACCTCCGCGATCGCCTCCGCAATGCTTAAGCACGCGTGGTCATCTCGTGCCTCTGCCGCCGCAATCAGCCGCCGTGCTACGAGGCAAGTGAGGGTTAGGGTATTGGGGGTGGTCAGATTGGGATCGATGCGACGGGGAGGCGGTTTGATTTGGGATGAGAGATGCCGGTGGGCGTTGGAGAAACAGAGACCTGGTGCTGGTGGTAGGAGGAGAAACAGAAATGACTATTTTCCCCCTCTCCCCGCACCGTGTAAGAAAGATCAATTATGGGCGTGCCTCTGCGTATTTCTATTTTTGTCATAAATCAAACTTAATAAAATTTGATCAACTTTATTATAGAAAAGGTACTACATTTATAGATTTATCCTAATCAAACCAAATTGCTAGTGGCGGATACTTAGGATGGCAATTTTATCCATGGATCCAGGTATCCACGGATATCCGACCCGGTGGGCAAAGGTATGGAGTCCTAATTACATCCACGGATTTTATGGGGCGGATATCAGCTAACTCATGGGGCGGGCATGGGTAGTAGTTTCACTCCACGGATATCCAACGGATACCCGGCTGACATGTGGGACCCACATGTCAGTGAGATTATTTTTTATATATGCAATATTTACTAAATAAATGACCCCAGATTTCATGGTCTCGAGCGGAAGACTAATTAGTCCACATCGTAGTCGACTTGCAACAAAAATATCAGAATCTCTCATGTGTATGCAATCATGGTCTCGAGCGGACATATTAGTTAATTCATTTATACATTTTCACCTTTGTTTCTAACTTCTCTTGTGAAATATGAAATCTAAGTTGCTCTTATTTTTGGCAATTGCATTAGGTGATATTCATGGTAATCTCCTTGATGTACAAAATATTCTTGAAGATGAACAAGAAGAAATGGTATTATTTCTGTAGTCATTTACTTACTTCCATTATTCATTCTTGTGATGTGTAACTTTGATAAGCTTTAGTGTTTCTTCAATTGTAGGATGCCAATGAATCCATTGTCACCGAGGAATGAGGCTCTACTCATCCAAGTTTCAACTCAATATTTCTACTATGCATTGCTATATCTTGTATTGGAAACTTGTAATAAAAGCATTCTCTAAGACTGTTATGAGACATCTATGTACTTTGTGATGTTACCGTGTGATATTTTAAGTACTATGTGGTTAAAATATTATTGCTTTGATATTCCTATGTATTATCCATATAATATTTGTTGAAATGCTGCTGAAATGCTGTCGGAAATTACTATTATATCGTAGTTATGCTGAATGTTATTATGATTATTGTATATAGTGTGTAAACCAATGGATATCCATGGATACTGGACATCCAACGGGTTTGGATCTGGAGCGACATCCATGCCCATGGATATCTTTGTGGGCGGGTTAGAATGAGTTTCATGGATTTGGATTTGAATTTGGTTTTGCTATATCCGTTCAAACCCGCTCCATTGCCATCCCTAGGATCCTATGCTCCCTGAGAACGTCTTAGAGCATCTGTAGCAGTGCAATAGCAAACCATAAACGTTCGAGTTCGGGGCGGTAAATCCGCAATTTCCCGCTTCGCGGGAGGCGGCGCCGAGCAGTCCCCATAAATCAGAACCGCATATTATGTTTTGTTTTGCGGTTCCAGTTTTTTTGTGGTTCCGATTTACAGGGACTGCTCGGCGGGGTGAACTGCAAACAAAACCGTAAATATTATTTTGACAGTTTCGACAGCAAAAGACAGTTTAGACAGCAAATGCGACAGTTGTTCAAATCAAATAATATAACACAAATAAATCATCCAAATTACAATATTCAACGAATCAAACTACAACAATTGTTTAAATCAAATAATGTAACAAATAAATAAATGGTTCAAAATACACATGTTTTACAAGTACAATGAAATTTTTTGGGACATCACCTCTTGGCGGCTATCATCCAATGGTGCTCGACGAGATCATTATTGAGTTGGAGATAAATGCTTGCATCTTCAATTTTTCTATGAGTCTCAAGAAAAGCTTGGATGCGGTCGGGTTTCTTTGTGGTTGCACACGGGTCCTAATGTTATCGTAAAAGAACTCTAAATTTAAATCTCTTTCATCTTCAATGATCATGTTGTGAAGAATCACACAACATGTCATGATATTGCGCAGGGTTTTATTGTCCCAAAAACAAGAAGGCCCCCGAACAATGGCAAATCTTGCTTGCAAAACACCGAAAACTCTTTCAGTGTCCTTTCTGCATGCTTCTTGAGTTTGTGTAAAATTGGCCTCCTTCTTGTTCCTCGGAGTTTGGATAGTACCAAGCCGGGTAGATGTCGTCGGCAAGGTAGTAGCCCATGGTATAATCATGTCCATTGACCTTGAAGTTGCAAGTTGGGGCTTCTCCATTAGCTAATTTTCCAAACAACGGGGATCTATGCAATACGTTTATATCATTGAGTGATCTCAGCTATCCAAAAAAGTAATGCCAAATCCACAAGTCATGCGATGCCACCGCCTCAAGCACAATGGGTGGATCGTGACTTTTACCACAATATTGCCCATGCCATGCCTTCGGACAATTCTTTCACCACCAATGCATACAATCTACACTTCCCAGCATCCCCGACCAACCTCTTTTATAATTTATCTGTAGCAACCTTTGCACATCTTCTTTGTTTGGGGATCAAAGATATTTGGGCCCAAAAACCCGGATGACCATTTTGGCAAACATCCGGACATCTTCTCCAATGCGAAGATACTCATCCATATAATCGGCTGGGATGCCTTACGAAATGACACACATGGCTGCCGAGATTTTTTGGTAAGCACTAAAGCCCATGGTGCCGGCAGCATTTCTCCGGCGAGTAAAATAGGGGCGATTTGCTTTGCAAGCTTATACTATGCTCACGAACAAATTATGGCGCATCCGAAACCTTCTACGAAAGAGATGCGGCGGGTATGTTGGTACCTCAACGAAGTAATCTTGCATGAGCATGGCGCGGGATGCAAGCGCGGCCGAACTGTGAACCGCGGCGCCAGCGCATGAAGCCGATCTTGTCTTGGATCTGCTTGGCGGCGAGGATCATGACCATCATTTCGGTGTCGTCATCGTTAAGCTCCTCGAGGTCCGAGTCAGAGGAGGACGACGATGAGTCGTCCATCAAGAACTCCATGGTCAGTGAGGTCGACATCCCGTCGCCTAGCTCGCCGAATCTGGTCATCGCGTGAGATCCAAGCTTCCGCGGACGTGGCGAGGTGCAGGGCACTCGGCGCGTGGTGGGCTTGTGGCGGCTGTGTCCTGAATCTATGGCGGCTGTCGGAGACATGCGGCGCGGGGGAATGGATTTAGGGAGCGTTGGTGAGGAAGAAGATAGGGCTGACTGAAACTTCAGCATGCCAAAGCTCCCGCGCGGATAGAGGCTGTCGCTCGGTTCGCCCTCTCGCCCGCACATCACAAGTTCCACGGGCGATATTTGGCGCGCCCCGTAAAACTTTTTTCAGGTCGGGGTGTTTACGGGCACTGATCGGCGCGCGATTTTTTTGGGGCACCCATAAACGGTGGTTATTTTACGTTTTTGGGCTATTTATGGGCACTGCTAGAGATGCTCTTAGGCTTATTATAGCGTGAACCTTTCTCTCTATTTACTTGCGATATATTAATATTGCTTTGTTTACGCATATAGCCTTTCTAAAACAGTCTCGCTTGAAACAAAAGACAACTCTCAAGCACTCTCTAATAAGGAGCATTAAGATCTCAACTAGCAACTCTCTGTGGTTTGATACTCTTATTTTGAAACTAACTACATACGAACCATACACTTGTAGCTACCAAGCTATTTTCTAGCATCGTTGTCGGAGAGTTCGGCGCTTTTGGTGTATGTTCTTAGTTATTAGTTTACTATTCTTGTGCTAAAAATTATTTATTGAGTTTCATGGGAACCACCGTAACTGAGTTTGGGCTTATGAACAAGTTCAACGCTGCCATCACTCTTGGACAGTTCAACCTTGCCTATAGGAGAGGAAACCTGAGGGAAAATGCTGAATATGAGGTTAACCTTCAATTAATTGCAATCTTGCACAAAAGGAAATCCGTCACATTTGGATTTTTTCAAATATATTCATGGGACATTTAGATTAAGTAAGTGTACTCATGATGATATAAAATTAAAGTTATTAAATCGAACTTTAACCGGTACAACTCTTGCTTGGTATAGAACTTGGCATGCAGAAACAGTAGATAGCTCGGACAGATATCAAAAAAAAAATTATCTCGCTTCTACCACAAAAGGAAATCCTTTGGAGCCAGCGGATAATTAAAAATTTCAAGAACTGCCGATGAGAAAGCCTTGTTAGAGCCTGTATAATGTTTTAAGGTTTGCTTAATAATTATCCTGGTCATGATATACCACATTGGTATATTTTACATATTTTCTAGGGAGGACTAAGTGAAACTAACATAACTGAAATTAATTTAGCTTCAGGTGGAGTTTTTATGGACTATCATATTTCCAAAGCTTGGGAAGTATTAAAAAGAATTCACAGTAATAGATGATCTTGGACTTTTGAATTAGGCGGTGAAGGATGCATAGAAATCGATTATGATTGTATTCATGCTTTTCATAAAACTAGAAAGTTTGATGATTTGGCTAATGATCTCCATATTGACTCTAATATTGTTCTACATGTTATTAAGTCTTTTGTAGAGAACGTTGAATCATAAAAATGGGTTGGATACAATATGTACCACCTCCTGCAAAGAAAGTTCACGTTGTTATTGAAGCACCATTGGAGCCAAGAAAGGAAAGATCACCTTATGTGGAACCTACTCCTTTCCCAAGAACTTTGCAAAAGCACCTCATGGCGCAGTGATGAGTCCATGTTTTTGCATAAATAGAGTTAGGATTTTGGTATTTTACGGTGTTTGCATGCACCTTTTACCCTTGTTTTAACAGGATTCTAAACTATTAAGTCTTTTGTGAATATATCAATTAGGACTATCATGTTATGTAATAATATGATATTTCTAAGTGATGTCATTTAAATGATTTTCCACGCGCCTGGGGAAAGAGAGGATGCGAGGATAAGTTTCAGAAGGTTTAACGACCTGCGGTACGGCCGGAGCCCGCCGGTACTGCCTTCCCGGACGTCTGCCTCGTCAAATACTTTCACCACGGGGAGACGGGTATGATATCTGACATTTATAGACACCTCTAGCCACGAAACAACATGCTAGGAAGGGATCTAGAGGAGAAACTTGGAGAAGGGCAAATCCTTGCTGCTACATGGATCATCAAAGGGCAACACATCATCCCCTTCATCATCAACCGATGCATATCCATTAACACCATCATCCCCTCTCTCATTCATTAGATCTTGTCGTAATTCCAAATACAATTACAAGTTTGCACTTGATTCTACCTTTACACTTTCAATCCATCCATATGAATATGATGATGTTGTTGATTGCCTCCATGTGTGAGTAATTCCTTTTGTTTTGGGGGAGATGGAGAAACCCTAGCATTATTATGAATGAAATAAAGATGAACTATAACTTTGGTCTTTGATCTGTACTTGATATATGATATTGTTTTAGATCTCTCTCTCTAGATGTTATGTGAATTCTACCATATAACATTTTCCTCCGGGACTAAAGAGAGGGAACTACCCTTTAGACGTGTATGGGAGTATGTACAGTGCTACTTTGTGACTGCAAGCATTGGCTTATAACCTATATAGTCAAAGGGGGTGAAGAGAGATTCTCTAAGATCGTAACAATATCCATGGGGAAATACTTAATTATGGTGGTCATAGAAGTGACTTGCTCACAGGCATCGCAATGGTTATTTAGAGATGACCTCATCACATGACTCGTAGAAGTGGATTGCTCACGAGACTTGTTGGTGAACATATTATTATGAAACTCTCCCCACACATATCATGACGAAAGATATAGGTTAGCCTCACCATAAGTAATTCTCACATGTTAGTGGTGTATCCTACATCCCGGGAACATTTAAGCCTTATTGAGTTTCAACACCAATCCCACCGCACTTGTTACTTTGTTTATTTAGTTGCTTTCATTACTTTTTTGCACACAAACACAACACTCTTTACTTGAGATCAAAGGCAACTTACGAGTATCCTTTGGTAGATAGTGATGACGGGCATAAAGACCTTAACCAGATAGCTCTCTGTGGGTTCGATACTCTTATTTAGAAACTAGATACAATTGATTTGTGCGCTTGCAGTCATCATGTAGCAAGAACTGGATTATCTGGACGCGGAGAGAAAAGTTATGGAAGAGGAAAAGGAGGAAGATGAGGATATGATGGAGACTATAAAAGGAGTTGAGGAGGAAGAACTAACTAAAGAAGAGGTGATGGTCATGTTTGCACATTGTAATGTGGCTTAACTTGATACTGAAGCCTCCATATTCGTCCACGAAAAGGTAAAAGCTAAATATGTGGGTAACCCCATGATGAGCTCAGTCAACTGCAGAGCTTCGTTGGGAAACCCCAAGAGGAAGGTATCATGAGCACAGCAGCAAGTTTTTTCTCAGTTATGAAACCAAGGTTATCGAATCAGTAGGAGGAACGAAACAACTCCAAGGTGTTGCTAACAACTTGGAATCCTGCACAACACAAACTCGAGACTTTGGCCCAACTTACAGTGAGGTTGTCAATCTCATTGGTTTGCTGAAAACAAAGGATTAAACATATAGTGTGGAAGATAATAGTTGCTTGTAGAAAGTAAACGGTAACAGTAGATAATCTATCAATGATAAAGATTGGACCGGGGTCCACAGTTCACTAGAGGTGTCCTCCTTTAAGATAGATAACATGCTGGGTGAACAAATTATAGCGGGGCAATTGACAGGTTGAGAAAGCATAATAATGCAAATACTAGACATCATGACCCCTATGAGATTTGATTGGGCATTACAACAATATACATAGACTGTAATCCAACTGCATCTATGATTAAAAATCCACCTTCAGGTTATCATCTGAACCCCTTCCAGTATTAAGTTGCAAGCAACGGATAATTCCATTAAGCAATGTGTGTAAAGTAAACAATACAATTGTTCCATAAACAAAAGATTGTTGGTTTCTCCCTAGTAGCAACAACACATATACAACCTTAGATATTTATGTCGCTTCCCTAGACTACTAGAGGCATGAACCTACTATCGAGCATAAATACTCCCTCTTGGAGTCACAAGCATCTACTTGGCCAAGATAGCTACTAGCAACAGGGAGCATGCAAGATCACAAATAACACAGACATGATAGAATCAATAATCAATCTGACATAGTATCTCAATATCCATCGGATCCCCGCAAACACAACATGTATGATTACAAATAGATGATCTTGATAATGAACGGAGCTCACAATATCTAAACATGATAGCACATATGAGGAGAAACAACCATCTAGATACTGTATAGACCCATAGTCCAAGGGTGAACTACTCACGCATCATACCGGAGGCTGGCATGGTGATGAAGAAGGCCTCCGGGATGATCTCTCCCCTCTAGCAGGGTGCCGGGAAGAGTTTCAGATCCCCACCGCGATCTAGGGACGATGGTGGTGGCGGCTACAGACTGTTTTGTGGAGATCTGATCGGGTCCTTAGGGTTTCTACATCGGGGTGACTTTATAGGCGAAGAGGCAAGGCAGGGGGCGCCCGAGGGGCCCACACTAGGTGACGACGCCCCTCCCCTGGGCCACGCGGCCCTAGGGTGTGGCCACCTCATGACCCCCCATTCGGCTGCCCTTCGGACTCTGTGTTCTCTCCGGTAAAATATTGACTTTGGCTTTTGTCCCGCCCAATTCTAAGAATATTTCCTTACTAGCTTTTCTGAAACCAAAAACAGCAGAAAACAGCCAACTGGCACTGCGGCATCTTGTTAATAGGTTAGTCCCGGAAAATGTATAAGAATACCTCAAAGTGTAGACAAAACATAGCAAAGTTGATACTAAACAAGCATGAAACATCAAAAATTATAGATACATTTATGATATATCAAGCATCCCCAAGCTTAACTCCTGCTCGTCCTTGAGTAGGTAAGTCATAATAATAATAATTTTTTAGGTGACATGCACCATCACAATCTTGATCAAACCATTTGCAAAGCATTGAAAGCTGGGATCAAAGTACTCCAAACATGAGCATGAAAGATGTAGCTTTAACAATAAGACAGCAACTATGTTGTAACATGAAAGGATACAAACAAAGATCGTGAATAACAATGCATTGAGAGATGTTTGTTTGTTTAACATATAGAAAACATAGCAAGAGTGGTATTCAGCATGTCCCTCATGGAGTAGCAAAACATAAATGCATAGGACACCTTCAAAGTTCACAAGGGTGACTAGATACAAATAGTTTAAGAACAAGCAATATCAACATTATGAATCAATCAATAAGTTTTGGGACAATGAACATAAAAATAAGAATGACAACTATGCTCTCTTAATTGGTGCATAAATATAGAAGGTGGAGATTCAATATAAAAGTAGGAAGAAAGGCCCTTCATAAAGGGAAGCAGGGATTTCAAGTTTCATAAAGAGCTTCCAAAAATTATGGTACTTATTAGCTTTCAGCTCTCATTGCCCATATCATAAGCATCTTGAAGTGGTTAAGGTTTAAAGTGAAACAAATATGGAGTATATGCTTGACAAATCATAAGTTGGCAATCTCATGTCCCTTGAGTACGAGGGCCATTATTCATTCTACTCAACTTTAGTCATAAGCAAGTTCTTGTCATTGTAAGTATATGTGTATCATAGAGAACTGCCAACGGGGTACCCCTTGCCCCATGACACAGGAGCTATCCCATATAAAAATGACAAGGCAACAAACAGTGAGCATCTCAGCGATCCTTTTTTACCATGAGCATGGTGCATATATTTTTTTTATCTTCTCTTTTTTTATATTTTTTTCTGAGGATGCTTCATAGATTGCTCACTGTGGTGATGCTGCAAGTTTCCACCATGATTAGGCATGGCTTAGGCTAGCCGCCCAGACGTTTCTCTAACACATATATAATACTCCATGAACTTACAAGCTCTCATTTTATTTCACACCGCCGACATCCATAAACAAAATATCATGATATCAACTGGGTAATATGTACAGGTGTTGAAAGCGTTCCCCATAACAACATAATTCTGCTAATTCTCAACTTATAAGTGCAAGCATATAAAACATAGATGACATAATGGTTCAAGTTTATTAGGGGCAAGAAAAATAAAGTGTGTCATCAAGTTTGTGAGAGCTTTAATCACTAATTTTCACATAACAAGTTTAATTTGGAAGATAGATAAAACAAGAATATACTTGGAATGGTGTAACACACCATGCATAGGAACTTATAGTGGACTATTTGGAATAACTTGGTTTCTTGGGAGTTGGATGCATGAGTAGAGCTTACTCAATACAAGTGGAGTCTATCAGAAGACTGGAAGCGACCAACCAAGAGAGCAATAATGGCCATAATCATGCAGAGCGACAGCACATTATCAATAAAAACATAAAGTGGTATCACAAGACAAAAACTAAATGATCATAGAGGCTAAGGTGACTGGTTCATAGTCATAACATGGTGTGAGCATGTGCCAATTCAACCCAAACAAAGCATCAAAGGAGAATACCACAATATTATGCTTTTGTATGCTAAAACAACGCATGATTCTTTCAAGGCACATTAAGCAATCTCAATTGTTTGGAACAAGTAATGCTACAACAATAATCACTAAGCATAAGGTCAAATCAACATCTATCATGACATGATAAAGTCTAAGTCACCGTCAAAACAAGCTCCCTTTTTGTACCAATATAAGCATGAAAACTATCTACTCTTTTCTAACACCAATCAAATTATTTGAAACAAAAGAGATAATGCGGGGGTCCAACTAATTTATTCAAGCAAACTAAACAAAAGTAAACAAAAAATAAAAGTAAGACGCTCCAAGAACGACACTACAGTGCATGAAACAATAAAAATGAAGTGTCTAGAAAGAGACATGAGATTTTTATTGATGAAGAAGGGGATGCCTTGGGCATCCCCAAGCTTCGACGCTTGTACGTCTTGGATATTTCTTGGGGTGACACAGGGTGGAATCCCCAAGCTTGAACTTTTGTCTATTCTTCATCTCATTACATTATTCTCCCCCTACACTTGAAAATTTCCTTCATACAAAACTTCACACAATCTTCATTAGCAACATTAGTGTATTCAAAATAATAGGCCTTTGAGTTTAGTTTCAACACAAGTAAAACTTCCATTAAAACACAAGATAATGTAGAAATTCCTTTAAAAAGCTCAAGTGATCAAGAAGAACTCAAAAATAAACTGATAAGACGCAAATGCAAATAATGGCAGAAATTTGTGAAAACAGACCAACAGATAAAAACCGTTTTTTTCGAAGACCTTATGTTGCTCAAATCGGAAAGTGTTGAACTAAAGAAAGTTATATAACAACCTGGGGCATATACTCAGAAAATTACATCTCAATCCTACATAAATAATTTTTTCACGAATTTTTACAATGAAGCACAAAAATCTGTTTCGGGACAGCAACTTCCTCAAATCTTACTTCTCTCTCATTAGAGGTTATTCTTGGCACAAAACCCACACAAAATGGATAAGGAGAGGTTATTACAGAAGTAATAACTTCCAAGACTCAATAAAACTATTGGGTTATCTCCCAAGAAGTATTTTTCTTTAACGCCTTTACGTTAGGCATAAGAAGCAAGAATCAAGTATTTTCAAATGAAGAAGCATTAACATAAAATTTATTGCCCCTACCTTTATTACCTTTACTCTTATCTTTAGGGAATGTATGATTGCTTGTTGGAGAAGCAAAATGCATAATGCCTTTTCCCACATATATTATTGCTCCAAGGAGTTTTAGTAGGGATCTTCCAGGTGTAATTTGTCCTTTTCCTACACATTTAATAACAAGATAATCAGTAGACACCACTTTCCCAATAATCAGTAGACACCACTTTCCCTAAGATCTTTGTAAACACTCCTTCAGCTATTCCAATGGGTAATATAGTTGCATTACTGGAAAGAGATATTTCTTCTCCTTCTTTAGAAAGTCCCCAAAGATTCAAAGATTCATAAATATCTTTAGGCATAAGACAAAATTCAGACATGATATCACAACGAGCATCAAAAGTTTCATTGTTTATAACAACTTTTATTGTAGGAAACCATTTTGAAGGCTCAGAATTTATTGGAACATAATCATGATGCTCTCTAAGCATGTTATAACAATATTTTAAACTAGTTGTACTGGTCTCAAGAGTGTTTAACCTAGCATAGATGTTTATAAAGGAAGAATCATATTTGCTAGGCAAATTATATATTGTAATCAATTTCTTTATAACATTCAAAGCTTCATCCTCATTACACTGGAGAAAATCTCCTCGTACTACATCATCCAAAGCATATCTATAACAAAGAGCAAGACCATAATAGAAACTGCTAAGAACCAAGCCTAAAGTCATTTTAGGCTCAGTTTTTTCATGTGAATCAGAAATTCTAGACCAAGCTTCTTTGAAACTCCCTTCACTTCCTTGTTTGAAAGTGAAGATCATTTCCACGGGTGACATAGTGATTGGAGCAACACTAGACATGGTAGCAGCATGAAGTAGGAACTTTTTTTGTGCGTGTTTTTGACACGAAAGAAACAAACCAATGAAACTATTTTTTTTGTATTTTGAAAAAGATAAACAAGCAAAACAAAGCAAAAGAAACTAAGCAAAACAAAAACAAAGTAAAGAGAATGGTTGTGAGAAACTCCCCTTGCAAAGTTGTCCTTAACTCCCCAGCAACGGCGCCAGAAAACGTCTTGATGAGCTCAGTCAACTGCAGAGCTTCATTTGGAAACCCCAAGAGGAAGGTATGGTGAGCACAACAACAAGTTTTCCCTTAGTTATGAAACCAAGGTTATCGAACCAGTAGGAGGAAGGAAACAACTCCAAGGTGTTGCTAACAACTTGGAATCCTGCACAACACAAACTCAAAACTTTGCCCCAACTTACAATGAGGTTGTAAATTTCACTAGTTTGCTGAAAACAAAGGATTAAATGTATATTGTGGAAGATAATAGTTGTTTGTAGAAAGTAAACGCTAACAGTAGATGATGTATCAATGATAAAGATTGAACCGGGGTCCATAGTTCACTAGAGGTGTTCTCCTTTAAGACAGATAACATGCGGGGTGAACAAATTACAACGGGCAATTGACAAGTTGAGAAAGCATAATAATTCAAATACTAGACATCATGACTCCTATGAGATTTGATTGGGCATTACAACAATATACAGAGACCGTAATCCAATTGCATCTATGACTAATAATCCATGTTCAGGTTATCATCCGAACCCCTTCGAGTATTAAGTTGCAATCAACAGATAATTGCATTAAGCAATGTGTGTAAAGTAAACAATACAATTGTTCCATGAATAAAATATTGTTGTTTTATCCCTAGTAGCAACAACACATCTACGACCTTAGAGATTTCTATCACTTCCCTAGATTACTAGAGGCATGAACCTACTATCGAGCATAAATACTCCCTCTTGGAGTCACAAGCATCTACTTGGCCAAGATAGCTACTAGCAACAGAGAGCATGCAAGATCACAAATAACACAGATATGATAGAATCAATAATCAATCTGACATAGTATCTCAATATCCATCGGATCCCCACAAACACAACATGTATGATTATAAATAGATGATCTTGATCATGAACGAAGCTCACAAGATCTAAACATGATAGCACAAAGGAGGAAAAACAACCATCTAGCTACTGTATGGACCCATAGTCCAAGGGTGAACTACTCACGCATCATACCGGAGGCTGGCATGGTGATGAAAAAGGCCTCCGGGATGATCTCTCCCCTCCAAAAGGGTGCTGGGAAGAGCTTCAGATCCCCCTGATCTAGGGACGATGGTGGCGGCGGCTACGGACTGTTTCGTGGAGATTTGATCGGGTCCTTAGGGTTTCTGCATCGGGGTGACTTTATAGGCGAAGAGGCAAGGAAGGGGGCCGCTCGAGGGGCCCACACTAGGTGGTGACGCGCCCCTGGGCCGTGCATCCCTAGGGTGTGTCCACCTCGTGGCCCCCCTTCGGCTGCCCTTCAGACTTCGTGTTCTCTCCGGTAAAATATTGACTTTGGCTTTTGTCCCGTCCAATTCCGAAAATATTTCCTTACTAGCTTTTCTGAAACCCAAAGCAGCAGAAAACAGGCAACTGGCACTACAACATCTTGTTAATAGGTTAGTCCCAGAAAATGTATAAGAATACCTCAAAGTGTAGACAAAATATAGCAAAGTTGATACTAAACAAGCATGGAACATAAAAAATTATATATACATTTACGACGTATCACCCCATTCTTCCTTGTACTTTTGAAGGATCTTCTCACTATGGCATGTGTGATTTAGGCACTACCGTTAATGTTATACCTCATGAATTCTATAGAGAAATAAAATATGAGTTATAACTAGCTAAGATACGAGGATATGATGCATGTAAAATGCATACATGAAAATTGTAGTTATTATCACATATCCTATCATATTCCAACATATTATCATGTTATTTGTTTTTATAAACATATATTACACTGGGATTTACCAATGATCCTCTTTATTTGATTTATAACACTACATGGCAGAAAACCCTTTTTTGTATTTTTATGTTTCGAGGACCGATACGGAGTCCAATTGGACTAGGATTTTTTCTGAAGTATTTTTTATCGAATGAGAAGGCTCTTGCTTTTGGAGCAGCATAAGGGAGTCACAAGATCCAAGATGGCCCAGGTGGCACGGTCCCACTCCCTAGATGCGTCACCAGGTCCATCTTGGTCCACGAGCGTCCACAATCATCTTTCTTCATCTTAGGATCTCTGTATTGACCTAAAACTGCCTATGAAAAGACCCCCTGAGGTGTTATCGGAGGAGGAGGCGAAAACACATAAACCATGAAACAGAGCCATAACCAGCAAACTGTTGGATTCAATCTTCGGTTGCATCTCCACCCTTTCCAACATATCCACCAGCACCTTCATGATAAGAAGGGAGTAGTCCACTCCCGAACTATGGGTTTATGGGAGTAGCTTGATCTACATCTCTCTCTTGTGCTATGATTGTATTAGATCCATGTGAGCTACATAAGATGATCATGAACATCTATGTGTAATTTCTATTTGGCAGATCTATATCTTATAATGTGATATTTTTGAGATTGCAATTCTTATTCTGAATTTTATGTATAGTAGATGCATATTACTATCACGTTCTTAATTACTTGTCTTGATCATACTTGTATGCGAGAGCATGCATGGGAGAACATGTGCATTAGATGGAGTAACATGGTAGTGGTGATTGGATAGTGATAGCAAAACGGAGATCCACTATGTTTTTTACCTTTTTTTGTTACCTCACCAGGGATAAAGTAGATGCATGTGCTACAATCATCTAGTGACATCAATAGATGATTATTGTTTGTTCAAGGTAGCATATTTAGTATCTAAGCATCATGTCAAAGTGCTTAAAGCTACACTCTTGTAATTAAATCTAGATGGCATAGAGTTCTCTCTCTAGAGGAGTATAAGTGAGATGTATTGCATCATCTTTAAATTAGGACGTTATACCCATATAAATGAGAATCAAACACTATAAATTTCTAGTCACATTTATATCATTATGTAAGTCGTTTTATGTCCACCATAATCTTTGAGAGAGTAGACAAGTGAAACTATGAACCCCGGTTCGTTTTTAATCATAAGAAACGCTTTTTACTTGCTTTACTTGCCTTTACAATTTTTTGCCTTAATTAAATTCAAAAATACAAAAATGTTTATTTCTTGCAAATCATACCAAAACCCCAAAAATATCTCTCCTTTATTTGTTTTTACTTTCCTTATTTACTTTAGAATGCTTTTCATAATTATATCTTCTTTCCTTATTTGTTTTTACATTCCTGGTTTAATTAATTCTTGTTTTATTTTACTTACACTAAACATTGTGACTGATAACCATACGGTGAGTTGCGGATACAAGGCATTTATTTTTGCTTTATAGATCGATTTCTTGAAGAGGATAAGGAGAAGAACTACGAGTAGATCCTGAGAGTTCGATATAAACCCTGAGTCACGTTTGCGGGGGCAAGATGCTTGCTACATCACTCTATACTTGGAGTCCCAACAATTTGGCACACACATAGATTGGTGTCATCAAGACTATTTTCTCACGCCGTTGTCGGGGATCTAAGGAGTTCATCATAGGTCATGCCATCTCCACCATGCACGGGAAGACTATTTTCTAGCACCATCGCTAGAGTGGTCAGTCACCCAAGCTGCATATATATTAGGCATCAAGATCTATAGTGATAGATCAAGACACTTAATTGGATTGTCACAAAGTACATATCTTGACAAGATTTTGAAAAAGTTTAAAATGGACGAAAGTAAGAAGGGGTTCTTACCTATGTTGCAAGGTACGATTTTGAGTAAGTCCGAGAGTTCAGCTACATCAACAGATAGATAAATAATGGACCATGTCCCCTATGACTTAGCCATAGGATCTCTTATGTATGCTATGTACAAGACCAAATGTGGCACATGCTGTTAGTTTGACTAGCAGATACCAATCTGATCCAGGTTTGGAACACTGAAGGCTGTTAAGAATGTCTTTAAGTACTTGAAAAGAACTAAAGACATGTGTATCGTATCTGGTGGTGAATAAGAGCTCGTCGCAAGGTGTTACGTTGATGCTAGATTCGACACTGGTCTGGATGACTATAAGTCACAATCTGGGTATGTATTTTTGATGAATGGTGCAACGATGAGTTGGAGGAACTCCAAACAACCAGTGCAGTGGCGAAAGCAGTTTGGATGAAGGAGTTCATTTTTGAACTAGATGTGGTTCCAAGTGCTTTGGATCCAATGATAATATATTGTGACAACAATGGTGCCATAGCCAATGCTAAGAAACCAATGTCTCACAAGAATTCCAAACATATAAAGCTGATTTAACTCCAGCCGGGAACATGTTTAGGATGGCGATTTAGAGATTTGCAAAGTAGACACGGATCTGAATGTTGCAGACCCGTTGACTAAAGCTCTCCCAAATGCAAAACATGATCATCACCAGAACACTATGGGTGTTAGATTTATGACTATGTAAACTAGATTATTGACTCTAGTGCAAGTGGGAGACTAAAAGGAATATGCCCGAGAGGCAATAATAAAGTGGTTCTTATGTTATTCCAGGTTTATAATATATGTTTATTTTTATTCTATAATTGTGTTAATAGGAAACATTAACATATGTGTGTGATTTATAAATAGAAAAGGTTCCTAGTAATTCCCCTCTTAATACTAGCTTGTTGTTTAACAGATGATCAAAGGTTTTGTGACACCCCCAGGATTAGGGCTAGACAAATCCCAGACTTCTATCTGCTATAAGCCTAACCTAAATCTCGGAAGTGTACAGAGAGGGAATTGATAACACAACAGTGACCCTACGACATAAAAATTATTACAAAGAGCTCATAACTGAGCAAATAACCAAAATATTACAAGCAGAGGTCACTGACCACAAACATTAAACAACGGAAGACAAATTATGCTATTAATCATAGAAAACTTAATAAATGGACTAAGAGGCCTAAATCATAACGACGACATCCAATCCATAGATCCCAGAATGCCGACTGGGAACTCCAAACTACTCGTCGATGTCGATGCCGTGAAGAACTCATCTTCTATGGTAACACCTACTCTGCTGCAAAAGTATCAATGAAGCAAGGGTGAGTACAGAGTGTACTCCGCAAGACTTATGGCTGATGGAGTTATTTTGCATAAAGCCATCTTTGTTTGTAAGACAAGAGGGAGAAAAATCTCGACTAATCAGAATATTTTAAAAGGGGATAAGAAAGCGGTATCTCTAACTTTTATCATCTTTTGATATACACTGAAATCATCATCAACTGAACCTATCTAGGATCACCCCCTCGCACCCATGAGGAAGCATCCTTAAGCACACGTTGATCTACCAAGTTTTACGATTAGGTTCAAGTTCTCTATGATCTTAGAATCCGATCACAAGTCGTCCATAACCGCAGACACGAATTTTCGAAAAGATTTAACCCTGCAGGGGTGTACAAATTTACCCACATGTACCAACCGATTCTTAATGCCAACGTTATTAGCCCTCTTCCTTGGAAGGCCGGCAGAGAGTGGTTGACCACGACCTTTACCTTGCTTCGTCGAGACCATGAGTCACGCACTAGGGAGATACCGCCGTAACGGGTCAAGTCCCAAAGCCGGACCCTAATGATGTGTATAGGGTTCAAGATTATGGATGCCGGGAATCTCTTGTTCCCGGCCACGCTTACCTACCTGTTATGAATGCACCTCCTTCACCTCCATCCAAGAACAACCAAGATGCGTATGTCGAATGGAAATCCCGAACTATGTGACGCATGGAATCTACTAGGCAAGTTAGTTGGTCGAGGGGGTTTCCAAGCCCTCGTGTGGCTGTACGCTCGTCTTGGTTCAAGAGGCAAGAACTCAGGTCCTAGTAGTGGCAAGTATGGGACTGCAAAACCACAACCCACCGTGGCCTCCCATACAAGCCTTATCATGTTTAACTTTTATCTCTGATCATACCACGTCATCCTATCAAACTAGGTTCATTCGCGGATCTGATTCATCAACCGGATGGACCAGTGGTAACAGCTAAGCATGGCTAAGCGCAACAGATGTAATAGCTCTAGCAACGCTTCACAAGCCAAACCCTAGTTATGCTAGGAGCAGTGTATCAGGGAATATAGGATTCGAAGGTAACATGCATCAGATAGGACTACTCCATCTATCGATAGAAGACTTTGGAATCGTATGCACATGGCAAGAATGAAATACTTTGGAAGCATAGGATTCATATGTATGTGTGGGGCTTCACTTGCCTTTGCCTGTTGATATCCAAAAAGCAGAGCTTCAGACACCTGGTACTTGACCTGGTTACAGTTGGTCAAGTATTGGTCTTTGAGCTTTTACGGTGTTGATCTCGGTCTTCAATCCCAATGTTGATTCCAATATCGTATTCTACCGGAGAAGAAACAAACACCAGAAAGAGAGGGAACTAATCAACACATGGCATCGATGCAATGCTCAATCAAGGATGATGATATGACAAGTTGAATTATATTGAAATTAGAACCCTAAACATGCTTAGTCATTTTAAACGGGGTCCAAGGGGTCCAAACCCTAATTCGGAGAAACTCTGGATGTATATGAGAGGGGTTGGTTTATTCTTCTAATTAAACTTGTCATGTAAGTTTCCTTACAATGCATGATTATAGCTTAGATAGTTAGATCTCATTTTTCTAAACATTTTGATATATTATTTGTATTTTTCTGATTTAAAATGAATTAGTTGTGAATTTCTCCATTTTTATTCATTTTAAATCATTATTAAAACAATTAAACATTTTTGGGATTTATTAAATTATTTTCTAGCTTGGGCCCACATGTCATGAGTTTAATCATTTCAGAAAACATTTTCCAAAATTATTAAAATCCAGCCAGGGGTGGCCCACAGAGGTATTTATATTTCTAGAAAACAATTTACAAAACATTTAATAAAAGAAAAAGGGATAATGAACTCATGCCGACGTCAGCATGATGTCAGCAATGGAGGTGCTCCCAGGTCACACGCGGACCCGTCGACTGGGAGCGCCCCAGGATGCGCGAGCGGGCTCATTGGAGAGAGGGAAGCTGGGCGGTCCTTCTAGCGGTGGTGCCGCCCTCGAATGGTCGCCGGAGCTAGACCAACGGCGGACATTTGCGGCAGCCGACGGTGGAGTATGACGTGAGCCAGGGCGAGAGGGAGAGGGTAGAGAGCACTGGGAGGTCGAGGGGCTCACCGAGAACGAGTATAAGGTGTCGGTAAGGCGAGGAGAGCTCTGACGATGTTGGAATCAATGGCGACAAACGCGGCGGCCGTCGGAAACGAGGTGGCAATTCGGATGATTGGGGGCTTCTCCAGCGTGTACGCTTCAACGAGAAGGATGAGGCCAACACGGCAGAGATCAAGACGTGCTCAGATTGGCCCGAGGAGGCCTCTAGCGGCGGGGCCTGGCGGCGAATGCGGATAGGGTTTTGGGAGGTTGAAGAGAAGAGGGGATAAGAGAGAGCCAGAGAGTGGGGGAGAATGAGGATAAGGGCATCAACATAGGATCTTATCCCTCTCCAGAGCGGCAGCGGGGATCTTGACGCATCTCCGGCGAGGCAGCGACATCGGTCGGCGGTGGAGGCTCCAGCGAGATGCTTCTTGTCGATGAGGAAGACGACGAAGGGGTACGCGTACCTTGGGCTGGGATGGGCCACACGTGGGCTATGGCAAAGGAAGGAGAGAGGAAGGGCTGCTGCAGCGCTGGGCGGCAGAGAGGAGAGAAGGAAGATGGGCTGCGGCCCAGTTAGTGTTAGCAACAGATTTTTATTTCAGAAAACCTTTTTCTTTTCCTCTTTACAATTTCTCTTTGTATTTTTCATTTGTAATCTGTTTTGATTATTTTCAAAATACAGAAACTTTTATAAACACTTTAAATACTGCAGAACCCTTATAATCCATTTGGGCTCTTTATTTGTTTTGGTAGTTTTCAAATATTTTGAATCATTTGAATTGATTTCAAAGAGGAAGGAGAATAGGGTTTAAGGCTTTGTGATTATTTTTCTTGCATGCATTTTAAAATGATAATGCTCATGAAGGCACATTCAAACCCTAATGTCTATTTAGTAAAACTAGGGTTATTACAGGTTTCCTGATCATGTACATTGGATATTATTAATAACAGGGTCATATCATTGGAGAATGATATGATGAAAATTACCCACAGTAGATTTAGCAATACGATAAAGTCCTCAAGTTTATATTGCTATCGCATTCATAGTAACTCAATTTCCTTAGACCATGAGATCACGTCAATCACTTCCACCGGAAAAGTACTTTAATTCCATCAAACATCACACCATAACAGGGTGATTATAAAGGTGTTATCAGGTACTTGCAAAGTGTTAGTTGAGGCTCATGGATCAAGAGAGGGATTTTTTCATCCAGATGACGAAGAGATATACTCAGGGCCCTCTCGGTGATATCACATTGCCATAGCTTGCAAGCAAGTGATTTGATAACTAGAACATTATATCACGAGAACGAGAAAAAGAGTACTCGTCGGGAACGAGATTGAACAAGGTATGTATGATACCAAATGATCGGATCTCGAACAAGTAAAATATCGTGAGACAAAAGGAATTTGATTACAGTGAAAAAGGATCAGATGATCATTGGATTTTCACGGAGCTAGTGGGAGTAATTATGGATCTCCAGGTCCTGGTAATGATTATTGATCAGAGAAAGTCTCGATCATGTCCACATAGTTCTCGAACCCGTAGGGAGACACACTTAATGGTGTTTGACGCAATTGAGTGGATAGGGAATGCAGGAGAAGATACTGGACACGGTAGGAATTTATTCTATCGAATCTTCCGAAATGGTTTTGGGATATCGAAACAAAGCAAGGTGTCGTGGGAATGGCCACGACAGATTCTATAATCGGCAGCGAGTAGTAGAACGAGGGGCAAGGGCGGCCAGCCATCTGCGGTGCGAGATGAGGGCGGAGACACAGGGTTTTACCCAGGTTTGCCCCCCGGAGGGTAAAGACCTACTCCTTCTAGATTGTATTGATGAGAGTGTACAAGGGCGAGCTCGACGGCTAGGCGGCGAGTCGTAGGGGGTGTATGATGGAACGTGAGTCCTATGCGTGCCCTAGGGAGGTTTATATAGACTCACCTCGCTAGGGTTTACAGATCTACAACCGAGTTGGATAAGGACTCGGAGGGTGCTTGACCTAATCCGACTGGGCCTAGCTACGCTTCTGGGCCTTCAACTTCCAGTCGCCTGGCTCCTTGTTGGGTTGTGATCCAGTCGCCGTCCTGCAGGCCCACTCGCTGGCATGATGGGCCAGTAGGAAACGTCCTGCTGGGCATACCCCACTCGGCATATCCCCATTAGTAGTCCCCGAGGCCATCGTCGATTCGTCGCAGGTGTTCTTTGGCAGTCGGAGTATTCAGGTCTAATTTGGACGCCCAGTCGAATCGGCGGTGGACTCCTTCAACGAAAGAGAGGTCCTTTATAGTATTTCCTCAGCCGCAGCAATGGCGACCGGTCGAATCGCCAATCTTGGCAAGTAGGTTGGTGAGGAGTCGAATCGCAACTATGGCGAACGGATCAGCAAGTAGTCGAATCGCTGCATCTGGCAAGTCGAGTAGACGAAGTTGGACCGTCAATCTTGGTCAAACTAGCCGTTGGGTAATCCAACGGTAATATCAGCGTAATCATCGCGCGGTAGCGGCTCCTCGAAAATGGTGGGTAGCAACTGCTATATAAGGAGAGTGACGGGTGTAGAATGATCATTCCCCACATTTCTTCCGATCTTGCGCGTCTCCCAATCTCCCATTCCTCCGTATCGACCCAGAGCGATCTAGAGCAATCCAGAGCGACCCCGTGAGCCCAGATCCTCCGATAGATGGAGCCTCCAACAGATTCATGGGGAAGATCCAAAATGCACCAATACGCTGTTGAAATCCTTCGAGGATGCAGGAATCCTCCGCGCCGGGAGATGGCGAATCCCCGCGACCGGAGAGGTGGTACCGGATCCACGCGCCAGGGAGTTCATCTGCTTCACCAGCCACTTGGAGAGGGGGCTCGGCTTCCCAACCTCCATCTTCTTTCGTCGCTTCTGCGCATACTACGGCATCCAGCCGTCTGATCTGGGGCCACACAGCATCGAGCAACTCGCCATTTTCGTGGCATTTTGCGAATGCTATCTGGGCTGTCGCCCGTACTTCCCCCTGTGGCAGGAGCTGTTCCATGGGCGGGGCGGACGCGAAGGGGCAGGTGGCCCGATGCTGGCTGCAGGCGGCCTCACCTTCCAGCTGAAGTCCAAGGCCTCGTTCCTCGACCTCATTCTGCCGAAGAAGGCAACGAACGAATGGAAGAAACATTGGTTCTATGTGAGCAAGTCGACACCGGATGGCAAGGTGGCGCTTCCGATGTACTCCACCGACCGGCCCGAGCCGTGTCGGCTTCAAGTTGCGAAGCTCCTACTCGACCAGCGGATGGTGGTCGACGAAATGTTGACGATGATCCATCAACTGAAGAAAAAGGGCCTCCAAACCATCAACTTGTACAACTGATGGCTCAGGCGGCGACTGGTGCCTCTGGCTAGCCGCGCCCATTGGATGTCTGAGTACGTCAGCAAGGACGATCCGACCAAGTCATGCACCATCGAATGGAGCGCCGACGACTACGCCCTCGCGCTAAATAAGATCACCGATGCGGAGTATCTCGACTTGAGGGCCGGGATTCCCCCGTAAAGCGCAAGGCACCACCAGTGAGTCTACCTTTCCTTGTTCATCTCGCAGTCGCAGAATTGCAGTCGCGGCCTTTACGGATTGTGTTTCATTTGTGTAGCTATTCCAAGTGGTGGGAGGTTGGCTTCCACCCGCTGATGATGAAAACTCGAGCGAGTCCATTGAGGACGAGAGCGAGTCCTCCTCCGATAGGGGCAATGTCGAAGGTGACGATGATGACGACGGCAATGACGAGGCCGTGGAAGTCGCCACACCCGCGGTTCGGAAGACCCGCAGGCAACAGCAGCACGAGCTTGAGGCTAGCAAGAGCCTCGAGGCTCACGACAGGGGCGAAGGCGAGGCCCTCGAACACACTTCTCGGCGCGCGGCCACGCCATCGAAGAAGAAGTCGCCGCAAAAGAAGAAGGGGTCGGCCAAAGCGGTGTCGCTGCCTCGGTCTGCGAGTAGATCTGAAGCGACAAACGCGGTCGACAAGGCCGGGGCCAGCGCGCCGACGGGGGCGACTGCGGCAGCTTTCAGCCCTCATTGCCCCTATCATAAGCATCTTAAAGTGATTAAGGTTAAAGTGAACAAACTATGGAGTATATGCTTGACGAAGTATAAGTTGGCAACCTCAAGTCCCTTGAATACGCGGGTCACACCTCATGCTACTCAACTTTAGTCACTTGTAAGTTCTTGTCATTGTAAGTACATGCATATCATAGAGAACCGCCAATGGGATACCCCTTGCACATGGTATAGGAGTTATCCCATAATCAAAATGACAAGGCAAGCAGACAATGAGCATCTCATCGATATTTTTATTTACTATGTGCATAGCTTTTTATTGAGAATGCTTCATAGATAGCTCACTATGGTGATGCTGCAAGTTTCCACCATAAATAGGCATGGCTTAGGCTAGCGGCCCAGGAGTTTCTCTAACACAAAATACATACTCCATGGACTTACAAGTTCCCTCTTTATTTCACACCGGTGACATCCATAGACAAAAGAGCATGATATCAACTGAGTACAAAGTACAAGTGCAATGTTGAAAATGTTCCCCGTGACATCACAGTTCTGCTAATTCCAACGTATAAGTGCAAGCATATACAACATAGACGACACAATGGTTCAAGTTTATTAAGGTCAAAGAATATAAAGTGTGCCATCAAGTTTGTGAGGGCTTTAATCACTAAGTTTTCACATAACAAAACAGTTTTTAATTAGAAGATAGCTGAAAACAAGAATATACTTGGGATGGTGTAACACACCATGCATAGGAATTTATAGTGGACACTTTGGAATAACTTGGTTTCTTCGGAGTTGGTAGCATGATTAGAGCTTACTCATACAAGTGGAGGCTAGCAAAAGACTGGGAGCAACCAAATAAGAGAGCATAATGGCCATAATCATACAGAGCAACAAAGCATTACTACTCAAAGCATAGAGTGGTACTACAAGTCAAGGACTAAATGATCATAGAGGCTATGGTGACTTATCATAGTCATAACATGGTGTGAGCATGTGCCAAGTCAATCCAAACAAAGCATCAAATGAGAATACCACAATACTATGCTTTTTCAAGGCACACTAAGCAATCCCAATTGTTTGGAGCAAGACATGCTACAGCAATAATCACTAAGCATAAGGTCAAAACAACACCTAGAATGTCATGCTAAAGTCTATGTCACAGTCAATGCAAGCTCCTCTTGCACTTTCAAGCAGGAACTTCCTACTCCTTTCCAACACCAAGCAACTTATTTGAAACAACACAGCGAGAAGGGGGTCCAAACTACTTTATTCAAGTAAGCTAAGCAACCTAAGCAAAGTAAACGAAAACTAAGACGCTCCAAAACAACACGACAGGGCATGAAACAATAAAAACGAAGTGTCTAGACAGACCTGAGCTTTTTATTGATGAAGAAGGGGATGCCTTGGGCATCCCCAAGCTTTGACGCTTGTACCTCTTGGATATTTCTTGAGGTGACACCGGGGTGGCATCCCCAAGCTTGAGATTTTTTCCATTCTTCATCTTATGTAACAACCCTAGTTTTACTAAATAGACATTAGGGTTTGAATGTGCATTCATGAGCATGATAATTTTAAAATGCATGCAAGAAAAATACTCACAAAACCCTAACCTAATTTCCTCCTTCTTTGAAATCAATTCAAATGGCTTTTGAATTTTGAAAACCTCAAAATGTTTGGAGCCCAAATAGTATAAAGGGCTCCTTAGTGTTTTCAGATGTTTTATAAAAGTATCTTGTATTTTGAACTTATTCAAAACATATTACAAATGAATTATGCAAAGAGATAAAATAAAACAGAAAAAGAAAATCATTTCTGCAAAGAAAAATTCATTCCTAACTCTATCTGGACCGAGCCCATTTTTCCTTTCTCTTCTTTCTCGCTCAGCGCCGCAGCAACCCCCCTCTCTCTTCCTTCCCCGTAGCCCAGCGCGACCTAGCCCTGGCCCAATACCGATTTGCTCCTATTCGTTGTCTTCCTCGCCGACGAGGAAGCAGTCGTGTGCCACAGTGCCCGCCGTCTATCTTCGCCGGCCGTCGCGATGCATCCGCCGCCCTAGACGTGAGGATAAGATCGCCACGACGTGTCTCCCGCTCCTCCCTATCCTCTCACTTTCCCCAGCAACCTCCCTCTCGTGTTCCCTCCTCTGGCCGATGAACCCTAGCCGTTAGGCTCCGCCGTGTCCTGCCGTTTCTGTGCTCCCCTGGACCAGACAAGGACGCTATTGGACTCGCCTCACCCTGCTGAGCATCCTCGTAGGAGGAATCGACCCCTCACACCGTGAATCCTCGCTGTCGACCTCATCTCTCCCGATGTCGGCCGCCGTCGAATCCCCATCGTCCGACCACCCCTTGCCTCCCCGACACCATCACCGTGCTCCTGGTGAGATTCTGAGCACGCTAGTGCTCTCCTCTTCCTCCCTCTCGCTCTCTGGCGTCCTCCCCACAAGCACCTGCTGGCGCCGCCGCTGTTCTTCGCCACCGTCATCGCTCCGACGACCCCCTGCAAGCTGCGCCGCCACTTTCTGGCTCCCGTTGTTCTCCTCTTTCCAACGGCCCCGCTTCCGCATCCTCGCGTGCTCTCAATCGCCCGCGCCGTGCTCGATCTGGGAGAGCCTCCATTGCTGATGTCAGCATGACATCAGCATGAGGTCATATCTCCGTGTTTGAAATGTTTTTGAAATTTATTTCTGTAAACATTAAATCCCTAACATGTGGGCCCCTGTTGTAAGTGAGATAAACATATTCAGAAATGTTTCCTGTTTTAATAAAATGCTAAAAGTAATTCCAAAATATAAATTGTTTTATAATATTCCAAAAATGATTTAAATGAATTAAAAATGGATAAATTCATAACTAATTCATTTTAAATCAGAAAAATACAAATAATATATTAAAATGTTCAGAAAATTAAGAGCTACACACTTGATCTATAATCATGCATTATTAACCAACTTTCATAACAAGTTTAATTAGAAGAACAAAACAACCCCTCTCATATGCCTCTGAGGTTTTCCCGAGTTAGGGTTTGCACCCCTCGGTCCCTCGATTAAATTGTCAAGACTGTCTTAGGGTTACATTCTAGTACAAATTAACGTGTCATATCATCATCCTTGCTTGAGCATTGCATCGATGTCATGTGTTGATTGTTTTCCTTCCTTTCCGGTATTTGGTTCTTCTCCGGTAGAATACAATATCGGAATCGAGATCAAGTCCAAGACTAAAGACCAAGGTCAACACCGTCGAAGCTCGAAGACAAATACTTGATCAACTATAACCAAGTCAAGTACAAGATGTCCGAAGCTCTGCTTTCCGGATATGAACTGGCAAAGGCAAGCGAAGCCCCACACATGATATAATCCTATGATTTCAAAGTATTTACATTGTTGCCATGTGCATACGATTCCAAAGTCTTTTATCGATAGATAGAGTAATCCTATCTGATGCATGTTTCCTTTATAAGCCTATATTCCCTGATCCAGTGCTCCTAGCATAACTAGGGTTTGGCTTGTGAAGCGTTGCTAGAGCTATTACATCTGTTGTGCTTAGCCATGCTTAGCTGTTACTACTGGTCCATACGGTTGATGAATCAGAGCTACGAATGAACCTAGTATGACAGGATGACGTGGTAAGATCAGAGATGAAAGTTAAACATGCTAAGGCTTGTATGGGAGGCCACGTGGGTTGTGGTTTTTGCAGTCCCATACTTGCCACCCTTAGGACCCGATGTTCTTGCCTCTTGAACCAAGACGAGCGTACAACCACACGGGGGTCTGGAAACCCCCTCGACCAACTAACTTGCCAAGTATATTCCATGAGTCACATAGTTCGGGCTTTCCATTTGATATACGCATCTTGGTTGTTCTTGAATGGAGGTGAAGGAGGTGCATTCATAACAGGTAGGTAAGTGTGGCCGGGAACAAGAGATGCCCGACACCCGTAATCTTGAACCCTGCGCACATCATTAGGGACGGGCTTCGGGACTCGACCCATTACGGCGGCATCTCCCTAGTGCGTGACTGATGGTCTCGGCGAAAGCAAGGTAAAGGTCGTGGTCAACCACTCTTTGCCGGCCTTCCTAGGAAGAGGGCCAATTTTAACTGGCATTAAGAATCGGTTGGTACATGTGGGTAAAGTTGTACACCCCTGCAAGATTATTAATCTTTTCGAAAATCCGTGTCCACGGTTATGGACGAACTTGGGAACGGACATGAAGATCATAGAGAACTTGAACCTAATCGTAAAACTTGGCAACTTGATTAATGTGTGCTTAAGGATGCTTCCTCAGGGATCAAGGGGGTGATCCTAGATAGGTTCAGTCGATGATGATTCGGTGGATATCAAAAGATGATCAAAGCTAGTGATACCGCTCTCTTATCCCCTTTTAAAATATTCTGTTTAGTCGATATTCTTATCCCTTTTGTTTTACAAAACAAAGATGGCTTTATGCAAAATAACTCCACCAGCCATAAGTCTTGCGGAGTACACCATGTACTCACCCTTGCTTCGTTGATTCTTTTGCAGCAGAGTAAGTGTTACCATAAGAAGATGAGTTCTTCACGGCATCGACATCGACGAGTAGTTTGGAGTTCCCAGTCGGTAGTCTAGGATCTATGGAATGGACGTCATCGTTATGCTTCAAGCCTCTTAGGCCATTTGTTAAGTTTGCTATACTTAATAGCATAATTTGCCTTCCGTTGTTTGATGTTTGTGGTCAGTGACCTCTGCTTGTAATATTTTGGTTCTGTGCTCAGCTGTGAGCTTGTTGTAATAATTTTTGTATCATAGGGTCACTGTTGTGTTACCGATTTTCTCTCTGTACGCTTTCGAGATTAGGTTAGGCTTATGTTCGGACGATGGTCTGGGATTTTCTAGCCTTAATCCCGGGGGTGTCACAGATTTTGGTATCAAAGCAGTACCGACTGTAGGAAACCTTTTCTATTGGTCGATGTTGAGTCTAGTGGTTGTGAAAACTATTTTCAAAGTTGAAAATTATCTGCGAAAACTCTAGTATGCTTCTTTTACTCCTTATCCAGTTTCTCTCTAACTCTGGGTCATCTTATCTTGTGTTGATTTGTAAAAAGTTTTTGCTATCTCTTTTCTTTCTTCAAAGTTAGGTGCCTCCTCAGGCATGCCGGTTCTCAACCAGTGACCTAGTGTTAAGCTCTTTAGAGTCTGATGTGTGTTCCTTGCTCCCTTTGTTCTGTTTCTTCCGAGAGATTTCTTTCTATCATAATATCTTTGTTTTATAGGTCCACAACATCATGTTGATGGTTCCTCAATGTTCTGCTCTAGGCCTCGAAGTTTCCTTTCGCCTCGTGTGCCTCCTTTTCATTTGTTTGGGTACTTCAGAAGTCGTTTCTTCTCTTGGAAGCTACCTCGTGATTACTATCTTGTAGTGTACGCTTTGTCACTCAAGTAGTAGTTACTCCTTTCTTTGGGTTTTAACCCTTGGACTTGAACCTAAGATCCCCGATTATGCTGGATTCTGGTGTTGCGAATCTTGTACATGAAGCTGACCTTTAACCCAAGATCCATTTTTTTGATCCCTGTGGTTAATGTTCATACATTACCCCAGAATGGATAATACCTTCTAGTATAGCCTTCAAGCCTGTGGATATTGTCGCTATTGAATAGTGACGATACATGGCTTACCCTACCACATGCTATGGCAGATGTTCTTTAATGGAACCAAATAGATCACGACAAGAGTTCTCCTAGCGAGTTTCTCATCTATACTCGTGACTCTGCCACACCTTCCCTTCTTTGCATTGGTCCTCGGAAGATTGTTGACTTATGCATCCACATCTCGGGATTCTATCCTGAGCATGCTCTTCCTTACTCTTGTTGTTTTTCGACCTTTGTCTACCAATTGGTAGCCAAGTAGTAAATGCAATGGTATCTTTCGATGCAAGATACTCTTGTGGTCCGTCAAGACAAACCATCTCGAAATGTCTAGGAGAAACAAACTCCAGTACCTCGTCATTTCTAAGACCAGGTTAAAGTGTTGTAATCCGCAGATCAATAAGCGTTGATTAGCTTATGTTCTGTTCTACCTTAAAGTATCACACCCTTTCTATACTAAGAGGTCATGCTGAGATTGATGACCCTCTTAATGAAGTGATGCTTTTACACATATTTACCCACCTTTCCTCTGAGCTGTTAGCACTCATGAGTGTTGTGCGTGCGTAATGATGTGGCCATCTAAGATTCTTAGCAATTCCTATTACTTTGAACTTCAAGAAAATCTGTGTCATTCTTAGCGTGATTGGTTACCCTATCACTAAGCAAAGGATGATTGTGCTACCAAGTCCGCTACTCTGGTACACTCTCTCCAGTCAAAGAGTTAGGCTTGTGCCGACCTCTGCGACTATGACTCATTGCCTTACCAAGCAAGTTTCCCTCTCGAATTAAGTGACATATCGGTGGTTCGTGATATTATAGATGTCTACTAGAAGTATCACCAGGTTGCCACATGAGCGTGTTGTCAGGTTCTTGAGTAAGCTGTTTCTTTAAACCGCTCCTTTCTCCAAGGATCCGTACTGGATACCCCTGAACTAGTTGGTTGAGCTTAAACAACAACTTGGAGAGTTGTAAGACAAAAATTTCTATTCAACTTTGTTCCTCCTTAAAGGGATGTCTAGTTTTGTTCATGCTGAAGTAAGATATTATGTCCTTCATGGATATGCTACCTTTCCACGTCCTTGATTTGATTTGGGCAATCGTCAAATCAAACTCAGTTCTGGGGACTATCCTGATGGTGTATCCATTTGTGATGTTTCACTTGAGTACATCTTTATGTCCTCTGGTCTGACCAATGTTTATGCTTTGTTCATACAACATGCGAGTTTGTCTTCTTGGAGTGTATAGATAAGTTTGTTATTGAGCCCATCGATGACATTCTTAACTTCTCCATGTTATACCAGACTCATATGGAACAATTGGCATTAATGTTGGAAACTTTTGAGAACCATCATCGTGTTATCTCGAAGTATGTGTTCTGGATTTTAGAAGTAACCTTTTCCGATTCACGCGCAAAATGTTGAAAGATGTCGCCGTGGATCTGAGTATAGTTATCATTGTTTCTCCGGGAATCATTTCAAAATAGTCAAGCATGTGCGAGGTATTCTTGATATGGTAGGTTGATACCTTCACATCCCGAGAATATCCTCCAAGCACACCAAGCCACTGATTGATTTGTTCATGGAAGATAAGAAGTCCAACAAAACTTCTATACCATCCTAAATGCTTCCTAAACAGGATTCAGTTGTGTTTCGTTGCAAACAATTCATGTAGATGCAATTATCTTTTGATAACTCGCTAATACATTTGTTTCGCAGTCTAGCTCATCTTTTGGAGCTTGACATTGAAGTCCATGTCTTGAGAATCTAGTGACTTTACCTTTGCGTAAATGTTGCACCCTTTCTATTCGGACATGCTGAGTCTAAAGTATCTCTAACACTTAATCAAAGCTGAATCTCAAGCAACAATAATGATTGGTGTTCCTCAAGGTTATGACGTAGGTCTATTGTAATTCTGACAAGGTTGATGTAATGGTTGGCACAACCAGTCGAAAGACCTATTGCCATACTCCCTTGAATCAACAATAACAGCCACTCCTCATGAGGCTTCTTCTATGACTTACTATAGGGGTTGTGCTTATGGTTTCCTTTGAGTCCGAAGTCCGACCTTTACTTGATGACTGATTGAGGGCTTGTCAAAAGTTTGATATTAGTATCTTGAACATCAAGGAGAACATTTAAAGTAGATTTGCTAAAATGTTTCTTGGTCTATCCTCCAGACCCTTTTATGATGGCAATCATCTTGTTATGCCAAGTACTTAGAGTCTGAGAATGAAGTTTCTTTCTTCTCGTGTCATCAGGAATCTTCTCAACTATTCACCTTGGTGGTGCAAAGTAATATAGAGATCTTTGGCAATATTTTGGTAGTCCTAGGTGAATAAAGAGTTTCCTTCGCGCTTTCTTAAACAAGTTCAAAGAGCAAATATGATTTTTGTAATCAACAGTTTCTCTTGTTACATGTTCTTGTGACTATTACGAGTCCTCTCCACCAAAACACCTTTCTGTCTTGGCCTTCTGTTGAATGAAAGAGTGACCCTTCTGTTTCAAAAGTAGTTCAACAACTTGGTTTTGTTGGTATCTATCTCTTTCACCTGTAAAGCTCTACTTAAGCTGTTTAGTAGAGGTTCACCTCTCGAAGTCTGTGTTCTTTATCTATTCTATTGGAAGTTTCTTCCCTCAAAAGTCTACCCTCTTCTGAAGTTCCATGGTCTCAATCCTTATGAAGACCAGTTACCTGTCACCTTGAAACCATCTCCTTTTGTTTCCTCCATTACCTTGGCGTGTTTCATGTCTGTTGGCTTTAGAGATGTTCACGAAACATCTATCCATGAGTTGACCATGAGATACTCAGTTTGTGGCTCCGTGTTATTCCCTCTCTTCCTTAGTGTGAGCAACCACCTTGAAGATTATGAAGCGCTTCGTCCACTCGTCATGGTGGCATGGATCAACCTCTTCGAGAAGATCGTCGAAGTCTAGTGTAACCATGTTCCTTCTATCTTCCTACTTAGGAATCTCGGGTCGAGATTCTTTTAAGGGGATAGAATTGTAACAACCCTAGTTTTACTAAACAGACATTAGGGTTTGAATGTGCATTCATGAGCATCATAATTTTAAAATGCATGCACGAAAAATACTCACAAAACCCTAACCTAATTTCCTCCTTTTCTTTGAAATCAATTCAAATGGCTTTAGAATTTTGAAAACCTCAAAATGTTTGGATCCCAAATAGTATAAAGGGCCCCTTAGTGTTTTCAGATATTTTATAAAAGTGTCTTGTATTTTGAACTTATTCAAAACAGATTACAAATGAATTATGCAAAGAGATAAAATAAAACAGAAAAAGGAAATCATTTCTGCAAAGAAAAACTCATTCCTAACTCTATCTGGGCCGAGCCCATTTTTCCTTTCTCTTCTTTCTCGCTTAGCGCCGCAGAAGCCCCCCTCTCTCTTCCTTCCCGGCAGCCCAGCACGGCACAGCCCTGACCCAATATCGATTCGCTCTTGTTCTTCATCTTCCGCACCAACGAGGAAGCAGCTGTGTGCCACAGCGCCGACCGTCGATCTTCGCCGGCCGTCGCGATGCATCCGCCGCCCCAGACGCGAGGATAAGATCGCCACGATGCATCTCCCTCTCCTACCGCTCCTCTCACTTTCCCTAGCAACCTCCCTCTCGCGTTCCCTCCTCTGGCCGATGAACCCTAGCCTTCGGGCTCTGTCGTGTACCGCCGTTTCTATGCTCCCCTCGACCAGACGAGGACGCTGTTGGACTCGCCTCGCCCTGCTGAGCATCCTCGTGGAGGAATCGACCCCTCGCACCGTGAATCCTTGCTGTCGACCTCGTCTCTCCCGATGCCAGCCGCCGTCGAATCCCCATCATCCGACCACCCCTTGCCTCCCCGACATCGGCACCGTGCTCCTGGTGAGATTCTGAGCATGCCAGTGCTCTCCTCTTCCTCCCTCTCGCTCTCTAGCATCCTCCCCGCGAGCACCTGCTGGCGCCGCCGCTGTTCTTCGCCGCCGTCGTTGCTCCAGCGACCCCTGCAAGTTGCGCCGCCACTTTCTGGCTCCCCTTGTTCTCCTCTTTCCAACGCCCCCGCTCCCGCATCCTTGCGTGCTCTCAATCGCCTGCGCCGTGCTCGATCTAGGAGAGCCTCCATTGCTGATGTCAGCATGACATCAGCATGAGGTCATATCTCCCTATTTTCTTTTATTTGAAATGTTTTTAAAATTTATTTCTGTAAATATTAAATCCCTGACATGTGGGCCCCTGTTGTAAGTGAGATAAACATATTCAGAAATGTTTCCTGTTTTAATAAAATGTTAAAAGTAATTCCAAAATATAAATTGTTTTATAACATTCCAAAAATGATTTAAATGAATTAAAAATGGAGAAATTCATAACTAATTCATTTTAAATCAGAAAAATACAAATAATATATCAAAATGTTCAGAAAATTAAGAGCTACACAATTGATCTATAATCATGCATTGTTAACCAACCTTCATAACAAGTTTAATTAGAAGAACAAAACAACCCCTCTCATATGCCTCCGAGGTTTTCCCGAGTTAGGGTTTGCACCCCTCGGGACCCCGATTAAATTGTCAAGCATGTCTTAGGGTTACATTCTAGTACAAATTAACTTGTCATATCATCATCCTTGCTTGAGCATTGCATCGATGCCATGTGTTGATTGTTTCCCTTCCTTTCCGGTATTTGGTTCTTCTCCAGTAGAATATAATATTGGAATCGAGATCAAGTCCAAGACTGAAGACCGAGGTCAACACCGTCGAAGCTCAAAGACAAATACTTGATCAACTATAACCAAGTCAAGTACCAGATGTCCAAAGCTCTGCTTTCTGGATATCAACTGGCAAAGGCAAGCGAAGCCCCACACATGATATAATCCTATGATTTCAAAGTATTTACATTCTTGCCATGTGCATACAATTCCAAATTCTTTTATCGATAGATAGAGTAATCCTATCTGATGCATGTTTCCTTTATAAGCCTATATTCCCTGATCCACTGCTCCTAGCATAACTAGGGTTTGGCTTGTGAAGCGTTGCTAGAGCTATTACATCTGTTGTGCTTAGCCATGCTTAGCTGTTACTACTGGTCCATCCGGTTGATGAATCAGAGCTACGAATGAACCTAGTATGACATGATGACGTGGTAAGATCAGAGATGAAAGTTAAACATGCTAAGGCTTGTATGGGAGGCCACGTGGGTTGTGGTTTTTGCAATCCCATACTTGCCACCCTTAGGACCCGATGTTCTTGCCTCTTGAACCAAGACGAGCGTACAACCACACGGGGGTCTGGAAACCCCCTCAGCCAACTAACTTGCCGAGTAGATTTCATGAGTCACATAGTTCGGGCTTTCCATTTGACATACGCATCTTGGTTGTTCTTGAATGGAGGTGAAGGAGGTGCATTCATAACAGGTAGGTAAGCGTGGCCGGGAACAAGAGATGCCCGCCCGTAATCTTGAACCCTGCGCACATCATTAGGGACCGGCTTCGGGACTCGACCCATTATGGTGACATCTCCCTAGTGCGTGACTGATGGTCTCGGCGAAAGCAAGGTAAAGGTCGTGGTCAACCATTCTCTGCCGGCCTTCCTAGGAAGAGGGCTAATGTTAACTGGCATTAAGAATCGGTTGGTATGTGTGGGTGAAGTTGTTAACCCCTGCAAGGTTATTAATCTTTTCGAAAAGCCGTGTCCACGGTTATGGACGAACTTGGGAACCGACATGAAGATCATAGAGAACTTGAACCTAATCATAAAACTTGGAAACTTGATTAATGTGTGCTTAAGGATGCTTCCTTAGGGATCGAGGGGGTGATCCTAGATAGGTTCATATGATGATGATTCGGTGGATATCAAAAGATGATCAAAGCTAGTGATACCACTCTCTTATCCCCTTTTAAAATATTCTGTTTAGTCGAGATTCTTCTCCCTCTTGTTTTACAAAACAAAGATGGCTTTATGCAAAATAACTCCACCAGCCATAAGTCTTGTGGAGTACACCATGTACTCACCCTTGCTTCATTGATTCTTTTGCAGCAGAGTAAGTGTTACCATAAGAAGATGAGTTCTTCACGACATCGACATCGGCGAGTAGTTTGGAGTTCCCAGTCAGTAGTCTGGGATCTATGGAATGGACGTCATCGTTATGCTTTAGGCCTCTTAGGCCATTTGTTAAGTTTTCTATAATTAATAGCATAATTTGCCTTCTGTTGTTTGATGTTTGTGGTCAGTGACCTCTTCTTGTAATATTTTGGTTTTTTGCTCAGTTATGAGCTTGTTGTAATAATTTTTGTGTCGTAGGGTCACTCTTGTACCGATTTTCTCTCTATACGCTTTCGAGATTAGGTTAGGCTTATGTTCAGACGAAGGTCTGGGATTTGTCTAGCCTTAATACTGGGGGTGTCACATCTCATTACATCATTCTCTCTCTACACCTGAATTTTTTTCCTTCATACAAAACTTCACACAATCTTCATTAGCAACATTAGTGTATTCAAAAGATATTAGACCTTAGGCAAAGCTTTGGAACCAAATTTCACTAAAAACATAAGATACTGTAGCAACTCCTTCCAAAAGCTCAATTGCCCAAAAGATAACTCAAAAAGGAATCAGTAAGAAGCAAATGCAAATAATAGCAGAAATTTGTCAAAACAGACCAGCAGGTTGAAACCGATTTTTTCCAACACCTTTTGTTGCTCAAATCAAAAAGTGTTGAACTAACGAAAGTTATATAACATACTGGGGGAGTTATTCATAAATTTTAAGCTCAATCCGAGTTACAGAGACTCCTCACGAATGTTTTTGGTGGAAAACATAAATCTGTTTCGGGAGAACAACTCCCCAAATCTTACTTCCCTCTCATTAGAGGTCATTCTTGGCACAAAAAGCAAACAAAAAGGATAAGGAGAGGTCATTACTAAAGTAATAACTTCCAAGACTCAAGGAAACTCTTGGGTTATCTCCCAACACTTTAACGCCTTTAAATTAGGCACAAGAAGCAAGAAGAATCAAGTATTTTCAAATGAGGAAGTATTAACATCAATACCATCAAAATCTTCAACTATGAAAGGTATCTCATCCAAATTGGTTTTGGAGGATCCCTTCTCATCTCTCTTTGGTCTACTACTTTCATCAAAAAGATTTTCAGGAGCGATCCAATCAAAATTATTTTCAAAGGCTTCATGCATTCCAACAAGCTTAAAGGGTATGGGTATCTTAAATTCCTCTCTAGGGTTATAAGTACCCACAACATCTACACTTGAACCTAGCATATTAAAACGCTCAAAGTCATTTTTGGCTTCTCTAGCAACATCATGGAACCCTTTTAGTAAAGTTTCAAGAATGAATTCTCTCTTTTTAGCATTCTTTTCTTCTTTTAGTTTTAGGAACAAGAATTGTATGAAGGGGTTAAGGCTAACAAACCTAGCCTCCAACATATGAACTAAAGAAGTTGCAACAATCTCCTAATTAGGAGCAAGCTCTGCTATAGATTTATCCTCAATATCCTCATGCTTGCTAACATGATTAAAGAATTCTTCAATATTATATTTCCCAATTATGGAGCCACTACCTATTGCAAGATCCTTCAGGGCGAACTTGGGGAGAAACATGGTGAGCTGGAGCAAGGTGGCAACTAGAGTAGAAACTATTTTTTTTGTGTTTTTGAATAAAGCAAGCTAACAAAACTAGACTAATTTTTTTGGGTTTTTTGAATAGAGGCAAACAAAACCAAGCAAAAGAAACTAAGCAAACTAAAAACAAAGTAAAGAGAAAGGAAGTGAAGGACTCCCCTTGTGAAGACGTCCTTAGCCTCCCCGGCAACAGCGCCAGAAAACTTGTTGGTGCTTGACATGGAGCACTTCGTTGGAAACCCCGAGAGCAAGGTGTGATGAGCACAACAACAAGTCTTCCCTCAGTAGAGACCGAGGTTATCGAACCAGAAGGAGGAAGGAAACATCACACAGGTGTTGCAAGCAACACGGAGACCTGCACAACATAAACTCAAGACTTTGCCCCAACGAACAGTGAGGTTGTCAAGCTCACCAGTTTGCTATAACAAAGGATTAAACGTATGGTGTAGAAGGCAATGGTTTGCAGCAAGTAAACAGGTAACAGTGGAAGATGTATCAATGGTAAAGATTGGACCGGGGTCCACAGTTCACTAGAGGTGCTCTCCTTAGATAAACAACATGGCATGAAGGGTAAACAAATTACAGCAGGGTAATTGGCAGGAACTGAGCAAGGCATAACAATGCAATACCAGACAAAAAGATCCTATGAGATTCGATTGGGCAATACAACAATATACATAGACCGCCATCCAACTACATATATGACTAGAAGTCCACCTTCAGGTTATCATTCGAACCCCCTCCAGTATTAAGTTGCAAGCAATAGATAACTACTTTAATCAAAGTGTGTAAGGTAAACAATCCACTTGTTCCATGAACAATAGACCGTTGTTTTATACCTAGTGGCAACAACACATCTACAACCGAAGAGATTTCTGTCACTTCCCTTGGAAACTAGAGGCATGAACCCACTATCGAGCAGAAATACCCCCACTTGGAGTCACTAGCAACTACTCGGCCAAGATAGCTACTAATAACGGAGAGCATGCAAGATCACAAACAAAATAGACATGATAGTATCATAAATACAAAACCATTAATCAATCTAACATAATAATCTCAATATCCATCGGATCCCCGCAAACACAACATGCATGATTACAAATAGATTAGATCTTGATCATGAACGGAGCTCACAAGATCTATACATGAAAGCACAAGGAGGAGATACAACCAGCTAGCTACTACATGGACCCATAGTCCAAGGTGGAACTACTCACGCATCATATCGGAGAGAAGGCCTCCGGGATGATCTCCCCTCCGGGAGGGTGCCGGGAAGAACTTCAGATCCCCCGATCTAGGGACGACGGTGACGGCGTCTACAAAAGGGTTCGTGGAGTTTTGATCGGGTACTTATGGTTTCTGCATCTAGGGCTTCTTATAGGCGAAGAGGCGAGGCCGGGAGGCGACCAAGGGGGCCACACCCTGCCCAGGCACAGGCCCACCCCTGGCCACGCCTAGGGGGTTTGGCCGCCCTGGTTAGCGTCTCCGTCTCGTCTTCTGGATTCGTGTCCTCACGGTAAAATATTGACTTTGGCTTTTGTCCCGTCCAATTCCGAGAATATTGATTTTATGCCTTGGAACCAAAAACACAAGAAAATAGGCAACTGACACTGTGGCAACTTGTTAAAAGGTTAGTTCTAGAAAAGATATAAAAACACCTCAAAGTGTAGACAAAGCAAAGCAAAGTAGATACTAAACAAGCATGGAGCATAACAAAATATAGATACGTTTCCGATGTATCAAAGACGTCTGTGTCATGGGCGTCGAGCTTGTTCGAGACGGGCCTTAGCCGGAAGCTGGGGCTAGAGTTAGAGAAGCCGACGCATATCCGCACCGGCCTACATTTCATCCCAGTCGCTAAGTAAGTATTTTTGGTGTACTCCTCTGAGTGACTGGCTTGTACTTGTCTTGTGGGCTTGCTGATAGTGTTGTTTTGCTGGAATGGCGTGAAGAAAATCGGCCACCCCTCGGTGGCTAAGGTTCCAGTAGGCACCGCTGGGGCAGAGGACGATCCCTCGAAGAAGAGGAAGGGGAACGAGGTCGAGGCACCTGCCGAAGGCGCGAAGAGAGCGAAGGGCAACAAGGTCGTCACGATCTCGGACGAGCCAGTCGATGCCCCTAGTGAGGCTCCGACTGGAGTGGATGCGGCCGTGAAGGCCATAACAGACGCAGGGTCGCAGCAAGTGGAAGCTGTAGCGTTGGTCGGGGCGACGGCCCCATCGACGAGCACTGCGGGAGCAGTGGTGGCGACCTTCCCTCGCTTTGTGGCGAGGGCCTCCACTGCGAGCGCGTCGGCTCAGTCGGCCTAGATGCCCGAAGTTTTGGGCTCGGAGGTCGAGCAGCATCGCGGGCGCACACCTCTCGTGCTCCCGTCGGTAGATGCGGTCAAGCTGCACAGTATGCTGGGTGCGGCCATACAGGTATGTACAGTCCCCGAGCAGCTAGTTGCTGAATTTCAATGACTAGGTGCTTAAGAACTTCTTCGCTGTCCAGTCCCCGAGTGTCTAGTCGCTGAATTTCAGCGGCTAGGCACTTAGGAAATTTTGTAATTTTTGGCTGACGTTTGCCATGTCTTTTCAGGGCCTCCAGCGCGAGTCGGGGGAGCGATTGGCCACCAAGGATCGTTTGGAGAAGGAATTCCGCTCCATGCGGGAGGTGAGCGAAAAACTTCAAGCGTCTGCTGGTAAGAAATCGGGATGCCCTTCTCCATGGACGTCTTTTCTGATTTCATACTCATGCTTGTGTTCATGCGGCCGTGGTGGACAAGGCTCGCATGGGTTTGGTCCCTGCGAGTGACCTGACGGCTGCCCAGTCGTCTTCGAGCGTCGTGGAGAAGTGGGTGGCCGAGCTAGAGCGAGAGCTCAAAGACGTGAAGGCGGAGGCGACCTCGGCGGATGAGAGAGCTAAAGCGGCCGTCGCTGCTACTGCCGAGGAGCGGAAGGTGTCGGATGCGCTTGTTGCCGGGCTATAGACTGACTTCTCGAGTCGGCAGGACTTTATTACGAGGCTCTGCCGTCCCTTGATTGGTGAGCTTCGTTAACTTTCGTGTGGTTGGTCCGGCGAGTCCCCGAGCGCGCGGGTTGCCTTTGCGTTTTTGCGCCCTTCTGATTGTAAAATTTTTATGCTTTGCAGGGAAGATTCTTGACGAAGAAGCCGAGGCGCAGTCGTACAATGCGCGGCAGTGTGTCACCACATTGGTGGACTCTGCCGCTCTGTCGACGACTTGCATTTGCACGTATCTTCAGGAGATTTCGCCGACAGAGGTGATCCCCAGCGAGCTCACCGAGGTCTGGTGCTACCTGGAGAAGGCTCTGACGGTTGTGGAGTTCATGTCGCGGTCGGCTTTTTGCCGTGGGGCTGCGACTGTGCTGAGCCTTGGGCTCGCGCACTTCTCCGACGATTTCAACCTCGACAATGTCACCAGCAGGTAACCTTCGTCGACGGGCACAGTCGAGATATCCAACATGCTGAAGATGACCGACCGGGCCGCGGTCTACTCCGATCAGGTGTTGGCGATGGGTGATCTTCCGTATCAGGAGATGATCGTTGCCCTGAATGACCCCGACATGGTGACCCGCGACTTCAAGGTGGAGCAGCCATTCCGAGCAGTCATGGCGGGCGCTTTGACGACGTACCCGTTGAACCCGTGGGTTCCCTTCATCCGTTCCCACGGAGGCGGTGGCACGTCGTCATCGAAGCATGCAGAGTAGAAGAGTTTGCCTATTGGCGTTAGTTGTAAAGGAAAATGTGCCTGCCCTTGTAAGCGAACAAATTTTGATGCTAGAAGGAATGCATGAATGCTTTTGTTAATTTTGCTTTGATTGTGATTTGTTGTGTTGTGTGAGTCCCCGAGCGCGTCCGCCCTTTTGTGGGGTTTACCTCGTTTTTTTGTGTATATGTTTATTGTTATACTGTTAGTTAGTTGAGGTCGATTCGCCGTGGCTTGAAAGCCAGTCGCATGGCGACCCCAAGGGGTGATCTATACTTAGCCATTTTCTCGGATGCAAACGGGGTCGGTTGGAAGAGTCCCCGAACGTGGTACTTAGCCGTTCTAGTTGCATCCCCGAGGTAGGTGAGGACGGAGCGCGTTGTATTTGGCGCGTTCCACCTGACTCGGAGAATCAGTCGGATGGCGAGTCCAGGACGCGCTCTCATACTTCGTGTTTTCCCTAGCCACGTGGGTTTGGACTGGCGTCCGTCCCCGAGCGTGGTACGACGCCGTGGGAAGCGAATGCGGTCGTCTTGGCTCGAAAAGCCAGTCGAGTGAGGCAACTCCGATGGGGCTCCGGGTTGGCATTTTCGTTGACGATGCAAGGCCCGAAATTTATAGGTGCCCTTGTATCGCACTACTTAGCCGTGTCGGTCATGTAACCAAGGGTTGACTTCCCCGGTTAGCGTGACGTTGTTCTTACGAGTGCGAGTGGCACAACATATGGAGAGTGGAAACAATTTGTGCGAATCGATCTTCTTTATTTCATAGCGGCGGGAGTACATGTTGGAGTTCTAGGTGTAGAACTTCCTTAGGAGGTTTACATTCCATGGCTGCTTGACGTCGAGCTGCCTGTCGCCTCGGACGTCGATGAGGTATTAGGCGTCATTGCCCAGGACTCGCCCTATGGCGAATGGGCTCTCCCACGGGGGAGAGAGCTTGTGCATGCCCTTCTTGTCCTAGATCAGCCGTAGGACCAAGTCGCCTTCCTGGAAGGTGCGAGTTCGGACTCGGCGGCTGTGGTAGCGGCGGAGTCCTTGCTGGTAGATGGCGGTGCGGGAGCGAGGTAGGTCGCGTGCTTCGTCGAGCTGGTCGACTCCGTCTTGGCGTGCGAGCTTGTTTTTGGCCTCCGCATAGTTGACGACTCGAGGTGAATCGTGCTTGAGGTCAGTCGGCATGACGGCTTCAGCGTTGTACACCATGAAGAAGGGGGTGAACCCAGTCGACCTGTTGACGGAGGTGCGGATGCCCCAGATGACCGAGGGGAGTTCTTCGATCCAGCACCCCGGAGTTCGCTCGAGGGGAACTTGCAGTCGCGCCTTTAGGCCGTGGAGGATGCTCTGGTTATAGCGTTCCGCCTGGCCATTGGACTCCGGGTGGGCGACTGAGGCGAGGTCGAATCGTATGTTGTGCTCCTCGCAGAATTCGGCCATGGCTCCCTTGGTGAAATTGGTGCCGTTGTCCGTGATGATGCTGTGCGGGAACCCATAGAAATAGATGAGCTCGCGCATGAACTTGGTGGCGGTCTTCCCCTCGCACTTGCGGACTGGCTTGGCCTCTATCCACATTGTGAATTTGTCGACTGCGACTAGGAGGTGGGTGTAGCCGGAGGGTGCCTTCTTGAAATGGCCCACCATGTCCATGCCCCATACGGCGAATGTCCAGGTGATGGGGATGGTCTTGAGCGCCGAGCTTGGCACGTGAGTCTGATTGGCATACTTCTGACACCCGGCGCAGCGTTGGACGATGTCGACCGCGTCGACGTGTGCAGTGAGCCAGTAGAATCCATGTCGCATGGCCTTGGTGACCAGGGACCGAGCGCTAGCGTGGTGGCCGTAGTCGTCAGCATGGATGTCTTGGAGGATCTTGCGACCTTCCGCGGGTTGTACGCAGCGTTGGAACATGCCGGTCAAGCTGCGCTTGTGGAGCTCGCCGTTGATGATGACAAAGGACTTGCAACGGCGTACTATCATGCGGGCCTCCGTCTAGTCTGCGGGTAGGGTCCCTCCTTCCAAGTAGGCAACGTACGACGCGGTCCATTCGCTTGGCTCCACCACCATGGAGACCAGCGCTGGTTCTGGTTGTAGTGGTATCCCGATGTCGATCTGCCTCGGGGGAGAAACAAATGGCTTGGTGATGGTGTCGAGGAAGACACCGGCGGGTGGCATTTGGAGAGCCGACCCGATACGAGAGAGGGCGTCGACCTCTTTGTTCTTGCGCCGGTTGATCCACTCGATGGAGAAGCCGGCAAAGTGCCCCCAGCTGGTCCTCTGCTTGGCGTATGCCGCCATGGTGGAGGAGACAGCATCGCAGGTGACGACAACTTGTGCGGGGACGAGGTCGGAGTCGCCGTAATAGCACAGGCGGTTGATGTTCATCTCCTTGGCCGCTCGCATGCCGTGAAGGAGGGCCTCGTACTCGGCCATGTTGTTGGTTTAGGGGGTGAAGTCGAGGTACATGACGTAATGCAGCTTGTCGCCCTTGGGAGACGTGAGGATGATCCCTGCCCCTGCGCCGTCTGCGTTCTTGGACCCGTTGAAGTGTAGCGACAAGTAGTGGAGGTACGACAGCTTCTCCAGCTGCTGCGCCTCCTCCCAGTCAGCGAGGAAGTCCGCCAGTCCCTGCGACTTGATTGCCTTGCGGGGCTCGTACCTGATGTTGTGGACTCCGATCTCAACGGCCCACTTGGTGACTCGTCCAGTCGCTTCGCGGTTGCAGATGATGTCCTGCAACGGCGCTGAGGAGACGACTGTGATTGGGTGCTCCTGGAAGTAGTGCGGTAGTCGCCGCTGGGCTCGGAAGACCGCATATACCAACTTCTGGTACTGCAGGTAGCACTGGCGCGACTCGGTGAGGACTTCGCTGATGTAGTAGATAGGTTGCTGCACCAGGCACTCCTTGCCCTATTTTGGTCGCTCGATGACCATGACGGTGCTAACGACTCGTTCAGAAGCCGCGACATAGACGAGCATGGGCTCCTTGTCGACGGGGGCGACGAGTAGCGGGGCCGTGAGTAGCACTTCCTTGAGTGCGTGGAGCGCGTCGTATGCCTCCTTGTCCCACTGGAACGTGGGATTGTTGCGCATTAGGCGGTAGAGAGGCATTGCCTTCTCGCCTAGCCGGGGAATGAAGCGACTGAGAGCCGCGACTCATCCGGCCAGCTTCTAGACATCACGCAGGCACTCGGGTTTGTCGAGCCGGGCGATCGTGTTGATCTTGGTGGGGTTCGCCTCGATGCCTCGTTTGGAGACTACGTATCCCAACACCTGCCTAGTAGGTACACCGAAGGTGCACTTTCCTTGGTTGAGTTTGATCTTGTACCTCCGCAGATTTGCGAAAGTTTCGTCCAGGTCGGCGAGTAGATCACCCTGGCGAGTGGACTTTACCACCATGTCGTCGATGTAGATGTGGATGTTGCGACCAATTTGGCTCGCAAGACATTCCTGCATGCACCTCTAGTAGGTCGCTCTGACGTTCTTGATGACGAATGTCATGGCAGTGTAGTAGAATGCTCCGAATGGCGTGATGAATGCCGTCTTCTCCTCGTCCTTGACTGCCATTTTGATCTGGTTATAACCAGAGCAGGCGTCAAGGAAACATAGTGACTTCGAGCCTACGGTCAAGTCGATGATCTGATCGATCCGCGGGAGGATGAACTGCTCCTTTGGGCAGGCGTTGTTGAGGTTTGTGTAATCGATACACATTCCCTAGGTCCCATTCTTCTTTTCGACCAGGACTGGGTTTGCCATCCACTTGGAGTATTTGATTGGCCGTATGAAGCCTGCAGCGAGTAGACGCTGCACTTCATCGGCGATTGCTCGGCGGCGCTCTTCATTGAAGGGCCGCAACGACTTCTTGATGGGTCGCGCTTTGGGGTCGGCGTTGAGTTTGTGCTTAGTGAGTTCTCTCGGGACACCAGGCATGTCGGATGGCTTCCATGCAAAGATGTCGCAATTCTCACGTAGGAACTCGATGAGCGCCCCTTCCTATGCTGGGCTCATGCCCGTCCCGATCGTCACCGTCTGGCTGGAGTCGCCTGGGACCAGCTCGACGGAGCGTGTGTGCGTGGTTGCCTCGAACACGGTCGAGCCGCCGTTCTCCGAGTTGGGATTCTTGAGTATTGTGGGGTCGTCGTTGTTGACCCCGCTCGTGTACTTGGCGAGCTCCTCTGCATGGTTGGCTTCTGCGGCGATGACGGCGTCGACGAGCTCGGCGCCCTTGGCCTTGCACTCCGCAGCCATGTCAGGGTTGCCGTGGACGGTGATGATACCGCACGGCACTAGGAGCTTCATCGCGTTGTACGCATAATGTGGCGCTGCCATGAACTTGGCGAACACTTGCCGCCCCAAGACGCAATGGTAGGGGCTGTTGAAGGGCACCAGCTCGAAGACGATCCGCTCGGTGCGGAAGTTAGCTGGTGTGACGAAGGTGACTAGCAGCATCACCTTGTCGATCGGGTACGCCTTCCGCCCGGGGACGATGCCATGGAAGGTGGTGTAGGTCGTCTCGATCATCGACTGCGGGAGCCGCAGTCGCCTGAACGTGTACAAGTAGAGGATGTTGATGGAGCTCCCGTCGTCCATCAACATCTTAGGGAGCCAGTAGTCGCCTACTTTGGGCTTGACCACCAAGGCAACTCGCCCCGGATATTCAATCCGTGACGAGTGGTCCTCGCGGCTCCAGGTGATCCGCTGCTCGGAGCAGTTGAGGAAGCGGGGGACGTCCACTTGGGATACCGCATTGACAGCGACGACACGGGCGATGACCTTCTTCTTGCGCTTGGTGCTAAACCCGGTGAAGGTGTGGAGCGATCCCACGTCGTTGCCAAATGCCCCGCCGTTTGGCGGGTGGTTGTTGGGGTCCTCCCGTGCATGCCATGCCTTCTAGATCTCCTTCAGGGAGTGGCAGTCAGTGGTCGTGTGCGTGGCGGGCTTCCCCTCCCTAGTGTGGAGCACACAGGGCTGGTTAAGGAGAGCCACGGGGTCGAATTTTGGCCTCGCCTTGTAGTTTCCGCTGTCACGACGCTGGCCTCCGTCGCGGCGAAAGCTCTTGGGATCGCATGGAGCGTAGCCGGCGTTGGCGACGAAGTCGACTCGCCCGTCACCGTGGCGCTTGCCGGTGAGGCGAGTGTTGCTGTAGCGTAGCTCGGGTCGCCTCCCATTGTCGTGGCCGCTTGGGCGGCGATTTCCACCCGACTCGTCGTCGGTTTCTTGGTTCGGGTCCTCCTCTGCTTACCGCTTGGCGATCTCGAGGAGGTCCAGTATGTTATCGAGTGTCTTGTACACCCGCTTGAGCTTGGCGACCAAGGGATCATAGCGGCATGAGGTCTTGAAGCAGTGTATCGCCGTGTCCGGGTGGATGCCGGCCGTGTTGAACCACATGTCCTGCCATCGCTGGACCTAGCTGCGGGTCGACTCGCGGGGTCCTTGGACGCATCGCTCCAGGTCCTCGATGGTGGTGGTGCGGGTGTAGGAACCCTCGAAGTGCATGACGAAGGCGTCACACATATCCTCCCAGGAGTCGATGCTGTCCGCGGGGAGGGTGTTGATCTATTGTCGGCTCGCTCCCTCAATCATCAGGGGGAGGTAGCGAGCGGTGAGTAGGTTGGTGTGGCTGGCGATTCCCATCGCCATGAGGTATGTGTCCAGCCACACAGACGGGTCGTACGAGGGATCGTACTTCTTGATCTCCTTTGGCGCCTTGAAGTTCGTTGGGTATTTTTCGCCTCGGATCATTGGTCCAAAGCAGTGGGGGCCGATTCGGCTGAGCGAGCCCCTTGGCTCGCCGTCACGGCGGTTCGTGAGGGTGTGCCTCATGTTGTCAGGCTGGCGTGCGCGCCAGCTTTGGTTGTTGATGATGTGGGTCTGCACGTCGACTGGCTGCCCATTGGCAGCGACCATGTTGTTCGTCGGTCGTGGGTCGTTGGTGGAGAGTGTCGTGTGTGCGAGTCGTGGTTGGAGCTGCAGGGGCTCAGGCGGTGGGAAGTTGAGAGTATTTGCCATCGTCGGGCGGCCGCTTGAGGCCGCCCTGCTTCCCGACGGTGGGAGTACATGCACCCCCGCGAGTCGGCTCCCGCGGCTTGCTGCTCGACGGCCTTGGCGAGTAAAGCCTTGGCGTACTGGATCTGAAGTGCGCCTTCCCCAGTCACGTCGATGTTGGCGACTGCGGCCTGACTCACGATGATGTTGTCCATCAGAGTGGAGAACAGTGGGAGGCTGTTCGCGTCCCGCTCTTGCAAGGAGATCATGATCCTTGGATGGTCTGGAGGGGGCGCGCGACCGGGCGGCGGTGGGGGAGCATCGTTCACCGTTGCGCCTGGTGGTGGCCGGGCACTACCTCCCGGTGGCGCATTCTCGCAGGCCACGCGGTCGGCCATGCAGGCCGGGTCGTTCTCGTCGTCGAAATTCAGGCCGCGGCCCTGAACGGCTGGGTTCAGGCGCGACCTGATGCGACGCTGGTGGTAGAGTGAAAGCTCCTGCGTCGTCGCTTGCTCGAGGCGAAATTTTTCGCGCTCGGCTTGTTCCTTGCGGACCACCTCCTCCAGTCGCAGGGGGCGTTCCTCGACCTTCGTCACCATCACCGTCAGCGGGATCGGTGTAGAGAAAGGGTGGGCGCTCTTGCCGCTCGCCATGTAGGTTGCAACGAAGCGACCTGATCCAGCGTGGAGGTTGCCAGAGTTCTCCGACCTAGAGTCGGAGTCGAAGATCCTGAGGATGGAAGGATCCTCGAAGTCCCCCATGTTGGAGACCTAGGTGATAGAGCCCGCGGGTGATGCGGCAACGATGGATCCGACGATTGACGCTAGGGTCGCCGAGTCGGTGTCATTGTTGAGGGTCGCGTCGCCCGCGGCCACGCTGGTCTCGGCCACGTTGTTGTTGGCCGAACCGTACTCGGAGGCGAGGCGGTGTTTGGTGCGGACCTGACTCTCAGAGAGCCGATCGCGCGGTGGCGACTCACGGATGCGAGCCGAGTCCTCCGAGATGATGACGTCGGTGAAGCCGACGAAGAGGCTGATCGTGCCAACTGGCATGATCATGCTGTGCGTGACGGGGCATGCCGCCGGGACATAGCTGCTCGGCAAGATCTGGAGGATCTCGCCGATGGTGATCATGCGGCCAGTGGCGATCGTCTCATTGATTGGCAGATTAGATCTCGCCGCAGAACACAGGCCTGACCGGCCAGGCCCCATGGTGGGCACCACTGTCGTGGGAATGGCCACGACAGATGCTGCAATCGGCAGCGAGTAGTAGAACAAGGGGCAACGGAGGCCAGCCATCTGCGGTGCGAGATGAGGGCGGATACACATGGTTTTACTTAGGTTTGGTCCCCCGGAGGGTAAATACCTACTCCTGCTAGATTGTATTGATGAGAGAGTACAAGGGCGAGCTCGACGAATAGGCAGCGAGTCGCAGGGAGTGTATGATGGAACATGAGTCCTATGCGTGCCCTAGGGAGGTTTATATAGAGTCACCTCGCTAGGGTTTACAGATCTACAACCGAGTTGGATAAGGACTCGGAGGGTGCTTGACCTAATCCGAATGGGCCTAGCTACGCTTCTGGGCCTTCAGCTTCTAGTCGCCTGGCTCCTTGTTGGGTTGTGATCTAGTCGCCGTCTTGTAGGCCCACTCGCTGGCATCATGGACCAGTAGGAAACATCCTGCTGGGCATACCGCACTCGGCATATCCCCATCACAAGGGAATAAAATGTTAATGTGTTCATTAAATGAAGTACTCATCAAATGAAGTGTTCATTGAATTGAGTTACCTTAAACCAAGAGAATTTAAGTGCTTTAATTGAAAGACCTTTGATTTTTGAGTGGAGATTTAATGGGAGAAAGTGGAGCTTGATTATTTGTGAGTGGAGTGTCCACCCACATGAATGTGAGGAAGGAGGGGGCACCCTCTTGGCCGCCATCCAAGGGAGAGGCTTGCCCCCCTCTCCCCTATAAAAGGAGGTGGAGACCTCCTCCCTCTCACACACTCTCCTCCCATATGCCCTTTGGATGGATTATTCTCCCTTGCTAGCCTTGTCTATTGCCATAAGAAAAGGTGCTTAGGCGAAGCCCTGCTAGAGATCTTCCCCTCCACCACCTCTACCATGTCGTAGTACTGCTTGAGTTCCCGAGGATCCACTACTTTCGCTGCCTAGCTGGAGCGAGGGACGGAAGTCGTCGATACACCATACGTGTGCCCGATTACGGAGGCGCTTCCCTCTTGTGGAGTTGATCGCCTGCATGTCCTTTAGGACGGTTGTGTACATCCACATCAACCACCTTGGTTTGCGGGAACGTTATCCCGCTAACGGTCTTGAAGGGTGAGTCCATCTGAAACCGATACATAGTATTGCCTTGATTTGATCTTGACGGTTGCAATTATAGGAAAAGTTTTATTTTCTATGCAACGAACCCCATCAGTGATATCAAAGCTATGTCTATGCGTAGATGCTTTATACGGTTAGAACACATGGACATGTGGTCATTGATGATCATGTTATTGCAAATTTTTGTACTTTGGATATTGGTGGCATAGTGGGATGAAGTGGCCTGGATAAATTTTACATGTCCTCGCACATGAGACTTATTCCACGCTTGACATGCAACTAATTTTGCATAAGTGGCTAGCAGGTGGCTGTCTCCCCGACTATAGTTAATATATGATTTATAATGGTCTGCTTTATAACTTGGTTATCACCGTTGTGGTTAAAGTTCGTAGGTAGAACAGTTCTTTCCCAGAAAGCACACAATCGCGTAAAACATGCAAAAATAAATTAGAGGCGTCTAACTTGTTTGTGAAAGGCATGTGATGTGATATGACTTATGATATAAATAATGTTGCATGCAATGTGTTTTATTATTAGTTAAAACAACCGATAGGAGCCATATGGTTGTTATTTTTTATGACATGCGTGCCGAAAAATGGGAAATCCATGTAATTTGATTAGTGGAGAACAACCATGATGGTGGCGCCATGGACCTTGGTGGCACGCCATTGGAATAATGGAGATCATACGAAGACACAAAAGATGGAGATCGAATGCAAGAAGGACCAATATCATATCACATTATATACGCATGTGATGTTTACCCTTTGGTGCATCTTATTTTTCGTTGGTTTGATCACCCAGTGGCATTATAAGATGATCCCTCCCACTAAATATCAAGATAATAATATATTCTTCCTTATTATGCACCGTTAAGAAAGTTCGTCGTCTCGAAGCACCACGTGATGATCGTGTGTGATAGATTCTATGTTCGCATACAATGGGTGTAAGACAGTTTTATACACACGAATACTAAGGTTATTTCTTGACGATCCTAGCATGTACAGAGATGGCCTTGAAACATGAACCAAAAGGTAAAGCACGAGTCATATGGATGATATGATGCCCATACGATGCTCGCCATTGGAGCTGCGCCACCACTCGTGATGATCGGTTGTGGCATAGTGAATTTGTTTTGTGTAATTGATGGCTCCAATATTTGCCATCTTCCACCGCGTTTAAACATTATTTTTAGTCAAGCAATTGACAAGAAACTCTCTATCCTTGACACTAATGACTAATAATTGCAAATATCTGCAAAACCTTGCTTTGAATTATGTTGTACATGAAATCACGTGTTTTAATGCGAAATTAGGAGTCATAATGAAGGATTTTGAGGAAGTCCACACGACCAAGTAATTGGGAAGCCAATTTCAGGCGTCAGTGAGCTTAACACCACTGGTATGGGCAGGGCCCTCCCGTACCATCCGCCCATACCAGGTGGCGGCGGCTCCGTCTCGTCAAACCCTACAACTTTCGTGAAGACGCCTATATATTTTGAGGCTCCATTCGTGATACGTCGGAAACATATCTATAATTTTTGATGCTCCATTCTTGTTTGGTATCTACTTTGCTTTGCTTTGTCTACACTTTGAGGTGTTTTTATATCTTTTTTGGAACTAACCTATTAACAAGTTGCCACAGTGCCAGTTGCCTGTTTTCTTCTGTTTTTGGTTCCAAAAAGGCAGAAAATCAATATTCCCGGAATTGGACGGGACAAAAGCCAAAGTCAATATTTTACCGTGAGGGACACAAATCCAGAAGACAAGACGAAGATGCGAACCAGGGCGGCCAAACCTCCCTAGGAGCAGCTAGGGGTGGGCCCGCACCTGGGCAGGGTGTGCCCCCCTGGTTGCCTCCCGGCCTCGCCTCTTCACCTATAAGAAGCCCCCGATGCAGAAACCCTAAGTACCCGATTAAAACTCCATGAAACCTTCTGTAGCCGCCGTCACCGTCGTCCCTAGATCGGGGGGGGGGGATCTAAAGCAGTTGTCTGTTGCTTGCAACTTAATACTAGAGGGGGTTGGGATGATAACCTAAAGGTGGACTTCTAGTCATAGATGCGGTTGGATGGCGGTCTAACTATATTGTTGTATTGCCCAACCGAATCTCATAGGATCCTTTTGTCTGGTATTGCATTGTTATTCCTTGCTCAGTTCCTGTCAATTGCCCTACTGTAATTTGTTTACCCTTCATGCGATGTTGTTTATCTAAGGAGAGCACCTCTAGTAAACTATGGACCCCGGTCCAATATTTACCATTGATACATCTTCCACTGTTACCTGTTTACTTGCTGCAAACCATTACCTTCCACACCATACGTTTAATCCTTTGTTACAGCAAACCGGTGAGCTTGACAAACTCATTGTTCGTTGGGGCAAAGTCTTGAGTTTATGTTGTGCAGGTCTCCGCGTTGCTTGCAACACCCGTGTGACATTTCCTTCCTCCTTCTGGTTCGATAACCCTGGTCTCTACTGAGGGAAGACTTGTTGCTGTGCTCATCACACCTTGCTCTTGGGGTTTCCAACAAAGTGCTCCACGTCAAGCACCAAGCCGCCAGCCAAAGAGCCACCATTCTCATATTTTATCACACCACCACCAAAGGAGATCCACACCATTGTTCATCCATTCCATCATCCATCCCCTCCATTAGCCATAGTCATTGCTTTGTACTTTAGATCTCCTTGTGATTTGGTGACCATTGTAAGAATATTCTATTTCAATCTAAGTATTTTGTACAACGATTTCTATCCTTGATCTATTTGTTATGAGTGAGTAGTTCTCATGGGCTGCGGGTTGGGGAGAAACCTCGCAACAATCATGATCTAATCATGGGAGTATTGTATTTTGTTTGCAATTGAGATTTGTATCTTTTGTTTCTTTGTCTCTTATCTCGATATGTGGACTTGTAGGTACCCAAGATCCCATAGATTGATAAAGGCTTGGTGTGAGATACTTGGCTAGCGACGATCTCATAGGAACCTCAGTGACAGAAAGGGTAGTATGATATTCGCTTAGCACCCCATTCAGGATGACAACAACATCACCACTTAATGCTTTAATCTGTGTTCTACACTTAATAATCATTTGTAGCCCGTTTCTTCGGTGTGCACTCGGTTGGATTAAAAGACTATTGCTATGCCCGCTACATCACGGGGGCTCTAGTATATTAGGATGTGTTTCCCACAAGAGATTATCTCCATTCAAACATTACACATGACTATGCTTATTATTATTATTATCTTTTATCCCATATGATGTGGAGCTGTAGGTGGATCTTCAACCCTGGCATATCTCCATCCATTGATTCAACCCACTATAAAAGTAAACTAGATTGGTCTGATAAACTAAGGTAAAACAAAGAAACAAAGTCTTGTAGACGTGTCCTTTTTATTTACTTTTAGCATTGTTTTACAAGGTTCGATTAAACCTAGGTCTTCTAGGGAAAAAACTATTATACTACATCCATGAATCCGGATGGAAGGTATCAACCCTTTTTCTAGCGCCGTTGTTGGGGAAGCAATTTTGCTATCCTGGTGAGGTCAGTAGAGACCTTGTTTTTAATTTTATTATTAGTTTGTAGTTTATTTCTTGTTATTAGTTTACTTCCTTGTTATCTATTTGAAAACCCCCCAAAAATAGTTACTTGTTATTTGTTTTCATAACTTAAAAATTACCAAAAATATAAGAGCCTGGCTCAAAAGAAACTTGGGGAGTATACTACTCCCACTAATGATTTTGTTCGTGCACCTATCACTCAGTCCGCTGTTGATGCGGAAACTTATGAAATTAATCCTAATGTTTTAAGCTTGGTTCAACAGAACCAATATGGGGGCTCATCCTCTAAGGATTCAGGTTTGCACTTAAACACTTTAACTAAAATTTGCAACATGATGCGTATTAAGGATGTAGATCCAAATTTTGTTAAATTAAGATTGTTTCCTTTCTCTCTTAGAAGAAAGACTAAGGATTGGCTGCTAGATCTACCAAAGGGCACTATTAAATCTTGGGAAGAACGTACTAATTTGTTTATGACTAAATTTTCCCCTCAACTAAGACTATGTAGCTAAGATACAACATTACAAGTTTTAGACAAGAAGACCGTGAGCCACTAGCATTTGCGTGGGAAAGGAGGAAAGAAGTTGTAATGAACTGTCCTAGTCATGGGATGGAAGAATGGCGTATATTACATTTGTTTTATAATGGTCTTAACCCAATGTCTAAGTCTATACTATATACTATAGCAGAAGGAACAATTATGGGAAAGCAAGTGAGTGTTGCAAAGAAACTACTTGATGATATGCAAAATAATCATGCTCAATGGCATGTGGAAAGAACCTCGAAAAGATTAAGTTCAATCACCGAGGTAAATAATGAAGAGCTTACATCTAAGGTAGACGAGCTGCTTAGTATAGTAAAAGGTAAAGAAGATACTCAAGTTAATGCTATCGCTACCAATGTTAATGATATCAATTTTATAGCTCGCACTCCTTTTAATCCTGGATGGAAAAATTATTATGCTTTTAATGCTCAAAAACATTATCCTAATCCCGCAGAAGCTCCTTACAATAATTATGATAATAATAATGGAGCAAATCATGGCAATCTCCCGTTTGAACAAACTGTTAGAACTTTTATACAAGATTAAACCGAGTAAAACAACATGCTTATTAAAATCATGGAGAACCATGTGTAGGGTTCGCAGCATAGAAAACAAAATATTTCTACGATGGGAACAACTATGTACCAAGATCTATCTACTAGATACAAGCAACGGGTGGACATACATCCATAGAGAATATACACTTGTAGACCGACAAAGTTTAACGATGTTGTACACGTAGATGATGTAGACAAACGCTTGCCTATCTCAAGATCAAGAAGAAGTCTAGCGCCACAAATCAGCAGCGCATCCGTGCTCGCACACATGTCCAAGCCACTGAGCAACCTCCACCTCCTCGCTCCAGCAATGCAGCAGAAGCAACAACTCTTTCCAAACGAAAATCCACCATGAACATGTAGCTCTCTAGTCCGAGACCATGGAGGATAAACTAAAGGGGGGGAGATCCTTTACGAGGAGGTGTGAGTGTGAGAGAGGGAGAGGGGTCCTTTTATATGAGGAGGGGCACCCCAAGGGGCATGGCCGACACCATGGGGGGCCCCACCCCTTCCTCTATTCAAGTGGGTGGAGCTCCCACTCACAAAATGACCCTTCATTTCTCCACTCAAAATCCCACTCAAAAAATCCCATTAAATTTCCACCAAATTTAATGTAATATCTCTTTAAATAAAACTCCTTTTATTTATTTATTCAGAATTTTGTCAATTACATTAATTAACAAACATTCACATAAAACCCCTTGCTAGTATTCTATTTCACATATAGAAACAATTTTAGCAATTTCACCCGAAACAATTCCGGTGTCTAGTGAAATAAATTCCTACGCTTTGTAAATCTTTTCGTCTAGAAACTATTTGTTCCAAATGGTGTCGGTGTCTCTTAAGTGTGTCACCCTATAGCTCGCGAATAATGCGGACATGATCTAGACCCCTCTCGGATCAATAATCAGAAGAGGGACCTGGAGATCCATACTGACTCCCACACATTCAACGACGACTTCTTGTGATCGTGATAACCTTTTATGCTAGTAACTTAATCCTTTTGTCTCGCGATATATTACATGTCCGAGATTCGATCATCGGTATCTCCATACCTAGTTTGATCTCGTTACTGGCATGTACACTTTTCTTGTTCCCGTGATATAACATTCTAGTGATCAAATCACTTGCTTGCAAGCTAACTAATGTGATATCACCGAGAGGGCCCAGAGTATATCTCTCCCTCATCGGGATGGACAAATTCCACTCTTGATCCATGAGCCTCAACATAACACCTTCGTAGCACGGAACCGATCTTTATAGTCACCCTGTTACGGTGTGACGTTTGATGTTATCAAGATACTCTTCTAGTGTTAGTGATTGACATGATCGCATGGTCTAAGGATTAGGATTACTTTGTATGATGTTATAGCAATATAAACACAATGACTTTGATCATAATGCTTTACTTCGGATGAATGTTCATCACACCATTCCAATAATGTTGTGACCATGTTCATCACACCATTCCAATAATGTTGTGACCTTGTTATTAACAACATCCAATGTCCATGATCAGGAAATGTCACATCCCAAGATTTTCCAAATCTTGTAATGTGAAAAATAAATAAATAAAATAAAATTTTGTTGAAATTTAGGGTGAGAAGAAACTTTTGATCCCAATTGGAAACATCCAAACCTATTTTGATCAAATAAATCCTAAAGGGATTTAAAAAGATAAACAATTAATAAAGAAACTTTTTATAGTTGGAATTACTATTTTGGATCTTTTAAATAAAAAGATTTGGTTTTCAAAAGCAAAGGTAGAATTATAAATAAAGATTATTTTAAAGAGCCAAATTAATCTTGGCCAAGCTTTTAAAATAAAATATTTTGTTTTGATAAAAAGAGTAAAGGTTTATTTAAATAAAATAATAAGGATTTAAATATCCAATTTTATTTAATTAAAGGCTTTTGCTTTTATTAAATAAACACTAAAACCTATTATTTTATTTTTAAATAAGTTTTCAAAGTGTTTTTGTTTTTCAAATAAAACCTACTGAAAAGGTTTTGGTTTGGTTTATATTTCAAATAGAGTTTTAAAAATAAATTAAACCCTATTTTGAAAATAAAGACTAAGGTCTTTATTTAATTATTAATAGATCTTAAAAAAATAAAAAATTATTTTTTGTTTTGGACTTTGTTTTGTGTTGTTAAACAGAACAAAAAATTATACAAATTTTGGCAAAGATTTGAGTTCATTTGGAGTTTGAATTAATTGTTTGAAAATCAAAACAGAAATTCAAATAGGAAAAGGAAAAAGTTTCTGTATAAAAAAAATGAATGAAACAACAGCAGCCCAGCAAACTGGCCCAACAAGACCCAGTCCAGCCCAACTAACCCCTCCCCCGCAGTGAACCGTTTTTCACTGAATCTCGCACCCACACAGTCACTGAGCAGTGGACCCATCTTCCTCTCTCTCTCACTCACTGACAACACTGCCCCACCTGTCAGTATTCCCTCCTACCCCGCGACGACCCCTTCTTCCCCCAGACGCCGCTGCCGTTGCTGCCGTTAATTTCTCTGCTTGAATTCGCGTAAATGGCCGCGTTAATCTCGCCCCTGACCACACGTACATAAGCGCCCACCTCTCCTCTACCTTTTCCCCCACTCGCCTCTCCCTCTCTGCCCCCAGGCTGAGCAAATCGAGAGCTCCAACCCCTCTGCCTCCGACAGCTTCCCCGGCCAATTCCGGCTAACCACGGCCACCCCTTGCCTCCTCGATCACGCACACATGCTCCCCACCTTCTGGCGCATCTGCCCATGTGCTCCATTCGCTCCCGCGCGCTCTAGAAGCTCAGCTTCGTCGACCTTAACTCGCCACCGCCGTCTGCCGTTTCTCCGGCGAACTTTCCAGGTGAACTCCGACCGCCCCGAGCCTTCCTATTGATACTCCTAGGATCCCCAGGACTGTACACATCTGACCGTGTCTTTGTTTTGCCTTGGGGTGAACTGCAGCGTCGCCCCGTCGTCAACCAGAGCCGCCAGACGCCGTTGTAAACACCAGCGAGCAATCGTCGCCGTTCCTGAGCGCCCCTCGCCAAACCATCAACGCCTTGAGCTTCACCAGGACCCTGCGAGCACGGTGAGCACCTCCGCTTCTCCCCTTGCTTCCTGTAACCGCCGCGACGCCGTAGCCAGACACACCGCCGCCACCTGCCGCCGCCAGCACCGCCACTAGTTGGCAAGCGTGCTGCGCGCCGTTGGATTTTGATCTAATGGATGCGATAGAATCACTTAACACCGAAGAGGTACGCAACCTGTGCCGCTCGATCTAACTTAGATCCAACGGTGCTCAACGTGTGATCCGAACGAACCGGTATCAGCGAGTAAGAACACGCCATGTGGCTCTGTTCGTTTGTTTAAAAACAGATTTGATCTATTAGATGCTAGATTTTGTAAAATCTATAACTTTTGATCCACACGTCCAAAATTTGCAAATTTTATATCAATGGATTCAGCAAGACAAGTACTTTCTGACCATGCACTTTGTTTAGTAAAAAGATTCTGTTAAATTGTTTGTTTTTGCAGAAACTTGTGTATGCATGTTTAGAATATAAAAATTGTTCTAAAATGATTTTGAGGATAAAATCTTTGGCAAATGGTTTGTTTTGAACCTACTGACCCTAGAAATCAATTTGTGGTTTCAAAAATTTATTGGGTGAAACAAAAGAATGAACCTTGGATTTAAACCATTTTCTAGTCAAATAAAAATATGGTTTAGTTATTAAAAATGGTTTTGGAGGAAAACCTTTGTAAAATGTTTTGGAATAAACTCTCTGACCCCAAACACCAAGTTTTATGATTTGAAAATGTATTTGGTGAACCCTATAAAACCATTACTTTACTAAAGACATTTTCAACCACATAAAATAATGACTTGATTTAAAAATGGTTTATGAAGTGAAATCTTTTGCAAATGATTTTGCCACTTTATAAAATGACCATTAGGTGTTTTCAAATGTTTATGACCCAATAGAAACCACTTTTACAAATAAAATAATCTTTTGCATGTTTGCATGCATTGTTTTGTTTCCATAATTTTATATGATGAATTGCTTGAATGATAGATTGAAATATGGTTTGCTTGATTGAATTGTAGTGATTTGAAGTGAGTGAACATTGCAAAGATCAAGGAGTGAACCTATACTCTCTACCCAAAAGGCAAGTGATGCTTCATGCTTTGTCCCATTATTTTCACTATGCATTAGTGATAATTCTAAGTAGGACTTTCATGGAATTTTTACTAAGTATAAACTATGCCATGGGAAATCCTAGTAGATGAAACCTTAGTTGAAATTTCCTAAGTTAAGATTCCTACTACTATCATGCTTAGCTTAGCTAATAGAAAACAAGGGTGGAATATATACTCACACTATGGAAAATTTCTAAGTCTGAGGACTTGTGTTTTGTTTAATAAAACAACTAAGTGAATGAAACACCTGGGTGGAATGGAAGGAATGGTTTGTGTTGAGTGGTTACACAAGGCCAGGGGACTGGTGAACCTTGTGTATCTCACTTGTGGATGGCCACCCAGGAACAAAGAGATTTGAGATGTCAAATGTTGAGAAGCTTCAAGTGCAGCCACTTGGCATTATGGGCTCTGCCTGGATCATATAGGTTGCAATAACTTAGCCAAATGGACAGTTGGTGGTAGGGGATGATAGGTTGGAGCGCGTCCATTCTAGTCTAAGGGAAGGCTTCTGAAAGATCTTGTCTTGGTGAAACCAAGTCTTGTGGGGGAAAGTGCACCACCTCTGCAGAGTGTAAAATCTAAGTACTTAGCCATGTCCCTGGTAAAGGACAATTTGAGCATCAAGACATGGAAGCTATCAAGAATCTCATCATCCAAATTTCTAAGTTAAAAACTTGTGGTTGAACAAGGGTTAAAGGATCTTCAATCTTTGATTGGTAGATGCCTTGGGTGATTTTTGTCAAGCAAAAACTTAGTGTTTTCAAATGTTAAGGAAAATCTATTTTGAGCAATGCAAGCCTCAACTCCACTTTGCCAAATGCATATAGATGATAGACTCCACTATACTACCATAGTATCGCTTGCCAATACAATTCAAATGTATTGACCCTTGTGGCTGTAACTTGTTATGTTGCAGGTTTGTTTGAAATTAGTGAAGTTTAATGATTAGGATTACAAGTCTACAACCAACATGTCTGCCTGTGGCACTTTGAAGATGAAGGACTCCATGCTTATTAGATATTCTGCTGCAATGTAATGTAATAGCCAAATGAGCTATGTAAGATGTAATAAATTATTTCATTCCTGGTTATAAAGTTGTATTATGACCCTTGTTTCTTGATATTACATCTTAACTGTGGATGCTAGCTATTGATCCAGTGCTAGCATTGTAAACACAGGGATCTCTACCTTATTAAAGGTTGGGAACCTTACAGATGGTATCAGAGCATTGTGTTGCCTGTAGAATTTGTAACCCTAGGATTGGACAAAAACCCTTAGAAAAATAGGAGTTGTATTTGTTCCAAAACTTATTTACAAACAATCTTGTATACTCTTTTCTCAACCATTTTGGTTTTGATTCTACATCTCTTCTATTTCAAACTTGATGGACAAAGCCTTTCCATGACCAAAGACTTCACCATGTGCAAAGGACTTCATCAACTCTAATGACTTCAACATCTTCAACCTTGGATATCAACTCTAATGACCTCAACATCTTCAACTCTAATGACTTCAACATCTTCAACATTTTCACCAAGGACTTCAACCTTGGATATCACTAAGGACTACAAGTGAGACAAGAAATGTTACTCAAGACTTGAAGACTAAGGAAACACAACTTAGAAGGAACCATCATCACCTTGAAGTTTTTGTGACCAAGAATTTTCCCAAGGATACAAAGATCTTGTTCAAGAAGAATCAACTAAAAAGGATGGAAAGATCTCAAGTGAACCATATAGATGGACTACCATATTTAGTTAAGTCAAACACACCAACTTATGTGGTGTAGCAAAAATATTTTTGGTTGCCTAAAAATATGCTTGAAACTTGTTGTTTGAGTGGAATGTTTGTTTGTGATTGCTTGCACTTTGCTTGTGTGAATTGTGATGAGTGTGATTAGAATTGACTCCTTAGGAATATTCTGCCTATTCTAATCCCAATTCAACCCAAACAGATGACCTCTCCAAGAGACTCCAACATCAAGGATGACAACAACAACAACCAAGAGATGCACATGAGAGAACAACTACTAGCAAACCAAACCCAGTTGAGCCAAGTGACAACTCAGCTTTTAGCCAACAACAATGGACTAGACCCAGCCATACAAAGGATTTTGAAACTTCAATCCAAATTGTTGCAAGGATTGGCTACTCAAATGATCAACATGGGAGAAAACTTTTCCCAAAGAGCTAATGACAACAAGGATGACAAAGATGTTATTTTAGAAGGAACCCAAGCTTGCAATATTTGTGGAGACAAGGATCATACATCCAAGGAGCATGAAGATCAATGCCCTAATTGTGAAGAGAGACATCCAACTAATCAATGCCCCACAACTCAAGTAACTTGTTTCCTATGTGAAGGAAATGATCATGTCCCTATCCAATGCCCCATCTATCCTATAGTTCAACAAATGAAGCAGGATGGAATACATCAAATGTTTGGAAACCTCCATAAGGGAAAAACTTCTACCAAGATGGATGGAGACAAAGTCAGAACCATGCCACATAAGGCTAAATCCAAAGTGATCACAAAGTATTGCTACTCTTGTGAAGAAGAAGGTCATATCTTTAGTAACTGCCCCAAGAAGAGAGAAAGATTTCCCACCTTTGAGGTGAGGTATGAAGAGCATGAACTAGAAGAACTCCTAGCTTTGGAGAAACCCAAGAAGAAGAAGAACCAAGGAAACAAACAAGAGGCAATGATACCAAAGGAAAAGAAAGATATCAGCCAAGTGATGTGTTTCAATTGCAAAGAGATGGGACACTATGCCAGTGAATGCCCAGAAAAGAAGAAGAGCCAAGAAGACAAACAAAAGCTAGTGAAACCCAAGATGAGGAAGGATATTAGCCAAGTGATGTGCAACCACCGCAAAAAGTTAGGACATTATGCATCATATTGTCCAGAGAAGCCACCTCAAGACCTCAACCTTATCACATGTTTCAAATGCAAGGAGCTAGGCCACTATGCAAACCTCTGTCCAGAAAAGTTACATCAAGATCCCAAGCAAGCCAAGAAGTAATCTAGATGGAAATTTTTTAAGTGTGGTAGTACCCTAGATGCTTTGAGCCAACTTGTAACCCCTAGCCTCCCCAAATCTCGGGACGAGATTTATTTTAAGGGTGGTAGCCTGTCACATCCCAAGATTTTCCAAATCTTGTAATGTGAAAAATAAATAAACAAAATAAAATTTTGTTGAAATTTAGGGTGAGAAGAAACTTTTGATCCCAATTGGAAACATCCAAACCTATTTTGATCAAATAAATCCTAAAGGGATTTAAAAAGATAAACAATTAATAAAGAAAGTTTTTATAGTTGGAATTACTATTTTGGATCTTTTAAATAAAAAGATTTGGTTTTCAAAAGCAAAGGTAGAATTATAAATAAAGATTATTTTAAAGAGCCAAATTAATCTTGGCCAATCTTTTAAAATAAAATATTTTGTTTTGATAAAAAGAGTAAAGGTTTATTTAAATAAAATAATAAGGATTTAAATATCCAATTTTATTTAAGTAAAGGCTTTTGCTTTTATTAAATAAACACTAAAACCTATTATTTTATTTTTAAATAAGTTTTCCAAGTGTTTTTGTTTTTCAAATAAAACCTACTGAAAAGGTTTTGGTTTGGTTTATATTTCAAATAGAGTTTTAAAAATAAATTAAACCCTATTTTGAAAATAAAGACTAAGGTCTATTTATTTAATTATTAATAGATCTTAAAAGAATAAAAAATTATTTTTTGTTTTGGACTTTGTTTTGTGTTGTTAAACAGAACAAAAAATTATACAAATTTTGGCAAAGATTTGAGTTCATTTGGAGTTTGAATTAATTGTTTGAAAATCAAAACAGAAATTCAAAAAGGAAAAGGAAAAAGTTTCTGCATAAAAAAAATGAATGAAACAACAGTAGCCCAGCAAACTGGCCCAACAAGACCCAGTCCAGCCCAACTAACCCCTCCCCCGCAGTGAACCGTTTTTCACTGAATCTCGCACCCACATAGTCACTGAGCAGTGGACCCATCTTCCTCTCTCTCTCACTCACTGACAACACTGCCCCACCTGTCAGTATTCCCTCCTACCCGCGACGACCCCTTCTTCCCCCAGACGCCGCTGCCGTTGCTGCCGTTAATTCCTCTGCTTGAATTCGCGTAAATGGCCGCATTAATCTCGCCCCTGACCACCCGTACATAAGCGCCCACCTCTCCTCTACCTTTTCCCCCACTCGCCTCTCCCTCTCTGCCCCCAGGCTGAGCAAATCGAGAGCTCCAACCCCTCTGCCTCCGACAGCTTCCCCGGCCAATTCCGGCTAACCACGGCCACCCCTTGCCTCCTCGATCATGCACACATGCTCCCCACCTCCCGGCGCATCTGCCCGTGTGCTCCATTCGCTCCCGTGCGCTCTAGAAGCTCGGCTTCGTCAACCTCAACTCGCCACCGCCGTCTGCCATTTCTCCGGTGAACTTTCCAGGTGAACTCCGACCGCCCCGAGCCTTCCTATTGATACTCCTAGGATCCCCAGGACTGTACGCATCTGACTGTGTCTTTGTTTTGCCTTGGGGTGAACTGCAACGTCGCCCCGTCGTCAACCAGAGCCGCCAGACGCTGTTGCAAACACCGACAAGCAATCGTCGCCGTTCCTGAGCGCCCCTCGCCAAACCATCAACGCCTTGAGCTTCACCAGGACCCTGCGAGCACGGTGAGCACCTCCGCTTCTCCCCTTTCTTCCTGTAACCGCCACGACGCCGTAGCTAGACATGCCGCTGCCACCTGCCGCCGCCAGCGCCGCCACTAGTTGGCAAGCGTGCTGCGCGCCGTTGGATTTTGATCTAATGGATGCGATAGAATCACTTAACGCCGAAGGGGTACGCAACCTGTGCCGCTCGATCTAACTTAGATCCAACGGTGCTCAACGTGTGATCCGAACGAACCGGTATCAGCGAGTAAGAACACGCCACGTGGCTCTGTTCGTTTGTTTAAAAACAGATTTGATCTATTAGATGCTAGATTTTGTAAAATCTATAACTTTTGATCCACACGTCCAAAATTTGCAAATTTTATATCAATGGATTCAGCAAGACAAGTACTTTCTGACCATGCACTTTGTTTAGTAAAAAGCTTCTGTTAAATTGTTTGTTTTTGCAGAAACTTGTGTATGCATGTTTAGAATATAAAAATTGTTCTAAAATGATTTTGAGGATAAAATCTTTGGCAATGGTTTGTTTTGAACCTACTGACCCTAGAAATCAATTTGTGGTTTCAAAAATTTATTGGGTGAAACAAAAGAATGAACCTTGGATTTAAACCATTTTCTAGTCAAATAAAAATATGGTTTAGTTATTAAAAATGGTTTTGGAGGAAAACCTTTGGAAAATGTTTTGGAATAAACTCTCTGACCCCAAACACCAAGTTTTATGATTTGAAAATGTATTTGGTGAACCCTATAAAACCATTACTTTATTAAAGACATTTTCAACCACATAAAATAATGACTTGATTTAAAAATGGTTTATGAAGTGAAATCTTTTGCAAATGATTTTGCCACTTTATAAAATGACCATTAGGTGTTTTCAAATGTTTATGACCCAATAGAAACCACTTTTACAAATAAAATAATCTTTTGCATGTTTGCATGCATTGTTTTGTTTCCATCATTTTATATGATGAATTGCTTGAATGATAGATTGAAATATGGTTTGCTTGATTGAATTGTAGTGATTTGAAGTGAGTGAACATTGCAAAGATCAAGGAGTGAACCTATACTCTCTACCAAAAAGGCAAGTGATGCTTCATACTTTGTCCCATTATTTTCACTATGCATTAGTGATAATTCTAAGTAGGACTTTCATGGAATTTTTACTAAGTATAAACTATGCCATGGGAAATCCTAGTAGATGAAACCTTAGTTGAAATTTCCTAAGTTAAGATTCCTACTACTATCATGCTTAGCTTAGCTAATAGAAAACAAGGGTGGAATATATACTCACACTATGGAAAATTTCTAAGTCTGAGGACTTGTGTTTTGTTTAATAAAACAACTAAGTGAATGAAACACCTGGGTGGAATGGAAGGAATGGTTTGTGTTGAGTGGTTACACAAGGCCAGGGGACTGGTGAACCTTGTGTATCTCACTTGTGGATGGCCACCCAGGAACAAAGAGATTTGAGATGTCAAATGTTGAGAAGCTTCAAGTGCAGCCACTTGGCATTATGGGCTCTGCCTGGATCATATAGGTTGCAATAACTTAGCCAAATGGACAGTTGGTGGTAGGGGATGATAGGTTGGAGCGCGTCCATTCTGGTCTAAGGGAAGGCTTCTGAAAGATCTTGTCTTGGTAAAACCAAGTCTTGTGGGGAAAGTGCACCACCTCTGCAGAGTGTAAAATCTAAGTACTTAGCCATGTCCCTGGTAAAGGACAATTTGAGCATCAAGACATGGAAGCTATCAAGAATCTCATCATCCAAATTTCTAAGTTAAAAACTTGTGGTTGAACAAGGGTTAAAGGATCTTCAATCTTTGATTGGTAGATGCCTTGGGTGATTTTTGTCAAGCAAAAACTTAGTGTTTTCAAATGTTAAGGAAAATCTATTTTGAGCAATGCAAGCCTCAACTCCACTTTGCCAAATGCATATAGATGATAGACTCCACTATACTACCATAGTATCGCTTGCCAATACAATTCAAATGTATTGACCCTTGTGGCTGTAACTTGTTATGTTGCAGGTTTGTTTGAAATTAGTGAAGTTTAATGATTAGGATTACAAGTCTACAACCAACATGTCTGCCTGTGGCACTTTGAAGATGAAGGACTCCATGCTTATTAGATATTCTGCTGCAATGTAATGTAATAGCCAAATGAGCTATGTAAGATGTAATAAATTATTTCATTCCTGGTTATAAAGTTGTATTATGACCCTTGTTTCTTGATATTACATCTTAACTGTGGATGCTAGCTATTGATCCAGGGACTAGCATTGTAAACACAGGGATCTCTACCTTATTAAAGGTTGGGAACCTTACAGGAAACCTTGATCATCTTGTTAATCAACGAGCTAGTTTATAAGAGAGGCATAACTAGGAACTTTCCATTTGTTTATTAAACACATATGTATTAACATTTCTGTATTAATACAATTATAGCATGCAAAATAAGAATCTATCATATACTTGGAATATACATAATAACAACTTTATTATTGCCTCTCAGGGCATATTCCCTTCAGTCTCCCACTTGCACTAGAGACAATAATCTAGTTAAATAGTGTTAAATCTAACACCCATGGAGTTCTGGTGCTCATCATGTTTTGCTCTAGGGAGAGTTTTAGTCAATGGATCTGCTACATTGAGACACGTGTGTACTTTAAAAATCTTTATATCTCCATCCTTGACATGTTCGCGGATGGAGTGAAACCGGTGCTTAATATGCTTGGTATTCTTGTGAGACCTTGGTTCTTTAGCATTGGCTATGGATCCATTGTTGTCACAATAGATCACCATTGGGTCCAACGCGCTAGTAACCACACCTAGTTCGGTTATGAACTCCTTCATCCAAACTACTTCTTGAGCCACTTTCGAAGCAACAACATATTTGGCCTCCGTTGTTGATCCCGCCACCACAGGTTGTTTGGAACTCCTCCAACTAACCGCTCCTCCATTCATGAGAAATACGTATCCGGATTGAGACTTAGAGTCATCCGGATCGGTGTCGAAGCTAGCATCGACAAAACACTTAGCGACAAGCTCTTCTTCACCTTCGTACACGAGAAACATTTCCTTAGTACTTCTTAAGTACTCTAGGATATTCTTGACCGCTATCCAATGTTCCTATCCTGGATCAGATTGGTATCTGACATGGATATGCCCTACGGGTACCCGATGTTAGCCTACCTGGTCCAGCCCAACGGAAGGCCCACTCGACGACCTTCCAAGGTCCATGACGCCTATGACGTTTTGGCTGCTATGAAGCCCATATGGACACGTACTCCTGATGACCCACAAGTATAGGGGATCACAATAGTCTTCGAGGGTAGTATTACCCAATTTATTGATTCGACACAAGGGGAGCCAAAGAATACTTGCAAGCCTTAACAACTGAGTTCTCAATTCAGCTGCACCTGGAAATAGTTTTTGCTCACAGAAGTTTATCAGTAGCAACAGTTTGTAGTAGCAACAACAAAGCAACAATAGCAGCAAAATAAGAGCAATAGTAACAGTAGTAGCAAACAGTAGGATATGAGCGCGGTAGGCATAGGGATGGATGGACGGGCGTTGCATGGACGAGTCTGAACATGTAACTTCAAGATCTAGGGCATTGCATATAAATAAGAATAAGCATCCAAGTACTAAACAATCCTAGGCATGTGCTCCATATATAGTCATGCGTGCTCGCAATGATAACTTGCACAACATCTTTTGTCCTGCCAGCCCGTGGCAGCAGTGCCTCTAGGGAACTACTGGCAATTAAGGTGCTCCTTTTAATAGAGCACCGGAGCAAAGCATTAACACTCCATGAACACACGTGATCCTCACATCACAGCCATCCCCTCCGGTTGTCCCAATTTCTGTCACTTCGGGGCCTTTGGATCCGGACAATGATATGTGTACACTACTTGCAGATAAGATCATAAACGATACTATCATAATGATTCAATAATAATTTCATATCTGAGATCATGGCACTCGGGCCCTAGTGACAAGCATTAAGCACAACAAGTTGCAACAAAGTCAAATAGCACTAATAGAGATACTATGCACTATGCCCTAACAATCTTATTCGATTACATGATAGAACTCATCCAATCCCTACCATCCCCATAGCCTATAGCGGGGAATTACTCACTCATGGATGAGGGAAACATTGATGGTTGATGGAGAGGCGTTGGTGATGATGATGGCGATGATCCTCCCTAAATTCCCCGTCCCGGCAGGGTGCCACAACGGAGTTTCTGGTTCCGAATCTTGGTTTCTAGTGGTGGCGGCGCAGAGGAACTCTTTTTGGAAAAACGTCGAACCCCCCTCGGTTTTTAGGTCAGGAGGCTTCTTATAGGCGAAGACGGAGGCCGAGGGGTGCCTGGGGTGGCCGCACTCCCTAGGCGCGGCCAGGCCTGGCCCGCGCCTGGCAGGGGTGTGGCCCCCCCAAGCCTCCACTCCGTCTCGTTCTCTGGCTCCGTGGATCTTCTGGTGAATTAGGATTTTTGGCATATTTTCTGGGATTTTTCCTGACAGTTGATTCTCTGCACAAAAACTAGACACCAAGGTAATTCTGCTAAAAACAGCGCCAGTCCGTGTTAGTTGTATCCAAATCACACAAGTTTAGAGGAGAAACAATAGCAAAAGTGTTCGGGAAAGTATATACGTTTTGGACGTATCAACTCCCCCGAAGCTTAGCTTATTGCTTGTCCTCAAGCAATTTAGTTGAAAACTGAGTACGATAAAAGAACTTTCACGAACACATTTGCTTCATATGATGTATATATTCCCAGCACAGGAGTAGATACTTAAACCATTCATAATAAGAAATATGCAACTAAGTCTACTCAACAGTCATTGCAAGCTATGAAGAGAAACCAACTCAATAATAATAAGTAGCATGGAACATAAACATAAGCAACTTTGCAATGCTCATAATAAGGTATGATAGAGTGGTATCTCGCTTACCTTTGTTTGTAGAGCACCATATAAATGCCAAGGCACCTCTGAAGTTCAAGTGAAGACTAGAAGTAAAGATATCAAATATACAAGCATCAAAGTCATGACATAATTAACCAAGTTTTGAGACAAACACAAGAATGACAACTATGCTCTCAATAAGGTGCTCATAGAATAAGTGGTGACTCAACAAGGAAGTGAAAAGGTTTTGAAAAGTTTGAAAGGCTTCCAAATGCCCCGAACATGGTCACAACATTATTGGAATGGTGTGACGAACATTCATCAGAAGTATAGCATTATGATCAAATTCATTGAGTTCATATTGCTATAACAACTTATGAAGTGATTCTAATCCTTAGACCATGAGATCATGTCAATCACTAACACCAGAAGAGTTTCTTGATAACATCAAACGTCACATCGTAACAGGGTGATTATAAAGATGGGTTCAGAACTACTAAAGTGTTATGTTGAGGCCCATGGATCAAGAGTGGAATTTGTTCATCTCGATGACGGATAGATATGCTCTGGGCCCTCTCGGTGGTATCACATTGATTAGCTTTCAAGCAAGTGATTTGATCACTAGAATGTTATATCACGTGAACAAGAAAAGAGTGCATGTCAGTAACGAGATCAAACTAGGTATGGAGATATCGATGATCGAATCTCGGACATGTAATATATCGCGAAACAAAAGGATTAAGATACTAGCGTAAAAGGTTCTCGCGATCACAAGAAAGTCATCGCTGAATGTGTGGGAGTCAGTATGGGTCTCCAGATCCCGATTCTGATTATTGATCCAAGAGGGGTCTCGATCATGTCCGCATTATTCGCGAACCGTAGGGTGACACGCTTAAGAGACACCGACATCCATTTGGAGCAAAAGTTTCATGTCGGAAAGAATAACAAGCGCAGGAATTTATTTCACTAGATACCAAAACGGGTTTTCGGGTGAAATTGCAGAAAGTGTTTCTGCATATGAAATGAAATACTAGCAAGGGGTTATATGTGAATGTTTGTCATTAAAGTAATTGACAAAATTCTGAATAAATAAAAGGAGTTTTATTTAATGAGAGTTTGCATTAAATTTGGTGGAAATTTAATGGGAATTTGAGTGGAGGAAATTGAAAGCCATTTGAGTGAGTGGAGTGTCCACCCACATGAATGAGGAAGAGGTGGGGGCAGCCCCATGGCTGGGCGCCATGCCCCTAGGGTGCGCCCCCTCTCCCCTATAAAAGGCCCCCTCTCATCCTCTCAAAGCACACCTCCTCGTGAAGGATCTCTCTCCGCCTCTAGTATTTATCCCCCATGGTCTCGGACTAGCGAGATACATGTTCCCGGTGGCTTTTCGGCAAGAAAGAGTTGTGCTTCCGCTGCATCGCTGGAGCGAGGAGGCGGAGGTTGCTCGGTGCCTCGGACGTGTGTGCGAGCACGGATGTGCCGCTGGTTTGCGGCGCTAGGACTTCCTCTCGATCTTGAGATCGGCAAGAGATCATTTACATCAACCACAAGTTTGGACTCGTTAAGCTTTGTCGGTATTCAAGGGTATGTTCTCTACAGATGTATATCCGCTCGTTGCTTGTATCTAAAAGATAGATCTTGGTACATAGTTGTTCCCATTGTAGGAATTTTTTTGTTTTCTATGCTGCGATCCCTACAGTGGTATCAGAGCCGGATCTATGCGTAGATGCTTTGCACGGGTAGTACACATATGAGTATGTGGGCGATGATAATCATTTTTATTGCTTCTTAGTTGTACTTTCGATATTTGTGACATAGTGGGATGAAGCGGACCAGACAAACTTTACATGTCCTCGCACATGAGACCTGTTCCAGGCTTGACATGCAACTAGTTTTGCATAAATGGCTAGCGGGTGTCTGTCTCTCCTACTATAGTCAATATCTAATTTGCAACGAGTTGTCAACAATTTGGTTATCCTCGTTGTGGTTCAAGTTCATAGGTAAGAATAGTTCTATCTTCGAAAGCCCTAAGCCACGTAAAACTTGCAATGGATAAATTAGAGACGTCTAGTTTAGATTGTTGCTGGGCTAGTGTTATGATATGGTAATGTTGTAAGTAGAAGTATGAGATGATACTCGTACAACACACATAACGTGTAAGTTCCATAGACCTTGGCCTTACACATATAGGTATGATAGAGATCATACCACGGTGCACATGATGGAGATCATATGCGGGAACCATATCATTTCACTTATAAACATGTGATGTTTAATTGCATCTTATATTGCTTGTTTGGCGTTTTATTAGCATAATAAGATGATCCCTCATTTAGATATCAAGATAAAAATGTGTTCTTCCTTAAGTATGCACCGACAATGTTTTGTCGCTTCAAGACATCATGTGATGATTGGGTCTACTTGAATCCACGAGAATATCTCGGGTGTAAGACAGTTACACACGCAAATACTAAGGTTCGTACTTGGCGAGCCTAGCATGTACAAACATGGCCTCGGAACACGGACCGAAAGGTTAAGCATGAGTCATATGTTTTGATATGATGACCATATGGATGCTCGCCTTTGAAGCTACACCGACTCACATGATGATCGGACTTGGCGTAGTGGATTTGGTTCATTTAATCACCAAAAAGACACGAGGGATGTTGTTTTTGAGTGGGAGTTCATTTCTAATTTGTATTAGTAGAACTCAATTTATCATAAATTAAATCAAAGTGAATTTGCATAATTTGTTGTAGTCATTGACATTCGTTCACCACCTTATGCTTAGTTATAATTGAGATAATAGAACTATAGAATTTTGGATATATACTTTACAAACTGGTATCGTATTGTGTTACAATCTAAAGTTTAAAGTCATATTGCAAACTTTTAGCAAACTATATTTACTCTGTGAAATTTAATAATTGGTATTAAATCGAGAGTACAATTCCAGTGTTAGTATCTTAAGTATCATGTTTGCCTCCATGATTCTTGATTTAAATATCGTGTTTATCTAGGAGATGAAAGAATTGTTTCAGAAACCATCATGTGTGACAAATATAACGATATATGAAACAATGTTTTGGTTGCAATATGATAGAGTATAATGTATGTTCTCATATTGGATGAGAATTTACAAAGGTTGGAGATGCTAGACATCCTAATCATCCAAAAGGATTTTGGAAAGTAATGTTATACTCACGATTCGCCTTTATAAGCTATAGTAGCTTGATCATGAAAGTTGTCATGATAAGGATGAATAGAAGATGTATGTAAAGTGTTTACTACACTAAAAGATTACTAAAGAATGGATTTTTGAAAGAATGCCGATCATTTTTATGATGGTGATCTACTTCAAAGTGCAAGTCCAAAGGTATTATTATTTGAATATACACGCTTTGAACTATGTGTCATGTATGTGGCACCACTTTTGATGTTGATAGATTCTTTTAAAAGGAAAAAGGAAATGCTGAAAGAGAATCTATAAAGTATATTTGGCAGAAAAGAAAAGACTAGAAATTTCTAGTTTAGGTATATAGATGATATACATGTTATGGTTGTATTCTTTGCTTGTTAAAACAATGTGGTTCTTGGGTATTGGATACCGAATTGGTTGGTATGAAATTTCATACGGAACGACGCAATTCATAAACCACAATGGCCTAATAAGTAACTAGCAAGAGAATATGTGATGATGTTCATCGAAAACAAAACAAACCATTGTTTGTATTTCTCGTTGACATCAAAGCTTGACTTCAAGATTAGTTTTAATAATTGTTATTTAAATCAGGTATTATGAGAACAAAGGTTGTTCAAATAATTACCGTATTCCATATAAGATGGATGATTTACAAATCTAGTTGGAGAAACATCCATAAAGCTAATGCTAAAATGTCGCAAGACAAATGATTGGAAGATCACTTACGAAGTGACATCGCTGTTTAATTATATTGGAAAGAAAACGAGAAGAAACTCCATATGCATGGATTTTTGGAGTCTTTGATTTGATCAAGTGACGCTTGTGAGACTTTCCTCGGGATAATTAAAACTTTGTTCAAAGGCCAAAGAAGAACGATCGACTAAAATTATTGGAATTTATACATATCGATGTATGTAGTCCATTATGTGTAGTCATAAGCGATGGACTTCAACTTCATATGCTTTCTCCGGAAATTTGAGTGAATATTCACTTAATGAGAAAGAAGTATGAAATATTTGAAAAACGTTTCAAAGACTTTCAAGATGAAGTGGAAAATCATTGTAATAAGAAAATAAATGATTTATGATTTTATCATAAAGGGATTTATTTGAGTTACAAGTGTAAAAAGAAAATAAATGAATTATGATATTATCATAAAGGGATTTATTTGAGTTGCAAGTTTAGCAAAACACCTAGATTTACATCTCCTGAAACACCATAGGAGTATGGAGTTTTTGAGATTTGTAATAAAACCTTGTTTGACATGGTTGGATCAAAGGTATTATTTATAAAACTGCCATTATGTTTTAAAAGATTAAAGCTTTAGAGACTACCGCTTTTACACTAAAAAGAGCTCCATCTTGATCCATTGAAATGACACCGTGGAAGTTATGGTTTGGGGTAAAACCCAAGTTGTCATTTCTTAAATTTTCGTATGCTAAACATAAGTAAGATGTTTACAACCGAAGTCGGATGAGCATGTCTTTGTAGGTTATTTCAAATAACAATTGGTTATTCCTCCATAACACCAAGGACAAAAGGGTTTGTCACTTGAAACGTGAAGTTTCTTGAAGAAGGAATTTTTCATAAATGTTAAGTGGGAGGACAATAGAACTTTGATAAGGTTAACGAACCTTAGTTATATGTGATGAGTTGCACAACGCCGGAAAATGTTCCGGAGGCAGCCAGAATGCTCATGGCTCACGTGCCTCAAAGGTTGTGGTCACGAAGGTCTAAGTTCTTATTGAACCAAGTCAGTCGAATAAACAATCAAATACTAAGATTTAAGAGTAAATCATTATTGTTTGACAATGATGAACTGACTAAATTCAAAGAAGCGATGATGGGCCCTGACTCCGTCAAATGGCCTGAAGCCATAAAATCCGTGATAGTTCCATACACGAGAAATCAAGTTTTGAACTTGGAAGACCCTCCGGAAAGGTGTAAAAACCTATCGGGTCGTATTTGGATCTATAAAGAAACAGACATGGATGACATCTATGAAATAGTCTACATATCGTAAAGTATGTTACGACAATGTTTAAGGAGTTGACTATGCCAAGATTTGATCTTTCATAGCGATATTTAGTCTGGACGGATTAAAGTAGCAACCACTACATATAATTTGGTATATGGTAGATGAATAAACAAAACAAAGTTCTTCTAATAGAATGGTTACCTAGGACGTCTACATGACACGGTCCAAAGGGTTTTGTTAAATTCAAAGGATGCTAAAAGGGCATGCAAACTTCAATGGTTGAAGTAAGCATCGCGGAGTTGGAATCTTCACCATGATGAAACTGTTAAAGAAGTTTAATTTCATCAGGAGACGATGAAGATGCTTGCATTTGCAAGAAATTAAGTGGGAGCGCTGAGACATATTTCTAATACATTATGTGGAGGACATCTTGTTGATTGGAAATGATGTATCTTTTATTGACAAAGGTTAAGAATTTCATTTCGATGAAAGACTTAGGCAAAACCCGAATATTTAGCATGAATGTCTATAGTGGATAGACTGTGACGCTAATATGGTTGTGCCAAACGTATATATATGAGATATTGAAGGAGTTAAATATAGAAACGACAAGAAATGATTCTTGTCGCATGGAAAGGAATTGAATCAAGATTCAAGTGTATCGACACTTGATAAGTGAAACAAGATTCAAGTGATTTGACACTTGATGAGTGAAATCATGAGAATGTTTTGATCAATCATACCATGATATGTACACATCCAGATATGTCCTATGCTCTAAGTGTTATGAGCATATACCAGAATGAATCATAAAATGATCATTGGACAATAGTAAGGAAATTCTTATGATCTTTTGGAAGAACTAAGAATATATTTGTATAGAGGTGACAAACAATTACAAATAGTTCATTGTAAAGTGTTACATTGATATTAGTTTTGTCACAAGATACAAATTAAGTTTATCTCAATTTAAACTATGGGTGGCACAATGAAATGGAAAGAAAGTTTCCATGATGGATTTGGAAGAGTTCCAAAGTTAAGACATTGTGACGAATACTACAACAAAAGGCTAAGTATATGACTGCTATACTAGCAACAAAGGAGGGAATTTGTGTCAAGTAGTTTGTTATCAAACTAAGGTGTGGTTCGCAATAGGCTAGCACTAAAGATATATTGTACGGCAATAGTATTGACATGATTTAACCCAAGGAACTAAAGGTCTCACCAAAAGACCAAATTTATACAATGCCATCTTATTGGAGAATGAGTGATGCATGGAGACGCAAAGACATGTAAATACACACGGACCTGAAGCTTCATATCCGTAGATTATGTTAACCACTTGCAATTGCGTATATGGAACACCAGAAAGCCAACGGTGTTCAATACGCAAAGTTTGTAAACTAGATTATTGTCTCTAGTGCAAGTGAGAGACTGAACGGAATATGCCCGAGAGGCAATAATAAAGTGGTTATTATCGTATTCCTTATTTATGATAAATGTCTATTTTGCATGCTATAATTGTATTAATACGGAAACGTTAATACATGTGTGTTCAATAAACAAAAAAGGAAGTTCCTAGTTATGCCTCTCTTATAAACTAGCTCGTTGATTAACATGATGATCAAAGGTTTCCTGATCATGGAAATTGGATGTTGTTAATAACGAGGTCACAACATTAATGTAATGGTGTGATGAACATTCATCCGAAGTATAGCATTACGATCAAAGTCATTGAGTTCATATTGCTATAACAACTTATGAAGTGATCCTAATCCTTAGACCATGAGATCATGTCAATCACTAACACTGGAAGAGTTTCTTGATAACATCAAACGTCACACCGTAACAGGGTGATTATAAAGATGAGTTCAGAACTACTAAAGTGTTATGTTGAGGCCCATGGATTGAGAGTGGAATTTGTTCATCCCAATGACAGATAGATATGCTCTGGGCCCTCTCGGTGATATCACATTGATTAGCTTTCAAGCAAGTGATTTGATCACTAGAATGTTTTATCATGGGAACAAGAAAAGAGTGCATGTCAGTAACGAGATCAAACTAGGTATGGAGATACCGATGATCGAATCTCGGACATGTAATATATCGCGAAACAAAAGGATTAAGATACTAGCGTAAAAGGTTCTCGCGATCACAAGAAAGTCATCGCTGAATGTGTGGTAGTCAGTATGGGTCTCCAGATCCCGCTTCTGATTATTGATTCGAGAGGGGTCTCGATCATGTCCGCATTATTCGCGAACCATAGGGTGACACACTTAATAGACACCGACATCCATTTGGAGCAAAAGTTTCATGCCAGAAAGAATAACAAGCGCAGGAATTTATTTCACTAGATACCGAAACGGGTTTTCGGGTGAAATTGCAGAAAGTGTTTCTGCATGTGAAATGAAATACTAGCAAGGGGTTATATGTGAATGTTTGTCATTAAAGTAATTGAAAAAATTCTGAATAAATAAAAAGGATTTTTATTTAATGAGAGTTTGCATTAAATTTGGTGGAAATTTAATGGGAATTTGAGTGGGTTTTTGAGTGGAGGAAATTGAAAGCCATTTGAGTGAGTGGAGTGTCCACCCACATGAATGAGGAAGAGGTGGGGGAAGCACCATGGCTGGGCGCCATGCCCCTTGGGTGCCCCCTCTCCCCTATAAAAGTCCCCCCTCTCATCCTATCAAAGCACACCTCCTCGTGAAGGATCTCTCTCCCCCTCTAGTATTTATCCCCCATGGTCTCGGACTAGCGAGATACATGTTCTCGGTGGATTTTCGGCAAGAAAGAGTTGTGCTTCCGCTGCATCGCTGGAGCGAGGAGGCAGAGGTTTCTCGGTGCCTCGGACGTGTGTGCGAGCACGGATGCGCCGCTAGTTTGTGGCGCTAGGACTTCCTCTCGATCTTGAGATCAGCAAGAGATCGTCTACATCAACCACGAGTTTGGACTCGTTAAGCTTTGTCGGTCTTCAAGGGTATGTTCTCTACGGATGTATATCCGCTCGTTGCTTGTATCTAGAAGATAGATCTTGGTAGATAGTTGTTCCCATCGTAGGAATTTTTTGTTTTCTATGCTGCAATCCCTACATAGGTATGGTGGACACAATTGGCAATAATGGTTTTGGAGATTTGGAAGCACAAGTAGAGCTTATACTCAGTGCAAGTGAAGGCTAGCAATAGAGAGGGAGCGACAAACGAGAGAGCAATAATTGTCATAATCATGCTTGCAACAAAACATGACTAATTATGGCATGAAAATGATACAAGAACTCTGAGGCAAAATAAATCATCGAGGCTTACTGACTATTGTCTAGTCATATGCATGCGCAAGCATGTGCCAAGTCGATTCACATGAAACTTTCAGAGGAGTATACCACAATTTCATACCAAAATATGAATAAAACAATGCAAGCAAACATTCGTATGACATGCTACAAACTATTAGCAAGCTGGAGCTAATCGCAAGCAAGCAAGAACTACTAAGCATTCATAATAACATACACCTTACATGAACAGACTAAGCATGCTCACAATGATGAGTATATGTATAAAAATGAAAACAAATAGAGTTCGTTACCAGCCTCTTACCACACCTCAAGTTTTCTTAATATTCATTATTGCCCTTCACTTGTGTGACTTGAATAATAACATGAAATCAAAATCCACCGAGGACGGCTGAACCCTGCAAAGAACTCACAAAACCAAAAAAGAACAACATTTTTTTTGGTGTTTTCGATTTTTTTAAAGCAAGCAAACAAAGCAAAAACAAACAAAGAAAAATCTTTTTGGATTTTTTCTTTAAGGCAAACCAGAACTAAAAAATCAAAGAAATAAACCAAGAGAAACAACGAAAATATTTTTGGTATTTTTATGTTTTTGAGAAAGCAAGAACAAAAACAAAAAATAAAGCAAACCAATGGAATACTAAGAATCGACGAAACATGATATATAGATGAGTGTGATGTCGGTATACCTCCCCCAAGCTTAGGATTTTGGCCTAAGTGGGACTCAACTCCATGGTGACCAAGTGGGTGCACCTTCGTAGTACGACGAGGAGGCCCCTTCGTCCTGGTACGAGTTCGAGGACTCGGCTGTGTAGTGCACATAGGGGTCGTATGGAACCCAAGGATGCGCAGCTTATCATGCATCTCCTCCTTGAAGCGTGACAAAGATCCCTGAGAAATACTGAACAAAGTAGTTTGGGGTAGAGGGATCTCTCTCTCCTCCCTGTCAGTAAACAACATTCTATAAACCATGCTCTCAAGGGTAGAACCAGCAGTGATAAAGTGATGTGCTTTCATAGCAGCAAGATCAAGCCTCTGAGGAGCCAAAACTGTATCATTTGGATCAATAGCAAGGTCCAAGGCAGCAACAACACGTGCAACAATAATTCCCCCATAAATGGGTCCCTTAGTAGCTAAGCGACGAGCAATGAAAGAACCAATATTGTACTTAGTTTCATTGTTGAGCGCAGCAGCTATGAAGGCCAAATGATAGTTCGAAATATTACTAGTGTTCTCCCTACCAAGAACACTAGTGGTAAGATAATAAGCAAAGTACCTGATGGCTAGGAGTTGAATATTTCTTATCTTTCCCCGTTGGGCTCTACGATCGTCATCATTAGTTATCCCGCGGTAGAGCTCCAACAAATCAGCGGGTTGAGCTGGAATCTTCTTCACCGACCCAGCTGTACCAAGCCCCGGGGCCTCACAAAATTTCTTCAATGTCATGGTGTAAGGCCTGCCATAAATTTTGAAAGACACATCTGGTTTGAACATGCTGTTAGGAAAAGAAAAGGCTCTCCACAAATGTTTTAGTGAGCGTAGCATATTGCACGCTCTCATCCTGCAACATAATCACCTTGTGGAATGCAAAGTTTTGTTTCATATAAGATTGTTTTGGTAACAAGACTTGATCAACCTTGTTAACAAAAGGATTTTAATGAACAAAACAATGCTTTCACTGTGGTTATTCTTGCTTTCTTTTACTTTTCTCCTTCCTAGTCTTTGGTTTTTCTCTTGTTAGTTTTGGTTTTGCTAGTTGTTTGCTTGTTAGAGTGTCTTAGAACTTCTGTAATTTGGTTTTGGTTTGCTTTTGCTTCTTCTAAAAAAAATCTTTTCTGCGAGAAAATCAATTTTCATACCCTGAAAATTGGCCAAAAATAAAGTTTTCCGAAAAATCCTAGAAAATTCAAAATAAATTTTTCCTCGAAAAAGGGGCAGAGGGACACCTAGAGTGACCCGGGGGGCCACCCCAGGACAGCACACCCCTGGTCAGCGAGGCCAGCCCCCAGGTGGTGCCTGGCAGGGGTGTGGCCCACCTGTGGCCCTCCACGATGCCTCCTCCCAGCCATCTTCTTTCTCTCTCCCGAAAAACACCGGAAAACTTTCTCAAGCTCGAGTTCCTGCTGTTCTTGCTCGCGAATTTCAATCTCCTTGCTCTGCCCATCTTTCTTGCTGACTTTTGGAGGGATTGCTCCTTGGTATGTGCCTCCTCCGCTTGTCCAATTAGATCTGTGATTGGTAGATTGTATCTTGAGTATTTTGCTGCTATAGGTGACAGGTTGTGTGAGCTTGCATGCTTGTTCTATGCTTAGAGATTTCATTTTGATGCATGTGTAGCCCTCTAGCAATTTCCTATAGTAGTTTCTCATCATTTATCAACTTGAAATCACTTGGTTTGATGTTTGTCTAAAAATTTCAGAAAAAAAGAGGTCATGGACAACCACACATTTGGTGAAATATTTGAGAGTGATGAACCTAAAAGGTCAAGGCTTTCAAGTCATTCTCCCGAGCTAGGCCCTCATACAATGAGGATCTCATTACACCATGATTCGGCGACAAGGGAGATGAGTGGGATGCGCTCCCAATCATAATAGTTTCAAAATTTTCTTGTGGAATGAGACAATATATTTCTCCAACCTTGATGCTCTCAATATTTTCAATGGAATTCAAGCAATAGCTTTTAGCAACCTTCTTGGGGAAATAGACAGTATGCTCTTTGTCATTAATATTGAATGTTATGTTTCCTTGATTATAATTGATGACAACACCTGCAGTATTAAGAAAAGGTCTCCCAAGAATAATAGACATATTATCATCGTCAGGCATCTCAAGCACAACGAAATCAGTTAAAACTAAGCAATTACGAGCCACTTGAAAAAGAACATCCTCACATATACCAACAGGAATAGTAGTTGTCTTATCAGCCATTTGCAAAGATATATCAGTTGGTATCAACTTTTCTAGCTGGAGTCTCTTATAGAGAGAAAAAGACATAACACTAACTCCAGCTCCCAAATCACATAAAGCAGTTCTGACATAATTATTCTTAATAGATCAAGGAATAGTTGGTATACCTGGATCACCAAGTTTCTTTGGCACCTTACAATTGAAGGAATAATTAGCAAGCAAAGTAGAAATCTCCTCATTAGGAATCTTCCTTTTATTAGAGACAATATCCTTCATATACTTGGAATAAGGAGGCAACTTAATAGAATTAGTCAAAGGAATTTGCAAAAATAAAGGCTTCATCCACTCACAAAACTTGTTGTAGTGTTCTTCCTCCTTTGACTTGTGTTTCTTACCTGGAAAAGGCATATGTTTCTGCACCCAAGGATCTCTATCTTTACCATGTTTATTAGCAATAAAATCTTCCTTAGTGTACCTAGTATTCTTAGTGTGCTTCTCAGGTTCTTCCTCAACTTCCTCCTTATCAGGAGCATCATTTTTATCATTACCACTCTTAGTTTCAGCATCAGAGATTGATATACTATTAGGATCTACAGCAGGTTCAAGGGGTTCCTCAACTATTTTGTGTTTCCTTTTCTTTCTCTTACAAGGACTACCACTACTTTCACCTTGTTGAGAATCCTGCTCAATTCTTTTAGGGTGTCCTTCAGGATATAAAGGATCTTGAGTAGCTATACCACTCCTAGTTCTAATTCCATAAGCATGTTTATCTCCTGAGGCATTAACTAGCATATCTTTTTGTACCTTAGCAAGTTGATCAATTTGGGTTTGAACCATTTGAAAGTGTTTACAAAGCATTTTAATATCATTAGAAGTTCTTTCCACAATATCTTTCAACTCTTTAATAGCCCTTGAGTTTTCCAATAAATGATTCTGAACTTGTTTATTAAAATTACCTTGCTTAACAATAAAAATGTCAAGTTCCTCTAAACATTGATCAGGAGGCTTACCATAAGGAATATCACCTTCATCAAAGTGTTGGAGAGAGTGTACCTCAATAGTAGATGAGTGAGGAATTGGCTTGCATAATTCTTCTATAGGAGGTAGTTTCTTCACATCTTTAGCTCTAATATCTTTCTCCTTTAGACACTTCTTGGCTTCTTTCATCACTTCATCATTTAATGCAATAACTCCCCTCTTCTTTGGTGTTGGTATTGGATCTGGTTCAGGCACAACTGGTTCAGGAGTAATAGGCTCAGGTGTATTTAGCTCAGTTGAAGTCCAATAATCATATTCTTGCTTATTTTATCCATTAATTCTTCAGCATCTATAGGAGTATTTTCCTGTAAACACAATCAGCAAAGCTATCTAGGTATGTCCTAGAATCATCATCTAGTCCATTATAATAAATATCAAGAAACTCATTTTTAGGTAATGGACATCCAGGATGTGCATGAATCAAGGCACAGAACCTTGTCCATGACTCAAGCAATTTCTCTTCTTCTCCTTGTTTAAAATCAAAAAGTCTCTGCAAAGCAGCATGTTTAGCACTGGGAGGAAAATATTTTTGGAAGAAAGAAGCAATCAAACAATTAGGGCTATCAATGGAACCATGAGGTAATCTATTAAACCAAGCCCTAGCTTCTCCTTTTAGTGAAAAAGGGAAGATCTTTGTAACAAAGTACTTGCGCATCTTAAAATCATCAGAGAATAAAGCACTCATAGTAGAAAGCTCATTCATATGAGCGACAACACTCTCATTTTCAGTCCCACAAAAAGGTTCTTTCTCAACAATGTCTAAATAGGATAAATCAAGAGAGAAATCATAATCTTTATATTTGATACCTATGGGAGAGGTGGCAAACTTAGGATCAGAGGACAGCTTAGGAATAATAGTACGTCTTGCAAGGAGACTCTTAATAGCACTAGCACCATGTGTATTTCGGCACTCTTCAACAAAATCATCAGTAAACTCAATGTAACCATCATTAATATCATATCTCTCTCTAGACTCAGGTGAGCTAACAAGTGTAACAGTGTCTTCACTAGGAGTTTTAGTATTTCCTAGACTAGCCATAGTAGCATCTAGGAAAGGACCTAATGAACCACTCGCATCAAGCACAGTAGAAGTAACATCATGAGTATCAGAAGCAATTTCAGATTCAGCAGTAGTAGAAGTGTGTGTAGCATGTGTATGTGGTGGTGGTTTAACAAGCTTACTTATAACAGACGGTGAATCAAGAGCAATAGAGGTGTTTAGGACTGTACCTCTTCTTGTAGTGAATGGTAAAATAGGAAACTTTCCATCACGAGACTTCCCCATGATGATAGGAGTAGCAGTGAACAATAGTAGATCCAAGTAAACTTACAAATAAAGCTATGCTCCCCGGCAACGGCGCCAGAAAATAGTCTTGATGACCCACAAGTATAGGGGATCGCAACAACCTTCGAGGGTAGTATTACCCAATTTATTGATTCGACACAAGGGGAGCCAAAGAATACTTGCAAGCCTTAACAACTGAGTTGTCAATTTAGCTACACCTGGAAATAGTTCTTGCTCACAGAAGTTTATCTGTAGCAACAGTTTGTAGTAGCAACAACAAAGCAATAGTAGTAGCAAAACAAGAGCAATAGTAAAAGTAGTAGCAAACAATCGGATATGAGCGCGTTAGACATAGGGATGGATGGACGGGCGTTGCATGGACGAGTCTGAACATGTAACTTCAAGATCTAGGGCATTGCAGATAAATAAGAATAATTATCCAAGTACTAAACAATCCTATGCATGTTCTGCATATATAGTCATGCGTGCTCGCAATGAGAACTTGCACAACATCTTTTGTCCTGCCAGCCCGTGGCAGTGGAGCCTCTAGGGAACTACTAGCAATTAAGGTGCTCCTTTTAATAGAGCACAGGAGCAAAGCATTAACACTCCATGAACACACGTGATCCTCACATCACAGCCATCCCCTCCGGTTGTGCCAATTTCTGTCACTTCGGAGCCTTTGGATCCGGACAATGATATGTGTACAAAACTTGCAGATAATATCACAAACAATACTATCATAATGATTCAATAATAAGTTCAGATCTGAGATCATGGCACTCGGGCCCTAGTGACAAGCATTAAGCACAACAAGTTGCAATAAAGTCAAATAGCACTAATAGAGATACTAGGCACTATGCCCTAACAATCTTATTCGATTACATGATATAACTCATCCAATCTCTGCCATCCCCATAGCCTACATCGGGGGATTACTCACTCATGGATGAGGGAAACATTGATGGTTGATGGAGAGGCGTTGGTGATGACGATGGCGATGATCCTCCCCAAATTCCCCATCCCGGGAGGGTGCCAGAACGGAGTTTCTGGTTTCGAATCTTGGTTTCTGGTGGTGGTGGTGTAGCAGAACTCTTTCTAGAAAAACATCAAACCCCCCTCGGTTTATAGGTTAGGAGGCTTCTTATAGGCGAAGAGGGAGGCCGAGGGGGTGCCTGGGGTGGCCACACCCCCTAGGCGCGGCCAGGCTTGGCCCACGCTTAGCAGGGGTGTGGGCCCCCCAGGCCTCCACTCCATCTCGTACTCTGGCTCTGTGGATCATCTGGTGAAATAGGATATTTGGCATATTTTCCGGGATTTTTCCTGATAGTTGATTTCCTGCACAAAAACTAGACACCAAGGTAATTCTGCTGAAAACAGCGTCAGTCCATGTTAGTTGTATCCAAATCACACAAGTTTAGAGGAGAAACAATAGCAAAAGTGTTTGGGAAAGTAGATACGTTTTGGACGTATCAACTCCCAAGCGCACAAGACAAGGAAATCTCAAGACTAGAGTTTGAATACAACTTGTAACTAACTCGTATCGGTACCTAAGACCTAGCCTCCCCATATATAAAGGCTAGGAGGGTCCAACGAGGAGGACACGCTATGACACGATCCCCACAATAGATAGATCTCTCTCCACCTCCACAATAGATCTATAGATCTACGATCTCAACACCTCATACAACATATAACCTTCGATTCCACCGTAATTAAGAACAGACAAGCAGGAGTAGGGTTTTCCCTCTGGGGGCCTGAACCTGGGTAAACCTCGTGTCCCCTTGTTGCTTGCCGGTTAACCGTCTCACGACTTACAACATCCCCATCTTCTCCAAAACCCAATACCATAACAATGGGCATTGACGAGTCGAATCCTCGTCAATATCTACTAGTCAAACTAATAGCATGTGCCACATCCGGTCTTGTACATAGCATGGTGTACATTATAGAGCCTATGGCTGAAGCATAGGGTACCTTGTCCATTATCTCTCTTTCTTCCGCCGTAGCCAAACTTTGAGTCTTACTCAATGTCTTGCCTTGCAACATAGGTAAGAACCCCTTCTTACTTTCGTCCATTTTAAACTTCTTTAAAATCTTATCAAGGTATGTAATCTGTGATAGCCCTATTAGGCGCCTTGATCTATCTCTATAGAACTTTATGCCTAATATGTATGACGCTTCACCTAGGTCCTTCATTGAAAATTTGTTGTTTAGATAACTTTTAACACTGTTTAAAAGATCTACATCATTTTCGATCAGTAATATGTCATCCACATATAATATTAGAAATGCCACATCGATCCCACTTACTTTCTTGTAAATACAAGCCTCTCCATAAATTTGGACAAATCCAAACTCTTTGATCACCTCGGAGATTCCAACTCCGGGATGCTTGCTTCAGTCCATAGATGGATCGCTGAAGTTTGCATACCTTATTAGCATCCTTAGGATTGACAAAACCCTTTAGTTGTATCATATACAACACTTCTTCAATGTTGCCATTGAGGAACGCAGTTTTGACATCCATCTGCCATATCTCATAGTTAAAATATGCAACAATTGCTAACATAATCCTAACTGATTTTAGCATTGCTACGGGAGAGAATGTCTCATTGTAGTCAAATCCTTGAATTTGTCGAAACCCCTTTGCGACAAGTCGAGCTTTATAGACGGTTACGTTACCATCATCATCAATTTTTCTTTTGAAAATCCATTTATTCTCCTCGGCCTTTTGGTCGAGGTAAGTCCACCAAGGTCCAAACCTGGTTTTCGTACATGGATTCCATCTCGGATTTCATGGCTTCTAGCCATTTGTTGGAATCCGGGCTCATCATCACTTCTTCATACGCCGCAGGGTCATCTATTTCATCAACCATGAAATTCATAACAGGATTTCCGTACAGTTCAAGAGCTACATGCGTCCTGCTTGACCCGAGAGGTTTGGTAGTATTCTCTTTTGGAGTTGCATGATCATTATCATTAGTTCCCTCTTCATTCGGTGAAGTCAACTCCGGAACAACTTCCGGTGCTACGCTACTCGACATATTATGAAGAGAAGGATCAACAACCTCTTCGAGTTCTACCTTCTGACTACACACACCTTTCGCGAGAAACTCTTTCTCTAGAAAGGATCCATTCTTGGCAATGAAAACCTTGCCCTCGGATCTATGATAGAAGGGTACCCAACAGTTTCCTTAGGGTATCCTATATGAAGATGCATTTTTTCGCTTTGGGTTCAAGTTTATCAGGCTAAAGTTTCTTCACATAAACATCACATCCCCAAACTTTAAGAAATGACAGCTTAGGTTTGTTTCCAAACCACAATTCATACGGTGTATTTTCAACGGATTTAGATGGTGCCCGATTTAAAGTGAATGCAGCGGTTTCTAGTGCATAACCCCAAAATGACAGTGGCAAGTCAGTCAGAGACATCATAGATTGAACCATATCCAGTAAAGTACGATTACGACGTTCTGACACACCATTTCATTGTGCCCTCGGATTATAGCAATGCGCCAACACTGGAATATACCGTGGGAGATCTCAGACGATCATCGTAAAGAATCCTGGTATAGAATAAGGTAATGATGCTATGTACCAACAATTTATACAACAAGTACCATCTAAAGTTCGTGAGTTAGAGATTGAGTATAAAAACTAGTTGACAAGCTTACTGCTAAGCTAGATGATATATTTGAGCCCACTATTAAAGTTAAGTTGGGAGTCAATGAGATATCCGCACTTTATGATCTTGGTGCGAGCGTCTCAACAATTTACAAAAGCTTATTTGATAAATTAAACTTGTGGCCATTCATTACTATTGAATTAAGACTCCACCTAGAGGATTCAACTTATAAACAAGATGTTGGGATAAAATAAAATATAGTTGTTAAAATTAAAGGTAGTCCCTCTCTTATTGATCTTGTTATTGTGTACAGGCCCGAAGATCCCATATATAGCACCTACAATTTTTGGTAGGCCATTCATAAGAACTATCAAAGCTTTGATTAATTTACATGAGGGGAATGTGATAATACAGCTACCATCTAGAGATCCTTTTACAGTCTACTACCCTAGGAAAAAGAAGGCCAAGCCTAATGATGATGATGGTATAACTACTTTGAAAGCCAACTATTTTGGAGTGGGTATTTCACTCCTCAAACCTAAATGATTGCCATCAGGGTCAAGCTAATTTACCATAACTAGAAGCTCTTAATGGGAGGCAACCCATGTGAAATAAAATTTTACTTTTGTGTTAGTCTTGTTAGTTTGGTTTTTGTTTTGTTTGTTTTTAATAAGGGATTTCTATTTTCATTCCCTTGGTTCCTTAGTTGTAATCACTTTTCCCCAGCCTCTTAACTTTTCCTCACTTTTCACCATCTCCTTCTATGAAACTCTCACACAGTCTGAAACTGTCCGTCAGCCTTGCCATTACATGCTAACAAGTGGGGACGTATTCAGTCGGGTCCTGTAGTGGACCCTCACCGTTACGTGCTGACAAGTGGGGCCGCATTCTGTCGGGTCCCGTAGTGGACCCTTGTCGTTACATGCTGACAAGTGGGGCCGCGTTTAGTCGGTTCCCGTAGTGGACACCTCTCTACACTTATCCAGATCAGCATGGGACCCACAACTTATCTATGTGAGCATCGGACCCACAGATTACTGATGAGTGCATATTTGCATCATGTTTTAGATTATTATTTTGCATTATAGTTGTAGCATCTTGGTATTTTATGGCATTCAGACGCACCTTTTATGTTTATTTTCAACAGGATTAGGACAAATGATGGATCCGATGGACACAACTCTTGGACCAGTTATATTGGAGTAAAAAGGAGCCGAAAACAACATAATCACTTATTTGGGAAATATTAATAATACCAGAAGAAACTCTAAAGCTATTGGAGGATACAGAAGAGTTGACGACCAACTATATGGCAGGAAAAGTTTTCCGGACGTATAGTTCCTGTTGTATAGTTGGCGCCGCCTCCGCCTACTCAAATAGTTTCACCCCGTGCAACTGTATCGTAGAGACGACATACAAAACACCCAGAAATCACCGAAAACCTCACCTCCGGAAGGGATCTGGAGGGGAACTTGCCCTAGGGCTCCATCTTTGCCCTAAGCAGATCTGGGAGGCCAAGGAATCGATCTCCATCTTCATCAACCGTTGTATATTCATCACCACCATCATCTCCATCCATCGCATCTAGATCTTGTTGTAATCCTTGCACTATTTGTGGATTTATACAAGTACAATTCATCGATAAATTACCATTGTCATGATGTTGTTTGCCTCCATGTCTGAGTAGATCATTAGTTCTCGGGGAGATGGAGAAACCCTAGTATATGATTGAGATGAGATAGGGATTATTATGTTATACATCATTATATGTATGTGTTAATTGACTTCATCTTGATGTTGGGAGTTGTGCACTGATACCTTCGATACAGATTATAGATGTAGTATAGCTCTTTTTCCCTAGTAGACCTAGGTTTATCGAATCCTCGAAAAGCAGAAAGCAAAGTGAGATTACTTAAACGGACCTTCAAGAGTTTTAGAATTCCTATTGCATTTTCACCAGACCAAGAGTTTGCGATCTTGTTGTTGTTGAAGATGGAGAGATAGAGGGCCTAGGGTCTTTGGGTTTCACCAGTAGCTGTGCAAAAAGATCTGATGGGAATAACAGATAATAATAAAGTACTCATGTAATTGTTAGAGCAAGATAATTATATGTGGGCAGTGCATCCATAAATGTTATCACCTCTGCAACCTCTTATGGCAATAACCTACTAGTCTCATCCATAGAAGAAAGAGAACTAATAATATGCATAGTAATGTCACCGTTAATCCCAAGTAAGTTCCTCACATACAGCCGTACTACCCTTTCTATCACTGGGGTTCCTATCCTACAGATCAGTCATTACTCACACTCCCTTTACCTGGATCAATCCTCGGGGTCTTGGATACCTAAAAAGTCCTTAGATTGAGGCAAGAGAGGGTACTACAATCATCATGTCATACAAACTAATACATGATCCTATCTATGATAAATAACATGCACAAAAGCTACATGGCTAGGCCAAATCCCTTAGCCCAAAGAGAATTACTCACACACAGAGATGAAATCAACAATCATAAACATTGTAATAGAGATCATAGAGTTGATAGAAAATAGTCTTACAATGTCGCCAATTGGAGACGAGATCTACTATTACAAGTGGTGGAAGATGGCTATGGTGGTGGAGAAGGGTTTAGAGGTTTAGATCTAGATCTATTCCTCCGGCGTGGCGGCAGGGAGAGTTTAGGGTGAAAGAAACGATGTTGTGGAGTCAGTGGTTTGTTTCTCGCCGCCTAAAGTCTCTTTATATAGGGGTCCCTTCATGAAAGTTGTTCTGTTTTACCTAAAGAGGTCGGTGCAAACTATACTGCAACAACTATACGGTGGCGGGCCATATAGTTGGTCGTTAAGCTTGCAGTAGCCTCCTCACGGCTCCTGGTTTCTTTGGCATGTTGGAAATCTCGTATCTTCAGCATTTATGTAGTGATTCCCATCATAATACGTCATTATCTACATAGGCAAAAGTAGCAAGAAAGGATTGCATACCCCTTTGATCATTAGGCATTAGTGGCAAGAAATAGAGAGATATTTCATCAAATATATGGATAATATCTAGTTTAAAAGCGGATGTGGATGGCTATATTTCACAGCCATCAACCTCCCCAAGCTTAAACTTAATCGTCCTCGAGCAAGAAAACCAAAATCAAAAGGTAACTCAGCATTTTAAACCGAAATAACGAGATGATGATCTTAGTCATGATTGGTAGTCTCATGTTTCCTCCACTTTATTAATCTGTAAAAATTTAGCATAGATAGAGTAATGGCAAGCATATCATACGGGTTTCATGAATCCTTATAGCGCAGCAAAATTATAGTAAACATGGATGATTCAAAATAGTAAACTTTATTCCATGTCATGTAATTAACTCATAGGCTTGCCTTTGAACAATAAAGCGTAATCATGTAGAATTAAGAATGTGAGAGTTTGTCATGAAAAGCATATACACTAAAGTATCTCAATCCTCCCACATCAATAAATCAAGACTTTTCAAGCACTACTTTTCTATTCATTGTCCTTCAAGAATTTCAGTTCTTAAGTAATTGAGAGCATGCCAAAAAAATCAATAGTTTATCGGGCTGATATGGACACTCGAGGCATCACTAAGGTTTTTGTTCCTTTTACATAATGATTACTCATATCATCCAGAGGAGTGATTCCATCATGTTACAACTATCCGGGAGTGCCAAGAATCTTACCCATTATAGAATTGCCGCTACAAATGTTTAATCAACTCATAGCCGAAATCTAGGAGTTTCCTCCATAAAGATCATTCGTAGGCCAGCGAAGTTATTAGCATCCCATGAAGTTTGACACGCATAAAGCTATATCATTCTTATGATTTAGAAGTCAAATTTTGGCATGCTCACAAAAACGCTAAACATTAATTCAATTGAACAAAACTTTTCAAAGAGAGCTATCAAGTAAATCATTATTTTTTGTGGTGTTGAGTGTCTCTAAGAATAAGCTTTCAAGACTAAACAATACAACAACAAGTCTTCAATTGTAAGACCTTTTCTTGTTTTTATTGTTTAGCAAATTTTTAGGCAAGACTTTGGTTAGAGCTGGAACAAAACGTACCCAATTAAATACCCATGCAAATAAAATTTTACTACAATATAGAGACTCACTCTACCGATATAACATCTCAACATTACTACTAACTAGCATGGGTTTCTCAAAGTTCAAAAGTGGGGAGTCATAAGGCATACCTCTCATGTTTGGTTCCACTTCTCTCTTCCCTTTTTATTTGTTTCTTGTAAACTTGAAGTCAATCACTCTCCTGCAAATCAACGAGAACTTCAAGGCGGAAAGAAAAAGAGAGAGGGGAAATAAAGATAAACGGAGAAATATTTTTGTGATTTTTGAGAAGGGGGATTAAAGAATAGAAAATTGGCGGCAAAGCTCGGCTTGAAAATCTAAAAAAACTAAGATAAAGTGTCAGGGAAACCAACAGGAGTGCTTATTATCTCGAATAAAATCATAACCTCGAAAATAAGATAAAGCAAATGAAAACCAAAATAATAGATAGACCCAAGCTTAGGCTTTTGCAAGCCCTTCAAATCACTGTGGTGGGGAAAAAAGTTGTAACTCTAGTCCGCAAATTGGGTTGAAAGGTTACCTGTTGTTTCTCGGAGGTTCAGGGCGAGATTGTGCATTCCCTCCACAGTTCCTCCAAGTTCTTGGAAATCTTGATATGTAGCGAACTGGTTTAGTGGCTGTTGCTCCTGATGAGGGACTTCTTGCTCCTCCTCTTGGTCCTCATCCTCCTCTAGAATCTCCTCCTCGGGTTGGTGTTGCTCAATCTGCAAGTCATAAAGCACACGTCCTTTCTCGATAGAGAAAATATAATTAGGCAAAGGAGCGGGGTAGAGACGCCCAACTCCAGCAATATGCAGATAATAAACACCACCTCTCCTAGTGAGCATTCCACAAGCCCTCAAAGTAGAGAAACCAACATGTCGCTCACACAGTACCGGTTGTAACTCACATAGGTCAATGCCTAGAACATTGGCGAGCACGGTGATGACGCCTCCACAAGTGATTGGTCCTTGGCTTTGGTGGGATTAGTACTCCAAGTAGCGCACAAGTATTGCGCACATGTGAAGTGAAAAGTTGTCATAGTAGAAAGCAGATTTTGCAAGGACTAAGATGTCCTCCTCATTGAGTCTTATAAACTCATTGTGTACCGGCAATGTGTTAGCAATAACATAGAACAAATAGTGAATAGCAGGATGTTGAATATTCTTCCCTCTGCTGATTCTAGAAGTAAAGCTCTATTATAACAGAGTTCAGGGGAAGGTTCCATGTTCGTAAAAGTTGCGCGCAGAGCATTAGGATCATTGTTGGGTAAACCAAAACAATTGCACCATTCATCAAGTGTTATAGAATAATTATTGTTCAAGAGTCGGAAAGAAATCTTATCCTCCCCATGCCATCCTTTGACGGTGCTTTGCAAAGAGCTAAGAAATTCAATGGTTAACCGGCAATAGGTTGGTGCATCATGGAATACAAAGGTTTGCAGGCCAACTCTATTGCAAAGTAAATTAAAGTCATCAGAAATACCGAGTTGGTTCAAAGTGACGGGGCAAGATGTAACATCCCAAAAATATCAATCAAGATTATCAAGTTCTAATCACCCAAGTTTAGGGCTAACAAAAACTTTTGTTAATTAAAATAAATATGAATGCATGTGTGTGTGTGATGAATGCATGAATGCTTGCAATGACTTATTTGATTGCTATGAATGGCAAGGATTGGTTTAAAGATGAAAACAACATCATCTAAATCATTTTCAAGTAGAATCAAATGAAGAGAAATTCCAATATAGACATTATAAGCAAATGGTCATTTTGGCCAAACTCGTTCATTAGACCACCTTGAGTGTTTCTAGTCCAAGTTTTCTAACAGAAACAAATCCAATTCTTTTCACCCCTTGCTAGAACAAGTACAAGTGAACCCAAGACCACTTTGCAAACCAACAGAAACAAATTTCAAATCTATTCAAATGGCAATTCAAAACTGAATCAAGTGTAGGTACTAAGATCACCATTTCTCAAAAACCACTCAAACCACTTCACCTTGACAAACCCAAGAAACCAGATACTACCAAGTATGTGACCAGAACACTCACCAATTTTCATTAAAAAAATTCAAACTTAAATTCTTGCGGCCATTTCATCAAACAGTTGGTGAACACAGTAAACACTGCCTAACTTCTATTGTTTGTGATCAAAGCTTTGTCCAATTCTTGTCTCCAATTCTCACCCTTGTCTTGCCAGTGGAAACCACAACATTGAACAAGCTAGCACCCCTACCCTTGCACCAGTGCTGAGCCAACCCGAGCTCCCCCTTGCTAGCCGACCATGGCTAGCTATCAGGAGGCAGCGCCGCGCCCGTTCACCATGTCTAGGAGGCAGCTGGCCATCCACCGCCACCCCATGTCCAGACCTCGCACGCAGCTAGGCCCTGGACCACAGAGAACGTGTCGTGCCCATTGTCTCTGTGCCATGCCGAGAGCATGCCAGAGCGTTGCGCCCGACACGCACGTACAAGCCGCGCCTCGCCCTCACTGCCCGTGCCTGCAATCATCGGGGCACCAGTAACCCTCTAGACATCCCCGTTCGCCGTCGCGCGACCCATAACACCTGTGCATCGTTAAAACCACCATCGGTTCCACTTAGAGCATCAGCCTATTCCGACCAACCTCGATCGCCCCTTGTCGTGCCATTAAGTCCTTGAGCATCGCCAGGAGACCGTGCACTGGCCTACACCCTCCGCCATACCGTTAGCTTGCTGTACCGTCGACCCTATCGAGCTCTGCCCATGCCGCACAACCTCTCTCGCTCGGCTATAAAAGGAGGCCACCCCGGACCCAATTCGTCACACCATCTCACTCCCCACCTCTCACAGAGCACCACTGACCCTTCCCCGGAGCAAGGCGAGCTCCGCATCACCGGAATTTCACCGGAGCCTGCCGCTTCAAAAGGAGAAGGGAGCCATTGATTGGAGCTGTCCCAGGAGCCGCCGTGACCACTGTTCGAACCACCGTAGTCGACAACGTCATTCTCCCCCAACGCCGGCCCTAGCTGGAGCCCTAGTGAGCCTCACACGACCCCCACCGCCGTGTTAGGCTTTAAACCTCGCCGGAGATGTTCGTCGTCGACGATGAATCCCAGCCGCATAATTAGAGTCGCTGATAGATGGGGCCATCACTTAAGTCAGCCTGCGCGCTGCGCTGTGCGTAGAGGGCCGGTCCAGCTAGTTCTCGCACGACCCAGTAAATTCAAATATAGATTTTTCAATTTAGTTCAAAATCTAGTTCTGTCAGTTGATTCAAAAATCAATTCAAAGAGTTCTACTGAACCAAATTGCATGAAGCCAATTTTGTTAGGAAGGTATTGAAATTATTAATCCAAGCCCGTTGGATCAAACCATTTGAAATTATAGATCGCCTATAGTAAAAATAACAAGGCAGAGACTTTTCTGCATTCAAACATTTTTCAAAAATCAACCATAAATGCTTTTGAGTTGATTCCAACTCTCAAAAATCACTTTTGACAAGATCTTTCTGATTATATAAAAATATCTAGGTTTACTTGTAGTAATAATGGACAAGTATTAAAAGAATGCGTCATAGGCATTTCTAGTCACTTTAATTAATTAAAATAATAATGTTAAACCTTATTAAATTGTGGCACCACTTTAAATCACATTCCCAAGTATTAAAATATGTGGTGTTGGCATGGTCAATATGATCCCATATTTTAATTGGAGGATAGTAAATCTTAAGTAGTTTTCAATGAGTAGAAAGTACTTTTCCAAAATAAAATAAATAAGATTAAGGCTTTAATCCATGTGATGTTTGTGATGATGCTAAATCATATAGTGTGAACCTTGTGTGCTAAATAGAAGTAGTTAAGTATTGTTTGGTGATTGTGTACCTCGTATTTATTTATAGACGCTAGTACCGACCAAGGATACGAAGAGGAAGGAGACTACTACGAAGAAGAAGCAGAGAACTTCAACCACTGCACTACTCAAGGCAAGACATCCTAGCAAGCTAACACTTGCAACTTTGCAAGCTAATAACCTATGCAATGCCTTAGGAATATTTGGATACACCACTTTATTATACCAAATCCCAGTTTTACTTGCAAGCTTTATTCTTTTGTTTCTTTATCAAAGTTCTTTATTACTTTTAGTAGTGTTTTGTGAGTTTTTTGGAAAGATATTAGAAGTAGCATAAAGAGCATAAAACTTGGCCTAAGTTAGTTAGAACTAGATGTCATACTGAGGCATGAGATTTAGATTTGGCTAAGTCACACTTGATTAGCACCCCTCATTAGTGATTACCCTCAACTTTAGTGGCTAGTGCTAAGCATAAAACTTGATCACTTTAGATGGGAATACTTGGTGAAAATGATTATGAAAACCTTAGAATAATGAGTCATTCTAATGAAATGTTTTGACATGTGTTAGTGAACACAAACTGAGTTGATGATGAAAATGTTGAGGCATGAGCCTTAGCCCTTTATAAAACTGATGGTTGGGTTCGGATGCGATACCATTCCAATGTTACCGTACAACCACAATACCCTAATTTGGGTAGGGCTTGGCTGGAAGTTTATATATCTTAGTATGGGTTCCCTTGCGGAACAGGTTTGAGCTGACCTTGTTATGATTGTCCACTTGTGTAGTTCCCAAGATGACAAATGGTCATGGTTGGGAGGCCAAACTCATAGGGGAGGTGCCTATACTAGGGTGTGTAATTCAAAGGTTAGGATTGATTATTCGCATACTGAGTATGGTGATTCAGGATTGTTCCTAACGGATGTATTGAATGTTGTGGTGAAAGCATACCACCTCTGCAGAGTGTCAAACTATTCGAATAGCCGCGTCCGCTTTGATGGACATTTGGAGTGGCCATACTGTTCCGTCGTCAGATGTTTTCAAAATGACTTGTGAAATGAATCATGACTTTGACTTGACCACAACAGGGTTGTGAACATGAAAACTAAGTTCTCACTTAGGTGTTGTAAAACCTTAAACTAGTTTTCTTTACTTCTAAACTCAGTTAGAGTAAACCTGGCTTTTTGCAAATAAACCTAGAGCTTAGGATTCCTATTTGAACCACTTTACTTGTTAGTGATAGTTTGCGAGTACTTAAAGAGTACTCGTGGCTTTGTCCCTGGCTATTCCTATGGCCAGACTATGAGGAGGACTACCAGGATGATGGACAGCAGGAAGTCTATAACAACTAGGATCATCTCCCATCGTCAGCATTGCCTGTGACCTTGAATATGGAGCTTCACCCATGCTATCGTTATTATATTATTCCGCTGCGTTGATTGTATTAAGACTGGATCATGAGATCCTTTATTTGTAAGACCTTTATTATGGTTTGTAATGGATGGTGAACTATGGTACCAATCTGTTATGTCTCGCAAAAATTGTAATCCTGGGATTGCGATGTATGGCATGACAGGCCTCTAGGATTAAAATCCGGGTCTTGACATCATCCATATCTTGTCTTTCCTCATCATATAGTGCATCTTCCCAATTAACTAAGCTTCTTTCTAATTCATCTTGGGGAGTGCTAAAATGAATTGCGGATAGCTCGGCAATTGTTTTCTAATTGCGATGTATGGCATAACAGGCATCTGGGATTAAAAATCCGGGTGTTGACACAAGCCCACTTGGTTTCCTTGACTTCTCGGCTTTTGATCTTGTCGAAATGATCACGGTGTGCTTCATTCTTGAATTTAATACCCATGCGTTACTGAGCTGCAGCCCAAGAAGAACAAACTGCGGCAAGAGCACGTGTCTGGATCCTCGTGTTCATCTTCGAAAAACAAATAAAAGAGAGAAGTATAAAACTTTTTGATCCAACAGTAATAGTCATAGAATAATCCTCGTCATAGCACACTAAAGAATCTCCTCAACATATTAATCTAGCCAAGATAATCATCGTAAATAGTTCAAAACAAGTCTCACCTAAGATTGATAATGACAATAGATCAGAGATGAATTTGCAAAAATTAATTGGAGGACCAGAGGATAAACATACCGTAGATCACTTGTATGCGAGGAATTCGAACGAAATTTAGTAGGAGTGAAGATCCCTTGAGGTTTTGAGAGAATTTGGAGGTAGAAGAGAGAAAAAGGATTGAGTTTTTGATGTTTTGGGTACCCCTCATGCGTTTAAGTTGTCGGACGCAACTATACGGCGGCAACTATACAGCGGGAACAAGATGTTCCGGCAATACAGTTGGTCTGACGACAAAATTTTAGGGTTTCCTAGGGTTTTTGTCTACCTGCTGTAACTATATGGCAACAACTATATGGCCGGAACTTTTGTTCCCGCCGTATAGTTGGTCGTCAAACCTTCTGTATCCTGGGATGAAAAATTATCGATGGGTAACATAACTATACTACGACAACTATATGGCGGGAATTTTTATTCCTTACGTATAGTTGGTCGTTGATACGCCCAATTTGCATCACCATTCTATATCATAATTTACCTCTATTCATTGATATTTGTCTTATTATGAGGTATTACTTATGGCTTTTCATCTGTTTATGCATGTTGGATGATTCTTGGAGGATGGACTGTCAGAGTCTGGATTCTGATGGAAAAGAAGGCGTTTCGGTGCAATTTCGCAAAGATCAGAAAAATACCAGAAAAATATGGAAACATATTATTTTACCGGAAGATGAAGGAAGCCAGAAGGAGGGACGAAGTGGGGCCTCAGGGGGCCCACAGCCCCTAGGCGCGGGCCCACCTAACCCCGCGCCTAGGGTAGGTGTGGCCCACCTGCCCGGCCTCCGACTCTGCCCCTTCGCCTATATCTTCCCTTTGAAACCCTAAGGCTCGGGTAGCGACCACAGATAGATTTCCGCCGCCTCTGGGGGGCGGAAAACACCGAGAGAGAAAGATCTCTTCGGCAAACAGATTTCTGCTGGGGGAATTCCTTCCCAGAGAGGGAAGACCGTCGCCATCAACACCATCATCAAGCTAGGATTCATCAGGATCATCATCATCATCATCCACACCATCATCTCCACCAGCACCATCATCACCACTCCATCCCGATGTAACAATTGTGTTGGATATTGCTTTAGTTCTTAGGGGAAACTTTCCCGGTGTTGATTACTATTGTAGTTAATGCTTGTGAGTGGAACCATTGGATTATTGTTTATGTTCAGATTGTTATCCATTATCATATCATCTTTGATCTTGATCCATATGATGTCTTGTGAGTAGTTCGTTTAGTTCTTGAGGACATGGGAGAAGTCATGTTGTTAGTAGTGAATCTGTGATGAGTTATTATTCAATGCTTTAGTATTTAAGTTGTGGTGCTATTCTTCTAGTGGTGTCATGTGAACGTTGACTACATGACACTTCACCATTTATGGGCCTAGGGGAATGAATTGTGTATTTGGCTACTAATTGTGGGGTTGTCGGAGTGACAAAAATCTAAACCCCCGTTAGGACACCTTTGCACAAGGGAGCGTAGGATCTCAGAGTTTAAGGCTGTGGTTAGATTTATATCTTAATTAATTTCCTGTAGTTACGGATGTTTGAAGGGGGGTTTAATCATAAGTATGTATTAGTCCTAGGAAGGGCGGTATGTTAGCATAGGTTCACCCACACAACACTTAAAAACACCATAGAAGAGTACTCAGCTATTTGAAGCGAAAGCACTTGACATAATTCCCATGTGTCCTCGAGAACGTTTGGTCCTTATAAGTATTTCCACCGGCTTGTGCTTTGCTAAGAAAGGATTGGGCCACTTGCTCCGTTTGTTTGTTACCTTTGTTACTTGCTCCTTGTTTTGTTGCCTTGTCAAACAACCACTAAAAATCCGTTTGCTAAGTATTCACATGGATTTCCTGCTCCATACCACTATTCAGCACTTTCTGCACCTCGTTGGGATCGACACTCCTATTTATCGAAAGTACTACGATATACCCCCTATACTTGTGGGTCATCAAGACTATTTTCTGGCGCCGTTTCCGGGGAGTGAAGCGCTATTGAAGAATGGAACTGGTAAGGGAAACATTTACTGTGAGTATTGCTTTTGTTACTGCTTGTTACTTTGTTTCCAATATGGATAACCCACTTGGTTTTCTGTTTGGGAAAACTACTACCACTGCTAGGGTAGTAGATGAACCACCTCCTGTTGAGATAGATCATTTTAAGATACCTACAAGTGTTGTTAATCGTGTTATGGATAATTATTATTTTGGGGATGGAACTGTCCATCCTGGTGATCACTTGCTTTTTATCCATGAATTATGCGGGTTGTTTAAGTGTGCAGGTATCACAACCGAACAGGTGAATAAGAAGCTACTCTCCATATCCTTGAAAGGGAGAGCTGAAGAATGGTATAAGCTACTGAAGAATAGACAATCCATGGAATGGGAGGATATGTCATCTCTCTTTTACTCTAAATTTTATCCTCCCAGTGAGATTCATAAGGATAGAAATCTTATATATAAGTTTTGGCCTCTTGATGGAGAGAGTACAACTCAAGCTTGGGGGAGATTGAAGTTACTAACACTTAAATGTCCTATTCATGAACTCCCTAACAATATTATTCTCAATAACTTTTATGCTAGGATTTCTCTTGATGATAAAGATTTACTAGATGCTTCTTGTGCTGGATCATTCACAAGTATGAACGAAGAAGCTAAATGGGATCTACTAGGCCGTATTCAAGAGAACACTGAAGCTTGGGAGAATGACAAAGGAAGAAAGTCACGTATAAACTATGATTATGATTGCATTAAATCTTTTATGGGGACTGATGACTTCTGTGATATTAGTAATGAGTTTGGTCTTGATTCCCAAAGTATTGCCAACTGTTTTAAGGCCTTTGCCTCTTACATTGAAATTCCCAAGAAGAAGTGGAATAAGTACCATGCTCCTTATAAAGATGTTAGTCATGTTCCTGTTAGAAGTACTCAAGTTTGTACTATTAATCATATTATGCCTAAACCTCATGTTGAGAAAATGCCTTTCCCAGCTAAGGTAAAGGAGTATTCTATGATTATTAGTGCAAATAACAAAGGTACAATGAAAACTGTGGAGCCTGGTGACCAATTGAATGATGAACCTGTGGTAGCTATTGTGAAAGACCCTATAACTAGAAATATAGAGGATGAACACATTGTCTTCTGTGAAGATGCTTCTAATATTATATCTCATCCTAGTAAGGCTAGAAAAGCTAGTGTTCCTGTGCTTTCTGTTAAAATTGGTGATCATTGCTACTATGGTTTATGTGATATTGGTGCTAGTTCTGGTGCTATTCCTTATGAGCTTTACAGGGAAATTATGCATGAGATTCGTCCTTGTGAGCTAGAGGACATTGATGTGGTTATTCACCTTGCTAACAAGGAGACCATTTGCCCCATTGGCATTGTAAGAGATGTGGAGGTTCTCTGTGGTAAGATTAAGTATCCTGCTGATTTTCTAGTGCTTAATTCAGCAGCTAGCAAAACTTGTCCCATAATTTTTGGTAGACCTTTCTTGAACACTTGTGGAGCTATTATTGATTGTAAGAAGGAAAAAGGTTTAACTAAGTTTGACGGAGATTCTTATGAGTTTAACTTTTCCAAATTTTCTAAAGCTCCTTGTGAAAATAGCTTGCCTAATAAAGATTTCATGATGGAACAACTTGCTTCTATTGATCAAGTCTATGACCTTGGACCTCTTTTTGGTGACTGTAAGTATGCTTATTCTGATGATAAAATTATTTCCAGTGATAGTTATATTGTCAACTTTATTCAAAGTGCTACTGAAAGTTATTTTGAGAGAGGGAAACATGGTTTTATGCATCTCAATGATGTTAAGTTTCCCCGTTTTATGTTGAAATCTTTAAAGTTGCATATGTTTTGTCTTCCTATGCTTGTGGCCTTTTGTTTCAACAATTCGTTTTCTCATGATACCCCCATGCATAGGAAGTGGGTTAGGCTCAAGTGTGTTGGTTATTTGCTTCTTGATGCTCTCTTTCGTTTCAAATATATATCTCCTTTGTGACCCTCTTTGGAAGTTTCCAGCCTAACTTAAAGGCATTAAAGAAAAGTACTTGTTGGGAGATAACCCAAGAGTTTTGTCGAGTCTTGGAAGTTATTACCTCAGTAATAACCGCTCCTTATACTTTTGGTTTTTGTGTCAAGTTCAACTACTTTTGTGAAGTAGAGGAGTTGTGAAAAGTGGCTGTCCTGGGACAGATTTTTGTGATGTATTGTAAAAATTCGTGAGGAAGATCAGTACTTCGGATGGATCTGCATTTTTCTGATCATGTTCTCCAAGTTGTTACCCAACTTTCATCAGTTCTGAACGTTTTGATTTCAGCAACATAAGGTCTTCAAAAAAATCAATCTTTACCTGCTGGTCTATTTTGACAGATTTCTGCCATCATTTGCATTTGCCTCTTACAGAAGCTTTTGTTTTGATGGGTTTTCCATTGAAGTGTGCACCAAAGGTTTATTGTTTTTGCTTACACTAATGTTGTCATTGAGTTTGTGCAAAAGTTTTGTATGAAGGAAATTCTCAGGAGAAAGAGAGAAGGAATCTGCAGAGTTCGTCTTTGAATAGGTAAAAGTGGTGAAAACAGAAGGTTCATGAAACCCCAATATTTTTATATTTTTGATGTTTTTAATACATAAGGGAAGTTACTAGACGAAACTGAAGAGGAAATGGAGCCCGGGGTGGACAAACCCACCCCAGGTGCGGGCCTAGCCTGGCCACGCCTGAGGGGGGTGTTCCCCCCTCGAACTCCGTCTTTGTCTTATTTCCATGTCAAAACCTTCCTTATGCATTGAAACTTCGTAATATATAACCCCCCGGATCCCCCGAGGTTCGTGCATCGTGTTCTCGTCGTGTTTTCGTTTTGATCTGTTTCTGTCAGGAAATCTTCTCAAGTTTAGAGCACCATGGCCTTCGCCAACGACAAAGGCAAGGAGCCCGAGAAAGAAGAACCTCAAGTCCCCAAGGAAGAGGAGATTCCGGTAGGTTATGAAGGAGACATGGAGGAGGACAAGCAACCGAACACCCGCGCTACCGTCGCAAGCATTGGTTTGGTGGCACAACCTACCCAGCTTAGGAGGACAGCACAGATGTCTACAGGAGGGAGAACTCTGCGTCATATCCTCGCTCTGCGCACACTTCCTCATAGTACCCCTTGTTCTAACCGTGCAGGGAAGAAACGCTCTAATTTGGAAGAATGGAGAAAGAATAACAAGGACTGGGATCCTTGGTTCGAGTTGATCATGGGCTGCATTGAGCATAATTCGGAGTTAATTCATACTCTAACCTTCGATATGGAGGATTTGAAGAAACTTATTGAAGAATTTATCAAGAGAACATCACCACCACCGAAGGAGTAATTTGTCATCAGGTTTGGCATCCCCTTGGCTTGTTCCAAGCTTGGGGGAGTGCCGCGGTATCACCACCATTATCTTTTATCTTTTACCTTTTTAGTGGATTCATATCTGTGGTATAGAGGTTAACTTATAGTTTGGTTTGCAAGTGGAAGTATCTCTCCTTTAGTTGATTATCTATGTATCCCTTAGTGTGAATGCCTTTATTGAATATTAATGAGAAGTCTCATATTTTACTTTTTGCACTTCTTATTTTAGTTTGCAATCTCTATTATATGATGGATCTTGTTGATCAGTATTGGCACCACTTTGGGATCATCAAGTGGATCTAAATTGGTTTCGGCAAACAGAGTTCTGGTCAGTGGCTTTAGTTTGAAAGAAAAAGAAAGAAAGAAAAAGCTTACAAGTATTTGTTATCATTTGTTTTCTTTCTTGTTGGCTCATAAAGCTTAGTATTCTTTATTTAAGATTCTTTTGTGTCTTCAAGGAAGATTGCATGTTTGGATTTATTACTTGTATGTTTGCTTGTTTCTTTCAACTCTCTTGCTTGCTACCCAGCCTTGCTAGCCAAAAAACTGTTTTGAGAAGGCATACTTCTCATGTTTCCAAAATCCTTTGAACCCAAAACTTTTGCCCCTTGTGTCCACCATATCTACCTAGTAGCTTTTGCTATTCCAAGCAAATTCTCAAGCTTCATCTACCTTTCAAATTAAAAAGTATTTTGTTATGTGAAAACTAGTTATTAAAGCTCTCACGAACTTGATGGCACACCTTATTTACTTGCCCCTAATAGACTTGAACCATTGTGAACATTGAAGTTTTATATGCTTGCATCTATACGTTGGAATTAGCAGAACCGTGCTGTCACGGGGAACGTTTTCAACATTGCACTTGTAATCTGTACACAGTTGATATCGTGCTCTTTTGTCTATGGATGTCAACGATGTGAAATAAAGAGGGAACTTGTAAGTCCATGGAGTCTGTATTCTTTGTTAGAGAAACGCCTGGGCCGCTAGCCTAAGCCATGCCTAATCACGGTGGAAACTTGCAGCATCACCATAGTGAGCTGTCTATGAAGCATCCTTAATAAAAAGCTATGCATATGGTAAATAAAAAGATTGCTGAGATGCTCATTGTCTGCTTGCCTTGTCATTTTTGTTATGGGAAAGCTCCTGTACCATGTGTAAGGGGTACCCCATTGGTGGTTCTCAATGATATGCAAATACTTACAATGACAAGAACTTACCTAGACCCAAAGTTGAGTATGCATGAGGAGTGGCCCTCATATTCAAGGGACATGAGATTGCCAACTTATATTTCATCAAGCATATACTCCATCTTTGTTCACTTTAACCTTAATCATCTCAAGATGCTTATGATAGGGACAATGAGGGCTCAAAGCTAGTAAGTACCATAATCTTTTGGAATCTCTTTATGACTTGTAATCCCTGCTACCCTCTAAGAAGGGACCTTTCTCCCACTTCCAGTTGAGTCAGTAAACCTACTTCCTCTCTATCTCCAGCGAGCTTTTGAGTTGTTGTGTTTCAAGCATTCATATGGTGATTTATTCAATCATGTTCTCTATCTTCCTTTTTTGCACAAAACTCTTATCTATTGAATATTACTTTGAAAGCCTTCACTTGTGAAAAACCTTTTTGAGCAAAGAGTGTTCCTGTTTTGAAACTTCTACAAAAAGCTTTTGTGAAACTGTTTGCCAGGTGTTCTCTAACCAAGAACAAGTTTGCCAATTCCAATTATGATTTATCTTTATGCATCTCTATTGTGACTACTATACTTGGTTGCAAGATAAGTTATATAATGGTGAGTTGCTTTCTTCTATGAGTTGTGCAATGGTAAGTGTGATGCTTCTTGTTCGTATTCTTTTATCGAAACTTCACTCCATAAACATTGTAAGATCCCTCCCTTTATAAAGGTAAGGATCCCTGTGATTGTAATGCTAGTCCCTCAATCAATGCTAGCATCCACAGTTTAAGGTGAAGTACACAGAAACAAAGGTCATTATTACATATCATTCCATAGACAAACATAGTCTTTTACAAACTCCATGGCCACAGGCCTAATACAAGAGTTCAATTATAGAATAAGATAAATAAGTCTTCATCTTCATGTGCCACAGGCAAGCATGTTGAGTGTAGACTCATAACCCCTAATCATCATCAGAATAACCTGCAACATCACAAGTTACAGCCATAGTGGGTCAATACATTGGAATAGTATTGGCAAGTGATACCTTAGTAGAATATTAGCATCTAGATACTACATTTGGCTAAGTGTATCTTAGGCTTGCTTTGCTCAAAATAGGTTTTACCTATCAGTTGAAAACACTAAGTTTTTCTTTGACAAAACTTTCCCAAGGAATCACCAATAGAAATTGGTGAACCTTCACCCTTGTTCAACCACAAGTTTTAACTTAGAAATTGGGATGAGGAGATTCTTGATAGCTTCCATGTCTTGATGCTCAAGTTGTCCAATACCAGGGACATGACTAAGTACTTAGATTCTTCCATCTGCAGAGGTTGTGCACTTTCCCCACAAGACTTGATTTTCACCAAGACAGGACCTTTCAGAAGCCTTCCCTTAGACCAAATGGACGCGTTCCAACCTATCATCCCACTACCACCAACTGTCCAAATGGCTAAGTTATTGCAACCTATATGATCCAGGCAGAGCCCATATTGCCATGTGGCTGCACTAGAATGTAACATCCCAAATTTTTTCCTATTTTGGAATGTTATAAATAAAATCAATAGCTTGATTGATTGTTTGACTTTGTTGAAAATTCTCAAAGAGAAGAAACTTTTTGAATAGAAAATCCTCTCAACCTTGAATTCAAAATCTTATATTCTTTTGTTATGACCTAAGTAGACATATAAGCAAAAGGGCATGGATTGATTATGGATTGTAGAATTGGTGTGCAAGATTTCAAAATGAAAATCATGAAGCATTCATAAGCATTTCATTACATCCATGCAAAGTTCTCACAAACTGAATCCAAATCCTGGTATCCAAATCCTATAGTTGATTCACCCAAATGTTCCTAAAGGTAATTAAATTGAATTTATAAAACCCACTATTGCTAAGGCATAAATTATTGATAATTATAGCCTAAAGATATCCAATTAATATTGCAAAATTTTAGAAACAAAATTGAGCTCATTTGGAGCTATTATGAAAAAGTTATGGAATAAATACAAACAAATAAAGATATAAATAAAATGGAATATACAAGGATTTATAAACCCACTACTTTCAAACTAGTAAAAAGATTAAAAATATGATCCTACAATGATCTATTCGATTTTATAAAAATTTAGAAACAAGAATCATGTCATTTGAAGTTCGTATGCAAAAGATATGAGGGAAACAAGTAAATAGAAAAGAAAAAAAAACAAATGGGCCGGCCGAGCCAGCCGGCGGCCCAGCAAGCCACCGACCAAACCAGGCACGTACACACCATCGTTCACATAAGTGCTTTAAAAACTGTGCAAAACAGTTTTTCTCAAACTTATCTCTATTCAAACCCTTATAACTTTTTATCTATAACTCTGATTAGGGTGAATCCAACGCCTACTGGTTCGTATTAACGTCCTCTATCCAGTAAACCCAAGAAACAAATTTAATTTTATAGTTATAACAGGCGTTACAACAGAACTATCAAAACCCTTATATTGGCAAGTAATTATTAATAACAAGTACCCTATTGCTTTAATTGATCTCATACATGCATCATATGATCTATTAATGCTCAAAGAACTAAATGTAAGCATTGTAACATATTAAACCATCATGCATGTTTTTAATTATCCTTGTTGTGTTTGCTATGTTTGCAATTGTTTTGATTGGAACTACCTTGTCCTCGTATTAGATTGTTCGGAGAGTGCGATTGCTGCAGAGAAATACAATCAACACCCATATTATCAACATAAGGCAAGTTATACCACTTGTTCATAACTTTTGTCCCAGTTTGATTCTATGCATGTGATCTTCACAATTCTATAGTATGCATGTGTAGGATGCTCTAGTAGAATTTTTCCTTAGAATTATTTTGCAAGTGCGATGATTTTGTAGTATGCCATGAGTAGCTCTATACTTAGGATTTACCCTCCTAATAGGTTCCCTGTTTTGCTAAGTATTGATTGCTATGCTATATATATGTAAAGTACCGTTGGGGGGTTCGAAAGACAATGAATTTTTCTAAGTATAAAGGCTCTCTTGAGCAAACTTTTTCTTCTCAAATCCACTTCAAAATAAAACTAAGTTTTCTTCTGGGCGGAATGATTGTCAGGTCAACGAGTGAGATTTTGGTGGAGGACGCCCGCCCAGGAATCAAAGAAGTCTGCCATGTTTAAGAATTCAGAAGCTTCCAGTGCAACCACAATACATATGGGCTATGACTTGGCCTAGTACTTAGTGGGAAACCTCACCTGGGTACCAACATTTGGAGGTTCTTGGCACGGTTGGATCCAGAAGGTAGAGGGGCTACTAAGGGAAAGCCTCGCCATGGTCTTGTCTGTAAAAGGACTTGATCGTGGATTGTGGGTAAAGTGCACAAACTCTCGAGAGTATTGCAATCTGATCGATCAGCTGTGTTCACGGAAACGGAACAACATTGAGCATCTGAAGGATGGAGCCTCTGAAGGATCTTCCTCTCTCTTTTGTAAACAAAGTTTTGAAACCCCATGGCGTGAGTAATATCGCCAATGGGTGGGATTTTGGGAACTTGGTGCGTAATATCCAAGTGTCACTTGGTGAGTAATATCCAAGTGTTTGGTTGTTTGGACACTTGGTGAGTAATATCCTCGTGTGCCATTCGACGCTATTTTATCTAAGCAAATATTTACAAAGTAGGGTAAAACTCTCTCTCTCTTTTCTCCATACTTAGTGAAAATTAGCTTTATGCAAATGAACTCCAAAGCCTAAACTAGCCTTGCATGTAGAGTTAGTCTTTCCTTCCTTGGTGGAATTTGCCAATACATTCAAAGTATTGACCCAACTTGTTGGCTGCACGTTTCATGTGCAGAATTTCGGAGATCGTTGAAAGGTGCGCTAGGATCGCGGGTCTTCACTCAACCTGCCTGTGGCATTGATGGGACTCCAAGTTGTATTTATATCGCTTCTGTTGTAATAATGTAAACTCTGGATTATTTGATTCATGTAATAAAGACTTGTGTTTTACATGATATTTCATCGACTGTGAGTGCTAGCTATTGATCCAGGGACTAGCATGTTAATCACAGGGACTTAGGATCTTACTTGATCCGAGGTCACTACATAGAAGCTTCTTAACATTTGGCATCTCAAATCCCTTTGTTCCTGGGTGGCTTTCCACAAGTGAGATACACAAGGTAAACAATAGAAATGGGCCTTGTGTAACCACTCAACACAAACCAATCTTTCCATTCCACCCAGGTGTTTCATTCACTTAGTTGTTTTATTAAGCAAAACTTAAGTCCAAAGACTTAGAAATATTTCTCATAGCATGATTATATAAACCACCCCTTGGTTGCTACTAGCTAGGCTAAGCATGGCAAAGGCAGGTATCATAACTTAGAGGAAATTCTAATATTGCTACAACTACTAGGATTTCCCAACATAACATATAGATACTTGGCAAAATAATCATGCAAGTCCTATACAAAATATTTCTAATGCATAGGTATAAAATATTGGGACAGAAACATGTAGCACCACTTTCCTTGGTAGTTTGGGGAGTAGCAACAATCTTCACAATCACAATCACTATTTGCACCAAAATCTACACATAAAATAATGGAACCAAAATCACATATCAAAATATACAAACAAAAAATATATGAATGCATGCAATTGCCATGTGATGATTTTTCTACACCAAACAAGACAAGTAAACAATACTAAAACATAAACAAGACTAAGATACTCAAAATAGACTTTATTTGATTTCTAAAACATTTTTCAAATCATTTCTATATCCAAAATAAGCCTACACAAGTTTATGCAAAAACAACCATTTTTACAGAGGCAAAACATTAAACACATTGCATAAAAAGATAGGATTTTCTCTCCTGATTCCAATGATATAAAATTTGCAAAATTTTAACGTGGGGATCAAAAGTTATGAATTTTACAAGTTTGAATCACTAATAGATCTAAATTCTATTTTTAAATCTAAACCCTAGCCACGCGGCGTGTTCTGATTGGCTGATACCAATTCGCACAGATCGATCGATGCGGGCCATAGGATTTAAGTGACGTTGTGCGGCTTAGATCTAAAGAAAACGTTTCGTTAAGTGATCTATCGTACGCGTTGGATCTGGATCTAACGGCTGTGGACCAAGCGACCAAAGTCTGGCGGCGCTAGCGGTGGCGAGTGGCGGCAGCGGCTCTGTCAGAGACGTTGCCGGCGATTTAGGTCGCGCGAGGAGGAGTGGAAATGCTTACTGGGTTCGCGTGGTTGCTGTGGTGCTCGAGGTGGTCGATGGAGGGACAGGGGCGCACCGTGGAGGTCGCTGGGGCTCGTCAGAGTTGTGCACGGCGTCGGGTGCTTGCAGTCGTGGACGTTGCCGAAGATTTGAACCGCCCTAGCACGAACCAGATGCATCAGGAGGTGCGCAAGGTCACTACGAACACAGTCGTAAGAACTAGGGGTCAAGGGGCGGTCTGGATTTACCGTGATTGTTCGCCGGAGTTGGACGACGCTTCGGTCGTTCGCGGGCTTCGACGGAGACGACGACCTGGGGCGTTATAGAGCAAACCAAAGGTGTGAGAAGATGCGCATGGGCATGCCAAGCAAGCTCGTATGAATGAGAGGTGAAGGGGATCACGGGGTTCACCGGAATAGGTTGCCGGAGTGCGTCGGGCAGCGGCGTTGCAGCTCGAATTGCCGGCAGCCTGGTGGCGGAGTGGGGGTGCTGAGTGAGGGGAAAGACTCGCGGTGCGGAGGGGTTTAAGTAGGCAGAGGCTCGGCAGGAAACGCCTGCCGAATCAATGGCAATTACGCCGCGCTATCAACGGCAGCAACGACAGCGGCGATGTGTTCTTGCACGGGATTTGGGGAAGACGACGGTGACGTGGACAGGGCCCATCGGTCAGTGGCTGGGGGGTAGGTTCTGCACTGGTGGATAAAGGCAGAGAGAGGAGTGGCCCGGGTGGGCTGCTTTGTCTGTTGGGCCGAAAACGTGGCGCCAGGCCCAGTTCTATTTTCTATTCTCTTTTCTTTTTCTAAATCGATTTTTAGGAATCCTTTTCAAACAAATTCAAAAGCATTTGAATTCCAAACTTTTATGGATTTTTGTAAAGTGTAAACTTCATATTTTTGGGCATAAAACCTTGCTGTCTCATTAGACTTGCTTGGTCCTTTTGAAAATTCAAAATAAACAGTGCCTCAGCACATGATTTGATAAAGATTTGAAAATGGTTTTAATACCAAAATTTGTTTTGGAAAATTTTGTCCAATGCTTGGAACTCATCAAACAAACCTTTGAACACACAACAATGGTTTTTAAAACAAATATTCTCTCACTAGAGAGTAGCATTGAATCAATGCTTGTTTACATAAAATAACAACCACCCAAATGCTTCTGTTTTTGTAATGACTTTGAAATTGAACCCTAAATGATCATGAATGCATGGATGATATGCAAAGCTTTGAAAACATGATTTTAGGGATGTTACAAACATGTGGACATGTTTACTGAGCTTAGTATTAGCTTGGGGACAAGCGAAGTCTAAGCTTGGGGAGTTGATACGCCCAATTTGCATCACCATTCTATATCATAATTTACCTCTATTCATTGATATTTTTCTTATTATAAGGTATTATTTATGGCTATTCATCTGTTTATGCATGTTGGATGATTCTTGGAGGATGGACTGCCGGAGTCTGGATTCTGATGGAAAAGAAGGCGTTTTGGTGCAATTTCGCAAAGATCAGAAAAATACCAGAAAAATATGGAAACATATTATTTTACCAGAAGACGAAGGAAGCCAGAAGGAGGGACAAAGTGGGGCCTCGGGGGGGCACACCCCCTAGGCATGGGCCCACCTGACCCCGCGCATAGGGCAGGTGTGGCCCACCTGCCCGGCCTCCGACTCCACCCCTTTGCCTATATCTTCCCTTCGAAACCCTAAGGCTCGGGGAGCAAGCACAGATAGATTTCCACCGCCTCTGGGGGGCGGAAAACACCGAGAGAGAAAGATCTCTCTGGCAGATAGATTTCTGCAGGGGGAATTCCTTCCCGGAGAGGGGAGACCGTCGCCATCTACACCGTCATCAAGCTAGGCTTCATCGGTATCATCATCATCATCCACACCATCATCTCTACCAGCACCATCATCACCACTCCGTCCCGCTGTAACAATTGTGTTAGATATTGCTTTCGTTCTTAGGGGAAACTTTCCCGGTGTTGATTACTATTGTAGTTGATGCTTGTGAGTGGAACCATTGGATTATTGTTTATGTTTAGATTGTTATCCATTATCATATCATCTTTGATCTTGATCCATATGATGTCTTGTGAGTAGTTCGTTTAGTTCTTGAGGACATGGGAGAAGTCATGTTGTTAGTAGTGAATCTGTGATGAGTTATTATTCAATGATTTAGTATTTAAGTTGTGGTGCTATTCTTCTAGTGGTGTCATGTGAACGTCGACTACATGACACTTCACCATTTATGGGCCTAGGGGAATGCATTGTGTATTTGGCTACTAATTGTGGGGTTGCCGGAGTGACAGAAACCTGAACCCCCGTTAGGACACCTTTGCACAAGGGAGCGTAGGATCTCAGAGTTTAAGGCTGTGGCTAGATTTATATCTTAATTAATTTCATGTAGTAACGGATGTTTACAGGGGGGTTTAATCACAAGTATGTATTAGTCCTATGAAGGGCGGTATGTTAGCATAGGTTCACCCACACAACACTTACAAACACCAGAGAAGAGTACTCAGCTATTTGAAGCGAAAGCACTTGACAGAATTCCCATGTGTCCTCGAGAACGTTTGGTCCTTATAAGTATTTCCACCGGCTTGTCCTTTGCTAAGAAAGGATTGGGCCACTTTCTCCGTTTGTTTGTCACCTTTATTACTTGCTCCTTGTGTTGTTGCCTTGTCAGAAAACCACTAAAAATCTGTTTACTAAGTATTCACAGGGATTTCCTGCTCCATACCACTGTTCAGCACCTTCTGCTCCTCGTTGGGATCGACACTCCTATTTATCGAAAGTACTATAATACACCCCCTATACTTGTGGGTCATCAGTCGTTAACCTTTTTGTACACATCAAAAAAATTCTATTTCTTTGATGATTACTTTTTAGACTGAAACTTAGCGAAACACCTTGTTTTGATAGAAAAATGACAGACTAAAATTTCGACCAACTATGGCACATATAAAACAGGAATTTTTAGTACCGCTCAATCTCTTCTTCTCACTAGAGTTTTCTAGCACTCTTTATTCTATATAAAACTTAAACTAAAACTTAAGAACTGAACCCAAACCTTTATTTCACATGGGTTGTCTCCCATGCAATGCTCTTTTATGGTCAATAGCTTGACCTTGATATTGTTCACTTAGGACACATGAGTGGAACACCCACTCCAAAGTTATTGGCCTTCAAAGTGATGGCCTCCTTATCATCTTGTTTGGCTTTCTTTTTCCTGGGAAAATGAATAATAAAAGGATCCTGCGAAGGTAACTAGAGCTTCATGTTCCCTTCATGCAAATTGATTAAAGCCTTAATAGTTCTCAAGAAAGGACGGCCTAATATGATAGGGGAAGTAGCATCTTCAGGCATGTCAACAATAACAAAATCAATAAGAGCATGACAACCTTTAATGTAAACTAAAGTATTTTCCTTTATGCCTACTGCTTGTTTATAGGTAGAATCTGCTAGATTTAATTTTAGTTCAGTGATTTCAAAAGATCCAAGATTGAACTTGTTAAAAAGTCTCTTTGGAATTGTTGAAACACTTGCACCTAGATCACATAGTGCAGCTATTTCATTAGTCCCAATTTTAATCTTAATAGTGGGCTCAAATATATCATCTAGCTTAACATGCTATTTTTTAGAAATTTTCTTATATTCTTCTTCAAGATCACGTACCTTTATTGCTACCTGAGTAGAGAAGTGTTGATACATGGCTTGCTCATTTCCTTCACTTACCGGAGTCTTGACATTGATCCTTTTTACAAGATCTTCAACTGTGTAGTTTGGTGAAGGAGCATTGCTATAATCAAGTTCTTCGGGCTCCTCCCTTTGGATTCTTATCATCTTGAGGTCTTCTACTGGATTGGGCTCAACTTTACCTGCAAACTTAGCTAGAATGATAATTTACTCTCGGTTATCTTGCCTAGCTGTGCCTTAATGATCCTTGTTCTTTCTTGGAGGGCCTGCAAATCATTTCTCAAACTAACAACTTGGTTAGATAATTTACCAAGCATAGCATCATGATTCTCCATAATTTTGACTAGAATATTATTTTGCTCATTTTGTGAGTCCATAAAAGTGTTAAGAGTTTCTTGGAGACTAGTATTACTTGATGCCATATTATTATTAGAGTTGCCTGCTGGACTACAGTAATGTTTTTGAAAGTTTGGATCATAATTCTTCTTCCAAGCAGGGTTATAATCATTACGAGCTATGAAGTCTACTTCTTCAATAGTGGGTTCAGGAGTAGCTCTTACTGGGGTTTCCTTACCTTTAACGGCTAATATGAGATCATCCAACTTAGCATTGAGTTCTTCATTTTCTTGAGGTGTAATGAAGTTCACCTTCTTCGTGTTTGATTTTTCCACATGCCACTGGGCATGATTGTCTTGCATGTTTTCTAGTAGCTGCTTTGCTTCGGTAATTTGCTTACCTATACATGTTCCTCCACCTGCAGTATCTAGCATAGACTTAGAAACAGGTTTAAGAGCATTATAAAATAAATAGAGAATTAACCAATCTTCCATCCCATGGCTGGGACAGTTTCTCATGCATTCTTTCATTATCTCCCATGCAAGCGCTAGTGGCTCATGCGCTTTCTGTCTAAAACCAGTAATATTAGATCTGAGTTGCATAGTATTTGAAGGTGGAAAGAATTTAGTCATAAATAAAGAAGTGCATTCCACCCATGATGCAATAGTATTTGTAGGCAAAGATAGCAACCATTCTTTTGCTCTTCCTCTAAGAGAGAAATGAAATAAATGCAACTTGACCGCATCGGGGTTAACATCTTTAATGTGCGTCATATCACATATTTCAGTGAAAGTATTTAAATGCATACCTGCATCTTCTTTAGTAGAGCCTCCAAATTGATTCTGTTGAACCAGACTTAAATAGTGGGGCTTAATTTCATAATCTTCAGCAATAATTGTTGGCTCAGTAATAGGAGTACGCAAATAATCATTGTTAGGAGTTGCAAACTCCCCAAGCTTCTTTTTAGCCATACTTCCTATGTTTTTGTATTTTCTTAAACAAGTACTAATGATGATAAAGCAAGAATTAAAATACTAACTATTTTTTTGGTTTTTCAAATAAAAATTTAAAGCAAACTTCCAAAATTAAAAATGAGAATTAAAACTAGCAAGGTTCCTACTAACCTCACCAGGTTAGCTATTGCTTCTTCGGCAACGACGCCAGAAAAAGGGTTGATACCTTCGATGTGGATTACGGATGTAGTATTCATTTTCCCTAGTAGACCTAGGTTTATCGAATCCTCGGGAAGCAGAAAGCAAAGTGAGATTACTTAAATGGACCTTCGAGAGTTTTTGAATTCCTATTGCGTTTTCATCGGACCAAGATTTTGTGATCTTGTTGTTGTTGTTGACGATGGAGAGAGACAGGGCCTAGGGTCTTCGGTTTTCACTAGTAGCTGTGCAAAAAGATCTGATGGGAATAACAGATAATAATAAAGTACTCATGTAATTGTTAGAGAAAGATAATTATATGTGGACAGTGCATCCATAAATGTTATCACCTCCACAACCGCTTATGGAAATAACCTACTAGTCTCATCCATAGAAGAAAGAGAACTAATGATATGCATAGTGATGTCACCGTTAATCCCAAGTAAGTTCCTCACATACAGCCGTACTACCCTTTCTGTCACTGGGGTTCCTATCCTGTAGATCAGTCGTTACTTACACTCTCTTTACATGGATCAATCCTCGGGGTCTTGGGTACCTGACAAGTCCTTAGATTGAGGCAAGAGAGGGTACTACAATCATCATGTCATACAAACTAATACATGATCCCATCTATGATAAATAACATGCACAAAAGCTACATGGCTAGGCCAAATCCCTTAGCCCAAAGAGAATTACTCACACACAGAGATGAAATCGACAATCATAAACATTGTAATAGAGATCATAGAGTTGATAGAAAATAGTCTTACAATGTCGCCAATTGGAGACGAGATCTACTATTACAAGTGGTGGAAGATGTCTATGGTGGTGGAGAAGGGTTTAGAGGTTTAGATCTAGATCTATTCCTCCGGCGTGGCGACAGGGAGAGTTTAGGGTGAAATAAACGATGTTGTGGAGTCAAGGGCTTGTTTCTCGCCGCCTGAAGCCTGTTTATATAGGGGTCCCTTCACGAAAGTTGTTCTGTTTAACCTAAGAAGGTCGGTGCAAACTAAACGGCGGTGGGCCGTATAGTTGATCGTTAAGCTTGCATTAGCCTCCTCACGGCTCCTGGTTTCTTTGACGTGTTGGAAATCCCATATCTTTGATATTTATGCAGTTATGATTCCCATCATAATACGTCATTATCTACTCAGGAAAAAATAGTAAGAAAGGATTGCATACCCCTTTGATCATTAGGCATTAGTGGCAGGAAATAGAGAGATATTTTATCAAATATATAAATAATATCTAGTTTAAATGCGGACGTGGATGGCTATATTTCATAGCCATCATGCACCTCCTTAATATTTGCCTCTTACGGGGACTTGATGAAGGGGATTACTTGTTGGTAGATGGAGGGATGGTAGCACTTACTATGACTATAGAGTCATTGTCATCCTTTACGTACTAACTTGGGGAATCAAGGAGAACTCATTAAGCCATGTCCATGATGCGGGAGAAATCCCTTAATAGCGGGATAATACGATTTATATCATTTATCTGTCAGCTGTGGTTATGAAGGATGGTGTGAGCAGTGGTTGCTGCCTAATCATCCATATATGGAGCTCCTCCCACATACATGCATATCATGAGAATATTCGTTATAATAATCTTGATCGCTCAGTCTAAATTGCTAGCGGTGTATCCACCACTCCTCGAGAATGCATTTTCCCTATTGTAGTTTCAATCTTTCTTGCGTACGCGATAACTACTTTCTGCATTAAGTTTTACTTCACTTTACTTTACTGTTTCAATCAACCAAAAACCCAAAAACAATTCTACTTTTCTTGCATCCTAGAATTATTCCTTGAGTACTTCATTTAGTTTTAGTTAAAAGCATTTTAGTCTTTTGCCTACTGCTCCCCGTGGGATCGGTATATTTATTTCGAAACTAGCTACAAACGATTTGTGCACTTGCATACATCAAGCTATTTTTTGGAGCTGTTACCGGGAAACTTAGCGCTATAAGTCACTTTACTTTTATTTATTTACTTTCGTTGTACTAATTTTTTATTTGAGTTGCAGGACCATAACAATGGACAACACTCAAAATTTAATTCAGTTTGAGGCAGTAAGGAATATGGGTTCGCCCATGGACGCTTTTATAACTGTCAATAGAAGCATAAACCCCGATGGTATTGAGATACATCCCTTATTATTTGAGTTACTTAACTCTAAAAAAGTTTCGAGGGACCAATTAAGAGAGTCCATATGGACACTTACAATTCTTTGAAGACATTTTTGGTTCCTTTATATTTGATGATTGTGACCTTGATAAGGTTAAAATCTAGTTGTTTAGACAAACTCTTTCTAATAATGTTTGCAACTGGTATAGATCCTTTTGTGCAGAAGCGCCAAGTACATGGACGAATTTGACAACCAATTTCCTGTCAAAATATTACTCAGAAAGCAAAGCTAATAGGATGAGAGGTATTATTATCAGTTTCAAAAATAATCCTAATGAGAGTATATGAAGCCTATCTAAGGTATAAAAGCTATCTAGATAATTCTCCCATCACCGTTTGCCTGATTGGTTAATCACTCATACTTTCTATGGAGGGCTTAATAATAAAAATAAAACAAGCCTAGACACCGCTTCTAATGGTAGTTTTATATCTATACCTATGACGAAGTGTGGAAATTAATAATGAAAATGAGGGATACAACAGAAAGTCATGAAAATAGGGAAAGCACCATGGATAGTTCTTCTGAATATGCTTATGTTAACGACTTCCTTGCAGATGAAAGGACTTGTGCGATGACTAAAACCCTCAGTATTTATTATTATTTGGTAAAGAAAATTATTGAGAATTATGCAGGGCATCTACAGGTACCTTTAGGATGGGAACCTCGTAAACCCCACGAAGAAAAGAAGAAAGCAAGAGAGGACGCATCATTGGTAGAATTTTCCTCTGAACCTATTCAAGAGAATATTAAGAAAAAGTGCAGGGAGGAAGAACGTATAAGGAGAAGATCAAAGAAACCAAAAAAGAACCCCGATGCTTCCAATGCAAATATTTATATTTAAGGATCTTATGGAGGCAAGAATCATGGAAAATGAAGTAGTTATGCTAGATTTGTTGGAGATATGCCCTAGAGGCAATAATAAATGTAGTTATTATTATATCTTTGTGTTTATGATAAATGTTTACATTCATGCTATAATGGTATTAACAAGGAAACATTAATACTTGTGTGATTTGTAAACTAAAATAGAGTCCCTAGTAAAGCCTCTTTATAATACTAGCTTGTTGGTTAATAAATGATTGTGGTTTCCCTATCATGAACATTGAGATGTTATTAACAACAAGATCATATCGTTAGGAGAATGATATGGTGGACATACTCCTATAGATAAGCGTAGCATAAAGATCAAGTCATTTCAAATAGTTCAATTGCTATATGCTTTCTGATACATAGTAACCTAATTCCTTCGACCATGAGATCATGCATATCACCTTCACCGGAAGGATGCTTTGATGACATCAAACACCACACCGTAAATGGGTGGCTATAAAGGTGGCATTGAGTGTTCGGAAAGTGTTGGTTGAAACACATGGATCAAGAGTGGGATTTGTCCATCCATATGACGGATAGATATACTCTGGGCCCTCTCGGTGAAATGTCATCCAATTAGCTTGCAAGCATGTGACTGGCTCACAAGGGATCACATATCACGGGAACGAGAAAAGAGTACTTATCGGTAACGAGGTTGAACTAGGTATGCAGAGATACCGACGATCATAACCTCGGATAAGTAAACTATCGTGAGACAAAGGGAAATTGGTATCATATTTAAGTGGTTCATTCGATCGCAAAGTAATCGTAGAAATATGTGGGAGCCATATGAATTTCCAGATTCCTCTATTGGTTATTGTTCGGAGAAGTGTCTCGATCATGTCCGCATAATTCACGAACCGTAGGGAGACACACTTAAGGATTCGACGTTGTTTGAGTAGTTATGGAATAACGAGTAAGAGACCGAATTTTGTTCGGAGTCTCGGATGGGACCCGGGATACCACGAGGAGATCCGGAATGGTCCGGAGAATAAGATTCATATAAGGAAAGTCTTGTTTCGGAGTTGGAGAATGATTCCGGTGTTTTCATCGGGAATGTTCTAGAAGGTTCCGGAATGTCCGGCACTCCGGAGGGGAAGGGTACATGAATGTGTCATTACAAGTTGGAATGATTGCATCATGTACTAGGTGTCATCGCTGAACAAAATAGAGGGTTTATTCAAATCCTAGTTTGAAAAAGTCAAACGCCAATTTGAAAGTCAAACGGCTATTTTGGGAAGTGGAGGGAGAGGTGGAAACCGAGTTGGGGAGGAGTTCCCTCCTCCAACCGCCGGCCCACCTCCAAGCCGAGTTGGGGAGGGACTCCCCTCCCCTTGGCCGCGCCTCCCACCTATAAAGGGAGGGGCAGGGCTGCCCCTCCCAACACACAAGTTCCCTACATCTAAACCCTAGCCGCCGGCGCCACCACCTCTTGCTGTCGCCGCCGCCCTAGGGCAAGTCGCCGCCGCCGCCTAGCAACCCTAGCCGCCGGCCAAGCCTCCTCCTCGGCGTGTCTAAACCCTAGATCGTCGAGGGTCTCTCTCATACTCCACCATACCCGCTCCGGCTTAAGGCGAAGCCCTGCGGGATCTCCCCTCTACTTCCAGTACCACGCCGTTGTGCTGCCGGAATCACGAGGAGAGTGCTACAACCTCCGCTGCCTGCTGGAACAAGGGAGAGGAAGGTCTTCGTCGAGTACCGAACGTGTGACCGACTGCGGGAGCGCTGCCAGAACGCAGCGCCGGAAGGATCGTCTACACGATCTTGAGATCGGGAAGAGTACGACTACATCACCCACGAGAATCTGCTCTCGTTAAACACTTTGGAATCTTCGAGGGTGAGTTATTCCATCGACTCGTTGCTACAATATAGTAGATAGATCTTGGCTTGTTTGTTTGTATGCGGTAGAAATTTTTTGTTTTCCATGCTACGAACCCCTACAGTGGTATCAGAGCCGTGTCTATATGTAGATCTGTTGCACGAGTAGAACACAATGGTCATTGTGAGCATTGATGTTTTTGTTGTCGATTGCTTCTTGTGTACTTTGCATCTTGCGGGATGCTGGGATGAAGCGGCCCGGGCTAACCTTACATGACATCGTTCATGAGACTTGCTCCACGCTTGACATGCAACTTGTATTGCATAAGTGGCTTTGCGGGTGCATGTTTCTCCCAACATAGTTAAGATTCAATTTACAACGGGTAATTGACAATACTAGTATCAATGTTGTGGTTCTTGTTCGTAAGTTAGAACGACACTTATTGAAAGCCCCAAACCACGTAAAACATGCAAAGAAAGTAGAGGCGTCTAACTTTGTTTTGCAGGGGTGTGCTGTGATGTGATATGGCCATGATTGTGATTATATTTGATGTATGCAATGTTCCTTATTGTAAGTTGGCAACCGGCAGGAGCCATATGGTTGTCTTTAAATTCCGTTAAGACCTGCGTGTCTATTCAAAGTAGTTGTAATAGTTGAAGCTGGTGGACGACAATCATGGAGAAGCGTTATTGACCTTGATGCAATACCGGTGATGATGGAGATCATGTTCGTGCTTGAAGATGGAGATCAGAAGCACAAAGAAGAAAGGCCATATCATATCACATATTATGAATTGCATGTGATGTTAATCCTTTATGCATCTTGTATTGCTTAGTTGACGACGGTAGCATTATAAGATGATCCCTCATGCACATGAATATCAAGTTCCAGAGTGTTCACCCTTAGTAAGCACCGTTGCTAAAGCTTGTTGTTTCAAAGCACCACGTGATGATCGGGTGTGTTAGATTCCGCAAGTGTATACAACGTGAGCAAGCCAGATTTGCTCATGCGGTAGCTAAGGTTTGATCTTGACGAGCCTAGCATGTACAGACATGGTCTCAGGAACACGGATCGCCGAAAGGTAAAGCATCAGTCATATAGTAGATATGATGAACATGTTGATTGTTCGCCATTGAAGCTGCATCAACTCTCGTGATGATCGGTGTCGATGTGGTGAATTTGGTTTGTGTGATCACTAAGACAATGTGAGGGATGTTGTTTTGAGTGGGAGTTCACCTAGATTAATTTAACTATTAATTAGAACTCAATTTGTCATAAACTTAGTCTAAACTATTGCAAATATGTTGTAGATCAATGGCAGCCCCTACCATCATTTTTAATGCGTTCCTAGAGAAAGAAAAGTTGAAAAACAATGGAAGCAACTTCGCGGATTGGTTCCGCAATTTGAGGATTGTCCTCACAGCTGGTAATTTGACCTATGTGCTGGATGCACCTCTGGGTGACCCGCCTGCAGCTACTGCTACCGATGAAGTAAAGAATGTTTACCTCGCTCGGAAGACTCAGTACTCCACAGTTCAGTGTGCTATCTTGTATGGTTTAGAAATCAGAGCTTCAGAAAAGGTTTGAAAATTCAGACCCACATGATATTGTCCGTGAACTCAAATTGATCTTTGAGACTCACGCGGCAATTGAGAGCTATGAGGCTTCTAAAAAGTTCTTTAACTGCAAGATGGAAGAGGGCAGCTCCGTCAGTGAGCATGTGCTTAAGATGTCTGGGCACGCAAACAAACTTCGAAGCTTGGGTATAGTGATTCCTAATGCTTTGGGGATTTACCGTGTCCTCCAATCACTACCACCAAGTTACAAGAACTTTGTGATGAACTACAATATGCAAAACATGAACAAGAAGTTGCCAGAACTCTTTGCCATGTTGAAATCTGCAGAAGTGGAGATCAAGAAAGAGCACCAAGTGTTGATGGTCAATAAGACCACCAAATTCAAGAAAGGCAAGTCTAAGAAAAAGGGACACTTCAAGAAGGGTGGTAAGAAAGTTACCACGCCGACGAAGAAGACCAAGGCTGGACCTAAACCTGATACTGAGTGCTTTTACTACAAAGGAGAAGGTCACTGGAAGCAGAATTGCCCAAAGTACTTGGCGGATTTGAAGAACGGCAACATCAAGAAGAAAGGTATATCTGATATACATGTTATTGATGTGTATCTCACTAGTATTCATAGTAGTGCCTGGGTATTTGATACTGGTTCGGTTGCTCATATTTGTAACTCGAAACAGGTGCTGCAGAATAAACGGAAGCTAGCGAAGAACAAGGTGACGATGCGCGTGGGAAACGGATCAAAGGTTGATGTGATCGCGGTCGGCACGCTACCCCTTCATCTACCATCGGGATTAGTTTTATACTTAAATAATTGTTATTTGGTGCCTGCGTTGAGCATGAACATTATATCAGGATCTTGTTTATTGCAAGACGGTTACTTGTTTAAGTCCGAGAATAATGGTTGTTCGATTTATATGAGTAATATGTTTTATGCACATGCACCTTTGATAGATGGTCTATTCTTATTGAATCTCGATAGTGGAAATACACATATTAATAACATTGAGGCTAAACGTTTGAAATCGAGCGATAACTCGACCTATATGTGGCACTGTCGTCTTGGTCACATTGGAGTGAAGCGTATGAAGAAACTCCATTCCGATGGACTTCTTGAATCACTTGAAAGATGCGAAGCATGTCTGATGGGTAAAATGACTAAGACTCCATTTTCTGGTATGATGGAGCGAGCTGCGGACTTATTGAAAATCATACATACCGATGTGTGTGGTCCAATGAGTGTAGCATCACGCAGTGGTTATCTTATGTTCTTACCTTCACGGATGACTTGAGTAGATATGGGTATATCTATTTCATGAAACATAAGTCCGAAACTTTCGAGAAGTTTAAGGAATTTCAAAGTGAGGTAGAGAATCAACGTAACAAGAAGATTAAATTTCTACGTTCTGATCGTGGAGGTGAATATCTAAGTTACGAGTTTGGCGAGCATTTGAAGAAATGCGGAATACTTTCACAATTGACACCGCCGGGAACACCACAGCGTAATGGTGTGTCCGAACGTCGTAATCGAACTCTCTTAGATATGGTTCGTTCTATGATGTCACTTACAGATTTACCGCTATCATTTTGGGGTTATGCATTAGAAACAGCCGCATTCACTTTAAATAGGGCACCATCTAAATCCGTTAAAACGACACCGTATGAATTATGGTTTGGGAAGAAACCTAAATTATCGTTCCTGAAAGTTTGGGGTTGCGAAGCCTATGTAAAGAAGTTACATCCGGACAAGCTTGAACCCAAAGCGGAAAATGCGTCTTCATAGGATACCCGAAGGAAACTATTGGGTATACCTTCTATCATAGATCCGAAGGCAAAATCTTCGTTGCCAAGAATGGATCCTTTCTAGAGAAGGAATTTCTCTCAAAAGAAGTGACTGGAAGGAAAGTAGAACTCGACGAGGTTATCGAACCTTCTCTCGAACTTGCGAGTAGCGCAGCACCGGAAGTAGTTCCTGTGGCGTCTACAACAATAAGAGAGGAAGCTAATGATGATGATCATGAAACTTCGGTTGAAGTTGCTACAGAGCCTCGCAGGTCAACGAGAAATCGTACCACTCCTGATTGGTGTGATCCCGTTATGAGTGTCATGTTGGTGGACAACACCGATGACCCTGCGACATATGAGGAAGCGATGATGAGCCCAGATTCCAATAAATGGCAAGAAGCCATGAAATCCGAGATTGGATCCATGTACGAAAACCAAGTATGGACTTTGGTGGACTTACCTGATGGCCGGAAGGCTGTCGAGAACAAATGGATTTTCAAGAAGAAAACAGATGCTGATGGTAATGTTACTGTCTATAAAGCTCGACTTGTCGCAAAAGGGTTTCGACAAATTCAAGGAGTTGACTACGATGAGACTTTCTCACCGGTAGCGAAGCTAAAGTCTGTGAGGATTATGTTAGCAATCGCTGCATATTATGATTATGAGATATGGCAGATGGATGTCAAAACAGCATTCCTCAATGGAGACATTGATGAAGAGTTGTATATGATGCAACCCAAAGGTTTTGTTGATCCTAAAGATGCTAACAAGGTATGCAAACTTCAACGGTCTATCTATGGATTGAAGCAAGCATCCCGAAGTTGGAATCAACATTTTGATAAGGTGATCAAAAGTTTTGGTTTTGTACAAACTTATGGAGAAGCTTGTATTTACAAGAAAGTGAGTGGGAGCTCTGTAGCATTCTTAATACTATATGTAGATGACATATTGTTGATTGGGAATGATGTAGACCTTCTTAATAGTGTCAAGGAATATTTGAATAATAGTTTTTCAATGAAAGATCTTGGCGAAGCAGCTTACATATTAGGCATAAAGATTTATAGAGATAGATCGAGACGTCTAATATCATTGTCACAAAGTACATATTTGGACAAAGTTCTAAAGAGGTTTGGAATGGAAGATAGCAAGAAAGGGTTCTTGCCCATGTTGCCCAATACGACCTTGAGTAAAACTCAAAGTCCGACATCGGCAGAAGATAGAGAAAGGATGAGTAAGACTCCCTATGCCTCAGCCATAGGATCTCTAATGTATGCCATGCTATGTACTAGACCCGACATTGCATATGCTGTTAGTTTAACTAGCAGATATCAAAGTGATCCAGGAGTGGATCATTGGACATCGGTCAAAAACATCCTTAAGTACTTGAGAAGAACTAAGGATATGGTTCTTTCTTATGGAGGTGATGAACAACTCGTTGTTAATGGTTACACCGATGCTAGTTGGAACACCGATCCAGACGATTCTAAATCTCAATCTGGATACGTATTTATTTTGAATGGTGCAGCAGTTAGCTGGAGGAGTGCAAAGCAAAGCGTTGTGGCGAGATCTTCAACTGAATCGGAATACATAGCTGCTTCGGAGGCTTCACAAGAAGCAATATGGATGAAGGAGTTCATTACAGAGCTCGGTGTGGTTCCAAGTGCGCTGGACCCAATGTCTATCTACTGTGATAACATGGGTGCCATAGCCAATGCGCGAGAACCAAGGTCACACAAGAAGCTGAAGCATATCAAGCTACGTTTTCACGCTATTCGAGAACATGTCCAAGATGGTGACATAAAGATTTGCAAAGTACACACAGATCTGAATGTGGCGGATCCGTTGACTAAACCTCTCCCGAGGGCAAAACATGACCAGCACCAAACTGCCATGGGTGTTCGGTATATTACCATGTAATCTAGATTAGTTGACTCTAGTGCAAGTGGGAGACTGTTGGAGATATGCCCTAGAGGCAATAATAAATGTAGTTATTATTATATCTTTGTGTTTATGATAAATGTTTACATTCATGCTATAATGGTATTAACAAGGAAACATTAATACTTGTGTGATTTGTAAACTAAAATAGAGTCCCTAGTAAAGCCTCTTTATAATACTAGCTTGTTGGTTAATAAATGATTGTGGTTTCCCTATCATGAACATTGAGATGTTATTAACAACAAGATCATATCGTTAGGAGAATGATATGGTGGACATACTCCTATAGATAAGCGTAGCATAAAGATCAAGTCATTTCAAATAGTTCAATTGCTATATGCTTTCTGATACATAGTAACCTAATTCCTTCGACCATGAGATCATGCATATCACCTTCACCGGAAGGATGCTTTGATGACATCAAACACCACACCGTAACTGGGTGGCTATAAAGGTGGCATTGAGTGTTCAGAAAGTGTTGGTTGAAACACATGGATCAAGAGTGGGATTTGTCCATCCATATGACGGATAGATATACTCTGGGCCCTCTCGGTGAAATGTCATCCAATTAGCTTGCAAGCATGTGACTGGCTCACAAGGGATCACATATCACGGGAACGAGAAAAGAGTACTTATCGGTAACGAGGTTGAACTAGGTATGCAGAGATACCGACGATCATAACCTCAGATAAGTAAACTATCGTGAGACAAAGGGAAATTGGTATCGTATGTAAGTGGTTCATTCGATCGCAAAGTAATCATAGAAATATGTGGGAGCCATATGAATTTCCAGATTCCTCTATTGGTTATTGTTCGGAGAAGTGTCTCGATCATGTCCGCATAATTCACGAACCGTAGGGAGACACACTTAAGGATTCGACGTTGTTTGAGTAGTTATGGAATAATGAGTAAGAGACCGAATGTTGCTCGGAGTCTCGGATGGGATCCGGGATACCACGAGGAGATCCGGAATGGTCCGGAGAATAAGATTCATATAAGGAAAGTCTTGTTTCGGAGTTGGAGAATGATTTCGGTGTTTTCATCGGGAATGTTCTAGAAGGTTCCGGAATGTCCGGCACTCCAGAGGGGAAGGGTACATGAATGTGTCATTACAAGTTGGAATGATTGCATCATGTACTAGGTGTCATCGTTGAACAAAATAGAGGGTTTATTCAAATCCTAGTTTGAAAAAGTCAAACGCCAATTTGAAAGTCAAACGGCTATTTTGGGAAGTGGAGGGAGAGGTGGAAACCGAGTTGGGGAGGAGTTCCCTCCTCCAACCGCCGGCCCACCTCCAAGCCGAGTTGGGAAGGGACTCCCCTCCCCTTGGCCGCGCCTCCCACCTATAAAGGGAGGGGCAGGGCTGCCCCTCCCAACACACAAGTTCCCTACCTCTAAACCCTAGCCGCCGGCGCCACCACTTCTTGTTGCCGCCGCCGTAGGGCAAGTCGCCGCCGCCGCCTAGCAACCCTAGCCACCGGCCAAGCCTCCTCCTCGGCGTGTCTAAACCCTAGATCGTCGAGGGTCTCTCTCATACTCCACCATACCCGCTCCGGCTTAAGGCGAAGCCCTGCGGGATCTCCCCTCTACTTCCGGTACCACGCCGTTGTGCTGCCGGAATCACGAGGAGAGTGCTACAACCTCCGCTGCCTGCTGGAACAAGGGAGAGGAAGGTCTTCGTCGAGTACCGAACGTGTGACCGACTGCGGGAGCGCTGCCGGAACGCAGCGCCGGAAGGATCGTCTACACGATCTTGAGATCGGGAAGAGTACGACTACATCACCCACGAGAATCTGCTCTCGTTAAACACTTTGGAATCTTCGAGGGTGAGTTATTCCATCGACTCGTTGCTACAATCTAGTAGATAGATCTTGGCTTGTTTGTTTGTATGCGGTAGAAATTTTTTGTTTTCCATGCTACGAACCCCTACAAGATTTTGAAACTTCACACTTCATCACAGGTAAGATACAAGGTAAAGAAACTTCTAAACCTATCACTCCTATATATTGTGGAGAAACTTCCTTATACGGGATTTGTGAGCCGATTTCCACTATAAATATTATGCCTTTATCACTTTATGAGGAACTTCGCTACAATTTAAATAATTCATATGTGGAATCGATAGACAATACTATTAAATTGTTTAATAGAACTAATATAAAACTGGAAGGTGTTATTCAAAATATCTATGTTTTCATTGGACCACTCATGTACCCTCTCTATTTTCATATTGTTGATATGCGTCGAGATACTTTTTGTCCTATTCTTTTAGGCAGGCCTTTTGTCTCTATAACCAAAGATATTATTGATAATAAGGAGGCTATTTCGATGATGTTTGGAGAGGAGAAATGACATTCCACTTCGCCAAACTAAAAAAGAGGCCATATGAAATAGAAGATATCAAGGAAGAGAAAACAATTGCCGAGCTATCCGCAATTCATTTTAGCATTCCCCAAGATGAATTATAAAGAAGCTTAGTTAATTGGGAAGATGCACTATATGATGAGGAAAGAGAAGATATGGATGATGTCAACACCCGGATTTTTAATCCCAGATGCCTGTTATGCCATACATCGCAATCCCAGGATTACCATTTTTGCGAGACATAACAGATTGATACCATAGTTCATCATCCATTACAAACCATAATAAAGGTCTTACAAATAAAGGATCTCATGATCCAGTCTTAATACAATCAACGCAATGGAATAATATAATCACGGTAGCATGGTCGAAGCTCCATCTTCAGAGTCACATGAAATGCTAACGATGGGAGATGATCCTAGTTGTCATAGACTTCCTGCTGTTCATCATCCTGGTAGTCCTCCTCATAGTCTGGACATAGGAATATCCAGGGACAAAGCCATGAGTACTTTTTAAGTACTCACAAACTATCACTAACAAGTAAAGTGGTTCAAGTACGAATCCTTAGCTCTAGGTTTGCTTGAAAAAGCTAGATTTATCTCTAACTGAGTTTAGAAGTAAAGAAAACTAGTTTAAAGTTTTACAACACCTAAGTGGGAACTTAGTTTTCATGTTCACAACCCTATTGTGGTCAAGTTAAAGTCATGATTCAATTCACAAGTCATTTTGAAAACATATGACGACGGAACAGTATAGCCACTCCAACTGTCCATAACCGTGGACGCGGCTATTCGAATAGGTTGAACTCTACAGAGGTGGTACACTTCCACCACAACATTTGATACATCCGTTAGGAACAATCCTGAATCACCATACTCAGTATATGCGGATAATCAATCCTAACCTTTCAATTACACACCCTAGTATAGGCACCTCCCCTATGAGTTTGGCCTCCCAACCATGACCATCTGTCATCTTGGGAACGGCACAGGTGGACAATCATCACGAGGTAGCCTCAGCTCAAACCTCTTCCGCAAGGGAACCCATACTAAGATATATAAACTTCCAGTCAAGTGATGACCCACAAGTATAGGGGATCGCAACGGTCTTTGAGGGTAGTATTACCCAATTTATTGATTCGACACAAGGGGAGCCAAAGAATACTTGCAAGCCTTAACAACTGAGTTGTAAATTCAGCTGCACATGGAAATAATTCTTGCTCACATAGGTTTATCAATAGTAACAGTTTGTAGTAGCAATGGCAAAGCAATAACAACAACAGTGAAACATGAGCAATAGTAACAGTAGTCGCAAACAGTAGGTTATGAACACGGCAGGCATAGGGATGGATGGAGGGGCGTTGCATGGACGAGTCTAAACATGTAACTTCAAGATCTAGGGCATTGCAGATAAATAAGAATAAGCATCCAAGTACTAAACAATCATAGGCATGTGCTCCATATATAGTCATGCGTGCTCGCAATGAGAACTTGCACAACATCTTTTGTCCTGCCAGCTCGTGGCAGCGGGGCATCTAGGGAACTACTGGCAATTAAGGTGCTCCTTTTAATAGAGCACCGGAGCAAAGCATTAACACTCCATGAACACATGTGATCCTCATACCACAACCATCCCCTCCGGTTGTCCCAATTTCTGTCACTTCGGGGCCTTTGGATCCAGACAATGATATGTGTACACAACTTGCAGATAAGATCACAAACAATACTATCATAATGAATCAATAATAAGTTCAGATCTAAGATCATGGCACTCGGGCCCTAGTGACAAGCATTAAGCACAACATGTTGCAACAAAGTCAAATAGCACTAATAGAGATACTAGGCAATATGCCCTAACAATCTTATTCGATTACATGATATAACTCATCCAATACCTACCATCCCCATAGCCTACATCGAGGGATTACTCACTCATGGATGAGGGAAACATTGATGGTTGATGGAGAGGCGTTGGTGATGACGATGATCCTCCCCAAATTCCCCGTCCCGGCAGGGTGCCAGAACGGAGTTTCTGGTTCTGAATCTTGGTTTCTAGTGGTGGCAGCGCAGCGGAACTATCTCTGGAAAAACGCCGAACCCCCCTCGGTTTTTAGGTCAGGAGGCTTCTTATAGGCGAAGAGGGAGGCCGAGGGGTGCCTGGGGTGGCCGCACCGCCCTAGGCACGGCCAGGCCTGGCCCGGCTTGGCAGGGGTGTAGGCCCCCAGGCCTCCACTCCGTCTCGTACTCTGGCTCCGTGGATCTTCTGGTGAAATAGGATTTTTGGCATATTTTCTGGGATTTTTCCTGATAGTTGATTTTCTACACAAAAACTAGACACCAAGATAATTCTGCTAAAAATAGCGTCGGTCCGTGTTAGTTGAATCCAAATCACACAAGTTTAGAGGAGAAACAATAGCAAAAGTGTTCGGGAAAGTAGATACGTTTTGGACATATCAACTCCCCCAAGCTTAGCTTATTGCTTGTCCTCAAGCAATTCAGTTGAAAACTGAGTGCGATAAAAGAACTTTCACGAACACATTTGCTTCATATGATGTATATATTCTCAGCACAGGAGTAGATACTTAAACCATTCATAATAAGAAGTATGCAACTAAGTCTACTCAATAGTCATTGCAAGCTATGAAGAGAAACCAACTCAATAATAATAAGTAGCATGGAACATAAACATAAGCAACATTGCAATGCTCATAAAAAGGTATGATAGAGTGGTATCTCGCTTGCCTTTGTTTGTAGAGCACAATATAAATGACAAGGCACCTCTGAAGTTCAAGTGAAGACTAGAAGTAAAGATATCAGAGATACAAGCATCAAAGTAATGACATAATTAACCAAGTTTTGAGACAAACACAAGAATGACAATTATGCTCTCAAGAAGGTGCTCATAGAATAAGTGGTGACTCAACAAGGAAGTGAAAAGGTTTTGGAAAGTTTTAAAGGCTTCCAAATGCTGAAAGTAAGGTACTCATTAGCTTTGAGCTCTCATTGCCCCTATCATAGGCATCTTCATGTGGTTAAGGTGAAAGTGAGGTCCAATCTGAGTTATATGCTTGACAGACCATAAACTGGAAATCCCATGTCCCTTGAGTACGAGGGCCGCACCGCATGCTACTCAACTTTGGTTACATGTAAGTTCTTGTCATTGTAAATACATGCATATCATAGAGAACCGCCAATGGGGTACCCCTTGCACATGATACATGAGCTATCCCGTGATCAAAATGACAAGGCAAGCAGACAATGAGCATCTCGGCGATCTTTTTATTTTACTATTTGCATAGATTTTTATTGAGGATGCTTCAAAGATGCTCACTATGGTAATGCTGCAAGTTTCCACCATTATTAGGCATGTCTTAGGCTAGCGGCCCAGGCGTTTCTCTAACACATATATATACTCCATGAACTCACAAGCTCCCCTTTTATTTCACAATGATGACATCCGCAAACAAAAGAGCAAGGTATCAACTGGATATGTATCCATAGGTGTTGAAAGCGTTCCCCATGGCAGCACGGTTCTGCTAACTCCTAGCCTATAATTTGCAAGCATATAACTTTCATGGACAGATCGCAATGGTTCAAGATTATTAAGTGCAAGAAATAAAGTGTGCCATCAAGTTCGTGAGAGCTTTACTAACTAACTTTCTCAAAGCAGTCAAACATTTTATTTGGAAGAAAATAAGGCATAATGAATATGCACTGAAATAGCAAATGATGATAATAGGTAGGTATGATGGACACAGTTGGCAATATTGGTTTTGGTGAGTTGGAAGCACAAGTAGAGGTCATACTCAGTGCAAGTGAGGGCTAGCAATAGAGAGGGAGCGACAAACGAGAGATCAATAATGGTCATATTCATGCTTGCAACAAAACAGGACTAATTAGGGCATGAAAGTGATACAAGAACTCCGAGGCAAAATAAATCATCGAGGCTTACTGACTATTGTTTAGTCTATGCATGCGTGAGCATGTGCCAAGTCGATTCATATGAAACTTTCAGAGGAGGATACCACAATATCATACCAAAATATGAATAAAACAATGCAAGCAAACATTCATATGACATGCTACAAACTATTAGCAATCTGGAGCTAATCACAAGCAAGCAAGAACTACTAAGCATTCATAATAACATACACCTTACATGAACAGACTAAGCATGCTAACAGTGATGAGTACATGTACAAAACTGAAAACAAATAGAGTTCGTTACCAGCCTCTTACCACCCCTCAAGTTGTCTTAATCTTCATTATTGCCCTTCACTTGTGTGACTTGAATAATAACATGAAACCAAAATCCACTGAGGACGGCCGAACCCTGCAAAAAACTCACAAAACCAAAGAAGAACAACAAATATTTTTGGTGTTTTCAATTTTTTTAAAGCAAGCAAACAAAGCAAAATCTTTTTGGATTTTTTCTTTAAGGCAAACCAGAACTAAAAAAGCAAAGAAACAAACCAAGAGAAACAATGAAAATATTTTTGGTATTTTTGTGTTTTTGAGAAAGCAGGAACAAAAACCAAAAAGAAAGCGAAACAATGGATATACAAAGAACCGACCGAACATGATATATAGATGAGTGTGATGTCGGTATACCTCCTCCCAAGCTTAGGCTTTTGTCCTAAGTGGGGCTCAACTCCATGGTGACCAAGTAGGTGCACCTCCGTAGTATGTCGAGGAGGCCCCTTCGTCCTGGTACGAGCTCGAGGACTCTCCTGTGTAGTGCACAGAGGGGTCGTATGAGGGCGCGTCCCCCTGATAGTGTCCATGGAAGCCAATAATGAGCATCTTGTCATCCATCTCCTCCTTGGAGCGTGACAAAGGTCCCTGAGAAATACTAACCAAAGTGGTTTGGCGTAGAGGGATCTCTCTCTCCTCCCCGTCGATAAACAACATTCTATAAACCATGCTCTCAAGGGTAGAACCAGCAGTGACAAAGTGATGTGCTTCCATAGCAGCAAGATCATGCCTCTGAGGAGCCAAAACTGTATCATTTGGATCAACAGCAAGGTCCAAGGTAGCAACAACACGTGCAGTAATAATTCCCCCATAAATGGATCCCTTAGCAGCTAAACGACGAGTAATGAGAGAACCAAGATTGTACTTAGTTTCATTGTTGAGCATAGCAGCTATGAAGGCCAAATGATAGTTGTAAATATTACTAGTGTTCTCCCTACCAAGAACACTAGTGGCAAGATAATAAGCAAAGTACCTAATGGTTGGGAGTTGAATATTTCTTATCTTTCCCCGTTGGGCTCTACGGTCACCATCATTGGTTATCACGCGGTAGAGCTCCAACAAATCAGCGAGTTGAGCTGGAATCTTCTTCGTCGACCAAGCTATACCAAGTCCCAGGGCCTCACAAAATTTCTTCAATGTCATGGTGTAAGGTCTGCCATAAATTTTGAAAGATACATCTGGCTTGAAAACGCTGTTAGAAAAACAAAAGCTCTCCACAAATGTTTTAGTGAGCGTAGCATATTGCACGCTCTCATTCTGCATATAGCTTGTTAGTCCAACCCTCCGAACCAAGGTTAGAAAATCCTCAAGAATCGCAGTAGCCCGCAAGAAGGTTGGGCAAGGAAAGGTGGAAGGGTGCGCATCCCCCTCATCTCCCTCGTCGCTGAATCGCGGTGTAATGAGATCCTCATTGTATGAGGGCCTAGCTCGGGAGGATGATCTTGAAGGCCTTTCCCTCCTAGGTGCATCACTCTCAAATATTTCACCAAATGTGTGGTTGTCCATGACCTCTTTTTTCTGAAATTTTTAGACAAACATCAAACCAAGTGATTTCCAAGTTGATAAATGATGAGAAACTACTATAAGAACTTGCTAGAGGGCTACACATGCATCAAAATTAAATCTCTAAGCATAGAACAAGCATGCAAGCTCACATAACCTAACACCTATAGCAGCAGAATACTCAAGATACAATCTACCAATCACAAATCTAATTGGACAAGCGGAGGAGGCACATACCAAGGAGCAATCCCTCCAAAAATCAGCAGCAAAGATGGGCTAAGCAAGGAGATCGAAATTCAGGAGCAAGAACAGCAAGAACTCGAGCTTGAGAAAGTTTTCCGGTGTTTCTGGGAGAGAGAAAGAAGATGGCTGGGAGGAGGCACCTTGGAGGGGCCCAGGTGGGCACACCCCAGCCAGGCGCCACCTGGGGGCTGGCTGCACCCACCAGGGGTGTGCTGGCCTGGGGTGGCCCCCTGGGTCACTCCAGGTGTCCCTCTGCCCCTTTTTTCGAGGAAAATTTTATTTTGAATTTTTTGGGATTTTTCGGGAAACTTTGTTTTTTGGCCAATTTTCAGGGTATGAAAATTGATTTTCTCGCAGAAACAATTTTTTGTAAGAGCAAAAGCAAACCAAAAACCAAACTACAGAAGTTCTAAGACACTCTAATAAGCAAACAACTAGCAAAACCAAAGCTAGCGAAACAAAAGGCATAGGAAGGAGAAAAGTAAAAGAAAGCAAGTAAACCATCGTGGAAACATTATTTTGTTCATTAAAATCCTTTTGTTACCAAGGTTGATCAAGTCTTGTTACCAAAGAAATCTCCTCATTAGGATGTAGGGTTCGCAACATAGAAAACAAAAAAATTCCTACGATGGGAACAACTATGTACCAAGATCTATCTACTAGATACAAACAACGGGTGGATGTACATCCGTAGAGAACATACCCTTGAAGACCGACAAAGCTTAACGAGTCCAAACTCGTGGTTGATGTAGATGATCTCTTGCCGATCTCAAGATCGAGAGGAAGTCCTAGCTCCGCAAAACAGCAGCGCATCCATGCTCGCACACACGTTCGAGGCACCGAGCAACCTCCGCCTCCTCGCTCCAGCGATGCAGCGGAAGCACAACTCTTTCTTGCCGAATAGCCACCGGGAACATGTATCTCGCTAGTCCGACACCATGGGGAATAAATTCTAGAGGGGGAGAGAGATCCTTCACGAGGAGGTGTGTGTGAGAGAGAGGGAGGGGGCTCCTTTTATAGGGAGAGGAGGGCACCCAAGGGGCCATGCGCCCAGCCATGGGGCTGCCCCCACCTCTTCCACATTCATGTGGGTGGACACTCCACTCACTCAAATGCCTTTCAATTCCCTCCACTCAAAAACCCACTCAAATTCACATTAAATTTCCACCAAATTTAATGCAAACTCTCATTAAATAAAACTCCTTTTATTTATTCAGAATTTTGTCAATTAATTTAGTGAAAAACATTCACATATAACCCCTTGCTAGTATTTCATTTCAGATGCAGAAACACTTATTGCAATTTCACCCGAAAACCAGTTTCGGTATCTAGTGAAATAAATTCCTGCGCTTGTTATTCTTTTCGGCATGAAACTTTTGCTCCAAATGGATGTCGGTGTCTCTTAAGTGTGTCACCCTACGGTTCGCGAATAATGCGGACATGATCAAGACCCCTCTCAGATCAATAATTAGAAGCGAGATCTGGAGACCCATACTGACTCCCACACATTCAACGATGACTTTCTTGTGATCGTCGGAACCCTTTACGCTAGTATCTTAATCCCTTTGTTTCACGATATATTACATGTCCGAGATTCGATCATCGGTATCTCCATACCTAGTTTGATCTCGTTACTGACATGCACTCTTTTCTCGTTCCCGTGATATAACATTCTAGTGATCAAATCACTTGCTTGCAAGCTACTCAATGTGATATCACCGAGAGGGCCCAGAGCATATCTATCCGTCATCGGGATGAACAAATTCCACTCTTGATCCATGGGCCTCAACATAACACTTTAGTAGTTCTGAACCCATGTTTATAATCACCCTGTTACGGTGTGACGTTTGATGTTATCAAGAAACTCTTCCGGTGTTAGTGATTAACATGATCTCATGGTCTAAGGATTTCGATCACTTCGTAAGTTGTTATAGCAATATAAACTCAATGACTTTGATCGTAATGCTATACTTCAGATGAATGTTCATCACACCATTACACTAATGTTGTGACCTCGTTATTAACAACATCCAATGTCCATGATCAGGAAACCTTTGATCATCTTGTTAATCAACGAGCTAGTTTATAAGAGAGGCATAACTAGGAACTTCCTTTTTGTTTATTAAACACACATGTATTAACGTTTCCGTATTAATACAATCATAGCATGTAAAATAAACATTTATCATAAATAAGGAATACGATAATAACCACTTTATTATTGCCTCTCGGGCATATTCCCTTCAGTCTCCCACTTGCACTAGAGACAATAATCTAGTTTGAAAACTTTGCGTATTGAACACATATGGCTTTCTGGTGTTCCATATACGCGATTGCAAGTGGTTAACATAATCTATGGATCTGACGCTTCAGGTACTTGTGTATTTGCATGTCTTTACGTCTCCATGCATTACTCATTCTCTAATGAGATGGCATTGTATAAATTTGGTCTTTTGGTGAGACCTTTAGTTCCTTGGGGTTAAATCACGTCGATACTATTGTCATACAATATATCTTTAGTGTTAGCCCGTTGCGAACCACACCTTAGTTTGATAACAAACTACTTGACACAAATTCCCTCCTTTGTTGCTACTATAGCATTCATATACTTAGCCTTTTTGTTGTAGTATTCGTACAATGTCTTAACTTTGGAACTCTTCCAAATCCATCATGGAAACTTTCTTTCCATTTCATTGTGCCACCCATAGTCTAAATTGAGATAAACTTAATTTGTATATTGTGACAAAACTAGTATCAGTGTAACGCTTTACAATGAACTATTTGTAATTGTTTGTCACCTCTACACAAATATATTCTTAGTTCTTCCAAAAGATCATAAGAATATTCTCACTATCATCCAATGATCATTTTATGATTCATTCTGGTATATGCTCATAACACTTAGAGCATAGGACATATCTGGATGTGTACATATCATGGTATGATTGATCAAAACATTCTCGTGATTTCACTCATCAAGTGTCAAAGCACTTGAATCTTGTTTCACTTATCAAGTGTTGAGACACTTGAATCTTGATTCAATTCCTTTCCATGCGACACGAACCGTTTCTTGTCGTTTCTATATTGAACTCCTTCAATATCTCATATATGTACGTTTGGCCCAACCATATTAGTGTCACCGTCTATCCACTATAGACATTCATGATAAATATTCGGGTTTTGCCTAAGTCTTTCATCAAAATGAAATCCTTAACCTTTGTCAATAAAAGATAGATCATTTCTAATCAACAAGATGTCCTCCACATAATGTATTAGAAATATGTCTCGGCGCTCCCACTTAATTTCTTGCAAATGCAAGCATCTTCATCGTCTCCAGATGAAAAATCCTTTTTCATCACGGTGAAGATTCCAACTCCGTGATGCTTACTTAAACCATTGAAGTTTGCATGCCATTTTAGTATCCTTTGAATTTAACAAAACCCTTTGGACCGTGTCTTGTACACGTCCTAGGTAACCATTCTATTAGAAGAATTTTGTTTTGTTTATTCATCTACCATATACCAAATTATATGTAGTGGTTGCTACTTTAATCCATCCAGACTAAATATCGCTATGAAAGATCCAATCTTGTCATAGGCAAATCCTTTGAACATTGTCATAAAATAATTTATGACATGTCGACTATTTCATAGATGTGAAACATCCATGTCTGTTTCTTTATAGATCCAAATATGACCGATAGGTTTTTACACCTTTCCGGAGGGTCTTCCAAGTTCAAAACTTGATTTCTAGTGTATGGAACTATCACGGATTTTATGGCTTCAAGCCATTTGACGGGGTCAGGGCCCATCATCGCTTCTTTGCATGTAGTCGGTTCATCATTGTCAAACAATAATGATTTACTCTCAAATCTCAGTATTTGATTATTTATCCGACCGACTTGGTTCACTAAGAACTTAGACCTCCGTGACCACAACCTTTGAGGCACGTGAGCCATGAGCATTATGGCTGCCTCCGGAACATGTTCCGGCACTGCGCAACTCAGCACATATAGCTAAGGTTCGTTAACCTTATCAAAGTTCTATTGTCCTCCCACTAAACTTTTACGAAAAAATCCTTTTTCAAGAAACTTCACATTTCAAGCGACAAACCCTTTTGTCCTTGGTGTTATGGAGGAATAACCAATTGTTATTCAAAATAACCTACAAAGACATGCCCATCTGACTTTGGTTGTAAACATCTTACTTATGTTTAGCATACCAAAATTTAAGAAATGACAACTTGGGTTTTACCCCAAACCATAACTCATATGGTGTCATTTCAATAGATCAAGATGGAGCTCTTTTCAGTGTAAAAGCGGTAGTCTCTAAAGCTTTAATCTTTTAAAACATAATGGCAGTTTTATAAATAACACCTTTGATCCAACCATGTCAAACAAGGTTTTATTACAAATCTCAAACACTCCATACTCCTATGGTGTTTCAGGAGATGTAAATATAGGTGTTTTGCTAAACTTGCAACTCAAATAAATCCCTTTATGATAAAATCATAATTCATTTATTTTCTTGTTACACTTGTAACTCAAATAAATCCCTTATGATAAAATCATAAACCATTTATTTTCTTGTTACAATGATTTTCACTTCATCTTGAAAGTCTTTGAAACATTTTTCAAATATTTCATACTTCTTTCTCATTAAGTGAATATTCACTCAAATTTCCGAAGAAATTATATGAAGTTGAAACCCATCGCTTACGACTACACATAATGGACTACATACATCGATATGTATAAATTCCAATATTTTAGTCGTTCGTTCTTCTTTGGCCTTTGAACGAAGTTTTTAATTATCCCGAGGAAAGTCTCACAAGCGTCACTTGATCAAATCAAAGACTCCAAAAATCCATGAATATGGAAATTCTTCATGTTTTATTTCCAATATAATTTAAACGGCGATGTCACTTCGTAAGTGATTTTTCAATCATTTGTCTTGCGACATTTTAGCATTAGGTTTTATGGATGTGATTTCTCCAACTAGATTTGTAAATCATCCATCTTATATGGAATATGGTAATTATTGGAACAACCTTTGTTCTCATAATACCTCATTTAAATAACAATTATTAAAACAAATCTTGAAGTAAAGTTTTGATGTCAACGAGAAATACAAACAACGGTTTGTTTGTTTTCGATGAACATCATCACATATTCTCTTTCTAGTTACTTAGGCCATTGTGGTTCATGAATTGCGTCGTTCTGTATGAAATTTCATACCAACCAATTCGGTATCCAATACCCAAGAACCACATTGTTTAACAAGCAAAGAATACAACCATAACATGTATATCATCCATATACCTAAATTGCATATTTCCAATATTTTCTTTTCTGCCAAATATATTTTATAGATTCTCTTTCAGCATTTCCTTTTCCTTTTTAAAAGAATCTATCAACATCAAAAGTGGCGCCATATACATGACGCATAGTCCAAAGCGTGTATATTCAAATAATAATACCTTTGGACTTGCACTTTGAAGTAGATCACCATCATCAAATGATCGGCATTCTTTCAAAATCCATTCTATAGTAATCTTTTAGTGTAGTAAACACTTTACATACATCTTCTATTCACCCTTATCATGACGACTTTCATGATCAAGCTACTGTAGCTTATAAAGGCGAATCGTGAGTATAACATTACTTTCCAAAACCCTTTTGGATGATTAGGATGTCTAGCATCTCCAACCTTTGTAAATTCTCATCCAATATGAGAACATATATTATACTCAATCATATTGCAACCAAAACACTATTTCAGATATCGTTATATCTGCCACACATGATGGTTTCTGAAACAATTCTTTCAGCTCCTAGATAAACTTGATATTAAAACAATCAAGAATCATGGAGGCAAACATGATACTTAAGAGACTAACACTGGAATTGTTACTCTCGATTTAATACTAACTATTAAATTTCACGGGGTAATTAGAGTTTGCTAAAAGTTTGCTAAAAGTTTGCAATAGGACTTTAAACTTTAGATTGACACTCAACACAATACGATACCAGTTCGTAAAGTATATATATCCAGAATTCTATTGTTCTATTATCTCAATTACAACTATGCATAAGGTGGTGAACGAATGCCAATGACTACAACAAATTATGCAAATTCACTTTGATTTAATTTATGATAAATTTAGTTATATTAATCCAAATTAGAAATGAACTCCCACTCAAAAACAACATCCCTCGTGCCTTTTTGGTGATTACATGAACCAAATCCACTACACCAAGTCCGATCATCACGTGAGTCGGTGTAGCTTCAAAGGCGAGCATCAAATGGTCATCATATAGAAACATATGACTCATGCTTAACCTTTCGGTCCATGTTCCGAGGCCATGTCTGTATATGCTAGGCTCGACAAGTTAGAACCTTAGTATTCGCGTGTGTAACTGTCTTACACCCGAGATATGCTCGTGGATTCAAGTACACCCGATCATCACGTAATGTCTTGAAGCGACGAAACATTGTTGGTGTATACTTAAGGAAGAACACATTCTTATCTTGATATTTAAATGAGGGATCATCTTATTATGCTAATAAAACGCCAAACAAGCAATATAAGATGCAATCAAACATTACATGTTAATAAGTGAAATGATATGGTTCCTGCATATGATCTCCATCATGTGCATCGTGGTATGATCTTTATCATACCTCTATGTCTAAGGCCAAGGTCTATGGAACCTACACGTTATGTGTGTCGCAAGAGTATCATCTCATACTTCTACTTACAACATCACCATATCATAACACTAGCCCAGCAACAATCTAAACTAGACGCCTCTAATTTATCCATTGCAAGTTTTACGTGGCTTAGGGCTTTCGAAGATAGAACCGTTCTTACCTACGAACATGAACCACAACCAGGATAACCAAATTGTTGAAAACTCATTGCAAATTAGATATTGACTATAGTAGGAGAGACAGACACCCGCGAGCCACTTATGCAAAACTAGTTGCATGTCAAGTGTGGAACAGGTCTCATGTGCGAGGACATGTAAAGTTTATCCGGGCCGCTTCATCCCACTATGTAGGGCTGGAATTATAACTCGAAACTCGCGATCTAAATGAGTAACTTGTGATATAGCTCGACTCGGCTCGAACTCGGTGTCTAACGAGTCGAGCCAAGTTTTTGATTTGAGCTTGTTTGTTCACCCAAGCTAAATGAGCTACTCGCGAGCTACTCATTTAGCTCATTAAACTCGTTCAAATATAGAGTTTGAAATTTTCATAGATAAGTGTCATACTATGAATGTTCCTTGAAGCTGTAATGGCGTAGAGTTACTATATTTTTTATTGATCTTCCTTCGTGCTATTATGGAAGTACTATTATTGTTCTAGTTTCAAATTAGTAGAATAATTACTAGTTTTTCTTATATGTGCTCATATTCATAACTTATAACAATCTAAACGAGCTGCTCGCGAGCTACTCATGAGTTTACCGAGTCGAGCCGAGTTTCAAATATGAGCTCGTTCTGTAAACGAGCCGAGTCGAGCTAACTCGTTAGTTGAACGAGCTTTAGCGAGTCGAGCCGAGTTGGCTCGGCTCGGCTCGAATTCCAGCCCTACCACTATGCCACCAATATCCAAAGTACAACTAAGAAGCAACAAAATGATCATCATCGCCCACATACTCATATGTGTACTACCCGTGCAAAGCATCTACGCATAGATCCGGCTCTAATACCACTGTAGGGTTCGCAGCATAGAAAACAAAAAATTTCCTACGATGGGAACAACTATGTACCAAGATCTATCTACTAGATACAAACAACGGGCGGATGTACATCCGTAGAGAACATACCCTTGAAGACCGACAAAGATTAACGAGTCCAAAATCGTGGTTGATGTAGACGATCTCTTGCCGATCTCAAGATCGAGAGGAAGTCCTAGCGCCGCAAAACAGCAGCGCATCCGTGCTCGCACACACGTTCGAGGCACCGAGCAACCTCTGCCTCCTCGCTCCAGCGATGCAGCGGAAGCACAACTCTTTCTTGCCGAATAGCCACTGGGAACATGTATCTCGCTAGTCTGAGACCATGGGGAATAAATTCTAGAGGGGGAGAGAGATCTTTCACGAGGAGGTGTGTGTGAGAGAGAGGGAGGGGCTCCTTTTATAGGGAGAGGGGGTGCACCCAAGGGGCCATGCGCCAAGCCATGGGGCTGCCCCCACCTCTTCCACATTCATGTGGGTAGACACTCCACTCACTCAAATGCCTTTCAATTCCCTCCACTCAAAAACCCACTCAAATTCCCATTAAATTTCCACCAAATTTAATGCAAACTCTCATTAAATAAAACTCCTTTTATTTATTCAGAACTTTGTCAATTTCTTTAATGACAAACATTCACATATAATCCCTTGCTAGTATTTCATTTCACATGCAGAAACACTTTTTGCAATTTCACCCGAAAACCCGTTTCGGTATCTAGTGAAATAAATTCCTGCGCTTGTTATTCTTTTTGGCATGAAACTTTTGCTCCAAATGGATGTCGGTGTCTCTTAAGTGTGTCACCCTACGGTTCACGAATAATGCGGACATGATCGAGACCCCTCTCAGATCAATAATCAGAAGCGGGATCTGGAGACCCATACTGACTCCCACACATTCAACGATGACTTTCTTGTGATCGTCGGAACCTTTTACGCTAGTATATTAATCCCTTTGTTTCGCGATATATTACATGTACGATATTCGATCATCGGTATCTCCATACCTAGTTTGATCTCGTTACTGACATGCACTCTTTTCTCATTCCCGTGATATAACATTCTAGTGATCAAATCACTTGCTTGCAAGTTAATCAATGTGATATCACCGAGAGGGCCAGAGCATATCTATCCGTCATCGGGATGAACAAATTCCACTCTTGATCCATGGGCCTCAACATAACACTTTAGTAGTTCTGAACCCATCTTTATAATCACCCTGTTACGGTGTGACGTTTGATGTTATCAAGAAACTCTTCCGGTGTTAGTGATTGACATGATCTCATGGTCTAAGGATTTCGATCACTTCGTAAGTTGTTATAGCAATATAAACTCAATGACTTTGATCGTAATGCTATACTTCGGATGAATGTTCATCACACCATTACACTAATGTTGTGACCTCGTTATTAACAACATCCAATGTCCATGATCAGGAAACCTTTGATCATCTTGTTAATCAACGAGCTAGTTTATAACAGAGGCATAACTAGGAACTTCCTTTTTGTTTATTAAACACACATGTATTAACGTTTCCGTATTAATACAATCATAGCATGTAAAATAAACATTTATCATAAATAAGGAATACGATAATAACCACTTTATTATTGCCTCTCGGGCATATTCCCTTCAGTGGAATCTTCCTTTTATTAGAGACAATATCCTTCATATACTTTGAATAAGGAGGCAACTTAATAGCATCAGTCAAAGGAATTTGCAAAAATAAAGGCTTCATCCACTCACAAAACTTGTTGTAGTGTTCTTCCTCCTTTGACTTGTGTTTCTTACCTGGAAAAGGCATAGGTTTCTGCACCCAAGGTTCTCTCTCGCTACCATGTTTCTTAGCAATAAAATCTTCCTTAGTGTACCTAGTATTCTTAGTGTGCTCCTCAGGTTGTTCCTCAACTTCCTCCTTATCAGGGGCATCATTTTTATCACCACTTTCAGTTTCAGCATCAGAGACAGATATACTATTAGGATCTACAGCAGGTTCAAGTGGTTCCTCAAATATTTGTGTTTGTTTTTCTTTCTCTTACGAGGACTACCACAACTTTCACCTTGTTGAGAATCCTGCTCAATTCTTTTAGGGTGTCCTTCAGGATATAAAGGATCTTGAGTGGCTATACCACTCCTAGTTCTAATTCCATAAGCATGTTTATCTCCTGAGGCATTAACTAGCATATCCTTTTGTACCTTAGCAAGTTGATAAATTTGGGTTTGAACCATTTGAAAGTGTTTACAAAGCATTTTAATATCATTAGAAGTTCTTTCCACAATATATTTCAACTCTTTAATAGCTCTAGAGTTTTCCAACAAATGATTCTAAACTTGTTTATTAAAATTACCTTGCTTAACAATAAAAATGTCAAGTTCCTCTAAACATTGATCAGGAGGCTTACCATAAGGAATATCACCTTCATCAAAGTGTTGGAGAGAGTGTACCTCAATAGTAGATGAGTGAGGAATTGGCTTGCATAATTCTTCTATAGGAGGTAGATTCTTCACATCTTTAGCTCTAATATCTTTCTCCTTTAGACACTTCTTGGCTTCCTTCATCACTTCATCATTTAATGCAATACCTCCCTCTTCTTTGGTGTTGGTATTGGATCTGATTCAGGCACAACTGGTTCAGGAGTAATAGGTTTAGGTGTATTTTGCTCAGTTGAAGTTCAATCATCATAATTCTTGCTTATTTTAGCCATGAATTCTTCAGTATCTATACGAGTTCTTTTCCCGAAAACACAATCAGCAAAGCTATATAGGTATGTCCTAGAATCATCAGTTGGTCCATTATAATAAATATCAAGAAGCTCATTTTTAGGTAATAGACATCCAGGATGTGCATGAATCAAGGCACAGAACCTTGTCCATGACTCAGGCAATTTCTCTTCTTCTCCCTGTTTAAAATCAAAAATTCTCTACAAAGCAGCATGCCTAGCATTGGCAGGAAAATATTTCTGTAAGAAGGAAGCAATTAAACAATCAGGGCTATCAATGGAACCAGGAGGTAATCTATTAAACCAAGCCCTAGCTTCTCCTTTTAGTGAAAAGGGAAGATATTTGTAACAAAGTACTTGCGCATCTTAAAATCATCAAATAATAAAGCACTCATAATAGAAAGCGCATTCATACGAGCCACAACACTCTCATTTTCAGTCCCACAAAAAGGTTCTTTATCAACAATGTCCAAATAGGATAAATCAAGAGAGAAATCATAATCTTTATCTTTGATATCTATGGGAGAGGTTGCAAACTTAGGATCAAAGGACAGTTTAGGAATAATAGTACGTCAAGCTTGTGTAGCATGAGTATGTGGTGGTGGTGTAACAAGATTACTTATAATAGACGGTGAATCAAGAGCAATAGAGGTGTTTAGGACTGTACCTCTTCTTGTAGTTGATGGTAAAATAGGAAACTTTCCATCACAAGACTTCCCCATGATGAAAGGAGTAGCAGTGAACAATAGTAGATCCAAGTGAACATACAAATAAAGCTATGCTCCCCGGCAACAGCGCCAGAAAATATTCTTGATGACCCACAAGTATAGGGGATCGCAACAATCTTCGAGGGTAGTATTACCCAATTTATTGATTCGACACAAGGGGAGCCAAAGAATACTTGCAAGCCTTAACAACTGAGTTGTCAATTCAGCTGCACATGGAAATAATTCTTGCTCACAGAGGTTTATCAATAGTAACAGTTTGTAGTAGCAACGGCAAAGCAACAGCAGCAGTGAAACATGATCAATAGTAATAGTAGTCGCAAACAGTAGGTTATGAGCGTGGTAGGCATATGGATGGATGGAGGGGCGTTGCATGGACGGGTCTAAACATGTAAATTCAAGATCTAGGGCATTGCAGATAAATAAGAATAAGCATCCAAGTACTAAACAATCATAGGCATGTGCTCCATATATAGTCATGCGTGCTCGCAATGAGAACTTGCACAACATCTTTTGTCCTGCCAGCCCGTGGGAGCGGGGCCTCTAGAGAACTACTGACAATTAAGGTGCTCCTTTTAATAGAGCACCGGAGCAAAGCATTAACACTCCGTGAACACATGTGATCCTCTGTAACATCCCAAAAATATTAAACTTGGATCATCAAAATTAGGGTTAACAAAAACTTTACCAACTAAAAATATGAAAGCATTCATATGTGTGTGTAATCAAAATTTGGATTCTTTTGAATTGCCATGGTTCTGTGTTTCATTGCTTGTAAAAGGATTCTTAGCTGAAATAAACATCATCTAAACAATCCCCAAACTTTTCCCAAAGACAAACAACTCAAAATAAACAAATGAAGTGAATGGTCACTTTGGCCAAATTAACTCCCATGCCTACTTTGGCCATCTCTAGTTTTCAAAACTTAACTAAAACATTTGTGGATCTTTGCACCCCTTGTTAGTACTCATAATAAAGTACCAAGGCCCACTTTGTGATCATCCAAAAACATTCAAATGCTAAGTTTAAATGATAGTTTAAAATTGAATCTATCTCATATGGGAAGATCCCACTATTTCAAAAACCACTTAAACAAGCTCAATTTTCAAAACCCAAGCACCCACAGAATCCCCAGCACATGCCTAGCACACCCACCAAAATTCTTTTCAAAATTCAAAAGTAAGTTTCTTGCGGCCATTTCATCAAACAGCTTGCAGATTCAAATCAAACAAATCACAAACACTATAGTGTGCAGTAAATTTGGCCTAACTTGTTCCCTCTCTGGTTGCAACTAGTCTTTAGTAGATCATATAGCTCAATTGTAAACATCTAGCACCACTGTGAGCTTGCCTTGCCATCAATGGTGAGCAGGCCGAGCCACACCATGCCACCCCATTGTCGCCGGCCAGCTAGCAGCCACCCTAGCCTTGTCAACCTTGTCTGGGAGGTATCCAGCACCTCACCGCCGCTCATTGTCCCCTCCCCAAGCCAGTGCAAGCCGTGGACCACCAGGAACACCGCGCGCCCAGTGCCACTGCGACATGCCGAGCCCGCCCTAGAGCGCCGCACCCAGCACGCGTGCACACGCCGCCCCTCGACCGTAGCCCGTGCCTACCGCTTCGCCTTGATCCCAGGAACACGCCAAACACCCCCGTTCGCCACCCCGTGCCTCACAGCCACCGCTCGCCGTCGAAGACGCCGCCTCTGCCGTGCAGAGCACCGCATGTTCCCGACCGATTGCCATCGCCCCTAAGCACGCATTTAAGCTCTAGAGCATCGCCAGGAGACTGCCCGTCGACCGCCAACCTCAGCCATGCCGCTAGCCGCCCGTAGCCATGTGGCCACCGTCGCCTGCCCATCCCTCTCGGTCTTGCCATCGAGCCTATAAAAGGAGGCCACCCCCAGCCGTTTGAAGCACACCATTCCACTCCCCTCACCTCACTGATCGTTCCACCCTCTAGCCGGAGCACGAGGAGCAGCAGCTCGCCGGAATTGCGCCGGAGCAGGCCGCCTCTAGAGAAGAAGGGAGCCGTTGATTTCGACCACCCCTAGAGCTGCCTCGACCATCCCTGAGCTCGCCGTCGACCACTCATTCGTTTTCCCTCCTCGCCGTGGTCGCTGGAGCCCCGGTATGCCCCCTATGCACCCCCACTGAGCCGCTAGGGTTCAAGCTCGCCGGTGACATGTTCATCGTCGACGATGATCCCTAGCCACCGATCTTCCTTCTAATCCAACGAACCACACAGCCCCGTACCGCTTCACGTGTTATGAGCCACTGACTGGTGGAACCCCCTATCAGCTGAGCCTAGCACTGCGGAGTGACACTGGGCCGGCCCATTAACCTTTCCCGCGCAGCCCAACCGTTTGAATTTAGATTTTTCTATTTTAATTCAAACTCAGTTCTGTACCTATATTCAAAAATCAACCCATCTCGATTTAGTGAACCAAAATACACGAAACTAATTTTGTTAGAAAGGTACTGAAATGCTTAATCCAGGACCATTGGATTAAAATCATTTGGATCTATAGATCAACCTTGGTAAAAATAACAAGTCAAAAGCTTTTCTACATTCAAACATTTTTCAAAATTCAACCATAATAGCTTTTGAGTTGATTCCAACTCTCAAAAAACACATTTGATCATACCTTTCAGAATATATAAAAACATATGGGTTTACTTACAGAAATAATGTTCAAGGAATAAAAGAATGCCACATAGGCATTTCTATTCACTTTATTTATCTAAAATAAAAAGGTTAAACCTTATTAAATTGTGACACCACTTTAAATCACATTACCATGTACTGAAATATGTGGTTATGACATGTGTCAACATGATCCCATGTTTGAGTTGGAGAATATTAAATCTTAAATAGTTTTTCAATGAGTAGAAATTACTTTTCTCAAATTAAAATAAATAAGACAAATGCTTTAATCTTGTAATGATAGGTGATGATGCTAGATCATCTATAGTCCACCTTTGTGTGATGATTGAAAATAGTTAAGTATTTTTTGGTGATTGTGTACCTCGTATTTATTTATAGAGGCTAGTATCGACCAAGGATACGAGAAGGAAGGAGGATACTATGAGGAAGAAGCCAAGGAGAACTTCAACCACTGCTCTGCACAAGGCAAGCTAACACTTGCAATTATAAAAGTTAGATAACCTATGCAATGCACTAAGCATGCTTGGTTGGACACATTTGATGATACTGTTGGGGATATGCTATATGGGTATCCTCGTAGCATGTCTCTTATCCGACTAACCCAGGTGGCCCATAGTCGGTAGCATGGCCTATGGCCTGCTGGGCGGCCCAGTTAGGTGGATCCAGAAGGGAGGCCCATGCCGGATAAAGGAAGGCTACGGTGGAGTCACCAGCGTACCCGGAGCCTTGGAGTACAAAATACACAAGACTAGTAATAGACGGTGTAGAACTCTGTAACCTGTCCGGCTAGGACTTTTCCCTGTAACCCTAGGACCTGGCGACTATATAAGTCGGGCCTATGGGAGCCTTTAGGGCACGATAACTTAGACTTTCTAGTCACCTCGCACAGCGAACCTAATCTCTGTAAGTCGGCGTATTGCCATTATAGTGATTTATAGCAGGAGTAGGATTCCGCCACCGTTGTGGGATCTGAACCTGGGTAAGCTGTGTTACCTCGTACCTGTTGTCACATCCCAAGATTTTCCAAATCTTGTAATGTGAAAAATAAATAAACAAAATAAATTTTTGTTGAAAATCAGGGTGAAAAGAAACTTTTGTTTCTAAAAGGAAACTTAAAATCCCATCTTGAACAAACTTTGGTTAAAGTTTGAGTTCAACAAAAATCCAAATCAAGAGAAATGCATTCCTCAATGAATGTATCTGGAAATTGAACACTTGGAAAATAAATCCAAAACCCTAAGCCCTAATGGAATAAAAAAATCATTTCCAAGTTATCTCCAAATCCATGGACTTGATCCATACCAAAATTGATCAACAAATATTCACAAAGGATCAAGTAAGACCATAGAGATTGGTTTCACTTAGTTTGGAACCATAAATAAAATCTTATGAATATAATAAGATAAGGAAATTGAATTTCCAAAGCTAATAAAGCCCTTACCAAAAACCCATACCAATTGGTGAACAAATAATCCTAAAGGGATTAAAAAGATAAACATTTAATAAAGGCAAATAAAATATTTTGTTTTGATAAAATGAGTAAAGGTTTATTTAAATAAAATAATAAGGATGTAATATCCAAATTTTATTTAAGTAAAGGCTTTTCCCATTTTAAATAAACACCAAAACTTATTTATTCTTTTAAATAAGTTTTCCAAGTATTTTGTTTTCTCAAAATAAAACCTACTAAAGTGTTTTGGTTTTATTTTGGATTTCAAAATAAAGTTTTTAAATAAACAAATCCTATTTGAATTTTGAACTAAAGATCCATTTTATTTAATTATTAAATGGATCCTAAAATAAAAATATTATTTTATTTTGGATTTGGATTATGTTGATAAACAGAACCAAATTCAAAGTACAAAGTTGAGTGTTTGTTTGAATTGTTTGAATTTGTTTGAATGCTTGAATAATTGATTGAATTTTAAAACAGAAAAATAGAATTAGAAAAGGAAAAAGAAAGCAGACAGAAAAAAATAGGAAAAGGCAAGCCAGCCCACTAAGGCCCAGTCCAGCCTAGTCTTTCTCCCCCCCCCCCCACGAAACATTTCTCACTTAAAACCGCACCCACACCGAAGCTGACAGGTGGCCCCAAACCCCACACTCTCCCCCTCACTACCAGGTAGGCCCACATCACTGTTCGTCGTTTCACCCTCGCCCCTGAACCGTTTTCCCTCACACTCAAACTAACCCACAGAGTGAATGACAAGTGGACCACGTTCCCTCACCCTTTCCCACTGACCGGTGGACCCCATCCCTACTGTTCATCGTCGTTCCCACCACGACCTGTTCTTCCCCCTCGCCGGCTGTTTCCTGCGTTGAATTCGCCGATTAAATTCGCGTTAATGCTGCATTAATCTCTTGCCGCGACCACAGCTACTTAAACGCCTCCCTCTCCTCTTCCTTCTCCCGCAAACCACACCCCACCGGAGCCTCTAGGCTGCGCAAATTGCTTGCAATAACACCCTGTCCCCGACGGCTTCCCCAGCCAATGACGGCAGCCCCTCGCCGCCCCTTGCCTCCTCGATCGTGCTCTCGTGATCCCCACCTCCTGGCGATCATCCCCGTAACACCAGCTCGTCCCCGAGCACCCCAGAGTGTCGGCAACGACAACCTCCAGCACCGCCGCCGTCTGCCATCGCGCCGACAAACTCCCCCGGTAAACACCGTCCGCCCCAGCACCTCTCGATCATGCTCACATGAACCCCATGGTCGCCCGCATCTTACCATGCCTTTGTTTTGCCTTGGGGTAAACTACAGCGTCGCCCCGTCGTCAACCTGAGCGCCACCGTCTACTGCAAACTCCGGCGACTCTTCCTGGTAAGCTCGAACCTCCCCGATGCCATTCAGTGATGCTCACATACTCCTTAGTACCAGGCGCGTCTAACACACCCTCTGCCTTGCTTCGGCGAGCCCTGTAGCCTCGCCCCTGACAGCGTCTGACCGCACTCGAGAACCAGAGCAGCTCCGGCGAGCAATTCCCGCAACACCAACGCGCCCCTCGACAAGCAGAAGGCACGTTGAGCTTCCCCACGCCACGGCGAACACGGTGAGCACCCCCTCTGTCTTCCTCGCTTCCTAGAACCACCGCGAGCATCTCGTCTGGCCGTCGCCGCCATCCACCACCGCGCAGCGCCGCCCATCTGTGACCAGGCAGTAGCAGCCGTTAGATCTGGATCGAACGAATCGGATAGATTACTTAAACACCGAAGGGGTATGTTCTCTGGACCATGCGATCTAACTTGATCCAACGCTCCACAGCCACGATCCGGTCGAACCGGTACCGACGAATTAGATTAAGACACGTGTCTCTGATGGTTGGATTTAAAACAGAATTGATCTAATTGATGTTCAGTTTTGTAAAATCCATAACTTTGAATCCACACGTCCAAAAATTACAAATTTTATGTCGTTGGATTCAGGAGAGCAAGACCTAACCAAACCTGCCTTTGGTTTAGCAAATAGTATTTGCTAGATTGGTTGATTATGCAGAAACATTTGAGTGCTTGTTTAGATTAGAAAAATTGTTTAAAAATGATTTTTGGGTTAAAACCTTTGCAAATTGGTTTGTTGTGACCTTACTGACCCTAGAGACCAACCCTTGTCTTGGAAAATGATTTTTGAAAAGTTTAGAATGGATTAATTGGATTAGTCCATTTCTAGCTAATTAAAAACTATTGATTTGTTTTTGAAAATGTTTTGAGTAAAAAAACTTTGAGAAATGGTTTAGACCAAACCTACTGACCCAAACACCAAGTTTTGCAATAGCAACTCATTTGGTGAAACAAAATAAGGAATCTTTGATTTAAAAACCATTTCTAGTCAAATAGAAATGTGGTTATTTTATTAAAAATGGTTTTGAAGTGAAACCCTCTTGCTAATAACTTTGCCACTTTGGTAAATGACCAATTTGGATCTTACAAAGTTTAGGAATCTAATAGAGACCCTCTTTGCAAAATAAACTATCTTGTGCATACTCCCATGCATGACCTAGTTTTCATAGTTTTGTGTGTGTGAAATGATGTTTGATTGATTATTTGGAATGCTAGTTGATTTGGTGTTTTGCTTGATTGGTAGATTGAGTTTGTGCCTTGCTTGATTGATTTGTAGTGACTTGAAGAGTGTGATTGTTGCAAGGACAAGGAGTGAACCTATACCCTCTACCAAAAAGGCAAGTGATACTTCATATCTTTGTCCCATTATTTTTCACTATGCATTAGTGTTTTTGCTAAGTAAAACTTGCATGGATTTTGTTTTGCTAAGTATAGACTTTGCTATAGGAAAACCTAGTAGATGAATCCTTAGTAGGATTTTCCTAAGTTAGGAATCCTATTACTACCAAGCTTAGCCTAGCTAATAGAAAACCTAGGTGGAATATATATTCATACTATGGAAAAATATCCTAAGTCTGAGGACTTATGTTTTGTTTAATAAAACAACTAAGTTAATGAATCACCTGGGTGGAATGGGACTTGCTTGGTGGTTTTTGGTTGAGTGGTTCACAAGGCCCATGTCTATGGTTTACCTTGTGTATCTCACTTGTGGATGGCCACCCAGGAACAAAGAGATTTGAGATGTCAAATGTTGAGAAGCTTCAAGTGCAACCACTTCGCAATATGGGCTCTGCCATGATCATATAGGTTGCAAGAACTTAGCCATATGGACAGTTGGTGGTAGTGTTTGATAGGATGGAGCGCGTCCATGATGGTCTAAGGGAAAGCTTCTGAAAGATCTTGTCTTGGGAAACCAAGTATTGTGGGGAAAGTGCACCACCTCTGCAGAGTGTAAAACCTAAGTACTTAGCCATGTCCCTAGTAAAGGACAATTTGAGCATCAAGACATGGAAGCAATCAAGAATCTCATCATTCCAATTTCTAAGTAAAACTTGTGGGTGAACAAGGGTTGTTTGAATTCTTCAATCTTTGATGGAGAGATGGCTTGGTACAAGGATCTTGAAATCTTTGATTGGGAAAAATGATTTTGCCAAGCAAATCTTCAGTCTTTGATTGGTAGATGCCTTGGAAAGGATCTTCAGTCTTTGATTGGTAGATGCCTTGGGAAAGATTTTGTCAAAACAAAAACTTAGTATTTTGAAAATGATAGGGAAAAATCTATTTTGAGCAATGCAAGCCTCAACTCCACTTAGCCAAATGCATATAGATGATAGACTCCACTATACTACTATAGTATCACTTGCCAATACAATTCAAATGTATTGACCCTTGTGGCTGTAACTTGCAATGTTGCAGGTTTGATTGATTTTAGTGAAGATTGATTGATTAGGATTACAAAGTCTACAACCAACATCTGCCTGTGGCACTTGAAGATGAAGGACCCATGACTATAGTTATTCCGCTGCAATGTAATGTAATAGCCTAATGAGCTATGTATTGATGTAATAAAATTATGTTATTCCTGGTTATAAAGTTATATTATGACCTTTGTTTCTTGATATTACATCTAAACTGTGGATGCTAGCTATTGATCCAGGGACTAGCATTGTAAACACAGGGGGCTCAATCTTATTAAAGGTTGGGGACCCTACAGAATGGTATCAGAGCATTGTGTTGCCTGTAGGATTTGTAAACCTAGGATTGGACAAAAACCCTTAGAAAAATAGGAGTTGTATTGTTCCAAAAACTTATTTACAAAACAATCTTGTAAACTCTTTCCTCAACCATTTCGGTTTCAACTCTACACCTCATCTATTTCAAACTTGATGGAAAAGCCTACCCCATGACCAAGGACTACACCATGTGCAAAGGACTTCTTCAACTTCTTTAACTCTAATGACTTCAACATCTTCAGCATGATCACCAAGGACTTACAACTTGGATATCACTAAAGACTACAAGTGAGACAAGAAATTTTGCCCAAGACTTGAAGACTAAGAAGACACAACTTAGAAGGAGCCATCATCACCTTTGAAGTTTGTGACCAAGACACAAGAATTCTCCAAGGATACAAAGATCTCATTCAAGAAGAATCAACCAAAAAGGATGGAAGGACCAAAAGTGAACCATATAGATGGACCACCATATTATAGATAAGTCAAACACACCAACTTATGTGGTGTAGCAAAAATATTTTGTTGCCTAAGTATATGCCTGAAAACTTGTTGTTTGAGTGGAATGTTTGTTTGTGATTGATTGCACATTGCTTGTGTGAATTGTGATGTGTGTGATTAGAATTGATTCCTTAGAAAATATCTTGCCTATTCTAATCCCTATCCAACCCAAACAGATGACTTCCCCAAGAAACTCCAACATCAAGGATGGTGACAACAACAACAACCAAGAGAAGCACATGAGAGAACTCATAGCAACCCAAAACCAGTTGAGCCAAGAGACAACTCAGCTTTTAGCCAACAACAATGGATTAGACCCAGCCATACAAAGGATTTTGAAACTTCAATCCCAATTGATTCAAGGATTGGTTACTCAAATGATCAACATGAGAGAAAACTTTTCCCAAAGAGCTAATGACAACAAGGATGACAAGGATGTTATTCTAGAAGGAACCCAAGTTAGCAATACTTGTGAAGTCAAGGATCATGCACCCAAGGAACATGAAAATAAATGCCCCAAGAAGAGAGAAAGATCTCCCACCTATGAGGAACAAGAACTAGAAGAACACCTAGCTTTGGAGCGACGCAAGAAGAAGAAGAAGAAATGCCTCAACACTAGCAAGAAGGATATTACACAAGTGCAATGTTTCAAATGCAAAGAGACGGGACACTATGCCAATGAATGCCCAGAAAAGAAGATGGATCAAATAAACAAATAAGAGGCAATGACACCAAAGGAAAAGAAAGATATCAGCCAAGTGATATGTTATAATTGCAAGAACCCAGGGCATTATGCAAGCAACTGTCCAGAAAAGATGAAGAACAAGTTGATCAAGCCTATGGAGAAACTCAACCTTGGCCCATGAGGACACTATGCAGATGGTTGCCCAGAGAAGTTTTCCAAGATTCCAAGCAAGCCAAGATGTAGTTTAGTTGGAAAAATTTTAAGGGTGGTAGTACCCTAGTTGTTTTGAACTTGCTTGTAACCCTAGCCTCCCCAAATCTCGAGGACGAGATTTATTTTAAGGGTGGTAGCCTGTCACATCCCAAGATTTTCCAAATCTTGTAATGTGAAAAATAAATAAACAAAATAAATTTTTGTTGAAAATCAGGGTGAAAAGAAACTTTTGTTTCTAAAAGGAAACTTAAAATCCCATCTTGAACAAACTTTGGTTAAAGTTTGAGTTCAACAAAAATCCAAATAAAGAGAAATGCATTCCTCAATGAATGTATCTGGAAATTGAACACTTGGAAAATAAATCCAAAACCCTAAGCCCTAATGGAATAAAAAATCATTTCCAAGTTATCTCCAAATCCATGGACTTGATCCATACCAAAATTGATCAACAAATATTCACAAAGGATCAAGTAAGACCATAGAGATTGGTTTCACTTAGTTTGGAACCATAAATAAAATCTTATGAATATAATAAGATAAGGAAATTGAATTTCCAAAGCTAATAAATCCCTTACCAAAAACCCATACCAATTGGTGAACAAATAATCCTAAAGGGATTAAAAAGATAAACATTTAATAAAGGCAAATAAAATATTTTGTTTTGATAAAATGAGTAAAGGTTTATTTAAATAAAATAATAAGGATGTAATATCCAAATTTTATTTAAGTAAAGGCTTTTCCCATTTTAAATAAACACCAAAACTTATTTATTCTTTTAAATAAGTTTTCCAAGTATTTTGTTTTCTCAAAATAAAACCTACTAAAGTGTTTTGGTTTTATTTTGGATTTCAAAATAAAGTTTTTAAATAAACAAATCCTATTTGAATTTTGAACTAAAGATCCATTTTATTTAATTATTAAATGGATCCTAAAATAAAAATATTATTTTATTTTGGATTTGGATTATGTTGATAAACAGAACCAAATTCAAAGTACAAAGTTGAGTGTTTGTTTGAATTGTTTGAATTTGTTTGAATGCTTGAATAATTGATTGAATTTTAAAACAGAAAAATAGAATTAGAAAAGGGAAAAGAAAGCAGACAGAAAAAAATAGGAAAAGTCAAGCCAGCCCACTAAGGCCCAGTTTAGCCCAGTCTTTCTCCCCCCCCCACGAAACATTTCTCACTTAAAACCGCACCCACACCGAAGCTGACAGGTGGCCCCAAACCCCACACTCTCCCCCTCACTGCCAGGTAGGCCCACATCACTGTTCGTCGTTTCACCCTCGCCCCTGAACCGTTTTCCCTCACACTCAAACTAACCCACAGAGTGAATGACAAGTGGACCCCGTTCCCTCACCCTTTCCCACTGACCGGTGGACCCCATCCCTACTGTTCATCGTCGTTCCCACCGCGACCTGTTCTTCCCCCTCGTCGGCTGTTTCCTGCGTTGAATTCGCCGATTAAATTCACGTTAATGCTGCGTTAATCTCTCGCCGCAACCACAGCTACTTAAACGCCTCCCTCTCCTCTTCCTTCTCCCGCAGACCACACCCCACCGGAGCCTCTAGGCTGCGCAAATTGCTTGCAATAACACCCTGTCCCCGACGGCTTCCCCGGCCAATGCCGGCAGCCCCTCGCCGCCCCTTGCCTCCTCGACCGTGCTCTCGTGATCCCCACCTCCTGGCGATCATCCCCGTAGCACCAGCTCGTCCCCGAGCGCCCCAGAGTGTCGGCAACAAAAACCTCCAGCACCGTCGCCGTTTGCCATCGCGCCGACAAACTCCCTTGGTAAACACCGTCCGCCCCAGCACCTCTCGATCATGCTCACATGAACCCCATGGTCGCCCGCATCTTACCATGCCTTTGTTTTGCCTTGGGGTGAACTGCAGCGTCGCCCCGTCGTCAACCTGAGCGCCACCGTCTACTGCAAACTCCGGCGACTCTTCCTGGTAAGCTCGAACCTCCCCGATGCCATTCAGTGATGCTCACATACTCCTTAGTACCAGGCGCGTCTAACACACCCTCTGCCTTGCTTCGGCGAGCCCTGTAGCCTCGCCCCTGACAGCGTCTGACCGCACTCGAGAACCAGAGCAGCTCCGGCGAGCAATTCCCGCAACACCAACGCGCCCCTCGACAAGCAGAAGGCACGTTGAGCTTCCCCACGCCACGGCGAACACGGTGAGCACCCCCTCTGTCTTCCTCGCTTCCTAGAACCACCGCGAGCATCTCGTCTGGCCGTCGCCGCCATCCACCACCGCGCAGCGCCGCCCATCTGTGACCAGGCAGTAGCAGCCGTTAGATCTGGATCGAACGAATCGGATAGATTACTTAAACATCGAAGGGGTATGTTCTCTGGACCGTGCGATCTAACTTGATCCAACGCTCCACAGCCACGATCCGGCCGAACTGGTACCGACGAATTAGATTAAGACACGTGTCTCTGATGGTTGGATTTAAAACATAATTGATCTAATTGATGTTCAGTTTTGTAAAATCCATAACTTTGAATCCACACGTCCAAAAATTACAAATTTTATGTCGTTGGATTCAGGAGAGCAAGACCTAACCAAACCTGCCTTTGGTTTAGCAAATAGTATTTGCTAGATTGGTTGATTATGCAGAAACATTTGAGTGCTTGTTTAGATTAGAAAAATTGTTTAAAAATGATTTTTGGGTTAAAACCTTTGCAAATTGGTTTGTTGTGACCTTACTGACCCTAGAGACCAACCCTTGTCTTGGAAAATGATTTTTGAAAAGTTTAGAATGGATTAATTGGATTAGTCCATTTCTAGCTAATTAAAAACTATTGATTTGTTTTTGAAAATGTTTTGAGTAAAAAAAACTTTGAGAAATGGTTTAGACCAAACCTACTGACCCAAACACCAAGTTTTGCAATAGCAACTCATTTGGTGAAACAAAATAAGGAATCTTTGATTTAAAAACCATTTCTAGTCAAATAGAAATGTGGTTATTTTATTAAAAATGGTTTTGAAGTGAAACCCTCTTGCTAATAACTTTGCCACTTTGGTAAATGACCAATTTGGATCTTACAAAGTTTAGGAATCTAATAGAGACCCTCTTTGCAAAATAAACTATCTTATGCATACTCCCATGCATGACCTAGTTTTCATAGTTTTGTGTGTGTGAAATGATGTTTGATTGATTATTTGGAATGCTAGTTGATTTGGTGTTTTGCTTGATTGGTAGATTGAGTTTGTGCCTTGCTTGATTGATTTGTAGTGACTTGAAGAGTGTGATTGTTGCAAGGACAAGGAGTGAACCTATACCCTCTACCAAAAAGGCAAGTGATACTTCATATCTTTGTCCCATTATTTTTCACTATGCATTAGTGTTTTTGCTAAGTAAAACTTGCATGGATTTTGTTTTGCTAAGTATAGACTTTGCTATAGGAAAACCTAGTAGATGAATCCTTAGTAGGATTTTCCTAAGTTAGGAATCCTATTACTACCAAGCTTAGCCTAGCTAATAGAAAACCTAGGTGGAATATATATTCATACTATGGAAAAATATCCTAAGTCTGAGGACTTATGTTTTGTTTAATAAAACAACTAAGTTAATGAATCACCTGGGTGGAATGGGACTTGCTTGGTGGTTTTTGGTTGAGTGGTTCACAAGGCCCATGTCTATGGTTTACCTTGTGTATCTCACTTGTGGATGGCCACCCAGGAACAAAGAGATTTGAGATGTCAAATGTTGAGAAGCTTCAAGTGCAACCACTTCGCAATATGGGCTCTGCCATGATCATATAGGTTGCAAGAACTTAGCCATATGGACAGTTGGTGGTAGTGTTTGATAGGATGGAGCGCGTCCATGATGGTCTAAGGGAAAGCTTCTGAAAGATCTTGTCTTGGGAAACCAAGTATTGTGGGGAAAGTGCACCACCTCTGCAGAGTGTAAAACCTAAGTACTTAGCCATGTCCCTAGTAAAGGACAATTTGAGCATCAAGACATGGAAGCAATCAAGAATCTCATCATTCCAATTTCTAAGTAAAACTTGTGGGTGAACAAGGGTTGTTTGAATTCTTCAATCTTTGATGGAGAGATGGCTTGGTACAAGGATCTTGAAATCTTTGATTGGGAAAAATGATTTTGCCAAGCAAATCTTCAGTCTTTGATTGGTAGATGCCTTGGAAAGGATCTTCAGTCTTTGATTGGTAGATGCCTTGGGAAAGATTTTGTCAAAACAAAAACTTAGTATTTTGAAAATGATAGGGAAAAATCTATTTTGAGCAATGCAAGCCTCAACTCCACTTAGCCAAATGCATATAGATGATAGACTCCACTATACTACTATAGTATCACTTGCCAATACAATTCAAATGTATTGACCCTTGTGGCTGTAACTTGCAATGTTGCAGGTTTGATTGATTTTAGTGAAGATTGATTGATTAGGATTACAAAGTCTACAACCAACATCTGCCTGTGGCACTTGAAGATGAAGGACCCATGACTATAGTTATTCCGCTGCAATGTAATGTAATAGCCTAATGAGCTATGTATTGATGTAATAAAATTATGTTATTCCTGGTTATAAAGTTATATTATGACCTTTGTTTCTTGATATTACATCTAAACTGTGGATGCTAGCTATTGATCCAGGGACTAGCATTGTAAACACAGGGGGCTCAATCTTATTAAAGGTTGGGGACCCTACAGAATGGTATCAGAGCATTGTGTTGCCTGTAGGATTTGTAAACCTAGGATTGGACAAAAACCCTTAGAAAAATAGGAGTTGTATTGTTCCAAAAACTTATTTACAAAACAATCTTGTAAACTCTTTCCTCAACCATTTCGGTTTCAACTCTACACCTCATCTATTTCAAACTTGATGGAAAAGCCTACCCCATGACCAAGGACTACACCATGTGCAAAGGACTTCTTCAACTTCTTTAACTCTAATGACTTCAACATCTTCAGCATGATCACCAAGGACTTACAACTTGGATATCACTAAAGACTACAAGTGAGACAAGAAATTTTGCCCAAGACTTGAAGACTAAGAAGACACAACTTAGAAGGAGCCATCATCACCTTTGAAGTTTGTGACCAAGACACAAGAATTCTCCAAGGATACAAAGATCTCATTCAAGAAGAATCAACCAAAAAGGATGGAAGGACCAAAAGTGAACCATATAGATGGACCACCATATTATAGATAAGTCAAACACACCAACTTATGTGGTGTAGCAAAAATATTTTGTTGCCTAAGTATATGCCTGAAAACTTGTTGTTTGAGTGGAATGTTTGTTTGTGATTGATTGCACATTGCTTGTGTGAATTGTGATGTGTGTGATTAGAATTGATTCCTTAGAAAATATCTTGCCTATTCTAATCCCTATCCAACCCAAACAGATGACTTCCCCAAGAAACTCCAACATCAAGGATGGTGACAACAACAACAACCAAGAGAAGCACATGAGAGAACTCATAGCAACCCAAAACCAGTTGAGCCAAGAGACAACTCAGCTTTTAGCCAACAACAATGGATTAGACCCAGCCATACAAAGGATTTTGAAACTTCAATCCCAATTGATTCAAGGATTGGTTACTCAAATGATCAACATGAGAGAAAACTTTTCCCAAAGAGCTAATGACAACAAGGATGACAAGGATGTTATTCTAGAAGGAACCCAAGTTAGCAATACTTGTGAAGTCAAGGATCATGCACCCAAGGAACATGAAAATAAATGCCCCAAGAAGAGAGAAAGATCTCCCACCTATGAGGAACAAGAACTAGAAGAACACCTAGCTTTGGAGCGACGCAAGAAGAAGAAGAAGAAATGCCTCAACACTAGCAAGAAGGATATTACACAAGTGCAATGTTTCAAATGCAAAGAGACGGGACACTATGCCAATGAATGCCCAGAAAAGAAGATGGATCAAATAAACAAATAAGAGGCAATGACACCAAAGGAAAAGAAAGATATCAGCCAAGTGATATGTTATAATTGCAAGAACCCAGGGCATTATGCAAGCAACTGTCCAGAAAAGATGAAGAACAAGTTGATCAAGCCTATGGAGAAACTCAACCTTGGCCCATGAGGACACTATGCAGATGGTTGCCCAGAGAAGTTTTCCAAGATTCCAAGCAAGCCAAGATGTAGTTTAGTTGGAAAAATTTTAAGGGTGGTAGTACCCTAGTTGTTTTGAACTTGCTTGTAACCCTAGCCTCCCCAAATCTCGAGGACGAGATTTATTTTAAGGGTGGTAGCCTGTCACATCCCAAGATTTTCCAAATCTTGTAATGTGAAAAATAAATAAACAAAATAAATTTTTGTTGAAAATCAGGGTGAAAAGAAACTTTTGTTTCTAAAAGGAAACTTAAAATCCCATCTTGAACAAACTTTGGTTAAAGTTTGAGTTCAACAAAAATCCAAATAAAGAGAAATGCATTCCTCAATGAATGTATCTGGAAATTGAACACTTGGAAAATAAATCCAAAACCCTAAGCCCTAATGGAATAAAAAATCATTTCCAAGTTATCTCCAAATCCATGGACTTGATCCATACCAAAATTGATCAACAAATATTCACAAAGGATCAAGTAAGACCATAGAGATTGGTTTCACTTAGTTTGGAACCATAAATAAAATCTTATGAATATAATAAGATAAGGAAATTGAATTTCCAAAGCTAATAAATCCCTTACCAAAAACCCATACCAATTGGTGAACAAATAATCCTAAAGGGATTAAAAAGATAAACATTTAATAAAGGCAAATAAAATATTTTGTTTTGATAAAATGAGTAAAGGTTTATTTAAATAAAATAATAAGGATGTAATATCCAAATTTTATTTAAGTAAAGGCTTTTCCCATTTTAAATAAACACCAAAACTTATTTATTCTTTTAAATAAGTTTTCCAAGTATTTTGTTTTCTCAAAATAAAACCTACTAAAGTGTTTTGGTTTTATTTTGGATTTCAAAATAAAGTTTTTAAATAAACAAATCCTATTTGAATTTTGAACTAAAGATCCATTTTATTTAATTATTAAATGGATCCTAAAATAAAAATATTATTTTATTTTGGATTTGGATTATGTTGATAAACAGAACCAAATTCAAAGTACAAAGTTGAGTGTTTGTTTGAATTGTTTGAATTTGTTTGAATGCTTGAATAATTGATTGAATTTTAAAACAGAAAAATAGAATTAGAAAAGGGAAAAGAAAGCAGACAGAAAAAAATAGGAAAAGTCAAGCCAGCCCACTAAGGCCCAGTTTAGCCCAGTCTTTCTCCCCCCCCCCCACGAAACATTTCTCACTTAAAACCGCACCCACACCGAAGCTGACAGGTGGCCCCAAACCCCACACTCTCCCCCTCACTGCCAGGTAGGCCCACATCACTGTTCGTCGTTTCACCCTCGCCCCTGAACCGTTTTCCCTCACACTCAAACTAACCCACAGAGTGAATGACAAGTGGACCCCGTTCCCTCACCCTTTCCCACTGACCGGTGGACCCCATCCCTACTGTTCATCGTCGTTCCCACCGCGACCTGTTCTTTCCCCTCGTCGGCTGTTTCCTGCGTTGAATTCGCCGATTAAATTCACGTTAATGCTGCGTTAATCTCTCGCCGCAACCACAGCTACTTAAACGCCTCCCTCTCCTCTTCCTTCTCCCGCAGACCACACCCCACCGGAGCCTCTAGGCTGCGCAAATTGCTTGCAATAACACCCTGTCCCCGACGGCTTCCCCGGCCAATGCCGGCAGCCCCTCGCCGCCCCTTGCCTCCTCGACCGTGCTCTCGTGATCCCCACCTCCTGGCGATCATCCCCGTAGCACCAGCTCGTCCCCGAGCGCCCCAGAGTGTCGGCAACAAAAACCTCCAGCACCGTCGCCGTTTGCCATCGCGCCGACAAACTCCCTTGGTAAACACCGTCCGCCCCAGCACCTCTCGATCATGCTCACATGAACCCCATGGTCGCCCGCATCTTACCATGCCTTTGTTTTGCCTTGGGGTGAACTGCAGCGTCGCCCCGTCGTCAACCTGAGCGCCACCGTCTACTGCAAACTCCGGCGACTCTTCCTGGTAAGCTCGAACCTCCCCGATGCCATTCAGTGATGCTCACATACTCCTTAGTACCAGGCGCGTCTAACACACCCTCTGCCTTGCTTCGGCGAGCCCTGTAGCCTCGCCCCTGACAGCGTCTGACCGCACTCGAGAACCAGAGCAGCTCCGGCGAGCAATTCCCGCAACACCAACGCGCCCCTCGACAAGCAGAAGGCACGTTGAGCTTCCCCACGCCACGGCGAACACGGTGAGCACCCCCTCTGTCTTCCTCGCTTCCTAGAACCACCGCGAGCATCTCGTCTGGCCGTCGCCGCCATCCACCACCGCGCAGCGCCGCCCATCTGTGACCAGGCAGTAGCAGCCGTTAGATCTGGATCGAACGAATCGGATAGATTACTTAAACACCGAAGGGGTATGTTCTCTGGACCATGCGATCTAACTTGATCCAACGCTCCACAGCCACGATCCGGTCGAACCGGTACCGACGAATTAGATTAAGACACGTGTCTCTGATGGTTGGATTTAAAACAGAATTGATCTAATTGATGTTCAGTTTTGTAAAATCCATAACTTTGAATCCACACGTCCAAAAATTACAAATTTTATGTCGTTGGATTCAGGAGAGCAAGACCTAACCAAACCTGCCTTTGGTTTAGCAAATAGTATTTGCTAGATTGGTTGATTATGCAGAAACATTTGAGTGCTTGTTTAGATTAGAAAAATTGTTTAAAAATGATTTTTGGGTTAAAACCTTTGCAAATTGGTTTGTTGTGACCTTACTGACCCTAGAGACCAACCCTTGTCTTGGAAAATGATTTTTGAAAAGTTTAGAATGGATTAATTGGATTAGTCCATTTCTAGCTAATTAAAAACTATTGATTTGTTTTTGAAAATGTTTTGAGTAAAAAAACTTTGAGAAATGGTTTAGACCAAACCTACTGACCCAAACACCAAGTTTTGCAATAGCAACTCATTTGGTGAAACAAAATAAGGAATCTTTGATTTAAAAACCATTTCTAGTCAAATAGAAATGTGGTTATTTTATTAAAAATGGTTTTGAAGTGAAACCCTCTTGCTAATAACTTTGCCACTTTGGTAAATGACCAATTTGGATCTTACAAAGTTTAGGAATCTAATAGAGACCCTCTTTGCAAAATAAACTATCTTGTGCATACTCCCATGCATGACCTAGTTTTCATAGTTTTGTGTGTGTGAAATGATGTTTGATTGATTATTTGGAATGCTAGTTGATTTGGTGTTTTGCTTGATTGGTAGATTGAGTTTGTGCCTTGCTTGATTGATTTGTAGTGACTTGAAGAGTGTGATTGTTGCAAGGACAAGGAGTGAACCTATACCCTCTACCAAAAAGGCAAGTGATACTTCATATCTTTGTCCCATTATTTTTCACTATGCATTAGTGTTTTTGCTAAGTAAAACTTGCATGGATTTTGTTTTGCTAAGTATAGACTTTGCTATAGGAAAACCTAGTAGATGAATCCTTAGTAGGATTTTCCTAAGTTAGGAATCCTATTACTACCAAGCTTAGCCTAGCTAATAGAAAACCTAGGTGGAATATATATTCATACTATGGAAAAATATCCTAAGTCTGAGGACTTATGTTTTGTTTAATAAAACAACTAAGTTAATGAATCACCTGGGTGGAATGGGACTTGCTTGGTGGTTTTTGGTTGAGTGGTTCACAAGGCCCATGTCTATGGTTTACCTTGTGTATCTCACTTGTGGATGGCCACCCAGGAACAAAGAGATTTGAGATGTCAAATGTTGAGAAGCTTCAAGTGCAACCACTTGGCAATATGGGCTATGCCATGATCATATAGGTTGCAAGAACTTAGCCATATGGACAGTTGGTGGTAGTGTTTGATAGGATGGAGCGCGTCCATGATGGTCTAAGGGAAAGCTTCTGAAAGATCTTGTCTTGGGAAACCAAGTCTTGTGGGGAAAGTGCACCACCTCTGCAGAGTGTAAAACCTAAGTACTTAGACATGTCCCTGGTAAAGGACAATTTGAGCATCAAGACATGGAAGCAATCAAGAATCTCATCATTCCAATTTCTAAGTAAAACTTGTGGGTGAACAAGGGTTGTTTGAATTCTTCAATCTTTGATGGAGAGATGGCTTGGTACAAGGATCTTGAAATCTTTGATTGGGAAAAATGATTTTGCCAAGCAAATCTTCAGTCTTTGATTGGTAGATGCCTTGGAAAGGATCTTCAGTCTTTGATTGGTATATGCCTTGGGAAAGATTTTGTCAAAACAAAAACTTAGTGTTTTCAAAATGACAGGGAAAAATCTATTTTGAGCAATGCAAGCCTCAACTCCACTTAGCCAAATGCATATAGATGATAGACTCCACTATACTACTATAGTATCACTTGCCAATACAATTCAAATGTATTGACCCTTGTGGCTGTAACTTGCAATGTTGCAGGTTTGATTGATTTTAGTGAAGATTGATTGATTAGGATTACAAAGTCTACATCCAACATCTGCCTGTGGCACTTGAAGATGAAGGACCCATGACTATAGTTATTCCGCTGCAATGTAATGTAATAGCCTAATGAGCTATGTATTGATGTAATAAAATTATGTTATTCCTAGTTATAAAGTTATATTATGACCTTTGTTTCTTGACATTACATCTAAACTGTGGATGCTAGCTATTGATCCAGGGACTAGCATTGTAAACACAGGGGGCTCAATCTTATTAAAGGTTGGGGACCCTACACCCGTCAACCATCCGCCTTACCCCACGTCTCTAAACACGTACTGTGAGGACCCCTCCATGGCGTACTCGTCGGCAATACCACGACAGTTGGCGCCCACCGTGGGGCAAGAGGCGCTTCAGGCTCTTCAGCGGGCGAGGACCAAGATCTTCGCAGGAATCGGCGAAACCGTAGCCATCGGTCGTGTTCTCTTCTCCGGCAACGTTCCGATCGCCCCCCCCCCCCGACGATTTCGGGATCCCGGCGAAGGCGAACCCTACGTGGTGCTCGATCGTTCCTATCGGAGACATCCACCTCTTCATCAGCGAACCGACTCGGGCACTAGTTCCCTGGGAGTCGGAGGAGCATCAAGACCCGCACGGACCGCCTACGGGCAGGATATGTTCGCGGAAGGATCGATGTCGCATCTCTCTTCGGAGTTTGCCGGCAAAGATCAGAAAGCATCAAGACCCGCACGGAACGCCTATAGGCAGGATACGCTCGCGGAAGGATCGATGTCGGATCTCTCCTCGGAGTTTGCCGGCAAAGATCGGAAAAATTCAAGACCCACCCAAACCACCCCTGTGCAGGACATAAAGGTGGAAGATCCCTGCAAATCCGCCAGCTTTGTCCGTGCGTCTGGACAACAGAGATCCAAGTTCGTCGGCGTGGTTACCATCTTCGATCTGGCACGCTGCGTTCAGGGAGAAGGCGAAAACCCCCGCGATTACCTGGCCAGGTGGCTCTGTATACGAGCCGATCTAGTCCACTACCCCAATGATGATGCCATCTATCACTTTGTGGAACGACTGGAACATGGAACGCTTCTCCGACACTCTCTAAGACGGCAACAGGCGTCAGGACGCCTTACCTTCGAAGGCGTGGTAAACACCGTCAACAACTACGCGGAGGCTGAAGCGGCAGCTCAAGCAGCGCCTGCGCTCATTGACGGACCACCACCGCCTCCGGCCGCCATCGTCGTAGTAGCGCCACCACCTCCAGTTATCATCGAGTCCGTTGCACCTCCACCGCCCGTCATCGAGGAAGTCTTGGCACCTCCCGACTCTGTCATTGACGCGCTCTACGCTGATTTCAGCGCAGATTCAGAGGAAATAGACTTCAGTCCAGAAGAGCTAGACTCCTCTATGCAGGAGATGGAGGAGAAGTACTCGCGCGATGAACAAGCTAATAACACCGTCATGTCCCGAGGGGTGTTCGTCACCATTAGGACAGCGATGGATGAAGACCAGCCCGGGCAAGCTCCGCCTACGGCGCTGGATAAGGGGAAGGGACCACTTATTGCTGCCGACAATGCTCGCGCAAAGGTCATGCCTCCTCCGCCTAATCCAGTGCAGTAGCCGCAGGAACTCGGCACCGGTCCGAGCAACAGCAACACCGCAAACTTGCCGCCTCCAGCATCCACGTCGGCAGCAGCCCATGTTACCCCGGCTGATAGAGTAATGTACGGCAATCTCCTCGTTGAGCCACTAACTGTTGATCATATCTGGAATGTGATTCAGCTTGACGAAAAGCGCCAGCAGCTGCTGGAGGAAGCACAAGCCATCGCGGAGCAAGGTGCTAAACTAGATCGAGATCTGGTCAATGCGCAGAAGTCCATAGAAAAAGCTAGAGCAATGGAGGCCGAGTACAAGACTCTGCTACATTAGCAGAAGGCTAAGAAAGCTCCGGCTCGCGTCATCAACGATCCTGGTGTACGGCGCAACCTAGGATGGTCTCCATCAAAGCCGGCACAGGCCAAGCCATACATTGACAGTGAAGGCAAACAGGTGATGCCCACCCCACTCCTTAACCTCGCCATCGCCAAGACCCTTCTGGAGCAGGATAGATCGCCTGAGACAGTACAACGGGTTTATGACCTAGTGGCCAAGGCGGTAAAGCAACAGGAAAAGGCCACCTCTCAGAGGTTTCAGTCTGACCCAGCGCTCTGCCGATCTAGCCAGTACAAGCCGCCAAGGGACGGATCTCCTCAGGATGTCGGATCACGGACGGGTTCATCAGAACAAAGACAGAGGGATGCACGCAGCAGGAAGGATGCTATTCCCATATCTTCCGACCACGGAGAAAGAGCCCAACCTCGCCGTCCATCGCCACCGCTCCGATCCCCCCGACGTCAGGAAGACTACAAGACTCAACATCGCACGGATATGCCGCCGCCAAAGCAGTGCGGCATCGCCATCCGCGACAACGTGGCACATACCCGTCATGATGAAGAGCACCACCAAGGACATAAGAGCAGGTCCCACCACGACCCTCCGCGTCCGACAAGCAACCGCGACGGGCGTGGGGCGTCGCAGGAGGGTAACAGCAAGAAGGCTAACCCACCGCCACCTCCGCCTCCGTTGCCACCAAGCAGTCACCATGGCGGAAGAGGCCCGCGTCGTTCACGCAGCCCATCCCCTGTTGACAACAAGAAGAAGAACCCAGAGCCATACGATGCACGTTCGCGGATCGATAAGATCCACGAGGCCCGGGAAGGACCATACATGGGACCACGTTGCTTTGGACCTGCAATACGGTCCGCAACTTACCCCAAAGGTTTCCGGATTGACAAGACCATCAAGCCCTATGACGGCACCGCCAAGCCTGCCACATGGTTACAGGACTACGGCAACGCGGTGGAGATTTCCGGAAGCAACCCCAACGTCGTCGTCAAGTACCTCCCGTTAATGTTGGCGGGCACGGCCCGTCAATGGATCGACGACTTGCCGGAAAAATCTATCTACAACTAGCTGGACATGCAAGAAGCGTTCACCAAGAACTTGGAGGGTACATATAAGCGTCCCTGCACGGTGGGTGATCTACAGCGGTGCGTGCAAGAGAAAGACGAGACATCTCGCGCCTACCTCTCCCGCTGGCTGGATATGAAAAATTCCTGCGCAGGAGTGCACGCCCAGACCGCCATGGCCGCCTTCATCGATGGGTTGGAAAGGGGTACGTTGCTCCGACATAAGCTAAAGCGCTTGCAGGACAATCACCAGCTTGACTTGAATCAGATGATTCAGTTGGCTAGTGAGTTCGCAGCTGCCGACGACGATGCTCGTGGATCTTTGCCGGCAACGGCCGTTCCAACCCAAGCTCGGAGGAACAGCAGTACAAAGCGGAAATCCGCTCCAGAAGAAAAGCAATCTACCGACATGGTCGCCATGACTTTTGTAGGACGAGGCGAAAGCGGACAATGTGGCCGAGGAAGGGGAGCAGGCCGCGGGCAGCAGCGAGGAAGTGAAACCAACTCGGCACCACTCCGCGTTCCCCAAACCTACGAAGAATACCGCGATATGCCGTGCCTCGTACACCTCGACGCCACCGGCAAGACCACCCATACCAATCGACACTGCAAATTCGTCAACGACCTCAAGGAAGACCCGGAGTCCGGCTATAAGCGAAGTCGGAAGAACAGACCGCGAGGCAAGGGCAAGGGGAAGAAGAAGGAGGAGGAGTCCAAGGATTCAAGTGACATGGACGAGGACGTTAACCCCAAGCACGCCGCCAAGGGTGACGACAAGGGCAAGAACCCCTTCGCAAAGAAGGCCCCAGTCTACCACACTTTCCTTGGCACCCCCACCGTCTGACAACAGAAGACCTCTCTAAGGATCCTGATGGCTACTCTCCCCCCAGTCCCCCAATACCTGCGTTGGTCGGAGGTTCCAATCACTTGGGACAGGACGGACCACCCAGACCTTGTTCCCACAGAGAACCAGTACGCCATGGTCATCAACCCATTGATTGACGGTGCAGAGTTCACCAAGTGCATGGTGGATAGTGGAAGCAGCATCAACATTATGTACCCGGATACACTGCAGAAGATGAACTTGACGGAGGCAAACCTAAGGCGGACCAACACCGTGTTCCATGGCGTAGTTCCTGGTCGGGAGGCTCAGTCCCTTGGGTGCATCACACTTCAGGTAGCCTTTGGCGACGTTAATAATTACCGCCAAGAGCGCATGACCTTTGAGGTGGTCCCCTTCAAGAGCGTGTATCACGTCATATTCGGCCGCGACATATTCCACACGTTCATGGCCAAGCCATGCTTCGTCTACAACAAACTCAAGATACCTGGACCAAACGGTGTCATCATCGTATCCGGAAGCTTTACCAAGGCAAGGGACTACGAGATCAATGAAGCAGCCATTGCAGAAGCTGTCCTCTACAGCGAAGAATTCAAAGAGATCCAGAGCAAGGTCAATGACTCAGAGATGCCCGCGTTGAAGAAACAGATCTCCGACTCCGCTCCTGCGTTCAAGGCCGCCATCGAGACCAAGCCGGTAGAACTTGTGGTAGGCGATGCCTCCAAGACCGTCGCCACTGGGACGAATCTAGATCCCAAATAGGAAAGCGCGCTCGTCGAGTTCCTCCGTGAGAATAGGGACATCTTTTCCTGGCAACCTGCCGACATGAAAGGTGTACCTAGGGAACTTGCCGAGCATAGCCTAAACATAGATCCAACATGTAAACCAGTGAAACAACCTCTACGATGCTTCGGAGATGAGAAGAGACGCGCCATTGGCAAAGAGATAGCTAGGTTACTTAAGGCTGAGTTTATCCGAGAAGTCCTTCACACCCGATGGGTGGCCAATCCTATACTTGTCCCCAAAAAGGGAACCAATGAATTAAGAATGTGCGTTGATTACACCGGCTTGAACAAAGCATGTCCCAAAGATCCGTTTGCTTTGCCTCGCATTGACCAAGTCATTGAATCGACGGCTGGCTAGGAACTTTTGTGTTTTCTCGATGCATACTCAGGATACCATCAGATCAAGATGAGGATGTCGGACGAATTGGTCACTTCGTTCACTACCCCATACGGCACGTTTTGCTATATCACAATTCCCTTTGGGCTAAAAAAACGCAGGTGCTACCTACCAGCGGACAATGCAATGTTGCCTCCACGACCAAATTGGTCAGAACGTTCATGCTTATGTGGACAATATCGCGGTGATGTCTAAAAAATCAAACGACTTAATCTCTGACTTAAAAGAAACCTTTGATAATCTCCGGAAATACAACATGATGCTCAACCCTAAGAAGTGCGTCTTTGGGGTTCCAGCCGGCAAACTGTTAGGCTTCATCGTTTCCCAGCGAGGAATCGAGGTCAACCCGGAGAAAATCAAGGCCATCTTAAACATAAACCGTCCGACATGCCTAAAGGACATTCAACGACTAACAGGTTGTGTCGCAGCAGTTAGCCGGTTCATCAGCCGACTTGGAGAGAAGGCTTTGCCGCTGTACAAGTTGCTGAAGAAGGCGGACAAATTCACATGGACGGATGAAGCAGATGCAACATTGAAGCAGCTCAAGGAGATTCTTTCCTCAGCGCCCATCCTTGCAGCACCCGAGCCTGGTGAGCCCCTGTTAATCTACATGGCGGCAACCAACCGGGTTATCAGCATCGTCGTCGTCGTAGAGCGGAAAGAACCAGGCTATGAGCACGGCGTCCAACGACCAGTTTACTATGTAAGAGAAGTCTTGACGGAGTCCAAGCAGCGTTACCCGCACTACCAAAAGATAGCCTATGGAGTATTCCTCGCTTCACAGAAGCTGAGGCATTACTTTCAGGAGCACCCAATCACAGTAGTGAGCAAGACTCCATTGTCCAACATCATCAACAACAGCGACGCTACATGAAGGGTCGCGAAGTGGGGCATTGAACTTGCCGCCTTCGAGATCACCTACAAGAGGCGCGACTCTATCAAGTCACAAGCCTTGGTGGATTTCATTGCAGATTGGACGGAGATGCCAGATGCCACTCCATTGCCGGAGCCAGAGTATTGGGTGATGCACTTTGACGGATCAAAGCTGCTCAACGGCTCGGGGGCTGGTGTATTGCTACAGTCACCAAAAGGAGACAAGCTACACTACGTTCTGCAGATCTACTTCGAGGCTACAAACAACATGGCGGAGTATGAAGCACTCATTCATGGATTACGTGTGGCCAAGGATATTGGCATCAAGCGCATAGTTTCTTGTGGAGATTCCGACTTGGTTGCCCAGCAGGTGGCTGGCACCTGGAATGCGCGGAATCCTATGATGGCAGCATATCGCGACGAAGTGGATGAGATAGCTAAGAGCTTCTTGGGCTACGAAGTCAAGTATGTGCCTAGGGAGCAAAACGAGGCGGCTGATCTACTGTCTAAACTTGGATCAGGGTGCAAGCAAATTCCGCCAGGAGTTTTCCTAGAGCATCTGCGCACACCATCCGTGAAGGGAGCCGACGTCGACAACCTGGATAGAGCTGACTCTTTCGTCAATATGGTGACAAATATCCCTCCGGCTTGGACAAAGCCGTTCATGGAATATCTCGAACACGGAACTTTGCCTGACAACAAGGTCAAAAGACGGCAAATAGTACGGCGAGCAAAGGGTTATACCATAATCAATGGGCAACTCTATAAAAGGAGCACTACTGGGGTATACCTAAAGTGCGTTTCCCGGCTAGAAGGAATGGAAATCCTACGCGAAATCCATCTCGAAGATTGCGGGCACCATGCCTCTCCTCGATCGTTGGTCGCGAAAACCTTCCGGCAAGGATTCTACTGGCTGACCGTGAAGGCGGACGCCGACAAGCTGGTTGAGACTTGCACAGGATGCCAGTATTATGCCCGACAACCACATGTTCCTACTAAAGAATTGCGAACAATACCAATAACTTGGCCGTTTGCAGTCTGGGGGCTAGACATGGTAGGACCGTTACAAACGGCACCGTGTGGATTTACGCATCTGCTTGTAGCAGTTGACAAGTTCACCAAATGGATAGAAGCTAAACCCATTAGAAAGCTTGATGGGGCAACTGCCCTCAGATTTGTCCGGGATCTAGTGGTGAGGTTTGGTCTCCCACATAGCATCATCACCGACAACGGAAGCAACTTGTCACTCGGAGAAGTGGAGGCCTATTGCTGGGACAAAGGCATCCGACTTGACCTTGCATCTGTGGCACACCCACAATCCAATGGTCAAGTTGAGCGAGCCAATGGATTAATCTGCAGGGAATCAAGCCACGTCTTGAGGCACCGCTACATAGAGCAGCTGGAGCCTGGGTGGAAGAATTGCCATCTGTGCTGTGGAGTTTACAAACTACACCCAACAGATCCACCGGCTACACTCCCTATTTCATGGTATATGGAGCAGAATCCATCCTACCTTCCGACATCCTCCACGATGCACCAAGAGTTGCCGCCTACGACGAAGATGACGCTGAAGAATCTAGACGCCTAGATGTGGACCTTCTCGAGGAGGAGCGCATTTTGGCATGCCAAAGATCCGCCATCTACCAGCAGAAGCTACGCAGCTACCATAGTCGTCGCGTTCGGCATCGCTCGTTTAAAGAGGGAGATCTGGTGCTCCGACTTAAGCAGAAGAAGTCACACAAATTATCCCCGCCATGGGAAGGACCGTTCATCATAAGCAAGGCGCTGCTCAATGGGTCTTACTACCTTGTCGACAATCGTGAGCTCAAGGATAGACCCAACAAGGATCATAAGCGTAAGCGATGTGACCCGGATGATAACTACCCGGAGCTTGATCGGCCATGGAACATAGCACAGCTACGTCCTTTCTACACTTAGCATTTTTTATCTAATCGTGTGCCTCTTATATGATCAATGAAATAAAGCTCTTTGGTTCACTCATATTTCTGAGTCTTTTACCTCCTTTAGTGTTCATTTTTTGGATCATATAAACCTTTATGCACAAGCTTTGCGATTGCACTTGTGAAAATTCCGCCTACGGGCGTTAGCTTAAGTTTTCTGGTCTACACGTTCTTTGTTGCTTTTATGTGGATTCTGGAGTAGTGACTTTCGGCACTCATTGTCGGCGATTTTGTGCTTAGGTTATTGACGGTGCCATTGGGCATCATCACCTAAAGCGCATGGTTCCGACAACGAGTCTTCCGACTCACGAAAAGTCAAGCATACGAACCAAAGTAATGGATAAGCCAACACTTGCTTAAAAAATATATACATACTGAAACTTAGTTCTTAAAGTTGCAGGATACGATAACCATTGTTTTCTGCCTTACAGATTACATCAACAAAGTTTTTTCCGCACACACTTCAAAGGTGAAACAGAAATTACAAAGTGTTTTTCACTCTTTGGGTGCAGGAGACTTGGAGGCCGCATCATCCCCAGCTGGAGAATCACCCTCAGCATCGGTGCTATGGTGAGACTCGGAGGACTCCGGGTTGGCGTTGTCGAGAAAGTTCCTAGGCACGAAGACGTCCACATCCACCAACTCGGCAACCCTGGTATCATACCCCGCGAGTGAAGACAAGATGGTTTCGTGATCGATCTCCTTGCCGTCATCATCCACGTCGGGGATACCAGATGTCACCGTGTCGATGTTGGCATCTTCATAGTGTGCCTTCACCATGGACAACGCCATCCTTGCGCCAGCCCGTGCACATGAAGCTTTCCAGCTTGCAACACGCTCGGGGGCTCGGCGCAGAATCTCCGAGTACTTCACCATGGAGTCCGAGGCTTTGATATAAATCTGGAGGGGCTTGGCGATCTCCTTGGCTTGGGCGATGGCGGTGTTGATGAAGTTGCCGGCAAGAATCATGCATTCCTTGTCCGAAGGAGGCGAGCGGGTTAAGCCCATGGGCGCTGAAAATTCCGACAACGACTGCATGAGTTCAAAAATTCTAAGTATCCATACTTCAGAACTGCAAGGCGGAGGACACTTACTGAAGATGCTGGCCTTAGCTTGCCAGACGACGTCCGCCAAGTATTCCTTCTCTTGTTGGAGGAGCTTAAACGCCTCGCTATGGTGAAGGTTTTGCTCATCGGCAGCTTGCTTCTGATCCTTTAGGATCGCAAGCTCCTCCTTCAAGCGATTGATCTCAGCGGAGGCGGAGTCCTGTAGGGCTTTCATGGAATCCTCGTGCATCTGCAGCATTTCTTTCCTCTCCTTCTTAAGGATCTTGTTCTCGCTGTCCAGCAGCTGGATATGCTTGGACTGCTCGACAATATCCTTAGCCTTGGCAACATGTTCTGCAAGTCGGAGAAAACAAAGTACACATTGAGTACTCGGAGATTATGGGCACAAAAGTAAGACGAAAATGCGCAAAAAGAAAACAGACTCTTGTTTTTGATGATCTGTTCCTTCAAGATGGCGGTTTTACCCTTTTCAGCTTCAAGTCCGCGTGCATCTTCTGGTACTTCTCGTTGGCCATGCCCCTCCGAGCGTTCTTGTTCTGTGGAAACAAATACAAAGTTAAGTCGTTGTTTAGTATGCTTGGAGCTTCTAGTCAGAAATTTTCCACCTAGATGCTCAGGGGCTACAACAAGAGATTTTAACTTAGCAATATGCTTAGCTTTTATTTAAGCATCTAGTCGGAGCTAAATCAGTTCTCAACTAGAGGCTTGGGGGATACAGCATAAAGTTTTAACTCGGAAAATGCTTAGCTTTTCTTTAAGTATCTAGTCGGAACTAATCCAGTTACAACTAGAGACTTGGGGGCTACAGCACTTAAATTTATGAACACTGTGTATGCTACTCTTAAAGCATCTAGTCGGAATAATTCATTCCATCTAAATGCTTGGGGGCTACAGTGAGAGTTTTTTCCAACTTAGTCACTCTTAGAGCATATAGATGCAAAACCTATGGTTTTCCGTCTACATCCCCGGGGGCTACAGTGGGATACTCATATAAAATGCAAAAGGTAAAGCAAAACTTACAAGTGCGATGATCTTGAGGTTTGTAGCGCTCTCGGCCAGCAGCTTGCCAAAGGAAACATTGTTTCCTTGCAAGATATCTGCTTGTCGGAGCAGCTCCTCAATACCGCATGTCGGAGATGACGGCACTCCTCCAGGAACCATAGTTGTGTTACCCGGCAGGAGCGCCAGGTAAACTATCTTCGGGAATTCGAAGGGTTTCTGGGGAGTGGAGGAGCCGCCTTCGGCAGAGGTACCATCTCCCATCACCGCCTTGCCACTACTGATGGCATCCTTAGCCGGAGCTTCAGCCATTTGAAGAGCAGTGCTCTCCTGCGTCGCCTGCTCGCCAATAACAGCGAGCTCGGTAGAGGCGCCAGAATCCACTTCCATGACAGAAGGGCCTGGTGCCTCCTGGACTTGGGAGCTTGTCATAGCAGAGGAGGGCTTGACGGCATGAGTGGCAGGGGCGATGGTGGGAGAGGAGTCGCGACGCAGCATATCTTTAATGTTTCTACAAGCCCCAAGAGTCTTGGAGGACTTCTTGAGGCTGGTTGTGGCTTTCTTCCTGAAACGTGCAAAATGCATAAGTACAGGAATAAGACAGATAAATGAGACAATATCGGAGAACAAGAAGCTTACACTAGGGGGCGCTTTGGCAAACAACCCGGTGGCTTTCTTCTTTTCCGCCTCCAGGGCGGCAGTACTCTTTTTGGAGGCTCCACCCTCCGTCTTCTTCTTCTTACCTCCGTCGGCAGCGTCAGAGGTGGAGCTCTTCCGCTTTCGCGCCAAAGGGATATCATCGTCGGACACAACCATGACTTCCTTCATCTTTGGATCATAGATTTGGGAAGCCAGGTTGCCCTCATCTAGATCGCTAAGATGTTAAGTGAGAAATCACCGTATTAGACAAGATGATATTGGCAAGACGGAAAAACTAGAGCAATGTCATACACGGAAAATAAATGTCTACCTTTGGGAACTTTCCGTCTACGAACATGTCATAGGTGAGGGTGAAGCCACGCTTCTTATCCTTCACCTTGACGATGTCCTTGAGGCGGAACTTGACGGAGTCGCTCGAGAAGTTGTCCTCGGAGATCCGGAGGGGATCCCTTCGGTCGCCGGTGTACTCGTGCATATACTTCGTGCGGTGCTGCAGAGGTTGGATCCGCCTGATGAACCAGCACATGGCTAGGTCCAAGCCGGTCAGACCCGTCTCTACGAACCATTCGATCCGCCTTATTGTGCGAGAAGCGTCGAGGTCGGAGGGAAGGGAGGCATGAGATCGCCATGTGGAGACTTCGGCGGCGGCTCCATCCACGAAGTCCGGGTACGTTACTTCACGGCCCGTCAAAGGAATGTCGGGGCCGTAGAAGTACGTCTACTGCCAGTTTTTGCATGACTCGTGACCGACAATGTCGGGGAACCGCCGGCCAGGACGGATCTTGAAGCTTATGGTGCCGCAGTTTCTCAGCTCCTCCCTACTGTGTCCGGCTTCACGCTTGACGGTGAAGAAGTATACAAACAGATCTAACCTAGGCCTAATCCCTAGGTAACCCTCACAAAGTGCCGCGAAGTTGCTAAGCACTAAGATGCTATTGGGGGAGAGGTTATGGGGTTGGACCTTGAAGTGGTTCAAGACGGACAGGAAGAAGTTAGAGATGGGCAGAGAAACGCCGCGTACCAATTGTGCCTTGAGGTACACCTTCTCTCCGGCTTGGGGAGAAGGGGTCACCTCGCCGGCCGGCGCCGCCCGCCAGGCGAGTCCCTCCGTCGCGGGGAGGTAGCCCTCAGCGACCATCTCCTGGATGTCGCGGCCGGTGATGTCCGAGCCGCGCCAGTCACCTTTGTGCGAGTCTGGCTCCTCGTCTAGAGGCTCCAGTGCCGCCAGTTTGTGGTCACCGTCGGTGGTTTCAATCACCGCCGATGCGGGGATGACCAGCCCCTCTGGCGGCACGACGATGGAGCTCGCCGGCTTCGTCGTGGCTTCGCTCAACGCCGCCATCGACGGGAAAGAACTGCTGCTAGCCATGGAGGATTGGGAGGAAGCGACTGGTGCAGAGAGAAAAGCTAGGGTTTTCTCGAGGTTTTCGCGAAGAGCTCGAGGAGGCGTGCGGCTGGAGGAAGAAGACGATGACGCATGGCAATGGGGTGAAAAAGTGGCGAGTGTCCTGCAGTTACTATTTATCCTACTCTGCGTCAAGATTCGTGCAGCTAATCGGACGGTTTCCGCGTAGACGACGTGTTCGTGAACGTGCGCGGTAATTTCGCCACGTCTCCAACCGTCGCCGCCAACGGTTCGTATCGCTCGCGGGGGAAAATCGGATATGATTGCGTTCTCTGCATATGTGAGTTACGAGGCGTCGCTGACCTACAGCCTATGTCACCATAACTGACATGGTAGATGAGCCGTCTCATCGAAGATTCCGACATGGACGGATTTAATCCGACAACGGGAGCGTACGATGGAAGATTCAGCATTTCTCCGACTTACTGATAGAAGACGGAGAAACTTATGCAGTGTTCTTTGGGAGGACTACAAGATGTTGCTCGATGATTTGCCGACATCCATCTAGACGGAGCATTCCACGAGAAGAGGCAAGACGGCGCAAGATCTTGGAGTTCTCCGGGGGCTACTGTTGGGGATATGCTATATGGGTATCCTCATAGCATGTCTCTTATCCGACTAACCCGGGTGGCCCATAGTCGGTAGCATGGCCTATGGCCTGCTGGGCGGCCCAGTTAGGTGGATCCAGAAGGGAGGCCCATGCCGGATAAAGGAAGGCTACGGTGGAGTCACCAGCGTACCCGGAGCCTTGGAGTACAAGATACACAAGACTAGTAATAGACGGTGTAGAACTCTGTAACCTGTCCGGCTAGGACTTTTCCCTATAACCCTAGGACCTGGCGACTATCTAAGTCGGGCCTATGGGAGCCTTTAGGGCACGATAACTTAGACTTTCTAGTCACCTCGCACAGCAAACCTAATCTCTGTAAGTCAACGTATTGCCATTATAGTGATTTATAGCAGGAGTAGGATTCCGCCACCGTTGTGGGATCTGAACCTGGGTAAGTTGTGTTACCTCGTACCCATCAACCGTCTGCCTTACCCCACGTCTCTAAACACGCACTGTGAGGACCCCTCCATGGCATACTCGTTGGCAATACCATGACAGATACCCAATCCTAGTTTTACTTGCAAGCCTTCTACTTTATTTCTTTATCAAAGCTTTCTCTTAGAGTTTACTTAAGTGACTTGTAGATTCTAGGAATAAAATTGAAGGTTGCATAAAGAGCATTAAATTTGGCCTAAGCTAGATAATCTTGATGTCATCCTAAGGCATGAGATTGAACTTCATTAATCCCCACTTGTTTACCACCCCTCCTTAGTATTTAACCCACTTGTAGATGCTAGTGCTAAGCATAAAACTTGATCAACTTTAGATGGAAATACTTGGAGAAAATGGTTATGAAAACCTTGGAATGATGAGTCATTCTACTGAAATGTTTTGACATGTGTTTCCGAACACCAGATGATTTTGATGATGAAAATGTTGAGGTATGAGCCTTAGCCCTTTATAAAACTGATGGTTGTCTGGATGCGATACCATTCCAATTTTACCATACAACCACAATACCCGAAAATTGGGTAGGGCTTGACGGGAAATTTATATACCTTAGTATGGGTTCCCTCACGGCCAAGGTCTGAGCTGAGGCTACCTTGTGAAGATTGTCCACCTGTGCAGTACCCAAGATGACAGTTCGTCATGGTTGGGAGGCCAAACTCACAGGAGAGGTGCCTATACTAGGGCAGTGTAATTGAAAGGTTAGGATTGATTATCCGCATACTGAGTATGGTGAATTCAGGATTTGTTCCTGACGGATGTATCGAATGTTGTGGTGAAAGTGTGCAATCTCTGCATAGTGTCAAACTATTCAAATAGCCACGTCCGCGGTTATGGACAGTTGGAGTGGCCATACTGTTCCCCCGTCAGATGTTTTCAAAATGACTTGTGAAATGAATTGAGACTTTGACTTGACCACAACAGAGTTGTGATATGAAATTCAAGTTCCCACTTAGGTGTTATAAAATTTCAACTAGCTTTCTTTGCTTCTGAACTTAGTAGAGGTAAATCTGTCTTTTTGCAAAACAACCCTAGAGCTTAGTGTCCTACTACAAAAACCCCTTAACTTGTTAGTATTAGTTTGCGAGTACTTAAAGAGTACTCATGGCTTTGTCCCTGGCTATTCCCGTGGCCAGACTATGAAGAGGAGTACCAGGATGATGGACCACAGGAAGGTTACGACAACTAGGATCATCTCCCATCGTCAGCATTGCCTGTGACCCCGAAGATGGAGCTTCGCCTACGCTATCTTTACTATTACGTTATTCCGCTGCTTGATTTGTATTAAGAACTAGATCATGAGATCCTTATTTGTGTAAGACCTTATGTATGGTTTGTAATGGATGATGTACTGTGATATCCAAATCTGTTATGTCTCGCAAAAATGGTAATCCTGGGATTGCGAAGTATGGCATAACAGGCATCTAGGATTAAAAATCCGGGTGTTGACAAGTTGGTATCAGAGCCATCCTGACCAGAGGAGGCCCTAGTTAGAATGGACGTTTAAATCAAAAACTTAGTGTCAAAACCAGTGAGTATTTACAAAAAAACTTATTCCCATTCTTATCACTTTGATTCTTTCATAAATATTCATGTTCCTCAAAAACTCTTGCAAAATACATAAAATCTGACACACTTGATCACTCTACTAACTTACTCATCCTATATTCTTATAGATGGACGTGAAGTACAGCAAGTTTTATCAGTTGTGGAATGGAGGAGACCTCATCTTTGAGCGGGATTTGGACCAGCTTTCGGAACTTCTGGAGCATCCGCACCCCGGGTTCTTCGGAGCTCAGCTCAATGATCAGGAAGGATAAGATCGGCAGTGGCTAGAACAACTGGCTCGATGGACTTGCCAGAGCCATGCAGGAAGCTCTTGCCCATCTATGTGGGCAGAGTATCAACCAGATCAAGGGTACCCGCTTTGAGTTTTGTCCAAGGCGTGATGCTATGGGACAGCCACTAGAAGCCCCATACCACCACGAGCTGAAGACTCAGTTGGACCACCTCAGCTTCATGATGTATGATCGTCAGCAAGAACTGGACAATGCCCATGACTACTCCAACCACAAGTCTGCCATCATCAAGATGAAGGATCAGACCATCGCCATGCTAGCGAAGGACCGCAAGTCTCACCGCCGTCAGCTTGACAAGAAGGAGCGCATCATTGCCCGTCTTCGCCAGGTATCTCAGATTTGGAGGAGACCATCCACGAGAGATACATGCAGTTGGAGAAAAGGGAGAATACCGGAGAAGACCTTCGTGGAGACCCCTACTCTTATCTCAGCGATGATGATGACTTTCTGGAGGATCAGGCCATGGACTTCTTCACCGATGAGGAGGATTTCGCCTTCATCGATGACGATGAGGATGAAGAGGATGACGATTACACCGACTTCGAGGAGTAGTAGCACTTGAGCACTAGCGTAGTGAGTTGTATTCGGTCCCACTGTATCGTAGTTTCTAGAATGGTTCTTAAAACCATCTGTTTTTCCTTTGTTGTGGTGTGTGTTGTATTGTGTGCTATGAATGAATGAATGAAAATCAAGTGCTAGAAAATCTGAGTCAAACTATAAAAACTTTTCAAAGTCCCTGAACCATAGAAATTTCCCTCTTTTCTCATGATCTATCTCAATCTTCAGATGCCTCGCGGAGGAAGTGGTTCATCCCCGGACCCGATGTTGCAGATCCTGCAAATGTTGGTTTCTGACCGTGAAGCTGAAAGAGTCGAACGTCAAGCCAACTTAGCAACCCTTCAGCAGATAACTCAGCTGACCCACAACAACCAAGGCTAAGGAAACCAGGACAACCATGGGTCTAAGCTCAAGAATTTCCAGAACACCAACCCACCTGTTTTCACTAAGTCAGAGGAACCCCTCGATGCAGATGATTGGCTGCAAACCATGGAAAACAACCTGGAAGTCGCCGGAGTGGAAGCTAACGAGAAAGTTCTGTTCGCCACCCATTATCTAGCTGAAGATGCAAGAGCATGGTGGAACAGCATTCGTGCAATGGTCGGAGGACATATGATGACCTGGGAGAAATTCAAGGTCAAGTTCAGCAGAACCCATGTGCCACCGGGTTTGATCAAGAGAATGAGAGATGAATTCAGAGAACTGAAGCAAGGAAGGATGACCGTAGTGGAATACCGTGACAAATTTTTGTCATTAGCTAGGTATGCCCCGGATGAGATCGACACCGAAGCCAAGAAGAAAGAAAGATTTTTGAATGGTCTGCACGATGAGATGCAGATGGTGTTAGTCAATATCCCCTTTGCTTATATTGAAGCCCTAGTCGACTTTGCCATTCAGATGGAAGGAAAGATCAACCAAGCCAATGAGAACCGCAAGCGCCGCATGATGCATCAGCCAGGAACCCATCATACCCCAAAGTATTGCCCCAACCCATCTCCAAGATTTGCCCCGAGAACCAACAGACCCCCGATGAACCGTCCGAACTATCCCAACCGTGGAAACCCAAGGCCCGGAGGAAATCACAACAACCCCAGCAACTCTGGCAATTTCAACCGTGCACCACCCAAGTTCAACAACAACAATGCTACCGCCAACACTGCCCCGAGGACTGGAAACAATGATGTGCCTGTTGCAGCAAAGGACAAGTCGCAAGTGACTTGTTATGACTATGGAAATAAGGGTCACTACTCCAATGAGTGCCCCAAGAAGAATGTCACAGCCCTCAATGCAAATGCCCCAGCTCAGCCGCAGCGTCGCGTTCAGCCTGGAAGAAGGTTTGCCCCAGGGAATTCGCTCAACCGCAACGGCCGTCTTTTTCTCATGCATGCTGAAGAAGCTCAGGAAGCGCCAGACGTCGTGCTGGGTATGTTTTCTGTTAATTCAGTACTTGCAAGAGTGTTGTTTGATTCTGGTGCATCACACTCATTTTTCATCGAAGAATTTGCATGCACTAGTAAGATTCAACCAACCAAACTGAAGCATGTTATGATTGTTCAAATCCCCGATTCAACCACCAAAGCTAGGCAAATTTGCAAAGCCGTCCCTATTTGAATCCATGGCATAGATTTTTATGCTAATCTGATAGTACTTGGAACTAAAGGTTTGGAAGTAGTACTAGGAATGGATTGGATGTCCAAACATAAAGGATTAATTGACTGTGCCAAGAAAGCCATAACCATGACCAGTACAGCCGGAGTATCAGTCGAGCATGTATCTGAAACCTTACCTCATCAATTCAATTCAAGTGCAACAAGAGTATAGCCCAACCTACCATTGACCAAGTACGGATAGTCTGTGAATACCCCGATGTATTTCTAGATGTTTTGCCCGGTATGCCCCTAGATCGGGATATCGATTTTATCATTGAACTAATCCCTGGAACATGACCCATAGCCCAGAGACCATATAGTACGAACCCGTCTGAACTAGCAGAACTAAATAAGCAACTGGATGCCATGTTGGAAATTGGATTGATTCAACCAAGTGCGTCACCATGGAGATCACCTGTTCTATTCGTGGACAAGAAAGATGGAGGTAACCGTTTGTGTACAGATTATCAGAAGTTGAATGATGTCACTATCAAGAACAAATACCCGTTGCCCAAGACAGAACATTTGTTTAATCAGTTGACCGGTGCCAAAGTGTTTTCTAAGATTGATCTTAGAACTGGCTATCATCAACTGAAGGTTCGCGCAGAGGATATTCCCAAGACTGCCTTTACCACCAGATATGGATTATACGAGTATACCGTCATGTCTTTTGGATTAACCAATGCCCCCGCTTATTTCATGAATCTCATGAATAAGATTTTTATGGACTTCCTGGATAAGTTTTTCGTTGTTTTCATCGATGACATTCTGATTTATTCCAAATCAAAAGAAGAAGAACATGAGCTACACCTAAGGACCATTCTTGGAACCCTTAGAGAGCATCAGTTGTATGACAAGTTTAGCAAATGTGAATTCTAGTTACAGGAGATAGGATTCCTTGGTCACATTGTATCAGCCGGAGGAATTGCCGTGGACCCTACAAAGGTGAAAGATGTCGAAGATTGGCAAGCCCCAACCACTCAAACCCAAGTTCGTGCATTTATTGGATTGGCGGGATACTACTGCAAGTTCGTAGAAGGATTCTCGAGTATCACCAGACCCATGACCCAATTGCTGAAGAAGGACAAGAAGTTTGAATGGACAGACAAATGTGAAGCGAGTTTTCAAGAACTCAGGAGGAGATTGATTTCAGCCCCAATCTTAATCATGTCGGATATCACGAAGCCCTTTGACGTGTATTGTGACGCATCCAAGATCGGTCTCGGATGTGTGCTAATGCAAGAAGGCAAAATAATATCTTATCTATCCCGACAACTGAAACAACATGAGCAGAACTATCCAACCCATGACCTCGAGCTCGCAGCCGTAGTTTTAGCCCTGAAGACATGGAGGCACTACCTGATGGGAAACCGTTGTGAGATTTATTCGGATCACAAGAGCCTGAAGTATATATTCACTCAGAAGGAGCTGAATATGAGACAAAGAAGATGGATTGAGCTAATCAAGGATTACGATCTGGACATTCACTATCACCCCGGTAAAACCAATGTGGTAGCAGATTGCCATGCCGCTTGAACTCCATGATTTTGAAGGAGCAACCAAGTCTGCACAAAGAGATGGAAGAGTTCCGAATGGAATTAGTGAGTGAAGGATTTTTGGCTAGCATAGAACTTCAACCCACTTTGATCAGCCAGATCAAGGAGGCGCAGAAAGGAAATGCTAGTATCGAAGGAATTAAGCGTCGTATTGGTACAAACAAGGTACCCGGATTTACCGAAGACGAAGAAGGAGTTCTGTGGTACAAAGGACGCCTTTGTGTACCAGCAGATTCTGAGTTGAAGGAAGTTATTCTGAAGGAAGCTCATGATACTCTTTATTCTATCCATCCCGGAGGAACAAAGATGTATCAAGATTTGAAAGAGCAATTTTGGTGGCATAAGATGAAGAGAGAAATCGGAAGCTATATCTCCAAGTGTGATATATGTCAGTGAGTCAAGGCGGGACATCAAAGACCTGCAGGATTGTTGCAACCATTGCAGATTCCGGAATGGAAATGGGACTCCGTTGGAATGGACTTTATCACCGGACTGCCTACTTCTAGTAGGGGAAATGACTCTATCCGGGTCATAGTGGACAGATTGTCCAAAGTCGCCCATTTCTTACCAGTCAAGACCACATATCAGAGTTCGAAGCTAGCGGAGTTATACATCGCTAGAATCGTCAGTTTCCACAGAGTCCCCAAGAACATCGTATCGGATCGAGGAACTCAGTTTACCTCGAGATTCTGGAAGAAAGTCCAAGAAGGTTTAGGAACCCAACTAGATTTCAGCACAACTTATCACCCTCAGACCGACGGACAAACGGAGCGAGTAAATCAAATACTCGAAGATATGTTGAGAGAATGTGTGTTAGAGTATGGATCTAAATGGGAAGACTGTCTGCCGTTTGCAGAATTTTCATACAACAACAGTTATCAAGCTAGTTTGCAAATGGCCCCATTTGAGTTCATGTATGGAAGGAAGTGTCGCACCCCTTTGAACTGGTTGGAAGTAGGAGAGAGTCAGATTTTCGGACCTGACATCCTACGGGAAGCAAAAGAGAAGGTTCACAAGATTCGTGAGCACCTCAAGACCGCCCAGTCAAGACAGAAGAGTTACACCGACAAGAGACGTCGAGACCTCGCCTTCAACATCGGAGATTTTGTTTATCTGAAAGTGTCACCATTGAAGGGAATGCAGCATTTCCAGCTCAAGGAAAAGTTAGCCCCCAGATATATCGGCCCCTTCAAGATTCTGAACCATCGAGGAGAAGTATTGTATCAATTGGAACTGCCAGAAGAGATGTCAGCCGTGCACAATGTGTTCCATATCTCATTACTTCACAAGTGCCTCGAAGTTCCGGAGAAGACTGAAGTGTTCAAAAACATTGATCACCGGACTACAGAAATCAACGATGACCTGACCTATCCCGAAGTACCCATCTGTATTTTGGAAGAAGCTTTCAAAACTACCAGAACCCGAAGCATCAAGTTTCTCAAGATTCAGTGGAGCAACCACACAGAAGAGGAAGCTACCTAGGAGCGTGAAGATCACATCAGGACGGAGTTTCCCGATCTCTTCAAATCCTAGGTAATCTTTTTCGTCCTTTTTCAAATCTCGGGACGAGATTTTGTTTAAGGGGGGAAGGTTTTAACATCCCAAAAATATTAAACTTGGATCATCAAACTCTAATCATCAAAATTGGGTTAACAAAAACTTTCCCAACAAAAATATGAAAGCATTCATATTTGTGTGTAATCAAAATTTGGATTCTTTTGAATTGCCATGGTTCTGTGTTTCATTCCTTGTAAAAGGATTCTTAGGTGAAATAAACATCATCTAAACAATCCCCAAACTTTTCCCAAAGACAAACAACTCAAAATAAACAAATGAAGTGAATGGTCACTTTGGCCAAATTAACTCCCATGCCTACTTTGGTTATCTCTAGTTTTCAAAACTTAACAGAAACATTTGTGGATCTTTGCACCCCTTGTTAGTACTCATAATAAAGTACCAAGGCCCACTTTGTGATCATCCAAAAACATTCAAATGCTAAGTTTAAATGACAGTTTAAAATTGAATCTATCTCATATGGGAAGATCCCACTATTTCAAAAACCACTCAAAAGACTCAATTTTCAAAACCCAAGAACCCACAGAATCCCCAGCACATGCCTAGCACACCCACCAAAAATCTTTTCAAAATTCAAAAGTAAGTTTCTTGCGGCCATTTCATCAAACAGCTTGCAAATTCAAATCAAACAAATCACAAACACTATAGTGTGCAGTAAATTTGGCCTAACTTGTTCCCTCTCTAGTTGCAACTAGTCTTTAGTAGATCATCTAGCTCAATTGTAAACATCTAGCACCATTGTGAGCTTGCCTTGACATCAATGGTGAGCAGGCCGAGCCACACCATGCCACCCCATTGTCGCCGGCCATCTAGCAGCCACCCTAGCCTTGCCAACCTTGTCTGGGAGGTAGCCAGCACCTCACCTCCGCTCACTGTCCCCTCCCCAAGCCAGTGCAAGCCGTGGACCACCAGGAACGCCGCGCGCCCAGTGCCACTGCGACATGCCGAGCACGCCCCAGAGCGCCACACCCAACACGCGTGCACACGCCGCTCCTCGACCGCAGCCTGTTCCTACCGCTTCGCCATGATCCCAGGAACACGCCAGACACCCCCGTTCGCCACCCCGTGCCTCACTGCCACCGCTCGTCGTCGAAGATGCCGCCTCTGCCATGCAGATCACCGCACGTTCCCGACCGATTGCCACCGCCCCTAAGCGCGCATTTAAGCTCTAGAGCATCGCTAGGAGACCGCCCGTCGACCGCCAACCTCAGCCATGCCGCTAGCCGCCCGTAGCCATGTCGCCACCGTCGCCTGCCCATCCTTCTCGGTCTCGCCGTCGAGCCTATAAAAGGAGGCCACCCCCAGCCGTTTGAAGCACACCATTCCACTCCCCTCACCTCACTGATCGTTCCACCCTCTAGCCAGAGCACGAGGAGCAGCAGCTTGCCGAAATTGCGCCGGAGCAGGCTGCCTCTGGAGAAGAAGGGAGCCGTTGATTTCGACCACCCACGGAGCTTCCTTGACCATCCTTGAGCTCGTCGTCGACCACTCGTTCGTTTGCTCGCCTCGCCGTCGTTGCTGGAGCCCTGGTATGCCCCCTATGCACCCCCACTGAGCCGCTATGGTTCGAGCTTGCCGGTGACATGTTCATCGTCGACGACGATCCCTAGCCGTCGATCTTCCTTCTAATCCAACGAACCACACAACCTCGTATTGCTTCACGTGTTATGAGCCACTAACTGGTGGAACCCCCCTGTCAGCTGAGCCCAGCGCTGCGGAGTGACACTGGGCCGGCCCATTAACCTTTCCCGCGCAGCCCAACCGTTTGAATTTAGATTTTTCTATTTTAATTCAAACTCAGTTCTGTACCTATATTCAAAAAGCAACCCAGCTCGATTTAGTGAACCAAAATACACGAAACTAATTTTGTTAGAAAGGTACTGAAATGCTTAATCCAAGCCCGTTGGATTAAAATCATTTGGATCTATAGATCAACCTTGGTAAAAATAACAAGTCAAAAGCTTTTCTACATTCAAACATTTTTCAAAATTCAACCATAATAGCTTTTGAGTTGATTCCAACTCTCAAAAAACACATTTGATCATACCTTTCAGAATATATAAAAACATATGGGTTTACTTACAGAAATAATGTTCAAGGAATAAAAGAATGCCACATAGGCATTTCTATTCACTTTATTTATCTAAAATAAAAAGGTTAAACCTTATTAAATTGTGACACCACTTTAAATCACATTACCATGTACTGAAATATGTGGTTATGACATGTGTCAACATGATCCCATGTTTGAGTTGGAGAATATTAAATCTTAAATAGTTTTTCAATGAGTAGAAATTACTTTTCTCAAGTTAAAATAAATAAGACAAATGCTTTAATCTTGTAATGATAGGTGATGATGCTAGATCATCTATAGTCCACCTTCGTGTGATGATTGAAAATAGTTAAGTATTGTTTGGTGATTGTGTACCTCGTATTTATTTATAGATGCTAGTACCTACCAAGGATACGAGGAGGAAGGAGGATACTACGAGGAAGAAGCCGAGGGGAACTTCAACCACTGCTCTGCACAAGGCAGGCTAACACTTGCAATTATGAAAGTTAGATAACCTATGCAATGCACTAAGCATGCTTGGTTGGACACATTTGATGATACCCAATCCTAGTTTTACTTGCAAGCCTTCTACTTTATTTCTTTATCAAAGCTTTCTCTTAGAGTTTACTTAAGTGACTTGTAGATTCTAGGAAGAAAATTGAAGGTTGCATAAAGAGCATTAAATTTGGCCTAAGCTAGATAATCTTGATGTCATCCTAAGGCATGAGATTGAACTTCATTAATCCCCACTTGTTTACCACCCCTCCTTAGTATTTAACCCACTTGTAGATGCTAGTGCTAAGCATAAAACTTGATCAACTTTAGATGAGAATACTTGGAGAAAATGGTTATGAAAACCTTGGAATGATGAGTCATTCTACTGAAATGTTTTGACATGTGTTTCCGAACACTAGATGATTTTGATGATGAAAATGTTGAGGCATGAGCCTTAGCCCTTTATAAAACTGATGGTTGTCTGGATGCGATACCATTCCAATTTTACCGTATAACCACAATACCCGAAAATTGGGTAGGGGTTGACTAGATATTTATATACCTTAGTATGGGTTCCCTCACGGCCAAGGTCTGAGCTGAGGCTACCTTGTGAAGATTGTCCACCTGTGCAGTACCCAAGATGACAGTTGGTCATGGTTGGGAGGCCAAACTCACAGGAGAGGTGCCTATACTAGGGCGTGTAATTGAAAGGTTAGGATTGATTATCCGCATACTGAGTATGGTGAATTCAGGATTTGTTCCTGACGGATGTATCGAATGTTGTGGTGAAAGTGTACAATCTCTGTAGAGTGTCAAACTATTCGAATAGCCGCATCCGCAGTTATGGACAGTTGGAGTGCCCATAATGTTCCCTGTTCTGTTGTTTTCGAAATGACTTGTGAAATGAATTGAGATTTTGACTTACCACAACAGAGTTGTGATATGAAATTCAAGTTCCCACTTAGGTGTTATAAAATTTCAACTAGCTTTCTTTGCTTCTGAACTTAGTAGAGGTAAATCTGGCTTTTTGCAAAACAACCCTAGATCTTAGTGTCCTACTACAAAAACCCCTTAACTTGTTAGTATTAGTTTGCGAATACTTAAAGAGTACTCATGGCTTTGTCCCTGGCTATTCCCGTGGCCAGACTATGAAGAGGAGTACCAGGATGATGGACCACAGGAAGGTTACGACAACTAGGATCATCTCCCATCGCCAGCATTGCCTGTGACCCCGAAGATGGAGCTTCGCCTATGCTATCTTTACTATTACGTTATTCCGCTGCTTGAGTTGTATTAAGAACTGGATCATGAGATCCTTATTTGTGTAAGACCTTATGTATGGTTTGTAATGGATGATGTACTGTGATATCCAAATCTGTTATGTCTCGCAAAAATGGTAATCATGGGATTGCGAAGTATGGCATAACAGGCATCTGGGATTAAAAATCCGGGTGTTGACATCCTCATACCACAGCTATCCCCTCCGGTTGTCCTATTTTTTGTCACTTCGGGGCCTTTGGATCCGAACAATGATATGTACACAACTTGCAGATAAGATCACAAACAATAATATCATAATGAATCAATAATAAGTTCAGATCTGAGATAATGTCAATCGGGGCCCTAGTGACAAGCATTAAGCACAACAAGTTGCAACAAAGTCAAATAGCACTAATAGAGATACTAGGCACTATGCCCTAACAATCTTATTCGATTACATGATAGAACTCATCCAATACCTACCATCGCCATAGCCTACAGCGGGGGATTACTCACTCATGGATGAGGGACACATTGATGGTTGATGGAGAGGCGTTGGTGATGATGATGGCGATGATCCTCCCCAAATTCCTCGTCCCAACAGGTTGCCAAAACGGAGTTTCTGGTTCCGAATCTTGGTTTCTAGTGGTGGCGACGCAGCGGAACTCTCTCTACAAAAACGTCAAACCCCCCTCGATTTTTAGGTCAGGAGGCTTCTTATAGGCGAAGAGGGAGGCCGAGGGGGTGCCTGGGGTGGCCGCACCCCCGCTAGGCGCGGCCAGGCCTAGCCCGCGCCTGGCAGGGGTGTGAGCCCCCAGGCCTCCACTATGGCTCGTACTCTGGCTCCGTGGATCTTCTGGTGAAATAGGATTTTTGGCATATTTTCCGGGATTTTTCCTAATAGTTGATTTTCTGCACAAAAACTAGACATCAAGGTAATTCTGCTGAAAACAGCATCAGTCCGTGTTAGTTGTATCCAAATCACACAAGTTTAGAGTAGAAACAATAGCAAAAGTGTTCAGGAAAGTAGATACGTTTTGGACGTTTCATCAAGCCCTATCCAAATTCGGGTATTGTGGTTGTATGGTAAAAATTGGAATGGTATCGCATCCGAACCCAACCATCAGTTTTATAAAGGGCTAAGGCTCATGCCTCAACATTTTCATCATCAAATAATTTTGTGTTCACTAACACATGTCAAACCATTTCATTAGAATGACTCATCATTCCAAGGTTTTCATAATCATTTTCACCAAGTATTCCCATCTAAAGTGATCAAGTTTTATTCTTAGCACTGGCCACTAAAGTTGAGGGTAATCACTAATGAGGGGTGCTAATCAAGTGTGACATGTCTAAATCTAGGTCTCATGCCTCAGTATGACATCTAGTTATAACTAACTTAGGCCAAGTTTTATGCTCTTTATGCTACCTATAAACATCTTTCCCAAAACTCACTAAATACTAACTAGAAGTAATAAAGAGCTTTGATAAAGAAGATAAACGAATAAAGCTTGCAAGTAAAACTGGGATTTGGTAATAATAAAGTGGTGTAACCAAATATGCCTAAGGCATTGCATAGGTTAATTGGTATTGTGGGGCTTGCATAGTGTAGCTTGCTAAGATGGCTTGCAAGTAAGACTTGTATGGTTTAGCTTAGCTTGCCTTGAGTAGTGAAGTGGTTGAAGTTCTCCTCGGTTTCTTCCTCATGATATCCTCCTTCCTCTTCGTATCCTTGCTCGATACTAGCGTCTATAAATAAATACAAGGTACACAATCACCAAACAATACTTAGCTACTTCTATTTGGCACACAAAGGTTCACACTAGATGATCTAGCATCATTACAATCATCAGAAGGATTAAAGCATTAGTCTTATTTATTTTATTTTGAAAAAGTAATTTCTACTTATTGAAAACTACTTAAGATTTAATATTCTCCAATTTAAAATATGGGATCATATTGACCATGTCATCACCACATATTTTAGTACTTGGGAATGTGATTTAAAGTGGTGTCACAATTTAATAAGTTTTAAGATTATTATTTTAATTAATTAAAGTGACTAGAAATTCCTATGGGGAATTCTTTTAATACTTGTCCATTATTACTGCAAGTAAACCCAGATATTTTTACATATTCAGAAAGATCTTGTCAAAAGCGATTTTTGAGAGTTGGAATCAACTCAAAGGATTTATGGTTGATTTTTGAAAAATGTTTGAATGCAGAAAAGTCTCTGCCTTTTTATTTTTACTATAGGTGATCTATAATTTCAAATGGTTTGAATCCAACGGGCTTGGATTAATAATTTCAATACCTTTCTGGCAAAATTAGTTTCATGCCATGTGGTTCAGTAAATCTCCTTGAATCAATTTTTAAAGTTAACTATTGAGCTACAATTCAAATAAAAATGGAAAATCTATTTTGAATCTCAACTGACTGAGCAGGAAACTAAATGGGCCGGCCCACTGCGCACAGCGCAGCGCGTGGGCTGACTTAAAGGATGGCCCCACCCGTTAGTGAGACAGGGGATGCGAAAGGGTATCGGAGGATTTTGACTGTAGTATTAGATCCCAGATCAACGGCTCATGGCCATCTTCCTCACTGGAAGGAAACAACGAGGAGAAACCCTAGCAAGGCTAGTGAGGGTCGGGGGAGGCTTGCCGGATCTCTGGCGAGGGTTGGCGACGGGGGCAAAAGAATGAGGCGGCTCCGACGGTTCTCCTGGTACCAGCGACGTCTCCTGCAGTGGCCTAAATCGTCGGCTCCCTCCTCCTCCTGCCGCGGCGGTCTCCGATGGAATTGGGGAGCTATGGGCGGCGGCTTTCTCTAGGGTTTCTCAGAGGGTTGCTGAGGATGTGTAGAGTGCGATGGTGTGGAGAGTTGGTGCATGGAAGCTCCCTTTTTATAACGGGGCAAGAGGGGCAACGCGGCATGGGCAGAGGTCGTCGGGGCTGGTGTCACAGCAAGCTAGTGGCATGGTTCGGAGGCTAGGACGGTGGGCGGTCGCCTAGCGGTCATCACAGACATCATGGCTCAGTAAATGGAGGCTTGCAGCGGTCGGTAGCTTCGGTGTACGCCGACGGTGCTGGCAGCAAACTTCACGGTGTCCAGAGGCTATGGGGCATGGGAGCGGGGATGTCCGTAGTGCTCCTGGGACGGTGGTGATCATTTAGGCGGGCGGAGAGAGCTCGAGGTGGTCGGGTTGAGCGGGAACAGGCATGAACTGCAGGTGCGCGTCGGCATGGTCGACCGCAGCTTGGGCTCGGCGTTCTCGGCTTCTCCTCTCTCTATCCTTCAGCTGGGGCTGGTCTGAAGGGGGCAGTGAGGCACAAGCAGCGTGCTAGACATGGTAGGCGAGGATGGTGATGCTTGTGTCATGCTGTCGACATTGAGGTGGACAAGGGAGTGGTCGGGCATGCATGCCATTGATGAACTGGTCGTGCACGGTGGGCTAGGATTGTAGGGGAGTGGCGGGTGACATTGTGGGAGTGTTTTGGAGGCTGTAGAGGGAACAAGTTTGGCAAGAGCACTGATCACTATAGTGTTTGTTGCTTTAATTAATTTGTGCTCAGAAGGTGTTTGACAAAATGGCCGCAAGAATTCAAGTTTGAAATTTTTGAATGAAATTTGGTGGGTGCTCTAGTCACAAGATTGGTAGTATCTAGTTGCTTGGGAACTGGTTTGAGTGGTTTTTGAGAAATGGTGATCTTAGTACCTACACTTGATTCAGTTTTGAATTTTCATTTGAATAGATTTGAAATATGTTTCTGTTGGTTTGCAAAGTGGTCTTGGGTTCACTTTTACTTGGTCTAGCAAGGGGTGAAAACAATTGGATTTGTTTCTGTTAGAAAACTTGGACTAGAAACACTCAAAGTGGTCTAGTGGTTAGCTTTGGTCAAAATGACCATTTGCTTATATATCTTATTTTTGTATTTCTCATTATTTGATTCTGCTTGGAAATGATTTAGATGATGTTGTTTTCATATTTAAACCAATCCTTGCCATTCATAGCAAACAATCATGGCAATACAAGCAGTCATGCATTCATCACATGCACACATGCATTCATATTGGTTTTTAAATAATAGAAGTTTTTGTTAACCCTAAACTTGGGTGATTAGAACTTGATAATATTGATTAATATTTTTGGGATGTTACAGATGATTACCTTGACTCCATTCCGGAAGCACAAAATCCACATGACTATGAAGAACTGGTAAGAAAAGGAGACGAAGAACCTCCGCCAATTGAATTGAAATGACTTCCAGACAATATGAGGTATGAATATTTAGATAATGAAAATAAATGTCATGTTATTATTAGTAAAAAATATCATAAAATGAAACAAATATACTGATTTCAGTTTTGATCAAACATGGTGAAGCATTTGGGTATACTCTAAGTGACATTAAAGGAATAGATCCATCCATTGTGACACATAAGATTATCATGCTTGAAGATGATGTACCTGTAGTTAACACACAAAGAAGGCTTAATCCGAAAATGGAAGAAGTAGTAAGAAAAGAAGTTATACACTTATTAGATGCTGACATAATATATCCTATTTCTGATAGTAAATGGGTTAGCCCAGCTCATTGCATACCAAGACATGGGGGTCTTGATGCTGCTATGAATGAGGATGGTGAGCTAGTCCCTATAAGGCCTATTGTTGGGTATCACATGTGCATCGATTTTAGAAAACTAAACCGCGAGACACAGAAAAATCATAAACCTATACTGTTCATGGATAGAATTTTAGAAAGACTAAGAAATAATTCTTATTTTTGTTTTTATTGATGGTTATTCGGGTTATTCTCGAATTGCTATACAACCCGAAGATCAAGAGAAAACAACCTTCACATGTCCTTATGGTACTTATGCTTGTAGATTGATCTCGTTTGGCGTATGCAATGCAGATACAACCTTTCAAGAATGTGTTTTAAAAATCTTTAACAATCTTGTTGAGAAGACTATGGAAGTTCTAACAAATGATTTCATTGTTTGTGGAACAACATTTGATATTTTATCTACAATTTAACCAAGGTTTTGCAGAGATGCAGGCAATCAAACTTAGTTTTGAATTGGGAGCAATCTTGATTCATGGAAAGATAAGGTAAAGTTTTTGGACATAAGGTTTTAGAAAAAGGTATAGAAATAGATAAGACCAATATAAGTGCTATAGAAAATCTTCCCATACCTCAAGACATTAAAAACTTAAAAATGTTTCTGGGACATGCAGGTTTTTACAAGCGTTTTATACAAGATTTTGCTAAAATAGCTATGCCTCTCACTAACCTTCTTAATAAAGAAACTTCGTTCTACCTAGACCATGACTGCATTGCAGCTTTTGAAAATCTTAAGAACAAATTAGTTTCAGCACCTATCATGCAATCTCCAAAGTGGGATGAACCTTTTTAAATCATGTGTGATGCTAGTGACTATGCTGTAGGAGTTGTACTAGGGCAGTTAGACGGCAAGAATTTAAATGTTATTCACTATGCTAGTAGGACTCTTAATAAGATTTAGAAAAATTATGCTACTACCGAGAAAGAATTCCTAGTTATAATTTTTGCATGTGAAAAATTTAGATCTTACATTATTAATTCTAGAGTAATAATTCATACAGATCACCAAGCTTTGTGTCACCTTCTTGTAGAAAAGGATGCAAATCCCAGGTTGATTAGGTGGGTGTTATTACTACAAGAATATGATTTACAAATAGTAGATAGGAGGGGTAAAGATAATCCAGTGGCAGATGATCTGTCTAGGATGGAGGAAATAATTACCGACCCCGTACCCATAAATGAGACATTTCTAGGGGAATACTTATCAAAGATTGAAGTGGTTGATCCATGGTATGCGGATTATGCTAATTATCACACAGTAAAATTTGTACCTCCTGGTATGACAAGAAACAATAAAATTAAATTCTTTAATGATCTCAAACACTACTTTTGGGATGATCCATTTCTTTATCATCATGGATATAATGGAATGATTCAAAAGTGTGTTCCTAATCATGAAATGAATGCAATTTTGCAAGCTTATCATGGCAGCCCGTATGGAGGACATCATGCAGGCAAGCGAACAGTAGAAAAGGTACTTCAATCTGGATTATATTGGCCCACCTTCTTCAAGGATGCACAAAGGTATGTGGAATATTGTGATGCTTGCGAGAGAAGAGGTAATATAGGCAGAAGACAAGAGATGGTAATGAATTATAGTCTTATAATTGAACCATTTGATGTGTGGGGAATGGATTACATGGGACCCTTTATAGAATCAAATGGCTACACTCATATTCTTGTTGCTGTCGATTATGTTACTAAATGGGTTGAATCTATCCCAACTAACCATGCAGATGCAGCTACTTTCGTGAAGATGATCAAGGATGTCATATTTCCCAGGTTTGGTATTCCTAGATTTTTAATTACTGAGGGTGGTTCTCATTTTATGAAAGGAACTTTCAGGAAAATCCTCGGTAAATATGGAGTAACTCACCGTGTTTCTTCACCATATCATCCTCAAACGAGTGGTCAAGTGGAACTCTCTAATAGAGAACTTAAGACCATACTCAAGAAGACGGTGGATAAATCAAGAAAAGATTGGTCATACAAGCTAAATGGCACTCTTTGGGCATACCGAACTGCATTTAAAAATCCGATGGGCATCACACCATATAATATGGTATACGGTAAGGTGAGCCATTTACCTTTAGAATTGGAACATAGAGCCTTTTGGCAATCAAGAACTTAAACTATGATCTTAAAGCAGCAGGAGAAAAGCATTTATTAGACATACATGCTTTACATGAGTTTAGGAGTGAGTCTTTGTAACATCCCAAAAATCATGAATTACAAAAGCTTTCATATCATGCATGAATGCATAGCATCCTTGGCTTGCACAAAAGTTTTCAAAACAAAATTCCAAATAAAACCATCTTTATGCCTATTATCTATATACCAATAAGGCATGGTTTTATTTTATTTTTCAAAGTGTCAAAGTGCATTTGACTAAACAGTAGTGTTTTATACACAAATAAGTACAAGGTTGACACTACAAAATCTAGAGGTGGTTTAAATTCAAACTTATTTGAAATAGGGTTTGAATTTGATTCCTGAAAATCAAAATAGAAAAAGAAAAGGAGAAAGGAAATAGAAAAGGGCCAGCGCCACCATTTCGGCCTAGTGCCAGACCCAGCCCATCAAGGCCACCCGGCTGATTTCCCCTTCCCTCTATTTCTCACCACACTCGCGCCACACCCACTCGCTGACAGCCACGGCCCACTGCCACATCAGCTCATCGTCCCCAATTCCTCGCGCGATGACCCGCTCTGCCGTTTCTTCCCCCGCAGTGACGCCGCGATTGATTTCACTTAAATTATGTTGATGCCTCGCGTGAATGCCGCCCCTGCTCTGGCTACTTAAGCACCACCGCACTGCAGTCATTTCCCCTCAGCAAACCCCCTCTTAACGCCCCCAGGCTGCTCGCAATCAAGCTCGCACCGCTGCTGTCTAACGCGCTCCGGCGAGCCATTCCAGTGAGTCTAGCGCGCCACTTCGCCTCTCATTCACACGAGCTTGCTTATCATACCCTTGCGCATCTTCTCACATCTTTGGTTTTCTCTGAATCGCCCCAGGACGTCGTCTTCGTCAACCTCCGCGAACGACCGAAGCGCCACTCAACTCCGGTGAAGAATCACGGTAAAGCCAGACCGCCCCTTGACCCCTAACCCATACAACTATGTTCGTCATGCCTTTGTGCATCTCTTAATGCCTTTCGTTTGTCCTATTGCACTGTAGAACGTCGACTTCATCTCCGGCAGTGAACACCCGACACGGGTACGAACTCCGACAAGGTCTCTCGGCCACCACAGCACGCCCCCGTCCACGCCAGTGACACATTGAGCTTCCTCGCAACCTTGCGATGCTGGTAAGTCAACCCACAGCCCCCTCTGTAGCCGCCGGAACATTACTGGCAGAGCGCCGCCACCGCGCAGCCATCGCCAAAGCAGCCAGTCTATGGTTGCTTGTGCTAGCGCCATTAGATCTAAATCGTAAGACTGAGATTAGATCCTAGAGCGAAATAGTATCATTAGATCTAGGCCACTGGATCTGATTTAGATCCAACGCTCCACGTTAGCCGATCCGCGCGAAGCGGTATCGACCAATCAGACATAGCCATGTGGCTAGGGTTTCGATTTAAAATCTGTTTTTATATCTATTAGAGATTCAAACTTGTAAAAATCATAACTTTTGTTCTGTTTGGTCAAATTTTGCAAATAATATATCATTGGAATCAGAAAAATAAATACTACACTAATCTGGGCTTGGATTTGTATTTTGCTTTTGTAAAATTTGTTTTATTTACAGAATCAAATATAGGCTTATTTTGACTATATAAAATATTTAGAAAATGATCTTAAAACAAATTTAAGTTTATTTAGACTATAAATAATTGGTTTTGTGTTCAGTACTGTTTGACTTGTCTTGTTTAGTTTAGAAAAAGTCATCACATGGCATTTGCATGCATTCATAATATTTTTGCTTGTATATTGGAATGTGAATTTGGTGCTATTATTTTATGTGTAGATTTTGGTGCTAGTGGGGATTGTGAGTGTGAGGATTGTTGCTACTCCCCCAACTACCAAGGCAAGTGGTGCTTCATGTATATTTGTCCTATTATTTTGACTATACACTAGTGATATTTTGTATAGGGCTTGCATGAAATTTTGCTAAGTATCTATATGACTATGCCTTGGGAAATCCTAGTAGTTGTAGTCTTGGTAGAATTATTCTCTAAGTTAAGACACGTATTGATATCATGCTTAGCCTAGCTAGTAGTAAACAAGGGTGGAATATATACACATGCTATGGAAATTTTACTAAGTCTTTTGACTTATGTTTTTGCTTAATAAAACAACTAAGTGAATGAATCACCTGGGTGAAATGGAAAGAATGGTTTGTGTTGAGTGGTTACTCAGGGCCCATTTCTATGGCCTCCCTGGTGTATCTCACTTGTGGAAAGCCACCCAGGAACAAAGGGATTTGAGATACTTAGTGTTTAGAAGCTTCTAGTGCAACCACATGGCATATGGGCTCTGCCTTGATCATATAGGTTGCAATAACTTAGTCAAATGGACAGATGGTGGTAGGGTGATAGGATGGAACGGGTCCATTTTGTCGTGGTATTGCCGACGAGTAAGCCATGGAGGGGTCCTCACAGTGCATGTTTAGAGACGTGGGGTAAGGCGGACGGTTGACGGGTACGAGGTAACACAGCTTACCCAGGTTCAGATCCCACGACGGTGGCGGAATCCTACTCATGCTATAAATCACTATAATGGCAATACGCCGAGTTATAGAGATAGGTTCGCTGTGCGAGGTTGTGTGAAGTTATCTATGATCATTATGCCCTAAAGGCTCCCATAGGTCCGACTTATATAGTCGCCAGGTCCTAGGGTTACAGGGAAAAGTCCTAGCCGGACAGGTTACAGAGTCCTACACCGTCTATTACTAGTCTTGTGTATCTTGCACTCCAAGGCTCCGGGTACGTTGGTGACTCTATTGTAGCCTTCCTTTATCCGGCATGGGCCTCCCTTCTGGATCCATCTAACTGGACCGCCCAGCAGGCCATAGGCCATGCTACCGACTATGGGCCACCCGGGTTAGCCGGATAAGAGACATGCTATAAGGATACCCATATAGCATATCCCCAACAGTAGACCCCGGAGAACTCCGAAATATTGCGTCGTCTTGCCTCTTCACATGGAATGCTCCGTCTAGATGGATGTCGGCAAATCGTCAAGCAACATCTTGTAGTCCTCCCAAAGAACCCTGCAAGGCTTTTCTCCGTCTTCGACTTGTAAGCCGGAGAAATGTTGAATCTTCTATAGTACTCTTCCGTAGTCGGATTAAATCTGTCTATGCCGGAATCTTTGTTGTGACGGCTCATCTACCCATGTCAGCTAGGACGACGTAGGCTTAAGTCAGCGACGCCTCGTAACTCACACATGCAGAGAACGCAATCATATCTGATTTTCCCGCGCGAGCGATACGAACCGTGGGCGGCGACGGTTGGAGATGTGGCGAAATTTCCGCGCACGTTCGCGAACACGTCATCTACGCGGCAACCGTCCGATTAAGCTGCAAGAATCTTGACGCCGAGGATGATAAATAGTAATTGTGGGGATTTTTCCACTTTTTACCTCATTCCCCTTGCATCATCGTCTTCCTCCAGCCGTGCGCCTCCTCGAGCTCTCTGCGAGAAACCTCGAGAAAACCCTAGCTTCCATCTGCATCAATCGCGTCCATCCTTCACTCCATGGCGAGCAGCAGCACATCCCCATCCATGGCGGCGTCGAGCGAAGCCGCGGTGAAGCCGGCGATCTCTGTCGCCGTGCCCCCAGAGGGCTTGGTCATCCCCGCATCGGCGGTGATCGAGTCCACCAGCGGCGACCAAAATCTGGCGGTGCTAGAGCCACTGGAGGAGGAGCCAGACTCGCATAAGGGCGACTGGCGCGGCTCGGACATCACCGACCGCGACATCCAAGAGATGGTTGCCGAAGGCTACCTCCCCGCGATGGAGGGGCTCGCTTGGAGGGCGGCGCTGGCCGGCGAGGTGACACCTTCTCCCCAAGTCGGAGAAAAGGTGTACCTTAAGGCTCAGCTGGTACACGGCGTTTCTCTGCCCATCTCCCACTTCTTGCTCTCCGTCTTAAACCACTACAAGGTCCATCCCCATAACCTCTCCCCCAATAGCATCCTAGTGCTTAGCAACTTCGCGGCACTTTGCGAGGGTTATTTAGGGATAAGGCCTAGGTTAGACTTGTTCGTGTATTTCTTCACCGTCAAACGTGAAGCCGGACATAGTAAGGAGGAGCTTAGAAACTGCGGCACCATAAGCTTCAAGATTCGACCTGGCCGGCGATTCCCCGACATCGTCGGCCACGAGTCCTGCAAGAATTGGCAGCGGACGTACTTCTACGGCCCCGACATTCCTCTGTCGGGCCGAGAAGTGACGTACCCGGACTTCGCGGATGGAGCCGCCGCTGAAGTTTCCACATGGAGATCCCAAGCCTCCGTTCCTTCCGACCTCGACGCTTCCCACGCTATAAGTCGGATCGAATGGTTCGTAGAGACGGGTTTATCCGGCTTGGACCTAGCCATGTGCTGGTTCATCAGGCGAATCCAACCTCTGCAGCACCGCGCGAAGTATATGCACGAGTATACCAGTGATCGAAGGGATAGCCTCCAGATCTCCGTGGATAACTTCTCGAGCGACTTCGTCAAGCTCCGCCTAAAGGACATCGTCAAGGTGAAGGATAAGAAGTGCGGCTTCACCATCACCTACGACATGTTCGTAGACGGCAAGTGCCCAAAGGTAGGTTTTTATTTTCCGTGTATGACATATACTCCAGTTCTTCCGTCTTACAAATATCATCTTATCTAACACGGTGATTTCTTACTTAACAGCTTAGCGACATAGATGAGATGAGCATGGCTCCTCAAATCTATGATCCAAAGATTAAGGAAGTCACGGTCATGTCCGACGATGAAGCTCCGTTGGCGCAAAAGCGGAAGAGCTCCACCTCTGACGCTACCGACGGAGGCAAGAAGAAGACGGAGGGTGGAGCCTCCAAAAAGACTACCGCCGCCCTGGAGGCGGAAAAGAGAAAAGCCACCGGGATTTTTGCCAAAGCACCCCCCCCCCTAGTGTAAGCTTCTCATTCTCCGACATTGTCTATATGTCTGTCTTGTTCCTGAACTTATGCATTTGCACGTTTCAGAAAGAAAGCCACGACCAGCCTCAAGAAGACCTCCAAAACTTTGGGGGCTTCTCGAAATATCAAGGATATGATGCATCGCGACGCCTCCCCCGCCATTGCCCCTGCTACTCCTGTCGTTAAGCCCTCATCTGCCCCAACAAGTTCACAAGCTAAGGAGGCACCAGGTCCTTTCGTCATGGGAGTGGATTCTGGCGCCTCTACCGGGCTCACTGTTGTCGGAGAGCAGGCAACGTAGGAGAGCACCGCTCAACAAATGGCTGAAGCTCCGGCTAAGGATGCCATCGGTGGCGGCAAGGCGGTGGTGGAAGCTGGTACTTCTGCCGAAGGCGGTGCTCTTGCTCCCAAGAAACCCTTTGAGTTTCCGAAGATAGTTTACCCGGTGCTCACGCCGAGTAACACAACTTTGGTTCCTGGAGGAGTACCGTCATCTCCGACATGTGGTCTTGAGGAGCTCCTCCGACAAGCAGACATCTTGCAAGGAAATAGCATCTCCTTTGGCAAGCTGCTAGCCGAGAGCGCTACAAACCTCAAGATCATTGCACTTGTAAGTTTTACTTTGCCTTTTGTATCTCATATGAGTATCCCATTGTAGCCCCCGAGGATGTAGACGGAAAACCATAGGTTTTGCATCTATATGCTCTAAGAGTAACTAAGTTAGAAAAAACTCTCACTGTAGCCCCCAAGCATTTAAATGGAACAAACTATTCCGACTAGATGCTTTAAGAGTAGCATACATAGTGTTTATAATTTTCAATACTGTAGGCCCCAAGCCTCTAGTTCTAACTGAATTAGTTCCGACTAGATGCTTAAAGAAAAGCTAAGCATTTTCTGAGTTAAAAACTTTATAATGTAGCCCCCAAGCTTCTAATCGAGAACTGAATTAGCTCCGACTAGATGCTTAAAGAAAAGCTAAGCATATTGCTAAGTAAAAAAACTCTCGCTGTAGCCCCCGAGCGCCTAGGTGGAAAATTTCTGACTAGGTGCTCCAAGCAGACTAAACAACGGTTTACCTTTTTTATTTTTTCCACAGAACGAGAATGCTCGGAGGGGCATGGACAATGACAAGTACCAGAAGATGCGCGCAGATCTTGAAGCCGAAAAGGGTAAAACTGCCATCTTGAAGGAACAGATCATCAAAAACAAGAGTTTGTTTTCTTTTTGCGCATTCCGTCTTGTTTTTGTGCCCACATTCTGCGAGTACTCACTGTGTACTTTGTTTTCTCTGACTTGCAGAACATGTCGCCAAGGCCAAGACATTATCGAGCACTCCAAGCACATCCAGCAGCTGGACAGCGAGAACAAGATCCTTAAGGAGGAGAGGAAGGAAATGCTGAAAATGCATGAAGATTCCATGAAGGCCGTGCAGGACTCCGCCTCCGCGGAAATCAATCGCTTGAAGGAGGAGGTTGCGATCTTAAAATATCAGAAGCAAGCTGCTAATGAGCAAAACCAACGCCACAGCGAGGCGTTTAAGCTCCTTCAACAAGAGAAAGAATCCCTGGCGGACACCCTCTCGCAGGCTAAGGCCAGCATCTTCAGTAAGTTTCCTCCGCCTTGTATTTCTGTAGTATGGATACTTTGAATTTATTGAACTCGTGCGCTCCTTGTCGGAATTTGCAGCTCCTATGGGTTTAACCCGCTCGCCTCCTTCGGACAAGGAATGCATGGTTCTTGCCGGCAACTTTATCAACACCGCCATCACCCAAGCCAAAGAGATTGCCAAGTCCCTCTAGATATACATCAAGGCCTCGGACTCCGTGACGAAGTACTCGGAGATTCTGCGCCGAGCCCCCGAGCGTGTCACAAGATGGAAAGCTTCATGTGCACGGGCTGGCGCAAGGATGGCGCTGTCAATGGTGAAGGCACACTACGAAGGTGCCGACATCGACACGGTGACCTCTGGCATCCCCGACGTTGACAATGACGGCAAAGAGATTGATCACGAAGCCATCTTGTCATCACTCGCGGGTTATGACACCAGAGTATCCGAGTTGGTGGACATCGACGTCTTCGTGCCCATGAACACCATCGACAGCGTCAACCAAGATTCCTCTGAGTCTCATCATAGCGCCGACGTTGAGGGTGATTCTTCGGCTGGTGACGATGCTGCTTCCAAGTCTCCTGCGCCCAAGGAATGAAAAACACTTTGTAATATTTGTTTTACCTTTGGTGCATGCGCGGAAAAAAAACTTGGTGATGTAACTTAAGGTGGAAAACAATGGTTGTTATGTCCTTCTACTTAAGAACTAATTTCCAGCATGTATATATTTTTAGCAAGTGTTGGCTTATCCATTACTTTGGTTTTTATGCTTGACTTTTCGTGAGTCAGAAGACTCGTTGTCAGAACCATGTGTTTAGGTGATGATGCCCAATGGCACCGTCAATAACCCGAGCACAAAATCGCCGACAATAAGTGCCAAAAGTCACTACTCCAGAATCCACATAAAAACGACAAAGAACGTGTAGACCAGAAAACTTAAGCTAACGCCCGTAGGCAGAATTTTCACAAGTGCAAACGCAATACTTGTGCATAAAGGTTTTACATGATCCAAAAATGAACACTAAAGGAGGTAAAAGACTCAGAAATATGAGTGAACCAAAGAGCTTTATTTCATTGATCATATAAGAGGTACACAATTAGATAAAAATGCTAAGTGTAAAAAGGACATAGCTGTGCTATGTTCCATGGACGATCAAGCTCCGGGTAGTCATCATCCGGGTCACGTCGCTTACGCTTATGATCCTCGTTGGGTCTATCCTTTAGTTCACGATTGTCAACAAGGTAGTAAGACCCATTGAGCAGCGCCTTGCTTATGATGAACGGTCCTTCCCATGGAGGGGATAATTTGTGTGACTTCTTCTGCTTAAGTCGGAGCACCAAATCCCCCTCTTTAAACGAGCGATGCCGAACACGGCGACTATGGTAGCTGCATAGCTTCTGCTGGTAGATGGCGGATCTTTGGCATGCCAAAACACGCTCCTCCTCGAGAAGGTCCACATCTAGGCCTCTGGATTCTTCAGCTTCATCCTCGTTGTAGGCGGCAACTCTTGGTGCATCGTGGAGGATGTCGGAAGGCAAGATGGCTTCTGCTCCATATACCATGAAGTAAGGGGTGTAGCCGGTGGATCTGTTGGGTGTAGTTCGTAAACTCCACAGCATAGATGGCAATTCTTCCGCCCAGGCTCCAGCTGCTCTATGTAGCGGTGCCTCAAGACGTGGCTTGATTCCCTGCAGAATTAATCCATTGGCTCGCTCAACCTAACCATTGGATTATGGGTGTGCCACAGATGCAAGGTCAAGTCGGATGCCTTTCTCCCAGCAATAAGCCTCCACTTCTCCGAGTGACAAGTTGCTTCCGTTGTCGGTGATAATGGTATGTGGGAGACCAAATCTCACCACTAAATCCCGGTGAGGGCAGTTGCCCCATCAAGATTTCTAATGGGTTTAGCTTCTATCCATTTGGTGAATTTATCAACTGTTACAAGCAGATGCGTAAACCCACAAGGTGCCGTCTGTAACGGTCCCACCATGTCTAGCCCTAGACTGCAAACGGCCAAGTTATTGGTATTGTTTGCAATTCTCCAGCAGGAACATGTGATTGTCGGGCATAATACTGGCATCCCGTGCATGCCTCAACCAGCTTGTCGGCGTCCGCCTTCGCGGTCAGCCAGTAGAATCCTTGCCGGAAGGCTTTCGCGACCAACGATCGGGGAGCGGCGTGATGCTCGCAATCTCCGATATGGATTTCGCACAGGATTTCCATACCTTCTAGCTGGGAAACACACTTTAGGTATACACCAGTAGTGCTCCTTTTATAGAGTTGCCCATTGATGATGGTATAACCCTTTGCTCGCCGTACTATTTGTCGTCTTTCGACTTCGTCATCAGGCAAAGTTCCGTGTTCGAGATACTCCATGAACGGTTTTGTCCAAGCCGGAGGGACCTTGGTCACCATGTTGACGAAAGAGTCAGCTCTATCCGGGTTGTCGATGTTGGCTCCCTTCACGGATGGTGTGCGCAGGTGCTCTAGGAAAACTCCTGGTGGAATTCGCTTGCGCCCTGATCGAAGCTTAGACAGCAGATCAGCCGCCTCGTTTTGTTCCCTAGGTACGTACTTGACTTTGTAGCCCAAGAAGCTCTTGGCTATCTCGTCCACTTCATCTCGATATGCCGCCATCATAGGATTCCGCACATTCCAGGTGCCAGCCACCTGTTGGGCAACCAAGTCGGAATCTCCACAGCAAACTATGCGCTTGATGCCAATATCCTTGGCTACACGTAGTCCGTGAATGAGTCCTTCATACTCTGCCATGTTGTTTGTAGCCTCGAAGTGGATCTGCAGAACATAGTGTAGCTTGTCTCCTGTTGGTGATTGTAGTAATACACCAGCCCCCGAGCCGTTAAGCAGCTTTGATCCGTCAAAGTGCATCACCCAGTACTCTGGTTCTGGCAACGGAGTAGCGTCTTGCATCTCCGTCCAATCTGCAACAAAATACGCCAAGGCTTGTGACTTGATAGCGTCATGTCTCTTGTAGGTGATCTCGAAGGCGGCAAGCTCAATGCCCCACTTTGCGACCCTTCATGTAGCGTCGCTGTTATTGATAATGTCGGACAGTGGAGTCTTGCTCACCACTGTGATTGGGTGCTCCTGAAAGTAATGCCTCAGCTTCCGAGAAGCAAGGAATACTCCATAAGCTATCTTTTGGTAGTGCGGGTAATGCTGCTTGGACTCCGTCAAGACCTCGCTCACGTAGTAAACTGGTCATTGAACTCCATGCTCACAGCATGGTTCCTTCCGCTCTACCACGACTACGATGCTGATTACCCGGTTGGTTGCCGCCATGTAAATTAACAGGGGCTCACCAGGCTCGGGCGCTGCAAGGATGGGCGCTGAGGAAAGAATCTCCTTGAGCTGCTTCAATGTTGCATCTGCTTCGTCCGTCCACGTGAATTTGTCCGCCTTGTTCAGCAACTTGTACAGCGGCAGAGTCTTCTCTCCAAGCCGGCTGACGAACCGACTAACTGCTGCAACACAACCTGTTAGTCGTTGAATGTCCTTTAGGCATGTCAGACGGTTTATGTTTAAGATGGCCTTGATTTTCTCCGGGTTGACCTCGATTCCACGTTGGGAAACAATGAAGCCCAACAATTTGCCGGCTGGAACCCCGAAGACGCACTTCTTAGGGTTGAGCATCATGTTGTATATCCAGAGATTATCAAAGGTTTCTTTTAAGTCGGAGATTAAGTCATTTGACTTTTTAGACATCACCGTATTGTCCACATAGGCCTAAACGTTCCGACCAATTTGGTCGTGAAGGCAACGTTGCATTGTCCGCTGGTAGGTAGCACCTGCGTTTTCAGCCTAAAGGGCATCGTGACATAGCAAAACGTGCCGTATGGGGTAGTGAACGAAGTGGCCAATTGGTCCGACTTCCTCATCTTGATCTGGTGGTATCCTAAGTATGCATCGAGAAAACACAAAAGTTCCGAGCCAGCCGTCGAGTCAATGACTTGGTCAATGCGAGGCAAATCAAACGGATCTTTGGGACATGCTTTGTTCAAGCCGGTGTAATCAACGCACATTATTAATTCATTGGTTTCCTTTTTGGGTACAAGTACAGGATTGGCCACCCATTGGGTGTGAAGGACTTCTCGGATAAATCTAGCCTTAAGTAACTTAGCTATCTCTTTGCCAATGGCGCGTCTCTTCTCATCTCCAAAGCGTCGTAAAGGTTGTTTCACTGGTTTGCATTTTGGATCAATGTTTAAGCTGTGCTTGACAAGTTCCCTAGGTACACCTTTCATGTCGGCAGGTTGCCAGGCAAAGGTGTCCCTATTCTCACGGAGGAACTCGACGAGCGTGCTTTCGTATTTGGGATCCAGGTTCGTCCCAATGGCGACGGTCTTGGAGGCATCACCTACCACAAGTTCCACCGGCTTGGTTTCGATGGCGGCCTTGAACGCAGGAGCGGAGTCGGAGATCTGCTTCTTCGACGCGGGCATCTCTGAGTCATTGACCTTGCTTTGGATCTGTTTGAATTCTTTGCTGTAGAGGACAACTTCTGCAACGGCTGCTTCATTGATATCGCAGTCCCTTGCTTTCGTAAAGCTTCCGGATATGGTGATGATACCGTTTGGTCCGGGTATCTTGAGTTTGCTGTAGACGAAGCATGGCTTGGCCATGAACGTGTGGAATATGTCGCGGCCGAATATGACGTGGTACACGCTCTTGAAGGGGACCACCTCGAAGGTCATGCGCTCTTGGCGGTAATTATTAACATCGCCAAAGGCAACCTGAAGTGTAATGCACCCAAGGGACCGATCCTCCCGACCAGGGACTACGCCGTGGAAGACGGTGTTGGTCCGCCTTAGGTTTTCCTCCGTCAAGTTCATCTTCTGCGGTGTATCCAGGTACATGATGTTGATGCTGCTTCCACTATCCACCATGCACTTGGTGAACTCCACGCCGTCAATCAAGGGGTTGATGACCATGGCGTACTGGTTCTCCGTGGGCACAAGGTCTGGGTGGTCCGTCCTGTCCCAAGTTATTGGAACTTCCGACCAGCGCAGGTACTAGGGGACTGGAGGGAGAGTGGCCATCAGGATCCTCAGAGAGGTCTTCTGTTGTCGAACGGTGGGGGTGCCAAGGAAAGTGTGGTAGACTGGAACCTTCTTTGCGAAGGGGTTCTTGCCCGTGTCGTCGCTCTTGGCGGCGTGCTTGGTGTCAACGTCTTCGTCCATGTCACTTGAATCCTTGGACTCCTCATCCTTCTTCTTCCCTTTGCCCTTGCCTCGCGGTCTGTTCTTCCGACTTCGCTTGTAGCCGGACTCCGGGTCTTCCTTGAGGTCGTTGACGAACTTGCAGTGTCGATTGGTATGGGTGGCCTTGCCGTTGGCATCGAGGTGTACGAGGCACGGCATATTGCGATACTCCTCATAGGTTTGGGGAAAACGGAGCGGCGCCGAGGTGGTTTCACTTCCTCGTTGCTGCCCATGGCCAGCTCCCCTTCCTCGGCCACGTTGTCCGCCTTCTCCTCGTCCTGCAAAAGTCACAGCGACCATGTCGGTAGATTGCTTTTCTTCTGGAGCGGTTTTCCGCTTTGTATTGTTGTTCCTCCGAGCTTGAGTTGGAACGGCCGTTGCCGGCAAGGAGCCGCAAGCGTCGTTGTCGGCAGCTGCGAACTCACTAGCCAACTGAATCATCTGGTTCAAGTCAAGCTGGTGATTGTCCTGCAAGCGCTTCAGCTTATGTCGGAGCAGCGTGCCCCTTTCCAACCCATCGATGAAGGCAGCCATGGCGGTCTGAGCATGCACTCCTGTGCAGGAATTCTTCATATCCAGCTAGCGGGAGAGGTAGGCGCGAGATGTCTCGCCTTTCTCTTGCACGCACCGTTGTAGATCGCCCACAGTGCAGGGACGCTTGTATGTACCCTCAAAGTTCTTGGTGAATGCTTCTTGCATGTCCAGCCAGTTGTAGATAGATTTCTCCGGCAGATCGTCGATCCATTGATGGGCCGTGCCCGCCAACATTAACGGGAGGTACTTGACGGCAACGTTGGGGTTGCCTCCGGCAATCTCCACCGCGTTGCCGTAGTCCTGCAACCATGTGGCTGGCTTGGCGGTGCCGTCATAGGTTTGATGGTCTTGTCAATCCGGAAACCTTTAGGGTAAGTTGCGGACTGTATTGCAGGTCCAAAGCAACGTGGTCCCAGGTATGGTCCTTCTCGGGCCTCGTGGATCTTATCGATCCGCGAACGTGCATCGTACGGCTCCGGGTTCTTCTTTTTGTCAACAGGGGATGGGCTGCGTGAACGACGCGGGCCTCTTCCGCCATGGTGACTGCTTGGAGGTGATAGAGGCGGAGGTGGCGGTGGGTTAGCCTTCTTGTTGTTACCCTCCTGCGATGCCTCATGTCTGTCACGGTTGCTTGTCGGACGCGGAGGGTCGTGGCGCGACCTGCTCTTGTGTCCTTGGTTGTGCTCTCCGTCATGACGGGTCTGCTCCGCGTTGTTGCGGATGACGATGCCGCACTGCTTTGGTGGGGGCATATCCGTACGATGGTAAGTATTGTAATCTTCGCGATGTCGGGGAGATCGGGGTGGTGGCGATGGGCGACGAGGGCGGGCCTTTTCTCCGTGGTCGGAGGATATGGGGATGGCATCCTTCCTGCTGCGTGCATCCCTCCGTCTTCGCTGTGATGAACCCGTCTGGGACCCGACATCAAGAGGAGATCGGTCCCTTGGCGGCTTGTGCTGGCTGGACTGGCAGAGTGCTGGGTTAGACTCAAGCCTCTGAGAGGTAGCCTTTTCCTGCTGCTTCACCGCCTTGGCCACTAGGTCATAGACCTGTTCCACTGCCTCAGGTGATCTATCCTGCTCCAGAAGGGTCTTGGCAACGGCAAGGTTAAGGAGTGGGGTGGGCATCACCTGCTTGCCTTCACTGTCAATGTATGGCTTGGCCTGTGCCAGCTTCGAGGGAGCCCATCCTAGGTTGCGTCGTACACCAGGATCGTTGATGACGCGAGCTGGAGATTTCTTAGCCTTCTACTGCTGTAGCAAAGTCTTGTACTCGGCCTCCATTGCTCTAGCTTTCTCTATGGATTTCTGCGCGTTGACCAGATCTCGATCTAGTTTAGCGCCTTGCTCTGCGATGGCTTGCGCCTCCTCCAGCAGTTGCTGACGCTTCTCGTCAAGCTGGGTCACGTTCCGGATATGAGCAACGGTTAGTGGCTCGACAAGGAGATTGTCGTACATCACTCTATCAGCTGGAGTAACATGGGCTGCTGCCGACGTAGATGCTGGAGGCGGCAAGTTTGCGGTGTTACTGTTGCTCGGGCTGGTACCAAGTTCCTGCGGCTGCTGCACTAGGTTAGGCGGAGGAAGCATGACCTTTGCGTGATCAGTGTCAGCAGCAATAAGCATCCCCATCCCCTTGTCCAGCGCTGTAGGCAGAGCTTGTTCGGGTTGATCTTCATCCATCGCCGTCCCAATGGTGACGAACACCCCTCGAGGCGTGACGGTGTTGTTGGCTTGCTCGTCGCGCGAGTACTCCTCCTCCATCTCCTGCATAGCAGAGTCTAGCTCTTCAGGACTGAAGTCTATCTCCTCTGAATCTGCACTGAAATCAGCATAAAGCGTGTCAATGACAGAGTCGGAGGGTGCCAGGACTTCCTCGATGACGGGCGGTGGAGGTGCAACGGCCTCGACGATGACTGGAGGTGGTGGTGCTGCTGCAACGATGACGGCCGGAGGCGGTGGCTGGATCGGAGGGGCTCCGTCAATGAGCGGAAGCGCTGTCTGAGCTGCCGCTTCAGCCTCCGCGTAGTTGTTGACGGTGTTCACCATGCCTTCGAAGGTAAGGCGTCTTGACGCCTGTTGCCGTCTTAGAGAATGTCGGAGAAGCGTGCCATGGTCCAGTCTTTCCACAAAGTGATAGATAGCATCATCATTGGGGTAGTGGGCCAGATCGTCTCGTATACGGAGCCACCTGGCCAGGTAATCGCGGGGGTTTTTGCCCTCTCTCTGAACGCAGCGCGCCAGATCGAACATGGTAACCACGCCGACGAACTTGGATCTCTGCTGTCCAGACGCACGGACGAAGCCGGCGGATTTGCAGTGATCTTCCACCTTTATATCCTGCACAGGGGCGGTTTGGGTGGGCCTTGAATTTTTCCGATCTTTGCCAGAAAACTCCGAGGAGAGATCCAACATTGATCCTTCCATGAAAGCATCCTGCCCGTAGGCGGTCCGTGCGGGCCTTGATGCTCCTCCGACTCCCAGGGAACTAGTGCCCGAGTCGATTTCGCCGATGAAGAGGTGGATGTCTCCGATAAGAACGATCGAACACCACGTAGGGTTTGTCTTCACCGGGATCCAGAACTCGTCAGGAGGGATGATCGGAACGTTGCCGGAGAAAAGAACGCGACCGATGGCTATGGTTTTGCCGATTCCCGCGAAGATCTTGGTCCTCGCCCGCTGAAGAGCCTGAAGCGCCTCTTGCCCCACGGTGGGCGCCAACTGTCGTGGTATTGCCGACGATTATGCCATGGAGGGGTCCTCGCAGTGCGTGTTTAGAGACGTGGGGTAAGGCGGACGGTTGACGGGTACGAGGTAACACAGCTTACCCAGGTTCAGATCCCACGACGGTGGTGGAATCCTACTCCTGCTATAAATCACTATAATGGCAATACGCCGAGTTACAGAGATAGGTTCGTTGTGCGAGGTTGTGTGAAGTTATCTATGATTGTTATGCCCTAAAGGCTCCCATAGGCCCGACTTATATAGTCGCCAGGTCCTAGGGTTACAGGGAAAAGTCCTAGCCGGACAGGTTACACAGTCCTACACTGTCTATTACTAGTCTTGTGTATCTTGCACTCCAAGGCTCCGGGTACGTTTGTGACTCCACCATAGCCTTCATTTATCCGGCATGGGCCTCCCTTCTGGATCCATCTAACTGGGCCGCCCAGCAGGCCATAGGCCATGCTACCGACTATGGGCCACCCGGGTTAGCCAGATAAGAGACATGCTATAAGGATACCCATATAGCATATCCCCAACACATTTGGTCTAAGGGAAGGCTTCTGAAATATCTCGTCTCGATGCATGTCGAGTCTTGTGGGGAAAGTGCACCACCTCTCGAGAAGGAAAAATCTAAGTACTTAGTTGTGTCCCTGGCAACGGACAATTTGAGCATCAAGACATTGAAGCTATCAAGGACCTCCTCATCCCAATTTCTAAGTTAAAAACTTGTGGTTGAACAAGGGTTAAGGTTCACCAATGTCTATTGGTGGTTCCTTGGGAGTTTTTGACAAACAAAAACTTAGTGTTTTCAGCTGATAGGAAAAAACTATTTTGAGCAAAGCAAGCCTAAGCTACACTTAGCCAAACTCATATAGATGTTAGATACTACTATTCTAATATGGTATCACTTGCCAATACAATTCCAAATGCATTAACCCACTATGGTTGTAACTTGTGATGTTGCAGGTTACTCTGATGAGGATTAGGGTTATGAGTCTACACTCGACATGCTTGCCTGTGGCACATGAAGATGAAGACTTTACTTTATAAATTATGTATGAACTCTTGTAATAGCCTTTGGCTATGGAGTCGTAAAAGACTATGTTTATCTCTGGAATGACGATGTAATAAAGACCTTTGTATCTGTGTACTTCATCTTAAACTGTGGATGCTAGCATTTGATCCAGGGACTAGCATTGCAATCACAGGGACCTTTGATCCAGGGACTAGCATTGCAATCACAACATAGGATTTTATTATAAACCTCTTCTTAGTCCGCCACCTCTTAAACCCAAGGAGGTGCGGCAAGAATACATTCATGATAAGATCTATCAATTGGAAAAAGCTTCAAAGACATGTGTTGAAACAATTGGAGAAGGGATTGGCTCCTACTGGATGATGAACAGAGACCTTGAGAAAAAGGTCAATGACATCGATGGTAGAGTTGGTTTCTTGATCAGAACTGTTTTTGAGTTGACAGATGAGAAGAAATTCCTTTATAGGAAAATTTTGAAGATTCAATATGATATGGCCAAGCTCAGCATCCACCTCACAAGCGTGGCTGAAGTTAGCAACCCAGGAGAGGAAGGCAACGCTCTTCCTACCCAGGAGGAGGAGAAGGTACCAGCAAGGAGTTATGTGATCCCTCCTGGCTTGATTCCAAGCTTGGGGAGATCTCTAAAACCTTGTAATCAAACTTATAAGTTTATTACTTTTAGTTTCGTATTAGTTCAAGTTTAGAAATAAAGATTGCATCATTAGGATTCCCTTCGGAAATAGTTGATCCCATTTATGAAATTCTGCGTTTATTATAATATATGGAGCATTATTGAGTTTGAGTTTGTCTTATCGGATATATTAATGGCTTGAGTATGATTTTACTTGGAATTGATGATAGCAATAAGAGTCTTCCACATCATTTGCATTAAAGAAACATACAAAGATAATTTGATCAATATGTTGTAGGTCAATGGTTTGATTTACAAAAAGGAGAGATTGTCTAATTAATTAAGATGAAAAAGAAAAAACCTTAAACAAAGGAGAAAATATAAGTGCTATCAAATAGAGTGAGAATAAGTTGACGTAGAATACTCAAGTTATAAAGATGCTTCATATATATTTGGAATTTGGTAATTGATATTGTTAAATTTTGAAATTCCTACATGAAGTGGAATATATGGATAGCTTCTTTGCACAACACTTAAACAAAAGTGTGAGCATAAACATATATAGAAAAAGAAGAAAAAGAAAGATGAAGAAAAAGAGCGAGTGTGCAAAGAGAAAATAGGCATATACCACTATATTGTAGTAAGACAAAGGGACGTTTGAGATTTTGAATCCCAAGTGAATATGTTAATCCTAAAACACTTGGGACTACCTCACTGACTCGTTCGGTTGAACCAAATATCTTTACATCATGTTGATAATAATCTTTTGTGAACTGTTAATTGCTAAATGTGTGGAAGACTGCTAATATTATTCAGATGGTATAAGTAATATACTATTCATGAACCTATTTATACGTATCCTTTATGATAAACACATGATGCAACTGTCTCATTTATTTTATCGACTCAGCTTCATGAATATGAGGATCACATCCATTAAGCTAAAACTTGCTCGGGATGAGCAAGAGTCTAAGCTTGGGGAAGTTGATGAGTGCATATTTGCATCATGTTTTAGATCATTATTTTGCATCATAGTTGTAGGACTTGATATTGTACGGCGTTTGCACGCACCTTTTATGTTTATTTTCACTAGGATCAGGACAAATGATGGATCTGATGGACACAAATCTTGGACCAGTTATATTGGAGTAAAAAGGAGCCAAAAATAACGTAAATCGCTTATTTGGAAAATATTAATAATACCAGAAGAAAGCCCGAAGCGATTGGAGGATACAGAAGAGTTAACGACCAACTATACAACAGGAAACGTTTTCTGGCCGTATAGTTCCTGCCATATAGTTGGCGCCGCCTCCGCTTCCTCAAATAGTTTCACCCCGTGCAACTTGATCGGAGAGACAACATACAGAACACCCAAAAATCACCGAAAATCTCACCTCCGGAAGTAATCTGGAAGGGGAACTTGCCCTAGGGATCCATCTTCGCCCTAAGCGGATCTGGGAGGCCAAGGCATCGATCTCCATCTTCATCAACCGTTGCATCTTCATCACCACCATCATCTCCATCCATCCCATCTAGATCTTGTTGTAATTCTTGCACTAGTTGTGGATTTATACAAGTACTATTCATCGATAATCGTTTCCATTACCATTGTCATGATGTTGTTTGCCTCCATGTCTGAGTAGATCGTTAGTTCTTGGAGAGATGGAGAAACCCTACTATATGATTGAGATGAGATAGGAATTATTATGTTATACATCATTATATGTATGTGTTAATTGTCTTTATCTTTATGTTGAGAGTTGTGCACCTCCTTAATATTTGCCTCTTATGGGGACTCGATGAAGGGGATTACTTGTTGGTAGACGGAGGGATGGTAGCACTTACGGTGACTATAAAGTCGTTGTCATCATTTACGTACTAACTTGGGGAATTAAGGAGAACTCATTAAGCCATGTCCGTGCCACGGGAGAAATCTCTTAATAATGGGATAATACAATTGATGTCGTTTATCTGTCAGTTGTGGTTATGAAGGATGGTGAGAGCAGTGGTTGCTGCCTAATCATCCATATATGGAGCTCCTCCCACATACATGCATATCATGAGAATATTTGTTATAATAATCTTGATCTCTCAGTCTAAATTTCTAGCGGTGTATCCACCACGCCTCGAGAACGCCTTTTCCCTATTGCAGTTTCAATCTTTCTTACATACACAATTACTACTTTCTGCATTAAGTTTTACTTCACTTTCCTTTACTTTTTCAATCAACCAAAACTCCAAAAACAATTCTACCTTTATTGCATCTTAGAATTATTCCTCGAGTACTTAGTTTAGTCTTAGTTAAAAGAATTTTAGTCTTTCGCCTACTGCTCTCTATGGGATCGACATCTTTATTTTCAAACTAGCTACAAACAATCTGTGCACTTGCAGTCATCACTTACCCAGGTTGGCGTTGCAAGATGGGATCCAGAGCCAGCCCCACGCCCGCGCCCATGTCGTTGCCTCCCCTTTCTTATTCTTCTCTGACGACGGTGGCCCTTCTCCAGTGATGGCGACCCTTTGTCGAGCTTCACTTCAGCCTTCCATTCGTCCTGGCCGAAGTATGGTGTCGTCCTATTGACTTATATGAAAGATGACAATGGAAACCATGCATAGGGAAGGTTAGATCTCGCACCAAAATATTCCAATTAGACGGGGGCGCTTGTTGTGGACAATTAATTAGCGCAACTCAAGAGCTCAATTGGGCGCATGCTTGTTGTGGAGAATGCGACTGACGAGCCATTTTGATGATTTAATTGGTTTATCGAGTTAATCTGTTGGCTGCAATCAAGTGAATCTATGAGGTAAAATAGTGTCTACAACAACTCTTGAACACTTTCAAATTAAAAAAATATACAACTCTTAATGTAAAGTGTGTTTATAATTGACACAACTCTTGAACACTTTCAAATAAAAAAAATTATACAACTCTTAATGTAAAAGAGTGTTTATAACTGACACAACTCTTGTGCACTTTCAAATTAAAAAAATTGTACAACTCTTAATGTAAAAGAGTGTTTATAATTGACACAACTCTTGAACACTTTCAAATCAAAAAAAATTATACAACTCTTAATGTAAAAGAGTGTTTATAATTGACAGAACTCTTGCACACTTTCAAATTTAAAAAAATTATACAACTCTTAATGTAAAAGAGTATTTATAATTGACACAACTCTTGAACACTTTCAAATTAAAAAATTATACAACTCTTAATGTAAAAGAGTGTTTATAACTGACACAACTCTTGAACACTTTCAAATTACAATTTGGATATGATAATAGTGTCCTAAGAAAATCTTGAGAGTTTATCATTTTTAGAGCGTGAAAAGTGATCCCTAAACTAAAATCTTTATGCCTCATGCATATACGAAAATTATACACCTTTGAACTCTTTGAAATCGCACTTAGGACATGATAATGTTGTCCTAATAAAATCCTGATCATTTATCATTTTCATAGAGTGAAATATAATGCATAAACTTGCGTATACAAAAATTATAAACCTTTGAACACTGTGAAATCGAACTTAATACGTGATAATGATGTGCTAACAAAATTTTAAGAGATTATCATTTTCTCCCCATTTCCATAGTGTAATGTAATACATAAACTTGCATATATGAAAATTATACACCTTCGAACACTATGAAATCGTACTTAGGATATGATAATATTGTGCTAAGAAAATCTTGAGAGATTATAATTTTCATAGAATGTAATGCATAAACTTGCATATATGAAAATTATACACTTTTGAACTCTTTGAAATCGCACTTAGGACATGATAATGTTGTGCTAATAAAATCCTCATCATTTATCATTTTCATGGAGTGAAATATAATGCATAAACTTGCATATACGAAAATTATACACCCTTGAACACTTTCCCTTCAAACTATATTCAAAATCATTTGTTTATGGAGTTAAAGTACCATTGGCAAACTCGTTATATTTGCATGGATAGAGGGGTGCCCCCTGAAGTATATAGGGGTTATCCTGTCTGCTAAATCACAAAGGATCAACGGTTGGTGGGAACGATCCGCGTGACAACTTTCTCGACCAATCAGAGCGTAGCAGCCAAGATGAGCACATGTGTGAGAGTTTATGACTAAGAGAGAGAGGGGGAAACTGAGTAGAACTGAGCTAATCTTGATTATGAGCATGCTTAGTTTTGTTTTTAGAGGAGTTTCTTTTGTAAGAAGCGTAGAGGATTGTTTATGCTATGTTTCTATTGGACTAGATTTTTTATTAGCATTATTATTTATTTTGTTTTAGATGAATACGACGAGTCGTACACGTGTGATGACTGCGGAACAAGCCACACCACCGGTTGATACGCTAACCCCGAGTCACTTGGTATCGAGTTCACCGAGTAGTTTTAGCTCAACCGTTTCAATCGTATCAAGCTCCGACAAATCAAGTCCACCAAATGGGTGTGTCTTTAAATCCTCAACTAACTGGGCATTCATTATGATTTTGACTTACTCTACAATAGTGTTGGTTCATATCACTTTGTTTTTCAGGATGACGTCACATACCATCGCTTGATGCTTGAGTTCCTCAACACCTTGATGGATACGGTGTGCTGACACTATTGCCCCGAGGAGCAAATGCCTGGATTTGATTTCATCAACTTCCATATTATAAACTGTGAGTATTCCTTACACTCGACCAATGGGCTTACTACTTTGGATTTGCCAACAACGCCACTGACATACGCTCCATCAGCTTTTTTTCTTAATCCATCACCCCCGACTTACTTTAATAAAATGATAATTTGTGGAAATACACCCAAGGGAAACCAAATTGATCACCCTGTTGTTCGTTATTTATTCTATGTTATTGCTAACACCCTGCAGGCACGTGGTGAGTTTACTAGAGTTAATGAGGAGGATATGATAATCCTCGCTATAGCTACTATTCCTCACTATAATTTAATGCCAAATTTGGACGTCATTCTATTATTTTATCTTAAGCATCAAGCTCTACAGCCTCGTGGTTCCATATGCGGAGGAGGAGTCATAACCATTCTTGCATGCGCGCTTCATGTCAACCTAGGTAACATCCAACCGTTAGCATGAGACCACCGTCTTAGTTTTTCTACTCTCAGAGCTTGTGGTATGATTTCTTGATCCAATGGTAGATACTTCCTTGATATACCTGGAGCGGATCACTTGATCACAATTCCTTTGCCTAATGGTTTGTTCTCTATCGAGAATGGACGTTTGCATTATGATGCATAGGTTGAGGCAAGTCTATCCCAACAAGAAGTACCCACGAATGAAGAAGGAGAAGATGAAGAAGTAGAACAAGAAGGACCCGAACAAGAGGTGCAGCCACCAAACTTCTACACCACCTTTGATGATATCTATGCTCTTGAAGGAAGCATTCAAAACATGAACAACCTCTCCATCAAAATTCGAGATGCTACTTCTAACCTTTCAGCCTAGTTCAACAATTGGAGCTTCCAATGGAACATGGGAGATTATCCACCGCCACCACAATGAGCAACAAAAGGGCTTTCAAAAGCCTGAGCTTGGGGATGTGTCCTCCAACATTTATATTTGTGTAATAATGAGGTTGTACTCAAGCTCCTTGTGAGCTTTGAAACACCCGCGTTGGTTTGTTCCAACACTTCACTTTTCTTTCGTTTTTCATTTGTTTTTGTTTTTCGTTTGTTTTTCTTTTCTTAGTTCCTTGCTTGGTCATAAGTTCTTTTCTATTCTTTAATCCCCATACTCAAAAATACAAAAAGAATTTCCCCTTTTTCCTTTTTTGCGAAAGTGGATTTGCCTATTGCCTCTTTGCTTCAATATTATTATGAGAGCAATTTTAACTTGAGTTTTGAAGGAACACATCCCCATAAGGAAGAGAATTATAAAGTCACTCATGAGAGGTATGTCCTATGTCTCCCACTTTAGAAGTTTGAATTGTTTATCTTAGTTAGTTGATTTGCTAATATGTTATGCTAGTGGAAGTAATTCAAAATAGTTAGAGTAAAGCCTTTTATTTACATGAATAATTAGTTGTGGAATATTTTGATCTAGTTCTTGTAGCTAACCGAGTCTTTATTTGGAAATAATATTGCCAAACAAGTATAACAAGAAAATTCTCAAATTTATGACTTATTTGATGAATGATTGTCTTGAGAGTTTACCTTCAAAGATACTTAACCTCATAGATGTTTTGATAGACTTGATAGAACTCTTGAAAAAGAGTTGTTTGATTGAAATAAAGTCTACTGGTAATTACGATCCATGCCAAAGCTAACCTTGTGTATCAAACTGTGATATTATTTAAAAAGTTCTATGCTTTTTATGCACACCTTTGGATGCCAACAACCCCGCTGGACTATGAACGATCAATGGTACAACCCTTGATTTCGTCTATGACTTGACGACATAGGTGGCACTTGTCACCGTAATGGACAAAAGTATTGACACTCTCGAAGGTTGTGCAAACTATTGTTTAAAAGAATCACTCAATGATCCTTGTTGAGAATTACCCTTGAAAAAATGAAGATCCACACAACAAGTCCTTGGCATGGTCCCATTACTATTTTATAATTTTTTTTGAAAGGCAATGAATATATGAAGCGATCCAACCCATTAAGAATTGGATCCTGTGTTTATAGTGCTACTCCCTTGGATCGATTAACTAGCACACAAAGTTTCGATGAGTAAGAGAGTATAAATGCATCACATTATTACAACGATTGATCCAAGAATATAAATATTACAAAGTTGCTTAGCTCATAGCTAGCTCAAAAAACATGGTTCAACAAATAAACAATAGATAAATGCTCCATCACGCCACAAGCAACTCGTTGAGTGGAGATTCGTAACCTAAGAGAAAACCTTACATTTCGTCGGAGTAACCTACAATATAAAAAGTTGCAGCCACGAATAGTCAATACATTTGAATTGTATTAGCAAGATGTCACTGTTATGTGGACACAATTATCAACCTATCATATACATGCTCACTTTGTCTAGTGGAGTTAGGCTATTTGCGGAAAGCAGCATTTTCTCATACCTTTTTTAAATAAGGTTTTAGTTCTTCAAAATAACTAACGACAACTCGAGTCACTCGAGAGCTCCTAAAAACTATGGACACATTGAGTCACTCAAGTGCTCCTATAACCCATTATGTTCACCCATCAAGTTTTATTAGATAAATTGGAATGAATGAGACTTTTCAACTGCGTCAAGAGAAGTTACTCATAATTGTCCATTATCGGGGACACGGCTAAGCACTTAGTTCATAAACCATATGCAGAGGCTAGTACACTTTACCCACAAGATCTGATCAACCCCTTTTGAGAGAAGACCAGGACGAGAGCTTTGGGAAACAGAATCATGAGCCTAACTCCGGACCGTACCATCCTATAAACACCTACATCTACTAGTCATGGTAGGACATGATCCCATAACTTACTCAGTCAAGTCAAATCCCATATGACACGTGGTTGTACATGGAAGTTACTAATCAAGACCGTTTATTATCTCTTTGAAGCCTAGGTGGCAATCCCCACCAAAATCCACACTTGATGACCCAATCAATGCCATTCCACCCAGGTGATTCATTGATTAAGTGGTTTTCTCTTCAGCAAAACACAATCCTTCTCATACACATATGTATCATGAAAACCACCCACGCATCTATTAGCATTTCTAAGCAATCTAAAATACGATGGCTATCAAGAAATCAACTTGGGAACCTATGAGAAATCTATTGGGTACTCACACCATAGCATAGCATATATAATATAAAACATTTCCTTCAATGCAAGCTACTGAAAACTAAATGCATAATAAAACAATAGGAGATTCATGATAGTGACACTTGCCTCGGTTGTAGTAATCGTTCACACAGTCATCGCAATCACAATAATCGCACTCCGGACAATATATCGCGCAAAAGAATGAAGACAATCAACATACAGTAGCACAACACAACAATATAGTATGCATGCATTTTATAAAAGAGAAACAAGTTCAAAAGCATTACATAATCATTTTTCAATAAACAAATAGGCTTTTAATAGGCATTAATGATTTTTGAATACTTTCAGTACATAATAGTTTCATATAATTATGGGAACCATGCTACTGGATAGATAATGTTTATAGCTTTCATTTGCCACTGGTTTCACCTTAAAATGGTTTATAGATTAAAAGTTATAGCCAAAATACTCATTTAAGCGATTTAATCATAGATAATTATTTTGTACTGTACCAAAATTAACTAATGCTACACTGACATAGATTACAATTTTCTGAATCCATAGACATCAAATTTGCCAATTTTGGAGTTGTGGATATTTTCTATGAATTATTTACCATATAATATATTTAAATATTCCAGAAAATATGCATTGGTCAAATTACGAATTTTGTTACATGATAATATTCTACACATTATTCAGAATCCAAGGATATATCACATATATTTTCCTGATCTATATTCAATTTTATATGGATTTTACAAGTTCTGCAAAATTTCTGGCTATTAAAATCATTTTCAGAAATTAGCTGGGAGAACTACGCCATGCGGCGCGCTGTGATTCGCTGCACGCACTGAGCTGGCGTTGACGCGGCCCTGCTAAGGCTGAGGCCAGGTGGCGCGCGCTGGTAGGCTGATACCGCTTCGCCCAGGGATCTAATCCTGGGCATCGGTTTTTGATCCAACGGCCCCGGTGCAGAGCTTGAGAGCTCACCGGCGAGCGACGTGGGCGACAGCGGTGGCGGCTTCGGGAGTGATGGTGGTGGCGTCTCCGGTGACTTACTGGCTAGGAGAGGTCTTCCACGGGATGCGGGCGTGGACGGCAAGCGGATTGGTGGCGTTGGGGTGCTTCTTCGCTTCCTCTAGCGACAGTGAGGGACGACTGGAGCGGTGCTCCTCCAATGGTGCTTCGGTGTCGAATCTCAGGTGTTGTGGGCTTCTGCAGAGAGGGAAAAAACCATGAGAAGGGGAGGGAGGTCACATGGAAGCTCAAGGAGGGGAAATGAAGGAGCGGGCCGACTCAGAACCCTTGTGTTCGAGCTCTTAGTGGCGACGGTCGGCGGCGAGATCGGGAGAACTTTGTGGCGACGCTAGGGTTTCCAAGAGATCGAAAAATCGGAACGAGGTGGAGGAGGGGGGTTTAAATAGTAGGGGGCGTGCGAAGGGGCAGAGGAACAAACAGAATTGCCCGATTTCATCAGGGGTTCAATCGGGGTCGCGGCGTGTCCCGTGCAGGTTGAGTTCCTGGCTGGGGAAGAAGATGAGCGGTGGGCCCCACTTATCAGTGACAGGCTAGGGAAGCTAGGCTGGGCGGCTTCTTGTTGGGCTGGGGTGGGCCGTTGCTGCTGTTTGCGCGTGCGCGAGAGGGAAGGAGGAGCGGCAGAGAGGAGAGTTGGGCCGCGAGGGCTGGGTTGGGTAGGTTAGGTTCGTTTAGTTTTTTTTTATTTATCCCTTTTCTTTTACTAGTTTGTTTCATAATTTTTGAAATATAGCTCCAAATGAGCTCAAACAAGTTTTTAAATTTTGTAAAAATCATAAGAACATTTTAGGACACTAGGGATACATAATCCTGTCCAATCAAAAATATTCGAACATATGTATTTCAAATGACCCTAATAAATGCGTAAGGGGTTTTCAAATAGGTTTTTTCACAAATGGTTTTGAATTTGAATTTTTTTGCAAGAAGCCATGATGCAATGCACATGAGATCTATGAACCTTCCCATTCTAAAATTCTAGGATGTTACAGACTAACCCCCTTAAGATGAATCTCGTCCTCGAGATTCAAGTTGGCTAGCAAATAGGTTCTGGTGGTGTTCTCGAAGATTGTGTTTCTAGCATCCATGCGACTTCTCTTTATATGGGTATATTCATTAAGCTAACCCCCTTAAGAGAACTGAACTTGGCATCTCCATACATCTAAGACTTAATTGAGACATCTTGTATTAGTTGTCATCGTCTTCTCTAGTGAGTTCACTTTAACAAATCCTCTAAGTAACTCCATATGTGACTAATCTCATCCATGAATGGTTTATATATGAACGAATATGATGCACCAGTATTGAAAAGGTACGAGTGCAATGCATAAATTAGCTAGAAGCTTACCAGTCATAGAGCATGGTTTATTGAGTCCTCTCTTCATGTTCATGTGGTTCACAGTTGCCTTCTCAGTTGAGTTTGACTTGGTTCCATCTTCTGGACAACTATAGGCATAGTGTCCCATCTTCCTGCACTTGTAGCATTCCACATTACTGAGATCTTTATTTCCATTATGCTGATGGCCATTGCTACCTTTGTTGTGGCCATTACCTCCGTTGTTGTGGTCATCAGAATTGTCATTGCCATCATGGAAGGTACGTTTATGATATGATCCTGAGTTGTGATGGACATTGTGCTTCCTCTTGCGTCATTCCACTTGCTTGTGCTTTCCTTCAAGAATTCTATCCTTGTTCATCAGCTCTTAGAAAGTGGGGCAGTAGACCATAGACAACTGCAGCGAGATCTCATCACTAAGACCATCCAAAAACCTCTCTCTCTCCTCTTGGCATTAGTGTCAACATCTTCAGGTGCATAGCATGACAGATTGTTGAATTCCTCTATGTAGTCCGCCACTGTGCGATTAGTTTGGCGCAAGTTGCGAAACTCCTTCCTCTTTAGACTCAGGACCCCTGAAGAGACATTGTTGGTGTTGAATCCTTCGTCAAACATGGCCCAAGTAATAGTATCCAGCGGGTGGGTGATTTGGAAAGTATCCCACCAAGAAGCAGCCGATCCCTCTAGTAGGTGAGCAACAAATCTCACCTTCTCAGCATCAGTGCATCCAACATTCACTAAGTCTTTGTTCACCGAGCGCAACCATTCAAGAGAAATTATAGGTTCAGGTGCAGCGGAGAACTTAGCTGGCCTAAGTTTCAAAAACTGGTGAGAGCATCCTCCTGGGGCTGGTTATTGTTGTTGTTGTGGGCAACCATGAATTGAGTCATCACCTGTGCTAGTTGTACTTGGGATGCTATCAATTGCTCCATCTCAGTGGGTTGACGGCGAGGCGGCATCTGTTTGGGACAGCATAGATAAGTTATAGATAGAAGGGACTAGAGAAAGTAGTACTACCCATAACTATATGAAGCAATCAGTGACACAAACAAGCAAACCATCATAAGCAATCAACACACAAGCAACCACTTGCATAACAACATTACAGGGGTCTAATCTTAGCAGTATATAACCACAAAATAGTTTGAATAAGTTGGGGACAATACTAGAGTAAGATAGAGCAATATATAAGAAACAAACAAAATCTATCAAAATGGTACAACAGGTTTCACGAATTTTTATGGGCACCTTAAACTCGTCAGAATTTTAGCCAATTTTTATGCATATATATAGGAAGGTTCGCACCAAACCCAATTTTTCCAGATTTTCCCAGTTACCAAAAAAACATGAAAAATCATACAGTACAGCAGGTTCAGCAGAAAACTGTAGCAGCAATATCACGAATTTCAATCAATTCACACCAATAAACTAATCTAAAAACCTCACAAAAATTTCAGAAACTTTGGAGTTCAAAACTAACTGATCCTAAACAAGGCATAACATGAAATAGCTTAATACAAACAAACAAGTAACCTATATTGTCATACCACATAAGTTGGTAAGATCAATATGCTAACACGATAGCGATGACCTCCTAAAGAGATAAAACATGGTGGTCTAATCCTAACCAAACTTGATGAGATATTCCTTTTTATCATTCTATTTCTTATTCTACTTGTAGGACAACCCTCATATAGGTACCAAATGAATGGAAAACTACAAATTTTGAACAAGAAGAGGTTCTAGAAAAGATAGACAAGGAATATAAGAACTCTAATAAGTAGAAAATATGATAGTTCTCCTAATAGAGGTCTCCTATTTCTAATCCATTTCTAAGGTCACGAACCTACAGTCAATGCAATGCTCTGATACCATTTGAAGCGATCCAACCCATTAAGAATTGGATCCTGTGTTTACAGTGGTAGTCCCTTGGATCGATTAGCTAGCACACACAATTTTGATGAATAAGAGAGTATCAATGCATCACATTATTGCACCGATTGATCCAAGAATATAAATATTACAAAGTTGCTTAGCTCATAGCTAGCTCAAATAACATGGTTCAACAAATAAACAATAGATAAAGGCTCCATCACGCCATAGGCAACTCGCTGAGTGGAGATTCGCAACCTAAACAAAAACCTTACATGTCGTCAGAGTAACCTGCAACATAAAAAGTTGCAGCCATGAATGGTCAATACATTTGAATTGTATTGGCAAGATGTCACTATTATGTGGACACAATTGGCAACCTATCATATACATGCTCACTTTGGCTAGTGGGAGTTAGGCTATTTGCGGAAAGCAGCATTTTCTCCTACCTTTTTTAAATAAGGTTTTAGTTCTTCAAAATAACTAAGGACAACTCGAGTCACTCGAGAGCTCCTAAAAACTATGGACACATTGAGTCACTCAAGTGCTCCTATAACCCATTATGTTCACCCATCAAGTTTTATTAGAGAAATTGGAATGAATGAGACTTTTCAACTGCGTCAAGAGAAGTTACTCATAATTGTCCATTACTAGGGACACGGCTAAGCACTTAGTTCATAAACCATCTGCAGAGGCTAGTAGACTTTACCCACAAGACCTGATCAACCCCTTTTGAGAGAAGACCAGGACGAGACCTTTGGGAAACAGAATCATGAGCCTAACTCCGGACCGTACCATCCTATAAACACCTACATCTGCTAGTAGCGATAGGACATGATCCCATAACTTACTCAGTCAAGTCAGAGCCTATATGACATGTGGTTGTACATGGAAGTTACTAATCAAGACCGCCTATTATCTCTTTGAAGCCTGGGTGGCAATCCCCACCAAAATCTACACTCAATGACCGACGCAATGCCATTTCACCCAGGTGATTCATTGATTAATTGGTTTTCTCTTCATCAAAACATAATCCTTCTCATACACATATGTATCATGAAAATCACCCACGCATCTATTAGCATTGCTAAGCAATCTACAATACGATGGCTATCAAGGAATCAACTGGGGAACCTATGACAAATATATTGGGTACTCACACCATAGCATAGCATATATAATATAAACATTTCCTTCAATGCAAACTACTGAAAACTAAATGCATAATAAAACAATAGGAGATTCATGATAGTGACACTTGCCTCAGTTGTAGTAATCGTTCACACAGTCGTCACAATCACAATAATCGCACTCCGGACAATCTATCACGCAAAAGAATGAAGAAAATCAACATACAGTAGCACAACACAACAATATAGTATACATGCATTTTATAAAAGAGAAACAAGTTCAAAAGCATTTCATAAACATTTTCCAATAAACAAATAGGCTTTTAATAGGCATTAATGAATTCTGAATACTTTCAGTACATAATAGTTTCATATAATTATGGGAACCATGCTACTGGATAGGTAATGTTCATAGCTTTCATTTGCCACTGGTTTCACCTTAAAATGGTTTATAGATTAAAAGTTATAGCAAAAATACTCGTTTAAGTGATTTAATCATAGATAATTATTTTGTATTGTACCAAAATCAACTAATGCTACGGTGACGTAGATTACAATTTTCTGAATCTATAGACACCAAATTTGCCAATTTTGGAGTTGTGGATATTTTTCTATGAATTATTTACCATATAAAAGATTTAAATATTACAGAAAATATGCATTGGTAAAATTATGAATTTTGTTACCTGATAATATTCTACACATTATTCTGAATCCAGGGATATGTCACATGTATTTTTCTTATCTATATTCAATTTTATATGGATTTTACAAATTCTGCAAAATTTCTGGCTATTAAAATCATTTTCAGAAATTAGCCGGGAGAACTGAGCTAGCGTTGACGCATCCCTGCTGAGGCTGAGGCCAGGTGGCGCGCGCTGGTAGGCTGATACCGCTTCGCCCAGGGATCTAATCCTGGGCGTCGGTTTCTGATCCAACGGCCCCGGTGCAGAGCTTGAGAGCTCACCGGCGAGCGACGTGGGCGACGGCGGTGGCGGCTTCGGGATTGATGGTGGCGGCGTCTCCGGTGACTTACTGGCTCGGAGAGGTAGTCCATGGGATGCGGGCATGGACGGCAAGCGGATTGGTGGCGTTGGGGTGCTTCTTCGCTTCCTCTAGCGACGGTGAGGGACGACTGGAGTGGTGCTCTTCCGATGGTGCTCCGGCGTCGAATCTCAGGTGCTATGGGCTTCTGTAGAGAGGGAAAAAACCATGAGGAGGGGAGGGAGGTCACATGGGGTTGGAGATATGCCCTAGAGGAAATAATAAAAGTGGTTATTATTATATCTTTGTGTTTATGATAAGTGTTTACATTCATGCTATAATAGTATTAACCGGAAACATTAATACTTGTGTGATTTGTAAACTAAATTAGAGTCTCTGGTAAAGCCTCTTTATAATACTACTTGTTGGTTAATAGATGATCGTGGTTTCTCGATCATGAACATTGAGATGTTATTAACAACAGGATCATATCATTAGGAGAATGGTATGATGGACATACTCCTATAGATAAGCGTAGCATAAAGATCAAGTCATTTCAATAGTTCGTTTGCTATAAGCTTTCTGATATATAGTAACCTAATTCCTTCGACTATGAGATCATGCTAATCACCATCACCGGAAGGATGCTTTGATGACATCAAACACCACACTGTAACTGGGTGGCTATAAAGGTGGCATTGAGTGTTCGGAAAGTATGTGTTGAGGCACATGGATCAAGAGTGGGATTTGTCCATCCATATGAAAGATAGATATACTCTAGGCCATCTCGGTGGAATGTCATCCAAATATCTTGCAAGCATGTGACTGACTCAGAAGGGATCACATATCATGGGAACGAGAAAATAGTACTTATCGGTAACGAGGTTGAACTAGGTATGCAGAGATACCAACAATCAAACCTCAAATAAGTAAACTATCGCGAGACAAAAGGAAATTGGTATCGTATGTAAGTGGTTCATTCGATCACAAAGTAATCGTAGAAATATGTGGGAGACATATGAATTTCTAGATTCCTCTATTGGTTATTGATCGGAGAAGTGTCTCGGTCATGTCCGCATAATTCACGAATCGTAGGGAGACACACTTAAGGATTCAATGTTGTTTAGTAGATATGGAATGTAAGTAGGGAAACCGAATGTTGTTCGGAGTCTCGGATGGGATCTGGGATATCACGAGGAGATCCGGAATGGTCCGTAGAATAAGATTCATATAAGGAAAGTCTGATTCCGAAGTTCGGAAATGATTTCGATGTTTTCATCGGAGAGGTTCTAGAAGGGTCTAGAAGGTTCACCGGACCGGAAGGGGAATGGTTCATGATTGTGTCATGGTTAAGTGGAATGATTGGATCATGTCCTTGGTCACTTGGTTGGGCATTTGCGAGAGAGAAATAAAGCTCTAAATTGAAAGTCAAAAGGGAGGTTTGAAAAGTTAAACTGAAACAATAGTTTCCTAGTGGAAGAAGGAAAGAGTCCTTCCTTCTATCCAACTTGGGTTTGGGTATGGATTCAAACTCCCCTCTCCCAAGCTGCCCTCCCTCTCATAAATAGATGGGGAGGGCTGCCCCAAAGACCACAACACCAGCCCTCCCCACCCGTGCGCCGCCGCCGCCCAAGCCGCCGCCTACGCACACCGTTGCTGCCAGCTGCCACCGCCGCGCCGCCGCCCTGCACCGCCGCCGGCTCGTCGTCGTCTCCCTAGCCGCCACCGACACCTCCTCCTCCTCTCCGGCCTTCTAAACCTAGATCGCCGGAAACCCTAGATCCACCATAACTCGCACCGGCTTAGGCGAAGCCCTGCGGGATCTTCCCTCTACTTCCGACACCATGCCGTCGTGCTGCCGGAATCACAAGGGGAGAACTACAACCTCCGCTGCCTGCTGGAACAAGGGAGAGGAAGGTCTTCATCGAGTACCGAACGTGTGATCGACTGCGGAAGCGCTGCCAGAAGGATCGTCTACGCGATCTTGAGATCGGCAAGTGTACGACTACATCACCCACGAGAATCTGCTCTCGTTAACCGCTTTGGAATCTTCGAGGGTGAGTACTCTAATCGACTCATTGCTTCAATCTAGTAGATAGATCTTGGCTTGTTTGTATGCATGCTGTAGAATTTTTTTGTTTTCCATGGTACGAACCCTACAGTGGTATCAGAGCCGTGTCTATATGTAGATCTATTGCACGAGTAGAACACAATGGTCATTGTGGGCGTTGATGCTTTTGTTGTTGATTGCTTCTTGTGTACTTTGCATCTTGCGGGATGGTGGGATGAAGCGGCCCGGGCTAACCTTACATGGCATCGTTCATGAGACTTGTCCACGCTTGACATGCAACTTGTATTGCATAAGTGGCTTTGCGGGTGCCTGTTTCTCCCAACATAGTGAAGATTCAATTTACAACGGGTAATTGACAATACTAGTATCAATGTTGTGGTTCTTGTTCGTAAGTTAGAACGACCCTTATTGAAACCCCCAAACCACGTAAAATATGCAAAGAAAATTAGAGGCATCTAACTTTGTTTTGCAGGGGTGTGCTGTGATGTGATATGGCCATGATTGTGATTATATATGATGTATGCAATGTTCCTTATTATAAGTTCGCAACCGGCAGGAGCCATATGGTTGTCTTTTAATTCCCTTAAGACCTGTGTGTCTATTCAAAGTAGTTGTAATAGTTGAAGCTGGTGGACGACAATCATGGAGCAGCGTCATTGACCTTGATGCAATGCCAGTGATGATGGAGATCATGTTCGTGCTTGAATATGGAGATCGGAAGAACAAAGAAGAAAGGCCATATCATATCACATATTATGAATTGCATGTGATGTTAATCCTTTATGCATCTTGTATTGCTTAGTTAACGACGGTAGCATTATAAGATGATCCCTCATGCACATAGATTTCAAGTTCTAAAGTGTTCATCCTTAGTAAGCACCGTTGCTAAAGCTTGTTGTTTCGAAGCACCACGTGATGATCGGGTGTGTTAGATTCTGCAAGTGTATATAACGTGAGCAAGCCAGATTTGCTCATGCGGAAGCTAAGGTTTGATCTTGACGAGCCTAGCATGTACAGACATGGTCTCGGAACACGGATCACCAAAAGGTAAAACATGAGTCATATAGTAGATATGATGAACATGTTGATTGTTCGCCATTGAAGCTACATTAACTCTCGTGATGATCGGTTTTGATGTGGTGGATTTGGTTCGTGTGATCACTAAAACAATGTGAGGGATATTGTTTTGAGTGGGAGTTCACCTAGATTAATTGAACTATTAATTAGAACTCAATTTGTCATAAACTTAGTCTAAACTATTGCAAATATGTTGTAGATCAATGGCGGCCCCTACCATCAATTTTAATGCGTTCCTAGAGAAAGAAAAGTTGAAAAACAATGGAAGCAACTTCGCGGATTGGTTCCGCAATTTGAGGATTGTCCTCAATGCTGGTAATTTGACCTATGTGCTGGATGCACCGCTGGGTGACCCGCCTGCAGCTGATGCTACTGATGAAGTAAAGAATGTTTACCTCGCTCGGAAGAATCAGTACTCCACAGTTCAGTGTGCTATCTTGTATGGTTTGGAATCGGAGCTTCAGAAAAGGTTTGAGAATTCAGACCCACATGATATTGTTCGTGAACTCAAATTGATATTTGAGACTCACGCGGCAGTTGAGAGTTATGAGGCTTCTGAAAAGTTCTTTAACTGCAAGATGGAAGAGGGCAGCTCCGTCAATGAGCATGTGCTTAAGATGTCTGGGCACGCAAACAAACTCCAAAGCTTGGGTATAGTGATTCCTAATGCTTTGGGGATTTACCGTGTCCTCCAATCACTGCCACCAAGTTACAAGAACTTTGTGATGAACTACAATATGCAAAACATGAATAAGGAGTTGCCAGAACTCTTCTCCATGTTGAAATCTGCAGAAGTTGAGATCAAGAAAGAGCACCAAGTGTTGATGGTCAATAAGACCACCAAATTCAAGAAGCAAGGCAAGTCTAAGCAAAAGGGAAACTTCAAGAAGGGTGGTAAGAAAGTTGCCGCATCGACGAAGAAGACCAAGGCTGGACCTAAGCCTGATACTGAGTGCTTTTACTGCAAGGGAGAGGGTCACTGGAAGCGGAATTGCCCAAAGTACTTGGCGGATTTGAAGAACGGCAACATCAAGAAGAAAGGTATATCCGATATACATGTTTTTGATGTGTATCTCACTAGTACTCGTAGTAGTGCCTGGGTATTTGATACTGGTTCGGTTGCTCATATTTGTAGCTCGAAACAGGTGCTACAGAATAAACGGAAGCTAGCGAAGAACGAGGTGACGATGCGCGTTGGAAATGGATCAAAGGTTGATGTGATCGCGGTCGGCACGCTACCTCTTCATCTACCATCGGGATTAGTATTATACTTAAATAATTGTTATTTGGTGCCTGCGTTAAGCATGAACATTTTATCGGGATCTTGTTTATTGCGAGACGGTTACTTGTTTAAGTCCGAGAATAATGGTTGTTCGATTTATATGAGTAATATGTTTTATGCACATGCACCTTTGATAGATGGTCTATTCTTATTGAATCTCGATAGTGGAAATACACATATTAATAACATTGAAGCTAAACGTTTGAAATTGAGCGATAACTTGACCTATATGTGGCATTGTCGTCTTGGTCACATTGGAGTGAAGCGTATGAAGAAACTCCATTCCGATGGACTTCTTGGATCACTTGATTTCGAATCACTTGAAAGATGCGAAGCATGTCTGATGGGTAAAATGACTAAGACTCCATTTTCTAGTATGATGGAGCGAGCTACGGACTTATTGGAAATCATAGATACCGATGTGTGTGGTACAATGAGTGTAGCATCGCGCGGTGGTTATCATTATGTTATTACCTTCACGGATGACTTGAGTAGATATGGGTATATCTATTTCATGAAACATAAGTCCGAAACTTTCGAGAAGTTTAAGGAATTTCAAAGTGAGGTAGAGAATCAACGTAACAAGAAGATTAAATTTCTACGTTCTGATCGTGGAGGTGAATATCTAAGTTATGAGTTTGGCGAGCATTTGAAGAAATGCGGAATACTTTCACAATTGACACCGCCGGGAACACCACAACGTAATGGTGTGTCCGAACGTCATAATCAGACTCTCTTAGATATGGTTCGTTCTATGATGTCACTTACAGATTTACCACTATCGTTTTGGGGTTATGCATTAGAAGCAGCCACATTCACTTTAAATAGGGCACCGTCTAAATCCGTTGAAACGACACCGTATGAATTATGGTTTGGGAAGAAACCTAAATTGTCGTTTCTTAAAGTTTGGGGATGCGAAGCTTATGTAAAGAAGTTACAACCCGACAAGCTTGAACCCAAAGCGGAAAAATGCGTCTTCATAGGATACCCTAAGGAAACTATTGGGTATACCTTCTATCATATATCCGAGGGCAAAATCTTTGTTTCCAAGAATGGATCCTTTCTAGAGAAGGAGTTTCTCTCAAAACAAGTGACTAGAAGGAAATTAGAACTCGACGAGGTTGTTGAACCTTCTCTCAAACTTGAGAGTAGCGCAGCACTGGAAGTGGTTCCTGTGGCGCCTACACCAATAAGAGAGGAAGCTAATGATGTTGATCATGAAACTTTGGTTGAAGTAACTACGGAACCTCGCGGGTCAACGAGAAATCATACCACTCCTGATTGGTATGATCCCGTTATGAGTGTAATGTTGGTGGACAACACCGATGACCCTGCGACATATGAGGAAGCGATGATGAGCCTAGATTCCAATAAATGGCAAGAAGCCATGAAATCCGAGATTGGATCCATGTACGAAAACCAAGTATGGACTTTGGTGGACTTACCGGATGGCCGGGAGGCTGTCGAGAACAAATGGATTTTCAAGAAGAAAACATATGTTGATGGTAATGTTAATGTCTATACAACCCGACTTGTCGCAAAAGGGTTTCGACAAATTCAAGGAGTTGACTACGATGAGACTTTCTCACCAGTAGCGAAGCTAAAGTCTATGAGGATTTTATTAGCAATCGCTGCATATTATGATTATGAGATATTGAAGTGGATATCAAAACGGCGTTCCTCAATGGAGACATTGATGAAGAGTTGTATATGGTACAACCCAAAGGTTTTGTCGATCCTAAAGATGCTAACAAGGTATGCAAACTTCAATGGTCCATTTATGGATTGAAGCAAGCATCCCGGAGTTGGAATCAACGTTTTGATAAGGTGATCAAAAGTTTTGGTTTTATACAAACTTATGGAGAAGCTTGTATTTACAAGAAAGTGAGTGGGAGCTCTGTAGCATTCTTAATACTATATATAGATGACATATTGTTGATTGGGAATGATGTAGACCTTCTTAATAGTGTCAAGGATTATTTGAATATTGGTTTTTAAATGAAAGATCTTGGTGAAGCAGCTTACATATTAGGCATAAAGATTTATAGAGATAGATCGAGACGCCTAATATCATTGTCACAAAGTACATATTTGGACAAAGTTCTAAAGAGGTTTGGAATGGAAGATAGCAAGAAAGGGTTCTTGCCCATGTTGCCCAATACGACCTTGAGTAAAACTCAAAGTCCTACAACGGCAGAAGATAGAGAAAGGATGAGTAAGACTCCATATGCCTCAGCCATAGGATCTCTTATGTATGCCATGCTATGTACTAGACCCGACATTGCATATGCTGTTAGTTTGACTAGCAGATATCAAAGTGATCCAAGAGTGGATCATTGGACAGCGGTCAAAAACATCCTTAAGTACTTGAGAAGAACTAAGGATATGGTTCTTTCTTATGTAGGTGATGAACAACTCGTTGTTAATGGTTACACCGATGCTAGTTGGAACACCGATCCGGATGATTCTAAATCTCAATCTGGATACCTATTTACTTTGAATGGTGCAGCAATTAGCTGGAGGAGTGCAAAGCAAAGCATTGTGGCGAGATCTTCAACTGAATCGGAATACATAACTGCTTCGGAGGCTTCACAAGAGGCGATATGGATGAAGGAGTTCATTATAGAGCTCGGTGTGGTTCCAAGTGCGCTGGACCCAATGTCTATCTATTGTGATAACATGGGCGCCATAGCCAATACACAAGAACCAAGGTCACACAAGAAGCTGAAGCACATCAAGCTACGTTTTCACGCTATTCGAGAGCATGTCCAAGATGGTGACATAAATATTTGCAAAGTACACACATATCTGAATGTGGCGGATCCATTGACTAAACCTCTCCCGAGGGCAAAACATGACCATCACCAAACTGCCATGGGTGTTCGGTATATTACCATGTAATCTGGATTAGTTGACTCTAGTGCAAGTGGGAGACTGTTGGAGATATGCCCTAGAGGCAATAATAAAAGTGGTTATTATTATATCTTTGTGTTTATGATAAATGTTTACATTCATGCTATAATAGTATTAACCGGAAACATTAATACTTGTGTGATTTGTAAACTAAATTAGAGTCCCTGGTAAAGCTTCTTTATAATACTATCTTGTTGGTTAATAGATGATCGTGGTTTCTCGATCATGAACATTGAGATGTTATTAACAACAGGATCATATCATTAGGAGAATGGTATGATGGACATACTCCTATAGATAAGCATAGCATAAAGATCAAGTCATTTCAATAGTTTGTTTGCTATAAGCTTTCTGATACATAGTAACCTAATTCCTTCAACCATGAGATCATGCTAATCACCATCCCAGGAAGGATGCTTTGATGACATCAAACACCACACCGTAACTGGGTGGCTATAAAGGTGGCATTGAGTGTTCGGAAAGTATGTGTTGAGGTACATGGATCAAGAGTGGGATTTGTCCATCCATATGACGGATAGATATACTCTGGGCCCTCTGGGTGGAATGTCATCCAAATATATTGAAAGCATGTGACTGGCTCACAAGGGATCACATATCACGGGAACGAGAAAAGCGTACTTATAGGTAACGAGGTTGAACTAGGTATGCAGAGATACCGACGATCAAACCTCGGATAAGTAAACTATCGCGAGATAAAGGAAATTGGTATCGTATGTAAGTGGTTCATTCGATCGCAAAGTAATCGTAGAAATAAGTGGGAGCCATATGAATTTCTAGATTCCTCTATTGGTTATTGATCGGAGAAGTGTCTCGGTCATGTCCGCATAATTCACGAACCGTAGGGAGACACACTTAAGGATTCGATGTTGTTTAGTAGATATGGAATGTAAGTAGGGAAACCGAATGTTGTTCGAAGTCTCGGATGGGATATGGGATGTCACGAGGAGATCCGAAATGGTCCGGAGAATAAGATTCATATAAGGAAAGTCCGATTCCGGAGTTCGGAAATGATTTTGATGTTTTCATCAGAGAGGTTCTAGAAGGGTCTAGAAGGTTCACCGGACCGGAAGGGTAATGGTTAATGATTGTGTCATGGTTAAGTGGAATGATTGGATCATGTCCTTGGTCACTTGGTTGGGCATTTGCGAGAGAGAAATAAAGATCTAAATTGAAAGTCAAAAGAGAGGTTTGAAAAGTCATACTGGAACAATAGTTCCTAGTGGAAGAAGGAAAGAGTCCTTCCTTCTATCCAACTTGGGTTTGGGTATGGATTCAAACTCCCCTCTCCCAAGCTGCCCTCGCTCTCATAAATAGAGGGGGAGGGCTGCCCCAAATACCACAACAACAGCCCTCCCGACCCATCGCCGTCGCCCTAGCCGCCGCCGACACCTCCTCCTCCTCTCCAGCCTTCTAAACCTAGATCACCGGAAACCCTAGATCCACCATAACTCGCATCGGCTTAGGCGAAGTCCTGCGGGATCTTCCCTCTACTTCCGACACCATGCCGTCGTGCTGCCAGAATCGTGAGGGGAGAACTACAACCTCTGCTGCCTGCTGGAACAAGGGAGAGGAAGGTCTTTATCGAGTATCGAACGTGTGACCAACTACGGAAGCGCTGCCGGAAGGATCGTCTACACGATCTTGAGATCGTCAAGTGTACGACTACGTCACCCACGAGAATATGCTCTCGTTAACCGCTTTGGAATCTTTGAGGGTGAGTACTCTAATCGACTCGTTGCTTCAATCTAGTAGATAGATCTTGGCTTGTTTGTATGCATGCGGTAGAATTTTTTTGTTTTCCATGCTACAAACCCTACACATGGAAGCTCAAGGAGGGGAAAGGAAGGAGTGGGGTGGCTCAGAACCCTTGTGTTCGAGCTCTTAGTGGCGACGGTCGGGGGCGAGATCGGGAGAACTCTGTGGCGGCGCTAGGGTTTCCAAGAGATCAAAAAATCAGAACGAGGTGGAGGAGGGGGGTTTAAATAGTAGGGGGGCGTGCGAAGGGGCAGGGGAACGGACATGATTACCCGATTTCATCGGGGGGTTCAATCAGGGTCGCGGCGTGTCCCGTGTGGGTTGAGTTCCTGGCTAGGGAAGAAGATGAGCGGTGGGCCCCACTTGTTAGTGACGGGCTAGGGGAGCTGGGCTGGCTCGGCTAGGTGGGCTGCTGCTGCTTGCGAGCGCGCGAGAGGGAATGGGGAACGACGGAGAGGAGAGTTGGGCCGCGAGGGCTGGGTTGAGTAGGTTAGGTTCGTTTAGTTTGTTTTCTATTTATCCCTTTTCTTTTACTAGTTTGTTTCATAAATTTTGAAATATAGCTCCAAATGAGCTCAAACAAGTTTTTAAAATTTTGTAAAAATCATAAGAACATTTTAGGACATTAGGGATACATAATCTTGTCCAATCAAAAATATTCAAACATATATATTTCAAATGACCCTAATAGATGCATAAGGGGTTTTCAAATAGGGTTTTTCACAAATGGTTTTGAATTTGATTTTTTTTTGCAAGAAGCCATGATGTAATGCACATGAGATCTATGAACCTTTCCATTCTAAAATTCTGGGATGTTATAATATAATAGAAGTGTTTTACTAGTCTTGATTTACTGATGTGGGTGTCAATAAGACACTTCACTGTTATGCTACTTAGGACATGATCTCTCTTACTTAATTTTGCTATTATAAAACATCCTAGTGTTACTTGGCAAGCCGAGAGTTAACTAGAGGAATTAGATTGATTGTTACACTTCTATCTACTTATACTTATATTAAACTCTACTTTGATTGCTTTGAGTAATCAAAAGCTCATATAGTATTCTTGGCATCTCTCTAATTTTGATGAGCTTTTCAAATGGAAGAAGACCTGAACGCATACGACTACCAACGGTAAGTAAATTCATATTCTCGTTGTTTCAGTTTAAACATTGAAATCTTTATGGTTTTCTTGTTTTCTTCCTCGAGGACGATCAACGTTTGAGCTTTGGGGAAATTGATGGTTGTAGAAATAGCCATCTTTTTCAGTGTTTAAACATTGTTTTTAGTCAAGCAATTGACAAGCATCTCTCTAGCTTTGCCACTAATGACTAATTATTGCAAAGATGTGCAATCCATTACTTTGAATTGTGTTGTATAGGAAATCATGCTTTTAAGGCAAAATCAAGAGCCATAAATAAAGATTTTGAGGAAGTCTACATGGCCGAGCAATCCTAGAACTAACTCTAGTCGCCAAAGGCCATAATGACCACTGGTACAGGGAGGGCCCACTCATACAGTTCGCCCGTACCAGGTGATAGCATATTCGTCTCGTCAAACCCTACGACTTCCATGAAGACGCATATATATTTCAAGGTCCTAGCCACCACGCAGAGGGCCGCCATTCTCAAATTATATCACAACACCACCATAGTTCATCCTCTCCATAGCCATAATTATTATCTTGTACTCGAGATCTCTTTTTGATTCGACGACCATTATAAGAATATTTGATTTCGATCTAAGTATTTTACACAATGTTTTTATCCTTGATCTTATTGTTATGAGTGAGTAGTCCTCACGGGCTGCGGGTTAGAATGAAACCTCGCGGCGATTATGTTCAGCTAATCTATGAAAGCATTGTGTATTGTTTGAATAAGGGTTCTGTATCTTTGTTTCTTTGTCCCTTGTCTCAATTTTTAGACGTGTAGGTACCCAAGACCCCCGAGATTGATAAATGCTTGAGGTGATATACTTGGTTAGCGATCTCATAGGAAACCTTATGATAGAAAGGGATGTATAGTCTTCGCTTAGCGATTCATTCGGGAATAACAACATCACTTCTTAAGGCTTTGATTCGTGTTTTCACTTAATAATTATTTGTAGCTCGATACTTCGTGGTGCAAACGGTTGGATAAAAATACTATTGCTATTCCTGTGACTCGCAGGGGCTCTAGTATATCGGGATGTGCTGCCCACAAATTTTATCTATATTAAAACATTACACATGACTGTGCTTATTATTATTATTATCTTTATCTCATATGATGTGCAGCTGCAGATGAATCTTCAACCCTGGTCTATCTCCATCCATTGAAACAACCAACGATAAAAAATAAACTAGAAAGGTCCAATAAACAAAGGTAAAACGAACAAACAAAGGCTTGTAGATGTGTCCTTATTTAATTCATTTTAGCATTGGTTTCTAAGGTTTGATTAAACTTAGGTCTACTAGGGAAAAACTATTATACTACATCCGTGAATCTGGATCGAAGGTATCAGCTCCCCTTCCTGATAGCCGATAGTTTTTATAACCTTGGACGGTCTTGGTGGAAATAGAGGACGGTAAGGGAGAGGCGGGCGGGAAAGGCCGCGACATGGCGGGAAAGAACGCGACCAGCGGGCGAGAACGAAAGCTCTGGTGGGAGATTTCTGCGGGGATGACGGCCGCCATTAGCGCTGATTGGCAAGCTTCATGACGCCAGCACCACAAAGGGGGCCACGCCAATAGGGTGGACCATTGAGGACACAGGCCACCGCAAAAGAGATAACTCGGACTGTCCTCCACCCCCACAAACGGACCGACTCGAACGGATTCAGTGTCCGAAAATGATGGACCGTTGGAGTTGCCCTTATGTTACTCTAGGATTGGGCCTGATTGGGACGACTTGGCCTAGCTGGTTGTGTTGATCCCTCCGTAGAAAAAGCTGGCCGCGCGTTGTATACCACCGAAGAACTATTAATTTTTTCAATGATAAAACGATGGAGAAGTTATGATGAGAGGTGATTGCATGAACACTCGTGGCCATGTGCTACTTATTTTTTCTTAAGATGATTTGAGTTAAATATTTTAGACGATGGACACACCTAGGTTATTTTCACTAATCCTCTGCTTTAGGTAAAGTGTTTATGTATATAGTCCCATCTCTATCTATTACTCTGAGTTTTACTAGTTTTATATACGTCTACAAGATACATAAAGTAACAACAAGCCAAATCAGGAATCAGTAAGCGTCTTAAATTTAACAAGAAAAGAATTGAATTGTCTATGTGGCTATGATGGCTGCATCATCATGGTGATTAAAACGAGTATGTAGCCACCTCAAGGGTGTGCCATGGGGGCTCGGGCCGATGCGACTAGCTATGGCACCAACTACAGCGATGAGAATAGTGTCGCATGAATAGTGCTGAGTTGTAGACGGTTTCGGTTTGAGCTTGCCAGCCTCCAAGTGGAGCGGACGACAAAACCGCGACGACTTGGTTTGTTTGCATAACATGGTAGAGAAATAAAACGAAGGAGGACACGTGCGCAGTCAAGGGTAATTTCCGTCCACCAAAATTTAAAGGTAAGTAGTATAAATGATCAGGATCTCAAGTCATACAAAATGTATTTCTTCCGTTACAATGCAAGGTCATTTGTGCTAGTTAAGCTAGACTATCACTTTTGTTTGAACGGACGATCCAGATCAAATCCCGGCCATCACACTTGCTCGGGGCCCCACTGACCAGTCCTCGCCGAGTCACTGGGGCAAGAGATCCGACCCGTTACCACCGGCCGCAGCGCAAGCACTCTGCAACAAAACCCGCCCCTGCCCGTGCTCTCGCACTCCCTCTCTTCCCCTTCAGATCTGCACGACCACCGCTCCCTTCCCCAGCTCCGGCGATCGCCGGAGCCCAATTGCGGCGGCGGAGCGATGGACCTCCTTATCGCGCAGATCACCACCGATCTCCGCTCCTCAGACGCACTCCGGCAGTCGTCCGCGCTCCTGCAGGCCCTCCAGCAGTGCGCCGCCGGCCGCGACGTCTCCGCGCTCGCCCGCACCGCCGCCACCGAGATCCTTTCGGCACCCTCTTCCGCCGTCTGCAAGCGCCTCGCGCTCGACCTCCTCCGCGCGCTGCCCCTGCCCCCCGATCTCCTCGACCCGCTCTTGCTCTCCTCCCTCCGCTCCGACCTCTCCTTCCCCGACCCCGACGTTGCCGCCTCCTCCATCGCCTCGTTCCCGTCGCTCCCCTCGCACCTACTCCCAACCCTCCTCTCCTCCGCGCACGCCGACATCGCTGCCGCTCTCTCCTCGCCCGCCGAGTCGCTCCGCCTCGCTGCCGTCACTTCCCTCTCCTCCCTCCTCCCGCGAGATGACCTCGCGCTCATGTGCTCCACCAACCCCTCGCTCATGGGGCACGCCACCACGTGGTGGGGCCGCCTGACCGAGCTGTCCTTGGACTCTGCAGATGCGGTGGCAGCCTCAGCATTTGAGGCATTTGCTCGGCTATTCCAGGAGCTGGACGCGCGGCGTATGAGCCGGCTTGCCGGGGACAAGCTTGTCGATGGGGAAGGCGCGCTCGCGGTGCGTGCCCAGTGGGCAGCCGACGCCATCCACTTCATCTGGTCCCGGCGAAACATGCTCATTGCCCGATCCATGGTGATGCCAGTTGAGACCTTCCGGGTCACCGTGTACCCTCTTGTTCATGCCGCGAAAATGGTTGCTTCCGGCGCTGTGAACACGCTCCGGCAGATTGCCAAACCAGGAGACACTACAATAGCTGATACTGTGGAGGCCAGTGCGGAGAAGTTGGTGGGTGTGTCAGACATAGTCTCGCACTTGCTGCCTTTCCTTAGCTCGCTGTACCCACCACTGGTGTTCGAGGTGGGGATCAATATGCTGTCGCTCGCAGACGCTCCTGGAGGCAAGCCAGAATGGGCTTCAGCTGCTATTATTGCAATCCTAACACTCTGGGACCGACTAGAGTTCTCATCGATGAGGGAGACGATTGTCAGGGCTGTTGTGGCGAATCTCCATTTGCTGGATCTTGGAATGCAGGTAGTAAACCAATCGATTTATAATGGCAACACACCCTAGTCTGTTCAACTTGATAATTCTGTTTGCTAATTTCATGTTGTAGATCTACTGATTGCATTTGTAGCCCAATGTCAACTAGGCAACTACAGGATCACAGATCCTAGAAGTGGCTATTTGTTTGTAATGGTAGCCAAATTTGTATGAAGTAATTTAGAAGGCTTCTATTTTCTCGCATTTACTGTCATCAGTTGTAGTAGATGATATAACTTGCATTGGAAATTTAGCTAGCCTTTTATTTAGATAAGGTCTTGTTTGAACTGCATCTGTAAAGTATTTCCATGAACACACACCAGTTGTTTCTAGTGCATAAGCCTGAAAATACATGTACTGTAAATTTGAACACTAAAACTATAATCTCAGTTCTGACACCATCCAGGGCTATTACGTTTGTAAATTATGATTCCAATGCTGACATTCTTCTTTGAATCAAACAAAAAATTCAGGCTTATCCCATACCATCTCCTATTTCAGTCTTATGTCAAGCTATTGAAAATCCGTTTTGTTCTTGTTACACCAGTGAATGAAATAGCACTCTAGTAGCTTTTTAGTTACACCTGCTGATTGTTGTCCATTTATTTTGACAAAATTTCGATTTCCTGAAATGCTAGTATATGTAATTATGTATCATATTATATATTTGGATTTTCATCATCTGATGCCATCTCAGAAAGATGGAGAGTAAAAACCTGCTAGTCTAGCACAACTAGTTTGTCAGTGTATTCCTTAGCATTAGCATTGCCTTGGCTTACTACATCGCAGAATTAAAGCTTATCATGCTCGATTTTAATGTGTTACATGATGATAGGATAGCATTCACAACTGAATAAGCTCCTTTATACTTCCACCTTATCGGTTAAGCAATGACCTGTAACGTCATGATAGATCAGTCACTAAGCAACTTAAGCCCATATGTGGTATAATGTTGTTCGCTTGCTATCAATTCAAATTCAACACATAAGTATCGGGCCTTCAGATTTTCACATATAATGACCAAACAGTTATAACATATGGCGCCAAAATGTAAACTGGTTAGGAATTATACATTGATATCTGGTGTAGCAGATCTTCTGTACCAATTAATGCAAGTATATTACACAGATCTTTATGCAATGTAATGATTATAGGATATGATATTATAACAACTGGCAGAGCAACTGTAATATGACAGGGAGGTTTACAGTGATACCACATCTAGTTTCTTCCATAAAAAACCATAAAAGAAATCAGCTCTGTTACCCTAGTCCTGGTGCGAAAATTGAATTCTAGTTATACCACACTTGACTAAAAGAATGAGGCTAAAGACAAGTACAAAAGATATACTACCTCCGATCCAAATTACTTGCCGCAGATTCGTTGAACCTAGACATATTTTAGGCAATATTTTGCCTAAACCGCGACAAGTAATTTGGATTGGAGGGAGTAACACATCTTGAGCTGTGTCAACAAGTAGCCAACAAATGGAAAGGACTTCTGCTAGTAGTTACTTTTGGGTCGCTCACTGTTTATGTACGCTGTTTTAGTCAGGGTTAGAGACATTAGCATATTCGAAGTTTTCCTGAAACACAAGAATCTGTAGTCATATCTGGAATAGTTTAAGCTAGTCTGTAGAAGTGGTTTAACATTCTTTTTCTGTTCCCCTGCACTCCCATAAAAAAGTTAGTAGTAACTTGATGGCTTATCCTGCTTATCTGTCTCTTCCTGAACCGATCAAAGAACAAGATCAAGTAAGAAAAATCCGGGCCAAGGAGAAAATTAGATTCACAATAGAGCTTGTTCGGATCTTTTTGCTAGAATCACAATAGCATACGTGCCTTGAACGTCTTCTCCCATGTAGAGTCAAAGGAAGCACCTTGTGGCTGTTTTATTTAGCCTTGAATATTGGCTGTGCAGAAGTTGAAATTTGATTATTCTCTTGCCAATGTGACAATATTATCCAATCTATGCTTGAAGATTTGCTGTCAAAATGTAAAAGTATACACAGTTGTTTACCACTTTCTTCCTTTCTCTGCATAAGTTGTGAAGAGAATATTGAGACAGAGACAATTTTGGTTTACTCGTTCAAATTTATGTCGATAAGTATTTACAGAAGTATGTTCTGTTATGCAGGTGTCTCTGTTCAAAAGGCTGCTTCAAATGCTGAAAAATTTGAGAGCAGAATCAGATCGCATGCATGCATTGGCATGCATTTGTCGGACCGCTCTTTGTGTTGATCTTTTCGCAAAGGAGAGTGTTCGGAGAGGTCAGAAGCCTGTTCCAGGAACAGATGTGATATCTCTTTTTGAGGATGCAAGGGTGAAGGATGATCTAAACAGCATAACAAGCAAAAGCTTGTTCAGAGAAGAGCTAGTTGCCTCACTGGTCGAAAGTTGTTTCCAGCTATCTCTTCCACTACCTGAGCAGAAAAACTCTGGCACAGAGAGTAGAGTTATAGGAGCATTAGCCTATGGAACTGGTTACGGTGCATTGAATTGGACGGAACCTGCTTTGGATGTGGTGGAAGTTTGTAGACCATGTGTTCTCTGGGACTGTGATGGGCGTACCTATGCAATTGATTGCTATCTGAAGTTGCTTGTACGGCTTTGTCATATATATGACACTAGAGGTGGTGTAAAGACAATTAAGGCTGGTGCATCTCAAGATCAGATTCTAAATGAGACAAGGCTTCGAAATTTGCAGCTACAGCTTATCAGGGATCTTCGCGAGGTTATGATCCATCTCATTATTTTGCTTAAAATTCAAACACCTTTGTTATGCATTTAAATACCAGTTAAATGCAAGATGCAAGTTTATTCATCATTAACCCGATGACATATTTTTTTACTTGATCCCACTTAATTCATGTCAATAAATATCATATTCATCACTAACTCAATATAAGCTGTCTTTATTTACTTTCCTTGTACATTTTCATTCATCTTCCATTGCAATAATTGTAACTTAAACTGTGTCATTTTGGAAAGATTTTTTTCTCGTTAGAGATGATTGGTAGATCAATGGTGATATATTGCCTTAGTTCCTCTATACCTTTTCTTAGATCCATATTGGCCTATAAATTTGTTAAATCCGATAACTGTCTCTTTGCAGGTTCATACCTCAAGTATATCATCACGGTTAATATGGGCAATTTCTGAACACTTTGATCTTGAAGGTCTGGATCCTCTTTTAGCTGATGACCCAGAGGATCCTCTGAATATTATCATATCTAACATGCATAAGACTTTATTCAACACCGATTCTTCTTCCACTACATCAAATAGGATACAAGATGTGCAGGCTGTCCTCATATGTGCTCAACGTTTGGGAGCCAGAAATGCAAGAGCAGGTCAGCTCATCAGTAAAGAATTGGAGGAATATAGGTCAAGCACTTCAGCTGATTCTGTCACCAAGCATCAGTCACGTTATGTCCTGCAGATAATAAAGTATGTTACGAACCATCCCGATAACAGGTGAGGGTTGCATCTTGAAATTAATTATCTTATATCCGGCTGCAGTATTTGCATAAATTCTGTATCTGAAAAAAAGAAATACTCTATTGGAACACATGCATTTGGGAAAATAACTAATTATGTTTAACTTTCCAATATTTCATCCAGGTGGGTTGGTGTAGGCGATGCAACAGGAGATTACCCATTTAGCCACCACAAGCTTACAGTTCAGTTTTCAGAGGCTGCTGCTGCACAAGATAGGAAATTGGAGGGATTAGTTCATAAGGCCATTCAGGAGCTTTGGAGGCCCAACCCCAGTCAGTTAACTCTCCTACAGACAAAGGGTATCGGTGCTTTGCACAAAGATCTTCCAAAAGCATGTACTCTGACCGGCAGCAGCGATCCATGCTACATCGAAGCATATCATTTAGCAGATCCAACTGATGGCAGAATCACCTTACATCTAAAGGTCTGTCCCGATTGATGATCTTTTCCTTATACGCTTAACAGTATTTCTGGGTTAGATTAGGGATGATATATATTTGTCGCTCCAGCACAGTTTATGGTCACTTTGCTGCCCGGTACAATGGTGTTGAGAAGTTAAAACAACTTTTTGTGACTCCTGACATATTGCTTTGTTGTAAGCTATAGAATTATTTGACTTGGAGATTTATGATTATCCTTTTGCTAATGTACAATTTTGCAGATTTTAAATTTGACCGAGCTGGAACTCAACAGGGTGGATATCCGTGTTGGGCTCTCTGGAGCACTGTATTATATGGATGGATTTTCCCGCACTGTTCGCCACCTGCGTAATCTTGTTTCCCAGGTGCCTCCACGATTCTTGACATGCCTATTTTACATGTACTTTTACTATGCGGTTTAATTTTAAATAACATGTCAATGATTTGAAATATTCACAACATCACACAGATGCTAGTAGTTTGAATGTGCCGGCAAATCTAGGGTTGCAGTTTGTTTGCAAATATATTATCTGAATATAATTTTACAGTGAGACATTTTCTTCCTTCTTAAGCTAGTAAAATTCTTAATCTATTTCCTGCCAAAACTTAATACCAAGACCCCCAGATGTAGTATACTGGACTAGCCAGTAGAAGCTCACTAGTCACAATTATGTTGTTAAATTGAAATGATTCGTGTCTTCCATTTGTGTATGCATTTATGTCAACACAACTACTAGTGACAGTATCTTGTTTCCACTTTCCAGACGAGTAATGCTAAAATAAGTGGGCTATCGACAAAATAAGATAGTGACTACTCCCTCAGTTCCATATTAGTTGTTGCTGATTTAGTACAAAGTTGTACTAAATCAGTGACAACTACTATGGAAAGAAGGGACTAGTAAAGTTTATATCATTGGATAAGCATTGCCATCATCAGATAACCCATATTTGCATCTAATTTATAACAATTCTGCAGGATCCAGTCCAAAGTAGTGTAACTGTTGGAGTTTCACATTTTGAGAGATGCTCTCTCTGGGTTCAAGTCTTGTATTACCCATTCTATGGAAGTGGAGGATCGGCAGACTATGAAGGAGACTATGCAGAAGAGGACTCGCAAATGACGAGGCAGAAGCGCTCGCTCCGGCCAGAGCTTGGGGAGCCAGTTGTTTTGCGCTGTCAGCCCTACAAGATCCCCCTTGCCGAACTTCTCTTGCCATATGAATGCTCTCCAGTTGAGTATTTCCGTCTATGGCCAAGCTTGCCAGCCATGGTTGAGTGCACTGGCACCTACACATATGAAGGCAGCGGTTTCAAGGCCACTGCTGCTCAGCAGTATGATAGCTCTCCTTTCCTCAGTGGGTTGAAGTCAATTTATTCGAAGCCCTTCCATCAAGTCTGTTCTCATTTCATCCGAACAGTAGCTGGGTTCCAGGTAAGCATTTAATTTCGGCATCACTTAAATGGTGTTACACCACTGTCTTGAGTTTATCCCATGCACAATTACCATTTACTTTAGGTTATAACTCATGGATCTTGTACAGTTGTGTTATGCTGCAAAGACTTGGTTTGGTGGGTTTGTGGGCATGATGATCTTCGGTGCAAGTGAGGTCAGCCGAAATGTTGATCTGGGTGACGAGACAACCACGATGATATGCAAGTTTGTGGTGCGCGCATCTGATGAATCGATCACAAGAGAGATCGAGTCAGACCTCCAGGGCTGGCTGGACGACATCACAGAAGGTGCTGTTGAATACATGCCTGAAGAGGAGGTGAAGAGTGCAGCAGCTGAGCGGCTGAAGATATCCATGGAGAGGTTAGCCCTACTCAAGGCAGCCAAACCTAAGGTGCCACCCGCGAAAACCGAGCAAGAAGAAGAAGAGGAGAAGAAGCAGAGCGAGGAGTTGGACGGATTTGGGAACCCGAAGGGCCCCTCGACGCTCTCAAAGGTCACGGCCGAGGAAGCTGAGCACCGCGCTCTCCAGGCAGCCGTTCTCCAGGAGTGGCACCAGCTCTGCAAGGAAAAAGCCATGAAAGCACAGTGAGGCCTGGTTCGCCCTCTGCCTGTATAATTTTGTATCTGTTTTCTCCCAACCACTTTTGATTCTTTTTGAACTGATATTTTGATTTTTGTGTAGTGTGTATGATCCTGCTGATTTGTTCATTGTATTCGCAGATATTGTTATACCACGAACGATCTCTTATTCTTTTTGTAACATACTCTCTCCGTTTCAAAATATAAGATGTTTTAGGTTTGTGAAGAGAATGTATCTAGACTTGTTTTAATATGTAGGTTCACTCATGTTTGGAATGAATCTAGACACTAAAACAAGTCTAGATACATTTGCCTCATAAAGCTAAAACATCTTATATTTTGAAACGGAGGAAGTAGCTCAAAGCTCTATCTTGTGAATGACCATTCATAATGACCTTTCTCGTGCCCATTTTACGCAGTATTCTTTGCCTAGTTTCTTATGTATCTACACAATGAAATCGCATATCAATTATTTTTATTTTCGGACGGAGTGAGTACGATGTTTTGAAAAGAATTTTGAGCATTTTGGTGCTGAATTGATTGTCACCTAAACTAACAGGGTCAGGCGAACCCTACCTGTCTGTGCCATCTACTTGTGAGTTTGTGACTTGCTAATGAGTAATGACCACGTGGCCTCTAGTCTGCTCCTCTCGCGGCGCGGCCTGCGCATTTCTGAATTTCCGAATTCTACCCCTCCCCACGAGCCTCGACTACCAGACCACCCAGTGGCGCCGCCGCCGCCACCAACCTCTTGCCGCTTCGTGCAGCCGAGCTCTCTCCCAGTAACGAGGCGCCGGCATTGCTCGGAGCTCTCTCCCCATAAGTGGGTCTGGACAGCGAGCGAGCTGTATGGGAGTCGAAGCGAGTCCGGAACCGGAAGATAGTCTCGCGGCGAGGAGGAGGAGCAATGGTCCGGGCGCGGGCGCAGCTGTCTACGAGGCTGATGAACGTCTGCCTCGCGGCGCTCTGTCGCGGCGGAAGCCTCGCCCGCGCGGAGTCCGTCCTCGTGGACGCCATCCGCCTCGGCATGCCCCCCGACGTCGTCAGCTACAACACCCTCCTCGCCGCGCACTGCCGCGCGTCGGGCCTAGAGGCCGGATTCGCCGTCCTGCGCCGGATGCGAGAGGCCGGGGTGGGCCCCGACGCCGTCACCTACAACACCCTCATCGCTGGTGCGGCGAGGAGCGGGCTCACCGTGTGCGCCCTCGACCTGTTCGACGAAATGCTCCAGACGGGGATCGCCCCCGACTCCTGGGGCTACAACACACTCATGCACTGCCTATTCCGGTCGGGACACCCGGAGGACGCCTACCGGGTGTTTGCCGATATGGCCGAGAAAGGCGTCGCGCCGTGCACCACCACCTACAACACGCTCCTCGACGGGCTGTTCAGGTCCGGTCAGGCGAGCAACGCGTACAGGATGTTCAGGTACCTGCAGAGGGCGGGACTCCCCGTGGGCATTGTGACATACAACACCATGATCAATGGGCTGTGCAGGTCAGGCAAGGTGGGCTACGCCCGCATGGTCCTCATGGAGCTTGGGAGGACCGCGTATGCTCCAAACGCTGTAACTTACACAACGGTCATGAAGTGCTGCTTTAGGTATGGCAGGTTTGATCAGGGGCTGGATACCTTCTTGACGTTGCTGGAGGGAGGGTACATTCCAGATCTCTTCCCGTACTGCACTGTGATCAGTGCATTAGTCAAGAAGGGACGGATGGAAGAAGCCAATACCTACAGTCAGCTAATGATACAAAGTGGGTTCAGGCTTGACAGTGCATGCTACAATACGCTGATTTACCTGCGGTGCCAGGAAGGAAAGCTGGATGACGCATTTGAGCTGCTGAGTATGATGGAAGAAGGCGGCCTGGAGAGTGATGAATACACATTCTCAATTTTGGTCAATGGTTTGTGCAAGATGGGACATGTCGAGGCTGCACAAAAGCAGTTATGTTACATGGAAATGAGGGACATGGAATCCAATGTGGTAGCATACAATTGCTTGGTGGATGCACTCTGCAAATCTGACCAGGTGGATGCAGCCATCAAATTACTGCATGACATGAAACTAAAAGATGACTTTACTTACACATCATTAGTCCATGGTCTATGTAAAGTGGGCAGGTACCATATGGCCTCCAAATTCTTGCGGATCTGCTTGCGTGAAGGGAACAGTGTTCTTGCATCTGCAAAACGTGCTGTCATTGCTGGCCTTCGTAGCGCAGGTTTTAAAAATGATGTGAGGAAAGTTCGGTCAGCATTACGTATGGCTAGGCTGTTAAAACCATAATCCAAGGAAAACAGCCTGCAACTTGACTGGGTGATCCTGCAGAATTGAGAAGGTCAGGTGAGCAGTAGAATTGGAAAGTGGATGATCCTGCATTGAGATGAAAGTCAAACATCGAACTAGTGTGGCATACACTGGAGGAAGGAAAGTAGGACCATATTATTGCAGATGGGTGCTACTACACTTTCAGTTCTTTTGGAGACACCATATTGGCTGCTAATGTCGCAGTATGCTATCAGTGTTATCACCCTTAGAGCCAAGTGCCAACTAAAATTAAACAGCAAGAGAAGATGCAACGCATGACGACTATAGCTGGCAAGTGGTCATGAAGCCAGCGCAGTATGCACAGGAAGCTATTTCTGCTTGCTTCACACCTCATGTTGGATCATGATGTTTCCAGGCCAATATTATTTGGGTGGCTCTGAAATAATCCAAGTATCATTAGGATTCAAACTTTCAGTCGAGGTAATTATGTATTCTATACTTTCAGATCAATAGCTTTTATACTTATGGTCTCATAGAGTTGAAATGTTGTGTGAAGCATAATGCTAATTTCCCCCTCTTTTAGGTGATTGGTGTGATTGATTTAATCAGGAGCCTGTTGCTCCAGACATGATGGACACACTACAGGACAAGAGCACAAAATGCAAACATTGTTACTTAGTACATAACAATCCACCCGGTTCACCATTTTTGGTTATTGTTTAATTCTTGTGAAGCAGGAGAAAATTATCTTTTCTGTGAGTATTACATCATTAACCTGTTTGAAGAAAATTCTTTATACCAATGTACGAGACATTAACATAACCGTGTTTGTGTTATGCTGTCTATTCTGTAGATTTGTCAGAAAGCAATACTGCTATCTTTTCTTTAAAACGTTAGTAAGTGTAAAACCATCACCAAATGATTTGTTTTGCACATTGTATAATTTTTTTTCATTTACTGCATATGCGTTCTTCAATTGGTGAAATCATATAGGTGTCTGTGGAAGTAGAAACTAGTTATGTATGGTCATAGCAATGGCATACTCTTACTAACTTGGATATACTTGCACGCTCACTTTTACATACCTGAGATCAGTGATATGAGTTCAGTGTGTTCCGTTTCATTCATCTGCCAAATATGGCTTTAGTTACTGCTCCGTTCGTGTCAGCGAGTTTCTGATGGTGTATGTGGTGTTGCTTCCATGCTCGGAGTCAGCTGCTGCTCACCTTTTTTTGTGTGCTCCTTTTGTGCCATCCTTACAACGGCAGTAATTGGCTATTTGTGTATGGGTGTCTCCACTTTGGCTTTAAGATACCATAGTTGAATCATACTACCTGGGTGGGGATGCTCTTGGTTCTTCTGTGCTAAGGAAGAAAGATACAGCCATTTCCGTCACTTTTATGTGGGGGATTTGGGGGAAGCCATAAAAAATATACTGTACATGGTGACAAGCAGTGTCAGCTAGCATGATTTGTGTGGCTGGTCAATTGTTGGCACTTGGAGATCCTGAAGCATGCAGAAACACGTTGGGTAGCCAGAGGACCGTGATTGCTCAAACCAAGCGTATGGCGGTTGTTTGTGGTGAGCAAGAGGCTTTTTAACATTGTCCAGCCAATATACAAGTTGATTGAAGGTCTGCTGGCTGAAGTGCTATGGGGGTACAGTCTTAGAGACATTATCACAATCCAGTATCCGTGCGGGATGATGTCAAGAAGTTGCAATCCACATTCCTCCATGTTGATCGAGAAGTTCATCTTTCCAGGGTTTTGAAATTTCCTTTTGTCAGGATAAAGGTGAATAAGTGGTGCATCTTTGCACGAATGAAGCTCTTAAGACTTGTTCTTCTTGCATGTACTTTGATTTGTTGTCCTGTGTTTTTGACTAACATTTTGCAATCAGAATGTTGTCTGGCTGAGGAATAATGAAGCATTCGGTATGGCTTTCTTGTTATTTTGCATAATGTAGTACCATCCAGAATTAGTTTTTCTGGTTTGGTATGGTAAATGGTATTCCCTCCGTTCAGAAATATAAGATATTTTAACTTTGTAAAATGAATGTATGTAGATGTCTTTTAGCTATAGGTTCCCTCCGAACCTTTATAAACCTATATATTAAAAGAAGTCTAGATACATTCGATTCACAAAGCTAAAACGTCTTATATTTATGAACGGATGGAGTAATTATATTATGTACGTACGAAGGTAGTAATACATTGTCTGATTGGCAGCTTTACAACAAGACATTCAAACTCATTATTTTTGCCTCAGCCTAAACCTTCATTGATGCAGTTTTTTTAGTTTGTTCTGCAAAGTGGAACTTTAGTTTTGGATGTTAGCATTGATATCCGGGTGTAATATCGATATAAGCAATTATACTTGGTCCAGTATATGTAGGTTAGCTCCACCAAGTAAATTTCGTTATTTTCTTTTGCAACTTTCTCAAACTTCTTCATTTTCCAACCACAACCGTCTGGACATAAGGCCAGATCACTCAGTGTTCCTCATTGATAACCAACAGAGCTCGCATTGATGCCCCTCCAGCAACATAAATTTTAGGGACTCCAGCAACAATGTTCGACGATGTGCAACGATTGCAGCAAACACATCTTCAACCTCCAACACACTAATTGAAAGCATCGAATTCTCTTACACTATTGCAGGCTTGCAGCAAACAGATGGAGAAAGAGCGTGGTTACATCTAAAAATGCACACTGGATTTATTGAAGTTCCATTCCCTAGCTTACCTTCCAGCAAGAGCAGGAGTATTATTTCTATACCAAAGTAAAGGAACAAGTTCAAGACAAAAAGGAACAGAGCACCACAAGAAAACAGCACATTAAGGTGCCCGTTTTATGCTGACATTAAAGGTGTTCTCGTCCACAAGGTGGAAGAAGCAGAGGTCTCCGACCTTGATCCCATGGTGGTTGGAGAAGTGGCTCCAACCCGATTTCATGCGCACCTGGTCGCTCATGAGCGTGAGCTTCACAGGCCACGACCTCCCTCCAGAGTCCTTGAGTATCATCAGGCGATTCGATGTGATGCCGTTCGCATTGCAGAACTTCTTCCCTATGTTCTGTAAGTGAAAGGAATATAAGTTTTGATGCATATCGACGAGAAGATACCTGAACTAGAGAACAGATATTCAAGAAGATATTCGATGCAAACTTCATGACCTAACATCACATTATGCCATGGCATACCAGGTAAAAGAAAAGAGAAACATGAGGCTAACTTGAAAACATGGCCCAAAATCCCCATTAAGGAATCATATTCTATCTGGTATATGTATTTCTCACTCTATACTAATCACCCAAGAATTAGAACAAAACAATCATATTTGTCAGTGAATTTTCAGAATTATGAATGGATGGTGTAAAAAGAACTTGCCATATAACTGTAGCGAATGTTGCAAGGCGTAGCCACCTTTGAATAGACAGGAAGAATACTCGTGTAGTCAGACTCCTTCACCTCTGTTGCAATGCCTGAATCTGAATGGGTATCCGCTTGAATATTTTTCTCTGCGATGAAATTTTGCTCATCATCATTGTCTTCCATCATAATTCTTTGAGACCTGCACTGATTCTTCGCCGGGATATCACCATCACCAGTGAGCTTCTTCTCGCTGATCTTTCTGGTTTTATTAGCATTCGTGCCACCTGCAAACACATACAAAATTCACCCTGCCGTGGATGTTTGAAACTTTGATTCATTTACTTTCACTCGCTCCATTTACCTGGGACGACACACAACTTGGTATATGTGCATTTTTATAGAATGTCCAGGAAAAAAAATGACGGATGATTTTTTGTTGGTTTGCAGGCTACTTAAATTTTCAAGATATGCCGAGGTAAAATATTTTGTCATCACTTCTCCTAAAAGTTGAGCAAAATGTAGTTTCACAAATTCATGTATGAAACTTCTCCTTTAACACATGTGCACTATTGAGTCTTATGATAACTTATTGGATGTAACTGAAAAATATTCACCATAAGTCAGGGTGTAGTTGAGGTATGTAAAAGTATACTTCTATCCACAAAGAAGAAAATCAGTCAATATGTATTAATTTGTTTTCAAACTCCACAAATAGTTGTAAAGGGCATGCATCCAAAATATTGAATCTTCAGCGGTAACACTTTTGTGGTAAAGGATAATATACTAATATCAAGATGATAAAGGGTAATATATTAATATCAATATCAAAACTTGAAAGCTATCATAGGCCAGTTACTGAAACTAACATCCCAAATGTATAATTAAGATTGAGAATATGAAACATTAAAATTAAAATTCTATATGGTTTTAGTTTCACTTTAATTGCTGGCATAGTTTTCTTACAAATTACTACCTCACAGTTCCTTAATATAAGATGCTTTGGCAATCAAATTGAACTGCCGGAACTTCTTATATTTGGGAACGGATGGTGTACTTTATGTTTTCAGTGTGTGTTCATTTTAAGGATGGAGTCAATTCCAGCAATTCTCCAAAACTAAAAACCGACGCATTAAGAAATAAATTAAATGTGAAGAAGAGGAAGAAGAAGCAGCGCCATACTATGTACTATGGGTCTTGGAGGTAGTCTGCGATCCAGAGCCAGTGCCTGGCCGCTTCCTCGGCGCCGTTCGCTCCAACGTGGCGACGGCGGTGCCGGCACCGGCGACCTCGTCACCGAAGTCCTTGATGCACCCGGACGTCTCGAACACCTTCACGGTGAACACCATGTTCCCTTCGTACCTGAACACCAGGAAGTTCTCCTCCTCCAGCCCGTTGGCCCTGACGAACTCCACCCAGCCGCTGGCGAAGTAGACGTCGTCGTCATCGCCGTCTCGGACCACGTCGACGTGCCAGAACTTCTTCAGCGGGCTCACCAGGGTGGCTCGCCGGAGCCCGGGCTCTGCGGCCAGGTGCCGCCTCATGAACTTGGCCGGGATAGGCATCTTCTCCATGAACTCCATGAAGAGCACCTTGAGGAACTGAGGCTTGCTACCGGGAGCCTTCCGGCTGCTGCTGCTGCTGCTGTCGGCAGCCATGTTTGGCCGTGCGGACTGAGGGTCGGGAGGAGTGACTCTTTTCAGAGCCCGAAGGAGGAAGAATATGTACTACTAGTAGGATAGCAAGGGGACAATTATTATGGGTGTTAATGGGGAATTTGGGCCAATATGTTTAGCATTGAACAGGAATTAATCCGGCTTTTCGTGGAATGGCTTCATATCTTTAGCTGGAGTTTTCGGAGCGACAGGTGCAATTAAAGAGCACCCGTTACACATTTTGCTGAAACGTGAAGATCAGGGGACACTTTGATTCACAGAATTTTGTAAATGCTGACATGTCCTGACATTTTTTTGTGTGGCTACTGACATGGTTAAAAACCTTTGGTACTCTATCTCGAAAGTATTGTTTTTCGCCCCACTTTATAAATAAAGCCGACCAAACCGATACAAGGGGACGAGCACTACAGGAAGAAACATCACTGCTAAGCGGGAAAACGCTCGGCGTAGGCCAATTTCCACTCGGGCCCTCGGCGTTGAGCCCTTGGCGTAGGTGGTCCTCGGCACAGCAGTTTACCTTCATCTTTGCTCCGGCCCTCGGCATAGATGGCTATGCCGAGCGTTTAGCGACGCCCCTCGGCACGGCCCAGCTGTCAGCACACGGAGTTAACAGCGCGAAGAAGACGGCGCCCAGGAGCAACGCCGAGGGGGATACGCTCGGCATCACTTGCCACGTGGAGCGGAAGGGAGGATGCTGTGATAGACCTGTGCCGAGGGGAGCCTACTCGGCTTTGTGTGATGTGTGCCGAGGGGATACTCTCGGCGTTGCTTGCTCTGCGCTGAGTGGTTCCCTCTCGGCTTTGCTTGATGTGCGCTGAGGGGATCCCGCTCGGCGTTGCTAGCTGTGCCGAGGGGATCCCTCTCGGCGTTGATGCCCACCAGCCACTTTAAGGACCAATGCCGAGGGGATCCCTCTCGGCATTGATGTCCACCAGCCCACTCTGAGGACCAATGCCTAGGGGATTACCCTCGGCGTTGATGTCCACCAAGCCTTTTTTCCAGCAATTTTGGGATTGACAGCAGATACACATATATAAGAATTGGCTATAACAATGCAAAAACATTTCAGCATAGATGACATCCATAAACATATCACATGTCTAGCATCAAATCTCCATATATAGATACATGTAGTCACATACACATCACTACAAGTTCGTTGCACATAGTCTTCAATAGCATCATCACTACAAGTTCATTACACATAGTGTTCGAGAACATCATCACTAAAAATTCATTACACATAGTCATGCGATAAATGCCACATGGCAACCGGTCTTCCACGGACTTCAAGCACCAACACAACACATTTTGTCTTCGAGAGCACCGTCACTACAAAATGGAAGAACATGCTGGTTTAGCATGGAAAATTGTATGAAAGAACATCGCATGTTTAGCATGGCAAATTGTCTAAGTCAAAGTTCATGCATGACAAGTTGAGCATGGAAAATTGTATGAAACAACACACACATTTAGCATGGCAATTTGTCTAAGTCAAAATTCATACATGGCAAGTTGAACCGGAAAATTGAATGATACAACACACATTTAGCATGGCAAATTGTCAAGTTAAAGTTCATGCATGACAAGTTAAGCATGAAAAATTATATAAAACAACACACACGTTTAGCAACAAATTGTCCGAGTCAAAGTTTATGCATGACAAGTTGAGCATGAAAAATTTACCAAGTCAAAGAAAAAGTTCATGCTTGAAACTAACTAGGGTCGGAGAGTGTGGACGCCACTCACGATCAGAATGACCAGGACTAGGGCCTCCTTGGTGAAGTGGAGTGGTCCGGGCTGACTCGAGTGGCGAGGCGGTAGCATGGCCAAAGTGCGTCTGTGAATGAGATGACCCCTACATATGTTTGAGTACAATATTAACTACTAACTTAGTAGTTATTTCTTGACTAGTAACAAATAACTTAGTAGTTTTATGAATTACTAACCGGAGTCCCCGTGGCTAGATGTGCGAGGAATTCGGTCTTCGACGGCAATACTGGCATCGGAGGTTTTGGTGGAGGATCAACATAAGGGGGCATTGGAGTACCGTTCATCTGAGCCATATACCACGCCTGCAAGTAAGTTTATATGTCACGCGTGGTCAAGTAAAATACATGGTCAAGTAAAATACATCCTACGAAATACTTGCAAGTAGCTCGAATGTGCTAGAAATAACCTTATGTGCCGCTTGAATGTGCTCCTCACGGGCATCAATTGCATCATGCCATTCCTTCATCTTTTGGTGAAACTCGTGGCAAACCTCATCATAGGCATCCTCATAGCGAGACTATAATTTGACATAATCAATCTCATCAAAATATACATGCATAATCAAAGGTATAAATTTTGATAAAAATGAGAAACAGCTTACATCGTGACGCGGTGCACGAGGTGGGATAGAAGCCAATTTGCCCGTGGTAGCTTTGATCCATGTGAGAGTGGTCGTAGAGGGAAGAACCGCATTAAGAATCTTGAGGCGACCATGTGGCTTGCCGCGCCCTGCGAGCATCACCACCGTCTCATCGACCGGCTCCTGAAGGGGCTGAGAATCCGGCCCATACAACTCTATGACCCTATATTGAGTAAATAATTAGTAGCAATCAATAAGTATGGTAGACACTAGTATGCATGGTGGCAATAAATAACCTGTCAGAGTAGTTGCTCATGGTCTAACTGGTGGTGCCGTAGTATGGATCCTCGTTGGGCCTTGGGTCCTTCTTCTTATGAGCAGCTTGCCATAGTTGAACATCAGGAATGTCAACCCTCCCATTAGCGGCCACCTGTAGTGTATAAAACACATGTTAAACATTACAACCGGAACATGTTGGGAAATAGAAGGAGGTTGTGCCATATATACCTTGTGATCCTTGAAGCAGTCGAAGCTCCTGCTTCCTTGAACGTGTGTTTCCCCCTTGCCACGATTTTCCTTGCCTTGCATATTCCTCGCATAGGAAGCAGGGGCGGACTCACGTTGGCCCAACAGGGGTCACTGGACACCCGGTAGATTTCTCTCTTACCTCTAATATATAGCCTAGGTTCAGGTTGTGACACCCCTAAAAAAAATTTGTGGACACCGGGAAGGCCGGGAAGCCAGCGGCAGCTCGCACGAGTAGTTAGCATAGCCCATCTAATTAGCAATTACCGAGTACTCGTGTGCTACATGGGCTGATCGATCTGCTAGCTACACATGGCTAAACACGAGAAAAAAAATTCTGATCCCATCGATCAGTTGGTTTCGTGCGTGCGTAACTCCTTTGTTCGTCTGCCTGTTCTCCGCCAAGCTCGCCATCCGGGATCGCGCGTCGCCCAGTTGGGGAAATCGCTGGAAAAATCCGCCAGAGAAGTGGAGAATAAACGGTATACATCTTTCAGTCTGCAATCCTCTAAAATTAATCGTTTTGTTCTGTCTAATTCTTATCTCTTGAACTGTGGTACTAGGGTTTGAGATTTTGGGAATCAGATTCTTGCCGCACGATTCATTCAATCATCATAGAAAATTGATTTCGTTATTCCTCAATTGACGACTAGAAGCAGATGTCTAGTAAGTTAAACTCCAATATACTCGCAGACGTACAGTCAATTGATTATTGATATGTCATACTGTTGGTTCTGACTGTCATAAATTATTTAACACTAAATTGAAATTTTAAATTGCAGGAGCATTTATGGAAAGGTTTCTGAAAAAGAGAAAGACCCCAGAAGATGAGAATGCTGGTCCATCAAGTGAACGAAATGATGCTCTTGCTGATTCCCTCGATAATGCCCTATCGAATGAATTGGATGTCGATGATGCCATGGATGATGCCTCGGATAACACCCCATCACATGACTCGGATGATGATCCGGGAGATGGCACACCACATGAACAGGAACATGATACTGCCACTCATACATGGAATTCATCTCAAGCCCAGGAAGAAATCAACTGGGAAGAGGAAATTCAATTTGATCCTGGCAAACGGAGAAGCATAGATGAATACCCTCCTAATATGAAGGATATGGTAAGAAGAAAGTATTTGGCTAATGGTCCTTGTCAACCTCGGACTTATGAATTTCCACGAAGGAAGATTTGTGGTAGAGATCGAAGATTTAAAGCGGTATGGTTTGATCAGTATGGGAGTTGGCTTGAGTATAGTGAGTCCACTGATAAAGCATATTGTTTTTGTTGTTTCCTCTTCAGACGCCGCGGTAATAAAGAAGCTGGGTATGCAACGTTTGTGTCAGATGGTTGGTGTGGTTGGAATACAAAATATAGGCTGAAGCAACACGTAGGAGATGTCAACAGTGTTCATAACCAAGCAAAAAGAGATTGTGATGCTTTATTGCAACAAGAACAGCACATATACGTTGCTCTAAATAATCAGAGTAATGCCGCGAAGAAGGCATATTACACTAGACTAAATGCTTCAATTGATGTTACTAGAGTTTTATTGAAGCAAGGGTTGCCTTTCCGGGGTCACGACGAGTCTGAGGAATCATTTAATAAAGGAAATTTTAAGGAGATTCATGATTATACAGCAGAACAAAATCCAGTTGTAGGCAAGGTTGTGGGACATAATGCTCCAGGTAATAATCAGTTGACCTCCCCAAAGATTCAGAAGGCCTTAGCTGAATGTTTTGCAAAGGAGATTTTGCATTCAGTTCTTGAAGAAATTGGACATGATGTATTTTGCTTGCTTGTTGATGAGTCAAGGGATGTGTCTGGTAAAGAACAAATGGCAGTGGTCCTGCGATATGTTGGTAAATGCGGATCTGTAAAAGAGAGGTTAGTTGGCCTTGTTCATGTGAAGGAAACGACTTCTAAGTACCTCAAGTCTGCTATTGATTCTTTATTTGTAGAATTGAAGTTAAGTATCAAGCAAGTTAGAGGCCAGGGATACGATAGTGCGAGTAATATGCGAGGTGAGTTTAATGGATTGCAGTCTTTAATCATGAGAGAAAACAACACTGCCTATTATGTTCATTGTTTTGCACACCAGTTACAGTTAGTCGTTGTGGCTGTTGTAAGGAAGCACACATGGGTGGGTAATTTTTTTGATATGATATTGGTATTGTTGAATGTGGTAAATGGATCTTCAAAGAGAAAAGACATGATTCGAGATAAATATAAAGAACAAGTACGGGCAGCCTTAGGTTGTGGTCAGCTTCAAAGTGGGACAGGATTAAATCAAGAGTTGGCACTTCAAAGACCAGGAGACACTAGATGGAGTTCTCATTATAGAACTCTTAATGGTCTGATTGAATTATTTCCTACAGTTGTCAAAGTACTTGAATATGTGGAAGAAGCAGACAGGGATGACACAAATAGAAGGCAAGCATGTGGTCTCCTCATTTATTTCCAGTCATTTGATTTTGTGTTCTACCTGCAGCTTATGTCCACTATATTATCAATCACAAATACATTGTCACTGGCTCTCCAACGGAAGAAGCAGGACACTGTTAATGCCATAAACTATGTCAAGTCAACGAGGAACTCTTTGAATGACCTACGCATGAATGGATGGGAATTAATCCTAGGTGAAGCGTATGCCTTTTGTGACAAGCATGACCTTTCCAAGTTGGAAATGGGAGAACAATATGTCAATCCAAAGAAGCCACGGCAAAAAACAGGTATCACTAACAAGCACCATTATGAAGTGGATTGTTTCAATGATGTTATTGATTGGCTGCTTCAAGAACTAGATAGCCGCTTCAATGAGAAAAATTCTAAGTTGCTAATATGTTCAGCCGCTTTGAACCCAAGTGAATCATTTTGAGATTTCAATTTAGAGCATTTGATGGATCTAGCTAGACTTTATCCAAAAGATTTTGATGATGGAGAATTCAGGGACCTTAGACACCACCTTCGCCTTTACATTGATGATGTTCGAGCAGATGATCGATTCTCTAGCATAAATAATATTTGTGAGCTCTCTCAGAAAATGGTGGATACAAGGAAACATATTTGCTATCCTCTTGTTTATCGACTATTGAAGCTAGCATTAGTCTTGCCTGTTGCCACTGCTACTGTTGAGAGATGTTTTTCTGCCATGAAAATTGTGAAGACATATTTGCGCAATCGTCTCAGTGATGATGCCTTGAAGTACAATGTTATTTGCTATGTGGAGAAAGAAGAAATGAGGAGAGTTACCAATGATGCGGTCATTGATCGTTTTGAGATCTTGCATGAGCGTAGAAAGCCATTCTAAAATGTATTACTCCTAACTTTATATTCTTTATGACAAAAGTTTATTTATTATGTTACTAACATTTTTTCTTTTGTAGGCTGTTGAGATCTACATCGTATTTATTGTACTGGAATAATAGATCGAGGGGAATTCTTTATTTTGGTAAGCATTTTACTGCTGGATATAATAAATTGTGAGCAGGGATGTATAATATTGCTTGATATCCACATGCTCATAGTATACGTGTTGGAGTATTGGACACCGGGACATTTTTGTCCTGGGTCCGCCCCTGCATAGAACTCCAGATCGCTCGTCCACATATCCACCAATGCTTACCAACCATCCTTCTTTCCAGAGCACCATTTTGGAACACACTAAGAAAATGAAAACAACACAAATCAAGAAGAGACGATGGAATTTAGGATGAATCTAGAATAAAAAGACAATTTTCTCACCATCAAATAATTTTCCACTTTGAAGGTATCTTCGATATTTTCCTCAACAATCGCGCCCTTCAATTTGCTCTCGTATTCTAGGGCCACTTGCAAGTTTTCGCGTGATTCCGGTGCTCCGACGGTCTTTCTCCACCGAACCCCTAGTCCGTGGGACCCGTAGGTCTACCCCCGTAGCATTCTGCGTGCGAGGGTTCACCGATGTACTTTTTTGTTGGTTTAGGTTTGTATAGGTCATATCTACATGGACAACAAAGGTTGGGACCAAGATTCCACCGGTAGCCCTCCGTTTGATCCGTGGCGGGAGTTTCCTCCTACACGCCCAGCACTTTAATATGTGTTATCGCATGCAAGTGAACATGAACGCACCCAGGAGATAGGAATTGCATATATGGACCTTCCACCACACTTGTACACGTATTCTAGGGCCACTTGCAAGTTTTCGCGTGATTCCGGTGCGCCGGCGGTCTTTCTCCATCGAAACCCTAGTCCGTGGGACCCGCAGGTCTACCCCCGTAGCATTCTCCGTACGAGGATTCACCGATGTACTTTTTTGTTGGTTTAGGTTTTTATAGGTCACAACTACATGGACAACAAAGATTGGGACCAAGATTCCACCGGTAGCCCTCCGTTTGATCCGTGGCGGGAGTTTCCTCCTACACGTCCAACACTTTTCTATGTGTTATCGCATGCAAGTGAACACGAACGCACCCGGAAGCTAGGAATTGCATATATGGACCTTCTGCCACACTTGTACACATATTGTAGGGCCACTTGCAAGTTTTCGCGTGATTCCGGTGCTCCGACGGTCTTTCTCCACCGAAACCCTAGTCCGTGGGACCCGTAGGTCTACCCCTGTAGCATTCTCCGTACGAGGGTTCACCGATGTACTTTTTTTGTTGGTTTAGGTTTATATAGGTCACATCTACATGGACAACAAAGGTTGGGACCAAGATTCCACTAGTAGCCCTCCGTTTGATCCGTGGCGGGAGTTTCCTCCTACACGCCCAACACTTTACCGGTTAGTACTCATCTAGCTAGGTGTTCTATGGCGCCAGCAACGCTGAGAGGATTCCCCTCGGCATAGACCCTGCCAGGTGCGCTATGCTGCTAGCAACGCTGAGAGGAATCCCCTCGGCGTAGGTCCTGCCAGGTGTGCTATGCTGCTAGCAACGGTGAGAGGAATCCCCTCGGCGTAGGTCCTGCCAGGTGTGCTATGCTGCTAGCAACGGTGAGAGGAATCCCCTCGGCGTAGGTCCTGCCAGGTGTGCTATGCTGCTAGCAACGCTGAAAGGAATCCCCTCGGCGCAGGTCTTGCCATGTGTGTTATCCCGCTAGCTTGCTAATAGCAACCCCCAGGGGATTCCCATCGGTGTAGGTGTCGCAATGCTGAGCGGAATCCTCTCGGCTTTGCTTTGTGCCGTTAATTTTCACTACACAGAGCTATGCCAATGGTAAGCCTCTCGGCACTGCCATATACCGTGAACTGTCCGTCCGCGATGCGGGAAGGAGACCCGTGCTCATCTTGCGCCGAGGGTACCCCTCGGCGTTGCTACATCTATGCTGAGGGTATAGCTACGCCGAGGGTCCCTCTCGGCATTTCTCGTCTGTGCCGAAGGTTTTGCTATGCCGACGGCATTTTTGCAGCCCACGGCACTGCGCGAGCTATGCCGAGCGGCCCGACCATTTCCCCTCAGCGTTGAATTTCCCGCTCAGCATCTGCGTTCGTTCCCGTAGTGGAGGAGAACCTCTAACAAAGCAGATAAATATAAACAAAAAAAATATAGAAAGAACCAAGACTTGCCACTAGTGACAAGAACGAGACCTAGGGGAATAGAGATCCACGACGACGCCTCTAAGAGGGTAACAATGCGCCACGCTGCCATCGCCTAGACCGACGGTCAAGGGTTTTCGCCCGGAGCCTAAACGTAGCTAAGGTACCCACAACGACACCCCCAAGAGGGTAACGACACTGTAGCCATCACCGCCATTGGCGTTGAAACGCAGAGCTTTCGTTAGGAAAAACCTTCGCTCACGCCCACCATCGGTCTACGCTTTGCCCCCGAGCCTGACCTTAAACACATGATTTGGGAGATGCCATTGCCTAAGCAACACCACCACCAGGACCCCTGTCTGCTCCTTGTCACCCGAGTGAACCAAAGGCAAAGGACCATCACCATCGCCACGTCTCCCGCCGTCGAGCCGTCCACGCGATCCACCTTCCGGTACCGCCACCCCGGCATCCGTGAGACCAAGACCAAGAGACGTTCTTGCATCACACTGTAGGTCCGAGCGGGATAGGTTAGCGCCGGAGTAGCCGTCGGACATGGCTGCTGCGCAGCCCATCGGAGGGGTCCCCCTCCATCATCGTAGGCGGTTGCGGACCGGACACAACGGCAGAAACACATCAGGTCCTCTTCGGGCCTGGCCGGACCCGGACATGCACCTAAAGTTTCCGTCGCCGCACTGCTGCACCAGGGCCGCCGTGTCGCTTACCTACCGCGACCATCCCAAGTCGTTGCACTGCAGCGCCACCCTTCCACCGCTGCTGCCCAATGCCTTGTCGTGTTCCGCGTCCCAATCCTTGGCTCGAGCCCGCGCCGCCCTAGCCACCCGCCGTGCCGAAGCCACAGCGGGCGTGTAGAAGGAGTGAACCACCTTCATCGCGCTGCCACCTCCACCTGCAGCTGTAGAGACGGCCGCCCGCGGCCAAGCCGCCCCCGACCCTCGCCCCAACCACGGCCAGCCGCGAGGACAACCATGGCGGGCGTGCACCACCACCGCGCAGTCCACCATGCCACCAGCCACATCCCGCGTTGCCACGGAAGCTCGCCGCCAAAACACTATCAACCCTTGCAACACCAGATCACCCCAATCAGGGAAAAACAAAAACGGAGAGTTTTTTCATCTACGAGATGACCAAACTATCGGAGCCTAAGCACAAGAACAATCTAGCAGCAGCACCAGAGGGCGCAGGTTCCCCTGTCCCCCGCTAAGGACTTGAGCCTGTCAATCTTGGCGTCCAAGAGACCCAGCTCCAAGAGACGGCGATCAGAGGATCTGGTCCTGCCTGAACGGCGATCAGAGGAGGTCCAGAGGTCTCTGGTGAATCGCACCGCAAGCCACATAAATATCCTGCATTTGAGCGGGGCTCCATGTTCCTAGATTCCAGCTGCCATTGTAAACCTGACATGGCCAACTGAACTCGTCAAGGGGACTCTCAACAGCGCCCCACCTCTGTGATTGCCACCCAAAGTCTCACACACACACACTGCAAGCAAAGCAAATTAAAGCTCCCTGTTGTGGTACCAGAGCTCCTTCTATTCTGCATCAGCCACTGCTCTGTTGTTGCGTGCTCTTGGGTTCACAGCCTCAAGTACCAATCAAACAAAAGTATTTCTTTGTTTTTGCAATCAAACAAAAGTTCATAGGATCGAGGGTAGATGTAATCAAATAGCAGTGCTTGTAACTACCAAAGTCTGCACTACGCACAACCAGTTCTGATTCAGAAAATGTAATGGACGCGCACAACCAATACTAGTCCCAAACAACATCTTGTATCGAAAATAAAAAATCTAAACGGGAGCACATAAGCAGATTTCCACTAGTCATGTAGAAAATCGAAAATACCAACGCGTGCGGTGAAATTTCGGCACCCTAGGATGCTCTGGAGGGGTCGAGGACGTGCCCAGCAAAGACGACGGCGCCGGTCTCCTCCTCCACGATGAATTAGGCGAACGGATGGTCAGCAACGAAATCAACCCGCGGCGGCCGCCGTGAGCACCCTTCCATTATACCAATCATGGTGACGGCGGCAGCCGGAGGCCCAGCTTGTCGAGGACGCCGACGACGCTGCTGTGGAAGGACAGCTTGAATCTTGGCACCTGGAACTTGCCGACTTCGACCTTCCCATGAGGAAGGTGCTGGTGCAGGAAGTCTGGACGTGAAGCAATCGCGTCCAGAATGCTTGGTAGGCCATCGTCGGCGTCCGGGAGGAAGATGCACATGGAGAACCGTGTCAGAAAGTTGTTACTGTGGTCGTTGGAGGGCAGCGTCGATGGAGGCTTTCCAAGTGGACTGGTGTGGCCGGGACCGGCGAGGCTGTAGAAGTCTTCATAGCGGGAAGGCGGAGCAACATACGGAGCAGGGTTGGGAGGATTGTAGGAGCGGCTGGATGGTCTGAAAGGAGCGGCGGCACGGTGGAGGAAGGGCCGCGGGTGAAACGACGGAGGTGCTTGCGCTTCGCCCGCCATCTTGTACTGGAGCTTGAGCACCTTGAATCCGTCGTGCACGGCCACGAACTGCTTCTTCCAGCTCCGCATGAAGGGCACGTCGACGGCGCCCGCGCCGCCGAGCCGGCGGAAGGGCCCCTTCTGCGTGTCCCTCTTGTTGAGGGGCTGATCCCACTTGCCCTTGAAGTACACGGCGCTGCCGAGCATGACGCGGGTTAGCGGCTTCACCGAGGCTTCGCCGAGAACGGAGTTGATCAGGCCGTTCGTGACGCGCTCCACCCACTCGTTGATCAGCGTTGCCGCGGAAGTCCACGTTGAACGCCCCGGCCTTGTACGCGCCGCTGACCACGGCCTCGCGGAAGCCAGGCTTGAGCGGGCACGACAGGTCGCTCCAGACGCCGCAAGCAAACGCCACGCGCGGACCGCCGGAACCGGACAGGTCACGCAGCGCCTGCCCCGCCGCGCGGGCGACGAACTCGTCCAGCTCTTGGCGGGACCCCGCGCCGAGGACGCGAGAGGATCTCGTCCAGGGTGCCGCCGCGGGCGCCTGCGGCCACCAGCGCGAGCGTGGCGTAGATGGACAGCGGCGAGAAGACCAGGTTTCTGTCCGCGTGCTCGTCCGCGAGGCGCCGCGCGAGTCCGGCGGAGAGCGCCGCCAGGCCGTCGCTGGAAAATCTGCCGGCAGACTGCATCATAGGGCCCGGGCAGGACTTTTTCGTCAGCGGCCCTGCTCGGAAGGCCACGGGAGGTTTCGTGATCTTCGGCGAAGAAATCGCGTCGATTAACTATACTCCGTAGTAGATTTTTTTATGCTTCGAGAGCAGATTGCATGTTCCGGGAATAATTCCCGAAAATCCTCCGGCCGCCCCTGCGACACGTGTTTAAATTTTTTCTAAAATCCCTCTTTTGCTATAAACATATCCGTTTTTGATACAAATAGTTTTAGAAAACGGTTCGGTCTAAAAATAGAAAAATAGACTGAACCTCGTCGGAGATTTCGCCAAAGACCTCGTCGGCGACGATGTAGCAAGAAAGTTGGGCTAACGTAGCATATCCGATCTCGCCGAAAGTTTTTGCCGTAGACCTCACCGGAGACCGTATAGTAAAAATGTTACACTAATGTAGCAAAACCAAAGAAAAATGTAACAGAAAATTTGTATTTGTGCGAAAACCAACTTCGTCGGAGACGACGCCTGAGATAGTAACACCATACGCTCATGGTAGCAAAAAGCAAGTAAACCAATGTAGCAGCACAGTAAACCCAATGTAGCAAAGCCTAAACGCAGATGTAGCAAAATGCCGCCACCGCTTGTAGGTGCAAGTCACCACTTCCTCTCTAGCAAGCACCGTTGCAGCTTGTAGCGGTGCCCTAGTGTCATTGTAGAAACTCTGCCATGGCCTTGTAGCAGCAACGACCTTGGCCATGGGCTTTTACTGAGAAAGAGACCACAGAGGCGCGCCTTGCAGCAGCGGCGAAGGGATGGCATGGCGGCGCCTTGCAGCGGCAGAGAGAGGCCCATGGCGGCGCGCCTTGCAGCAGTGGCAAATGGAGAGCCATGGCGGCGCGCCTTGCAGCAGCAGCAGCGGGAGCCATGCCTTTTAGCAGTGGTGGCAGGATCCATGGCGGCGTGGTGGTTCGGTGGGAGGCTGGGCGCCGGGGAGGATCACGGGAGGAGCAAGGAGCAGCATGCCATGGATGCAAGTTGCAGGGAAAAGAAGAAAATAAGTGGAGAAGAAGACTCGGAATGGGAGGATAAGGTTGTGGTAGACCCCACCACTAAACGGTGTCTCCGGTCCATAACGACATGCGCAAGGAACCGGGGGACGCGAGTCGCGCGATCCCCCGGGTGATCAGTATCATTTCCCTATGTATATATGTAGGGGTTCGTAGCATGAAAAACAAAAATTTTCTATCACATACAAACAAACAAGCCAAGATCTATCTACTAGATTGTAGCAACGAGTCGATGGAATAACTTACCCTCGAAGATTCCAAAGTGTTTAACGAGAGCAGATTCTCGTGGATGATGTAGTCGTACTCTTCCCGATCTCAAGATCGCGTAGACGATCCTTCCGGCGCCGCGTTCCGGCAGCGCTCCCGCAGTCGGTCACACGTTCGGTACTCGACGAAGACCTTCCTCTCCCTTGTTCCAGCAGGCAGCGGAGGTTGTAGCACTCTCCTCGCGATTCCGGCAGCACAACGGCGTGGTACCGGAAGTAGAGGGGAGATCTCGCAGGGCTTCGCCTTAAGCCGGAGCGAGTATGGTGGAGTATGAGAGAGCTTTGGTGATCTAGGGTTTAGACGCACCAATTAGAAGGCTCTAAACCGGAGGCTAGGGCAATTAGAAGCTCTAACTTGACGGCTTGGGAGAAATCCCTAGGCTGTGGCTAGGGTTTAGGTTTAGAGGAGAGGGACTTGTGTGTCTAGGAGGGGAGCCCTGCCCCTCCTTTTATGGGTGGAGGGAGGCGCGCCTGGGGAGGGGAGTCCCTCCCCAACTCGGCCTCAAGGAGGGCCGGCGGTGGGAGGAGGAACTCCTCCCCCAAGTCGGTTTCAACCTCCTCCTCTTTTCCCACTTCCCAAAATAGCCGTTTGACTTTCAAACTAGCCGTTTGACTTTTCAAACTAGGATTTGATTAAACCCTCTATTTAGTACAGCGATGACACTTAGTACATGATGCAATCATACCAACTTGATATAACACATTCATGTACCCCTTCCCCCCGGAGTGCCGGACATTCCGGAACCTTCTAGAATGTTCCCGATGAAAACACCGGAATCATTCCCCAACTCCGAAACGGGACTTTCCTTATATGAATCTTATTCTCCGGACCATTCCGGAACTCTTCGTGATATCCCGGATCCCATCCGAGACTCCGAACAACATTCGGTCTCTTTCTCATCATTCCATAACTACTCAAACAACGTCGAATCCTTAAGTGTGTCTCCCTACGGTTCGTGAATTATGCGGACATGATTGAGACACTTCTCCGATCAATAACCAATAGAGGAATCTGGAAATTCATATGGCTCCCACATATTTCTACGATTACTTTGCGATTGAATGAACCACTTACATACGATACCAATTTCCCTTTGTCTCACGATAGTTTACTTATCCGAGGTTATGATCGTCGGTATCTCTGCATACCTAGTTCAACCTCGTTACCGATAAGTACTCTTTTCTCGTTCCCGTGATATGTGATCCCTTGTGAGCCAGTCACATGCTTGCAAGCTAATTGGATGACATTTCACCGAGAGGGCCTAGAGTATATCTATCCGTTATATGGATGGACAAATCCCACTCTTGATCCATGTGTCTCAACCAATACTTTCCGAACACTCAATGCCACCTTTATAGCCACCCTGTTACGGTGTGGTGTTTGATGACATCAAAGCATCCATCCGGTAAAGGTGATATGCATGATCTCATGGTCGAAGGAATTAGGTTACTATGTATCAGAAAGCATATAGCAATTGAACTATTGAAATGACTTGATCTTTATGCTACGCTTATCTATAGGAGTATGTCCACCATATCATTCTCCTAATGATATGATCTTGTTGTTAATAACATCTCAATGTTCATGATAGGGAAACCACGATCATCTATTAACCAACAAGCTAGTATAATATAGAGGCTTTACTAGGGACTTTAAATTAAGTTTACAAATCACACAAGTATTAATGTTTCCTTGTTAATACCATTATAGCATGAATGCAAACATTTATCATAAACACAAAGATATAATAATAACTACATTTATTATTGCCTCTAGGGCATATCTCCAACAGTCTCCCACTTGCACTAGAGTCATCTAATCTAGATTACATGGTAATATACCGAACACCCATGGCAGTTTGGTGCTGGTCATGTTTTGCCCTCGGGAGAGGTTTAGTCAACGGATCCGCCACATTCAGATCTGTGTGTACTTTGCAAATCTTTATATCCCCATCTTGGATATGTTCTCGAATAGCGTGAAAACGTAGCTTGATATGCTTCAGCTTCTTGTGTGACCTTGGTTCTTGCGCATTGGCTATGGCGCCCATGTTATCACAGTAGATAGACATTGGGTCCAGCGCACTAGGAACCACACCCAGCTCTGTAATGAACTCTTTCATCCATATTGCTTCTTGTGAAGCCTCCGAAGCAGCCATGTATTCCGATTCAGTTGAAGATCTCGCCACAACACTTTGCTTTGCACTCCTCCAGCTAACTGCCGCACCATTCAAAATAAATACGTATCCAGATTGTGATTTAGAATCATCCGGATCGGTGTTCCAACTAGCGTCGGTGTAACCATTAACAACGAGCTGTTCATCACCTCCATAAGAAAGAACCATATCCTTAGTTCTTCTCAAGTACTTAAGGATGTTTTTGACCGCTGTCCAATGATCCACTCCTGGATCACTTTGATATCTGCTAGTCAAACTAACAGCATATGCAATGTCGGGTCTAGTACATAGCATGGCATACATTAGAGATCCTATGGCTGAGGCATAGGGAGTCTTACTCATCCTTTCTCTATCTTCTGCCGATGTCGGACTCTGAGTTTTACTCAAGGTCGTATTGGGCAACATGGGCAAGAACCCTTTCTTGCTATCTTCCATTCCAAACCTCTTTAGAACTTTGTCCAAATATGTACTTTGTGACAATGATATTAGGCGTCTTGATCTATCTCTATAAATCTTTATGCCTAATATGTAAGCTGCTTCGCCAAGATCCTTCATTGAAAAACTATTATTCAAATATTCCTTGACACTATTAAGAAGGTCTACATCATTCCCAATCAACAATATGTCATCTACATATAGTATTAAGAATGCTACAGAGCTCCCACTCACTTTCTTGTAAATACATGCTTCTCCATAAGTTTGTATAAAACCAAAACTTTTGATCACCTTATCAAAACATTGATTCCAACTTCGGGATGCTTGCTTCAATCCATAGATGGACCGTTGAAGTTTGCATACCTTGTTAGCATCTTTAGGATCGACAAAACCTTTGGGTTGCATCATATACAACTCTTCATCAATGTCTCCATTGAGGAATGCTGTTTTGACATCCATCTGCCATATTTCATAATCGTAATATGCAGCGATTGCTAACATAATCCTCACAGACTTTAGCTTCGCTACTGGTGAGAAAGTCTCATCGTAGTCAACTCCTTGAATTTGTCGAAACCCTTTTGCGACAAGTCGAGCTTTATAGACAGTAACATTACCATCAGCATCTGTTTTCTTTTTGAAAATCCATTTGTTCTCGACAGCCTTCCGGCCATCCGGTAAGTCCACCAAAGTCCACACTTGGTTTTCGTACATGGATCCAATCTCGGATTTCATGGCTTCTTGCCATTTATTGGAATCTGGGCTCATCATCGCTTCCTCATATCTCTCAGGGTCATCGGTGTTATCCACCAACATGACACTCATAACGGGATCATACCAATCTGGAGTGGTACGAGTTCTCGTTGACCTGCGAGGCTCTGTAGCAACTTCAACCGAAGTTTCATGATCATCATCATTAGCTTCCTCTCTAACTGGTGCAGGCGCCACAGGAACTTCTTCCGGTGCTGCGCTACTCGCAATTTTGAGAGAAGGTTCGACAACCTCGTCGAGTTCTACTTTCCTTCCAGTCACTTCTTTCGAGAGAAATTCCTTCTCTAGAAAGGACCCATTCTTGGCAACAAAGATTTTGCCTTTGGATCTATGATAGAAGGCATACCCAATAGTTTCCTTTGGATATCCTATGAAGACGCATTTTTCCGCTTTGGGTTCAAGCTTGTCCGGCTGTAACTTCTTTACATAGGCTTCGCAACCCCAAACTTTAAGGAACGACAATTTAGGTTTCTTCCCAAACCATAATTCATACGGTGTTGTTTCAACGGATTTAGACGGTGCCCTATTTAAAGTGAATGCGGCTGTTTCTAATGCATAACCCCAAAATGATAGCGGTAAATCTGTAAGTGACATCATAGAACGAACCATATCTAAGAGAGTTCGATTACGACGTTCGGACACACCATTACGCTGTGGTGTTCCCGGCGGTGTCAATTGTGAAAGTATTCCGCACTTCTTCAAATGCTCGCCAAACTCGTAACTTAGATATTCACCTCCACGATCAGAATGTAGAAATTTAATCTTCTTGTTACGTTGATTCTCAACCTCACTTTGAAATTCCTTAAACTTCTCGAAAGTTTCGGACTTATGTTTCATGAAATAGATATACCCATATCTACTCAAGTCATCCGTGAAGGTAAGAACATAACGATAACCACCGCGCGGTGCTACACTCATTGGACCACACACATCGGTATGTATGATTTCCAATAAGTCCGTAGCTCGCTCCATCATACCAGAAAATGGAGTCTTAGTCATTTTACCCATCAGACATGCTTCGCATCTTTCAAGTGATTCGAAACCAAGTGATTCAAGAAGTCCATCGGAATGGAGTTTCTTCATACGCTTCACTCCAATGTGACCAAGACGACAATGCCACATATAGGTCGAGTTATCGCTCAATTTCAAACGTTTAGCCTCAATGTTATTAATATGTGTATTTCCACTATCGAGATTCAATAAGAATAGACCATCTATCAAAGGTGCATGTGCATAAAACATATTACTCATATAAATCGAACAACCATTATTCTCGGATTTAAACAAGTAACCGTCTCGCAATAAACAAGATCCCGATATAATGTTCATGCTCAACGCAGGCACCAAATAACAATTATTTAAGTATAAAACTAATCCCGATGGTAGATGAAGAGGTAGCGTGCCGACCGCGATCACATCAACCTTTGATCCGTTTCCCACGCGCATCGTCACCTCGTTCCTCGCTAGCTTCCATTTATTCTGCAGCTCCTGTTTCGAGTTACAAATATGAGCAACCGAACCAGTATCAAATACCCAGGCACTACTACGAATACTAGTGAGATACACATCAATAACATGTATATCAGATATACCTTTCTTCTTGATGTTGCCGTTCTTCAAATCCGCCATGTACTTTGGGCAATTCCGCTTCCAGTGACCTTGTCCCTTGTAGTAAAAGCACTCAGTATCAGGCTTTGGTCCAGCCTTGGTCTTCTTCATCGGCGTGGTAACTTTCTTACCACCCTTCTTGAAGTGTTCCTTTTGCTTAGACTTGCCTTTCTTGAATTTGGTGGTCTTATTGACCAACAACACTTGGTGCTCTTTCTTGATCTCCACTTCTGCAGATTTTAGCATGGCAAAGAGTTCTGGCAACTCTTTGTTCATGTTTTGCATATTGTAGTTCATCACAAAGTTCTTGTAACTTGGTGGTAGTGATTGGAGGACACGGTAAATCCCCAAAGCATTAGGAATCACTATACCCAAGCTTTGAAGTTTGCTTGCGTGCCCAGACATCTTAAGCACATGCTCACTGACGGAGCTGCCCTCTTCCATCTTGCAGTTAAAGAACTTTTCAGAAGCCTCATAGCTCTCAATTGCCGCGTGAGTCTCAAAGATCAGTTTGAGTTCACGGACAATATCATGTGGGTCTGAATTCTCAAACCTTTTCTGAAGCTCCGATTCTAAACCATACAAGATAGCACACTGAACTGTGGAGTACTGAGTCTTCCGAGTGAGGTAAACGTTCTTTACTTCATCGGTAGCATCAGCTGTAGGCGGGTCACTCAGCGGTGCATCCAGCACATAGGTCAAATTATCAGCTGTGAGGACAATCCTCAAATTGCGGAACCAATCCGCGAAGTTGCTTCCATTGTTTTTCAACTTTTCTTTCTCTAGGAACGCATTAAAATTGATGGTAGGGGCTGCCATTGATCTACAACATATTTGCAATAGTTTAGACTAAGTTTATGACAAATTGAGTTCTAATTAATAATTAAATTAATCTAGGTGAACTCCCACTCAAAACAACATCCCTCACATTGTTTTAGTGATCACACGAACCAAATCCACCATATCAAAACCGATCATCACGAGAGTTGATATAGTTTCAATGGCGAACAATCGACATGTTCATCATATCTACTATATGATTCATGCTTTACCTTTCGGTGATCCGTGTTCCTGAGACCATGTCTGTACATGCTAGGCTCGTCAAGATCAAACCTTAGCTTCCGCATAAGCAAATCTGGCTTGCTTATGTTGTATACACTTGCGGAATCTAACACACCCGATCATCACATGGTGCTTCGAAACAACAAGCTTTAGCAACGGTGCATACTAAGGGTGAACACTTTAGAACTTGAAATTTATGTGCATGAGGGATCATCTTATAATGCTACCGTCGTCTACTAAGCAATACAAGATGCATAAAGGATTAACATCACATGCAATTCATAATATGTGATATGATATGGCCTTTCTTCTTTGTGCTTCCGATCTCCATCTTCAAGCACGAACATGATCTCCATCATCACCGACATAGCATCAAGGTCAATGATGCTTCTTCATGGTTGTCGTCCACCAGCTTCAACTATTACAACTACTTTGAATAGACACGCGGGTCTTAACAGAAATTAAAGACAACCATATGGCTCCTGCCGGTTGCCGACTTACAATAAGGAACATTGCATACATCATATATAATCACAATCATGGCCATATCACATCACTGCACACCCCTGCAAAACAAAGTTAGACGCCTCTACTTTCTTTGCATATTTTACGTGGTTTGGGGCTGTTAATAAGTGTCGTTCTAACTTACGAACATGAACCACAACATTGATACTAGTATTGTTAATCACCCGTTGTAAATTGGATCTTAACTATGCTAGGAGAAACAGGCACCCGCAAAGCCACTTATGCAATACAAGTTGCATGTCAAACGTGGAGCAAGTCTCATGAACGATGTCATGTAAGGTTAGCCCGGTCCGCTTCATCCCAACATACCGCAAGATGCAAAGTACACAAGAAGCAATCGACAATAAAAGCATCAACGCCCACAATGACCATTGTGTTCTACTCGTGCAACAGATCTACATATAGACACGGCTCTGATACCACTGTAGGGGTTCGTAGCATGGAAAACAAAAATTTTCTATCGCATACAAACAAACAAGCCAAGATCTATCTACTAGATTGTAGCAACGAGTCGATGAAATAACTTACCCTCGAAGATTCCAAAGTGTTTAACGAGAGCAGATTCTCGTGGATGATGTAGTCGTACTCTTCCCGATCTCAAGATCGCGTAGACGATCCTTCCGGCGCCGCGTTCCGGCGCCGCGTTCCGGCAGCGCTCCCGCAGTCGGTCACACGTTCGGTACTCGACGAAGACCTTCCTCTCCCTTGTTCCAGCAGGCAACGGAGGTTGTAGCACTCTCCTCACGATTCCGGCAGCACAACGGCGTGGTACCGGAAGTAGAGGGGAGATCTCGCAGGGCTTCGCCTTAAGCCGGAGCGAGTATGGTGGAGTATGAGAGAGCTTTGGTGATCTAGGGTTTATACACACCAATTAGAAGGCTCTAAACCGGAGGCTAGGGCAATTAGAAGCTCTAACTTGACGGCTTGGGAGAAATCCCTAGGCTGTGGCTAGGGTTTAGGTTTAGAGGAGAGGGACTTGTGTGTCTAGGAGGGGAGCCCTGCCCCTCCTTTTATGGGTGGAGGGAGGCGCGCCTGGGGAGGGGAGTCCCTCCCCAACTCGGCCTCAAGGAGGGCCGGCGGTGGGAGGAGGTGTTGGAGATATGCCCTAGAGGCAATAATAAATGTAGTTATTATTATATCTTTGTGTTTATGATAAATGTTTACATTCATGCTATAATAGTATTAACAAGGAAACATTAATACTTGTGTGATTTGTAAACTTAATTTGAAGTCCCTAGTAAAGCCTCTATATAATATTAGCTTGTTGGTTAATAGATGATTGTGGTTTCCCTATCATGAACATTGAGATGTTATTAACAACAAGATCATATCGTTAGGAGAATGATATGGTGGACATACTCCTATAGATAAGCGTAGCATAAAGATCAAGTCATTTTAATAGTTCAATTTCTATATGCTTTCTGATACATAGTTATCTGATTCCTTCGACAATGAGATCATGCATATCACCTTTACCGGATGGATGCTTTGATAACATCAAACACCACACCGTAACTGGGTGGCTATAAAGGTGGCATTGAGTGTTCAGAAAGTATTGGTTGAAACACATGGATCAAGAGTGGGATTTGTCCATCCATATGACGGATAGATATACTCTGGGCCCTCTCGGTGAAATGTCATCCAATTAGCTTGCAAGCATGTGACTAGCTCACAAGGGATCACATATCACGAGAACGAGAAAAGAGTACTTATCAGTAACGAGGTTGAACTAGGTATGCAGAGATACCGACGATCATAACCTCGGATAAGTAAACTATCGTGAGACAAAGGGAAATTGATATCGTATGTAAGTGGTTCATTCGATCGCAAAGTAATCGTAGAAATATGTGGGAGCCATATGAATTTCCAGATTCCTCTATTGGTTATTGTTCGGAGAAGTGTCTCGATCATGTCCGCATAATTCACGAACCATAGGGAGACACACTTAAGGATTCGACGTTGTTTGAGTAGTTATGGAATGATGAGAAAGAGACCGAATGTTGTTCGGAGTCTCGAATGGGATTCGGGATATCACGAGGAGAACCGGAATGGTCCGGAGAATAAGATTCATATAAGGAAAGTCCCGTTTCGGAGTTGGGGAATGGTTCCGGTGTTTTCATCGGGAACATTCTAGAAGGTTCCAGAATGTCTGGCACTCCGGGGGGGAAGGGGTACATGAATGTGTCATTACAAGTTGGAATGATTGCATCATGTACTAGGTGTCATCGCTGTCCAAAATAAAGGGTTTATTCAAATCCTAGTTTGAAAAGTCAAACGGCTAGTTTGAAAGTCAAACAGCAGTTTTTGGAAAGTGGAAAAGAGGAGGAGGAGGTGAAACCGAGTTGGGGAGGGAGTCCTCCTCCCCAAGCCGGCGCACCACCCAAGACGAGTTGGGGAGGGACTCCACTCCCTCCCCTTGGCCGCCGGCCCCTCCACCTATATAAGGAGGGGCAGGGCTCCCTCCTAGCACACACAAGTCCCTCTCCTCTAAACCTAAACCCTAGCCACAGCCTAGGGATTTCTCCCAAGCCGTCAAGTTAGAGCTTCTAATTGCCCTAGCCTCCGGTTTAGAGCCTTCTAATTGGTGTGTCTAAACCCTAGATCACCAAAGCTCTCTCATACTCCACCATACTCGCTCCGGCTTAAGGCGAAGCCCTGTGAGATCTCCCCTCTACTTCCGGTACCACGCCGTTGTGCTGCCGGAATCGCGAGGAGAGTGCTACAACCTCCGCTGCCTGCTGGAACAAGGGAGAGGAAGGTCTTCGTCGAGTACCGAACGTGTGACCGACTGCGGGAGCGCTGCCGGAATGCAGCGCCGGAAGGATCGTCTACACGATCTTGAGATCGGAAAGAGTACGACTACATCACCCACGAGAATCTGCTCTCGTTAAACACTTTGGAATCTTCGTGAATTATGCGGACATGATTGAGACACTTCTCCGATCAATAACCAATAGAGGAATCTGGAAATTCATATGGCTCCCACATATTTCTACGATTACTTTGCGATCGAATGAACCACTTACATACGATACCAATTTCCCTTTGTCTCACGATAGTTTACTTATCCGAGGTTATGATCGTCGGTATCTCTGCATACCTAGTTCAACCTCGTTACCGATAAGTACTCTTTTCTCGTTCCCGTGTTATGTGATCCCTTGTGAGCCAGTCACATGCTTGCAAGCTAATTGGATGACATTTCACCGAGAGGGCCTAGAGTATATCTATCCGTTATATGGATGGACAAATCCCACTCTTGATCCATGTGTCTCAACCAATACTTTCCGAACACTTAATGCCACCTTTATAGCCACCCTGTTACGGTGTGGTGTTTGATGACATCAAAGCATCCATCCGGTAAAGGTGATATGCATGATCTCATGGTCGAAGGAATTAGGTTACTATGTATCAGAAAGCATATAGCAATTGAACTATTGAAATGACTTGATCTTTATGCTACGCTTATCTATAGGAGTATGTCCACCATATCATTCTCCTAATGATATGATCTTGTTGTTAATAACATATCAATGTTCATGATAGGGAAACCACGATCATCTATTAACCAACAAGCTAGTATAATATAGAGGCTTTACTAGGGACTTTAAATTAAGTTTACAAATCACACAAGTATTAATGTTTCCTTGTTAATACCATTATAGCATGAATGCAAACATTTATCATAAACACAAAGATATAATAATAACTACATTTATTATTGCCTCTAGGGCATATCTCCAACAATATATACATACACGCCGAAACAACTCACTATCGCTACTGGTTTTCGTCCCCGTCTCTGGTTCACTTGGATATATCCGAGTCGTGTTCTTCATGGCTGTGCGTTGCAATGTTGATTTTATCGTGTAACGCTGTTGAGAATAATAAAAATAACCAGTGCTAAAAAAGTGCAGGAGCGCTTATTGGCTAAAACAGTACTGGGAAAAATTAGACAGTGTGGCAAGATATGGTTAATAATACCATCTTAATCCTTTATGTAGAGTTTGTTTTGGGTCTTCAATAGCACCAAAAGTTGATATACATGAGCAATATGGCACTTTCTTCCGCTTCATAAAAATAGAGAGTTTATGTAAAATTCACATTAAAAAGTATCATATAAAGTTCAAGCAAAAAGAACTAGTAACATATGGTAAGTTTTGTTTCCCCTAGTAGCATACAGGATAACTAAAGTATGAATTATTTCACAAAAAAAACTAAAGTATGAATTAAGATATAGCTTCCAGGCTCCACAACTGATCCGATGGAACTCCTATCTGTATGAAAATAAATAAAAGGTATTGCCTCTGTTTTAAAATAGATGTTTTAGATTTATTAAAATCTGAATGAATCTAGACACTATTTAGTATATAGATTAATCCAAATTTTGAAAAACCTAAGACTTCTATTTTGAGATGGAGGGAGTAGAACATTTAGTCATTCATCGGCAACACACCCAATTATGTCAGTTATATTTACCGAATTAGGCTACTTCGTTGTCAGAAGAAAGTAAGTACCGCAGAGTATATTACACTAGGTACGGACGCGCAGCAAGCCGCGCGCTCACCAGGCAAACCGATATGAACACATTCAAGTGGATCTCGGATAAAGAACCGCTCAATCTAATTATACTTTAATACATTACAATACATTGGTAGAATATAATACAGTATGATATAGGAGTACATCAATATTAAAAATGCTGATGGAAATCCCACTGAAAAGGCCATACAGTAATGAGCATTACCGAAATAAAGCACAAGGGTTACTAAATAAGGGTCGTGCTCCTTGCATGATAATCTGAACATACTAACTACATTTTGCATAAGAACTGGCTAGCTGACTTACAACTTTAAAGATGATCCATATACAACATCATTTAGAGGATTTTGATGCAACACTACTAAAGGCAAAATTACAAAACATTATAAACAGGCAGCATGACCATCTTCATCTAAGAGCTTTTTCGAACCTGTTCTAACTTGGTCTGCAGACAATCGCTTCGTTCTTCCAGCATCTGGGCGGTTGCATTTATGTTTTAAAAAGATGTTTTCACAACATCATCTTCACTTTCTCTTCCCTAGAGTAAGAAAGGATCGCCATGTTATGAAACTGAGTGGCAAAAGAGCGCATGTACCTCAGAGATAAAAAAAACAAACTCTACCTAGTCTTGCACTTTTTAATTTTGCCTTTCTAAGTTCACCCTTAAGATACTTGTTCTCTTTTTGTAGCGAAACACTCGAAACACTCCAACAGAACTATTGAGGCATAAGTTGTCGCATCTCAACTATAAGACTACATATATATAGAAGGATTGGTAATTAGGTATTGGGTTAAACACCTGAGTGGTCTATCAAGTTGTCACCCATGAGCGTATTGGTAACTAACTAGAAAAATGCAAACTATCGGTCACAAAGTTGTGTGGTTGTGTCCCGTTAGTCATTATGTCATGTCCGTTGTTAAGTCACTGATGTGGCTATCTTTTTTTTTTCCAAATATCTTCTTAAAATTTAGTTTCTTCTAATTGCTATGTTCCTTTTCCATTAAACTGCGTAGACCAATGTTCGTTGACCCTCCTATTGTGCTCGCGCTAGTCCCGTCACTTTTGTGGGATAGTTGTGTCACCGGATAGCAGTACCAAAGCTGGAATTTCCCCACAAGGAAACTTTGTGCGGTAGATGATTTCTCCCGAGCCTCCATGCTTGCACATGTACGATTTCAGGAAGGCATGGACAACTCGAGGGGTAATTAAACTTGTTTTGTTCTCTCTATAGATAGGAAAAGATCCACGCTGATCTACAAGATTTTGGGATGGTTGTTTCTAAAGAAGGTCAATAACTTCACCATGCTCAGAAGCGGTACATGTTGCTGGTACATCCTGAGTGGAAAAGCTGCACGCTGATCTATAAGATTTTGGGATGATTGTTTCTAAAGAAGCTCAATAACTTCATCATGCTCAGAAGCGGTACATGTTGCTGGTGCATCCTAAGCGGATACGTGCGCACGTAGTGCTCTTGGCCGCCCTTGATCTTGCGGACCTCGACTGCTTCATGGCGGCAAACAAGCGTTCTAAACCAAACCATACTGGAGGGGTTGGCGGCCTTGCTGCTGCGTGGCTAGCTCGCAACCAACTTGTGCAGCCCTGCTGGCCACGACGATTGACGGGTGGCTTTCCTCATGCGTACATGCACTAGATATTTGATAAAATGTCTAGGAGAGAGTCAAGGGTGAAGAGGCTGACAGGTGGGTCCTACATCTATTTTGGTGGCGCAACCATAGAATAGTGAAAAAAGGACCTAGTAATTAAAGGAAATAACATTCTAAGGGGGTATTTGAAAAAACATGTAACCACGTCAGCGACTTAACGACAAACGTGACGGAATGACTAACGGGACACATCCACGCAACTTCGTGACCGATAGTTTGTATTTTTCTAGTTGGTGACCAATGCGCTTATCCGTGGCAATTTGATAGACCACAGAAGTGTTTAACTCTTTGGTATTTTAGAAGCTCAGAAAAACAATGAAAAGGAAGTACTGACCACGACAAGGGTATATATCTTGGACTTCGTACATTCGAGAAGACATATATGACAGAGGAGTGATCCTCCTTGTCTTCCTGCCCAGTCTAAAAGTGTTTACACTATAAAACCAAATGGTTCGTGACAAGAAGGAATTAAAGCATACATATCGTGGCTCTCTGTGTAAGCTACTCCCTCCGATCCATATTAGTTGACTTGGATTTATCAAAATTTGAATAAACCTGTATACTAAATAGTGTCTAGATTCATTTAAATCTAAAAAAATTTGATCAACTAATATGGATCGGAGGAAGTACTATTTTTTAAACGTATATTTCTTGGGATACCTTCAGCTCGATGTTCATGACCTTCCACGGGATATTTCATGCATAACATGAAGATCGTTCCGCATTGGCACTCAAAACTGCAACAATAGCACCAACACTGTTTGTTCCTACTGGTAGCATACCAATATTTTCCTGAAACTAAATGGAATCAATGTATCAAAGAAATAAGGGTGAATTTCACTTTTTATCCTCTATTTATGCATTTGAGACATTAATTACCCCATTTAGTAGAAGTTATATCCGAATGTCCCATTTAAGAAAATTCTGAGCATGATTTTGTCCTATTTTAGCATTCAAAACGTGTTCTTGGATAAAGCCGACATGTTAGGACGATGTGCCGCAAGAAAATATGTCAAGATCAGAGGACATCCTTGCCGATCATATCTATCCTTCTCTGCACCAAATATTCTATTCTTTGTTGCCATCTCGATAATTTCGAGGTTCAATCGTCACCTCACACCTTGCCAATAGACATGCATCAGAAAATAAGGGTTTAAAAAGTTTTCGAACATGGTAATTTAGATAAATTTTCACTACATAGGATAATTAGTGTCATAAATACATAAGTAGAGGGTAAAAAGTGGAATTCACTCCAGAAATAAATACTACTGCTGGTTCAGTCACTTTAACTATCTGAAATTAAGTGCACATAGCAAGTGCTTTACTGGATCACTGGTGCAGTGTGTTCGAACAGTCCAAATTATTTCAGTATGTAAGTGATCGGTGATAATGTGTGCTTTCTAGATACAAGAATGAGGACTCTCTCCCAATCCCCTAACTGGTGTTCAATGCTATCTTAGTGTTCATTTAGAAGCAAAAGCTGGACTTTGCAAGATTTCTATTCCCAATTAGCTTGTACGTGAAGATTTCTATTCCCAATTAGCTTTGCTTATCATCGTTGTGTACGTGTGTAGTCGGCGAGAAGACAAATCATTAACAAGCCTATGTCGGAAAGTACACAGGTTACGAGTTGTTGCAGATCGTCTTGTCGCAGCGTGCCGGCGAAATTATAGATTTGGGCCAACAAACTATTTGGTCCTTTGTGTTCTTGCCAAGTAGTCGACAATGATAGCTTCCTAGCACAGTTTAACTCCTATCAGTAGTGCATCATAAAGGATCTAAACCAGCTGCAGGTTGTTGCTATAAAACCACATAGTCAACCCTGTCATTCCTGCAGTGTCACCACAAAACCATATATAGCTAGATAAGAACTGAAGGCTGAGTCCTCTGGAGAAAAAGCCGGAATAGATAGAGGCTCAAGAATATCAATTGCATTGATAGCTAACAAAATAATAACTTTTCATTATGCATGACACGGTGGTCAGGGAGCCATCGCTTTGGTTCAGCAACGCTGACCGCCTGTCAGCCTTTGGCTGATCTTGTCCATCAATGGCGCGGTGAACGTGGCAACAGGCAAAGCGCACAGTCACTACCAAGCGGTCCCGTATGCGGGGCGCGAGGAAACGAGGGACGACACGCACGCTGTCCACGGCGATGCATTTCGAGCGCATATTTTGGCCAGGAATAGGTTAGCTCGGACATGCATGGTCATTTAGGTTGGACCGCTAGAGCGGGTTGGTGTCCACGCAGACCAATTCAGACCACCGGTGGTCGAATGTGTTGGTTCGGTGGTGATGCCCTTAGAGTATACCCAGCGGTGTCCCTCAAATAGACTTTTGTTGTCCTTAACGTTGTCCGCAGACAACAACGGTTCGAAAACGAGTTCTCAACATGGGGCGCAAACCATCCGCAGGCCTCGGACCGACGTATTCACGGCCTAAATCGGGACAGCTTCTGCGCTCGCGCGTGTGCACGGGATAGCGCAAACGTCCTCCCCGTTCGCGCCTGGCCCAGATGGCATTGACTCGTACCGGCCACCTGTGCTCCCATTAATGGCGGCCGCTGAAACACATGTGCTGGCAGCCTAACTGCTTCCTCGTTGGCCCTGTTGTGGCCACTTCCGTTGAAAATATAAGCAATAATTTATATGATTTAATCCAAATACTAAATTGATAAAGCATGATCATACAAACAATACTAAAATCAATTATGCAGTTCAACAAAGTAGATGAACAGATTACATCTATAGGAGATAAACCTATCACATCTACACCAAACGCTAGAACAAAGAGCTCTAGCATAATCTGAAAAAGACAGTTGAAGATCACATACAATGTAGGTTGAATAGCAACAACTGCAGTAGCAGCCGCAGCAGTCGCAGCGGCGTTGTCGCCCACGTTGAGGTTGTCGAAGAGATTGGTGACGTCTGGAAAGAAGTCGTCGTTCGGAAACTCGTCGTCGGACGACGTCGTGGTTTTTAGTAGTCGCACTTGAGCGCTCCCCAAAAATCTGATCGCCCCTCACCCGTACAGGTTCACGAGAGACGGGGTTCCGGAGGCCTACTGTCCCGATCTGCGGTGCATGCCGCAAGATGAGATGGGGAAGACGAAGGCGGCGGTGCAAGGTTCTGGAGATAGGCGCGAGTGTGAATTGATTACTGATTAGGTTTTGCGCAGACGCTTATATATTGCAGGTTAAGGAAATCATGGGGCACGGCCCACGTCCGAGTTGGTAAGAACCCATGATCCATAAAACTGGAAACGGCTCTAATTAACGCGTCCGTTAATGACTTATAATTAATTTTTCCAAACAACAAAATAAAGCTCGGCTCGGCGAGATTCCCGCAACCCACGGTGCGCGCGCGCCGTGACGAGGCGAGGCGTGGCGAGGCGAGGCGGGCGGCATCGGAGGAGGAGTGCGCGAGGGATTCTCTCCTTGTCACATCTTAGTGAGTGGTGCAACACTGTACTATATAAGATGGTCCAGTTCTCCTTCCACTAGCAATATGAGAATAAACTTTAGCACCACTAGCACAGCCATATGCTGCCATACACAAATGGGCCAAAGAGAATTTCAGAATTTGTCTTATGGGCCAATAGCCCAAAACTCACCAAATTCCAACTACCCCCACAAAGTCCCATTGACACATCACGTCACTTTTGTTCGAGAATATTGTTTTATATACCGGTGTGTAGTGGAAAATGTTAAATTGAACTTCCACGTTAAAGTTCATGTTACACTAGCTAGCAGTAACCCTGTGCAAAACCGGTTTAGCCGGTTTGACCGGTTTGGACTAGTTCAAAATTTTACACTAATTTCAAAGTTTAGATTGGATTTGTGAATGAGGTTGAACTAGGGAATTTTTTGCCGGTTTGAACGGTTTAAGCGGTCTCACTTTTTGCACAGGCTTAGCTAGCAACTTGAATAGTGGATTATGCCTTGAACTACAAGTTTTCTGCGCGCTAGTTTCACACAAAATCTAGACCGGTACAAGGCTGTCGTCGGCTTCCCCGCAGTTTGGAGCTTATGCGTCATACTCCAGGGTCTTTCATGATTTTATTAGAGAGCACCTAACTCTCACGGACTTCGATGTTTGACAGTCAGACTGATATAGGTGTGTTTCTCAAAAGATGTTCTGCAGGACAACATCTCTGCTTATAAAAATCACTTGGAACACATTAAGATAAATATCAACCTGCCATGCAGATTAAGAGAGCATTGCATCTTTATGGATATGTAAATATAATATGGGGATACTCTCCTCTCAGCTGACCAACAACTTGTCTCCCAGCTCTAATTCACGGGATCTCCGATCACATTGAGTGGGTTGCCACTGGGATCAACTCATAGCATGGGTCTCAAACCCATCTCCCTCGATGCATTATCTATCACATTGCGTGATAAACCCTTTGTGAAGGGATCTGCCAGATTTTTAGATGTTTGGATATAATCCAACGCAATAACTCCGGAGTTTCTCAGTTTCTCTGACAGATTTCAATCTCCTCTTCACATGCCTTGATGACTTCATATTATCCTTAGAACTGTTTACTTTGACGATCACAGTTTGATTATCACAGTTTATTGGGATGGCGGGTATTGGTTTTTCAACCACAGGTAAGTCCATCAAGAGCTCACGAAGACACTCTGCTTCAACAGTGGTTGTGTCTAATGATGTGAGTTCTGCTTCCATTGTTGACCTCGTTAAAATGGTCTGCTTGCAAGACTTCCAAGAAATAGCGTCACCACCAAGTGTAAACAAATAACCACTCGTTTCCTTAATCTCATCGGCATCAGATATCCACTTTGAATAATTATAACCCTCAAGTACCCGTGGATACTCAGTATAGTAAATACCATAACTCGCAGTGCCTTTCAAATAGCGCAAAAATCTTTCAAGAGCATGCCAATGATCATCTTCATGATTTGACACAAATCGACTCAGTTTGCTTACAGCAAGGGAGATTCCAGGTCTAGTAGTGCTGGCTAAATACATGAGCGAGCCAATAATTTGAGAATATCTCAATTGATCAATAGCAGTACTTCGATTCTTTCGAAGTAGCACACTTGGATCATAAGGCGTCGGAGAAGACTTGCATTCGCTATACCCAAAGAGACTCAATATATTTTCCACATAGTGAGACTGAAGCAGTGTAATCCCACCATTATCATCCTTTAGTAGCTTGATGTTTAATATTACATCAGCCACTCCCAAGTCTTTCATCTCAAAGCAGCGAGATAGGAACTCTTTAACCTCCTCGATAACAGCGAGGTTGGTCCCAAATATCAATATGTCATCAACGTAGAGACACATAATAACTCCCTCGCCCCCACCATGGCGATAATACACACATTTGTCAGCTTCATTTACAATAAAGCCTTCAACAGTTAAAGTGCTTTCAAACTTCTCGTGCCACTGCTTAGGAGCATTCTTAATATCATACAAAGACTTCACTAACTTACACACCTTTCCTTCTTGACCATCTTCTACAAATCTGTCAGGCTTCTCCATATAAATTTCCTCATCTACCTCTCCATTTATAAAATATGTCTTAACGTCCATTTGATGAACAAGAAGACCATGTGAGGCAGCCAAGGATAGTACTACTCGAATAGTGGTGAATCTGGCTACAAGTGAGTAGGTATCGAAGAAGTCTTCACCTTTTTTATGGGTATAACCTTTGGCCACAAGACGTGCCTTGTACTTTTCAATAGTACCATCAGGTCTAAGCTTTTTCTTGAACACCCACTTACATCCTACAGGTTTGCACCCATAAGGATGATCAGTGACTTCCCAAGCACCATTAGCTAAGATGGAGTCCATCTCGCTTCGGATAGCTTCCTTCCAGTAGTCAGCATATTGAGATGCATAGGCTTCTGAAATAGAAGTGGGAGTATCATCCATAAGGTACACAATGAAATCATCACCAAATGACTTTGCAGTCCTTTGTCTCTTTCTCCTTTTGGGAGCTTCATTGTCGTCCTCCACGGGATTATCAGAGTGTTCTATCGGCATAGTGGGTTCAGGAATTATAGCAAATTCCTGACTAGATGAACTAGTCATCTCCTGATTTGATGAGCTAGACATACCTTTCATAGGAAAGATGTCCTCAAAGAAAGTCACATCATTCGACTCCATAGTTGTACCAACATGCATGTCAGATACTTCAGATTTTACTATAAAAAATCTATAGCCAATGCTATGAAAAGCATATCCCATAAAAACACAATCAACGGTTTTTGGTCCAAGCTTTCGCTTCTTGGGTATTGGAATATTGACTTTCGCTAAACAACTCCAAGTTCATAAGCAAGAGAGTTTAAGCCTTTTATTTTCCCATTCCTCAAATGGAGTCATGGTTTTATCCTTTACGGGAACACGGTTTAGGACATGACGCGCGGTCATTAGCGCCTCCCCCCACCATTCCTTGGAAAGACCCGATGTATCTAACATGGCGTCAACCAAATCAATTAGAGTGCGGTTCTTTCTTTCGGCCACTCCATTGGACTGAGGTGAGTAGGGAGGCGTCCTCTCATGTATAATACCATGTTCCGTATAGAATAAATCAAATTCATTTGAAAAGTACTCTCCACCACGATCCGACCTTAGCCGCTTGATTTTAAGATCAAGTTGGTTCTCTGCCTCAGCTTTATAGATTTTGAAGTAGTTCAAAGCTTCATCTTTAGATTTTAGAAGATAAACATAGCAGTATCTAGTGGAGTGATCAATCAATGTCATAAAGCATCGTTTTCCACCTTTTGTCAACACACCATTCATCTCACAAAGATCTGAATGTATAAGTTCTAGTGGTGCGAAGTTTCTCGGTTCCGTAGACGTATGAGACTTACGACGTTGCTTTGCTTGCACATAAACTTGGCACTTAGAACCTTTGACAGTGGTAAATTTCAGAATTTAACTCATATTGGCTAGACGCGTCATGCAACCAAAGCTAATATGACAGAGTCGTGAATGCCAAACATTGGATTCATTATCATTGCACACATGATTAATAACTTTAGTACATGAGTCTGACAAAGACAAGCGGAACAAACCTCCACACTCATAACCCTTTCCAACAAATTGTACATACTTAGAAATTACAACTTTATTGGACTCAAAAACCAACTTAAAGCCATCTCTACATAAAAGCGATCCGCTGACGAGATTCTTATTGATGGAGGGAACATGCTGCACATTTTTTAGCTGTACGATCTTCCCCGAAGTAAACTTCAGATTTATAGTACCAACACCATGAACAGAAGCACGTGAGCCGTTTCCCATCAACACAGAGGAAGTCCTTGAGACCAGATAAGAGGAAAACATAGAAATATCAGAACATACGTGTGTATTAGCACCCGTGTCTATCCACCAATAAGGAGAATGACATGCTGAAAGGATAGTAGGTAAAATACCATACCCAGCATCCTTCATCTCAGTATCGCTAATAACAACATTAGCGGTCTTGCCGCTGTTCCCATGTTGACGTTTGTCAAAGCGATTAGGACAGCCAGGAGCCCAATGATCAGGATCACCACAGACGTGGGGAGAGCCTTTCCTCTTATCATTTTTCTTCTTGAAGTTGGTTGAGTGTGTGGCCTTGTTCTTGCCATCAAACTTCCCTTTTCCTTCAGTTTTGTTCTTATTCTTGAACTTGTGGGATTGGAAGTTTTTCCTCTGCACCAAATTGGCAGTAGAACCTCCCTCAAGTCTCGAGCAATTTTGTCCTTTGCTCTCGCCTTCTCTTCCACATGAAGAGACCCAATGAGATCCGTAACAGAAAACTCCTGTCTCTTCTGTTTCAGAGAAGTAGCAAAGTTCCTCCACGAGGGAGGAAGCTTAGCAATAATGCCACCGGCCATAAATTTGTCCGGTAAGGAACACTTGAACTGCTCAAGTTCTCTGGCAAGTGATTGTATCTCATGAGCTTGCTCAACGACAGAGCGCTCATCAACCATCCTGTAGTCATAGAATAGCTCCATGACATAAAACTCAGTGACAGCGTTCGAGACCCCAAAATTGGCCTCGAGCGCTTCCCACGCATCCTTGCCATTATCAAATGACATATAAGGGTCAACAATGCTGTCCCCAAGAACACTAAACAAAGCCGCCATAAACATGGTTTCGACTTTCTTAAAGGTCGCTTCCTGCTCAGCAAAAAGATCTCCTTCAGGCTTGCCAAGAGTGGACACCCCCGGGATCAGGGCTAAACAAATCCTAGACCTCCGTATGAAATAAGCTTAACCTTGAGCTCGAGAATATCTAGTAAGAATCGGTAATACATCACTGACCCTATGACACAAAAATTATTACAGCAAGCTCATAACTGAGCAGAGAACCAAAATATTACAAGCAGAGGTCACTGACCACAAACGTCAAACAACGGAAGGAAAATTATGATACTAAGTATAGCAAACTTAACAAATGGCCTAAGATGCCTGAAGCATAACGATGACGTCCCAGCCCATAGATTTCAGGCTGCCGGTCGGGAAACCCAAGCTACTCGTTGATGTCGATGTAGTACCAAACTGATCTTCAAGGAACACATACTCTAACAAAAGTATCAACAAAGTAAGGGTGAGTACAGGGTGTACTCCGTAAGACTTTTGGCTGGTGGCGTTATTTTGCATAAAGCCATCTTTTGTTTATAAAACAAGAGGAAGAAGAAGCTCGTCTATTCAGAGTATTTTAAAAGGGGATAAGAGAGCGACATCTCTGAAATATTGATCATCATCTTTTGGTATCCACCGAATCATCCTCATCTGAACTAGGATCACCCCCTCGTACCCATGAGGAAGCATCCTTAACAAACATTAGTTGCCAAGTTTTACGATTAGGTTCATGTTCTCTATGATATCCCATCCGTTCCCAAGTCATCCATAACCGTGGACACGGCTTTCCAAAAGATTATTACCATGCAGGGGTGTACAACTTTACCCACACGTACCAACCGATCTTATTGCCACTTGACACACTTCCTTGGTGTGCTGGCAGAGGGTGTGGTTGGACACGACCTTTACCTTGCTTGCGTTGAGACCATGAGTCACGCAATAAGTATGGTTCCACCATAATGGGTCAAATCCCGAAGCCGGTACTTAAAGATGTGAGGCGAGGTTGGTTCACCAGGGGCTCCATCGACCCCAAGCAACCCCGGCCACGCTTACCTACCTATTATGAATGCACCTCCTTCACCGCCTTCGAGAAGATCCAGAATGCATATCAAATGGAACGCCCGAACTATGTGACTCATGGAATCTACTAGGCAAGTTAGTCAATCATGGGGTCCCCATTTACCCCGTGTGGTTGTACGCTCGTCTTGGTTCAAGAGGCAAGAACCTAGGGTCCTAAGGGTGGCGAGCATGGGACTAGAAAAACCACATCCCACCGTGGCCTCCCATATAAGCCTTAGCATGTTTAATCTCTTATCACTGATCTCATCTTATCACGTTCTTTTATCATACTAGATTCGCTACATCTGATACATCATCTGGATGAACCAGACTCAACAGCTAATCATGGCTAAGCAAGACACAGATAAAAGCTCTAGCATTGCACACAAGCTAAACCTAGTTATGCTAGGAGCAGTGGATCAGGTAATATAAGCTCAAAGGGAGTATGCAATAGATAGGATACTCTATCTATCGATAAAAGACCATAGTAGAATCATATGCATCATGGCAAGAATTGAAATGCTTTCGAAATCATAGGATTATATCATGGTGGGGCTATGCTTGCCTTTTCCAGTTGATAGGAGACAGACAGATCTTCGAACATCTTGAACTTGACTTGGTTACAGTTGGTCAAGTATTGTTCGTCGATCTTCAATCTTCGACGGTGTTGATCTCGGTCTTCGATCTTGATCTTGATCTCGTATTCTACCGAGGAAGAACCAAACACTGGAAAGAGTAGGAAACAATCAACACATGGCATATATGCAATGCTCAAGCAAGTATGATGATATGACAAGTTAAATTGCATTGAAATGTAACCCTAAGACATGCTCGGCAATTTAATCGGGGTTCTGAGGGGTGAAAACCCTAACTCGAGGAAACTCCAGATGTATATGAGAGGGGTTACTATGTTATTCTAATTATACTTGTCATTTAAGTTGTTGAACAATGCATGATTATAGCTTAAAGAGATAGCTCTCATTTTTCTGAACATTTTGATATATTATTTGTATTTTTCTGAATTAACATGAATTAGTTATTGAATTTACAATATTCAAAACAATTTCTGAAATTATTCAAACTTTTCTTAATTCAAATAAAACTGAAAACCTTTTTACACCGAGGCCTGGGCTAGCCACAGTGGCGGACCGGTGGGCATCAGAGCCACATCGGCCTCCACATGGATAGGTGGGACCTAGGGGGGGGTTGGGGTGTTTCTCACAGAGGCAATAGCTAGCCGTAGAGGCTAACGAGTGGGACCTGGTCCATGTTGGCATGCCACACAGGCTCGCCGGCCAATGGGCCAGACGGCGGCGCGGGACGGTGGTTGAGCGCGCGCGGGTATGCGGGGATGGATGCATTCGGTGCAGCTCATCGATGCAAACTTGAAAGTGGCGGCTCCACCCCTTTTTGGTCACCGGAGCGAGAGGATCAACGACGGCTGGCGGCGGCGCGCAACAGTGTTCGACGGCAGGGTGAACCAGAGAGAGGAGAAACTAGGAGAGGTTTCGGAGAACCTTGAGCTCACCCTGAAGCTCGAGGTAGGGTCGGAGGGGCGAGGCGAGGCCGGATTCCATGGCGACGACGGCTGCCGGCATCGGGGACAGAGGTTCCGATTGGGATGGTTAGGACCACACCGGCTTTCTACGAGAGGGGCAAACGAACGAGGGCAGCTAGGGGATCACGACTTCACCCATAGCTGGTCGAGGGGAGGCCGGAGACGACGACGCTACACGGCGGCCGGAGCTAGGGTTAGGAGCTTCTGCGCGAGCAACACAGAGCCGGGGAGAGGGGGATATGGTGATGAGGAGAGAGGGCAGAGCACGGCATGGCGGTCTTATCTCCTCTCTAGAGCGGCGGCGTTCATCTTGGCGCGTCGAGGCGATGGACGACATCGGCGAGGACAACGAGCAGCCTCTCCTCGCGCCGGAGGAAGAAGAAAGAAGAAACAAGCCGAAGGGGTACGGGCCGGGATGGGCTGGTCTGGGCCGCACTTGGGCCTGCTGTCCGCTGCGCGCTGAGCGGAAGAAAGGAGAAGGAGTAGATGGGCCAGCCTGGTTCTGGTCTGGATCTGTTTTTTTATTTTGCAAAAGCCTTTTCTTTTCTATTTTACATTTTCTGTTTGTATTTTCAATTCAAATCAGTTTGGGTAATTTCAAAATTACCAGAAGGTTACAAAACATATAAAATACTCAGGTCCCTTATATTCAATTTGGGGTCCAATAATTTTGGCAGTTTTCAAAATCAAAACCATTTGAATTGATTTCAAATAGAGAGGAAAGGATTAGGGTTTTTGGGTTTTGTTGTATTTCTTTTTTTGCATGCATTTTAGGATATGATGTTCATGATGCACAATCAAACCCTAATATAAGAATAGCTAAAAACTAGGGTGTTACAGCTCTATCCCCCTTATGAGAATCTCGACCCGAGATTCCAAAGGTAGGAAAAGAGACAGAGAGAGAAAGGAACATGGTCACTCTAAGATAAGAGGGAAACACACTAGACAACACACTGAGTATCTCAAGGTCAACTCGTGGATGGAGTGTTCAAAAACACTCTGAGATGACAAACATGAAACACATCAAGGTAACAGAGGAAACAAGAGGAGAAGGTTTCAAGTTGTTAGACAGATGGTCTTCATAAGGATTGAGACCATGGAATGCAGAAGGGTTTAAGCTTCTGAGAAGGGAAAGCTTCCAAAAGAAAGAACATGACCACATACTTTGATAGGGAACCTCTACTAAACAGCTTAAGTAGAGATTTTAGGTTGCAAAGATATGGATCAACAAAACCAAGCTATTGAACTACTTTTGAAACAGAAGAGTCACTCTTTCATTCAATAGAAGGCCAAGATAGAAAGGTATTTTTTTGTGGAGAGGACTCATAAGAGTCACAAGGAACATGTAGCAAGAGGAACTCCTGATTACCAAAATCATAGTCACTCTTAAAACATGGTCAAGAAACGAAGGAAACTCTTTATTCATCCAGGTCTATCAAGATCCTTGCCAAAGATCATGGCATCACTTTGCACCACTAAGATGAATAGTTAAGAAGATTCCTGATGACACGAGAAAAAAGAAACTTCATTTTCAGACTTCTATTTTTTGGCACAACAAAATGATTGCCAACATAAAAGGTCTGGAGGATCGACCGAGAGACATTTATCAACACTACTTTAAATGTTCTCCTTGATGTTCGAGAAAACAAACATCAAGTAAAGGTCGGACTTTGGATACAGAGGAAACCATAAGCACAACTCCTATAATATATTATAGAAGGAGCCTCATGAAGAGTGGTTGTTATTGCTGAATCAAGAGAATATGACAAAAGGTATTTCCAGCTAAGTGTGTCAACCGTTACATCAATCTTGCCAAATTTACAAAGAGACCAATGTCAAAAACTTGAGGAACACCAACCATCATATCTGCTTGAGATTCAGATTTGATTAGGTGAAATGATACTTCAGACTCAGCATGTCTGAATAGAAAGTTTGCAACATTTACCACAAAGGTAAAATTACTAGATTCTCAAGATATGGACTACAGTGTAAAGCTCCAAAAGATGAGCTAGATTGTTATACCCATGTATTGGCAACTTGTCGAAGGACAACTACACATACATAAAGTGATAATAATAAAATATACATGGGTCCTTAAGGAAAGAAAGATAACTCCGCTCGAGTTCATGGCGACATCTTTCAACATTTGCATGTGAACCAGAGAAGGTTACCTCTAACATCCAGAACACATACTTCGAGATGACTCAAAGACGGTTCTCGAAATTTCCCAACATTAATGCCAAATGTTCCATATGAATCTGATCTAGCATGGAGGATATAAGGATGTCATCGATGGGCTCAACAACAAACTTACCAGGACACTCCATTAAGATGGACTCATATGTTGCGAGAACAAGACAGGAATACTGGTCAGACCAAAGGACATGAAGATGTACCCCAAGTGAAACATCACAGGTAGAAACACCATCAAGATAGTCCTTGGAAGAATTTGATTTGACGATAACCCAAATCAAATCAAAGATTGGGGAAGATAACAAATCCTCGAAGGAAATACTATCTTGCTTCAACACGAACAAAACTAGACATCCCTTTTAGAAAGAACTGAGTTGAATAACACTTTTGTCTTACAACTCTCCAAGTTGTTGTTTAAGCTCAACCAACTAGTTCAGGGGTATCCAATATGGATCCTTGGAGAAAAGAGCAATTTGGAGAACTTGCTTGCTCAAGAACTTGACAACACGGTCATGTGGTAACATGGCGATACTTCTAGAAAGACGTCTAGAATATCACGAACCACCGATATGTCACTTAGTTCAAGAGGAAACTTGCCTGGTAAGGTAGGAAGACATAGTCTCGGAGCTTCGGCATAAGCCCAACTCTTTGATTGAGGAGAGTTCACCAGAATAATGTACTTGTTAGCACAATCAAACTTCGTTTAATGATAGGGTTAACCGATCATGCTAAGAATAACACAAATGTCCTTGGAGATCAAAACAATAAAAATTTCTAAGAATCTCAGATGGTCACATTATTACACACACACATCACTCATGAGCGCGAAAGCTCGAGGAAGGGTGGGTAAATATGTGTAAGAGCATCACTTCATTAAGGGTTCATGAAACTCAACATGACCTATTAGTATAAAAGAGTATGATACTTCAAGATAGAACAGAAAGAAGCTAATCAATGCCTCTTAATCTGCGGATTACAACACTTTGACCTGGTCCTAGATATGACGAGGTACTGGAGTTTGTTTCTCCTAGACATTCCGAAATGATTTGTCTTGACGGACCACAAGAGTATCTTGCATCGGAAGACACCAATGCACATTTACTACTTGGCTACCAACTGGTAGACAAAGGTTGGAAATCAACAAGGGAAGAAGGAACATGCTCAGGATAGAATCCCGAGATGTGGATGCATAGATTAGCAATCTTCCAAAAACCAATGCATAAGAAGGGTAAGGTGTGGCAGAGTCACGAGCATAGATGCGAGACTCACGAGGAGTACTCTTGTCGTGATCTGTTTGGTTCCATTAAAGAACATCTGCCATAGCATGTGGTAGGGGAAGTCCTTAGTTGTCACTTATTCAATCGCGACAATAACCACAAGCTTGAAGGCTAGAGTTGTAGTACCAGCCATCTTGATGTAACGTGTGAACATTAGAAACAACGGACAAAGGAATGGATCTTGGTTTAAATATCAACTTCATGTACAAGATTCACAATACCAGAATCCAGCACAATCAGGGATCTTAGGTTCAAGTCCAAGGGTTAAAACCCGAGAAAAGAAGTAACTACTACTTGAGTGACTTAGCATACACTGCAAGGTAATAATCACAAGGTAGCTTCCAAAACAAGAAACACCTTCTGGAGTACCCAAACGACAAAAAGGAGGCACGCGAGGCGAAAGGAAACCTCGAAGCCTAGAACATAACACTATGGAACAAACAATATACTATTGTGGGTCCAAAAGATAGAGAGATCATGATATAAAGGAATCTCTCAGATGAAGCAGAGTAAAGGGGAATAAGGAATTCTTAACACACACAACTCTGGAGAACTCAACACTAGGTCAACTGGCTTAGAAACGGCATGCCTGAAAAGGCACCTAAGCTTTAAAGAAAGAGACGAGATAGCCAAGCTTTTCCAAATCAACACAAGATAAGTTAACCCAGAGTTAGAGTGAAACTGGATAAGGAGAAAAAGAAGCATACTAGAGTTTTCTCAAATACTTTTCAACTTTTAAGATAGTTTTCACAAGCACTAGACTCAACATCGACCAATAGCAAGGTTTTCCTACGGTCGGTACTGCTTTGATACCAAGAACTGTGACACCCCCGGGATCAGGGCTAAACAAATCCCAGACCTCCGTATGAAATAAGCTTAACCTTGAGCTCGAGAATATCCAGTGAAGAATCGTAACACGATAGTGACCCTACGACACAAAAATTATTACAGCAAGCTCATAACTGAGCAGAGAACCAAAACATTGCAGGTAGAGGTTACTGACCACAAACGTCAAACACTGGAAGGCAAATTATGCTACTAAGTATAGCAAACTTAACAAATGGCCTAAGAGGCCTGAAGCATAACGATGACGTCCCAGCCCATAGATTCCAGGCTGCCGGCTGGGAAACCCAAGCTACTCGTTGACGTTGATGTAGTACCAAACTGATCTTCAAGGAACACTTACTCTACCAAAAGTATCAACAAAGCAAGGGTGAGTACATGGTGTACTCCGCAAGACTTTTGGCTGGTGGCGTTGTTTTGCATAAAGCCATCTTTTGTTTATAAAACAGGAGGAAGAATAAGCTCGTATATTCAGAGTATTTTAAAAGGGGATAAGAGAGCGACATCTCTGAAATATTGATCATCATCTTTTGATATCCACCGAATCATCCTCATCTGAACTAGGATCACCCCCTCGTACCCATGAGGAAGCATCCTTAACAAACATTAGTTGCCAAGTTTTACGATTAGGTTCATGTTCTCTATGATCTCCCATCCGTTCCCAAGTCGTCCATAACCGTGGACACGGCTTTCCAAAAGATTATTAATCTGTAGGGGTGTACAACTTTACCCACACGTACCAACCGACTCTTATTGCCACTTGACACACTTCCTTGGTGTGCTGGCAGAGGGTGTGGTTGGACACGACCTTTACCTTGCTTTCGTCGATACCATGAGTCACGCAATAAGTATGGTTCCGCCGTAACGGGTCAAATCCCTAAGCCGGTACTTAAAGATGTGAGGCGAGGTTGGTTCACCAGGGGCTCCATCGACCCCAAGCAACCCCGGCCATGCTTACCTACCTATTATGAATGCACCTCCTTCACCGCCTTCGAGAAGATCCAGAATGCATGTCGAATGTAACACCCGAACTATGTGACTCATGGAATCTACTAGGCAAGTTAGTAAATCATGGGGTCCCCATTTACCCCGTGTGGTTGTACGCTCGTCTTGGTTCAAGAGGCAAGAACCTAGGGTCCTAAGGGTGGCGAACATGGGACTAGAAAAACCACATCCCACCGTGGCCTCCCATACAAGCCTTAGCATGTTTAATCTCTTATCACTGATCTCATCTTATCACGTTATTCTATCATACTAGATTCTCTACATCTGATACATCATCTGGATAAACCAGACTCAACAGCTAATCATGGCTAAGCAAGACACAGATAAAAGCTCTAGCATTGCACACAAGCCAAACCTAGTTATGCTAGGAGCAGTGGATCAGGTAATATAAGCTCAAAGGGAGTATGCAATAGATAGGATACTCTATCTATCAATAAAATACCATAGTAGAATCGTATGCATCATGGCAAGAATTGAAATGCTTTCGAAATCATAGGATTATATCATGGTGGGGCTATGCTTGCCTTTGCCAGTTGATAGGAGACAGACAGATCTTCGGACATCTTGAACTTGACTTGGTTACAGTTGGTCAAGTATTGTGCGTCGATCTTCAATCTTCGACGGTGTTGATCTCGAGCTTAAAGATATAGCTCTCATTTTTCTAAACATTTTGATATATTATTTGTATTTTTCTGAATTAACATGAATTAGTTATTGAATTTACAATATTCAAAACAATTTCTGAAATTATTCAAACTTTTCTTAATTTAAATAAAACTGAAAACCTTTTTACACCGAGGCCTGGGCTAGCCACAATGGCTAACCGGTGGGCCTCAGAGCCACATCGGCCTCCACGTGGATAGGTAGGACCTGGGGGGTGTTTCTCACAGAGGCAGTAGCTAGCCGTAGAGGCTGACGAGTGAGACCTGGTCCACGTTGGCATGCCATGCAGGCTCGCCGACCAACGGGCCAGACGGCGGCGCGGGACGGTGGTTGAGCGTGTGCGGGCATGCGGGGATGGATGCATTCGACGCAGCTCGTCGAGGCGAACTAGAAAGTGGCGGCTCCGCCCCTTTTTGGTCGCTAGAGCGAGATGAGTAGCGACGGCTGGCGGCGGCGCGCAACGGCGTTCGACGGCAGGGTGAACCACAGAACCAGAGAGAGAGGAGAACCTAGGAGAGGTTCCAAAGAACCTTGAGCTCACCCTGAAGCTCGAGGTAGGGTTAGAGGGGCGAGGCGAGGCCGGATTCCATGGCAACGACGGCTGCCGGCATCGGGGACGGAGGTTCCGATTGGGACGGTTAGGACCATGCCGGCTTTCTCCAAGAGGGGCAAACGAACGAGGGGAGCTAGGGGATCACGACTGCACCCACAGCTGGTCGAGGGGAGGCCGGAGACAGCGGCTCTACGCGGCGGCCGGAGCTAGGGTTAGGAGCTTCTGCGCGCGAGCAACACAGAGCCGGGGAGAGGGGGATATGGGGATGAGGAGAGAGGGCAGAGCATGACGCGGTGGTCTTATCTCCTATCCAGAGCAGCGACGTTCATCTTGGCGCGCCGAGGCGATGGACGACATCGGCAAGGACAGCGAGCAGCATCTCCTCGCGTCGGAGGAAGAAGAAAGAAGAAACACGCCGAAGGGGTACGGGCCGGGATGGGATGGTCTGGGCCACACTTGGGCCTGCTGTCCGCTGCGCGCTGAGCGGAAGAAAGGAGAAGGATTATATGGGCTGGCCTGGTTCTGGTCTGGATCTATTTTTTTATTTTGCAAAAGCTTTTTCTTTTCTATTTTACATTTTCTGTTTGTATTTTCAATTCAAATCAGTTTGGGTAATTTCAAAATTACCAGAAGGTTTACAAAACATATATAATACTCAGGGCCCTTCTATACAATTTGGGCTCCAATAATTTTGGTAGTTCTCAAAATCAAAACCATTTGAATTGATTTCAAATAGAGAGGAAAGGATTAGGGTTTTAGGGTTTTGTTGTATTTCTTTTTTGCATGCATTTTAGGATATGATGTTCATGATGCACAATCAAACCCTAATATAAGAATATCTAAAAACTGGGGTGTTACAGGCGCTATAGCAGTTTAGGTTTTCAAACCAGAGAGCTGCTCTCTTGCGCCATATCTTAAAGTGCATGCCATTGAAAGGAGGCGGCCTAGTAACCGCGGCTACACCAGTGGAATTCAGTTGCCTATAATAAAGTTTTTTGATTGTTGAAAATAGAAGCAATAATTCATATGATTTAGTCTGAATATTAAACTGATAAAGCATGATCATACAAACAGTACTAAAACCAATTATGCAGATCAACAAAGTAGATGAACAGATTACATCTATAGGATATAAACCTATCACATCTATAGCAAACCCTAGAACAAAGAACTCTAGCATAATCTGAAAAAGACAGTTGAGGATCACATATAGTGTAGGCTGAATAGGAATGGCGGTAGTAGCAGTCGCAGCAGTGTTGTCGTCCATGTTGAGGTTGTTGAAGAGATTGGTGACGTCCGGTGAGAAGTCGTCGTTTAGAAACTCATCGTCGGATGACGTCGTGGTTTCCAGTAGTCGTGCTTGAGCGCTCCCTAAAAACCTGATCGCCCTTCACCCATACAGGTTCACGAGAGGCGGGGTTCCGGAGGCCTACTATCCCGATCTACGGTGCATGCTGCAATTCGAGATGGAGAAGACGAAGGTGGCGGTGCAAGGTTCTAGAGGTAGGCAGGTACGTGGATTGATTACCGATTAGGTTTTGCGCGGATGCTTATATAGTGCAGGTTAGGGAGATCGTGGGGCATAGACCACGTCCGAGTCGGAAACAGCCCACGATCCATAAAACTGGAAACGGCTAATTAACACGTCCGTTAATGACTCGTAATTAATTTTCCCAAACAGCAAAATAAAGCTTGGCTTGGCGAGATTCCCATAATCCACAGCGCGCGCGTCGTGACGAGGCGAGGTGAGGCGTGGCGAGGCGGGTGGCGTTGGAGGAGGAGTGCACGAGGGCTTCTCTCCTTGTCACACCTAAGTGAGTGGTGCAACACTCTACTATATAAGGTGGTCCAACTCTCATTCCACTAGAAATGTGGGACTAAACTTTAGCACCACTAGCACAGCCATATGCTGCCATACACAAGTGGGTCAAAAAGAATTTCAGAATTTGTCTAATGGGCCAACAACCCAAAACTCACCAAATTCCAACAACTTATCCTCATTGACCACGCCTGGAGACATTGTGTCGCGGCCGATGTCCTACCGGCCTCTTGTGCTTCCCATTAATGGCGGGCCTTCATAAGATGGCACGCATCTCGCATCTCTCTCCCCCATAATCAACCCCGTCCCCCGCTCTGCGCCCCACCTACCACACGCCCACCATCATGTACAACGACGAACGCTGGCTTCACGAGTGGGAGGCTCGTGCCTTGTACGAGGCGAACTATCCGGCGCCTCTGGACTCCTTCTGCCCAGCGAGTGGGAGCTGAGCGCCACGGCATCACGATTCCACCGGTGCCACTTGGTGCAGAGTTGCAGGCGGCCATCCTAAACGGGTGGGCGAATCGGTTCACGACGGCACATCGATCTGATTTGTACTAGGATCCTGATAACCTACCCATCTAGCTCGAGTTCTTCCGCAAGCGTCAGGAGAGGGAGTTCACATGATACTACGGCGGTTGTTCTCCGCGGGCAGACAACAACGTTGCTGGTGTAGGTTCTGGTGGAGTGTGTCGGGCCGCATGTTGGGCTTCGTCATGGACTACATCATGGTGGAGAAATACCCAGGCCTCTTACCACCTTCGTCGCCGCCTCTTCCCTAGCATATCCCCAGTCATTGACTTCAAGGAGGATGATGGACGAGTAGACACCGCCAAGGTATCTTTGTAGTTTAAGTTTAAAATGTGTTTTAACAATGTATGTAGTCCAACCTTTTAACTTCTATTTTATCACATATGCAAATTAATTTATTTCAATGCATTTTAGAAGAAAAAAAAGATTTTCTCCCCGCCCGCAGACATGGAAGGATAATGTGTCCTGCACGAAGCAAAATCGAACACATGTCCGATTTGCTCCCCCACTGTTGGAATGCTCTTAGCGAGTAGTACGAGGGAGGAATATGAGCAGGAGCACCCCAACCCTCCTCTGCCGCCCTCACCCTGCCCTTCTCCCCCGCGCCGATGCTAGCAAGCGCCACCGGGCAAAGCCCGAATGGCATCGGTGGCGATGGGCCCTCCTTCCCCGTCTTTGAAGCGTTTTGAGCAGGGCAGCCTGCCTAGCGATGGCGCGGGGCGGAGCAAGCACGCTAGCTAGCAGTGAGCAGAGGCAGTGCACAAGCGCGCGGGGGAGCGTTCGGTGCAATGCGGAGCAGTTGGGCGGCGCGAAGGTGGGATCTCCTCTTCCATTGTCGAGGTTCAACACGCGGGTATGGGGCAGGGAAGTGATGCTCCGCGAGCTTGGCAGCGCGTCAGGGCGCATGTCAATGAAGAGATGGGTAGTTGCTAGTGCACGGACGTGCAGGGTTTGCTGGATGTGTGGGGCTGCAGTGGACATGGCCTGATCTAGGCTTCGACGGGCCTGCGACCGGGTCATCGGACCCTCAGACTAGCGGTTGGTGGTGGGATCTGCTGGGGCTTGCAGCGATGCGGCCATCATGTGCAGATCCGGCGATCTAAGAGCGTTGGTGGTCCGCAGTGAGGCTCGTGCTCGTATGTTTGCGCCCTGCTACTGGGCCTCTCTTAGCCTTATGGGAATGGCACTCTAGACGAAAGCTTCACACAGATGCTGGTTGGTGCCGATGATGGTGGTGCCCTTCGGAGCCATTTTCTTTCTTGAAGGCATCGTCGAGGAGCTCCTGTCGTCGCGAGTTTCTTGTGATCTCCAGGCAAAAGCCTCAGCTCCTCCAGAGTGGGCGGCGGCGACACCCTGTGCCATTACCTTCTTGAAGGCGCCGTCTGAAATGCGCGAAACTCCGATTGGTGGAAGCCAGTCCATGAAGATTCTCCCTTCTCTTACGTGAAATTCCCCTCTTTCTTTTTGTGCGTTTAGGGTTAGGTTGTGCCATTGCACTGGGCTCGCCTTTGGAGTCCTCGACACTTGGGTGTGGTGATACGTCGGAAACGTATCTATAATTTTTGATGTTCCATGCCTGTTTAGTATCTACTTTGCTTTGCTTTGTCCACACTTTGAGGTGCTTTTCATATGTTTTCTGGTACTAACCTATTAACAAGTTGCCACAGTGCCAGTTGCCTGTTTTCTGCTGTTTTTGGTTCCAGAAAAGCTAGCAAGGAAATATTCTCGAAATTGGACGGGACAAAAGCCAAAGTCAATATTTAACCGAGGAGAACACGGAGTCCAGAGGAGATACGGAGGGGCGCCACAGGGCGGCTGCACCCCCCAGGAGCGGCCTAGGGTGGTCCCATGCCTAGGGGAGATCATCCCGGAGGCCCTCTTCTTCATCATGCCAGCCTCCGGTATGAAGCATGAGTAGTTCCACCTTGGACTACGGGTCCATGTAGTAGCTAGATGGTTGTATCTCCTCCTTGTGCTTTCATTTCTAGATCTTGTGAGCTTCGTTCATGATCAATATCTCATATATTTGTAATCATGCATGTTGTGTTTGCGGGGATCCGATGGATATTGAGATTACTATGTCAGATTGATTAATGGTTTTGTCTTATTGATTCTATCATGTCTGTGTTGTTTGATCTTGCATGCTCTCCGTTGTTAGTAGCTATCTTGGCCAAGTAGTTGCTAGTGACTCCAAGAGGGGGTATTTATGCTCGATAGTGGGTTCATGCGGTGACCCAGCATACCACTGCATGTGTAGTACACTATAGTCATTGACATGACATCCACGGAACACCGTTCCATAAATATCACATCCCTCAGAGTGGTACAACAGAAACATTGCGGGTCCATATTACAAAAGTACACACATTATTATTATTACAATACCGGAAGTTCAAGACTTCCAAAAGATCCAACTTACAAACCAAAATATAAAGTGTTCAATGGAATTTAAAAATAGCAACTCCGTCTAGGAGTTGAGCTCAGCAGCTTATTCTACAGAGTTCATGCTGCTTGGCTCCATTGGTTACTACTAACTAGGAGTACTTAGTTGGACTCGTTATCATCGACACCGTAGCGGATCTTGTAATCCACTCCTCCAACACCTCCGGATAGATCAGGTTCCTCGTAGAACACATCTTCTTGACATTCGGCTACATACATTGGCACGTCTTCGGAATCCTCAGAGTCTAAGCAAGGGATCAAAGGAAAGAATGAGTAACAGCGTTACGAAACAAGTTCATTATATGCAAGGTGGGAAGTTTGATGCTCTAACTACCACCTCGGATTATAAATCCTTGGCACTATGCAATTTTTGTAAATCTTTCTTCAAAGATTGATTTTATTCTAAAAAAACTATGACAATCATCCTTCACAGGTTGACCAGAACTTTCATGGAGTTCCTTTCCTGCCGCGTTCGTAGATCCTTCCCGGAACAGGGAGTAACAAGTTAAAATTCTTACACTCTGCAGAGGTGCGTTACTTTACCCATGAGAGATCAACTCCTTGTTGCACAACCAGGCGTACTTTCCCGTCCACAATTCCATGATGTGGGGCTCAGTAGTTGGTCCAAGCCAATCACTGTGCCCTTCGCGACCCCGCATGCCTCCTTGGTGTACACCATGCCCACATAATGAATTACGGCAATGGTTTGTACAAACCGTTAGATGCCAGAACTATCATGCGACGATGAGGGTTCCCACCCATATGCTGCATATCCTATACGAATTACCAATTAATATTCATGCTACGAGGATAACAGCCACGACCTACACATCCGGCTTCATGCGAGAGGAAGAAGATACATCTAACTTCTCTGTCCCATTCCAAATCTCATGGCTAACGCGTAATATACGACGCTAGAATCACTGATGTCAGGGGTTATTAAGTCCCTACTTGATCATCATTTCTTGCAACTAGAACCCTAAGTTCCATTGCTCCATTATATCATCACTTAGGATGATATCTATGATTTCTTTATTGTGAAAATAATATTTTCTTTCTTTTATAGCATATATGATAACACACAATTTGCAAATACTTTGATAAAGACTCTTCAAAGGACATGAGCAAGTGATGAACTTGCCTTGTGATGGCAAGGTAGTGAAGTCTGATGCTTGCACTGGACCTTGAACTTCTATGTCTACAAAAACATCATTATTGCCCGGTAAGGACAATATTTAAAGAAGCAAAATGATTATGCAAGTAATGTAATGCATTATTTAATTCTATATGCATTTACCCTAAATAAGGTGCACTTAAATGATGATTAAGCATTTACAAATATTACTTTTTAATATTTATAGCATATATTATTTTATTTTCTTTTATTTGACTTTTATTGATTTAATAATTCTTTTATGAATTATAAATTATACATTAAAAATTGCTATTAAATATTTATTTAGTATTTTTTAAAATACTATAATATTAATATATAATGAAAGTGATTTTTATTTATTTTTATCATATTTCAATAATTTTGTAAAATTCCATAAGGAATATATAAATTACAAAATTCTTATAAAAATTTTAATGTCTAAAATTTTATATTTTATTTTATTTGGATAAAGGGGATTATTATGAATCCAAAAATATTTTAATTATAATTTTTGGACTGTTATTTTATTTTCTAGAATTTTATTGATGTTAGGGGCATTTTGGTCTTTTCCAATTGATTAAACAGTTTTTAAACGATTTGGGCTGGCCTTTTGGGCTTATTGGGCCAGTGTGGCCCAATAGGGAAGGGTCAAAATCATCACCCCGAGGGGTTTTGGCCCACCCAGCCCACTCTCTTTGCCTCCTCATCGTTCTCACCTTTCCTCTCCCTCGACCCCGTGGGCTCCGGCGCCGCCGCTGGCGATGGCCGCCGTTGAGGTTTCCCCTGGCCGCTGTCGTGGTACAGGGCGAGGTTTGCGACTATGCTCGTTCATCTAGTCCAGCTCAATTTGACTCTGGGGCTTCTCCGTGGCCAGGTTCACCCTGTTCCCGAACCCTAGGGTTAGGGGAAAGTGCTGCCGCCGTCGCGGTCCCGCCTGTGGTGGTGTGCTGGGTTCGTGTGCTGCTGTGGCTGCCGCCGTGGCTGGTGCAGGTTGCAGCGCCCCCTGGGTTCTCCCTATGCCTCCGCGGGTTCGTCGGCCAATCTTCTTCCTCTTCAATTCGTCAGCGAGGACCTACGGTGAGTTTGATTCCTTTTCCCCGGTGCTCTCTGTGCTTGTTGATTCGATGCTGGCAGTGTTCTCTCTTGCTACTGTCTGATTCAGATTAGGATGATTATCCATTTAGGGTTTCTGTTATGTGATTGATCATGTACTGGATGAATTGAATCATGTTTGGATGGTTTGTACACATGCTAAATGATTATTGGCCTGAGGCTTGTTGCTTAATATGCTCTATGATGTTTCTGGTGGCTTACTAGATGATTTGATGCTTGGATTGCATCAGATTCAGATGATATAGTTGCTTGGGAATTATACTTGATTAAGTCAGTGACTTGATAAGTTTCCACTGTCATTTCTGGGTTTATGATCATGATTATGACATGATGAAATCATTGTCCTGTTCTTGTTGGCTTAGAACTAGTGTATGGTTTGAGATCATCATCAGTGAAGTTTAATATAGGAATATCCTAGTTATGATTCCTGTGTTAACAGGAAAATGATTAGTTAAGTTGATTTTTTGAATTTGTGATGATTAAATGTATATCCTGATTCATAATGGATTGTTCTTGTGACACCATCATGGCATGGCACACAAGTTTGATTCTAACCCATTGATTGGGTTGTTTTAGTCTTAAGACAAAATTGGCTTTATAAGATAAATAGAGACGCTCTTCTCTGAATTCCCTAAGACCAATGATGTTGGTATGAGGCTTAGGGATTCAGATCTTATCTAATTGGTTCATCTAGATAGTCCTGGTAGTGGTACCAGCTATTCTTTTATTGAATCAAAGCTTAAAAAAATGATAGTGAGCTTGATCATTCTATGGATCCCAAAGATTTGTTTCTAAGGTGCTACCCTTCCTTTAGGGATGTGCCTAGAAATAGATCATAGGTATATGTATGATTAAATTGTAAAATATAGTTGGACAACCAGAGCAAGGATGTTGCTCTGAGCTCTGGTTGGATCCTGGTACTTTGCTGTTTTCTTTTAGAGTTTAAAAATCCCTATGATGGATTCACCCCACTTGGGTGCTTTTTGAGGGTTTGTTTTATAGAACAACACATGCTTTTCACTAAATAAGATGATTAGATCATGTGAATGTTTTATGAAACTCACCACAGACTCTGATGTTTGTGGAGTAAGTTGGTGATGATCTTGATCTGGTTTTGCTGGACTCTTGTGCTTGATCTTGAGCTAATCTGCTCTTCCTATCTCCTGGGCTTGATCTTGCTGTCCACCTGATCCATCCCCCTCCTTATGTCACCATCCTGGTGATTTCATCTTGCTTTGGTTGGTTTGGTTGTTGGCTGTGGTGCTTGGTTTAGCTGCTATCTACACTGGCTGTTCTTGTGTGTTGTGTAGTGGAGAGATGCACTAGTGACTCTCCACGGCTGTGCTTCTGGTTTTGTGAGTTTGTGCTGTTCTGTGAGGTTGACAGCACACCACATGCATGCAGATGTGTGTCCTGCTTGTGTGCTTGCTATGCACTTGTGGATATGTTCAGAATCTGGAAACTTACTATTACCTGGTTACTTTCACCTGGCTGGTGGATTTGTCCCTCTTGGCTGTTATTTGACTTCTGGCTTTAAATTTATGAAAGATGGATTCTTTCATATTGGTGAAACTTGCCCCTTTTTATAAATTTCTCAATGATGAATTTGTCAAGTGCATTTCACTGACATGTCTGATAGAAAATAATACTAACTCTAACCTTTTATTTCTCTATATATTTACGTTTGTTTTGCAGGTACAGATATAAAGACGAAGATTTAGTTTAGGTTTAGTTATAGAATAGTTAGTAAATAGTCCAATGTAATCTTCTTCATACTTTTGTAATTTTCTTTTATTATTTTTGTAATCTTTATTTTATTATTTTGTAATAAGGATTACATTATTATTAATAAAGAATATTCTTATTCTTTGTATATTTTCTTTTGTGAATTGTGTGGATGATTTCAATAAGTTATAATTCTATAACTTGATTATATTTTATTGATGATAAGAAATAAGTTTCATATTCATTATTGTTTTTCTTTGGTTAGAATTTAAGTTATAATGTTTGTTTATTAATTAAATTAAGATTCAAAACTTACATCTAATTCATTTGAATTATATTTCAAACACTCAAGTTTAAAATTCAAATTCATTTTAAAACACATAACTCCTTAAAGATCATCTCAAAGTTTATAACAATCATCCTTTAAGACTAAACCTAATCTCAAAGTATGAAAGAAACATTGATCACTTAAGGTTTTTATTTGGCGAAAATTTTACCCACATTTTCACAAATGGATGCATGCAACATTCCATATTCCTAAATCTACCCTTCGTTAGTTCCTAAATGCTAGGATGTTATAGACTTACCTCCTTAAATTAAACTTCGTCTCGAAGTTTGTGGAGATGTACCTGAATAGTTCTGGATAGGATTTTCTTAAATCCTCTTCTTTCTCCCATGTGGCTTCCCTTTCAGGGTGATGTTCCCACTGTACCTTGCAATATTTGATTGCTCTGTTCCTTAATCTTTTCCAGTTCTCTTCTAGAATTTTACAAGGCTTTTCAATATAAGTCAGGTCTGCTTGTAGTTCTATCTCTTGATGTGTGATTGCATCATCTGGAACTTTTAAACATTTATAAAGTTGTGACACATGGAAAACATTATGCACTTGAGCCAATCTTGATGGTAACTACAAAGCATAAGCTATAGTTCTGTTTTGTCTCAGTATCTTGAATGGTCCGATATATCTTGGACTCAATTTCCCTTTAACTCCAAATCTTTTCACCCCTTTCATTGGACTTACTTTCAAATAGACCATATCTCCCACTTCTGGATGCCATGATCTTTGGCTTTGATCCGCATAACTTTTCTGCCTACTCTGGGCTATTTTCAGTCTATCCCTGATCTTATCAATGATATCTTGTTTTTCTTTGATATAATCTGGCGCAAATTCTTTGCTTCTTCTAGGCTCATACCAACATATTGGTGATCTACACTTCCTTCCATATAGAACCTGATATGGAGCTTCCTTCAGACTACTCTGATAGCTATTATTATAATAAAATTCTACCAATGGTAGGTGATCTTCCCATGTTCCTCCAAAATGTAGTGCACAAGCTCTTAGCATGTCTTCTAGTATTTGATTTGTTCTTTCAGTTTGACCTCCTATCTCAGGATGATATGTCGTGCTGAAGTCTAACTTTGAACCAAGTGCTTCATGCAATTGCTTCCAAAATGCTGAAGTAAACACTGATCCCCTATCAGTTACTATTCTTTTGGGTACTCCATGCTTACTTACTATCTCTTTGACATATACTTCAACTAACTTCTCAGCATTATCCTTTTGATTCACCGGGAATAAAATGTGCACTCTTAGTGAGTCTGTCCATAATTACCCATATCATATCCTTCCTTTTTGGTGTCATAGGCAATCCTGTAATGAAGTCCATGCCTATTTCCTCCCATTTCCATTCAGGAATTTCTAAGGGTTGTAATGGTCCTGCTGGACTTTGGTGTTCAGCTTTCACCCTTTGACAAGTATGGCATTCAGATACATATTTAGCAATATCTCTTTTCATGTTATTCCACCAGAATAGTTCTTTCAAATCCATATACATCTTAGTACTCCCTGGATGCATAGAATATGGTGTATCATGAGCCTCTTTGAGTATGACATCTCTAATCTCCGTCACATCTGGAACACATAGACGGTCTTGAAACCATAAAGACCCATAATCTCCAAGGCTAAAAACTGATTTTTTTCCCTTGAGATATCCTCTGAATTTCCTCAGCAATGAAAGGATCTTCTTCTTGATGTCTAAAAATTTCTTGCTTAAGATCACTATCCTGCTCTGCAACTACCTGCATAGTAGCTAATCCTCCAAGAACCTCTGTTCTGATAAGTTGAAGCTCTAATCTTTCCAAGTCCATTTGTAACTCTTTTGGTAACTCCCTATTGCTTGGCTGAATATCCGCACTCTTTCTGCTTAAAGCATCTGCTATAACATTTGCTTTCCCTGGGGTGTAGTTGATTGTTAAATCATAATCCTCGATTAGTTCCAACCAACGCTTCTGTCTCATATTCAATTCCTTTTGAGTGAAGAAATATTTGAGACTTTTATGATCTGTGTATAACTCACATCTAGCTCCATAAAGAAAATGCCTCCATCCTTTCAGCGCAAAAACTACTGCTGCTAACTCTAAATCATGAGTTGTATAGTTGACTTCATGTGGTTTCAGTTGTCTTGAACCATAAGCAATCACTTTCCGATCTTGCATTAATACACAACCCAAACCTTCTTTAGATGCATCACAGTATACTGTGAAGTCCTTCCCTGTTTCGGGAACTGCTAAGATTGGAGTTGTGGTTAATCTAGTCTTCAACTCTTGAAAACTTGCTTCACATTTCTCATCCCACTTGAATGGTGTATTTTTCCGTAATAACTTGGTCATTGGTCCGGCTATTTTGGAGAAACCTTCAATGAATCTCCGATAATAACTAGCCATTCCTAAGAAACCTCGAATTTGCTTCACATTGGTCGGTGCAGTCCACTCTAGTACTGACTGAACTTTAGATGGATTCACAGCAATTCCATCCTTACTGATCACATGACCGAGGAATTATACCTCATCAAGCCAAAATTCACATTTACTGAACTTAGCATAAAGCTTATGTTCTCTTAAAGTCTGCAATGCTATTCTCAAATGATCAACATGCTCTTCCTTATCCTTAGAATATATCAGAATATCATCAATAAAGACTATGACAAACTTGTCCAAATATGGCATGAAAATCTTGTTCATCAGATTCATGAATATTGTCGGTGCATTGGTTAAACCAAATGGTACTACCAGATACTCATGGTGTCCATATCTTGAGACAAATGCTGTTTTTGGAACATCTTCCGGCTTGATATTTGATGGTATCCAGATCTTAAATCGATCTTTGAAAATACTCCAGCCCCTTTCACCTGATCAAATAGATCTTGAATTCTTGGTAAAGGATACTTATTCTTGATAGTCATGTTGTTCAGATTTCTATAATCACCACACATCTGTCTTCCACCATCTCTCTTATCCACAAAGATTACTGGTGTTCCCCATGGAGATACACTTTCCTGTATAAATCCTTTTCTAGCTAACTCATCAATTTGCTCTTTGAGTTCTTTCAACTCTTTGGGTCACATTTTATATGGTGCTTGAGCTATTGGTGTTGTACTCGGAATTAGGTCAATAGTGAATTCTATCTCCCGGTCTGGTGGCATTCCCGGGAACTCTGTTGGAAAAACATCTTGGAATTCATTGACTATAGGAATCTCTTCCTATTTAACTTCTTTCATTGAATTCAACTGCAGATCCACCACGATATGACCGTGCTTATCTGCTTGGTACACTATTCTTGCTCCACTTGGAGTTTTGATTGAGACAGTTTTCTCCTCACAATTTATCTGAGCTCCGTGTTCCATCATCCAATCCATCCCCAGCACTACTGCAATTCCCTTCAAAGGAATCACGTAAAGGTCTGCAAAATATGTACAACCATAGATCGAGATAACCTGATCTTGTTTTATGTGGCGTACGATCACATTCCCTCCTGTCGTAACTATGATCATAGGACTTTCTAACATTGCCCTTATAATTCCGAACTCATCACAAAATTCTTCAGAAATAAATGAAGTATTTGCACCAGTATCAAATAGAACCTTTCCGGGATTGGTAAGGATATTGAGCGTACCTATCACTGCATGCTCCGAATTATCCACCTCCTCAAGGGTTGCACAGTTCAGTTTTCCGGTAGGTCGGTTCCTCTTGCCATTGTTGTTCTTGCCATTATTTCCTCCTTTATTGGGATATCCATTTCCTCCACTGGCTTGTCCTCCTCCCTTGGTAGGCCAAGCTCCAGGTGGTTTGCTCGGACAATCTGGCTTGATATGCCCCTTCTGACCACAACCGTAAGAGATCACTACAGGCTTTTTGCATTCCCTCTGGAAATGCCCTGGAATTCCACAATTGTTACAAATAACATTCCTTCTTGGATTAGATTGATTTCCACCACTGCCCTTGTTATTGTTATTGTTATTGTTATTGTTGCCATAATTCCTATTCCGAGGTTTGAACTCCAGGTTGGGTTTAGGTTTGCTTGCCTGAATCCTCTTGGTTTCCTTCTTGGCTCTCTTCCTCCGATCCTCTTGGACATTCTTGTAGTCATCTTCAAAAGTAATGGATGCATCCAAGAACTGCTGATAAGTTTGCTTATTGGCTAACCTTAGTTGCATCCTTACAAATGGATTTAATCCATGCAGGAAACGCTTCTTCCGCTTCTCTTCAGTGTTGACATCCTCCTCAGCATAACGAGACAGTTGGCTAAACTCCCGGATGTACTTCATGACACTAGTATATCCTTGCTGAAGTTCCTCAAATTCTCTCTGCTTCAACTCCATAACACTTTCCGGAACATGATATTCACGGAATCTCTGCTTAAACTCTTCCCAGGTAAACTCCCTTCCTGGTGGTTGCATGGCTAATTGATTTTCCCACCATGATGCTGCAGGTCCAGTCAGAAGATGAGTTGCATACCTCAATTTCTCCTCATCATTGCAACCTACAGTTTTCACCTTCCTTTCAGTATCTGCTAGCCAGTCTTCTGCATCCATTGGTTTAGGAGATGATGCAAAAGGTAACAATCTTGCATTCTAGAAATCAGATAGACTCACTCCTCCACCTTCAGGTGCCTTCTGATTTGCTCGTCCCATCAGCTCTTCCATGAACTTGTTCTGGGTTTCTTGCATCATTTGCATGCATTGCATAAAGTTCTGCTCCATTAACGGCCTCATTGGTGGTGGTGGTGGTAATGCTTCTTGGTTTGCTGCATCTGCATCGGCCTTTTCCTTGGCCTCTTGCTCCATCCGCTGCTGCTCAGTTTCCATTCCTACACCCGTATCCATGACCCTCTAGTCCTGCAACATAAAGCGAATACTCATAATTACATCATGCACATGTGTTCTGAGCTCGACTTTACGCACAGAACTAGTCACACAATGAAGATCCAAAGAAAATCCAAATATGCATTTCACATATTTTACATAATATCATAATGATACAAAGTCATTACAACATATACCATATAGGTATAATCACAAAACTACCTTATTACTTGGGGTACAATACACGGTACTATATACTACTAACTAATTGTCTCCTTCTAGTAGTAACTACGCTCATCGTACATGTCTGATGTCCAACCGTGATGACGTGTTGTTCGTCGCACAGTTTGTGGAACATATGGCCTTCCAGAAGGAACATACTCTGTATCTGAAGTGTCAGGACTTGAGTCATTACTCAACCTGAGCTCATTGACTCCCTCCAGCTCAGCTGAAAAGTCTTCAGAAACATATTCAACATTATATCCAACCTGCATCTCCTGGGCTTCATTTCTTGAGTTGTCAACAGGATACGCAGATCCTGCTGCTTCCCAGGTGCTCTCGTGGGCAAGATAGTTAAACACTGGATAATGTATATTCCCTGGGTTTTGAGAAGATGTTGATGATTCAAACACTCTCTCCTCAGGATCTTCTTCTTCATCCTGATTATCTATTGACATGGTATTTATACTGCTATTATTAGGGTTCATTCTTGCACCCATCCAACTAGATTGTCCAACATTCCTGTCGGAATCATCTGTGGACATCTGGTGTTCATAAGATCCATTACATGATCCCATTCTCCAACCATCTGAATTCTCAATAGGAAGTTCTGAGTCAGAACCATCCTCTAAGCCTTGTGGTACTGCATACCGCATATGCATAGTAGGATAATGTATAGGTTCAGGTCTTGGTGAATAAGGATATGGTATAAAAGATTCAGGATCTATAGGTATATCCTTAAAGATAGGTGTTGCACTACTACCTGCTTCTTTCTCTAACTGGAATGCTAACTGCTTCCTCCTTTCCGGATCAGTTAGATCCTCTAACATGTCATTTTTGTCTTCAACAATCACTTGATGGGTCTTATAAAAAGATGCAACGAGTGTTCGATATCTATCCATAAACTTGGAAGCTAACTTAGGATGCTTCTTAACCAAAGTAAGATGATCCGGTATAGGCTCCGAGTCTATAGAATCATGAGGTATCACAGAGAATGTGCTACCTTCTAGATCCTTGGTTTTATGTTCCCGGATATTAGCTATCGCCTCCACAACAGCGACATGATATGCTGCTAAATGACTCCTACCTTCTCCTATAGGTAGATCATGATATAATCCAAGCTTCTCTGGAAGTTGGATACTCACACGATACTTGGATAACATCCGGCCATCAAGGTAAGTGATAGTGTTCACTGGAATTCTAGTTGGACAACTAAAGAGCTTTAAAAGTTGACGAAGTTGGTCTGTGAATGATCCTTGATAATCATCAAGAGTCTCCTCTTTCCTTACCAAAGTCTGTTTTGGAAAATTTGGTGCCATATCTCTGTATATCAGAAAATAATTTTGATTAGTATCCAATGATATGTTGCAACATAACAAAGAATTATCGCACTAAAATATATAACAGAATATTCTCATTTGAATACCCATTATATTACTTTTAGAGAATTCTTTATCGTTAAATTTTCCTACAGGTAATACCCTTTACTAGGTTCCCAACCTAAGGTCAAAGAAATTTGCTCTGATACCAACTGCGGTGACCCAGCATACCACTGCATGTGTAGTACACTATAGTCGTTGACATGACATCCACAAAACACCGTTCCGTAAATATCAGATCCCTCAGAGTGGTACAACAGAAACATTGCGGGTCCATATTACAAAAGTACACATATTATTATTACAATACTGGAAGTTCAAGACTTCCAAAATATCCAACTTACAAACCAAAATATAAAATGTTCAGCGAAATTTAAAAATAGCAACTCCATCTAGGAGTTGAGCTCAGCAGCTTATTCTATAGAGTTCATGCTGCTCGGCTCCATTGGTTACTACTAACTAGGAGTACTTAGTTGGACTCGTTATCATCGACACCATAGCGGATCTCGTAATCCACTCCTTCAACACCTCCGGATAGATCAGGTTCCTCATAGAACACATCTTCTTGACATTCGGCTACATACATTGACACGTCTTCGGAATCCTCAGAGTCTAAGCAAGGGATCAAAGGAAAGAATGAGTAACAGCGTTACCCAACAAGTTCATTATATGCAAGGTGGGAAGTTTGATGCTGTAACTACCACCTGGATTATAAATCCTTGGCACTATGCAATTTTTGTAAATCTTTCTTCAAAGATTTATTTAAAAAAAACTATGACAATCAGCCTTCACAGGTTGACCAGAACTTTCATGGAGTTCCTTTCCTATCGCGTTCGTAGCTCCTTCCCGGAACAGGGAGTAACAAGTTACAATTCTTACACTCTGCATAGGTGCGTTACTTTACCCATGAGAGATCAACTCCTTGTTGCACAACCGGGCGTACTTTCCTGTCCACAATTCCATGATGTGGGGCCCAGTAGTTGGTCCAAGACAATCACTGTCCCCTTCGCGACCCGGCATGCCTCCTTGGTGTACACCATGCCCACATAATGAATTATGGCAATGGTTTCTACAAACCGTTAGATGCCAGAACTATCGTGGGACGATGAGGGTTCCCACCCATATGCTGCATATCCTATACGAATTACCAATTAATATGCACGCTACAAGGATAACACCCACGACCTGCACATCCGGCTTCATGCGAGAGGAAGAAGATACAACTAACTTCTCTGTCCCATTCCAAATCTCATGGCTAACGCGTAATATATGTTGGAATTATGCCCTAGAGGCAATAATAAAGATGTTATTATTATAATTCTTGTTCATGATAAAGTTTATATTCCATGCTAGAATTGTATTAAGCGGAAACTTTAATACTTGTGTGGATTATGAACAACACCGTGTCCCTAGTATGCCTCTATGGACTAGCTCATTGATTAATGATGGTTAAGGTTTCCTAACCATAGACATGAGTTGTCGATTAATAATGAGATCATATCATTGGGAGAATGATATGATGGACATACCCAAACTAAGCGGAGCAATTAGATCGTGTCATCGTGTTCATCTTTGCGAAGCTTTTATTATGTCAAATATTGTATTCCTTAGACCATGAGATAATTCAACTCCCTGGTATCGGAAGAAAGCTTTGAGGTCATCAAACGTCATCCTATGAGAGGGTGATCATAAAGGTGTCTCTCAGGTGATCGGAAAGTACCTTGTATGTATCGAGGTGGGATTTGTCCCTCCCAAGTCGGAGAGATATACTTCGGGCCCACTCGGTAATCGATATCAACACCGCTTGCAAGCATGTGGTTAAGGAGTTAATCACAAAGTGATATCGGATTACGGAACGAGTAAAGTACTTGCTGTGAACGAGATTGAACTAGGTATGACGGTACCGACGATCAAATCTCGGGCAAGTAAAATATCGCGAGACGAAGGGAATATATATGGGATTGATTGAATCCTGGCATCGTGGTTCATCCGATATGATCATCGATGAATGTGTGGGAGTCAATATGGGTTTCCAGACCCCGCTGTTGATTATTGATATAAGATCATGTCTGCATGTTCTCGAACCCGAAGGTTCACACACTTAACGTGTCTGGACGCTAGGATAGATTGGATAATTGTTTTATGAGTTTTTGTTTGGAGTCTCGGATGGGATCCGGGACATCACGAGAGGTTCTGGAATGGTCCGGAGAATAAGATTCATATAAGGCAATGCAGTTTTTGGAGTTCGGAATTGTTTCGGGTTAATCGGTATTGTAAGGGAAGCTTCTAGAACCTTCCGAAGGGGGACCAACGTGGCCCCACCTACCGGGAGGGGGCATGGTCCTATGAGGGAGTGCCCTGGCCGCATTGGGCCAGGGGCACAAGGCCCCATAGGGCCCAGCCGGCCAAACCAAGGGCAAACCCTAGGAAAGCTTCTAGAAGGGGGGGGAACTTGCCCCCCACTCCTCCCTCCTTGGCCGCCGGCCTAGGGCTTGGGGGAGGGGCTAGGGCTGGTGCCCACCCCTCTATATATAGAGGGCTGGGGCGCACCCTCCCCCCACACCTCCTCCACAACCCTAGCCGCCCTGCTGCCCTCCTCTCTCTCTCCCTCCCGACTGCATGTAGGCGAAGCCCTGCTGCAGAAACTCTCCACCACTTGCACCGCGCCATCGCGTTGTAGATCCAATCCGTCTCTCCACCATACTTGCTGGATCGGGGAAGGAGAAGACGTCGAGGTGCCGCACGTGTGCATCTCTCGGAGGCATTGCCACTTGCGGTGTTAGATCGGATCGCGAGGAGGAGAAGCGAGTACGACTACATTACCCACGTTCTGTCGAACGTTCCGCTGTGCGAATCTTCAAGGGTATGAAGATCTCATCTAATTCCCCTTGTTGTTTGCATCTCCTAGATTAGATCTTGACTTTCCCGTTCACATCCGTAGAATTTTTTTGATTTACTATGCTGCGAAACCCTTCAGTTGTATCAGAGCTAGATCTATGCGTAGATGTGTTTCACGAGTAGAACACAACATGGTTGTTGCGGGCGTTGATGTTTTCTGTTGCAAGCCTCTTGTTTGTGTTCTTCTTATGACGCGGGATAGTGAGATTTTAGTGGTCCAGGCCAACTTTACGCGACGTCGTTCGCGAGACCGGCTCCGCACTTGACGTGTGGCTTGTTCCACACATGCGGCTGGTGGATGCCAGTTTCTCTCACTATAGTTGTCATGGGATTTACACCGGAGTTTGGCAACCATAATATCACCATTGTGGCTTTCCGTAGGTAAGAATCGTTCTTAGCTTGCTACTCCCATAAGCCACGTAAAACATGCAACAACAAAGTAGAGGCGTCTAACTTGTTTTTGCAGGGAGTGTTTTCTGTGATATGGTATGGCCCAAGATGTGATGTGTATGTTGTATGCAATGATCATGTTTTGTAATGTTTCACGACTTGCATGTCGATGAGTACACAACCGGCAGGAGCCATATGGTTGTCTTTATAATTGTGTATGACCTGTGTGTCAACTTCTTATACGCCATGTAATAGCTTTACCTTATCGCTAAGTAGTTAGCAATAGTTGTAGTTGCTATTCATGGTGGAGCCAGTCATGGTGGAGTGATGGAGATCATGCCGGCACGCACAAGATGGAGATCATTGCGCGAAGATTGGCTATACCATGTCACATAAAGTTATATGCATGTGATGTTTATCCTTTTGTGTATCTTATTATGCTTAGATCGCGACGATAGCATTATAAGATGATTCCTCACTTAAATATCAAGATAAACTGTGTTCTCCCCATGTATGCACCGTTGCGAAAGTTCGTCGTGTCCAAGCATCACGTGATGATCGGGTGCTATAGACTCTACGTTCACATACAACGGGTGCAAGCCAGTTTTTGCACACGCAGAAATACTTGGGTTTGACTTGACGAGCCTAGCATGTACAGACATGGCCTCGAAACACATGAACCGAAAGGTTAAGCATGAGTCATATGAATGATATGATCGACACTTCGTTGTCCACCATTGAAACCACATCTCTTCTCATGAAGATCGGATTAGGTGTGGTGAATTTGGATCATCTTCACTAAACAACTTGAGGGATGTTGAATTTAGTGGGAGTTCATCTAGTAATTTGATTAAAAGTTGAACTAGTTATCATGAACATAGTCTAATTTGAAATTGCAAACATTGTAGATCAAATGGATAAGTCCAACTTCAACTTCAACGTTTTTGCTGAGAAGGAAAAACTTAGAAACAATGGGTCTAACTTCACCAACTGGTTCCGCAATCTGAGAATCATTCTCTCTGGCGGTCAAAAGGACTATGTCCTTTAAAATGCCTTAGGTGACGCCCCTGCTGTAGATGCGCCGGCTGATGAGAAAGCTGTCTATCAGTCGCGCAAAGATGATTATGGTGTGATTAAGAGCACCATATTGTTTGCTATGGAATCGGACCTTCAAAATCGTTTTGAAGATTATCCCGGGCCCTTTGAGATTCTTGAGGAGCTGAAAACTATGTTTCAGACTCAGGCCCGTTCTGAGAGATATGAGATCTCAAAGAAATTCTTTAACTGCAATATGGAGGAAGGGAGTTCCGTTAGTGAGCACGCCATAAAGATGTTAGGCTACACTCAACGCCTTAAGCAACTGGACTGCAAGATTCCAGAGGAGCTCAAGATTGACAGGGTTCTGCAATCACTCCCTCCCAGCTACAAAAGTTTTGTAGTGACTCATTATCAGATTGGTTCCACTGATACGATCACCGAGCTCTTTGCAAAGTTGAAGGTTGCGGAGGTGGACATCAAAAAGGATAATCATGTGTTGATGGTCAACAAGCCCTCCACCTTCAAGAAAGGTAAGGGTGCAAAGAAGCCCTTCAAGAAAGGCGGCGGCAAGCGCGTTGCCCCTGCTGAGAAGAAGCTCAAGTTTGGACCCAAGCCGGACACTGAGTGCTTCTATTGCAAGGACAAGGGTCACTAGAAGCGCAACTGTCCGAAGTACTTAGCGGACAAGAAGGCTGGCACCATCAAAGGTATATCTGATATACATGTTATTGATGTTTTCCTTACTAGCCCTCGTTGTAGTGCCTGGGTATTTGATACTGGTTCAGTTGCTAATATTTGTAACTCGAAACAGGAGCTACGGAATAGACGGCGGCTTGCGAGGGATGAGGTGACGATGCGTGTTGGCAACGGATCAAGAGTTGATGTGATGGCCGTCGGCACGCTCTCCTTAGTTTTACCTTCGGGATTAGTTTTAAACCTTAATAAGTGTTATTATGTGCCTGCGTTGAACATGAACATTATTTCTGGATCGTGTTTATTGCAAGACGGTAATTCATTTAAATCGGAGAATAATGGTTGTTCTATTTATATGAGTAACATCTTTTATGGTCATGCACCTGTTGTGAATGGTTTATTTGACACGTGCGAACCATGCCTCATGGCAAGATGATCAAAACCCCGTTCTCCGGTATGATGGAGCGAGCAACGGACTTGTTGGAAATCATACATACCGATGTATGCGGACCAATGAGTGTTTCGACGCGCGGTGGATATCGCTATTTTCTCACTTTTACTGATGACTTAAGTAGATATGGGTATATCTATTTAATGAAACATAAATCTGAAACATTTGAAAAGTTCAAGGAATTTCAGAATGAAGTGGAGAACCATCGTAACAGAAAAATTAAGTTTCTATGACCGATCGTGGAGGTGAATATTTGAGTTATGATTTTCTCACGCATCTTAAAGCAAGCGGAATCGTTTCGCAACTCACGCCACCCGGAACACCACAGCGCAATGGTGTGTCTGAACGCCGGAATCGAACCCTATTAGATATGGTCCGATCAATGATGTCTCTTACTGATTTTTCGTTATCATTTTGGGGTTATGCATTAGAAACCACTGCATTCACTTTAAATAGGGCACCATCTAAATCCGTTGAGACGACACTGTATGAACTGTGGTTTGGTGCTAAACCTAAGTTGTCGTTTCTTAAAGTTTGGGGATGCGAAGCTTACGTCAACAAGTTGATGTCGGACAAGCTCGAACCCAAAGCGGAGAAATGCGTCTTCATAGGATACCCTAAGGAAACTATTGGGTATACCTTCTATCACAGAGCTGAAGGCAAAGTGTTTGTCGCAAAGAATGGTTCCTTTCTTGAGAAGGAGTTTCTCTCGAAAGAAGTGAGTGGGATGAAAGTAGAGCTAGACGAGGTTGTTGAACCTTCTCTTGAGTTGGAGAGTAGCGCAGCGCCTGAAATTGTTCCAGTGCCGCCTGCACCAACAATAGAGGAAGCTAATGACAAGGATCATGAAGCTTCAGAGGATGCTGCTACTGAACATCGCAGGTCGACAAGGTCGCGTGCCCCTCCTGAGTGGTACGGCAACCCTGTCTTGACTGTCTTGTTGGTAGAAGACAGTGAACCTACGAACTATGAGGAAGCGATGATGAGCCCAGACTCTGAGAAATGGCTAGAGGCCATGAAATCCGAATTGGGATCCATGAGCGAAAACCAAGTATGGACTTTGGTGGACCCTCCTAGCGACCGAAAGGCCGTTGAGTGCAAATGGATCTTCAAGAAGAAAACATACGCGGATGGTAATGTTACCGTCTATAAAGCACGGCTTGTCGCGAAAGGTTTTCGACAAGTTCAAGGTGTTGACTACGATGAGACTTTCTCTCCCGTAGCGATGTTTAAGTCCATTCGGATTTTATTAGCAATTGCTGCGTTTCATGATTATGAAATATGGCAGATGGATGTCAAGACTGTGTTCCTCAATGGCAACATTGATGAAGAGTTGTATATGATGCAACCCAAAGGTTTTGTCGATCCTAAGGATGCTGATAAAGTGTGCAAACTTCAGCGTTCCATTTATGGACTGAAGCAAGCATCTCGGAGTTGGAACCTTTGTTTTGATCAAGTGATCAAGAGCTTTGGATTTGTTCCAAATTGCTACGAAGCTTGTATCTACAAGAAAGTGAGTGGGAGCTCGGTGACATTTCTAGTACTATATGTGGATGACATATTGATTATTGGAAATGACATTAACATGCTTAACAATGTGAAGAGTTATTTGAACAAGTGTTTTTCAATGAAAGACCTAGGTGAAGCTGCTTATATATTGGGCATCAAAATCTATAGAGATAGACAAAGACGCCTGATAGCTTTAAGCCAGAGTACATACCTAGACAAAGTTCTGAAAAGGTTCAGAATGGATAAGGCAAAGAAAGGTTCAGTGCCTATGTTGTCAGGTAAGATATTGAGCAAGGCTCAGTGTCCAGCTACAGTAAATGATAGAGAAGCTATGAGCAAAGTGCCTTATGCCTGGGCCATAGGCTCTATCATGTATGCCATGTTGTGTACTAGACCGGATGTGTCCAATGCTCTTAGTTTGACGAGCAGATATCAAAGTGATCCAGGAGTGGAACACTGGACAGCCGTGAAGAACATCCTAAAGTACCTAAATAGGACTAAAGAAATGGTCTTACTCTATGTTGGTGATGAACAGCTCGTCGTAAAAGGTTACGTCGATGCTAGTTTTGACACCGACAAGGATGATTCTAAATCTCAGACAGGGTACGTTTATATTTTGAATGGAGGAGCTATGAGCTGGAGAAGCTGCAAGCAAAGCGTGATCGCGGGATCTACAGTAGAAGCGGAATACATGGCTACTGCAGAAGCGTCAAGTGAAGGAGTTTGGATCAGGAACTTCATCACTGAGCTTGGCGTGGTTCCAAGTGCATTGGACCCACTGGAGATATTGTGTGACAACACTGGCGCCATAGCACTCGCTAAGGAACCAAGATATCATCCAAAGACCAAGCATATCAACCGCAAGTTTCATATAATCCGAGATTATATAGCAGATGGAGATCTGAAGATTAGCAAAATACATACAGATCTAAATGTCGCAGATCCATTGACTAAACCTCTTCCACGTGTAAAACATGATCAACACCTTAGTGCCATGGGTGTGAGATTGTTGCCAAATGTTATTATTAACTCTAGTGCAAGTGGGAGACTGTTGGAATTATGCCCTAGAGGCAATAATAAAGATGTTATTATTATAATTCTTGTTCATGATAAAGTTTATATTCCATGCTAGAATTGTATTAAGCGGAAACTTTAATACTTGTGTGGTTTGTGAACAACACCGTGTCCCTAGTATGCCACTATGTACTAGCTCATTGATTAATGATGGTTAAGGTTTCCTAACCATAGACATGAGTTGTCGATTAATAATGAGATCATATCATTGGGAGAATGATATGATGGACAGACCCAAACTAAGCGGAGCAATTAGATCGTGTCATCGTGTTCATCTTTGCGAAGCTTTTCTTATGTCAAATATTGTATTCCTTAGACCATGAGATAATACAACTCCCTGGTATCGGAAGAAAGCTTTGAGGTCATCAAACGTCATCCTATGAGAGGGTGATCATAAAGGTGTCTCTCAGGTGATCGGAAAGTACCTGTTGGGTTGTATGTATCGAGATGGGATTTGTCCCTCCCAAGTCGGAGAGATATACTTCGGGCCCACTCGGTAATCGATATCAAAACCGCTTGCAAGCATGTGGTTAAGGAGTTAATCACAAAGTGATACCGGATTACGGAACGAGTAAAGTACTTGCTGTGAACGAGATTGAACTAGGTATGACGGTACCGACGATCAAATCTCGGGCAAGTAAAATATCGCGAGACGAAGGGAATATATATATGGGATTGATTGAATCCTAGCATCGTGGTTCATCCCATATGATCATCGATGAATGTGTGGGAGTCAATATGGGTTTCCAGACCCCGCTGTTGATTATTGATATAAGATCATGTCTTCATATTCTCGAACACGAAGGGTCACACACTTAACGTGTCTCGACTCTAGGATAGGTTGGATAATTGGTTTATGAGTTTTTGTTCGGAGTCTCGGATGGGATCCGGGACATCACGAGAGGTTCCGGAATGGTCCGAAGAATAGGATTCATATAAGGCAATGCAGTTTTTGGAGTTCGGAATTGTTTCAGGTTAATCGGTATTGTACCGGAAGCTTCTAGAAACTTCCAGAGGGGGACCAACGTGGCCCCACCTGCCGGGAGGGGGCATGGGCCTATGAAGGAGTGCCCTGGCCACATTGGGCCAGGGGCACAAGGCCCTATAGGGCCCAGCCGGCCAAACCTAGGGGAAACCCTAGGGGAGCTTCTAGAAGGTAGGGGGAAACTTGCCGCCCACTCCTCCCTCCTTGGCCACTGGCCTAGGGCTTGGGGGAGGTGCTAGAATCACTGATGTTAGGGGTTATTGAGTCCCTACTTGATCATCATTTCTTGCAACTAGAACCCTAAGTTCCATTGCTCCATTATATCATCACTTAGGATGATATCTATGATTTCTTTATTGTGAAAATAATATTTTATTTCTTTTATAGCATATATGATAACACACAATTTGCAAATACTTTGATAATGACTCTTCAAAGGACAGGAGCAAGTGATGAACTTGCCTTGTGCTGGCAAGGTAGTGAAGTCTGATGCTTGCACTGGACCTTGAAATTCTATGTCTACAAAAACATCATTATTGCCCGGTAAGGACAATATTTAAAGAAGCAAAATGATTATGCAAGTAATGTAATGCATTATTTAATTCTGTATGCATTTACCCTAATTAGGTGCACTTAAATGATGATTAAGCATTTACAAATATTACTTTTTAATATTTATAGCAGATATTATTTTATTTTATTTTATTTTATTTGACTTTTATTGATTTAATAATTCTTTTCTGAATTACCAATTATACATTAAAAATTGCTATTAAATATTTATTTAGTATATTTGAAAAATACTATAATATTAATATATAATGAAAGTGATTTTTATTTATTTTTATCATCTTTCAATAATTTTGTAAAATTCCATAAGGAATATATAAATTATAAAATTCTTATAAAAATTTTAATGTCTAAAATTTTATATTTTATTTTATTTGGATAACCGGGATTATTGTGAATCCAAAAATATTTTATTTATAATTTTGGACTTTTATTTTATTTTCTAGAATTTTATTGATGTCAGTGGCATTTTGGTCTTTTCCAATTGATTAAACGATTTGGGCTGGCCTTTTGGGCTTATTGGGCCAGTGTGTCCCAATAGGGCAAGGTCAAAATCATCACCTCGAGGGGTTTTGGCCCACCCAGCCCACTCTCTCTGCCTCCTCATCGTTCTCACCTTTCCTCTCCCTCGACCCCGTGGGCTCCGGCGCCGCCGCTGGCGATGGCCGCCGTTGAGGTTTCCCCTGGCCGCTGTCGTGGTATAGGGCGAGGTTTGCGACTATGCTCGTTCATCTAGTCCAGCTCGATTTAACTCTGGGGCTTCTCCGTGGCCAGGTTCACCCTGTTCCCGAACCCTAGGTTTAGGGGAAAGTGCTGCCGCCGCCGCGGTCCCGCTTGTGGTGGTGTGCTGGGTTCGTGCACTGCTGTGACCGCCGCCGTGGCTGGTACAGGTTGCAGCGCCCCCTGGGTGCTCCCTGTGCCACCGCGGGTTCGTCGGCCAATCTGCTTCCTCTTCAATTCGTCAGCGAGGACCTACGGTGAGTTTTATTCCTTTTCCCCGGTGCTCTCTGTGCTTGCAGATTCGATGCTGGCAGTGTTCTCTCTTGCTACTATCTGATTCCGATTAGGATGATTATCCATTTAGGGTTCCTGTTATGTGATTGATCATGTACTGGATGAATTGAATCATGTTTGGATGGTCTGTACACATGCTAAATGATTATTGGCCTAAGGCTTGTTGCTTAAGATGCTCTATGATGTTTCTGGTGGCTTACTAGATGATTTGATGCTTGGATTGCATCAGATGCAGATGATATAATTTCTTGGGAATCATGTTTGATTAAGTCAGTGACTTGATAAGTTTTCACTATCATTTCTGGGTTTATGATCATGATTATGACATGATGAAATCATTGTCCTGGTGCTGTTGGCTTAGAACTAGTGTATGGTTTGAGATCATCATGATTAGTTAACAGGAAAATGATTAGTTAAGTTGATTGTTTGAATTTGTGATGATTAAATGTATATCCTGATTCATAATGGATTGTTCTTGTGACACCATCATGGTATGGCACACAAGTTTGATTCTAACCCATTGATTGGGTTGTTTTAGGCTTAAGACAAAATTGGCTTTATAAGATAAATAGAGATGCTCTTCTCTGAATTCCCTAAGACCAATGATGTTGGTCTGAGGCTTAGGGATTCAGATCTTATCTAATTGATTCATCTAGATAGTCCTGGTAGTGGTACCAGCTATTCTTTTATTGAATCAAAGCTTAAAAAATGATAGTGAGATTGATCATTCTATGGATCCCAAAGATTTGTTTCTAAGGTGCTACCCTTCCTTTCGGGATGTTCCTAGAAATATATCATAGGTATATGTATGATTGAATTGTAAAATATAGTTGGACAACCATAGCAAGGTTGTTGATCTGAGCTCTGGTTAGATCCTGGTACTTTGTTGTTTGCTTTTAGAGTTTAAAAATCCCTATGATGCATTCACCCCACTTGGGTGCTTTCTGAGGGTTTGTTTTATAGAACAACACATGCTTTTCTCTAAATAAGATGATTAGATCATGTGAAGGTTTTATGAAACTCACCACATACTCTGATGTTTGTGGAGTAAGTTGGTGATGATCTTGATCTGGTTTTGCTGGACTCTTGTGCTTGATCTTGAGCTAATCTGCTCCTCCTAGCTCCTGTGCTTGATCTTGCTGTCCACCTGATCCACCCCCCTCCTTATGTCACCATCCTGGTGATGTGATCTTGCTTTGGTTGGTTTGGTTGCTGGTTGTGGTGCTTGGTTTAGCTGTTGTCTACACTGGCTGTTCTTGTGTGTTGTGTAGAGGAGAGATGCACTAGTGCCTCTCCACGGCTGTGCTTGTGGTTTTGTGAGTTTGGGCTGTTCTGTGAGGTTGACAGCACACCACATGCATGTTGATGTGTGTCTTGCCTGTGTGCTTGCTATGCACTTGTGGATATGTTCAGAATCTGGAAACTTACTATTACCTGGTTACTTTCACCTGGCTGGTGGATTTGTCCCTCTTGGCTGTTATTTGACTTCTGGCTTTAAATTTATGAAAGATGGATTCTTTCATATTGGTGAAACTTGCCCCTTTTTATAAATTTCTGAATGATGAATTTGTCAAGTGCATTTCATTGACATGTCTAAGAGAAAATAATACTAACTCTAACCTTTTATTTCTCTATATATTTCTGTTTGTTTTGCAGGTACAGATATAAAGATGAAGATTTAGTTTAGGTTTAGTTATAGAATAGTTAGTAAATAGTCTAATGTAATCTTCTTCCTACTTTTGTAATTTTCTTTTATTATTTTTGTAATCTTTATTTTATTCTTTTCTAATAAGGATTACATTATTATTAATAAAGAATATTCTTATTCTTTGTATATTTGCTTTTGTGAATTGTGTGGATGATTTGAATAAGTTATAATTTATAACTTGATTATATATATTGATGATAAGAAATAAGTTTAATATTCATTATTGTTTTTCTTTGGTTAGAATTTAAGTTATAATGTTTATTTCTTAATTAAATTAAGATTCAAAACTTACATCTAATTCATTTGAATTATAATTCAAACACTCAAGTTTAAAATTCAAATTCATTTTAAAACACATAACTCCTTAAAGATCATCTCAAAGTTTATAACAATCATCCTTTAAGACTAAACCTAATCTCAAAGTATGAAAGAAACATTGATCACTTAAGGTTTTTATTTGGTGAAAATTTTACCCACATTTTCACAAATGGATCCATGCAACATTCCATATTCCTAAATCTACCTTTCATTAGTTCCTAAATGCTGGGATGTTACAGTTCATGCCTCTATTTAATCAAGGGAAGTGACAGAAATCTCTAAGGTTGTAGATGTGTTGTTGCCACTAGGGGAAAACAATGGTCTCTTGTTCATGGAACAAGTGGATTGTTTACCTTACACACTTTGCTTAAAGCAGTTGTCTGTTGTTTGCAACTTAATACTGGAGGGGGTTCGGATGATAACCCAAAGGTGGACTACTAGTCATAGATGCAGTTGGATGGCGGTCTATGTATATTGTTGTATTGCCCAACCGAATCTCATAGGATCTTTTTGTCTAGTATTGCATTGTTATGCCTTGCTCAGTCCTGTCAACTGCCCTGTTGTAATTTGTTTACCCAGCATGTCATGTTTGTTTATCTAAGGATAACACCTCTAGTGAACTATGGACCCCGGTCCAATCTTTACCATTGATACATCTTCCACAGTTACTATTTTCTTTCTGCAAACCATCATCACCTTCCACACCATACAGTTAATCCTTTGTTACAGCAACTGGTGAGATTGACAACCTCACTGTTAGTTGGGGCAAAGTCTTGAGTTTGTGTTGTGCAGGTTTCCACGTTGTTTGCAACACCTTTGAGACGTTCCCTTCCTCCTACTGGTTCGATAACCTTGGTTTCTTACTGAGGGAAGACTTGCTGTTGTGCTACATCACACCTTGCTCTTGGGGTTTCCCGACGAGGCGCTCTCAGGCGCCATCAACAAGTTTTTTAGCGCTGTTGATGCAACGAAAGAAGAAACTCCCACGTCAACGAAGCGCCAACAAGTTTTCTGGCGTCGTTGCCGGGGAGACTAAGGACGTCTTCACAAGGAGAGTCCTTCTCATCCTTTCTCTTTACTTTGTTTTTGGTTTGCTTAGTTTCTTTTGCTTGGTTTTGTTTGCCTATTTTTATCAAAAACTACAAAAAATTAGTTTAGTTTGGTTTGCTTTCTCTTATAAGAAACACACAAAAATTAGTTCCTGCTCTAGCTGCTGCTGCTGTTTTTGGCTTGCTCCACTTTTGCCAAAATGAACTCTGCTGAGAACACCAAGTTGTGTGAACTCACTAGCACAAACAACAATGATTTCCTTAGCACTCATATTGCTCCACCTGCTCCTGGTGCTACCTTTTATGAAATTAAGCCTGCTTTGTTGAATCTTGTGATGAGAGAGAAATTTTATGGTGCTAGTTCTGATGATGCTGCTGCCCATCTCAATAGCTTTGTTGAACTTTTTGAGATGCAAAAGTATAAGGATGTAGATGGAGATATTATTAAGCTCAAGTTGTTTCCTTTCTCCTTGAGAGGAAAATCTAAATAATGGTTGCTATCCTTGCCTAGAAATAGTATTGATTCTCGGATTAAGTGCAAAGATGCTTTTATTGGAAAGTACTACCCTCCTGCTAAGATTATATCTATGAGAAGTGATATTATGAAATTTAAACAACTTGATAATGAGCATGTTGCTCAAGCTTGGGAAAGAATGAAATCTTTGGTGAAGAATTGTCCCACTCATGGACTTACTGCTTGGATGATTATCCAGACTTTTTATGCAGGTTTGAACTTCTCTTCAAGAAACCTGTTGGATTCAGCTGCTGGAGGTACCTTTATGACCATCACCTTGGGTGCTGCAACAAAACTCCTTGATAATATGATGGTTAATTATTCTGAATGGCACATTTAGAGAACTCCACATGGTAAGAAGGTAAATTATGTTGAAGAAACCTCTTCTTTGAGTGATAAGATTGATGTTATTATGGATATGCTTGTCAATGGGAAAGCTCCTTTAGATCCAAATAATGTTCCCTTAGCCTCTTTAGTTGCTCAAGAAGAGCAAGTTGATGTGAACTTCATTAGAAACAAGAATTTCAACAACAATGCCTATATGAATAATTTTGGTAGTAACAACAATTATAGGCCTTATCCTTCTAGTAATGGCAATTCCTATGGAAACTCCTACAACAATGCTAGAAGTTCCCCCTCTAAACTTGAAGTCATCCTCAAAGACTTTATAGTAAAAAAACCACTTTCAACAAGCCCAACTTCATGCTAAGTGGGAAAGGGAGGCTGAAATTGATAGAAACAATAGTGTGTGCACCATCACCACTAATATGGATACCACTAAACCACAAGAAGTCCCTATTCCTCCTCCAACAATGCCTAAGCCTAATGAGTCTACTACTAGTGATGCTAAGTTTGATTTTGATCTTGATGGTTGCAATATTTCTGAAGTGATCTTGTTCGTGCAAAAACTTGCTAGAAGTCCTGATGCTAGTGATATGCATGTTGCTTTCACCAAGCACATTACAGATGATCTTGTTAAGATTAAGGAAGAGAAGTTAAAACACAAAGCTTCTATACCTAGGAAAGTAGAAGATAGTTGGGAACCCATTATTAATATGAAAGTGAATGACTTTGATCTCAAAGCTTCATGTGATCTTGGTTCTAGTGTCTCTATTATGCCTAGGAAGATTTATGAAATGCTTGATTTACCACCTTTAGAAGATTGTTATTTGGATGTACCACTTAATGATAATGCTAAGAAGAAACTCATGGGGAGGATTAATGATGTTCTCATTATGGTTAACAATGCTTATGTCCCTGATGACTTTTATGTTTTGGATGTTGAATACAATGCTTCTTGTCCTACTACTTTGGGAAGACCTTTTCTTAGAACTGTTGGTGCCATCATTGATATGAAAGAAGGCACCATTAAATATCAATTTCCATTCAAGAAAGGTATTGAAAACTTCCGTATGAGGAGAGATAAGTTGCTTTTTTCTCCTCCTTTGAAAGCAAGGTTTGATGTTAATGCTTCTTCATTCGAAAATACTTGATTTCTTGCTTCTTGTGCCTAACTTAAAGGCGTTAAAGAAAAGTACTTGTTGGGAGATAACCCAAGAGTTTCCTTGAGTCTTGGAAGTTATTACTTCAGTAATAACCTCTCCTTATCCTTTTTGTTTGCTTTTTGTGCCAAGAATGGCCTCTAATGAGAGGGAAGTAAGATTTGGGGAGTTGCTGTCCCGAAACAGATTTTTGACCTCCACCATAAAAATTATTGAGGAGTCTCTATAAGTCAGATTGAGCTGAAAATTTACGCATAAATCCCCCAGTATGTTAAGTAACTTTTGTTAGTTCAATACTTTTTTATTTTAGCAACATAAGGTCTTCGAACAAATCGTTTTCTACCTGCTGGTCTGTTTTGACAGATTTCTGCCATTATTTGCATTTGCTTCTTATTGATTCCTTTTTGGGTTGTTTTTGGGAAATTGAGATTTTTGAAGGATTTGCTACAGTAGCTTGTGTTTTTAGTGAAAAAAAATTCTGTTATAAAGCTAAACCCAAGGGTCTATTACCTTTTGAATACACTAATGTTGCTAATGAGGATTGTGTGAAGTTTTGTATGAAGGAAAATTTCAGGTGTGGAGAGAGAATGATGTAATGAGATGAAGATTGGACAAAATCTCAAGCTTGGGGATGCCACCCTGGTGTCACCGCAAGAAATATCCAAGAGGTACAAGTGTCAAAGCTCTGGGATGCCCAAGGCATCCCCTTCTTCATCAATAAAAAGCTCAGGTCTTTCTAGACACTTCGTTTTTTATTGTTTCATACACTGTTGTGTTGTTCTTGGAGCATCTTAGTTTTCATTTGATTTCATTAGTTTGTTTAGTTTGCTTGAATAAAGTAGTTTGGACCCCGTTTCTTGCTGTGTTATTTCAAATAAGTTGATTGGTGTTGGAAAGGAGTAGAAAGTTCTTGCTTGAGAAGTGCAAGAGGAGCTTGCATTGACTGTGACTTAGACTTTAGCATTTCATGCAAGGTGTTGTTTTGACCTTATGCTTAGTGATTATTGCTGTAGCATGACTTGTTCCAAACAATTGGGATTGCTTAGTGTGCCTTGAAGGAATCATGCGTTGTTTTAGCATGCAAAAGCATAGTATTGTGGTATTCTCCTTTGATGCTTTGTTTGGGTTGACTTGGCACATGCTCACACCATGTTATGATTATGAACAAGTCACCATACCTCTATGATCAATTAGTCCTTGACTTGTAGTACCACTCTATGCTTTGATTAGTAATGTTTTGTCGCTCTGCATGATTATGACCATTATTGCTCTCTTAATTGGTTGCTCCTAGTCTTTTGCTAGCCTCCACTTGTATGAGTAAGCTCTACTCATGCTTCCAACTCCCAAGAAACCAAGTTATTCCAAAGTGTCCACTATAAATTCCTATGCATGGTGTGTTACACCATTCCAAGTATATTCTTGTTTTCATCTATCTTATAATTAAAAAAAGTATTTTGTTATGTGGAAACTTAGTGATTAAAGCTCTCATGAACTTGATGCCACACTTTATATTCCTTTCCCCTCATAAACTTGAACCATTGTGTCATCTATGTTGTATATGCTTGCAATTATACGTTGGAATTAGCAGAACCATGTTGTCAAGGGTAACGTTTTCAACATTGCACTTGTACTTTGTACACAGTTGATATCATGCTCTTTTGTCTATGGATGCCGCCGGTGTGAAATAAAAAGGGAGCTTGTAAGTCCATGGAGTTATGTATTTTGTGTTAGAGAAACTCCTGGGCCGCTAGCCTAAGCCATGCCTAATCATGGTGGAAACTTGCAGCATCACCATAATGAGCAATCTATGAACCATCCTCAAGATACACATGTACTTACTATGACAAGAACTTACACATGACTAAAGTTGAGTAGCATGAGGTGTGGCCCTTGTATTCAAGGGACATGAGATTGCCAACGTATACTTTGTCAAGCATATACTCCATAGTTTGTTCACTTTAACCTTAATCACTTCAAGATGCTTATGATAGGGGCAATGAGAGCTGAAAGCTAACAAGTACCATAATTTTTGGAAGCTCTTTTTGAAACTTGAAATCCCTGCTTCCCTTTATGAAGGGCCTTTCTTCCACTATTATATTGAGTCTCCACCTTGTACATTTAGGCACCAGTTAAGAGAGCATAGTTTGCATTCTTAGTTCTATGTGCAGTGTCCCAAAACTTATTGATTGATGCATATTGTTGATATTGCTTGTTCTTGTGCTATTTGTATCTAGTCACTCTTATGAACTTTGAAGGTGTCATATGCATCTATTTGCTACTCCATGAGGGACAAGTTGAATGCCACTATGCCATGTTTTCTGTATGTGAAACAAACAAACGTTCTTCAATGCATGTTATTCATGATCTTTGTTTGTAGCCTTTCATGTTGCATGCATAGTTACTTTGTCTAACTGTTAGAACTCCATCTTTCATGCACATGTTTAGAGTTCTTTGATCACATCTTTCAATGCTTGCAAATGGTTTGATCTTGGTTTTGATGGTGCATGTCACCTAAAAAATTATTCTGTTATCACTTACCTACTCGAGGACGAGCAGGAGTTAAGCTTGGGGATGGTTGATACGTCGGAAATGTATCTATAATTTTTGATGTTCCATGCTTGTTTAGTATCTACTTTGCTTTGCTTTGTCCACACTTTGAGGTGCTTTTAATATGTTTTCTGGTACTAACCTATTAACAAGTTGCCACAGTGCTAGTTGCCTGTTTTCTGTTGTTTTTGGTTCCAGAAAAGCTAGTAACGAAATATTCTCGGAATTGGACGGGACAAAAGCCAAAGTCAATATTTCACCGAGGAGAATACGGAGTCCAGAGGATAGACGGAGGGGTGCCACAGGGAGGCTGCACCCCCCCAGGCGTGGCCTAGGGTGGGCCCGCGCCTGGGCAGGGTGTGGGCCCCCTGGCCACCTCCCAGCCTCGCCTCTTTGCCTATAAGAAGCCCCCGATGCCTAAACCCTAAGTACCCGATCAATATTCCACAAAACCGTCTGTAGCCGCCACCACCATTGTCCCTAGATCGGGGGGATCTAAAGATCTTCCCGGCACCCTGCCGGAGGGGAGATCGTCCCGGAGGCCCTCTTCTTCATCATGCCAGCCTCCGGTATGAAGCGTGAGTAGTTCCACCTTGGACTACGGGTCCATGTAGTATCTAGATGGTTGTATATCCTCCTTGTGCTTTCATGTATAGATCTTGTGAGCTCCGTTCATGATCAAAATATCATCTATTTTTAATCATGCATGTTGTGTTTGCGGGGATCCAATGGATATTGAGACTACTATGTCAGATTGATTAATGGTTTTGTCTTATTGATTCTATCATGTCTGTGTTGTTTGTGATCTTGCATGCTCTCCGTTGTTAGTAGCTATCTTGGCCAAGTAGTTGCTAGTGACTCCAAGAGGGGGTATTTATGCTCGATAGTGGGTTCATGCCTCTATTTAATCAAGGGAAGTGACAGAAATCTCTAAGGTTGTAGATGTGCTATTGCCACTAGGGGAAAACAACAGTGTCTTGTTCATGGAACAAGTGGATTGTTTACCCTACACACTTTGCTTAAAGCAGTTGTCTATTGCTTTCAACTTAATACTGGAGGGGGTTCCGATGATAACCCAAAGGTGGACTTCTACTCATAGATCCAGTTGGATGGCGATCTATGTATATTGTTGTATTGCCCAATCGAACCTCATAGCATCTTTTTGTCTAGTACTGCATTGTTATGCCTTGCTCAGTCCTGTCAATTGCCCTACTGTAATTTGTTTACCCAGCATGCCATGTTTGTTTATCTAAGGAGAAAACATCTAGTGAACTATGGACCCCGGTCCAATCTTTACCATTGATACATCTTCCACTGTTACTGTTTTCTTTCTGCAAACCATCATCACCTTCCACACCATATAGTTAATCCTTTGTTACAGCAACCGGTAAGATTGACAACCTCACTGTTAGTTGGGGCAAAGTCTTGAGTTTGTGTTGTGCAGGTTTCCACGTTGCTTGCAACATCTTTGATACGTTTCCTTCCTCCTACTGGTGCGATAACCTCGGTATCTTACTGAGGGAAGACTTGCTGCTGTGCTGCATCACACCTTGCTCTTGTGGTTTCTCGACGAAGCGCTCTCAGGCGCCATCAGTGGCAGGTGTGTGGCAGCTGTGCGAGTTGGCCTTGTGGTCAAGGGTTGTGGATGCCGGGGTGGCAGCTCCGAAGGGTGGATTTGCACCGAGGCAGCGACCTCAGAAGGTCTTGTTGCAACGACTCCATTAGGTGTGGTTGTGGCCTAGCAAGGCATGGGTAGTGTGATGGTGCTGCGAGGGCAGCGAGCTTGTCGACCCGGTCGATGCGACCAAACGGCTGGTTTTACTGGCACGTCGAGGCGGCGACCCCGGATATTTTGGCGCAGCGTCCATGGTCTGCGGGTGGTCGGTGTGTGTAGCTTAGTCCATGCCGTGCGGCGCCATGGCTCGCCTCCGAGCGGGGGAAGCTGGAGCAGCGGCTCCGGATATGGTGTGTGTTTTTAGTGTGTCGGTAGCCTGGTGTCGTGTGGGCGATGAGGCTCTGATGCTTGTACAGTTTTCATGATCCGGTTTTCCTCATAAACAAGGTCGTTCTGTGCGGTTTTTAGGCCCGGTTTTCCTTATAAACCAAATTAACGAGTCATCTTAACCTTCTCCAAAAATATAACCGTTCTCCTGTTGTTATTTAAAAAAAGGAGATGTCTAGCGAGCGCCCAGGCGCTAGATCGTAATCCCTGGCGAACCTCCAAAAAAGGCAAGCCCCTGTTGTCCCTGTCTTACACGGAACAGAAAGGGAAAGGGCCCTATTTAATAACCGCACCCTCCCGAGCGCACCAACTAAAAAAGTAAGTTGCGTGTCCCCTAGTAGGAAACAGAAACTAATCACATGGTGAACTGATTCACACCTCCTCACGATTATGACATCGTGCAATTAATTTACTTTTTCTATAAATTGGAAATACTATAACGTTTGAACCACATGTAGGAATTAAGATCCGTTTTCACTTTCGAAACCCTCACAACGAACTCTTAAAAACTAGATCTCATTCAGCAACAAAACTTAACAAACAACTTATATGTGTGACCGACTAACTTTGATTCATGACAAAGCAACTTTTGTGCGCTGAAGGGAAAACTACATCCGAGCCCGGTGAGGCAACTTCAGTAGGCCATTAGTACAACGATGCTGCAATGGGTAAGGATGGCCCTTCTTCAGGCAAGCATCTGCCACACGAGGCAACATCGGAGCTTGGCGAGACAACTTTGGAGTCTGACAAGGCAATTTGTGCCCGACAAGGCAACTTCTATGCCCGACGAGTCAACTTTGGTAGGTCATTAGGATGGCGTTGCCGTGTTGAGTGAGAAGAGACCTTCTTTAGGAAAGCTACTGCTAGACGAGGCAACATCGGAGCCCCACGTGGAAACTTTGGTTCCCAGCGAGGAAACTTCAGAGACCGACAAGGCAACTTGTGCCCAACTAAGAAAGTTACTTCAGAGCCTAACAAAGCAACTTGTGCCCGATTTTTTTGAGCCACCATCTCAAAAATCAAAACAAATGGACAAGAATGCTTTGTTCCCGATGAGGCACCAAAGTTGCCCTGTCGGGCAAAAGTTGCCTCATCGGGCTCTAAAGTTGTCTCGTCAGGCTTTGAAGTTTTCTCACCGGGCTTCAAAGTTGCCTCGGCAGGCACCGAAGTTGCCTCGCTAGGCTCCCAAGTTGCCTTGTTAGGCATAGAAGCTGCCTCGTCTGACAAGGGTTTGACTTGTCAATGCCCATTGTTATGGTCTTGGGTTTTGGAGAATATGGGGATGCTAGAGATCGCGAGATGGTTAACAGACATGCAACAAGGTGACATGAGGTTTACCCAGGTCCAGGCCCCTAGAGGGAAAACCCCACTCTTCCTTGTCTGTTCTTGATTACGGCGGAACCGAAGGTTACAAGGGTGTCCAGATGCGATCTGGCGTGAGGTATGTGTATGAGTTGTCTATTTCTTCCTCGTCGTGCCCTCCTGGCCTTTATATAGATAGGCCAGGTCCCGGGGGTAGGTCGAGTCGGTTACAAGTTAGGGTTTCACCCTTGAATATTCTATCTACAGCCTGGTCGTGTTCTCTAAGCAGTCGAACTTCTACTAGGCTTGGGCCACCCGGAGTCTTCTTGGACAGCAAGTCTTCATGTGGGACATCCCTGGGCTAGACCGGGTATACCAATGTGAGGCACCCGTAGGGTATATCCACCCGAGGAGGTATGGTGGTGCAGCCCCCGAGTGTCCTGCGGCTCCGGTTGTGTCCTTCGGGATTTTTTGCTTGATGGAGGGCACATAGATTTGTTCGAGGAACACACCAAGTGGCACTAGGGCGCAGGTGGAGCCAATGTTGGTGAGCTTGTCTGCCTCTTTGTTGCTTTCCCTGCCAACGTGTCAGAGTTCGCAGCCGTTGAAGAGCGCATGATACACGACCATGTTGGTGCGGTGAGCATCGCAATCGTTCATTGTCTGTTGGACGACGAGGTTGGAGTCACCGTAGATGACGAGGCGTGTAGCGCCGCATACCTTGTCCATCCTCATGCCATGTAGGAGTGCCTCGTATTCGGCCTCTTTGTTGGATGCACGAAACATCATCTGAAGGACGTATTTCATCTTGTCTCCTTGACGGGACGTCAGGATCATGCCTGCTCCTGCTCCGACCTCGCGCTTGGAGCCATCGAAGTGCATTTTCCAAGACTGGGACATGCCCGGAGTGTCCGACAGCTGGAGTTCCATCCAATGGATGACGAAGTTAGGGAGCACCTAAGACTTGATGGCGGTGCGCTGCTCGTAGATGATGTATCGAGGAGACAACTCGATGCCACACAAGGCTACTCGCACCATAGCTTCGGGGTTGTTCAGGATGTTCGACAGTGGTGTGTCGTTGACGACCATGATCTGGTGCTCCTGGAAGTAGTGGCTCAATCGACGCGTCATCATGAATACAACATAGGCGAGCTTTTGGTAGTGGGGATACCTTTGCTTTGTTGGGTTCAGTACCTCGCTGAGGTAATAGACTGGGCGTTGTACATCGTGGGTCTTGTCGTCTTCGGGTCACTCGACCATGACGGCAGTACTGACCACCTGATGCATGGATGCAATGTATAGCAGCAAAGGCTCCCTCTCCTTTGGCGTTACCAGTATAGGAGATGTGGAGAGTAGGCGCTTGAGGTCCTTGAATGGTTCGTTCGCCTTGGCTATCCACTCAAATTTTTCGGCCTTGCGCAGCAGCTGATAGAAAGGGAGGGCCTTCTCGCCCATGCGGCTGATGAACCTACTGAGCGCCGCGATTTGCCCAGCTAATTGCTAGACTCCTTTGACGTTCTTGGGTTTCTCCATGGCTAGTATAGCCCTGATTTTCTTCGAGTTAGCCTCGATGGAATGCTGAGATATGAAGTACCCGAGTAATTGGCCGGATGGGACACCGAAAGCTCACTTGTCTGGGTTCAGTTTGATCTTGTAGCAATCAAGGTTGTCGAACGTCTCGCGGAGATCGTCGATGAGTTTTCTAGCCTCCTTGGTCTTGGTAACTATGTCATCGACATAGACCTGCACGTTGCGACCGATCTAGCTCTTCAGGCATGCCTGCATGCATCGTTGATATGTGGCACCCGCGTTCTTCAGCCCGAAAGGCATAGTGTTGCAGGAGAACACCCCGAACAACATGATGAACGCCGTTTTCTCCTGATCTTCCACCTACATTCGAATTTGGTGGTAGCCTGAGTAGGCATCGAGGAAGGAGGGTTTCTCGCAACCTGCTCTTGAATCGATGATTTGGTTGATCCGTGGTATGGGGGAAGTGGTCCTTAGGTTAGTGCTTGTTGAGCGACGTGAAGTCCACACACATCCGCAGGATGTCTGTGTCCTTTTTGGGGACCAGCACGGGGTTAGCTACAGATGTTGACTTCGGTACCAACGGCTTTAGCTCTTGGCTCGGATAGTCAACGCATCGACTGCTTGACTAGCTTTGCATCTGGAAACACATTGAGTGTGTGCTTGACGAATTCCCTGGGAACTCCTGGCATGTCCGCAGGACACCAGGCGAAGATTTCCCAGCACTCACGGAGGAATTCGACGAGCATGCTTTCCTATGCGGGACTCAGGTCATTGGTGATCAACGTCGTCTTGGAGGCGTCTGTCGGGTGGACCTGCATCTTTTTAGTGTTGACTGTGGAGTCGAATGACATAACAGGTGCATTCTGCCTGGTGACTGGGGGCAGACCGTTGTCTGTGACCTCCTTTAGCCTTGTGAGCTCCTCCTGCATGTCAAACGATTGGGAGATTCTGTTGATGTCCCTGTCGCAGTTGTCTGACCTGGTGAAGCTTCCTAGGACTGTGATGACGCCCCTGGGTCGTGGCATCTTGAGTAGAAGGTACGCGTAGTGTGATACTTCCAGGAATCTTCTGAATGCCACACGCCCGAGGATGGCATGGTATTGTGAGGGCCAGTCCACCACTTCGAACTCAAGCCGCTCATGCTTGCCAAAGATGACGTCGAGCCATATTTTTCCCAGGGGGTATATGCCCTTCCCTGGGACGATGCGGTGGAACGTCGTGTACGACGCCTCTAGGCTGCATAGCGGGATCCACATAGCTGCGAGTGTGCTGGCGAACATCAGGTTGATGTCGCTGCCGCCGTCCATGAAGACGTGGCTCATCTCAAACCCTCCAATCTGGGCCTCGAGCACCAGGGCAGAGTGACCTGGACGAGGTATCTGGCGTGGGTTATCCGAACGCTCGAACGTTATGCATGGATCCGAGCCGCTGAGGTACTCAGGTATGGCTGGTAGAGAGGTCACGACAAAGTTGACCTGGCAGGTGATCTTCTTCTACACCCTGTTGGTTGGGTGCCCCTTCTGTATCATCATGGACCCCAACGGTGGAGGGTATGCGTCTGCCCCGTTTTTCTGCGCCGGCGTAGTCACAGGTTGCGTGGGTCCTCCAGGTGGTGGTGGTGGAGCCCCGTGGGCTACGCCTCCTGTAGAGGGGGCAAATCCTGGGTTCACCGCTTGGCGATGCATCTGAGCGAAGCCCTCGTGAAGTTTTTGAAACTCCCTGCAATCCTTGAGCATATGACTGGTTTTCCTCTTACCATCCTTCTGTCGATGTAGAAGTGGATGGTACAGGGGCCCGCCATCTTTTCGAATGCGGATGGCTCATTGTCAAGGTTGCGGCACTGCCACATTTGGGTGGGTCTTCCGCTGTCGTGGTAGTTGCCACCACGATACCCACTATTGCAGTTGCCATCATTGCAGCGATCGGTGTAACCAGCCGCAACTATGTCGACCTCCTCGCGGTCGTCGTAGACGCGCGACCTTCTTTTTCTACGGCGATCGCGCCTGCGGCCGAAGTCATCTTTGTCATCTGAACTTGCTCGGTTGACGTCATCCTCGCCATCGGCCCGGCGATTGGCGATGTCCATGAGGTGTTCGATGGTTTTGGGCTTGATGCGCCCGAGCTCCTCCTTGAATTCTTGGTGCCTGACGCAGTCGTTGAAGGCATCGATTGCCCTCTCCTCTGAGATGTTTGCAGCTGAGTTTTTGATGATGGACTAGTGCAGTATGTACGAGCGGATGGACTCGTTGGACCGCTGGCAGCAGGCCCGTAGCTCGTCGATTGAAGCTGCTGTCTTGCCGTTCCCTTGAAGTTGCGTATGAAGCTGTACGCCAACTCTTCCCAGCTGCGGATGGAGCCATAGGGTAGACTGTTGAGCCAGGCCATGGCTGCGCCTATGAGCTGCAGTTGAAGGCACTACATGGCTGTGTTTTTGCTCCCGCCATGGAGCTTGACTAACGACAGGTGGTCGTCAAGCCAGATCTTCAGATCCCGTGTGTTGTCAAATTTTGGGTTGTCCGAAGGAAGCATGAAGCTCTTTCGCATCCGTGATTGCCGGACGGCCCTACTGAAGCACCTGGCACCGCACAGCTCCCCGTCATCGTCTTTGGACTCAGTTGAGCACGCGCTCTTGGCGCATGAATTGTCGATCTTGCGCTATGCGAGCTCTCTACGAGTGTCGTAGTTGCTGCTCATGTGCCATGGGGTACGGCGGCGTCGAGGCAGGTCATGCTTTTCCTCCTCGGATGGGGGTGTGCGGCTTCGAGTGAATTTTTACCGCGGCCTTTTTCTTCGGCTTTGTTGGTGTTTCATCGTGGAGCATAGGTCCTACGAGTTCGAGTCCTGCAAGCGCGGATTTATGGATCACGTTCCTTGGGTCCCCTACCGGTGGCGGGTTAGATGCGAGGTAGGTGGTGGCCGCCATGACCGCGGCTTGTGGCGTCTTGGGCATGATGTTGCCCTGGGAGTCCATCATCATGAAGGACATGTCGAGTGCTTTGGTAGCCACACGTCGTGCCGAAGGGTCCATGCGCTCCAGGCAAGAGCGATACTTGCCACCATCGTGACCCTTCGAGGTAGAGCCGCTAGCGGAGAGCGCAGCTTGCCGCATGCTCGATTCATCAGCTGCTCGCCTACGCTTGTCGAGCTCGCTTTGCTGCTTGATCTATCGATTGTGCTCCTTGATAAGGATCCAATGATAGCCCATCGACATGTCACTTGGGGCGTCGATAGGTAAAGGGTGAGTGCCTCGCACGGCGTCGCGCACCCTCTCCCAATCCTCGTCGGAGAGGTGAATCTCGTTGCGGACACAATTTATACCCTCGGTGCCTTGAGGTGCCATATTCCCGTTGGGATCTGGCGGGGGTGCCCCGTTTCCTCCGTTCTCAGACTGAGGGTTGGGAGGGGGATTCAGTGGCGACTCGATCCCGTCGTTGATGTTGCTGTTATGAATGGCCATGCACAGGTAGTGCAGGGAGAGATCGTTGCTCCCGCAGCTCTCAGATCCGGAACCGTAGGTTCCTTCCTTTGTAGGAGGGTCACAGAGGTTGGAGTTGCAGTTGTCGCCGTCTTCCGAATCATCCGTCAGCGAAAATGTGCGCAGGGCGTCGATTGGTGGCACCCATGAGGTGGGCCTGATTGATGGAGGTAGCACCCGCTCTGGGAGGCGGAGGGTACCGGTCTTACCCACCTGGAAGCAGAAGGTCCCGAATAGCATCTCGAATCCGTCGCCTACGGACTCGAAATATTTTTGAGTGGCCGGTGAGTGGGCGGTGAAGTCGAAATCGCCGAAGCGGAGGTGATTATCCATCGCCGAGGAATCGTAGATCGTGGTGGATGGGACCGACCGCACGATCAGCGCCCCCAATTCCCACACCTGGCACCAATTGACGAGGGTTCGACTCGTTAATGCCCATTGTTATGGACTAGGGTTTTGGAGAAGATGGGGATGCTAGAGATCGCGAGACGGTTAACAGACACGAAGAAAGGGGACACGAGGTTTACCCAGGTTTAGGCCTCCGGAGGGAAAACCCTACTCCTGCTTGTTTGTTCTTGATTACGGTGGAACCGAAGGTTACAGGGGTGCGCAGATGCGATCTGGCATGAGGTATGTGTATGAGTTGTCTAGTTCTTCCTCTCCATGCCCTTCTGGCCTTTATATAGATAGGCCAGGTCCCGGGGGTAGGTCGAGTCGGTTACAAGTTAGGGTTTCACCCTTGAATATTCTATCTACAGCCTGGCCTTGTTCTCCAAGGAGTCAAACTTCTACTGGGCTTGGGCCACCCGGAGTCTTCTTGGACAACAAGTCTTCATGTGGGCCTTCCCTGGGCTGGACCGGGTATACCAATGTGAGGCACCCGTAGGTTATATCCATGTCATCATCAGGCTCTGAAGTTGCCTTGTCGGGAACCAAAATTGCCTTGTCGGGCACCGAAGTTGCCTCATCGGGCTTCGAAGTTTCCTCGCCAGGCACAGAAGTTGCCCCGTCGGGCACCAAAGTTGCCTCGCCGGGTAAAAGTTGTCTCGTCAGGCATAGAAGTTGCGTCGTCGGGCTCCGAAGTTGTCTCGTCGGGAACCAAAGTTGCCTCGTCATGCTTTAAAGTTGCCTCGCGGGGCATCAAAGTTGTCTCGCCGGGCACCAAACTTGCCTCTCCAGGAAAAAGTTGCCTTATTAGGCACCAAAGTTGCCTCGTCGGGCACCAAAGTTGACTCGTCAGGCTCCGAAGTTGCCCCGTCGGGCTCGAAGTTGCCTCGCCGGGCAAAAGTTGCCAGCACAGAAGTTGCCTTGTCAAGCTCCAAAGTTATCTCGCCGGGAACCGAAGTTGCATCACCGGGCTCTGAAGTTGTTTCGTCAGGCACAGAAGTTGCCTCGCCGGGCAAAAGATACACTAAAGTTGCTTACTACGGTTTTTAAGTTGCTTACTACAGTTGTTAAGTTGCCTATGTTGCAGCGAAGCTATCCCTCATGTGAAGTAGTGTTATTCTGAAGTTTCTTTATATAGTATCGAACTTGTCTTTCCTGATATCGAAGTTGCTTGTAAAAAAAAGTTTGTCCAAATGTATCCATAAGATATCTAGTTTTGAAGAGTTTATTGTGAGATACCTAGCGGTGAAAACGGATTTTAACTTTGATACTTGATTTTGAAATTACAACTTTTTAAAAATTTAAAAATGTTTCTTGACAGCTACGTACAACGATCAGGCATACTCTGCCAAGAAAAAAACAAGGCAGGGATGCTCCACGCACATGTGAGAAAAGGAGACCATACTATTTCTAAAAATGATCGTTGCATAATCCGTTTGATCTTTCTGTTTTAGAGGTGCGTCCGCGGCATCGTTTCAGCGCCTGCGCGCTCGCAAGAATTTAGGTTAAAAAAAAAGAGTAGTACGAAGGAGGAGCACCCGTTGTGAAGATGTAAGCTGAGTGCTGAAGAAGGAAGCAATGCATGCCGCCGTGAGAGCTGCTGCACCTAGCAGGCTGGTGTGGATCATCTGCTGGTCCCAAGTGGTGGTGATGCTGTTTCTGCTCCACGCCGGCGAGTAAAGTGGGGTCCACAGGAATCTCGTGGTTGTCGTCTGGCCGGCCCTGAATTGGGAGGAGCATCTGAGCAGGCATGGAGTTGTGTCGCTGCGAGCTTTGCTGTAACTGAACAAAAGGGCCAGCGAAACAACTCAGAGCATCGCTAGCCCTCTTGCGTTTGACCCGTGCCAACTGCCTCTTGCAGTTGGTTGGCCTGCACTGCACAGCCTCGTGGTTGGTCCGCAAGCGCACATCCAAACGGCCACCATAAACGTTGTCCTATTTGAGCCTTGCGGACACGAGGACACGCTCCAGTAGGCACGGCAAAGCAAACGGACCAGAGGATTGGCCCATCCTCGATCCTATTTTTCGGACTGTTTGTAGTGTCGTGGACGGACCACGGACGGCGTGTCCTCCGGTGTACTCCTTTCCGTTTATAAATAGATGATGTTGGAGTAAATATATTTAGATATATTTTAATGGGTAGATTTATTTAAATTTACGTATTATAAAAGATGTCTAGATACATTAGCTTCATTAATTTAAAACATATTATATTTTCAAACGGAGACAATAATACGTATCAGGACTGTCCGATCTAACTATCTGCGCACTGACGGACCTTCTTGGAAGCGAAAAGGGCCACCGCCCTCCGGCTCATAAAGGAACAGGCTTTTATTTACAGATATTTGGTCCCGTTTGTCCATTAAAATCAGACTGCAGCTCACATTTTCGCCCCCAGTCTATTTGCGCCCCCCCTTCCCTAGAAATTCGGCCCAAGATCCGCCAGTGTACCAGCAGCTTAATTTTTAACGTGGTTGACTGCACACCACCAACGATAGCCTCAATCTTTACTTCCTTGACACTATCCATTTCTATCTCCAACAGTGCCCCAGCCGTTCAGCACTGCCCCTGTATAGTGTTTTTATCTTTTTATTGTTTTGGTTTATTTATTTGTGTTTTTTTATTATGGGCCCTCTATGTATAATTACTTAATGCAATGTTATTAAGTAACAGTATAACTCAACCAGCTTTGCGCTCTCACAGTGATTTGACTCTCCTAGCCATTGGATTCGGCTATTGAGCGCTCGAGATCGTCTCAGGTGGCCAAAAGGACTCTAGAAGGAGTTCTCGTCACTGATTTGCGTCGAACGGGGCTGCCTGGACATTGCTGGGCTTCTGCTCTGCAGACAGAACTGTATGTCTTGTGGTTAATCGGGCCGAGAGTACCTCAAACGAGCCCAAAAAATATCATTCCAATCCAACAACGAAGGCCTCGCTTGCAAACATGTTCCTCTCTTCTCTTTCTTAACCCTGACCCTATCTCAGAAAGAAAAAAAACTTACCCTCGCGTCGCCGGTGCCTGATCTGCCTTGCCCCATGTAGCCGTGTGAGCTGCACCTTGACAGGATTACGGCGCGCGCTTGTCGCCGGCAAGATCACGGCGAGGCAATGCGAGTAACAGGGAGGACGTCTTGTTGCCAATGCTCCCTTCCACCACCAGCTCTCCCACTCCGTGTTTTCATTCGTAGCATCGAGCTGTTCTTCTCCGGAGCACCGGCACATGCATCGGGCGAATGTCGCGCAGGCAGCACACTATACTCCATGTTCTATAGGCTCTGGTTGCCTCCGGATTAACCAATGTTTGTGTAAGAGAAGGTACTATTATGTTCCAGTTTTTATGTACGCCTTCCCTTGCGTGCTAAATTTTTAATTCAGAAAAAGAACTTGCCTTAAGAAAAAAGATCGATTATTGTGATTGTGATTAATTTTCTTACTAATGTGACAAATTTAGAATTCTAAGAAAATCATAATCTAAATCTCCTTAGTGTTGCTCATTCTGCAGAAAGGAATTAGATTTTGATTAGTCCATTATTTCAAGGTTGCAACAATCGAGATAAAATCTTTGTTAGTAGAAAAATCTACGTAAATATTTTTCTGCTGTGGTTCCAGCCCTAAAGGGTGTGTTTTTTTTTTCCATTTAATTTTGTATTCTTTTCTTGTTAAATTCCCTTGTTTTTATTTAGTAAAACTATGAAATGAATGGCACTAGAGGTTTCACGGTTTGTTGCCAAGCATTATGACAACTGGATGACTGACTTGATGTATATTATATCTCAACCAAATGTCTTTCTTGGTCTTTGGAGGCTACATAGAAGCTTTATTTATTGCTCTATAGATTTCATACGCACTTATTATCTCAATTGCAATGTGTAGGAACTTTCAATGATGAAGTTGAGAGTTTTGGTGATATTAGCCTCCAAGAAAACCTTCTTAGAGGCATTTGTACCTCAAGTATAAAAAATCACATTATGTCCCTTTCCTTTTAACAATTTAAATTCTTTTTTTTACAACTACCAATGCTTCTATTGATGGTCTAGTTCCATGAGGAGACTTTGTGATGAATCAATTGGCAAAGAGGCTTCACGCGCAGTGAAACTTGTGTTTTTTCCCAAGTATTTGGGAAAAGCATGTTTTCGTAGGAGAAATCATCTAATATGGTAGTACACTAATAGTACAAACAAGCCAATATATCCATAACTCCCAAGTGAGTAGACAGTTTTTCATTTATCATAGTGTATGTCAACTGTCAAGCATGTTTGTTCGATAAGTTATCTTAGTTGTTTTTTGTGAGTAATTGTACTTTGTGTTAGCCAGTGAACACATACTATATTTTTGCCTTTTATCAAATAACCATATTTATTAGCCATTCTCATCAAATTAGAAAAATACAACCCTTTAGAGGATTTTAATCATCCTTGCAGCTTCAGGAGTTGAAGCTGCTTGGGGGGAGGATATTAGTAGTGTTTTCTTTTACACGGGCAAATTATAACATCGACTAAGAAAAAAGCGTTTTGCCATATGACATATGCTGTCACTCATGTTAGATATTAATTTTGCAAGGTTAAGATGTGTTATTTTCAAGGAGCCTTCTGTTCAGCCATATCCAGTTACAAGTTTTTGTTAACCATTTTTTTAGATTGTACTGTACATTGTTGTTTGTGTTTATTTTATTTTTGTTCCAAAATCTTGTTGGTTGCAAACTCGTCTTTTAACTATACAATTGTAGTAATATTGATGTGGCTATGATCAATAGTGATGTTGTGGTGTTTGGAACTTAGTATCATGGTCATGTATAAAATTCTCCACTCTGACCAAGGATGCGGTTTTGCCACTCAAGAACTATACACTACTAGGAAAACGGCTATAGGTAATCAGCACATCCGTGGCTCACATGGTTGAAGTGCCCTACGGCTAAAACAGGCGTGGCTCACCTGTGGGCAGTGCCCTACTAATAACTAGAACAACTGTGGCGCACATGACTATAGTGCGCCACAGATGTGTGTGGGCCAGGGCCCTGTTGGCCGCACGCCAAACATCTGTAGCGCACTACAGTCATGTGCGCCACGGTTGTTAGGGTCATCTGTGGCGCACATGGGGCTGGTGTGCTACGCCTAAGCGCATGCCCCCCTCTGCTCTGAAACGGCCACAAACTTCTGTGGCGCACTCGGCCTAGTGCGCCACAGGGAGTAGGAGCATCTGTGGCGCACATGGCATAGTGCACCACAGATGTTTGTACTCCCTGTGGCGCACTAGGGCTGTGTGCGCCATGGATGTGTCGATTTCTTTAGGACAGCACTTTATGTGCACATGTGTGACCACATCCACCACCCCACACTTCACTTTCCCCTTCTTCTTCCTCCTTAGATCTAGTTGGGATCTTCTCCTTCCCACCTCAATTTCTCCACACATTCACCATTTTTAGCATGTAAAACTTGCTTTGGATGTTACATATATAAGTAATAGAGTAGGTCTCCGGTCTCTCATCTATCCTTCTCCGGTCGACGCGCGCACCTCTCCTTTCCATCTTTCTCGCGATCGGTCTCTCATCTCGGTAAGTTGTCTATGTAAGGATGTGTTCATGTGTATATGGATGATGCTGTGCTCATATGTATGTAGATGATCGATGCTCATGATGTGTGTATGTGGAGAGGATCGATGGTCATATGTGTGTGTATATGGAGAGTATCGATGATGCTCATGCATGTGTATATGGAGAGGATAATGATATGTTCATGTGTGTATGGATCGGTCTCTCTCTCTCTCTCTTGTGTTTGTATGTGAACAAGTTGCCATTTGTTTTGCCAAAATGTTGATTCATTTCCATTTTGGCAAGACTTTGGCATTTCGCAAAGGTCCTAATTTTAGGATAGGTCATGCCGAAATTTTCTATCGACCATTGCATGCATGCATTCATTATGTGGTTCTAATAGACTTCAAAATTGTACCGTGTACATCGTGCAGGCAAAAATGGTCCGCATAATGAGCGAAGGCATTGTGGCTAGATTTTTGAAATGTGCGACGGCCGACATGATACGAAATAACAAGACGGATATAAGATGTCCGTGCAGAAGATGCAAACTCAACTGGGTGATCGACCAAGATTCCGGGAATCTGCAGGCGCACCTGCGCCGCCATGGTTTCATGGATGGATACACTCGTTGGATAAGCGATGACGTAGATGATGGAGACGGTGAAGAAGGTGGCCAACATGACGATGATCATCATCACGGCGAGAACGGGCGAGATGATGAAGAGTCTCCTGGAGATGGTGAAGGTGCGGAAGCAGACCGGTATGATGATGATCTAGATGCCGGAGGAGCAGACGACGATGGAACAACGTCAGGCTGGGTGCGGGACCCTTATGTGCAAGAGCTGCTTCTCAAGCAGACGAGTAACGCCAGGGCTGCCGCTAGAGAGAAAGCCAAGCTTGCGCAACTTGAGAAAGACGCGGTTACTCCATTGTATGAAGGATGCAGGCCCGATGATACCCGGTTGAATGTAACGCTCAAGGCTATGGAGATGAAGGCAAAGCACAAATTGAGCGACGCAAGCTTCGACGATATGATGGCATTCTGGCACGATCGTCTCCCGGAGGGGAACACATGTCCAACTAGTATCGAGGATGCCTAGAAAATCGTCTGTCCTCTCGATCTACCGCACGTTAGATATCACGTATGCATCAATGATTGCATCATTTATCGGGGCGAGGACGCGGAGAAAACCACATGTCCGGTGTGCGGCGTGAGTCGATACAAGAAAGGGAAGAAAGCACCTCGAAAAGTGGTATGGTACTTTCCTATCACTCCTCGTCTGCAGCGCTATTTCGCGGACCCTAAGGAAGCGAAGCTCATGCGATGGCATGCGGAAAGGAAGAAGCCAGGAGATGATGATGACCCCGAAAAGGATGAGCTGCTGACGCACCCTTCAGATGCTAGCCAGTGGAAAGCATTGGACCTCGAATTCCTAGAATTCGGTGGAGATTCGAGGAACATCAGGCTTGGTGCGAGCACCGATGGACTCAATCCGTTCGGTAGCCAGAGCACGCACTTGGCCAGGGTGCGCTACGCCTAAGTGGGTAGGACTAGTTGATCCACGCCCTCCCCATCGTCCTCAGACACAGCTAGATCGTCTAAGTCCCTCCCCGCATCATCTCCATCCCCCATCGACGCGCCGCCGCCGCTGCATCCCAGGAGGAGGAGGCCGCTGCCGCATCCCAGGAGGAGGAGACCGCCACGCCAGGAGGAGGAGGAGGCCGCCTTGCCCATGCGCTCGTTCCGTGGAGGAGGAGGTTGGTGGCGGCGAGGTTCCTGCAGCGTCGGCTCCGCTCCGTCCGCCAGCCCTCGTCGTCCTCATCTCAGAGGTGAGTGCCGCCCCTCCCCTCTCTCCTTCTCTTCCTCTCTCCTCGAGCAATGGTTAGGGTTAGCACCTGATGATTCAATTGATGCCTCTGATGGTTAGGGTTAGCAATGGTTAGGGTTAGGGTTAGCACCTGATGGAATTGACATTTTTTCCTAATGATTGGTGGTTGTCTGACAAAATGAGATGGCCATGGGAGTTCAGAGAAGTCCATGGGAATTTTCTGTCACAAAAACGAGCAAAAATGGGAATCTAGCAAAGCACATGTAGGTGTCCCTGGCTGGCTAGATCAGTAACACAACATGAACATTTGGCTAGATCAGTAACAAAAATGAAGAACTAAACAGGTACCAAGTAGCTAAGAATTGACATTATGTTTGATAGTGAGCTTACAGTGATCTTCCACTGTGTTAGATAAATCTTGATGGTCGATTGGATGTTAGATAAAATTTGGCCTAACATGTTACTTTCATCATACAGTGGGCATACTGTTATCTTTCACAAGTAGATAAATGACCCATGATCTAAGACATGTTACTGTCGAGGCAATGTAGATGCTACTGTCATAAAATCTGGAGCTTTGGGTTCTACTTGGCCAAATTTAGAAATCTAGAGCTTTGGGTTCTACTTAGGGAAGGGGAATTGGGAAACAATGGCTCATCTGCTCATGTAGCTCTAGATTTTAATTGTTGGTGCTTAATCATCACTTGATGTTGCCATTGCCGTCGTGTTTGTATGAGGTCTCAGTCAGATGTAGTTAAGTCTGGATGCAGTAGTTTGCTCCTCTACTAGTCAAGCACATGCCAAGGTTAAGAGTAGCAAGCTGAAGGTTAGGGTTCAGATCAGTAGCTTAGGTTCAGATCAGTTTGCTCCTCTACTACTTGTTTTCCTGGGTTTAGAGTAAGCTTAGGGTTCAGATCAGTAGCAAGGTTCAGAGTAAGCTTGGTAGATAGCAAGGTTCAGTGTAGCTTAGGGTTCATAGTAAGCTTGGTAGATGGGCTCAGAGTAGCTTAGGGTTCATAGTAAGGTTCAAAGTAGCTTAGAGTAAGGTTCAGAGTAGCTTAGCCTTAGAGTAAGGTTCAGAGCTAGCAGTACCTATGTTTAGGGCTTGGGGTTGTGAAATTCTCTGTAGCAGAACATGATATGTGTTTGTATCCAAGCTTCTTTAGTTGTGGATTATATTTCCTATTTTATACTGTGTTTTATGAGTACTTGAAACAATACTGTGAAACAAAGCATGATATGAGTACTTGAAACAATACTGTGAAAATATATCTTGCTTTGTCATATTGTTTTATTTGATCAAATCTATCTGGCTTGCATTGCATTGTCAGATAGTCTTATTTATTACCTTGTGTTGTTCTTTAATGTGTAGATTGTATGTATGTGCAAGGTAGTAAGATCCTTCTTTCAAGTAGATGTCCATTTCTGGCTTAGATATTACAAAAGTTTGCAATGTTTGTGGCTGATCTAAAATGCTCCTGGTGATGGTCTAGTAGTGCTGAAATGGTGACCATATAATCTGATCATATTTGCTAGTGCTGATCTAAAATGCTCCTAGTTTAAAATGCTCCTGGTTTGAAAATACATGGTGAAAACTTGCTGTCATATAATCTGACCATATTTGCTGTCATATTTGATGTCATATAAGTTATTTGTTGTCATATAAGTTACTTGTTGTCATATAAACTTGTATTTGCTTGCTGTCATATAATGACAGGTGCTATAATCTGCATGTATTTGCTTGCTATCATCAATGACAGGTGATATAATCTGTGGTGATATAATTGTACCACTTGAAATTGTGATTGTGCTTGTATGAGGCACTTTATTATGTCGTGTATGCAGGTTCTTGTATGAAATGAGTCCCGATTTTTGCCGGAATGTTGATTAACTTCCGTTTCGGCAGAAATCGGGCACTCCTAGTTTAAGAAAATTAGCAAAGGTCATGCCGGATTTTTCCGTGCATTTAACCAATTATTTGTTTTTTATTAGTGCAAAGATGTGTGACAACGACGAGGCTGGATGTTCTAAGCGCATCAGCGCTAAAGGAGAACTCAGACCTCCGAATAAACAATTGACATTCTGGGAGGCGGCCCAGCGGCTAGAAGACGATGAAGAATACCATCCTTCGGAGAGCGAGGATGATGAGATGGAAGACGCGGAGGAAGAAGCCGAAGGAACGGCGGACGATGAAACCACTGATGGCGGCGAGGGCACAGGAAGTGGTAGCAACCCTCCTAAGAAGAAGAAGAAGAAGCCGAAGGACCGGCGCCCGAACACGATCGGCACAGTCAGGGAGGAAATTACCGAAGTGAGCCCATCAGGGGTTCCTTTGGAGCACGCCCTTGTCGTCAAAGGGTACGGTGGGCAAGTGGCGGCGACCACCCGGACAACCATCTCGATCAACACCGAGAATCTCCGGCATAAAGATAATGGCCACTTGCGCACACTCCTCTTCGAGAAGCTGCACGCAAGATACAAGTTCCCCGCTAAGTATCAGAACACAAATTATCATGGGAACGAAGTAAACAAATCCGCCCTCACCAAGATGAGCACCGCACTGGCCAGCTGGAGAACCCGGATAAAGAAGAAGATCTATAAAGAAGGCAAAAGTCTCGAGGAGATCCAGAAGATTGACCCGCAGATCACCGAAGATCAGTTCCGGGAGTTCAAGGAGAGGTGTGAATCCGAAAGAGCCGTGGCCAATAGTAATCGGGGAAAGGTGCTGCAGGCGATGAATATAGGTCATCACCATCTCGGATCTGGTGGATACAGAACCGCGGAGGCCAAATGGAATAAGGAGGACGAAGAGTATAGATCCAAGGGGATAGAAAACCCCTTTGCCAAATTCGAACCCGGGCAGGTTCGAAACTTCATCAGGGCCCGTTACCATGTGGACCCAAAAACCAGACAACTCACCGCGGATCCTGTGGTGAAGGAATTCGAGGAAATTGTGGTAAGTATAATCTAATTACCGCGGATCAACACGATTGCAATCTAATCGATGATCTAAATGATTCACTGTTACTTCTTCTGCAGGAGGAGGAAATTGTTGCTAGTCATGGATCCCAGGGTTCCTCATCCCAGGGGTCGACGGCGGCCACCTGGTGGGATAACCCTTTTAACAGGGCGATGAACCGGGCCAAGAAAATAGAGCCGGTTACGAAGAAGCCGTCGTCGGCTGGCTGTCTGGCCGGCCTCGGGGGTAAGAATTGGGTGGATCATTTTGGTCCACCGTCGAGGACGCATGTGGCGTCGTCGGGAAGGAGCGAGGAGGAAAACCGAGAGGTTCAAGAACTTAAGGCACAAGTGGCGCGGATCCCGCAGATCGTCCAAGACAACGTGGCAATCACCCTCACGTCCTTCCTGCGTACCTTGGTGGAGTCAATAGCGAACTGGAGTGCGGGTGGTCGAGTAGGGCCGTGCCCGATTCCAAGCATGGTCAGCAGCCACTCGAACAACGCGGCGCCGACGAATCAGGCGAACTACGTGTTCGTGACTCCGCCCGCTAGCACCGCGGCGCCGCAAGTGTTGGTGACTCCCCCTGCCATCACCGCGGCGCCGGAGTACATGTTGGTTCCCCCCTACCATCGTTGCGGCGGCACCGGAGCTCCAAGCACCCGTCGGTAGGGAGAATACACCGGCGGCTAGCACCGCGCCATCAAGCAGCCCTTCCGTCTCTTGCACGCCCATCGCCGTATGCGGTGCGTCGACATTAGCCGATCTCGACGCCATCACGGTAAACAAATTGCTTTAATTACCGCCTTTCATGCCATCTATTACTCTTATGGCATCTCGCTCTGACGACGCCGTACATGTTTTCCGCAGACGGATGTTCCTTGCACTCTCTTATGCTACGTGAACAACGAGCTGAGGGATGTTGCCAAGGGTACCATCGTTCAACCCTTGCAGCGCACGTTCCACTCAAAGCCGATGCCAGATAGCGTGCACATGGTTAAAATTAGTCGGGTGCTAAGGGGCTGCGACGACCTGGAACCTCCCATTCAACCCCCAGGAGCGAATGAAGAAGAGCCGTCTGTCCTCAGAAGTTGCTTCGGCTTATTCTTGCTATGGCCAAAGAGCATGATCCGTTTGGGGACGGCGGGGGCCATCACACCACAGACAACAGCACCGCCTGTCGTGCCAGCGACAAGCGGTGGCAAGGCCCCCTTACCGCCCTCGCCGTCACCTCCACGCGGTGGGTCGGATGATCATGTTGATGATATGCACATGGCGCAGGATCCGGCCGAGGACGACGAAGACTGGAATGATCACTTCTTCAGCACTCAGTTTGGCAACGAAGAAGACCTAGCTGGTGGCCCCACAGAGAAAGCCACTATCACCAAGCGTCTATTTGGTTCTCAGGAGACGCCTCCAGCTTGCGCCTTTACAAAGCCAGCTGATACAACCAAGCGACCCTTTATTCTAAGCCCTGACACACTACATAGGGCGGCCAGTGCTCAGATTGCGGTGCCTGCCCGCTCTCCAAAAGGAAAAAGGGGCAGGAAAAGAAAATCTAGCAGCTCGAGCCAGCCGGTGGCGTCAACAACTGCGAATCCGATCAGGTTTCGGGACGGGCCACCAAGACCCGAGGGTATTATATGGAGGATTCATGTGGCGGGTGAGCCCATACTACCTAAGAATTTGCGGAAGCTCGCCAGTTCGGAACTGCAGAGTGTGCATGACAGCGTGCTGACGATAGAGAGAAGCCTTTTATCGGAGAAAGATCCCTCGCACCCGGTATTCGTGGTTAAGGTGCCACCAGGCTTGGGCTTCGTCGACACTGCCCCCGCGGATCTGTTCTTCCTGCGGTTCGAGGACATCTTCAATATGTTCCACCTATACCCGCTGCACTATACCATGGTCCGTCTCTTTTCTCTCAGCCTGGCCACGCAGATCATTAGAGAGAACACATCGGGCATCGCTATAGTGGACCCCTACTACATGCGTGACGGCTGCTTGGGTTCCCCCGCCGAACGACGTATCGTGGCCTCGTACCTAAAAAGAATCCTCGTGGCGAACAAGACAAAGGAATACATTCTCGTGCCTTACTTTCCCGAGTAAGTCGTTATTCACTCGCCACCGTCGATTGGCTTTATTAGATCATCATCATTCTTTTTCCAACACATTCCATTTGAATTTTTTGCGCAGAGATGAACACTGCACGCTCATCTCCTTATCGCCAAAGCATTCCCACGCCACGTATTTCGACTCGGGGAGTCTAGAAAAGAAGAAAAACTACGACAAGATCAAGGAAGTTCTGGATGATGCTCTCACTGGCTTTGCCTCGACGGAAGGCACCAGCTTCGTGCGTAAGAAGGTCAAGTTCGGCAGGCACGTCTTCAACCACGTAACGGAGTTCCCCTGCGTGAAGCAGCCAGAAAACAGTAAGAAGGAAGCCTACTACGCACTCCAGCACATGAGGGCGTTCCTACTTGACCAGCAGAATTCTACGCTGCCAGATCATCTCAAACAGTGGGCCGAAGCAAAGGCCAAGATCAATGATTCGGATATTAGACAAGAGATGTATCGCATCCAGCAGCAGTTTGGGGTAATCATCTTTCGTGATGTCATGACTTCGGGGGGGATCTTCTACGGAGGAAATATCCCGAATAACCGTGACATAGAAGATCGCCTAGAGATGCAAGGTGACTATAGGAAGTTCATGACGAGACAGGGCGCCCTCCCGTTCCCTAAGTCGATCCAGAAGGCTTGATGTTGGCCTAGTTGTAGTTATAAACTATAGATGACCTTTGTGTGTGTGTGTGTGTGGACGACAAGTAAACTTATTTTGCTTATTATTATTATATATCAATCAATGCTTGGTTTTTTTGCTTACTCTTTGGTCCTTTGCTCAATTTGGTCCTTCTTTTTTTCCTTACTCTTTTTTCGAGAATAATGTCGATGATTGAAATGTCGTGGCACACTATATATGTGAATGTGCTACGATGGGATTGTACGCCTTGTGCTATGCACAAGTCCAGGTGTTGTGCATCCTACTTGGCGTACGGTTCCATCGTAGCATATTCCTGTGTCGAACGACCTATGTATATATATGAGGCATGCTTTTTGAGTTACTTTGGTATTTTTCGAGAATAATGCCGATGATTGAAATGTCGTGGCACACTATATATGTGAATATGCTACGATGGGATTGTACGTCTTGTGCTATGCACAAGTCCAGGTGTTGTGCATCCTACTTGGTGTACCGTTCCGTCGTAGCATATTCCTGTGTCGAACGACCTATGTATATATATGAGGCATGCTTTTTGAGTTACTTTGGTCTTTTTCGAGAATAATGCCGATGATTGAAATGTCGTGGCACACTATATGTGAATGTGCTGCGATGGGATTGTCCGCCTTGTGCTATGCATAGGTCCAGTTGTTGTGCATCCTACTTGGCGGATAGTTCCATCGTAGCATATTCCTGTGTCGAACAACCTAGTTATATATGAGGCATGCTTTTTGAGTTTGGTCTTTTTGATTTAGGAGTACTTTCTATAAGTGTATCTTCATATGCGACTTTAATTATATATGTTTTTTTTAATAGTCAGTTAATTATTATTGTCAACTTATAAATGACGTGGTACGTCGTGTACAAGGGACGGGTTTCCGGAGTCTACGATGATTGGGAAGACTGCCGGAGACAGGTGCACCGTTTCAGCGGCAATAGCTACAAAGAGTACAACACTATGGCGGAGGCGGAAGCTAGATACACGCGCTATCTAGCGGGAGTTAGGACAAGGAACCAGATGAAGACCTACACCTTCGTCGCGGCGGTAATCATGCTTATCTTCTTTGGTTATTTATCCCGCGTTTGTGTCTAGCTAGCTAGTTTAGATGTCTAGGCGAGCTTTCGAGTTCTAACTTGTTCGATCGACACATGTATTCGCATGTCACCAACTACTACTTTGTAACATGATCGAAACAATGTAATTAACTTAGACTATGTATTCATGTATGAGACTTATCTATATGTATTTGTTTCAATCTTGTTTTTCATATTGAGTATTTATATATATAATTGTATATCTTGTATCTGTGTGTATATCTGCTGTAATATCGTATATAATCTGTATTGCATATAATCTGGCTCGGAAATTAAAAATAAAACAAAAAATACATCTGTGGCGCACATGGTCTACCTTCTGTGGAGCACTACACCTAAAGCGCACTATGAAAGTTTAGTGGCGCACTTGGTAGTGCGCTACAGAAGATCCCAGGGGTAGCGCACCATCCCAAACTTCTGCGGCGCACTAGGAGGTGCGCTACGCCTATCTCTACACAACCGTGGCGCACTAGGCAGTGCGCCACGGCTGAGAGATAGCCGTAGCGCAAGGCCCGTGACGCACTGCTAGTGCGCCACGGATGGGCATTCCTGGTGCGCCACTAACAGCCTGTTTCCTAGTAGTGATAGACATAAACTTTTTTGAGTGTACTAATATTGTTTTTGGTAAGTTGAGATTTTTCTTACGCAAACTACCTACTCCATCCGTCTTAAAATAGATGTCCTAAATTTATAAAAAATTGGATAAAACTAGACACTATTTAGTATATAGATTCATCTAAAATTTAAAAAACCCGAGACATCTATTTCGAGACGGAGGGAGTACTATATTCATCTTATATCTATTTGCTATTCCTCTTATTTATCTTTCTAGATGTGCTTTCCTTATAGGGAATCTCTAGATGTGGTCAAGTGTACAATGTCTAGAGCAAGGAAGAGAACGAACTTGAGAAGGACAACCTTCTCTTCACGACCCAAGCGGACCGATTTAGAGCATTTTTACGGTGGCCCGTTTGGTATTGCCTCACGAGCACGGTTGCCTGTGCGGGCCGAATCACGGTCATGTAACGGATCGGAACCGGAACGGCAGCTCCATCTCCTCGGAGCCCTTCCATACTCAGAGCACCGGAATCTGCCTGCAAAGATCGGCCGCGTACTGTCGACTCGATTTTTTGCGGTTTGGATGGATATATGCTGTTCCGCTACGCGGTGCAAACGATGAATTACCTGGACCTGGAGGCATCTCTGCCCTTCCTTATCTGCTGCTTGACGAACACGGAGGGTATGTCCAAAATATAACTTGAAAAGCTACTACAGTACTATTTAATCTGCGGTCCAACACTCTTCAAGTGTGTTCGGTTCCAGAACTAGAGGGGACGGAACGGAATGGTTCCGTTCCGACGTCATGGAACGGTTCCGACCTCGTGTTCGGTTCGTAAATAATTGAGAAACGGAACGATTCTGATTTTTGTTCGGTTGGTGGAATTGAAGAACGGAACATAGAACCAAAACATTGCTAAATATTTCATTGATTTAAGATTAAACTTAATCCTCTTACCAAATCATAATCAACAGTAACAAAGAATCTTGCTGGACGAATCGGAGCCAAAATCTGAGATCAAAATCGGAGCCAATCATCGCTGCTGGACGCGTGCTTGGTCGCCGCCGCCGCTTGCTTGCGCCTGCGCGGCCCGTGCGTGAGTGGCTGCCTCGCGGCCGCCGCTGCTTGCTTGCGCTTGCGCCGCAAGCGCGTGAGTGGCTGCCGCCGTCAGGCCAGCTTCGTTGCGCCGCCGTCGGGCCTGCTTCCTGTGTTGTTCCGCTGCATGCTCCGCGTGGGCCGCCTGTCGCCGCCGCGTGGGCCGCCTGCCGTCGCCGCGTGTGTCGTTGCGCCGAAGGTTAGCGAGAGAGAGGCTAATTGTACGAATTAGCGAGCCGTTCCTCACGATCCGGCCGATTCGGTCACACCACCTCGTTCCGCGTATCAGAGGAATATTCCGTTCTGGAGAACTACCTCGTTCTGTTTCTTTCATCCAACCGAACACACGTATGGACGCTAGGCACGCAACGGACCGGTTTGTTCGACCAAATTCCAGAACCGAACACACCCTTCCTCTCCGGCCTGAGCGCCTGCCAGCACCCTGTCTGCAACTGTCAAAAGCTGTTAGCACAACAACTCTTACAGTGCCAGCGCCGGCCCCAAGTGCAAAGGACGGGAAATTGAAATTGGTATCAATTAATCCGAGCAGTTATGCAAAATAACCCTTAAAAATTTACAAGTTTTTATTTCTTCCAAACATTGGAAACTTCGACGCGAAAAGCAACCCTACATTTACAGCTGGAGTCGCTGGGCTCTTTGGAACAACCCGACAATCGCTGATGCAGGCGACAAGCACTGCATCCTGATCCTGACAGCCTCTATAGCCTGACAGACCTTTTGCAGGGCTTATCTCCAGTACGACAGGAAAGCGACTCAGTTCCAATGTAGCAAACCAAGGAAGATCACAACTGAGGGCACCCTCTAATCGGACACCGATTTCGTCCGGTTTTGTTCCGTTTGCGGTGGAAACAGACACGAATGGACCCGTGTCCTGTTTGGGGTGGTACATGCACCCAATGGGATACATGGCGCATATGCGAGCTCGGTCGTGGTGGCTCTCGCGATGCTGCCGCATGGGCAGTGCGCCGTTTCTCCACGACGCCAACACCGACGCAAAGTGCAGAGCCGACCTTGTGTGCCCTTCCTCCTAGCTTCCACGACTCGCGCCTCGTCCGCCATCACCCATAGCATGAGCGTCGATGTAGGGCACGACACGAAGGAGCGGCACGGGGCGCCGGAACTCAAGGGCCTGTTAATCTCTACAGCAGGCTATCAACAGCCACGAGAGGATGTTACCGCTTCGCCTCATCCGATGGCTGTCCTTTAAATTAGTTTAAATTCAGTTTCTTAAATTCCATCTGAATTGTAAGTTTAAATTATTTGTATCGCAGCTCCTCTAGATACTCGTTATAACCAAGGAGAGAGGGTGGTTGGGTTGCGCGATCAATATGAAACCCTAATTATCTTATTTGCCTTCCTGTTCTTCGTTGCCTTTCCTTCGTGTTACAACAATTTATCTTCAATTCCAGTTATTCCTACACTTATTTCCTTGCAATTACTTCCTTCTACCCAATTCCTGGTTCGGGATCCTCTCGTTCATGTCTGGATCCTGACAATTGGTATCTGGAGCCAATTTTTTCCCGCGCGCCTCCCACCCACTCCACATTCCTTCGCTGAATCCAGATTCGAGGTTCCCTACGAAACTCCTCTGTTGGGGTAAAATCCCTCCCAATCTGGACTGTGACCCAGGCCAGCGGCTCGCCTAGTGGAAAAGATCCCTCCTCATGCCACATCGGCGAACAAGATCTCAAGAGAAGATGGCGGCTCAAGCAGTCCTAGCCACCGCGCAAGCCCAAGCGGAAGAGGAAGCTGAGATTGCTGCTCGCTTACCTAGGGAAGTCCTCAACCTCAGTCGCCGCATCGACCATCAGCAGTCAACGGTGGACACCATCCAAGGTAACCTCTCGAAGCTGACTGAGATGGTAGAGAAAATTGACATGGACATGAACATAGTAGAAGCTCCGCAAATTGCAGCTGCTAGGGAAGCAGTACCACCCAATTTTTCCACACCACCGCACCAGCCAACCAATTTGAGCCCGATTGCTGAAGGAGTCACGCCAAATCCTTCCCCCATCACCAAATCAGCGCAAGCCATCCAACCAAATTCAGCTCCTTTAGTGTCTGCACTAGCTAATACAAACCAGCACCAAAAAGCTCCACCTTTCTTAGCATAGGAGCAAACGAAGGCAAGTTCGTCTTCTAACCCATAACACTACCAGCAAACAACCTCACCTCACACAAACCTATCAAACAAACCCAAACAACTCATATCAGCCAATATATCCACTACCATCACCTTCCCAACAAAACTACTATCCTCCACAACAACCAACATACCAAGGTTAGCCTCCCCAACAAGGATGCTATCACTATCCCCCACCTCAAGTTCCATATTACCATCCTTACAATTTCCCCCAACAACCTTACAATTATCCACCTCCTTTACCTACTCCTACTCCATATTATTACCCACCTCCACCATAGCCCCAACCAAACCTTCCTAAACCGACCTAGGCTCCTCTAACCACTCCACAACCACACAATACTCAACCTACCACCAACAATTCCTCCACCCAAGAACCATATATTCGCACACCTAATGTAGAGTTACCCTTATTATATGGAGAAAATGCTCAAAATTGGATAGAGGAGTGTGAAAGCATATTCCAACTCATTGGAATTGGTGATGAATCCAAGATAAAATGGGCAAATGCTCATATCATAGGCAAAGCAAAAACTTGGCTATCCAGCAGTAATTTGGAATTGATCATGTTAGATTGGCAACAGTTCTGTCATCTCCTATGTGACAGATTTCCAGCCCCGAGGGAACATGATTCAATGGAACAATTTCAACAGTTGAAACATACAACCACGGTGAATCAATACATTGATGTATTTGAAGAATACATGATCAACATGCAGAGGGACCACCCCTACTTGATAGCCAACTTCTTCCTGCTCCGATTTCTCAGTGGCTTGAAATAAACAGTGAAGCATGTTGTCAAGAGTCACAACCCAACCAACCTGAAATCTGTATACTAGCATGCTAGATAACAAGAGTTAGCATACCTGGCAGCCAACAAACGTCCAGTTACAACTGTTAATACATCTAGACCTACAAGGCATGGTTCATTCAAGCAAACCAACAACTTTAGAGACAAGTCAGTGACCAAGCTATCTGATAAACCTAGATAAAAAGGTAAATGTTGTCCATTGGACATAAGTGTGCAACTACGAAGAGCATAGTACATGCCATCGAGCTGCAAGGCCATAGCGATTCTGAAGATGGGAGTGAGCAAATGATACCTTTCATGATGCCCTCATAGATCCTGTAGTGCCAATACTGCCTGAAAAACAACTGGAAATACCCCTGTAAAAGCACCAGAAACCTTAATGCAAATTTTAGCTGAGGCCCTTCATGGTATACCTGGTGCTACTACACTCCCTGTATTGGTGAAGATTGGAGGATAGCAAGCCATAGCCTTAATTGACAGTGACAGTACTAATACCTTATTATACAATGCTTTTGTCAAAAAAGACCAAACTACAGATACAAGCAACAAAAGCACGAAGAGTTCTGGTAGCTGGAGGAGGATAACTTCTTTCTGAAGGAGACATCCATGATTGCCCTTTCACAATCAACAAAACACCATTTGCATATACTTGCAAGGTCCTTCGTCTCAGAGGATATGGCATGATACTGGGAGCCAATTGGTTAACCACACACAATCCTAACTATTATGACTGGGAACAGAGGAAAGTCTCCATAACAGTCAATGGGAAATGGTGCACCTTAATGGATAGAGCAGCTCCATTGGATAAAACAGTGATATCAGCCGAATCATGTTCTAAACTGTTGCTGCAGGGAGCACAAGCATTCTTGATCATAACACCCCTTGAAGAAAAAGACAACACCAACCCAACCAACAAGGACAATACCAGTCTACCTTCCCCTGTTCAAGATATTCTGGAACAATTTCAGGACATCTTTACCGAACCAACTGGTTTACCTCCTAGCAGAACATGTGATCACTCCATTCCCATCCAGGAGGATGCACAACCACCTAATTTAAGACCATATAGAATGCCACATAAACATAAGAACATTGTAGAGGAACTCATCTAGAAAATGCTCAAGAATTCTGAAATCAGATTCAGTTCCAGCCCATATTCTTCACCTGCAATCTTGGTGCGGAAGAAGGATAAAACCTGGAGGCTATGTGTAGATTGTAGGCAACTAAATGCTTTGACCATCAAAAACAAATACCCCATCCCTATAATTGAGGACTTGCTTCATGAATTACAAGGCACAATTTTTTTTCCAAATTGGATTTAAGATCTAGTTACATCAAATCATAATGAAAGAGGGGGATATCCAGAAGACAACATTCAGCACTCACACATGACACTATGAGTATTTAGTGATGCCATTTGGACTGACGAATGCCCCTGCAACATTTCAACATCTCATGAATAACATCTTCTCGGAGTACTTAAGGAAATTCATCTTAGTCTTTTTCGATGATATCCTCATCTACAGCAAAAATATAGCCCAGCACAGACAACACCTCTATAAGGTACTGCAAATATTCAGGCTACATCAGCTCAAGGCAAAGTTTACAAAATGTACATTTTCCACTCCTACTGTGGAATATCTAGGGCACATCCTGTCTGGTGATGGAGTAGCTACAGACCCATCTAAAATAGCTGAAATCACAAGCTGGCACACACCCAAGAGTATCAAGCAACTTGGGAAAATCTTGGGCCTCACATGCTACTATCGAAGATTTCCAAGTATATGCTTCCATATGTAGACCCTTACATGATATACTCAAGAAATATTCCTTTCTTTGGACCAAACAGCGGGATCAGGCTTTCAATACGCTGAAATTAGCCATGACCTGTCCCCCAGTACCGGCTCTTCCAAATTTCACTCTACGCTTCCTTCTGGAAACTGATGCTTCAGGGAATGGGCTGGGAGCAGTATTAATGCAACAAGGTAAACCCCTGGATTATTTCAGCAAGGAAATTGGTCCAAAAGCCATGGCACTGTCCATATATGAAAAATAAGCAGTGGCTATACTTGAGGCACTCAGGAAATGGAGGCATTACCTCCTGGGAAACAAGCTACTGATCAGAACAGATCAAAGAAGCTTAAAATACCTCTGTAGTCAGAAGTTGCTGGAAGGAATTCAACACAAGCTAATGCTCAAATTACTTGAGTTTGATTATGACATTGAATACAAAAAAGGCTCTGACAACATGGAAGCTGATGCACTGTCCAGGAAAATCCACAGTACAAAGATTGAGAATTGCAATGCTCTCTCCCTAGCAATTCCCTCCTGGATGATGGAGATTGCAACCTCTTATGAAGATACAACAAATGCACCCAACTTCTTCAAGAACTAGCTACTAAAGCTGATAGCCACCCCAATTATACTCTGACTTCGGGTATCATCGGATATAAAAACAAAATTATGGTGGGCCAAGCAAGCAATATCAGAGACAAAATATTTGACTATTTATGAGTGGAATTTTTGTACACTTTTATAGAAGTATTTTATGCATATCAACCACCCATATCATGCTTTATCTAGCTGCAGTTATGCCAAATATGCATGGTTTTTAATTTCATTCATTTTCATATGAGCTTTGCACATTTATTAGTTTAGGTAGAATTTTATCCCTCTTCCTTGTCTTTGACATGTGTGTAGGTGTTGATGATGATTATGGATAAAACAAAGGCAAAAGGAACAAAGAGAGCATAGTATGGAGGAGCTGTAGGGACCAGACTTAGCCATTTGAGGTGTTGGAAAAAGTGAATTTTTCCAACTTATCAAAATAAATATCCAATACCACTGGGTTTAGCCCTTGTCCATATGAAGCCAACGAGTCGAAAAACACTCAGTCGGAGTTCGTATAAGAAATGGCAGCCAAAACACTACGACACCCAGAAGTTTAACGACCAACTATACGACTGGAGCCATTTTTCTGGCCGTATAGTTGGGAAAAAGGTCATAAACGACTTGTTTTCGACTCTTGACTGCTCCAGAACCTTCCCTAAGACATATGACGGTATTGGGAGCAATCTAGGGCACTTCTAAGGCCTATATAAAGGTGGGAGGAGTCAAGAAACAAGGAGAGGACACCATAGCCCTTCAGGGGCAGAGCCCTGCCGCTGCCGCCACCCATCCGATCTCCACGGTGCCAGAGCTCTGCCTCAACCACACCTCCGAGATCTAGATCTCCCTCAACACTATCACTATCAAGGCATCCAAGCAAGAAGAAGAGGAGGAGAAGGAAGACATCACCACCACCACACATCAATCTCCATGTCCGTCATCATCTCCATCGCCCTCTCTCTCTTGTGTTTAGTAATTGTAAGATTAAACATGGTTGTGACATCATTATATATTTATATATGTTTTCCTATTCATCCATGTGTGAGTGATTGATTCAATTCTAGGTTGAGGTATGATCTAGTGCGCTAAGTTAGAATTTATTATGATCTAAGATAAGTTTATGTGATCCTTTGGTCCGGAAGTGCCTTTATGCCGTGTGGTGATGCGCGAGAATCATACATAGTGCACACAGAGTGACAGCCCGGTAATTAAATGTGGAGTGTTTATTTGTATAAGGAATCTCTTATAGATCATACATATATTTGCCCATCTAGTACTAGTGAGACCGAAGCCTAGAAGCCCTCTCTCATTACATTCGATCCTACAACTACAATCTCTTTAATTCAGTTCATATTCCTGTTTACTTTCCGTCTTAGTTTATTTTGTTCTTGTTAAAAGTTCTTTGTTATTAGATACTTTAAACCTCTCTCAATTATCATTGTTCTAGTAACTTATAGAATAGGCTATTTCCAAACCATGGTTTGGGTGCGAAACGTGGCTGCATTGACAACGTGGCTGCGGGGTCATGTTGTTTCCATTCGTCGATCTCCCATTGGGACAAACTCTTAAATATTTGCTGCTACAAGTACTGCAATAATCCTGTTGTTGGTGTAGAAAAATAAAAATAAGAAGCCTCGTGTTGAATATCCCACACATCTGACATCTACAGATGAAGTGAAACGGCTTTATGAAGAGTATCGGAGAAATGAAATACGCATCAAGAAGAAATAAGAAGAAGAAATCAAGGAATGGAATAAATTGAAAGCCGCTCAAACCTTATCCCCCACCTATTTCTGATCTTTATTATTCTTTTGACTCTAGTGATGATGAGGACCGTGAATCCAGTGTTGTTGTGGGACGCTTCGTTGGAAACCCCAAGAGCAAGGTTTGAAGAGCACAACAGCAAGTTTCCCTCAGTAGAGACCGAGGTTATCGAAGTAGAAGGAGGAAGGAAACGTCACACTGGTGTTGCAAGCAACACGGAGACCTGCACAACACAAACTCAAGACTTTGCCCCAACGAATTAGTGAGGTTGTCAAGCTTACCAGTTTGCTGTAACAAAGGATTAAATGTATGATGTGGAAGGTAATGATTTGCAGCAAGTAAACAAGTAACAGTGGAAGATGTATCAGTGGTAAAGATTGGACCGGGGTCCATAGTTCACTAGAGGTGCTCTCTTTAGATAAACAACATGGCATGAAGGGTAAACAAATTACAGCAGGGAAATTGACAGGAACTGAGCAAGGCATAACAATGCAATACTAGACAAAAATATCCTATGAGATTTGATTGGGCAATACAACAATATACATAGACCGCCATCCAACTGGATCTATGACTAGAAAGTCCACCTTTGGGTTATCATCGGAACCCCCTCCAGTATTAAGTTGCAAGCAACAGACAACTGCTTTAAGCAAAGTGTGTCAGGTAAACAATCCACTTGTTCCATGAACAAGAGACCGTTGTTTTCTCCCTAGTAGCAATAGCACATCTACAACCGAAGAGATTTCTGTAACTTCCTTTGGAAACTAGAGGCATGAACCCACTATCGAGCATAAATACCCCCTCTTGGAGTCACTAGCAACTACTCGGCCAAGATAGCTACTAACAACGGAGCGCATGCAATATCACAAACAACACAGACATGATAGAATCATATAGACAAAACCATTAATCAATCTGACATAGTAATCTCAATATCCATCGGATCCCCGCAAACACAACATGCATGATTACAAATAGATTAGATCTTGATCGTAAACGGATCTCACAAGATCTATACATGAAAGCACAAGAAGGAGATACAACCGTCTAGCTACTACATGGACCCATAGTCCCAGGTGGAACTACTCACACATCATAACAGAGAGAAGGCCTCCGGGATGATCTCCCCTCCGGCAGGGTGCCGGGAAGAGCTTCAGATCCCCCCGATCTAGGGACAACGGTGGCGGTGGCTACAGTAGGTTTCATGGAGTTTTGATCGGGTACTTAGGGTGTCTTCATCGGGGGCTTCTTATAGGCGAAGAGGCGAGACCGGGAGGCGACCAGGGGGGCCACACCCTGCCCAGGTTCGGGCCCACCCCTGGCCGCTCCTAGGGGGTTTGGCTGCCCTGGTTTGCTTCTCCGTCTCGCTTCTGGATTCTTGTCCCCCATGGTAAAATATTGACTTTGGCTTTTGTCCCGTCCAATTCCAAGAATATTGATTTTCTGCCTTTCTAGAACCAAAAACAGAAAAAAAGGCAACTGGCACTGTGGCAACTTATTAATAGGTTAGTTCTAGAAAAGATATAAAAACACTTGAAAGTGTAGACAAAGCAAAGCAAAGTATATACTAAACAAGCATGGAGCATCAAAAATTATAGATATGTTTCCGACGTATCAAGGACTTAAATCATTCTAGAATCCTTGATAATTTGTGAGACCCTGGCGCATGGCTTACCAACAAGTTGCAACTTTTTTCTGAAAGCTCATCCAAAAAGAACTCTAAGGTTAAGCATGCTTGGCCTAGAGAAATTTGAGGATGGGTGACCGACCGAGAAGTGGGTAACGGATGCGCATGAGTGAGGACAAAGTGTGCAGAAAAGACTAGTGATGGTCTGTGAGGCTAGTCTAGAGATCCTATTGAGCTGCCAGGAGTGACAGCCGCCGGTTCGAAGAGGCCAACGCGTTACAAGTGGTATTAGAGCTGACCCTTGCGGTTAAACGGGCGTGTGCGGGTCAGTGGCGGACATGTGGAGCATGGCGCGTGTGGCCCGGAGTGGACACAACATGGCACATCTGTTGGCACTGGATGCACAGACGTATGCCAAAAGGGGACGTTCCTAACTTGTGATTGATCGACGAGGGCGTCGATCTTCTAAGGGTGGGTGTATGTGAGACCCTGGTGCGTGGCTTAATAGGATTGATAGTATACCCATACCAAACAAGTTGCAATTTCTTTTTTGGAAGCTCATCTGAAAAGAACTCTAAGGTTAAGCGTGTTTGGCCTAGAGCAATTTGAGGATGGGTGACCGACCGGGAAGTGGATACCGGGTGCGCATGAGTGAGGACAAAGTGCGTAAAAAGGACTAGTGTTGGTCTGTGAGGCTAGTCTAGAGATCCTATTGAGCTTCTAGGAGTGACAACCGCCAGTCCGGAGAGGCCGGGGTGTTACATAATTGCCCTGAAGTAGTTTTTGATGATTCTAGTAGTGTTTGTTTAAATACTCTTTTTCAGAAAAATCAATTATGATGAGCCAAAGACCGAACCATGTGTGCCTCCCATATCTGTTTGCTATGACTTTTTTTACTAATGAGGTGCATGAAAGTCCGGTGGCAAAGACCAAGCTACTGGATCTAAAAGGACATTATGAGCTATACCCTCAAAATAGTAATCAAGGTAAAGACTCAAAGTTTGATAACAAATCTTTAACACCCTCTATCCAGGAAGGAAACAATACATATTTACCACGCTTGATGCATCCATCCTCACGTGGAAACAAGAACACTTACAAGATACCGATGCACTACAAGCGGGTATGTATTAGAGCAAACTATGATATAAATCCTGCAAACACTCGTTGGAGGTAAGCAAAAATACTCCTATAGCTGAATCCATTGCTGAATAAATGTGGAGTATAAAATCCTGGCTACCTGGTTATAAGAAAGCGCTTCCCGAGAGGCAACCTGGAAGTCATTAGGCGTCTTTCTTAGTTTTGTGTCTTGAGTCTAGTTGCATTCATGTTGCATTAGCACTTTTATTATTTGCATGTCTTGCTATTAGAGTTTTCTTGTTGTAGTTTTCAAAAGGTAGAATTTATTGTTACTTTGTGTTGCATAACTTGGTTGTACTCAAATACTGTTTTATACATGCTAATGTTGGTCTAAAATTAAAGTTGTTATTTTACTGTCAAAACATGGTGTTTTATTAAGTTTCAGGATGATAAAGAATTCTCGAAGAAACATGTGAAATCTGGCGATTCCAGAAGGTTTAACGACCAACTATACGATGAGAATAAAAATTCCGACCGTATAGTTCCGGTCGTATAGTTGTTTCACCATCTCCCATTCGGTTTGCAACATTACTATAACTTTAACGACCAACTATACGACGGGACCGATTTGGTCCGGTCGTATAGTTGTGGTCGTATAGATATCATTGCCTTTGTCGAATTTCTTTTTCAGGTTACTGCATGTTTAACGACCAACTATACGACGGGAATAAAAATCCCGGTCGTATAGTTCCGGATGTATAGTTGCTTCAAATATGAATCCAAGGTCAGGGTAAGGTAACAAAAGGTCAAAAATTCTTCTATTATTATTTCTTCTTCCTCTAAAACCTTGAAACACCACTTAGGAGCTTCTCCCATGTTCTAGACAAGCCGAGCATATGTAAGCAATAAAGTTCCACCTTAGAAATTTCCTAAACTGTAATTCTCTATAAAAGTTCATTTTTTTTTACTTTCTTTTTGTCAGTTGGGTGAACAAACTTTGTTCAAACACCAAACCGATGTATTTTATTTTGTGTATTATTTTCGCAGGGACTTGAACCTTGTGTAACGACATGTAGGGTAGTGCCAACCATGCAAACACTCGCTTGAGCCATTTGGTTGATTCAATTCAACGCTTCAACAATCAGTGTCTGGTAGAACCTTCCAACTCGAACCTCTTTTAAATAAGCACATAGGGGCTGCACACTCATGTCTTGTATCCTGTTTCACTTGCACCTCATCACAATCTAGGAGAGGCCACTTATAGAACTAGTTTGTTGACTTAGGCGTGGTGCTTAGGTTGATGAACCGACTTAGTGGGAGTTGTATTTCACCACTTCTGAGATAAACCCGTGTCTTCAGAAACACAAAAATATTTTGTTTTCTTTTTAGTTTCCAAGCAGGTTCTCAAGGAAGGCAGCCACCAGGCTATATCAAGAAATATACATTAAAGCAAAGGTTCTTTGTCCATCGAAAGAGAGGTTACTTGTACCTCAACGGTAAAGTGTGTCATCCTTGTTTTCACTAAGCTTGGGGAGGTAACCACTTATTACACTCTCTTTTGAAAACTGTATTTTCTCTTTTCTTTTGGTGATATACTCAAGTTTGGTTCTTGCAAAGTTATAAGCTTGGGGAGGTTATTTCTGCATGTGTAGAGTCTTGTGCAATGTTCATATTCAATGAAGGTTTAATGCAATCATGTATCCTGTTGTTTTTGAATGCTTGCTTAAATGAGTCTAGTTTTGTATTTATATGGGGATACACTTGCTCATGATAGGCACCATAGGAGTTGACTTAGAGCTTGTATGCATCTTGTCAAATTGTTTATCAAGCTTGTGACAATATTTGTGATCCTCTGGAAAACATTGCCACAATCTCTACACTTGGAAAGAATGAATAATTGATCAAGATCTTTTGAAATTTGTTGGTTGTCACCTAATAGCTATGTCTTAAATAAATAGTTATGCTCGACCCCATAATGTCAAAACGATAGACTTGATAGTTTGCTTACAGAAGAAGTTGTCAATTGGAAATGATATTTCAAAGTTTTGAGTTATATGCCAAATAAGGTGTTGTTTAATTGTCTTAAGAGTTTAGCCTTAAAAATACTCAACACCATAGATGTGATGATTGACTTGATAGTACTATTTGAAAGGATTTATTTGAAGAAACTAATGTTTAGCGGTAATTGAGATGCATGCAAAATCTTGACCTGTTGATTAAAGTATGATATTAATTTCCGTGTGTCTGCACCAATGTCGCACAACATGGGATGCTAACAAATCCACTGGCCTTTGAACAATCCAGAAAGAGGAAACTCTTGGAGTTTTGCTATGAGTTGCCCAACATATGTAGCAGAAATGCTATATTTGGGTATGCATTGGTATTCTCATGGGCTTGCGTTCAAAGAAAAAGAGGGAATACTCCTCTAATCGTTATGAGAAATCATTATACCAAAAAGGAAAACCTTGGTAATGGTCACGAGTATCCATTCTTAGCCTGTACAGTCTGATTAAACACACTAAGTTTTGGCATGATCTCATTACTAATGAACTGAAGTTTTAGAAAGACAAAGAATAGAAAAGGAGTGTTTGATATCCATGATTCATTGATGTGTATGACAAAATGAGACACTAATGTTATGCTTATTTTGACATGTTCTGATATTTCCTTTTAGCATAAATCTCATTACTAAGAGATAAACTTTCCGAAAGCTCAGTAACTGATGTTTGCACATAAGAGCCTTAACTAGATGACATGATTGGGTAGAATCAATAAACTTTATTCCTATTTATGCTTGACATATATTTATGACTAAGTTTTGCCTCATAAAAATAATAATATGAAAAGTTATACAAAGAGTGCAATAAGAGGATCACAAGTTTGCTTGCAAGTTAGATTCACTGTTGACATGGAGCATATAAGTTTTGATGAATCTTTGGTGGTCTTTATAACTGAGCTTGTATTTCCTTGTATGAGTACATGTTTACTCTCTTTGATCTTGCAATAAAAATAAGGATGCAAGGCATACTGATTTTCAATAGCAAGCAAAAATCCCTTCATATTATTTATCGACAGTTACTACTCGAGATGAGCAGAGTCTAAGATTGGGGAGGTTGATGAGTGAAATTTATGTACACTTTATAGAAGTATTTTATGCATATCAACCACCCATCTCATGCTTTACCTAGCTGCAGTTATGCCAAATATGCATGGTTTCTGTTTTCAATCATTTTCATATGAACTTTGCACATTTAGTAGTTTAGGTAGACTTTTATCCCTCTTCCTTGTCTTTGACATGTGTGTAGGTTTTGATGATGATTATGGATAAAACAAAGGAAAAAGAAACAAAGAGATCATAGTATGGAGGAGCTATAGGGACCAGACTTAGCCATTTGAGGTGTTGGAAAAAGTGATTTTTTTCATCTTCTCAAAATAAATATCCAAGACCACTGGGTTGTAGCCCTCATCGATACGAATCCAACTAGTCAAAAAAAAACCAAATCGGAGTTCATATAAAGAAACGGAGGCCAAAACATTGCAACAACCGAAAGTTTAACGACGAACTATACAAACGGAGCCATTTTTCCAGCCATATAGTTTTGGCCATATAGTTGTAAAAAAGGTCGGAAACAACTTGCTTTTGACCCTGGACTGCTCCAGAACCTTCCCTAAGCCATATGACGGTATTGGGGCGATCTAGGGCACTTCTAAGGCCTATATAAAGGTGGGAGGAGTGAAGAAACAAGGAGAGAACACCATAGCCCTTCAGGGGCAGAGCCCTGCCACCGCCGCCACCCATCCGATCTCCACGGCGGCGGAGATCTGCCTCAACCAGACCTCCGAGATCTAGGTCTCCCTCAACACCATCACCATCAAGGCATCCAAGTAAGAAGAGGAGGAGAAGGAAGACATCAACACCACGCATCAATCTCCATCTCCATCTCCATCATCATCTCCATCTCCCTCTCTCTCTTGTGTTTAGTAATTGTAAGATTAAACATGGTTGTGACGTCATTATATTTTTATATATGTTTTGCTCTTCATCCATGTGTGATCGATTGATTCAATTCTAGGTTGAGGTATGATCTAGTGTGCTAAGTTAGAATTTATTGTGATCTAAGATGAGTTTATATGATCCTTTGATCCGGAAGTACCTTTTTGCCTTGCGGTGACGCGCGAGAATCATGCATAGTGCACACAGAGTGACAACCCGGTAATCAAATGGGGACGTTTATTTGTCTAAGGAATCTATTATAGATCACACATATATTTTCCCATCTAGTACTAGTGAGACCGAAGCCTAGAATCCCTCTCTCATTCCATTCAATCCTACAACTACAAAGTCTTTAGTTCTGTTCATATTCATGTTTACTTTCCGTTTAAGTTTATTTTGTTCGTGTTAAAAGTTCTTTGTTATTAGATACTTTAAACCTCTATCAGTTATCGTTGTTCTAGTAACTTATAGAATAGGCTATTTCCAAACCATAGTTTGGGTGCGAAACATGGCCGCATTGACAACATGGCTGGGGGGTCATGTTGTTTCCGTTCATCGATCTCTCATCGGGACAAACACTTAAATATTTGCTGCTACAATTACTGCAATAACCCTGTTGTTGGTGCAAGAATCCAGTCATCAACTATTTCCATGCTTCACCTGTGGGAGGACACTCTGGCAGTAGGGTCACACTTCATCGAATTAGGTAACTGTTCTTCTATCCACATCTCAAGCAGTACATTGAAGAGAAAGTAGCTCAATGTCCAATCTGCTAGATTTCAAAAACTGAAAGAGTCCACTATCCTGGCCTACTAGAACCACTCAACATTCCTTCTCAAAAGTGGGCTGAAATAAGTATGGACTTTGTGGAAGAGCTGCCAAAGTCAAAAGGGAAGGATGTCATACTTGTGGTAGTAGACATGCTAACTAAATATGCACATTTTCTGCCACTATCCCAACCCTATACTGCTCAATAGGTAGGAGATCTCTTCATGGACAATGTACACAAACTACATGGACCACCAAAAGTCATAGCGAGTGATAGAGATAGAATCTTCACATCCAAGATTTGGCAAGACATCTTTGCTACTCAAAATGTGGAACTACATTACAACACTGTTTACCACCCTGAGTCTGATGGGCAAACCGAAAGAGTCAACCAATACGGTACAATACTTCCTATAACACAACACTGAAAACTACTCCTTTCAAATCACTATATGGTTACCCCTCCTAGAATCCATGATATAGCTGTTCAATGCAATATCTCACCCGAAGTGCAAGCAACCATGCAAGAAAAGCAACAAATGATGCAGTCCCTCAAACAAAACCTAGTGCAAGCTCAGAACAAGATGAAAAAGTATGCTGACATGAAAAGGACTGAAAGGACATTTGACATTGGAGATATGCTATATCTAAAAATGCAGCCTTACGGAGAAAATGCCTTGGGAATCAGAAATGCCCTTAAATTATCTTCCAAGTATTATGGTCCATTTAGGGTACTACAAAAGGTGGGGAAGGTATCTTACAAGCTGCATCTATCTGAAGGAACACTCCTCCATGATGTGTTGCACGTTAATCAGCTGAAAAAGCACATTGGACCTCTAGCAGTTCCTAACCCAAAGCTTCCTCTACTTACAACAGATGGTAAGATCAAGTGTGCTCCTCTGGCAGTTTTATACAATACAGACAAGTGCCCAGAAGCACCGGTGACTATGATATTCTAGTTCCACAGTGGCTAGTACATTGGGAGAACATGTCACCACAAGAAGCTACCTGGGAGGATGCCAAGTTCATCCGGGCAAATTTTCCAAACTTCCAACCTTGAAGTCTGTTGTCTGCCGGGGAGTGTTGTCAAGACCAACACCTGCTGATCTCTACAACAGGCTATCAACAGCCACGAGGGGATGTTACCGCTTCGCCTCATCAGACAGTTGTCCTTTAAATTAGTTTAAATTCAGTTTCTTAAATTCCATCTGAATTGTAAGTTTGAATTATTTGTATCGCGGCTCCTCTGGGTACTCGTTATAACCAGGGATAGAGGGTGGTTGGGCGGCACGATCAATATGAAACCCTAATTACCTTATTTTCCTTCCTGTTCTTCATTGCCTTTCCTTCCTGTTACATCAATTTATCTTCAATTCCAGTTATTCCTGCACTTATTTCCTTGCAATTACTTCCTTCTACCCAATCCCTGGTTCGAGATCCTCTCGTTCATGTCCGGATCCTGACACGGAGCTCCATGGCGCCGCGACAGAGCAAGAGGAGGCGGAGACGACACTCGGGGGGAAAGCGGACGGAGCTCAGGGCGGCAACGTAGGCAAACATTGACAGATGTTTGAGAAATTGTGGACTGGTGTGGCTGATGTGTGGGCACTACGTGGAAAGTTGGGACGGGCCAGGCGTGTTTGTGTTTTCCGTTTCGGCGCAAATGGGCCTAAAAAATGGGAAGCAAATGGGGCAATCCGAACTGTTTGCCGGATGAAACTGTATTTGGGGGTGGTTTGTTGGGTGCTGCTCTTTGTCCGGTTTTGTCCGACCAGGCTGGATTTTTCCCGAGTCAATGGGGATGCGGATTTGTAGCACCCGGCTAGTTCTGCCCTCTTTGAGTTAAACTTTCATGTTTTAATTAAAATATAAGTATACATGGTCCACATATGTTTTCCTACAAAACTCGCTCGGTTTTGGGCCATAGAAAGAAAAAAATTACTAACTATATGTAGAAGGAGGAGGGCCATCGCCCTTATACCTGGCGAGCTATCTTTCCTGTCGATTGGTGAAGAAGGCGTTCAATGTCGTGGTGTTGTCGGGACACCAATTGGGATCCATCTGCTGTTCCGGCATGAGCTCGAGGTAGTAGTGGCTCGTGATGGCCATCCAGCGGGCGGAACCTCGATGCACAGAAGGGACAGGCTCCCCTCCGACGCTCAACATCCAGTCAGGGGGCACTCGGTAGCCCGACGGACATGGGTAGGTAGAGACACACAACGCCTCCGTCTCCTCGAGGGTGAGATAGGCCCAATGTGGCGGGAAAGGACGAGATCTGCAGATGACAATGGCGACCATCCTATATATAGCGGGAAAGAACGGAAAAGCTACGCGGGAAGCGTTGGAATGGACGGGAATGAAAGGGCAAAGGGCAACACCGCTGGGGCTAAAATAAATCCTAGAAAGGCAGCAAAAAATAAAGTAACTCTCGGTTTTTCATCTTTACTTTACTACGTACCATTTTTATGATTGTGATTTTTGGCTACTACATAAAATAAAAATGTTATGAGGTAGAGGGCAAGCTTGGGGAGGGCAAGGAAGAGCGAATATTTACGAATTTGATCGAAATGTACAAATGCATGTTACCACGATTCGATTTTTAATTTGCAGTTTCGCTGACATGCTTTCTTTCCGCTAGCTGCTGCTCGGCAGTCCAAAATATATAACTGCAAAAGGTCGATCAAACCCGGTTCAAAACTTTTCCTCCCCGACCTTGTCGCCTGCCAACACTCAAATCTGCAACTGCAACCAACCTCTAAGGTACTGTATCATAATCAATATGAATATTTTCTGGGCTTGGTGTATGCCTCCGTGCTTTAGTCTTTGGTCTCCTAATTCAAAATAACAGTAGCGCGTGTTGGTAGTATTAGCATTGACAACCTCTAAGGTAGTATTAGCATTGACAACCGCTCCTTACAAGTGTTGGTGCTAAAGAAGTACCGCGTGGTGTCATACGTGCCAAGGTTGTCTTGTCATCACCACTCAGATTATCACCGGCAAGAGCAAAATCCATAGTAGTACGTAGGTAGCTCTAAAATTTGTAATAATAATAATAAAAAAGTTCACCCCAAACGCTGGTTATCAGCACGGTAGCGTGGACGCTGGTTAAATGCCTCGTCCAACAGAGGGGTGGGGGCAAGAAACAGGGCAACCACGCAAAAAGAAAAGAGAAAAGACAAAACTTGGTTAAAATCTCTGTTTTGCCCTCGGTGTGTCATTCAAAACCCTAAACAAGTGACCCGTCACACAAAAAAGGGTGGACGAGAAACAAGACAAAATATCGGTATCTTTACATTATTACCCTCGCGCTCGTTCAAAATCATACAGGGACTCCCTTCTCTACACCACGCCGCTCCTACAAAAAAGCACAGACCCTTCGCCCAATCAACCAAAAGCAACACACCTCTCTCTCTCTCTCTCACCGCCGGACCCCTCTCTTCCAGTTCACCCATGGCGTCGTCTTCCATGTGCGTGACCACCCTGAGCGGCGGCGAGGCCTCCGCACTTCCACCCGACAGCGGGGTCGCGAAGGGCGCCGGCGCCGCGTCGGGGTGGGTGATCATGGCCAGCGTGGCCGTCGTCTGCGCCACCGACGCCGACCTCTCTGCGGGGGCCGACTTCTCCGTCGACCTCAAGATGCCTCCACACATCACACCGCTGAAGATTTCTCCGCGCCTTTTCCCGACAGCGACCGTCTCCCATCACTTCCCCGAGGTACTAGCAGCGGACGCCTCGGGGCTCCTGCTCCTCCACGCAGACCAGGGTCCCGCCGCCGGCCCCATCTTCGTCGACCTCCCGGGCCGGAGCGAGGCCAAGCCCAGCGCCTTCCTCCCCGGGTACTTTGTGCTCGACGCCAACAACTCTACCTCCTTCTCCATCCCAAACGCGGAGAACTTCATGGACAGCGACAAGGTCGGCCTCATACCCTCCCCCGACGGTGGTCCCTACGTCGTCGCCGAACTGCAGCACGCCATCGGGCGCTCCGAGGTAACCATCCTCGAGTACAAATCCGTCGACGGCACCTGGGCAGAGCACACCTTCGACAACCCCGTCCGGGACCGGAGGCTGGCCCCTCACGGTTCCTTCCCGCACAACGGGAGCATCTGGTGGGTGGATCTCTCCGTAGGTCTCATTGGCTGGGACCGGCTCACCACCATGTACTGAAAGTTCTCCCTCTGCCGGCTGGGAAGGAGCTCCCGGAGAACATGGAGACCTGGAGAGCGCTCCAAAGGAACAGATGCGTGGCCGTGAGCGCCGGGAAGATCAGATTCGCTGAGATGATCTATGATCACTCAAGCGTCAATCGTCCCCAGGTTGCCCTATGGTGCCTAAGAGATCTAGAGGTTGGTGAGTGGGACAAAGAGTATTGCATATCCTTCTCCGACGTTCAGAACAGTCACGGCTACAAGGCCGCTCGTCTCCCACCGACCATACCTTCGCTGGCTTTAGTTAACCCAGATGACCCCTGCATCCTCTACTTCCACTTCGAGAAGAAGATGTTTAGCGTTGATCTCCGTACGCTTGAGCTGCTCGGGTGCGAAGACAATGAGCTCATGGCCGCGCCGTCTGCTTACTTGGCTGGCCGGTACGTCAGGCCCTGGAAGTTGCCAGCAGGTGCATATCTTCATCTTTGTCTCTTCCATACCAAGCAATCGATGCAATTTTCAGTAGTTTTAGGAGAAACCAATCGATGCCAATGTTGATGGGTTTTAGTTTTGATCTGCCCTTGCTGTCTTGTTCTTTCGTTCGATGCCTATTGATTGTTATGTTCCATCTGTTGTAACATGCAGGTGCGGTACAAGAGGATAGATCAACAACGAATGTTACAAGCGTGAGTTTAACATCAATTCTCCCCACAATTGTTGCTGATCTGACTTCCATGGTACTAGAGTCACAATGATTTGTGTGGTATTATGAATCTTAAATTATATTGTAGAATAAAATTTGTGCTGAACCTGAAGACATTGTGCTCTATATTTTGCTTATGAACAAGTAGTGGAATTCAGCTTTTTGGGGATGCTAACCTCCTGTTTTTTTTTGGGTTTGAGCACATCCTATTTGAGTACAAGAATTAGAGTCTTTTATAAATCTAAACAATATACTGTAATTTAAGTGTGTACTGAACCTCTCTTATCTATTCGTGCATAGTGTATTCCTAGAGTATATTTTGTCTTTTGGAGAGGTAATGGAATCAACTTGTGTGAATCATGTTATCTATCTAATCCCTATTGTTTTGGAACATAGGATCCCAGCAAGCTTGATGATAACAACAATGATTTCTTCGCACCTAATGCTGATCCGTTCAAGGAGTATGTTAAGGTAAACATGTGTTGTTCTGACCCCAATTAATGTTAGTAGAGTCTTACAAGGATAGTGTCCTTTTTGATCAATCTAAACATATACTGTACTTCAAATGTGTAAATGAACCTCTAGCTCTAATACATGTTGAATGGCTAGACTATATTTTGTCATATGGACAAATTTCTTAGTGGAACTCTAATTCTGGAATGCTTGTCTTTGTATCTAATATAATGCATATTCTGTTGTATTGCAGGACCCCAACAAGTTAACCGCTGCTGTGGAAACGGATTGCTCATACAGTCACGCAAATCAGATCAAGGAGTACCTCAAGGTAAACCTCATGATTTTGGTTCATGCTTTCCCTATCTGAAATGTTGGCTCAAATGCGTGAGAATTTTTCTCTAATAATGTTGTGCTTGCTGATTTTCTGTATGCCAACTCTGCCTTACAAATGCTGTTCTGAGTTCAATGCTGGTTGAGCTTTACCAGAATTAGTGTCGTTTTTGATAAAGCTGGACATGTAAAATGTGTACTGAACCTTTAGCTCCCATACACACCGAATGCCTAGACTCCATATTGTTTTATGGATTCTATTTGTGGGGATGTTGTCTTGCTATTTGATTTTACTCGTACCCCCATGTGATCAGATCAAGGAGTACCACGAGGTAAGATCACCTCCTCTTTTGGTTCACGTTTTCTCTAAACTTAGCTGAAATGGTTGAGACTATGCCATCTCTGCCTCACGAATGTTTCTCTGAATGCATTGTTTGTTGAGCCTTGCATCTTGCAAGGATTAGTGTCGTTTTTTATAAACATATATACTGTAGTTTAAATATGTAATGAATTTGCAGCTCTAATACATACATGGATACCTAGACTACATTTTGTCTTATGGACAAGTAATGGAATTCTACTTTTGGGGATGCTTGTCTTGGTATCTATCTAATGCATATTCTGTTGTGATTGCAGGATCCCAGCAAGTTTGCTGCTGCCGTGCCATCTGGTGGTGCTGCGGCTGCTCCCGAGGAGGAGAAGGAGGAATCCGATGGTGAATCTGATGGTGAGGGAATGGGCTTGAGCCTGTTCGACGACTAAGAAGTTTATCTCCCCAGTTTGCCTGTTGTACCGTAGATAGATGATGAGTGAGCTCTTTTATCTTACCAGTTGGCATCTCAAATTTTTTGTCAGAATAAAAAATCACTCTAGACTATTCGACAATGGTGGTAATGTTAGGTTATGCAGTCATGTTGGGATTGCGCTGATTTCTCCTTGTATGTGAGATTATCTGCTTTCTTTTTTAATGGATGTTTGTGGCGATTCACTTCTTTCTTCTCGTTTTGGTTACATATCCTGTCTGAAGTTCTCATCAATAGATGTCAATAACACAAAGCAGCTATACTACTATTTGGCTGTGGTGAATAAATTCTTGATTTTCTAGTCTACTCATTTTCTTTCAGTAATAAATGCCTAAAGGTTTATTAGTCCATCAAATTTTAACTTCGAATTCAATGTTATTTGCAAGGTAAAAAAAAATGAAAAATTGGTTGTAGATATTAGTACAGCAAGTTCTAGCATATTGTTAGTTGACTTGCGCTACTAAGAAGAAAAATATGAAGGCATTAATAGAGAAGGGTAGAAATTGATATACTTTCACAAACATACATGTTGAACACGTAATGCACAAACGTTAAGTACTAGCATCTTTGTTTTTCTTATGTGATGACTATCATGTTCCAATTAGTTCTTCCCTCCTTGCTAGGTGTGTCCACTCACATCGCAAAAATGTAGCATAATAATTCTCATCCAGCTCACCTCTCGGCATGCTACGTCATGCATAGCTTCATACTCATGCTTATATTTGCGTAAATCGATAGATATTCTTTTCACGAGCATGTTAGTGACGGTAGTTAACCTTCCGCTCTTCGAGTAACCATCTATTACCTCTCCATCTCCCTTTCTTTTTGGCGTGGATCTCCTTGTACACTTCCATCTAGCAACTATGTTGTTATGGTTAACATGCCTTCTCTTTGTACTAAAAAATTATGGTCTCCTTTTTTTGCCACCTTTGGACATATATAGGTTCAAACATAGCTTCCTAAAACCCCTCGGCCCCTCATGAATATAATGCGCTGGATCTCTTTGTTGGGCCGCGGGCCGATAAATAAAACTTTTATCTAACGCGGTGCTTCCAGGATCCAGCTCAGGTGCGGATTATCGATGAAGCGCGCCAGTTGATGCAGTGCCGATCGATCTCACGAACAACTCCTCTGGATCCCATGAACTCCTTGGCCAGATCCCCACAAACACCTTTGTCTCCAGCGCCGCACGTACAACACCTCTACAGGTATCCACACGTACAGGAAGGAGCTCGGACAGGGGACTGCTAGATCCTATCTAATCCGACTTGGGAGTGGAGAAAGTGACGGCTAGGTTAGGGACTATCCCTTGTCGCTCCACTTATATACACTTCTAGTTGGGCTCAACTCTTAAGGCCCATCTAGGTTGTACTCCAACTACCACATGGATCCAATCTACATGGGCTCCTAACCCTTAAGTGTATGACTCTGTAGTTTCACGAACACATGGACACGACATGAGCTACACCTCGAAGTATCCTGTCATGGCTTTGAGTCTCACTCACTCCCATGAACACTTGGTCTCAAGTCGATAGATGGTAGCGGCCTCTAGCGAGACGTGCCATCTCCCAAGTGCTGTAAAGTTCGGAAGACAAACCTTCAATTTGACTTTTGTCCAAGTCCCTTTGCCACATGATGTACCTTGTCAAGCTATGAGTGAGTGTTGCCATCCTATATCCTATCCTATATAACTAAGAAGATCACCCCCACTATCTATTTCTCTAAACATGCACACTGTCCACGTCGGCAAGTCTGCCTCCTAGCGTTTTCATCCATCCACGTCAAAAGCAATTACCGCTGATCATTGAAATTAGGAATAGAAGCCCATGCAACTGCAGCCCATATCAGCCGGTTATTGTTGATGTTCCAAGCAGAAATCAATAATTAGGATCCTCTCCCGCACGATCTGTGCAACAACCATTGACGCCTCCACCCATCAATGGTGGAAACCAATCGTTCGCACGAGGAAGTGCGGACGGCCGCCGCCAGGCTGTCTTTTAACTCTCCCGTGCCCACCTCATGTGTCGCCACACGGAGCCGCCATCATCTTGCTCTCCGGCTTCTCCATCTCCTCCCATTGCCGTAGCTACCTCTCTCGGGCCACGCGAGACAGCCTTTGGCTGCAGGGCTTGGCGCCTTCTCCTCCCCTCGTCGCTATCCACCAAAGTGACCAAAAACATGCTGCGAACATCTGGCCAACAATTGTAGCAGCGTACGGAAACATCGACTTGATCACGAGGAGGACGCATGTGTTGTAGTATCCAGAAGAGGGCGGTCAAAACTATCTGCCTACATCCAAGATCCCAAAAAGTCCAAGGTTGCAGAATTTGTACTGATTATTTGGATTTCCTCTTACTCTCGGCCGGTTTTATTTCTTTTGATCCGTACGTATTCCCCACCAAATTAGCAGGTAACTAACCCCCTATATAAATTTTCTGATTAAACCTCTCAGTTGATGCCCCCTTGGAGTTAATTTTTTTCCTTCCATCATGGTCTGTTTCCTCGCATATATAGTGCTTGATGGAGTGAACTTGGAGTCTTCATCAACTGTTGATACAGTGATACTTCCCTCATGGCATTGCACTGACGTTTGAATCCAATCGCCGGAGCAGGTGCTTCGTATTTCCAGTCCTCCATCCTGCTTTGCTACTTACCGTCAGGTACTATCACAGTGTTTTTGATTTTTTCCCATGCCTTCTGGAGTTATGTTCATAATGAGGGAACAATTTCGTTTTATTTGCCATGCATGCCTATTGGTTGATCTTTTGGATTTCAATTCCTATATCAGAACGATAAAGCATGGACATGGAGGATTGCAGTTTAGTAGATTATTGACCGGAAATAGTAGGAAAACTCCTACTGTGATTAAATTAATCATTAAAAGCTACTCTTGAGAATATGGATGAAAAGCTCTTTAGCAATGAAGATGGAGGATTGCAATGAGTATGCACGAGTATTACATCAGAGTGTCAAGCCATTCATGAGCAACGCCTACTTTTTCCCTGGCTCTATGCGATATTATAGCTCATGTTTAAAAGTTCCTTGCAAGAGTCCAAGAATTTGTTGGCTCACCCTTGCAGACTCAGCTTCAGGGTGATGGTTCAGCCTCTTCTCACTGGTCAGTATTCTTGATGAAATTGTTACGAACCAAAATATTTTACGTAACTAGCAAGTATCCATTATCTAACTGTTTTGAGTTAATATATTATTTCAGTTTCTTCCATGGATCAAGAATCCAAGCACAACCATGAAAGTAGCATATAGTTGTGCTTCTGTTCATGTAAGCCAAAAATGTTAGCTGCATGTTGTCATGAAGATCATAGATTTACCTGCTACGTAGTCATCTTATAGTGTAAGATACATTTCTCGTTGGATCCTATTTCCATCTGTTGCTTTCATTAGAGTAAAATGATAGGAACATTTGAGTTGCCATAATTCTCTAGATACGGACAACCTTTAATAAGCCTTTTAGAAATAGATCCCGTGCCATCATATTTTAATTTTTGTTTCTCTCTTTAATTAGTACAGTTTTGGTGCATTACTGCCTCGATGTTTAAGAGATTGAAGCTGCTTATAGAAGGTAAAAAGTTCCGCAGCAACGCGCGGGGTATCATCTAGTTTCTTAAATAGATCAACCCTCTTCTCGTTCCGTGATATGAAATTAATTGGACTAACTCTTAGTCTGACTTCTCAGTTAACACTTAACTGAGTAGCGCAGGGATGATTCCGAATCATATCACACGAAAGGGCCCAGAGAATATCTCTCCGTTATGGAGGGGCAAATCCCATCTTGGTAATTCATGCCACGCAGCTTGATTCACAACAAACCCGAACTCTACCTTTATAACTGCCCATTTACGAAACAACGTTTGATAGAACCTAAGTTGACGATCCACAACTCGGATCATGCGATCACCTCAGGTCAAAGGATTCCACTGTATGAGACTGCAAATGACAACATGCTCGTTGCATCTCAACTGTGGGTCAGTTTGACTCGCTAAACTCTTTAGCCGAGTCCGTGCAAGTTGAAATAGCATCACCATGCCCATGACAAGTGGAACCAAGTCATCAAGCCAACTTCACATTAGTCTAAGTTGTGTGTCCAGCACAACCTCAACGACCAGTGACAACTAGTATGAACAACATGAATATATAGTTCCACAACCGAATCACGTATTCTATGATATATCGGATGTTCATACAAGGACAATTTAATAACTTTATGAATACTTTGAGAAATATCATCATACATGATTGCCTCTAGGGTATATTCCCAACAATCTCCCACTTGCACTAGAGTCAATCATCCCGACATCATATGTATAGGCATCTAATGCTCATTTCTCTTGTGTGCGCCTCATGCTTAGGCTGTGGAAGTGGCTTTGTCAAGGGATCAGAAACATTTGCATCCGTGTGCAACTTGCATAACTTAATATCACTTTGATCCACAAACTGGTGAATCAGGTGGTAGCGCATGAGTATATGTTTTTTTTCTGGTGTTGTCTAGGTTCCTTGGCTTGTGCAATAGCATCACTGTTGTCACAATACACGTCTAACGGAATGGACGATCCCTGAACCACACCAAGATATACGAGGAAATTCCTCATCCAAACAGGTTCATTTGTTGCCTTCGAGGTGGCAATATACTCAGCCTCTGATGTAGATGCTGACACAGTCTCTTTCTTAAAACTCTTCCAGCTCAGAACCCCTCTGTTTATAATAAACACGTATCCAGATTGCGAGCGAGAATCATCTGAGTCTATGAGATAACTCGCATCCATGTAACCCTTTACACTAAGTTCATCTTCACCTCCATAAACTAGAAACACATCCTTAGTCCTTCTCAAGTACTTTAGGATGGTTTTAACCGCTGCCCAGTGGATTTATCTAGGGTCAGCCTGGTATCTACTCACAACACTTAGAGCATAGGAAACATTTGTCCTAGTACAAATCATGGTGTACATGATGAATCTGATTGCCGAAGCATACGTAATCTGACTCATCCAACTTTGCTCATCAGTTATCAAAGGACACTGGGTCTTGCTTAGTTTGACACCATGGGACATCGGTAAGAACCCCTTCTTAGACGATTTCATGTTGAACTTCTTCAACACTTTGTCCAAATATATACTCTGACTCAATCCAATGAGCTTCCTGGATCTATCTCTGTAGATCCTGATTCCTAGAATATAAGTTGCCTCACCCAAGTCCTTCATTGAGAAACTCCTTTCCAATGACTCCTTGGTTTCTTGCAATATCTGGACATCATTTCCAATCAATAATATGTCATCCACATATAAGATTATAAAGTTTAATTTGCTCCCACTAAACTTCTTGTATAAAAAGGAATCATGATCACTCTTGATGAAGCCAAACGATTTGAATACCTCATCAAAGAAAATATTCCAACTTTGAGATGCTTGCTTCAACCCATAAATGGATTTCTGAAGTTTGCATACCTTGTCAGCATTAGCCGGATCGACAAAACCCTCGGGCTGTATCATATACATGTTCTCGGTTAAATTTCCATTAAGGAAAGCCGTTTTGACATCCATCTGCCATATCTCATAATCGAAATAGGCTACTATAGCTAACATGATCTGAACTGATTTAAGCATCGGTACGGGTGAGAAAGTCTCATCGTAGTCAATTCCTTGAACCTGCCGGAACCCTTTCGTGATAAGCCGTGTGATACGTCCCAAACATATCTACTTTCCTGAACACTTTTGCTGTTGTTTCTCCTCTAATTTGTGTGATTTGGATACAACTAACGCAGACTAACGTTGTTTCAGCAGAATTGCTTTGGTGTCTCGTTTTTATGCAGAAAATCAACTTTTAGGAAAAATCCCAGAAGATATGCCGAAATTCCTATTTTCCCAGAAGACTCACAGAGCCAGAAGACGGAGGCGAGAAGAGGCCAGAGGGGCCCACACCACCCCTAGGCGCGGGCCAGGACTGGTCGAGCCTGGGCATGGTGTGGTCGCCTCGGACTCCGCCTCGACCTCTCCTTTCGCCTACATATTCCCTCCGACCTAAAAACACCGGGGGTAGACAATTTTCAGAGAAGAGTTCCGCTGCGTCGCCACCACCAAAAACCGCGATTTGGAACCAGAAACTCCGTTCTGGCACCCTGCTGGGATGGAGAATTGAAGGAGATGATCGCCATCATCATCACCGATACCTCTACATCAACCATCCATGATTCCCCCATCCATGTGTGAGTAATTCTCCGCTGTAGGTTATGGGGATGGTAGGGATTTGATGAGATCTATCATGTAATTGTATATGATTGTTAGGGCATGGTGCCTAGTATCTATTGTTAGTGATTTTGACATTGTTGCAACTTGTTGTGCTTAATGATTGTCACTAGGGCCCGAGTGCCATGATCTCAGATCTGAACATGTTATTTATTCATGATGATATTATTGTTTGTGATCTTACCTGCAAGTTGTATACACATATCGTTGTCCGGAACCCGAGGCCCTGAAGTGACAGAAATTGGGATAACCGGAGGGGATGGCTGTGATGTGAGGATCACGTGTGTTCATGGAGTGTTAATGCTTTGCTATGTTGCTCTATTAAAAGGAGAACCTTAATTGCCAGTAGATTCCATTGAGGCCACACTGCAAATGGGCTGGCAGGACAAAAGATGTTGTGCAAGTTCTCATTGCGAGCATGCATGACTATATACGGAACACATGCCTATGGTTACTTAGTACTTGGATGCTTTATCTTCATTATCTGCAAATGCCCATGTCTTGATTGTTACATGAATTATCTTGTCCATGCAATGCCCATCCATCCATTCCTATGCCTACCGCATTTTAATCCTGCTATTTACTGCAATTGTTACTGCTGTCCTTATTTTACTACTGTTGTTATTTTTCTACTGCTATTATAAAACTGTTGCTACTGATAAACTATTGCGAGCAAGACTGTTTCCAGGTGCAGTTGAATTGACAACTCATTTGTTAAGGCTTATAAATATTCTTTGGCTCCCCTTGTGTCGAATCAATAAATTTGGGCTTTACTTCCCTCGAAGACTGTTGCGATCCCCTATACTTGTGGGTCATCAAGACTATTTCTGGCACTGTTGCCGGGGAGCATAACTTTATTTATAAGTTCACTTGTAATTATTATTGTTCGCTGCTGTCCATTCATTATGGGTAAATATCGTGATGGAAAAGTTCCTATATTGCCATCCGCTGCAAGAAAAGGTACAATTCTGAACACCTCTATTTCTCTTGATTCATCATCTGTGATGAGTAAGCTTCTTACACCACCACATACACATGCTACACATACTGCTACTCCTGCTGAATCTGAAAATACTTCTAATACTTATGATGCTACTTCTACTGTGCTTGATGAGAGTGGTTCATTAGGTCCTTTCCTATATGCTACAATTGCTAGAACTATAATTGGAAACACTAAAACTCCTAATGAAAATATTTCTACACCTGTTAGTTCACCTGAGTCTAGAGAGTATTCTAGCTATGATCTTGATGATGGTTATATTGAAATGACTGATGAATTTATTGAGGAATGTCAAAACACTCATGGTGCAAGTGCTATTAAGAGTCTTCTTGAGAGACATACTGTTAGACATAAATTATCTCCCGATGCTAAGTTTGCCACATCTCCCATACACATTAAAGATAAGGATTATGATTTCTCTCTTGATTTATATTATATAACCATTATGGATAAAGAACCTTTTTATGGGACTGAAAATGAAAGTGTTGTGGCACATATGCAAGATCTCTTTATTTTGAGTGGCTTATTCTCTGATGATATTAAGAAACGCACCTACTTTGTTGCTAAAATTTTCCCTTTTTCATTGAAAGGTGAAGTTGAATCTTGGTTTAATAGTTTACCTCCTGGATCTATTGATAGTCCCGTTGGCATGGTTAATACTTTCTTTCAGAAATATTTCCCTCCTAGTTATTAGCATGCTATTCTGCAGGAACTCTTTGATTTTAAGCAGGGAGAAGAAGAGAAATTGCCTAAATCATGGGCAAGGTTTTGTGCTTTAATTAAAGCACAGCCTAGATATCCAGTACCTAAAAATGAACTTCTTGATATATATTATAATGGACTAACTGATGAATCTAGGACATACCTGGATAGTTGTGCTGGTTGTGTTTTTAGGAAAAGAACTCCCGATGAAGCTGAGAAATTAATGGCTAAAAAAATAAGCAAGAATTATGATGATTGAACTACACCTGAGCCAACTACACCTGAGCCAACCCCAACCCCAACACCAACACCAAAGAAGAGGGGAATGATTGAATTAAATGATGAAGCGATGAAGGAAGCTAAGAAATGTTTTAAGGAGAACGGTATTAAATCTGAAGATGTGAAGAATTTACCTCCTATAGAAGAACTATGTAAGCCAATCTCTCACTCATCCACTATTGCGGTACACTCTCTCCAACATTTTGATGATGGTGATATTCCTTACTCTAAACCTCCTGATCAATGATTAGAAGAATTTGATATTTATGTTGTTAAGCAAGATAATTTTAATAAGAGAGTGCAGAATCATCTAATGAAAAATTCTAGAGCTATTAATAAGTTGCATGATGTTATGGAGAGAACCTCCAATGATGTTAAAATGCTTATTAAACATTTCCAAATGGTTCAAACTCAAATTGATCAGCTTACTAAGGTGCAAAAATATTTGCTAGTTAATGCTTCTAGAGAAAAACATGCTTATGAAATTAGAACTAGAAGTGGTTCTTCTACTCAGTATCCTTTATATCCTAGGGACATCCTAAAAGAATTGAGCAAGATTCTTAACAAGCTAAAAATAGTGGTACTTATTCTAAGAAAAAGAAAAATAGACATAAAACAGTTGTAGAATCTTCTGAATCTGCTAAAGATCCTAATAGTATCTGTCTCTGATGCTGAAACTGAAAGTGGTAATGATAAGAATGATGCTCCTGATAAATAAGAAATTGAAGAAGAACCTGAAAGGCACACTAAGAATACTAAGTACACTAAGGAAGATTTTGTTGCTAATAAACATGGTAGTGAAATAGAGCCTTGGGTGCAGAAATCAATGCCTTTTGCTGATAAGAAACACAAGTCAAAGGAAGAAGAACACTATAACAAGTTTTGTGAGTGGATGAAACCTTTGTTTTTGCAAATTCCTTTGACTGATGCTATTAAATTGCCTCCTTATTCAAAGTATATGAAAGATATTGTATCTAATAAAAGGAAGATTCCTAATGAGGAAATTTCCACTTTGCTTGCTAATTATTCCTTCAATGGTAAGGTTCCAAAGAAACTTGGAGATTCAGGTATCCCAACTATTCCTTTCTCTATCAAAAATAATTTTGTCAGAATTGCTTTGTGTGATTTGGGAGAAGGAGTTAGTGTTATGCCTTTTCCCTATACAAGAGACTTAAACTGGAAAAATTGATACCAACTGATATATCTTTGCAAATGGCTGATAAGTCTACTACTATTCCTGTTGGTATATGTGAGGATGTTCCTGTTCAAGTGTCTCATAATTTTTTGATATTAACTGATTTTGTTGTGCTTGAAATGCCTGAAGATGATAATATGTCCATTATTCTTGGGAGACCTTTTCTTAATACTGTAGGAGTTGTCATTGATTGCAACCAAGGAAAAGTAACTTTTAATGTTAATGACAAGGAGCACACTGTTTATTTTCCCAAGAAGATTGATAACAAATATGGCCTAAATTAAATTGAGAATATTGAGAGCATCAAAGTTGGAAAAATATATTGCCCCATACCACAAGAAGATTATGAAATTATTATGATTGGGACTATTGCTATCAAGGTTGAGGTAACATAATCATTTAATGAAAAGCAAAGTTTTGCTTCATATAAAACTATTTTGGTAACAATACCTGATCAACCTTGTTAACAAAGGGATTTTGATGAACAAAACAATGTTTTCACCATGATTATCCTTGTTTACTCTTATTTTCTTTATTCAAATTTTTTGCTTTCACCTTGCTCATCTTTGTATTGCTAGTTGCTTACATATTTGAGTGTCTAAGAACTTTTGTAGTTTTGGTTTTGATTTGTTTTTCCATTGTTCCAAAATCATTTTTCTGCGAGAAATTCATTTACCAATTCCTAAAAATTGCTCAAAAATAAAGTTTCTCGAAAAATTCTAGAAAATTCATCTTAAAATTTTACGTCAAAAAAGGGACAGAGAGGCACTTGGAGTGACCCATGGGGGCCCACCAGGTAGGCACACCACCTGGTGGCGCGACCATCCCAGGGGTGCGCTTGGCCATGGTGTGGGCCACCCCTGGACCTCCACTTACCCAACCACCTACCACTACACTCTCTAACCTGAGAAAACACCAGAAAATTTCTCAAACTCATGTTCTTGCTGTTCTTCACCGCGATTTTTTGATATACTTGCTCATCCACTCTTTGCTATTGATTTTTGGAGAATTTGTTCTCCAGTATGTGACTCCTTGCGGTGACCCAACATACAACTGCATGTGTAGTACACTATAGTCGTTGACATGACATCCACATAACATCATTCCGTAAACATCACATCTCTCAGAGTGGTACAACAGAAACATTGCGGGTCCATATTACAAACATACACACATTATTATTATTACAATACAAAAAGTTCAAGACTTAAAAAGATTCAACTTACAAACCAAATATAAAGTGTTTCAGCGGAAGTTTTAAACTTAAACTCCAAATTGAGCTCAACAACTTATTGTTATATATTGTTCATGTTGCTCGACTCAATTGGTTCCTAGTACTACGGTAATTATTCTAACTCATGGTGCTCTCCTCCGTAGACGACATCGTAGTCCACCCCTTCTACGACACTGTACATATTGGGCTCTTCATAGAAGACCTCCTCTTGGCTTTCAGCTGCATACATTGGAGTATCTTCTGGATTCTCAGAGTCTAAGCAGGGGATCAAAGGAAAGGGTGAGTAACAGCGTTACCCAACAAGTTCATTATATGCAAGGTGGGAAGTTTCATGCTCTATCTACCACCTTGGACTATCAGTCCTTGGCACTATGCAGTTTTCGTAAATCTTTCTTCAAAGATTGATTTTATTATTCAAAACTATGCCCATGAGCCTTCACAGGTTTACCAGAACTTTCATGGAGTTCCTTTCCTGCCGCGTTCGTAGCTCCTTCCCGGAACAGGGAGACACAAGTTACAATTCTTACACTTTGCAGAGGTGCGTTACTTTACCCATGAGAGATCAACTCCTTGTTGCACAACTGGGCATAATTTCCCGTCCACAATTCCATGATGTGGGGCCCAGTAGGTGATCCAAGCCAATCACTGCCCTCTCCGTGACCCCATATGTCTGCATGATCCTTCGGGGCTGGCTCACCTCCATTAAGCCCCCTTCCGGGCAGGCTAAAACCCTGATGAGTTCCCAAGGACTCTATGAGCTGGTGGTGCCCTGGTAAGTACCTTATAGGTCCGTCTAAACCTCCGGCAACCACTCATAGATAATCTAGACACCAAAAACGTGGGGCCTAAGGGTGCCCACCCATATGTTGGATCTGCACAAGGAATAACAACGACATGTTAAGGTAGTCTTGCCTCCATACGAAAGGAAAAGGATACAACTGACTTCTCTGTCCCATTCCAAATCTCATGGCTAACGCGTAATATGCGGCGCTAGAATCACTGGTGTCATGGATTGTTAAGTTCCTAGGTGATTATCATTGTTGCAAATAGAAACCTAAGTTCTATTGCTTCATTATATCATCACTTAGGATTATATTAATAATTTATTTACTTGAGAAAATAATATTTTCTTTCCTTGAAACATAGATGATAACACACAATTTACAAATACTTTGGTAAAGACTCTTCAAAGGACATGAGCAAGTGATGAACTTGCCTTGTGATTGCAAGGTAGTGAAGTCAGATGCTTGCACTGGACCTTGAGATTCTAGGTCTACAAAACATCATTATTGCCCGTAAGGACAATATTTAAAGAAGCAAAATGAATATGCATAGTAATGTTATGCATTTTTTATCATTTATTTTCTTTGTGTGTTTTACCCAATATTTTAGTTTCAAGAATTCATTTAATTAATAAAGGATTTCATTTTTAAAAATAATCTTTAATATTTTATAAATATTTAGTTCTATATATATAAGTAAATAGAGTTAAAGCTAAGAATCTTTATTAAATATAAATTCTTATATTTATTTGTTTACTAGTTCTTTTTAAGAATTAGTATTTAGATAAAAGAAAATTTCTTTTAATAACTCTAAATATTTATTTAGTATTTTTCTAAAATAATATAATAATAAAACATAATAAAAGTGAATTTTATTTATTTTTATCCTTTATCTTTAATTTTATAAAATTCCCTAAGGGATATATATATCATAAAATTCTTGACCAAAAATTATATACATAAAAATTATTTCTTAATTTAATTAAATAGGTTGGATTATTATGAATCCAAAAATATATTATTTGCAATTTTTAGACTTCTATTTTATTTTCTAGGATTTTATTTAGATCTAGGGGTATTTTGGTCTTTTATTAATGATTAAAACTTCTTTTAAGTTTTGGGCTAACCCTTTGGGCTTATAGGGCCAAACTGGCCCAAGTGACTTGGCCAAAAGGCCTCCCCAAAGGGTTCTGACCCTATCGGCCCATTCTCTCCGTCTCTCGCTCTCTCGACCTCACCTCTTCTCCTCCTTGACCCCGTGGTCGCTGGCGCCGCCATCGTGCTCTGCCCGCCGCCGTGGCCATTCCTGGCCACCATCGTGGTGTATGGCAAGGTTGTCGGCCATGCTCCTTCATCTTCTACGACTTGATTTGGTTCTGGGGCCCTCCTGTGGCCAGGCTAGCCCCATCCCAAACCCTAGGTTTGGGGTGGTGATATTAACGCCGCCGCTGATGCTCCCGTGGTGAAGTTCAGTTCTCGTGTGCGTGTTGCTATGGCCGCCGCCGTGGTTGGGTGCGGGTTGCAGCACCCTCTAGGGTGCTCCCCGTGTCGCCGCGAGCTTGTCGGCCCCTCTGCTTCCTCTTCAATTCTCCTGCGAGGACCATAGGTGAGTTATTTCTCTATGATCCATCATGCCTCTGGCTACTTCGAGTATCTCTGTGTGTAACTAGTGGCTAATCTCCATTAGGATTTGTACTGGTTCTAGGGTCCATCCCTGGTTCTAGGGTTCATTCCTCTGTATGCTTGTATGATAATGCTTTGATCAAGCAGAGATGCCTAGTATGACTTGTGCTCACTGTAATTTAAGGCTTACTATCATGATTTGATTGTCTGATGCCACTGTGAATCTGATGTTAGTGGTTAGATGATGTTGCCTCTGACTGGTGATTAAGTTGGTTAACCTGATGGCATAATTGTGAAATCTGTTGGTTGAGATTGATGCTTAGTGTGATCACTTGCTGTCATTATTTTGATACTGACAGTAACACTATCAGTGGTTGTTCATTGCATCAGTGGATGTTGGCTTGTATGTTTATCAGTAAACTGAACTTAATCATTAGAATCTAATGATACTTTGAAGATAGATGTATATATTAGATGATCTCTGTGTGTAATCTCAGGGAAATGATAATTATTGGCTTACTGGTTTATTCATGAAAGCTAAAATATTTATTTAGCTTGGTGGTAGGATTTGTTCTTGTGACACCATCTTAAAATGGCACACAAGTTGATTCTACTTACTGGCTTTACTATGGTCAGTACTTGAGATTGGATAGATGCCTAAGAATAAGTTGAAAGCTTCTCTTGATATCTATGCCTATGATGTTGGTCTGAGGCTATAGGAACTAGATTGCTATGTCGATGTCCCTTTCAAATATGCTAAAGTATCATAGTTGCTCACTGGATCTTGGATCCTAGTTGGTTAAGTTAATTAGTTTGTTTGTAGCTTATGAAATATGAGGTGCTACTCTTTCTTGGAGGTGTTCCCAGATTTTATAAGAACAAATGATGAAATATATAAGTTGTTTTTGGTATCCCCAGATCTATGATGCTGGTCTGAGATCTTGGTGGATTTGGTAGAGTTTACTGCTTGTCTCTATATTTCAAATCCTCTAGGATAGGTTCACCCCACTTGGGTGATCACTGAGAGGTTAATCCTAAAATAACACATGATTTTCTGTTTGGATAAGATGAACTGAATCTGTGGATGTTTTATGATGCTCACCACACAATTGATGATTTGTGATGGTTGTTGGTTGATCTATGGCTTGATCTTGCTGATTATGTTGGTGGCTTGATCCTGTCCTTCACCTCATGGTGTTGTTCCTGTTTCCTCTGGTTCCTGTGCTTGGCCTTGATCAGCCCTGCTCCTCCTAGCTCCTCTGAGCTTGACCTTGCTGTCCACCTGATTCTCCCCCTCCTTAAGTCACCATCTGGTGAAGTTAGGTTGATCTGGTGTGTGGTTTTGGCTGGTGGTTTGCTTAGCTTTGTGCAGCTAAGTGTTCTTGGTGTGGTGTGGGAAATGCAGAGATGACCTAGTGGTTGCCCACGACTGTGCTTGGTCCTTTTTACTTGGTTGAGTTGCTCTGGTTGTGTCGACAACACGCCCCATGCGGTTTGGTGATTGAGCTGGTGATTTCTATGCACTTCTATTCTTGTAGGCAGTTGTTGGGCCTCCAAGTGCAGAGGTTTGTAGAACAACAACAAGTTTCTCTTGAGTGGATTAACCAAGGTTTATCGAACTCAGGGAGGAAGTGGTCAAAGGTATCCCTCTGAAGCAACCCTGCAATCAAGATATAAGAAGTCTCTTGTGTCCCCAACACACCAAATACACTTGTCAGGTGTATAGGTGCACTAGTTCGGCGAAGATATAGTGAAATACAAGTGGTAACGGTGCCAGAAAATAGCTTTGATGGAGCTTGACGGTGAGGTAAAGACTGGAAGCAAGCAAACATGCAACAGATCTAGTAGCAAATGGTGTTTCAATGTTTAGAAACAAGGCCTAGGGATCATACTTTCACTAGTGAACACTCCCTCATATAAATATCTTCTCTTCATGATACTACTCTTAACTACTCTCCGGTTGGACACTCTAATCATCGGTAAGGCTATAACAGCACTCCTCAAAGTTTGCCTTCCCTAATCTAGATAACCCCACACTGTCACCTTGAGTGCTAGATGGTTCCAACAAACACCACAATTTCATAGAGACATCCAACTCCAAATATAACTCATAACAAATATTCAATCTAGTCAAAGTGCCATACATGGTATGCACGCTGTCACTTTCACACACGTGGGGAAAAACATAGATCTATTAAAGCAAAAAGAGTATTTATGTAGACTCAAACCTAAGTGCCACCATGGCATGCACGCTATCACTTTCACACACATGGGGAGAGAAGAGATCTATTGAAGCACTGAGTAGCAAGGTAGATCTACTTGATTACAAAGCTCATGATCACAATATGACCATGCATAGAGAGAGAGAGATGAACACATAGCTACCGGTAGAGCCCTTAGCATCGAGGAAGAACTACTCCCTTCTCATCATGGGAATCAGCAACGGTGATGGAGATGGTGGTGGAGATCGATGGATATGGCTCCGGGGTCACTTCCCCGTCCCGACAGGGTGCCAGAACAGAGACTTTCTGTCCCCCGAATCTCCCCTTTGGTGGCGGCGGCGCTGCGGAACTTTTTCTAGAAGTATGATGGATTATTTAGAGTTTTTGCATCGGGGGCTTCTTATAGGCGAAGAGGCGAGGCTGGGAGGCGACCGGAGGGGCCACACCCTGCCTAGGCGTGGGTCCACCCTAGCCCACGCCTGGGGGGGGGGGTGTGGTGGCCCTCTGGAACCTCTCCGTCTCCCCTTCTGGCTTCGTGACGCCCATGGTAAAATATTGACTTTGGCTTTTGTACCGTCCAATTCCGAGAATATTGATTTTCTGCCTTTCTGGAACCAAAAACAGAAGAAAACATGCGACTGGCACTGTGGCAACTTGTTAATAGGTTAGTTCCAGAAAAGATATAAAAACACCTCAACGTGTAGACAAAGCAAAGCAAAGTAGATACTAAACAAGCATGGATCATAAAAAATTATAGATACGATTCTGACGTATCAGCTGGTTGTGTGTCTGTTGCATAGTTGTGGATGAGATCAGTGAGGTGTTTTACCCTTTGATTTTTTTACTGTTATCCTGCTTGGTGAAACTTTCCCCTTTTACTTGCTGTGATCATTTGACTTATGGCTTATGTATTATGAAAGATCAAATTCTCTCATATTGGTGAAACTTGCCCTAAAAGATTTACTCAATGATGTAAACTTGAGCAGTGCAACTCACTGCTCTCTACTAAGAGTAAAATTAATAATTTAACTTTCTTTTTCCTTTTGTTTGTTCTTTATTTTGAAAGTACAAGATTTGGAGATTCAAGATTAGTATAGGTTTAATTTTAGACAAATAAATTCCTTTGTAATTTTTATTTCATTCCTTTGTAAGAAATGTGTAATAGTGTATTAATATTTATATATATCTCTTTTTGTAATTTCCTTTTTGTAAAGTGAAGGGAATATGCCTTGAGAGGCAATAATAAAGTGTTTATTGTTGGAGATATGCCCAAGAGGCAATAATAAAGTGGTTATTATCATGTCTTCACACTTATGATAAATGTTTACATACCATGCTATAATTGTATTAAACGGAAACATTAATACTTGTGTGATTTGTAAACTAAAATAAGAGTCCCTAGTAAAGCCTCTTGTTAAACTGGCTTGTTGGTTAATATATGATCATGGTTTCCTGATCATGAACATAGAGATGTTATTAACAACAGGATCATATCATTAGGAGAATGATGTGATGGACATACTCCTATAGATAAGCGTAGCATAAAGATCAAGTCATTTCAATAGTTCAAATTGCTATATGCTTTCTGATACATAGTAACCTAATTCCTTCGACCATGAGATCATGCATATCACCTTTACTGGATGGATGCTTTGATGTCATCAAACACCACACCGTAACAGGGTGGCTATAAAAGTGGCATTGAGTGTTCGGAAAGTATTGGTTGAAACACATGGATCAAGAGTGGGATTTGTCCATCCATATGACGGATAGATATACTCTGGGCCCTCTCGGTGAAATGTCATCCAATTAGCTTGCAAGCATGTGACTTGGTCACAAGGGATCACATATCACGGGAACGAGAAAAGAGTACTTATCAGTAACGAGGTTGAACTAGGTATGCAGAGATACCGACGATCATAACCTTGGATAAGTAACATATCGTGAGACAAAGGGAAATTGGTATCGTATGTAAGTGGTTCATTCGATCGCAAAGTAATCGTAGAAATATGTGGGAGCCATATGAATTTCCAGATTCCTCTATTGGTTATTGTTCGGAGAAGTGTCTCGATCATGTCCGCATAATTCACGAACCGTAGGGAGACACACTTAAGGATTCGACGTTGTTTGAGTAGTTATGGTATTATGAGAAAGAGACCGAATGTTGTTCGGAGTCTCGGATGGGATCCGGGATATCACGAGGTGATCCGGAATGGTCCGGAGAATAAGATTCATATAAGGAAAGTCCCGTTTCGGAGTTCGGGAATGATTCCGGTGTTTCCATCGGGAACATTCTAGAAGGTCCCGGATTGTCCGGCACTCCGGGGGGGAAGGGGTACATGAATGTGTCATTACATGTTGGAATGATTGCATCATGTACTAAGTGTTCTTGCTGTCCCAAATAAAGGATTAAATTGAATCCTAAATTGAAAAAGTCAAACGGCTAGTTTGAAAGTCAAACGGCAGTTTTTGGGAAGTGGGAGGAGAGGAGGAAACCGACTTGAGGGAGGAGTCCTCCTCCCCAAGCCGGCGCCCCACCTAGGCCGAGTTGGGGAGGGACTCCACTCCCTCCCCTTGGCCGGCCAGCCCCTCCCACCTATATAAGGAGGGGCAGGGCTCCCTCCCAACACACACAAGTTTCCTATCCTCTAAACTAAACCCTAGATCTAGACCCCGGTTTAGAGCTATTCGGTTTAGAGCTTTCTAATTGGTTTAGAGCCCTCTAATTGGTGTGTCTAATTACTAGACCACTAATAGCCTCTCTCATAAGCTCCACCATACTCGCACCGGCTTAAGGCGAAGCCCTGCGGGATTTCCCCTCTACCTCCGGTACCACGCCGTTGTGCTGCCGGAATCGCGAGGAGAGTGCTACAACCTCCGCTGCCTGCTGGAACAAGGGAGAGGAAGGTCTTCGTCGAGTACCGAACGTGTGACCGACTGCGGGAGCGCTGCGGGAACGCGGCGCTGGAAGGATCGTCTACGCGATCTTGAGATCGGAAAGAGTACGACTACATCACCCACGAGAATCTGCTCTCGTTAAACACTTTGGAATCTTCGAGGGTGAGTTATTCCATCGACTCGTTGCTACAATCTAGTAGATAGATCTTGGCTTGTTTGTTTGTATGCGATAGAAAAATTTTGTTTTCCATGCTACGAACCCCTACAGTGGTATCAGAGCCGTGTCTATATGTAGATCTGTTGCACGAGTAGAACACAATGGTCATTGTGGGCGTTGATGCTTTTATTGTAGATTGCTTTTTGTGTACTTTGCATCTTGCGGTATGTTGGGATGAAGCGGCCCGGGCTAACCTTACATGACATCGTTCATGAGACTTGCTCCACGTTTGACATGCAACTTGTATTGCATAAGTGGCTTTGCGGGTGCCTGTTTCTCCTAGCATAGTTAAGATCCAATTTACAACGGGTAATCAACAATGCTAGTATCAATGTTGTGGTTCTTGTTCGTAAGTTAGAACGACACTTATTGAAAGCCCCAAGCCACGTAAAATATGCAAAGAAAGTAGAGGCGTCTAACTTTGTTTTGCAGGGGTGTGCAGTGATGTGATATGGCCATGATTGTGATTATATTTGATGTATGCAATGTTCCTTATTGTAAGTTGGCAACCGGCAGGAGCCATATGGTTGTCTTTAATTTCTGTTAAGACCTGCGTGTCTATTCAAAATAGTTGTAATAGTTGATGCTGGTGGACGACAACCATGAAGAAGCATCATTGACCTTGATGCTATGCCGGTGATGATGGAGATCATGTTCATGCTTGAAGATGGAGATCGAAAGCACAAAGAAGAAAGGCCATATCATATCACATATTATGAATTGCCTGTGATGTTAATCCTTTATGCATCTTGTATTGCTTAGTAGACGACGGTAGCATTATAAGATGATCCCTCATGCACATAAATTTCAAGTTCTAAAGTGTTCACCCTTAGTATGCACCGTTGCCAAAGCTTGCTGCTTCGAAGCACCACGTGATGATCGGGTGTCTTTGATTCCGCGGGTGAATACAACGTAAGCAAGCCAGATTTGCTTATGCGGTAGCTAAGGTTTGATCTTGACGAGCCTAGCATGTACAGACATGGCCTCAGGAACACGGATTACCGAAAGGTAGAGCATGAGTCATATAGTAGATATGATGAACATGTTGATTGTTCGCCATTGAAGCTATATCAATTCTCGTGATGATCGGTTTTGATGTGGTGAATTTGGTTCGTGTGATCACTAAAACAATGTGAGGGATATTGTTTTGAGTGGGAGTTCACCTAGATTAATTTAATTATTAATTAGAACTCAATTTATCATAAACTAAATCAAAGTGAATTTGCATAGTTGTTGTAGTCATTGGCATCCGTTTACCACCTTGCGCTTAGTTATAATTGAGATGATAGAACTATAGAATTCTGGTTAGTTACTTTACGAACTGGTATCGTATTGTTTTGAAGTGTTAATCTAAAGTTTAAAAGTCCTATTGCAAACTTTCAGTAAGTTCCGGTTACTCCATGAAGTTTAATAATTAGTATTAAATCAAGAGTAACAATTCCAAGTGTTAGTATATAAGTATCATGTTTGTATCCATGATTCTTGATATTCAAAGGATTCCCTTAATATCAAGGTTATCTAGGATCTGAAAGAGTTGTTTCAGAAACCATAATGTGTGGAAGATATTGTGATATCTGAAACGAAGTTTTGGTTGCAACATGATAGAGTATAATATGGCAAAAGTCATGTTCTCATATTTGATGAGAATTTGCAAAAGGTTGGAGACACTAGTTGTCCTAATCGTCCAAAAGGATTTGGAAAGCAACATTATACTCATGATTCACCGCTATAAGCTTAAAAGTAGCTTGATCATGGACGATTCCATGATAAGGGTGAATATTTGATGAAGGTAAAATGTTTACTACACCAAGAGATTACTAAAGAAAGGAATTTGAAAGAACACCAAATATTTGATGATGGTGATCTACTTCAAAGTGCAAGTCCAAAGACATTGGTATTTAATTATACACGCTTTGGACTATATGTCATATGTATGACTCCACTATTGATATTGATAGATTCTTTCAAATAGAAAAGGAAATATTGAAAGAGAATCTCATAAATATATGGCAGAAAAGAAAAGACTAGAATTGTTCAGTTTAAGTATATAGATGATATACATGTTATGGCTATATTCTTTGCTTATTAAACAATGTGGTTCTCAAGTATTTGATACTGAATTTGTTGGTGTGAATCGTCATACGAAACAACACAATTCATGAACTACAATGGCCTAAGTAACAAGCAAAAGAATATGTGATGATGTTCATCGAGAACAAATAAAGGGTTATTGCGTTGCTTGTTAAACATCAAAGCTTGCCTTCAAAGATTTGTTTTATCAGGTATTATGAGAACAAAAGGTTGTTCAAATAATTGCCGTAATCCATAAAAGATGGATGATTCACAAATCTCGTTGGAGAAATCACATCCATAAAACTAGTGCTAAAATGTCGAAAGACAAATTGATTGAAAGATCACTTAGGAAGTGACATCGCCGTTTAAATTATATTGGAAAGAAAACATGAAGAAAATCCATATGGATGGAATTTTGGAGTCTATTTGATTTTGATCAAATAACGCTTGTGAAACTTTCCTAGAGATAATTAAAACTTCGTTCATAGGCCAAAAGGGAACGAATGACTAGCTAATTGGAACTTGTACATATTGTTGTACGAAGTCCATTATGTGTAGTCAAGAGCGATGGATTTCAACTTCATATGCTTTCTCCGAAAATTTGAGTGAATATATGAATATTTACTTAATAAGGATGAAGTATGAAATATTTGAAAAGTTCAAAAGACTTTCAAGATGAAGTGCAAAATCATTGTAACAAGAATATGAATAGTTTATGATAAAGATCATAAAGGAAGATATTTGAATTACAAGTTTAGCATAATACCTAAGATTTAAGGAATCGTTCCGTGGATTTGCATTTCCCGAAACACCATAAGAGTATGGAGCGTTCGAGATATGTAATTGAACCTTGTTTGACATGGTAAGATCGAAAGGTGTAATTCATAAAACTGCCATTGTATTTTAAAGATTAAAAGCTTTAGAGATTACCGTTTTTCCACTGAAAAGAGCTCCATCATAATCCGTTGAAATGACACCATATAAGGTTATGGTTTGGGATAAAACCCAAGTTGTCCTTTCTTAAACATTGGTATGCTATGCATAAGAAAGATGTTTGCAACCAAAGTCGGATGAACCTGTCTTTGTATGACTATTAAGTATTCCTCCATAAACACCGGAGACAAAAGTGTTTGTTGCTTAGAACGTCAAGTTTCTTTTGGAAGGAATTTTTCGTGAAAAGTTAAGTGGGAGGACAATAGAACTTTGATAAGGTTAAAAGAACCTTAGCTGTATGTGCAAAGTTGCGCAGCGCCGAAAAGTGTTCCGGAGGCGGCAACAATGCTCATGGCTCACGTGCCTCAAAGGTTGTGGTCACGGAGATCTAAGTTCCTATTGAAACAAGTAGATCGGGTAAACAATCAAATACCAAGATTTGAGGGTTGAATCATTATTTGAGAATAATGAACCGACTACATGCAAAGAAGCGATGATGGGCCCTGACTCCGTCAAATGGCTTGAAGCCATAAAATCCGTGATAGTTCCATACACGAGAAATCAAGTTTTGAACTTGAAGGACCCTCGAGAAAGGTGTAAGACCTTACAGTTGTGTCTGGATCTATAAAGAAATAGACATGGATGTTTTACATCTATGAAATAGTCGACATGTTGGGAAAGAGTTCACAACAATGTTCAAAGGTTGACTATGACAAGATTTGATCTATCATAGTGATATTTAGTCTAGACGGATTAATGAAAGCAACCACTACATATAATTTGTTATATGGTAGTTGAATAAACAAAACAAGTTCTTCTAATAGAATCGTTACCTAGGACATGTGCATAAACACGGTCCATAGGGTTTTGTCAATTCAAAGGATGCTAAAAGCATATGCAAACTTCAATGGTTAGAGTGAGCATAGCGGAATTGGAATCTTCACTGTGATGAAACTGTTAAAGGAGTTTAAAAGTTCATCAGAGACAATGAAGATGCTTGCGTTTGCAAGAAATTAAGTGGGAGCGCTAAGACATGTTTCTAATACATTATGTGGAAGACATATTGTTGATTGGAAATAATGTATCTTTTATTAACACATATTAAGAATTTCATCCCGATGAAAGACTTAGGCAAAACCCAAGTATTTTGGCATCAATAGACGCTAATATGGTTGTGCCAGAAGTACATAGACAAGATATTGAATGAGTTCAATATAGGAACTACAAGAAAGGTTCTTGTTGCACAGAAAGGATTGAATAAGTTCAATGTTGATGATATATTCAAGTGTATTGACATTTGGTAAAGTGAAACAAATAATCAAGTATAGATTGATACTTGATGTATGAAATCACAAAGAGTATTTATATCAATCATACTGTGATATGTACAAATCCAGATATGTCCTATGCTCTAAATGTTGTGAGCATATACCAGAATGATTTGTAAGATGATCATTGGACAATAGTAAGGATATTCTTATGATCTTTTGGAAGAACTAAGAGTATATTATTTGTAGAAGTGACAAATAGATGGTTAGTTCATTGTAAAAGTACTACATTGATACTAGCTTTGTCACAAAGTACAGATTAAGTTTATCTCAATCTAAACTAAGGGTGGCACGATATAATGGAAAGTGGGTTCCATAATGGATTTGGATGAGTTCCAAAGTTAAGACATTGTGACAGATACTACAACAAAAGGCTAAGTATATGACTGCTATTATAGCAGCAAAAGAGGGCATTTGTGTCAAGTAGTTTGTTATCAAACTAGGTGTAGTTCACAGCGGGATAATACTATGAAGATATATTGTACGACAATATTGTCAACATGTTTTAACCCTAAAGAACTAAAGGTCACACCGAAAGACCAAATTTATACAAAGCCATCTCATTAGAGAATGAGTGATGCGTAGAGACGCAAAGACATGCAATTACACACGGACCTGGAAGTGTCAGATCCGGAGATCAGTTGACCACTAGCAATCATGTACATACAACACCGGAAAGCCATAGGTGTTGAATACACAAAGGTTCGAAACTAGATTATTGACTCTAGTGCAAGTGGGAGACTGTTGGAGATATGCCCAAGAGGCAATAATAAAGTGGTTATTATCATGTCTTCACACTTATGATAAATGTTTACATACCATGCTATAATTGTATTAAACGGAAACATTAATACTTGTGTGATTTGTAAACTAAAATAAGAGTCCCTAGTAAAGCCTCTTGTTAAACTGGCTTGTTGGTTAATATATGATCATGGTTTCCTGATCATGAACATAGAGATGTTATTAACAACAGGATCATATCATTAGGAGAATGATGTGATGGACATACTCCTATAGATAAGCGTAGCATAAAGATCAAGTCATTTCAATAGTTCAAATTGCTATATGCTTTCTGATACATAGTAACCTAATTCCTTCGACCATGAGATCATGCATATCACCTTTACTGGATGGATGCTTTGATGTCATCAAACACCACACCGTAACAGGGTGGCTATAAAAGTGGCATTGAGTGTTCGGAAAGTATTGGTTGAAACACATGGATCAAGAGTGGGATTTGTCCATCCATATGACGGATAGATATACTCTGGGCCCTCTCGGTGAAATGTCATCCAATTAGCTTGCAAGCATGTGACTTGGTCACAAGGGATCACATATCACGGGAACGAGAAAAGAGTACTTATCAGTAACGAGGTTGAACTAGGTATGCAGAGATACCGACGATCATAACCTTGGATAAGTAACATATCGTGAGACAAAGGGAAATTGGTATCGTATGTAAGTGGTTCATTCGATCGCAAAGTAATCGTAGAAATATGTGGGAGCCATATGAATTTCCAGATTCCTCTATTGGTTATTGTTCGGAGAAGTGTCTCGATCATGTCCGCATAATTCACGAACCGTAGGGAGACACACTTAAGGATTCGACGTTGTTTGAGTAGTTATGGTATTATGAGAAAGAGACCGAATGTTGTTCGGAGTCTCGGATGGGATCCGGGATATCACGAGGTGATCCGGAATGGTCCGGAGAATAAGATTCATATAAGGAAAGTCCCGTTTCGGAGTTCGGGAATGATTCCGGTGTTTCCATCGGGAACATTCTAGAAGGTCCCGGATTGTCCGGCACTCCGGGGGGGAAGGGGTACATGAATGTGTCATTACATGTTGGAATGATTGCATCATGTACTAAGTGTTCTTGCTGTCCCAAATAAAGGATTAAATTGAATCCTAAATTGAAAAAGTCAAACGGCTAGTTTGAAAGTCAAACGGCAGTTTTTGGGAAGTGGGAGGAGAGGAGGAAACCGACTTGAGGGAGGAGTCCTCCTCCCCAAGCCGGCGCCCCACCTAGGCCGAGTTGGGGAGGGACTCCACTCCCTCCCCTTGGCCGGCCAGCCCCTCCCACCTATATAAGGAGGGGCAGGGCTCCCTCCCAACACACACAAGTTTCCTATCCTCTAAACTAAACCCTAGATCTAGACCCCGGTTTAGAGCTATTCGGTTTAGAGCTTTCTAATTGGTTTAGAGCCCTCTAATTGGTGTGTCTAATTACTAGACCACTAATAGCCTCTCTCATAAGCTCCACCATACTCGCACCGGCTTAAGGCGAAGCCCTGCGGGATTTCCCCTCTACCTCCGGTACCACGCCGTTGTGCTGCCGGAATCGCGAGGAGAGTGCTACAACCTCCGCTGCCTGCTGGAACAAGGGAGAGGAAGGTCTTCGTCGAGTACCGAACGTGTGACCGACTGCGGGAGCGCTGCGGGAACGCGGCGCTGGAAGGATCGTCTACGCGATCTTGAGATCGGAAAGAGTACGACTACATCACCCACGAGAATCTGCTCTCGTTAAACACTTTGGAATCTTCGAGGGTGAGTTATTCCATCGACTCGTTGCTACAATCTAGTAGATAGATCTTGGCTTGTTTGTTTGTATGCGATAGAAAAATTTTGTTTTCCATGCTACGAACCCCTACATTTATTATGTGTATTCCAAGTATATGATAGATGTTTATTTTGCATGCTATAATTGTATTAATATGGAAATGTTAATACATGTGTGTTTAATAAACAAACAGAAAGTTCCTAGTTATACCTCTCTCATAAACTAGTCTGTTGATTAACAAGATGATCACAGTTTCCTGATCATAGACATTGGATGTTGTTAATAACGAGATCACACTATTAGTGTAATGATGTGATGAACATTTATCCGAAGTATAGCATTACGATCAAAGTCACTGAGTTTATATTGCTATAAACAACTTATGAAATGATCCTAATCCTTAGACCATGAGATCATGCCAATCACTAACACAGGAAGAGTTTCTTGTTGACATCAAGCGTCACACCGTAACTGGGTGATTATAAAGATGGCTTCAAAGCTACTAAAGTGTTATGTTGAGAATCATGGATCAAGAGTGGAATTTTTTCATCCTGATGACGGATAGATATACTCTAGGCCCTCTCGGTGATATCACATTGGTTAGCTTGCAAGCAAGTGATTTGATCACTAGAATGTTATATCACGGGAACGAGAAAAGAGTGCATGTCAGTAACGAGATCAAACTAGGTATGGAGATACCGATGATCGAATCTCGGACATGTAATATATCGTCAAACAAAGGGATTAAGATACAAGCGTAAAAAGGTTCCGACGATCACAGAAAGTCATCGTTGAAGGTGTGGGAGTTAGTATGGATCTCCAGGTCCCGCTACTGATTATTGATTGGAGAAGGGTATCGATCATGTTCGCATTATTCGCGAACTGTAGGGTGACACACTTAAGGGACACTGACATCCAGTCGGAGCAAATATTTCATGCCGGAAATAATAACAAGCGCAGGAATTTATTTCACTAGATACCGAAACAGGTTTTCGGGTGAAATTGCAGAAAGTGGTTTTGCATGTGAAATAGAATTCTAGCAAGGGGTTATATGTGAATGTTTTTCATTAAAGTAATTGACAAAATTCTGAATAAATAAAAGAGTTTTATTTAATGAAAGTTTGCATTAAATTTGGTGGAAATTTAATAGCAAGTTTGAGTGGGATTTTGAGTGGAGGAAATTGAAAGGGTTTTTGTGAGTGGAGTGTCCACCCACATGAATGAAGGAGGGGAGGGGGAAGCCCCTATGGCCGGAGGCCACCCCCTTGGGTGCCCCCTCCTCCTATAAAAGGCACCCCTCTCTCTCTCACTCACACCTCCTCGTGAAGGATCTCTCTCCCCCTCTAGAATTTATCCTCCATGGTCTCGGACTAGCGAGATACATGTTCCCGGTGGCTATTCGGCAAGAAAGGATTGTGCTTCCACTGCATCGCTAGAGTGAGGAGGCGGAGGTTGCTCGGTGTCTTGTACGTGTGTGCGAGCACGGATGCGCTGCTGCTTTGCGGCGCTAAGACTTCCTCTCGATCTTGAGATCGGCAAGAGATCGTCTACATCAACCACGAGTTCAACTAGTTAAGCTTTGTCGGTCTTCAAGGGTATGTTCTCTATGGATATACATCCGTCCGTTGTTTGTATCTAGTAGATAGATCTTGGTACATAGTTCCCATCGTAGGAATTTTTTTGTTTTCTATGCTACGAACCCTACATAAAGATTCTTTATTGTCTCAATGAGTTAATCTTTGTAACTATTCATGGAATAAAAATAAGGAATAAATATTCATTTTCTTAATTGGATTTCTTACTTAGAGTTTCTATTACTATATATTATTTCTTGATTGAATAAGATTATTAAATCATTTTAGAATTCATTTAAAATATCAATTCCTAACTTTAAAATATAAACTCAAATTTCATATTTGAATTCAAATTCTTTTCCCCCAAAACACACTAATTCATAAAGATCATGTCAAAAATTATAACGATCACTCTCCAAAGCTATTCCTACACTTAGAGAGTGAAAGAAACTCTCATCACTTTAAGTTTTTATTTGGCGAAAGATTTACCCACATTTTACAGATGAATGCATGCATATGCACAAATTCCTAAATCTACCCTTTGTTGGTTCCTAAATGCTGGGATGTTACAGACTTCCCCCCTTAAATTAAACTTCGTCCTGAAGTTTGCTGAAGTGTACCTGAATAGTTCTGGATAGGCTTCTCTTAAGTCATCCTCTTTCTCTCATGTGGCTTCTCTCTCGGGGTGATGCTCCCACTATACCTTACAGTACTTGATTGCCCTATTTCTTAACCTCTTCCAGTTTTCTTCCAGAATTTTACAGGGTTTTTCAACATATGTCAGATCTTCTTGTAATTCTTCCTATTGATGTGTGATTACATCATCAGGAACCTTAAGACATTTCCGAAGTTGTGACACATGAAAAACATTGTGAACTTGAGCCAATCTTGATGGTAACTCTAAAGCATAAGCTATGGTTCTGTTCTGACTCAGTACTTTGAATGTTCCTATATATCTTGGACTCAATTTTCCTTTAACTCCGAACCTCGTAACTCCTTTCATTGGACTTATTTTGAGATATACCATGTCTCCTACTTCATGATGCCATGATCTTCGACTTTGGTCCGCATAACTTTTCTGCCTACTTTGAGCTATTTTTAGTCTATCCTTGATTATATCGATGATATCTTGCCTTTCCTTGATATAGTCTGACGCAAATTCTTTGCTACTCCCAGGCTCATACCAACATATAGGTGATCTACATTTCCTTCCATAAAGTACTTGTAATGGAGCTGCCTTCAGACTACTCTGATAGCTGTTGTTGTAGGAAAATTCTGCCAATGGTAGATGATCTTACCACGAACCTCCAAAATCTAATGCATAATCCCTAAGCATGTCTTCCAGTATTTGATTGGTTCTTTCAGTTTGACCCTAGTTTCTGGATGATAGGCTATGCTGAAATCCAATTTTGAACCAAGTGCTTCATGTAATTGTTTCCAAAATGCTGAAGTAAACACAGATCCTCTATCAGTTACGATCTTCTTGGGCACTCCGTGCTTACTATCTCCTTGATGTAAACTTCTACTAACTTCTTGGCATTATCTTTCTGATTCACCGGAATAAAATGTGCGCTTTTGGTGAGTCTATCCACAATCACCCATATCATATCCTTCTGTTTTGGTGTCATGGGTAATCCTGTGATGAAATCCATACCAATTTCCTCCCATTTCCACTCGGGAATTTCCAAGAGTTGTAATGGTCCTGCTGGACTTCGATGTTTAGCTTTTACCCTTTGACAAGTATGGCATTCTGACACATATTTTTCAATGTCTCTTTTCATGTTATTCCACCGGAATAATTCTTTCAAATCCATGTACATCTTAGTACTTCCTGGATGAATGGAATATGGTGTTTCATGTGCCTCTCGAAGTATCAATTCACGAATATCTGACACATCTAGAACACAAAGACGATCTTGGAACCATAAAGATCCATAATCTCCTAAGCGAAAAACCGATGCTTGTCCTTGAGATATCCTCTGAATTTCTTCAGCAATAAAAGGATCTTCTGCTTGATGTCTAAAATTTCGTTCTTGAGATCACTATTCTATTTTGCAACTACCTGCATAGTAGCTAATCCTGCAAGAGTCTCTGTTCTTATGAATTGAAGATCTAATCTTTCCAAATCCATCTGTAACTCTTTTGGTAGCTCTCGATTGCTAGGCTGAATATCTACACTTTTACGACTTAAAGCATCTGCTACAACATTTGCCTTTCCAGGGGTATAATTGATTGTCAAATCATAAACTTTGATTAGATCTAACCAACGCTTCTGTCTCATATTCAATTCCTTTTGAGTGAAGAAATATTTGGACTTTTATGGTCAGTGTATAACTCACATCTGGATCCATAAAGAAAATGCCTCCATCCTTTCAAAGCAAAGACAACTGCTGCTAATTACAAATCATGAGTTGGATAATTGACTTCATGTGGTTTTAGTTGTCTTGATCCATAAGCAATTAATTTATGATCTTGCATTAACACACAACCTAAACTTTCTTTAGATGCATCACAGTATACTGTAAAGTCCTTCCCTATTTCAGGGACTGCTAAGATTGGAGCGGTAGTTAATCTAGTCTTTAACTCCTAAAAACTTGCCTCACACTTCTCATCCCAGATGAATGGTGTATTATTCCTTAGCTATTTGGTCATTGGTCTAGCTATCTTGGAGAAACCTTCAATGAACCTCCGATAATAACCAGCCATACCCAAGAAACCTCGAATTTGTTTCACATTGGTTGGTGCCGTCCATTCTAATACTAATTGAACTTTGGATGGATTTACAACAATCCAATCTTTACTGATCACGTGACCGAGGAATTATACCTCATCTAGCCATAATTCACACTTTGCTGAACTTAGCATAAAGCTTATGTTCTCTTAGGATCTGCAATGCTATTCTCAAATGATCAGCATGCTCTTCCTTATCCTTGGAATATATCAGAATATCATCAATAAACACTATGACAAACTTGTCCAAGTACGGCATGAAGATTTTGTTCATCAAATTCATGAATATTGCTGGTGCATCGGTCAAACCAAATGGTACGACACGATACTCATGGTGTCCATACCTCAAGACAAATGCTGTCTTTGGAACATCTTCCGGTTTAATTTTATTTGATGATATCTAGATCTCAGATCAATCTTGGAAAATACTCCAGCTCTTTTAACTTGATCAAACAGATCCCGAATTCTAGGTAATGGATACTTATTCTTGATGGTAAAATTATTGAGATTTCTATAGTCCCCACACATCCTTCTTCCTCCATCTATTTTATCCAAAAAGATCACCGGTGTTTCCCATGGGGATACACTTTCTTGAATGAATCCTTTTCTGGCTAACTCATCAATTTGCTCTTTGAGTTATTTTAATTCTTTTGGACCCATCTTGTATGGTGCTTAGGCTACTAGTGTTGTACCCGGAATTAGATCAATAGTGAACTCCATTTCCCGATTTGGTGGCATTCCTGGTAGCTATGCTGAAAAAACAACTTGAAACTCATTTACTACAGGAATATCTTCCAACTTGACCTCCTTCATTGAGTTCAACTGAAGACCCACCATGATATGACTGTGCTTATTTGCTTGATAAACTATCCTTGCTCCACTTGGAGTCTTGATTGAGACAGTTTTTTCCTCACAATTAATCTGAGCCCCATGTTCAGTCATCCAATCCATACCCATCACTACTGCAACTCCCTTCAAAGGAATCACATAAAGGTCCGCAAAGTAGGTACAAACATAGATCAAGATAACCTGATCTTGTTTAATGTGGTGTACAACTACATTTCCCCCTGCCGTCACTACAGTCATAGGGTTTTCTAACGTTGCCCTTCTAATCCTGAATTTATCACAGAATTCTTCAGAAATGAATGAAGTAGTTGCACCAGTATCAAATAGAACTTTCCCGGGATTGGTAAGGATATTGAGCGTACCTATCACTGCATGCTCTGAGTTATCCACCTCCTCCAGGGTTGCGCAATTCTGATTCCCAGTAGGTCTGTTCCTCTTGCCATTATTGTTCTTGACAAAGTTTCCTCCTTTATTGGGTTGTCCATTGCCTCCACTGGTTTGTCCTCCGCTTTTAACATGCCAAACACCTTGTGGTTTACTCGGGAAATTTGGCTTTATATGACCCCTCTGGCCACAAGCATGGCAAACTATCATTGGTTTCTGGCAATCTCTGCTTATATGCCATGGAAGTTTGCAATTGTGACATATAATATTCCTTTCGGTTGGATTTGCACTTCTGTTGGAATTGTTGTTGTTGTTGTAAGGTCTATTCCTTGGCTTGAATTCCAGATTGGGCTTGAGTTTACTTGCCTGAATCCTCTTAGTTTCCTTCTTGGCTCTCTTCCTTCTATCCTCTTGGACATTCTTGTAGTCATCTTACAAAGTGATGGCTGCATCCAGTAACTGCTGATAAGTTTGTTTATTGTCCAACCTCAACTGCATCCTCACAATTGGATTTAATCCTTGCAGAAAATGCTTCTTCCTCTTTTCTTCAGTTTTGACTTCTTCCTCTGCATAACGAGACAGTTGGCTAAACTGCCGGATGTACTTCATGACACTAGTATATCCTTGTTGAAGCTCTTCAAACTCCCTACACTTCAACTCCATCACACTTTCAAGAACATGATACTCACGGAACCTCTGCTTGAACTCTTCCCAAGTATACTCTCTTCCTGGCTGTTGCATGGCTAACTGATTTTCCCACCATGATGCTGCAGGTCCAGTCAAAAGATGAGTTGCATACCTCAGCTTTTCCTCATCATTACAACCTACAGTCTTCAGCTTTCTCTCTGTATCTGCTAGCCAATCTTCCGCATCCATTGGTTCAGGGGCTGATGCAAAAGGTAACGACATTGCATTCTGGAAGTCAGAAAGACTCACTCCTCCACCTTCAGGTGCTCTTTGGTTTCCATATCGTCCCAACAACTCTTCCATGAACTTGTTTTGGTTTTCTTGCATCATTTGCATATACTGCATAAAGTTCTGCTCCATTAACAGCCTCATTGGTGGTGGTGGTGGTGGTAATGTTCCCTGATTTCCGGCACCTGCATCTGCCTTCTCCTTGGCCTCGTGCTCCATGCCCTGCTGCTCAGAATCGGTTTCTACACCCATTTCAATGACCCTATAGTCCTGCAACATAAAGCGAATACTCATAATTACATCATGCACATGTGTTCTGAGCTCAACTTTACGCATATAACTAGTCACACAATGGAAATCAAAATCCAAATAAAATCCAAATAAGCATTTTACATATTATATATTACACACAACTTAGTAATTCAAAGTCATTACAACATGTACCATATAAGTACATTAACAACTTAACAACACTTCCTCATTTATTGAGCTACATCATTCTCTCGGATTACAATACGCAATACCCGATACTCCCTAATAAGTAGCCTGCTTCTAGTAACCGTGACGCTCATCATACATGCCTGAAGTCCAACCGTGATGACGTAACGTCCGCCGCACAGTTTGTGGAACAAATGGCCTTCTAGAAGGAACATAATCAGTATTTGAAGTATCAGGACTTTAGTCATTACTCAGCCTGAGTGCATTGACTCCATCCAGCTCAGCTAAAAAGTCTTTAGAACCCTATTCAACATTATCTCCCACTTGCATCTCCTGAGCTTCATTCCTAGAATTGTCAACAGAATACATAGATTCTGCTGCTCCCTAGGTGCTCCATTGGGCAAGATAGTTAAACACTGGATAATGTATATTCCCTGGGTTTTGAAAAGATGTTGATGATTCAAACACTCTCTCCTCAGGATCTTCTTCCTCATCCTGATCAGCTATGAATATGGTATTTCTACTACTGTTATTAGGATTGGTTCCCATGCCCATCCAGCTGGATTGTCCAACATCTCTGTCAGATCCATCTATAGACATCTGATTCCGTTGGGATCCTCTAGGTGATCCCATTCTCCAACCATCAGAATTCTCGATAGGAAGTTCTGAATCAGACCCTTCCTCTGAACCATGTGGTACCTAATACCTCATATCTAATGTAGGATCATAGGTAGATTCTGGTCTGGGTGAATAAGGATATGGTGTAAAATATTCGGGATCTATGGGTACATCCTTAAAGATTGGTTTTCTACTACTTTATCCAACTGGAATGCTAACTGTTTCCTTCCTTTCCAGATCAGTTAGATCCTCTAACATGTCGTTTTTATCTTCAACTATAACTTGATGTGTCATATAAAAAGACGCAACATGTGTTCGATATTGATCCATAAACTTGGAAGCTAACTTATGATACTTGTTTACCAAAGTAAGATGATCCGGTACTGGCTCCGAGTCTATAGAATCATGAGGAATCACAAAAAATGTGCTCCCTTCTAACTCCTTGGCTTTATGCTCCCGGATATTAGCTATCGCCTCCACAACAACAACATGATATGCTGCTAAATGACTCATACCCTCACCCATCGGTAGATCGTGATATAATCCAACCTCCTCTAGAAGTTGGATACTCACACGCTACTTGGATAACATACGACCATCATAATAGGTTATGGTATTCACCGGAATTTTAGTTGGACAACTAAAAATCCTTAAGAGTTGACGAAGCTGATTAGTGAATGATCCTTGGTAGTCATCGAGAGTCTCCTCTTTCCTTATGAAAGTTTGTTTTGGAAACTTTGGTGCCATACTCTGGATAACAAAATATTTTTTATTAGTAATCAATAATATATTGCATCATAACAAAGAATTATCGCACTAAAAATATATAAAGAAATAATCTCATATGAATACCCATTATACCCTTTTAGAGAATTCTTTATCGTTGCTATACACTCCTACAGGTAATACCTTTTACTAGGTTTCCAACCTAAGGTCAAAGCAATTTTCTCTGATACCAACTGCGGTGACCCAGCATACCACGGCATGTGTAGTACACTGTAGTCGTTGACATGATATCCACATAACACCATTCCGTAAACATCACATCCCTCAGAGTGGTACAACAGAAACATTGCGGGTCCATATTACAAACATACACATATTATTATTATTACAATACCAAAAGTTCAAGACTTCAAAAGATTCAACTTACAAACCAAATATAAAGTGTTTCAGCGGAAGTTTTAAACTTAAACTCCAAATTGAGCTCAACAACTTATTGTTATATATTGTTCATGTTTCTCGGCTCAATTGGTTCCTAGTACTACGGTAATTATTCCGACTCATGGTTCTCTTCTCCGTAGACGACATCGTAGTCCACCCCTTCTACGGCACTGTACATATTGGGCTCTTCATAGAAGACCTCCTCTTGGATTTCAGCTGCATACATTGGAGTATCCTCTGGATCCTCAGAGTCTAAGCAAGGGATGAAAGGAAAAGGTGAGTAACAACGTCACCCAACAAGTTCATTATATGCAAGTTGGGAAGTTTGATGCTCTATCTACCACCTTGGACTATCAGCCCTTGGCACTATGAAGTTTTCATAAATCTTTCTTCAAAGATTGATTTTATTATTTAAAACTATGCCCATGAGCCTTCACAGGTTTACCAGAACTTTCATGGAGTTCCTTTCCTGCCGCGTTCGTAGCTCCTTCCCGGAACAGGGAGAAACAAGTTACAATTCTTACACTTTGCAGAGGTGCGTTACTTTACCCATGAGAGATCAACTCCTTGTTGCACAACTGAGCGTACTTTCCTGTCCACAATTCCATGATGTGGGGCCTAGAAGGTGATCCAAGCCAATCACTTCCCTCTCCGCGACCCCATATGTCTGCACGATCCTTCGGTGCTGGCTCACCTCCGTTAAGCCCCCTTTCGAGCAGGCTAAAACCCTGATGAGTTCTCGGAGACTCTATGAGCTGGTGGTGCCCTGGTAAGTACCTTATAGGTTCAGCTAAACCTCCGGCAGCCACTCATAGATAATCTAGACACCAAAAACGTGGGGCCTAAGGGTGCCCACCCATATGTTGGATCCGCACAAGGAATCACAACGTCACGTTAAGGTAGTCTTGCCTCCATACAAAATAAAAAGGATGCAACTGACTTCTCTGTCCCATTCCAAATCTCATGGCTAACGCGTAATATACGGCGCTAGAATCACTAATGTCATGGGTTGTTAAGTTCCTAGGTGATTATCATTGTTGCAAATAGAAACCTAAGTTCTATTGCTTCATTATATCATCACTTAGGATGATATTAACAATTTATTTACTTGAGAAAATAATATTTTCTTTCCTTGAAACATAGATGATAACACACAATTTACAAATACTTTGGTAAAGACTCTTCAAAGGACATGAGCAAGTGACGAACTTGCCTTGTTATTGCAAGGTAATGAAGTCGGATGTTTGCACTGGACCTTGAGCTTCTAGGTCTACATAACATCATTATTATCTGGTAAGGACAATATTTAAAGAAGCAAAATGAATATGCATAGTAATGTTATGCATTTTTTATCATTTATTTTATTTGTGTGTTTTACCCAATATTTTAGTTTCAAGAATTCCTTTAAGTAATAAAGGATTTCATTTTAAAGAATAATCTTTAATATTTTATAAATATTTCATTTTCTATATATAAGTAAATAGAGTTAAAGCTAAGAATCTTTATTAAATATATAAATTCTTGTATTTATTTGTTTCTAGTTCTTTTTAAGAATTAGTATTTAGATAAAAGAGAATTTATTTTAATAACTCTAAATATTTATTTAGTATTTTTATAAAATACTATAATAACAAAACATAATAAAAGTGATTTTTATTTATTTTTATCCTTTATCTTTAATTTTATAAAATTCCCTAAGGGATATATATATATCATAAAATTCTTGACCAAAAATTATATACATAAAAATTATTTCTTAATTTAATTAAATAGGTTGGATTATTATGAATTCAAAAATATATGATTTGCAATTTTTAGACTTATATTTTATTTTATAAGATTTTCTTTATTTCTAGGGGTATTTTGGTATTTTATTAATTATTAAAACTTCTTTTAAGTTTTGGGCTAACCCTTTGGGCTTATTGGGCCAAACTGGCCCAAGTGACTTGGCCAAAAGGCCTCCCCGAAGGGTTCTGACCCTATCGTCCCATTCTCTCTGTCTCTCCCTCTCTCGACCTCACCTCTTCTCCTCCTCGACCCCGTGGTCACTAGCGCCTCCACCGTGCTCTACCCGCCGCCATGGCCTTCCCTGGCCGCCGCCGTGGTGTATGGCAAGGTTGTCGGCCATGCTCCTTCATCTGCTCCAACTTGATTTGGTTCTAGGGCCCTCCTGTGGCCAGGCTAGCCCCGTCCCAAACCCTAGGTTTGGGGTGGTGCTGTTAACGCCACCGCCGATGCTCCCGTGGTGACGTGCGGTGCTCGTGCGCCCTCGTGTACTGTTGTGGCCGCCGCTGTGGCTGGGTGTGGGCTGCAGCGACCTCTGCGGTTCTCCCCGTGCCGCCGCGAGCTCGTCGGCCCCTCTGCTTCCTCTTCAATTCTCCAGCGAGGACCACATGCAAGTTGTTTCTCTGTGATCAATCGTGCCTCTAGATACTTCAAGTATCTTTGTGTGTAGCTAGTGGCTAATCTCCATTAGGGTTTGTACTGGTTCTAGGGTTCATCCCTGGTTCTAGGGTTCATTCCTCTGTATGCTTGTATGGTAATGCTTTAATAAAACAGTGATGCCTAGTATGACTTGTGCTCACTGTAATTTAAGGCTTACTGTCATGATTTGATTGTCTGATGCCACTGTGAATCTGATGTTAGTGGTTAGATGATGTTGCCTCTGAATGGTGATTAAGTTGTTAACCTGATGGCATAATTGTGAAATATGTTGGTTGAGATTGATGCTTAGTGTGATCACTTGCTATCATTATTTTGATACTGATAGTAACACTGTCAGTGGTTGTTCACTGCATCAGTGGATGTTGGCTTGTATGTTTATCAGTAAACTAAACTTAATCATTAGAATCTAATGATACTTTGAAGATAGATGTATATATTAGATGATCTCTGAGTGTAATCTCAGGGAAATGATAATTATTGGCTTACTGGTTTATTCATGAAAGCTAAAATATTTGTTTAGCTTGGTGGTAGGATTTGTTCTTGTGACACCATCTTAAAATGGCACACAAGTTGATTCTACTTACTGGCTTTACTATGGTCAGTACTTGAGATTGGATAGATTCCTAAGAATAAGTTGAAAGCTTCTCTTGATATATATGCCTATGATGTTGGTCTGAGGCTATAGGAACTAGATTCCTATCTTGCTGTCCCTTTCAAATATGCTAAAGTATCATAGTTGCTCACTGGATCTTGGATCCTAGTTGGTTAAGTTAATTAGTTAGTTAGTTTGTTTGTAGCTTATGAAATCTGAGGTGCTACTCTTTCTTGGAGGTGTGCCCAACTGTTATAAGAATAAATGATGAAATATCTAATTTGTTTTTGGTATCCCTAGATCTATGATGCTGGTATGAGATCTTGGTGTATTTGGTAGAGTTTACTGCTGGTCTCTATATTTCAAATCCTCTAGGATAGGTTCACCCCACTTGGGTGATCACTGAGAGGTTAATCCTAAAATAACACATGATTTTCTGTTTGGATAAGATGAACATAATCTGTGGATGTTTTATGATGCTCACCACACAATTGATGATTTGTGATGGTTGTTGGTTGATCTGTGGCTTGATCTTGCTGATTATGTTGGTGGCTTGATCCTGTCCTTCACCTCCTGGTGTTGTTCCTGTTTCCCCTGGTTCCTGTGCTTGGCCTTGATCATCCCTGCTCCTCCTAGCTCCTGTGAGCTTGACCTTGCTATCCACCTAATTCTCCCCCTCCTTAAGTCACCATCTGGTGATGCTAGGTTGATCTGGTGTGTGGTTTTGGCTGGTGGTTTGCTTAGTTTTGTGAAGCTAAGTGTTCTTGGTGTGGTGTGGTAAATGTAGAGATGCACTAGTGGATGCCCACGGTTGTGCTTGCTCCTTTTTACTTGGTTGAGTTGCTGTGGCTGTGTCGACAACTCACCCCATGCAGTTTGGTGATTGAGCTAGCTGTGTGTCTGTTGCATAGTTGTGGATGAGATCAGTGAGGTGTTTTACCCTTTGATCTTTTTACTGTTATCCTGCTTGGTGAAACTTGCCCCTTTTACTTGTTGTGATCATTTGACTTATGGCTTATGTATTATGAAAGATCAAATTCTCTCATATTGGTGAAACTTGCCCCTAAAAGATTTACTCAATGATGTAAACTTGAGCAGTGCAACTCCCTGCTCTCTACTGAGAGTAAAATTAATATTTTAACTTTCTTTTTCCTTTTTGTTTGTTCTTTATTCTGCAGGTACAAGATTTGAAGATTCAAGATTAGTATAGGTTTACTTTTAGACAAATAAATTCCTTTGTAATTTTTATTTCATTCCTTTGTAAGAAATGTGTAATAGTTTATTAATATTTATATATATATCTCCTTTTGTAATTTCCTTTCTGTAAAGATTCTTTATTGTCTCAATGAGTTACTCTTTGTAACTATTCATGGAATAAAAATAAGGAATATATTCATTTTCTTAATTGGATTTCTTACTTAGAGTTTCTATTACTATATATTACTTCTTGATTGAATAAGATTACTAAATCATTTTAGAATTCATTTAAAATATCAATTCCTAACATAAAAATATAAACTCAAATTTCAAATTTGAATTCAAATTCTTTTCCCCCAAAACACACTAATTCATAAAGATCATGTCAAAATTTATACCGATCACTCTCCAAAGCTATTCCTACACTTAGAGAGTGAAAGAAACTTTGATCACTTTAAGTTTTTATTTCGCGAAAAATTTACCCACATTTTATAGATGAATGCATGCATATGCACAAATTCCTAAATCTACCCTTCGTTGGTTCCTAAATGCTGGGATGTTACACTCCGCCGCTTGTCCAAGTAGATTTTTGATTAGTGGATTATCTTTTGAGTGTTTTGCTATTGTAGGTGACAGGTTATGCGATCTTGCATGCTTGTTCTATGCTTAGAAAAATCATTTTGATGCATGTTTAGACCTCTTGCAAGTCCCTATAGTAGTTCCCTTCATTTAGTAGCTTTGAAATTACTTTTTGTGATGTTTGTCTAAAAATTTCAGAAAAGAGAGAGATGGACAACCATACTTTTGGAGAAGTATTTGAGAGAGACACACAAAGGGTGGCAAGGCCTTCGAGATCAACTTCTCGATTTAGGCCATCATGTAATGAAGATCTTATTGCGCCGCGATTTGGTAATGAGGGAGATACGCATCCATCTACCTTCCCTTGTTATGATTTTTTGAGAGCTGCGGGGATCCTTGATGAATTCTTGCTTCTTGTTCAAAGGTTTGGTCTAACCACTTACATGCAGGATGAGAGTGAGCAATATGCTTTGCTCACCAAAACTTTTGTTGAGAGATTCACCTTCACTAACACTTCTTACATGCCAACTATTTCATTCGAAATCTATGATATGCCTATTACCATGAGCTTGGAAAGATTTTGCAGCATTATAGGTATTGGCATGGCCGGGATGGCAAAGAAGATCCAAAGTCGACCCACTGATTTCCTAGAGCTTTACCAAGGTGTAACAAATGATGATGACTGCAGAGCCCAACGCGGCAAGATAAGAAATATTCAGCTCCTAGCTCTTAGATACTTTGCTTACTATCTTTCCACTAGCATCCTTGGTAGGGAGAACACTAGTAATATTTCTAATTATCATTTAGCTTTTCTTGCTGCTGCGCTTAATAATGAAACCAAGTATAATCTCGGTTCTCTCATTGCTCGCCACCTAGCTGCTAGAGGACCCATTTATGGGGGTATTATTGATGTGCGCATGGTTGATGCTTTGGGCATTTCTGTTGATCCTAATGATACATTGTTGGACCTATAGAGACTTGATCTTGCGGCTATGAAAGCACATCACTTTGTTACTGCTAACTCTCGTACAAAGAGTTTAGTTTACAGGATGTTGTTTACTCACGGAGATGAGAGGGAAATTTCCTTTCCACAACCTACTTTGTTCAGTATTTCCGGGAAACCATGGTCGCGTTCCAAGGAGTTGTACGAGTGGAACCGCTTTCTTGGTTTCCACAGGAAGCACCAGGAGGGGGACGTGCCCTCTTATGACCACTCTGCGCATTACGCCAGGGCATCCTCGAGTTCGTATTAGGACGAAGATACTTCTTTGTCATATTTTGGAGGCGCCACTTCTTGGATGGCTTGAGATTGATCTTTGGCCTAAGCTTGGGGGAGGTATACCGACATCACACTCTGAATGTTGTGTGGGTTTTTCTTATTTGGCTTTTAGCTTTAGTTTTCTCGCCCTTTTTAGCTTTGGTTTGTTATTCGAAAAACCCAAAAATATTTTTTGTTCTTCTCTGGTTTTGTAAAGTGCAGGGTTCAGTAGTCCTCAGTGACTCCTTTGGAGTTTGGTTTTCATATTATTATTCAAGCCACACAAGTGAAAGGCAATAATGACGATTCTTAACAATTCGAGGTGTGGTAAGAGGCTGGTATGAACTCTATTTGTTTTCATTTTTGTACATATACTCATCATTGTGGGCATGCTTAGTCTGTTCATGTAAGGTGTATGTCATTTAATGAATGCTTAGTAGTTCTTGCTCTCTTATGATTAGTTCCAACTTGCTAATAGTTTGTATCATGCCATATAAATATTTGCTTGCATTGTTTTATTCATAAGGTGGTACGACATTGTGGTATCCTCCTCTGAATGTTTTATTTGAATCGACTTTGCACATTCTCACGCGTGCATATGACTAAAAAAAGTCAGTTAAGCCTTGAAGATTTAGTTTGCCTCACGGTTCTTGTGTCACTTTTATGCCACAATTAATTTTGTTTTGTCGCAAGCATGATTATGACAGTTAGTGCTCTCTCGATTGTTGCTCCCTTCTATTGCTAGCCTTCACTTGTACTGAGTATGAGCTCTACTCGTGCATCCAACTGCCAAAACCAAAGTTGTCAAAGGTGTCCACCATATCTACCTATTAGCATCATTGTTATTCCTTGCATACTTATTATGCTTTATTTTCTTCCAAATAAAATATTTGCTTGTTATGTGAAAATTAGTTAGTAAAGCTCTCACGAACTTGATGGCACATTTTTTTTCTTGCACTTAATAAACCTGAACCATTGTGATTGTCTATGTAGTTATATGCTTGCAATTTATAAGTTGGGAATTAGCAGAACCATGCTATCATGGGGAACGCTTTCAACATTGCACTTATTCTGTTTAGTTGATATCATGTTCTTTTGTTTATGGATCCCGAGCGGTGTGAAATAAAATGGGATCTTGTAATTTCATGGAGTTTGTATATGTGTTAGAGAAACGCCTGGGCGGCTAGCCTAAGCCATGCCTAATCATGGTGGAAACTTACAGCAAAACCATAGTGGCATTCTATGAAGCATCCTCAATAAAAACCTATGCAAATAGCAAATAAAAAGATCGTTGAGATGCTCACTGTTTTTTGCCTTGTCATTTTGATATGGGATAGCTCCTGTGTCATGGGGCAAGGGGTACCCCGTTGGCTGTTCTCTATGATACACATATACTTACAATGACAAGAACTTACCTGATACCAAAGTTGAGTAGCATGAGGTCTCGGTACTCGTACTCAAGGGGCATGCGATTTTCAACTTATGATCTGTCAAAGCATATAACTCATATTCGACCTCACTTTAACCTTAACCTTTTAAAGATGCTTATGATAGGGGCAATGAGAGATCAAAGCTAATGAGTACCATACTTCAACATTTGGAAGCCTTTCAAACTTTTTAATCTTTTCTTTCACTTTTATGTCGAGTCACCATTTATTCTATGAGCACCTTCCCGAGAGCATAGCTGTCATTCTTAGTGCAATGTGCTTGTCCAGAACACGGTTAATTGTGACATAAATTTGACCTAGTATATTTGATATTTTTACTTCTAGCCTTCACTTGAACTTCAGAGGTGCCTTGGCATTTATGTTTTGCTCCAAAAAGAAAAGCAAGCGAGATACCACTTTATCATACCTTCTTATGAGCATTACAATCTTGCATATGCCTATGTTTTCATGTTGCTTATTATTATTGTGTTGGAATCTCTTCATAGCTTGCATGACTATTGGGTAGACTTATCTGCATACTCCTTATTATGAATTGCCTAAGTATTTGCTCATATGCTGAGAATATATACATCTTATGAAGCAAATGTGTTCATGAAAGTTTCTTTTATCGCACTTAGTTTTCAATCGAATTGCTTGAGGACAAGCAATAAGCTAAGCTTGGGGGAGTTGATACGTCCAAAATGTATCTACTTTCCCGAACACATTTTCTATTGTTTCTCATCTAATTTGTGTGATTTGGATACAACTAACATGGACTAACGCTGTTTTCAGTAGAATTGCTTTGGTGTCTTGTTTTTATGCAGAAAATAAACTTTCAGGAAAAATCCGAGAAAATATGCCAAAATTCCTATTTTCCCAGAAGACTCACGGAGCCAGAAGACGGAGGGGATAAGAGGCTAGAGGGGCCCACACCACCCCCAGGCGCGGGCCAGTCCTGGCCGCGCCTAGGCATGGTGTGGTCTCCTCGGACTCCGCCTCAACCTCTCCTTTTGCCTACATATACCCTCTGACCTAAAAACACCGGGGAGGGGGGGGGAGGGTTCGACAATTTCAGGAGAAGAGTTTCGCTGCGCCGCCACCACCAGAAACCGCGATTCAGAACCAGAAACTCTGTTCTGGCACCCTGCCGGGACGGGGAATTGGAGGAGATCATCGCCATCATCATAGATACCTCTCCATCAACCATCTATGATTCCCCAATCCATGTGTGAGTAATTCCCCACTGTAGGCTATGGGGATGGTAGGGATTGGATGAGATCTATCATGTAATTGACAAGATTGTTAGGGCATGGTGCCTAGTATCTATTGTTAGTGCTTTTGACATTGTTGCAACTTGTTGTGCTTAAAGCTTGTCACTAGGGCCTGAGTGCCATAATCTCAAATCTGAACATGTTATTGATTCATGATGATATTATTGTTGTGATCTTACCTGCAAGTTGTATACACGTATCGTTGTCCAGAACCTAAGGCCCCGAAGTGACAAAAATTGGGATAAATGGAGGGGATGGCTGTGATGTGAGGATCACGTGTGTTCATGGAGTGTTAATGCTTTGCTCTAGTGCTCTATTAAAAGGATCACCTTAATTGCCAGTAGAATCCCTTGAGGCCCCGCTGCAAACGGGCTGGCAGGACAAAACATGTTGTGCAAGTTCTCATTGCGAGCATGCATGACTATATACGGAACACATGCCTATGGTTACTTATTACTTAGAGGCTTTATCTTCATTATCTACAAATTCCCATTTCTTGATTGTTACATGAATTATCTTGTCCATGCAATGCCCGTCCATACATCCCTATGCCTACCGCAGTTTAATCCTATTGTTTACTGCAATTGTTACTACTGTCCTTATTTTACTACTGCTGTTACAAAACTGTTGCTATTGATAAACTATTGCGAGCAAGACTGTTTCCAGGTGCAGTTGAATTGATAACTCATCTGTTAAGGCTTATAAATATTCTTTGGCTCCCCTTGTGTCGAATCAATAAATTTGGGCTTTACTTCCCTTGAAGACTGTTGTGATCCCCTATACTTGTGGGTCATCACCGTGCTTTATATACATAAACATTTCCATCCATTCTAGTTTTCCTCTTAAAGACCCATTTGCACTCAACGGGTCTTGCACCGTCTGGCAGGTCAACCAAGTTCCAAACTTGATTTTTATCCATGGACTTTAACTCGGATCTTATGGCTCCCAGCCATGACTCAGAATCAGAATCCACCATCTCTTTCGATTAAATTATCGACTCATCACTGTCTAACAACAATAAATCACGAAAAATTTGCAATCTAGTAGATCTTAGCGGTTCAGGTGCTGCTGATGGCCTAGCAACCACGACCGGCTCAACCTCCAAGGATTTTGCCGAGACGCTGCTAGCCGGTTCCTCTCGAACTTCTTTGAGCTGCACCATGCTCCCATTGACTCCCCGATTGAGAAACTCTTTCTTCAGGAAGACACCATTCCGAGCGAAAGACACTTTGCCCTCTTCTAGGTTGTATAAGTAGTAACCCAAGGTTTCCCTTGGATACCCCACGTAAATGCACTTATCCTATTTGGCTGTAAGCTTGTCCGACTGAAGTCGCTTGACAAATGCTTCACAACCCCAAATCTTAAGAAAAGACAATCTTGGAGTTTTGTCCCTGATGACCCACAAGTACAGGGGGTGTATCGTAGTACTTTCGATAAATAGGAGTGTCTATCCCAACGAGGAGCAGAAGGTGTTGACTAGTGGTATGGAGCAAGAAATCTCTGTAAATACTTAGCAAATAGATTTTTAGGGGTTTCCTGATAAAGCAAGGAAATAAAGTGAGAGTAAATAAAGACATCAAATAATTGCAGCAAGTGACCCAATCCTTTTTTAGCAAAGTACAAGCCGGTGGAAATACTAATGAGGACCAAACGTTCTCGAGGACACATGGGAATACTATCAAGTGCTTTCGTTTCATATAGCTGATTAATCTTCTTTGGTTTTGTAAGTGTTGTGTGGGTGAACCTGTGCTAATGTACCGACCTTACTTGGACTAATACATACTTGTGATTAAACCCCTTGCAATCATCCGCAACTACAAGAAAGCAATTAAGATATAAACTTAACCACAACCTTAAACCCTGAGATCCTAAACTCCCTTATCCAATGGTTTCCTAACGGGGGTTCAGGTTTCTGTCACTCCGGCAACCCCACGATTAGTAGACAAATACACAATGCATTCCCTTAGGCCCATAAATGGTGAAGTATCATGTAGTCGATGTTCACATGACACCACTACAAGAATAGCACCACAACTTAAATATTAAACCATTGAATAATACCTCAACACAATTCCACTACTAACAACATGACGTCTGCCATGTCCTCAAGAACTAAAAGAACTACTCACGAGACATCATATGGATCAAGATAAGAGATGATATATGATGGATAACAATCTAAACATAAATAATAATTCAATGGTTCCACTCACAAGCATCAACTACAATAGTAATCAACACCAAGAAAGTTTCCCCTAAGAACTATGCATGATTCAACACAATTGTTACAGTGGGATGGAGTGGTGATGATGGTGGTGGTGGAGATGATGGTGTGGATGATGATGATGATCCCGATGAAGTCTAGCTTGATGATGGTGTTGATGACAATGATCTCACCTCTCCGGGAAGGAATTTCCCCGGCAAAAATCTGTCTGCCGGAGAGCTCTTTCTCTCTCTCGGTGTTTTCTACCCCGCAGAGGCGGCAAAATCTTTCTGTGGTCACTCCCCCGACATTAGGGTTTCGAGGAGAATATATAGGCGAGATGTCACATCCCAAGATTTTCCAAATCTTGTTATGTGAAAAATAAATGAATAAAATAAAATTTTGTTTGATTTCCAGGGCCAGAAGAAACTTTTTGAATTCAATTGGAACCTCAAACCAATTTGAATCAAATAAATCCTAAAGGGATTTAACAAGATAAACCTTTATTAAAGGAAAATAAAAATATTTAAAATTACTATTTTGGATCTTTAAATAAAGAGTTTTGGTTTTCAAAAGAAAAGGTGGATTTATAAATAAAGATTATTTTATAAAGCCAAATTAAACCTTGGCCAAGCTTTTGAAAATAAAACACTTTGTTTTGATAAAAATAGCAAAGGTTTATTTAAAATAAAATAATAAGGATTTAATATCCAATTATTATTTAAATAAAAGGTTTTTACCATTTTAATTAAAACATCAAAACTTATTAAATTATTTTAAATAAGTTTTCTAAGTATTTTATTTTCTTAATTAAAACCTACTGAAGTGTTTTGGTATTATTTTAGATTTCAAAATAAAGATTTCAATAAAACAAATCCTATTTGAATTAAATGAATAAGGTCTATTCATTTAATTGTTATTGGACCCTAAAATAAAATGTTATTTTATTTTAAACAAGTATTTCAAGTATCTTATATTTTCAAATAAAACCTACTGAATGGTTTATGGGACTATATTAGTTTTCAAAATAAAGTTTCTAATAAAACAAATCCTATTTGATTTAATAACTAAAGCCCACTTTATTTAATTATTAATGGACCCTAAAGTAAAATATTATTTTGTTTTAAACAAGTTTCCAAGTATTATTTACTTCAAAATGATACCTACTGATTTGGTTTTGAAAATATTTGGATTTCAAATGGAGGTTTTATTAAATACATCAAACCCTATTTGATTAAATAACTATGGTCTATTTTATTTAATTATTAAATAGATCCTAGAAAGAATAAAAATATTATTTTATTTTGAGATTTGGTTTATGCTGTTAAACAGAACCAAAAACTCATTACAAGTTTGTTTTGTTTGAATTGTTTGAACTGTTGATTGAATCATTTGTTTGAATATCAAATCAGAAAATAGAAATAGAAAAGAATAAAACAAACAGACAGAAAAAAAAATGTAAACTGGACCTGACCCAACTGAGCCAGCTCAATAAGCCCACTCGGAGCCCAGTTTCTCTCCCTCCCGAAGAAAACGGTTGACACCAACTTTCTGACCCGCGCAGACGATGACAAGTGGACCCCGTTCCCTCTTCCTTTCCCACTGACCAGCCGACCCCACCGCCACGTCCCTCTTCTTCTCCACCCCACGACCTGTTCTTCCTCCCTCGTCACCGTTGCAGGCTTTGATTTCGCGGCATCAATTCGCCTTAACGCGGCCGCATTTACTCGCTCTGATCACGCAAGCTTAAACGCATACCTCTCCTCTCCGTTTCCCCTCTGTCTCCTCCCCCAAGCACGCCCCCAGGCCGCCCCAATTTCTCCCCGAGAGCTCTGTCTCCGACGAGCTTCCACCTTCGATTCCGGCCGAGCCACACCACCTCCTGCCTCCCCGAGCACATGAGCACGCTCACCGCATCCTGGCGCATCTTCCCGTGCTTTTCATTCATCCGCGGGTGCCCTGTAACCTCGGCATCGACAACACCAAGCGTGCGCCGCCGTCTGCCATTACTTCGCCAAGCACCCCAGGTGAACTCCGACCGCCCTAAGCACTCTCAAGGATGCACACATCTTCCCCAGGTCATTCTGCGTCTAACCATGTTTCTGGTTTTCCTTCGCGCGACCCGTAGCGTCGTCCTCGACCTCGACCGCGTGCATCCGTCGCCAGAACCAACTCCGGTGAGGAATCCCGCCCGTCATCGTGCGCCCCTTCACCAACCAAGGGCAGGTTGAGGATCCCCGTGCCACGGCGATCACAGTGAGCCACCTCTCCTCCTTCCTCGCTTCCTGTAACGTCGACTCCGTCGCCGTCTGGCCGCTCCGCCACCAGACGCCGCCGCCAGCGCCGCTGCTATTTGGCCAAGCAATAGGAACCGTTAGATCAGCATCTGATGGCTTGGATAGATTGACTAACCGAAGGGGTAAGGATGAACCTGAGCCGCGCGATGTCAATTAAATCCAACGGCTTGCGTCGCCTGATCCGTGCGAACCGGTACCAGCGAATAGGAGAGTGCCGCGTGTCACTAGAAGTTTGGAAAATAGAATTTGAACCTGATTAGAATGCAAATTTGTAATTGCTATAACTTTCAAACCACACGTCCAAATTTTGCAAACTTTATATCATTGAATTCAGGAGAGCAAGCCCTAGCCAACCATGCCCTTAGTTTAGCAAATAGTTTCTGTTAGCTTGTTGGTTTTTGCAGAAACTTTTGATTGCTTGTTAAGGTTGTAAAAATTGTTTAAAAATGAATTTGTGGATAATTTTTTTTGCAATTGGATTGCTTTGAACCTACTGACAATAGGAAACACTTTGTGGACTCAAAAATGTATTTGGTGAAATAAAAATATGATTCTTTGATTTAAAACCATTTCTAGTCAAATAGAAATGTGGTTTATTTATTAAAAATGGTTTTGGAAGAAAACCTTTAGAAAATGTTTTGTTTTAAACTCTCTGACCCCAAACACCAAGTTTTATAAGTTGAAAATGTATTTGGTGAACCTTAGAGATTAATGCCTTAATAAAAATATTTCTACACCACATAAAATGATACTTTGTTTTAAAAATGGTTTATAAAGTGAAACCTTTTGCAAATGACTTTGCCACTTTACAAAATGACCATTAGGTGTTTTCAAATGTCCATGACCCATTGGGAACCACTTTTTCAAACAAAACAAAGCTTGGCATGCTTGCATGCATTACTTTGACTTTATCATTTTATGTGTTGTTTTGCTTGATTGGTAGATTGAGTTGTACCTTGCTTGATTGAATTGTAGTGACTTGAAGAGTGTGATTGTTGCAAGGACAAGGAGTGAGCCTATACCCTCTACCAAAAAGGCAAGTGATGCTTCATACTTTTTGTCCCATTACTTTCACTATGCACTAGTGATTTTGCTAAGTAAAACTTGCATGGAATTTTGCTAAGTATAAACTTTGCTATAGAAAAATTAGTAGATGAAACCTTAGTAGAAATCTTCCTAAATTAAGATTCCTATTACTATCAAGCTTATCCTAGCTAATAGAAAACATGGGTGGAAAATATATTCACACTATGGAAAAATCTCTAAGTCTGAGGACTTATGTTTTTGTTTAATAAAACAACTAAGTCAATGAATCCCCTGGGTGGAATGGAAGGATTGGTTTATGTTGAGTGGTTACACAAGGCCATGGACTTGGCTTGTGTATCTCACTTGTGGATTGCCACCCAGGAACAAAGAGATTTGAGATGTCAAATGTTGAGAAGCTTCAAGTGTAGCCACTTGGCATTATGGGCTCTGCCTGGATCATATAGGTTGCAAGAACTTAGCCATATGGACAGTGGGTGGTAGTGTTTGATAGGTGGAGCGCGTCCATTTTGGTCTAAGGGAAAGCTTCTGAAAGATCTTGTCTTGGGAAACCAAGTCTTGTGGGGAAAGTGCACCACCTCTGCAGAGTGTAAAATCTAAGTACTTAGCCATGTCCCTGGTAAAGGACAATTTGAGCATCAAGACATGGAAGCAATCAAGAATCTCATCATTCAAATCTCTAAGTTAAAACTTGTGGTTTGAATAAGGGTTGTTTGAAATCTTCAATCTTTGATTGAGAGATGCCTTGGAAAAGATTTTGTCAAAACAAAAACTTAGTATTTTCAAAATGATAAGGAAAATCTATTTTGAGCAATGCAAGCCTCAACTCCACTTAGCCAAATGCATACAGATGATAGACTCCACTATACTACCATAGTATCACTTGCCAATACAATTCAAATGTATTGACCCTTGTGGCTGTAACTTGTAATGTTGCAGGTTTGATTGATTTTAGTGAAGATTGTTTGATTAGGATTACAAAGTCTACAACCAACATCTGCCTATGGCACTTTGAAGATGAAGGACCCCATGATTATAATTATTCCACTGCAATGTAATGTAATAGCCAAATGAGCTATGTATTGATGTAATAAATTATGTTATTCCTGGTTATAAAGTTATATTATGACCTTTGTTTCTTGATATTACATCTAAACTATGGATGCTAGCTATTGATCCAGGGACTAGCCTTGTAAACACAGAAGGAATCTACCTTATTAGGTTGAGACCTCTACAGATGGTATGAGAGCATTGTGTTGCCTGTAGGATTTGTAAACCTAGGATTGGACAAAACCCCTTAGAAAAATAGGAGTTGTATTTGTTCCAAAACTTATTTACAAAACAATCTTGTAAACTCTTTCCTCAACCATTTTGGTTTCAACTCTACATCTCATCTATTTTCAACTTGATGGAAAAACCTACCCATGGCCAAAGACTACACCATGTGCAAAAGACTTCTTCAACACTTTCAACTCTAATGACTTCAACTTCTTCAACTCTAATGACTTCAACATCTTCAGCATATTCACCAAGGACCTCCAACTTGGATGACACTAAAGACTACAAGTGAGACAAGGAAATCTTGCTCAAGATTTAGAGACTGAGGGAATGCAAAAGTTAGAAGGAACCTACATCATTTGAAGTATTGTAACCAAGGAGTTTTCCCAAGGAAACCATGATCTCATACAAGAATAATCATGAAGGAAAGAAAGATCACAAGTGAACCCTATAGATGGACCACCATATTATAGTTAAGTCTAACACACCAACTTATGTGGTGTAACAAAAATATTTTGTTGCCTAAAAATATGCTTGAAACTTGTTGTTTGAGTGGAATGTTTGTTTGTGATTGCTTGCACATTGCTTGTGTGAATTGTGATGTGTGTGATTGTAATTATTCCCTTAGAAATATTTTGCCTATTCTAATCTACCATTCAACCCAAACAGATGACTACTCCAAGAGACTCCAACATCAAGGTTGATGACATCAACACCAACCAAAAGGACAACATGAGAGAACTTATAGCAACCTAAAACCAGTTGAGCCAAGAGACAACTCAGCTTTTAGCCAACAACAATGGACTAGACCCAGCCATACAAAGGATTTTGAAACTTCAATCCCAATTGTTGCAAGGATTGGTTACTCAAATGATCAACATGAGAGAAATTTTTTCCCAAAGAGCTAATAACAACAAGGATGACAAAGATGTTATTCTAGAAGGAACCCAAGTTAGCAATACTTGTGAAGTCAAGGATCATGCATCCAAGGAACATGAAGACCAATGCCCCAAGAAGAGAGAAAGATCTCCCACTCATGAAGAACATGAACTAGAAGAACTCCTAACTTTGGAGAGACCCAAAAAGAAGAAGAAGAAATGCCCCAACACTAGCAAGAAGGATATTACACAAGTGCAATGTTTCAAATGCAAAGAGATGGGACACTATGCCAATGAGTGCCCAGAAAAGAAGAAGAACCAAAGAAACAAACAAGAGGCAATGATACCAAAGGAAAAGAAAGATATCAGCCAAGTGATATGTTTCAAATGCAAGGAACCAGGCCACCATGTAAAAAATTGTCCAGAAAAGATGATGAACAAGTTGAACAAGCCTATGGAAAATCTCAACCTTGGCCCATGAGTCAAGTATGGAAACAAAGGACACTATACAGATGTTTTTCCAGAGAAGTTTTCCAAGATTCCAAGCAAGCCAACATATAGCTAGTTGAAATTTTTTAAGGGTGGTAGTACCCTAGTTGTTTTGAACCTTCTTGTAACCCTAGCCTCCCAAATCTCGGGACGAGATTTATTTTAAGGGTGGTAGCCTGTCACATCCCAAGATTTTCCAAATCTTGTTATGTGAAAAATAAATGAATAAAATAAAATTTTGTTTGATTTCCAGGGCCAGAAGAAACTTTTTGAATTCAATTGGAACCTCAAACCAATTTGAATCAAATAAATCCTAAAGGGATTTAACAAGATAAACCTTTATTAAAGGAAAATAAAAATATTTAAAATTACTATTTTGGATCTTTAAATAAAGAGTTTTGGTTTTCAAAAGAAAAGGTGGATTTATAAATAAAGATTATTTTATAAAGCCAAATTAAACCTTGGCCAAGCTTTTGAAAATAAAACACTTTGTTTTGATAAAAATAGCAAAGGTTTATTTAAAATAAAATAATAAGGATTTAATATCCAATTATTATTTAAATAAAAGGTTTTTACCATTTTAATTAAAACATCAAAACTTATTAAATTATTTTAAATAAGTTTTCTAAGTATTTTATTTTCTTAATTAAAACCTACTGAAGTGTTTTGGTATTATTTTAGATTTCAAAATAAAGATTTCAATAAAACAAATCCTATTTGAATTAAATGAATAAGGTCTATTCATTTAATTGTTATTGGACCCTAAAATAAAATGTTATTTTATTTTAAACAAGTATTTCAAGTATCTTATATTTTCAAATAAAACCTACTGAATGGTAATGGCACTATATTAGTTTTCAAAATAAAGTTTCTAATAAAACAAATCCTATTTGATTTAATAACTAAAGCCCACTTTATTTAATTATTAATGGACCCTAAAGTAAAATATTATTTTGTTTTAAACAAGTTTCCAAGTATTATTTACTTCAAAATGATACCTACTGATTTGGTTTTGAAAATATTTGGATTTCAAATGGAGGTTTTATTAAATACATCAAACCCTATTTGATTAAATAACTATGGTCTATTTTATTTAATTATTAAATAGATCCTAAAAAGAATAAAAATATTATTTTATTTTGAGATTTGGTTTATGCTGTTAAACAGAACCAAAAACTCATTACAAGTTTGTTTTGTTTGAATTGTTTGAATTGTTGATTGAATCATTTGTTTGAATATCAAATCAGAAAATAGAAATAGAAAAGAATAAAACAAACAGACAGAAAAAAAAAATGTAAACTGGACCTGACCCAACTGAGCCAGCCCAATAAGCCCACTCGGAGCCCAGTTTCTCTCCCTCCCGAAGAAAACGGTTGACACCAACTTTCTGACCCGCGCAGACGATGACAAGTGGACCCCGTTCCCTCTTCCTTTCCCACTGACCAGCCGACCCCACCGCCACGTCCCTCTTCTTCCCCACCCCACGACCTGTTCTTCCTCCCTCGTCACCGTTGCAGGCTTTGATTTTGCGGCATCAATTCGCCTTAACGCGGCCGCATTTACTCGCTCTGATCACGCAAGCTTAAACGCATACCTCTCCTCTCCGTTTCCCCTCTGTCTCCTCCCCCAAGCATGCCCCCAGGCCGCCCCAATTTCTCCCCGAGCAGCTCTGTCTCCGACGAGCTTCCACCTTTGATTCCGGCTGAGCCACACCACCTCCTGCCTCCCCGAGCAGACGAGCATGCTCACCGCATCCTGGCGCATCTTCCCGTGCTTTTCATTCATCCGTGGGTGCCCTGTAACCTCGGCTTCGACAACACCAAGCGTGCACCGCCGTCTGCCATTACTTCGCCAAGCACCCCAGGTGAACTCCGACCGCCCTAAGCACTCTCAAGGATGCACACATCTTCCCCAGGTCATTCCGCGTCTAACCATGTTTCTGGTTTGCCTTCGCGCGACCCGTAGCGTCGTCCTCGACCTCGACCGCGTGCATCCGTCGCCAGAACCAACTCCAGTGAGGAATCCCGCCCGTCATCGTGCGCCCCTTCACCAACCAAGGGCAGGTTGAGCATCCCCGTGCCACGGCGATCACAGTGAGCCACCTCTCCTCCTTCCTCGCTTCCTGTAACGTCGACTCCGCCACCGTCTGGCCGCTCCGCCACCAGACGCCGCCGCCAGCGCCGCTGCTATTTGGCCAAGCAATAGGAACCGTTAGATCAGCATCTGATGGCTTGGATAGATTGACTAACCGAAGGGGTAAGGATGAACCTGAGCCGCGCGATGTCAATTAAATCCAATGGCCTGCGTCGCCTGATCCATGCGAACTGGTACCAGCGAATAGGAGAGTGCCGCGTGTCACCAGAAGTTTGGAAAATAGAATTTGAACCTGATTAGAATGCAAATTTGTAATTGCTATAACTTTCAAACCACACGTCCAAATTTTGCAAACTTTATATCATTGAATTCAGGAGAGCAAGCCCTAGCCTACCATGCCCTTAGTTTAGCAAATAGTATCTGTTAGCTTGTTGGTTTTTGCAGAAACTTTTGATTGCTTGTTAAGGTTGTAAAAAATTGTTTAAAAATGAATTTGTGGATAATTTTTTTTGCAATTGGATTGCTTTGAACCTACTGACAATAGGAAACACTTTGTGGACTCAAAAATGTATTTGGTGAAATAAAAATATGATTCTTTGATTTAAAACCATTTCTAGTCAAATAGAAATGTGGTTTATTTATTAAAAATGGTTTTGGAAGAAAACCTTTAGAAAATGTTTTGTTTTAAACTCTCTGACCCCAAACACCAAGTTTTATAAGTTGAAAATGTATTTGGTGAACCTTAGAGATTAATGCCTTAATAAAAATATTTCTACACCACATAAAATGATACTTTGTTTTAAAAATGGTTTATAAAGTGAAACCTTTTGCAAATGACTTTGCCACTTTACAAAATGACCATTAGGTGTTTTCAAATGTCCATGACCCATTAGGAACCACTTTTTCAAACAAAACAAAGCTTGGCATGCTTGCATGCATTACTTTGACTTTGTCATTTTATGTGTTGTTTTGCTTGATTGGTAGATTGAGTTGTACCTTGCTTGATTGAATTGTAGTGACTTGAAGAGTGTGATTGTTGCAAGGACAAGGAGTGAGCCTATACCCTCTACCAAAAAGGCAAGTGATGCTTCATACTTTTTGTCCCATTACTTTCACTATGCACTAGTGATTTTGCTAAGTAAAACTTGCATGGAATTTTGCTAAGTATAAAATTTGCTATAGAAAAATTAGTAGATGAAACCTTAGTAGAAATCTTCCTAAATTAAGATTCCTATTACTATCAAGCTTATCCTAGCTAATAGAAAACATGGGTGGAAAATATATTCACACTATGGAAAAATCTCTAAGTCTGAGGACTTATGTTTTTGTTTAATAAAACAACTAAGTCAATGAATCCCCTGGGTGGAATGGAAGGATTGGTTTATGTTGAGTGGTTACACAAGGCCATGGACTTGGCTTGTGTATCTCACTTGTGGATTGCCACCCAGGAACAAAGAGATTTGAGATGTCAAATGTTGAGAAGCTTCAAGTGTAGCCACTTGGCATTATGGGCTCTGCCTGGATCATATAGGTTGCAAGAACTTAGCCATATGGACAGTGGGTGGTAGTGTTTGATAGGTTGGAGCGCGTCCATTTTGGTCTAAGGGAAAGCTTCTGAAAGATCTTGTCTTGGGAAACCAAGTCTTGTGGGGAAAGTGCACCACCTCTGCAGAGTGTAAAATCTAAGTACTTAGCCATGTCCCTGGTAAAGGACAATTTGAGCATCAAGACATGGAAGCAATCAAGAATCTCATCATTCAAATTTCTAAGTTAAAACTTGTGGTTTGAACAAGGGTTGTTTGAAATCTTCAATCTTTGATTGAGAGATGCCTTGGAAAAGATTTTGTCAAAACAAAAACTTAGTATTTTCAAAATGATAAGGAAAATCTATTTTGAGCAATGCAAGCCTCAACTCCACTTAGCCAAATGCATACAGATGATAGACTCCACTATACTACCATAGTATCACTTGCCAATACAATTCAAATGTATTGACCCTTGTGGCTGTAACTTTTAATGTTGCAGGTTTGATTGATTTTAGTGAAGATTGTTTGATTAGGATTACAAAGTCTACAACCAACATCTGCCTGTGGCACTTTGAAGATGAAGGACCCCATGATTATAATTATTCCGCTGCAATGTAATGTAATAGCCAAATGAGCTATGTATTGATGTAATAAATTATGTTATTCCTGGTTATAAAGTTATATTATGACCTTTGTTTCTTGATATTACATCTTAACTGTGGATGCTAGCTATTGATCCAGGGACTAGCATTGTAAACACAGAAGGAATCTACCTTATTAGGTTGAGACCTCTACACGAGAGGACGGAGCCAGAGGTGGGCCAGGGTGGCCACACCCCTTGTAGGCGTGGCCTAGGGTGGCCCGCGCCTGGGGTGTGTGGGCCCCCTATGGCCCAACTCCGCCTCCCCTTTTGGCATCCTTCATCTTCTGGAAAAATAGAATTTTATGTAGTTTTTCTGTTATTTTTCTGATCTTCGCAAAATTGCATCAAAACTCCGCTTTTTCCATCAGAGTCCTGACTCCGGCAGTTCATCCTCCAAGAATCATCCAACATGCAAAAACAGATGAAAAGACATAAGTAACACCTCTTAATATGAAATATATCAATGAATAGAGGCAAATTATGATATAGAATGAAGGTTCAAAAAAATTATGATATAGAATGGTGATGCAAATTGGACGTATCATTGCCGTCCACATCTCATGCGGTGTCTTCTCTACAGACTTTGATGGTACTCTGTTTAGTGTGAAAGCTGCTGTTTCTAGACAATAACCCCAAAATGATAAAGGTAGATCTATCCAACTCATCATTGATCGTACCATGTCCAACAAGGTACGATTTTTTCATTCCAAGAAACCGTTCCTCTATGGCGTTCCCAGCGATGTGAGCTGGGGAACTATTCCACAACTCTTAAGATGGTCATCAAACTCGTGGCTCATGTACGCGCCTCCTCGGTCCGACCAAAGAAACTTCATTTTCTTGCCGAGTTGATTTTGTACTTCATTCTGGAATTCTTTGAACTTATCAAAGTCTTCCGACTTATGTTTCATTAAGTAGATATATCCATACCCACTCAAATCATCAGCGAAGGTAATGAAGTACTCATAACCACCCTTGGCCATAGTTCTCATTGGACCACATACATCACTATGTACTAGTCCCAACAAGTCAGACGCCCTTTCGAAACTCTTTGCAGAAGGTGTCTTAGTCATTTTGCCGAGTAGGAAAGACTCGCATGTCTCAAACGACTCCAAGTTGAACGAAGTTAGGATCCCATCATCATGGAGCTTCTTCATGTGTTTCCAACTTATATGACCAAGCCGACAATGCCAAAAGTAAGTCATATTCAGATCATTTGGTTTTAACCTTTTAACATTTATGTTATATACAGACCCACCATCAAGATTCAAAACAAATAACCCGTCCTGGACAGGTGCAAAGCCATGAAACATATCATTCAAATATATAGAACAACAATTGTTATTAATATTAGAGTCATATCCTTGTCTCATCAAACATGAGGCCACAATGATGTTTTCACTAAGCACTAGAACATAATAACAATTATTTAGTTCCATTAAGAATCCTGAAGGTAAATGAAGTTGCATCGTGCCGAGTTCCAACGCGGCAAATCTTTCTTTGTTTCCGACCCGAATGTCAACCTCGCCTTGTGCTACGCTCCTAGTTCTTACCAGTCCCTACAATGAGTTGCAGATATGAATGACTGGTCCAGTATCATATACCCAAGAACTACCAGGTGCATCAGCAATATAAATGTCTATAGCATTGCACACAAGTGTACCTCAGCTGGATGTCACACCTCCGCTCTTGGCTTTTTCGGCCAAATACTTGCTGCAATTTCTCTTCTAGTGGCCATCATCATTGAAATAAAAGAAAGTGGATCCAGACTTTGTCCCCGAGGAAGCGCTTGGGATCGAATCCTGAGCGTTACCTCCTGACTTAGTCTTATTCTTCTTAGTCCAAGAACTCTTCTTGAACTTATTCTTATTCTATACCATCAACACTTGATTGCTACCTTTCTTGAGATTAGCCTCTGCTTGCTTGAGCATCCGATGTAATTCAGTGAGATTGTTATCCATACCATGCATGTGGTAGTTCGATATGACTGACCATACGCACTAGGAAGAGAGTTTAGAATTATATCTGTAGCGAACTCTTCGCTAATGGGGTAGCCAAGCCTATCCAAAGACTATACATAACCAACCATGTTGATTACATGCGGACTCAATGGATCGCCATCCTTAAGCTTACAACTCAGCAAATCTTGATAGACTTGATACCTCTCGGTCTTTGCCTGAGCCCAGAACATACTTTTTAGACTTTCGATCATATCGTAGGCCTCAACTTTCTCGAACTGCTACTGCAAGTTTGCTTCATGTAAGCAAGCATAAGGCAACTAATTTCTATGGACCGATCCTTGGTCCTACGGTAGGCATTGGTAATAGAAACACTTGCATTCTCATTTTGTTCATCTGGAAGCGGGTTATCTAGAACACGGTCCTTCTTTTCATGTTTGAGAACAATTCTCAGATTTTGATACCAGTTGGTAAAATTAGTGTCATTCAGTTCATCTTTCTCAAGGATGGTTCTCAATGCAAAACCGGATATCTGCGGGAGACTGATACTAGGTGCCATTATCTACAACAGAAAATGCAATAACACTTAAGACATGTATTCATAAAATAGCAAGCGTATTAAATATTTTAATACTTATGCTCCTACTAGAATGAACACCCAGGACCCCAAATAAGCAAGTCGACTAGTGAGATTTAGCATCACTTCTAGTCATCAAGTGATCTAGGTAGGCAACTCCTTGCTAATCGCATCTCATGCGACTCCTATTGGTCGAGTGGCATCTCATGCCCCGGCTACGACTGCCCTCTCCCCGAGCCCCACAACCACTGTGATAGACCTATCTAGTTTACCAAGTGCTTCTGCTGTAAGAGTCCGACTCAAACCCACCTAGTAGAAAAGAATTGGCAGCACCTCAATTTTATGAGCCCACTAACCAAGAATGTCCGACTTGTGATGGTGCAGCACTGGCGGGGATACAGACTAGACCTTCTTTGATGTATTAAAGTTTACCAACTATCTAATAAAGGTAAAACTAGAGACATAACAATATCACAAATAATCCAATTATAATGTGAAATGGTATGTCTCTCTTCATGGCGATCTCCATCTCCATGAACCTGTTCTTCATGCCTCTGGCTGCCGTGTCCTTCAAGTCCTCCAAACATGATACACTAGCACTAAGGAACTTACAAGAAGATAGCATCACATGACGACACACAAGTCGTTATACAATAACATTGGCATCACTTTGGCTCCAGCCGACTGGCAAACCCGTGATACGCATATCACATATGGATTACACACATACATCACATGCATATGAACCATGCCAATCACAACTTCTTGCAAAAACAAGTTATGTGTAGATACCATATCTACCGGTGTTGTGAAGCCCGCAACGACCTCTAAGGCGCTACGATAGGGCAAAGCTGGCGGATCCCAAATCTGATCCATGTGCAGATCTTGTTGGAGATATGCCCTAGAGGCAATAATAAAAGTAAGTTATTATTATATCTTTGTGTTTATGATAAATGTTTACATTCATGCTATAATAGTATTAACCAGAAACATTAATACTTGTGTGATTTGTAAACTAAATTAGAGTCCCTAGTAAAGCCTCTTTATAATACTATCTTGTTGATTAATAGATGATCGTGGTTTCTCGATCATGAACATTGAGATGTTGTCGATAACAAGATCATATCATTAGGAGAATGGTATGATGGACATGCTCCTATAGATAAGCGTAGCATAAATATCAAGTCATTTTAATAGTTCGTTTGCTATAATCTTTGTGATACATAGTAACCTAATTCCTTCGACCATGAGATCATGTTAATCACCATCACCGGAAGGATGCTTTGATGACATCAAACACCACACCGTAACTGGGTGGTTATAAATGTGGCATTGAGTGTTCGGAAAGTATGGCTTGAGGCACATGGATCAAGAGTGGGATTTGTCCATACATATGACAGATAGATATACTCTGGGCCCTCTTGGTGGAATGTCATCGAATTATCTTGCAAGCATGTGACTGTCTCATAAGGTATCACATATCACGGGAACGAGAAAAGAGTACTTATCAGTAACGAGGTTGAACTACGTATGCAGAGATACCGACGATCAAAACCTCGAATAAGTAAACTATCATGAGACAAAGGGAAATTGGTATCGTATGTAAGTGGTTCATTCGATCGCAAAGTAATCGTAGAAATATGTGGGAACCATATGAATTTCTAGATTCCTCTATTGGTTATTGATCGGAGAAGTGTCTCGGTCATATCCGCATAATTCACGAAGCGTAGGGAGACACACTTAAGGATTCGATGTTGTTGTGTAGTTGTGGAATAATGAGTAAGAGACCAAATGTTGTTCGGAGTCTCGGATGGGATCCGGGATATCACGAGGAGATCCGGAATGGTCCGGAGAATAAGATTCATATAAGGAAAGTCTTGTTTCGGAGTTCGTAAATGATTTCGGTGTTTTCGCCGGGAATGTTCTAGAAGGGTATGGAAGGTCCGGCAGTCTGGAAGGGGAAGGGTACATGGATGTGTCATGACAATGTGGAATTATTGCATCATGTACTAGGCCACTTGGTTAGGCAATATGAAGAGAGAAATCAAATTCAAGTTTGAAAGTCAACCGCCAATTTGAAAAGCCAAATCCGAACATTGCTTGGTGGAGGGAGAGTAGGAAACCTACCTAGGGTAGGAATCCCACTCCCTCCACCCGACGGCCAAGGAGGAGGAGTTGGAGGAGGACTCCCTCCTCCCAAACCGCCTCTCCCCACCTATATAAGGAGGGGTAGGGCGCACCCCTACCCCTCACACCCAAACCCTAGATCCAGGCGCCACCACACCAAGTGCTACTGCCGCCGCCTAGGTCTCCTCCAAGTCGCAGACTAGGGTTTCCCCAAACCCTAGCCGCCGGCCAAGCCACCCCCCCTTGGTGCTTCTAATCCGTAGATCGCCAAGGCCCTCTCTTACTCCACCATACTCGCTCCGTCTTAGGCGAAGCCCTGCGGGATCTTCCCTCTACTTCCGACACCACGCCGTCGTGCTGCCGGAATCACGAGGAGAGTGCTACAACCTCCGCTGCCTGCTGGAACAAGGGAGAGGAAGGTCTTTATCGAGTACCGAGCATGTTACCGACTGCGGAAGCGCTGCCGGAACGCAGCGCCAGAAGGATCGTCTATGCGATCTTGAGATCGACAAGTGTACGACTAAATCACCCACGAGAATCTGCTCTCGTTAACCGCTTTGGAATCTTCGAGGGTGAGTGCTTCTATCGACTCGTTGCTACAATCTAGTAGATAGATCTTGGCTTGTTTGTGTGCATGCGGTAGAACTTTTTTGTTTTCCATGCTACGAACCCCTACAGTGGTATCAGAGCCAGGTTTATATGTAGATCTGTTGCATGAGTAGAACACAATGGTCATTGTGGGCGGCGGTGCTTTTATTATCAATTGCTTTTTGTGTACTTTGCATCTTGCGATATGATGGGATGAAGCGGCCCAGGCTAACCTTACATGACATCGTTCATGAGACTTGCTCCACGCTTGTAACATCCCTAAAATCATGATTTCAAAGATTGCATATCATTCATGCATGCATATATTTTTGAGATCATTTTCCAACTCATTTCAAGAAAACAGAAGCACTTAGTGCTATTATTTTATGTGAGCAAACATAAATCAAATGCTACTCTCAATTGAGAGCATAAGTGTTTAAAACCAAGTTTTGTTTGCTTCCTTGTTGATTAGATTGAATGTGGAGTTTGGACAAAAATTCACAGAACAAATATGGTTTCAAAACCATTTTCAAAACATTTCCAAATCAAGTGCTATAGCACTGTTTATTTTTTTATTCAAAAGGGACCAAGCAAGTACAGAGAGACCACATGGTTTTATGTCCAAAAGGCATGATGGTTACACTTTACAAAATCTAGAAAAGATTTGAAATTCAAATGCCCTTGATTTGAAGTTGAAATTCATTCCAGAAAATCAAAATAGAAAAAGAAAAGAGGTAAGGAAATAGAAAAGGGCCAGCGCCAGTCTTTGGGCCCAACTGAGAAAGCAGCCCACTAAGCCCACCCGGGTCGTTTTCACCTTCTCCCTCTCTCACCCGCACCCGCTCTGCCCCGCTGCCACTGCCACTGGGCCCGAGCCACGTCAGCTCCTTCTTCTCCATCCCGCGCGCGCAGACCCCGTCGCCTCCGCCGTTTCCTCCAGAAACGCCTCGTTGATTCCGCGCTTAATTGGCATTGATCTGCAGCGTGATTCCCTCGCCCCTCCTGGTTACTTAAACCTCTCCCCCTCGCAGCCATTTCTCCCAACAAAGCCAACCCGAAGCGCCCCCAGGCTGCCAGTAATCGCCATTGCCTCGCCGCAGACAGAAGCACTCCGGTGACTAATCACGGCGAGCTTCGACTGCCCCCCTGTCTCTGGTTCAAACCAGCGTGACCAGCGTGTCCTTGCGCATCCACTGATGCCTTTTGCTTGCTTTCCCATGGCCTAGGTTGCCGTCACCGTTCGTGGCCGCAAACAACAGAATCGTCGCTCGACTCCGACGAGCGATTGAGGTAAAACCTGACCGCTCCTCGACTTCTCTTTGACCCAGTAATGTTCGCTGTAACCTTGCGCACCCCCTGATACCACTGGTTCGTGCTAGGGATATCCAGAGCGTCACCAACGTCTTCGTCACCGAGCACCCGACGCTACTCTCAACTCCGACGAGCTCCTACGGTCACCTCAACCCCCCTGTCCACGCCAGAAACACCTCGAGCTTCCTCGCGACCTTGCGACGCTGGTAAGCCACACCACTGTCCCCAGCCCTCACTAGAGTCGCTGATCCATCACCGCCGCCAGCAGCCATTGTGCCGCTCATCTTTGGTCAGAGCATCTAGGATCGTTGGATCCAGAGGCTAGGATTAGATTAGAGGGCGAAGTGTTACGTTTTAATCTGAGCCGTGCATCGCCACTTAGATCTTGCGGCTCGTAAGCGTGATCCGCCCGAACCGGTATCAGCCAATAGAAACACGCCGCGTGGCTGGAGTTTAGATTTAAAACAGGATTTGAATCTGATTAAAGTTTGAATTTGATTTGGCTATAACTTTTGATCCCCACGTTAGAATTTGACAAATTTTATACCGTTGGAATCAGGAGAGCAAGATCTTTCTAAATATGCAATGTGTTTAATGTTTTGCTTCTGTTAAAAAGGTTTTATTTGCAGAAACTTGTGTAGGACTAAATTGAGTAAATGTAATGTTTGGGAAATGATTTAGGGTTTAAATAAATGTTGTTTGGCAAGTTTTCAACTTGTTTATGAATCAGTACTGTTTACTTGCTTTGTTGAGTTTTAAAAATCATCACATATCATTTTGCATGCATGCATATATTTTTGTTTGTATATGTTTGGTATGTGATTGTGGATATGATTCTTTGTGTAGATTTTGGTGCTAGTGATTGTGATTGTGAGGAGTGTAGCTACTCTCCAAACTACCATGGCAAGTGGTACTTCATGAATATTTCTATCCCCATGTTTTATACTAAGCATTAGAACTATTTTGCTAAGTCTTGCATGTTATTATTTTGCTTATATGCCATGTTGGGAAATCCTAAGTAGTTGTAGAATGGCTAGGGAATCTCTAAGTTAATTTACTATCTATGCCATGCTTAGCCTAGCTAGTAGCAAACAAGGGTTGGTGAAATATACATGGTATGATGAAAATATTTCTAAGTCTTTGGACTTGTGTTTTGCCTAATAAAACAACTAAGTTAATGAAACACCTGGGTGGAATGGAAGGATTGGTTTATATTGAGTGGTTACACAAGGCCCATTTCTATGGTTTACCTTCTGTATCTCACTTGTGGTAAGCCACCCAGGAACAAAGGGATTTTAGAGGCCAAGTGTTAAGAAGCTTCTAGTGCAGCCACTTGGCAATATGGACTCTGCCTGGACCACATAGGTTGCTAGAACTTAGCCATTTGGATAGTTGGTGGTAGTGGGAATGATAGGTTGGAGCGCGTCCATTTGGTCTAAGGGAAGGCTTCTGAAAGGTCCTGTCTTGGTGAAACCAAGTCTGGTGGGGAAAGTGCACAACCTCTGTAGATGGAAAAATCTAAGTACTTAGCCAAGTCCATGGTAATGGACAACTTGAGCATCAAGACATGGAAGCTATCAAGAATCTCCTCATCCCAATTTCTAAGTAAAACTTGAGGGTGAACAAGGGCGAAGGACCTCAATGTCTATTGGTGGTTCCTTGGGAAAAGATTTGACAAAGAAAAACTTAGTGATTTCAACTAATAGGAAAAACCTATTTTGAGCAAAGCAAGCCAAGCTACACTTAGCCAAATTGCATATAGTATCTAGTCCACTTAAAATTATACTAAGGTATCACTTGCCAATACTATTCCAAAGTATTGACCCACTATGGCTGTAACTTGTGATGTTGCAGGTTACTCTGATGAGGATTAGGTGTCATGAGTCTACACTCAACATGTTTGCCTGTGGCACATGAAGATGAAGACTTTTATTTATTTACTTATTCAAACTCTTGTACTAGGCCTGTGGCCTTAGAGTTGTAAAGACTATGTTTGTCTCTGGAATGCCTATAATAATGACCTTTGTATCTGTGTACTTCATCTTAAACTGTGGATGCTAGCATTGATCCAGGGACTAGCATTGCAATCACAGGGCTTCTTTTCCTTTATAAAGGAGGGATCTTACAGATGGTATCAGAGCACTGTGTTGCCTGTAGGATTATGACCCTAGGATTGGAAACCACTAAGGAAAAATTTTCAGCAACTTCTACACTTGTCTATTCTTCTCGTAAAACTTTTCTAATCTCTATTTGTAGATGAACTCCATAAACGAAGCCGTAAGGAAAGGACCACTCATGACAATGACTTTAGAGTGTGAGACAGAATTCCCCAAGGCTCTCAAGGACCTCATGGTTGCATTAGAGATACAAGGTGCAGCTGTGTACAAAGGTTTTCCTGTGATGGATGAAGGAGTGGAATACTGGTGGCTGCAACTTCACTTGTATAAAAACAAGGAAGACAACCACCAGGAAAAAGGATTTTGCATGTTCACCAATTCAGTGGTGCACACTACATTCTTTGAATCAGTAAGGGATGCAGCTTGGAAGACCATCAAAGAACTTGGTGATAGAGTCAAGTGCAGAATGCTCAACCTCCAAAATGATCTAAAGGAAGAGAAGAAACATATCCAAGAGTTGGAAGCTACCAACCAAACCTTAAGAGGAGACATTATAGACTTAGTAATGGAGTCATGTGAGCAAGATAGGCTGATTGCTTCTAGAAACATTGTGTTAGCCAACAGATCCAGTGAGATAGGATTATAAACGTACTTCGTTAGTTGGACCACCACTTATCACCTTATTTTCCAAAATGTTGCTTTAAAAATAAGTTGAACCTTGGTTGTTGTAATGAATCCATGTATGCCATGACTTGTGTGTTTTGATTTCCAAGGATATGTATGTGATGTTTTGTCTTTTGTTTTATCTTGAATTGTGTCGTTCTAACTTTTTTATCTTATAAATAGATGCCTACTGTTACCATCAGCACTGTTGAGGAGTTCCAGGTTACAAGCTTTGGTCCTCGTATTGTTGAGCTTACTAGTTTGCTCAATCTCCCTCTTCCTACCATCATGGTGCTTCCCCTCACCAAGTTTGAGAGGAAAGACCTCTGGGGCTTCAAGGTCAACCAGCCCGGACGCCAGACTGAGCCTACCACGGAGGCCATTGTCTTCAAGCTCATGCACGATGACAAGGAGAGAGGCCTTGAGGTAGTCATGCAGGATCTGATAGGACGTCTGCTGGGGAGACACTCCCGACAGGTTAGAGGTACTCACTTCCACGTCTTTGGTAGATGTGATGAGGATGGAGAGTCCATCGACTTCGAGGACGATTCGAGGGACACAGCGGAGCCAATTCGTCTATACCTCCAGGACTTAGAGGCTCTCATTAGGCACGTGGAATCCGATAGGACCAACGTCATGCTCAATAATGACGAACTCCAGGTGCAGCTTCGCGAGAAGGACAAGCTCTTCGTGGAGCAAGACGAGATAGTCAAGGAGATGGAGGTGAAGTTCGAGAGCCAGGACATAAAGTTCAAGAGTCAGGAGAAGTGAGTCCAGGATAGGAACAAGAAGATCCGGGACATGACTGAAGAACTGCAGGCCAAGGACTTCGAGCTCGAGCATCAGCAGACGGTGATTGAGAGGCGTCGTTCCCAGAAGAGGGCTATCAAAGCCAAGATAGAGACCTTGACCACTAATGTCGAGGAATACAAGACTGCAATGGAGAATGCAGGTCTTACTTTTGTCGAGGAGGAGGTTGATGCCGAGGAGTAGATTTGACTACTCATTTATCATATATTATCGTACTTATTGATTGAGAACTTGTTATTTGACCATCTGACATGTGGATGGCTTGTTATTTGTGTGTGTTTTACTTTGCGAACTTGTTATCTTGTTGTTGGACCTTTATCATTTTGTTGCATGCTTTGTGATTGTTTATGTGATGTAATGTGCATGAAAGCATCTATGGGTATCTCATTCTTATCTCTATTGAACCAACCACAGATGCCTCCCCGTCGTGCAAACCCCAACCCCAACAACAACAACAACATCACTCCAGAAATGCAGCAAATGATGACCGCTCAAACTCAGCTGATGCAGATGATGACAACGTTCATCCAGAACCAAAACAACAACAATAACAACAATAACAACAATAACAATAACAACAACAACAACCCACCAGGTTTTGATATGCTTACCAGGTTCTTGAGATTGAGGCCAGCAAAGTTCTCAGGAACGACTGATCCCATGGTGGCCAATGATTGGCTACGCTCTGTGAACAAGGGCTTGGTAACCGTGGGCTGTACTGATGCAGAAAAGGTCAGATTTGCAGCACATTTGCTGGAAGGACCAGCCGCCACTTGGTGGGATAACTTCCAGATCACCACTCCCATAGAAGATGTGACATGGGCTATCTTTGAGGATGGCTTTCGTACTGCTCATATCTCATCTGGAGTGATGAGTCTGAAAAAGAAGGAGTTCCATAATCTGAAGCAGCGCCACCGCAGCGTGGCTGAGTAGAGGAGTTCAACAATCTGGCGCGTTATGAACCGGATGAAGTTGACACTGATGCTAAGAGGAAAGAAAAGTTCTTCGAAGGGTTGAATGATGAGCTGAATCTGCAGTTGGCTGTGGCCTATGTTCCCACTTATCAGTCTCTCTGTGACAAGGCTGCTATTTTGGAGAACAAAATAAAGCAAGTTGAAAGCAGGAAGAGGAAACACTCTGACAAGCACAGCTCGGGATCGTCACACAAACGATTCCATTATGATGACAGTGGAAGCTCAGGATCCCACAAGCATGGGAAATTCAACAAGCACCACAACCACAACCGTCATGACAACAAACATCACCATAGTCATGACAATGACAAGTGCAAGAACCACAAGGGTGGATACAAGAGTCACCACAGTGGTAATGGAAGTGGAAGTGGAAGTCAGCCTGTCAAGAAGGACATTAGTCAGGTTGAATGCTTAAAGTGCAAGAAGATGGGGCATTATGCAAATGAATGCCCATAAAAGAAATTTGAAGGACCCAACAAGCCCAACCCTTTTCAGAAGGGACAGGTTAACCACATCAATGTGGAGGAAGTCTATGAGGATCCTGATGCTGTTGCTGGTAAGTTCAGACTCAATTCTATTCCAGCATTTGTTCTTTTTGATACCGGAGCATCGCATTCATTCATATCAAAAGCATTTGTTGATAGAAATGGGTTTCCAACTGAAAACATTGGGTGTCCAATAAAAGTTAGTTCTCCGGGTGGAGATATGATAGTAAGTCTTGGATGCCGGGATCTAGTAATATAGTTTGGAAAGCATAAATTTCCAGTGAGTCTGATAATCCTAGATTCCCAAGGACTGGACGTAATATTGGGAATGTATTGGATGGCTAAGTATGAAGGAGTACTAGATTGTGCTAATCGTACGGTTGCACTCACAACCCTGGAAAGAAAACGGATTAAATTCAAGTCTAATTTTGAGCCAAAAGGGAGTAAGCTAAATTCTCTAAGGGGGTTAGCATAGACAGTGTGCCAATCGTGAGTGAGTATCCGGATGTGTTTCCGGAAGAATTGCCAGGAATGCCACCAGATAGAGATGTGGAGTTTCTTATAAATTTGGTACCAGGGTCTGGACCAATAGCAAAGAGACCATATAAGATGTCAGTTGATGAACTGAAAGAACTCAAGAAACAACTTGGAGAACAGTTGCAGAAAGGATTTATTCAACCAAGTTCTTCATCTTGGGGATCCCCAGTTTTGTTCGTGGAAAAGAAAGATAGAAGTCAAAGGTTGTGCATAGATTACCGTTCACTTAATGAGGTGACTATTAAGAACAAATATCCTTTGCCTAGAATCAATGACTTGTTTGATCAGCTAGATGGAGCTTGTGTGTTCTCAAAGATTGATCTCCGGTCAGGTTATTTTCAACTCAAGATAAGAGAGCAAGACATACCTAAGACAGCTTTCACCACAAGGTATGGATTATATGAGTATACCGTGATGCCATTTGGTTTGACCAATGCTCCAGCATACTTCATGAATATGATGAACAAGGTGTTCATGGAATTCCTTGACAAGTTTGTTGTCGTTTTCATCGATGACATTTTAGTCTACTCCAAGAGCAAAGAAGAGCATGAAGGACATTTACGTTTAATACTTGAGAAGTTAAGAGAGCATAAACTTTATGCCAAATTCAGCAAGTGTGAATTCTGGTTGAATGAAGTTGGATTTCTTGGACATGTTATGACAAAGGATGGTGTAGCAGTTGATCCTGCTAAAGTTTCAGCTGTAACGGAATGGGAATCTCCCAAGTCAGTAAAAGAAGTTTGTAGTTTCCTTGGCTTAGCAAGTTACTACAAAAGGTTCATTGAAAATTTCTCCAAGGTAGCTAAGCCTATGACTGAATTGCTAAAGAAAGACAAGAAATTTGCTTGGACGGAAGGTTGTGAACTCAGCTTTCAGGAGTTGAAGAAGAGACTTGTGACAGCACCAGTCTTGTGTTTTCCAGACTTGGAAAAAGATTTCCAAGTATATTGTGATGCATCTCATCATGGTTTGGGTGCAGTACTTATGCAAGAAGGAAAAGTTGTGGCGTATGCCTCGAGACAACTCAAAACTCATGAAGTGAACTATACTACTCATGATTTAGAGTTAGCCTCTGTTGTCCATGCACTCAAAACATGGAGGCACTATCTTTTGGGAAAGCGTTGTGAAGTGTTCACAGATCACAAGAGTCTGAAGTATATCTTCACCCAGAAGGAAATTAATATGAGACAAAGGAGATGGCTGGAACTCATTAAAGACTATGACTTAAGTTTGCAATACCACCCTGGTAAAGCAAATGTTGTAGCAGATGCTCTAAGTCGTAAGGTTTTTGTGAATGGCCTTACCAAAGGAGAATTGCCAGATGATTTGTGTGCCCAATTCAGAAAACTCAGATTGGAGATTGTGCCTGAAGGACATCTCATGTCTTTGGATGTTCAACCCACTTTGTTGGACAAGATCAAAGAAGCCCAGAAGATTGAAAGGAAATTGAAGAGATTAAAGAAAAGATTGGCAAAGGAAAAGCCAAAGGGTTCCATGAAGACGAACAGGGTTCTTTATGGCATGGGAAACGTATCTGTGTTCCACAAGATCCGGAGCTGCGGAAACTGATTTTGCAAGAAGCGCACAACTCTCCGTATTCCATTCATCCGGGTAACACCAAAATGTACATGGACATGAAGGAAAGATTTTGGCGGAACAATCTCAAGAAGGACATTGCCGAACATATTGCTTAGTGTGATGTGTGTAGTAGAGTGAAAGGAGAACATCAGAAACCAACAGGTTTGCTTCAACCACTACCTATTCCTGATTGGAAGTGGGACAAGATTGGTATGGATTTCATTACCGGATTACCAAGGACCAGGTCAGGATATGATTCTATTTGGGTAGTAGTGGATCGCCTAACTAAAGTGGCTCATTTCATACCCGTGAAGACAACCTACACAAGTGCTAAGTTAGCCAAAATCTATATGAGTAGAATTGTATGTCTACATGGAGTGCCCAAGAGTATTGTGTCTGATAGGGGAACTCAATTCACTTCTCATTTTTGGAGACAGCTACATGAGTCATTGGGAACGAGGTTGGAATTCATTACTGCTTTTCATCCTCAAACTGATGGACAAACCGAAAGAACTAATCAGATTCTCGAAGACATGTTGAGGGCCTGTGCCGTAGACTATGGATCCAGTTGGGATGAAAGTCTACCTTACGCAGAATTTTCTTATAACAACAGTTATCAAGCCAGCATTGAGATGGCACCATTTGAGTTTCTCTACGGAAGGAAGTGTACCACCCCATTGTTATGGAATGGTGTGGGAGAAAGAAGTTTGTTCGGACCAGAACTTATCAAAGAAGCCGAAGAGAAGGTCAAGTTGGTTAAGGACAGATTGAAGATAGCACAGTCCCGACAAAAAAGTTACGCGGATCCTAAGCGTAGAGAATTCACCTACGAAGTTGGTGATAGAGCTTATCTTAGAGTGTCACCACTTCGTGGAGTGAAGAGGTTTGGAGTCAAAGGAAAATTGGCACCAAGATATGTTGGACCATTCAAGATTCTGAGTCGTAAAGGAGAAGTTGCCTATGAAATTGAACTGCCAGAATCTCTGTCAGCTGTCCATAATGTGTTTCATGTGAGTCAGCTTAAGAAATGTCATCCAGAAATGGAAGAAACTTCTTTGAAGGATACTATACCCCTAGAAGAGGTTCAGTTGGAAAGTGATCTTACCTATGAGGAGAAACCTATCAAGATTCTTGAGACTGCAGAAAGAGTCACACGGACTAAGACCATCAAGTTCTGCAAGGTTCAGTGGAACCATCACTCCGAAGAGGAAGCAACATGGGAAAGAGAAGAAGATCTTCGGAAAGACCACCCTCACCTATTTGCTAACCAATCCGAATCTCGAGGGCGAGATTCACCTTAAGGGGGTTAGATTTGTAACATCCCTAAAATCATGATTTCAAAGATTGCATATCATTCATGCATGTATATATTTTTGAGATCATTTTCCAACTCATTTCAAGAAAACAGAAGCACTTAGTGCTATTATTTTATGTGAGCAAACATAAATCAAATGCTACTCTCAATTGAGAGCATAAGTGTTTAAAACCAAGTTTTGTTTGCTTCCTTGTTGATTAGATTGAATGTGGAGTTTGGACAAAAATTCACAGAACAAATATGGTTTCAAAACCATTTTCAAAACATTTCCAAATCAAGTGCTATAGCACTGTTTATTTTTTTATTCAAAAGGGACCAAGCAAGTACAGAGAGACCACATGGTTTTATGTCCAAAAGGCATGATGGTTACACTTTACAAAATCCAGAAAAGATTTGAAATTCAAATGCCCTTGATTTGAAGTTGAAATTCATTTCAGAAAATCAAAACAGAAAAAGAAAAGAGGTAAGGAAATAGAAAAGGGCCAGCGCCAGTCTTTTGGCCCAACTGAGAAAGCAGCCCACTAAGCCCACCCGGGTCATTTTCCCCTTCTCCCTCTCTCACCCGCACCCGCTCTGCCCCGCTGCCACTGCCACTGGGCCCGAGCCACGTCAGCTCCTTCTTCTCCACCCCGCGCGCGCAGACCCCGTCGCCTCCGCCGTTTCCTCCAGAAACGCCGCGTTGATTCCGCGCTTAATTGGCATTGATCTGTAGAGTGATTCCCTCGCCCCTCCTGGCTACTTAAACCTCTCCCCCTCGCGGCCATTTCCCCCAACAAAGCCAACCCAAAGCGCCCCCAGGCTGCCAGTAATCGCCATTGCCTCGCCGCAGACAGAAGCACTCCGGTGACTAATCACAGTGAGCTTCGACTGCCCCCCTGTCTCTGGTTCAAACCAGCATGACCAGCGTGTCCTTGCGCGTCCACTGATGCCTTTTGTTTGCTTTCCCATGGCCCAGGTTGCCGTCACTGTTCGTGGCCGCAAACGACAGAATCATCGCTCGACTCCGACGAGCGATTGAGGTAAAAACTGACCGCCCCTCGACTTCTCTTTGACCCAGTAATGTTCGTTGTAACATTGCGCACCCCCTGATACCACTGGTTCGTGCTAGGGAGATCCAGAGCATCGCCAACGTCTTCGTCACCGAGCACCCGACGCTACTCTCAACTCCGACGAGCTCCTACGGTCACCTCAATGCGCCCCTGTCCACGCCAGCAACACCTCGAGCTTCCTCGCGACCTTGCGACGCTGGTAAGCCACACCACTGTCCCCATCCCTCACTAGAGTCGCCGATCCATCGCCGGCAGAGCCGTCGCCGCCGCCAGCAGCCATTGCACCGCTCATCTTTGGTCAGAGCATCTAGGATCGTTGGATCCAGATCCAGAGGCTAGGATTAGATTAGAGGGCGAAGCGTTATGTTTTAATCCGAGCCGTGCATCGCCACTTAGATCTTGCGGCTCATAAGCGTGATCCGCCCGAACTGGTATCAAACAATAGAAACACGCCGCGTGGCTGGAGTTTAGATTTAAAATAGGATTTGAATCTGATTAAAGTTTGAATTTGATTTGGCTATAACTTTTGATCCCCACGTTATAATTTGACAAATTTTATACCGTTGGAATCAAGAGAGAAAGCACTTTCTAAATATGCAATGTGTTTAATGTTTTGCTTCTGTTAAAAAGGTTTTATTTGCAGAAACTTGTGTAGGACTAAATTGAGTAAATGTAATGTTTGGGAAATGATTTAGGGTTTAAATAAATGTTTTTTTGGAAAATTTTCAACTTGTTTATGAATCAGTACTGTTTACTTGCTTTATTGAGTTTTAAAAATCATCACATATCATTTTGCATGCATGCATATATTTTTGTTTGTATATGTTTGGTATGTGATTGTGGCTATGATTCTTTGTGTAGATTTTGGTGCTAGTGATTGTGAGGAGTGTAGCTACTCTCCAAACTACCAAGGCAAGTGGTACTTCATGAATATTTCTATCCCCATGTTTTATACTAAGCATTAGAACTATTTTGCTAAGTCTTGCATGTTATTATTTTGCTTATATGCCATGTTGGGAAATCCTAAGTAGTTGTAGAATGGCTAGGGAATCTCTAAGTTAAGTTACTATCTATGCCATGCTTAGCCTAGCTAGTAGCAAACAAGGGTTGGTGAAATATACATGCTATGATGAAAATATTTCTAAGTCTTTGGACTTGTGTTTTGCCTAATAAAACAACTAAGTTAATGAAACACCTGGGTGGAATGGAAGGATTGGTTTATGTTGAGTGGGTACACAAGGCCCATTTCTATGGTTTACCTTGTGTATCTCACTTGTGGTAAGCCACCCAGGAACAAAGGGATTTTAGAGGCCAAGTGTTAAGAAGCTTCTAGTGCAGCCACTTGGCAATATGGGCTCTGCCTGGACCACATAGGTTGCTAGAACTTAGCCATTTGGATAGTTGGTGGTAGTGGGAATGATAGGTTGGAGCGTGTCCATTTGGTCTAAGGGAAGGCTTCTGAAAGGTCCTGTCTTGGTGGAACCAAGTCTGGTGGGGAAAGTGCACAACCTCTACAGATGGAAAAATCTAAGTACTTAGCCAAGTCCATGGTAATGGACAACTTGAGCATCAAGACATGGAAGCTATCAAGAATCTCCTCATCCCAATTTCTAAGTAAAACTTGAGGGTGAACAAGGGTGAAGGACCTCAATGTCTATTGGTGGTTCCTTGGGAAAAGATTTGACAAAGAAAACTTAGTGATTTCAACTAATAGGAAAAACCTATTTTGAGCAAAGCAAGCCAAGCTACACTTAGCCAAATTGCATATAGTATCTAGTCCACTTAAAATTATACTAAGGTATCACTTGCCAATACTATTCCAAAGTATTGACCCACTGTGGCTGTAACTTGTGATGTTGCAGGTTACTCTGATGAGGATTAGGTGTCATGAGTCTACACTCAACATGTTTGCTTGTGGCACATGAAGATGAAGACTTTTATTTATTTACTTATTCAAACTCTTGTACTAGGCCTGTGGCCTTGGAGTTGTAAAGACTATGTTTGTCTCTGGAATGCCTGTAATAATGACCTTTGTATCTGTGTACTTCATCTTAAACTGTGGATGCTAGCATTGATCCAGGGACTAGCATTGCAATCACAGGGATCCTTTTCCTTTATAAAGAGGGATCTTACAACGCTCAACATGCAACTTGTATTGCATAAGTGGCTTTGCGGGTGTATGTCTCTCCCATTATAGTATAGATTCAATTTACAACGGGCACTTGATAGTACAAACATCAACATTGTGGTTCTTGTTCGTAAGTTAGAACGACACTTATTGAAAGCCCCAAACCACGTAAAATATGCAAAGAAAATTAGAGGCGTCTAACTTTGTTTTGCAGGGGTGTGCTGTGATGTGATATGGCCATGATTGTGATTATATATGATGTATGCAATGTTCCTTATTGTAAGTTGGCAACCGAAAGGAGCCATATGGTTGTCTTTTAAATACCGTTAAGACCTGCGTGTCTATTCAAAGTAGTTGTAATAGTTGAAGCTGGTGGACGACAACCATGAAACGGCGCCATTGACTTTGACGCCATACCGGTGATGATGGAGATCATGTTCGTGCTTGAAGATGGAGATGTAACATCCCTAAAATCATGTTTCAAAACTCATGCATATCATCCATGCATCCATGATCATTTAGGGTTCCATTTCAAAACCATTTCAAAAACAGGAGCATTTGTTGCTCATTATTTTATGTAAGTATGCTCTAGCCTTAGTGCTGCTTTCTAATGAGAAAGATACTTATTTTATTCAGTAATGTTTTGAGTTCAAACTTAAGAGTTTTCCAAAGCTTGGGAAAAGATTTCAAAACAAATTATGAATATAAAACCAATTTTTATGCCTATTATTTATATCCCATAAAGGCATGGTTTTATTTTATTTTTCAATTGATCAAAGTGCTTTTGGGTAAACAGAAGTGTTTGACACACATTTGAGTACAAAGTTCACTGTATAAAAATCTAGAGAAGATTTGGATTCAAACTTATTTGAATTAGAGTTGAAAAATCATTTCTAGAAAATCAAACAGAAAAAGAAAAGTGAAAGGTAGAAAAAAATAAACCAAACAGTCAATCTGACCCAACCCAGCCCAGCTCGACCCATCTAGCCCAGCAACCCCTCCCGTGAAACGTTTTCTTTCACCGCAACCACACCCACAGAGTCACTGACTGCCTGGACCCACTCCCCCTCTCTTTCTCTCGCTGACAACCGCGGTCCACACGATTGTCTTCGTCTCCACCCCCAGCGACTGGTTCTTCCCTAAATCACTCCGGGCGTTTCCTGTTTAAATTGCGTGGCTTCAATTCTGTTGAATGATCGAGTAATTCACGCCCACATCCTCGCCTACTTAAGCACCATGCCGCCCTCCTATTTTTTCCCCCAAACCACACCCCACCGGAGCCACCAGGCTGCTCGAATTTCTCTCTGGACGCCCCTCTGCTCCGACGAACTCGTCGTCGAATTCCGGTAAGCACCGCGTTCCCCTCTGCCTACGGTTTAGACTAATTGTTTCTACATCTCCATGCGCACCTACTGACACCCTCCGCTTGCTCGCGCATGCTCTGTAGCCTCGGCAACATCATCGACTGAGCTCCGCCACCGTCTGCTCGTACTCCGGCGACCGTTCCCCGTAAGCCCCAGCTTCCCCTCTCCCTCTGTTTGATACGCGTGTGATCCCCAGCATCCTACGCACCTAACGACACCCTTTTCTTGTCTTAGCGTGGCCCAGAATGTCGTCTCCGCCGCCAACCGAGAGCGTCGTCGCCAGGGACTTCTCCGACGAGTAATCGACAACGACCCCGAGCGCCCCTTCGTCAACTGAGGCATCGTTGAGCATCAGCACGTCGCGACGACCTCGGTGAGCACCTTCCCTTGCCCTCTCGCCTCCTGTAACTCCGGCAACTTCACCGCCAGAGCACGCCACTGCCACTCGCCGCCGCCAGCACCGCCACTTGTTGGTCAGTCGCTGAGAGCCGTGCGATGTTGATCGGACGAACACGATAGAACATAGTCAAAGGGGTAAGTAGCGATTTGTGCCGCACGATTTAGTTAGATCTGACGGTGCGTAAGCACGATCCAGTGTGAAGCGGTACCAGCCAACCAGACGCTGCTGCGTGGCATGTGTTTTGTTTTAAAAATTTGAATTAGATCTTATAGATGTTTAAACTTGTTTAATTCATAACTTTTGATTCCCACGTCCAAATTTGACAAATTGCATATCAATGGAATTAGGAGAGAAAATCCTTTCCATCTATGCAATGTGTTTAAAGTTTTGCCTCTGTTAAAATGGTTGTTTTTACAGAAACATTTATAGGCATAATTTGAGTATAGTAATTACTTGGAAAATGTTTTAATGATCAAATGAAGTTTATTTGGCAAGATTTGTACTTGTTTATGATTCAGTACTGTGCACTTGTCTTGTTTGGTGTAGAGAATCATCACATGGCATTATGCATGCATCCATATATTTTTGCTTCTATTTATTGTATATGTGATTTTGGTGCTATTATTTTATGTGTAGATTTTGGTGCAAATAGTGATTGTGATTGTGAGGATTGTAGCTACTCTCCGAACTACCAAGGCAAGTGGTGCTTCATGATTTTATACCTATGTTTTTCAACTATGCATTAGAAATATTTTGCTAGTCTTGCATGGATATTTTTGATCTATATGCTATGCTTGGGAAATCCTAGTAGTTGTAGAATTGCTAGAAATTTCTAAGTTAAGATGCTTATCTATGCCATGCTTAGCCTAGCTAGTAGCAACCAAGGGTGGTTATATATTCATGCTTTGATAAAATATTTCTAAGTCTTTGGACTTGTGTTTTGATTAATAAAACAACTAAGTGAATGAAACACCTGGGTGGAATGGAAGGAATGGTTTATGTTGAGTGGTTACACAAGGCCCATTTCTATGGTTTACCTTGTGTATCTCACTTGTGGAAAGCCACCCAGGAACAAAGGGATTTGAGATGCCATATGTTAAGAAGCTTCTAGTGCAGCCACTTGGCAATATGGGCTCTGCCTGGATCATATAGGTTGCAATAACTTAGACATTTGGACAGTTGGTGGTAGTGGGATGATAGGTTGGAACGCGTCCATTTGGTCTAAGGGAAGGCTTCTGAAAGGTCTTGTCTTGGTGAAAATCAAGTCTTATGGGGAAAGTGCACAACCTCTGCAGATGGAAGAATCTAAGTACTTAGCCATGTCCCTGGTATTGGACAACTTGAGCATCAAGACATGGAAGCTATCAAGAATCTCCTCATCCCAATTTCTAAGTAAAAACTTGTGGTTGAACAAGGGTGAAGGTTCCCCAATGTCTATTGGTGGTTCCTTGGAAAAGATTTTGACAAAGGAAAACTTAGTGTTTTCAACTAATAAGTAAAACCTATTTTGAGCAAAGCAAGGCTAAGCTACACTTAGCCAAAATGCATATAGTAATTAGTCTACCAATATTCTACTAAGGTATCACTTGCCAATACTATTCCAATGTATTGACCCACTGTGGCTGTAACTTGTGATGTTGAAGGTTATTATGATGGTGATTAGGGGTTATGAGTCTACACTCAACATGCTTGCCTGTGGCACATGAAGATGAAGACTTATTTATCTTATTACATATTTGAACTCTTGTACTAGGCCTATGGCCATGGAGTTTGTAAAAGACTATGTTTTTCTCTGGAATGACTTGTAATAATGACCTTTGTTTCTGTGTACTTCATCTTAAACTGTGGATTCTAGCATTGATCCAGGGACTAGCATTGCAATCACAGGGATCCTTTCCTTTACAAAGGAGGGATCTTACAGATGGTATCAGAGCACTGTATTGCCTGTAGGATTATGACCCTAGGATTGGAAACCACTAAGGAAATTTTTTCAACAACTTCCACACTTGTCTTTTCTTCTCGTAAACTTTTCTAATCTTCTTTCTCATCTCTATTTGAAGATGAACTCCATCAACGAAGCCGTGAAGAAGGGACCACTCATGACTATGACTTTGGAATGTGAGACAGAATTCCCCAAGGCTCTCAAGGACCTCATGGTTGCCATGGGAATACATGGTGCAGCTGTGTACAAAGGTTTTCCTGTGATGGATGAAGGAGTTGAGTACTGGTGGGTGCAACTTAACTTGTATAAAAACAAGGAAGACAACCACAAGGACTCAGGATTCTGCATGGTCACCAACTCAGTGATGCACACTACATTCTTTGATTCAGCAAGGGATGCAACTTGGAAAGCCATCAAAGAGCTTGGTGATAGAATCAAGTGCAGAATGCTCAACACCCAGAATGATCTTAAGGAAGAAAAGAAGCATACCCAAGAGTTAGAGGCTACCAACCAAAGTTTAAGGAAGGACATCATAGACTTAGCAATGGAGTCATGTGATCTAGATAAACAAATTGTCTCTAGGGATTCCCTGTTAGCCAACTTGGCAAGTGAGATGGGATTATAATGTACCTCATTAGTTGGACCACCACACTTATCATTTTATTTCCCAAATGTTGTTTAAAATAAGTTGAACCTTAGTTGTTTGTAATGAATCCATGTATGCCATGACTTGTGTGTTTTGATTTCCAAAGTTATGCATGTGATGCCTTGTCCCGTGAATTGTCTTAAATTGTGTCGATTCTAACTTTTTCTATCTTATTAAATAGATGCCGAATGTTACTATCAGCACGGCTGAAGAGTTCAAGGGAACTCGTTTTGGCACTCGTATTATTGAGCTCACTAGTCTGCTCAATCTCCCTCTTCCTACTATCATGATGCTTCCCCTCACCAAGTTTGAGAGGAAAGACCTTTGGGGCTTCAAGGTTAATCAACCAGGACGCCAGACTGAGCCAGCCACGGAGGCCATCATCTTCAAGCTCATGCATGATGACAAGGAGAGAGGCCTAGAGGTAGTCATGCAGGATTTGCTTGGACGTTTACTAGAGAGACACTCTTGAGAGGTTAGAGGTACTCATTTCCACACCTTCGGTAGACGTGATGAGGATGGTGAGGCCATTGACTTTGAGGATACTTCGAGAGAGACGGCAGAGCCGATTCGTCTATACCTCCAAGACTTAGAGGTTCTTCTTAGGCACCTAGACACTGATAGGACCAACGTCATGCTTAGCAATGACGAACTCCAGGTGCAGCTTTGTGAGAAGGACAAGCTCTTCGCGGAGCAAGATGAGATAGTCAAAGAGATGGAGGCCAAGTTTGAGAGTCGGGATAGAAAGTTCAAGAGTCAAGAGAAGCGAGTCCAAGATAGGAACAAGAGGATTCGAGACATGACTGCAGAACTAGAGGCCAAGGACTTCGAGCTCGAGCATCAGCAAGGTGTGATTGAGAGGCTTCGTGCACAGAAGAGGGCTCTCAAAGCCAAAGTAGAGACCTTGACCACCAATGTCGAGGAATACAAGACCGCTATGGAGAATGCAGGTCTTACATTTGTTGATGAGGAGGTTGATGCAGAGGAGTAGTGATGACTACTCATTTACCTTTATTTATCATGTCTTTGATTATTGAATCGCAATGACCATCCAGCATGTGGATGGCTTGCTATTGGTGTGTTTACTTTTCCAAAAACTTGTTGTCTGTGTTGTTGAACCTTTACTACTATGATGCATGATTGTGATTTGTTATGTGATGTATTGTGCATGTTAGCATCTATGGGTATCTCATTCTTATCCTTATTGAAAACCACAGATGCCTCCCCGACGTGCCACTCCCAACCCCAACAACAATAACATCACCCCTGAGATGCAACAAATGATGACAGCTCAGACTCAGCCGATGCAAATGATGACTACTTTCATCCAGAATCAGAACAACAACAACAACAACAACAATAATAACAACAACAACAATCAGAACAACCCACCGGGTTTTGACATGCTTACCAGGTTCTTGAGACTGAGGCCAGCAAAGTTCTCAGGAACTACTAATCCTATGGTGGACAATGATTGGCTACGCTCTATGAACAAGGACTTGGTAACCGTTGGCTGTACTGATGAAGAGAAGGTCAGATTTGCAGCACACTTGTTGGAAGGACCAACAGCCACTTGGTGGGATAACTTCCAGATCACCACTCCCATTGAGGATGTGACATGGGCTATCTTTGAAGATGGTTTCCGTACTGCTCACATATCATCCGGAGTGATGAGTTTGAAGAAGAAAGAGTTCCATAACTTGAAGCAGCGCCACCGCAGCGTGGCAGAGTATATTGAGGAGTTCAACAATCTGGCGCGTTATGCACCGGATGAAGTTGACACTGATGCTAAGAGGAAAGAAAAGTTCCTTGAAGGGTTGAATGATGAATTGAACCTGCAGTTGGTTGTGGCCTATGTTCCCACATACCAGACAAGGCTGCTATTTTGGAGAGCAAGATGAAACAAGTTGAAAGCAGGAAGAGAAAGCACTCTGACAAGCACAGCTTGGGATCGTCTCACAAGCGTTCCCATTATGATGACAGTGGGAGTTCTGGATCCCACAAGCATGGGAAGTTCAACAAGCACCACAACAACAATCGTTATCATGACAACAAGCACCACCGTAGTCATGACAACGAGAAGTACAAGAATCACAAGGGTGGATATAAGAGCCACCACAATGGAAGTGGAAGTGGCAGTGGAAGCCAGCCTGTCAAGAAGGATCTTAGTCAGGTTGAATGTTTCAAGTGCAAGAAGATGGAGCATTATGCAAATGAATGCCTAGAAAAGAAAGTTGAAGGACCCAACAAGCCCAACCCTTTTCAAAAGGGACAAGTGAACCACATCAATGTGGAAGAAATCTATGAGGAACCTGATGTTGTTGCTGGTAAGTTCAAACTCAATTCTGTTCCGGCATTTGTTCTCTTTGATACTGGTGCATCTCATTCATTCATATCAAGAGCATTTGTTGAAAGAAATGAACTACCGGTAGAAACTATTGGGTGTCCTATAAAAGTAAGTTCTCCTGGCGGAGAAATGATAGTGAATTCAGGATGTCATGATCTAGTCATAGAGTTTGGGAAGTATAAGTTTCCCGTTAACCTGATAATCCTAAACTCCCAAGGATTGGATGTTATTTTGGGAATGGACTGGATGACTAAGCACAAGGGAGTGATAGATTGTGCCAACCATACTATCTCACTCACAACTCCAGAAAACAAAAGGATCAGATTTAAGACCAACTTTGAAGCAAAAAGGAGTAAGCTTAATTATCTTAAGGGGGTTAGCATGGACAGTGTGCCTATTGTGAGTGAATATCCGGATGTGTTTCCGGAAGAATTGCCGGGAATGTGTAAGGTTCCCAACCTTTAATAAGGTAGAGATCCCTGTGTTTACAATGCTAGTCCCTGGATCAATAGCTAGCATCCACAGTTAAGATGTAATATCAAGAAACAAAGGTCATAATACAACTTTATAACCAGGAATAAAGTAATTTATTACATCTTAGATAGCTCATTTGGCTATCTCATTACAATGCAGCAGAATATAACAATAGCATGGGGTCCTTCATCTTCAAAGTGCCACAGGCAGACATGTTGGTTGTAGACTTGTAATCCTAATCATTAAACTTCACTAATATCAATCAAACCTGTAACATAACAAGTTACAGCCACAAAGGGTCAATACATTTGAATTGTATTGGCAAGTGATACTATGGTAGTATAGTGGAGTATATCATCTATATGCATTTGGCTAAGTGGAGCTTAGGCTTGCTTTGCTCAAAATAGATTTTTCCTTATCATTTGAAAACACTAAGTTTTTGCTTGACAAAATCTTTCCCAAGGCATCTCCCAATAGAAATTGGTGATCCTTTCAATCCCTTCTTCACCCACAAGTTTTTAACTTAGAAATTTGGATGATGAGATTTTTGATAGCTTCCATGTCTTGATGCTCAAATTGTCCTTTGCCAGGGACATGGCTAAGTACTTAGATTTTACACTCTGCAGAGGTAGTGCACTTTCCCCACAAGACTTGGTTTCACCAAGACTAGATCTTTCAGAGCCTTTCCTTAGACCAAATGGACGCGTTCCAACCTATCATCCCACTACCACCAACTGTCCAAATGGCTAAGTTCTAGCAACCTATATGATCCAGGCAGAGCCCATAATGCCAAGTGGTTGCACTTGAAGCTTCCCAACATTTGACATCTCAAATCTCTTTGTTCCTGGGTGGCCATCCACAAGTGATATACACAAGGTTCACCAGTCCCCTGGCCTTGTGTAACCACTCAACACAAACCATTCCTTCCATTCCACCCAGGTGATTCATTCACTTAGTTGTTTTATTAAACAAAACACAAGTCCTCAGACTTAGAAAATTTTCCATAGTGTGAATATACATTCCACCCTTGTTTTCTACTAGCTAAGCTAAGCATGATAGTAGTAGGAATCTTAACTTAGGAAAATTCTACTAAGGTTTCATCTAATAGGATTTCCCATAGCATGGTTTATACTTAGCAAAATTCCATGCAAGTCCTACTTAGAAAATTTTACTAATGCATAGTAAAAATAATGGGTCAAAAAGTATGAAGCATCACTTGCCTTTTTGGTAGAGAGTATAAGTTCACTCCTTGGTCTTTGCAATGTTCACTCACTTCAATTCACTACAAATCAATCAAGCAAACAATATTTCAATCTACCATTCAAGAAATTCATCACATAAAATGATAAAATCAAAGTAATGCATGCAAGCATGCAAAAGATTGTTTTATTTGTAAAAGTGGTTTCTAATGGTTCATAAACATTTGAAAGCACCTAATGGTCATTTTATAAAGTGGCAAAACCATTTGCAAAAGATTTTACTTCATAAACCATTTTTAAATCAAGTCATTATTTTATGTGGTGTAGATATGCTTTTAATAAGACAAAGTTCTATAGTTTTCACAAAATATGTTTTCAAACCATATAACATTGTGTTTAGGGTCAGTGAGTTTATTTCCAAAACATTTCTCAAAGTTTTCTTCCAAAACCATTTTTAATAATTAAACCATATTTTTATTTGACTAGAATTGGTTTAAATCCAAGATTCATTCTTTTGTTTCACCAAATACATTTTTGAAACCACAATTTGTTTCCTAGGGTCAGTAGGTTCAAAACAAACCATTTTACAAAGATTTTATCCCCAAAATCATTTTAGAATAATTTTTATAACCTAAACAAGCATACATAAGTTTCTGCAAAAACAAACATTTTACTAGAACCTTTTTACTAAAAAAAGTGCATGGTTGGCTAGGGCTTGTTTTTCTGAATCCATTGATATAAAGTTTCCAAAATTTGGACGTGTAGATCAAAATTTATGCAATTTACAAAATCTTGTATCTAATGGATCAAATCTTGTTTTAAAACAAATCAACAGCGACACGTGTCCTATTCCTATTCGCAGATACCGCTTCGCTCGGATCACGCTCTCTGGTGCGTTGGATCAAGTCAGATCGAGCGGCACAGGTTGCGTACCTCTTCGGTGTTTAAGTGAATCTATCTAGGCCCTACGATCCAAATCTGACGATGCGCAGCAGCTGGTCAAGAACGGGCGGCGCAAGCGACAGTGGCTGGCGGCGGCACGGTCAGACGGCGGCGGAGCGGGCGAAATAGGAAGCAAGGGGTCAAGGAGAGTGGCTCACCAGAATTGCCTTGACGCACTGATGCTCAACGTGGCTTTCTTCAGTCAAGGGGCGCACAGGCGTTGTCAGGATTGCTCGTCGGAGATGCTCTTGGCGTCAGCACGGTCGGGAGTCGTCGGAGGCGAGGTTGCAAGCCACGTGCGAGTGATTGGCGAGCACCTGGAGATGCAAAAGACACAGACGAACCAAACGACATGATTCACTGGTCAAGGCGCGCACGGTGTTGAGTTCTAGAGCTCACCGGAGTTGCGGGGGTCGTCGGTGGCGCACTGGTGAAGACGTTGCCGACGCTCTGGCACGCGCGCGAGCGAGCTAACGTTACGGGGTGGTTCACCAGGAGATGGGGATCACGTCTGTGAGCTCGAGGAGGCAAGGGGCGGAGGAGACTGGCCGGAATCGACGCCGGAACTCGTCGGGGCAGTGGAGCTTTGTAGAGGAATTAGGACGGCCTAGGGGCGCGCTAAGGTGGGGAACTGAGGGGGAAACATAGAGGGAATGCTGGCGATTAAGAGAGCATGGTCTGGGGGAGGAATCACTGCGTCATTGATGTGAATTCATCGCACGAATTAATCGGCAGAAACGGGAGGAATCAGGGGAGGAACGGGTCGCGCTGAGGAAGACGCTGACGTGTCTAGTGGGGTCCGTTTGACAGTGAGATAGGAAGAGAAGAGATAGGGCCCACGCGTCATACGCTGTGCGGGTTCTTTCTTTGGTGCGAACCATTTTTCTGCGGGAGAGAAGGAGAGGTGGGCTGGCTTAGTTGGGCCAGGCTAGTTGGGCTGGGTCTTTTACCTTTTTTTGTTCTATTTGTTTTTCCTTTTCCCTTTTCTTTAATTCTGTTTTGATTTTGTTTAATCAATTCAAACCTCAATTTGATTTCAAACCTTTGCCAAAATTCGTGAAGATTTAAATATTGATTAGTAAAACATTCTGGAATCATTTTAGAATAATTTATTTATTATTCTTTAAGGTCTTTTAATTATTCCAAATAGGCTCTAGTTTTTAATTAGATAGGATTTAATAATGTTTTTAAATCTCTATTTAAATTCTTAAAACTTTCCAAATCCTTCCAGTAAGTTTTTATTTGTTTATTTGGGTTCAAATAATTCATCTTGAATTATTTGGAGGATATTTAATATGATTCATTAATCATTTAAGATTGGGTATTTGTTTTAATTCCAATGGGATTAAATATAGTTTTAATTCCCTAAATTTTATTTGGAAGATTTATTTTATTTAAGTTGATTAAACAACTTTTGTTTCACTTGGGTAAATTCCAAATATCATTTTCTCATGATTTAAATGACCATTCTTATTAGAGATTTGCCTTTCTCAAAGTAGGGATAGAATGGTTTAATGCCATTTTATTTTATTTTGGAAAGTCTTTATCCTTCTATTTTATTTGGATTTGGATTATATTCATTCCATTTGCTTATGGATTTGGCCAAGATTTGATTTGGTCTTTAAATATTCTTTAATTAATATTTATTTCTTTATCTTATTAAACCCATATCTTTTTATTTAGAGATCCAAACTTGGTGATTCCAATTTTTAAAATCTTATTTGATATTTGTTTATCTTTTAATTCCTTTTAGGATTATTTGCTCACCATTTGGTATGGATTTTAGATAAAGGCTTTATTAGCTTTGGGAATTCAATTCCTTATCTTATTAAATTCATAAGTTTTTATTTATGGTTGCAAATTAAGTGAAACCAATTTATATGGTTTTATAATATTTCTATTTGTCATTCTTTATCATTTGTAAAGGTTTGTTGACAAGATTTTATATGGATCAAATCCATAGGCTTGGAGATAACTTGGAAATGATTTTTATTCCATTAGGGTTTAGGGTTTAGTTTTATTTTCCAAGTGTTTAATTTTTCCAGATGCATTTTATGAGGAAAGCATTTCTCTTGATTTGGATTTTATTGAATTCAAACTTTAATTTAAAGTTTGTTCAAGATGGGATTTTAATTTTCACTTAGAAACAAAAGTTTCTTTTCATCCTGATTTTCAACAATAAATTATTTTATTTTATTTATTTTTCACATTACAAGATTTGGAAAATCTTGGGATGTGACAAAATGCCACCAGATAGAGATGTGGAGTTTCTTATTGATTTGCTACCAGGTTCCGGACCAATAGCAAAGAGAGCGTACAAGATGTCAGTTGATGAGTTGAAAGAACTCAAGAAGCAACTTGGAAAACAGTTGCAGAAAGGTTTTATCCAACCAAGTTCTTCATCTTGGGGAGCACCAGTTTTGTTTGTGGAAAAGAAAGATAGAAGTCAAAGGTTATGCATAGATTACCATTCACTCAATGAGGTGACTATCAAGAACAAATACCCTTTGCCAAGAATCAACGACTTGTTTGATCAGTTAGAAGGAGCTTGTGTGTTCTCAAAGATTGATCTCCAGTCAGGTTATTTCTAGCTCAAGATAAGAGAACAAGACATACCTAAGACAGCTTTCACCACAAGGTATGGATTGTATGAGTATACCGTGATGCCATTTGGTTTGACCAATGCACCAGCCTATTTCATGAACATGATGAACAAAGTGTTCATGGAATTCCTTGACAAATTTGTTGTCGTTTTCATTGATGACATTTTGATCTACTCCAAGAGCAAAGAAGAGCATGAAGGACATCTACGTTTGATACTTGAGAAGCTTAGAGAGCATAAGCTGTATGCCAAATTCAGCAAGTGTGAATTTTGGTTGAATGAAGTTGGATTTCTTGGACACGTTGTGTTAGGAGATGGTGTGGCAGTTGATCCTGCTAAGGTTTCAGCTGTAACCGAATGGGAATCTCCTAAGTCAGTGAAAGAGGTTCGTAGTTTCCTTGGCTTAGCAGGCTACTACAGAAGGTTCATTGAGAATTTCTCCAAGGTAGCTAAGCCTATGACAGAACTGCTAAAGAAAGACAAGAAATTTTCTTGGTCTGAAGGTTGTGAACTCAGCTTTCAAGAATTGAAGAAGAGACTAGTAACATCACCAGTCTTATGTTTGCCAGATTTGGAGAAATATATCCAAGTGTATTGTGATGCATCTCATCATGGATTAGGTGTAGTACTTATGCAAGAAGGGAAAGTTGTGGCTTATGCCTCGAGACAACTCAAAACTCATGAGGTAAATTACCCTACTCATGATTTGGAGTTAGCCTCTGTTGTCCATGCACTCAATACATGGAGACACTATCTTTTGGGAAAGCGATGTGAAGTGTTCACAGATCACAAGAGTTTGAAGTATATCTTCACCCAGAAAGAAATTAACATGAGACAAAGAAGATGGCTAGAACTCATCAAAGACTATGACTTGAGTCTGCAATACCACCCCGGTAGCAAATGTTGTAGCAGATGCTCTAAGCCGTAAAATTTTTGTGAATGGTCTTACTAAGGGAGAATTGCCAGATGATCTGTGTACCCAATTCACAAATCTCAGATTGGAGATTGTGCCTGAGGGACATCTCATGTCTTTGGATGTTCAACCCACTTTGTTGGACAAGATCAAAGAAGCCCAAAAGGCAGATAAGGAAATTGAAGAGATTAAAGAAAATATTGGCAAGGGAAAAGCCAAAGGATTCCATGAAGATGAACAGGGTACTTTATGGCGTGGAAAACGTATCTGTGTTCCACAGGATCCGGAACTTCGGAAACTGATTTTACACGAAGCCCACAACTCACCATATTCCATTCATCCGGGTAACACCAAAATGTACATGGATATGAAAGAAAGATTTTGGTGGAATAATCTCAAGAAGGACATCACCGAACATATTGCTTTGTGTGATGTATGTAGTAGAGTGAAAGCGGAACACCAGAAACCAGCAGGATTGTTACAACCACTACCTATTCCTGATTGGAAGTGGGACAAGATTGGTATGGATTTCATCACCGGATTGCCAAGGACCCGATCAGGATATGATTCTATTTGGGTGGTAGTGGATCGCTTAACTAAAGTGGATCATTTCATACCCGTAAAGACAACTTATACAAGTGCTAAGTTAGCCAAGGTCTATATGAGTAGAATTGTATGTCTACATGGAGTACCCAAGAGTATTGTGTCTGATAGGGGAACTCAATTCACTTCTCATTTTTGGAGGCAATTACATGAGTCATTAGGAACGAGGTTGGAATTCAGCACTGCTTTTCATCCTCAAACTGATGGACAAACAGAAAGGACCAATCAGATTCTTGAAGATATGTTGAGAGCATGTGCTCTACACTATGGGGCCAGTTGGGATGAAAGTCTGCCTTACGCAGAATTCTCTTACAATAACAGCTATCAAGCCAGTATTGAGATGGCACCATTTGAGTTTCTCTATGGGAGAAAGTGTACCACCCCATTGCTATGGAATGGTGTGGGAGAAAGAAGTTTGTTCAGACCAGAACTAATCAAAGAGGCTGAAGAGAAAGTCAAGCTAGTTAAGGATAGATTAAAGATAGAACAGTCCCGACAGAAAAGCTACGCAGATCCTAAGCGTAGAGAGGTCACCTATGAAGTAGGTGATAGAGCTTATCTTAGAGTGTCACCACTTTGTTGAGTGAAGAGGTTTGGTGTCAAAGGTAAATTGGCCCCAAGATATGTTGGACCATTCAAGATTCTGAGTTGTAAAGGAGAAGTAGCTTATGAGATTGAACTGCCAGAATCATTGTCTGCCGTTCACAATGTGTTTCATGTGAGTCAGCTCAAGAAATGCCATCCAGAAATGGAAGAGACTTCTTTGAAGGATACCATACCTTTGGAGGAGGTCCAATTGGAAAGTGATCTCACTTATGAGGAGAAACCTATCAAGATTCTTGAGACTGCAGAAAGAGTTACTCGGACTAAGACTATCAAATTCTACAAAGTTCAATGGAACCATCATTCCGAAGAAGAAGCAACATGGGAAAGAGAAGATGATCTTCAGAAAGACCACCCTCACCTATTTGCTAGCCAATCCGAATCTCGAGGACGAGATTCACCTTAAGGGGGTTAGATTTGTAACATCCCTAAAATCATGTTTCAAAACTCATGCATATCATCCATGCATCCATGATCATTTAGGGTTCCATTTCAAAAACAGGAGCATTTGTTGCTCATTATTTTATGTAAGTATGCTCTAGCCTTAGTGCCGCTTTCTAATGAGAAAGGTACTTATTTTATTCAGTAATGTTTTGAGTTCAAACTTAAGAGTTTTCCAAAGCTTGGGCAAAGATTTCAAAACAAAGTATGAATATAAAACCAATTTTTATGCCTATTATTTATATCCCATAAAGGCATGGTTTTATTTTATTTTTCAATTGATCAAAGTGCTTTTGGGTAAACAGAAGTGTTTGACACACATTTGAGTACAAAGTTCACTGTATAAAAATCTAGAGAAGATTTGGATTCAAACTTATTTGAATTAGAGTTGAAAAATCATTTCTAGAAAATCAAACAGAAAAAGAAAAGTGAAAGGTAGAAAAAAAATAAACCAAACAGTCAATCTGACCCAACCCAGCCCAGCTCGACCCATCTAGCCCAGCAACCCCTCCCGCGAAATGTTTTCTTTCACCGCAACCACACCCACAGAGTCACTGACTGCCTGGACCCACTCCCCCTCTCTTTCTCTCGCTGACAACCGCGGTCCACACGACTGTCTTCGTCTCCACCCCCAGCGACTGGTTCTTCCCCAAATCACTCCGGGCGTTTCCTGTTTAAATTGCGTGGCTTCAATTCTGTTGAATGCTCGAGTAATTCACGCCCACATCCTCGCCTACTTAAGCACCATGCCGCCCTCCTATTTTTTCCCCCAAACCACACCCCACCGGAGCCACCAGGCTGCTCGAATTTCTCTCTGGACGCCCCTCTGCTCCGACGAACTCGTCGTCAAATTCCGGTAAGCACCGCGTTCCCCTCTGCCTACGGTTCAGACTAATTGTTTCTACATCTCCGTGCGCACCTACTGACACCCTCCGCTTGCTCGCGCATGCTCTGTAGCCTCGACAACGTCATCGACTGAGCTCCGCCACCGTCTGCTCGTACTCCGGCGACCGTTCCCCGTAAGCCCCAGCTTCCCCTCTCCCTCTGTTTGATACGCGTGTGATCCCCAGCATCCTACGCACCTAACGACACCCTTTTCTCGTCTTAGCGTGGCCTAGAATGTCGTCTCCGTCGCCAACCGAGAGCACCGTCGCCAGGGACTTCTCCGACGAGCAATCCACAATGACCCCGAGCGACCCTTCGTCAACTGAGGCATCATTGAGCATCAGCACGTCGCGACGACCTCGGTGAGCACCTTCCCTTGCCCTCTCGCCTCCTGTAACTCCGGCAACTTCACCGCCAGAGCACGCCGCCGCCAGCGCCGCCACTTGTTGGTCAGTCGCTGAGAGCCGTGCGATGTAGATCGGACGAACGCGATAGAACATAGTTGAAGGGATAAGTAGCGATCTGTGCCGCACAATTTAGTTAGATCTGACGGTGCGTAAGCACGATCCAGTGCGAAGCGGTACCAGCCAACCAGACGCTGCCGCATGGCATGTGTTTTGTTTTAAAAATTTGAATTAGATCTATTAGATGTTTAAACTTGTTTAATTCATAACTTTTGATTCCCATGTCCAAATTTGACAAATTTTATATCAGTGGAATTAGGAGAGAAAATCCTTTCCATATATGCAATGTGTTTAAAGTTTTGCCTCTGTTAAAATGGTTGTTTTACAGAAACATTTATAGGCATAATTTGAGTATAGTAATTACTTGGAAAATGTTTTAATGATCAAATAAAGTTTATTTGGCAAGATTTGTACTTGTTTATGATTCAGTACTGTGCACTTGTCTTGTTTGGTGTAGAGAATCATCACATGGTATTATGCATGCATCCATATATTTTTGCTTGTATTTATTATGTATGTGATTTTGGTGCTATTATTTTATGTGTAGATTTTGGTGCAAATAGTGATTGTGATTGTGAGGATTGTAGCTACTCTCCAAACTACCAAGGCAAGTGGTGCTTCATGATTTTATACCTATGTTTTTCAACTATGCATTAGAAATATTTTGCTAGTCTTGCATAGATATTTTTGATCTATATGCTATGCTTGGGAAATCCTAGTAGTTGTAGAATTGCTAGAAATTTCTAAGTTAAGATGCTTATCTATGCCATGCTTAGCCTAGCTAGTAGCAACCAAGGGTGGTTATATTCATGCTTTGATAAAATATTTCTAAGTCTTTGGACTTGTGTTTTGATTAATAAAACAACTAAGTGAATGAAACACCTGGGTGGAATGGAAGGAATGGTTTATGTTGAGTGGTTACACGAGGCCCATTTCTATGGTTTACCTTGTGTATCTCACTTGTGGAAAGCCACCCAGGAACAAAGGGATTTGAGATGCCATATGTTAAGAAGCTTCTAGTGCAGCCACTTGGCAATATGGGCTCTGCCTGGATCATATAGGTTGCAATAACTTAGCCATTTGGACAGTTGGTGGTAGTGGGATGATAGGTTGGAACGCGTCCATTTGGTCTAAGGGAAGGCTTCTGAAAGGTCCTGTCTTGGTGAAAATCAAGTCTTATGGGGAAAGTGCACAACCTCTGCAGATGGAAGAATCTAAGTACTTAGCCATGTCCCTGGTATTGGACAACTTGAGCATCAAGACATGGAAGCTATCAAGAATCTCCACATCCCAATTTCTAAGGAAAAACTTGTGGTTGAACAAGGGTGAAGGTTCCCCAATGTCTATTGGTGGTTCCTTGGAAAAGATTTTGACAAAGAAAAACTTAGTGTTTTCAACTAATAAGTAAAACCTATTTTGAGCAAAGCAAGCCTAAGCTACACTTAGCCAAAATGCATATAGTAATTATTCTACCAATATTCTACTAAGGTATCACTTGCCAATACTATTCCAATGTATTGACACACTGTGGCTGTAACTTGTGATGTTGCAGGTTATTCTGATGGTGATTAGGGGTTATGAGTCTACACTCAACATGCTTGCCTGTGGCACATGAAGATGAAGACTTATTTATCTTATTACATATTTGAACTCTTGTACTAGGCCTATGGCAATGGAGTTTGTAAAAGACTATGTTTGTCTCTACAATGACTTGTAATAATGACCTTTGTTTCTGTGTACTTCATCTTAAACTGTGGAGGCTAGCATTGATCCAGGGACTAGCATTGCAATCACAGGGATCCTTTCCTTTACAAAGGAGGGATCTTACAGGAGATCGGAAGAACAAGAAGAAAGTCCATATCATATCACATAATATGAATTTCATGTGATGTTAATCCTTTATGCATCTTGTATTGCTTAGTTTGCGATGGTAGCATTATAAGATGATCCATCAAGCACACAAATTTCAAGTTTTAAAGCGCTCATCCTTTGTAAGCATCGTTGCTAAATCTCGTTGTTTTGAAGCACCACGTGATGATCGGGTGTGTTAGATTCTGCGAGTGTATACAACGTGAGCAAGCCAGATTTGCTCATGCGGAAGCTAAGGTTTGATCTTGACGAGCCTAGCATGTACAGACATGGTCTCGGAACACGGATCACCAAAAGGTAAAGCATGAGTCATATAGCAGATATGATGAACATGTTGATTGTTCGCCATTGAAGCTACGTCAACTCTCGTGATGATCGGTTTTGATGTGGTGGATTTGGTTTGTGTGATCACTAAAACAATTTGAGGGATATTGTTTTGAGTGGGAGTTCACCTAGATTAATTTAACTATTAATTAGAACTCAGTTTGTCATAAACTTAGTCTAAACTATTGCAAATATGTTGTAGATTAATGGTGGCCGCTGCCATCAATTTTAATGCATTCCTAGAGAAAGAAAAGTTGAAAAACAATGGAAGCAACTTCGCGGATTGGTTACGAAATTTGAGGATTGTCCTCAATGCTGGTAATTTGACCTATGTGCTAGATGCACCGCTGGGTGACCCGCCTGTAGCTACTGCTACCGATGAGGTAAAGAATGTTTTCCTCGCTCGGAAGAATCAGTACTCCACAGTTCAATGTGCTATCTTGTATGGTTTGGAATCAGAGCTTCAGAAAAGGTTTGAGAACCATGACCCACATGATATTGTCCGTGAACTCAAAATGATATTTGAGGCTCACGCGGCAGTTGAGAGTTATGAAGCTTCTGAAAAGTTCTTTAACTGCAAGATGGAAGAGGGCAGCTCCATCAGTGAGCATGTTCTTAAGATGTCTGGGCACACAAACAAACTCCAAAATTTGGGTATAGTGATTCCTAATTCTTTGGGGATTCACCGTGTCCTCCAATCACTACCACCAAGTTACAAGAACTTTGTGATGAACTACAATATGCAAAACATGGACAAGACGTTGCCAGAACTCTTCTCCATGTTGAAATCTGCAGAAGTGGAGATCAAGAAAGAGCACCAAGTGTTGTTGGTCAATAAGACCACCAAATTCAAGAAGCAAGGCAAGTCTAAGCAAAAGGGAAACTTCAAGAAGGGCGGTAAGAAAGTTGCCGCGCCGGCGAAGAAGACCAAGGTTGGGCCTAAGCCTGATACTAAGTGCTTTTACTGCAAGGGAGAAGGTCACTGGAAGCGGAATTGCCCAAAGTACTTGGCGGATTTGAAGAACGACAACATCAAGAAGAAAGGTATATCCGATATACATGTTATTGATGTGTATCTCACTAGTACTCGTAGTAGTGCCTGGGTATTTGATACTGGTTTGGTTGCTCATATTTGTAACTCGAAACAGGTGCTGCAGAATAAACGGAAGCTAGCGAAGAACAAGGTGACAATGCGCGTTGGAAATGGATCAACGGTTGATGTGATCGCGGTCGACACGCTACCTCTTCATATACCATCGGGATTAGTTTTATACTTAAATAATTGTTATTTTGTGCCTGCGTTGAGCATGAAGATTATATCTGGATCATGTTTATTGCGAGACGGTTACTTGTTTAAGTTCGAGAATAATGGTTGTTCGATTTATATGAGTAATATGTTTTATGCACATGCACCTTTGATAGATGGTCTATTCTTATTGAATCTCGATCGTGGTAATACACACATTAATAATATTGAAGCTAAACGTTTGAAATTGAGCGATAACTCGAACTATATGTGGCACTGTCGTCTTGGTCACATTGGAGTGAAGCGTATGAAGAAACTCCATTCCGACGGACTTCTTGAATCACTTGATTTCGGATCACTTGAAAGATGCGAAGAATGTCTGATGGGTAAAATGACTAAGACTCCATTTTCTGGTATGATGGAGCGAGCTACGGACTTATTGGAAATATACATACCGATGTGTGTGGCCCAATGAGTGTAGCATCGCGTGGTGGTTATCTTTATGTTCTTACCTTCATGGATGACTTGAGTAGATATGGGTATATCTATTTCATGAAACATAAGTCCGAAACTTTCGAGAAGTTTAAGGAATTTCAAAGTGAGGTAGAGAATCAACGTAACAAGACGATTAAATTTCTACGATCTGATCGTGGAGGTGAATATCTAAGTTACGAGTTTGGCGAGAATTTGAATAAATGCGGAATACTTTCACAATTGACACCGCCGGGAACACCACAACGTAATGGTGTGTCCGAACGTCGTAATCGAACTCTCTTAGATATGGTTCGTTCTATGATGTCACTTACAGATTTACCGATATCGTTTTGGGGTTATGCATTAGAAACAGCCGCATTCACTTTAAATAGGGCACCATCTAAATCCGTTGAAATGACACCGTATGAATTATGGTTTGGGAAGAAACCTAAATTGTCGTTCCTTAAAGTTTGGGGTTGCGAAGCTTATGTAAAGAAGTTACAGCAGGACAAGCTTGAACCCAAAGCGGAAAAATGCGTCTTCATAGGATACCCGAAGGAAACTATTGGGTATACCTTCTATCATAGATCCGAGGGCAAAATATTCGTTGCCAAGAATGGATCCTTTCTAGAGAAGGAGTTTCTCTCGAAAGAAGTAACTGGAAGGAAAGTAGAACTCGACGAGGTTGTTGAACCTTCTCTCGAACTTGCGAGTAGCGTAGCACCGGAAGTAGTTCCTGTGGCGCCTACGCCAATAAGAGAGGAAGCTAATGATGTTGATCATGAAACTTTGGTTAAAGTTACTACGGAACCTCGCAGGTCAACGAGAACTCGTACCACTCCTGATTGGTATGATCCCGTTATGAGTGTCATGTTGGTGGATAACGGCGATGACCCTGCAACATATGAGGAAGCGATGATGAGCCCAGATTCCAATAAATGGCAAGAAGCTATGAAATCCGAGATTGGATCCATGTATGAAAACCAAGTATGGACTTACCGGATGGCCGGAAGGCTATCGAGAACAAATGGATTTTCAAGAAGAAAAAAGATGCTGATGGTAATTTTACTGTCTATAAAGCTCGACTTGTCGCAAAAGGGTTTCAACAAATTCAAGGAGTTTACTACGATGAGACTTTCTCACCAGTAGCGAAGCTAAAGTCTGTGAGGATTATGTTAGCAATCGCTGCATATTATTATGAGATATGGCAGATGGATGTCAAAACGGCGTTCCTCAATGGAGACATTGATGAAGAGTTGTATATGATGCAACCCAAAGGTTTTGTCGATCCTAAAGATGCTAACAATGTATGCAAACTTCAACAATCCATATATGGATTGAAGCAAGCATCCCGAAGTTGGAATCAACGTTTTGATAAGGTAATCAAAAGCTTTGGTTTTATACAAACTTATGGAGAAGCTTGTATTTACAAGAAAGTGAGTGGGAGCTCTGTAGCATTCTTAATACTATATGTAGATGACATATTGTTGATTGGGAATGATGTAGACCTTCTTAATAGTGTCAAGGATTATTTGAACAATAGTTTTTCAATGAAAGATCTTGGCGAAGCAGCTTACATATTAGGCATAAAGATTTATAGAGATAGATCGAGACGCCTAATATCATTGTCACAGAGTACATATTTGGACAAAGTTCTAAAGAGGTTTGGAATGGAAGATAGCAAGAAAGGGTTCTTGCCCATGTTGCCCAATACGACCTTGAGTAAAACTCAAAGTCCTGCAACGGCAGAAGATAGAGAAAGGATGAGTAAGACTCCCTATGCCTCAGCCATAGGATATCTAATGTATGCCATGCTATGTACTAGACCCGACATTGCATATGCTGTTAGTTTGACTAGCAGATATCAAAGTGATCCAGGAGTGGATCATTGGACAGCGGTCCAAAACATCCTTAAGTAGTTGAGAAGAACTAAGGATATGGTTCTTTCTTATGGAGGTGATGAACAACTCGTTGTTAATGGTTACACCGATGCTAGTTGGAACACCGATCCGTATGATTCTATATCTCAATCTGGATTCGTATTTACTTTGAATGGTGCAACAGTTAGCTGGAGGAGTGCAAAGCAAAGCGTTGTGGCGAGATCTTCAACTGAATCGGAATACATAGCTGCTTCGGAGGCTTCACAAGAGGCAATATGGATGAAGGAGTTCATTACAGAGCTTGGTGTGGTTCCAAGTGCGCTGGACCCAATGTCTATCTACTGTGATAACATGGGCGCCATAGCCAATGCGCAAGAACCAAGGTCACACAAGAAGCTGAAGCACATCAAGCTACATTTTCACGCTATTCGAGAGCATGTCCAAGATGGTGACATAAAGATTTGCAAAGTACACACAGATCTGAATGTGGCGGATCCGTTGACTAAACCTCTCCCGAGGGCAAAACATGACCAGCACCAAACCGCCATGGGTGTTCGGTATATTACCATGTAATCTAGATTAGTTGACTCTAGTGCAAGTGGGATACTGTTGGAGATATGCCCTAGAGGCAATAATAAAAGTAAGTTATTATTATATCTTTGTGTTTATGATAAATGTTTACATTCATGCTATAATAGTATTAATCGGAAACATTAATACTTGTGTGATTTGTAAACTAAATTAGAGTCCCTAGTTGTCACATCCCAAGATTTTCCAAATCTTGTAATGTGAAAATTAAATAAACAAAATAAATTTTTGTTGAAAATCAGGGTGAAAAGAAACTTTTGTCTCTAAAAGGAAACCAAAATCCCATCTTGAACAAACTTTGGCTAAAGTTTGAATTCAACAAAAATCCAAATCAAGGGAAATGCATTCCTCAATGAATGTATTTGGAAATTTGAACACATGGAAAATAAATCCAAATACCTAAGCCCTAATGGAAGGAAATCATTTTCCAAAGTATCTCCAAATCCATGGATTTGATCCATACCAAAGTTGATCAACAAAAATTCTCAAAGGATCAAGAAAAGACCTTAGAAATTGGTTTCACTTAGTTTGGAACCATAGACAAGATCTTGTGAATATAAAAGATAAGGAAATTGAATTTCCAAAGCTAATAAAGCCTTACCAAAACCCATACCAATTGGTGAACAAATAATCCAAAAGGGATTAAAAAGATAAACATTTATCAAAGGAAAATAAATTGTTTTGGAAATACTATTTGGATCTTTTAATAAAAGACTTTGTTTTCAAATAAAAAGGTAAGCCAAAATTAATTTTGGCCAAACTTTTGTAATAAAATATTTTGTTTTGATAAAATGAATAAAAGTTTATTTAAATAAAATAATAAGGATTTAAATATCCAAATTTTATTTAAAGGCCTTTTCCCATTTTAAATGAACACCAAGTATTTTATTACTACTTTGAAATCTTTTAATAAAAGGTTTTGCTTTGATTAAAATGAGTAAAGGTTTATTTAAATAAAATAATAAGGATTTAAATATCCAAATTTTATTTAAGTAAAGGCTTTCCCATTTGAATTAAACACCAAAACTTATTTATTTATTTAAATAAGTTTCCAAGTATTCCTTATTTTCAAAATAAAACCTACTGGTTTGGTTTTGAAAATAATTGGATTTCAAATGGAAATTTTATTAAATAAATCAAACCCTAATAACTAAAGATCCATTTTATTTAATTATTAAATAGATCCTAAAATAAATAAAATATTATTTTATTTTGAGATTTGGATTATGTTGATAAACAGAACCAAATTCAAAATACCAAGTTGAGTGTTTGTTTGAATTGATTTGAGTGTGGTTTGATTGCTTGAATATTTGATTGAAATTCAAAACAGAAAAAGAATTAGAAAAAGAAAAAGAATTAGATAGAAAAAAATAGGAAAACAGACCCAGCCCACTAAGGCCCAGACCAGCCCAGTCTACTCCCTCTTCCCCGAAGAAACCTTTTCTCACCCAGAAACTGACCCACTCAGTCACAGACAGCGTGGACCCACTTCCCCCTCTCCCTCACTCGCTGACAACAGACCCCACCTCCTCTTATTTTCTTTCCCGAACCGTTTTTCCTCACCAACTAAACAACCCGCAAAGAGACTGACAAGTGGACCTCCTCCCCTCTCCTTTTCCCACTAACCGTTGGACCCCACTATTACTGCTCATCGTCTTCAACCCCCTCAGCGACTTGTTCTTCTCCCCCTTTCTGCCGTTGATTTCTCCAGCGTAATTCGCCTTAACGCGACCGACGTTACCAGCTTTGATCACGCAGATGGAAACGCCTCCCTCTCCTCTATATTTCCCCTCTGGCACCTCGCGCTGGCACGCCTTAGACTGCCCCTAATTTCTTCCCGAGCTCCTCTGTCTCCGGTGAGCTCCGCGAGCGATTCCGGCCAGCCAACGCTACCCCTTACCTCCTCAACCATGCTCTCATGATCCCCACCTCCTGGCGATCATCCTCGTAGCACCAGCTTGCCCCCGAGCGACCCAGAGCGTCGACAACCACCTCGACCACCGTCGCCACCGTCTGCCTCTTTCTCCGACGAGCCCCACAGGTAGATTCCGGTCGCCCCTCTCCTCCCCGAGGACACGATGATGATCTCCAAGCTCATTCGAACCTAACAGCACTTTCTGTTTGTCTTAGGGCGCCCCCAATCCTCGCCATCGTCAAGCAAAGAGCGCCGCCGTGTCTGCTTCTTCTCCGGCAACGTTCCCCGGTAAGCCTCGACCGCCCGAGCCCTCTCGTTCACGCTCACAGCTCCGCCAAAATCTCCTGCGTCTAACCCAGACCTCCGTTTGTCTTCTCGTGATCCACAGCACCGTCTTCGACCGTGGACAAAGCCGCCCGACGCCGTCCTCTACTCCGGCGAGCAATCGCAGACGAACCAGAGCGCCCCTCGCCCAACCAACACTACCTCGAGCTTCCCCACATTCTTGCGAGCACGGTGAGCATGCCCTTTTCCTCTCTCGCTTCCTGTATCGCCAGCACCGTCATCGACCGATCACTCCGCCGCCAGCAGCCGCCGCATCGCCTCTCCTTTTAGGTCAAGCAAGCAGCGATCGTTAGATGCAGATCCATCGGACACGATTAGTTCATTTAACGCCGAAGAGGTACGCTACCTAAGCCGCACGATCTAATTTAGATCTAACGCACCGCAGCACTCGATCCGGCCGAACCGGTATCGACCAGTAAGATCACGCCGCGTGTCACCTAGTCTGTTTAAAAACAGATTTGAAAACAGAAACTTTTGCAAACTTCAAACCCTTGTATCTTTGGATCCACACGTCCAAATTTTACAAATTTTATGTCGTTGGAATCAGCAAGACAAACCCTAGCCAACCCTGCCCTTAGTTTAGCAAATAGTACCTGATAGCTTGTTTAATTTTGCAGATTCTTTTGTGTGCTTGCTAACATTAGAAAAATCATTTAAAAATGATATTTAGGTTAAAACCTTTGCAATTTGGTTTGTTGTGACCTTGCTGACCCTAGGAACCAACCCATAGTTTGGAAAATGATTTTGGAAAGGAATAGAATGGATTAATTAGTTTAGTCCATTTCTAGCTAATTAAAAACCATTGTTTTATTTATGAAAATGCTTTCATAAAGAAAACTTTGAGAAAATGTTTTGGGCCAAACCTACTGACCCAAACACCAAGTTTTGCAATAGCAACTCATTTGGTGAACCCTATAGGTTAGCGTCTTAGTAAAAATATTTCTACACCACATAGAATGTTACTTTGTTTTGCAAATGGTTTTATAGTGAAACCTTTTGTAAATGACTTAGCCACTTCACAAAATAACCATTAGGTGTACCCAAAAGTCTATGACCCATTAGGAACCACTTCTTCAAACAAAACAAAGCTTGGCATGCTTGCATGCATTACTTTAACTTTGCCATTTTGGTAAATGACCAATTTGGAACTTACAAAGTTAGAAGCCTACTAGAGACCATCCTTACATTAGAACCAACCTTTGCATGCTTATGCATGACTTAGATGCCATTACTTTGTGTGAGAGAAATTGTTTGTTTGACTTTGGTTTGGAATGTTAGATGATTTTGTGTTTTGCTTGATTGGTAGATTGAGTTGTACCTTGCTTGATTGAATTGTAGTGACTTGAAGAGTGAGACTAGCAAGATCAAGGAGTAAACCTATACGCTCTACCAAAAAGGCAAGTGATACTTCATACTATCTGTCCCATTATTTTCAATATGCATTAGTGTTTTTGCCAAGTAAAACTTGCATGGTTTTTATTTTGCTAAGTATAGACCTTGCTATAGGAAAACTAGTAGAATGAATCCTTAGAAGGATTTACCTAAGTTAAGAATCCTATTACTATCAAGCTTAGCCTAGCTAATAGAAAACCTGGGTGGGATATATATTCATGCTATGAAAATTTCTAAGTCTATGGACTTGTGTTTTATTTAACAAAACAACTAAGTTATTGAATCTCCTGGGTGGAATGGGACTTGCATGGTGGTTTTTGGTTGAGTGGTTCACAAGGCCCATGTTTATGGTTTACCTTAGTGTATCTCACTTGTGGATGGCCACCCAGGAAACAAAGAGATTTGAGATGTCAAATGTTGAGAAGCTTCAAGTGCAACCACTTGGCAATATGGGCTCTGCCATGATCATATAGGTTGCAAGAACTTAGCCACATGGACAGTGGGTGGTAGTGATTGATAGGTTGGAGCGCGTCCATGTTGGTCTAAGGGAAAGCTTCTGAAAGATTTTGTCTTGGGAAACCAAGTCTTGTGGGTAAAGTGCACCACCTCTGCAGAGTGTAAAACCTAAGTACTTAGCCATGTCCCTGGTAAAGGACAATTTGAGCATCAAGACATGGAAGCAATCAAGAATCTCATCACTCCAATTTCTAAAATAAAATTTGTGGGTGAACAAGGGTTGTGTGAAATTCTTCAATCTTTGATGGAGAGATGGCTTGGTACAAGGATCTCAAAATCTTAGATTGGGAAAATTGTTTTTGCCAAGCACTTCAGTCTTTGATTGGTAGATGCCCTGAGTGGATCTTCAGTCTTTGATTGGTAGATGCCTTGTGCTGTTTTTGCCAAAACAAAAACTTAGTATTTTCAAAATGATAGGGAAAAATCTATTTTGAGCAATGCAAGCCTCAACTCCACTTAGCCAAATGCATATAGATATTAGACTCCACTATACTACCAAAGTATCACTTGCCAATACAATTCAAATGTATTGACCCTTGTGGCTGTAACTTGTAATGTTGCAGGTTTGATTGATTTTTAGTGAAGATTGATTGATTAGGATTACAAAGTCTACAACCAACATCTGCCTGTGGCACTTTGAAGATGAAGGACCCATGACTATAGTTATTCCGCTGCAATGTAATGTAATAGCCTAATGAGCTATGTTTGATGTAATAAAATTATGTTATTCCTGGTTATAAAGTTGTATTATGACCCTTGTTTCTTGATATTACATCTGAACTGTGGATGCTAGCTATTGATCCAGGGACTAGCATTGTAAACACAGGGGACTCAATCTTATTAAAGGTTGGGGGCCTCATAGAATGGTATCAGAGCATTGTGTTGCCTGTAGGATTGTAACCCTAGGATTGGACAAAAACCCTTAGAAAAATAGGAGTTGTATTTTGTTCCAAAACTTATTTACAAAAACAATCTTGTAAACTCTTTCCTCAACCATTTTGGTTTCAACTCTATATCTCTTCTATTTTCAACTTGATGGAAAAGCCTACCCCATGACCAAGACTTCATCATGAGCAAAAGACTTCTTCAACACTTTCAACTCTAATGACTTCAACTTCTTCAAGTGACTTCAACATCTTCAGCATGTTCACCAAAGACTTCCAACTTGGATATCACTAAAGACTACAAATGAGACAAGAAATCTTGCTCAAGATTTGAAGGTTAAGGAAACACAACTTAGAAGGAGCCATCATCACCTTTGAAGATTTGTGACCAAGAGACAAGAATTCTCCAAGGATACAAAGATCTCAATCAAGAAGAATCAACCAAGAAGGATGAAAAGATCACAAGTGAACCATATAGATGGACCACCATAATTTAGTTAAAGTCAAACCCACCAACTTATGTGGTGTAACAAAAATATTTTGTTGCCTAAGTATGTGCTTGAAACTGTTGTTTGAGTGGAGTGTTTGTTTGTGATTGCTTGCACATTGCTTGTGTAAATTGTGATGTGTGTGATTAGGATTGATTTCCTTAGAAAAATCTTTTGCCTATTCTAATCCCCTCTAACCCAAACAGATGACTTCTCCAAGAGACTCCAACATCAAGGATGGTGACATCAACAACAACCAAGTTGACAACATGAGAGAGCTCATAGCAACCCAAAACCAGTTGAGCCAAGAGACAACTCAGCTTTTAGCCAACAACAATGGACTAGACCCAGCCATACAAAGGATTTTGAAGCTTCAATCCCAATTGATGCAAGGATTGGTTACTCAAATGATCAACATGAGAGAAAACTTTTCCCAAAGAGCTAATGACAACAAGGATGACAAGGATGTTATTCTAGAAGGAACCCAAGTTAGTAATACTTGTGAAGTCAAGGATCATGCACCCAAGGAACATGAAGATAAATGCCCCAAGAAGAGAGAAAGATCTCCCACCTATGCAGAGCATGAACTAGAAGAACTCCTAGCTTTGGAGAGACCCAAGAAGAAGAAGAAGAAATGCCTCAACACTAGCAAGAAGGATATTACACAAGTGCAATGTTTCAAATGCAAAGAGATGGGACATTATGCCAATGAATGCCCAGAAAAGAAGATGGACCAAATAAACAAACAAGAGGCAATGACACCAAAGGAAAAGAAAGATATCAGCCAATTGATATGTTACAATTGCAAGAACCCAGGACACTATGCAAGCAACTGTCCAGAAAAGATGAAGAACAAGTTGATCAAGCCTATGGAGAAACTCAACCTTGGCCCATGAGTCAAGTATGGAAACAAAGGACACTAAGCAGAAGTTTTCCAAGGAGAAGTTTTCCTCAAGATTCCAAGCAAGCCAAGATGTAGTCTAGTTGGAAATTTTTTAAGGGTGGTAGTACCCTAGCTGTTTGAGCCAACTTGTAACCCTAGCCTCCCCAAATCTCGAGGATGAGATTTATTTTAAGGGTGGTAGCCTGTCACATCCCAAGATTTTCCAAATCTTGTAATGTGAAAATTAAATAAACAAAATAATTTTTTGTTGAAAATCAGGGTGAAAAGAAACTTTTGTCTCTAAAAGGAAACCAAAATCCCATCTTGAACAAACTTTGGCTAAAGTTTGAATTCAACAAAAATCCAAATCAAGGGAAATGCATTCCTCAATGAATGTATCTGGAAATTTGAACACATGGAAAATAAATCCAAATCCCTAAGCCCTAATGGAAGGAAATCATTTTCCAAAGTATCTCCAAATCCATGGATTTGATCCATACCAAAGTTGATCAACAAAAATTCTCAAAGGATCAAGAAAAGACCTTAGAAATTGGTTTCACTTAGTTTGGAACCATAGACAAGATCTTGTGAATATAAAAGATAAGGAAATTGAATTTCCAAAGCTAATAAAGCCTTACCAAAACCCATACCAATTGGTGAACAAATAATCCAAAAGGGATTAAAAAGATAAACATTTATCAAAGGAAAATAAATTGTTTTGGAAATACTATTTGGATCTTTTAATAAAAGACTTTGTTTTCAAATAAAAAGGTAAGCCAAAATTAATTTTGGCCAAACTTTTGTAATAAAATATTTTGTTTTGATAAAATGAATAAAAGTTTATTTAAATAAAATAATAAGGATTTAAATATCCAAATTTTATTTAAAGGCTTTTTCCCATTTTAAATGAACACCAAGTATTTTATTACTACTTTGAAATCTTTTATTAAAAGGTTTTGCTTTGATTAAAATGAGTAAAGGTTTATTTAAATAAAATAATAAGGATTTAAATATCCAAATTTTATTTAAGTAAAGGCTTTCCCATTTGAATTAAACACCAAAACTTATTTATTTATTTAAATAAGTTTCCAAGTATTCCTTATTTTCAAAATAAAACCTACTGGTTTGGTTTTGAAAATAATTGGATTTCAAATGGAAATTTTATTAAATAAATCAAACCCTAATAACTAAAGATCCATTTTATTTAATTATTAAATAGATCCTAAAATAAATAAAATATTATTTTATTTTGAGATTTGGATTATGTTGATAAACAGAACCAAATTCAAAATACCAAGTTGAGTGTTTGTTTGAATTGATTTGAGTGTGGTTTGATTGCTTGAATATTTGATTGAAATTCAAAACAGAAAAAGAATTAGAAAAAGAAAAAGAATTAGACAGAAAAAAATAGGAAAACAGACCCAGCCCACTAAGGCCCAGACCAGCCCAGTCTACTCCCTCTTCCCCGAAGAAACCTTTTATCACCCAGAAACTGACCCACTCAGTCACAGACAGCGTGGACCCACTTCCCCCTCTCCCTCACTCGCTGACAACAGACCCCACCTCCTCTTATTTTCTTTCCCGAACCGTTTTTCCTCACCAACTAAACAACCCGCAAAGAGACTGACAAGTGGACCTCCTCCCCTCTCCTTTTCCCACTAACCGTTGGACCCCACTATTACTGCTCATCGTCTTCAACCCCCTCAGCGACTCGTTCTTCTCCCCCTTTCTGCCGTTGATTTCTCCAGCGTAATTCGCCTTAACGCGACCGACGTTACCAGCTTTGATCACGCAGATGGAAACGCCTCCCTCTCCTCTATATTTCCCCTCTGACACCTCGCGCTGGCACGCCTTAGACTGCCCCTAATTTCTTCCCGAGCTCCTCTGTCTCCGGTGAGCTCCGCGAGCGATTCCGGCCAGCCAACGCTACCCCTTACCTCCTCGACCATGCTCTCGTGATCCCCACCTCCTGGCGATCATCCCCGTAGCACCAGCTTGCCCCCGAGCGACCCAGAGCGTCGACAACCACCTCGACCACCGTCGCCACCGTCTGCCTCTTTCTCCGACGAGCCCCACAGGTAGATTCCGGTCGCCCCTCTCCTCCCCGAGGACACGATGATGATCTCCAAGCTCATTCGAACCTAACCGCACTTTCTGTTTGTCTTAGGGCGCCCCCAATCCTCGCCATCGTCAAGCACAGAGCGCCGCCGTGTCTGCTTCTTCTACGGCAATGTTCCACGGTAAGCCTCGACCGCCCGAGCCCTCTCGTTCATGCTCACAGCTCCGCCAAAATCTCCTGCGTCTAACCCAGACCTCCGTTTGTCTTCTCGTGATCCACAGCACCGTCTTCGACCGTGGACAGAGCCGCCCGACGCCGTCCTCTACTCCGGCGAGCAATCGCAGACGAACCAGAGCGCCCCTCGCCCAACCAACACTACCTCGAGCTTCCCCACGTTCTTGCGAGCACGGTGAGCATGCCCTTTTCCTCTCTCACTTCCTATATCGCCGGCACCGTCATCGACCGATCACTCCGCCGCCAGCAGCCGCCGCATCGCCGCTCCTTTTAGGTCAAGCAAGCAGCGATCGTTAGATGCAGATCCATCGGACACGATTAGTTCACTTAACGCCGAAGAGGTACGCTACCTAAGCCGCACGATCTAATTTAGATCTAACGCACCGCAGCACTCGATCCGGCCGAACCGGTATCGACCAGTAAGATCACGCCGCGTGTCACCTAGTCTGTTTAAAAACAGATTTGAAAACAGAAACTTTTGCAAACTTCAAACCCTTGTATCTTTGGATCCACACGTCCAAATTTTACAAATTTTATGTCGTTGGAATCAGCAAGACAAACCCTAGCCAACCCTGCCCTTAGTTTAGCAAATAGTACCTGATAGCTTGTTTAATTTTGCAGATTCTTTTGTGTGCTTGCTAACATTAGAAAAATCATTTAAAAATGATATTTAGGTTAAAACCTTTGCAATTTGGTTTGTTGTGACCTTGTTGACCCTAGGAACCAACCCATAGTTTGGAAAATGATTTTGGAAAGGAATAGAATGGATTAATTAGTTTAGTCCATTTCTAGCTAATTAAAAACCATTGTTTTATTTATGAAAATGCTTTCATAAAGAAAACTTTGAGAAAATGTTTTGGACCAAACCTACTGACCCAAACACCAAGTTTTGCAATAGCAACTCATTTGGTGAACCCTATAGGTTAGTGTCTTAGTAAAAATATTTCTACACCACATAGAATGTTACTTTGTTTTGCAAATGGTTTTATAGTGAAACCTTTTGTAAATGACTTAGCCACTTCACAAAATGACCATTAGGTGTACCCAAAAGTCTATGACCCATTAGGAACCACTTCTTCAAACAAAACAAAGCTTGGCATGCTTGCATGCATTACTTTAACTTTGCCATTTTGGTAAATGACCAATTTGGAACTTACAAAGTTAGAAGCCTAGTAGAGACCATCCTTACATTAGAACCAACCTTTGCATTCTTATGCATGACTTAGATCCCATTACTTTGTGTGAGAGAAATTGTTTGTTTGACTTTGGTTTGGAATGTTAGATGATTTTGTGTTTTGCTTGATTGGTAGATTGAGTTGTACCTTGCTTGATTGAATTGTAGTGACTTGAAGAGTGAGACTAGCAAGATCAAGGAGTAAACCTATACCCTCTACCAAAAAGGCAAGTGATACTTCATACTATTTGTCCCATTATTTTCAATATGCATTAGTGTTTTTGCCAAGTAAAACTTGCATGGTTTTTATTTTGCTAAGTATAGACCTTGCTATAGGAAAACTAGTAGAATGAATCCTTAGAAGGATTTACCTAAGTTAAGAATCCTATTACTATCAAGCTTAGCCTAGCTAATAGAAAACCTGGGTGGGATATATATTCATGCTATGAAAATTTCTAAGTCTATGGACTTGTGTTTTATTTAACAAAACAACTAAGTTAATGAATCTCCTGGGTGGAATGGGACTTGCATGGTGGTTTTTGGTTGAGTGGTTCACAAGGCCCATGTTTATGGTTTACCTTAGTGTATCTCACTTGTGGATGGCCACCCAGGAAACAAAGAGATTTGAGATGTCAAATGTTGAGAAGCTTCAAGTGCAACCACTTGGCAATATGGGCTCTGCCATGATCATATAGGTTGCAAGAACTTAGCCACATGGACAGTGGGTGGTAGTGATTGATAGGTTGGAGCGCGTCCATGTTGGTCTAAGGGAAAGCTTCTGAAAGATTTTGTCTTGGGAAACCAAGTCTTGTGGGTAAAGTGCACCACCTCTGCAGAGTGTAAAACCTAAGTACTTAGCCATGTCCCTGGTAAAGGACAATTTGAGCATCAAGACATGGAAGCAATCAAGAATCTCATCACTCCAATTTCTAAAATAAAATTTGTGGGTGAACAAGGGTTGTGTGAAATTCTTCAATCTTTGATGGAGAGATGGCTTGGTACAAGGATCTCAAAATCTTAGATTGGGAAAATTGTTTTTGCCAAGCACTTCAGTCTTTGATTGGTAGATGCCCTGAGTGGATCTTCAGTCTTTGATTGGTAGATGCCTTGTGCTGTTTTTGCCAAAACAAAAACTTAGTATTTTCAAAATGATAGGGAAAAATCTATTTTGAGCAATGCAAGCCTCAACTCCACTTAGCCAAATGCATATAGATATTAGACTCCACTATACTACCAAAGTATCACTTGCCAATACAATTCAAATGTATTGACCCTTGTGGCTGTAACTTGTAATGTTGCAGGTTTGATTGATTTTTAGTGAAGATTGATTGATTAGGATTACAAAGTCTACAACCAACATCTGCCTGTGGCACTTTGAAGATGAAGGACCCATGACTATAGTTATTCCGCTGCAATGTAATGTAATAGCCTAATGAGCTATGTTTGATGTAATAAAATTATGTTATTCCTGGTTATAAAGTTGTATTATGACCCTTGTTTCTTGATATTACATCTGAACTGTGGATGCTAGCTATTGATCCAGGGACTAGCATTGTAAACACAGGGGACTCAATCTTATTAAAGGTTGGGGGCCTCACACTAGTAAATCCTCTTTATAATACTAGCTTGTTGATTAATAGATGATCGTGGTTTCTCAATCATGAACATTGAGATGTTGATAACAAGATCATATCATTAGGATAATGGTATGATGGACATACTCCTATAGATAAGCGTAGCATAAAGATCAAGTCATTTTAATAGTTCGTTTGCTATAAGCTTTGTGATACATAGTAACCTAATTCCTTCGACCATGAGATCATGTTAATCACCATCACCGGAAGGATGCTTTGATGACATCAAACACCACACCGTAACTGGGTGGTTATAAAGGTGGCATTGAGTGTTCGGAAAGTATGGGTTGAGGCTCAAGAGTGGGATTTGTCCATCCATATGACGGATAGATATACTCTGGGCCCTCTCGGTGGAATGTCATCCAATTAGCTTGCAAGCATGTGACTGGCTCACAAGGGATCACATATCACGGGAACGAGAAAAGAGTACTTATCAGTAACGAGGTTGAACTAGGTATGCAGAGATACTGACGATCAAAACCTCGGAGAAGTAAACTATCGTGAGACAAAGGGAAATTGGTATCGTATGTAAGTGGTTCATTCGATTGCAAAGTAATCGTAGAAATATGTGGGAACCATATGAATTTCCATTATCCTCTATAGGTTATTGATCGGAGAAGTGTCTCGGTCATGTCCGCATAATTCACGAATCGTAGGGAGACACACTTAAGGATTCGATGTTGTTGTGTAGTTATGGAATAATGAGTAAGAGACCGGATGTTGTTCGGAGTCTCGGATGGGATCCGGGATATCACGAGGAGATCCGGAATGGTCCGGAGAACAAGATTCATATAAGGAAAGTCCTGTTTCGGAGTTCGGAAATGATTTCGGTGTTTTCACCGGGAATGTTCTAGAAGGGTCTAGAAGGTCCGGCACTCCGGAAGGGGAAGGGTACATGGATGTGTCATGACAATGTGGAATGATTGCATCATGTACTAGGCCACTTGGTTGGGCAATATGAAGAGAGAAATCAAATTCAAGTTTGAAAGTCAAACGCCAATTTGAAAAGTCAAATCCGAACATTGCTTGGTGGAGGGAGAGTAGGAAACCTACCTAGGGTAGGAATCCCACTCCCTCCACCCGCCGGCCAAGGAGGAGGAGTTGGAGGAGGACTCCCTCCTCCCAAACCGCCTCTCCCCACCTATATAAGGAGGGGTAGGGAGCACCCCTACCCCTCACACCCAAACCCTAGCTCCAGGCGCCACCACCCCAAGTGTTGCCTCCGCCGCCTAGGCCTCCTCCAAGTCGCCGACTAGGGTTTCCCCAAACCCTAGCCGCCGGCCAAGCCACCCCCCTTGGTGCCTCTAATCCGTAGATCGCCAAGGCCCTCTCTTACTCCACCATACTCGCTCCGGCTTAGGCGAAGCATTGCGGGTTCTTCCATCTACTTCCGACACCACGCCGTCGTGCTGCCAGAATCATGATGAGAGTGCTACAACCTCTGCTGCCTGCTGGAACAAGGGAGAGGAAGGTCTTCATCGAGTACCGAACGTGTGACCGACTGCGGAAGCGCTGCCGGAACACAGAGCCGGAAGGATCGTCTATGCAATCTTGAGATCGACAAGTGTACGACTACATCACCCACGAGAATCTGCTCTCGTTAACCACTTTGGAATCTTCGAGGGTGAGTGCTTCTATCGACTCGTTGCTACAATCTAGTAGATAGATCTTGGCACGTTTGTGTGCATGCGGTAGAATTTTTTTGTTTTCCATGCTACGAACCCCTACAGATCTGACCAATCTCATTGACCAACCACACCTGATCTTCCATGAACCCCCAAGTGCGATTGATCCAATCAATCTTGCACAAAACCAATCTATCTCATAGATCGACCACCATAACCCTAAGTAGATATGATCTACCACCGCATGCATATCACATATGCACAGATCAAGAGCCTAAAACCAATTTTTTTTGCTCTGATACCACTTTTGGGCCGCTAGCTGATAAACAAAACTTTTATCTAACATGGTGCTCCCAAGATCCAACTCAGGTAATAGGCCACGATATTTACCACTAGACGCACATGTGCGGATTATCGATGAAACGCGCTAGTTGATGCAGTGTCGATCGATCTCATGAACAGCTCCTCTGGATCCCACGAACTACTTCGCCAGATCCCCACAAACACCTTTATCTCCAGCACCGCACGTGCAATGCCTCTACAGGTATCCACACGTATAGAAAGGAGATCGGACAGGGGACTGCTAGATCCTGTCTAACCCGATTTGGAAGTGCAGAAAGTGACGGCTAGGTCAGGGACTATCCCTTATTGCTCCACTTATATACACTCCTAGTTGGGCTCAACTCTTGAGGCCCATCTAGTATGTACCCCAACTACCACATGGATCCAATCCATATGGGCTCCTAACCTTTAAGTGTGTGACCATGTAGGTTCACGAACACATGGACACGTCATGAGCTACACCTCCAAGTATCCCATCATGGCTTTGAGTCTCACTCACTCCCATGAACACTTGGTCTCAAGTTGATAGATGGTACCGGCCTCTAGCAAAATGTTCCATCTCCCAAGTGCCGTAAAGTCCGGAAGACAAACCTTCAATGTTACTTTCGTCCAAGGCCCTTTGCCACACGATATACCTTGTCAAGCTATGGATGAGTGTTGCAATCCCTTAAATAGCTCAACCCTCCTCTCATTCCGTGTATGCAATTCACTGGACTAACTCTTAGTATGACTCGTCAGTTAACACTTAGCTGAGTAGTGCATGGCCATGATTCTGAATCATATCACACGAGAGGTCCCAGATAATATCTATCTCTTATGGATGGGCAAATCCCATCTTGGTAATCCATGTCACGCAGCTTGATTCACAACCAACCTGAACTCTACATTTATAACTGCCCATTTACAGAACAACATTTGATAGAACCTAAGTTGGCGATCCATAACTCGGATAATGCAATCATACCAGGTCAAAGGATTCCATTGTATGAGACTACAAATGACAACATGCTCGTTGTATCTCAATTGTGGGTCAGTCCGACTCGCTAAACTCTTTAGCCGAGTCTGTGCAAATTGGAATAGCATCACCATGCCCATGACAAGTGGAACAGAATCATGAAGCCAACTTCACATTACTAAGTTGTGTGTCCAGCACAACTTCAATGACTAAGGGCAACTAGTATGAACAACATGAATATATAGTTCCACAACAGAATCATGTATTCGATCATATATATAAGATGTTCATACAAGGGCAACTTAATAAGTTTATGAATACTTTGGGGAATATCATCCTACATGATTCCCTCTAGGGCATATTCCCAACACGCTTCTCCCTCCCACTTTCCGATATGTACAAATACTAAGGGAATTTAAAATTTTGAGTGGAGGCATAGGCCCCCACTTACTGCAATGAGCTAATTCTTTGATCTTCAAGGCAATCTTTCATTATTACTAACGCATCCTAGATTCAGAAGGCAAGAAACAAACATCCATCTTTCTTGCAAGCACGGTGCATGGAGACTACTAATCGAAGTAGATGGAAGATAGAGATCGATTATTTCACTTGTGATGTAACTACTTATAAGAAAAATCCCACACACACAAAAGTGTCTGATGGGTGTCTTTCAATCTCTTCTATGCGGATTTTGGAAAAAAGGTTGAGATTTGCAAAGACCCAATTCTGGGGCGTTATAAGTGGTTTCAGAGCAAAGGTTTACGATACCCCACTGGTCCAGCCTGTAGGTTAACCTTGTCAACGGACGATATAGAGTGTCAAAACTATTTTGCTACAAATGCATTGGATAGATTTGATTAGCTCTGATTTTACTCCTTACCTCTATTCCTCCTTCTCTTATCTTTGCGTGTTTTGAATATGCTCTCTTAAAATTTTCAAGCCCTGGATTTCTCGTGGTTAGTTTTCCATCATACCTTTAGGGTTCCGCTCCTTTTTTTGCAATGGTGGTGCTACATCTGGTTTTTATTCTATATGATTTCTCTTCGGATGTTTTCGGTGTTGTGACCTCTAAGACAATGACCTCCTTATCTCTAGATCATTTTCCCGAAGCTTCCAAACACTATTTTTCAAGATATTCCATCTGAATTCGAGATTTGGGTTACACGGTTTTTCTATGCATGTACGAAGTAATAGTTTGGGTGCGTGATGGATTGACCTCCATATCGACTACTCTTTTTATTCGCTCTTGTATATTGAATGGGCTCAATGTGTGACTTTACTCATTTCATGGAAGTTAGAGGTGGCCTTAACTTCGAGACCTTACTTCCGCCTTTGCCTCTCCAGAGTGTTTCCTCGAAGATGCTGAGCAACAACCCTTGTTGGTGGTGTTGATGATTTCAAGACGGATCAAGAATTCTTGTTAGTGGTGTTGCGACCATTAACCTGACACAAGGAGATCTGATCATCAAACCTCTTCCCCTGGTGACTTGCTTGGATCTCGCGACGCGATCCTTGTTTGTGGTGTCGAGTTGTAGTGCCCGAAAAATCTTCCTAATTAGATTTGCTTGTTATTGTCCTCATGATATCATGCATAGCATTGCATTACTTTGTCCCTAAACATATTTTGGCTAACATCCTATTTTTGCTTTGCTAAAATATTCCCATGGATTAATTAAATCCATCTTATTTTTCTTATTTTTTGAAATAAAATAAATAATGTTTCTAGGTCCCTTATGTGAGTTCAAAAGCTTTTCTTATTTTGCTAAAATAAATAATAATAATAATAGCAAAAGACTATCTAATGTTTTAGCATAAAACTATCCTTATCTAGTGTACTTTGGACTATATATGTCTTCCAATCTACTCTTTCTTTTCCCCAAACCCTAGCACACAAATCTGTCTAAAATTCCCCTCTTCTAAATCACTATATCTAGATCGTCCGGCTCCTGGGTCCACATCAATCGATTCACTTCCTTGCTCCATCTCAAATCCCACTGCTGCTCCTTATCACCACTATGCGGGATACAGAATAGGGTGTGCGTGTGTGGCCTGGGCCGTATGGTTGTGTGGGCCAAGTGTGGGCCGAGTGTGGGATACGGCCGTTCCAGTGGTCTGTCGATATAACATCCACCAGTTGTAATGTCAGGATTATGAAAGAAATGATTGAACTACTACTGCCATGACCTTCTTCCTCTCCAAGCTTCTCTCCTCCTCCTGACCCCCTTCCTAGAACCCTAGCCGCGGCCACCACACCGCCGGAGACGGGAGATAACAATTTGGTATCAGAGCTTGGTGCGATCCAGGCATGCTTCACAACTCGAAGCCATCCAGTAACATCGACAGATCAGTTGCAAAAAAATTCAGAAATGTGTTGTAAATCTGAGATTGGCGTTTGGGTGGTACAGATGAAGCTACAACGGCTACCTAACGAGTTTCTAACCCATCCGCTCAGAGCCATTTCGTCCTATATGCGATGGAGGAGTTTCATAAGGTGATGCTGACGCGATTTGACCCGCTCGATGTGAAGTTTGACGCTCTGGGAAAGGTTGATGTCTATGCACGCTTCTATTCTTGTAGACAATGTTGGGCCTCCAAGTGCAGAGGTTTGTAGAACAGCAACAATTTTCTCTTAAGTGGATCACCCAAGGTTTATCAAACTCAGGGAGGAAGTGGTCAAAGGTATCCCTATCAAGCAACCCTGCAATCAAGATACAAGAAGTCTCTTGTGTCCCCAACACACCCAATACACTTGTCAAGTGTATAGGTGCACTAGTTCGGCGAAGAGATAGTGAAATACAAGTAGTATGGATGGTTATAAGACAACGGTGCCAGAAAAGAGCTTGATGGGGAAGAAGAGAATAAAAGGAAAACTGAAATAAGGATGGAAGAAAGCAAACATGTAACAGGACTAGTTGTAAACGGTGTTTCAATACTTAGAAAAAATGCCTAGGGATCATACTTTCACTAGTGACACTCTCATATAATTATATTCTCTTTATTATTCTACTCTGAACTCCTCTCCGGTTGGATAACTCTAATACACGGTAGGGCTACAAAAGCACTCCTTAAAGTTCGCATTCCCCATCTAGATAACCCCACACTGTAACCTTGAGCGCTAGATGGTTCCAACAAACACCACAATTTCATAGAGACATCCAACTCAAAATATAACTCATGATAAATATTTATGTAATCTATAGCCTAAGTGCCACACGGTGTGCACACTATCACCTTCACACACGTGGGGATAGCCGGAGATTAATTAAAGCACTTGAGTAGCAGAGTAGATCTACTTGATTACAAAGCTCATGAACATAATAAGATCACGCATAGAGAGAGAGAGAGAGATGAACACATAGCTACCAGTACAGCCCTTAGCCTCAAGGGAGAACTACTCCCTCCTCATCATGGGAGTCGTCAACAACGATGGAGATGGTGGTGGAGTCGATAGAGATGGCTCCGGGGGCAATTCCCCATCTCGGCAGGGTGCCGGAACAGAGACTTCTTTCCCCCGAATCTCCTCTTCGGTGGCAGCAGTGCTGTGAACTTTTTGTGGAGATCTGATCCATGTTAGGGTTTACGTCTCGGGGAGACGTATAAGTAGGTGAAAGGACAAGGACGGTGGAGTGCCAGGGGGCCCACACCATGTGGCCACGCGGCCATAGGGCCCACGCCACCGTATGGTGTGGTCGCCCTAGTGCCCTCCTCCGTCTCTCCTTCGGGCTCCCTGTCGTGTCGGGTAAAATATTGACTTTGGATTTTGTTCTGTCCAATTCCGAGAATATTTCTTTTCTGGCTTTTCTGAAACCAAAAAAAGCAGAAAACAGGCAACTAGCACTGCGGCATATTGTCAATAGGTTAGTTTCGGAAAATGTATAAAAATACCTCAAAGTGTAGACAAAACATAAGACAAATGATATAAAACAAGCATGGAGCATAAAAATTCTAGATACGTTTACGACGTATCAAGAATCCCCAAGCTTAAATCCTGCTCGTCCTCGAGTATGTAAGTGATAAAAATAATAATTTTTGAGGTGACATGCACCATCACAATCTTGATCAAGGTATTTGCAAAGCATTGATAGCTGGGATCAAAGTAATCTAAACATGAGCATGAAAGATGAAGTTCTAACAATAGGACATAGCAACTATGGTGCAACATGAAAGGGTACAAACCAAGATCATGAATAACAATGCATTAACAGATGTTTGTTTCACATATAGAAAACATAGCAAGAGTGGTATTCAGCTTGTCCCTCACGGAGTAGCAAAACATAAATGCATAGGACACCTTCAAAGTTCAAAAGGGTGACTAGATACAAATAGTTTAAGAATAAGCAATATCAACATTATGAATCAATCAATAAGTTTTTGGACAATGCACATAAAACTAAGAATGACAACTATGCTCTCCTAGTTGGTGCATAAAGATAGAAGGTGGAGACTCAATATAAAAGTAGGAAGAAGGGCCCTTCACAGGGAAGCATGGATTTCAAGTTTCATAAAGAGATTCCAAAAATTATGGTACTTGTTAGCTTTCAGCTCTCATTGCCCCTATCATAAGCATATTGAAGTGATTAAGGTTAAAGTGAACAAAATATGGAGTATATGCTTGACAAATAATAAGTTGGTAATCTCATGTCCCTTGAGTACGAGAGCCGTTCCACATGCTACTCAACTTTAGTCACCGGTAAGTTCTTGTCATTATAAGTATATGTGTATCATAGAGAACCGCCAACGAGGTACCCCTTACCCCACCCAGGAGCTATCCCATATCAAAATGACAAGGCAACAGACAGTGAGCATCTCAGCAATCCTTTTATTTACCATGAGAATGGTGCATACATTTTTTTATATTTTTTCTGAGAATGCTTCATTTATTGCTCACTATGGTGATGCTGCAAGTTTCCACCATGATTAGGCATGGCTTAGGCTAGCGGCCCATGCGTTTCTCTAACACATATACATAACTCCATGGACTTACAATCTCCCCTTTTATTTCACACTGCCGACATCCATAAACAAAAGATCATGATATCAATGAGGTAGATATTTACAGGTGTTGAAAGCGTTCCCCGTGATAGCATAGTTCTGCTAATTCCCAACTTATAAGTGCAAGCATATACAACATAGATGTTACAATGGTTCAAGTTTATTAGGGGCAAGAAAAATAAAGTGTGCCATCAAGTTTGTGAGAGCTTTAATCACTAATATTCACATAACAAGTTTAATTTGGAAGATAGATAAAACAATAATGTACTTGGAATGGTGTAACACACCATGCATAGGAATTTATAGTGGACTCTTTGGAAATACATGGTTTCTTGGGAGTTGGATGCATGAGTAGAGCTTACTCAGTACAAGTGGAGGCTAGCAAAAGACTGGGAGAAACCAATTAAGAGAGCAATAATGGCCATAATCATGCAGAGCAACAAAACATTATCAGTCAAAGCATAAAGTGGTACCACAAGTCAAAAACTAAATGATCATAGAGGCTAAGCTGACTAGTTATAGTTATAACTTGGTGTGAGCATGTGCAAGTCAACCCAAACAAAGCATCAAAGGAGAATACCACAATATTATGCTTTTATATGCGAAAACAACGCATGATTCTTTCAAGGCACATTATGCAATATCAGTTGTTTGGAACAAGTCATGCTACAACAATAATCACTAAGCATATGGTCAAAGCAACATCTAGCATGACATGATAAAGTCTGAGCCACAGTCAAAGCAATGCTCCTTTTTGTACCACTATAAGCATGAAACTTCCTACTCTCTTCCAACACCAATCAACTTATTTGAAACAACACACAAAGATAATAATCAATAAATATCAGTGAGCATGTCTCACAAATACACAAAGAAGAACTAAAAATTTCTAATCGAACAACATAAGAAAACTAAGGCTAAACACAGTGCTAGCAAAAGAGAACACTTCACAAAACAATAAGAATGAAAACTAGAGTGTTCTAGGCAATGAAAACGGAGTGTGTCTCTCTCCCAATAAGAAGTGTGCTGGGATCAAACCAACTTTTGCAGCAAACCAAACAAACGAAAACTAAAAAAAACAAAGACGCTCCAAGAACAACACAAAAGTGCATGAAACTGTAGGGTTCGCAGCATAGAAAACAAAAAATTTCCTACGATGGGAACTATGTACCAAGATCTATCTACTAGATACAAACAACGGGCGGATGTATATCCGTACCCTTGAAGACCGACAAAGCTTAACGAATTGAACTCGTGGTTGATGTAGACGATCTCTTGCTGATCTCAAGATCAAGAGGAAGTCCTAGCGCCGCAAAGCAGCTGCGCATCCGTGCTCGCACACACGTACAAGACACTGAGCAACCTCTGCCTCCTCGCTCCAGTGATGCAGCGGAAGTACAACCCTTTCTTCCCGAATAGCCACCGGGAACATGTATCTCGCTAGTCCGAGACCATGGGGAATAAATTCTAGAGGGGGAGAGAGATCCTTCACGAGGAGGTGTGTGTGAGAGAGAGGAGAGGGGGTGCCTTTTATAGGAGGAGGGGGGAACCCAAGGGGGTGGCCACCGGCCATGGGGGCTGCCTCCTCCCCTCCTTCATTCATGTGGGTGGACACTCCACTCACAAAAACCCTTTCAATTTTCTCCACTCAAAATCCGATTCAAACTTGCTATTAAATTTCCACCAAATTTAATGCAAACTCTCATTAAATAAAACTATTTTATTTATTGAGAATTTTGTCAATTACTTTAATGACAAACATTCACATATAACCCCTTGCTAGAATTCTATTTCACATGCAAAACCACTTTATGCAATTTCACCTGAAAACCTGTTTCGGTATCTAGTGAAATAAATTCCCACGCTTGTTATTCTTTCCGGCATGAAACATTTGCTCCAACTGGATGCCAGTGTACCTTAAGTGTGTCACCCTATGGTTCGCGAATAATGCAGACATGATCGAGACCCTTCTCCGATCAATAATCAATAGCGGGACCTGGAGATCCATACTGACTCCCACACATTCAACGATGACTTTCCTGTGATCGTCGGAACCTTTTACGCTTGTATCTTAATCCCTTTGTTTCACGATATATTACATGTCCGAGATTCGATCATCGGTATCTCCATACCTAGTTTGATCTTGTTACTGACATGCACTCTTTTCTCATTCTCGTGATATAACATTCTAGTGATCAAATCACTTGCTTGCAAGCTAACCAAGGTGATATCACCGAGAGGGCCCAGAGTATATCTATCCGTCATCGAGATGAAAAAATTCCACTCTTGATCCATGATTCTCAACATAACACTTTAGTAGCTTTGGAGCCATCTTTATAATCACCTAGTTACGGTGTGACGTTTGATGTCAACAAGAAACTCTTCCGGTGTTAGTGATTGGCATGATCTCATGGTCTAAGGATTAGGTTCACTTCATAAGTTCTTTATAGCAATATAATGTAACATCCCAAAAATCATGATTTCAAAGTTTGCACATCATTCATGCATTCATGATCATTTTAGGATCATTTTCAAACAAGATTTCAAAAAACAGAAGCTTTTGGATGTCTATTATTTTATGTAAGCAAGGCAATGACCCAATGCTACTCTCTAGTATGATATTATTTGCTTTAAACCAGAAAGATTTGAACTTAGAGGGGATAGAAGTTTTATAATGCTTGGACAATTTTTTTAAAACAAAGTATGAATTTAAAACCTCTCTTATGTCTTTATAAACAATTGATAAAGGCATTGTTTATTTTTAAATTCCATTGTGCCCATGTATTTTTAAGTGTACAACATTGTTCTGTAGCCAATTATGTACCTATTTCACCTTACAAAAATCCAGGAGTTGTTTGAATTCAAACCATTTTAAAATCATTTGAAAAAGATTCCTGGAAAATCAAACAGAAAAAGATAAAGATAAAAGAAATGGAAAAAGGCTGGCGCTAGCAATTGAGCCCAATAGCAGAAGCAGCCCACTAACCAGCCCACCTGGGATTTCCCTCTCTCCCTGTTTTTCTCACCACACCCGCGCTACCCAAACAGTCGCTGACTGGTGGACCCTCGCCAGCTCACCACCGTCTTCCCCAAATCACACCCACGACCACGTCGCCGGCTGTTTCCTCCGCCATCACTGCCGCGCTTTAAACCCGAGTAATTGCCGACGTTTCTGTGCGTGATCCTCGCCCCTGCTCCGTCTACAAAACCCCCTCCCCACCCCGCACTTTTCCCCTCACACCACTCGCTCGCTCCGCCACCAGGCTGCCTCCATTTCGCGTTACACCACCGCAGACAGAGTCGGCTCCGGCGAGATATTCCGGTAAGTCTGGTGTTCGCGCCCACTTCTCGTTCACCCTAGGATGATCCCCTGATCCTTGTGCACCTCTTGATTCCCTTTGTTCATCTGCTTGTGATCTAGAGCGTCGACTTCGACAAGCTCCGTGGGCATCCGACGTCGTCTCCAACTCTGGCGAGAGATTGAGGTAAAGCCCGACCGCCCCGCGCCTTCTCCTTGACCCTATCAGGTTCGCCTGAGTGTTGTGCACACACTGATACCCTCAGTTTGTGATAGGGTGGCCAGTAACATCGCCTTCGTCGCCGTCCGAGCAAACCTGACGCTGCCTCCAACTCCGACGAGCCCAGCAGCCTCTGCAGCACGCCCCCGCCCATGCCTGCAACACTTTGAGCATCGTCGTGTTCCCGCGAGTCTGGTAAGCCACTGCTCGACCCTTAGCCCCCTCTGGAATCACCGGAGCATCGCCGGCAGAAGCGCCGCCGCCACCAGCAACCATTAGCGCCGCCAGTCTTTGGTCGCTTGCGTCATAGCCATTAGATCTAGATCCAACGCACAGGAATAGATCACTTAATCGAACCGGTACGTGCAGATCTGGCCGTGCACTACCACTTAAATCCAACAGCCCTCGTTGATCGATCCACATGAAATGGTATCGATGAATCAGAAAGCGTCGCGTGTCTGTGTCTTTGATTTAAAATCTGAAATTAGATCTATTAGTTATTCAAACTTGCAAAATTCATAACTTTTGATCCACACGTTCAAATTTTGTAAATTTTATATCATTGAAAACAGGAGAAAGAATTCTATACAATTATGCACTTTGTGTAATAAATTGCATATGTAAAATGGGTTGCTTTTGCAGAGACATTTCCAAGCTTATCTTTATATAAAAATTGTATGGAAAATGTTATAAGGGCCAAATTAATTTTATTTGGTGTAAAATTGCTTTATTTATGATTTAGTACTGTTTCACTTGTCTTGTTTGAATTAGAAAAACCATCTCATGGCACTTTCATGCATTCATATATTTTTGCTTGTATATTTTGATATGTGAATTTGGTGTTATCATTCTATGTGTAGATTTTGGTGCAAATAGTGATTGTGGTTGTGAAGATTGTTGCTACTCCCCCAACTACCAAGGCAAGTGGTGCTTTATATTTTTGTCCCAATATTTTTGTCCCAATATTTTTACTATGCATTAGAAATATTTTGCATAGGGATTGCATGAATATTTTTCTAAGTATCTATATGCTATGCTTGGGAAATCCTAGTAGTTGTAGAATTGTTAGAATTTTCTATAAGTTAATATACTTGCTATGGTCATGCTTAGCCTAGCTAGTAGTAACCAAGGGTGGAATATATACATGCTATGGAAAAATATTGCTAAGTCTTTGACTTATGTTTTGCTTAACAAAACAACTAAGTGAATGAAACACCTGGGTGGAATGGTAATTGCTTGGTGGTTTTTGGTTGAGTGGTTACACAAGGCCCATTTCTATGGTTTACCTTGTGTATCTCACTTGTGGATTCCCACCCAGGAACAAAGGGATTTGAGATGCCAAATGTTAAGAAGCTTCTAGTGCAGCCACATGGCATTATGGGCTCTGCCTGGACCATATAGGTTGCAATAACTTAGCCAAATGGACAGTTGGTGGTAGGGGATTGATAGGTTTGGAGCACGTCCATTTTGGTCTAAGGGAAGGCTTCTGAAAGGTCCTGTCCTGGTGAAAATCAACTCTTGTGGGGAAAGTGCACAACCTCTGCAGATGTAAGAAACTAAGTACTTAGCCATGTCCCTAGTATTGGACAATTTGAGCATCAAGACATGGAAGCTATCAAGAATCTCCTCATCCCAATTTTCTAAGTTAAAACTTGTGGTTGAAGAAGGGTGAAGGTTCAGCAATTTCTATTGGTGGTTCCTTGGGAAAGTTTTTGCCAAACAAAAACTTAGTGTTTTCAACTAATAGGTAAAACATATTTTGAGCAAAGCAAGCCTAAGCTACACTTATCCAAAATTCATGTAGTAACTAGATGATAATATTCTACTAAGGTATCACTTGCCAATACTATTCCAATGTATTGACCCACTGTGGCAGTAACTTGTGATGTTGCAGGTTACTCTGATGATGATTAAGGGTTATGAGTATACACTCAACATGCTTTCCTGTGGCACATGAAGATGAAGACTTGTATTTTATATTGCTAAGTTTAACTCTTGTACTAGCCTATGGCTTTGGAGTTGTAAAAGACTATGTTATCTCTGGATGACGATGTAATGACCTTTGTTTCTGTGTACTTCATATTAAACTGTGGATGCTAGAAATTGATCCAGGGACTAGCATTGCAACCACATGGATCTTTACCTTTATAAAGGTGGGATCTTACAGATGGTATCAGAGCACTGTGTTGCCTGTAGGATTATAACCCTAGGATTGGATTAGAAACCACTAAGGAAAAAATTCAACAATTTCCACACTTGTCTTTTTCTTCTCGTGAACTTTTCTAATCTTCTTTCTTATCTCTATTTGTAGATGAACTCCATCAACGAAGCCGTGAGGAAGGGACCACTCATGACCATGACTTTGGAGTGTGAGACTGAATTTCCCAAGGCCCTCAAGAACCTTATGGTTACCATGGGAATACATGGTGCAGCTGTGTATAAAGGATTCCCCGTGATGGATGAAGGAGTAGAGTACTGGTGGGTGCAACTTCACTTGTATAAAAACAAGGAAGACAACCACAAGGAGTCAGGATTCTGCATGGTCACCAACTCAGAAATGCACACAACATTCTTTGACTCTGCAAGAAATGCAGCTTGGAATGCCATCAAGGAGCTTGGTGAAAGACTCAAGTGCAGAATGCTCAACACCCAAAATGACCTTAGGGGAGAAAAGAAGCATACCCAAGAGTTAGAGGCTACTAACCAACATTTAACAGAAGACATCATAGACTTAGCAATGGAGTCATGTGATCACGATCGACAGATTGCCTCTAGAGATGCCTTGTTATCCAACTTGGCAAGTGAGATGGGATTGTAATGTACTTCGTTAGTTGGACCGCCACATTTATCGTTTTAATTCCAAAAATTTGTCTAAGTTATGTTGAACCTTTGATGCTTGTAATGGACTTATGTATGCCATGACTTGTGTGTTTGTTGCAAGGTTATGCTTGCGACATTCTGTCTTGTGATTTTCTCTATTGATGTTGATTCTAACTTTTCTCTATCTTATAAAATAGATGACTAATGTTACTATCAGCACGGCTGAAGAGTTCAAGGTAACTCGTTTTGGTACTCGTCTCATTGAGCTCACTAGTGTGCTCAACCTCCCACTTCCTAGCATCATGATGCTTCCCCTCACCAAGTTTGAGAGGAAGGACCTTTGGGGCTTCAAAGTTACTCAGCCAGGACGCCAGACTGAGCCAACCATGGAGGCTATCACTTTCAAGCTAATTCATGATGACAAGGAGAGAGGCTTAGATGTAGTCATGCATGATTTACTTGGGCGTCTGGTATGGAGGCACTCCAGAGATCTTAGAGGTCTTTACTTTCACTCCTTCGGGAGACACGACGAGGAGGGTGAGGCTATTGAGTTCGAGGATGGTGATAGAGAGACGGTGGAGCCGATTAGTTTGTACCTTCAGGACCTAGAGGTTCTTATTAGGCACCTATATACTGATAGGACCAACGTCATGCTTAGCAATGACGAGCTCTAGGTTCAGCTCCGAGAGAAGGACAAGCTCTTCACGAAGCAAGACGAGATAGTCAAGGAAATGGAGGCCAAGTTTGAGAGCCAGGACAGGAAATTCAAGAGCCGGGAGAAGAGAGTCCAAGACCAGAACAAGAAGATCCGGGAGATGAAGGAAGAGCTAGAGACCAAGGACTTCGAGCTCGAGCATCAGTAGGGAGTGATCGAGAGGCTTCGTTCACAGAAGAGGGCTCTTAAGGCCAAGATAGAGGCCTTGACTACTAGTGTTGAGGAGTACAAGACCGCTATGGAGAATGCAGGTCTTACACTTGTTGATGTGGAGGTTGATGCGGAGGAGTAGTGATGACTACTCAATTATCTTTCATTTACCGTACTTATGATTATTGAGTCGCAATGACCATCCAACATGTGGATGGCTTGCTATGGTGTGTTTGCTTTTTCAAACTTGTTGATTATGTCATTGAACTTTATGTTATTTTGATGCTTGTTTTGGTGATTGTCTATGTGATGTATTGTGCATGATAAGCATCTATGGGTATCTCATTCTTATCCTTATGAAAACCACATATGCCTCCTCGACGTGCCAACCCCAACCCAAACAACAACAATGTCACCCCCGAGATGCAACAGCTGGTGACAGCACATGCACAGCTGATGCAGATGACGACCACTTTTATGCAGAATCAGAATAACAACAACAACAACCCGAACAATCCACTAGGATTTGACATGCTCACCAGATTCCTAAGATTGAGGCCTGCAAAGTTCTCAGGAACCACTGACCCAATGGTGGCCAATGATTGGTTACGTTCGGTGAACAAGGATTTGGTAACTTTTGGCTACACCGACGAGGAGAAAGTCATGTTTGCAGCACATCTGTTGGAAGGACCAGCAACAACATGGTGGGATAACTTCCAGATCACCACTCCTATTGAGGATGTAACTTGGGCTATCTTTGAGGATGGTTTCCGCACATCTCACATCTCATCCGGAGTGATGAATTTGAAAAAGAAGTTCCATAATCTGAAGAAGCGTCACCAAAGTGTGGCTGAATATATTGAGGAGTTCAACAATCTGGCGTGTTATGCACCCGATGAAGTTGTTACTGATGCCAAGAGGAAGGAGAAATTCCTCGAGGGATTGAATGACGAACTGAATCTGCAGCTATCTGTTGCCTATGTCCCAACATACCAATCACTTTGTGACAAGTCTACCATATTGGAGAACAAGATGAAACAGGTCGAAAGCAGAAAGAGGAAGCACAGCTCTGATAAGCACAGCTCGGGATCGTCTCACAAGCGTTCCCATCATGATGATAGTGGGAGTTCCGGATCCCACAAACATGGAAAGTACAACAACCACCACAGCCACAACCGCCATCATGACAACAAGCATCACCGCAGTCATGATAATGACAAGTACAAGAACCACAAGAGTGGACACAAGAGTCACCACAGTGGAGGTGGAAGTGGAAGTGGTAGTCAGCCTGCAAAGAGAGATATCAGTCAGGTTGAATGTTTCAAGTGTAAGAAGATGGGGCACTATGCTAATGAGTGCCCAGAAAAGAAAGTTGAAGGTGCCAACAAGCCCAATCCCTTCCAAAAGGGACAAGTGAACCACATCAATGTGGAAGAAATATATGAGGAGTCCGATGCTGTGGCTGGTAAGTTCAAACTCAATTCTATTCCAGCACTTGTTCTTTTTGATACTGGTGCATCACATTCATTCATATTTGATGATAGAAATGGGTTTCCAACTGAAAATATTGGGTGTCCAATAAAAGTAAGTTCTCCCGGTGGAGATGATAGTAAGTCTTGGATGTCGTGATCTAGTGATAGAATTTGGAAAGCATAAGTTTCTAGTGAGTCTGATAATCCTAGATTCCCAAGGACTGGATGTAATTTTGGGAATGGACTGGATGACCAAGTATGAAGGAGTACTAGATTGTGCCAATCGTACTGTCGCACTCACAACCCCGGAAAAGAAACGGATTAGATTCAAGTCTAACTTTGAATCAAAAGGAAGTAAGCTAAATTCTCTTAAGGGGGTTAGCATAGACAGTGTACCAATTGTGAGTGAATATCCGAATGTGTTTCCGGAAGAATTGCCGGGAATGCCACCAGATAGAGATGTGGAATTTTTGATTGACTTGCTGCGAGGATCAGGACCAATAGCAAAGAGACCTTACAAGATGTCAGTTGATGAGTTGAAAGAACTCAAGAAACAACTTAGAGAACAGTTGCAGAAAGGGTTTATTCAACCAAGTTCTTCATCTTGGGGAGCACCAGTTCTGTTTGTGGAAAAGAAAGATAGAAGTCAAAGGTTATGCATCGATTATCGTTCACTCAATGAGGTGACTATCAAGAACAAATATCCTTTGCCCAGAATCAATGACTTGTTTGATCAGTTAGAAGGAGCATGTGTGTTCTCAAAGATTGATCTCCGGTCAGGTTATTTTTAGCTTAAGATAAGGGAACAAGAAATACCTAAGACAACTTTCACCACTAGGTATGGATTGTATGAGTACACCGTGATGCCATTTGGTTTGACTAATGCACCAGCTTACTTCATGAATATGATGAACAAGGTGTTCATGGAGTTCCTTGACAAGTTTGTTGTCGTTTTCATCGATGACATTTTGATATAGTCCAAGAGCAAAGAAGAGCATGAAGGACATTTGCGTTTGATATTTGAGACGCTTAGAGAGCATAAGTTGTATGCCAAATTCAGCAAGTGTGAATTCTGGTTGAATGAAGTTGGATTTCTTGGGCACATCGTGTCAGGAGATGGTGTAGCAGTTGATCCCGCAAAAGTGTTAGCTGTAACTGAATGGGAATCTCCTAAGTCAGTGAAAGAAGTTCGTAGTTTCCTTGCCTTGGCAGGATATTATAGAAGATTCATTGAGAATTTCTCCAAGGTAGCTAAGCCAATGACGGAGTTACTAAAGAAAGACAAGAAATTTTCTTGGACTGAAGGGTGTGAACTCAGTTTCCAAGAATTGAAAAAGAGACTAGTGACATCACCAGTCATATGTCTTCCAGATTTGGAGAAGGATTTCCAAGTTTATTGTGATGCATCTCATCATGGATTAGGTGCAGTTCTGATGTAAGAAGGGAAAGTTGTGGCTTATGCCTCGAGACAACTCAAAACTCATGAGGTGAATTATCCGACTCATGATTTGGAGTTAGCCTCTGTTGTCCACGCACTCAAAACATGGAGACATTATATTTTGGGAAAGCGATGTGAAGTGTTCACAGATCACAAAAGTCTGAAGTATATCTTCACTCAGAAAGAAATTAACACGAGACAAAAAAGATGGATAGAACTCATCAAGGACTATGACTTGAGTTTGCAATACCACCCCGGTAAAGCAAATGTTGTGGCAGATGCACTAAGCCATAAGGTATTTGTGAATGGCCTTACTAAGGGAGAGTTGCCAGATGATCTGTGTGCTCAATTCAGAGACCTCAGATTGGAGATTGTGCCTGAGGGACATCTCATGGCATTGGATGTTCAACCCACCTTGTTGGACAAAATCTAGGAAGCCCAAAAGACGGACAAGGAAATTGAAGAGATTAAGGAAAATATTGGCAAAGGTAAAGCCAAAGGATTCCATGAAGACGAAGATGGTACTTTATGGTATGGAAAACGTATTTGCGTTCCACAAGATCCGGAGCTTCGGAAACTGATTTTACAGGAAGCACACAACTCACCATATTCCATTCATTCGGGTAACACCAAAATGTACATGGATATGAAGGAAAGATTTTGGTGGAATACCCTCAAGAAGGACATCGCCGAACATATTGCTTTGTGTGATGTATGTAGTAGAGTGAAAGCGGAACATCAGAAACCAGCAGGATTATTACAACCACTACCTATTCCTGATTGGGAGTGGGACAAGATTGGCATGGATTTTATTACCGGATTGCCAAGGACCAGGTAAGGATATTACTCTATTTGGGTAGTAGTGGATCGCCTAACTAAAGTGGCTCATTTCATACCCGTAAAGACAACCTATACAAGTGCTAAGTTGGCCAAGATTTATATGAATAGGATTGTGTGTCTCTATGGAGTACCCAAGAGTATTGTGTCTGATAGGGGAACTCAATTCACTTCTCATTTCTGGAGGCAACTACATGAGTCATTGGGAACAAGATTAGAAGTCAGTACTACTTTTCATCCCCAGAATGATGGACAGACAGAAAGGACCAACCAGATTCTAGAGGATATGTTGAGGTCATGTGCCCTAGACTATGGAGCTAGTTGGGATGAAAGTCTGCCTTACACAGAATTCTCTTACAACAACAGCTATCAAGCCAGTATTGAAATGGCCCCATTTGAGTTTCTCTATGGGAGAAAGTGTACTATCCCATTACTGTGGAATGGTGTGGGAGAAAGAAATTTGTTCGGACCAGAACTAATCAAAGAGGCTGAAGAGAAAGTCAAGCTAGTAAAGGACAGATTGAAGATAGCATAGTCCCGACAGAAGAGGTACGCAGATCGTAAGCATAGAGAAGTCACCTATGAGGTGGGTGATAGAGCTTATCTTAGAGTGTCACCACTTCATGGAGTGAAGAGATTTGGAGTCAAGGGAAAATTGGCCCCAAGATATGTTGGACCATTCAAGATTCTGAGTCGTAAAGGAGAAGTAGCTTATGAGATTGAACTACCAGTGTCATTGTCTGCCGTGCACAATGTGTTTCATATGAGTCAGCTAAAGAAATGCCATCTAGAGATGGAAGAGACTTCTTTGAAGGATACTATACCTTTGGAGGAGGTCCAATTGGAAAGTGATCTCACCTATGAGGAAAAACCTATCAAGATTCTTGAGACTACAGAAAGAGTTACTCGGTCAATGACTATCAAATTATGCAAAGTTCAGTGGAACCATCATTCCAAAGAAGAAGCAACATGGGAAAGAGAAGATGACCTTCGGAAAGACTACCCTCACCTATTTGCTAGCCAACCCGAATCTCGAGGGCGAGATTCACCTTAAGGGGCTTAGATTTGTAACATCCCAAAAATCATGATTTCAAAGTTTGCACATCATTCATGCATTCATGATCATTTTAGGATCATTTTCAAACAAGATTTCAAAAAACAGAAGCTTTTGAATGTCTATTATTTTATGTAAGCAAGGTAATGACCCAATGCTACTCTCTAGTATGAGATTATTTGCTTTAAACCAGAAAGATTTGAACTTAGAGTGGATAGAAGTTTTCTAAAGCTTGGACAAATTTTTTAAAACAAAGTATGAATTTAAAACCTCTCTTATGTCTTTATAAACAATTGATAAAGACATTGTTTATTTTTAAATTCCATTGTGCCCATGTATTTCTAAGTGTACAACATTGTTCTGTAGCCAATTATCTACTTATATCACCTTACAAAAATCCAGGAGTTGTTTGAATTCAAACCATTTTAAAATCATTTGAAAAATATTCCTGGAAAATCAAACAGAAAAAGAAAAAGATAAAAGAAATGGAAAAAGGCTGGCGCTAGCAATTGAGCCCAATAGCAGAAGCAGCCCCCTAACAAGCCCACCCGGGATTTCCCTCTCTCCCTGTTTTTCTCACCACACCCGCGCTACCGAAACAGTCGCTGATTGGTGGACCCTCGCCAGCTCACCACCGTCTTCCCCAAATCACACCCACGACCACGTCGCCGGCTGTTTCCTCCGCCATCACTGCCGCGCTTTAAACCCGAGTAATTGCCGGTGTTTCTGTGCGTGATCCTCTCCCCTGCTCCGTCTATAAAACCCCCTCCCCACCCCGCACTTTTCCCCTCACACCACTCGCTCGCTCCGCCACCAAGATGCCTCCATTTCGCGTTACACCGCCGCAGACAGAGTCAGCTCCGCCGAGATATTCCGGTAAGTCTGGTGTTCGCGCCCACTTCTCGTTCACGCTAGGATGATCCCCTGATCCTTGTGCACCTCCTGATTCCCTTTGTCCATCTGCTTGTGATCCAGAGCGTCGACTTCGAGAAGCTCCGTGGGCATCCGACGCTGTCTCCAACTCCGGCGAGAGATTGAGGTAAAGCCCGACCTCCCCGCGCCTTCTCCTTGACCCTATCAGGTTCTCCTGAGAGTTGTGCACACATTGATACCCTCAGTTTGTGATAGGGTGGCCAGTAACGTCGCCTTCGTCGCCGTCCGAGCAAACCCGACGCTGCCTCCAACTCCGATGAGCCCCAGCAGCCTCTGCAGCACGCCCCGCCCACGCCCACAACACTTTGAGCATCATCGTGTTCCCGCGAGTCTGGTAAGCCACTGCTCGACCCTTAGCCCCCTCTGGAATCACCGGAGCGTCGCCGGCAGAAGCGCCGCCGCCGCCAGCAACCATTAGCGCCGCCAGTCTTTGGTCGCTTGCGTCAAAGCCATTAGATCACTTAATCGAACCGGTACACGCAGATCTGGCCGTGTGGTGCCACTTAAATCCAACGGCCCTCGTCGATCGATCCACACAAAATGGTATCGATGAATCAGAAAGCGCCGTGTGTCTGTGTCTTTGATTTAAAATCTGAAATTAGATCTATTAGTTATTCAAACTTGTAAAATTCATAACTTTTGATCCACACGATCAAATTTTGTAAATTTTATATCATTGGAATCAGGAGAAATAATTCTATCCAATTATGCACTTTTTTTAATAAATTGCATCTGTAAAATGGGTTGTTTTTGCAGAGACATTTCCAAGCTTATTTTGAATATAAAAATTGTATGGAAAATGTTCTAAGGGCCAAATTAATTTTATTTGGTGTAAAATTGCTTTATTTATGATTCAGTACTGTTTCACTTGTCTTGTTTGAATTAGAAAAACCATTTGTTGGCATTTGAATGCATTCATATATTTTTGCTTGTATATTTTGATATGTGAATTTGGTGTTATCATTCTATGTGTAGATTTTGGTGCAAATAGTGATTGTGGTTGTGAAGATTGTTGCTACTCCCTCAACTACGAAGGCAAGTGGTGCTTCATATTTTTGTCCCAATATTTTGACTATGCATTAGAAATATTTTTCATAGGGCTTGCATGAATATTTTGCTAAGTATCTATAAGCTATGCTTGGGAAATCCTAGTAGTTGTAGAATTGTTAGAATTTTCTCTAAGTTAATATACTTCCTATGGTCATGCTTAGCCTAGCTAGTAGTAACCAAGGGTGGAATATATACATGCTATGGAAAAATATTGCTAAGTCTTTGACTTATGTTTTGCTTAATAAAACAACTAAGTGAATGAAACACCTGGGTGGAATGGTAATTGCTTGGTGGTTTTTGGTTGAGTGGTTACACACGGCCCATTTCTATGGTTTACCTTGTGTATCTCACTTGTGGATTCCCACCCATGAACAAAGGGATTTGAGATGCCAAATATTAAGAAGCTTCTAGTGCAGCCACATGGCATTATGGGTTCTGTCTGGACCATATAGGTTGTAATAACTTAGCCAAATGGACAGTTGGTGGTAGGGGATTGATAGGTTTGGAGCGCGTCCATTTTGGTCTAAGGGAAGGCTTCTGAAAGGTCCTGTCTTGGTGAAAATCAAGTCTTGTGGGGAAAGTGCATAACCTCTGCAGATGGAAGAAACTAAGTACTTAGCCATGTCCTTGGTATTGGACAATTTGAGCATCAAGACATGGAAGCTATCAAGAATCTCCTCATCCCAATTTTCTAAGTTAAAACTTGTGGTTGAACAAGGGTGAAGGTTCACCAATTTCTATTGGTGGTTCCTTGGGAAAGTTTTTGCCAAAAAAAAACTTAGTGTTTTCAACTAATAGGTAAAATCTATTTTGAGCAAAGCAAACCTAAGCTACACTTATCCAAAATTCATATAGTAACTAGATGATAATATTCTACTAAGGTATCACTTGCCAATACTATTCCAATGTATTGACCCACTGTGGCTGTAACTTGTGATGTTGCAGGTCACTCTGATGATGATTAAGGGTTATGAGTCTACACTCAACATGCTTTCCTGTGGCACATGAAGATGAAGACTTGTATTTTATATTGCTAAGTTTAACTCTTGTACTAGCCTATGGCTATGGAGTTGTAAAATACTATGTTATCTCTGGAATGACGATGTAATAATGACCTTTGTTTCTGTGTACTTCATCTTAAACTGTGGATGCTAGCAATTGATCCAAGGACTAGCATTGCAATCACATTGATCTTTACCTTTATAAAGGTGGGATCTTACATATAAACTCAATGACTTTGATCGTAATGCTATACTTAGGATGAATGTTCATCACATCATTACACTAAGGTTGTGATCTCGTGATTAACAACATCCAATGTCTATGATCGGGAAACTGTGATCATCTTGTTAATCAACGAACTAGTTTATGAGAGAGGCATAACTAGGAACTTTCTGTTTGTTTATTAAACACACATGTATTAACGTTTCCGTATTAATACAATTATAGCATGCAAAATAAACATCTATCATATACTTGGAATACACATAATAAAAACTTTATTATTGCCTCATAGGGCATATTCCCTTCAGTCTCCCACTTGCAATAGAGACAATAATCTAGTTACATAGTGATGTATCTAACACCCGTGGAGTTCTGGTGTAGATCATGTTTTGCTCTAGGGAGTGTTTTAGTCAACGGATCTGCTACATTGAGATCCGTATGTACTTTACAAATCTTTATATCTCCATCCTTGACATGCTCACGGATGGAGTGAAACCTTCGCTTAATATTCTTGGAATGCTTGTGAGACCTTGGCTCTTTGGCATTGGCAATGGCACCATTGTTGTCACAATAGATCACCATTGGGTCAAACGCGTTTGCAACCACACCTAGTTCGGATATGAACTCCTTCATCCAAACTGCTTCCTGAGCCGCCACCACAGGTTGTTTGGAGCTCCTCCAACTAACTGCTCCGCCATTCATGAGAAATACGTATCCGGATTGAGACTTAGAGTCATCCGGTTCGGTGTCAAAGCTAGCGTCGACATAACACTTAGCGACGAGCTCTTCTTCACCTCCGTATACAAGAAACATATCCGTAGTTCTTCGCAAGTATTTAAGGATATTCTTGACCACTTTCCAGTGTTCCGAACCTGGATCTAATTGGTACCTACTACTCAAACTAATAGCATGTGCCACATCCGGTCTTGTACATAGCATGGCGTACATTATAGAGGCTATGGCTGAAGCATAGGGGACTTTGTCCATTTTATCTCTTTCTTCCGCCGTAGCCGGACTTTGAGATCTTACTATCTTACTATCTTTAAAATCTTACTATCTTACTATCTTCCGCCATAGCCGTGCCTTGTGTCATAGGTAAGAAACCCTTCTTACTATCTTCCATTTTAAACTTCTTTAAAATCTTATCAAGGTATGTACTTTGTGATAGCCCTATTAGGCGCCTAGATCTATCTCTATAGATCTTTATGCCTAATATGCATGACGCTTCACCTAGGTCCTTCATTGAAAATTTGCTGTTTAGATAACTTTTAACACTTTTTAAAAGATCTATATCATTTCTGATCAATAATATGTCATCCACATATAGTATCAGAAATGCTACATTGCTCCCACTCACTTTCTTGTAAATACAAGCTTCTCCATAAGTTTGGACAAATCAAAACTCTTTGATCACCTCATCAAAGCGGAGATTCCAACTTCGTGATGCTTGCTTCAATCCATAGATGGATCGCTGAAGCTTGCACACCTTGTTAGCATCCTTAGGATCGACAAAACCCTTTGGTTGTATCATATACAACTCTTCTTCAATATTACCATTGAGAAACGCGGTTTTGACATCCATCTGCCATATCTCATAATCGAAATATGCAGCAATTGCTAACATAATCCTAACTGATTTTAGCATCTCTACGGGAGAGAATGTCTCATCGTAGTCAACTCCTTGAATTTGGCGAAAGCCCTTTGCGACAAGTCAAGCTTTATAGACGGTCACATTACTATCAGCATCTATTTTCCTTTTGAAAATCCATCTGTTCTCCACGGCCTTTCGGTCGTGAGGTAAGTCCACCAAGTTCCAAACTTGATTTTCATACATGGATTCCATCTCGCATTTCATGGCTTCTAACCATTTGTCGGAATCCGGGCTCATCATCGCTTCTTCATACGTCGCAGGGTCAACATTTTCACCAACCATGAAATTAATGACAGTATTTCCGTACATCTCGGGAGCTGCACGCCTCCTACTAGACCTGCGAGGTTTGGTAGTACTCTCTTTTGGAGTTTCATGATCATTATCATTAGTTACTTGTTCAACTGGTGAAGCCAACTCCGGAACGACTTTTGGCGCTGCGCTACTCACCATACTTTGAAGAGAAGGTTCAATAACCTCTTCGAGTTCTACCTTCCGACAACTCACACCTTTCATGAGAAACTCTTTCTCTATAAAGGATCCATTCTTGGCAACAAAAACCTTGCCCTCGGATCTCATGATAGAAGGAATACCCAATAGTTTCCTTAGGGTATCCTATGAAGACGCATTTTTCCGCTTTGGGTTCGAGTTTATCCGGTTGAAGTTTCTTCACATAAACATCGCATCCCCAAACTTGAAATGACAGCTTAGGTTTGTTTCCAAACCATAATTCATACGGTGTCTTTTCAACGGATTTAGATGGTGCCCGATTTAAAGTGAACGTAGCAGTTTCTAGTGCATAACCCCAAAATTACAACGGCAAGTCCGTCAGAGACATCATAGATCGAACCATATCTAATAAAGTACGCTTGCGACGTTCTGACACATCATCTCACTGTGGTGTTTTGGCAGGTGTGAGTTGTGAAACAATTCCACACTCTTTCATGTGAGTGCTAAACTCGTAACTTAGATACTAACCTCCACGGTCGGACCGTAGAAATTTAATCTTTCTATTACGATGATTTTCCACTTCATTCTGAAATTCCTTGAACTTTTCAAATGTTCCAGACTTGTGTTTCATCAAGTAGATATAACCGTATCTACTCAAATCATCCGTGAAAGTAACAAAATAATGATATCCACCTCGCGCCGACACACTCATTGGACCACATACATCAGAATGTGTGATTTCCAATAAATCTGTCGCCCGTTCCATTGAACCGGAAAACGGCGTTCTAGTCATCTTGCCCATAATTCATGGCTCACATGTATCAAATGATTCCAAAAAATCCATCCGAATGGAGCTTCTTCGTGCGTTTAACGCAAATATGACCTAGCGGCAGTGCCACATATATGCGGATATATCATCATTTAGTTTAATTCTTTTAGCATCAACATTATGAATATGTGTAACATTATTATCGAGATCTAGAAGAAATAAACCATTCATCATCGGTGCATGACCATAAAAGATTTCATTCATATAAATAGAACAACCATTGTTCTCAGATTTAAATGAATAACCACTTCGCATCAAACACGATCCAGATACAATGTTCATGCTTAGTCCTGGCACCAGATGACAATTCTTCAAGTTTATTACTAATCCTGACGGCAAATGGAGAGGCAGCGTTCTGATGGCGATCACGTCAACGCTTGATCCATTGCCGACACGCATCTTGACCTCACCCCTTGCTAGCGGTCGCTTGTTCCGCATCCCCTGATTCGAGTTACAAATATTAGCAACTGAACCGGTATCAAATACCCAGGAGCTACTGCGAGCACTAGTCAAGTACACATTAATAACATGTATATCATATATACCTTTGTTTGCCTTGCTGGACTTCTTGTCTGCCAAGTACTTGGGGTAGTTGCGCTTCCAGTGGCCAGTCCCCTTACAATAGTAGCACTCAGTATCAGACTTAGGTCCAACTCGGGATTTCTTTTCAGGCATGGCAACTGGCTTGCCGCCCTTACTTCCCTTCCGTTTTCCCTTCCGTTTTCCCTTCCTATCTTTCTTGAAACCAGTGTTCTTATTGATCATCAAGACTTGATGTTCCTTTTTGATCTCCACTTCTGCAGTTTTAAGCATTGATAGAAGCTCGGGGAGAGACTTCTTCATGCCTTGCATATTATAGTTCATCACGAAGCTCTTATAGCTACGTGGCAGAGACTACAGAACACGATGGATGCCTAAGTCAATGGGAATCAATATTCCCAAGAACACAAGCTTATCAGCGTAACCCGACATCTTGAGTACATGCTCATTAACGGAGTTGTGCTCTTCCATCATGTAGCTAAAGAACTTTTCTGAAGCATTGTAGCTCTCTACAGCAGCATGTGTGTCGAAAATCATTCTCAACTCACCCATTGTATCAAATGCATTGCCGTTTTTGAAACGCTTTCGAATTTCCGGCTCTAGCCCATACAATATGCCGCAATGAACTAAGTTGTGGTCCTCCTGACGAGTCGGATAGACATTCTTCTCCTCGTCAGGGGCATCCTCAAAAGGTGGGGGGCCTAGCGGCGCTTCTAGCACATATTGCTTTTGTGCAGCAGAGAGGAGAATCCTCAAATTCATGGCCCATTCGGTAAAGTTGCTACCGTTTATTGCAAGTTTCTCTTTCTCCATGAACACATTGAAATTAAAAGCAGGTGGTGCCATCTACAACAGAATTTGTAAAGTTTAGACTAAGTTTATGATAGATTGATTTCAACTAATCCACATTACGAATGGACTCCCACTCAAAAACGACATCCCTCGTGCCTTTTTGGTGATTACATGAACCAAATCCACTACACCAAGTCCGATCATCACGTGAGTCGGTGTAGCTTCAAAGGCGAGCATCAAATGGGCATCATATCTACTGTATGACTCATACTTAACCTTTTGGTCCGTGTTCCGAGGCCATGTCTGTACATGCTAGGCTCGCCAAGTTAGAACCTTAGTATTCGCGTGTGTAACTGTCTCACACCCAATATATGGTCGTGGATCCAAGAACACCCGATCATCACGTGATGTCTTGGAGCGAAGAAAACATAATCAGTGCATACTAAAGGAAGAACACATTCTTATCTTGATATTTAAATGAGGGATCATCTTATTATGCTAATAAAGCGCTAAACAAGCAATATATGATGCTATCAAGCATCACATGTTTATTAGTGAAATGATATGGTTCCCGCATATGATCTTTATCATGTGCACCGTGGTATGATCACTATCATACCTCATACCTTTATGTGTAAGTCCAAGGTCTTTGGAACTTACACGCTATGTGTGTTGTAAGAGTATCATCTCATACTTCTACTTACAACATCACCATATCATAACACTATCCCAACAACAATCTAAACTAGACGCCTCTAATTTATCCATTGCAAGTTTTACGTGGCTTAGGGCTTTCGAAGATAGAACCGTTCTTACCTACAAACATGAACCACAATGAGCATAACCAAATTGTTGACAACTCGTTGCAAAATAGATATTGACTATAGTAGGAGAGACAGACACCCGCTAGCCACTTATGCAAACTAGTTGCATGTCAAGCGTGGAACAGGTCTCATGTGCGAGGACATGTAAAATTTGTCTGGGCCGCTTCATCCCACTATGCCACTAATATCCAAAATTACAACTAAGGAGCAACAGCATGATCATCATCGCCCACATACTCATATGTGAACTACCCGTGTAAAGCATCTACGCATAGATCCGGCTCTGATACCACTGTAGGGTTCGCAGCATAGAAAACAAAAATTTTCCTACGATGGGAACTATGTACCAAGATCTATCTACTAGATACAAACAACGGGCGGATGTATATCCGTAGATAACATACCCTTGAAGACCGACAAAGCTTAACGAGCTGAACTCGTGGTTGATGTAGACGATCTCTTGCCGATCTCAAGATCGAGAGGAAGTCCTAGCACCGCAAAGCAGCAGCGCATCCATGCTCGCACACACGTACAAGACACCGAGCAAACTCCGCCTCCTCGCTCCAGCGATGCAGCGGAAGCACAACCCTTTCTTGTCAAATAGCCACTGGGAACATGTATCTCGCTAGTCCGAGACCATGGGAAATAAATTCTATAGGGGGAGAGAGATCCTTCACGAGGAGGTGTGTGTGAGAGAGAGAGGAGAGGGGGTGCCTTTTATAGGAGGACGGGGGGCACCCAAGGGGGTGGCCGCCGGCCATGGGGGCTGCCCCCTCCCCTCCTTCATTCATGTGGGTGGACACTCCACTCATAAAAACCATTTCAATTTCCTCCACTCAAAATCCCACTCAAACTTGCTATTAAATTTCCACCAAATTTAATGCAAACTCTCATTAAATAAAACTCTTTTATTTATTCAGAATTTTGTCAATTACTTTAATGACAAACATTCACATATAACCCCTTGCTAGAATTCTATTTCACATGCAAAACCACTTTATGCAATTTCACCCGAAAACCTGTTTCAGTATCTAGTGAAATAAATTCCTGCGCTTGTTATTCTTTCCGGCATGAAACATTTGCTCCAACTAGATGTCAGTGTCCCTTAAGTGTGTCACCCTACGGTTCGTGAATAATGCTGTAGAGGTCCCAACCTTTAATAAGGTAGAGATCCCTGTGTTTACAATGGTAGTCCCTGGATCAATAGCTAGCATCCACAATTAAGATGTAATATCAAGAAACAAAGGTCATAATACAACTTTATAACCAGGAATAAAATAATTTAATACATCTTACATAGCTCATTTGGCTATCTCATTACAATGCAGCAGAAATAACTATAGCATGGGGTCCTTCATCTTCAAAGTGCCACAGGCAATCATGTTGGTTGTAGGCTTGTAATCCTAATCAACACATCTCACTAACATCAAACAAACCTGCAACATAATAAGTTACAGCCACAAGGGTCAATACATCTGAATTGTATTGGCAAGTGATACTATGGTAGTATAGTGGTATCTATCTTCTATATGCATTTGGCTAAGTGGAGCCTAGGCTTGCTTTGCTCAAAATAGATTTTTATTATCATTTGAAAACACTAAGTTTTTGCTTGACAAAAACACCCAAGGCATCTACCAATCCTTGATTGAAGATCCTTAACCCTTGTTCAACCTCAAGTTTTTAACTTAGAAATTTGGATGAGGAGATTCTTGATAGCTTCCATGTCTTTATGCTCAAATTGTACTTTGCCAGTGACATGGCTAAGTACTTAGATTTTACACTCTGCAGAGGTGGTGCACTTTCCCCACAAGACTTGGTTTCACCAAGACAAGATCTTTCAGAAGCCTTCCCTTAGACCAGAATGGACGCGTTCCAACCTATCATCCCCTACCACCAACTGTCCATTTGGCTAAGTTATTGCAACCTATATGATCCAGGCAGAGCCCATAATGCCAAGTGGCTGCACTTGAAGCTTCTCAACATTTGACATCTCAAATCTCTTTGTTCCTGGGTGGCATTCCACTAGTGAGATACCAAGTTTTCCCCAGTATACTGGACTTGGTGATGCCCAAGTTTTCCCCAGCATACTGGACTTGCATAACCACTCAACACAAACCATTCTTTTCATTCCACCCAGGTGATTCATTCACTTAGTTGTTTTATTAAACAAAACACAAGTCCTTGACTTAGAAATATTCCATAGCATGAATATAATCCACCCTTGTTTTCTACTAGCTAAGATAAGCATGATAGTAGTAGGAATCTTAACTTAGGAAAATTCTACTAAGGTTTTATCTACTAGGATTTCCCATGGCATAGTTTACACTTAGCAAAAATTCCATGCAAGTCCTACCTTAGAAATATCACTAATGCATAGTGAAAATAACGGGACAAAGTATGAAGCATCACTTGCCTTTTTGGTGGAGAATATAAGTTCACTCCTTGTCCTTGCAATATTCACACTCTTCAAATCACTACAATTCAATCAAGCAAGGCACAATTTCAATCTTCCATTCAAGCAAACATCACATAAAATAATAGAAACAAAGCAATGCATGCAAGCATGCAAAGGATTGTTTATTTGGAAAAGTGGTTTCTAATAGGTTATAAACATTCTAAAACACTTATTGGTCATTTTATAGAAGTGGCAAAACCATTTTCAAAAGTTTTTACCTATAAACCATTTTTGAATCAAATCAATATTTTATGTGGTTGAAAATGCCTTTAGCAAAGTAATAATTTTTATAGGGCTCACAAAATATATTTTTAAATCAAAAAACCTTGTGTTTAGGGTCAGATAGTTTAAATCAAAACATTCCCAAAGGGTTTCCTCCAAAAGCATTTTTAATAAATAAACCTTATTTTTATTTGACTAGAAATGTTCTAAATCAAAGCTTTATTCTTTTGCTTCACAAAATATGTTTTTGAAACCACAAGTTGTTTTAGATGGTCAGTAGGTTAAAACAATCCATTTGCCCAAAGGTTTTATCACAAAAATAATTTTAGAAAGAATTTCATACTCAAAATATGCCTACACAAGTTTCTGCAAAAATAACCATTTTTTTAGAAGCAATTTATTAAACAAAGTGCATGGTTGGGTAGGGTTTGTCTTGCTGATTCCATTTATATAAAATTTGTAAAATTTGGACGTGTGGTTCAAAAGTTATAGATTTTACAAAATCTCATATCTAATAGAAATGTTTCTGTTTTTAAAACGAAGTCTGAGCCACGTGGCGTGTTTCTATTCGCGCATACCGTTTCGCGTGGATCGACTAACGTGGAGCGTTGTATCTAACTAGAATCGCATGGATCAGATAAGCTCATACCCCTTTGTTTATGTTCTATCGCGTCCGTCCGATATGCGTCGCATGGCCCTAATTGTCTCTGCCAGAAAGTGGCGGCGCTGTGACGGCTGCGCGGCAGCGGCGCTCTGCTAGCGGCGCTGCGGCGGCTACAGGAAGCAAGGGAGAGGATGAGGTGGCTTTCCAGGTTCGCAGAGTGTTGCTAAAGCTCAACGCGGTCTCGGCAGGGACATGGGCGCACTGTGCTGGCTTGAATCGCTCGCCGGAGTTTGTGTCTGCTTCGAGCTCCTCTGTTCATCGTTGAAGGCGAAGGTACGGGTCACGGGAAGGCAAGATAATAGTTGCGTCAGATGCGTACGGGGTTGGCGATCATTTGTGCATCAACGAGAGGAAAGGGGGTGGTCAGATGCTACCTGGGGCACTCGCCGGAGTAGAGGCAGTGGACGGTGGCGAGAGGGCATCGTCGTTGCCGAGCGTCTGAGGCGCGCGCGAGCGAGCGGAGAGTACTGGGAGGTGCGCAGGGGTCTGGGGAACATGCTTGTGTGGTCGAGCGGCCGAGGCGTGGCGAGGTGTGGCCAGAATTGGAGCAGAGGCTCGTCGGAGCAGTGAGGGCGCGAGCTCGAAATGGGAACAGCCCGGTGGCAGAGAAGGGATGGGATCTGGGGGGAAATGGAGAGGAGGGAGAGGCGGTTAAGAGGGCACGGTCACAGGGTGGACTCACTGCAGCGTTAACGCGAATTAACTCGAGCATTTCAACGGAAGAAACGGCCGGGCGTGGTCAGCGGCGGGTGAAGAAGACGACCTGACCAGTGGGGTCTGGTTGACAACGAGAGAGAGAGAGAGAGAGAGAGAGAGAGAGAGAGAGAGAGAGAGAGAGAGAGAGAGAGAGAGAGAGAGAGAGAGAGAGTGGGGCCTAGCGGTCAGTGGCGATGCGGGTGGGTTTCTGAGTGGAAAATGGTTCGCTCGGGGGTGAGAGGGAGAGGGCTGCTGGGCCAGATGGGCTTGGCTGGGCTGGGCTGCTCCTTTTCATTTTTTTATATAGAATCTTTTTCCCTTTTCTTTTTCTATTTATCTGTTTTGATTTTGTTTAAACTTTTCAAACAACAATTTGATTTCAAACTTCAACCAAACTTTGTGTATATTCTAATACTGTTTATTAATGCATTTCAAAGTCAAATTTAGAATATTTCTTTTATTCTTTTTAGGGTCTTTTAATTATTTAAAATAGGCCCTTGCATTTATTCAAATAAGGTTTAATAATGTTTTCAAACTCCATTTGAAATCTAAATATTTTCAAACCTTTTCAGTAGGTTTTATTTATTTAATAGGGTGTCAAATAATTCACCTTGAATTATTTGGAATATTTTTAATATGATTTATTAATCATTTTAATTTGGGTACTTGTCTTTATTCTAATGAAAATAATTATGGGTTTAATTCCATAAATTTATTTAGTTGATTTCTTTAATCCCATTTAAGTTAATTAAACAACTTTTATTCCACTTGGGTAAAGTCCAAATTCTATTTCCCATGATTTATTTAATCATTTCTAATAGGGATTTTATCTTTATTCAAATAGAATAGGATTTGGTTAATGCCCTTTTAATTAATTTGAAAACTCTTTATCTATTATTTTATTTGGATTTGGATTATATTAATTCCATTTGTTTATCGTCTTGGCCAAGTTTTAATTTGGTCTTTAAATATTCCTCATTTAATATTTCTTTCTTTATCTTATAAAATCCATATCTTTTTATTTATAGATCCAAATTTGGTGGTTCCAATTTGTAAAAACTTATTTAATATTTATTTATCCTTTTAAATATCTTTAGGATTAATTGCTCACCATTTGGTATGGATTTCTAGATAGGTGCTTTATTATCTTTGGAAATTCAATTTCCTTATCTTATTAAATTCATAAGATTTTATCTATGGATCCAAATTAAGTGAAACCAATTTCTATGGTTTTATAATATTTATATTTGTCATTCTTGATCATTTGTAAATGTTTGTTGACAAATTTTTATATGGGTCAAATCCATAGGCTTAGAGATAACTTGGAAATGTTTTTCTTCCATTAGGGTTTTAGGGTTTTGGTTTATTTTCCAAGTGTTTAAATTTCCAGATGCATTTCTGAAGAATGCATTTCACTTGATTTGAATTTAGTTTGGATTCAAACATTAACCAAAGTTTGTTCAAGATGGGATTTTAATTTTCCATTTAGAAACAAAAGTTTCTTTTCACCCTAATTTTCAACAATTATTTATTTTGTTTATTTATTTTTCACATTACAGGATTTGGAAAATCTTGGGATGTGACAAATGCGGACATGATCGAGACCCTTCTCCGATCAATAATCAGTAGCGGGACCTGGAGATCCATACTGACTCCCACACATTCAACGATGACTTTCCTGTGATCGTCGGAACCTTTTACGCTTGTATCTTAATCCCTTCGTTTCACGATATATTACATGTCCGAGATTCGATCATCAGTATCTCCATACCTAGTTTTATATTGTTACTGACATGCACTCTTTTCTCGTTCCCGTGATATAACATTCTAGTGATCAAATCACTTGCTTGCAAGCTAACCAATGTGATATCACCGAGAGGGCCCAGAGTATATATCTGTCATCGGGATGAACAAATTCCACTCTTGATCCATGATTGTCAACATAACACGTTAGTATCTTTGGAGCCATATTTATAATCACCCAGTTACGGTGTGACGTTTGATGTCAACAAGAAACTCTTCCGGTGTTAGTGATTGGCATGATCTCATGGTCTAAGGATTCGGATCACTTCGTAAGTTGTTTATAGCAATATAAACTCAATGACTTTGATCGTAATGCTATACTTCGGATGAATGTTCATCACATCATTACACTAATGTTGTGATCTCGTTATTAACAACATCCAATGTCTATGATCAGGAAACTATGATCATCTTGTTAATCAACGAACTAGTTTATGAGAGAGGCATAACTAGGAACTTTTTGTTTGTTTATTAAACACACATGTATTAACGATTCCGTATTAATACAATTATAGCATGCAAAATAAACATCTATCATATACTTGGAATACACATAATAAACACTTTATTATTGCCTCTCAGGGCATATTCCCTTCAGAAACAATAAAAATGAAGTGTCTAAAAAGAGACCTAGGATTTTTATTGATGAAGAAGGGGATGCCTTGGGCATCCCCAAGCTTTGACGCTTGTACCTCTTAAATATTTCTTGGGGTGACACGGGGTGGCATCCCCAAGCTTGAGCTTTTGTACATTATTCATCTCATCACATCATTCTTTCCCTACACTTGAAAATTTCCTTCATACAAAACTTCACACAATCCTTATTAGCAATATTAGTGTATTCAAGATAATAAGCCTTTGTGTTTAGTTTCAACACAAGTAAAACTTCCATTAAAACAAAAGCTACTGTAGCAATTCCTTTTAAAAGCTCAAGTGATCAAAGAGAACTCAAAAAGAAATCGATAAGAAGCAAATGCAAATAATGGAAGAACTCTGTTAAAACAGACCAACAGGTAAAGACTGATTTTTTCAAAGACCTTATGTTGCTCAAATAGAAAAGTGTTGAACTACGGCGGAAGCATAGGGGACAATGTCGTGCCTTGTGTCATAGGTAAGAACCCCTTCTTACTATCTTCCATTTTAAACTTCTTTAAAATCTTATCAAGGTATGTACTTTGTGATAGCCCTATTAGGCGCCTAGATCTATCTCTATAGATCTTTATGCCTAATATGTATGACGCTTCACCTAGGTCCTTCATTGAAAATTTGCTGTTTAGATAACTTTTAACACTTTTTAAAAGATCTATATCATTTCCGATCAATGATATGTCATCCACATATAGTATCAGAAATGCCACATTGCTCCCACTCACTTTCTTGTAAATACAAGCTTCTCCATAAGTTTGGACAAATCCAAACTCTTTGATCACCTCATCAAAGTGGAGATTCCAACTTCGTGATGCTTGCTTCAATCCATAGATGGATCGCTAAAGCTTGCACACCTTGTTAGCATCCTTAGGATCGACAAAACCCTTTGGTTGTATCATATACAACTCTTCTTCAATATTACCATTGAGAAACACGGTTTTGACATCCATCTGCCATATCTCATAATCGAAATATGCAGCAATTTCTAACATAATCCTAACTGATTTTAGCATCGCTACGGGAGAGAATGTCTCATCGTAGTCAACTCCTTGAATTTGTCGAAAGCCCTTTGCGACAAGTCGAGCTTTATAGACGGTCACATTACCATCACCATCTATTTTCCTTTTGAAAATCCATTTGTTCTCCACGGCCTTTCGGTCGTGAGGTAAGTCCACCAAGTTCCAAACTTGATTTTCATACATGGATTCCATCTCGGATTTCATGGCTTCTAACCATTTGTCGGAATCCGGGCTCATCATCTCTTCTTCATACGTCGCAGGGTCATCATTGTCATCAACAATGAAATTCATGATAGGATTTCCGTACATCTCGGGAGCTGCACGCCTCCTACTAGACCTGCGAGGTTCGGTAGTACTCTCTTTCGGAGTTTCATGATCATTATCATTAGTTACTTGTTCAACTGGTGAAGCCAACTCCGGAACGACTTCCGGCGCTGCGCTACTCACCATACTTTGAAGAGAAGGTTCAATAACCTCTTCGAGTTCTACCTTCCGACAACTCACACCTTTCATGAGAAACTCTTTCTCTATAAAGGATCCATTCTTGGCAACAAAAACCTTGCCCTCGGATCTGATAGAAGGAATACCCAATAGTTTCCTTAGGGTATCCTATGAAGACGCATTTTTCTACTTTGGGTTCGAGTTTATCCGGTTGAAGTTTCTTCACATAAAAATCGCATCCCCAAACTTTAAGAAATGACATCTTAGGTTTGTTTCCAAACCATAATTCATTCAGTGTCTTTTCAACGGATTTAGATGGTGCCTGATTTAAAGTGAATGTAGCAGTTTCTAGTGCATAACCCCAAAATGACAACGGCAAGTCCGCCAGAGACATCATAGATCGAACCATATCTAATAAAGTACGATTGCGACGTTCTGACACACAATCTCACGGTGGTGTTCTGGCAGGTGTGAGTTGTGAAACAATTCCACACTCTTTCATGTGAGTGCTAAACTCGTAACTTAGATACTCACCTCCACGGTCGGACCGTAGAAATTTAATCTTTCTATTACGATGATTTTCCACTTCATTCTGAAATTCCTTGAACTTTTCAAATGTTCCAGACTTGTGTTTCATCAAGTAGATATAACCGTATCTACTCAAATCATCCGTGAAAGTAACAAAATAACGATATCCACCTCGCGCCGACACACTCATTGGACCACATACATCAGAATGTATGATTTCCAATAAATCTGTCGCCCGTTCCATTGAACCGGAAAACGGCGTTCTAGTCATCTTGCCCATAAGGCATGGCTCACATGTATCAAATGATTCCAAAAATCCATCCGAATGGAGCTTATTCATGCGTTTAATGCCAATATGACCTAGACGGCAGTGCCACATATATGCGGATATATCATCATTTAGTTTAATTCTTTTAGCATCAACATTATGAATATGTGTAACATTATTATCGAGATCCAAGAGAAATCAACCATTCATCATCGGTGCATGACCATAAAAGATTTCATTCATATAAATAGAACAACTATTGTTCTCGGATTTAAATGAATAACCACTTCGCATCAAACACGATCCAGATACAATGTTCATGCTTAGTGCTGGCACCAGATAACAATTCTTCAAGTTTATTACTAATCCCGACGGCAAATGGAGAGGCAGCGTTCCGATGGCGATCACATCAACGCTTGATCCATTGCCGACACGCATCTTGACCTCACCCCTTGCTAGTGGTCGCTTGTTCCGCAGCCCATAATTCGAGTTACAAATATTAGCAACCGAACCGGTATCAAATACCCAGGTGCTACTGCGAGCACTAGTCAAGTACACATTAATAACATGTATATCATATATACCTTTGTTTGCCTTGCCGGCCTTCTTGTCTGCCAAATACTTGGGGCAGTTGCGCTTCGAGTGGCCAGTCCCCTTACAATAGTAGCACTCGGTATCAGACTTAGGTCCAACTCGGGGTTTCTTTTCAGGCACGGCAACCGGCTTTCCGCCCTTACTTCCCTTCCGTTTTCCCTTCCTGTCTTTCTTGAAACCAGTGTTCTTATTGATCATCAAGACTTGATGTTCCTTTTTGATCTCCACTTCTGCAGTTTTAAGCATTGACAGAAGCTCGGGGAGAGACTTCTTCATTCCTTGCATATTATAGTTCATCACGAAGCTCTTATAGCTAGGTGGCAGAGACTGCAGAACACGATGGATGCCTAAGTCAATGGGAATCGATATTCCCAAGTACACAAGCTTATCGGCGTAACCCGACATCTTGAGTACATGCTCACTAACGGAGCTGTGCTCTTCCATCATGAAGCTAAAGAACTTTTCTAAAGCATTGTAGCTCTCTACAGCAGCATGTGTGTCAAAAAATCATTCTCAACTCACCCATTGTATCAAATGCATTGCCGTTTTCGAAATGCTTTCGAAGTTCTGGCTCTAGCCCATACAATATGCCGCAATGAACTAAGTTGTGGTCCTCCTGACGAGTCTGATAGACATTCTTGTCCTCGTCAGGGGCATCCTCAAAAGGTGGGGGGCCTAGCGGCGCTTCTAGCACATATTGCTTTTGTGCAGCAGAGAGGAGAATCCTCAAATTCATGGCTCATTCAGTAAAGTTGCTATCGTTTGTTGCAAGTTTCTCTTTTTCCATGAACACATTGAAATTAAAAGCAGGTGGTGCCATCTACAACAGAATTTGTAAAGTTTAGACTAAGTTTATGACAGATTGAGTTCAACTAATCCACATTACGAATGAACTCCCACTAAAAAACGACATCCCTCGTGCCTTTTTGGTGATTACATGAACCAAATCCACTACACCAAGTCCGATCATCACGTGAGTCGGTGTAGCTTCAAAGGCGGGCATCAAATGGGCATCATATCTACTATATGACTCCTGCTTAACCTTTTGGTCCGTGTTCCGAGGCCATGTTTGTACATGCTAGGCTTGCCAATTTAGAACCTTTGTATTCGCGTGTGTAACTGTCTTACACCCGATATATGGTCGTGGATCCAAGAACACCCGATCATCACGTGATGTCTTGGAGCGACGAAAACATAATCGGTGCACACTAAAGGAATAACACATTCTTATCTTGATATTTAAATGAGGGATCATCTTATTATGCTAATAAAGCGCTAAACAAGCAATATAAGATGCTAGCAAACATCACATGTTTATTAGTGAAATGATATGGTTCCCGCATATGATCTCTATCATGTGCACCGTGGTATGATCACTATCATACCTTTATGTGTAAGTCCAAGGTCTATGGAACTTACACGCTATGTGTGTTGTAAGAGTATCATCTCATACATATACTTACAACATCACCATATCATAACACTAGCCCAGCAACAATCTAAACTAGACGCCTTTAATTTATCCATTGCAAATTTTACGTGGCTTAGGGCTTTCGAAGATAGAACCGTTCTTACCTACGAACATGAACCACAACGAGCATAACCAAATTGTTGACAACTCGTTGCAAAATAGATATTGACTATAGTAGGAGAGACAGACACCCGCTAGCCACTTATGCAAACTAGTTGCATGTCAAGCGTGGAACAGGTCTCATGTGCGAGGACATGTAAAGTTTGTCTGGGCCGCTTCATCCCACTATGCCACCAATATCCAAAATTACAACTAAGGAGCAACAACATGATCATCATCGCCCACATACTCATATGTGTACTACCTGTGTAAAGCATCTACGCATAGATCCGGCTCTGATACCACTGTAGGGTTAGCAACATAGAAAACAAAAAATTTCCTATGATGGGAACTATGTACCAAGATCTATCTACTAGATACAAACAACGGGTGGATGTATATCCGTAGAGAACATACCCTTGAAGACCGACAAAGCTTAACGAGTTGAACTCGTGGTTGATGTAGACGATCTCTTGCCGATCTCAAGATCGAGAGGAAGTCCTAGCGCCGCAAAGCAACAGCGCATCCATGCTCACACACACGTACAAGACACCAAGCAAACTCCGCCTCCTCGCTCCAGCGATGCAGCGGAAGCACAACCCTTTCTTGCCGAATAACCACTGGGAACATGTATCTCGCTAGTCCGAGACCATGGGGAATAAATTCTATAGGGGGAGAGAGATCCTTCACGAGGAGGTGTGTGTGAGAGAGAGGAGAGGGGGTTCCTTTTATAGGAGGAGGGGGGCACCCAAGGGGGTGTCCGCCGGCCATGGGGGCTGCCCCTCCCCTCCTTCATTCATGTGGGGGAACACTCCACTCACAAAAACCCTTTCAATTTCCTCCACTCAAAATCCCACTCAAACTTGCTATTAAATTTCCACCAAATTTAATGCAAACTCTCATTAAATAAAACTCTTTTATTTATTCAGAATTTTGTCAATTAATTTAATGACAAACATTAACATATAACCCCTTGCTAGAATTCTATTTCACATGCAAAACCACTTTATGCAATTTCACCCGAAAACCTGTTTCGGTATCTAGTGAAATAAATTTCTGCGCTTGTTATTCTTTTCGGCATGAAACATTTGCTCCAACTGGATGTCAGTGTCCCTTAAGTGTGTCACCCTACGGTTCGTGAATAATGCGGACATGATCGAGACCCTTCTCCGATCAATAATCAGTAGCGGGACCTAGAGATCCATACTGACTCCCACACATTCAACGATGACTTTCCTATGATCGTCGAAACCTTTTACGCTTGTATCTTAATCCCTTTGTTTCACGTATATTACATGTCCGAGATTCGATCATCGGTGTCTCCATACCTAGTTTGATCTCGTTACTGACATGCACTCTTTTCTCGTTCCCGTGATATAACATTCTAGTGATCAAATCACTTACTTGCAAGCTAACCAATGTGATATCACTGAGAGGGCCCAGAGTATACCTATCCGTCATCGGGATGAACAAATTCCACTCTTGATCCATGATTCTCAACATAACACTTTTGTAGATTTGGAGCCATCTTTATAATCACCCAGTTATGGTGTGACGTTTGATGTCAACACGAAACTCTTCCGGTGTTAGTGATTGGCATGATCTCATGGTCTAAGGATTAGGATCACTTCGTAAGTTGTTTATAGCAATATAAACTCAATGACTTTGATAGTAATGCTATACTTCGGATGAATGTTCATCACATCATTACACTAATGTTGTGATCTCGTTATTAACAACATCTAATGTCTATGATCAGGAAACTGTGATCATCTTGTTAATCAACGAACTAGTTTATGAGAGAGACATAACTAGGAACTTTCTGTTTGTTTATTAAACACACATGTATTAACGTTTCCGTATTAATACAATTATAACATGCAAAATAAACATCTATCATATACTTGGAATACACATAATAAACATTTTATTATTGCCTCTCAGGGCATATTCCCTTCAGAAACAATAAAAATGAAGTATCTAAAAACAGACCTGAGATTTTTATTGATGAAGAAGGGGATGCCTTGGGCATCCCAAAGATTTGACGCTTGTACCTCTTAAATATTTCTTGGGGTGACACGGGGTGGCATCCCCAAGCTTGAGATTTTGTCCATTCTTCATCTCATCACATCATTCTTTCCCTACACTTGAAAATTTCCTTCATACAGAACTTCACACAATCCTTATTAGCAACATTAGTGTATTCAAGATAATAAGCCATTGCGTTTAGTTTCAACACAAGTAAAACTTCCATTAAAACAAAAGCTACTGTATCAATTCCTTTTAAAATCTCAAGTGATAAAAGAGAACTCAAAAAGAAACCGATAAGAGGCAAATGCAAATAATGGCAGAACTCTGTCAAAACAGACCAACAGGTAAAGACCGATTTTTTCGAAGACCTTATGTTGCTCAAATAGAGAAGTGTTGAACTAACAAAAGTTAGATAACAACCTGGGTAATAAGCTCAGAAAATTACAGCTCAATTCTACATACAAGGATTTTTCACGAATTTTATAGTGAAGCCCAAAAATCTGTTTCGGGACAACAACTTCCCCAAATCTTTCTTCTCTCTCATTAGAGGTTATTCTTGGCACAAAGACCAAACAAAAAGGATAAGTAGAGGTTATTCCTGAGTCAATAACTTCCAAGACTCAACAAAATAAAAACCTACTGAAAGCAAAGATAAATTGGGTTATCTCCCAATAGTGCTTTTCTTTAATGCCTTTTAGCTAGGATTGATAGTTTCAATGATGCTCACATAAGAAATATGAATTGAAGTAAAAGAGGGCATCAAGAAGAAAATTCAAAACACATTTAAGTCTAACCCATTTCCTATGAAAAATAATCTTGTAAAGAAACAAGTCATGAAAGAACAAAGCAACAAGCATAGGAAAGCAACACGAGTGCAACTTCTAGATTTTCAACATAAAGAGGGGAACTTAATATTGTTGAAATACTTAAAACCATGTTTCGCTCTCACATAATAACCTTCAGTAGCATCATGAATAAAATTAACAATATAACTATCACATAAAACATTCTTATCATGAGCCACATGCATAAAATAATTATTACTCTCCACATAAGCATAGCCATTCTTATTAATTGTAGTGAGAGCAAATTCAACAAAATAGCTATCATTATTATTCTCATCACCATAATCATCAAATATAGGAGGCATATTATAATCATAATTAATTTTATCCTCAATAGTAGGTGGACTGAAAATATCATATTCATCATTGTAATCATCATATATTGGAGGTTTAGTATCATCATAGCAAATTTTCTCCTCTAAAGCTGGGGAACTAAAAAGATCATTTTCATAAAAACTAGCTTCCCCAAGCTTAGACGTTTCCATAGCATTAGCAATAATGGTGTTCAAAGAATTCGTACTAATAACATTGCTATTAGCATGCGAATAAAGTTCCATATGGTTTTTAATTTTCTCTTCAAACACGTCATGTCTTAACTCAATATAAATACTATAAAGCTCTCTAAATTTTTTGTTGTTTTCCATTAAGCCTAACTAGTGAAAATAAAAAAAAGAAACAAAAAAATATAATTGTAGAATCTAAAGGAAATAACTTCGAGCACTCACACACCAACAACAGTACTAGAAGATAGCTTAGTAGCCAGAGGATGTGAGTATCTTTTACCTTATATCCCCGGCAACTGCGCCAGAAAAGAGCTTGATGTCTACGCACGCTTCTATTCTTGTAGACAGTGTTGGGCCTCCAAGTGTAGAGGTTTGTAGAACAGCAACAAGTTTCCCTAAAGTGGATCACCCAAGGTTTATCGAACTCAGGGAGTAAGTGGTCAAAGGTATCCCTCTCAAGCAATCCCACAATCAAGATACAAGAAGTCTCTTGTGTCCCCAACACACCCAATACACTTGTCAGGTGTATAGGTGCACTAGTTCGGCGAAGAGATAGTGAAATACAAGTAGTATGGATGATTATAAGACAACGGTGCCAAAGAAGAGCTTGATGGGGAGGAAGAGACTAAAGGCACACTGAAATAAAGATGGAAGCAAGCAAACATGTAACAAGACTAGTTGTAAATGGTGTTTCAATACTTAGAAACAATGCCTAGGGATCATACTTTCACTAGTGACACTCTCATATAATTATCTTCTCTTCATTATTCTACTCTGAACTACTCTCCGATTGGATAATTCTAATCCATGGTAGGGCTACAAAAGCACTCCTTAAAGTTCGCATTCCCCATCTAGATAACCCCACACTGTCACCTTGAGCGCTAGATGGTTCCAACAAACACCACAATTTCATAGAGACATCCAACTCAAAATATAACTCATGATAAGTATTTATGTAATCCACACTGTCACCTTCACACACGTGGGATAGCTAGAGATTAATTAAAGCACTTGAGTAGCAGAGTAGATCTACTTGATTACAAAGCTCATGAACATAATAAGAACACACATAGAGAGAGATGAACACATAGATACCGGTAGAGCCCTTAGCCTTGAGGGAGAACTACTCCCTCCTCATCATGGGAGTCAGCAATGGCGCTGGAGATGGTGGTGGAGTCGATGGAGATGGCTGCGGGGGCAATTCCCCGTCCCGGCAGGGTGCCGGAATAGAGACTTCTATCCCCCGAATCTCCTCTTCGGTGGCGACGGCACTGCAGAACTTTTTGTGGACATCTGATCCGCGTTAGGGTTTACGTCTCGGGGAGATGTATAAGTAGGCGAAAGGGCAAGGTCGGTGGAGGGCCAGGGGCCCACACCATGTGGTCGCGTGGTCAGGGGGCCACGCCACTGTATGGTGTGGCTGCCCTAGTGCCCTCCTCCGTCTCTCCTTCGGGCTCCGTGCTGTGTCGGGTAAAATATCGACTTTGGCTTTTGTTCCGTCCAATTCCGAGAATATTTCTTTTTTGGCTTTTCTGAAACCAAAAACAGCAAAAAACAGGCAACTGGCACTGCGACATCTTGTCAATAGGTTAGTTCCGGAAAATGTATAAAAATACCTTAATCAAAAATTATAGATACATTAATGGCGTATCAAAGGTACAAAATCATCTGGATGAGATTGAGAGCGAGATGAACAAGCAGGCGGAATCTCTAGAGCAGATGCAAGTGAAGGTGAACTCAACAATGGAGACTCTGGGGAAAGTGCAAGCAGAGCAGAATCGTGCCAGTGGCATCCTGAAGAGCCTAGTGGCACCGTCGTTGTCGATTTCAGAGTGCGATGTGTCAGCTCTATTGGGAAATCAGCCTGAGCGCCACGCCGATTACTGGCCTCGCTTGCCGCTCATCACTATCAACACTGCTTCAAAGGTAACAATGCCTCCACCTACTCCTACTACTGTGTATGATGATACTGGTGGAGCAGGCTCTAGTCGGGGGGATCATGAGGAAGGCAGACAGAGTTGGATGCCCAAAATGGATTTTCCTAGGTTTGATGGTACAGATGTGCAAATTTGGGTGTACACTTGCAATACTTTTTTCCTGCTATACAACATTGCCGGAGGATTTAAGGTGTCAGCAGCAACCATGTACATGAAGGATAGTGCTGCTCACTGGTACCAGGCTTACAAGTTGGAAAATCCATGGCACAATTGGTCGACATTTTTAGTGGATGTGGTGCAAGAGTTCAAAGGAAGTGCAAGAGGGATAAGATTACGGAATTGTTGACACTAAAACAAACAGGGTATATGGAAGAGTATAAAAAGCAATTTAACAAGCTGGTTTACCAGATAAGGTTGTATGATCCTAATATGGGAGGGTTGATGTTAGTCCAGCACTTTATTCTTGGCCTGAAAGAGGAGCTAAGGGCAGCAGTTGAGGTGCAGTTGCCAAACACAGTAGCAGGGGAAGCTTCTCTTGCCATGATTCAAGAGGAGGTACTAGAAAGAAGCAAGAGCAATACTACTAGAGCATATGTTAAGAAGATTGGGTTCACTTCAACTAAGGATGACACTGTTATCACTGTCACCTACCAGGACAAGTTTGAAAGGAGAATTGTGGAAGGCAAAGCAGTTGAAGGACTATAGAAGAGCAAATGGGTTATGCTATAAATGTGGATAAAAGTATGCCCCTGGCCATCCGTGTGCAATTTAGTGGTAGCTCAAGTGAAGGCCATGGAGGGCACTGAAATTCTCTCTGATGACATGCTGGACACCTTGGTGGCTAATGAAGTGTATGCCACAGCAGATTGTTATATGTATGTCAATGCTCTGTATGGCTCTGCCAAACCAGTAACAATTCAGTTTAGAGCACTGGTGGGTGACCAGGTTATGTTACCCTTGTTAGACTCTGGCAGATCTCACAGCTTTGTGGACAAATCCTTGGTGCAGAGGCTGCATTGTGCAGTATCTCCTATTTCCACACTCAAGGTGAAGGCAACAAGTGGGGAATTTATGTAATGTGACACTATGGTGCCAAACATGCAGTGGTGGTTGCAGGGTCAAACTTTTGAGCATGACGTAATAGTACTGTCATTGGTAGGGTATGATGCCATCCTTGGTATGGATTGGCTAGCAAAGTGGGGCTTGATGAATTTTAATTGGGAACAAAAATGGGTGGAGTTCACTTATAAGCATCAATTGGTTAGGCTGCAGGGATTGTCTTCTTGTGCATCATCTGAACTCTCAGCTTTATCTATTGAACAATTGGCTAAATGCATTAAGGGAAATGATATTTGGGCAGTGGATGAATTGTCTTTGGTGAATGATATGCCCCAGGTTTCCACTGATATTCCTGACCATATTCAGGATATGCTCAAGGAGTGCTCTGCTATTTTCCAAGAGCCAACATCTCTGCCCCACATAGAGAGTTTGATCATGCTATTCATTTGCTTCCTGGGACTCAACCTGTCAATTGTAGACCATACATGTATTCACCTTTGCAGAAGGATAAAATAGAGATGCAAGTACATGAAATTCTGAAAAATGGCACCATAATTTCTAGTGTCAGTCCATATGCTTCTCCTATGTTGTTGGTGAAGAAAAAGGATGGAATCTGGAGATTCTTTATTGATTACATAAGGTTAAATGCAATGACCATCAAGAGAATATTTCCAATACCTGTAGTGGATGAACTGCTTGATGAACTGGCTGGCACTAAACTGTTTTCCAAGTTGGACCTGAGAGCAGGTTATCATCAAATTAGAATGCTGCCTATGGATGAGGAGAAGACAACTTTCAAAACCCACGGTGGCCAGTATCAGTTCAGGCTGATGCCATTTGGGTTAACCAATGCTCTTGCTACTTTTCAGTGTGTCATGAATTCTGTCTTTGCACCTTTTGTCAGAAAATTTGTCCTGGTATTCATGGATGACATCTTGGTCTATAGTAAAACTATGCAGGAGCATGTTTAGCATTTGCAACAAGTGTTTCAGATCCTCCGAGAGAATCATATCTATGCAAAAATGAGCAAATGTCCATTTGCTCAAACTCAATTGGAGTATCTGGGTCACATTATGAAAGAGCATGTGGGCCCCCATGTGTGGTTTTGGTAATTAATGACAATCTCTATGGACTAATGATTGTATCAAGTTGCACTTATAGGAATTGTCCAGTGGCATCGCTTGGAGCATCTGATAGAGAAAGTGAAGAAGTTCAAGTGTTGATCAAGGATTCAAGGAGTGGCCCGGAGATTGGTCAAGTAAGATTTGGTCCTATAGCAAGTGTGTCTTGAAGAATAAGATGGAGTGATACCTCGTGTGTATTTTCAAGACACCAACATAATAAAGAAAGAAGAAATGAAGAAGTTGAATAAAGGAAATAATATCAAGGGTGGATTGAAGAAGAAGATAGAGCTCATCATATGTATCTTCAAGACATCATCCAAATAGTGTTAGAAAAAATGTTGTGCAAGCTAAAGATGTGCCATATCTATAATATCTCATGCTTGAAGCTTGCCATCCTCTGTGATCATGGTTTGATGACGACAAGGTCAACGTAAAGGGTTTTCCCATGTTGTATGAGGGATAAATTTGCAAATCTTCATCAAGCGAGTGCGTGCAAGAGCAATCAAGAAAGGTGTTCCATCTTGAGAAAGACAAGATCGTCTGCATCAAGATCAAGTGGAATATGCACAAGGAAAAGGTACGATCTTGATAGGGTTTCTTTGTTACCGGTCTCGTGGTGTTAGTTGGGGAGACTGGTTTATAGGATAGACAACCGTACTATCAAGAGGGGCTCTCAAGTGAGTAACTCGATCATATCTTTCAAAGAGAGATCAAACCTTTGCATACTTAGCATCATCCTTTATTGGTTGTTATTTGGATCTTATCCATGTGACGTTCTAGATCTTATGGTAATATTCATAACAAACTCTAGTTCATCAAAAACAGATTTCCCGAGGTTTTCCGGTTTCTCACCAAGGAAGGTATTTCACATTATAATACATAAAATATTCTCACTTGGTGGCATCAAGAACTCGTAAGGTTGAAGGAGTCAACTGACACGAGCCTGCCTCCTATGACCAAGAAGAACGCACCGGACCTATCCTTCGACTCCACGGTCAACACCAAGGCAATACGGGTCTACCCGATGGACCGCACCAAGACGGCTCTCATTGCCAACCACTTGTGCTCCACATAGGAACTCACGCTCATTGAATTCCTCCGTGAGCGCTAGGAAATATTCACCTGGTGTCCTGTGGACATGCTAGGAGTTCCCAGGGAATTCGCCGAGTATGCACTCAACATGTACCCAGATGCACGACTAGTCAAGTAATTGATGCATCGACTATCTGAAGGAAGGGCTGAATCAATTGGCATCAAAGTCAATAGACTCCTTAATGCCGATTTCATAAGGGAAATCAAGGAAAGCACCTGGGTGGCTAACCCCGTGCTGGTCCCCAAGAAGGACACGGACATCCTCCGGATGTGTGTGGACTTCATCGCCCTCAATAAGCACTGTCCAAAGGACCACTTCCCTCTATCACGGATCGATCAAATCATCGACTCCACCACGGGATGTGAACGCCTCTCGTTCCTCGACGCCTACTCAAGTTACAATCAGATTCGACTGAAGATCGAGGATTAGGATACGGCGGTGTTCATTACACCATTCAGCATTTTTTGCTACAACACAATGCCTTCGGTCTCAAGAACACATGTGCAACTTAACAAAGGTGCATGCAGGCCTGCCTGAAGAATCAAATTGGTCGAAACATCCAAGCATATGTCAACGACATAGTGGTAAAGACCAAGGAGAGCCAAACACCGATCGATGATCTCCGCACAATGTTCGACAACCTTGATCGGTATAGGATCAAGCTGAACCCGTAAAAATGCTCCTTCGGCGTCCCATCCAGGCAATTGCTCGGGTACTTCATCTCCGCGAGAGGCATCAATGCCAACACGAATAAAATCAAGGATATACTGGCCATGGAGAAGCCGAAGAACATCAAAAGAGTCCAGCATCTAGTTGGGTGAATCGCAGCGCTCATCAGGTTCATTAGCCGCACGGGTGAAAAGGCTCTCCCCTTCTACCAACTGCTCCACAAGTCGGACAAATTCGAGTGGATGACCAAGGCCGATCAAGCATTCGAAGACCTCAAGGGTCTGCTCTCTATATCTCCCGTGCTGGTGACGCCTAAGGAGAGAGAACCCATGTTGTTGTACGTCGCCGCAACGCACCAGGTGATCAGCACGACACTCGTGGTTGAACGACCCGAGGAGGGGAAAACCCACGGGGTACAATGCCCGGTGTACTATGTCAATGAGGTATTGGCACCTATAAAGCATAGGTACCCTCACTACCAAAAGCTAGCCTACAATGTATTCATGACTGCACGTCGACTGCGCCATTACTTCTAAGAGCATTAGATAGTGCTCGTCAATGACGCACCACTATCACACATCCTCAACAACCCTGAGGCAACGGGGTGAGTGGCCTGATGCGGCATCGAGCTATCCCCGCGGGACATCATCTACGAGCGGCTCACTGCCATCAAATCGTAGGTGCTCCCTGGCTTTCTAGTCCACTAGATGGAACTGCAGCTACCGGACACCCCAGACATGTCTCTGCTCTGGAAATGCACTTTGACGGATCCAAGCGCGGGGAATGAGCTGGATACGGAGTAATCTTGACATCCCCTCAAGGGGAAAAGATGAGATATGTGATGCGGATGGGATTTCGTGCATCAAACAACAAGGCTGAGTACGAGGCACTGATCCATGGCATGCACATGGCTAAATTCTGCGGTGCCACTCGACTGGTCATCTATGGCGACTCCAACCTCATCATCCAACAGACGATGAACCAATGCAACGTCGTCAACGACAACATGATTGCCTACTACAACATCTACAACACACTAGAAAGAGACTTCAACGGTTGCGAACTCCGGCACGTTGGCCGAGAAAGCAATGAGGAGGCCGACAAACTCACCAATATTGGATCCACCAGTGCACCAGTACCACCAGGTGTGTTCCTCGAACAAATCTATGAGCGCTCCATCAAACGTAGAAACTCCAAGGGCACACCAGGTGCCACGGAGCACTCGGGGTTGCGCCACCTGAGAAAACGGAGGCACCCGTAGAACTAGAGATAGACGTCGAACTGGTGAACCTCATGCAAGTCCTGGCAATCATGCAAACATGCGCTCAACCGTACGTCAAGTACCTGCTGAGCAAGCAATTATAGAACGACCCGGCTGAATCTAGGCAGATTTCCCACCGCTCCAAAGACTTCACCATCGTCAATGGAGAACTCTACAAGTGGAGCATCACCAGGGTCCTCCAGCGGTGCATCACCAATGGTGACGGGAAGAGCATCCTCCTCAACATCCACGAATGCATATGCGACCACCACGCTGGTAGTCACACCCTAGTTGCCAAGGCTCTACGAGCTGGCTTCTACTAGCCAAAAGCGATGCGCGACGCCAAGGATATTGTCGAGAAGTGCAACTGCTAACAGTTCACCGATAATCCACATGCACGAGGCTCAGAGCTACGGCCCATACCGTTTAACCGACCCTTCTCTCAATGGGGACTCAACATGGTTGACAGCTGCAGAGGTCCTCGCTTGGAGGCTACGTCTTCCTCTTGGTGGTAGTCGAAAAGTTCACCAAGTGGATCGAGGCCATGCCCATCACCAACCAAACCGGCACCACCGCCATCAAATTCTTCGAGTCCATCCTCTATATGTTCGGGGTGCCGCATAGCATCACCACCGACAACGCCACAAAATTCACCTCGAAGGAATTCCAAGACTTCTGTGATGGCCTCTGCATCAACATCACATACGCCTCAGTCGCGCACCCACAAACCAATGGCCAAGTCGAAAAGGCCAACAGCCTCGTCTGTAACGGGATCAAGAAACGACTCTTGCACCCTCTCGAACGAGCGGCAGGAGCCTGGGCAGACGAACAACCCTCTATTCTTTGGAGTTTGCACACAATGTCAAACAGCTCCACCGGCTACACACCCTTCTTCATGGTGCATAGAGCCGAAGCAATGATACCCGCCGAGGTATGCTACAAGGCCCCACGGGTCGTTGCTTACAACGAGGCCGAATCACCGCCGCCCGTTCAACAATGTACCAGCAAAGCCTCCGCAACTATCACAGCCGACGGCTGGGTCCAAGGTCCTTCGTCGAAGGAGACCTCGTCCTGCGACTCAAGCAAAAGGGGCACCTAAAGCTTGAGTAACCCTGGGAAGGACCCTACATGGTCACCAAAGTAATTCCAGGTGGCACCTACCGCCTCAAGAACGTCGAGTCCGGAGTACCATACTGCAATCCTTGGAACGTCGTGCAACTGCGACGCTTCTACCTTTAGTTGTTTTTACTTACAATAAGGCTTTTTAGCCAGGCTACTCAGCCGAACTTTATACTCTCTACTAATGCAATGAATAAAAGTTAAGTTCCCTGGAAAATATGTCTTTTTCTATACAAATTTACATTCATAAAACACACTCGGGGGCTGCACCTCACCATATGAATTCGTCGACTCTTATACTACCGCATTCACTTGAGTAGCTAACCATGCCATCAAACCCTTGAAAACTCTAGCCCAGTTGCAACCCAACTGACAGATTGGCAAGGAGCAGAGACCGACAATTGCGTCAGGCTAATGAAAAGAACATGGAAAATTATAAGAAAAAAGCATTACATGCAACACGTTTTACAAATTTTATAGGGGCAGCAACAACCCAATCAAAACTATATAAATTTTACATTGTTCTATAAGAAGAACGATGACCAATCACCCGTGCTGCAGAACATTTGTTCGCTCGTCGAAGATACGCACAATGCCTTCGGCATGACGGGTAACCGCCTCATAGTGCGGTGCATGTTTCATGCCATGCCATCCGGAGGAACAGGCGGCCCTGCTGCTATCTCTGCCCGACCAACTTCCCGACCGTGCAGCTGAACAAGGGCTAGTGCTGCCTTAGAACCTACAAGCTGCTGCAAAAGTTCCTTTACCGCGTCCATGCTTCGGAATTTCCCCAGTAACCCCAGGAAACTAGAGGGGGCTACATCCAATGGAAACATGGCAGTCCAGATGGGCGCGAATGACGACCTCGCAAGCTTCAAGACTTGAAGCACCTGATAGACACGGTCCTACACCATTGCCACCACGACTGCTTAGTCTCGATCCATCCAGAAGAACCCTCCAGCCTCCAATTCCTGCTGCGTGAGGCAGTTAAGTCGAATGGCGACACGTACTTTCTCTCCCCGTGGAATAAGATTGACAACTGCACAGAGAGCCAGCTCAGAAACCAACAGGATAAAACACAATTACGACATCATATAAGCTTTTGACTACAACTCACATTGACGTTGATCACCGATTTGCTGAAACTCATTAAGTAGATACTTCTCCCTCTTAACGGCACTCTCTGTCTTCGGCTTCCACACATTCACGTGACCACGGATAATGAGGATGTCTTTCTCCAAACTTTAAATGTGGTCATGAAACAGTGGCAACTACTACGCCTCACCTATCATCTGTTGGGCCAAGGGAACTGGTGAAGTCGTCACAGCAACATTCGAAGGCCCGTACACTATATAGTGGTATGGTATTGTAAGAGAATGTTGAAAATGTTCTTTCTCGATAGTTGGAAACTCACACCGACAACATTACTTACTAAAACAGATGCACCTATCTACCTCCGAAAAAATAATTAATTCAAGAGCAATCTATTGCGTTTACTATTGCGTTTACTGGTTAGCTCAAGTTTGACCTAATTTCGTTAAGTTGTCAAGATGCAAAATCATAGCAAGAAGTTGAACCTGTTGTCAAAACTCTCGATGGCGGTTGTGATATTTTAAATGACACCCAATGGTTACCTAAAAAAAATTCGTAAAACGTTTAACGCAAACTACAATTTACTTATAGTTCAAATTTGACAAAATGTCTATAACTCAACATAAAGTCATTCAAGTGGACAAAGTTTGAAAACTCATAAAACATGTGAATCATAAGTACAACATGTCGGTCCATTATATATGTCTGAAAGCTTGGCTTGTGGCATTCAGATCCATATTCTCCAGACTTTCTTTTCAAAAAGTAACAATCTCGTCATCACTCAGAAAATTTAGAATATTATTTCCTGATAGTTGGAAACACACGCCGACGATATTGTTTTCTACAAGAAGATGCACCGATCTACCTCTAAAATGACATTTAATTCGAGTGCAATCTATCGCGCTTACTTATAGTTGTAGGTCCCGTGGGAGCGAGGTGCTTCAGTTAACACGGTCGGTAGAAGTACAAGTTACATCAAGGATCTCATAAAAATGAAAATTACATCTAAGTCCACGCATTTAGCACAAGGTCCCTGAAACTAAGAAGTGAAATGTGTTTTGAGGTTTGTGCATACTAGTGTTAATTATGCTAAAAACTATCAATAGAATCTTCTAGATGCTAGGAATGAAAAAAGATCCCACGGTTAGCAATGTTTGAATTTGCCAGTCTTGATCCAACGGTCCATGTTTAAAGTTATCTGTACGCTCTATAGTGGTATGCTATTGTAAGACATAAGATAAAGATAAAGATAAGATAAGAAGTACTCCTACGAATGGTTCATGTTTGGAAAGCAAGTGAAAATTTCAGAACCAAAAAAGTTTGAATTTTTTTTGCCGCCAAGAACCAAAGTGGAAACTCGCACCAAAGACATCTATCTATTATATACTAATTTTTTTTCGAGACACCAAGTTGATCCACACAGACAAAATAATTCTAACTACTGATGTTCTGATTTTGATGGTTTGAGATTAAAAGACAAAATAATTCTAACTACTGATGTTCTGATTTTGATGGTTTGAGATTAAAAGATAACGCGTAAAAAACATCGGACTTAACCCGTACAAAATATGTCCTGATCACGCAGCCGCTTAAGGACACGATGGAGTCTCGTGTGAACCTCCTAGGCGTAGGCTGTTAGGAGTCCATTTTTCACGGCAGTCCTGGACAAGAAAAGAACACCCAAAATCTACATGGTAAAGTCCTAAAAGCGCAAAGAGCCGGAAATAGTGCCGACCAATAACGGTGCCGGCGGAAATCATGATCAGTGAAGTACCACCGAGATCCGATGCCACCAATGGCGTACTTGAGATCAGAACAACGACGCTGCGCCACGGCCATGAATCCAATCACTGATGTGCAGCAGCCAAGCCTAGTATGCAAGCTTTTCTTACAAGTACAGGCTCGCCGCTGGCTTGAAGCGTCCTGAAAAATAACGTCGTAGCAGGCTATGCATTTGCCGGGAGTCAACCAGAAGAAATTTTTATCGGACCTGGTCCACGAGCCGATCGGCGTGAACCCTATCCAAAGCTAGACGCGAGGCACTGCTAATCTCAAAGCAAGCACATGATCCTTAGTTTTCTAATTACCTCTGACCCTCTAGCACTGGTAGAAAACGCCCCATGCGTCCCGGTTGGTAAGGGCCATTAGTCCCGGTTGCCCAACCGGGATGGGGCAATCGGGACTAAAGCTCTAACCTTTAGTCCCGGTTGCCCCACCAACCGGGACAAATGGGGGCACACGTGGCGGCATCAGAGCGCGAGGAGGGGTGGAGCATTAGTCCCGGGACTAATAACCTGCTGCCGCGGCAGAGATTTGGCCCATTTTTCTGCCGCGGCAGAGAATTCATTTTGGCACATTTTGTTGCCGCGGCAGCATTTTCGCCACTTTTTGTGCCGCGACAGAGAATTCATTTAGGTTGTTTTATTGTTTATTTAGTGTTTTGCACTTATCAACGAAGGAACCTTATATTACACAAGATCATCATGACAATATTACATTCAATACACGGATCGAGTTTATGCACTACATACAAAAGTTGCTATTCGATGCTACCGGCCAATTCCTTCAAAGTTGCTATTTTTACAATCCTTATTGTCTATACACAGCAGAATAGTATTCCCCTTTCGGGTCTAGGACTTCTGCATCCAAAAATCCCGCCAATTCCTCCTGAATTGCTCGTACGCGATCCGTTGGCAGAAGACCGTCCCGTAGACGTTCGATCTGATTTAAAAAAAGAGTCAGCCTATATGAATGAAACTAAACACAATTTGTTTGAAATTAGAAACTATAGAAATTGTTTACGTACGTGGAGTTGCTCTAAATTTCTGCCCTTCTCATCGCACGTCTGCCGGATGAACTCGCAAACATAGTATCCACAGAGATTGTTACCTGGTCCCTACGTCAGGCACTTTACGAGAACAGAGTTCAATCAAAATAATAATCAAACATGATAATAACTGTATCAAAACTAGAATCAAAGAGATGCGCGGATATAGCTAGTGGTGCTTACATCTAGTGCTTCAAATGTAAGCTCCTCTTTCCAAACACCCCTAGCCTTTTTGGTGAACCTTTTCCAAGCGCTGCCCGGCGAAGAAAACAAATAAATAAGTTAGTAAGTACTTGATATCATAAAATTCACGAACGTTGCCGATATAGTGTCGTAATGATTAGAATTACCGTTGGAGAAGTATCTACATGTCCTTCCACGTTTCAAGGGGTTTATGTTTCGAGTCCATGACTAGTACACGCCCTTTGTCAAGTTGAATGATTAACAGAATATAGTGGTACCTGCGAATGCAGAACTAATCAATTATATACTTAACATCGAGTAAGCGAAATAGAAAGTGTATACAAGACAATAACACTCACTGGAAGTTGTAAGGAAATAGTATTTCCCTTTTGGTTTCTTCAAACCTTAACGCGTGTACTATATTATCCTCCGTATCCTGGGGGCTTATTTTGAGATTAGCTTCATGAACCCAATATGGGTCAATGAAGCCAATGTCATAGATTTGTCCTCTGCTGCATTCGAGAATCTTCATTCTGCATATTACAGTATGATTATATACATGCAATAAACAAAATAATATAGCTGGAGACTAAATTAATTATAGAATTAGTACTTACAGACAATAGGCACTGATGATCGATTTGTCCAAGGCGTCTTGATTGAATAATTGAAATAGTTCATCAAATTCAATGGATATCATGTCATCCCTTTCTTTCCCATGATGCTTTTTTGTAACCCTCAGCACTATCCAGTTAGCCCCAGCGGACGTGGCATGCATGTACCAGTTATGCAATCTTCGTATTTTTGTTGAAAGATTGTTTACCTCCTCAGGTTTGACGAGAGGTTTGTCGTACTGGTATTTGTATTCTACTTCACTCACGGGGAAGAACTCTAACTGGGATAAGTACTGGGCAATACTCATACCTTGAGCAGCGGCAGCTTCTCCGTATTGTGCAACTACCTCTGGATCATACTGCTCTTCGGCCCCATATTTGCTCGACCCCACATTGGTTTGAGAAATCATCACGAGAGGGGCGCAAGTCTGTTTTGCTTGTTCTCCGAGCTGGGCAACAGATTTCCCGCTTGCATCAGTACTGCTCTTCGAGGCTTTTTGTGCCGCATGTGACTTGAGAATAGAACGGTCATAGTCTGTTGACAGCTTTGGCTCGGGTTGATGAAGATTCTTTAGCATTTTAAACACTTTGGCTTTTTCTTCTTTGGTGCTGGGGAACTCTGGCTCTTTCGGCCGCCTCAGCTTAGCGAAAAACGCTGTCGTTTCCGCATCAACGATCGCCGTAGTCTCCTCTTCAGTACAGTCATAAGCTCTCTTGGGAGGAACCTTTGGTACTTTTGGAAGAGGCTCTTGTTTACGTTTCGGCGATCGCTTATGACGCACAGTAGCGGTACGCTTACGCTTTTTATCCTGAGGCGCCGGCGATGGCTGCACCGGAGATTGGTGAGGCGACGGAGCCGGGTGAGGCGACGAAGACGGCTGCCGCGACGGCGACGACCTCGCTGGAGACGGGTGAGGCGGCGGCGAAGATGGCCTTGGCGTGTGATTTTGAAGCACGATACATTCCTTCGGCCATAGAATGGTGACGTTTTTTGCGTCACCCAGCACAGTCACATCCCCTTCACCAGCAGGGTAGTGAAGATCCAAAACCTCAAAGGTGGGCATGATTTCATCCACGCCGACAATAGCGTAGCCCTCTGGAACCGGACGACAGTGGTAAGTTGGTGTGGGTCCAATTGGTAAGGCATAGCCGACCGCCACCTTCATTGATATGTTCACAACTTTGACATGTAGCTCGCAGTGTGTCATCTCTGTGATATCATTCACTGGGTAGCCAACAGGAGCCATCGTCGGTGCATCATCGTCATCGCCATTGTCATCACCCGGGACCTCGGTGGAAGCCACACTGCTTTTTCGATTATTCGATAGGCCGGTAGCATCGAATGCAGTGTGCTGCTGAGATGGGCCGGTAGTACTTTGCTCTTTAAGTGCGTTAATTTCATCTTGTTGTTGCTTTAATCGTTCTTCAATTAAACGCATTCGCTCTTTCTGACTTTCTGCTTCAACTGCCGCCCTGTCCTTACTCCTCTGACGGCTTCTATCAGGATATTTCTTCCTCTCTTCGGGAAACCCAGTCCTCCATGATTGGGAGCCTATTGTGCCTCGTGTTCGTCCATCATGTTCCTTATTTCCAAGGGCGAGTGTGAGCTCATCATTCTCTCTATCGGGAATGAAGTCCCCATCTTTAACAGCCTTTACTGCTTTTCTGATCCTCTCGATTGGCAAGGGGTCTTCTTTATGTCGTATGTTATATATACACCTCCCTTCCGAGTCCAACGTGCCCCCATGCCCGTAAAACCAATTCCTTGCATGTTCTACCCAATCGTCTGTCTCTGGGGTGATCTTTTTATCACACAGTTCCTGCTCAAGTTTCTCCCACTTAGGAATGCCAGCCCTGTAGCCACCTTGCCCCATAGTATGGTGATACTTCTTGTTAGCAACATTCAGCTTATTCGTTTCAGACATTTTCTTAGCTTTTTCTGATTTCTTGTATTCCACAAACTCAACCCAGAATGGTTTTATCTTCTCAAACTGAATATTCTTGAAATCGGGAGTCTTCTTTTTCACGACATAGTCAAGGTGCAATCTTTTCTTCCAGTTGGTGAAACACTAGGCCATCTTCTTCAAAGCCCACTCCCTGACCTTAGCCTCCATGGCTCTCCCATGTTGTAAGGCGTCCTCAACTGGATCCTTCGCATTTGGATCCAGCTCTATCTTCGGTAGTTTGAAATTAACCATGAGCCTCTTCCACAGTAAATCTTTGGCGTGGTTAGGGACAAATAAACATGTTCCCTCTTCATCCGCATTAGCAGGCCTATTCCAATTTCTAATGGTGATCGGGATTAAGTCCCTAACGATTACTCCGCATTGTGCCACAAATTTGGTTGCGACAACTTCGGGAGCCGTCGGTTTGCCGTCTTCAGCGACATCTTCGATCCTGAACCTCTCATGGTCTTGCAACTTTTTGGTTGGGCCTCGTCCGCTCTTTTCAGTAGATTCCTTCGATCCGGAGGGCTAAAAGAAGAAAGATCGTCGTTACTATTTCTATATAGATAGTAGATGATTAATTAATAAATTGATTTATATTACATGCACCTCGCCGGAGCGGTCGTCTTCTCGATTACACAAGGCATCGCCTTCTCCCTCGCGGAAGGCAACACCTTCAACCTCAAACAAGTTGTCTACTCCGGTAAAAAGAGGATCACCCTCACCGGAGTTGTTCAGAAACGTTGATACGTCTAAATTATCTTCCCCACGGATCACACCTTGGATCAACTCTTCCTTTTCTTCGTCTCTGACGTGTGGGTCCATATTTTCTGCATAGGTGGAAAAACGAATAAGTCAAAGCGGCTAAAGGAGAAAGTTAAGTACGGTGTTGAGAGATCTAAACCCTAATTCAGAGAAACCCTAATATATACATACACAATAATAAAAATGAAGAGAAAGGGAAACCGTGTAGTAGATAGGCACATCGTCGAACCCACATGCACCTAAGTTGCTTGACAATGTGAATCGGGTCTGGGGCTACCCACAGTGACTGACCAGTGGGGCCGAAGACCAATAATACCAAAGTAATTAATAAACCTAATAATACCTAACTAATAATAAACCTAATAATCGAAACACCGAAAAGAAAGGGAAACAATCAACACATGGCATCGATGCAATGCTCAAGCAAGTATGATGATATGACAAGTTAATTTGCATTGGAATGTAACCCTAAGACATGCTCGACGATTTAATCGGGGTTCCGAGGGGTGAAAACCCTAACTCGGGGAAACTCCGGAACATATGAGAGGGGTGCATTTGTTCTTCTAATTATACTTGTCATTTAAGTTGTTTAACAATGCATGATTATAGGTTAAATAGATAGGTTTCATTTTTCTAAACAATTTTATATATTATTTGTATTTTTCTGACTTATAAATAATAAGTTATTGATTTTACAATATTAAATCATTTTCTGGAATTAAAAACAAAAAGGCAAATAGTTTTTACACCGGGGCGACCCCTAGCCAGTGAGACTGACAGATGGGCCCTAGTGCCAACTCAGCCTCCACGCAAGCAAGCAGGCCCCACCGAACCCTGGTTATTTTTCACGAGTTCACAGTCTACCCACTGGGGCTGGCCGGTGGGCCAGGGCCATGGCCACCTCGGCGCCCGCTCGGCTCGCCGGTGAGCACTGTGCGGTGGCCGGCGACATTGCTAGAGGGCTCGGGAGGGGGCGTGCGTGGGTTTGTTCGAAAGAGGGCGTCGAGGCGAACCTAACTAGTAGGGCACCGCCCGGATTTGGTCACCGGAATAGGGCACGCGACGACATGCAGCGTCGGCGGATGGCGGCGACGGCGCGGGAGAAGGACAGAGCGCTAGGGGAGGAAAGAAGGGGTCCCAGAGAGTTACAAGCTCACCCTCGACGCGTGTGTAGCCTTGGCGGGGACGGAGGAGATCGGCAGCAATGATGATGGCAAGGCGGAGCTCGTCGGTGATGGGGAAGACGCGGTCGATTCCAGTCGCGCGGCTTCGATTCCTTCGGCGAGGAGGATAAGCACAGCGAGGCAGCGCGTGGAGGCCGACGGCGAGACGATGGTTGGGTAGCCTGACGGCGTCCGAGCGGTTGTCCTCGCGGCGGCGGCGATCTCTGTTGCGGGTGAGTGAGAAAGAGGAACGGGGAAGAAGGAGAAGGGACATGGTTAACTAGTAGGGGACCTTTAGTCCCGGTTGGTGGCTCTAACCGGGACTAAAGGGTTATACGTCCCGGTTGGAGCCACCAACCGGGACGTATAGTCCAATATTTTCAGCAGACCAAGGGTTGGCGCGCAGGGGGTCTTTAGTCTCGGTTGGTGGCTCCAACCGGGACATATTCCCCTGATTTCAAATTTTTTCAGGTATTTTCTCTCTGTTCCTGCCTTATTTTTTATTTTAGGGTTTAAATTTGTATTGTTTTTTAAATGATAATTAATTTGGAATTTAGAAAAACTTTAAACATAAAAAGTGTTTGGATTTGAATAAATAATTCAAAACCATTTTCTGTTTTAAAAAATAATTAATGTAACCATTTAAAATATGAACCATTTACAATTAAAAATGAATTAACTTATATTTTTTTAATATCAATTTGGAATTTAGAAAAACTTTAAACATAAGAAGTGTATGGATTTGAATAAATAATCCAAAACCATTTTCTATTTTTAAAAAATAATTAATGTAACCTTTTAAAATGAATTAACTTATATTTTTGAATATTAATTTGGAATTTAGAAAAACTTTAAACATAAAAAGTGTTTGGATTTGAATAAATAATTCAAAACCATTTTCTGTTTTAAAAAACAATTAATGTAACCATTTAAAATATGAACCATTTACAATTAAAAATGAATTAACTTATATTTTTTTAATATCAATTTGGAATTTAGAAAAACTTTAAACATAAGAAGTGTATGGATTTGAATAAATAATCCAAAACCATTTTCTATTTCTAAAAAATAATTAATGTAACCTTTTAAAATGAATTAACTTATATTTTTGAATATTAATTTGGAATTTAGAAAAACTTTAAACATAAGAAGTGTATGGATTTGAATAAATAATCCAAAACCATTTTCTATTTCTAAAAATTAATTAATGTAACCTTTTAAAATGAATTAACTTATATTTTTGAATATTAATTTGGAATTTAGAAAAACTTTAAACATAAGAAGTGTAGGGATTTGAATAAATAATCCAAAACCATTTTCTATTTTTAAAAAATAATTAATGTAACCTTTTAAAATGAAGATAGGGGACGAGCATCGTTAGAACTTGCATTGGATCTCTGAAGAAACCACATATTGCGAGTCTAAAAATGATTTTTTCAAAAAATCACGGGCGATAGATCATGTACCTATAGTACAAACCGGACCCACTTCCTGCCGATTCGGCAGACATTTGTCCTTTTTACCCGGGATGGACAAAAAGGTTTGATATGTACCGGTTGGGAGATAGTCCATGTAAGGTGGTCTAGTATTTTAGGAAAATGGGACGGTAGCATTCTGAACCGGCATTTTGGTGGTTACTTCACAAAACGACCCGTTTTTTGCGCTCGGAAAATGGAAAAGGGCTTTTCCGTGCGACAAAAACGAAAACTTCCTCCTGCAACATTGTTCTCCATACCAATGTCCACACACATGCATAATATGGGCACAACATCACAAACTATGCCGTGATTCAGCACATAACATCGGTCATTTGGACCGAAAGCCATGAAACCTCAAACATGATAGGTCATTTTGTGAAGGTTTTTTCGAAACATGATCAATATACCAAGTCTGGTATTTTTCCTTTCAACTATGTAACAAAATATGACACCACGCGAAGGATTTTCATTGTTCGGATTTTTTTTGAATTTATTATGCCCGTTTTGAATTATCTGAATTTCTAACTATGGTCGAACCGGTGTGCATGAAGATAGGGGACGAGCATCGTTAGAACTTGCATTGGATCTCTGAAGAAACCACATATTGTGAGTCTAAAAATGATTTTTTCAAAAAATCACGGGCGATAGATCATATACCTGTAGTACAAACCGGACCCACTTCCTGCCGATTCGGCAGACATTTGTCCTTTTTACCCGGGATGGACGAAAAGGTTTGAGATGTACCGGTTGGGAGATAGTCCATGTAAGGTGGTCTAGTATTTTAGGAAAATAGGACGGTAGCATTCTGAAACGGCATTTTGGTGGTTACTTCACAAAACGACCCGTTTTTCGCGCTCGGAAAATGGAAAAGAGCTTTTCCGTGCGACAAAAAGGAAAACTTCCTCCTGCAACATTGTTCTCCATACCAATGTCCAGTTTTCACTTAGTGAAGTTACAAGCTGCAAGATGGTTTTCGAGAGCAGGGACACCACTGCGGCCAGTTTCAGGGAGATGCCGACGGAGCCCAGTCCTCCGGCTCCAAGAAACTGGTCATAGAGGCACTCCCTAATATGTGAAATTAGTTAGCTCCGAGGCGTATTGATCTACTTAGTGAAGTTACAAGCTGCAAGACATTTATTAATATTAAAAACTGAGACTACAAAACCGGGACTAAAGGCCACAAACCGCGAAAGATATCCTTCGGTCAAGCCACAAACCGCGAAAGACATGAACTAGAGTTACATAATATGAGCATGAACTTCTTGGCATATGTCATTCCTTATGACCGCTTCAGACGTAACCATGGAGCATCTTCTTTACTTAACGGAATGCTTGGGTCAGTTTTCACTGTGAAGGGCGGAATTTCATCAAACTTATTATAATCTTCTGACATGTCTGTCTTGTCCTCGATTCCCACGATGTTTCTTTCCCCTGAAAGAACTATGTGACGCTTTGGCTCATCATATGATGTATTCGTTTGCATATTTTTTCTTTTTTTCGGTCTAGAGGACATGTCCTTCACATAGAAAACCTGAGACACATCATTGGCTAGGACGAATGGTTCATCTCTATAACCAAGATTGTTGAGATCCACTGTTGTCATTCCGTACAACTGGTCTATCTTTACCCCTTCCCCATTCAGGTTGACCCATTTGCAGCGAAACAAAGGGACCTTAAAAGAGACTCCATAGTCTAGTTCCCATATCTCCTCTATGTAACCATAATATGTGTCCTTTTGTCCATTCTCGTCTATTGCATCAAAGCGGACACCACTATTTTGGTTGGTGCTCTTTTTATCTTGGGCGATCGTGTAGAATGTATTCCCATTTATTTCGTACCCTTGGAAATTCAATACAGTAGAAGATGGTGACGCGGCCAACAAGTATAACTGATCTCCAACAGTAGTGTCATTCAAGAGATGTGTCCGCATCCAACCACCAAAAGACTTCATGTGTTCATCTGTAATCCATGATTCAGGCTTCCCCGGGTTTTTGGAGCGTACAATATTCTTGTGTTCCTCGATATACGGAGCTGCCAAGGTGGAATTATGTAGAACTGTGTAGTGTGCTTTAGTGAAAGAATCCCCGTCCCTACATATCATTGCTTTCTTTCCCAGCGTGCCTTTTCCACTTAGTCTTCCCTCATGCCGCGAGTCAGAAACACCAATCGGCTTAAGGTCAGGAATAAAGTCAACACAAAACTCAATGACCTCCTCTGTTCCATATCCCTTGGAGATGCTTCCTTCTGGTCTAGCACGGTTATGAACATATTTCTTTAAGACTCCCATGAACCTCTCAAAGGGGAACATATTGTGCAGAAATACCGGACCGAGAATGGCAATCTCTTCCACTAGATGAACCAGGAGATGCGTCATAATATTGAAGAAGGATGGTGGGAACACCAATTCAAAACTAACAAGACATTGTACCACATCCTTCTGTAACCTTGGCAGAATATCTGGATTGATTACCTTCTGAGATATTGCATTGAGGAATGCACACAGCTTCACAATGGGTACTCGAACATTTTCCGGTAGAAGCCCCCTCAATGCAATCGGAAGCAACTGCGTCATAATCACGTGACAGTCATGAGACTTTAGGTTTTGGAACTTTTTCTCTGCCATATTTATTATCCCCTTTATATTAGATGAGAAGCCCGACGGCACCTTGATACTGTAAAGGACTTCAAAAAAGATTTCCTTCTCTGCTTTGGTAAGAGCATAGCTGGCACGACTTAAGTGACGCCCTTTATCCGTCTTGTTATCTGTATGCATGTTTTTTGGGTCTTTCATAATTTGTTGGTCCTCCCGTGCTTCAGGTGTATCTTTTGTCTTCCCATACACGCCTAGGAATCCTAGCAGGTTCACGCAGAGATTCTTCATCACGTGCATCACGTCGATTGAAGAGCGGACGCGCAGGACTTTCCAATATGGCAGCTCCCAAAATATAGATTTCTTCTTCCACATGGGTGCGTGTCCTGTAGCGACGTCGTTCGGAACTGATTGACCGTCGGGACCCTTTCCAAAGATTACTTCTATGTCCTTGACCATACCAAATACATCATCACCAGCAGGGAGTTCAGGCTTCTTCCGGTGATCTGCCTCACCTTTGAAATGCTTGCCTTTCTTTCTTACGGGATGATTGGTCGGAAGAAATCGTCGATTCGCCAGGTACACAACCTTCTTGCATTTATGCAAATATGTACCTTCGGTCTTATCTAAACAGTGGGTGCATGCCTTATATCCTTTGTTTGTCTGTCCTGAAAGGTTACTAAGAGCAGGCCAATCATTGATGGTTACGAATAACAACCCTCGTAGATTAAATGGCTCCTGTTTGTTCTCATCCCACGCACGTACACCTGGTTTGCCCCACAACTGTAAGAGTTCTTCAACTAATGGCCTAAGGTACACATCAATGTCGTTGCCCGGTTGCTTCGGGCCTTGGATGAGCACTGGCATCATAATGAACTTATGCTTCATGCACAACCAAGGAGGCAGGTTGTAGATACATAGAGTCACGGGCCAGGTGCTGTGACTGCAGCTCTGTTCCCCAAAAGGATTCATGCCATCCGTACTTAGACCAAACCATAAGTTCCTTGCGTCACCTGCAAAGTCTGGGAAGTCTCTCTCGATTTTTCTCCACTGTGACCCATCAGCAGGGTATCTCAACTTCCCGTATTTCTTATGGTCTTCTTTGTGCCATCGCAACAACCTGGCATGCTCTTTGTTTCTGAACATGCGTTTCAACCTTGGTATTATAGGAGCATACCACATAACCTTAGCAGGAACCCTCTTCCGGAGGGGCTCTCCCTCAACATCACCAGGGTCATCTCGTCTGATCTTATACCGCAACGCGTTGCATACCGGGCATTTATCTAAATTCTCATACTCCTTACCGCGGTAGAGGATGCAGTCATTAATGCATGCATGTATCTTTTGCACATCTAATCCCAGAGGACAGAGAGTCTTCTTTGCTTCGTAGGTACTCTCGGGAAGTTCGTTATGTTTTGGAAAGTTCGGCTTCATTATTTTCAGCATCTTTTCAAATGAGGAGTCAGTTAGACCACACTCTGCCTTCCATCGCAACAATTCCAGTGTGGTACCGAGCTTTGTGCTGCCATCTTCACAATTTGGGTACAACAATTTCTTGTGATCTTCTAACATGCCCTCTAACTTCAACTTCTCATTTTCTGTTTCACAGTCTTGCTTTGCATCAGAAATGACCCTACCAAGTTCATCAGCCGGCTCATCTGATGCCCGTTCTTCACCTCTTTCCTCTCCATTGTCTTCCATTGTAGTATCACTGTATTTAGGAAACATATGATGATAGTTGTTATCATCATCTTCTTCTTCACCATCTTCCATCATAACCCCTCATTCCCCGTGCTTGGTCCAGCAATTATAGTTGGGCATGAAACCTTTCATAATCAGGTGGCCGCGAATGATTTTCGAGGAAGAGTACTCCTTGTTGTTCCGACATTGAACACATGGACAACGTATAAATCCATTCTCTTTGTTTGCCGTAGCCACATCGATAAATTTATCCACGCCTTTGATATACCCGGCTACCCGCCGGTCACCGTACATCCATTCCCGACCGTTCATCTGCATCATATAAGTAAGTTTATCAAAAAACAGGACATCATAAATAGTGAAATAACCAATTCACACCGACACATGAATTGTATCAATGACCTAGAAAAGATAAGATTGCTAACCTCGATCGAGGGAAATAAAGAGGAGAAAGTTCAAGTGCGTCTCGGACACCTTCTATATTTTTGTTCTATGAGAAATTCAACGGGATTATTCACTCAAACATTTCAACAAACACCTTCAATGCATGCATGAGAAAAAACTAGCACACCCCCTCACACCTTCCACCATTCGAAAAAACAGAATGGAGGCAGAGGGGGCTGGGGCGTTGCATTTATAGAGGGCAGGGTCTTTAGTCCCGGTTGGAGCCAGCAACCGGGACTAAAGGTGCGTGCCACGCCACGTGGCTGTGGCCAAACCTTTAGTCCCGGTTGGTGGCTCCAACCGGGACGCATGCCCCCTTACCAACCGGGACGCATGCCCCTGGCCCCGTGCCCGCTCCAACCGGGACGCGTGCCAGCATTAGTCCCGGTTGGTGGCGCAACCGGGACTAATGCTCCGAGGGGTCGCGAACAGATAGCCCTTTTTCCTCTAGTGTAGTACAGTACGTACTTTCTCTCCCGCTAGCGTCGTAGGTATACGATACACATCCTCCATCAGCTAATCTCCGGCGGCTCGGGCGCGTTTGCTTTGGGCTGAAGCGACTCACAGCGCCAGTACGGACACACTGGCTGCCAACGAGGATTCACGGCCATGTCGACTGAATGCTATTTGGGGGCCGTGGCGCCAGTGCTGCTCCGTCGGCGGCCGCTCGAGTTAGGAATGCGAACGACGCGTCGCAACTCCAACAAGTCCCGATGATTCGCTTGGAGAAACAAAATCTGTTTGTACCTCAGATTTTTGTCCTTGGATGCTACGCAAGTTTTTTCTACTGTAGCTCATAATAAGTTCATAGCATATCTGATAGTTTTCCAGGCTCCTAATACCAGTGTTGGTAAGAGCACAAACTCTACCAGGAGCACTTCGTCGGCATGGTCGTGAATCATTACTGTTTGGCGTACCTTGTCGGCGACCTGATCGGTCAGCAGCCAGCAGCAGTTGTTGTTAGGACCCTTACCTTACCATCCTCTTGTTGGGCCTGTTACATGGGCTCACAATAAAGGGCCTGGTCCAGCTCACAGCCAGCTGCAGATAGAGAGCTACAATTACGCATAGAGACTCAGCAAACAGGGCATCCAGAAGGATCAGAACGGCACACGGCGGCTCTGAATTCCCATTCCACTTCATGCTTGTTCTTGTATCCAGCTACCCAATTCTCAAACAATCTCTTGTATGTGTGTTATTGAGTGAATTAGTGTGTTTGGACCTTAAGCCAGGCTCCTCCTTCCTAATTTTTTTCCAAAATCTAGCCAGATTTTTTCCCCATCCCACATCGCCATGGATTCCAAGCTCAAGGAAAGCTTCGATAAGTGGGAAGCTAGCCTCGATGCACTTTGCCGTTATCTGCTGGACACCGGCGCCACCGGGCCATGACTGCAAACTCCGACAGGAGCGAGCTCGTCATCACGTCATCAGGGATGCCCGACCCCCTGGCTCCAGTCCCAAACACCGATAATTCACTGCTGGTTGTTCCCGTCGATCCCAATGAAACCAGCACCATGGCGCCTGTGTTCTGTTCGACAGAAGGCCCAAGCCACGACTACACCGTGCGGACGCCTGCTTCCACCCTAGCAGCAACACCGACGTCGCTCATGGCCACCGTCAGCGTCATCCCTGTGCTCGCGGCCACTGCAGTAGCCAAGGAAACCCACGATGGCGAGCAGATCAAGGGCACTGCGTCCATGGCTCCGACTCCCACCTCTGAGAAGTCACCAGGGGTCGCTCCGGCTGTTGCCAATGCCACCATCACAGTGGTGCCCACGTTCTACTCGAAGGAATGCCAAATCCATGACCTCTCCAAGCAGACGACTGCGTTTGCTCCAACAACGGCATTGGTGTCGCGCATGGCCATTGCTGATGGCGTTCCTCTTTGGCAGCCACTATTACCTGCCCCAATTCCGAAGTCGCCGTGGCTACTTCTTGGACATGAACCGGTATGTGCTTATTTGAGTTGTGAACTTCAGAATCCAACAGGTGCAATCCATACTTTCTATTTTAGCCCTTTATGCCCTGTCACTAGCATTCCTATGCAAAAGATTGTGAGAAATTCGGAGATGAATTTATTTTTGAGTCGTACTGCACCAAGATTTCCTCCGGCGGATCAGTTAGATGGTGAGACAGTTGCAACATATCTGAACTCAGATGATGTCTGCACTTCCTGCTGGTGCATGATTACACAACAAACATCTACTCGTGCTAGCTATTTGATGAGCTATTGTGGTGGTCATCTGCATTTCATTGAGCTAGTCCATGAGATATCAATCTTTCTGCAGCTGTCGCCATGTCCTCTGAAGAAATTAACATGCTTCGATAATGCAAATTTGGCTGCTCAGGAGTGTTTGCTAGCTACTTCAGGCTGCACATATGAGCCATTATCAAATGGAAAGTATCGAGAATGTACTGCATGTTTTATACTACGATGGCTTTTGCATGGTCCTGGCAGTGGTTGCCTTTTATGGATGGCTTGGTATGCAGTTAAGGAGCCATATAATTTAGAGGACAGTTTTGAACATTATAATACTGCAATGGCGTGCAGTCCTGAAAGAGTTCTTATGAGCATGGGGGCGTGTCAGTTATTCATGTTTTGGCTCAATTTCCATGTCAAGTGCATTACACGTTGGGTCAGGGCCTTCAATTCTGTTTCATTCAGAGAGTTCTTGTTCCGATGGTCTATGGCAAGCAATGCAATGAGCTCTTCTGATTGGTTTAATCCTATTTTTGGTTGGCAGAATGTGGGATATACCTGTACGTTTGTTCATGGTTTTATCCACCAAGTTCTTTACCGCTCTTGCTTCTCTCTTCTCGCTGCCGCATGCAGAACTGTCATGCAGCTTGGTATTCAGTGGCAGTTTTCCTTTGTTAGTGAAAAATCCCAGGTGGCTTTCATTGCATTCTCAGATGGACCTATAAAACCATTTTGCCAGTGCCTGCAGACTCATGTTCAGCAGATTTACCAAGACCAAGACATTGTCCTTGAGATTGTATGCAAGATAAGTGCGAAAATATTCAAGCAGACCTGGTATGCTGGACCCTCTTCTGTCATCTATCTACTTGTTTTTGTTTCTGCAAGTGTTGTCCACCTATGGCGCATTCCTTGGTTCCATTTCCTCTTCCTTGATCTGACTAGTGAAGAGCTATATGGCTTGGTATTATTCTTATGGTAAATCGCTTGGCAACCGGGAACTATGGACTCTGAACGCAAGTGTTACTATCATGCCTCCCTGGGAGTGGAGATGCTAGACATGCAACAGCTAATGTGGTTTGACATTTCAGTTTTCAGTGGCCACAACAATTGGGGTCAATATACAAGGTATTTTCAGGTGGAAATCCCGAAGCAAGACTATGAGGATGTTTTTCCTAGTTCTAGCTTCCACATGTACACTAGCACAAGGACGAAAAAATCAAAGGGGAGTGGTGAACTATTTCAATGGTTGGCCAACAATCTCCCGGGCACATATCAGATCTGGTTGATCGCATGGACTGTGGATGTATTGGAATTCTCCACGGGTTGCGGACAAGCTCCTTTTCAAGGAGGGAGGAATGCTATCTAACCCACCTTCTTCGACGAAGTCTATGCCAACGATGACTTCTGCATGACACTCCTCAAGCAGATTCACGTCAACTAAGACTACTACCTTGACCAAACATACTACTTTGACACGGTCTACACAGACATCATCTACTATCACAAAGACTGCCACGGCGACTCCAGCATGACCAAGGAAGCTCCCATGCCATGGGATCCCGGCAAGTTAGTCCTTGGATATCCTCTGAAGCTTCGGCTTGGGGACAAGCCGAGTTTCAAGGAGGGAGGGATGTTAGGACCCTTACCTTGCCATCCTCTTGTTGGGCCTGTTACATGGGCTCACAATAAAGGGCCTGGTCCAGCTCACAGCTAGCTGCAGATAGAGAGCTACAATTACGCATAGAGACTCAGCAAACAGGCATCCAGAAGGATCAGAACGGCACACGGCGGCGGCTTTCTCTCTCACCTAGGCTCTGAATTCCCATTCCACTTCATGCTTGTTCTTGTATCCAGCTACCGAATTCTCAAACAATCTCTTGTATGTGTGTTATTGAGTGAATTAGTGTGTTTGGACCTTAACAGTTGTGCGCTAGGCGTGGCTTCGGCCGTGCGGCAGTGCCGCTGCGCTGCAAGAGGGTACACCACTACGGTGCAAAATAATAATATAAAATATGATGTAAATATACACTCATCAACTTTCCCAAGGCTATACTCTTGCTCGTCCTAAGCAAGGTTAGCTTAATGGATGTGATCCTCGTATTCATGAAGCTGAGTCGGTAAAATAAATGAGGCAATTGCAGCATGTGTTTATCATATATGATACATAGGAATAAGTTCATAAATAGTACCTTAGTCGAACTATCCGAATAATATTAGCAGGCTTCCACACCTTAGCATTTAACAGTTTAGAAAAGATTACTCTCAATATGATATAAAAGTATTTCAGTTCGACCGAATGAGTTAGCGAGATAGTCCCAAGTGTTTTAGGATTAACATGTTCGCTTGGGATTTAAAATTTCAAATGTTTCTTTGTCTCACCACAAGATAGTGGTGTATGCCTATTTGCTCTATGCATATATTTTTTTCTCTTTTTTTTACGCTCACACTTTTCTTTAAATGCTATGCAAAGGAGCTAGCAATACATTTCACTTAATGTAGAAATTTAAAGTTTAACAATCTCAATTACCAAATTCCACTTGTATACGAAGCATCTTTATAGCTTGAATACTCTACCTCGTCTTGTTCTCACTCTAATTTGATAGCACTTTTAATTTTCCTGTGTTCAAGGTTTCTTTCTCAACTTAACTCATTAGATAATTTTTTCCTTTGGAAATTAAACCATGAACTTACAACATATTGAACAAATTATTTTTATATGTTCCATTAATAGCAATGGTGTGTAAGACTCCTATTTCTATCATCAAGTGCAAGTAAAATTATACTCAAGCCATTCATATATCTAATAAGACAAGCACAAACTCAATAATGCTCTATATATGATAATAAACTTGGAATTTCATAAAAGGGATCTACTATTCTTGAAGGGAATTCTAATGATGCAAACTTTATTTCTAAGTTCAAACTAATGCAAAGCTAAAATAGTAATATAAAACTTATAAGATAGATTATAAGGTCTTAAAGATCTACCCAAGCTTGGAATCAAGTCAGGCGGGATCAAATAATCCCTCACAATTATTTGATACCGTGATTATTGTAGATAACTGTGGCGCCATGGCATGTAACACTACGGTGCGCAGCTTCTTGTTGGTATCCTCTAGGGCAGTGATGCGGTTGTATCACCTGCGCGCACCAATGGTCTTTGGTCCTAGGAATAACTTCTCCTTCCTCATCCATAATAGATGGATCAGGGAAGTAGAAACCGTCCCTCCACTCTTCTTGAAGCTTCACCCTTATACGAGCACCAATGGTAGGCTTCGAGAGTGGCACCGCCGCTTCCTTGCTAGCACCTGCACCAATATTAGGTAATTCCTTACGCTTGAGTGGCCTGGGATCCGTGGTGATGAACTTGATCGTCTCCACACGTCATTTTCCATGCGTCTTGTGACCTTCTCTCTTTTGTTGAGCTCTCTTCATTAGTGCCCAGTTGATCTCCGGGGGATCATAGACATCACGGCTGATGTAGATGTCACTCCAATCTTCATCGGGATCGCTATTGTAGAAGCTTGGCTCGATGTACTCCTTGTACCTCAGGCTAAACCTCTCCACATCCTCGTTGCCGTCAACCATGGACGGGCTGTGAGAGCGTTCCCTGGAAGGAGCAATGATACCCATGGGTTTTCCACGACCTGGGATGGGATAAAGCATGGCTAGATTGGTTCCCGGTGATTATGATTAGAGATAAACACAATGGAAGTATATAAGGGGATCATAGGTCGGTAAAACTCGCGAGAAATACCAAAGTTGTGCCCAAGGAAAGAATCTTAACGAAACAGGGAAATAAATCACGGATTTGGAAAAGTACAACTGTGTAACGACCAACTATACAGACGCGGCCCGTATAGTTCCGGTTGTATAGTTGTTTCCGGGAAGATATTTCCAAAATATCTCGAGTCTAGGTTGGTTAGGTTACTGACTTGGAACTGACACATTTTTTTTCATAATAAAACGAAAAAGAACGGAGATGCCAGAAAGTTTAACGACCAGCTATATGACGGGAGAAAAATTTCCGGTTGTAGAGTTGTGGTCATATATTTTCCAGATATTAAAATTTTTGAGAAGAACTACTGTTGAATTAACGACCAACTATATGGTGGGAGAATTTTCTCTGGCTGTATGGTTACGGTCGTATAGTTGGTAAAACCCTCAGAAACTTCAGAAAAACATGAGGAATTAAAAATTAAAAATTCCAGGAGTATAAATTATGAAAACAAATCACTTATTTAGAGAAAGAAAACTTACCTTGTACTTACCGTTATTTAGTCGGGGGTGACAAGCTCCTCCAATAACAAGGACTTCTTATCTTTTGGAGGAATTGACCTTAGCTCATTTAATAATTCTCGTAAACGAAAATCATCAGGACTAAAGTTCCTCTCAATAATATTGGTGCCTTACTGGGAAAATATGGATACTGCATCCAATATCTTTATTTCTTGTCTCTACATAATTGTAACTCAAATTCTTGAAGTAAAAGGATCCAACAGATCAGTCTTGGCTTATGATTTTTCCTCTCAAGGAGTTCTTTTAAACCATCACGATCCGTATGAACTCTTACTTTTGCATCCACTATATAAGAACAAAATCTATCGCGAGAGAAAAATACAGAAAAGAGTTCTCTTTCTTCCTTAGGATAATTCATTTGAGCACTATTAAAAGTTCTACTAGCATGATGTATAATATTAAATCTGTGACCTATATTTTGTCCCAGAGTTACTCTTGCAGCATCATCACTACCTTCACATATTAAATCAAAAGTCATATCCCATATATGTGGTTTAATGATAGGAGCATGGGATAAAGCATATTTAATTTTATCAAAGGCAGTAAGGCATTTATCATTAAAAAAAATCTTACTCACTTTTGCAAAAGGTTAGTTTAAGGTTTAGAAATTCCTAATGAACCTTCTATAAAAACCCACATGACCAAGAAAACTTCTTATACCTTTTATATCCCTAGGTTGTGGCATTCTCTCTATTGCTTTGACCTTAGCTTTGTCTACTTCAATACCCTTACCTAATACCTTATGTCCATGGACTATACCTTCTTTGACCATGAAATGGCACTTCTCCCAGTTTAGAACAAGACTGGTTTCTTTGCAATGCTGCAAAACCCTTTTGAGATTATCCAAGCAACTAGTAAACAAAGTTCCATAGACAAAGAAGTCATCCATAAATACTTCCATTATCAATTCTATAAAATGGGACTAATGCCCTTCAAATTTATAATGAAATATATGGAACTTTGTTTACTATGTCCAACAATTTACTAAAAAGGATAGTGATCTTTCCTTATTTCTTTATTCAATTTACTGAAATATATACACATCCTATGTCCAACAGTAGTTCTAGTAGGTATCAGTTTATTGTTTTCATTAGGAACAACAGTAAAACCGCTCTTCTTAGGAACACAATGAACATGAATTACCCATTCACTTTCTTTTACATGATAGATTATACCTGCATCTAGTAGGCGTACTATTTATTTTCTTACCACTTTCTTCATTTCGGGATTTAGCCATCCATTGACTTATGCAACTGGTTTAGCACTTTCCTCCATGAATATTTGATGGACGGATATCATGGGACTAATGCCCTTCAAATCATCCATTGAGTACCCAAAGGCCTTGCGACGCTCCTTAAGTACTTTCATGAGTTCTTCTTCTTCATCTCCTAAAAGTTTAGCACTAATAATAACAGGGAATTTATTTTGTATTATCCAAAAATCTATATTTAAGATTATCTGGTAAAGTCCAAAATTCTGGGGGCGGTAATTTCTCGTCCCCTCTCTTTTCTGGCTCTTCAAAATACTCATCAGTTGGAGGCCCTAAAATGGGAATCGAATCGAATTCACTTTCTAATTCTTCTAGGGACTTGTCCTCCATAATTATTTCTTCATAATTTGATTCTTCATTTGCTTCTTCTACTTGATTACTAAAGAAGAGAGTTAACATCTCCTCAATAGTTTTTCCTTTCTCTTCTTCTTGTATTCGTAGAAATCTGTCTTTAAATTTGGAAAGGTGGAATTCTTTTTCTGCTTCCCCAAGCTTAAGAGACACAATCTCCTTTTTTAAATAAACTTTGGCACCTAAATCATTTAAAAAAATTCTTCCAAATATAATTGGGCAAAGAGTGTTAGCTATCATATCAACAACTACAAAATCGATAGGAAAATTTTCATTGCCAATTATGATAGCTGCATCTTCAATTACTCCCATTGGAGCTCTAAGAGATTTATTGGCTAACATGATTGTCATATCAGTATTCTCTATTGTAGCCGGCACTATCTCTTCTTTTATTTCTAAATAAAAACCATAAGATATAACATTAACTGCGGTGCCAAGATCACATAAACCATAATGTGAGGTTTCTTTAAATATGCAGGGAAGAATATGCTTACCAACATATTTTACCTTAATTTGACCTTCAACCAGTACGAAAGTCTCTCTATCAAGTTCAACTATGTTGCAATGTGCATACATAGCCATAATTGCTTCCTTGGTTACCTCTTCATCTTTGGTTTCATCCAAATATTCTTCAACTTCTAGCACACTTTCCTCTTGTTTTTTCTGTTGTACTGCTTTAACTTGTTCATATTCCAAAATATGTTTTTGCGTAGTGTTAGGGAAAGATACCTCATACATTGGTTCTAGGGAGTCCAGCGTTGCTTTAACTTATCTTTTCTTCTCTGGTTCGGGTGGTGTATCATATTTTACCCAACCCTCTTTTGGAGCTTTGATATGTTATGTAAAAGCTTTAACAACATGCAACACAAGATCTGAATCCAAATAAAGTTCTTTAGATAATTCATTAACATTGCCCTTTTTATCATAGTCATGAATACAATCATAATCTATTTCTATGCCTCCTTCGTTTTCTAGACCAAAATTCTAAGAAACTCTATGATCACGAATTATATTAACTAAACCCAAAGATTTAGTTATGGGAAGATTCATAAAAGCTCCTCTCGCGCAAGAGTCTAGTTCCAATTTATTAGGTTCAATTAAACCGCCATAAAAGATATGCAATAAATACCATTCAGGAAAATCATGATGAGGACATTAATTAAGTAAATCTTTGAATCTTATATAATCTCTTACTAGTCCTTCATCAGGACGTATAGCATCCCATCTGTCTAACATATGTAATGCTACATGGTTCCTAATAAAAGCTACTTCCTACATATTATTCTTGCATTGGATCATCAATATATCATGCTCATGTCACCATGCCACATTGCATTTGAGCATCATATAAAACCCCTTTGTTGGTTCTTATCCCTTATGCATTCATATGGTATTACTTGTATTTTCTTCTTGATAAATTGCTTCATGCCCAAGTTGAGATGGGGGAATATCTTTTATTAACTCCACCACCTTTCTTTGTCATCACCTTACAATTCCACCATCCTAATGATATATGAGCCTTTGCAATTATATTTGGTATTTACATCTAGCTCATATGTGTTGGGGTGGATCCACTTCTTTCTACATGCTTCCATATATTATACATGTTGTTTTTACAATATTGGATATGGGAAGCCACATGGCCACCTTTGCATTCTATGCGAGTAGTTTTACTTCTCAAGCTTCTATATGGTTTATATTTGAATGTAAGCTCATTATGAATATAATTGTGACTCTATATTTATTAGTGGATCACACACACTTGTTGGTCACTTTATATTCATTCATGCTTTATTCCATATTTACCATGTGGGGAAGAAAGCTCATATTTTCTTTTTTGCATTGGCCTTATTCAATTTGGATGCATTTATGTATATATATCCATGTGTTCAAATAGTTGTTTTCACAACTAGTAGTGGCATTTATTACATCATGCATGGGCCATGCAACCAAGCCCCATTTTCCCTCCATGTGGGTATTATTTGGATTTGAATGGAACTTGGTTGAATCACATATCTACAAGTGGATCAAATTCAAATAAACCTACATGTACCCAAGTGGTTTTCCCTACTTGATCTCTTTTGGGTTATTTGAGCTTGTGATTTTTTTGGAGCCTTTTTGTATTGCTTGTTTAAATAAAACAATCCAGAAAAACGAGTTTAATTCAAACCAGTTTTACCTAGCTACTAATCTTCCCAACCTAGCTTTCTACCCCTTCCACTTAGCTAGCTAAATCTGAGCAAAACCCTAACTAATACCTAAAACCCTTTTTAGCTACACCCCACCGCCGCCTCCTGGCACCTCCTGTTTTCCCTGACTGGCACAAACACCAGACCAGCTAGCCAGTTTGCCGTGCTCCCTTGCCTACCAGGTTCGACCGCACCAGCTGGGCGCCCGCGCCAACCCTGTTCCTCTTCTCGCCGAGCACGTGAAGCCGATCGCACCAACCCCGACTGTTTTTTTCATCTGTGCCCTAGTCGTGTTCGTCGCCTCATCGTGGTCGTCAGCCGCCGCGCGCCGCGCCAGCGCGCGCTCCGTGCAAGATGCAGCAACACAAGTCCCGGCAGTATCAACAGCGTGCGTATCTACAGAGCCACCGCAGCCAGTTTTCTCCCTATTTTCAGCAACGAGACCCCGCCGTTGTAGGTCTCCTTTGACAAATCTCTGAACACCAATCTTGTAGATCTTGTGTTCCTCTGAAATTTTGATTTTTTGCGTATTGGTGAAATTCCCAATGGATTTATCGCCATTGTCCTCCGAAAGTAGGGATCAGCTGGCTAATCTCGCGTATGTGATTTAGTTCGTCAGGAGATTTTTTTCCTCCTCCATGCTGCTGTTCCTCGACGTTTACGGTTTGATACAACCCTCCTCCGGCAATACTCCCTGAACCATAGTTGTAGCCCTTGGTATTCTCTACATCTTTTCTTTTTACGGTGTCCAGAGATCCCTCTTCGTTTTCTCGCCATCCTCGTTCTAAGATCGCACCAAAAACCCGGCCTTGCAGTTTTCAATGCCATTAGCGATCGTTCCCTGCTCGTCACCTTTTCCCGGCGCATAGAAGCTTCCTTTGGAGAAACTTCCTTCTTAAAAGTTGTAGCCCTTTGCAAGATCTACAAATTTTGTTTTAACGAAATCTTCAAAATCTTCACCGAGTCGTCGCCACCTTCGTTTGAGCTCTGTCTGATTCTCTGAAAAATTTACTAGATCTAAAATTCAGTTCCGTCAATTCCAAACCACCTCCCAGAATATTTTATAAGAAGACCCCTGTAGTTTTCCTGATCTAAACCCGCAGTCCCAGGCTCGCCTACATGTCGCCTCCTTGTTGGACCGTGTGCGGCGTTGTGGCCCTGCTGTTCCTAGGCCCACCTGTTATTGACAGTGGGTAGACTAACCTAGGTAAGAAAAGTCAGGAGTTGTTTCAGAATTCAAAATTAAAATTGATTTCCATTCTGCTTAAATATAAACTCATTTATAACTTTTAAATAAATAAGATTTTGAATAAAAGTTTAATGTGAAATATGTTTAGTTTTTCAATAGGAATTAATCATATTCAAATATTTCCAAATCTGGGTCAACTAGTCCAATCTTCGACTTTGACCCCTCTTTAATAATTTTGACTTAAATAGTATTTTAAATTCACAATTTCAAATAATACAAGTAATATATGATTTTGAATAAGAAAAACATGAGGATTGTGAATATTCTACTTATAAAATCATTTGGGCAATTTAAAAATTTCGAATTAATAAATGCCTTTTCTTAATTATTGCATAACTTTAAATCCGTAACTCCGAATTCGACAAATGATATGTCTAAATCGATTAGCTCGATGAGCCCGTTCTAACTATGCGTTACATATATGAATTGAAGCATGCATCATATAAATATTTAATAATAAGAACTATTTATGGGAGTAAAACATGCCTAAATAAATTAACAAAGTGCTTTATTATTGTTTCCACACCCCACCTATGCCATGCTATATCATACCATGTAAATTGTGCATTATATCATCATGGCATATCTTGTTTGCTTGTTGCATATGATTTATATGATTGTGCAATGTATTTATTTCGGCCCCTTGTATGTTTGGTTTTTATCCGGATAGACGCCGAGCAAGGAGCTTACTAGGAGACTCAGGAGTTATACCCGGAGCCATCTTATTCCACAACTGAACTGTCAGGCAAGCATTTCCCCATGCTTGCACTATATATAGTACCTATTGCATCTATCTTATTCTTGCATCATGTGTCGTGATCCGAATAAAATTGAATCCCAAGTATTCCATAGCCTTTACTTTTAAACCCTACCGAAACTTGTTCCCTGAATCCTATGAGCCATTAATACAAGAGTTGTTTGAGCCATGCGAGTCATAGAATTGCATGTGTAGGGTTTGTGGGTGTCTTGGGAAAAATAAGGTACCTAAACAACTGAATTGAGTAGTAATGGGATAACTAAAGAAAGAGGCACCGGTGGGCAATAGTTAAGATCTGATTTTTATCCGCCCACTTGTGTCCCGTAGGACCCCGAGTACTTGATTCATGTTCCTGGACTATCGCAGTATCCGCATGTGGGACCATGAACCCCCCTCACCAGAGCTTGAGTCATTTCCTATTTCCGGGGGCCACAAACTAGTTTGGGGCTTTACTACTATCCTATACTTATGCCATGCTTTACTGCTTTATTTACTATTGCGCGTGGAGTGCATGTACTGTTTTGGAACCTCGTGCCATGTTTCCGCTGTATCGACAAGCCCAGTCACACGTTCGGGTTCCCAGTCGTTTACCGCCATCACCACACACCTTGGGTCCGTCGTGGAGCCGACCGACTTCATAGCGGGTAGCTTAGTGGGGTGGCCCCCAAAATATTTAATGAATCATGTGATTGCTTTGTCGTGATGCCTCGTTGGGTTTTCATTTGGTATTTCCGAGGTTGATCGTGCATGTGTTTCTATTTGTGCACCCCTGTAGGATAAATCTGTCTGAAAGCTGTGTCCATGGTTATGGACGACTTGGATCACAGTTTCTCGATCATAGACAAGCATAACTAAAGTATTGCTTTTAAATTGACTAAAAACTTGTCTAGTAATAGTGCAATATTCATGGAATGATTAATAAAACTGCCAACGGCTGGCATGTTCTCCCGCCTTGTCGTTCGGGAATGAGGAGGTGGGCGAGCAAATGTTGATATATATCTGTTGGGAAAATTAACTGATGTTTACTTAACGAGCGTCGGTCTATCATTAGTTAGGCGGATGTCGTAGCATGTCTCTATAGAACTGCTAGGCTTTACTTTCGCTGCAATTGCATCACCCTCAGGTTGTCCCCTTTAGATGCATAAATACTTGCTGAGCCCCCTAGGGTCTCACACGATAAATATTTGGTTCAGATGAACAGTTTTACCCACAGGAAGGCTGATGGCGTCCGGTATTGGGAGTGCTTTGTTGGAAACCCCAAGAGCAAGGTGTGATGAGCACATCAGCAAGTCTTTCCTCAGTAGAGACCGAGGTTATCGAACTAGAAGGAGGAAGGAAACGTCTCAAAGCTGTTGCAAGCAACGTGGAAACCTGCACAACACAAACTCAAGACTTTTCCCCAACGAATCAGTGAGGTTGTCAAGCTCACTGGTTTGCTGTAACAAAGGATTAAACGCATGGTATAGAAGGTAATGGTTTGAAGCAAGTAAACACGTAATAGCGGAGGATGTATCAATGGTAAAGATTGGACTGAGGTCCATAGTTCACTAGAGGTGCTCTCCTTAGATAAACAACATGGCATGAAGTGTAAACAAATTACAACAGGGCAATTGACAGGAACTGAGCAAGGCATAACAATGCAATACCAGACAAAAAGATCCTATGAGATTCGATTGGGCAATACAGCAATATACATAGACCGCCATCCAACTGCATCTATGACTAGAAGTCCACCTTAAGGTTATCATCCGAACCCCCTCCAGTATTAAGTTGCAAGCAACAGACAACTGCTTTAAGCAAAGTATGTAAGGTAAACAATCCACTTGTTCTATGAATAAGAGACCGTTGTTTTCTCCCTAGTAGCAACAACACATCTACAAATGAAGAGATTTCTATCACTTCCCTTGGAAACTAGAGGCATGAACCCACTATCGAGCATTTAATACCCCCTCTTGGAGTCACTAGCAACTACTTCGCCAAGATAGCTACTAACAACGGAGAGCATGCAAGATCACAAACAACATAGACATGATAGAATCAGAAAGACAAAACCATTAATCAATTCGACATAGTAATCTCAATATCCATCGGATCCCAATGATCATGAGGGGAGCTCACAAGATCTATACATGAAAGCAAAAGGAGGAGATACAACCATCTAGCTACTACATGGACCCGTAGTCCAAGGTGGAACTACTCACGCATCATACCGGAGAAGAAGGCCCCCGGGATGATCTCCCCTCCGGCAGGGTGCCGGGAAGAACTTCAGATCCACCCCGATCTAGGGATGACGGTGGCGGCGGCTGACATGGTTATACCCTACGGGTACCTGACTTCAGCATACCTGGTCCAGCACAAGGAAGGCCCACAGCAGATATACGCTGCCCCATGAAGATTTTCGGGTGGCCAAGGCCCATGTCGTCTTCGGATCCTTGGAGAGCAAGACTAGTGTAGATAGGAAATTCAAAGGGGTAAAACCCTAGAACTTGTAACCGACTAGGACTATGCCCGGGACCTGCCTAAGTCTATATAAAGGCCAGGAGGGCACGTCCTAGATCTCTCGACTCATACTTTTGCACACGCCTCCACGCCAGATCGAACCTGCGCACCCTGTAACCTTCGGTTCCGCCGTAATCAAGAGCAGACAAGCAGGAGTAGGGTTTTCCCTCCGGGGGCCTGAACCTGGGTAAATCTCGTGTCCCCTGGTTGCTTGTCTGTTAACCGTGCCACAATCTCCAGCATCCCCATCTTCTCCAAAACCCAAGTCCATAACAATGGGCATTGATGAGATTAAACCTCGTCAATTGGCGCCGTCTATGGGAATCGGGGCTGCTGATTGTGCGATCGTGACGGTTCCGACCCGATCGATCTACAACTCCGCGGCGATGGAGAATCACCTCCTCTTTGGCGCTTTCGACTTCACCGCCCACTCGCCGGCCACCATGAAGGATTTCGAGCCCGTAGGCGACAGACTCGAAATTTTGTTCGGGAGCTTCTGCTTCTAGGTGGGACAAACTGGCACACTCCGCCTTCCTGAGCGGGTGCCCGTGCCATCAATCAGGCCCGCCTCGTGGGCTCCACACCCCGTGCTACGCACATCACCATCGACAGACGAGTTCTACAACAGCAGCAGCTGCAACTCCGATCTGTGCGATCCGCCTTCGGATGAAGGGACCTACGGTTCCGGATCTGAAAGGTGCGGCAACAGCGAACCGATCTACGAGCGCTACCAATGCGCCGCAGTCATCCAGGAGCAACAAACGCCTAACCCGCCGCCCAACACAAACCCCAACCCGCAGGACAGAAACGGCGGAAACAGCGGGAACAGAAGAAGCCAGTCACCCCCACCCGAAGGGGAAAACAACGGCCACGTCAATCCAACTTAGCAAAGAAGGATGGGTCCAAGCACGCCGTGCCGTCGCAGGTGACATAGTCCTGCCTGTGGACTCCCCACGTGATCTACTGATGGCATACCACTACCTCCTCATCGAGGAGCACAAGAAGCAAGTCAAGATGCAGGAGACGCTCGACAAACGCAAGCAAGCAGCCTCCGAGTCCAGCGCGCGACGAGCTGCGCTCTCCGCCATAGCGCCTGGCTCTAGCACAAACGGAAACCAGGGAAACAAGCACCGCTCTCGGGTGGAAAACATGGATCCCAAGGAGCGCCGTGACGTAACCCGAACTCTCCACACATCGTTCATGGATATGGATGCCGACGGCAACATCATCCCGAAGACACCGCAAGCTGCAATCATGGCAGCCACTGCGTATCTCGCGGCTCACCCACCTCCGGAGGGAGACCCGAAAAGAGCCATGCATAAGTCCGCACTCACCGGACTCGGACTCGTCGGAGCCGCACTCCACGAAGATGCTCCTGCGGAGCCAAAGAAGAAAGCTCCGGCCAGGCGCGACCGGAGCCCCACCCCCTCATCGGAAGAGGAAGAGGAGCACGACCTTCCTCGAAGGAAGAAGAGCTCGCATCGCCACAAACGCGACTACGACGCCAGAGACGCGCTTACACATCGCAAAATCGACAAAGCACGCGCCAAACGTGCATGCTCGTCTAAATCCGAGATGGATGAAGACGAAGGAGAACTCTGCGGAGCTCGATGCTTCAGCAGATCTGTTCGGGGAACACAGATGCCACGCAATTTCAAGCTTCCTTCGGATACTCCGAAGTTCAACGGCACGCAAGATCCAAAATCCTAGCTCAGTGACCATCTATCATCCGTCAAGCTTCACGGAGGCAACAAAGAAACCACCATGCAATGCCTTCAGCTGCAGCTGACAGGTGCGGCGCGGGTCTGGCTCAGCAGCCTATCATCAGGATCCATCCGAAGCTAGGAGGAGCTCGCTTACAGCTTCATCCGAAATTTCAAGGGCACCAGCAAGAGGCCCGCCTCAATCGAAGAGTTGCGAGCCTGCACTCAGAGAACGGGGGAATCTATTCACTCGTACATATTATGCTGGTCTACCACCAAGAACTCCGCAGCACATATCTCCGAGGAGAGGGCCATCGACGCCTTCAGAGATGGCGTCAAACGCCAAGATTTCAAGGAGGAACTTGGGCGTGTCAAGCCCAAGACACTCGACCACCTCATGGAAATTGCCAACAGTTGGGCAGACGGCGAAGATTGCATCCAGCGAGCGCAATAAGATGAAGAGGACGACTATGGCCGAAGACGTGAACGCTGCAGCAAGAGGAGATCGCGCGTTTACGAGGACCGCGACGGACCCGACATGGTCGCGGCCGGCTACGCCGACCGCCGTAACTACAACAGCCGCAACAACGGAGGATACCGCGGCAGAAACTTCCGTGACAACGGACGACCAACGCAGTCGTGGCAACGCCGCGACCGTGACAACGGACCCTCAGCATTCGACAAACTTTCGGGTCCATGCACCATCCACTTCTACATCGACAAACAGGATGGCAAAAAGAAAGCCAGCCACATGCTCAAGAATTGCCGCGAGTTCCAGAAACTCAGCGAAAGCATGGTGCAGATGAGGCAACAAGCCCCAATCCCTGCGTTCGGAAATGCACCTGCGCCAGGTGAAATAGCACACGGAGCTCCTCCACCGCCACCTATTGGAGGCCTAAACCAACCAGTCGCACCAGCGCAAAACAACGCCGGGGTCGGATACCCCCCCACCAAAGGGAGCACTAAATATGATCCAGAAGGGACGCCCCACAAACAGGGTGCAGAAGAAAATCACCCGACAAATCAACTTGGCCGTGGCAACTCCGCCTGCAATCCCTGAGTACCTCAGCGGATCGGAGTCCTGCATCACATTCACTCGCGCGGATCACCCTTGCCAGATCCCTCGCCCAGGTCATGCTGCCCTGGTGCTGGAGGCGCAGATCGGAGGCTTCGAGATGAGTCGCGTCTTCATGGACGGCGGCAGCGGCATCAATCTAATGTTCGCAAGCACTCTAGCAGCTATGCGGATCCCGCAATGCAGCCTGGAACAATCAGACACGACGTTCCATGGCATTGTCCCAGGAAAGGGCATATTCCCCCTGGGCAAAATAGGGCTCGACGTAATCTTCGGGAAGCCGGACAATTTTCGGCAGGAGCACCTAGAACTTGAAGTGGTGGACTGGCCGTCGCAATACCACGCCATCCTAGGGCGTGTAGCATTCGCAAGGTTCCTGGCCGTCCCACACTACGCATACCTACTACTCAAGATGCCAGGACCAAGGGGCGTCATCACGGTCCATGGGAGCTTCACCCGATCGGACCAATGCGACAGGGATTTCAACAAAATATCCCAGTCTTTCGGCATGCAAGACGAGCTTGTAAGGCTCCGCGAGGTGACGGACAACGGGGCACCCCCAGTCACAAGGCAAAACGCACCCGACATGTCCTTCGACTCCACCGTCAACACCAAGAAAGTGCAGGTCCGTCCGACGGATGCCTCCAAGACGGCGCTGATCGCTAATGACCTTAGTGCCGCATAGGAAGGCGCGCTCGTCGAATTCCTCCGTGAGCGCTGGGAAATCTTCGCCTGGTGTCTTGCGGACATGCCAGGAGTTCCCAGGGAATTCGCCAAGCACGCACTCAACGTCTTTCCAGACACCAAGCCAGTCAAGCAGTCCATCCGAAGACTGTCAGAGCCACGAGCCGAAGCTATCGGCAAGGAAATCAATAAACTACTCGCTGTAGACTTCATCAGGGAAATCAAAGAAAGCGAGTGGCTTGCAAACACGGTGATGGTCCCAAAGAAGGACACAGACATCCTGCGGATGTGCGTGGACTTCACGTCACTAAACAAGCATTGCCCAAAGGACCACTTCCCTCTTCCACGGATCGACCAGATCATCGATTCGACTGCAGGTTGTGAGAAACTCTCCTTCCTCGACGCCTACTCAGGCTATAACCAGATTCGGCTCAAGGTCGAAGATCAGGAGAAAACGGCGTTTATCACACCGTTCGGAGTATTCTGTTACAACACAATGCCCTTCGGGCTAAAGAACGCGGGTGCTACGTACCAGCGATGCATGCAGTCCTGCCTCAAGGACCAGATCGGTCGCAATGTCCAAGTCTATGTCGACGACATAGTAATAAAAACTAAGGAGGCAAGGACACTTATCGATGATCTCCGCGAGACGTTCGAAAACCTTGATCGCTACAGGATCAAGCTCAACCCCGAAAAGTGTGCCTTCGGTGTCCCATCAGGTCAGCTGCTCGGATACTTCATCTCTCAACGAGGGATCGAGGTGAACCCGAAGAAAATCAGAGCCATCATGACGATGGAGAAGCCGAAAAACCTCAAGGGCGTCCAGCAGCTCGCAGGACGAGTAGCGGCACTAAGCAGGTTCATCAGCCGCATGGGCGAGAAGGCCCTACCATTCTACCAGCTGCTGCGCAAGGCAAACAAGTTCGAGTGGACACCAGAAGCCAACGACGCATTCGAAAGCCTCAAGCGGCTCCTCTCCACCTCGCCCGTTTTGGTCATGCCAAAGGAGCGCGAGCCCCTGCTGCTATACATAGCAGCCACACACCAGGTGGTCAGCACCGTACTCGTGGTCGAACGACCCGAAGAAGGCAAGACCCACGGGGTCCAGCGCCCAATTGACTACCTCAGTGAGGTACTGACACCAACAAAGCAGAGGTACCCTCACTACCAGAAGCTAGCCTACGGCATGTTCATGACGGCTCGACGGCTGAGCCACTACTTCCAGGAGCATCACGTGATGGTCGTTAACGAGGCACCCCTGAACAGCATCCTGAATAACCCGGAGGCCACAGGACGGGTGGCCCTGTGGGGCATCGAACTGTCACCCTTGGACATCGTCTACGAGAAGCGACACGCAATTAAATCTGAAGTACTTCCGGACTTCCTGGTACATTGGATGGAGCTGTAGCTGCCAGACACCCCAGATATATCGCAGTCATGGACAATGCACTTCGACGGCTCCAAGCATGAAGCCGGAGCAGGGGCAGGGGTCATACTGACCTCCCCGCAAGGCGACAAGATGAAGTACGTTCTTCGGACGAAATTCAGAGCCTCCAACAACGAGGCCGAATACGAAGCCCTCATCCATGGCATGAGGATGGCAAAGATATGCGGCGCAACGCGCCTGGTCATCTACGGTGACTCCAACCTCGTCGTCTAGCAGACGATGAATGAGTGCGATGCACACGCCGAAAACATGATCGCGTACCGCGCGCTCTACAACGCACTCGAAGGAGAATTCGACGGCTGCGAGCTTCAACATGTTGGACGAGAAAGCAACGAGGAAGCCGACAGACTCGCCAACATCGGCTCCACTTGCGCAAAGGTGCCAATAGGTGTGTTCCTTGAACAGATCTGCATGCCATCCATCAAGCGGAAATTCCCCAAGGGATCACCCGAAGAAGCAGAACACTCGGGAGCTACACTACCCGAAGGACACGAAGGACCCGAAAAACTGGACACAGAGGTAGCCACGGTCAACCTAATGCAGGTCATGGCAGTCGAAGAAACTTGGACGCGACCATACCTCCAGTTCTTGATAAACGGAGAACTACCTGACAGCCCGACAGATGCCCGGCACATATCTCGTCGGTCAAAAGCCTTCACCATCATCAACGGCGAGCTGTACAAACGCAGCATCACGGGTGTACTACAACGGTGCGTCACCATCGACGACGGCAAAGCCATACTCCAAGACATCCATGAGGGCATCTGCGGCCACCACACAGGCAGCCGCTCCCTTGTCGCCAAAGCTCTACGAGCAGGATTCTACTGGCCAACGGCCATGAGCGACGCAAAGGACATCGTCCGAAGATGCAACGAATGTCAACGGTTCGCCGACAAACCGCACGCACCTGGGTCCGAGCTCAGACCCATACCCATAGCCTGGCCTTTTGCTCAATGGGGCCTTGACATGATCGGCAAACTGCCAAAATCCTCGAAAGGGGGACACGTCTTCCTCCTGGTTGCAGTCGACAAATTCACCAAGTGGATCGAGGCCATGCCAGTCACCAACCAGAAGGGCAAAACCGCCGTCAAATTCATCGAGTCCATTGTCTACAGGTTCGGCGTACCGCACAGCATCATCACCGACAACGGATCAAACTTCATCTCCGAAGAATTCCAGGACTTCTGCGAAGGCCTTGGGATCAACATCACGTATGCCTCAGTGGCACACCCGCAAACAAACGGGCAAGTGGAAAAGGCCAATGGCCTAATCGGCGTCAGCATCAAGAAGCGCCTCATGAGCTCACTCGAGCAAAAAACTGGAAACTGGACGAAAGAGCTACCATCTGTCCTGTGGAGCTTACGGACTACGCCAAACAGCTCCACCGGCTACACACCGTTCTTCATGGTGCACAGAGCTGAGGCCGTGCTACCAGCCGAAGTACGCCACCAGGCCCCACGAGTCGTCGCTTACAGCGAAGCCGAATCCACGGCTGCACTCGAAGATGCCGTTGACACACTCGACGAAGCACGGGATATAGCAGCAGCTCGATCAGCGGTGTACCAGCAGAGTCTCCGCAACTACCACAGCCGCCGGATGCGTCCAAGGTCCTTCGTCGAAGGAGACCTCGTCTTGCGACTCAAGCAAAAGCGACCGAATAAATTCGAGTCACCATGGGAAGGACCCTACGTCATCACCGAAGTCATCCTAGGTGGCGCCTATCGCCTCAAGCACGTGGAGTCTAGAGTCGCATACTCCAACCCATGGAATATCTCGCACCTGGGACGATTCTATCCGTAGCAACCTACCCCCTTTTTTACTTTCAATAAGGCTTTCAGCCTAGGCTACTCAGCCGAACAATGTACCTCCTCCATTACGATATAAATAAAGCTAAGTGTCTCGCCCCAAAACTTCAGTTCGCTATTTTCGCAACTTTACTACATGCTACATACGCACTCGGGGGCTCCCCCCACCTCACGATTTCATCGACTGGGGATCAAACATGTACACCTGAGTAGCTGACAACGTCAGGCAAACGAAAAGGACATGTACTCAATCAAAACACTGTGTTTAAACAACAAAAATGAACCTTTACAACAAAGGGCACAACACGCCCAGCCGAAATATACAAATTTTACATCTATCTGTTTATTTTCAGGTCCTACCTATTCTGAAGAATAACCCGAGCACGCTGCTCAAACAAATCTACCACCTGTTCGGCATACTGTCTTACAGCTGCGTAATGTGGGCGCATGTCCCACTCACCGCCGTCCGGCCGAGAAGGTGGCCCAGCTGCCACAGCAGCCAAATTTACGTCAGGACGGTGCACCCTCACAAGAGACAAAGCAGCCTTCACTCCCGCGACGAGCTGCTGCCGCACCAGCTCCTTGACATTGCTCGCACTCCGAAACTTCGACAGAAGACCCGCAAGGGTCGTCGGTACGGCATCCAAAGGAAACATGACGTGCAGCACCGAGGAAAGTGATGTCTGCACTTAGCGGAGCACCCGTGAAACTTGATAAACACGATCATGCACCGTCGCCAGAGCCATGGCGCGATCGCGATCCATCCAGAAGAAGCCGCCGGCCTCCATGTCCTGTTGAGTCAAGCAATTGACCCGAATAGCGACACGCTCCTTTTCTTCCCTCGGAGCAAGATTCGCACCTGCGACAATCGCACAGAACAAGAATAAGGCCAGCAGGCTCATCCGAAGAAGTGAGCTACAGCTCGAACCAAAGATCAACTTACATTGCAGCTTCTCGGACAGCCGAACCAGCTCCGTCATCAAGTACTCCTCTCTGGCTGCACCACGATCCGCCTTGGACTTCCAAACGTCGGCACGACCGCGTAACCCGAGCAACTCCCTCTCCAGACTACGCACGCGGTCCCGAAGGAAAGTGAGCTGCGAGGAATCATCCAGCGATGGTCGCAATGGCATTGCGGATGAGGTGTCAACTGGGTCAGCACCCGAAGGAACCTATAGCATCAGAAAAAGAAAGGAACACAGACATTCAGCCAAGGATAGAGCGCAACTCAGAGGAATTCATTAAATATATAAGGCCACTACGTGGCACAAGGATGGTATTCTTCAAGATATTTACAACAAAAGTAGACTACAAACTACCCTACGTCTACTCCGCCTAAGATACAGGACCCTGAGTCGCCTCGGAGCCAGACTGCCTAGCTTTGGCCCTGCCCTGCTGCCGCAGTGCATACTCAGACAGCAAATCAATGAGCTTGGGCCCATATCGCTTGCAGCGAGCAGAATAGGCAGCAAAGGCTACCTCGGATCCATCCGCAGCCGTCGGCATCCGAGAGGTGATCTGAGGCAGATCCAGCTCCGCTCCAGCCGCCAAGGCCATCGCCAGCCCGACGGACGCGCCGATGCCCTTCTGCTTGCGCTTGTACGCCGCAGGCGCTTCGGCTGATAGAGCCTCCGCCAGAGCATCCACATCATCAAGGGCTACGCCCTTCGGGTCAAGCTCCCTGTAGAAGCGACCAAGGACCTCTTTCGCCTTGGCAAGGGAGCGGACGACGGTGCTGCAGCGGTCTTTGACCGCCACAGTGGCATCATCTAGAGCACTCCCGTGCTCCAGAGCACCGCGGTCGAACTCGATGCTTGCGGCATCTGAGACAAAAAATAAGAAGGAAAGCATGAAGAAAATCAGCACAGAAGAAGACCCGAAGAAAAAGAAACAAGTACAACACTAGCACTCACCCGAAAGAGCCTTGGCAGCAGCCATGAGCTTCGTTGCTACCTCTTTTTCACGAGCAGCCGCTACAGTTGCCAGCTGCTCCTCACGATCCGCAGCCTCCTGCTGCAGACGCTCCTTCGCTTCGGCTACCTTAGTCAGCTCTAGCTCGAGGCGCTCTTTCGCACCAATGGTGGCTTCGGCCTTCTGCTCCGACTGACCAAGGCTCTTCTTGAGAGCGTCGACCTTACGGAGAGAATCGTTATGCTCCTCTGCATTCAAGACAAACAAGTGTCAAACAACAGAACCAGGATACATAAGAAAGGCATTGAAAGACAGATGGATACCTTGAAGCTGCCGAAGGTTCGCCTCCAGCGCCAGGCGCTCTTGCACCAGCCGCTTGGCCTCCTGCACAAAAGGCTGAGGAAAAAGCAATAGCAGTAAGAAAAGGACTTGGGGGCTACGCCCAACACAAAGGAGTAAAAACAAAATTTGCACACGAAGATACTCGGGGGCTCCCCCCGTGACATAAAATAAAGGAACTTACATTCTCTGATGGTGACTCCGAAGGCCCGCCTGCGAAATTCTGAGGCGCAACCACCTGCGCCTCCTGCATAGGAGGATCCGGAGCGGCGCCCCCCGAAGTCGCCACCGTTTGAGGAGGAGGAGACGCAATCTTCGACTCCCCCATCATCTCCCGTGCACCATCACTGGAGGAATCATGGGAGGAATGCCTGCGTACAAATCAATCAGTACAAGCGCAAAAATCATGAAGGAAAAAAGACAATAGTACAACAAGAAAACTTACGAGCCAAGCGAGCTCAGGTCGAAGACAGGAGGAGTCCTTCGGACTCTCTTCTCCTCTTTCTTCTCTTCCTTCCTCTCCTCCTTTTTCTCTTCCTTCTTCCGCTTCGCTGGCGGGTGCGGGGCTACAGCCCGCACAGGAATGGTAGGAAGGGGAGAGGACGAACCTCCATGATCATCACTATGACACTCAAGGCCCAGAGGGTTCCTGGGAGTCGGAGGAGTTGAAGCATCCGAAGACTCGCTGGAGCTCCGTGCTCGCTTGCGCATATGATCCTCACTCGACTCGTCGGCATCCTCCGCAGGAGATCGCGCCGACGGCAGCTCGGACACGGACTCAACCACTTCATTATCCGAGGCAGCCAGAAATAATTCGGGCAATGGAGGTACCATGCCTGGCACTTTGAAGCTCTGCAAAATCAGAAGGAACTTTGTTAGCAAACAAAGGAAATAAATACGCAGCCTACAAAAAGCACTACATAAACAAATCTACACCTGCGGTACGGCCAACGTCGAAGAAAATGGAGGAGTTAGCGACTTCCCGGGATTTCTTCTCCGGCCTTGAACTTCAGCAGCGCACGAAGGGCCCTGTCAAGATCCCCCTCGGAGATTTTTCTCAGCCGAAACCCTCGTTGGATCACGGCGCCCAGAATAAAGAAACATCGGGTCCACCCTCGCTTGGAGAGGTTGCACCCGATGCTCAAGAAAAGTCCGGATGATGTCCACGCCGTTCACCTCCTTCTCTGGAATCAGCTGGAGATCCTCCACCCGACGGTAAAGGGCCTCTATCTCCGCCTTCTCACCGTCCAAGATTTGGTTTTTCCAAGACCTTTTCGGCTCAATCATTTGGGAGGGGTCAAAGGGAACAAGACCAAAATCTTGCCCGGGCACTACGGAGTCGCGGATATAAAACCATCGCCTCCGCCAGTACTGGACAGATTCGGACATGGAAAAAGAAAAGGACAGAAGATTGGGACTAAGGGAAATGATGCAACCCCCAATGGGATATACACCATCCGAACCGGATTGCCTCTTCACGGAATAGAGCTTCCGGAAGAGACCGAAGTGCGGCTCAATGCCAAGCCAGCACTCGCAAAAAGTGACAAAACACGCAATGTGGAGAAGAGAATTGGGAGACAGATGATGAAGCTGAATCCCATAAAAGAGGAGCAGTCCACGGAGGAAATTGTGGACTGGAAAAGATAACCCACGCATAACGAATGCGAGAAACATAACCCGATACCCAGATGGGGGACGGGGGATTACCTCATTGCCAGGAAGTTTCACGGCCTCCCTATCTTGCAGGATCAGGCCCCGCTCGCGAAGCTTGCGGAGATCGCTCTCCCGCGTCTCTGACCGACGCCAGCCACCGTCGGTGACACGGGTAGCGGCGGTGCCTTTCTGTCCTCCGGCGGCGCTGGTCCCAACGGCAGACGAGGACTTCTTCGACTTCCCCATTGCGCTACGGCGGCGCCGGTGGTGAAAACGCAGAAACAATGACGGAAATGTGGAAGGAAATCCCAGCGCGCAGCAAGAATCGCTAGAGAACAAGGAAGCAGTGAAAACAAGAAATGGTGCGGTGAAAACAAACCGCTGCTCTCCTCAATGATTATAACAGCGAAGACGACACACGGCAGCCGTCCATCCAGAAGACCTAACGCCAACGGTAGATCCGGCCGTACACGTGTCAGCATCACAACGAACCTTCGTTACCACGCCGCCCACCACGCGCGGAAATCGAGGAGACGCCGTAATTATCTCCACGCCGCGCGTGACCGGTCAATTCAAAGTCAGCAAGTGGGACCCACGCTTCGTCCAGTCAAGTCATCTCTGGCGTAGCAGACGCTTGAGGTCATCGATCGTCAGCACTGACGTCATCAAAAGCTATACTAGCACCAACTACAATTCTTCGGCTTCACAGCTAAGAGTACTCACTCGAATCTTCGATTCGACTAAATACTCGGGGGCTACTCCTACCAGGAGCGCTGGCCGCGCACCCGGAAGATGAATAAAGACAAAGTATTTCTTCGAGTCCTACGTCGAGTCTACGACTCCACTATGGACTCGGGGGCTACTCCCATAGGGAGGATGAATTTAAGCATCCAAAATTTTTCATGTCCTACGGACTTAACAACTGAACAATGCTTGATCTAAAGTCTCTGCTCGAGTCTACGACTCGAACAGACACTCGGGGACTACTCCCATAGGGAGCGCTGGTCGCGCACCCTATGAAATCTTCGACTGCGATCTTTCGGATCAGCACGCAAAAACTTTTTGGCAACTTTTCCCCAACAAAACGACCAAGTGAGCGACAATCTCCTAGTACACCCGAAGCACCTCCGTGGTGATAAATGTTCGGATGCTGCGTCTGCGACGCAAAGATAAGACCTGCAGATATCATCTGATGGCCTGGCAACGCACATGACTGCGCTCTGCTAGTATAAATCCATGCCAACAGGCGTGATGAAAAATCCCGACGGACGCGTTGGGTACATCAATTAAAAACACTGGAATTCCACTCCTGTAAGAACTCCGCGGCCTGAGTCGAATTACGCCAGCATATGTTCCGGGTTCAAGTTAAGGGACTCGAACCTGATGAAGATCGTGTTGTTTCGTCCTAAGACAGTTAACTGGCCCTGATCCGTCGGGTGAGTCAGGCACGCGCATCAACAATCACTACACACAAATACTATTACTACTTAGTTGCACCCGAAGGATTAAAGAGTCCTCAGCCGAATCTACAATTCGACTGATCACTCGGGGGCTACTGACATGGTTATACCCTACGGGTACCTGACTTCAGCATACCTGGTCCAGCCCAAGGAAGGCCCACAGCAGATATACGCTGGCCCATGCAGATTTTCGGGTGGCCAAGGCCCATGACGTCTTCGGATCCTTGGAAGCAAGACTAGTGTAGATAGGAAATTCAAAGGGGTAAAACCCTAGAACTTGTAACCGACTAGGACTATGCCCGGGACCTGCCTAAGTCTATATAAAGGCCAGGAGGGCACGTCCTAGATCTCTCGACTCATACTTTCGCACACGCCTCCACGCCAGATTGAATATGCGCACCCTGTAACCTTCGGTTCCGCCGTAATCAAGAGCAGACAAGCAGGAGTAGGGGTTTCCCTCCGGGGGCCTGGACCTGGGTAAATCTCGTGTCCCCTGGTTGCTTGTCTGTTAACCGTGCCACGATCTCCAGCATCCCCATCTTCTCCAAAACCCAAGTCCATAACAATGGGAATTGATGAGATCAAACCTCGTCAGCGTCTATAGAAGGTTTCGTGGAGTTTTGATTGGGTTCCCTATGGTTTCTGCATCAGGGGCTTCTTATAGGCGAAGAGGCGAGGCTGGGAGGCGACTAGGGGCCCCACACCCTGCCGATGCGGGGTGGGCCCACCCGCGCCTAGGGGGGTGCGGCAGCCCTGGTTCGTCTCTCCATCTCTCCTCTAGACTTTGTGTAGCCCACAGTAAAATGTTGAATTTGGCTTTTGTCCCGTCCAATTCCGAGAATATTAATTTTCTGCCTTTCTGGAACCAAAAACAGAAGAAAACAGGCAACTGACACTGTGGCAACTTGTTAATAGGTTAGTTCCGGAAAAGATATAAAAACACCTCAAAATGTAGACAAATCAAAGCAAAGTAGATAGTAAACAAGCATGAAGCATCAAAAATTATAGATACGTTTCCGACGTATCAAGCGTACCTAAGCTTAACTCCTACTCGTCCTCGAGTAGGTAAGTGATAAGAAGAATAATTTGAGGTGACATGCACCATCAAAACCAAGATTAAACGATTTGCAAGCATTGAAATCTAGGATCAAAGAACTCTAAACATGTGCATGAAAGATGGAGTTCTAACAATAGGACATAGTTACTATGCATGCAACATGAAAGGCTACAAACAAAGATCATGAATAACATGCATTGAAAAACGTTTGTTTATTTCACATACAGAAAACATGGCATAGTGGAAATCATCTTGTCCCTCATAGAGTAGAAAACAGATGCATATGACACCTTCAAAGTTCACAAGGGTGACTAGAAACAAGTAGCACAAGAACAAGTAGTATCACAATATGCATCAATCAATAAGTTTTTGGGACACTACACACAAAATGGAAACTATGCTCTCTTAATGGTGCCTAAAAGTAGAAGGTGGAGACTCAAATAATAGTGGAAGAAAGGTCTTTCATAAAGGAAGCAGGAATTTCAAGTTTCAAAAAGAGCTCCCAAAAATTATGGTACTTGCTAGCTTTTAGCCCTCATTGCCCCTATCATAAGCATCTTGAAGTGATTAAGGTTAAAGTGAACAAAGATAGAGTATATGTTTGACAAAGTATAAGTTGGCAATCTCAAGTCCCTTGAATACGAGGGCCACACCTCATGCTACTCAACTTCAGTTACCTGCAAGTTCTTGTCATTGTAAGTACATGCGTATCATAGAGAACCGCCAACAGGGTACCCCATGCACATGGTACATGAGCTATCCCATAACCAAAATTACAAGGCAAGCAGACAATGAGCATCTCAGCGATCATTTTATTTACTATGTGCATAGCTTTTTATGGAGGATGCTTCATAGATAGCTCACTATGGTGATGCTGCAAGTTTCTACCATGATTAGACATGGCTTAGGCTAGCGGCCCAGGCGTTTCTCTAACACAAAATACATACTCCATGGTCTTACAAGTTTCCTCTTTATTTCACACCGGTGACATCCATAGACAAAAGAGCATGATATCAATTGAGTACAAAGTACAAGTGCAATGTTGAAAACGTTCCCCGTGATAGCACGGTTCTGCTAATTCCAACATATAAGTGCAAGCATATACAACATAGATGACACAATGGTTCAAGTTTATTAGGGGCAAAGAATATAAAGTGTGACATCAAGTTCATGAGGGCTTTAATCACTAAGTTTTCACATAACAAAATACTTTTTAATTGGAAGATAGCTGAAAACAAGAATATACTTGGAATGGTGTAACACACCATGCATGGGAGTTTATAATGGGCACTTTGGAATAACTTGGTTTCTTGGGAGTTGGAAGCATGAGTAGAGCTTATTCATACAAGTTGATGCTAGCAAAAGAATGGGAGCAACCAACTAAGAGAGCAATAATGGTCATAATCATGCAGAGCAACAAAACATTACTAATCAAAGCAAAGAGTGGTACTACAAGTCAAGGACTAAATGATCATAGAGGCTATGGTGACTTGTTCATAGTCATAACATGGTGTGAGCATGTGCCAAGTCGACCCAAACAAATCATCAAAGGAGAATACCACAATACTATGCTTTTGCATGCTAAAACAACACATAATTTCTTCAAGGCACACTAAGCAACCCCAATTGTTTGGAACAATACATGATACAGAAATAATCACTAAGCATAAGGTTAAAACAACACCTAGTATGTCATGCTAAATTCTAAGTCACAGTCAATGCAAGCTCCTCTTGCACTTATCAAGCAAGAACTTCCTACTCCTTTCCAACACCAAGCAACTTATTTGCAAACAACACAACGAGAACAGGGGTCCAAACTACTTTTTCAAGCAAACTAAATAAACTAAGCAAACCAAACGAAAACTAAGACGCTCCAAGAACAACACAACTTGTGCATGAAACAATAAAAATGAAGTGTCTAGACAGACCTGAGCTTTTTATTGATGAAGAAGGGGATGCCTTGGGCATCCCCAAGCTTTGACACGTGTATCTCTTGGATATTTATTGGGGTGACACTGGGGTGGCATCCCCAATTTTGAGATTTTGTCCATTCTTCATCTCATTACATCATTCTCTCTCTCTACACCTAAAATTTTTCCTTCATACAAAACTTCACACAATCTTCATTAGCAACATTAGTGTATTCAAAAGATAATAGACCTTTAGGCAAAGCTTTGGAACAGCAAGCCTTTTCACTAAAAACACAAGCTACTGTATAAACTCCTTCAAAAGCTCAATTCACCTAAAGAGAACTAAAAAATGAATCAATAAGAAGCAAATGCAAATAATGGCAGAAATCTGTCAAAACAGAATAGCAGGTAGAAACCGATTTTTTAGAAAATCTTCTGTTGCTCAAATAAAAAAGTGTTGAACTAACGAAAGTTAGGTAACATACTGGGGGATTTACTCGTAAATTTTCAGCTCAATCCGAGTTACAGAGACTCCTCATGAATCTTTATGGTGGAGGAAAGAAATCTGTTTCGGGACATCAACTCCCCAAATCTTACTTCCTTCTCATTAGAGGCCATTCTTGGCACAAAAAGCAAACAAAAAGGATAAGGAGAGGTCATTACTAAAGTAATAAATTCCAATACTCAAGGAAACTCTTGGGTTATCTCCCAACAAGTACTTTTCTTTAACACCTTTAAGTTAGGCACAAGAAGCAAGAAGAATCAAGTATTTTCAAATGAAGAAGCATTACCATCAAACCTTGCTTTCAAATGAGGAGCAAAAAGCAACTTCTATATCCTCATAGGGAAGTGTTCAATACCTTTCTTGAATGGAAAATGATATTTAATGGTGCCTTCTTTCATATCAATGATGGCACCAACAGTTCTAAGAAAAGGTCTTCCCAAAGCAATAGGACAAGAAGCATTGTATTCAACATCCAAAACATAGAAATCCACAGGTACATAAGCATTTTTAACCATAATGAGAACATCATTAATACTCCCCATGAGTTTCTTTTTAGCATTATCATTGAGTGGGACATCCAAATAGCAATCTTCCAAAGGTGGAAAATCAAGCATTTTATAAATCTTCCTAGGCATAATAGAGACACTAGAACCAAGATCACATGAAGCTTTGAGATCAAAGTCATTCACTTGCATATTAATAATGGGTTCCCAACTATCTTCTAATTTCCTAGGAATAGAAGCTTTTTGTTTTAGTTTCTCTTCCTTAATCTTAACCAGAGCATTTGTAATGTGTTTGGTGAAAGCAACATGCATATCACTAGCATCAGGACTTCTAGCAAGCTTTTGTAGGAACATAATCACTTCAGAAATATTGCAACCATCTATATCAAAATCAAACTTAGCATCACTAATAGTAGACTCAATAGGCTTAGGCACTGTAGGAGGAGGGATAAGGACTTCTTGTGGTTTAGTGGTATCCATTCTAGTGATGGTGCACACACTATTGTTTCTATCAGTTTCAGCTTCCCTTTCCCACTTAGCATGAAGTTGAGCTAATAGTCTAACATTTTCATCAATAGTAACTTGTATGGCATGAGTAGCAGCAAAGGTATTTTCCATGGTTTCAGGTTTAGCATCCATTTTATTAATCAAAGGGGACTGTGCTTCAGACAAAGAGGATACATTTTTCTCAACATTCAAAAGCTTTTCCTCTATAGTCTTGTTGAAAATGGTTTGTTTACTAATAAAGTCTTTGAGCATTACTTCAAGTTCAAAGGGGGCACTTCTAGCATTGTTGTAGGAGTTTCCATAGGTATTGCCATTAGTAGGAGGATAAGGCCTATAATTGTTGTTACCACCAAAATTGTTCCTATAGGAATTGTTGTTGAAATTGTTGTTTCTAATGAAGTTCACATCAACTTGCTCTTCTTGAGCAACCAAAGAGGCTAAGGGAACACTATTAGGATCTAGAGTAGCTTTCCCATTAACAAGCATAGCCATAATAACATCAATATTATCACTCAAAGAGGAGGTTTCTTCAACAAAATTTACCTTCTTACCATGTGGAGCTCTCTCAGTGTGCCATTCAGAGTAATTAACCATCATATTATCAAGTAGCTTTGTTGCAGAACCCAAATTGAGGCCCATAAAAGTACCTCCAGCCGCTGAATCCAACAGGTTTCTTGAAGAGAAGTTCAAACCTGCATACAAAGTCTGGATAATCATCCAAGTAGTGAGTCCATGAGTGGGACAATTCTTAACCAAAAACTTCATTCTTTCCCAAGCTTGAGCAACATGTTCATTATCAAGTTGTTTAAATTTTATAATGTCACTTCTCATAGATATAATCTTAGCAGGAGGATAGTACTTTCCAATAAAAACATCTTTGCACTTAGTCCAAGGATCAATACTATTTCTAGGCAAGGATAGCAACCATTCTTTCGCTTTCCCTCTCAAAGAGAAAGGAAACAGCTTGAGCTTAATAATATCTCCATCTACATCCTTATACTTTTGCATCTCACAAAGTTCAACAAAGTTATTGAGATGGGTAGCAGCATCATCAGAACTAGCACCAGAAAATTGCTCTCTCATCACAAGATTCAGCAAAGCAGGCTTAATTTCATAAAAGGTAGCATCAGGAGCAGGTGGAGCAATAAGAGTGCTAAGGAAATCATTGTTGTTTGTGCTAGTGAAGTCACACAACTTGGTGTTCTCAGTAGAGTTCATTTTGGCAAAGTGGAGGAAGCCAAAAACAGCAGCAGCAGCTAGAGCAGGAACTGATTTTTTTTGTGTTTTTGATAAGAGAAAGCAAACCAAACTAAACTAATTTTTTTGGAGTTTTTGAAGAGAGGCAAACAAAACCAAGAAAAAGAAACTAAGAAAACTAAAAACAAAGTAAAGAGAAAGGAAGTGGAGGACTCCCCTTGTGAAGACGTCCTTAGCCTCCCCGGCAATGGCGCCAGAAAACTTGATGGTGCCCAGTATTGGGAGCGCTTCGTTGGAAACCCCAAGAGCAAGGTGTGATGAGCACAGCAGCAAGTCTTCCCTCAGTAGAGACCGAGGTTATAAAACCAGAAGGAGGAAGGAAACGTCTCAAAGGTGTTGCAAGAGACGTGGAAACCTGGACAACTCAAACTCAAGACTTTGCCCCAACGAATCAGTGAGGTTGTCATGCTCACCGGTTTGTTGTAACAAAGGATTAAACATATGGTGTGGAAGGTAATGGTGTGCAGCAAGTAAACAAGTAACAGTGGAGGATGTATCAATGGTAAAGATTGGACCAGGGTCCATAGTTCACAAGAGGTGTTCTCCTTATATAAACAACATGGCATGAAGGGTAAACAAATTACAGTAGGGAAATTGATAGGAACTGAGCAAGGCATAACAATGCAATACCATACAAAAAGATCATATGGATTCGATTGGTCAATACAACAATATACATAGACCGCCATCCAACTGCATCTATGACTAGAAGTCCACCTTCAGGTTATCATCCGAACCCCCTCCAGTATTAAGTTGCAAGCAACAGACAACTGCTTTAAGCAAAGTGTGTAAGGTAAACAAACCACTTGTTCTATGAACAAGAGTCCGTTGTTTTCTCCCTAGTAGCAACAACACATTTACAACCGAAGAGATTTCTGTCACTTCCCTTGGAAACTAGAGGCATGGACCCACTATCGAGCATAAGTACCCCTCTTGGAGTCACTATCAACTACTTGGCCAAGATAGCTACTAACAATGGAGAGCATGCAAGATCACAAACAACACAGACATGATAGAATCATAAAGACAAAACCATTAATCAATCTGACATAGTAATCTCAATATCCATCGGATCCCCACAAACACAACATGCATGATTACAAATTGATCATGAGCGAAGCTCACAAGATCTATACATGAAAGCACAAGGATGAGATACAACCATCTAGCTACTACATGGACCCGTAGTCCAAGGTGGAACTACTCACGCATCATACTAGAGAAGAAGGCCCCTGGGATGATCTCCCCTCCGGCAGGGTGCCTGGAAGAACTTCAGATCCACCCCGATCTAGGGACGACGGTGGCGGCGGCTACAGAAGGTTTCGTGGAGTTTTGATCGGGTTCCCTAGGGTTTCTGCATCAGGGGCTTCTTATAGGCGAAGAGGCGAGGCTGGGAGGCGGCCAGGGGCCCCACACCCTGCTGACGCAGGGTGGGCCCACCCACGCCTAGGGGGGTGCGGCGGCCCTAGTTATCCTCTCCATCTCTCCTCTGGACTTCATGTCGCCCACGGTAAAATATTGACTTTGGCTTTTGTCCCGTCCAATTCCGAGAATATTGATTTTCTGCCTTTCTGGAACCAAAAACAGAAGAAAACATGCAACTGGCACTGTGGCAACTTGTTAATAGGTTAGCTCCGGAAAAGATATAAAAACACCTCAAAGTGTAGACAAAGCAAAGCAAAGTAGATAGTAAACAAGCATGGAGCATCAAAAATTATAGATACGTTTCCGACGTATCAAGCATCCCGAAGCTTAACTCCTGCTCGTCCTCGAGTAGGTAAGTGATAAAAAGAATAATTTTTGAGGTGACATGCACCATCAAAACCAAGATCAAACCATTTGCAAGCATTGAAAGCTAGGATCAAATAACTCTAAACATGTGCATGAAAGATGGAGTTCTAACAATAGGACATAGTAACTATGCATGCAACATGAAAGGCTACAAACAAAGATCATGAATAGCATGCATTGAAAAACGTTTGTTTGTTTCACATATAGAAAACATGACATAGTGGCATTCAGCTTGTCCCTCATGGAGTAGCAAATATATGCATAGGACAGCTTCAAAGTTTATAAGAGTGACTAGATACAAGTAGCACAAGAACAAGCAATATCAATAATATGCATCAATCAATAAGTTTTGGGACACTGCACATAGAACTAAGAATGACAACTACTTGTTCTTGTGCTACTTGTTTCTAGTCAACCTTGTGAACTTTGAAGGTGTCCTATGCATCTATTTGGTACTCTATGAGGGACAAGCTTATTGCCACTATGCTATGTTTTCTGTATGTGAAACAAACAAACGTTTTTCAATGCATGTTATTCATGATCTTTGTTTGTAGCTTGACATGTTACATGCATAGTTACTATGTCCTATTTTCAGAACTCCATCTTTCATGATAATATTTAGAGTTCTTTGATCCCAGCTTTCAATGCTTGCAAATGGTTTGATCTTTATTGTGAGGGTGCATGTCACCTCAAAAATTATTCTTTTTATCACTTACCTACTCGAGGACGAGCAGGAGTTAAGCTTGGGGATTCTTGATACGTCGGAAATGTATCTATATTTTTTGATGCTCCATGCTTGTTTAGTATCTACTATGCTTTGCTTTGTCTACACTTTGAGGTGCTTTTTACATGTTTTCTGGTACTAACCTATTAACAAGTTGCCACAGTGCCAGTTGCTTGTTTTCTGCTGTTTTTGGTTCCAGAAAAGCTAGTAAGGAAATATTCACGGAATTGGACAGGACAAACTTCAAAGTCAATTACTTTCCGTGGGGAACAAGAAGTCTAGAGGGGAGACGGACAGGCGTGCCAGGGCAGCCACACCCCCTAGGCACGGGTGGGCCCTGCCCCGCGCCTAGGCAGGGTGTGGGGCCCCTGGCCACCGCCTCGGCCTCCCCCTTCGCCTATAAGAAGCCCCCAATGTATAAACCCTAAGTACCCGATCAATATTCCACGAAACCTTCTGTATCTTCCGCCACCGTCGTCCCTATATCGGGGGGATCTGAAGTTCTTCCCGGCACCCTGCCGGAGGGGAGATCATCCCGGAGGCCTTCTCTCCGGTATGATGCGTGAGTAGTTCCACCTTGTACTATGGGTCCATGTAGTAGATAGATGGTTGTATCTCCTCCTTTGTGCTTTCGTGTATAGATATTGTGAGCTCCGTTCATGATCAAGATCTAATCTATTTGTAATCATGCATGTTGTGTTTGCGGGGATCCGATGGATATTGAGATTATTATGTTGGTTTGATTAATGGTTTTGTCTTTATGATTCTATCATGTCTGTGTTGTTTGTGATCTTGCATGCTATCCATTATTAGTAGCTATCTTGTCCAAGTAGTTGCTAGTGACTCCAAGAGGGAGTATTTATGCTCGATAGTGGGTTCATGCCTCTATTTTCCAAGGGAAGTGACAGAAATCTCTTCGGTTGTAGATGTGCTGTTGCTACTAGGGAGAAAACAACGGTCTCTTGTTCATGGAACATGTGTACTATTTACCTTACACACTTTGCTTAAAGCAGTTGTTTGTTGCTTTCAATTTAATACCGGAGGGGGTTCTGATGATAAACTGAAGGCGGAATTCTAGTCATAGATGCAGTTGGATGGCGGTCTATGTATCTTGTTGTATTGCCCAATCGAAGCTCATCGGATCTTTCTGACTAGTAATTGCATTGTTATGCCTTTCTCAATTCCTGCCAATTGCCCTGCTGTAATTTGTTTACCCTTCATGCCATGTTGTTTATCTAAGGAGAGCACCTCTAGTGAACTATGGACCCCGGTCCAAACTTTACCATTGATACATCTTCCACTGTTACTTCTTTACTTGCTGCAAACCATTACCTTCCACACCATACGTTTAATCCTTTGTTACAGCAAACCGGTGAGCTTGACAACCTCATTGTTCGTTGGGGCAAAGTCTTGAGTTTGTGTTGTGCAGGTCTCCGCGTTGCTTGCAACACCTGTGTGATGTTTCCTTCCTCCTACTGGTTCGATAACCTCAGTTTCTTACTGAGGGAAGACTTGTTGCTGTGTTGCTTCACACCTTGCTTTTGGGGTTCCCAACAGGCTCCATGTCAAGTGCCAAGTTCTCTGGCTCCATCAAGGAATCATCAGGCGGCCCTGGTTCGCCTCTCCGTCTCTCCTCTGGACTTAGTGTCGCCCACGGTAAAATATTGACTTTGTCTTGTGTCCCGTCCAATTCCGAGAATATTAATTTTCTGCCTTTCTAGAACCAAAAACAGAAGAAAACATGCAACTGGCACTGTGGCAAGTTGTTAATAGGTTAGTTCCGGAAAAGATATAAAAACACCTCAAAGTGTAGACAAAGCAAAGCAAACTAGATAGTAAACAATCATGGAGCATCAAAAATTATAGATACGTTTCCGACGTATCAAAGGCTACTGTTCCGACGTAGCAAGGAAAAGTAGATAGTAAACAAGCATGGAGCTCGTACTTGTCCCGATGTTCTTGCAAAGTGGATGGGGTGTTGGCCGGTACCATGCCCTGTTCCTCTTAGACGCCACCCTACACCTCATGCATTTTGGGTTCATTCCAGGCTTGTTACTTAGAGCGTAGTTCCCGAGGTATTAGATCTGGTATCCGAGCCATTCTGCCCTTCAGGGTCTCAGCCAAGATGGTCGTTCTCAGTCTAGAAAATATTTTGGTAGTTATGTATATTAGGGAAAAACTAAACGTGAGAGTAGTATTGCTTCCATTTTTCTTCTTATACACCCACCCACCCTTTTTCTGGTAAGGAAGTATAACATTTATCAATCCTCTCCTAAAATTCAAACTAGGATTCACGTGTTCTCGGTTTCCATAGTACCATAGGACGTGTGTTGTTAAATTGTTTTGTCTATGTGTTGCATCTAACTTGTTATTGTAATCTGCCTTTGGTTATCAACTGTTGGTACATTCCATACCGACAGGCTTTTATAAACCGACGCGATCTATCCGACTCTTTGTAAACCGATGTGATCTGTCTTACTCCTTGTTACCGACGTGATCTAGTTAGGGGTGTTCGATGTCTAAGTATGCTTTCACGTGATGTGGAGTTTCTAAACTTCATCTATTAAGTGATTTTGCGCATTTAAGTGATACTATTGTCGGAGTTGGACCGCATGAGTTTTCCTATTCATGTATGGGGTAATGCTTCGAGTGCGGTAATGCTTCGAGTGCGGGATTAATGTGATTTTACTATGCACAATGGAAGATTACAATTCTGAAATTTGTGGAAATTTTTTCTTTGGTTTATTCGTGTTTCACACTCCTTTTCAGTCGTGTGCGATATGTTAACAATCTCTTGTAGGGGTTCGTCGCATGGAAAACAAAAAATTTCTACCGCATGCACACAAACAAGCCAAGATCTATCTACTAGATTGTAGCAACGACTCGATAGAAGCACTCACCCTCGAAGATTCCAAAGCGGTTAACGAGAGCAGATTCTCGTGGGTGATGTAGTCGTACACTTGTCGATCTCAAGATCGCGTAGACGATCCTTACAGCGCTGCGTTCCGGCAACGCTTCCGCAGTCGGTCACACGTTCGGTACTCGATGAAGACCTTCCTCTCCCTTGTTCCAGCAGGCAGCAGAGGTTGTAGTTCTCCCCTCGCGATTCCGGCAGCACAAAGCGTGGTGTCGGAAGTAGATGGAAGATCCCGCAGGGCTTCGGCTAAGCCGGTGCGAGTTATGGTGAATTAAGGTTTCCCGGAGATCTAGGGTTTAGATGACCGGGAGGAGGAGGTGTCGGCGGCAGCTAGGGTGGCGGTGACGAACCGGCGGCGGCGGCGAGCAGCGGCGGCGGCTTGGGCGCGGCGGCGGCGGCTCAGGTGTGGGGAGGGCTTGGCTCTTGTGGTGTTTGGGCAGACCTCCCCCTCTATTTATGAGAGGGGGCAACCTTGGGAGGGGTGGGTTTGAATCCAAACCCAAACCCAAGTTGGATTGAGAGAAGGACCTGTTTCTTCTCCCACTAGGAAACCATTGTTCCAGTTTGACTTTTCAAACATCCCGTTTGACTTTCAATTTAGAGCTTTAATTCTCTCTTGCAAATGCCCACACCATGTGACCTAGGATATGATCCAATCATTCCACTTACCCATGACACATTCATGGTCCATTCCCCTTCCGGATCAGTGAACCTTCTAGAACCTTCTAGAACCTCTCCGATGATAACATCGGATACTTTCCCGAACTCCGAAATAGGACTTTCCTTATATGAATCTTATTCTCCGGACCATTCCAGATCTCCTCGTGATATCCTGGATCACATCCGAGACTCCGAACAACATTCGGTATCCCTACTAACATTCCATATCTACTAAACAACATCGAATCCTTAAGTGTGTCTCCCTACGGTTCGTGAATTATGCGGACATGACCGAGACACTTCTCCGATCAATAACCAATAGAGGAATCTGGAAATTCATATGGCTCCCACATATTTCTACGATTACTTTGAAATTTAATGAACCACTTACATACGATACCAATTTCCCTTTGTCTCATGATAGTTTACTTATCCGAGGTTTTGATCGTCGGTATCTCTGCATACCTAGTTCAACCTCGTTACCGATAAGTACTCTTTTCTCGTTCCCATGATATGTGATCCCTTGTGAGCCAGTCAGATGCTTGCAAGCTAATTGGATGGCATTCCACCAAGAGGGCCTAGAGTATATCTATTTGTCATATGGATGGACAAATACCACTCTTGATCCATGTGCTTCAACACATACTTTCCGAACACTTAATGCCACCTTTATAGCCACCCAGTTATGGTGTGGTGTTTGATGTCATCAAAGCATCCTTCCGGTAATGGTGATTAACATGATCTCATGGTCGAAGGAATTAGGTTACTATGTATCAAAAAGCTTATAGCAAACGAACTATTGAAATGACTTGATCTTAATGCTACGCTTATCTATAGGAGTATGTCCATCATACCATTCTCCTAATGATATGATCTTGTTATTAATAACATCTCAATGTTCATGATCGAGAAACCACGATCATCTATTAATCAACAAACTAGTATTATAAAGAGGATTTACCAGGGACTCTAATTTAGTTTACAAATCACACAAGTATTAATGTTTCCGATTAATACTATTATAGCATGAATGTAAACATTTATCATAAACACAAAGATATAATAATAACCACTTTTATTATTGCCTCTAGGGCATATCTCCAATAGTCTCCCACTTGCACTAGAGTGAACTAATCTAGATTACATGGTAATATACCGAACACCCATGGCGGTTTGGTGCTGGTCAAGTTTTGCCCTCGGGAGAGGTTTAGTCAACGGATCCACCACATTCAGATCTGTGTGTACTTTGCAAATCTTTATGTCACCATCTTGGACATGCTCTAGAATAGCATGAAAACATAGCTTGATGTGCTTCAGCTTCTGGTGTGACCTTGGTTCTTGCGCATTGGCTATGGCGCCCATGTTATCACAGTAGATAGACATTGGGTCTAGCGCACTTGGAACCACACCGAGCTCTATGATGAACTCCTTCATCCATATCGCCTCTTGTGAAGCCTCCAAAGCAGCTATGTATTCCGATTCAGTTGAAGATCTCGCCACAACGCTTTGTTTTGCACTCCTCCAGCTAACTGCTGCACCATTGAAAGTAAATACGTATCCAGATTGAGATTTAGAATCATCCGGATCGGTGTTCCAACTAGCATCGGTGTTCCAACTAGCATTGGTGCAACCATTAACAACGATCTGTTCATCACCTACATAAGAAAGAACCATATCCTTAGTTCTTCTCAAGTACTTAAGGATGTTTTTGACCGCTGTCCAATGATCCACTTCTGGATCACTTTGATATCTGCTAGTCAAACTAACAGCATATGCAATGTCGGGTCTAGTACATAGCATGGCATTCATTAGAGATCCTATGGCTGAGGCATAGGGAGTCTTACTCATCCTTTCTCTATCTTCTGCCGTGCAGGACTTTGAGTTTTACTCAAGGTCGTATTGGGCAACATGGGCAAGAACCCTTTCTTGCTATCTTCCATTCCAAACCTCTTTAGAACTTTGTCCAAATATGTACTCTGTGACAATGATATTAGGCGTCTCGATCTATCTCTATAAATCTTTATGCCTAATATGTAAGCTGCTTCGCCAAGATCTTTCATTGAAAAACTATTATTCAAATAATCCTTGACACTATTAAGAAGGTCTACATCATTCCCAATCAACAATATGTCATCTACATATATTATTCAGAATGCTACAGAGCTCCCACTCACTTTCTTGTAAATACAAGCTTCTCCATAAGTTTGTATAAAACCAAAACTTTTGATTACCTTATCAAAACATTGATTCCAACTTCGGGATGCTTGCTTAAATCCATATATGGACCGTTGAAGTTTGCATACCTTGTTAGCATCTTTAGGATCGACAAAACCTTTGGGTTGCATCATATACAACTCTTCATCAATGTCTCCATTGAGGAACGCCATTTTGACATCCATCTGCCATATCTCATAATCATAATATGCAGCAACTGCTAACATAATCCTCACAGACTTTAGCTTCGCTACTGGTGAGAAAGTCTCATCGTAGTCAACTCCTTGAATTTGTCGAAACCCTTTTGCGAAAAGTCGAGCTTTATAGACAGTAATATTACCATCAACATCTCGATAGCCTTCCGGCCATCCGGTAAGTCCACCAAAGTCCATACTTGGTTTTCGTACATGGATCCAATCTAGGATTTCATGGCTTGTTGCCATTTATTGGAATCTGGGCTCATCATTGCTTCCTCATATGTCGCAGGGTCATCGGTGTTGTCCACCAACATGACACTCATAACGGGATCATACCAATCAGGAGTGGTACGAGTTCTTGTTGACCTGCGAGATTCTGTAGTAACTTCAACCGAAGTTTCATGATCAACATCATTAGCTTCCTCTCTTATTGGTGCAGGCGCCACAGGAACTACTTCCGGTGTTGCGCTACTCGCAAGTTCGAGAGAAGGTTCAACAACCTCGTCGAGTTCTACTTTCCTTCTAGTCACTTCTTTCGAGAGAAACTCCTTCTCTAGAAAGGATCCATTCTTGGCAACGAAGATTTTGCCCTCGGATCTATGATAAAAGGTATACCCAATAGTTTCCTTCGGGTATCCTATGAAGACACATTTTTTCGCTTTGGATTCAAGCTTGTCAGGCTGTAACTTATTTACATAAGCTTTGCAACCCCAAACTTTAAGGAATGACAATTTAGGTTTCTTCCCAAACCATAATTCATACGGTGTCGTTTCAACGGATTTAGATGGTGCCCTATTTAAAGTGAATGCGCCTGTTTCTAATGCATAACCCCAAAACAATAGCGGTAAATCTGTAAGTGACATCATAGAACGAACCATATCTAAGAGAGTTCGATTACAACGTTCGGACACACCATTACGCTGTGGTGTTCCCGGCGGTGTCAATTGTGAAAGTATTCCGCATTTCTTAAAATGCTCGTCAAACTCGTAACTTAGATATTCACCTCGACGATCAGATCGTAGAAATTTAATCTTCTTGTTATGTTGATTCTCTACCTCACTTTGAAATTCCTTAAACTTCTCGAAAGTTTCGAACTTATGTTTCATGAAATAGATATACCCATATCTACTCAAGTCATCCGTGAAGGTAAGAACATAACGATAACCACCACACGATGCTACACTCATTGGGCCACACACATCGGTATGTATGATTTCCAATAAGTCCGTAGCTCGCTCCATCATACCAAAAAATGGAGTCTTAGTCATTTTACCCATCAGACATGTTGCGCATCTTTCAAGTGATTCAAAATCAAGTGATTCAAGAAGTCCATCAGAATGGAGTTTCTTCATACGCTTCACTCCAATATGACCAAGACGACAGTGCCACATATAGGTCGAGTTATCGCTCAATTTCAAACATTTAGCTTCAATGTTATTAATGTGTGTATTTACACAATCAAGATTCAATAAGAATAGACCATCTATCAAAGGTTCATGTGCATAAAACGTATTACTCATATAAATCTAATAACCATTATTCTCGGACTTAAACAAGTAACCGTCTCGCAATAAACATGATCCAGATATAATGTTCATGCTCAACGCAGGCACCAAATAACAATTATTTAAGTATAAAACTAATCCCGATGGTAGATGAAGAGGTACCGCGATCACATCAACCTTTGATCCATTTCCAACGCGCATCGTCACCTCATTCTTCGCTAGCTTCCGTTTATTCTATAGTACCTGTTTTGAGTTACAAATATGAGCAACTGAACCAGTATCAAATACCCAGGAACTACTACGAGTACTAGTGAGATACACATCAATAACATGTATATCGGATATACCTTTCTTCTTGATGTTGCCGTTCTTCAAATCCGCCAAGTACTTTGGGAAATTCCGCTTCCAGTGACCTTCTCCCTTGCAGTAAAAGCACTCAGTATCAGTCTTAGGCCCAGCTTTGGTCTTCTTCACCGGCGCGGAAACTTTCTTACCGCCCTTCTTGAAGTTTCCCTTTTGCTTAGACTTGCCTTGCTTCTTGAATTTGGTGGTCTTATTGACCAACAACACTTGGTGCTCTTTCTTGATCTCCACTTCTGCAGATTTCAACATGGAGAAGAGTTCTAGCAACGTCTTGTCCATGTTTTGCATATTGTAGTTCATCACAAAGTTCTTGTAACTTGGTGGTAGTGATTGGAGAACACGGTGAATCCCCAAATAATTAGGAATCACTATACCCAAACTTTGGAGTTTGTTTGCGTGCCCAGACATCTTAAGCACGTGCTCACTGACGGAGCCGCCCTCTTCCATCTTGCAGTTAAAGAACTTTTCAGAAGCCTCATAACTCTAAACTGCCGCGTGAGCCTCAAATATCATTTTGAGTTCACGGACAATATCATGTGGGTCATGGTTCTCAAAACTTTTCTGAAGCTCCGATTCCAAACCATATAAGATAGCACACTGAACTGTGGAGTACTGATTCTTCCGAGCAAGGAAAACATTCTTTACCTCATCGGTTGCAGTAGCTGCAGGCGGGTCACCCAGCAGTGCATCCAGCACATAGGTCAAATTACCAACATTGAGGACAATCCTCAAATTGCGGAACAAATCCGCGAAGTTGCTTCCATTGTTTTTCAACTTTTCTTTCTCTAGGAATGCATTAAAATTGATGGTAGGGGCCGCCATTGATCTACAACATATTTGCAATAGTTTAGACTAAGTTTATGACAAATTGAGTTCTAATTAATAGTTAAATTAATCTAGGTGAACTCCCACTCAAAACAATATCCCTCAAATTGTTTTAGTGATCACACGAACCAAATCCACCACATCAAAACCGATCATCACGAGAGTTGATGTAGTTTCAATGGCGAACAATCAACATGTTCATCATATGTACTATATGACTCATGCTTTACCTTTCAGTGATCCGTGTTCCGAGACCATGTCTGTACATGCTAGGCTCGTCAAGATCAAACCTTAGATTCCGCATGAGCAAATCTGGCATGCTCATGTTGTATACACTCGCAGAATCTAACACACCCGATCATCACGTGGTGCTTCGAAACAACGAGCTTTATCGACGGTGCTTACTAAGGATGAACACTTTAAAAACTTGAAATTTTTGTGCTGGAGGGATCATCTTATAATTCTACCGTCATAAACTAAGCAATAAACATGCATAAAAGGATTAAAATAACATGCAATTCATAATTTGTGATATGATATGGCCTTTCTTCTTGTGCTTCCGATCTCCATATTCTAGCACGAACATGATCTCCATCATCACCGGTATGGCGTCAAGGTCAATGCCGCCATTTCATGGTTGTCGTCCGACAGTTTCAACTATTACAACTACTTTGAATAGACACGTAGGTCTTAACGGAATTTAAAAGACAACCATATGGCTCCTGCCGGTTGCCAACTTACAATAAGGAACATTGCGTACATCATAGATAATCACAATCATGGCCATATCACATCACAACACACCCCTGGAAAACAAAGTTAGACGCCTCTAATTTTCTTTGCATATTTTACGTGGTTTGGGGCTTTCAATAAGTGTCGTTCTAACTTATGAACAAGAACCACAACGTTGATGTTTGAACTATCAAGTGCCCGTTGTAAATTGAATCTATACTATGATGGGAGAGACAGACACCCGCAAAGCGACTTATGCAATACAAGTTGCATGTTGAGCGTGGAGCAAGTCTCATGAATGATGTCATGTAAGGTTAGCCCGGGCCGCTTCATCCCATCATACCGCAAGATGCAAAGTACACAAAAAGCAATTGATAATAAAAGCACCACCGCCCACAATGACCATTGTGTTCTACTTGTGCAACAGATCTACATATAAGCACGACTCTGATACCACTGTAGGGGTTCGTAGCATGGAAAACAAAAAAATTCTACCGCATGCACACAAACAAGCCAAGATCTATCTACTAGATTGTAGCAACGAGTCGATAGAAGCACTCACCCTCGAAGATTCCAAAGCGGTTAATGCGAGCAGATTCTCGTGGGTGATGTAGTAGTACACTTGCCGATCTCAAGATCGCGTAGAAGATCCTTCCGACGCTGCGTTCCGGTAGCGCTTCCGCAGTCGGTCACATGTTCGGTACTCGATGAAGACCTTCCTCTCCCTTGTTCCAGCAGGCAGCGGAGGTTGTAGTTCTCCCCTCACGATTCCGGCAGCACGACGGCGTGGTGTCGGAAGTAGAGGGAAGATCCCGCAGGGCTTCGCCTAAGCCGATGCGAGTTATGGTGGATTAGGGTTTCCCGGAGATCTAGAGTTTAGATGATTGGGAGGAGGATGAGGTGTCGGTGGCGGCTAGGGCGGCGGCGGCACGGCGGTGGCTTGGGCGCGGCGGCGGCTCAGGTGTGGGGAGGGCTTGGCCCTTGTGGTGTTGGGGCAGCCCTCCCCCTCTATTTATGAGAGGGGAGGGAGCCTTGGGAGGGGTGGGTTTGAATCCAAACCAAAACCCAAGTTGGATTGAGAGAAGGACTTGTTTCTTCTCCCACTAGGAAACCATTGTTCTAGTTTGACTTTTCAAACATCCCCTTTGACTTTCAATTTAGAGCTTTAATTCTCTCTTGCAAATGCCCACACCATGTGACCTAGGATATGATCCAACCATTCCACTTACCCATGACACATTCATGGTCCATTCCCCTTCCGGTTCGGTGAACCTTCTAGAACCTTCTAGAACCTCTCCGATGATAACATCGGACAACTTTCCCGAACTCCGAAATAGGACTTTCCTTATATGAATCTTATTCTCCGGACCATTTCAGATCTCCTCATGATATCCCGGATCCCATCCGAGACTCCAAACAACATTCGGTATCCCTACTAACATTCCATATCTACTAAACAACATCGAATCCTTAAGTGTGTCTCCCTACAGTTAGTGAATTATGCGGACATGACCGAGACACTTCTCCGATCAATAACCAATAGAGGAATCTGGAAATTCATATGGCTCCCACATATTTCTATGATTACTTTACGATCGAATGAACCACTTACATACGATACCAATTTCCCTTTGTCTCACGATAGTTTACTTATCCGGTTTTGATCGTCGGTATCTCTGCATACCTAGTTCAACCTCGTTACCGATAAGTACTCTTTTCTCGTTCCCGTGATATGTGATACCTTGTGAGCCAGTCACGTGCTTGCAAGCTAATTGGATGACATTCCACCGAGAGGGCCCAAAGTATATCTATCCGTCATATGGATGGACAAATCCCACTCTTGATCCATGTGCTTCAACACATACTTTCCGAACACTTAATGCCACCTTTATAGCCACCCAGTTATGGTGTGGTGTTTGATGTCATCAAAGCATCCTTCTGGTGATGGTGATTAACATGATCTCATGGTCGAAGGAATTAGGTTACTATGTATCAGAAAGCTTATAGCAAATGAACTATTGAAATGAATTGATCTTAATGCTATGCTTATCTATAGGAGTATGTCCATCATACCATTCTCCTAATGATATGATCTTGTTATTAATAACATCTCAATGTTCATGATCGAGAAACCACGATCATCTATTAATCAACAAGCTAGTATTATAAAGAGGCTTTACCAGGGACTCTAATTTAGTTTACAAATCACACAAGTATTAATGTTTCCAGTTAATACTATTATAGCATGAATGTAAACATTTATCATAAACACAAAGATATATTAATAACCACTTTTATTATTGCCTCTAGGGCATATCTCCAACATCTCTTAGGTTCTATGAACTTTGTTTGATATTTTAATATCATCTTAGTAAATTGTATCCTTTAATCATGGTTAATTCCATTTTTAGTACTGTTCTGGATTACTAAACATTTTCCATTATGGTACTAATGTAAGATCTTGCATCTGTAACAGGATGGCGCCTCCACCGCATAAAAATGTAGAAGATGAAGCTCCGGGTTTGCCTGAGTTGGGTGCTGCTCTTGTCAGTATGTCTACTACACTAGGGCAATGCAGCAGAACCAGCTGAGGTTCGAAGAAAGTGTCAGGAGGAATGAATTTGCTCCACCTCCTCCGCCTCCTCTGCCTCCACAGCGTGGCACCTTGAAGGACTTCCTGAAGTTCAACCCTCGGCAATTTGAGTTGACAGTCGAGCCACTCGATGCGGATGATTGGCTCCGCGAGACAAAAAAGCTGCTGGATATTGCTGATGTGGCCGAACAGGATCGAGTTAAGTGTGCTACTCACCTGCTAGGTGGAGAGGCCGCACTTTGGTGGGAGAACTACCTGAGGTCAAGCCCTCCTGGTTTTCAGACATCTTGGGGGAAATTCTCTGATGCTTTCAAGGAACAGTACCTACCTGAGATTGTGATGGAAAGTATGATGAAGGAGGTGTTTCTCAACCTGAAGCAGGGCAACGACAATGTCAACACCTATATCAGGAACTTCACTAAGCTCTCTCACTATGGAGGCGGTGAAGTGTAGGATGACAAGAAAAGACAAAAGAAGTTTCGTCAAGGTCTCAAGCCTTCGATCAAGTATGCTTTGACCCATGCAAGCACTAACTCTCTACTCAAGATTCAACAAGCGGCTCTCCAAGAGGATTCGAGTAAACAGGCATACAAAGAATCCAAGAAGCACAGCCATGATGTTGGGTCTTCCTCTGGGGCCGCTCCTTCCAAGCATCGCGTGTGGGTTCCTGCTACCACACCGTCACTCCCCGCTCCTCCAAGACCGGCAAGTTTCGCTCCAAGGCCACCGCACTCCTACAACGCTGCACCTAGGGGCTACAACTGCAACTACCCTAGGGCGCCACTTGGTGGTTACTCGACTCCATGCCCAAGTGGCGCTTGCTTCACCTGTGGGATCTTTGGGCATCAACAGTGGAGTTGCCCAATGAACAACAACAAGTCTCTTCCTCCACCCCCACCAAGACCTGCTTCGACTACTGCTTTGGTTCAGGCACCTGCTCCATGGGCTCTCAACACCAACAATAAGCCCGGTTCAGCTGTTACCCAAGTCAACAATGTAAATCTTGTTCAAGATGAACATGCTCCTGGAGTCGTATTGGGTACGTTTCCCGTGAACTCAGTCTCTGCACGAGTATTATTTGATATTGGAGCCTCGCATTCTTTTGTGTCTAGCATATTTGCACATAAGCATGAGTTATCATTAGATCCTATGTCATATCGTATAATGGTACAAACTCCTAGCTCAAATATGAAGGCTAACAAAATCACTCATGGCAATCAGATCCAAATTGGTGGTTCTTCTTTTCTGGACTCATTGATTATATTGGGCAACTCAGATATTGATGTCATCTTGGGTATGGATTGGCTAAATGCTAATGGAGCCGTAATCGATTATTCTGATTATTTGGTTTCCTTGAAGATCCCTAAAGGCCACATTGTCTATTCTCCAAGGCAAACTCCAGCTCTCTAGCTCTATTCTCTAGGTGTTCATAACGTGGATGTTATGGATGCTCTTCAAAGTGTACCGGTGGTCTGTGAATTCCTGGATGTATTTCCTGAAGAGCTACCAGGTATGCCTCCTGATCATGAGGTTGAGTTTGTGATTAAACTAGAACCTGTAATCGCTCCTATTTCCAAGAGGCCTTATAAAATGGGACCGAATGAGCTAGCTAAACTCAAGCGGCAGCTCGACGAGCAAGAAAAGTTGGGTTTCATCTAGCACAGTACTTCTTCCTGGGGTAGTCCAACAATCTTTGTCAAGAAGCGAGACTGGACTGATCGAATTTGCGTTGACTACCGAGCTCTCAATGTAAAAAAAATCAAGAACAATTACCCTCTGCCTCGAATCAACGATCTATTCGATCAGATCGCTGGAGCTGTGGTGTTCTCTAAGCTTGATTTGAAGGGTGGATACCATCAGATCAAGATTCGCAAAGAAGATATTCCTAAAACGGCATTCACTACTCGCTATGGCATGTATGAGTACATGGTTATGTCCTTTGGTCTCACCAATGCACCTTCTACATTCTCTAGGCTCATGAACTCGGTCTTAATGGAGTATCTCGACAAGTTCGTCGTGGTTTATCTTGATGGTATTCTTGTCTATTCTAAGTCACAAGAGGAACATGCTAAACACCTTTGTTGCGTCCTCCCCAAGCTTCGCGAGAATCGTCTCTATGCAAAGTTCTCCAAGTGCGAATTCTAGATGCCAAAAGTCACCTACCTGGGGCATGTCATCTCTGCAGAAGGCATTTCTGTCAACCCGGAAATTGTTTGGACAATAGTGGAGTGGCTCCCTCCGAAGAATGTCAAAGAAGTCCGCAGCTTCCTCAGATTGGCGAGTTATTGTCCTCGATCCGTCCAAAACTTTTCCAAGATTGCCAAGCCTCTTACCGATCTCCTCAAGAAAGGGAAGAAATACCTTCGGACTCGGACGTGCCAAACAAGCTTTGAAACTCTCAAGGAAAAACTCACCTCCACTCCTGTCTTGGTTCCTCCAGATACATCGAAGCCTTTTCATATCTTCTGTGATGCTTCACTCCAAGGGCTTGGTTCCGTTCTCATGCAAGACAAGCAAGTCATTGCATATGGTTCTCGCCAATTGAAAACTCATGAAGTCAACTATCCTACTCATGATCTAGAACTCGCAGCCGTTGTCTATGCTTTGAAGTTATGGAGACATTACTTGCTTGGCAACAAATGTGAGATCTTCTCGGATCACAAGAGCCTCAAATATATATTCACTCGGTCGAATCTCAATCTTCGGCAAAGGAGGTGGATTAAAACAATCAACGACTTCGATCTCACAATCAACTACACTCTAGGCAAAGCAAACGTCATGGCTGATGCCTTGAGCCGTAAAGCTTATGTGAACAAACTCAAGGTGAAGAACTATGAGTCTCAACTGTGTGAGGAATTCGACCAGCTCAACCTCGGCCTTGTTCCTAGAGGCTACCTTGCAACCTTGGTAGCTACTCCTTCCTTGGAAGAAAATATCCGTTCTGCTCAACTGGAGGATCCCTTCTGTAAAGAGGATGCAATGAAATCCTAGAATCCAAAGTATGAAGCATACCACCTCGATGATCAAGGCACATTGTTATATGATCACAGGATGGTTGTTCCTGAACTTCCAGGCTTGAGAGAAGAGGCCCTGAAAGAAGATCATGATTTTGTCCTTTCCATCCTCCTGGTAGCACAAATATGTACATGGATCTAAAAATGCAGTACTGGTGGCCAGGAATGAAAAATGACTATGCCAAGTACGTCTCTGAGTGCGATGTATGCCATAGAGTGAAAGCTGACCATCAAAAACCGTCTGGTCTTCTTCAGCCTTTGAAGCCTCCATAATGGAAATGGGAGAAAGTAGAGATGGACTTCATCATTGGTTCTCTGAGTTCTTAGAATGGCAACAATGCTATCTTTGTTCTCATCGATAGGCTTTCCAAGGTTGCTGATGCGCTCAGATCACTGTAGAGCTTCGTTGGGAGACCCCAAGTGGAAGGTATGATGAGCACAACGACAAGTCTTACCTTAGAAAGAAACCAAGGTTATCGAACCAGTAGGAGGAAGGAAACGACTCAAAGGTGTTGCTAGCAACTTGGAAACCTGCACAACACAAACTCAAGACTTTGCCCCAACGAACAGTGAGGTTGTAAATCTCACCGGTTTGCTAAAAACAAAGGATTAACTGTATGGTGTGGAAGGTAATGGTGGTTTGCAGAAAGTAAACAGTACACTACTAGGAAAACGCCTGTTCGTGGCGCACCTGAAAAGGCCATCCGTGGCGCACTAGCAGTATGCCACGAGCCTCGCGCTACGGCTATCTCCTAGCCGTGGCGCACTGCCTGGTGCGCCACGGTTGTGTCGAGATAGGCGTGGCGCACATGCCAGTGCGCCACGGAAAGTAGTCCAGGCGCACCATGCGTATGAAACGATAACCGTGGCGCACTACGTGCTGTGCGCCACGGATATAAATTTCAAAATTCAAAAAAGCGGCAGATCTGGATCCCGTCGTCAGTGCCATCGCTCGTCATTGCAGGTCATCTTTGTCGCCTCGTCGTCGTCGCCTCCTCATCGTCACCTCGTCGTCGTCGGAACTGCAAGGAGGAGGAGGAGAAGAAGAGGAGGAAGAGGAGGAGAAGAAGAGGAGGAGAAGAAGAAGAGGAGGAGAAGAAGAAGAAGAGGAGGCCTCGTCGTCGTCGGAACTACAAGGAGGAGGAGGAAGAGGAGGAGAAGAAGAAGAGGAGGAAGAGGAGGAGAAGAAGAGGAGGAGGAGAAGAAGAAGAAGAGGAGGCCTCGTCATCGTCGGAACTACAAGGAGGAGGAGGAGGAAGAGGAGGAGAAGAAGAAGGAGCCCGCCGCCTCATCGTCAGAACTGCAAGGAGGAGGCCGCCGTCACCATCTTCACTGCAAGGAGGAGGAAGAGGAGAAGAAGGATAAGGAGAAAGAGAAGGAGGAGGAGGAGGAGGATAATGAGAAGGAGAAAGAGAAGGAGGAGAAGGAAAATGAGAAGGAGAAGGAGGAGAAGAAGAAGGAAAGGGGAAGGGGGGAAAAGGAAAAGGAGAGGGAAAAGAAAAGGGGTAGGTGGGCGGGGTGGGGATTCAAATTTTGAATCCCGCCCAACTTACTCGTAGCACACTAGGTAGTGATGCGCTACGGGTAAGTTGCCATCTTTTTTTTGCAGGAAAAAACAGTCTTTTGACCGTAACTTTTTACACTTTTCGAATTTTGAAAATCTAAATAATCGCTAAACAACCAAAGGTGGTTGCTAGCGGATGCGAAATCTCGTTCTCGTCATTTTGATATATTATACATATTTTTCCGACATCATATGCAAAAGTTACGGCCGTTTTACCGTGGCATAAACTTTTTTGCATAAAAAGTCGAAATGCATGTTTGTTAATTTTCCTACAAACTATACCACATTACCTACCTAAATATGAAATGATTTTATTTTTGGAAGTGTTTATCATTTTCTTTTATTTTTTTCAAAACCTAAAAAGGCGATCCACGGGGGGTGGGGGGGGGGGGTGGGTGGAGTTGGTGCAGGCCACTTAGCCGTAGGGCACTAGGGCAGAGTGCCCTACGGCTAAGTTGACCCAGCTGCTGCAGCACACATGCCCGTAGCGCACTAGGTCAAGGTGCGCTACGGCTAAGTGACACATCCGTAGCGCACCTTGACCTAGTGCGCTACGGGTATGTGTGTTACGGCCACCTGTGTCCTGGCCCACACATAGCCGTTGCGCACCACCCCCATGTGCGCCACGCTTATGGAAGTTAGCCGTAGGGCACCTGTGGGCAGTGCGCCACGCCTATTTTACCCGTGGGGCACTACTAGCAAGTGCGCTACCGAAGTGTGGATTATCTATAGCCGTTTTCCTAGTAGTGGTAACAGTGGAAGATGTATCAATGGTAAAGATTGGACTGGGGTCCATAGTTCACTAGAGGTGTTCTCCTTAAGATAAACAACATGGCATGCTAGGTAAACAAATTACAGCAGGACAATTGACAGGACAGAGCAAGGCATAACAATGCAATACTAGACATTCATGATCCTATGAGATTTGATTGGGCAATACAATAAGATACATAGACCGCCATCCAACTACATCTATGACTAGTAATCCACCTTCAGGTTATCATCCGAACCCCCTCCAGTATTAAGTTGCAAGCAACGGATAACTGTTTTAAGCAAAGTGTGTAAGGTAAACAATCCAATTGTTCCATGAGCAAGAGATCGTTGTTTTCTCCCTAGTAGCAACAACACATCTATAAAGATTTCTGTCACTTCCCCAGATTAAATAGAGGCATGCACCCACTATTGAGCATAAATACTCCCTCTTGGAGTCACTAGCATCTACTTGGCCAAGATAGCTACTAGAAACAGAGAGCATGTGTAACATCCCAAAACTATTAAACATGGATCATCAAACTCCAATCATCAAATTTAGGGTTAACAAAAACTTTCCCATCTCAAAATATAAAAGCATTCATATGTATGTGTATTTAAATTAGGAGTTCTTTCGAATTGCCATGTTTCTGTGATTCTTTGCTTGTAAAATGATTCTTAGGTAAAATAAACATCATCTAAACCATTCCCAAAGAAAAACAACTCAAAATAAATAAATGAAGTGAATGGTCATTTTTGCCAAATTAACTATCATGCCTACTTTGGCTATTCCTAGCACTCAAAACTTAACAGAAACAATTGTGGATCTTTGCACCCCTTGTTAGTACACATAATAAGGTACCAAGGCCCACTTTGTGATCTTCCAAAAACATTCAAATGCTAAGTTAAAATGACAGTTTAAAATTGAATCTATCTCATATGGGAAGATCCCACTATTTCAAAATCTACTCAAACTAGCTCAATTTTCAAAATCCAAGCACCCACAGAATCTCAAACTCATGCCTAGCACACCCACCAAAAATATTTTCAAAATTCAAAAAGAAGTTTCTTGCGGCCATTTCATCAAACACTTGGCAGGCAGAATTTAAACCAAATCAATTTCACTATTAAAATAGTGTACTGGCCAAACTTGTCTCCTATTTAACATTCATTTGATCACCTTGTCCCCCCTGGATCAAACCAAGACCTAACTAACCCACCACCTACCTCCTAGCAGCATGGCCATGGACAAACCGATCCCACCTTGCCGGCCAACTTGGTCGCCGCCGCAGTAGACCATCCCCTCCCTCTCTCGCCATGTCTGGGAGCTAGCCAGCACCTCAGCGCTGCCCACTGTCCCCTTCCCGAGCCAAGGCAAGCCATGGACCACCGAGAACGCCCCACTCCCAGTGCCACTGCGACATGCCGAGCACGCGCCAGAGCGCCGCACCCGGCACGTGTGCACACACCGCCCCTCGACCGCAGCGCGTGCCCACCCCGTCACCACGACCTAAGGAACACGCCAGACACCCCCGTTCGCCGTCCAATTCCCCACAGCCACTGCTCACCGTCGAAGACGCCGCCTCTGCCGCTCAGAGCGCCAGCCTCGCCCGACCGATTACCACTGCCCCTAAGCCCGCATTGAATTCCTAGAGCACCGCCAGGAGACCGCGCGTCGATCGCCACCCTCAGCCATGCCTCTAGCAGCTCGTGGCCATGTCGCCACCGTTGCCTGCCCATCCCTCTCGGTCTCACCGTCGAGCCTATAAAAGGAGGCCACCCCCAGCCATTTGCAGCACACCATTCCATTCCCCTGACTTCACTGATTGTCCCCCACCTCTAGCTGAAGCACGGGGAGCAGCAGCTCACCGGAATTGCACTAGAGCAGGCCGCCTCTGGAGGAGAAGGGCGTCACTGATTGCGACCACCCCCGGAGCTGCCTCAACCGTCCCTGAGCTCGCCGTCGACCACCCGTTTGTTTGCCCACCTCACCGTCGTTGCTGGAGCCCTGGTATGCCCCCTATGCACCCCCACTGAGCCGCTAGGGTTAGAGCTCGCCGGCGATAGGTCCGTCATCGACGACGATCCCCAGCCGTCGATCCTCACTCTAATCCAATGAACCACACAGCCTCGTACTGCTTCGCACGTTATGAGCCGCTGACTGGTAGACCCCCCTGTCAGCTGAGCCCCGCGTTGCGGAGTAACACTCGGCCGGCCCATTAGCATCTCACGCGCAACCCAGCAGTTTGAATTTAGATTTTTCCATTTTAATTCAAACACAGCTCTGTAAATAGATTCAAAAATCAACCCAGCTCGATTGAATGAACCAAATTGCATGAAACCAATTTTGTTAGAAAGGTACTGAAATGCTTAATCCAAGCCCGTAGATTCAAATCATTTGGATCTGTAGATCAACATGGGTAAGAATAACAAGTCAGAAGCTTTTCTGCATTCAAACATTTTTCAAAATTCAACCATAAGATCTTTTGAGTTGATTCCAACTCTCAAAAATCACATTTGATCATACCTTTCAGAATATATAAAAACATATGGGTTTACTTACAGGAATATTGTTCAAGTAATAAATGAATGCCACATAGGCATTTCTCGTCACTTTATTTATTTAAAATAAAAGGTTAAACCTTATTAAATTGTGACACCACTTTAAATCACATTCCCATGTACTAAAAAATGTGGTGATGACATGTGTCAACATGATCCCATGTTTGAGTTGGAGAATATTAAATATTAAGTAGTTTTTCAATGAGTAGAAATTACTTTTCTCAAATTAAAATAAATAAGACAAAAGCTTTAATCTTGTAATGTTAAGTGATGATGCTAGATCATCTATAGCACACCTTTGTGTGATGATTGAAAATAGTTAAGTATTGTTTGGTGATTGTGTACCTCGTGTTTATTTATAGATGCTAGTACCGACCAAGGATACGAGGAGGAAGGAGGATACTACGAGGAAGAAGCCGAGGAGAACTTCAACAACTTCTCTGCTCAAGGAAAGCTTATACTGATACTTATGCAAGCCAATACTCGAAACCTTGCAATCTAACACTTGCAACTATGAAAGATAGATGACCTAGGCAATGCATTAAGCATGCTTGGTTAGACACATTTGATGATACCCAATCCTAGTTTTACTTACAAGCTCTATACTTTATTTCTTTATCAAAGCTTTCTCTTAGAGCTTACATAGTAAATGGTAGATACTAGAAGGATATTGGAAGGTAGCATAAAGAGCATTAAATTTGGCCTAAGTTAGATAATCTTGATGTCATCCTAAGGCATGAGATTGAACTTAATTAATCTCCACCTGTTTACCACCCCTCATTAGTACTTACCCCCACTTGTAGATGCTAGTGCTAAGCATAAAACTTGATCAACTTTAGATGGGAATACTTGGTGGAAATGGATATGAAAACCTTAGAATGATGAGTCATTCTACTGAAATGTTTTGACATGTGTTCTCGAACACCAGATGATTTTGATGATGAAAATGTTGAGGCATGAGCCTTAGCCCTTGATAAAACTGATGGTTGTCTGGATGCGATACCATTCCAATTTTACCGTACAACCACAATACCCGAAAATTGGGCAGGGCTTGGATGGAAACTTATATACCTTAGAATAGGTTCCCTCGCAGCCAAGGTCTGAGCTGAGGCTACCTTGTGAAGATTGTCCACCTATGCAGTACCCAAGATGACATTTGGTCATGGTTGGGAGGCCAAACTCACAGGAGAGGTGCCTATACTAGGGCGTGTAATTGAAAGGTTAGGATTGATTATCCGCATACTGAGTATGGTGACTTCAGGATTTGTTCCTGACAGATGTATCGAATGTTGTGGTGAAAGTGTACAATCTCTGCAGAGTGTCAAACTATTTGAATAGACACGTCCGCGGTTATGGACAGTTTTAGTGGCCATATTGTTCCCCCATCAGATGTTTCCAAAATGACTTATGAAACGAATTGAGACTTTGGCTTGACCACAACAGAGTTGTGATATAAAATTTAAGTGCCCACTTAGGTGTTATAAAACTTCAACTAGCTTTCTTTGCTTCTAAACTGGGTAGAAGTAAATTTGGCTTTTTGCAAAACAACCCTAGAGCTTAGTGTCCTACTACAAAAACCCCCTTAACTTGTTAGTATTAGTTTGCGAGTACTTAAAGAGTACTCATGGCTTTGTCCCTGGCTATTCTTGTGGCCAGACTATGAAGAGGAGTGCCAGGATGATGGACCGCAGGAAGGTTACGACAACTAGGATCATCTCCCATCGCCAGCATGCCTGTGACCCCGAAGATGGAGCTTCGCCTACGCTATCTTTACTATTACGTTATTCCGCTGCTTGAGTTGTATTAAGAACTGGATCATGAGATCCTTATTTGTGTAAGACCTTATGTATGGTTTGTAATAGATGATGTACTGTGATATCGAAATCTGTTATGTCTCGCAAAAATGGTAATCCTGGGATTGCGATGTATGGCATAACAAGCATCTGGGATTAAAAATCCGGGTGTTGACAAGTTGGTATCAGAGCCATCCTGACCATAGGAGACCCTAGTTAGAATGGACATTTGGATCAAAAACTTAGTTTCAAAACTAAAGGAAGTGAGTATTTACAAAAACTTATTCTCATTCTTATCACTTGGATTCTTTCATGAAAATTCATGTTCCTAAAAAACTCTTGCAAAATACATAAATTTGACACACTTGATCACTTTACTAACTTACTCATCCTATATTCTTATAGATGGACGTGAAGTATAGCAAGTTTTATCAGTTGGGGAATGGAGGAGAACTCATCTTTGAGCGTGACCTGGACCAGCTGTAGAAACTTCTGGAGCACCCACACCCCGAGTTCTTCGATGATCAAGGAGGAGAAAATCTGCAGTGGCTAGTTGTTGCAAGTCTCCGAGAAAAGATTGAACCTCCCACTGCAGAGGGAATTCAGTTCACCTTAAGAGAGAACAACTGGTTCGATGGACTTGCCAGGGCCATGCAGGAAGCTCTTGCCCGTCTATGTGGGCAGAGTATCAATCAGATCAAGGGTACCCGTTTTGAGTTCTATCCAAGGCGTGATGCTATGGGACAGCCACTGGAAGCCCCACATCACCCCGAGTTGAAGATTCAGTTGGACCACCTTAGCTTCATGATGTATGATCGTCAGCAGAAACTGGACAATGCCCGTGACTACTCCAACCACAAGTCCGCCATCGCCCAGAAGAAGGATCAGACCCTCGCCATGCTAGTAAAGGATCGCAAGTTTTGTCGCCGTCAGCTCGACAAGAAGGAGCGCATCATTGCCCGTCTTCGCCATCGTATCACGGATTTGGAGGAGACCATCCACGAGAGAGACATGCAGTTGGAGGAATGGGAGAATGCCGGAGAAGACCTTCGTGGAGATCCCTACTCCTATCTCAACGATGATGATGACTTTCTGGAGGATCAGGCCATGGACTTCTTCACCGATGAGGAGGATTTCGCCTTCATCGATGACGATGATGATGATGATGATGAGTACACCGACTTCGAGGAGTAGTAGCACTTGAGCAATAGCGTTAGTGAGCTGTATTTGGTCCCACTGTATCGTAGATTCCAGAATGGTTCTTAAAACCATCTGTTTTCCTTTGTTGTGGTGTGTGTTGTATCGTGTGCTATGAATGAATGACTGAAAAGCAAGTTGCTAGAAAATCTAAGTCAAACTTTAAAAACTTTTCAAAGTCCCTGAACCTTAGAAAATTTCCCTCTTTTCTCATGATCTACCTCAATCTCTAGATGCCTCGCGGAGGAAGCGGATCATCCCCGGACCCAATGTTGCAGATCTTGCAAATGTTGGTTTCTGACCGCGAAGCTGAAAGAGCAGAACGTCAAGCCAACCTAGCCACTCTTCAACACATAGCTCAGATGTCCAACAACAATCAAGGCCAAGGAAATCAGGACAACCATGGATCTAAGCTCAAGAATTTCTAGAACACCAACCCACCTGTTTTCACTAAGTCGGAAGAGCCCTTAGATGCAGATGATTGGCTGCAGACCATGGAGAACAATCTAGAAGTCGGCGGAGTGGAAGCTAACGAGAAAGTTCTGTTCGCCACCCACTATCTAGCCAGAGATGCAAGAGCATGCTGGAACAACGTTTGTGCAATGACTGGAGGACAGATGATGACTTGGGAGTAATTCAAGGTCAAGTTCAGCAGAACCCATGTGCCATCGGGTTTAATCAAGAGGATGAGGGATGAATTCAGAGAACTGAAGCAAGGAAGGATGACCGTGGTGGAATACCGTGACAAGTTCTTGTCATTAGCTAGGTATGCCCCGGATGAGATCGACACTAAAGCCAAGAAGAAAGAAAGATTCCTGAATGGTTTGTATGATGAGATGCAGACGGTGTTGGTTAATATTCCCTTTGATGATATTGAAGCCCTAGTTGACTCTGCCATTCAGATGGAAGGTAAGATCAACCAAGGCAATGAGAACCGCAAGCGTCGCATGATGCATCAGCCAGGAACCCACCATACACCAAAGTATCGCCCCAACCCATCTCCAGGATTTGCCCCGAGAACCAACAGACCCCCGATGAATCGTCCGACCTATCCCAATCGTGGAAACCCAAGGCCCGAAGGAAACTACAACAACCCCGACAACTCTAGAAATTTCAACCGTGCACCACCCAAGTTCAACAACAACAATGCCGCCACCAACACCAACATAGCCCCAAGGACTGGAAGCAATGTTGTGCCTGTTGCAGCGAAGGTCAAGTCATAAGTGATTTGTTATGACTATGGAACCAAGGGTCACTACTCCAATGAGTGCCCCAAGAAGAATGCCGCAGCCCCCAATGCAAATGCCCCATCAGAGCAGCAGCGTCGTGTTCAGCCCGGAAGAAGGTTTGCCCCAGGGAATTCGCTCAACCGCAACGGCCGTCTCTTTCTCATGCATGCTGAAGAATCCCATGAAGCGCCAGATGTCGTACTGGGTATGTTTTCTGTTAACTCAGTACTTGCAAGAGTGTTGTTTGATTCTAGAGCATCACACTCATTTGTCACCGAAGAATTTGCATGCCTAGTAAGATTCAACCAACCAAACTGAAGCATGTTATGATTGTTCAAATCCCCGGTTCAACTACCAAAGCTAGGCAAATTTGCAAAGCCGTCCCTATCCGAATCCACGACATAGACTTTTATGCTAATCTGATAGTACTCGGAACTAAAGGTTTGGAAGTAGTACTAGGAATCGATTGGATGTCCAAACATAAAGGATTAATTGACTGTGCCAAGAAAGCCATAACCATGACCAGTACAGCCGGAATACCAGTCGAGCATATATCGGAAACCTTACCTCGTCAATTCAAGTGCAACAAGAGTATAGCCCAACCTACCATTGACCAAGTCCGGATAGTCTATGAATACCCCGATGTATTTCCAAATGTTTTGCCCGGTATGCCCCCAAATCGGGATATCGAGTTTATCATTTAACTAATCCCTGGAACAGGACCCATAGCCCAGAGACCATATAGTATGAACCCGTCTGAACTAGCAGAACTGAAGAAGCAACTGGATGCCATGCTGGAAATTGGATTGATTCAACCAAGTGCGTCACCATGGAGATCACCTGTTTTGTTCGTGGACAAGAAAGATGGAGGTAACCATTTGTGTACGGATTATCGGAAGTTGAATGATGTCACTATCAAGAACAAGTACCCATTGCCCAAGCTAGAAGATCTGTTTGACCAGTTGACTCGTGCCAAGGTGTTTTCTAAGATTGATCTTAGAACTGGCTATCATCAACTCAAGATTAACGCAGAGGATATTCCAAAGACTTCCTTTACCACCAGATATGGATTATACGAGTATAACATCTTGTCTTTTGGATTAACCAATTCCCCCGCTTATTTCATGAATCTCATGAATAAGATTTTTATGGACTTCCTGGATAAGTTTGTCGTTGTTTTCATCGATGACATTCTGATTTATTCCAAATCAGAAGAACATGAGCTACACCTAAGGACCATTCTTGGAACCCTTAGAGAGCATCAGTTGTATGCCAAGTTTAGCAAATGTGAATTCTGGGTACAGGAGGTAGGATTTCTCGGACATATCGTATCAGCCAGAGGAATTGCCTTTGACCCTGCAAAGGTGAAAGATGTCGAAGATTGTCAAGCCCCAACCACCCAAACCCAAGTTCAAGCATTTATCGGATTGGCGGGATATTACCGCAAGTTTGTAGAAGGATTCTCGAGTATCGCCAGACCCATGACCCAATTGCTAAAGAAGGACAAGAAGTTTGAATGGACGGACAAATGTGAAGCGAGTTTTTAAGAACTCAAGAGAATACTGATTTCAGCCCCAATCTTAATCATGCCGGACATCACGAAGCCCTTTGACGTGTATTGTGACGCATCCAAGATCGGTCTCGGATGTGTGCTAATGCAAGAAGGAAAAGTTATATCCTATCTATCTCGACAACTAAAACAGCATGAACAGAATTACCCAACTCATGACCTCGAGCTCGCAGCCGTAGTTCTAGCCCTGAAGACATGGAGGCATTACCTGATGGGAAACCGTTCTGAGATTTATTCGGATCACAAGAGCCTGAAATATATATTCACTCAGAAGGAGCTGAATATGAGACAGAGAAGATGGATTGAGCTAATCAAGGATTATGACCTAGACATTCACTATCACCCCGGTAAAGCCAATGCGGTAGCAGATGCCCTTAGCAGACTGCCGTGCCGCTGGGACTCCATGATTTTGAAGGAGCAACCAAGTTTGCACAAGGAGATGGAAGATTTCCGAATGGAATTAGTGAGTGAAGTATTTTTGGCTAGCATAGAACTTCAACCCACTTTGATCATCCAAATAAAGGAGGAACATAAAGGAAATGCTAGCATCGACAGAATCAAGCGCCGTATCGGTATAGGCAAAGTACCCGGATTTACCGAAGACGAAGAAGGAGTTTTGTGGTACAAAGGACGTCTTTGTGTACCAGCAGATTCAGAGTTGAAAGAAGTTATTCTAAAGGAAGCTCATGATACTCTTTATTCTATCCACCCCGGAGGAACAAAGATGTATCAGGATTTGAAGGAACAAATTTGGTGGCATAAGATGAAGAGAGAAATCGGAAGCTATATCGCCAAGTGTGATATATGTCAGAGAGTCAAGGCGGGACATCACAGACCCGCAGGATTGTTGCAACCATTGTAGATTCCGGAATGGAAATGGGATTCCGTTGGAATGGACTTTATCACCGGATTGCCTACTTCTAGTAGGGGAAATGACTCTATTTGGGTCATAGTTGACAGATTGTCCAAAGTTGCCCATTTCTTACCCGTCAAGACCACATACCAGAGTTCGAAACTAGCCGAGTTATACATCGCTAGAATCGTCAGTTTGCACGGAGTCCCCAAGAACATCGTATCGGATCAAGGAACTCAGTTTACCTCAAGATTCTGGAAGAAAGTCCAAGAAGGTTTAGGAACCCGACTAGATTTCAGCATTGCTTATCACCCTCAGACCGATGGACAAACGGAGCGAGTAAATCAAATACTCTAAGATATGTTGAGAGCATGTGTGTTAGAGTAAGGATCTAAATGGGAAGACTGTCTACCATTTGTAGAATTTTCATACAACAACAGTTATCAAGCTAGTTTGCAAATGGCCCCATTTGAATTCATGTATGGCGGAAGTGCCGCACCCGTTTGAATTGGTCGGAAGTAGGAGAGAGTTAGATATTTAGACCCGACATCCTACGAGAAGCAGAAGAGAAAGTTCATAAGATTCATGAGCACCTCAAGACCGCCCAGGCAAGACAAAAGAGTTACGCCCACAAGAGACGTCGATACCTCGCTTTCAATATCGGAGATTTTGTGTATCTGAAAGTGTCTCCATTGAAAGGAATGCAGCGTTTCCATCTAAAGGGAAAGCTAGCTCCCAGATATATCGGACGCTTCAAGATTCCGAACCGTCGAGGAGAAGTATCATATCAATTGGAACTGCCAGAAGAAATGTCAGCCGTGCACAATGTGTTCCATATCTCATTACTTCGTAAATTCCTCGAAGTTCCGGAGAAGACTGAAGTGTTCAAGAATATTGATCATCGGACCATAGAGATCAACGATGACCTGACCTATCCCGAAATACCCATCCGTATTTTCGAAGAAGCTTTCAGAACTACCAAGACCCGAAGCATCAAGTTTCTCAAGATTCAGTGGAGCAACCACGCGGAAGAAGAAGCTACCTGGGAGCGAGAAGATCACATCAGGACGGAGTTTCCAGATCTCTTTAAATCCTAGGTAATCTTTTTTGTCCTTTTTCAAATCTCGGGACGAGATTTTGTTTGAGGGGGGAAGGTTTGTAACATCCCAAAAATATTAAACATGGATCATCAAACTCTAATCATCAAATTTAGGGTTAACAAAAACTTTCCCATCTCAAAATATAAAAACATTCATATGTATGTGTATTTAAATTAGGAGTTCTTTTGAATTGCCATGTTTCTGTGATTATTTGCTTGTAAAATGATTCTTAGGTAAAATAAACATCATCTAAACCATTCCAAAACTTTTCCCAAAGAAAAACAACTCAATATAAATAAATGAAGTGAATGGTCATTTTTGCCAAATTAACTATCATGCCTACTTTGGCTATTCCTAGCACTCAAAACTTAAAAGAAACAGTTGTGGATCTTTGCACCCCTTGTTAGTACACATAATAAGGTACCAAGGCCCACTTTGTGATCTTCCAAAAACATTCAAATGCTAAGTTTAAATGACAGTTTAAAATTGAGTCTATCTCATATGGGAAGATCCCACTATTTCAAAATCTACTCAAACAAGCTCAATTTTCAAAACCTAAGCACCCACAGAATCTCAAACTCATGCCTAGCACACCCACCAAAAATCTTTTCAAAATTCAAAAAGAAGTTTCTTGCGGCCATTTCATCAAACACTTGGCAGGCAGAATTTAAACCAAATCAATTTCACTATTTCAAATAGTGTACTGGCCAAACTTGTCTCCTATTTAACATTCATTTTATCACCTTGTCCCCCCTGGATCAAACCAAGACCTAACTAACCCACCCCCTACCTCCTAGCAGCATGGCCATGGACAAACCGAGCCCACCTTGCCGACCAACTTGGTCGCCGCCGCAGTAGACCATCTCCCCCTCTCTCGCCATGTCTGGGAGCTAGCCAGCACCTCACCGCCTCCCACTGTCCCCTTCCCGAGCCAAGGCAAGCCATGGACCACCGAGAACGCCCCGCACCCAGTGCCACCGCGACATGCCGAGCACGCGCTAGAGCGCCACACCCGACACACGTGCACACGCCGCCCCTTGACCGCAGCCCGTGCCCACCGTGTCGCCACGACCCAAGGAACACGCCAGACACCCCCGTTCGCCGTCCAACGCCCCATAACCACCGCTCACCGTCGAAGACGCCGCCTCTGCCGCTCAGAGCGCCAGCCTCGCCCGACCGATTACCACCGCCCCTAAGCCCGCATTGAATTCCTAGAGCACCGCCAGGAGACCGTGCGTCGATCGCCACCCTCAGCCATGCCTCTAGCAGCCCTGGCCATGTCGCCACCGTTGCCTGCCCATCCCTCTCGGTCTCGTCGTCGAGCCTATAAAAGGTGGCCACCCCCAGCCATTTGCAGCACACCATTCCACTCCCCTCACTTCACTGGTCTTCCCCCACCTCTAGCCGAAGCACGGGAAGCAGCAGCTCGCCGGAATTGCACCGGAGAAGGCCGCATATGGAGGAGAAGGGCGTCGCTGATTGCGACCACCCCCGGAGCTGCCTCGACCATCCCTGAGCTCGCCGTCGACCACCCGTTTGTTTGCCTGCCTCGTCATCATCGCTGGAGCTCTGGTATGCCCCCTATGCACCCCCATTTAGCCGCTAGGGTTAGAGCTCGCCAGCGACAGGTTCGTCGTCGACGATGATCCCTAGCCGTCGATCCCCACTCTAATCCAATGACCCACACAGCCTCGTACCGCTTCACGCGTTATGAGCCGCTGACTGGTAGAGCCCCCTATCAGCTGAGCCTCGCGCTGTGGAGTGACACTGGGCCGGCCCATTAGCATCTCCCGTGCAACCCAGCAGTTTGAATTTAGATTTTTCCATTTTAATTCAAACATAGCTCTGTACATAGATTCAAAAATCAACCCAGCTCGATTGAATGAACCAAATTGCATGAAACAATTTATTTTAGAATGGCACTGAAATGCTTAATCCAAGCCTGTTGGATTAAAATCATTTGGATCTGTAGATCAACTTGGGTAAAAATAACAAGTCAGAAGCTTTTCTGCATTCAAACATATTTCAAAATTCAACCATAAGAGCTTTTGAGTTGATTCCAACTCTCAAAAATCACATTTGATCATACCTTTCAGAATATATAAAAACATATGGGTTTACTTACAGGAATATTGTTTAAGTAATAAAATAATGCCACATAGGCATTTCTAGTCACTTTATTTATTTAAAATAAAAGGTTAAACTTTATTAAATTGTGACACCACTTTAAATCACATTCCCATGTACTGAAAAATGTGGTGATGGCATGTGTCAACATGATCCCATGTTTGAGTTGCAGAATATTAAATCTTAAGTAGTTTTTCAATGAGTAGAAATTAATTTTCTCAAATTAAAATAAACAAGACAAAAGCTTTAATCTTGTAATGTTAAGTGATGATGCTAGATCATCTATAGCACACCTTTGTGTGATGATTGAAAATAGTTAAGTATTGTTTGGTGATTGTGTACCTCGTATTTATTTATAGACGCTAGTACCGACCAAGGATACGAGGAGGAAGGAGGATAATACGAGGAAGAAGCCGAGGAGAACTTCAACCACTGCTCTGCTCAAGGCAAGCTTATACTGATACTTATGCAAGCCAATACTTGAAACCTTGCAAGCTAACACTTGCAATATGAAAGATAGATGACCTAGGCAATGTATTAAGCATGCTTGGTTAGACACATTTGATAATACCCAATCCTAGTTTTACTTACAAGCGCTATACTTTATTTCTTTATCAAATCTTTCTCTTAGAGTTTACATAGTAAATGGTAGATACTAGAAGGATATTGGAAGGTAGCATAAAGAGCATTAAATTTGGCCTAAGTTAGATAATCTTGATTTCATCCTAAGGCATGAGATTGAACTTAATTAATCTCCACCTGTTTACCACCCCTCATTAGTACTTACCCCCACTTGTAGATGCTAGTGCTAAGCATAAAACTTGATCAACTTTATATGGGAATACTTGGTGGAAATGGTTATGAAAACCTTAGAATTATGAGTCATTCTACTGAAATGTTTTGACATGTGTTCTCGAACACCAGATGATTTTGATGATGAAAATGTTGAGGCATGAGCCTTATCCCTTGATAAAACTGATGGTTGTCTGGATGCGATACCATTCCAATTTTACCGTACAACCACAATACCCGAAAATTGGGTAGGGCTTGGCTGGAAACTTATATACCTTAGTATAGGTTCCCTCACGGCCAAGGTCTAAGCTGAGGCTACCTTGTGAAGATTGTCCACCTTTGCAGTACCCAAGAAGACAGTTGGTCATGGTTGGGAGGCCAAACTCACAGGAGAGGTGCCTATACTAGGGCGTGTAATTGAAAGGTTAGGATTGATTATCCGCATACTGAGTATGGTGAATTCAGGATTTGTTCCTGATGGATGTATCGAATGCTATGGTGAAAGTATACAATCTCTGCAGAGTGTCAAACTATTCGCATAGCCGCGTCCGCGGTTATGGACAGTTGGAGTGGCCATACTGTTCCCCTGTCAGATGTTTCCAAAATGACTTATGAAATGAATTGAGACTTTGACTTGACCACAATAGAGTTATGATATAAAATTTAAGTTCCCACTTAGGTGTTATAAAACTTCAACTAGCTTTCTTTGCTTCTGAACTGAGTAGAAGTAAATTTGGCTTTTTGCAAAACAACCCTAGAGCTTAGTGTCCTACTACAAAAACCCCCTTAACTTGTTAGTATTAGTTTGTGAGTACTTAAAGAGTACTCATGGCTTTGTCCCTGGCTATTCCCATGGCCAGACTGTGAAGAGGAGTACTAGGATGATGGACATCAGGAAGGTTACGACAACTAGGATCATCTCCCATCGTCAGCATTGCCTGTGACCCCGAAGATGGAGCTTCGCCTACGCTATCTTTACTATTACGTTATTCCGCTGCTTGAGTTGTATTAAGAACTGGATCATGTGATCCTTATTTGTGTAAGAACTTATGTATGGTTTGTAATGATTTACTATGATATCCAAATCTGTTATGTCTCGCAAAAATGGTAATCCTGGGATTGAGATGTATGGCATAACAGACATCTGGGATTAAAAATCCGGGTGTTGACAGCATGCAAGATCACAAACAACACAGGCATGATAGAATCAATAAGATAGAACCATTAACCAATCTGACATAGTAATCTCAATATCCATCGGATCCCCGCAAACACAACATGCTTACAAATAGATGATATTGATCATGAACGGAGCTCACAAGATCTAAACATGGTAGCACAAAGGAGGAGAAACAACCATCTAGCTACTACATGAATCCGTAGTCCAAGGTGGAACTACTCACGCATCATACGGAGGCTGGCATGGTGATGAAGAAGGCCTCCGGGATGATCTCTCCCCTCCGGCAGGGTGCTGGGAAGAGCTTTATATCCCCCCAATCTAGGGACGATGGTGGCGGCGGCTATGGACTGTTTTGTGGAAGATTGATCGGGTCCTTAGGGTTTTAGTATCTGGGGCTTCTTATAGGTGAAGAGGCGAGGCAGGGGGCACCCGGGGTGGCCGCACCCCCCTAGGCGAAGGCCAGGCCTGGCCGCGCGGCCAGGGGGTGTGGCCCCCTGGTGGCTCCCCTCCGTCTCGTACTCTGGCTCCGTGTTCCCCACGGTAAAATATTGACTTTGGCTTTTGTCCCGTCTAATTCCAAGAATATTGATTTTCTGCCTTTTCTAGAACCAAAAACAGAAGAAAACATGCAACTAGCACTATGGCATCTGGTTAATAGGTTAGTCCCAGGAAATATATAAAAATACCTCAAAGTGTAGACAAAGCAAAGCAAAGTAGATACTAAACAAGCATGGAACATCAAAAAATATAGATACATTTATGACATATGAGTTGCCCACTTCTTTCCGGCCAAGGAGACTATTTCTGCTAGTCAACTGGCCGAGCTCTATATCAACAAGATTGTCTTGCTCTATGGTGTTCCTCTAGAAATCAGCTCGGATCGTGGGAGTATCTTCACTTCCAAGTTCTGGGAAAGCTTCCAACAAGGCTTGGGCACAAAGCTAAACTTCAGCACAACATACCACCCTCAGTCTCAAGGACAAGTGGAAAGAATCAATCAAATTCTTGAAGATATGCTTCGCGCTTGTGTCATCTCTTTTGGCATGAAGTGGGAGGAATGCCTTCCATATGCTGAGTTCTCTTACAACAACATCTTCTAGAAAAGTATCAAGATGGCACCCTTTGAGGTTCTCTATGGCCGCAAGTGCCGTCCTCCAATTGGTTGGTCGGGTACAGGTGAAAGGAATTTCTTTGGCCCTGACATCGTCACCCAAGCAGAAGAAAAAGTTCTTATCATTATGGAGAACTTGAAAGTTGCCTAGAGTTGTCGAAAGAGCTACTATGACAACAAACATGTGGCTATGGAGTATGTTCTTGGTGATTTGGTTTACCTTTGTGTCACTCCCATGAGAGGAACACACCATATTGGTATCAAGGGAAAGCTCGATCCGCGATACATTGGTCCTTTCAAAATTCGTGGAAGAAGACGAGAAGTGGATTATGCGCTCGCTCTTCCTGAAAAACTCAAGGTGCACGATGTTTTTCACGTCTCTCAGCCCTAGAAGTGCTTCAAAGATCCCGGAAAGACCATGGATCACGAGCTCATCAACCTCCAAGAAGACCTTATAAAGAACACCCCGTGAAAATTCTTGAAATCGCAGAACGAAAGACTCGCAACAAGTCTATAAAATTCTGCAAGGTGCAATGGTCGCACCATTTCGTTGATGAAGCAACATGGGAGCGTGAGGATGACCTCCGTTCCGAGTATCCTACCTTGTTCCAATCTTCTTCTTCCTACAATCTCGGGGCGAGATTCTTCTGTAGTGGGGGGAGTTGTAGCATCCCATCTGTCTAACATCTGTAATGCTTCATGGTTCCTAATAAAAGCTACTTCCTACATATTATTCTTGCATTGCATCATCAATATATCATGCTCATGTCACCATGCCACATTGCATTTGAGCATCATATAAAACCCTTTGTTGGTTCTTATCCCTTATGCATTCATATGGTATTACTTGTATTTTCTTCTTGATAAATTGCTTCATGCCCAAGTTGAGATGGGGGCATATATTTTATTAACTCCACCACCTTTATTTGTCATCACCTTACAATTCCACCATCCTAATGATATATGAGCCTTTGCAATTATATTTGGTATTTACATCTAGCTCATATGTGTTGGGGTGGATCCACTTCTTTTTACATGCTTCCATATATGATACATGTTGTTTTCACAATACTGGATATGGGAAGCCACATGGCCACCTTTGCATGCTATGTGAGTAGTTTTACTTCTCAAGATTCTATATGGTTTATATTTGAATGTAAGCTCATTATGAATATAATTGTGACTCTATATTTATTAGTGGATCACACACACTAGTTGGTCACTTTATATTCATTCATGCTTTATTCCATATTTACCATGTGGGGAAGCAAGCTCATATTTTCTTTTTGCATTGGCCTTATTCAATTTGTATGCATGTATGTATATATATCCATGTGTGCAAATAGTTGTTTTCACAACTAGTAGTGGCATTTATTACATCATGCATGGGCCATGCAACCATGCCACATTTTCCCTCTATGTGGGTATTATTTGGATTTGAATGGAACTTGGTTGAATCACATATCTACAAGTCGATCAAATTCAAATAAACCTACATGTACCAAAGTGGTTTTCCCTACTTGATCTCTTTGGGGTTATTTGAGTTTGTGATTTTTTGGAGCCTTTTTGTATTGCTTGTTTAAATAAAACAAACCAGAACAAAAGAGTTTAATTCAAACCAGTTTTACCTAGCTACTAATCTTCCCAACCTAGCTTTCTACCCCTTCCACTTAGCTAGCTAAATCTGAGCAAAACCCTAGCTACACCCCACCGCCGCCTCCTGGCACCTCCTATTTTCCCTCCCTGGCGCAAACACCAGACCAACTCGCCAGGCTGCCGCGCTCCCTTGCCTACCAGGTTCGACCGCACCAGCTGGGCGCCCGCGTCAACCCTGTTCCTCTTCTTGCCGAGCACGTGAAGCCGACCGCACCAACCCCGACTATTTTTTTCATCTATGCCCTAGTCGCATTCGTCGCCTCGCCGTGGTCATCAGCCGCCACGGCGATCGCACCAGCTGGGCGCCCGCGCCAACCATGTTCCTCTTCTTGCCGAGCACGTGAAGCCGACCGCACCAACCCCGCCTATTTTTTTCATCTGTGCCCTAGTCGCGTTCGTCGCCTCGCCGTGGTCGTCAGCCGCCGCGCGCCGCGCCAGCGTGCGCTCCGCGCAAGCTGCAGCAACACAAGTCCCGGCAGTATCAGCAGCGTGCGTATCTGCAGAGCCGATGCAGTCAGTTTTCTCCCTATTTTCGGCAACGAGACACTGCCGTTGTAGGTCTCCTTTGACAAATCTCTGAACACCAATCTTGTAGATCTTGTGTTCCTTTGCAATTTTGATTTTTGTGTCTTGTCAAAATTCCCAATGGATTACGCCATAGTCCTTCGAAACTAGGGATCAACTGGCTAATCTCGCGTATGTGATTTAGTTCGTCAGGAGATTTTTTTCCTCCTCCACGCTATTGTTCCTCGACGTTTACCGTTCGATACAGCCCTCCTCCGGCAATACTCCCTGAACCATAGTTGTAGCCCTTGGTCTTCTCTACATGTTTGCTTTTTACAGTGTCGAGAGATCCGTCTTCGTTTTCTCGCCATCCTCCTTCGAAGATCGGACCAAAAACCCGGCCTTGCATTTTTCAGTGCCAGCAGCTATCGTTTCCTGCTCGTCACCTTTTGCTGGCGCGTACAATATTTCTTTGGAGAAACTTCCTTCTTAAAATTTGTGGCCCTTTATAAGATCTACAACTTTGTTTTAACGAAATCTTCAAAATCTTCATCGAGTCGTTGCCACCTTCGTTTGAGCTCTGTCCGCTTATCTGAAAAATTTACCAGATCTAAAATTCAGTTTCGTCAGTTTCAAACCACCTCCTAGAACATTTTAGAAGAAGACCCCGCAGTTTTCCTGATCTAAACCCGCAGTCCTAGGCTCGCCTACGTGTTGCTTCCTCGCTGCACCGTGTGCGCACTGTGGCCCTACTGTTCCCGGGCCCACCTGTTATTGACTGTGGGTAGACTATCCTGAGTAAGAAAAGTCAGGAGCTGTTTCAGAATTTAAAATTAAAATTAATTTACATTTTATTTAAATACAAACTCATTTATAACTTTTAAATAAATAAGATTTTGAATAAAATTTTAATATGAAATATGTTTAGTTTTTCAATAGGAATTCATCATATTCAAATATTTCCAAATCTGGGTCAACTAATCTAATCTTTGACTTTGACCCCTCTTTAATAATTTTGACTTAAATAATATTTTAAATTCACAATTTCAAATAATACAACTTGTCCCCGCTTCCCACAGACGACGCCAATTGACGAGGGTTCGACTCGTCAATGCCCATTGTTATGGACTTGGGTTTCGAGAAGATGGAGATACTGGAAGTCGTGGAACGGTTAATAAGCAAGCAACACGGGGACACGAGGTTTTCCCAGGTTCAGGCCTCCAGAGGGAAAACCCTACTCATGCTTGTCTGTTCTTGATTACGGCGGAACCGAAGGTTACAGGGTGCGCAGATGCGATCTGGCGTGGAGGTGTGTGTATGAGGTGAGTTGAGGATCCTTCTCGTTGCACCCTCCAGGCCTTTATATAGATAGGCCATAGGTCGAGTCGGCTACAGATTAGGGTTGATACCATTTGAAATTCTATCTAACCTAGACTTGTCCTCCTAGGAGTCGAAATCGCCACGGGCTTAGGCCACCCGAAATCTTCATGGGTTGTGTGTCCTCACATGGGGCTTCCTTGGACTGGACTGGGTATGCTAACATTGTGCACCCATAGGGTATATCCATGTCAATATCCCTCGAGTGTTCAGTCGAATCATTGATTCGGCTGGAGACTCCACAATCTTTTGGGTCCTTTCTAATTGAACCTATTTTTCAGGAAGAAATATTTAGTTCATAGGAATTGTTGATGCGTGTGTCTGGGATCAGGGCCAGTTAACTGTCATAGGACAAAACAACACGACCTTCATCAGACTCGAGTCCCTGGACTCAAATCCGGAACTAATGCTGGTGTAATTCGACTCAGGCTGTTGAGGTCTTATAGGAGTCGAATCCCAGTGTTTTTCAAGTGATGTACCCAACTCGTCCGTCGGGATTTTCATCGTGTCTGTTAGCCGATATCTGCTAGTTGGTTGAGTCATAGAATCGAGTAAGTACTTTGATGCTCAGTCGAAATCTGCTAGCCGTTGCTGGCTTTGCTTTAGTGACGTTATTGCTAACGACCGGTGAGCTCAAATGTCTGCGGAAGTAGAGACGATGCGACGGGACGATCGTGAGTCCAAATGGACCTGACTTGACGTTGACTAGTCTCGCGTAGGCGTGGCGGAAGTTACGGCATCTCCTCGGTTTCCACGCGTAGTGGACGACATGCAAGCGACGGTTCAGTTTGATGCTGACACGTGCACGGTGAGATCTGAGGTGCGCGCTAGGGCTTCACAATCGACGGCTCTTATGCGTCTTCTTCGCCCTTTTATGCCGTGGGGAAAGCAGTATTTTTATCCTTCGTCATTTGCTCCTGCCTCATCTCCATTGCCACCATTTTCATGAGTTCCCTACTTCTCATTGCACACTGGACGCTCTCCATACTTTTCCTTCCTATTTCATCCGCTCGCATCACCGCATTCGCCGTGCCAGGATGGGAAAGCCGAAGAAGGCATCATCTGCTGCAGCTGGGACGAGCGCCGCCGGCGCTGACAAGAAAGCCGCCGCTCCGGCCCGTATCACTGACGGCGGGTGGAAGCGCACAGAGATGCGCGAGGCGGATTTGCGCAAACTGCGTGAGTCTAGACTGATATCCAAGGACATGGAGGACGCCATCCTCCTGAGCCAAGAGGTAATTCCTCTCCCACCCAAAGGTTCTCGGGTGATGTTTTATGCCTTTTGTGATCACGGGTCTCTCTTTGCCCGCCCACGAATTCCTTCGCGGGCTTCTCTTTTTCTACGGGATTCAACTGCATCATTTGTCTCCCAAATCTCTTCTTCATATCGCTTGTTTCATCACTCTATGTGAGTGTTGGATCGGTATCGAGCCGCACTTTGGCCTCTTCCGGAAACTCTATTGCGTGAAGAGGCAGTCTGGCAACGGTGGTGTTTATCCACTTGGTGGCTGCATCATTTCCATCCACTCCACCATTCAATTCTTCTCCTTCTCCATTTGCGAGTCCGTCCAGTACTGGCGCATGAAATGGTTTTACATCTGCGACGTCAAGCTGGACGGGCAACATTTTGGTCTTGCCCCTTTCGATTCTACATAGAAGATCACCCGAAAGAGATCGCGGAAGAACGACATCTTAGAGGGTGAACTGCGGAGGTGGCGAAGCTCTACCATTAGGTGGAAGCTCTTCAACTGGTGGCCAGCAAGGAGGTTAACGGCGTCGACATCATCCGCACCTTCCTCAAGCATCGGGTGCAGCCGCTCCAAGCAAGGACGCACCCAATGTTTCTGTATGCTGGCCGTAGTGATCCTACAAGGGTTTCGCCTGAGGAGTTATCTTCGGGTGACCTTGATAAAGTTCTTCGGCCTCTGATAAAGTACAAGGACGACGAGGACCTCCCGTGGAAATCTTTGACCGCCCCTTTCAGCGCCAAGAAAGTAGTCTCCCAGGTGAAATCTGTTGTGTGCGTGTAGCTTTTTTTTTTGTCGAGTGCTCTTTGTCTGCCGGCTTGCTTAGCTTGTTTTCTGTTGTTCTTTGGTTTGCAGGGTCTCAAGGTTGCGTGGATGATGCCCCCTCTACCTGAGAAGTACATGGATCCGCCAGACAACGAGGAGGCGGAGCCCAAAGCTGAGCTTCCCCCAGCGCATTCTCCTTCCTTGGAAGCCCCCGAGACGAGCGAAGGGCAGACCCAAAAGTGATCCCGAAGTGAAACTTCGGGTGGGGCGACGCTGCCAACTCCGAAGGGTCCGTACTTCCTCAAGAAACATGGTGGGGATAAGGGTGCGATGTCCGCACCCTTTCCTGCTGTGCCTATTCCGACGATGGCCCCGCAGCCGCCAGCAAAGAAGAAGAAGAAGAAGAAGAAGAAGGAGAAGGAGCCGCCTATCTTCGATTTGTCAGACATACCATCGTAAGTTGCTTTGGTCGAGTCTTGTTACTTTATTCATGTGCTAAGCATTAGCCTGTTGTTGATATGCTTCTCTATAAGTGCTAGCAGTAACCATTCGGAGGAGTCCCTCGAGGAGGGGACCGAAGAGATGATCGGGGAATTGAAGCCGACGTCTTTGTTTCCCAAGATGGTGGACAACTCCGAGGACGAGGGTTCGAGCTCTGAGAGGCGGGAGGCTCGTGCACTCGTGACTCAGAAGACGATATCAAAACCTTCGGAGTCCATGCCAGACCACGTAAGTGTATTTCTTTTCCTTGCATATGGGGGAGCGCCCGAGTCCTTTACTCATCAGACATGCTGGCCTTTTTGCAGCCTTTTGTCCGTGGCGCCAACCTCCTCATCCAACAACATCTGACGCTGGAGGGTGAACTCAAGCAGCTGCAAGGTGCGTAGGTTTCCTCTTGACTATTTTTCGAGTGCATCAAGTTTGTTGTTGTATTGATCCAATGTTTCTCCATGCTGAAGATGAGAACATGATATGTCGGAAACGTATCTATAATTTTTGATGCACCATGATTATTTAGTATCTACTTTGCTTTACATGTCTACACTTTGAGGTTATTTTTACATGTTTTCTGGTACTAACCTACTAACAAGTTGCAACAGTGCTAGATGCCTGTTTTCTGCTGTTTTTGGTTTCAGAAAAGTTAGTAAAGAAATATTCTCGGAATTGGACGGGACAAACGTCAAAGTCAACTACTTTCCGTGGGGAACAAGAAGTCCAGAGGGGAGACGAGGAAGCGGGCCAGGGCATCCAGACCCCCCCCTAGGCGTGGCCAGGGATGGGCCCGCGCCTGGCTAGGGTTTGGCCCCCCTGGTTTCCTCCTCGGCCTCCCCCTTCGCCTATAAGAAGCCCCTAATGCAGAAACCCTAAGTACCCGACAAAATCTCCATGAAACCGCCTGTAGCCTCTGCCACCATCGTCCCTAGATCGGGGGAGGATCTAAAGTTCTTCCCGGCACCCTGCCAGAGGGGAGATCATCCCGGAGGCCTTCTCACCGGTATGATGCATGAGTAGATCCACCTTGGACTATGGGTCCATGTAGTAGCTAGATGGTTGTATCTCCTCCTTTGTGCTTTCATGTATAGATCTTGTGAGCTCCATTCATGATCAAGATCTAATCTATTTGTAATCATGCATGTTGTGTTTGCGGGGATCCGATGGATATTGAGATTATTATGTTGGTTTGATTAATGGTTTTGTCTTTATGATTCTATCATGTCTGTGTTGTTTGTGATCTTGCATGATCTCCGTTGTTAGTAGCTATCTTGGCCAAGTAGTTGCTAGTGACTCCAAGAGGGGGTATTAGTGGTGATAGTGCACACACTATTGTTTCTATCAATTTCACCTTCCCTTTCCCACTTAGCATGAAGTTGAGCTAACAACCTAACATTTTCATCAATAGTAACTTGTATGGCATGAGAAGTAGCAAAGGTATTTTCCATAGTTTCAGGTTTAGCAGCCATTTTATTAACCAAGGAAGGCTGAGCTTCAGACAAAGAGGATATATTTTTCTCAACAGTTAAAAGCTTTTCCTCTATAGTCTTATTGAAAGTGCTTTGCTTGCTAATAAAGTCTTTTAGCATGACTTAAAGTTTAGAGGGGGCACTTCTAGCATTATTGTAAGAGCTTCCAAAGGTATTGCCCTTATTAGGAGGATAAGGCCTATAATTGTTGTTGCTACCAAAATTGTTCCTATAGGCATTGTTGTTGAAATTGTTGTTTCTAATGAAGTTCACATCAACTTTCTCTTCTTGAGCAACCAAAGAGGCTAAGGGAACACTATTAGGATCCAGAGGAGCTTTTCCATTAACAAGCATATCCATAATAACATCAATATTTTCACTCAAAGAGGAAGTTTCCTCAACAGAATTTACCTTCTTACCATGTGGAGCCCTCTCAACATGCCATTCAGAGTAATTAACCATCATATTATCAAGGAGCCTTGTTGCATCACCCAAAGTGAGGCCCATAAAGATACCTCCAGCAGCTGAATCCAATAGATTTCTTGAGAAGAAGTTCAAACCTGCATAAAAAGTCTGGATAATCATCCAAGCAGTGAGTCCATGAGTAGGGCAATTTTTAACTAAAGATTTCATTCTTTCCCAAGATGGAGTAACATGTTCACTATCAAGTTGTTTAAATTTCATAATATCACTTCTCATGGATATAATCTTAGCAGGAGGATAGTACTTTCCAATAAAAGCATCTTTGCACTTAGTCCAAGAATCAATACTATTTTTAGGCAAAGAAAGCAACCATTCTTTAGCTTTTCCTCTCAAGGAGAAAGGAAAAAGCTTGAGCTTAATAATATCTCCATCTACATCCTTATATTTTTGCATCTCACAAAGTTCAACAAAGCTATTAAGATGGGCAGCAGGATCATCAAAACCAGCACCAGAAAATTGCTCTCTCATCACAAGATTCAACAAAGCAGGCTTAATTTCATAAAAGGTAGCATCAGGAGCAGGTGGAGCAATAGGTGTGCCAAGGAAATCATTGTTGTTGGTGCTAGTGAAGTCACACAACTTGGTGTTCTCAACAGAGAACATTTTGGCAAAGGTGGGCAAGCTAAAAACAGCAACAACACCTATAGCAGGAACTATTTTTTTTTGTTTTTGAATAAAGCAAGCAAACCAAACTAGACTATTTTTTTTGGGTTTTTTGGAAAGGGGCAAACAAAACTAAAAAAAAGAAACAAAGAAAACTAAAAACAAAGTAAAGAGAAAGGAAGTGAAGGATTCCCCTTGTGAAGACGTCCTTAGCCTCCCCGGCAACGGCGCCAGAAAAGCTTAGTGACTGTCTACGCACAGCCTGTTGGGAACCCCAAAAGCAAGGTGTGATGTAGCAAGCAACAAGTTTTCCCTTAGTTGAGACCGAGGTTATCGAACCAGAAGGAGGAAGGAAACGTCACATAGGTGTTGCAAGCAAGGCAGAGACCTGCACAACATAAACTCAAGACTTTGCCCCAACGAACAGTGAGGTTGTCAAGCTCACCGGTTTGCTGTAACAAAGGATTAAATGTATGGTGTGGAAGGTAATGGTTTGCTGCAAGTAAACAAGTAACCGTGGAAGATGTATTAATGGTAAAGATTGGACCGGGGTCCATAGTTCACTAGAGGTGCTCTCCTTAGATAAACAACATGGCATGAAGGGTAAACAAATTATAGCAGGGCAATTGACAGGAACTGAGCAAGGCATAACAATGCAATTACTAGTCGGAAAGATCCTATGAGATTCGATTGGGCAATACAACAAGATACATAGACCGCCATCAATTACATCTATGACTAGAAGTCCACCTTCAGGTTATCATTCGAACCCCCTCCAGTATTAAGTTGCAAGAAACAGACAACTGCTTTAAGCAAAGTGTGTAAGGTAAACAGTCCACATGTTCCATAAACAAGAGACCGTTGTTTTCTCCCTAGTAGCAACAACACATCTAAAACCGAAGAGATTATTGTCACTTCTCTTGGAAACTAGAGGCATGAACCCACTATCAAGCATAAATACCCCCTCTTGGAGTCACTAGCAACTACTTGGCCAAGATAGCTACTAACAACGGAGAGCATGCAATATCACAAACAACATAGACATGATAGAATCATAAAGACAAAACCATTAATCAAACCAACATAATAATCTCAATATCCATCTGATCCCCACAAACACAACATGCATGATTACAAATAGATTAGATCTTGATCATGAACGGAGCTCACAAGATCTATACATGAAAGCACAAAGGAGGAGATACAACCATCTAGCTACTACATGGACCCATAGTCCAAGGTGGAACTACTCACGCATCATACCGGAGAGAAGGCCTCCGGGATGATCTCCCCTCCGGCAGGGTGCCGGGAAGAACTTCAGATCCCCCTTGATCTAGGGACGATGGTGGCAGTGGCTAAAGACGGTTTCGTGGATATTTGATCGGGTACTCAGAGTTTCTGCATCGGGTGCTTCTTATAGGCGAAGGTGGAGACCGAGGCGGTGGCCAGGGGCGCCAAACCCTAGCCAGGCGTGGGGTGGGGCCCAACTGCGCCTGGGGTGGGTCTGGCCCCTCTGGCCTGCCCCTTTGGCTCTCCTCTGGACTTCTTGTTCCCCATGGAAAGTAATTGAATTTGTCATTTGTCCTGTCCAATTCCAAAAATATTTCTTTACTAACTTTTCTAAAACCAAAAATAGCAAAAAACGGGCATCTGGCACTGTTGCAACTTGATAATAGGTTAGTACCAGAAAACATGTAAAAAGCACCTAAAAGTGTAGACAAGTAAAGCAAAGTAGATACAAAACAAGCATGGAGCATCAAAAATTATAGATACGTTTCCAACGTATCAACTATTTATCTTACACACTTTGCTTAAAGTAGTTGTCTGTTGCTTGCAACTTAATACTGGAGGTGGTTCTGATGATAACCTGAAGGTGGACTTCTAGTCATAGATGCAGTTGGATGGCGGTCTATGTATCCTGTTGTATTACCCAATGGAATCTCATAGGATCTTTCTGTCTAGTAATTGCATTGTTATGCCTTGCTCAGTTCCTGTCAATTGCCCTGTTGTAATTTGTTTATCCTTCATGCCATGTTGTTTATCTAAGGAGAGCACCTCTAGTGAACTATGGACCCCGGTCCAATCTTTACCATTAATACATCTTCCACTGTTACTTGTTTACTAGCTGCAAACCATTACCTTCCACACCATACGTTTAATACTTTGTTACGTCAAACCGTTGAGCTTGACAACCTCACTAATTTGTTGGGGCAAAGTCTTGAGTTTGTGTTGTGCAGGTCTCCGCGTTGCTTGCAACACCTGTGTGATGTTTCCTTCCTCCTTCTGGTCTGATAACCTCGGTCTCTACTGAGACAAGACTTGCTGTTGTGCTCATCACACCTTGCTCTTGGGGTTTCCAACAAAGTGATCCGTCAGCACCATCAACAAGTTTTTTGGCGCCATTGCCGGGGAGGCTAAGGACGTCTTCACAAGGGGAGTCCTTCACTTCCTTTCTCTTTACTTTGTTTTTAGTTTGCTTAGTTTCTTTTGCTTGGTTTTGTTTGCCTCTTTCCAAAAAACCAAAAAAAATTGGTCTAGTTTGGTTTGCTTGCTTTATTCAAAAACACAAAAAATCAGTTCCTCCTCTAGCTGCTACTACTATTTTTGGCTTGCCCAGCTTTGCCAAAATGAACTCTGCTGAGAACACCAAGTTGTGTGACTTCACTAGCACCAACAACAATGATTTCCTAAGCACTCTTATTGCTCCACCTGCTCCTGATGCTACCTTTTAGAAATTAAGCCTGCTTTGTTGAATCTTGTGATGAGAGAGCAATTTTCTGGTGCTGGTTCTGATGATCCTGTTGCCCATCTCAATAGCTTTGTTGAACTTTGTGAGATGCAAAAATATAAGGATGTAGATGGAGATATTATTAAGCTCAAGATTTTTCCTTTATCCTTGAGGGGAAAAGCTAAAGAATAGTTGCTTTCTTTTCCTAAAAATAGTATTGATTCTTGGACTAAGTGCAAAGATGCTTTTATTGGAAAGTACTACCCTCCTACTAAGATTATATCTATGAGAAGTGACATTATGAAATTTAAACAACTTGATAGTGAACATGTTGCTCCAGCTTGCGAAAGATTGAAGTCTTTGGTTAAGAATTGTCCCACTCATGGACTCACTGCTTGGATGATTATCCAGACTTTTTATGCAGGTTTGAACTTCTCCTCAAGAAATCTGTTGGATTCAGCTACTGGAGGTACTTTTATGGGCCTCACTTTGGGTGCTACAACAAGGCTCCTTGATAATATGATGGTTAACTACTCTGAATGGCATGTTGAGAGAGCTCCACATGGTAAGAAGGTAAATTCTGTTGAGGAAACTTCCTCTTTGAGTGAAAAGATTGATGTTATTATGGCTATGCTTGTTAATGGTAAAGCTCCTCTAGATCCTAATAGTGTTCCCTTAGCCTCCTTGGTTTCTCAAGAAGAGCAAGTTGATGTGAACTTCATTAGAAACAAAAATTTCAACAACAATGCCTATAGGAATAATTTTGGTAGCAAAAACAATTATAGGCCTTATCCTCCTAATAATGACAATTCCTATGGAAACTCTTACAATAATGATAGAAGTGCCCCCTCTGAACTTGAAGTCATGCTCAAGGACTTTATTAGTAACAAACCACTTTCAATAAGACTATAGAGGAAAAGCTTTTAACTATTGAGAAAAATATATCCTCTTTGTCTAAAGCTCAGTCTTTCTTGATTAATAAAATGGCTGCTAAACCTGAAGCCATGGGAAATACCTTTGCTACTGCTCATGCCATACAAGTAACTATTGATGAAAATGTTAGGTTGTTAGCTCAACTTCATGCTAAGTGGGAAAGGGAAGCTAAAATTGATAGAAACAATAGTGTGTGCACCATCACCACTAAACCACAAGTAGTCCATATTCCTCCTCCTACTATGCCTAAGCCTATGGAGCCTGCTACTAGTGATGCTAAGTTTGACTTTGATATTGATGGTTGTAATATTTTTGAAGTAATCATGTTCCTACAAAAGCTTGCTAGAAGTCCTGATGCTAGTGATATTCATGTTGCTTTCACCAAACACATTACAAATGCTCTTTTTAAGATTAAGGAAGAGAAGTTAAAACACAAAGCTTCTATTTCTAGGAAAGTAGAAGATAGTTGGGAACCCATTATTAATATGCAAGTGAATAACTTTGATCTCAAAGCTTCATGTGATCTTGGTTCTAGTGTCTCTATTATGCCTAGGAAGATTTATGAAATGCTTGATTTGCCACCATTGGAAGATTGTTATTTAGATGTCCCACTCAATGATAATTGTAAGAAGAAACTCATGGGGAGTATTAATGATGTTCTCATTATGGTTAATAATGATTATGTCCTTGTGGATTTCTATGTTTTGGATGTTGAATACAATGCTTCTTGTCCTATTACTTTGGGAAGACCTTTTCTTAGAATAGTTGGTGCCATTGATATGAAAGAAGGCACCATTAAATATCATTTTCCATTCAAGAAACGTATTGAACACTTCCCTATAAGGAGAGAGAAGTTGCTTTTTGCTCCTCCTTTGAAAGCAAGATTTGATGTTAACGCTTCTTCATTTGAAAATACTTGATTCTTCTTGCTTCTTGTGCCTAACTTAAAGGAGTTAAAGAAAAGTACTTGTTGGGAGATAACCCAAGAGTTTTCTTGAGTCTTGGAAGTTATTACTTCAGTAATGACCTCTTCTTATCCTTTTTGTTTGTGTGAACACCCGGATTTTTAATCACAGATGCCTGTTATGCCATACATCGCAATCCCAGGATTACCATTTTTGCGAGACATAACAGATTTGGATACCACAGTACATCCTCCATTACAAACCATACATAAGGTCTTACACAAATAAGGATCTCATGATCCAGTTCTTAATACAAATCAAGCAGAGGAATAATGTAAAGATAACGATAGCATAGGCGAAGCTCCATCTTCATGGTCATAGGCAATGTTGACGATGGGAGATGATCCTAGTTGTCGTAACCTTCCTGTGGTCCGTCATCCTGATACTCCTCTTCATAGTCTGGCCACGGGAATAGCCAGGGACAAATCCATGAGTACTCTTTAAGTACTCGCAAACTAATACTAACAAGTGAAGTGGTTTTGAATAGGATATACTAAGCTCTAGGGTTGTTTTGCAAAAAAGCCAGATTTACCTCTACTAAGTTCAGAAGCAAAGAAAGCTAGTTGACAGTTTTATAACACCTAAGTGGGAACTTGAGTTTCATATAACAACTCTGTTATGGTCAAGTCAAAGTCATAAATCATTTCATAAGTCATTTTGAAAACATCTGACGATAGAACAATATGGCCACTCCAACTGTCCATAACCGTGGACGCGGCTATTCGAATAGTGTCACATCCCAAAATTTTCCAAATTTTGAAATGTGAAAAATAAATAAAGAAAATAAAATTTGTTGAAATTTAGGGTGAAGAGAAACTTTTTGATTTCCAATTGGAAACATCAAAACCTATTTTGATCAAATAGAATCCTAAAGGGATTTAAAAAGATAAACAAATAATAAATAAAGTTATAATAGTTGGAATCACCATTTTTGGATCTTTAAATAAAAAGATATGGTTTTTATAAGCAAAGGTAGAAATAATGAATGAGGACTATTTTTTTAAAGAGCCAAATTAATCTTGGCCAAGCATTTAAAATAAAATATTTTGTTTGATAAAAATAATAAAGGTTTATTTAAATAAAATCATGAGGATTTATTTATATCCAGATTTCATTCAAGTATAGGCTTTTTTCCTATTTTCAATGATCATTAAAAACTTATTAAAGTATTTTAAATTATATTTCAAAGTGTTATGTTTTTAATAAAACCTACTGAAAAGATTTTTGTAGGAATTTATAAAGTCAAATAGAGTTTTAAACATATTTGAATCCTATTTGAAATAAAGACTAAAGCCTATTTGTTTATTTTTAATAAATAATAAACCCTAAAAATAATTGTTCTATTTTGGACTTTGGATTATGTTGATAAACAGAATTGAATTATACCCAAAAGTTTGGTGGTGGTTTGAATTAAAATGGAGTTTGAATTGTTTGAAATAAAATCAAAACAGAAATTCAAAACAGAAAAAGAAAAAGCATTCAGTATAAAAAATGAAACTAACCCAACCCATCTGGCCCAGCCCAGCAAGCCCAGCAGCGCAACCCAACTAAACCCCCTCCGGCGAAACGTTTTTCACCCGGAAGCGCACCCGCCCCATCGCTGATCAGTGGACCCCACCATTCTCTCTCTCTCTCCCTCTCCCGCTCTCTGTCTCTCTCTCTATCTCTCTCTCTCTCTCTCTCTCTCTCACAGATAGCCGGACCCCACCTGCCAGGTCGTCGTCTTCACCCGCGTCGATCGTTCCCCCTTGCTCACCGCCGTTTATGCCGCGTTTAAATCTTCATGAATTCGCGTTAATGGCTGGATTAAACTCGCCAGTGACCACGCATACATAACGCCACGCTCTCCTCTTCCATTTCCCCCAAGCCATGCCTCCTATCTGCCTCCAGGCTGCGCAAATTGCGAGCTCAAACCCCTCTGCCCCGACGAACTTCTCTGGCCGATTCCGGCGAAACGCAACCGCCCCTCGCCTCCCAGAGCACACAAGCTTACTCCCCAGTCCCGTGCGCATCTGCCAGTGTGTTCCACTCAACCGCGCGCGATCCCTAGGCTCGGCAACCTCGACATCTGAGCGCCGCCGCGTCTGCCATCGCTCCGGCAAGCACCCCGGTGAGTACAGACTGCCCCAGCACCTCCCGATGATGCTCGCATGATCCCCAACATTGTACGCATCTAACTGTATGTTTCGTTTGTCTTAGCGCGCCCTCAAACCTCGCCCCCGACGACGAACCGAAGCACCCGACGCCGCCACTGACTCCGGCGAGCAATCCACTCTGCTCCGGTGCGCCCATCGACAAGACGACCACACCTCAAGCTTCGTCGCACTCCTGCGAGCACGGTGAGCACAATCTTCCTTCTCCGCGCAACCTAGTTCGTCGGCAAGCTCACTGGCCGAGCACGCGTCGCCGCCAGCCGCCGCTAGCGCCGCCCAGATATGGTCTGGCCGCTGTGATCCGTAGGATGCAAATCGTCTGGCTGAGATTAGATTTAGACGAAGGGGTATGAGTTGATCAGTTCCGCACGATCTAATTTATATCCAACGATCCATAGAGCGCAATCCGCACGAATCGGTACGCTCCAGCAAGAATAAGACACGTATTCAGAGATAGTTTCAAAATAGAAATTAGAATCTATTAGATATGCAAACTTGTAAAATTCATAACTTCAATTCTACATGTCCAAATTTTGCAAATTTTATATCAATGGAATCAGAAGAACCAGTACTTTGCAACCATGCACTTTGTTTAATGTTTTGCTTCTGAAAAATTGGTTGAAATTGCAAAAACTTGTGTAGGCATAATTTGAATATAAAATTTGTTCTAGAAATATTTTTAAGATGAAACCTTTGCTAGTTGGTTTGTTTTGAACCTACTAACCATAGGAACCAACTTATGGATTTAAAAATGTATTTTGTGAAGTTAAGGAATAAATATTTGAATTGAAGCATTTCTAGTCAAATAAAAATATTGTTAATGTGTTAAAAATGCTTTTTGAGTAAAATCTTTGGGAAATGATTTTAATTAAACTCTCTGACCCTAACACGAAGTTTTGAGAATTAAAATATAATTGATGAACCCTATGATATTATTACTTTGCTAAAAGATATTTTCAACAACATAAAATATCACCTTAGCATAATATTTGGTTTATGAGATGAAACCTTTTGCAAATGGTTTTACCACTTTTGTAAATGACCAATGTGAGCTTGAAAATGTTTAGAGCCTAGTAGAAACCACTTTTCCAAATAAAACTATCTTTTGCATGGTTGCATGCATGACCTTGTTTTTGTTATTTTATGTGTGATCAATTGTTTGAATGCTAGTTGAATATGTGTTTACTTGATTGAATTGTAGTGAAGTTAGAAGAGTGTGATATTTGCAAGATCAAGAAGTGAACCAACATTCTCTACTAAAAAGGCAAGTGACACTATCATCCAAGTCCTACTATTTTCATTACACTTAGTGGATTTTTGTAACTTGCATGATAAGGACCACTATATTTTATGCTATGCTAAATCCTAATTGGATACCCTTATATCTTCCTTAGTGAAAACATTGTAGTTGTAGTAAGCTTAGCCCTGCTATATATTTGGGATGGGATACATGATATGATTATATGAAGTGTTGGAAAGATATATGTTTTATATAATAAAACAAGTACTCAATGAACCACCTGGGTGGAAACGGATACTCAAGATTTGGACAAGGTGGCAACAAAGGGAACCATGTTTATATGGCTATCTTTTTGTGTGTGCACTAGAAGAAAACCACCCAGGGACTTAGAGATTGAACATGTTTCTCGTACAGTGGCTTCCATGTACAGCCACATGCTAAATGGGCTCTGGCTTAGTCAACTACATAGTGGAAGACCCATGCATTGGCATCTTCAGGTTAACTAGAATTGTGTAAGGGAAATATATCCCTACATTGGTGCCTGGTAGACAAGCTAGCATTGTGTATTGGGAGGACTCCTATGGAAAGACTTTGTCACATTCTCGATCTGCCGGTACTCCATTTTGGTGAGTACTTATCCAGCGGCCACTGGCGGCGTCAAGACGAGATTGTGTCATGTGGGTAAAGTGTACAACTTCTACAGAAGATCAAATTCTAAGTACTTAGCCATGTCCTCGGTTATGGACAACTCTGAGCAACTAAGGCCTGAAGCTATGGAAGATCTCGACATTCCAATTTCTCAAAGTAAAACTTGATGGTGACAACAAGGGATTAGAAGCACTTGGAGTTTTCCAAGGAGTTCGGAAAGATTTGACAAAATATCAAAACTATTTTGAAAAGATAGGATAAAACTATATTGCTTTCTGCAAAAGAGCCTAAACCCTACTTAGCCAAATATGCATGTAATGATAGGATCCACTTATTTCTACATAGTAGTGAAACTTGCCAATACGATTCAATGTATTGACCCTTGTGGCTGCAACTTATTATGTTGCAGGTTTGTTTGATGTTAGTGAAGTGTGTTGAATAGGATTACAAGTCTACAACCAACATGATTGCCTGTGGCACTTTGAAGATGAAGGACCCCATGCTATTGTTATATTCTGCTGCATTGTAATGAGATAGCCAAATGAGCTATGTAAGATGTAATAAATTATTTTATTCCTGGTTATAAAGTTGTATTATGACCTTTGTATCTTGATATTACATCTTAACCGTGGATGCTAGCTATTTATCCAGGGACTAGCATTGTAAACACGGGGATATCTAACTTATTAAAGGTTGGGAACCTTACAGATGGTATCAGAGCACCTCTATTTCCTGTAGGATTGTAACCCTAGGATTGGACAAAACCCCTTAGAAAAATAGGAGTTGTATTTGTTCCAAAACTTATTTACAAACAATCTTGTAAACTCTTTCCTCAACCTTTTGGTTTTGATTCTACACCTCTTCCTTTTCAACTTGATGGACAAATCCATGACCAATGACTTCGACTTTGGTCTCACCAAGGACTCCAACTTAGACATCACTAAGGACTACAAGTGAGAACCAAGAGACATTAGATAGCCTACCAAAACATTGATATCATGTTAGTGTATGGATCATATTGACCTATGAGTTATGACCATACCAAGTTAATTATTTCGAGAAAACTTGTTGTTCCCTTCAACTCATGAGTTAAGCTCATAAGTTGTTAAGTGGATAGTTGCTTGTTGATTGCTTGATTGTTTGATTGAACTTGGTTGTTTTGAGTTGTGTGTTAGAACTTCTTTAGACCTATCCATCATTACTTATCCCTATCAACCAACAGATGCCTCCCCGTCGTGCCAACCCCAACCAAAACAACAACAACAACAATTTCACTCCTGAGATGCAGCAGATAATGACAGGTCAAGCTCAACTAATGCAGATGATGACACAGTTTCTGCAAAATCAGTGTCAACACCCGGATTTTTCAATCCTAGATGCTTGTTATGCCATACATCGCAATCCAGGATTACCATTTTTGCGAGACATAACAGAATTGGATACCATAGTACATCATCCATTACAAACGATACATAAGTTCTTACACAAATAGGGATCTCACGATCCAGTTCTTAATACAACTTCAAGCAGCGGAATACGTAATAATAACGGTAGCGTAGGCGAAGCTCCATCTTCGGGGTCACAGGCAATGCTGACGATGGGAGATGATCCTAGTTGTCGTAACCTCCCTGGGGTCCATCCTCCAGGTACTCCTCTTCATAGTCTGGCCATGGGAATAGCCAGGGACAAAGCCATGAGTACTCTTTAAGTACTCGCAAGCTAATACTAACAGGTAAAGGGGTTTTTGGATAATAGGACACTAGGCTCTAGGGTTGATTTGCAAAAGCCAGATTTATCTCTACTAAGTTCCGAAGCTAGTCACAATTTTATAACTCCTAGGTGGGATCTTGTAACTCAGGTCACAACTCTGTTGTGGTCAGGTCAAAGTCTCAATTCATTTCACAAGTCATTTTGAAAAGTCTAACGGGGGAACAGTATGGCCACTCCAACTGTCCATAATCACGGACGTGGCTATTCGAATAGTTTGACACTCTGCAGAGATTGTACACTTTCACCACAACATTCGATACATCCGTCAGGAACAAATCCTGAATTCACCATACTCAGTATGCGGATAATCAATCCTAACCTTTCAATTACACGCCCTAGTATAAGCACCTCTCCTGTGAGTTTGGCCTCCCAACCATGACCAACTGTCATCTTGGGTACTGCACAGGTGGACAATCTTCACAAGGTAGCCTCAGCTCAGACCTTGGCTGTGAGGGAGCTAATACTAAGGTATATAAGTTTCCAGTCAAGCCCTACCCAATATTCGGGTATTGTGGTTGTACGATAAAATTGGAATGGTATCGCATCAAGACAACCATCAGTTTTATAAAGGTCTAAGGCTCATGCCTCAACGTTTTCATCACCAAAATCATCAAGTGTTCCAAAACACATGTCCAAAACATTTCAATAGAATGATCCATCATTCCAAGGTTTTCATAACCATTTTTCCACCAAGTAAACCCATCTAAAGTTGATCAATTTTTATGCTTAGCACTAGCATCTACAGGTGGGCGTAGTACTAATGAGGGATGGTGAACTAGTTGAGTTTCAACTAAGTACAACCTTATATCTTAGGATGATATCAAGGTTTCTAACTTAGGCCAAATTTTATGCTCTTTATGCAACCTTCAGAATCTTTCTAGTATCTACAAGTCACTTAAGTCAACTCTAAGTTAAAGCTTTGATAAATAAATAAAGTAAGAAGCTTCCAAATAAAACTAGGATTGGTTTATCAAGTGGGTATGATCACATATGCTTAAGGCATATAGTAGGCATAGTAACAAGCAAGTATTTGCTTGCACAAAATCAGTATAAGCTTGCTAAATTGCAAGTGTTAGCTTGCATAGGTCAAATTGATTAGTAAGGCTTGCCTTGGGCAGAGCAGTGGTTGAAGTTCTCCTCGGCTTCTTCTTTGTAGTATCCTTCTTCCTCCTCGTATCCTTGGTCGGTACTAGCGTCTATGAATAAATACGAGGTACACAATCACCAAACAATACTTAACTACTTGCAATCATCACACACAAGAGTCCTATAGATGATCTAGCATCATCTCTAACATTACAAGGTTAAGGCTTGATTTAATTCCTTTTATTTTTAGAAAAGTAATTTCTACTCATTAAAAAACTACTTAAGATTTAATATTCTCCAAACCAAACATGGTATCATGTTGACACATGTCATCACCACATATTGTAGTCCATGGGAATGTGATTTAAAGTGGTGTCACAATTTAATAAGGTTTTACCCTTTTATTCTAATTAATTAAGGTGGCTAGAAATGCCTATGTAGCAATCTTTTATTACTTGAACATTATTTCTGCAAGTAAACCTATATATTTTTATATATTCTGAAAGGTATGGTTAAATGTGATTTTTGAGAGTTGGAATCAACTCAAAAGATATTATGGTTTAAATTTGAAAAATGTTTGAATGCAGAAAAGCTTCTGCCTTGTTATTTTTACTAAGGATGATCTACAGATCCAAATGACTTGAATCCAATGGGCTTGGATTCAGCATTCACATACCTTTCCAACAAAATTGGTTTCATTCAAATTGGTGCACTGAATCGATCTGGGTTGATTTTTGAAGTTGGGTACAGAAGTGTGTTTGACTTAAAATAGAAAAGATTTAATTCAAATCACTGGGCTGCGCGGGAAAAGTTAACGGGCCGGCCTGCTAAGCGCGGTTCTCCCGCAGGCTGCTTAAGTGGGTGTCCCCACTCGTCAGTGACACGGGGCTGGGCGAAGCGGTATGGGGCAACGTGGGTCGTTCGATCTGATTCTAATCCAACGGCTGGGAGTCATCGTCGATGCGAGACAACGCCAGCAAGAACGAAACCTAGCACGGCCAGTGGGGGGTGCTGGGGGCTCACCGGGGTACTGGCGAGGGTCAGCGAGGCGGGCGAACGACGAAGTCGACGACGGCGAACTTAGGGGTGGTCGCAGCAGCTCCTGGGGTGGACAAAATCGATGGCTTCCTTCTTCTCCAGAGGCGGCGGGCTCCGGTGAAATTCTGGCGGGGTGGTGCTCGCCTTGCTATGAGAACAGTGTGTCACGATCAGTGAGGAGAGGGGAGTGAGATGGTGTGAAGAAATCGAGCGGGGGTGGCCTCTATTTATAGTCGAGCGAGGGGACCGTCGAGGCGCACGGTGAGCTCGTCGGGGGCGATGTTGCAGGCAGCTATTGGCATGGGCAAGGGTAGGGGACGGTGTGGTGTCTCCTGGTGATGCTCAACGACATGGTTTTGAGGCATGGGGCGATACGGCTTGGTCTGGAATGGGCGATGCTCTACGCAGCAGAGGCGGCGTCTTCGACGGCGAGCGGTGTCTAGGCGTCACGGGGCGGCGAACGAGGATGTCTGGCGGTCTCCTGGGTCGGTGGGGATTGTGTATGCACGCGGTGAGGGCGGCGCGCGGTCTGTGGGCTTCGGTCGAGGGTGGTGCTCTGGCGCACGCTCGGCATGGTCTCTGGCGGTCTAGGCGCGGTTCGTGCGCGTGGTCTAGGGCTTGGCAAGGCTCGAGCAGTGGACAGGGAGTGGCGGTGGACGGTGGGCTTCCTCCCAGACATGCTGGCTAGGCTTGCTGCTGCTCCTAGCTTGCTGTCGACTATGGGGTGGCAAGGGTGTGCTCGGATATTCACCATTGATGGCAAGCTCACAGTGGTGCTAGCGCTTGGTTAATCTTCCTAGATGATCTACTGAGCTGGTTGTGTGCTAACTAGGGAACAAGTTAGGCCAATTTTACTGCACACTATAGTGTTTGATGTTTGTTTGATTTGTATCTGCAACCTGTTTGATGAAATGGCCGCATGAAATCAAGTTTTGAATTTTGAAAAGATTTTTGGTGGGTTTGCTAGATTGGTGCTGGTGAGTCTGCAGATGCTTGGGTTTTGAAAGTTGAGCTTGTTTGAGTGGTTTTTGAAAAAGTGGGATCTTCCCATATGATAAAGATTCAATTTTGAATTGTCATTTAAACTATGCATTTGAAAGTTTCTGGATGATCACAAAGTGGGCCTTGATACCTTGTTATGAGTACATTCAAGGGGTGCAAAGATCCAGAAAAGTTTCCATTAGGTTTTGAAAGTTTGAGACAGCCAAAGTAGGCATGAGAGTTAAATTGGTCAAAGTGACCATTCATTTAATATATGTGTTTTGATTTACTTGTCTTTAGGAAAAGTGTGGGAAATGTTTTAGATGATGTTTATTTCACCTAAGAAACATTTTACAAGCAATTACACAATCAAACAAGGTGGTTTTAAAAGAATTTCAAAATCAATGCATACACATATGCATGCATTCATAATTTTAATTAGAAAAGTTTTTGTTAACCCCAATCTTGATGATTAGAGTTTGATGTTCCAAGTTTAGTATTTTTGGGATGTTACAAACCTTACCCCCTTAAACAAAATCTCGTCCCGAGATTTGAAAAAGGACGAAAAGATTACCTAGGATTTGAAGAGATAGGGAAACTCCGTCCTGATGTGATCTTCACGCTCCCAGGTAGCCTCCTCTTCTGTGTGGTTGCTCCACTGAATCTTGAGAAACTTGATGCTTCGGGTTCGGGTAGTTCGAAAAGCTTCTTCCAAAATGCGGATGGGTACTTCGGGATAGGTCAGGTCATCATTGATTTCTATGGTCCGATGGTCGATATTCTTGAATACTTCGGTCTTCTTGGGGACTTCGAGACACTTGTGAAGTAACGATATATGGAACACATTGTGCACGGCTGACATCTCTTCAGGTAGCTCCAATTGGTATGATACTTCTCCTCGACGGTTCAGAATCTGGAAAGGTCCAATATATCTGGGGGCTAACTTTCCTTTGTGTTGGAAACGTTGCATTCCCTTCAATGGCGACACTTTCAGATAAACAAAATCTCCTATGTTGAAGGCGAGGTCTCTATGTCTCTTGTCGGCGTAACTCTTTTGTCGGGATTGGGCGGTCTTGAGGTGCTCACGAATCTTGTGAACCTTCTCTTCTGCTTCTCGTAGGATGTCGGGTCCAAAAATCTGACTCTCTCCTACTTCCGACCAGTTCAAAGGGGTGCGACACTTTCTTTCGTACATGAATTCAAAGGGGGCCATTTGCAAACTGGCTTGATAACTGTTGTTGTATGAAAATTCTGCAAACGGCAGACAGTCTTCCCACTTGGATCCATATTCTAACACACATGCTCTCAGCATATCTTCGAGTATTTGGTTTACTCGCTCCGTTTGTCCATCGGTCTGAGGGTGATATGCGGTGCTGAAATCTAGATGGGTTCCTAAACCTTCTTGGACTTTCTTACAGAATCTCGAGGTAAACTGAGTTCCTCGATCCGATACTATGTTCTTAGGGACTCCGTGCAAACTGACGATTCTAGCGATGTACAACTCCGCTAGTTTCGAACTCTGATATGTGGTTTTGACGGGCAAGAAATGGGCGACTTTGGACAATCTGTCCACTATGACCCAGATAGATTCATTTCCCCTACTAGAAGTAGGTAGTCCAGTGATAAAGTCCATTCCTACAGAATCCCATTTCCATTCCGGAATCTGCAATGGTTGCAACAATCCAGCGGGTCTTTGATGTCATGCCTTGACTCGCTGACATATATCACACTTGGCGATATAGCTTCCGATTTCTCTCTTCATCTTATGCCACCAAAATTGCTCTTTTAAATATTGATACATCTTAGTTCCTCCGGGATGGATAGAATAAAGAGTATCATGAGCCTCCTTCAAAATAACTTCTTTCGATTCAGAAACTGCTGGTACACAAAGGCGTCCTTTGTACCACAACACTCCTTCTTCGTCCTCGGTGAATCCGGGTACTTTGCCTGTACCGATACGACGCTTGATTCCGTCGATACTAGCATTTTCCTTCTGCGCCTCCTTAATCTGACTGATCAAAGTGGGCTGGAGTTCTATGCTAGCCAAAAATCCTTGACTTACTAATTCCATTCGAAAATCTTCCATCTCCTTGTGCAAACTTGGTTGCTCCTTCAAAATCATGGAGTTCAAGCGGCACGGCAATCTGCTAAGGGCATCGGCTACCACCTTGGCTTTACCAGGGTGATAGTGAATGTCCAGGTCATAATCCTTGATTAGCTCAATCCATCTTCTCTTCCTCATATTCAGCTCCTTATGTGTGAATATATACTTTAGGCTCTTGTGATCCGAATAAATATCACAACGGTTTCCCATCAGGTAATGTCTCCATGTCTTTAGGGCTAGAACTACGGCTGCGAGTTCGAGGTCATGGGTTGGGTAGTTTTGCTCATGTTGCTTCAATTGTCGAGATAGGTAAGATATAACTTTGCCTTCTTGCATTAGCACACATCCGAGACCAATCTTGGATGCGTCACAATACACATCGAAGGGCTTCGTGATATCCGGCATGATCAAGATTGGGGCTGAAATCAATCTCCTTTTGAGTTCTTGAAAACTCGCTTCACATTTGTCAGTCCATTCAAACTTCTTGTCCTTCTTCAGCAATTGGGTCATGGGTCTGGCAATACTAGAGAATCCTTCTACGAATTTGCGGTAATATCCCGCCAATCCGAGAAATGCACGAACTTGGGTTTGAGTGGTTGGGGCTTTCCAATCTTCTACATCTTTCACTTTGGCAGGGTCAACGGCAATTCCTCCGGCTGATACAATGTGACCGAGGAATCCTACTTCCTGTAACCAGAATTCACATTTGCTAAACTTTGCATACAGCTGATGCTCTCTAAGGGTTCCAAGAATGGTCCTTAGGTGTAGCTCATGTTCTTCTTCTGATTTGGAATAAATCAGAATGTCATCGATGAAAACAACGACAAACTTATCCAGGAAGTCCATAAAAATCTTATTCATGAGGTTCATGAAATAAGCGGGGGAATTGGTTAATCCGAAAGACATGACTGTATACTCATACAATCCATATCTGGTGGTAAAGGCAGTCTTTGTAATATCCTCTGCACGAATCTTGAGTTGATGATAGCCAGTTCTAAGATCAATCTTAGAAAACACCTTGGCACCGTCAACTGATCAAACAAATCTTCTATCTTGGGCAAGGGGTACTTGTTCTTGATGGTGACATCATTCAACTTCCGATAATCCGTACACAAACGGTTACCTCTATCCTTCTTGTCCACAAACAAGACAGGTGATCTCCATGGTGACGCACTTGGTTGAATCAATCCAATTTCTAGCATGGAATCCAGTTGCTTCTTTAGTTCTGCGAGCTCTGACGGGTTCATACTATAGGGTCTCTGGGCTATGGGTCCGGTTCCGGGGATTAGTTCAATGATAAACTCGATATCCCGATCTGGGGGCATACCGGGCAAAACATCTGGAAATACATCGGGGTATTCACAGACTATCCGGACTTAGTAAATGGTAGGTTGGGCTATACTCTTGTTGCATTTGAATTGGAGAGGTAAGGTTTCAGATATATGTTCGACTGATATTCCGGCTGTACTGGTCATGGTGATGGCTTTCTTGCACAGTCAATCAATCCTTTATGTTTGGACATCCCATACATTCCTAGTAATACTTCCAAACCTTTAGTTCCGAGTACTATCAGATTAGCATAAAAATCTATGCCATGGATTCGGAGAGGGACGGCTTTGCAAATTTGCCTAGCCTTGGTGGTTGATCTGGGAATTTGAACAATCATAACATGCTTCAGTTTGGTTGGTTGAATTTTACTAGTGCATGCAAATTCTTCGGTGACAAATGAGTGCGATGCACCAGAATCAAACAACACTCTTGCAAGTACTGAATTAACAGAAAACATACCCAACACGACGTCTGGCGCTTCCTGAGCTTCTTCAGCATGCATGAGAAAAAGACGGCCATTGCGGTTGAGTGAATTCCCTGGGGCAAATCTTCTCCCTGGCTGAACACGACGCTGCTGTTGATCGGGACATTGGCATTGGGGGCTGTAGCATTCTTCTTGTTGGGGCACTCGTTGGAATAGTGGCCTTTATTTCCACAGTCATAACAAGTCACTTGCGACTTGTCCTTGGCTGCGACAGGAACAACATTGCTTCCAGTCCTTGGGGCAGTGTTGGTGTTGGCGGTAGCATTGTTGGTGTTGAACTTGGGTGGGGCACGGGTGAAATTTCTAGAGTTGCCGGGGTTGTTGTGATTTCCTCCGGGTCTAGGGTTTCCATGGTTGGGGTAGGTCGGACGGATCATCGGGGGTCTATTGGTTCTTGGGGCAATTCCTGGAGATGGGTTGGGGCGATACTTTGGGGTCTGATGGGTTCCTGGCTGATGCATCATACGACGCTTGCGGTTCTCATTGGCTTGGTTGATCTTTCCTTCCATCTGGATGGAAGAGTCGACAAGGGCTTCAATATCTGCAAAGGGAATATTGACTAACACCGTCTGCATCTCGTCATGTAGACCATTCAGGAACCTCTCCTTCTTCTTGGCTTCCGTGTCTATCTTGTCCGGGGCATACCTAACTAATGACAAAAATTTGTCACGGTATTCCACTACAGTCATCCTTCCTTGCTTCAGCTCTCTGAACTCGTCTCTAATTCTCTTGATCAAACCCGGTGGCACATGGGTTCTGCTGAACTTGACCTTTAATTCCTCCCAGGTCATCATCTGGCCTCCGGTCATTGCGCGAACGCTGTTCCACCATGCCCTGGCATCTCCGGCTAGATAATGGGTGGCAAATAGAACTTTCTCGTTGGCTTCCACTCCGGCGACTTCTAGGTTATTTTCCATGGTTTGCAGCCAATCATCGGCGTCTAGGGGTTCTTCTGACTTAGTGAAAACAAGTGGGTTGGTATTCTGGAAAGTCTTGAGCTTAGATCCATGGTTGTCCTGATTTCCGTGGCCTTGGTTGTTGTGGGCTAGCTGGGCTATCTGTTGCAGAGTGGCTAGGTTGGCTTGATGTTCCGCTCTTTCAGCTTCGCGGTCAGAAGTCAACATTTGCAGGATCTGCAACATCGGGTCCGGGGATGAACCACTTCCTCCACGTGGCATCTGAAGATTTAGATAGATCATGAGAAAAGAGGGAAATTTCTAAGGTTTCGGGGACTTTGAAAAGTTTTAAAGGTTTGACTCAGATTTTTCTAGCAACTTGCTTTTTCATTCATTCATTTATAGCACACAGTACAACACACACCACAACAAAGAAAAACAGATGGTTTTAAGAACCATTCTAAGAACTACGATATAGTGGGACCGAATACTACTCACTACGCTAGTGCTCAAGTGCTACTACTCCTCGAAATCTGTGGCTTCATCATCTTCATCATCATCGATGAAGGCGAAATCATCCTCATCGGTGAAGAAGTCCATGGCCTGATCCTCTAGAAAATCATAGTCATCACCGAGATAGGAGTAAGGGTCTCCACGAAGATCCTCTCCGGCATTCTCCCTTTCCTCCAACTGCATGTCTCTCTCGTGGATGGTCTCCTCCCAAGATGAGATGCGGTGGCGAAGACGGGCAATAATGTGCTCCTTCTTGTCGAGCTGACGGCGGCGAGACTTGCGATCCCTTGCTAGCATGGCGATGGTCTGATCCTTTGTCTTGATGATGGCAGACTTGTGGTTGCAATAGTCACGGCAGTTGTCCAACTCCTGCTGACAATCGTACATCATGAAGCTAAGGTGGTCCAATTGAGTCTTCATCTCGGGGTGGTATGGGGCTTCCAGTGGTTGTCCATTTGCATCACGCCTTGGGAAAAACTCAAAGCGAGTACCCTTGATCTGATTGATGCTCTGCCCACACAGACGGGAAAGAGCTTCCTGCATTGCTCTGGCAAGTCCATCGAGCCAGTTGTTTTCCCAAGGTAAACTGAATTCCCTTCGCAGTGGGAGGTTCAATCTTTCCTCGGAGACTTGCAACAATTAGCCACTGCAGATCTTCTCCTCCTTGATCATTGAGCTGAGCTCCGAAGAACTCGGGGTGCGGACGCTCCAGAAGTTCCGAAATCTGGTCCAAATCCCTCTCAAAGATAAGGTCTCCTCCATTCCCAAGTTGGTAAAACTTGCTGTACTTTACGCCCATCTATAAGAATAGAGGATGAGTAGATTAGCAGGGTGATCAAGTGTGTCAAAATTTTATGTATTTTGCAAGAGTTTTTGAGGAACATGAATTTTTATGAAAGAATAAAAGGGATAAGAACTAGAATAAGTTTTTGTAAATATTTGTTTTCTTTGGTTTTGAAACTAAGTTTTTGGTTCAAACGTCCAGTATAACTAGGGTCTTCTATGGTCAGGATGGCTCTGATACCAACTTGTCAACACCCGAATTTTTCAATCCTAGATGCTTGTTATGCCATACATCGCAATCCCAGGATTACCATTTTTGTGAGACATAACAGAATTGGATACCATAGTACATCATCCATTACAAACGATACATAAGTTCTTACACAAATAGGGATCTCACGATCCAGTTCTTAATACAACTTCAAGCAGCGGAATACGTAATAATAACGGTAGCGTAGGCGAAGCTCCATCTTCGGGGTCACATGCAATGCTGATGATGGGAGATGATCCTAGTTGTCGTAACCTCCCTGGGGACCATCCTCCAGGTACTCCTCTTCATAGTCTGGCCATGGGAATAGCCAGGGACAAAGCCATGAGTACTCTTTAAGTACTCGCAAGCTAATACTAACAGGTAAAGGGGTTTTTGGATAATAGGACACTAGGCTCTAGGGTTGTTTTGCAAAAGCCAGATTTATCTCTACTAAGTTCCGAAGCTAGTCACAATTTTATAACTCCTATGTGGGATATTGTAACTCAGGTCACAACTCTGTTGTGGTCAAGTCAAAGTCTCAATTCATTTCACAAGTCATTTTGAAAAGTCTGACGGGGGGAACAGTATGGCCACTCCAACTGTCCATAACCGCGGACGCGGCTATTCGAATAGTTTGACACTCTGCAGAGATTGTACACTTTCACCACAATATTCGATACATCCGTCAGGAACAAATCCTGAATTCACCATACTCAGTATGCGGATAATCAATCCTAACCTTTCAATTACACGCCCTAGTATAAGCACCTCTCCTGTGAGTTTGGCCTCCCAACCATGACCAACTGTCATCTTGGGTACTGCACAGGTGGACAATCTTCACAAGGTAGCCTCAGCTCAGACCTTGGCCGTGAGGGAGCTAATACTAAGGTATATAAGTTTCCAGTCAAGCCCTACCCAATATTCGGGTATTGTGGTTGTACAATAAAATTGGAATGGTATCGCATCCAGACAACCATCAGTTTTATAAAGGGCTAAGGCTCATGCCTCAACGTTTGCATCACCAAAATCATCAAGTGTTCGGAAACACATGTCCAAAACATTTCAATAGAATGATCCATCATTCCAAGGTTTACATAACCATTTTCCATCAAGTAAACCCATCTAAAGTTGATCAAGTTTTATGCTTAGCACTAGCATCTACAGGTGGGGGTAGTACTAATGAGGGGTGGTGAACTAGTGGAGTTTCAACTAAGTAGAACCTTATATCTTAGGATGATATCAAGGTTTCTAACTTAGGCCAAATTTTATGCTATTTATGCAACCTTCAGAATCTTTCTAGTATCTACAAGTCACTTAAGTCAACTCTAAGTTAAAGCTTTGATAAAGAAATAAAGTAAGAAGCTTGCAAATAAAACTAGGATTGGTTTATCAAGTGGGTATGATCACATATGCTTAAGGCATATAGTAGGCATAGTAACAAGCAAGTATTTGCTTGCACAAAATCAGTATAAGCTTGCTAAATTGCAAGTGTTATCTTGCATAGGTCAACTTGATTAGTAAGGCTTGCCTTGGGCAGAGCAGTGGTTGAAGTTCTCCTCGGCTTCTTCTTCGTAGTATCCTTCTTCCTCCTCGTATCCTTGGTCGGTACTAGCGTCTATGAATAAATACGAGGTACACAATCACCAAGCAATACTTAACTACTTGCAATCATCACACACAAGGGTCCTATAGATGATCTAGCATCATCTCTAACATTACAAGGTTAAGGCTTGATTTAATTCCTTTTATTTTTAGAAAAGTAATTTCTACTCATTGAAAAACTACTTAAGATTTAATATTCTCCAAACGAAACATGGGATCATGTTGACACATGTCATCACCACATACTGTAGTCCATGGGAATGTGATTTAAAGTGGTGTCACAATTTAATAAGGTTTTACCCTTTGATTCTAATTAAATAAGGTGGCTAGAAATGCCTATGTAGCATTCTTTTATTACTTGAACATTATTTCTGCAAGTAAACCTATATATTTTTATATATTCTGAATGGTATGGTTAAATGTGATTTTTGAGAGTTGGAATCAACTCAAAAGCTATTTTGGTTTAAATTTGAAAAATGTTTGAATGCAGAAAAGCTTCTGCCTTGTTATTTTTACTAAGGATGATCTACAGATCCAAATGACTTGACTCCAACGGGCTTGGATTCAGCATTCACAGACCTTTCCAACAAAATTGGTTTCATTCAAATTGGTGCACTGAATCGATCTGGGTTGATTTTTGAAGTTGGGTACAGAAGTGTGTTTGACTTAAAATAGAAAAGATTTAATTCAAATCACTGGGCTGCGCGGGAAAAGTTAACGGGCCGGCCTGCTAAGCGCGGTGCTCCTGCGGGCTGCTTAAGTGGGTGTCCCCACTCGTCAGTGACACGGGGCTGGGCGAAGCGGTATGGGGCAACGTGGGTTGTTCGATCTGATTCTAATCCAATGGCTAGGATTCATCGTCGACGCGAGACAACGCCGGCGAGAACGAAACCTAGCGCGGCCAGTGGGGGGTGCTGGGGGCTCACCGGGGTACTGGCGAAGGTGGGCGAGGCGGGCGAACGACGAAGTCGATGACGGCGAACTCAGGGATGGTCGGGGCAGCTCCTGGGGTGGACGAAATCGATGGCTCCCTTCTTCTCCAGAGGCGGCGGGCTCCGGTGAAATTCCGGCGGGGTGGTGCTCGCCTTGCTCTGAGAACGGTGTGGCACGATCAGTGAGGATAGGGGAGTGAGATGGTGTGAAGAAATCGAGCGGGGGTGGCCTCTATTTTTAGTCGAGCGAGGGGACCGTCGGGGCGCACGGTGAGCTCGTCGGGGGTGATGTTACAGGCGTCTATTGGCATGGGCAAGGGTAGGGGACGGTGTGGTGTCTCCTGGCGATGCTCAACGACATGGTTTTGAGGCATGGGGTGGTGCGGCTTGGTCTGGAACGGGCGAAGCTCTGTGCGGCAGAGGCGGCGTCTTCGACGGCGAGCGGTGGCTAGGCGTCACGGGGCGGCGAACGAGGATGTCTGGCGGTCTCCTGGGTCGGTGGGGATTGTGTATGCACGCGGCAAGAGCGGCGCGCGGTCTGTGGGCTTCGGTCGAGGGTGGTGCTCTAGCGCATGCTCGGCATGGTCTCTGGTGGTCTGGGCGCGGTTCGTGCGCGTGGTCCAGGTCTTGGCAAGGCTCGAGCAGTGGACAGGGAGTGGCGGTGGACGGTGGGCTGCCTCCCAGACATGCTGGCTAGGCTTGCTGCTGCTCCTAGCTTGCTGTCGACTATGGGGTGGCAAGGGTGTGCTCGGCTGTTCACCATTGATGGCAATGGCAAGCTCACAGTGGTGCTAGTGCTTGGTTAATCTTCCTAGATGATCTACTGAGCTGGTTGTGAGCTAACTAGGGAACAAGTTAGGCCAATTTTACTGCACACTATAGTGTTTGATGTTTGTTTGATTTGTATTTGCAACCTGTTTGATGAAATGGCCACATGAAATCAAGTTTTGAATTTTGAAAAGATTTTTGGTGGGTTTGCTAGACTGGTGCTGGTGAGTCTGCAGATGCTTGGGTTTTGAAAGTTGAGCTTGTTTGAGTGGTTTTTGAAAAAGTGGGATCTTCCCATATGATAAAGATTCAATTTTGAATTGTCATTTAAACTATGCATTTGAAAGTTTCTGGATGATCACAAAGTGGGCATTAATACCTTGTTATGAGTACATTTAAGGGGTGCAAAGATCCGGAAAAGTTTCCATTAGGTTCTGAAAGTTTGAGACAGCCAAAGTAGGCATGAGAGTTAAATTGGTCAAAGTGACCATTCATTTAATATATGTGTTTTGATTTACTTGTCTTTAGGAAAAGTGTGGGAAATGTTTTAGATGATGTTTATTTCACCTAAGAAACATTTTACAAGCAATGACACAATCAAACAAGGTGGTTTTAAAAGAATTTCAAAATCAATGCATCCACATATGCATGCATTCATAATTTTAATTAGAAAAGTTTTTGTTAACCCCAATCTTGATGATTAGAGTTTGATGTTCCAAGTTTAGTATTTTTGGGATGTTACAATCAGAATCAGAACAACAACAACAACAACAATCAGAATAATCCTCCAGCACATGATATGCTCACCAGGTTTCTGAAGCTAAGGCCTGCAAGGTTCTCTGGGACAACTGACCCAATGGTAGCCAATGACTGGTTACATTCGGTGAATAAGGACTTAGTGACTGTTGGCTGCACCGAGGAAGAAAAAGTTAGGTTTGCATCACATCTGCTTGAAGGACCAGTAGCAACATGGTGGGACAACTTTCAGATCACCACTCCCCTTGAGGATGTGACTTGGGATATTTTTGAGGATGGTTTCCGTACAGCTCACATCTCAGCTGGAGTGATGAACTTGAAGAAAAAGGAGTTCCACAACCTGAAACAGCGTCACCTCAGTGTGGCTGAGTACATTGAAGAGTTCAACAATCTGGCACGCTATGCACCGGATGAAGTTGACACAGATGCTAAGAGAAAGGAGAAATTTCTTGAAGGACTTAATGATGAGTTGAACCTACAGCTAGCTGTTGCCTGTGTCCCAACTTATCAATCACTCTATGACAAAGCTACCATCTTGGAAAACAAGATGAATCAAGTTGAGAACAGAAAAGAGGAAACATAAACTCAAGTATCACTCAGGATCATCACAAAAGAAGCGTTTATTCAAAAAGAACAATGAAGATTCTGAATCACATCAGCATGACCACAACAACAATGGAAGTGATAATAATGGGAATGATACTGACAATGGAGATGACCTTGGGCAGAACCAACATGACACTTTCAGGAAGAAAGACATTATCCAGTTGCAGTGCTATAATTGTAAGGAACTTGGACACTATGCATCAGACTGTCCTGAGAAGAAAAAGAAAAAGGATGCTAGAAGATCCAATGGAAATGACTCCAATGTGACCCAGAAAGGACATGTGAACCACATTGACATGGATGGGAACCTTGAAGAAATAGAAGAAGTGGATGTCAGGAACTAGTTAACTCAGAAGAGTCAAATAAGGATTCCTTGTCTAGATATCAAGTGTTGAACCCATAGTGAAGTGAACCATCAGTGTAACCCTATGAGACTTTCTTTTAAGGGTGGTAGTACCCTAGTTGTCTTCAAGCCAACTTGTAACCCTAGCCTTCCCAAATCTCGAGACGAGATTTCTTTTAAGGGTGGTAGCCTGTCACATCCCAAAAGTTTCCAAATTTTGAAATGTGAAAAATAAATAAACAAAATAATTTTTTTTGAAATTTAGGGTGAAGAGAAACTTTTTGATTTCCAATTGGAAACATCAAAACCTATTTTGATCAAATAGAATCCTAAAGGGATTTAAAAATATAAACAAATAATAAATAAAGTTATAATAGTTGGAATCACCATTTTTGGATCTTTAAATAAAAAAAGATATGGTTTTTATAAGCAAAGGTAGAAATAATGAATAAGGACTATTTTTAAAAGAGCCAAATTAATCTTGGCCAAGAATTTAAAATAAAATATTTTGTTTGATAAAAATAGTAAAGGTTTATTTAAATAAAACCATGAGGATTTATTTATATCCAGATTTCATTCAAGTATAGGCTTTTTCCTATTTTGAATGATCATTAAAAACTTATTAATGTATTTTAAATTATATTTCAAAGTGTTATGTTTTTAATAAAACCTACTAAAAAGATTTTTGTAGGAATTTATAAAGTCAAATAGAGTTTTAAACATATTTGAATCCTATTTGAAATAAAGACTAAAGCCTATTTATTTATTTTTAATAAATAATAAACCCTAAAAATAATTGTTCTATTTTGGACTTTGGATTATGTTGATAAACAGAATTGAATTATATCCAAAAGTTTGGTGGTGGTTTGAATTCAAATGGAGTTTGAATTGTTTGAAATAAAATCAAAACAGAAATTCAAAACAGAAAAAGAAAAAGCATTCAGTATAAAAAATGAAACTAACCCAACCCATCTGGCCCAGCCCAGCAAGCCCAGCAGCGCAGCCCAACTAAACCCCCTCCGGAGAAACGTTTTTCACCCAGAAGCGCACCCGCCCCGTCGATGATCAGTGGACCCCAACCTTCTCTCTCTCTCACAGACAGCCAGACCCCACCTGCCAGGTCGTCGTCTTCACCCGCATCGACCGTTCCCCCTCGCTCACCGCCGTTTTTGCCGCGTTTAAATCTTCATGAATTCGCGTTAATGGATGGATTAAACTCGCCAGTGATAACGCATACATAAACACCACACTCTCCTCTTCCATTTCCCCTAAGCCACGCCTCCTCTCTGCCTCCAGGCTGCGCAAATTGCGAGCTCAAACCCCTCTGCCCCGACGAACTTCTCCGGCCGATTCCGGCAAACCGCAACCGCCCCTCGCCTCCCAGAGCACACAAGCTTACTCCCTAGTCCCGTGCGCAACTGCCAGTGTGTTCTACTCAACCGCGCGCGATCCCTAGGCTTGGCAACCTCGACATCTGAGCGCCGCCGCGTCTGTCATCACTCCGGCAAGCTTCCCAGTGAGTACAGACTGCCCCAACACCTCCCGATGATGCTCCCATGATCCCCAGCATTGTACGCATCTAACCGTATGTTTCGTTTGTCTTAGCGCGCCCTTAAACCTCGCCCCCGACGATGAACCGAAGCACCCGACGTCGCCACTGACTGCAGCGAGCAATCCACTCTGCTCCGGTGCGCCCCTCGACAAGCCGACCATACCTCAAGCTTCGCCGCACTCCTGCGAGCACGGTGAGCACACTCTTCCTTCTCCGCACGACCTAGTTCGTCGGTAAGCTCACTGGCCGAGCACGCGCCGCCGCCAGCCGCCGCTAGCGCCGCCCAGATATGGTCTAGCCGCTGTGATCCGTAGGATGCAAATCGTCTTGCTGAGATTAGATTTAGACGAAGGGGTATGAGTTGATCAGTGCCGCACGATCTAATTTAGATCCAACGATCCATAGAGCGCAATCCGCACGAACCGGTACGCTCCAGTAAGAATAGGACACGTGTCCAGAGATAGTTTTAAAACATAAATTAGAATCTATTAGATATGCAGACTTGTAAAATTCATAACTTTCATTCTACACGTCCTAATTTTGCAAATTTTATATCAATGGAATCAGAAGAACCAGTACTTTGCAACCATGTACTTTGTTTAATGTTTTGCTTCTGGAAAATTGGTTGAAATTACAGAAACTTGGGTAGGAATTTGCTAATTGGTTTTTTTTGAACCTACTGACCATAGGAACCAACTTATGGATTTAAAAATGTATTTTGTGAAGTTAAGGAATAAATATTTGAACTGAAGCATTTCTAGTCAAATAAAAATATTGTTTATGTGTTAAAAATGCTTTTTGAGTAAAATCTTTGGGAAATGATTTTAATTAAACTCTCTGACCCTAAACACCAAGTTTTGAGAATTAAAATATAATTGATGAACCCTATGAGATTATTACTTTGCTAAAAGATATTTTCAACAACATAAATAATCACCTTAGCATAATATTTGGTTTATGAGATGAAATCTTTTGCAAATGGTTTTACCACTTTTGTAAATGACCAATGTGAGCTTGAAAATGTTTAGAGCCTAGTAGAAACCACTTTTCCAAATAAAACTATCTTTTGCATGCTTGCATGCATGACCTTGTTTTTGTTATTTTATGTGTGATCAATTGTTTGAATGCTAGTTGAATATGTGTTTGCTTGATTGAATTGTAGTGAAGTTAGAAGAGTGTGATATTTGCAAGATCAAGAAGTGAACCAACATTCTCTACTAAAAAGGCAAGTGACACTATCATCCAAGTCCTACTATTTTCATTACACTTAGTGGATTTTTGTAACATGCATGAGAAGGACCACTATATTTTATGCTATGCTAAATCCTAATAGGATACCCTTATATCTTCCTTAGTGAAAATATTGTAGTTGTAGTAAGCTTAGCCCTGCTATATATTTGGGATGGGATACATGATATGATTATATGAAGTGTTGGAAAGATATATGTTTTATATAATAAAACAAGTACTCAATGAACCACCTGGGTGGAAAAGGATACTCAAGATTTGGAAAAGGTGGCAACAAAGGGAACCATGTTTATATGGCTATCTTTTTGTGTGTGCACTAGAATAAAACCACCCAGGGACTTAGAGATTGAACATGTTTCTCGTACAGTGGTTTCCGTGTACAGCCACCTGCTAAATGGGATCTGGCTTAGTCAACTACATAGTGGAAGACCCATGCATTGGCATCTTCAGGTTAACTAGAATTGTGTAAGGGAAATATATCCCTACATTGGTGTCTGGTAGACAAGCTAGCATTGTGTATTGGGAGGACTCCTATGGAAATACTTTGTCACATTCTCGATCTGCCGGTACTCCATTTTGGTGAGTACTTATCCAGCGGCCACTGGTGGCATCAAGACGAGATTGTGTCATGTGGGTAAAGTGTACAACTTCTGCAGAAGATCAAATTCTAAGTACTTAGCCGTGTCCTCGGTTATGGACAACTCTGAGCAACTAAGGCCTGAAGCTATGGAAGATCTCGACATTCCAATTTCTCAAAGTAAAACTTGATGGTGACAACAAGGGATTAGAAGCACTTGGAGTTTTCCAAGGAGTTCAGAAAGATTTGACAAAAGATCAAAACTATTTTGAAAAGATAGGATAAAACTATATTGCTTTCTACAAAAGAGTCTAAACCCTACTTAGCCAAATATGCATGTAATGATAGGATCCACTTATTTCTACATAGTAGTGAAACTTGCCAATACGATTCAATGTATTGACCCTTGTGGCTGCAACTTATTATGTTGCAGGTTTGTTTGATGTTAGTGAAGTGTGTTGAATAGGATTACAAGTCTACAACCAACATGATTGCCTGTGGCACTTTGAAGATGAAGGACCCCTTGCTATTGTTATATTCTGTTGCATTGTAATGAGATAGCCAAATGAGCTATGTAAGAAGTAATAAATTATTTTATTCCTGGTTATAAAGTTGTATTATGACCTTTGTATCTTGATATTACATCTTAACCGTGGATGCTAGCTATTGATCCAGGGACTAGCATTGTAAACACGGGGATATCTACCTTATTAAAGGTTGGGAACCTTACAGATGGTATCAGAGCACCTCTGTTTCCTGTAGGATTGTAACCCTAGGATTGGGCAAAACCCCTTAGAAAAATAGGAGTTGTATTTGTTCCAAAACTTATTTACAAACAATCTTGTAAACTCTTTCCTCAACCTTTTGGTTTTGATTCTACACCTCTTCCTTTTCAACTTGATGGACAAAGCCATGACCAATGACTTCAACTTTAGTCTCACCAAGGACTCCAACTTAGACATCACTAAGGACTACAAGTGAGAACCAAGAAACATTAGATTGACTACCAAAACATTGATATCATGTTAGTGTATGGATCATATTGACCTATGAGGTATGACCATACCAAGTTAATTATTTCGAGAAAACTTGTTGTTCCCTTCAACTCATGAGTTAACCTCATAAGTTGTTAAGTGAATAGTTGCTTGTTGATTGCTTGATTGTTTGATTGAACTTGGTTGTTTTGAGTTATGTGTTAGAACTTCTTTAGACCTATCCATCATTACTTATCCCTATCAACCAACAGATGCCTCCCCGTCGTGCCAACCCCAACCAAAACAACAACAACAACAATGTCACTCCTGAGATGCAGCAGATAATGACAGTGACAAGGTTTAATCTCATCAATGCCCATTGTTATGGACTTGGGTTTTGGAGAAGATGGGGATGCTAGAGATCGTGGCACGGTTAACAGACAAGCAACCAGGGTACACGAGATTTACCCAGGTTCAGGCCCCCGGAGGGAAAACCCTACTCCTGCTTGTCTGCTCTTGATTACGGCGGAACTGAAGGTTACAGGGTGCGCAGATTCGATCTGGCGTGGAGGCGTGTGCGAAAGTATGAGTCAAGAGATCTAGGACGTGCCCTCCTGGCCTTTATATAGACTTAGGCAGGTCCCGGGCATAGTCCTAGTCGGTTACAAGTTCTAGAGTTTTACCCCTTTGAATTTCCTATCTACACTAGTCTTGCTCTCCAAGGATCCGAAGACGTCATGGGCCTTGGACACCCGAAAATCTTCATGGGCCAGCGTATATCTGCTGTGGGCCTTCCTTGGGCTGGACCAGGTATGCTGAAGTCAGGTACCCGTAGGGTATAACCATGTCAGTAGCCCCCGAGTGATCAGTCGAATTGTAGATTCGGCTGAGGACTCTTTAATCCTTCGGGTGCAACTAAGTAGTAACAATATTTGTGTGTAGGGATTGTTGATGCGCGTGCCTGACTCACCCGACAGATCAGGGCCAGTTAATTGTCTTAGGATGAAACAACACGATCTTCATCAGGTTCGAGTCCCTTAACTTGAACCCGGAACATATGCTGGCGTAATTCGACTCAGGCCGCGGAGGACTTATAGGAGTTGAATTCTAGTGTTTTTAATTGATGTACCCAACGCGTCCGTCGGGATTTTTCATCACGCCTGTTGGCATGGATTTATACTAGCAGAGCGCAGTCATGTGCGTTGCCAGGCCATCAGATGATATCTGCAGGTCTTATCTTTGCGTCGCAGACGCAGCATCCGAACATTTATCACCACGGAGGTGCTTCGGGAGTCCTAGGAGATTGTCGGTCAATCGGTCGTTTTGTTGGGGCAAAGTTGCCAAAAAGTTTTTGCGTGCTGATCCGAAAGATCGCAGTCCAAGATTTCATAGGGTGCGCGACCAGCGCTCCCTATGGGAGTAGCCCCCGAGTGTCTGTTCGAGTCGTAGACTCGAGCAGAGACTTTAGATCAAGCATTGTTCAGTTGTTAAGTCCGTAGGACATGAAAATTTTCGGATGCTTAAATTCATCCACCCTATGGGAGTAGCCCCCGAGTCCGTAGTGGAGTCGTAGACTCGACGTAGGACTCGAAGAAATACTTTGTCTTTATTCATCTTCCGGGTGCGCGGCCAGCGCTCCTGATAGGAGTAGCCCCCGAGTATTTAGTCGAATCGAAGATTCGAGTGAGTACTCTTAGCTGTGAAGCCGAAGAATTGTAGTTGGTGCTAGTATAGCTTTTGATAACGTCAGTGCTGACGATCGATGACCTCAAGCGTCTGCTACGCCAGAGATGACTTGACTGGACGAAGCGTGGGTCCCACTTGCTGACTTTGAATTGACCGGTCATGCGTGGCGTGGAGATAATTACGGCGTCTCCTCGATTTCCGCGCGTGGTGGGCGGCGTGGTAACGAAGGTTCGTTGTGATGCTGACACGTGTACGGCCGGATCTACCGTTGGCGTTAGGTCTTCTGGATGGACGGCTGCCGTGCGTCGTCTTCGCTGTTATAATCATTAAGGAGAGCAGCGGTTTGTTTTCACCGCACCAGTTCTTGTTTTCACAGCTTCCTTGTTCTCTAGCGATTCTTACAGCGCGCTGGGATTTCCTTCCACATTTCCGTCGTTGTTTCTGCGTTTTCACCACCGGCGCCGCCGTAGCGCAATGGGGAAGTCGAAGAAGTCCTCGTCTGTCGTTGGGACCAGCGCCGCCGGAGGACAGAAAGGCACCGCCGCTACCCGTGTCACCGACGGTGGCTGGCAGCGGTCAGAGATGCGGGAGAGCGATCTCCGCAAGCTTCACGAGCGGGGCCTGATCCCGCAAGATAGGGAGGCCGTGAAACTTCCTGGCAATGAGGTAATCCCCCGTCCCCCATCTGGGTATCGGGTTATGTTTCTCGCATTCGTTATGCGTGGGTTCTCTTTTCCAGTCCACAATTTCCTCCGTGGACTCCTCTTCTTTTATGGGATTCAGCTTCATCATCTGTCTCCCAATTCTCTTCTCCACATTGCGTGTTTTGTCACTTTTTGCGAGTGCTGGCTTGGCATTGAGCCGCACTTCGGCCTCTTTCGGAAGCTCTATTCCGTGAAGAGGCAATCCGGTTCGGATGGTGTATATCCCATTGGGGGTTGCATCATTTCCCTTAGTCCCAATCTTCTGTTCTTTTCTTTTTCCATGTCCGAATCTGTCCAGTACTGGCAGAGGCGATGGTTTTATATCCGCGACTCCGTAGTGCCCAGGCAAGATTTTGGTCTTCTTCCCTTTGACCCCTCCCAAATGATTGAGCCGAAAAGGTCTTGGAAAAACCAAATCTTGGACGGTGAGAAGGCGGAGATAGAGGCCCTTTACCGTCGGGTGGAGGATCTCCAGCTGATTCCGGAGAAGGAGGTGAACGGCGTGGACATCATCCGGACTTTTCTTGAGCGTAGGGTGCAACCTCTCCAAGCGAGGGCGCACCCGATGTTTCTTTATTCTGGGCGCCGTGATCCAACGAGGGTTTCGGCTGAGAAAATCTCCGAGGGGGATCTTGACAGGGCCCTTCGTGCGCTGCTGAAGTTCAAGGCCGGAGAAGAAATCCCGGGGAAGTCGCTAACTCCTCCATTTTCTTCGACGTTGGCCGTACCGCAGGTGTAGATTTGTGCACGTAGTGCTTTTTGTAGGCTGTGTATTTATTTCCTTTGTTTGCTAAAAAAGTTCCTTCTGATTTTGCAGAGCTTCAAAGTGCCGGGCATGGTACCTCCATTGCCCGAATTATTTCCGGCTGCCCCGGATAATGAAGTGGTTGAGTCTGTGTCCGAGCTTCTGTCGGCGCGATCTCCGGCGGAGGATGCCGACGAGTCGAGTGAGGATCATACGCGCAAGCGAGCATGGAGCTCCAGCGAGTCTTCGGATGCTTCAACTCCTCCGACTCCCAGGAACCCTCTGGGCCTTGAGCGTCATAGTGATGATCATGGAGGTTCGTCCTCTACCCTTCCTGCCATTCCTGTGCGGGCTGTAGCCCTGCACCCGCCAGCGAAGCGGAAGAAGGAAGAGAAAAAGGAGGAGAAGAAGGAAGAGAAGAAAGAGGAGAAGAGAGTCCGAAGGACTCCTCCTGTCTTTGACCTGAGCTCTCTTGGCTCGTAAGTTTTCTTGTTGTACTATTGTCTTTTTTTCCTTCATGATTTTTGCACTTGTACTGATTGATTTGTACGCAGGCATTCCTCCCATGATTCCTCCAGTGATGGTGCGCGGGAGATGATGGGGGAGTCGAACATTGCGTCTCCTCCTCAAACGGTGGCGACTTCGGGGGGCGCCGCTCCGGATCCTCCTGTGCAGGAGGCGCAGGTGGTTGCGCCTCAGAATTTCACAGGCGGGCCTTCGGAGTCACCATCAGAGCATGTAAGTTCCTTTATTTTATGTCACGGGGGGAGCCCCCGAGTATCTTCGTGTGCGAATTTTGTTTTTACTTCTTTGTGTTGGGCGTAGCCCCCAAGTCCTTTTCTTACTGCTATTACTTTTTCCTCAGCCTTTTGTGCAGGAGGCCAAGCGGCTGGTGCAAGAGCGCCTGGCGCTGGAGGCGAACCTTCGGCAGCTTCAAGGTATCCATCTGTCTTTCAATGCCTTTCTTATGTATCCTTGTTCTGTTGTTTGACACTTGTTTGTCTTGAATGCAGAGGAGCATAACGATTCTCTCCGTAAGTTCGACGCTCTCAAGAAGAGCCTTGGTCAGTCGGAGCAGAAGGCCGAAGCCGCCATTGGTGCGAAAGAGCGCCTCGAGCTAGAGCTGACTAAGGCAGCCGAAGCGAAGGAGCGTCTGCAGCAGGAGGCCGCGGATCGTGAGGAGCAGCTGGCCACTGTAGCGGCTGCTCGTGAAAAAGAGGTAGCAACAAAGCTCATGGCTGCTGCCAAGGCTCTTTCGGGTGAGTGCTAGTGTTGTACTTGTTTCTTTTTCTTCGGGTCTTCTTCTGTGCTGATTTTCTTCATGCTTTCCGAGGTCACCTCTCGGATGCCGACGGCTGCGGATGGATCCGAGGTAGCCTCTGCTGCCTATTCTGCTCGCTGCAAGCGATATGGGCCCAAGCTCATTGATTTGCTGTCTGAGTATGCACTGCGGCAGCAGGGCGGGGCCAAAGCTAGGCAGTCTGGCTCCGAGGCGACTCAGGGTCCTGCATCTTAGGCGGAGTAGACGTAGGGTAGTTTTTAGTCTACTTTTGTTGTAAATATCTTGAAGAATACCATCCTTGTGCCACGTAGTGGCCTTATATATTTAATGAATTCCTCTGAGTTGCGCTCTATCCTTGGCTGAATGTCTGTGTTCCTTTCTTTTTCTGCTGCTATAGGTTCCTTCGGGTGCTGACCCAGTTGACACCTCATCCGCAATGCCATTGCGACCATCGCTGGATGATTCCTCGCAACTCACTTTCCTTCGGGATTGCGTGCGTAGTCTGGAGAGGGAGTTGCTCGGGTTACGCGGTCATGCCGACGTTTGGAAGTCCAAGGCGGATCGTGGTGCAGCCAGAGAGGAGTACTTGATGACGGAGCTGGTTCGGCTGTCCGAGCAGCTGCAATGTAAGTTGATCTTTGGTTCGAGCTGTAGCTCACTTCTTCGGATGAGCCTGCTGGCCTTATTCTTGTTCTGTGCGATTGTCACAGGTGCGAATCTTGCTCCGAGGGAAGAAAAGGAGCGTGTCGCTGTTTGGGTCAATTGCTTGATTCAACAGGACATGGAGGCCGGTGGCTTCTTCTGGATGGATCGCGATCGTGCCATGGCTCTGGCGACGGTGCAGGATCGTGTTTATCAAGTTTCACGGGTGCTCAGCCAAGTGCAGACATCACTTTCCTCGGTGCTGCACGTCATGTTTCCTTTGGATGCCGTACCGACAACCCTTGCGGGTCTTCTGTCGAAGTTTCGGAGTGCGAGCAATGTCAAGGAGCTGGTGCGGCAGCAGCTCGTCGCGGGAGTGAAGGCTGCTTTGTCTCTTGTGAGGGTGCACCGTCCTGACGTAGATTTGGCTGCTGTGGCAGCTGGGCCACCTTCTCGGCCGGACGGCGGTGAGTGGGACATGCGCCCACATTACACAGCTGTAAGACAGTATGCCGAACAGGTGGTAGATTTGTTTGAGCAACGTGCTCGGGTTATTCTTCAGAATAGGTAGGACCTGAAAATAAACAGATAGATGTAAAATTTGTATATTTCGGCTGGGCGTGTTGTGCCCTTTGTTGTAAAGGTTCGTTTTGTTGTTTGCACGCAGTGCTTTGATTGAGTACGTGTCCTTTTCGTTTGCCTGACGTTGTCAGCTACTCAGGTGTACACGTTTGATCCTCAGTCGATGAAATCGTGAGGTGGGGGGAGCCCCCGAGTGCGTATGTAGCATGTAGTGAAGTTGCGAAAATAGCGAACTGAAGTTTTGGGGCGAGACACTTAGCTTTATTTATATCGTAATGGAGGAGGTACATTGTTCGGCTGAGTAGCCTAGGCTGAAAGCCTTATTGAAGTAAAAAAGGGGGTAGGTTGCTATGGATAGAATCGTCGCAGGTGCGAGATATTCCATGGGTTGGAGTATGCGACTCCAGACTCCACGTGCTTGAGGCGATAGGCGCCACCTAGGATGACTTCGGTGATGACGTAGGGTCCTTCCCATGGTGACTCGAATTTATTCGGTCGCTTTTGCTTGAGTCGCAAGACGAGGTCTCCTTTGACGAAGGACCTTGGGCGCAGCCGGCGGCTGTGGTAGTTGCGGAGGCTCTACTGGTACACCGCTGATCGAGCTGCTGCTATATCCCGTGCTTCGTCGAGTGTGTCGACGGCATCTTCGAGTGCAGCCGTGGATTCGGCTTCGCTGTAAGCGACGACTCGTGGGGCCTGGTGGCGTACTTCGGCTGGTAGCACGGCCTCAGCTCCGTGCACCATGAAGAACGGTGTGTAGCCGGTGGAGCTGTTTGGCGTAGTCCGTAAGCTCCACAGGACAGATGGTAGCTCTTTCGTCCAGTTTCCAGCTTTTTGCTCGAGTGAGCTCATGAGGCGCTTCTTGATGCCGGCGCCGATTAGGCCATTGGCCTTTTCCACTTGCCCGTTTGTTTGCGGGTGTGCCACTGGGGCATACGTGATGTTGATCCCAAGGCCTTCGCAGAAGTCCTGGAATTCTTCGGAGATGAAGTTCGATCCATTGTCGGTGATGATGCTGTGCGGTACGCCGAACCTGTAGACAATGGACTCGAAGAATTTGACGGCGGTTTTTCCCTTCTGGTTGGTGACTGGCATGGCCTCGATCCACTTGGTGAATTTGTCGACTGCAACCAGGAGGAAGACGTGTCCCCCTTTCGAGGATTTTGGCAGTTTGTCGATCATGTCAAGGCCCCATTGAGCAAAAGGCCAGGCTATGGGTATGGGTCTGAGCTCGGACCCGGGTGCGTGCGGTTTGTCGGCGAACCGTTGACATCCGTTGCATCTTCGGACGATGTCCTTTGCGTCGCTCATGGCTGTTGGCCAGTAGAATCCTGCTCGTAGAGCTTTGGCGACAAGGGAGCGGCTGCTTGCGTGGTGGCCGCATATGCCCTCATGGATGTCTTGGAGTATGGCTTTGCCATCGTCGATGGTGACGCACCATTGTAGTACACCCGTGATGCTGCGTTTGTACAGCTCGCTGTTGATGATGGTGAAGGCTTTTGACCGACGAGATATGCGTCGGGCATCTGTCGGGCTGTCAGGCAGTTCTCCGTTTATCAAGAACTGGAGGTATGGTCGCGTCCAAGTTTCTTCGACTGCCATGACCTGCATTAGGTTGACCGTGGCTACCTCTGTGTCCAGTTTTTCGGGCCCTTCGTGTCCTTCGGGTAGCGTAGCTCCCGAGTGTTCTGCTTCTTCGAGTGATCCCTTGGGGAATTTCCGCTTGATGGATGGCACACAGATCTGTTCAAGGAACACACCTGGTGGCACCTTTGCGCAAGTGGAGCTGATGTTGGCGAGTCTGACGGCTTCCTCGTTTCTTTCTCGTCCAGCGTGTCGAAGCTCGCAGCCGTCGAATTCTCCTTCGAGTGCGTTGTAGAGCGCGCGGTACGTGATCATGTTTTTGGCGTGTGCATCGCACTCATTCATCGTTTGCTTGACGACGAGGTTGGAGTCAATGTAGATGACCAGGCGCGTTGCGCCGCATATCTTTGACATCCTCATGCCATGGATGAGGGCTTCGTATTCGGCCTCGTTGTTGGAGGCTCTGAATTTCATCCAAAGAACGTACTTCATCTTGTTGCCTTGCGGGGAGGTCAGTATGACCCCTGCCCCTGCTCCGTCTTCGCGCTTGGAGCCGTCGAAGTGCATTGTCCATGACTGCGACATATCTGGGGTGTCTAGCAGCTGCAGCTCCATCCAATGTACCAGGAAGTCCGGAAGTACTTGAGATTTAATTGCGTGTCGCTTCTCGTAGACGATGTCCAAGGGTGACAGTTCGATGCCCCACAGGGCCACCCGTCCTATGGCATCCGGGTTATTCAGGATGCTGTTTAGGGGTGCCTCGTTAACGACCATCACCTGATGCTCCTGGAAGTAGTGGCTCAGCCGTCGAGCCGTCATGAACATGCCGTAGGCTAGCTTCTGGTAGTGAGGGTACCTCTGCTTTGTTGGTGTCAGTACCTCACTGAGGTAGTAAATTGGGCACTGGACCCCGTGGGTCTTGCCTTCTTCGGGTCGTTCGACCACGAGTATGGTGCTGACTACCTGGTGTGTGGCTGCTATGTACAGCAGCAGGGGATCGCGCTCCTTTGGCGTGACCAAAACGGGCGAGGTGGAGAGGAGCGGCTTGAGGCTTTCGAATGCGTCGTTGGCTTCTAGTGTCCACTCGAACTTGTCTGCCTTGCGCAGCAGCTGGTAGAATGGTAGGGCCTTCTCGCCCATGCGGCTGATGAACCTGCTTAGTGCCGCTACTCGTCCTGCGAGCTGCTGGACGCCCTTGAGGTTTTTCGGCTTCTCCATCGTCATGATGGCTCTGATTTTCTTCGGGTTTGCCTCGATCCCTCGTTGAGAGATGAAGTATCCGAGCAGCTGACCTGATGGGACGCCGAAGGCGCACTTTTCGGGGTTGAGCTTGATCCTGTAGCGATCAAGGTTTTCGAACGTCTCGCGGAGATCATCGATAAGTGTCCTTGCCTCCTTAGTTTTTATTACTATGTCGTCGACATAGACTTGGACATTGCGACTGATCTGGTCCTTGAGGCAGGCCTGCATGCATCGCTGGTACGTAGCACCCGCGTTCTTTAGCCCGAAGGGCATTGTGTTGTAACAGAATACTCCGAACGGTGTGATAAATGCCGTTTTCTCCTGATCTTCGACCTTGAGCTGAATCTGGTTATAGCCTGAGTAGGCGTCGAGGAAGGAGAGTTTCTCGCAACCTGCAGTCGAATCGATGATCTGGTCGACCCGTGGAAGAGGGAAGTGGTCCTTTGGGTAATGCTTGTTTAGTGACGTGAAGTCCACGCACATCCGCAGGATGTCCGTGTCCTTCTTTGGGACCATCACCGTGTTTGCAAGCCACTCGCTTTCTTTGATTTCCCTGATGAAGTCTACAGCGAGTAGTCTATTGATTTCCTTGCCGATAGCTTCGGCTCGTGGCTTCGACAGTCTTCGGATGGACTGCTTGACTGGCTTGGTGTCTGGAAAGACGTTGAGTGCGTGCTCGGCGAATTCCCTGGGAACTCCTGGCATATCTGCAGGACACCAGGCGAAGATTTCCCAGCGCTCACGGAGGAATTCGACGAGCGCGCCTTCCTATGCGGAACTGAGGTCGTTGGCGATCAACGCCGTCTTGGAGGCATCCGTCGGATGGACCTGCACTTTCTTGGTGTTGACGGTGGAGTCGAAGGACATGTCGGGTGCGTTTTGCCTTGTGACTGGGGGTGCCCCGTTGTCCGTCACCTCGCGGAGCCTTACAAGCTCGTCTTGCATGCCGAAAGACTGGGAGATTTTGTTGAAATCCCTGTCGCATTGGTCCGATCGGGTGAAGCTCCCGTGGACCGTGATGACGCCCCTTGGTCCTGGCATCTTGAGTAGTAGGTATGCGTAGTGTGGGACACAGGAACCTTGCGAATGCTACACGCCCCAGGATGGCGTGGTATTGCGACGGCCAGTCCACCACTTCAAATTCTAGGCGCTCCTGCCGAAAATTGTCCAGCTTCCCGAAGATGACGTCGAGCCCTATTTTGCCCAGGGGGAATATGCCCTTTCCTGGGACAATGCCATGGAACGTTGTGTCTGATTGTTCCAGGCTGCATTGCGGGATCCGCATAGCTTCTAGAGTGCTTGCGAACATTAGATTGATGCCGCTGCCGCCGTCCATGAAGACGCGACTCATCTCGAAGCCTCCGATCTGCGCCTCCAGCACCAGGGCAGCATGACCTGGGCGAGGGATCTGGCAAGGGTGATCCGCGCGAGTGAATGTGATGCAGGACTCCGATCCGCTGAGGACTCAGGGATTGCAGGCGGAGTTGCCACGGCCAAGTTGATTTGTCGGGTGATTTTCTTCTGCACCCTGTTTGTGGGGCGTCCCTTCTGGATCATATTTAGTGCTCCCTTTGGTGGGGGGTATCCGAACCCGGCGTTGTTTTGTGCTGGTGCGACTGGTTGGTTTGGGCCTCCAATAGGTGGCGGTGGAGGAGCTCTGTGTGCTATTTCACCTGGCGCAGGTGCGTTTCCAAACGCAGGGATTGGGGCTTGTTGCCTCATCTGCACCATGCTTTCGCTGAGTTTCTGGAACTCGCGGCAGTCCTTGAGCATGTGGTTGGCTTTCTTTTTGCCATCCTGTTTGTCGATGTAGAAGTGGATGGTGCATGGACCCGAACGTTTGTCGAATGCTGAGGGTCCGTTGTCACGGTCGTGGCGTTGCCACAACTGCGTTGGTCGTCCATTGTCGCGGAAGTTTCCGCCGCGGTATCCTCCGCTGTTGCGGCTGTTGTCGTTACGGCGGTCGGCGTAGCCGGCCGCGACCATGTCGGGTCCGTCGCGGTCCTTGTAAATGCGCGATCTCCTCTTGCTGCGGCGTTCACGTCTTCGGCCGTAGTTGTCCTCTTCATCTGATTGCGCTCGCTGGATGCAATCTTCGCCGTCTGCCCAACTGTTGGCAATTTCCATGAGGTGGTCGAGTGTCTTGGGCTTGACACGCCCAAGTTCCTCCTTGAAATCTTGGCGTTTGACGTCGTCTCTGAAGGCATCGATGGCCCTCTCCTCGGAGATATGTGCTGTGGAGTTCTTGGTGGTAGACTAGCGTAATATGTACGAGCGAATAGATTCCCCCGTTCTCTGAGTGCAGGCTCGCAACTCTTCGATTGAGGCGGGCCTCTTGTTGGTGCCCTTGAAATTTCAGATGAAGCTGTAAGCGAGCTCCTCCCAGCTTCGGATGGATCCTGATGATAGGCTGCTAAGCCAGACCCGCGCCGCGCCTGTCAGCTGCAGCTGAAGGCATTGCATGGCGGTTTCTTTGTTGCCTCCGTGAAGCTTAAGGGATGATAGATGGTCACTGAGCCAGGATTTTAGATCTTGCGTGCCGTTGAACTTCGGAGTATCCGAAGGAAGCTTGAAATTGCGTGGCATCTGTGTTCGCTGAACAAATCTGCTGAAGCATCGAGCTCCGCAGAGTTCTCCTTCGTCTTCATCCATCTCGGATTCAGACGAGCATGCGCGTTTGGCGTGTGCTTTGTCGATTTTGCGCTGTGTAAGCGCGTCTCTAGCGTCGTTGTCGCGTTTGTGGCGATGCGAGCTCTTCTTCCTTTGAGGAAGGTCGTGCTCCTCTTCCTCTTCGGATGAGGGGGTGGGGCTCCGGTCGCGCCTGGCCGGAGCTTTCTTCTTCGGCTCCACAGGAGCATCTTCGTGGAGTGCGGCTCTGACGAGTCCGAGTCCGGTGAGTGCGGACTTATGCATGGCTCTTTTCGGGTCTCCCTCCGGAGGTGGGTGAGCCACGAGATACGCAGTGGCTGCCATGATCGCAGGTTGCGGTGTCTTCGGGATGATGTTGCCGTCGGCATCCATATCCATGAACGATGTGTGGAGAGTTCGGGTTACGTCACGGCGCTCCTTGGGATCCATGTTTTCCACCCGAGAGCGGTGGTTGTTTCCCTGGTTTCTGTTTGTGCTAGAGCCAGGCGCTATGGAGGAGAGCGCAGCTCGTCGCGCGCTGGACTCGGAGGCTGCTTGCTTGCGTTTGTCGAGCGTCTCCTGCATCTTGACTTGCTTCTTGTGCTCCTCGATGAGGAGGTAGTGGTATGCCATCAGTAGATCACGTGGGGAGTCCACAGGTAGTGGTCCGCGGCGAGTGGGCGGTGAAGTCGAAAGCGCCGAAGAGGAGGTGATTCTCCGTCGCCACGGAGTTGTAGATCGATCGGGTCGGAACCGTCACGATCGCACAATCAGCAGCCCCGATTCCCATAGACGGCGCCAATTGACGAGGTTTAATCTCATCAATGCCCATTGTTATGGACTTGGGTTTTGGAGAAGATGGGGATGCTGGAGATCGTGGCACGGTTAACAGACAAGCAACCAGGGGACACGAGATTTACCCAGGTTCAGGCCCCCGGAGGGAAAACCCTACTCCTGCTTGTCTGCTCTTGATTACGGAGGAACCGAAGGTTACAGGGTGCACAGATTCGATCTGGCGTGGAGGCGTGTGTGAAAGTATGAGTCGAGAGATCTAGGACGTGCCCTCCTGTCCTTTATATAGACTTAGGCAGGTCCCGGGCATAGTCCTAGTCGGTTACAAGTTCTAGGGTTTTACCCCTTTGAATTTCCTATCTACACTAGTCTTGGTCTCCAAGGATCCGAAGACGTCATGGGCCTTGGCCACCCGAAATCTTCATGGGCCAGCGTATATCTAAGTAGTAACAGTATTTGTGTGTAGGGATTGTTGATGCGCGTGCCTGACTCACCCGACGGATCAGGGCCAGTTAACTGTCTTAGGACGAAACAACACGATCTTAATAAGGTTCGAGTCCCTTAACTTGAACCCGGAACATATGCTGGCGTAATTTGACTCAGGCCGCGGAGGACTTACAGGAGTGGAATTCCAGTGTTTTTAATTGATGTACCCAACGAGTCCGTCGGGATTTTTCATCACGCCTGTTGGCATAGATTTATACTAGCAGAGCGCAGTCATGTGCGTTGCCAGGCCATCAGATGATATCTGCAGGTCTTATCTTTGCGGCGCAGACGCAGCATCCGAACATTTATCACCACGGAGGTGCTTCGGGTGTCCTAGGAGATTGTCGCTCACTCGATCGTTTTGTTGGGGAAAAGTTGCCAAAAAGTTTTTGCGTGCTGATCCGAAAGATCGCAGTCGAAGATTTCATAGGGTGCGCGACCAGCGCTCCCTATGGGAGTAGCCCCCGAGTGTCTGTTCGAGTCGTAGACTCAAGCAGAGACTTTAGATCAAGCATTGTTCAGTTGTTAAGTCCGTAGGACATGAAAATTTTCGGATGCTTAAATTCATCCTCCCTATGGGAGTAGCCCCCGAGTTCGTAGTGGAGTCGTAGACTCGACGTAGGACTCGAAGAAATACTTTGTCTTTATTCATCTTCCGGGTGCGCGGCCAGCGCTCCTGATAGGAGTAGCCCCCGAGTATTTAGTCGAATCAAAGATTCGAGTGAGTACTCTTAGCTGTGAAGCCGAAGAATTGTAGTTGGTGCTAGTATAGCTTTTGATGACGTCAGTGCTGACGATCGATGACCTCAAGCGTCTGCTACGCCAGAGATGACTTGACTGGACGAAGCGTGGGTCCCACTTGCTGACTTTGAATTGACCGGTCACGCGTGGCGTGGAGATAATTACGGCGTCTCCTCAATTTCCGCGCATGGTGGGCGGCGTGGTAACGAAGGTTCGTTGTGATGCTGACACGTGTATGGCCGGATCTACCGTTGGCGTTAGGTCTTCTGGATGGACGGCTGCCGTGCGTCGTCTTTGCTGTTATAATCATTGAGGAGAGCAGCGGTTTGTTTTCACCGCACCAGTTCTTGTTTTCACTTCTTCCTTGTTCTCTAGCGATTCTTGCTATGCGCTGGGATTTCCTTCCACATTTCCGTCGTTGTTTCTGCGTTTTCACCACCGGCGTCGCCGTAGCGCAATGGGGAAGTCGAAGAAGTCCTCGTCTGCCGTTGGGACCAGCGCCGTCGGAGGACAGAAAGGCACCGCTGCTACCCGTGTCACCGACGGTGGCTGGCGGCGGTCAGAGACGCGGGAGAGCGATCTCCGCAAGCTTCGCGAGCGGGGCCTGATCCCGCAAGATAGGGAGGCCGTGAAACTTCCTGGCAATGAGGTAATCCCCCCGTCTCCCATCTGGGTATCGGGTTATGTTTCTCGCATTCGTTATGCGTGGGTTCTCTTTTCCAGTCCACAATTTCCTCCATGGACTGCTCTTCTTTTATGGGATTCAGCTTCATCATCTGTCTCCCAATTCTCTTCTCCACATTGCGTGTTTTGTCACTTTTTGTGAGTGCTGGCTTGGCATTGAGCTGCACTTCGGCCTCTTCCGGAAGCTCTATTCCGTGAGGAGGCAATCCGGTTCGGATGGTGTATATCCCATTGGGGGTTGCATCATTTCCCTTAGTCCCAATCTTCTGTTCTTTTCTTTTTCCATGTCCGAATCTGTCCAGTACTGGCGGAGGCGATGGTTTTATATCCGCGACTCCGTAGTGCCCGGGCAAGATTTTGGTCTTGTTCCCTTTGACCCCTCCCAAATGATTTAGCCGAAAAGGTCTTGGAAAAACCAAATCTTGGACGGTGAGAAGGCGGAGATAGAGGCCCTTTATCGTCGGGTGGAGGATCTCCAGCTGATTCCGGAGAAGGAGGTGAACGGCGTGGACATCATCCGGACTTTTCTTGAGCGTCGGGTGCAACCTCTCCAAGCGAGGGCGCACCCGATGTTTCTTTATTCTGGGCGCCGTGATCCAACGAGGGTTTCGGCTGAGAAAATCTACGAGGGGGGTCTTGACAGGGCCCTTCGTGCGCTGCTGAAGTTCAAGGCCGGAGAAGAAATCCCGGGGAAGTGGCTAACTCCTCCATTTTCTTCGACGTTGGCCGTATCGCAGGTGTAGATTTGTGCACGTAGTGCTTTTTGTAGGCTGTGTATTTATTTCCTTTGTTTGCTAACAAAGTTCCTTCTGATTTTGCAGAGCTTCAAAGTGTCGGGCATGGTACCTCCATTGCCCGAATTATTTCTGGCTGCCCCGGATAATGAAGTGGTTGAGTCCGTGTCCGAGCTGCCGTCGGCGCGATCTCCGGCGCAGGATGCCGATGAGTCGAGTGAGGATCATACGCGCAAGCGAGCACGGAGCTCCAGCGAGTCTTCGGATGCTTCAACTCCTCCGACTCCTAGGAACCCTCTGGGCCTTGAGCGTCATAGTGATGATCATGGAGGTTCGTCCTCTCCCCTTCCTGCCATTCCTGTGCGGGCTGTAGCCCCGCACCCGCCAGCGAAGCGGATGTAGGGGTTCGTAGCATGGAAAACAAAAAAATTCTACCGCATGCACACAAACAAGCCAAGATCTATCTACTAGATTGTAGCAACGAGTCGATAGAGGAACTCACCCTCGAAGATTCCAAAGTGGTTAACGAGAGCTGATTCTCGTGGGTGATGTAGTCGTACACTTGCCGATCTCAAGATCGCGTAGACGATCCTTCCGGCGCTGCGTTCTGGCAGCGCTTCCGCAGTCGGTCACACGTTCGGTACTCGATGAAGACCTTCCTCTCCCTTGTTCCAGCAGGCAGCGGAGGTTGTAGCACTCTCCTCGCGATTCCGGCAGCACGACGGCGTGGTACCGGAAGTAGAGGGGAGATCTCGTAGGGCTTCGCCTTAAGCCGGAGCGAGTATGGTGGATTATGAGAGAGCCTTGGTGATCTAGGGTTTAGACACACCAATTAGAAGGGGCTAAACCAGCGTCTAGGGCAATTAGAAGCTCTAACTCGGCGGCTTGGGAGAAATCCCTAGGCTGTGGCTAGGGTTTAGGTTTAGAGGGAGGCAACTTGTGTGTCTAGGAGGGGAGCCCTGCCCCTCCTTATATAGGTGTAGGGAGGCGCCGGCCAAGGGGAGGGAGTCCCTCCCCAACTCGGATCCCTAGTGGGCCGGCGGTGGAGGAGGAACTCCTCCCCAACTCGGTTTCCCACTTCTTCTCCACTTTCCAAAATAGCCGTTTGACTTTTCAAATTGGCGTTTGACTTTTCAAACTAGGATTTGATTAAACCCTTTATTTTGTACAGCGATGACACCTAGTACATGATGCAATCATTCCAACTTGCAATGACACATTCATGTACCCTTCCCCTCCGGAGTGCCGGACATTCTGGAACCTTCTAGAACATTCCCGATGAAAACACCGGAATCATTCCCCAACTCCGAAACAGGACTTTCCTTATATGAATCTTATTCTCCGGACCATTCCGGATCTCCTCGTGATATCCCGGATCCCATCCGAGACTCCGAACAACATTCGGTCTCTTACTCATCATTCCATAACTACTCAACAACATCGAATCCTTAATTGTGTCTCCCTACGGTTCATGAATTATGCGGACATGATCGAGACACTTCTCTGATCAATAACCAATAGAGGAATCTGGAAATTCATATGGCTCCCACATATTTCTACGATTACTTTGCGATCGAATGAACCACTTTACATACAATACCAATTTCCCTTTGTCTCACGATAGTTTACTTATCCGAGGTTTTGATCGTCGGTATCTCTGCATACCTAGTTCAACCTCGTTACCGATAAGTACTCTTTTCTCGTTCCCGTGGTATGTGATCCCTTGTGAGCCAGTCACATGCTTGCAAGCTAATTGGATGACATTCCACCGAGAGGGACCAGAGTATATCTATCCGTCATATGGATGGACAAATCCCACTCTTGATCCATGTGCCTCAACACATACTTTCTGAACACTCAATGCCACCTTTATAGCCACCCAGTTACGGTGTGGTGTTTGATGTCATCAAAGCATCCTTCCGGTGATGGTGATTAACATGATATCATGGTCGAAGGAATTAGGTTACTATGTATCAGAAAGCTTATAGCAAATGAACTATATTAAATGACTTGATCTTTATGCTACGCTTAACTATAGGAGTATGTCCATCACATCATTCTCCTAATGATATGACCCTGTTGTTAATAACATCTCTATGTTCATGATCAGGAAACTATGATCATATATTAACCAACAAGCTAGTTTAACAAGAGGCTTTACTAGGGACTCTTTTATGTTACAGATCACACAAGTATTAATGTTTCCTATTAATACAATTATAGCATGGTATGTAAACATTTATCATAAGTATGAAGATATGATAATAACCACTTTATTATTGCCTCTTGGGCATATCTCCAACAGTCTCCCACTTGCACTAGAGTCAATAATCTAGTTTCAAACCTTTGTGTATTCAACACCTATGGCTTTTGTATGTACACGATTGCTAGTGGTCAACTGATCTCCGGATCTGACACTTCCAGGTCCGTGTGTAATTGCATGTCTTTGCGTCTCTACGCATCACTCATTCTCTAATGAGATGGCTTTGTATAAATTTGGTCCTTTGGTGAGACCTTTAGTTCTTCGGGGTTAAAACATGTTGATAATATTGTCGTACAATATATCTTCATAGTATTATCCCGCTGTGAACTACACCTAGTTTGATAACAAACTACTTGACACAAATGCCCTCTTTAGCTGCTATTATAGCAGTCATATACTTAGCCTTTTGTTGTAGTATCTGTCACAACGTCTTAACTTTGGAACTCATCCAAATCCATTATGGAACTTACTTTCCATTATATTGTGCCACCCTTAGTTTAGATTGAGATAAACTTAATTTGTACTTTGTGACAAAACTAGTATCAATGTAGTACTTTTACAATGAACTAACCATCTATTTGTCACTTCTACAAATAATATACTCTTAGTTCTTCCAAAAGATCATAAGAATATCCTTACTATTGTCCAATGATCATCTTATGAATCATTCTGGTATATACTCATAACATTTAGAGCATAGGACATATCTGGATTTGTACATATCACAGTATGATTGATATTAATACTCTTTGTGATTTCATATATCAAGTATCAATCTATACTTGAATCTTTGTTTCACTTACCAAGTGTCAATACACTTGAATATATCATCAATATTGAACTCATTCAATCCTTTCTGTGTGACAAGAACCTTTCTTGTAGTTTCTATATTGAACTCATTCAATACATCATCTATGTACTTTCGGCACAACCATATTAGCGTCTATTGATGCCAAATATTTTGGTTTTGCCTAAGTCTTTCATTGGGATGAAATTCTTAATATGTGTTAATAAAAGATACATCATCTCCAATCAACAATATGTCTTCCACATAATGTATTAGAAACACGTCTTAGCGCTCCCACTTAATTTCTTGCAAATGCAAGCATCTTCATCGTCTCCGACGAATTTAAACTCCTTTAACCGTTTCATCATGGTGAAGATTCCAACTCCGCAATGCTTACTTCAACCATTGAGGTTTGCATATGCTTTTAGCATCCTTTGAATTAACAAAAACCCTTTGGACTGTGTTATGCACACGTCCTAGGTAACCCTTCTATTAGAAGAACTTGTTTTGTTTATCCAACACATAACAAAATTATATGTCGTAATTGCTACATTAATCCGTCTAGACTAAATATCGCTTAATGAAAGATCAGATCTTGTCATAGTCAACTCTTTGAACATTGTCGTGAACTCTTTCTCGACATGTCGATAATTTCATAGATGTGAAACATCCATGTCTATTTCTTTATAGATCCAAACACAACTGTAAGGTCTTACACCTTTCTCGAGGGTCCTTTAAGTTCAAAACTTGATTTCTCGTGTATAGAACTATCACGGATTTTATGGCTTCAAGCCATTTTATGGAGTCAGGGCCCATCATCGCTTCTTTGCATGTAGTACGTTCATTATTCTCAAATAATGATTCAACCCTCAAATCTTGGTATTTGATTGTTTACTTGACCTACTTGGTTCAATAGAAACTTTGACCTTCGTAACCACAACCTTTGAGGCACGTGAGCCATGAGCATTGTTGCTGCCTCCGGAACACTTTTCGGCGCTGCGCAACTTTGCACATATAGCTAAGGTTCTTTTTAACCTTATCAAAGTGCTATTGTCCTCCCACTTATCTATTCACGAAAAATTCCTTCTCAAAGAAACTTGACGTTTTAAGTGACAAACACTTTTGTCTCCGATGTTATGGAGGATTACTTAACAGTTATTCGAAATAACATACAAAGACAGGTTCATCCGACTTTGGTTGCAAATATCTTTCTTATGCATAGCATACCAATGTTTAAGAAAGGACAACTTGGGTTTTATCCCAAACCATAACTTTATATGGTGTCATTTCAGCGGATTATGATGAAGCTCTTTTTAGTGGAAAAACGGTAGTCTCTAAAGCTTTTAATCTTTAAAATATAATGGCAGTTTTATGAATTACACCTTCGATCTTACCATGTCAAACAAGGTTTAATTACATATCTCGAACGCTCCATACTCTTATGGTGTTTCGGGACATGCAAATTCACGGAACGATTCCTTTAAATCTTAGGTATTATGCTAAACTTGTAACTCAAATATCTTCCTTTATGATCTTATCATAAACTATTTATATTCTTGTTACAATGATTTTGCACTTCATCTTGAAAGTCTCTGAACTTTTCAAATGTTTCACACTTCATCCTTATTAAGTAAATATAAATATATTCACTCAAATTTTCGGAGAAAGCATATGAAGTTGAAATCCATCGCTCTTGACTACACGTAATGGACTTCGTACAACAATATGTACAAGTTCCAATAAGCTAGTCATTCGTTCCCTTTTGGCCTATGAACGAAGTTTTAATTATCTCTAGGAAAGTTTCACAAGCATCATGTGATCAAAAATCAAAAGACTCCAAAATTCCATCCACATGGAGTTTCTTCATGTTTTCTTTCCAATATAATTTAAACGGCGATGTCACTTCCTAAGTGATCTTTCAATCAATTTGTCTTTCGACATTTTTAGCACTAGTTTTATGGATGTGATTTCTCCAACGAGATTTGTGAATCATCCATCTTTTATGGATTACGGCAATTATTTGAACAACCCTTTTGTTCTCATAATACCTGATAAAACAAATCTTGAAGGCAAGCTTTGATGTTTAACGAGCAACACAATAACCCTTTATTTGTTCTCGATGAACATCATCACATATTATTTTGCTAGTTACTTAGGCCATTGTAGTTCATGAATTGTGTTGTTTCGTATGACGATTCACACCAACAAATTCAGTATCAAATACTTAAGAACCACATTGTTTAATAAGCAAAGAATATAGCCATAACATGTATATCATCTATATACTTAAACTGAACAATTCTAGTCTTTTCTTTTCTGCCATATATTTATGAGATTCTCTTTCAGTATTTCCTTTTCTGTTTGAAAGAATCTATCAACATCAACAGTTGATTCATACGTATGACACATAGTCCAAAGCGTGTATAATTAAATACCAATGTCTTTGGACTTTCACTTTGAAGTAGATCACCATCATCAAATGTTTGGTGTGCTTTTAAATTCCATTCTTTAGTAATCTCTTGGTGTGGTAAATATTTTACCTACATCAAATATTCACCCTTATCATGGAATTATTCATGATCAAGCTACTTTTAGCTTATAAAGATGAATCGCGAGTATAATGTTGCTCTCCAAAACCTTTTGGTGGTTTAGGACAACTAGTGTCTCCAACCTTTTGCAACTTCTCATCAAATATGAGAACATGTCCTTTGCCATATTATACTCTATCATGTTGCAACCAATACTTTGTTTCAGATATCACAATATCTTCCACACATCATGGTTTCTGAAACAACTCTTTCAGATCCTAGATAACCTTGATATTAAGACAATTCTTTGAATATCAAGAATCATGGAGACAAACATGATACTCATACACTAACTCTTGGAATTGTCACTCTTGATTTAATACCAATTATTAAACTTCATGGAGTAACCGGAACTTACTGAAAGTTTGCAATAGGACTTTTAAACTTTAGATTAACACTTCAAAAACAATACGATACCAGTTCGTAAAGTAACTAACCAGAATTCTATAGTTCTATCATCCCAATTATAACTAAGCGCAAGGTGGTAAACGGATGCCAATGACTACAACAACTATGCAAATTCACTTTGATTTGATTTATGATAAATAGAGTTCAACTTTTAAATACATTGCCGTTGAACTCCCACTCAAAACAATATCCCTCACATTGTTTTAGTGATCACACGAACCAAATCCACCACATCAAAACCGATCATCATGAGAGTTGATGTAGCTTCAATGGCGAACAATCAACATGTTCATCATATCTACTATATGACTCATGCTTTACCTTTCGGTGATCCGTGTTCCGAGACCATGTCTGTACATGCTAGGCTCGTCAAGATCAAACCTTAGCTTCCGCATGAGCAAATCTGGCTTGCTCACATTGTATACACTCGCAGAATCTAACACACCCGATCATCACGTGGTGCTTCGAAACAACGAGCTTTAGCAACGGTGCTTACTAAGGATGAACACTTTAAAACTTGAAATTGTGTGCTTGAGGGATCATCTTATAATGCTACCACCGTGAACTAAGCAATACAAGATGCATAAAAGGATTAACATCACATGCAATTCATAATATGTGATATGATATGGCCTTTCTTCTTGTGCTTCCGATCTCCATCTTCAAGCACGAACATAATCTCCATCTTCCGGTGTGGCGTCAAGGTCAATGGCGCCGCTTCATGGTTGTCTTCCACCAGCATCAACTATTACAACTACTTTGAATAGACACGCGGGTCTTAACAGAATTTAAAGACAACCATATGGCTCCTGCCGGTTGCCAACTTACAATAAGGAACATTGCATACATCAAATATAATCACAATCATGGCCATATCACATCACAGCACACCCCTGCAAAACAAAGTTAGACGCCTCTAATTTTCTTTGCATATTTTACGTGGTTTGAGGCTTTCAATAAGTGTCGTTCTAACTTACGAACAAGAACCACAACATTGATACTAGTATTGTCAATCACCCGTTGTAAATTGAATCTTAACTATGTTGGGAGAAACAGGCACCCGCAAAGCCACTTATGCAATACAAGTTGCATGTCAAGCGTGGAGCAAGTCTCATGAACGATCTCATGTAAGGTTAGCCCGGGCCGCTTCATCCCACCATCCCGCAAGATGCAAAGTACACAAGAAGCAATCGACAACAAAAGCATCAACGCCCACAATGACCATTGTGTTCTACTCGTGCAACAGATCTACATATAGACACGGCTCTGATACCACTGTAGGGGTTCGTAGCATGGAAAACAAAAATTTCTACCGCATGCACACAAACAAGCCAAGATCTATCTACTAGATTGTAGCAACGAGTCGATAGAGGAACTCACCCTCGAAGATTCCAAAGCGGTTAACGAGAGCAGATTCTCGTGGGTGATGTAGTCGTACACTTGCCGATCTCAAGATCGCGTAGACGATCCTTCCGGCGCTGCGTTCCGGCAGCGCTTCCGCAGTCGGTCACACGTTCGGTACTCGATGAAGACCTTCCTCTCCCTTGTTCCAGCAGGCAGCGGAGGTTGTAGCACTCTCCTCGCGATTCCGGCAGCACGACGGCGTGGTACCGGAAGTAGAGGGGAGATCTCGCAGGGCTTCGCCTTAAGCCGAAGCAAGTATGGTGGATTATGAGAGAGCCTTGGTGATCTAGGGTTTAGACACACCAATTAGAAGGGGCTAAACCAGCGGCTAGGGCAATTAGAAGCTCTAACTCGGCGGCTTGGGAGAAATCCCTAGGCTGTGGCTAGGGTTTAGGTTTAGAGGGAGGCAACTTGTGTGTCTAGGAGGGGAGCCCTGCCCCTCCTTATATAGGTGGAGGGAGGCGCCGACCAAGGGGAGGGAGTCCCTCCCCAACTCGGATCCCTAGTGGGCCGGCGGTGGAGGAGGAACTCCTCCCCAACTCGGTTTCCCACTTCTTCTCCACTTTCCAAAATAGCCGTTTGACTTTTCAAATTGGCGTTTGACTTTTCAAACTAGGATTTGATTAAACCCTTTATTTTGTACAGCGATGACATCTAGTACATGATGCAATCATTCCAACTTGCAATGACACATTCATGTACCCTTCCCCTCCGGAGTGCCGGACATTCCGGAACCTTCTAGAACATTCCTGATGAAAACACCGGAATCATTCCCCAACGCCGAAACATGACTTTCCTTATATGAATCTTATTCTCCGGACCATTCCGGATCTCCTCGTGATATCCTGGATCCCATCCAAGACTCCGAACAACATTCGGTCTCTTACTCATCATTCCATAACTACTCAATAACATCGAATCCTTAAGTGTGTCTCCCTACGGTTCGTGAATTATGCGGACATGATCGAGACACTTCTCTAATCAATAACCAATAGAGGAATCTGGAAATTCATATGGCTCCCACATATTTCTACGATTACTTTGCGATCGAATGAACCACTTTACATACGATACCAATTTCCCTTTGTCTCACGATAGTTTACTTATCCGAGGTTTTGATCGTCGGTATCTCTGCATACCTAGTTCAACCTCGTTACCGATAAGTACTCTTTTCTCGTTCCCGTGGTATGTGATCCCTTGTGAGCCAGTCACATGCTTGCAAGCTAATTGGATGACATTCCACCGAGAGGGCCTAGAGTATATCTATCCGTCATATGGATGGACAAATCCCACTCTTGATCCATGTGCCTCAACACATACTTTCCGAACACTCAATGCCACCTTTATAGCCACCCAGTTATGGTGTGGTGTTTGATGTCATCAAAGCATCCTTCCGGTGATGGTGATTAACATGATCTCATGGTCGAAGGAATTAGGTTACTATGTATCAGAAAGCTTATAGAAAATGAACTATATTAAATGACTTGATCTTTATGCTACGCTTAACTATAGGAGTATGTCCATCACATCATTCTCCTAATGATATGACCCTGTTGTTAATAACATCTCTATGTTCATGATCAGGAAACTATGATCATATATTAACCAACAAGCTAGTTTAACAAGAGGCTTTACTAGGGACTCTTTTATGTTTACAGATCACACAAGTATGAATGTTTCCTATTAATACAATTATAGCATGGTATGTAAACATTTATCATAAGTATGAAGATATGATAATAACCACTTTATTATTGCCTCTTGGGCATATCTCCAACAGCGGAAGAAGGAAGAGAAAAAGGAGGAGAAGAAGGAAGAGAAGAAAGAGGAGAAGAGAGTCCGAAGGACTCCTCCTGTCTTCGACCTGAGCTCGCTTGGCTCGTAAGTTGTCTTGTTGTACTATTGTCTTTTTTCCTTCATGATTTTTGCGCTTGTACTGATTGATTTGTACGCAGGCATTCCTCCCATGATTCCTCAAGTGATGGTGCGCGGGAGATGATGGGGGAGTCGAAGATTGCGTCTCCTCCTCCTCCTCAAACGGTGGCGACTTCGGGGGGCGCTGCTCCGGATCCTCCTGTGCAGGAGGCGCAGGTGGTTGCGCCTCAGAATTTCGCAGGCGGGCCTTCGGAGTCACCATCAGAGCATGTAAGTTCCTTTATTTTATGTCACGGGGGGAGCCCCCGAGTATCTTCGTGTGCGAATTTTGTTTTTACTCCTTTGTGTTGGGCGTAGCCCCCAAGTCCTTTTCTTACTGCTATTGCTTTTTCCTCAGACTTTTGTGCAGGAGGCCAAGCGGCTGGTGCAAGAGCGCCTGGCGCTGGAGGCGAACCTTCGGCAGCTTCAAGGTATCCATCTGTCTTTCAATGCCTTTCTTATGTATCCTGGTTCTGTTGTTTGACACTTGTTTGTCTTGAATGCAGAGGAGCATAATGATTCTCTCCGTAAGGTCGACGCTCTCAAGAAGAGCCTTGGTCAGTCGGAGCAGAAGGCCGAAGCCGCCATTGGTGCGAAAGAGCGCCTCGAGCTAGAGCTGACTAAGGCAGCCGAAGCGAAGGAGCGTCTACAGCAGGAGGCCGCGGATCGTGAGGAGCAGCTGGCCACTGTAGCGGCTGCTCGTGAAAAAGAGGTAGCAACGAAGCTCATGGCTGCTGCCAAGGCTCTTTCGGGTGAGTGCTAGTGTTGTGCTTGTTTCTTTTTCTTCGGGTCTTCTTCTGTGCTGATTTTCTTCATGCTTTCCTTCTTATTTTTTGTCTCAGATGCCGCAGGCATCGAGTTCGACCGCGGTGCTCTGGAGCACGGGAGTGCTCTAGATGATGCCACTGTGGCGGTCGAAGACCGCTACAGCACCGTAGTCAGCTCCCTTGCCAAGGCGAAAGAGGTCCTTGGTCGCTTCTACAGGGAGCTTGTCCCGAAGGGCGCAGCCCTTGATGATGTGGATGCTCTGGCGGAGGCTCTGTCAGCCGAAGCGCCTGCGGCGTACAAGCGCAAGCAGAAGGGCATCGGCGCGTCCGTCGGGCTGGCGATGGCCTTGGCGGCTGGAGCGGAGCTGGATCTGCCTCAGATCACCTCTCGGATGCCGACGGCTGCGGATGGATCCGAGGTAGACTTTGCTGCCTATTCTGCTCGCTGCAAGCGATAAGGGCCCAAGCTCATTGATTTTCTGTCTGAGTATGCACTGCGGCAGCAGGGCGGGGCCAAAGCTAGGCAGTCTGGCCCCGAGGCGACTTAGGGTCCTGCATCTTAGGCAGAGTAGACGTAGGGTAGTTTGTAGTCTACTTTTGTTGTAAATATCTTGAAGAATACCATCCTTGTGCCACGTAGTGGCCTTATATATTTAATGAATTCCTCTGAGTTGCGCTCTATCCTTGGCTGAATGTCTGTGTTCCTTTCTTTTTCTGTTGCTATAGGTTCCTTTGGGTGCTGACCCAGTTGACACCTCATCCGCAATGCCATTGCGACCATCGCTGGATGATTCCTCGCAGCTCACTTTCCTTCGGGATCGCGTGCGTAGTCTGGAGAGGGAGTTGCTCGGGTTACGCGGTCGTGCCGACGTTTGGAAGTCCAAGGCGGATCGTGGTGCAGCCAGAGAGGAGTACTTGATGACGGAGCTGGTTCGGCTGTCCGAGCAGCTGCAATGTAAGTTGATCTTTGGTTCGAGCTGTAGCTCACTTCTTCGGATGAGCCTGCTGGCATTATTCTTGTTCTGTGCGATTGTCGCAGGTGCGAATCTTGCTCCGAGGGAAGAAAAGGAGCGTGTCGCTGTTCGGATCAATTGCTTGACTCAACAGGACATGGAGGCCGGCGGCTTCTTCTGGATGGATTGCGATCGCGCCATGGCTCTGGCGACGGTGCAGGATCGTGTTTATCAAGTTTCACGGGTGCTCCGCCAAGTGCAGACATCACTTTCCTCGGTGCTGCACGTCATGTTTCCTTTGGATGCCGTACCGACGACCCTTGCGGGTCTTCTGTGGAAGTTTCGGAGTGCGAGCAATGTCAAGGAGCTGGTGCGGCAGCAGCTTGTCGCGGGAGTGAAGGCTGCTTTGTCTCTTGTGAGGGTGCACCGTCCTGACGTAGATTTGGCTGCTGTGGCAGCTGGGCCACCTTCTCGGCCGGATGGCGGTGAGTGGGACATGCGCCCACATTATGCAGCTGTAAGATAGTATGCCGAACAGGTGGTAGATTTGTTTGAGCAGCGTGCTCGGGTTATTCTTCAGAATAGGTAGGGCCTGAAAGTAAACAGATAGATGTAAAATTTGTATATTTCGGCTGGGCGTGTTGTGCCCTTTGTTGTAAAGGTTCATTTTTGTTGTTTAAACGCAGTGCTTTGATTGAGTACGTGTCCTTTTCGTTTGCCTGACATTGTCAGCTACTCAGGTGTACACGTTTGATCCTCAGTCGATGAAATCGTGAGGTGGGGGGAGCCCCCGAGTGCGTATGTAGCATGTAGTAAAGTCGCGAAAATGGCGAACTGAAGTTTTGGGGCGAGACACTTAGCTTTATTTATATCGTAATGGAGGAGGTACATTGTTCGGCTGAGTAGCCTAGGCTGAAAGCCTTATTGAAAGTAAAAAAGGGGTAGGTTGCTACGGATAGAATCGTCGCAAGTGCGAGATATTCCATGGGTTGGAGTATGCGACTCCAGACTCCACGTGCTTGAGGCGATAGGCGCCACCTGGGATGACTTCGGTGATGACGTAGGGTCCTTCCCATGGTGACTCGAATTTATTCGGTCGCTTTTGCTTGAGTCGCAAGACGAGGTCTCCTTCGACGAAGGACCTTGGGTGCAGCCGGCGGCTGTGGTAGTTGCGGATACTCTGCTGGTACACCGCTGATCGAGCTGCTGCTATATCCCGTGCTTCGTCGAGTGTGTCGACGGCATCTTCGAGTGCAGCCGTGGATTTGGCTTCACTGTAAGCGACGACTCGTGGGGCCTGGTGGCGTACTTCGGCTGGTAGCACGGCCTCAGCTCCGTGCACCATGAAGAACGGTGTGTAGCTGGTGGAGCTGTTTGGCGTAGTCCGTAAGCTCCACAAGACAGATGGTAGCTCTTTCGTCCAGTTTCCAGCTTTTTGCTCGAGTGAGCTCATGAGGCGCTTCTTGATGCCGGCGCCGATTAGGCCGTTGGCCTTTTCCACTTGCCCGTTTGTTTGCGGGTGTGCCACTGAGGCATACGTGATGTTGATTCCAACGCCTTCGCAGAAGTCCTGGAATTCTTCGGATATGAAGTTCGATCCGTTGTCGGTGATGATGCTGTGCGGTACGCCGAACCTGTAGACAATGGACTCGAAGAATTTGACGGCGGTTTTGCCCTTCTGGTTGGTGGCTGGCATGGCCTCGATCCACTTGGTAAATTTGTCGACTGCAACCAGGAGGAAGACGTGTCCCCCTTTCGAGGATTTTGGCAGTTTGCCGATCATGTCAAGGCCCCATTGAGCAAAAGGACAGGCTATGGGTATGGGTCTGAGCTCAGACCCGGGTGCATGCGGTTTGTCGGCGAACCGTTGACATCCGTTGCATCTTCGAACGATGTCCTTTGCGTCGCTCATGGCCGTTGGCCAGTAGAATCCTGCTCATAGAGCTTTGGCGACAAGGGAGCGGCTACCTGCGTGGTGGCCGCAGATGCCCTCATGGATGTCTTGGAGTATGGCTTTGCCGTCGTCGATGGTGACGCACCGTTGTAGTACACCCGTGATGCTGCGTTTGTACAGCTCGCCGTTGATGATGGTGAAGGCTTTTGACCGACGAGATATGCGCCGGGCATCTCTCGGGCTGTCAGGCAGTTCTCCATTTATCAAGAACTGGAGGTATGGTCGCGTCCAAGTTTCTTCGACTGCCATGACCTGCATTAGGTTGACCGTGGCTACCTCTGTGTCCAGTTTTTCGGGTCCTTCGGGTAGCGTAGCTCCCGAGTGTTCTGCTTCTTCGGGTGATCCCTTGGGGAATTTCCGCTTGATGGATGTCACGCAGATCTGTTCAAGGAACACACCTGGTGGCACCTTTGCGCAAGTGGAGCCGATGTTGGCGAGTCTGTCGGCTTCCTCATTGCTTTCTCGTCCAACGTGTTGAAGCTCGCAGCCATCGAATTCTCCTTCGAGTGCGTTGTAGAGCGCGCGGTACGCGATCATGTTTTCGGCGTGTGCATCGCACTCATTCATCGTCTGCTGGACGACGAGGTTGGAGTCACCGTAGATTACCAGGCGCGTTGCGCCGCATATCTTTGCCATCCTCATGCCATGGATGAGGGCTTCGTATTTGGCCTCGTGGGAATGGTCACGGCAGATGCTGCAATCGGCAGCGAGTAGTAGAACGAGGAGCAAGGGCGGCCAGCCATCTGCGGTGCGAGATGAGGGCGGAGACTCAGGGTTTTACCCAGGTTCGGCCCCCCGGAGGGTAAAGACCTACTCCTGCTAGATTGTATTATGGAGGTGGTACAATGGGCGAGCTCGTCGGCTAGGCGGCGAGTCGCTTGGGTGTATGATGGAACGTATCTCTACTCGCCCTATAGGGAGGTTTATATAGGCTCACCTCCCCTAGGGTTTACATATCTAAACCAATTCAGTTAAAGCTTCGGTACTCGTTTAACCTAATCCGACTGGGCCTATCTACTCGCCTGGGCCTTCAACTTCTAGTCGCTTGGTTCCTCGGTGGGCTTCAATCCAGTCGCCGTCTTGCAGGCCCACTCGCCAGTTCTTGGGCCAGTCGGAAACGTCCTGCTGGGTATACCCCGCTAGGCGCATCCCCATCAGTAGTCCCCGAGGCCGTCGTCGATTTGGCATAGGTGGCTGCCAGCAGTCGGAGCATACGGCTGCTGAGTAAACATCCAGTCGAATCGGCGGCGGGCTCCTGTATAAAGGAAAAACTAATCATACTGCTCGCGGCTTTGGCGAGTCGAGTCGGCGAAACACTGTCATAGTGGTTGGGTCGGCGAGCCGAGTGGCTGAAGTTGGACCGTTAAACATGGTCAAACTAGCCGTTGGAGTAACCCAACAGTAACTTTTGGCGTAATCATCGCGCGGTAACGGTTCCCTGATTTGGCGGGTAACAACCGCTATATAAGAGGAATGGCAGGCGATCAGAGAACCACCTTCTCACCATTTCCTCCGACTGCACGCACCTTTCGCCTCCCTCCGCATCGCGACCCAGCCAACCGGAAATCCTCCGAGCCCCCACAAATCTTTCCGCCATGGCCCTCTCCACCGAACCTTGGGGCAGATCGAAGTGCACTAGGGCGCAACTGGCTTCCTTTGAGGAGGCCGGGATCCTGCAAGCCGGCTGCTGGCGCATCCCCGCGGCCGGAGAGGTGACTCCGAACCCGCGAGAGAGGGAGTTCATCTGCTTCACCAGCCATCTTGAACGGGGGCTAGGGTTCCCCACGTCCCTGTTCTTCCGGCGCTTCTGCGCCTACTATGGGATCCAGCCATCGGATCTGGGTCCCCACAGCATCGAGCAACTCGCCATCTTCGTGGCGTTCTGCGAGTGCTACTTGGGCTGCCGGCCCTACTTCCCTCTGTGGCAAGATCTGTTTCATGGACGGATCAGCCGCGAAGAAGCGGGCGGCCCAATGCTAGCCGCGGGCGGCCTAACCTTCCAGCTGAAGTCGAAGGCTTCATTTTTCAACCTGATGCTGCCCGCCAAGGCGGCGAGCGACTGGAAGAAATCGTGGTTCTACGTAGCCGAGCCGACCCCGGAGGGCGAGTCGGCGATTCCGCGGTACTCCGCCAACCGGTCCGAGCCGCGCTGCCTTCAAATCGGCAAGCTCCCCAACGACCAGCGAATGGTCGTTGACGAAATGCTTCAGACCATCCGCGGTCTGAAGAAGAAGGGCCTCCAGACGATAAATCTGTACAACTGCTGGCTCGGGCGGCGGCTTGTCCCGTTGGCGCGGCGCGAGCATTACATGTACCAGTACACCGGCCGGGACGAATCGACGAAGGCCTGCCTCGCCGAATGGAAGCTCGAGGACTACCTCCCAGCACTGAAGAAAATCACTCAGGCGGTGTACCTGGACGCACAGGCTGGGGTCGCCCCCTACACCGCAAAGCGTCCAGCCCCAACGGTAATCGCTTCACTTCGCTCGCAGTCGCAGTTTTTGCAGTCGCGGTAATTCTGATTTCGTCTTGTGTTCATTGCAGCTATTCCAAGTGGTGGAAGGATGGCTCCCGCCTTCGGACGACGAGAACTCGAGCTCGTCCGTCCAAGACGTGGGCGAGTCGCCTCCCGCCAAGGGCGATGCCGGGAGTGATGAGGGCGACAACGACGATGAGTCCGAAGAGGAAGTCGCCCCGCTGCTTCGCAAGACCCGTGGGCAGCGTCAACGCGAGCTTGAGGCAAGCAAAAGCCTCGAGCGCCACGACGACGACGACGAGCTCCCAGAAACCACCTCGCGCCGCCAGGCCACTCCATCGAAAAAGAAGAAAAAGGAAAAGGAAGCGAAGGCCCCTCCGAGGAAGAGGAAGACGAAGCCGACGAAGCCGGCCTCGCCACCGCATTCAGCGAGCAGTTCTGACGCCCCCAGCACGGCCAAGGATGAGGCACCGCCGACGACGGCCGCGCTGGACACGGCCACCATCGAGGTGCCCCTGGCGTCGATGCCTTCGCCATTCGCCCCAGTCTTGGGGCTGGGGGATGCTCCGGCCGTAGCGACTTCGCCTCGCAGGGAAGCTCTTGTCGAAGAGGTCACAGAGGCTCCGGTTGCAGCCTCGACGACGAAGAAGCCGTCCGTGTCTTGGGCACGCGACGTCCTGGACATGGGACTCAGCCGCCGACAGGGCCCTGAACTGGAGAAGCCAGCCGGCCTCCGTACGGGGCTACGCTTCATTCCGGTCGCCAAGTGAGTACACTCGCCTTCCTTTGTCTTCCATAATCGCTTGAATTATCTTGCTTACATGATTGATGTACAGGACCGGAGTGAAGAGGATGGGTCACCCGACCGTAGCTAAGGTGCCACCCGTCGTCAGCGAAGAGGATCCTTCCCGCAAGAGGAAGGCGGACGAAGTCACCGCCCCTGCGGATGGCGGCAAGAAGGCCAAGGGCGATGACGTTGTCACGATTTCTGACGACACGGCGGTCGCGCCGGCTGGACCCATAACGGAGGCGGCCGCGTCCACAAAGGAGGGCGCTCCCTTGCCTGGAATGGCCGAGCCAAACTCCTTTGGGGCGGGTGCCTCTATCGCCACCTTCCCGCGCTTCATGGCCAAGGCGGCCGCGGCGAGTGGAACTTCGCCCTCGAGCCACGCTCCTGGGCTCGCCGATCCTGAAGTCGACCAACGTCGTGGGCATACGCCGGCTCTCCTCGCGTCCGTGGACGCGATACAACTCCACGGCATGCTTGGCGCAGCCATCCAGGTACATCCAGTCCCCGAGGATCAGGTCGGTGCTTTGCAGTGGCCTGATTCTTTTAGTGTCTTATATTTATTTTTCGCATCCAGTCCCCGAGTGCGCACTCGCTGAATTTTAGCGGGTGGGTACTTGAAATTTTTTGATTGCCAGTCCCCGAGTGCGCACTCGCTGAATTTCAGCGGGTGGGAACTTAGGAATTTCTTGAATGCCAGTCCCCGAGTGCGCACTCGCTGAATTTCAGCGGGTGGGCACTTAGGAATTTTGCTTTGATTAACCTTTTTGGTGATGTGCAGGGTCTGCAGCTTGAATCAGCTGATCGATTGGCAGCGAAGCACCGCGCGGAGAAGGAACTGGCCATCGTCCAGGAGGCGAACAAAGGGCTTCAGGCGGTTGCCGCGAAGGCAGAGGAAGCTCGTCAGGGACTTGTCCCCGCGGGTGAATTGGCGGCGGCGCAATTGGCTTTGAGTTCGGCTGAACAGCGGGTCGCCGACCTCGAGCGCGAGCTACGGGAGGCGAAGGAAGAAGCGAGCTCGGCTGATGGGCGAGCCAAGGCCGCCATTGCAGCCGCCGAAGAGGATCGCAAAGTGTTGGACGCCCTTGTTGCTGGGCTTCAGGACGACCACACTTTGCTTCAATGCTTCATCACGGATCTCGCCCGCCCATTGATTGGTAAGTGCGTCTGCCTCTGCCAGTAGTTGTGCCTTTTGTGGTGTCCGTCGTATTCATTATTGTCTTCTACTCACAGGTCGCATCATCGATAGCGCGGAAGAGGCAAGCTCGTTCGACGCGCGGCAGTGTGTAAGCACGCTTGTCGACTCGGCAACGTTGTCAGCGACGTGCATCCGTGCCTATCTCCAAGAGATATCGCCCACGGAAGTGATTCCCAGCGACCTCGTTGAGGTGTAGAGGTATTTGGAAAAGGCGCCCGTGGTCGTTGAGTTCATGACGCGGTCGGCGTTTCGGCGCGGAGCGGCGACGACACTTATTCTTGGACTTGCCCACTTCCCCGAGGACTTCGACATCGACGATGTGACGAGTGGCTACCCATCGTCGACTGGCGCGGTGGAGCTTTCCGAGGTCCTCAAGTTGCAGGACCGCGCCGCCACGTACTCGGAGCGTGTTTGGGCAATGGGCGACCTCCTTCCATACAAGGAGACGGTCGTCGCCTAGCGACCCTGAGCCGCCGCATCGTGATTTCAAGGTCGAGCAACCCTTCCGCGCGGCAATGGCGGGTGAACTGACGACGTATCCGTCGAACCCGTACACGCCGTTCATCCGCAATCGCCGGGGTGTTGGCGAGTCGTCATCTAAGCCTGCAGAATAGGATAGTTTGCCTTGTGGCGTTAGCAGCAGGTCTGCCATGCGGGCATATTTTGTAATATGAGACAATGCGACATGCAATCGAATGAGACATCGTGTCTATTTTGGTATTTGTCATGTGTTTGTGATTGATGTTTGAACGAGTCCCCGAGCGCGTCCGCCCTTTTGTGGGGTTTACCTCGTATGTGATATGTTTGTTGTTTTTGTGTGTTTTGTTATTGTGGTCGACTCGCCCAGACTCGAAGAGCCAGTCACTAGGCGACTCCCTTGAACGCTCTGTACTTCGCCGTTTTCCCTTGCACGGACGAGGTCGGGTGGCCGAGTCCCCGAGCGTGGTACTTGGCTGTTCCAGGCGCGACTCGAGGGTGAGTGAGGACTTGGCGCGTTAGTTTGAGCGCATCACTCCTGCCTGACCCATGGGGTCAGTCGCATGGCGAGTCCTGGGCATGCTCTCTTACTTGGCGTTTTCCCGGACCGCTCGCGGTGAACTGGTCTGCAGTCCCCGAGCGTGGTACTTAGCCATTCGAGTCGCTATGTCAAGGATGCGGAGGACCATGGTCGCTGTAAGAAGCGTAGGCAGTTGTCTTGGTTCGTAGAACCAGTCGAGCTAGGCGACTCCAATGGGGCTCCGGGTAGGCATTTTTCATGGACGATGCAAGACCTGAGGTGACTCAGTGCTCTTGCACCGCACTACTTAGCCGTGTCGATCGCTGTACCAAAGGTTGACTTCTGCGGTTAGCGTAATGCTGTTATTACGAGTGCGAGTGGCACAAGACATGGAGAGTAGGCGCAATTTGCGGTAACCGTTTCTTTTTATTTCATAACGACCGGAGAATACATATGTGGGGTTCTAAGAGTAGAACTTCCGTAGGAGGTTTACATTCCATGGTCGCTTGACGTCGAGTTCACCGTCCCCGCGGAAGTCGATGAGGTAGTAGGCGTCGTTGCCGAGTACTCGCCCGATGGCGAATGGCCCTTCCCACGGAGGGGAGAGCTTGTGCATGCCCTTCTTGTCCTGGATGAGGCGTAACACCAGGTCGCCCTCTTGGAAGGTGCGAGTCTTCACCCGCCGGCTGTGGTAGCGGCGGAGTCCCTGCTGGTAGATAGCGGTGCGTGACCGAGCGAGGTCACGTGCCTCGTCGAGTTGATCGACCCCATCTTGGCGGGCGAGCTCGTTTGCGGCCTCCGTGTAGTGGACGACCCGCGGCGAGTCGTGCTCGAGGTCGGTGGGCATGACTGCCTCGGCGTCATAGACCATGAAGAAGGGGGTGAACCCTGTCGACCTGTTGACTGAGGTGCGGATCCTCCAGATGACAGAGGGCAACTCCTCGACCCAGCACCCGGCGGTGCACTCGAGTGGTACTTGGAGTCGCGGCTTTAGGTCGTGGAGGATGCTTTGGTTGGCCCGTTCCGCCTGGCCATTGGATTCCGGGTGGGCGACTGACGCGAGGTCGAGCCGAATGTGGTGCTCTTCGCAGAATTCGGCCATGGCTCCTTTGGCGAAGTTAGTGCCATTGTCCGTGATGATGCTGTTTGGGAACCCGTAGCGATATATGAGCTCGCGTAGGAACTTGGTGGCGGTCTTCCCGTCGCATTTCCGAACTGGCTTGGCTTCCACCCACTTTGTGAATTTGTCGACCGCAACCAGGAGGTGGGTGTAGCCGGATGGAGCCTTCTTGAAGGGGCCTACCATGTCCATACCCCACACAGCGAATGGCCAGGCGATGGGGATTGTTTTGAGCGCTGAGCTCAGCACGTGCGTCTGGTTGGCGTACTTCTGGCACCCGGCGCACCGCTGGACAATGTCGACAGCATCGGCGTGTGCGGTAGGCCAGTAGAAGCCATGTCGCATAGCCTTGGCGACAAGAGAGCGGGCGCCGGCGTGGTGGCCGCAGTCACCGGAGTGGATGTCGTGGAGAATCTTGCGTCCTTCGGCGGGTTGGACGCAGCGTTGGAACACGCTGGTGACACTGCGCTTGTGGAGCTCGCCGTCGATGATGGCGTAGGACTTGCATCGACGAGCGATCATCCGAGCTTCCGTCTCGTCTGCCGGCAAGGTGCCGGCTTCCAGGTAGGCGATGTAGGGCTTGGTCCAGTCGTCTGGCTCGTTGACGAGTGCGACCAGGGCTGCCTCTGGTTGGAGTGGGACTCCGATGTCGATCTCCCTCGGGGGAGAGACTGATGGCTTGGTGATCGTGTCGAGGAAGACGCCGGCGGGTGGTGCGAGTCTAGCCGACCCGATGCGAGAGAGTGTGTCGGCCTCCTCGTTCTTCCGCCTGTCGATCCACTCGACGGAGTAGCCGGTGAAGTGTCCGCCCAACTTGTCCACTGCTTGGCGGTACGCCGCCATGGTGGGGGAGACGGCGTCGCAGGTGCCAGCGACTTGCCCTGCGACGAGGTCGGAATCGCCGTAGCAGCGTAGGCGGTTGAGGTTCATCTCCTTGGCCGCTCGCATGCCGTGGAGTAAGGTCTCATACTCGGCCATGTTGTTGGTGCAGGGTGTGAAGTCGAGGCAGAGGATGTAGCGGAGCTTGTCGCCCTTTGGTGAAGTTAGCACAATCCCTGCGCCTGCACCGTCCGTGTTCTTGGAGCCGTCGAAGTGAAGGCTCCAGTAATGGAGGTATGGCAGCTTCTCTGGCTGCTGGGCCTCTTCCCAGTCGGCGATAAAGTCCGCTAGGGCCTGCGACTTGATCGCTTTTCGTGGCTCGTATTTGATGTTGTGGACGCCGATCTCGACAGCCCACTTGGCGACCCGCCCGGTCGCCTCGCGATTGCGGATGATGTCTTGCAATGGTGCTGAGGAGACGACCGTGATCGGGTGCTCCTGGAAGTAGTGCGGCAGGCGCCGCTGAGCTCTGAAGACCGCGTATACCAGCTTTTGGTACTGCGGGTATCGCTGGCGCGACTCGGTGACGACCTCGCTGATGTAGTACACCGGTCGCTGTACTGGGCGCTCCTTTCCTTCCTCCGGTCGCTCGACGACCATCACGGCACTGACTACGCGCTCGGAGGCTGCAACGTAAACCAGCATGGGTTCTTTGTCCGCGGGAGCAGCGAGTAGCGGTGCGGCGAGTAGCACCTTTTTGAGATCGCGGAGCGTGTCGTCCGCCTCCTTGTCCCACTGGAAGGTGGGGTTCTTGCGCATCAGGCGGTACAGGGGCATCGCCTTTTCGCCCAAACGGGGGATGAAGCGACTGAGAGCCGCTACTCGCCCGGCCAGTTTCTGGACGTCGCGCAGGCACTCGGGTTTGCCGAGCCGGGCGATCGTGTCGATCTTCGTGGGGTTCGCCTCGATCCCTCGCTTGGAGACGACGTACCCCAGTAATTGTCCTGCTGGTACACCGAAGGTGCATTTGCCTGGGTTGAGCTTTATCTTGTATTTGCGCAAGTTGCGAATGTTTCCGCCAGGTCGGCGAGTAGGTCGCCCTGGCGAGCGGACTTTACGACCATGTCGTCAATGTAGACGTGGATGTTGCGGCCAATTTGGCTCGCGAGGCATTCTTGCATGCACCGCTGGTAGGTCGCCCCGGCGTTCTTGAGGCCGAAGGTCATGGCGGTGTAGCTGAAGGCTCCGAATGGCATGATGAATGCCGTCTTCTCCTCGTCTTCGACGGCCATTTTGATCTGGTTGTACCCGGAGTAGGCATCGAGGAAACATAGCGACTCCGAGCCCGCGGTGGAACCGATTATCTGGTCGATCCGCGGGAGGACGAACTGCTCCTTTGGGCAGGCACTGTTCAAGTTTGTGTAGTCGATACACATCCTCCAGGTCCCGTTTTTCTTCTCGACCAGGACTGGGTTTGCCAGCCACTTGGAGTATTTGATTGGCCGAATGAAGCCTGCAGCGAGTAGACGCTGCACCTCCTCGGCGATTGCTCGGCGGCGCTCTTCATTGAAGGGCCGCAGCGACTGTTTGACGGGTCGCACTTTGGGGTCGGCGTTTAGCTTGTGCTCAGCGAGCTCCCTAGGGACACCGGGCATGTCAGAGGGCTTCCATGCGAAGATGTCCCTGTTCTCACGGAGGAACTCGATGAGCGCGCCTTCCTATGCTGGGCTCATGCCCGTCCCGATCGTCACCGTCTGGCTGGAGTCGCCGGGGACCAGCTCGACGGTGCGGGTGTGCGTCGTTGCCTCGAAGGTTAAGGTGTTTGCGCCCTCCGAGTTGGGCTTCTTGAGTATGGTGGGGTCGTCGTTGTTGACCCTGCTCGCGTACTTGGCGAGCTCATCGGCGTGGTTGGTCTCCGCCGCGATGACGGCGTCGGCGAGCTCGGCTCCTTTGGCCTCGCACTCAGCGGCCATGTCGGGATCACCGTTGATGGTGATGACGCCGCATGGCCCGGGGAGCTTCATCGCGTTGTACGCGTAGTGGGGCGCTGCCATGAACTTGGCGAACGCCTGGCGCCCCAGGACGCAATGGTAGGGGCTGTCGAATGGCACGAGCTCGAAGACGATCCGCTCGGTGCGGAAGTTTGCTGGTGTGCCAAAGGTGACTCGCAGCGTGACCTTACCGATCGGGTACGCCTTCCGACCGGGGACGATGCCGTGGAACGTGGTGTGGGTCGTCTCGATCATCGACTGTGGGAGCCGCAGCCGCCTGAAGGTGTCCAGATACAGGATGTTGATGGATCTGCCGCCGTCCATCAATGTCTTGGGGAGCTAGTAGTCGCCGACCTTAGGCTTGACCACCAGGGCGACTCGACCTGGGTACTCGATGCGTGCCGAGTAGTCTTGGCGGCTCCAGGTGATGGGCTGCTCCGACCAGTTGAGGAACTGGGGAACATCCACCTGGGCCACCGCGTTGACGGCGACGGCGCGGGCGATGACCTTCTTCTCGCGCTTCGTGTTGAAGCCTGTGAAGGTATGGAGCGAGCCGGCCACTTTGCCGAATTTTCCGCCGTTTGGTGGGTCGTTGTCGGGGTCCTCCCGTGCTCGTCGTGCCTTCTCGATCTCCCTGAGGGTGTGGCAATCGGCGGTGGTGTGCGTTGCCGGCTTCCCTTCCCTGCTATGAAACGCACATGGTTGGTTAAGGAGGGCCGCGGGGTCGAACCTCTGTCGGGGCGGAAGCTCTTGGGATCGCGTTGTGCGTGCCCGGCGTTGGCGACGAAGTCGACTCGCCCGTCACTGCGGCGCTTGCCGGTGAGGCGAGTGTTGCTGTAGCGTAGGTCGGACGCCGTCTGCTGTCGTTGCCGCTCGTGCGGCGTTGACCTCCTGACTCGTCGTCAGTTTCCTGGTTTGGATCTTCCTCCGCGTACCGTTTGGCGATCTCGAGGAGGTCGGGGATGTTGTCGAGTGTGCGAGAGTGTCGCTTGAGCTTGGCGACCAGGGGCTCGTAGCGGCACGAGGTCTTGAAGCAATGGATCGCGGTGTTCGGGTGGATGCCGACCGCGTTGTACCAGAGTTCTTGCCACCGTTGGACCCAGTTGCGGGTCGACTCGCGGGGTCCTTGGACGCATCACTCCAGGTCCTCGATGGTGGTGGCGCGGTGTAGGAGCACTCGAAATGCCTGACGAAGGCGTCGCGCATCTCTTCCCAGGAGTCGATACTGTCCTGGGGGAGGGTGTTGATCCACTGCCTGCACGTCCCCTCCATCATCAGGGGGAGGTAACGGGCGGCTAGCAGGACAGTGTGGCCTGCGATCCCTATTGCCATGAGGTATGTGTCGAGCCAGACGGCGGGGTCATACGAGGGGTCGTACTTTTATATCTCCTTCGGCGCCTTGAAGTTTGGTGGCTACTTCTCGCCTCGGATCATTGGTCCGAAGCACTTGGGGCCGAGTCGACTGAGCGACCCCATGGGCTCGCCGTCGCGGCGATTGGTTAGGGTGTGTCGCAGGTCGTCTGGCTGGCGTGCGCGCCAGCTTTGGTTGTTGATGATGTGGGTGCGGGCGTCGATGGGTTGCCCGTTGGCGGCGACGAAGTTGGTCGCTGGCCTGGGGTCGTTGGTGGAGAGTGCCGCGTTCGCGGGTCGGTGTTGGAGCTGCAGTGGCTCCGGTGGCGGGCAGTTGAGGGTGTTTGCCATCGCTGGGCGGCCGCTTGAGGCCGCCCTGCTTCCCGACGAACGCCAGTATACTCGACCCTGCGAGTCGGCGCCCGCGTTTTGCTGCTCAACGGCCTTTGCGAGCAGGGCCCTGACGTACTGGATCTGTAGGGCGCCGTCGCCCGTGGCCGTGATGTTGTCGGCTGCCGCTCGGCCTGCCACGAGGTTGTCCATCGGGGTGGAGAACAGTGGGAGGTCGTTTGCGTCTCTCTCCCGTGAGGAGACTACTATCCGCGGCTGGTCCCTGGGAGGTGTGCGGTTGGGTGCAGGTGGGGCGTCCATCGCCGTTGATCCTGGCGGGGGCCGGGCGCTTCCTCCTGGTGGCGCATTCTCGCAGATCGCGCGCTCGGCCACGCGGGCCGGGTCGTTTTCGTCGTCGAAGTCAGGGCGCGCCCCTGAACGGTGGGGTTCAGGCACGACCTGATCCGCTGCTAGTGGTAGCGCGATAGTTCCTGCGCCGTCACCTGCTCGAGGCGAAATTTTTCGCGCTCGGCTTGTTCCTTGCACACCGCCTCCGCTAGTTTCAGGCAGAGTTCCTCGACCTCCGTTGCCGTGGCATTAGGAGGGATTGGGATGGAGAATGGATCCTCCGGTGGATCGGTGCCAGTCGCCAAGTAGGTCGCGGCGTGGCGACCGGTTCCGTCGCGGAGGTCGGCGGAGTTCTCCGACCCGGCGAAATCGAAGATCCCGAGGATGGAGGGGTCTTCGAAGTCTCCCACGTTGGAGACCTGGGTGATGGAGCCCGCGGGTGAAGCCGCGGTGATGGACCCGGCGAGTGACGCCGGGGTCGCCGAGTCGGCGTCGTCATTGAGGGCCGCGTCTTCCGCGGCCGCTGAGTTTTCGGCCACGCCGCTGTGGGCCGAGTTGTACTCGGAGGCGAGGCGATGGATTGTGCGGATCTGGCTCTCGGAGAGCCGATCGCGTGGCGGTGACTCGCGGATGCGAGCCGAATCCTCCGAGACGATGACGTCGGTGAGGCCGACGAAGAGGCTGATCGTGCCGACCGGCAGGATCATGCTGTGCGTGACGGGTCGCGCCGCCGGGACGTAGATGCTCGGCAAGATTTGGAGCATCTCGTCGATCGCTATCATGCGGCCGGTGGCGACCGTCTCATTGATGGGCAGATTGGATCTCGCCGCAGAACACTGGCCAGACCGGCCAGGCCCCACGGTGGGCGCCACTGTCGTGGGAATGGTCACGGCAGATGCTGCAATCGGCAGCGAGTAGTAGAACGAGGGGCAAGGGCAGCCAGCCATCTGCGGTGCGAGATGAGGGCGGAGACTCAGGGTTTTACCCAGGTTCGGCCCCCCGGAGGGTAAAGACCTACTCCTGCTAGATTGTATTATGGAGGTGGTACAATGGGCGAGCTCGGCGGCTAGGCGGCGAGTCGCTTGGGTGTATGATGGAACATATCTCTACTCGCCTATAGGGAGGTTTATATAGGCTCACCTCCCCTAGGGTTTACATATCTCAACCGATTCAGTTAAAGCTTCGGTACTCGTTTAACCTAATCCGCCTGGGCCTATCTACTCGCCTGGGCCTTCAACTTCCAGTCGCTTGGTTCCTCGCTGGGCTTCAATCCAGTCGCCGTCTTGCAGGCCCACTCACTAGTTCTTGGGCCAGTCGGAAACGTCCTGCTGGGTATACCCCGGTAGGCGCATCCCCATCAGCTTCGTATTCAGCCTCGTTGTTGGAGGCTCTGAATTTCATCCGAAGAACGTACTTCATCTTGTCGCCTTGCGGGGAGGTCAGTATGACCCCTGCCCCTGCTCCGGCTTCGCGCTTGGAGCCGTCGAAGTGCATTATCCATGACTGCGACATATCTGGGGTGTCTGGCAGCTGCAGCTCCATCCAATGTACCAGGAAGTCCGGAAGTACTTGAGATTTAATTGCGTGTCGCTTGTCGTAGACGATGTCCAAGGGTGACAGTTCGATGCCCCACAGGGCCACCCGTCCTATGGCCTCCGGGTTATTCAGGATGCTATTCAGGGGTGCCTCGTTAACGACCATCACCTGATGCTCCTGGAAGTAGTGGCTCAGCCGTCGAGCTGTCATGAACACGCCGTAGGCTAGCTTCTGGTAGTGAGGGTACCTCTGCTTTGTTGGTGTGAGTACCTCACTGAGGTAGTAAATTGGGCGCTGGACCCCGTGGGTCTTGCCTTCTTCGGGTCGTTCGACCACGAGTATGGTGCTGACCACCTGGTGTGTGGCTGCTATGTACAGCAGCAGGGGCTCGTGCTCCTTTGGCATGACCAAAACGGGCGAGGTGGAGAGGAGCCGCTTGAGGCTTTCGAATGCGTCGTTGGCTTCTGGTGTCCACTCGAACTTGTCTGCCTTGCGCAGCAGCTGGTAGAATGGTAGGGCCTTCTCGCCCATGCGGCTGATGAACCTGCTTAGTGCCGCTACTCGTCCTGCGAGCTGCTGGACGCCCTTGAGGTTTTTCGGCTTCTCCATCGTCATGATGGCTCTGATTTTCTTCGGGTTCGCCTCGATCCCTCGTTGAGAGATGAAGTATCCGAGCAGCTGACCTGATGGGACGCCGAAGGCGCACTTTTCAGGGTTGAGCTTGATCCTGTAGCGATCAAGGTTTTCGAACGCCTCGCGGAGATCATCGATAAGTGTCCTTGCCTCCTTAGTTTTTATTACTATGTCGTCGACATAGACTTGGACATTGCGACCGATCTGGTCCTTGAGGCAGGCCTGCATGCATCGCTGGTACATAGCACCCGCGTTCTTTAGCCCGAAGGGCATTGTGTTGTAACAGAATACTCCGAACGGTGTGATAAACGCCGTTTTCTCCTGATCTTCGACCTTGAGCTGAATCTGGTTATAGCCTGAGTAGGCGTCGAGGAAGGAGAGTTTCTCGCAACCTGCAGTCGAATCGATGATCTGGTCGATCCGTGGAAGAGGGAAGTGGTCCTTTGGGCAATGCTTGTTTAGTGACGTGAAGTCCACGCACATCCGCAGGATGTCCGTGTCCTTCTTTGGGACCATCACCGTGTTTGCAAGCCACTCGCTTTCTTTGATTTCCCTGATGAAGTCTGCAGCGAGTAGTCTATTGATTTCCTTGCCGATAGCTTCGGCTCGTGGCTCCGACAGTCTTCGGATGGACTGCTTGACTGGCTTGGTGTCTGGAAAGACGTTGAGTGCGTGCTCGGCGAATTCCCTGGGAACTCCTGGCATGTCCGTAGGACACCAGGCGAAGATTTCCCAGCGCTCACGGAGGAATTCGACGAGCGCGCCTTCCTATGCGGCACTGAGGTCGTTGGCGATCAGCACCGTCTTGGAGGCATCCGTCGGATGGACCTGCACTTTCTTGGTGTTGGCGGTGGAGTCGAAGGACATGTCGGGTGCGTTTTGCCTTGTGACTGGGGGTGCCCCTTTGTCCGTCACCTCGTGGAGCCTTACAAGCTCGTCTTGCATGCCGAAAGACTGGGAGATTTTGTTGAAATCCCTGTCGCATTGGTCTGATCGGGTGAAGCTCCCGTGGACCGTGATGACACCCCTTGGTCCTGGCATCTTGAGTAGTAGGTATGCGTAGTGTGGGACGGCCAGGAACCTTGCGAATGCTACACGCCCCAGGATGGCGTGGTATTGCGACGGCCAGTCCACCACTTCAAATTCTAGGCGCTCCTGCCAAAAATTGTCCGGCTTCCCGAAGATGACGTCGAGCCCTATTTTGCCCAGGGGGAATATGCCCTTTCCTGGGACAATGCCATGGAACGTTGTGTCTGATTGTTCCAGGCTGCATTGCGGGATCCGCATAGCTGCTAGAGTGCTTGCGAACATTAGATTGATGCCGCTGCCGCCGTCCATGAAGACGCAACTCATCTCGAAGCCTCCGATCTGCGCCTCCAGCACCAGGGCAGCATGACCTCGGCGAGGGATCTAGCAAGGGTGATCCGCGCGAGTGAATGTGATGCAGGACTCCGATCCGCTGAGGTACTCAGGGATTGCAGGCGGAGTTGCCACGGCCAAGTTGATTTGTCGGGTGATTTTCTTCTGCACCCTGTTTGTGGGGCGTCCCTTCTGGATCATATTTAGTGCTCCCTTTGGTGGGGGGTATCCGACCCCGACGTTGTTTTGCGCTGGTGCGACTGGTTGGTTTGGGCCTCCAATAGGTGGCGGTGGAGGAGCTCCGTGTGCTATTTCACCTGGCGCAGGTGCGTTTTCGAACGCAGGGATTGGGGCTTGTTGCCTCATCTGCACCATGCTTTCACTGAGTTTCTGGAACTCGCGGCAGTCCTTGAGCATGTGGCTGGCTTTCTTTTTGCCATCCTGTTTGTCGATGTAGAAGTGGATGGTGCATGGACCCGAAAGTTTGTCGAATGCTGAGGGTCCGTTGTCACGGTCGCGGCGTTGCCACGACTGCGTTGGTCGTCCGTTGTCGCGGAAGTTTCCACCGCGGTATCCTCCGCTGTTGCGGCTGTTGTCGTTACGGCGGTCGGCGTAGCCGGCCGCGACCATGTCGGGTCTGTCGCGGTCCTCGTAAACGCGCGATCTCCTCTTGCTGCGGCATTCACGTCTTCGGCCGTAGTCGTCCTCTTCATCTGATTGCGCTCGCTGGATGCAATCTTCGCCGTCTGCCCAACTGTTGGCAATTTCCATGAGGTGGTCGAGTGTCTTGTGCTTGACACGCCCAAGTTCCTCCTTGAAATCTTGGCGTTTGACGCCGTCTCTGAAGGCGTCGATGGCCTTCTCCTCGGACATATGTGCTGCAGAGTTCTTGGTGGTAGACCAGCGTAATATGTACGAGCGAATAGATTCCCCCGTTCTCTCAGTGCAGGCTCACAACTCTTCGATTGAGGCGGGCCTCTTGCTGGTGCCCTTGAAATTTCGGATGAAGCTGTAAGCGAGCTCCTCCCAGCTTCGGATGGATCCTGATGATAGGCTGCTGAGCCAGACCCGCGCCGCGCCTGTCAGCTGCAGCTGAAGGCATTGCATGGCAGTTTCTTTGTTGCCTCCGTGAAGCTTGACGGATGATAGGTGGTCACTGAGCCAGGATTTTGGATCTTGCGTGCCGTTGAACTTCGTAGTATCCGAAGGAAGCTTGAAATTGCGTGGCATCTGTGTTCGCCGAACAGATCTGCTGAAGCATCGAGCTCCGTAGAGTTCTCCTTTCTCTTCATCCATCTCGGATTCAGACGAGCATGCACGTTTGGCGCGTGCTTTGTCGATTTTGCGCTGTGTAAGCGCGTCTCTGGCGTCGTAGTCGCGTTTGTGGCGATGGGAGCTCTTCTTCCTTCGAGGAAGGTCGTGCTCCTCTTCCTCTTCGGATGAGGGGGTGGGGCTCCGGTCGCGCCTAGCCGGAGCTTTCTTCTTCGGCTCCGCAGGAGCATCTTCGTGGAGTGCGGCTCCGACGAGTCCGAGTCCGGTGAGTGCGGACTTATGCATGGATCTTTTCGGGTCTCCCCCCGGAGGTGGGTGAGCCGCGAGATACGCAGTGGCTGCCATGATCGCAGCTTGCGGTGTCTTCGGGATGATGTTGCCGTCGGCATCCATATCCATGAACGATGTGTGGAGAGTTCGGGTTACGTCACGGCGCTCCTTGGGATCCATGTTTTCCACCCGAGAGCGGTGCTTGTTTCCCTGGTTTCCGTTTGTGCTAGAGCCAGACGCTATGGCGGAGAGCGCAGCTCGTCGCGCGCTGGACTCGGAGGCTGCTTCCTTGCATTTGTCGAGCGTCTCCTGCATCTTGACTTGCTTCTTGTGCTCCTCGATGAGGAGGTAGTGGTATGCCATCAGTAGATCACGTGGGTAGTCCACAGGCAGGACTATGTCGCCTGCGACGGCACGGCGTGCCTGGACCCATCCTTCTTTGCTAAGTTGTATGACGTGGCCGTTGTTTTCCTCTTCGGGTGGGGGTGACTGGCTTCTTCTGTTCCCGCCGTTTCCGCCGTTTCTGTCCTGCGGGTTGGGGTTTGTGTTGGGCGGCGGGTTAGGCGTTTGTTGCTCCTGGATGACTGTGGCGCATTGGTAGCGCTCGTAGATTGGCTCGCTGCTGCCGTAGCTTTTAGATCCGGAACCGTAGGTCCCTTCATCCGAAGGCGGATCGCACAGATCGGAGTTGCAGCTGCTGCTGTTGTAGAACTCGTCTGTCAATGGTGATGTGCGTAGCACGGGGTGTGGAGCCCACGAGGCGGGCCTGATCGATGGCACGGGCACCCGCTCAGGAAGGCGGAGTGTGCCAGTTTGTCCCACCTGGAAGCAGAAGCTCCCGAACAAAATTTCGAGTCCGTCGCCTACGGGCTCGAAATCCTTCATGGTGGCCGGCGAGTGGGTGGTGAACTCGAAAGCGCCAAAGAGGAGGTGATTCTCCATCGCCGCGGAGTTGTAGATCGATCGGGTCGAAACCGTCACGATCGCACAATCAGCAGCCCCGATCCCCACAGCCGGCGCCAATTGACGAGGTTTAATCTCATCAATGCCCATTGTTATGGACTTGGGTTTTGGAGAAGATGGGGATGCTGGAGATCGTGGCACGGTTAACAGACAAGCAACCAGGGGACACGAGATTTACCTAGGTTCAGGCTCCCGGAGGGAAAACCCTACTCCTGCTTGTCTGCTCTTCATTACGGTGGAACTGAAGGTTACAGGGTGCACAGATTCGATCTGGCGTGGAGGCGTGTGCGAAAGTATGAGTCGAGAGATCTAGGACGTGCCCTCCTGGCCTTTATATAGACTTAGGCAGGTCCCGGGCATAGTCCTAGTCGGTTACAAGTTCTAGGGTTTTACCCCTTTGAATTTCCTATCTACACTAGTCTTGGTCTCCAAGGATCCGAAGACGTCATGGGCCTTGGCCACCCGAAATCTTCATGGGCCAGCGTATATCTGCTGTGGGCCTTCCTTGGGCTGGACCAGGTATGCTGAAGTCAGGTACCCGTAGGGTATAACCATGTCAGAAAGGTCAAGCTCAACTAATGCAGATGATGACACAGTTTCTGCAAAATTAGAATCAGAATAACAACAACAACAACAACAACAATCAGAATAATCCTCCAGCACATGATATGCTCACCAGGTTTCTAAAGCTAAGGCCTGCAAGGTTCTCTGGGACAACTGACCCAATGGTAGCCAATGACTGGTTACGTTCAGTGAATAAGGACTTAGTGACTGTTTGCTGCACCGACGAAGAAAAAGTTAGGTTTTCATCACATCTGCTTGAAGGACCAGCAGCAACATGGTGGGACAACTTTTAGATCACCACTCCCCTTGAGGATGTGACTTGGGATATTTTTTAGGATTGTTTCCGTACAGCTCACATCTCAGCTGGAGTGATGAACTTGAAGAAAAAGGAGTTCCACAACCTGAAACAGCGTCACCTCAGTGTGGCTGAGAACATTGAAGAGTTCAACAATCTGGCACGCTATGCACCGGATGAAGTTGACACAGATGCTAAGAGAAAGGATAAATTTCTTGAAGGACTTAATGATGAGTTGAACCTGCAGCTAGCTGTTTCCTATGTCCCAACTTATCAATCACTCTATGACAAAGCCACCATCTTGGAAAACAAGATGAATCAAGTTGAGAACAGAAAGAGGAAACATAAACTCAAGTATCACTCAAGATCATCACAAAAGAAGCGTTCATTCAAAAAGAACAATGAAGATTCTGAATCACAGCAGCATCACCACAACAAGAATGGAAGTGATAATAATGGGAATGATACTGACAATGGAGATGACCTTGGTCAGAACCAACATGACACTTTCAGGAAGAAAGACATTATCCAGTTGTAGTGCTATAATTGTAAGGAACTTGGACACTATGCATCAGACTGTCCTGAGAAGAAAAAGAAAAAGGATGCTAGAAGATCCAATGGAAATGACTCCAATGTGACCCAGAAAGGACATGTGAACCACATTGACATGGATGGGAACCTTGAAGAAATATAAGAAGTGGATGTTAGGAACTAGTTAACTCAGAAGAGTCAAATAAGAATTCCTTGTCTAGATATCAAGTGTTGAACCCATAGTCAAGTGAACCATCAATGTAACCATATGAGACTTTCTTTTAAGGGTGGTAGTACCCTAGTTGTCTTCAAGCCAACTTGTAACCCTAGCCTTCCCAAATCTCGGGACGAGATTTATTTTAAGGGTGGTAGCCTGTCACATCCCAAAATTTTCCAAATTTTGAAATGTGAAAAATAAATAAACAAAATAAAATTTGTTGAAATTTAGGGTGAAGAGAAACTTTTTGATTTCCAATTGGAAACATCAAAACCTATTTTGATCAAATAGAATCCTAAAGGGATTTAAAAAGATAAACAAATAATAAGTAAAGTTATAATAGTTGGAATCACCATTTTTGGATCTTTAAATAAAAAGATATGGTTTTTATAAGCAAAGGTAGAAATAATGAATAAGGACTATTTTTTTAAAAGAGCCAAATTAATCTTGGCCAAGCATTTAAAATAAAATATTTTGTTTGATAAAAATAGTAAAGGTTTATTTAAATAAAACCATGAGGATTTATTTATATCTAGATTTCATTCAAGTATAGGCTTTTTCCTATTTTGAATGATCATTAAAAACTTATTAAAGTATTTTAAATTATATTTCAAAGTGTTATGTTTTCAATAAAACCTACTGAAAAGATTTTTGTAGGAATTTATAAAGTCAAATAGAGTTTTAAACATATTTCAATCCTATTTGAAATAAAGACTAAAGCCTATTTATTTATTTTTAATAAATAATAAACCCTAAAAATAATTGTTCTATTTTGGACTTTGGATTATGTTGATAAACATAATTGAATTATACCCAAAAGTTTGGTGGTGGTTTGAATTCAAATGGAGTTTGAATTGTTTGAAATAAAATCAAAACAGAAATTCAAAACAGAAAAAGAAAAAGCATTCAGTATAAAAAAAAATGAAACTAACCCAACCCATCTAGCCCAGCCTAGCAAGCCCAGCAGCACAGCGCAACTAAACCCCCTCCGGTGAAACGTTTTTCACCCAGAAGCACACCCGCCCCGTCGCTAATCAGTGGACCCCACCCTTCTCTCTCTCTCTCACAGACAGCCGGACCCCACCCTTCTCTCTCTCTCTCACAGACAGCCGAACCCCACCTGCCAGGTCGTCGTCTTCACCCGCGTCGACCGTTCCCCCTCGCTCACCGCCGTTTCTGCCACGTTTAAATCTTCATGAATTCGCGTAAATGGCTGGATTAAACTCGCCAGTGACCATGCATACATAAACGCCATGCTCTTCTCTTCCATTTCCCCCAAGCCACGCCTCCTCTCTGCCTCCAGGCTGCGCAAATTGCGAGCTCAAACCCCTCTGCCCCGACGAACTTCTCCGGCCGATTCCGGCGAACCGCAAACGCCCCTCGCCTCCCAGAGCACACAAGCTTACTCCCCAGTCCCGTGCTCATCTGCCAGTGTGTTCCACTCAACCGCGCGCGATCCCTAGGCTCGGCAACCTCGACATCTGAGCGCCGCCGCGTCTGCCATCGCTCCGGCAAGCACCCCGGTGAGTACAGACTGCCCCAACACCTCCCGATGATGCTCCCATGATACCCAGCATTGTACGCATCTAACCTTATGTTTCTTTGTCTTAGCGCTCCCTCAAACCTCACCCCCGACGACGAACCTAAGCACCCGACGCCGCCACTGACTCCGGCGAGCAATCCAGTCTGCTCCGGTGCGCCCCTCGACAAGCCGACCACACCTCGAGCTTCGCCGCACTCCTGCGATCACGGTGAGCACACTCTTCCTTCTCTGCACGACCTAGTACGTCAGCAAGCTCACTGGCCAAGCACGCGCTGCCGCCAGCCGCCGCTAGCGCCGCCCAGATATGGTCTGGCCGCTGTGATCCGTAGGATGCAAATCGTCTGGCTGAGATTAGATTTAGACGAAGGGGTATGAGTTGATCAGTGCCGAACGATCTAATTTAGATCCAACGATCCATAGAGCGCAATCCGCACGAACCGTTACGCTCCAGTAAGAATAAGACACGTGTCCAGAGATAGTTTTAAAACATAAATTAGAATCTATTAGATATGCAAACTTGTAAAATTCATAACTTTAATTCTACACGTCCAAATTTTGCAAATTTTATATCAATGGAATCAGAAGAACCAGTACTTTGCAACCATGCACTTTGTTTAATGTTTTGCTTCTGGAAAATTGGTTGAAATTGCAGAAACTTGTGTAGGAATAATTTGAATATAAAATTTGTTCTAGAAATATTTTTAAGATGAAATCTTTGCTAATTGGTTTGTTTTGAACCTACTGACCATAGGAACCAACTTATGGATTTAAAAATGTATTTTGTGAATTTAAGGAATAAATATTTGAACTGAAGCATTTCTAGTCAAATAAAAATATTGTTTATGTGTTAAAAATGCTTTTTGAGTAAAATCTTTGGGAAATGATTTTAATTAAACTCTCTGACCCTAATAACAAAGTTTTGAGAATTAAAATATAATTGATGAACCCTATGAGATTATTACTTTGCTAAAAGATATTTTCAACAACATAAAATATCACCTTAGCATAATATTTGGTTTATGAGATGAAACCTTTTGCAAATGGTTTTACCACTTTTGTAAATGACCAATGTGAGCTTGAAAATGTTTAGAGCCTAGTAGAAACCACTTTTCCAAATAAAACTATCTTTTGCATTCTTGCATGCATGACCTTGTTTTTGTTATTTTATGTGTGATCAATTGTTTGAATGCTAGTTGAATATGTGTTTGCTTGATTGAATTGTAGTGAAGTTAGAAGAGTGTGATATTTGCAAGATCAAGAAGTGAAACAACATTCTCTACTAAAAAGGCAAGTGACACTATCATCCAAGTCCTACTATTTTCATTACACTTAGTGGATTTTTGTAACATGCATGATAAGGACCACTATATTTTATGCTATGCTAAATCCTAATAGGATACCCTTATATATTCCTTAGTGAAAACATTGTAGTTGTAGTAAGCTTAGCCCTGCTATATATTTGGGATGGGATACATGATATGATTATATGAAGTGTTGGAAAGATATATGTTTTATATAATAAAACAAGTACTCAATGAACCACCTGGGTGGAAAAGGATACTCAAGATTTGGACAAGGTGGCAACAAAGGGAACCATGTTTATATGGCTATATTTTTGTGTGTGCACTAGAAGAAAACCACCCAGGGACTTAGAGATTGAACATGTTTCTTGTACAGTGGCTTCCGTGTACAGCCACATGCTAAATGGGCTCTGGCTTAGTCAACTACATAGTGGAAGACCCATGCATTGGCATCTTCAGGTTAACTAGAATTATGTAAGGGAAATATATCCCTACATTGGTGCCTGGTAGACAAGCTAGCATTGTGTATTGGGAGGACTACTATGGAAAGACTTTGTCACATTCTCGATCTGCCAATACTCCATTTTGGTGAGTACTTATCTAGCGGCCAATGGTGGCATCAAGACGAGATTGTGTCATGTGGGTAAAGTGTACAACTTATGCAAAATATCAAATTCTAAGTACTTAGCCATGTCCCCGGTTATGGAAAAATCTGAGCAACTAAGGCCTGAAGCTATGGAAGATCTCGACATTCCAATTTCTCAAAGTAAAACTTGATGGTGACAACAAGGGATTAGAAGCACTTGGAGTTTTCCAAGGAGTTCAGAAAGATTTGACTAAAGATCAAAACTATTTTGAAAAGATAGGATACAACTATATTGCTTTCTGCAAAAGAGCCTAAACCCTACTTAGCCAAATATGCATGTAATGATAGGATCCACTTATTTCTACATAGTAGTGAAACTTGCCAATACGATTCAAATGTATTGACCCTTGTGGCTGCAACTTATTATGTTGCAGGTTTGTTTGATGTTAGTGAAGTGTGTTGAATAGGAGTACAAGTCTACAACCAACATGATTGCTTGTGGCACTTTGAAGATGAAGGACCCCATGTTATTGGTATATTCTGCTGCATTGTAATGAGATAGCCAAATGAGCTATGTAAGATGTAATAAATTATTTTATTCCTGGTTATAAAGTTGTATTATGACCTTTGTATCTTGATATTACATCTTAATTGTGGAAGCTAGATATTGATCCAGGGACTAGCATTGTAAACACAGGGATCTCTACCTTATTAATGGTTGGGAACCTTACAAATAGTTTGACACTCTGCAGAGATTGTACACTTTCACCACAACATTCGATACATCCGTCAGGAACAAATCCTTAATTCACCATACTCAGTATGTGCGATGACCCAGCATACCACTGCATGTGTAGTACACTATAGTCGTTGACATGAGATCCACAGAACACCGTTCCGTAAATATCACGTCCCTCAGAGTGGTACAACAGAAACATTGCGGGTCCATATTACAAACAAACACACGTTATTATTATTACAATACCAGAAGTTCAAGGCTTCCAAAAGATTCAACTTACAAACCAAAATATAAGTGTTTCAGCGGAAGTTTCAAATTTAAAACTTAAACTCCAAATTGAGCTCAGCAACTTATTGCTATATAGTGTTCATGATGCTCGGCTCAAGTGGCTACTAGAACTAAAGTAATTATTCGGACTCTTGGAACTCTCCTCCATAGACGATGTCGTAATCCTCCCCTTCTACAGCTCCGTACAAGTTGGGCTCTTCATAGAAGACCTCCTATTGATTCTCAGATGCGTACATTGGAGTACCTTCGGGATTCTCAGAGTCTAAGCAAGGGATCAAAGGATAGGATGAGTAACAGCGTTACCCAACAAGTTCATTATATGCAAGGTGGGAAGTTTGATGCTCTAACTACCACCTCGGATTATAAATCCTTGGCACTATATAGTTTTTGTAAATCTTTCTTTAAAGATTGATTTTATTATGAAAATCTATGACCATCAGCCTTCATAGGTTGACCAGAACTTTCATGGAGTTCCTTTCCTGCCGCATTCGTAGATCCTTCCCGGAATAGGGAGTAACAAGTTATAGTTCTTACACTCTGCAGAGGTGCGTTAATTTTCCCATGAGAGATCAACTCCTTGTTGCACAACCGGGCGTACTTTCCCGTCCACAATTCCATGATGTGGGGCCTAGTAGTTGGTCCAAGCCAATCACTGCCCTCTCCACGACCTCATATGTCTGTATGATCCTTTGGCTAGCTCACCTTTGTTAAGCCCCCTTTCGGGCAGGCTAAAACCCTAATTAGTTTCCGAAGACTCTATGACCTAGTGATGCCCGGATTAGTACCAATTACATGGACTATCTCCCTAAACACCATTCATAGATAATCTAGACACCAAAAGTGTGGGGCATAAGGCTTCCCACCCATATGTTGGATCCACACAAGGAATCACAACGTCACGTTAAGGTCGTCTTGCCTCCATACAAGAGGAAAATGATACAGCTGACTTCTCCGTCCCATTCCAAATCTCATGGTTAACGCGTAATATACGGCGCTAGGGTCACTGATGTCATGGGTTATTAATCCCTAATTGTTCATCATTATTGCAATTATAACCCTAAGTTCTATTGCTTCATCATATCATCACTTAGGATGATATCTAAGATTTAGTATCTTGAGAAAATAGTGTTTTCTTTTACTATAGTATAAATGATAACACACAATTTGCAAATACTTTGATAAAGACTCTTCAAAGGATATGAGCAAGAGATGAACTTGCCTTGTGATGGAAAGGTAGTGAAGTCTGATGCTTGCACTGGACCTTGAGCTTCTATGTCTACAAAAACATCATTATTGCCCGGTAAGGACAATATTTAAAGAAGCAAAATGATTATGCAAAGTAATGTAATGCATCTTTTAACTTGATATGCATTTTCCCCATTATTATAAAAATTCTTTTTAATAATAAAGGATTTATAAATATTAATTTTTAATATTTATAATAGAATATTGTATTCTTTTATTTTATTTCCCTTTTATTTGACTTTTATTGATTTAATAATTCTTTTAAGAATTATCACTTAAATATTAAAAATCGTTATTAAATATTTATTTAGTATTTTTCTAAAATACTACAATATTACTATATAATGAAAGTGATTTTTATTTATTTTTATCATCTTTCAATAATTTTGTAAAATTCCATAAAGTATATATAATTTACAAAATTCTTAATAAAATTTATATGTCTAAAATTTTATATTTCAATTTATTTGGATAGTTTGGATTTTTGTGAATCTAAATATTTTATTTATAATTTTTGGACTTTTATTTTATTTTCTAGAATTTTATTGAGTTCAGCGGCATTTTGGTCTTTTCCTATTTATTAAAACAGATTTTAAACGACTTGGGCTGGACAGTTGGGATTATTGGGCCCCTGTGGCCCAATAGGGCAGGGTCAAAATCATTACCCCAAAGGGTTTTCGGACCAACTAGCCCACTCATTCACTCTGTCTCTTCTTCGTTCTCATCTCCCCCTCTCTCTCGACCCTTTGGGGTTCTGGCGCCGCCGCTGGCGATGGCCTCCGCTGTGGCCCTCCCTGGCCGCTGTCGTGGTGCAGGGCGAGGTTAGCGACTATGCTCGTTCATCTGGTCCAATTCGATTTGACTCTGGAGCTCCCCTGTGGCCAGGTTCACCCCGTTCCCGAACCCTAGGGTTTGGGGAAAGTGATGCCGCTGTCGCGGGCTCTCCCTTGGTGAGGTGTGGTGCCCGAGTACTGTTGTGGCCGCCGCCGTGGCTGGTGTAGGTTGCAGCGCCCTCTGGGGTGATCCCTATGCCGCCGCGGGCTCGTCGGCCAATCTGCTTCCTCTTCAATTCGTCAGCGAGGACTCCGGGTAAGTTGCCTCTATGGATCTTGGTTCATCCTATCACCATGAATCTCTCTATGTGTATCTAGTGGCTACCCTTGCCTAGTGACTACATTCTGATTATGGTTCATCTCATAATTAGGGTTCTTGTTCTGATTAGGGTTCATATCCCTCTGTTGATCATATCTATGATGATTTAGATCTAGTGGTGATCATCCTTGAGCATGATGAATGATTGTTTGCTATGGATCATTATTTGTAGTTGGCTTTGGTGATGCCAGTGGCTTGTCAGACTTATTCTAGTGGTAATTTACTATGATCTAATGTTAGTGTTTCTATGAAATCCCTAATTGGAAATGTTGTTGATCTGAGAACTTTCCACTGTCAAGATGTTTATACTGACAGTAGTTCTCTCAGTAATTGCTTACTGCATTTATAATGGTTGGCTTGTATGAGAATATACATACTGAATATAATCATTACATGTTAATGATTTATGTAGCTGTGTAGATGAGTTTGATGATGATTCCTGGCATTTGGCTTCAGGAAGATGATATTTAGTGGCTTGCCCCTTTTGATTTGTGAAATCTAAGTAAAGATTGGGATTAGGTTATTAGAACTTGTACTTGTGATACCATTATAAACTGGCACACAAGTTATTGGGTCCTATTCCTGAGCTTAGCTCTGACAGTGCTTGTGATTAATACTGGCAAGATAAAATGAAGCTTCTTTTAATTCTCCTGCCTATGATGTTGGTCTGAGGCATAGGAACTAGCTTCCTAATGGCTGTTCTTGATAGAAATATTCTGGTAGAATTGCCAGCTGCTAATTCTTGAAGCATAGTTGGAAAACAATGGGTGTGCTAATGGTTTTGCATGGATCCATAGGATTTATGGATACTGAGGTGCTACTATTTTGATAGGTGTGCCCATATTTCATAATCTTTCCTTTGGGCCATATTGAAATATAGGATTTGGCTTTTGTAACCAGGATCAATGATGTTGGTCTTAGATCCTGGTTATACTTGTATGTTGATCTTGTGATTATGACTTTAATTTTTAAAATCTTCTAGGATGAATTCATCCCACTTGGATGAATACTGAGAAGTTAGATATAAAACAACACATGATTCTTTGATATGATAACAGATCATGTGAGGGTTTTATATAACTCACCACAGTCACTTGATGTTGTGGTTGCTAGTGGTGGATCCCGTGGTAGCTTGATCTTGTGCTCCCCTGGTATATTTAGCTCCTGGCTTGTCCTTGATCTATCCCATCGTCTCCTGATCCTGATGGCTTGACCTTGGTCTTGTTATCTACCTGATCTTCCCCTCCTTATGTCACCATCCTGGTGATGTTATCCTGGATTTGGTTGGTTTGGCTGCTGGCTGCTGTGCTTGGTTTAGCTGCTGGCTGCTGAGCTTGATGTGTAAGAACAAGAAGATGATGTTGTCGTGCTTGCCCATGGCTATGTTGATGGTTTTATGTGATTAAGCTGTTGATGTGAGGCTGACAGCACACACCATGCAATCTGGTGTGTGTCCTGCCTGTGTGCTTGCTGTGCACTTGTGGATATGCTCTGAATTTGAGGTTGATTGTTATCTGGTTACTTTTACCTGGCTGGTGAAACTTGCCCCTCCTTGCTGTCATTTGACTTCTGGCTTAAAAATTATGAAAGATACATTCTTTCATATTGGTGAAACTTGCCCCTTTTATAAAATTACTCAATGATGAATCTTGATCAGTGCACCTCACTGACAAGTCTGAGAGTAATTCCATTCTAACCTTAAACTTATTAATTTTTATTTGTGTTTGTTTTGCAGGTATCGGATTTGAAGATCAAGACTTTAGTTTAGGTTTTTCTCTTTTTTTATAGAATAGTCACTTGTAATATTTCTCTGATTCACTTGTAATCTTGAATTTATTCTTTTGTAATAACTATTGTACTATTATTCAATATATAAAGATTTTTATTTTGTTTTATTTACTACTGTAAATATTTCTAATAATTTACATTTTGTAACTCATTTATTGAATAAAGTTTTGGAATCAATATTCATTCTATGGGTTCATTTATTTTATTCAAAGTTTGAGTCATTAATTGTTAACTCTTGACTAAGTCAAATCACTCAAATCTAATTCTCAATCCTTTTGAATTATAAATTCAAACATTCAAGTTTTAAATACAAATTCATTTCCCAAAAACATATATCCACAAAGATCATATCAAAGTCTATAGCAATCATCCTTCAAGACTAAACCTATTCTCAAAGCACGAAATAAACCTTGATCACTTTAGGTTTTTATTTGGTGAAAATTTACCCACATTTTCACAGATGAATGCATGCAATGTTTCAAATTCCTAAATCTACCCTTCATTAGTTCCTATATGCTGGGATGTTACAGTATGCGGATAATCAATCCTAACCTTTCAGTTACACACCCTAGTATAGGCACCTCTCCTGTGAGTTTGGCCTCCCAACCATGACCAACTTTCATCTTGGGTACTGCACAGGTGGACAATCTTCACAAGGTAGCCTCAGCTTAGACCTTGGACGCAAGGGAACCCATACTAAGGTATATAATATTCCAGTCAAGCCCTACCCAAATTTCAGGTATTATGGTTGTACGGTAAAATTGGAATGGTATCGCATCCAGACAACCATCAGTTTTATAAAGGGCTAAGGCTCATGCCTTAACATTTCTATCATCAAAATCATCTGGTGTTCGGAAACACATATCAAAACATTTCAGTAGAATGACTCATCATTCTAAGGTTTTCATAACCATTTTCACCAAGTATTCCCATCTAAAGTTGATCAAGTTTTATGCTTAGCACTAGCATCTACAAGTGGGGGTAAAGTTCATGTGGGGTGGTAAACAAGTGGGGATTAGCTAAGTTTAATCTCATGCCTTAGGATGACATCAGGATTATCTATCTTAGGCCAAATTTTATGCTCTTTATGCTACCTTCAATTATCTTCCTAGAATCTATAAGTCACTAAGTAAACTCTAAGATAAAGCTTGATAAATACATAGAGTAATAAGCTTGCAAGTAAAACTAGGATGGTGTGTCAAGTGGGTATAGTCACATATGATTAAGGCATATAGTTGGCCTGGTAACAAGCAAATAGTAGCTTGCATAAGTAGGGTATCTTGCAAGTGTTAGCTTGCCTTGTGCAGAGAAGTGGTTGAAGTTCTCCTCGGCTTCTTCCTCGTAGTATCCTCCTTCCTCCTCGTATCCTTGGTCGGTACTAGCGTCTATAAATAAATACGAGGTACACAATCACCAAACAATGCTTAACTATTTCTAATGATCACACAAAGGTTCATACTAGATGATCTAGCATCATCACTAACATTACAAGATTAAAGCACTTGTCTTATTTATTTTAGAAAAGTAATTTCTACTCATTGAAAAACTACTTAAGATTTAATATTCTCCAACTCAAACCTGGGATCATGTGGACACATGTCATCACCACATATTTCAGTACATGGGAATGTGATTTAGAGTGGTGTCACAATTTAATAAGGTTTAACCTTTTTATTTTATTTAATTAAAGTGACTAGAAATGCCTATGTGGCATTCTTTTATTACTTGAACATTATTTTTGTAAGTAAACCTATATATTTTTATATATTCTGAAAGGTATAGTTAAATGTGTTTTTTTAGAGTTGAATTCAACTCAAAAGCTCTTATGGTTGAATTTTGAAAAATGTTTGAATGCAGAAAAGCTTCTGCCTTGTTATTTTTACCATGGTTGATCTACAAATCCAATTGGTTTGAATCCAACAGGCTTGGATTAAGCATTCCAGTACCTTTCTAACAAAATTAGTTTCATGCATTTTGGTTCACCAAATCGAGCTGGGTTGATTTTTTAATCTAGGTACAGAACTGGGTTTCAAATTAAATGAATAAAACTAAATTTGAATTGTTGGGTCACGCGGGAGGTTTAGCTGGGCCGGACCACTAGGAATAGCGCTTAAGCGGGATGTTTAAGTGAGCGACCCTACTCGTCAGTGAGACAACGAGTGGCGAAGCGGTATGGGGCGATGTGGACCGTGGGACCTAATTCTAATTGAACGGCTCGAGTTCATCGTCCACGCCTGAACAGGACGCAATGGGAACATTTTCAACATTGCACTTGTACTTTGTACTCAGTTGATATCATGCTCTTTTGTCACCGGTGTGAAATAAAGAGGGAACTTGTAAGTCCATGGAGTTTGTATCCTGTGTTAGAGAAACGCCTGTGCCGCTAGCCTAAGTCATGCCTAATCATGGGGGAAACTTACAGCATCACCATATTGACCTATCTATGAAGCATCCTCAATAAAAAACTATGCATATGGTAAATAAAAATATTGCTGAGATGCTCATTGTCTGCTTGCCTTATCATTTTGGTTATGGGAAAGCTCCTGTACCATGTGCAAGGGGTACCCCGTTGGCGGTTCTCAATGATATGCAAATACTTACAATGACTAGAACTTACCTGGACCCAAAGTTGATTATGCATGACGTGTGGCCCTCGTATTCAAGGGACTTGAGATTGCCAACTTATACTTCGTCAAGCATATACTCCATCTTTGCCATTTTAACCTTAACCACTTCAAGATGCTTATGATAGGGGCAATGAGGGCTGAAAGCTAACAAGTACCATAATTTTTGGGAGCTCTTTTTGAAACTTGTAATCCATGCTTCATTTACAAAAAAGGCCTTTCTTCCACCATTATTGAGTCTCCACCTTCTACCTTTAGGCACCATTAAGAGAGCATAGTTGTCATTATGTGTGCAGTGTTCCAAATCTTATTAATTGATGCATATTGTGATATTAATTGTTCTTGTGCTATTTGTTTCTAGTCACCCTTGTGAACTTTGAAGGTGTCCTATGCATATATTTGCTACTCTATGAGGGACAAGCTGATTGCCACTATGGTATGTTTCTGTATGTGAAACAAACAACCGTTTTTCAATGCATGTTATTCATGATCTTTGTTTGTAGCTTGCCATGTTGCATGCATAGTTACTATGCCCTATTGTTAGAACTCCATCTTTCATACACATGTTTAGAGTTCTTTGATCCCAGCTTTCAATGCTTGCAAATGGTTGGATCTTTATTATGAGGGTGCATGTCACCTCAACAATTATTCTTTTATCACTTACCTACTCGAGGACGAGCAGGAGTTAAGCTTGGGGATGTTGATACGTCAGAAACGTATCTATAATTTTTGATGCTCCATGCTTGTTTAGTATCTACTTTTCTTTAATTGTCTACACTTTGAGGTGCTTTTTACATGTTTTCTGGTACTAACCTACTAACAAGTTGCAATAGTGCCAGATGCCTATTTTCTGCTGTTTTTGGTTTCAGAAAAGTTAGTAAAGAAATATTCTCAGAATTGGACGGGACAAACGTCAAAGTCAATTACTTTCCGTGGGGAACAAGAAGTCCAGAGGGGAGACGAGGAAGCGGGCCAGGGCAGCCAGACCCCCCTCCCCCAGGCGCGGCCAGGGGTGGGCCCGTGCCTGGCTAGGGTTTGGCCCCTCTGGTCACATCCTTGGCCTCCCCCTTCGCCTATAAGAAGCCCCCAATGCATAAACGCTAAGTACCCAACAAAATCTCCATGAAACCGTCTGTAGCCGCCGCCACCATCGTCCCTAGATCGGGGGGGTCTGAAGTTCTTCCCGGCACCCTGCCGGAGGGGAGATCATCCTGGAGGCCTTCTCTTCGGTATGATGCGTGAGTAGTTCCACCTTGGACTATGGGTCCATGTAGTATCTAGATGGTTGTATCTCCTCCTTTGTGCTTTCATGTATAGATCTTGTGAGCTCCGTTCATGATCAAGATCTAATCTATTTGTAATCATGAATGTTGTGTTTGCGGGGATCTGATGGATATTGAGATAATTATGTTGGTTTGATTAATGGTTTTGTCTTTATGATTCTATCATGTCTGTGTTGTTTGTGATCTTGCATGCTCTACGTTGTTAGTAGCTATCTTGGCCAAGTAGTTGCTAGTGACTCCAAGAGGGGGTATTTATGCTCGATAGTGGGTTCATGCCTCTAGTTTCCAAGGGAAGTGACATAAATCTCTTCGGTTGTAGATGTGTTGTTGCTACTAGTGGGAAAATAACGGTCTCTTGTTCATGGAACATGTGGACTGTTTACCTTACACACTTTGCTTAAAGCAGTTGTCTGTTGCTTGCAACTTAATACTGGAGGGTGTTCGGATGATAACCTGAAGGTGGACTTCTAGTCATAGATGCAGTTGGATTGCGGTCTATGTATCTTGTTGTATTACCCAATCGAATCTCATAGGATCTTTCTGACTAGTAATTGCATTGTTATGCCTTGCTCAGTTCCTGTCAATTTCCCTGTTGTAATTTGTTTACCCTTCATGCCATGTTGTTTATCTATGGAGAGCACCTCTAGTGAACTATGGACCCCGGTCCAATCTTTACCATTAATACATCTTCCAATGTTACTTGTTTACTTGCTGCAAACGATTACCTTCCACACCGTACGTTTAATCCTTTGTTACAGCAAACCGGTGAGCTTGACAACCTCCCTGATTCATTGGGGCAAAGTCTTGAGTTTGTGTTGTGCAGGTCTCCGCATTGCTTGAAACACATGTGTGACGTTTCCTTCCTCCTTCTGGTTCGATAACCTTGGTCTCTACTGAGGGAAGACTTGATGTTGTGCTCATCACAACTTTCTCTTGGGGTTTCCAATGAAGTGCTCCATCAACACCATCAGAACAATGCCGCTCTCCGTAGGCTGAACACTCTCGAAAAGAGCCTCGGCCAGGCGGAAAAGAAGGCGACGGATGCTACTAAAGCCCTTGAGCGCTAGTGGAAGGAGTCCAAAGATCATGAGCGACAGCTCGCGGCCGCAGCAGCCACTCGGGAAAATGCCATGGCTGACAAGCTCATGGCTGCTGCCCAGGCTATCTCTGGTAAGTTGCCCTTGTTTCCTTTTTGTGTTCTCTTGTTTTGTGAATGCGTTTTCTCCTTCCTCAGTCAAGTGTTCTATTGCTTTTCTTGCCAGATGATTCTGGCGTTGCGTTTGACCGCATCGCGCTGGAGCACGGGGATATTCTGGTGGTTGCGGTTCCCGCGATCGAGGATCGCCGCACTTCTACTGCGGGTTATCTTGGTAACGCCAAGAAGGTACGAACGCTCTTTTATAAGGAGGTCAACCCGAAGGCCGTTTCTCTCGAGGACGTCAGCTCGCTGGCGGATGCTCTATCAGGCGATGCTCCGGCAGAGTACAAGCACAAGCAGAAGGGAGTCGGTGTTGCCATGGAGTTAGCCATGGAAATGGTGTCCGGAGCAGAGCTGGATCTGGCCCAGGTCACGTCCAGAATGCTGACGGCAGCGGATAGCTCCGAGGTAGCTTTTGCCACCTCTGCCTCCCGCTGCAAGCATTTCGGGCCTAAGCTCATCGACCTCCTGGCCGACTATTCGGCAGAGCAGCGGCGAGCGGCCAAGAGTAGGCACTTTGGCTCCAAAGCTGCTCTGGGTGCTGGCGCTTAGGCCCTTCTACCGTGTATTTAGTCTAGCTTTCTTCCTTTTGCTGTAACCCCTTTTGGATGAACAATCTTCACTTTGCCATGAAATGGCCTTATTTATGTATATGTATGAATTCTTCTTTCAACTGCTGTCGAAAGTGTTTGTGATGTTCGCGTTTGCCTTTTTACCCTTAGGGTCCTTCGGGTGAGGCTCCAGCGCTGAGCGAGTCATTGCAATTGCCTTTCCTGCGTGACCGCGTCCAAAGTTTGGAGAAGGATATCCTCAGCATTCGTGGTCATGCAGATGTGTGGAAGTCGAAGGATGAGCAATCCATTGCCAGGGAAGAGTTCTTACTCGAAGAATTTCGGCAGATGGGTGAGCAACTCCAATGTGAGTCCTTGTGAACCGTTGCTTCTTAGAGTGCGCCTTATTTTAATGTTGGCTCACCCAATGCTTTGTGCAGTTGTAAATCTTCTTCCGAAGGAAGAGAAGGAGCACGTATCAATTCAGATGAATTGCTTGACACAAACAAGACTTGGAGGCCGGCGGCTTCTTCTGGATGGACCATGATCGGGCGATCCTCCTTGCGATGGTGCAAGATTGTGTACACCAAGTTCTTGGGGGGCTAAAGCGGGCGAGGTCGTCTCTTGTGGCTATTTGGGCCACCATGTTTCCTTTGGACGTTGCACCTTCTATCGTTCTAGGCTTGCTCGGGAAGTTTCGAGATGCACGTCATGTGAAGGAATTGATGCGCCATCAGCTGATTGTGGGCATGAAGGCAACCCTATCTCTTGTCTGACTGCATCGTCGTGATGTTGATCTAGCGGAGATAGCGGCTAGGCCGCCTCCTATCCGAGATGGCATGGCGTGTGATATGCGAACCCATTATGCGGCCGTGGCGCAGTATGCCGAAGAGATTGTAGACGTGTTTGAGGAGCGGACAAACGTTCTGCTGCAGCATGGTTAAGTCCTGTAAAGTAAAAATGAGATAATGTAAAGTCTGTATTTATTCGAGTGGGCCTGTAATGCCCTTTGTATGTGTTGGCACATGGTGTGTTGTGTGATTATGTATTGTGCATATCCTTTTCGTTAGCCTAACGGGGTCAGCTACTCAGGTTGTATGTGTTGTTGTCAGTCGACGAAGTCGCAAGGTGATGCGTATCCACCGAGCATGTTTAGTGATAAACAATGTAAAGAGAAAAAGATATTTGGGCCAAGGAACTTAGCTTTTATTCATTGTAAACAAGGAGGTATATTGTTTGGCTGAGTAGCCTGGCTGAATAGCCTTATTGAAAGTAAAGGATAACTAGGGGTAGAAGCGTCGCAGTCGTGCGACGTTCCAAGGGTTGGAGTATTTGACTCCTGATGCGACGTCCATGAGGCGGTAAGCGCCACCTGGTATGACTTCGGTGACGATTTAGGGTCCTTCCCAGGGTGACTCGAGCTTCTTGTGCCCTTCTTGCTTGAGTCGCATGATGAGGTCTCCTTCGACGAAGGACCTTGGGCGCAACCGACGGCCGTGGTAGTTGCGGAGGCTCTGCTGGTACACTGCTTAGTGGGCCATGGCGATGTCGCGAGCCTCGTCAAGTGTGTTGACGGCGTATGTGAGTGTGGCTGATGATTCGGACTCGATGTAAGCAACGACCCATGGGGCCTTGTGGCGTACCTCGGCAGGTAGCACGGCTTCTGCTCCGTGTACCATGAGGAAGGGCGTATAGCCAGTTGAGATGTTTGGCATTGTGCGCAGGCTCCAGAGGAAGGAGGGTAGCTCGTCTGCCCACGCTCCCGCAAGCATTTCTAGTGGAAATAGTAGGCACTTATTGATAGCGTTGCCTATGAGGCCGTTGGCCTTTTCGACCTGCACGTTGGTCTACTGGTGCGCCACAGAGGCGTTTGATATTTTGATTCAGAGGTTCCCATAGAAGTCTCAGAATTCCTTCGAGATGAAGTTCGAGCCATTGTCCGTTGTGATGCTATGGGGAATGCCGAACCTGTAGACAATGGACTCGAAAAACTTGATGGAAGTTTTGCCGCTTTGGTTGGTGACGGGCATGGCCTCGATCTACTTGGAGAATTTGTCGACTGTGACCAGGAGGAAGATGTGACCTCCTGGCGAGGACTTTGGTAGTTTTCTGATCATGTCTAAGACCTACTGGGCGAAGGGACAGGACACTGGTATAGGCCTTAGCTCGGATCCTGGCACGTGTGGCTTGTCTGTGTACCTCTAACAGGCATTGCACCTTTGGACTATATCCTTGGCATCGTTCATTGCGGTTGTCCAGTAGAACCCATCTCGTAGAGCTTTGGCGACTAGGGTGCGACTTCCTGTGTGATGGCTGCAGATACCATCATGGATGTCTTGGAGGATGTTTTTTCCATCGCCAATGGTGACGCATCGTTGGAGCACACCCGAAATGCTGCGCTTGTACATCTCGCTATTGATGATGGTGAAGGCCTTTGACCAGCGAGATATGCATCGGGCATGTCGGGTCCTCAGGCAGCTGATTATTTATCAGGTACTGAAGGTACGGTTGTGTCCATGTTTCTTCAACTGCCATGACCTGCATCAGGCTGACCAACTCGACCTCTGTGTCGAGCTTTTCGGGTCCTTCTTGTCCTTCAGGTAGCGCAGCCCCAGAGTGGTCTGTTTCTTCAGCTGAGCCTTTTGGGAATTTCCTCTTGATGGAGGGCACGCAGATTTGTTTGAAGAACACTCCTGGTGGCACTCGGGCGCAGGAGGAGCCAATGTTGGTGAGCTTGTCAGCCTCTTCATTGCTTTCCCTGCCGACATGCCAAAGCTCGCAGCCGTCAAAGTCCCCTTCGAGTGAGTTATAAAGCGCGTGTTATGCGATCATGTTGGCACTATGGATGTCGCACTCATTCATCATCTGTTGCACAATGAGGTTTGAATCGCCGTAGATGACAAGGCGTGTTGCGTCGCACACGTTAGCTATCCTCATACCATGGACGAGGGCCTCGTATTCGGCCTCGTTGTTGGAGGCGCAGAATTTCATCCGAAGGACATACTTTATCTTGTCGCCTTGAGGGGACGTCAGTATGACGCAGACCCCTGCTCTAGCCTCGCGCTTGGAACCTTCGAAGTGCATCGTCCAGGACTGCGACATGTCCGGATTGTCCGGCAGGTGGAGCTCCATCCAGTGGACGAGGAAGTCAGGTAGGACCTAAGATTTGATGGCGGTGCGCCGCTCGTAGATGATGTCTCGAGGAGACAACTCGGTGCCCCATAGGGCTACGCGCCCCGTCCCTTTGGGGTTGTTCAGGATGTTTGACGACCATGATCTGGTGCTCGTGGAAGTAGTGTCTCAGCCGACGTGCCATCATAAATACGCCGTAGGCGAGCTTCTGGTAATGAGGGTACCTCTGCTTTGTCGGGGTCAGTACCTCGCTGAGGTAGTAGATTGGGCGTTGGACCCCGTGGGTCTTGCCATCTTTGGATCGCTCGACCACGAGTGCGGTGCTGACCACCTGATGTGTGGCTGCAATGTATAGGAGCAAAGGCTCCTGTTCCTTCGGCGTGACCAGGACATGAGATGTGGAGAGTAGCCGCTTGAGGTCCTCGAACGCATCGTCTGCTTCGGGTGTCCACTCGAATTTGTCCGTCTTGCACAACAACTGATAAGGGAAGGCCCGTCTCGCCCATTCGGCTAATGAACCTGCTGAGCACCGTGATTCGTCCGGCTAGCTGCTGCACTCCCTTGAGGTTCTTCGGCTTCTCTATGGCCAGTATGGCCCTGCTTTTCTTCAGATTCGCCTCGATGCCCCATTGGGAGATGAAGTATCCGAGTAACTGTCCAGACGGGACGCCGAAGGTGCACTTGTCAAGGTTATCGAACGTCTCGCGGAGATCGTCGATTAGCTTCCTGGCCTCCTTGGTTTTGATTACTATGTCATATACATAAACCTGGATGTTGCGACCTATCTGGTTCTTCAGATATCCCTGCATGCACCTTTGGTAAGTGGCGCTTGTGTTCTTCAGCCTGAAGGGCATTGTGTTGTAGCAGAACACCCCAAACGGTGTGATGAATGCCGTTTTTTCCTGATCTTCGACCTTTAGCTGAATTTGGTTATAGCCTGAGTAGGCGTCGAGGAAGGAGAGCTTCTCGCATCCTGCAGTGGAGTCAATGATTTGATCGATCCTTGGTAGAGGGAAGTGGTCCTTGGGACAGTGCTTGTTAAGCGATGTGAAGTCCACGCACATCCGCACGATGTCCGTGTCCTTTTTGGGGACCAGCACGGTGTTGGCCAGCCACTCACTTTGTTTGATTTCCCTGATGAAGTTGGCATCGAGGAGTCTGTTGATTTTGATTCCAACGGCTTTGGCTCTTGGCTCAGACAACTGACGCATCGACTACTTGACTGGCTTCACATTTGGAAACACATTGAGTGCATGGTTGGCGAATTCCCTGGGAATTCCAGGCATGTCCACAGGACACCAGCCAAAAATTTCCCAGCGCTCACGAAGGAATTCGACGAGCGTGCTTTCCTATGCGGGACTCTGGTCATTGGCGATCAACACCGTCTTGGAGGCGTACGTTGGGTGAACCTGCACCTTCCTTGTGTTGACTGCGGAGTCGAACGACATGTCAGGTGTGTTTTGCCTAGTGACTGGGGGTACCCCGTTGTGTGTGACCTCCCTGAGTCTCGTGAGCTCCTGCTGCATGCCGAACAACTGAGAGATTCTGTTAAAGTCTCTATCGCAGCTGTCGGACCTTGTGAAGCTTCCTGGGATGGTGATGACACCCCTAGGTCCTGGCATATTCAGTAGCAGATACGCATAGTGCGGTACTACCAAGAATCTTACGAATGCCACGCGTCCGAGGATGGCGTGGTACTGTGATGGCCAGTCCACCACTTCGAATTCCAACCGCTCACGCCTGAAGTTTTCGGGCTTGCCGAAGATGAAGTCGATTCATATCTTTCCCAAGGGGTATATACCCTTCCCTGGAACTATGCCGTGGAACGTCATGTCTGACTGCTCCAGGCTGCACAGCGGGATCCGCATTGCTGCGAGTGTATTGGCGAACATCAGGTTGATGCCACTGCCACCGTCCATGAAGACGCGGCTCATTTCGAATCCCTTGATCCGGGCCTCGAGCACCAGGGTAGCGTGACATGGGCGAGGTATCTGGCATGGGTGACCTGGGCGAGGTACCTGGGCCTCAAGCACCAGCGTAGCATGACATATCATACGCCTCCGTGGCGCACCCGCAGACCAACAGGCAGGTCGAAAAGGCCAACGACCTCATAGGAAACGGCATCAAGAAGCGCCTACTATGCCCACTCGAAAGGCTTGCGGGAGCCTGGGCAGACGAGCTACTCTCCGTCCTCTGGAGCCTGCGCACAACACCGAACAGCTCAACTGGATATACGCCCTTCTACATGGTACATGGAGCAGAAGCTGTGCTACCTGCCGAGGTACGCCACAAGGCCCCACGGGTCATTGCTTACAGCGAGGCCGAATCGTCGGCCGCACTCGAAGACATCATCGACAAACTCGACGAGGCACGTGACATTGCCGCGGCTCGCTCAGCGGTGTACGAGCAGAGCCTCCGCAACTACCACAGCAGTCGGCTGCGCCCAAGGTCCTTCGTCGAAGGAGACCTCGTCCTACAACTCAAGCAAGAAGGGCAAAAGAAGCTCGAGTCACCCTAGGAAGGACCCTACATCATCACCGAAGTCATCCCAGGTGACGTGTACCGCCTCTTGGACGTTGCATCAGGATTCGAATACTCCAACCCTTGGAACGTCGCACGACTGCGATGCTTCTACCCCTAGTTAACCTTTACTTGCAATAAGGCTATTCAGCCAGGCTACTCAGCCGAACAATGTACCTCCTCGTTTACAATGAATAAAAGCTAAGTTCCTTGGCCCAAATATCCTTTTCTCTTTACATTGTTTATCACTAAACACGCTCGGGGGCTGCGCTTCACCTTGCGACTTCGTCGACTGACAACAACGCATACAACCTGAGTAGCTGACCATGTCAGGATAACAAAAAGGATATGCACATTACATAATCACACAACACACCACGTGCCAACACATACAAAGGGCATTACAAGCCCACTCGAATAAATATAGACTTTACATTATCTCGTTTTTACTTTACAAGACTTAACCATGCTGTAGCAGAAAGTTTGTCCGCTCCTCAAACACGTCTACAATCTCATTGGCGTACTACGCCACAGCCGCATAATGGGGTCGCATATCCCACTCCATGCCATCTCTGGGAGGAGGCGGCCCTGTCGTATCTCCGCTAGATGGACATCACGATGATGTAGTCGGACAAGAGATACGGTTGCCTTCACGCCCACAATCAGCTGATGGCGCATCAATTCCTTCACATGACCTCCATCTCGAAACTTCCCGAGCAAGCCTAGAAACCTAGAAGGTGTAACATCCAAAGGAAACATGGTGGCCAAATAGCCGCAAGAGACGACCTCGCCCACTTCAGCACCCGAAGAACTTGGTGTACGTGATCTTGCACCATCGCAAGGATGATCGCCCGATCACGGTCCATCCAGAAGAAGCCGCCGGCCTCCAAGTCTTGTTGCATCAAGAAATTCATCTAAATTGTGACGCGCTCCTTCTCTTCCTTCGTAAGCAGATTTACAACTGCACAAAGCATTGGGTGAGCCAACATAAAAATAAGGTGCACTCGAAGAAGTAGCGGTTCACAAGGACTTACATTGGAGTTTCTCACCCCATCTGCCAAAATTCTTCGAGTAAGAACTCTGCCCTGCCAATGGCTCGCTCAGCCTTCGACTTCCACACATCCGCATGACCACGGATGTCGAGGATATCCTTCTCCAAACTTCGAAGGCGGTCACGCAGGAAAGGCAACTGCGATGACTCGCTCAGCGACGGGCGAGGGCTAGGCGCAGGAGAAGGCGTGATCATTGGAGCCTCACCCGAAGGACCCTAAGGGTAAAAAGGCAGACGCGAACATCACAAACACTTTCGACATCAGTTGAAAGAAGAATTCATACATATACATAAATAAGTTCATTTCATGGTGAAGTGAAGATTGTTCATCCAAAAGGAGTTAGAGCAAAAGGAAGAAAGCTAGACTAAGTACACGGCAGAAGGGCCTAAGCGCTAGCACCCGGAGCAGCTTCGGAGCCAGAGTGCATACTCTTGGCCGCTCACTGCTGCTCTGTCGAATAGTCGGCCAGGAGGTCGATGATCTTAGTCCCTAAATGCTTGCAGCGGGAGGCAAAGGTGGCAAAAGCTACCTCGGAGCCATCCGCCGCCGTCGGTATTCTGGACATGACCTAGGGCAGATCCAGCTCCGCTACGGATGCCATTGCCATGGACACCCCCATGGAAGCATCGACTACCTTCTGCTTGCACTTGTACTCTGCCGGAGCGTCACCTGGCAGAGCATCCGCCAGCGAGCTAACGTCCTCGAGAGCAACACCCTTGGGGTTGACCTCCTTATAAAAGCGCGTTAGCACCTTCTTGGCGTTGCCAAGAGAACCTGCAAGAGAAGTGCAGCGATCCTTGATCGCTGCAACCACATCCACTCGAATATCCTCATGCTCCAGCGTGCTTTGGTCAAACGCAACGCCAGAAGCATCTAGCAAGAAAAGCAATAGAACACTCGATTGAGGAAGGAGAAAATGCATTCACAAAACAAGAGCACACAAAATGGAAACAATGGCAGCAAAAGAACACTCGACTAATATCGTCTTCCGAGTCACGAGTGCACGATCCTCCCGTCTCGCAGAGCTCGAACCCTCGTCCTCAGAGCTGGCCACCATCTTGGGAAACAAAGACGTCGGATTTGATTCCCCGATCATCTCTTTGGTCCCCTCCTCGAGGGACTCCTCCAAATGGTTACTGCTAGCACTTATAGAAAAGAAGATCAATAACATGCTAATGCTTAGCACATGAATAAAGCAACAAGACTCGACCAGAGCGACTTATGATGGTATTTGTGACAAATCGAAGACAGGAGGCTCCTTCTTCTTCTTCTTCTTATTGGTTGGCGGCTGCGGGGCCATCGCCCGAATAGGCATAGCAAGAAAGGGTGAGAACGTCGCACCCTCATCCCGACCGTGTTGCTCGAGGAAGGACGGACCCTTCGGAGTTTGCGGCGTTGCCCCAACCAAAGTTTCACTTCGGGATCGCTTTCGGGGTCGCCCTTCGCTCGGCTCGAGGGCTTACAAGGAAGGAGAATGCGCTAGGGTAATGTAACTACCCGATCTTAGAACTGGGGAGTTGACTGGTGCCAAAGTGTTTTCTAAGATTGATCTTAGAACTGGTTATCATCAACTCAAGATTCACGCAGAGGATATTCTAAAGACTGCCTTTACCACCCGATATGGATTATACAAGTATACTATCATGTCTTTTGGATTAACCAATGCCCCCGCTTATTTCATGAACCTCATGAATAAGATTTTTATGGACTTCCTGGATAAGTTTGTTTGTTTTCGTCGATGACATCTGATCTATTCCAAATCAGAAGAAGAACATGAGCTACACCTAAGGACCATTCTTGGAACCCTTAGAGAGCATCAGCTGTATGCCAAGTTTAGCAAATGTGAATTCTGGTTACAGGAGGTAGGATTCCTCGGACATATCGTATCAGCCGGATGACCCTTCAAAGGTGATGGATGTTGAAGATTGGCAAGCCCCAACCACTCAAACCCAAGTTCGTGCATTTCTCGGATTAGCGGGATACTACCGCAAGTTCATAGAAGGATTCTCGAGTATCGCAAGACCCATGACCCAATTGTTGAAGAAGGATACGAAGTTTGAATGGACAGACAAATGTGAAGCGAGTTTTCAAGAACTCAAGAGGAGATTGATTTCAGCCCCAATCTTGATCATGCCGGATATCACGAAGCCCTTTGATGTGTATTATGACGCATCCAAGATTGGTCTCGAATGTGTGTTAATGCAAGAAGGCAAAGTCATATCTTATCTGTCCCGACAACTGAGACAGCATGAACAGTATTATCCTACCCATGATCTTGAACTAGCAGCCGTAGTTCTAGCCCTGAAGACATGGAGGCATTATCTTCTGGGAAACTATTGTGAGATTTATTCGGATCACAAGAGCCTGAAGTATATATTCACTCAGAAGGAGCTGAATATGAGGCAGAGAAGATGGATTGAGCTAATCAAGGACTATTATCTGGACATTCACTATCACCCCGGTAAAGCCAATGTGGTAGCAGATGCCCTTAGCAGATTGCCGTTTCGCTTGAACCCCATGATCCTGAAGGAGCAACCAAGTTTGCACAAAGAGATGGAAGATTTCTAAATGGAATTAGTAAGTGAAGGATTTTTGGCTAGCATATAACTTCAACCCACTTTGATCAGTCAGATCAAGGAGGCTCAGAAAGGAAATGTTAGTATCGATGGAATCAAACATCGTATCGGTACATGCAAAGTACTCGGATTCACCGAGGATGAAGAAGGAGTTATGTGGTACAAAGGGCGTCTCTGTGTACCAGCAGATTCAGAGTTGAAAGAAGTTATTTTGAAGGAGGCCCATGATACTCTTTATTCTATCCACCCCGGAGGAACAAAGATGTATTAGGATTTGAAGGAGAAATTTTGGTGGCATAAGATGAAGAGAGAAATTGGAAGATATATCGCCAAGTGTGATATTTTTCAGAGAGTCAAGGCGGGACATCATAGACCCACAAGACTGTTGCAACCATTGCAGATTCCGGAATGGAAGTGGGATTCCGTTGGAATGGACTTTATCACCGGATTACCTACTTCGAGTAAGGGAAATGACTATTTGGGTCATAGTTGACAGATTTTCCAAGGTAGCCTATTTCTTACTAGTCAATACCACCTACCAGAGTTTGAAGCTAGCGGAGTTATACATCGCTAAAATTGTCAGTTTGGATGGAGTCCTGAAGAACATTGTATCGGATCGAGGAACTTAGTTTACCTCGAGAGTCTAGAAGAAATTCCAAGAAGGTTTAGGAACCCGACTAGATTCCAGCACCGCGTATCACCCCTAGACCAATGGACAAACGGAGTGAGTAAATCAAATACTCGAAGATATGTTGAGAGCATGTGTGCTAGAGTATGGATCTAATTGGGAAGACTGTCTGCCTTTCGCAGAATTTTCTTACAACAACAGTTATCAAGCTAGTTTGCAAATGGCCCCCTTTGAATTCATGTATGGAAGGAAGTGTCGTACCCCTTTGAACTGGTCGGAAGTAGGAGAGAGTCAGATTTTTGGACCCGACATCCTACGAGAAGCAGAAGAGAAAGTTCACAAGATCCACGAGTACCTCAAGACCGCCCAGTGAAGACAAAAGAGTTATGCCGACAAGAGATGTCGAGACCTCGCTTTCAATATCGAAAACTTTGTGTATCTCAAAGTGTCGCCTTTGAAGGGAATGCAGCGTTTCCAGCTCAAAGGAAAGTTACCCCCAGATATATCGGACATTTCAAGATTCTGAATCGTCGAGGAGAAGTATCGTATCAATTGGAACTGCCAGAGGAGATGTCAGCCGTGCACAATGTGTTCCACATATCGTTGCTTCGCAAATGCCTTGAAGTTCCGGAGAAGATTCCAGCATTTGTTCTTTTTGATACTGGAGCATCGCATTCATTCATATCAAAAGCATTTGTTGATATAAATGGGTTTTCAACTAAAAACATTGGGTGTCCAATAAAAGTTAGTTCTCCAGGTGGAGATATGATAGTAAGTCTTGGATGCCGGGATCTAGTAATAGAGTTTGGAAAGCATAAGTTTCCAGTGAGTCTGATAATCCTAGATTCCCATGGACTGGACGTAATATTGGGAATGGATTGGATGGCTAAGTATGAAGGAGTACTAGATTGTGCTAATCATACTATTGCACTCACAACCCCGGAAAGAAAACGGATTAAATTCAAGTCTAATTTTGAATCAAAAGGGAGTAAGCTAAATTCTCTTAAGGGGGTTAACATAGATAGTGTGCCTATTGTGAGTGAATATCCGGATGTGTTTCTGGAAGAATTGCCGGGAATTCCACCAGATAGAGATGTGGAGTTTCTTATAGATTTGCTACCAGGATCTGGACCAATAGCAAAGAGACCATCCAAGATGTCAGTTGATGAACTGAAAGAGCTCAAAAAAGAACTTGGAGAGCGGTTGCAGAAAGGATTTATTCAACCAAGTTCTTCATCTTGGGGAGCACCAGTTTTGTTTGTGGAAAAGAAAGATAGAAGTCAAAGGTTATGCATAGATTACCGTTCACTCAATGAGGTGACTATCAAGAACAAATACCCTTTGCCTAGAATCAATGACTTGTTTGATCAGCTTGAAGGAGCTTGTGTGTTCTCAAAGATTGATCTCCGGTCAGGTTATTTTCAACTCTATATAAGAGAGCAAGACATACCTAAGACAGCTTTCACCACAAGGTATGGATTGTATGAGTATACCGTGATGCCATTTGGTTTAACCAATGCTCCGGCATACTTCATGAAAATATGATGAACAAGGTGTTCATGGAATTACTTGATAAGTTTGTTGTCGTTTTCATCGATGACATTTTAGTCTACTCCAAGAGCAAAGAAGAGCATGAAGGACACTTGCGTTTGATACTTGAGAAGCTTAGAGAGCATAAGCTGTATGCCAAACTCAGCAAGTGCGAATTTTGGCTAAATGAAGTTGGATTTCTTGGACACGTTGTGTCAGGAGATGGTGTAGCAGTTGATCCTGCTAAAGTTTCAACTGTAACTGAATGCGAATCTCCTAAGTCAGTGAAAGAAGTTCGTAGTTTCCTTGGCTTAGTAGGTTACTATAGAAGGTTCATTGATAATTTCTCCAAGGTAGCTAAGCCCATGACAGAATTGCTAAAGAAAGACAAGAAATTTGCTTGGTCTGAAGGTTGTGAACTCAGCTTTTAGGAATTGAAGAAGAGACTTGTGACAGCACCAGTATTGTGTTTGCCAGATTTGGAAAAAGATTTCCAAGTATATTGTGATGCATCTCATCATGGTTTGGGTGCAGTACTTATGCAAGAAGGAAAAGTTGTGGCTTATGCCTCGAGAAAACTCAAAACTCATGAAGTGAACTATCCTACTCATGATTTAGAGTTAGCCTTTGTTGTCCATGCACTCAAAACATGGAGACACTATCTTTTGGGAAAGTGTTGTGAAGTGTTCACAGATCACAAGCGTTTGAATTATATCTTCACCCAGAAAGAAATTAACATGAGACAAAGAAGATGGCTAGAACTCATTAAAGACTATGACTTAAGTTTGCAATACCATCCCGGTAAAGAAAATGTTGTAGCGGATGCTCTAAGCCGTAAGGTTTTTGTGAATGGCCTTACTAAAGGAGAATTGCCAGATGATTTGTGTGCCCAATTTAGAGATCTCAGATTGGTGATTGTGCCTGAAGGACATCTCATGTCTTTGGATGTTCAACCCACTTTGTTAGACAAGATCAAAGAAGCCCAAAAGATTGATAAGGAAATTGAAGAAATTAAGGAGAAGATTGGCAAAGGAAAATCCAAAGGGTTCCATGAAGACGAACAGGGTACTTTATGGCATGGGAAACGTATCTGTGTTCCACAAGATCCGGAGCTTCAGAAACAAATTTTGCAAGAAGCACACAACTCACCGTATTCCATTCATCCGGGTAGCACCAAAATGTACATGTACATGAAGGAAAGATTTTGGTGGAATAATCTCAAGAAAGACATCGCCGAACATATTGCTTTGTGTGATGTGTGTAGTAGAGTGAAATCAGAACATCAGAAACCAGCCGGTTTGCTTCAACCACTACCTATTCCTGATTGGAAGTGGGACAAGATTGGTATGGATTTCATTACCGCATTACCAAGGACCAGGTCAGGATATGATTCTATTTGGGTAGTAGTGGATCGCCTAACTAAAGTGGCTCATTTCATACCCGTGAAGACAACCTACACAAGTGCTAAGTTGGACAAAATCTATACGAATAGAATTGTATGTCTACATGGAGTGCCCAAGAGTATTGTGTCTGATAGGGGAACTCAATTCACTTCCCATTTTTGGAGACAGCTGCATGAGTCATTGGGAACGAGGTTGGAATTCAGCCCTGCTTTTCATCCTCAAACTGATGGACAGACATAAAGGACTAATCAGATTCTTGAAGACATGTTGAGGGCATGTGCCCTAGACTATGGAGCCAGTTGGGATGAAAGTCTGCCTTACACAGAATTTTCTGATAACAACAGCTATCAAGCCAGCATTGAGATGGCACCATTTGAGTTTCTCTACGGGAGAAAGTGTACCACCCCATTATTATGGAATGGTGTGGGAGAAAGAAGTTTGTTCAGACCAGACCTTATCAAAGAAGCCGAAGAGAAGGTCAAGTTGGTTAAGGACAGATTGAAGATAGCACAGTCTCGACAGAAAAGCTACGCAGATCCTAAGCGTAGAGAAGTCACCTATGAAGTTGGTGATAGATCTTATCTCAGAGTGTCACCACTTCGTGGAGTGAAGAGGTTTGGAGTCAAAGGAAAGTTGGCCCCAAGATATGTTGGACCATTCAAGATTCTGAGTCGTAAAGGAGAAGTTGCTTATGAAATTGAACTGCCAGAGTCTTTGTCAGTTGTTCATAATGTGTTTCATGTGAGTCAGCTTAAGAAATGTCATCCAGAAATGGAAGAAACTTCTTTGAAGGATACTATACCTTTAGAGGAGGCTCAGTTGGAAAGTGATCTTACCTATGAGGAGAAACCTATCAAGATTCTTGAGACTGCAGAAAGAGTCACACGGACTAAGACTATCAAGTTTTGCAAAGTGCAGTGGAACCATCATTCCGAAGAGGAAGCAGCATGGGAAAGAGAAGATGATCTTCGGAAAGACCACCCTCACCTATTTGCTAGACAATCCGAATCTCGAGGGCGAGATTCACCTTAAGGGGGTTAGATTTGTAACATCCCTAAAATCATGTTTCAAACTCATGCATATCATCCATGCATCCATGATCATATGAATCTCATTTCAAACAAATCATTTCAAAACAGAAGCATTTATTCTTATTATTTCATGTAAAGTTTGTTCTATCCTTAATGCTATCTTCCAAAGAGAAGAGTACTTGTTTTGGTTCAGTAAGGTTTGAAATTCAAACTTAGGCACCAACAAAAGTTTGAACAAAGTTTCAAAACAAAATGAGTAAATAAAACCAATATCATGCCTATTGTATATATATCATAAAGGCTTGGTTTTATTTTTATTTTCATTTGATCAAAGTGTTTTGAATAAACAGTAGTGTTTGACACACATTTGAGTGCAAGGTTTGCAGTATAAAAACCTAGAGAAGATTTGAATTCAAACTCATTTGATTTCGATTTGAAAATCATTTCATAAAAGCAAAACAGAAAAAGAAAAGGAGAAAAGAAATAGAAAAAGGCCAGCGCCACCTATCTGGCCCAACTACGAATCCAGCCCAGTTAGCCCACCCGGCTTCCCCCTCTCTCTCTCTGTCACTCGCAGACACACCCACCAGGTCACTGACCACACAACCCCACCTTCTCTCTGTTTAACTCGCTGACGAGTGGACCCTGCGACCAGGTCGTCTTCATCGTCAATCACGCGCGGCCGCGACGCTCGCTCCGCCGTAAACCCGCTGCAATCAGTACGCGCTTAATTGCCATTGATACACCGCGCAATCCTCGCCCCCGCTCTGTCTATAAGACCACCTCCCCCTCGCGGCCATTTCCCCCAACAAAGCCAGACAGATACGCCCCCAGGCTGCCCGCAATCCTCCTCGCACCGCCGCAGACAGAGAGCACTCCGGCGACCAATCCCGGTGAGCCCCGTGCGCCCCTCTCCCTCTGGTTCATACGAGCCGCTTCACAACTTCTTTGCGCACCTTCTGACCCCACTGGTTCGTCCTGTACTGCCCCAGGTCGTCGACTTCGTCAAACGCTGCAAGCTCCCGACGACATCCTCAACTCCGGCGATCAAATTCGGTGAGCCCTTTGTTCCCCTTCGCCTCTGTTTCACACGAACACGTTCGCCGTAGTTTTGTGCGTCTCCTTATGCCATTTGTTCGCTCTAGGGTGACCAGGAGAGTCGCCAACGTTGTCGTCCACCCAAGCCCGACGCCGCCAGCAACTCCGACGAGCTCCCTCAGCCACCACAGAGCGCCCCTTGTCAAGCCGTCACCAGGTTGAGCATCAGTGCATCGCCACGGTCCTGGTAAGCATCTCCGACGACCCCAGAGCCACCTGTAGCACCGCGCCGCCATAGGCCGAGCACGCCGCCGCCAGTAGCCACCGCCAGCACCGCCCAGCTATGGTCGTTTGATCTAGGACCGTTGGATCTGGATCCAGCGCGTGAAATTAGATCACTTAACGAAGCGTTATAGGTAGATCTGGGCCATGCAGATTAAGTGGATCTAACGGCTCACAGACGCGATCCTGAGCGAAGCGGTGCCAGCCAATCAGGTTAAGACGCGTGGCAGCAGTTAAATTTAAAAACAGGATTTGAATCTATTAGTTGTTTGAATTTGTTTTGGCTATAAATTTTGATTCCCACGTTAGAATTTGACAAATTTTATATCAATGGAATCAGGAGAACAAGCCCTTTCTAAATATGCAATGTGTTTAATGTTTTGCTTCTGTTAAAATGGCTTTATTTACATAAACATGTGTAGGGCTAATTTGAGTATATGAATTGTTTGAAAAATGTTTTAAGGTTTAAATAAATGTTGTTTGGCAAGTTTTTAACTTGTTTATGAATCAGTACTATACACTTGCTTTGTTGAGTTTTAAAAATCATCACATATCATATTGCATGCATTCATATATTTTTGTTTGTATATGTTTTGTATGTGACTTGTGGCTATGACTCTTTGTGTAGATTTTGGTGCTAGTGATTGTGATTGTGAGGAGTGTAGCTACTCTCCAAACTACCAAGGCAAGTGGTGCTTCATGAATATTTTTATCCCTATGTTTTCTACTAAGCATTAGAAATATTTTGCTAGTCTTGCATGCTATATTTTGCTTATATGCCATGTTGGGAAATCCTAGTAGTTGTAGCATTGCTAGAAATTTCTAAGTTAAGATGCTTATCTATGCCATGCTTAGCCTAGCTAGTAGCAACCAAGGGTTGGTGAAATATACATGCTATGATGGAGAAAAAATTCTAAGTCTTTGGACTTGTGTTTTGCCTAATAAAACAACTAAGTAAATGAAACACCTAGGTGGAATGGAAGGAATGGTTTATGTTGAGTGGTTACACAAGGCCCATTTCTATGGTTTACCTTGTGTATCTCACTTGTGGAAAGCCACCCAGGAACAAAGAGATTTTAGAGGCCAAATGTTAAGAAGCTTCTAGTGCAGCCACTTGGCAATATGGGCTCTGCCTGGATCACATAGGTTGCTAGAACTTAGCCATTTGGACAGTTGGTGGTAGTGGGAATGATAGGTTGGAGCGCGTAAATTTGTTCTAAGGGAAGGCTTCTGAAAGGTCCTGTCTTGGTGAAAATCAAGTCTGGTGGGGAAAGTGCACAACCTCTGCAGATGGAAGAATCTAAGTACTTAGCCATGTCCCTGGAAAAGGACAACTTGAGCATCAAGACATGGAAGCTATCAAGAATCTCCTCATCCCAATTTCTACGTAAAACTTGTGGGTGAACAAGGGTGAAGGAGCTCAATGTCTATTGGTGGTTCCTTGGGAAAAGTTTTGACAAATAAAAACTTAGTGATTTCAACTAATAGGCAAAACCTATTTTGAGTAAAGAAAGCCAAGCTACACTTAGCCAAATTGCATATAGTATCTAGTCCACCTAAATTATACTAAGGTATCACTTGCCAATACTATTCCAATGTATTGACCCACTGTGGCTGTAACTTGTGATGTTGCAGGTTACTCTGATGAGGATTAGGAGTCATGAGTCTACACTCAACATGTTTGCCTGTGGCACATGAAGATGAAGACTTTTATTTATTTACTTATTCAAACTCTTGTACTAGGCCTGTGGCCTTGGAGTTGTAAAGACTATGTTGTCTCTGGAATGACTGTAATAATGACCTTTGTTTCTGTGTACTTCATCTTAAACTGTGGATGCTAGCAATGATCCAGGGACTAGCTTTGCAATCACAGGGATCCTTTTCCTTTATAAAGGAGGGATCTTACAGATGGTATCAGAGCACTGTGTTGCCTGTAGGATTATGACCCTAGGATTGGAAACCACTAAGGAAAATTTTCAACAACTTCTACACTTGTCTATTCTTCTCGTAAACTTTTCTAATCTTCTTTCTCATCTCTATTTGTAGATGAACTCCATCAACGAAGCCGTGAGGAAAGGACCACTCATGACAATGACTTTGGAGTGTGAGACAGAATTCCCCAAGGATCTCAAGGACCTCATGGTTGCAATGGAAATACATGGTGCAGCTGTGTACAAAGGCTTTCCTGTGATGGATGAAGGAGTTGAGTACTGGTGGGTGCAACTTCACTTGTATAAAAACAAGGAAGACAACCACAAGGAATCATGATTCTGCATGTTCACCAATTCAGTGGTGCACACTACATTCTTTGATTCAGCAAAGGATGCAGCTTGGAGGACCATCAAAGAACTTGGTGATAGAGTCAAGTGCAGAATGCTCAACCTCCAAAATGACTTAAAGGAAGAGAAGAAACATACCCAAGAGTTGGAGGCTACCAACCAAACCCTAAGAGGAGACATTATAGACTTAGTGATGGAGTCATGTGAGCAAGATAGACTAATTGCTTATAGAAACATTATGTTAGCCAACAGATCGAGTGAGATAGGATTGTAAACGTACTTTGTTAGTTGGACCACCACTTATCACCTTATTTTCCAAATGTTGCTTAAAATAAGTTGAACCTTGGTTGTTGTAATGGATCCATGTATGCCATGACTTGTGTGTTTTGATTTCCAAGGATATGTATGTGATGTTTTGCCTTGCGTTTTATCTTAAATTGTGTTGTTCTAACTTTTTCTATCTTATAAATAGATGCCTAATGTTACCATCAGCACTGTTGAGGAGTTCCAGGGAACTCGCTTTGGTCCTTGTATTGTTGAGCTCACTACATTGCTTAATCTCCCTCTTCCTACCATCATGGTGCTTCCCCTCACCAAGTTTGAGAGGAAAGACCTTTGGGGTTTCAAGGTCAATCAGCCCGGACGCCAGACTGAGCCTACCACGGAGGCTATCATCTTCAAGCTCATGCACGATGAAAAGGAGAGAGGCCTTGAGGTAGTCATGCAGGATCTGATAGGACGTCTGCTAGGGAGACACTCTCGACAGGTTAGAGGTACTCACTTTCATGTCTTCGGTAGACGTGATGAGGATGGAGAGTCCATCGACTTCGAGGACACTTCGAGGGATACAGCGGAGCCGATTCGCCTATACCTCCAGGACTTAGAGGCTCTCATTAGGCACGTGGACTCTGATAGGACCAACGTCATGCTCAACAATGACGAACTCCAGGTGCAGCTTCGCGAGAAGGACAAGCACTTCGCGGAGCAAGATGAGATAGTCAACGAGATGGAGGCAAAGTTCGAGAGCCAGGACAGAAAGTTCAAGAGTTAGGAGAAGCGAGTCCAGGATAGGAACAAGAGGATTCGGGACATGACTGAAGAACTGCAGGCCAAGGACTTCGAGCTCGAGCATCAGCAGACGGTGATTGAGAGGCTTCGTTCTCAGAAGAGGGCCCTCAAAGCCAAAGTAGAGACCTTGACCGCCAATGTCGAGGAATACAAGACCGCAATGGAGAATGCAGTTCTTACCTTTGTTGAGGATGAGGTTGATGCCGAGGAGTAGATTTGACTCCTCATTTATCATTTATTTATCATACTTTATTTGCGTCACAATGACCATCCAACATGTGGATGGCTTGTTATTTGTGTGTTTACTTTGCGACGTTTTTATTGTTGAACTATTATTGCTATGATGCATGTTTTTGTGATTGTTTATGTGATGTATTGTGCATGAAAGCATCTATGGGTATCTCATTCTTATCTCTATTGAACAAACCATAGATGCCTCCCCGTCGTGCCAATTCCAACCCCAACAACAACAACAACAACATCACTCCAGAAATGCAGCAAATGATGATAGCTCAGACTCAGCTAATGCAAATGATGACGACGTTCATCCAGAACCAAAACAACAACAACAACAACAACAACAACAACAACAACAACAACAACAACAACAACAACAATAACAGCAACAACAACAACAACATACCGGGTTTTGACATGCTTACCAGGTTCTTGAGATTGAGGCCAGCAAAGTTCTCAGGAACAACTGATCCCATGGTGGCCAATGATTGGCTACGCTCTGTGAACAAGGACTTGGTAACTGTGGGCTGTACTGATGCAGAAAAGGTTAGATTTGCAGCACATTTGCTGGAAGGACCAGCCGCCACTTGGTGGGATAACTTCCAGATCACCACTCCCATAGAAGATGTGACATGGGCTATCTTTGAGGATGGCTTTCGCACTGCTCATATCTCATCTGGAGTGATGAGTCTGAAGAAGAAAGAATTCCATAATCTGAAGCAACGCCACCGCAGCGTGGCAGAATATATTGAGGAGTTCAACAATCTGGCGCGTTATGCACCGGATGAAGTTGACATTGATGCTAAGAGGAAGGAAAAGTACCTTGAAGGGCTGAATGATGAACTGAACTTGCAGCTATCAGTGGCCTATGTTCCCACTTATCAGTCTCTCTGTGATAAGGCTGCTATTTTGGAGAGCAAAATGAAGCAAGTTGAGAGTATAAAGAGAAAACACTCGGACAAGCACAACTCGGGATCGTCTCACAAATGTTCCCATTATGATGATAGTGGAAGCTCAGGATCCCACAAGCATGGGAAATTCAACAAGCACCACAACCACAACAGTCATGACAACAAGCATCACCGTAGTCATGACAATGACAAGTACAAGAACCACAAGGGTGGATATAAGAGCCACCACAGTGGTAATGGAAGTGGCAGTGGAAGCCAGCCTGTCAAGAAAGACATTAGTCAGGTTGAATGCTTCAAGTGCAAGAAGATGGGGCATTATGCAAATGAATGTACAGAAAAGAAAGTTGAAGGACCCAACAAGCCCAACCCTTTTCAGAAGAGACAAGTGAACCACATCAATGTGGAGGAAATATATGAGGAGCCTGATGCTGTTGCTGGTATGTTCAGACTCAATTCTATTCCAGCATTTGTTCTTTTTGATACTGGAGCATCGCATTCATTCATATCAAAAGCATTTGTTGATAGAAATGGGTTTTCAACTGAAAATATTGGGTGTCCAATAAAAGTTAGTTCTCCAGGTGGAGATATGATAGTAAGTCTTGGATGCCGGGATCTAGTAATAGAGTTTGGAAAGCACAAGTTTCCAGTGAGTCTGATAATCCTAGATTCCTAAGGACTGGACGTAATATTGGGAATGGATTGGATGGCTAAGTATGAAGGAGTACTAGATTGTGCTAATCGTACTGTTGCACTCACAACCCCGGAAAGAAAACGGATTAAATTCAAGTCTAACTTTGAATCAAAAGGGAGTAAGCTAAATTCTCTTAAGGGGGTTAACATAGATAGTGTGCCTATTGTGAGTGAATATCCGGATGTGTTTCTGGAAGAATTGCCGGAAATGCCACCAGATAGAGATGTGGAGTTTCTTATAGATTTGCTACCAGGATCTGGACCAATAGCAAAGAGACCATGCAAGATGTCAGTTGATGAACTGAAAGAGCTCAAAAAACAACTTGGAGAGTAGTTGCACAAAGGATTTATTCAACCAAGTTCTTCATCTTGCGGAGAACCAGTTTTGTATGTGGAAAAGAAAGATAGAAGTCAAAGGTTATGCATAGATTACCGTTCACTCAATGAGGTGACTATCAAGAACAAATACCCTTTGCCTAGAATCAATGACTTGTTTGATCAGCTTGAAGGAGCTTGTGTGTTCTCAAAGATTGATCTCCGGTCAGGTTATTTTCAACTCTATATAAGAGAGCAAGACATACCTAAGACAACTTTCACCACAAGGTATGGATTGTATGAGTATACCGTGATGCCATTTGGTTTAACCAATGCTCCGGCATACTTCATGAAAATATGATGAACAAGGTGTTCATGGAATTACTTGATAAGTTTGTTGTCGTTTTCATCGATGACATTTTAGTCTACTCCAAGAGCAAAGAAGAGCATGAAGGACACTTGCGTTTGATACTTGAGAAGCTTAGAGAGCATAAGCTGTATGCCAAACTCAACAAGTGCGAATTTTGGCTAAATGAAGTTGGATTTCTTGGACACGTTGTGTCAGGAGATGGTGTAGTAGTTGATCCTGCTAAAGTTTCAGCTGAAACTGAATGGGAATCTCCTAAGTCAGTGAAAGAAGTTCGTAGTTTCCTTGGCTTAGCAGGTTACTACAGAAGGTTCATTGATAATTTCTCCAAGGTAGCTAAGCCCATGACAGAATTGCTAAAGAAAGACAAGAAATTTGCTTGGTCTGAAGGTTGTGAACTCAGCTTTCAGGAATTGAATGTGACAGCACCAGTATTGTGTTTGCCAGATTTGGAAAAATATTTCCAAGTATATTGTGATGCATCTCATCATGGTTTGGGTGCAGTACTTATGCAAGAAGGAAAAGTTGTGGCTTATGCCTCGAGAAAACTCAAAACTCATGAAGTGAACTATCCTACTCATGATTTAGAGTTAGCCTCTGTTGTCCATGCACTCAAAACATGGAGACACTATCTTTTGGGAAAGTGTTGTGAAGTGTTCACAGATCATAAGAGTTTGAATTATATCTTCACCCAGAAAGAAATTAACATGAGACAAAGAAGATGGCTAGAACTCATCAAAGAGTATGACTTAAGTTTGCAATACCATCCCGGTAAAGCAAATGTTGTAGCGGATGCTCTAAGCCGTAAGGTTTTTGTGAATGGCCTTACTAAAGGAGAATTGCCAGATGATTTGTGTGCCCAATTTAGAGATCTCAGATTGGAGATTGTGCCTGAAGGACATCTCATGTCTTTGGATGTTCAACCCACGTTGTTAGACAAGATCAAAGAAGCCCAGAAGATTGATAAGGAAATTGAATAAATTAAGGAGAAGATTGGCAAAGGAAAATCCAAAGGGTTCCATGAAGACGAACAGGGTACTTTATGGCATGGGAAACGTATCTGTGTTCCACAAGATCTGGAGCTTCAGAAACAGATCTTGCAAGAAGCACACAACTCACTGTATTCCATTCAGCCGGGTAACACCAAAATGTACATGTACATGAAGGAAAGATTTTGGTGGAATAATCTCAAGAAAGACATCGCCGAACATATTGCTTTGTGTGATGTGTGTAGTAGAGTGAAAGCGGAACATCAGAAACCAGTCGGTTTGCTTCAACCACTACCTATTCCTGATTGGAAGTGGGACAAGATTGGTATGGATTTCATTACCGGATTACCAAGGACCAGGTCAGGATATGATTCTATTTGGGTAGTAGTGGATCTCCTAACTAAAGTGGCTCATTTCATACCCGTGAAGACAACCTACACAAGTGCTAAGTTGGCCAAAATCTATATGAGTATAATTGTATGTCTACATGGAGTGCCCAAGAGTATTATGTCTGATAGGGGAACTCAATTCACTTCCCATTTTTGGAGACAGCTGCATGAGTCATTGGGAACGAGGTTGGAATTCATCCCTGCTTTTCATCCTCAAACTGATGGACAGATAAAAAAGGACTAATCAGATTCTTGAAGACATGTTGAGGGCATGTGCCCTAGACTATGGAGCCAGTTGGGATGAAAGTCTGCCTTACGTAGAATTTTCTTATAACAACAGCTATCAAGCCAGCATTGAGATGGCACCATTTGAGTTTCTCTACGGGAGAAAGTGTACCACCCCATTATTATGGAATGGTGTGGGAGAAAGAAGTTTGTTCGGACCAGAACTTATCAAAGAAGCCGAAGAGAAGGTCAAGTTGGTTAAGGACAGATTGAAGATAGCACAGTCCCGACAGAAAAGCTACGCAGATCCTAAGCGTAGAGAAGTCACCTATGAAGTTGGTGATAGAGCTTATCTCAGAGTGTCACCACTTCGTGGAGTGAAGAGGTTTGGAGTCAAAGGAAAGTTGGCCCCAAGATATGTTGGACCATTCAAGATTCTGAGTCGTAAAGGAGAAGTTGCTTATGAAATTGAACTGCCAGAGTCTTTGTCAGCTGTTCATAATGTGTTTCATGTGAGTCAGCTTAAGAAATGTCATCTAGAAATGGAAGAAACTTCTTTGAAGGATACTATACCTTTAGAGGAGGCTCAATTGGAAAGTGATCTTACCTATGAGGAGAAACCTATCAAGATTCTTGAGACTGCAGAAAGAGTCACACGGACTAAGACTATCAAGTTTTGCAAAGTGTAGTGGAACCATCATTCCGAAGAGGAAGCAACATGGGAAAGAGAAGATGATCTTTGGAAAGACCACCCTCACCTATTTGCTAGCCAATCCGAATCTCGAGGTCGAGATTCACCTTAAGGGGGTTAGATTTGTAACATCCCTAAAACCATGTTTCAAGCTCATGCATATCATCCATGCATCCATGATCATATGAATCTCATTTCAAACAAATCATTTCAAAACAGAAGCATTTATGCTTATTATTTCATGTAAAGTTTGCTCTAGCCTTAATGCTATCTTCCAAAGAGAAGAGTACTTGTTTTGGTTCAGTAAGGATTGAAATTCAAACTTAGGCACCAACAAAAGTTTGAACAAAGTTTCAAAACAAAATGAGTAAATAAAACCAATATCATGCCTATTGTATATATATCATAAAGGCTTGGTTTTATTTTTATTTTCATTTGATCAAAGTGCTTTGAATAAACAGTAGTGTTTGACAAACATTTGAGTGCAAGGTTTGCAGTATAAAAACCTAGAGAAGATTTAAATTCAAACTCATTTTATTTGGATTTGAAAATCATTTCAGAAAATCAAAACAGAAAAAGAAAAGGAGAAAAGAAATAGAAAAAGGCCAGCGCCACCTATCTGGCCCAACTACGAATCCAGCCCAGTTAGCCCACCCAGGTTCCCCCTCTCTCTCTGTCACTCGCAGACACACCCACCAGGTCACTGACCACATGACCCCACCTTCTCTCTGTTTAACTCGCTGACGAGTGGACCCTGCGACCACGTCGTCTTCGTCGTCAATCACGCGCGGCCGTGACGCTCGCTCCGCCGTTACCTCGCCGCAATCAGTACGCGCTTAATTGCCATTGATACGCCACGCGATCCTCGCCCCGCTCTGGTTATAAGACCACCTCCCCCTCGCGGCCATTTCCCCCAACAAAGCCAGACAGATACGCCCCCAGGCTGCCCGCAATCCTCCTCGCACCGCCGCAGACAGAGAGCACTCCGGCGACCAATCCCGGTGAGCCCCGTGCGCCCCTCTCCCTCTGGTTCATACGAGCCGCTTCACAACTTCTTTGCACACCTTCTGACCCCACTGGTTCGTCCTGTACTGCCCCAGGTCGTCGACTTCGTCAAACGCTGCAAGCTCCCGACGACATCCTCAACTCCGGCGATCAAATTCGGTGAGCCCTTTGTTCCCCTTCGCCTCTGTTTCACACGAACACGTTCACCGTAGTTTTGTGCGTCTCCTGATGCCGTTTGTTCGCGCTAGGGTGACCAGGAGCGTCGCCAACGTCGTCGTCCACCCAAGCCCGACGCCGCCAGCAACTCCGACGAGCTCCCTCCGCCACCACAGAGTGCCCCTTGCCAAGCCGTCACCAGGTTGAGCATCAGTGCATCGCCACGGTCCTGGTAAGCATCTCTGACGACCCAAGAGCCACCTGTAGCGCTGCGCCGCCGTAGGCCGAGCATGCCGCCGCCAGTAGCCACCGCCAGCGCCGCCCAGCTATGGTCGTTTGATCTAGGACCGTTGGATCTGGATCCAGCGCGTGAAATTAGATCACCTAACGAAGCGGTATAGGTAGATGTGGGCCGTGCAGATTAAGTGGATCTAACGGCTCACAGACGTGATCCTGAGCGAAGCGGTACCAGCCAATCAGGTTAAGACGCGTGGCAGCAGTTTAGATTTAAAAACAGGATTTGAATCTATTAGTTGTTTGAATTTGTTTTGGCTATAACTTTTGATTCCGACGTTAGAATTTGACAAATTTTATATCAATGGAATCAGGAAAACAAGCCCTCTCTAAATATGCAATGTGTTTAATGTTTTGCTTCTGTTAAAATGGCTTTATTTATAGAAACATGTGTAGGGCTAATTTGAGTATATGAATTGTTTGAAAAATGTTTTAAGGTTTAAATAAATGTTGTTTGGCAAGTTTTTAACTTTTTTATGAATCAGTATTGTACACTTGCTTTGTTGAGTTTTAAAAATCATCACATATCATATTGCATGCATTCATATATTTTTGTTTGTATATGTTTTGTATGTGATTTGTGGCTATGACTCTTTGTGTAGATTTTGGTGCTAGTGATTGTGATTGTGAGGAGTGTAGCTACTCTCCAAACTACCAAGGCAAGTGGTGCTTCATGAATATTTTTATCCCTATGTTTTCTACTAAGCATTAGAAATATTTTGCTAGTCTTGCATGCTATATTTTGCTTATATGCCATGTTGGGAAATCCTAGTAGTTGTATCATTGCTAGAAATTTCTAAGTTAAGATGCTTATCTATGCCATGCTTAGCCTAGCTAGTAGCAACCAAGGGTTGCTGAAATATACATGCTATGATGGAAAAAAATTCTAAGTCTTTGGACTTGTGTTTTGCCTAATAAAACAACTAAGTAAATGAAACACCTGGGTGGAATGGAAGGAATGGTTTATGTTGAGTGGTTACACAAGGCCCATTTCTATGGTTTACCTTGTGTATCTCACTTGTGGAAAGCCACCCAGGAACAAAGAGATTTTAGAGGCCAAATGTTAAGAAGCTTCTAGTGCAGCCACTTGGCAATATGGGCTCTGCCTAGATCACATAGGTTGCTAGAACTTAGCCCTTTGGACAGTTGGTGGTAGTCGGAATGATAGGTTGGAGCGCGTCCATTTGGTCTAAGGGAAGGCTTCTGAAAGGTCCTGTCTTGGTGAAAATCAAGTCTGGTGGGGAAAGTGCACAACCTCTGCAGATGGAAGAATCTAAGTACTTAGTCATGTCCCTGGAAAAGGACAACTTGAGCATCAAGACATGGAAGCTATCAAGAATCTCCTCATCCTAATTTCTAAGTAAAACTTGTGGGTGAACAAGGGTGAAGGACCTCAATGTCTATTGGTGGTTCCTTGGGAAAAGTTTTGACAAAGAAAAACTTAGTGATTTCAACTAATAGGCAAAACCTATTTTGAGCAAAGCAAGCCAAGCTACACTTAGCCAAATTGCATATAGTATCTAGTCCACCTAAATTATACTAAGGTATCACTTTCCAATACTATTCCAATGTATTGACCCACTGTGGCTGTAACTTGTGATGTTGCAGGTTACTCTGATGAGGATTAGGAGTCATGAGTCTACACTCAAAATGTTTGCCTGTGGCACATGAAGATGAAGACTTTTATTTATTTACTTATTCAAACTCTTGTACTACGCCTATGGCCTTGGAGTTGTAAAGACTATGTTGTCTCTGGAATGACTGTAATAATGACCTTTGTTTCTGTGTACTTCATCTTAAACTGTGGATGCTAGCAATGATCCAGGGACTAGCATTGGAATCACAGGGATCCTTTTCCTTTACAAGATCCATGAGCACCTCAAGACCGCCCAGTCAAGACAAAAGAGTTATGCCGACAAGAGACGTCGAGACCTCGCTTTCAATATCGGAAACTTTATGTATCTCAAAGTGTCGCCTTTGAAGGGAATGCAGCGTTTCCAGCTCAAAGGAAAGTTAGCCCCCAGATATATCGGACCTTTCAAGATTCTGAATCGTCGAGGAGAAGTATCGTATCAATTTGAACTGCCAGAGGAGATGTCAGCCGTGCACAATGTGTTCCATATATCGTTGCTTCGCAAATGCCTTGAAGTTTCGGAGAAGATTGAAGTTTTCAAGAATATTGATCACCACACCATAGAGACCAACGATGACCTGCATATCCCGAAGTACCCATCCATATTTTGGAGGAAGCTTTCAGGACCACCAGGACCCGAAGCATCAAGTTTCTCAAGATTCAGTGGAGTAACCACACTGAAGAAGAAGCTACCTAGGAGCGAGAAGACCACATCAAGATGGAGTTTCCCGATCTTCTTAAATCCTAGCTTTCTTATTTCTTCTTTCTCAAATCTCGGGACGAGATTTTGTTTAAGGAGGGAAGGTTTGTAACATCCCAAAAATGTTGAACAATGATTATCAAATTCCCATCAGCAAAATTAGGGTTAACAAAAAACAATTGTTAATTCAAATCATTATGAATGCATGTGTGTATGTGATGATTGTATGAATGCATGAATGGACTTGTGTGATAGATATAAATAGCAAGGAATGGATTAAAGATTAAAACAACATCATCTAAAACATGTCCAAGCAGAAACAAATCAAGAGAAAATAATAAAAAAACAAATAAGCAAATGGTCATTTTGCCAATCTCGTTCACTAGGCCACTTTGAGTGTTTCTAGTTCAAGATTTCGAACAGAAACTTTTCTATTTCTTTTCACCCCTTGCAGGACCAAGTAAAAGTGAATCAAAGACCACCTTTCAAACTTGCAGAAACATTTGGCAACTTGATTCAAATCACATTTCAAAATTGAATATGATTCATATGTGAAGATCACCATTTCTCAAAACCCAACCAAACCAATTCCACTTGACCCTTACAACTAAGTAGAGACTCCCTATTATGTAACTAGCACACCCACAAGGTTTGATTCAAAAATTTAAATTTGAATCTCTTTCGGCCATTTCATCAAACACCTTGTAATCACCAACGAAACAAACAACAAACACTATTAGCAGCAGTGATTTTGGCCAACCTTGTTCCCTCTCTGGTTTGCAGTAAGCTCTTAGTAGATCATCTAGCCCGTTTAACAATCTTTAGCACCACTGTGAGCATGCCATAGCCATCAATGGTGACCATGCCGAGCCTAACTTGCCACCCCCATGTCGATAGTGAGCTAGGAGAAGCACTAAGCCTAGCAAGCATGTCTAGAGCATTGACCACCGTCCACCGCCACCCCCTATCCAAGCACCGAGCATTGCCGGCCCCTGGACCACCCAGCCCGAGCATGCCAAGCCTCTATGTGTGCGAGCCAAGAGCGCTCTAGTGCGCCAACCGTGACACACGCCAACAGACCGCGCGTCGCCCTTGCCGCTTGTGTGCGTGATCGCCAGCACCCCAGCAACCCTGCGGACATGCCCTTTCACCGTCGTGCAGACCGTGGATGTTGTGCGTCATTAAAATCACCGTCGGACCCGCCCAGAGCGCCGCGATGTTCTGGCCGTCCCGCACCGCCCCACGCCTCGCCATCAAGCCATTGAGCTTCGCCAGGAGGCAACGCACTGCCCCCTATCATTGCCCATGCAAGTAGCCTGCTATGCCGACGACCATGACGAGCTCCGCCTGCGCCCGTCAGTCCCCTTCAGGCACTATAAAAGGAGGCCACCCCCGCTCAATCTCTTCACACCATCTCACTCCTTTCTCTCTCTCTCTCTCAGAAGCACCCCACCTCACTCCCGGAGCAAGGCGAGCAGCGCATCGCCGGAATTCCGCCGAAGCTTTCTGCTGCTGGAGGAGAAGGGCGTCGTTGATTGGAGCTGCCACAAGAGAAGCTGCCGGTACCAGGAGGATCCCGTCGTCGACTTCGTCGTTCACCCCCGTCGCCGACCACCGCCTAAGCCCCGGTGAGCCTCCCACGACCCCCACTGGCCATGCTAGGGTTCTGTCTCACCGGCGTTGCCCGACATGGACGATGAACCGCAGCCGTAGGATTAGAGCTTAATCGTGTGGTCCACATCCCCCCATATCGCTTTGCCACTCTCTGTATCACTGACGAGTGGGGACAACCACTTAACTAGCCCGCGCGCGCTGTGCGTAGTGGGCTGGCCCAGTTAACATCCCGCGCGACCCAGTAATTCAAATTTAGGTTTATTCTTTTAGTTTCAAACTCAGTTCTGTACCTAGATTCAAAAATCAACCCGGCTCGATTCACTAAACCAAAATGCATGAAACCAATTTTGTTAGAAAGGTACTGGAGTGCTTAATCCAAGCCCATTGGATTCAAACCATTTAGATTTATAGATCACCAATGGTAAAAATAACAAGGCAGAAGCTTTTTTGCATTCAATTTTTTTTCAAAATTCAACCATGAAAGCTTTTGAGTTGATTCCAACTCCTAAAATCATATTTAACCATACCTTTCAGAATATATAAAAATATATGGGTTTACTTGCAGAAATAATGATCAAGTAATAAAAGAATGCCTCATAGGCATTTCTAGTCAATTTATTTACTTGAAATAAAAAGGTTAAACCTTATTAAATTGTGACACCACTTTAAATCACATTCCGATGTACTGAAATATGTGGTGATGACATGTGTCAACATGATCCCATGTTTTAGTTGGAGAATATTAAATCTTAAGTAGTTTTTCAATGAGTAGAAGTTACTTTTCAAAAATAAAGGAAATAAAACTACTAGCCTTAATGGTTGTAATGCTTGTGATGATCATATATCATCTAGAGAAAACCTTGGTGTGATAAATAGAAGTAGTTAAGTATTGTTTGCTGTTTGTGTACCTCGTATTTATTTATAGACGCTAGTACCGACCAAGGATACGAGGAGGAAGGAGGATACTATGAGGAAGAAGCCGAGGAGAACTTCAACCACTGCTCTGCACAAGGCAAGCTAACCCTTGCAACTTAGCAAGCTGATACTAATACCTTAGAAAGCCTATACTTGCAATCTTGCAAGCCTATACTTGCAATCTTGCAAGCCTAATACTACCAGATGACTTGGTAAGCTAAGACTTGCATGATACTAGATGCTTTAAGCATAGGTGATTATACCTACTTGATGATACCAAATCCTAGTTTTATTTGCAAGCTTAGTTATTTTATTTCTTTATCAAAGCTTTCTAGTTAAGGTTAATTGATAATTAGTAGACTCTAGAGGGATATCTGAAGGTAGCATAAAGAGCATAAAACATGACCTAAGTTAGATAATCTTGATGTCATCCTGAGGCATGAGATTGAACTTAGATAAGATGCACTTGTTTACCACCCCTCATTTGTATTTACCGCTACTTGTAGATGCTAGTGCTAAGCATAAAACTTGATCAACTTTAGATGGGAATACTTGGTGAAAATGGTTATGAAAACGTTAGAATGATGAGTCATTCTACTGAAATGTTTTGACATGTGTTCTTGAACACCAGATGATTTTGATGCTGAAAATGTTAAGGCATGAGCCTTAGCCCTTTATAAAACTGATGGTTGTCTGGATGCGATACCATTCCAATTTTATCGTACAACCACAATACCCGAAAATTGGGTAGGGCTTGACTGGAAATTTATATACCTTAGTATGGGTTCCCGTGCGGCCAAGGTTTGAGCTGAGGCTACCTTGTGAAGATTGTCCACCTATGCAGTTCCCAAGATGACAGTTGGTCATGGTTGGGAGGCCAAACTCACAGGAGAGGTGCCTATACTAGGGCTGTAATTGAAAGGTTAGGATTGATTATCCGCATACTGAGTATGATGAATTCAGGATTGTTCCTGACGGATGTATCGAATGTTGAGGTGAAAGTGTACCACCTCTGCAGAGTGTCAAACTATTCGAATAGCCGCGTCCGCGGTTATGGACAGTTGGAATGGCCATATTGTTCTATCGTCAGATGTTTTGAAAATGACTCGTGAAATGATTCATGATTTTGACTTGACCACAATAGAGTTTTGATATGAAATTCAAGTTCCCCTTTGGTGTTATAAAACTTTTCAGCTAGCTTTATTTGCTTCTAAACTCAGTAGAGATAAATCTGGCTTTTTGCAAAATAACCCTAGAGCTTAGTACTTCCTTTTCCAAAACTACTTCACTTGTTAGTGTTAGTTTGCGAGTACTTAAAGAGTACTCATGGCTTTGTCACTGGCTATTACCGTGGCCAGACTATGAAGAGGACTATCAGGAAGACGGACAGTAGGAAGGTTACGACAACTAGGATCATCTCCCATCGTCAGCATTGCCTGTGACCATGAAGATGGAGCCTAGCCTACGCTATCGTTACTATTACGTTATTCCGCTGCTTGAATTGTATTAAGAATGGATCTTGAGATCGTTATTTGTGTAAGACCTTATGTATGGTTTGTAATGGATGATGTACTGTGATATCCAATCTGTTATGTCTCGCAAAAATGGTAATCATGGGATTGCGATATATGGCATAGCATGCATCTGGCATTAAAAATCTGGGTGTTGACAAGTTGGTATCACAGCCATCCTAACCATAGGAGACCCTAGTTTAGAATGGACGTTTGAATCAAAAACTTAGTTTCAAAACCAAGGAAGTGATTATTTACGAAAACTTATTCTCATCCTTATCATCTAGACTCTTTCATGAAAATTCATGTTCCTCAAAAATTCTTGCAAACTTACATAAAATTTGACACACTTGATCACTCTACTGACTTACTCATCCTATATTCTTATAGATGGACATGACGTACAGCAAGTTTTATGACTTGGGGAATGGAGGAGACCTCATCCTTGAGAGTGACTTGGACCAGTTGTCAGAGATGCTGGAGCGTCCGCACCCCAAGTTCTCCGGAGCTCAGCTCAACGATCAGTAAGGAGAAGATTTGCAGTGTCTAGTTGTTGCAAGTCTCCGGGGAAAGATTGAATCCCCCACCTCAGAGGGAATTCAGTTCACCCTGAGAGAGAACAACTGGCTCGATGGACTTGCCAGGGACATGCAGGAAGATCTTGCCCATCTGTGTGGGTAGAGTATCAATCAGATCAAGGGTACCCTCTTTGAGTTCTATCCAAGGCTTTATGTTATGGGACAACCACTGGAGGCCCCGTATCACCATGAGATGAAGACTCAATTGGACCACCTCAGCTTCATGATGTATGACCGTCAGAAGGAGTTAGACAATGCCCGCTCCTACGCCAACCACAAGTACGCCATTGCTGCCAAGAAGGATCAGACCATTGCCATGCTAGTGAAGGATCGCCAGTCTCATCGCTGTCATCTCGACAAGAAGGAGCGCATCACTGCCCGTCTTCACCACCGGATCATGGATTCGGAGGAGACCATCCACGAGAGAGATATGTAGTTGGAGGAGAGGGAGAATGCAGGGGAAGACCTTTGTGGAGAACCCTACTCCTATCTCAGTGATGATGATGACTTTCTGGAGGATCAGGCCATGGACTTCTTCACCGATGAGGATGACTTCTCCTTCATCAATGATGATGAGGACGAGGAGGACACCGACTCCGAGGAGTAGTAGCACTTGGGCACTAGAGTTAGTGAGTTGTATTCGGTCCCACTATATCGTAGTTTCACAGAATGGTTCTTAAAACCATCTATTTTCCTTTGTTGTGGCGTGTGTTTGTATCGTGTGCTATGAATGAATGAATGAAAAGCAAGATGATAGAAAAATATGAGTAAAACTTTAAAACTTTTCGAACACAAAACCCTGAACCTTAGAAATTTCCCCCTTTTCTCATGATCTATCTCAATCCTCAGATGCCTCGCGGAGGAAGCAACTCATCCCCGGACCCGATGCTGCAAATCTTGCAAATGTTGGTTTCGGATCGCGAAGCCGAAAGAGCCGAACATCAAGCCAACTTAGCCACCCTTCAACAGATATCTCAGATGGCCAACAACAATCAAGGCCATGGAAATCAGTACAACCATGGATCTAAGCTCAAGAATTTACAGAACACCAATCCACCCGTTTTCACCAAGAAGAGATGCATATGATTGGGTGCAAACCATGGTAAACAACCCGGAAGTTGTAGGAGTAGAAGCTAACGAGAAGGTACTGTTTGCCACCCACTACCTGGCCGGAGATGCAAGAGCATGGTGGAATAGCGTTCGTTCCATGACAGGAGGTCAGATGATGACTTGGGAAGAGTTCAAAGTCAAGTTCAGCAGAACCCATGTGACATCGGGCTTGATCAAGAGGATGAGAGATGAATTCAGAGAACTGAAGCAAGGGAGGATGACCGTAGTGGAATACCGTGACAAATTCTTGTCATTGGCTAGGTTTGCACCGGATAAGATAGACACTAAAGCCAAGAAGAAGGAGAGATTCCTGAATGGTCTGCATGATGAGATGCAGACAGTGTTAGTCGATGTCCCCTTTGCTGATATTGAAGCCTTAGTGGACTCTGCCATTCATATGGAAGGCAAGATCAACCAAGCTAACGAGAACCACAAGCGTCGCATGATGCATCAACCAGGAACCCACCATACACCCAAGTATCGCCCAACCCATATCTAGGATTTGCCCCAAGAACCAACAGACCCCCGATGAACCGTCCGACCTATCCCAACCGTGGAAACCCCAAGGCCCGGAGGAAACCACAACAACCCCGGGAACCTTAGCAATTTCAACCGTGCCCCGCCCAAGTTCAACCACAACAATGTCGCCACCAACACCAACACTGCCCTGAGGACTAGAAGCAATGTTGTGCCTCTTGTAGCAAAGGACAAGTCCCAAGTGACTTGTTATGAGTGTGGAACCAAAGGTCACTATTCCAATGAGTTCCCCAAGAAGATTGCCGCATCCCCTAATCAAAATGCCTTAGCTCAGCAGCAGCGTCGTGTTCAGCCTAGAAGAAGGTTTGCCCCAGGGAACTCGCTTAATCGCAACGGCCGTCTCTTTCTCATGCACGCTGAAGAAGCCCAAGAAGCGCCAGATGTCGTGTTGGGTATGTTTACTGTTAACTCAGTAATTGAAAGAGTGTTGTTTGATTCTGGAGCATCGCACTCGTTTGTTACTGAAGAATTTGCATGCACTAGTAAGATTCAACCCACCAAATTGAAGCATGTTATCATTGTTCAAATACCTGGTTCAACCACCAAAGCTAGACAAATTTGCAAGGTCGTGCCTATCCGAATCCACGGCATAGATTTTTATTCTAATCTAATAGTACTCGGAACTAAAGGTTTGTAAGTAGTATTAGGAATGGATTGGATGTCCAAACATAAAGGACTAATTGACTGTGCCAAGAAAGCCATAACCATGACCAGTACAGCCGGAATATCAGTCGAGCATGTACCTGAAACCTTGCCCCTTCAATTCAAGTGCAACAAGAGTTTAGCCCAACCAACCCTTGACCAAGTCCGGATAGTCTGTGAATACCCCGATGTATTTCCAGATGTTTTGCCCGGTATGCCCCCATATCGGTATATCGAGTTTATCATTGAACTAATCCCTGGAACTGGACCTATATCCTAGAGACCGTATAGTATGAACCCGTCTGAACTAGTGGAGCTGAAGAAACAACTGGATGCCATGCTAGAGATAGGATTGATCCAACCAAGTGCGTTGCCATGGAGATCGCATGTCTTGTTTGTGGACAAGAAGGATGGAGGTAACCGTTTATGTATGGATAATCGGAAGTTGAATGATGTCACCATCAAGAACAAGTACCCGTTGCCAAAGATAGAAGATCTGTTTGACCAGTTGACTGGTGCCAAAGTGTTTTCTAAGATTGATCTTAGAACTGGTTATCATCAACTCAAGATTCACGTTAAGGATATTCCAAAGACTGACTTTACCACCCGATATGGATTATACGAGTACACTGTCATGTCTTTTGGATTAACCAATTCCCCCGCTTATTTCATGAACCTCATGAATAAGATTTTTATGGACTTCCCGGATAAGTTTGTTTGTTTGTTTTCGTCGATGACATTCTGATCTATTTCAAATCAGAAGAAGAACATGAGCTACACCTAAGGACCATTCTTGGAACCCTTAGAGAGCATCAGCTGTATGCCAAGTTTAGCAAATGTGAATTTTGGTTACAGGAGGTAGGATTCCTCGGACATATCGTATCAGCCGGAGGAATTGACGTTTACCCTGCAAAGGTGAAGGATGTTGAAGATTGGCAAGCCCCAACCACTCAAACCCATGTTCGTGCATTTCTCTGATTAGCGGGATACTACCGCAAGTTCGTAGAAGGATTCTCGAGTATCGCAAGACCCATGACCCAATTGTTGAAGAAGGATAAGAATTTTGAATGGACAGACAAATGTGAAGCGAGTTTTCAAGAACTCAAGAGGAGATTGATTTCAACCCCAATCTTGATCATGCCGGATATCACGAAGCCCTTTGATGCGTATTGTGACGCATCCAAGATCGGTCTCGGATGTGTGTTAATGCAAGAAGGCAAAGTCATATCTTATCTGTCCCGACAACTGAAACATCATGAACAGAATTATCCTACCCATGATCTTGAACTAGCAGCCGTAGTTCTATCCCTAAAGACATGGAGGCATTATCTTATGGGAAACCGTTGTGAGATTTATTCGGATCACAAGAGCCTGAAGTATATATTCACTCAGAAGGAGCTGAATATGAGGCAGAGAAGATGGATTGAGCTAATCAAAGACTATGATCTGGACATTCACTATCACCCCGGTAAAGCCAATGTGGTAGCAGATGCCCTTAGCAGATTGCCGTGCCGCTTGAACTCCATGATCCTGAAGGATCAACCAAGTTTTCACAAAGAGATGGAAGATTTCCGAATGGAATTAGTAAGTGAAGGATTTTTGGCTATCATAGAACCTCAACCCACTTTGATCAGTCAGATCAAGGAGGCTCAGAAAGGAAATGTTAGTACCGACAGAATCAAACGTCGTATCAGTACATGCAAAGTACCTAGATTCACCGAGGATGAAGAAGGAGTTATGTGGTACAGAGGGCGTTTCTGTGTACCAGCAGATTCAGAGTTGACAAAAGTTATTTTGAAGGAGGCCCATGATACTCTTTATTTTATCCACCCGGAGGAACAAAGATGTATCAGGATTTGAAGGAGCAATTTTGGTGGCATAAGATGAAGAGAGAAATCGGAAGCTATATAGCCAAGTGTGATATTTGTTAGAGAGTCAAGGCGGGACATCATAGACCCGCAGGACTGTTGCAACCATTGCAGATTCCGGAATGGAAGTGGGATTCCGTTGGAATGGACTTTATCACCAGATTACCTACTTCGAGTAAGGGAAATGACTCTATTCGGGTCATAGTTGACAGATTGTCCAAGGTATCCTATTTCTTACTAGTCAATACCACCTACCAGAGTTTGAAGCTAGCGGAGTTATACATCGCTAAAATTGTCAGTTTGGATGGAGTCCCGAAGAACATTGTATCGGATCGAGGAACTTAGTTTACCTCGAGATTCTAGAAGAAATTCCAAAAAGGTTTAGGAACCCGACTAGATTCCAGCACCGTGTATCACCCCTAGACCGATGGACAAACGGAGAGAGTTAATCAAATACTCGAAGATATGTTGAGATCATGTGTGCTAGAGTATGGATCTAATTGGGAAGACAGTCTGCCTTTCGCAGAATTTTCTTACAACAACAGTTATCAAGCTAGTTTGCAAATGGCCCCCTTTGAATTCATGTATGGAAGGAAGTGTCGTACCCCTTTGAACTGGTCGGAAGTAGGAGAGAGTCAGATTTTTGGACCCGACATCCTACGAGAAGCAGAAGAGAAAGTTCACAAGATCCACGAGCACCTCAAGACCGCCCAGTGAAGACAAAAGAGTTATGCCGACAAGAGATGTCGAGACCTCGCTTTCAATATCGGAAACTTTGTGTATCTCAAAGTGTCGCCTTTGAAGGGAACGCAGCGTTTCCAGCTCAAAGGAAAGTTACCCCCAGATATATCGGACCTTTCAAGATTCTGAATCATCGAGGAAAAGTATCGTATCAATTGGAACTGCCAGAGGAGATGTCAGCCGTGCACAATGTGTTCCATATATCGTTGCTTCGCAAATGCCTTGAAGTTCCGGAGAAGATTGAAGTTTTCAGGAATATTGATCACCACACCATAGAGATCAACTATGACCTGACATATCCCGAAGTACCCATCCATATTTTGGAGGAAGCTTTCAGGACCACCAGGACCCGAAGCATCAAGTTTCTCAAGATTCAGTGGAGTAACCACACTGAAGAAGAAGCTACCTGGGAGCGAGAAGACCACATCAAGATGGAGTTTCCCGATCTTTTTAAATCCTAGCTTTCTTCTTTCTTCTTTCTCAAATCTCAGGACGAGATTTTGTTTAAGGAGGGAAGGTTTGTAACATCCCAAAAATGTTGAACAATGATTATCAAATTCCAATCATCAAAATTAGGGTTAACAAAAAACTTTTGTTAATTCAAATCATTATGAATGCATGTGTGTATGTGATGATTGTATGAATGCATGAATGGACATGTGTGGTAGATCTAAATAGCAAGGAATGGATTAAAAATTAAAACAACATCATATAAAACATGTCCAAGCATAAACAAATCAAGAGAAAATAAAAAAACAAATAAGCAAATGGTCATTTTGCCAATCTTGCTCACTAAGCCACTTTGAGTGTTTCTAGTTCAAGATTTCGAACAGAAACTTTTATATTTCTTTTCACCCCTTGCAAGACCAAGTAAAAGTGAATCAAAGCCCACCTTTCAAACTTGCAGAAACATTTGGCAACTTGATTCAAATCACATTTCAAAATTGAATCTGATTCATATGTGAAGACCACCATTTCTCAAAACCCATCCAAACCAATTCCACTTGACCCTTACAACTAAGTAGAGACTCCCTAGTATGTAACTAGAACACCCACAAGGTTTGATTCAAAAATTTAAATTTGAATCTCTTTCGGCCATTTCATCAAACACCTTGTAATCACCAACGAAACAAACAACAAACACTATTAGCAGCAGTGATTTTGTCCAACCTTGTTCCCTCTCTGGTTTGCAACAAGCTCTTAGTAGATCATCTAGCCCCTTTAACAATCTTTAGCACCACTGTGAGCATTCCATAGCCATCAATGGTGACCTTGCCGAGCCTAACTTGCCACCCCCATGTCGACAGTGAGCTAGGATAAGCACCGAGCCTAGCAAGCATGTCTCGAGCATTGACCACCGTCCACCGCCACCCCCTATCCAAGCCCCGAGCATTGTCGGCCCCTGGACCACCCAGCCCGAGCATTCTAAGCCTCTATTTGTGCGAGCTGAGAGCGCTCCAGTGCGCCAACCGTGACACACGCCAACAGACTGTGCGCCGCCCTCGCCGCTTGCGTGCGTGATCGCCAGCCCCCCAGCAACCCTGCGAATATGCCCTTTCACCGTCGTGCAGATCGTGGATGTTGTGCGCCATTAAAATCACCGTCGGACCCGCCTAGAGCGCCACGACGTTCTGACCATCCCGCACCGCCCCACGCCTCACCATCAAGCCGTTGAGCTTCGCTAGGAGGCAACGCACCGCCCCCTATCATTGCCTATGCAAGTAGCCCGCTATGCCGACAACCATGACGAGCTCCGCCTGCGCCCGTCAGTCCCCTTCAGGCACTATAAAAGGAGGCCACCCTACTCAATCTCTTCACACCATCTCTCTCCCCTCTCTCTCTCTCAGAAGCACCCCACCTCACTCCCGGAGCAAGGCGAGCAGCGCATCGCCGGAATTCTGCCGGAGCTTGCCGCTGCTGGAGGAGAAGGGCGTCGTTGATTGGAGCAGCCACAAGAGAAGCTGCCGGTACCAGGAGGATCCCCGTCGTCAACTTCATGTATGGAAGGAAGTGTCGTACCCCTTTGAACTGGTCGGAAGTAGGAGAGAGTCAGATTTTTGGACCCGACATCCTACGAGAAGCAGAAGAGAAAGTTCACAAGATCCATGAGCACCTCAAGACCGCCCAGCCAAGACAAAAGAGTTATGCCGACAAGATACGTCGAGACCTCGCTTTCAATATCGGAAACTTTGTGTATCTCAAAGTGTCGCCTTTGAAGGGAATGCAGCGTTTCCAGCTCAAAGGAAAGTTAGCCCCCAGATATATCGGACCTTTCAAGATTCTGAATCGTCGAGGCGAAGTATCGTATCAATTGGAACTACTAGAGGAGATGTCAGCCATGCACAATGTGTTCCATATATCGTTGCTTCGCAAATGCCTTGAAGTTCCGGAGAAGATTGAAGTTTTCAAGAATATTGATCACCGCACCATAGAGATCAACGATGACCTGACATATCCAGAAGTACCATCCGTATTTTGGAGGAAGATTTTAGGACCACCAGGAACCGAAGAATCAAGTTTCTCAAGATTCACTGGAGTAACCACACTGAAGAAGAAGCTACCTGGGAGCGAGAAGATCATATCAAGACGGAGTTTCCTGGTCTTTTTAAATCCTAGATTTCTTCTTTCTTCTTTCTCAAATCTTGGGATGAGATTTTGTTTAAGGAGGGAAGGTTTGTAACATCCCAAAAATGTTGAACAATGATTATCAAATTCCAATCATCAAAATTAGGGTTAACAAAAAACTTTTGTTAATTCAAATCATTATGAATGCATGTGTGTATGTGATGATTGTATGAATGCATGAATGGACTTGTGTGATTGATATAAATAGCAAGGAATGGATTAAAGATTAAAACAACATCATCTAAAACATTTCCAAGAAGAAACAAATCAAGAGAAAATAAAAACAAAACAAATAAGCAAATGGTCATTTTTGCCAATCTTGCTCACTAGGCCACTTTGAGTGTTTCTAGTTGAAGATTTCAAACAGAAACTTTTCTATTTCTTTTCACCCCTTGCAAGACCAAGTAAAAGTGAATCAAAGCCCACCTTTCAAACTTGCAGAAACATTTGGCAACTTGATTCAAATCACATTTCAAAATTGAATCTGATTCATATGTGAAGATCACCATTTATCAAAACCCAACCAAACCAATTCCACTTGACCTTTCCAACTAACCAGAGACTCCCTAGTATGTAACTATCACACCCACAAAGTTTGATTCAAAAATTTAAATTTGAATCTCTTTCGGACATTTCATCAAACACCTTGTAATCACCAACCAAACAAACAACAAACACTATTAGGAGTAGTGATTTTGGCCAACAGTGTTCCCTCTCTGGTTTGCAGCAAGCTCTTAGTAGATCATCTAGCCCCTTTAACAATCTTTAGCACCATTGTGAGCATGCCATAGCCATCAATGGTGACCATGTCGAGCCTAACTTGCCACCCCCATGTCGACAGCGAGCTAGGAGAAGCACCAAGCCTAGCAAGCATGTCTGGAGCATTGACCACCGTCCATCGCCACCGCCTGTCCAAGCCCCGAGCATTGCCAGCCCCTGGACCACCTAGCCCGAGCATGCCAAGCCTCTCTGCGTTCGAGCCGAGAGCGCGCCAGTGCGCCAACCGTGACACATGCCCACAGACCGTGCACCGCCCTCGCCGCTTGCATGCGTGATCGCCATCACCCTAGCAACTCCACGAACATGCCCTTTCACCGCCACGTGGACCGTGGATGCTGTGCGCCATTAAAATCACCGTCGGACCCGCCCAGAGCGCTGCGACGTTCGGACCGTTCCGCACCGCCCCATTCCTTGCCATCAAGCCATTGAGCTTCGCTAGGAGGCAACGCACCACCCCCTATCGTTGCCCATGCAAGTAGCCCGATGTGCCGACGACCACGACGAGCTCCGCCCGCGCCCGTTGGTCCCCTTCAGGCACTATAAAAGGAGGCCACCCCCGCTCAATCTCTTCACACCATCTCACTCCCCTCTCTCTCAGAAGCACCCCACCTCACTCCCAGAGCAAGGCGAGCAGCGCATCACCAGAATTCCGCCGGAGCTTGCCGCTGCTGGAGGAGAAGCGTGTCGTTGATTGGAGCCACCACAGGAGAAGCTGCATGTACCAGGAGGATCGCTGTCATCGACTTTGTCGTTCACCCCGGTCGCCGACCACTGCCTAAGACCCGGTGATCCTCCCACGACCCACACTGTCCGTGCTAGGGTTCTGTCTCGCTGGCGTTGCCCGGCGTGGACGATGAATCGCAACCGTAGGATTAGATCTTGATCGTGCGGTCCACATCCCCCATACCGCTTCGCCACTCTCTGTCTCACTGACGAGTGGGGATAGCCACTTAACCAGCCCGCGCGCACTGTGCGTAGTGGGCCGGCCCAGTTAACATCCCGCGCGACCTAGTAATTCAAATTTAGGTTTATTCTTTTAGTTTCAAACTCAGTTATATGCCTAGATTCAAAAATCAACCCAGCTCGATTCACTAAACCAAAATGCATGAAACCAATTTTGTTAGAAAGGTACTGGAGTGCTTAATCCAAGTCCATTGAATTCAAACCATTCATATTTATAGATCACCCATGGTAAAAATAACAAGGCAGAAGCTTTTCTACATTCAAACATTTTTCAAAATTCAACCATGAAAGCTTTTGAGTTGATTCCAACTCACAAAAATCACATTTAACCATACCTTTCAGAATATATAAAAATATATGGGTTTACTTGCAGAAATAATGATCAAGTAATAAAAGAATGCCTCATAGGCATTTCTAGTCACTTTAATTACTTAAAATAAAAAGGTTAAACCTTATTAAATTGTGACACCACTTTAAATCACATTCCCATGTACTGAAATATGTGGTGATGACATACATGATCCCATGTTTTAGTTGGATAATGTTAAATCTTAAGTATTTTTTCAATGAGTAGAAGTTACTTTTCTAAAATAAAGGAAATAAAACTACTTGCCTTAATGGTTGTAATTCTTGTGATGATCCTATATCATCTAGTGAAAACCTTGGTGTGATAAATAGAAGTAGTTAAGTATTGTTTGGTGATTGTGTACCTCGTATTTATTTATAGACGCTCGTACCGAACAAGGATATGAGAAGGAAGGAGGATACTACGCGGAAGAAGCCGAGGAGAACTTCAACCACTGCTCTGCACAAGGCAAGCTAACCCTTGCAACTTAGCAAGCTTATACTAATACCTTAGCAAGCCTATACTTGCATCTTGCAAGCCTAATACTACTAGATGACTTGGCAAGCTAAGACTTGCATGATACTAGATGCTTTAAGCATATGTGATTATACCTACTTGATGATACCAAATCCCAGTTTTATTTGCAAGCTTAGTTATTTTATTTATTTATCAAAGCTTTCTAGTTAAGGTTACTTGATAATTGGTAGACACTAGAGGGATATCTAAAGGTATAATAAAGAGCATAAAACTTGACCTAAGTTAGATAATCTTGATGTCATCCTGAGGCATGAGATTGAACTTATATAAGATGCACTTGTTTACCACCCTCATTAGTATTTACCCCTACTTGTAGATGCTAGTTCTAAGCATAAAACTTGATCCACTTTAGATGGGAATACTTGGTGAAAATGGTTAGGAAAACCTTAGAATGACGAGTCATTCTACTGAAATGTTTTGACATGTGTTCTTGAACACCAGATGATTTTGATGCTGAAAATGTTAAGGCATGAGCCTTAGCCCTTTATAAAACTGATGGTTGTCTGGATGCGATACCATTCCAATTTTACCGTACAACCACAATACTCGAAAATTGGGTAGGGCTTGAATAGAAATTTATATACCTTAGTATGGGTTCCCTTGCAGCCAAGGTTTGAGCTGAGCCTACCTTGTGAAGATTTTCCACCTGTGTAGTTCCCAAGATGACAGTTGGTCATGGTTGGGAGGCCAAACTCACAGGAGAGGTTCCTATACTAGGGCGTGTAATTGAAAGGTTAGGATTGATTATCTGCATACTGAGTATGGTGAATTCAGGATTGTTCTTGACGAATGTATCGAATGTTGTGGTGAAAGTGTACCACCTCTGCAGAGTGTCAAACTATTCGAATAGTCGCGTCCACGGTTATGGATAGTTGGAGTGGCCATAATGTTCTGTCGTCAGATGGTTTCAAAATGACTCGTGAAATGATTCATGATTTTGACTTGACCACAACAGAGTTGTGATATGAAATTCAAGTTCCCCTTAGGTGATATAAAACTTTTCAACTAGCTTTCTTTGCTTCTGGACTCAGTAGAGATAAATCTGGCTTTTTGCAAAATAACCCTAGCGCTTAGTACTTCCTATTCTAAAACCACTTCACTTGTTAGTATTAGTTTCGAGTACTTAAAGAGTACTCATGGCTTTGTCCCTGGCTATTTCGGTGGCCAGACTATGAGAGGACTATCAGGAGGATAGATAGCAGGAAGGTTACGACAACTAGGATCATCTTTGATCGTCAGCATTTCCTATGACCATGAAGATGGAGCCTCACCTACGCTATCGTTACTATTACGTTATTCCACTGCTTGAATTGTATTAAGACTGGATCATGAGATCCTTATTTGTGTAAGACCTTATCTATGGTTTGTAATGGATGATGTACTGTGATATCCAATCTGTTATGTCTCGCAAAAATGGTAATCCTGGGATTGCGATGTATGGCATAACAGGCATTCGGGATTAAAAATTCGGGTGTTGACAGGGAAGCTCAGTTTTGGACTCCGCCTCCTCGTTGTCCGGTGGATTCGTGTACTTATCAGGTAGAGGGGGCATCATCCCCGCAACCTTGAGACACTGCAGACCAAAGAACAACAAAAAAAGCTAAGCAAGCCGGCAGGCAAAGAGCACTCGACAAAAAAAATTCTACACACACACAACAGATTTCACCTGGGAGACTACTTTCTTGGCGCTGAAAGGGGTAGTCAAAGATTTCCTCGGGAGGTCCTCATCGTACTTGTACTTCAGCAGAGGCCAAAGCACTTTATCAAGGTCACCCTAAGATAAGTCCTCGGGCGAAATCCTTGTAGGATCATTGCGGCCATCATACAGAAACATCGGGTGCGCCCTCGCTTGGAGCGGCTGCACCTAATGCTTGAGTGCGGTGACCCAGCATACCACAGAACATCCTTCTGTAAATATCACATCCCTTAGAGTGGTACAACATAAACATTGCGGGTCCATATTAAAAACATACACACATTATTATTATTACAATACCAGAAGTTCAAGACTTTACTCACAAAACAAGAAGTTCAAGACTTCAAAACATTCAACTTACAAACCAAAATATAAAGTGTTTTAGTGGAAATGGAAGGTAACAACTCCATCCCAGAGTTGAGCTCAATAGCTTATTATATAAGGTTCATGCTGCTGGGCTCAATTGATTACTAATAACTAAGGCAACTAATATGAGTCGTTGCCGTCCACTCCATATCGGATCTCGTAGTCCACCCCTTCAATACCTTCTGACAGGTCAGGCTCCTCATAGAAGACATCATCTTGACATTCTGCTGCATACATTGGAGTCTCTTCTGGATCCTCAGAGTCTAAGCAGGGGATCAAAGGAAAGGGTGAGTAACAGTGTTACCCAGCAAGTTCATTATATGCAAGGTAGGAAGTTTGATGCTCTATCTACCACCTCGGACTATAAGTCCTTGGCACTATGTAGTTTTCATAAATCTTTCTTCAAAGATTGATTTTGTTGTGAAAATCTATGCCCATCATCCTTCACAGGTTTACCAGAACTTTCATGGAGTTCCTTTCCTGCTGCGTTCGTAGCTCCTTCCCGGAACAGGGAGTAACAAGTTACAGTTCTTATACTCTGCAGAGGTGCGTTACTTTATCCATGAGAGGTCAACTCCTTGTTGCACAACCGGGCGTACTTTTCCATCCATAATTCCTTGATGTGGGGCCCAGTAGGTGATCCAAGCCAATCACTGCCCCCTTCGCAACCCCGCATGCCTCCTTGGTGTACACCATGCCCACCCATTGAATTACGGCAATGGTTTGTACAGACCGTTAGATGCCAGAACTATCGTGGGACGATCAGGGTTCCTATCCATATGCTGCATATCCTCTACGAATTACCAATTAATGCACGCTACGAGGATAACAGCCACGACCTGCACATTCGTCTACAAGCGAGAGAAAGAAGATACAACTGACTTCTTTGTCCCATTCCAAATCTCATGGTTAACGCGCAATATACGGCGCTAGAATCACTGGTGTCAGGGGTTGTTAAATTCCTAGATGATTATCACCGTTGTAGTTAGAACCCTAAGTTCTATTGCTTATCTATATCATCACTTAGGATGATATCATCATTTTATTTATTTAAGAAAATACTATTTTCTTTCCTTAACCATAGATTATAACAGACAATTTATAAATACTTTGGTAAGGACTCTTCAAAAGGACATGAGCAAGTGATGAACTTGCCTTGTGATTGCAAGGTAGTGAAGTCGGATACTTGCACTGGACCATGAGCTTCTATATCTACAAAACATCATTATTGCCTGGTAATGTAATGCATTATTTCTTAATTATCTTCTTTGTGTGTTTTACCCAATATTTTAGTTTCTGGAATTTCTTTATGTAATAAAGAAATTTATTTTAAAGACTAATCTTTAATATTTTATAAATATTTCATTTAATATATTATTAATATAGTTAAAGCTAAAAATATTTATTTAATATAAACTCTTGTATTTATTTGTTTAATAATTATTTTTAAGAATTTAATATTTCAATAAAACAAAATTTCTTTTTTGGTAACTTTATTTAATATATTATTAATATAGTTAAAGCTAAAAATATTTATTTAATATAAACTCTTGTATTTATTTGTTTAATAATTATTTTTAAGAATTTAATATTTCAATAAAACAGAATTTCTTTTTTGGTAACTTTAAATATTTATTTAGTATTTTCCTAAAATATTACAATAACAAAATATAATAAAAGTGATTATTTTTATCCTTTTTTAATTTTATAAAATTCCCTAAGGAATAAATACATTATAAAGTTCTTAATCAAAGTTTTTATTTATTAAAAATATTTTCTTAATTTAATTAAATAGGTTCGTTTATTATGAATCTAAAAATATATTATTTGTATTTTTCAGATCCCTATTTTATTTTCTAAAATTTATTGAGTTCTAGGGGTATTTTGGTATTTTATTAATTAGTAAAATTTCCTTTTAGGATTTTTGGGCTAACCCTTTGGGCTTATTGGGCCAAACTAGGCCCAAGTGGCCTGGTTAAAAAACCCTCCCCGAAGGGGTTCTGACCCTATCGGCCTAACTCTTTGCCTCTCCCTCTCTCGACCTTATCTCTTCTCCTCCTAGACCCCGTGGTCGCTGGCGCCGCCGCCGTGCGATGCCCGTCGCTATGGTCCTTCCTGGCCGCCGCTGTGGTGTATGGTGAGGTTGTCAACCACGCTCCTTCGTCTGCTCCAACTCGATTTGGTTCTGGGGCATTCCTGCGGCCAGGCTAGCCTCGTCCCGAACCCTAGGGTTTGGGGTGGTGCTGTTGACGCTGCCGCTGATGCTCCCGTGGTGACGTGCGGTGCTCGTGCATCCTCGTGTGCTACTATGGCCGCCGCCGCAGCTAGGTGTGGGTTGCATCGTCCTCTGGGTGCTCCTCGTGTCGCCGTGCGCTCGTCGGCCCCTCTTCTTCCTCTTCAATTCTCTAGCAAGGACCACAGGTGAGTTGGTTCTTGGTTATCACCCATGCCTCTGTCTTCTTCAAGTATATCTGTGTGTAACTAGTGGCTATCCTTCATTAGGGTTTGTACTGGTTCTAGGGTTCATCCCTGGTTCTAGGCTTCATCCCTGGTTTAGGTTTCATCCCTCTGTGTGCTTGTAAGATGATGATTTGATCTGGTAGTGATGCCTAGTACGGCTTGTGCCCACTGAAATTTAAGGCTTACTATCATGATTTTATTGTCTAATGCCACTGTTGATCTAATGCTAATGGTTAATGTTGCTTCTAACTAGTAATTAAGTTGGTTAATCTGATGGCATCACTGTGAAAGCTGGGTGGTTGTGGTACTGCTTAGTGTGTTCATCTACTGTCAGTATTTTTGTACTGACAGTAGCACTGTTAGTGATGATTCATTGTATCAGTAGGTGTTGGCTTGTGGATTCATGTGCAGATTGATTTTAATTTCTCTCTTACAGTGATGCTCTATATACATGAACTTGATTATGATTCCTAGTAATTTTTTCCAGGAAAATGATAGTTATTGGCTTGTTGGTTTATTTATGAAAGCTCAGTAATTGTTTGGCTTGATTTTAGAATGTGTTCTTGTGACACCATCTTAGAATGGCACACAAGTTGATTCTACTACTGGGATTTACTGTGGTCAGTGCTTAATGTCGGATATATGCTAAAGATAAATTGTAAGCTTCTATTGATAATTATGCCTATGATGTTGGTCTGAGGCATAGGAACTAAGTTCCTATTTTGCTGTACCACATAGAAATGCTTAAGCATCAAGGTTCTTCACTGTATCTTGTATTCTAGTTGGCTAATATGATTGGTTTTCTTATAGCTTAATTTTGGTGCATATAGTTTATGAAATATGAGGTGCTACTCTTTTAGGAGATGTGCCCAGATTTTATAAGCTATATGAACACTTGTTGGGATATATAAATGGTTTTGGTATCACCAGATCTATGGTGCTGGTCTGAGATTCTGGTGGATTTGGTAGAGTTTTATTCTGGCCTTTATATTTCAAATCCTCTAGGATAGGTTCACCCCAATTGGGTGATCACTGAGAGGTTAACTCTAAAACAACACATGCTTTTCTGTTTGGATAAGATGAACAGGATATGTGGATGTTTTATGATACTCACCATAACTGTTGATGATTGTGGTGGTTGTTGGTTGATCTGTGGCTTGATCTTGCTGATTATGTTGCTGGCCTGATCTTGTCCTTCACCTCCTGGTGTTGCTCCTGCTACTTCTGGTTCATGTGCTTGGCCTTGATCAACCCTTAACCTCCTAGCTCCTACATCTTGACCTTGCTATCCACCTGATCCACCCCCTCCTTATGTCACCATCTGGTGATGCTAGGATGATCTGGTGTGTAGTTTTGGCTGGTGGTTTGCTTAGCTTTGTGAAGCTGAGTGTTCTTGATGTGGTGTTGGAGATGCAAATATGAACTAGTGGCTGTCCACGGCTATGCTTGCTCCTTTTACTTATGTGAGCTTCTGTTGCTGTGTCGACATCACTCACCACGCAATTGGTGATTGTGCTGCCTGTGTGTCTGGAACATGATTGTGGATGACATCAGTGAGGTGTCTCACCCTTTTATCTTTTTTACCGTTGACCTACCTAGTGAAACTTGCCCCTTTTACTTAATGTGATCATTGGACTTATGGATTATTTATTGTGAAAGATCAAATTCTTTCATATTGGTGAAATTTGCCCCTATACAATTACTCAATGATGTAATCTTGAGCAGTGCAACTCAGTGCTCTCTACTGAGAGTAAAACTAACCATTAAACTTTCATTGTCCTTTTTGTTTTGTTATAAAAAAATTTCAGGTACAAGATCTGAAGACTAAAGATTTAGTATAGGATTACTTAGATAGATAGATTCCTTTGTAATCTTTATTTCATTCTTTTGTAATAAATTTGTAATAGTTTATTCATATAGACATCTTTCTCTTTTTTGTAATTTCCTTACTGTAATGAATCTTTATTAACTCTATGAGTTAATCTTTGTAATTTTATTCATGGAATAAAGAAAAGGAATAAAAGATTCATTTCTTAATTGGATTTCTTTATTTAGAATTTCTATTACTATTTATTATTTCTTGATTAAATTATATTACTAAATCATTTTAGAATTCATTTTAAAATATCAATTCCTAATTTTAAAATATAAACTCAAAGTTCAAATTTGAATTCAAATTCTTTTCCCCCAGAACACACTAATTCATAAAGATCATGTCAAAATTTATAACGATCACTCTCTAGCGATATTCCTACACTTAGAGAGTGAAAGAAACTCTGATCACTTTAGGTTTTTATTTGGCGAAAAATTTACCCACATTTTACAGATGAATGCATGCATATGCACAAATTCCTAAATCTACCCTTCGTTGGTTCCTAAATGTTGGGATGTTACATTCAGGAAGGTGCGGATGATGTCGACGTCGTTGACCTCCTTGCCAGCCACCAGTTGAAGAGCTTCCACCCAATGGTAGAACTTCTCTACCTCTGTAGATTCACCCTCTAAGATGTTGTTCTTCCACGATATCTTTCGGGTGATCTTCTGTGTAGAATCGAAAGGGCGAGACCAAAATGCTACCCGTCCAGCTTGACATCGCGGATGTAAAACCATTTCCTGCGCTAGTACTGGACGGACTCGCAAATGGAGAAGGAGAAGAATTGAACAGTGGAGCGGATGGAAATTATGCAGGCACCAAGTGGATAAACACCACAGGTGCCAGGCTTCCCCTTCATGGAATAGAGTTTTCGGAAGAGGCCAAAGTGCGGTTCAATACCGCGCCAACACTCGCACGGAGTGATGAAACAAGCGATATGAAGAAGAGAGTTGGGAGACAGATGATGCAGCTGAATCCCGTAGAAAAAGAGAAGCCCATGAAGGAATTCATGGGCAGGCAAAGAGAGACCCCTAATCACAAAGGCATAAAACATCACCCGAAACCCTTCGGGTGGGCGAGGAATTACCTCTTGGCTTGGGAGGATGGCGTCCTCCTTGTCTTTGGATATCATGCCAAACTCACGCAGTTTGTGCAAATCCGCCTTGCGCATCTCTGTGCGGTTCCACCCACCATCGGTGATATAGGCCGAAGTGGCAGCCTTCTTGTTAGCACCGGCGGCCCTCGTCCCAGCTGCAGTAGATGACGCCTTCTTCGGCTTGCCCATCCTGGCGCGGCGAGTGCGGAAATGCGAGCGGAGGAAAGAGGAAGGAAAAGTACAGAGAGCGTCCAGTGCGCAATGAGAAGCAGGGAACTCACGAAAATGGTGGCAATGGAGATGAGGTAGGAGCAAATGACGAAGGATAAAAATACTGTTTTCCCCCATGGTATACAAGGGCGAAGACGACGTAGAAGATCCGTCGATTGCGAAGCCCTAGCGCGCACCTCAGATCTTACCGTACACGTGTCAGCATCAAACTAAATTGTCGCCAGCACACCATCCACTACACGCGGAAACCGAGGAGACGCCATAACTTCCGCCACGCCTACTCGAGACTAGTCAATGTCAAGTCAGGTAGTGGGACCCATGATCATCCCATCGCATTGTCTCTGCTGCCGCAGACGGTTGAGCTCATCGGTCGCCAGCAATGACATCACTAAAGCAAAGCCAACAACGACTAGCAGATTTCGACTGAGCATCAAAGTACTTACTCGAGTCTACGACTCAACCAACTATTTGGAGGTTACTCCTATCAGGAGTGCTGGCTGCGCACCTGAGAAATTACGACAGTAACGTCAGCTCGAAAGTATCTTCGAGTCCTACATTGAGTCTGCGACTCCACTATGGACTCGGGGGCTACTCCCATAGGGAGCGCTGATCGCGCATTCGAAAAAATGTGTCCTTCGGACTAATAATGCAAACATGTGAGAACGACTGAACTAAAGTCTCTGCTCGAGTCTACGACCCGAACAGACACTCGGGGGCTACTCCCATAGGGAGCGCTGGTCGTGCACCCTATGAATTATTCAGTTGAGATCCTTCGGATCAAATATCACAAAAATATTTTGGCAACTTTTCCCAAACCAACGCTAAGTGAGAAACAGTCTCCTTGGCCACCCGAAACACCTCCGTGGTGATAAAATTTCGGATGTTGTGTCAATGATGCAAAGATAAGTCCTACAGATACCATCTGACGGCCTGGCAACGCACCTGTAACATCCCTAAAATCATGTTTTAAACTTATGCATAGCATCCATGCATCCATGAGCATAAGATTTTCATTTCAAACAAATCAATTCAAAACAGAAGCATTTGTGCTTATTATTTTATGTAAATTACTCAAACCTTTGTGCTACTTGATGTTGAGAAAAGTACTGTTTATCTTTCAATAATGTTTAGAATCCAAACACAAGTGATTTCAAAAACTTGAGTAAAGTCTCAAAGCAAAATATGAAATAAAAACCAAATCTATGCCTATTATCACACCTCATGAAGGCATGGTTTTATTTTTATTTTCAAAAGACCCAAGTGTGTTTGAGTGAACACATGTGTTTGGCACTTATTTGAGTACAAGTTTGATGGTACAAAAATCCTGAAAAGCTTTGGATTCAAACAGATTTGAATTGATGTTTGAAAACCATTTTAGAAAAACAAACAGAAAAAGAAAAAGCCTAAAGAGAGAAAAAATACCACCCAGCCGAATCTGGCCCAACTAGCCCAGCTAAGCCCATCACCCCCACCCCCGCGAACCGTTTTCTTAACTCGCCCCCGCACCCACTAGCTCGCTGACAGGCAGGACCCAGTCCCTCTCCTTCTCTCTCGCTGACAGCCGCGGCCCACACGACGTCGTCGTCTCCACCCGTAGACAGCTCAATCCCCAAATCACGCCGGCCGTTCCCAGTATTGATTCGCGGCGTCAATTCACTATGAATGCCGGAGTAAATCTCGCTCGCGACCAGGCTACTTAAACCCCCTCTGCCCCCTCTCCATTTTCCCCCAAACCCCAAACGCAGAGCGCCCCCAGGCTGCGAGAATTCCTCGCCGCAACCCCGCTGTTCCGACGACCTCGCCGACGAATTCCGGTGAGCACCGCATTCCCCTCTGCCCGTGGTTCATGCTATCTTGCTCTACATCTCTGTGCGCATCTACTGACACTTCCCGTTTGCTCGCGCATGGCCTGTAGCTTCGGCGACGACAACAACTGAGCTCCGCCGCTCTCTGCTCGAACTCCGGCGACCTTTCACCGTAAGTTCCAGCCTCCCCTTGCCCTCTGTTTGATACGCGTAAGATCCCCAGCGTCCTACGCATCTAACGGTACCCTCCCCTTGTCTTAGAGTGGCTCAGAACATCGCCAACGTCGACGAGCAGAAGCCACAGCCGCCAGGGACAACTCCGACGAGCAATCCGCGACGACTCCGAGCGCCCCTTCGCCAACCAGGGACACGTTGAGCTTCACCTCGTCACTGCGGTTATGGTGAGCATCCTCCCACCTCCCCGCGCGACCTAGTTCGCCGGCTCCGCCACTGACAGAGCGCTCCGCCGCTCGCCGTCGCGCCAGCGCCGCTCGAGTTAGGTCAAGTCAGTATGCACCGTTAGATGTAGATCTTGCGGCTAAGATTAGAACTTAAACGAAGAGGTATGAGCGCATCTGAGCCACTAGATCTAACTTAAATCCTACGGCTCGCAGAGACCGATCCGCACGAAACGGTACCAGCCAGTATAATAGCGCCGCGTGGCAGTGGTTTAGGTTTAAAACAAGATTTGAATCTGATTAATGTTTGAATTTGATTTGGCTATAACTTTTGATCCCCACGTTAGAAATTGACAAATTTTATACCGTTGGAATCAGGAGAGCAAGCTCTTTATAAATATGCAATGTGTTTAATGTTTAGCTTCTGTTAAAAAGGTTTTATTTGCAGAAACTTGTGTAGGGATAATTTGAGTATATGAAATGTTTAGGAAATGATTTAGGGTTTAAACAAATGTTGTTGGCAAGTTTTCAACTTGTTTATGAATCAGTACTGTTTACTTGCTTTGTTGAGTTTTAAAAATCATCACATATCATTTGCATGCATGCATATATTTTTAATTGTATATGTTTTGTATGTGATTGTGGCTATGAATCTTTGTGTAGATTTTGGTGCTAGTGATTGTGATTGTGAGGAGTGTAGCTACTCTCCAAACTACCAAGGCAAGTGGTACTCCATGAATATTTTTATCCCATGTTTTATACCTAGCATTAGAAGTATATTTTGCTAAGTCTTGCATGATAATATTTTGCTTATATGCCATGTTGGGAAATCCTAAGTAGTTGTAGAATTGCTAGCGAATTTCTAAGTTAAGTTACTATCTATGCCATGCTTAGCCTAGCTAGTAACAAACTAGGGTTGGTGAAATATACATGCTATGATGAAAAATAATTCTAAGTCTTTGGACTTGTGTTTTACCTAATAAAACAACTAAGTTAATAAAACACCTGGGTGGAATGGAAGGAATGGTTTATGTTGAGTGGTTACACAAGGCCCATCTCTATGGTTTACCTTGTGTATCTCACTTGTGGTAAGCCACCCAGGAACAAAGAGATTTTAGAGGCCAAGTGTTAAGAATCTTCTAGTGCAGCCACTTGGCAATATGGGCTCTGCCTGGACCATATAGGTTGCTAGAACTTAGCCATTTGGACAGTTGGTGGTAGTGGGAATGATAGGTTGGAGCGCGTCCATTTGGTCTAAGGAAAGGCTTCTGAAAGGTCCTGTCTTGGTGAAACCAAGTCTGGTGGGGAAAGTGCACAACCTCTGCAGATGGAAAAATCTAAGTACTTAGCCAAGTCCTTGGTAATGGACAACTTGAGCATCAAGACATGGAAGCTATCAAGAATCTCCTCATCCCAATTTCTAAGTAAAATTTATGGGTGAGCAAGGTGAAGGACCTCAATGTCTATTGGTGGTTCCTTGGGAAAAGTTTTGACAAAGAAAAACTTAGTGATTTCAACTAATAGGAAAAACCTATTTTGAGCAAAGCAAGCCAAGCTACACTTAGCCAAATTGCATATAGTATCTAGTCCACTTAAAATTTTACTAAGGTATCACTTGCCAATACTATTCCAAAGTATTGACCCACTGTGGCTGTAACTTGTGATGTTGCAGGTTACTCTGATGAGGATTAGGTGTCATGAGTCTACACTCAACATGTTTGCCTGTGGCACATGAAGATGAAGACTTTTATTTATTTACTTATTCAAACTCTTGTATTAGGCCTGTGGCCTTGGAGTTGTAAAGGCTATGTTTATCTCTGGAATGGCTGTAATAAATGACCTTTGTATCTGTGTACTTCATCTTAAACTGTGGATGCTAGCATTGATCCAGGGACTAGCATTGCAATCACAGGGATCCTTTTCCTTTATAAAGGTGGGATCTTACAGATGGTATCAGAGCACTGTGTTGCCTGTAGGATTATGACCCTAAGATTGGAAACCACTAAGGAAAAAAATTCAGCAACTTCTACACTTGTCTATTCTTCTCGTAAACTTTTCTAATCTTATTCCTCATCTATATTTGTAGATGAACTCCATCAACGAAGCCGTAAGGAAAGGACCACTCATGACAATGACTTTGGAGTGTGAGACAGAATTCCTCAAGGCTCTCAAGGACCTCATGGTTGCATTAGAGATACAAGGTGCAGCTGTGTACAAAGGTTTTCCTATGATGGATGAAGGAGTGGAATACTGGTGGGTGCAACTGCACTTGTATAAAAACAAGGAAGACAACCACCAGGAAAAAGGATTCTGCATGTTCACCAATTCAGTGGTGCACACTACATTCTTTGAATCAGCAAGGGATACAGCTTGGAAGACCATCAAAGAACTTGGTGATAGAGTCAAGTGCAGAATGCTCAACCTCCATAATGATCTAAAGGAAGAGAAGAAACATACCCAAGAGTTGGAAGCTACCAACCAAACCTTAAGAGGAGACATTATAGACTTAGTGATGGAGTCATGTGAGCAAGATAGGCTGATTGCTTCTAGAAACATTGTGTTAGCCAACAGATCCAGTGAGATAGGATTGTAAACGTATTTTGTTAGTTGGACCACCACTTATCACCTTATTTTCCAAAATGTTGCTTTAAAAATAAGTTGAACCTTGGTAGTTATAATGAATCCATGTATGCCATGACTTGTGTGTTTTGATTTCCAAGGATATGTATGTGATGTTTTGTCTTTTGTTTATCTTGAATTGTGTTGTTCTAACTTTTCTATCTTATAAATAGATGCCTACTGTTACCATCAGCACTATTGAGGAGTTCCAGGTTACACGCTTTGGTCCTCGTATTGTTGAGCTTACTACTTTGCTCAATCTCCCTCTTCCTACCATCATGGTGCTTCCCCTCACCAAGTTTGAGAGGAAAGACCTTTGGGGATTCAAGGTCAACCAGACCGGACGCCAGACAGAGCCTACCACGGAGGCCATCATATTCAAGCTCATGCATGATGACAAGGAGAGAGGCCTTGAGGTAGTTATGCAGGATCTGATAAGACGTCTGCTAGGGAGACACTCCCGACAGGTTAGAGGTACTCACTTCCACGTCTTCGGTAGACGTGATGAGGATGGAGAGTCCATCGACTTCGAGGACGACTCGAGGGACACAGCAGAGCCGATTCATCTATACCTCCAGGACTTAGAGTCTCTCATTAGGCACATGGACACTGATAGGACCAACGTCATGCTCAACAATGACGAACTCTAGGTGCAGCTTCGCGAGAAGGACAAGCTCTTCGCGGAGCAAGATGAGATAGTCAAGGAGATGGAGGCGAAGTTCGAGAGCCAGGACAGGAAGTTCAAGAGTCAGGAGAAGCGAGTCCAGGATAGAAACACGAAGATCTGGGGCATGACTGAAGAACTGCAGTCCAAGGACTTCGAGCTCGAGCATCAGCAGACGGTGATTGAGAGGCTTCGTTCCCAGAAGAGGGCTCTCAAAGCCAAGATAGAGACCTTGACCACAAGTGTCGAGGAATACAAGACCGCGATGGAGAACGCAGGTCTCACCTTTGTCGAGGAGGAGGTTGATGCCGAGGATTAGATTTGACTACTCATTTATCATTTATTATCATACTTGTTGCTTGAGAACTTGTTATTTGACCATCCGACATGTGGATGGCTTGTACTTGTGTGTTTTACTTTGCGAACTTGTTATCTTGTTGTTGAACCTTTATCATTGTGTTGCATGCTTTGTGTTTGCTTATGTGATGTAATGTGCATGAAAGCATCTATGGGTATCTCATTCTTATCTCTATTGAACAAACCACAGATGCCTCCCCGTCGTGCAAACCCCAACCCCAACAACAACAACAACAACATCACTCCAGAAATGCAGCAAATGATGACCGCTCAAACTCAGCTGATGCAGATGATGACGACGTTCATCCAGAACCAAAACAACAACAACAACAACAACAACAATAACAACAACAACAACAACCCATCGGGTTTTGATATGCTTACCAGGCTCTTGAGATTGAGGCCAGCAAAGTTCTCAGGAACGACTGATCCCATGGTGGCCAATGATTGGCTACGCTCCGTGAACAAGTACTTGGTAACCGTGGGCTGTACGGATGCTGAAAAGGTCAGATTTGCAGCACATTTGCTGGAAGGACCAGCCGCCACTTGGTGGGATAACTTCCAGATCACCACTCCCATAGAAGATGTGACATGGGCTATCTTTGAGGATGGCTTTCGTACTGCTCATATCTCATCTGGAGTGATGAGTCTGAAAAAGAAGGAGTTTCATAACCTGAAGCAGCGCCACCGCAGCGTGGCTGAATATATTGAGGAGTTCAACAATCTGGCGCGATATGCACCGGATGAAGTTGACACTGATGCTAAGAGGAAAGAAAAGTTCCTCGAAGGGTTGAATGATGAGTTGAATCTGTAGTTGGCTGTGGCCTATGTTCCCACTTATCAGTCTCTTTGTGACAAGGCTGCTATTTTGGAGAACAAAATAAAGCAAGTTGAAAGCAGGAAGAGGAAGCACTCTGACAAGCACAGCTCGAGATCGTCACACAAACGATCCCATTATGATGACAGTGGAAGCTCAGGATCCCACAAGCATGGAAAATTCAACAAGCACCACAACCACAACCATCATGACAACAAGCATCACCGTAGTCATGACAATGACAAGTACAAGAACCACAAGGGTGGATACATGAGTCACCACAGTGGTAATGGAAGTGGAAGTGGAAGTCAGCCTGTCAAGAAGGACATTAGTCAAGTTGAATGCTTCAAGTGCAAGAAGATGGGGCATTATGCAAATGAATGCCAAAAAAAAAGTTGAAGGACCCAACAAGCCCAACCCTTTTCAGAAGGGACAGGTGAACCACATCAATGTGGAGGAGGTCTATGAGGAACCTATTGCTGTTACTGGTAAGTTAAGCCTCAATTCTATTCCAGCATTTGTTCTTTTTGATACTGGAGCATCGCATTCATTCATATCAAAAGCATTTGTTGATAGAAATGAGTTTCCAACTGAAAACATTGGGTGTCCAATAAAAGTTAGTTCTCCGGGTGGAGATATGATAGTGAGTCTTGGATGCCGGGATCTAGTAATAGAGTTTGGAAAGCATAAATTTCCAGTGAGTCTGATAATCCTAGATTCCCAAGGACTGGACGTAATATTGGGAATGGATTGGATGGCTAAGTATGAAGGAGTACTAGATTGTGCTAATCGTACTGTTGCACTCACAACCCCAGAAAGAAAACGGATTAAATTCAAGTCTAACTTTGAATCAAAAGGGAGTAAGATAAATTCTCTTAAGGGGGTTAGCATTGACAGTGTGCCAATTGTGAGTGAATATCCGGATGTGTTCCTGGAAGAATTACCGGGAATGCCACCAGATAGAGATGTGGAGTTTCTTATATATTTGGTACCAGGATCTGAACCAATAGCAAAGAGACCATACAAGATGTCAGTGGATGAACTGAAAGAACTCAAGAAACAACTTGGAGAACAGTTGCAGAAAGGATTTATTCAACCAAGTTCATCATCTTGGGGAGCCCCAGTTTTGTTCGTGGAAAAGAAAGATAGAAGTCAAAGGTTATGCATAGATTACCGTTCACTTAACGAGGTGACTATTAAGAACAAATATCCTTTCCCTAGAATCAATGACTTGTTTGATCAGCTAGAAGGAGCTTGTGTGTTCTCAAAGATTGATCTCCGGTCAGGCTATTTTCAACTCAAGATAAGAGAACAAGACATACCTAAGACAGCGTTCACTACAAGGTATGGATTGTATTAGTATACCGTAATGCCTTTTGGTTTGACCAATGCTCCAGCATACTTCATGAATATGATGAACAAGGTGTTCATGGAATTCCTTGACAAGTTTGTTGTCGTTTTCATCGATGACATTTTAGTCTACTCCAAGAGCAAAGAGGAGCATGAAGGACATTTATGTTTAATACTTGAGAAGTTAAGAGAGCATAAAATTTATGCCAAATTCAGCAAGTGTGAATTCTGGTTGAATGAAGTTGTATTTCTTGGACATGTTATGACAAAGGATGGTGTAGCAGTTGATCCTGCTAAAGTATCAGCTGTGATAGAATGGGAATCTCCCAAGTCAGTAAAGGAAGTTCGTACTTTCCTTGGCTTAGCAGGTTACTACAGAAGGTTCATTGAAAATTTCTCCAAGGTAGCTAAGCCTATGACTGAATTGCTAAAGAAAGACAAGAAATTTACTTGGACGGAAGGTTGTGAACTCAGCTTTCAGGAATTGAAGAAGAGACTTGTGACAGCACCAGTCTTGTGTCTGCCAGATTTGGAAAAAGATTTCCAAGTATATTGTGATGCATCTCATCAGGGTTTGGGTGCAGTACTTATGCAAGAAGGAAAAGTTGTGGCGTATGCCTCGAGACAACTCAAAACTCATGAAGTGAACTATCCTACACATGATTTAGAGTTAGCCTCTGTTGTCCATGCGCTCAAAACATGGAGGCACTATCTTTTGGGAAAATGTTGTGAAGTGTTCACAGATCACAAGAGTTTGAAGTATATCTTCACCCAGAAGGAAATTAATATGAGACAAAGAAGATGGCTAGAACTTATCAAGGACTATGACTTAAGTTTGCAATACCACCCCGGTAAAGCAAATGTTGTAGCAGATGCTCTAAGTCGTAAGGTTTTTGTGAATGGCCTTACCAAAGGAGAATTGCCAGATGATCTGTGTACCCAATTTATAAAACTCAGATTGGAGATTGCGCCTGAAGGACATCTCATGACTTTGGATGTTCAACCCACTTTGTTGGACAAGATCAAAGAATCCCAGAAGATTGATAAGGAAATTGAAGAGATTAAAGAAAAGATTGGCAAAGGAAAAGCCAAAGGGTTCCATGAAGACGAACAGGGTACTTTATGGCATGGGAAACGTATCTGTGTTCCACAAGATCCGGAGCTGCGGAAACTAATTTTGCAGGAAGCACACAACTCACCGTATTCCATTCATCCGGGTAACACCAAAATGTACATGGACATGAAAGAAAGATTTTGGTGGAATAATCTCAAGAAGGACATCGCCAAACATATTGCTTTGTGTGATGTGTGTAGTAGAGTGAAAGCGGAACATCTGAAACCAGCAGGTTTGCTTCAACCACTACCTATTCCTGATTGGAAGTGGGACAAGATTGGTATGGATTTCATTACCGGATTACCAAGGACCCGGTCAGGATACGATTCTATTTGGGTAGTAGTGGATCGCCTAACTAAAGTGGCTCATTTCATACCCGTGAAGACAACCTATACAAGTGCTAAGTTAGCCAAAATCTACATGAGTAGAATTGTATGTCTGCATGGAGTGCCCAAGAGTATTGTGTCTGATAGGGGAACTCAATTCACTTCCCATTTTTGGAGACAGTTACATGAGTCATTGGGAACGAGGTTGGAATTCAGTACTTCTTTTCATCCTCAAACCGATGGACAAACCGAAAGGACTAATCAAATTCTTGAAGACATGTTGAGGGCATGTGCCCTAGACTATGGAGCCAGTTGGGATGAAAGTATGCCTTACGTAGAATTTTCTTATAACAACAGCTATCAAGCCAGCATTGAGATGGCACCATTTGAGTTTCTCTACGGAAGAAAGTGTACCACCCCATTGTTATGGAATGGTGTGGGAGAAAGAAGTTTATTCGGACCAGATCTTATCAAAGAAGCCGAAGAGAAGGTCAAGTTGGTTAAGGATAGGTTGAAGATAGCACAGTCCCGACAGAAAAGCTACGCGGATCCTAAGCGTAGAGAAGTCACCTACAAAGTTGGTGATAGAGCTTATCTTAGAGTGTCACCACTTCGTGGAGTGAAGAGGTTCGGAGTCAAAGGAAAATTGGCACCAAGATATGTTGAACCATTCAAGATTCTGAGTCGTAAAGGAGAAGTTGCCTATGAAATTAAACTGCTGGAATCTCTGTCAGCTGTCCATAATGTGTTTCATGTGAGTCAACTTAAGAAATGTCATCCAGAAATGGAAGAAACTTCTTTGAAGGATACTATACCTTTGGAGGAGGTTCAGTTGGAGAGCGATCTCACTTATGAAGAGAAGCCTATCAAGATTCTTGAGACTGCAGAAAGAGTCACACGGACCAAGACTATCAAGTTTTGTAAAGTGCAGTGGAATCATCATTCCGAAGAGGAAGCAACATGGGAAAGAGAAGATGATCTTCGGAAAGACCACCCTCACCTATTTGCTAGCCAATCCGAATCTCGAGGGCGAGATTCACCTTAAGGGGGTTAGATTTGTAACATCCCTAAAATCATGTTTTAAACTTATGCATAGCATCCATGCATCCATGAGCATAAGATTTTCATTTCAAACAAATCAATTCAAAACAGAAGCATTTGTGCTTATTATTTTATGTAAATTACTCAAACCTTTATGCTACTTGATGTTGAGAAAAGTACTGTTTATCTTTCAATAATGTTTAGAATCCAAACACAAGTGATTTCAAAAACTTGAGTAAAGTCTCAAAGCAAAATATGAAATAAAAACCAAATCTATGCCTATTATCACACCTCATGAAGCCATGGTTTTATTTTTATTTTCAAAAGACCCAAGTGTGTTTGAGTGAACACATGTGTTTGGCACTTATTTGAGTACAAGTTTGATGGTACAAAAATCCTGAAAAGCTTTGGATTCAAACAGATTTGAATTTATGTTTGAAAACCATTTCAGAAAAACAAACAGAAAAAGAAAAAGCCTAAAGAGAGAAAAAAATACCACCCAGCCGAATCTGGCCCAACTGGCCTAGCTAAGCCCAGCACCCCCACCCCCGCGAACCATTTTCTTCACTCGCCCCCGCACCCACTGGCTCGCTGATAGGCAGGACCCACTCCCTCTCCTTCTCTCTCGCTGACAGCCGCGGCCCACACGACGTCGTCGTCTCCACCCGCAGATAGCTCAATCCCCAAATCACGCCGTCCGTTCCCAGTATTGATTCGCGGCATCAATTCACGATGAATGCTGGAGTAAATCTCGCTCGCGACCAGGCTACTTAAACCCCCTCTGCCCCCTCTCCATTTTTCCCCAAACCCCAAATGCAGAGCGCCCCCAGGCTGCGAGAATTCCTCGCCGCAACCCCGCTGTTCCGATGACCTCGCCGACGAATTCCGGTGAGCACCGCATTCCCCTCTGCCCGTGGTTCATGCTATCTTGCTCTACATCTCTGTGCGCATCTACTGACACTTCCCGTTTGCTCGCGCATGGCCTGTAGCTTCGGCGACGACAACAACTGAGCTCCGTCGCTCTCTGCTCGAACTCCGGCGACCTTTCACCGTAAGTTCCAGCCTCCCCTTGCCCTCTGTTTGATACGCGTAAGATCCCCAGTGTCCTACACATCTAACGGTACCCTCCCCTTGTCTTAGCGCGGCTCAGAACATCGCCAACATCGACGAGCAGAATCCACAGCCGCCAGGGACAACTCCGACGAGCAATCCGCGACGATTCCGAGCACCCCTTCGCCAACCAGGGACACGTTGAGCTTCACCTCGTCACTGCGGTTCTGGTGAGCATCCTCCCACCTCCCCGCGCGACCTAGTTCGCCGGCTCCGCCACTGACAGAGCGCTCCGCCGCTCGCCGCCGCGCCAGCGCCGCTCGAGTTAGGTCAAGTCAGTATCCACCGTTAGATGTAGATCTTGCGGCTAAGATTAGAACTTAAACGAAGAGGTATGAGCGCATCTGAGCCACTAGATCTAACTTAAATCCTACGGCTCGCAGAGACTGATCCGCACGAAACGGTACCGGCCAGTAGAATAGCGCCGCGTGGCAGTGGTTTAGGTTTAAAACAAGATTTGAATCTGATTAATGTTTGAATTTGATTTGGCTATAACTTTTGATCCCCACGTTAGAAATTGACAAATTTTATACCGTTGGAATCAGGAGAGCAAGCTCTTTATAAATATGCAATGTGTTTAATGTTTAGCTTCTGTTAAAAAGGTTTTATTTGTAGAAACTTGTGTAGGGATAATTTGAGTATATGAAATGTTTAGGAAATGATTTAGGGTTTAAACAAATGTTGTTGGCAAGTTTTCAACTTGTTTATGAATCAGTACTGTTTACTTGCTTTGTTGAGTTTTAAAAATCATCACATATCATTTGCATGCATGCATATATTTTTGATTGTATATGTTTTGTATGTGATTGTGGCTATGAATCTTTGTGTAGATTTTGGTGCTAGTGATTGTGATTGTGAGGAGTGTAGCTACTCTCCAAACTACCAAGGCAAGTTGTACTCCATGGATATTTTTATCCCATGTTTTATACCTAGCATTAGAAGTATATTTGGCTAAGTCTTGCATGATAATATTTTGCTTATATGCCATGTTGGGAAATCCTAAGTAGTTGTAGAATTGCTAGGGAATTTCTAAGTTAAGTTACTATCTATGCCATTCTTAGCCGAGCTAGTAACAAACCAGGGTTGGTGAAATATACATGCTATGATGAAAAATAATTCTAAGTCTTTGGACTTGTGTTTTGCCTAATAAAACAACTAAGTTAATAAAACACATGGGTGGAATGGAAGGAATGGTTTATGTTGAGTGGTTACACAAGGCCCGTCTCTATGGTTTACCTTATGTATCTCACTTGTGGTAAGCCACCCAGGAACAAAGAGATTTTAGAGGCCAAGTGTTAAGAAGCTTCTAGTGCAGCCACTTGGCAATATGGGCTCTGCCTGGACCATATAGGTTGCTAGAACTTAGCCATTTGGACAGTTGGTGGTAGTGGAAATGATAGGTTGGAGCGCGTCCATTTGGTCTAAGGAAAGGCTTCTGAAAGGTCCTGTCTTGGTGAAACCAAGTCTGGTGGGGAAAGTGCACAACCTCTGCAGATGGAAAAATCTAAGTACTTAGCCAAGTCCTTGGTAATGGACAACTTGAGCATCAAGACATGGAAGCTATCAAGAATCTCCTCATCCCAATTTCTAAGTAAAATTTGTGGGTGAGCAAGGGTGAAGGACCTCAATGTCTATTGGTGGTTCCTTGGGAAAAGTTTTGACAAAGAAAAACTTAGTGATTTCAACTAATAGGAAAAACCTATTTTGAGCAAAGCAAGCCAAGCTACACTTAGCCAAATTGCATATAGTATCTAGTCCACTTAAAATTTTACTAAGGTATCACTTGCCAATACTATTCCAAAGTATTGACCCACTGTGGCTGTAACTTGTGATGTTGCAGGTTACTCTGTTGAGGATTAGGTGTCATGAGTCTACACTCAACATGTTTGCCTGTGGCACATGAAGATGAAGACTTTTATTTATTTACTTATTCAAACTCTTGTATTAGGACCGTGGCCTTGGAGTTGTAAAGACTATGTTTATCTCTGGAATGGCTGTAATAAATGACCTTTGTATCTGTGTACTTCATCTTAAATTGTGGATGCTAGCATTGATCTAGGGACTAGCATTGCAATCACAGGGATCCTTTTCCTTTATAAAGGAGGGATCTTACAGCACCCGACTGTGCTCTGCTAGTAAGTTTCCGTGTCAACAGGCAAGATGGAAATCCCGACGGACGCGTTGGATACATCACTTGAAAAACACTGGATTCGACTCCTATAAGACCTCAATGGCCTGAGTCGAATTACACCAGTATTAGTTCCATATTCGAGTCCGGAGAATCGAGTCTGATGAAGATCGTGTTGTTTTGTCCTATGACAACTAACTGGCCCTGATCCGTTAGGTGAGCCAGGCACACACATCAACAATCCCTATGAACTAAATGTTTCTTCCTGAGAAACAAGTTTGATTAGAAAGCACCCGAAAGATTGTGGAGTCTCCAGCCGAATCTACGATTCGACTGAACACTCAGGGGCTACTGACATGGATATACCCTACAGGTGCACAACATTAGCATACCCGGTCCAGCCCAAGGAAGGCCCACGTGAGGACACGCAGCCCATGAAGATTTCGGGTGGCCCAAGCCCGTGGCGATTTCGACTCCTTGGAGGACAAGTCTAGGTTAGATAGAATTTCAAAGGATATCAACCCTAATATGTAACCGAGTTGACCTATCCCGAGACCTAGCCTATCTATATAAAGGCTAGGAGGGTACAGCGAGAAGGATCCTCAACTCACCTCATACACACACCTCCACGCCAGATCGCATCTGCGCACCCTGTAACCTTCGGTTCCGCCGTAATTAAGAATAGACAAGCAGGAGTAGGGTTTTCCCTCCGGGAGCCTGGACCTGGGTAAACCTCGTGCCCCCGTGTTGCTTGCCTATTAACCGTTCCACGACTTCCAGTATCCCCATCTTCTCGAAACCCAAGTCCATAACAATGGACATTGACGAGTCGAACCCTCGTCAGCGGGAACTACACGGCCGGAGAAAATCCTCCTACCGTATAGTTGGTCGTTAAAGCCCCTACTTCCTGTGATCGCCTCGGGTTTTCTTCTGGTGTCATTGATATTTCCTAAATTAGCAATTTATGCTGTTTTTGACTCCTTTTCGCTCCAATACAACTGGTCCAAGAATTGTGTCCATCGTATCCATCATTTGTCCTGATCCTGGTGAAAAGGACATAAAGGATGCGCGCGAACGCCATAAAATACCAAGAACCCACCACTACAATGCAAAATAATAATATAAAACATGATGCAAATATGCACTCATCATTGGTCTTTCTATATCTATTTTAATTGTCACTTCATTAGTCTGCTTGCATCTTGATTGTATTAAGATGCTCCCTGTATTCATCTATTTAACGGATGGGAACCTGCAGTGACGATGCAATAATGCTATCTAGTGACGATATTTTTTGCTTTACCTTTGAAGTCCAGTCATCAGATGAAGATGAGCCCAATGAGAGGATTGAGTTTAGAGGTATCAAAAGAACATCAAAATCGCAGTCATCTATTTTGTATGTGTTTAGATGGGTAGACATTGATTTGTTGTTGCATTAGAGTCTCAACACAAGGGGGACACTGATTTTGATAAGAAAATCTTTTTTGGAAACGACATGTATCTGAAAGAAGTTCATGTAGACTTCCTCTTAGACTGGTGTAAACCCGAATTTCCACCAGAAATCAAGTACTACATCTACAGGCTGCCCTATTCATCTGTCATGAAAAAGAAGTGCAAGATGATAAGATGATATATTCTTGATAACATTATCAACAAGCTACCATCTGATATTCAAATACTTCTAGTAATCACAAGCATGCTAATTCTTCAATTCTCTATACTTGCCCAGACATTTGGAGCTAAGTTCACAAGAAAATACCTAAAGAATCTCCTTGATGAATCTATTGATGCCCATGTTTGGCAAATGAAGATCAAAATGCCAAAGATGGTTAGGATAAAGATGGGAGCTGAGTCAAATGCAATTTTGACGACTGGATGTGAGAAGCTTCTACCTAAAGCAAGATAGTATTGTCCTTTTTTATTTGAGGAAAAATGTAATGGAGAGATACATATTCTGGTTCAGCAGCTTCCACGGGGTGACCCATTATAAATGCAATGCTGGTTTCTTAGAGAGTACTAATTATGCTAGCTGATTGATTTATGTAATGCATTTTGTATGTACTACTATAATGTGTAATGGCTAAATTTGTATGGATTTCCCCAACTATATATATCTGGCTAATGTTTACCACGATTGAGAGGCTATATATATGTTCTTGAGTTATTATGTCTATCTGGCTATTGAATCGTGATTATGTGTCATGTTAGCTATGATCGAGTTTGAATTAGCTGCTACTATTTAAAATAGTTTACACACACTTGAGATGGTCAGTTTAAATATCTGCTTCAAGACACACTAGTTATAGAGACGGTCTTTTCTACAATTCGACTTAGGTCTCCTTATTATTGGAGACGGTCCCTAGTATAGGCCGCGTGAGGTTGAGGAGTTGCTGCAAGGGTTCGAAAATATTGTACGTTTCCAGCTCATACATGTTAGAGGCGTTTTCCTTTTTGCAACGTCTAAGGTCGCGTATCTTAGAGCCGCAAGGAAAAACCAGCTTAGGTGGTGTGCTGTTAGAAGCTATACGCTTGAGCCGGAACGAGAAACTGTTTGAGGCCTACGAGAAATTGATGTCTCTAAGTAACAAGTTTGTACTAGTGTACGGGAACAAACATAGTCGTTGAGAGGGATCTCAACGCCGAGGGGAAATGTCGGGGCCCTCGGCATAGCTTGCACAGTGCCCACGATAGTAAAAAAACCGTCGGCATAGCCAAACCATTGACATAGAGGAGCAACACCGAGGGGGATCATCGGTGTAGGAAAATGTAGGGGTTCGTAGCATGGAAAACAAAAAATTCTACCGTATGCAAACAAACAAGCCAAGATCTATCTACTAGATTGTAGCAACGAGTCGATAGAGGAACTCACCCTCGAAGATTCCAAAGTGTTTAACGAGAGCAGATTCTTGTGGATGATGTAGTCGTACTCTTGCCGATCTCAAGATCGTGTAGACGATCCTTCCGGCGCTGCGTTCCAGCAGCGCTTCCGCAGTCGGTCACACGTTCGGTACTTGATGAAGACCTTCCTCTCCCTTGTTCCAGCAGGTAGCGGAGGTTGTAGCACTCTCCTCGCGATTCCGGCAACACGACGACGTGGTACCAAAATTAGAGGGGAGATCTCGCAGGGCTTCGCCTTAAGCCGGAGCGAGTATGGTGGACTATGAGAGAGGCCTTGGCGATCTAGGGTTTAGAGGCACCAAGGGGCGGAGCTTGGCCGGCGGCCTAGGGCTTGGGGAATCCCCAAGTCGGCGGCTAGGAGAAACCCTAGGGGGCGGCGACGACTTGGTGGAGGCCGGCGGCTAGGGCTAGGGTTTGGGTGGTGTTGGGTGTAGGGAAGAGGGGCAGCCCTGCCCCTCCTTTTATAGGTGGGAGGGCGCGGCCAAGGGGGAGGGAGTCCTCCCCCAAGTCGGCCTCCTTGGCCGGCGGGTGGACGGAGAGGAACTCCTCCCCATGTAGGTTTCCTACTCTCCCTCCACCAAGCAAAACTGCCGTTTGACTTTTCAAATTGGCGTTTGACTTTTCAAACTAGGATTTGATTTCTTCCTTTATTTTTCTCAGCCATGATACCTAGTACATGATGCAACCATTCCACATTGTCATGACACATTCATGTACCCTTCCCCTCCGGAGTGCCAGACCTTCCGGAACCTTCTAGAACATTCCCGATGAAAACACTGGAATCATTCCCCAACTCCAAAACAGGACTTTCCTTATATGAATCTTATTCTTCGGACCATTCCGGATCTCCTTGTGATATCCCGGATCCCATCTGAGACTCCGAACAACATTCCGTCTCTTACTCATCATTCCATAACTACTCAACAACATCGAATCCTTAAGTGTGTCTCCCTACGGTTCGTGAATTATGCGGACATGATCGAGACACTTCTCCGAACAATAACCAATAGAGGAATCTGGAAATTCATATGGCTCCCACATATTTCTACGATTACTTTGCGATCGAATGAACCACTTACATACGATACCAATTTCCCTTTGTCTCACGATAGTTTACTTATCTGAGGTTTTGATCGTCGGTATCTCTGCATACCTAGTTCAACCTCGTTACTGATAAGTACTCTTTTCTCGTTCCCGTGATATGTGATCCCTTGTGAGCCATTCACATGCTTGCAAGCTAATTGGATGACATTCCACCGAGAGGGCCCAGAGTATATCTATCCGTCATATGGATGGACAAATCCCACTCTTGATCCATGTGTCTGAACCCATACTTTCCGAACACTCAATGCCACCTTTATAGCCACCCAGTTACGGTGTGGTGTTTGATGTCATCAAAGAATCCTTCCGGTGATGGTGATAAGCATGATCTCATGGTTGAAGGAATTAGGTTACTATGTATCAGAAAGCTTATAGCAATTGAACTATTAAAATGACTTGATCTTTATGCTATGCTTATCTATAGGAGTATGTCCACCATACCATTCTCCTAATGATATGATCTTGTTATTAACAACATCTCAAATGTTCATGATCAAGAAACTATGATCATCTATTAATCAACAAGCTAGTATTAAGAAGAGGCTTTACTAGGGACTCTAATTTAGTTTACAGATCACACAAGTATTAATGTTTCTTGTTAATACTATTATAGCATGAATGTAAACATTTATCATAAACACAAAGATATAATAATAACTACATTTATTATTGCCTCTAGGGCATATCTCCAACAGAAAACCCTTAGCATAGATCGAGCAACGCCGAGGGCCATTGTCGGCATAGGCTAAGAACGCATCACATTCGAGTGTTGTGGAAGACCGCTGGACGTACAACTCACGGCTTAGGGCAATGCTAAGGGGTTAATCGTCGGCGTAGCTCTGTGTACACGTAGTTAATGGCACAAAGCAAATCCGAGCAGTACCTACGAAAAGGGGAATCCCCTCGGCGTTGCTCCACCTACACCGAGGGTACTCCCCTCGGCATTGCTGCACCCCTGTTCAAAAAATAGGCCGAATCAGCGATTAATAGGCCAATTAATCACTACTAGGGACCTAACCGTGTCGATTACCACTAATCATTTGTGTTAATAGTTTAGCCCGATTAATAGCTATGACAGTCCGAATACTAGGTATGTTCCCGATTAACTACTACACTTGGTCAAAAAATTTGCAAGATTATCAACACATATCACCCATCCATCCGCTAGCCCGCCCCAATGAAGTAGGTTTTTCGAAGCTCCCGCTTGATACCATCACCAGCCAGTTCCTTGTCGTTGTTGACCAGTTCCTCATAGTTTCCGATCAGAAATCAGATACAAGAGCTCCAGCTCCTTGAGGATCTCATCCGGGAGCTCGAGGCTGCCTTTAATAGGGTAGGTGGTTGAGGTGCACACGAGTCATATGTGTTTTAGGTACTAATTTTTTTAGGCTGCACCGATTAATAGCTGACCGATTAAATCAGTTAATCGTCCTAATTCTGATTAGTCGCTACTTCCAAGACAACCGAGTAGTTAACGATTACCGATTTCCTTACCATTGGCTGCACCTACGCCGAGGGTATTCCCCTCGGCGTTTTTCTTTTCCCATTATTTTATACCTTTGATTTTCTATATATATATGTGTTTGTGTGTGTGTGTGAATTTAATATGTTTGCATTTGAATTCTTTGGTTGCATAATACTTTTATTTTCTAGTAATATATCACATATATAGAACGATCTATATGGTATAGACCACCGTGGCCCACAGAGTGGTGTTTCGGTGGAGAAAGACCACATAATAGTTTTAGTTTCTAGAAATATATCACATAATACTTTTAGTTTCTAGTAATATATCATTTTTGTTTATTTATTAAATAATTTTTTGGAATTCAAAAAATAAAGGCATGTGACATCGTGACCTAAGGGTTAACAGGATTGATAGTATATTATTATCAACAATGTATAGTGTGATAAGTCGGAAGCTTATATGGAAGGAACGAAGAAGTTAAGCATGTTGGAACTAGAGTAGTCTGAGGATAGATAACCTAGTGGGAAGTGTGACCTTGAGTGTGCAATTTAACATGAGATTAAATGTGCTTAGAGTTAAAAATATTTCCTATGCAATTAAACATTCAAATAATTCAAATATTTTGAAATTTTCAAAAAAAAATCTCCATGTGGCCACCAATGCCGAGGGACCCTCGGCATAGCTCCACCAACGCCGAGCGTTTCCCCCTCGGTGTTGCTCCTACACCCCACTCCTCGAGCGCACTCCACGTGGCCACCTAAGCCGAGCGTTTCCCCCTCAGTGTTGCTCTTAGACACCTTCTTCTGCTTGTCGTTAACTTTCTAAGCTGACGACCGGACTATGCCAAGGGGCGAGATGAACTGTCAGCAGAAGCCTCTATGCCGAGGGCCAAAGCAACGCCGACGGTATCGAGCTGTGCCGAGTACCACCTAAGCCGAGGGCTTAGTGCCGAGAGTCACCCTCAACATTGACTAAAGCCGTGGGTTATCTGGGTTACGCCGAGCGTTTTACCCCTCAGCGTTGAACTTCCTTCCCATAGTCATGCAGAGAACGGGTGTAATAATTAAACTTTTGAATAATAAAGCACCCATTATCGAAAAAAGGTACAACCAGTAAAGGTCATGACTAGGATTTTCACCTCAGAAATCTAGACTTGGTGCCCAAAGAACACCAAGAATTAAGTTCCCGTGTGTTGCTTTCCTCGCTTGCCAAGCCTGCTGAAAAACACCGATCATTCGGCGCACTCTGTTCACCATATCCAAACTCATTCCATCAAGATCCACTTGGTCTTTCGGGCGTAACCATCTTGATATTCCCAACAATTCTCAGCAACCATAATAATCACAGCTAAATATGCCATGTCAATGTATCTGGTGGTTCCAACAAAATTGTATCCTCTAGACGTGCCTCCTCGAAGCCACACATGCAGATTCACCAATGTGGTAGTTTTGTCAACTAGAGAGGTGTACTTCTTCGAGTAATCAAGCCTCCGGTAAAGAGAATTCATCCGTTCCAACCGAACAAGAACTCGACATCTTAGCGCACGCGCGCCACTGACCGTTATGTGCAACTGCTTGCGTAAGCACGGCTCCGACATAAGGACCGTGTAGCACTATGGGGCAGGTGTTGATCCCATTGATACTAGTGTGGCGGCCACCGGGCACCTAGCCAGACCATCATCCAGGAGCACACAACGCTGGCGACGGCGTGATATCCATCAGGCCATAGCGTCCCTTATGTGGACTGGATCAGAAGACGTCCCGTGGAAGGAGATGGTAGAGAACTGACAGGGTTGAAGGAAGAAGACGCGGGGAGACACACCATCATTGCCATTTGTCGGCATGCGGCATCTTTTGGCTGCGGTGGGGTGAACATGGCGATAGGGATGGGCTCCCTTTGGCGGCTAGTTCTGATCACCTCCAGAGTCGCATGTCCGTGCGACCCGAGAGGCAGTTATGTTTGCATGAATTTTGCATAAACAGATAGAGGGGAATTTTCTTAATATTTGGACAAATTAACCATAATTTTCTGAGATTATTCGAAATAGTTATTAGTTTTACTAGGTTATATAAAACATTTTCTAGAAATAGATTAACAACGAAAACATTTTTATACTGAGTTACTCCTCCTAGCCACGCTGGCTAACCAGTGGGGCCTGGGCCTGGCCCAAGGCTACGGCCACATCAGCGATCCACCACAGCCCCAATTTTCTATTTTGTTTTTGGTTTTCCTCACGCGTGGGACCCACCTGCCAATCCTCCAGCGTGGTGTGTTGGTCGCCAGGACCGGGACGGTCTGTACCCTACCTGCTCGAGGCCAAGCGCGCGCTCGCAGGGAAGACCTGTTCGTGTTCAAGCTCGATCGGGATAGAGTTGACATCTGAAACGGATCTAAACCGTGCCTTATATATCCTCCCTATATATGGGACTGGATCATATATATCGCACGCGCGCCGCGGTGACGTTCCAAACTTCCAATCTGCAATCCCCCCCGGCCCCCCTCTCATGGTCATGGAGATCAACATTGTACGAGTAAGTAGCAGCAGCTGGCTTTGCCAATTCGTGCATCTACAATCGCCCTAATTATCGATCTATCTATTCTGTCTGTGCAACCGCAGGCGCAGGGCAAAGGTATGGAGGATGGAATCAACAAGCAGCAATATCACGACAGGTTTAGCGCGCTCCCTGACGACATCCTCCTCGCCATCCTCCAGCTGGTCGACCTGCGCACCGCCGTCAGGGTGGGCGTCCTCGCGAGGCGACTGAGGCGCCTCCCCAATCTGCTCTCGGACCTGCACATGGACGTCGCCGACATCATACCGCACTCGTGGGATTTCTCTCCTCACACGGCGGACCATGTCATGGCGACCTACACCGACGCCACGAGGTGGTTTCTTTCGGCTCGTCCCACCGAAGAACATCGGCCGAGTATCAAGAGCCTTCGCCTCGCGTTCTACCTCATAGACCCTTACCTGCGCTCCATCGGAGACGCCGTCGCCGAGAGCGGCGGAGCCGGGCGTCTGGAGTTCGCCATACGGGCACACATGCACCCCTGCAACAGGGTCAGGCATGTGCACCACCATGCCATGTTCGTGCGACGCCTTATGGCATTCGTCGCCGCGTGCCCCGTCGCTTTCGGCTGGCTCACCAGCCTCACCCTGCAAAACATCAGCTTCGGCGACACGGAGATGCCGGATCTCCTCAACGCCTGCAACCGGCTGGAGCTCCTTTCCCTGATCCGTTGTGGCGGCTCTAGCTTCGGAGTCGGAGGCCCCCTCCTACGGATAGACGCTCCCGGCTCCTCGCTGCTGGCCCTGGAGATCCGCGATTCCTTCTACCCAGGGATCGAGCTGACCAGCCTGCCGAAACTAGAGCGGGTTTTCTGCGATGACAGCTTCGATGACTTGGTCGGGATCTTCCCGATGCGGTTTGGCAATGTCCCTCGCCTGCACGACTTAAACCTGTCAGCGCAGCATCTGTATTACTGCTATGGGAATCCAAGACAGCTCCTCCCCGCGTTCACTAACCTCAGAGTTATTCATCTCTGCGACCTGGACATTCAAAAAATGGTGTGGACTCTTTTTCTTCTCCAAGCCGCGCCTTTGCTCCACAAACTTTCTCTTAAGGTACGTAATTTAAGTGCACACGTACGTTCAAACTAGGGTGGCATATATATATTTATGACGCGACGGCGGCCGGTCTTTTTCTTTTTGTTGCGTGCGTGCATGCAGATACATGGGCCTCGCTGCTACGAGACCAATGTGGTGGAAGAAGCACCAAAGTACGAGCACCAGAACCTGAGTCTGCTGGAGATGAAAGGCTTTGCTGGACTTAGATCAGAGGTTGAGGTGGTACGGTACATCTGGCTCGTCATGGAGCGTGCTGTCTTTTTGAAGAAAATCCACTTTGTTGAACAATGCCGGTTTATTGGAAACTGCAATAATAATGCTGCCAGATGCTCATGCTGTCGGCGCAACGAGCAACAAATTGCCAATCTGTTAAGCAAGGTAGTACTCGCTCATCAATTCGGTAGAGCTCCCGAGATAACCGTAGAATAATCGATGTCCGGTAACACTAGATTGTGAGTTGTGTCGTGTTCGCGGTTGATTCTTATTGGTGTAATTCATCATCCCTAAGCAAACCGTTTTTGATTTGGGACGGAGGAGTTTGTAGTGAAAACCAAGCGCACTTCTCTCAACTGGGAGTGTATGCAAGTGTGTACTTTGTAATGTTTTTGTGTTAATAGCACACTAGTTTCTAGGATCTTTATCTCATAAATTCGAGTTACAGGCTATATGTATTCAACAGGTTTTAGCCATTACAGGAAGAGGAACCGGAGGAGGAAGAGAGAAGAGCAGAGGAGGCCGGAGCCGCCCGGTACCAAGCCAAGTAGCCCGCCGCGCATCCTCTCGTATATGTAGGATCAATAATGCTAGAGTTGGGGGGTTACCTCTGATACACGAGGAAGGATGTCACGCTCTGAGACGCGCTCGAGGGGCGATCATGGCGGTTCCCCGGCGTTCCTCGGCTCGTGCCATCCTTGCCGCGCGGACTCCGAGTCGTCTCGACCGGCCACTGTTCCGATCCCCTCCCCTGTTCATCAGGCACGCGTCGGGGGGTTCGGACAGGGCCCACTTCCCCTCGGGGAGGGCGGCGTACGGGAGTTACCAGCATTCACTGTCGCCGTTCCCCCTCCGACTCACTCCATCCCCCTGCCGACCACCTCGATTTTGCCGCTCTCGACTCCGCCCTCGCATTCGCCGCTCTCGACTCCAACCTCGCCTTCGACATCGCCTTCTTCGTGCTCGACTCCGCCCTCGCCCCCGTCCCTGCTGCGGCTTCCCTGCCTCCCACTGGTGAGGAATCTCGCGGCGTGGCGTCTGACCCTGGCGATTCCAGTCTATGGAGGGGAGAATGAGCCGTGTAGCGGCTCGGCTCCTTGCGGGGCAGAGATTGGAGGGCTTCTCGAAGAGATTGAAGCGCCAGGATGTTCCTTCCCTGATTACAGGAGCCGTCCTCCATCAGGCCATCGATTGGGGAGGGGGAAGGACTTCGACAAGCTCGTCATGCAAGAGAAAATCTCGCGCCCCTGATGCCGATCTCTGGTTCATCGACTCCTTCTTCGACTTCGCCGGCCTCGACAAGGGGATTGGGGAGGAGTCGGCGTGCTGGCAAGCGTGCGGTGGGGCGCCCTCGCAAGTTCGACATTGACGTCTACAGTCCCGTTCAAGCCCGTCAAAGGAAAGCAAGTGCCCCTGCGGCGGCGGGGAGGAGGCAGCGTGGTCGCCCTCGCGGATCTACGAGCAGGAGTTTGGCTTCACTGTTGGGTCCACCGTCATCGACACCGGGAGACAGGACCATCTTCTCCATTCCCCTACACCCAGAGCAGGGGAGGTTCTCGTTTCGCGATGCACTGGCAGCAGCAACCTTGGTGGCGCTCAGGCGAGACTCGGTCAACGTGGGGGCTGTGATGTGCGCCCACCTGGAAGAGGGACAAGACAGGTGATGAACACCTCGACGCTCGGCCCAGAGCCACCTGGTCTCGCTTTGGCATTCACGTGTGCTGGCATGGAGGATGAAGCTGACAAGGCCTGGAGTTTTTTCTTCGGACAATTGTGGGAAGACGAAGATACCCCTCCTAGGGTTTGGCTGACTACTTCTACACCACCCTCCCTTCGTGTCTGGATCCTGAAAGAGCTCGTTCAGTCCCGTTCCTTTGTGGCGGCGGACTGTTTCCCCCTCTCTCCAGATGATGAGCCAGATCTAAGCTCCACTCTCTCTCTTAGTGCTGAGACTTGGAATATCCATCCAAAGCCATCGTTCAAGCATATTCTGGAGGTTTGCAGTATGGCTGAGAAGGGTAGAGGCAGGGGAAGAGGTCGTGGTGGCAACAACAAGGGGGAGCAATGGCTGCAGCAGCAACCACCTCAACAACTTCCTCCTTTTGGTTTTGGCTACCAGCATCCTCCCATGCCACAGCAAGCTTAGATGATGCCCCCAGTATGGATCTTACCCTCCTTTTAGCTTCCCTCCATGGCAATTTGGTCAGCACCCCAATCCTGCATTTCAGGGGCAATTCACTGTGCCTTGGCAACAACCTCCCCCTGGTTTTGCTGGCCAGTGGATGCCTCCCCAGCAGGTTGTGCAACCTTCCACTCAAAAGCCTCAGGGGAGTAGATCTTCTCAATATGGGAAGAACTAAAAGCAGAAGGTTCAAGAAGTCAGTAAGGGTGATGATGCTAAGTCTGCGGAGGGTGCCCAACAGTCTGTTCTCTCTGAGTCTGGGGCTGGAGTTCAGGATAAATTGGATATCTATGCTGAAGTTATTCGCTACAACTGTGGGGAGCCAGGACATCACAAAGCTGCTTGCTCCTCTCCCAGAATTTGTTTCATTTGTAGATCTTTAGACCATGAGGTTGGAGCCTGTCCAGTTAAAAAACAGCCTTAGCAGATTGCTAAGTTTGTTGGAAGTGCAGCTTCAGGTCTAGGGTTTTATCATATTGAGCTACCCTTCATGACTTTTGAAGCTGTCCCTCCAAAAAGCACTGGCCTTGTGTATGTTGATCAGGGGAGTATCTCTAAGGAGGAACTCTATCAGAACCTTCTTGCTGTTTATAGAACCAATTGGCCTTGGCAGATCAGATGCCTTGATGAATGGTCCTTCCTGGTGAAATTTCCACCACATCTCAAGGTTGAGGAGATTGCTGGTTATCCTAGCTTTGGGCTGCCTAAGGAAGGTGTATTTGTTAAGGTGCATGTCTGGAATGGGGCATTGGACTACTATGCTGAGTTGCAAGATGTTTGGCTTCAAATTAAGGGTCTGAATCAAGCCTGGTGCAAATGGCCAACTCTCATGCAGTTTGTCACTGCTTTTGGCATCATGCAAGATGTTGACTGGTATGGCATGTTCAGATCCTTCTATGAGACAGTTAGAGTTAAGATCAAGTGTAGGGACCATACTAGGATTCCTGCCTCCAGAATCTTTGAGGTTAATGGAGTCCTTTTCCAAATTCACTTTGTTGTGGAAGGGCCTGCAAGTGTGGTTAATGTTGAGGATGAAGACCCTGACAACATTCATCCTCCTAACCCTAATGAACATGAAGATCAGCTTGAGGATCAACCTCCAGAAGCAAAGAAAAGCTCTGATAAGATGGACACTGATGCCAGCTTGGGTGGGGATAAGTCATCCACTACCCCCACCCAGCAGAAAAGCGAAGACCCAGGGAGTTCAAAACAAAGGTCATTGGATGCATTGGCTGCTAAAATTCAGGAGGTTACTAGTTGTTATGATCTCAATAGCCCTGTGCATATTTGCTCTAGCAAGCTTGTTCCTATTGTTGATGAGGATTCCATGGCAAAAAACAAGGTGCTGGATTGGATGCAGGGCATGCATACTGAGGATGCCTGTGTCAACCTCATCCAGGAAATGGAGTTAGCTAATGAAAACTCCTTTTACTATGAGGATCCAGATATGGAGCTTAGCCAGGAGGTCTTGGTGAATCATGAACCTGAAAGAGAGAAAGACAAAAAACAAGAGAAGGAAAACAAGTGGGGGCCTGTGCTTGGTGCAAGACAGAGTGCTAGGTTTGCTGATAAGGAAGGGAAGACTATGCTACAGAAAGCTCAAGAGATTACCATGAAGAGGAACCTGGAAAAAAATACTTGCTGGGGAGGTGACCTCAGATAGGGTAAAGACGGGGAAAGACGAAAGGATGTTCCTCGTCCAGTTTCCGAGTTACAGCCTGAGCCGGTCGGATCCTGTAGAGGTCGGCCGAGATATGAGAGGGCAGGACCCTTATGATAATGGCAAGGCATTACCTAGCCGAGATACTGCGTAAGTCGGCCGAGTTAGCCCGAGTAGTCTTAATGCAGGTGAAGGACGAGCCGAGTTACGTGAGGCAGGGCCGAATAATACGAAGCTTACAGGAGAAGGAGAAGCCTAAAGTCAAACTCTAGCCACAGGCTAGGGAGAATCTAAGCAGAGCCAAGCACAAGGGACAAAGGCGCAGAGCGACAGAGGGGCAGAAGGAGGTCACGGAGGTGACAGTCCTGAAGCCCGAGGCACGCAGGAGGGGCCCTCTGGAACCTTGCCGTCATTAGAAGGACAACACGGAAAGGAGGCCGCCAAATTACTATATTGGTACAAGCATATTCCTCGAATATGCTTGCCACGTCAGCCCTAAAGGAACCCAAGGCTCTCCTTTATAAGGGGAGGCTTGGACCCTGAGGAGGGCATCGGCTCATTTTAGTACCGTTAGGCTGGAAAAGGTCTCCCTTTCTCCTTGTATACAGCTCAAGGAGAACTTGTAGCCCAAGGAAGGAGAAATAAAGATCTTTACCTTAGTCTTTTGTATGTAGAATCAGCTACATCTTTCCTCCCCAGATCCCTCTAGCATCCATTGGCCCCGTACTTTAGCCTACCCATGGCATCTGCCGTGCCACCACCACGACAGTTGGCGCCCACCGTGGGGCCAGCAGCGGTGCTAGCTGGAGTCATGATCCGGACAGGAAACTTCATCGACACTGGCGAGTGCATTGTCTCTGGCTTGGTCCGGAGATTTGATCTCTGTGACTACGTCAGCGACAACACGGGCAGCTTCAAGGGAAAAGCTCCTCCGTGCAATGACGTCTTCATCAGCTTGGGCATGCACCAGATCTACGTCGGCGTGGACATCTCCGGCGTTTATCCTCACCAAGTTGTTGTTGCAGGAGAACCTCCCCTTAGCGCCGCAAGCAGTCCACGCGGAGTGCGCCCTGTCAGCAGCGTCGAGGTGATGGTCGCAGCCGGGGTGCAGGCGGAAGTAGCAGGCGCCGGATCAAGCAGAGACCCTGCGGAGGGAGTGCAGGTCGCGCCCAGGCATACAGCTCCACAACCCACCGAGGTAATCCCTTCAGTGGCCAAACAGGCCGAGGTGCAGGAGACAACCCCAAAGGCACCAAGGGTAAGAGGGCCACCTCTGGAAAGACCAGAAAACATTCTTCAGGCAACCATAGATAATATGACTACACCTGTAGCACCGATACTTGATCCGGCAAATGCTCAGGCAGAGTTGGAAGAAACTAGGCAAAAGGTGGTGGTAGAGGCAAAAAAGGTGTCGGCCTTGCGGGAGTCCTTAAACAGGACCCTGCGAGAATATGCCAAGGCAAACAAGCTTGACGTCACCCCCGAGCGGGTTGACGAGTTGAGATTAAGAGGAAAGAACCTCATAGATGATATCAACAAGGAGCATGATGCTCATAAGGCAGAATCAGTTGATCTAGGCTTGCCAAGATACAGTACCCCAGCAAAGAACCTGAGAGCGGCAAATGCCGCAGCATTAGAGTTAGAAGGATTGACCGGCGAAGCCCGGCAGAAACAGCAAGAAAGAGTGAATGAGATGGTGCGCATTGCGAACCAGCAGAATGAAGAAATGCTCAGAGCAGACCCGGCGAGGCCAGGTGCCTCGCGAGTGGTTCACTCGGCTGGAGATGCACCTGCCTTATCTGTGGCAGCAGCATCTTCACCCGGAAACAATGCACGAAAGGACAGAGCAGTAACTTCGGGAAAGAGAAATAAGCAAATTGTTCCATATGATCCGGCGATAGCCGGAAAAGCAAATGAGAACAGAGGAAATGGAAGCCGCGATAACAATGGCGAGAGAAACCCCGGCCGTGCCGAGAAGGGCAGCGGAAGCCGAGGCAATGGAGATCTCGGAAGAGGAGAACTCAGAAGAGGGAATCACGAGAACAATATCCCGATCGAAGGAAGGAGAGAACCGCCACCCAACCCGCAGCCGAGACATGAACCTCGGCAGGAAAGAGAAGTGAGACCAGTTCGCCATAATCAGGTGAATGAGAGGTATAATGATGGATATTCCGAGATGGAATATGCGATTCATGGTGGAAATAACCATTATGGAATGCAGGAGAGAGTTATGTACAAAATTTTTCCGTCAACTGACGCCAGAGTGAAGCTGGACCGGCTATACCGATCCGAACTGCTAGAAGAGCAAGGTCCACCAGGTCCGGCATGCTTCGTACCTCGGATCATGGGCGAGCCGCCTGTGCCGAACTTTCAGCTGGCAAGAGGCACAAAAACATACAATGGGAGCACTAAACCACAGGATTGGTTGATTGACTATGCTACTGCTGTAAAAATAGCTGGTGGAAACTTATGATGGGCAGTACGATATGTCCCGCAAATGTTGGAAGGACCAGCTAGAGTATGGCTGAGTAACCTGCCAACAGGCAGCATCAACTGTTGGTTGGATTTTTAAGAAATGTTTGTTAGCAATTTTACCAGTACTTACAAGAGGCTAAACAGGCCGCAGCATCTAGCCATGTGCAAGCAAAGGCCGAATGAGACAGACAGAGAATTCTTAACTCGGTGGTGTAACCTGAGAAATTCGTGCGAGGGAGTTATAGAGTCACATGCAATAGCTTGGTTCGCCCAAGGATGCCGCTATGCCAACGTATTATGGCAGCGACTGCAAAGAGATATGCCAACCACATTGGCAGAAACCATCAGGATAGCGGATTCCTATGCATTGGGAGATCCGACGCAACCAGAATTAATGTCAGCAGATCATCGAGAACATCAAGATCAATATGCAAGAGACGTGGCCGGGTCATCCAGGCGCAATGACTTCAGAGGAAGAAGAAGAGAAGAGAGACTGGATTATAGATATGGTTCAACTCAGGTGGCAGCAGTAGTGCCAGATCAGCCGAGTCACGGAAATAGTCAACGACAAAAGAATGGCCCTCAGCAATGGACACCAAGGAATGAAGGAAAAAGACAGTGGACACCAGAGCAAAAGAAGCAATGGCAGGAGAGGCCAAAGTACACGTTTGAGTCTATGTTAGATCAGCCGTGTAAATTTCACACGTCAAACCCGGCCAGGCCAGCCAACCATACAACCCGCCAATGTGCATGGATGAAAAATGCAATGGGTAACCCCGCAGGCATACATGCAGCACCTCTCCAGGCATATCAGCAGCATCAGGCACAGTTGACTGGAGCAAATGCACAACAACTGATGTTACCACCTCCTCCCCCGAGGTATGAAAACTCGGACCAGAGAGATGCGGTGCATCTAGTGATAAACCAAGGTCCAGATGGAAGGACAGATCCAGGAAATAATGGACGCAATGATTACAGAGAACATCGTCAGTCATATTGCGTGTTCACAACAGAACAGCAAGACAAGCAGAGTGTACAGCGCCGGCAGATGGAAGTAAATTCAGTTATGCCGGCAGTACCAAGATATGTTCCTTGGTCGGATCAAGAAGTAACTTGGAGCATAAAGGATAACCCCAAAATAATGCCGAGTCCAGGGTTGTATGCACTCGTGTTGGATCCGACATTGGTCGGACCAAGCATTAATGTGAAATTTTCAAAGGTACTCGTTGACAATGGGAGCGGTATCAATATCATGTACAAAGATACAATGCATAAACTCGGAATATCGCAGAACATGCTGCAATCCACGAGGACCACTTTCCATGGGATAGTACCAGGGCTTTCGTGCGAACCCATTGGTAAGGTTCGAGTGGATGTCTTATTCGGCACAAGAGATAATTGCAGAGCAGAAAATTTAGAGTTTGAGGTGGTGGATCTAGAGAGTTGTTATCATGCTCTACTCGGACGGCCAACATTGGCCAAATTCATGGGCAGCTGCCATATAAGTTATCTGAAAATGAAGTTAACCGGACCACAAGGGGTGATAACAGTAGCAGGGGATTACAGGAAGTCAATGGAATGTGCTTCAGCCGGATCAAATCTGGCCGAGTCATTGGTAATAGCAAGAGAAAAAAGAAGGATTCAGGAGGTGGCAGCCCTCGCTCAGTCGGCACAATTGAATATGCCGGCATTAGCCAACCCGCATGGAAGTGTCTCTTTTCGGCCGACTAAAGAAACAAAAAAGTTCCAGATAGATGAGCAGTTCCCAGAGCGCACCGTCACCATTGGTGCCGGCTTAGATGCTAAATAGGAAAACGAGCTCACCAACTTCCTCCGTGAGAATCGGGATATCTTTGCATGGTCAATTCAGGATCTGCAAGGTGTGCCGAGGGAGTTGGCTGAGCACTCTCTGAATGTAAGTCCAGGAGCAAGGCCGGTGAAGCAACCTCTCCGCCGCTTTGCCGAAGACAAGAGAAAAATAATAGGGGATGAAATAGCTCGGCTCCTCGCGGCCGGGTTCATCATGGAGCTGCTGTATCCGGATTGGTTATCAAACCCGGTGCTAGTGGAAAAGAAGAAGGAGGATCCAAATATAGCCATTGTATGGCGAATGTGTATCGATTACACGAACTTGAACAAGGCGTGTCCAAAAGATCCTTTTCCTTTACCTAGAATAGACCAAGTCATTGATTCGACCACTGGTTGTGAACTATTATCATTTGTAGACGCGTATTCTGGTTTTCACCAGATACCGTTAAATCCGGCCGATCAAATAAAGACTGCGTTTATTACCCCGTACGGGGCTTATTGCTATCGCACCATGCCATTCGGCCTGCGCAACGCAGGAGCAACGTATCAGAGATGCATGCAAAAATGTCTACATGACCAGATAGGGAAAAATGTACAAGTATATGTAGATGATGTGGTTATCAAAACCAAAGAAAGCAAAACGCTACTGGATGATATCCGACAGACTTTCGCGAACCTGAGAAGGTTCCGAATGAAGCTTAACCCGGAAAAATGCACATTTGGTGTGCCAGCAGGAAAATTGCTTGGTTTTCTCGTATCTAGCCGAGGTATAGAGGCCAACCCAACTAAGATAAAAGGAGTGGAAAGGATGGAATTGCCAAGATGTCTAAATGACGTACAAAAGTTCACAGGTTGTTTAGCCTCGCTCAGCCGATTTGTATGTCGGCTGGGAGAGAAAGCACTACCACTTTATTAGTTGATGAAAAAATCGGATAAATTCATTTGGACTCCACAAGCAGACAATGCATTTCATGAATTGAAAAAGATGTTGGTCACAGCGCCGGTCTTGGCTTCTCCATTATCGAAAGAGCCTATGTTACTTTACATAGCAGCCACCAACAGAGTAGTGAGCGCTGTAATCGTGGTGGAACGAATTGAAGATGATAAATCAGTACAAAGGCCGGTGTATTACCTAAGCGAGGTACTACCAGCCTCAAAACAAAATTACCCACATTATCAGAAGATGGCATATGGGGTGTACATGTCAGCAAAGAAACTTAAACATTACTTCGAAGAGCACCCCATCAAGGTGATTTGTGAAGCACCTATAGCCGACATATTGAGCAACAAAGATGCATGTGGCCGAATAGCAAAATGGGCAATTGAATTGTCACCTTATGCTCCGCAATTCGACAGGCGAGATGCAATCAAATCTCAGGCTATGGCCGACTTCTTCGTAGATTGGGCCGAGGTACAATATGATCCACCATTACCAGATCCGAATTATTGGACGATGCACTTTGACGGTTCCAAACTAAGAAATGGTTTGGGGGCAGGAATAGTGTTAACCTTGCCAAAAAGAGACCATCTGAGATATGTGCTGCAAATACATTTTACCGCGTCAAACAATGTAGCCGAATATGAAGCACTAGTCCATGGATTGAAGGTGGCGAAAGAGATTGGCATACGCCGAATCTTGTGCTATGGAGATTCAGATCTAGTAGTACAGCAAGTCTCAGGCAATTGGGATGCGTTGGATGATAATATGGCTTTGTATAGGTTTCATGTGCAAAAACTCAGTGGATACTTCGATGGATGTGAATTTCATCACGTACCTCGGGCAGAAAACGACGCCGCAGACACATTGTCAAAACTCGGATCAACCAGACAGTCAATTCCCCCAGGTATCGCCCTAGAGCACCTGAGGAAGCCATCAATAACACCGTCTTCAGAGTCCAAATCCATCTTTATTCCGGCAAAATCAAGAGAGGATAATGTGCTGATGGAAATTGACAAGCAATGTAACCTGGAATTTCCAAAAATAAAGCCAGCCGATGCAAGGATGAGTATAGAGAAATCCGAGGTAGTTATGTCGGCAGAAAATATGGAAATAGATAGTGAGACTACACCAGAGAAAATCACACCTACATGGGCGCAACCCATATTCTCTTTCCTTAGAGATGCGAGTTTGCCGAATAACGAGATATTGGCAAGACAGATAATGAGAAGAGCTAAAGCTTATACAATCATAAACAATGAGCTGTATAAAAGGAGTGTCACAAGTGTGTTGCAAAGATGTGTGAGCTCGGCGGAAGGCCAGGAGATCCTCCTAGATATACATCAAGGAGAATGCGGACATCACGCCTCATCCCGAGCTTTAGTGGCCAAAGCATTCAGGCATGGGTTTTATTGGCCAACAGCGTTGAAAGAGGCCAAAGAACTGGTCGAAAAATGCAATGGTTGCCAAAGATATGCCAGCAAAATACATATGCCTTTGTCCGAGTTAAAAACAATACCAATTACTTGGCCATTTTCTGTATGGTGCTTAGATATGGTGGGACCATTTAAGCCGGCCCGAGGCGGGATGACCCACATATTAGTAATGGCGGACAAATTCACAAAATGGATTGAAGTGAAACCAAAAAAGAAATGTGATGGGCCCACAACAGTGAAATTCCTCAAAGATATTATCTTAAGATATGGGTACCCACACAGTGTTATTACAGACAATGGTACAAACTTTGCAGAAGGAGCCTTCGCTAGATTCTGTCAAGAAAAGCACATAAGACTAGATGTCGCCTCTGTGGCTCACCCAGCATCCAATGGGCAAGTAGAAAGGTCTAATGGACTAGTACTGTCCGGAATAAAACCACGACTCATCGAACCGCTGCAAAGGTCGGCAGGATGTTGGATTGAGGAACTACCAGCAGTACTATGGAGCCTTAGGACTACCCCAAACAGAACAACAGGTTATACACCATTTTTTCTAGTGTATGGGGCAGAAGCTGTGCTTCCAGCCGACATAATACATGACTCGCCAAGGGTTACCCAGTATACAACCGCTGAAGTAAATGAGGTAGCTCATCAAGATGATGTCGATCTGCTAGAAGAAGCCAGAGAGCTGGCGCTATCAAGATCAGCTATCTATCAGTAGGACTTGCGACGATATCACAGCAAGAAGGTGAATCCAAGAGTGTTTAAAGAAGGAGATTTGGTTCTCCGGCTGGTGCAACGCACGGCCGGCATGCACAAGCTGTCGCCTCCATGGGAAGGACCATTCATCGTGAGCAAAGCATTGCACAATGATGCGTATTACCTAATCGATGCGCAATCACCAGGAAAGAACAGGGCAGACAAAGCCGGTGAAGAATCGAAAAGACCATGGAACATAGCTTTACTTCGTCCATTTTACTCGTAGGAGTCATCTATGACACATTGTAAAATGATGCCTCAGGATGGAGCACCAACTATGTATTAAACCTCGGCGTCCAGAGCAGTGACTCGGGGACTGCCATATGTTGTTTTTAATTTCATGTTATGTATCAAACCTCGGCACCTTGAGCAGTGGCTCGGGGACTGCACTATATTGTTTTTAAGTTTGGTTTATGTATTAAACCCCGGCACCTTGAGCAGTGACTCGGGGACTGCCCCATATTGTTTCTAAGTTTGATTCAGGTATTGGACCTCGGCGCTAAAGCAGTGGCTCGGGGACTGACATATATTATTTTTAATTTTGTGTTATATTAAACCTCGGCACCTTGAGCAGTGACTCGGGGACTGTCCTATATTGTTTCTAAGTTTGGTTTATATATTAAACCTTATTGCCTTGAGAAGTGGCTCGGGGACTACCCTATATTATTTCTAAATATGGGTTATCCTTTGTCGCAAGAGTGGGTATCAAGCTTAGGCTCCCAAAGTGATATTACTTCGCTCTCCCCAAATACGGTCTTCAAGGTTTACGCCCAGATTAATAGTCCAAACCACAGTGGTCAAGTGGCAAAATTTATCAAAGTCAGGCAATATTGGACGCCGAACTACGTGAGAACAAAGGCAAATATATACTCCAAACTCAAGAAATTGAAGGCCCCAAAGCAAGGATTCGGACAAACAGGACCAGTTAAACAAAGTAATAATGATTACAACCACATGTGTCTCAGCGGCACACGGCAAAAGAAATTCATACCGCACAAAAGACGGACGAATGTTTGACGTACATCATACGCCCGGCATACCAGGGGTAAGAAATGACTTAGAGTTTTTTAGCTGGAGAGGCAGTGACTTGGTCAGGGGCTGGGCACTCCGAGGTAGGTGGAACTTCGGCCGAGGTTTCCTCGCCCTCCACAGACCCAGGAGCGACTTCGGAGGAAGCCCGAGGCTGTTGAGGAGCGTCAGCTTGCGCAGTGGAATGCCCAGTACCTTTGGAGGAGGATCGCGCGTCGCCGTTACCATCCGAGCTCGAACTGGAATCACCGGAAGTAGCCGAGTCACCCTCATCTTCGCCCTGATCAGCTGAGTTATCATCCGAGGCATCCTCAACTTCGACCTCGTCCTCCGGGTTAAGAAGGAAACTCGGACCTTCATTCCAGCTATGCACGTCTGCATACTCAACAAGCTGGAAGGCACGAGCTTGCCGGAGAGCGACAAAGTCTGGGTCCTCAACCCAACGGGAACCAGTGCGCAAATTTCTCAAAGTATCAAGAGAAATATCTTCATACCATGACATGATGACAGTGAGAGCCATATCAGCACCATCTCGTCCGGCCGATTCCCTCCAAAGACTTAGTTGTCTCTCAGATGCCATTAATCTTTCCACCAATACTTTGACCTCATAAATATCAGGAGTCCCAGAAGTATTCGGCCAGAGAACATGGTAGGCTCGGATAGCTACCTACACCAAATCCCTGCCCATAATCTTCATCAGACCAACTGCAGCGCCAACAGCAATCAAGAAATCTTCCATCGAGTACTCTGAGCCCGCATCAGCAGGAACACCTCGGCGCACACGAGCATTAATCACCGCTTTAGAGATCACGGGCTTAGCTTCTAGAAAATGGTCTGCGCAAAACAGAAGTGCGTCGGTCAACAGTAAGCAAGGGAAAAGATAACTCGGCCTAGGTTAGAAGCTTACGATGAATATAGCTCAGCATTATCTGAAGATCTTTAGCCCAGTCACTCTTGCTCTTCTCAAAGCGAGTGATCTCCGTGCTCATCCCCCGTGTCTTCAGTTCGGCAGCCTCGAGGAGCTCTTTATTTTTCTGCAATTGCAGAGCTAGCCGATTCTTCTCCTCGGAGAATTCCTGGTCGACTTTTTCTAATTCAGACTTCTGAGAGAGCTTAAGGGACTCCACCTCGGCACGCAAGCGAGCTATCTCGTCATCTTTATCCTTCAGCTGTGCCGAGTGAGTAGCGGTTTGTTCTAAAAAATGCAGCATCACATCAGGCATGGGCGTGCAATCTTGGTGAGACGCTGCAAAGGTTTGTAACTCGGCTTTACCAAAGCCAAAAGAGTTAAAAGAAACTTAATACACATCTCAAAGGGGAGTATATAAAGTAAAAGAGTAACTAACCTTGACCTTCTTCTCAAGACGGATGTTAATATTATTGATGTTCCCTGTTTACAAACAATGTGAGCCAACATCTCATGTACAAAACAATAAGAGCTTCGGAGATGATGCAAGAGTTTGTCAACTTACCAGCTTTCTTCACCATAGGAATAACCTTTCCGTACTTTTCTTGCAATTTTTTATGCGCAAAAAGCAGCCTTTGGAATTCGGCGATTCGACGGTCATGCGCAACCTAAGCAATAAAGCAAATAGTAATAAGGTATTCGAACCTAAGACATATCCGAGTCAAGCAAGACTTAACTCGGATCTAGGTGGCAGGATATTCAAAGCTAAGACAGATCCGAGTCAAGCAAGACTTAACTCGGATCTAGGTGGCAGGATATTCAAAGCTAAGACAGATCCAAGTGAGGCGAGACTTAACTCGGATCTAGGTGGCTGAATATTCCAAGCTAAGACAGATCCGAGTCAAGCAAAGCTTAACTCGGACCTAGGTGGCTGGATATTCAAGGTTCAGACAGACCCAAATCAAGCAAAATTTAATGCAGATCTAGTTGGATGGAGGTTCGAACTCTAAGACAAAACTGAACTAAGTAAAGAATCATAAAACTTCCAAACGAATAACAAGTTATTCGGTTGCAAGATTCGGGGACTAGAGTATATATAATAGCATTCGGAGGACTAATCAAAACTCCATAAAAACAATTACCTCATTCATCTTGTCACTGTCAAGAATGATCTTGGCAGCCAGATGTAGGCGGCTGCTGATGTCGGAGAGTTGAAACGGCTGGTTGCTTTGATTACCCTCCAGCTGATCGGTAGCGTTCCAATTGTGGACATACTCGACCAACGAGCCGAGACTGTTCCCACTTTCCATGCGAGTCAGAACTTTACCTCGGAGATGTTGGGTAGCCACCGCTGCCGCGGGACTCTTATGGAGCGCAAGCTGTGAGTCAGCAGCCGGGGTAATAGTTCTCTTGGCAGAGGAAGCCCCCTTGCGCAGCGCATCAACAATTGTAGGCTGAGATGAGCTGGCAAGTCCTTTCTGAGAGGACGCAGGCTTCGTAACAACGATCTTCCTTGCCTTAGGAGAGGCGTCAGTAGGAGCCGATACCTCGGCACTTGGAGCAGCGTCCTTGTGAGCCGAAGGAATTACGGTTGCAGAGGGCACCGAGATATTGATATCCTCGGCTGGAGTTGGTGTCACAGTAGAGACCGCGGGGGTCGAAGGGATCTCAACAGAAACATCGGGGTTCACGGAGGAGGCAGCGGGTTCGGTAGGAATATCTGTTGGCCGAGGTGTATCGACATCAACAGGAGAAATCTCAGGCGCATCATGGCAAGGTGGTGTCTGATTCGGAGCAGGAGGAGAAGCAACGCGAGCAGGAATCGGAACTCTGGTATCCTCAGGAGGCGGAGGAGAAGGCGGCCGAGTCGTACGACTCGTCATGCTAGGATCGCTGGGTTTAACAGAAAGAGGAGCCCTGCAAAGACAAGAAGATTAGGTCAAAAAGCAGAAAGAGAGAAACAAGAAATACAAACAAAAGCAACTCACCCAGTAACCCCGGGCATAGTTTTGCGCTTCGGAGAGTGCTGGGCTGACTTCTTTATTTGTTTCCTGGGAGCCGCTTCTGAGGCACCAGCTGGAGCGCTACGTTTCCCCGAGGTAACAGGAGGAATGGGAGGCGAGAGGCTCAGCGTTGTGAACCTGACCGGCCGGATTAGCTGAGAAAGTAGAAGCCGGAAATGCATAAGAAATTGGCATTGCGGTAACTACCTCTAGAACTTGGACCTTGTCCGAATCACCTTCCTCCTCGTGTGCCGAGGTCTTGCCGCGAGCGCGAGCCGGAGCGAGATCCGACTTAGGAACGAACTCTTCTGAGTCCGGCTCCCCGCTGTCCGGAGTATTCCAATCCGCAGGCCACGGGAGTGACAAAACCTCGGCATCCTCAGTCTTCTGCTCCTCAAACCTCTGCAGGACAAGAAAGAGAGGGGGATGCTCGCGGGTGAACGTCTTCAATCCCTAGGCCCAATCCTCTGGCATCTCCGTCTTAAAGATAGCCCGGACGCGCTTGAAGATGAGGTAGTTGTCCAGCTCCACCGTCGAGACTCGGTTGGGATCGAGAGGACCGCTCATATAGCAGAGCTTGTGTGTGCGTTTCTGGAATGGGCAGATCCGGCTGCTGATGAAGGTAGTCATCAGATCCTCACTGCGTAGCCCGGAGCGGATTAGTTCCTTCAGCCGAATCTCAAAGGCCTCGGACAGAGCATGACTCTTTCTCGGATTATAGGTCCAGTTCTGCTTGGAAGGAGGGCCGATGGAAAAAGCAGGGAGCCGAATCTTATCTTCATTCCCAGAGTTCTTGACATAAAAGAATGACTTATGCCACTTCTTGCATGATTCTAGACCTGCAACGCGAGGAAATACGGATTTCCTCCGAGGTGTGATGGACGCGGCACCGCATTGGGTGAGAAACTTCTCGGAGGGTTGCAGAGATTTGTCTGGGACGATGTTGGATCGAATCTGAAAAAACTTTGACCAAACATGCACAGATGGCCATAGGCCGAAGTATCCCTCCGAGGCGGAGATGAAGGAAGAAAGAGAGGCGATGGTGTTAGCAGGAAGATGATGCGGCTGAAGGCCGAAGTAATCAAGGAACTCCCTAGCGAAATCGCTGAGAGGGAGACCAAACCCGCGAGCAAAATGTGACATGAAAACTACATATTCGCCCTCCCTAAGAACCGGAGAGGACTCGCTGCCCGGTAAGCGAAAAGCTACCTCGGCAGGAATTTGGCGAGTTCGGATTAGCCACTCAACCTCTCGGCGGGTGACGGAAGAGCCCTGCCACGAGCCCCGTTCGGGCCCAGAGGCAGCATCGTCATCCTCAATAAGGGCACATCTGACGGAGCTCGACATGGGGTCACCGGAGAAATTTATGGAGGAAGAACTAGCGGTGGAGGAAAACTTAGAACTGCACGGCCCCGTCGTGATTCTACGTGGAAATGGTGGCGGAGCAGCGAAGGAACTACCGCGCGAAAACGAAAGGGAAACAGAGGAGTCTAGAGGAGAGCCTGGGCGATAGGACCGGAAGAACTCACCGGCAGCAACGCCGGAGCAAGCGAACAGGGACGAGGCCAACGGAGCAGTGCGGCGGGATCCCTGCCGTCGAAGACCCAGGTGAGCGCACGGTGGCGGAAGCATGAACGGGAGCAGAGGCGAGAGGAAGAAGAAGGGCGCAGGTAAGGGGAAGGGGAAAGTGAATCCCCCAGTCCCGCGCCCCTCTTTATAACCGCGCTGCCTGAGAGGTAGTGGGATCGTGGGTGTGGCGGCTATCCGTGTAGATCGTGTACGCGGCACGACCGCACGCAGCTAAGTGGAACCGCACAGGCAACCACACTATGAAAGAGAAGGCCAAGATCCCTGACGGAAATGGTACGCGAGGCGTTGCAGCGCCGACGCGACAGGCACAGTAATAACTGTAGCCTGTCAGTAAATACTGTAGAGGAACAAAAAACTAGACAAACAATGATGAGTACGACACGTAAGACGAGGCGTACACGAGAAGATATGCTGATACCTCGAACGAGAAAAAGATAACTCGGAAACATCGGGAAACGAATATCATGAAACTGATATGGCCCAACCGAAGTTATCGGCGGGGCCATACCAGCTTCGGGGACTAATGTTGGGGAGGTGACCTCAGATAGGGTAAAGACGGGGAAATATGAAAGGATGTTCCCCATCCAGTTTCCGAGTTACAGCCTGAGCCGGCCGGATCCTGTAGAGGTCGGCCGAGATATGAGAGGGCAGGACCCTTATGATAATGGCAAGGCATTACCCGGCCGAGATACTGCGTAAGTCGGCCGAGTTAGCCCGAGTAGTCTTAATGCAGGTGAAGGACGAGCCGAGTTACGTGAGGCAGGGCCGAATAATACGAAGCTTACAGGAGAAGGAGAAGCCTAAAGTCAAACTCTAGCCACAGGCTAGGGAGAATCTGAGCAGAGCCAAGCACAAGGGACAAAGGCGCAGAGCGACAGAGGGGCAGAAGGAGGTCACGGAGGTGACAGTCCTGAAGCCCGAGGCACGCAGGAGGGGCCCTCTGGAACTTTGCCGTCATTAGAAGGACAACACGAAAAGGAGGCCGCCGAATTACTATATTGGTACAAGCATATTCCTCGAATATGCTTGCCACGTCAGCCCTAAAGGAACCCAAGGCTCTCCTTTATAAGGGGAGGCTTGGACCCTGAGGAGGGCATCGGCTCATTTTAGTATCGTTAGGCTGGAAAAGGTCTCCCTTTCTCCTTGTATACAGCTCAAGGAGCACTTGTAGCCCAAGGAAGGAGAAATAAAGATCTTTACCTTAGTCTTTTGTATGTAGAATCAGCTACATCTTCCCTCCCCAGATCCCTCTAGCATCCATTGGCCCCGTACTTTAGCCTACCCATGGCATCTGCCGTGCCACCACCACGACAGTTGGCGCCCACCCTGCTTGCCACGTCAGCCCTAAAGGAACCCAAGGGGAGGCTTGGACCCTGAGGAGGGCATCGGCTCATTTTATGTCACATCCCAAAATTCTCCTAATTTTGGAATGTAAAATAAATAAATAAGTTTGATTGATTGTTTGACTATGTTGAAAATTCTCAAAGAGAAGAAACTTTTTGAATAGAAAATCCTCTTAACCTTGAATTCAAAATCTTATATTCTTTTGTTATGACCTAAGTAGCCATATAGGCAAAAGGGCATGGATTGATTTTGGATCGTAGAATTGGTGTGCAAGATTTCAAAATGAAAATCATGAAGCATTCATAAGCATTCATTACATACATGCAAAGTTCTCACAAACTGAATCCAAATCCTGGTATCTAAATCCTATAGTTGATTCGCCCAAATGTCCCTAAAGGTAATTAAATTGACTTTATAAACCCAGTGTTTCTAAGGCATAAATTATTGATAATTATATACTAAAGATATCCAATTAATATTACAAAATTTTAGAAACAAAATTGAGCTCATTTGAAGCTATTATGAAAAAGTTATGGCATAAATACAAAAACATAAAGATATAAATAAAATGAAATATACAAGGATTTATAAATCCACTACTTCCAAACTAGTAAAAAGATTACAAATTTGATCCTACAATGATCTATTCGATTTTAGAAAAATTTAGAAACAAGAATCATATCATTTGGAGTTCGTATGCAAAAGATATGAGAGAAACAAGTAAATAGAAAAAGAAAAAAAAAACAAATGGGCCGGCCGAGCCAGCCGGCGGCCCAGCTAGCAGACCGGCCAGGCCACGCACGTACAGGAGCCGATCGTGCTCCAGGTTGCTTTAAAAAGCGTGCAAATCGGTTTTTGTTAAACCTATCTCTACTTAAACTCGCATAACTTTTTATCTACAACTCCGAATCGACTTCCGTTTATTTCTACTTGTTCCCTACTCCAAGTCCTATATCTAAACAAATAACATGACATAAATGAACATCTCACCAAGTTTGGGTAGGTCTGGATCACCATGTTTTATCTATTTAGGAGATCATCGCTATCGTGTTAGCATATTGTTCTTACCAACTTATGTGGTATGACAATATAGGTTGCTTGCTTGTTTGTACTATACCATATTGTGTGATGCCTTACTTAGGATCTGTTGTTTTGAAACTCTAAAGTTGCTGGAGTTTTTGTGTGGTTTTAAAATTATTTTAATGGGGTGAATTGATTGAAATTCGTGGAATAACTGCTGCCGTTTTCTGCCTGACCTGTTGTACCGCGCGATTTTTCATATTTTATTGGTAACTCAGAAAAATCTAAAAAAAATATAATCTAAAGCGTAATTACCTGTAGTATATTCACAAAAATTGGCTAAAATTACTGACGAGTTTAGATCGGTCCGAAAAATTCGTGAAGTCTGCTGTACCATTTTGACAGATTTAGTTTAGTGCTTATAGGTTGCTCTATTTTACTCTAGTATTGTTTCCAATGCTTTCAAACTATTTTATGGTTATAAACTACTAAGTTTATACCCCTGTAATGTTATTATACAAGGGTTTGCTTGTGTGTTGATTCCTTATGATTGTTTGCTTGTTTGTGACATTGATTGCTTCATATAGTTATGGGTAAGATTATTTTCTTAGTCGTTTCTTTCTTATAGAATCTATTCTTTCCTATCTTGAACCCTTGGAGATATAATGATGTGTTAAGTGGAAGGTTTGACAACACAATGCATTTAGGAAGGAGAATGCTTTATCTAATGGAAAAAAATATGTGGGAGTATGAAGTGTTGAAATGATGTTATGTAGTAGATTACGCAACCTGAAAGTTGAAGTATCGATAGTTTAGTTTTAGTAGTAGCTTTGTTGATTGAATACATGGGAGTATACATAGAGTATTAGTTCGTGCCCATGGAAACATTCTTCAAGGCAAGTGAGAATGCCCGAGTGATAGAAAAACGTGATTCACCTATCCTCATACAGGGTAATGATTTGGGTCCAGGATGGATTGATCACCATTCCTACTACTCTTATTATTCGCTCTTGTACTGTTGGCTTTGCGAATCTTGAGTGCCTTTCAGCCTTAGCAGAGAGCCGGCGTTGAGCCTAAACATTAGAATGGTAGATTGTTCCACCTCTATAAAAGCATTCATTGCTAAGCGTAGGAATATACGGTAAGGATGAATTCCAACCATTATTAATGGGCACCGTGAAGTAAACATCCCCTAATTGACCACCATGAGAGTTGTGCTAGTTCAAGTAGTGTTTTCTTGGAATCTATCAATCATGATGTTTAGAATGTGCTAGAGACATTGTGCCAATAAAAGGCTAAAGTAGAACCAATCTGAGCTAAGTGAATCCTCGAGAAGTGACCTAGTCAACTTTCTTTTAAGGGCGGTAGCATCCTAATGGATCCCCGAACCTTTCTTTCTTTCTAGCCTTCCCAAATCTCGGGACGAGATTTCTTTTAAGGGTGGTAGTCTGTCACATCCCAAAATTCTCCTAATTTTGGAATGTAAAATAAATAAATAAGTTTGATTGATTGTTTGACTATGTTGAAAATTCTCAAAGAGAAGACACTTTTTGAATAGAAAATCCTCTTAACCTTGAATTCAAAATCTTATATTCTTTTGTTATGACCTAAGTAGCCATATAGGCAAAATGGCATGGATTGATTTTGGATCGTAGAATTGGTGTGCAAGATTTCAAAATGAAAATCATGAAGCATTCATAAGCATTCATTACATACATGCAAAGTTCTCACAAACTGAATCCAAATCATGGTATCTAAATCCTATAGTTGATTCGCCCAAATGTCCCTAAAGGTAATTAAATTGACTTTATAAACCCAGTGTTTCTAAGGCATAAATTATTGATAATTATAGCCTAAAGATATCCAAATAATATTACAAAATTTTAGAAACAAAATTGAGCTCATTTGAAGCTATTATGAAAAAGTTATGGCATAAATACAAACACATAAAGATATAAATAAAATGAAATATATAAGGATTTATAAATCCACTACTTCCAAACTAGTAAAAAGATTGCAAATTTGATCCTACAATGATCTATTCGATTTTAGAAAAATTTAGAAATAAGAATCATATCATTTGGAGTTCGTATGCAAAAGATATGAGAGAAACAAGTAAATAGAAAAAGAAAAATAAAAAAAAGAAAAAAACAAATGGGCCGGCCGAGCCAGCCGGCGGCCCAGCTAGCAGACCGGCCAGGCCACGCACTTACAGGAGCCGATCGTGCTCCAGGTTGCTTTAAAAAGCGTGCAAATCGTTTTTTGTTAAACCTATCTCTACTTAAACTCGCATAACTTTTTATCTACAACTCCGAATCGACTTCCGTTTGTTTCTACTTGTTCCCTACTCCAAGGCCTATCTCTAAACCATCCTAAACCTCCATATAAACTCGTGGAGACACAACTGTACGAGTTTTTCTTCTCGAAATCCCGAATCTAGATATGCCCGAATCTTATTTCGCTTTTTAACCCATCTAGACTTCGTCGTTTGCCTTCGGTCAAAAAACGAAAGTTGTAGGAATCGTCGAAATATTTCAATCCCGACAAACCTCACGTCTTTTCATCCACCATAGCCAGAGAATTTCGTATCGCAATATTTCAGATCTTACGGTGTAAATCCAAGATTTACTCGCGCTCGTTTCTTCAAATCCAAATTCCTTTGGTGAGAAGGTTGGAATAATTATTCCCCACAACTTTCATGTTTTAAGTTTTTCAATTTGACCTATGGATTTGTCTCTCTAACAAAGATCTGTTTCTTATCTATTCTGAGCCAAAATCGGGTCAATCTCTTCTTCTAGCCACCGGATCCTATCCAAACGGTCGAGATCCAATCAAACCGGTGCGGGCCATGTCGTCATCCCGGTCAGCTTCCTCATCAACGCCACGTCAACGTCAGGTCAATATCTAGTCCGAGTCAGCATGCAAAGTCAACCTGTCCAGTCAGCGTAATATTCCCTGGAATATTCCGTTCAAATTTAAAATTGCACATTATAGATCTAACTTGTAAAATTCGTTAGAAATTCATACCACGTCCAAAAATTGCGTATAATATATCAAATTTAAGATAATTTTATGTAGAATCATCTTATCAGAATAGATCCAAATTTTACTGTACGTGGTTACTGCAGTAATTTAATTAGTTTTAATGGTCTTTTAGGTTAATAAATTCATAAGAAATTATCTGTAACTCCGAAAAATATGAACAATATATCAAATTGAAGCTGCTGTAATGTACATTAATAATATCTGGTTGGATCTAGCCTTTGTGGATTATTTAACCCGTAGAAATTTAATTAGTTTTAATGGCTTTATAAATCATTAAATTCATAGTAAATTAATTGCTTGTCACAAAAATATAAATGATATACCGATGGAAAGCTGGTTCCATGTAGATCATCAATATGCAATTAGTTCAGCATTTTACTGTAAGGTTTTGCCGTGAAAATTTAAATGGTTTAATGGCTTATTTAGAGTAATAAATTCATAAGAAAATAAATTTTGTTCAGAAAATTACAAATAATATGTCCCTAAAATCACAATTCCGTGGAGATTACAGATATAATTTTAGTTTGATTTTTAGACAACAGAAACTATATGAATCATTTAAAACCCATTAAACACTATTTAAATCATACAAAAAGATCTATAACTCCGATTAGGGTGAATCCAAGTGCTAAGGTTTTGTATTGACAATATCTATACAGAGAAATTGCATGACAAATTATTTGGTACTGTTAAAACAGAAATTCATACAGAAATATTTAAACCTGTTGAAATAGTGTTTTAATCATAGGAAAATATCTATAAATCCTTTTTAGGTGATTCAAATTGCCACTGTCTCTAAATTGCATTACCTCTATCCAGTAGCATCTAGTTCACAATTTAACATGACATAAACATATTTAGTTCAATTAAAGTGGTATACACCATATTAAATCGATACAACTTTAGTAATAAAAGCTTTAGTGCATTAAATGACTTTCCACATGCATCATGTAATCTAATTATGTTCAGAACACTAAATACAACCATTGTGACTCATTAAATCATCATGCATGCATCTGTTCATCATTGTTTTCTTGTAATGTTGCATTGTTGCATGTTTGCAATGTTTTGAATGGTGTGTTTGTTGTGTTTGCTTCAAACGTTAGATTGCGAGGAGTGCAACTACTATGATTGCAACTACTATGATTGCAAGTATTGTGGTTATTGCGAAAGAGGCCATTATAATTGTGAGGATTATCTAATCGACTACATCTACAACAAAGGCAAGTGGTGCTATATTGGTCATAAATGTCCCATTGTTTTCCTATGCATTATAGATGCTTTTGTAGAATTGCATCTGTAGGAATTGATGTGTATATGATATGCTATGTACTATTATGTGGTAGGGTTTTCCTGTAGATGAACCACCGTTGGTAGATGTGCTTAGCCATGCTATGATGAACGAGGGCTGGGTTACATCACTGATGTTGATTCTAAATGTGTCGGTTTGCGAAAACTAAAACAACTTAATCAATGAATCTCCTGGGTGTGATGGGATTGATAATTTTTGGTGGTATCATTGTGGAAAGGCACCCAGGACACTGAGAAATGATTGGTTTCTTTGTTTGGAAGCTTTCGTGTGCAACCATGTGCCAATAATGAAATGGGCAGTTGGTTGAACTCAGTAGGTTGTGGTAACTCGAACCCGCGTATCCAGAGATGTAGATAGTGTAGGTTGGACCGGTGCGCGTCGGGATTGGGGAGCTACTTCCCGAACGGTTCCTTCTTGGACTTCTTCCTATCATCACCCAATATGAGAGTGGTGGTACGAGCTGGGCTGGCCAAGTCACATGGGTAAAGTGTACTAACCCCTGCAGGGTGTATAAACTAATTGATTAGCCGTGTCCACGGTTATGGACAATTTGAGCGACCAGATACTGATGCTATGATATTTCTCACTCATCCTTATTTCTTAATTACTTAAAACTTGTTGGGTGAACATAATTGGGTAGGAGCACCTGGGAGTGAACCAGAGTGTCCTATTTATCGTATTGGAAAACTACTTTGTTACAAATGTTAGGATAAAACTGTTGCTTTATGCAAATGAGCCTGAACTCCACTTGGCCAAATAAGCATGTAGTTGATAGATCCGTTGTTAACCACTTTAGCCTACTTGCCATACATTCAATGTATTGACCATTCGTGGCTGCAACGTTTTATGTTGCAGGTTGTATCGTATCTGAGTGATCGTTCATAGGTCGCGATACTCCACTCAACAATTGTTCGCCTGTGGCACATTTGAAGGATGGAGATCTACCTTGTATTCGTTTTCCGCTGTGTACTTGAATAAATAATGTAAATTCTGGATCATATTCGTTGTATTTATGATGCACAGTTATATTTGGTATCATTTTGTACTGTGTGTGCCAGTGAACCGATCCAGGGATTGGCACTATACACATGAACTCAGCCTTATCAGGCGAGGGTGTTACATTTTAGTACCGTTAGGATGGAAAAGGTCTCCCTTTCTCCTTGTATACAGCTCAAGGAGCACTTGTAGCCCAAGGAAGGAGAAATAAAGATCTTTACCTTAGTCTTTTGTATGTAGAATCAGCTACATCTTCCCTCCCCAGATCCCTGTAGCATCCATTGGCCCCGTACTTTAGCCTACCCATGGCATCTGCCATGCCACCACCACGACAATACTGCTGCTTCTTCCAAACCGAAAGGTATTGCTCAACAAAATCCCTTCAACACTATTGCTACTAGTAATCTTGTTCTGATGGCTAACACTGTTGGTGTTGCCATCCCTAGTCTTGAGGAATGCTCCTCAGTTATTTCTGTACATAGTAACAATGCTCTGCCTTCTTCCTCTGTTTCACTTTCTCCTAGTAGTCCACTAGGAGTGGAAAGTTATGAGGATGATTTCCCTGATGCTATGGGTTGGTCTGTAGTTGGTAAACATAGGCGGGGCAAGCACCCCAAGAAAAACAGTTTAAAATGAATTGTGTCTTTTGGAATCCTAGGGGGATTCAAGCCCCTGGTAGAAAAGCTGCACTCATAGACCTTTTTTCAAAGGCACATGCTCATTATGTTGGTTTCCAAGAAACTAAGAAAGAAACCATTTCCTGCAATTATTTGAATTCTCTGGTAGGAAATAGGATGTTTGATTGGAAAGATCTTCCTGCTGTTGGTTCTGCTGGAGGCATTGTGGTAGGAGTAGATTTGGATTTCTTTGAAGTAATTAGTTGGCAAGTTCTTAATTTTTCTATCTCTGTAGTTGTCAGGCTGAAGGCCAGAGACACTATAATTAGGATTGTTACTATCTATGGTTCTTCCTATGAGGACAAGAAAGAAGATTTTATCTCTGAATTACATAGTCTTTTTGTTGATTACTCTGGTCACACAATCATTGGGGGGACTTTAACTTGGTTAGATTTCAGTGTGACAAGAGTAATGGCAATATTGATCATAAGTGGAGTGATAAGTTCAATGCATGGGTTGATATTTGGAGCCGGCTTGAAGTTAAGCTCAGTAATAGGAAATTTACTTGGGGAAATAATAGAGAAAACCTGATTATGTCTAACATTGACAGAGTTTTCTGTAGTGTTGAGATTTATCAAATGTTTCCCCTTGCTTCCACTAGGGCCTTACCTAGGCTGGGTAGTAAACACACCCCTATTTTGTGGGAATCTGGGTGTGATGTCAAGCCCAAAACTGCCACCTATAAATTTGAAAAGTGGTGGCTCATGAGAAGTGACTTTAAAACTCTTGCCATTGCCAACTGGTCCTTGCCCATTAGGGGAAAAAATGCAGTTGATATTTGGCAAATGAAAGTTAGAAGATTTAGGTCTTGGTCTAAAGGTTGGAGTAAGAATATTGAATCTGAACTTAGGAACCTTAAGAAAGACCTCATGGAGGAATATGATTTGCTTGACATTAAAGCTGAGTCTTCAGAGCTCTCTACTGAAGAACAGGCAAGACTTAAGCAAATATATTCTGAAATGAATTTGCTTTGGTTAAAAGAGGAAATCAAAGAAAAACAAAGATCAAGAGATAGGGATATTAAAGAGGGGGGTAGAAATACTGCCTATTTTCATGCTGTGTCTAATCAGAGGAGGAGGAAAATGCTTGTACATTCTCTAGATGGACCTGATGGGCATGTTCAAGATGAGAATGCTATGATGCAAATTGCTACCTCCTTTTATAAGGATCTCTTCATAAAAGAGGAGCCCTCTGGTTGCACTCTTTTTGATGATTTCTTCTCCCCCAATGAAAAGATTTCTGATTCACAAAACCAGGCTCTGGAAGTCCCTTTCACTGAGGAGGAGGAGGTCAAACAAGCTGTGTTTGGATCCTACTCTGATGGGGCTCCAGGTCCTGATGGCCTTCCTTTTATTTTCTATCAGCACTTTTGGGAGACTGTTAAAACTGACCTTATGGCCATGTTTTCTGATTTTCATCAAAACAAGTTGGACATTTACAGACTGAATTTTGCTATTCTGACTCTTATTCCCAAAGAGCCTGAAGCTAGCAATATGAAAAAATTCAGACCTATTAGCTTACTTAATTGTGTCTTTAAGATTTTTACTAAAGTTTTAACCAACCGTTTAGCTCTACTCATGAACTCTATAACTTCCTGCAATCAATCTGCTTTTATCAAAGGTAGGTTTATCTTAGAAAGTGTTGTTACTGCACATGAAGTTATTCATTCTATCTCACATGATAAGAACCAAGGGCTTGTAATTAAATTAATACTATGAAAAATCCTTTGATAAAGTTGATTTGGACTTCCTCCTTGACCTCCTGGCTAAAAGAGGCTTTAGTCCCACTATTATTTCTTGGATTAGAGTCATTACTCATGGAGGGTCTGTGGGGGTCAAACTTAATGATTCCATTGGTGATTTGTTTGTCACTGGCAAGGGTCTTAGACAAGGAGACCCCATTTCCCCCCTTTTGTTTAATTTGGGGGTGGATGTCCTAACCAGGATGCTTATTAAAGCATATAATGCTAATTTGATCAAAGGCATCTGCTTTGACTTATACCCTGGGGGGTCATTTGTTTGCAGTATGCTGATGACACCATCCTTTTCTCTGACAACAGCCCTTACTTTTCTACCAACTTAAAATGGGTACTAACATGTTTTGAGCAAGTATCTAGGATGAAGATTAATTACTCCAAAAGTGAGTTCATTCCAATAGGGCTGGAGGACTCTGATGTTGCTCTATATTCCAATATTTTGGGGTGTGCTGTTGGCCATTTCCCCATTAAATATTTAGGTATCCCTTTACATTATGAAAAGCTTAGGAGGGAGGATATCCAACCTCTTATTGACAAAATCCTCAAAAGGATAGCTAGTTGGAGAGGGAAACTACTCTCCTATGCAGCTAGAGTGATTCTCATTAAAACCTGCTTAGCTAGTATCCCTGTTTATTTGCTCTCCTTTTTTAAGTTTCCCAAATGGGCCTTAGACCTCATTAACTCCCTGATGGCTAACTGCCTTTGGAATGACTTTGAGGGACATAGGAAAATGCATTTAGCTAGTTGGAAACTAGTTTGTAGAAAAAAGGAGTTTGGAGGCCTGGGGATCCCTGACCTTGCTAATGTCAATTTGGCACTTCTTGGGTCTTGGATAAAAAGATATACCAAGGATGAGGGTAAGATCTGGAGATCTATAGTTGACTCCAAATATGATACCTACAACCCCAACATTTTTTGTAGTAGGCAGGTTGAGGTGTCTCAATTCTGGAAAGGGGTCCTTTGGGCCATTAATAGTGTTAAATTTGGTTACAGATGGCAAATTGGGGATGGTTCTCAAGTCAGGTTCTGGGAAGACACCTGGTTTGGAACTTCCCCTTTGGCTGTTCAATTTTTTGAGATTTATGTTATTTGTTATGAGCACAACAAAACTGTCCAGCAGATTTGGGATGGCTCTTCCCTTAGGATTACATTTAGGAGAAATTTTAATGGTAATCTGCTGAGTTAGTGGCTTGAACTGGAGGCAATTGCTTCTGGTATTTCCCTTAATTCCAATAATGATGCTTTGAATTGGCAGTATGAAAACAAAGGAGTTTACTCCACTACATCCCTTTATGCTATCATCAAATTTGGGGGTGTCATTCCCATTTATATTCCTGCTGTTTGGAAGCTCCATGTCCCACCTAGGGTCCACATCTTCCTTTGGCTGTTAGCTCATAACAAGTTAATGACTAGAGACAACCTAAAAAAAGACATCTGAATAAACCTGAGGATTGTGTTTTCTGTTCTGAAAATGAGTCTATTTACCATCTCTTCTTCCAGTGCTTGGTTGCAAAGCAGGTTTGGAACATCATCTCCCAATTCTTTGGCTTGGCTATTGGAGATGATTACCTGTCTGTAGCTAAGAACTGGATTTTGAACAAAAAACATGCTGTTCTTAATTCAGTGTGTTCAGCTGTTCTTTGGTGTCTCTGGAAATCCAGGAATGATCTAATCTTTAATGGTCTTCCTTGGATTAACTTACATCAGGTCCTAGGAAAGATATTGACCTCAGTAAGACACTGGAGGTTGATTTTCAAGGAGGAGATGTTGGCAAAGGTTGAGGAGTTCTGTACCCACCTCTCCAAGATTCTGGCCTCGCCGTTCGGTCTGATGATTGGCTGAGCAGGGGTGCTGAAGCTGAAGAGGAGGATCCTTCTGAACCTTCGTCGCCGGCGAGCAAAAGAGTTGCGAGGCTTGGGACCTGGGCTACACCGACTTCTACACTGCGACAACAGTGTTTCCCTCTCCCCCTCTATACCTTCTTTCTTAGTTTGCTTCCTATTTGTTGTTGGGATGTCTCTGTGTGACTCCCCCTGCTTTATTTCTACCTTTAGCAACTAGTTTTGGTGTTTTGGACCTCTTATCTGTAAGATGTTTGATGTAATGAACCTGAGTTTCACTCCAGGTTTCGTTGATTTATCAATGGAACTGGGGACGGGGTCCCTGTTGATCTAAAAAAATAATGCTAGAGTTACGGTTTATTTTCTACAGAAACACCCAACGGACTGATGTGGAACCGAGTCATTGGATGAAATAGGGGCGGTGGTTGCAAAAAATCCCTCGCGTGATTTCTCCACCTGCCACGTTTGTCCATAAGAACAAATCCGTAGGAATCTTCTCATAGATGTAGCATTACTGATGTAGGATGTACCTGCAGGCTCCCGTAGCTTCCTAGAAGCCCGGGCCTAGTAGAGACAGCCCCTGGTCAAGCCCACAATGATGACGTTGTTAATATTCCCTGCTCCTTAAATTTTGGTTTGACCTCCAGCCGATGCCATTTCTCTTTAAAGTTAATTCTATTTTGACCCTTACTTCTAATAGTACAAAGTGTGGTGAGGTGATCGGTGACCTACTATAGCATAGTACTACTGCTAGTACCATGGATAGTCACTCTCAGCATTCGGGTATACCCAATAGTTCGGCTCGGGTAGTTCAGGCTAGGAAGAAAACCGCCCGTCCTCCGTGTCGCTCCCGCGAGCGATGGGAGGACCCCCTGCCGCCGTCACCCCAGGGCCACTCTCTTGATCCCTCCGCCTCGCCGCCGCCAGACGGCGCCGCCGGGCAAAGCCCAGGCGCTGGTGGCGGCGTGGCCCTCCTTCCCCCTCGCATGGAGGCAGCGGCGCGGGCCGTGGCTGTCGCGGAGGGCGGCGTGCTCGGCGAGGGGTCGGTCGGCGCGGCCTCCAGCGGCGTGGTGACCTCGCCCGGTGTCTTGGGTCCTCCGGCGGGCGGCGGCGCGTTCTCTGGGGCTCAGGACGGCCTCGGGAAGCGCTGCTTCTCGGCGAGGCTTGGGGCGCCGGAGGCCCTACCTTGGTTGGGGGCAGGACAACGCGGCTGTGGGCGGCGGGGCGGCGCAGAACAGCAGCGGCAGGCAGAGCTCGGGGCGGGTGTGACCATGGCGGCCCGGATCTGGGTTAGGCGGGCCGACTGGCTTTGTTTTGTCTGATCTGCAAATCTGGGCGGGTAAAGTGGAAGGGCTCCGTGGTTTCTTCGGCCGGCCTGTTGCAGCGTGGTTGCAGACTTTACGGGCTCGTTGGGGCCCGGCCGGACCACCATGGGACTGGTATGCCTCCACGGAGGTTTTACGGGCCCGGCCGGACCTATGGAGGTCTAGTTTGTCCGCAACCATGTCCGGTCGACTACCGCCTCCGGCGGCGGAGGTAGTTCCCTCCCGCGCGGCCGTGGTCCTGTGGACCCTGCTTCATTTCTACCTGTGTTGCGATGCTGCAGACCCTGCGACGGCTTGCTCGGTGAGACGATGATGGCGGAGTCGGGACCAGAGTGGCGCATGCTCATGGGCGACAAGTTTGGTGGTGGCGAGACCTCGCCCTCGCGGTTTCCTGTGCCTCAGCTCGTCCGGGGGTTGTGGATAGGGTCCTCGGGAGAAATCCTTGTCGGCTCGACCGACACCAACGTGGTGCCGCCTGTGGGTGGCATCTTCCTCCCTGGAGGGAGTTGTGGCTTCCCTCCTTTCACTCCCCTCTGTGTGACGGGCGAAACCCTAGGGCCAGTCTCTGGTCCGGGCAGCAACGGTCGCTTCCCCTCTTGAGGGTGCTGCTTGGTGCTTGTCGAGTCGGGGCTAGGAGCGGGGTGGGCATTCTTCGGGGCGCGCAGCGGTTGCGGTCTTCTCGTCTAGTTGATCTGTCTCCTTTCTTTTCTGTTTTTCTTTCCTTGTGTTAGCTCGGGCGTGTGGATGTTGTTGTCCTAGCATTTTGTATCGTGTGGTGTCCTTTGGGCGTTGTGCTGTCTGGCCCAGTAGCGGTCTCACCTATGCGCTTTATTTATAAAGCGGGGCGAAAGCCTATTTCGAGGTAGTTCAGGCTAATTGAAATTCGGGTTTCAGGAAATGATGCGCGAAAGCTATCTGATTTTTATGCTACCCGCTAATTCGGGTACGCATTATTTTGGGTTCAGGTATTCCCGAATTACCCGACGGACCCAACAATGAACAAGTTACTGGAGTATTTCGACAGCATTTCTGTATTATTTCGATGGATAACAGCAGTTCTATAATAGATGACAGCATAAGAGGACAATAATAACACAACAAGCATTTCAGCTGCTATTTTGCAACATTTTCAACCGCATAACAAGTTAACAACAATTCTTCTCAACTCTCAAGTCAAATATGAGTGCAAGTGCATAACAGTCAACACGTCTAGTTTAAATGTTCGATAACAAGTAACAAACTAATAACAGTCTAGCCCAAATTTCCAGTATCCAACTCCAACAGTCCAACACTCCAAATCCAAGCAAAAGTTCTTCTCAACTCTCAACTCCAACTCTCCAAGTTTCTTGTCTCTATAAATTACACAAACACAGGTTCTGAATCATGAAGAAAAGTAGGAAACAATGGAGAATATGACAACCTTAATAAATACATCAGATTTGACAATGAGCACAAGTTTCTTACCTCACTATGTTCAAGGTTTGGAGATTGATATGCTTGCAGTAGATTTAGTTGACGCCTTATTTTTATCACATTTGCCTTTTCCTTTGGAATAATGGAGGCCACCAAATTCCTCAATTAATTTTGCAAAGAGTAGAAAAAGTATGCATGCATCCAACAATTAGAAAATATTGGTAGTTTGGTCCTTCCGAACATGATTCAAGAAAACAAATATAAAGTAGTAAATGAGGTAGTATTTTACCCTTTTCCATCTTAGCTAATTCCTCCTTCTTCTCCTGGATGTCAATAGGAGTAGTCCGAGTAGCCAATCTTGTGTGCAAACAAGAGCTTTCAACATGAAAGTAGTAAGTGAGGTGAGGAAGTCATCTAGTATACGTCCACCTGTGCTGAAAGCTGACTCCGAGGCGATGGAAGTGATGGGTATGGCAAGGTGTTGTGTGTAGCAGTACTTCATTGGGAGACCCCAAGAGGAAGGTATAATGCGGTACAGCAGCAAGTTTTCCCTCAGTAAGAAACCAAGGTTACCAAAACAGTAGGAGCAAGGAAACGCATCAAAGGTGTTGCAAGCAACGTGGAAACCTGCACAACACAAACTCAAGACTTTGCCCCAACTAACAGTGAAGTTGTCAATCTCACCGATTGTCGTAACAAAGGATTAATTGTATGGTGTGGAAGGTGATGATGGTTTGCATCAAGTAAACAGTAACAGTGGAAGATGTATCAATGGTAAAGATTGGACAAGGGTCCATAGTTCACTAGAGGTGTTCTTCTTAGATAAACAAAAATGGCATGCTGGGTAAACAAATTACAGCAGGGCAATTGACAGGACTAAGCAAGGCATAACAATGCAATACTAGACAAAAAGATCGTATGAGATTCGATTGGGCAATACAACAATATACATAGACCGCCATCCAACTGCATCTATGACTAGAAGTCTACCTTTCAGTTATCATCCGAACCCCCTCCAGTATTAAGTAGAGGCATGAACCCAGTAAGTAGAGGCATGAACCCACTATCGAGCATAAATACCCCCTCTTGGAGTCACTAGCAACTACTTGGCCAAGATAGCTACTAACAACAGAGAGCATGCAAGATCACAAACAACACAGACATGATAGAATCAAATAGACAAAACCATTAATCAATCTGAATTAGTAATCTCAATATCCATCGGATCCTCGCAAACACAACATGCATGATTACAAATAGATGAGATCTTGATCATGAACAGAGCTCAAAAGATCTAGACACGAAAGAACAAGGAGGAGATACAACCATCTAGCTACTATATAGACCCGTAGTACAAGGTGGAACTACTCACGCTTCATACCGGAGGCTGGCATGATGAAGAAGAAGGCCTCCAGGATGATCTCCCCTCCGGCAGGGTGCCGGGAAGAGCTTCAGATCCCCCCGATCTAGGGATGATGGTGGCGGCGGCTACAGATGATTTCGTGGAATATTGATCGGGTGCTTAGAGTTTAGGCATCTGGGGCTTCTTATAGGCGAAAAGGCGAGGCAGGGGCAGCCAGGGGGCCCACACCCTGCCTAGGCACATGCCCACCGTAGGCCGCTCCTGGGGGGTGTGGCCATCCTTTGGCTCCCCTTCGTCTCTCCTCTGGACTCCGTGTTCTCCTCGGTGAAATATTGACTTTGTATTTTGTCCCGTCCAATTCGGAGAATATTTCCTTACTAGCTTTTCTGGAACCAAAAACAGCAGAAAATAGGCAACTGGCACTGTGGCAACATGTTAATAGGTTAGTACCAGAAAACATATGAAAAGCACCTCAAAGTGTGGACAAAGCAAAGCAAAACTAAAAAAAGCATGGAACATCAAAAATTATAGATACGTTTTTGACATATCAAGCATCCCCAAGCTTAAATCCTGCTCGTCCTCGAGTAGGTAAGTTATAAAAGAATAATTTTTGAGGTGACATGCACCATCAAAACCAAGATCAAACCATTTCCAAGCATTTAAAGCTGGGATCAAAGAACTCTAAACATGTGCATGAAAGATGGAGTTCTAACAGTAATACAAAGTAACTATGCATGCAACATGAAAGGCTACAAACAAAAATCATGAATAACATGCATTTAAAAACACTTGTTTGTTTCACATACAAAAAACCTGGCATAGTGGCATTCAGCTTGTCCTTCATAGAGTAGCAAATAGATGCATAGGACACCTTCAAAGTTCATATGAGTGACTAGATACAAATAGCACAAGAACAAGCAATATCAACAATATGCATCAATCAATAAGTTTTGGGACACTGCACATAGAACTAAGAATGACAACTATGCTCTCTTACTGGTGCCTAAAGGTAGAAGGTGTAGACTCAATAATGGTGGAAGAAAGGCCCTTCATAAAGGGAAGCAGGTATTTCAAGTTTCAAAAATAGCTTCCAAAAATTATGGTACTTGTTAGCTTTCAGCCCTCATTGCCCCTATCATAAGCATCTTGAAGTGATTAAGGTTAAAGTGAACAAACTATCGAGTATATGCTTTACAAAGTATAGTTGGCAATCTCATGTCCCTTGAATACGAGTGTTGCACCTCATGCTACTCAACTTTAGTCACTTGTAAGTTCTTGTCATAGTAAGTACATGTGTATCATAGAGAACCGCCAACGGGGTACCCCTTGCACATGGTACAGGAGATATCCCATAACCAAAATGACAAGGCAAGCAGACAGTGAGCATCTCAGCAATCTTTTTATTTGCTATTTGCATAGGTTTTATTGAGGATGCTTCACAGATTGCTCATTATGGTGATGCTGCAAGTTTCCACCATGATTAGGCATGGCTTAGGCTAGCGGCCCAGGCGTTTCTCTAACACAAAATACATAACTCCATGGACTTACAAGCTCCCTTTTTATTTCACACCGGAGACATCCATAGACAAAAGAGCATGATATCAACTATGTACAAAGTACAAGTGCAATGTTGAAAACGTTCCCCATGACAACATGGTTCTGCTAATTCCAATGTATAAGTGCAAGCATATACAACATAGATGACACAATGGTTCAAGTTTATTAGGGTAAAGGAATATAAAGTGTGCCATCAAGTTTGTGAGAGCTTTAATCACTAAGTTTTCACATAACAAAATACTTTTTAATTGGAACATAGCTGAAAACAAGAATATACTTGGAATGGTGTAACACACCATGCATAGGAATTTATAGTGGACACTTTGGAATAACTTGGTTTCTTGGGAGTTGGAAGCATGAGTAGAGCTTACTCATACAAGTGGAGTCTAGCAAAAGACTGGGAGCAACCAACTAAGAGAGCAATAATGGCCATAATCATGCAGAGCGACAAAACATTACTAATCAAAACATAGAGTGGTACTGCAAGTCAAGGACTAAATGATCATATAGGCTATGGTGACTTATTGATAGTCATAACATGGTGTGAGCATGTGCCAAGTCAACCCAAACAAAGCATCAAAGGAGAATACCACAATACTATGCTTTTGTATGCTAAAACAACGCTTGATTCCTTCAAGGCACACTAAGCAATCCCAATTGTTTGGAACAAGTCATGCTACAGAAATAATCACTAAGCATAAGGTCAAAACAACACCTAGCATGACATGCTAAATTCTAAGTCATAGTCAATGCAAGCTCCTCTTGCACTTCTCAAGCAAGAACTTTCAACTCCTTTCCAACACCAATCGACTTATTTGAAACAACACGGCGAGAATGGGGGTCCAAACTACTTTATTCAAGGAAACTAACCAAACTAAGTAAAGCAAACAAAAATTAAGATGCTCTGAGAACAACACAATAGTGCATGAAACAATAAAAACAAAGTGTCTAGAAAGACCTGAGCTTTTTATTGATGAAGAAGGGGATGCCTTGGGCATCCCCAAGCTTTGACGGTTGTACCTCTTGGGTATTTATTGGAGTGACACCGGGGTGGCATCCCCAAGCTTGAGCTTTTGTCCATTCTTCATCTCATTACATCATTCTCTCTCTACACCTGAAATTTTTCCTTCATATAAAACTTCACACAATCTTCATTAGCAACATTAGTGCAAAAGATAATAGACCCTTGGGTTTAGCTTTAGAACAGAAATTTTTTCACTAAAAACACAAGCTACTGTAGCAAATCCTTCAAAAATCTCAATTTCTCCAAAAAGAACCCAAAAAGAAATCAATAAGAAGCAAATGCAAATAATGACAGAAATCTGTCAAAACAGACCAGCAGGTAGAAACCGATTTTTCGACGACCTTATGTTGCTCAAATCAAAAAGTGTTGAACTAAAGAAAGTTAGCTAACATACTGGGGGATTTATTCGTAAATTTGTAGCTCAATCCGAATTACAAAGACTCCTCACGGATTTTTATGGTGGAGGATAGAAATCTGTTTCGGGACAGCAACTCCCCAAATCTTACTTCCCTAAAAGCAAACAAAAAGGATAAGGAGAGGTCATTACTGAAGTAATAACTTCCAAGACTCAAGGAAACTCTTGGGTTATCTCCCAACAAGTACTTTTCTTTAACGCCTTTAAGTTAGGCACAAGAAGCAAGAAATCAAGTATTTTCAATTGAGGAAGCATTAACATCAATACTTGCAAAGTCTTCAACTATGAAAGGTATCTCATACAAATGAGTTTTGGAGGATCCCTTCTCATATCTCTTTGGTTCACTTCTTTCATCAAAAGGATTTTCAGGAACAATCCAATCAAAATTCTTTTCAAAGGCCTCATGCATCCCAACAAGCTTAAAGGGTATGGGTATCTTAAATTCCTCTCTAGGTTTGGTTTTATCTGAAGTACCCACAACATCTACACATGAGGCTAGCATATTAAAGCGCTCAAAGACCTTTTTTTCCTCCTTAGCAACATCATGGAACTCTTTGAGTAAAGTTTTAAGGATAAATTCTCTCTTTTCGGCATTCTTTTCTTCTTTTAGTTTTAGGAACATAATTTGCGTCATGGGGTTAAGGATAACAAACCTAGCCTCCAACATATGAACTAAAGAAGCTGCATCAATTTCATAATTAGGAGCAAGTTCTGCTATAGATCTATCCTCAATATCTTCATGCTTGCTAACATGATTGAAGAATTCTTCAATATTTTCTTTCCCAATTATAGATCCACTACCTATCCCTTCAGGGCGAACTTGGGGAACAACATGGTGAGCTAGAGCAAGGTGGAAACTAGAGTAGGAACTAATTTTTTTGTGTTTTTGATAAGAGAAATCAAACCAAACTAAACTAATTTTTTTGGAGTTTTTGATAAAAAGAGGAAAACAAAACCAAGAAAAAGAAACTAAGCAAACTAAAAACAAAGTAAAGAGAAAGGTTGAGGAGGAATCCCCTTGTGAAGACGTCCTTAGCCTCCCCGGCAACGGCGCCAGGAAAAGTCTTGTTGCGTGCAGCAGCACTTTGTTGGGAGACCCCTAGAGGAAGGTATGATGCGGTACAGCAACAAGTTTTCCCTCAGTAAGAAACTAAGGTTATCGAACTAGTAGGAGGAAGAAAACGCCTCAAAGGTGTTGCAACCAACGTGGAAACCTGCACAACACAAACTCAAGACTTTGCCCCAACTAACAGTAAGGTTGTCAATCACACCGGTTGCTGTAATAAAGGATTAACTGTATAGTGTGGAAGGTGATGATAGTTTGTAGCAAGTAAATAGTAACAGTGGAAGATGTATCAATGGTAAGATTGGACTGGGGTCCTAGTTCACTAGAGGTGTTCTCCTTAGATAAACAAACATGGCATGCTGGGTAAACAAATTACAGCAGGGAAATTGATAGGACTGAGCGGCATAATAATGCAATTCTAGACAAAAAGATCCTATGAGATTCGATTGGTCTATACAACAATATACATAGACAGCCATCGAACTGCATCTATGACTATAAGTCCAACTTTGGGTTATCATCCGAACCCCTCCAGTATTAAGTTGCAAGCAACAGATAACTTCTTTAAGCAAAGTGTGTAAGGTAAAAAATCCACTTATTCCATGAACAAGAGACCGTTGTTTTCTCCCTAGTGGCAACAACACATCTACAACCGTAGAGATTTCTATCACTTCCCTTGATAAAGTAGAGGCATGAACCCACTATCGAGCATAAATACCCCCTCTTGGAGTCAATAGCAACTACTTGGCCAAGATAGCTACTAACAACGGAGAGCATGCAAGATCACAAACAACACAGACATGATAGAATCAAATAGACAAAACCATTAATCAATCTGACATAGTAATCTCAATATCCATCGGATCCCCGCAAACACAACATGCATGATTACAAATAGATGAGATCTTGATCATGAGCAGAGCTCACAAGATATAGACATGAAAGCACAAGGAGGATATACAACCATTTAGCTACTACATGGACCAGTAGTCCAAGGTGGAACTACTCACGCTTCATACCAGTGGCTAGCATGATGAAGAAGAAGGCCTCCGGGATGATCTCCCCTTCGGCAGGGTGCCGAGAAGAGCTTCAGATCCCCCCGATCTAGGGACGATGGTGGCGGCGGCTACAGACGGTTTCGTGGAATATTGATCGGGTGCTTAGGGTTTAGGCATCGGGGGCTTCTTATAGGTGAAGAGGCGAGGCAGAGGCAGCCAGGGGGCCCACACCCTGCCCAGGCGCGGGCCCACCCTAGGCCGCGCCTGGGGGGTGTGGTCACCCTGTGGCGCCCCTCCGTCTCTCCTCTGGACTTCGTGTTCTCCTCGGTGAAATATTGACTTTGTCTTTTTTCCCGTCCAGTTTCGAGAATATTTCCTTACTAGATTTTCTAGAACCAAAAACAGCAGAAAACATGCAACTGGCACTGTGGCAACTTGTTAATAGGTTAGTACCAGAAAACATATGAAAACACCTCAAAGTGTGGACAAAGCAAAGCAAAGTAGATACTAAACAAGCATGGAACATCAAAAATTATAGATACGTTTCCAACGTATCACAAGGACATCATGTGCCAAGGGAGACGAGATGGGAAAACGGACTGCATTGATATTCCACCAACCTAGAATCTCAAACTTGCCTTCTTGGTCTTCATAATCTTCAGCAAGATATTTTTCAAGTTCTGACTTGGCATTTGAACTTGTGCCATTGTTCATCTTCAACTTCTTGGCAATAACATCCTTCAACATACTTCCTCTTACCACCTTTGATACTCGTGTGTCATCCACTTTAGTTGTTCCTTCAGTTGGAGCATACATTTGCCTATACTCTTCAAACAAATCATTGAGACAGGTTGTAGTTGCTGCCCAAATTAGTTGTCCATTTTCTTGTCCAAATATCTCTTCAATTACAACATTAGTGTAGTTAGATAATTTGTATCTTGGATCAACAACTTCTGCAATAATAATTAGCAAGTTAATATTGTCCTTTTCCTTATCCTTTCCATTTCCCTTCTTTCCCTTCTTCTCACTTCCCTTGACAATATGTGCTTCAGTGTCCATCTCATGCATGCTCTCCTTGTTGTTGATGTGCCAAAGGCCCCAATATTTGCTATATTCCTCTTTCATTCTTTGTCCCATAGGAACTTGCAAAGCATCTTCACTTTGCAGCCAAGTTTGAATTAACAAGTGCACTTCTGCAATCTCATGAAATAAACGATTGCAAGTGACACTAATACTAGAGGATACTCGAGTTGTAAGATCAAAGAAATGACCCAGAAAATCTTCCATCTTCTTTGCATTTTCCAATCTATTTCTTCAGGGCACCCAAACCCATCATTCTCTTCAGATAGAGCATACCTATAACTAAAATCCTCCTCGGCTAACCTCATGAACACCTTGTCATACACATTTGCAGCTTTAAGCATTGTATAGGTGGAGTTCCACCTAGTTGGGACATCAATCTTTAAAGATGCCTTGTTGTCCACCTTCTCTTCTTCTAGAATTTCCTTGAACTTCTCCAATCTAGTGCCACATTTCTAATGTATCTAACAGCACCTCTTTAAACGCTTTACTGAGGGGTCGACTTCCTTTAGGCCATCTTTCACAATGAGGTTAAGAATATGTGCAACACACCTCATGTGCATGTACTTTCCCTTTGCTATGTTGGATCCAGCGGTTTGTTCAGTTGCCTCCTCACATACACAATACCACCACCATTGGCACTTGCATTATCAACAGTTATGGTCAAAACTCTCTCCATACCCCCATTCAGCCATGCATTTCAGTAAATTCTAACCAATATCTTCCCCCGTGCCCTTTTATCAAGAAGAAGTTGATGACTTTCTTCTGTAGAATCCAATTATCATCAATAAAACTTGTTGTCAAAGTCATATAATTATCTTGCTGCCGGGATGTCTAGGAATCTGTTGTTAGACACACCATTTGACAAGATTCTTTAAAAACTTCTTCAACTTGTCCTCCTCTTGGAAGTAACATCGCACGGTGTCTTGGGTGATGGTTCTTCTAGATGGCACATTGAAACGTGGACAGGCTTTGGACATAAATTTCCGAAAGCCCGACTTCTCACCAAAAGCAACTGGTAGCTCGTCTTCAATGATCATCTCACTAAAAGCTTGCCTAATAGCTTCTTGATCAAACTTGTAGTTTATAGGGTGTTCCCCTAGAGTTGTTTGCACCAAAGATGGAGTTGGGTCTTTAGTAACTTGTGAGGATTGCGTTTGCACTCGGATAGATGATATATCAAGTAAACTAGAGACGGGGACGGAAATCGGTAGCGATCGTGGGTTGTTTCGGCTTGTATGTATATATACATATGAAATCCGCTCTCGAAGAAAAATATTCTTGTTAATCGACGCGATTTCTTTGCCGTAGATCAGGAAACCTCCCGTGGCCTTCCGAGCAGGGCCGCTGACGAAAAATTCCTGCCCGGGCCCTATGATGCAGTCTGTCGGTAGATCTTCCAGCGAAGGCCTGGTGACACTCTCCGCTAGACTCGCGCGGCGCCTCGCGGACGCGCACGCGGATAGAAACCTGGTCTTCTCGCCGCTGTCCATCTATACCGCGCTCGCGCTCGTGGCTGCGGGCACCCGCAGCGGCACCTTGGACGAGATCCTCCGTGTCCTCGGCGTGCTGTCCCGCCAAGAGCTAGACGAGTTCGTCGCCCGCGCGGCGGGGTAGGCATCGCGTGACCTGTCTGGTTCCGGCAGTCCGCACGTGGCGTTCGCGTGTGGCGTTTGGAGCGACTTGTCGTGCATGCTCAAGACTGGCTTCCGTGAGGCCGTGGTCGGCGGCGCGTAGAAGGCCCGGGCGTGCACCGTCGACATCCACGACGACCCCGATGGACAAGCCAGGCGGATCAACAACTGGGTGGAGCGCGTCACGAACGGCCTGATCAACTCCGAGGCTGCCGGAGCCTGATCAACATCTACCCTAAGGGAGTACAAAATTTCCCGAGCCCCATTCTCGTTATAGGGTCTGGAACTCACTGACGGCAACGTCAAGTACTCACCAGGGGCAAAACCTAAGCCAAGTCGTTTGGTACCATCCCTAAGGAGCTCTAAGCTCCCTGGAAACAAATATCTATGAGAGCTCCACCGTTTTATTTGCAAGATTGAACCCATCTCTCAATACATCCGCGCTCATATTGAATTGTGACACGGCAATCCAATCAAGGTCGGTTTAACCATTTAAAACCAACTTGGGAGCAATACGTATATGGAAACCCACCACTGGTCCCACCCACCGCCGTATGGCTCCCCTTTCTGGAAGCCAAAACCGCTGTCTTGGGTCCATCCCCGTCCTCATCGTCTTGATCCCCTCCCCATCCTCCTCTAATCCCTGATGGAGAAGATTAGGTCGCCGGCGGCCTAGCACCCCAAGTGCAGAGGTTTGTAGAACCTTATGATGTCTACGCACTTCTATTCTTGTAGACAGTTGTTGGGACTCCAAGTGCAGAGGTTTGTAGAACAGCAGCAAGTTTCCCTTAAGTGGATTACCCAAGGTTTATCAAACTCAGGGAGGAAGTGGTCAAAGGCATCCCTCTCAAGCAACCATGAAATCAAGATACAAGAAGTCTCTTGTGTCCCCAACACACCCACTACACTTATCAGGTGTATAGGTGCACTAGTTCGGCGAAGAGATAGTAAAATACAAGTAGTATGGATGATTATAAGTGGTAACGATGCCAGAAAAGACTTTGATGGCGTAGAAGAGACTAAAGGCAATCTGAAATAAAGATGGAAGCAAGCAAACATGCAACAGATCTAGTTGTAAATGGTGTTTCAATGCTTAAAAACAAGGCCTGGGGATCATACTTTCACTAGTGGACACTCTCATATAAATATCTTCTCTTCATGATACTACTCTGAATTACTCTCCGGTTGGACAACTCTAATCCATGGTAGGGATACAAAAGCACTCCTTAAAGTTTGCAATCCCCATCTAGATAACCCCACACTGTCACCTTGAGCGCTAGATGGTTCCTTGAAACATCACAGTTTCATAGAGACATCCAACTCCAAATATAACTCATGACAAGTATTTATGTATTCTATAGCCTAAGTGCCACACGGTGTGCACGCTGTCACTTTCACACACATGGGGATAGCCGAGAGATCTATTAAAGCACTTGAGTAACAAAGTAGATCTACTTGATTACAAATATCATGCTCACAATATGATCACGCATAGAGAGAGATGAATACATAGCTACCGGTAGAGCCCTTAGCCTCGAGGAAGAACTACTCCCTCCTCATCATGATAATCGGCAACGGCAGGGTGACAATTCCCCGTCTCGACAGGGTGCCGGAACAGAGACTTCTGTCCCCCTAATCTCCCCTTCGGTGGCGGCGGTGCTGCGGACCTTTTCATGGATGTATGCCGATTCATCTAGGGTTTTCTCGTCGGGGGCTTAATATAGGCGAAAAGGGTGAGGCGAGGAGGTATCCAGGGGCACACCCCCTGGTGGTGCCACCAGGGCTACCCGCGCCACCATAGGGTGTCCCCTCCATCTCTGCTTCACGTTTCCGTATTGCTCCGGGAAAAATAGGCAGATTGTCTTTTGTTCCGTCCAATTCCAATAATATTCATTTTTTAGCTTTCCAGAAATCAAAAATAGCAGAAAACAGGCAACTGGCACTGCGGCATCTTGTCAATAGGTTAGTTCCATAAAATTTATAAAAATACCTCAAAGTGTAGACAAAGCAAAGAAAAGTTGATACTAAACAAGCATGGACAATCAAAAATTATAGATACATTTACAACGTATCAAGCATCCCCAATCTTAACTCCAGCTCGTACTCGAGTAGGTAAGTGATAAAAAGAATAATTTTTGAGGTGACATGCACCATCACAATCTTGATCAAACTATTTGCAAGCATTGAAAGATGGGATCAAAGTACTCTAAACATGAGCATGAAAGATGAAGTTCTATTAATAAGACATAGCAACCATCTTGCAACATGAAAGGATACAAACAAAGGTCATGAATAACAATGCATTGAAATGCGTTTGTTTGTTTCACATATAGAAAACATAGCTTCAGCTTGTCCCTCATGGAGTAGCAAAACATAAATGCATAGGACACCTTCAAAGTTCATAAGGGTGACTAGATACAAATAGTTCAAGAACAAGCAATACCAACATTATGAATCAATCAATAAGTTTTGGGACAATGCAGATAGAACTAAGAATGACAACTATGCTCTCTTAATTGGTGCCTAAGGATAGAAGGTGGAGACTCAATATAAAAGTGTAAGAAAGGCCCTTCAAAGGCAAGCAGGGATTTCAAGTTTCATAAAGAGCTTCCAAAAATTATGGTACTTGTTAGCTTTGAGCTCTCATTGCCCCTATCAGAAGCATCTTGAAGTGATTAAGGTTAAAGTGAACAAAGTATGGAGTATATGCTTGACAAAGTATAAGTTGGCAATCTCATGTCCCTTGAGTACGAGGGTCGTTCCTCATGCTACTCAACTTTGATTATCGTTAAGTTCTTGTCATTGTAAGGATATGTGCATCATAGAGAACCGCCAACGGGGTACCCCTTTCCCCATGACATAGGAGCTATCCCATATCAAAATAACAATGCAACAGACAATGAGCATCTCAATAATCTTATTATTTACCGTGGGAAAATGGTGATTTTTTCTCTTCTTTCCTCTCTTTTTTTCTTTTTATCTTTTTTTTTCTATCTCTCCTTTTTTAAAGAAGAATGCTTCATGGATTGCTCACTATGGTGATGTTGCAAGTTTCCACCATGATTAGGCATGGCTTAGGCTAGCGGCCCAGGCGTTTCTCTAACATATATAGATAACTCCATGGACTTACAAGATCCCCTTTATTTCACACCGCCGACATCCATAAACAAAAGACCATGATATCAACTGGGTAGATATTTACAGGTGTTGAAAGAGTTCCCCGTGATAGCACGGTTCTGCTAATTCCCAACTTATAAGCGCAAGAATATACAGCATAAATGACACAATGGTTCAAGTTTATTAGGGGCAAGAAAAATAAAGTGTGCCATCAAGTTTGTGAGAGCTTTAATCACTAATTTTTACATAACAAGTTTAATTTGGAAGATAGATAAAACAAGAATATACTTGGAATGGTGTAACACACCATTCATAGAAATTTATAGTGGACTATTTGGAATAACTTGGTTTCTTGGTAGTTGGATGCATGAGTAGAGCTTACTCAATACAAGTGGAGGCTAGCAAAAGATTGGAAGCGACCAACTAAGAGAGCAATAATGTCCATAATCATGCAGAGCGACAAAACATTATCAATCAAAGCATAAAGTGGTATCACAAGTCAAAAACTAAATGATCATAGAGGCTATGGTGACTGGTTCATAGTCTTAACATGGTGTAAGCATGTGCCAAGTCAACCCAAATAAATCATCAAAGGAGAATACCACAATATTATGCTTTTATATGCTAAAACAACACATGATTGTTTTAAGGCACATTAAGCAATCCTAATTGTTTGGAACAAGTCATGCTATAACAATAATCACTAATCATAAGGTAAAAGCAACATCTTGCATGACATGATAAAATCTAGGCCACGGTCAAAACAAGCTCCTTTTTATACCACTATATGCAAGAAACTTTCTACACCTTTCCAACACCAATCAACTTATTTGAAACAACACAACTAAAGTGGGGGTCCAACTAATTTATTCAAGCTAACTAAGCAAACGAAAACAAAAAACGGAAACTAAGACGCTCCAAGAACAACACAACAGTGCATGAAACAATAAAAAGTAAGTGTCTTGAAAGACCTGAGATTTTTATTGATGAAGAAGGGGATGCCTTGGGCATCCCCAAGCTTTGACGCTTGTACCTCTTGAATATTTCTTGGGCAACACGGGGTGGAATACCCAAGCTTGAGCTTTTTTCCATTATTCATCTCATTACATTATTCTTTCCCTACACATGAAAATTTTCCTTCATACAAAACTTCACACAATCTTCATTAGCAATATTAGTGCATTCAAAAGATAATAAACCTTTGGGGTTTAGTTTTAAAACATCAAAACTTTCATTAAAAACACAAACTACTGTATCAATTCTCTCAAAAATCACAATTTACCTAATAGAACCCAAAAAGAAATCGATAAAGAGGCAAATGCAAATAATGGCAGAAATCTGTCAAAACAGACCAGTAGGTAAAAAACGATTTTTTCGAAGAACTTCTGTTGCTCAAATAAAAAAGTGTTGAACTAATGAAAGTTATCTAATAGTCTGGGGGATTTATTCAGAAAATTACAGCTCAATCCTACTTACAGAGATTTTTCACGAATTTTTAGAGTGAAGACAAAAATCTGTTTCGGGATAGCAACTTTCCCAAATCTTACTTCTCTCTCATTAGAGGTTATTCTTGGCACAAAAATCTAACAAAAATGATAAGTAGAGGTTATTACAGAAGTTATAACTTCCAAGACTCAAGAAAACTATTGGGTTATCTCCCAAGAAGTACTTTTCTTTAATGCCTTTAAGTTAGGCATGATAGTTTGAGAAGATGCTCACATAAGAAATATGAATTGAAGCAAATTCAAAACACATTTAAGTCTAGCCCACTTTCTATGCATATGAATCTTGTAAAGAAACAAGTCAGGAAAGCATAAATCAACAAGCATAGGTAAGCAAAACAAGTGCAACTTCAAGATTTCAACATAAAGAGGGAAAACTTAATATTGTTGAAATACATAAGACCATGTTTCCCTCTCTCATAATAACTTTCAGTAGCGTCAAGAATAAAATTAACAATATAACTATGACAGAAAACATTCTTATCCACATATAATAATTATTACTCTCCACATAAGCGTAGTCATTCTTATTAATTGTAGTGGGAGCAAATTCAACAAAATAGCTATCATTATTATTCTCATCACCATAATCATCAAATATAGGAGGCATAGTGTAATCATAATTAATTTTCTCCTCAATAGTAGGTGGACTGAAAATATCATATTCATCATTGTAATCATCATATATTGGAGGTTTGGTATCATCATAAGCAATAGAATAGCTATCTTCCAAAGCTAGGGAACTAAAAAGATCATTTTCATAAAAACTAGCTTCCCCAAGCTTAGACGTTTCCATAACATTAGCAATAATGGTGTTCAAAGAATTCATACTAATAACATTGTTATTAGCATGCAAATAAAGTTCCATAGGTTTTTTAATTTTCTCTTCAAACACTTCATGTCCTAACTCAAGATAAACACTATAAAGCTCTCTAATTTTGTTGTTGTTTTCCATTAAGCCTAACTAGTGAAAACAAGAAACAAAAAGATATTATTGCAGAATCTAAAGGAAATAACTTCAAGCACTCACACACTAGCAATAGTACTAGAAGATAGCTTAGTAGCTAGAGGATGTGAGTACTTTTTACCTTACCTCCCCGGCAACAACGACAAAAAAGACTTTGATGGCGTGTTGTTGACGTGGGAGCTTCTTCTTGTTCAATTCCCCGGCAGCGGCGCCAGAAAAGAGCTTGATGTCTATGCACTTCTATTCTTGTAGGCAGTTGTTGGGCCTCCAAGTGCAGAGGTTTGTAGAACATCAGCAAGTTTCCCTTAAGTGGATTACCCCAAGATTTATCGAACTCAGGGAGGGAGTGGTCAAAGGTATACCTCTCAAGCAACCCTGCAATCAAGATACAAGAAGTATCTTGTGTCCCCAACACACCAAATACACTTGTCAGGTGTATAGGTGCACTAGTTCGGCGAAGAGATAGTAAAATACAAGTAGTATGGATGATTATAAGTGGTAACAGTGCCAGAAAAGACTTTGATGGCGTGGAAGAGACTAAAGGAAATCTGAAATAAAGATGGAAGCAAGCAAACATGCAACAGATCTAGTTGTAAACAGTGTTTCAATGCTTAGAAACAAGGCCTAGGGATCATACTTTCACTAGTGGACACTCTCATATAAATATCTCCTCTTCATGATACTACTTTGAAATACTCTCCAGTTGGACAACTCTAATCCATGGTAGGGCTACAAAAGCATTCCTTAAAGTTTGCAATCCCCATCTAGATAACCCCACATTGTCACCTTGAGTGCTAGATGGTTCCTTCAAACACCACAATTTCATATAGACATCTAACTCCAAATATAACTCATGAAAATTATTTATGTAATCTATAACCTAAGTGCCACACAGTATGCATGCTGTCACTTTCGCACACGTGGGGATAGCCGAGATATCTATTAAAGCAGTTGAGTAATAGAGTAGATCTACTTGATTACAAAGCTCATGACAACAATATGATCAAGCATAGAGAGAGATGAACACATAGCTACCGGTAGAGCCCTTAGCCTCGACGAAGAACTACTCCCTCCTTATCATGGAAATCAGCAACGGTAATGAAGATGGTGGTGGAGATCGATGGAGATGGCTCTGGGGGAAATTCCCTGTCCCGGCAGGGTGCCGGAACAGAGACATCTATCCCCCGAATCTCCCCTTTGGTGGCGGCGGTGCTGTGGACCTTTTCATGGATGTATGACGATTCATCTAGGGTTTTCTCATCGGGGGCTTTATATAGGCGAAAGGCGTGAGGCGAGGAGGCAGCCAGGGGGGCACACACCCTGGTGGCGCCACCAGGGGCTACCCGTACCACCATAGGGTGTGCCCACCCTGGTGTCCCCCTCCGTCTCTGTTTCACGTTTCCGTATTGCTCCAAGAAAAATAGGCAGATTGGCTTTTGTCTCGTCCAATTCCGAGAATATTCATTTTTTAGCTTTTCTGAAACCAAAAACAGCAGAAAACAGGCAACTAGCACAGTGGCATCTTGTCAATAGGTTAGTTTCAGAAAATATATAAAAATACCTCAAAGTGTAGACAAAGCAAAGCAAAGTTGATACTAAACAAGCATGGAACATCAAAAATTATAGATGCATTTACAACATATCACCCCTCCCCATCCTCCTCTGCTACCTGATGGAGAAGATTAGGTCGCCGGTGGCCTAGCTCCCCCACCCAACAACGTCCTCTGTAGCCTCCTCCCCCTCTCTCTACTCACGACCCTTCCTGAATGGAAGCACGCTTCCATGTCATGTTGTCTATGTCGAGCGGTTATCTGCAGATTGCCGGAATCAAGGGTCGAACAATGTGGGAGGTCCATGACGATGCGTTGAAGGCAGCTGATGATGGCCATCTGCACGCTCAATTGCCGGGGCAGTGGGCGGTGAGGACCCGGGTGGAGCCTCCACGCCCTCCAATCGACGACGACAACGCCAAGATTTGAGGCGGTGGGGGAGGCGGGAGGCCGAGCTCTATGGTAGTTCTTTCCGTCTCCTCCAACACTTCCTCATCGCTGTGATGTTGTGGCATGTCCGCCGTCATGGACGGTGTAGGCAGAAGCTAGGGCCGCCGACACATGCCCTGAGGAGGGCTTCCTTCGGCCACTGATGTCGCGAGAAGACTGCACGATCTCCTGTAGGAGGTCATCATATCCCCTGCAAAGATCGCTGGTATGCATTAACCCTTCCCCGCTAAACTTCCTCAATATTGTTATTACCTATGAAGTAGGACAGCAAATTGCTCTGGTTTTCTTCTCACCATGACGCCGGACAAAATACTTGCGCACATTGAACCTTGGTTCCGTCCATTCTTGATGAGCAAAGGAGACTTGAGGTCTCAGGCCAGCTAGGTATGAACTATCCCTCCAATTTCTTTAAGTACTGAAGCAACACTTAGTCTTTTTTTAACCAATATATCTAATAACTACTTTGCGGACTTGCTTAGAAGACAAAGGAATTGAGTGGTTTTTTTTATGTCTACCTGCTACTAACTGCACTTTGTTATGCTTAGTTTTGAACAAAAATACATATGAAATTGTGCTCAGGTATTCTGCCTCTTGCTTTCTGAAACTCCATCTATACTACTTGTTCCATATGTTATAGCAGGATGTGGTGTCTCTTGAACAATGATTGCAAGGTAAATCATCATAATTATTTCTTATTTATAGAATGTTTGTAGAAGTCCCAACACTCAACTGAATAGTATGTAGCAGAATCATGACTGAGTTTCTAGATTAATGTATTGCCATAAAAGGGGTTTGGCATTGTTTCTAGATTAATGTATTGCTTATGTTTTGTCAGAATTTGCAAGCTTTACCTTCTCAATTGATTTTCATATTTCACATATCAAGATCTTGGGTGAATATTCTAGGGTTCAAATGGTGATCTGTGAGGATGGACATCAACTCGATTCTTTTTTCTTCAAGCATAATATTTGCATTGTACATTTCAGGTGGACAAAACCGGGTAGCCTAAGTCTCCCTGTACCTGTACATTTTGAGTGACCAGACTTTGTATTTTGTGCTTCATCTATTTTGTCTGAGCCCTCCAAGTATATATGCGTACTTATTCAGCATGTTTTTTTGTATTGTAATGAGTTTTATAGTTGCTATCGAAACTCTTCGGTAATTATGCACTAAGTTAAATCTTCATTTGGTTTATAGGTTGCTCTTCTAGAGTCCCTCTTTTTTATGCTCACACCAAAACTAAATTCTTATAGACGAAATAGTCTATCTGCATAAAGATAAAAGATGAACCTCTCCATTTCGTCAGCTATGCTTGATGTAAGGGCTATCTAGAAGTACTCTTTGGTATGTACCAGGTGTGATAGCATATCCTTATATCACTTCATTTTGAATACTTAATATTCTTGCCCAGTTATAAGAATTGTTTTTTCTTGACGATTGCAGAGTTTCATTTTTGGTCCTTAGGTTACCATACTAGATAAATAGTTTTGTGTAAACTTGTGAAATCAGTCGTTTTATCGTTTTGCTCACAGGTAAGGAATTCATACTAGCACAAGAGAGGGAATTCTGATTTCTTGAAGGCGATCTAAGCTCCCTGGAAACAAAGGCTTATGAGATCTATGCCTTTTTATTTGCAAGATTGGCCCCGTCTTTCAATACATCTGCGTCTGTTGAATTGTGACGCATCAATCCAACCAAGGTCGGTTTAAAACCGACTTGGGAGCACTACCACATGCACCAGATGTATACAGAAGCCCACCACCATAGTATGGCTCAGCAAGAGCAAAATAGACGGGTTTGGATGGAAAGGTCGCTCCAACGGCCTCTCAAGACTAGCAAATCCATCCTCTGATGCTCGTGGTTTTTGTCGGCCTGCAGGAGCCTCGGCAACGGCAAGCGTGCCCACTGCCGAGAGCTCCGAGTCAGGCTTTGATTGTGCCCCAAAAAAGGTTAGCTTTGCTACATGTGCTACATGTGCATCACCTCGCTTGACTGCCTTGACCCTGCTGCTCTCGACTAGTCCTGCATCCCTGCTCCGTTCCTATCCCGGCCTGATTTATATTGATCTCGCTCGCTCGAGGGATGAACTCTCGAGCTACCAGATGATCAGGCTATGGCCACTCCTTCCATCTCCTTCCACTCCTCACTGTATCACTGATGATTCGATTTTCCTAGACGTCCTGGTCACATGTACTATCGCCGGATGTAAAGCGGATCGTTTCCCCCATGTTGTTTACATGTTCTTGTTTTTCTCCGTTTCATTCGTTGATATTATGGTCTATTTGTTCTGATATACTCTACTATTCTGATTAATAAGATAGGAACTCCTTAAAGTTCCGTGGAACTACCTGCAATCAGTTTGTCCCTTGGCCTCTGCTTTAAATTTGGTCCTATAAGCCATATAGTGTGCCACAAATATTTGTAATGCTAGACACCAGTACTAATTCAGATATTATTTTTGACACATCACACATTTGTATTACTCAGCTATAAGTCAGGACTTTCTGTAAATTGTAAGTAGTTCACACATAAAAAGAATTCTTTGGTAGTAGACATGCTTCACAATAATACTTAAGTTCTATATGACTTTTTACATAAGCATTGACAACTAGAGTTTTGATGTGCTGAGCAATAGTTAATTAATTTGAATTCAGTATACCACCCTAGCTGGCTAGTGATACGTTGAAAACGTATCTATAATTTTTGATGTTCCATGCTTGTTTACTATCTACTTTACTTTGCTTTGTCTACACTTTGAGGTGTTTTTATATGTTTTTCTGGACTAACCTATTAACAAGATGCCAAAGTGCCAGTTGCCTGTTTTCTTTTGTTTTTGGTTCCAGAGCAGAAAATCAATATTCTCATAATTGGACGGGACAAAAGCCAAAGTCAATATTTTACCGTGGGGAACACGGAGCCAGAATACGAGACAGAGGGGAGCCACCTGGGGCCACACCCCCTGGGCGAGCGGCTAGCCCTAGCCCGCGCCTGGGGGGTGCGGCCGCCCTGGCTGCCCCCCTGCCTCACCTTTTCGCCTATAAAGACCCCCCGATACCAAAACCATAAGGACCCGATCAATATTCCATGAAACAGTCCGTAGCCGCCGCCACCATCGTCCCTAGATCGGGGGATCTGAAGCTCTTCCCGGCACCCCGCCGGAGGCCTTCTTCTTCATCATGCCAGCCTCCGGTATGAAGAGTGAGTAGTTCCACCTTGGACTACTGGTCCATGTAGAGCTAGATGGTTGTATATCCTCCTTGTGCTTTCATGTCTATATCTTGTGAGCTCTGCTCATGATCAAGATCTCATCTATTTGTAATCATGCATGTTGTGTTTGCGAGGATCCGATGGATATTGAGATTACTATGTCAGATTGATTAATGGTTTTGTCTTATTGATTCTATCATGTCTGTGTTGTTTGTGATCTTGCATGATATCCGTTTCTAGTAGCTATCTTGGCCAAGTAGATGCTAGTGACTCCAAGAGGGGGTATTTATGCTCGATAGTGGGTTCATGCCTCTATTTAATCTAAGGGAAGTGACAGAAATCTCTAAGGTTTTAGATGTGTTGTTGCTACTAGGGAGAAAACAACATTCTCCTGTTTGTTTACCTTACACACTTTGCTTAAAGCAGTTATCCGTTGCTTGCAACTTAATACTAGAGGGGGTTCGGATGATAACCTGAAGGTGGATTACTAGTCATAGATGTAGTTGGATGGCAGTCTATGTATCTTGTTGTATTGCCCAATCAAATCTCATAGGATCATGAATGTCTAGTATTGCATTGTTATGCCTTGCTCAGTCCTGTCAATTGCCCTGCTGTAATTTGTTTATCCAGCATGCCATGTTTGTTTATCTTAAGGAGAACACCTCTAGTGAACTATGGACCTCGGTCCAATCTTTACCATTGATACATCTTCCACTATTACTATTTAATTTCTACAAACCACTATTACCTTCCACACCATACAGTTAATCCTTTGTTTTCAGCAAACCAGTGAGATTGACAACCTCACTGTTCGTTGGGGCAAAGTCTTGAGTTTGTGTTGTGCAGGTTTCCAAGTTGCTAGCAACACCTTTGAGTCGTTTCCTTCCTCCTACTGGTTCGATAACCTTGGTTTCTTTCCAAGGGAAGGCTTGCTGTTGTGCTCATCATTCCTTCCTCTTAGGGTCTCCCAACGAAGCTTTACATTTATCTGAGCGCATCAGCTAGCTGAGATACACATTACCTGGAAAAAACAATCTTTAATTCTATAATTAAGTTATTATGTAGGGGCATATATAACTAAATGTCTTTTGCTACTATTGAAGGAATATTTTTGGTCTATCACGAGTTGCCTAACAACAAGCAAGAAGTAGAAGTTATGGAGGCAGCATCTCAAAACAAGTTGTGAGATATCAAGAACTAATTGAGAGTAGGGAGGTATGTGCTCAATTTTTCTCGACATTTATTTCTTATTTGAAGTGTCAAAGCGATACATTTGTTCCTCCAAATAGGATTTTGCCCTACTTTATATTAATAAAGCCAAACAGCCAAACGATACAAGGTATTGAGTAAATCCACATAAGCTGATCAAACTAGAAAACATGACAAAACTAGCAAAGAATGCTAAAAATGCACAAGTGTGCACCACCAAATGCCTCACGCGAGCCACCAAGAAGAAGCGCGGGAGTCACGTCATCACGGCAAAGGTACATAAACACTCATCGACGACGCCGCCAACAGGGACACGATGCAAAGCGTTGCCACCGTCATGTCAGCCAAAGGGGACAAATGTTTTCACCTAGAGTGCCTGATGGTAGGGTGCAATGGAATATAATAAGTTTGTGTGTGAATATAATAAGAAAGGTTTACTAGGGCAATGGAATTGCAGTTGATGGCTCAGTTGATGTGGAGCCTATTGGGAACCCCAAGAGTAAGGTGTGAAGCAGCAGAGCAGCAAGCCTTCCCTCAGTAAGAAACCGAGGTTACCAAAACAGTAGGAGGAAGGAAACGTCACACAGGTGTTGCAAGAAACGTGGAAACCTGCACAACACGAACTTAGGACTTTGCCTCAACTAACAGTGAGGTTGTCAATCGCACTGGTTGTTGTAACAAAGGATTAACTGTATGGTGTGGAAGGTAATGGTTTGCAGCAAGTAAACAGGTAACAGTGGAAGATGTATCAATGGTAAAGTTTGGACCGGGGTCCATAGTTCACTAGAGGTGCTCTCCTTAGATAAATAACATGGAATGAAGGGTAAACAAATTACAGCAGGGGAACTGACAGGAACTGAGCATGGCATAACAATGCAATACTAGACAAAAAGATCCTATGAAATTCGATTGGGTAATACAACAATATACATAGACCGCCATCCAACTGCATCTATGACTAGAAGTCCACCTTCAGATTTTCATCTGAACCCCCTCCAGTATTATGTTGCAAGCAACAGACAACTGCTTTAAGCAAAGTGTGTAAGGTAAACAATCCACTTGTTCCATGAACAAGAGACCGTTGTTTTCTCCCTAGTGGTAACAGCACATCTACAACCGAAGAGATTTCTGTCACTTCCCTTGGAAACTAGAGGCATGAACCCACTATCGAGCATAAATACCCCTCTTGGAGTCACTAGCAACTACTTGGCCAATATAGCTACTAACAACGGAGAGCATGCAAGATCACAAACAACACAGACATGATAGAATCAATAAGACAAAACCATTAATAAATCTGACATAGTAATCTCAATATCCATCGGATCCCCGTAAACACAACATGCATGATTACAAATAGATTAGATCTTGATCATGAACGGAGCTCACAAGATCTATACATGAAAGCACAAGGAGGAGATACAGCCATCTAGCTACTACATGGACCCGTAGTTCAAGGTGGAACTATTCACGCTTCATACCGGAGAAGAAGGCCTTCGGGATGATCTCCCCTCTGGCAGGGTGCCGGGAAGAACTTCAGATCCCCCCGATCTAGGGACGATGGTGGTGGCTGCTACAGAAGGTTTCGTGGAGTTTTGATCGGGTGTCTAGGGTTTCTGCCTCGGGGTCTTCTTATAGGCGAAGGGGCGAGCCAGGAGGGCCACACCCTACCTAGGCGCGGGGTGGGCCCACCCGCGCCTAGGGGGTTTGGCCGCCCTGTGGCGCACCTCCGCCTCGTCTTCTGGCTTCGTGTCGCCCACGGTAAATATTGACTTTGGCTTTTGTCCCGTCCAATTCCGAGAATATTGATTTTCTGCCTTTCTAGAACCAAAAGCAGAAGAAAACAGGCAACTGGCACTGTGGCAACTTGTTAATATGTTAGTTTCAGAAAAGATATAAAAACACCTCAAAGTGTAGACAAAGCAAAGCAAAGTAGATACTAAACAAGCATGGAGCATCAAAAATTATAGATATGTTTCCGACGTATCAGCAGTCAACCTTGCAAACTTCATGTAAGTTGTTTGGATTTTTTTACTACAAATAGGCACAATCATCCTTCAGTGTAGTATCTTGGCATATTGATCCCATGTCTTCTTTGGTAGGTCATAGTTGCACATTAAACTGGGGAATGGATGAACTGCTAGCATGTGAAAAGGGGATATTTGTTCCTCTATTATACTGTTTCACAGAGTATCCATTAAACTATTGTCTATATCTATTCAGGATTTCTCTTTTCACATACACATTTATTTTTTATGGTGATGGAACATGCTACCTTTTTTTGCAGGTGACAAATTTTATTTTTTGTTCTTGATGGTTATGTTCCTTGGACAGTTAAGTATCTTTATACAGAATAGAATTATTTCATATTCTCGATGATGCACGCGAAATCAAACAATTTGCTTGGTACATGCTTCCATGACGTAGGAGCAATTAAGCAATTGATTGATGCTAAAGGAAAGAAGCATATTTGCCATATTCGAGAATCTGGGAAGAAACAAGTTATGGAAGCTATAAGTGCATGGGTTAAACCGATGCGAGGCTCAGCAAAATTGAACTTTGATGCTGGCTTGTTTGAGGAAGAAAAGAGAGGGTCCTTGGGTGCCATGTTTGTGGATGAATCAAGTACTAATACGTTACCGTCTGTTTAGGATGCATAGATAACCGCCATATGCTGAAACGGCATCGATTGGCACTCTGCAAAGTGTCCCAAACTATCTTACCAGTTTTACCAGAACAGGTCATTGCTGGAACACTTGCAGAGATTAAACTCTACTCCAATCGTTCCTTATTTTATTATGTCTAAAGTGAACTATTTTAGGAACATAGTTGGCCATGAACTAGCTAGATTAGGAAGAAGTGAGCTAGAAGAGCTTGTTTAGTGTGGTGCAGCTCTTCCTGATGTTTTGGAGCTGGCTGAGGATGATTGTGTTAGACATTGGTTGGAGAAAATATACACAATTTTCAAGGATATTCCACAACAATGCAGAAAATGTATAGTTTTTGTTTCCGGTATAAACTTTGCCATCTTATTCCAAGTGCAAGAAAAATTCATTTACCGAGATAAATGATTAAATACGAGCATACTAACCTTGGCGTATATGATGGGTTTCGCAGCATAGTAAATCAAAAAAAATTCTACGGATACGAACGGGAAAGCCAAGATCTAATATAGAAAATGCAAACAACGAGAGGAAATAGATGAGATCTTCATACCCTTGAAGATTCGCACAGCGGAATGTTCGTCGGAACACGGGTGATGTAGTCGTACTCGCTTCTCCTCCTCGCGATCCGATCCGATCTAACACCGCAAGTGGCGATGCCTCTAAGAGATGCACACGTGCAGCACCTCGACGTCTCCTTCTTCCTCGGTCCAGAAAGTATGGTGGAGAGACGGTTGGATCTACAACACGACGGCGCGGTGCAAGTGGTGGAGAGTTTCTGCAGCAGGGCTTCGCCTATGTGCAGTCGGGAGGAAGAGAGAGAGGAGGGAAGCAGGGCGGCTAGGGCTTGAGGAGGAGGTGTGGGAGGGGGTGCGCCCTCAGCCCTCTTTATATAGAGGGGTGGGCGGCCAGCCCTTGCCCCTCCCCCAAGTCCTAGGGACGGCGGCCAAGGAGGGAGGAGTGGGGGGCAAGCTTCCCCCCCTTCTAGAAGCTCCCCTAGGGTTTCCCCTAGGTTTGGCCGGCTGGGCCCTATGGGGCCTTGTGCCCCTGGCCCAATGCGGCCAGGGCACTCCCTCATAGGCCCATGCCCCCTCCCGGCAGGTGGGGCCACGTTGGTCCCCCTCCGGATGGTTCTAGAAGCTTCCGGTACAATACCGGTTAACCCGAAACAATTCCGAACTCCAAAAACTGCATTGCCTTATATGAATCTTATTCTTCGGACCATTCCGGAACCTCTCTTGATGTCCCGGATCCCATCAGAGACTCCGAACAAAAACTCATAAACCAATTATCCAATCTATCCTAGCATCGAGACACGTTAAGTGTGTGACCCTTCAGGTTCGAGAATGTGCAGACATGATCTTCTATCAATAATCAACAGTGGGGTCTGGAAACCCATATTGACTCCCACACATTCATCAATGATCATATCGGATGAACCACGATGCCAGGATTCAACCAATCCCATATATATATTCCATTCGTCTCGCGATATTTTACTTGCCCGAGATTTGGTCGTCGGTACCATCATACCTAGTTCAATCTCGTTCACAGCAAGTACTTTACTCGTTCCGTAATCCGATATCACTTTGTGATTAACTCCTTAACCACGTGCTTGCAAGTGGTGTTGATATCGATTACCGAGTGGGCCCGAAGTATATCTCTCCGACTTGGGAGGGAAAAATCCCATCTCGATACATACAACCCAACAGGTACTTTCCGATCACCTGAGAGACACCTTTATGATCACCCTCTCATAGGATGATGTTTGATGACCTCAAAGATTTCTTCCGATACCAGGGAGTTGTATTATCTCATGGTCTAAGGAATACAATATTTGACATAAGAAAAGCTTCGCAAAGATGAACACGATGACACGATCTAATTGCTTCGCTTAGTTTGGGTCTGTCCATCATATCATTCTCCCAATGATATGATCTCATTATTAATCGACAACTCATGTCTATGGCTAGGAAACCTTAACCATCATTAATCAATGAGCTAGTCGATAGAGGCATACTAGGGACACGGTGTTGTTCATAAACCACACAAGTATTAAAGTTTCCACTTAATACAATTCTGCATGGAATATAAACTTTATCATGAACAAGAATTATAATAATAACATCTTTATTATTGCCTCTAGGGCATAATTCCAACAGTCTCCCACTTTCACTAGAGTCAATAATCTAGTTTACATCTGGCAACAATCTAACACCCATGGCACTGAGGTGCTGATCATGTTTTGCACGTGGAAGAGGTTTAGTCAATGGATCTGCGACATTCAGATCTGTATGTACTTTACTAATCTTCAGATCTCCTTCTGCTATATAATCTCGGATTATATGAAACTTGCGGTTGATATGCTTGGTCTTTGGATGATATCTTGGTTCCTTAGCGAGTGCTATGGCGCCAGTGTTGTCACACAATATCTCCAGTGGGTCCAATGCACTTGGAACCATGCCAAGCTCAGTGATGAAGTTCCTGATCTAAACTCCTTCACTTGACGCTTCTGCAGCAGCCATGTATTCCGCTTCTACTGTAGATCCCGCGATCACGCTTTGCTTGCAGCTTCTCCAGCTCACAGCTCCTCCATTCAAAATATAAATGTATCCTGTCTAAGATTTAGAATCATCCTTGTCGGTGTCGAAACTAGCGTCGACGTAACCTTTTACGACGAGCTGTTCATCACCCCCATAGACTAAGAACATTTCTTTAGTCCTATTTAGGTACTTTAGGATGTTCTTCACGGCTGTCCAGTGTTCCACTCCTGGATCACTTTGATATCTGCTCGTCAAACTAAGAGGATTGGACACATCCGGTCTAGTACACAGCATGGCATACATGATAGAACCTATGGCCGAGGCATAAGGCACTTTGCTCATAGCTTCTCTATCATTTACCGTAGCTGGACACTGAGCCTTGCTCAATATCTTACCTGACAACATAGGCACTGAACCTTTCTTTCCCTTATCCATTCTAAACCTTTTCAGAACTTTGTCTAGGTATGTACTCTGGCTTAAAGCTATCAAGCATCTTTGTCTATCTCTATAGATTTTGATGCCCAATATATAAGCAGCTTCACCTAGGTCTTTCATTGAAAAACACTTGTTCAAATAACTCTTCACATCGTTAAGCATGTTAATATCGTTTCCAATAATCAATATGTCATCCACATATAGTACCAGAAATGTCACCGAGCTCCCACTCACTTTCTTGTAGATACAAGCTTCGTAGCAATTTGGAACAAATCCAAAGCTCTTGATCACTTGATTAAAACGAAGGTTCCAACTCCGAGATGCTTGCTTTAGTCCATAAATGAAACGCTGAAGTTTGCACACTTTGTCAGCATCCTTAGGATCGACAAAACCTTCGGGTTGCATCATATACAACTCTTCATCAATGTTGCCATTGAGGAAAGCAGTCTTGACATCCATCTTCCATATTTCATAATCATGAAACGCAACAATTGCTAATAAAATCCGAATGGACTTAAACATCGCTACGGGAGAGAAAGTCTCATCGTAGTCAACACCTTGAACTTGTCGAAAACCTTTCGCAACAAGCCGTGCTTTATAGATGGTAACATTACCATCCGCGTCCGTTTTCCTCTTGAAGATCCATTTGCACTCAACGGCCTTTCGGTCGCTAGGAGGGTCCACCAAAGTCCATACTTGGTTTTCGCTCATGGATGCCAATTTGGATTTCATGGCCTCTAGCCATTTCTCAGAGTCTGGGCTCATCATCGCTTCCTCATAGTTCGTAGGTTCACTGTCTTCTACCAACAAGACAGTCAAGACAGGGTTGCCGTACCACTCAGGAGGGGCACGCGACCTTCTCGACCTGCGATGTTCAGTAGCAGCTTCGTCCGAAGCTTCATGATCCTTGTCATTAGCTTCCTCTATTGTTGGTGCAGGCGGCACTGGAACAATTTCAGGTGCTGCGCTACTCTCCAACTCAAGAGAAGGTTCAACAACCTTGTCTAGCTCTACTTTCCTCCCACTCACTTCTTTCGAGAGAAACTCCTTCTCAAGAAAGGAACCGTTCTTTGCAACAAACACTTTTCCTTCGGTTCTGTGATAGAAGGTATACCCAATAGTTTCCTTAGGGTATCCTATGAAGACGCATTTCTCCGCTTTGGGTTCGAGCTTGTCCGGCATCAACTTCTTGACATAAGCTTCGCATCCCCAAACTTTAAGAAACGACAACTTAGGTTTAGCACCAAACCACAGTTCATACGGTGTCGTCTCAACGGATTTAGATGGTGCCCTATTTAAAGTGAATGCAGCGGTTTATAATGCATAACCCCAAAATGATAATGGCTAATCAGTAAGAGACATCATCGATCGGACGATATCTAATAGGGTTCGATTCCGGCGTTCAGACACACCATTGCGCTGTGGTGTTCCGGGTGGCGTGAGTTGCGAAACGGTTCCGCTAGCTTTAAGATGCGTGAGAAAATCATAACTCAAATATTCACCTCCACGATCGGATCGTAGAAACTTAATCTTTCTGTTACGATGGTTCTCCACTTCATTCTGAAATTCCTTGAACTTTTCAAATGTTTCAGATTTATGTTTCATTAAATAGATATACCCATATCTACTTAAGTCATCGGTAAAAGTGAGAAAATAGCGATATCCATCGCGCGTCGAAACACTCATCGGTCCACATACATCGGTATGTATGATTTCCAACAAGTCCGTTGCTCGCTCCATCATACCGGAGAACGGGGTTTTGATCATCTTGCCCATGAGGCATGATTCACATGTGTCAAATGATTCAAAATCAAGAGACTCCAAAAGTTCATCAGAATGGAGTTTCTTCAGGCGCTTTACACCAATATGACCTAGACGACAGTGCCACAAATAAGTAGTATTATCACTATCTACTTTGCATCTCTTAGCCTCAATGTTATGGATGTGTGTTTCATCCCTTTCGAGATTCGGAAGAAATAAACCATTCACAGCAGGTGCATGACCATAAAAGATGTTACTCATATAAATAGAACAACCATTATTCTCCGATTTAAATGAATAACCGTCTTGCAATAAACACGATCCAGAAATAATGTTCATGCTCAACGCAGGCACATAATAACATTTATTAAGGTTTAAAACTAATCCCGAAGGTAAAACTAAGGAGAGCGTGCCGACGGCCATCACATCAACTCTTGATCTGTTGCTAACGTGCATCGTCACCTCATCCCTTGCAAGTCGCCGTCTATTCCGTAGCTCCTATTTCGAGTTACAAATATTAGCAACTGAACCAGTATCAAATACCCAGGCACTAAAATGAGGGCTAGTAAGGAAAACATTAATAACATGTATATCAAATATACCTTTGATGGTGCCAGCCTTCTTGTCCGCTAAGTACTTCGGACAGTTGCGCTTCCAGTGACCCTTGTCCTTGCAATAGAAGCACTCAGTGTCCGGCTTGGGTCCAGACTTGAGCTTCTTCTCAGCAGGGGCAACGCGCTTGCCGCCGCCTTTCTTGAAGGGCTTCTTTGCACCCTTGCCTTTCTTGAAGGTGGGGGGCTTGTTGACCATCAACACATGATTATCCTTTTTGATATCCACCTCCGCAGCCTTCAGCTTTGCGAAGAGCTCGGTGACCGTATCAGTGGAACCAATCTGATTATGAGTCACTGCAAAACTTTTGTAGCTGGGAGGGAGTGATTGCAGAACCCTGTCAATCTTGAGCTCCTCTGGAATCTTGCAGTCCAGTTGCTCAAGGCGTTGAGTGTAGCCTGACATCTTTATGGCGTGCTCACTAACAGAACTCCCCTCCTCCATCTTGCAGTTAAAGAATTTCTCAGAGATCTCATATCTCTCAGAACGGGCCTGAGTCTGAAACATAGTTTTCAGCTCCTCAAGAATCTCAAAGGGCCCGGTATAGTCTTCAAAACGATTTTGAAGGTCCGATTCCATAGCAAACAATATGGTGCTCTTAATCACACCATAATCATCTTTGCGCGACTGATAGACATTTTTCTCATCAACCGGCGCATCTACAATAGGGGCGTCACGTAGCGCATTCTCAAGGACATAGTCCTTTTGACCGCCAGAGAGAATGATTCTCAGATTGCGGAACCAGTTGGTGAAGTTAGACCCATTGTTTCTAAGCTTTTCTTTCTCAGCGAAAACATTGAAGTTGAAGTTGGACTTAGCCATTTGATCTACAATGTTTGCAAGTACAAATTAGACTATGTTCATGATAACTAGTTCAACTTTTAATCAAATTACTAGATGAACTCCCACTAAATTCAACATCCCTCAAGTTGTTTAGTGAACATGATCCAAATTCACCACACCTAATCCGATCTTCACGAGAAGAGATGTGGTTTCAATGGTGGACAACAAGTGTCGATCATATCATTCATATGACTCATGCTTAACCTTTCGGTTCTTGTGTTCCGAGGCCATGTCTGTACATGCTAGGCTCGTCAAGTTAGACCCAAGTATTTCCACGTGTGCAAAACTGGCTTGCACCCGTTGTATGTGAACGTAGAGTCTATAGCACCCGATCATCACGTGATGCTTGGACACGACGAACTTTCGCAACGGTGCATACATGGGGAGAACACAGTTTTATCTTGATCTTTAAGTGAGGAATCATCTTATAATGCTACCGTCACGATCTAAGCATAATAAGATACATAAAAGGATAAACATCACATGCATATAACTTTATGTGACATGGTATAGCCAATCTTCGCGCAATGATCTCCATCTTGTGCGTGCCGGCATGATCTCCATCACTCCACCATGATTGCCTCCACCACGAATAGCAACTACAACTATTGCTAACTACTTAGCGATAAAGTGAAACTATTACATGGCGTATAAGAAGTTGACACACAGGTCATACACAATTATAAAGACAACCATATGGCTCCTGCCGGTTGTGTACTCATCGACATGCAAGTCGTGAAACATTAAAAAACATGATAATTGCATACAACATACACATCACATCTTGGGCCATACCATATCACAGAAAACACTCCCCGCAAAACTAAGTTAGACGCCTCTACTTTGTTGTTGCATGTTTTACGTGGCTTATGGGAGTAGCAAGCTAAGAATGATTCTTATCTACGGAAAGCCACAATGGTGATATTATGGTTGCCAAACTCCAGTGTAAATCCCATGACAACTATAGTGAGAGAAACTGGCATCCACCAGCCGCATGTGTGGAACAAGCCACACGTCAAGTGCGGAGCCGGTCTCGCGAATGATGTCGCGTAAGGTTGGCCTGGACCGCTTCAATCTCACTATCCCGCGTCATAAGAAGAACACAAACAAGAGGCTTGCAACAGAAAACATCAACGCCCACAACAACCATGTTGCGTTCTACTCGTGAAACACATCTACGCATAGATCTAGCTCTGATACCACTGATGGGTTTCGCAGCATAGTAAATCAAAAAAAATTCTACGGATGCGAATGGGAAAGCCAAGATCTAATCTAGAAGATGCAAACAACGAGAGGGAATATATGAGATCTTCATACCCTTGAAGATTCGAACAGCAGAACGTTCGTCGGAACGTGGGTGATGTAGTCGTACTCGCTTCTCCTCCTCGCGATCTGATCCGATCTAACACCGCAAGTGGCGATGCCTCCGAGAGATGCACACGTGCAGCAACTCGACGTATCCTCCTTCCTCGGTCCAGCAAGTATGGTGGAGAGACGGATTGGATCTACAACGCGACAGCGCGGTGCAAGTCGTGGAGAGTTTCTGCAGCAGGGCTTCGCCTACGTGCAGTCGGGAGGGAGAGAGAGAGAGGAGGGCAGTAGGGCGGCTAGGGCTTGAGGAGGAGGTGTGGGAGGGGGTGCGCCCCCAGCCCTCTTTATATAGAGGGGTGGGCGGCCAGCCCTTGCCCCTCCCCCAAGTCCTAGGGTCGGCGGCCAAGGAGGGAGGAGTGGGGGGCAAGTTTCCCCCCCCCCTTCTAGAAGCTCCCCTAGGGTTTCCCCTAGGTTTGACCGGCTGGGCCCTATGGGGCCTTGTGCCCCTGGCCCAATGCGGCCAGGGCACTCCCTCATAGGCCCATGCCCCCTCCCGGCAGGTGGGGCCACATTGGTCCCCCTCCGGAAGGTTCTAGAAGCTTCCGGTACAATACCGGTTAACCCGAAACAACTCCGAACTCCAAAAACTGCATTGCCTTATATGAATCTTATTCTCTGGACCATTTCGAAACCTCTCGTGATGTCCCGGATCCCATCTGAGACTCCGAACAAAAACTCATAAACCAATTATCCAATCTATCCTAGCGTCGAGACACGTTAAGTGTGTGACCCTTCGGGTTCGAGAATGTGCAGACATGATCTTCTATCAATAATCAACAGCGGGGTCTGGAAACCACGATGCCAGGATTCAATCAATCCCATATATATTCCCTTCGTCTCGTGATATTTTACTTGCCCGAGATTTGATCGTCGGTACCGTCATACCTAGTTCAATCTCGTTCACAGCAAGTACTTTACTCGTTCCGTAATCCGATATCACTTTGTGATTAACTCCTTAACCACATGCTTGCAAGCGGTGTTGATATCGATTACCTAGTGGGCCCGAAGTATATCTCTCCGACTTGGGAGGGACAAATCCCATCTCGATACATACAACCCAACAGGTACTTTCCGATCACCTGAGAGACACCTTTATGATCACCCTCTCATAGGATGACGTTTGATGACCTCAAAGCTTTCTTCCGATACCAGGGAGTTGTATTATCTCATGGTCTAAGGAATACAATATTTGACATAAGAAAAGCTTCGCAAAGATGAACACGATGACACGATCTAATTGCTTCGCTTAGTTTATGTCTGTCCATCATATCATTCTCCCAATGATATGATCTCATTATTAATCGACAACTCATGTCTATGGTTAGGAAACCTTAACCATCATTAATAAATGAGCTAGTCCACAGAGGCATACTAGGGACACGGTGTTGTTCATAAACCACACAAGTATTAAAGTTTCCGCTTAATACAATTCTAGCATGGAATATAAACTTTATCATGAACAAGAATTATAATAATAACATCTTTATTATTGCCTCTAGGGCATAATTCCAACAGTATAGAACTACATATTAGTGAGCATTTTGTATTGCAGCATATGTAATGAACACGTCATAGGTTCTAAGTAACCTATTGGTCGGGCAACGATAACTATGATCTCTACTCCTACTCTCTGCAGAATAGTGAACCAACAATACTTAGAACCAACATATGTAAGTATTATTGTGAATGAATAAAGAGATACTACTACGTTGCTGAATGATACGTCGGAAACGTATCTATAATTTTTTATGATCCATGCTTGTTTTTCATCTACTTTGCTTTGCTTTGTCTATACTTTGAGGTGTTTTTATATCTTTTCTAGAACTAACCTATTATAAAGTTGCCATAGTGCCAGTTGCCTGTTTTCTTCTGTTTTTGGTTTCAGAAAGGAAGAAAATCAATATTCTCGGAATTGGACGGGACAAAAGCCAAAGTCAATATTTTACCGTGGGCGTCACGAAGTCTAGAGGAGAGACGGAGGGGCGAGCCAGGGCCGCCACACCCCCTAGGCGCGGGTGGGCCCTGCCCCGCGCCTGGGTAGGGTGTGGGCCCTCCAGCCGCTTCCCAACCTTGCCTCTTCGCCTAAAAGAAGCCCCCGATGCAGAAACCCTATGACCCGATCAAAACTCCACAAAACCTTCTTTAGCCGCCGCCATCGTCGTCCCTAGATCGGGGGGATCTAAATCTCTTCCCGGCACCCTGCCAGAGGGGAGATCATCCCGGAGGCCTTCTTCTCCGGTATGATGCGTGAGTAGTTCCACCTTGGACTACGGGTCCATGTAGTAGCTATATGGTTGTATATCCTCCTTGTGCTTTCATGTATAGATCTTGTGAGCTCCGTTCATGATCAAGATCTAATCTATTTGTAATCATGCATGTTGTGTTTACAGGGATCCGATGGATGTTGAAATTACTATGTCAGATTTATTAATGGTTTTGTCTTATTGATTCTATCATGTCTGTGTTGTTTGTGATCTTGCATGCTCTCCGTTGTTAGTAGCTATCTTGGCCAAGTAGTTGCTAGTGACTCCAAGAGGGGTATTTATGCTCGGTAGTGGGTAAATGCCTCTAGTTTCCAAGGGAAGTGACAGAAATCTCTTCGGTTGTAGATGTGTTGTTGCCACTAGGGAGAAACAACGGTCTCTTGTTCATGGAACAAGTGGACTATTTACCTTACACACTTTGCTTAAAGCAGTTGTCTGTTGCTTGCAACTTAATACTGGAGGGGGTTCAGATGATAACCTGAAGGTCGACTTCTAGTCATAGATGCAGTTGGATGGCGGTCTATGTATATTGTTGTATTGCCCAATTGAATCTCATAGGATCTTTTTGTCTGGTATTGCATTGTTATGCCTTGCTCAGTTCATGTCAATTGCCCTGTTGTAATTTGTTTACCCTTCATGACATGTTGTTTATCTAAGGAAAGCACCTCTAGTGAACTATGGACCCTGGTCCAATCTTTACCATTGATACATCTTCCACTGTTACATGTTTACTTGCTGCAAACCATTACCTTCCACACCATACGTTTAATACTTTGTTACAACAAACCGGTGAGCTTGACAACCTCACTGTTTCGTTGGGGCAAAGTCTTGAGTTTGTGTTGTGCAAGTTTCCACGTTGCTTGCAACACCTTTGAGATGTTTCCTTCCTCCTAGTGGTTCAATAACCTCGGTTTCTTACTGAGGGAAAACTTGTTGTTGTTCTCTTCACACCTTGCTCTTGGGGTTTTCAACGAAGTGTCCCACGACAACACCGGGCGCCATCAAGTCTTTCTAGCGCCGTTGCCTGGGAGGCCAAGGATGTATTTGAAGGGAATATGCCCTGAGAGGCAATAATAAAGTGTTTATTATGTATATTCCAAGTATATGATAAATGTTTATTTTGCATTCTATAATTGTATTAATACGGAAATGTTAATACATGTGTGTTTAATAAACAAACAGAAAGTTCCTAGTTATGCCTCTCCCATAAACTAGCTCATTGATTAACAAGATGATCATGGTTTCCTGATCATGGACATTGGATGTTATTAATAACGGTATCACAACATTAGTGTAATGATGTGATGAACATTCATCCGAAGTATAGCATTACGATTAAAGTCATTGAGTTTATATTGCTATAAAAACTTACGAAGTAATCCTAATCCTTAGACCATGAGATCATGTCAATCACTAACACCGGAAGAGTTTCTTGATAACATCAAACATCACACCGTAACATGGTGATTATAAAGATGGGTTTAGAACTAATAAAGTGTTATGTTGAGGCCCATGGATCGAGAGTGGAATTTGTTCATCCCGATGACGGATAGATATACTCTGGGCCCTCTCGGTGATATCACATTAGTTAGCTTGCAAGCAAGTGATTTGATCACTAGAATGTTATATCACGGGAACGAGAAAAGAGTGGATGTGAGTAACGAGATCAAAGTAGGTATGGAGATACCGATGATCGAATCTCGGACATGTAATATATCGCAAAACAAAGGGATTAATATACTAGCTCAAAAGGTTCTGATGACCACAAGAAAGTCATCGTTGAATGTGTCGGAGTCAGTATGGGTCTCCAGATCCCGCTTTTGATTATTGATCCGAGAGGGGTCTCGATCATTTCCGCATTATTCATGAACCGTAGGGTGACACACTTAAGAGACACCGACATCCAATTGGAGCAAAAGTTTCATGCCGGAAAGAATAACAAGCGTAGGAATTTATTTCACTAGATACCGAAACAGGTTTTCAGGAGAAATTGCATAAAGTGGTTATGCATGTGAAATAGAATTCTAGCAAGGGGTTATATGTGAATGTTTATCATTAAACTAATTTACAAAATTCTGAATAAATAAAAGAGTTTTATTTAATGAGAATTTGCATTAAATTTGGTGGAAATTTAATTGCAAGTTTGAGTGGGATTTTGAGTGGAGGGAAATGAAGAGGTTTTTGTGAGTGGAGTGACCACCCACATGAATGAAGGAGGGGAGGGGGCATCCCCCATGGCCGGAGGCACCCCCTTGGGTGCCCCCCTCCTCCTATAAAAGGCACCCCTCTCCCTCTCTCTCTCACTCACACCTCCTCGTGAAGGATCTCTCTCCCCCTCTAGAATTTATCCCCCATGGTATCGGACTAGCGAGATACATGTTCCCGGTGGCTATTCGGCAAGAAAAAGTTGTGCTTTCGCTGCATCGCTGGAGCGAGGAGGTGGAGGTTGCTCGGTGCCTCGAACGTGTGTGCAAGCACGGATGCGCTGCTGATTTGTGGCGCTAGGACTTCCTCTCGATCTTGAGATCGACAAGAGATCGTCTACATCAACCACGAGTTTAACTCGTTAAGCTTTGTCGGTCTTCAAGGGTATGTTCGCCCATTGTTTGTATCTAGTAGATAGATCTTGGTACATATTTGTTCCCATCGTAAGAAATTTTTTGTTTTCTATGCTGCGAACCCTACAGTGGTATCAGAGCCGGATCTATGCGTAGATGGTTTACACGGGTAGTACACATATGAGTATGTGGGCGATGATGATCATGTTGTTTATCCTTAGTTGTAATTTTGGATATTGGTGGCATAGTGGGATGAAGCGGCCCGGACAAACTTTACATGTCCTCGCACATGAGGCCAGTTCCATGCTTGACATGCAACTAGTTTGCATAAGTGGCTAGCGGGTGTCTGTCTCTCCTACTATAGTCAATATCTATTTTGCAACGAGTTGTCAACAATTTGGTTATCCTCGTTGTGGTTCATGTTCATGGGTATGAACGGTTCTATCTTCGAAAGCCCTAAGCCACGCAAAATTTGCAATGGATAAATTAGAGGCGTCTAGTTTAGATTGTTGATGGGCTAGTGTTATGATATGGTGATGTTGTAAGTAGAAGTATGAGATGATACTCTTACAACACACATAATGTGTAAGTTCCATAGACCTTGGCCTTACACATAAAGGTATGATAGTGATCATACCACGGTGCACATGATAGAGATCATATGCGGGAACCATATCATTCCACTAATAAACATGTGATGTTTGATAGCATCTTATATTGCTTGTTTGGCGTTTTATTAGCATAATAAGATGATCCCTCATTTAAATATCAAGATAAGAATGTGTTCTTTCTTTAGTATGCACCGATTATGTTTTCGTCGCTCCAAGACATCACGTGATGATCGGGTGTTCTTGGATCCACGACCATATTTCGGGTGTAAGACAGTTACACATGCGAATACTAAGGTTCTTACTTGGCAAGCCTAGCATGTACAGACATGGCCTCGGAACACGGACCGAAAGGTTAAGCATGAGTCATATAGTAGATATGATGCCCATTTGATGATCGCCTTTGAAGCTACACCGACTCACGTGATGATCGGACTTGGTGCAGTGGATTTGGTTCATGTAATCACCAAAAAGAAACGAGGGATGTCGTTTTTGAGTGGGTGTTCATTCGTAATGTGGATTAGTTGAACTCAATCTATCATAAACTTACTCTAAACTTTACAAATTATGTTGTAGATGGCATCACCTGCTTTTAATTTCAATGTGTTCATGGAGAAAGAGAAACTTGCAACGAACGGTAGCAAATTTACCGAATGGGCCATGAATTTGAGGATTCTACTCTCTACTGCACAAAAGCAATATGTGCTAGAAGCGCCGCTAGGCCCCCCACCTTTTGAGTATGCCCCTGACGAGGAGAAGAATGTCTATTAGACTCATTAGGAGGACCAAAACTTAGTTCTTTGCGGCATATTGTATGGGCTAGAGCCAGAACTTCGAAAGCGTTTCGAAAATGGCAATGCATATGATACAACGGGTGAGTTGAAAATGATTTTCGACACACATGCTGCTGTAGAGAGCTACAATGCTTCATAAAAGTTCTTTAGCTGCATGATGGAAGAGCACAGCTCCGTAAGTGAGCATGTACTCAAGATGTCGGGTTACGCTAATAAGCTTGTGTCCTTGGGAATATGGATTCCCATTGACTTAGGCATCGATCGTGTTCTGCAGTCTCTGCCACCTAGCTATAAGAGCTTTGTGATGAACTATAATATGCAAGGCATGAAGAAGTCTCTCCCCGAGCTTCTGTCAATGCTTAAAACTGCAGAAGTGGAGATCAAAAAGGAACATCAAGTGTTGATGATCAATAGAAACACTGGTTTCAAGAAAGACAAGAAGGGAAAACGAAAGGGAAGTAAGGGCGGCAAGTCGGTTGCCGTGCCTGAAAAGAAACCCCGAGTTGGACCTAAGTCTGATACCGGGTGCTACTATTGTAAGGGGACTGGCCACTGGAAGCGCAACTGCCCCAAGTATTTGGCAGACAAGAAGGCCGGCAAGGCAAACAAAGGTATATATGATATACTTGTTATTGATGTGTACTTGACTAGTGCTCACAGTAGCACCTGGGTATTTGCTACCGGTTCAGTTGCTAATATTTGTAACTCGAATCAGGGGATGCGGAACAAGCGACCGCTAGCAAGGGGTGAGGTCAAGATGCGTGTCGGCAATGGATCAAGCGTTGATGTGATCGCCGTCGGAACGCTACCTCTTCATTTTCCATCGGGATTAGTAATAAACTTGAATAATTGTTATCTGGTGCCTGCACTGAGCATGAACATTGTATCTGGATCGTGTTTAATGCGAAGTGGTTATTCATTTAAATCCGAGAACAATGGTTGTTCTATTTATATGAATGAAATCTTTTATGGTCATGCACCAATGATGAATGGTTTATTTCTATTGGATCTCGATGATAATGTTACACATATTCATAATGTTGATGCTAAAAGGATTAAACTTAATGATGATATATCCGCATATATGTGGCACTGCCGTCTAGGTCATATTGGCGTTAAACGCATGAAGAAGCTCCATTCAGATGGACTTTTGGAATCACTTGATTTTGAATCATTTGATACATGTGAGCCATGCCTTATGGGCAAGATGACAAGAACGCTGTTTTCCGGTTCAATGGAACAAGCGACAGATTTATTGGAAATCATACATTCTGATGTATGTGGTCCAATGAGTGTGTCGGCGCGAGGTGGATATCGTTATTTTGTTACTTTCACGGATGATTTGAGTAGATACGGTTATATCTACTTGATGAAACACAAGTCTGAAACCTTTGAAAAGTTTAAGGAATTTCAGAATGAAGTGGAAAATCATCGTAATAGAAAGATCAAATTTCTACGGTCCGACCGTGGAGGTGAGTATCTAAGTTACGAGTTTAGCACTCACATGAAAGAGTGTGGAATTGTTTCACAACTCACACCTTCCGGAACACCACAGCGAAATGGTGTGTTGGAACGTCGTAATCGTACTTTATTGGATATGGTTCGATCTATGATGTCTCTGACGGACTTGCCGTTTTCATTTTGGGGTTATGCACTAGAAACTGCTGCATTCACTTTAAATCGGGCACCATCTAAATCCGTTGAAAAGACACAATATGAATTATGGTTTGGAAACAAACCTAAGCTGTCATTTCTTAAAGTTTGGGGATGCGATGTTTATGTGAAGAAACTTCAACCGGATAAACTCGAACCCAAAGCGGAAAAATGCGTCTTCATAGGATACCCTAAGGAAACTATTGGGTATTCCTTCTATCACAGATCCGAAGGCAAGGTTTTTGTTGCCAAGAATGGATCCTTTCTAGAGAAAGATTTTCTCGCAAAAGGTGTGAGTAGTCAGAAGGTAGAACTCGAAGAGGTTATTGAACCTTCTCTTCAAAGTATGGCAAGTAGCGCAGCGCCGGAAGTTGTTCTGGAGTTGGCTTCACCTGTTGAAGAGGGAACTAATGATAATGATCATGAAACTCCGAAAGAGAATACTACCAAACCTCGCAGGTCTAGCAGGGCGCGACAGCTCCCGAGCTATACGGAAATCCTGTCATAAATTTCATGGTTGATGAAAATGATGACCCTGCGACGTATGAAGAAGCGATGATGAGCCCGGATTCCAACAAATGGTTAGAAGCCATGAAATCCGAGATGGAATCCATGTATGAAAATCAAGTTTGGAACTTGGTGGACTTACCTCACGACCGAAAGGCCGTGGAGAATAAATGGATTTTCAAAAGGAAAACTGATGTTGATGGTAATGTAACCGTCTATAAAGCTCGAATTGTCGCAAAGGGATTTCGACAAATTCAAGGAGTTGACTACGATGAGACATTCTCTCCCATAGCGATGCGATTATGTTAGCAATTGCTGCATATTTCGATTATGAGATATGGCATATGGATGTCAAGACCGTGTTTCTCAATGGTAATATTGAATAAGAGTTGTATATGATACAACCAAAGGGTTTTGTCGATCCTAAGGATGCTAACAAGATGTGCAAGATTCAGCGATCCATCTATGGATTGAAGCAAGCATCACGAAGTTGGAATATCCGCTTTGATGAGGTGGTCAAAGAGTTTGGATTTGTCCAAACTTATGGAGAAGCTTGTATTTACAAGAAAGTGAGTGGGAGCAATGTGGCATTTATGATATTATATGTGGATGACATATTATTGATCGGAAATGATATAGATCTTTTAAACAGTGTTAAAAGTTATCTAAACAACAAATTTTCAATGAAGGACCTAGGTGAAGAGTCATACATATTAGGCATAAAGATCTATAGAGATAGATCTAGACGCCTAATAGGGCTATCACAAAGTACATACCTTGATAAGATTTTAAAGAAGTTTAAAATGGACGGAAATAAGAAGGGGTTCTTACCTATGTTGCAAGGCAAGACATTGAGTAAGACTCAAAGTCCGTCTACGGCGGAAGAAAGAGAAATAATGGACAAAGTCCCCTATGCTTCAGCCATAGGCTCTATAATGTACGCCATGCTATGTACAAGACCGGATGTGGCACATGCTATTAGTTTGACTAGTAGGTACCAATTGGATCCAGGTTCGGAACACTCGATAGCGGTCAAGAATATCGATATGTTTCTTGTGTACGGAGGTGAAGAAGAGATCGTCGCTAAGTGTTATGTCGATGCTAGCTTTGACACTGATCCAGATGACTCTAAGTCTCAATCCGGATACGTATTTCTCATGAATGGCGGAGTGGTTAGTTGGAGGAGTTCCAAATAACCTGTGGTGGCGGGATCAACAACGGAGGCCGAATATGTTGCTGCTTCGGAAGCAGCTCAGGAAGCGGTTTGGATGAAGGAGTTCATATCTGAACTAGGTGTGGTTGCAAGCGCGTTGGACCCAATGGTGATCTATTGTGACAACAATGGTGCCATTTCCAATGCCAAAGAACCAAGGTCTCACAAGAATTCCAAGCATATTAAGTGCCGGTTTCACTCCATCCGCGAGCATGTCAAGGATGGAGATATAAAGATTTGTAAAGTACACACGGATCTCCATGTAGCAGATCCTTTGACTAAAACTCTCCCTAGAGCAAAATATGATCAACACCAGAACTCCATGGGTGTTAGATTCATCACTATGTAACTAGATTATTGTCTCTAGTGCAAGTGGGAGACTGAAGGGAATATGCCCTGAGAGGCAATAATAAAGTGCTTATTATGTATATTCCAAGATTATGATAGATGTTTATTTTGCATGCTATAATTGTATTAATATGGAAACGTTAATACATGTGTGTTTAATAAACAAACATAAAGTTCCTAGTTATGCCTCTCTCATAAACTACCTCGTTGATTAACAAGATGATCAAGGTTTCCTGATCATGGACATTGGATGTTGTTAATAACCGGATCACAACATTAGTGTAATGATGTGATGAACATTCAACCGAAATATAGAATTACGATCAAAGTCATTGAGTTTATATTTCTATAACAACTTACGAAGTAATCCTAATCCTTAGACCATGAGATCATGTCAATCACTAACACCGGAAGAGTTTCTTGATAACATCAAACGTCACACCGTAACAGGGTGATTATAAAGATGGGTTCAGAACTAATAAAGTGTTATGTTGAGGCCCATGGATCGAGAGTGTAATTTGTTCATCCCGATGACGGAAAGATATACTCTAGGCCCTCTCGGTGATATCACATTGGTTAGCTTGCAAGCAAGTGATTTGATCACTAGAATGTTATATCACGGGAACGAGAAAAGAGTGCATGTCAGTAACGAGACCAAACTAGGTATGGAGATACCGATGATCTAATCTCGGACATGTAATATATCGTGAAACAAAGGTATTAAGATACTAGAGTAAAAGGTTCCGACGATCACAAGAAAGTCATCGTTGAATGTGTGGGAGTTAGTATGGGTCTCCAGATCTTGCTTCTGATTATTGATCCGAGAGGGGTCTCGATCATGTCCACATTATTCATGAACCGTAGGGTGACACACTTAAGAGACACCGACATCCAATTGGAGCAAAAGTTTCATGCCGGAAAGAATAACAAGCGCAGGAATTTATTTCACTAGATACCGAAACAGGTTTTCGGGTGAAATTGCATAAAGTGGTTATGCATGTGAAATATAATTCTAGCAAGGGGTTATATGTGAATGTTGTCATTAAAGTAATTGACATAATTCTTAATAAATAAAAGAGTTTTATTTAATGAGAGTTTGCATTAAATTTGGTGGAAATTTAATAGCAAGTTTGAGTGGGATTTTGAGTGGAGGGAAATGAAGAGGTTTTTGTGAGTGGAGTGTCCACCCACATGAATGAAGGAGGGGAGGGGTCAGCCCCCTTGGCCGGCGGCCACCCCCTTGGGTGCCCCCCTCCTCTTATAAAAGGCACCCCTCTGCCTCTCTCTCACTCACACCTCCTCGTGAAGGATCTCTCATCCCCTCTAGAATTTATCCCCCATGGTCTCGGACTAGAGAGATACATGTTCCCGGTGGCTATTCGGCAAGAAAGAGTTGTGCTTCCGCTGCATCACTGGAGCGAGGAGGCGGAGGTTTCTCGGTGCCTCGGACATTTGTGCGAGCACGGATGCGCTGCTGATTTGCGGCGCTAGGACTTCCTCTCGATCTTGAGATTGGCAAGAGGTCGTCTACATCAACCACGAGTCTAACTCATTAAGCTTTGTCGGTCTTCAAGGGTATGTTCTCTACGGATATACATCCGCCCGTTGTTTGTATCTAGTAGATAGATCTTGGTACATAGTTGTTCCCATCGTAGGAATTTTTTTGTTTTCTATGCTGCGAACCCTACAATATTCACAAGGGGAGTCCTCCACTTCCTTTCTCTTTACTTTGTTTTAGTTTTCTTAGTTTCTTTTGCTTGGTTTTGTTTGCATCTTTTCAAAAACTCAAAAAAATTAATCTAGTTTGGTTTGATTTCTTTATTCAAAAACACACAAAAATTAGTTCCTGCTCTAGCTGATGCTGCTGTTTTTGGCTTGCTCCACTTTTCCAAAATGAACTATGCTAAGAACACTAAGTTGTGTGACTTCACTAGCACAAACAACAATGATTTCCTTAGCACTCCTATTGCTCCACCTGCTCCTAATGCTACCTTTTATGAAATTAAGCCTGCTTTGTTGAATCTTGTGATGAGAGAGCAATTTTCTGGTGCTAGTTCTGATGATGTTGCTGCCCATCTCAATAATTTTGTTGAACTTTGTGAGATGCAAAAGTATAAGGATGTAGATGGAGATATTATTAAGCTCAAGCTTTTTCCTTTCTCCTTGAGAGGGAAAGCTAAAGAATGGTTGCTATCCTTGCCTAGAAATAGTATTGATTCTTGGACTAAGTGCAAAGATGCTTTTATTAGAAAGTTCTATCCTCCTTCTAAGATTATATATATGAGAAGTGACATTATGAAATTTAAACAACTTGATAATGAACATGTTGCTCAAGCTTGGGAAAAAATGAAATCTTTGGTTAATAATTGTCCCACTCATGGACTTACTGCTTGGATGATTATCCAGACTTTTTATGTAGGTTTGAACTTCTCTTCAAGAAACCTGCTGGATTCAGCTACTAGAGGTACTTTTATGGGCCTCACTTTGGGTGCTGCAACAAAGCTCCTTGACAATATGATGGTTAATTACTCTGAATGGCATACTGAGAGATCTCCACATGGTAAGAAGGTAAATTCTGTTGATGAAACCTCCTCTTTAAGTGATAAGATTGATGTTATTATGGCTATGCTTGTTAATGTGAAAGCTCCTCTAGATCCTGATAATGTTCCCTTAGCCTCTTTGCTTGCTCAAGAAGAGCAAGTTGATGTGAACTTCATTATAAACAACAATTTCAACAACAATTCCTATAGGAATAATTTTGGTGGTAACGACAATTATAGGCCTTATCCTCCTAATAATGGCAATACCTATGGAAACCACAACAATGCTAGAATTGCCCCCTCTAAACTTGAATTCATGCTCAAAGACTTTATTAGTAAACAAACTGCTTTGAACAAGACTGTGGAGGAGAAACTTTTAACTGTTGAGAAGAATATTTCCTCTTTGTCTGAAGCACAGACCTCCTTGATTAATAAAATTGCTGATAAACCTGAAACTATGGAAAACACCTTTGCTACTTATCATGCCATACAAGTTACTATTGATGAAAATGTTAGGTTGTTGGCTCAACTTCATGCTAAGTGGGAAAGGGAAGCTGAAATTGATAGAAACAATAGTATGTGCACCATCACTAGAATGGAGACCACTAAACCACAAGAAGTCCCTATTCCTCCTCCTACAATGCCTAAGCCTAATGAGTCAACTACTAGTGATGCTAAGTTTGATTTTGATATAGATGGTTGCAATATTTCTGAAGTGATTCTGTTCTTGCAAAAGCTTGCTAGAAGTCCTGATGCTAGTGATATGCATGTTGCTTTCACCAAACACATTACATATGCTCTTGTTAAGATTAAGGAAGAGAGGCTAAAACACAAAGCTTCTATTCCTAGGAAATTAGAAGATAGTTGGGAACCCATATGCAAGTGAATGACTTTGATCTCAAATCTTCATGTGATCTTGGTTCTAGTGTCTCTATTATGCCTAGGAATATTTATGAAATTCTTGATTTGCCACCTTTAGAAGATTGTTATTTGGATGTTCCACTTGATGATAATGCTAAAAAGAAACTAATGGGGAGTATTAATGATGTTCTCATCATGGTTAACAATGCTTATGTCCCTATTTATTTCTATGTTTTGGATGTTGAATACAATGCTTCTTGTCCTATTACTTTGGGAAGCTCTTTTCTTAGAACTGTTGGTGCCATCATTAATATGAAAGAAGGCACCATTAAATTTCATTTTCCATTCAAGAAAGGTATTGAACACTTCCCTATGAGGAGAGAGAAGTTGATTTTTTCTCCTCCTTTGAAAGCAAGGTTTGATGTTAATGCTTCTTCATTTGAAAATACTTGATTCTTCTTGCTTCATGTGCCTAACTTAAAGGCGTTAAAGAAAAGTACTTGTTGGGAGATAACCCAAGAGTTTCCTTGAGTCTTGGAAGTTATTACTTCAGTAATGACCTCTCCTTATCCTATTTATTTACTTTTTGTGCCAAGAATGACCTCTAATGAGAGGGAAGTAAGATTTGGGGAGTTGCTATCCCAAAACAGATTTCCGTCCTCCACCATCAAAATTCCTAAGGAGTCTCTGTAACTCGGATTGAGCTAAAAATGTACGAATAAATCCCTAGTATATTAGCTAACTTTCATTAGTTCAACACTTTTTGATTTGAGCAACAAAAGATTTTTTTAAAAATCGGTTTCTACCTGCTCGTCTGTTTTAACAAATTTCTGAAATTATTTGCATTTGCTTCTTATTGATTCCTTGTTGAGTTCTCTTTAGGTGAATTGAGATTTTTGAAGGAGTTGTTACAGTAGCTTGTGTTTTTAGTGAAAAGTCTTGTTTTTCCAAAGCTTTTCCTAAAGGTTTATTATCTTTTGATTACACTAATGTTGCTAATGAAGATTGTGTGAAGATTTGTATGAAGGAAAAATTTCAGGTGTAGAGAGAGAATGATGTAATGAGATTAAGAATGGACAAAAGCTTAATCTTGGGGATGCCACCTCGGTGTCACCCCAAGAAATATCCAATAAGTACAAGCGTCAAAGCTTGGGGATGCCCAAGGCATCCCCTTCTTCATCAATGAAAAGCTCAGGTCTGTCTAGACACTTTGTTTTTATTGTTTCATGCACAAGTTGTGTTGTTCTTGGAGCGTCTTAGTTTTCGTTTGGTTTTCTTAGTTGATTAATTTGCTTGAATAAAGTAGTTTGGACCCCCGCTCTCGCTGTGTTGTTTCAAATAAGTTGCTTCGTGTTGGAAAGGAGTAGGAAGTTCCTGCTTGAAAGTGCAAGAGGAGCTTGCATTGACTGTGACTTAGACTTTAACATGACATGCTAGGTGTTGTTTTGACCTTATGATTAGTGATTATTGTTGTAGCATGTCTTGTTCCAAACAATTGGGATTGCTTAGTGTGCCTTGAAAGAATTATGTGTTGTTTTAGCATGCAAAATCATAGTATTGTGGTATTCTCCTTTGATGCTTTGTTTGGGTTGACTTGGCACATGCTCAGATTCTTCTTGCTTCTTGTGCCTAACTTAAAGGTGTTAAAGAAAAATACTTGTTGGGAGATAACCCAAGAGTTTCCTTGAGTCTTGGAAGTTATTACTTCAGTAATGACCTCTCCTTATCCTATTTATTTGCTTTTTGTTCCAAGAATAACCTCTAATGAGAGGGAAGTAAGATTTGGGGAGTTGCTATCCCGAAACAGATTTCTGTCCTCCACCATAAAAATTCCTGAGGAGTCTCTATAACTCGGATTGAGCTGAAAATTTACGAATAAATCCCCAGTATGTTAGCTAACTTTCGTTAGTTCAACACTTTTTGATTTGAGCAACAAAAGATTTTTGAAAAAATCGGTTTCTACCTGCTCGTCTGTTTTAACAAATTTCTGCAATTATTTGCATTTGCTTCTTATTGATTCCTTGTTGAGTTCTCTTTAGGTGAATTGAGATTTTTGAAGGAGTTGTTACAGTAGCTTGTATTTTTAGTGAAAAGTCTTGTTGTTCCAAAGCTTTTCCTAAAGGTTTATTATCTTTTTATTACACTAATGTTGCTAATGAAGATTGTGTGAAGTTTTGTATGAAGGAAAAATTTCAGGTGTAGAGAGAGAATGATGTAATGAGATTAAGAATGGACAAAAGCTTAATCTTGGGGATGCCACCTCGGTGTCACCCCAAGAAATATCCAATAAGTACAAGCGTCAAAACTTGGGGATGCCCAAGGCATCCCCTTCTTCATCAATAAAAATCTCAGGTCTGTCTAGACACTTCGTTTTTATTGTTTCATGCACAAGTTGTGTTGTTCTTGGAGCGTCTTAGTTTTCGTTTGGTTTTCTTAGTTGATTAATTTGCTTTAATAAAGTAGTTTGGACCCCCGCTCTCGCTGTGTTGTTTCAAATAAGTTGCTTCGTGTTGGAAAGGAGTAGGAAGTTCCTGCTTGAAAGTGCAAGAGGAGCTTGCATTGACTGTGACTTAGACTTTAGCATGACATGCTAGGTGTTGTTTTGACCTTATGATTAGTGATTATTGTTGTAGCATGTCTTGTTCCAAACAATTGGGATTGCTTAGTGTGCCTTGAAAGAATTATGTGTTGTTTTAGCATGCAAAGCATAGTATTGTGGTATTATCCTTTGATGCTTTGTTTGGGTTGACTTGGCACATGCTCAGATTCTTCTTGCTTCTTGTGCCTAACTTAAAGGCGTTAAAGAAAAGTACTTGTTGGGAGATAACCCAAGAGTTTCCTTGAGTCTTGGAAGTTATTACTTCAGTAATGACCTCTTCTTATCCTATTTATTTGCTTTTTGTGCCAAGAATGACCTCTAATGAGAGGGAAGTAAGATTTGGGGAGTTGCTATCCCGAAACAGATTTCTATCTTCCACCATAAAAATTCCTGAGGAGTCTCTGTAACTCGGATTGAGCTGAAAATTTACAAATAAATCCCCAGTATGTTAGCTAACTTTCGTTAGTTCAACACTTTTTTATTTGAGCAACAAAAGATTTTTGAAAAAATCGGTTTCTACCTGCTCGTCTGTTTTAACAAATTTCTGCAATTATTTGCATTTGCTTCTTATTGATTCCTTGTTGAAATTCTCTTTAGGTGAATTGAGATTTTTGAAGGAGTTGTTACAGTAGCTTGTGTTTTTAGTGAAAAGTCTTGTTGTTCCAAAGCTTTTCCTAAAGGTTTATTATCTTTTGATTACACTAATGTTGCTAATGAAGATTGTGTGAAGTTTTGTATGAAGGAAAAATTTCAGGTGTAGAGAGAGAATGATGTAATGAGATTAATAATGGACAAAAGCTTAATCTTGGGGATGCCACCTCGGTGTCACCCCAAGAAATATCCAATAAGTACAAGCGTCAAAGCTTGGCGATGCCCAAGGCATCCCCTTCTTCATCAATAAAAAGCTCAGGTCTGTCTAGACACTTCGTTTTTATTGTTTCATGCACAAGTTGTGTTGTTCTTGGAGCGTCTTAGATTTCGTTTGGTTTTCTTAGTTGATTAATTTGCTTTAATAAAGTATTTTGGACCCCCGCTCTCGCTGTGTTGTTTCAAATAAGTTGCTTCGTGTTGGAAAGGAGTAGGAAGTTCCTGCTTGAAAGTGCAAGAGGAGCTTGCATTGACTATGACTTAGACTTTAGCATGACATGCTAGGTGTTGTTTTGACCTTATGATTAGTGATTATTGCTGTAGCATGTCTTGTTCCAAACAATTGGGATTGCTTAGTGTGCCTTGAAAGAATTATGTGTTGTCTTAGTATGCAAAAGCATAGTATTGTGGTATTCTCCTTTGATGCTTTGTTTGTGTTGCCTTGGCACATGCTCACACCATGTTATGACTATGAACAAGTCACCATAGCCTCTATGATCATTTAGTCCTTGACTTGTAGTACCACTCTATGCTTTGATGTCATGGGAATGGCCACGGCAGATGCTGCAATCGGCAGCGAGTAGTAGAACGAGGGGCAAGGGCGGCTAGCCGTCTGGGGTGCGAGATGAGGGCGGGGACTCAGGGTTTTACCCAGGTTCGGCGCCCTGGAGGGTAAAGACCTACTCCTTCTAGATTGTACTGATGAGAGAGTATAAGGGCGAGCTCGACGAGTAGGCAGCGAGTCGTAGGGGGTGTATGATGGAGCATGTCCTCTATGCGTACCCTAGGGAGGTTTATATAGACTCAACTCGCTAGAGTTTACAGATCTACAACCGAATTAGTTAAGGATTCAGAGGGTGTCTGACCTAATCCGACTGGGGCTAGCTATTCTTTCACACCTTCAGCTTCCAGTCACCTGGCTCCTTGTTGGGTCTTGATCCAGTCACCGTCCTGCAGGCCCACTCGCTGGCAGCATGGGCCAGTAGGAAACGTCCTGCTGGGTATACCTCACTCGACATATCCCCATAAGAAGTCCCCGAGGCCATCGTTGATTCGTCGCAGGTGTTCTTTGGCAGTCGGAGTATGCGGGTCCAATTTGGACGCCCAGTCGAATCAGCAGTGGACTCCCTAAATGAAAGAGGGAACTTGTTATCTTAGTCGTAATAACGGCGACCAGTCGAGTCATAGCACGGCGAATGGGTCGGCGAATAGTCGAATTGCAGCTAAGGCGACCAGGTCGGTGAGTAGTCGAATCGCAGCTATGGCGATCAGGTCGGCGAGTAGTCGGGTCGCTGTAGTTGGCGAGTCAAGTAGACGAAGTTGGACCGTCAGCATTGGTCAAACTAGCCGTTAGGTAATCCAACGATAATATTGGCGTAATCACCGCGCAGTAACGGCTCCCCGAAAATGGCGGGTAGCAACCGTTATATAAGGAGAGTGACGGGCGAAGAGCGATCATTCCCCACACTTCCTCCGATCTCGTGCGTCTCCCAGTCTTCCATTCCTTCATAGCGACCAGAGCGACCCAGAGCGATCCGCAACCCTAGATCCTCTGATTGATGGCGCCTTCGACAAAACCATGGGGGAGATCCAAGTGCACGAAACTGCTGCTGAAGTCATTCAAAGATGCGGGGATCCTCCGCGCCGAGAGATGGCGCATCCCCACGGCCGGAGAGGTGGTGCCAGATCTGCGCGAAGGAGAATTCATCTGCTTCACCAGCCACCTAGAGAGGGGTCTCGGATTCCCCACCTCCATCTTCTTTCGCCGCTTCTGTGCATATTATGACATCCAGCCGTCAGACCTAGGGCCACACAGCATCGAGCAAATTTCCATCTTCGTGGCGTTTTGCAAGTGCTACCTAGGCTGCCGACCGTACTTCCCCCTGTGGCAAGATCTGTTCCACGGGAGGATCGGACGCGAAGGTACGGGCGACCCGATGCTAGCCGCGGGAGGCCTCACCTTCCAGTTGAAGTCCAAGGCCTCCTTCCTCGACCTGATGCTGCCAAAGAAGGCAGCGAACGAGTGGAAGAAGCATTGGTTCTACGTGACCGAGTCGCTGCCAGACGACGAAGTGTCGCTCCCAATGTACTCCTCCGACCGGCTCGAGCCGCGTCGGCTTCAAGTCGCCAAGCTCCCGTATGACTAGCGGATGGTGGTCAACGAAATGCTACTGACGGTCCGCAACCTGAAGAAGAAGGGACTCCAGACTATCAACTTGTATAACTGCTGGCTTGGGCGGCGGCTAGTGCCGCTGGCCAGTCGCGCCCACTGGATGTATGAGTACATGGGCAAGGACGATCCGACCAAGTCTTGCACCGCTGAATGGAGCGCCAACGACTACGCCCTCGCGCCGAGGAAGATTACAGAGGCGGAGTACATCGACTCGAAGGCCGGGATTCCCCTGTTCACCGTGAAGCGCAAGGTGCCACCGGTAAGCTTGCCTTTCCTTGTTTATTCCGCACTTGTAAAATTATAGTCGCACTTTGCTGATCACGTGCTGCTCATGTAGCTGCTCCAAGTGGTGGAAGGTTGGCTTCCACCCGCTGATGACGGGAACTTGAATGAGTCTGCCGAGGATGAAAGCGAGTCCTCCTCCGACAAGGGCAATGTCGGAGGTGATGATAATGACGACGACGATGAAGACGATGATGCAGACGACGACGAGGCCGTGGAGGTCGCCGCACCCACGGTCCGTAAGACCTGCGGGCAGCGACAACGCGAGCTCGAGGCCAGCAAGAGCCTCGAGGCTCACGACGGGGGTGACGATGATGTTACCGAGCACACCTCGCGGCGCGTGGCTACGCCGTCGAAGAAAAAATCACCGTAGAAGAAGCCGGCCAAGATGCTGTCGCCGCCTTGGTCCGAGAGTAGCTCCGAAGCTACCAGCGCGGACAACGCGGCCGGGGCTAGTGCGCCAATACGGGCTTCCACGGCATCCGACGTGGCCGTGGTGGAGGATGAAGTACTGTTGGCATCACTGCCACCACCCTTCACAGCAGTCGCTGGGCTCGGGGCCGCTCCATCCGCGGGAGCCTCGCCACCAAGGGAAGCACCTGCGGCGATTGCCGTGGATTCTCCTGCCATGGCTTAATCCTCGAAGAAGCCCTCGGTGTCTTGGGCCCAGAGTGTGTTCGAGACGGGCCTCAGCCGGAAGATGGGGCCGGAGTTGGAGAAGCCGGCGAGTATTCGCACCGGCCTTTGTTTTATCCCAGTCGCCAAGTGAGTATCCTTTTAAAGTATTTCTTTGGGCAACTGATTTATGTTTGTCCGGCAAACTCGCTGATGACGTCGTGTTGCAGGACTAGTGTGAAGAAAATAGGTCACCCTTCGGTGGATAAGGTCCCGTTGGGTACCACTGGGGCGCAGGTCGATCCCTTGAAGAAGAGCAAGGGCAACGAGATCGAGGCGCCCGTTGAGGGCACGGAGAAGGTAAAGGGCGACGAGATTGTCACAATCTCTAACGAGCTGGTCGGCACCCCAAGCAAGGATCCGACTGGAGCGGATGCGGCCACGAAGGCCGTAGTGGACGCGGAGTCACAGCGGATAGAGCCCGCGGCACCAGTTGGGGCAACGGGCCCAACGGCGAGTGCCGCAGGGGCGGCGGTGGTGACCTTCCCTCGCTTTGTGGCGAAGGCCTCCATGGCGAGTGCTTCAGCGCATTCGGCGAAGGTCGAGCAGCGTCGCGGGCGCACACCTCTTGTGCTTATGTTAGTGGACGCGGTCGAACTCCACAATATGCTGGGTGCGGCAATCCAGGTATGTCTAGTCCCCGAGGATCTAGTCGCTGATTTTCAGCGGGTAGATTCTTACTTTTTTGTAGTCCAGTCCCCGAGTGGCTGGTCGCTGAATTTCAGTGGCTAGGCACTTAGGAAGTTCTTCATTAGTTTTTGTTGATGGTCACCATGGTTTTGTAGGGCCTCCAGCGTGAATCGGCGAAGCGATTGGCCACCAAGGAGCACCTAGACAGGAAAGTCCTCACTGTCCGAGAAGTGAACGAGCAGCTTCGAGCGACTGCTGGTAAGGGTTTTTAAGATGCTCTTGGTCAGTGACGTCTGCCCAGTCCTCCATCTTATTATATCGTCCTCATGGTTGTGATGATGCAGAGAGTCATGCGGCCGCGATGGACAAGGCTCGCGAGGGTATGGTCCCTACGAGCGACCTGATGGCTGCCCAGTCCTCCTTGAGCACCGTAGAGACGCCGATCACTGATGATGCTCGACGTGGCACTTCATTGGTAACCCCAAGCGTAGGATGTGAAGAGCAAGCATCAAGTTTTCCCTCAGTTGAGGCCGAGGTTATCAAACCAGAAGGAGGAAGTAAATGTCACACAGGTGTTGCAAGCACCACGGAGACATGCACAACACAAACTCAATACTTTGTCCCAACGAATCAATGAGGTTGTCAAGCTCACCGGTTTGCTATAACAAAGGATTAAACGAATAGTGTGGAAGGTAATGGTTTGCATAAAGTAAACAAGTAACAGTGGAAGATGTATCAATGGTAAAGATTGGACCGGGGTCCATAGTTTACTAGAGGTGCTGTCCTTAGATAAACAACATGGCATGAAGGGTAAACAAATTACAGCGGGGCAATTGACAGGAACTAAGCAAGGCATAACAATGCAATTACTAGTCAGAAAGATCCTATGAGATTCAATTGAGCAATACAACAATATACATAGACCGCCATCCAACTGCATCTATTAAGTTGCAAGCAACAGATAACTGCTTTAATCAAAGTGTGTAAGGTAAACACTTCACATGTTCCATGAACAAGAGACCATTGTTTTCTCCCTAGTAGCAAAAACACATCTACAACCGAAGAGATTATTGTCACTTCCCTTGGAAACTAGAGGCATGAACCCACTATCGAGCATAAATACCCCCTCTTGGAGTCACTAGCAACTACTTGGCCAAGATAGCTACTAACAACGGAGAGCATGCAAGATCACAAACAACACAGACATGATAGAATCATTGATACGTCCAAAACGTATTTACTTTCTTGAACACTTTGCTATTGTTTTTCCTCTATACTTGTGTGATTTGGATACAACTAACAAGGACTGGTGCTATTTTCATCAGAATTACCTTGGTGTCTTGTTTTTGTGCAGAAAATGAACTATCAGGAAAAATCCCGGAAAATATGCCAAAAATTATATTTCACCAGAAGATCCACGGAGCCAGAAGGGGAGACAGAGGGGAGGCCTAGGGGCCCAGACCCACCCCAGGCGCGGGCGCACTGACCCCGCGCCTGGGGGAGGTTTGGCCACCCCAGGCAGCTTCTCGGCCTCTCTCCGCGTCTATAAGTTGCCTTCTGACCTAAAAAACAGAGGGGGTCGATTGTTTTCCAGAAAGAGTTATGTTCCACCGCCACAAGAAACCAAGATTCGGATCCAGAAACTCCGTTCTGGCACCCTGATGGGACGGGGAATTTGTAGAGGATCATCGCCATTGGCATCACCAACGCATCTCCATCAACCACCGATGTTTCCCTCATTCATGAGTGAGTAATCCCCCACTATAGTCTTGGGGATGGTAGGGATTGGATGAGTTCTATCATGTAATCGAATAAGATTGTTAGGGCATAGTGCCTAGTATCTCTATTAGTGCTATTTGACTTTGTTGCAACTTGTTGTGCTTAATGCTTGTCACTAGGGCCCGAGTGCCATGATCTCAGATCTGAACTTATTATTGAATCATTATGATAGTATTGTTTATGATCTTATCTACAAGTTGTGTACACATATCATTGTCCGGATCCAAAGGCCCCAAAGTGACAATAATTGGGACAACCAGAGGGGATGGCTGTGGTGTGAGGATCACATGTGTTCACAGAGTGTTAATGCTTTGCTCTGGTGCTCTATTAAAAGGAGCACCTTAATTGCCAGTAGTTCCCTAGAGGCCCCGCTGCCACGGGCTGGCTGGACAGAAGATGTTGTGCAAGTTCTCATTGCGAGCACGTATGACTATATTTGGAGAAAATGCCTAGGATTGTTTAGTACTTGGATGCTTATTATTATTTATCTGCAATGCCCTAGTTCTTTGAAGTTACATGTTTAGACTTGTCCATGCAACGCTCGTCGATCCATCCCTATGCCTACCGCACTTGAATCCTACTATTTTACTACTGCTGCTGTTTCACTGTTGCTGTTGATACTACAAACTATTGCTACTGATAAACTTCTGTGAGCAAGAACTATTTCCAGGGCTGCTGAATTGACAACTCAGTTGTTAAGGCTTGCAAGTATTCTTTGTCTCCCCTTGTGTCGAATCAATAAATTGGGTAATACTATCCGCGAAGACTATTGCGATCCCCTATACTTGTGGGTCATCAAGACTATTTTCTGGCGCTGTTGCCGGGGAGCATAGCTTTATTTGTAAGTTCACTTGGGTCTATTATTGTTCACTGCTACTCCTTTCATCATGGGGAAGTCTCGTGATGGAATGTTCCCTATTTCACCATCCACTACAAGAAGAGGTACAGTCCTAAACACCTCTGTTGCTCTTGATTCACCATCTGTTATAAGTAAGCTTGTCACACCACCACCACATGCTCATGCTACACACACTGCTACTACTGCTGAATCTGAAACTGCTTTTGATTCTCATGATGTTACTTCTACTGTGCTTGATGCGATTGGTTCATTAGGTCCTTTTCTAGATGCTACTATGGCTAGTCTAGGAAATACCGAAACTCCTAGCGAAGACACTGTTACACCTGTTAGCTCACCTGAGTCTAGTGAGAGTTTTGATATTAATGATGGTTACATAGATCTCACTGATGAATTTGTTGAAGAGTGCCGAAACACACATGGGGCTAGTGCTATTTGAGTCTCCTTGCTAGACACACTATTATACCCAAGAAGTCCTATGATCCTAAGTTTTCCACCTCTCCCATAGATATTAAAGATAAAGATTATGATTTCTCTCTTGATTTAGCTTATTTAGATATTGTTGAGAAATAACCTTTTTGTGGTACTGAAAATGAGAGTGATGTGGCTCATATGAATGAGCTTTCTACTATGAGTGCTTTGTTCTCTAATGATTTTAAAATGTGCAAGTACTTTGTTTCTAAGATCTTCCCTTTTTCACTAAAAGGAGAAGCTAGGGCTTGGTTTAATAGATTACCTCCTGGTTCCATTGATAGCCCTGATTGCTAGACATGCTGCTTTGCAGAGACTTTTTAATTTTAAACAGGAAGAAGAAGAGAAATTGCCTGAGTCATGGAAAATATTATGTTCCTTGATTCATGCATATCCTGGATGTCCATTACCTAAGAATGAGTTGCTTGATATTTATTATAATGGACTAATTGATGATTCTAGGACCTACCTAGATAGCTTTCAAATGGTTCAAACCCAACTTGATCAACTTGCTAAGGTACAGAAGGATATGCTAGTTAATGCTTCAGGAAATAAACATGCTTATGGAATTAAAACTAGGAGTGGTGCAACTACTCAAGATCCTTTATATCCTGAAGGACACCCTAAAAGAATAGAGGAGGATTACCAACAAGGTGAGGATAGTGGTAGCCCTCATAAGAGGAAGAAAAAGAAACATAAGAAAGTTGAGGAACCATTTGAACCTGCTGTAGATCCTAATAGTATATCTGTCTCTGATGCTGAAACTGAGAGTGCTAATAATAATGAGTCTCCTGATAAGGAGGAAGTTGAGGAAGAACCTGGGAAACACACTAAGAACACTAGGTACACAAGGGAAGATTTTGTTGCTAATAAACATGGTAAAGAGAGAGAACCTTGGGTGCAGACCTATGCCTTTTCCAGGTAAGAAACACAAGTCAAAGGAAGAACAACACTATAACAAGTTTTGTGAGTGGATGAAACCTTTATCCTTGCAAATTATTTTGACTGATGCTATTAAGTTGCCTCCTTATTCAAAGTATATGAAGGATATTGTCTCTAATAAAAGGAAGATTCCTAATGAGGAGATTTCTACTCTACTTGCTAATTACTCCTTCAATGGTAAGGTTCCAAAGAAACTTTGTGATCCAGGTATACCAACTATTCCTTGCTCCATTAAGAATAATTATGTTAGAACTGCTTTATGTGATTTGGGAGCTGGAGTTAGTGTTATGCCTTTTTCTCTCTACAAGAGACTCCAGTTAGAAAATTTGATGCCAACTGATATATCTTTGCAAATGGCTGATAAGTCAACTACTGTCCCTATTGGTATATGTGAGGATGTTCCTATTCAAGTTGCTCATAATTGCATGGTTTTAACTGATTTTGTTGTGCTTGAAATGCCTAAAGATGATAATATGTCTATTATTCTTGGGAGACCTTTTCTTAATACTGCAGGTGCTGTCATCAATTGCAATCAAGGAAAAGTAACATTCAATATTAATGACAAAGAGCACACTGTCTATTTCCCCAAGAAGGTTGTTAGAAGTTATTGCCTGAATTCTATTGAAAATATTGAAGGCGTCAAGGTTGGAGAAATATATTGTCCAATTCCACAAGAAAATTTTGAAACTATTATGATTGGGACCATTGCTATCAAGTATGAGGTAACATAATCACCTTGTGGAATGCAAAGTTTTGATTCATATAAGATTATTTTGGTAACAAGACTTGATCAACCTTGTTAATAAGAGGATTTTTATGAACAAAATAATGTTTTCACAGTGGTTATACTTGCTCACTTTTATTTTCTCCTTTCCAATCTTTGCTCTTCGCCGTGCCTAACGTAAAGGCGTTAAAGAAAAGTACTTGTTGGGAGATAACCCAAGAGTTTCCTTGAGTCTTGGAAGTTATTACTTCAGTAATTACCTCTCCTTATCCTTTTTGTTTGCTTTTTGTGCCAAGAATGACCTCTAATGAGAGGGAAGTAAGATTTGGGAAGTTGCTGTCCCGAAACAGATTTCTTCCCTACACCATAAAAATTCGTGAGGCGTCTCTGTAAGTCGGATTGATCTGACAATTTACCAATAAATCACGCAGTATGTTAGCTAACTTTCGTTAGTTCAACACTTTTTGATTTGAGCAACAGAAGATGTTCTAAAAAATTCGTTTCTACCTGCTGGTCTGTTTTGACAGATTTCTGCCATTATTTGCATTTGCTTCTTTTTGATTCCTTTTTGAGTTCTATTCAGGTAAATTGAGCTTTTTGAAGGAGTTGCTACAGTAGATTGTGTTTTTAGTGAAAATCCTTGCTGTTCCAAAGCTTTGCTAGTGGTCTAATATCTTTTGAATAAGCTAATGTTGCTAATGAAGATTGTGTGAAGTTTTGTATGAAAGAGAGGATGATGTAATGAGATGAAGAATGGACAAAAGCTCAAGCTTTGGGGGAGCCACTCCGTGTCACCCCAAGAATTACTCAAGAGGTACAAGCGTCAAAGCTTGGGGGTTCCTAAGGCATCCCCTTCTTCATCAATAAAAATCTCAGGTCTTTCTAGACACTTCGTTTTTATTGTTTCATGCACAGTTGTGTTGTTCTTGGAGCGTCTTAGTTTTTGTTTTTGTTTTTCTTTTGCTTCATTTGGTTTTGAGTTGGTTGCCTTCTAAAAAATCAAAAACACCAAAAATATTTGTTGTTCTTCTTTGGTTTTGTGAGTTCTTTGCAGGGTTCAGCCATCCTCAGTGGATATTGGTTTTCATGTTAATTATTCAAGTCACACAAGTGAAGGGCAATAATGAAGATTAAGACAACTCGAGGTGTGGTAAGAGGCTGGTAACGAACTCTATTTGTTTCATTTTTGTACATATACTCATCATTGTGAGCGTGCTTAGCCTGTTTGTGTAAGGTGTATGTCATTATGGATGCTTAGTAGTTCTTGCTTGTCTATGATTAGCTCCAGCTTGCTAATAAGTTTGTAGAATGTCATATGAATGTTTGCTTGCATTGTTTTATTCATACTTTGGTATGATATTGTGGTATCCTCCTCTGACTGTTCATGTGAATCGACTTGGCACATGCTCACGCATGCATATGACTAATCAATAGTCAGTAAGCCTCGATGATTTATTTTGCCTCGGAGTTCTTGTATCACTTTCATGCCATAATTAGTCTTTTTTTGTTGCAACCATGATTATGACCGTTATTGCTCTCTAGTTTGTCACTCCCTCTCTATTGCTAGCCTTCACTTGCGCTGAGTATGTGCTCTACATGTGCTCCCAACTCCACAAAACTAATATTGCCAGCTATGTCCACCATATCTACCTAGTAGCATCATTTGCTACTTCAGCGCATATTCAATATACCGTGTTTTCTTCCAAAATAAAATGTTTGTCTGTTTTAAGAAAGTTAGTTAGTAAATCTCTCACGAACTTGATGGCACACTTTATTCCTTGCGCTCAATAATTTTGAATCATTGTGACTAGTCTATGGAAGTTATATGCTTGCTTATTATATATTGGGAGTCAACAGAAACGTGATGTCACGGGGAACGCTTTCAACACTTTTTGGTTAATTCTATCCAGTTGATACTTTGTTCTTTTGTTTACGGATGTCGACGATGTGAAATAAAAGGGGAAGTTGTTAGTTCATGGAGTTTATACATTGTGTTAGAGAAACGCCTGGGCCGCTAGCCTAAGCCATGCCTAATCATGCTGGAAACTTGCAGCATCACTATAATGAGCATCTACGAAGCTTCCTCAATAAAAATCTATACATATGGTAAATAAAAAGATTGCTGAGATGCTCATTGTCTGCTTGCCTTGTCATTTTGGTTATGGGAAAGCTCCTGTACCATATGCAAGGGGTATCCCGTTGGCGGTTCTCGATAATATGCATGTAATTACAATGACAAGAACTTTCAGGTGATGAAAGTTGAGTAGCATGCGGAGCGACCCTCGTACTCAAGGGACTTGGGATTCCCACTATGGTCTGTCAAGCATATGATTCAGAGTGGACCTCACTTTCACCATAAACACATGAAGATGCCTATGATAGGGGCAATGAGAGCTCAAAGCTAATGAGTACCTTCCTTTCAGCATTGGGAAGCCTTTCAAACCTTCACAAAACCGTTTTCACAACTTTGTCGAGTCACTACTTATTCTATGAGCACCTTCTTGAGAGCATAGTTGTCATTCTTGTGTTTGTTCCAAAACTTGGTTAATTATGTCATGACTTTGATGCTTGTATCTCTGATATCTTTACTTCTAGTCTTCATATGAACTTCAGAGGTGCCTCAGCATTTATATTGAGCTCTTCAAACAAAGGCAAGCGAGATACCACTCTATCATACCTTATTATGAGAATTGCAATGTTTCTTATGTTTATGTTTCATGCTACTTATTATTATTGAGTTGGTTTCTCTTCATAGCTTGCAATGACTATTGAGTAGACTTAGTTGCATACTCCTTATTATGAATTGTCTAAGCATCTACTCCTGTGATGAGAATATTTACATCATATGAAGCAAAGTGTTCGTGAAAGTTCTTTTATCGCACTCAGTTTTCAACTGAATTGATTGAGGACAAGCAGTAAGCTCAGCTTGGGGGGAGTTGATACGTCCAAAACGTATCTACTTTCTCGAACAATTTGCTATTGTTTTTCCTCTATACTTGTCCGATTTGGATACAACTAACACGTACTGACGTTGTTTTTAGCAGAATTACCTTGGTGTCTTGTTTTTGTGCAGAAAATGAACTATCAAGAAAAATCCCGGAAAATATGCCAAAAATTATATTTTACCAGAAGATCCACGGAGCCAGAAGGGGAGACAGAGGGGAGGCCTGGGGGGCCCAGACCCACCCTAGGCGCGGGCCCACTAACCCCATGCCTGGGGGAGGTTTGGCCACCCCAGGCAGCTTCTCGGCCTCTATCCGCGTCTATAAGTTGCCTTCTGACCTAAAAACAGAGGGGGTTCGATAGTTTTCCAGAAAGAGTTCCGCTCCGCCGCCGCCACCAGAAACCAAGATTTGGATCCATAAACTCTGTTCTGGCACCATGCCGAGACGGGGAATTTGGAGAGGATCATCGCCATCGGCATCACCAACGCATCTCCATCAACCACCGATGTTTCCCTCATCCATGAGTGAGTAATCCCCCGCTGTAGGCTTGGGGATGGTAAGGATTGGATGAGTTCTATCATGTAATCGAATAAGATTGTTAGGGCATAGTGCCTAGTATCTCTATTAGTGCTATTTGACTTTGTTGCAACTTGTTGTGCTTAATGCTTGTCACTAGGGCCCGAGTGCCATGATCTCAGATCTGAACTTATTATTGAATCATTATGATAGTATTGTTTATGATCTTATCTGAAAGTTGTGTGCACATATCATTGTCCGGATCCAAAGGCCCCAAAGTGACAATAATTGGGACAACCGGAGGGGATGGCTGTGGTGTGAGGATCACATGTGTTCATGGAGTGTTAATGCTTTGCTCCGGTGCTCTATGAAAAGGAGCACCTTAATTGCCAGTAGTTCCCTAGAGGCCCCGCTGCCACGGGATGGCTGGACAGAAGATGTTGTGCAAGTTCTCATTGCGAGCACGTATGACTATATTTGGAGCACATGCCTAGGATTGTTTAGTACTTGAATGCTTATTATTTATCTACAATGCCCTAGTTCTTTGAAGTTACATGTTTAGACTCTTCCATGCAACGCCCGTCCATCCATCCCTATGCCTACCGCACTCGAATCCTACTGTTATCGTTACTGTTACTACTGCTGCTGTTTCACTATTGTTGTTGCTACTACAAACTATTGCTACTGATAAACTTCTGTGAGCACGAACTATTTCGAGGTGCAGCTGAACTGACAACTCAGTTGTTAAGGCTTGCAAGCATTCTTTGTCTCCCCTTGTGTCGAATCAATAAATTGGGTAATACTACCCGCGAAGACAAAACCATTAATCAAACCAACATAATAATCTCAATATCCATCGGATTCCCGCAAACACAACATGCATGATTACAAATAGATTAGATCTTGATCATGAATAGAGCTCTCAAGATCTATACATGAAAGCACAAAGGAGGAGATACAACCATCTAGCTACTACATGGACCCATAGTCCAAGGTGGAACTACTCACACATCATACCGAAGAGAAGGCCTCCGGGATGATCTCCCCTCCGGTAGGGTGCCGGGAAGAACTTCAGATCCCCCCAATCTAGGGACGATGGTGGCGGTGGCTACAGACGGTTTCATGGAGATTTGATCGGGTACTTAGGGCTTCTGCATCAGGGGCTTCTTATAGGCGAAGGGGGAGGCTGAGGCGGCGGCCAGAGGGGGCAAACCCTAGACAGGCGCGGGGTGGGGCCCACCCGCGCCTGGGGTGGGTCTGGCCACCCTGGCCGCCCCCTCCAGCTCTCCTCTAGACTTCTTGTTCCCGACGGAAAGTAATTGACTTTGACGTTTGTCCCGTCCAATTCTGAGAATATTTCTTCACTAACTTTTCTAAAACCAAAAACAGCAGAAAACAGGCATCTGACATGTTGCAACTTGTTAGTAGGTTAGTACCAGAAAACATGTAAAAAGCACCTCAAAGTGTAGACAAGCAAAGCAAAGTAGATACTAAACAAGCATGGAGCATAAAAAATTATAGATACGTTTCCAACGTATCAACATCCCCAAGCTTAATTCCTTCTTGTCCTCGAGTAGGTAAGTGATAAAAGAATAATTTTTGAGGTGACACGCACCCTCACAATAAAGATCCAACCATTTGCAAGCATTTACAACTGGCATCAAAGAACTCTAAACATGTGCATGAAAGATGGAGTTCTAACAATAGGACATAGTAACTATGCATGCAACATGACAAGCTACAAAGAAAGATCATGAATAACATGCATTGAAAAACGTTTGTTTATTTCACATACAAAAACATGGCATAGTGGCAATCAGCTTGTCCCTCATAGAGTAGCAATATAGATGCATATGACACCTTCAAAGTTCACAAGGGTGACTAGAAACAAATAGCACAAGAACAAGTAATATCACAATATGCATCAATTAATAAGCTTTGGAACACTACACACAGAATGACAACTATGCTCTTTTAATGGTGCCTAAAGGTAGAAGGTGGAGACTCAATAATTGTGGAATTAAGACCTTTTTGTAAAGGAAGTAGGGATTACAAGTTTCAAAAAGAGCTTCCAAAAATTATGGTACTTGTTAGCTTTTAGCCCTCATTGCCCCTATCATAAGAATCTTGAAGTGGTTAAGGTTAAAGTGGCAAAGATGGAGTATATGCTTGACGAAGTATAAGTTGGCAATCGCAAGTCCCTTGAATACGAGGGCCACACATCATGCATACTCAACTTTGGGTCCAGGTAAGTTCTTGTCATTATAAGTATTTGCATATCATTGAGAACCGCCAATGGGGCACCCCTTGCACATGGTACAGGAGCTTTCCCATAACCAAAATGACAAGGCAAGCAGACAATGAGCATCTTAGCAATCTTTTTATTTACCATGTGCATAACTTTTTACTGAGGATGCTTCATAGATAGCTCATTATGGTGGTGATGCAAGTTTCCACCATGATTAGGCATGGCTTAGGCTAGCGGCCCAGGCGTTTCTCTAACACAGGATACAAACTCCGTGGACTTACAAGTTCCCTCTTTATTTCACACCGGTGACATCCATAGACAAAAGAACATGATATCAAATGATTACAAAGTACAAGTGCAATGTTTAAAACGTTCCCCGTGATAGCACGGTTCTGCTAATTCCAACTTATAAGTGCAAGCATATACAACAAAGTTGTCACAAGTTCAAGTTTATTAGGGGCAAAGAACATAAACGTGCCATCAAGTTCGTGAGGGCTTTAATCACTAAGTTTTCACTTAACAAAATAGTTTTTAATTGGAAGATAGTTGAAAACAAGAATATACTTGGAATGGTGTAACACATCATGCATAGGAGTTTATAGTGGACACTTTGGAATAACTTGGTTTCTTGGGAGTTGGAGGCATGAGTAGAACTTACTCATACAAGTGGAGGCTAGCAAAATACTGGGAGCAACCAACTAAGAGAGCATAATGGCCATAATCATGCAGTGAAGCAAAGCATACTAATCAAAGAAAAGACTGGTACTACAAGTCAAGGACTAAATGATCATAGAGGCTAATGGTGACTTGTTATAGTCATAACATGGTGTGAGCATGTGCCAAGTCAACCCAAGCAAAGCATCAAAGGAGAATACCACAATACTATGCTTTTGCATGCTAAAACAACACATAATTTCTTCAAGGCACACTAAGCAATCCCAATTATTTGGAATAAGACATGCTACAAAAATAATCGCTAAGCATATGGTCAAAACAACACCTAGCATCTCATGCTAAAGTCTAAGTCACAGTCAATGCAAGCTCCTCTTGCACTTCAAGCAAGAACTTACTACTCCTTTCCAAACACCAAGCAAACTTATTTGCAAAACAACACATCGACAACGGGGGTCCAAACTAATTTATAAAACTAAACAAACTAATCAAAGCAAACAAAAACTAAGACACTCCAAGAACTACACAACTGTGCATGAAACAATAAAAAACGAAGTGTCTAGACAGAGCTGAGTTTTTTATTGATGAAGAAGGGGATGCATTGGGCATCCCCAAGCTTTGACGCTTGTACCTCTTGGATATTTCTTGGGGTGACACCATGGTGGCATCCCCAAGCTTGAGCTTTTGTCCATTCTTCATCTCATTGCATCATTCTCTCTTTACACCTGAAATATTTTCCTTCACACAATCTTCATTAGCAACATTAGTGTATTCAAAAGATATTAGAAACCTGGAAAAGCTTTGGAACAGCAAGGCTTTTCACTAAAAACACAAGCTACTGTAGTAACTCCTTCAAAAAGCTCAATTCACCTAAAGAGAACTCAAAAAGGAATCAATAAGAAGCAAATGCAAATAATGGCAGAAATCTGTCAAAACAGACCAGCAGGTAGAAACCGATTTTTTCGAACATCTTCTATTGCTCAAATAAAAACGTGTTAGCTAACATACTGGGGGATTTATTCGTAAATTTTTAGCTCAATCCGAGTTACAGATACTCCTCATGATTTTTTTTGGTGGAGGACAGAAATCTGTTTCGAGACAGTAACTCCCCAAATCTTACTTCCCTCTAATTAGAGGTCATTCTTGGCACAAAAAGCAAACAAAAAGGACAAGGAGAGGTCATTACTGAAGTAATAACTTCCAAGACTCAAGGTAACTCTTGGGTTATGTCCCAACAAGTACTTTTCTTTAACGCCTTTAAGTTAGGCACAAGAAGCAAGAAGAATCAAGTATTTTCAAATGAAGAATTGCCCCTCTTGTTCTTTCCTTTCTTACGTTTCTTCTTCTCTTTAGGGAAGATATGATTGCTTACAAGAGGAGAAAAGTGCATAATGCCTTTTCCCACATCTATTACTGCTCCAAAGTGTTTTAATAAGGATCTTCCAAGTGTAATCCGTCCCTTGCCTACACATTCAATGACAAGATAATTAGTAGACACCATTTTCCCTGAGATTTTTGTAAACACACCTTCAGCTATTCCAATGGGCAATATAGTGGCATTGTTGGTAAGAGAGATTTCCTCTCCTCCTTCATTATGCCCCCAAAGACTCAAGGAATCATAAATATCTTTAGGCATGAGGCAAAATTCAGACATGATGGCGAGCATCAAAAAGTGTAGTGTTTATTGAGACTTTGATTGTGGGAAACCACTTTGAAGGCTCATAATTTATGGGAACATAATCATGGTAATCCCTAAGCGTGTGATAGCAACTATTCATAGCAGCAATACTAGTCTCAAGAGTGTTCAACCTAGCAAAAATATTTGTGAAAGAGGAATCAGACTTGCCAGGTGTACCATAAATCATGATTAATTTCTTTATGGCATCAAAAGCTTCATCCTCAGTACAAAGAAAGAAATCTTTCTCAGCCACAGCATCCAAAGCATATCTATAACGAAGAGCAATACCGTGGTAGAAACTATCAATAACCAAGCTATGGCTCACCTCAGGCTCAGTTTCCCTCTGGAAAGCAGAGATTCTAGACCAAGCTTCCTTAAAACTTTCTTCACTTTTTTGCTTAAAAGTAGAGATTTCTACCATAGGGGAAATGAAGGTTGGTCCAAAACCAGACATGCTAGCAACTAGAGCAGGAAATAATTTTTTTGTGTTTTTGAATAAAACAAGCAAACCAAACTAGACTATTTTTTTTGGTTTTTTTGAAAAGAGGCAAAAAAAACCAAGCAAAAGAAACAAAGCAACTAAAAATAAAGTAAAGAGAAAGTAAGTGAAGGACTCCCCTAGTGAATACGTCCTTGGCCTCCCCGGCAACGGCGCAAGAAAGTCTTGATGATGCTCGACGTGGAACTTCGTTGGTAACCCCAAGCGTAGGGTGCGAAGAGCAAGAAGCAAGTTTTCCCTCAGTTGAGACCGAGGTTATCAAACCAGAAGGAGGAAGGAAACATCACACAGGTGTTGCAAGCAACGCGGAGACCTGCACAACACAAACTCAAGACTTTGTTCCGACGAATCAGTGAGGTTGTCAAGCTCACTGGTTTTCTATAACAAAGGATTAAACGAATGGTGTGAAAGGTAATGGTTTGTAGCAAGTAAACAAGTAACAGTGGAAGATGTATCAGTGGTAAAGATTGGATCGGGGTCCATAGTTTACTAGATGTGCTCTCCTTAGATAAACAACATGGCATGGAGGTTAAACAAATTACAGCAGGGCAATTGACAGGAACTGAGCAAGGCATAACAATGCAATTACTAGTCCGAAAGATCCTATGATATTTGATTGGGCAATACAACCAGATACATAGACCGCCATCCAACTGCATCTATGACTAGAAGTACACCTTCAGGTTATCATCTGAACCCCCTCCAGTATTAAGTTGCAAGCAACAGACAACTGCTTTAAGCAAAGTGTGTAAGGTAAACAGTCCACATGTTCCATGAACAAGAGACCGTTGTTTTCTCCCTAGTAGCAACAACACATCTACAACCGAAGAGATTATTGTCACTTCTCTTGGAAACTAGAGGCATGAACCCACTATCGAGCATAAATACCCCTATTGGAGTCACTAGCAACTACTTGTCCAAGATAGCTACTAACAACGGAGAGCATGCAAGATCACAAACAACACAGACATGATAGAATCATCAAGACAAAACCATTAATCAAACCAACATAATAATCTCAATATCCATCGGATTCGTGCAAACGGAACATGCATGATTACAAATAGATTATATCTTGATCATGAACGGAGCTCACAAGATCTATACATGAAAGCATAAAGGCTACTACATGGACCCATAGTCCAAGGTGGAACTACTCACGCATCATACCGGAGAGAAGGCCTCCGGGATGATCTCCCCTCCGGCAGGGTGCCAGGAAGAACTTCAGATCCCCTCGATCTAGGGACGATGGTGGTGGCGGCTATAGACGGTTTTGTAGAGATTTGATCAGGTCCTTAGGGTTTATGCATCGGGGGATTCTTATAGGCGAACGGGGAGGCTGAGGTGGCGGTCAGAGGGGGCAAACTCTAGCCAGGCGCGGGGTAGGGCCCACCCGTGCTTGGGGTGGACTGGCCACCCTGGCCGGCCCCTCTGGCTCTCCTCTGGACTTCTCGTTCCCCACGGAGATTAATTGACTTTGACGTTTGTCCTGTCTAATTCTGAGAATATTTATTTACTAACTTTTCTAAAACCAAAAACAGCAGAAAACATGCATCTGGCACTATTGCAACTTCTTAGTAGGTTAGTACCAGAAAACATGTAAAAAGCACCTCAAAGTGTAGACAAGCAAAGAAAAGTAGATATTAAACAAACATGGAGCATAAAAAATTATAGGTACGTTTCCAACGTATCAATCGCCGAACTGGAGCGAGAGATGAAGGCCACGAAGGCAGAGGCGACCTCGGCGGACGAGAGAGCTAAGGCAGCCATTGCTGCTGCTGCTGAGGAGCGGAAGGTATTTGATGCGCTCGTCGCCGGGCTGCAGACTGACTTCTCTGATCTGCATGACTTCATTACGGGGATCTGTCGTCCCTTAATTGGTGAGTTCCTTGTTCTTTTGAACGAATGGCAAGTCCCCGAGCGTGCAGGTCGCCTTTTGTTTTGTTGGGGTCTTGCTGATCGTGTACTTGTGCTTTGCAGGGAAGATTCTTGATGACGAAGTCGAAGCATAGTCGTATGATGCGCGACAGTGTGTCACTATGTTGGTGGACTCTGCCGCTCTATCGGCGACTTGCATCCGCTCGTACCTTCAGAAGATTTCACTGACGGAGGTTATTATCAGCAAGCTCACCGAGGTCTGGCGGTATCTGGAGAAGGCTCCAGCGGTTGTGGAGTTCATGTCGCGGTCGGCTTTTTGCCGTGGGGTGGCGACTGCGCTGAGCCTTGGGCTTGTGCACTTCCCCGACGATTTTGACCTCGACGACGTTACCAGCGGCTATCCTTCGTCCATGGGCGCGGTCGAGATCTCCGACGTGCTGAAGCTCACCGACCGGGACACGTTCTACTCCGATCTGGTGTTGGAGATGGGCGACCTCCTTCCATATCAGGAGACGATCGTCGCCCCGAATGACGAGGAGCCGGCGAAGCGTGACTTCAAGGTGGAGAAACCGTTCTGATCGACAATGGTGGGAACCTTGACGACGTATCCGTCGGACCCGTGGGTGCCCTTCATCCGCGTCCACGGAAGTGGTGGCGAGTCATCGTCGAGGCCTATGGAGTAGGAGAGTTTGACGAGTGGCATTAGTTGTAAAGGAAAAAATGTGCCTGCCCTTGTAAGCGAACAAATTTTGTTGCCATAAGGAATGCATGGATGCTTTTGTCAATGTTTGGTTTGGTTGTGAATTGTTGAGTTGTGCGAGTCCCTGAGCGCGTCCGCCCTTTTGTGGGGTTTACCTCGTTTTTATGTGTATGTTTGTTGTTACACTATGTCAGCTGAGGTCGACTCGTCGTGGCTTGGAAAGCCAGTCGCATGGCGACCCCAAGGGGTGCTCTATACTTAGACGTTTTCCCGGGCGCGAATGGGGTCGGTTGGCTGAGTCCCCGAGCGTGGTACTTAGCCGTTCTAGTCGCATTCCCAAGGTAGATGAGGACGAGGCGCGTTGTATTAAGCGCGTCTCTCCACCTAAACCGGAGGATCAGTCGCATGGCGAGTCCAGGACACGCTCTCATACTTGGCGTTTTCCCTAGTCGCTCGGGTTTGGGCTGGTGTCAGTCCCCGAGCGTGGTACTTAGCCGTTCGAGTCGCTGCAAGGATGTGGAGGACTGGGTCACTGTTGGAAGCGAATGCGCTTGTCTTGGCTCGGAAACCAGTCGAGTCGACTACGATGGGGCTTCGGGTTGGCGTTTTTCGTGGACCATACAAGGACCGAAATTTATCGGTGCCCTCGTATCGCACTACTTGGCCGTCCCGGTCGCGTGACCAAGGGTTGACTTCCGCGAGTAGCGTGTCGCTGTTATTACGAGTGCGAATGGCACAAGGTCTGGAGAGTGGACACAATTTGTGCGAATCGGTCTTCTTTATTTCATAGCAGGTAGGGGGTACATGTTTGGAGTTCTAGGAGTAGAACTTCTGTAGGAGATTTACATTCCATGGCCGCTTGACGTCGAGTTGTTCGTTGCCTCGGACGTCGATGAGGTAGTAGGCGTCATTGCCCAGGACTCACCTGATGGCAAATGGTCCCTCCCAGGGGGAGATAGCTTGTGGATGCCCTTCTTGTCCCGAATCAGTCGCAGGACCAGGTCGCCTTCCTGGAAGGTGCGAGTCCGGACTCGCCGGCTGTGGTAGTGGCACAGTCCTTACTAGTAGATGTTGGTGTGGGAGCGAGCTAGGTCGCGTGCTTCGTGGAGCTGGTCGACCCTGTCCTGGCGTGCGAGCTCGTTGTCGGCCTCCACGTAGTTGACCACACTGTAGGGGTTCGTAGCATGGAAAACCAAAAAAATTCTACCGCATGCACACAAACAAGCCAAGATCTATCTACTAGATTGTAGCAACAATTCGATTAGAGTACTCACCCTCGAAGATTCCAAAGCGGTTAACGAGAGCAGATTCTCGTGGGGGATGTAGTTGTACACTTGCCGATCTCAAGATCGCGTAGACGATCCTTCCGGCGCTGCATTCCGGCAGCGCTTCCACAGTCGTTCACACATTCGGTACTCGATGAAGACCTTCCTCTCCCTTGTTCCAGCATGCAGTGGAGGTTGTAGTTCTCCCCTCGCGATTCCGGCAGCATGACGGCGTGGTGTCAGAAGTAGAGGGAAGATCCTACAGGGCTTCGCCTAAGCCGGAGCAGGTTATGGTGGATTTAGGGTTTCCGGCGATCTAGGTTTAGAAGGCAGGAGAGTAGGAGGTGGTGTCGGCGGCCTCTGGCGACGGAGACGGGCCGGCGGTGACGCAAGGTGGGGAGGGCTGGTTGTGTTACTTTGGGGCAGCCCCTCCCCTCTATTTATGAGAGGGAGGGCAGCTTGGGAGAGGGAGTTTGAATCCTTCCCCAAACCCAAGTTGGAGAGAAGGAAGGACTCTTTCCTTTTTCCACTAGAAAACTATTGTTCCAGTTTGACTTTTCAAACCTCCCTTTTGACTTTCAATTTAGAGCTTTATTTCTCTCTCACAAATTCCCAACCAAGTGACCTAGGACATGATCCAACCATTCCACTTAACCATGACACATTCTTGAACCATTCCCCTTCCGGTCCAGTGAACCTTCTAGACCCTTCTAGAACCTCTCCGATGAAAACACCGAAATCATTCCCGAATCCGGAATCGGACTTTCCTCATATGAATCTTATTCTCCGGACCATTTTGGATCTCCTCGTGATATCCCGAATCCCATCCGAGACTCCGAACAAGATTCGGTCTCCCTACTTATATTCCATATCTACTAAACAACATTGAATCCTTAAGTGTGTCTCCCTACGGTACGTGAATTATGCGGACATGACCGAGACACTTCTCCGATCAATAACCAATAGAGGAATCTGGAAATTCATATGGCTCCCACATATTTCTACGATTACTTTGCGATCGAATGAACCGCTTACATACAATACCAATTTCCCTCGCGATAGTTTACTTATCCGAGGTTTGATCATCGGTATCTCTGCATACCTAGTTCAACCTCGTTACCGATAAGTAATCTTTTCTCGTTCCCGTGATATGTGATCCCTTGTGAGCCAGTCACATGCTTGCAAGCTAATTTGATGACATTACACCGAGAGGGCCCAGAGTATATCTATCCGTCATATGGATGGACAAATCCCACTCTTGATCCATGTGCCTCAACACATACTTTCCGAACACTCAATGCCACCTTTATAGCCACCCAGTTACGGTGTGGTGTTTGATGTCATCAAAGCATCCTTCGAGTGATGGTGATTAGCATGATCTCATGGTCAAAGCTATTAGGTTACTATGTATCAGAAAGCTTATAGCAAATGAACTATTGAAATGATTTGATCTTTATGCTACGCTTATCTATAGGAGTATGTCCATCATACGATTCTCCTAATGATATGATCTTGTTGTTAATAACATCTCAATGTTCATGATCGAGAAACCACAATCATCTTATTAACAAACAAGCTAGTATTAAGAAGAGGCTTTACTAGGGACTCTAATTTAGTTTACAAATCACACAAGTATTAATGTTTCCAGTTAATACTATTATAGCATGAATGTAAACATTTATCATAAACACAAAGATATAATAATAACCACTTTTATTATTGCCTCTAGGGCAAATATCCAACACACCTGAGCCGAGTCGTGCTTGAGATCGGTCGGCATGACGGCTTCGGCGCCGTACACCATGAAGAAGGGGGTGAACCATGTCGACCTATTGACGGAGGTGCGGATGCCCCAGATGACAGAGGGGAGCTCTTCAACCCAGCACCCTGGAGTTCGCTCGAGGGGAACTTGAAGTCGCGGCTTCAGGCCATGGAGGATGCTCTCGTTAGCGCATTCCGCCTGGCCGTTGGACTCCGGGTGGGCGACTGAGGCGAGGTCGAGTCGTATGTTATGCTCGTCGCAGAATTCGGCCATGGCTCCTTTGGCGAAGTTGGTGTCGTTGTCCGTGATGATGCTGTGCGGGAACCCATAGCAATGGATGAGCTCGCGTAGGAACTCGATGGATGAGCTCGCGTAGGAACTTGGTGGCTGTCTTCCTGTCGCATTTGTGGACTGGCTTGGCCTCCACCCACTTTGTGAATTTGTCGACTGCGACTAGGAGGTGGGTGAAGCCGGAGGGGGCCTTCTTGAAGGGGCCTACCATGTCCATGCCCCACACGGCGATTGGCCAGGTGATGGGGATGGTCTTGAGTGTCGAGCTTGGGATGTGAGTTTGGTTGGCGTACTTTTAGCACCCGACGCAGCGTTGGACGATGTCGACTGCGTCGGCGTGTGCGGTGAGCCAGTAGAAGCCATGTCGCATAGCCTTGGCGACCAAGGATCGAGCGCCAGCGTGGTGGCCTCAGTTGCCGGCGTGGATGTCTTAGAGGATTTTGCGACCTTCCGTGGGTTGTACGCGATGTTGGAACACGCCGGTTACGCTGCGCTTGTGGAGCTCGCCGTTGATGATGACGAAGGACTTGCAGCGGAGTACTATCATCCGGGCCTCCGTCTCGTCGGCGGGTAGGGTTCCTCCCTCCAGGTAGGCGACGTATGGCGCGGTCCAGTCGCTTGGCTCCACGAGCATGGCGACCAGGGATGCTTCTGGTTGCCGCGGGATCCCGATGTCGATCTCCCTCGGGGGAGAGACGGGAGGCTTGGTAATGGTGTTAAGGAAGACACTGGAGGGTGGCGCGAGACGAGCCGACCCGATGCGAGAGAGGGCGTCGGCCTCTTTGTTCTTGCAGGTCGATCCACTCGACAGAGTAGCCGGCGAAGTGGCCCCCCAGCTGGTCCACTGCTTGGCGATATGTCGCCATGGTGGGGGAGACTGCATCACAGGTACCGGCGACTTGTCTAGCAACGATATCGGGGTCGCCATAGCAGCACAGATGGTTGATATTCATCTCCTTTGCTACTCGCATGCCATGGAGGAGGGCCTCATACTCGGACATGTTGTTGGTGCAGGGGGTGAAGTTGAGGTAAAGAACGTAGCGCAGCTTGTCGCCCTTGGGAGACGTGAGGACGATCCCTGCCCCTGCACCGTCTGCGTTCTTGGACCCATCGAAGTGCAGCGACCAGTAGTGGAGGTACGACAGCTTCTCCGGCTGCTGCGCCTCTTCCCAGCCGGCGAGGAAATCCGCCAGGGCCTGCAACTTGATTGCCTTGCGGGGCTCATACCTGATGTTGTGGACTCCGATCTTGACGGCCCACTTGGCGACCTGCCCAGTCGCCTTGTGGTTGCGGATGATGTCCTACAACGGTGCGGAGGAGACGATCGTGATTGGGTGCTCCTGGAAGTAGTGTGGCAGTCGCCGCTGGGCTTGGAAGACTGCATATACCAGCTTCTGGTACTGCGGTTAGCGTTGGCGCGACTCGGTGAGGACTTCGCTGATGTAGTAGACATGTCGCTGTACCGGGCGCTCCTTGCCCTCTTCTGGTCAGTCGACGACCATGACGGCGCTGACGACTTGCTCGGACGCCGCGACGTAGACGAGCATGGGCTCCTTGTTGATGGTGGCAGCGAGCAATGGAGCCACGAGTAGCACTTCCTTGAGTGCGTGAAGCGCGTCGTCTGCCTCCTTGTCCCACTGGAACATGGTATTCTTGCGCATTAGGCGGTAGAGAGGCATTGCCTTCTCGCCTAGCCGGGGGATGAAGCGACTGAGAGCCGCGACTCGCCCGGCCAACTTCTGGACGTCGTGCAGGCACTCGGGTTTGCCGAGCCGGGCGACTGTGTTGATCTTGGTGGGGTTTGCCTCGATGCCTCGTTTGGAGACTACGTACCCGAGCAGCTGTCTAGTAGGTACACCGAAGGTGCACTTTCCTGGGTTTAGTTTGAACTGGTACCTCTGCAGATTTGTGAAGGTTTCGGCCAGGTCAGCGAGTAGATCGCCCTAGCAAGTGGACTTCACCACCACGTCGTCGATGTAGACATGGATTTTGCGGCCAATTTGGCTCGCAAGGCATTCCTGCATGCACCTCTGGTAGGTTGCCCCGGCATTCTTGACACTGAAGGTCATGGCGGTGTGGCAGAATGGCGTGATGAACGACGTCTTCTCCTCGTCCTCGACTGCCATTTTGATCTGGTTGTAACCAGAGTAGGCGTCAAGGAAACACAGCGACTCTGAGCCCGCTGTCGAGTTGATGATTTGATCGATCCGCGGGAGGACGAACTGCTCCTTTGGGCAGGCGCTGTTGAGGTTTGTGTAATCGATACACATTCTCCAGGTCCCATTTTTCTTCTCGACCAGGACTGGGTTTGCCAACCACTTGGAGTACTTGATTGGCCGTATGAAGCTTGCAGCGAGTAAACGTTCTACTTCCTCGGAGATTGCTCCACGGAGCTCTAAATTGAAGGGCCATAGCGACTGCTTGATGGGTCGTGCTTTGGGGTCGTTGTTGATTTTGTGCTCAACGAGTTCCCTTGGGACAACAGGCATGTCAGATGGCTTCCATGCGAAGCTGTCGCGATTCTCACGGAGAGACTCGATGAGCGTGCCTTCCTATGCTGGGCTCATGCCCGTTCCGATCAGCACCGTCTGGCTGGTGTCTCCTGGGACCAGCTCGATGGAGCGCGTGTGCGTGGTTGCCTCGAAGGCAGTTGAGCCATCGCCCTCCGAGTTGGGCTTCTTGAGTATTGAGGGGTCATCATTGTTCACCCCGCTCGTGTACTTGGCGAGCTATTCTGCGTGGTTGGCCTCTACAGCGATGATGGCGTCAGCGAGCTCGGCGCCCTTGGCCCCGCACTCCGTGGCCATGTCGGGGTCGCCGTGGACGGTAATGATGCCGCACGGCCCTGGGATCTTCATCACGTTGTACGCGTAGTGGGGTGCCACCATGAATTTGGCGAACGCCTGCCGCCCCAAGACGAAGTGGTAGGGGCTATTGAAGGGCACCAGCTTGAAGACGATCCGCTCGGTGCAGAAGTTCGCCGGTGTGCCGAAGGTGACTAGCAGTGTCACCTTGTCGATCGGGTACGCCTTTCGACCGGGGACGATGCCGTGGAAGGTGGTGTAGGTCGTCTCGATCATCGACTGCGGGAGCCGTAGTCGCCTGAACGTGTCCAAGTAGAGGATGTTGATGGACCTCCCGTCATCCATCATCGTTTTGGGAAGCTAGTAGTCGCCTACTTTGGGCTTGACCACCAGGGCGACTCGCCCCGGATATTCAATCCGTGGAGAGTGGTCCTCGCGGCTCCAGGTGATCCGCTGCTCAGACCAGTTGAGGAAGCAGGGGACGTCGACTTGGGATACCGCGTTGACGACGACGGAGCGGGCGATGACTTTCTTCTCGTGCTTAGTGCTGAACCCGATGAAGGTGTGTAGCGATCCCACGTCGTTGCCGAATGCCCCACCGTTTGGCGGGTGGTTGTTGGGGTCCTCTCGTGCGCGTCGTGCCTTCTCGATCTCCTTCAGGGAGTCGAAGTCGGTGGTGGAGTGCGTGGCGGGCTTCCCCTCCCTGCTATGGAACAGACAGCGCTGGTTGAGGAGAGCCGCGGTGTCGAACCTCAACTTCGCCTTGTAGTTGACGCTGTCGCGGCGCTGGCCCCCGTTATAGCGGAAGCTCTTGGGCTTGCGTGGCGCGTAACCGGCGTTGGCGACGAAGTTGACTCGCCCGTCACCGCGGCGCTTGCCGGTGAGGCGAGTGTTTTTGTAGCGTAGCTCGGGTCGTCTCCCGTTGTCATGGCCGCTCGGGCGGCGATTTCCTCCCGACTCGTCGTCGATTTCTTGGTTCGGGTCCTCCTCCGCGTACCGCTTGGCGATCTCGAGGAGGTACAGTTTGTTATCGAGTGTCTTATACACCCGCTTGAGCTTGGAGAACAAGGGCTCGTAGCGGCACGAGGTCTTGAAGTAGTGTATCGTTGTATCCGGGTGGATGCCGGCCGCATTGAACCACAGGTCCTGCCACCGCTGGACCCAGCTGCGGGTCGACTCGCGGGGTCCCTGGACACATCGCTCCAGGTCCTTGATGGTGGTGGCACGGGTGTAGGAACCCTCGAAGTGCCTGACGAAGGCGTCGCTCATATCCTCCCAGGAGTCGATGCTGTGCGCGGGGAGCATGTTGATCCATTGTCGGCTCGCTCCCTCCATCATCAAGGGGAGGTAGAAAGCGGCGAGTAGGTCGGTGTGGCCGGCGATTCCCATCGCCATGAGGTACGTGTCCAGCCACACGGACGGGTCATACGAAGGATCGTACTTCTCGATCTCTTTCGGCGCTTTGAAGATCACCGGGTATTTTTTGCCTCGGATCATTGGTACGAAGCACTGGGGGCCAACTTGGCTGAGCGATCCCCATGGTTCGCCGCCGCGGCGGTTGGTGAGGGTGTGCCTCAAGTCGTCAGGCTGGCATGCGCGCCAGCTCTGGTTGTTGATGAAGTGGGTCCGCGCGTCGACTGGCTGCCTCTTGGCAGCGACCATGTTGTTTGTCGGTCGCGGGTCATTGGTGGAGAGTGCCGCGTTTGCGGGTCGCGAATGGAGCTGCAGGGGCTCGGGGGTGGGAAATTGATGGTATTTTCCACGTTTGGGCGGCCGCTCGAGGCCGCCCTACTTCCCGACGAGAGGGAGTACATGCGCCCCCGCGAATCGGCGCCGGCAGTTTGCTGCTCGACGGCCTTGGCGAGTAGGTCCTTGGCATACTGGATCTTCAACGCGCCTTCAACATCACGTTGATGTTGTCGACCGCAGCTTGACTCGCGATGACGTTGTCCATTGGAGTAGACAACAGCGGGAGGCCGTTCGCATCCTGCTCTTGCAGGTAGATCATGATCCTTGGTTGATTTGGGGGTGGAGTGCGACCGGGCAGCGGTGGGGAGCACTGTTCGCCGTCACGCCCGGTGGCGGCCGGGCGCTTTCTCCTGGTGGCCCGTTCTCGCAGGACATGCGGTCGGCCATGCGGGCCGGGTCGTTTTCATCGTTGAAGTTCAAGGCGCGGCCCTGAACGGTGGGGTTCAGGCGCTACCTGATGCAGCGCTGGTGGTAGAGCGAGAGCTCCTACGCCGTTACTTGCTCGAGGCGGAATTTTTTGCGCTCGGCCTGTTCCTTGCGGACCGCCTCCTCCAGTCGCAGGCGGAGTTCCTCGACCTCCGTTGTCGTGGCGGTTGGCGGGATCGGTGTAGAGAAAGGGCCTTGCGGGGCGCTCGTGCCGCTCGCCATGTAGGTCGCGACGAAGCGACCCTATCCGGCGTGGAAGTCGCCAGAGTTCTTTGACCCAGAGTCGGAGTCGAAGATCCTGAGGATGGAGGGATCCTCAAAGTCCCCCAGGTTGGAGACCTCGATGATGGATCCCGCGGGAGACACGGCGACGATGGATCTGGCGATTGACGCCGGGGTCGCCAAGTAGGCATCGTTGTTGAGGGCCGTGTCATCCGCGGCCATGCTGGTCTCAGCCACGTTGCTGTTGGACGAGTCGTACTCGGAGGCGAGGCGGTGGATGGTGCGGACATGACTCTTAGAGAGCCGATCACGCGGTGGCGACTCGCGGATGCGAGTCGAGTCCTCCAAGACGATGACGTCCGTGAAGCCAACGAAGAGGATGATCATGCTAACCGGCATGATCACACTGTGCGTGATGGGGCGTGCCACCGGGACGTAGCTGCTCGGTAAGACTGGAGGATCTCGCTGATCGCGATCATGCAGCCAGTGGCGATCGTCTCGTTGATTGGCAGATTGGATCTCACCGCAGAACACCAGCCTAACCGGCCAGGCCCCACGGTGGGCGCCACTATCGTGGGAATGGCCACGGTAGATGCTATAATCGGCAGCGAGTAGTACAACGAGGGGCAAGGGTGGCCAGCCATCTGCGGTGCGAGATGAGGGCGGAAGCTCAGGGTTTTACCCAGGTTCGCCCCTCGGAGGGTAAAGACCTACACCTGCTAGATTGTATTGATGAGAGAGTACAAGGGCGAGCTCGACGACTAGGCGGCGAGTCGCAGGGGGTGTATGATGGAGCATGTCCTCTATGCGTACCCTAGGGAGGTTTATATAGACTCAACTCGCTAGGGTTTACAGATCTACAACCGAATTAGTTAAGGATTCGGAGGGTGTTTGACCTAATCCGATTGGGCCTAGCTACGCTTTCAGGCCTTCAGCTTCCAGTCGCCTGGCTCCTTGTTGGGTATTGATCTAGTCGTCGTCCTATAGGCCCACACGCTGGCAGCATGGGCCAGTAGGAAATGTCCTGCTGGGTATACCTCACTCGGCATATCCCCATCATTTGATTAGTAATGTTTTGTTGCTCTACATGATTATGGCCATTATTGCTCTCTTAGTTGGTTGCTCCCAGCCTTTTGCTAGTCTCCACTTGTATGAGTAAGCTCTACTCATGCTTCCAACTCCCAAGAAACCAAGTTATTCCAAAGTGTCCACTATAAATTCCTATGAATGGTATGTTACGTCATTCCAAGAATATTCTTGTTTTTAGCTATCTTCCAGTTAAAAAGTCTCTTTGTTATGTGAAAACTTAGTGATTAAAGCCCTCACAAACTTGATGGCACACTTTATATTCTTTGCCCCTAATAAACTTGAACCATAGTGTCGTCTATGTTGTATATGCTTGCACTTATACGTAGGAATTAGCAGAACCGTGTTGTCACGAGGAACGTTTTCAACATTGCACTTGTACTTTGTACACAGTTGATATCATGCTCTTTTGTCTATGGATGTCACCTGTGTGAAATAAAGAGGGAACTTGTAAGTCCATCGAGTATGTATTTTGTGTTAGAGAAACGCCTGGGCCGCTAGCCTAAGCCATGCCTAATCATGGTGGAAACTTGCAGCATCACCATAATGAGCTATCTATGAAGCATCCTCAATAAAAATCTATGCACATAGTAAATAAAAAGATCGCTGAGATGCTCATTGTCTGCTTGCCTTGTCTTTTTGGTTATGAGATAGCTCATGTACCATGTGCAAGGGGTACCCCGTTGGCGGTTCTCTATGATATGCATGTACTTACAATGACAAGAACTTATAGGTGACTGAAGTTGAGTAGCATGAGGTGTGGCCCTCGTATTTAAGGGACTTGAGATTGCCAACTTATACTGTGTCAAGCATATACTCCATAGTTCACTTTAACCTTAACCACTTCAAGATGCTTATGATAGGGGCCATGAGGGCTAAAAGCTAACAAGTACCATAATTTTTGGAAGCTCTTTTTGAAACTTGAAATCCCTGCTTCCCTTTGTGAAGGGCCTTTGTTCCACCATTATTTGAGTCTCCACCTTCTACCCTTAGGCACCATTAAGAGAGCATAGTTGTCATTCTGTGTGCAGTGTCCCAAAACTTATTGATTGATGCATATTATGATATTACTTGTTCTTGTTCTATTTGTATCTAGTCACCCTTGTGAACTTTGAAGGTGTCCTATGCATCTATTTTCTACTCTATGAGGGACAAGTTGATTGCCACTATGCCATAATTTATGTATGTGAAACAAACAAACGTTTTTCAATGCATGTTATTCCTGATCTTTGTTTGTAGCCTTTCATGTTGCATGCATAGTTACTATGTCCTATTGTTAGAACTCCATCTTTCATGCACATGTTTAGAGTTCTTTGATCTCATCTTGTAATGCTTGCAAATGGTTTGATCTTGGTTTTGATGGTGCATGTCACCTCAAAAATTATTCTTTTATCACTTACCTACTCGAGGACGAGCAGGAGCTAAGCTTGGGGATGCTTGATACGTCGGAAACGTATCTATAATTTTTGATGCTCCATGCTTGTTTTGTATCTACTTTGCTTTGCTTTGTCTACACTTTGAGGTGTTTTTATATCTTTTTTGTATCTTTGTCTATACTTGAAAGCAATAGAAGTTGCCTGTTTTCTTCTATTTTTGGTTCCAGAAAGGCGGAAAATCAATATTCTCGGAATTGGACGGGACAAAAGCCAAAGTCAATATTTTACCATGGGTGTCATGAAGTCGAGAGGAGAGACCGAGGGGCGATCCAGGGCCGCCACACCTCCCCACCCAGGCACGGGTGGGCCCTGCCCTGTGCCTGGGTAGGGTGTGGGCCCTCCAGCCGCCTCCCAGCCCCGCCTCTTCGCCTATAAGAAGCCCCCGATGCAGAAACCCTAGGACCCGATCAAAACTCCACGAAACCTTCTGTAGACGCCACCACCGTTGTCCCTAGATCAGGAGGATCTGAAGCTCTTCCCGGCACCCTGCCGGAGGGGAGATCATCCCGGAGGCCTTATTCTCTGGTATGATGTGTGAGTAGTTCCACCTTGGACTATGGGTCCATGTAGTAGCTAGATGGTTGTATCTCCTCCTTGTGCTTTCAAGTATAGATCTTGTGATCTCCGTTCATGATCAAGATCTAATCTATTTGTAATGATGCATGTTGTGTTTGCGAAGATCTGATGGATATTGAGATTACTATGTCAGATTGATTAATGGTTTTGCCTATTTGATACTATCAAGTATGTGTTGTTTGTGATCTTGCATGCTCTCCGTTGTTAGTAGCTATCTTGGCCAAGTAGTTGCTAGTGACTCCAAGAGGGGGTATTTATGCTCGATAGTGGGTTCATGCCTCTAGTTTCCAAGGGAAGTGACAGGAATTTCTTCGGTTGTAGATGTGTTGTTGCCACTAGGGATAAAACAACGGTATCTTGTTCATGGAACAAGTGGATTGTTCACCTTACACACTTTTCTTAAAGAAGATGTCTGTTGCTTGCAACTTAATACTAGAGGGGGTTTAGATGATAACCTGAAGGTGGACTTCTAGTCATAGATGCAGTTGAATAGAGGTTTATGTATATTGTTGTATTTCCCAATCGAATCTCATAGCATATTTTTGTCTGGTATTGCATTGTTATGCCTTGCTCAGTTCCTGTCAATTGCCCTGCTGTAATTTGTTTACCCTTCATGCCATGTTGTTTATCTAAGGAGAGCACCTCTAGTGAACTATGGACCCCGGTCCAATCTTTAGCATTGATACATCTTCCACTATTACCTGTTTACTTGCTGCAAACCATTACCTTCCACACCATATGTTTAATCCTTTGTTATAGCAAACCGGTGAGCTTGACAACCTCACTGTTTCGTTGGGGCAAAGTCTTGAGTTTGTGTTGTGCAGGTTTCCACGTTGCTTGCAACACCTTTGAGACGTTTCCTTCCTCCTACTGGTTCGATAACCTCGGTTTCTTGCTGAGGGAAAACTTGCTACTGTGCTCTTCACACCTTGCTCTTGGGGTTTCCAACGAAGCGTCCCATGACAACATCGGGCGCCATCACTGAACACAGTTATATTCTTGCATTTTGTAGTAAAGGAAAAAAACCTCCTCCACCTAGCAATACGCTGGCGACTATGCACAAATCATTAAAAAAATGCCAATAGTACAAGACGGGCATGGCAAAGCGCGCGAGGCCCATCTAGTAAAATACCATTTCCCAAGGAAAACATGGTTGTCATTACCTCCATGTGACGGCGGGAGCTGTGTTTGATAGTCTAGTCTGCATTAGGGTAGGGAAGGGGACTGCTAACCTTTTGTGGGGAGCTCTGTGTCAAACAGTCCAGTCTGAGGGTCATCCAAATCATCCGACGGGTAAGCCTTATCCACCCAAACGTCCGGTCGGCCGATAGGAAACCGTTCTCGGGACCAAAGCTGCAACAGTAGTGGGCATCCAAGCAAGCCTGACTTAGGCGCCCTACGCTGGCAACCGCTGCACATACATTTGTATGTTGCCATTAAGACTGCAGAACCCCAACTCCTTTGTGTAATCATGTCAGCGCTAGTTGCATTGGCAATCTCCAATACAATAGGGATGTAGAGAGCAGTGATAGTGGTGACATGGTTCTCGGTGAACATCACCTTCCCAAGAAACCAAAGTATGTATGCCTCCAAGCACCGAGTGATTTGTGCCTCTGTCAACTGGGTCTCTGGATAGCCTAACCTTTGGATCTGCATTGATCAAATATGATATAATAAGTAAAACATAGGATGATACGGCGTATTGCCTAACAGAATAAAAACAAGTTAGTGAACGTACTTGACATCCTAGTAATCAGTCGAACTTGGGTCCGTATTCATCGTGCTCGAAGGGACCACTAATACCCTAGAAACGTTGTGTCATATCCTCTTGCCAACCTGCCGGTGCCTACAGCGGTCCAATGGGCTGGCCTGCCAAAGGAAGTCCCAACAAGTATGACACATCCTGGAGAGTAGGAGCCATATCTCCCCAGCGAAAGTGAAAATTGTGGGTCTCGGGCCTCTAGCGGTCGACCAAGTAGGTGAGCATCGACTGGTCATATAACAGGCACGTAGAGCCTCTAGTGTGTCACCCTACGATTTCGCGAATAATGTAGACATGATCGAGACCCCTCTTAGATCAATAATCATAAGCGGGACCTGGAGATCCATACTGACTCCCACACATTCAACGATGACTTTCATGTGATCGTGAGAACCTTTTACGCTAGAATCTTAATCCCTTTGTATCGCAATATATTACATGTCCGAGATTCGATCATCGGTATTTCCATACCTAGTTTGATCTCGTTACTGACATGTACTCTTTTCTCGTTCCCGTGATATAACATTCTAGTGATCAAATCACTAGCTTGCAAGCTAATCAATGTAATATCACCGAGAGGGCCCAGAGTATATCTATCCGTCATCGGGATGAAAAAATTCCACTCTTGATCCACTCTTGATCTATCCTGTTACGGTGTGACGTTTGATGTTATCAAGATACTGTTCCAGTGTTAGTGATTGACATGATCTCATGGTCTAAGGATTAGGATTACTTCATATGATGTTATAGCAATATAAACTCAATGAATTTGATTGTAATGCTATTCTTCAGATGAATGTTCATCACATCATTCCAACAATATTGTGACCTCGTTATTAACAACATCCAATGTCCATGATCAGGAAATATATGATCATCTTGTTAATCAACGAGCTATTTTATAAGAGAGGCATAACTAGGAACTTCCTTTTTGTTTATTGAACACACATGCATTAACTTTTCCGTATTAATACAATTATAGCATGCAAAATAAACATTTATCATAAATAAGGAATATGATAATAACCACTTTATTATTGCCTCTCGGGCATATTCCCTTCAGTCTCCCACTTGCACTAGAGACAATAATCTAGTTTAGAAACTTTGCGTATTGAACACATATGGATTTCTGGTGTTACATATACGCGATTACAAGTGGTTACCATAATATACGGATCCGACGCTTTCAGGTCCGTGTGTATTTGCATGTCTTTGCGTTTTCACGCATCACTCATTCTTCAATGAGATGGCATTGTATAAATTTGGTCTTTTGGTGAGACCTTTAGTTCCTTGGGGTTAAATCATGTCGATACTATTGTCGTATAATATATCTTTAGTGTTAGCCTATTGTGAACCACATCTTAGTTTGATAACAAACTACTTGACACAAATTCCCTCCTTTGCTGCTACTACAGCAGTCATATACTTAGCCTTTTGTTGTAGTATCCGTCACAATGTCTTAACTTTGGAATTCATCCAAATCCGTCATGGAAACTCCTTTAGATTTCATTGTGCCACCCATAGTTTAAATTGAGATAAACTTAATTTTGTATCTTGTGACAAAACTAGTATCAATTGAACGCTTTACAATGAACTATTTATAATTGTTTGTCACCTCTACACAAATATATTCTTAGTTCTTCCAGAAGATCATAAGAATTTCCTTACTATCGTCCAATGATCATCTTGTGATTCATTCTGGTATATGCACATAACACTTAGAGCATAGGACATATATGGATCTGTACATACCATGGTATGATTGATCAAAACATTCTTGTGATTTCACTCATCAAGTGTCAAAGCACTTGAATCTTGTTTCACTTATAAAGTGTCGATATACTTGAATCTTGATTCAATTCTTTTCCATGCAACAAGAAACTTTTCTTGTCGTTTCCATATTGAACTCCTTCAATAACTCATATATCTACGTTTGGCACAACCAGATTAGCGTCACAGTCTATCCATGTAGACATTCATGCTAAATATTCGGGTTTTGCTTTAGTCTTTTATCGAAATGAAATTCTTAACCTTTGTCAATAAAAGATACATTATTTCCAATCAACAATACGTCCTTTACATAATGTATTAGAAATATATCTCAGCGCTCCCAGTTAATTTCTTGCAAATGCAAGCATCTTCATCGTCTCCTGATGAAAACTCCTTTAATAGTTTCATCACGGTGAAGATTCCAACTCCGCGATGCTTACTTCAACCATTGAAGTTTCCATGCCCTTTTTATCATCCTTTGAATTAACAAAACCCTTTGAATCGTGTCGTGCACACGTCCTAGGTAACCATTCTATTAGAAGAATTTTGTTTTGTTTGTTAAACTACCATATACCAAATTATATGTAGTGGTTGCTACATTAATCCGTCCAGACTAAATATCGCTATGAAAGATCAAATCTTGGCATAGTTAACTCCTTGAACATTGTCGTAAAATACTTTACGACATGTCGACTATTTCATATATGTGAAACATACATGTCTGTTTCTTTATAGATCCAAAATACGACCGATAGGTTTTTAGACCTTTCTGTAGGGTCTTCCAAGTTCAAAAAACTTGATTTCCCGTGTATGGAACTATCACGGATTTTATGGCTTTAAGCCATTTGACTGAGTTAGGGCCCATCATCGCTTCTTTGCATGTAGTCGGTTCATCATTGTCAAACAACAATGATTTACTCTTAAATCTCAGCATTTGATTGTTTATCCGACCTACTTGGTTCAATAGGAACTTAGACCTCCATGACCACAACCTTTGAGGATCGTGTGCCATGAGCATTGTGGCTACCTCTAGAACGTTTTCCGGCGCTGCGCAACTCAGCACATATAGCTAAGGTTCGTTAATCTTATCAAAGTTCTATTGTCCTCCCACTTAACTTTTGTGAAAAATTCCTTTTTCAAGAAACTTCATGTTTCAAGCGACAAACCCTTTTGTCCTCGGTGTTATGGAGGAATAGCCAATGGTTATTTGAAACAACCTATAAAGACATGCTCATCCGACTTTGGTTGTAAACAACTTACTTATGCTTAGCATACAAATATTTAAGAAAGGACAACTTGGGTTTTACCCCAAACCATAACTTACATGGTGTCATTATAACGGATCAAGATGGAGCACTTTTCAGTGCAAAAGCGGTAGTCTCTCAATCTTTAATATTTTAAAACATAATGGCAGTTTTATAAATAACACCTTTGACCCAACCATGTCAAACAAGGTTTCATTAAAATCTTAAACACTCTATATTCCTATGGTGTTTCGGGAGATGCAAATCTAGGTGTTTTGCTAAACTTGCAACTCAAATAAACCCCTTTATGATAAAATCATAAATTATTTATTTTCTTGTTACAATGATTTTCCACTTCATCTTGAAAGTATTTGAACGTTTTCAAATATTCCATACTTCTTTCCCATTGGAGAAAGCATATGAAGTTGAAATACATCGCTTACGACTACACATAATGGACTAGATACATCGATATGTATAAATTCCAATAATTTAATCGATCGTTCTTCTTTGGCCTTTGAACGACGTTTTAATTATCCCGAGGAAAGTCTCACAAGCATCACTTGATCGAATCAAAGACTCCAAAAATCCATGAATATGGAGTTTCTTCATGTTTTCTTTCCAATATAATTTAAACTACGATGTCACTTCGTAAGTGATCTTTCAATCATTTGTCTTGCGACGTTTTAGCATTAGTTTTATGGATGTGATTTCTCCAACTAGATTTGTAAATCATCCATCTTATATGGAATACTGTAATTATTTGAACAATCTTTGTTCTCATAATACCTGATTTAAATAACTATTATTAAAACAAATCTTGAAGGCAAGCTTTGATGTTAACGAGAAATACAAACAACAGTTTGTTTGTTTTCAATGAACACCATCACATATTCTCTTGCTAGTTACCTAGGCCATTGTGGTTCATGAATTGCGTCGTTCTGTATGAAATTTCATACCAACTAATTCGGTATTCAATACCCAAGAACCACATTGTTTCACAAGCAAAGAATACAACCATAACATGTATATCATCCATATTCCTATAATGGATATTTCCAATCTTTTCTTTTATGCCAAATATATTTTATAGATTCTCTTTCAGCATTTCCTTTTTCCCTTTTAAAATAATCTATCAACATCAAAAGTGGCGCCATATACATGACTCATAGTCCAAAGCGTGTATATTCAAATACTAATACCTTTGGACTTGCACTTTGAAGTAGATCAACATTATCAAATGATTGGCGTTCTTTCAAAGTCCATTCTTTAGTAATCTTTTAGTGTAGTAAACACTTTACATACATCTTCTATTCATCTTTATCATGACGACTTTCATGATCAAGCTAATGTAGCTTATAAAGGCGACTCGTGAGTATAATGTTACTTTCCAAAATCCTTTTGGATGATTAGGATGTCTAGCATCTCCAACCTTTGCAAATTATCATCCAATATGAGAACATACATTATACTCCATCATATTGCAACCAAATTATTGTTTCAGATATCGTTATATCTGCCGCACATAATGATTTCTGAAACAATTCCTTCAGCTCCTAGATAATCTCGATATTTAAATCAGGAATCATGGAGGCAAACATGATACTTTAGATACAAACACTAGAATTGTTACTCTCGATTTAATACTAATTATTAAATTTCACGGAGTAAACATAGTTTGCTGAAAGTTTGAAATAGGACTTTAAACTTTAGATTGACACTCAACACAATATGATACCAGTTCGTAAAGTAAATATCCAGAATTCTATGGTTCTATTATCTCAATTACAACTAATCATAAGGTGGTGAACGAGTTATAAGATCTCAAATAAGGTAGATATCCCTATGATTGTAGTGCTAGTCCCTGAATCGAAATGCTAGCACCCACAGTTTAAGATGAAGTATTGTAAGATCCCTCCCTTTATAAAGGTAAGGATCCCTGTGATTGCAATGCTAGTCCCTGGATCAATGCTAGCATCCACATTTTAAGATGAAGTACACAGAAACAAAGGTCATTATTACATATCATTCCAAAGACAAACATAGGCTTTTACAACTCCATGGCCACAGGCCTAATACAAGAGATCAAATATAGAATAAGATAAATAAGTCTTCATCTTCATGTGCCACAGGCAAGCATGTTGAGTGTAGACTCATAACCCCTAATCATCATCAGAATAACCTGCAACATCATAAGTTACAGCCACAGTGGGTCAATACATTGGAATAGTATAGGCAAGTGACACCTTAGTAAAAATATTATCATCTAGATACTACATGCATTTGGCTAAGTGTAGTTTGGGCTTTCTTTGTGATGGGGATATGCCTACCGGGGTATACCCAGCAGGACGCTTCCGACCGGCCCAGGAACTGGCGAGTGGGCATGCAGGACGGCGACTGGATCAAGGCCTGGCGTAGATTCAATCGACTGGAAGCCGAAGGCCCAGAGAGTAGATAGGCCCAGTTGGATTAGGTTAAACGATTGCCGAGACCTTAACTGATTCGGTTGAGATATGTAAACCCTAGGGGGGTGAGTCTATATAAACCTCCCTAGAGGGCGTGTAGAGGATACGTTCATCATCCACCCAAGCGACTCGCCGCCTAGCCGTCGGGCTCGCCCCATTGTACATCCATCATAATACAATCTAGCAGGAGTAGGTCTTTACCCTCCGGGGGGCCGAACCTGGGTAAAACCCTATGTCTCCGCCCTCATCTCGCACCGCAGATGGCTGGCCGCCCTTTCCCTATGTTCTACTACTCGCTGCCGATTGCAGCATCTGCCGTGGTCATTCCCACGACAGTGGCGCCCACCGTGGGGCCTGGCCGGTGTTCTGCGGCGAGATCCAATCTGCCCATCAACGAGTCGGTCGCCACCGGCCGCATGATAGCGATCGGCGAGATGCTCCAGATCTAGCCGAGCATCTACGTCCCGGCGGCGCGACCTGTCACGCATAGCATGATCTTGCCAGTCGGCACGATCAGCCTCTTCGTTGGCCTCACCGACGTCATCGTCTCGGAGGATTCGGCTCGCATCCGCGAGTCGCCGCCACGCGACCCTATCTCCGAGAGCCAGGTCCGCACGATCCACCGCCTCGCCTCCGAGTACAACTCGGCCCACATCGACGTGTCCGAAACCACCGCGGCCGTGGAAGACGCGGCCCTCAATGACGACGCCGACTCGGCGACCCCGGCGTCACTCGCCGGATCCATCATCGCGGCTTCGCCCGCGGGCTCCATCACCCAGGTCTCCAATGTTGGAGACTTCAAGGATCCCTCCATCCTTGGGATCTTTGACTTAGACTCCGGATCGGAAAACTCCGCCGATCTCCGCGATGGGACTGGTCGCCACGCCGCGACCTACATGGCGACTGGCACCGACCCGCCGGAGGATCCCTTCTCCACCCCGATCCCTCCTAATTCCACGGCAACGGAGGTCGAGGAACTCCGCCTGAAGCTGGCGGAGGCAGTCCGCAAGGAGCAAGCCGAGCGCGAAAAATTTCGCCTCGAGCAGGTGACGGCGCAGGAGCTGTCACGTTACCACCAGCAGCGAATCAGGTCGCGCTTGAACCCCACCGTCCAGGGGCGCGCCCTGAACTTCGACAACGAGAACGACCCGGCCCGCATGGCCGAGCGCGCGATCTGCGAGAATGCGCCACCCGGAGGAAGCTCCCGGCCCCCACCAGGGTCGACGGTGAACTACGCCCCACCTCCACCCAACTACGCATCCCCCAGGGACCAGCCACGGATCGTGGTCTCCTCACGGGAGCGAGACGCGAACGGCCTACCACTGTTCTCCACCCCGATGGAAAACCTCGTGGCGGGCCGAGCAGCGGCCGACAACATCACGGCCACCGGTGACGGCGTCGTACAGATCCAGTACGTCAAGGCCCTGCTCGCAAAGGCGGTCGAGCAACAAAACGTAGGTGTCGACTCACAGGGCCGGATGTACTCGCGTTCATCGGGCAGCAGAGCGGCCTCAAGCGGCCGTCCATTGGCGGCAAACACCCTCAACTGCCCGCCACCTGAAACACTGCAGCTCCAACACCAACCCGCGAACGCGACACTCTCCACCAACGACCCGAGGCCAGCGACCAACTTCGTCGCCGCCAACGGTCAGCCCGTCGACGCCCGCACCCACATCATCAACAACCAGAGCTGGCGCGCACGCCAGCCCGACGACCTGCGACACACCCTAACCAATCGCCACGACGGCGAGCCGATGGGGTCGCTAAGCCGACTCGGGCCCCGATGCTTCGGACCGTTGATCCGAGGCGAAAAATACCCGGCGAATTTCAAAGCGCCGAAGGAAATAGAGAAGTACGACCCTTCGTACGACCCCTCCGTGTGGCTGGACACCTACCTCATGGCGATGGGGATCGCTGGCCACACCGACCTGCTAGCCGCCCGCTACCTCCCCTAATGATGGAGGGAGCGTGCAAGAAGTGGATCAACACTCTCCCCCCGGATAGCATCGACTCATGGGAAGAGATGCGCGATGCCTTCGTCAGGCACTTCGAGGGTTCCTACACCCGCGCCACCACCATCGAGGACCTGGAATGATGCATCCAGGGACCCCGCGAATCGACCCGCAGCTGGGTCCAACGGTGGCAAGAACTATGGTACAACGCGGTCGGCATCCACCCGGACACCGTGATCCACTGCTTCAAGACCTCGTGCCGCTACGAGCCCTTGGTCGCCAAGCTCAAACGACCATACCGCACACTCGACAACATACCGGACCTCCTTGAGATCGCCAAAAGATACGCGGAGGAAGACCCAAACCAGGAAACCGACGACGAGTCGGGAGGTCAACGCTGCACGAACGACAACGACAACGGACGACGGTCCGACCTACGCTACAGCAACACTCGCCTCACCGGCAAGCGCCGCAGTGACGGGCAAGTAGACTTCGTCGCCAACGCTTCCGCCGCGACGGAGGGCAACACCGTGACGAAGGGCAACTACAAGGCAAAACCAAGGTTCGACCCCGCGGCCCTCCTTAACCAACCTTGTGCGTTTCACAGCAGGGAAGGGAGGCCCGCCATGCACATGACCGCCGACTGCCACTCTCTCAAGGAGATCGAGAAGGCACGGCGAGCGCGGGAGGACCCCGACAACAACCCGCCAAATGGCGGAAAATTCGGCAGCGTGGCCGGCTCGCTCCACACCTTCACAGGCTTCAACACGAAGCGCGAGAAGAAGGTCATCGCCCGCGCCGTCGCCGTCAACACGGTGGCCCAGGTGGACGTTCCCCAGTTCCTCAACTGGTCGAAGCAACCCATCACCTGGAGCCGCCAGGACCACTCGCCACGCATCGAGTACCCAGGCCGAGTCGCCCTGGTGGTCAAGCCCAAGGTGGGAGACTACTGGCTCCCCAAGACATTGATGGACGGCGGCAGCTCCATCAACATCTTGTACCTGGACATCTTCAGGAGACTGCGGCTCCTGCAGTCGATGGTCGAGACGACCTACACCACGTTCCACGACATCGTCCCCGGTCGGAAGGCGTACCCGATCGGCAAGTTCACGCTGCCAGTCACCTTTGGCACACCGGCAAACTTCCGCACCGAGCGGATCGTCTTTGAGCTGGTGCCCTTCGACAGCCCCTACCACTTCGTCCTGGGGTGCCAAGCGTTCGCCAAGTTCATGGCGGCGCCCCACTACGCGTACAACGCGATGAAGCTCCTCGGACCATGTGGCGTCATCACCATACACGGCGACCCTGACATGGCCACCGACTGCAAGGCCAAAGGAGCCGAACTCGCCGACGCTGTCATCGCGGCTAAGGCCAACCACGCCAAAGAGCTCGCCAAGTACGCGGCCAGGGTCAACAACGACAACCCCACCATACTCAAGAAGCCCAACTCGGAACGCGGCAACACCTCAGCCTTTGAGGCAACGATGCACACCCGCACCGTCGAGCTGGTCCCAGGCGACTCCAGCCAAACGGTGACGATCGGGACGGGCATGAGCCCAACATAGGAACGCGCGCTCATCGAGTTCCTCCGTGAGAACAGGGACATCTTTGCATGGAAGCCCTCTGACATGCCTGGTGTCCCTAGGGAACTTGCTGAGCACAAACTCAACGCCGACCCCAAAGTGCGACCTGTCAAGCAGTCGCTGCGGCCCTTCAATGAAGAGCGCCGCGAGCCATCACCGAGGAGGTGCAGCGTCTACTCTCTGCAGGCTTCATCCGGCCAATCAAATACTCCAAGTGGCTGGCAAACCCAGTCCTGGTCGAGAAGAAAAATGGGATCTGGAGGATGTGTATCGACTACACAAACTTAAACAGCGCCTGCCCAAAGGAGCAATCCGTCCTCCCGCGGATCGACCAAATAATCGATTCCATCGCGGGCTCGGAGTCGCTGTGTTTCCTCGACGCCTACTCTGGGTACAACCAGATCAAAATGGCTGTCGAGGACGAGGAAAAGACGGCGTTCATCATGCCATTCGGAGCCTTCTGCTACACCGCCATGACCTTCGGCCTCAAGAACGCCAGGGCGACCTACCAGCGGTGCATGCAGGAATGCCTTGCGAGCCAAATTGGCCGCAATATCCACGTCTACATCGACGACGTGGTAGTGAAGTCCGCTCGCCAGAGCGACCTACTCGCCGACCTGGCGGAAACATTCGCCAACCTGCGGAAATACAAGATAAAGCTAAACCCAGGCAAATGCACCTTCGGTGTACCAGCAGGGCAACTACTGGGCTACGTCGTCTCCAAGCGCGGGATCGAGGCGAACCCCAGCAAGATCGACACGATCGCTCGACTCGGCAAACCCGAGTGCTTGCGCGACGTCCAGAAGCTGGCCGGGCGAGTCGCGGCTCTCAGTCGCTTCATCCCCCGATTGGGCGAAAAGGCGATGCCCCTATACCGCCTGATGGGCAAGAACCCCACCTTCCAGTGGGACAAGGAGGCGGACGACGCGCTCCGCGACCTCAAGAAGGTGCTACTCGTAGCACCGCTACTCACCGCCCCTGTCGACAAAGAACCCATGCTGGTCTACGTCGCGGCTTCCGAGCGCGTCGTCAGCGCCATCATGGTCGTCGAGCGGCCAGAGGAAGGAAAGGAGCGCCCGGTACAGCGACCGGTGTACTATATCAGCGAGGTCCTCACCGAGTCGCGCCAGCGATACCCGCAATACCAAAAATTGGTATACGCGGTTTTCAGAGCACAGCAGCGACTGCCGCACTACTTCCAGGAGCACCCGATCACGGTCGTCTCCTCAGCACCGTTGCAGGACATCATCCGCAACCGTGAGGCAACCGGGTGAGTCGCCAAGTGGGCTTTCAAAATCGGCGTCGACAACATCAAATATGAGCCACGCAAAGCGATCAAGTCGCAGGCTCTCGCGGACTTCATCGCTGACTGGGAAGAAGCCCAGCAACCGGAAAAGCTGCCGTACCTCCACTACTGGAACCTGCACTTCAACGGCTCCAAGAATGCAGACGGCGCAGGAGCAGGGATCATGCTGACTTCCCCGAAGGGCGACAAGCTCCGCTACGTCCTCTGCCTCGACTTCACCCCCTGCACCAACAACATGGCCGAGTACGAGGCACTACTCCATGGCATGCGAGCCGCCAAGGAGATGAATGTCAACCGCCTACGCTGCTATGGAGACTCCGACCTAGTCGCTGGGCAGGTCGCTGGTACCTATGACGCCGTCTCCCCCACCATGGCAGCATACCGCCACACAGTGGACAAGTTGGGCGGACACTTTGCAGGCTATTCCGTCGAGTGGATCGACAGGCGGAAAAATGAAGAGGCCAACGCACTCTCTCGTATCGGCTCGGCTCGACTCGCACCACCCGCCGGCGTCTTCCTCGACACCATCACCAAGCCTTCCATCTCTCCCCCAAGGGAGATCGACATCGGAGTCCCGCTGCAACCAGAGGCATCCCTGGTCGCACTCATCGCCGAGCTAGAAAACTAGACTACGCCGTACATCACCTACTTGGAGGGAGGCACCTTGCCGGAAGACGAAACAGACGCCCGGATGATAGAACGCCGCTGCAAATCCTTCGTCATCATCGACGACGAGCTCCACAAGCGCAGCGTGACTGGCGTGTTCCAACGCTGCGTCCAACCCGCTGAAGGACGCAAAATCCTCCACGACATCCACTCCGGCAACTGCGGCCACCATGCCGGCGCCCGCTCTCTGGTCGCAAAGGCTATGCGGCACGGCTTCTACTGGCCCACCGCACACGCAGACGCCGTCGACATTGTCCAGCAGTGCGTCGGGTGCCAGAAGTACGCCAACCAGACACACGTGCCGAGCTCAGCGCTCAAGACAATCCCCATCACCTGGCCGTTCGCCGTGTGGGGTATGGACATGGTAGGCCCTTTCAAAAAGGCCCCCTCCGGCTTCACCCACCTCCTGGTCGTGGTCGACAAATTCACAAAGTGGGTGGAGGCCAAGCCAGTCCGGAAATGCGACGGGAAGACCGCCACCAAGTTCCTACGTGAGCTCATATATCGCTACGGGTTCCAAAACAGCATCATCACGAACAACGGCACCAACTTCGCCAAAGGAGCCATGGCCGAGTTCTGCGAGGAACATCACATCCGACTCGACCTTGCCTCAGTCGCCCACCCGGAGTCCAACAGCCAGGCGTAACGGGCCAACCAGAGCATCCTCCACGGCCTGAAACCACGGCTCCAAGTACCACTCGAGCACACCACCGGGTGCTGGGTCGAGGAGCTACCCTCCGTCATCTGGGGTATCCGCACCTCGGTCAACAGGTCGACAGGGTTCACCCCCTTCTTCATGGTGTATGGCGCCAAGGCAGTCATGCCCACCGACCTAGAGCACGGCTCGCCAAGGGTCGTCCACTACACGGAGGCTGCGAACGAACTCGCATGCCAGGATGGAGTCGATCAACTCGACAAGGCACGCGGCCTAGCTCGCTCCCGCACTGCCATCTACCAGCAAGGACTCCGCCGCTACCATAGCCGGAGGGTGTGGACTCGCACCTTCCAGGAAGGCGACCTGGTAATACGCCTCATCCAGGACAAGAAGGGCATGCACAAGCTCTCCCCCCCGTGGGAGGGACCATTCGCCATCGGGCGAGTACTCGGCAACGACGCCTACTACCTCACCGACGTCCGCGGAGACGGGAAACTCGACGTCAAGCGACCGTGGAATGTAAACCTCCTATGGAAGTTCTACTCCTAGAACTCCATACATGTACCCTCCACTAGCTATGAAATAAAATATATCGGTTACCGCAAATTGCGTCTACTCTCCGTGTCTTGTGCCACTCGCACTCGTAATAACAGCGTCAAGCTAACTGCAGAAGTCAACCTCTGGTACAGCGACCGGCACGGCCAAGTAGTGGGTTACGAGGGCACTGGGTTACCCCAGGACTCGTAACGTCCACGAAAAACGCCTACCCGGAGCCCCATTGGAGTCGCCTAGCTCGACTGGCTTAACGAGCCAAGACAACTGCCTTTGCTCCTCACAGCGACCGTGATCCTCCGCATCCTCGACACAGCGACTCGAACGGCCAAGTACCACGCTCGGGGACTGACGACCAGTTAAGCACGAGCAACTAGGGAAAAACGCCAAGTACGAGAGCGTGCCCAGGACTCGCCACACAACTGACCCGACGGGCCAGGCAGGAGTGATGCGCTCACTCTAACGCGCCCAGTCCTCACCCACCCTAGAGCCGCGACTAGAACCACCAAGTACCACGCTCGGGGACTCGGCTACCCGACCTCGTTCGCGCAAGGGAAAACGGTCAAGTAAAGAGCACTCATGGGAGTCGCCCTGCGACTAGCCTTCCAAGCTCGGGCGAGTCGACCTCAATAACAAAACAACTGACAAAACGATCAAAACCACAAACACCTAACAAACGAGGTAAACCCCATAAAAAGGGCGGACGCGCTCGGGGACTCGTCCAATCATCAATCAAAATCGCAAGACAAAATAACGCGAAATTCCTTTACAGCATAACAAAATTGTTACAAAATACAAGTTGAGCCCAATGGCCAAATTACTACTAACGCCCCAAGGCACAATGTTTCTATTTCGCAGGCTTCGACGTCGACTCGCCGCCACCCTTGCGGTTGCGAATGAAGGGAGTGTACGGGTTCGACGAGTACGTCGTCAACTCACCCGCCATCACCGCACGGAAGGGCTGCTCAACATTGAAGTCCCGGTGCGGTGGCTCGGGATCGTTGGGCGCGACAGTCGTCTCCTGATAAGGGAGAAGGTCGCCCATTGCCCAGACGCGATCGGAGTATACCGCGGCCCAGTCCGTCAGCTTCAGCACCTCGGCAATCTCCACCGAGCCCGTCGACAAGGGGTAGCCACTCGTCACGTCGTCAAGGTCGAAGTCCTCCGGGAAGTGGGCAAGCCCAAGGCTAAGCACCGTTTCTGCCCCACGCCGGTACGCCGACCCCGTCATGAACTCGACAACTGACGGCGCCTTCTCCAGATACCGCCAAACTTCGACGAGATCGCTGGGAATCACTTCCGTGGGTGACATCTCTTGAAGATAAGCTCGAATGCAAGCCGCAGACAACATGGCCGAGTCGACCAGAGTGGCCACGCACTGCCGTGCGTCATACGTTTGCGCCTCCTCTGAGTTGTCGATAATCCGACCTGCGGACAGGGGCCGGCAGTAAATACAACGATGATTCCATAACAGAGCTACTACAGGCAGAGGCAGGAAAGCTTACTAATCAAAGGACGGCAGAGACCCGTGATGAAGCTTTGAAGAGAGGAGAAGTCAACTTGTAGCCCAGCAACGAGGGCGTCAGAGACCTTCCGCTCTTCAGCAGCAGCCGTAACAACATCTTTGGCTCGCCCATCCGCTGAACTCGCCTCCGCCTTCGCTTCCTTCAGCTCGTGCTCAAGATCAGCGATCCGCTGCTCAGCGTACTCAAGGCAGACTGAGCGGCCGACAGTTCACTCGCCGGGACAAGGCCCTGGCGGACCTCCTCTGCCTTGACAGCGATTGTATGGAGTCCCTTGTTCGTCTCTTGGACGGCAGCAAGCTCCTTCTCCGCGCGACACTTCGCAGCAAGCCGGTCGGCTGATTCACGCTGCAAGCCCTGTGTACAAGTCAAACAGTTAAACAAACAACGGAAACCTAAGTGCCCACCCGCTGAAATTCAACGACTGGACACTCGGGGACTGGAGATCAAAAAACCTAAGTGCCCACCCGCTGAAATTCAGCGACTGGACACTCGGGGACTGGAGATCAAAAAAGCCTAAGTGCCCACCCGCCGAAAGTCAGCGACTAGGCACTCGGGGACTGGGTGTTACAAAAAAACACAAACAACAAAAAGAATCTGACCACTGAAATTCAGTGGCCCGATCCTCGGGGACTGGACATACTTGTATGGCTGCGCCTAGCATGCCATGGAGCTGCAGCGCGTCCACAGACGCGAGAAGAGCCGGAGTGTGCCCGCGGCGCTGTTCGACCTCCGTTTCGGTGACCCCAGGTGCGTGGCTCGATGGCGTTGTACCACTCGCTGTAGCCGCTTTGGCCATGAAGCGGGGGAAGGTTGCGGTGGACGCTCCAACACCAAGAGAAGCATCCTCCTTGGTCTTCACGGCTGCATCCGTCGCAGTCGGAGGACCACTCGGAGCAACCGTTGTGTCGTCAGACACCGTGACAACATCATCGCCCTTGGCCTTCTTGGCACTGTCTGCGGGGGCAGCGACCTCATCAGCTTTCCTCTTCTGCGAGGGGTCCTCCTCGGCGACGACTGGTGGCACCTTGGCCACGGATGGGTGGCCTATCTTTTTAACTCCAATCCTGCGAGTTGATTATATGAGCAAAATGGTCCGATTACAATGAAAGGCAAAGCAGTTGAACCAAACTTACTTGGCGACTGGTATGAACCGCAGCCCCGTGCGGATGCTGGCTGGCTTCTCCAGTTCGGGGCCCAGTTTCCGACTGAGGCCCATCTCCAAAACATCATGTGCCCAAGACACGGAAGGCCTCTTCGACGACGAGGCCGCGACAGGAGCTTCCGAAACGACTTCGGCAGGGGCTCTCCTGGGAGGCGAAGCTGCTGCGGCTGAAGCAACCCCCAACCCAGAGACTGGGGCGAATAGGGGGGAAGCGAGGCCAGAGGTACCTCACTCAGGGCGGCAGTGGCATCCTGTGCTGCCGTCGTCTGTGGCGCTTCATCCTTGGCTAAGCTGGTGGCGTCGGAACTACTCGCCGAGCGAGGCGGAGATGCCTGTTTTGCCAGCTTCGTCTTCCTCTTTGGAGGGGCCTTCACTTCCTTCTTCTTCTTCTTTTTCAATGGTGTAGCCTCACGACGCGAGGTGTTCTCGGGAAGCTCGTCGTCGTCATCGTCATGACGTTCGAGGCTTCTACTCGCCTCGAGCTCGCGCTGATGTTGTCCGCGACTTTTGCGGACCATCGGGGCGGCGTCTTCCCTGGGCTCTTCATCATCGTCGTCGTCATCACTCGCGTCGCTCCCGACGCCGCCCTTGGCAGGAGGTGACTCGTCCCTGTCCTGGACGGACGAGCTCGAGTTCTCGTCGTCCACGGGTGGGAGCCACCCTTCCACTACCTGGAATAGCTGCAGCAGGCACGAGACAATATCAGTATAACCGCGATAGCATCAACTGCGACTGCGAATGATAGTGAAATCAGTGACTTACCGTCGGAGCTGGATGCTTCGCGGTGTAGGGGGCGACCCCAGCCTTCACGTCCAGGTATGCCGCCTGGGTGATCTTCTTCAGCGCCAGGGTATAGTCTTCGAGTTTCCACTCGGCGAGGCAGGATTTCGTCGAGTCCTCCCTGCCCGTGTACTCGTACATGTAATGGTCACGGCGGGCTAGGGGAACGAGTCGCCGCCCGAGCCAACAGTTGTACAAGTTGATGGTTTGAAGACCCTTCTTCTTCAGGCCGCGAATGGTTTGAAGCATCTCGTCCACGACCATCCGTTGGTCTACTGGGAGCTTGCCGACTTGGAGTCGGCGCGGTTCGGGTCGGTCGGCGGAGTATCTTGGGATCGCCACCTCGCCATCTGGAGTCGCCTCGGTGACGTAAAACCAGGACTTCTTCCACTCGCTCGCTGCCTTGGCAGGTAGCATCAGGCCGAAGAAGGAGGCCTTCGACTTCAACTGAAACGTCAGGCCACCCGTAGCAAGCATCGGGCCGCCTGATTCTTCGCGACTGATCCTCCCGTGGAACAGATCTTGCCATAGGGGGAAGTAGGGCCTGCAGCCCAGGTAGCACTCGCAGAACGCCACGAAAATGGCGAGCTGCTCGATGCTCTGCGGGCCCAGGTCCGACGGCTGGATCCCGTAGAATGCACAGAAGCGCCGGAAGAAGAGAGATGTGGGAAACCCCAGCCCCCGCTCAAGGTGGCTGGTGAAGCAAATCAATTCTCCCTCGCGCGGGTCCGGAGTCACCTCTCCGGCCGCGGGGATGCGCCACTCGCCGGCGCGCAGGATCCCGGCTTCCTCGAAGGATGCCAGTAGTGCTCTGGTGCACTTGGACCTGCCCCATGGTTCGGTGGAGGGGGCCATTGGCAGAAAGATTCACGGAGGTCGAAGGTTTTCGGATCGATCGGATCGCGGGGCAGAGGAAGACGGAGATGGGCGAAATTGGAGGAAATGACGGAAGAGTGGTTCACCGATCGCCTGCCATTTCCCTTATATAGCGGTTGCTACCCGCCAATTTCGGGAGCCGTTACTACGCGGTGATTACGCCAAAGTTACTGTTGGATTACCCCAACGGCTAGTTTTGACTGCAACTGACGGTCCAACTTCGTCCATTCGACTCGCTGACCCGATCACTACAACAGTGACTGAACATTTCGCCGACCCGTTCGCCGAGCTGCGACCCGATTGACCGCCATCATTGTGACTAGAATAACTGGTTTTTCCTTTATTCAGGAGTCCGCCACCGATTCGACTGGGCGTCCGCATTGGACCCGTATACTCCGACTGCCAACGAACACCTGCGACCAATCAACGACGGCCTCGGGGACTACTGATAGGGATATGCCTACCGGGGTATACCTAGCAGGACGTTTCCGACTGGCCTAGGAACTGGCGAGTGGGCCTGCAGGACGGCGACTGGATTAAGGCCTGGCATAGATTCAAGCGACTGGAAGCCGAAGGCCCAGGAGAGTAGATGGGCCCAGTCGGATTAGGTTAAACGATTGCCGAGACCTTAACTGATTCGGTTGAGATATGTAAACCCTAGGGGGGTGAGTCTATATAAACCTCCCTAGAGGGCGTGTAGAGGATACGTTCATCATCCACCCAAGCGACTCGCCGCCTAGCCGTCGGGCTCGCCCCATTGTACATCCATCATAATACAATCTAGCAGGAGTAGGTCTTTACCCTCCGGGGGGCCGAACCTGGGTAAAACCCTGTGTCTCCACCCTCATCTCGCACCGCAGATGGCTGGCCGCCCTTGCCCTATGTTCTACTACTCGCTGCCGATTGCAGCATCTGCCGTGGTCATTCCCACGACACTTTGCTAAAAATAGGTTTTAGCTATCAGTTGAAAACACTAAGTTTTTCTTTGATAAAACTTTCCCAAAGAATCACCAATAGACATTGGTGATCCTTCACCCTTGTTCAACCACAAGTTTTAACTTAGAAAATTGGGATGAGGAGATTCTTCATAGCTTCCATGTCTTGATGCTCAAGTTGTCCAATACTAGGGACATGGCTAAGTACTTAGATTCTTCCATCTGCAGAGGTTGTGCACTTTCCCCACAAGACTTGATTTTCACCAAGACAGGACCTTTTAGAAGCCTTCCCTTAGACCAAATGGACGCGCTCCAAACCTATCATCCCACTACCACCAACTCCAAATGGTTAAGTTATTGCAACCTATATGATCCAGGCAGAGCCCATAATGCCATGTGGCTGCACTAGAAGCTTCTTAACATATGGCATCTCAAATCCCTTCGTTCCTGGGTGGCTTTCCACAAGTGAGATACACAAGGTAAACCATAGAAATGGGCCTTGTGTAACCACTCAACACAAAACATTCCTTCCATTCCACCCAGGTGTTTCATTCACTTAGTTGTTTTATTAAGCAAAACAAAAGTCAAAGACTTAGAAATATTTCACATAGCATGAATATATAACCACCCTTGGTTGCTACTAGCTAGGCTAAGCATGGCAATGGTAAGCATCTTAACTTAGAGAAATTTCTAACAATTCTACAACTACTAGGATTTCCCAAGCATAGCATATAGATACTTATCAAAATATTCATGCAAGTCCTATACAAAATATTTCTAGTGCATAGGTGAAAAATATAGGAATAAAAGCATGAAGCACCACTTGCCTTGGTAGTTTGGGGAGTAGCAACAATATTCACAATCACAATCACTATTTGCACCAAAATCTACACGTAAAATAATGGCACCAAAATCACATATCAAAATATACAAACAAAAAATATATGAATGCATGCAAATGCCATGTGATGATTTTTCTACACCAAACAAGACAAGTAAACAGTACTAAAACATAAACAAGTCCAAGATTCTCAAAATAAACTTTATTTGATTTTTAAAACATTTTTCAAATCATTTCTATAACAAAAATAAGCCTACACAAGTTTCTGCAACAAAAAAACAATTTTACAAAGGCAAAACATTAAACACATTGCATAAACAGATAGGATTTTCTCTCCTAATTCCAATGATATAAAATTTGTAAAATTTGAACGTGTGGATCAAAAGTTATGAATTTTACAAGTTTGGTTAACTAATAGATCAAATTTATGTTTTAAATTTAAACTCAGGCCACGCGGCGCTATCTGATTTGTCGGTACCGCTTCGCACGGATCGGCCGATGTGGACCGCATGATCTAAATGAAATCGCACGGCCAGATCTGACTCATACCCCTTCGTTAAGTGATTCTATCAGATGCGTTGGATCTAGATCTAACGGCTATGGACCAAGCGGCCAAAGTCTGGCGGCGCCAACGGCGGCGAGTGGCGGCGGCGGCTCTGTCAGAGACGTTGCCGGCGATTTAGGTTGCGCGGGAGAGGGAGAGATAGCTCACCGAGTTTGCCGTGTGTTGCTGATGCTCAAGGTGTGCTTGGCTGGCGAAGGGGCGCTCGAGGTTGACGGGTATTGCTCGCCGGAGTCGCTTCTGTCGTCGGGCGTGTGCTGCTGAAGACGGTGGTGATGCTACGGGTCATGCTAAGGTACGAGAAAGGTCGCGTTAGATGCGTGCAGACGAGGCGAGTGTGTGAGTATGAACGAGAGGGGGAGGCGTGGTCAGTACAAACCAGGAGAGCTCGTCGGAGTCGCGCTGGGCTTCGGTTGCTTCCAGAGGTGGACGATGACGACACTCTAGGACAATACAAAGCAAAAGAAAGGCATGAGAAGATGCGCAAGGACACACTGGTCACGCTTGCATGAATCAGAGACAGGGGGCGGACGAGGCTTACTGGAATCGCACGCCGGAGTGGCTCGGTACTGCGGCGGTGCAAGCGAGATTGTGGGCAGCCTGGTGGCGGAGTGGGGGCGCTGAGTGAGGGGAAATGGTCGCAGAGGGGTGGGGGTTAAATAGCCGGAGCAGAGGCGAGAATCACGCACGACATCAATGGGATTTAAGAGCATTTGCGTCGGGAGGCAACGGCCGCGGCGACGCTGGTCGCAGGCTTGATTTTGGGGATGACGAGCTGACGTGGCTGCGGGGCCCAGTGGTCAGCGAGGGGGGTGTGCGCGGGTGCGGTGAGAAACAGAGGGAAAGGGAGGACCCCAGGTGGGCTGTTTTGTCTGTTGGGCTGGAATGGTGGCACCAGGCCCAGTTTGATTTCTAATTCCTTTTTCGTTTTCCAAATTGATTTTCAGGATTCCTTTTCAAACAAATTCAAAAGCATTTGAAATCCAAACTTTTCTGGATTTTTGTAAAGTGCAACCTTCATATTTTTGGGCATAAAACCCTGCTGTCTCATTAAACTTGCTTGGTCTTTTTTGAAAATTCAAAATAAACACTGCCTTAGCACATGATTTGATGAAGACAAATAAATGGTTTAAAAACCATATTTTGTTTTGGGAAAATTTGTCCAAGCTTGGAACTCATCAAACAATCCCATGAACACACAACAATGGTTTTAAAACAAACAATCTCTCACTAGAGAGTAGCATTGGATCAAAGTTTGTTCACATGAAATAATAGCATCCAAAGTTTCTGTTTCTTTGAAATGACTTGAAATTGAACCCTAAATGATCATGAATGCATGGATGATATGCAAAGCTTGAAAACATGATTTTAGGGATGTTACAAGTACACAGAAACAAAGGTCATTATTACATTGTAATTCTAGGAATACAATAGTTCTTACAACTCATTAGCCCAAGGCTAACACATAGAGTTCTCAACACATAACAAATCAATAAAGTCTTCATCTTCATGTGCCACAGGCAAACATGTTGAGTGTAGACTCATTACCCTACTCACCATCAGAGTAACCTGCAACATAATAAGTTACAGCCACAAGGGGTCAATATATTTGGAATTGTATTGGCAAGTAATAACATAGTTATACAATAGAGACTATCATCTACATGAATTTGGCTAAGTGTGGTTTCAGACTGGCTTTGCACAAAGTAGTTTTGTCCTACTAGTTGAAAACACTAAGTTTTTCTTTACAAAAACACTAAGGTACCACCAATAGACATTGGTGAACCTCTACCCTTGTTCACCCATCATTTTTAACTTAGAGAAATTGGGATGAGGAGATTCTTGATCATTTCAATGTCTTTGATGCTCAAATTGTTCGTAACCAGGAACACGGCTAAGTACTTAGGTTTTTGTAAGATCCCTCCCTTTATAAAGGTAAGGATCCCTGTGATTGCAATGCTAGTCCCTGGATCAATGCTAGCATCCACCGTTTAAGAAGAAGTACACAGAAACAAAGGTCATTATTACATATCATTCAAGAGACAAACATAGTCTTTTACAAACTCCATGGCCACAGGCCTAATACAAGAGTTCAAATATATGATAAGATAAATAAGTCTTCATCTTCATGTGCCACAGGCAAGCATGTTGAGTGTAGACTCATAACCCCTAATCATCATCCAAATAACCTGCAACATCACAAGTTACAGCCACAGTGGGTCAATACATTGGAATAGTATTGGCAAGTGATACCTTAGTAGAGTATTGGTAGACTAGATACTATATGATTTTTGGCTAAGTGTAGCTTAGGCTTGCTTTGCTCAAAATAGGTTTTACCTATTAGTTAAAAACTCTAAGTTTTTCTTTGACAAAACTTTCCCAAGGAAACACCAATAAAAAATTGGTGAACCTTCACCCTTGTTCAACCACAAGTTTTTACTTAGAAATTGGAATGAGGAGATTCTTGATAGCTTTCATGTCTTGATGCTCAAATTGTCCTTTACCAGGGACATGGCTAAGTACTTAGGTTCTTCCATCTGCAGAGGTTGTGCACTTTTCCCACAAGACTTGATTTTCACCAAGACAAGAACTTTCAGAAGCCTTCCCTTAGACCAAATGGACGTGCTCCAACCTATCATCCCACTACCACCAACTGTACAAATGGCTAAGTTATTGCAACCTATGTGATCCAGGCAGAGCCCATATTGCCAAGTGGCTGCACTAGAAGCTTCTTAACATATGGCATCTCAAATCCCTTTGTTCCTGGGTGGCTTTCCACAAGTGTGATACATAAGGGAACCATAGAAATGGGCCTTGTGTAACCACTCAACACAAACCAATCTTTCCATTCCACCCAGGTGTTTCATTCACTTAGTTGTTTTATTAAGCAAAACACAAGTCAAAGACTTAGAAATATCTCTCATAGCATGATTATACTCCACCCTTGGTTGCTATTAGCTAGGCTAAGCATGGCAATAACAAGTATCCTAACTTAAAGGAAATTCTAACATTTCTACATCTACTAGGATTTCCCAAGCATAGCATATAGATACTTAGAAAAATAATCATGCAAGTCCTATACAAAATATTTCTAATGCATAGGTAAAAGTATAGGGATAAAAACATGAAGCACCACTTGCCTTGGTAGTTTGGGGAGTAGCAACAATCTTCACAACCACAATCACTATTAGCACCAAAATCTACACATAAAATAATGGCACCAAATTCACATATCAAAAATATACAAGCAAAAATATATGAATGCATGCAAATGCCATGTGATGATTTTCTACACCAAACAAGACAAGTATACAGTACTGAATCATAAACAAGACCAAGACATACTAAATAAAGTTTATTTGATCTTTAAATCATTTTTCAAATCATTTCTATACTCAAAATAAGCCTATAAATGTCTCTGCAAAAATAACCAATTTTACAGTAGCAAAACATTAAACACATTGCATAAATGGATAGCATTCTTTCTTCTGATTCCAATGATATAAAATTTGCAAAATTTGAACGTGTGGATCAAAAGTTATGAATTTTGCAAGTTTGAACAACTAATAGATCTAATTTCTGTTTTTAAAACTAAACTCAGGCCACGCGGCGTGTTCTGATTGGCCCCTACCGGTTCGGCCGGCTCGATCAACGTGGGCCGCACGATCTAAGTGAAAACGCACGGCCAGATCTAAAACGTACCCCTTCGATAAGTGATCTATTCCTATGCGCTGGATCTAGATCTAACGGCAATCGATCAAGCGACCACGGATGGGCGGCGCTAGCGACGGTGGCGCAGCGGCGCGACTCTGCCAGTGATGTTCCGACGGCTACAGAGGAGGCTAGGGTTAGCAGAGGTGCTTACCGGACTTGCAAGGTCGCGTTGATGCTCAACTACTTGCTGGCGTGGGTGGGGGCGTGCTGTGGAGGTCCCTGGGGCTCGTCGGAGTTGCGGGCGACATCGGGTTCCTGCAGACGATGATGTTGCCGATGATGTGGAACGTCCTAACACAAACCAAAGGAGTCAGGGTGTCCTCAACAATCTGGCGACCAAGATAGGGTCAGATAGAACGCAAGGGGCGGAGTGGTATTACCTAAATCGTTCACAGGAGTTAGACAGCGGTTCTGTCGTTTGCTGAGGTGGTAGGGGACGGCGACCTGGGTCACGCGCGGGCAAACCAAAAGCATCAGGAGAAGCACAGAGACACGGCGAACTCAACAGGGTCAAGCAGAAGACGAGGGGCGCTCGGAACTCACCGGAATCAGTCGTCGTAGCTTGTCGGTACAGCGGCGGAGTTTGGTGAAATCTGGGCAGCCTGGTGGCAAGGAGAGGGTGCTGTGTGGGGGGGGGGAATGGCCGTGGTGGGGAGGGGATTAAGTAGCCAGGAGCGGGGCGGGGATCACACATGCAATCAACAGCAATTAACCGATTTTAAACGCGGCAGTGAAGGAGAGGGAGGGAACGGCGAGGCCAGGTCGTGGGCGGGGTTTGGGGACGATGATGACGGGGCATGTGGGGTCGGGCTGTTAGCGAGTGGGTGCGTGCTGCTGCGGTGAGAAACAGAGAGGGAAAGGAGACCCCGGGTGGGCTGTTTTGTCTACTGGGCCGAAAGGGTGGCGCCTGGCCCAGTTCTGATTCTTTATCCTTTTTCTTTTTCTAATTCGATTTTTCAGGAAACATTTTCAAATGAATTCAAATATGTTTGAGTTCAAACTTTTTCTGGATTTTTATAAAGTGAAAATTGTACACATTTGGTTGCAGAACAATGTTGTACACTTTAAAATAATTTGGCACTTTGGAATTTTAAAATAAACAATGCTTTTACCCATTGTTTATTAAAGACAAAGAAATGGTTTAAATTTGTTTCTTTGTTTTGAAATCTTTTTCCAAGCTTTGGAAATTATCAAACAAACATCATTGGTTTAAAACAAACAATCTCTCATAAGAGAGTAGCATTGGATCAATGCTTTGCTTACATAAAATAATAAGCATTCAAATGCTTATGTTTTTGTAATGACTTTGATAATGATCCTAAAATGATCATGAATGCATGGATGATATGCAAAGTTTGAAAACATGATTTTAGGGATGTTACAAATATTACCCCCTTAAGGTGAATCTCGCCCTCGAGATTCGGATTGGCTAGCAAATAGGTGAGGGTGGTCTTTTCGAAGATCATCTTCTCTTTCCCATGTTGCTTCATCTTCCGAATGATGGTTCCATTGAACTTTGCAGAATTTGATAGTCTTAGTCCGAGTAACTCTTTCTGTAGTCTCAAGAATCTTGATGGGTTTTTCCTCAGAAGTGAGATCACTTTCCAATTGGACCTCCTCCAAAGGTATAGTATCCTTCAAAGAATTCTCTTCCATATCTGGATGGCATTTCTTTAGCTGACTCACATGAAACACATTGTGAACTGTAGACAATGATTCTGGCAATTCAATTTCATTAGCTACTTCTCCTTTATGACTCAGAATCTTGAATGGTCCAACATATCTTGGGGCCAATTTTCCTTTGACTCCAAATCTCTTCACTCCACGAAGTGGTGACACTCTAAGATAAGCTCTATCACCCACTTCATAGGTGACTTCTCTACACTTAGGATCTGCGTAGCTCTTTTGTCGGGACTGTGCTATCTTCAATCTGTCCTTAACTAGCTTGACTTTCTCTTCAGCCTCTTTGATCAGTTCTGGTCCGAACAAATTTCTTTCTCCCACACCATTCCATAGCAATGGGGTAGTACACTATCTCCCATAGAGAAACTCAAACGGTGCCATCTCAATACTGGCTTGATAGCTGTTATTATAAGAGAATTTTGCGTAAGGCAGACTTTCATCCCAACTAGCTCCATAGTATAGGGCACATGCCCTCAACATATCTTCTAGAATCTGGTTGGTCCTTTATGTCTGTCCATCAGTCTGAGGATGAAAAGCAGTGCTGAATTCCAATCTCGTTCCCAATGACTCATGTAGTTGCCTCCAAAAATGAGAAGTGAATTGAGTTCCCCTATCAGACACAATACTCTTGGGTACTCCATGCAGACACACAATCCTATTCATATAGATCTTGGCCAACTTAGCACTTGTGTAGGTTATCTTCACGGGTATGAAATGAGCCACTTTAGTGAGGCGATACACTACTACCCAAATAGAATCATATCCTGACCTGGTCCTTGGCAATCCGGTCATGAAATCCATGCCAATCTTGTCCCACTTCCAATCAAGAATAGGTAGTGGTTGTAGCAATCCCGCTGGCTTCTGATGTTCCGCTTTCACCCTACTACATACATCACACAAAGCAATATGTTCAGCGATGTCCTTCTTGAGATTATTCCACCAAAATCTTTCTTTCATATCCGTGTACATTTTGGTGTTACCCGGATGAATGGAATATGGTCAGTTGTGTGCTTCTTGTAAAATCAGTTTCCGAAGCTCCGGATCTTGCGGAACGCAGATACGTTTTCCATACCATAAAGTACCATGTTCGTCTTCATGGAATCCTTTGGCTTTTCCCTTGCCAATCTTTTCCTTAATCTCTTCAATCTCCTTGTCTGTCAGAAGGCCTTGTTTGATTTTGTCCAACAAAGTGGGTTGAACATCCAATGACATGAGATGTCCTTCAGGCACAATCTCCAATCTGAGGTCTCTAAATTGGGCACACAGATCATCTGGCAACTCTCCCTTAGTAAGGCCATTCACAAATACCTTACCGCTTAGAGCATCTGCTACAACATTCGCTTTACCAGGGTGGTATTGCAAACTCAAGTCATAGTCCTTGATGAGTTCCAACCATCTTCTTTGTCTCATGTTGATTTCTTTCTGAGTGAAGATGTACTTCAAACTTTTGTGATCCGTGAACACTTAACATCGCTTTCCCAAAAGGTAGTGTCTCCATGTTTTGAGTGCATGGACAACAGAGGCTAACTCCAAATCATGAGTAGGGTAATTTACCTCATGAGTTTTGAGTTGTCTCGAGGCATAAGCCACAACTTTCCCTTCTTGCATTAGAACTGCACCTAATCCATGATGAGATGCATCACAATACACTTGGAAATCTTTCTCCAAATCTGGCAGACATAGGACTAGTGCTGTCACTAGTCTCTTCTTCAATTCTTGGAAACTGAGTTCACATCCTTCAGACCAAGCAAACTTCTTGTCTTTCTTTAGTAGCTCCGTCATTGGTTTAGCTACCTTGGAGAAATTCTCAATGAATCTTCTGTAGTATCCCGCCAAGCCAAGGAAACTATGAACTTCCTTTACTGACTTAGGAGATTCCCATTCAGTTACAGCTGATACTTTTGCGGGATCAACTGCTACACCATCTCCTGACACAACGTGTCCAAGAAATCCAACTTCATTCAACCAGAATTCACACTTGCTGAATTTTGCATACAACTTATGCTCTCTAAGCTTCTCAAGTATCAAACGTAAATGTCCTTCATGCTCCTCTTTCCTCTTGGAGTAGATCAAAATTTAATCGATGAAAACGACAAAAAACTTGTCAAGGAACTCCATGAACACCTTGTTCATCATATTCATGAAGTAATCCGGTGCATTGGTCAAACCAAATGGCATCACGGTGTACTCATACAATCCATACCTAGTGGTGAAAGTTGTCTTAGGTATGTCTTGTTCCCTTATCTTAAGCTGAAAATAACCTGATCGAAGATCAATCTTTGAGAATACACAGGCTCCTTCTAACTGATCAAACAAGTCATTGATTCTGGGCAAAGGATATTTGTTCTTGATAGTCACCTCATTGAGTGAACGATAATCTATGATAACCTTTGACTTCTATCTTTCTTTTCCACAAACAAGACTGGTGCTCCCCAAGATGAAGAACTTGGTTGAATAAATCCTTTATGCAACTGTTCTCCAAGTTGTTCCTTGAGTTCTTTCAACTCATCAACTGACATCTTGTAAGGTCTCTTTGCTATTGGTCCTGATCCTGGTAGCAAGTCAATCAGAAATTCCACATCTCTATCTGGTGGCATTCCCAGCAATTCTTCCGGATATTCTCTGACAATTGGCACATTGTCTATGCTAACCCCCTTAAGAGAATTTAGCTTACTCCCTTTTGATTCAAAGTTAGTCTTGAATCCAATCCTTTTATTATCCGGGGTTGTGAGTGTGACAGTATGATTGGCACAATCTAGCACTCCCTTGTGCTTAGTCATCTAGTCCATTCCCAAAATGACATCCAATCCTTGGGAATTTAGGATTATCAGATTAACGGGAAACTTATACTTCCCAAACTCTATGACTAGGTCATGACATCCTGAGTTCACTATCATTTCTCCGCCAGGTGAACTTACTTTTATAGGACACCCAATAGTTTCAACTGGAAGTTCATTTCTTTCAACAAATGCTCTTGATATGAATGAATGCGATGCGCCAGTATCAAAAAGAACAAGTGCTGGAACAGAATTGAGTTTGAACTTACCAGCCACTACATCAGGTTCCTCATAGATCTCTTCCACATTGATGTGGTTCACCTGTCCCTTCTGGAAAGGGTTGGGCTTGTTGGGTCCTTCAACTTTCTTTTCTGGGCATTCATTTGCATAATGCCCCATCTTCTTACACTTGAAGCACTCAACCTGACTAAGATCCTTCTTGACAGGCTGGCTTCCACTACCACTTCCACTTCCACTATGGTGACTCTTGTATCCACCCTTGTGGTTCTTGTACTTGTCATTGTCATCACTACGGTGATGCTTGTTGTCATGATGACGGTTGTGGTTGTGGTGGCTGTTGTACTTTCCATGCTTGTGCGATCCAGAACTCCCACTATCATCATAATGGGAACGCTTGTGAGACGAAACCGAGTTGTGCTTGTCAGAGCTATGCTTCCTCTTTCTTCTTTCAACCTGTTTCATCTTGTTCTCCAAGATGGTAGCCTTGTCACAAAGGGATTGGTAGGTGGGGACATAGGCCACAGATAATTGCAGATTCGGTTCATCGTTTAGTCCTTTGAGGAACTTCTCTTTCCTCTTAGCATCAGTATCCACTTCATCCGGTGCATAACGCGCCAGATTGTTGAACTCCTCAATATATTCAGCCATGCTGCGGTGGCGCTGCTTCAGATTATGGAATTCCTTCTTCTTCAAACTCATCACTCCGAATGAGATGTGAGCTGTACGGAAACCATATTCAAAGATATCCCATGTCACATCCTCAATGGGAGTGGTGATCTGGAAGTTATCCCACCAAGTAGCTGCTGGTCCTTCCAACAAGTGTGCTGCAAACCTGACTTTCTCCTCGTCGGTACAGCCGACAGTCACCAAATCCTTGTTCACTGCACGTAGCCAATCATTGGCCACCATGGTATCAGTAGTTCCCGAGAACTTTGCAGGCCTCAGTCTTAAGAATCTGGTGAGCATGTCAAATCCTGGTGGATTGTTCTGATTGTTGTTGTTATTCTGGTTCTACATGAAAGTGGTCATCATCTGCATCAGCTGTGCCTGTGCTGTCATCAGCTGCTACATCTCGGGGGTGACATTGTTGTTGTTCGGGTTGGGGTTGGCACGTCGAGGAGGCATATGTGGTTTTCAATAAGGATAAGAATGAGATACCCATAGATGCTTAACATGCACAATACATCACATAGACAATCACCAAACAAGCATCAAAATAACATAAAGTTCAACGACATAAACAACAAGTTTGAAAAGCAAAGACACCAATAGCAAGCCATCCACATGTTGGATGGTCATTGCGACTCAATAATCATAAGCATGGTAAATGATAAATAAATGAGTAGTCATTACTACTCCTCTGCATTAACCTCCTCATCGACAAGTGTAAGACCCGCATTCTCCATAGCGGTCTTGTATTCCTCGACATTGGTAGTCAAGGCCTCTACCTTGGCTTTGAGAGCCCTCTTCTGTGAACGAAGTCTCTCAATCACACCCTGTTGATGCTCGAGCTCCAAGTCCTTGGCCTCTAGTTCTGCATTCATCTCTCGAATCCTCTTGTTCCTATCTTGGACTCTTTTCTCTTGGCTTTTGAACTTCCTGTCCTGGCTCTCGAACTTAGCCTCCATTTCCTTGACTATCTCGTCTTGCTCCGCGAAGAGCTTGTCCTTCTCACGAAGCTGCACCTGGAGCTCATCATTGCTAAGCATGACGTTGGTCCTATCAGTATCTAGGTGCCTAAGTAGAACCTCTAGGTCCTGAAGGTACAGAGGAATTGGCTCTGCCGTCTCTCTAGCAGCATCCTCGAACTCAATAGCCTCACCATCCTCATCGCGTCTTCCGAAGGCGTGGAAGTGAGTACCTCTAAGCTCCCTGGAGTGCCTCCCTAACAGACGCCCAAGTAAATCCTCCATGACTACCTCTAAGCCATTCTCTTTGTCGTCATGCATTAGCTTGAAGGTGATAGCCTCTGTGGCTGCTCAGTCTGGCGTCTTGGCTGAGTAACCTTGAAGCCCCAAAGGTACTTCCTCTCAAACTTGGTGAGGGGAAGCATCATGATGCTAGGAAGCGGAAGATTAACCACACTAGTGAGCTCAATAAGACGAGTGCCAAAACGAGTTCCCTTGAACTCTTCAGCCGTGCTGATAGTAACATTAGGCATCTATTTTATAAGATAAGAAAAGTTAGAATCAACATCAATAGAAAATCACAATACAAGGTATCACAGGCATATCATTAGCAAACACACAAGTCATGGCATACATAAATTCATTACAAGCATTCTAAGGTTCAACATAACTTAGACAAAAAAATTGTAAATAAAACAATGAGTGTGGTGGTCCAACTAACGAAGTACTTTACAACTCTCACTCACTAGACAAAATGGCTATCAAGGCATCCTTAGTAGCCATCTGTCTATCTTGTTCACAAGATTCCCAAATCAAGTCTATGATGTATTCCCTTAGTTGTTGGTTGGTAGTCTCCAACTCGTGGATATGTTTATTTTCTTCCCTAAGATCATTTTGGGTGTTAAGCATTCTGCACTTGAGTCTATCACCAAGCTCCTTGTAGAGTCAAAGAATGTGGTGTGCATTACTGAGTTGGTAACCATGCAGAATCCTGATTCCTTGTGGTTGTCTTCCTTGTTTTTGTTCAAGTTAAGTTGCACCCACCAATACTCCTCTCCTTCATCCATCACAGGGAAACCTTTGTACACAGCTGCACCATGTATCCCCATGGTAAACATAAGGTTTTTTAGGGCTTTTGGAAATTCAGTCTCACACTCTAAAGTCATGGTCATGAGTGGTCCCTTCCTTACGGCTTAGTTTATGGAGTTCATCTAAAAATAGAGATGAGAAAGAAGATTAGAAAAGTTTACAAGAAGAAAAGACAAGTGTAGAAAATTTTCAAAGTGTTGAAATTTTCCTTAGTGGTTTCTAATCCAATCCTAGGGTTATGATCCTACAGGCAACAACCTGGCTCTCATACCATCTGTAAGATCCCTCCCTTATAAAGGTAAGGATCCCTGTGATTGCAATTCTAGTCCCTGGATCAAATGCTAGCATCCACATTTTAAGATGAAGTACACAGAAACAAAGGTCATTATTACATCGTCATTCCAGAGATAATATAGTCTTTTACAACTCCATGGCCATAGGCCTAATACAAGAGTTTAAACACAACAATATAAATAAAGTCTTCATCTTCATGTGCCACAGGCAAGCATGTTGAGTGTAGACTCACAACCCCTAATCATCATCAGAGTAACCTGCAACATCACAAGTTACAGCCACAGTGGGTCAATACATTGGAATAGTATTGGCAAGTGATACCTTAGTAAAATATTAGCATTTAGTTACTACATGAATTTGGCTAAGTGTAGCTTAGGCTTGCTTTGCTCAAAATAGGTTTTTCCTATTAGTTGAAAACACTAAGTTTTTCTTTGGCAAAACTTTCCCCAAGGAACCACCAATAGAAATTGGTGAACCTTCACCCTTGTTCAACCACAAGTTTTAACTTAGAAAATTGGGATGAGGAGATTCTTGATAGCTTCCATGTCTTGATGCTCAAATTGTCCAATACCAGGGACATGGCTAAGTACTTAGATTCTTCCATTTGCATAGGTTGTGCACTTTCCCCACAAGACTTGATTTTCACCAAGACAGGACCTTTCAGAAGCCTTCCCTTAGACCAAATGGATGCGTTCCAACCTATCATCCCAGTACCACCAACCTTCCAATTGGCTAAGTTATTGCAACCTATATGATCTAGACAGAGCCCATAATGCCATGTGGCTGCACTAGAAGCTTCTTAACATTTGGCATCTCAAATCCCTTTGTTCCTGGGTGGCTTTCCACAAGTGTGATACATAAGGTAACCATAGAAATGGGCCTTGTATAACCACTCAACACAAACCAATCTTTCCATTCCACCCAGGTGTTTCATTCACTTAGTTGTTTTATTAAGCAAAACACAAATCAAAGACTTAGAAATATTTCTCATAGCATGATTATACTCCACCCTTGGTTGCTATTAGCTAGGCTAAGCATGGTAATAACAAGTATCCTAACTTAAAGGAAATTCTAACATTTCTACATCTACTAGGATTTCCCAAGCATAGCATATAGATACTTAGAAAAATAATCATGCAAGTCCTATACAAAATATTTCTAATGCATAGGTAAAAATATAGGGATAAAAACATGAAGCACCACTTGCCTTGGTAGTTTGGGGAGTAGCAACAATCTTCACCCACAATCACTATTAGCACCAAAATCTACACATAAAATAATGGCACCAAATTCACATATCAAAAATATACAAGCAAAAATATATGAATGCATGCAAATGCCATGTGATTATTTTCTACACCAAACAAGACAAGTATACAGTACTGAATCATAAACAAGACCAAGACATACTAAATAAAGTTTATTTGATCTTTAAATCATTTTTCAAATCATTTCTATACTCAAAATAAGCCTATAAATGTCTCTGCAAAAATAACCAATTTTACAGAAGCAAAACATTAAAAACATTGCATAAATGGATAGCATTCTTTTGTTCTGATTCCAATGATATAAAATTTGCAAAATTTGAACGTGTGGATCAAAAGTTATGAATTTTGCAAGTTTGAACAACTAATAGATCTAATTTCTATTTTTAAAACTAAACTCAGGCCACGCGGCGTGTTCTGATTGGCCCGTACCGGTTCGGCCGGATTGATCAATGTGGGCCGCACGATCTAAGTGAAAACGCACGGCCAGATCTAAAACGTACCCCTTCGATAAGTGATCTATTCCTATGCGCTGGATCTAGATCTTAAGGCTATCGATCAAGCGACCACGGATGGGCGGCGCTAGCGACAGCGGCGCGGTGGCGCGGCTCTGCCAGTGATGTTCCGGCGGCTACGGAGGGGGCTGGGGTTAGCAGAGGTGCTTACCAGACTCGCAAGGTCGCGCTGATGCTCAACCACTTGCTGGCGTGGGCGGGGGCGTGCTGTGGAGGTCACTGGTGCTCGTCGAAGTTGCGGGCGACGTCGGGTTCCTGCAGACGACGACGACGTTGCCGACGATGTGGACCGTCCTAACACAAACCAAAGGCCAAGATAGTGTCAGAGAGAAGGCATGGGGCGGCCTGGTATTACCTAAATAGTTCACCGGAGTTAGACGGCGGTTCTGTCATTTGCTGAGGTGGTCGAGGACGGCGACCTGGGTCACGCGCGGGCAAACCAAAAGCATCAGGAGAAGCACAGAGACACGGCGAACTCAACAGGGTCAAGCAGAAGACGAGGGGCGCTCGGAACTCACCGGAATCAGTCGTCGTAGCTTGTCGGTACAGCGGCGGAGTTTGGTGAAATCTGGGCAGCCTGGTGGCAAGGAGAGGGTGCTGTGTGGGGGGGGGAATGGAGGTGGTGGGGAGGGGATTAAGTAGCTAGGAGCGGGGCGGGGATCACGCACGCAATCAACGGCAATTAACCGATTTTAAACGGGGCAGTGAAGCAGAGGGAGGAAACGGCGAGGCCAGGTCGTGGGCGGGGTTTGGGGACGATGATGACGGGGCATGTGGGGTCGGGCTGTCAGCGAGTGGGTGCATGCTGCTGCGGTGAGAAACAGAGAGGGAAAGGAGACCCCGGGTGGGCTGTTTTGTCTACTGGGCCGAAAGGGTGGCGCCTGGCCCAGTTCTGATTCTTTATCCTTTTTATTTTTCTAATTCGATTTTTCAGGAAACATTTTCAAATGAATTCAAATGTGTTTGAGTTCAAACTTTTTCTGGATTTTTATAAAGTGAAAATTGTACACATTTGGTTGCAGAACAATGTTGTACACTTTAAAATAATTTGGCACTTTGGAATTTTAAAATAAACAATGCTTTTACCCATTGTTTATTAATGATAAAGAAATGGTTTAAATTTGTTTATTTGTTTTGAAATCTTTGTCCAAGCTTTGGAAATTATCAAACAAACATCATTGGTTTAAAACAAACAATCTCTCATAAGAGAGTAGCATTGGATTAATGCTTTGCTTACATAAAATAATAAGCATTCAAATGCTTCTGTTTTTGTAATGACTTTGAGAATGATCCTAAAATTATCATGATGGATGATATGCAAAGTTCGAAAACATGATTTTAGGGATGTTACAGCATTTTAGGATCTATGGGCTATATCTCATTACTTATCCTTATTGAAACCACAGATGCCTCCCCGTAGTACCCATCCCAACAATAACAACAATAACAACAATGGCAATGAGATGCAACAGTTGATGACAGCCCACACTTAGTTGATGATGACCCAGTTTATGGCGAATCAGAACCAGAATCAGAACAAAAACAACAACAACAACAACAACAACAACAATAATAATAATAATAATAATAATAATAATAATAACAACAACAACAACAATCAGAACAACCCACCAGCTCTCGATATGCTCACAAGGTTTCTAAGGTTGAGGCCTGCAAAGTTTTCTGGAACCACTGATCCTATGGTAGCAAATGACTGTCTATGTTCTGTGAACAAGGACTTGGTTACAGTTGGTTGCACTGATGCTGAGAAAGTCAGATTCGCAACACATCTGTTGGAAGGACCAGTAGCTACATGGTGGGATACTTTAAAGTCACTAACCCTATTGAAGAAGTGACTTGGGCAATGTTTGAGGATGGTTTCCGTACAGCTCACATCTCTGCCAGAGTGATGGGGTTGAAGAAGAAGGAATTTCACAACCTCAAACAACGCCATCGCAGTGTTGCTGAGTATATTGAGGAGTTCAACAATCTGTCATGCTATGCATCGGATGATGTTGACACTAATGCTAAGAGGAAAGAAAAATTCCTTGAAGTGCTGAATGATGAGATGTCCATGAAACTATCTGTTGCATATGTTCCAACCTATCAATCTCTGTGTGATAAAGCTACCATCTTTGAAAGTAAGATGAAGCAGGTTGAGAATAGGAAGAGGAAGCACCAGTTTTATAAGCATGGATCAGGGTCATCTCACAAGCTTTCATATGGTGAAGGTGGTGGAAGTTCTGGATCCCACAAGCATGGGAATCATAACAACCATCGCAACAATAGCCACCACCATGATAACAAAAATCATCGTGGTCATGACAATGGTGGATATAGAAACCACAAGAGTGGGTACAAGAATCACCATGGAGGACATGGCAATGGGAGTCAGCCAGCAAAGAGGGACATCAGTCAAGTTGAATGCTTCAAGTGCAAGAAAACTGGGCACTATGCAAATAAATGCCTAGAGAAGAAGACTGATGAGGCTAACAAGCCAAATCCCTTTCAGAAGGTCCATGTGAACCACATCAATGTGGAAGAAATCCATGATGAGGCTGATGCTGTGATTGGTAAGTTCAAGATTAATTCCTTTCCAGCACTTATCCTTTTTTATACCGGCGCATCGCATTCATTCATTTCAAGAGCATTTGTAGACCAAAATGGACTTCCAACTGAAACTATTGGATGTCCTATTAAAGTAAGCTCCCCAGGTGGAGAGATGATAGTAAATTTTGGATGTCATGATCTAGTCTTAGAATTTGGAAAGAACAAGTTTCCAGTTAGTCTAATAATCCTAGAATCCCAAGGATTGGATGCAATTTTGGGCATGTATTGGATGACCTGTTATGAGGGAGTAATAGATTGTGCCAATCATACTGTTACACTCACAACCCTGGAAAAGAAACGGATTAGGTTCAAGTCTAACTTTAAACCCAAAGGGAGTAAGCTAAATTATCTTAAGGGGGTTATCCTAGATAGTGTACCAGTAATGAAGGAGTACCCGGATGTGTTTCCGGAGGACTTACCGGGAATGCCACCAGATAGGGATATAGAGTTTCTGATTGACTTACTGCCTGAATCTGTACCCATAGCAAAGAGACCTTACAAAATGTCAGTAGACGAGTTAAAGGAACTCAAGAAATAGCTTGGAGAACAGTTGAAGAAAGGATTTATCCAACTGAGTTCTTCGTCATGGGGTGCACCAGTTCTGTTTGTTGAGAAGAAAGACATAAGTTAGAGGCTATGCATAGATTATCGATCACTCAATGTAAGGTTCCCAACCTTTAATAAGGTAGAGATCCCTGTGTTTACAATTCTAGTCCCTGGATCAATAGCTAGCATCCATAGTTAAGATGTAATATCAAGAAACAAAGGTCATAATACAACTTTATAACTAGGAATAACATAATTTATTACATCTTACATAGATCATTTGGCTATCTCATTACAATGCAGCAGAATATAACAATAGCAGGGGGTCCTTCATCTTCAAAGTGCCACAGGTAGACATGTTGGTTGTAGACTTGTAATCCTAAATCAATAACTTCTCTAACATCAAACAAACCTGCAACATAATAAGTTACAGCCACAAGGGTCAATACATTTGAATTGTATTGGCAAGTGATAATATGGTAGTATAGAGGAGTCTATCATCTATATGCATTTGGCTAAGTGGAGCTTAGGCTTGCTTTGCTCAAAATAGATTTTCCTTATCATTTGAAAACACTAAGTTTTTGCTTGACAAAATCACCCAAGGCATCTCCCAGTAGAAATTGGTGATCCTTCAACCCTTGTTCAACCAAAAGATTTTAACTTAGAAATTGGGATGAGGAGATTCTTGATAGCTTCCATGTCTTGATGCTCAAATTGTCCTTTACCAGGGACATGGCTAAGTACTTAGATTTTTCACTCTGCAGAGGTGGTGCACTTTCCCCATAAGACTTGGTTTCACCAAGACAAGGTCTTTCATAAGCCTTCCCTTAGACCAGAATGGACGCGTTCCAACCTATCATCCCCTACCACCAACTATCCAGTTGGCTAAGTTATTGCAACCTATATGATCCAGGCAGATCCCATAATGCCAAGTGGCTGCACTTGAAGCTTCTCAACATTTGACATCTCAAATCTCTTTGTTCCTGGGTGGCCATCCACAAGTGAGATACACAAGGTAAACCATAGAAATGGGCCTTGTGAACCACTCAACACAAACCATTCCTTCCATTCCACCCAGGTGATTCATTCACTTAGTTGTTTTATTAAACAAAACACAAGTCCACAGACTTAGAAACATTCCATAGCATGAATATAATCCACCCTTGTTTTCTACTAGCTAAGCTAAGCATGATAGTAGTAGGAATCTTAACTTAGGAGAATTCTACTAAGGTTTCATCTACTAGGATTTCCCATGGCATAGTTTATACTTAGCAAAAATTCCATGCAAGTCCTACTTAGAAATATCACTAATGCATAGTGAAAATAATGGGACAAAAGTATGAAGCATCACTTGCCTTTTTGGTAGAGAATATAGGTTCACTCCTTGATCTTTGCAATTTTCACACACTTCAAATCACTACAATTCAATCAAGCAAGCAATATTTCAATCTACTCCCTCTGTTTCAAATTACTCCGCGCGCACGCTTACCTAGGTGGCCTACTATTCTCTCATTTTTCATCAAAAAATTCTTAGAATTTTTGGTATACGTAGTACATATTTCATACTATCTATTTCAAAAATTCGAGGATTTTTTTGAATGAAAAATAAGGGAGTATTAGTTCACCTACATAAGCGCGCCGGCGGAGTAATTTGAAACAGAGGGAGTACCATTCAAGCAATTCATCACATAAAATGATAGAAACAAAGAAATGCATGCAAACATGCAAAAGATTGTTTTATTTGTAAAAGTGGTTCCTAATGGGTCATAAACAATTGGAAACACCTAATGGTCATTTTATAAAGTGGCAAAACCAAAGATTTTACTTCATAAACCATTTTTAAACCAAGTCATTATTTTATGTGGTTGAAAATGGCTTTAACAAAGTAGCAATCTTTATAGGGTTTACCAAATACATTTTTGAATCATAAAACTTGGTGCTTGGGGTCAGAGAGTTTATTCCAAAACATTTCCCAAAGGTTTTCTTCAAAAAGCATTTTTAACAAATAAACAATATTTTTATTTGACTGGGAATGGTTTAAATCAAAGGTTTATTCTTCTGTTTCACCAAATACATTTTTGAAACCATAATTTGATTCTTATGATCAGTAGGTTCAAAACAAACCGTTTTCCAAAGGTTTTATCTCAAAAATCATTTTAGAACAATTTTTATATTCTACACATGCCTACACAAGTTTCTGCAAAAACACTCAATTTAATAGAAACATTTTACTAAACAAAGTGCATTGTCGGAAAGTACTTGTTCTGCTGAATCTATTGATATAAAATTTGCAAAATTTGGACGTGTGGTTTGAAAGTTATAAATTTTTCAAATTGGCACATCTAATAGAACAATTCCTGGTTTTTAAAACAAACACATGCCACGCGTCGTGCTGCGATTGGTCTGTACCTTTTCGTGCGGATTGACCTATCTAGTGCGTTGGATCAAAGTTTAATCGCGCGGCTCATATCACTCGATACCCCTTCGGTTAGTCATTCTATCGCACACGTCGGATCCTAATCGAACGACGCACAACCACTGACCATTTACCAGCGGTGCTGGCGGCGGCGACTGGCGGCAGAGCGGTCAGATGGTGGCGGTGCTGGCGATGCAGGAAGCAAGAGAGGGTGGGGAGATGCTCACCGAGTTCGCCGTGGCGTGGGGAAGCTCAAGGTGGTGGTAGCTCGTCGAGGGGCGTGCTGGAGCTGCGTGGATTCCTCGCCGGAGTTCAAGACGACGTCTGGCGGCTTTGTCTGTCGTCGGGGCAAAGCTAGAGGTCGCGCTAGATCACGTAGAAGGCACGGTTAGGTTCGCAAGGGGAAGGCGAGTACCAGAGTGTCAACTAGGGGGAGAGGGGCGGTCGGGCTTACCGGGGAGAGGTCGTCGGAGCAGTGACAGACGGCGGCGTTGTGCAGTGGTCGTCCTTGCTGACGTTCTGGGACAAGCGCGGGCCGGTTGGGGGTACTGGGAGACGCGTACGGTGATGGCGAGCAAGCTAGAGTGGTCGAGGGGGCAAGGGGTGACGCGGGACTGCCGGAATTTCTCGCGGAGCTTGTCGGAACAGTGTGTGGTATCTGGACGAATTAGTGCAGCCCGGTGGCGAGGAGAGTATGGCGATGTAGGGGAAAGAGAGAGGGGTCGAGGCGCTTTAACGAGCGTGATTGAGGGGCCGTTTCCTGGCGTGGTTAAAGCGTATTCACGTCGACATTCATACGGCTGCAACGGCCGGCGAGGCGTGGTCAGCGGGGTGGGTGAAGACGATGACGACGTGGCCGTGGGCCTGGTTAGTCAGCGAGAGAGGAAGAGGGGAGGTGGGGTCCAACTGTCATTCGCTGTGCGGGTCAACTTGTGAGTGAGAGAATAACGTTTCGGGGGAGAGAGGAAAATGGGCTGCTGGGCCTGGACTGGGTCTGTCGGGTTGGGCTGCTTTTGTTCTTTTTTTTTGTACAGATTCTTTTTCCTTTTTTCCAATTCTTTCAATCTGCTTTGGTTTTGTTTAATTAATTCAAACATCAATTTGATTTCAAACCTCAACCATAATTTGTGTAGGTTTAGATACTGATTAGTAATATAATCTGAAGTCAATTTTGGAATAAAACTTTATTCTTTTTGGGGTCTTTTAATTATTTAAATTAGGCCCTTGTATTTAATCAAATAAGGTTTAATAATATTTTCAAACACCATTTGAATTCCTAAAACCTTCCAAATCTTTTCAGTAGGTTTTTATTTGATTATTTGGGTGTCAAATAATTCATCTTGAATTATTTGGAAAAAATTTTAATATGATTTTTTAATCAATTAAAATTAGATTTGTCTTTATTCCAAAAGGATTTGGTTTATGCCATTTTATTTTATTTTGTAAAAATTCTTTATCCCTTTTATTTTTTATTTGGATTTGGATTTTAACTTATTCCATTTACTTAGGGATTTGGCCAAGATTCGATTTGGTCTTTAAATATTTCTTTCTTCATCTTATAAAATCCATATCTTTTTATTTATAGATCCAAACTTGCTGATTCCAATTTGTAAAATCTTATTTGATATTTATTTATCCTTTTAAATATCTTTAGGATCATTTGCTAATCATTTGGTATGGATTTCTAGATAGGTGCTTTATTAGCTTTAGAATTTACTTTTCCTTATCTTATTAAATTCATAGGATTTTATATATGGCTCCAAAATAAGTGAAACCAATTTCTATGGTTTTATAATATTTCCATTTGTCATTCTTGATCACTTCTAAATGTTTGTTGACAAATTTTTATATGGATCAAATCCATAGGCTTGGAGATAACTTGGAAATGATTTTCTTCCATTAGGGTTTTAGGGTTTTGGTTTATTTCTCAAGTGTTTAAATTTCCAGATGCATTTAAAGAGAATGCATTCCACTTGATTTGAATTTAATTAGATTCAAACATTAACCAAAGTTTGTTCAAGATGGGATTTTAAGTTTGCATTTAGAAACAAAAGTTTCTTTTCACCCTAAATTTCAACAATTATTTATTTTGTTTATTTATTTTTCACATTACAAGATTTGGAAAATCTTGGGATGTGACACTCAAAGAAGTGACCATAAAGAACAAGTATCCCTTACCCAGAATCAATGATCTCTTTGATCAGCTAGAAGGAGCTCATGTGTTCTCAAAAATTGATCTTCGATCATGTTACTTTCAGCTAAAGATTAGAGAACAAGATATACCAAAGACTTCTTTTACGACTAGGTATGTATTGTATGAGTATACAGTGATGCCATTTGGACTAATAAATGCACCATCTTATTTCATGAACATGATGAACAAGGTGTTCATGGAGTTTCTTGACAAGTTTTTTGTGGTATTCATCGATGACATATTGATTTATTCCAAGAGCAACAAAGAACATGAGGAACATTTGCATTTCATTCTTGAGGAACTCAGAGAACACAAGTTGTATGCCAAGTTTAGCAAATGTGAGTTTTGGCTGAATGAAGTTGGTTTTCTAGGACATGTTGTGTCTGGAAATGGTATAGTTGTCGATCTCGCAAAGGTGTCAGCTGTAACTGGGTGGGAATCTCCCAAATCAGTTAAAGAAGTTCGTAGCTTCCTAGGCTTGGCCTGGTACTATAGAAGGTTCATCGAGAATTTCTCGAAAGTAGCTAAGCCAATGACAGAGCTGCTAAAGAAAGAGAAGGAGTTTGATTGGACCGAAGGATGTGAAACCAGTTTTCAAGAGTTGAAGAAAAGACTAGTGTCAGCACCAGTTTTATGCCTGCCAGATCTAGAGAAATACTTCCAAGTCTATAGTGATGCATCTCACCAAGGATTGGGTAGAGTGTTAATGAAAGAATGGAAGGTTGTGGCTTATGCCTCGAGACAACTCAAGACTCATGAGGTAAATTATCCTACGCATGACTTAGAGTTTGCCTCTGTTGTCCATGCACTCAAAACATGGAGACACTATCTTTTGGGAAAGCGTTGCAAAGTGTTCACATATCACAAGAGTTTGAAATATATTTTCACCCAGAAAGAACTCAACATGAGACAAAGAAGGTGGCTAGAACTTATCAAGGATTATGAATTGAGTTTGCAATACCATCCCGGTAAAACGAATGTCGTAGATGATGCATTAAGCCGCAAGGTTTATGTGTTTGGAATTGCTAGAAGATTTGTGTGCCCAATTTAAAGATCTAAGATTGGAGATAGTGCCTGAAGGATATCTCATGTCTTTGGAAGTTCAACCAACACTGTTGGATAAAATCAAAGAAGACCAAAAGTTGGACAAGGAAATAGAGGAGATTAAGAGTAAAATTGGTAAAGGAAAGGCGAAAGGATTCCATGAATATGAACTAGGAACTTTATGGTATGGGAAGCGTATCTACATTCCACAAGATCCTGAACTTCGAAAATTGATCTTGCAAGAAGCACATAATTTACTTTATTCTATTCATCCTGGCAACACCAAGATGTACATGGATGTGAAGGAAAGATTTTGGTAGAATAATCTAAAGAAAGATATCGCAGAACATATTGCCTTGTGCGATGTGTATAGTCGAGTGAAGGCGGAACATCAGAAACCGGCAGGTTTATTGCAACCCCTACCAATACCAGATTGGAAGTGGGATAAAATTGGTATGGATTTTATCATAGGACTGCCAAGGACCAGATCTGGGTAAGATTCTATATGGGTTATTGTGGATCGCCTAACTAAAGTGGCTCATTTCATACCCGTGAAGACCACCTATACAAGTGCTAAATTGGCCAAGATCTATATGAACATAATTGTATGTTTACATGGAGTACCTAAGAGTATTATGTCTGATAGAGGAACTCAGTTCACTTTGCATTTTTGGCGACAACTGCATGAATCATTGGGAACAAGACTAGAATTCAGCACAACATTTTATCCTCAGACTGATGGACATACAGAAAGGACCAATCGGATTTTGGAAGATATGTTGAGAGCTTGTGCGCTAGACTATGGATCTAGTTGGGATGAAAGTATGCCATACGCAGAATTTTCTTACAATAACAACTATCAATCGAGCATAGAGATAGCTCCGTTTGAATTCCTTTATGGAAGGAAGTGTACTACACCATTGCTATGGAGTGGAGTAGGAGAAAGAAACTTATTCAGACCAGATCTGATCAAGGAAGCCGAAGAGAAAGTCAGAATGGTAAAGGACAGATTGAAGTTAGCCCAATCCCGACAAAAGAGCTATGCAGATCCAAAACATAGGGAAGTCACCTATGAGGTAGCTGATAGAGCTTATCTCAGAGTCTCACCACTTAGTGGTGTGAAGAGATGTGGAGTCAAAGGGAAATTGGCACCTTGATATGTAGGACCATTCAAGATTTTGAGCCGCAAACGAGAAGTGGCCCATGCGTTAGAACTACCAGAATCACTTTCAGTAGTTCACAATGTCAAGAGAAACATGTCAAGATTATCGGGACAGCAGAAAGAGTCACATGTACTAAGACAATCAAATTATGCAAAGTACAGTGGAATCATCGTACCGAAGAAGAAGCAACTTGGGAAAGAGAAGATGAGCTTCGGAAAGATCACCTTCACCATGGCGAGATTCATCTTAAGGGGGTTAGATTTGTAACATCACAAATTTCATCAAATCCAAAACATTCTTATTGCATTCATATCATCATGGCATGTTTACATTGCACAAAAAATTTCAAATTCTAAAACCCTAGAAAACCCTATTTTATACCCCTTTTATTTTACATGTATGGGGCATGTATTTTATTTTAAATTTATTACTCCAAAATGTTTTGGAGTGATTTGTTGTGTTTGACACACTTTTAAATACTAGGATCACCCCACCGAAGTTTGGTGAAAGTTTGAAAATATTTGGAGTTGATTTGGTTATTCAAATCATATTTGGACAATCAAAACAGAAAAAGAAAAAGCTTTGAGGGAAAAAAAGAGAAACCAACTAACCTGCGCGGCCCAGTAAAGCAGCCCACACGGGAGTCTTCCCTCTCCCCTTTGTTTCTCATCGCACACGCTCGCACCCCTCGCTGACAAGTGGCCCCCACCGCCACCTCACCCCTTCGTCCCAAACACTGCGCACGACCAGCTCCGCCGCGGCCGTTTCCCCAATTCAAATCCGATTCAATCGCGCTTAATTGCCGTTGATTGCCGGCGTAATTCTCTCCCTTGCCCCAGCAACTTAACCCCCTCGGCCTCCACTCCATTTCCTCCTACTCATCCGTCCCCCGAGCGCCGCCAGGCTACCCCAATTACTCCTCGCACCGTCGCTGTCCAACAAACTCCGGTGAGCTATCGCGGTGAGCCCCGACCCCCTTGCCTCTGGTTCAAACGAACGTGCTCGCCTTTTTCCTGTACACCTTCTGATGCATGCTGTTTGCCCTCTTGTTCCCCAGAAAGTCGTCCCCGTCGTCGACTACAAGAACCCGATGACGACCTGAACTCCATCGAGCGATTTCGGCCGTATCCGTTCACCCCGCCCTCATCCGCGACCACCTTGACAACCACCTCATCGCCGCGACCCTGGTAATCCATGATGGCTAACGTGAAGCCTGTTGGGAACCCCAAGAGCAGGGAGTGAAGCAGCACAACAGCAAGTAAACAAATAACAGTGGAAGATGTGTCAATGGGAAAGATTGGACCGGGATCCATAGTTCACTAGAAGTGCTCTCCTTAGATAAAAACATGGCATGAAGGGTAAACAAATTACAGTAGGGCAATTGACAGGAACTGAGCAAGACAATACAATGCAATACCAGACAAAAAGATCCTATGAGATTCGATTGGGCAATACAACAAGATACATAGACCGCCATCCAACTGCATCTATGACTAGAAGTCCACCTTCAGGTTATCATCCGAACCCCCTCTAGTATTAAGTTGAAATCAATAGACAACTGTTTTAAGCAAAGCGTGTAAGGTAAACAATGCACTTGTTCCATGAACAAGAGACTGTTGTTTTCTCCCTAGTGGCAACAGCACATCTACAGCCGAAGATATTTCTGTCACTTCCCTTGGAAACTAGAGGCATGGACCCACTATCGAGCATAAATACCCCCTCTTGGAGTCACTACCACCTACTTGGCTAACATAGCTACTAACAACAAAGAGCATGCAAGATCACAAACAACACAGACATGATAGAATCATAAAGACAAAACCATTAATCAATCTAACATAGTAATCTCAATATCCATCGGATCCCCGCAAACACAACATGCATGATTACAAATAGATTAGGTCTTGATCATGAACGGAGCTCACAAGATCTATACATGAAAGCACAAGGAGGAGATACAACCATCTAGCTACTACATGGACCCATAGTCCAAGGTGGAACTACTCACGCATCATACCGGAGAAGAAGGCCTTCAGGATGATCTCCCCTCTGACAGGGTGCCGGGAAGAACTTCAGATCCCCCCCCTCGATCATGGAGGCAAACATGATACTTAAGATACTAACACTGGAATTGTCACTCTCAATTTAATACTAATTATTAAACTTCACGGAGTAAAAAAAGTTTGCTGAAAGTTTGTAATAGTACTTTAAACTTTAGATTGACACTCAACACAATACGATATCAGTTCGTAAAGTAAATATCCAGAATTCTATAGTTCTATTATCTCAATTGCAACTATGCATAAGGTGGTGAACGAATGCTAATGACAACAACAAATTATGCAAATTCACTTTGATTTAATTTATGATAAATTGAGTTCTTCTAATCCAAATTAGAACTTAACTCCCACTCAAAAATGACATCCCTCGTGTCTTTTTGGTGATTACATGAACCAAATCCACTACACCAAGTCCGATCATCACGTGAGTCGGTGTAGCTTAAAAGGCGAGCATCAAATGGGCATCATATCTTCCATATGACTCATGCTTAACCTTTCGGTCCGTGTTCTGAGGCCATGTCTGTACATGCTAGGCTCGCCAAGTAAGAACCTTAGTATTCGCGTGTGTAACTGTCTTACACCCGAAATATGATCGTGGATCCAAGAACACCCGATCATCACGTGATGTCTTGGAGCGACGAAACATAATCGGTGCATACCTAAGGAAGAACACATTTTTATCTTGATATCTAAATGAGGGATCATCTTATTATGATAATGAAACACCAAACAAGCAATATAAGATGCAATCAAACATCACATGTTAATAAGTTAAATGATATGGTTCTTGCACTTGATCTCCATCATGTGCATCATGGTATGATCGCCATCATACCTCTATATGTAAGGCCAAGATCTATGGAACTTACACGTTATGTGTGTTGTAAGAGTATCGACTTATACTTCTACTTACAACATCACCATATCATGACACTAGCCCAGCAACAATCTAAACTAGACGCCTCTAATTTATCCATTGCAAGTTTTACGTGGCTTAGGGCTTTCGAAGATAGAACCGTTCTTACCTACGAACATGAATCACAACGAGGATAACCAAATTGTTGACAACTCGTTGCAAATTAGATATTGACTATAGTAGGAGAGGCAGACACCCGCTAGCCACTTATGCAAAACCAGTTGCATGTCAAGCGTGGAACAGGTCTCATGTGCGAGGACATGTAAAGTTTGTCCGGGCCGCTTCATCCCACTATGCCACCAATATTCAAAGTACAAATAAGAAGCAATAAAATGATCATCATCGCCCACATACTCATATGTGTACTACCCGTGCAAAGCATCTACGCATAGATCCGGCTCTGATACCACTATAGGGTTCGCAGCATAGAAAACAAAAAATCTCCTACGATGGGAACAACTATGTACCAAGATCTATCTACTAGATACAAACAAAGGACATATGTATATCCGTAGAGAATATACTCTTGAAGACCGACAAAGCTTAACGAGTCCAAACTCGTGGTTGATCTAGACGATCTCTTGCTGATCTCAAGATCGAGAGGAAGTCCTTAGCACCGCAACTTAGCGGCGCATCCGTGCTCGCACGCACGTCCGAGGTACCGAGCAACCTCCGCATCCTCGCTCCAGCGATGCAGCGGAAGCACAACTCTTTCTTGCCGAATAGCCACCGGGAACATGTGTCACATCCCAAAAATTTCTAAATTTTGAAATGTGAAAAATAAATGAACAAAATAAATAATTGTTGAAATTTAGGGTGAGAAGAAACTTTTTGATTCCAATTGGAAACATCAAAACCTATTTTGATCAAATAAAATCCTAAAGGGATTTAAAAAGATAAACAAATAATAAATAAAGTTATAATAGTTGGAATCACTATTTTTGGATCTTTAAATAAAAAGATATGGTTTTTATAAAGCAAAGGTAGAAATATAATTAAGGACTATTTTTTTAAAAGAGCCAAATTAATCTTGGCCAAGCATTTAAAATAAAATATTTCTATTTGATAAAAAGAGTAAAGGATTATTTAAATAAAATAATAAGGATTTATTAATATCCAATTTTGTTTGAGTAAAGGCTTTTCCATTTTAAATAAACACTAAAACTTGTTAAAGTATTTTAAATAAAAATTCCAAGTGTTTTGTTTTTTCAAATAAAACCTACTGAAAAGGTTTTGGTATTATTTGGATTTCAAATAGAGTTTTAAAAATAAATTAAATCCTATTTGAAATAAAGACTAAGGTCTATTTATTTAATTATTAATAGATCCTAAAAGAATTATTTTATTTTGGACTTTGGAATATGTTGATAAACAGAATTAAGCTATACCTAAAGTTTGGTGGTGGTTTGAATTCAAATGGTGTTTGAAATAAAATCAAAACGGAAATTCAAATTGGAAAAAGAAAAAGGTTCAGTACAAAAAAACGAATCAAACCCAACCCATCTGGCCAGCCCAGCAAGCCCACTCGCAGCCCACCAGCTCTCTACACTCGCGAAACGTTTTTCACCCACGCGCGTACCCGTTGAGTCGCTGATCAGTGGACCCCACGCCCTCTCCCTCTCTTTCTCGCTGTCAACGGGACCCACTGGCCACCTCATCATCGTCTCCACCGCGACCACGTCCCCCTCGCCGTTTCCGCCATTGATTACGGCGATCAATTGGCGTTGATGTCTGCGTTAATCTCTCCAGCAACCACGCTCGATTAAACGCCCCTCTCCCCTCTCTCTTTCCCCCCAAATGCCATCCCTCTCTGCCACCGGGCTGCTCCAATTTCGAGCTCGAACACCACTGCTCCGACGAGCTTCTCCAACCGATTCCGGCCACACCTCGCCGCTCCTCGCCTTCTACTGCACGAGCCTGTTCCCCATCGCCTGCCGCATCTCCTAGTGCCAACTGCTTGGCCGCGCCCGCTCTAGAGCATCGGCAACCTCGACACCAAGCACCACCGTCGTCTGTCTTTTCCTCCGGCGAGTTTCCCCGATGAGAACAAACCGCCCCGAGCTCTTCCGTTGAAGATCCTATGATCTACGCACTCGCCCGCATCTAACCGTACCTTTGTCTTGCCTTCTGGTGGACTGCAGCACCGTCCCCGTCGACAAGCAGAAGCTTCTGTCGCCGCCGCTAGCTCCGGCGAGCAATAGCCGCTGCCCCGGTGCGCCCCTCGACAAGCTGACCACGCCCTGAGCTTCACTGCAACCGCGCGATCACGGTGAGCTACTCCTCTGTCTCCCTTGCTTCTTAAATCGCCGGCGACTGCACTGTCTGACCGCGCCGCCGCCTGTCGCCGTCGCAGCGCCGCCACTTTGTGGTCGCGTAGATCTGAACCGTTCGATTTAGATCAGACGCGTAGAAACAGACGACTTAATGAAGGGGTAAGGTTGAACCAGAGCGGCACGATTTCATTTAGATCTAACGCACCAGAGAGGCTGATCCAACCGAAGCGGTACCAGCCTATCAGAACAAGACACATGGCCAGACTCAGGATTTAAATTAGAAATTTGATCTATTGGATTTGCAAACTTGTAAAATTCATAACTTTAAATCTACACGTCAAAATTTTGCAAATTTTATATCAATGGAATCAGCAGAGAATTTACTTTGCAACCATGCACTTTGTTTAATGTTTTGCTTCTGTAAAATTGGTTGAAATTGCAGAAACATGTGTAGGCATAGTTTGAATATAAAATTTGTTCTAGAAATAATTTTAAGATGAAATCTTTGCTAATTGGTTTTTTTGAACCTACTGACCATAGGAACCAACTTATGGATTTAAAAATGTATTTTGTGAAGTTAAGGAAAAAATATTTGAGTTAGCTCATTTCTAGTCAAATAAAAATATTGTTTATGGTTTAGAAATGATTTTGGAGTAAATCCTTTGGGAAATGATTTGATTCAAACCTTCTGACCCTAAACACCAAATTTTGAGATTTAAGAACATATTTGATGAACCATATAAAGTCATTACTTTGCTAAAAAGATATTTTCAACTACATAAAATATCACCTTATCATAATATTTGGTTTATGAGATTAAACCTTTTGCAAATGGTTTTACCACTTTTGTAAATGACCAATGTGAGCTTGAAAATGTTTAGAGCCTAATAGAAACCACTTTTCCAAATAAAACTATCTTTTGCATGCTTGCATGCATGACCTTGTTTTTGTTATTTTATTTGGTGAAATGGTTTGAATGCTAGTTGAATTTGTGTTTGCTTGATTGAATTGTAGTGAAGTTAGAAGAGTGTGATATTTTCAAGATCAAGAAGTGAACCAACATTCTCTACTAAAAAGGCAAGTGACACTATCATCCATGTCCTACTATTTTCATTACACTTAGTGGATTTTTGTAACATGCATGATAAGGACTACTATATTTTATGCTATGCTAAATCCTAATAGGATACCCTTATATCTTCATTAGTGAAAACATTGTAGTTGTAGCAAGCTTAGCCCTGCTATATATTTGGGATGGGATACATGATATGATTATATGAAGTGTTGGAAAAATATATGTTTTATATAATAAAACAAGTACTCAATGAACCACCTGGGTGGACAAGGAAACTCAAGATTGGACAAGGTGGCAACAAAGGGAACCATGTTTATATGGCTATCTTTTTGTGTGTGCACTAGAAGAAAAACCACCCAGGGACTTAGAGATTGAACATGTTTCTCGTACAGTGGCTTCCGTGTACAGCCACATGCTAAATGGGCTCTAGCTTAGTCAACTACATAGTGGAAGACCCATGCATTGGCATCTTCAGGTTAACTAGAATTGTGTAAGGGAAATATATCCCTACATTGGTGCCTGGTTGACAAGCTAGCATTGTGTATTGGGAGGACTTCTATGGAAAGACTTTGTCACATTCTCGATCTGCCAGTACTCCATTTTGGTGAGTACTTATCCAGCGGCCACTGGTGGCATCAAGACGAGATTATGTCATGTGGGTAAAGTGTATAACTTCTGTAGAAGATCAAAAATCTAAGTACTTAGCGGTATCCCCGGTTATGGACAACTCTGAGCAACTAAGGCCTGAAGCTATGGAAGATCTCGACATTCCAATTTCTCAAAGTAAAACTTGATGGTGACAAAAAGGGATTAGAAGCACTTGGAGTTTTCCAAGGAGTTCAGAAAGATTTGACAAAAGATCAAAACTATTTTGAAAAGATAGGATAAAACTATATTGCTTTCTGCAAATGAGACTAAATCCTAATTATCCAAATATGCATGTAATGATAGGATCCACTTATTTCTACATAATAGTGAAACTTGCCAATATAATTCAAATGTATTAACCCTTGTGGGGTCAACTTATTATGTTGTAGGTTTGTTTGATGTTAGAAGTGTGTTGATTAGGATTACAAGTCTACAACCAACATGATTTCCTGTGGCACTTTGAAGATGAAGGACTCCATGCTATAGTTATTTCTGCTGCAATGTATTAAGATAGCCAAATGAGCTATGTAAGATGTAATGAATTATTTTATTCCTGGTTATATAGTTGTATTATGACCTTTGTTTCTTGATATTACATCTTGACTGTGGATGCTAGCTATTGATCCAGGGACTAGCATTGTAAACACAGGGATCTCTACCTTATTAAAGGTTGGGAACCTTACAACATGTATCTCGCTAGTCTGAGACCATCGGGGATAAATGCTAGAGGGGGAGAGAGATCCTTCACGAGGAGGTGTGAGTGAGAGAGATAGGGAGGGGGATCCTTTTATAGAGAGAGGGGGGACACCCAAGGGTCTATGTGCCCAGCCATTGGGCTACCCCTCCCCTCCTTTCATTCATGTGGGTGGACACTCCACTCACACAAACGCCTTTCAATTCCCTACACTCAAAAACCCACTCAAATTCCCATTAAATTTCCACCAAATTTAATGCAAACTCTAATTAAATAAAACTCCTTTTATTTATTCAGAATTTTGTCAATTACTTTAATGAAAAACATTCTCATATAACCCCTTGCTAGTATTTCATTTCACATGCAAAAACACTTTCTGCAATTTCACCCGAAAACCCGTTTCGGTATCTAGTGAAATAAATTCCTGCGCTTGTTATTCTTTCCGGCATGAAACTTTTTCTCCAAATGGATGTCGGTGTATCTTAAGTGTGTCACCCTATGAGTCGCGAATAATGCGGACATGATTGAGACCCCTCTCCGATTAATAATCAGAAGCGGGACCTGGAGATCCGTACTGATTCCCACACATTCAACGATGACTTTCTTGTGATCTTGAGAACCTTTTACGCTAGTATCTTAATCCTTTTGTTTTTTGATATACTATATGTCCGAGATTTGATCATCGGTATCCATACCTAGTTTGATCTCGTTACTCACATGCACTCTTTTCTCATTCCCGTGATATAACATTCTAGTGATCAAATCACTTGCTTGTAAGCTAATCAATGTGATATCACCGAGAGGGCCCAGAGCATATCTATCCGTCTTCAGGATGAAAAAATTCCACTCTCTATCCATGGGCCTCAACATAACACTTTAGTAGTACTGAACCCATCTTTATAATCACCCTGTTACGGTGTGACGTTTGATGTTATCAAGATACTCTTCCGGTGTTAGTGATTGACATGATCTCATGGTCTAAGGATTAGGATCACTTTGTATGATGTTATAGCAATATAAACTCAATGACTTTGATCGTAATGCTATACTTCGGATGAATGTTCATCACATCATTACACTAATGTTGTGACCTCGTTATTAACAACATCCAATGTCCATGATCAGGAAACCTTGATCATCTTGTTAATCAACGAGCTAGTTTATGAGAGAGGCATAACTAGGAACTTAATTTTTGTTTATTAAACACACATGTATTGTAAGGTTCCCAACCTTTAATAAGGTAGAGATCCTTGTGTTTACAATGCTAGTCCCTGGATCAATAGCTAGCATCCACAGTTAAGATGTAATATCAAGAAACAAAGGTCATAATACAACTTTATAACCAGGAATAAAATAATTTATTACATCTTACATAGCTCATTTGGCTATCTCAATACAATGCAGCAGAATATAACAATAGCATGGGGTCCTTCATCTTCAAAGTGCCATAGGCAAACATGTTGGTTGTAGACTTGTAATCCTAATTCAACAAACTTCACTAGTATCAAACAAACCTGCAACATAACAAGTTACAGCCACAAGGGTCAATACATTTGAATTGTATTGGCAAGTGACACTATGGTAGTATAGTGGAGTCTATCATCTATATGCATTTGGCTAAGTGGAGCTTAGGCTTGCATTGCTCAAAATAGATTTTCCTTATCATTTTAAAACACTAAGTTTTTGCTTGACAAAAATCACCCAAGGCATCTCCCAATAGAAATTGGTGATCCTTCAACCCTTGTTCAACCACAAGTTTTTAACTTAGAAATTGGTATGAGGATATTATTGATAGCTTCCATGTCTTGATGCTCAAATTGTCCTTTACCAGGGACATGGTAAGTACTTAGATTTTACACTCTGCAGAGGTGGTGCACTTTCCCCACAAGACTTGGTTTTCACCAAGACAAGACCTTTCAGAAGCATTCCCTTAGACCAAATGGACGCGCTCCAACCTATCATCCCACTACCACCAACTGTCCAAATGGCTAAGTTATTGCAACCTATATGATCCAGGCAGAGCCCATATTGCCAAGTGGCTGCACTAGAAGCTTCTTAACATTTGGCCTCTCAAATCCCTTCGTTCCTGGGTGGCCATCCACAAGTGAGATACACAAGGTAAACCATAGAAATGGGCCTTGTGAACCACTCAACACAAACCATTCCTTCCATTCCACCCAGGTGATTCATTCACTTAGTTGTTTTATTAATCAAAACACAAGTCCTTGACTTAGAAATATACCATAGTATGAATATATATTCCACCCTTGTTTTCTACTAGCTAAGCTAAGCATGATAGTAGTAGGAATCTTAACTTAGGAAATTTCTACTAAGGTTTCATCTACTAGGATTTCCCATAGCATAGTTTATACTTAGCAAAAATTCCATGCAAGTCCTACTTAGAAATATCACTAATGCATAGTAAAATAATGGGACAAAAGTATGGAGCATCACTTGCCTTTTTGGTAGAGAATAATAGTTCACTCCTTGTCTTTCCAATGATCACACTCTTCAAATCACTACAATTCAATCAAGCAAGGCACAATCTCAATCTACCATTCAAGCAAAACATCACATAAAATGATAGAAACAAAACAATGCATGCAAGCATGCCAAACTTTGTTTTATTTACAAAAGTGGTTTATAATAGGTTATAAACATTCTAAAACACTTATTGGTCATTTTATAAAGTGGCAAAACTATTTGCAAAAGATTTTACCTATAAACCATTTTTAAATCAAATCATTATTTTATGTGGTTGAAAATGCCTTTATCAAAGTAGCAATCTTTATAGGGTTCACCAAATACATTTTCAAATCATAAAACTTGGTGTTTGGGGTCAGAGAGTTTGAATCAAAACATTCCCCAAAGGTTTTCCTCCAAAAGCATTTTTAATAAATAACCTTTATTTTTATTTGACTAGAAATGGTTTAAATCAAAGGTTTATTCTTTTGTTTCACCAAATACATTTTTGAAACCACAAATTGTTTCCTATGATCAGTAGGTTCAAAACAATTCATTTGCCAAAGGTTTTATCTCAAAAATCATTTTAGAACAATTTTTATATTCTAAACATGCATACACAAGTTTCTGCAAAAACAATCAATTTAACAGAAGCAATTTACTAAACAAAGGGCATGGTCCGAAAGTACTTGTTTTTCTGAATCCATTGATATAAAATTTGCAAAATTTGGACGTGTGGTTTGAAAGTTATGCAATTTTCAAAATTGAACAACTAATAGATCATTTCTGGTTTTATTCAAACGGACAGGGCCACGTGGAGCAATCTCATTGGGCGGTACCATTTCGGTTGGATCGACCTTTCTGGGCCGTCAGATCTAAATGACTACGCACGGTGCAAATCAAAGGATACCCCTTCGATCAAGTTTCTTTCACGAGCGTTGGATCTAAATCCTACGGTGCTCAGCACGCTAGCCATCGAGTTGCAGCGCTGGCGGCGACGACTGGCGGCGCACGGTCAGACGGTGGCGGTGTCGATGCTACAGGAAGCGAGAGAGTGAAGGGAGATGCTCACCGAGTTTGCCATGGCATGGTGGTGCTCGAGGTGCCTTCTGTTTGTCGAGGGGCGCGCTGGAGTTGCGGGGATTGCTCGCCGGAGAGATGTCTGGCGACGGGCACACACTGTCGTTGTCGGGGACGTCGCTGTAGAGCACGGAAGAGGGAACCGATGGTCCTGTTAGACGTGTGGAAGAGTAGGGAATGTGGGAGCATCAAAGAGGGAGGGCGGCGCGGTCGGAATTTACCTCGAATGCTCGTCGGAGAAATGGCAAACCACGGCGGCGCTCAGACGTGGATGAAGTCGAACTTCTAGGGCACGCGCGGTCAGACGGGCGATACTGGGAGATGCAGTGAACAATGGGGAGCACGCTCGTTTGCTGTAGCGAGCAAGAGGTGGCGTAGACTAGCCGGAATAGTTCATGAAAGGTCGTCGGAGACAGTGGCTTGCCGCAAGGAATTGGCGCAGCCTGGGGGCAGAGAGGGGGAGGCGAGTGAGGGGAAATGGGGAGGAGAGGCAGGCGTTTAATCGTGCATGGTCGCGGCGAGGTTTAAGCGGGGCATTGACGCGTATTGATGCGAGTTAAGAACCAGCAGAAACGGCCGGCGAGGTTGGCGCGGGTGGGAACGACGATGAGGTGGCGGTGGGGTCGTTTCGTCAGCGAAGGAGAGACAGGAGAGGTGGGGTCCGAACGTCAGTGACTGTGCGGGTCTGTCTGCGTGTGAAGAAAAACGTTTCGGAGGAGAGGGAGAGGTGGGCTGTTGGGCCTTAGTGGGCTAGCTGGGCTGGGCTTGTTCCTTTTTATTTTTTTTATACAGAATCTTTTTCCTTTTTCTTTTTCTATTTATCTGTTTTGATTTTGATTAATCAATTTAAACCTCCATTTGAATTCAAACTTCTCTCAAACCTTGTGTAGATTTTAATACTGATTAATAATACATTCTGAAATCATTTTTAGAATAAATATCTTATTCTTTTTAGAGTCTTTTAATCATTTAAAATAGGCTCTAGAATTAATTAAATAAGATTTAATAATATTTTTCAATCTCCATTTGAATTCAAATCACCACCAAACTTTGGGTGAATTTTTATTCTGTTTATCAACATATTTCAAACTTCAAAATAGAATAATGCTTTTATTCTTTTAGGATCTATTAATAATTAAATAAATAAACCATAGTCTTTAATTCAAATAGGTTTTAATTTATTTTAAAACTCTTTTTGAAATCTAAATAATATCAAAATCTTTTCAGTAGGTTTCATTTGAAAAACTAAAACACTTGGAAATCTTACTTAAAATAAATTAACAAGTTTTGGTGTTTATTTAAAATGGAAAAGCCTTTACTTTAATAAAAATGGATATTAATAAATCCTCATTATTTTATTTAAATAAACCTTTACTCTTTTTATCAAAATAGAAATATTTTATTTCAAAAGCTTGGCCAAGATTTAATTTGGCTCTATAAAATAATCCTTATTTATATTTCTACCTTTGTTTTATAAAAACCATATCTTTTTATTTAAAGATACAAAAATAGTGGTTCCAACTATTATAACTTTATTTATTATTTGTTTATATTTTTAACTTCCTTTAGGATTATTTGCTCACCAAATGGTATGGATTTCTAGATGGTTGCTTTATTATCTTTGGGAAATCAATTTCCTTATCTTATTAAATTCATAACATTTTTATCTATGGCTCCAAATTAAGTGAAACCATTTATATGGTCTTATAATATTTCTATTTGTCATTCTTGATCATTTTGAAATGTTTGTTTGACAAATTTCTATTTGGATCAAATCCATAGGCTTAGAGATAAGTTGAAAATGATTTTCTTCCATTAGGGTTTTAGGGTTTTGGTTTATTTCTCAAGTGTTTAAATTTCCAGATGCATTTAAAGAGAAATGCATTCCACTTGATTTGAATTTAGTTGGATTCAAACATTAACCAAAGTTTGTTCAAAATGGGATTTTTAAGTTTCCATTCAGAAACAAAAGTTTCTTTTCACTCTAATTTTCAACAATTATTTATTTTGTTTATTTATCTTTCACATTACAAGATTTGGAAAATCTTGGGATGTGACATGTATTAACGTTTCCAAATTAATACAATTATAGCATGCAAAATAAACATTTATCATAAATAAGTAATACGATAATAACCACTTTATTATTGCATCTCGGGCATATTCTTTTCAGTCTCCCACTTGCACTAGAGACAATAATCTAGTTTAGAAACTTTGCGTATTGAACACCTATGGATTTCTGGTGTTCCATATACGCAATTGCAAGTGGTTAAGATAATCTACGGATCTGACGCTTCAGGTCCGTGTGTATTTACATGTCTTTGCGTCTCCACGGATCACTCATTCTCCAATGAGATGGCATTGCATAAATTTGGTCTTTTGGTGAGACCTTTAGTTCCTTGGGGTTAAATCATGTCAATACTATTGTCGTACAATATATTATTAGTGTTATCCCGTTGCGAACCACACCTTAGTTTGATAACAAACTACTTGACACAAATTCCCTCCTTTGCTTCTACTATAGCAGTCATATACTTAGCCTTTTGTTGTAGTATCTGTCACAATGTCTTAACTTTGGAATTCATCCAAATCCATCATGGAATCTCCTTTCCATTACATTGGGCCACCCATAGTTTAAATTGAGATAAACTTAATTTGTATCTTGTGACAAAACTAGTAGCAATGTAACGCTTTACAATGAACTATTTCTAATTGTTTGTCACCTCTACACAAATATATTCTTAGTTCTTCCAAATGATCATAAGAATATCCTCACTATCGTCCAATGATCATTTTATGGTTCTTTCTGGTATATGCTCATAACACTTAGAGCATAGGACATATCTGGATGTGTACATATCATGGTATGATTGATCAAAATATCCTTGTGATTGCACTCATCAAGTGTCAAAGCACTTGAATCTTGTTTCACTTATCAAGTGTCGATACACTTGAATCTTGATTCAATTCCTTTCCATGTGACAAGAACCATTTTTTGTCGTTTCTATATTGAACTTCTTCAATATCTCATATATGTACGTTTGGCACAACCATATTAGCGTCACAGTCTATCCACTATAGACATTCATGCTAAATATTCAGGTTTTTCCTAAGTCTTTCATCGAAATGAAATTCTTAACCTTTGTCAATAAAATATACATCATTTATAATCAACAAGATGTCATCCACATAATTTATTAGAAATGTGTCTCAGCGCTCCCACTTAATTTCTTGCAAATGCAAGCATCTTCATCGTCTCTAGATGAAAAACTCCTTTTTCATCACGGTGAAGATTCCAACTCCGCGATGCTTACTTCAACCATTGAAGTTTGCATGCCCTTTTAGCATCCTTTGAATTTAACAAAACCTTTTGGATCGTGTCTTGTACACATCCTAGGTAAACATTCTATTAGAAGAATTTTGTTTTGTTTATTCATCTACCATATACCAAATTATATGTAGTGGTTGCTACTTTAATCCGTCAGGACTAAATATCGCTATGAAAGATCAAATCTTGTCATAGTCAACTCCTTGAACATTGTCGTACATCCATGTCTGTTTCTTTATAGATCCAAATACGATCGATAGGTTTTTACACCTTTCCGGAGGGTCTTCCAAGTTCAAAAAAATTGATTTCTCGTGTATGGAACTATCACGGATTTTATGGCTTCAACCCATTTGACGGAGTCAGGGCCCATCATCGCTTCTTTGCATGTAGTCGGTTCATCATTGTCAAACAATAATGATTTACTCTCAAATCTCAGCATTTGATTGTTTATCCGACCTACTTGGTTCAATAGGAACTTAGATCTCCGTGAGCACAACCTTTGAGGCACATAAGCTATGAGCATTATGGATGCCTCCGGAACAATTTCTGGCGCTGCGCAACTCAGCACATTTAGCTAAGGTTCGTTAACCTTATCAAAGTTCTATTGTCCTCCCACTTAACCTTTTGTGAAAAACTTATTTTTTAAGAAACTTCATGTTTCAAGCGACAAACCCTTTTATCCTTGGTGTTATGGAGGAATACCCAATGGTTATTCGAAATAACCTACAAATACATGCTCATCCGACTTTGGTTGTAAACATCTTACTTATGCTTAGCATACCAAAATTTAAGAAATGACAATTTGGGTTTTATCCCAAAACATAACTCATATGGTGTCATTTCAACGGATCAAGATGGAGCTCTTTTCAGTGTAAAAGCGGTAGTCTCTAAAGCTTTAATCTTTTAAAAAATAATGGCAGTTTTATAAATAACACCTTTGATCCAACCATGTGAAACAAGGTTTCATTACAAATCTCAAACATTCCATATTCCTATGGTGTTTTCGGAGATGTAAATCTAGGTGTTTTTCTAAACCTGCAACTCAAATAAATCCCTTGATGATAAAATCATAAATCATTTATTTTCTTTTACACTTGCAACTCAAATAAACCCCTCTATGATAAAATCATAGATTATTTATTTTCTTGTTACAATGATTTTCCACTTCATCTTGAAAGTCTTTGAATGTTTTCAAATATTTCATACTTCTTTCTCATTAAGTGAACATTCACTCAAATTTCCGGAGAAAGTATATGAAGTTGAAATCCATCTCTTACGACTATACATAATGGACTACATACATCAATATGTATAAATTCCAATATTTTATTCGTTTGTTCTTCTTTGGCCTTTGAACTAAGTTTTAATTATCCCAAGGAAAGTCTCACAAGCGTCACTTGGTCAAATCAAAGACTCCAAATATCCATGAATATGGAGTTTCTTCATGTTTTCTTTCCAATAAAATTTAAACGGTGATGTCACTTCGTAAGTGATCTTTCAATCATTTGTCTTGCGACATTTTAGCGTTAGTTTTTATGGATGTGATTTCTCCAACTAGATTTGTAAATCATCCATCTTATATGGAATACGGTAATTATTTGAACAATCTTTGTTCTCATAATACCTAATTTAAATAACTATTATTAAAACAAATCTTGAAGGCAAGCTTTGATGTCAACGAGAAATACAAACAATGGTTTGTTTGTTTTCGATGAACATCATCACATATTCTCTTACTAGTTACTTAGGCCATTGTGGTTTATGAATTGCGTCGTTCCGTATGAAATTTCATACCAACCAATTCGGTATCCAATACCCAAGAACCACATTGTTTAACAAGGAAAGAATACAACCATAACATGTATATCATCTATATACCTAAACTGGATATTTCCAGTCTTTTCTTTTCTGCCAAATATATTTTATAAATTCTCTTTCAGCATTTCCTTTTTCCTTTCAAAAGAATCTATCAACATCAAAAGTGGCGCCATATACATGACACATAGTCCAAAGCATGTATATTCAAATAATAATACCTTTGGACTTGCACTTTGAAGTAGATCACCATCATCAAAATGATCGGCATTCTTTCAAACTCCATTCTTTAGTAATCTTTTAGTGTAGTAAACACTTTACATACATCTTCTATTCATCCTTATTATGACGACTTTCATGATCAAGCTAATTCAGCTTATGAAGGCAAATCGTGAGTATAATGTTACTTTCCAAAACCCTTTTGGATGATTAGGATGTCTAGCATCTCCAACCTTCGTAAATTCTCATCCAATATGAGAACATACATTATACTCTATCATATTGCAAGCAAAACATTGTTTCAGATATCGTTATATCTTCCACATATGATGGTTTTTGAAACAATTCTTTTAGCTCCTAGATAATCTCGATATTTAAATCAAGAATCATGGAGGCAAACATGATACTTAAGATACTAACACTAGAATTATCACTCCCGATTTAATACTAATTATAAAACTTCACGGAGTAAACAAAGTTTGCTGAAAGTGTTCAATAGGATTTTAAACTTTAGATTGACACTCAACACAATACGATACCAATTTGTAAAGTAAATATCTAGAATTCTATTATTCTATTATCTCAATTACAACTATGCATAAGGTGGTGAACGAATGCTAATGACTACAACAAATTATGCAAATTCACTTTGATTTAATTTATGATAAACTGAGTTCTTCTAATCCAAAGTAGAAATTAACTCCCACTCAAAAACGACATCCCTCGTGTATTTTTGGTGATTACATGAACCAAATCAACTACACCAAGTCCGATCATCACGTGAGTCGGTGTAGCTTCAAAGGCGGGCATCAAATGGGCATCATATCTTCCATATGACTCATGCTTAACCTTTCGGTTCGTGTTCTGAGGCCATGTCTGTACATGCTAGGCTCTCCAAGTAAGAACCTAATATTCGCGTGTGTAACTGTCTTACACCCGAAATATGATCGTGGATCCAAGAACACCCGATCATCACGTGATGTCTTGGAGCGACGAAACATAATCGGTGCATACTTATGGAAGAACATATTTTTATCTTGATATCTAAATGAGGGATCATCTTATTATGCTAATAAAATACCAAGCAAGCAATATAAGATGCAATCAAACATCACATGTTAATAAGTGAAATGATATGGTTCTTGCACTTGATCTCAATCATGTGCATCATGGTATGATCACCATCATACCTCTATGTGTAAGGCCAACGTCTATGGAACTTACACGTTATCATGACACTAGCCCAGCAACAATCTAAACTACTTCTACTTACAACATCACCATATCATACCTCTAAGAGTATCGAATTCTACTTCTACTTACAACATCACCATATCATGACACTAGCCTAGCAACAATCTAAACTAGACGCCTCTAATTTAGCCATTGCAAGTTTTACGTGGCTTAGGGCTTTCGAAGATAGAACCATTCTTATGTAAGATCCCTCCCTTTATAAAGGTAGGGATCCCTATGATTGCAATGCTAGTCCCTGGATCAATGCTAGCATCCACAGTTTAAGATGAAGTACACAGAAACAAAGGTCATTATTACATATCATTCCAGAGACAAACATAGTCTTTTACAAACTCCATGGCCACAGGCCTAATACAAGAGTTCAAATATAGAATAAGATAAATAAGTCTTCATCTTCATGTGCCACAGGCCAGCATGTTGAGTGTAGACTCATAACCCCTAATCATCATCAGAATAACCTGCAACATCACAAGTTACAACCACAGTAGGTCAATACATTGGAATAGTATTGGCAAGTGGTACCTTAGTAAAATATTAGCAGTCTAGGTACTATATGCATTTTGGCTAAGTGTAGCTTAGGCTTGCTTTGCTCAAAATATGTTTTACCTATCAGTTGAAAACACTAAGCTTTTCTTTGACAAAACTTTTCCAAGGAACCACCAATAGAAATTGGTGAACCTTCACCCTTGTTCAACCACAAGTTTTTACTTAGAAATTGGGATGAGGAGATTCTTGATAGCTTACATGTCTTGATGCTCATGTTGTCCAATACCAGGGACATGGCTAAGTACTTAGATTCTTCCATCTGAGAGGTTGTGCACTTTCCCCACAAGACTTTATTTTCACCAAGAAAGGATCTTTCAGAAGCCTTCCCTTAGACCAAATGGACGCGTTCCAACCTATCATTCCACTACCACCAACTGTTCAAATGGCTAAGTTATTGCAACCTATGTGATCCAGGCAGAGCCCATATTGCCATGTGGCTGCACTAGAAGCTTCTTGACATATGGCATCTCAAATCCCTTTGTTCCTGGGTGGCTTTCCACAAGTGAGATACACAAGGTAAACCATAGACATGGGCCTTGTGTAACCACTCAACACAAACCATTCTTTCCATTCCACCCAGGTGTTTCATTCACTTAGTTGTTTTATTAAGAAAAAACACAAGTCCCAAGACTTAGGAATATTTTCTCATAGCATGAATATATAACCACCCTTGGTTGCTATAGCTAGGCTAAGCATGGTATTGATAAGCATCTTAACTTATAAATTTCTAGCAATTCTACAACTACTAGGATTTCCCAAGCATAGCATATAGATTAAAATATTCATGCAAGTCCTATACAAAATATTTCTAGTGCATAGCTGAAAAACATAGGAATAAAATCATGAAGCACCACTTGGCTTGGTAGTTTGGGGAGTAGCAACAATCTTCACAATCACAATCACTATTTGCACCAAAATATACACATAAAATAATGGCACAAAATCACATACACAATATATACAAACAAAAATACATGAATGCATGCAAAATGCCATGTGATGATTTTCTACACCAATCAAGACAAGTACACAGTACTGAATCATAAACAAGTCCAAAACATGCCAATTAAACTTTATTTGAACAACAAAATATTTTTCAAATAATTACTACACACAAATTATGCCTACAAATGTTTCTGTAAAAACAACCATTTTTACAGAGGCAAAACATTAAACACATTGCATAAATGTAAAGGATTTACTCTCCTGATTCCAATGATATAAAATTTGTCAAATTTGAACGTGTGGATCAAAAGTTATGAATTTTACAAGTTTAAACATCTAATAGATCTAAATTCTGTTTTTAAAACAAAGGACTGGCCACGCAGCGCTCTCTGATTGGTTGATACCGATTCGTGATGATCGACTAACGTGGACCGTCAGATCTAACTTAAATCGCATGGCTAGATCTGTTTAGTACCCCTTCGTTTAAGTGATCTATCTAACACGTTGGACCTGGATCTAACGGCTCGCGATCAAGCGACCAAACTCTGGCGGCGCTAGCGACGGCGAGTGGCGGCAGCGGCTCTGTCAGAGACGTTGCCAACGATCTAGGTCGCGCGGGAGAGGGAGAGGTGGCTTACCGCGTTCGCCGTGTGCTGCTGATGCTCAAGGTAGGCTTCGTTGGCGAAGGGGCGCACCATGGATGTCGCTGGAGCTCGTCGGAGTTGTGCGTGGCGTCGGGTGCTTGTAGACAACGACATTGCCGAGGTTCTGCGTCTCCCTAGCACGAGTCAGTGGCATTAGGGGGTGCGCAAGTCTACGGCGAACACTACTGGATCAAGGAGAATACAAGTTGCGGTCAGATTATACCTCAATTGCTCGTCGGAGTTAGACGGTGGTTCTGTCACTTGCGGCCGTGAACGGGGACGGCGAGCTGGGTCACGAGAAAACAAACGGAAGGTATCAGGGAACGCGCAAGAACTTGCTGATCACGATTGTTTGAACCAGAGAAAGGGGGCGGTCGGAGCTCACCGGAATCGGTCGCCGGAGGTCGTCGGTGCTGCGGGGTTCTGAGCTCGAATGCGCGCAGCCTGGTGGTGGAGTGAGCAACGAAAGTGGGGAAAAATGACCATGGCGGTGAAGGGTTTAAGTAGCCAGAAGCGGGGCGAAGATTGCGGGCTGAATCAATGGGATTTAAGCGAGTTTTAATCGCGGCGTCACTGCACGGTGGTAACGGCGGGGCGGTGACTGCGCGCGAGAAATTGGGGAAGACGACGCTGACATGGAGAGGGCCCAGTGCTTAGTGGCTGCGGGGCTGGTTCATCGCAGGTGCGAAAAGACAAAGAGAAGAGTGGCCCGGGTGGGCTGCTTTGCTTGTTGGGCTGGATTGCTGGCGCCAGGCCCAGTTGGGTTTTTAAACCTTTTTCTTTTTCTAATTCGATTTTCTGGAATCAATTTCAAACGAATTTAAAAGCATTTGAATTTCAAATCTTTCTGGCCTTTTGTAATATGAATCCTGTATAATTTTTAGTATAAAACCATGCTGCCTTGCTGGACTTGCATGGTCCTTTGAAGATTTTTAAAAATAAAAGTGCCTTAGCACATGGTTTGATGAAGATCTAAAAATGGTTTTAAAACCATATTTGTTTTGGAAAAAAATTCCAAGCTTTGCTCATAACCGTACCAATCCTATGAATTTACAACAATGGTTTTTAAAACAATTATTCCCTCACTAGAGAGTGGTATGGAAATAATATTTGGTTCACATAAAATAATAGCACTTAGTGCTTCTGTTTTCTTGAAATGAGTTTGAAATTGATCCCTAAATGATATGCATGCATGAATGATATGCAATCTTTGAATACAAGATTTTAGGGATGTTACAAATCTAACCCCCTTAAGGTGAATCTCGCCCTCGAGATTCGGATTGGCTAGCAAATAGGTGAGGGTGGTCTTTCCGAAGATCATCTTCTCTTTCCCATGTTGATTCTTCTTCGGAATGATGGTTCCATTGAACTTTGCAGAATTTGATAGTCTTAGTCCGAGTAACTCTTTCTGCAGTCTCAAGAATCTTGATAGGTTTTTCCTCATAAGTGAGGTCACTCTCCAATTGGACCTCCTCCAAAGGTATAGTATCCTTCAAAGAAGTCTCTTCCATTTCTGGATGGCATTTCTTTAGCTGATTCACATGAAACACATTATGAACAGCAGACAATGATTCTGGCAATTCAATCTCATAATCTAGTTATCCTTTTCGACTCAAGATCTTGAATGGTCCAACATATCTTGGGGCCAATTTACATTTCACACCAAATCTCTTCACTCCACGAAGTGGTGACACTCTAAGATAAGCTCTATCACCTACTTCATAGGTGACCTCTCTACGCTTAGGATCTGTGTAGCTTTTCTGTCAGGACTGTGCTATCTTCAATCTGTCCTTAACCAGTTTGACCTTTTCTTCGGCCTCTTTGATTATGTCACATCCCAAAAAAATTCCAAATTTTGAAATGTGAAAAATTAAATAAACAAAATAAAACTTTGTTGAAATTCAGGGTGAGAAGAAACTTTTTGATTCCAATTGGAAACATCAAAATCTATTTTGATCAAATAAAAATCCTAAAGGGATTTAAAAAGATAAATAAGCAATAAAGTCAAAATATTTGGAATCACTATTTTTGGATCTTTTAATAAAAAGATTTGGTTTCCAAAAGAAAAGTAGAATTATAAATAAGGATTATTTTATAAATCCAAATTAAAACTTGGCCAAGCTTTTGAAATAAAATATTTCTATTTGATAAAAAATAGTAAAGGTTTATTTAAATAAAATAGTGAGGATTTAATATCCAATTTTATTTAAGTAAAGGCTTTCCATTTTAATTAAACACTAAAACTTATTAATTTGTTTTAAATAAGTTTTCCAAGTGTTTTATATTTTCAAATAAAACCTAATGAAATGGTTTTGATATTATTTAGATTTCAAATGGAGATTCTAATAACTCAAATCCTATTTGAATTAATAACTAAGGACTATTTTATTTAATCATTAAATAGATCCTAAAAGAATAAAAGTATTATTTTTTATTTTGGACTTTGGTTTGTGTTGTTAAACAGAACTAAAATCAATACAAAGTTTAGCAAAAGTTGGTGGTAGTTTGATTTGATTTGTGATTTGAATTGTTTGTTTGAAAATCAAAACAGAAAATCAAATAGAAAAAGAAAAAGCCTGCAGAAAAAAAAGAGAAGAATCAAACCCAACCCAGCAGACCCAGCAAGCCCACCAGTCCAGCCCAACTAAACCCCCACGCGCGAATCGTTTTTCACTTACACGCGCACCCGCGAGGTCACTGAACGCTAGGCCCCACTCCTATTTCCTCCACCTCGCTGACAGCACGGCCCCACTGCCTCGTCATCGTCACCAACACCTCGCCGGCCGTTTTCCCCTTGCTCAACGGCGTTCTGCCGCGGTTAAATTTCTTTGATTACACGTTGATGGCCGGAGTAAAAGCGCCAGTAACCACACCTGCATAAATGCCCCTCACTCCTCTCTCTTTTCCCCCAGACAGCACCTCTCCTCTGCCCCCAGGCTGCCCTGAATTAGCTTTGCACCGCCGCTGCTCCGACGACGTCTCTGACCAATTCCGGCGCCATCCAGCCCCGCCTCGCCTTCACGAGAACGCGAGCTTGCTCCTCAGACCAGCGCGCATCTGCCAGTGCCTCATGTTCGCTCGTGCTCGCCCTAGAGCGTCGGCAAGGACAAGCTCAAATGCGCCGCCGCGTCTGCCACCTCTCCGGCGACCCCTCCCCGTAAGAACAGATCGCCCCTTTCTCTCTGCTTGCAAGCTGCATGTTCAGCGTCTTCACGCGCACCTAACCGTGTCATTCTTTTTCTTTGGCATGGCCTATAGCCTCGCCTCCGACAAGGACCAGACGGACCCGACGGTGAACCCAACTCCAACGAGCGATTACTCCCGCCCCCGTGCGCCCCTTGCCTCCTCGCGACCACCTTGAGCTTCAGCACCTTCCTGCGAGCACGGTAAGCCCTCTCCCATGACTTCTCGCATCGTACATCGTCGGCGACGACCACGCCAGAGCGCTACCGCCAGAGCGCTGCTGCTAGCGCCGCTCGAGTTAGGTCAACTCGTTTTACGCCGTTAGATGTTAATCCAGTGGATGAGATTAGAACTAGATGAAGGGGTACACGCCTATCTGATCCATTCGTTTTAAGTTAGATCCAACGATCCACAGAGGCCGATCCACACGAAACGGTACCGGCCAATAAGGACACGCCGCGTGGCACTGGTTTGATTTAAAACAGAATTTTGAATCAGATTAGTATGCAAACTTGTAAAATTCATAACTTAAAATCTACACGTCCAAATTTTGCAAATTTTATATCAATGGAATCAGCAGAACATGTACTTTGCAACCATGCACTTTGTTTAATGTTTTGCTTCTGGAAAATTGGTTGAAATTGCAGAAACTTGTGTAGGCTTATTTTGAATATAAAAATTGTTCTAGATAAAAATTTAATGTGAAATCTTTGCAAAATGATTTGTTGTGAACCTACTGACCCAAGGAACCAACTCATGGATTTAAAAATGAATTTTGTGAAGTTTAGGAATAAATACTTGAATTAGCTCATTTCTAGTCAAATAAAATATTGAATTTGATATGGAAATGATTTTTGAGTAAACCCTTTGAGAAATGTTTTGATTCAAACCTTCTGACCCTAAACACCAAGTTTTGTGAATTAACAACTTATTTGGTGAACAATATAAAATTATTGCTTTGCTAAAAGCATTTTCCAACACATGAAATAATGATTTGATTTAAGAAATGGTTTATAGATAAGACCCTTTTGCAAATGGTTTTACCACTTTAGTAAATGACCACTTTGAACTTTGTAATGTTTAGAGCCTAGTAGAAACCACCTTTGCAAATTTGAATATTGGTTGGAATGTTAGTTGAATCTATGTTTGCTTGATTGATTTGTAGTGAAGTTAGAAGAGTGTGATATTAGAAAGATCAAGAAGTGAACCAACATTCTCTACCAAAAAGGCAAGTGACACTATCATCCATGTCCTACTATTTTCACTACACTTAGTGGTATTTTTGTAGTATGCATGATAGTGCTACTATGTTATTATGCTATGCTATGTCCTATTAGGAAATCCATCTTCCTTAGTGAAAACATCATAGTTGTAGTATGCTTAGCCCTGCTATAGACTTGGGATGGAATACATGATATGATTATATGAAGTGTTGGAAAAATATATGTTTCATATAATAAAATAAGTACTCAATGAACCACCTGGGTGCAAAGAGGATACTCAAGTTTTGGACAAGGTGGCAACAAAGGGAACCATGTTTATATGGCTATCTTTTTGTATGTGCACTAGAAGAAAACCACCCAGGGACGTAGAGATTGAACATGTTTCTCGTACAGTGGCTTCTGTATACAGCCACATGCTAAATGGGCTCTGGCTTAGTCAACTACATAGTGGAAGACCCATGCATTGGCATCTTCAGGTTAACTAGATTTGTGCTAGGGAACTTGAAACCCTACATTGGTGCCTGGAAGACAAGCTAGCATTATGTATTGGGAGGACTTCTATGGAAAGACTTTGTCACATTCTCAATCTGCCAGTACTCCATCTTGGTGAGTACTTATCCAGCGGCCACTGGTGGCATCAAGATGAGATTGTGTCATGTGGGTAAAGTGTACAACTTCTGCAGAAGATCAAAAATCTAAGTACTTAGCGGTATCCCCGGTTATGGACAACTCTGAGCAACTAAGGCCTGAAGCTATGGAAGATCTCGACATTCCAATTTCTCAAAGTAAAACTTGATGGTGACAAAAAGGGATTAGAAGCACTTGGAGTTTTCCAAGGAGTTCAGAAAGATTTTACAAAAGATCAAAACTATTTTGAAAAGATAGGATAAAACTATATTGCTTTCTGCAAATGAGCCTAAATCCTAATTATCCAAATATGCATGTAATGATAGGATCCACTTATTTCTACATAATAGTGAAACTTGCTAATATAATTCAAATGTATTGACCCTTGTGGGGTCAACTTATTATGTTGCAGGTTTGTTTGATGTTAGTGAAGTTTGATGAATAGGATTACAAATCTACAACCAACATGACTGCCTGTGGCACTTTGAAGATGAAGGACCCCATGCTTATAGATATTCTGCTACAATGTAATGTGATAGCCAAATGAGCTATGTAAGATGTAATGAATTATTTTATTCCTGGTTATAAAGTTGTATTATGACCTTTGTTTCTTGATATTACATCTTAACTGTGGATGCTAGCTATTGATCCAGGGACTAGCATTGTAAACACAGGGATCTCTACCTTATTAAAGGTTGGGAACCTTACAGATTAGTTCTGGTCCGAACAAATTTCTTTCTCCCACACCATTCCATAGCAATGGGGTAGTACACTTTCTCCCATAGATAAATTCAAATGCTGCCATCTCAATGCTGGCTTGATAGCTGTTATTGTAAGAGTATTCTGCGTAAGGCAGACTTTCATCCCAACTAGCTCCATAGTCTAGGGCACATTCCCTCAACATATCTTCAAGAATCTGGTTGGTCCTTTCTGTTTGTCCATCAGTCTGAGGATGAAAAGCAGTGCTAAATTCTAACCTCATTCCCAATGACTCATGTAGTTGCCTCCAAAAATGAGAAGTGAATTGAGTTCCCCTATCAGACACAATACTCTTGGGTACTCCATGCAGACATACAATCCTGCTCATGTAGATCTTTGCTAACTTAGCACTTGTATAGGTTGTCTTCACGGGTATGAAATGAGCCACTTTGGTTAAGCGATCCACTACTACCCAAATGGAATCATATCCTGACCTGGTCCTTGGCAATCCGGTGATGAAATCCATGCCAATCTTGTCCCACTTCCAATCAGGAATAGGTAGTGGCTATAGCAATCCTGCTGGTTTCTGATATTCCGCTTTCACTCTACTACATATATCACACAAAGCAATATGTTCGGCGATGTCTTTCTTGAGATTATTCCACCAAAATATTTCTTTCATATCCATGTACATCTTGGTGTTACCCGGATGAATGGAATATGGTGAGTTATGTGCTTCTTGCAAAATCAGTTTCCGAAGCTCCGGATCTTGTGGAACACAGATACGTTTTCCATACCATAAAGTACCATGTTCATCTTCATGGAATCCTTTGGCTTTTCCCTTACCAATATTTTCCTTAATCTCTTCAATTTCCTTATCTATCTTTTGGGATTCTTTGATTTTGTCCAACAAAGTGGGTTGAACATCCAATGACATGAGATGTCCTTCAGGCACAATCTCCAATCTGAGATCTCTAAATTGGGCACATAGATCATCTGGCAATTCTCCCTTAGTAAGGCCATTCACGAAAACCTTACGGCTTAGAGCATCTGCTACAACATTTGCTTTACCGGGGTGGTATTGCAAACTCAAGTCATAGTCCTTGATGAGTTCTAGCCATCTTCTTTGTCTCATGTTAATTTCTTTCTAGGTGAAGATATACTTCAAACTTTTGTGATCTGTGAACACTTCACATCGCTTTCCCAAAAGGTAGTGTCTCCATGTTTTGAGTGCATGGACAACAGAGGCTAACTCTAAATCATGAGTTGGGTAGTTTACCTCATGAGTTTTGAGTTGTCTCGAGGCATAAGCCACAACTTTCCCTTCTTGCATTAGTACTACACCTAATCCATGATGAGATGCATCACAATATACTTGGAAATCCTTCTCCAAATTTGGCAGACATAAGACTGGTGCTGCCACTAGTCTCTTCTTCAGTTCTTGGAAACTGAGTTCACATCCTTCAGACCAAGCGAATTTCTTGTCCTTCTTTAGTAACTCTGTCATTGGTTTAGCTACTTTGGAGAAATTCTCAATAAATCTTCTATAGTATCCTGTCAAGCCAAGGAAACTACGAACTTCTTTTACTGACTTAGGAGATTCCCATTCAGTTACAGCTGACACTTTAGAAGGATCTACTGCTACACCATCTCCTGACACAATGTGTCCAAGAAAACCAACTTCATTTAACCAAAACTCACACTTGCTGAATTTGGCATATAGCTTATGCTCTCTAAGCTTCTCAAGTATCAAACGTAAATGTCCTTCATGCTCTTCTTTGCTCTTGGAGTAGATCAAAATGTCATCGATGAAAATGACAACAAACTTGTCAAGGAAATCCATGAACACTTTGTTCATCATATTCATGAAGTATGCTGGTGCATTGGTCAAACCAAATGGCATCACGGTATACTCATACAATCCATACCTAGTGGTGAAAGCTGTCTTAGGTATGTCTTATTCTCTTATCTTGAGCTAGAAATAACCTGACCGGAGATCAATCTTTGAGAACACACAAGCTCCTTCTAACTGATCAAACAAGTCATTGATTCTAGGCAAAGGGTACTTGTTCTTGATAGTCACCTCATTGAGTGAACGGTAATCTATGCATAACCTTTGACTTCTATCCTTCTTTTCCACGAACAACACTGGTGCTCCCCAAGACGAAGAACTTGGTTGAATAAATCCTTTCTGCAACTGTTCTCCAAGTTGTTTCTTGAGTTCTTTCAACTCGTCTACTGACATCTTGTACGGTCTCTTTGCTATTGGTCCAGATCCTGGTAGCAAATCAATGAGAAACTCCACATCTCTATTTGGTGGCATTCCCGGCAATTATTCCGGAAACACGTTCGGATATTCACTCACAATTGGAACATTGTCTATGCTAACCCCCTTAAGAGAATTTAGCTTACTCCTTTTCGATTCAAAGTTGGTCTTGAATCTAATCCTTTTGTTTTCTGGAGTTGTGAGTGAGACAGTATGGTTGGCACAATCTAGCACTCCCTTGTGCTTAGTCATCCAGTCCATTCCCAAAATGACATCTAATCCTTGGGAGTTTAAATATATCAGATTAACGGGAAACTTATACTTCCCAAACTCTATGACTAGATCATGACATCCTAAGTTCACTATCATTTCTCCGCCAGGAGAACTTACTTTTATAGGACACCCAATAGTTTCTACCGGTAGTTCATTTCTTTCAACAAATGCTCTTGATATTAATGAATGAGATGCACCAGTATCAAAGAGAACAAATGCTGGAACAGAATTGAGTTTGAACTTACCAGCAACAGCATCAGGTTCCTCATAGATCTCTTCCACATTGATGTGGTTCACTTGTCCCTTTTGAAAAGGGTTTGGCTTGTTGGGTCCTTCAACTTTCTTTTCTGGGCATTCATTTGCATAATGCCCCATCTTCTTGCACTTGAAACATTCAACCTGACTAAGATCCTTCTTGACAGGCTGGCTTCCACTACCACTTGCATTGTGGTGGTTCTTGTACCCACTCTTGTGATTCTTGTACTTGTCATTGTCATGACTACGGTAGTGCTTGTTATCATGATGACGGTTGTGGTTCTGGTGCTTGTTGTACTTTCCATGCTTGTGGGATCCAGAACTCCCACTATCATCATAATGGGAACACTTGTGAGACGGTCTCGAGCTGTGCTTGTTAGAGTGCTTCCTCTTCCTGCTTTCAACCTGTTTCATCTTGCTCTCCAAAATAGCAGCCTTGTCACAAAGAGACTGATAAGTGGGAACATAGGCCACATATAACTGCAGGTTCAGTTCATCGTTCAATCCTTCAAGGAACTTCTCTTCCCTCTTAGCATCAGTGTCAACTTCATCCGGTGCATAACGCGCCAGATTGTTAAACTCCTCAATATATTCAGCCACGCTGCGGTGGCGCTGCTTCAAGTTATGAAACTCCTTCTTCTTCAAACTCATCACTCCGGATGAGATGTGAGCAGTACAGAAACCATCTTCAAAGATAGCCCATGTCACATCCGCAATGGGAGTGGTGATCTGGAAGTTATCCCACCAAGTGGCTGCTGGTCCTTCCAATAAGTGTGCTGCAAATCTGACTTTCTCTTCATTAGTACAGCCAACAGTTACCAAGTCCTTGTTCATAGAGCGTAGCCAATCATTGGCCACCATAGGATCAGTAGTTCCTGAGAACTTTGCTAGCCTCAGTCTTAAGAATCTGGTAAGCATGTCAAAACCCGGTGGGTTGTTCTGATTATTGTTGTTGTTGTTATTATTGTTGTTGTTGTTGTTCTGATTCTGTATGAACGTGGTCATCATCTGCATCAGCTGCGTCTGAGCTGTCATCATCTGCTGCATCTCAGGGGTGATATTGGTGTTGTTGGGGTTGGGATTGGCACGTCGGGGAGGCATCTGTGGTTTTCAATAAGGATAAGAATGAGATACCCATAGATTCTATCATGCACAATACATCACATAAACAATCACCAAACATGCATCATAATAGTAAAAGTTCAACAACATAGACAATCAAGTTTTGAAAAGTAAACACACCAATAGCAAGTCATCCACATGTTGGATGGTCATTGCGACTCAATAATCGAAAGCATGGTAAATAAATGGTAAATGAGTAGTCATCACTACTCCTCTGCATCAACCTCCTCATGAACAAGTGTAAGACCTGCATTCTCCATAGCGGTGTAAGATCCCTCCGTTATAAAGGAAAAGGATCCCTGTGATTGCAATGCTAGTCCCTGGATCAATGCTAGCATCCACAGTTTAAGATGAAGTACACAGAAACAAAGGTCATTATTACAGTCATTCCAGAGATAAAGATAGTCTTTACAACTCCAAGGCCACAGGCCTAGTACAAGAGTTTGAATAAGTAAATAAAATAGTCTTCATCTTCATGTGCCACAGGCAAACATGTTGAGTGTAGACTCATGACTCCTAATCCTCATCAGAGTAACCTGCAACATCACAAGTTACAGCCACAGTGGGTCAATACATTGGAATAGTATTGGCAAGTGATACCTTTATATAATTTAAGTGGACTAGATACTATATGCAATTTGGCTAAGTGTAGCTTGGCTTGCTTTGCTCAAAATAAGTTTTGCCTATTAGTTGAAATCACTAAGTTTTTCTTTGTCAAAGATTTTCCCAAGGAACCACCAATAGACATTGAGGTCCTTCACCCTTGTTCACCCACAAGTTTTACTTAGAAATTGGGATGAGGAGATTCTTGATAGCTTCCATGTATTGATGCTCAAGTTGTCCAATACCAGGGACATGGCTAAGTACTTAGATTCTTCCATCTGCAGAGGGTGCACTTTCCCCACAAGCCTTGACTTTCACCAAGATAGGACCTTTCAGAAGCCTTCCCTTAGACCAAATGGACGCGCTCCAACCTATCATCCCACTACCACCAACTGTCCAAATGGCTAAGTTATTGCAACCTATATGATCCTGGCAGAGCCCATATTGCCAAGTGGCTGCACTAGAAGCTTCTTAACATTTGGCCTCTAAAATCTCTTTGTTCCTGGGTGGCTTTCCACAAGTGAGATACACAAGGTAAACCATAGAAATGGCCTTGTGTAACCACTCAACATAAACCATTCCTTTCATTCCACATAGGTGTTCCATTTACTTAGTTTTTTTATTAGGCAAAACACAAGTCCAAAGACTTAGAAATTTTTTCATCATAGCATGTATATTTCACCACCCTTGGTTGCTACTAGCTAGGCTAAGCATGGCATAGATAGGCATCTTAACTTAGAAATTTCTAGCAATTCTACAACTACTAGGATTTCCCAAGCTTAGTATATAAGCAAAATATAACATGCAAGACTGGCAAAATATTTCTAATGCTTAGTAGAAAACATAGGGACAAAAATATCATGAAGCACCACTTGCCTTGGTAGTTTGGAGAGTAGCTACACTCCTCACAATCACAATCACTATTGGCACCAAAATCTACACAAAGAATCATAGCCACAAATCACATATAAAACATATACAAACAAAAATATATGAATGCATGCAATATGATATGTGATGATTTTTAAAATTCAACAAAGCAAGTGAACAGTACTGGTTCATAAACAAGTTAAAAACTTTCCAAACAACAATTATTTAAACCTTAAAACATTTCTTAAACAATTCATATACTCAAAATAGCCCTACACAAGTTTCTGTAAATAAAACCATTTTAACAGAATCAAAACATTAAACACATTACATTTTTAGAAAGGGCTTGTTCCCCTGATTCCAATGATATAAAATTTGTCAAAATCTAACGTGGAAATCAAAAGTTATAGCCAAAACAAATTCAAGATCCTAATAGATTCAAAATCTGTTTTTTAAATCTAATCTCCAGCCACGCGTCATAACCTGATTGGCGCGTACCGATTCGCGTCGGATCACGCTTCTGAGCCGCTGGATCTAACTTAATTGTGTGGCCTAGATTGAATCGTACCGCTTCGTATATGTTCTATCGTATCCGCACGATCTAGATCTAACAGCGCTCAGCACTTGACCATCCAGTGGCGGCGCTGGTGGCGGCGACAGGTGGCGACGCCTCCGTCAGAACTGCTGCCGGGGTTCTAGGTCGCGCGGGAGAGGGGGAAGGGGCTTACCGAACTCGCCGTGCGATACTGATGCTCAAGGTGGCGATGGCTGGTCAAGGGGCGCGCTGTAGTGGCCGACGGAGCTCGTCGGAGTTGCTGGCGGCGTCGGGCTTGGGTGGACGACGACGTTGGCGACGCTCCTGGTCACCCTAGCATGCACAAACGGCATCAGGAGATGCGCAAGACTACGACGAACATGATCGTGTGAATCAGAGGTAGATGGGAACAAGGGGCTCACCGAATTTGATCGCCGGAGTTGAGGATGTCGTCGGGAGCTTGCTGTGCTTGTCGAAGACGACGACCTGGGGCAGTACAGAAGGAACCAACGGTGTCAGTAGGTGCGCAAGGAAGTGGTGATGTTGTTTGCAAGAACTAGATAAGAAGGGGCACACGGGGCTCACCGAGATTGGTCGCCGGAGTGAGCTCTGTGTGCGGCGGCGCGAGGATGATTGCGGGCAGCCTGGGGGCGTTTCTGTCTGGCTTTGTTGGGGAAATGGCCGCGAGGGAGAGGTGGTCTTATAGCCAGAGCGGGGGCGAGGATCGCGCGCGGTATCAAGGGAATTTAAGCGAGGAATCAACGCGGCAGTGAAGGGCGGAGGAAACGGCCGGCGACGTGGTCGTGGGCGCGATTTGGGGAAGATGAGGATGAGCTGGCGAGGTCCACCAGTCAGCGAGTGAAACAGAGAGGGGGTAGGGTCGTGTGGTCAGTGACCTGGTGGGTTCGTCCGCGAGTGAGAGAGAGAGAGAGGGGGAACCCGGGTGGGCTTATTTGGCTGGATTCGTAGTTGGGCCAGATAGGTGGCGCTGGCCTTTTTCCATTTCTTTTCTCCTTTTCTTTTTCTGTTTTGATTTTCTGAAATGATTTTCAAATCCAAATCAAATGAGTTTGAATTCAAAACTTCTCTAGGTTTTTATACTGCAAACCTTGCACTCAAATGTGTGTCAAACACTACTGTTTATTCAAAACACTTTGATCAAATGAAAATAAAAATAAAACCAAGCCTTTATGATATATATACAATAGGCATAATATTGGTTTTATTTACTCCTTTTGTTTTGAAACTTTGTTCAAACTTTTGATGGTGCCTAAGTTTGAATTTCAAACCTTACTGAACCAAAACAAGTACTCTTCACATTGGAATATAGCACTAAGGCTAGAGCAAACTTACATGAAATAATAAGCATATATGCTTCTGTTTTGAAATGACTTGTTTGAAATGAAACTCATATGATCATGGATGCATGGATGATATGCATGAGTTTGAAACATGATTTTTAGGGATGTTACAAATCTAACCCCCTTAAGGTGAATCTCGCCCTCGAGATTCGGATTGGCTAGCAAATAGGTGAGGGTGGTCTTTCCGAAGATCATCTTCTCTTTCCCATGTTGCTTCTTCTTCGGAATGGTGGTTCCATTGAACTTTGCAGAACTTGATAGTCTTAGTCTGTGTGACTCTTTCTGCAGTCTCAAGAATTTTTATAGGCTTCTCCTCATAAGTGAGATCACTTTCCAATTGTACCTCCTCCAAAGGTATAGTATCCTTCAAAGAAGTTTCTTCCATTTCTAGATGACATTTCTTAAGCTGACTCACATGAAACACATTATGGACAGCTGACAAAGACTCTGGAAACTCAATTTCATAAGCAACTTCTCCTTTACGACTCAGAATCTTGAATGGTCCAACATATCTTGGGGCCAACTTTCCTTTGACTCCGAACCTCTTCACTCCACGTAGTGGTGATACTCTAAGATAAGCTCTATCACCAACTTCGTAGGTGACTTCTCTATGCTTAGGATCTGCGTAGCTTTTCTGTCGGGACTGTGCTATCTTCAATCTGTCCTTAACCAACTTGACCTTCTCTTCGGCTTCTTTGATAAGTTCTGGTCCGAACAAACTTCTTTCTCCCACACCATTCCATAGAAATGGGGTGGTACATTTTCTCCCGTAGAGAAACTCAAATGGTGCCATCTCAACGCTGGCTTGATAGCTGTTGTTATAAGAAAATTCTGCGTAAGGCAGACTTTCATCCCAACTGGCTCCATAGTCTAGGGCACATGCCCTCAACATGTCTTCAAGAATCTGATTAGTCCTTTCTGTTTGTCCATCAGTTTGAGGATGAAAAGCAGTACTGAATTCCAACCTCGTTCCCAATGACTCATGTAGTTGTCTCCAAAAATGGGAAGTGAATTGAGTTCCTCTATCAGACACAATACTCTTGGGCACTCCATGTAGGCATACAATTCTACTCATATAGATTTTGGCCAGCTTAGCACTTGTATAGGTTGTCTTCACGGGTATGAAATGAGCCACTTTAGTTAGGCGATCCACTACTACCCAAATAGAATCGTATCCTGGCCGGGTCCTTGGTAATCCGGTAATGAAATCCATACCAATCTTATCCCACTTCCAATCAGGAATAGGTAGTGGTTGAAGCAAACCTGCTGGTTTCTGATGTTCCGCTTTCACTCTACTACACACATCGCACAAGGCAATGTGTTCGGCAATGTCCTTCTTGAGATTATTCCACCAAAATCTTTCCTTCATATCCATGTACATTTTGGTGTTACCTGGATGAATGGAATACGGTGAGTTGTGTGCTTCTTGCAAAATCAGTTTCCGAAGCTCCGGATCTTGTGGAACACAGATACGTTTCCCATGCCATAAAGTACCCTGTTCGTCTTCATGGAACCCTTTGGCTTTTCCTTTGCCAATATTTTCCTTAATTTCTTCAATTTCCTTATCAATCTTCTGGGCTTCTTTGATCTTGTCCAACAAAGTGGGTTGAACGTTCAAAGACATGAGATGTCCTTCAGGCACAATCTCCAATCTGAGATCTCTAAATTGGGCACACAAATCATCTGGCAATTCTCCCTTAGTAAGGCCATTCACAAAAACCTTACGGCTTAAAGCATCCGCTACAACATTTGCTTTACCGGGGTGGTATTGCAAACTTAAGTCATAGTCCTTGATGAGTTCTAGCCATCTTCTTTGTCTCATGTTAATTTCTTTCTGGGTGAAGATATAGTTCAGACTCTTGTGATCTGTGAACACTTCACAACGCTTTCCCAAAAGATAGTGTCTCCATGTTTTGAGTGCATGGACAACAGAGGCTAACTCCAAATCATGAGTAGGATAGTTCACTTCATGAGTTTTGAGTTGTCTCGAGGCATAAGCCACAACTTTCCCTTCTTGCATAAGTACTGCACCCAAACCATGATGAGATGCATCACAATATTCTTGGAAATCTTTTTCCAAGTCTGGCAAACACAAGACTGGTGCTGTCACAAGTCTCTTCTTCAATTCCTGAAAGTTGAGTTCACAACCTTCAGACCAAGCAAATTTCTTGTCTTTCTTTAGCAATTATGTCATAGGCTTAGCAACCTTGGAGAAATTCTCAATGAACCTTCTGTAGTAACCTGCTAAGCCAAGGAAACTACGAACTTCTTTCACTGACTTAGGAGATTCCCATTCAGTTACAGCTGAAACTTTAGCAGGATCAACTGCTACACCATCTCCTGACACAACGTGTCCTAGAAAACCAAGTTCATTCAACCAGAATTCGCACTTGCTGAATTTAGCATATAGTTTATGCTCTCTGAGCTTCTCAAGTATCAAACGCAAATGTCCTTCATGCTCTTCTTTGCTCTTGGAGTAGATTAAAATGCCATTGATGAATACGACAACAAACTTATCAAGAAATTCCATGAACACTTTGTTCATCATATTCATGAAGTATGCTGGAGCATTGGTTAAACCAAATGGCATGACGGTATACTCATATAATCCATACCTTGTGGTGAAAGCTATCTTAGGTATGTCTTGTTCTCTTATCTTGAGCTGGAAATAACCTGACCGGAGATCAATCTTTGAGAACACACAAGATCCTTCTAGCTGATCAAACAAGTCATTGATTCTAGGCAAAGGATACTTGTTCTTGATAGTCACCTCATTGAGTGAACGGTAATCTATGCATAACCTTTGACTTCTATCTTTCTTCTCCACAAACAAAACCGGGGATCCCCAAGATGAAGAACTTGGTTGAATAAATCCTTTCTGCAACTGTTCTCCAAGTTGTTTCTTGAGTTCTTTCAGTTCATCAACGGACATCTTGTACGGTCTCTTTTCTATTGGTCCAGACCCTGGTAGCAAATCAATAAGGAACTCCACATCTCTATCTGGTGGCATTCCCGACAATTCTTCCGGAAACACATCCGGATATTCACTCACAATTGGCACACTGTCTATGCTAACCCCCAGAATTTAGCTTACTCCCTTTTGATTCAAAGTTAGACTTGAATTTAATCCGTTTTCTTTCCGGGGTTGTGAGTGCAAGAGTACGATTAGCACAATCTAGTACTCCTTCATACTTAGCCATCCAATCCATTCCCAAAATTACATCCAATCCTTGGGAATCTAGGATTATCAGACTCACTGGAAACTTATGCTTTCCAAACTCTATCACTAGATCCCGGCATCCAAGACTTACTATCATATCTCCACCTGGATAACTAACTTTTATTGGACACCCAATGTTTTCAGTTGGAAACCCATTTCTATCAACAAATGCTTTTGATATGAATGAATGCGATGCTCCAGTATCAAAAAGAACAAGTGCTGGAATAGAATTGAGTTTGAACTTACCAGCAACAACATCTGGCTCCTCATAGATTTCCTCCACATTGATGTGGTTGACTTGTCCCTTTTGAAAAGGGTTGGGCTTGTTGGGTCCTTCAACTTTCTTTTCTAGGCATTCATTTCCATAATGCCCCAGCTTCTTGCACTTGAAACACTCAACCTGACTAATATCTTTCTTGACAGGCTGACTTCCACTGCCACTTCCACTGTGGTGGCTCTTATATCCACCCTTGTGGTTCTTGTACTTGTCATTGTCATGACTACGGTGATGCTTGTTGTCATGATGACGGTTGTGGTTGTGGTGCTTGTTAAATTTCCCATGCTTGTGGGATCCTGAGCTTCCACTATCATCATAATGGGAACGCTTGTGAGACGATCCCGAGTTGTGCTTGTCAGAGTGCTTTCTCTTTCGGCTTTCCACTTGTTTGATTTTGCTCTCCAAAATAGTAGCCTTGTCACAAAGAGACTGATAAGTGCGAACATAGGCCACTGATAGCTGCAAGTTCAGTTCATCATTCAGGCCTTCAAGGAACTTTTCCTTCCTCTTAGCATCAGTGTCAACTTCGTCCGGTGCATAACACGCCAGATTGTTGAACTCCTCGATATATTCAGCCACGCTGCGGTGGCGCTGCTTCAGATTATGGAATTCTTTCTTCTTTAGACTCATCACTCCATATGAGATGTGAGCAGTACAAAATCCATCCTCAAAGATAGCCCATGTCACATATTCAATGGGAGTGGTGATCTGGAAGTTATCCCACCAAGTGGCGGCTGGTCCTTAAAACAAATGTGCCGCAAATCTGAATTTTTCTGCATCAGTACAACCAACTGTTACTAAGTCCTTGTTCACAGAACGTAGCCAATCATTGGCTACCATGGGATCAGTTGTTTCTGAGAACTTTGCTGGCCTCAATCTTAAGAACCTGGTAAGCATGTCAAAACCCGGTGGGTTGTTGTTGTTGTTGTTTTGGTTCTGGATGAACATCGTCATCATTTGCATCAGCTGAGTCTGAGTTGTCATCATTTGCTGTATCTCAGGAGTGATGTTGTTGTTGTTGGGGTTGGGATTGGCACGACGGGGAGGCATCTGTGATTTGTTCAATAGAGATAAGAATGAGATACCCAAAGATGCTTTCATGCACAATACATCACATAAGCAATCACAAAATATGCATCAAAACAGTAATAGTTCAACAACAAAACGACAAGTTCGCAAAGTAAACACACAAATAACAAGCCATCCACATGTTGGATGGTCATTGTGACACAAATAAAGTATGATAAGTAAATGATAAACGAGTAGTCAGCACTACTCCTCGGCATCAACCTCCTCCTCAACAAAGGTAAGATCGGCATTCTCCATAGCGGTCTTGTATTCCTCGACATTGGTGGTCAAGGTCTCTACTTTGGCTTTGAGAGCCCTCTTCTGAGAACGAAGCCTCTCAATCACAGTCTGCTGATGCTCGAGCTCGAAGTCCTTGGCCTCCAGTTCAGCAGTCATTTCTCGAATCCTCTTGTTCCTATCTTGGACTCGCTTCTCTTGACTCTTGAACTTTTTGTCCTGACTCTCGAACCTTGCCTCCATCTCCTTGACTATCTCATCTTGCTCCGCGAAGAGCTTGTCCTTCTCACGGAGTTGCACCTGGAATTTGTCATTGCTAAGCATGACGTTGGTCCTATCAGTGTCCACGTGCCTAAGAAGAACCTCTAAGTCCTGGAGGTATAGACGAATCGGCTCTGCTGTATCCCTCGAAGTGTCCTCGAAGTCGATGGCCTCTCCATCCTCATCACGTCTACCAAAGACGTGGAAGTGAGTACCTCAAACCTGTCGAGAGTGTCTCCCTAGTAGACGTCCTATCAGATCCTGCATGACTACCTCAAGACCTCTCTCCTTGTCATCATGCATGAGATTGAAGATGATGGCCTCCGTGACTGGCTCAGTCTGGCATCCGGGCTGATTGACCTTGAAACCCCAAAGGTCTTTCCTCTCAAACTTGGTGAGGGGAAGCACCATGATGGTAGGAAGAGGGAGATTGAGCAAAGTAGTGAGCTCAATAATACGAGGACCAAAGCGAGTTCCCTGGAATTCCTCAACAGTGCTGATGGTAACATTAGGCATCTATTTATAAGATAGAAAGAGTTATAACAACACAATTTAAGATAAAACACAAGGCAAAGCATCACATACATATCCTTGGAATTCAAAACACACAAGTCATGGCATACATGGATCCATTACAACAACCAAGGTTCAACTTATTATAAGCAACATTTGGAAAATAAGGTGATAAGTGGTGGTCCAACTAACGAAGTAAGTTACAATCCAAACTCACTAGATATGTTGGCTAACACAATATTTCTAGAGGCAATCACTCTATCTTGAGCACATGACTCCATTACTAAGTCTATAATGTCTCCTCTTAAAGTTTGGTTGGTAGCCTCCAACTCTTGGGTATGTTTCTTCTCTTCCTTTAGGTCATTTTGGATGTTGAGCATTCTGCACTTGACTCTATCACCAAGTTCTTTCATGGTCTTCCAAGTTGCATCCCTTGCTGAATCAAAGAATGTAGTGTGCACCACTGAATTGGTGAACATGCAGAATCCTGATTCCTTGTGGTTGTCTTCCTTGTTTTTATACAAGTGAAGTTGCACCCACCAGTACTCAACTCCTTCATCCATCACAGGAAAACCTTTGTACACAGCTGCACCATGTATTTCCATTGTAACCATGAGGTCCTTGAGAGCCTTGGGAAATTCTGTCTCACACTCCAAAGTCATTGTCATGAGTGGTCCTTTCCTTACTGCTTCGTTGATGGAGTTCATCTACAATTAGAGTTGAGAAAGAAGATTAGAAAAGTTTACGAGAAGAATAGACAAGTGTAGAAGTTGTTAAAAAAATTTCCTTAGTGGTTTCCAATCCTAGGGTCATAATCCTACAGGCAACATAGTGCTCTGATACCATCTGTAAGATCCCTCCTTTATAAAGGAAAAGGATCCCTGTGATTGCAATGCTAGTCCCTGGATCAATGCTAGCATCCACAGTTTAAGATGAAGTACACAGAAACAAAGGTCATTATTACAGTCATTCCAGAGACAAACATAGTCTTTACAACTCCAAGGCCACAGGCCTAGTACAAGAGTTTGAATAAGTAAATAAAATAAAGTCTTCATCTTCATGTGCCACAGGCAAACATGTTGAGTGTAGACTCATGACTCCTAATCCTCATCAGAGTAACCTGCAACATCACAAGTTACAGCCACAGTGGGTCAATACATTGGAATAGTATTGGCAAGTGATACCTTTATATAATTTAAGTGGACTAGATACTATATGCAATTTGGCTAAGTGTAGCTTGGCTTGCTTTGCTCAAAATAGGTTTTGCCTATTAGTTGAAATCACTAAGTTTTTCTTTGTCAAAGATTTTCCCAAGGAACCACCAATAGACATTGAGGTCCTTCACCCTTGTTCACCCACAAGTTTTACTTAGAAATTGGGATGAGGAGATTCTTGATAGCTTCCATGTCTTGATGCTCAACTTGTCCAATACCAGGGACATGGCTAAGTACTTAGATTCTTCCATCTGCAGAGGTTGTGCACTTTCCCCACAAGCCTTGACTTTCACCAAGACAGGACCTTTCAGAAGCCTTCCCTTAGACCAAATGGACGCGCTCCAACCTATCATCCCACTACCACCAACTGTCCAAATGGCTAAGTTATTGCAACCTATATGATCCTGGCAGAGCCCATATTGCCAAGTGGCTGCACTAGAAGCTTCTTAACATTTGGCCTCTAAAATCTCTTTGTTCCTGGGTGGCTTTCCACAAGTGAGATACACAAGGTAAACCATAGAAATGGCCTTGTGTAACCACTCAACATAAACCATTCCTTCCATTCCACCCAGGTGTTTCATTTACTTAGTTGTTTTATTAGGCAAAACACAAGTCCAAAGACTTAGAAATATTTTCATCATAGCATGTATATTTCACCACCCTTGGTTGCTACTAGCTAGGCTAAGCATGGCATAGATAGGCATCTTAACTTAGAAATTTCTAGCAATTCTACAACTACTAGGATTTCCCAAGCTTAGTATATAAGCAAAATATAACATGCAAGACTGGCAGAATATTTCTAATGCTTAGTAGAAAACATAGGGACAAAAATATCATGAAGCACCACTTTCCTTGGTAGTTTGGAGAGTAGCTACACTCCTCACAATCACAATCACTATTGGCACCAAAATCTACACAAAGAATCATATCCACAAATCACATACAAAACATATACAAACAAAAATATATGAATGCATGCAATATGATATGTGATGATTTTTAAAACTCAACAAAGCAAGTGAACAGTACTGGTTCATAAACAAGTTAAAAACTTTCCAAACAACAATTATTTAAACCTTAAAACATTTCTTAAACAATTCATATACTCAAAATAGCCCTACACAAGTTTCTATAAATAAAACCATTTTAACAGAAGCAAAACATTAAACACATTGCATTTTTAGAAAGGGCTTGTTCCCCTGATTCCAATGATATAAAATTTATCAAAATCTAACGTGGAAATCAAAAGTTATAGCCAAAACAAATTCAAGCAACTAATAGATTCAAAATCTGTTTTTAAATCTAATCTCCAGCCACGCGTCATAACCTGATTGGCGCGTACCGGTTCGCGTCGGATCACGCTTCTGAGCTGCTGGATCTAACTTAATCACGCGGCCCAGATTGAATCATACCGCTTCGTCTATGTTCTATCGTATCCGCACGATCTAGATCTAACGGCGCTCAGCACTTGACCATCCAGTGGCGACGCTGGCGGCGGCGACAGGCGGCGACGCCTCTGTCAGAACTGCTGTCGGCGTTCTAGGTCGCGCAGGAGAGGGGTAAGGGGCTTACCGAACTCGCCGTGCGATACTGATGCTCAAGGTGGCGATGTCTAGTCAAGGGGCGCACTGTAGTGGCCGAGGGAGCTCGTCGGAGTTGCTGGCGGCGTCGGGCTTGGGTGGACGACGACGTTGGCGACGCTCCTGGTCACCCTAGCATGCACAAACGGCATTAGGAGATGCGCAAGACTACGGCGAACATGATTGTGTGAATCAGAGGCATATGGGAACAAGGGGCTCACCGAATTTGATCGCCGAAGTTGAGGATGTCGTCGGGAGCTTGCTGTGCTTGTCGAAGACGACGACCTGGGGCGGTACAGAAGGAACCAACGGTGTCAGTAGGTGCGGAAGGAAGTGGTGATGCTGTTTGCAAGAACCAGAGAAGAAGGGGCGCATGGGGCTCACCGAGATTGGTCGCCGGAGTGAGCTCTGTGTGCGGCGGCGCGAGGATGATTGCGGGCAGCCTAGGGGCGTTTTTGTCTGGCTTTGTTGGGGGAAATGGCCGCGATGGAGAGGTGGTCTTATAACCAGAGCGGGGGCGAGGATCGCGCGCGGTATCAAGGGAATTTAAGCGAGGAATCAACGCGGCAGTGAAGGGCGGAGGAAACGGCCGGCGACGTGGTCGTGGGCGCGATTTGGGGAAGATGAGGATGAGCTGGCGAGGTCCACCAGTCAGCGAGTGAAACAGAGAGGGGGTGGGGTCGTGTGGTCAGTGAACTGATGGGTTCATCCACGAGTGAGAGAGAGAGGGGGAACCCGGGTGGGCTTATTGGGCTGGATTCGTAGTTGGGCCAGATAGGTGGCGTTGGCCTTTTTCCATTTCTTTTCTCCTTTTGTTTTTCTGTTTTGATTTTCTAAAATGATTTTCAAATCCAAATCAAATGAGTTTGAATTCAAAACTTCTCTAGGTTTTTATACTGCAAACCTTGCACTCAAATGTGTGTCAAACACTACTGTTTATTCAAAACACTTTGATCAAATGAAAATAAAAATAAAACCAAGCCTTTATGATATATATACAATAGGCATAATATTGGTTTTATTTACTCCTTTTGTTTTGAAACTTTGTTCAAACTTTTGATGGTGCCTAAGTTTGAATTTCAAACCTTACTGAACCAAAACAAGTACTCTTCACATTGGAAGATAGCACTAAGGCTAGAGCAAACTTACATGAAATAATAAGCATATATGCTTCTGTTTTGAAATGACTTGTTTGAAATGAAACTCATATGATCATGGATGTATGGATGATATGCATGAGTTTGAAACATGATTTTTAGGGATGTTACAAGCGGTCTTGTACTCCTCGACATTGGTGGTCAAGGCCTCTACTTTGGCTTTGAGAGCCCTCTTCTGTGAACAAGGTCTCTCAATCACCACCTGTTGATGCTCGAGCTCGAAGTCCTTGGCCTCTAGTTCTGCAGTCATGTCTCGAATCCTCTTGTTCCTATTTGGACTCTCTTCTCTTGACTCTTGAACCTTTTATCCTGACTCTCAAACTTGGCCTCCATTTCCTTGACTATCTCATCTTGTTCCGCGAAGAGCTTGTCCTTCTCGCGAAGCTGCACCTGGAGTTCGTCATTGCTAAGCATGACATTGGTCCTTTCAGTATCTAGGTGCCTAAGAAGAACCTCTAAGTCCTGGAGATGTAGACGAATTGGCTCTGCCGTCTCTCTAGCAGTATCCTCGAAGTCAATGGCCTCACCATCCTCATCACATCTACCGAAGGCATGGAAGTGAGTACCTCTAATCTCCCGAGAGTGTCTCCCTAACAAGCGTCTAAGAAAATCCTGCATGACTACCTCTAGGCCTCTCTCCTTGTCATCATGCATGAGCTTGAAGGTGATGGCCTCCGTGGCTGGCTCAGTCTGGCGTCCTGGCTGAGTAACCTTGAAGCCCCAAAGGTCCTTCCTATCGAACTTGGTGAGGGGAAGCATCATGATGGTAGGAAGTGGGAGATTGAGCACACTAGTGAGCTCAATAAGACGGGTGCCAAAACGAGTTCCCTTGAACTCTTTAGCTGTGCTGATAGTAACATTAGGCATCTAGTTTATAAGATAGAAAAAGTTAGAATCAACATACATAGAGATGAATCACAAGACAAGGCATCACAAGCATATCTTTGATAATCAAAACACACAAGTCATGGCATACATAAATCCAATACAAGCATCCAAGGTTCAACTTATTTTAAAGAACATTTTTGGGAAATATAAAGATAAGTGTGGTGGTCCAACTAACGAAGTACGTTACAATCCCATCTCACTTGCCAAGTTGGCTAACAGGGCATCCCTAGAGGCAATCTGTCGACCTTGATCACATGACTCCATTGCTAAGTCTATGATGTCCTCTCTTAAACGTTGGTTGGCAGCCTCTAACTCTTGGGTATGCTTCTTTTCTTCCCTAAGGTCATTCTACATGTTGAGCATTCTGCACTTGATTCTATCACCAAGCTCTTTGATGGCCTTCCAAGCTGCACCCCTTGCTGAATCAAAGAATGTGGTGTGCATCACTGAGTTGGTGACCATGCAGAATCCTGATTCCTTGTGGTTGTCTTCCTTGTTTTTATACAAGTGAAGTTGCACCCACCAGTACTCAACTCCTTCATCCATCACAGGAAAACCTTTGTACACAGCTGCACCATGTATTCCCATGGCAACCATGAGGTCTTTGAGAGCCTTGGGGAATTCTGTCTCACATTCCAAAGTCATAGTCATGAGTGGTCCCTTCCTCACGGCTTCATTGATGGAGTTCATCTACAAATAGAGATGAGAAAGAAGATTAGAAAAGTTTACGAGAAGAAAAGGCAAGTGTGGAAGTTGTTGAAAATTTTTCCTTAGTGGTTTCCAATCCTAGGGTCATAATCCTACAGGCAACACAGTGCTCTGATACCATCTGTAAGGCAGGGATCCCTGTGATTGCAATGCTAGTCCCTGGATCAATGCTAGCATCCACAGTTTAAGATGAAGTACACAGAAACAAAGGCATTATTACATATCATTCCAAAGACAAACATAGTCTTTTACAAACTCCATGGCCACAGGCCTAATACAAGAGTTCAAATATAGAATAAGATAAATAAGTCTTCATCTTCATGTGCCATAGGCAAGCATGTTGAGTGTAGACTCATAACCCCTAATCATCATCAGAATAACCTGCAACATCACAAGTTACAGCCACAGTGGGTCAATACATTGGAATAGTATTGGCAAGTGGTACCTTAGTAAAATAATAGCAGTATAGGTACTATATGCATTTTGGCTAAGTGTAGCTTAGGCTTGCTTTGCTCAAAATAGGTTTTACCTATCAGTTGAAAACACTAAGCTTTTCTTTGACAAAACTTTCCCAAGGAACCACCAATAGAAATTGGTGAACCTTCACCCTTGTTCAACCACAAGTTTTTACTTTGAAATTGGGATGAGGAGATTCTTGATAGCTTCCATGTCTTGATGCTCATGTTGTCCAATACTAGGGACATGGCTAAGTACTTAGATTCTTCCATCTGAGAGGTTGTGCACTTTCCCCACAAGACTTGATTTTCACCAAGACAGGATCTTTCAGAAGCCTTCCCTTAGACCAAATGGACGCGTTCCAACCTATCATCCCACTACCACCAACTGTCCAAATGGCTAATTTATTGCAACCTATGTGATGCAGGCAGAGCCCATATTGCCATGTGGCTTCACTAGAAGCTTCTTGACATATGGCATCTCAAATCCCTTTGTTCCTGGGTGGCTATCCACAAGTGAGATACACAAGGTAAACCATAGACATGGGCCTTGTGTAACCACTCAACACAAACCATTCTTTCCATTCCACCCAGGTGTTTCATTCACTTAGTTGTTTTATTAAGAAAAAACACAAGTCCCAAGACTTAGGAATATTTTCTCATAGCATGAATATATAACCACCCTTGGTTGCTACAGCTAGGCTAAGCATGGTATTGATAAGCATCTTAACTTATAAATTTCTAGCAATTCTACAACTACTAGGATTTCCCAAGCATAGCATATAGATTAAAATATTCATGCAAGTCCTATACAAAATATTTCTAGTGCATAGCTGAAAAACATAGGAATAAAATCATGAAGCACTACTTGGCTTGGTAGTTTGGGGAGTAGCAACAATCTTCACAATCACAATCACTATTTGCACCAAAATCTACACATAAAATAATGGCACAAAATCACATACACAATATATACAAACAAAAATACATGAATGCATGCAAAATGCCATATGATGATTTTCTACACCAATCAAGACAAGTACACAGTACTGAATCATAAACAAGTCCAAAACATGCCAATTAAATTTATTTGAACAACAAAACATTTTTCAAATAATTACTACACACAAATTATGCCTACAAATGTTTCTGTAAAAACAACCATTTTTATAGAGGCAAAACATTACACACATTGCATAAATGGAAAGTATTTACTCTCCTGATTCCAACGATATAAAATTTGTCAAATTTGAATGTGTGGATCAAAAGTTATGAATTTTACAAGTTTAAACATCTAATAGATCTAAATTCTGTTTTTAAAACAAAGGACTGGCCACGCGGCGCTCTCTGATTGGTTGATACCGATTCACGTGGATCAACTAACGTGGACCGTCAGATCTAACTTAAATCGCACAGCCAGATCTGTTCAGTACCCCTTCGTTTAAGTGATCTATCTAACACGTTGGATCTGGATCTAACGGCTCGCGATCAAGCGACCAAACTCTGGCGGCACTAGCGGTAGGAGGCGACTCTGTCAGAGACGTTGCCGACGATCTAGGTCGCGCGGGAGAGGGAGAGGTGGCTTACCGTGTTCGCCGTGTGCTGCTGATGCTCAAGGTAGGCTTTGTTGGCGAAGGGGCGCACAGTGGATGTCGCTGGAGCTCGTCGGAGTTGTGTGCGGCGTCGGGTGCTTGCAGACGACGACGTTCCCGAGGTTCTGCGTCGCCCTAGCACGAGTCAGCGGCATTAGGGGGTGCGCAAGTCTACGGCGAACACTACTGGATCAAGGAGAATACAAGGGGCGGTCAGATTATACCTCAATTGCTCGTCGGAGTTAGACGGCGGTTCTGTCACTTGCGGCCGTGAACGGGGACGGCGAGCTAGGTCACGACAAAACAAATGGAAGGTATCAGGGAACACGCAAGAACTTGTTGGACACGATTGTTTGAACCAGAGAAACGGGGGCGGTCGGAGCTCACCGGAATCGGTCGCCGGAGGTCGTCGGTGCTGCGGGCTTCTGAGCTTGAATGCGCGCAGCCTGGTGGCGGAGTGAGCGAGGAAAGTGGGGGGAAATGACCGTGGCGGCAAGGGGTTTAAGTAGCCAGAAGCGGGGCGAAGATTGCACGCTGAATCAATGGGATTTAAGCGAGTTTTAATCGCGGCGTCACTGCACGATGGTAACGGCGGGGCGGTGACTGCGCGCGAGAAATTGGGGAAGACGACGCTGACGTGGAGAGGGCCCAGTGCTCAGTGGCTGCAGGGCTGGTTCGTCGCAGGTGAGAAAAGACAGAGAGAAGAGTGGCCCGGGTGGGCTGCTTTGCTTGTTGGGCTGGATTGCTGGCGCCAGGCCCAGTTGGGTTTTTAAACCTTTTTCTTTTTCTAATTCGATTTTCTGGAATCAATTTCAAATGAATTTAAAAGCATTTGAATTTCAAATCTTTCTGGCCATTTGTAATATGAATCCTGTATAATTTTGAGTATAAAACCATGCTGCCTTGCTGGACTTGCATGGTCCTTTGAAGATTTTTAAAAATAAAAGTGCCTTAGCACATGGTTTGATGAAGATCTAAAAATGGTTTTAAAACCATATTTGTTTTGGAAATTTTTGTCCAAGCTTTGCTCATAACCATACCAATCCTATGAATTTACAACAATGGTTTTTAAAATAATTAGTCCCTCACTAGAGAGTGGTATGGAAATAATATTTGGTTCACATAAAATAATAGCACTTAGTGCTTCTGTTTTCTTGAAATGAGTTTGAAATTGATCCCTAAATGATATGCATGCATGAATGATATGCAATCTTTGAAAACATGATTTTAGGGATGTTACATCTTACCTAAGAACATGAACCACAACGAGGATAACCAAATTGTTGACAACTCGTTGTAAATTAGATATTGACTATAGTAGGAGAGACAGACACCCGCTAGCCACTTATGCAAAACCAGTTGTATGTCAAGCGTGGAACAGGTCTCATGTGTGAGGACATGTAAAGTTTGTCCGAGCCGCTTCATCCCACTATGCCACCAATATCCAAAGTACAACTAAGAAGCAATAAAATGATTATCATCGCCCACATACTCATATGTGTACTACCCGTGCAAAGCATCTACGCATAGATCCGGCTCTGATACCACTTTAGGGTTCGCAGCATAGAAAACAAAAAAATTCCTACGATGGGAACAACTATGTACCAAGATCTATCTACTAGATACAAACAACGGGTGGATGTATATCCGTAGAGAACATACCCTTGAAGACCGACAAAGCTTAACGAGTCCAAACTCGTTGTTGATGTAGACGATCTCTTGCCGATCTCAAGATCGAGAGGAAGTTCTTAGCACCGCAACTTAGCGACGCATCCGTGCTCGCACACACGTCCGAGGCACCAAGCAACCTCCGCCTCCTTGCTCCAGCGATGCAGCGGAAGCACAACTCTTTCTTGCCGAATAGCCACCGGGAACATGTATCTCCCTAGTCCGAGACCATGGGGGATAAATACTAGAGGGGGAGAGAGATCCTTCATGAGGAGGTGTGAGTGAGAGAGAGGGAGGGGGCTCCTTTTATAGGGAGAGGGGGGACACCCAAGGGGATATGTACCTAGCCATGGGGCTGCCCCTCCCCTCCTTTCATTCATTTGGGTGGACACTCCACTCACACAAATGCCTTTCAGTTCCTCCACTCAAAAACCCACTCAAATTCCCATTAAATTTCCACCAAATTTAATGCAAACTCTCATTAAATAAAACTCCTTTTATTTATTCAGAATTTTGTCAATTACTTTAATGACAAACATTATCATACAACCCCTTGCTAGTATTTCATTTCACATGCAAAAACACTTTCTGCAATTTCACCCGAAAACCCGTTTCGGTATCTAGTGAAATAAATTCCTGCGCTTGTTATTCTTTCCGGCATGAAACTTTTGCTCCAAATGGATGTATGTGTCTCTTAAGTGTGTCACTCTACGGTTCGTGAATAATGTATACATGAACGAGACCCCTCTCCGATCAATAATCAGAAGCGGGACCTGGAGATCTGTACTGACTCCCACACATTCAACAATGACTTTCTTGGGATCTTGAGAACCTTTTACGCTAGTATCTTAATCCTTTTGTTTCGCGATATATTACATGTCCGAGATTCGATCATCGGTATCTCCATACCTAGTTTGATCTCGTTACTGACATGCACTCTTTTCTCGTTCCCGTGATATAACATTCTAGTCATCAAATCACTTGCTTGCAAGCTAATCAATGTGATATCACCGAGAGGTCCCAGATCATATCCATCCGTCATCGGGATGAACAAATTCCACTCTCGATCCATGGGAGTCAACATAACACTTCAGTAGTACTGAACCCATCTTTATAATCACCCTGTTACGGTGTGACGTTTGATGTTATCAAGATACTCTTCCGGTGTTGGTGATTGACATGATATCATGGTCTAAGGATTAGTATCAATTCGTATGATGTTACAGCAATATAAACTCAATGACTTTGATCGTAATGTTATACTTTGGATGAATGTTCATCACATCATTACACTAATGTTGTGACCTCGTTATTAACAACATCCAATGTCCATGATCAGGAAACCTTGATCATCTTGTTAATCAACGAGCTAGTTTATGAGAGAGGCATAACTAGGAACTTCCTTTTTGTTTATTAAACACACATGTATTAACGTTTCCGTATTAATACAATTATAGCATGCAAAATAAACATTTATCATAAATAAGGAATGCGATAATAACCACTTTATTATTGCCTCTCGGGCATATTCCCTTCAGGTATGTTAGCACAGGTTCACCCACACAACACTTACAACACCAAAGAAGAGTACTCAGCTATCTGAAGCGAAAGCACTTGACAGAATTTCCATGTGTCCTCGAGAACATTTGGTCCTTATAAGTATTTCTACCGGCTTGTCCTTTGCTAAGAAAGGATTGGGCCACTTGATGCGTTTGTTTGTTGTCTTTATTACTTGCAATTTTTTTGTTGCTTTATTAGAAAACCACTAAAAATCCGTTTGCTAAGTATTTATAGAGAGTTCCTGCACCATACCACTAGTAAACACCTTCTGCTCCTCGTTGGGATCGACACTCCTATTTATCGAAAGTACTCGATACCTATTTATGGAAAACTACTACCACTATTAGGGTAGTAGATGAACCACCACCTGTTGAGATAGATCCTTTTAAGATATCTACAAGTATTGTTGATCGTGTTATGGATAATTATTATTTAGGGGATGGAACTGTCCATCTTGGTGATCATTTGCTTTTTATCCATGAATTATGCGGGTTGTTTAAGTGTGCAGGTATCACAACTGAACAGGTGAAGAAGAAGTTACTCTCCATATCCTTGAAAGGGAGAGTTGAAGAATGGTATAAGTTGCTGAAGAATGGACAATCCATGGAATGGGAGGAGATGGAATCTCTCTTTTATTCTAAATTTTATCCTCCCAGTGAGATTCATAAGGATAGAAATCTTATTTATAACTTTTGGCCTTGTGACGGAGAGAGTACAGCTCAAGCTTGGGGGAGATTGAAGTTACTAATTCTTAGATGTCCTATTCATGAACTCCCTAACAATATTATTATTAATAACTTTTATGCTAGGCTCTCTCTTCATGATAAAGATTTACTAGATGCTTCTTGTGCTGGATCATTCACACGTATGAAGGAAGAAGCTAAATGGGATCTCCTAGACCGTATTAAAGGGAACACTGAAGCTTGGGAGAATGATAAGGGAAGAAAGTTAGGTATAAACTATGATTATGAATGCATTAAATATTTTATGGGAACTGATGACTTCCGTGATATTAGTAATGAGTTTGGTCTTGATCCTCAAGTTCTTGCAAAATGTTTTAAGGCCTTTTCCTCTTATATTGAAATTCCTAAGAAAGAGTGGGACAAGTACCATGCTCCTTATAAAGACATTGTTACCCATGTTCCTGCTAGCATAGAGGTTTGTACTGTTGATCCTATTTTGCCTGAACATTATGTTGAGAAAACCCTTTTTCTACTAAGGTAAAGGAACATTCTATCATAGCTAATGTGGTTAGCAAAAGTGCAAAGAAAACCGTGGATCCCGATGAGCAAATTAATATTGAGCCTGTGGTAGGTATTGTGAAAGATCTTGTGACTAGAAATATAGAGGATGAGCACATTGTCTTCTTTGAAGACGCTACTAATATTGTTGCTCATCCTAAAAAATCTAGAAAAGCTAGTGTCCGTGTGCTTTCTGTTAGAATTGGTGATCATAGCTATTATGGTTTTTGTGATATTGGTGCTAGTTCTAGTGTTATACCTTATGATCTTTATAGGGAAATTATGCATGAAATTGGTCCTTGTGAGCTTGAGGACATTGATGTGGTTATTCACCTTGCTAGTAGAGAGACAGTCTGTCCCATTGGCATCGTAAGATATGTGGAGGTTCTTTGTGGTAAGATTAAATATCCTGCTGATTTTCTAGTACTTGGTAAAGAAGCTAGTAAAACCTATCCTATTATATTTGGTAGACCCTTCTTGAATACTTGTGGGGCTATCATAGACTGTAGGAAGGAAAAAGTTTTGACTAAGTTTGATGGAGAGTCTTATGAGTTTAATTTTTCCAAATTTGCCAAAACTCCTTATGAAAATGAACTGCCTAATGAGGATTTCAGGGTTGAACAAATTTCTGCTATTTCTCTTGCTCCTAACAATGCCTTGCAGCAGTTTATAGAAGATCATGAGAGCGATGTCTTCATGAAGGAAAGAAATGAGATTGACGAGGTTTTTCTACGTCATCCTGAGCAAATTAAGAATAATCTACCTGTGGAATATTTGGGTACCACATTACCACCTAAAGGGGACCCTATTTTCGAATTAAAACCTTTACCTGATGATCTTAAACATGCTTATCTTGATAATAAGAAAGTTTATCCTGTTATTATTAGCTCTAAACTTTCAGGAAAGGAAGAAGAGAGGTTATTAGAGATACTGAAGAAACACCAGGAGCTATGGGTTATACTCTTGATGATTTAAAAGGAATTTCTCCCACTATATGTTAGCATGCTATTAATATAGAGCATGATGCAAAACCAGTTGTTGAGCACCAACGCCGTCTAAATCCTAAGATGAAGATATGGTAAGAAATGAGGTATTAAAACTCCTTGTTGCTGGTATTATTTACCCTATTGCTGATAGTCAATGGGTTAGCCCTGTTCACTGTGTCCCCAAGAAAGGGGGAATAACTGTTGTGCCTAATAAAGATAATGAGCTTATACCCCAAAGAGTAGTGGTTGGGTATAGAATATGCATTGATTTTAGAAAGATTAATAAAGTTACTAAGAAATATCATTATCCTTTGCCCTTTATTGATCAAATGCTTGAGAGGTTGTCCAAAAAGACTCACTTTTGTTTTCTTGATGGTTATTCTGGATTTTCTCAAATTGCTGTGAAAGCACAAGACCAAGAGAAAACTACTTTCACGTGTCCTTATGGTACTTATGCTTATAGGCGTATGCCTTTTGGTCTTTGTAATGCTCTTGCTACCTTTCAGAGATGTATGTCTGCTATCTTTCATGGTTTTTGTGAAGAAATTGTGGAGGTTTTCATGGACGATTTCTCCGTCTATGGAACTTCTTTTGATAAATGTTTGCACAACCTTGATAGAGTTTTGCAGAGATGTGAAGAAAACAACCTTGTTCTTAATTGGGAGAAATGCCATTTCATGGTTAACGAAGGGATTATTCTTGGACACAAAATTTCTGAAAGGGGCATTAAAGTTGACATAGCCAAAATTGAAGCAATTGAGAAGATGCCTTGTCCTAGAGATATAAAAGAGTTTGATCTGCATAATGTGGATAGTAAAGGTGCTGAAAATCCTGTTGCTGGCAATTTATCTCGTTTAGAAAACATTTCTTTTGACCCATTGCCTGTTAATGATAGTTTTCCAAATGAGCAGTTGGCTGCAATAAGGGTAAGTCCACATGAAAGTCCTTGGTATGCTGATTATGCTAACTTTATTGTTTCCAAATATTTTCCTCCAACCTTTACAGCTCAGCAAAGAGGAAAATTCTTTTATGATCTAAGGCATTACTTTTGGGATGACCCACATTTATACAATGTAAGGAGTGGATGGCATTATGCGGAGATGTGTTCTAGAATTTGAAAAACAAGAGATATTGATAAAATGTCATGGCAGTGCTTATGGAGGACATCATGCTGGGGATAGGATTGCACAAAAAGGTTTTACAATCTGGATTTTATTGGCCTACCCTTTTCAAAGACGCAAGGAAGTTTGTCTTGTCATGTGATGAATGTCAACGAGTAGGTAACATTTCTAGACGAAATGAAATGCCTATGAATTATTGTCTTGTTATTGAACCTTTTGATTGTTGGGGATTTGACTTTATGGGTCCTTTATCTCCTTCAAAAGGGTATACTCATATTATTGTTGTTGTTGACTATATTACAAAGTGGGTAGAAGTCATACCTACAAACAGCGCTCACGGTAAGACCTCTTTGAAAATGCTCAAGGATGTTATTTTTCCTAGGTTTGGTGTCCCTAGATATCTCATGACTGATGGAGGCTCTCATTTTATTCATGGGGGTTTTAGAAAAACTCTCGCTAAGTATGATGTAAACCATAGAATTGCTTCAGCTTATCACCCCCAAACCAGTGGGCAAGTAGAACTTTCCAATAGGGAAATTAAATCTATCTTGTAGAAGACTGTTAATAGATCTAGGAAAAATTGGGCTAAAAAGTTGAATGACGCTTTGTGGGCTTATAGAACTGCTTATAAAAATCCTATGGGGATGTCTCCTTACAAAATGGTCTATGGGAAAGCTTGTCACTTGCCCTTAGAATTAGAACACAAAGCTTATTAGGCAGTGAAAGAGTTGAATAGAGATTTTAAACTTGCCGGTGAGAAAAGATTGCTTGACATGAGTACCTTAGATGAGTGGAGGAGTGAAGCTTATGAAAATGCTAGGCTCTTTAAGGCAAAAAGTAAAAAGATGGCATGATAGGATAATTCTCAAAAGAGAGTTCCATGTTGCTGAGAAAGTTCTTTTGTATAGGTCACGTTTCAGATTTTTTGCAGGGAAACTACTCTCAAAATGGGAAGGACCTTTTGCTATCAAAGAACTATATCGTTCAGGTGCCATCAAATATCTTCCTTGAAGGATGACACAACTCAAGTGGTGAATGGTCAAAGACTAAAGCATTATATTTTTGGAGAGTCATATAATGAAGACGTTGACACAATTCAACTGGTGACTCCAGAAGAATTTATTAGAAACCAAACACCAGAATCTGCAGAGTTCATCTTGGAATAGGTAAAAATGGTGAAAATAGAAGGTTCGTGAAAGCCTAATCTTTTTATATTTTTGATGTTTCTAATACATATGGAATATTACGAGACGGAACAGAGGAGGAAACGGAGGCCGGGTGGCCACACCCACCCCAGGCACGGGCCCCAGCTGGCCGTGCCTGGAGGGGGTGTGAGCCTCCCGAGCTCCGTCTCCGCCACGTTTTCATACCAGTACCTTCCTTATGCATTGAAACTTCGTAATATATAACCCCCCGGATCCCCCGAGGTTCGTGCATCGTGTTCTCGTCGTGTTTTCGTTTTGATCTGTTTCTGTCAGGAAATCTTCTCAAGTTTAGAGCACCATGGTCTCCGCCAACGACAAAGGCAAGAAACCCAAGGAAGATGATCCTCAAAACCCCAAGGAGGAGGAGATTTTGGTAGGGTATGAAGGAGGCATGGAGGAGGACAAGCATCCGGACACCCGCGCTACCATCGCAAGCATTGGAGTGATGGCAAAACCTACCAAGCTTAGGAGGAAGCACGGATGTCCACAGGAGGGAGAACTCCGCGTCATATCCTCTCTCCACGGACACTTCCTCCTCGTACCACTCGTTCTAACCATGCAGGGAAGGAGGACTCTAAGAAGGAAGAGTGAGTAAATAATAACAAGGACTGGAAGTCTAGTCCTGACATGATCATAAACTGCATTAAGCAGAATTCGGAGTTGATTCGTACTCTGACCTTTGAGATTCTGGATTTGAAGAAACTTATTGAAGAGCTTATCAAGAGACCACCACCATCGAAGGAGTAATTCATCATCAGGTTTGGCATCCCCTTGGCTTGTTCCAAGCTTGGGGGAGTGCCGCGGTATCACCACCATTATCTTCTATCTCTTACCTTTTTAGTGAATTCATATCTTTGGTAGAGAAGTTACCTTATAGTTGATTATTTATGTATCCCTTGGTGTGAGTGCCTTTATTGAATATTAATGAGAAGTCTCATCTTTTACTTTTTGCACTTCTTATTTTAGTTTGCAATCTCTATTATATTATTGATCTTGTTGATCAGTATTGGCATCACTTTGGGAGCATCAAGTAAATCTAAATTGGTTTTGGCAAATCAAGCTCTGGTCAGTAGCAACACTTTTTGATGTTTGAAGGGAAAAGAAAAAGCTTACAGGTATTTTGTATCATTTATTTTATTTCTTGTTGGCTCATAATCTTAGTATTCTTTATTTAAGAGCTTTTGTGTCTTCAAGTAAGATTGCATGATTGGCTTTATTACTTGTATGTTTGCTTGTTTCCTTCAACTGTCTTTCTTGCTACCCAGCCTTGCTAGCCAAAAACCTGTTTTGAGAAGGCATACTTCTCATGTTTTCAAACCCTTTGAACCAAACATGTGCCATTTGTGTCCACTATATCTACCTATTAGCATTATTGCTATTCCAAGTGAATTCTCAAGCTTCATCTATCTTTCGAATTAAAAAGTATTTTGTTATGTGAAAACTAGTTAGTAAAGCTCTCACGAACTTGATGGACACCTTATTTTCTTGACCCTAATAGACTTGAACCATTGTGTCATCGAAGTTGTATATGCTTGCATCTATACGTTGGAATTAGTAGAACCATGTTGTCATGGGGAACGTTTTCAACATTGCACTTGTACTCTTTACACAGTTGATATATTGCTCTTTTGTCTATGGATGTCACTGGTGTGAAATAAAGATGGGACTTGTAAGTCCATGGAGTTTGTATTCTGTGTTAGAGAAACGCCTGGGCCGCTAGCCTAAGCCATGCCTAATCATGGTGGAAACTTGCAGCATCACCATAGTGACCTATCTATGAAGCATCCTCAATAAAAAGCTATGCACATAGTAAATAAAAAGATCATTGAGATGCTCATTTTATGCTTGCCTTGTCATTTTAGTTATGGGATAGCTCCTGTACCATGTGCAAGGGGTACCCCGTTGGCGGTTCTCTATGATACACATGTACTCACAATGACAAGAACTTACCGGTAACTGAAGTTGAGTAGCATGAGGAGTGGCCCTCATATTAAAGTGACATGAGATTGCCAACTTATATTTCATCAAGCATATACTCCATCCTTGTTCACTTTAACCTTAATCATCTCAAGATGCCTATGATAGGGGCAATGAGGGCTCAAATCTAGTAAGTACCGTAATCTTTTGGAAGCTCTTTATGACTTGCAATCCCTGCTTCCCTCTATGAAGGGACCTTTCTCCTACTTCCAAGTTGAGTCAGTGAACCTACTTCCTCTCTATCTCCAGCAAGCACTTGAGTTGTTGTGTTTCAAGCATTCATATGGTGATTTATTCAATCATGTTCTTTATCTTCCTTGTTTGCAAAAGACTCTTATCTATTGAGTATTACTTTGAAAGTCTTCATTGTGAAAAAACCTTTTTGAGCAAAGAGTGCTCCTGTTTTGAAAACTTCTACAAAAAGTTGTTTCTGAAACTGTTCTGATCTGATCCAACGCTGCAAGTGGCGACGCCTCTGAGAGATGCACACGTACGGCACCGCAACGTATCCTCCTTCCTCGGTCCAGCAAGTGGGGTGGAGAGATAGATTGGATATACATCATGACGGCGTGGTGCAAAGGTGGAGAGTTTCTGCGGCAGGGCTTCGCCTACGTGCAGTCGGGAGAGAGAGAGGTAGGGCAGTAGCTGGCGGCTAGGGTTTGGGGTGGAGGGAGGGTGCGCCCCCTGCCCACCTTATATAGGGGGCTGGCCGTCCCCCTTGCCCCTCCTCCAAGCCCTAGGGCCGGCGGCCAGAAGGGTGGAGTGGGGGCAAGTCTTCCCCCCCCCCCCCCTTCTAGAAGGTCCCCTAGGGTTTCCCCTAGGGTTTTGGCTGGTTGGGCCTATGGGGCCTTGTGCCCCTGGCCCAATGCGGACAGGGAACTCCCTCGTAGGCCCACGCCCACCTCCGACAAGTGGTGCCACGTTGGTCCCACTCCGGAAGCTTCTAGAATCTTCCGGTACAATACCGAACATTCCGAAACAATTCCGAAATCCAAAAACTGCTTTCCTTTATATGAATCTCATTCTCCGGACCATTCCGGAACCTCTTGTGATGTCCTGGATCTCATCCGAGACTCCGAACAAAAACTCATAAACCAATTATCCATTCTATCCTAGCGTCGAAGCACGTTAAGTGTGTGACCCTACGGGTTCGAGAATATGCAGACATGATCTTCTATCAATAATCAACAGCGGGGTCTGGAAACCCATATTGACTCCCACATATTCATCGATGATCATATCGGATGAACCACGATTCCAGGATTCAATTAATCCCATATTTATATTCCCTTCGTCACGCGATATTTTACTTGCCCGACATTCGATCGTTGGTATCGGCATACCTAGTTCAATCTCGTTCACAGCAAGTACTTTACTCGTTTAGTAATCCGATATCACTTTGTGATTAACTCCTTAACCATGTGCTTGCAAGCGGTGTTGATATCGATTACCGAGTGGGCCCGAAGTATATCTCTCTGACTTGGGAGGGACAAATCCCATCTCGATACATACAACCCAACAAGTACTTTCCGATCACCTGAGAGACACCTTTATGATCACCCTCTCATAGGATGACGTTTGATGACCTCAAAGCTTTCTTCCGATACCAGGGAGTTGCCAGAAGACAAAGCATGCCAGAAGGGGAGGCGAAGAAGGGCCACTGGGGGCCCACACCCCCCTAGGCGCGGGTCCCCCTAGGCCACGCCTAGGGCAGGTGTGGCCCACCTGCTCGGCTCCCGACTCTGCCCTCTCGCCTATATCTTCCTTACGGAACCCTAACACCAGGGGAGAGACCACATATAGGTTTCCGCCGCCTCTGCGGGGCGGAAAACATCGAGAGAGAAAGATCTCTCCGGTAGACAGATTTCTGCCGGGGAAATTCCTTCCCGAAGAGGGGAGATTGTCGCCATCAACATCGTCATCAAGCTAGGCTTCATCAGGATCATCATAATCCACAACATCATCTCCACCAGCACCATCATCATTACTCCATCCCGCTGTAACAATCGTGTTGAATACTTCCTTAGTTCATTAGGGGAAACTTATAGGTGTTGATTACTATTGTAGTTGATGCTTGTGAGTGGAACCATTGGATTATTGTTTATGTTTAGATTGTTATCCATTACCATATCATCTTTGATCTTGATCCATATGATGTCTCGTGAGTAGTTCGTTTAGTTCTTGAGGACATGGGAGAAGTCATGTTGTTAGTAGTGGATTTGTTTTGAGTTATTATTCAATGGTTTAGTATTTAAGTTGTGGTGCTATTCTTCTAGTGGTGTCATGTGAATGGCGACTACATGATACTACACCATTTATGGGCCTAGGGGAATGCATTGTGTATTTGGCTACTAATTGTGGCGTTGCCGGAGTGATAGAAACCTGAACCCCCGTTAGGACACCATTGCACAAGGGAGCGTAGGATCTCAGAGTTTAAGGCTGTGGTTAGATTTATATCTTAATTAATTTCCTGTAGTTGCGGATGCTTGCAGGGGGTTTATTCACAAGTATGTATTAGTCCAAGTAAGGTTGGTATGTTAGCACAGGTTCACCCACGCAACACTTACAACACCAAAGAAGAGTACTCAGCTATCTGAAGCGAAAGCACTTGACAGAATTCCCATGTGTCCTCGAGAACGTTTGGTCCTTATAAGTATTTCCACCAGCTTGTCCTTTGCTAAGAAAGGATTGGGCCACTTGATGCGTTTGTTCGTTGTCTTTATTACTTGCACTTTGTTTTGTTGCTTTATCAGAAAACCACTAAAAATCCGTTTGCTAAGTATTTACAGAGAGTTCCTGCTCCATACCACTAGTCAACACCTTCTGCTCCTCATTGGGATTGACACTCCTATTTAACGAAAGTACTGTGATACACCCCCTATACTTGTGGGTCATCATGGCCACCCCGTGGCGCCCCTCCGTCTCGTCTTCTGGGGTCGCCCATGGTAAAATATTGACTTTGGCTTTTGTCTCGTCCAATTCCGAGAATATTGATTTTCTGCCTTTCTGGAACCAAAAACAGAAGAAAACTGGCAATTGACACTATGGCAACTTGTTAATAGGTTAGTTCTAGAAAAAAATATAAAAACACCTCAAAGTGTAAAAGCAAAGCAAAGTAGATAATAAACAAGCATGGAGCATCAAAATTTATAGATACGTTTTCAACGTATCAATCCCATGTGCCCTCTTCCCTACCCCCTAGCCTGGCCGGCATGCCTTCGACAGACGTGCCGCCACCGCAATCACCATTTGTGCCGCTCAGTTTTGGTCAGAGCATCTTGATCCGCTGGATCTAGATCCAGTGGCTACGATTAGAAATTTAGGAGAAAGGGTACGAGAAGATCTGGACCACTGGATCTCACTTAGATCTGACGGTGCACGTGTGTGATCCGCGTGAACCGGTACCAGCCAATCAGGAAGCGCCGCGTGTCCAGGGTTTTGATTTAAAATCCAGATTTGTTCTATTAGATGTTTTAACTTGCAAAATTCATAACTTTTGATCTGTAATTCAGAAAATACAAATTAGGTGTCTATGGATTCAGAAAAATGTGATCTTTGCATCTATGGCCTTACTTTGGTCATTTGCTTCTGTCAAATTAGAATTTTATGTAGAGACATTTGTAGGACTATTTTGACTATGTAAGTTTTAGATTATTATTTTAGGTGGTTTTTGTGTTATTTAGACTTTAGATTGTATGCTTTTTCTTCAGTATGGTAGAGTTTGATTTTAAAAGTGTGGAAAATCATCTCATTGCATTTTGCATGCATTCATACTATTTTTGAATGTTATATTGATTTGTGTATTTTGTTGCATGTTTATGTTGTGTAGATTGTGTGGATTGTGAAGTGTGTGATTTTGAGGATTGTACCTATTCTCCTAGCTACCAAGGAAAGTGATATTTCATATTATGTCCTATTATTTTGCCTATTGCATTAGTAATATTTTTAGTAGGATTTTCAAAGTATATGCTGAAGGGTTTCTCCGCATAGTAAATCAAAAAAATTCTACGGATGCGAACGGGAAAGCCAAGATCTAATCTAGGAGATGCAATCAACGAGAGGGATAGATGAGATCTTCATACCCTTGAAGAAATCGCACAGCGGAACGTTCAACAGAACGTGGTTGATGTAGTCGTACTAGCCTTCTCCTCCTCGCGATCCGATCCAACGCCGCAAGTGGCGACGCCTCTGAGAGATGCACACGTACAGCACCGCGACGTCTCCTCCTTCCTTGGTCCAGCAAGTGGGGTGGAGAGATAGATTGGATCTACAGCACGACGGCGTGGTGCAAAGGTGGAGAGTTTCTGCAGCAGGGCTTCGCCTACGCGCAGTCCGGAGAGAGAGAGAGAGAGAGAGAGAGAGAGAGAGAGAGAGAGAGAGAGAGAGAGAGAGAGAGAGAGAGAGAGAGAGAGAGAGAGAGAGAGAGAGAGAGAGGAGAGAGAGAGAGAGAGAGAGAGAGAGAGAGAGAGAGAGAGAGAGAGAGAGAGAGAGAGAGAGAGAGAGAGAGAGAGAGAGAGAGGGGTAGGGCAGCAGCTGTCGGCTAGGGTTTGGGGTGGAGGGAGGGTGCGCCCCCTGCCCACCTTATATAGGGGGCTGGTCGGCCCCCTTGACCCTCCTCCAAGCCCTAGGGCCGGCGGCCAGAAGGGTGGAGTGGGGGGCAAGTCTTCCCCCCTTCTAGAAGGTCCCCTAGGGTTTCCCCTAGGGTTTTGGCCAGCTGGGCCTATGGGGCCTTGTGCCCCTGGCCCAATGCGGCCATGGCACTCCCGCATAGGCCCACCCCCCCCCCTCCTACAAGTGGGGCCACGTTGGTACCACTCCGGAAGCTTCTAGAACCTTCCGGTACAATACCGAACATTCCGAAACAATTCTGAAATCCGAAAACTGCTTTCCTTTATATGAATCTTATTCTTCGGACCATTCCGGAACCTCTCGTGATGTCCTAGATCTCATCCGAGACTCCTAACAAAAACTCATAAACCAATTATCCATTCTATCCTAGCGTCGAAGCACGTTAAGTGTGTGACCCTACGGGTTCGAGAATATGCAGACATGATCTTCTATCAATAATCAACATCGGGGTCTGGAAACCCATATTGACTCCCACATATTCATCGATGATCATATTGGATGAACCATGATGCTAGGATTCAATTAATCCCATATTTATATTCCCTTCGTCACACGATATTTTACTTGCCCGAGATTTGATCGTTGGTATCGGCATACCTAGTTCAATCTCGTTCACAGCAAGTACTTTACTCGTTCTGTAATCCGATATCACTTTGTGATTAACTCCTTAACCACATGCTTGCAAGCGGTGTTGATATCGATTACCGAGTGGGCCCGAAGTATATCTCTCCGACTTGGGAGGGACAAATCCCATCTCGATACATACAACCCATCAAGTACTTTCCGATCATCTGAGAGACACATTTATGATCACCCTCTCATAGGATGACGTTTGATGACCTCAAAGCTTTCTTCCGATACTAGGGAGTTGCATCATCTCATGGTCTAAGGAATACAATATTTGACATAAGAAAAAGCTTCGCAAAGATGAACACGATGACACGATCTAATTGCTCTGCTTGATTTGGTTCTGTCCATCATATCATTCTCCCAATGACATGATCTCATTATTAATCGACAACTCATGTCTATGGTTAGGAAACCTTAACCATCATTAATCAATGAGCTAGTCCATAGAGGCGTACTAGGGACACTGTGTTGTTCATAAACCACACAAGTATCAAAGTTTCCGCTTAATACAATTCTAGCATGGAATATAAACTTTATCATGAACAAGAATCATAATAATAACATCTTTATTATTGCCTCTAGGGCATAATTCCAACAGTCTCCCACTTACACTAGAGTCAATAATCTAGTTTACATCTGGTAACAATCTAACACCCATGGCATTAAGGTGCTGATCATGTTTTGCTCGTGGAAGGGTTTAATCAACGGATCTGCGACATTCGGATCCGTATGTACTTTGCTAATCTTCAGATCTCCATCTGTTATATAATCTCGTATTATATGAAATCGGCGGTTGATGTCCTTGGTCTTTGGATGATATCTTGGTTCCTTAGCCAGTGCAATGGCGCCAGTGTTATCGCACAATATCTCTAGTGGGTCCAAGGAACTTGGAACCACACCAAGCTCAGTGATGAAGTTCCTGATCCAAACTCCTTCACTTGACGCTTCTGCAGCAGCCATGTATTCCGATTCTACTGTAGATCCTGAGATCACGCTTTGCTTGCAGCTTCTCCAGCTCACAGCTCCTCCATTCAAAATATAAATGTATCCTGTCTGAGATTTAGAATCATCCGGGTCAGTGTCGAAACTAGCGTCAACGTAACCTTTTACGATGAGCTGCTCATCACCTCCATAGACCAAGAACATTTCTTTAGTCCTATTTAAATACTTTAGGATGTTCTTTATGGCTGTCCAGTGTTCCACTCCTGGATCACTTTGGTATCTGCTCGTCAAACTAATAGCATTGGACACATCCGGTCTAGTACACAGCATGGCATACATGATAGAACCTATGGCCGAGGCATATGGCACTTTGCTCATGGTTTCTCTATCGTTTACCGTAGCTGGACACTGAGCCTTGCTCAATATCTTACCTGACAACATGGGCACTAAACCTTTCTTTGCCTTATCCATTCTGAACCTTTTCAGAACTTTGTCTAGATATGTACTTTGGCTTAAAGCTATTAGGCGTCTTTGTCTATCTCTATAGATTTTGATGCCTAATATATAAGCAGCTTCTCCTAGGTCTTTCATTGAAAAACATTTGTTCAAATAACTCTTCACATCATTAAGCATGTCAATGTCATTTCCAATAATCAATATGTCATCCACATATAGTACTAAAAATGTCACTGAGCTCACACTCACTTTCTTGTAGATACAAGCTTCGTAGCAATTTGGAACAAATCCAAAGCTCTTGATCACTTGATCAAAACCTAGGTTCCAACTCCGAGATGCTTGCTTCAGTCCATAAATGGAACGCTGAAGTTTGCACACCTTATTAGCATCCTTAGGATCGACAAAACCTTCGGGCTGCATCATATACAACTCTTCATCAATGTTTCCATTGAGGAACGCAGTCTTGACATCCATCTGCCATATTTCATAATCATGAAACGCAGCAATTGCTAATAAAATCCGAATGGACTTAAACATCGCTACGGGAGATAAAGTCTCATCGTAGTCAACACCTTGAACTTGTCGAAAACCTTTCGCGACAAGTCGAGCTTTATAGACAGTAACATTACCATCCGCGTCCGTTTTCTTCTTGAAAATCCATTTGCACTCAACGGCCTTTCGGTCGCTAGGAGGGTCCACCAAAGTCCATACTTGGTTTTCGCTCATGGATCCCAATTTGGATTTCATGGCCTCTAGCCATTTCTCACAGTCTGGGCTCATCATTGCTTCCTCATAGTTCGCAGGTTCACTATTGTCTACCAACAAGACAGTTAAGACAGGTTTACTGTACCACTCAGGAGGGGCACGTGACCTTGTCAACCTGCGACATTCAGTAGTAGCATCATCCGAAGCTTCATGATCCTCGTCATTAGCTTCCTCTATTGTTGGTGCAGACGGCACTGGAACAATTTCAGGTGATGCGCTACTCTCCAACTCAAGAGAAGGTTCAATAACCTCGTCTAGCTCTACTTTCCTCCCACTCACTTCTTTCGAGAGAAACTCCTTCTCAAGAAAGGATCCGTTCTTTGCGACAAACACTTTGCCTTCGGATCTGTGGTAGAAGGTACACCCAATCGTTTCCTTAGGGTATCCTATGAAGACGCATTTCTCCGCTTTGGGTTCGAGCTTGTCCGGCATCAACTTCTTGACGTAAGCTTCGCATCCCCAAACTTTAAGAAACGACAACTTAGGTTTAGCACCAAACCATAGTTCATACGGTGTCGTCTCAACGGATTTAGACGGTGCCCTATTTAAAGTGAATGCAGTGGTTTCTAATGCATAACCCCAAAATGATAACGGCAAATTTGTAAGAGACATCATTGATCGCACCATATCTAATAGAGTTCGATTCCGGCGTTCAGACACACCATTGCGTTGTGGTGTTCTGGGTGGCGTGAGTTGCGAAACGATTCCGCTTGCTTTAAGATGCGTGAGAAAATCATAACTCAAATATTCACCTCCGAGATCGGATCATAGAAATTTAATTTTCCTGTTACGATGGTTTTCCACTTCGTTCTGAAACTCTTTGAACTTTTCAAACGTTTCAGATTTATGTTTCATTAAATAGATATACCCATATCTACTTAAGTCATCAGTAAAAGTGAGAAAATAGTGATATCCACCGCGCGTCGAAACACTCATTGGTCCGCATACATCGGTATGTATGATTTCCAACAAGTCCGTTGCTCGCTCCATTATTCCGGAGAACGGGGTTTTGATCATCTTGCCCATGAGGCACGGCTGGCACGTGTCAAATGATTCAAAATCAAGAGACTCCAAAAGTCCATCAGAATGGATTTTCTTCATGCGTTTTACACCAATATGACCTAGACGACAGTGCCACAAATAAGTTGAATTATCACTATCTACTTTGCATCTCTTAGCCTCAATGTTATGGATGTGCGTTTCATTACTTTCGAGATTCAGAAGAAATAAACCATTCATAGCAGGTGCATGACCATAAAAGATGTTACTCATATAAATAGAACAACCATTATTCTCCGATTTAAATGAATAACCGTCTTGCAATAAACACGATCTAGATATGATGTTCATGCTCAACGCAGGCACATAATAAAATTTATTAAGGTTTAAAACTAATCCCGAAGGTAAAACTAAGGAGAGCGTGTCAACGGCCATCACATCAACTCTTGATCCGTTGCCAACGCGCATCGTCACCTCATCCCTCGCTAGCCACCGTCTATTCCGTAGCTCCTGTTTCGAGTTACAAATATTAGCAACTAAACCAGTATCAAATACCCAGGCACTACAATGAGCGCTAGTAAGGTAAACATCAATAACATGTATATCAAATATACCTTTAATGGTGCCAGCCTTCTTGTCCGCTAAGTACTTCGGACAGTTGCACTTCCAGTGACCCTTGTCCTTGCAATAAGCACTCAGTGTCCGGCTTAGGTCTAGACTTGAGCTTCTTCTCAGCAGGGGCAACGCGCTTGTCGCTTCCTTTCTTGAAAGACTTCTTTGCACCCTTACCTTTCTTAAAGCTGGGGGGCTTGTTGACCATCAACACATGATTATCTTTCTTGATGTCTACCTCCACAGCTTTCAGCTTAGCGAAGAGCTCAGTGATCGTATCAATGGAACCAATCTGATTATGAGTAACTACAAAACCTTTGTAGCTAGGAGGGAGTGATTGCAGAACTCTGTCAATCTTGAGCTCTTCTGGAATCTTGCAGTCTAGTTGCTCAAGGCGTTGAGTGTAGCCCGACATCTTAATGGCATGCTCACTAACGGAACCCCCTTCCTCCATCTTGCAGTAAAAAAAATTCTCAGAGATCTCATATCTCTCAGAACGGGCCTGAGTCTGAAACATGGTTTTCAGTTCCTCAAGAATCTCAAAGGGCCCAGCGAACTCCTCAAAACGATTTTGAAGGTCTGATTCCATAGCAAACAACATGGTGCTCTTAATCACACCATAATCATCTTTGCGCGACTGATAAACAGCTTTTTCATCAGCCGGTGCATCTATAGCAGGGGCATCACCTAGCGCTTTCTCAAGGACATAGTCCTTTTGTCCGCCAGCGAGAATGACTCTCAGATTGCGAAACCAGTTGGTGAAGTTAGACCCATTGTTCTTAAGCTTTTCTTTCTCAGCAAAAACATTGAAGTTGAAGTTGGACTTAGCTATTTGATCTATAAAATTTGCAAGTACAATTTAGACTATGTTCATGATAACTAGTTCAACTTAATCAAATTACTAGATGAACTCCCACTAAATTCAACATCCCTCAAGTTGTTTAGTGAACATGATCCAAATTCACCACACCTAATCCGATCTTCACGAGAAGAGATGTGGTTTCAATGGTGGACAACAAGGTGTCGATCATATCATTCATATAACTCATGCTTAACCTTTCGGTTCGTGTGTTCCGAGGCCATGTCTGTACATGCTAGGCTCGTCAAGTCAAAACCAAGTATTTCCGCGTGTGCAAAACTGGCTTGCAACCGTTGTATGTGAATGTAGAGTTTATAGCACACGATCATCACGAGATGCTTGAACACGACAAACTTTCGCAACGGTGCATACATGGGGAGAACACAATTTTATCTTGATCTTTAAGTGAGGAATCATCTTATAATGCTACCGTCGCGATCTAAGCATAATAAGATACATAAAAGGATAAACATCACATGCATATAATCTTATGTGACATGGTATAGCCAATCTCCGCGCAATGATCTCCATCTTGTGCGTGCCAGCATGATCTCCATCATGATTGCCTCCACCACGAATAGCAACTACAACTATTGCTAGATACTTAGCGATAAAGTAAAGCTATTACATGGCGTATAAGAAGTTGACACACATGTCATACACAATTATAAAGACAACCATATGGCTCCTGCCGGTTGTGTACTCATCGACATGCAAGTCGTGAAATATTACAAAACATGATCATTGCATACAACATACACATCATATCTTGGGCCATACCATATCACAAAAACACTCCCTGCAAAAACAAGTTAGACGCCTCTACTTTGTTGTTGCATGTTTTACGTGGCTTATGGGAGTAACAAGCTAAGAACGATTCTTACCTACGGAAAGCCACAACGGTGATATCATGGTTGCCAACATCCGGTGTAAATCCCATGACAACTATAGTGAGAGAAACTGGCATCCACCAGCCGCATGTGTGGAACAAGCCACATGTCAAGTGCGGAGCCGGTCTCGCGAACGAGGTCGCATAAAGTTGGCCTGGACCGCTTCGATCTCACTATCCCGCGTCATAAGAAGTACACAATAAGAGGCTTGCAACAGAAAACATCAACGCCCGCAACAAGCATGTCGCGTTCTACTCGTGAAACACATCTATGCATAGATCTAGCTCTGATACCACTGAAGGGTTTCGCAGCATAGTAAATCAAAAAAAATCTATGGATGCGAACGGGAAAGCCAAGATCTAATCTAGGAGATGCAATCAACGAGAGGGATAGATGAGATCTTCATACCCTTGAAGAAATCGCACAGCGGAACGTTCAACAGAACGTGGTTGATGTAGTCGTACTAGCCTTCTCCTCCTCGCGATCTGATCCGATCCAACGCCGCAAGTGGCGACGCCTCTGAGATATGCACACGTACGGCACCACAACGTATCCTCCTTCCTCGGTACAGAAAGTGGGGTGGAGAGATAGATTGGATATACAGCATGACGGCGTGGTGCAAAGGTGGAGAGTTTCTGCGGCAGGGCTTCGCCTACGCGTAGTCGGGAGAGAAAGAGAGAGGTAGGGCAGCAGCTGGCGGCTAGGGTTTGGGGTGGAGGGAGGGTGCGCCCCCTGCCCACCTTATATAGGGGGCTGGCCGTCCCCCTTGCCCCTCCCCCAAGCCCTAGGGCCGGCGGCCAGAAGGGTGGAGTGGGGGGCAAGTCTTCCCCCCCCCCTTCTAGAAGGTCCCCTAGGGTTTCCCCTAGTGTTTTGGCCGGCTGGGCCTATGGGGCCTTGTGCCCCTGGCCCAATGCGGACAGGGAACTCCCTCGTAGGGCCACGCCCCCCTCCGACAAGTGGTGCCACGTTGGTCCCACTTCGGAAGCTTCTAGAACCTTCCGGTACAATACCGAACATTCCGAAACAATTCCGAAATCCAAAAACTGCTTTCCTTTATATGAATCTCATTCTCTGGACCATTCCGGAACCTCTTGTGATGTCCTGGATCTCATCCGAGACTCCGAACAAAAACTCATAAACCAATTATCCATTCTATCCTAGCGTCGAAGCACGTTAAGTGTGTGACCCTACGGGTTCGAGAATATGCAGACATGATCTTCTATCAATAATCAACAGCGGGGTCTGGAAACCCATATTGACTCCCACATATTCATCGATAATCATATCGGATGAACCACGATGCCAGGATTCAATTAATCCCATATTTATATTCCCTTCGTCACGCGATATTTTACTTGCCCGAGATTCGATCGTTGGTATCGGCATACCTAGTTCAATCTCGTTCACAGCAAGTACTTTACTCGTTCAGTAATCCGATATCACTTTGTGATTAACTCCTTAACCACGTGCTTGCAAGCGGTGTTGATATCGATTACCGAGTGGGCCCAAAGTATATCTCTCCGACTTGGGAGGGACAAATCCCATCTCGATACATACAACCCAACAAGTACTTTCCGATCACCTGAGAGACACCTTTATGGTCACCCTCTCATAGGATGACGTTTGATGACCTCAAAGCTTTCTTCCGATACCAGGGAGTTGCCAGAAGACAAAGCAAGCCAGAAGGGGAGGCGAAGAAGGGCCACTGGGGGCCCACACCCCCCTAGGTGCGGGTCCCCCTAGGCCACGCCTAGGGCAGGTGTGGCCCACCTGCTCGGCTCCCGACTCTGCCCTCTCGCCTATATCTTCCTTACGGAACCCTAACACCAGGGGAGAGACCACATATAGATTTCCGCCGCCTCTGCGGGGCGGAAAACATCGAGAGAGAAAGATCTCTCCGGCAGACAGATTTCTGCCGGGGAAATTCCTTCCCGAAGAGGGGAGATTGTCGCCATCAACATCGTCATCAAGCTAGGCTTCATCAGGATCATCATCATCCACAACATCATCTCCACCAGCACCATCATCATTACTCCATCCCGCTGTAACAATCGTGTTGAATACTTGCTTAGTTCATTAGGGGAAACTTATAGGTGTTGATTACTATTGTAGTTGATGCTTGTGAGTGGAACCATTGGATTATTGTTTATATTCAGATTGTTATCCATTACCATATCATCTTTGATCTTGATCCATATGATGTCTCGTGAGTAGTTCGTTTAGTTCTTGAGGACATGGGAGCAGTCATGTTGTTAGTAGTGGATTTGTTTTGAGTTATTATTCAATGGTTTAGTATTTAGTTGTGGTGCTATTCTTCTAGTGGTGTCATGTGAATGGCGACTACATGATACTTCACCATTTATGGGCCTAGGGGAATGCATTGTGTATTTGGCTACTAATTGTGGCGTTGCCGGAGTGATAGAAACCTGAACCCCCGTTAGGACACCATTACACAAGGGAGCGTAGGATCTCAGAGTTTAAGGCTGTGGTTAGATTTATATCTTAATTAATTTCCTGTAGTTGCGGATGCTTGCAGGGGGTTTATTCACAAGTATGTATTAGTCCAAGTAAGGTTGGTATGTTAGCACAGGTTCACCCACGCAACACTTACAACACCAAAGAAGAGTACTCACCTATCTGAAGCGAAAGCACTTGACAGAATTCCCATGTGTCCTCGAGAACGTTTGGTCCTTATAAGTATTTCCACCGGCTTGTCCTTTGCTAAGAAAGGATTGGGCCACTTGATGCGTTTGTTCGTTGTCTTTATTACTTGCACTTTGTTTTGTTGCTTTATCAGAAAACCACTAAAAATCCGTTTGCTAAGTATTTACAGAGAGTTCCTGCTCCATACCACTAGTCAACACCTTCTGCTCCTCATTGGGATCGACACTCCTATTTAACGAAAGTACTGTGATACACCCCCTATACTTGTGGGTCATCATGGCCACCCCGTGGCGCCCCTCCGTCTCGTCTTCTGGGGTCGCCCATGGTAAAATATTGACTTTGGCTTTTGTCTCGTCCAATTCCGAGAATATTGATTTTCTGCCTTTCTGGAACCAAAAATAGAAGAAAACTGGCAATTGGCACTGTGGCAACTTGTTAATAGGTTAGTTCCAGAAAAAATCTAAAAACATCTCAAAGTGTATAGAAAGCAAAGCAAAGTAGATAATAAACAAGCATGGAGCATCAAAAATTATAGATACGTTTTCAACGTATTAATCCCATGTGCCCTCTTCCCTACCCCCTAGCCTGGCCGGCATGCCTTCGACAGACGTGCCGCCACCGCAATCACCATTGGCGCCGCTCAGTTTTGGTCAGAGCATCTTGATCCGCTGGATCTAGATCCAGTGGCTACGATTAGAAATTTAGGAGAAAGGGTACGAGAAGATCTAGACCACTGGATCTCACTTAGATCTGACGGTGCGCATGTGTGATCCGCGTGAACTGGTACCATCCAATCAGGAAGCGCCGCGTGTCCAGGGTTTTGATTTAAAATCCAGATTTGTTCTATTAGATGTTTTAACTTGCAAAATTCATAACTTTTGATCTGTAATTCAGAAAATACAAATTAGGTGTCTATGGATTCAGAAAAATGTGATCTTTGCATCTATGGCCTTACTTTGGTCATTTGCTTCTGTGAAATTAGAATTTTATGCAGAGACATTTGTAGGACTATTTTGACTATGTAAGTTTTAGATTATTATTTTTAGGTGGTTTTTGTGTTATTTAGACTTTAGATTGTATGCTTTTTCTTCAGTATGGTAGAGTTTGATTTTAAAAGTGTGGAAATCATCTCATTGCATTTTGCAAGCATTCATACTATTTTTGAATGTTATATTGATTTGTGTATTTTGTTGCATGTTTATGTTGTGTAGATTGTGTGGATTGTGAAGTGTGTGATTTTGAGGATTGTACCTATTCTCCTAGCTACCAAGGAAAGTGATATTTCATATTATGTCCTATTATTTTGCCTATTGCATTAGTAATATTTTTAGTAGGATTTTCAAAGTATATGCTGAAGGGTTTCGCGGCATAGTAAATCAAAAAAATTCTACGGATGCGAACGGGAAAGCCAAGATCTAATCTAGGAGATGCAATCAACAAGAGGTATAGATGAGATCTTCATACCCTTGAAGAAATCGCACAGCGGAACGTTCAACAGAACGTGGTTGATGTAGTCGTACTAGCCTTCTCCTCCTCGCGATCCGATCCAACGCCGCAAGTGGCGACGCCTCTGAGAGATGCACACGTACAGCACCGTGACGTCTCCTCCTTCCTTGGTCCAGCAAGTGGGGTGGAGAGATAGATTGGATCTACAGCACGACGGCGTGGTGCAAAGGTGGAGAGTTTCTGCGGCAGGACTTCGCCTATGCGCAGTCGGGAGAGAGAGAGAGGTAGGGCAGCAGCTGGCGGCTAGGGTATGGGGTGGAGGGAGGGTGCGCCCCCTGCCCACCTTATATAGGGGTCTGGCCGGCCCCCTTGCCCCTCCTCCAAGCCCTAGGGCCGGCGGCCAGAAGGGTGGAGTGGGGGGCAAGTCTTCCCCCCTTCTAGAAGGTCCCCTAGGGTTTCCCCTAGGGGTTTGGCCGGCTGGGCCTATGGGGCCTTCTGCCCCTGGCCCAATGCGGCCAGGGCACTCCCTCATAGGCCCACCCCCCCCCCCTCCTACAAGTGGGTCCACGCTGGTCCCACTCCGGAAGCTTCTAGAACCTTCCGGTACAAAACCGAACATTCCGAAACAATTCTGAAATCCGAAAACTGCTTTCCTTTATATGAATTTTATTCTTAGGACCATTCCGGAACCTCTTGTGATGTCCTGGATCTCATCCGAGACTCCTAACAAAAACTCATAAACCAATTATCCATTCTATCCTAGCGTCGAAGCACGTTAAGTGTGTGACCCTACGGGTTCGAGAATATGCAGACATGATCTTCTATCAATAATCAACATCGAGGTCTGGAAACCCATATTGACTCCCACATATTCATCGATGATCATATTGGATGAACCACGATGCTAGGATTCAATTAATCCCATATTTATATTCCCTTTGTCACACGATATTTTACTTGCCCGAGATTCGATCGTTGGTATCGGCATACCTAGTTCAATCTCGTTCACAGCAAGTACTTTACTCGTTCCGTAATCCGATATCACTTTGTGATTAACTCCTTAACCACATGCTTGCAAGCGGTGTTGATATCGATTACCGAGTGGGCCCGAAGTATATCTCTCCGACTTGGGAGGGACAAATCCCATCTCGATACATACAACCCATCAAGTACTTTCCGATCATCTGAGAGACACCTTTATGATCACCCTCTCATAGGATGACGTTTGATGACCTCAAAGATTTCTTCCGATACTAGGGAGTTGCATCATCTCATGGTCTAAGGAATACAATATTTGACATAAGAAAAAGCTTCGCAAAGATGAACACGATGACACGATCTAATTGCTCTGCTTGATTTGGTTCTGTCCATCATATCATTCTCCCAATGACATGATCTCATTATTAATCGACAACTCATGTCTATGGTTAGGAAACCTTAACCATCATTAATCAATGAGCTAGTCCATAGAGGCGTACTAGGGACACTGTGTTGTTCATAAACCACACAAGTATCAAAGTTTCCGCTTAATACAATTCTAGCATGGAATATAAACTTTATCATGAACAAGAATCATAATAATAACATCTTTATTATTGCCTCTAGGGCATAATTCCAACATATGCTATGCTATGTAATCCTATAGATGATATCTTGGTAGTACTTTTCCTAAGTTAGGAGCCATGTTATACTAGAATGCTTAGACTTGCTAATAGAATTAGTGGGTGGAAAATTCATGTTGTGATATTATGGAAAGATTATGCATATATGTTTTTGACTAAGAAAACAACTTGTTAATGAATCACCTGGGTGGAATTGGGACTTGTATGGTTTGTGTTGAGTGGTTACATAGGGCCCATGTATATGGTTTACCATGTGTATCACACTTGTGGATGGCGACCTAGGAACAAAGAGATTTGATTTGTTTTGTGTCATGAATCTTCTAGTACAACCACATGGCATATGGGCTCTGCCTTGACCAACTAAGTTGTAAGAACTCAGCCAGATGGACAGATGGTGGTAGAGTTGATAGGATGGAATGCGTCCATGGTGGTCTGAGGGATTGCTTCTGAAAAGTCTTGTCTCGATGCATGTCGAGTCTTGTGGGGAAAGTGCACCACCTCTCGAGAGGGTAAACCTAAGTACTTAGCCGTGTCCCCGGTTATGGACAATTCTGAGCGTCAAGACATTGAAATGGTTCAAGAATTTCCTCATACCAATTTCTCTAAGTAAAATTTGTGGGTGAACAAGGGTAGAGGTTCACCAATGTATATTGGTGGTTCCTTGGTGTTTTGTACAAACAAGAACTTAGTATTTTCAAACTAGTAGGATAAAACCTATTTTAAGCAAAGCTAGCCTGATCCACACTTAGCCAAATTCATATAGTTATTATATTCTACTATACAACTATGGTATCACTTGCCAATACAATTCCAACTGTATTGACCCCTTGTGGCTGTAACTTATTATGTTGCAGGTTACTCTGATGGTGAGTAGGGTTATGAGTCTACAATCAACATGTTTGCTTATGGCACATGAAGATGAAGACTTTATTTTATATGTTATGTAATAAGAACTCTTTATATGTTAGCCTTGGGCTAAATGAGTTGTAAGAACTATTGTACTCCTGGAATTACAATGTAATAATGACCTTTGTATTTGTGTACTTCATCTTAAACTGTGGGTGCTAGCATTTTGATCCAGGGACTAGCACTGCAATCGGAAGGATCTCTACCTTATTGGGTGAGATCTTACAGCCAGAAGCTTTCTTCAACAATGATGCGCTCTGAGCGGGAAGGGTCCATCTACACGGGGTTTTGGTTAGGATTGAGTTTTAGGCATAGGGATGCAGATTCATTAGGGTGTACGGTTAGTATTAGGCACGGTAGGGGGTTGTCCTAGATTTCCGTATGTGTCCATCCTGCTGAGGGGAGGTCTTGGTTTACGGGATTGTTTGTGTCGGGATATACTAGCAAGATGGTCTAAGAGAAAGGGATGATCTGAGGCAGACAACCAACACATATCAAGCATCACACATGCAAATGACAAGCAAACAAGGCGTACCATAGATACTAAGGGGTGACTACGCGCCCGATAAGAGGAATCCTAGATTGGTGGTATTTATCGTAAGTACGGACATTGTTGAAGTATTGACTTCGGTCTTGCCATCTGGGGTCATAGATGTCGCACTTGATCCTTTTTGGGGAGCGGTGAAGGATTCTGTTGGTAGGGAGATCTTGTAGTGTCTTTTGTTGTTGGTAGCTTCTTTGGTTTGCTTGTCTTTGTTACTCTTCATCTCGGGATCTCCGTCTTCACGGTCCTTAGGTCGGATTGGTTTTGAAAACGGAGTATTTGAAGGTAGGCGGGATATAAAGTAAGCCATTTTCAAATAGTTTAAGTAAGAGAAGGTAATATATGGAGTTTTTCGAAAAGCTTTTGAGAAAATAGTTTTCAAAAATCAGGTGTTTTCAGAAATAGTGGTTGTCCTGTCTAACGTCCATGCTAACTAAGGTCTCCTACAGTCAGGATAGCTCTAATACCAAGTCTATGGGACCCCGAATTTATGGTCCGAGAATCCCCGTTATGCCCGCAATTCATGTTCCCATGATCAGTGAGCCGTGAGCATAACCGACTAGTACCATAACAACATCCTTAAATTAACGGAGTAGAAGACTTACATAGTTGCCTTTAAATTAACGGAGTAGAATACAAACATCAGCAGCGGATTTCTTCAATCGCAGAGCCCATGTCATTCCTTAACCTACATGCGACTGACTGTGAAGACGTCCTAGCTGTAGGGTTCGCAGCATAGAAAACAAAAAATTTCCTTCGATGGGAACTATGTACCAAGATCTATCTACTAGATACAAACAACGGGAGGATGTATATCCGTAGAGAATATACCCTTAAAGACCGACAAAGCTTAACGAGTTAAAATCATGGTTGATGTAGACGATCTCTTGCCGATCTCAAGATCGAGAGGAAGTCCTAGCGCTACAAAACAGCTGCGCATCTGTGCTCGCACACACGTACAAGACACCAAGCAACCTCTGCCTCCTCGCTCCAGCGATGCAACGGAAGCACAACCCTTTCTTGCCGAATAGCCACCGGGAACATGTATCTCGCTAGTCCGAGACCATGGGGGATAAATTCTAGAGGGGGCGAGAGATCCTTCACGAGGAAGTGTGAGTGAGAGAGAGGAGAGGGGGTGCCTTATATAGGAGGAGGGGGGCACCCAAGGGGGTGTCCACAGGTCATGGGGGCTTCCCCCTCCCCTCCGTCATTCATGTGGGTGTACACTCCACTCACAAAAATCTCTTCAATTCCCTCCACTCAAAATTGCTATTAAATTTCCACCAAATTTAATGCAAACTCTCATTAAATAAAACTCCTTTTATTTATTCATAATTTTTTCAATTACTTTAATGTCAAACATTCACATATAACCCCTTGCTAGTATTCCATTTCACATGCAAAAACACTTTCTACAATTTCACCCGAAAACTTGTTTCGGTATCTAGTGAAATAAATTCCTGCGCTTGTTATTATTTTCGGCATGAAACTTTTGCTCCAATTGGATGTCAGTGTCCCTTAAGTGTGTCACCCTACGGTTCGTGAATAATGCGGACATGATCCAGACCCTTCTCCGATCAATAATCAGAAGCAGGACCTGGAGATCCATACTAACTCCCACACATCCAACGATGACTTTCCTGTGATCGTCGGAACCTTTTACGCTAGTATCTTAATCCCTTTGTTTCACGATATATTACATGTCCGAGATTCGATCATCGGTATCTCCATACCTAGTTTGATCTCGTTACCGACATGCACTCTTTTCTTGTTCCCGTGATATAACATTCTACTGATCAAATCACTTGCTTGCAAGCTAACCAATGTGATATCACCGAGAGTGCCCAGAGTATATCTATCCATCATCGGGATGAAAAATTCCACTCTTGATCCATGAGCCTCAACATAACACTTTAGTAGTTCTGAAGCCATCTTTATAATCACCCAGTTACGGTGTGGCATTTGATGTCATCAAGAAACTCTTCCGGTGTTAGTGATTGACATGATCTCATGGTCTAAGGATTAGGATCACTTCGTAAGTTCTTATAGCAATATAAACTCAATGACTTTGATCATAATGCTATACTTCGGATGAATGTTCATCACATCATTACACTAATGTTGTGATCTCGTTATTAACAACATCCAATGTCTATGATCAGGAAACTGTGATCATCTTGTTAATCAACGAGCTAGTTTATGAGAGAGGCATAACTAGGAACTTTCTGTTTGTTTATTAAACACACATGTATTAACGTTTCCGTATTAATACAATTATAGCATGCAAAATAAACATCTATCATATACTTGGAATACACATAATAAACACTTTATTATTGCCTCTCAGGGCATATTCCCTTCACTAGCTCGCATAGACGTCAACATCTTTGTCATTCCTCGATCTTCTGAAATTCTGACCATGTAAATAGCCAGAGACAAAGCCGATGAGTACATTTGAATGTACTCGCAAACCACCTAGATAAGGTAAACAAGATAATGCATTTTTGGGGGGCTGTGGCGAGATAGCTCTAACTGGGGTTGTTTTGTAAAAAGCCTAGATTTTCTTGTAGATATGGCATCTCTATATATTTGTTGAAAAAGAGTTTTTGAAAACATGTATCCTCTTTGAAAGTCTGGACATCTCCACATCCTTGTTAAAAACCTTTTTGAAAACAGTTTTAGAAGAAAACCTTTTTTTTAACATTTTCGACCATCCCTGGTCAAAACAAAACTCGTTCTCATACTTCCTCGTCACCAAGTCACATCCTTTTTTATTTTCTCAAAAACATCCCAAGGGTACTCCTGGCGGTCACCTTCCAACCGTCCTTGACCGTGGACACGACTATTCAAATAGATTATACTCTGTAGAGTTTGTGCACTTTACCCACAAGAATCAATACATCCGCCAGGATACAACGACGGGTCATTACACACGGTAAACGGGGGTTTGAATAATCAAACCTAACTTTTCATTTGTCATCCCTAAATATGGTGGATTTTCCTTTTGGGTTTGTTCTCCCCGGACCGAGTATGTGGTGCCTATAGACATAGTCCTCCCTTCCATACACGCGTATACCCAAACCACAGCTTGGATTATACCTTAATTTGGTGACTTCACTTCCTTCTTCACTCCTAAAGCATATCGTCCGCAGGAGACCCAATTGTTTCACCGATACCTTGTCCTAGACAGCCCAGATTTCAGGGGATTTCTCCCTCTTAGCAAGTACAAGCTGCCCTGGCTAATGACAACAAACTACGATCTAAGCCTCAGCTCCTGGGGTAGTGTGGTTGCACGGATAAATTGTTTTGGTAAAGGCGTAGAACATCCCTTCTCTTTATCTTGCTCAACTTTCTTCTTTTTCCTCATCTTCTTTTCTTTGTTAAAACATCCAATCGGAAGCAATGCCTCTTTCTAAGGGTTTTATTTTGAAAACTTTGTAGTAGGGTAAAATCCAAAATAGTTTTTATCATCGAAAAACCGTAGTTTCCAAGGAGGGGAGATGCTAATCATCCCAACCTTGATATAAAGGGTAAAAATAGGTGACAATAAGGGTAGGTGTTCTAATGGACACTCAATCATAACTTGGAGGATCCAAGTTATTATCGTTGTTTTATTTAAAACAAACCATGCAAGTAACAATGTAGTTTATAAACGATATACAAAACAGGTGATATAAAGGAGTAGGACAAGTATCATAATTCAGGAAGGGTAGCTTTCCTATGACCAGCGAGATGTCCCTTGACTTATTTAGAATACTAGAATACCAAAATAATAATAATAATAAGAAATAATCCGATGCTTCCTTCTTCTCGGCGTCACACACTCGCAACTATCACCATCATCGAGTATACATGCAAACAGACAATACCAAAATCAACCAAGGCATACAAGCATCAATACAATACAATACAATACAGCAAACAAACAAAGATCACATGCTACATTTCAGTAGGGTTTGGGAAGGATGGATTTAGAAATATTGTAATTTTGTTGATAGAATTTGAATGAATTCCAATAGGATTTATAGACCAGAAACTATTTAAGAGAGAGCTTTTAGACCAAGGCTCTATTATGTATGATACCATTGTATAAAAATGATACCATAAGATAGGTGTTGATAAAATTAAGCCAACAAAAGTGGTTTCACTATTTTATCAAATTCCATTGAATTAATTTTCCTAGTGATAAAAGCTCTAGTTTTAGGAGATAATTCACCGGAAAAGTTATGTAGGTCCAAATATTATTTCCTTGGTTGGTTAAGTAGGGTTTGATGGACTGATTCACTAAGAGTTTAAATCACTTCAAAATATTTATCAGAATGTCCTCAGGAAATTCCCAAAGGCAGTTCTATAAGGCATTTGTCGTTTTAATCAGATTTAATCTGCATGAGATTTTAATATGATTCCAAGGACACATGTTATGTATTTAAAATACCTTGCTATAGAAATTGGAATCACCCTTTTTGGATTTACATAACTAATGTAGTGATTTTATTGGTGAATAAACCATGCACAAAACAGTTTAATTCACAGTAATTCAGCCAGGGCTTAATAAGTTATGACCTCCTGGGGTTTGAAAGATATTGGTATGCCTGTGTTTTGGGAGTTGTAATTATCTCAATACCAATTATGGTTTGGCCTAGAGAAATTTCTAAAGGCAGAATTAGCCTGTGTTTGTTATTTTTACTATGGGCAATCTAGGAAGCAATTTTAGGTGAGGCCAGGGTGACATGCAAGATGTCACAGGTACCTTGCAGCACCCAAGGTCTCAACCAAAAGGGATGAATAGAACTCTCTAGAGAAATTTATTTAGGGAAATGAAACTTCTAGGAACTGAATTTACTATATTTAATATAGACATCTATTTGGTGAAACTAGTGTACTGCATGATGATGAAATCATCCTGGAACAACAAGAAAAATATATATGGGCATAAGTAGGGGTTTTCCATTTTCAATTTGAATTAAACTGATAGGGAAATTTTGGAAACATGATAGATCTATTTAAAAGAAAAAGGGAGGGATGGTCATTGGGCTAGATCCAGACCGATCTGGGCCAGCCTGGGCGGTAGCAGCCCAGATCTGCCTTCTGGAGCGTGTGGTGACCCTTTGAAAACGTGGCTACATGTCCCACCCGTCAGTGTCTGGGAAGGGCCAAAGCGGTACCAGCTATTGCTGGCCGCTAGATCCACACAAGATCGGTGGTGTTGGGATCTTCTTCAACCTATGGCGACGAGATACAGAGGCGGAAACCCTAGCTGGGGTTTGGCAGGCTTAGGAGGCTTACCTATGTGCGGAGAGGAGCCGAGGAGGGTCTAGGGAGAGGCGGCGCTTCGAGGGGAGTCCAGAGATGGGCGGGAGTGGCCACTTTTCTACAGATCTCGGTCGCGTACTTCTCGGAGGTGAATCTTGCTTCGGTGCATGCTAGGGTAGCTCAGGGACGTCTGCATGTGGGAGAAAAGGGGGCAGGGAGTTAATTTGGTCCAGAGGAGGACAGGCATGCCGCGAGAGAGAGCAGGAAGACATGAAGGCGACCACCAAGTCAAACTCTTGTAGGATACCAAGAGGGGAAGCTTTCCTTCTCCCAGGCGAGGCAGGTGCTTGGAGGATCTCTGGAGCTCGGGGATGCTAGATTAGTGATAGGGAGCACGGGTAGGCCACATGCAGAAGGAGAAGTGCAGGGGAGAGTGAGTTATGCTCACTTCTTGAGAAATGGCCGAGAGGCCATTTCTTCCTTCTCTTAGGCAGGCCAGGGCAGGGGAGAGGTAGGGGGTACATGGGAGGTGAAGAGGAAGTGGAAGGAACCAATGAGCTAAAGGAGGGTGGGTGTGTGGCCTGTGGTTTTATAAACCGAAGGGGAGTGGTGCTTGATGGACTATGTCCATGGGAAAACCAAAGGGGAGGGGTGAAACCAGGTTGTCCTTGTTGTGGGCATGTGGAGAGGAGGGGTGAGTGGTTTTTGGTCTAGTTTAGGGCAGAGAGGAGAGAGGGTAGCTGTAGTGCACACTTTGGAGATACTTTGGCAAGATATGGTTGTCCCAGTTTTATTTCTTAGCTCCACACACAAGGGGACCAGGAGGCTGTGCTACAGTACATGTACAGTGTTGACCACAACCATAGAGAGGGATGGTGGTTGTGGTAAACAATGATGGGGTGTGGTGAGGTGTTGATGGTGTTTAGTTTAGAGGATTTGCTTAGTTTGCAAATTTGATCACACACATGGTTATGAAGGAAGTCTAAAAACTTGCATTGGACCATATGGGGAAATGGTACCGGTGGATAGATGAGATCAAAGTACCTCTCTAGGAATTGTTTTAGATTTTTCCAAGACTTATATGTCCACTTAAAACCATTTATTCAAATAGTGTAGACATGGTTTCTAAAATATCAATTGATAATTTTATATTGGAAAAGATTAGTTTTTTATGTGATATGGTACTAAATACCACATCACACATCGAGGAATTTTCTAGGAATTTATTTGGAAGGAAAAGTATTTTTAGGCTATTATTTCTTGTTTCTGCCATTTAATAAAAAGGGCACAAGGAAATAATAAAGGATCTCAAAAATATTTAGTTTTGATATGGGGATGTAAGGTATGATGTATAGGCTTCAAATTTGCCTTGAGTTGGGAAAGTAATTTTGAGAAAAAACAAACTTTCCTTTATAGGAAAGGTTTTGAAGATTTTTCAAACCAGGGAAATTAAATAGTTTTAGGTCTCAAATAATTATGGAAATTATTTGGAAAATGGTTTTATACAAGGTGTATGATGTAAACTTGAAGTATCTATCATAACCAACCTTGGGTTTTGAAGTTCCACCTTAAAGATGGGAGGAAACTAGATGGGGATGATCTAGGGTTTTGATATTTTTATGCCACCTAAACTTTATTGGATTAGTGAGCTCGAAGCTCACCTTGATACAAGGGATAGATGGATAGTTATACCAAGTTATATAGATACCCATGGAAGCAAGAGTTGGGATTGGTTGTATTTGAGGTGGTCTAGAAGTGATGGCAAACTTTGTTGAAAATAGGGATGCCATAACAGGTGCATCATGAAGCCTCATAAACCATGTGGGTTTAAGAAGCACAAGGATCCAATGGAAACAAGGGAAGTGTGGATTGATAGACCATGATTAGTAGATCATAAGCATGCACAGAGTTTGTCAAGGGAAGGTGGCATATGGATGTGAGCTTCTCCCAAGTAGGCAAGATGATAAGATTTGCAAAAAGCTTATTTTCTTGACTATAAAACCATCATGGATGAGTGGGTCCAAGAAGGGTATAGCCAAGGGAAAGAGTGGGCTTTAGTAGTACTACTAATGTATTAAAAGATGGTTCAAGTACATCTTTCAGAATGCACAATGATTGGAGTATGTGGAGTTCCAAAGATAGAATCCAGATAAGAATTTCAGACTTGGCAAAATTTGGCAGATTTGTGGGTTTGGACAAGTAGGAAAGATGGACGTATTTGGAGGGGATGCAAGGGTAAAATATTATCATCAAGTGGATGATATTGAAGTATAGATTAAGTAGAGGGTATCTCAAAAAAATATTAAGTAGAGGGTTTCCAAGTATATATTTGGTCTTCGATGAGTTGGATGCTAAAAGAAGTGGATTAGCTCAGGATGGATCTGCTTGAGTGGATGAGAGGGTCACTTTAGTGACTAAGATAGATTTAGACCGGGATGCTTGATTTAGATAGGAGATAATCAACTATTAATTTGATCCTCAAGGATGAGCTCCTAGATTGGCTCATGCTACTACCTAAGAAGACAATCATCACACATAGCAGATCAAAGCAATTCATCAAACAACAGATCAAGGCCATCCATATTATCAAACTTATCCAACCACTACTAAGGTTACCATCAAGCCTAGCTTGAGGTAAGGATGGGTATTTTTAAAAGATTGTGTTTTGAATTAAGATAAGGACATCTTGGTATTTCTACCAAGATTAAAATGAAAAAGTTTTAGGATAGGTTTTGATAAACCTAGAGGTAAGAGTAGTTAAGAGTTCTGTCTTGAAAACATAAGGAGATTATATATAGGTCTCCATAGTTTTGTTAATAGAAAATACTAAAATACTTTGTTGTGTCAGAGTTAACTTGGCTCAAGTTTGAAATTCCAGAACATTTGAGAAAATGAAAGATGATCCAAGACATTTATTTTGTAAAATAGTTTTTGTCAACTGAGATTGAGGTAAGGAGTATATTATCTAATACACCATTAGTTGCATGAACACGAGCAAACAAGTAAGCAAGCATTACAACACTTAATAAGAAAATGTTTTTGTTCCCCCTGATTTTTGCCTTTTGGACAACAAATCAGGGTTGCTGAAATTAGGATGTTACAATACATTCGTATCTAGATAAAATTGATAATATTAATATGGACATAAGAAAGTACTATAATTGTATTTTGCTTCAGGCCTTCATTTTAGTTGTACTTCGTTAGTTTAGATACCGTGAGAAACAAAATGGTAGATTGATATTTCCGCCAACGGTATCCTCTAGAATTTAGCCAAGGGATGTAAATTTGGTATTCAGTCTGTGGTAACTTTCTAGGTATATTTTAATACTCTGAAAAAAAATTATCTTGTTGTTAACATATGACAATTTGCTTACCAGTTTGACACTCGTAGTATATTTGACCTAGGAGTGCCATAGTGGTCTACCAGTATACAACATTTCTAAAAAGAAAGGAATAGGGTATATTCGGTGACAAGCATTTCACCTACATTGAGGCTCCGGGGTTGTGTTGGCTCTCTCGATTTTGGGGTTCCCTTCTGCCCACAAGCGTTGCCCGAGTTTAGTTTAAATCCTAGCTCTGTCCCTATGTATGTGGTCTTTGGTAGGTGGTCCATGGATTTTATTTGTGATTTTTATTAATTTTAAACCCATTGTATTGTTGTTGATGATTATTAATAGATCGATGGAATTTTCGTAGAGAAAAAACATAGGGCGTGAGTTATAAGTGGACGAAGTTCTACATTGGACATTCCTTAATATTTACGGGTCACCAAATATGCCGCTGGACCACACCAAACCAGACTAGGGCCTCCTATTATGCAAAGGGAGCAACTGTTCAAATACTAATACAAGTGTTTTCGAAGTGGTCGAGCCTGACACGGCACTTTCGTATCACTGAGGACAAGGTCATAAAAATAAGATGACAATAGTTTTTTTCTTTTAGAACATATATTTTAAGGTTTGAAAGTGGTATCACTAGGGGTGGGCAAAAGCTGACACCGTGCAAACTGTGCAAACCGGCCGGAGCAAAGTAGCTCATTTCTTTTCACAAACTTAATCAGAATGTCAAATCTAGTTATAATATTTGAACTGAGTCAAACCGGTCAAACTGGCCGAATCATATTTGCAGATATCACAGTACCAAATCTATTGTCAAATCTTGTGGCGAGAAAATGCAATTCCTTGTTCGCATATCATTACTAGTATGCGCAACATATGATGCTATCTTTATTCAGATAAATTTGAGGTATAAGGTTCTTTTAGTAAACATTGTATAAATTTACCCTCAAAAAGTTATAGCTACAAAACCAATATTATGCGTATATACTAGTACTGTTTCTATGATTGATAGTATATCTGGGCGTGAGTAGCCCAGCCCTACCCAAAAAAGCCCGACAGGCCAGGTTTTTTAGGCCCACAAGCCAGGCCTGGGCTCCAGATTTGAGGCCCAGCGGATGCACATGCCAAGGCTCGGGCCGAGGAAATCGTGAAATTAAGGAAGGCCCGGTTCGACGGCCTGGTAGAATATAGGAGTGATGGGCCACGCTCGGGCCCAAGATTTCGGCACGATGGCCGAGTCGGGTCGGGCTCGGGCCTAGGTTTTTACCCGCAGGCCTTTTCCAACCCGGCCCGAGAGATGCCCCGTTACAATGATATAGAAGTACTCAAGACCTCCTTTTTTCATGAACATTTAATAAATCTCTACTATATAAAAAGTGTAGAGGTGGTTTTCGCCGCCTCGGGTTTTTTTTGCCCGTCGCCACTATTTTCGTCTGTCGTACCAATTTGCAAATTAGTCCCCAAAAAACAAACTATTAAGCCGCAGTACTACGCAGAGTTGCAGGCCGACCGGCATCGTCAAGTTCCCCTCCTCTGTGGGTTGTGGCATGCGAGCTCCCTGTCGAAACCTAGCACCGGTGCGTTGGCTCTGCACTTCCCGTCCACCCGGCGCTGCCTTTCCTATCCACTGCCCGCTACCCTCGGCTTAAGAGGATGGTATGCCTTCTTCTTCCTCTTGTGCACGGTTGCTAGGGTGGCCCCTATGATTGTCTCTCTCGTTGGAGCTGCAGCGCATCAAGAGGTCGATGGCTAATGTTGGACATGAGGCAGCTCGGGTTGGGCTCGGTGCGAGCCAGGTTTCAGCGCGCGAAAAACTGGCTCGGCTCAGGCTGGCTCGTTAGAGCTTCGGTCCAGCAAAATTGGCTCGGCCCGAGTCGGCCATAAACTTGATCCAAACCGAGCTAGCCCCTGAGGGTGTATGTGCAAAGGAAAACTCTCCCCAGATCAAATTTGTGCAACATAATTGAGCAAGCAAACATCAATTTTGTTTATAAAACTTTACAAAGTAATAATTCAACTATGTATGAATCATTCCAACGAAAAAAATCAACAATTAAGAATCTCCAAATGACACCTCTGTTTTCACTTAGATTAACATTACTGTAAGTAACATGACATGTACTGGTCGTCTTGTTCCAGTAGGGTTTGCTTGCTCAATTCTGCTTCTTTGGCTCCATGGTGTTGCTGGGAAGTTGGGAGGGCGCCGACGGCTCGACGAGCAGCGACCCGGACGTGCAGTGACTGCGGAGGGGCGCAGGCGCACAACACACGGCAGCGAGCTTGGGGGCGTGCGAGCAGGCGGAAGAGTTGGGGGCGGCTAGAAGGGGGCAGAGCAGCTCAAGGGGGTGGCGTCGACGGCGACATCCAACGCCGACGGTGGCCACATCAGGGAGGGGTCGCGGCGGAACTCGGGCTGGGACCTGGGAGCGTATGCGGACGGAAGGGGTGGAGCGCTGCAAGCTTGCCCTATCTCCTCGGGCTACCGCGGGCTGCCGGGCTGGACCGAGCTGACCCGTGCGAGCTTTTGGCTCGCCACGATCCCACTTTTTGGGCTCAACTCGGTCCCTCACCTTCGCGGGCCGAGCCCAGCTCAGGGCGAGCCGCCTCTGGACCGGACCGAGCCAAAAGCTCGCCTTGTCCAGCCCTATCGATGGCCATGCGGTGCTTCTCGCCGCCGATGGACTTGCACGCTGGATGTGGACCTGGGCTTGTTCCTGTGCCGATGGCTGATGAGTGATGACAGGTACTGGGAGCTGGCTGTTGTTGTGAGCCTGTGACCCGCTAGGCCCTGTCTCCGAGCTCGACGATGGGCACGGCCACGGTGGCGATCTGATGCAAGTCCCTCCTGTCTTTAGTCAGAACCAGGAGCCGTGCCAACGCCATTAACCCAGCCGCCATCAAAACTTGGAGCCGGTGATGTGGAATACGTGTTCAAGAGCGGCTGCGAACATGAGAAAAATACTGGCACACGTGTAGATTTGGTTTTAGTTAGCCTGGAGCTTACAGTGAGCAGCTATATAGTATATAGGTTTATTTAAATTTTAAAAAATCTAAGACATCTATTCTAGGACGGAGAGAGTATTATTTTCAAAGATACAAGTGTCTAGTGTTATAGTTTAACAAATTACACTAGAACTGTCACTGTCAACAAACTTTCTAAAACTCTCCCAATTGAAATACGTACTTATCCATGCAATTCTCAAACTCTCTCTCGAACATGTACATTGCCCAACAACCCAGGCCGTATCCAGAGCATGTTTTTTTTTCGCATGTCATATCCGGAGCACTCGTACAAGGCCTCCAAAATACTGGGTTTCCAAAAAAAAAATAATCCTTAAGTAAGCATTAGGTGATACAAAAATCTGTAGCATTTACTCATAGGAATCTGCACGCGGTAGAAACTTTTGGCATTTAGTGGTAAATCTAACGATGGGAAGTAAATAGAATCTTAACTTATTTGAGTGACTACTATACGATGGTGATATAAAAAAAACCTATTGTGATTGCATGTTAACGCGCATGTTAACGTCTCTACCAATGTTCCACTTTGGTGCCGTCTCTTAGCACTTCACCTTCGATTTATGTCTACATGGCGCATAAATATTACCAAGGAGAGAAGATAAATCATCTCATATCTATAAATGATCTTCACATAATCGAATACATATAGCTTTAAATATTTCATAAAAAATTCAAACCTGCCGTATCCGGTGTCACACTTAAAGAAATTACACTCAAATTTCTACTCCACACCTCATCTTTACTATGAAATAAAAAATGTTGATGTCACACTTCACGCTAATTCATACCAAATGTCATCTAACATCTATGCATCTCTCGTCGAGTCGTGTTTCTGCCTCAACCGCTGCCTCTCTCTCTTCCTAAACCTAGCCACCTCCACCCTCCGCCTCCTCCATAGTCGGTTCCCCCTTCTCCGTCCGGCCTCGCCGGCGTTGGGAGGAGTGGGGAACCTTATGTATGAGTTGAGTCTTTGATAAAAGTAGTGTTTTTAATAAATTAGATTAGAGTTTTGCTGCTTCTCCGTCGCTCCTACCGGCTGCGCCGCAATCCCTCTATTGAATCCATATTTGAACAAGTCTACTTCTTGGTCTCTCGCAGTAACATGTGTATGATCGAGCCAGGGAGCATCCATGTGCGGTCCTCTCGGACGAGTAAATTCAAGCAGTTGTCGACGAGAACGACGCTTAGCTACCGTAGCAACTGTCGTGCCTAGGTCACCGCTCTCTCATACGACAATTTCGGTCGACCACCATCGGTGTGCCATCAACAGCCACAACGGCCCAGGTTCTTTCTCCTACACCATTTTACAATGTTCACCACCACTGCACAAGTGTGTTCGCTTGCCTGCACTAAAAATGGCATCGTGTAGCGCCCTCCGTTGTACTAGATGAGGAACATCATCACTAGCAGTTCCATGAGGTGCTGCACGACCACGAGTCGGGGACGTGGGACCTGTGCTGCCGCATAGAACTAGATGTGACATCGCTAGATGTCGTTCAGTTCATGTGCTGCCACATTAGTCCAATCGCCTTCATATAGAAAATAGTCGCCTGCTCGCCGCCTCCTCTGGAGGGTGATTTGCTCGGGGCTCATCGTCTCCTTTTCCGAGCTATGAGTCGTCTTCCGCAGAAGTACGCAGTCGGAGGCATGGCGTACATGCCGACGACTGGGGACAGGGATCTCCTGCCGTCCACTACAAGTATATAAACCACACAAATGGATGGCCATGATCTGCACAAGGTACCAACGTCATCGACTTGTGGATGACCATGCAACATAGCAACCAATAGTGAATCGGGCGAATGTGTGACCGCCGCTCAAGCCTGCACTCGGGAACACCAAGTGTGCATGTGGAGGACTAGGTAGGCCTCAAGCTGGCCATGGACGCTCACGGTGGTATCAGCATAGTCTCCTGTGCGGAGATGAGGCTAGAGTGATAGTGGCACACGTGGTGCTTCCGGTGAAGGTTGCGTCTAACTGAGCATGCATGTGCTACCCTACTACCCCATCCTAGCGGAAGCTCTCCCTTCTCGAGTGATGGCTAGCACGACACTCATCTGCTCTGTTGTTCCGCCTCCCACCTCCTGAACCAGAGTCGTTAGTCGTATTAAAGGATTTCCCTCTTTCTTTTTTTACCATCGGAAAAGATGAGCGGTCAGCATATTGATGTGATGTTCTTGTTTTTTTACAATCGCAAAATTCATCATTTTTGTTTACATATTAATTTTTATATTACCTTGCGTACACAACGTGTATCCAAATTTCCATACAAAATAGTATGAGCTGCTGCCTCACTAAAAGCCAAATAAATTCCACATTAGTGGCCTTGAGTAACTAAAATAGTTTCACATCAACACCATTGTCAAATTTTCGGTATTTTTTGTTTACACAATAAGATAAGACTAAATTCTCCATTGTACCTTACATCTTTCCTTATCAACACAATTTCTTACTATAATTAGTCAATTCACATTTTAGAGATGATAATAAGATATAACCCATAGTACGACCTATTTTTATTGCCTTCTCTAGATTATATGGAGGACTAAGAAAGGACCCGCCTTCTCTACCACTATACACACCCTTAATAGGGAAAAGCATGGTGGAGTGGAGGCATTACCGTAAGTCGAACAATCCACCTTCCTCGTTGTCAACTAATTAAGATGGACATCTTTTTTTTATGGCATATCATGTTTCATTATCATGTGAGGGGTCTAATGCAGTGCCATTTCGCACCTGTAGTGAAAGGTACCAGTATTATCAAAATGATACTAAACTGACATGCAACAAAGAACATAATGACCATACAAGGTGGCAAAGGAACCATAAAACAATAGACAGCTAAGGAGCGAAATTAGGGTTCTTGAGAGAGATAATTGATAAAAGAAAAAATATGATTCATTTTTTATACGCTCATGGATGTGAGATTGATAATGATACATGAAAAAGAAAGTTAATAAAGAATGTACGATAACCACTAAATCTATGTACAACTTAGGTGCTAACATCTGATGCGAGGATCGATTTCCTAGTCATTGGGCCCATCGATCATGTGATTTTGCTTAGTGGCGTTGCTAGATGAGTCATCAGGCGCTCCATCTTTTTTGTTGCTCAAATCGATTTTTTCCAGCAATCGGCACTACCCAGCGTAACAAATAAATCTTGTTAAACCCCTCAATTAGTGCTTTACATTGCAATGGACCCTTGAGTGTACGCTAGGGTTATAGTCCTGTTTTACGAAACAGGACTACCTTTTATCGATCTGTGCTCTTTTAAATATTTATATTGAGAGTCGTAGCAATGCACGGATATTTAACTACTATAAACAAATTTTTCTTTCTGCTAATTAGGATCCCTGCTCGTGATGGTATAATAACTGTTGAACTACATAATAAGATCTCTAGAAAAGTGTCACGCAAGCAGGTGAAACATGTGCGGAGTATCTTTTATACTCTCTCTCTATTTTAAAATAGATGTCACTGGTTTATTAAAATTTGGATAAATTTAGATACTATTTAGTATATAGATTTCATCCAAATTTTGGAAAACCTGGGTGTAACATCCCAAAAATATAAAACTAGAATCATCAAACTTTAATCATCAAAATTAGGGTTAACAAAAAAAATTCTAAATAAAATGAGAAAGCATTCATGTGTGTATGCATCCCATTTTGAAATCTTTTGAATTGCGTTGTTTATGTGTTTCTATGCTTGTAAAATGATTCTTAGGTGAAATAAACATCATCTAAACAATTCCCACACTTTTCCCAAAGACAAATAAATCAAAACAAACAAAATGAGTGAATGGTCACTTTGGCCAAATTAACTCCCATGCCTACTTTGGCTGTCTCAAACTTTCAAAACTTAACAGAAACTTGTTTGGATCTTTGCACCCCTTGATAGTACTCATAACAAAGTATCAAGGCCCACTTTGTGATCATCCAGAAACATTCAAATGCATAGTTTAAAGGACTTAAAATTGAATCTATATCATATGGGAAGATCCCACTTTTCAAAAACCACTCAAACAAGCTCAACTTTTAAAACCCAAGCATCTGCAAACTCACCAGCACCAACCTAGCACACCCACCCAAAATCTTTTCAAAATTCAAAACTTGAATTCTTGCGGCCATTTCATCAAACACCTTGCAGATACAAATCAAATAAAATCTAAACACTATTTGGAGCAGTGATTGGAGCCTAACTTGTTCCCTCTCTGGCCACCACTAGCCTTAGTAGATTATCTAACAACCTAAACTAATCTCTAGCACTACTGTAAGCTAGCCATTGTCATCAATGGTGAGAAGGCCGAGTGCACCCTTGCCACCCACATGTCGTTAGCGAGCTAGGAGAAGCACCAAGCCTAGCCAACATGTCTAGGAGCAAGCTAACACCCCACCGCCACTCCCTGTCCAGCACTCGAACCTTGCCAGCCCCTGGACCACACGCATAGACCATGCCAAGCTCGCCAGCAACCATGCCGAGAGCGCGCCCCGTGCGCCACGCTCGACCGACGCCCACAGACCGCGCGACGCCCTCGCCGCGTGCATACGTGATCACCACCGTCCCAGCAACCCCGCAGACACGCTCGTTCACCGCTGCGCTGACCACGTTTATCAAAGCTAGTACTTAGAGTTTTACTTAAGTGAATTGTAGATACTAGAAAGATAATTGAAGGTTGCATAAAGAGCATAAAATTTGGCCTAAGCTAGATAATCTTTATGTCATCCTAAAGCATGAGATTGAACTTAGTTAAACTCCACTAGTTTACCACCCCTCATTAGTACTTATCTCCACCTGTAGATGCTAGTGCTAAGCATAAAAACCTGATCAACTTAGTGTTGGAGATATGCCCTAGAGGCAATAATAAATATAGTTATTATTATATCTTTGTGTTTATGATAAATATTTACATTCATGCTATAACAGTATTAACAAGGAAACATTAATACTTGTGTGATTTGTAAACTTAAATAAGAGTCCCTAGTAAAGCCTCTTCACAATACTAGCTTGTTGGTTAATAAATGATTGTGGTTTCCCTATCATGAACATTGAGATGTTATTAACAACAAGATCATATCGTTAGGAGAATGATATGATGGACATACACCTATAGATAAGCGTAGCATAAAGATCAAGTCATTTTAATAGTTCAATTGCTATATGCTTTCTGATACATAGTAACCTAATTCCTTCGACCATGAGATCATGCTTATCACCATCACCGGAAGGATGCTTTGATGACATCAAACACCACACCGTAACTGGGTGGCTATAAAGGTGGCATTGAGTGTTCGGAAAGTATTGGTTGAGACACATGGATCAAGAGTGGGATTTGTCCATCCATATGACGTATAGATATACTCTGGGCCCTCTCGGTGGAATGTCATCCAACTGGCTTGCAAGCATGTGACTAGCTCACAAGGGATCACATATCACGGGAACGAGAAAAGAGTACTTATCAGTAACGAGGTTCAACTAGGTATGCAGAGATACCGACAATCATAACCTCGAATAAGTAAACTATCATGAGACAAAGGGAAATTGGTATCGTATGTAAGTGGTTCATTCGATCGCAAAGTAATCGTAGAAATACGTGGGAGCCATATGAATTTCCAGATTTCTCTATTGGTTATTGTTCGGAGAAGTGTCTCGATCATGTCCGCATAATTCACGAACCGTAGGGAGACACACTTAAGGATTCGACGTTGTTGAGTAGTTATGGAATGATGAGTAAGAGACCGAATGTTATTCGGAGTCTCGGATGGGATCCGGGATATCACGAGGAGATCCGGAATGGTCCGGAGAATAAGATTCATATAAGGAAAGTCCTGTTTTGGGGTTGGAGAATGGTTCTGGTGTTTTCATCGGGAATGTTCTAGAAGGTTCCGGAATGTCCGGCACTCCGGAGGGGAAGGGTACATGAATGTGTCATAACAAGATGGAATGATTGCATCATGTACTAGGTGTCATCGCTGAACAAAATAAAGGGATAATTCAAATCCTAGTTTGAAAAAGTTAAACGCCAATTTGAAAAGTCAAACGGCTATTTTGTTTGGTGGAGGGAGAGTAGGAAACCTACTTGGGGAGGAGTTCCCTCCCTCCACCGCTGGCCCACTTGGAGACCGAGTTGGGGAGGGACTCCCCTCCCTTTGGCGCGCCCCCTCCACCTATATAAGGAGGGGCAGGGCTGCCCCTCCAAGACACACACCTTGCCCCTCTAAATCCTAACCCTAGCCGTCGGCCCTCCTGCAGCCGCCGCCGCCCTAGGGCAAACCCTAGCCGCCGACTTGGGGATTTCCCCAAGCCCTAGCCGCCGGCCTAGCTCCCTCTACTTGGTGCCTCTAAACCCTAGATCGCCAAGCCTCTCTCATAGTCCACCATACTCGCTCCGGCTTAAGGCGAAGCCCTGCGGGATCTCCCCTCTACTTCCGGTACCACACCGTCGTGCTGCCGGAATCGCGAGGAGAGTGCTACAACCTCCGTTGCCTGCTGGAACAAGGGAGAGGAAGGTCTTCGTCGAGTACCGAACGTGTGACCGACTGCGGAAGCGCTGCCGGAACGCAGCGCCGGATGGATCGTCTACGCGATCTTGAGATCGGCAAGAGTACGACTACATCACCCACGAGAATCTGCTCTCGTTAAACACTTTGGAATCTTCGAGGGTAAGTTATTCCATCGACTCGTTGTTACAATCTAGTAGATAGATCTTGGCTTGTTTGTTTGTATGCGGTAGAAATTTTTTGTTTTCCATGCTACGAACCCTACAGTGGTATCAGAGCCGTGTCTATATGTAGATCTGTTGCACGAGTAGAACACAATGGTCATTATGGGCGGTGGTGCTTTTATTATCAATTGCTTCTTGTGTACTTTGCATCTTGCGGTATGATGGGATGAAGCGGCCCGGGCTAACCTTACATGACATCGTTCATGAGACTTGCTCCACACTCAACATGCAACTTGTATTGCATAAGTGGCTTTGCGGGTGTTTGTCTCTCCCATCATAGTATAGATCCAATTTACAACGGGCACTTGATAGTTCAAACATCAACGTTGTGGTTCTTGTTCGTAAGTTAGATCGACACTTATAGAAAGCCCCAAACCACGTAAAACATGCAAAGAAATTAGAGGCGTCTAACTTTGTTTTGCAGGGGTGTGCTATGATGTGATATGGCCATGATTGTGATTATATTTGATGTATGCAATGTTCCTTATTGTAAGTTGGCAACCGGCAGGAGCCATATGGTTGTCTTTAATTTCTGTTAAGACCCGCGTGTCTATTCAAAGTAGTTGTAATAGTTGAAGCTGGTGGACGACAACCATGGAGCGGCGTCATTGACCTTGATGCAATGCCGGTGATGATGGAGATCATGTTCGCGCTTGAAGATGGAGATCGGAAGCACAAAGAAGAAAGGCCATATCATATCACATATTATGAATTGCATGTGATGTTAATCCATTATGTATCTTGTATTGCTTAGTTAACGATGGTAGCATTATAAGATGATCCCTCATGCACATAAATTTCAAGTTCGAAAGTGTTCATCCTTAGTAAGCACCGTTGCTAAAACTTGTTGTTTCGAAGCACCACGTGATGATCGGGTGTGTTAGATTCTGCAAGTGTATACAACGTGGGCAAGCCAGATTTGCTCATGCGGAAGCTAAGGTTTGATCTTGACGAGCCTAGCATGTACAGACATGGTCTCAAAACACGGATCACTGAAAGGTAAAGCATGAATCATATAGTAGATATGATGAACATGTCGATTGTTCGCCATTGAAGCTACATCAACTCTCGTGATGATCGGTTTTGATGTGATGGATTTGGTTCGTGTGACCACTAAAACAATGTGAGGGATATTGTTTTGAGTGGGAGTTCACCTAGATTAATTTAACTATTAATTAGAACTCAATTTGTCATAAACTTAGTCTAAATTATTGCAAATATGTTGTAGATAAATGGCAGCCCCTACCATCAATTTTAATGCGTTCCTAGAGAAAGAAAAGTTGAAAAACAATGGAAGCAACTTCGCGGACTGGTTCCGCAATTTGAGGATCGTCCTCAATGCTAGTAATTTGACCTATGTGCTGGATGCACCGCTGGGTGACCCGCCTGCAGCTACTGCAACCGATGAAGTAAAGAATGTTTACCTCGCTCGGAAGAATCAGTACTCCACAGTTTAGTGTGCTATCTTGTATGGTTTAGAATCGGAGCTTCAGAAAAGGTTTGAGAATTCAGACCCACATGATATTGTCCGTGAACTCAAATTGATCTTTGAGACTCACGCGGCAGTTGAGAGCTATGAGGCTTCTGAAAAGTTCTTTAACTGCAAGATGGAAGAGGGCAGCTCCGTCAGTGAGCATGTGCTTAAGATGTCTGGGCATGCAAACAAACTTCAAAGCTTGGGTATAGTGATTCATAATGCTTTGGAGATTTACCATGTCCTCCAATCACTACCACCAAGTTACAAGAACTTCGTGATGAACTACAATATGCAAAGCATGAACAAGCAGTTGCTAGAACTCTTCTCCATGTTAAAATCTGCAGAAGTGGAGATCAAGAAAGAGCACCAAGTGTTGATGGTCAATAAGACCACCAAATTCAAGAAAGGCAAGTCTAAGCAAAAGGGAAACTTCAAGAAGGGTGGTAAGAAAGTTACCGCGCCAACGAAGAAGACCAAGGCTGGACCCAAGCCTGATACAGAGTGCTTTTACTGCAAGGGAGAAGGTCACTGGAAGCGGAATTGCCCAAAGTACTTGGCGGATTTGAAGAACGGCAACATCAAAAAGAAAGGTATATTCGATATACATGTTATTGATGTGTATCTCACTAGTACTCGTAGTAGTGCCTGGGTATTTGATACTGGTTCGGTTGCTCATATTTGTAACTCGAAACAGGTGCTGCAGAATAAACGGAAGCTAGCAAAGAACGAGGTGACGATGCGCGTGGGAAACGGATCAAAGGTTGATGTGATCGCGGTCGGCACGCTACCTCTTCATCTTCCATCGGGATTAGTTTTATACTTAAATAATTGTTATTTGGTGCCTGCGTTAAGCATGAACATTATATCGGGATCTTGTTTATTGCGAGACGATTACTTGTTTAAATCCGAGAATAATGGTTGTTCGATTTATATGACTAATATGTTTTATGCACATGCACCTTTGATAGATGGTCTATTTTATTGAATCTCGATAGTGGAAATACACATATTAATAACATTGAAGCTAAACGTTTGAAATCGAGCGATAACTCGACCTATATGTGGCACTGTCGTCTTGGTCACATTGGAGTGAAGCGTATGAACAAACTCCATTCCGATGGACTTCTTGAATCACTTGATTTCGAATCACTTGAAAGATGTGAAACATGTCTGATGGGTAAAATGACTAAGACTCCATTTTCTGGTATGATGGAGCGAGCTACGGACTTATTGGAAATCATACATACCGATGTGTGTGGTCCAATGAGTGTAGCATCGCACGGTGGTTATCGTTATGTTCTTACCTTCACGGATGACTTGAGTAGATGTGGGTATATCTATTTCATGAAACATAAGTCCAAAACTTTCGAGAAGTTTAAGGAATTTCAAAGTGAGGTTGAGAATCAACGTAACAAGAAGATTAAATTTCTACGTTCTGATCGTGGAGGTGAATATCTAAGTTACGAGTTTGGCGAGCATTTGAAGAAATGCGGAATACTTTCACAATTGACACCGCCGAGAACACCACAGCGTAATGGTGTGTCCGAACGTCGTAATCGAACCCTCTTAGATATGGTTTGTTCTATGATGTCACTTACAGATTTACCGCTTTCATTTTGGGGTTATGCATTAGAAACAGCCGCATTCACTTTAAATAGGGCACCATCTAAATCCGTTGAAACGACACCGTATGAATTATGGTTTGGAAAGAAACCTAAATTGCCGTTCCTTAAAGTTTGGGGTTGCGAAGCCTATGTAAAGAAGTTACAGCCGGACAAGCTTGAACCCAAAGCGGAAAAATGCGTCTTCATAGGATACCCAAAGGAAACTATTGGGTATACCTTCTATCATAGATCCGAAGGCAAAATCTTCGTTGCCAAGAATGGATCCTTTCTAGAGAAGGAATTTCTCTCAAAAGAAGTGACTGGAAGGAAAGTAGAACTCGACGAGGTTGTCGAACCTTCTCTCGAACTTGCGAGTAGCGTAGCACCGAAAGTAGTTCCAGTGGCGCCTACACCAGTAAGAGAAGAAGCTAATGATGATGATCATGAAACTTCGGTTGAAGTTGCTACAGAGCCTCGCAGGTCAACGAGAACTCGTACCACTCCTGATTGGTATGATTCCGTTATGAGTGTCATGTTGGTGGACAACACCGGTGACCCTGCGACATATGAGGAAGAGATGATGAGCCCAGATTCCAATAAATGGCAAGAAGCCATGAAATCCGAGATTGGATCCATGTACGAAAACCAAGTATGGACTTTGGTGGACTTACCGGATGGCCGGAAGGCTGTCGAGAATAAATGGATTTTCAAGAAGAAAACAGATGCTGATGGTAATATTACTGTCTATAAAGCTCGACTTGTCGCAAAAGGTTTCGACAAATTCAAGGAGTTGACTACGATGAGACCTTCTCACCAGTAGCGAAGCTAAAATCTGTGAGGATTATGTTAGAAATTGCTGCATATTACGATTATGAAATATGGCAGATGGATGTCAAAACAGCGTTCCTCAATGGAGACATTGATGAAGAGTTGTATATGATGCAACCCAAAGGTTTTGTCGATCCTAAAGATGCTAACAAGGTATGTAAACTTCAACGGTCCATTTATGGATTGAAGCAAGCATCCCGAAGTTGGAATCAACGTTTTGATAAGGTAATCAAAAGTTTTGGTTTTATACAAACTTATGGAGAAGCTTGTATTTACAAGAAAGTGAGTGGGAGCTCTGTAGCATTCTTAATACTATATGTAGATGACATATTGTTTATTGAAAATGATGTAGACCTTCTTAATAGTGTCAAGGAATATTTGAATAATAGTTTTTCAATGAAAGATCTTGGCGAAGCAGCTTACATATTGGGCATAAAGATTTATAGAGATAGATCGAGACGCCTAATATCATTGTCACAAAGTACATATTTGGACAAAGTTCTAAAGAAGTTTGGAATGGAAGATAGCAAGAAAGGGTTCTTGCAAATGTTGCCCAATACGACCTTGAGTAAAACTCAAAGTCCAGCAACGGCAGAAGATAGAGAAAGGATGAGTAAGACTCCCTATGCCTCATCCATAGGATCTCTAATGTATGCCATGCTATGTACTAGACCCGACATTGCATATGCTGTTAGTTTGACTAGCAGATATCAAAGTGATCCAGGAGTGGATCATTGGACAGCGGTCAAAAACATCCTTAAGTATTTGAGAAGAACTAAGGATATGGTTCTTTCTTATGGAGGTGATGAACAGCTCGTTGTTAATGGTTACACCGATGCTAGTTGGAACACCGATCCAGACGATTCTAAATCTCAATCTGGATACGTATTTATTTTGAATGGTGTAGCAGTTAGCTGGAGGAGTGCAAAGCAAAGCGTTGTGGCGAGATCTTCAACTGAATCGGAATACATAGCTGCTTCGGAGGCTTCACAAGAAGCAATATGGATGAAAGAGTTCATTACAGAGCTCGGTGTGGTTCCAAGTGCGTTGGACCCAATGTCTATCTACTGTGATAACATGGGCACCATAGCCAATGCGCAAGAACCAAGGTCACACAAGAAGCTGGAGCATATCAAGCTACGTTTTCACGCTATTCGAGAACATGTCCAAGATGGTGACATAAAGATTTGCAAAGTACACACAGATCTGAATGTGGCGGATCCGTTGACTAAACCTCTCCCAAGGGCAAAACATGACCAACACCAAACTGCCATGGGTGTTCGGTATATTACCATGTAATCGAGATTAGTTGACTCTAGTGCAAGTGGGAGACTGTTGGAGATATTCCCTAGAGGCAATAATAAATATAGTTATTATTATATCTTTGTGTTTATGATAAATGTTTACATTCATGCTATAACAGTATTAACAAGGAAACATTAATACTTGTGTGATTTGTAAACTTAAATAAGAGTCCCTAGTAAAGCCTCTTCACAATACTAGCTTGTTGGTTAATAAATGATTGTGGTTTCCCTATCATGAACATTGAGATGTTATTAACAACAAGATCATATCGTTAGGAGAATGATATGATGGACATACTCCTATAGATAAGCGTAGCATAAAGATCAAGTCATTTTAATAGTTCAATTGCTATATGCTTTCTGATACATAGTAACCTAATTCCTTCGACCATGAGATCATGCTTATCACCATCACCGGAAGGATGCTTTGATGACAACAAACACCACACCGTAACTGGGTGGCTATAAAGGTGGCATTGAGTGTTCGGAAAGTATTGGTTGAGACACATGGATCAAGAGTGGGATTTGTCCATCTATATGATGGATAGATATACTCTGGGCCCTCTTGGTGGAATGTCATCCAATTGTCTTGCAAGCATGTGACTAGCTCACAAGGGATCACATAGCACGAGAACGAGAAAAGAGTACTTATCAGTAACGAGGTTCAACTAGGTATGCAGAGATACCGATGATCATAACCTCGGATAAGTAAACTATCGTGAGACAAAGGGAAATTGGTATCGTATGTAAGTGGTTCATTCGATCGCAAAGTAATCGTAGAAATATGTGGGAGCCATATGAATTTCCAAATTCCTCTATTGGTTATTGTTCGGAGAAGTGTCTCGATCATGTCCGCATAATTCACGAACCGTAGGGAGACACACTTAAGGATTCGACGTTGTTGAGTAGTTATGGAATGATGAGTAAGAGACCGAATGTTATTCGGAGTCTCGGATGGGATCCGGGATATCACGAGGAGATCCGGAATGGTCCGGAGAATAAGATTCATATAAGGAAAGTCCTGTTTCGGGGTTGGAGAATGGTTCTGGTGTTTTCATCGGGAATGTTCTAGAAGGTTCCGGAATGTCCGGCACTCCGGAGGGGAAGGGTACATGAATGTGTCATAACAAGATGGAATGATTGCATCATGTACTAGGTGTCATCGCTGAACAAAATAAAGGGATAATTCAAATCCTAGTTTGAAAAAGTCAAACGCCAATTTGAAAAGTCAAACGGCTATTTTGTTTGGTGGAGGGAGAGTAGGAAACCTACTTGGGGAGGAGTTCCCTCCCTCCACCGCCGGCCCACTTGGAGACCGAGTTGGGGAGGGACTCCCCTCCCCTTGGCGCGCCCCCTCCACCTATATAAGGAGGGGCAGGGCTGCCCCTCCAAGACACACACCTTGCCCCTCTAAATCCTAACCCTAGCCGCCGGCCCTCCTGCAGCCGCCGCCGCCCTAGGGCAAACCCAAGCCGCCGACTTGGGGCTTTCCCCAAGCCCTATCTGCTGGCCTAGCTCCCTCTACTTGGTGCCTCTAAACCCTAGATCGCCAAGCCTCTCTCATAGTCCACCATACTCGCTCCGGCTTAAGGCGAAGCCCTGCGGGATCTCCCCTCTACTTCCGGTACCACGCCGTCGTGCTGCCGGAATCGCGAGGAGAGTGCTACAACCTCCGCTGCCTGCTGGAACAAGGGAGAGGAAGGTCTCCGTCGAGTACCGAACGTGTGACCGACTGCGGAAGCGCTGCCGGAACACAACGCCGGAAGGATCATCTACGCGATCTTGAGATCGGCAAGAGTACGACTACATCACCCACGAGAATCTGCTCTCGTTAAACACTTTGGAATCTTCGAGGGTAAGTTATTCCATCGACTCGTTGCTACAATCTAGTAGATAGATCTTGGCTTGTTTGTTTGTATGCGGTAGAAATTTTTTGTTTTCCATGCTACGAACCCCTACACTTAGATGGGAATACTTGGTGGAAAAATGGTTATGAAAACCTTGGAATGATGGATCATTCTATTGAAATGTTTTGGACATGTGTTTCCGAACACCAGATGATTTATGGTGATGAAAATGTTGAGGCATGAGCCTTAGCCCTTTATAAAAATGATGGTTGTCTGGATGCGATACCATTCCAATTTTACCGTACAACCACAATACCCCAGAATTGGGTAGGGCTTGACTGGAAACTTATATACCTTAGTATTGGTTCCCTCACGGCCAAGGTATGAGCTGAGGCTACCTTGTGAAGATTGTCCACATGTGCAGTACCCAAGATGACAGTTGGTCATGGTTGGGAGGCCAAACTCACAGGAGAGGTGCTTATACTAGGGCGTATAATTGAAAGGTTAGGATTGATTATCCGCATACTAAGTATGGTGAATTCAGGATTTGTTCCTGACGGATGTATCGAATGTTGTGGCGAAAGTGTACAATCTCTACAGAGTGTCAAACTATTCGAATAGCGGCGTCCGTAATTATGGACAGTTGGAGTGGCCATACTGTTCCCCCGTCAGATGTTTTCAAAATGACTTATGAAATGAACTGAGACTTTGACTTGACCACAACAAGGTTGTGGCATGAGATACAAGTTCCCACTTAGGTGTTATAAAACTTCAACTAGAATCCGTTGCTTCTGAACTTAGTAGATGTAAATCTGGCTTTTTGCAAAACAACCCTAGAGCTTAGTGTCTTATTACAACCCCCCCCCCCCTTCACTTGTTAGTATTAGTTTGCGAGTACTTAAAGAGTACTCATGGCTTTGTCCCTGGCTATTCCCGTGGCCAGACTATGAAGAGGAGTACCTGGAGGATGGACCCCAGGAAGGTTACGACAACTAGGATCATCTCCCATCGTCGGCATTTCCTGTGATCCCGAAGATGGAGCTTTGCCTACGCTACCGTTATTGTTACGTATTTCTGCTGCTTGAGTTGTATTAAGAACTGGATCATGAGATCCTTATTTGTGTAAGACCTTATGTATGGTTTGTAATGGATGATGTACTGTGGTATCCAATTCTGTTATGTCTCGCAAAAATGGTAATCCTGGGATTGCGATGAATGGCATAACAGGCATCTGGGATTAAAAATCCGGGTGTTGACAAGTTGGTATCAGAGCCATCCTGACCATAGGAGACCCTAGTTAGACTGGACGTTTGGAATCAAAAACTTAGTTTCAAAACCAAAGAAAGCAAATATTTACAAAAACTTATTCCCATTCTTATCACTTGATTCTTTCATAAAAATTCACGTTCCTCCAAAAACTCTTGCAAAATACATAAAATTTGACACACTTGATCACTCTACTAACTTACTCATCTTATATTCTTTTAGATGGACGTGAAGTACAACAAGTTTTACTAGTTGGGAAATGGAGGAGACCTTATCTTTGAGAGGGATTTGGACCAGCTTTCGGAACTTCTGGAGCGTCCACACCCCGAGTTCTTCGGAGCTCAGCTCAATGATCAAGGAGGAGAAGATCTACAGTGGCTAATTGTTGCAAGTCTCTGAGGAAATATTGAACCTCCCACTGCTGAGGGAGTTCAGTTTACCTTAAGAGAGAACAACTGGCTCGATGGACTTGCCAGGGCCATGCAGGAAGCTCTTGCCCGTCTGTGTGGGCAGAGTATCAACCAGATCAAGGGTACCCGCTTTGAGTTTTTCCCAAGGCGTGATGCTAATGGACAACCACTAGAAGCCCCATACCATCACGAGCTGAAGACCTAATTAGACCACCTTAGCTTCATGATGTACGATCTTCAGCAGGAGTTGGATAATTGTCGTGACTACTCCAACCACAAGTCCGCCATTATCAAGACAAAGGATCAGACCATCGCCATGTTAGCGAAGGATGGCAAGTCTCGCCGCCGTCAGCTTGACAAGAAGGAGCGCATCATTTCCCGTCTTCATCACCGTATCTCGTCTTTGGAGGAGACCATCCACGAGAGAGACATGAAGTTGGAAGAAAGGGAGAATGCCGGAGAGGATCTTCGTGGAGACCCCTACTCCTATCTCAGCGATGATGATGATTTTCTGGAGGATCAGGCTATGGATTTCTTCACCGATGAGGATGATTTCGCCTTCATCAATGACGACGATGATGATGAGGATGACGACTACACCGACTCCGAGGAGTAGTAGCACTTGAGCACTAGCATAGTGAGTAGTATTCGGTCCCACTGTATCGTAGTTTCTAGAATGGTTCTTAAAACCATCTGTTTTTCTTGTTTTGTGGTGTGTGTTTGTATTGTGTGAATGAATGAATGAATGAAAGACAAGTTGCTAGAAAATCTGAGTCAAAATTTAAAAACTTTTCAAAGCCCCAACCACACAAACCCAAGTTCGTGCATTTCTCGGATTGGCGGGATACTACCGCAAGTTCGTAGAAGGATTCTCGAGTATCGCCAGACCCATGACCCAATTGCTAAACAAGGACAAGAAGTTTGAATGGACCGACAAATATGAAGCGAGTTTTCAAGAACTCAAGAGGAGATTGATTTCATCCCCAATCTTAATCATGTCGGATATCACGAAGCCCTTCGACGTGTATTGTGACGCATCCAAGATCGGTCTCGGATGTGTGCTAATGCAAGAAGGCAAAGTTATATCCTATCTATCTTGACAACTGAAACAACATGAGCAAAATTACCCAACCCATGACCTCGAACTCGCAGCCGTAGTTCTAGCCCTGAAGACATGGAGGCATTACCTGATGGGAAATCGTTGTGAGATTTATTCGGATCACAAGAGCCTGAAGTATATATTCACTCAGAAGGAGCTGAATATGAGACAGAGAAGATGGATTGAGCTAATCAAGGATTACGACCTGGACATTCACTATCACCCCGGTAAAGCCAATGTGGTAGCAGATGCCCTTAGCAGATTGCCGTGTCGCCTGAACTCCATGATTTTGAAGGAGCAACCAAGTTTGCACAAAGAGATGGAAGATTTTCGAATCAAATTAGTAAGTGAAGATTTTTGGCTAGCATAGAACTTCAACCCACTTTGATCAGCCAGATCAAAGAGGCGCGGAAAGGAAATGCTAGTATCGACAGAATCAAGCGTCGTATCGGTACAGGCAAAGTACCCGGATTCACCGAAGACGAAGAAGGAGTTCTGTGGTACAAAGGACGCCTTTGTGTACCAGCAGATTCTGAGTTGGAAGAAGTTATTCTCAAGGAAGCTCATGATACCCTTTATTCTATCCATCCCGGAGGAACTAAGATGTATCAAGATTTGAAAGAGCAATTTTGGTGGCATAAGATGAAGAGAGAAATCGTAAGCTATATCGCCAAGTGTGATATATGTCAGCGAGTCAAGGCGGGACATCAAAGACCCGTTGGATTGTTGCAACCATTGCAGATTCCGAAATGGAAATGGGATTCCGTTGGAATGGACTTTATCACCGGATTGCCTACTTCTAGTAGGGGAAATGACTCTATCTGGGTCATAGTTGACCGATTGTCCAAAGTCGCCCATTTCTTACCCGTCAAGACCACATATCAGAGTTCGAAGCTAGCGGAGTTATACATCGCTAGAATCGTTAGTTTGCATGGAGTCCCCAAGAACATCGTATCAGATCGAGGAACTCAGTTTACCTCGAGATTCTGGAAGAAAGTCCAAGAAGGTTTAGGAACCCGCCTAGATTTCAGCACGGCTTATCACCCTCAGACCGACGGACAAACGGAGCGAGTAAATCAAATACTCGAAGATATGCTGAGAGCATGTGTGTTAGAATATGGATCTAAGTGGGAAGACGGTCTGCCGTTTGCAGAATTTTCGTAAAACAATAGTTATCAAGCTAGTTTGCAAATGGCCCCATTTGAATTCATGTACGGAAGGAAGTGTCGAACCCCTTTGAACTGGTCGGAAGTAGGAGAGAGTCAGATTTTTGGACCCGATATCCTACGAGAAGCAGAAGAGAAGGTTCACAAGATTCGTGAGCACCTCAAGACAGCCCAGTCCAGATAGAAGAGTTACGCCGACAAGAGACGTCGAGACCTCGCCTTCAACATAGGAGATTTTGTATATGTGAAAGTGTCGCCATTGAAGGGAATGCGGCGTTTCCAACTCAAAGGAAAGTTAGCCCCCAGATATATCAGACCTTTCAAAATTCTGAACCGTCGAGGAGAAGTGTCGTATCAATTGGAACTACCCGAAGAGATGTCAGCCGTGCACAATGTGTTCCATATCTCATTACTTCGCAAGTGTCTCGAAGTCCCGGAGAAGACTAAAGTGTTCAAGAATATCGATCACCGGACCATAGAGATCAACGATGACCTGACCTATCCCGAAGTACCCATCCGTATTTTGGAAGAAGCTTTCCGAACCACCAGAACCCGAAGCATCAAGTTTCTCAAGATTCAGTGGAGCAACCACACAGAAGAGGAAGCTACCTGGGAGCGCGAAGATCACATCTGGACGGAGTTTCCCGATCTTTTCAAATCCTAGGTAATCTTTTTGTCCTTTTTCAAATCTCGGGACGAGATTTTGTTTAAGGGGGGAAGGTTTGTAACATCCCAAAAATATTAAACTAGAATCATCAAACTCTAATAATCAAAATTAGGGTTAACAAAAACTTTTCTAAATAAAATGAGAAAGCATTCATGTGTGTATGCATCCCATTTTGAAATCTTGTGAATTGCTTTGTTTATGTGTTTATGTGCTTGTAAAATGATTCTTAGGTGAAATAAACATCATCTAAACAATCCCCACACTTTTCCCAAAGACAAATAAATCAAAACAAACAAAATGAGTGAATGGTCACTTTGGCCAAATTAACTCCCATGCCTACTTTGGCTGTCTCAAACTTTCAAAACTTAACAGAAACTCGTTTGGATCTTTGCACCCCTTGATAGTACTCATAACAAAGTATCAAGGCCCACTTTGTGATCATCCAAAAACATTCAAATGCATAGTTTAAAGGACAGTTTAAAATTGAATCTATATCATATGGGAAGGTCCCACTTTTTCAAAAACCACTCAAACAAGCTCAACTTTCAAAACCCAAGCATCTGCAGACTCACCAGCACCAACCTATCACACCCACCAAAAATCTTTTCAAAATTCAGAACTTGAATTCTTGCGGCCATTTCATCAAACACCTTGCAGATACAAATCAAACAAAATCTAAACACTATTTGGAGCAGTGATTGGAGCCTAACTTGTTCCCTCTCTGGCCACCACTAGCCTTAGTAGATCATCTAACAACCTAAACTAATCTCTAGCACTACTGTAAGCTAGCCATTGTCATCAATGGTGAGCAGGCCGAGTGCACCCTTGCCACCCACATGTCGACAGCGAGCTAGGAGAAGCACCAAGCCTAGCCAACATGTCTGGGAGCAAGCTAACACCCCACCGCCACTCCCTGTCCAGCGCTTGAACCTTGCCAGCCCCTGGACCACACGCACAGACCATGCCAAGCTTGCCAGCAACCATGCCGAGAGCGCGCCCCGCGCGCCACGCTCGACCGACGCCCACAGACCGCGCGCCGCCCTCGCTGCGTGCATACGTGATCACCACCGTCCCAGCAACCCCGCAGACACGCTCGTTCGCCGCCGCGCGGACCACGCATGTTGTGCGCCATAAAAACTTCCGTCGGGCACGCGCAGAGCACCGCCGCGTTCCGACCAATCCGCACCGCCCCACGCCTCGCCACCACGTCATTGAGCTTCGTCAAGGAGCACAGCACCGCCCCCTACCGTCGCCCACACCGATAGCCCTCTGTGCCCTCGCCCACGACGAGCTCAGCTTGCGCCCGTCGGTCCCCTCTTGCCACTATAAATAGAGGCCACCCCCAGCCGAATTGAGCACACCACCTCACTCCCCTCTCACCCAGAACCACCCCGCCTCAGTCCCGAAGCAAGGCGAGCAGCGCATCGCCAGAATTTGGCCGGAGCCCGCCGCTGCTGGAGGAGAAGGGAGCCAGCGATTGGAGCCACCCCAGGAGAAGCTGCCGGTACCAGGAGGTTCGCCGTCGTCGACTTCGTCGTTCGCCCGCCTCGCCGACCCTCGCCTGAGCCCCGGTGAGCCTCCCACGACCCCCACCTGCCGCGTTAGGTTTCTATCTCGTCGGCGCTGCCCGATGAGGACGATGAACTAGGGCCGTTAGATTAGAACAAGATCCCACGGCTCACATTGCCCCATACCGCTTCGCACCCCCTATCTCACTGACGCGTGGGGACAGCAACTTAACCAGCCCGCGTAAGCGTTGTGCTTAGTAGGCCGGCCCAGTATCGTTTCCCGCGCAGCCCAGACGTTTGAATTTAACTTTTTCCATTTTATTTCAAACACAGTTCTGTACCTAGTTTCAAAAACCAACCCAGCTCGATTCAGTGAACCATGAATGAAACCAATTTTGTTAGAAAGGTCTTGAACTGCTGAATCCAAGCCCGTTGGATTTAAATCATTTGAATCTATAGATCAACCTTGCTAAAAATAACAAGGCAGAACCTTTTCTGCATTCAAACATTTTTCAAATTTAAACCATAAAAGCTTTTGAGTTGATTCCAACTCTCAAAAATCACATTTGATCATACCTTTCAGAATATATAAAAACATTTGGGTTTACTTACAGAAATATTGTTCAAGTAATAAAAGAATGCCACATGGGTATTTCTAGCCACTTTAATTAATTAAAATAAAAGATTAAACCTTATTAAATTGTGACACCACTTTAAATCACATTCCCATGGACTAAAATATGTGGTGATGACATGTGTCAACATGATCCCATGTTTGGTTTGGAGAATATTAAATGTTAAGTAGTTTTTCAATGAGTAGAAATTACTTTTCTAAAAATAAAAGGAATTAAACCCTTTAATCTTGTAATGTTAGTGATGATGCTAGATTATCTATAGGACCCTTTTGTGTGATGATTGAAATTAGTTAAGTATTGTTTGGTGATTGTGTACCTCGTATTTATTTATAGACGCTAGTACCAACCAAGGATACGAGGAAGAAGGAGGATACTACGAAGAAGAAGCCGAAGAGAACTTCAACCACTGCTCTGCACAAGGCAAGCCTTACTAATCAAGTTGACCTATGCAAGCCTAATACCACTAGTTGAATGTGCAAGCTAATACTTACAATTTAGCAAGCTTATACTGATATTGATGCAAGCCAATACTTGCTTGCTACCATGCCAACTATATGCCTTAAGCATATATGATCATAACCACTTGATAAACCAATCCTAGTTTTACCTACAAGCTTTATACTTTATTTTCTTTATCAAAGCTAGTACTTAGAGTTTTACTTAAGTGAATTGTAGATACTAGAAAGATAATTGAAGGTTGCATAAAGAGCATAAAATTTGGCCTAAGCTAGATAATCTTTATGTCATCCTAAGACATGAGATTGAACTTAGTTAAACTCCACTAGTTTACCACCCCTCATTAGTACTTATCTCCACCTGTAGATGCTAGTGCTAAGCATAAAAACCTGATCAACTTAGATGGGAATACTTTGTGGAAAAATGGTTATGAAAACCTTGGAATGATGGATCATTCTATTGAAATGTTTTGGACATGTGTTTCCGAACACCAGATGATTTATGGTGATGAAAATATTGAGGCATGAGCCTTAGCCCTTTATAAAACTGATGGTTGTCTGGATGCGATACCATTCCAATTTTACCGTACAGCCACAATACCCCAGAATTGGGTAGGGCTTGACTGGAAACTTATATACCTTAGTATTGGTTCCCTCACGGCCAAGGTATGAGCTGAGGCTACCTTGTGAAGATTGTCCACCTGTGCAGTACCCAAGATGACAGTTGGTCATGGTTGGGAGGCCAAACTCACAGGAGAGGTGCTTATACTAGGGCGTGTAATCGAAAGGTTAGGATTGATTATCCGCATACTGAGTATGGTGAATTCAGGATTTGTTCCTGACGGATGTATCGAATGTTGTGGCGAAAGTGTACAATCTCTGCAGAGTGTCAAACTATACGAATAGCCACGTCCGCAGTTATGGACAGTTGGAGTGGCCATACTGTTCCCCCGTCAGATGTTTTCAAAATGACTTATGAAATGAATTGAGACTTTGACTTGACCACAACAGGGTTGTGGCATGAGATACAAGTTCCCACTTAGGTGTTATAAAACTTCAACTAGCATTCGTTGCTACTGAACTTAGTAGATGTAAATCTGGCTTTTTGTAAAACAACCCTAGAGCTTAGTGTCCTATTAAAAAAAACCCTTCACTTGTTAGTATTAGTTTGCGAGTACTTAAAGAGTACTCATGGCTTTATCATTAGCTATTCCCGTGGCCAGACTGTGAAGAGGAGTACCTGGAGGATGGACCCCAGGAAGGTTACGACAACTAGGATCATCTCCCATCGTCAGCATTGCCTGTGACCCCGAAGTTGGAGCTTCGCCTACGCTACCGTTATTATTACGTATTTTCGCTGCTTGAGTTGTATTAAGAACTGGATCATGAGATCCTTATTTGTGTAAGACCTTATGTATGGTTTGTAATTGATGATGTACTGCGGTATCCAATTCTGTTATGTCTCGCAAAAATGGTAATCCTGGGATTGCGATGAATGGCATAACAGACATCTGGGATTCAAAATCCGGGTGTTGACACTGGGATATCTATTTTAAGACGGAGGGAGTAGATTCAGTTTTCATGGATGCGAAAATTCTCCTCACTCCTACATGGGCAGGTAAGCTATTATATTCTCATTGGAACGGTTAGATGCAGATAATCTCTTCTTAGTATATAGGAGAGCAGAAAATAATTTCCATGTTTGCTTATCACTCGTTTACTATCTATAATAGTTGAATGCCCGTGCGTTGCTACGATCCGTTTAATTTCCACTCCATTTTTTCCCGTCGCACATTAGTTATACTGGACGTTAAAATTCGTATGTGTAGAAAAAGCAACAACATAATATTTAAAAGCACACTTCATAAGGAAAGGTATTCCATAAACCTTTTTCCAGTAGTATACTATTACCTAAACTTAAAAAGTCACAACAATTTGTTTTCTTATGCTAAAGCTACCATTTAGGTAAAAGTTCTAAATGATCCCATTTCCTAGTTACTAGATAGCATATGCTTTAGAGGGCAATAGAACTGCCGGCAAAAACTCTTTCCCGGCAGATGGACCAAATGTAAAGGCACCTCTACTGCCGGCAAAAGTCACTATAGAGGGCAATAGAACTGCCGGCAAAAACTTTCCCGGCAGATGGGCCTGCCCTCTAAAACCCTGCCGGTAAAAATCTTTGCCGGCAGTTTTCTCTTTGCCGACAGTCTGCCTGCCCCAATGTAGACACTATTGCCGGCAGCTATATTGTAATCCTGGCAGGTAGATTTATCTGCCAGGAAAGAGTTGTCCCGGCAGGTAACTTGCTGTAAGATGTGGAGTCTTTGCCAGCAGTTTATCATTCCAACCCCAGTTCTTACTTACCCCCACGGTTTGCACCCAATTTTCTCATCCCCAATCCCAGTTTAAATGCTCACAATAGACACAATATGTTTTTCCAGAAGTGAACATTCACATGTTTTTTTGAGGTAACATTCACATAATCTTTAAAAAACATGGTCTTACATAGTTCACATACAAAATATAGTTTCTCTTGCACAAGATAATAAAGTTGTTTCGAGACAGTCTTCGTCTAAATCTAGGAGCCAACCAGAGTTATCCACAACAGTGAAAAATTATGTTTCTATATCATAACAGGGAGTTCAACTTCATGCGACCAAGAGCCTCCATCAAATATTACTTTTGAACCACGACACACAACAGATATCAGCAGCATGTGCACGAGCAACCTCCTGCGCTGTTAACCTGAGGGAAAGCAAGTGGGGGATTAAGTTAATAATTGGGCTATGGCAATGCAAACCTGCAGAAAAGCAAGTGAGGGCAGCATATATAAAACATGTTGGATTTGAGACCAATCAAGCATATGGATCACTGAAATTAAACTGAAAACAACTTAGACGTCACAATGAAATTTGTTCAACATGAGAAAAAGAGTTCCAAAATTTACCTTTAAGAAAAGAACATGTTTTGGCTCAATCAGACTGCAACTGTTCAAACAGTATGCATGTAGGTAGTCAAAGTCAATCTGGCATGTTAAGAGAAGTAATAATCAGACAGCCATAGAAAGCCCATATTTTGCTGACCACTATCTCATGACAGTGCAGAAAGACAACCAAGTCAATTGCTAACAATAAACCAAGGTTGATTGTAAAAAAGAATGTAAACCAGAACACCATAATAGGTACTGTTAATGTCATTTCTATCTCTTGGTATTAAAGTCACTCACCTCATTGGTGGGAAGCTACAGGGAATATTAATTAATATCACCGTGCTAAGTTATGTTATACAACCAAAATTAAACAAAAAAATTCACGGAATACATCTTTTCAATTGTTTTATTTCAACATTTTGTGTGTTGGGTTTTTTACACAAAAGCAAATGAGTTTCGTTGGTATTATTATTTATTTAAATGAACAACAATAAATACTCGATGAATATAATTTTACAGGACATACCATATGATCAAGGACAAGGAAACTCTACTAAAACACATTTTTTTTTTCTTGAATTCTCAGTAGGTAGATGTATCTCCTTAGGTAATTAATCCGTTTGATTATTTCGGAGACGTAAATGACCAAGACAGAAGGAAAATGGATTGAACTTAACACTACCTCTGGATTATGTATGGCTTACAACTCTATGCAATATTAGGTGTAGCTCGAACTTCTTCATAGAAAGGCCAAGTAAACAGAAGTATTACTATAACAAAATTCAACCATATCATAGGATAATTTTAGCTCAGAGAGCCCAATAATATAAGTCACAGCTAAATTAAACAAATTAGTAAAAAGAATTACCGGAAACAAGAGCTCACATGGTTTTACATTATATATTTTTTCTACTATATATTCCGAGAAGTGTTGGAGATAAAGAATTATAAAGACTCCCCGAATGTGTTTTCTTTACAGACATACTAACCAGTGCCGTCACACAGGTTGACAACTTGTGAAGCTAGTTTAAACTGCAACGTTGAACAGCAAGGTCTGCAAACAATTCAGAATACAAGTTAGTGCTCAACGAACTTACAATACAAATGTTGTCAAAACTACCGAGCACAGAATTAGCCAACTTAGACCTGAAGTGGTTCCACACTCTGTACGGATCTGTTTTCGTTCTGCATAATAACAAACCAGTAATGAAAATAATATACATGTGCACAAAGCATAAGAAAGCACCAGAATGTAACATCAGAAGCTGCAGCTGAAACTAAATAAGATGATAAGAATAATGACCACGTTGATACTAAGCTGGTCCATCGTTTGCTTACCAGTTCAATTGTGCAGGAAGCATAACAGAGAATCATAATATAACAACAGAATGTGAAGCTGATGGAGATAATAAGAACTAATGACCCCACTGTACCGTATCTGTCAAATAGCTTCAGCAACGCAGCCATAGAGCAGCTAGCACGAGTCTAGACAGAGACGCGTTACTCCCTGTAGGACTCTCCGGGGATGCTGTGCAGAACCACGATCACCTTCAAGCCAGGACTTCGCATGCAGCCCTACCTGCTGCAGCGCAAGGTGCATCAGCTAGAGGCCCTTACCAATGGCGAGTTGGAGGCTACGAAGTGGGGCACCAAATCCTCTTGGTGCCCGAGATCTCAGCGGGAGAGGCGAATCCATGGACAAGAAGAAGGAGCAGCGAGGCAAAATGGTGGAAAGGACAAGATGCGTTAGCGGCAAAGGGGCGAACCGAGGGATCCGGAGGAAGAAAGCCGCCATGGACCGGCGGGGCAGCGGATTTGGAAGCGGGATGGTGAGGAGGGACGAAGCAGGAGGTGGGTGAAGAAGATGCGGGCGGCGGCGGCGCTAGGGGTCTGAGGAATGGGGAAATTAGGGATCTGGGGGATATTGGATGAGACTCGGTCGGACCGGAAGAGATTTGGGTACGGGGTATCTTTTCTTTTCACCGAGTTTTCTCGTTTCGCGTCTGTAAGTTTTCGCTCCGCGCGCTTCTAACAGCCTACCACCTGTGCCGGCAGTTGGTCTGCCAGTAGCGAGCTGTCCCGGCAGATATTGCGCCCGCAAAGGTAACCATTTTTGCCGGCAGTCCAACTTCCTCCGTTTATCTACTTATACCGGCAGCAAAGCTGCCATGCGGCATCTTTGCCAGCAGTTTATTTGTCCTGGCAGTCATATTGTCTTTGTTAGTCTATTTTTTCCGGCAGTTAACTGCCCTAACATTTGGTCCATGGTGTAGCTAGATAATATTCTGAGAACTGAACGTCCTATATTACAAATCATTTTATTTTGATAATTTTGTGGATTCACCTGGGTGATACTGAACTTCATCAGTGCGCTTGGATCTATTGAAGTAACTAAGGTTTGTGAAGTTACACCTTTTGCATCCTCTTGGAAGTAATACCCAAACTTACGCCCTTCTTGGTCCTCTTGGTCACTTGTATTGTGAAACGACGTGTATGTGCTACATAGCATGGTTCTCTTGGTCATTTATATTGTGAAACTTAGACTTCTCAAGGACTTTGCATGCCTTCTGTAAACCTCCTGGATATTTTCCAAATTTGGAGCAGGTGTAGTTGGCTCTTTGTTATTCATGCTACCTAATTTCTCGGAGATAATAATCTTCACACCTCAGCAGTCGGAGATTCTCTAGGTTGTTGTTTTCCTCACTTGTGATGCTAACTTCGAATGAAATTCTTCTGTCCGTTGATTGAGTTTCTGGATCTCATCTAGCATCATGCCAATCCTCCTATGCTTCGTAATACTCATCTCATTTATGGACCGAAGCAACATCAGACTTATCTCCATCATCACCAACCTTTTCTACACAGGCAAGCGGGCTTGAAAGAATCCGAGTCCAAAAACAGTAACTGGATCAGAATTACAACTCCAGCTTAAGATTTCATAATGCACATTAAACACATGGAAAAGAAAGTAGATGAAAGGACATGCATGAGAATTTAGTATCTCTGCCTGGAAGTCGACCGGGAACTGATTATTCACATTCCAAGCAGCATTAATATCACCACGATTTGGTCCAACTGCCCAAGGACATTTAATTGAACAAATGTTGTGTTGTACATGACACGTAACACTATTTACTCATGATTTAAGTTATCGCCAATGTGGATGTATTCAAGAACCACATCTACATGAACACAATAAAAGGCACTTATATTCACCTGGACTTCGGCCTACATTGCAAACATCGGTCAGAGTAGCGTTTGGATGGTGATATCAGTCAGGGCAACAACACTCAGCTGCAACCACCCAAGGAGGTACCAGTGACAAGAATGTATAAGCAATAAAAATAATTACAACAGTTTATCTTCATGACAGTATGACACATTCATTCAAACAGCAACAACATTACACCAACGAGGACTAATCTTGCATTAGTTTTAGGCAGCACATATACAACAGTAACATAGAAAGTACACTTTATAGTAAGTGCAGTACAACTCGATAATTATATGACCATACTTCTATGTAATCTAATGTTTAGTAGTGGACTCTTCAGTACAAAAGAAAATCTCAAGGTAGTTTTTGATAGTACTGGTCTTTGATGTAGGATGACCTCCAAAACAAAGGAATTCATGCATTAAAGTACATGGGCGTTATGTGAAAGCACAGGAGGATTTAAGAAGGCACATTTGAATATTTTTAATCCAGTAAGGAGCAAAGTTGCTCTAATGGACACACTAAGCAAAACAAAAGCAATTTCTGTTTTCAGTTTTCGTTCATAGATGTATCAAATTAATTGATGTCCACCAAGAGTATTGAATTCAATGTTACTATGTGGTGATGACAACATTGATAGCAAACAATCATGTAGAATCCAAGTTGTTCCTATTTGTGGATGAAAGAAAAGAATTAGAACCTCAGCTGCAACCGTAGAGGGCAGGTACATCTCATCTTCTTCCTCGCTGAATCCAATACCATTGTCATGAGCAACACCAACCTCCAAGAAACCAAGTTTGAGACCATCAAAATTCTCTCCAAGTATTAACGTCAATCTAATTAGCATCTTAACGTCATACCAAATTAGCACGAGGAACCAGAGCACACAGAGCATCAATGCAATCGGCAAAACATATCAAACACGCAAAGCCTCGCCTGTGGCAAAAGATATTGCGCTGGCGCCGTCGTCTGGACGTCTTCTGTCTCGATGCCCCGCATCTTCTCGACGTGGTCCGACTCGATGCCTCGCATCTCCGCAGAACCTACCAGCGGCAACAACAACAAAAAAGTTAGCTCTGCCAATTTACATCAATAGTTGTAGCTCCACCTTTTGAAATACTCGTCAGTATTGGAACATACATAGGATACAGAGGGAAGACGAAAATAAGAAACGCACTTTCTACTGATGGAGTCTGCTAGCCTAACAGCTTGTTCTTTCAGATATGCTTGCTTGCCTTGGTGTCGTTTCTTACACACTCTAAAACATATTCTCACGATTGGTACGAATGTCTAGCTAATCGATCAAACCGCGTTCTCCTAGATTTCTAAAATATAGATTGTATGGATTACATGTGTCTGGATACTAACATTAAATATGATTTTTTTCCCGAAGTTGTGCCCAACAAGCAGATCAGCCTCCACACTAAACGTAGCTTCTTCAATTTACAGTTGACAGTTGGCTCTACTGTTTGCGTATTAGACCTAAACTGATGGTCAAATCTCAGATGATGTTCTTTGAATTATGTACTCCCTCCGTTCAGAAATAATTGACTTGAGTTTATTTAGATTCGAATATATCTAGACATATATTAGTGTATAGATATATTTGAATCAAGACAAACCCAAGTCAGTTATTCCTGGACAGACTGAGTCTATTTTATATTGGGAACGCCTGTTATATGTAACTCTTGCAACTTGTAGCACCACTATAAGTTAAACATGAAGACTTATTTGAGAATTTTGGACCATTACTTCCTCAACTCCAATAAGATAAATTAGAATAATCTAATATCAAATGATAGGACTCACTTAAGATAATCACAACTGCAAAAATATGGCTCGTATTAAGAGTTCAGATCTTGAAAATTCCTCTATTGCATGGAATTCTGCATATAACTTTCACGGTGCAGAATATATACTATGGAGTACTTGTCTTCGATGTATGACTGAAGTTCATGATTTAAAAAATTACCAACAATGCTGCTCATCATAAAAATGAACAGAACTATAAACAACAAGGCTCATACTGGTTGGGGCGCCAATGGAAGGAGAAAGGGGCATAGGGATCGGGCACCGAACCCTTCGTTGGCGAGGAGGAGGTTTCGTTGGAGGCACACTCCCCTTCCTTTGTGATGCGGGGGCGACCTGCAACTCGATGGCATTATGGCGACCGCTGCCCTTCCCTTCCCTTTTATGATGCGGGCTGGCCTGCAGCTCGACAATGTGGCCTACAGCGCGGAGGACGGCGGCGTTCACGACAAGATCTCGCGGATATGAAAACTTAATTTCCATATTGAGACATCATTAGATTCATTGTGATTGTTAAGACGACAAAGATGCATGACTGCAGAGCAAACAAAATCGTAGTTGGACATTAACAGAAAAAATATGGGAGCTAATAAAGAGCCATCAAAAATAGTAAGAAGGTGATAAGTCGTACAATACCACAATTCCAACATGCAATGTTTACAGAAAGTCCAAGAGCAAATCATTTGTTTCACAATGTACAAAAAAATATAACCAGAAAAAGAAAAGAACACAGTTAACAATATTAGTCAAGGAACGCGAAATAAAAAGCTTCATCGGTACATGATATGATAATTGAAGTGAAACGGATTTCACTACCGATGACATATGTATTGCATTGTGCTAAGAAGATTGGACAGCTATACTTGATAGCACAATAAATAAAATTAGATCCTGAACGATGCAAAACTATAAAAAGTAGCGAAGAAATTATCTAATAAGCATCGTGGTTCCACACCCAAGTGATTCAAGTTTAGCGACGAGTCATAGAATTTTTTCTAGACCCCAGCAAAAGTTAAAATAGCACAATGAGATGAGTTCAGACAGAAAAATGGAAATTCTTAAGGAATCAGTGCATAAATAATTTAGTGTGTAAGAGTAGACTTGTGGTAGAAATAGAATAACCTAAAAACAAAAAATTAGCCTTGTCTACCTATAAGTAACAATGGACTTCCTATGCATAAGCCTGTATAATCAAGAATTTATCTGGTTGCATGCATGTACAAAACGAATAGCCTCCACTTGGTAACTTCCAAACCAATCATTGCTAAATCTAATATTCCCATGAATAAAACTAATACCAGCTACTCCTTCATCCAGTTGCATCTATTCCATGATATACGGTCTATCCTGAAGAAAACTATGTAAAAAGTACGACAGTTTACTGGGAGCTTTACCCAAAGAATTTAATTCCTGATCTAGCTCTTGAAGTAGCGCAAGGAAGGGAGGGGGCAGAAGCAGCATGGAGGTGTTCATGTCGCAACTCGCAACTGCCCAGCGGGCATCACCTCCATTATGTGCTTTAATGAACACGCTAGAATCTGGAGAAGTGGAGCACAACGAGCAGAGCAAGCCAATTCATCCAATTCCAGACCACAGAAACTAAAATCACATCAACATGTAGAGGGGGATGTACGACTCGCCTAGGAGGCGGTGGACAACGCGACGGTGTGGACCCACATGTTGCTCATCTGGCGTCTGTTGTGGCCGCCGCCGGTGAACGGGTAGGACATGCATGCAGTGACGTCGTGGGGCAAGAGCGTCTTCCTAGTCTTGGAGGCCATCTCCGCGCAACGCCGCTGAGGATTGGGTTGTTGTTGTACGGAATCGCGGAGGTTGGGGTGTGGGGTTGGTGTCGAGGATGGGAGCAGTCGCGATCCCCACCAGGCCAAATCCAATCGCCCCAAATGGAGGCCACATCCGCCGGTATCGACGAGGGTTTCATCCGCGAGATTGAAGGGAGTCGCTAAGACGGAGACGCCCTGCAGCGATCCTACGGTGCGGGCCGACCAGAATATGTTGATGAGCGCGTGGACGGTTTGGGTGCGTTGGATGTTTGAGGGTCAAAATGTTCGAGGGAGGACCTATGATCACCAACTCCCATTTAATAGTAAAGATTGGGGTGATGCACTAGCCAAGAACTACACAAAAATTAGATTGACATACCTTAGAGAGGGCAACAGATCGATAGAAAGTGGCGGCAGATGAGTGGTGAAGGTAGGAGGAAGGTACACGTTCTCTTCTTGCATGGAACACATGAAAAAGGGATTGCACGTAGCAGGAGTAAGTCGAGTGTTGTTGGTTGTAACAATCACTTATGAAATACTATAAAAAATATGTTTAATATTTTATTTGTTGAGTCTAAGTTTATTGATCGTGGCAACAGATATTTAACTAGTAATAATAATATTTCTCAACCGTAGCCAACACATTTTTGACGGGAAAATTTTATTTTCATGAAAATCGATGAGTAGGATGTTCCACACAGACACAGGATGATCAAATATCGTAAGAAACACGATCGAGGTCTGGAGCCGAAACCAACATTGCACGTGAAACTTCGACATGCTACGATGCTACTCGATAGAAGGTTCGAGGACATGGCCTGCAAAGACGACGGCTTCGGTCTCCTCCTCCACAATGAAGTAGGCGAAAGGATGGTCAGCCACGAAATCAACCCGCGGCGGCGGCACCGGCGATGCCAACGCAACCATCCCAACCTTGGTGGCGGCGGCGGCCTTGGTGCCTTCCTCGTTCACCTCGATGACTGCCTTGTGGATGATGTCTCTCACGACCTGTGGGAAGCGGCGGTCGTTGTCCTCCGTCATGTCGGACAGGTTGGCCGTTTCTTGGAACGGCAGTCGGAGGCCCATCTTGTTGAGGACACCGACGACGCTGCTGTGGAAGGACAACTTGAACCTTGGTACCTTGAACTCGCGGACTTTGACCTTCTCACGAGGAAGGTGCTCGCGCAGGAAGCCCGGACGTGAAGCCATCGCGTCTAGAAGGCTTGGTAGCCAGTCGTCGGTGTCCGGGAGGAAGATGCACATGGAGAACTGTGTACGAGTAGAAAAACTTTCTTCAGGGTTCGCATTGCCAGATGTGTTAGCTATGGATCCACGCCGGTTCTAGCCATTGGAGCTCCGAGAGTACGGTGTGAGCCTTTTCGGATGATGATAATATTTGCAAAAAGCTTATTTTCTTGACTATAAAACCATCATGGATGAGTGGGTCCAAGAAGGGTATATCGAAGGGAAAGAGTGGGGTTCAAGTACATCTTTCAGAATGCACACTGATTGGAGTATGTGGAGTTCCAAAGATAGAATCCAGTTAAGAATTTCAGACTTGCCAAAATTTTGCAGATTTGTGGATTTGGACAAGTAGGAAAGATGGAGGTATTTGGAGGGGATGCAAGGGTGAAATATTATCATCAAGTGGATGATATTGAAGTATAGATTAAGTAGAGGGTATCTCAAAAAAATATTAAGTAGAGGGTTTCCAAGTATATATTTTGTCTTCGATGAGTTGGATGCTAAAAGAAGTGGATTAGCTCAGGATGGATCTGCTTGAGTGGATGAGAGGGTCACTTTAGTGACTAAGATAGATTTAGATCGGGATGCTTGATTTAGATAGGAGATAATCAACTATTGATTTGATCCTCAAGGATGAGCTCCTAGATTGGCTCATGCTACTACCTAAGAAGACAATCATCACACATAGCAGATCAAAGCAATTCATCAAACAACAGATCAAGGCAATTCATATTATCAAACTTATCCAACCATTACTAAGGTTACTATCAAGCCTAGCTTGAGGTAAGGATGGGTACTTTTAAAAGATTGTGTTTTGAATTAAGATAAGGACCTCTTGGTATTTCTACCAAGATTAAAATGAAAAGGTTTTAGGATAGGTTTTGATAAACCTAGAGGTAAGAGTAGTTAAGAGTTCTGTCTTAAAAATATAAGGAGATTATATATAGGTCTCCATAGTTTTGTTAATAGAAAATACTAAAATATTTTGTTGTGTTAGAGTTAACTTGGCTCAAGTTTGAAATTCCAGAACATTTGAGAAAATGAAAGATGATCCAAGACATTTCTTTTGTAAAATAGTTTTTGTCAACTGAGATTGAGGTAAGAGTATATTATCTAATACACCATCAGTTGCATGAACACGAGCAAACAAGTAAGCAAGCATTACAACACTTAACAAGAAAATGTTTTTGTTCCCCCTGATTTTTGCCTTTTGGACAACAAATCAGGGTTGCTGAAATTAGGATGTTACAATACATTCGTATCAAGATAAAATTGGTAATATTAATATGGACATAAGAAAGTACTATAATTGTATTTTGCTTCAGGCCTTCAATTTAGTTGTACTTCGTTAGTTTAGATACCGTGAGAAACAAAATGGTAGATTGATATTTCCGCCAACGGTATCCTCTAGAATTTAGCGAAGGGATGTAAATTTGGTATTCAGTCGGTGGTAACTTTCTAGGTATATTTTAATACTCTGAAAAAAAGTTATCTTGCTGTTAACATATGACAATTTGCTTCCCAGTTTGACTCTCGTAGTATATTTGACCTAGGAGTGCCATAGTGGTCTACAAGTATACAACATTTCTAAAAAGAAAGGAATAGGGTATATTCGGTGACAAGAATCTCACCTACATTGAGGCTCCGGGGTTGTGTTGGCTCTCTCGATTTTGGGGTTCCCTTCTGCCCACAAGCGTTGCCCGAGTTTAGTTCAAATCCTGGCTCTGTCCCTATGTATGTGGTCTTTGGTAGGTGGTCCATGGATTTTATTTGTGATTTTTATTAATTTTAAACCCATTGTATTGTTGTTGATGATTATTAATAGATAGATGGAATTTTCGTAGAGAAAAAACATAGGGCGTGAGTTATAAGTGGAAGAAGTTCTACATTGGACATTCCTTAATATTTACGGGTCACCAAATATGCCGCGGAACCACACCAAACCAGACTAGGGCCTCCTATTATGCAAAGGGAGCAACTTTTCAAATACTAATACAAGTGTTTTCGAGGTGGTCGAGCCTGACATGGCACTTTCGTATCACTGAGGACAAGGTCATGAAAATAAGATGACAATAGTTTTTTTCTTTTAGAACATATATTTTAAGGTTTGAAAGTGGTATCACTAGGGGTGGACAAAAGCTGACACCGTGCAAACTGTGCAAACCGGCCGGAGCAAAGTAGCTCATTTCTTTTCACAAACTTAATCAGAATGTCAAATCTAGTTATAATATTTGAACTGAGTCAAACCGGTCAAACTGGCCGAATCATATTTGCCCACCCCTAAATATCACAGTACCAAATCTATTGTCAAATCTTGTGGCGAGAAAATGCAATTCCTTGTTCGCATATCATTACTAGTATGCGCAACATATGATCCTATCTTTATTCAGATAAATTTGAGGTATAAGGTTCTTTTAGTAAACATTGTATAAATTTACCCTCAAAAAATTATAGCTACAAAACCAATATTATGCGTATGTACTAGTACTGTTTCTTATGATTGATAGTATATCTGGGCGTGAGTAGCCTAGCCCTACCCAAAAAAGCCCGACAGGCCAGGTTTTTAGGCCCACAAGCCAGGCCTGGGCTCCAGATTTGAGGCCCGGCGGATGCACATGCCAAGGCTCGGGCCGAGGAAATCGTGAAATTAAGGAAGGCCCGGTCCGACGGCCTGGTGGAAAATAGCAGTGATGGGCCACGCTCGGGCCCAAGATTTCGGCACGATTGCCGAGTCGGGTCGGGCTTGGGCCTAGGTTTTTACCCGCAGGCCTTTTCCAGCCCGGCCCGAGAGATGCCCCGTTATAATGATATGGAAGTACACAAGACCTCCTTTTTTTATGAACATTTAATAAATCTCTACTATATAAAAAGTGTAGAGGTGGTTTTCGCCGCCTCGGGGTTTTTTACCTGTCGCCACTATTTTCGTCTGTCGTACCAATTTGCAAATTAGTCCCCAAAAAACAAACTATCAAGCCGCGGTACTACGCAGAGATGCAGGCCGACCGGCATCATCAAGTTCCCCTGCTCTGTGGGTTGTGGCATGCGAGCTCCCCGTCGAAACCTAGCACCGGTGTGTTGGCTCTGCACTTCCCGTCCACCCGGCGCTGCCTTTCCTATCCACTGCCGCTACCCTCGGCTTGAGAGGATGGTATGCCTTCTTCTTCCACTTGTGCACGGTTGCTAGGGTGGACCCTATGATTGTCTCTCTCGTTGGAGCTGCAGCGCATCTCGAGGTCGATGGCTAATGTTGGACATGAGGCAGCTCAGGCTGGGCTCGGTGCGAGCCAGGTTTCAGCCCGCGAAAAACTGGCTTGGCTCGGGATGGCTCGTTAGAGCTTCGGTCCAGCAAAACTGGCTCGGCCCGAGTCGGCCATAAACTTGATCCAAACCGAGCTAGCCCCTGAGGGTGTATGTGCACAGGAAAACTCTCCCCAGATCAAATTTGTGCAACAGAATTGAGCAAGCAAACATTCAATTTTGTTTATAAAACTTTACAAAGTAATAATTCAACTATGTATGAATCATTCCAACGAAAAAATCAACAATTAAGAATCTCCAAAAGTCACCTCTATTTTCACTTAGATTAACATTACTGTAAGTAACATGACATGTACTGGTCGTCTTCTTCCAGTAGGGTTTGCTTGCTCAATTCTGCTTCTTTGGCTCCATGGTGTTGCTGGGAAGTTGGGAAGGCGCCGACAACTCGACGAGCAGCGACCCAGGCGTGCAGTGACTGCGGAGGGGCGCAGGCGCACAACACACGGCAGCGAGCTTGGGGGCGTGCGAGCAGGCGGAAGAGTTGGGGGCGGCTAAAAGGGGGCAGAGCATCTCAAAGGGGGCGGCATCGACGGCGACATCCAACGCCGACGGTGGCCACATCAGGGAGGGGTTGCGGCGGAACTCGGGCTGGGACCTGGGAGCGTATGCGGACGGGAGGGGTGGAGCGCTGCAAGCTTGCCCTATCTCCTCGGGCTACCGGGCTGGACCGAGCTGACCCGTGCGAGCTTTTGGCTCGCCACGGTCCCACTTTTTGGGCTCGACTCGGTCCCTCACCTTCGTGGGCCGAGCCCATCTCGGGGCGAGCCGCCTCTGGACTGGACCGAGCCAAAAGATCGCCGGCTCGTGTCCAGCCCTATCGATGGCCATGCGGTGCTTCTCGCCGCCGATGGACTTGCGCGCTGGATGTGGACCTGGGCCTGTTCCTGTGCTGATGGCTGATCAGTGATGACAGGTACTGGGAGCTGGTTGTTGTCGTGAGCCTATGACCCGCTAGGCCCTGTCTCCGAGCTCGACGATGGGCACGGCCACGGTGGCGATCTGATGCAGGGCCTTCCTGTCTTTAGTCAGAACCAGGAGCCGTGCCAACGCCATTAACCCAGCCGCCATCAAGACTTGGAGCCGGTGATGTGGAATACGTGTTCAAGAGCGGCTGCGAACGTGAGAAAAATACTGGCAAACGTGTAGATTTGGTTTTAGTTATCCTGGAGCTTACAGTGAGCAGCTATATAGTATATAGGTTTATTTAAATTTTAACAAATCTAAGAAATCTATTCTAGGACGGAGGGAGTATTATTTTCAAAGATGCAAGTGTCTAATGTTACAGTTTAACAAATTACTCTAGAACTGTCACACTGTCAACAAACTTTGTAAAACTCTCCCAATTGTAATACGTACTTATCCATGCAATCCTAACAAACTCTCTCTCGAACATGTACATTGCCCAACAACCCAGGCCGTATCCAGAGCATGTTTTTTTTTTGCATGTCATATCCGGAGCACTCGTACAAGGCCTCCAAAATACTGGGTTTCCAAAAAAAATTAATCCTTAAGTAAGCATTAGGTGATACAAAAATCTGTAGCATTTACTCATAGAAATCTACACGTGGTAGAAACTTTTGGCATTTAGTGGTAAATCTAACGATGGGGAGTAAATAGAATCTTAACTTATTTGAATGACTACTATACGATGGTGATATAAAAAAAAACCTATTGTGATTGCATGTTAACGCCTCTACCAATGTTCCACTTTGGTGCCGTCTCTTAGTACTTCACCTTCGATTTACGTCTACATGGCGTATAAATATTAACAAGGAGAGAAGATAAATCATCTCATATCTATAAATGATCTTCACATAATCGAATACATATAGCTTTAAATATTTCATAAAAAATTCAAACCTGCCGTATCCGGTGTCACACTTAAAGAAATTATACTCAAATTTCTACTCCACACCTCATCTTTACTATGAAATAAAAAACGTTGGTGTCACACTTCACGCTAATTCATACCAAATGTCATCTAACATCTATGCATCTCTCGTCGAGTCGTGTTTCTACCTCAACCGCCGCCTCTCTCTCTTCCTAAACCTAGCCACCTCCACCCTCCGCCTCCTCCATAGTCGGTTCCCCCTTCTCCGTTCGGCCTCGCCGGCGTTGGGAGGAGTGGGGAACCTTATGTATGAGTTGAGTCTTTGATAAAAGTAGTGTTTTTAATAAATTAGATTAGAGTTTTGCTGCTTCTCCGTCGCTCCTATCGGCTGCGTCGCAATCCCTTTATTGAATCCATATTTGAACAAGTCTACTTCTTGGTCTCTCGCAGTAACATGTGTATGATCGAGCCAGGGAGCATCCATGTGCGGTCCTCTCTGAACGAGTAAATTCAAGCAGTTGTCGACGAGAACGACGCTTAGCTACCATAGCAACTGTCGTGCCTAGGTCACCGCTCTCTCATACGACAATTTCGGTCGACCACCATAGGTGTGCCATCAACAGCCACAACGGCCCAGGTTCTTTCTCCTACACCATTTTACAATGTTCACCACCACAGCACAAGTGTGTTCGCTTGCCTGCACTAAAAATGGCATCGTGCAGCGCCCTCCATTGTACTAGATGAGGAACATCATCACTAGCAGTTCCTTGAGGTGATGCACGACCACGAGTCGGGGACGTGGGACCTGTGCTGCCGCATAGAACTAGATGTGACATCGCTAGAGGTCGTTCAGTTCATGTGCTGCCACATTAGTCCAATCGCCTCCATATAGAAAATAGTTGCCTGCTCGCCGCCTCCTCTGGAGGGTGATTTGCCCGGGGCTCATCGTCTCCTTTTCCAAGCTATGAGTCGTCTTCCGCAGAAGTACGCAGTCGGAGGCATGGCGTACATGCCGACGACTGGGGATGGGGATCTCCTGCCGTCCGCTACAAGTATATAAACCACACAAATGGATGGCCATGATCTGCACAAGCTATCAACGTCATCGACTTGTGGATGACCATGCAACATAGCAACCAATAGTGAATCGGGCGAATGTGTGACCGCCGCTCAAGCCTGCACTCGGGAACACCAAGTGTGCATGTGGACGACTAGGTAGGCCTCGAGCTGGCCATGGACGCTCACGGTGGGATTAGCATAGTCTCCTGTGCGGAGATGAGGCTAGAGTGATAGTGGCACACGTGGTGCTTCCGGTGAAGGTTGCGTTTAACTGAGCATGCATGTGCTACCCTACTACCCCAGTCTAGCGGAAGCTCTCCGTTCTCGAGTGATGGCTAGCACGACACTCATCTGCTCTGTTGTTCCGCCTCCCACCTCCTGAACCAGAGTCGTTAGTCGTATTAAAGGATTTCCCTCTTTATTTTTTTACCATGGAAAAAGATGAGCGGTCAACATATTGATGTGATGTTCTTGTTTTTTTACAATCGCAAAATTCATCATTTTTTGTTTACATATTAATTTTTATATTACCTTGCATACACAAACGATGTATCCAAATTTCCATACAAAATAGCATGAGCTGCTGCCTCACTAAAAGCCAAATAAATTCCACATTAGTGGCCTTGAGTAACTAAAATAGTTTCACATCAACACCATTGTCAAATTCTCGGCATTTTTTGTTTACACAATAAGATAAGACTAGTTTCTCCATTGTACCTTACATCTTTCCTTATCAACACAATTTCTTACTATAATTAGTCAATTCACATTTTAGATATGATAATAAGATATAACCCATAGTACGACCTATTTTTATTGCCTTCTCTAGATTATATGGAGGACTAAGAAAGGACCCGCGTTCTCTACCACTATACACACCCTTAATAGGGAAAAGCATGGTGGAGTGGAGTCATTGGAGGCATTACCGTAAGTCGAACAATCCACCTTCCTCGTTGTCAACTAATTAAGATGGACATCTTTTTTGTATGGCATATCATGTTTCATTATCATGTGAGGGGTCTAATGCAGTGCCATTTTGCACCTGTAGTGAAAGGTACCAGTATTATCAAAATGATACTAAACTGACATGCGACAAAAGAACATAATGACCATACAAGGTGGCAAAGGAACCATAAAACAATAGACAGTTAAGGGGCGAAATTAGGGTTCTTGAGAGAGATAATTGATAAAAGAAAAAATATGATTCATTTTTTATACTCTCGTGGATGTGAGATTGATAATGATACATGCAAAAGAAAGTGAATAAAGAATGTACGATAACCACTAAATCTATGTCCAACTTAGGTGCTAACATCTGATGCGAGGATCGATTTCCTGGTCATTGGGCCCATCGATCATGTGATTTTGCTTAGTGGCGCTGCTAGATGAGTCATCGGGCGCTCCATCTTTTTTGCCGCTCAAATCGATTTTTTCCAGCAATCGGCACTACCCAGCGCAACAAATAAATCTTGTTAAACCCCTCAATTAGTGCTTTACATTGCAATGGACCCTTGAGTGTACGCTAGGGTTATAGTCCTGTTTTACGAAACAGGACTACCTTTTATCGATCTGTGCTCTTTTAAATATTTATATTGAGAGCCGTAGCAATGCACAGATATTTAATTAGTATAAACAAATTTTGCTTTCTGCTAATTAGGATCCCTGCTCGTGATGGTATAATAACTGTTGAACTACAGAATAATATCTCTAGAAAAGTGTCACGCAAGCAGGTGAAACATGTACGGAGTATCTTTTATACTCTCTCTGTTTTAAAATAGATGTCGCTGATTTATTAAAATTTGGATAAATTTAGATACTATTTAGTATATAGATTTCATCCAAATTTTGGCAAACCTGGGATATCTATTTTAAGACGGAGGGAGTAGATTCAGTTTTCATGGATGCGGAAATTCTCCTCACTCCTACATGGGCAGGTAAGCTATTATATTCTCATTCGAACGGTTAGATGCAGATAATCTCTTCTTAGTATATAGGAGAGCAGAAAATAATTTCCATGTTTGCTTATCACTCTTTTACTATCTATACTAGTTGAATGCCCGTGCGTTGCTACAATCCGTTTAATTTCCACTCCATTTTTTCCCGTCGCACATTAGTTATACTAGACGTTAAAATTTCGTATGTGTAGAAAAGGCAACAACATAATATTCAAAAGCACACTTCATAAGGAAAGGTATTCCATAAAACTTTTTCCAGTAGTATACTATTACCTAAACTTAAAAAGTCACAACAATTTGTTTTCTTATGCTAAAGCTACCATTTAGGTAAAAGAAGTTCTAAATGATCCCATTTCCTAGTTACTAGATAGCATATGCTTTATAGCTAGATAATATTCTGAGAACTGAACGTCCTATATTACAAATCATTTTATTTTGATAATTTTGTGAATTCACCTGGGTTATACTGAACTTCATCAGTGCACTTGGATCTATTGAAGTAACTAAGGTTTGTGAAGTTACACCTTTTGCATCCTCTTGGAAGTAATATCCAAACTTACGCCCTTCTTGGTCCTCTTGGTCACTTGTATTGTGAAACGACCTGCATGTGCTACATAGCATGGTTCTCTTGGTCATTTATATTGTGAAACTTAGACTTCTCAAGGACTTTGCATGCCTTCTGTAAACCTCCTGGATATTTTCCAAATTTGGAGCAGGTGTAGTTGGCTCTTTGTTATTCATGCTACCTGATTTCTCGGAGATAATAATCTTCACACCTCAGCAGTCGGAGATTCTCTAGGTTGTTGTTTTCCTCACTTGTGAATGTGATGCTAACTTCGAATGAAATTCTTCTGTCAGTTGATTGAGTTTCTGGATCTCATCTAGCATCATGCCAATCCTCCTCTGCTTCGTAATACTCATCTCTTTCTGGACCGAAGAAACATCAGACTTATCTCCATCATCACCAACCTTTTCTACACAGGCAAGCGGGCTTGAAAGAATCAAGGTCCAAAAACAGTAACTGGATCATACAGCTCCAGCTTAAGATTTCATAATGCACATTAGACACATGGAAAAGAAAGAAGATGAAAGGGCATGCATGAGATTTTAGTACCTCTACCTGGAAGTCGATCGGAAACTGATTATTCACATTCCAAGCAGCATTAATATCACCACGATTTGGTCCAACTGCCCAAGGACATTTAATTGAACAAATGTTGTGTTGTACATGACACGCAACACTATTTACTCATGATTTAAGTTATCGCCAATGTGGATGTATTCAAGAACCACATCTACATGAACACAATAAAAGGCACCTATATTCACCTGGACTTCGGCCTACATTGCAAACATCGGTCAGAGTAGCGTTTGGATGGTGATATCAGTCAGAGCAACAACACTCAGCTGCAACCACCCAAGGAGGTACCAGCGACAAGAATGTATAAGCAATAAACATAAATACAACAGTTTATCTTCATGACAGTATGACACATTCATTCAAACAGCAACAACATTACACCAACGAGGACTAATCTTGCATTAGTTTTAGGCAGCACTTATACAACAGTAACACAGAAAGTACACTTTATAGTAAGTGCAGTACAACTCGATAATTATATGACCATACTTCTATGTAATCTAATGTTTAGTAGTGGGCTCTTCAGTACAAAAGAAAATCTCAAGGTAGTTTTTGATAGTACTGGTCTTTGATGTAGGATGACCTCCAAAACAAAGGAACTCATTAAAGCACATGGGCGTTATGTGAAAGCACAGGAGGATTTAAGAAGGCACATTTGAATATTTTTAATCAAGTAAGGAGCAAAGTTGATCTAATGGACACACTAAGCAAAACAAAAGCAATTTCTGTTTTCAGTTTTCGTTCATAGATGTATCAAATTAATTGATGTCCACCAAGAGTATTGAATTCAATGTTACTATGTGGTGATGACAACATTGATAGCAAACAATCATGTAGAATCCAAGTTGTTCCTATTTGTGGATGAAAGAAAATAATCAGAACCTCACCTGCAACCGTAGAGGGCAGGTACATCTCATCTTCTTCCTCGCTGAATCCAATACCATTGTCATGAGCAACACCAACCTCCAAGAAACCAAGTTTGAGACCATCAAAATTCTCTCCAAGTATTAACGTCAATCTAATTAGCATCTTAACGTCATACCAAATTAGCACGAGGAACCAGAGCACACAGAGCATCAATGCAATCGGCAAAACATATCAAACACGCGAAGCCTCGCCTGTGGCAAAAGATATTGCGCTGGCGCCGCCGTCTGGACGTCTTCTGTCTCGATGCCCCGCATCTTCTCGACGTGGTCCGACTCGATGCCTCGCATCTCCGCAGAACCTACCAGCGGCAACAACAACAAAAAAATTAGCTCTGCCAATTGACATCAATAGCAGTAGCTCCACCTTTTGAAATACTCGTCAGTATTGGAACATACATAGGATACAGAGGGAAGACGAAAATAAGAAACGCACTTTCTACTGATGGAGTCTGCTAGCCTAACAACTTGTTCTTTCAGATATGCTTGCTTGCCTTGGTGTCGTTTCTTACACACTCTAAAACATATTCTCACGATTGGTACGAATGTCTAGCTAATCGATCAAACCACGTTCTCCTAGATTTCTAAAATATAGATTGTATGGATTACATGTGTCTGGACACTAACATTAAATATGATTTTTTTTTCGAAGTTGTGCCCAACAAGCAGATCAGCCTCCACACTAAACGTAGCTTCTTCAATTTACAGTTGACAGATGGCTCTACTGTTTGCGTATTAGACCTAAACTGATGGTCAAATCTCAGATGATGTTCTTTGAATTATGTACTCCCTCCGTTCAGAAATAACTGACTTGAGTTTATTTAGATTCGAATGTATCTAGACATATATTAGTATATAGATACATTTGAATCAAGACAAACCCAAGTTAGTTATTCCTGGACGGACTGAGTCTATTTTATATTGGGAACGCTTGTTATATGTAACTCTTGCAACTTGTAGCACCACTATAAGTTAAACATGAAGACTTATTTGAGAATTTTGGACCATTACTTCCTCAACTCCAATAAGATAAATTAGAATAATCTAATATCAAATGATAGGACTCACTTAAGATAATCACAACTGCAAAAATATGGCTCGTATTAAGAGTTCAGATCTTGAAAATTCCTCTATTGCATGGAATTCTGCATATAACTTTCACGGTGCAGAATATATACTATGGAGTACTTGTCTTCGATGTATGACTGAAGTTCATGATTTAAAAAATTACCAACAATGCTGCTCATCATAAAAATGAACAGAACTATAAACAACAAGGCTCATACTGGTTGTGGCGCCAATGGAAGGAGAAAGGGGCATAGGGATCGGGCACCGAACCCTTCGTTGGCGAGGAGGAGGCTTCGTTGGAGGCACACTCCCCTTCCTTTGTGATGCGGGGGCGACCTGCAGCTCGATGGCATTATGGCGACCGCTGCCCTTCCCTTCCCTTTTATGATGCGGGCTGGCCTGCAGCTCGACAGTGTGGCCTACAGCGCGGAGGACGCCGGCGTTCACGACAAGATCTCGCGGATATGAAAACTTAATTTCCATATTGAGACATCATTAGATTCATTGTGATTGTTAAGACGACAAAGATGCATGACTGCAGAGCAAACAAAATCGTAGTTGGACATTAACAGAAAAAATATGGGAGCTAATAAAGAGCCTTCAAAAATAGTAAGAAGGTGATAAGTCGTACAATACCACAATTCCAACATGCAATGTTTACAGAAAGTCCAAGAGCAAATCATTTGTTTCACAATGTACAAAAAAATATAACCAGAAAAAGAAAAGAACACAGTTAACAATATTAGTCAAGGAACGCGAAATAAAAAGCTTCATCGGTACATGATATGATAATTGAAGTGAAACGGATTTCACTACCGATGACATATGTATTGCATTGTGCTAAGAAGATTGGACAGCTATACTTGATAGCACAATAAATAAAATTAGATCCTGAACGATGCAAAACTATAAAAAGTAGCGAAGAAATTCTCTAATAAGCATCGTGGTTCCACACCCAAGTGATTCAAGTTTAGCGAACGAGTCATAGAAGTTTTTTCTAGACCCCAGCAAAAGTTGAAATAGCACAATGAGATGAGTTCAGACAGAAAAATGGAAATTCTTAAGGAATCGCATAAATAATTTAGTGTGTAAGAGTAGACTTGTGGTAGAAATAGAATAACCCTAAAACAAAAAATTAGCCTTGTCTACCTATAAGTAACAATGGACTTCCTATGCATAAGCCTGTATAATCAAGAATTTATCTGGTTGCATGCATGTACAAAACGAATAGCCTCCACTTGGTAACTTCCAAACCAATCATTGCTAAATCTAATATTCCCTTGAATAAAACTAATACCAGCTACTCCTTCATCCAGTTGCATCTATTCCATGATATACGGTCTATCCTGAAGAAAACTATGTAAAAAGTACGACAATTTACTGGGAGCTTTACCCAAAGAATTTAATTCCTGATCTAGCTCTTGAAGTAGCGCAAGGAAGGGAGGGGGCAGAAGCAGCACGGAGGTGTTCATGTCGCAACTCGCAACTGCCCAGCGGGCATCACCTCCATTATGTGCTTTAATGAACACGCTAGAATCTGGAGAAGTGGAGCACAACGAGCAGAGCAAGCCAATTCATCCAATTCCAGACCACAGAAACTAAAATCACATCAACATATAGAGGGGGATGTACGACTCGCCTAGGAGGCGGTGGACAACGCGACGGTGTGGACCCACATGTTGCTCATCTGGCGTCTGTTGTGGCCGCCGCCGGTGAACGGGTAGGACATGCATGCAGTGACGTCGTGGGGCAAGAGCGTCTTCCTAGTCTTGGAGGCCATCTCCGCGCAACGCCGCTGAGGATTGGGTTGTTGTTGTACGGAATCGCGGAGGTTGGGGTGCGGGGTTGGTGTCGAGGATGGGAGCGGTCGCGATCCCCACCAGGCCAAATCCAATCGCCCCAAATGGAGGCCACATCCGCCGGTATCGACGAGGGTTTCATCCGCGAGATTGAAGGGAGTCGCTAAGACGGAGACGCCCTGCAGCGATCCTACGGTGCGGGCCGACCAGAATATGTTGATGAGCGCGTGGACGGTTTGGGTGCGTTGGATGTTTGAGGGTCAAAGTGTTCGAGGGAGGACCTATGATCACCAACTCCCATTTAATAGTAAAGATTGGGGTGATGCACTAGCCAAGAACTACACAAAAATTAGATTGACATACCTTAGAGAGGGCAACAGATCGATAAAAAGTGACGGCAGATGAGTGGTGAAGGTAGGAGGAAGGTACACGTTCTCTTCTTGCATGGAACACATGAAAAAGGGATTGCACGTAGCAGGAGTAAGTCGAGTGTTGTTGGTTGTAACAATCACTTATGAAATACTATAAAAAATATGTTTAATATTTTATTTGTTGAGTCTAAGTTTATTGATCGTGGCAACAGATATTTAACTAGTAATAATAATATTTCTCAACCGTAGCCAACACATTTTTGACGGGAAAATTTTATTTTCATGAAAATCGATGAGTAGGATGTTCCACACAGACACAGGATGATCAAATATCGTAAGAAACACGATCGAGGTCTGGAGCCGAAACCAACACTGCACGTGAAACTTCGACATGCTACGATGCTACTCGATAGAAGGTTTGAGGACATGGCCTGCAAAGACGACGGCTTCGGTCTCCTCCTCCACAATGAAGTAGGCGAAAGGATGGTCAGCCACAAAATCAACCCGCGGCGGCGGCACCGGCGATGCCAGCGCAACCATCCCAACCTTGGTGGCGGCGGCGGCCTTGGTGCCTTCCTCGTTCACCTCGATGACTGCCTTGTGGATGATGTCTCTCACGACCTGTGGGAAGCGGCGGTCGTTGTCCTCCGTCATGTCGGACAGGTCGGCCGCTTCTTGGAACGGCAGTCGGAGGCCTAGCTTGTTGAGGACACCGACGACGCTGCTGTGGAAGGACAACTTGAACCTTGGTACCTTGAACTCGCGGACTTTGACCTTCTCATGAGGAAGGTGCTCGCCAGGAAGCCCGGACGTGAAGCCATTGCGTCTAGAAGGCTTGGTAGCCCGTCGTCGGTGTCCGGGAGGAAGATGCACATGGAGAACTGTGTACGAGTAGAAAAACTTTCTTTAGGGTTCGCATTGCCAGATGTGTTAGCTATGGATCCACGCCGGTTCTGGCCATTGGAGCTCCGAGAGTACGGTGTGAACCTTTTCGGATCACCATGGCGAATTTTTGACTGGATGGCACGGCTTTGGCGCCTTCTGCCATCTTGTACTGAAGCTTGAGCACTTTGAATCCGTCATGCACGGCCACGAACTGCATCTTCCAGCTCCGCATGAAGGGCACGTCGACGGAGCCGGCGGAATGGTCCCTTCAAACCGCACTCAAAGGTAGGGCATTTCCCATTGATATAGGAACTTTTGTACCAGAAACAATAGTATCTCCAATTATAGCCCCTCTGGGATGTAAAATATATCTCTTCTCACCATCCCCATAGTGTATGAGACAAATGTATGCATTTCGATTAGGGTCGTATTCTATGGTTACGATTCTACCCGATATGTCTTTTTGATTCCGTCTAAAATCGATTTTACGGTATAGGCGCTTATGACCTCCCCCTCTATGCCTTCTACTAATCTAAAAAAAGGAAGTCATAGTTTTTCACTCAACGATTGCCTTTGGGTCCCGAACTCCATATGGGGAAGGAACGTTGCTGTTTGCGAGGTCTCGATCATTTACATGGACCCACTTCTCATTCCATTTGTGGGAATTTGATGATTTATAAACCGTCCCCAACGAGCGAAAGGTTCATGGTAAAATAAAAAGCAACGAGCTTAACTTCCTAATTGGAATAATTCCCCGCTCTAATTAGACGTTAAAAATAGATTAGTGCCGGATGCGGGGAAAGGTTGGATTTTCGAGTCGACCTTTTTTTTTAGAAATCCTAATTATTCTTGATTATGGCCATTCGTTGAAGATAAGAGTATATCGAACCCATACGTCGTCTTGCCATGAGCAGATTGTATCCATTGGACGAATATAGGTTTGATCAAGATTTGCTTCGCAGAATGGTAGTGAATAGAGAGAAAGATTCTTCTGATTTTCTTGTTCCTGAAAATATTCTATCTATCTCCTAGACGCCGTAGAGAATTGAGAATTTTCATGTCTTTTAATTCTCATACTCGTAATTGGAAAGTTACGAAAGAAGACCCGCCTTAGCCTACGGGTATTAGCAACCGTTTTCAGTTGTTGTTCCGCTTTCAAGGACAAGTTCTTACGCGTTACTCGTCCGATTCGCCACTTCTCGTTCGACTTGCATGTGTTAAGCATGCCGCAGCGTGCTCCTCTTGTCGAAGGGCTTCTCCCGCTTGCCCTTGAAGTACACAGCGTTGCCAAGCAGGACACGGGTATCTCGGGTCACCGAGCCTTCGCCGAGAACGGAGTCGATGAGGCCATTCGTGGCGGCGCCGCCCACGCGTTGATCAGCCGGCATGCTCCCTTGCGGTCCCCGCAGAAATCGACGGTGGATGCGTCGGCCCCGTACGCGCCGTTCACCACGGCCTCGCGGAAGCCGGGCTTGAGCGGGCGGGAAAGGTCGCTCCAAACGCCGCACGCGAACGCCACGCGCGGGCCGCCGGAGCCGAACCGGTCACGCAGCGCGTCCCCGGCTACGCGGGCGACGAACTCGTCGAGCTCTTGGCGGGACCGTGAGCCGAGGACGCGGAGGATCTCGTCCAGGGTGGCGCCGCGGGCGCCGGCGGCCACAAGCGCGAGCGCGGCGTAGATGGACAGCGGCGAGAAGACCAGGTTGCTGTTTGCGTGGTCGTCCGCGGGGCGCCGCGCGAGGCCGGCGGAGAGCGCCGCGAGGCCGTCGCTGGAACCGCCGGCAGACTGCCGCTGGTCCTTGTCCGCATGGCGAAGTCCTTGGTGTCGATCGCCGGTTTCTAGATCGATGGAGATCGGGATCAATAACCACGATTAGCTGCTAGCTAGTACCCGTACCCGTACCCTTGGCTAGTTCAGGATGGCATCAGCTCTTATTGACTAGGCTTGCGTGCGGGCTTGGGCTGATCCGTTGCTCCAGCTGGAGGCCCAGTTTGAGGGCTCCCCCTATGTATCGCTGCTGGCGAGGCGAGGGCCGAGGGCGAGTTTCTTCGACGCTAGAGACCGGGAGCACGCTTCATCTTGCACGCAACAAACGAGTGACTGTGTCCGCTGAGATAGAACTTCTTCTACTCCCTTCGACCCATATTAATAGACTTGTATTTATCAAAATTTAGATAAATCTAGACATTATTTAGTATATAGATTTATCTAAAATTTATCAAATCAAAGTCAATTAATATGGGTCGGAGGGAGTAGCTGTAAATAAGTTGATGCATTACGTGTGTTTGTCTAGAAGAACGAAAAATACAAAAGATGGTAGTTTTCAAAATATCAGTCTTGGTGAATCTAAAAACTGAAAAATCCAACATTTCACTAATTTTGTAAAAAGAAAAGGAAAGTTCACGCATTAAAAAAATGTCCACCTTTAATATTGTTTATCACTATGTGCCTCTGCACGTTCAACTTACAAAATGCTATGCCACGGGAGAGACCGTTTCAATGTACTGTAGCAAGTTGGATATGGAGATCATGGGTTCATTTGGCTCGCGCTGCTATGCCGACTTCGGACGGGGGATATAGGCGAACACGCCATGGTCTACACAAGCAAACTTCTGCCCGTCCGGTCTATTTACAGAAAAGGGGCACTGTAGATCACATTCTGATACAATGCGTGTTTGCTAGAGAATTTTGGCATGACCGTTTTCAGAACTCTTGGGCCTGCAAGCAGCAGCGCCGGAGTACATGGAGAGTTGGTGCGACCGTGGGAGAGGAGGCGATTCCACAAATAAGACACGAGGAATTTCGATTCGCTATTAATTTGGATAGTGCTAGGTGTCTTCCGTGATAATTCACTAAAATCCTTCGGATCCTCCAGGTAACATATGTTTTCAAAAAAGTCTCAAAGTCCCGCTCTTGTTACAAGCATACCTGTTGTTACAAGCATATCTGTTTTTGCTATACGTAGCAGAAAACGGTTCGGTTTAAAAAATAAAAAAACAGATTAGACTTTGCCGGAGAGCTCGTCGGAGATCTTATCGGCGACCTTGTAGCAAAACGTTGTGCTAATGTAGCAGATTCGATCTCGCCAGAGACTTTCGCCGATAGACCTCACCGGAGACCGTGTAGCAAAACCTTTACACTATTGTAGCAAAACAACAAAACGTATGTAGCAAATAAAATGTCCTATTGTAGTAAATTCGATCTCGTCGGAGACCTCGCCGGAGATCTTATAGCAAAAGAATCTATTATAGCAAAACCAACATCGCTTGCAGCACCGCCATGTGTAGCAAAACCCCTGGCCGATTTGTAGCACCACCGCCCCCCACATGTACCAAACCCACTGGCCGTTTATAGCACTGCCGCCCAGTCGCAGTAGAACCACCGCTGACCACATGTAGCAAGCATCGACGCCGCAGGTAGCAGCACTGCTAGTCACATGTAGCAGAACTCGAGGCTAGCAGCCCTGGCCTCCAACGAACCCCGCTGTGACAGCCTCCATCCATGAAGCAGAAGGGGAAGGAAAGGAGATGCAAGGTTCATGGGCAGCTCCAGTGCTAGCGCCATTGCCATAGTCGGCCTCCGTCAAACTATGGTAACAAAACCGCCACTGCCAGCGCGTACGGCGCCTCCACGACGCGCGAGGAGCACCCCCGCCGTCGTGAGTAGCACTAGCAGGACCTCCTCCCCACTCTCTTGAATCTCCCCTAGTGGATTCGACGGCGAGTCGAGGTAGAGGAGGACCTTCCCTGCAGACACGGGCTAGGTCGGGGAAACTTCATGGCTGGTGGGGCGGACGTAGGGTGGGATAAGCATGGGGAGGAAGGCGCAGGGCAGGTCAGGCAGATGGGGTACAGCGACGCCGACCACGATCTGAGTGTCGGCAAGGAGCTGAAGTGGAAAAGGATGCGATGAAGTAGCAGGATGTGTGCAGAGGAAGGAGATCGAGCTATCTGCTGTGGGATCCATGGGAACACGCACGTGTAACCAGATGCGGAGCCAGCGACCCGGGGGACAAAAATCACCGATCCCCTGGGGCATAGTATCATTTTCCTATTAATTTTGTCATGTTCTTTAACAATATTAGAGCATCTCTAATTGAACCTATTTTCGCGGCTGAATTCCTATATTTGCTCCCCTATCCATCGAAATAGCCTCTAACCGAAGCCATAAATTCGGTTAGAGGAGTAAATTTAGGAATGTGACTCCTATGATATCCCATATTTGTTCCTCCGTGAGGTGGATGCCCATATTTCTCCACTGCATCCACCACTGTCTTCGGCAAGGCAAAACGCACCAGCCGACCCACCGCTGCCGTCGGGATGGTCGCAGGAGGGCACGCTGTCGCTGGTGCCCTTCCCTGCCTCCTCTGCCATGTGTTGGAATTATGCCCTAGAGGCAATAATAAAGATGTTATTATTATAATTCTTGTTCATGATAAAGTTTATATTCCATGCTAGAATTGTGTTAAGCGGAAACTTTAATACTTGTGTGGTTTGTGAACAAACACCGTGTCCCTAGTATGCCTCTATGGACTAGCTCATTGATAAATGATGGTTAAGGTTTCCTAACCATATACATGAGTTGTCGATTAATAATGAGATCATATCATTGGAAAAATGATATGATGGACAGACCCAAACTAAGCGAAGCAATTAGATCGTGTCATCGTGTTCATCTTTGCGAAGCTTTTCTTATGTCAAATATTGTATTCCTTAGACCATGAGATAATACAACTCCCTGGTATCGGAAGAAAGCTTTGAGGTCATCAAACGTCATCCTATGAGAGGGTGATCATAAAGGTGTCTCTCAGGTGATCGGAAAGTACCTGTTGGGTGGTATGTATCGAGATGGGATTTGTCCCTCCCAAGTCGGAGAGATATACTTCGGGCCCACTCGGTAATCGATATCAACACCGCTTGCAAGCATGTGGTTAAGGAGTTAATCACAAAGTGATATCGGATTACGGAACGAGTAGAGTACTTGCTGTGAACGAGATTGAACTAGGTATGACGGTACCGACGATCAAATCTCAGGCAAGTAAAATATCGCGAGACGAAGGGAATATATATATGGGATTGATTTGAATCCTGGCATCGTGGTTCATCCGATATGATCATCGATGAATGTGTGGGAGTCAATATGGGTTTCCAGACCCCGCTGTTGATTATTGATAGAAGATCATGTCTGCATGTTCTCGAACCCGAAGGGTCACACACTTAACGTGTCTCGACGCTAGGATAGATTGGATAATTGGTTTATGAGTTTTTGTTTGGAGTCTCGGATGGGATCCGGGACATCACGAGAGGTTCCGGAATGGTCTGGAGAATAAGATTCATATAAGGCAATGCAGTTTTTGAAGTTCGGAATTGTTTCGGGTTAATCGGTATTGTACCGGAAGCTTCTAGAACCTTCCGAAGGGGGACCAACGTGGCCCCACCTGCCGGGAGAGGACATGGGCCTATGAGGGAGTGCCCTGGCCGCATTGGGCCAGGGACACAAGGCCCCATAGGGCCCAGCCGGCCAACCTAGGGCAAAACCCTAGGGGAGCTTCTAGAAGGGGGGGGGAAACTTGCCCCCCACTCCTCCCTCCTTGGCCGCCGGCCCTTGGGCTTGGGGGAGGGGAAAGGGCTGGCCTCCTACCCCTCTATATAAAGAGGGCTGGGGGCGCACCCCCTCCTACACCTCCTCCTCAAGCCTTAGCCGCCCCTGCCCTCCTCTCTCTCTCCCTCCCGACTGCGTGTAGGCGAAGCCCTGCTGCAGAAACTCTCCACCACTTGCACCGCGCCGTCGCGTTGCAGATCCAATCCGTCTCTCCACCATACTTGCTGGACCGAGGAAGGAGGAGACGTCGAGGTGCTGCACGTGTGCATCTCTCGGAGGCATCGCCACTTGCGGTGTTAGATCGGATCGGACCGCGAGGAGGAGAAGCGAGTACGACTACATCACCCACGTTCCGACGAACGTTCCGCTGTGCGAATCTTCAAGGGTATGGAGATCTCATCTATTCCCCCTCATTGTTTGCATGTCCTAGATTATATCTTGGCTTTCCCGTTCGCATCTGTAGATTTTTTTTTGATTTACTATGCTACGAAACCCTTCAGTGGTATCAGAGCTAGATCTATGCGTAGATGTGTTTCACGAGTAGAACGCAACATGGTTGTTGCGGGCGTTGATGTTTTCTGTTGCAAGCCTCTTGTTTGTGTTCTTCTTATTACGCGGGATAGTGAGATCGAAGCAGTCCAGGCCAACTTTACGCGACGTCGTTCGCGAGACCGGCTCCGCACTTTACGTATGGCTTGTTCCACACATGCGGCTGGTGGATGCCAGTTTCTCTCACTATAGTTGTCATGGGATTTACACCGGAGTTTGGAAACCATAATATCACCGTTGTGGCTTTCCATAGGTAAGAATCGTTCTTAGCTTGCTACTCCCATAAGCCACGTAAAAGATGCAACAACAAAGTAGAGGCGTCTAACTTGTTTTTGCAGGGAGTGTTTTCTGTGATATGGTATGGCCCAAGATGTGATGTGTATATTGTATGCGATGATCATGTTTTGTAATGTTTCACGACTTGCATGTCAATGAGTACACAACCGGCAGGAGCCATATGGTTGTCTTTATAATTGTGTATGACCTGTGTGTCAACTTCTTATACGCCATGTAATAGTTTCACTTTATCGCTAAGTAGTTAGCAATAGTTGTAGTTGCTATTCGTGGTGGAGGCAATCATGGTGGAGTGATGGAGATCATGCCGGCACGCACAAGATGGAGATCATTGCGCGAAGATTGGCTATACCATGTCACATAAAGTTATATGCATGTGATGTTTATCCTTTTATGTATCTTATTATGCTTAGATCGCGACGGTAGCATTATAAGATGATTCCTCACTTAAAGATCAAGATAAAACTGTGTTCTCTCCATGTATGCACCGTTGCGAAAGTTCGTCGTGTCCAAGCATCACGTGATGATCGGGTGCTATAGACTCTACGTTCACATACAACGGGTGCAAGCCAGTTTTGCACACGCGGAAATACTTGGGTTTGACTTGACGAGCCTAGCATGTACAGACATGGCATCGGAACACATGAACCGAAAGGTTAAGCATGAGTCATATGAATGATATGATCGACACTTCGTTGTCCACCATTGAAACCACATCTCTTCTCGTGAAGATCGGATTAGGTGTGGTGAATTTGGATCATGTTCACTAAACAACCTGAGGGATGTTGAATTTAGTTGGAGTACATCTAGTAATTTGATTAAAAGTTGAACTAGTTATCATGAACATAGTCTAATTTGTACTTGCAAATATTGTAGATCAAATGGCTAAGTCCAACTTCAACTTCAACATTTTTGCTGAGAAAGAAAAGCTTAGAAACAATGGGTCTAACTTCACCAACTGGTTCCGCAATCTGAGAATCATTCTCTCTGGCGGTTAAAAGGACTATGTCCTTGAGAATGCGCTAGGTGATGCCCCTGCCGTTGATGCGCCGGCTGATGAGAAAGCTGTCTATCAGTCGCGCAAAGATGATTATGGTGTGATTAAGAGCACCATGTTGTTTGCTATGGAATCGGACCATCAAAATCGTTTTGAAGATTATCCCAGGCCCTTTGAGATTCTTGAGGAGCTGAAAACTATGTTTCAGACTCAGGTCCGTTCTGAGAGATATGAGATCTCTGAGAAATTCTTTAACTGCAAGATGGAGGAAGGGAGTTCTGTTAGTGAGCACGCCATAAAGATGTCAGGCTACACTCAACGCCTTGAGCAACTGGACTACAAGATTCCAGAGGAGCTCAAGATTGACAGGGTTCTGCAATCACTCCCTCCCAGCTACAAAAGCTTTGTAGTGACTCATAATCAGATTGGTTCCACTGATACGATCACCGAGCTCTTCGCAAAGCTGAAGGCTGCGGAGGTGGACATCAAAAAGGATAATCATGTGTTGATGGTCAACAAGCCCCCCACCTTTAAGAAAGGTAAGGGTGCAAAGAAGCCCTTCAAGAAAGGCGGCGGCAAGCGCGTTTCCCCTGCTGAGAAGAAGCTCAAGTCTGGACTGAAGCCGGACACTGAGTGCTTCTATTGCAAGGACAAGGGTCACTGGAAGCGCAACTGTCCGAAGTACTTAGCGGACAAGAAGGCTGGCACCATCAAAGGTATATTTGATATACATGTTATTGATGTTTTCCTTACTAGCCCTTGTTGTAGTGTCTGGGTATTTGATACTGGTTCAGTTGCTACTATTTGTAACTCGAAACAGGAGCTACGGAATAGACGGCGGCTTGCGAGGGATGAGGTGACGATGCCCCTTGGAAACGGATCAAGAGTTGATGTGATGGCCGTCGGCACGCTCTCCTTAGTTTTACCTTCGGGATTAGTTTTAAACCTTAATAAATGTTATTATGTGCCTGCGTTGAGCATGAACATCATATCTGGATCGTGTTTATTGCAAGACGGTTATTCATTTAAATCTGAGAATAATGGTTGTTCTATTTATATGAGTAACATCTTTTATGGCCATGCACCTTCTGTGAATGGTTTATTTCTTCTGAATTTCGAAAGGGATGAAACACACATCCATAACATTAAGGCTAAGAGATGCAAAGTAGATAGTGATAATACTACTTATTTGTGGCACTGTCGTCTAGGTCATATTGGTGTAAAACGCATGAAGAAACTCCATTCTAATGGCCTTTTGGAGTCTCTTGATTTTGAATCATTTGACACATGCGAACCGTGCCTCATGGGCAAGATGATCAAAACCCCGTTCTCCGGAATGATGGAGCGAGCAACGGACTTGTTGGAAATCATACATACCGATGTATGCGGACCGATGAGTGTTTCGACGCGCGGTGGATATCGCTATTTTCTCACTTTTACCGATGACTTAAGTAGATATGGGTATATCTATTTAATAAAACATAAATCTGAAACATTTGAAAAGTTCAAAGAATTTCATAATGAAGTGGAGAACCATCGTAACAGAAAAATTAAGTTTCTACGATCTGATCGTGGAGGTGAATATTTGAGTTATGATTTTCTCACGCATCTTAAAGCAAGCAGAATCGTTTCGCAACTCACGCCACCCGGAACACCACAGTGCAATGGTGTGTCTGAACGCTGGAATCGAACTCTGTTAGATATGGTCTGATCAATGATGTCTCTTACTGATTTGCCGTTATCATTTTGGGGTTATGCATTAGAAACCGCTGCATTCACTTTAAATAGGATACCATCTAAATCCGTTGAGACGACACCATATGAACTGTGGTTTGGTGCTAAACCTAAGTTGTCATTTCATAAAGTTTGGGGATGCGAAGCTTACGTCAAGAAGTTGATGCCGGACAAGCTCGAACCCAAAGCGGAGAAATGCGTCTTCATAGGATACCCTAAGGAAACTATTGGGTATACCTTCTATCACAGAACCGAAGGCAAAGTGTTTGTCGCAAAGAACGGTTCCTTTCTTGAAGGAGTTTCTCTCGAAAGAAGTGAGTGGGAGGAAAGTAGAGCTAGACGAGGTTGTTGAACCTTCTCTTGAGTTGGAGAGTAGCGCAGCACCTGAAATTGTTCCAGTGCCGCCTGCACCAACAATAGAGGAAGCTAATGACAAGGATCATGATGCTTCGGACGATGCTACTACTGAACGTCGCAGGTCAACAAGGTCGCGTGCCCCTCCTGAGTGGTACGACAACCCTGTCTTGACTGTCTTGTTGGTAGAAGACAGTGAACCTACGAACTATGAGGAAGCGATGATGAGCCCAGACTCTGAGAAATGGCAAGAGGCCATGAAATCCGAATTGGGATCCATGAGCGAAAACCAAGTATGGACTTTGGTGGACCCTCCTAGCGACCGAAAGGCTGTTGAGTGCAAATGGATCTTCAAGAAGAAAACGGACGTGGATGGTAATGTTACCGTCTATAAAGCACGGCTTGTCGTGAAAGGTTTTCGACAAGTTCAAGGTGTTGGCTACGATGAGACTTTCTCTCCCGTGGCGATGTTTAAGTCCATTCGGATATTATTAGCAATTGCTGTGTTTCATGATTATGAAATATGGCAGATGGATATCAAGACTGCGTTCCTCAATGGCAACATTGATGAAGAGTTGTATATGATGCAACCCGAAGGTTTTGTCGATCCTAAGGATGCTGATAAAGTGTGCAAACTTCAGCGTTCCATTTATGGACTGAAGCAAGCATCTCGGAGTTGGAACCTTCGTTTTGATCAAGTGATCAAGAGCTTTGGATTTGTTCCAAATTCCTACGAAGCTTGTATCTACAAGAAAGTGAGTGGGAGCTCAGTGACATTTCTGGTACTATATGTGGATGACATATTGATTATTGGAAATGACATTGACATGCTTAACGATGTGAAGAGTTATTTGAACAAATGTTTTTCAATGAAAGACCTAGGTGAAGCTACTTATATATTCGGCATCAAAATCTATAGAGATAGACAAAGGCGCCTGATAGCTTTAAGCCAGAGCACATACCTTGACAAAGTTCTGAAAAGGTTCAGAATGGATAAGACAAAGAAAGGTTCAGTGCCTATGTTGTCAGGTAAGATATTGAGCAAGGCTTAGTGTCCAGCTACGGTAAATGATAGAGAAGCTATGAGCAAAGTGCCTTATGCCTCGGCCATAGGTTCTATCATGTATGCCATTCTGTGTACTAGACCGGATGTGTCCAATGCTCTTAGTTTGACGAGCAGATATCAAAGTGATCCAGGAGTGGAACACTGGACAGCCGTGAAGAACATCCTAAAGTACCTAAATAGGACTAAAGAAATGTTCTTAGTCTATGGAGGTGATGAACAGCTCGTCGTAAAAGGTTACGTCGACACTAGTTTCGACACCGACAAGGATGATTCTAAATTTCAGACAAGATACGTTTATATTTTGAATGGAGGAGCTGTGAGCTGGAGAAGCTGCAAGCAAAGCGTGATCGCGGGATCTACAGTAGAAGCGGAATACATGGCTGCTGCAGAAGCGTCAAGTGAAGGAGTTTGGATCAGGAACTTCATCACTGAGCTTGGCATGGTTCCAAGTGCATTGGACCCACTGGAGATATTGTGTGACAACACTGGCGCCATAGCACTCGCTAAGGAACCAAGATATCATCCAAAGACCAAGCATATCAACCGCAAGTTTCATATAATCCGAGATTATATAGCAGATGGAGATCTGAAGATTAGCGAAGTACATACTAATCTGAATGTCGCAGATCCATTGACTAAACCTCTTCCACGTGCAAAACATGATCAGCACCTTAGTCCCATGGGTGTTAGATTGTTGCCAGATGTAAACTAGATTATTGACTCTAGTGCAAGTGGGAGACTGTTGGAATTATGCCCTAGAGGCAATAATAAAGATGTTATTATTATAATTCTTGTTCATGATAAAGTTTATATTCCATGCTAGAATTGTGTTAAGCGGAAACTTTAATACTTGTGTGGTTTGTGAACAAACACTGTGTCCCTAGTATGCCTCTATGGACTAGCTCATTGATTAATGATGGTTAAGGTTTCCTAACCATAGACATGAGTTGTCGATTAATAATGAGATCATATCATTGGAAGAATGATATGATGGACAGACCCAAACTAAGCGAAGCAATTAGATCATGTCATCGTGTTCATCTTTGCGAAGCTTTTCTTATGTCAAATATTGTATTCCTTAGACCATGAGATAATACAACTCCCTGGTATCGGAAGAAAGCTTTGAGGTCATCAAACGTCATCCTATGAGAGGGTGATCATAAAGGTGTCTCTCAGGTGATCGGAAAGTACCTGTTGGGTGGTATGTATCGAGATGGGATTTGTCCCTCCCAAGTCGGAGAGATATACTTCGGGCCCACTCGGTAATCGATATCAACACCGCTTGCAAGCATGTGGTTAAGGAGTTAATCACAAAGTGATATCAGATTACAGAACGAGTAGAGTACTTGCTGTGAACGAGATTGAACTAGGTATGACGGTACCGACGATCAAATCTCAGGCAAGTAAAATATCGCGAGACGAAGGGAATATATATATGGGATTGATTTGAATCCTGGCATCGTGGTTCATCCGATATGATCATCGATGAATGTGTGGGAGTCAATATGGGTTTCCAGACCCCGCTGTTGATTATTGATAGAAGATCATGTCTGCATGTTCTCGAACCCGAAGGGTCACACACTTAACGTGTCTCGACGCTAGGATAGATTGGATAATTGGTTTATGAGTTTTTGTTTGGAGTCTCGGATGAGATCCGGGATATCACGAGAGGTTCCGGAATGGTCCGGAGAATAAGATTCATATAAGGCAATGCAGTTTTTGGAGTTCGGAATTGTTTCGGGTTAATCGGTATTGTACCGTAAGCTTTTAGAACCTTCCGGAGGGGGACCAACGTGGCCCCACCTGCCGGGAGGGGACATGGGCCTTTGAGGGAGTTCCCTGGCCGCATTGTGCCAGGGGCACAAGGCCCCATAGGGCCCAGCCGGCCAACCTAGGGCAAAACCCTAGGGGAGCTTCTAGAAGGGGGGGGAACTTGCCCCCCACTCCTCCCTTCTTGGCCGCTGGCCCTAGGGCTTGGGGGAGGGGCAAGGGCTGGGGGCGCACCCCCTCCTACACCTCCTCCTCAAGTCCTAGCCGCCCTGCTGCCCTCCTCTCTCTCTCTCCCTCCCGACTGCGTGTAGGCGAAGCCCTGCTGCAGAAACTCTCCACCACTTGCACCGCGCCGTCGCGTTGCAGATCCAATCCGTCTCTCCACCATACTTGCTGGACCGAGGAAGGAGGAGACGTCGAGGTGCTGCACGTGTGCATCTCTCGGAGGCATCGCCACTTGCGGTGTTAGATCGGATCGGACCGCGAGGAGGAGAAGCGAGTATGACTACATCACCCACGTTCCGACGAACGTTCCGCTGTGCGAATCTTCAAGGATATTAAGATCTCAACTATTCCCCCTCGTTGTTTGCATCTCCTAGATTAGATCTTGGCTTTCCCATTCGCATCCGTAGAATTTTTTTGATTTACTATGCTGCGAAACCCTTCACCATGCTCGCTAGAATTCTCCCGATGCTGAATCGCGTTGCCACCGCCTCGAATCCCTTCTTCTATAGTGCGGTCACGCTCAAGATCACCTCCGAGCCACCGCCACGCCGGTCCTCCTCCACCTCATTCTCGACCTGGCTCTCTCCCTGCCCGTCGACCTACTCTCCCTACGACCTCGCGGCCGCCCTGCCTCCTCTATGACAGCGGCGGAAGAAGAATCACCCACACACGTAGCCTCTGCGTCCTACTCGTGACCTTGGGGATGGTGTGCTCCAACCTCCGTCGGCCTCCTTCCGAGATGCAGCTCGCCGGTCAGAGATCGTCTCCTGTGCGCGGAGGCCTCTCGTCCCCGTCCTGAGCTCGCGGAGCGGCGCCTCGTCATTGAGGATGGCGTTAGGCACCTGCAGCTAGGCGTCTCCGACTTGCCCCAAAATTCATCGACCATTTGCAGTTGGGCGTCTCCTACCCGCCCTTCCTGTTGCCAGCCAACACTAACACAGTCGTCGGTGCCTATTCCCTCCACTGGGCACTGGTCTAGGACGACGCCGGCGGAACATAGCAAGTGTTTGACACAATGTTTGAGCCAAATATACGTTTTAGGGAGTTAAATTTAGGGGATCGATTCCGTGGCATAAAATTTAGAGTATATTTGCTCTTCTAAGATATAGGGAGGATTTTCTAAAGGGCATTTATTCCCTTCATATTATTTTTGATGTTTGTTGAGAACAGTTGGATAGGTTTAATATGCTGTTAAATGTTTCAGGATATATCATCTATACATTATTGTAATGTGTACCTAAGGAAAAAGAGCTCCCCATGATGAGATATACGCAAAGTGTCAAAGTCCTTCCGGACTGTCCAGCTGATGTGCACCGGAGTGTCCGGCCACACCGGACTAACCGGGCGGTTTCTGCCGGAGTGTCCGGCCCTGGGGATTCGCCAAGTTTTCTTCGCCCGGTGTGGATATTCTGTGTGTCTAATTGGATACTACCCGGACACTGCCTGGACTCTGGCCGAAAACTCTGCCAGACCGGAGTGTCCGGTGGTGGTCAGCCGGAGTGCCCAGCCAGGCTGGGCTGTCCGGTTGTATTTTGCCGGACTGTCCGAGGTAAGTGGCTCCCAACGGCTCTAATTCCAGAGGGCCTATATAAAGGCCCCTTCTTCTATCTTGGGTGGTTGATCTCTCCAGTCAAGAACACCATCTCTATTTGAGCCACCAAATCCTCAAGATCTCTTCATCCAACCATCCAAAGTCATTGATCTTCAGAGAATTGAAGGAGGAGGCCTTGATCCATAGCTTCACCAAGAGAGATTTTCATTTCCCCTCATTCACTTGAGGTCCCCTTGCTCATGTGTTTCTTTGGAAACCCTAGCTTTTGATTTGGTCTTACAAGCTGGTCTTTTACTGTTTGACAACTTGCTTGTATTCGGGAGCCTCCAATTCAGTTTTGGATGTGTGCCTCGAACTTGTTGTAAAGGTGTCGGCTTCCACCTCGAAGGTTTCCGAAATAGTGCAAGAGGTGAATCTAACCCGTTGGGGTGAGGTTCATCGGAGAACAAGGGAGGCCTCTCGTGGCATTGGTGGTTTGAAACTGTGGGAAACAAATCCTTGTGTCTCGGCGTGCTCCACTTTGCTTACTTCTATCATTTACTGCACTTTACTTATCTTGTTCTTGCTTAGTGTTGTGCTAGATTGACATATAGGTAAATTCACCATAGTTGCATAATCTAGAGAATTTACCTTTTGTGTAAAACCCTAATTTGAAAAGGAGTAAAATTTTAAGTAGCACCTATTCACCCCCTCTAGGTTCCCATATGATCCTTTCAATTTGTATCAGAGCCTCGGCTCTTTATTCGGGCTTTACAGCCTAAGAGTAAATGGGTAGCCAAGTAGGAGAAGATGATGGTGAGGCTAGTAACACGGTGTCCGTGGAGGATCTCAAGAATTTGGAAACAAGCTTGAGCTCCACCCTGGGCAACAAAATCAAATAATTGCGTGACCTAGTTGAGCAACTTGTTAAAGATAAATTTGCCTCAACACCTCCTCCTCCTCGAGAGGAACCTCCACCACTTCCAAGGTGAATGCCTCGGCATCACCCACGGTTGTGGTGGTGGGGGATAATCATGACAACACTAATCCCTCCACCAAAAAGGATGATGGGAAGGGAGGGCACCATGAGGTTCCCACTCGGTACTCTCTAGACCCACCTATCCCTCACCCACATATAAACAATAGGGGTGACCCACCCAAGCTAGCCGCATCTTCCTTTTCTCAATGGAAATCATTAATGAAATCTCATGTGCGCAGCTCTTGCATTGATCTGTGGAATGTCATTGAAGAAGGACTTTGTATTGTGGATCCAACCAACTTGACAAGAAGAGAAGTTGTCAATAGTCAACTCAATGCCACCGTGTTGCACATGATTCAACATGGTTTGGGTACAAAATATTACCCTCACATTGAACACCTCAACACCGCCAAGGAAGCTTGGGATGCTCTCACTGAGTTATATGTTGGAAATGGGAGCATGAGAAGGAACCGGTATGGTGCACTAAGCAATGAAGCCGAAGGATGCTATATGAAGGATGGTGAAGATCATGAAGACATGTATCTAAGGCTCAAGTACACTGCCACCACTTTTAGGAATGTTGGTGCCTCACATGTGGATGATGCTTAGATAAAAAGGAAATATGTGAGTGCACTCATGCCCTTTGAGCCCACTGACTTGAAGAGTCTACAAGGAAGACACAACTACCATATCATGACCTCTAATGAAGTTATGCAAGAGATGGCCGCTTTCAAGGTTGCTGCCAAGAATGCCAAAGATGCTCGTGCTCGTGCCCTTGGAATGAGCAATGGTGTCAACCTTGCCTTAAAAGCCAAAGTTGTGGAGTATGTGGATGAAGATGAAAGTTATAAAGGCTGGTATATGGGCCATCCCGAGGATGTTGAGGTTGCTCATGGTAATTATATGGCCTTCTATGCAAGAAACTTTTGGAAAGACCCTGCCAAGGCCAAGATGGAGATGCAACGAAGAAGCAACCTAAATGGGAGAAGAGACAATGGCTCAAAATTTAGAACTTGCTTCAATTGTGGTGCCCGATATCAATTTGTTGCCGGTTGTCCCTATGAGAAAAGAGAAGATCATGGGAGCAAACTTGTGTTGAAGAAAAACTCCAAGGCCGCCTTCAAGAAGCCCTTCACCAAGAAGAATCCCACCAACAAGAAGTCGGGTGAAATTGTCTTGATTACACATAAAGAATTCTCCTCCGACAATGAAGATGATGAAGAGGAAACATCAAGTGGTGTGGATGCTCTTGCCACTACTTCTACTCCCAATTTCTCTCTCTTAGACTCTCCAAATGAGAATAATTCCAACAAGGACGTCAGTTGCCTTATGGCAAGAGGAACGGAGGTATTATCATCTTCTCACTCATCCTTTTTGATTGATGATGAACTTGATGATGAGATATCCCTTGAGGTCAAAGAGTGATTAGTTGCTTTTGATGTGTTTATGACTAACTTGCAAGGGGAGCATAATAATCATTTTGTGAACCTCTTGAATCAACTTTCTCACACACAAGAGCTTCTTGATGAGAGTTGTAAACTAGGGAGAGAGCATATGATTAAGGTGGAGGCTCCAAATAATGCTCTAGAAGAAGAGCAAGAGACTAGGATGTCTCTTGAAATAAAACTTGAAGGACTTGATGAGGAAAATGATCTAATTATTAATAAACTCATCAAGGAATATGACCATGCCATTGCTAAATATAATAAGTCTAAAAACGACAAGATTGAGTTTGGTTTTGTTCATGAAAAACTTGTCGAGGACTTTAGGAAGCTTGACAAGGCTCACAAGGCCTTGGAGAGTGAGCTCTTGTTACTCACAAAGTCTCATAAAAAACTTCAAACTCAATTGACTAATATTGCTTCACCTAGTACTTTCATTCCTTCTAGTAGTACAAATACTCTTGAAGAAAATGCTAGGTTGAAGGGGGAGCTTGCTAATGCCAACTTTCCAAAAGGAAACAAGTACATTGATGACCTTTTGAGTAAGCAAAGGACAAATGGTGAGAAAGGGGGCATTGGCTTTGTCTCCAAAGCCAAGAAGAAGAAGAAGAAGAAGAACAACAACAACAACAACAACAACAACAACAACAACAACAAAAACAACAAGACCAAACCCGCACAAGCAAAAGACAAGGCCATTGTGGATAGTAAGACCACAAATGACTTTGCGTGATGTGCTAACCCTCATTATGTTTTAATGCACGATTATTATGGTGATGTTTATGCACAATATGTTGGACCATTTGATGGTTATATTGCTTGGTCTATTTGGGTTCCCAAGACCCTTGTTGCTAACAAAAGAGGACCCATTGAAAATGGGTACCTAAAAACTAGCTTGATCTTTTGTAGACCTATGCTTCCGGAGGGTCAAAGTGGGTGCTTAATAGTGGATGCACAAGTCATATGACCAGAAGCAAATCTATTGTCAAGGAGTTGAGACCAAATGATGATAAAATATCCGTGACATATGCCAACAATTCAAAGTCTAAGGTAATGGGTTTTGGCAAGGTTGTGGTTGCCCAAGATATTACACTCATAGACGTCATGCTTGTTGAGACCCTTGGTTATAATTTAATTTTAGTCCGTGCTCTTGGAAAGATGGGCTTTGCCATCTTTATTGCTAATGATATTGTGGTCCTCATGTGGAGCAAGTCTCTAAAGGTCGCCTTTGTTGGGTACGTCGAAAATGACTTGTATGTGGTGGACTTTTCGAGGAAAACCACTACAAGTGCGATGTGCTTATTCGGAAAGGCTGATGTGGGTTGGTTATGGCATCGCCGCCTAGACCATGTCAAGATGAGAATTTTGCAAACTCTCCACAAGGATGGCCATATTGTTGGACTAAAAGAAAATGTTTGTTTTGCCAAAGATCGTGTATGCAAGGCTTGTGTCGAAGGAAAGATGCATGATTCTCCCCACAAGCCAAAGAACTACATCAAGTCCAAGAGGATCTTGGAGCTCCTTCATTTGGATCTCTTTGGTCCTCCATCTCATGCAAGTCTTGGTGGGAAGAAATATTGTTTGGTGATTGTTGATGACTACTCAAGATACACATGGGTATATTTCTTCAAGCTGAAAAGTGAGACCCAAGAAAACTTCATCGGCTTCATCAACATGGCACAACGTAAACACAATGTTCCTGTGTTGATAATAAGGAGTGACAACGACACCGAGTTCAAGAACTACACCTTGAATGGATTTCTTAGTGAGGAGGGGATAAAACACCAATATTTCGCTGCATGTACCCCTCAACAAAATGGTGTAGCTGAGAGGAAGAACCAGACTCTTATTGATATGGACAGGACCATGTTGGCGGAGTTTATATCTCCATACAATTTTTGGGCTGAAGCAATCTCCACAGCATGCCATGCATCAAACCGGCTCTACCTCCACAAAGAATTGATCAAGACTCCATATGAAATTATTACCAGTAACAAGCCCAATGTTTCATACTTCCGGGTGTTCAATTGTAAGTGTTTCTATCGCATAAAGGGTGTTCGTTTGTCAAAATTTGATTCCAAAGCATTAGAGGGTATTTTTGTTGGCTATGGTCTCGAATCCCACACTTATAGAATCTATTATAAGCTCTCTGGAACTGTCATGGAATCTTGTAGTGTGGTTTTCGAAGAATATGATGGTCCCCAAGGGGGGGCGTGTTGATGTTTGTGATGTAGATGATGAAATGCCTCAGGATTCCATAGGAAGAATGGGTGCAGGTTTCATCCGCCCCGTTGAGGCGGATCGAGAAGAACTGTGGTGTACTTGAGTGGAGCCCTCATCTTTACAACATCAACAAGCTCCTTTCGTTCAGGAGGACAATGACCCAAGCTAAAGACAAGTTGTGGACCCTTAACAAGTTGATCAGGGAGAAACCTATATCCAAGAGGACCATGGGTCTCCATTTACCAGATTGTCCGGCGCTGCTCAGTCTATTGTTCAAGGAAGGTCGGTAGAATTAGCCATAAGATCAGCTCAACGCCTGTCTAGAAGTGTGCCTGATCAAGACCAAGGTCAATCTTTGCCTCTTGATGAATAGAATGATTCCAATGATGATAAAGGTCAAGTTAATGGTCAAGACGAGGACCAAATGATGAAGATATCCCCACAAGAAACAACAAGGAGATCGAAACTCATCGCCAAGCTAGAGTGGATAGAATGTTGGAATTAAGAGACCACACTCTTGAGAATGTGGTTGGGGATCTAAGAAGAGGAATGTCAACTCGAGCTCAATTGAAGAGTTTTGGTGAACACCAAGCACACATTTCCATGGTGGAGCCAAAGAAAGTATGGGAAGCTCTTGAAGATTCGTATTGGTTGGAAGCAATGCATAAAGAGATCAACAACTTTGAGAGAAAAAAAGTATGGAAGTTAGTTGAAAATCCCAAAGATTGCCGCAATGTTATTGGTACTAAGTGGATATTCAAGAACAATCAAGATGAGCATGGAATTGTTGTGAGGAACAAGGAAAGATTGGTTGCACAAGGGTTCTTTTCGTGGTATTGCCGACACGTATGCCATAGGGGTATCCCAACGGCGAGTTTAGAGACGTGGGGGGAAGACGGAGAGCGTCCGGGTCGGCTTGACACAGTTTACCCAGGTTCAGATCTCACGACGGTGGTGAGATCCTACTCCTGCTATAAATCACTATAATGGAAATACGCCGAGTTATAGGATTGGGGGTTCGCTGTGTGCGAGTAGTGCTATGCACTTGTCTATGAGATTGTTCTATTGTGTTGTGTCCTAAAGGCTCCCGTAGGCTGGCTTATAAGCACGCCAGGACCTAGGGTTAGAAGGAGAGTCCCAGCCGGATACGGTTACAGAGTCCTAGACTAACACTAACTAGTTTTTGTGTACTCCAAGGCTCCGGCTTCCATCTAAGGCGGTGGCACGTCGCCTTCCATCTCCTGGCTGGACCTCCGGCTTCCTGTCAGCAACTGGGCCGCCTGGTTATGCCATAGGCCTAACCACCAACTGTGGGCCACCCGGGCTTGCTGGTATGAGACTATGCCGTAGGTATACCTATTTGGTATATCCACAACAGTTCTCTCAAATTGAAGGCATTGATCTTGGAGAGACATATGCACCCATGTCTCACCTTGAGTCTATATGTATCCTTATTGCTTATGCGGCACATCATAACTTTAAATTACAACAAATGGATGTAGAAGTGCATTTCTTAATGGTCCATTGCATGAGTTGGTATATGTAAAGCAACCCCCAGGGTTTGAGGATCCCAACTTCCCAAACCATTTCTACAAACTTGATAAGGCGCTCTATGGGCTCAAACAAGCCCCACGCTCGTGGTATGAGCATATTAGAGAGTTGTTGTTAGACCGTGGGTTTTAGGTTGGGAAAATCGATCCTACTCTTTTTACTAAGAAGGTCAATGGGGAGATTTTTGTATGCCAAATATATGTTGATGATATTATCTTTGGATCATCTAACAAAGCTTTTAATGATGAAATCTCAAAGCTTATGACTAATAGGTTCTAGATGTCTATGATGGGAAAATTGAGAGTATTTCTTGGTTTTGAGATCAAGCAAATAAGAGGAGGAACTTTCTTCAACCAAGCCAAGTATACTCAAGAGAATCAACATGAAAGATCTAAATGGAGCTCCTACTCCCATGGCAACCAAGACCCATCTTGAACTAAACCCAAATGGTAAAGATGTGGATCAAAAGGTATACCGGTCTATGATTGGTTCTTCGCTTTACCTTTGTGCATCTAGACCTGATATTGTGTTGATTGTGGGAGTGTGTGCAAGATATCAAGCGGCTCCTAAAGAAAGCCATTTGATGGCGATCAAGAGAATCTTTCGATATTTGGTTCATACCCCAAACTATGGTATTTGGTATCCTAGGGGATCAACATTCTCTCTTTGTGGATACACAGATTCAGATTGGGCTAGTGATAAGGATGATAGAAAATCAACCTCCTGGGCTTGCCAATTCCTTGGTAGGTCCTTGGTGTGTTGGTCTTCTAATAAGCAAAATTGTATATTTCTCTCCACCACCGAAGCCGAATATGTGGAAGCTGCTAGTGCTTGTATTCAATTTCTATGGATGAGGCAAACTTTAAAGGAATAAGGTGTCCATTGTGACAAAGTGCCTCTTCTATGTGACAATCAAAGTGATATCAAGATTGCCTACAACCCGGTGGATCATACAAGGACAAAGCATATTGATATTCGTCATCACTTCATTATAGACCATGTTGCTCGAGGTGATATTGAGCTATCCTATGTGTCAACCAAAGACCAACTTGCCAACATGTTCACGAAGCCACTTGATGAAGCAAGGTTTTGCTATTTGAGGAATGAACTAAATATCATAGATTCAAGGAGCTTGACTTGATCACCTTGCATACTCACCTATATCTTGACTCTTATTTGGTTTAGGTGCAGACATGGAGATAGGGGGAGTGCGGTCCAAATACATTGGGCTATCCCTTCCCCCATAATGCCAACATTAAGAAATTCAATTCTCTTAATATCATTTTGTGATATGTGAGCTTCATTGATGAATAGTGGCTATGAACCCAAGGATAATTCTTCGTGGTGTCATGACACAAAATATTACATGGTGGCCTCGGACACCGCCCTCTTCTTATTGAAGAGTTGGTTCTTGGTTCATTTTACTTAGAACTTAAATTGTCATCTACTTGGATATCTACGATTTCTTGGTTCTTCAAAGTACATCTTCTGAATGCCAGGCCTATTCTCACCTTTAAACATGCTCCTATTGCCACACATTTGTCAACATACTTGAAACTGGGCTTTCTGGTTGCAGGGTGCCAGGCAGTCTGCCCTGAACCAACCGGAGTATCCGGCCAGACCGGACTCTCTGCTTGATTCAGACCGGACATTTCGGTCGGGCCGGATACTCCGGTGAATTTCACCCGGACACTCCGGCCCTAGCAGTCTCAATCTTGTAAAAGTAGTTGGGGAAAAGTGGACAGTTCAATCCTCCTTCTCCTCTCCGACTTCCTCTTGCACTCAACCTGCTGCCCTCGACCAAGAGCACCACCGGGAGGGTTCCTCCACCCTGGATCCAGCCTTTGCCGTCGGCCATTGCCTTCCCTTTGCCGCTGGGATCCTTTCTCCTCCGGTGAATATCTCCATGGATGTTGGTATAGTGCCCCTCCCCTTCTCCATATCTAGGGTTGCCCTAGATGAATTTTTGAGGGCTATGTCTTGCCTAAATCCATGGATCCATCATATTTGCATGCAATACTTGTCTCAGTAGTAGTTCTAGCAATACTGATCTGCTCTGATTGAACACTCCCGCACTGCTCGAAAAATCACCAAGGCTCCAGCCAGAATGTCCGGCGTGTATGGGTCGGAAACTCTGGTCCAGCCGGAATGTCCGGCGCGTACGCACCGGAATGTCCGGGCAGGGAGGAGTCTCCGGGGTGATTCCTCCGGACAGTCCAGGGTTTTCAGCCAGAACAGTTCCTATATTACTTTGACTACTGATATTTGTTTGAATCTCCAGGAGAAATGTGCTTACCCCATATGCTATCCTTCTACTCTGATCTCATAGGTGGTTCTCGTCCTCGCTAATCTCGGGAAGCTCAAAAGCCTCATCCTCGCAGGTTCCGCTATGATGAAGAGCGAGATGTTCATGTAGATCCTTCTGTGGTCAGACTGGCTGCTCTTGACCATGCTGCAGCAAAGCAAGAAAAGATTAGAAAACTAAAAAGGGATGAAGCCAAGCGCATGAAGTTTGAATCATTGACTACTTTAGCAGAGTTGGGTACCGAGGAGTTTGTGAAGATGAGAATCCATTAGTTCTATTATCTGCCACGCACCTCGTCTGATGATTGCTTCTAGATGAATGAACAATTCCTCCTCTTTTCTGAGTTATTTGGTGGGTTCAGGACTCTTGTATGCCCCATGCAGTGGTTGGATCTTGAGAAGCTCCATGCTCATAGCTACTTTGAGGATGCTTTTTGGGTGACTGAGAAGATGGGGCTGCACACCATCTTTCAAGTAAAATAAGACTACAATATTGAGTTGGTCTAGCAGTTCTATGCCGCCGTGGTCTTCTAGGACACTACGGATATTCCCCTTGAGTGGATGTGTAGCACTATCAGGTGTCGTTCCAGCATGGTTCAGTTTGCACACATTCTTGGATTGCCTTTCAATCCCAATGCTCCTAGTGGTCTCAGGATGCATATACATGGACAGAGCTATGAGAAGAAAAGGTTGGCACCCGATTTACTCTCATCATGGTGTGGTTGGACAAACCACCAATATCAAGCTCATCTACAACATTCTGCTTTTTCCGCCACACACTCACTCCCAAGGAAGGCAACAAGTACGAGATGAGAGGCGTAGAAATCAACCTTATGGCCCATGCTCACTCAGTGTATACTCATGGCCTAGACCATCCAGGTGGTGCTATTGATGTCATGATTTCATCTACACGGACTTGTACAAGTGCATTACAGACAAGAAGTGTCCCCTGTTTGCTCCTTATGTGATGAAGCTCATTGCTTCCCACACTCCAGCAACTCCCTTTATCTACAATGATCTTGTCCCACACCTTGCTGTCAAGCTATAGAGGAAGGGTGTCCCTTCCTCCAAGGCTCCTCGAGGCTACCCCCCTGCTCAGGACATTTTTGAGGATGATGAGATGGATGCACATGCGACCAACAGTGATGATAGGTCTGAGGAGGTGCAGGAGGTTGTGACTCGTGGCCCTCACATGAAGCATGCTAGCAATGCGTATTGCTTCGACACCTCTAGAGAGGAAGTGCACAAGAAGGTGAAGAAGGCCTCTTGGTGGAAGAAGCTTCTCCTGTGCCAAAACATTGACATTCACCATGGAAAGTATGATGCATATAAGGCTAACCAGAATGTCATGAAGGAACTCAAGCGAATCAACTAGCCCATGGATGTTGGTCCCTCACAGCAGTAGGCATCATATGGCACTCTCTCCTATGGTCACTGGAGTCAGGGACATTTGGACTGGTCCATGTTTGAGGATGTGTCTTCCTCTTCTCGCCCTCACGGCCAGAGTTCGACTAGGGATGATTATGATGATCAGGATGAGGATGAGGATGCCGACGATGACGACTTCTATGGCTAGAGTTGGCTTGGGGCGATTTCGTAGTGCTATTTTCCCTTTTTGGCGTCTCGATGCCAAAGGGGGAGAAGTAGCCCCTTTATTAGGTTGCTACCGGGGATTTTCATGGGTTCACGAGGCTTCACGTTATTTCAATTTGCACCTTTGAAGCTTTGTTTCTTTATCTTATTTGTTTGTGAACTATGTTGTGTTGAACTCCATTCTGTGTGCTAAGACATGCGTACTCGGTTATGTTGAAGACTATGTTATGCTTAGATTATTTATCTATTCTTTATTATATCATGTCGTATCTTGTTATCTACAAAATCTAGTGAGGATGTGATCCTAGTGTGTGTGGTCTTGTATTCAAATACCCGGTTATGCTAATACATGCGTACCCAGTTATGTTGAAGACTATGTTATGCCTAGATTATTTATCTAGTCTTTATTATATCATGTCGTATCTTGTTATCTACAAAATCTAGTGAGGATGTGATCCTAGGGTGTGTGGTCTTGTATTCCAATACAAAGCTAAGGTCATGTGGAGCCTTACTATATTTTTTAAATCTCTTATTGTGAAAATTATTGCTTATCCTATATGCAAATCCTTAGGTTGTCATCAAACACCAAAAAGGGAGAGATTGAAAGGGCATTTATGCCCTTTATATTGTTTTGATGTTTGTTGACAACACTTGGATAGTTTTAATATGCTGTTAAATGTTTCAGGATATATCAGCTATACATTATTGTAATTTGTACCTAAGGAAAAAGAACTACCCAAGATGAGATCTGCGCAGAATGTCAAAGTCCTGCCGGACTATCCGGCCGATGTGCGTCGGAGTGTCCGGCCACACCGGACTATCCGGGCGGTTTCTGCCGGAGTGTCTGGCCCTGGGGATTCGCCAAGTTTTCTTCACCCGGTGTGGACATTATGTTTGCCTAATCGGACACTTCCCGAACTCTAGCCGAAAACTCTACAAGACCGGAGTGTCCGGTGGTGGTTAGCCGGAGTGTCCGGCCAGGCCAGACTATCCAGTTGTATTTTGTCGGACTGTCCGGGGTAAGTGGCTCCCAACGGCTCTAATTCTAGGGGGCCTATATAAAGGCCCCTCTTCTACCTTGGGTGGCTGCTCGTTCCAGTCAAGAACACCACAACTATTTGAGCCACTAAATCCTCAAGATCTCTTCATCCAACCATCCAAAGTCGTTGATCTTTGGAAAATAGAAGGAGGAGGCCTTGATCCATAGCTTCACCAAGAGATATTTTCATTTCCCCGTCATTCACTTGAGGGCCCTTGCTCATGTGTTTCTTTGGAAACCCTAGATTTTGATTTGGTCTTACAAGCTTTTCTTTCACTGTTTAACATCTTGCTTGTATTCGGGAGCCTCCAATTCAGATGTGGACGTGTGCCTCGAACTTGCTATAAAGGTGTCGGCTTCCACCTTGAAGGTTGCCTATATAGTGGAAGAGGTGAATCGAACCCGTTGGGGTGAGGTTCATCGAAGAACAAGGGAGGCCTCTCGTGCCGTTGGTGGTTTGAAACCACCCCCTCTCCAAACACTGACGTACTTCCCCTCAGAAGGAAGGAACTGCGGGAAACAAATCCTTGTGTCTCCGCATGCTTAGTGTTGTGCAAGATTGACATATAGGTAAATTCACCATAGTTGCATAATCTTGAGAATTTACCTTTTTGTGTGAAACCCTAATTTGAAAAAGAGTAAAATTTGAAGTAGCACCTATTCACCCCCTCTAGGTGCCCATACGATCCTTTCACTTTTACTCCTCTAAAGGAAAGAGGATGGGTTAGAGATGCTCTTAGATCACAGTGCAAAGTCAGGGAGCTAATAAGGCGTGTGGTAGAGGAGTGTGTGAGCTAGGAAAGAGCGAGGACATGAGGGAGATCTGATGATACAAGGAGCTAGCTAGATGAGTGTCCTTGGAGTGGAATTTCTACCGAGACTCTGTTCGAGGAGTTTTTAGCCTCTTGCAAATCTAATTCTATCTTCATAAAAGTATGACACGGTTTTCTTGTCCTTAAAAACATTGTGCAGTAGAAAAAACGTGCATGTTCTCCGAAAATTGTTGATGGACATTCACAAATATGTTCATGTGAAAATACTGTTAAGTATACACTGTTCCCACTGAGTCGAGGGGAATGAAAGGCGGCTTCTAGGTGGGGGCATGCCGCCGGTGGCTAATGTTCGCGCCGAATCTCTCCTTGCCTGGATCGGGTGGATCGTTGGCGGGATCGCGGTTTTAATGCCTTGATGGTGATGCGGCCGCTGACATTGAGGAAGATCATGTTGTCGTTCAAATTGTTGAGGAATTAATTGCGAAGGAAGGGACCTGGACACCGGTGGCACACTGGAGAAGAAGGCAACCCAAGGATTTTTTGGCAGAGTTCTGGTTGGCGGAGGGTTACCCCTCACCGGAGTCTAGGTTCTAGGAGAAGAGTCTGAGAAGATAACCGGAGGTTGCATCTGTGCAAGGCGAGACACGTGTGAGGTCTCTGTCGCCTCCTTCATAGTGGCGGCCACCTGAGGGTCGACGGCGGTGCGTGTCCTCCTCATTGGTCGGTCTGTATTTTCTCGGCCACCGCGGTGTAGATGTTAACCTTTTTGGGTTCAGATACGGTATCCAAGCTGAGTCCAAAATGAATTAGATTTAGAAAAGTTTAAATCTATTGTAGGATTTGGTGCAAGTATGAGTCCTATTAGAACTAGGAGTTCTAGTCCCTGCATGAACGTGTATAAAAACCCACATATGGCTACACCTTATATAAATGAAAATCACAAAGATAAATAAAGAAGAGCAAGATAGGCACAAGACGTGCCTGTGGCGATCACGAACGTCTATTTTCGATTTGTCTTTAGTTTTGTCACTACATAGCCACGATCTAACTCTCTAAAGCCAACATTTGGTATCAGAGCCTAAGGTCTTGTTGTGAAGATGGGTGGAAGCGATGGAGAGAGCTCTGTCAATGACTCGAAGTCCAGCAAGAATAACGGCTCCAAGACGAACAAGGACAGTGACAAGTTGAAGAAGAAGAAGGCAACAACGTCAACGAGCGGGACGACTGGTGCCAACATCATCGTGCAACACAACATCTCTGTGCAGTACCCACAACTCACCGACACCAACTACATTGTTTGGGCGGTGAAGATAAATCCGAACACTCCAAGTGTGGCAGGAAATCACCGACGAAGAGGTCGATGACGAGTGCGACCAAGGTGCCATGGCTGCCATAGCACAGTATATACTAGATTCCGTGCTGATGACATTGGCGGAGTTCGAGACGACAAGAGAGGCATGGTATGCACTCAAGGAGATGAGGATTGGAGAATATCATGTCACAAAGACTTGGACACAAGTGCTGAAGCGCCAACTTCACAAGTTGCAGATGGAGGAAACAAAATCGGTGAATGACTACGCCATGCGTCTCACCACCTTAGTGCGAGAGATCCACGTGCTTGTTTCAAAGCTCGAGGAAGTCGATGTCATGGAGAAGTTCTTCAGCTCGGTAACTGATAAATTCACGTACATCATTAGCATGCTTGAGCAGCTTACCTACATCGAGAACATGACCATAACGGAGGCAATATGACGCTTGCGGATGTGGAAAGAGAATTATCGTGGTTGTCGGAATGGCAAAGGGGGTGGATGCGATCAACTGCTCTACTCGCGCGCCGAATCGGAAGCACCAAGCAGCAAAGTAAAGCACGATGGCGAAGGATCAAACAACTTGAAGCGCGACGGGCATGATGAAAAGGGCAAAGGAAAAGGCAAGCCACAAGGGAGCATCAAAGGTGATCAATATGATGAATAGAAGACACAAAACTTGGATATGTCCAAGGTCAAGTGCTACAACTGCAATACTATGAGTCACTATGCAGAGCAATGTCTGGAGCCTAACAAAAGAAGATGGAGGCAAATTTGGCGTGGTAGAAATATGATGAACCAGCTCTTCTCATGTCCAAAGTTTGTGATCCCAATGAAACGATGATTGTGAAACCAAACCACAAGGTGCTACTTCAAGATAAGAAGGTAACACTGAAGCTACCCGGGAATAAGCCTGACGATGCTGACCGAGGTGATTACGATCATCATGATGCGGACACCGATGACGACAATGAGGACACGGGTGAAGATCTTGGCAATGATGTTGTACAAGACGTGGCACACGGTGAGTAAGATCACCAAGAGGGGCAAAATGATAACAACAATCAAGATTATGGTCACGATCACGATGACTACGCCGACGACACGGATGCTAACGGCCCAGCATCATGCTTGCCAAGATAATATCCATATTCCTCAAGTGCATTGACCATGACACAATTTGTGTCTCCTCCTTCGCAAGGCACAGTGGACCCCTCCATTTCACGTTGCAATAAGACCCTCAAGAAAGTCTACAAGAACGCAAATCCAATTACGCTTGAGTATTCCAGACTATGTTTGCTGGGCGTTGAAGAGTCGATGAATTTTCTAGAGGCGAGCAAAGATCTAAGGTGGAAGCCATGGATGAGGAGTTGAAGGCAATCGAGAACAACAGTACATGGACTTTGGTAACCCGACCTCCGAATAATAAGCCTATTGATTTGAAGTGGGTATACAAGTTAAATAAGGACACAAAGGGTGTTTTTGTGAAGTACAAGGCAAGACTCGTTGTAAAGGTTTACGTACAAAGTCAAGGAGTTGACTATGAGGAGGTGTTTGCACCGGTTGCTCGACTCGAGATCGTGATACTGCTCCTAGCTTTGGCAGCATAAGAGGAGTGGAAGGTTCATCATATGGATGTTAAATCGGCTTTCCTCAACGGTGATCTCACGGAAGAAGTGTACATGGAACAACCCCTTGGCTACGACAAGAAAGGTGAAGAAGAGAAGGTTTACAGGCTCAAGAAGGCACTATACAGGCTGAAGCAAGCGCCACGAGCTTGGAACTCAAAGTTGGACCAATGTATGGTTTCTCTCGGATTCAAGAGATGTCCTCTCGAGAACGCAGTCTATACAAGAAACTACAAAGGCTCGAACCTTCTAGTTGTGGTTTATGTCAATGATCTGATTATAACCGAAGATAGCGCACAAAAAATTGAAAATTTCAAGGCGCAGATGAAGAAGAAGTTTAGCACAAGAGATATGGGATTACTAAGCTAGTACATAGGAATTTAAGTCAAGCAAAATTCCGGAGAAATTTCCCTATGTCAATTGGCTTACATGGTCAAGTTGTTGGACAAGTGTGGCATGGCAAATTGCAATGCCATACAAGTTTCAATGGACCAACGTCACAAGTTGAGCAAGATCAGCTCAAATACGCTGGTGGAAACTAGAACGTATCGAAGCATTATAGGCAGCCTAAGATATTAGGTGCATACTCAACCTGATTTGGCATATCCAGTCGGGATCGTGAGTCGTTTCATGGAGAACCCCACGACCGAACACATGAGCGCTATCAAGCAAATCCCGCACTATGTGAAAGGCACTATCAATCTTGGTTGCACATATAAAAAGGTAAAATAAGGGTAGAACCTTCATGACTATTTAGAGAGCGACATGGCAGACGATGTTGATGATCGGAAGAGCACATCTGGCATGGTATTCTACCTAGGTACGAATCCTATCAGCTGGAACTCTCAAAAACAAAAGGTGGTTGCACTGTCTTCATGTGAGGTAGAGCACATAGCGGCGAGCACAACGGCTTGTCAAGGTGTTTGGTTGAGAAGACTCCTAGCTGATATTGCAAAGAAGGAGGTGTAGAAGGTGTCACTAAAGATCGACAACCAAGCTGTAATCTCGTTGTGCAAAAACCTGGTTCATCACGAGAGGAGTAAACACATAGACACCCGTTTTCACTACGTCCGGGAGTGCATTGAGGAGGGAATGATCGAGGTGCAACATGTGAACACCAACGATCAACTTGCAGACATTCTTACCAAGTCTCTCAGAAGACTGAAGTTCATCGAGATGAGGGAGCAAGTCGGAGGGCAAGAAGTGAAGAAAGGCAACAAGGTTAAGGAGGTGAATATAGATGTTAACCTTGTTGGGTTTGGATACGGTATCCAAGCTGAGTCCTAAATGAATTAGATTTAATAAAGTTTTATCTATTGTAGGATTAGGTGCAAGTGTGAGTCCTATTAGAACTAGGAGTTCTAGTCCTAGTTTAGTTTTCTAGTCCCTGCGTGGGTGTGCATAAAATATCACATAGGGTATTACCTTGTATAAATAAAATCATAAAGAGGAATAAAGAAGAGCAAGACAGACACGAGACTGCCCGTGGCAATCACCAAAGTATATTTCCAATATGTCTTTAGTTCTATCACTACGTAGCCATGATATAAGAGCATCTCCACCCGCGTTCCCAGGACGGTGTGCCCAGGGTGTTTTTTCGTTCGGAAGGCGAATTTTTGCCTAGTCACGTTCCCAAAGCGCAGGTTTTGTTCGAATTTGGCCCAAATTTAGTCCGGAGTTCCCAGGTCGATCCCGGGTGATGACCCACAAGTATAGGGGATCGCAACAGTCTTCGAGGGTAGTATTACCCAATTTATTGATTCGACACAAGGGGAGCCAAAGAATACTTGCACGCCTTAACAAATGAGTTGTCAATTCAGCTGCACCTGGAAATAGTTCTTGCTCACAGTAGTTTATCAGTAGCAACAGTTTTGTAGTAGCAATAGCAAAGTAACAGCAGCAGTAGGACAAGAGAAATAGTAACAGTAGTAGCAAACGGTAGGATATGAGTGCGGTAGGCATAGGGATGGATGGACGGGCGTTGCATGGACAAGTCTAAACATGTAACTTCAAGATCTAGGGCAATTGCAGATAAATAAGATAAAGCATCCAAGTACTAAACAATCATAGGCATGTGCTCCATATATAGTCGTGCGTGCTTGCAATGAGAACTTGCACAACATCGTTTGTCCTGCCAGCCCGTTGCAGCGGGGAATCAAGGGAACTACTGGCAATTAAGGTGCTCCTTTTAATAGAGCACCGGAGCAAAGCATTAACACTCCGTGAACACATGTGATCCTCACATCACAGCCATCCCCTCAGGTTATCCTAATTTCTGTCACTTCGGGGCCTTTGGATCCGGACAATGATATGTGTACACAACTTGCAAATAAGATCACAAACAATACTATCATAATGAATTAGTAATAAGTTCAGATCTGAGATCATGGAACTCGGGCCCTAGTGACAAGCATTAAGCACAACAAGTTGCAACAAAGTCAAATAGCACTAATAGAGAGACTAGGCACCATGCCCTAACAATCTTATTCGATTACATGATAGAACTCATCCAATCCCTACCATCCCCATAGCCTATAGCGGGGGATTACTCACTCATGGATGAGGGAAACATGGATGGTTGATCGATATGCGTTGTTGATGATGATGGCGATGATCCTATCCAAATTTCCCATCCCGGCAGGGTGCCAGAACGAAGTTTCTTGTTCCGAATCGCGGTTTCTGGTGGTGGCGGCGCAACAGAACTCTTTCTGGAAAAACGTCGAACCCTCCTGAGTTTTTAGGTCAGAAGGCAACTTATAGGCGAAGAGGGAGGCCGAGGGGGTGCCTGCAGGGGGTATGGGCCCCTCAGGCCTCCACTCCGTCTCGTGTTCTGGCTTCGTGAGTCTTCTGGTGAAATAGGATTTTTGGCATATTTTCCGGGATTTTTCCTGATAGTTGATTTTCTGCACAAAAACTAGACACCAAGGTAATTCTGCTGATAACAGCGTCAGTCTGTGTTAGTTGTATCCAAATCACACAAGTTTAAAGGATAAACAATAGCAAAAGTGTTCGGGAAAGTAGATATGTTTTGGAAGTATCAACCCCCCCAAGCTTAGCTTATTGCTTGTCCTCAAGCAATTCAGTTGAAAACTGAGTGCGATAAAAGACTTTCACGAACACATTTGCTTCATATGATGTAAATATTCTCATCACAGGAGTAGATACTTAGACAATTCATAATAAGGAGCATGCAACTAAGTATACTCAATAGTCATTAGAAGCTATGCAGAGATTCCAACTCAATAATAATAAGTAGCATGAAACATGAACATAAGCAACATTGCAATGCTCATAATAAGGTGTGATAGAGTGGTATCTCGCTTGACTTTGTTTGTAGAGCACAAAAGAAATTCTAAGGCACCTCTGAAGTTCAAGTGAAGACTAGAAGTAAAGATATCAGAGATACAAGCATCAAAGTCATGAAATAATTAACCAAGTGTTGAAACAAGCACATTACACTAAGAATGACAACTATGCTCTCAAGAAGGTTCTCATAGAATAAGTGGTGACTCAACAAGGAGGTGAAAAGGTTTTGAAAAGTTTGAAAGGCTTCCAAATGCTGAAAGTATGGTACTCATTAGCTTTGAGATCTCATTGCCCCTATCATAGGCATCTTTAAATGGTTAAGGTGAAAGTGAGTTCCAATATGAGTTATATGCTTGACAGACCATAAACTAGAAATCTCATGTCCCTTGAGTACGAGGGCTGCTCCTCATGCTACTCAACTTTAGTTACATGTAAGTTCTTGTCATCGTAAATACATGCATATCATAGAGAACCGCCAACGGGGTACCCCTTGCACATGATACAGGAGCTACCCCATAATCAAAATGACAAGGCAAGCAAACAATGAGCATCTCAGCAATCTTTTTATTTACTATTTGCATAGGTTTTATTGAGGATGCTTCACAGATTGCTCAGTACGGTTATGCTGCAAGTTTCCACTATGATTAGGCATGGCTTAGGATAGCGGCCCAGGAGTTTCTCTAACACATATATATAACTCCATGAACTTACAAGCTCCCCTTTTATTTCACACCAATGACATCCGCAAACAAAAGAGCATGATATCAACTGGATATGTACCCATAAGTGTTGAAAGCTTTCCCCGTGACATCACGGTTCTGCTAACTCACAGCCTATAATTTGCAAGCATATAACTTTCATGGACAGTCACAATGGTTCAAGTTTATTAAGTGCAAGAAATAAAGTGTGACATCATGTTCGTGAGAGCTTTACTAACTAACTTCCTCAAAACAGTCAAACATTTTATTTGGAAGAAAACAATGCATAATAAATATGCACGGAATTAGAAAATGATGCTAATAGGTAGGTATGGTGGACACTGTTGGCAATATTGGTTTTGGGGAGTTGGATGCACAAGTAGAGCTCATACCCAGTGCAAGTGAAGGCTAGCAATAGAGAGGGAGCGACAAACAAGAGAGCAATAACTGCCATAATCATGCTTACAACAAAACAGAACTAATTATGGCATGAAAGTGATACAAGAACTGTGAGGCAAAATAAATCATCGAGGCTTACTGACTATTTTTAGTCATATGCATGCGTGAGCATGTGCCAAGTCGATTCACATGAAACATTCCAAGGAGGATACCACAATATCATACCAAGTTATGAATAAAACAATGCAAGAAAACATTCATATGACATGCTACAAACTATTAGCAAGCTGGGCTAATCATAAGAGAGCAAGAACTACTAAGCATCCATAAATAACATACACCTCACATGAACAGACTAAGCATGCTCACAATGATGAGTATATGTAAAAAATTAAAACAAATAGAGTTCGTTACCAGCCTCTTACCACACCTCAAGTTGTCTTAATCGTCACTATTGCCCTTCACTTGTGACTTGAATAATAACACGAAACCAAACTCACTGGGGACTGCTGAACCCTGCAAAGAACTTCACAAAACCAAAGAAGAACAACAAATATTTTTGGTGTTTTGATTTTTAAAGCAAGCACACAAAGCAAACAAGAAACAAAGCAAAATATTTTTGGATTTTCTTTTAAGGCAAACCAAAGATAAAAAAGCAAAGAAAAAACCAAGAGAAACAACGAAAATATTTTTGGTCTTTTTGTGTTTTAAGAAAACAGAAACAAAAACCAAAAAGAAAGCGAAACATGGATATACAAAGAACCGACAAAACATGATATATATATGAGTGTGATGCCGGTGTACCTCCCCCCAAGCTTAGGCTTTTGGCCTAAGTGGGGCTCAACTCCATGGTGACCAAGAAGGTGCACCTCCGTAATACGACGAAGAGGCCCCTTCGTCCTTGTATGAGCTCAAGGACGCCCCTGTGTAGTGCACAGAGGGGTCGTATGAGGGCGCGTCCCCATGATAGTGTCCGTGGAAACCACGAATGCGTAGCTGATCGTCCATCTCCTCCTTGGAGCGTGACCATGGTCCCTGGGAAATACTGAACAAAGTGGTTTGGGGCAGAGGAATCTCTCTCTCTCTTCCCCATCAGTAAACATCATCCTATAAACCAAACTATCAAGGGTAGAGATAGCAGTGACAAAGTGATGCGCTTTCATGGAAGCTAAATCAAGCCTCTGAGGAGCCAAAACTGTATCATTTGGATCAACAAAAAGGTCCAAGGCAGCAACAACACGTGTAACAATAATACCCCCATAAATGGGTCCCTTAGCAGCTAAGCGACGAGCAATGAGAGAACCAAGATTGTACGTGGTATCATTGTTAAGTGCAACAGCTAGAAACGCCAAATGATAGTTGGAAAAATTGCTAGTGTTCTCCCTACCAAGAATACTAGTGGCAAGATAATATGCAAAATATCTGATAGCTGGGAGTTGAATATTTCTTATCTTTCCTCGCTGGGCTCTACGGTCATCATCATTAGTTATCCCGCGGTAGAGCTCCAACAAATCAGCAGGTTGAGCTGGAATCTTCTTCACCGTCCCAGCCGTGCCAATACCCAAGATTTCACAAAATTTCTTCATCTTCATGGTGAAGGGCCTATTATAGATTTTGAATGACACCTCTGACCTAAAAGGGTTGTTAGTAAAAGAGAAACTCCCCACAAAAGTTTTAGTGAGCATAGCATACTTCACACTCTCATCCTACATATAATTTGTTAGTCCAACCCTCTGAACCAAGGTTAGGAAATCATTGAGAATCCATGCAGCCCGCAAAAAGGTTGGACAAGGGAAGGTAGAAGGGTGTGCATCCCCCTCATCTCCCTCGTCGCCAAAACGCGATGTAATGAGATCCTCATTGTATGATGGCCTAGATCGGGAGGATGATATTGAAGGTCTTGTACTCCTAGGTGCATCACTCTCAAACACCTCTCCAAATGTGTGGTTGTCCATGACCCCTTTTTTCTGAAATTTTTAGACAAACATCAAACCAAGTAATTTCCAAGTTGATAAATGATGAGGAACTACTATAGGAACTTGCCAGAGGGCTAAACATGCATCAAAATGAAATCTCTAAGCATAGAATAAACATGCAAGCTCACACAACCTGACACCTATAGCAGCAAAATACTCAAGATACAATCTACCAATCACAAATCTAATTGGACAAGCGGAGGAGGCATATACCAAAGAGCAATCCCTCCAAAATCAGCAGCAAAGATGGGCTGAGCAAGGAGATCGAAAATCGGGAGCAAGAACAGCAGGAACTCGAGCGGGAGAAAGTTTTTCCGGTGTTTTTCGACAGAGAGAAAGAAGTGGCTGGGAGGAGGCAACTTGGAGGGCCTCAAATGGGCCCCACCTAGGCCAGGCGCGCCTAGGGGGCTGGCCGCGCCACCAGAGGGTGTGCTGGCCTGGTGGGTCCCCCTGGGCCACTCTAGGTGTCCCTCTGCCCCTTTTTTCGAGGAAAAATTTAATATGAATTTTCTAGAATTTTTCGGGAAACTTTATTTTTGCCAATTTTCAGGGTATGAAAATTGATTTTCTCGTAGAAAAAGATTTTTTTAGAAGATTCAAAAGCAAACAAAAACATAAACTACAAAAGTTCTAAGACACTCTAAGAAGCAAACAACTAGCAAAACTAAAGCTAACAAGAGAAAGAGCAAATACTAAGAAGGAGAAAAATAAAAGTGAGCAAATGTAACCACTGTGAAAGCATTGTTTTGTTCATTAAAATCCCTTTGTTAATAAGGTTGATCAAGTCTTGTTACCAAAACAATCTTATATGGGACAAAACTTTGCATTCACAAAGTGATTATGTTACCTCAAACTTGATAGCAATAGTCCCAATCATAATAGTTTCAAAACTTTCTTGTGGAATGGGACAATATATTTCTCCAACTTTGATGCTCTCAATATTTTCAATGGAATTTAGGCAATATCTCTTATCAATCTTCTTAGGGAAATAGACAGTACGCTCTTTGTCATTAATAATAAAAGTTACTTTTCCTTGATTACAATTGATGACAACACCTGTAGTATTAAAAAAAGGTCTCCCAAGAATAATAGACATATTATCATCTTCAGGCATCTCAAGCACAACAAAATCTGTTAAAACCAAGCAATTATGAGCCACTTGAACAGGAACATCCTCACATATACCAACATGAATAGTAGTTGACTTATCAACCATTTGCAAAGATATATCAGTTGGTGTCAACTTTTCTAGCTGGAGTCTCTTGTAGAGAGAAAAAAGCATAACACTAACTCCAGCTCCCAAATCACATAAAGCAGTTCTGACATAATTATTCTTAATAGAGCAAGGAATAGTTGGTATACCTGGATCACCGAGTTTCTTTGGAACCTTACCATTGAAGGAATAATTATCAAGCAAAGTAGAAATTTCCTCATTAGGAATCTTCCTTTTATTAGAGACAATATCCTTCATATACTTTAAAAAAAAAGAGGCAACTTAATAGCATCAGTCAAAGGAATTTGCAAAAATAAAGGTTTCATCCACTCACAAAACTTGTTATAGTGTTCTTCCTCCTTTGACTTGTGTTTCTTATTGGGAAAAAGCATAGGTTTCTCCACCCAAGGTTCTCTCTCACTACCATGTTTATTAGCAAAAAAACTTCCTTAGTGTATCTATTGTTCTTAGTGTGCTTCTCAGGTTCTTCCTCAACTTCCTCCTTATCAGGAGCATCATTTTTATCATTACCACTTTTAGTTTCAGCATTAGAGACAGATATACTATTAGGATCTACGGCAGGTTCAGGTGGTTCGTCAACTATTTTGTGTTTCTTTTTATTTCTCTTATGAGGACTACCACTACTTTCACCTTGTTGAGAATCCTGCTCAATTATTTTAGGGTGTCCTTCAGGATATAAAGGATCTTGAGTAGCTATACCACTCCTAGTTCTAATTCCATAAGCATGTTTATCTCCTGAGGCATTAACTAGCATGTCTTTTTGTACCTTAGCAAGTTGATCAATTTGAGTTTGAACCATTTGAAAGTGTTTACAAAGCATTTTAATATCATTAGTAGTTCTTTCCACAATATATTTCAACTCATTAATAGCTCTAGAGTTTTCCAATAAATGATTATGAACTTGTTTATTAAAATTACCTTGTTTAACTATAAATGCGTTGAGTTCATCTAAGCATTGATCAGGAGGTTTACCATAGGGAATATCACCTTCATCAAAGTGGAGAGAGTGTACCTCGATAGTAGATGAGTGGGGAATTGGCTTACATAATTCTTCTATAGGAGGTAGATTCTTCACATCTTCAGCTCTAATACCTTTCTCCTTTAGACATTTCTTAGCTTCTTTCATCACTTCATCATTTAATGCAATAACTCCCCTCTTCTTTGGTGTTGGTGTTGGAACTGGTTCAGGCACAATTGGTTCAGGAGTAATAGGCTCAGGTGTATTTAGCTCAGTTGAAGTCCAATCATCATAATTCTTGCTTATTTTAGCCATTAATTCTTCAGCATCTGTAGGAGTTCTTTTCCTAAAAACACATCCAGCAAAACTATCTAGGTATGTCCTAGAATCATCAGTTGGTCTATTATAATAAATATCAAGAAGCTCATTTTTAGGTAATGGGCATCTAGGGTGTGCATGAATCAAGGCACAGAACCTTGTCCATGACTCAAGCAACTTCTCTTCTTCTCCCTGTTTAAAATCAAAAAAATTCTGCAAAGCAGCATGTCTAGCACTGGGAGGAAAATATTTTTGGAAGAAAGAAGCAATCAAACAATCAGGGCTATCAATGGATCCAGGAGGTAATCTATTAAACCAATCTTTAGCTTCTCCTTTTAGTGAAAAAGGGAAGATCTTTGTAACAAATTACTTGCGCATCTTAAAATCATCAGAGAATAAAGCACTCATAGTAGAAAGCTCATTCATATGAGCTACAACACTCTCATTTTCAGTCCCACAAAAAGGTTCTTTCTCAACAATGTCTAAATAGGATAAATCAAGAGAGAAATCATAATCTTCATCTTTAATATCTATGGGAGAAGTGTCAAACTTAGGATCAGAAGAAAGTTTAGGAATAATGGTACGTCTCTCAAGGAGACTCCTAATAGCACTAGCACCATGTGTGTTTTGGTACTCTTCAATAAATTCTTCAGTCATTTCAATGTAACCATCACTAATATCATATCTCTTTCTAGACTCAGGTGAGCTAATAGGTGTAATGGTGTCTTCACTAAGAGTTTCAGTATTTCCTAGTCTAGCCATAGTAGCATCTAGGAAAGGATCTAATGAACCACTTGCATCAAGCACATTAGAAGTAACATCATGAGTATCACAAGCAATTTCAGATTCAGCAGTAGTTAGTGTGTGTAGCATGTGTATGTGGTTGTGGTGTAACAAGCTTACTTATAGCAGACTGTGAATCAAGAGCAGAAGAAGTGTTTAGGATTGTACCTCTTCTTGTAGTGGATGGTAAAATAGGAAACTTTCCATCATGAGACATCCCCGTGATGAAAGGAATAGCAGTGAACAATAGTAGATCCAAGTGAACTTACAAATAAAGCTATGCTCCCTGGAAATGGTGCCAGAAAATAGTCTTGATGAACCACAAGTATAGGGGATTGCAACAGTCTTCGAGGGTAGTATTACCCAATTTATTGATTCGACACAAGAGAAGCCAAAAAATACTTGCAAGCCTTAACAACTGAGTTGTCAATTCAGCTGCACCTGGAAATAGTTCTTGCTCACATTAGTTTATCAGTAGCAACAGTTTTGTAGTAGCAATAGCAAAGTAACAGCAGCAGTAAAACAAGAGCAATAGTAAATAGTAGCAAACAGTTGGATATGAGTGTGGTAGGCATAGGGATGGATGGACGGGTGTTGCATGGACAAGTCTAAACATGTAACTTCAATATCTAGGGCAATTGCAGATAAATAAGATAAAGCATCCAAGTACTAAGAAATCATAGGCATGTGCTCCATATATAGCGTGCGTGCTCGCAATGAGAACTTGCACAACATCTTTTGTCCTGCCAGCCCGTTGCAGCGGGGCCTCAATGGAACTACTGGCAGTTAAGGTGCTCCTTTTAATAGAGCATGGGAGCAAAGCATTAACACTCTGTGAACACATGTGATCCTCACATCACAGCCATCGCCTCAGGTTATCCCAATTTCTGTCACTTCAAGGCCTTTGGATCCGGACAATGATATGTGTACACAACTTGCAGACAAGATCACAAACAATACTATCATAATGAATCGATAATAAGTTCAGATCTGTGATCATGGCACTCGGGCCCTAGTGACAAGCATTAAGCACAACAAGTTGCAACAAAGTCAAATAGCACTAATAGAGATACTAGGCACCATTCCCTAACAATCTTATTCGATTACATGATAGAACTCATCCAATCCCTACCATCCCCATAGCCTATAGCGGGGGATTACTCAATCATGGATGAGGGAAACATGGATGGTTGATGGAGAGGCGTTGTTGATGATGATAGCGATGATCCTCTCCAAATTCCCCGTCCCGGCAGGGTGCCAGAACGGAGTTTCTGGTTCCGAATCGCGGTTTCTGGTGGTGGTGGTGCAGCGGAACTCTTTCTAGAAAAACATCGACCCCCTGAGTTTTTAGGTCATAAGACAACTTATAGGCGAAGAGGGAGGCCGAGGCGGTGCCTGAGGCGGCCACACCCCTCCAGGCGTGGCATGGGCCCACCCGCGGGGCAGGGGGTGTGGGCATCTCAGGCCTCCACTCCGTCTCGTGTTCTAGCTCCGTGAGTCTTCTGGTGAAATAGGATTTTTGGCATATTTTCTGGGATTTTTCCTGATAGTTGATTTTCTGCACAAAAACTAGACACCAAGGTAATTCTGCTAAAAACAGCATCAGTCTGTGTTAGTTGTATCCAAATCACACAAGTTTAAAGGACAAATAATAGCAAAAGTGTTCAGAAAAGTAGATACGTTTTGGACGTATCACCGGGGTCCTGGGAATGCCCTCGGAACACCGGGCAAAGCGAAAACGCTGGTGGGACAACTTTGTCGGCGACTATACGCCGATATCCCGCCCTTTTCTTATTCCCCTCCCGCCTTTCCTCCCCGTTCCCCCAACTCCCGCCAGTTCGCCGAGCTCCCGCCCGCCATGCCACCCAAGGGTTTCGTCAAACCCCGATCCAACATCGACAAACCAGAGGAGAAAAAGGCGAGGAAACCGAGAGCGCTGGCAAAGAGGTCAAACGGCTTGACCAACGCCGAGTGGCTGACCCTTGTCCAGAAGAGGAAGTTCGCGTCAGATGAACGAAGGGAGAGGAAGGAGAGGGTGAAAGCGGGGAAGAAGCTTGCCGTGGCCCAGGGGCTCGCCGAAGAGAAGGCGATGAGGGCAAAGAAGGCAGCGGTGTCGCGCGCGGTGATCTCGCGCTCGAGGCCGCTCGTCCCCCACAGTACATCACCCACTGGGGGAGCCAGCCAAGTGTCGGATCGCCGGCCGGGTTCTCGCCGATCTCGCCAACCGGCTTCTAGGAGAGCCAGGCAAACCCGTGCCAGAGGTACTCCTCCTTCCCCGAGTTCGACGGCGGGTTCAACCCGAACGTGCTCTTTCCATGCCCCGCGTCTCGCTATCCTCTGGCCTTCAACATCGACATCAACATCCCCTACTCCACATTTCTGACATATGCAGGCCCTTCGTCTTCCATGCGCCACTGCCCACTTCCGTTCGGCGGCAGCTCATCGCCCGCAACCTTCGGTGAGGTTGACGCCCACAACATGTTCGGCGGAATGTCGGCCGAGGCATACATGCAGTACGTTATCGCCTCAGGTTCGGCCGCCGGCAACACCTCCTTCTTTACCCAAGAACAGTCCTGGGTCGATGCCAAACACGGCATCGAGTCTCAGAATTTTGCCGAGGGCCAGGTCAAATAGATGTAGGCCGAGGACATGGAGGACGCCGAAGGGGATGCCTTGGATCCGGCGAAAGCCAAAGGAAAAGGCAAGAGGAAGCTATGCATGTCGGCGCCGAAGCCCCCGATCAAGTGGACGACGCTTGAGGACCTTTTCCTCGCCGACGCCTGGAAATCGGTGAGCATGGATCCCATCACCGGTGCCAACCAAAACTTGGACAATTACTGAAAGCGCGTGAAGCTAGAGTTTGACGAGCGCAGCTTTGCGACCCAAAGTATAGCAAGATTCACATGGAGCGAGGGGAAAAAGCCATGATCAATCATTGGAGGCTCATCCAGCAGGCGTGTAGCAAGTGGCACATGAATTTTTCGAGGAGGTCGACCGCACACCCGTCAACGGTGAAAGCATGGACACTAAGGTACTTCGCCGAACACTAGCGAAGGTATGACGAGCTCCAGCTGCTCCAGAACCAAGACCGCAAGCTCGACCTCCTCAAAGCCAACTATGCCGCCAAGAAGAGGAACACAGATCTGCAGTTCCTCATGGGTGGCGGAGACACATCGACAATGAGCACGCCGGCCAAGGCCTGATACATGGCGTGCCACAACGCCATCCTCCAGGAGGACAACACCGCCATCACGCCAACAGCTGCGCTGAACGCCTCCTCCGCCATGGCTTTGCTGAGCTCTGCTTTCACCTCCTCCATCTAGTCGGTCGGCCACGCCGCCGATGCACCCATCCCCGTCGCACGGAACACGCCGGAGGAGGCCATCCCATCGATGATTGATCGCCGAGCCATTTTATCTAGTTCTGTAATAATTATGTCGCCAAACATTTTGGGCGTATTTCTGCCAAACACATTTGGCCGAGAATTCGCTGACGGGAACGAGAAAATTTGAATATTTCACCGTTTTTGCTTCGCCTGGGAACACGGTATAAAAACGCGAACGGGAATGTGGACGTTTTCAGGCCGAAAACTGGCTCCATCCGACGCCTTACGTCCGGATTTCGGCGTGAAAATGCCCAACAAGTAGAGATGCTCTGACTTTCTAAAGCCAACACACGGATGAGACCTTGGCGAGGACCATTGCCTTGGCATATGCGACCAGAGTAGCTTGCAGGCTTGCAAAACCGGTCACACGAGAACACCGCACATCGACTGCCTGCAGCCTTCTGTTCATGACTTCCCCACCTGCCCCAAACAGTCCAGCAAGGCAGCAACCATGCCCCCATTAAACTTAAATGGCTAAATCCCCAATGCCAAAGCCGAAGTGCTAAGTCTGGCTTGCTAATGATCTCCAGGATGGCCACAAGGCCGACATCCCTCCAGCATTTTGCTTAAGCAATTAGGCGGCCAAAATTACTTGTGGTACTCCTTCTGTTCCAAAATAGATGTCTCAGATTTGTTAAAATTTAGATGAATCTAGGCACTATTTAGTATATAGATTTATCCAAATTTTGATAAATGTGAGACATCTATTTTGAGACGGGGAGTAATTGTTATTGTGTACTGTCTTTTTAAGTTCCCAACTTATTCTGATTTATTTGCTTGTATTTTTTGAAATTGTAGAATTGATTATGAAGATAAATGGTGATATTGTGGCACTTTTCTAGAAACTATATTTATTTCTATTTGTGTTGTATTCATGTTTTTTAACTATTTGTATTAGAAACATACACATTTGAAACATATGAATTGAACATCAATGTTGTGAGAATGATTGGCTATTTACATTATTTATTTGCCTTTTTTATCTCACACACACGAGTCGGTGAAAAAAAATAAATGGAGTGTGCCTGCCCTCGAATTTCTTCCTGAGGCCGCCACTGCATTATGGGTTGGAACTCAATCTAACACTTGAGCAAGTAGTTAAACAAAATCATGAACATGACCATGAACCGGACGAAGAACCGTACCATTCAGGACCATGATCCACTCAGCCAACCCAAGAAGAACCCATGAGTAACACATAACAAAGTACTAATGTATCGTATGGAAGGAACTACAGGAAGCACATACATCTCAGATAGCTTGTTGCAAGAAGTACTACACGAAGGACATTCATGGCCACCGTTTGAAAAGGATCAACAAGGCCTTAGATCTGGTGTATCGGCGAGGTTGGTCAACCATAGGTGACAAAGGAGGAGATGTAGGGGGAGGGGCCGGCGGCATGCTTGAGGAGAAGAAGTGAGAGATATAAGGTGGACAATGAGGTCATGAGAAGGAGGGGAGCCGGTTTATCTATGTCGACATGGGATAGAGAGGGAGGGGGGCTGTTTGGTTGTGCTTATTTATGGCTTTTCGCTTTGGGCTTATAAGCAACAAAAACACCTAAATAGTTACTTTTAGTTTTGGCTTTTAGCTTATACCATCATACTACTATGTCTAGTTAAAAGCTAAAAGCTAAAGAGAAAATCACCTATTTTGTTGCTTTTGTGACTTACAAGCCAAACTTCAAAAGATAGATTTAAGCCCAACCAAACAGAGCATCTCTAGTGGCTTGTCTAAAGTTGGTAGTCTATATCTCTATATAGACAATGGTGTAAAAGGAGAGCAACTAGAGAGAGGGGGAGATGGGCCAGCGGCTATCCCATGGAACAACACACACACGTGCTCCACTGCTGACTTGGAGTGTCCAGATGGCATTCATACATATGGACTCAATGCTCATCCAAGAAGCCTGGCATCAAGTTGTAGAAGATTTATAGTTTGATTTATCCTCAGGTTTGTCCTTGGTAAAGGTCATTATTATGTGATTAGAATGCCTATGTACTTGTGTGTTCATGTCTTCTTTATAATAGCAAACAAAAAGGCTCCAAACAACAATCTGGACAAACCGGTTTGCAAATGCTGACAGAAATGCAATGGCGTGAGGGCAGTGAGTTCTGTTCTCATATATGATTTTAGATAAAAGACAGCTAAGCCTACCCGACTTTAAATTAATAAAGCCACAAGAGTTCACAACTGGGGCACGACGACCCAGGTTCACCGCTCACACAGAGCCAAACAGACTAGCTTAAGACAAGTTTACAAACGGCCAAGGCCCAAACACAAACAGAATAGCAACACTTGCCATCTAACATAACATGGCAACATGCTAAGCTAGATAAAGGGCAGGAACTCATGAAGTAGATGCCAAGGCGGCGTTGTGGTGCAGCTTCCTCAATCCCTCCGTCGGCACTTCCAGCCTTGGGCCATCAGCTTTCTAGAAGAGCGGTCTCCACCGTTGCAGGAAAATAATCATTTTAAAGAGATAGTCAGCCGGTTGGTTAGGGAATTTGTGTTCAATGGTGAATTTATTTCGAATATTCCATAGGCCTCAGCACTGGGCCGCAAACAAGATCCAGACGACCTGCTAGCTTTTGTGGACAGCGAGGAAAGAATAGCGAAAAAAATCATCAAAGGAGGATGGATTCCAGGCAACATTCAACAGCGCATGCAAACAACTCCAGCAAAATTTAGCAAGGATATGGTTGAAAAATAGGTGAGGTACCGATTCGTTTTCTCCGCAGAGGTAACACTTGCCATCTGAGGGGCCATGTCGCTCTCGCAGTATCTCATTGACAGGTAGCCGGCCGCAGGCAAGATGCCACAGAAAGATTTTAATCTTCAGCGGGATCTTCGCTTGCCAAACAATAGTAGAAATAGGATCATGGGTCCCAGAGATCAGCCTCCTATACATAGATGAGACGGAGAAAGATTCAGACGGTTCAAGGGACCAAGAGACGGTATCCTCCCTAGTTGAGAGCTGGATCTCATTGAGCTCCTGGAGGAGGCTATCCCATAATCTAACTTCCACATCGCCAAAAGTACGATGGAAAGAGAGGGTCCAAGGGCCGGAGGCTCTCGCATGCGCCACAGTCGGATTTGGGTCAGAGGAGATGGCAAAGAGGCGCTGGTATCTTATAGCCAGGGGGTCGTTGCCTAGCCAATGGTCCGTCCAAAAGCACACCCTCTGCCCGTCTCCAAGGTGAAATCTGGCACCCAACCGGAATAGGTGCTTAATACGGTTAATGTTCTTCCAAAATTGCAAGCCACCCTGGCCAACAGAGTTAAGGAAGTTTGAGGCATTGTGGTATTTAGCCTGCAGTAACCTGTGCCACATCTCGTGGCTTTCTTCGGGATTCAGCAGTCTCCAGATCCATTTAAGCATCAGGGCAACGTTAAGAAAATGAGAGTTTAGGACCCCCGACCCTCACAGATCTTTAGGCCTGCACACATCAGGCCAGTTGATTCAGTGAAACTTTCTCTTCTACCCCACCCCTTCCCAGAAGAAGCATGCAATGTGTTTATCAAATTTATCGTGAGTACCATCTACTAGGAGGAAAAGGCTCATGCAATACATGGGGAGGCTAGACAGGGAAGAATTAATGAGAGTTAACCTAGCCGTGGAGGACATAAAGCGGCCCTGCCACGGCTCCACTCCATGGCCAACCACCGCGATAAGGGGTTCCCAGTCAACCATACAAATAGGTCTATCACCCATAGGGAAACCGAAGTAGGTGAAGGGGAATGTCCCAAGTTTTCAGTTAAGGAGTCTGGCTACTCTAGTGTGTTCCTCCTGGTCCACACCCAAAACAAAGGCCTCACTCTTGAGGAATTTAATTTTAAGGCCTGAAACGATTTCAAAATAGATGAGTAAAAGCTTCAGGTTTGTGAGGCAAGAATCATTGAGGTCAAGCATAAGGATAGTCTCGTCAGTGTACTGGAGATGGGTAACACCTCCAGGGATAAGGTGGGGAACCACCCCTTGGATATGGTCAGCTGCGGATGCCGTGTCTAGAATATCAGCTAGCGCATTAGCCATGAAGTCAAACAACAGAGGAGAGATTGGGTCACCCTGACGCACTCCCCTCTTATTTCTAAAGTATGGGCCTACCACCCCGTTGATGTTGATCGTAGTTTTCCCAACCAAGACCAGCTGCATCAGTTTGTGGGTGATGCCCGCATCAAAGCCCTTGCACAGAAGAACTTCCCACAGGAAAGGCCAACTTACTCGATCATACGCTTTCTCGAAATCAAGTTTTAAGATAACCTCCCTGGTTTTCTTAGAAGATAGCTCGTGGATGATATTGTGAAGGGCCAGAGCCCCATAGTGGATGAGACGGCCCCTGATAAAGGCAGTTTGGGACATGGAGATTGTCCGATGCGCTATCAGCGACAAACGAGAGGTGAGCGCCTTAGAGACTAGCTTAAAAGTCACATTAATCAACGCAATGGGACAAAAAAGCTTGATGCCATCAACGCTAGGAACTTTTGGGATCAAGGATAGAATTTCAAAATTAAGACGTGAAATATCCACCCTACCCAACATAAAGCGTTCAAGATCTTGAGAACCAAAGGGCGGATCACAGGCCAAAAGAATTTAAAGAAGGCAACTAGGAAACCATCAGGGCCTGGGGCGGTATCATATTTGGACTCTTTGAGCACTGCATCCAACTCCTCCGGAAGGAAGGTGAGTGCCAGGGCTTCATTCTCTTCCATGGACACTTGGTTATGATTTTCCTAGAGGGTCTGAGAGAGGGATAGGCGGAAGGGTTCATATGAGCCCATGAGATGTTTATAGAATGCGTACACATGGTCCTGAATGGAAGCAAAATCCATGATCATGCCATCCGAGGAGGACAGCGCATTAATGGCACATTTGCGACGCCTTCCATTGGCAATGGCGTGGAAGTACTTAGTATTCGCATCACCCTGAAGCGTCCACTTGATTCTTCCCCTTTGGCGCCAAAATTCTTCCTCATGTTGAAATGTGTGGACAAGGAACTCCTCCAGGTTATCTGCTAAGTCATCGAGGGCTTGGATTTGATGGAGGAGAAGGGACTTCTCCTTCTTAGCCGCAGCCGAAAGATTCGCCGCCCACCCGCGGAGAAATCTTCTAAGACCATCATCCTAAGCCTACCACACGTCTATCACATCCCTTCTACATGCGGGAAGGAGGCTAATAAGAGTCCATATCTGGGAAAGAATGGTCAGGAAGTCAGGGGAAGATAGCCAGGAATTCTTGAAGAAGAAACGACTAGACTTTGGGTGCTCTGGATCCCCCATGTCCAGAAGCAGGGGGTATGATCCGAGACAATACTCGATTCTGCCCTGAGCGAGCACCAAGGGAACTTGGTTTCCCACTCCGGGGAGACCAGCACCAGATCAAGCACGCAGCCGACAAGATTAGATTGGTGGTTCGACCAGGTGAAGCGAGCCCCCGAATGGACCAACTCCCGCAGCTGAAGCCTAGAAATGCACTCATTGAACAGGTTAACTCAGGGCCAATCAATATTTCAGTTATTCTTATCGGCTGGCCCTGATCAAGTTAAATTCACCCATTATCACCACTGGATAGTTGGATGCCGACACAAACGATTCGAGTTCGACCAAGAACCTTTGGGAATGGGCGTGATCCGTAGGGCCGTAGACCCCGACAAAGTTGAAAATAAATTTGAGGCTCTATGAAGAAGGGAAGCGCTAAGAAAAAACTCCCCCTAATTAGTCGCGCCCACTTCGAACATGGAATCCCTAATTCCCAGGAGCAGACCCTGAGATTTGCCAGAGGCAGGCAGCCACGACCAAAAGAATTTATCCCCCAGTTCCAGGCTCTCTAATTCCTAGGGAAAAAACTCCTGGCACATCGTTTCCTAAAGAAAAATAATATCTGTTTTATTTTTACTCAGGTACTCTCTAAGTTTATTTCGGCGACCTCTACGCCAGAAACTGCGGATGTTCCAGCCCAAGGCTCTTATCTACCCCGTTTGTTAGCAGCTCTTGCTTGGCGAGCTGGAGTTATCCGCAGGTTGGATCTTGGTCCTACAAGACTAGCAATGGAGCGCCCGCTCTTCTTACTAGCCACTTTCTGGGGTATGGGTTGAGCAAGTGCAGCCACCGACGAGGCGTCGAGGCATAGGGTGAGATTGGATGGTTCCTCTTGGACCACACTGGTGCAAGCAAGGACCGGCGACGGGCTGGAAGGATGTGCGATGGGGGTTCCCCCACCTGCTAATTCTCGCGGGCAGCCACAAGCGCCGCTTGCGCCAACTCCTTGGCATGAATAAGTGACAACATCGATGAGGGAGAACACGAAGGATTAAAAGAAAAACCAGAATCGAGGGCCACCTCCAAAATACGATCATCAGGCAGAGCAAAAAGAGGCAGAAAAGTCGGGTCCACAGCTGGGGGGAGGTAAATTACCTGACAGGTTCTTTTCTATCGTCACCCAGATTGCCTTGGCTAGCACCGATTCTGCATTATTGTCCTTGCGCCTAAAGCTACGCCTGGAAGAGGAGGAGGGAGTAGCCTGGTCGTCCGTGCCGCGGGAGTCTTGGAGGTCCTCGCAAAGGTATAAGTAGACTTGGATGGCGTCGCCACCACCATCTCCAGCGCCACCGGAACAGAACACTTGCCCTTTGCAAAGTTGGTTGCATCTTCCACAGAGAGGTCCACCACAACAAGGGGAGGGTATGTCTTGGCCGCCTTCAGCTTCTTGGTTCGATCTGCCAATGTTTCATTCTCGAACTCCCACTCATCCGGGGTCTCCCAGCCGATCTCCCGGCGGTCCCCTTTAGACAAGCGTTGCATCTTCCCAGGAGTGAAAGATGGAATTTGGACTCTCTCTCCATCATCCGAGGATTCCTCCAATGATACATATGAAACTGGAGAGGTAGGAGCGTTCTTGGAGGAGGGCAGCGAGGAGGGTGGGAGTGGAGAGATCGCATCAGATAGTTTTTCCGCAAACGAGGGCGACTAGAGGTAGGAGCCATACTAGTCCAGTTTCTGGGAGGGGAGCGTCGGAGGGGTCGAGGCAGGGAAAGAGCCCATTGAACCCTTTTTAGCATGGTCTGGTGCACTACCAGATCCAGCGCCATTGGTCCGTTCGCCTGCCGCGTGCTTGGCTCATCTCAATACCTCCTGGGTGGGTCCTTTCCCAGAGGCCCGCGATGGAGGCGCAACATGTTTCCCTTTGGCGGCAGCCAGCAGGGACTATCCCTGCCAGCGCCTCGTTGGTGCTTCCAATGGGGGTCGAGGGAGGTACGCTCCTCCAGGTTGTCATCGTTGTCATCCACCGGTTTCAGGGGGAGAAGGTGGGTCTGCACTAGCTCCCTTGCCGTGCTTCTCTGGCACCACCTCAATCTTGAATCCCTCGCCCTCGACAAAGATTACAAAGGAAAAATCTAGCTACTCACGGACTGGGGTCAGAAACTTCATCAACACCGCCTTGGGCTCCTTGAACAGGGAAAGGGAGTCCACATGCATAGGTTTGCCAACTGGTATCATGGCCGCCATTAGACGCTCCTCCACCAGTAGGGCTTTGGGAATCCCAAGGATCCGCACCCAAGTTTCTTTGAGTGCCCCCATATTGCCCGGGGGAGGCGCAATCTCATCCAGGACAATCTCACAGATCTTGCTGCCCGGCAGAGTAAGGTCCGCCGCATTGCGGCAGATCCACAAGCTATCAGAGTTGGGAAAAACTATGAAGAAATCCGTCTTGCTTAGCCGGATAACCTCCCAATTCCAATTTTCGCAAACCAGTTTCTTGAGGCCTTCCTCAATCACAGCTTCCGAGGCCTTTGAGTCGTCTGCCACCACATAAGTGAGATTCTGCTTCTTCTTTGTAACCAACGGGGACATGTTTTCCATGGCGAAAAAGCCGAACCCATCTACTTCCACACCATAGTGGACCAGCATCGGCGGCCTGTTAGCGGCATGGCACATCCCTGTCGTGTGACCATCCACATCACAGAGCGCGCAGTGCGGAGGGAGAGTGCACCTAGACTGGAAGTGGCCCGGCTGGGAACAATTGAAGCATGTGATCTTTGGCTTGGACCGCATTGGTTCCACATCGAGCACCTCGTGAGAGTGAGAGGAGGCCCCCACCACCGGCGCCGGCGCAGCGGACACTGGCGTGGCGGAGGGCTGCTTCTTGAACTTTTTGACGGCAGAACTTCTTTCATGGGGGGAGCTGCGCACCCCCCTCGCCACCGCGGGAGCTACCGGCACCCGCAGGGAAGCGTGATGCTTCCTCTCTACGAGGCTGCTCCGCCAGCCTCACCAGAGACCGGTCACGCTGACGGATCCGGCGTTGCTCGAGCAGATGGCAGAGCTTAGCCTCAGACAGATCTTCCATGCGGCGATGCCCACCATGGCTCGAGTCTTTGAAGGGGCGCTTGTTTGACCCACACCCGTCCCGCCAGTTCCTCTCCATGGTCAGAGAAGTCGAGGATGTGCGGCGAGAGTAGGGGGATGTTGAAGTGGATTAGATATCGATTTGCGGTGGGGGATTTAGGGTTCCGACGGGCCGCCAGAACCACTTAAGTAGTAGGGGACGGTTGGGGGGAGCGGGTGGGAGCAGGGGTTAGCAGGCCGAGGCCTAGGATGGGTCTCACTTAACGGGTTTACAGGATGGGCTGGGCCACTAGGGCCATGCTTCCCACGGCCTCACGGCCCAATGGTAGGGACTAGCACATGGTTAGCCCACTCGAGGCGCGGGGCATGGCGTCCACCGTCGTCGTCGCCTCCACCACCGAACCCCGCACTAGAGGCGGCGCCGCCACCTGCGCCGGGAGCGGAAAGCGAAAAGTGCCAAGCGAGACTTCGCATGCCAGCGACACCGGAGACCTGCGCAGGACGGCATACGGCGAGGGGGGCCCTTCCGCTGCTGCCGCCGACACGATCTAGGGCAGGGCACTTCCTGTGCCAGATCTTGGGTTCTGCGGACGGCTCACTCCGGCGGCACCGCTGAAACGGAAGCCCTTGCCCCCTGGCGCAAACGTGGAGCGCCGCCGACGTTTCCCAGGCTTGAGTTTCTCCACCAAGGTCCAAGCCGGATCCATGAAGTCCGCGAGCGTCGCCGCCGGCGGTGGCAGTTTCGCGCTGGATTCTCCACCACCCAACAGATCTGCGGACACCGCCGCCTCGTCCTCCTCGGAGACATCCCCGGCCAGAGCCCAGAACTTGGATCCCGCAACCGCCCAGAGCTGCACCGGCTTCAGGGATGGGGTTGGGCGTCTGGGGTCGTCGCGCTTGCTCGCAGCCACGGCGGGGAAAGCTCAGGGGAGGAGGGCGCCTCCGCGTCGCCCAAGGGGGGAAGCGCTGGGAGAGACACATCGCTATCCGAGAATATACCAGATCCGTTCTCATATATGATGATTTCATATATCAACAAAATGCACGCACGCACGCACACGCACAACGCGAGCTCGTAAGTAGATCTTCATTCATGTAAAATATGTTTTTTCATGTAAATTAGCTCAATCTGAGCTTAATTTACTCATCTTACGGAATTCTAGAGATGTCTTGGAACATTATTCTAAGTCTTAAGCGTGAGAAAAAGCGAGAGCGTTGAGGCCATCTGCGGCACATTGCCGCGCGTGCTGCCGCTGCCCGTGGGCCTGGTCCTACGCGGGAGCCTCACAATTTTGGTTTGGTCAACGCGTGCGATGGTGGGAGAACTAAACGTGTTTCCCCCTCCTTCCCGATCGCCCGCATCTCCCCTCCCCTCCCCTCCTGCCTCGCTGGCGATGACGTTGGATACCGGCGCCCTCTCGGAACTGCCGCATCCGCCCTCCCCAGCTTCATCGCCGCGTCCTAAGGTAAACTGACCTTGGTAGGAGCAGTTGGAGAGGAGGCGAAGCACATCCCGGGAGCTATCGGGGTCCCTATCGCAGAGAAGGATCCTCACCTTACTCCGATCGACTAAGGACTGTCCTCCCCCAACCCTGGCGTCGCTGCCGCCACCGCGACCCCCTCGCAGGCCATACTCCAAGCCCCACGCGCGTGTGCCCAATCCCACCGACGAGTTTTTCAAATCAGCAGAGGATAGAGCCAGAGAAGCAGTAGACACAGGAGGACGAGGCGGCTGTTGGATCTGCGGACGCCTCCTCCTCCATCTGTGCCGCCGCCGCTTGTACCCCCAATCAATTCGGCTCCTGGCGAGCTCCTGCGCCTGGAGTCTAGAAATCGCGGCTAGCCAGTCAGCAGTATCGGATACTAGGAACGGCGTCCGCGTCCGGCGGCGGCTGCCTCCGTCCGTCTCAGTCTGGCCCGCTCCATTATCTGCGGTTAATCTATTCAGGGCGGTGGCTGGCTGGCGACGGTGCGATGTCCACTCTTAGATATTTTCGTTGCCTTTTTTCCTTGCTTTCCGCTATGGGGTAGGGGACGCACGACCGTGCAGGGGAGAAGCCAAGGTATTTAGCGATTGTTGATGGCAATTTTGCTATCCTACTAGCTAGCTTCTTCCTTTTTCACACCAATGTCTATGATTACGATATATTAGAACTCTGCAGCTTTTCCTACCTGCACAATTACTGGAAATCCAAAAATCAATCATGTTTTTCTTCCAGCAAATCTGACATTATTTTCTCATTTGATTTTCTTTGCATCTATATACTGTATTGTACTTGCAACTTGACCCTATATCTTAAGAACAATGCAGTAATTTGACTTGCCAAGTTTCTGCTGAATCTATGAGAAAATAAATTGAAGGTAATAATAATTATGTGTCCTTTTTAAGGAGAGTCCTGCCTAAACTTCTGGCTCTTTTTTCGTTTTGGCATCAAGTTTGCATGTTATGATATATTTTTATTTCTTCATATGTATTCATATTATTGCAGAGAGTGTGTGAGAGAAAAACATTGTGGTCTCAAGAGAGAAATTCTCAAACATCTGTACACTGATATGTCAAAACAATTTATTTTGAAGAACTAAAGGAGTAATAGTTCATCTACCATGGTGCCAGTATTTTAGTCTAGCATTGATATTCAAGATTTAGCATTGATATTCAAGATTTATTATTTTCCTATGTCTGCATGTTTGGAGACAACATATTTGTAAGTAATTGCTATTTGAAATTCATATCAGTGCTGCAGGTCCATAGTTGGGACATATTTACTCTATATTTGAGGCAACAGTAGTTTCTTCCTACAAATTGTAAGTTTCAACAATTTAGTTTTTCATGAAAAGTATACAGAATATATTCTAATCACATTGGTTAATTGGCTGACCTAATGGAGTTTTGGTTTTAAACTGTAAGAAACTAAGTTAAGTGGTCTTAATTCTTCTTTCGAGATAGGTTCATACAGAAATATTTTTTGGTTATGGAAATATCTTGAATAGCATAGCACAAAGGAGATTTAGAGAAATATCATGTGGAAATTGGTGTGAACGTATTTCAGGCTTCATCTCATCTCATTCATGCAGGTTTGTCTATTTCTGGACTGTCTAAAGTGAGATTAATTACATATGGACGATAAGGTATCAATTTCTATCTAGAACAATTTTCTTATGTTGGTTATTTTAATATGTTTTCCTGGTCTGTTGGTGTTTTTTTTGTTTAATATATTTTTATCTTATGACCTGTAAGTGCTTTCCTGGTTTGTTGGTGATATTTTTGTTCAATATATTTTTCTTTTATGACCTCTAAGTCATTATTAACTAAAAGCTTACGCTTGGTGACATGCAAGGAAGCTGAGGCCATCTGTCGTGCAATGGACGCATATGCTGCCACTGGTACTGGGCCTTGCCGGTCCATTCCGCTATTGGTGGGCCAGGGGGCGCCTTTGCCGACCGTGCTTGTCTACTGTGTGAGCCAAGTAGGTTTGTGGGGAAGATGGTGCGACTTTTCCTCTCACGTCTCTCTCTTTGTCCCGTTCACCTCCTCGCATCTCTCGCCCTCCTCTGCGGCGGCGGAGCGTCCGGAGGCCCAGGCAACGGGAACAACTGGAGAAGGGTCTCTCCTTCCGTGGATGCAATCTCTCCCCTGCTCTCTCCCCTATCTCCTTTGTGGCCCTTTCCTCCCTTTCTCAGCGAGTAGCGGCGGGGAACGACGAGTGTTGACAGGGCGGAAAATCTAGCAGGTGGCGGTGGGGAACATCAAGAAAAGTAGCCTCCCTTCCCCTCTATGGATGTGAGGGATGTTCTTACTCTCTATTGTCTACAAAAGGTAATGTATTCATCGAATCCGATGAACAAGAAGGCGACTCGAACATGAACCGAAGGCATGTAAGCAAGTAAGCATTGATTTTCTTTCAATTGTTCTTCCATTTAAGTAGTAGATCAGATTTAATGTTCTGCTCTATTATACTATGTCTTAAGCGTGGTGTTGACCCTGCCTTCTGAGGCTACTCCCGGCCACGTGTGCTGTCAGCCACTCAATGTCACGTACAACTCATCTGGACCATTGGTTCGGGCTGGTAAAGTAAGTTTTTTTGTTACCATGGTGGGATGCCTCTCCTGTGAAACTAATGGCCCTAACCATGACATCGGTCCACAACACAGAGGACAATATGCTCTGCACACACGTGAAAAAGCTGTGCGTGACACCCCGCAGAGGCGCTTGCCCGAAATTGCCCTCGCCCCCGCACCTCCTCTCGTGTCTCCTCCATCGGCCTACCCGGGACAAACCCTAGCCGTGTCGCTCGCACCTCCTCTCCTCCAGCCTCCGGGGCCAAACCCCAGGCATCTCGCCCACGTCGCCCTTGCAGTTGCCTCTAAAAACAGAGATGTTGCCCAACCAAACAGAACTCAGAAGGGGTGGCAGTGGAGCCAAGGCCAGTGATCCCCTTTTCTCAAACTAGCAACAACGAGGCTCGATTTGGCGTGGAGGAAGTTGTCCTTCCATTTATTTCAAGGTCCCCATAATCGTGGACCCAACTGTGGAGAAGGAGGTGTTGGAGGGCGACCCATGCAGGAGGCACTGTGGCTTGCAATATGCATCGCCGTGATGACCCACATGAGCAACAACGGGTCGAGAGGTCCCCTCCGGCATGCAGATATCTCCATGCATCCAAGGCGGTGATATCGTGCTCCACTATTGTGTTCTTGTGATTCCTTTCAGTATGTGTATTGCAAATTTGCAATTTCCTTAATTTGTTTAATTTTGTGAGGATGCACTTTGCAGCAGTCATGTCGCTAGATCTCTATTATATATAAATTGTACTAATTTGTTCAGTTAGTTATGCTGCTATTTGAGATGGTTTAGTTCTACTAATTTGTTCTGTTATGGTGCCATTTCATATGGTACTAAATTGTACTTATAATCTATATTTGTTGGTCGTCATTTTAGGAAGTTTAATTGTATCAGTTTATCAAATTTAGCTTTTCTCAGCATGCTCTCTTGCTTGGTTATTAGTAGACATTTACACTCATTATTTCTTCAGTTATGATGCTATACACTTACGCACAACATGCAGCCCATCTGCGAGAAAAAGGATAGGGAAGCAAGCTAAAAGAAAAGAATAGCCAAATGCCCACTAGACCCTGTGCGAATACAACTGCATCGCCCAAACCAGAATTACCTGTAATTTTTAGTCCTAGGAGACTGATCCAAAAAGGGACATGTATTGGGCTACTTAACATCGATTTTAGGCTTGATTTATCAGATGTAGGGCGTCAAGCGGGGCGGGTTGCGGCACTACTTTTTCACTAGCCCTTCTTTAATTTTACTAACTTTCTAGACCCCTTTTTGTCTATATTTTGCTTCGCGGGTTGTTATGCGGGTGCCGCTTGACACCCTAATCAGATGGCCAAAAGTTTAGAGATTAGTTCTATGTCTCAGAATTTTCCTTTCTATGCTTAAATCATTTCAGATCATTCTAAGCACTACACTTGACAAAAGATTTATTGCGGGTATACACAATACTAGGGTTTGGTTTGGTAGTTGGTTTGGATTCACATATTTGTTTTCCATCTTGTGTTCCTATATATGTTTATCATTGAATCTGTGTTATTTCGTATATGTAGATGTAATCACGATAGTTATAGATGTATCACCCATTGACAACATATATGTGAAAGGAAGGCTGACCTCGAAAAGGACTCTACGGATCACGGACACGAGGTTTGGAAAACTTAGCCCCTTGATTTGTATCATCATTACTTTTGAAACATGTTCGTTAGCAAGAAATACTTATACATGCTTGCTAAGCCATTTTAATATGTTCATCTAAATATACATATGATTTCTCTGTGTGATGAAACAAGTAAACCAGAGAGAAACACTTATTTTTTGGTTATAAGATGTACGAGACAACAGACAAGGATGCATGTTCTGAGTATTATTTTAGTTATTTCTCTCTTTAGTAATCCTTTTGTCTAGAAAAATAATCTGTTGGTGTTTCTGTTACTGAACTTAACCTATCTACTAGCTATGGCCCTCCCGTCTTCCAGACGCTAGGGTGGAAAGACAGGATTCCACCGAACGAAGTGCCAAAGTGGAGCCTAATCTCTCTTCTAGATCTGGTCTGTAGGAACATATTACCCCAAAATACAGAGAATTGACACTTGGCACCATAGATATTAGTACTTCATAAAACTTCTCCTTTCAATTATTTCATGAGATAGTTTTGCCATATACTATACGTATCAACTTCACCTATTCGCATGTTTGCAAATTGGTGCGTTGCGGGAATAAGAATCTCATCTATAACATGGCTCAACATGAATAGCCTACAACACAGCTATGTTGTACTCAGTATGCTACACTAGATCATCAGGGTGTGGAAGCCTGTTGGAACACTGAGAATCAGGATAAAGCTGTGAAAGGTATCACAATCGTTTCCCTAGGTAGCTAGCTATAAAATTGTTTTGCATTATTCTTTATGCTCCACAATTCCGTCTCCATGCAATGCTTTATCAGTTTATTGCAACACAGTAAGCACAAGTTCTTGCCTAATTTGAAGTTACATATGGGATTATTTAATGTTGGCACCTGATGACTAGAATTGGCATGTATGCATAATAGATCTTTTATGTTGACTTATCAGGCTGGAGATCGTGGACGTGCTTGAGAGTAAGGAAAATATGCAGTCTGCTCCTAGCAACGAGGATCTGCAGTAGGACTATGCAAGCATTCAAGACAGCCTTTTATCTAGATGTTGTTCACTCCATGTCGGTTTGTCTGATGGATATGAATCTCCAATATCCTCAAGAGAGCTCTTCTCACTGGAGCTCGCAAAGACAACTTTGCTGATGGCGCTACCGCATTTAGTGGCATCATTTTTGTGTTAAGAGAGAAGGTATATTGGATTGCCCTAACTTACTGGAGTGCACCATGGACAATAACTAAAAATACAGACATGTTACGCCTAGGTTCGTCACAAATGTAAGCGCCTTTGAGTGTACCGCAGCAGGCAGGTTGTGTGCCGACTCTATGTATGCGGCGCGGCGAAGCGCGCTTGTTCGTCTAGTATATTGAAAGTTTTAAACTGATTGTCCGTGAAATTTCATGTTGCTGCGATATGCTAGCTACTCTCTCGAGGGGTCGAGGACGTGCCCGGCAAAGACGATGGCGCCGGTCTTCTTCTCCACAATGAAGTAGGCGAACGGATGATCAGCAACGAAATCAACCGGCGGCGGCCTCTGGCAGCATGTTATCCTCGTCTCACGAAATATGTTGACGGCGGCGGCCTCGGTGCCTTCCTCGTTCACCTCGATGACCGCCTTGTGGACGACATCGCTCAGGACCAGTGGGTAGCCGGCCTCCGTCATGTCGGACAGGTCGGCCGCTTCTTCCTGGAACGGCAGCCGAAGGCCAAGCTTGTTGAGGACGCCGACGACACTGCTGTGGAAGGACAGCTTGAACCTTGGCAGCTTAAACTCGTCGACCTCGACCTTTTGATGAGGCAGGTGCTGGTGCAGGAAGCCCGGACGTGAAGCGATCGCGTCCATAAGGCTTGGTAAGCCATCGTCGGCGTCGGGGAGGAAGATGCACATGGAGAAGTGTGTAGAGGAAGTGTATCCATCAGGATTAACAATTAGAGCTTTCTTCTTGTACCAAAGTTGTAGCACCTTGAAGCCATCGTGCACGGCGACGAACTGCGTGTGCCCGCTCTGCATGAAGGGCACGTCGACGGGGCCGGCGGAACGGTGCGTTCTCCGTGGCACTCTGGTGGAAGCGTCGGTCCCACTTGCCCTTGAAGTACACGGCGTTGCCGAGCACGACGCGGGTGAACGGGTGCACCGACTCCGGGCTGAGAACGGAGTCGAACAGGCCGTTCGTGACGCGCTCCACCCACTCGTTGATCAGCCGGCATGCTCCCTCCGGGTCGCCGCGGAGGTCGACGGTGGACGCCTCGGCCTTGTACGCGCCGTCGACCACGGCATCGCGGAAGCCGGGCTTGAGCGGGCAGGACACGTCGCTCCAGACGCCGCACGCGAACGCCACGCGCGGGCCACCGCAGCCGGACTGGTCACGCAGCGCGTCCACCGCCGCGGCCATGAACTCGTCGAGCTCTTCGCGGGACCGCGTGCCGAGGACGCTGAGGATCTCCTCCAGAGTGGCGCCACGGGCACCGGCGGCCACGACCGCCAGCGCCGTGTAGATGGTCAGCGGCGAGAAGACCAGGTTGCTGTTCGGGTGCTTCCCTGCGAGCACACGCGCGAGGCCGGCAGAGAACGCCGCGAGGCCCTTGCTGGAACCACCGCCAGACTGCCGCTGAGCCATCGCCCTAGCTAGCTCGCTCGGCGAGATCCGTCGTATCGATCGCCCGGTTTCTAGATCGATATATAACAGATCGGGATCAACAACCAAGATTTATGTTGCTTGGTTTGCTAAGGGATTGGACTACAACTTTGCTAAGGGAACCGGGGCACTCCCCTCGTCTCCAGCGTTGGGCCATGGGGGAGGAGGGGCGGTGAACGGTGGTGCTGGGGCGGAGAACAACGACGGGGCGAAGACCAACATAGGAAAGTTTCGGCGATCGGTTCACTCGGCGGTGGCAAAGGATGTAATATTGCCAAAAGTTTAGAGATTAGTTCTATGTCTCAGAATTTTCCTTTCTATGCTTAAATCATTTCAGATCATTCTAAGCACTACACTTGACAAAAGATTTATTGCGGGTATACACAATACTAGGGTTTGGTTTGGTAGTTGGTTTGGATTCACATATTTGTTTTCCATCTTGTGTTCCTATATATGTTTATCATTGAATCTGTGTTATTTCGTATATGTAGATGTAATCACGATAGTTATAGATGTATCACCCATTGACAACATATATGTGAAAGGAAGGCTGACCTCGAAAAGGACTCTACGGATCACGGACACGAGGTTTGGAAAACTTAGCCCCTTGATTTGTATCATCATTACTTTTGAAACATGTTCGTTAGCAAGAAATACTTATACATGCTTGCTAAGCCATTTTAATATGTTCATCTAAATATACATATGATTTCTCTGTGTGATGAAACAAGTAAACCAGAGAGAAACACTTATTTTTTGGTTGTAAGATGTACGAGACAACAGACAAGGATGCATGTTCTGAGTATTATTTTAGTTATTTCTCTCTTTAGTAATCCTTGTGTCTAGAAAAATAATCTGTTGGTGTTTCTGTTACTGAACTTAACCTATCTACTAGCTATGGCCCTCCCGTCTTCCAGACGCTAGGGTGGAAAGACAGGATTCCACCGAACGAAGTGCCAAAGTGGAGCCTAATCTCTCTTCTAGATCTGGTCTGTAGGAACATATTACCCCAAAATACAGAGAATTGACACTTGGCACCATAGATATTAGTACTTCATAAAACTTCTCCTTTCAATTATTTCATGAGATAGTTTTGCCATATACTATACGTATCAACTTCACCTATTCGCATGTTTGCAAATTGGTGCGTTGCGGGAATAAGAATCTCATCTATAACATGGCTCAACATGAATAGCCTACAACACAGCTATGTTGTACTCAGTATGCTACACTAGATCATCAGGGTGTGGAAGCCTGTTGGAACACTGAGAATCAGGATAAAGCTGTGAAAGGTATCACAATCGTTTCCCTAGGTAGCTAGCTATAAAATTGTTTTGCATTATTCTTTATGCTCCACAATTCCGTCTCCATGCAATGCTTTATCAGTTTATTGCAACACAGTAAGCACAAGTTCTTGCCTAATTTGAAGTTACATATGGGATTATTTAATGTTGGCACCTGATGACTAGAATTGGCATGTATGCATAATAGATCTTTTATGTTGACTTATCAGGCTGGAGATCGTGGACGTGCTTGAGAGTAAGGAAAATATGCAGTCTGCTCCTAGCAACGAGGATCTGCAGTAGGACTATGCAAGCATTCAAGACAGCCTTTTATCTAGATGTTGTTCACTCCATGTCGGTTTGTCTGATGGATATGAATCTCCAATATCCTCAAGAGAGCTCTTCTCACTGGAGCTCGCAAAGACAACTTTGCTGATGGCGCTACCGCATTTAGTGGCATCATTTTTGTGTTAAGAGAGAAGGTATATTGGATTGCCCTAACTTACTGGAGTGCACCATGGACAATAACTAAAAATACAGACATGTTACGCCTAGGTTCGTCACAAATGTAAGCGCCTTTGAGTGTACCGCAGCAGGCAGGTTGTGTGCCGACTCTATGTATGCGGCGCGGCGAAGCGCGCTTGTTCGTCTAGTATATTGAAAGTTTTAAACTGATTGTCCGTGAAATTTCATGTTGCTGCGATATGCTAGCTACTCTCTCGAGGGGTCGAGGACGTGCCCGGCAAAGACGATGGCGCCGGTCTTCTTCTCCACAATGAAGTAGGCGAACGGATGATCAGCAACGAAATCAACCGGCGGCGGCCTCTGGCAGCATGTTATCCTCGTCTCACGAAATATGTTGACGGCGGCGGCCTCGGTGCCTTCCTCGTTCACCTCGATGACCGCCTTGTGGACGACATCGCTCAGGACCAGTGGGTAGCCGGCCTCCGTCATGTCGGACAGGTCGGCCGCTTCTTCCTGGAACGGCAGCCGAAGGCCAAGCTTGTTGAGGACGCCGACGACACTGCTGTGGAAGGACAGCTTGAACCTTGGCAGCTTAAACTCGTCGACCTCGACCTTTTGATGAGGCAGGTGCTGGTGCAGGAAGCCCGGACGTGAAGCGATCGCGTCCATAAGGCTTGGTAAGCCATCGTCGGCGTCGGGGAGGAAGATGCACATGGAGAAGTGTGTAGAGGAAGTGTATCCATCAGGATTAACAATTAGAGCTTTCTTCTTGTACCAAAGTTGTAGCACCTTGAAGCCATCGTGCACGGCGACGAACTGCGTGTGCCCGCTCTGCATGAAGGGCACGTCGACGGGGCCGGCGGAACGGTGCGTTCTCCGTGGCACTCTGGTGGAAGCGTCGGTCCCACTTGCCCTTGAAGTACACGGCGTTGCCGAGCACGACGCGGGTGAACGGGTGCACCAACTCCGGGCTGAGAACGGAGTCGAACAGGCCGTTCGTGACGCGCTCCACCCACTCGTTGATCAGCCGGCATGCTCCCTCCGGGTCGCCGCGGAGGTCGACGGTGGACGCCTCGGCCTTGTACGCGCCGTCGACCACGGCATCGCGGAAGCCGGGCTTGAGCGGGCAGGACACGTCGCTCCAGACGCCGCACGCGAACGCCACGCGCGGGCCACCGCAGCCGGACTGGTCACGCAGCGCGTCCACCGCCGCGGCCATGAACTCGTCGAGCTCTTCGCGGGACCGCGTGCCGAGGACGCTGAGGATCTCCTCCAGAGTGGCGCCACGGGCACCGGCGGCCACGACCGCCAGCGCCGTGTAGATGGTCAGCGGCGAGAAGACCAGGTTGCTGTTCGGGTGCTTCCCTGCGAGCACACGCGCGAGGCCGGCAGAGAACGCCGCGAGGCCCTTGCTGGAACCACCGCCAGACTGCCGCTGAGCCATCGCCCTAGCTAGCTCGCTCGGCGAGATCCGTCGTATCGATCGCCGGTTTCTAGATCGATATATAACAGATCGGGATCAACAACCAAGATTTATGTTGCTTGGTTTGCTAAGGGATTGGACTACAACTTTGCTAAGGGAACCGGGGCACTCCCCTCGTCTCCAGCGTTGGGCCATGGGGGAGGAGGGGCGGTGAACGGTGGTGCTGGGGCGGAGAACAACGACGGGGCGAAGACCAACATAGGAAAGTTTCGGCGATCGGTTCACTCGGCGGTGGCAAAGGATGTAATATTGCCAAAAGTTTAGAGATTAGTTCTATGTCTCAGAATTTTCCTTTCTATGCTTAAATCATTTCAGATCATTCTAAGCACTACACTTGACAAAAGATTTATTGCGGGTATACACAATACTAGGGTTTGGTTTGGTAGTTGGTTTGGATTCACATATTTGTTTTCCATCTTGTGTTCCTATATATGTTTATCATTGAATCTGTGTTATTTCGTATATGTAGATGTAATCACGATAGTTATAGATGTATCACCCATTGACAACATATATGTGAAAGGAAGGCTGACCTCGAAAAGGACTCTACGGATCACGGACACGAGGTTTGGAAAACTTAGCCCCTTGATTTGTATCATCATTACTTTTGAAACATGTTCGTTAGCAAGAAATACTTATACATGCTTGCTAAGCCATTTTAATATGTTCATCTAAATATACATATGATTTCTCTGTGTGATGAAACAAGTAAACCAGAGAGAAACACTTATTTTTTGGTTGTAAGATGTACGAGACAACAGACAAGGATGCATGTTCTGAGTATTATTTTAGTTATTTCTCTCTTTAGTAATCCTTTTGTCTAGAAAAATAATCTGTTGGTGTTTCTGTTACTGAACTTAACCTATCTACTAGCTATGGCCCTCCCGTCTTCCAGACGCTAGGGTGGAAAGACAGGATTCCACCGAACGAAGTGCCAAAGTGGAGCCTAATCTCTCTTCTAGATCTGGTCTGTAGGAACATATTACCCCAAAATACAGAGAATTGACACTTGGCACCATAGATATTAGTACTTCATAAAACTTCTCCTTTCAATTATTTCATGAGATAGTTTTGCCATATACTATACGTATCAACTTCACCTATTCGCATGTTTGCAAATTGGTGCGTTGCGGGAATAAGAATCTCATCTATAACATGGCTCAACATGAATAGCCTACAACACAGCTATGTTGTACTCAGTATGCTACACTAGATCATCAGGGTGTGGAAGCCTGTTGGAACACTGAGAATCAGGATAAAGCTGTGAAAGGTATCACAATCGTTTCCCTAGGTAGCTAGCTATAAAATTGTTTTGCATTATTCTTTATGCTCCACAATTCCGTCTCCATGCAATGCTTTATCAGTTTATTGCAACACAGTAAGCACAAGTTCTTGCCTAATTTGAAGTTACATATGGGATTATTTAATGTTGGCACCTGATGACTAGAATTGGCATGTATGCATAATAGATCTTTTATGTTGACTTATCAGGCTGGAGATCGTGGACGTGCTTGAGAGTAAGGAAAATATGCAGTCTGCTCCTAGCAACGAGGATCTGCAGTAGGACTATGCAAGCATTCAAGACAGCCTTTTATCTAGATGTTGTTCACTCCATGTCGGTTTGTCTGATGGATATGAATCTCCAATATCCTCAAGAGAGCTCTTCTCACTGGAGCTCGCAAAGACAACTTTGCTGATGGCGCTACCGCATTTAGTGGCATCATTTTTGTGTTAAGAGAGAAGGTATATTGGATTGCCCTAACTTACTGGAGTGCACCATGGACAATAACTAAAAATACAGACATGTTACGCCTAGGTTCGTCACAAATGTAAGCGCCTTTGAGTGTACCGCAGCAGGCAGGTTGTGTGCCGACTCTATGTATGCGGCGCGGCGAAGCGCGCTTGTTCGTCTAGTATATTGAAAGTTTTAAACTGATTGTCCGTGAAATTTCATGTTGCTGCGATATGCTAGCTACTCTCTCGAGGGGTCGAGGACGTGCCCGGCAAAGACGATGGCGCCGGTCTTCTTCTCCACAATGAAGTAGGCGAACGGATGATCAGCAACGAAATCAACCGGCGGCGGCCTCTGGCAGCATGTTATCCTCGTCTCACGAAATATGTTGACGGCGGCGGCCTCGGTGCCTTCCTCGTTCACCTCGATGACCGCCTTGTGGACGACATCGCTCAGGACCAGTGGGTAGCCGGCCTCCGTCATGTCGGACAGGTCGGCCGCTTCTTCCTGGAACGGCAGCCGAAGGCCAAGCTTGTTGAGGACGCCGACGACACTGCTGTGGAAGGACAGCTTGAACCTTGGCAGCTTAAACTCGTCGACCTCGACCTTTTGATGAGGCAGGTGCTGGTGCAGGAAGCCCGGACGTGAAGCGATCGCGTCCATAAGGCTTGGTAAGCCATCGTCGGCGTCGGGGAGGAAGATGCACATGGAGAAGTGTGTAGAGGAAGTGTATCCATCAGGATTAACAATTAGAGCTTTCTTCTTGTACCAAAGTTGTAGCACCTTGAAGCCATCGTGCACGGCGACGAACTGCGTGTGCCCGCTCTGCATGAAGGGCACGTCGACGGGGCCGGCGGAACGGTGCGTTCTCCGTGGCACTCTGGTGGAAGCGTCGGTCCCACTTGCCCTTGAAGTACACGGCGTTGCCGAGCACGACGCGGGTGAACGGGTGCACCAACTCCGGGCTGAGAACGGAGTCGAACAGGCCGTTCGTGACGCGCTCCACCCACTCGTTGATCAGCCGGCATGCTCCCTCCGGGTCGCCGCGGAGGTCGACGGTGGACGCCTCGGCCTTGTACGCGCCGTCGACCACGGCATCGCGGAAGCCGGGCTTGAGCGGGCAGGACACGTCGCTCCAGACGCCGCACGCGAACGCCACGCGCGGGCCACCGCAGCCGGACTGGTCACGCAGCGCGTCCACCGCCGCGGCCATGAACTCGTCGAGCTCTTCGCGGGACCGCGTGCCGAGGACGCTGAGGATCTCCTCCAGAGTGGCGCCACGGGCACCGGCGGCCACGACCGCCAGCGCCGTGTAGATGGTCAGCGGCGAGAAGACCAGGTTGCTGTTCGGGTGCTTCCCTGCGAGCACACGCGCGAGGCCGGCAGAGAACGCCGCGAGGCCCTTGCTGGAACCACCGCCAGACTGCCGCTGAGCCATCGCCCTAGCTAGCTCGCTCGGCGAGATCCGTCGTATCGATCGCCGGTTTCTAGATCGATATATAACAGATCGGGATCAACAACCAAGATTTATGTTGCTTGGTTTGCTAAGGGATTGGACTACAACTTTGCTAAGGGAACCGGGGCACTCCCCTCGTCTCCAGCGTTGGGCCATGGGGGAGGAGGGGCGGTGAACGGTGGTGCTGGGGCGGAGAACAACGACGGGGCGAAGACCAACATAGGAAAGTTTCGGCGATCGGTTCACTCGGCGGTGGCAAAGGATGTAATATTGCCAAAAGTTTAGAGATTAGTTCTATGTCTCAGAATTTTCCTTTCTATGCTTAAATCATTTCAGATCATTCTAAGCACTACACTTGACAAAAGATTTATTGCGGGTATACACAATACTAGGGTTTGGTTTGGTAGTTGGTTTGGATTCACATATTTGTTTTCCATCTTGTGTTCCTATATATGTTTATCATTGAATCTGTGTTATTTCGTATATGTAGATGTAATCACGATAGTTATAGATGTATCACCCATTGACAACATATATGTGAAAGGAAGGCTGACCTCGAAAAGGACTCTACGGATCACGGACACGAGGTTTGGAAAACTTAGCCCCTTGATTTGTATCATCATTACTTTTGAAACATGTTCGTTAGCAAGAAATACTTATACATGCTTGCTAAGCCATTTTAATATGTTCATCTAAATATACATATGATTTCTCTGTGTGATGAAACAAGTAAACCAGAGAGAAACACTTATTTTTTGGTTGTAAGATGTACGAGACAACAGACAAGGATGCATGTTCTGAGTATTATTTTAGTTATTTCTCTCTTTAGTAATCCTTTTGTCTAGAAAAATAATCTGTTGGTGTTTCTGTTACTGAACTTAACCTATCTACTAGCTATGGCCCTCCCGTCTTCCAGACGCTAGGGTGGAAAGACAGGATTCCACCGAACGAAGTGCCAAAGTGGAGCCTAATCTCTCTTCTAGATCTGGTCTGTAGGAACATATTACCCCAAAATACAGAGAATTGACACTTGGCACCATAGATATTAGTACTTCATAAAACTTCTCCTTTCAATTATTTCATGAGATAGTTTTGCCATATACTATACGTATCAACTTCACCTATTCGCATGTTTGCAAATTGGTGCGTTGCGGGAATAAGAATCTCATCTATAACATGGCTCAACATGAATAGCCTACAACACAGCTATGTTGTACTCAGTATGCTACACTAGATCATCAAGGTGTGGAAGCCTGTTGGAACACTGAGAATCAGGATAAAGCTGTGAAAGGTATCACAATCGTTTCCCTAGGTAGCTAGCTATAAAATTGTTTTGCATTATTCTTTATGCTCCACAATTCCGTCTCCATGCAATGCTTTATCAGTTTATTGCAACACAGTAAGCACAAGTTCTTGCCTAATTTGAAGTTACATATGGGATTATTTAATGTTGGCACCTGATGACTAGAATTGGCATGTATGCATAATAGATCTTTTATGTTGACTTATCAGGCTGGAGATCGTGGACGTGCTTGAGAGTAAGGAAAATATGCAGTCTGCTCCTAGCAACGAGGATCTGCAGTAGGACTATGCAAGCATTCAAGACAGCCTTTTATCTAGATGTTGTTCACTCCATGTCGGTTTGTCTGATGGATATGAATCTCCAATATCCTCAAGAGAGCTCTTCTCACTGGAGCTCGCAAAGACAACTTTGCTGATGGCGCTACCGCATTTAGTGGCATCATTTTTGTGTTAAGAGAGAAGGTATATTGGATTGCCCTAACTTACTGGAGTGCACCATGGACAATAACTAAAAATACAGACATGTTACGCCTAGGTTCGTCACAAATGTAAGCGCCTTTGAGTGTACCGCAGCAGGCAGGTTGTGTGCCGACTCTATGTATGCGGCGCGGCGAAGCGCGCTTGTTCGTCTAGTATATTGAAAGTTTTAAACTGATTGTCCGTGAAATTTCATGTTGCTGCGATATGCTAGCTACTCTCTCGAGGGGTCGAGGACGTGCCCGGCAAAGACGATGGCGCCGGTCTTCTTCTCCACAATGAAGTAGGCGAACGGATGATCAGCAACGAAATCAACCGGCGGCGGCCTCTGGCAGCATGTTATCCTCGTCTCACGAAATATGTTGACGGCGGCGGCCTCGGTGCCTTCCTCGTTCACCTCGATGACCGCCTTGTGGACGACATCGCTCAGGACCAGTGGGTAGCCGGCCTCCGTCATGTCGGACAGGTCGGCCGCTTCTTCCTGGAACGGCAGCCGAAGGCCAAGCTTGTTGAGGACGCCGACGACACTGCTGTGGAAGGACAGCTTGAACCTTGGCAGCTTAAACTCGTCGACCTCGACCTTTTGATGAGGCAGGTGCTGGTGCAGGAAGCCCGGACGTGAAGCGATCGCGTCCATAAGGCTTGGTAAGCCATCGTCGGCGTCGGGGAGGAAGATGCACATGGAGAAGTGTGTAGAGGAAGTGTATCCATCAGGATTAACAATTAGAGCTTTCTTCTTGTACCAAAGTTGTAGCACCTTGAAGCCATCGTGCACGGCGACGAACTGCGTGTGCCCGCTCTGCATGAAGGGCACGTCGACGGGGCCGGCGGAACGGTGCGTTCTCCGTGGCACTCTGGTGGAAGCGTCGGTCCCACTTGCCCTTGAAGTACACGGCGTTGCCGAGCACGACGCGGGTGAACGGGTGCACCAACTCCGGGCTGAGAACGGAGTCGAACAGGCCGTTCGTGACGCGCTCCACCCACTCGTTGATCAGCCGGCATGCTCCCTCCGGGTCGCCGCGGAGGTCGACGGTGGACGCCTCGGCCTTGTACGCGCCGTCGACCACGGCATCGCGGAAGCCGGGCTTGAGCGGGCAGGACACGTCGCTCCAGACGCCGCACGCGAACGCCACGCGCGGGCCACCGCAGCCGGACTGGTCACGCAGCGCGTCCACCGCCGCGGCCATGAACTCGTCGAGCTCTTCGCGGGACCGCGTGCCGAGGACGCTGAGGATCTCCTCCAGAGTGGCGCCACGGGCACCGGCGGCCACGACCGCCAGCGCCGTGTAGATGGTCAGCGGCGAGAAGACCAGGTTGCTGTTCGGGTGCTTCCCTGCGAGCACACGCGCGAGGCCGGCAGAGAACGCCGCGAGGCCCTTGCTGGAACCACCGCCAGACTGCCGCTGAGCCATCGCCCTAGCTAGCTCGCTCGGCGAGATCCGTCGTATCGATCGCCGGTTTCTAGATCGATATATAACAGATCGGGATCAACAACCAAGATTTATGTTGCTTGGTTTGCTAAGGGATTGGACTACAACTTTGCTAAGGGAACCGGGGCACTCCCCTCATCTCCAGCGTTGGGCCATGGGGGAGGAGGGGCGGTGAACGGTGGTGCTGGGGCGGAGAACAACGACGGGGCGAAGACCAACATAGGAAAGTTTCGGCGATCGGTTCACTCGGCGGTGGCAAAGGATGTAATATTGCCAGACGGTCAGGGGCAAAAGTGTCCAATAAAAATCAGAACGAAAAATCAGACGAACCTACCTCAACGTAAATTAGTAGATAGATAGATAGATAGATATATAACAGATCGGGATCAACAACCAAGATTTATGTTGCTTGGTTTGCTAAGGGATTGGACTACAACTTTGCTAAGGGAACCGGAGTACTAGTTTGTATATGCACGTTAATCAATTCGCGAACGCTACATATACAGTTACATCTTTCTCAAAGTTGTAAAACTCTCGGGCGAGAGATTCTCTGGGCCATTTCCTTGTACTAACGTTCCGGGATCGCTACATATACAGTATACTCATCGTCTGTTTGATTCCAATGTGTCGGGTATATCAGACGAGTCGAGTTCAAATCAACTACGAGAACTAGATTGCACTAGTGAAAAAGAGGTCTCGGCCTGTAAAGGCCTTTAGTCTCGATTTTGAAACCGGAATTAACCATGCGGGATAGAGGTCCACACATCAGTTCCGGCCCGCTCTCCGGTCAGGACAAATGGTTCTTCACGTGGCCGTCGCGGTACGCGTGGTGCACTCATATTAGTTTCGGCCGGTGTTACGGACCGTGAAAACTGGCTCTCTGCCGTGGCAGCATTTTGGACATTTTCTCTGCCACGGCATAAAATTCATTTTATATATTTTTTATTTTAAAATAGTTTTCGAATATTTCTAACGCTATTCATTTTCGAATTTATTTTGTATTTGTTTCCATTTTGTATTCTTTTTACATATCGTATACGTTTATGCATATATAAGATAACTTGTCTTACGAGATCGAGCATATAAATATATACAATTTTAGATAATTGCATAGAGATCACAATTACCGGGACTAGAGCCCGTCTATTCGATTACGGGCCGGGATCATCATTAGTGTCTATTCACACTAAATTCTCTGGCGTCGTCTACCATCTCTGTCAACAAAAACCCCGTCAGTTTTTCTGCAACTCCTAGTACGCTGACAATAATAAAATGATGTTGTGAATGTATTGCTTACGTCGACTCTATAATCTTTATGCTCAGTGGTAAACATGCGAATAAACTCGCAACGTAGTATCCATATAGATTCGTCCCTGATGGCTGTCTCGCGCACAAAATAATAATCTAACATCATAGTTATATTGAAACTAGAAGTAAAGAGATACGTGGACATATCACGCATTACTTATCGAGGCCGGCTTAAACGTCAGCTTCTTACTAAACGTATCACGCTTGAACCGGTTCCAAACCCTGTCCGGCAAAGAAAATGAATGAAGTTATTACCTGATATCTCAGGAAATCAATAAAAGAGACCGATATATCACGAAAATTACCTCTGGAGCATGTCCTGCATGTTAGGGAACTCTTCCAGTGTCTCTTTAATGAGTCCATGACTTCAACTGTTCCCTTATCAACTTGAATGTATAGCAGAATCTAGTGAAAATTACACACGTTTATATATATTAGTAACTCATGAGTTACACATAACACCGAGTAAGCAAAAATGAATGTGTACAACAGAGTAAGACCCTCACTTGAAATTGTAAGGAAACAGTATGTGGTCACAGAAATTTTGCTCCATTAGAAATCTTAGAAGGTTTTCCTCCGTCTCCTCGGGTTTTTTCATTAGCGGATCTATATGTACTTTATCTGGGTCAATGAACCCAATATTAAAGATTGTCCTTCTTTTACATTCCGGGATCTTCATCTGCATAATAATAGAGTACAAAAGGATATAATGAGGATAATTACATGCAGTAAACTAAACAACCGAACAACTTATATGTAGACAGCGAATTCAACAACTTACAGACAATAGCAACTCATCATAGATTTGTCGAGGACGTCGAGATTGTATAACTGGAAGAGTTTTAGAAACTCAACATGGACCTCGTCAGCTCTGAAGTAGTACTCACGTGAGACTTTTTCTATGATCATTGTTCTCTCCTTCTTTACGGCTGTCAAGTACCAGTTATGGAGATTCCACATTTGTGTTGACAATTCTTGCTACTTCTCTTTGTTGACCAAATCCTTCCTTGGGACATATCTAGGGACTACAACAACCTTGGGTAACTTGTCGTCTTGGAAACATAACAATGCAGCAACACTCACATTCATACTGGCCACCAACTCCGCAGCTTTTTCCATATCTATTGGTTGGGGAACATTTTCGGATAACACCTTGAGGGGTGGGATCGACTATTTGGCCTGTTGTCCAAGCTAGGGAACGTCTGATTTTTTACCGCTTGCTCTTTTACTTGATTTGCTCCCGACTGCACTTTTACTTCATAATTTGCTCCCGCTTGCACTTTTACTTGATTTGTTCTTTGTCACTTCCTTCTCAAGTATATGTAGATAGTCATCTGGCTTATGGTGCAACTTATATTGCAATTTGGTGTTCAGAAAATCAAGTGCACATGCTTTTTGCTTCTCGGTGTATACCGAGGCGGGATCGGGGTTCTTCTTTTGAAAATGCGCATCACATTCGGCCTTCACTACTAGGAAAAGGGCTATAGGTAATCCACACATCCGTGGATCACATGGTTGAAGTGCCCCACGGATAAAACAGGCATGGCTCACCAGTGAGCAGTGCCCTACTAGTAACTAGAACAACTGTGGCACACGTTGTCTTAGTGCGCCACAGATATGTGTGGGCCAGGGGCCTGCTGGCCGCATGCCATATACCCGTAGCGCACATGGGGTAAGTGCGCTACGGTTGTTAGGGATAGCCGTAGCGCACATGAGGCAAGTGCACTACGCCTAAGTTAAGCACCCTCTGCTCCGTAAATGGGCAAACACATCCGTGGCGTACTCCTGGCATGTGCGCCACGGTTTTTATTAATGCATGTGGCGCACTAGGGCCACGTGCGCCACAGATGTGTCGACCATTTTTTTGGCAGCTCCACTTTATGCATATGTGACTATCCACCACCCACACTTCACTTTCCCCTCTTTCTTCCTCCTTAGATATAGTCGGGATCCTCCTCCTTCCCACCTCAATTTCTTCACCCATTCACCATTTTTAGCATGTAGAAATTGCCTTGGATGTTACATACATAATAGAGGAAGCTCTCCTTCCAGACACGCCATCCTCTCGGTCGATCTCGCACACCTCTCCTTTCCATCTTCTCGATCGGTCTCTCATCTCGGTAAGTTGTCCATGTAAGGATGCGTTCATGTGTATATGGATGATATGCTCATATGTATGTAGAGGATCGATGCTCGCGTGTGTATGGAGAGGATCGATGCTCATGTGTGTGTATATGGAGAGGATCGATGCTCATGCATGTGTGTATGGAGAGGATCGATGCTCATGTATGTGTGTATGGAGAGGATGATATGTTCATGTGCATGGATCGGTCTCTCTCTTGTGTTTGTGTGTGAATGAGTTTCCATTTGTTTTGCCAAAATGTTGATTCATTTCCATTTTGGCAGGACTATGGCATTTTGCAAAGGTCCTTATTTTAGGATAGGTCATGCCAAAATTTTCTATCGACCATTGCATGCATGCATTGATTATGTGGTTCTAATAAACTTCTAATTGTACCGTGTACACCGCGCAGGCAACCATGGTCCTCATAATGAGCGAAGACATTGTGGCTAGATTTTTGAAATGTGCGATGACCGACATGATAGGAAATAACAAGACGGAGATAATATGTCCGTGCAGAAGATGGAAACTCAACTGGCTGATCGACCCAGATTTCGGGCATCTGCAGGCGCACCTGCTCCGCCATGTTTTCATGGATGGATACACTCGTTGGATAAGCGATGACGAAGAAGATGGAGACGGTGAAGGTGGGCAACATGACGATGATCATCACGGCGAGGACGGGTGAGATGATGAAGAGTCTCCTAGAGATGGTGAAGGTGCGGAAGCAGACCGGGATGATGATGATCTAGATGCCGAAGGAGCAGACGACGATGGAACAACGTCAGGCTAGGTGCGGGACCCTTATGTGCAAGAGCTACTTCTCAAGCAGACGAGTAACGCCAGGGCTGCCGCTAGAGAGAAAGCCAAGCTTGCGCAACTTGAGAAAGACGCGGTTACTCCATTGTATGAAGGATGCAGGCCCGATGGTACCCGGTTGAATGTAACGCTCAAGGCTATGGAGATGAAGGAAAAACACAAATTGAGCGACGCAAGCTTCGACGATATGATGGAATTCTGGCACGATCGTCTCCCGGAGGGGAACATGTGTCCAACTAGTATCGAGGACGCCAAGAAAATCATCTGTCCTCTCGATCTACCGCACGTTAGATACCACGTATGCATCAACGATTGCATCATTTATCGGGGCGAGGACGCGGAGAAAACCACATGTCCGATGTGCGGCGTGAGTCGATACAAGAAAGGAAACAAAGCACCTCGAAAAGTGGTATGGTATTTTCCTATCACTCCTCGTCTGCAACACTATTTCATGGACCCTAAGGAAGCGAAGCTCATGCAATGGCATGCAGAAAGGAAGAAGCCAGGAGATGACGATGACCCCGAAAAGGAAGAGCTGCCGACGCACCCTTCAGATGCTAGCCAGTGGAAAGCATTGGACCTCGAATTCCCAGAATTCGATGGAGATTTGAGGAACATCAGGATTGGTGCGAGCATTAATGGACTCAATCCGTTTGGTAGCCAAAGCAGCAAGCACAGCACTTGGCCCGTGTTTGTATGGATGTACAACCTCCCTCCATGGTTGTGCATGAATAAGGAGTACATACAAATGAGTATGCTAATTCAAGGGCCGAAACAACCTGGCACTAACATCAATCTTTATCTCGGGCTGTTGAAAGAGGATCTAGCCATGTTATGGGAATCTGGAGCCAATACTTACAACGCTGTCGCACAAGATTATTTCACTATGAGATCCGCGTTGGTCACTACGGTGCAAGACTATCCAGGTTGCGGGTATATCTCGGGGCAGGTTATCCAAGGATTCTCCGCATGCGTTAGGTGCATGGATAACCCAAGCTATCTCCAACTAGAGAAAGATCCAGGGTCTTCCAAAAACGTGTTCATGGCGCATCGGAGGTGGCTCGGCAAGAATGATCCATGGAGAAAACATGGAGATCTGTTCGATGGCAAATCCAAGACCCGAGGAATCCCAGAGCGGAGGAGCAGCGAAGAAGTGGAAGAATTGCTGAAAAACTGGAAAGATTGTCCTAAGCATAAAAAGAAGTGAAAGAGGCAGCAAGACAAGCCGCTGCTGAAGGTATGGAAAACAAGGTCTTTTTTCTAGGATTTGTCATACTGGAAGTTTCTCCGCACGCCTCATAGCCTTGACATCATGCATATCACGAAAAACGTGTGCGAGAGTCTGGTCTCCACCATAATCAAGGCACAGCCTGATATTCATGGGCATCCGGAAGGAGCTTCACGGAGGACGCACTACTCCTGATGATCAGGAAGATGACGATGATCATGAGTCAGAGGCGACACAAGGTTGTCAGAAGGGTAAAAAGTTCAAGAAGAACGAATATTACTGCCCTCCTTCTTGCTTCACTCTAAGCCAGGATGAGATCAAACAAGTTTTCAAGTGCCTTCTAGGAGTCAAATTTCCTTACGGCTACGCGGGCAAGATAAGCATATACCTAGACAAGGTGAAGCAGAGGTTCAATGGCATGAAGTCTCACGACTGTGCTGTGCTAATGACGCAGGTACTTCTGGTTGCACTAAGAGGGATAACGTTTGTGCTCACGACTGTTCAGAGGTTCAGAGCATGTTCGTGAAACGTTGTTTGGCCTCTGCAAGTTTTTCGACATCATCTCTAGAAAGTCGATTGGTGTGAATCAGCTCGGAAGGCTACAGGAGGAGATCGTGGTAATACTATGCGAGCTTGAGGTCTATTTCCCGCCCGCATTCTTCAACATTATGGTGCATCTGCTGGTCCATGTTGTGGAGGACATCGTCCAACTTGGGCCGATGTTCCTCCGCAGCATGATGGCATTCAAAAGGATGAACGGACACATCAAAGGATATGTTCATAACAGGTCCCGTCCAGATGGAAGCATATCCAAGGGCTTTCTGGCCGAAGAGTGCATCTCTTTCTGCACGAATTATCTAGACATCGAGAACCCTATCGGTCTTCCCGTCAACAGGCACCTTGGGAAGCTCGACGGATCTGGTCACCGAGAGGATCGTCGCGTACTGCATGCAGACTTCGATTGTCGACGCGCAGACTTTGATCGAGCAAATCTTGTCGCGCTACAACATTTAGAACTGGTCGATCCTTGGGTACAGAAGCACAAAAGGTGAATCGAGAAGAAGTACAGTGACCGGGGCATACAGAGGACGCATGGATAAATAATCAAAGAGCACAACTCAGATTTCACGCGTTGGTTTAGGCAGACGCTCCTTGATAATCCCCCGCGATCGCATTCTTCTGACACGAAAAAGATCATATTCACCTTGTCGCAGGGACCCATGCAAAACCTGGTGACCTATCAGGCATATGATATCAATGGCTATACATTCTACAGGGAGGAAAAGGACAACAAGTGTGATTATTAGAACTCAGGCGTAACGTCGGAATTCTACACCGATGACAACATGAAGGAAAGATTCTATAGAAGGATCGAGGAGATCTAGGAGCTCGACTACTGTGGAGAAAATGTGTCGATGTTTCGTGTTAGATGGGCAAAGAGCGTCGAAAGAGAAGACCGGTATTTCACAACCATGGTTATACCCGAAGCAGCCAAATTCAAGGCCGCCGGTGCGAACGTGGTCACAAAAAATAAACCGTGGGTACTAGCTAGCAAAGTGGACCAATGTTTTTTCATTACCGACCTGAAAAATCCTAGCCGTGTTGTCGTGAGGAGAGGAAAAAGAAACATCATTAGAATGGATGGACTCGCCAACGAGCAAGACTTCGACCAGTACGGCGATCCAAAGATTGAAGATAACGACGACTATGATGCAGCAACATACATCACAAGAAAAAAAAGGAAAACCCTACCCAAAAATGGTAGCCCGTTCGAAAGAAGAAACATTAAAGTGTTGGAGCTAAATTATTCAACCGCGACAAAGAATGGAAAAAATATTGTAAAACGCTAGCTCAAAAAATATTGTAAAACATGTGGTCAAAAATATTGTAATATTCATGGACAAATTATTATTTAATTTAGTTATACTTTGAATCATATTTGTACCACTTTTATGACATATATTATCACTTTTGGGCATTTTTGGAATATTTAAAAGTATTTTAAAAACAAAACAAAACTTTTATGGCATATATCACCACATTTGGGAATTTTTTGGAACATTTAAAAGTATTTTTAAAATAAAAACAAAAAAGGTGGGCACCAGGATTCGAACTTGGGTGCTCATAGGTTTAGAATAGAGAAGTGGGTCGAACTAGTGGGATAGGGCACTGGTAGTGTTAACTAGAGGGGTGGCCGCCCTCTTATGTGACTAGTCGTACCCAGTTAGGCATAGCGCACCCTAGACAAGTGCGCTATGGTTGGCCAGGGTGCGCTACGCCAAACTGGGTACGACTAGTCGTGCCACGTCCGCCTCTCTCATCCCCATCTCAATCAGACACCGCATCAAGCCCAAGACCGAGCCCCGCCACCACCTCTCGATCCTCCACCGCTCGAGGAGGAGGCCGTGGAGGAGGAGCCCAAGCCCTGCCAGCCGCCGCCGCTCGAGGAGGAGGCCGTGGATGAGGAGGAGGCCCGTGCGCGCGCAGCTCGATCCGAGGAGGAGGCCCGTGCGCGTCCGATCGAGGAGGAGGAGGAGTCCATGGAGAAGCCCACAGTCGTCCGCCCGCCATCGTCGTCCTCATCTCAGAGGTGAGCGTCGCCCCTCCCCTCTCTCCTTCTCTTCCTCTCTCCCCTCTCTCTGCAGGCCATGCTTAGGGTTCAGATTAGGGTCGCCCTCCCCTCTCTCGCTCTCTCCCTCACTCTACAGGCGACAAGAAGCTAGCTAGGGTTAGCAAATTAATCTTGAATGTTAGCCCATGATTGAAAACATAGAATGAGGTTGACAGTGAGGTTAGCAGTTGATAGTGAGGTTAGCAGTTGATATAATCTGTTGTGTTGACAGTGAGGTTGTAGTTGATATAATCTGCTAGGGTTATCAAATTCATCATACTTACTTTTTAACTGCTGTGTTGACAGTGAGGAGTTGACAGTGATATTTGCTTGTTGTAATTGTTGACAATGAAGCAAGACATAGAGAGGGACTATTCTACTTTAATAGTCGTCTTACTGATGACTGCTAATTTGTTTGTAGTTCCTTATCATCCTTTTGGACCAGTACTGCTTGTAGTTCTCACATAGATGTCTACCAGTTGTTGGAAAGGAAAGCTTGGTGGTTTGTCATTTCTATAAAATTGTAAATCTTGAATACACTAAGATGGTCCCTCTTTAGATTTCCATCGTTATAACTTCAGTACAATGATCTATGTGTCAAGAACTGCATCAAATATAGCCATGTCTTGAAATAACGAGTCTTATATATGCCTGGTGCAACTAATTTATTTGCATTGAATCTTGCAAATCAAATCAGCTAATTTCTATATGACTGGTGCAACTGATGTTCTAATTTATACTTGTCTCTGGAAACTGCAACTGTACATCTACAAAGATATAGTACACGCTTACTCCTAAAAGTTACACTGACTATGGTGTTGTCCTGTAAATCAATGACATGCTTGCTTGTTTAAGTTAAGAGTATAGATAAGTCCAAACCTGAACATCAGTTCAGGACTTCTTATCATGGTGGACCCTAACAAATGGACATCTCTGAGTTTGGAAATTGCTGTACACACATTCATAAACTTGTGTGCTGCTATGTATTTGCTTGCTGTCATAAAATCTGCATGTTGTATTTGCTTGTTTGCTATAATGACAGGTGCTATAATCTGTGGTTTGCTTGTTGTCATCATGTTGTATTTTCTTGCTATCATCATTTGAATGCTGTCATTTGATATCATCAAGCATTAGTTAAGTTCTGAGATAGTTGTTTGGAAGCTAGCACTTGGTTATGATCAGAAGCACTTGGTTATGGTGTATTATCTTTTTGTTATTGTTGTAGCACTTGAAATTGTGCTTGTGCTTGTATGAAGCACTTTCTTATGTCGTGTATGCAGGTTCTTGTATGAAATGAGTCCCGATTTTTTCCGGAATGTTGATTAACTTCTGTTTCGGCAGAAATCGGGCACTCCTAGTTTAAGTAAATTAGCAAAGGTCATGCCGGATTTTTCTGTGCACTTTATTACTAACCAATTATTTGCTTTTTATTAGTGCAAAGATGTGTGACAACGACGAGGCTGGCTGTTCTAAGCGCATCAGCGCTGAAGGAGAAGTCATACCTCCGAATAAACAATTGACATTCTGGGAGGCGGCCCAGCGGCTAGAAGACGATGAAGAATACCATCCTTCGGAGAGCGAGGACGATGAGATGGAATACGCTGAGGAAGAGACGAAGGAACGGCGAATGATGAAACCACTGATGGCAGCGAGGGCACAAGGAGTGGTAGCAATCCTCCTAAGAAGAAGAAGCAGAAGGAACGGCGCCCGAACACGGTCGACACCGTCAGAGAGGAAATTACCAAAGTGCGCCCAACAGGGGTTCCTTTGGCGCCCGACCTTGTCATCAGAGGGTACGGTGGGCAAGTGGCGGCGATCACCCGGACAGCCATATCGATCAACACCGAGAATCTCTGGCATAAAGATAATGGACACTTGCGCACACTCATCTTAGAGAAGCTGCACACAAGATACAAGTTCCCCACTGAGTATCGGAACACAAATTATCATGGGAATGAAGTAAACAAATCCGCCCACACAAAGATGAGCACCGCCTTGGCCAGCTGGAGAACCTGAATAAAGAAGAAGATCTATAAAGAAGGCAAAGTCTAGAGGAGATCCAGAAGATTGCCCCGCAGATCACCGAAGATCAGTACCAGGAGTTCACAGACTGGTGCGAATCAGAAAGAGCCCAGGCCTCGAGTAATCGGGGAAAGGTGCTGTAGGCGATGAATATAGGTCACCACCATCTTGGATCCGGTGGATACAGAACCGCGGATGCCAAATGGGATAAGGAGGATGACGAGTATAGAGCTAAGGGAATAGCTAACCCCTTTGCGAATTTCGAAAAGGGGTAGCTTCAAAACTTCATCAGGGCCCGTTACCATGTGGACCCAAAAACCAAACAACTCACCGCGGATCCTGCGGTGAAGGAATTCGAGGAAATTGTGGTAAGTAATTGAATTAACGCGAATCAAATCGATTGCATTCTAATCGATGAAGTCGAGTTTCTAAACGGTTCACTGTTACTTCTTCTGCAGGAGGAGGAAATTATTGCTAGTCATGGATCCCAGGGTTCGACGGCGGCCACCCGGTGGGATAACCCTTTTAGCAGGGCGATGATCCGGCCCAAGAAAATCACGCTAGTTACGAAGAAGTCGTCGTCGGCTGGCCATCTGGCTAGCCTCGAGGGTAAGAATTGGGTGGATCATTTTGCTCCACCGTCGAGGACACGTGTGGCACCATCGGGAAGGAGCGAGGAGGAAGACCGCTGATGGTGCTGACAGAGCACTTCGTTGGAAACCCTAGAGCAAGGTGTGATGAGCACAGCAGCAAGTCTTCCCTCAGTAGAGACCGAGGTTATCGAACCAGAAGGAGGAAGAAAACGTCACACAGGTGTTGCAACCAACGCGGAGACCTGCACAACACAAACTCAAGACTTTGCCCCAACGAATCAATGAGGTTGTCAAACTCACCGGTTTGCTGTAATAAAGGATTAAACGTATGGTGTGGAAGGTAGTGGTTTGCAGCAAGTAAACAAGTAACAGTGGAAGATGTATCAATGGTAAAGATTGTACCGGGGTCCATAGTTCACTAGAGGTGCTCTCCTTAGATAAACCAGATGGCATGAAGGGTAAACAAATTACAGCAGGGCAATTGACAGGAACTGAGTAAGGCATAACAATGCAATTACTAGTCAAAAAGATCCTATGATATTCGATTGGGCAATACAACAAGATACATAGACCGCCATCCAACTGCATCTATGACTAGAAGTCCACCTTCGGGTTATCATCCGAACCCCCTCAAGTATTAAGTTGCAAGCAACAGACAACTACTTTAAGCAAAGTGTGTAAGGTAAACAGTCCACATGTTCTATGAACAAGAGACCGTTGTTTTCTCCCTAGTAGCAACAACACATCTACAACCGAAGAGATTTATGTCACTTCCCTTGGAAACTAGAGGCATGAACCCACTATCGAGCATAAATACCCCCTCTTGGAGTCACTAGCAACTACTTGGCCAAGATAGCTACTAACAACAGAGAGCATGCAAGATCACAAACAACACAGACATGATAGAATCATAAAGACAAAACCATTAATCATACCAACATAATAATCTCAATATCCATCGGATCCCCCACAAACACAACATGCATGATTACAAATAGATTACATATTGATCATGAACGGAGCTCACAAGATCTATACATGAAAGCAAAAAAGAGGAGATACAACCATCTAGCTACTACATGGACCCATAGTACAAGGTGGAACTACTCACGGATCATACCGGAGAGAAGGCCTCTGGGATGATCTCCCCTCCGACAGGGTGTCGGGAAGAACTTCAGATCCCCCTGATCTAGGGACGATGGTGGTGGCGGCTACAGATGGTTTCATGGAGATTTGATCGGGTGCTTAGGGTTTCTGCATCGGGGGCTTCTTACAAGCGAAGGGGGAGGCCGAGGAGGTGACCAGGGGGGCCAAACCCTAGCCAGGCGTGGGCCCACCCCTGTCCGCGCCTGGGGGGTCTGGCTTCCCTGGCCCGCTTCCTCGTCTCCCCTCTGGACTTCTTGTTTCCCACGGAACATAATTGACTTTGACGTTTGTCCCGTCCAATTCCGAGAATATTTCTTTACTAACTTTTCTGAAACCAAAAACAGCAGAAAACAGGCATCTGGTACTGTTGCAACTTGTTACTAGTTTAGTACCCAAAAACATGTAAAAAGCACCTCAAAGTGTAGATAAGCAAAGCAAAGTAGATACTAAACAAGCATGGAGCATCAAAAATTATAGATACGTTTCCAACGTATCAACATCCCCAAGCTTAACTCCTACTCGTCCTCGAGTAGGTAAGTGATAAAAGAATAATTTTTGAGGTGACATGCACCCTCATAATAAAGATCCAACCATTTGCAAGCATTGAAAGCTGGGATCAAAGAACTCTAAACATGTGCATGAAAGATGGAGTTCTGACAATAGGACATGGTGACTATGCATGCAACATGACAAGCTACAAACAAAGATCGTGAATAACATGCAGTGAAAAACGTTTGTTTGTTTCACATACAGAAAACATGGCATAGTGGCAATTAGCTTGTCCCTCAGAGAGTAGCAATATAGATGCATAGGACACCTTCAAAGTCCACAAGGGTGACTAGAAATAAATAGCACAAGAACAAGTAATATCACAATATGCATCAATTAATAAGCTTTGGAACACTACACACAGATGACAACTATGCTCTCTTAATGGTGCCTAAAGGTAGAAGGTGGAGACTCAATAATGGTGGAAGAAAGGCCTTTTTGTAAAGTAAGAAGGGATTACAGGTTTCAAAAAGAGCCTCCAAAAATTATGGTACTTGTTAGCTTTCAGCCCTCATTGCCCCTATCATAAGCATCTTGAAGTGATTAAGGTTAAAGTGGCAAACATGGAGTATATGCTTGACGAAGTATAAGTTGGCAATCTCAAGTCCCTTGAATACGAGGGCCACACCTCATGCATACTCAACTTGGGGTCCAGGTAAGTTCTTGTCATTGTAAGTATTTGCATATCATTGAGAACCGCCAACGGGGTACCCCTTGCACATGGTACAGGAGCTTTCCCATAACCAAAATGATAAGGCAAGCAGACAATGAGCATCTCAGTAATCTTTTTATTTACCATATGCATAGCTTTTTATTGATGATGCTTCATAGATAGCTCACTATGGTGATGCTGCAAGTTTCCACCATGATTAGGCATGGCTTATGCTAGCGTCCCAGGCGTTTCTCTAACACGGAATACAAACTCCATGGACTCACAAGTTCCCTCTTTATTTCACACCGATGATATCCATAGACAAAAGAGCATGATATCAACTGAGTACAAAGTACAAGTGCAATATTGAAAACGTTCCCCATGACAGCACGATTCTTCTAATTCCAACTTATAAGTGCAAGAATATACAACAAAGTTGTCACAATGGTTCAAGTTTATTAGGGGCAAAGAATATAAAGTGTGCCATCAAGTTCTTGAGGGCTTTAATCACTAAGTTTTCACATAACAAAATAGTTTTTAATTGAAAGATAGTTGAAAACAAGAATATACTTGGAATGGTGTACCACACCATGCATAGGAGTTTATAGTGGAAACTTTGGAATAACTTGGTTTTTTGGGAGTTTGAGGCATGAGTAGAACTTACTCATACAAGTGGAGGCTAGCAAAAGACTGGGAGCAACCAACTAAGAGAGCATAATGGCCATAACCATGTAGTGCAACAAAGCATATTAATCAAAGCAAAGAGTGGCACTACAAGTCAAGGACTAAATGATCATAGAGGCTAATGGTGACTTGTCATAGTCATAACATGGTGTGAGCATGTGCCAAGTCAACCCAAGCAAAGCATCAAAGGAGAATACCACAATACTATACTTTTGCATGCTAAAACAACGCATAATTTCTTCAAGGCACACTAAGCAATCCGAATTGTTTGGAACAAGACATGGTACAACAATAATCACTATGCATAAGATCAAAACAACACCTAGCATGTCATGCTAAGTCTAAGTCACAGTCAATGCAAGCTCCTTTTGTACTTCAAGCAAGAACTTACTACTCCTTTCCAACACCAAGCAACTTATTTGCAAAACAACACAGCGAGAACGGGGGTCCAAACTACTTTATTCAAGAAAACTAAACAACCTAAGAAAAGCAAACGAAAACTAAGATGCTCCAAGAACAACACAACTGTGCATGAAACAATCAAAACGAAGTGTCTAGACAGACCTGAGCTTTTTATTGATGAAGAAGGGGATGCCTTGGGCATCCCCAAGCTTTGATGCTTGTACCTCTTGGATATTTCTTGGGGTCACACCATGGTGGCATCCCCAAGCTTGATATTTTGTCCATTCTTCATCTCATTGCATCATTCTCTCTCTACACCTGAAATTTTTCCTTCATACAAAACTTCACACAATCTTCATTAGCAACATTAGTGTATTCAAAAGATATTAGACCCCTAGTAAAGCTTTGGAACAGGAATGCTTTTCACTAAAAACACAAGCTACTTTAGTAAATCCTTCAAAAATCTCAATTCACCTAAATAGAACTCAAAAAGGAATCAATAAGAAGCAAATGCAAATAATGGCAGAAATCTGTCAAAACAGACCAGAAGATAGAAACCGATTTTTTCTAACATCTTATGTTGCTCAAATCAAAAAGTGTTGAAATAACGAAAGTTAGATAACATACTGGGGGATTTATTCATAAATTTTGAGCTCAATCCGAGTTACAGAGACTCCTCACGATTTTGTTTGGTGGAGGACAGAAATCTGTTTCGGGACAGCAACTCCCCAAATCTTACTTCCCTCTCATTAGAGGTTATTCTTGGCACAAAAAGCAAACAAAAAAGGATAAGGAGAAGTCATTACTCAAGTAATCACTTCCAAGACTCAAGTAAACTCTTGTGTTATCTCCCAACAAGTACTTTTCTTTAACGCCTTTAAGTTAGACACGAGAAGCAAGAAGAATCAAGTATTTTCAAATGAAGAATTGCCCCTCTTGTTCTTTCCTTTCTTACCTTTCTTCTTCTCTTTAGGGAAGATATGATTGCTTACCGGAGGAGAAAAGTGCATAATGCCTTTTCCCACATCTATTACTGCTCCAAAGTGTTTCAGTAGGGATCTTCCAAGTGTAATCTATCCCTTGCCTACACATTCAATAACAAGATAATAAGTAGACACCATTTTCCCTGAGATTTTTGTAAACACACCTTCAGCTATTCCAATGGGCAATATAGTGGCATTGTTGGTAAGAGAGATTTCCTCTCCTCCTTCAGTAAGCCCCCAAAGACTCAAGGAATCATAAATATCTTTAGGCATGAGGCAAAATTCAGACATGATATCACAGTGAGCATCAAAAAATGTAGTGTTTATTGAGACTTTGATTGTGGGAAACCACTTTGAAGGCTCAGAATTTATGGGAACATAATAATGGTAAGCCCTAAGCGTGTGATAGCAACTATTCATAGCAGCAATACTAGCCTCAAGAGTGTTCAACCTAGCAAAAATATTTGTGAAAGAGGAATCAGACTTGCCAGGTGTACCATAAATCATGATTAATTTCTTTATGGCATCAAAATCTTCATCCTCAATACAAAGCAAGAAATCTTTCTCAGCCACAGTATCCAAAGCATATCTATAACAAAGAGCAATACCGCGGTAGAAACTATCAATAACCAAGCTAAGGCTCACATCAGGCTCAGTTTCCCTCTGGAAAGCAGAGATTCTAGACCAAGCTTCTTTAAAACTTTCTTCACTTTTTTGCTTAAAAGTGGAGATTTCTACCATAGGGGAAACAAAGGTTGGTCCAAAACAAGACATGGTAGCAACTAAAGCAGGAACTAATTTTTGTGTGTTTTGAATAAAGCAAAGCAAACCAAACTAGACTAATTTTTTTTGGGTTTTTTGGAAAGAGGCAAACAAAACCAAGCAAAAGAAACAAAGCAAACTAAAAACAAAGTAAAGAGAAAGGAAGTGAAGGAATCCCTAGTGAAGACGTCCTTAGCCTCCCCGGCAACGGTGCTAGAAAACTTGTTGATGGTGCTGACAGAGCACTTCGTTGGAAACCCCAAGAGCAAGGTGTGATGAGCACATCAGCAAGTCTTCCCTCAGTAGAGACCAAGGTTATCGAACCAGAAGGAGGAAGGAAACGTCACACAGGTGTTGCAAGCAACACGGAGACCTGCACAACACAAACTCAAGACTTTGCTCCAATGAATCAGTGAGGTTGTCAAACTCACCGGTTTGCTATAATAAAGGATTAAACGTATGGTTTGGAAGGTAGTGGTTTGCAGCAAGTAAACAAGTAACAGTGGAAGATGTATCAATGGTAAAGATTGGACCGGGGTCCATAGTTCACTAGAGGTGCTCTCCTTAGATAAATAGCATGGCATGAAGGGTAAACAAATTACAGCAGGACAATTGACAGGAACTGAGTAAGACATGACAATGAAATTACTAGTCAAAAAGATCCTATGAGATTTGATTGGGCAATACAACAAGATACATAGACCGCCATCCAACTGCATCTATGACTATAAGTCCACCTTCAGGTTATCATCTGAACCCCCTCCAGTATTAAGTTGCAAGCAACAGACAACTGCTTTAAGAAAAGTGTGTAAGGTAAACAGTCCACATGTTCCATGAACAAGAGACCATTGTTTTCTCCCTAGTAGCAACAACACATCTACAACCGAAGAGATTTCTGTCACTTCCCTTGGAAACTAGAGGCATGAACCCACTATCGAGCATAAATACCCCCTCTTGGAGTCACTAGCAACTACTTGGCCAAGATAGCTACTAACAACGGAGAGCATGCAAGATCACAAACAACACAGACATGATAGAATCATAAAGACAAAACCATTAATCAAACCAACATAATAATCTCAATATCCATCGGATCCCCGCAAACACAACATGCATGGTTACAAATAGATTATATCTGATCATGAACGGAGCTCACAAGATCTATACATGAAAGCACAAAGGAGGAGATACAACCATCTAGCTACTACATGGACCCATAGTACAAGGTGGAACTACTCACGCATCATATCGGAGAGAAGGCCTCCGGGATGATATCCCCTCCAGCAGGGTGCCAGGAAGAACTTCAGATCCCTCCTCGATCTAGGGACGATGGTGGCGGCGGCTACAGACGGTTTCGTGGAGATTTGATCGGGTGCTTAGGGTTTCTGCGTCGGGGGCTTCTTATAGGCGAAGGGGGAGGCCGAGGAGGCGACCAGGGGGGCCAAACCCTAGCCAGGCATGGGCCTACCCTTGGCCACGCCTGGGGGGTCTGGCTGCCCTGGCCCGCTTCCTCGTCTCCCCTCTGGACTTCTTGTTCCCCACGGAAAGTAATTGACTTTGACGTTTGTCCCGTCCAATTCCAAGAATATTTCTTTACTAACTCTTCTGAAACCAAAAACAACAGAAAACATGCATCTGGCACTATTGCAACTTGTTAGTAGGTTAGTACCAGAAAACATGTAAAAAGAACCTCAAAGTGTACACAAGCAAAACAAAGTAGATATTAAACAAGCATGGAGCATCAAAAATTATAGATACTTTTCCAACGTATCAACCGCGAGGTTCAAGAACTTAAGGAACAAGTGGCGCGGATCCTGCAGATAGTCCAAGACAACCTGGCAATCACCCTCACGTCCATCCTGCCTACCTTGGTGGAGTCAATAGCGAACTGGAGTGCAGGTGGTCGACAAGGGTCGTGCCCGATTCCAAGCATGGTCAGCGGCGACTCGAACAACGTGGCACCGACAAATCAGGCGAATTATGTGTTTGTGACTCCGCCCGCTAGCACCGCGGCGCTAGAAATGTTGGTGACTCCCCCTGCCATCACCGCGGTGCCGGACATGTTGGTGACTCCCCCTGCCATCGTCGCGGCGGCACCGAAACTCCAAGCACCCGGTAGGGAGAATACACAGGCGGCCGACACCATGCCATCAAGCAGCCCCTCCGTCTCTTGCACGCCCATCGTCGTACGCGGTGCCTCGACATTAGCCGATCTCGACGCCATCACGGTAAACAAATTGCATTACCGTCTTTCATGCCATCTATTACTCTTATGGCATCTCTCTGACGCCGTAATTGTTTTTCACAGACGGATGTTCCTTGCACTCTCTTATGCTACGTGAACAACGAGTTGAGGGATGTTGCCAAGGGTACCATCGCTCAACCCTTGCAGTGCACATTCCACTCAAGGCCGATGCCAGATAGCATGCACAAGGTTCAAATTAGTCGGGTGCTAAGGGGCTGCGATGACCTGGAACCTCCCATTCAACCCCCAGGAGCGGATGAAGAAGAGGCGGATGTCCTCAGAAGTTGCTTCGGCTTATTCTTGCAATGGCAAAAGAGAATGATTCGTTTGGGGACGGCGGGGGACATCACGCCATAGACAACAACACCGCCTGCCGTGCCAGCGACAAGCGGTGGCAAGGCCCCCTTACCGCCCTCGTCGTCACCTCCACGCGGTGGGTCGGATGATCATGTTGATGATATGCACATGGCGCAGGATCCGGCCAAGGACGACGAAGACTTCGATGATCAATTCTTCAACACTCAGTTTAGCAATGAAGACCCAGCTGGTGGTCCCACAGAGAAACCCACTATCACCAAGCATCTGTTTGGTTCTCAGGAGACGCCTCTAGCTTGCGCCTTCACCGAGCCAGCTGATACAACCAACCGGCCCTTTATTCTAAGGCCTGACACACTACATAGGGCGGCCGGTGCTCAGATTGCGGTGCCTGCCCGCTCTCCAAAGGGAAAAAAGGCCAGGAAAAGAAAATCTAGCAGCTCGAGCAAGCCGGTGGCGTCAACTGCGAATCCGACCAGGTTTCATGATGGGACACCAAGACCCGAGGGTATTATGTGGAGGATTCATGTGGCGTGTGAGCCCATGCTACCTAAGAATTTGCGAAGGCTTGCCAGTTTGGAACTGAAGAGTGTGCATGACAGTGTGATGACTGTAGAGAGACGCCTTCTGGCGGAGAAAGATCCCTCGCACCCGGTATTCATGGTTAAGGTGCCACCAGGCTTGGGCTTCGTCGACAATGCCCCCGCGGATCTGTTCTTACTATTGTTTGATGACATCTTCAATATGTTCCACCTGTACCTGCTGCACTATACCATGGTCCGCCTATTTTCTCTCAGCCTGGCCATGTACATCATTAGAGAGAACACACCGGTCATCGCTATAGTGGACCCCTACTACATGCGTGACGGCTGCTTGGGAAGCGTCGTTGAACGACGTTTCGTGGCCTCGTACCTAAAAATAATCTTCATGGCGAACAAGACAAAGGAATACATTCTCGTGCCTTACTTTCTCGAGTAAGTCATTATTCGCTCGCCACCATCGATTGGCTTTATTAGATTATCATCATTCTTTTTCCAACACATTCCATTTGAATTTTTTTGCGCAGAGATGAACACTGCACGCTCATCTCCTTATCGCCGAAGCATTCGCATGCCACGTTTTTCGACTCGGGGAGTCTAGAAAAGAAGAAAAACTACGACAAGATTAAGGAAGTTCTGGATGATGCTCTCACTGGCTATGCCTCGACGGAAGGCGCCACCTTCGTGCGTAAGAAGGTCAAGTTCGGCAGGCACGTCTTTAACCACGTAACGGAGTTCCCTTGCGTGAAGCAGCCGGAAGGAAATAAGAAGTAAGCCTATTATGCACTCCATCACATGAGGGCGTTCCTACTAGACCAGCAGAATTCTACGCTGCCAGATCATCTCAAACAGTGGGGCCGAAGCCAAGGCCAAGTGTTGGAGATATGCCCTAGAGGCAATAATAAAAGTGGTTATTATTATATCTTTGTGTTTATGATAAATGTTTAGATTCATGCTATAATAGTATTAACCGGAAACATTAATACTTGTGTGATTTGTAAACTAAATTAGAGTCCCTAGTAAAGCCTCTTTGTAATACTAGCTTGTTGGTTAATATATGATCGTGGTTTCTTGATCATGAACATTGAGATGTTATTAACAACAAGATCATATCATTAGGAGACTGGTATGATGGACATACTCCTATAGATAAGCGCAGCATAAAGATCAAGTCATTTCAATAGTTTGTTTGCTATAAGCTTTCTAGTACATAGTAACCTAATTCCTTCGACCATGAGATCATGCTAATCACCAGCACCGGAAGGATGCTTTGATGACATCAAACACCACACCGTAACTAGGTGGCTATAAAGGTGGCATTGAGTGTTCGGAAAGTATGTGTTGAGGCACATGGATCAAGAGCGGGATTTGTCCATCCATATGATGGACAAATATACTCTGGGCCCTCTCAGTGGAATGTCATCCAATTATCTTGCAAGCATGTGACTGGCTCACAAGGGATCACATATCACGGGAATGAGAAAAGAGTACTTATCGGTAACGAGGTTGAACTAGGTATGTAGAGATACCGACGATCAAACCTCGGATAACTAAAGTATCGTGAGACAAAGGAAATTGGTATCGTATGTAAGTGGTTCATTCGATCGCAAAGTAATCGTAGAAATATGTGGGAACCATATGGATTTCCAGATTCCTCTATTGGTTATTGATCAGGAGAAGTGTCTCGGTCATGTCCGCATAATTCACGAACCGTAAGGAGACACACTTAAGGATTTGATGTTGTTTAGTAGATATGGAATGTAAGTAGGGAGACCAAATGTTGTTCAGAGTCTCGGATGGGATCCGGGATATCACGAGGAGATCCAAAATGGTCCGGAGAATAAGATTCATATAAGTAAAGTCCAATTCAAGAGTTCGGGAATGATTTCGACGTTTTCATCGGAGAGGTTCTAGAAGGGTCTAGAAGGTTCACCGGACCGGAAGGGGAATGGTTCATGAATGTGTCATGGTTAAGTGGAATGATTAGATCATGTCCTAGGTCACTTGGTTGGGCATTTGCAAGAGAGGAATTAAGCTCCAAATTGCAAGTCAAAAGGCAGGTTTGAAAAGTCAAACTAGAATAATCGTTTCCTAGTGGAAGAAGGAAAGAGTCCTTCTTTCCTTCCAACAAAAAGAGGGAGTTGGGGAAGGATTCAAACTCCCCTCTCCCAAGCTGCCCTCCCTCTCATAAATAGAGGGGAGGGGCTGCCCCAAGAGATCACAACCAGCCCTCCCCACCTTGAGCCGCCGCCGCCTTGCATCGCCGCTGCCCCATCGCGTCGCCCTAGCCGCCGCAGAATCCACCTCCTCCTCTCCGGCCCTCTAAACCTAGATCGCCAGAAATACTAGATCCACCATAACCTGCTCCGGCTTAGGCGAAGCCCTGCAGGATTTTCCCTCCACTTTCGACACCACGCCATCGTGCTGCCGGAATCGCGAGGGGAGAACTACAACCTCCCCTGCCTGCTGGAACAAGGGAGAGGAAGGTATTCATAGAGTACCGAACATGTGACCGACTACGGAAGCGCTGCCGGAATGCAGCGCCGGAAGGATCATCTACGCGATCTTGAGATCGGCAAGTGTACGACTACATCACCCACGAGAATTTGCTCTAGTTAACCGCTTTGGAATCTTCGAGGGTGAGTAATCTAATCGACTCGTTGCTACAATCTAGTAGATAGAACTTGGCTCGTTTTGTGCATGCGGTAGAATTTTTTTGCTTTCTATGCTACGAACCCCTACAGTGGTATCAGAGCTGTGTCTATATGTAGATCTGTTGCATGAGTAGAACACAATGGTCATTGTTGGCGGTGGTGCTTTTATTATCAATTGCTTTTTCTGTACTTTGCATCTTGCAGTATGATGGGATGAAGCGGCCCGGGCTAACCTTACATGACATCGTTCATGAGACTTGCCCACGCTTAACATGCAACTTGTATTGCATAAGTGGCTTTGCGGGTGTCTGTCTCTCCCATCATAGTATAGATTCAATTTACAACGGGCACTTGATAGTTCAAGCATCAACGTTGTGGTTCTTGTTCGTAAGTTAGAATGACACTTATTGAAAGCCCCAAACCATGTAAAATATGCAAAGAAAATTAGAGGCATCTAACTTTGTTTTGCAGGGGTGTACTGTGATGTGATATGGCCATGATTGTGATTATATATGATGTATGCAATGTTCCTTATTGTAATTGGCTACCGGCAGGAGCCATATGGTTGTCTTTTAATTTCATTAAGACATGCATGTCTATTATTCAAAGTAGTTGTAATAGTTGATGTTGGTGGATGACAACCATGGAGCGACGCTATTGACCTTGACGCAATGTCGGTGATGATGGAGATCATGTTCGTGCTTGAAGATGGAGATCGAAAGCACAAGAAGAAAGGCCATATCATATCACATATTATGAATGGCATGTGATGTTAATCCTTTTATGCATCTTGTATTGCTTAGTTCGTGACGGTAGCATCCCTCACAAAATATCAAGTTATAAAGTGTTCATCCTTAGTAAGCACCGCTGCTAAAGCTCATTATTTCGAAGCACCATGTGATGATCAGGTGTGTTAGATTCTGCGAGTGTATACAACGGGAGCAAGCAAGATTTTCTCATGCGGAAGCTAAGGTTTGATCTTGACGAGCCTAGCATGTACAGACATGGTCTCGGAACATGAATCACCAAAAGGTAAAGCATGAGTCATATAGTAGATATGATGAACATGTTGATCGTTCACCATTGAAGCTACATCATCTCTCGTGATGATCGGTTTTGATGTGGTGGATTTGGTTCGTGTGATCACTAAAACAATGTGAGGGATATTGTTTTGAGGGGGAGTTCACCTAGATTAATTTAACTATTAACTAAAACTCAATTTGTCATAAACTTAGTCTAAACTATTGCAAATATGTTGTAGATCAATGGCGGCCCCTACCATCAATTTTAATGCGTTCCTAGAGAAAGAAAAGTTGAAAAACAATGGAAGCAACTTCGCGGATTGGCTATGCAACTTGAGGATTGTCCTCAATGTTGGTAATTTGACCTATGTGCTGGATGCACCGCTGGGTGACCCACCTGCAGCTGATGCTACCGATGAGGTGAAGAATGTTTTCCTCACTCGGAAGAATCAGTACTCCACAGTTCAGTGTGCGATATTGTACGGTTTGGAATCGAAGCTTCAAAAAAGGTTTGAGAACCATGACCCAGATGATATTGTCCGTGAACTCAAAATGATATTTGAGGCTCACGCGGCAATTGAGAGTTATGAGGCTTCTAAAAAGTTCTTTAACTGCAAGATGGAAGAGGGCAGCTCCGTTAGTGAGCACATGCTTAAGATATCTGGGCACGCAAGAAAGCTTCAAAGCTTAGGTATAGTGATTCCTAATGCTTTAGGGATTCAACATGTCCTCCAATCACTACCACCAAGTTACAAAAACTTTGTGATGAACTACAATATGCAAAACATGGACAAGTCATTGCCCGAACTCTTCTCCATGTTAAAGTATACAGAAGTGGAGATCAAGAAAGAGCACTGTCGTGGTATTGCCGACGAGTACGCCATGGAGGGGTCCTCACAGTGCGTGTTTAGAGACGTGGGGTAAGGCGGACGGTTGACGGGTACGAGATAACACAGCTTACCCAGGTTCAGATCCCACAACGGTGGCAGAATCCTACTCCTGCTATAAATCACTATAATGGCAATACGCCGAGTTACAGAGATAGGTTCGCTGTGCGAGGTGTGTGTAAAACGATACTAAGTTGTATGAATCGATGCCCTAAAGGCTCCCATAGGCCCGACTTATATAGTCGCCAAGTCCTAGGGTTACAGGGAAAAGTCCTAGACGGACAGGTTACAGAGTCCTACACCGTCTATCACTACTCTTGTGTATCTTGTACTCCAAGGCTCCGGGTACGCTAGTGACTCCACCGTAGCCTTCCTTTATTCGGCATGGGCCTCCCTTCTGTATCCACCTAACTGGGCCGCCCAGCAGGCCACAGGCCATGCTACCGACTATGGGCCACCCGGGTTAGTCGGATAAGAGACATGCTATGAGGATACCCATATAGCATATCCCCAACAGTAGCCCCCAGAGAACTCCGAGATCTTGCGCCGTCTTGCCTCTTCCCGTGGAATGCTCCGTCTAGATGGATGTCGGCAAATTGTCAAGCAACATCTTGTAGTCCTCCCAATGAACCCTGCAAAGGCTTCTCCGTCTTTTATGAGTAAGTCGGAGAAATGCTGAATCTTCCATCGTACGCTTCCATTGTCGGATTAAATCCGTCCATGCCGGAATATTCGATGGGACGGCTCATCTACCATGTCAGTTATGACAACGTAGGCTGTAGGTCAGCGACGCCTCGTAACTCACACATGCAGAGAACGCAATCATATCCGATTTTCCCGCGCGTGTGATACGAACCGTTGGCGGCGGCGGTTGGAGACGTGGCGAAATTACCGCGCACGTTCACAAACACGTCGTCTACGCGGCAACCGTCCGATTAGCTGCACGAATCTTGACGAGAGTAAGATAAATAGTAACCGTGGGACACTTGCCACTTTTTCACCTCATTCTCTCGCGTCATCATCTTCTTCCTCCAGCCGCACGCCTCCTCGAGCCCTCCGCGGAAAACCTCTAAGAAACCCTAGCCTCTCTCTCTGCACCAGTTGCGTCCTCCCAGTCCTCCATGGCCAGCAACAACTCCTCCCCTTTGATGGCGGCGTCGAGCGAAGCCACGACGAAGCCGGCGAGCTCCGTCGTCGTGCCTCCTGAGGGCCTGGTCATCCCCGCGTCGGCGGTGATTGAAACCACCGGCGGTGACCACAATATGGCGGCGCTGGAACCTCTGGAAGAGGAGCCAGACTCGCACAAAGGCGATTGGCGTGGCTCGGACATCACCGGCCGCGACATCCAAGATATGGTCGCCGAGGGCTACCTCCCTGCGACGGAGGGGCTCGCCTGGCGGGGGGCGCCGGCCGGCAAGGTGACACCTTCTCCCCAAGTCAGAGAAAAGGTGTACCTCAAGGCCCAACTAGTACGCGGTGTTTCTCTGCCCATCTCCCACTTCTTTCTGTCCGTCTTGAACCACTTCAAAGTCCAACCCCACAACCTCTCCCCCAATAGAATCTTAGTGCTTAGCAACTTCGCGGCACTTTGTGAGGGTTACCTAGGGATTAAGCCTAGGTTAGACTTGTTCGTGTACTTCTTCACCGTCAAACGTGAAGCCGGACATAGTAGGGAGGAGCTTAGGAACTGCGGCACCATAAGCTTCAAGATCCGACCTGGCCGGCGGTTCCCCGACATCGTCGGCCACGAGTCATGCAAAAACTGGCAGCGGACGTACTTCTACGGCCCCGACATTCCTTTGGCAGGCCGAGAAGTGACGTACCCGGACTTCGTGGATGGAGCCGCCGCTGAAGTTTCCACATGGAGACCCCATGCCTCCCTTACCTCCGACCTCAACGCTTCTCGCGCAATAAGGCGGATCAAGTGGTTCGTAGAGGCGGGTTTGACCGGCTTGGACCTAGCCATGTGCTGGTTCATCAGGCGAATCCAACCCCTGCAGCACCGCGAAGTTCATGCATGAGTACACGGGTGACCAAAAGGATTCTCTTCGAATCTCCGTGGATAACTTCTCGAGCGACTCCGTCAAGCTCCGTCTGAAGGACATCGTCAAGGTGAAGGATAAGAAGCGTGGCTTCACCATCACCTGCGACATGTACGTAGACGGCAAGTGCCCAAATGTAGGTATTTATTTTCCGTGTATGCCATTGCTCCAGTTTCTCCGTCTTATCATAGCCATCTTGTCTAACACGGTGATTTCTTACTTAACAGCTTAGCGATCTAGATGAGGACAACCTGGCTGCCCAAATCTACGATCCAAAGATGAAGGAAGTCACGGTCGTGTCCGACGATGATGCCCCGTTGGCGCGAAAGCGGAAGAGCTCCACCTCTGACGCTGCCGACGAAGGTAAGAAGAAGAAGACGGAGGGTGGAGCCTCCAAAAAGAGTACTGCCGCCCTGGAGGCGGAAAAGAAGAAAGCCACTGGGATGTTTGCCAATGCGCCCCCCTAGTGTAAGCCTCTTATTCTCCGACATCGTCTCATTTATCTGTCTTATTCCTGTACTTATGCATTTTCCACGTTTCAGGAAGAAAGCCACAACCAGCCTCAAGAAGTCCTCCAAGACTCTTGGGGCTTCTAGAAATATCAAAGACATGCTGCATCGCGACTCCTCCCCCGCCATCGCCCCTGCTACTCCTGCCGTCAAGCCCTCCTCTGCTCCGACAAGCTCCCAAGTCCAGGAGGCACCAGGCCCTTCCGCCATGGAAGTGGACTCTGGCGCCTCTACCGAACTAGCTGTTGTCGGCGAGCAGGCGACACAAGAGAGCGCTGCTCTTCAAATGGCTGAAGCTCTGGCTAAGGATGCCATCGCTAGCGGCAAGGCGGTGGTGGGAGCTGGTACTTCTGCCGAAGGCGGCGCCTCTGCTCCCCAGAAACCCTTTGAGTTCCCAAAGATTGTTTACCCGGCGCTCATGCCGTCATCTCCGACGTGCGGTCTTCAGGAGCTACTCCGACAAGCAGACATCTTTGGCAAGCTGCTGGCCGAGAGCGCTACAAACCTCAAGATCATCGCACTTGTAAGTTTTACTTTACCTTTTGCATTTCGTATGAGTATCCCACTGTAGCCCCCGAGGATGTAGACAGAAAACCATAGGTTTTTGCATCTATATGCTCTAAGAGTGACTAAGTTAGAAAGAACTCTCACTATAGCCCCCAAGCATTTAGATGGAAGAAATTCTTCCGACTAGATGCTTTAAGAGTAGCATACACAGTGTTTATATTTTTCAATGTCGTAGCCCCCCAAGCCTCTAGTTGTAACTGAATTAGTTCCGACTAGATGCTTAAAGAAAAGTTAAGAATTTTGATAAGTTAAAAACTCTCGCTGTAGCCCCCGAGCACCTAGATGGAGAATCTCTGACTAGGGGCTCCAAGCAGACCAAACAGCGATCTAACTTTGTATTTGTTTCCACAGAATGAGAATGCTCGGAGGGGCATGGCCAACGACAAGTATCAGAAGATGCGCGCAGATCTTGAAGCCGAAAAGGGTAAAACTGCCATCTTGAAGGAACAGATCATCAAAAACAAGAGTCTGTTTTCTTTTTGCGCATTTCCGTCTTACTTTTGTGCCCATAATCTCCGAGTACTCAATGTGTACTTTGTTTTTCTCCGACTTGCAGAGCATGTTGCCAAGGCCAAGGATATTGTCGAGTAGTCCAAGCACATCCAGCAGCTGGACAGCGAAAACAAGATCCTTAAGAAGGAGAGGGAAGAAATGCTAAAGATGCACGAGGATTCCATGAAGGCCCTGCAAGACTCCGCCTCCGCGGAGATCAATCACTTGAAGGAGGAGCTTGCGATCCTAAAGGATCAGAAGCAAGCTGCTGATGAGCAAAACCTTCGTCATAACGAAGCGTTTAAGCTCCTCCAACAAGAGAAGGAATCCTTGGCGGACACCGTCTGGCAGGCTAAGGCCAGCATCTTCAGTAAGGGTCCTCCGCCTTGTAGTTCTGTAGTCTGGATACTTATAATTTATTGAACTCATGCAATCCTTCTCGGAATTTTCAGCGCCCATGGGTTTAACCCGCTCGCCTCCTTCGGAAAAAGAATGCATGGTTCTTGCCGGCAAATTCATCAATACCGCCATCGCCCAAGCCAAGGAGATTGCCAAGCCCCTCCAGATTTATATCAAGGCCTCGGACTCCGTGACGAAGTACTCGGAGATTCCCCACCGAGCCCCCGAGCGTGTCGCAAGCTGGAAAGCTTCATGCGCACGGGATGGCGCAAGGATGGCGTTGTCTATGGTGAAGGCACACTATGAAGATGCCGACATCGACACGGTGACGTCTGGTATCCCCGACGTGGATGATGACGGCAAGGAGATCGATCACGAAGCCATCCTGTCATCACTCGCGGGTTATGACACCAGGGTTGCCGAGTTGGTGGACGTTGACGTCTTCGTGCCCAGGAACTTCATCGACAACGTCACCCAGGACTCCTCCGAGTCTCATCACAGTGCCGACGTTGAGGGTGATTCTCCGGCTGGCGATGATGCGGCCTCCAAGTCTCCTGCGCCCAAAGAATGAAAAACACTCTAATTTCTGTTTCACCTCTGGAGTGTGCACGGGAAAAACTTGTTGATGTAATCTTAAGGCGGAAAACAATGGTTGTCGTATCCTGCTACTTAAGAATTAAGTCCCAGCATGTATATATTTTTTAAGCAAGTGCTGTCTTATCCATTACTCTGGTTCTTATGCTTGACTTTTCGTGAGTCGGAAGACTCGTTGTCGGAACCATGCGCTTGGGTGATGATGCCCAATGGCACCGTCAATAACCTAAGCACAAAATCACCGACAATGAGTGCCGAAAGTCGCTACTCCATAATCCACATAAAAATAACAAAGAATGTGTAGACCAGAAAACTTAAGCTAACGCCCGTAGGCGGAATTTTCACAAGTGCAATCGCAAGACTTGTGCATAAAGGTTTTATATGATCCAAAATGAACATTAAAGGAGGTAAAAGACTCAGCAATATGAGTGCACCAAAGAGCTTTATTTCATCGATCATATAATAAGTACATGATTAGATAAAAAATACTAAGTGTAGAAAGGACATAGCTGTGCTATGTTCCATGGCCGATCAAGCTCCGTGTAGTCATCATCCGGGTCACGTCGCTTACGCTTATGATCCTCGTTGGGTCTATCCTTGAGCTCACGATTGTCGACAAGGTAGTAAGACCCATTGAGCAGCGCCTTGCTTATGATGAACGGTCCTTCCCATGGCGGGGATAATTTGTGTGACTTCTTCTGCTTAAGTCGGAGTACTAAACCCCCCTCTTTAAACGAGCGATGCCGAACGCGGCGACTATGGTAGCTGCGTAGCTTCTGCTGGTAGATGGCGGATCTTTGGATTCTTCAGCGTCATCTTCGTCTGGATTCTTCAGCGTCATCTTCATCGTAGGCGGCAACTCTTGGTGCATCGTGGAGGATGTCGGAGGGTAGGATGGCTTCTGCTCCATGTACCATGAAGTAAGGGGTGTAGCCGGTGGATCTGTTGGGTGTAGTTCGTAAACTCCACAGCACAGATGGCAATTCTTCCGCCTAGGCTCCTGGTGCTCTATGTAGCGGTGCCTCAAGACGTGGCTTGATTCCCTGCAGAATTAATCCATTGGCTCGCTCAACTTGACCATTGGATTGTGGGTGTGCCACATATGCAAGGTCAAGTCGGATGCCTTTGTCCCAGCAATAGGCCTCCACTTCTCCGAGTGACAAGTTGCTTCCGTTGTCGGTGATGATGCTATGTCGGAGACCAAATCTCACCACTAGATCCCGGACAAACCTGAGGGCAGTTGCCCCATCAAGCTTTCTAATGGGTTTAGCTTCTATCCATTTGGTGAATTTGTCAACTGCTACCAGCAAATGCGTAAATCCACACGGTGCTGTCTGTAACGGTCCCACCATGTCTAGCCCCCAGACTGCAAACGGCCAAGTTATTGGTATTGTTCGCAATTCTTCAGCAGGAACATGTGGTTGTCGGGCATAATACTGGCATCCCGTGCATGTCTCAACCAGCTTGTCGGCGTCCGCCTTCGCGGTCAGCCAGTAGAATCCTTGCCGGAAGGCTTTCGCGACCAATGATCGAGGAGCGGCGTGATGCCCGCAATCTCCGAGATGGATCTCGCGCAGGATTTCCATACCTTCTAGCTGGGAAACACACTTTAGGTATACACTAGTAGTGCTCCTTTTATAGAGTTGCCCATTGATGATGGTATAACCCTTTGCTCGTCGTACTATTTGCCGTCGTTCGACCTTGTCGTCGGGCAAAGTTCCGTGTTCGAGATATTCCATGAACGGTTTTGTCCAAGCCGGAGGGATCTTTGTCACCATGTTGACGAAAGAATCAGCTCTATCCGGGTTGTCGATGTCGGCGCCCTTCACGGATGGTGTGCGTAGATGCTCTAGGAAAACTCCTGGCAGAATTTGCTTGCGCCCTGATCCAAGTTTAGACAGTAGATCAGCCGCCTCGTTTTGCTCCCTAGGCACATACTTGACTTCGTAGCCCAAGAAGCTCTTGGCTATCTCGTCCACTTCGTCGCGATATGCCGCCATCATAGGGTTCCGCGCGTTCCAGGTGCCAGCCACCTGCTGGGCAACCAAGTCGGAATCTCCACAGCAAACTATGCGCTTGATGCCAATATCCTTGGCTACACGCAGTCCGTGAATGAGTGCTTCATACTCCGCCATGTTGTTTGTAGCCTCGAAGTGGATCTGCAGAACGTAGTGCAGCTTGTCTCCTTTTGGTGACTGTAGTAGTACACCAGCCCCGAGCCGTTGAGCAGCTTTGATCCGTCAAAGTGCATCACCCAATACTCTGGTTCTGGCAGTGGAGTAGCATCTGGCATCTCCGTCCAATCTGCAATAAAATCCGCCAAAGCTTGTGACTTGATAGTGTCGCGTCTCTTGTAGGTGATCTCGAAGGAGGCAAGTTCAATGCCCCACTTCGCGACCCTTCCTGTAGCGTAGCTGTTGTTGATAATGTCGGACAGTGGAGTCTTTCTCACTACTGTGATTGGGTGCTCCTGAAAGTAATGCCTCAGCTTCCGAGAAGCAAGGAATACTCCATAAGCTATCTTTTGGTAGTGCGGGTAACGCTGCTTGGACTCCGTCAAGACGTCGCTTACATAGTAAACTGGTCGTTGAACTCCGTGCTCGTAGCCTAGTTCCTTCCGCTCTACTACGACGATGATGCTAATAACCCGGATGGTTGCCGCCATGTAAATTAACAGGGGCTCTCCAGGATCGGGTGCTATAGGGTTCGCAACATAGAAAACAAAAAATTTCCTACGATGTGAACTATGTACCAAGATCTATCTATTAGATACAAACAACGGGCGGATGTATATCCGTAGAGAACATACCCTTGAAGACCGACAAAGCTTAACGAGTTTGACTCGTGGTTGATGTAGACGATCTCTTGCCGATCTCAAGATCAAGAGGAAGTCCTAGCGCCGCAAATCAGCAGTGCATCCGTGCTCGCACACACGTTCGAGGCACCGAGCAACCTCCGCCTCCTCGCTCCAGCGATGCAGCGGAAGCACAACTCTTTCTTGCCGAATAGCCACCGGGAACATGTATCTCGCTAGTCCGAGACCATGGGGGATAAATTCTAGAGGAGGAGAGAGATCCTTCACGAGGAGGTGTGAGTGAGAAGTGAGGAGAGGGGTGCCTTTTATAGGAGGAGGGGGGCACCCAAGGGGGTGGCCGCCAGCCATGGGGGCTGCCCCCTCCCCTCCTTCATTCATGTGGGTGGACACTCCACTCACAAAAATCCATTCATATCCCTCCACTCAAAATCCCACTCAAACATGCCATTAAATTTCCACCAAATTTAATGCAAACTCTCATTAAATAAAACTCTTTTATTTTATTCAGAATTTTGTCAATTACTTTAATGACAAACATTCACAAATAACCCCTTGCTAGAATTCTATTTCACATGCATAACCACTTTATGCAATTTCACCTGAAAACCTGTTTCGGTATCTAGTGAAATAAATTCCTGTGCTTGTTCATTCTTTCGGCATGAAACTTTTGCTCCAATTGGATGTCGGTGTCTCTTAACTGTGTCACCCTACGGTTCGTGAATAATGCGGACATGATCGAGACCCCTCTCGGATCAATAATCAGAAGCGGGATCTGGAGACCCATACTGACTCCCACACATTCAACGATGACTTTCTTGTGATCGTCGGAACCTTTTACGCTAGTATCTTAATCCCTTTGTTTCATGATATATTACATTTCTGAGATTCGATCATCGGTATCTCCATACCTAGTTTGATCTCGTTACTGACATGCACTTTTTTCTCGTTCCCGTGATATAACATTCTAGTGATCAAATCACTTGCTTGCAAGCTAATCAATGTGATATCACCGAGAGGGCCCAGAGTATATCTATCTGTCATCGCGATGAAAAAATTCCACTCTCGATCCATGAGCCTCAACATAACACTTTATTAGTTCTGAATCCATCTTTATAATCACCCTGTTACGGTGTGACGTTTGATGTTATCAAGAAACTCTTTCGGTGTTAGTGATTGACATGATCTCATGGTCTAAGGATTAGGATCACTTCGTAAGTTGTTATAGCAATATAAACTCAATGACTTTGATCGTAATGCTATACTTCGGATGAATGTTCATCACACGATTACACTAATGTTGTGATCCCATTATTAACAACATCCAATGTCCATGATCAGGAAACCTTGATCATCTTGTTAATCAACGAGCTAGTTTATGAGAGAGGCATAACTAGGAACTTTCTGTTTGTTTATTAAACACACATGTATTAATGTTTCCGTATTAATACAATTATAGCATGCAAAATAAACATCTATCATATACTTGGAATACACATAATAAACACTTTATTATTGCCTCTCAGGGCATATTCCCTTCAGGTGCTGCAAGGATGGGCGCTGAGGAAAGAATCTCCTTGAGCTGCTTCAATGCTGCATCTGCTTCGTCTGTCCATGTGAATTTGTCCGCCTTCTCTCCAAGTCGGCTGACGAACCGACTAACTGCTGACAACCTGTTAGTCGTTGGATGTCCTTTAGGCATGTCGGATGGTTTATGTTTAAGATGGCCTTGATTTTCTCTGGGTTGACCTTGATTCCGCGCTGGGAAACGATGAAGCCCAACAATTTGCCGTCTGGAACCCCGAAGACACACTTCTTAGGGTTGAGCATCATTTTGTATCTCCAGAGATTATCAAAGGTTTCTTTTAAGTCGGAGATTAAGTCGTTTGACTTTTTAGACATCACCGCGATATCGTCCACATAGGCGTGAACGTTCCGACCAATTTGGTCGTGAAGGCAACGTTGCATTGTCCGCTGGTAGGTGGCACCTGCGTTTTTCAGCCCAAAGGGCATCGTGACATAGCAAAACGTGATGTATGGGGTAGTGAACGAAGTGGCCAATTGGTCCGTCTTCCTCATCTTGATCTAGTGGTATCCTGAGTATGCATCGAGAAAACACAAAAGTTCCGAGCCAGCCGTCGAGTCAATGACGTGGTCAATGCGAGGCAAAGCAAACGGATCTTTGGGACATGCTTTGTTCAAGCCGGTGTAATCAACGCACATTCTTAATTCATTGGTTCCCTTTTTGGGGACAAGTACAGGATTGGCCACCCATCGGGTGTGAAGGACTTCTCGGATAAACTCAGCCTTAAGTAACCTAGCTATCTCTTTGCCAATGGCGCGTCTCTTCTCATCTCCGAAGCGTCGTAGAGGTTGTTTCACTGGCTTACATTTTGGATCTATGTTTAAGCTGTGCTCGGCAAGTTCCCTAGGTACACCTTTCATGTCGGCAGGTTGCCAGGCAAAGATGTCCCTATTCTCACGGAGGAACTCGACGAGCGCGTTTTCCTATTTGGGATCCAGGTTCGTCCCAATGGCGACGGTCTTGGAGGCATCGCCTACCACAAGTTCCACCGGCTTGGTCTCGATGGTGGCTTTGAACGCAGGAGAGGAGTCGGAGATCTGCTTCTTCGACGCGGGCATCTCTGAGTCATTGACCTTGCTCTGGATCTCCTTGAATTCTTTGTTGTAGAGGACAGCTTCTGCAACGGCTGCTTCATTGATCTCGCAGTCCCTTGCCTTGGTAAAGCTTCCGGATACGGTGATGACGCCGTTTGGTCCGGGTATCTTGAGTTTGTTGTAGACGAAGCATGGCTTGGCCATGAGCGTGTGGAATATGTCGCGGCCGAATATGACGTGGTACACGCTCTTGAAGGGGACCACCTCAAAGGTCATGCGCTCTTGGCGGTAATTATTAATGTCGCTGAAGGCTACCTGAAGCGTAATGCACCCAAGGGACCGAGCCTCGCGGCCAGGAACTACACCATGGAACATGGTGTTGGTCTGCCTTAAGTTTGCCTCCGTCAAGTTCATCTTCTGCAGTGTATCCAGGTACATGATGTTGATGCTGCTTCCACTATCCACCATGCACTTGGTGAACTCCACGCCGTTAATCAATGGGTTGATGACCATGGCGTACTGGTTCTCCGTGGGCACAAGGTCTGGGTGGTCCGTCCTGTCCCAAGTGATTGGAACCTCCGACCAGCGTAGGTATTAGGGAACTGGGGGGAGAGTGGCCATCGGGATCCTTAGAGAGGTCTTCTATTGTCGGACAATGGGGGTGCCAAGGAAAGTGTGGTAGACTGGGGCCTTCTTTGCGAAGGGGTTCTTGCCCTTGTCGTCTCTCTTGGCGGCGTGCTTGGGGTCAACATCCTCGTCCATGTCACTTGAATCCTTGGACTCCTCCTCCTTCTTCTTCCCCTTGCCCTTGCCTCGCGGTCTGTTCTTACGACTTTGCTTGTAGCCGGACTCCGGGTCTTCCTTGAGGTCGTTGACGAACTTGCAGTGTCGATTGGTATGTGTGGCCTTGCCGTTGACATCGACGTGTACGAGGCACGGCATATCGCCGTACTCCTCGTACGTTTGGGGAACGCGGAGCGGCGCCGAGTTGGTTTCACTTCCTCGTTGCTGCCCGCGGCCTGCTCCCCTTCCTCGCCCATGTTGTCCGCCTTCTCCTCGTCCTGCAAAAGTCATGGCGACCATGTCGGTAGATTGCTTTTCTTCTGGAGCGGTTTTCCGCTTTGTACTGCTGTTCCTCCGAGCTTGGGTTGGAACGGCCGTTGCCGGCAAAGAGCCACGAGCATCGTCGTCGGCAGCTGCGAACTCACTAGCTAACTGAATCATCTGATTCAAGTCAAGCTGATGATTGTCCTGCAAGCGCTTTAGCTTATGTCGGAGCAACGTGCCCCTTTCCAATCCATCAATGAAGGCGGCCATAGCGGTCTGAGCGTGTACTCCTGCGCAGGAATTCTTCATGTCCAGCCAGCGGGAGAGGTAGGCACGAGATGTCTCGTCTTTCTCTTGCACGCATCGCTGTAGATCGCCCCTAGTGCAGGGACGCTTGTATGTACCCTCAAAGTTCTTGGTGAATGCTTCTTGCATATCCAACCAGTTGTAGATAGATTTTTCTGGCAAGTCGTCGATCCATTGACGGGCCGTTCCCGCCAACATTAACGGGAGGTACTTGACGGCGACATTGGGGTTGCCTCCGGCAATCTTCACCGCGTTGCCGTAGTCCTGCAACCATGTGGCGGGCTTGGCGGTGCCATCATAGGACTTGATGGTCTTGTCAATCCGAAAACCTTTGGGGTAAGTTGCGGACCGTATTGTAGGTCCAAAGCAATGTGGTCCCAGGTATGGTCCTTCCCGGGCCTCGTGGATCTTATCGATCCGCGAACGTGCATCGTACGGCTCCGGGTTCTTCTTCTTGTTGTCAACAGGGGACGGGCTGCGTGAACGACGCAGGCCTCTTCCGCCATGGTGACTGCTTGGCGGCGACGGAGGCGGAGGTGGCGGTGGGTTAGCCTTCTTGCTATTACCCTCCTGCGATGCCCCACGCCTGTCACGGTTGCTTGTCGGACGCGGAGGGTCATGGTGTGACCTGCTCTTATGTCCTTGGTGGCGCTCTTCATCATGACGGGTCTGTGCCGCGTTGTCGCGGATGACGATACCACACTGCTTTGGAGGGGGCATATCCGTACGATGGTGAGCCTTGTAATCTTCCTGACGTTGGGGGGGATCGGGGCGGTGGCGATGGGCGACGAGGTCGGGCTTTTTCTCCGTGGTCGGAGGATATGGGGATAGAATCCTTCCTATTGCGCGCATCCCTCCGTGTTTGTTCTGATGAACCCGCCTGTGATCCGACGTCTTGAGGAGATCTGTCCCTTGGCGGTTTGTACTGGCTAGATCGGCAGAGCGCTGGGTCAGACTCAAGCCTCTGAGAGGTGGCCTTTTCCTGCTGCTTTACCGCCTTGGCCACTAGGTCATAGACCTGTTCTACTGCCTCAGGTGATCTATCCTGCTCCAGAAGGGTCTTGGCGACGGCGAGGTTAAGGAGTGGGGTGGGCATCACCTGCTTGCCTTCACTATCAATGTATGGCTTGTCCTGTGCCGGCTTCGAGGGATCCCATCCTAGGTTGCGCCATACACCAGGATCGTTGATGACGCGAGCCGGAGCTTTCTTAGCCTTCTGCTGCTGCAGCAGAGTCTTGTACTCGGCTTCCATTGCTCTAGCTTTCCCTATGACTTCTGCGCGTTGACCAGATATCGATCTAGTTTAGCGCCTTGCTCCGTGATGGCTTGCGCCTCCTCCAGCAGCTGCTGGCGCTTCTTGTCAAGCTGAGTCACTTTCTGGATATGATCAACGGTTAGTGGCTCAACGAGGAGATTGCCGTACATCACTCTATCAGCTGGAGTAACATGGGCTGCTGCCGACGTGGATGCTGGAGGCGGCAAGTTTGCGGTGTTGTTGCTCGGACCGGTGTCGAGTTCCTGCGTCTGCTGCACCGGTTTAGGCGGAGGAGGTATGACCTTCGCGCGATCATTGTCGGCAACAATAAGTGGCCCCTTCCCCTTTTCTAGCGCCGTAGGCGGAGCTTGCCCGGGTTGATCTTCATCCATCGCTGTCCCAATGGTGACAAACACCCCTCGAGACATGACGGTGTTATTAACTTGCTCGTCGCGCGAGTACTCCTCCTCCATCTCCTGCATAGCGGAGTCTAGCTCTTCTGGACTGAAGTCTATTTCCTCTGAATCTGCACTGAAATCAGCATAAAGCGCGTCAATGACAGAGTCGGAGGGTGCCAGGACTTCCTCGATGACGGGCGGTGGAGGTGCAACGGCCTCGACGATGACTGGAGGTGGTGGTGCTGCTGCGACGATGGCGGCCGGAGGCGGTGGTGGTGGTGGCTGAATCGGAGGGGCTCCGTCAATGAGTGCAAGCGCTGTCTGAGCTACCGCTTCAGCCTCCGCGTAGTTGTTGACGGTGTTCACCATGCCTTGGAAGGTAAGGCGTCCTGGCGCCTGTTGCTGTCTTAGAGAGTGTCGGAGAAGCATGCCATGGTCCAGTCCTTCCACAAAGTGATAGATGGCATCATCATTGGGGTACTGGACCAGATCGGCTCGTATACGGAGCCACCTGGCCAGGTAATCGCGGGGGTTTTCGCCCTCTCTCTGAATGCAGCATGCCAGATCGAAGATGGTAACCACTCCGACGAACTTGGATCTTTGTTGTCCAGACGCACGGACAAAGCCAGCGGATTTGCAGTGATCTTCCACCTTTATATCCTGCACAGGGGCGGTTTGGGTGGGTCTTGAATTTTTCTGATCTTTGCCGTCAAACTCCGAGGAGAGATCCGACATCGATCCTTCCACGAACATATCCTGCCCGTAGGCGGTCCGTGCGGGTCTTGATGCTCCTCCGACTCCCAGGGAACTAGTGCACGAGTCGGTTTTGCCGATGAAGAGGTGGATATCTCCGATAGGAACAATCGAACACCACGTAGGGTTCGTCTTCGCCGGGATCTAGAACTCGTCAGGGGGGACGATCGGAACGTTGCCGGAGAAGAGAACACGGCCACTGCTACGGTTTCGCCGATTCCCGCGAAGATCTTGGTTCTCGCCCGCTGAAGAGCCTGAAGCGCCTCTTGCCCCACGGTGGGCGCCAACTGTCGTGGTATTGCTGACGAGTACGCCATGGAGGGGTCCTCACAGTGCGTGTTTAGAGACGTGGGGTAAGGCGGACGGTTGATGGGTACGAGGTAACACAGCTTACCCAGGTTCAGATCCCACAACGGTGGCGGAATCCTACTCCTGCTATAAATCACTATAATGGCAATACGCCGAGTTACAGAGATAGGTTCGCTGTGCGAGATGTGTGTAAAACAATACTAGGTTGTATGAATCGATGCCCTAAAGGCTCCTATAGGCCCGACTTATATAGTCGCCAAGTCCTAGGGTTACAGGGAAATGTCCTAGCCGGACAGGTTACAGAGTCCTACACCGTCTATCACTAGTCTTGTGTATCTTGTACTCCAAGGCTCCGGGTACGCTGGTGACTCCACCGTAGCCTTCCTTTATCCGGCATGGGCCTCCCTTCTGTATCCACCTAACTGGGCCGTCCATCAGACCACAGGCCATGCTACCGACTATGGTCCACCCGGGTTAGTCGGATAAGAGACATGCTATGAGGATACCCATATAGCATATCCCCAACAAGCACCAAGTGTTGATGGTCAATAAGACCACCAAATTCAAGAAGCAAGGCAAGTCTAAGAAAAAGGGAAACTTCAAGAAGGGCGGTAAGAAAGTTATCGCACCGGCAAAGAAGACCAAGGTTGGGCCTAAGCCTGATACTGAGTGCTTTTACTGCAAGGGAGAAGGTCACTGGAAGCGGAATTGCCCTAAGTACTTGGCAGATTTGAAGAACGGCAACATCAAGAAGAAAGGTATATCCGATATACATGTTATTGATGTGTATCTTACTAGTAGTCATAGTAGTTCCTGGGTATTTGATACTGGTTCAGTTGCTCATATTTGTAACTCGAAACAGGTGTTGCAGAATAGAAGGAAACTAGCGAAGAACGAGGTGACGATGCGCGTTGGAAATGGATCAAAGGTTGATGTGATCGCGGTTGGCACGCTACCTCTTCATCTACCATCGGGATTAGTTTTATACTTAAATAATTATTATTTGGTGCCTGTGTTGAGCATGAACATTATATCCGGGTCATGTTTATTGCGAGACGGCTACTTGTTTAAGTCCGAGAATAATGGTTGTTCGATTTATATGAGTAATATGTTTTATGCACATGCACCTTTGATAGATGGTCTATTATTGTTGAATCTCGATTGTAGTAATACACATATTAATAACATTGAAGCTAAACGTTTGAAATTTAGCGATAACTTGATCTATATGTGGCACTGTCGTCTTGGTCACATTGGAGTGAAGCGTATGAAGAAACTCCATTCCGATGGACTTATTGAATCACTTGATTTCGAATCACTTGAAAGATGTGAAGCATATCTGATGGGTAAAATGACTAAGACTCAATTTCTGGTATCATAGAGCGAGCTATGTACTTATTGGAAATCATACATACCGATGTGTGTGGTCCAATGAGTGTAGCATCACGCGGTGGTTATCGTTATGTTCTTACCTTCACGGATGACTTGAGTAGATATGGGTATATCTATTTCATGAAACATAAGTCCGAAACTTTCGAGAAGTTTAAGGAATTTCAAAGTGAAGTAGAGAATCAACGTAACAAGAAGACTAAGTTTCTATGATCTGATCGTGAAGGTGAATATCTAAGCTACGAGTTTGGCGAGCATTTGAAGAAATGTGGAATACTTTCACAATTGACACCGCCAACACCACAAAGTAATGGTGTGTCCGAACATCGTAATCGAACTCTCTTAGATATGGTTCGTTCTATGATGTCACTTACAGATTTACCGCTATCTTTTTGGGGTTATGCATTAGAAACAGCCGCATTCACTTTAAATAGGGCACCATCTAAATCCGTTGAAACGACACCGTATGAATTGTGGTTTGGGAAGAAACCTAAATTGTTGTTCCTTAAAGTTTGGGGTTGCGAAGCTTATGTAAAGAAGTTACAGCCCGACAAGCTTGAACCCAAAGAGGAAAAATGTGTCTTCATAGGATACCCGAAGGAAACTATTGGGTATACTTTCTATCATAGATCCGAGGGCAAAATCTTCGTTGCCAAGAATGGATCCTTTCTAGAGAAGGAGTTTCTCTCGAAAGAATTGACTGGAAGGAAAGTAGAACTCGACAAGGTTGTCGAACCTTCTCTCGGACTTGAGAGTAGCGCAACACCGTAAGTAGTTCCTGTGGTGCCAACACCAATAAGAAAGGAAGCTAATGATGTTGATCATGAAACTTCGATTGAAGTTACTGCAGAACCTCGCAGGTCAACGAGAACTCGTACCACTCCTGATTGGTATGATCCCGTTATGAGTGCCATGTTGGTGGACAACACCAATGACCCTGCTACATATGAGGAAGCGATGATGAGCCCAGATTCCAATAAATGGCAAGAATCCATGAAATCCGAGATTGGATCCATGTACGAAAGCCAAGTATGGACTTTGGTGGACTTACCGGATGGCTGGAAGGCTGTCGAGAACAAATGGATTTTCAAGAAGAAAACATATGCTGATGGTAATGTTACTGTCTATAAAGCTCGAATTGTCGCAAAAGGGTTTCGACAAATTCAAGGAGTTGACTACGATGAAACTTTCTCACCGGTAGCGAAGCTAAAGTCTGTGAGGATTTTGTTAACAATCGCTGCATATTATGATTATGAGATATGGTAGATGGATGTCAAAACGACGTTCCTCAATGGAGACATTGATGAAGAGTTGTACATGGTACAACCCAAAGGTTTTGTCGATCCTAAAGATGCTAACAAGGTATGCAAACTTCAAAGGTCCATTTATGGATTGAAGCAAGCATCCCGGAGTTGGAATCAACGTTTTGATAAGGTAATCAAAAGCTTTGGTTTTATACAAACTTATGGAGAAGCTTGTATTTACAAGAAAGTGAGTGGGAGCCCTGTAGCATTCCTAATACTATATGTAGATGACTTTTTGTTGATTGGGAATGATGTAGACCTTCTTAATAGTGTCAAGGATTATTTGAATAATAGTTTTTCAATGAAAGATCTTGGCGAAGCAGCTTACATATTAGTCATAAAGATTTATAGAGATAGATCAAGACGCCTAATATCATTGTCACACAGTACATATTTGGACAAAGTTCTAAAGAGGTTTGGAATGGAAGATAGCAAGACAGGGTTCTTTCCCATGTTGCGCAATACGACATAAGGTCAAACTCAAAGTCCTGCAATGGCAGAAGTTAGAGAAAGGATGAGTAAGACTCCCTATGCCTCAGCCATAGGATCTCTCATGTATGCCATGCTATGTACTAGACCCGACATTACATATTCTGTTAGTTTGACTAGCAGATATCAAAGTGATCCAGGAGTGGATCATTGGACAACGGTCAAAAACATCCTTAAGTACTTGAGGAGAACTAAGGATATGGTTCTTTCTTATGGAGGTGATGAACAGCTCTATGTTAATGGTTACACCGATGCTAGTTGGAACACCGATCCAGATGATTCGAAATCTCAATCTGGGTACGCATTTACTTTGAATGGTGCAGCAGTTAGCTAGAGGAGTGCAAAGCAAAGCATTATGGCGAGATCTTCAACTGAATCGGAATACATAGCTGCTTCGGAGGCTTCACAAGAGGCGATATGGATGAAGGAGTTCATTACAGAGCTCGGTGTGGTTCCACGTGTGCTGGACTCAATGTCTATCTACTGTGATAACATGGGCGCCATAGACAATGCGCAAGAACCAATGTCACACAAGAAGCTGAAGCATATCAAGCTGCATTTTCACGCTATTCGAGAACATGTCCAAGATGGTGACATAAAGATTTGCAAAGTACACACAGATCTGAATGTGGCGGATCCGTTGACTAAGCCTCTCTCGAGGGCAAAGCATGACCAGCACCAGACCGCCATGGGTGTTCGGTATATTACCATGTAATCTAGATTAGTTGACTCTAGTGCAAGTGTGAGACTGTTGGAGATATGCCCTAGAGGCAATAATAAAAGTGGTTATTATTATATCTTTGTGTTTATGATAAATGTTTACATTCATGCTATAATAGTATTAACCGGAAACATTAATACTTGTGTGATATGTAAACTAAATTAGAGTCCCTAGTAAAGCCTCTTTGTAATACTAGCTTGTTGGTTAATAGATGATCGTGGTTTCCCGATCATGAACATTGAGATGTTATTAACAACAATATCATATCATTAGGAGAATGGTATGATGGACATACTCCTATAGATAAGCGTAGCATAAAGATCAAGTCATTTCAATAGTTCGTTTGCTATAAGCTTTCTGGTACATAGTAACCTAATTCCTTCGACCATGAGATCATGCTAATCACCATCTGAAAGGGCATTTATTGTCATAATCACTTTTGGTGTTCGTTAACAACAAGTAGATCATTTTACAGTTTGTTACTGTCCACGTGTTGGTATTATGATAAGTGAAAAGTACCCTCACACTTGGGAAAGGTTCCTACTCATGTGACACGATTCTAGAAAGTACAGACCGGAGTCTCCGGTCTGCCTAGACCAGAGTCTCCGGTGTGGTCCGGAGTTTCCGGATCAGTCTCCGGTGGTGACTTCAGAATCAGGGCTGGGACATACTGTATGGGGGTCCGGAGCCAGGTCCGGAGGCTACCCCAGAGTCTCCGGTGTTGGCTCAGTCCGGAGTCTCCGGTGTTGTAAGACCGGAGTCTCCGGTCTTGTTGGGTCATGGATGGCCCGGGACATTCTGTTGGGCGGTCCGAAGGCTAGTCCAGAGATAGGCCGGAATCTCCGGTCTAGACCGGAGTCTCCGGTGTGCAGACCGGAGTCTCCGGTCTGACTTTTCTCCAACGGTCAGAAAACGGTTCGTGGAGGAAGCTGCCTATAAAAAGGGACCCTTATCTTCTTCCTCCAGCTGCTCGAGCTGCTCAAGAACACCAACTCCATTAGAGCCACCAAATATACAAGATCTCTTCATCCAACCATCCAAAGTCATTGATCTTTGGAGAATCGAAGGAGGAGGCCTTGATCTACAGCTTCACCAAGAGAGATCTTCATTTCCCCCTCATTCACTTGAGGGCCCCCAAGCTCTAGTGTTTCTTTGGAAACCCTAACTTTGATTTGGTTCTTACAAGCTTGTATTTGATTTGTCTTGACAGCTTTCTTGTATTTGGGAGCCTCCGATTAAGTTGTGGATGTGTACCCGAAACTTGTAAAGGTGTCGGCTTCCACCTTGAAGGTTGTCGATATAGTGGAAGGTGGATCGATCCCGTTGGGGTGAGATTCATCGGAGAACAAGGGAGGCCTTCCATGGCGTTGGTGGTTTGAAACCACCCCCTCTCCAAACATAGACGTACTTCCCCTCAAAAGGAAGGAACTACGGGAAACAAATCCTTGTGTCTCCGTGTCCACCACTTTGGTTACTTCTATCCTTTACCGCACATTACTTACTTGTTCTTGCTTAGTGTTGTGTTAGCTAGTGCTTATTTGTCATATAGGTAAATTCACCATAGTTGCATTATCTAGAGAATTTACCTTATTGTCAAACCCTAATTTGAAAAATAAGAAAATTTGAAGTAGCACCTATTCACCCCCCCCCCCCTCTGAGTGCCCATACGATCCTTTCAATTGGTATCAGAGCCTCGGCTCTTTATCTAGGCTTTATCGCCTAAGAGAATATGGGTAGCCACAAAGGGGATGGTGATGGTGAGCCCACCACAGTGACCATGGAAGATCTCAAAAACTTGGAAACAAGATTGAGCTCTTCCTTGGTCAACGAAGTCAAGAAGATGCTTGAGCAACTTCTTAAAGACAAAGATGTCTCATCATCCCCCTCTCCTCAATAGGATCCTCCATCCGTTTTACCTAAAGGGAATGCTCCGGTATCCCTCGAGGGTATGATGGTGGGGGGTAAACAAGACAACACTAATTCCTCCACACAACATGGTGGTGGTAAGGGTGAGCACCGTGATTCATGGTACTCTCCTGACCCTCCAATCCCTCACCCTCATGTATACAATAGAGGTGACCCACCTAAGCTTGAAGAATCTGCTACTTTTGCTCAATGGCAATCTCTAATGAAAACTCATGTGTGCAGCTCTTGCATTGAACTATGGAACATCATCGAGCATGGACTCTTTATTGGGGATCCAGAAAATTTGACAAGAAGAGAAGTTGTCAATAGTCAACTCAATGCCACTGCATTGCACATGATTCAACAAGGATTGGGTACAAAGGATTACCCACATATTGAGCACTTTAGCATTGCCAAGAAATCTTGGCATGCTCTCACAGTGTTGTTTGTTGGGAATGAGAGCATGAGGAGGAACCGATATGATGCACTAAGCAATGAAGCTGAAGGCTTCTACGTGATGGAAGGTGAAGATCATGAAGACATGTACCGTAGGCTCAAGACCACCGCCACCGCTTTTAGAAATGTGGGTGCCTCACATGTGGATGATGCATGGATAAAAAGGAAATATGTGAGTGCACTCATGCCCTTTGAGCCCACCGACTTGAATAGCCTACAAGGAAGACACAACTACCATCTCATGACCTCCAATGAAGTTATGCAAGAGATGGCCTCTTTCAAAGTTGCCGCCAAGAATGCCAAAGATGCCTGTGCTCGTGCCCTTGGTATGAGAAATGTTGTCAACATTGCTTTGAAGGCCAAAGTTGTGGACCATGGGGATGAAGATGATAGTGATGAAGGCCTCTTCATGGACCACCCCGATGAAGTCAAAATTTCTCATAGTCAATATATGGCCTTCTATGCAAAGAACTTTTGGAAGAACCCCTCCAAGGCCAAGATGGAAATGCAACGTAGAAGCAACCCAAATGGGAAAAGAGAAAATACCACTAGATTGAGAACTTGTTTCAATTGTGGTGACCGCTATCACTTTGTGGCGAGTTGCCCCTATGAGAAAAGAGAAGATCATGGTGGTAAGCTTGTGTTGAAGAAGACCCTCAAATCACCTTACAAGAAACCCTTCATCAAGAAGAATCCCATCAACAAGAAGTCAGGAGAAATTGTCTTGATCACTCATGAAGAATACTCCTCCGACAATGAAGATGATGAAGATGAGGAAGAGGAAACCTCTAATGGTGTGGCGGCTCTAGCCACTACTTCTACTCCGACATTCTCACTCTTCGATTCTCCAAATGAGAATCCCCCCATCAAGAACGTCACTTGCCTTATGGCAAGAGGAACGGAGGTATCCTCATCATCTCACTCTAATCCCTTAAATAATGATGAAATTGATGATGAGATGTCTATTGATGTTAAAAAGGAATTAATTGCCTTGGATGAGTTTATGACTAACCTACAAGGAGATGCTAAGATACATTTTGGAAACATCTTAGATCAACTTTCCCATACACAAGAGCTTCTAGATGTAAGATGTAAACTTGGGCATGAACACATGATTGAGCTAGAGGCTTTAAATAATGCTCTAGAAGAAGAACAAGAGACTAGGATGTCACTTGAATTAAATCTTGAGGGGCTTGATGAGGCCAATGACATTATTGTTAATAAACTCATCAAAGAACGTGATCATGCTATTTCTAAATGCAAAAGGGCTAAAAAGGACAAGATTGAGTTTGGTGTGGTTCATGAAAAACTTGCCGAGGATTTTAGTTTGCTTGACAAGGCTCACAAGGCTTTGGAAAGTAAATTCTTGTCACTCACAAAGTCCCATGAAACGCTTCAAACTCAATTGGCCAATATTCCTTCACCTAGTAACTTCATTCCATCTAGTAGCACAACTATTCTTGAAGAAAATGCTAGGCTGAAGGGGGAGCTAGCCAAGGCCACATTTCCACAAGGCAACAAGTCCATTGATGATCTTTTGAGTAAGCAAAGGCCTACTGGTGAAAAAGGGGGCATTGGTTTTGTCTCCAAAACTCAGAAGAAGAAGAACAAGAAAAGGAAGGCCAAGCCCGTACAAAAGACCAACAAGTCCATTGTGGATAGTAAGACCACAAATGGTAAAACTATGTCTCATGATGACTTTGCGGGAAGTGCTAACCCTCACTATGTTCTAATGCGAGATTTTTATGGTGATGTGTATGCACAATATGTTGGGCCATATGATGGCTATATTGCTTGGTCTATTTGGGTTCCCAAGACCCTACTAACAAAAGAGGACCCATTAAAAAATGGGTACCTAAAAATTAGCTTGATCTTTTGTAGACATATGCTTCCGAAGGGTCAAAGTGGGTGCTTGATAGTGGTTGCACGAGTCATATGACCGGAAGCTCGTCTATTGTCAAGGATTTAAAGCCAAATGATGATCAAATCACCGTGACATATGCCGACAAGTCAAAGTCTAAGGTAATGGGCTTTGGCAAGGTAGTGGCTGCCCACGACATTACACTCGTGAACGTCATGCTTGTTGAAACCCTTGGATACAATTTACTTTCAGTCCGTGCTCTTGGAAAGATGGGCTTTGCCGTCTTTGTTGATGATGATATTGTGGTCCTCATGTGGAGCAAGTCTCTCAAGGTCGCTTTCGTTGGGTACGTCGAAAATGACTTGTATGTGGTGGACTTTTCGGGGCAAGCCACTACATGTGCGATGTGCTTATTCGGAAAGGCCGATGTGGGTTGGTTATGGCATCGCTGACTATCCCATGTCAATATGAGAACTTTGCAAAGTCTCCACAAGGAGGGCCATATTGTTGGACTAAAAGAAAATGTTTCCTTTGCCAAAGATCGTGTTTGCAGGGCATGTGTTCTAGGGAAGATGCATGATGCTCCTCACAAGCCTAAGAACCGCATCAAGTCAACCAAGATCTTGGAGCTCCTCCATGTGGACCTCTTTTGTCCTCCATCTCATGCAAGTCTTGATGGGAAGAAATATTGTTTGGTGATTGTTGATGACTTTTCAAGATACTCGTGGGTATATTTCTTCAAGTTGAAGAGTGAGACACAAAAGACCTTCATCGACTTCATCAACATGGTCCAACGTTAATACAACCTTCCCGTGTTGATCATAAGAAGTGACAACGGCACCTAGTTCAAGAACTACACCTTGAATGATTTCCTTAGTGATGAGGGGATAAAACATCAATATTCCACTTCATACACCCCTCAACAAAATGGTGTGGCCAAAAGGAAGAATCGGACTCTTATTGATATGGCTAGGACCATGTTGGCGGAGTTTAAATCGCCATACAACTTTTGGGCCGAAGCCATCTCCACCGCATGCCATGCTTCAAACCGGCTCTACCTTCGCAAAGAAATCAACAAGACTCCATATGAAATACTTACCGGTAACAAGCCCAACATATCCTACTTCCGGGTGTTCGGTTGTAAGTTATTCTATCTCATAAAAGCTGTTCGTTTGTCCAAATTCGAGTCTAAAGCATTAGAGGTTATTTTTGTTGGCTATGGTCTCGAATCTCACACTTATAGAATCTATGATAAGCTCTCCGGAGCCGTCATAGAATCTTGTAGTGTGACCTTCGAAGAATATGATGGTCCCCAAGGGGGGCGTGTTGATGCTTGTGATGCAGATGATGAAATGCCTTAGGATGCCATAGGAAGAATGGGTGTGGGATATATCCGCCCCATTGAGGAACCCCTTATGGCAGATCGAGAAGAACTATGCTCCACTCAAGTGGAGCCCTCATCTTCACAACCTCAACATGCTCCATCCACCGAGGAGGACAATGACTCAAGCCAAAGACAAGACATGGACCCTCAACAGGTTGATCATAGTGATGACTCTTGTCAAGGGGAGCTTGATTCTTTCTCCAGGATGTCAAGTGGTGCCAAGGCAATCACTCAAGGAAGATCCGTACAAACTGCTTTGAGGCAAGCTCAAATTGATGCTATAAGAGCACTTGATCAAGACCAAGGTCAATCTTTGCCTCCCAATGAAGAGAATGATTCCGATGATGATCAAGGTCAATTTGATGGTCAAGACAAGGACCAAAATGATGAAGAGGGTCCCCCAAGAGACAACACGGATATCCACGCTCGTCGCGAAGCTAGAAAGGATAGAATGTTGGAATTAAGAGACCACTCTCTACAAAATGTGGTTGGTGACCTAAGGAAAGGCATTTCCACAAGAGCACAATTGAAGAGGTTCAGTGAACACCAAGAACACATCTCCATGATTGAACCAAAGAAAGTGTGGGAAGCTCTTGAAGATTCGGATTGGTTGGAAGCTATGCACAAGGAGCTCAACAACTTTGAGAGAAACAAAGTATGGAAGTTAGTTGAGAAGCCAAAGGATTACCGCAATATTATTGGAACAAAGTGGATATTCAAGAACAAGCAAGATGAGCATGGAATTATAGTAAGAAACAAGGCTATATTGGTTGCACAAGGGTTCTCTCAAATTGAAGGCATTGACTATGGAGAGACTTATGCACTCGTGGCTCGCCTTGAGTCCATCTGTATCCTTCTTGCTTATGCGGCACATCATAACTTTAAGCTGCAACAAATGGATGTAGAAAGTGCATTTCTTTATGGTCCATTAAATGAGCTGGTATATGTTAAGCAACCCCCGGGATTTGAGGATCCCAACTTCCCAAACCATGTCTACAAACTTGATAAGGTGCTCTATGGGCTCAAGCAAGCCCCACGCATGTGGTATGAGCATCTTAGAGAGTTGTTGTTTGACCATGGATTTGAGGTTGGGAAAATTGATCCTACTCTTTTTACTAATAAGGTCAATGGGGAGCTTTTTGTATGCCAAATATATGTTGATGATATTATATTTGGCTCATCTAACAAAGCTTTTAATGATGAATTCTCAAAGCTTATGACTAGTAGGTTTCGGATGTCTTTGATGGGGGAGTTGAGAGTATTTCTTAGTTTTGAGATCAAGCAAGTAAGAGGAGGGACATTCTTCAATCAAGCCAAGTATACCCACTACATGCTCAAGAGATTCAAAATGCAAGATTTAAATGGAGCTCCTACTCCCATGGCTACAAAGACTCATCTAGAACAAAATCCAAATGGTAAAGATGTGGATCAAAAGGTATACCGGTCTATGATTGGTTCTTTGCTTTACCTTTGTGCATCTAGACCTGATATTGTGTTGAGTGTAGGTGTGTGTGCAAGATATCAAGCGGCTCCTAAAGAAAGCCATCTGATGGCGGTCAAGAGAATCTTTCGATATTTGGTTCATACCCCATTTTATGGTCTTTGGTATCCTCGAGGGTCAACATTTGCTCTTTGTGGATACAAGGATTCGGATTGGGCAGGTGATAAGGATGATAGAAAATCAACATCCGGGGCTTGACAATTCCTTGGTAGGTCCTTGGTATGTTGGTCTTCTAAGAAGCAAAATTGTATATCTCTCTCCACCGCTGAAGCCGAGTATGTGGCAGCTGCTAGTGCTTGCACCCAATTGCTATGGATGAGGCAAACTTTAAAGGAATACGGTGTCCATTGTGACAAAGTGCCTCTTCTATGTGACAATGAAAGTGCCATCAAGATTGCCTACAATCCGGTGGATCACACAAGGACAAAGCATATTGAGATTCGCCATCACTTCATTAGGGATCATGTTGCCCGTGGTGATATTGATCTATCATATGTGTCAACCAAAGATCAACTTGCCGATATCTTTACGAAGCCACTTGATGAAGCAAGGTTTTGCTATTTGAGGATTGAACTAAATATTGTAGATTCAAGGAGCTTGACTTGATCATCTTGCATTCTCACCTATGATTTGACCCATATTTGGTTTAGGTGCAGGCATGGATATAGGGGGAGTGCGGTCCTAATCGATTGGACTATCCCTCCCCCCATTATGCCCAAAGCAATCAAAATCATTCCTCATAATATCATTTTGTGATATGTGAGCTTAAATGATGAGTTTCGGTAATGGACCCAAGATATATCTTCGTGGTGCCAAGCCGAGTATACTCAAATATGGTGGCCTAGGCCACCGCCCTCTCAAACTAGAGAGGTTGGCGCTTACTCATGTTTGTCATTTGCTTGATTTTAGTCGTTTGGAGCTTTTTCTGAATGTTTTGTGAATTCCTATGGCTCTTGTTGGTTCTTCACAGTTTGATGTCTCAACCCAAGCCCTTCCCTATCTTAAACCTATCTATATCTCATATATGTCCCCAAACACCTTTCCTGGAGCTTTTGGTCAAGGAGGACCGGAGTCTCCGGTCCAGACGGTTTCTGCCACTTATAGTAAGGGGGCGGGATGAGCTGGTACAGCAGTTCCTCATTCTTCACCCCGTCCCCCTCCTCCTAACCCATCGCCTCCCCTTCCAAAACTCCTCCCCGGAGGTCAAGAAGCCCTCGGGATCTGCCATGCCGCCAGCCAACCCTCTCCTCCATTGGGTCATTCCCACCGGAGGAATTGATCACATGGACAGATCTGGTACCTCTCCTCTTATTTTTCCCCTAGGGTTCATCTCTAGATGTGGTTTTGAGGATTGGTGTTGATTTGTCCATTGGAATCACTTGTTTGCATGCACTCTAGTACTTTAGCCTTGTTGCATTGCTCGATCTACTAGATTCATCCTCACCAGCATCTCCCCATCTCAGGCCCGAGCCTCTAGACCGGAGATTTCGGACTTAGGTCTGGAGAATCCGGTCCAGGCCGGAGACTCTGGTCCCCAGGACCGGAGACCCCGGTCTGAGCCGGAGACTCCGGTCTAAGGTGTGGAGACTCCGGTGGTGGATGAATCAACACAGACCAGAAATGCATCAAAGATCTTGTACTACTTTGTTGGGACATATATACTCATCTCCATGCTATCTCCCTCGCTGTTGTTCACAGGTGATGGTTCTAGTCGTCCTCGTTGTACTAAGGCCAAGTCCCAAAGGGGCAATCCTCGCTATGATGAAGCTCAGGGTCAGTTTATTGTGCCTCCTTCCAACCGTAGACAGCAGGCACGTGATGTAGCTTATTTGAAGAGGGACCAAGAGAGGGCTGAACGAGAGGACCGTGCCAAGAAGGCCAAATATGACAACCTTCAGTCCTTGGCCAAAATTTCAAAAGAGGAGTCCCGTGAACTGAGAAAGACAGATTTCTATGCGCTGCCTCGTACCAGTGAGGACCCTCATTTCTGGAGGAAGGAACAGGCTGTGTTCATGAAGGATGTATATGGTGTGCTCACCAGATCACTTGTCTGCCCTCAGAAGTTCATGAGTGTTGAGCAGATGCGCCTCAGCCCCTACTTCAATGATGCTTTGTGGATCTGTGAGAAGCTGGGTCTGTATAACTTCTGCGCGAAGACTACAATGTCTACCTTGTACATCAGTTCTATGCCATCGTGGTTTTTGGATCTGATCAAGATAGGACCATGATTTGGATGTCTGGCACCACTCGCTGCACAGCTACTTTCCATAACTTTGCCAACGTCATCTTTGAGACTTTTCATGGCGTATCCACTCCCATTGGTCTGCGCATGCACTCTGCAACTCTGGGAGAGAACAAGATGAAGCTGGCACCTCTGTATGGCAGCGAGGGTGTTGTAGGGGGTTCCAAGGGACTCAAGACTCTCTACAACCTAATGTTGAGGATATTCCGTCATACCATCGCACCAAGTGCTGGGAATGACGATGCTATTAGGGGTGGGCTTGTCAACCTTCTGTACCACACCCACCAGATCTACAATGCTGGACCTGAGGCAGATGCTGAACCTATTGATGTGATGGATTTTATCTTTGAGGAGATGTTCCATTCTATTCTGTACAAGAAGTCTCCTCCATATGCACCTTTGGTTATGAGGCTCATCAACTCTAGGGAGCATGATTCTGCACTTGGCTCTGCACCGCATCTCACTGAGCACACCTTGGTCTCACTGCAGCAGAAGGGGCGTATGGGGCCAGCTCCGAGGCATTGCTATGGGGATGATGATGAGGAGATTGAGACTGAGAGGGATCCCTCTCCACCTAGAGTTTGAAGGAAGAATGCCTCCAATGCACCTATGCCTACCATGACTCGAGATTATGTTCATGAGCGGGTCAAGAAGGCCACCTTTTGGGAGAGGACCATTTGTTGCATGAACATAGACATTCTAGGCAGCAGCATGCATCCTACCAAAGCAACTGTCACATTGAGAAGCTCCTCAAAAAAATCAAGGAACAAGGTGAAGGGGATAATGAGGAAGATGAGGATGAATACAATGATGAGCATGGTGCTCAGCAGTCCACAGAGTCTGACCACACACTCTTGTTTGGGGCATGGAATGCCCAATAGGATAGTCTGGTGGATTGGAAGACCTTCGCTGATGTCACCTCCGGTTTCGGGTACCAGGGTACCTCCTCTTCTCGGCCTCATGGCAAAGGGCCTGCAGTCCCTGAAGATGATGATGATGACTATGATGAGGGTGGTGATGACCAGGATGAGGAGGAGGATGACGAGGACTACTGATTTGCTAGGGCGCTAGCCTAGGTCTTTTCCCTTTTTTGGCGTTTCAATGCCAAAGGGGGAGAAGACATTCTCATTGATTTGCATGGGGTTGGGCTTTGGATTTGCTACTATCTGTTTTTCATTTGCCATATTTGAACTTTGAACTTCATATGCGTTATTTGTCGTTTATGTGTGTGACTATGTGCTTGTGTGCACTATCTATTGTAACTCATGTGAGATTTATGTGTGTTATCGTTGATACTATCTACCTTGCATGATTTACTTAATTATCATATTGCACATAGTCAGGGGGAGCCCCATATATTTATTCCATGCAAAATCACTTGTTGTCATTGAACACCAAAAAGGGGGAGATTGAAAGGGCATTTATTGTCATAATCACTTTTGGTGTTCGTTAACAACAAGTAGATCATTTTACAGTTTGTTACTGTCCATAGGTTGGTATTATGATAAGTGAAAAGTACCCTCACACTTGGGAAAGGTTCCTACTCATGTGACACTATTCTGGAAAGTCCAGACCGGAGTCTCCGGTCTGCCTAGACCGAAGTCTCCGGTGTGGTCCGGAGTTTCCGGATCTGTCTCCGGTGGTGACTTCAGAATCAGGGTTGGGACATACTGTATGGGGGTCCAGAGCCAGATCCGGAGGCTACCCTGGAGTCTCCGGTGTTGGCTCAGTCTGGAGTCTCCGATGTTGGAAGACCGGAGTCTCCGGTCTTGTTGGGTCATGGATGGCCCGGGACATTCTGTTGGGCGGTCCGGAGGCGAGTCCGGAGATAGGCCGAAATCTCTGGTCTAGACTGGAGTCTCTAGTATGTAGACCAGAGTCTCCGGTCTGACTTTTCTCCAACGGTCAGAAAACGGTTCGTGGAGGAAGCTGCCTATAAAAAGGGACCCGTATCTTCTTCCTCCAACTGCTCGAGCTGCTCAAGAACACCAACTCCAATAGAGCCACCAAATCTATAAGATCTCTTCATCCAACCATCCAAAGTCATTGATCTTTGGATAATCGAAGGAGGAGGCCTTGATCTACAGCTTCACCAAGAGATATCTTCATTTACCCCTCATTCACTTGAGGGCCCCCAAGCTCTAGTGTTTCTTTGGAAACCCTAACTTTGATTTGGTTCTTACAAGCTTGTCTTTGATTTGTCTTGACATCTTGCTTGTATTTGGGAGCCTCCGATTAAGTTGTGGATGTGTGCCCCAAACTTGTAAAGGTGCCGGCTTCCACCTTGAAGGTTGCCGATATAGTGGAAGGTGGATCGAGCCCGTTGGGGTGAGATTCATCGGAGAACAAGGGAGGCCTTTCGTGGCATTGGTGGTTTGAAACCACCCCCTCTCCAAACGTAGACGTACTTACCCTCAAAAGGAAGGAACTATGGGAAACAAATCCTTGTGTCTCCGCGTCCACCACTTTGGTTACTTCTATCCTTTACCGCACCTTACTTGTTCTTAGTGTTGTGTTAGCTAGTGCTTATTTTTCATATAGGTAAATTCACCATAGTTGCATTATCTAGAGAATTTACCTTATTGTCAAACCCTAATTTGAAAAAGAAGAAAATTTGAAGTAGCACCTATTCACCCCCCCCTCTAGGTTCCCATACGATCCTTTCACCATCACCGGAAGGATGCTTTGATGACATCAAACACCACACCGTAACTGGGTGGCTATAAAGGTGGCATTGAGTGTTCAGAAAGTATGTGTTGAGGCACATGGATCAAGAGTGGGATTTGTCCATCCATATGACGGATAGATATACTCAGGGCCCTCTCGGTGGAATGTCATCCAATTAGCTTACAAGCATGTGACTGGCTCACAAGGGATCACATATCACGGGAACAAGAAAAGAGTACTTATCGGTAACGAGGTTGAACTAGGTATGCAGAGATACCGACGATCAAACCTCGAATAAGTAAACTATCGTGAGACAAAGGGAAATTGGTATCATATGTAAGTGGTTCATTCAATCGCAAAGTAATCGTAGAAATATGTGGGAGCCATATGAATTTCCAGATTCCTCTATTGGTTATTGATCAGGAGAAGTGTCTCGGTCATGTCCGCATAATTCATGAACCGTAGGGAGACACACTTAAGGATTCGATGTTGTTTAGTAGATATGGAATGTAAGTAGGGAGACCGAATGTTGTTCGAAGTCTCGGATGGGATCCGGGATATCACGAGGAGATCCGGAATGGTCCGGAGAATAAGATTCATATAAGGAAAGTCCAATTCCAGAGTTCGGGAATGATTTTGATGTTTTCATCGGAGAGGTTATAGAAGGGTCTAGAAGGTTCACCGGACCGGAAGGGGAATGGTTCATGAATGTGTCATGGTTAAGTGGAATGATTGGATCATGTCCTAGGTCACTTGGTTGCGCATTTGCAAGAGAGGAATTAAGCTCCAAATTTCAAGTCAAAAGGCAGGTTTGAAAAGTCAAACTGGAACAATGGTTTCCTAGTGGAAGAAGGAAAGAGTCCTTCTTTCCTTCCAACAAAAAGAGGGAGTTGGGGAAGGATTCAAACTCCCCTCTCCCAAGCTTCCCTCCCTCTCATAAATAGAGGGGAGGGGCTGCCCCAAGAGATCACAACCAGCTCTCCCCACCTTGAGCCGCCGCCGCGCCTTGCGCCACCGCTGGCCCGTCGCCGTCGCCCTAGCCGCCGCAGACTCCACCTCCTCCTCTCCGGCCCTCTAAACCTAGATCGCTGGAAATCCTAGATCCACCATAACCTGCTCCAGCTTAGGCGAAGCCCTGCAGGATTTTCCCTCAACTTCCGACACCATGCCGTCATGCTGCCGGAATTGTGAGGGGAGAACTACAACCTCCGCTGCCTGCTGGAACAAGGGAGAGGAAGGTCTTCATCGAGTACCAAACGTGTGACCGACTGCGGAAGTTCTGTCGGAACGCAGCGCCGGAAGGATCATCTACGCGATCTTGAGATTGGAAAGTGTACGACTACATCACCCACGAGAATCTGCTCTTGTTAACCGCTTTGGAATCTTCTAGGGTGAGTACTCTAATCGACTTGTTGCTACAATCTAGTAGATAGATTTTGGCTTGTTTGTGTGCATGCGGTAGAAATTTTGGTTTTCCATGCTATGAACCCCTACACCAAGATCACTGATTCAGATATTAGACAAGAGATGTATCGCATCCAGCAGCAGTTTGGGGCAATCATCTTTCGTGATGTCATGACTTCGGGGGGGGGGGGTCTTCTACGGAGGAAATCTCCCAAATAACCGTGACATAGAAGATCGCCTAGAGATACAGGGTGACTATAGGAAGTTCATGACGAGACAAGGCGTCCTCATGTTCCCTTAGCCGCGCCAGAAGGCTTGATGTTGGCCTAGCTGTAGTTCCAAACTATAGATGACATTTGTGTGTGTGGACAAGTGTACATGCTACTACTTATCTTATTAGGTTTATGAATCATCGCTTACTTCTTTTGCTTATTATTATATATGAATCAATGCTTGGTTTTTTTGCTTACTCTTTGGTCCTTCTTTTTTCCTTACTTTATTAGTCTTTTATCGAGAATGCCGATGATTGAAATGTCGTGGCACACTATATATGTGAATGTGCTACGACGGGATTGTCAGCCTTGTGATATGCACAAGTCGAGGTCTTGTGCATCCTACTTGGCTCACGGTTCCGTCATAGCATATTCATGTGTCCAACGACCTATGTATATATATATGAGGCATTCTTTTTGAGTTACTTCGGTCTTTTTCTAGAATAATGCCGATGATTGAAATATCGTGGCACACTATATATGTGAATGTGCTACGACGGGATAGTGAGCCTTGTGATATGCACAAGTCCAGGTGTTGTGCATCCTACTTGGTTAACTATTCTGTCGTAGCATATTCCTGTGTCCAACGACCTATGTATATGAAGGGTTTCGCAGCATAGTAAATCAAAATTTTCTACGGAAGCGAACAGAGGGAAAGCCAAGATCTAATCTAGGAGATGCAAACAACGAGAGAGATTGGATTAGATCTTCATACCCTTGAAGATTCGCACAGCGGAACGTTCGTCGGAACGTGGGTGATGTAGTCGTACTCGCTTCTCCTCCTCGCGATCCGATCCGATCTAGCACCACAAGTGGCGGTGCCTCCGTGAGATGCACACGTGCGGCACCTCGATGTCTCCTCCTTCCTCGGACCAGCAAGTAGGGTGGAGAGATAGATTGGATCTACAACACGACGGCGTGGTGTATATGGTGGAGAATTTCTGCAGCAGGGCTTCGCCTGCAAACAGTCGGGAGGGAGAGAGGAAGGCAGCAGGGCTACTAGGGCTTGGAGGGAGATGTGTGTACAGGAGAGGGGGCGCACCAGACCTCTATATATAGAGGGGGAGGGGGCGGCCAGCCCTAGCCCCTCCTCCAAGCCTATCTCTAGTTTAAACGATTTAAACTCTCCCCTTATCTAGAAATTCTATCCCGAGATTTAAACGAGTTAAATCTCTCTAGAATCGGCTGGGCCCTATGGGGCCTTGTGCCCCTGGCCCAATGTGGCCAGGACACTCCCTCATAGGCCCATGCCCCCTCCCGGAAGGTGGGATCACGTTGGCCCTCTTCCGGAAGGTTCTAGAAGCTTCCGGTACAATACCGATTAATCCGGAACAATTTCGAACTCCAAAAACTGCACTGCCTTATATGAATCTTATTCTCCGGACCACTCCGGAACCTCTCGCGATGTCCCGGATCCCATCCGAGACTCCGAACAAAAATTCATAAACCAAGTATCCAATCTATCCTAGCGTCGAGACACGTTAAGTGTGTGACCCTGCGGGTTCGAGAATATGCAGACATGATCTTCTATCAATAATCAACAGCGGGGTCTGGGCACCCATATTGACTCCCACACATTCATCGATGATCATATCGGATGAACCACGATGCCAGGATTCAATCAATCCCATATATATATTCCCTTCGTCTCGCGATATTTTACTTGCCCGAGATTCGATCATCGGTATCGTCATACCTAGTTCAATCTCGTTCACAGCAAGTACTTTACTCGTTCCGTAATCCGATATCACTTTGTGATTAACCCCTTAACCACATGCTTGCAAGCGGTGTTGATATCGATTACCGAGTGGGCCCGAAGTATATCTCTCCGACTTGGGAGGGACAAATCCCATCTCGATACATACAACCCAACAGATACTTTCCGATCACCTGAGAGACACCTTTATGATCACCCTCTCATAGGATGACGTTTGATGACCTCAAAGCTTTCTTCCGATACCAGGGAGTTGCATTATCTCATGGTCTAAGGAATACAATATTTGACATAGGAAAAGCTTCGCAAAGATGAACACAATGACACGATCTAATTGCTTCGCTTAGTTTGGGTCTATCCACCATATCATTCTCCAATGATATGATCTCATTATCAATTGACAACTCATGTCTATGGTTAGGAACCTTAACCATCATTGATCAATGAGCTAGTCCATAGAGGCGTACTAGGGACACGGTGTTGTTCACAAACCACACAAGTATTAAAGTTTCCGCTTAATACAATTCTAGCATGGAATATAAACATTATCATGAACAAGAATTATAATAATAACAGCTTTATTATTGCCTCTAGGGCATAATTCCAACAGTCTCCCACTTGCACTAGAGTCAATAATCTAGTTTACATTTGGCAACAATCTCACACCCATGGCACTGAGGTGCTGATCATGTTTTACACGTGGAAGAGGTTTAGTCAATGGATCTGCGACATTCAGATCTGTATGTACTTTGCTGATCTTCAGATCTCCATTTGCTATATAATCTCGGATTATATGAAACTTGCGGTTGATATGCTTGGTCTTTGGATGATATCTTGGTTCCTTAGCGAGTGCTATGGCGCCAGTGTTGTCACACAATATCTCTAGTGGGTCCAATGCACTTGGAACCACGCCAAGCTCAGTGATGAAGTTTCTGATCCAAACTCCTTCACTTGACGCTTTTGCAGCAGCCATGTATTCTGCTTCTACTGTAGATCCCGCGATCACGCTTTGCTTGCAACTTCTCCAGCTCACAGCTCCTCCATTCAAAATATACACGTATCCTGTCTGAGATTTACAATCATCCTTGTCGGTGTCGAAACTAGCATCGACGTAACCTTTTACGACGAGCTATTCATCACCCCCATAGACTAAGAACATTTCTTTAGTCCTATTTAGGTACCTTAGGATGTTCTTCACGGCTGTCCAGTGTTCCACTCCTGGATCACTTTGATATCTGCTCGTCAAACTAAGAGCATTGGACACATCCGGTCTAGTACACAGCATGGCATACATGATGGAGCCTATGGCCGAGGCATAAGGCACTTTGCTCATAGCTTCCCTATCATTTACCGTAGCTGGACACTGAGCCTTGCTCAATATCTTACCTGACAACATAGGCATTGAACCTTTCAATGCCTTATCCATTCTGAACCTTTTCAGAACTTTGTCTAGGTATGTACTCTGGCTTAAAGCTATCAGGCGTCTTTGTCTATCTCTATAGATTTTGATGCCCAATATATAAGCAGCTTCACCTAGGTCTTTCATTGAAAAACACTTGTTCAAATAACTTTTCACATCGTTAAGCATGTTGATGTCATTTCCAATAATCAATATGTCATCCACATATAGTAACAGAAACGTCACCGAGCTCCCACTCACTTTCTTGTAGATGCAAGCTTCGTAGCAATTTGGAACAAATCCAAAGCTCTTGATCACTTGATCAAAACGAAGGTTCCAACTCCGAGACGCTTGCTTTAGTCCATAAATGGAACGCTGAAGTTTGCATACTTTATCAGCATCCTTAGGATCGACAAAACCTTCGGGTTGCATCATATACAACTCTTCATCAATGTTGCCATTGAGGAAAGCAGTCTTGACATCCATTTGCCATATTTCATAATCATGAAACGCAGCAATTGCTAATAAAATCCGAATGGACTTAAACATCGCTACGGGAGAGAAATTCTCATCGTAGTCAACACCTTGAACTTGTCGAAAACCTTTCGCAACAAGCCGTGCTTTATAGACGGTAACATTACCATCCGTGTCCGTTTTCTTCTTGAAGATCCATTTGCACTCAACGGCCTTTCGGTCGCTAGGAGGGTCCACCAAAGTCCATACTTGGTTTTCGCTCATGGATCCCAATTCGGATTTCATGGCTTCTAGCCATTTCTCAGAGTCTGGGCTCATCATCGCTTCCTCATAGTTCGTAGGTTCATTGTCTTCTACTAACAAGACAGTCAAGACAGGGTTGCCGTACCACTCAGGAGGGGCACGCGACCTTGTCGACCTGCGACGTTCAGTAGCAGCATCGTCCGAAGCTTCATGATCCTTGTCATTTGCTTCCTCTATTGTTGGCGCAGGCGGCACTGGAACAATTTCAGGTGCTGCGCTACTCTCCAATTCAAGAGAAGGTTCAATAACCTCGTCTAGCTCTACTTTCCTCCCACTCACTTCTTTCGAGAGAAACTCCTTCTCAAGAAAGGAACCGTTCTTTGCGACAAACACTTTGCCTTCGGTTCTGTGATAGAAGGTATACCCAATAGTTTCCTTAGGGTATCCTATGAAGACGCACTTCTCCGCTTTGGGTTCGAGCTTGTCCGGCATCAACTTCTTGACGTAAGCTTCGCATCCCCAAACTTTAAGAAACGACAACTTAGGTTTAGCACCAAACCACAGTTCATACGGTGTCATCTCAACGGATTTAGATGGAGCCCTATTTAAAGTGAATGCAGCGGTTTCTAATGCATAACCCCAAAATGATAACGGCAAATCAGTAAGAGACATCATCGATCGGACCATATCTAATAGGGTTCGATTCCGGCGTTCAGACACACCATTGCGCTGTGGTGTTCCGGGTGGCGTGAGTTGCGAAACAATTCCGCTTGCTTTAAGATGCGTGAGAAAATCATAACTCAAATATTCGCCCCCACAATCGGATTGTAGAAACTTAATCTTTCTGTTACGATGGTTCTCCACTTCATTCTGAAATTCTTTGAACTTTTCAAACGTTTCAGATTTATGTTTCATTAAATAGATATACCCATATCTACTTAAGTCATCGGTAAAAGTGAGAAAATAGCGATATCCACCGCGCATCGAAACACTCAGCGGTCCGCATACATCGGTATGTATGATTTCCAACAAGTCCGTTGCTCGCTCCATCATACCGGAGAACGGGGTTTTGATCATCTTGCCCATAAGGCATGGTTCGCATGTGTCAAATGATTCAAAATCAAGAGACTCCAAAAGTCCATCAGAATGGAGTTTCTTCATGCGCTTTACACCAATATGACCTAGACGACAGTGCCACAAATAAGTAGTATTATCACTATCTACTTTGCATCTCTTGGCCTCAATGTTATGGATGTGTGTTTCACCCCTTTCGAGATTTAGAAGAAATAAACCACTCACAAGAGGTGCATGACCATAAAAGATGTTACTCATATAAATAGAACAACCATTATTCTCCGATTTAAATGAATAACCGTCTTGCAATAAACACGATCCAGAAATAATGTTCATGCTCAACGCAGGCACATAATAACATTTATTAAGGTTTAAAACTAATCCCGAAGGTAAAACTAAGGAGAGCGTGCCGACGGCCATCACATCAACTCTTGATCCGTTGCCAACGCGCATCGTCACCTCATCCCTCGCAAGTCGCCGTCTATTCCGCAGCTCCTGTTTCGAGTTACAAATATTAGCAACTGAACCGGTATCAAATACCCAGGCACTACAACGAGGGCTAGTAAGGAAAACATCAATAACATGTATATCAAATATACCTTTGATGGTGCTAGCCTTCTTGTCCGCTAAGTACTTCGGACAGTTGCGCTTCCAGTGACCCTTGTCCTTGCAATAGAAGCACTCAGTGTCCGGCTTAGGACCAGCCTTGAGCTTCTTCTCAGCAGGGGCAACGCGCTTGCCGCCGCCTTTCTTGAAGGGCTTCTTTGCACCTTTACCTTTCTTAAAGGAGGGCTTGTTGACCATCAACACATGATTATCCTTTTTGATGTCCACCTCCGCAGCCTTCAGCTTTGCGAAGAGCTCTTTGATCGTATCAGTGGAACCAATCTGATTGTGAGTCACTACAAAACTTTTGTAGCTGGGAGGGAGTGATTGCAGAACCCTGTCAATCTTGAGCTCCTCTGGAATCTTGCAGTCCAATTGCTCAAGGCGTTGAGTGTAGCCCGACATCTTAATGGCGTGCTCACTAACGGAACTCCCTTCCTCCATCTTGCAGTTAAAGAACTTCTCAGAGATCTCATATCTCTCAGAACGGGCCTGAGTCTGAAACATGGTTTTCAACTCTTCGAGAATCTCAAAGGGCCCGGGATAGTTTTCAAAACGATTTTGAAGTTCCGGTTCCATAGCAAACAACATGGTGCTCTTAATCACACCATAATCATCTTTGCGCGACTGATAGACAGCTTTCTCATCAGCCGGCGCAGTTGCAGCAGGGGGTCACCTAACGCTTTCCCAAGGACATAGTCCTTTTGAACGCCAGACAGAATGATTCTTAGATTGCGGAACCAGTTGGTGAAGTTAGACCCATTGTTCTTAAGCTTTTCTTTCTCAGCAAAAACGTTGAAGTTGAAGTTGGACTTGGCCATGTGATCTACAGTATTTGCAAGTACAATTTAGACTATGTTCATGATAACTAGTTCAACTTTTAATCAAATTACTAGATGAACTCCCACTAAATTCAACATCCCTCAAGTTGTTTAGTGAACATGATCCAAATTCACCACACCTAATCCGATCTTCACGAGAAGAGATGTGGTTTGAATGGTGGACAACGAAGTGTCGATCATATCATTCATATGACTCATGCTTAACCTTTCGGTTCATGTGTTCCAAGGCCATGTCTGTACATGCTAGGCTCATCAAGTTAGACCCAAGTATTTCCGTGTGTGCAAAACTGGCTTGCACCCGTTGTATGTGAGCGTAGAGTCTATAGCACCCGATCATCACGTGATGCTTGGACACGACGAACTTTCGCAACGGTGCATACTTGGGGAGAACATAGTTTTTATCTTGATCTTTAAGTGAGGAATCATCTTATAATGCTACCATCGTGATCTAAGCATGATAAGATACATAAAAGGATAAACATCACATGCATATAACTTTATGTGACATGGTATAGCCAATCTTCGCGCAATGATCTCCATCTTGTGCGTTCCGGCATGATCTCCATCACTCCACCATGATTGCCTCCACCACGAATAGCAACTACAACTATTGCTAACTACTTAGCGATAAAGTAAAGCTATTACATGGCGTATAAGAAGTTGACTCGCGGGTCATACACAATTATAAAGACAACCATATGGCTCCTGCCGGTTGTGTACTCATCGACATGCAAGTCGTGAAACATTACAAAACATGATCATCGCATACAATATACACATCATATCTTGGGCCATACCATATCATAGAAAACACTCCCTGCAAAAACAAGTTAGACGCCTCTACTTTGTTGTTGCATGTTTTACGTGGCTTATGGGAGTAGATGCTAAGAACGATTCTTACCTACGGAAAGCCACAACGATGATATTATGATTGCCAAACTCCGGTGTTAATCCCATGACAACTATAGTGAGAGAAAACTGACATCCACTAGCCGCATGTATGGTACAAGCCACACGTCAAGTGCGGAGCCGGTCTCGCGAACGATGTCGCGTAAGGTTGGCCTGGACCGCTTCAATCTCACTATCCCGCGCCATAAGAAGAACACAAACAAGAGGCTTGCAACAGAAAACATCAACGCCCGCAACAACCATGTTGCGTTCTACTCGTGAAACACATCTACGCATAGATCTAGCTCTGATACCACTGAAGGGTTTCGCAGCATAGTAAATCAAAATTTTCTACGAAAGCGAACAGAGGGAAAGCCAAGATCTAATCTAGGAGATGCAAACAACGAGAGAGATTGGATTAGATCTTCATACCCTTGAAGATTCGCACAGCGGAACGTTCGTCGGAACGTGGGTGATGTAGTCGTACTCGCTTCTCCTCCTCGCGATCCGATCCGATCTAGCACCACAAGTGGCGGTGCCTCCATGAGATGCACACGTGCGGCACCTCGACGTCTCCTCCTTCCTCGGACCAGCAAGTAGGGTGGAGAGATAGATTGGATCTACAACACGACGGCGTGGTGTATATGGTGGAGAATTTTTGCAGCAGGGCTTCGCCTGCAAACAGTCGGGAGGGAGAGAGGAAGGCAGCAGGGCTACTAGGGCTTGGAGGGAGATGTGTGTACAGGAGAGGGGGCGCACCAGCCCTCTATATATAGAGGGGGAGGGGGCGGCCAGCCCTAGCTCCTCCTCCAAGCCTATCTCTAGTTTAAACGATTTAAACTCTCCCCTTATCTAGAAATTCTATCCCGAGATTTAAACGAGTTAAATCTCTCTAGAATCGGCTGGGCCCTATGGGGCCTTGTGCCCCTGGCCCAATGCGGCCAGGACACTCCCTCATAGGCCCATGCCCCCTCCCGGAAGGTGGGACCACGTTGGCCCCCTTCCGGAAGGTTCTAGAAGCTTCCGGTACAATACCGATTAATCCGGAACAATTCCGAACTCTAAAAACTGCACTGCCTTATATGAATCTTATTCTCCGGACCACTCCGGAACCTCTCGTGATGTCCCGGATCCCATCCCAGACTCCGAACAAAAATTCATAAACCAAGTATCCAATCTATCCTAGCGTCGAGACACGTTAAGTGTGTGACCCTGCGGGTTCGAGAATATGCAGACATGATCTTCTATCAATAATCAACAGCGGGGTCTGGGCACCCATATTGACTCCCACACATTCATCGATGATCATATCGGATGAACCACGATGCCAGGATTCAATCAATCCCATATATATATTCCCTTCGTCTCGTGATATTTTACTTGCCCGAGATTCGATCGTCGGTATCGTCATACCTAGTTCAATCTCGTTCACAGCAAGTACTTTACTCGTTCCGTAATCCGATATCACTTTGTGATTAACCCCTTAACCACATGCTTGCAAGCGGTGTTGATATCGATTACCGAGTGGGCCCGAAGTATATCTCTCCGACTTGGGAGGGACAAATCCCATCTCGATACATACAACCCAACAGATACTTTCCGATCACCTGAGAGACACCTTTATGATCACCCTCTCATAGGATGACGTTTGATGACCTCAAAGCTTTCTTCCGATACCAGGGAGTTGCATTATCTCATGGTCTAAGGAATACAATATTTGACATAGGAAAAGCTTCGCAAAGATGAACACAATGACACGATCTAATTGCTTCGCTTAGTTTGGGTCTATCCACCATATCATTCTCCAATGATATGATCTCATTATCAATTGACAACTCATGTCTATGGTTAGGAAACCTTAACCATCATTGATCAATGAGCTAGTCCATAGAGGCATACTAGGGACACAGTGTTGTTCACAAACCACACAAGTATTAAAGTTTCCGCTTAATACAATTCTAGCATGGAATATAAACATTATCATGAACAAGAATTATAATAATAACAGCTTTATTATTGCCTATAGGGCATAATTCCAACAGTATATATATATGAGGCATTCTTTTTGAGTTACTTTGGTCTTTTTCGAGAATAATGCCGATGATTGAAATGTCGTGGCACACTATATACGTGAATGTGCTGTGACGGGATTGTAAGCCTTGTGTTATGCACAAGTCCAGATGTTGTGCATCCTACTTGGCTTACAGTTCCGTCATAGCATATTCCTGTGTCCAACGACCTAGTTATATATGAGGCATTCTTTTTGAGTTACTTTGGTATTTTTCGAGAATAATTTTGATGATTGAAATGGCGTAGCACACTATATATGTGAATGTGCTGCGATGGGATTGTCCGCCTTGTGCTATGCACAAGTCCAGGTGTTGTGCATCCTACTTGGCGGACAGTTCCGTCGTAGCATATTCCTGTATTGAACAACCTAGTTATATATGAGGCATGGTTTTTGAGTTACTTTGGTCTTTGTGAGTTGGGAGTACTTTCTATAAGTGTATATTCATATGCGACTTTAATTATACATGTTTTTTCAATCATCGGCTAATTATTATTGCCAACTTGTAGATGATGTGGTACGTCGTGTACAAGGGACGGGTTCCCGGAGTCAATGATGATTGGGAAGACTGTCGGAGACAGGTGCACCGTTTCAGCGGCAATAGCTATAAAGGGTACAACACTATGGCGGAGGCGGAAGCTAGATACACGCGCTATCTAGCGGGAGTTAGGACGAGGAACCGGATGAAGACCTACACCTTCATCGCGGTTATGCTTATCGTCTTTGGTTGTTTATCCCGCGCTTGTTTCTAGCTAGTTTAGATGTCTAGGCGAGCTTCCGAGCTTTAACTTGTTCGAGACACATGTATTCGCATGTCACCAACTACTTTGTAACTTGATCGAAACAATGTAACTTATACTATGTATTCATGTATGGGACTTATCTATATGTATTTGTTTCAATCTTGTTTTGCAAATTTTGTATTTATATATATAATTGTATATCTTATATCTGTGTGTATATCTGCTTGTAATATTGTATATAATCTGTATTGTATATCATCTGGCTCAGAAATTAAAAAACAAAAAAGATGCCCGTGGCGCACATGGCATGGCTTTAGTGGCGCACTGCAACTAAAGCGCACATGCCACCAATCAGTGGCGCACTGCCATGTGCGCCACAGGAAACAATACCCGTAGCGCACCTGCCTTCCTAGCCGTGGCGCACTGGCAGGTGCGCTACTACTATCTCGAGATACCTATAGCGCACCAGGCAGTGCGCTACGGGTAAGAGACAGCCGCAGCGCGAGGCTAGTGGTGCACCACTAGTGCACCACGGATGCCCTTTTCAGGTGCGCCACGAACAACCCTTTTTCTAGTAGTGCTTTGCGATCGTTGCGTTTTCCATGTCAGTACGATCGTAAGGTTTGATGGGAAGATTCTTATGAGGTACTCTTAGGAGGGGCGGCATCTTTCGTTTTGGGCTGCTGCGTTGGTTAGTACTCATCGATGGAGTATGCTTCCGCTTATTGTCCTTAGCGGGAAGCAAATACGGATAACCCTGCGATGGAGATCGAGATGGACTCGCACTGTGATGGTCGTATTCATCATGAGGTGGGATTCTTGGAGGTGATGGAGGTGAAGGTGACCTGCGACGACTCGGAGGCGGTGTTGGCCTTGGCGCCGAGCCTGAAAGCTTGATGTTGTTCTTGTCCCATAGAATGATACCACCCAGTACTTCTCCGAGTGTCCTCACACCTTCACGTCCAGGGATGTCAAGCTCCATTAATTCCCACCCCTTTACGATTTGATCCACCCGACTTTAGCATAGCCATATGGAATCTCACACCCATGCCAGCGTGCGCCAGATGGACAAGGTAAATCACATCCGACCGCCACCTTCACGGATATGTTCTTCACCTTCTGATGGAGCTCACAAGATATTTGCTCCTTGATTCCATGCACGGGGTAGCCGGGACCGCCATCTATCATTCGTGCATCGTCAGAGGGGATCTTCGATTCAGCCATGTTGCTTCTCCACTGAGATGGGTTGGTGGTAATATCGAATGCAGGATCTTGCAGGAGCGCTACTCCTCTAAGTTCGCCAATCTGTTGTTGTTGCTTGTCAATTCTTGCTAGCAACTGGTTGAACCTGTCTCCCTCCTTCTCCCGTCGTTGCTTTGATCTCGCTCGGCTTCTATAAGTACATTGGTCTTTGGGAAACCCAATCTCCCACGTATAACTAGGGCCAAGGCCTCGTATTCGTCCTTCGTGTTTGTCATTCCCGAGGACCTTTGTCAACAAGTCTTTCTCTCTATCGGAATGGAACTTTGTTATCCCGTCTTTAATTTCTTTCACCACTTTCATCCATGTATCCCTGGGTACCCTAATCCCGTTACTGCAAACAAGGTGCCTTATAAGTTCGTCATACTCACTTCCATGCCCAAGGAACCAATTTCTTGACCTCAAATCCCGTTCCTCGCAAATTGGTTCTGGAATGATCCTTTTATCACACAGCTCTTTCTCTTTTGCATCCCACTTTGGCATGGCATTCGCATATCCCCCTGGCCCCAGGAAGATGGTGATATTTCTTTTTCGCAGCATTTTCCTTGTTTTTTGAATTTTAATAAGTAATCCAAATCCATTGTCTGTTTTACAAAATTCCTCTCAAAGGGGAACATATTGTGTAGAAACACAGGACCGAGAATTATAATCTCTTCGACCAGGTGAACTAGGAGGTGCGTCATAATATTGAAAAAGGATGGAGGGAACAACAACTCTGGTAATCTTGATAGACTTTCTGGATCGATTACCTTCTAAGAAATTGCATTGAGGAATGCACATACCTTCACAATGGCCAGTCGGACATTTTCCGGTAGAATTCCCCTCAATGCAACCAGAAGAAATTGCGTAATAAGCACGTGGCAGTCATGAGACTTTAGGTTTTGGAATTTTTTATCTTTCATATTTACTATTCCCTTTATATTCGACGAGAAGCTAGACGGGACCTTTATACTAAAAAGGACTTCAAAAAAGATTTCCTCCTCTTCCTTGGTAAGAGCGTAGCTGGCAGGCCCTTGAAACTTCCCTAGATGCATGTCGTCTCATCTTTTATGATGTTGCTGGTCCTCCCGTGCTTCCGGTGTATCTTTTGACTTCCCATACAAGCCCATGAAGCCTAGAATATTTACGCAAAAATTCTTCGTTAGGTGCATCACGCCGATTGCAGAGCGGACCTCATGGACTTCCCAATATGGTAATTCCAAAAATATAGATTTCTTCTTCCACATGGGTGCGTGTCCGTCGGCGTCTTTCGGAATAGGTGGTCCTCCAGGACCCTTTCAAAATATTACATTTAAATCCTTAACCATACCAAATACATCAACACCAGTACGGGGGACATGCTTCGTCCGGGTGTCTTCCTTGCCATCGAAATGCTTGCCTTTTTTCATTAAGGGATTCCTAGGCGGAAGAAAATGATGATTATACGGGTACACATTCTTTCTACATTTTTATAAATATATACTTTCAGTCTGATCTAAACAGTGTGTGCATGCATTGTATCCCTTATTCATCTGTCCTGAAATATTACTAAGAGTAGACCAATCATCGATGGTTACAAACAGCAACGCTCGTAGGTCAAATGGCTCCTTTTTGTGCTCATCCTACACACATACACCTGGTTTGGCCCACAGCTGTAAAAGTTCATCAACTAATAGCCTTAGGCACACATCAATGTCGTTGCCGGATTGCTTTGGGCCTTGGATGAGCACTGGCATCATAATAAACTTACGCTTCATGCACAACCAAGAAGGAAGGTTGTAGATACATAGAGTCATAGGCCAGGTGTTGTGGCTGCATCTCTGCTCTCCAAAAGGATTCATACCATCTGTACTTAAACCAAACTATAAGTTCCTTGCATATCAGCAAAGTTCGGGAAGTCTCTCTCGATTTTTCTCCACTGCCGACCATCAGCGGGGCGCCTCAACATCCCGTCTTTCTTATGGTCTTCCATGTGCCATCTCAACAACTTTGCATGCTTTTTGTTTCTGAACAAACGTTTTAACTGTGGTATTATGGGAGCATACCATATCAACTTGGCAGGAACCCTCTTCCTAGGTGGCTCGCCCTCAACATCATCAGGGTCATCTTTTCTGATCTTATACCGCAATGCAGTGCATACCAGGCGTTTATCCATATTCTCGTACTTCTCACCGTGGTAGAGGATGCAATCATTAGGGCATGCATGTCCAATTCTAGAGGGCAGACAAGCTTCTTTGCTTCGTACATACTGGTGAGCAATTCGTTCTTTCTTGGAAGCATCTTCTTCATTAGTACCAACAACTTTTGAAATGCCGAGTCAGTCACACCATTCTCTGCCTTTCACTTTAGCAAGTCTGGTGTGCTACCCAGCTTCTTCTGGCCATCTTCACAAGTTGGATACAACAATTTGTTGTGGTCCTGTAACATCTGCTCGAACTGCAACCTCTCCTTTTATGTGTCGCAGTCTCGCTTTGCATTAGAAATGACCCGACCAAGATCATTTGCAGGCTCATCTGGTTCCTGTTCTTCAACTCCTTCTTCATTTTCTTCCATTGTGGTATCAACATATTCAGGGAACATAGATCTGTAGTTGTCATCACCGTTCTCTTCTTCATCGTCGTCTTCCATCATAACCCCTCTTTCTTCGTGCTTGGTCCAAACATTATAGCCGAACATGAAACTGAACCGAAGCAGGTGGCTCTGAATGACTCTTGCGATAGTGTGAGCCTTCTCCTTCCTACATTCAACACATGGACAGCATATAAAACCATCTCGCCGCTTGTTTTCCTCAGCCACAAGACAAAAAGAATGCACGCCTCTCTAAAAGCAGCAGAGCGTCGGTCACCGTACATCCATGGATGGCTCATCTGCATTATACAATTATGTATCAAACACAATTCCCGATGCTAAAATTAGTACCGCGCGGTCTAAACGAGAAAATAGTTGCTAACCTTTTAGGACACTTGAAAACAAAGATGAGAAAACTTAAGTATGGCTCGGGCACCTCATATCATGTTTGTCTTGTGTGAATAAAGTCGCATCGCTCAAACAGGCATTTCACCGAACACCTCTAGTGTATATGAAGAAAAAAACTAGCACAAAACTATGCCACCTCCCACCAGAAAAAAACAGCTGTGAAGGGAGGGGTTGTGTTATATATAAAGGGCCAGCCCATTAGTCCCGGTTGTATCTCAAACCGGGACTAATGGCCCCAATCGTCCCAAAACTAGTGATGTGCGCGGCTTCGGACCGTTGGGTCCGGACCATTAGTCCCGGCCCCAGCCACAGACGCGATTAATGGCCCGGATGAAAGGCTTGTTTTCTATTAGTGTCAAGTTGTACCTTATATCGTTGGTTACCATGTATAGATAAAACCGATTTAGCTAACTTATTCTCTAAGTTGTAAACGTGTATAAATACTCAAGTAATGAAACGATAGAGGTGTGCAATCTGCAGCCCGATCTTGTTCTCCTACGTGGTATCAAATTAGTTCGCTCCTGACCTCTCTCCTCTCCTCGTGCAAAACCTAAAACCCAAGATCCCTCTCCCCGCCGCCATGACTCCCGACGAGATCAAGCAAAAGGAGGCCGACCTCGCCGCTCGCGCCAAAGAACTCGACGACCGCGAAGCCGAGATCGCGCGTCTTGCTGAACCCCCCACTGAAGACAAAGGAAAGATGACGACGGCCACACCCACCCCACCTCCTCCTATGCCTTCCACATATGCCACCTCCATCAAGCTCCACGTTTCGATCACCCTCGGCATCAACGCCTCCAACTACACCAACTAGCGCGAGCTCATCCTCGTCGCCCTGGGCAGCTATCACTGCATTGTACATGTCCCTCCAATTGGCTAGAAAAAGGGCGTGCTTTCCTTCCTTTTAATTCCAAAAAAACGTGACAAGTACAGAACTTAAACTGGAAACAGTTGTCTATTGCCATCCGGGCCGTGTGTTGTTTCAGCGGAAACCTTGCGAGGTTTGCCGCTATATTTTCTGATAATTGGATTATCAATCGAATCGGAAATACAAGGCCCAGCAAAGGCCCTTACTGGAAAATCACAGCCCAAGCTCGTGCCTAGCGACGGCAGATGATTTCATTCCGTCCGGCGTCGAAACCGGCTTCCTGGCGCGTGGAGACCGACCGAGTCAGCCGAGGGTTACGCATTTTAGCTGGCAACTAAGTACGTACGGAGTACGCTTCAACCCAAGGTGCGAACTATGCAGCTGCACCGTTGGAGTACAAGGCATGCGGTGGATTCAGGATTAAGGATCCAGCGAGTTTGTTCCCGCCCTCTGAATTCCTTTGCATTTTGTTTTGAAAGGGTCCACTGCATGCTGCATGCATGTTACCGGTGTCAGCGTGTGTAGGTCCGTCGTCTTTACGTACGTATGCTTGTCCCCGCCACACGTGCCAACATTTCTACTCGGTCGTTGCTGACCGTCCGCGCAACGGTTTCATGCATGGACCGATCTACTCTACCCAGGAAGGCCGCTGCTGGACCATGCATATGTACGACGTACATACACACACACACACACACACTGCCTCGTGTGTATCGTATGACTTGCCAAGTGCATGCGAAGTTGCAAAAACAGTTGAAATTTATTTTGCTGCGCGCGGTGGCTGATTGAAAGAAAAAGGCACTATAAGTCGAGAGAGAATATACTGAAACTTGTACTATGCGTTATTAGTTTCTAGGAAAAGATACATGAACATTAAACGCGATATTTTTGCATAGCGAGCTCCAAGCTACTCCCTCCATCCTCAAATAAGTGTATTTATAGCTTTTACCAAAGTCAAACTTTATTAAATTTGACTAATTTTATAGATAAATATAATAACATATATTACACCAAATTTTGATATATTATGAAACTAAATTTGAAAATATATCTACTAGTAGTACTAATTTAAAGTCATAAATATTGGTACGTTTTTTATAAAGGTAGTCAAACTTTACTAACTTTGACTTAGGACAATCCTGGAAGAACACTTATTTGCGGACGGAGGGAGTACGAAACTTGTAACTTAATCTATTTTACTCCCTCCGTCACGGTTTGGAGGGCGTTTTAGAGAGATTATTGGAACCTAGGTGGACGCTGATTGGGGCTAGATTTATGCCAAAAACATGCGTCCATTAATTATTCAGTGCCGTATTAAACGTAATTACTCAATGGAAACGAGGAGTTTAGGCGCATGCATCGGTAGAGTTGCATGCAAGAATTAATTCCTTGGTTGCATGGAGTAGGAAGTGAGAAGGAAAAATGGGGGCATTATTTCTGTAATTAAGTCTAACGTGCGTAGGAGGAGAGGAGTTTTGGAAACGCATGGCTTTTGTAAGGCGCCCTCCAAACCGTGCCGGAGGGAGTATGATTTTTGCACGTAGATAGTCATACAATTTTAGCTAATTTTTGATAGGTAGAGTTTTCTACCAATTTTATATGCTTGATACTTTATAACTTTTCAAATAGTTTTGCTAGTTCTTAGTCGCATGCAAATCTCTTAGTTTTAAGTTGGCCTGAGAATTGTCGGTCGACATTAATATCCATGAAAATTTTCATTACTTCTATGAACTTCAAGAACAAACACCTCTTTTACTCTATATAGTAAAACTGTGACCATTTTTTTCTTTGTATGAATACATTTCCAAAGTCAACTGAAATTTAGTTAACTCTCACTTGAATAGGACAACCTTTTTGCACCGCATGACCATTTATTTTTAAGAAAAATGACTGAACATGTCTTTACAACACCGTGAGAAAAAATAGTATATAACTATAAAAATTTGTAATATTGACTGAGAATTAGTTCATTCTTGGCCGACTCATACATACGTGCTCCATTTTAAAAGGTGCACCTTTTCAAACGAGTCAAATTTACCTTTAAATTGTTATATATCTTTATTTTTTCAAATGACTGTGAAGTACTTACACTTCTTGGCCAACTCAGACATACGCGGTATCATTTTTAAAATTTCCATCTTTACATACGAATCAATCTCCTTAAGTGATAGCTAGGTAGTGTTCCTGCATGTTTTCGCGAAAAAAGAGAGTACATAACTCATGTTTAATTGGTCAAATAAATTATTAGTAAATATTTTTTGAACCTCAAAATACCTTGGTGCCATATAAACCGGGGTCTGAGGGAGTAAGTAAATTGAGGGTAAGATTTTTTTTTTTTTGAACAAGGAGGGTAAGATTTATTTCTCCATTCTATCAAAATCAGCAAGAAGACTCGTAGACACCATCCTTCATCAACGGTATGTAGCACATGCCACCTATCCTCTGTCGGCAAATTAACACCTTTGCCAGGCGTAGATATATAGATATCCTGTTGTATGATCTGCGTAGGTGTTTTTTTTCTTTTGAACAAGTAGTATGATCTAGCTGTCGTGCATGCACATAGAGTAGTACTCCGTACGTAGTATAGTCAAGCCAATCATTTCCATTGGCAGCTGTTTCAAAACCTTTGAAGATTGTCCAAAGTGCGCGCGGTAGAGAAAGGGAAACCTAACAAAGCCGATCGATAGGAATTGAAAGGAACAAAAAGGAGTCCCTGCCTGCCGGCCGGCTGAATAATAACCTGTAAAAAAAACGAAATGTCAAAGTAAAAGCTGGGAAAAAAGAAGGGGGTAAAAGATACGGGCATGTGCGCACACAGCAGCTAGCTTGTGCTCGTGCTACACGCTCGTAAAGGGGAATCTAATAATCGAGGTGGCGGTGAATGGAGGTGATGATGATGGAGGGAACGAGCAACAACGCTAGCCGGGTTTCTCTTTTCTTCTTGATTCGTGGCGTGTGTGGGCCCTGCCTCAACGAAATTATGATCCGATCCTTTTAGAGATTAGGAAATCCTGATACTACTCAACGACAAGTTTCTTTAAGGAGCATATATTAATTTAGGGAATGTCTAAATCTCAGGCGCATGAGAACTTTTTATATCTAAGTCGCTGACATCATTCTACTATTTGTGTTGATTCTTGGTTGTAACCTAGTTACAACTTATATAATTTGTACTAATTCTTAGTTGCAATCTAGTTGTATCATTAAAATTCCAGTTACAACCTAGTTGTAACTCACGTGGAAGTCTCACATTATACGAATCACGAGGTAAATCTAATAGCGAGAGAGGTAACTGAGACCTAAGAAGTTCTTGGTCGTATGAGAATTAGTGGGACCAGGACCAACAAAAACGCCTCGTCTCGTCTCGCCCCCGGCGGGAGACGGGGCGAGCATCGCATCGCCTCCCTCCCCCCGACCTCCTTTTCCCCTCCTCTCCTCGCCGCCGTCGACGCGCATCGCCGGGCAAAGCCCGGGCAGGGCCGGTGGTGGCGGGCGTTCTTCTTCCCGGCGGCGGTAGGGGTGCGCGGGGCCCCCTCGCTGGCAGCAGCGTGCCATGACGGGCTCGGCGGGGGCGCAGTAGGACGGGGCGGCGGTGTACTGGGCGGCTCCAGGGGCGAGGTGGAGGTGGGCGGCGGTCGTGGCTGCAGGTGCCCCCGGCGCCGAGATCCACAGGGCCCGATCTGGGTCGTGCGGGCTCCGGACGACGCCCTCTGTCTTGGGCAGGTGGCGGGTGGCAACCCCCCCCCCCCCCCCCGATGGTGGCGCGGCCAGGGCACTGGATCTGGGCCGGGCATGCCTAGGTCAGGTGGACGCCCACCAACTCATGCCCGGGGTGGTTCGAGGGCGGTTCGGAGGTGCTGCGTTCGCCGTTTTCGTCCCTCTTCGCCCTCGCGTGCCTAGGTGGCGATCCTCAGACCGGCGGTGGACCAGTAATCTTGGATGAGCATGGTGGCGAGAGCGCTGCTGCTTGACGGCGGGGATCTATGGTGGCAGTGGATCCACTGGTTGGCGGAGGGGTAGCGCCTAGCGCTAGGGTCGGCAGTGACGGTAACACCCTTGTTGCAGTGTGGCGGCGGGGCTTCACGAGTCCTTTTGGGCTTGTCCGGACCAAAGAGGGCCTGGTTTGCCCCCGTTGCTACATCCGGACGGTTATCGCCTTCCGGCGGTGGAGGTAGTTCCCTCCCGCGTGTTAATGTTATGTCGATCCTCGTCGGTGGTTCTTCCTTCGGTCGGACCAGCCTCACATTGTGGGTCATGGTGAGACGTCGGGGGTGTCTTCAAGACCGTGTTGGCGTGTGTTGGTGGACGGCAAGCTTGGTGGAGAGCTTCGAACCGTCTGGGAGTGTAGTTTTTTGAGGGGTTGGAAGAAATCCTTGTCGTCTTGACACCGACGTGGTGACGCCTGCGGGTGTCGCCGTCCTTCCTGAAAGGCGTCGGGTGTATCTCTTCCCCACCTCCCGTTGCGTATCAGGGGAAACCCTAGGACTTCTCCGGGCAGCAGCGTCGCCGTTGTCGCTTTCCTTATTGAAGGTGCTGCTTGATGCGCGACGCTTCAGCGAGGCTAGGAGAGGGGTGCCAATTCTTCGGTGGGCGCAGCGGTGGCGGTTCATCATCGGTTTCGTCGAACCGCTGTCGTCGGTTTTGTTTTCTCTTCTTTGTTTTCGTTTTGGTTTCTTTTAGGCGTTGTGTTGTCTGGCCCAGCAGCGGTCTCAATTGTGGTTGCTATATTTATATAGCTGGGTGTATGCATGTTTCGAGGAGAACTGGCAAATCCGATTAATTTAAAACAGAGTTAATACTAGCTAGTATATCAAGTTACCCAACATGGTCAAGATGTTTACATCACGCATCCATCCTAGTAATCAATAATCATAGACGACAGATGGATGCAACCCCAGAGTGAACACACCATGTGTTTGTCCCTAGACAGGCAAGGCAAGGCAAGGCAAGGCAAGCGCGCGGGCGCTGAGACTGAGACTACTACATCTAGCCATGCATGCGCATTCACTCCCCAGCTAGCTAATCTAGGCAGGGGCCATCCATGCATGCATGAGACCGGCCGGCCGACTGACCCACACGTGAACGTCCCCCTTGAAGAGCTACGTACTAGCTAGAGCCAGCCACATGTCGCATTAACTCTCTCTCTCGCTCGACATGCATGCATGGCAGCAGCAGCCATCGAGCGAGGTCGAGCAATTCAGTGAAAGAGCCTGTTTTTTACCTCGAGAGAAAAAATATTTCCTGTCTGTCAGCTCGTACAACATGCTGTGTACTGATATGGCATGGCCACATACTGTACGCGTGCACCAGGATTCAGGAGCGTACATACTACACTTATGTGCAGGGCGGGCGCGTGCAGGGTCAGGTGGTTCGTATTTACTTGTCTGATTGGTGAAATATGTCTACACAGAGAGAAAGGGGGGAGAGAGATTTTTTTGAGGAAAGGGGCCTGTGTGCCACTTGAGGGAGGGAGGGAAGGAAAGATGCCTTTGTCAGCAGAGAGAGCATGCAGCTGCAGCGGCGGCAGCCAACAGCTGTGGCGCACGTACGTACGTACGTCTTTGATTGTGCCAATCAGTTGAAAAGTCACGTTGCCAGGTACTAGTAGTACACGACGTGACTGTCGTCGCTCGTCACCTTAATTACTTGGTGGCTCTATCGTTCTCCGGAGCAATGCACCTGAGACATGATTTCATGCGCTGATTATTATGCGTGAAAAATCCGAGTTAATGGAGACATAAGTTACGATCGGTTGCGGGCCTAGAACTTTCTGGAAGCCTAGGCAAACATGTCTGCAATGAAAAACATGGAAAACTTTTCCTACCTATCGGTTGCGGATCCGCCACCCTATGTTAGGGCCGGTCTTGAAATTTGGGGGCCTCGGTGCAACATAATAAAGCAGGCCTTTTCTTCACATGTAAAATTGATTTTATTTCTAACATGGAATGATACAATCAAATTGATGGGTGAAAAACAAATTAAAAGCCCATATACGTATGCCATAAGCAAGGCCATGTTCCATTTTTTAAAGGAAGAGCCCATGTACGTATTCATTTTGAACAATACATTAATTATATTTTACTATACTATACGATGAGTGCACTTGAGCTGGGCCCTTCACATCTGGGGGCCCTGTGCGCATGCACAGGCTGCATGGGCTCAGGGCCGGCCTTGCCCTATGTTTACCGTACTCTTGATTCAACAAAAAACATGGAAAACTTTTCCTACCTTACAGAGAAAAGTGAAGTGGTCAAAGTTGATTCTATCAACAGTGAGGCACATGATGTTAGTGTCAAGCTTCCATTCATGGAAACGCAAATGAACCTCGCCAGCAATAGATGCACTATTCTTATTCAATTTCCATGCAACATCAACATAATAATAGGATAAGGTGAATTGTTGTTTGATTGCACCACACAGGAAAAATAGAAAGAAAAACTGAGAAAGTTTTAGAAAACGAGTGCATATCATAGTCCGTTGCTATATATAGACAAAGACATCTAAAAGGTAGCACTTCTCGCTATAAATCCAATGACATTGCAACACAAGAAATCTCAGTGATACAATGGACATTTGGAGGGTTCATATTCTTTGAACCAGAATGGCCTACACACAGCTCTTTGATTAGAAGGACTTCCATAACACTTCAGGAGGAGGACTGAAATCCTTACAACTTTTTCTTTGCTTGTTTGATTTACATGGTTTAACTCTTTGGAATTATTTCTAAGAATACATTTACATTATTTTCTAAAAACCAAAATCTTTTGGAAAGGATCCACTTTTTTCGCAATCTATAGAATTAGAGAGGACGTATCGACGCAGTCCCACATCTGCTCAGTAATAAGGGTTCTACATGTCAAAGATGCCCTTTAGTTCTATATTTTCCTTGGAATTCCTTCAATCAACATAGGGTCTATAAACCCATCGAAATATTACCAGATCATTGAAACTATCTAGTTAGCAACAATTTTATGATGAAGAAAACATACATACTTTGCCACGTGGACCCTACGCTTAAACTACATGGAGAAACATAGAAACCCTAGGAGTTGAAACCAGAATTCTGAGAAATCATACGTTGCTACCTTCTGTCGATTTTGATTCTAAATTCCAAATTTTACAATTTTTCCAATTAATTTTCAAATTGACCTATATTTTGTTGGTTTCAAAGCATGGTCTTCCATGATCGCCACATATCCCAAGTTGGAGGCGATGATTGGCTGGGGCACACACCACATTAGAACCCCTTGGCAGAAGATCCTGGCTAAGGTAGCTACAGGGTCTAGTAAAGCGTGGCCGGAGGCGTGCGCATGCATGATAAGGTTTGACTAGTCGGCTCGAGTCGTCAGGGCCAACAAAAGCATAGACGTGCATGTATATATGCTTCAGACTTTGAGACATGGTGAGACGGATGAGAGCATTCAGGGTGGAGATTCTCCCTGCCTTTACATCCAGTACGTACGTGTACGTTCAAAAGGAGGCCGGCCTGGTAGTGGTAGCGTTTCAACGCTAGCTTTCAATAGTTTGATGGCCTGGATTTGGGATCCCATACAATACACGACGATGCAAGAGAGACCGGACGGCCTCATGGCTACACGTACGGCCTACGGCTAGCACTGCTTATATTGGAGCTGCTTTCCATGCATGCTTGCATGGGTGTGACACGATCAATCTCTTTCCGGCTCGTGCCTGGATTTCAATTTGAGAATGGTATGTATATCCATTTGTGTGGCTTCAATTTTGTAAAGTTTAATTCGGACATGAGGTGCATAAGTGCATCCATAATATACATGCACTTTGGGGATAGTCTTTGTAGCTAGAGGGCGCTGTCCCCGTGTGACTTGCCGGTCCAAGCATTTGCCACGGTTGTGTAACCGCATCCTTCGGGATGTCAGAATCTCGCTGTATCGGCCATTTTTTTCTTGTATTCTAATACAGTCGACACACAAAGCTTTTGCGTGTTCGTAAAAAAAAACGATCGGTGGTGTGTTTCACAATTCACATGAAAAAATGTTGTGTACGAACGATAAAGTATTTTCGTGACAAATCTACATGCTAGTTGATTCATCTAATTGATCTGAATACCCGGGCGTGGAAAAAATGGTGTCGCACCTTAGGGCGACACTGGGGGGCGACACCTAGCGTCTCCAGAAGAACCCCGACTCTAACCCCCGCCGTTTCCATTATCGCCGTCCCTAGATATGGTGGTGGTGGGCTCAGCCGCCGAAGGTGGTCTGGGTTGGTGGGCGATGGAGACGCCTGCAGGAGCTGCTAGGGCAGTGATGGCATGTGCGTTGACACATGGCGACCAGGGTGGCGTCACTGCATTGGGCGGTGACGGAGGCGCGGGGTTAGGGCTAGGCTGGAGTCAGGTTGAATCCCTAGATTGGTGTGACCCCCGCCGGTAGAGGGTCGATCATGTTCTACCGCTTCCTTCTTCACTGCTGGCCTAGCCCATGGGCTAACAGTGAGGGATTGGGGTGGCCGGTCCTGCAGGGTGCCGACGAGCGACGTGGGGGATGCTAGCTTGGCCTAACAATGGTGGTTTGCCTAGTGCTCCTCTTCTGTCTGGCTCGCCAATCTGTTGTCACCGGTCGGCCTTGAGCATGTCCACAAACTACACACGTGGCTTCAAAGGATGTGTGTTACGAAGCTCCCTTTCCAGTTGACACCAAAAGACATGTCGAAGTTGAGATGTCCATGGTGTTGGCAGTGACGAGGGATGTAAAAGTGGCTACGATTAGAAAACTAGAAGGTAACGACTGAGTCAAGATCCTGGATGCGATCAAGACTTTGTTTCACGCGCTATTGTGGGTGCTTGGCTGTGAAACCTTCCCTGTCCAAATCACACATGGTGCCTATGAGCCTAGTGATCGGTGTTCTACAACAACGGCCTTTCATGTCCTGCGGGTATACCTGGGCATTTTTCGGGCCAGGCCGGGCCAGAAAAATCCCGCCCACACATTTCCCAGGACCGAACCCGGTCCTACCCGGCTTTTAGGCCCCCAAACTAGGCTCGAGCCCGGCCCGCGCAGTGCTAGCTAAATCCTTCGGGTCGTCGGGCCTCCCCTTATTCACGTGTTTTCTTCAGCCCGAGCCTGGCCCATGCAGCCGCCAGGACGCATATTTGAAGCCCAGACCCGTCCCGTGGGCATGATAAGCCCGGCCCTTCGGGCTTTTTGTGGTCGAGTCGGGCTGTCCACGCCCAACTATACCTGCGGGTGGGGGAGTGGCAATAGCGGCGAGTTATGGTTGTTAGTTGGTCCAAACATCTCGTTATCATTTTTATTATGTTTGACATATTTTGTAAAGTACTTCTTGTGAACTTGTATAATAGATCTAGATTTTTCAAGAAAAACAAACTTTACATCCAAGGACTGCCATAACAGGATGAGCGATACTACCAGAAGATCAAAAATACTTTCAGTTTCTTATATTTTCTTGCCCATCTTGCGATGTTTAGATATCCAGCAACAATGTCATGTCAGTGTCACCATTCTTGCCTTGCATGCGCCACCATAGATGTCCAAATACAAAAAATACTGCCTGCACAGGAGAATGATTTAATACTAATAATATTACTACTAGCGGTCAGGGAAGGGATATGATTGATTAATTCGAGTGGTGGGTAGAAACCAAAGATGTTGGAGATTAGGCAGCTGCATGCATGCCAATCCAGGAGCAAACACCTAGCCGGTCCTTGTTTAGCGTTTATTGGGCGGTAGTAGGGGACACGGGACGACTAGCCAACAAGCTTAGCTGCTAACGTACCCAGTCTAGGATCGGGCATCGTTTTGTGATTAACCTATGATGCTACTATGATCGATGCTCGATGATTGTTGAGAGAGGACATGCAAACACTATAGCCATAGAGCTCATCGATCTCCCTCTTTAACCCGCTCCCTCGTCAGGACATGAGTAGAACTGTAGCTAGCTAGCTCCTCTGCTCTCTCTCTCTCCGTGATGAGAGATGAGAGAGAGAGTGTGTGGGAGTGAGTGTGCGAGTGTGAGTGAAGAGACCTGTGGTTGGTGCTGTTGGGATGAGCTGTCAGCAGCATTAGATGCCCCCCCTCTCTGACACCGCGCACCTGCGATGTCCCCCCCCCACCGCTCCGCTACCCCCCTGCCGTCTACCCAGGAAAAATGGCGTTCTCCCAGCGAAAGCTAGTGGCCTCAGATCTAGGGTTGGGTTCTGCCAGAGTTTGAAACAGGAGAGCGCTCCACAAACAAAACTAAAATGGCTCGTTATGGTGGACAGAAGGTGCATCCATGATGTCGAGCAGGCTCAAGACTGTATATCTCTTATTTCCCCCCAAAAAACACATGCTAGATGAGTAGGTCTACTTTTGGAATTATGCTTGTTAGTGAAATGAGAGAAGATCTTACCCTATTTTCTAACTTCCATTTCGGAGGGGTGTTATACTTTTGAGAGGCAGCATAAAATTAGTGACCATCCCACTCATGTTTATATTAGTTGTGGATGCTTTTGTTACTACTACACAGGCAACTTGATCCGCCAGTTTTATCTTAAACTAGATCATATTTTCAAGCCTCTATTTAACACGGTTTCATGTTAACATTACTTAATATTAAATGTCATGTAAAAAATCAAATGTCCCACGGAAAAATACTTTTGACGCGATGAGTCAGAGAATATTTAATTGTAGCCCCTTCAATTAATGATCAATATAATGATATGCCATGTTTAAAGGAAAATTCACTTTGGCTCATAGGTACAGATACACACGCTGTCTAAAAATTATGTTTGAAAATTGCAAAAAAAAGTCCGGTGCATATGCATACATTTTATATTCGCACACAAAGTTTCGCGAGAAAAAAACATTTTTTCTAGCTTGTGTAAAAAAGATTAAAAACTTTAGATCTAAAAAGCTAATTTTAAGTGCTTCAAAATATAGATTTTCCTGAGACATTTTTTTTATCTTTTTAGACACGCCAGAATGAATGTCTTTTTACAGCAAAACTTTGTGTGAGAACATACGATGTCCGCATGCCCCAGATTTTTTTTGATATTTTAAAATGTATCTTTCATAGTAGGTGCATTTAGACATACAAGACAAAACACCATGTCTGTAACTTATTTAAACTACTGTAACATAATATATAAAATCAAAAAACACAGTGTGGCGATTTGGCTGAATATATAGTGAAATGCTTAAAGATAATAGGAACAATCTAAATCTCTTTTTGCACGTTATGCATATATGTGTTGTTCGCATGCATGCAAGGTTTCACAAAGGAAACACATATGTTGTGTCCTTGGCAAGAAAAAACCATGATGTTACAAACGAGAAGTATTTAAATTTATTTTTCGCACAAGGCAGTAAATTTATATTTTTCCATACAAATTATATTTGCACCCTTAGGTTATGGATATGTACGTGTAATTTTCTTCAGATTTTTTATGTTAAAAACATTAGTTCTTTCACCAGAGAGTATATGCTGTCAGGAGCCGATTTAAATATCCTGTGAAAGACCTCCATTATACAGGAGGGCAGTCTTTGGGGTGCACACTAGCGGAGCTCTCTAGCGCTTCTCGACTTTGTGTAATTGTGTCCAGGCGCAAAGGAAAAGGATTCCTCTCTGTCTAGCTTTCTCCGCTCTTTGGGTTCATGATTCCAAGGTCCCACGAGCGGCCTAGCTATACTCCATCACAGGTCACAGGCCACAGCTCATTCTGGAGGGAACTGAACTGAACCGCAAAAGAGAATTCAGCAAAGCCAGCGACTCGATCGAGCAGCATATGCATGGTAAATTAGTTGGTTTCTTTTGCGATTAAATTAATGTGGCATGGGATACTGTGATGATATCAGAAGTACTCCCTCCTAGTTTTGACCTTGTGATGATATCGTTCGTTCGTCTAAATGATTTTGCCAAATTTGCCTCCTAGTTTTGACCTTGTGATGGTCTTTACCTTATTTTATTTTCTCCAAGAAAGCAGGCAGACTCATTTCTCGGGATCACGTGGCTTCTTACTACACAAACAACATATTTTTTTTAGATAAAAGGCTTATAGCTTGACTTTATAAATAAAGCCCCAAACAGCCCAAGATTCAGGTACAACAAAAGGAAAACAAGTTCAGGGATCAACTAGCCACGCCAGGACGGATACAGACACAAAGCAAACACAAACAACATATAATCGTATTTGCTAGAGATGTTTATTTTGCAGGAGCATGGTGGTGCACCTAGTCACACTTGTTTATCAAAATTGGCACGATTCAAAGAATTTAACTAAAATTTAGAAAATATGATGGCATTTGAATAAGTGTGTGGCTTATTTGTGTTCGGAATTCCCAGTCAATCGTCATGTTCATCCTAATAAGTGGATTTACCTTTTACAGTTTATTTATTTTAAATGGATTAAACCATGTCATAATATCACAGGGTGTGTTGTGGGAAGATTTTTTTAAAAAAATTAGGTAAATCCTATCACAATGTTACAACTAAGGGGTAAGGGAGTAAAATGTAATTACTAAAAAAAATAAGAAATTTGAAACATGCTAAAGCAAGTGAGACTATAATAAGGTTTAATCATAGAATTGTACCTGAAATAGGATGGACCTCGTCTGTTAGTGCCATTAGAAAATGGATAAACGAGTAGCACCACTCCAACCATTAGAGGGGTTTAATTATATTACATGCCTGCCGAAAAAACATATATTTCTTTATCTCAAAATCTAAATTGCGTCCACATACAAAACCCAGGTTTGAACACAACCAGAAACCCAAGTTTGGCAGTCTCTAACCACGATTAGCTGTGCATTGATTATCCAGGTCACCATGTTATCACCGGGACGTACATGATGACCAGATATACACATGACACCTCGCAAACTAGCCCTAGCTAGCCCTACGTACCCAACACAGCCAAACCAAGGTTACATAAGAGAGGAAAGCTAGGTAGGCAAAGGAGTAGGTCCCGCATGGCGTTTGGGGGTTTATTAGGTCGGTCATAATCAAATTCCTTCCAAACCTACCAACCCCACAGCTCTCCCTCTCTCTTCCTCCTCTGACCTCTGTCCCTCTCTTTCTCCTCGCAAAATCTCCCAGCCCCACACCTCGCTCCTCTCGCCCCACCCCACACCCCACCCCACCGCCGCTCCTGACGCGCACGTGCGTTGCCCTCCTCCTCGCCTCCGGCCAACTGGGGCGCGCGCCGCCGTCGCATGTGACTAGGTAGCTGTCTGCCCATGGACCAGCAGGGAGCGGCGCCGTCGAGCAGCACCAGCACGAGCACCAACAGCAGCCGGAGCACGTCGGACCATCCCCACCACGCGGCCGCCCCGCACCACCATCCCTTCTACTACCAAGCGGCAGCGGCTACAGTCGCCGCGCCGCCGCCGCCATCTTTCATGGGCTCGCTCGCAATGGTTTCTGTGGCTGCCCCGGGGCCGGCGGGAGGGCAAACCAACAACCAGTCGCTGACGGTTTCCGAGCCGGCGTCAGAGAAGAAGGTGGCGAAGCGGCCGACCAAGGACCGGCACACCAAGGTGGACGGGCGCGGGCGCCGGATACGGATGCCAGCGCTGTGCGCGGCGCGGGTCTTCCAGCTCACGCGCGAGCTCGGCCACAAGACCGACGGCGAGACCGTCGAGTGGCTCCTCCAGCAGGCCGAGCCAGCCATCGTCGCCGCCACCGGCACCGGCACCGTCCCCGCCAACTTCTCCACCCTCGCCGCCTCCCTCCGCCCAGGGGCCTCCTCCCGCGCCGCGCCCTTCCAGCACCACCTCCACCACCAGCCTCAGCACGACGTCGCTGCCATGCTCGGCTTCCACGGCCACCACCAGCACCAGCTGCTCCCGCCGCCGCCATCGCAGCAGCACCAGCACCCCGAGGCGCCGCAAGATCCTGGCGCCGGGGAGTTCATGAGGAAGCGGTATAGGGAGGCGGACGACCTGTTCAAGGACAGCGCGCGCCACCATGACAACGATGTCCCTGCGGCTGGTGGCAGCGAGCCCGGGCAGCAGAAACCCAGGCCAGTGCTGCCGCCAACTGCTGTTTCGGGGGCAATGTGGGCCGTGGCGCCGAACAGCGGCGCAGGAGCCGGCGGCGGGGCCTTCTGGATGCAGCCGGCGTGGGCCTTTGGCGCGGGGAACACGGTGCAGGCGCCGCTGCAGTTCATGGCAAGAAGCACCTACCCCGGAGGGATGGGCGAACCGAACCTCGGCATGCTCGCGGCCCTAAACTCCTGCGGCCGCTCCACCGGCGGCGAGCAGCATCAGCAGCAGCAGCAGGAGGAAGGGCAGCCGGCCGAGATGGATCAGCACCGCCGAGGCAGCACCAGCGCCAGCGCCAACGGCGGCGAGGCCGGCCACTCCACCGCAAGCCCGCAGTAAGCAAAGCGAGCTAGCATAGCAACGAGCCATCCATTTGAGAAACCAATCATGCAAGCATCTGGCATGGTGATTAGACTGTTTGGAGCATTTAGCTAGTTGCTGCTGTTGCACTAGTTTATTACTCAAATCAACCAATTGTTTAGCTTGTTCTTTTCTATTCGGGATTATTTTAGTTCGCCTTTCATTAATCCATGTTTTGTGCTGATGGAAGTGATGATTAGCAGTGGGTCCAGTATTGAATCAGACACTATTTGTTTATGCTCCATCGATCTTAAGAAGGCTGAGTTTTTGCAAATTTTATTGTTTCGTTTTCTATTCCTATATATCCTCACTACTCTATTTGAGTTGTCAAACAGTGATCTCTTTGTTTCGATGCAAAGGTAAGTCTGTTTGGAGAGATAGAATTCCCCTAGAATTGAGGTAGGCAGGACTTTTTAATAAAATTTAGAGTAAGATCAATTTGTTCCCGTAGTTTAACATTTGTGATATAGATTACCTCTTTTTTGTGAAATTTCTCTAGATACATTATATTAAAGACTCTTTATTTGTACCGGCTTTACACCTTACTATTCTTTTGTTTGCATTGATTATAAAACGTATAGTGAAAACTTCTTAATACATATAATCCACTATGATGTGCACCACAATCTATTCAACTAGAAGCATTGATCAATACAAAATTGAAAGCATATATTTTGCTATGGAAGTGTGCCACCTCGTCCTGATGAGCAGGTCCCATTTGGCAGAATTGGCAAAAAAAATACTATAGGGGCAAAAGTAGATAAAGAAAGTCTTGATCCCGAGAAATATTTATAAAATAGAATAAATGGTGTTACAAATGCTAAACTGTAGGGTAAAAAGTGGAATTCACTCTATAACTTAGAGAAGCGAAATATTTGACTTAGAAGAGATTCATGCAAGGAAAAAGAATCTTATGTTCCAAAAATGCATATATTTTAGTGTTGAATTATATTAAACCATTATTAACATTTATTTAAGCTTCTTCTTTTCTTTAGGGGCCTTCCGTTAATTGTGCTGATGGGGTCATGATTAGGAGCATCAGGTCCATTTGGATAATACATTGTTTGGTAATGTGATGTCGATCTTAATAAGGCCTAGTTTTATACTTTTACACTATCATAACATTTTTTTCTTTTTCTATATAAATCCTCATAATCTGTTTGAGCTGTAAAAAAAACTGTAATATATTTTTTCAATGCAAGGTATGTGCGTTAATTCCTCTAAAGTTCTAGGGCAATGAATGGTTTGAAGGCAGCGATTTTTATTACATTCAGAGAAGCTAAATGTTTGGATTACCGTAGTCGTGTAAGAAATAAACGTGTGTTCCAAAAAGGCATGTATGGCCATCTCAATAGTGCGTTGTAGGTGTACTTTGAATCATTATTATAAAGCACGTACGGGAACCCTTGTGGAATATTAGAAAAACAACGATATGAAAATACTAACTCTGGGTATATATTAAATTATATTAGTCGAACTATTGTTTCAGTTGGTTTTCTGTAAATGGTGCTTATAGTGCAAGAATTCACATAGAATAGTGGAAACCCGCTATTTCATGAAAATAGGTACAGGACAGTGCAATTTTTGGGTACATCTAACTTATGGAGCTACCAATCCCGAGACACCGCTCCTCCATATTTCTCATTCTTGTGACTATCTCCATCTTCAACATCTTTGTCCCATGGGTTCCATTTCCATTTCACCATCAATCTTGAATTAATCCCTCGTGGACGACACATCTCTTGCCATCCTGCCCCCATGCACATGTATTGCCTCTTAATGCAGGCAGACTACCTGCCCTAATAAGTTAGTGGAAATTGACGGACATGTGTTTTCAACATGAGTGAATTCCACCTTTTACCCTTTACTTGTGCATTTGTGACACTAATTATCCCATTTAGTGGAACTAAAACCGAAATATCTCATTTAAGAGCCTTTGAACACATTTTTATTCTAATTTAGTACTTTGCTTGTTTTTGTTACATAGAACTGGGCATGTTACGCATGGGTGACGTGGTAAAATGTGTAAACATCGGAGGGCATGATCGACAATCATGTTCATACTTCTTGTATCCATATTTTCAATTCCTCGTAATTGTCTTGATATATTTAAACTCCGGTCAACACATTACACCTTGCCCAATAGACACACATCAGAAAATGAAGGTTCAAAACTTCTAAAAGGGCTAATCGAGACAAATTTTCACTCAACAGGGTAATTAGTGTCACAAATGCATAACTTGGGGGTAAAAAGTGAAATTCACTCTTTCAAAATATTTGATGAGCTAAAATAGCATTTTTTGATTGCAAAGAAAGACTATACCAGTTGCAGTTTTTCATGAAACTTGGAATCTGGATACAATGACTGAGCTGTCTAGGAATGATAATTTTATTTTATGTTTTTGGATACTCCATCCGGTCTATATTAACGATCTCAACTTTGTTTAAATTCGAATGCATCTAATCTAAATATTTAACTAGATACGTACGAATCATCTAGATAGAATTAAGGTCAGTAATATGGATCAGAGAGAATAAAATAAAAATATATTCTCTAAAAAAGGGAGCAAGTGCTAGTGCTACCGAGCACCATTCAGGATTGTCGGCCGTGACTTGAGCAACAATGGACAAACAAAACCGTCATTATCTTCCACGGGTTATGTTATGACCAGGATATAGACTGTTGCTGAGACTTGCTGTTAATAGTCTATGACATCAGCACGTACTCTTAGCCGTGACTCGTGGAGATCAAACGGTGCTGATACAGAATCATGCATGCATCTTCTTGGTACTTGCAAAGACCAAGCCAGCCTACTCTTTGCTTATCCCCATGGGCATGAGGATGTGGGCCGCCGGCGGGCATGAAGCGACTGAAGTGAACCCACTGCCGTGTTGCGTCACAGGTGAAAAACATACCCACGCTGCTGTGCTCTCCGGTTCTCGTTGCAGGTTTTCCGGAGGCTTTTTGCTGTGTTTTGGTTTTTCGACAGATAAGCAGGGAAGTCCATTAACATGTATGATCACGCTTACTGTCGAAGCTGGCCATGAACATACCATAAGAAAGAACAGAGGATGCCGCATTTCGTATAAAGATTTTATCAGCATGGGACTGAATCTAAATACTACCGAATTACCTCCACAATGTACCCCGTTTCACTATCAGGGTTGGCATGCTTGCGTGGTTCATGTTAGGGCTGAAATTTGAGCCGAGCCGAGCCGAGCCTCGACTCGACTTACTAAAGCTCACTCAACTAGCGAGCTAGCTTGGCTTGGTCGTTAACACGACAAGTTGAGATTTGAACCTCTGCTCAAGTCAGTAAACTCACGAGTAGCTCGTTATAAGTTGCGAGTAAGAGCACATATAAGAAAAAATAGTAATCCTCCTTCTAATTTAGAACTAAAACAATGATCGTACACTAGTACAAACTTGCTACTTAAAGACAGTACTCTTAGACGGTTTTTCCTAAGTACGAAAAACTCGTCTCTGTTTGTACCCGTCAACAGGTTGTTACAAGACGACCGTCTCTAATGGTCTCCGAAGCGATTGTTTACAATAGCAGACTTAAAAAATGGACTCATGGGAGCCGAATAACAAAAACAAACGCCTCAGTATATGACTTTAGGCGGTCGGAAAAATCAATCGTCTCTAATACTCAGAGCGATGAGCTGGCTATTATTACAGGCCACCTCAATTTGGTTACGTGACACGTGTAGTTACGACACCCGGTCACGGTAGCCCCTGCGAGTGCACCTCAGTCGGATGGTAATAATAATCGTCTCTGAGTGGTCAGGGGAAGTGGTTAGAGTTTTGTGCCCCTCCTAGATCTACACTTCAGGCAAACTAAATTTGGGTACATACTCAATGGTCAGATCCAGAGGCAGAGTACAAAGGAACTCCTGCCTGCAGGTTCTCCTTCCTCTCTACTCTTATTTCCATTTGATTAATTTCTTTTACTAGATTTAGTCTAACAATACGCAGACGTTTGTTTATACATAGAGCTCGAGTTGCGCAGATTATTCAGACGCTTTTTCAGATCTGTATAAATGAGATTTTCTTGCTCTGTTTTTCCCCACTTTGTACTTTATAAAATAGGGTTTTCAATTTGTTCTGAATCTTTTCTTCGATCTTTTCTTTTTTCAGTACGCAGAACCAAGCTGTGGTGATAGAAATATGTCATGTATGTAGCCAGCCAAGGCATAACTGTGGCCATTCGAACAGAACTTCGGAGTCCTTCACCATCGTCTTGAACCAGCATACCTTTCGAAAAGCTATGGTCAGTAATTTTAGCCTCAATCTATCTACAAAGTCATCCACTATTAGTTAATTAGCATGCCTACGTGTGAACTAAAATTATTATTCCGGTACTTGATAGATAGCTAGGAATGTGAGTTTTTGTTGTTTGAGGAATTAGAAACATCAATGGGCATATCTTTAAAAGTTCCCTTCAGATTTTAGGAGTGATAAGCCATATATGCATCTCTATTTCCTTCAGAATTTGTTAGAGAAACATCAATCAGTTGTTTTCTATTTCTGTCATATATGCATCTTTGTTTGGATATGATATAGGCCACATATAAGTACATGCTTTTATAGTTTTTTTTGTAGATTATAGTGAATATTCCTACTGTTATATGTATATATGTGATCCAACATCATCATATTTATTTTGTTAGTATTAAATTTTTCTACTGGAAAATCATTGTACCATGTGTATGTTACAAATGCATTTTTGTTTTTCCTACTATTATATATTTGATTAGTAGTTTTATGATTATTTTAGGAGTACTATTTTCTTAGCTAGTAGTAACTTCTTGCTAGTGTTATATGTATGATCAACATCACATATTTATTTGAATTTTTTCTCAGACTGTTTCTTGTCACTTCAAGGAAAAACTCAACCAGTATGCCGATAAGTGTTGGAATTATGCCCTAGAGGCAATAATAAAGATGTTATTATTATAATTCTTGTTCATGATAAAGTTTATATTCCATGCTAGAATTGTATTAAGCGGAAACTTTAATACTTGTGTGGTTTGTGAACAACACTGTGTCCCTAGTACGCCTCTATGGACTAGCTCATTGATTAATGATGGTTAAGGTTTTCTAACCATAGACATGAGTTGTCGATTAATAATGAGATCATATCATTGGGAGAATGATATGATGGACAGGCCCAAACTAAGCGAAGCAATTAGATAGTGTCATAGTGTTCATCTTTGCGAAGCTTTTCTTATGTCAAATATTGTATTCCTTAGACCATGAGATAATACAACTCCCTGGTATCGGAAGAAAGCTTTGAGGTCATCAAACGTCATCCTATGAGAGGGTGATCATAAAGGTGTCTCTCAGGTGATCGGAAAGTATCTGTTGGGTTGTATGTATCGAGATGGGATTTGTCCCTCCCAAGTCGGAGAGCTATACTTCGGGCCCACTCGGTAATCGATATCAACACCGCTTGCAAGCATGTGGTTAAGGAGTTAATCACAAAGTGATATCGGATTACGGAACGAGTAAAGTACTTGCTGTGAACGAGATTGAACTAGGTATGACGGTACCGACGATCAAATCTCGGGCAAGTAAAATATCGCGAGACAAAGGGAATATATATGAGATTGATTGAATCCTGGCATCGTGGTTCATCCGATATGATCATCGATGAATGTGTGGGAGTCAATATGGGTTTCCAGACCCCGCTGTTGATTATTGATAGAAGATCATGTCTGCATATTCTCGAACCCGAAAGGTCACACACTTAACGTGTCTTGACGCTAGGATAGATTGGATAATTGGTTTATGAGTTTTTGTTCGGAGTCTCGGATGGGATCCGAGAGATCACAAGAGGTTCCGAAATGGTCCGGAGAATAAGATTCATATAAGGCAGTGCAGTTTTTGGAGTTCGGAATTGTTCCGGGTTAATCAGCATTGTACCGGAAGCTTCTAGAACCTTCCGGAAAGGGGCCAACGTGGTCCCACCTTCCGGGAGGGGGCATGGGCCTATGAGGGAGTGTCCTGGCCGCATTGGGCCAGGGGCACAAGGCCCCATAGGGCCCAGCCGGCCAAACAAGGGATAAACCCTAATTGGAGCTTCTAGAAGGGGGGGTTTCCTTGCCCCCCACTCCTCCCTCCTTTGGCCGTCGGCCTAGGCTTGGGGGAGGGGCTAGGGCTGGCACCCACCCCTCTATATATAGAGGGCTGGGGCACACCACCCCCCACACCTTCCCCTCAAGCCTAGTCGCCCTGCTGCCCTCCTCTCTCTCTCCCTCCCGACTGCGTGTAGGCGAAGCCCTGCTGCAGAAACTCTTCACCACTTGCACCGCGCCGTCGCATTATAGATCCAACCCATCTCTCCACCATACTTGCTGGACCAAGGAAGGAGGAGACGTCGAGGTGCTGCACGTGTGCATCTCACGGAGGCATCGCCACTTGTGGTGCTAGATCAGATCGGATCGCGAGGAGGAGAAGCGAGTACGACTACATCACCCACGTTCCGACGAATGTTCCGCTGTGCGAATCTTCAAGGGTATGAAGATCTAATCCAATCTCTCTCGTTGTTTGCATCTCCTAGATTAGATCTTGGCTTCCCTCTGTTCGCATCCGTAGAAAATTTTGATTTACTATGCCGCGAAACCCATCAGTGGTATCAGAGCTAGATCTATGCGTAGATGTGTTTCACGAGTAGAACGCAACATGGTTGTTGCGGGCGTTGATGTTTTCTGTTGCAAGTCTCTTGTTTGTGTTCTTCTTATGACGCGGGATAGTGAGATTGAAGCGGTCCAGGCCAACCTTACGCGACGTCGTTCGCGAGACCGGCTCCGCACTTGACGTGTGGCTTGTTCCACACATGCGGCTGGTGGATGCCAGTTTCTCTCACTATAGTTGTCATGGGATTTATACCGGAGTTTGGCAACCATAATATCACCGTTGTGGCTTTCCGTAGGTAAGAATCGTTCTTAGCATGCTACTCCCATAAGCCATGTAAAACATGCAACAACAAAGTAGATGCGTCTAACTTGTTTTTGCAGGGAGTGTTTTCTGTGATATGGTATGGCCCAAGATGTGATGTGTATAATGTATGCGATGATCATGTTTTGTAATGTTTCACGACTTGCATGTCGATGAGTACACAACCGGCAGGAGCCATATGGTTGTCTTTATAATTATGTATGACCTGTGTGTCAACTTCTTATACGCCATGTAATAGTTTCACTTTATCGCTAAGTAGTTAGCAATAGTTGTAGTTGCTATTCATGGTGGAGGCAATCATGGTAGAGTGATGGAGATCATGCCGGCAGGCACAAGATGGAGATCATTGCGCGAAAATTGGCTATACCATGTCACATAAAATTATATGCATGTGATGTTTATCCTTTTATGTATCTTATTATGCTTAGATCGCGACAGTAGCATTATAAGATGATTCCTCACTTAAAGATCAAGATAAAAACTGTGTTCTCCCCAAGTATGCACTGTTGCGAAAGTTCGTCGTGTCCAAGCATCACGTGATGATCGGGTGCTATAGACTCTACGTTCACATACAACGGGTGCAAGCCAGTTTTGCACACGCGGAAATACTTGGGTCTAACTTGACGAGCCTAGCATGTACAGACATGGCCTCGGAACACATGAACCGAAAGGTTAAGCATGAGTCATATGAATGATATGATCGACACTTCGTTGTCCACCATTGAAACCACATCTCTTCTCGTGAAGATCGGATTAGGTGTGGTGAATTTGGATCGTGTTCACTAAACAACTTGAGGGATGTTGAATTTAGTGGGAGTTCATCTAGTAATTTGATTAAAAGTTGAACTAGTTATCATGAACATAGTCTAATTTGTACTTGCAAATATTGTAGATCAAATGGCTAAGTCCAACTTCAACTTCAACGTTTTTGCTGAGAAGGAAAAGCTTAGAAACAATGGGTCTAACTTCACCAATTGGTTCCGCAATCTGAGAATCATTCTCTCTGGCGGTCAAAAGGACTATATCCTTGAGAATGCATTAGGTGACGCCCCTGCTGCTACTGCGCTGGCTGATGAGAAGGCTGTCTATTAGTCGCGCAAATATGATTATGGTGTGATTAAGAACACCATGTTGTTTGCTATGGAATCGGACCTTCAAAATCGTTTTGAAGACTATCCTGGGCCCTTTGAGATTCTCGAGGAGCTAAAAACCATGTTTCAGACTCAGGCCCGTTCTGAGAGATATGAGATCTCTGAGAAGTTCTTTAACTGCAAGATGGAGGAAGGGAGTTCCGTTAGTGAGCACGCCATTAAGATGTCGGGCTACACTCAACACCTTGAGCAACTGGACTGCAAGATTCCAGAGGAGCTCAAGATTGACAGGGTTCTGCAATCACTCCCTCCCAGCTACAAAAGTTTTGTAGTGACTCACAATCAGATTGGTTCCACTGATACGATCACCGAGCTCTTCGCAAAGCTGAAGGCTGCGGAGGTGGACATCAAAAAGGATAATCATGTGTTGATGGTCAACAAGCCCCCCACCTTCAAGAAAGGTAAGGGTGCAAAGAAGCCCTTCAAGAAAGGCGGCGGCAAGCGCGTTGCCCCTGCTGAGAAGAAGCTCAGGTCTGGTCCCAATCCGGACACTGAGTGCTTCTATTGCAAGGACAAGGGTCACTGGAAGCGCAACTGTCCAAAGTACTTAGCGGACAAGAAGGCTGGCACCATCAAAGGTATATTTGATATACATGTTATTGATGTTTTCCTTACTAGCCCTCGTTGTAGTGTCTGGGTATTTGATACTGGTTCAGTTGCTAATATTCGTAACTCGAAATAGGAGCTACGGAATAGACGGCGGCTTGCGAGGGATGAGGTGACGATGCGCGTTGGCAACGGATCAAGAGTTGATGTGATGGTCGTTGGCACGCTCTCCTTAGTTTTACCTTCGGGATTAGTTTTAAACCTCAATAAATGTTATTATGTGCCTGCGTTGAGCATGAACATTATTTCTGGATCTTGTTTATTGCAAGACGGTTATTCATTTAAATCGGAGAATAATGGTTGTTCTATTTATATGAGTAACATCTTTTATGGTCATGCACCTATTGTGAATGGTTTATTTCTTCTAAATCTCGAAAGGGATGAAACACACATACATAACATTGAGGCTAAGAGATGCAAAGTAGATAGTGATAATACTAATTTGTGGCACTGTCGTCTAGGTCATATTGGTGTAAAACGCATGAAGAAACTCCATTCTGATGGACTTTTGGAGTCTCTTGATTTTGAATCATTTGACACATGCGAACCATGCCTCATGGGCAAGATGATCAAAACCCCGTTCTCCGGTATGATGGAGCGAGCAACGGACTTGTTGGAAATCATACATACCGATGTATGCGGACCGATGAGTGTTTCGACGCGCGGTGGATATCGCTATTTTCTCACTTTTACCGATGACTTAAGTAGATATGGGTATATTTATTTAATGAAACATAAATATGAAACATTTGAAAAGTTCAAGGAATTTCAGAATGAAGTGGAGAACCATCGTAACAGAAAGATTAAGTTTCTACGATCCGATCGTGGAGGTGAATATTTGAGTTATGATTTTCTCACGCATATTAAAGCAAGCGGAATCGTTTCGCAACTCACGCCACCCGGAACACCACAACGCAATGGTGTGTCTGAACGCCGAAATCGAACCCTATTAGATATGGTCCAATCGATGATGTCTCTTACTGATTTGCCGTTATCATTTTGGGGTTATGCATTAGAAACCACTGCATTCACTTTAAATAGGGCACCATCTAAATCCGTTGAGACGACACCGTATGAACTATGGTTTGGTGCTAAACCTAAGTTGTCGTTTCTTAAAGTTTGGGGATGCGAAGCTTACGTCAAGAAGTTGATGCCAGACAAGCTCGAACCCAAAGCGGAGAAATGCGTCTTCATAGGATACCCTAAGGAAACTATTGGGTATACCTTCTATCACAGAACCGAAGGCAAAGTGTTTGTCGCAAAGAATGGTTCCTTTCTTGAGAAGGAGTTTCTCTCGAAAGAAGTGAGTGGGAGGAAAGTAGAGCTAGACAAGGTTATTGAACCTTCTCTTGAATTGGAGAGTAGCTCAGCACCTGAAATTGTTCCAGTGCCGCCTGCACCAACAATAGAGGAAGCTAATGACAAGGATCATGAAGCTTCGGACGATGCTGCTACTGAACGTCGCAGGTCGACAAGGTCGTGTGCCCCTCCTGAGTGGTACGGCAACCTTGTCTTGACTGTCTTGTTAGTAGAAGACAGTGAACCTACGAACTATGAGGAAGCGATGATGAGCCTAGACTCTGAGAAATGGCTAGAAGCCATGAAATCCGAATTGGGATCCATGAGCGAAAACCAAGTATGGACTTTGGTGGACCCTCCTAGCGACCGAAAGTCCGTTGAGTGCAAACGGATCTTTAAGAAGAAAACGGACGCGGATGGTAATGTTACCGTCTATAAAGCACGGCTTGTCGCGAAAGGTTTTCGACAAGTTCAAGGTGTTGACTACGATGAGACTTTCTCTCCCGTAGCGATGTTTAAGTCTATTCGGATTTTATTAGCAATTGCTGCGTTTCATGATTATGAAATATGGCAGATGGATGTCAAAACTGCGTTCCTCAATGGCAACATTGATGAAGAGTTGTATATGATGCAACCCGAAGGTTTTGTCGATCCTAAGGATGCTGATAAGGTGTGCAAACTTCAGCGTTCCATTTATGGACTGAAGCAAGCATCTCGGAGTTGGAACATTCGTTTTGATCAAGTGATCAAGAGCTTCGGATTTGTTCCAAATTGCTACGAAGCTTGTATCTACAAGAAAGTGAGTGGGAGCTCGGTGACATTTCTAGTACTATATGTGGATGACATATTGATTATTGGAAATGACATTAACATGCTTAACGATGTGAAGAGTTATTTGAACAAGTGTTTTTCAATGAAAGACCTAGGTGAAGCTGCTTATATATTGGGCATCAAAATCTATAGAGATAGACAAAGACGCCTGATAGCTTTAAGCCAGAGTACATACCTAGACAAAGTTCTGAAAAGGTTCAGAATGGATAAGGCAAAGAAAGGTTCAGTGCCTATGTTGTCAGGTAAGATATTGAGCAAGGCTTAGTGTCCAGCTACAGTAAATGATAGAGAAGCTATGAGCAAAATGCCTTATGCCTCGGCCATAGGTTCTATCATGTATGCCATGCTGTGTACTAGACCGGATGTGTCCAATGCTCTTAGTTTGACGAGCAGATATCAAAGTGATCCAGGAGTGGAACACTGGACAGCCGTGAAGAACATCCTAAAGTACCTAAATAGGACTAAAGAAATGTTCTTAGTCTATGGGGGTGATGAACAGCTCGTCGTAAAAGGTTACGTCGACGCTAGTTTTGACACCGACAAGGATGATTCTAAATCTCAGACAGGATACGTGTATATTTTGAATGGAGGAGCTGTGAGCTGGAGAAGCTGCAAGCAAAGCGTGATCGCAGGATCTACAGTAGAAGCGGAATACATGGCTGCTGCAGATGCGTCAAGCGAAGGAGTTTGGATCAGGAACTTCATCACTGAGCTTGGCGTGGTTCCAAGTGCATTGGACCCACTGGAGATATTGTGTGACAACACTGGCGCCATAGCACTCGCTAAGGAACCAAGATATCATCCAAAGACCAAGTATATCAACCGAAAGTTTCATATAATCCGAGATTATATAGCAGATGGAGATCTGAAGATTAGCAAAGTACATACAGATCTGAATGTCGCAGATCCATTGACTAAACCTCTTCCACGTGTAAAACATGATCAACACCTCAGTGCCATGGGTGTGAGATTGTTTCCAAATGTAAACTAGATTATTGACTCTAGTGCAAGTGGGAGACTGTTGGAATTATGCCCTAGAGGCAATAATAAAGATGTTATTATTATAATTCTTGTTCATGATAAAGTTTATATTCCATGCTAGAATTGTATTAAGCGGAAACTTTAATACTTGTGTGGTTTGTGAACAACACCGTGTCCCTAGTACGCCTCTATGGACTAGCTCATTGATTAATGATGGTTAAGGTTTCCTAACCATAGACATGAGTTGTCGATTAATAATGAGATCATATCATTGGGAGAATGATATGATGGACAGACCCAAACTAAGCGAAGCAATTAGATCGTGTCATAGTGTTCATCTTTGCGAAGCTTTTCTTATGTCAAATATTGTATTCCTTAGACCATGAGATAATACAACTCCCTGGTATCGGAAGAAAGCTTTGAGGTCATCAAACGTCATCCTATGAGAGGGTGATCATAAAGGTGTCTCTCAGGTGATCGGAAAGTATCTGTTGGGTTGTATGTATCGAGAAGGGATTTGTCCCTCCCAAGTCGGAGAGATATACTTCGGGCCCACTCGGTAATCGATATCAACACCGCTTGCAAGCATGTGGTTAAGGAGTTAATCACAAAGTGATATCGGATTACAGAACGAGTAAAGTACTTGCTGTGAACGAGATTGAACTAGGTATGACGGTACCGACGATCAAATCTCGGGCAAGTAAAATATCGCGAGACGAAGGGAATATATATATGGGATTGATTGAATCCTGGCATCGTGGTTCATCCGATATGATCATCGATGAATGTGTGGGAGTCAATATGGGTTTCCAGACCCCGCTGTTGATTATTGATAGAAGATCATGTCTGCATATTCTCGAACCCGAAAGGTCACACACTTAACGTGTCTTGACGCTAGGATAGATTGGATAATTGGTTTATGAGTTTTTGTTCGGAGTCTCGGATGGGATCCGAGAGATCACAAGAGGTTCCAGAATGGTCCGGAGAATAAGATTCATATAAGGCAGTGCAGTTTTTGGAGTTCGGAATTGTTCCGGGTTAATCGGTATTGTACCGAAAGCTTCTAGAACCTTCCGGAAAGGGGCCAACGTGGTCCCACCTTCCGGGAGGGGGCATGGGCCTATGAGGGAGTGCCCTGGCCGCACTGGGCCAGGGGCACAAGGCCCATAGGGCCCAGCCGGCCAAACAAGGGATAAACCCTAATTGGAGCTTCTAGAAGGGGGGTTTCCTTGCCCCCCACTCCTCCCTCCTTTGGCCGCCGGCCTAGGCTTGGGGGAGGGGCTAGGGCTGGCGCACACCCCTCTATATATAGAGGGCTGGGGTGCACCCCCCCCCCCACACCTTCCCCTCAAGCCTAGTCGCCCTGCTGCCCTCCTCTCTCTCTCCCTCCCGACTGCGTGTAGGCGAAGCCCTGCTGCAGAAACTCTCCACCACTTGCACCGCGCCGTCGCGTTGTAGATCCAACCCATCTCTCCACCATACTTGCTGGACCAAGGAAGGAGGAGACGTCGAGGTGCTGCACGTGTGCATCTCACGGAGCCATCGCCACTTGTGGTGCTAGATCGGATCGGATCGCGAGGAGGAGAAGCGAGTACGACTACATCACTCACGTTCTGACGAATGTTCCGCTGTGCGAATCTTCAAGGGTATGAAGATATAATCCAATCTCTCTCGTTGTTTGCATCTCCTAGATTAGATCTTGGCTTCCCTCTGTTCGCATCCGTAGAAAATTTTGATTTACTATGCCGCGAAACCCATCAATAAGTGGTTACCATCTTTGGCTGGAGGGCATAAGTTTGACATTTTCCTGCATAAAAGAGAAGATGCTACATCCATAAGAGGGCCATTCTGGTTATCTTTCTTAAAGACACACAATGTTGTTATCCATGATGTGGTGACCTTTAGCTTAATCACTAAAGATGATGATGAAGAAGATGAAAGAGATGAAGAGGAAGGAGATGACCGGTCCGTGTTTAGTATGAAAGTACATGCCCCTAATGGTGACATTAAGGGATACTAGACTATTTATGGTATGTGTTTTTTCTACATTAAATGTATTTATATTAATATTTCCATTTGTGGATCCCTACATTTTTTCTCTTTTTAATGTAATTAAATTTTACAGGATTTACGGTGCCATTTGTGGGTCCCATCATTAGAGGTGTTTTCCACAGAAGTGTTTTTACACATATGTATGCCATTACTGTAGAAGACATGTATGCCAGTACATTTGAGATGCTGAAGAATGTAAGCAGAATATGTCGGCTGCATGATGAGGATATTTTTTCCATCTCTCTGACATGCAATACTATGTTACAAGTCTCAGTGCACTTAATCTAGCTAACAACAGCTTTGTGAGTTATTGTACCTAATAAGACATGGTTTCAATTTTACTTGCGTGTTTATAATTACTAATGTGTTTTAATTATTTCATCATTTCAGGTCATACCATCAAGCTTTGCACTTGGTTACAACATCCTAAAGAATGGCACAACTTTGTTTCATGGTTATGGCATGGACGACACAGTTACTGGCCAGTACACTATCTTGCGTGACAGATTGAACTAGATAGTGTTCTCCAATGATTGGAACATTTTTTGTAACATAAACCAACTAAAAGGTGGTTCACTAGTTTTCGTGAGAGTGGAAATGAGGGAACACTGTATTGGCTTGTTCGTGATGAAAAATTCGTTGAACCCTCCAAGAAAGACCCTGAATCGTTATTTTGTTTAGTTAGATCTAACATTTAGAGATGTTGTGAACAACTATGTTTGAAGTATTCGATGTTGTAAACAACTATGCTTGTAATATATTCACCTCTCTTGCCTTTTGGTTCTCAATATAATTCGCAAGTTTTAGGATAAAAAAAATCTGGAGTGTCTGAATATATCCAGAGTTCCGACTACACGAAATTCATGCAAAATAGTTTAAATTGGTGAAAAAAAGTTTAAAGTGATGATAAATTCATATTTGCGTAAGCAAATAATCTCACAACGTGATTAAACATTGGAAATAGTAGATTTCTATATACTTGCACCTTATTGCTATGCAGTAAGCGCATGAACACTAGGAGTTGTCATACCTTTCACGATAAAATCCAAGGTTTGTACTACACTATATATTTTTGTTACGGTAGAGCCGGTTATTTTTATGGATCGCCTCCTACAAAATCCACCCTTTCATTTAATATCCTCCACATGCCGGCTTTCTCTCTTCCAGATCTAGCGCCCCCCAGCTGCCCCTAAATCGAGAACGAGGTCGTCGCCACGCCTCAACGCCGACTGGCTTGATGACGCCCGCACTGACAACGCCGACACCCCCCACCCCCTCCCCCGCGACAAGATGTATGGCAACATGCCATCTTTGCAAGACTCACTGCAAGGAAAGAATCTTGTCAACTGACTCACTATTTAGTATTCATCTTGGTACCTGGTTATTTCGAGAAATCAGTGGTATATTCTCTGACACTCATACAATTTAAATTCATCTCATACTTGTTAGCATATTAAAATCGTTAATTTAATGTGTGGCTTTGGTGCACAGACTGTCCCATGCAATGCAAGGGCACATTTCAATAAGCTCACAGGAGATACGGTGCAATTCCGAGCTTGTGGGCGGACATACATGGTTGAAGTGCTAAAAGGCCATCTAGGACTCGATTGGGAGGTGAAGGGTGGCATTGGTTCATTGCTGATAACAATCTCACCGAATATGGTCAGTTAGTGTGATTTTCCTTGCAAGAAGACATACCAAGGATAATTATCATCTATCTAAACAATGTTGGCGAAGAGGAAGAAGATGACGAAGAAGAGGAAGAAGATGAGGAACCGCCTATAGAACAGTTATCACCAATTATCTTTCAGAGATGCAAACTTACCGACGGTGAGAAAGATCACCTCCAACGAATCAAAGAGGCTTGAGCTTAGAGGTATCAAAGAACATCAAAATTCCAGTCATCCCTTTTAAATTTGTATATGTTTAGACTGTAGATACAGGAATATTCCACCACATTGAAATTTGTATGTGTTATTGCATCAAGGCCTCAACACAAGGGGAACACAGGTTTTGATAAACAGAGCCTTTTTGGAAATGACATGTATCTGAAAAAAGATCATGTAGACTTCCTTTTAGACTGGTGTGAACTCGAATTTTCATCAAAAATCAAGTACTACATCTATAGGTTGCCCTATTCATCTGCCATGCAAAAGAAGTGCAAGCTGGTAAGATAATATATTCTTGAACACGTGATCAACAAAGCTACCCTATGATATTTAAATACTTTCAGTAATGAAATGCTAATTCTTCAACTATTTGTATTTGCGTAGACTTTTGGAGCCGAGTTCACAAGAAAATATCTAAAGAATCGCCTTGATGAACCAATTGATGTCTATGTTTGGCAAATGAAGAGCAAGAAGTCAAAGATGGTTACAATAAAGATGAGAGTCAAATGCAATCTTGACGACTGGATGGGAAAAGGTTGTGAGAAGCTTCAACTTAAAGCACGATAACATTGTCCTATTTAGCTTTGATGAAATAGATAATGGAGATGTATACATTCTAGTTCAGAAACTTTCACCGGACGACCTGTTACTATTCGAGTACTAATTATGCTTTTTCAATATATGAACTCTACATTGTATGCACTGTCATAATATAAGCTAAATATGTATGGATTTCGCCAACTATTGGGTTAATGTTAATTGTTAATATAATGTTTTTCTTTTTACTGGCTGCTATAAGTTCTTGAGTTAATCTGTCTATTTGGCCGCTGAATCATGATTATGTGTCATGTCAGCTATGATTGAATTTGAATTAGCATGCTACTATTTAAAATGGTCTACACTCACCGGAGACGGTCACTTTAAAAAGTAGTTTCGAGGCACACTAGTTCTAAAAACAATCTTTATTAGAATCCGACTTAGGTCGCCTTACTATTCGAGACGGTTCATAGTATAGGCCGTTTGAGGTTGAAGAGTTCTTGTAAGCGGTCAGAAATATTGTCCGTCTCCAGCTCGTAGATGTTAGAGGCATTTGCTTCTTTGCACCGCCTGAGGTCGTGTATCTTAGAGCCGTAAAGAAAAACCGGCTCAAGTGGTGTGTTCTTAGAAGCTATGCGCTTGAGCCGAAATGAGAAACCGTTTGAGGCCTATGGAAAATTGACGTCTCTAAATAGCGAGTTTGTACTAGTAGTACTTCCATAATAATTTTACAAACGCAAGATCAATGAAAAAATACAGTAGCTCTACACCATTATAGGTGCAAGAAACAATAGCAGTTTTACACTCGTCCATGTAGTAAAATTTCGAACTCTGTATTTGAACGACTTTAATGATCTGAGTAACTCACAAATAGCTCGTTTAGCTTGGTTGAACAACCAAAGCTCACATCTAAAATTCAGCTCGACTTGTTAGACATCGAGTTCAAGTCAAATCGAGCTAAGTCACTAGCTACTCGTTTAGCTTCCGAGTTTCGAGTTATAATTATAGACCAAGTTCATGTGGCCGATGGCTAAGAATGGATCATATTGTTTCGGTCGGTTCCGTGCCGAGACCCCAGTTTCACTTTATGGGTCGGCAATGTTTAAAAAGGATGGCTGCGGCGATTGGCAACAGAGAGACGTGGGCAAGGAGACGGAGCGGCGGCTGAGTGCGAAGGCCACCGAATGGCTGACCAGCCAAAGGCACCCGTTTTCCCTGTCAGGAAATGCCCAGCAGCTATATGCATAAATACATGTCATCTAGTCTACGCACCACTTGAGCTTCAACACCTCCGTCGGTGCGGAGAAACAATCTGTGCCCTAGTGCTATACAAACTAAATTTCCAAAAGTAAGACTTCGTGTAGTCTCCCGTACGTGAGACCTCTCTGACCTAACCGCTGCCTCCACCTCTGCCTTCTTCATAGATCGGTTCCTCCTCCTCTGGCCGGCCTAGCTGGTAGGAGGGCTGGGGAAACTGATCTATGGGTGAAATTTTTAATAAAAGTAGTGTTTTTTGAAGATTTGATTAGGGTTTGATAGTCATCTTTTTGTTTGGCAGCTATGTCAAGGGAGATGACATCGTTCATTATAAGAGATCTTTGGCCCTACCTGCGACGATGAGATCTTTTTCCCGGCGTCAATGATGATGCTATAAGATTCAAGTTCTATAGGTACGGTCTTTCAGATCTTGCTTCGTCAGATCGGTTTTAGAGCTTTTCTCAAGGTTGTCGCGAGGATGATTATCCTTGCAATATTTGTCCCGGCTGCTACGTCTTTGACAATGGTGATTCGTACTCTTGTTTCTCCGGTGGTGTCGACCAGGCTGTTCGGTTTATTTTCTCTGAAATACTCGTGTTGGTACTCTTGCCGATGTTGGTTGTTACTTTAATGGTTGCGTGCGTGCACATAACCTTGGCACTGCGGCTCAAATTAAATTATGGGAGTACCATCGTTGGTATTTATAGGTCTGTCCATGTTTTTTTGGCTACCTTCAGTAAAGTACAAGATCGTGTTATGGAAGAAGAAGAATTTGAAGATCTCGAAGAGTTGCTTATTTTCTTTTAGACTTTATTCTGTAAACGCTGAAGTCGGCTTGTGTATCTCTACCATGTACTATTTGTCGTTATAAATATATATGGTATTGATTGTCAAAAAAAAAATACTTGGAGAAAAAAAATCTTACCACAGGCTTGTTGCATACCCCAAATTTGTGCCCAACATCTATATACTCCTAGTGTGAAGTTATCATAGTAGGATCCTACCTTACAAGTCATGCGAGGGAAAAAGCACCTTCATGATACAGGAAGAAAATAGCATCTGCTTACGGTTTCAGACTGGCATAGCACTAACGACGTAGACAGGATTCGCCCGTGTCCACAATATAGCCTGAAACCGACCGACGTGCTGCTAACAGGTTGTGCGAGAAAGAAAGATAGGTTGACAACTTACACATCTGCTACTGTGCACACATCACACTGTTTCCCCTTGCCCATCTCACGACGTGTGAAAGCGAGGTCGCGCGTGCATGCATCCTGGAAACCATACACATCCCCTAACCTGCCGACAGAATAACCACTCAGCAAACATCCACTATAATACAGGCAAACTCACTCCAACAGAGCTCGAGACAGCTCTTTCAGCGCAAGCACCAGCCACGACTCCACCTTCAAATGGAAACACACTCTTGTTCTTAATGCCTAAGAACATGCATGCTGGGGCGGCCAAGATTTTCCTCTTAATGAGAACCAAAAATAAGAGCTGCAGAGGCGAGCTTGGGCGTGATTTGATCAGCAAAATATCACAACCATTACAGTTCAGGATATGGAACATCACACTGTTCCCCCCCCCCCCCCCCCCCCCACACACACCCACACCCACACACACACACACGATGACGGAAGCCATTTCGTACAATCCACCACACACACACACACACAAACACACACATGTTCCCACAAATCAAACTGGGAGGCAGAGCAAGACCCCCCCTACGAGCGTGTGTTTCGCTCTCTTCTGTACAGTCTTTCTTCTCCGTTGTCGGAGAACCGTCTCGAGGGGAGAGATCAGGCAGGTCAGGGGTTGCTCCTTGTCGGACGACAGACGTGGTTCAGCTTCTTGGCGTGGTCCGGTCGGTGGTGCTGGGTGCGGCACATGAAACCGTACCAGCAGCTATCCCTGCTAGCAGCATCCGGTGGAAGCAGCTGCAGGATAAAACATTACCATCACAATTAAGAGAATGATGATAACGAAGGGTATATGTATGCAGAATAAATTAAGGAGTGTGCAGCGGAGCATTGCAGGTGCTGGTTGATAGATAGACTACTGCATCATGTTTCTAATGCGTGTGGAAGATGTGGGCGAGCTTAGAACGCGACGTAATAACCTTACAAAAATTGAACTCAGTGTTTTATTTCATCTTGTTAAAAGAAACGCTTCCACTATTCTATGCTGGGTTTAGAGAGCCAGAGCGGTTGGGTGGTCACTGCTGAACATTGGACAGCTCAAACAGGAGTCATCAAAGCAGTTAGACACACAATTAAATATAATATATTCTTCAAACAAAAGGAATGCTTTAGGAAGAGAATAAAAAAAAACAGTTGTATCAGAAGTTTGTTGCTTCAAACAATCTACCACGCACCTCAGACCAATTTCTAAACAGAATAGGTAAGGAATAAATAAGGAGTGTGCAGGGGAGCATTGCAGGTGTTGATAGATAGGTTACTGCATCATGTTCCTAATGCGCATGGAAGATATGGGTGAGCTTAGAATGCGACATAACCTTACAAACAATGAACACGGCGTTTTGTTGTATCTTATAGTATTTGTTAAGAGAAACAGTTTTTGCTAGTTTAAGCTGATTTTAGAGTTTAGAAAAGAGAACGGTTAGGTAGTCACCGCTGGACATTGGACAGCTCAAACAGGAGTGCATGGTTAAAGAAACTAATTCATCCACATATAAAACTGCACAATAAACCCAGTACCAAGTAACATTATCCCATATATGATTTAGAATGGCTTTATACATGCAGTCATCAAAGCAGTTAGACATACAATTAAATATTATATATTCTTCAAACAAAAGGAATGCTTCAGGAAGAGAATAAAAAAAACATTTGTATCAGAAATTTGTTGCTTCAAACAATCTACCAGATGTCAACCTGGTAATCATAATATTTTATGCCAATGACCAGGTCCATCACACCAATTTCTAAACCTTGTTAAGAACTTCAGAACCTGGATAAGTATTGGGCATAAAGAGTGCCTTGATATTTCTTATCAGGAATGGCAGGGATTCTATGTTCATCGCCACTAATGCTTGAGATCAAAACGAATTACTAGTGTCAGCATGTATAAAAAACAGGTTAGAAACCGTGTTGTATTTGGGATGATCGTGAAGACTTCTATTCTACTTGGTGAGGTAACTTCAGGAATATATGGTAATCCTTTGTGGACATTGATGATTGTATGCAACTAAGTAAATGTGCTTACAACATCGACATACCATGACATAAAGTGCAAGGCATATTTAAAATCATCTAAATGATTAGCACAAGACCATGACAGTACAAATTGACGCTAGGAGTTATCAGTATACATACATTTCTCGGTGTTGACACGCGGAACCAATACAGCAGAAAATCTATGAACTTGTTGTAGCAATGGCTGCATTCATTCGAAGTCAAAACAATCAGCAAAGGAACCAACATGAAATAAAGAAACTATTCTTGTCATCTCAGGAAGCAATTACTTGCAAAGGTGTGTCCTGGAAGTAATTGCATCCACATTATTCAATTGCAGCCTTGAGCGATCTGCATGCAGCAAGAGCACCATATCATTAATAACTTAATCATGCAATTGCGATATATAGAGGAAATTTTCTCATAAAAAATACGGGGACACAAGCAATGAGAGTAAAAGTAGAGTAGGATCTAGTGTGTATTCTGTAAAATGTAAACCAACTGCCAGATATCCCTGAAAGTAGAAGGCTTTCCTTCTTCAAATTATGAATAAAGTTGTTTGCAATAGTCCAAATAACTGAATTGAAGTTTTTAAGATTTCTTCACAGCTATCATACATGCATCAAAGTAATATTCAACTGTAATAAAGTAAAAGGTTACCAAGTTCCTTATTGTCAAACTTTGCTATCCACTCCGATATTACAGCTTGCAACGTCTTGCCAGATTGCTGTATGCATCTTTCTGTAATCTAGAAAGGACAAATCACAATGTACTCAGACGTGAAACTATAATCAAGGCCATAAATGGTAAGGGATAAGATCATGGTGGAATGTTCCTACATCTTTTTCAAATGGATTGCCCCCATGAAGCGTGTCAGGAAGTCTGGAGATATGGTGCTGAGAGATCTAGAATACAGTTTGCACACATCATGTCAGAACATTGAAACTGCTGTGTATGATGAGGTAAAGGTACATTGCGGCTAAACAGATATCAGAGATAGACTTGCTTACCATCCTGAAAGTTTCAGGGTTGCATATTAGACCACGGTGCCTTGAACTTAGTCCTTGGGAATACCAATAAGCACCACAAAATGTTCCATCACACCCCAAACCTGCAACATAAGTTGGGTAGGTCACACCAGCAAAGTAATCAGTCTCATAAAACTTCATTAGGCAGTCGAACTGCTCATGTCAACTGCGTCTTGAGAAGCAAAGAATGATGCCCATACTGTTAATGCAGATTTGAGAATAAATAGCTTTAACCAAATTAATTAATGGCAAATTTCTAAGCAAGGCTAAACAATAACGCGCTAAATTTCCAGTTTAACAACATTGCACTACACCAGTATAGTGTTAAATAGCATGTCAAATGAACAAAACTATATAATCCATGTAATTTACAAGAGTACAGGTGATCACAATTGGCAATTACATTTTTGTTGTATGCTGGTGCTAGGTCTAGCTGGCATCATTCCTCCACACCCATTACACTGCAAGTGTGCTGCTCCCGGACTGCATCTAAATCCAGAAAATTCGGTACCTGTAAAATTATGTCATCAACAGAGAAACAAACTTCCCATGAAAAAGTAAACACTGAATGCTGATTATTCGACTCAATTAATTATTTGACTGCTCTGGCCTCTTTTAGATGTTGTTCAAGAGTAATATTTTAAAACTTTAACTGATAATAGAAACAAAAGTAAGCTCCAGCCTTTGCCTTAAATTTGATGAAAGAATGCAGTCTACTAATATAACCACATCAATGCAAAACTAATGCACTCACTCTAAGGTCCAGTGAAAAGTAGCACAGACCATGTTGTATCAGAAAACAACTTTTATAGTGATAAAAATATCTCCACATTCTGAAAACCTAATGGCAGGCATGTACTGATCCATGTTGATCAAAAAAATATGAACACTAGATTGCTGTAATATAGAGTTTAAAGCGGAATTCTCATATTTACCACATTGAGGACATGGAAGTTCAGCATCGTTGCTTTCATCACTTGGCTGTGGCAAAGGACGCTTCCTTGATTGATTTTTCTGCTTTCCCAAAACCTACGGCATGAAATAACACGGCACCGACTATTTAGAATCTTGGGAACAGAGCAACACCATATGTACAAAAAATAGACTTGTAAAACACCTTAGACTCGCTAGGTTACTCATATTGGCAATAGTAAATCTTAGCAACTACAAGCCAAAATAACTATGAATTGCTTTAACAAATTCAAACCATAATATGCTAGGTGAATCTCTGCAGATTCTATGTTCCATGAATTCACTTGCCAAAACGTTATATAAACTGCTATATTCCAGTTTAATGTTAATTTCATCAAATTGTCATATGTCAAAACTCACAGATTGAGACTGAGATTGACTTTCCTAGGAAGAAAAATGACAGAATACTTTGTATGAAAAACCTCACAGAAATATGATATTTATCAAGCCTCATAAAGATGTCTCTACACATTATCATATCACATGCCCTTACCTATATAGTATATTCAGATACCCAGTTAACCCCATGGACGTTGAAAGCTAAAGAGTTATCGACTGTAAACTACATAACTTCACCAGGAATTAGTTGCAAAGCAACTACCACGGGCATTTGGTGAAAGATAGGTTTATTGTCTTAAAATGAATAAGATAACCACACTTGATGAATTTAGAAAACAGTGGACACTGGCAATTCTTGTAGAAAAGTTTTGAACTCACGATATTCGATTTTACCGAGGCGTATGACTCTAACAACGCAATCTCTTCATCAGACCGCTGAAGTGATGAAAAGGCTTTTAGTATAGCCTACAAGAAAAACCAATGAAATGAAATCTAGTTTACACCAACAACAATAATAGGAACAAAGCCCAGGAAAGAGTGCAGTCACTGGCAGCAATTATCATACCTCTTCAATATTATGAAGGAAGTGATTCCTTCCAACTGATTGCACTGCTGTCCTACATTGTGGACAGGCAGCACTCTGACTTTTATCACGTGAATTACTTGAAGACCTCCTCAACCACTCAGAGAAGCAACCATTGCTTAAAAGAAATAGAGAAAGGATCACCACCTACAATTTTAAGCTGAGACTTGGAGAGAGCCTAGGAAAACAAGAAAAGTACCAGAAATTGTGGAAGCAGGGAGCAACAGTAACAACATCGTGCCACAAATTCAAGCATATGCTGCATTTTGCATTCTCAATATCTAGTACAATCTGAAATAATCATTTAAATACAAGTTAGTAACTCTTCTGATTAGTGCACAAATATTATCATTATAGAAGAACATTTAGCTTCATAAGATTACCTTTACATTGTTTTCGTTATGGTCCTTCACGGCTGTTATATCAAAGGTATACGCTAGATGACCTGGAAGAAAAACGAATAGCATGAATGTAGTAGAAAATAATCCAGGTCACCTGTTCAGAACTAGAGGTGCGTGAAAATCAGAGCCCCCTAAATTGTAAAGATTCGCTGATGCACAACTACAAGGACTCCATATTAATTCAGTTTGACTACAGTCTCTGCAAGTTTGACAACCATTCTCAGAATATGATGAGTGGTAGGTTTGTCAATAGTGAGGGTGTTCTGGGTTGTGGACTGAGAAAGTATTCAAGACAATCTGAACGACATTAGGATATATACATATAATAAGAGACGATACTGTTGCCTTTTGCATGTATGTGCTATTGACTCTGAGTTCTTCAGAGTTAACAAACACATAAATAGATGTATAATTGTAGCAGATACATGTCTCACTTTGTAAACCCAGAAAACTAGCTTACACAGAATGATATCTCTTTGCTACATAACAATGCAAAATCGCTCAAAGAATGCACATTTAATGAAAACAGGCACAAACATTTGTTCAGCTCCATAAAGGCAGAAGGAGAAGTATATTTTTCTCTCCAAAGGGATGTGGAACATGCAGTGCCTTTAATCTGTGTAGTACAAATTGGAAATGCAAAACTTATACATATGTACCATCTTTCTCGGGTCCTGGGACAATTTCGCTGCCTGGTTTGATGTCAACTACTTCTTGTTGGATAACTCTTCCATCAACAATTATTGCATCCGAGCTTTATTGTTGGTATAAATGGACAATGGCAAAGCATGACCATTAGAAAGAATGTGATGAAATACAAATTACATAAGGATGACATATGACAAGCATGGAATATTAACAAAGAATGTGAAAAACCAGCAAGATCGTATCTGAGTTACCAAAGAGCATGGATACAGTATTACAACAAAGGTGAAGAAAAAAACCGCCTTTCTCACGATTCGCCTCTACCCAATCCCACAATTCAAGAGGAAAGTAACCATAAATCATCAAAAGAGAATCCAAACACCTCCAATTTGGACATTCTATCCCAATCCCCTCACAAGAAGAAAAATGCAACGGTACCAAAATAGGACCGTAAAACCACACCAAAACCCGCCTTTCCCTAAAATGAGCAGTCCACGAGATCGCCAGCACCAGAAAGAACTAGCCACGGATCATACCTGAGGTTCCGAATCGTCGCCGACGACGCGTCGCCGCCGCGCCTAATCTCGCACCACGCGAGCTCCTCCCCACCGGCGGCGGGGGTGACCAGGGAGCAGACCACGGCGTCGTCCTCGGCGACGGCCACCTCCGGGTAGGCGGAATCCGCGGGCACTGGAAAGGAATGCACGGGAAGGGCCAAGAAACCAGAAAGAATCAAGAAACCGTGCGGTGGAAGAAACCCAAAGAAAAGCAGAACTGTACAGGATCGGTCGGGTTACCTAGCCTAGCCCATACGCCGGCGGCGGGCGGGGACGAGGAGGAGGGGTTGGAGTTGGAGCACTCGCCGGAGTCCATGGAGGGGGAGGGGGAGGGAGCCGGCGGGGAAGGAAGCGAAGGAGATGACGTGCGTGGAGCGACGGCAGCGTGTGTCCGTGCCGTGGAGGCCGGTCGGTTCAGAGGGCTTGGCTTGGGTGTGCCTCGTGGCTTGGGCGCTTTGTGGTTTTCGGCCCAAGGTCATTTTTTCAGCCTTTCAGGTGCTCAAAGTCCACGAGTATACCACAATAGTTATCTCAAGGAAATACCTCAAATATTTTTTTTTTGCATGGTAAACCTCAAATGGTTGGAGTTTCGACCACAAAGTTGGTAAACCTCAAATATGGAGCATGATATGTACTGCTATTAGTGCTAGGACTAGACCAACTTGTCCACTGAGTATTTCCGGTGGATTGCCAAATTTCTTTCCTTTGGATTAAACTTTCGTGTTGTGTGTAGTGGTGCTCTTTGTTTATCCCCGTGGAAGTACAGAAATCATACTCGTACTTGTTTTGAAGAAAAATTAATTTTATCTTTCGTGGGATTAATCTGTTACTTTTTCCGTTTCAAAATATACAATGTTTTAGGTTTGTGAAGTCTAGATATATTCGCTTCACAAATCTAAAATATCTTATATTTTAAAACGGAGGGAGTACATGTATGTTCTTGTGTTCGAGAAGGTCTATAGAACAAGATGAAGGGGGAGACGATGACTGAAGGAGCAGATAGGCTATAGCACATGTCTACTCAAGTGCATGAAATGGCAAGGAGAGCTTCGATGCCAAGGGTTGGAAATGTGAAGGAGATGAAAATGAGAATCTCACGTTAGTGAGCTTCCTAAAGAAAAGTAGTTGATGGGTGGTTTTCTTAAAGAAAGTTTGATATGGCGGTTTGGTCTGTAATAAAAAATAGTGCCTGTTCCCACACTCCTAGAGCTCTGCTGGGCCGGTGGTTGCTTGTCCGGTGCTGAGTGCTTGGTGAACCTGGCTACGGTCATCTTTTTCCCGTTTCTTTTGTTTAGCTAAGACCAGTTTCGTTTTATGTTTTGTAAGACATTGTTCGACTATCCCGTGATAATGGAACGTGGCTCTAATGGGAGACGTATGGAAAAAAATCTCAGATGAATTAAAGTATCGAGCATATTTTGTGCTGTCTCCGAGATAGGATTGTTTTCCCCTAAAACCGATAGTCGAGTTCGATCCTACTCCCTCCATTTCAAAATATAAGATGTTTTAGCTTTATAAAACAAATATATCTAGACTATTTTTAGTATATAAGTTCATTTAAATTTAGAGTGAATCTACACATTAAAAAAAGTCTAGATATATTTTCTTTATAAACCTAAAATATCTTATATTTTGAAACAGAGGGAGTATATATTTAGGGATGTAGCTAAGAATTAGCTTAGGGCATAGTCATATTGTGGCCCATTGGATTCTCTCATGTGCGTCAAGATTGGTGACGTGAGCATCGCTTGATTTTGTCCACCTATTGTCGGCTTTTTTCTGGCTTGCTTTTGTTTGGGTCGTTGTACTAGGCTACGGTAATGGGTTGTTGTTCACGGTCTTGTACTGGGCCTTTTTTTCCTTTGCTTTTTTTTTTGCCCGGGGCCAAATTGTTGGCTATTTTTTGTTCGTTGTTGGTTGGATCGAGGGTAAAGGAGAGATGCTATCCATGGACGGCTGCACTAATATGTTTCCTTTTTTCAGAATCGACCCTCATTTTATTTAAACATCACAACATACATAGGAGTACACCGGTTGTGTGCGCCAAACCGACCTTCCTACATCAAGAGACGTAGCAGCACGAGGAAGCCTATGTGGCACCGTGTTAGAATCTCTACCTTCACAACATAAACAATCAGCACAAATACTATTTTTTTAGTACAAAATAGTACTCCTTCCGTTTCAAATATAAGATGGTTTAGCTATTTTCTAAAACACATGTATCTAGACGTTTTTAGTATATAGGCCCACTCATTTCATTTCTCTTTGAATTTATACGGAAAAAACGTCTAGATACGTTTGTAAAATAAGGTATGGATACACGTGTTTTAAAAAAACTAAAATATTTTATATTTTGAAACAGAGAGAGTACTACTTCTTTCAGAACAGCGAGTACAACATATGATTATATACAATCCCAGCCCACAAACGAGCAAGCCCAAAAAAGGGCTGACGACAGCATTCATGAACAACATGCCTACAACACGTCTTTCTATCATTCGGGATTAAACGGAATCGATTAAAATAGGATTTTTTTTATTTCTTCTTTTTTCTGCTCGTTTTCATATGTAATTTCATCTGGGCGATATTGGTCCGTTGTACAACTTGTACGGAATTCCTTCTAATACATCGAAAGCCGGCATTTGCTGGATCTTTAAAAAAAAACGGGTGTGACGTCAGGTGAGTTGTGCCTTAGTGAGACCCATATTTTTTTTGGAATATATAGTGGCATTTTATTTTCTTTCTAAAGGAATAGTTGGATTATCGTTTATGTTATTTTTTGTGAGGAAAAATGAAGTCATTCTATCATGGAAGAATTACAGTCTTTTCATACAATGTCATCTAACTCAGAAGGGAAGCTTCTAATCCAAAACCGACTATGATTTAACACCTCTCAGCTTTGCCATGACACGGCCGGCATCATTCTGCCTTCTATCTATATTCCTGATTGTCATTTCCCTTTCTTCGGATCCTTCTTTTATGTTGTGGTTAGACGGACTAGTGTTGATTGATCGTTCCCATTCGCCGATATCATGTTCACCACAATAGCACAATCCATTTCTAGGTGGCACATCGACAAATTCAAAGAAAAGACCCTACACATCCCTCACTATGTGGTCCACACCACGACATGAAAAATTCCAACACAAAAACAAAAATAGAAAACTAAAAATGTCATTAATTAGCATGCACACACGACTTCCTTTCTACAATGCTTTGAGAAGGTATAGACAACAAAGCTCAAGAAAGAACTAAGATAATAATAGGAAATTACACCATACATTAATTAGAATGTATGCGAATTTAATTTTTACACGTGAAACTATTTCTAAATCCCATCAATTATAAGGCAGGCTTAGTTTTAGAAAGCAACATTTCATTTTGAAAATATTTTTTCCTTGACTTGACTTTTAGAGAGAAAAGGTGATTTCTGGTTTGTGGGAGAGCATGGAAGAAAGTTTGGTCGACCACCAACTCTCATTTAAATGGTAGTGAAAAATTTTCTTACGGCATGTTTAAATGGAAAATAAGAATACATGCTTTTCTTCTATGTAAGGAAACATGATTTGAACGTAATTTGTGTAAACAGTAGAAACATAATTATATGCATGTAAATTGAAATGGGGGAGTAATTATGGATTATAACAATAATTAGTAAGTAAAAAGTATAGAATGACTAGGATTAAATCTTGTATCTATTCACACCATTAGATGACGATCCGTGAAATTGAACCAAGCATTGTCGATGACGGTTCAGATGTGAAGTCTCTCATTCAACTTGTGTTTTATGTTTGTATAGAAATACTAAGCTATCTTTACAAGAAAAAATAAAGAACCACTGCTATTGTCTCAGAAAAATTAGCTATTGCCAAAGTTTAGATTAGAGTAAAATACACCATAAGTTCAATAAGTATTGGGTGCGCCAAGTTAGTCTTAATTGTTCAAAAATGCACACCACAGTCCCACTTTCATTTTAAGTGTCGCGAGTGGTCCAAACCTTGCCGGAGTAGGTTTGACCGTGAGGGGCAGCGAAAGAGGATACATATGATTCGAAGGGGTTCCTGCATAATTACATATCATGCGGTTATGCCAAGATAATCCCTACTGCTTACCTGGTTGTGAAAAGTGTGGCGGATGCAGGTCAAAACTGCTCTAGCAAGCTTAGAACCATCGACGCCACATTTGAAATAAAATTGTGAGATTGGGATGTGATATTTTACATTTGGACTAGCGTGATTATTTCTAACAGGGAGGATAAACAAATCTTAATGGCGATTCATCAAATTCCAGACGCTACAGGAATCAAATGCTAGGCTGAGGGCAAATAGCCATCGGCGTAGCCAAACAAACCGTCGGCGTACGCTACGCCGACGGCCGCCCTCGGCGTAGCTCCTCGGCGAAGGTCTTCCTCAGCGGAGCACAAACAAGCCGTCGGCGTATCGAAATACCGTCGGCGTACGCTACGCCGAGATAGCGGCTGTCGGCATAGCCTGTCGTCCGGTTGCAAAAACATTTTTTAAAAAAATAATTTTTTTATTTTTTTCTCAATTTTTTTAATCTCTGAATTGTTTGACTCATTAATCTCTCACTTTGAACATTTTTAACACTTAATATTCGATTAAATTGCATTTTTGTTCAAACTTTCCAGCCGGTCACCCATCCTAATACTACTCCAGCTCCAGCACGTTTAATTTCCTCGTTCCTTCAAGATTTGTTTCCACAAAGTAATTCATACATTGTTGTTAATACTATGATATCAATCCTATTAACTCTTATATCATCATGTCACATGTTTGTATTTTTTGAAATTACAAACAGTTATTTAAGTAAACATTAATAAATAAGTAAAAATATTATTGAATTCAAATATAAATATAATAATTTTACTTTTTTGTATTTTTCTATTTAATATGGAATAATTAATATCTTTAAATCCATAAATCGGAATTCAATAAATAATATGTCAAAATTGATCAGAAAAATGAGAGGAATCCAAATATGATATCCATATCAACTAATCACAAACCCTACGTTTTTGAATTAGCTATTTGGTGATTGCTTCACAAAATGTCTTTTTGCGCTCGAGAAAATGAAAAATGGCTTTTTGGTGCAATGAAAAGGAAAACTTATATTGGATCTTTGATTAAATAGCATATTGTGAACCTAAAAATGATTTTTTTAAAAAAACAAGATCATTGGATCATGTACCTGTAGTTCATATCTGACCCACTTCCTACCGATTCGGCAGGAATTTGTCTATTTCACCAGGGATGGATAGAAAGGTTTCTGATCCCCGTGTTGGGACATTGTCCATTTAAGGTGGTCTAGAATTTTTGTAAAATATGATGGTAGCATTTTGAATTAGCCATTTGGTGACCGCTTCACAAAATCATCCGTTTTTTGTGCTCGGAAAATGAAAAATGGCTTTTTGGTGCGACGAAAAGGAAAACTTCCTCCTGCAACAGTGTTCACCATCCCATAATGCACATGTATGCACAATATAGACACATTATCACAAAATATGCCTCGATTCTAGCCATAATATTGGTCATTTGACCCGGAAGCCAAGAAACCTCGAATGAGATAGGTCATTTTGTGAAGGTTTTTTCACATAATCAATATACCAAGTTTGATATTTTTCCTTATAACTATGTCACATAATATGACACCACGTGAAGGTTTCGTATTATTTTGATCGTTTTTGAATTTTTTATGCCTGTTTTAAACTATCGTCAAACTTTGTCGAACAACGGGCATGAAGATTCTTAGCTCAGGGCCGAGCCTCGCTAAACTTGCATTGGATCTTTGATAAAATAGCATATTGTGAACCTAAAAATAATTTTTTTAAAAAAATAAGAGCATCGGATCATGTACCTGTAGTTCATATCTGACCCACTTCCTACCGATTCGGCAGGAATTTGTCTTTTTCACCAGGGGTGGACAGAAAGGTTTCTGATCCCCCTGTTGGGACATTGTCTATTTAAGGTGGTCTAGTATTTTTGTAAAATATGGTGGTAGCATTTTGAATTAGCCATTTGGTGGTTGCTTCACAAAATCATCCGTTTTTTGTGCTCGGAAAATGAAAAATGGCTTTTTGGTGCGACGAAAAGGAAAACTTTCTCCTGCAACATTGTTCGTCATCCCATGATGCACATGTATGTACAATATAGGCACATTATCACAAACTATGCCTTGATTCTAGCCATAACGTTGGTCATTTCACCCGAAAGCCAAGAAACCTCGAATGAGATAGGTCATTTTGTGAAGGTTTTTTTCAGATATAATCAATATACCAAGTTTGATATTTTTCCTTGTAACTATGTCATATAATATGACATCACGCGAAGGTTTCGCATTGTTTTGATCGTTTTTGAATTTTTTATGCCCATTTTAAACTATTTATAATATTTTATGTTTCACTTAATTTTTATTTACAAATGTATAATATTTAAGTGTAGATAGATAGGTCTTATTTTTTTTTGCAAATTTTGATATATTATTTGTATTTTTTTATATTATAATAATTTAATTATGATTTTTCAAAGTTTAATGAGATAAAAAAAAATAGCTACGCCGAGGGCAGCCGTCGGCGTAGCATAGGATACGCCGAGGGCAATTATACGCCGATGGCTGCTTGGCGGGGCTGGTCTGGACGATGGCTACGTCGACGGCTCCGACGTTTGGCCCTCGGCGTAGCTTTCTACGCCTACAGTGAGATTTCATGATAGCATGGTTTTCGTCCAGCATTTTGATAAAAGCGAATCGTGGTATCGAAGACTTGACATGTGGGATTTATTAATGTGCAAAGTAAAGGTGGTCACAGAAGACTTTAACAGGTGGGCTTATCAGTGATTGAAGCAAAGGTAGCAGTAGAAGCTTTCGCATGTGCCATGATGTGGATTCGACGCCAGGCTCAAATTATAAAGAAAAATGGTAATATGCAACTATCTCTCCCATTTTATTCTGTTAATTAGTGTCTGACAATTTGCATAAAAGCATTTTCTCTGATCGTTGTAACCTGGGAAGGATAAATTGCATTGTTGACAATAATGGCGTATGGGATTCAAAGATTTTGTATAAGATGCCAGGTGGACTATATATATTTACGATTTTGTAAAATATATAGTCCACCTGGCAGATTTTACAAAAAGAAACCCCATACGCCATTATTGTCAACAATATATATTAATATAGCAACAGTATAAGATGCCAGTTGCCTTTCGTCCAACTATATATATTAATATAGCAACCGTTTGAGACTGTTGCTGGCCCGGACAACACAACGCACACGAGAAACAACAAAGAAAACGAAAGAGAAAAAAAGCCGACAACAGTGACTCGACAAAAAAGAGAATGACCCACAACAGTTGCGCCCTCCAAAGAATTACCACCCCGCCCTAGTGCAACGAAACACCGCGTACTAAGAAGCACCTCCAAAAAGGGAAGCGACGACAACGACGTTATTGCCCGTACTGGCCCTAGGGTTTCCCCCGATACGCTACGGAAGGTGTGGAAGAGATACACCCAATGTCCCTCAGGAAGGACGGAGACACCCGCAGGCGTCACCACGTCGATGTCTAGACGACAAGGATTTCTCCCGACCCCTAAAAAACCACACTTCCGGACGCTTCGAATTGCTCCACCAAGCTCGCCACCTGCCAGCACACACCACCACGGTCTTGCAGTCACCACCGTCGTCCCACCATGACCCATGATGTGAGGCTTCTACGACCGAAAAGCAGCAACTTAGGCGGGGGTCGACGGTACAGTGAGACGCGGGAGGGAACTACCTCCACCGCCGGAGGGCGGTAGCCAGCCGGATGTAATAGCAAGGGCAAACCGGGCCCTCTCTAGCCCGACCGAGCCCAAAAGGACTCATGAAGACCCACCGCCACACTGCAGCAAGGGTGTCACCGTCGTTGTCAATCCTAGCTCCAGTCTCTACTCCTCCGTCCACCAGTGAGTCCGCCAGAAAAAGGGTTGATACCATCGATCGAGATTACGGATGCAGTATAATAGTTTTTTCACTAGTAGACCTAGGTTTAATCGAATCCTTGGGAAACAACGCTAATATGAATAAAAATAAGGACACGTCTACAAGACTTTGTTTTTTCCGATTTTACCTTTGTTTACCGGACCAATCTAGTTTACCTTATATTGTGGTTGAATCAATGGATGGAGATAGGCCAGGGTTAAAGATCCATCAGCAGCTGCATATCATGTGGGACAAAGGATAAAAATAAGCATATTCATGTGTAAGGTTCCAATAAAGACAATCTTTTGTGGGCAACACATCCTAATATACTAGAGCCCCTGAGAGGCCATAGGCACAACAATAGTCTTTTGATCTAACCGAGTGTACCATGAAGCACCGGGTTACAAATGATTATTAAGTGCAAAACACAGATTAAAGCGTTAAGTATGGTGATGTTGTTGTGATCCCAAAATGGGTCACTAAGTGAAGACCGTACTACCTATCACTGATGTTCCTATGAGATCGCCGCTAGCTAAGCACCTCACCTCAAGCCTTGATCAATCTTCAGGATCTTGGGTACCTACAAGTCCAAAGGTCGAGGCAAGAGACAAAGAAACAAATGATACAAATCCCTCTTACAAACCAATACACCATTCTCCCATAGATTATATACACATAAATGCTGCGAGTTTTCTCTCCAACCCATAGTTTGTGAGGACTACTCACTCATAACAATAAGATCAATGATAGAAAACATTGTGCAATACTTAGATTGAAATCCAATATTCTTACAATGGTCACCGAATCACAAGGAGATCTCAAGTACAAAGTAATGGCTATGGCTAATGGAGAGGATGGAGGATGGAAGGGATGAACTATGGTGTAGATCTCCTTTGGTGGTGTTGTGATGCAATCTGAGAATGACGTCCATCTGTGCAGCGGCAGGGACCTCAAAATATATAGGCATTTTCACGAGTATTGTAGGGTTTGACGAGACGAAGCCACCGCCACCCTGTACGGTCGGGCGGTACGGGCGGGGTGCGCCCGTACCAGTGATCATTACACTGGCTGGCGCCTGGCTTCAGCTCCAGAAATACTTGGTCGTCAATACTTCCTCAAAATCATCATTTATGACTCCAGATTTCACAATAAAAGCGTGATTTCCTGCACAACATAAATCAAAGAAAGGATTTGCTTACCTTTGCAATAATTAGTCATTAGTGGCAAATCAAGAGAGAATGATGTCAATTGCTTGACGAAAAACAATGTTTAAAGGCAGAAAAAGATGGCGCTTTTTGGAGCCATCAACATCCCCAAAGCTTAAACCTTGATAGCCCTCGAGTAAGAAGAAACAAAAGAACTATGAGGAATTCAGCATTTAAACTTGAAACAACGAGAATATGAATTTACTTACGGTTGGTAGCCATATGCGTCCAGCACTTCTTCCATATTGAAAATCCCATCAAAGTTAGAGAAATGCTAAGAACACTATACAAGCTTTGACAACTCAAGACAATCAAAGTAGAGTTTAATATAAATATAAATAACTAAAAGTGTAACAATCAATCCAATTCCTCTAGTTAACTCTCAGTTTGCTAAGGAACACTAGAATGTTTGATATAACAATATTGAGTAAGAGAGTTCATGTCCCAAGTAGCATAACAGTGAAGTGTCTTTATTGACACCCACATTAGTAAATCAATACTATAAAAAACACTACTATTCCAATCATTGCTTCTCAAGAAAATTCATAAAGTAGTAACGGGATCATACCAAAGACTTGTTATGTGGATCATCATATCTTTTTTTCTTATTTTCTCTTTTTCGCTTCTTTCTTGCAAGAATATTTCTCAATAAGGATCATTGAGTGATGCTTTTAAACAATGGCTTGCACAACCTTCGAGAGTACCAATATTTTTTCCCATACGGTGACACCGTATGCCACCCATGTCATCAACTCATAGCCGAAATCCGGGGTTATACCATAGATCCTTCAAAAGTTAACGGAGTTGTTGGCATCCAAAGGTGTGCATGGAAAACATAGAACTTTTCAAATAGTATCACGGTTTGATCCACAAGGTTAGGCTTGGCATGCAATCACAATTACCACTAGACTTCATTTCAATCAAACAATTCCTTTCAAGAGTTTCGTCAAGTCTATCAGAACATCTATGTGGTTAAGTATCTTCAAAGGTAAAATCTCAGTACAATCACACATCAAACAACTCATAAAATTTCAGAATTTTTATTGTTGTACTTGTTTGGCAAAAAAATCCAAGGCAAGACTCGGTTATCTACAAGAACTAGAGCAAAAGCTTCCACAACTAATCATTCATACAAATAATAATGTTTACTCTAACTATTTTGAATTACTCTCACTAGCATAGCATCTTGGCAAATCAACTAACTAAAATAAAAAAAATCAAACTTCAAAAGGCGGTAGAGATAGGACATACCTCTCATGAGTGACTTCATAATCCTCTTCCTTATAGGGATGTGTTCCTTCAAAACTCAAGAAAAATCACTCTTGTAATAATATTTAAGCAAAGAGGAAAGGTTTAAACGTTCACGAAAAAGGGAAAAATATTTTTGTATTTTTGAGGATATGTTTTAAAGAATAGAAAAGAACTTGTGACCAAGCAAGTGATTAGGAAAAAAACACAAACCAAAAACTGAAACAAACGAAGAACGAAAACAAACTAAAAACGAAAGCAAACTAAAAAGCAAAAGAAAAAGCAAAGTGTTGGAAAAGACCAACACGAGTGTTTAAAATCTCACAAGGAGCTATATTACAACCTCTTTATTACACAAATAAAATTTCCTAGGAACACATCCCCAATCTCAGGCTTTTACAGTCCCTTTTGTTGCTCATTGTGGTGGTGGTGGATAGTTATCCATGTTCCATTGGTTGCTCCAATCATGTAACCGAGTGGCGAGATTGGCAGTAGGATCTCGAAGGTTTATGGAGAGGATGTTCATGTTTTGGATAATTCCTTCGAAGCCACAAATATCATCATAGGTGGTGTAGAAATTTGGTGGCTGCACATCTTGTTCAATTCCTTCTTGTTCCACTCCTTCATCTTCTTCGTGAAAGTTGGATGTTACCTAGGTCGACATGGAGCGCATATGCAAGCATGGTTATGACTCCTCCTACTCATATGGGACCACGAGATTCAAGCCCCTGATGGTGAAGATAAAATAAAATAAGTACACCCAAATTTGGCGTCAAATTACAGTTAGAAATTGTAGCTTTAGCGAGGAGCATCATGTCCTCCTAATTAAGTCTAGTAAACTCATCATGTGCTTGCAAGATATTGATACGTCGGAAACGTATCTATAATTTTTGATGTTCCATGCTTGTTTAGTATCTATTTTGCTTTGCTTTGCCTTTCTTTGAGGTGTTTTTATATCTTTTCTGGAACTAACCTATTAACAAGTTGCCATAGTGCCAGTTGCCTGTTTTCTTCTGTTTTTGGTTCCAGAAAGGCAGAAAATCAATATTATCAAAATTGGACGGGACAAAAGCCAAAGTCAATAACTTTCCGTGAGGGACACGAATCTAGAAGAAGAGACGGAGGGGAGCCACGGGGTGGCCGTACGCCCCCAGGCGCGGCCAAGCCTGGCCCGCGCCTGGGCAGGGTGTGGGACCCCCGGGCACCCCCTGCCTCGCCTCTTCGCATATAAGAAGCCCCCAATGCAGAAACCCTAAGTACCCGATCAATATTCCACGAAACCTTCTGTAGCCGCTGCCACCATCGTCCCTAGATCGGTAGGGTGCCGGAACAGAGACTTTCTGTCCCCCGAATCTCCCCTTTGGTAGCGGCGGAGCTACAGAACTTTTCGTGGCTTTCTGATGGATGATTTAGGGTTTTTGGGCCGGAGGCTTGTTATAGGCGAAGGAGGCAAGGTCGGTGGAGGGCCAGGGGTCCCACACCCCCTATGGCCCGTGTCCACCTAGGGTGAGGCCACCCTGGTTTCCTCCTCCGTCTCGTCTTTGATTTTTCGTATCGCTTAGGGAAAATATGAACTTTGGCTTTTGTCCCGTCTAATTCTGAGAATATTCATTTTTTATCTTTCTAAAACCAAAAACAGCAGAAAACAGGCAACTGGCACTGTGGCATCTTGTTAATAGGTTAGTTCTAGAAAGTGTATAAAAGTACCTCAAAGTGTAGACAAAACAAAAAAAAGTGGATACTAAACAAGCATGGAACATCAAAAATTATAGATACGTTTACGACGTATCATGAATCCCCAAGATTAACTCCTGCTCGTCCTCGAGTAGGTAAGTGATAAAAAGAATAATTTTTGAGGTGACATGCACCATCAAAACCAAGATCAAATCATTTGCAAGCATTGAAAACTGGGATCAAAGAACTCTAAACATGTGCATGAAAGATGGAGTTCTAACAATAGGACAAAGTAACTATGCATGCAACATGAAAGGCTACAAACAAAGATCATGAATAACGTCCATTGAAAAACGTTTGTTTGTTTCACATATAGAAAACAAGGCATAGTGGCAATCAGCTTGTCCCTCATAGAGTAGCGAATAGATGCATAGGACACCTTGAAAGTTCACAAGGGTGACTAGAAACACATAGCACAAGAACAAGTAATATCACAATATGCATCAATCAATAAGTTTTGGGACACTGCACACAGAATGACAACTATGCTCTCTTAATGGTGCGTAAAAGATAGAAGGTGGAGACTCAACATAATAGTGGAAGAAAGTCCCTTCATAAAGGGAAGCAATGATTTCAAGTTTCAAAAAGAGCTTCCAAAAATTATGGTACTTGTTTGCTTTCAGCCCTCATTGCCCCTATCATAAGCATCTTGAAGTGATTAAGGTTAAAGTGAACAAACTATGGAGTATATGCTTGACAAAGTATAAGTTGGAAATCTCATGTCCCTTGAATACGAGGGCCATACCTCATGATACTCAACTTCAGTCACCTGTAAGTTCTTATCATAGTAAGTACATGCATATCATAGAGAACCGCCAACGGGGTACCCCTTGCACATGGTACAGGAGCCATCCCATAACCAAAATGACAAGGCAAGCAGACAATAAGCATCTCAGCGATCTTTTTATTTACTATGTGCATAACTTTTTATTGAGGATGCTTCATAGATAGCTCACTATGGTGATGCTGCAAGTTTCCACCATGATTAGGCATGTCTTAGGCTAGCGGCCCAGGCATTTCTCTAACACAAAATACATACTCCATGAACTTACAAGTTCCCTCTTTATTTCACACCGGTGACATCCATAGACAAAAGAGCATGATATCAACTGAGTACAAAGTACAAGTGCAATATTGAAAACGTTCCCCATGACAGCATGGTTTTGCTAATTCCAACGTATAAGTGCAAGCATATACAACATAGACAACACAATGGTTCAAGTTTATTAGGGGCAATAAATATAAAGTGTGCCATCAATATTGTGAGGGCTTTAATCACTAAGTTTTTACATAACAAAATAGTTTTTAATTGGAAGATAGCTGAAAACAAGAATATACTTAGAATGGTGTAACACACCATGCATAGGAATTTATAGTGGACACTTTGTAATAACTTGGTTTCTTGGGAGTTGGATGCATGAGTAGAGCTTACTCAGCAAAAGTGAAGGCTAGCAAAAGACTGGGAGCGACCAACTAAAAGAGCAATAATGGCCATAATCATGCAGAGCGAGAAAACATTACTAATCGAAGCATAGAGTGGTACTACAAGTCAAGGAATAAATGATCATAGAGGCTATGGTGACTTGTTCATAGTCATAACATGGTGTGAGCATGTGCCAAGTCAACCCAAATAAAGCATCAAAGGAGAATACCGCAATATTATGCTTTTTGTATGCTAAAACAACGCATGATTCCTTCAAGGCACATTAAGAAATCCTAATTGTTTGGAACAAGTCATGCTACAACAATAATCACTAAGCATAAGGTCAAAACAACACTATCATGACATGATAAATACCAAGCCATGGTCAGAACAAGCTCCCTTTTGTACCACTTAAGCATGAAGCTTCCTACTCTTTTCCAACACCAAACAACTTATTTGAAACAACTCACAAAGATAATAATCAATAAATATCAGTGAGCTTGTCTCACAAATCCACAAATAAGAACTAAAAGTTCTAAGCTGAAAGCACAAGAAAACTAAGGCTGAACGCAGTGCTAGCAAAAGTGAACACTCACAAAACAATAAGAGTGAAAACTAGAGTGTTCTAGGCAATGGAAACAGAGTGTGTCTCTCTCCAATAGAAGTGTTTTGTGACCAACCAACTTACTCAAGAAAACTAAGCAAACGAAAACCAAAAACGAAAACTAAGACGCTCCAAGAACAACACAACAATGCATGAAACAATAAAAACGAAGTGTCTAGAAAGACCTGAGCTTTTTATTGATGAAGAAGGGGATGCCTTGGGCATCCCCAAGCTTTGATGCTTGTACATATTGGATATTTATTGGGGTGACACCAGGGTGTCATCCCCAAGCTTGAGCTTTTTTCCATTCTTCATCTCATTACATCATTCTTTCTTTACACCTAAATTTTTTCCTTCATACAAAACTTCACACAATCTTCATTAGCAACATTAGTGTATTCAAAAGATATTAGACCTTAGGAAAAGCTTTGGAATAGCAAGACTTTTCACTAAAAACAAAATCTACTGTAGCAATTACCTAAAAAAGCTTAATTTCCCAAAAAGAACTCAAAAAGGAATCAATAAGAAGCAAATGCAAATAATGGCAGAGATCTGTCAAAACAGACCAGCAGGTAGAAATCAATTTTTTCGAAGACCTTCTGTTGCTCAAATCAAAAATTGTTGAACTAAAGAAAGTTAGATAACATACTGAGTGATTTATTTGTAAATTTTCAGATCAATCCTACTTACAGAGACTCCTCAAGAATTTTTATGGTTGAGGACAAAAATCTGTTTCGGGACAGCAACTCCCCAAATCTTACTTCCCTCTCATTAGAGGTCATTCTTGGTACAAAAAGTAAACAAAAGGGATAAGGAGAGGTCATTACTGAAGTAATAACTTCCAATACTCAAGAAAACTCTTGGGTTATCTCCCAACAAGTACTTTTCTTTAATGCCTTTAAGTTAGGCTTGATAGTTTGAGAAGATGCTCACATAAGAAATATGAATTGAAGTAAAAGAGAGCATCAAGAAGCAAATTCAAAACACATTTAAGTCTAACCCACTTCCTATGCATAGGAATCTTGTAAAGAAACAAGTCTTGAAAGCACAAAGCAACAAGCATAGGAATGCAAAACAAGTGCAACTTCAAAAGTTTCAACATAAAGAGGGGAAATTTAATATTGTTGAGATACATAAGACCATGTTTCCCTCTGTCATAATAACTTTTAGTAGCATCGTGAATAAAATTAACAATATAACTATCACATAAAACATTCTTATCATGAGCCACATGCATAAAATGATTATTACTCTCCACATAAGCATAGTCATTCTTATTAATTGTAGTGGGAGCAAATTCAACAAAATAGCTATCATTATTATTCTCATCACCATAATCATCAAGGAGGCATATTGTAATCACAATTAACTTTCTTCTCAATGGTAGGTGGACTGAAAATATCATATTCATCATTGTAATCATCATATATTGGAGGTTTGGTATCATCATAAGCAATAGAACAGCTATCTTCCAAAGATGGGGAACTAAAAAGATCATTTTCATAAAAAGTAGCTTCCCCAAGCTTAGAATTTTCCATAGCATTAGCAATAATGGTGTCCAAAGAATTCATACTAATAACATTGCTATTAGCATGCAAATAAAGTTCCATAGGTTTTTTAATTTTCTCTTCAAACATTTCATGTCCTAACTCAAGATAAACACTATAAATCTCTCTAATTTTGTTGTTGTTTTCCATTAAGCCTAACTAGTGAAAACAAGAAACAAAAATACAAAATTGCAGAATCTAAAGGAAATAACTTCGAGCACTCACACCGGAGGATGTGAGTACCTTTTACCTTACCTCCCCGGCAACGGCACCAGAAAAGAGCTTAATGTGTACACACTTCTATTCTTGTAGACAGTTGTTGGGCCTCCAAGTGCAAAGGTTTGTAGAACAGCAGCAAGTTTCCCTTAAGTGGACACCCAAGGTTTATCAAACTCAGGGATGAACTGGTCAAAGGTATCCCTCTCAAGCAACCCTGCAATCAAGATACAAGAAGTCTCTTGTGTCCCCAACACACCCAATATAGGTGCACTAGTTCGGCGAAGAGATAGTTAAATACAAGTGGTAACGGTGCTAGAAAATAGCTTCTGACTTGTTGTTGACGTGGGGTAACGTGTGTGAAGCTGAAATAAAGATGGAAGAAAGCAAACATGTAACAGATCTAGTAGCAAACGATGTTTCAATGCTTAGAAACAAGGCCTAGGGATCATACTTCCACTAGTGAACACTCTCTCATATAAATAACCTATCTTCATGATACTACTCTTAACTACTCTCCGGTTGGACACTCTAATCCATGGTAGGGCTACAACAACACACCTCAAAGTACGCCTTCCCCAATCTAGATAACCCCACATTGTCACCTTGAGCGCTAGATGGTTCCAACAAACACCACAATTTCATAGATACATCCAACTCCAAATATAACTCATAACAAATATTCAATCTAGCCAAAGTGCCACACACGGTATGTGTAGGGGTTCGTAGCATGGAAAACAAAAATTTTCTATCGCATACAAACAAACAAGCCAAGATCTATCTACTAGATTGTAGCAACGAGTCGATGGAATAACTCACCCTCGAAGATTCCAAAGTGTTTAACGAGAGCAGATTCTCGTGGGTGATGTAGTCGTACTCTTTCCGATCTCAAGATCGTGTAGACGATCCTTCCGGCGCCACGTTCCAGCAGCGCCCCCGCAGTCGGTCACACGTTCGGTACTCGACGAAGACCTTCCTCTCCCTTGTTCCAGCAGGCAGCGGAGGTTGTAGCACTCTCCTCGCGATTCCGGCAGCACAACGGCGTGGTACCGGAAGTAGAGGGGAGATCCCGCAGGGCTTCGCCTTAAGCCGGTGCGAGTATGGTGGAGCTTATGAGAGAGGCTATTAGTGGTCTAGTAATTAGACACACCAATTAGAGGGCTCTAAACCAATTAGAAGGCTCTAAACCAAAATAGCTCTAAACCGGGGTTTTAGATCTAGGGTTTAGTTTAGAGGGTAGGAACTAGTAGTGTTGTGTAGAGAGGGGAGCCCTGCCCCTCCCTTTATAGGTGGGAGGGCCGGCGGCCAAGGGGAGGAGTTCCTCCCCAACTCGGCCTTGGGAGGTGCGCCGGCCAAGGGGAGGAACCCTCCTCCAACTCGGCCTCCACCTCTCCTCCTCTTTCTCCTCTTTCCGAAAACTGGCAGTTTGACCGAAAACTGGCAGTTTGACTTTTTCAATTAGGATTTGAATTAACCCTTTATTTCGGACAGCGAGAACACTTAGTACATGATGCAATCATTCCAACATGCAATGACACATTCATGTACCCCTTCCCTCCCGGAGTGCCGGACATTCCGGGACCTTCTAGAATGTTCCCGATGAAAACACCGGAATCATTCCCGAACTCCGAAACGGGACTTTCCTTATATGAATCTTATTCTCCGGACCATTCCGGATCACCTCGTGATATCCCGGATCCCATCCGAGACTCCGAACAACATTCGGTCTCTTTCTCATAATACCATAACTACTCAAACAACGTCGAATCCTTAAGTGTGTCTCCCTACGGTTCGTGAATTATGCAGACATGATCGAGACACTTCTCCGAACAATAACCAATAGAGGAATCTGGAAATTCATATGGCTCCCACATATTTCTACGATTACTTTGCGATCGAATGAACCACTTACATACGATACCAATTTCCCTTTGTCTCACGATATGTTACTTATCCGAGGTTATGATCTTCGGTATCTCTGCATACCTAGTTCAACCTCGTTACTGATAAGTACTCTTTTCTCGTTCCCGTGATATGTGATCCCTTGTGACCCAGTCACATGCTTGCAAGCTAATTGGATGACATTTCACCGAGAGGGCCCAGAGAATATCTATCCGTCATGTGGATGGACAAATCCCACTCTTGATCCATGTGTTTCAACCAATACTTTCCGAACACTCAATACCACCTTTATAGCCACCCTGTTACGGTGTGGTGTTTGATGACATCAAAGCATCCATCCAGTAAAGGTGATATGCATGATCTCATGGTCGAAGGAATTAGGTTACTATGTATCAGAAAGCATATAGCAATTGAACTATTGAAATGACTTGATCTTTATGCTACGCTTATCTATAGGAGTATGTCCACCATATCATTCTCCTAACGATATGATCTTGTTGTTGATAACATCTCAATGTTCATGACAAAGAAACCACATCATCAATCAACCAACAAGCTAGTGAAGTATAGAGGCTATACTAGGGACTTCAAATTAAGTTTACAATTCACACAAGTATTAATGGTTTCCTTGTTAATACTATTATAGCATGAATGCAAACATTTATCATAAACACAAAGATATAATAATAACTATATTTATTATTGCCTCTAGGGCATATCTCCAACAGTCTCCCACTTGCACTAGAGTCATCTAATCTAGATTACATGGTAATATACCGAACACCCATGGCAGTTTGGTGTTGGTCATGTTTTGCCCTCGGGAGAGGTTTAGTCAACGGATCCGCCACATTCAGATCTGTGTGTACTTTGCAAATCTTTATATCCCCATCCTGGATATGTTCTCGAATAGCGTGAAAACGTAGCTTGATATGCTTCAGCTTCTTGTGTGACCTTGGTTCTTGCGCATTGGCTATGGCGCCCATGTTATCACAGTAGATAGACATTGGGTCCAGCGCACTAGGAACCACACCCAGCTCTGTAATGAACTCTTTCATCCATATCGCTTCTTGTGAAGCCTCCGAAGCAGCCATGTATTCCGATTCAGTTGAAGATCTCGCCACAACGCTTTGCTTTGCACTCCTCCAGCTAACTGCTGCACCATTCAAAATAAATACGTATCCAGATTGTGATTTAGAATCATCCGGATCAGTGTTCCAACTAGCATCGGTGTAACCATTAACAACGAGCTGTTCATCACCTCCATAAGAAAGAACCATATCCTTAGTTCTTCTCAAGTACTTAAGGATGTTTTTGACCGCTGTCCAATGATCCACTCCTGGATCACTTTGATATCTGCTAGTTAAACTAACAGCATATGCAATGTCGGGTCTAGTACATAGCATGGCATACATTAGAGATCCTATGGCTGAGGCATAGGGAGTCTTACTCATCCTTTCTCTATCTTCTGCCGATGTCGGACTTTGAGTTTTACTCAAGGTCGTATTGGGCAACATGGGCAAGAACCCTTTCTTGCTATCTTCCATTCCAAACCTCTTTAGAACTTTGTCCAAATATGTACTTTGTGACAATGATATTTGGCGTTTCGATCTATCTCTATAAATCTTTATGCCTAATATGTAAGCTGCTTCGCCAAGATCCTTCATTGAAAAACTATTATTCAAATATTCCTTGACACTATTAAGAAGGTCTACATCATTCCCAATCAACAATATGTCATCCACATACAGTATTAAGAATGCTACAGAGCTCCCACTCATTTTCTTGTAAATACAAGCTTCTCCATAAGTTTGTATAAAACCAAAACTTTTGATTACCTTATCAAAACGTTGATTCCAACTTCGGGATGCTTGCTTCAATCCATAGATGGACCGTTGAAGCTTGCATACCTTGTTAGCATCTTTAGGATCGACAAAACCTTTGGGTTGCATCATATACAACTCTTCATCAATGTCTCCATTGAGGAATGCTGTTTTGACATCCATCTGCCATATCTCATAATCATAATATGCAGCGATTGCTAACATAATCCTCACAGACTTTAGCTTCGCTACTGGTGAGAAAGTCTCATCGTAGTCAACTCCTTGAATTTGTCGAAACCCTTTTGCGACAAGTCGAGCTTTATAGACAGTAACATTACCATCAGCATCTGTTTTCTTCTTTGAAAATCCATTTGTTCTCGACAGCCTTCCGGCCATCCGGTAAGTCCACCAAAGTCCATACTTGGTTTTCGTACATGGATCCAATCTCGGATTTCATGGCTTCTTGCCATTTATTGGAATCTGGGCTCATCATCGCTTCCTCATATGTCTCGGGGTCATCGGTGTTGTCCACCAACATGACATTCATAACGGAATCATACCAATCTGGAGTGGTACGAGTTCTCGTTGACCTCCGAGGCTCTGTAGCAACTTCAACCGAAGTTTCATGATCATCATCATTAGCTTCCTCTCTTATTGGTGCAGGCACCACAGGAACTTCTTCCGGTGCTGCGCTACTCGCAATTTCGAGAGAAGGTTCGACAACCTCGTCGAGTTCTACTTTCCTTCCAGTCACTTCTTTCGAGAGAAATTCCTTCTCTAGAAAGGATCCATTCTTGGCAACGAAGATTTTGCCTTCGGATCTATGATAGAAGGTATACCCAATAGTTTCCTTTGGGTATCCTATGAAGACGTATTTTTCCGCTTTGGGTTCAAGCTTGTCCGGCTGTAACTTCTTTACATAGGCTTCGCATCCCCAAACTTTAAGGAACGACAATTTAGGTTTCTTCCCAAACCATAATTCATACGGTGTCGTTTCAACGGATTTAGATGGTGCCCTATTTAAAGTGAATGCGGCTGTTTCTAATGCATAACCCCAAAATGATAGCGGTAAATCTGTAAGTGACATCATAGAACGAACCATATCTAAGAGAGTTCGATTACGACGTTCGGACACACCATTACGCTGTGGTGTTCCCGGCGGTGTCAATTGTGAAAGTATTCCGCACTTCTTTAAATGCTCGCCAAACTCGTAACTTAGATATTCACCTCCACGATCAGAACGTAGAAATTTAATCTTCTTGTTACGTTGATTCTCTACCTCACTTTGAAACTCCTTAAACTTCTCGAAAGTTTCGGACTTATGTTTCATGAAATAGATATACCCATATCTACTCAAATCATCCGTGAAGGTAAGAACATAACGATAACCACCGCGCGATGCTACACTCATTGGACCACACACATCGGTATGTATGATTTCCAATAAGTCCGTAGCTCGCTCCATTATACCAGAAAATGGAGTCTTAGTCATTTTACCCATCAGACATGCTTCGCATCTTTCAAGTGATTCAAAATCAAGTGATTCAAGAAGTCCATCGGAATGGAGTTTCTTCATACGTTTCACTCCAATGTGACCAAGACGACAGTGCCACATATAGGTCGAATTATCGCTTGATTTCAAACGTTTAGCTTCAATGTTATTAAGATGTGTATTTCTACTATCGAGATTCAATAAGAATAGACCATCTATCAAAGGTGCATGTGCGTAAAACATATTACTCATATAAATCGAACAACCATTATTCTCTGATTTAAACAAGTAACCGTCTCGCAATAAACAAGATCCCGATATAATGTTCATGCTCAACGCAGGCACCAAATAACAATTATTTAAGTATAAAACTAATCCCGATGGTAGATGAAGAGGTAGCGTGCCGACCGCGATCACATCAACCTTTGATCCGTTTCCCACACGCATCGACACCTCGTTCTTCGCTAGCTTCCGTTTATTCTGCAGCTCCTGTTTCGAGTTACAAATATGAGCAACCGAACCAGTATCAAATACCCAGGCACTACTACGAATACTAGTGAGATACACATCAATAACATGTATATCAAATATACCTTTCTTCTTGATGTTGCCGTTCTTCAAATCCGCCAAGTACTTTGGGCAATTCCGCTTCCAGTGACCTTCTCCCTTGCAGTAAAAGCACTCAGTTTCAGGCTTAGGTCCAGCCTTGGTCTTCTTCGTTGGCATGGTAACTTTCTTACCACCCTTCTTGAAGTGTCCCTTTTGCTTAGACTTGCCTTTCTTGAATTTGGTGGTCTTATTGACCATCAACACTTGGTGCTCTTTCTTGATCTCCACTTCTGCAGATTTTAACATAGCAAATAGTTCTGGCAACTCTTTGTTCATGTTCTGCATGTTGTAGTTCATCACAAAGTTCTTGTAACTTGGTGGTAGTGATTGGAGGATGCGGTAAACTCCCAAAGTATTAGGATTCACTATACCCAAACTTTGAAGTTTATTTGCGTGCCCAGACATCTTAAGCACATGCTCACTGACGGAGCTACCCTCTTCCATCTTGCAGTTAAAGAACTTTTCAGAAGCTTCATAACTTTCAATTGCCGCATGAGTCTCAAAAATTAATTTGAGATCCTCGACAATATCATATGGATCTGACTCTTCAAACCTTTTCTGAAGCTCCGATTCTAAACCATACAAGATAGCACACTGAACTATGGAGTACTGATTCTTCCGAGCGAGGTAAACATTCTTTACTTCATCGGTAGCATCAGCTGCAGGTGGGTCACCTAGCGGTGCATCCAGCACATAGGTCAAATTACCAGCTGTGAGGACAATCCTCAAATTGCGGAACCAATCCGCGAAGTTGCTTCCATTGTTTTTCAACTTTTCTTTCTCTAGGAACGCATTAAAATTGATGGTAGGGGCTGCCATTGATCTACAACATATTTGCAATAGTTTAGACTAAGTTTATGACAAATTGAGCTCAAATTAATTAATGAAATTAAACTAGGTGAACTCCCACTCAAAACAACATCCCTCACATTGTTTTAGTGATCACACGAACCAAAACTACTATATCAACACCGATCATCACGAGAGCCGATATAGTTTTAATGGCGAACAATCATCATGTTCATCATATCTACTATATGATTCATGCTTTGCCTTTCGGCGATCCGTGTTCCTGAGGCCATGTCTGTACATGCTAGGCTCGTCAAGATCAAACCTTAGTTACCGCATAAGCAAATCTGGCTTGCTTACGTTGTATTCACCCGCGGAATCAAAGACACCCGATCATCACGTGGTGCTTCGAAGCAACAAGCTTTGGCAACGGTGCATACTAAGGGTGAACACTTCAGAACTTGAAATTTATGTGCATGAGGGATCATCTTATAATGCTACCGTCGTCTACTAAGCAATACAAGATGCATAAAGGATTAACATCACATGCAATTCATAATATGTGATATGATATGGCCTTTCTTCTTTGTGCTTCCGATCTCCATCTTCAAGCACGAATATGATCTCCATCATCACCGGCATAGCATCAAGGTCAATGACGCTTCTTCATGGTTGTCGTCCACCAGCTTCAACTATTACAACTATTTTGAATAGACACGCAGGTCTTAACAGAAATTAAAGACAACCATATGGCTCCTGCCGGTTGCCAACTTACAATAAGGAACATTGCATACATCAAATATAATCACAATCATGGCCATATCACATCACTGCACACCCCTGCAAAACAAAGTTAGACGCTTCTACTTTCTTTGCATATTTTACGTGGTTTGGGGCTTTCCATAAGTGTCGTTCTAACCTACGAACAAGAACCACAACATTGATACTAGCATTGTTGATTACCCGTTGTAAATTGGATCTTTACTATGCTAGGAGAAACAGGCACCCGCAAAGCCACTTATGCAATACAAGTTGCATGTTAAGCGTGGAGCAAGTCTCATGAACGATGTCATGTAAGGTTAGCCCGGGCCGCTTCATCCCAACATACCGCAAGATGCAAAGTACACAAAAAGCAATCTACAATAAAAGCATCAACGCCCACAATGACCATTGTGTTCTACTCGTGCAACAGATCTACATATAGACACGGCTCTGATACCACTGTAGGGGTTCGTAGCATGGAAAACAAAAATTTTCTATCGCATACAAACAAACAAGCCAAGATCTATCTACTAGATTGTAGCAACGAGTCGATGGAATAACTCACCCTCGAAGATTCCAAAGTGTTTAACGAGAGCAGATTCTCGTGGGTGATGTAGTCGTACTCTTTCCGATCTCAAGATCGTGTAGACGATCCTTCCGGCGCCACGTTCCAGCAGCGCCCCCGCAGTCGGTCACACGTTCGGTACTCGACGAAGACCTTCCTCTCCCTTGTTCCAGCAGGCAGCGGAGGTTGTAGCACTCTCCTCGCGATTCCGGCAGCACAACGGCGTGGTACCGGAAGTAGAGGGGAGATCCCGCAGGGCTTCGCCTTAAGCCGGTGCGAGTATGGTGGAGCTTATGAGAGAGGCTATTAGTGGTCTAGTAATTAGACACACCAATTAGAGGGCTCTAAACCAATTAGAAGGCTCTAAACCAAAATAGCTCTAAACCGGGGTTTTAGATCTAGGGTTTAGTTTAGAGGGTAGGAACTAGTAGTGTTGTGTAGAGAGGGGAGCCCTGCCCCTCCCTTTATAGGTGGGAGGGCCGGCGGCCAAGGGGAGGAGTTCCTCCCCAACTCGGCCTTGGGAGGTGCGCCGGCCAAGGGGAGGAACCCTCCTCCAACTCGGCCTCCACCTCTCCTCCTCTTTCTCCTCTTTCCGAAAACTGGCAGTTTGACTTTTTCAATTAGGATTTGAATTAACCCTTTATTTCGGACAGCGAGAACACTTAGTACATGATGCAATCATTCCAACATGCAATGACACATTCATGTACCCCTTCCCTCCCGGAGTGCCGGACATTCCGGGACCTTCTAGAATGTTCCCGATGAAAACACCGGAATCATTCCCGAACTCCGAAACGGGACTTTCCTTATATGAATCTTATTCTCCGGACCATTCCGGATCACCTCGTGATATCCCGGATCCCATCCGAGACTCCGAACAACATTCGGTCTCTTTCTCATAATACCATAACTACTCAAACAACGTCGAATCCTTAAGTGTGTCTCCCTACGGTTCGTGAATTATGCAGACATGATCGAGACACTTCTCCGAACAATAACCAATAGAGGAATCTGGAAATTCATATGGCTCCCACATATTTCTACGATTACTTTGCGATCGAATGAACCACTTACATACGATACCAATTTCCCTTTGTCTCACGATATGTTACTTATCCGAGGTTATGATCTTCGGTATCTCTGCATACCTAGTTCAACCTCGTTACTGATAAGTACTCTTTTCTCGTTCCCGTGATATGTGATCCCTTGTGACCCAGTCACATGCTTGCAAGCTAATTGGATGACATTTCACCGAGAGGGCCCAGAGAATATCTATCCGTCATGTGGATGGACAAATCCCACTCTTGATCCATGTGTTTCAACCAATACTTTCCGAACACTCAATACCACCTTTATAGCCACCCTGTTACGGTGTGGTGTTTGATGACATCAAAGCATCCATCCAGTAAAGGTGATATGCATGATCTCATGGTCGAAGGAATTAGGTTACTATGTATCAGAAAGCATATAGCAATTGAACTATTGAAATGACTTGATCTTTATGCTACGCTTATCTATAGGAGTATGTCCACCATATCATTCTCCTAACGATATGATCTTGTTGTTGATAACATCTCAATGTTCATGACAAAGAAACCACATCATCAATCAACCAACAAGCTAGTGAAGTATAGAGGCTATACTAGGGACTTCAAATTAAGTTTACAATTCACACAAGTATTAATGGTTTCCTTGTTAATACTATTATAGCATGAATGCAAACATTTATCATAAACACAAAGATATAATAATAACTATATTTATTATTGCCTCTAGGGCATATCTCCAACAGTATGCACGCTGTCACTTTCACACACGTGGGGAAAAGCATAGATCTATTAAATCACAAAGAGTATTTATGTAGACTCAATCCTAAGTGCCACCATGGCATGCAAGCTGTCACTTTCACACACACGGGGAGAGCAGAGATCTTATTAAAGCACTTGAGCAGTAAGGTAGATCTACTAGATTACAAAGCTCATGACCACAACAAGATCATGCATAGATATAGAGATGAACACATAGCTACCAGTAGAGCCCTTAGCCTCAAAGGAGAACTACTCCCTCCTCATCATGGGAATCAGCAACGGTGATGGAGATGGCTCTGGGGGCACTTCCCTATTCCGGCAGGGTGCTGGAACAGAGACTTTCTGTCCCCCAAATCTCCCCTTTGGTGGCGGCAGTGCTACAGAACTTTTCGTGGCTTTCTGATGGATGATTTAGGGTTTTTGGGTCTGAGGCTTCTTATAGTCGAAGGAGGCAAGGTCGATGGAGGGCCACGGGGCCCACACCCCCTATGGGCGCGGCCTAGGGTGGGCCCGCTCCCACCTAGGGTGTGGCCACCCTGGTTTCCTCCTTCTTCTCATCTTCAATTTTCCGTATCGCTCAGGGAAAAATATGAACTTTGGCTTTTGTCCCGTCCAATTCCGAGAATATTCATTTTTTAGCTTTCTGAAACCAAAAACAGCAGAAAATAGGCAAGTGGCACTGTGACAAGGTCAATAGGTTAGTTCCAGAAAGTGTATAAAAGTACCTCAAAGTGTATACAAAACAAAGAAAAGTGGATACTAAACAAGCATGGAACATCAAAAATTATAGATACATTTACGACGTATCACTTGCAACACCTGTGTGACATTTCCTTCCTCCTTCTAGTTCGATAATCTCGGTCTCTACTGAGGGAATAATTGCTGATGTGCTCACCACACCTTTCTCTTGGGGTTTCCAATGAAGTGCTCCACGTCAAGCACCATCAACAAGTTTTCTGGCGTCGTTGCCGGGGAGGCTAAGGACGTCTTCACAAGGGGAGTCCTTCACTTTCTCTCTCTTTACTTTGTTTTTAGTTTGCTTTGTTTCTTTTGCTTGGTTTTGTTTGCCTCTTTTCAAAAAAAAAACCAAAAATTAGTCTAGTTTGGTTTACTTGCTTTATTCAAAAACACAAAAAGTTAGTTCCTGCTCTAGCTGTTGCTGCTGTTTTTGGCTTGCCCACCTTTTCCAAAATGAACTCTGCTGAGAACACCAAGTTGTGTGACTTCACTAGCACCAACAACAATGATTTACTTAGCACACCTATTGCTCCACCTGCTCTTGATGCTACCTTTTATGAAATTAAGCCTGCTTTGTTGAATCTTGTGATGAGAGAGCAATTTTCTGGTACTAGTTCTGATGATCCTGCTGCCCATCTCGATAACTTTGTTGAACTTTGTGAGATGCAAAATTATAAGGATGTAGATGGAGGCATTATTAAGCTCAAGCTTTTTCCTTTCTCCTTGATAGGAAAATCTAAAGAATGGTTGCTTTCTTTTCCTAGAAATAGTATTGACTCTTGGACTAAGTGCAAAGATGCTTTTATTGGAAAGTACTATCCTCCTACTAAGATTATATCTATGAGAAGTGACATTATGAAATTTAAACAACTTGATAATGAAAATGTTGCTCAAGCTTGGGAAAGAATGAAATCTTTGGTTAAGAATTGTCCCACTCATGGACTCACTGCTTGGGTGATTATCCAGACTTTTTATGCAGGTTTGAACTTCTCCTCAAGAAACCTGTTGGATTCAGCTACTGGAGGTACCTTTATGAGCATCACTTTGGGTGCTGCAACTAGACTCCTTGATAATATGATGGTTAACTACTCTAAATGGCACACTGAGAGAGCTCCACATGGTAAGAAGGTAAATTATGTTGAGGAAACTTCCTCTCTGAGTGATAAGATGTATGTTATTATGGCTATGCTTGTTAATGGGAAAGCTCCTTTAGATCCTAATAGTGTTCCCTTAGCCTCTCTGGTTGCTCAAGAAGAGCAAGTTGATGTGAATTTCATTAGAAACAACAATTTTGGCAACAATACTTATGGTAATTATAGGCCTTATCCTCCTAGTGGAAATGTTTATCATGATAGATCTGGAATGCCTAGTGAAGAAAAGATTCTAGAAGTAGAGAGATCCACTAAGAATTTTATGCAGATGCAGTATGAGCAAAATAAGATTTTCACTAAAACTATGGAGGAACAATCTATTATATTGAAAAACATTAGTCATCAGCTTGAGAATCTGAATAGAGAAATTCCTAGTTTACAGTCAAAAAAATTGAGTGCTGAGAAAAATATATCCTCTTTGTCTGAAGCTCAGTCCTCCTTGATCAATAAAATGGCTGCTAAACCTGAAACCATGGAAAATACCTTTGCTACTGCTCATGCCATACAAGTCACTATTGATGGAAATGTTAGGCTGTTAGCTCAACTTCATGCTAGGTGGGAAAGGGAACCTGAAATTGATAGAAACAATAGTGTGTGCACCATCACCACTGAACCATAAGTAGTCCCTGTTCCTCCTCCTACTATGCCTAAGCCTCTTGAGCCTACTACTAGTGATGATAAGTTTGATTTTGATATTGATGGTTGCAATATTTCTGAAGTGATTATGTTCCTACAAAAGCTTGCTAGAAGTCCCGATGCTAGTGATATGCATGTTGCTTTCACTAAACACATTACATATGCTCTTGTTAAGATTAAGGAAGAGAAGTTAAAACACAAATTCTATTCCTAGGAAAGTAGAAGATAGTTGGGAACCCATTATTAATATTCAAGTGAATGACTTTGATCTCAAAGCTTCATGTGATCTTGGTTCTAGTGTCTCTATTATGCCAAGGAAGATTTATGAAATGCTTGATTTGCCACCTTTGGAAGATTGTTATTTGGATGTCCCACTCAATGATAATGCTAAGAAGAAACTCATGTGGAGTATTAATGATGTTCTCATTATGGTTAACAATGCTTATGTCCCTGTGGATTTCTATATTTTGGATGTTGAATACAATGCTTCTTGTTCTATTATTTTGGGAAGACCTTTTCTTAGAACAATTGGTGCCATCATTGATATGAAAGAAGGCATCATTAAATATCATTTTACATTCAAGAAAGGTGTTGAACACTTCCCTATGAGGAGAGAGAAGTTGTTTTTTGCTCCTCCTTTGAAAGCAAGGTTTGATGTTAATGCTTCATCATTTGAAAATACTTGATTCTTCTTGCTTCTTGTGCCTAACTTAAAGGCGTTAAAGAAAAGTACTTGTTGGGAGATAACCCAAGAGTTTCCTTGAGTCTTGAAAGTTATTACTTCAGTAATGACCTATCCTTATCCTTTTTGTTTGCTTTTTGTGCCAAGAATGACCTCTAATGAGAGGGAAGTAAGATTTGGGGAGTTGCTGTCCCAAAATAGATTTGTGTTCTCCACCATAAAAATTCGTGAGGAGTCTCTGTAACTCGGATGGATCTCAAAATTTACAAATAAATCCCGCAGTATGTTAGCTAACTTTCGTTAGTTCAACACTTTTTTATTTGAGCAACAAAAGATGTTCGAAAAAATCGGTTTTTACCTGCTGGTCTGTTTTGACAGATTTCTGCCATTATTTGCATTTGCTTCTTATTGATTCCTTTTTGAGTTCTCTTTTGGGGAATTGATCTTTTTGAAGGAGTTACTACAGTATCTTGTGTTTTTAGTGAAAATTCTTGATGTTCCAAAGCTTTGCCAGAGGTCTAATATCTTTTGAATACACTAATGTTGCTAATGAAGATTGTGTGAAGTTTTGTATGAAGGAAAAATTTCAGGTGTAGAGAGAGAATGATGTAATGAGATGAATAATGGACAAAATCTCAAGCTTGGGGATGCCACCATGGTGTCACCCCAAGAAATATCCAAGAGGTACAAGCGTTAAAGCTTGGGGATGCCCAAGGCATCCCCTTCTTCATCAATAAAAAGCTCAGGTCTGTCTAAACACTTTGTTTTTATTGTTTCATGCATAGTTGTATTGTTCTTGGAGCGTCTTAGTTTTTGTTTGCTTTGCTTAGGTTGTTTAGTTTGCTTGAGTAGTTTGGACCCCCACTTTCGTTGTGTTTTGTTGCAAATAAGTTTCTTGGTGTTGGAAAGGAGTAGGAAGTTCCTTCTTGAAAGTGCAAGAGGATCTTGCATTGACTGTGACTTAGACTTTATCATGCCATGCTAGGTGTTGTTTTGACTTTATGCTTAGTAATTATTGCTGTAGCATGGCTTGCTCCAAGTCATTGGGATTGCTTAGTGTGCCTTGAAGAAATTATGCGTTGTTTTAGCATGCAGAAGCATAGTATTGTGGTATTCTCCTTTGATGCTTTGTTTGGGTTGACTTGGCACATGCTCACACCATGTTATGACTATGACAAGTCACCATAGCCTCTATGATAATTTAGTCCTTGACTTGTAGTACCACTCTATGCTTTGATTAGTAATGCTTTGTTGCTCTGCATGATTATGGCCATTATGCTCTCTTAGTTGGTTGCTTCCAGTCTTTTGCTAGCCTCCACTTGTATGAGTAAGCTCTACTCATGCTTCCAACTCCCAAGAAACCAAGTTTTTCCAAAGTGTCCACTATAAACTCCTATGCATGGTGTGTTACACCATTCCAAGTATATTCTTGTTTTCAGCTATCTTCCAATTAAAAAGTATTTTGTTATGTAAAAACTTAGTGATTAAAGCCCTCACAAACTTGATGGCACACTTTATATTCTTTGCCCCTAATAAACTTGAACCATTGTGTCGTCTATGTTGTATATGCTTGCACTTATACGTTGGAATTAGAAGAACCATGCTATCATGGGGAATGTTTTCAACATTGCGCTTGTACTTTGTACTCAGTTGATATGATGCTCTTTTGTCTATGGATGCCACCGGTGTGAAATAAAGAGGAAGCTTGTAGGTCCATATAGTAAGTATTTTGTGTTAGAGAAACTCCTGGGCCGCTAGCCTAAGCCATGCCTAATCATGGTGGAAACTTGCAACATCACCATAGTGAGCTATCTATGAAGCATCCTCAATAAAAAGCTATGCATATAGTAAATAAAAAGATCGCTGAGATGCTCATTGTCTGCTTGCCTTGTAATTTTGGTTATGGGATAGCTCCTGTACCATGTGCAAGGGGTACCCGTTGGCGGTTCTCTATGATATGCATGTACTTAGGATGGTAAGAACTTACAGGTGACTGAAGTTGAGTAGCAGGAGGTGTGGCCCTCGTATTCAAGGGACTTGAGATTGCCAACTTATACTTTGTTAAGCATATACTCCATAGTGAAGGGTTTCGCAGCATAGTAAATCAAAATTTTCTACGGATGCGAACGGGAAAGCCAAGATCTAATCTAGGAGATGCAAACAACGAGAGGGGGTAGATGAGATCTTCATACCCTTGAAGATTCGCACAGCAGAACGTTCAACGGAACGTGGTTGATGTAGTCGTACTAGCTTTCTCCTCCTCGCGATCCGATCCGATCCAACGTGGCAAGTGGCGACGCCTCCGAGAGATGCACACGTACGGCACCTCGATGTCTCCTCCTTCCTCGGTCCAGCAAATGGGGATAGATTGGATCTACAACACGACGGCGTGGTGCAAAGGTGGAGAGTTTCTGCGGCAGGGCTTCGCCTACGCGTAGTCGGGAGAGAGAGAGAGAGAGAGAGAGAGAGAGAGAGAGAGAGAGAGAGAGAGAGAGAGAGAGAGAGAGAGAGAGAGAGGAGGGCAGCAGGTAGGCGGCTAGGGTTGAGGAGGTGTGGGGGGAGGGTGCACCCCTGCCCTCTTTATATAGAGGGCTGACCGGCTGCCCCTTTCCCCCTCCAAACCCTAGGGCCGGCGGCCACATGGGGTGGAGTGGGGGGCAAGTTTCCCCCTTCTAGAAGCTCTCCCTAGGGTTTCCCCTAGGGCTTGGCCGGCTGGGCCTATGGGGCCTTGTGCCCCTGGACCAATGCGGCCAGGGCACTCCCTCGTAGGCCCACGCCCCCTCCCGACAAGTGGGGCCACGTTGGTCCCACTCCGTAAGGTTCTAGAAGCTTCCGGTACAATACCGAACATTCCGAAACAATTCCGAAATCCAAAAACTGCTTTCTCCTTATATGAATCTTATTCTCCGGACCATTCCGGAACCTCTCGTGATGTCCTGGATCTCATCCGAGACTCCAAACAAAAACTCATAAACCAATTATCCATTCTATCCTAGCGTCAAGACACGTTAAGTGTGTGACCCTACGAGTCCGAGAATATGCAGACATGATCTTCTATCAATAATCAACAGCGGGGTCTGGAAACCCATATTGACTCCCAAATATTCATCGATGATCATATCGGATGAACCACGATGCCAGGATTCAATTAATCCCATATATATTCCCTTCGTCGCGCGATATTTTACTTGCCCGAGATTCGATCGTCGGTATCGGCATACCTAGTTCAATCTCGTTCACAGCAAGTACTTTACTCGTTCCAAAATCCGATATCACATTGTGATTAACTCCTTAACCACGTGCTTGCAAGCGGTGTTGATATCGATTACCGAGTGGGCCCGAAGTATATCTCTCCGACTTGGGAGGGACAAATCCCATCTCGATACATACAACCCAACAGGTACTTTCCGATCACCTGAGAGACACCTTTATGATCACCCTCTCATAGGATGACGTTTGATGACCTCAAAGCTTTCTTCCGATATCAGGGAGTTGCATTATCTCATGGTCTAAGGAATACAATATTTGACATAAGAAAAAGCTTCACAAAGATGAACACGATGACACGATCTAATTGCTCTGCTAGATTTGGGTCTGTCCATCATATCATTCTCCCAATGACATGATCTCATTATTAATTGACAACTCATGTCTATGGTTAGGAAACCTTAACCATCATTAAGCAATGAGCTAGTCCATAGAGGCGTACTAGGGACACGGTGTTGTTCATAAACCACACAAGTATCAAAGTTTCCGCTTAATACAATTCTAGCATGGAATATAAACTTTATCATGAACAAGAATTATAATAATAACATCTTTATTATTGCCTCTAGGGCATAATTCCAACAGTCTCCCACTTGCACTAGATTCAATAATCTAGTTTACATCTGGTAACAATCTAACACCCATGGCATTAAGGTTCTGATCATGTTTTGCTCGTGGAAGAGGTTTAGTCAACGGATCTGCGACATTCAGATCCGTATGTACTTTGCTAATCTTCAGATCTCCATCTGTTATATAATCTTGAATTATATGAAATCGGCGTTTGATGTGCTCGGTCTTTGGATGATATCTTGGTTCCTTAGCCAATGCTATGGCGCCAGTGTTGTCTCACAATATCTCCAGTGGGTCCAAGGCACTTGGAACCACACCAAGCTCAGTGATGAAGTTCCTGATCCAAACTCCTTCACTTGACGCTTCTGCAGCAGTCATGTATTCCGATTCTACTGCAGATCCCGCGATCACGCTTTGCTTGCAGCTTCTCTAGCTCACAGCTCCTCCATTCAAAATATAAACGTATCCTGTCTGAGATTTAGAATCATCCAGGTCGGTGTCGAAACTAGCGTCGACGTAACCTTTTACGACGAGCTGCTCATCACCTCCATAGACCAAGAACATTTCTTTAGTCCTATTTAAATACTTTAGGATGTTCTTTACGGCTGTCCAGTGTTCCACTCCTGGATCACTTTGGTATCTGATCGTCAAACTAAGAGCATTGGACACATTCGGTCTAGTACACAGCATGACATACATGATAGAACCTATGGCCGAGGCATAAGGCACTTTGCTCATGGTTTCTCTATCGTTTACCGTAGCTGGACACTGAGCCTTGCTCAATATCTTACCTGACAACATAGGCACTGAACCTTTCTTTGCCTTATCCATTCTGAACCTTTTCAGAACTTTGTCTAGGTATGTACTTTGCTTAAAGCTATCAGGCGTCTTTGTCTATCTCTATAGATTTTGATGCCCAATATATAAGCAGCTTCCCCTAGGTCTTTCATTGAAAAACATTTGTTCAAATAACTCTTCACATCGTTAAGCATGTCAATGTCATTTCCAATAATCAATATGTCATCCACATATAGTACCAAAAATGTCACTGAGCTCCCACTCACTTTCTTGTAGATACAAGCTTCGTAGCAATTTGGAACAAATCCAAAGCTCTTGATCACTTGATCAAAACGAAGGATCCAACTCCGAGATGCTTGCTTCAGTCCATAAATGGAACGCTGAAGTTTGCACACCTTATCAGCATCCTTAGGATCGACAAAACCTTCGGGTTGCATCATATACAACTCTTATCAATGTTGCCATTGAGGAATGCAGTCTTGACATCCATCTGCCATATTTCATAATCATGAAACGCAGTAATTGCTAATAAAATCCGAATGGACTTAAACATCGCTACGGGAGAGAAAGTCTCATCGTAGTCAACACCTTGAACTTGTCGAAAACCTTTCGCGACAAGCCACGCTTTATAGACAGTAACATTACCATCCGCGTCCGTTTTCTTCTTGAAAATCCATTTGCACTCAACGGCCTTTCGGTCGCTAGGAGGGTCCACCAAAGTCCATACTTGGTTTTCGCTCATGGATCCCAATTCGGATTTCATGGCCTCTAGCCATTTCTCAGAGTCTGGGCTCATCATTGCTTCCTCATAGTTTGCAGGTTCACTGTTGTCTACTAACAAGATAGTTAAGACAGGGTTGTCGTACCAGTCAGGAGGGGCACGTGACCTTGTGGACCTGCGACGTTCAGTAGTAGCATCGTCCGAAGCTTCATGATCCTTGTCATTAGCTTCCTCTATTGTTGGTGCAGACGGCACTGGAACAATTTCAGGTGCTGCGCTACTCTCCAACTCAAGAGAAGGTTAAATAACCTCGTCCAGCTCTACTTTCCTCCCACTCACTTCTTTTGGGAGAAACTCCTTCTCAAGAAAGGATTCGTTCTTTGCGACAAACACTTTGCCTTCGGATCTGTGATAGAAGGTATACCCAATCGTTTACTTAGGGTATCCTATGAAGAACCATTTCTCCGCTTTGGGTTCGAGCTTGTCCGGCATCAACTTCTTGACGTAAGCCTCGCATCCCCAAACTTTCAGAAACGACAACTTAGGTTTAGCACCAAACCACAGTTCATACGGTGTCGTCCCAACGGATTTAGATGGTGCCCTATTTAAAGTGAATGCAGCGGTTTCTAATGCATAACCCCAAAATGATAACGGCAAATCTATAAGAGACATCATTGATCGCACCATATCTAATAGAGTTCGATTCTGGCGTTCAGACACACCATTGCGCTGTGGTGTTCCAGGTGGCGTGATCTGCGAAACGATTCCGCTTGCTTTAAGATGCGTGAGAAAATCATAACTCAAATATTCACCTCCACGATCGGATCGTAGAAATTTAATTTTTCTGTTACGATGGTTTTCCACTTCATTCTGAAATTCTTTGAACTTTTCAAATGTTTCAGATTTATGTTTCATTAAATAGATATACCCATATCTACTTAAGTCATTAGTGAAAGTGAGAAAATAGCGATAACCACCGCGCGTCGAAACACTCATTGGTCCGCATACATCGGTATGTATGATTTCCAACAAGTCCGCTGCTCGCTCCATTATTCCAGAGAATGGGGTTTTGATCATCTTGCCCATGAGGCATGGTTCGCACGTGTCAAATTATTCAAAATCAAGAGACTCCAAAAGTCCATCAGAATGGAGTTTCTTCATGCGTTTTACACCAATATGACCTAGACGACAGTGCAACAAATAAGTCGTATTATCACTATCTACTTTGCATCTCTTAGCCTCAATGCTATGGATGTGTGTTTCATTTATTTCAAGATTCAGAAGAAATAAACCATTCATAGCAGGTGCATGACCATAAAAGATGTTACTCATATAAATAGAACAACCATTACTCTTCGATTTAAATGAATAACCGTCTTGCAATAAACACGATCCAGATATGATGTTCATGCTCAACGCAGGCACATAATAACATTTATTGAGGTTTAAAACTAATCCCGAAGGTAAAACTAAGGGAGCGTGCCGACGGCCATCACATCAACTCTTGATCCGTTGCCAACGCGCATCGTCACCTCATCCCTCTCTAGCCGCCGTCTATTCCGTAGCTCCTGTTTCGAGTTACAAATATTAGCAACTGAAACAGTATCAAATACCCAAGCACTACAACGAGGGCTAGTAAGGAAAACATCAATAACATGTATATCAAATATACCTTTGATGGTGCTAGCCTTCTTGTCCGCTAAGTACTTCAGACAGTTGCGCTTACAGTGACCCTTGTCCTTGCAATAGAAGCACTCAGTGTCCGGCTTAGGTCCAGACTTGAGTTTCTTCTCAGCAGGGGCAACGCGCTTGCCGTTGCCCTTCTTGAAGGACTTCTTTGCACCCTTACCTTTCTTAAAGCCGGGGGCTTATTGAATTTCAACACATGATTATCTTTCTTGATGTCCACCTCCGCAGCTTTCAGCTTAGCGAAGAGCTCAGTGATCGTATCAGTGGAACCAATCTGATTATGAGTAACTACAAAACCTTTGTAGCTAGGAGGGAGTGATTGCAGAACTCTATCAATCTTGAGCTCCTCTGGAATCTTGCAGTCCAGTTGCTCAAGGCGTTGAGTGTAGCCCGACATCTTAATGGCGTGCTCACTAACGGAACTCCCTTCCTCCATCTTGTAGTTAAAGAATTTCTCAGAGATCTCATATCTCTCAGAACGGGCCTGAGTCTAAAACATAGTTTTCAGTTCCTCAAGAATCTCAAAGGGCCCTGGTAACTCCTCAAAACGATTTTGAAGGTCCGATTCCATAGCAAACAACATGGTGCTCTTAATCACACCATAATCATCCTTGCGCAACTGATAAACAGCTTTCTCATCAGCCGGCGCATCTACAACAGGGGCGTCACCTAGCACTTTCTCAAGGACCTAGTCCTTTTGTCCGCCAGAGAGAATGATTCTCAGATTGCGGAACCAGTTGGTGAAGTTAGACCCATTGTTCTTAAGCTTTTCTTTCTCAGCAAAAACATTGAAGTTGAAGTTGGACTTAGCCATTTGATCTACAAAATTTGCAAGTACAATTTAGAATATGTTCATGATAACTAGTTCAACTTAATCAAATTACTAGATGAAATCCCACTAAATTCAACATCCCTCAAGTTGTTTAGTGAACATGATCCAAATTCACCACACCTAATCCAATCTTCACGAGAAGAGATGTGGTTTCAATGGTGGACAACAAGGTGTCGATCATATCATTCATATGACTCATGCTTAACCTTTCGGTTCGTGTGTTCCGAGGCCATGTTTGTACATGCTAGGCTCGTCAAGTCAAACCCAAGTATTTCCGCGTGTGCAAAACTGGCTTACACCCGTTGTATCTGAACATAGAGTTTATAACACCCGATCATCACGTGATGCTTGAACACGACGAACTTTCACAACGGTCCATACATGGGGAGAACACAGTTTTATCTTGATATTTAAGTGAGGAATCATCTTATAATGCTACCGTCGCGATCTAAGAATAATAAGATACATAAAAGGATAAACATCACATGCATATAATTTTATGTGACATGGTATAGCCAATCTCCGCGCAATGATCTCCATCTTGTGCGTGCCAGCATGATCTCCATCACTCCACCATGATTGCCTCCACCACTAATAGCAACTACAATTATTGCTAACTACTTAGCGATAAAGCAAAGCTATTACATGGCGTATAAGAAGTTGACACACAGGTCATACACAATTATAAATACAACCATATGGCTCCGGCCGGTTGTGTACTCATTGACATGAAAGTCGTGAAGCATTACAAAACATGATCATTGCATACAACATACACATCACATCTTGGGCCATACCATATCACAAAAACACTCCCTACAAAAACAAGTTAGATGCCTCTACTTTGTTGTTGCATTTTTACGTGGCTTATGGGAGTAACAAGCTAAGAACAATTCTTACCTATGGAAAGCCACAACGGTGATATTATGGTTGCCAACATCCGGTGTAAATCCCATGACAACTACAGTGAGAGAAACTGGCATCCACCAGCCGCATGTGTGGAACAAGCCACACGTCAAGTGCGGAGCCGGTCTCGCGAACGAGGTCGCGTAAAGTTGGCCTGGACCGCTTCGATCTCACTACCCCGCGTCTTAAGAAGTACACAAACAAGAGGCTTGCAATAGAAAACATCAACGCCCGCAACAAGCATGTTGTGTTCTACTTGTGAAACACATCTACGCATAGATCTAGCTCTGATACCACTGAAGGGTTTCGGAGCATAGTAAATCAAATTTTTCTACGGATGCGAACGGGAAAGCCAAGATCTAATATAGAAGATGCAAACAACGAGAGGGGGTAGATGAGATCTTCATACCCTTGAAGATTCGCACAGCGGAACGTTCAACGGAACTTGGTTGATGTAGTCGTACTAGCCTTCTCCTCCTCGCGATCCGATCCGATCCAACGCCGCAAGTGGCGACGCCTCCGAGAGATGCACACGTACGACACCTAGACGTCTCCTCCTTCCTCGGTCCAGCAAGTGGGGTGGAGAGATAGATTGAATCTACAACACGACGACGTGGTGCAAAGGTGGAGAGTTTCTGCGGCAGGGCTTCGCCTACGCGTAGTCGGGAGAGAGAGAGAGGAGGGCAGCAGGTAGGCGGCTAGGGTTGAGGAGGTGTGGGGGGAGGGTGTGCCCCTGCCCTCTTTATATAGAGGGCTGGCCGGCTGCCCCTTGCCCCCTCCAAACCCTAGGGCCGGCGGCCACATGGGGTGGAGTGGGGGGCAAGTCCCCCCCTTCTAGAAGCTCTCCCTAGGGTTTCCCCTAGGGCTTGGCCGGCTGGGCCTATGGGGCCTTGTGCCCCTGGCCCAATGTGGCCAGGGCACTCCCTCATAGTCCCATTCCCCCTCCCGACAAGTGGGGCCACGTTGGTCCCACTCTGGAAGGTTCTAGAAGCTTCCGGTACAATACCGAACATTTCGAAACAATTCCAAAATCCAAAAACTGCTTTCGCTTATATGAATCTTATTCTCCGGACCATTCCGGAACCTCTCGTGATGTCCTAGATCTCATCCGAGACTCCGAACAAAAAACTCATAAACCAATTATCCATTCTATCCTAGCGTCGAGACACGTTAAGTGTGTGACCCTACGGGTTCGAGAATATGCAGACATGATCTTCTATCAATATTTAACAGCGGGGTCTGGAAACCCATATTGACTCCCACATATTCATCGATGATCATATCGGATGAACCACGATGCTAGGATTCAATTAATCCCATATATATATATTCCCTTCGTCGCGCGATATTTTACTTGCCCGAGATTCGATCGTCGGTATCGGCATACCTAGTTCAATCTCGTTCACAGCAAGTACTTTACTCGTTCCATAATCCGATATCACATTGTGATTAACTCTTTAACCACGTGCTTGCAAGCGGTGTTGATATCGATTACCGAGTGGGCCCGAAGTATATCTCTCCGACTTGGGAGGGACAAATCCCATCTCGATACATACAACCCAACATGTATTTTCCGATCACCTGAGAGACACCTTTATGATCACCCTCTCATAGGATGACGTTTGATGACCTCAAAGCTTTCTTCCGATACCAGGGAGTTGCATTATCTCATGGTGTAAGGAATACAATATTTAACATAAGAAAAAGCTTCGCAAAGATGAACACGATGACACGATCTAATTGCTCTGCTAGATTTGGGTATGTCCATCGTATCATTCTCCCAATGACATGATCTCATTATTAATTGACAACTCATGTCTATGGTTAGGAAACCTTAACCATCATTAATCAATGAGCTAGTCCATAGAGGCGTACTAGGGACACGGTGTTGTTCATAAACCACACAAGTATCAAAGTTGCCGCTTAATACAATTCTAGCATGGAATATAAACTTTATCATGAACAAGAATTATAATAATAACATCTTTATTATTGCCTCTAGGCCATAATTCCAACACATAGTTAGTTCACTTTAACCTTAATCACTTCAAGATGCTTATGATAGGGGCAATGAGGGTTGAAAGCTAACAAGTACCATAATTTTTGGAAGCTCTTTTTGAAACTTGAAATCCCTGCTTCCTTTATAAAAGGCCTTTCTTCCACCATTATTGAGTCTCCACCTTCTACCTTTAGGCATCATTAAGAGAGCATAGTTGCCATTCTGTGTGCAGTGTCCCAAAGCTATTGATTGATGCATATTGTGATATTACTTGTTCTTGTGCTATTTGTTTCTAGTCACCCTTGTGAACTTTGAACGTGTACTATGCATCTATTTGCTACTCTATGAGGGACAAGATGATTACCACTATGCTATGTTTTCTATATGTGAAACAAAGAAAACTTAACTAAACTAACATAAGAATAAAAACTTTTATTTTACATGGGTTGCCTCCCATGAAGCGCTTCTAGTTAAGGTCAATTAGCTTGACCGATATGGTGATCATTTATTTTTAGTGAGTGGAACACCCACTCCAAAGTAATTAGCTTTTAGCATGATTATACCATGATCATCATTATTAAGCTTGGCCTGCTTCTTCCTAGGGAAGTGGACTATAAAAGGATCTCTAGTTGGTAGTCATATTCTCAAATTTTCTTCATGCAAATTGATTAAAGCTTTAATAGTTCTTAGGAATGGCCTGCCTAAAATTATAGGAGCTATGGGATCTTCAGACATGTCCACTATAACGAGATCAATAAGTGTGGGACTGCCTTTTATTTCTACTACTATATTTTCTTTAATCCCAACACCTTTCTTATATGTAGAATTGATGGCTCAGTTGATGAGGAGCCTGTTGGAAACCCCAAGAGAAAGGTGTGAAGCAGCACCACAGCAAGTCTTCCCTCGGTTGAGACCGAGGTTATCGAACCAGAAGGAGGAAGAAAACGTCACACAGGTGTTGCAAGCAACGTGGAGACTTGCACAACACAAACTTGTAGCGACCTCGGATCAAGTAAGATCCTAAGTCCCTGTGATTAACATGCTAGTCCCTGGATCAATAGCTAGCACTCACAGTCGATGAAATATCATGTAAAACACAAGTCTTTATTACATGAATCGAGTAATCCAGAGTTTAAATTATTACAACAAAAGCGAAAAATATACAACTTGGAGTCCCATCAATGCCACAGGCAGGTTGAGTGAAGAACAGTGATCCTAGCGCACCTTTCAACAATCTCCAAAATTCTGCACATGAAAAGTGCATCCAACAAGTTGGTCAATACTTTGAATGTATTGGCAAATTACACCAAGGAACGAAAAGGCTAACTCTACATGCAATGCTAGTTTAGGCCGTAGAGTTTATTTGCTCAAAGCTAGTTTTCTTAAGTATGGAGAAGAAGAGAAGATTTCCCTACTTTTTAAACATTTGTTTAAGTAATATATGGTCGAATGGCACACGAGGATATTACTCACCAAGTGTCCAAACAACCTAACACTTGGATATTACACACCAAGTTCCCAAAACCCTCCCAATAGCGATATGACTCACGCCTTGGGTTTTTAGAAAACTTTAAGTTTTGAAAGAGAGAGAGGAAGATCCTTCAGAGGCTCCAACCTTCAGATGCTCAAGTGTTCTTTTCCGTGAACTCGGCTGATCGATCAGATTGCAATACTCTCGAGAGTTTGTGCACTTTACCCACAATCCACGATCAAGTCCTTTTACAGACAAGACCATGGCGAGGCTTTCCCTTAGTAGCCCCTCTACCTTCTGGATCCAACCGTGCCAAGAACCTCCAAATGTTGGTACCCAGGTGAGGTTTCCCACTAAGTACTAGGCCAAGACAGAGCCCATATGTATTGTGGTTGCACTGGAAGCTTCTGAATTCTGAAACATGGCAGACTTCTTTGATTCCTGGGCGGTCGTCCTCCACCAAAATCTCAATCGTTGACCCGACAACCGTTCCGCCCAGAAGAAAACTTAGTTTTATTTTGAAGTGGAGTTGAGAAGAAAACTTTGCTCAAGAGAGCCTTTATACTTAGAAAAATTCATTGTCTTTCGAACCCCCAACGGTACTTTACATATATAGCATAGCAAGCAATACTTAGCAAAACAGGGGAACCTATTAGGAGGAGAAATCCTAAGTATAGAGCTACTCATAGAATACTACAAAATCATCGCACTTGCAAAATAATACTAACAAAAAGTTCTACTAGAACATCCTACACATGCATACTACAGAATTTTGAAGATCATATGCACAGAATCAAAACTGGGACAAAGATAATGAATAAGTGGTGTAACTTGCCTTATGTTGATAATGTGGGTGATGATTGTATTTCTCCGTAGCAGTCGCACTCTCGGAACAATCTAACACAGGAATAGAGTAATTCCAATCAAAACAATTGCAACATACAATACAACAATGATGATCACAAACATGCATGATTATTTAACATGACATAATGGTTATATTTAGTTTTATGAACATTAATATATCATATGATGCATGTATGAGATCATTTAATGCAATAGGGTATTTATCATTAAATGTTAACTTCCATAATGGGGTTTTAATAGTTTTGTTGTAACTTCTGTCCTAAATGTTGAATTAAATTTGATTCTCAGCTTTAATGGATATAGGATATTGATACAAACCAGTAGGAATTGGATTCACCCCGATCAGAGTTGTAAATCTTTTTCTATGACTTAATTACTATTTAATGGAGTTTAATTCATTTAAAACATTACTTCGTCAAAAATTATGTCTAAGACAATATTTGTATTCTACTCGAAATTGTGAATCCAGAGACATATTATTCATATTTTTCAGGTTTATAAATAATTTGTTATGGATTTAATACTCCAAAAGGTAATTAAAACTATTTAAATTATTACATGACATACATATTGCAAATATTAGATCTAATAGTAGATTAATGTCTTATATGAAATTATGAATCCGTAGATATATTATTTGTATTTTTCTGAGCGGTAGTTATTTTTCTACAATTTAAACACCATTAAAAGGCTATTTAACCAATTAAATTACTGAAGTAAATATGTACTTTAAAAGTTAGATATAATCTCATATTAATATTCTACATATTTTTCTGAATCCATAGGTATATTATTTGCTAAATTTGGAACTATATTCTATTTTATATGAATTTTTCAAGATTGGGTAAATTTCTGGATATTTTTAATACGAAAAAATATTTAAACAAATTGACCGCTGACTGTGCAGTTGACTGCTGACCTGGCGGTTGATGCAAGCGCTGACGAGGCGCGTGCCACACGGCGCGATCCTAGTGGACGATTCTTTCGTGGCTGGATCTAATCTAGACCACCAGATGGGAATCCAATGGTCCTGGATCGAAGCTCCCAGGGACTCACCGGAGATGACGTCACCGGCGGCGGAGCATCTCGGAGGTGATGGTTGGCGACGTCCCTGTGGTCTCTGGTGATGGGAAAAAGGTCAACGAGAAGCGCGCGCTCTCTATGGTACTCCTCGTACCCTCGGTGTAGATCGGTTCCCCCTGGCGTGGTCGCAGAGCTCGGCTGGTGCGGCGCGACTCCGATGAGACTCCGGCGAGCAATTTCGGCGGCTTGGGTGTTCCTCGAGAGGGAAAAGTGGGTGAGGAGGTGCGGTACTGCACGGGGATTAAATCCATAGGACAAAGGAGGGAAGGGGGCGACAGGGACATCGATCTCAAGCTCGACCTCGAGCTTCGGTCATGGCGATGGCGTCGGGATTCAAAATCGTCGTCGGCGACTAGGGTTTCGAGAATTTTTCAAAGGGGAAAAGAGGCGGCGGGGTCAGGGGATTCAAATAGGCAGTTTGCGTGCGAGAGGGTCCACGGGGTTCAACGATCCCGTCGCGAATTTGGGGGAGATTGGTTCTGGGAGTTCTTCCCGTTCACGACACGAGGAGGAAGATGACGGGCGGGCCCTGCACGGGCTGGCTGGCGCGGCACTAACTGGGTCGGCTCGCTGTTGCGCGCCGCTCGCGCGCATGAGAGAAGGAGAGGGAGTAGGCGGGCTGGGCCGCTGGTTAGGTTTAGTTGTTCTCTCTTTTTTATTCCTTTTTTTATTCTTTTTCATTTCTGGTAATTCTTTTGTAGTTTTAGTTTTATAGCTCTAAATTGAGCAAACTCAAATTCTGTATTTTTCTAAAATCAAACCGCACTCAATAAACTTAATAAATTTTTTTTTTGATCTAAATAAAAATATCACTATGCCATTATGCATATAAGGCCATATGTGACCATTTTGGAAAATGCAAAATAGGTTTAGGTTTTAAACTAAATGGAATGATTCCACTTTGATTTTAGGACACACGGAAGGATATTTCTGTCCACTCTATTACGAGAATATATTTTTCAAGTAATATCTTAAAGCTTGATTTGAGGATAGGGTTATTAACTTTAGAAGGGATTTTGAATTCTTGGTTTTCTTTGATATACCATGGTGTAATGCAACACAATGTTTTTGTTTTATACAAAAGACTCAAACCACTTGGATAGTCATGCTAATCTTTTCTCATTTTTTTCCATGCGACTTAGGAAAGTTTATTCAATCCTAAAATTTTCTTTTCATTCAAAGATTTTAACAAGATGAAACAATTAAAACACTTACTAATTTTTTTATTTTAACATTCCAAAATTAGGATAATTTTGGGATTTTACAAAACTCAAGACTTTGCCCCAACGAACAGTGTGGTTGTCAAGCTCACCGGTTTGCTGTAATAAAGGATTAAACGTATGGTGTGGAAGGTAATGGTTTCTAGCAAGTAAACGTAGGTTATCATCCGAACCCCCTCCAGTATTAAGTTGCAAGCAACAGATAACTGCTTTATGCAAAATGTGTAAGGTAAACAGTCCACATGTTCCATGAACAAGAGACCGTTGTTTTCTCCCTAGTAGCAACAACACATCTACAATCGAAGAGATTTCTGTCACCTCCCTTGGAAACTAGAGGCATGAACCCACTATCGAGCATAAATACCCCCACTTGGAGTCACTAGCAACTACTTGACCAAGATAGCTACTAACAACGGAGAGCATGCAAGATCACAAACAACACAGACATGATAGAATCATAAAGACAAAACCATTAATCAAACCAACATAATAATCTCAATATCCATCGGATCCCCGTAAACACAACATGCATGATTACAAATAGATTAGATCTTGATCATGAACAGAGCTCACAAGATCTATACATGAAAGCACAAAGGAGGAGATACAACCATCTAGCTACTACATGGACCCATAGTCCAAGGTGGAACTACTCACACATCATACCGGAGAGAAGGCCTCCGGGATGATCTACCCTCTGGCAGGGTGCCAGGAAGAACTTCAGATCCCCCCGATCTAGGGACGATGGTGGTGGCGGCTACATACGGTTTCTTGGATTTTTGATCGGGTGCTTAGGGTTTCTGCACCGAGGGCTTCTTATAGGCGAAGGGGCAGGCCGAGGCGGCGGCCAAAGGGGGCAAACCCTACCTAGGCGCGGGGTAGGGGCCACCCACGCCTAGGGGGGCTTAGCCGCCCTGGCACACCTCCCCGTCTCCCCTCTGGACTTCTTGTTCCCCACGAAAAGTAATTGACTTTGACTTTTGTCCCGTCCAATTCCGAGAATATTTCTTTACTAACTTTTCTGAAACCAAAAACAACAGAAAACAGGCATCTGGCACTGTTGCAACTTTTTAATAGGTTAGTACCAGAAAACATGTAAAAAGCACCTCAAAGTGTGGACAAGTAAAGCAAAGTAGATACTAACAAGCATGGAGCATCAAAAATTATAGATACGTTTCCAACGTATCAGCATCCCCAAGCTTAACTCCTGCTCGCCCTCGAGTAGGTAAGTGATAAAAAGAATAATTTTTGAGGTGACATGCACCCTCACAATAAAGATCCAACCATTTGCAAGCATTGAAAGCTGGGATCAGAGAACTCTAAACATGTGCATGTAAGATGGAGTTCTAACAATAGGACATAGTAACTGTGCATGCAACATGACAAGCTACAAACAAAGATCATGAATAACATGCATTGAAAAATGTTTGTTTGTTTCACATGCAGAAAACATGGCATAGTGGCAATCAGCTTGTCCCTCATAGAGTAGCAAATAGATGCATAGGACACCTGCACAGTTCACAAGGGTGACTAGAAACAAATAGCACAAGAGCAAGTAATAACACAATATGCATCAATTAATAAGCTTTGGAGCACTGCACACATAATGACAACTATGCTCTCTTAATGGTGCCTAAAGGTAGAAGGTGGAGACTCAATAGTGGTGGAAGAAAGGCCCTTTTTTCGTAAAGGAAGCATGGATTACAAGTTTCAAAAAGAGCTTCCAAAAAATTATGGTACTTATTAGCTTTCATCCCTCATTGCCCCTATCATAAGCATCTTGAAGTGGTTAACGTTAAAGTGGCAAAGCTGGAGTATATGCTTGACGAAGTATAAGTTGGCAATCTCAAGTCCCTTGAATACGATGGCCACACCTCATGCATACTCAACTTTGGGTCCAGGTAAGTTCTTGTCACTGTAAGTATTTGCATATCATTGAGAACCGCCAACGGGGTACCCCTTGCACATGGTACATGAGCTTTCCCATAACCAAAATGACAAGGCAATCAGACAATGAGCATCTCATCAATCTTTTTATTTACCATATACACAGCTTTTTATTGAGGATGCTTCATAGATAGCTCACTATGGTGATGTTGCAAGTTTCCAGCATGATTAGGCATGGCTTAGGCTAGCGGCCCAGGCGTTTATCTAACACAGGATACAAACTCCATGGACTTACAAGTTCCCTATTTATTTCACACCGGTGACATCCATAGACAAAAGAACATGATATTAACTGAGTACTACAAGGTACAAGTGCAATGTTGAAAACGTTCCTCGTGACAGCACGGTTCTGCTAATTCCAACTTATAAGTGCAAGCATATATAACAAAGTTGTCACAATGTTTCAAGCTTATTAGGGGCAAAGAATAAAGTGTGCCATCAAGTTCTTGAGGGCTTTAATCACTAAGTTTTCACATAACAAAATAGTTTTTAGTTGAAAGATAGTTGAAAATAGGAATATACTTAGAATGGTGTAACACACCATGCATAGGAATTTATAGTGGACACTTTGGAATAACTTGGTTTCTTGGGAGTTGGAAGCATGAGTAGAACTTAATCATACAAATGGAAGCTAGCAAAAGACTCGGAGCAACCAACTAAGAGAGCAATAATGGCCAAAATCATGTAGTGCAACAAAGCATACTAATCAAAGCAAAGAGTGGTACTAAAAGTCAAGGACTAAATTATCATAGAGGCTAATGGTGACTTGTCATAGTCAAACATGGTGTGAGCATGTGCCAAGTCAACCCAAGCAAAGCATCAAAGGAGAATACCACAATACTATGCTTTTGCATGCTAAAACAACGCATAATTTCTTCAAGGCACACTAAGCAATCCCAATTTTTTGGAACAAGACATGCTACATCAATAATCACTAAGCATAAGGTCAAAACAATACCTACCATGTCATGCTAAATTCTAAGTCATAGTCAATGCAAGCTCCTCTTGCACTTCAAGCAAGAACTACTACTCATTTCCAACACCAAGCAAACTTATTTGCAAACAACACAGCGAGAACGGGGGACCAAACTACTAAAGAAAACTAAACAAGCTAAGCAAAGGAAACGGAAACTAAGACGCTCCAAGAACAACATAACTGTGCATGAAACAATAAAAACGAAGTGTCTAGGCAGACCTGAGCTTTTTATTGATGAAGAAGGGGATGCCTTGGGCATCCCCAAGCTTTGACGCTTATACCTCTTGGATATTTCTTGGGGTGACACCATGGTGGAATCCCCAAGCTTGATATTTTGTCCATTCTTCATCTCATTGCATCATTCTCTCTCTAGACCTGAAAATTTTGCTTCACACAATCTTCATTAGCAAAATTAGTGTATTCAAAAGATATTAGACCACTGGAAAAGCTTTGGAACATCAAGACTTTTCACTAAAAACACAAGCTACTGTAGTAACTCCTTCAAAAATCTCAATTTACCTGAAGAGAACTCAAAAAGGAATCAATAAGAAGCAAATGCAAATAATGGCAGAAATCTGTCAAAACAGACCAGCAGGTAGAAACCGATTTTTTCAAACATCTTCTATTGCTCAAATCAAAAAGTGTTGAACTAACTAAAGTTAGATAACATACTGGGGGATTTATTCATAAATTTTGATATCAATCGGAGTTACAGAGCCTCCTCACGATTTTTTTGGTGGAGGACAGAAATCTGTTTTGGGACAGCAACTCCCCAAATCTTACTTTCCTCTCATTAGAGGCCATTCTTGGCACAAAAAGCAAACAAAAAGGATAAGGAGAGGTTATTACAGAAGTAATAACTTCCAAGACTCAAGGAAACTCTTGGGTTATCTCCCAACAAGTACTTTTCTTTAACGCCTTTAAGTTAGGCACAAGAACCAAGAAGAATCAAGTATTTTTAAATGAAGCATTGCCCCTCTTGTTCCTTCTTTTCTTACCTTTCTTTTTCTCCTTAGGGAAGATATGATTGCTTACCGGGGGAGTAAACTGCATGATGCCTTTTCCCACATATATTACTGCCCCAAGGTGTTTCAGTAGAGATCTTCCAAGTGTGATATGTCCTTTGCCTACACATTCAATAACAAGATAATCAGTAGACACCATTTTTCCTGAGATTTTTGTAAACACACCTTCAGCTATTGCCCATAGTGGCATTGTTGGTAAGAGAGATTTCCTCTCCTCCTTCAATAAGCCCCCAAAGACTCAAGGAATCAAAAATATCTTTAGGCATGAGACAAAATTCATACATGATATCACAACGAGCATCGAAAAGTGTAGTATTTATAGAGACTTTGATTGTGGGAAACCACTTTGAAGGCTCAGAATTTATGGGAATATAGTCATGGTAAGCCCTAAGCGTGTGATAGCAACTATTCATAGCAGCAATACTAGTCTCAAGAGTGTTCAACCTAGCAAAAATATTTGTGAAAGAGGAATCAGACTTGCCAGGTGTACCATAGATCATGATCAATTTCATTATGGCATCAAAAGCTTCATCCTCAGTACAAAGAAAAAATCTTTCCCAGCCACAACATCCAAAGCATATCTATAACGAAGAGCAATACCGCGGTAGAAACTATCAATAACTAAGCTGAAGCTTACCTTAGGCTCAGTTTCCCTCTGGAAAGCAGAGATTCTAAACCAAGCCTCCTTAAAACTTTCTTCACTTTTTTGCTTAAAAGTGGAGATTTCTATCATAGGGGAAATAGAGGTTGATCCAAAACCAGACATGGTAGCAACTAGAGCAGGAACTAATTTTTTTGTGTTTTTGAATAAAGCAAGCAAACCAAACTAGACTATTTTTTTTGGAAAGAAGCAAACAAAACCAAGAAAAAGAAACAAAGCAAACTAAAAAAAGTAAAGAGAAAGCAAGTGAAGGACTCCCCTAGTGAAGACGTCCTTAGCCTCCCCGGCAATGGCGCCAGAAAACTTGTTGATGGCTCAGTTGATGAGGAGCCTGTTGGAAACCCCAAGAGCAAGGTGTGAAGCAGCACATCAGCAAGTCTTCCCTCAGTTGAGACCGAGGTTATCGAACCAGAACGAGGAAGGAAATGTTACAGAGGTGTTGCAAGCAACATGGAGACCTGCACAACACAAACTCAAGACTTTGCCCCAACGAACAGTGAGGTTATCAAGCTCACCGGTTTGCTATAACAAAGGATTAAACGTATGGTGTTGAAGGTAATGGTTTGCAGCAAGTAAACAAGTAACAGCGGAAGATGTATCAATGGTAAAGATTGGACCGGGGTCCATAGTTCACTAGAGGTGCTCTCCTTAGATAAACAACATGGCATGAAGGGTAAACAAATTACAGTAGGCCAATTGACAGGAACTGAGCAAGGCATAACAATGCAATTACTAGTCAGAAAGATCCTATGAGGTTGATTGTGCAATACAACAATATACATAGACCGCCATCCAACTACATCTATGACTAGAAGTCCACCTTTAGGTTATCATCCGAACCCCCTCCAGTATTAAGTTGCAAGCAACAGACAACTACTTTAAGCAAAGTGTGTAAGGTAAATAGTCCACATGTTCCATGAACAAGAGACCGTTGTTTTCTCCCTAGTAGCAACATCACATCTACAACCGAAGAGATTTCTGTCACTTCCCTTGGAAACTAGAGGCATGAACCCACTATCGAGCATAAATACCCCCTCTTGGAGTCACTAACAACTACTTGGCCAAGATAGCTACTAAAAACAAAGAGCATGCAAGATCACAAACAACACAAACATGATAGAAGCATAAAGGCAAAACCATTAATCAAACCAACATAATAATATCAATATCCATCGGATCCCCGCAAATACAACATGCATGATTACAAATAGATTAGATCTTGATCATGAATGGAGCTCACAAGATCTATACATGAAAGCACAAAGGAGGAGATACAACCATCTAGCTACTACATGGACCCATAGTCCAAGGTGGAACTACTCACGCATCATACCGAAGAGAAGGCCTCCGGGATGATCTCCCCTCTGGCAGGGTGTCGGGAAGAACTTTAGATCCCCCCGATCTAGGGACGATGGTGGCGGCTACAGACAGTTTCGTGGATTTTTGATCGGGTGCTTAGGGTTTCTGCATCGGGGGCTTCTTATAGGCGAAGGGGGAGGCCGAGGCGGCGGCCAGAGGGGGCAAACCCTACCCAGGCGCGGGGTAGGGCCCACTCGTGCCTCGGGAGGGTTTAGCCGCCCTATAACGCCTCCTCGTCTCCCCTCTGGACTTCTTGTTCCCCACGGAAAGTAATTGACTTTGACGTTTGTCCCGTATAATTCCGAGAATATTTCTTTACTAACTTTTCTGAAACCAAAAACAGCAGAAAACATGCATCTGGCACTGTTGCAACTTGTTAATAGGTTAGTACCAAAAAACATGTAAAAAGCACCTCAAAGTGTGGAGAAGTAAAGCAAAGTAGATACTAAACAAGCATGGAGCATCAAAAATTATAGATACATTTCCAACGTATCAAGAATCAGCTAGATGGAGTCTCATTTTAGTTGTTGCAAATGGCCCCAATTTTAATTTATCAAATAAGCTTTTGGAAATCGTTGAGATGCTTCCACCAAGATCACAAAGTGCCGATTTCTCATTAACCTCAATCTGAATTTTAAAAGTGGGCTCAAATATATCATCTAGCTTAGCAGAAAGCTTATCATCTAGTCTTTTATACTCCATTTCTAACTCTCTAACTTTAGATGCTACTTGTTTAATAAATTGTTGATAGGTAGCATCATTACCTTTTTCAATACCTGGATTCTTAATGGTGATCATCTTTAGTAGTTCTTTCATGGTATATTCAGGTGTTGGTGCGTTGCTATAATCTAGCTCTTTAGGATTGCATTCATTATTTTCAACCCTTATCATCTTGAGGTCTTTCACCGGATTTGGCTCGGGCTTTCCAGCAAATTTTGCAAGTATGAGAGCTTGGCTCTCGGCTACCTTTCCCAATTGAGCTTCAATGGTCTTTATTATTTCCTGTAGAGCCCGCACATCATTTCTTATTGCAACGTCTTGATTAGATAATTTACCAATACTAGTCTTATGGTTATCCGTGATTTTAATAAGCATATTATTTTTCTCGGTTTGAGCTTGCATAAAATTTCTAACAGTATGTTCAAATGAGAGATTGCCATGGTTTGCTCCATTATGATTATCAAAGTTATTATAAGGAGCTCCTACAGGATTATAATAATGTTTTTAAACATTAGAAGTAAAGTTTTGATTTTCCATGCATGATTATAAGGACTACGAGATATAAAATTAACATCATTAACATCGATAGAGATAGCATTTATTTGGGTATCTTCCTTACCCTTCACTATATTAAGTAATTCATCTACCTTTGCAGTAAGCTCTTCACTGTTTACCTCGGTGATTGACCTCACCCTTTTGAGGTTGTTTCCACATGCCATTGAACATGGTTGTTTTGCATATCATCAAGTAGTTTCTTTGTAACACTCACCTTCTTTCCCATGAAAGTTCCTCCTGCTACAGTATCTAGCATAGACTTAGCCATTGGGTTAGGGTCATTATAAAATAAATGCAATATAAGCCATTCTTCCATCCCATGACTAGGACAGTTTATTACAGCTATTACAAGTACTTCCATCCTTTCTCATGCAAGTACTAGTGGCCCGTGGTCTTCTTGTCTAAAACTTGTAATATTTGATCTTAGTTGCATAGTAGCTGGGAAAAAAATTAGTCATAAAGAGATTAGTACATTCCTCATAAGATGTGATAGTGCCCTTAGGTAGCGCTAGCAACCAGTCCTTAGCCATTCCTCTAAGAGAGAAATGAAACAATCGTAATTTAACAACATTTGGATCAACATCGTTAATACACATCATGTCACAAATTTCAGTAAATGTATTTAAGTGCAAACCTGAATCTTCAAAAAATGATCCTCCAAATTGGTTCTACTAAACCAAACTCAAAAGGTTAGGCTTTATCTCGTATGCTTCCGCATCAACAACGGGTTGAGTAATAGGTGCACAAATAAAATCTTCAATGAGAGAAGCATACTCCCCAAGTTTCTTTTGAGCCATGGCTCTTTTTTTGGTATTTTTAAAGTAAGAAAAATAAATAAAAAAGTAACTATTTTTTTGGATTTTCAAATAGATAACAAGAAAGTAAACTAATAACAATAAATAAACTACGAACAAAAATTAAATCTAAAAAAAAGGTCTCTAGTGATCTCACCAGGATAGCGAATTGCTTCCCCGGCAACAGCGTCAGAAAAAGGGTTGATACCTTTGATCCGGATTATGGATGCGATATAGTAGCTTTTTCCCTAGTAGGCATAGCTTTAATCGAATCCTTGGGAAACAACGCTAATAGGAATAAAAATAAGGACACATCTACAAGACTTTTTTTATTTTACATTTGTTTACCGGACCAATCTAGTTTACTTTATATTGTGGTTAAATCAATGGATGGATATATGACAGTGTTGAAGATCCACCTGCAGCTGCATATCATATGGGATAAAGGATAAAAATAAGCACATTCATGTGTAAGGTTCCAATAGAGATAATATTTTCTGGGCAACACATCCTAATGTACTAGAGCCCCTAGGAGGCCACATGCATATCAATAGTCTTTTGATTCAACCGAGTGTACCGCGAAGCACCGGGTTACAAACGATTATTAAGTGCAAAACACACATCAAATTATTAAGTGGTGATGTTGTTGTGATCACAAATGGGTCGCTATGTGAAGACCGTACTACCCTTGTTGTCACTGGGGTTCCTTTGAGATCGTCGCTATCCAAGCATCTCACCTGAAGCCTTGCTCAATCTTCAGGATCTTTGGTACCCACAAGTCCAAAGATCGAGGCAAGAGACAAAGAAACAAATGATACAAATCCCTCTTACAAACCAATACATAATTCTCCCATAGATTAGATACACATAAATGTTGCGAGGTTTCTCCCCAACCTGCAGCCCGTGAGGACTACTCACTCATAAAAATAAGATCAAGGATAGAAAACATTGTGCAATACTTAGATTGAAATCAAATATTATTACAATGGTTGCCGAATCACAAAGAGATCTCAAGTACAAAGTAATGGCTATGGCTAATGGAGAGGATGGGAGATGGAAGGGATGAACTATGGTGTGGATCTCCTTTGGTGGTGTTGTGATGCAAGCCCTCTGTGCGGCGGCAGGGACCTCAAAATATATAGGCGTCTTCACGAGTATTGTAGGGTTTGACGAGACGAAGCTGCCGCCACCACGTACGGCCAAGCGGTACGGGAGGGGTGCACCCGTACCAGTGATCGTTATGCTGGCTGGCGCCTGGCTTCAACTCTTGGAATACTTGGTTGTCAATACGTCCTTAAAAGTATCATTTATGACTCCATATTTCGCAATAAAAGTGTGATTTCCTACAGAACATAAATCAAAGATAGGATTTGCATATCTTTGCGATAATTAGTCATTAGTGACAAATCAAGAGAGAATAATGCCAAATGCTTGACGAACAACAATGTTTAAACGCGGAGAAAGATGGCACTTTTTGGAGCCATCAAAGGTCAACAAGCATGGCGAAAACGACACCTCCGTGCTGCCTGCAAGTCGTGCCCCACAAACCCTAGCGAGAGTATGCCGGACCATCCCTAGATCTAGGAACTCCTGGCTGGACCTAGTGCCCCAACCATCAACAACCAGGGGTCTATGAACAGCTTCCACAGTCGTGGCCCGCCAGGCCCAGATCGGGTCCACACTAGCCCAGATCTAGCACGCGTGACCCGGCCGCTGCTATGCAGACCAACGTCCGTTACTACCCTCTGACTCCGAGCCCTCTCCACCCACGCCCAGTACAGCACTCGCCGCCTCGGACCAGCCACCTCCTGGTCGAGCACACGCTACCTACCACTGCGTCGCCTTCCCCACCCATAACTGCAGAGGAGGCCGACTGCGGCCTGCACCACCCATGGCCCTCGTCGCACAGGGACAGGGCACTTCACCGCCACCACGCCGCCCGTCGCGCCGTAGCTTGCCTGAACTCCTCCTTGTCGTGGCCCCCGATAAGAGAGACACGCCCTGGCCCGATGGCACCGACCCACGACCACCCACCGAGAAAGAGTACGAAGGGGCCTCATCGCCACCGGCAACTACCGGGCTTTGCCTGGCCATGCCACTGGTGGCGGCGAGGGAGGAGGAGGGAGGGCCCAGTGGTGGCGAACTAGGGTTGCCTCCTCGTCGCCTCGCAGGGCGGAGTGAGAGGGGTGGGGTCTTTCCTCACTCGAATACAAGGAAATCTAAACTGAGTCAAAGTAGTACTTACTGAAGGGAATATGCCCTGAGAGGCAATAATAAAGTGTTTAGTATGTGTATTCCAAGTATATGATAGATGTTTATTTTGCATGCTATAATTGTATTAATATGGAAACATTAATACATGTGTGTTTAATAAACAAACAGAAAGTTCCTAGTTATGCCTCTCTCATAAACTAGCTCGTTGATTAACAAGATGATCAAAGTTTCCTAATCATAGACATTGGATGTTGTTAATAACGAGGTCACAACATTAGTGTAATGGTGTGATGAACATTCATCCGAAGTATAGCATTACGATCAAAGTCATTGAGTTTATATTGCTATAACAACTTACGAAGTGATCCTAATCCTTAGACCATGAGATCATGTCAATCACTAACACCGGAAGAGTTTCTTGATAACATCAAACGTCACACCGTAACTGGGTGATTATAAAGATGGATTCAGAACTACTAAAGTGTAATGTTGAGGCCCATGGATCGAGAGTGAAATTTGTTCATCCCGATGATGGATAGATATACTCTGGGCCCTCTCGGTGATATCACATTGGTTAGTTTGCAAGCAAGTGATTTGGTCACTAGAATGTTATATCACGGGAACAAGAAAAGAGTGCATGTCAGTAACGAGATCAAACTAGGTATGGAGATACCGATGATGGAATCTCGGACATGTAATATATCGCGAAACAAAAGGATTAAGATACTAGCGTAAAAGGTTCCGACGATCACAAGAAAGTCATCGTTGAATGTGTGGGAGTTAGTATGGGTCTCCAGATCCCGCTTCTGATTATTGATTGGAGAGGGTCTCGGTCATGTACGCATTATTCATGAACTGTAGGGTGGCACACTTAAGAGACACCGACATCCAAATGGAGCAAAAGTTTCATGCCGGAAAGAATAACAAGCGCAAGAATTTATTTCACTAGATACCGAAACATGTTTTCGGGTGAAATTGCAGAAAGTGTTTTTGCATGTGAAATGAAATAATAGCAAGGGGTTATATGTGAATGTTTGTCACTAAAGTAATTGACAAAATTCTGAATAAATAAAAGGAGTTTTATTTAATGAGAGTTTGCATTAAATTTGGTGGAAATTTAATGGGATTTTGAGTGGAGGGAATTGAAAGGCATTTGAGTGAGTGGAGTGTCCACCCACATGAATGAAGGAGGGGAGGGGGCAGACCCCATGGCCAGCGGCCACCCACTTGGGTGCCCCCCTCCTCCTATAAAAGGAGCCCCCTCTCCTCTCTCTCACTCACACCTCCTCGTGAAGGATCTCTCTTCCCCTCTAGAATTTATCCCCTATGGTCTCGGACTAGCGAGATACATGTTTCCGGTAGCTATTCGGCAAGAAAGAGTTGTGCTTCCGCTGCATCGCTGGAGCGAGGAGGCGGAGGTTGCTCGGTGTCTTGTACGTGTGTGCGAGCACGGATGCGCTGCTGATTTGTGGCGCTAGAACTTCCTCCCGATCTTGATATCGGCAAGAGATCGTCTACATCAACCACGAGTTTAACTCGTTAAGCTTTGTCGGTCTTCACGGATATGTTTTCTACGGATATACATTCACCTGTTGTTTGTATCTAGTAGATAGATCTTGGTACATAGTTGTTTCCATCGTAGGAAATTTTTTGTTTTCTATGCTGCGAACCCTACACTTACCAACCGCCGGTGTTTTCTGTGGAGTAATACTTTATTCCGTTTCAAAATATAAGATGTTTTAAATTTATGGAACGAATGTATCTAGACTTCTTTTAGTATATAGGTTCACTCTGAATCTACACACTAAATGTGTCTAGATACATTTAGTTTACAAAGCTAAAATATCTTATATTTTAAAACGGATGGAATATATATGAACACTAGAGGTTCTAAAACTATGTCGGGAATGTCAACTGGTTCTTATTAAGTATAAAGAAGCAAATCCTAAATTATACTCAATGCCTAGATAATATCCACACACTGCATGTTCAAAAATGCCACGTAAGGTTGAGAAATGGGCAGGGGTGGCGTTAGACCTTCCATAGTGTAGTTGATGCCAAATTGTTTGAAAAGGTGCTACATCATCATCGATGACAAAACAAAAAAATTATGACACCAGCTTCACAGCGGTACAGAAGGGGGTGAGATTAGGCTCCCCTTTATTTTATTTTTCATTTCTTAATTTGGTATTCTGCTATTCCGATGAATCTTCTTTTAGTCGGAGGGCATCGCTCGCTGTAAAATAAGGTGGCCTCCGGATGATGGGAGTCTCCCGTCGTCCTGCTTTCGTGCCACCTGTTCTTCAAACTCGCCTCAAATTTTGCTTTTACTATATTAAAAAAACTTTTTACTATAGTAGAAAAACACGGTTCGGTTCAGAAAAATAAAGAAACAATATCCAATCCCGCTTTTGCTGCAGTGGCAAAAAAATAGTTCAGCCCATAAAACTTGTCGGGAAAATCTCGCCGGAGACTATGTAGCAAAAACTTTAATCTATTGTAGCAAATCCAATAAACGGTGGTAGCAGATTTTTTATGCTAATGTAAAAAAAAACCTACTTCGCCGGTGACTTTTCTGCACATCTCGTCGGAGTCCTCATCTGTCAACACCCAGATTTTTAATCCCAGATGCCTGTTATGCCATACCTCGCAATTGCAGGATTACCATTTTTGCGAGACATAACAGAATTGGATACCATACATAAGTTCTTACACAAATAGGGATCTCATGATCCAGTTCTTAATACAACATCAAGCAGCGGAATACGTAATAATAACGGTAGCGTGGGCGAAGCTCCATCTTCGGGGTCACAGGCAATGCTGACGATGGGAGATGATCCTAGTTGTCGTAACCTTCCTGGGGTCCATCCTCCAGGTACTCCTCTTCATAGTCTGGCCATGGGAATAGCTAGGGACAAAGCCATGAGTACTCTTTAAGTACTCGCAAACTCATACTAACAAGTAAAGGGGGTTTTGGATAATAGGACACTAGGATCTAGGGTTATTTTGCAAAAGCCAGATTTATCTCTAATAAATTCCAAAGCTAGTCACAATTTTATAACTCCTAAGTGGGATCTTGTAACTCATGTCACAACTCTGTTGTGGTCAAGTGAAAGTCGCAATTCATTTCACAAGTCATTTTGAAAACATCTGACGGGGGAACAGTATGGCCACTCCAACTGTCCATAACCGCGGACGCGGCTATTCGAATAGTTTGACACTCTGCAGAGATTGTACACTTTCACCACAACATTCGATTACATCCGTCAGGAACAAATCCTGAATTCACCATACTCAGTATGCGGATAATCAATCCTAACCTTTCAATTACACGCCCTAGTATAAGCACCTCTCCTGTGAGTGTGGCCTCCCAACCATGACCAACTGTCATCTTGGGTACTGCATAGGTGGACAATCTTCACAAGGTAGCATCATCTCAAACCTTGGCCGTGAGGGAACTACTACTAAGGTATATAAGTTTCCAGTCAAGCCCTACCCAATCTTCGGGTATTATGGTTGTACAATAAAATTGGAATGGTATCGCATCCAGACAACCATCAGTTTTATAAAGGGCTAAGGCTCATGCCTCAACATTTTCATCACCAAAATCATCAGGTGTTTAGAAACACATGTCCAAAACATTTCAATAGAATGATCCATCATTCCAAGGTTTTCATAACCAGTTTTCCACCAAGTATTCCCATCTAAAGTTGATCAAGTTTTATGCTTAGCACTAGCATCTACAGGTGGGGGTAAGTACTAATGAGGGGTGGTGGATTAGTGGAGTTTCAACTAAGTACAACCTTATGTCTTAGGCTGATATCAAGGTTTCTAACTTAGGCCAAATTTTATGCTCTTTGTGCAACCTTCACATTTCTTTCTAGTATCTACCAATCTCTTAAGTAAACTCTAAGTAAGAACTTTGATAAAGAAATAAAGTAAGAAGCTCGCAAGAAAAACTAGGATGGGTTTATCAAGTGGGTATGATCATATATGCTTTAAGGCATATAGTTGACCATGTAACAAATAGGGGTTTATTGCATCAGTAGGGTATCTTGCAAGGGTTAGCTTGCATAGGTATAGTATCAGCTTGCATCAATATTAGTATAAGCTTGCCTTGTGCAGAGCAGTGGTTGAAGTTCTCCTCGGCTTCTTCCTCGTAGTATCCTCCTTCCTCCTCGTATCCTTGGTCGGTACTAGCGTCTATGAATAAATACGAGGTACACAATCACCAAACAATACTTAACTACTTGCAATCATCACACACAAGGGTCCTATAGATGATCTGACATCATCTCTAATATTACAAGATTAAGGCTTGGTTTAATTCCTTTTAAATTTTTTTAGAAAAGTAATTTCTACTCATTGAAAAACTACTTAAGATTTAATATTCTCCAAACCAAACATGGGATCATGTTGACACATGTCATCACCACATATTTTAGTCCATGGGAATATGATTTAAAGTGGTGTCACAATTTAATAAGGTTTTACCCTTTTATTTGAATTAATTAAAGTGACTAGAAATGCCTATGGGGCATTCTTTTATTACTTGAACATTATTTATTTAGGTAAACCTATATATTTTTATATATTCTGAAAGGTATGGTGAAATGTGATTTTTGAGAGTTGGAATCAACTCAAAAGCTATTGTGGTTTCCATTTGAAAAATGTTTGAATGTAGAAAAGCTTCTGCCTTGTTATTTTTACCATGGGTGATCTACAGATCCAAATGACTTGAATCCAACGGGCTTGGATTCAGCATTCCCAGACCTTTCTAACAAAATTAGTTTCATTCAATTTGGTGCATTGAATCGATCTGGGTTGAATTTTGAAGTTGGGTACAGAAGTGAGTTTGAAATAAAATAGAAAAGGTTTAATTTGAATAACTGGGCTGCGCGGGAAAAGTTAACGGGCCGTCCTGCTAAGCGCAGTGCTCCCGCGGGCTGCTTAAGTGGGTGTCCCCACTCGTCAGTGAGACAGGGGGGTGCGAAGCGGTACGGGGCAACGTGGGACGTTCGATCTGATTCTAATCCAACGGCTGAGAGTCATCGTCGACGTTGAGCAACGCCGGCGAGAAAGAAACCTAGCGCGTCCAGTGGGGGTTGCTGGGGGCTCACCGGGGTGCTGGCGAGGGTCAGCGAGGCGGGCGAACGACAAAGTCGACGACGGCGAACTCAGGGGTGGTCGCGACAGCTCCTGGGGTGGACGAAATCGAGGGCTCCCTTCTTCTCCAGAGGCGGCGGGCACCGGTGAAATTCCGGCGGGGTGGTGCTCGCCTTGCTCCGGGAATGGTGTGGCACGATCAGTGAGGAGAGGGGAGTAGAATGGTGTGAAGAAATCGACTGGGGGTGGCCTCTATTTATAGTCGAGCAAGGGGACCGACGGGGCGCACGGTGAGCTCGTCGGGGGCGATGGTACAGGCGGCAATTGGCATGGGCGATGGTAGGGTACGGTGCGGTGTTCCCTAGCGATGCTCAACGACATGGTTTCGAGGCATGGGGCAGTGCGGCTTGGTCTGGAACACGCGACGCTCTACACGGCAGAGGCGGCGTCTTCGACGGCGAGCGGTGGCTGTGCGTCACGGGGCGGCGAACGGGGATGTCTGGCGGTCTCCTGGGTCAGTGGGGATTGTGTACGCACGCGGTGAGGGCGGCACGCGGTCTGTGGGCTTCGGTCGAGGGTGGCGCTCTGGCGCATGCTCGGCATGGCCGCTGGCGGTCTGGGCGTGGTCCGTGCGTGTGGTCCAGTGGCTGGCAGGGTTCGAGCGGTGGACAGGGAGTGGCGGTGGACGGTGGGCTACCTCCCAGACATGCTGGCTAGGCTTGTTTCTCCTCCTAGCTTGCTGTCGACATGGGGGTGACATGGGTGTGCTCGGCTGTTCACCATTGATGGTTTTGGCAAGCTCATAGTGGTGCTAGTGCTTGGTTAATCTTGCTAGATGATCTATTGAGCTAGTTGTGAGCTAGATAGGGAACCAGTTAGGCAAGAATCACTGCTCACAATAGTGTTTAGGATTTTGATGATTTGTGTCTGCAACCTGTTTGATGAAATGGCCGCATGAAATCAAGTTTTGAATTTTGAAAAGATTTTTGGTGGGTTTGCTAGATTGGTGCTGGTGAGTCTGCAGATGCTTGGGTTTTGAAAGTTGAGCTTGTTTGAATGGTTTTTGAAAAAGTGGGATCTTCCCATATGATAAAGATTCAATTTTGAATTGTCATTTAAACTATACATTTGAAAGTTTCTGGATAATCACAAAGTGGGCCTTGATACTTTGTTATGAGTACATTCAAGGGGTGCAAAGATCCAGAAAAGTTTCTGTTAGGTTCTGAAACTTTGAGAGAGCCAAAGTAGGCATGGGAGTTAAATTGGTCAAAATGACCATTCCCTTATTTTATCTGTTTTGATTTACTTGTCTTTAGGAAAAGTGTGGGAAATGTTTTAGATGATGTTTATTTCACCTAAGAAAAATTTTACAAGCAAGGAAACACACAAACAAGGTGGTTCAAAAGAATTTCAAATTAAATGCATACACATATGCATGCTTTCATAATTTTAGTTAGAAAAGTTTTTGTTAACCCTAATTTTGATGATTAGAGTTTGATGATCCAAGTTTAGTATTTTTGGGATGTTACAAACCTTTCCCCCTTAAACAAAATCTCGTCCCGAGATTTGAAAAAGGACGAAAAGATTACCTAGGATTTGAAGAGATTGGGAAACTACGTCCTGATGTGATCCTCGCGTTCCCAGGTAGCTTCCTCTTCTGTGTGGTTGCTCCACTGAATCTTGAGAAACTTGATGCTTCGGGTTCGGGTAGTTCGAAAAGCTTCCTCCAAAATACGGATGGGTACTTCGGGATAGGTCAGGTCATCGTTGATCTCTATGGTCTGGTGATCGATGTTCTTGAACACTTCGGTCTTCTCGGGGACTTCGAGACACTTGCGAAGTAACGAGATATGGAACACATTGTGCACGGCTGACATCTCTTCAGGTAGTTCCAATTGGTACGACACTTCTCCTCGACGGTTCAGAATCTTGAAAGGTCCAATATATCTGGGGCCTAACTTTCCTTTGAGTTGGAAACGCTGCATTCCCTTCAATGCCGACACTTTTAGATAAACAAAATCTCCTATGTTGAAGGCGAGGTCTCTACGTCTCTTGTCGGCATAACTCTTTTGTCGGGATTGGGCGGTCTTGAGGTGCTCACGAATCTTGTGAACCTTCTCTTTTGCTTCTCGTAGGATGTCGGGTCCGAAGATCTGACTCTCTCATACTTCCGACCAGTTCAAAGGGGTGCGACACTTCCTTCCGTACATGAATTCAAAGGGGGCCATTTGCAAACTGGCTTGAAAAGTGTTGTTGTATGAAAATTCTGCAAACCGCAGACAGTCTTCCCACTTGGATCCATATTCTAACACACATGCTCTAAGCATATCCTCGAGTATTTGGTTTACTCGCTCCGTTTGTCCATCGGTCTGAGGGTGATACGCGGTACTGAAATCTAAGCGGGTTCCTAAACCTTCTTGGACTTTCTTCCAGAATCTCGAGGTAAACTGAGTTCCTCGATCCGATACGATGTTCTTGGGGACTCCGTGCAAACTGACGATTCTAGCGATGTACAACTCCGCTAGTTTCGAACTCTGATATGTGGTTTTGATGGGCAAGAAATGGGCGACTTTGGATAATCTGTCCACTATGACCCAGATAGAGTCATTTCCCCTACTAGAAGTAGGTAGTCCAGTGATAAAGTCCATTCCAACGGAATCCCATTTCCATTCCGGAATCTGCAAGGGTTGCAACAATCCAGCGGGTCTTTGATGTCCTGCCTTGACTCGATGACAAATGTCACACTTAGCGATATAGCTTCCGATTTCTCTCTTCATCTTATGCCACCAAAATTGCTCTTTTAAATCTTGATACATCTTAGTTACTCCGGGATGGATAGAATAAAGAGTATCATGAGCCTCTTTCAGAATAACTTCCTTCAACTCAGAATCTGCTGGTACACAAAGGCGTCCTTTGTACCACAGCACTCCTTCTTCGTCTTCGGTGAATCCGGATACTTTGCCTGTACCGATTCGACGCTTGATTCCGTTAATACTAGCATTTCCTTTCTGCGTCTCCTTGATTTGGCTGATCAAAGTGGGATGGAGTTCTATGCTAGCCAAAAATCCTTAACTTACTAATTCTATTCGAAAATCTTCCATCTCTTTGTGCAAACTTGGTTGCTCCTTCAAGATCATGGAGTTCAAGCGGCACGGCAATCTGCTAAGGGCATCTGCTACTACGTTGGCTTTACCAGGGTGATCGTGAATGTCCAGGTCGTAATCCTTGATTAGCTCAATCCATCTTCTCTGCCTCATATTCAGCTCCTTCTGAGTGAATATATACTTTAGGCTCTTGTGATCTGAATAAATCTCACAACGGTTTCCCATCAGGTAATGCCTCCATGTTTTCAGGGCTAGAACTATGGCTGCGAGTTCGAGGTCATGGGTTGGGTAATTTTGCTCATGTTGCTTCAATTGTCGAGATAGATAAGATATAACTTTGCCTTCTTGCATTAGCACACATCCGAGACCGATCTTGGATGCATCACAATACACATCGAAGGGCTTCGTGATATCTGGCATGATCAAGATTGGGGCTGAAATCAATCTCCTCTTGAGTTCTTGAAAACTCGCTTCACATTTGTTGGTCCATTCAAACTTCTTGTCCTTCTTCAGCAATTGGGTCATGGGTCTGGCGATACTCGAGAATCCTTCTACGAATTTGCGGTAATATCCCGCCAATCCGAGAAAAGCACGAACTTGGGTTTGAGTGGTTGGGGCTTGCCAATCTTCTACATCTTTCACTTTGGCAGGGTCAACGGCAATTCCTCCGGCTGATACAATGTGACCGAGGAATCCTACCTCCTGTAACCAGAATTCACATTTGCTAAACTTTGCATACAACTGATGCTCTCTAAGGGTTCCAAGAATGGTCCTTAGGTGTAGCTCATGTTCTTCTTATGAGTTGGAATAGATCAGAATGTCATCGATGAAAATAACAACAAACTTATCCAGGAAGTCCATAAAAATCTTATTCATGAGGTTCATGAAATAAGCGGGGGCATTGGTTTGTCCGAAAGACATGACTATATACTCGTACAATCCATATCTGGTGGTAAAGGCAGTCTTTGGAATATCCTCCGCACGAATTTTGAGTTGATGATAGCCAGTTCTAAGATCAATCTTAGAAAACACTTTGGCACCGGTCAACTGATCAAACAAATCTTCTATCTTGGGCAAGGGGTACTTGTTCTTGATGGTGACATCATTCAACTTCCGATAATCCGTACACAAACGGTTACCTCCATCCTTCTTGTCCACAAACAAGACAGGTGATCTCCAAGGTGACGCACTTGGTTGACTCAATCCAATTTCCAGCATGGAATCCAGTTGCTTCTTCAGTTCTGCGAGCTCTGACGGGTTCATACTATAGGGTCTCTGGGCTATTGTAACATCCCAAAAATACTAAGCCTGGATCATCAAATTCTAATCATCAAAATTAGGGTTAACAAAAACTTTTCTAAATGAAATCATGAATGCATGCATATGTGTATGCATGGATTTTGAAATCCTTTAAAACCACCTTGTTTGTTTGTTTGTTCCATTGCTTGTAACATGTTTCTTAGGTGAAATAAACATCATCTAAAACATTTCCCACACCTTTCCTAAAGACAAGTAAATCAAAACACATATATGAAATGAATGGTCATTTTGGCCAATTTAACTCCCATGCCTACTTTGGCTGTCTCAAACTTTCAGAACCTAACAGAAACTTTTCTGGATCTTTGCACCCCATGAATGTACTCATAACAAGGTATCAAGGCCCACTTTGTGATCATCCAGAAACTTTCAAATGCATAGTTTAAATGACAATTCAAAATTGAGTCTTTATCATATGGGAAGATCCCACTTTTTCAAAAACTACTCACACAAGCTCAACTTTCAAAACCCAAGCATCTGCAGACTCACCAGCACCAATCTAGCAAACCCACCAAAAATCTGTTCAAAATTCAAAACTTGATTTCATGCGGCCATTTCATCAAACAGGTTGCAGACACAAATCAAACAAACATCAAACACTATTGTGAGCAGTGATTCTTGCCTAACTGGTTCCCCATTTAGCTCACACACAACTCAGTAGATCATATAGGAAGATTAGCTAAGCACTAGCATCCCTGTGAGCTTGCCATTGCCATCAATGGTGAACAGCCGAGCACCCCCCTTGTCACCCCATTATGGACAGCAGGCTAGAGGAAGAACTAGCCTTGCCAACCTTGTCTGGGAGGCAGCCCAGCGTCCACCGCCACTCACTGTCCCAGTCGCGAGCGTTGCCAAGCCCTGGACCACGCGCACAAGCCGCGCCCAGACCATGCCAAGCGTGCGCCAGAGCGCCACCCTCGACCATCACCCACAGACCACGCGCCGCCCTCGCCGTGAGCATACACAATCTCCACCGACCCAGGAGACCGCCAGGCATCCCCGTTTGCCACCCCGTGACGTACAGCCACCGCCCGCCGTCGAAGACGCCGCCTCTGCCGCGCAGAGCACCGCTCGTTCCAGACCAAACCACACCGCCCCATGCCTCAAGACCATGTCGTTGAGCATCGCCAGGAGACACCGCACCGTCCCCTACCCTTGCCCATGCCTTTAGCCACCTGTAACCTCGCCCCCGACGAGCTCACCGTGCGCCCCGACGGTCCCCTCGCTCGACTATAAATAGAGGCCACCCCCGCATGATTTCTTCACACCATCTCACTCCCCTCTCCTCACTGATCATGCCACACCATTCTCAGAGCAAGGCGAGCACCACCTCGCCGGAATTTCACTGGAGCCTGCCGCTGCCGGAGAAGAAGGGAGCCAGCGATTGGAGCCGCCCTAGGAGCTGCCGCGACCACCCCTGAGTTCGCCGTCATCGACTTCATCGTTCGCCCGCCTCGCTGACCCTTGCCAGCACCCCGGTGAGCCCCCAGTGACCCTCACTGTCCGTGCTAGGTTTCGTTCTCGCCGGAGTTGTCTCGCGTCAACGATGACTCCCAGCCGTTAGATTAGAACTAGATCGAACGATCCACGTCGCCCCATACCACTTCGCCCAGCCCCGTGTCACTGACGAGTGGGGACACACACTTAAGCAGCCCGCGGGAGAACTGCGCTTAGCAGGCCGGCCCAGTAACTTTTCCCGCGCAGCCCCGTTATTCAAATTAAACCTTTTTCTATTTCAATTCAAACACACTTCTGTACTCAACTTCAAAAATCAACCCAGATCGATTCAGTGCACCAAATTGAATGAAACCAATTTTGTTGGAAAGATCTGTGAATGCTGAATCCAAGCCCATTGGATTCAAGTCATTTGGATCTATAGATCACCCATGGTAAAAATAACAAGGCAGAAGCTTTTCTGCATTCAAACATTTTTCAAATTTAAACCATAATAGCTTTTGAGTTGATTCCAACTCTCAAAAATCACATTTAACCATACCTTTCAGAATATATAAAAATATATAGGTTTACTTGCAGAAATAATGTTCAAGTAATAAAAGAATGCTACATAAGAATTTCTAGCCACTTCAATTAATTAAAATAAAAGGGTAAAACCTTATTAAATTGTGACACCACTTTAAATCACATTCCCATGGACTACAATATGTGGTGATGACATGTGTCAACATGATCCCATGTTGGGTTTGGAGAATATTAAATCTTAAGTAGTTTTTCAATGAGTAGAAATTACTTTTCTAAAAATAAAAGGAATTAAATCAAGCCTTAACCTTGTAATGTTAGGGATGATGCTAGATCATCCATAGGACCCTTGTGTGTGATGATTGCAAGTAAGTTAAGTATTGTTTGGTGATTGTGTACCTCGTATTTATTCATAGACACTAGTACCGACCAAGGATACGAGGAGGAAGGAGGATACTACGAAGAAGAAGCCGAGGAGAACTTCAACCACTGCTTTGCACAAGGCAAGCCTAATACTACTAGTGAATGTGCAAGCTAACCCTTGCAAGATACCCTACTGATGCAACAAACCCATACTTGTTACTATGACTACTATATGCCTTAAGCATATGTGATCATACCCACTTGATAAACCAATCCTAGTTTTACTTGCAAGCTTCCTACTTTAATTCTTTATCAAAGCTTACTTAGAGTTTACTTAAGTGACTAGTAGATTTTGGAAAGATGCTGAAGGTTGCATAAAGAGCATAAAAGTTGGCCTAAGTTAGAAACCTTGACATCAGCCTAAGACATGAGGTTGTACTTAGTTGAAACTCCACTAGTTACCACCCCTCATTAGTACTACCCCCACCTATAGATGCTAGTGCTAAGCATAAAACTTGATCAACTTTTAGATGGGAATACTTGGTGGAAAAATGGTTATGAAAACCTTGGAATGATGGATCATTCTATTGAAATGTTTTGGACATGTGTTTCCAAACACTTGAGAATTTTGGTGATAAAATTGTTAAGGCATGAGCCTTAGCCCTTTATAAAATTGGTGGTTGTCTGGATGCGATACCATTCCAATTTTATCGTACAACCACAATACCCGAATATTGGGTAGGGCTTGACTGGAAACTTATATTCCTTAGTATTAGCTCCCTCACGGCCAAGGTCTGAGCTGAGGCTACCTTGTGAAGATTGTCCACCTGTGCAGTACCCAAGATGACAGTTGGTCATGGTTGGGAGGCCAAACTCACAGGGGAGGTGCTTATACTAGGGCGTGTAATCGAAAGGTTAGGATTGATTATCCGCATACTGAGTATGGTGAATTCAGGATTTGTTCTTGACGGATGTATCGAATGTTGTGGTGAAAGTGTACAATCTCTGCAGAGTGTCAAACTATTCGAATAGCCGCATCCGCGGTTATGGACAGTTGGAGTGGCCATACTGTTCCCCCGTCAGACTTTTCAAAATGACCTATGAGATGAATTGAGACTTTGACTTGACCACAACAGAGTTGTGATATGAAATACAAGTTCCCGCTTAGGATTTATACAATTGTGACTAGCTTTGGAGCTTAGTAGAGATAAATCTGGCTTTTGCAAAACAACCCTAGAGCCTAGTGTCCTATTATCCAAAAACCCCCTTTACCTATTAGTATTAGTTTGCGAGTACTTAAAGAGTACTCATGGCTTTGTCCCTGGCTATTCCCATGTCCAGACTATGAAGAGGAGTACCTGGAAGATGGACCCCAGGAAGGTTACGACAACTAGGATCATCTCCCATCGTCAGCATTGCCTGTGACCCCGAAGATGGAGCTTCGCCTATGCTACCGTTATTATTACGTATTCCGCTGCTTGATGTTGTATTAAGAACTGGATCATGAGATCCCTATTTGTGTAAGAACTTATGTATCGTTTGTAATGGATGATGTTCTATGGTATCCAATTCTGTTATGTCTCGCAAAAATGGTAATCCTGGGATTGCGATGTATGGCATAATAGGCATCTAGGATTGAAAAATCCGGGTGTTGACAGCTATGGGTCCGGTTCTAGGAATTAGTTCAATGATAAACTCGATATCCCTATCTGGGGGCATACCGGGCAAAACATCTGGAAATACATCGGGGTATTCACAGACTATCCGGACTTGGTTAATGGTAGGTTGGGTCATACTCTTGTTGCACTTGAATTGGCGAGGTAAGGTTTCAGATATATGCTCGACTGATATTTCGGCTGTACTGGTCATGGTTATGGCTTTCTTGGCACAGTCAATCAATCCTTTATGTTTGGACATCTAATCCATTCCTAGTACTACTTCCAAACCTTTAGTTCCGAGTACTATATTTGCATAAAAATCTATGCCATGGATTCGGATAGGGACGGCTTTGCAAATTTGCCTAGCCTTGGTGGTTGATCTGGGAATTTGAACAATCATTACATGCTTTAGTTTTGTTGGTTGAATCTTACTAGTGCATGCAAATTCTTCGGTGACAAATGAATGCGATGCACCAGAATCAAACAACACTCTTGCAAGTACTGAATTAACAGAAAACATACCCAGCATGACGTCTGGCGCTTCCTGAGCTTCTTCAACATGCATGAGAAAAAGACGGCCGTTGCGGTTGAGTGAATTCCCTGGGGCAAATCTTCTTCCTGGCTGAAACCGACGCTGCTGCTGAGCTGGGACATTGGCATTGGGGGCTATAGCATTCTTCTTGTTGGGGCACTCATTGGAATAGTGGCCTTTATTTCCACAGTCATAACAAGTCACTTGCGACTTGTCCTTGGCTGCTACAGGAACAACATTGCTTCCAGTCCTTGGGGCAGTGTTGGTGTTGGTGGTAGCATTGTTGGTGTTGAACTTGGGTGGGGCACGATTGAAATTGCTAGAGTTGCCGGGGTTGTTGTGATTTCCTCCGGGTCTAGGGTTTCCACGGTTGGGATAGGTCGGACGGTTCATCGGGGGTCTGTTGCTTCTTGGGGCAAATCCCGGAGATGGGTTGGGGCGATACTTTGGGGTCTGATGGGTTCCTAGCTGATGCATCATACGACGCTTGCGGTTCTCGTTGGCTTGGTTGATCTTTCCTTCCATCTGGATAGCTGAGTCCACAAGGGCTTCAATATCAGCAAAGGGGATATTGACTAACACTGTCTGCATTTCGTCATGCAGACCATTCAGGGATCATTCTTTCTTCTTGGCTTCAGTGTCAATCTCATCCGGGGCATACCTAGCTAATGACAAGAATTTGTCACGGTATTCCACTATAGTCATCCGTCCTTGCTTCAGTTCTCTGAACTCGTCTCTCATTCTCTTGATCAAACCCGATGGCACATGGGTTCTGATGAACTTGACCTTGAATTCCTCCCAGGTCATCATTTGGCCTCCGGTCATTGCGCAAACACTGTTCCACCAGGCCCTGGCATCTCCGGCTAGATAGTGGGTGGCGAACAGGACTTTCTTGTTGGCTTCCACTCCGGCGACTTCTAAGTTATTTTTCATGGTTTGTAGCCAATCATCGGCGTCTAGGGGCTCTTCTGACTTAGTGAAAACAGGTGGGTTGGTATTCTGGAAATTCTTAAGCTTAGATCCATGGTTGTCCTGATTTCTGTGGCCTTGGTTGTTATGGGCTAGCTGGGCTATCTGCTGCAGGGTGGCTAGGTTGGCTTGACGTTCGGCTCTTTCAGCTTCACGGTCAGAAGTCAACATTTGCAGAATCTGCAACATCGGGTCCGGGGATGAACCACTTCCTCCACATGGCATCTGAAGATTGAGATAGATCATGAGAAAAGAGGGAAATTTCTACAGTTTTGGGTCTTTGAATTTTTTTAAAGTCTTGACTCAGATTTTCTAGCAACTTGCTTTTTCATTCATTCATTCATTCACACGATACAACACACACCACATCAAAGGAAAGCAGATGGTTTTAAAAACCATTCTGGAAACTACGATACAGTGGGACCGAATACTACTCACTACGCTAGTGCTCAAGTGCTACTACTCCTCGGAATCTGTGGACTCATCATCCTCATCATCATCGATGAAGGCGAAATCATCCTCATCGGTGAAGAAATCCATATCCTGATCCTCCAGAAAATCATCGTCATCACTGAGATAGGAGTAAGGGTCTCCACGAAGATCCTCTCCTGCATTCTCCCTTTCTTCCAACTGCATGTCTCTCTCATGGATGGTCTCCTCCAAAGATGAGATGCGGTGGCGAAGACGGGCAATAATGCGCTCCTTCTTGTCGAGCTGACGGCGGCGAGACTTGCGATCCTTTGCTAGCATGGCGATGGTTTGATCTTTCGTCTTGATGATGGCAGACTTGTGATTGCAGTAGTCACGACAGTTGTCCAACTCCTGCTGATGATCGTACATCATGAAGCTAAGGTGGTCCAATTGGGTCTTCAGCTCAGGGTGGTATGGGGCTTCCAGTGGTTGTCCATTAGCATCACGCCTTGGGCAAAACTCAAAGCGAGTACCCTTGATCTGATTGATGCTCTGCCCACACAGACGAGAAAGAGCTTCCTGCATTGCTCTGGCAAGTCCATCAAGCCAGTTGTTTTCCCTACAGGTAAACTGAATTCCTTCCGTAGTGGGAGGTTCAATTTTTCCTCGGAGACTTGGAACAATTAGCCACTGCAGATCTTCTCCTCCTTGACCATTGAGCTGAGCTCCGAAGAACTCGGGATGCGGACACTCCAGAAGTTCCGAAAGCTGGTCCAAATCCCTCTCAAAGATAAGGTCTCCTCCATTCCCCAACTGATAAAACTTGCTGTACTTCACATCCATCTATAAGAATAGAGGATGAGTAGGTTAGAAGAGTGATCAAGTGTGTCAAAATTTTATGTATTTTGCAAGAGTTTTTGAGGAACATGAATTTTTATGAAAGAATCAAAGGGATAAGAATGAGAATAAGTTTTTGTAAATATTTGTTTTCTTTGGTTTTGAAACTAAGTTTTTGATTCTACGTCCAGTCTAACTAGGGTCTCCTATGGTCAGGATGGCTCTGATACCAACTTGTCAACACCCGGATTTTTAATCCCAGATGCCTGTTATGCCATACCTCGCAATCCCAGGATTACCATTTTTGCGAGACATAACAGAATTGGATACCATAGTACATCATCCATTACAAATGATACATAAGTTCTTACACAAATAGGGATCTCATGATCCAGTTCTTAATACAACATCAAGCAGTGGAATACGTAATAATAACGGTAGCGTGGGCGAAGCTCCATCTTCGGGGTCAAAGGCAATGCTGACGATGGGAGATGATCCTAGTTATCGTAACCTTCCTGGGGTCCATCCTCCAGGTACTCCTCTTCATAGTCTGGCCATGGGAATAGCTAGGGACAAAGCCATGAGTACTCTTTAAGTACTCGCAAACTCATACTAACAAGTAAAGGGTTTTTTGTATAATAGGACACTAGGCTCTAGGGTTGTTTTGCAAAAGCCAGATTTATCTCTAGTAAGTTCCAAAGCTAGTCACAATTTTATAACTCCTAAGTGGGATCTTGTAACTCATGTCACAACTCTGTTGTGGTCAAGTCAAAGTCGCAATTCATTTCACAAGTCATTTTGAAAACATCTGACGGGGGAACAGTATGGCCACTCCAACTGTCCATAACCGCGGACGCGGCTATTCGAATAGTTTGACACTCTGCAGAGATTGTACACTTTCACCACAATATTCGATACATCCGTCAGGAACAAATCCTGAATTCACCATACTCAGTATGCGGATAATCAATCCTAACCTTTCAATTACACGCCCTAGCATAAGCACCTCTCCTGTGAGTGTGGCCTCCCAATCATGACCAACTGTCATCTTGGGTACTGCACAGGTGGACAATCTTCACAAGGTAGCCTCAGCTCAAACCTTGGCCATGAGGGAACTACTACTAAGGTATATAAGTTTCCAGTCAAGCCCTACCCAATATTCGGGTATTGTGGTTGTACGATAAAATTGGAAAGGTATCGCATCCAGACAATCATCAGTTTTATAAAGGGCTAAGGCTCATGCCTCAACATTTTCATCACCAAAATCATCAGGTGTTTGGAAACACATGTCCAAAACATTTCAATAGAATGATCCATCATTCCAAGGTTTTCATAATCAGTTTTCCACCAAGTATTCCCATCTAAAGTTGATCAAGTTTTATGCTTAGCACTAGCATCTACAGGTGGGGGTAAATACTAATGAGGGGTGGTGGACTAGTGAAGTTTCAACTAAGTACAACCTTATGTGTTAGGCTGATGTCAAGGTTTCTAACTTAGGCCAAATTTTATGCTCTTTATGCAACCTTCACATTTCTTTCTAGTATCTACCAATCTCTTAAGTAAACTCTAAGTAAGAGCTTTGATAAAGAAATAAAGTAAGAAGCTCGCAAGAAAAACTAGGATGGGTTTATCAAGTGGGTATGATCATATATGCTTTAAAGCATATAGTTGACCATGTAACAAGTAGGGGTTTATTGCATCAGTAGGGTATCTTGCAAGGGTTAGCTTGCATAGGTATAGTATCAGCTTGCATCAATATTAGTATAAGCTTGCCTTGTGCAGAGCAGTGGTTGAAGTTCTCCTCGGCTTCTTCCTCGTAGTATCCTCCTTCCTCCTCGTATCCTTGGTCGATACTAGCGTCTATGAATAAATACGAGGTACACAATCACCAAACAATACTTAACTACTTGCAATCATCACACACAAGGGTCCTATAGATGATCTAACATCATCTCTAATATTAAGGAGATTAAGTCTTGGTTTAATTCCTTTTAATTTTTTTTAGAAAAGTAATTTCTACTCATTGAAAAACTACTTAAGATTTAATATTCTCCAAACCAAACATGGGATCATGTTGACACATGTCATCACCACATATTTTAGTCCATGGGAATATGATTTAAAGTGGTGTCACAATTTAATAAGGTTTTACCCTTTTATTTGAATTAATTAAAGTGACTAGAAATGCCTATGGGGCATTCTTTTATTACTTGAACATTATTTCTGCAAGTAAACCTATATATTTTTATATATTCTGAAGGGTATGGTGAAATGTGATTTTTGAGAGTTGGAATCAACTCAAAATCTATTATGGTTTAAATTTGAAAAATGTTTGAATGCAGAAAAGCTTCTGCCTTGTTATTTTTACCATGGGTGATCTACAGATCCAAATGACTTGAATCCAACGGGCTTGGATTTAGCATTCCCAGACCTTTCTAACAAAATTAGTTTCATTCAATTTGGTGCACTGAATCGATCTGGGTTGAATTTTGAAGTTGGATACATAAGTGAGTTTGAAATAAAATAGAAAAGGTTTAATTTGAATAACTGGGCTGCGCGGGAAAAGTTAACGGGCCGACCTGCTAAGCGTAGTGCTCCCGCAGGCTGCTTAAGTGAGTGTCCCCACTCGTCAGTGAGACAGGGGGTGCGAAGCGGTACGGGGCAACGTGGGATGTTCGATCTGATTCTAATCCAACGGCTGAGAGTCATCGTCGACGTTGAGCAACGCCGGCGAGAAAGAAACCTAGCGCGGCCAGTGGGGGTTGCTGGGGGCTCACCGGGGTGCTGGCGAGGGTCGGTGAGGCGGGCGAACGACGAAGTCGACGACGGCGAACTCAGGGGTGGTCACGGCAGCTCCTGGGGTGGACGAAATCGAGGGCTCCCTTCTTCTCCAGAGGGGGCGGGCTCCGGTGAAATTCCGGCGGGGTGGTGCTCGCCTTGCTCCGGGAACGGTGTGGCATGATCAGTGAGGAGAGGGGAGTAGAATGGTGTGAAGAAATTGACTGGGGGTGGCCTCTATTTATAGTCGAGCGAGCGGGCCGACGGGGCGCACGGTGAGCTCGTCGGGGGCGATGGTACAGGCAGCAATTGGCATGGGCGACGATAGGGGACGGTGCGGTATTCCTTGGCGATGCTCAACGACATGGTTTCGAGGCATGGGGCAGTGCGGCTTGGTCTTTAACACGCGATGCTCTGCGCGGCAGAGGCGGCGTCTTCGACGGCGAGCGGTGGCTGTGCGTCACGGGGCAGTGAACGGGGATGTCTGGCGGTCTCCTGGGTCGGTGGGGATTGTGTACGCACGCGGTGAGGGCGGCGCGCGGTCTGTGGGCTTCGGTCGAGGGTGGCGCTCTGGCGCACGCTCGGCATGGTCGCTGGCGGTCTGGGCGCGGTCCGTGCGTGTGGTCCAGTGGCTAGCAGGGTTCTAGCGGTGGACAGGGAGTGGCGATGGACGGTGGGCTGCCTCCCAGACATGCTGGCTAGGCTTGTTTCTCCTCCTAGCTTGATGTCGACATGGGGGTGACATGGGTGTGCTCGACTGTTCACCATTGATGGTTTTGGCAAGCTCATAGTGGTGCTAGTGCTTGGTTAATCTTGCTAGATGATCTACTGAGCTAGTTGTGAGCTAGATAGGGAACCAGTTAGGCAAGAATCACTGCTCACAATAGTGTTTAGGATTTTGATGATTTGTGTCTGCAACCTGTTTGATGAAATGGCCGCATGAAATCAAGTTTTGAATTTTGAACAGATTTTTGGTGGGTTTGCTAGATTGGTGCTGGTGAGTCTCAGATGCTTGGGTTTTGAAAGTTGAGCTTGTTTGAGTGGTTTTTGAAAAAGTGGGATCTTCCAATATGATATAGATTCAATTTTGAATTGTCATTTAAGATATGCATTTGAAAGTTTCTGGATGATCACAAAGTGGGCCTTGATACTTTGTTATGAGTACATTCAAGGGATGCAAAGATCCAGACAAGTTTCTGTTAGGTTCTGAAAGTTTGAGACATCCAAAGTAGGCATGAGAGTTAAATTGGTCAAAATGACCATTCCCTTATTTTATTTATTTTGATTTACTTGTCTTTAGGAAAAGTGTGGGAAATGTTTTAGATGATGTTTATTTCACCTAAGAAACATTTTACAAGCAAGGAAACACACAAACAAGGTGGTTCAAAAGAATTTCAAATTAAATACATACACATATGGATGCTTTCATAATTTTAATTAGAAAAGTTTTTGTTAACCCTAATTTTGATGATTAGAGTTTGATGATCCAAGTTTAGTATTTTCGGGATGTTACATCATCGAAGATGTCATAGCAAAAAAAATAGAAAAATAATTATAGAGAAATATTTGTACTACTGTAGCAAATCCATTGGCCATATGTAGCAACAACACCGACAGTCGGTAGGAAAATCGTCACCATACCGGTAGAAACTGTTATATGTTGATCCAAATTCTACAAAGTATAGGCCAACTTCTGACGAGTGGAGCGAGGCCCGTCGCCGGGAGGCTTGGGCCGAGTGTAACGATCGTCGAAGACCTAGGTTTCCACCGATATATAAACCCCTTGTAAGCCACCGGTTGGGATGAGTTGCATCTGTGAAATCCCCGACGTTTGTAAATACTCTTCGATATAGTGAAGTTTCGTTGGCTGGCGCCCGTGGTTTTTTCCTCTCTTTGTTGGAGAGGTTTTCCACGTTAAATCTGTGTCCCCTTGCTGTGTTTTTCGTTTTCGTTCTTCGTTATCTTCTTGTCGCAATTCTAACAAGTGGTATCAGAGCCCCAGGTTATAATCTAGGGTTTGCGACATGTCGTCATTGAAGTTCGATCTACCACAGCTGGACTACACCAGAAGATTCTCCTTGTGGCAGGTGAAGATGCGGGCGATTCTCGCCCAAACTTCTGATCTGGATGAAGCGCTGGATGGATTCGGTGAAAAGGATGCTAAGACCTGGTCCGCCGAAGAGAAGCGGAAGGACCGTAAGGCTTTGTCTTTGATTCAACTTCATCTGTCCAATAATATTTTGCAGGAAGTACTGGAGATGAAATCTGCTGCTGCCCTATGGGAAAAACTGGAAACGATCTATGTGTCAAAGGATCTAACCAGTAAGATGAACGTGAAGATGAAGTTGTTCTCGCACAGGCTGCAAGAAGGTGGATCGGTAATGAATCACATATCTGTTTTTAAAGAGATTGTTTCAGACTTGCAGTCTATGGAGGTAAAATATGATGATGAGGATTTAGCTCTTCTACTCTTATGCTCGTTGCCTAGTTCCTATACACACTTTCGTGATACAATATTGTTGAGCCGTGATGAACTAACCCTTGCCAAAGTACATGACACCCTCAAACAGAGGGAAAAGATGAAAACTATGGTAGGGTCAGATGGGACGTCATCCAAGGCTGAGGCTCTGCAGGTTCGTGGCAGGACCGAGCAGAGGTACAACAACTATGGCAACAGAGATAAGAGCAAGGACGCTAGAAGTCGTTCAAAGTGCAAGGGAAAGGATAAATTCTGCAGGTATTGTAAGAAATCTAATCATGTTATTGATGATTGTTGGAAGTTGCAGAATAAGGAGAAAAGAAACGAAACTTACCAACCGAAAGATAGGACTGAAGGTTCTGGTAAGGCTGCTGTTGTTTCTGATAGTTCTGATGGTGAATGCTTAACTGTTTTTGCTACTTGTGCTTCTCGTGATGATGAATGGATACTTGATACTGCATGTTCGTTTCATATTTACTGTAACAAAGATTGGTTCAGTTCATATGAGTCTGTGCAGACTGGAGATTTTGTGCGTGTGGGGAATGACAACCCATGTCATATCGTTGGTGTTGGATCTGTTAAGATTAGGACACATGATGGCGTGACACGCACGTTGAGTGAGGTGAAGCACATACCAAGCATGGCCAGAAATTTGATCTCCCTGAGTACCATGGACGTTGATGGATACAAGTATGCCGGTGGGCATCGAGTTCTGAAGGTATTCTCTTATTCACATGATAGGTGATATGAATTCTGCTAAATTATATGTTCTTAGAGGTAGCACTTTGCCTGGTATTGCTGCTACTGTTGCTTCTAATGATTCTGATGATTGTGGTAAAACACATCTATGGCATATGCGTCTTGGGCATATGAGCGAACAAGGCATGGCAGAGTTGGTCAAGAGAGAGCTGATTGATGGTTGCAACTTGAGTAAGTTTGAGTTCTGTGAGCACTGCATCTTTGGTAAGCATAAAAGAGTTAAATTCAATGCTTCCGTTCATACCACCAAAGGCATATTAGATTATGTGCATGCTGATGTATGGGGTCCGTCCCGTAAGACTTCTATTGGTGGTGCTAATTATATGCTTACTATTATTGATGATTACTCAAGAAAAGTGTGGCCTTATTTTCTGAAGCATAAATCTGATGTTTTTGATGCTTTTAAGAAGTGGAAAGTTATGGTTGAAAAACAGACTGAGAAGAAGGTGAAGGTACTACGTACTGAGAATGGTATGGAATTCTGTTCTAATGAGTTTGAGGAGTTTTGCAGTAACGATGGCATGATCAGGCATCACACCATCCCATATACTCCTCAGCAGAATGGCGTGGCAGAGCGCATGAACAGAACCATCATCTCGAGGGCTCGTTGTATGTTGTCTAATGCAGGTATGCATAGGCGTTTCTGGGCTGAAGCAGCCAACACAGCGTGTTACCTCATCAACAGGTCACCTTCTATTCCACTTGAGAAGAAAACTCCACCTCCTGAAAACTCCCATTGAGGTATGGTCAGGTTCGCCTGCTGATTATTCACAGTTGAGAGTTTTTGGCTGCACTGCATATGCTCATGTTGATAATGGAAAGTTAGAGCCTAGGGCTGTTAAGTGCATATTCCTTGGTTATGGTTCAGGAGTTAAAGCATATAAACTATGGAATCCTGAAACTAAAAAGATTTTGCTAAATAGAAACGTTGTTTTCAATGAGTCCGTTATGTATCATGATAGCTTGCCATCAGATACCTCTCCTGTTGCTGTTGGAGAGGAGAGTTAATGTGCAGGTGGAGAACCTGCAGAAAACTGTTGATAATGATGCTATCGTTGAAGATACACATGAGGAAAACATTGATGATATTGTTGTTCAGCACTCACCTACTGTTTTGCAGCAGCCACATGAGTCCATTGCTGCTGATAGACCGAGGCGTAACTGTGGTCCTCGTCCTCGTTTAATTGAAGAGTGCAATCTTGTACATTATGCTTTGAGTTGTGCTGAACAGGTGGAGAACGATTCTGAACCTGCTACATATAATGAAGCCATTGCATCCGTTGACCGCGAGAAGTGGGTTTCTGCTATGCAATAAGAGATGCAATCGCTTGAGAAAAATGGCACATGGGATGTTGTGCGCTTGCCTAAACAAAAGAAGGCGGTCCGCTGCAAGTGGATCTTCAAGAAAAAGGAAGGTATATCTCCCAAAGAGCCTTCAAGGTACAAGGCAAGGTTAGTAGCAAAAGGGTTCAGCCAGATTCCAGGTATTGATTACAATGATGTGTTCTCTCCAGTTGTGAAGCATAGTTCTATTCGTACTTTCTTTAGTATTGTGGCTATGCGTGATCTTGAGCTTGAGCAGTTAGATGTCAAGACTGCTTTTCTGCATGGAGAGCTTGATGAGGAAATATACATGGACCAACCAGAAGGGTTCATAGTGCCTGGTAAAGAGGATTTTGTGTGCAAATTAAAGAAGTCTCTTTATGGCTTAAAGCAATCTCCAAGACAGTGGTATAAAAGGTTTGATTCATTTATGATCTCACATGGTTTTGAGAGGTCTAAATATGATAGTTGTGTTTATATCAAGTTTGTTGATGGGTCACCTATATACTTGCTGCTATATGTTGATGATATGTTAATTGCTGCCGGGCATGAAAGAAATCACTACTTTGAAGGCACACCTAAGTAGTGAGTTTGAGATGAAGGATCTTGGTGCTGCTAAGAAGATCTTAGGTATGGAGATTACCCGAGATAGAAAATCTGGTTTGTTATTTCTTAGTCAGCAAAGTTACATTAAGAAAGTTCTTCATCGTTTTAATATGGATGGTGCCAACTCAGTTAGTAATCCTATTGCTCCTCATTTTAAATTGTCAGTTTCTCAATGTCCTACTACTGATGAAGAGTTTGAGTACATGTCAAAGGTGCCATATTCTAGTGCTGTTGGTTCTTTGATGTATGCCATGGTTTGTTCTCGTCCTGATTTATCATATGCTATGAGTTTGATAAGTAGATACATGGCTAATCCTGGTAAAGAACATTGGAAGGCTGTTCAGTGGGTTTTCAGGTACCTTCTTGGCACTTCCAATGCTTGTTTGAAGTTTGGCAAGACCGGTGAGGGACTCGTTGGCTATGTGGATTCAGATTTTGCTGCCGATTTGGATAAGAGAAGATCCCTCATAGGTTATGTGTTTAATGTTGGTGGTTGTGCTGTTAGCTGGAAGGCTACTTTGCAGGCTGTTGTTGCACAATCTACTACTGAAGCTGAATACATGGCTATTGCTGAAGCTTGCAAAGAATCTGTTTGGTTGAAAGGTTTGTTTGCTGATCTTTGTGGAGATGATTCTTGCATTACTTTGTTTTGTGACAGTCAAAGTGCCATATGCCTTACAAAAGATCAGATGTTCCATGAGAGAACTAAGCACATTGATGTCAAGTACCATTTTGTTAGAGACATTGTTGCTCAAGGTAAATTAAAGGTATGCAAGATCAGCACTCATGATAATCCTGCTGATATGATGACTAAACCTGTTCCTGTCGCTAAGTTTGAGATTTGCTCGAACTTAGTTGGTTTAACTGATTAGCCCAAGTGGCTATTGGCGCCGAAAGTATTTGCTTTGTTTGTTCAGGGAGATGGTTGCTGATGCTACAAAGAGGAATTTGTCTCAAGATGGAGTTTGTTATATGTTGATCCAAATTCTACAAAGTATAGGCCAACTTCTGACGAGTGGAGCGAGGCCCGTCGCCGGGAGGCTTGGGCCGAGTGTAACGAGTCTGAAGTTGGCCCACACCGTGCCCAACGGGGACGCCTGTGGGGGTGCGGGGGGCGACAGCCCCCCGCGGTACGGTACGGATCGTCGAAGACCTAGGTTTCCACCGATATATAAACCCCTTGTAAGCCGCCGGTTGGGATGAGTTGCATATGTGAAATCCCCGGCGTTTGTAAACACTCTTTGATATAGTGAAGTTTCGCTGGCTGGCGCCCATGGTTTTTTCCTCTTTTTGTTGGAGAGGTTTTCCACGTTAAATCTGTGTCCCCTTGCTGTGTTTTTCGTTTTCGTTCTTCGTTATCTTCTTGTCGCAATTCTAATAGAAACAACATCAGTCGTTGCTAGCAGCCCCTCGTACCCCTTGCAGCAGCGACGTCGGCCATCGGTAGCAACCACGTCTACCGGGAAAGCCAGCATCTCTAACGAGGACAGGCTAGGGCACCATGGCATGTCGAACTTGTAGTCAAGGCGACCTCGAACCACCTGACCTCCATGACAATCAACCACCTCCTGGTCCTCCTCGTACCCCGCGTCGTCATGGCAGTCCTATGTTGGATAGACCAGGTGCCGAGGTGGACGGCGGCCACGATTGAGGTGGAGCTCACGGGGCAAGAAGGAAGCGTCCGGGGCAGTCTACAGGCGTAGCGCCATGAACGAGAGAGGCGGACCTCGTGGGGCAAGAAGGGAGCATGGCCTGATCCGGCAGCACACACACAAGTTGGGAGTGGCGAGGGGGGTGCGGCGCGCTCCCAACAACACGAGACGAGCTCCGGCGGCACGCGACCGGCTGTGCAGGAGGAGGCAAACCAACGGTTTGACGCCGCGAAGCAGTCACGCATGGAATCTGTGTAGTCGAGAAAAGTCTAGAAGAGATAGAGGAGGTGGGACCCGCTCCCATGTGTGATGCAGGAGGCGGGACCCGGACGATGTTCGTCCAAGGGATGTGGATCATTTTCCTTAAAATAAGTATATACTTTTTAGCTTTATGAAGCAAATGTTTTCAAGGGATGTGGATCATTTTCCTTAAAATAAGTATATACTACCTCTGTTTTAAAATATAAAATATTTTAGATCTATGAAGCAAACGTATCTAGATTTATTTTAGTACGTAGGTTGACTCAACTTTGAAGTGAATCTACATACTAAAATAAGTTTAGATTTATTCTTTTCATAAAGCTAAAACATCTTCTTATAGTTAGATAACTCAAGGCCTCTGGATCGGAAGAAAAAAAAGATAGAATTTTTGTTCGATGGGTGCATCGTGCGAGAAAACAAGGGTTCGCGCCATTTAGCTCATTGTTTATTCCTTTCCGGAATATGGCAGCGAAGCAAGTAGAAGCATCGGTGTTCATAAAATTTTCTAAGGCATCGGCTCAGCATTGTAGGGCACCGATGCCATTTGCTGACAAGCGAATTTGGCACCGATGAAAACGTATGTTATGGAAGGCCTTAGGCCTATTTTTATGTACCAGTATTAGATGGGCTTGCCATGTAGAGTTCCAGGCGTTAAAGAATCAATAAAAATACATGACAATGTATCTAAGCCATATGAAATTGATATTGTCAGTGTTTGAGCAACATTCCGGTTTAAAGATTAATTTTTATAAAAGTAAACTGTTCTGTTTTGACGAGACTCAAGACGAGGTTCACCTGTACGCCGAATTATTTGGCTGCGGACAGGACCAATTTTTAATCAATTATTTGAGAATATTGATTAATTATCGGAGACTAACACATGCTAGATGGAAACACGTCGAGGAAAGACTACAATTAAGATTATTTAGCTGGTAATGAAAATTACTATCCCTTGATGAAAGATTGGTACTCATAAACTCTGTACTAAGCAATATGGTACTATATATGATATCTTTCTTTCAATTACTAAAAAGAGTCTTGAATAGATTGTATTATTTTCGATCAAGATTTTTCTGGCAAGGGGATAGTGAGAAAAAGAAATATCGATTGGTCAAATGGAGTGTGGTTTGTCGTCCTAAGGACCAAGATGGTTTTGTGATCCATGACCTCGAAGTCAAGAATACTGCCTTACTAGGTAAATGGCTCTTAAAGCTACTTATTGAGGATGGCGTTTGGAAAACCCTCCTAAGGAGGAAATATGTTGGTTCGAAAGCATTGTCTCAAGTGCTATGGAAGCTTGTCGACTCGCATTTCAAGGTCGGGCTGATGGCGATGAAGAAACACTTCTTCCGCTTTGGCACATTCTATTAAGGATGGTTCGGAGATTCGTTTCTGGGAGGATAGATGGCTAGGAAATGCCTCACTCTGGAAACAATATCTAGCTCTTTACAACCATGTTCGTCACAAAGGAGACAGTATTACAACGGTATTAGCTTCCTCTCTACCAAATGTGACGTTCATGCAGAGCTTATTGGGGCCTATACTTACTGCATGGAACACTCTGTTACATCGGGTGTCGACAATACAACTGCCTATGGCTCTAATGAGTTCACTTGGAACCTTCTTGAGAGTGGTATATTCTCAGTGAATTCCATGTAACAAGTGCTAGTCCAACCTAATGTTCCAGTCGATAATAATAAAAATATTTGGAAGATGAAAATACCTCTAAAGACAAAGATTTTTGCTTGGTATCTTCGCCGGGGTGTTATTCTTACTAAAGACAACCTTGTTAAAAGGAATTGGCATGGAAGTAAGAAGTGTGTTTTTTGTTACCATGATGAGACAATCAAATACTTATTTTTCCAATGTAAATTTGTCCTGGTCAATCATCCAAATAGCTTATGGACTATATCTTCCCCTACTAGTGTTACCAACATTTTTGGCACCTGGTTACATAGGATTGATCATAGGTACATAATTTTTATTAGGTTTTTAATGATAAATTGTCTTCTCTTATGCAGGTTATCTATAGATGCACCACTATTCTCCGTTCATGGTCACCTCTACATCGTGTGGAGTGGAGAGACCTATTTATGGAGGCATGTGTATATTTGGAGGATACGGCGAGGGATATTTTTTCTCGACATGGATGAAAGGAAGATCTTAGGATTGTCTCTCCACCTTCTTAGGAGTTTTCATATGATCCGAGGATTCTTGTAATTCTCTTTGTTTTTTATTTTCGTTGGACTTGGAACTTGTGTCGGTTGGGTACATCTCAGGTATGCTGAGGCCGAGTGTAATGCTAAAACCTTTTAAGTAATAAAGCGCCCATTATAAAGAAAATGTGTTGCCATAGGAAAGCTTAGAGTGTTCTCCTTTGTGATATGTTCTTGCTGTCTCCCGGGCAACAGTGCCAGAAAAGACCCTTGAAGGCACCAGACTACGTATTTTTTAAAGAATACATTTTTATACAATTCCAAAAATAATACACCAAAAAAGTCTTTCCCGAATGTAGCACGACGTTAGCGTAACACCGGCCTAAAAGGCCCTGTTAGCACAACGTCGGACAAAAGGACATGGTCGGCTCGCGCGTCACCGACACGCCGAGTGAGTGGGCCCTGCCGCCGTGTCACGTGGCCGAAAACATCCTGTCAGCATATCACGGGCCAACAACCCGGTCGGCTTAGCACGCGTGACAGGAGGTCAGGCTTATCCCATCATGCAACGCTCCGCTCCTGTCTCTCCTTCTTTCTTCATCCTTCCTATTTATTCCTCTTCTTCCTCATCTCGAGAGCTCCATTTACAGCCCCATTTTCAGCCCCATTTTCAGATTGTTTGTCACAATTTTCACCAAATCTTTGGCTAGAAGTGAGGAAGGTAGAGGAACCCCGATCTACCGATGGGATAGCTTGGGGAAGTGATTTGGGGTGTTTTTGTCGAGGAAGGTAGTGTTGTTCTTGGAGAGAAATAGAAATGGTGGAGGCTGGTGTTTGAGATAGACTGAGCTGGGTGGTGTTGGTGTTCGTCCGGTAATCGAAAGCTGCTACACGGCAGGGCTTCGCATGCTTCAAGGTTACACCCTAATTTCTCGCTAATCACAGTTTATTGTGTATGTTTATAGGCACACTTGGATGTGGTATCTTATCTGTAAGAATATTGTCCCGGTGAATTAGAAGTATATTTATAGACTGTATTTTGTTGTGATGCTTAGTATCTCACGATTTACGTTTTTTCGGTCCATGAAATATGTATGATTTAGTAATGTTTTGGTTTTATGATAGTAATGGTGTTGTCTGAACAAATGATCGGGGAGTTGATATGAGTGAGTTTCAATGCATTGATATAGAGATGCCAGCCCCTAAAACATGAACCATTAGTCAGCTGAAGAAATGGTTGTCTGGTTCTTTAGGGCATCCTCGAACACATACCATTGGTGTGCATACATTGTGGTCAAAGTCTAGAACAAACCCTTCGTTTTATTTGAGACCAATAGAAGATGACTTGAACTGGTTGTGTTGGGTGAAAGCTTTCGAAACCAGGAAAGTTAACCCCGTGGCATTAGTGCTTACTATGGATGGAGGTGGGTATGATCATGGCCAGAACAGTCAAGCCCAAGATGGAGGTGATGGATATGATCATAGCTAGAGCAGCCAAGCCTAAGCTAGAGGTGGTGATTTCACTCCTAGTGAGAATAGTAATGCACGCACTGGAGGTGGTGGTTATGATTCTGGTAAGAGCAGTTATGCACACTCTAGAAGTGTTGGGTTTGAATCAGGGGAGAGTAGTCAGGAAATATGAGAAGAGAATTTTAGTGGACATGCAGATGAGGACGAGATATATGGAGGTCTCTTGCAAAATGATATGGAAGCGGAAGATTCAGATGGCGATAGTGATACCTCTGATGAAGAAGAGGAGGCACCGATTCCTGCATCACAGACTAATGACTTTGAAACAACAATGAATGTGAACGATGGGCATGATCCTGCCTGGCAGTATCACAAGAACAACATCTCCAAGGATGCCATGTATCCTAGCAAGAGACATATGCAGGAAGCAGTCATTGCATGGGAAATGTCCACACAACGGGTATTCAAAACCAAGGTGTCATCTAAGAAATATTTGACAATTTTTTGCGCAAAATACGGTTGTCCCGCAAGGGTGCATGGCTATTTCCCTAAGTATGACACAAATTGGAAGGTTATCGACGTAGAGTTGCATACATGTCTACTTCCTAGTGTTCTTTGGGAGCATCATAACTTGACTTCTACGCTCTTGGCTCGACTGTATACATAGAGATAGTGGAGAGCAAAGCGACGGAGATGAAATATATCATCTATAAACTTGCTATCAGATTTCATTACAAGATTTCTTATGGCAAGGCTTGGAGGAGTAAGCATAGGGCACTCAAGGAAAGAGTTGGTTCATTCCTAGACGGATACGACTGTGTTTTTCAGATGCTCCAGACACTGTAGGCTAGGAATACAGGCACCTATGTCGACATCCAATACTTTACTTTGGCACATGAACCAAATTTGAGGGTGTTGCATCGAGTGTTATTGTCGTTTGCTATATGCATAGAACCTTTCAATCACTATCGGACAGTGATATGTGTAGATGGGACATTTCTCACAGGAAAGTACATGGGTCAGATCCTGACCGCCATTGGTCAATACAGGAACAATCAAATCATTCGCATTTGCTTTCGTGGAGAGCGAGAACACCGAGAGTTGGGTATGGTTGTTCAGGTAGCTCAAGATAGATATTGCTAAGGATAAGACGAATGTTTGCATCCTTCATGATAGGCATTCGGGTATACTTGTCGTGGGAATGGTCACAGCAGATGCTGCAATCGGCAGCGAGTAGTAGAACGAGGGGCAAGGGCGGCCAGCCATCTGCGGTGCGAGATGAGGGTAAAGACCTACTCCTGCTAGATTGTATTATGAAGGTGGTACAATGGGCGAGCTCGGCGGCTAGGCGGCGAGTCGCTTGGGTGTATGATGGGACGTATCTCTACACACCACGCAGGGAGGTTTATATAGGCTCACCTCCCCTAGGGTTTACATATCTCAACCGAATCAGTTAAGGCCTCGGTACTCGTTTAACCTAATCCGACCGAGCCTATCCACTCGCCTGTGCCTTCAGCTTCCAGTCGCTTGGATCCACGCCAGGCCTTGATCCAGTCGCCGCCCTGCAGGCCCACTCGCCGGTTCTTGGGCCAGTCGGAAACGTCCTGCTGGGTATACCCCGGTAGGCACATCCCCATCAATACTTGGCGTGATAAAGAAGCTGACATAGCCTGCTCCTGATGAACTAACACCATGGCAGGCCATGCAGAGCCATTGGTGCATGCGCCATATAGGAGCCAATTTTTACTCACAGTTCGGGAACATGGTTCTTATGAAGCTATTCAAGAAATTCTGCAAGCAGAACCAGGATTGGAAGTATATCAACGCGCATGGCTATCTTGATGACTTCACTATAAAACATGTTAGGGCAAGGAAAGTTGCATGAGAAACAACTGTCTTAGCTCATGCACATGTAGTAGCTACACAATAATAGGAACAACACCAGTGGAGGAAGAACCCATTGCTCTGTCTGTCCTGCCAGGTTGACTAACGCGGTACTAGCAGAAGGCCTGGGAGACAGATAAAAAATCAAGAATGGAGACACACGATCCTCTAGAGAGGTGGTATTTTCTGCACGATACTCATGGAGCTAGGTATGGGGCCATGACTATAAATCTTGCTGAAACATATAACTTCGTCCTAAAAGGAAGCAAGTCTTTGCCACTTATAGCTATTATGGAGTGTATTTTCACTGGAACTTTGAAGTATTTTAGAGAAAGACACTAGATGGCTCATATGCATATCATTAAAACCCAAACACAGGGTACTGTGAAAATATTATGAAATACATGAATGAAAAGATGGAAAAGGCTCGGTCTATGACTGTCATCACCATCGATAATCAAGAAAGGAGGTTTGAGGTGCGCTTACCTTCCAATAGAATCGGAACTGGAGAGGAGGTAAAGACACAGGAGGCGAAGATGGGTAAGGAAGAATTGCCAACGTGTGAATGCATTTGAAACAAACCAAAGTTACACTTGTCTTGCTCCCATGTACTTGCTGCGTGGCCAACTAGGGATGGACGCAATCTCGTTTGTGTCTCCCTATTTTCTTAAGGATAAGTAATCAATACATGGACTCGTGAGATGATGGGATTTCGGGCAGTGGTAAATTTCAACAAAGTAAACCTAGGTGAAAGGCTATACATCCCTGATTCAAGACTAATGCAGATAGGGAGAGGTGGACGCTAGTGTGTCTGCATCCGTAATGGTATGGATGAATCTGAAGCCAGATGCCCTACCAGGAAATGCTTTCTCTGTAATCGCTTTGGTCATAGGGACACCAATTGTGATATCTTTGGAACTGGAGGAGCGTCTCCCGTGGAAGGGGCTCCCGAGGAAGGAGAGGCAGAGGAAGAAACTAGATCTTAAATCTATAATATGTGTGGAACTATGTCTTAAATATGTAACATTCACTACAAGAAATATTTCCTTCCGCAACGACTAGGCTCGTCGGTCGTTGTAAAAGGCACGTCTTTCGTGACGAAATTCTCGGCTCGACCGTGGCCGATGAAAAAATTTTTTTTGTTTCACGCCCCTCTACTACGACAAAACCGCTAAAAACATGGACGAAGATCGACGAATGCGTGGCAGAAGTAAGATTTCTGCTTCCTCGCGAGATGTTGACTCACCAAATTATTTTTGGTGTGTGGGACCCGGACATCAGTGACTCTAGCGGACCAAACTTTTTAGTCGCGCCTCCTTGATTTGAACTCGATAACGTTGTTCGATACCTCTTCCATTTAGTCAGGCTACTAGGTCCCACATGTCTTCCTCTCATTAGAGGAATCGTGTGTATGATGGAATTTTTTCCTTCCCTTTTTCGAACTTGATAGCATTTCTCGATGCATCTGCCGTTTAGTTAAGCTTTTGGGTCCACGTGTCATCCTCACACTAGTAGAAACGTGTGCATCATGGATGTTTTCCTTGGCTTGTGTCTCCCTGATTTGAACTCGATAACGTTGCTTGATCTATTTGCCATTAATCAAGCTGCTAGGTCACACATGTCAGCCTCTCTTTAGAAGAATCGTGTGGATGATGAAATTTTTTCCCGCTACCCACTTCCGAACTTGATAGCGCTTCTAGATGCATCTACCGTTTAATCACATAGCTAGGCCCCACATGTCATCCCCTCATTAGAAGAAACGCGTGTATGATGAATTTTTTTCCTTCGCTCGCGCTATCCTGTTGCGAACTTTATAACGCTACCAGATCATCTACCATTTAATCATGCAGCTGGGCCCCATGTGTCATCCTCTCATTATAAGAAACGTGTGTATGATGGGATTTTTATCCTCGGTCGCGCCTCCGTGTTAACTTGATAGCGTTTCTTGCTGCATCAGCCGTTTTTTCAGGATGGTGGGTCCCATATGTCAGCCTCACAGTAGAAGAATCGTGTGTATATGATTGAATTTTTCTCTAGTGCTACTATGTTCCTAATTAGATAGAGTTGCTCGATGAATTTGTCGTCTGATCATGCAGCTAGGTCCCACATGTTAGTATCTCATTAGAAGAACGTGTGTATGTTGGACTTTTTTTTTCGCTCATGCCTTTGTGTTTCAAACTTGGCAACGTTGCTTGATGCATCATCCGTTTATACAAGCTGCTGGGTCCCACATGTCAGCATCTTATTAGAAAAAACATGGGCATGTTGGACTTTTTTCTTGCTCGTGCCTCCGTGTTTCGAACTTGGCAACGTTGCTCGATGCATCAGCCATTTATACAGGCTGGTGGGTCCCATATATCAACCTCACATTAGAAGAATCTGTGTGTATATGATGGAATTTTTTCTTCTCTAGCACTACCCTGTTCCAAACTAGATATCATTGCTCGACGAATCCGCCATTTGGTCACGCTGTTGGGTCCCACATGTCAGCATCTTATTAGAAGAATATATGCATGTTGGACTTTTTTCTCGCTCGCACCTACCTTATTCTAACTTGGCAACGTTGCTTGATGCAGTACCTATATAAGGTCTTTCTGGTGGGTCCCACATGCCAGCCTCTCCGTAAATGAAATGTGTTATGATGGAATTTTTTCGGCCGCCTCTGTTGTTCTGACTTTGCAATGTAGCTGGGTCCCAGATGTCAGCAACCTCTGTGCAGAAAACGTGTCTACGCTGGGTCCTAGATGTCAACCTCTATTTGAAAGAAATGTGTGTATGTTGGACTATTTTTTGGGTCAAGTCCATTGTTATGACCTTGGCAATATTGGTAGATGCAGAAGAAGGTTATCTAGGTTCCAGATGTCAGACTTATAGAGTATATAAAATATTAATCTATACTCCATTGCTGGGTCCCACATGTCAGCCTTCTTTTTGTAAGAAACATGTCTATATTGGGTCCCACATGTCAGCCTCTATTTGAATTAAACGTGTCTATGCTGGTCCCACATGTCAACCTCTATTTGAATTAGCGTGTATATATATGTTGGGCTATTTTTTCGGGTCGAGTCCACTATCCTGACATTGGCAACATTGCTAGGTGCAGCAGAAGTTTATCTGGGTCCCAGATGTCAGACCGAGAGTACAAAAACGTAACTCTATATTAACACAAATTTCCTAGGATTCAAACTCGAGACGTCATCAGTGGTCAACTGGGTGCCTTGACACTGTGAAAGAAACAGGTAATACAATAAAATCGTTAAAATTTACTATTATAAATTATGCAATGGTCTCCTTAAAAAGACTTTTTGACCATTTTTATCTCCCATCAAATAATAAGGTGGCGCTCCTAGTAGCTAAACTAAAAACTGCAGGCAAAGTTTTTTAAAAAAATTGAGAGGTCGGGGGCAATGCCCAAAATGCCGGATTAAAAAGAGTTTGACTATTCTACATGGGCTGCCCTACATGGACTATTCTCCATGGGATCCTTTTTCAAATTTCCTTGGACTGTGGTCAGCAGTCCCCTAACCCCTAAAACACCAAATTAAAATGTTTTGGGCTAAAGAGTGGCCGAATAAGCTAGATTTCTTCTCCTAGTACATAAAAATTGCATTTTTCTATGGCTTGGCCAGATTCGAAACAAAGACCTTAGAGAGGGAGTGAAAGAAATCGATAATTCTTTTTGGCAGTTATTTATATAAACTCTATAGTATAGAATAAGATAGAAAAAATTTCGACAGATTCTCAGTTCACATTCAGCAGCACTTGACCAATTCAGCAACATTTCAAAGTGAGCAATTCAGCAACATAGACACTAAAATTCAATAGCAGTACAGATAGAACATATCAGCACATAGAGAACCAGTTCTTGTTTCAACTCTTAAACCCTGTCGCCTGATCAGTTTTCCTTTCATCCAAACACGCTCGACCATTGGACCATGCAAAACTGATGATTGAGTCTACTTTGAGTGCCTTCTTCTCACATCAATGTCTGTGTGACCCCTGATGCAACGCAAAATGCCCAAGTCTCATCTAGATTGAGACAATGCCATGTTTCAAAACAAAAGAAAGACTAACTACCGCACTTGATCTAAACAAGTGCCAGTACATCAGTATTAGTTATAGAAAATACTTTAGTAAGTAGGATTTGACATATTCAGCAGTACAGAATAAGACAGAAAAAACATCGGCAGATTCCCAGTTCATATTTAGTAGCACTTGACAGATTCAGCAGTATTTCAAAGTGATCGATTCAGCAGTACAGACAATGGCCAAAAGAAATGACAGATTTAGCAATGCAGACGATGAAATTCAATAGTTGTAGCAAGGCCATGTTTTAAAAGGAAAGAGAGACCATATTATGTACTCGATCGGTCGATCTAAACAAGTATCAGTATATATGTATTATTACAAAATAGATTAGCAGTAGCAAACCTCCATTCAAAATACACAACATAATGTATCGGCTTGTCCAAGTGATGTCCGGGTCATACAAAATACGCAGTGCTTTCTTTCCTGCCTGTTAAGCTTTCCTTGTCACACTGTCGCGTGTGGGCCCACTATGTGAGCAGCGTACATTGGAAATAGATATACATCACCGCAACTTTGTTCCACCTCTCCCCATACAAATTGACTATGTCACCAATATAAATTAATTAATTAGTATGACGTTAACTATCTTAACATTGGGATCATCACAAGAAGATTTAGTTGTGCCATATCACTCTTGAAACTTGTCGATGCAATACTCCTAATCCACGGGGAATTTCGACGAACGGTTAGGAAGCTTCCAAGTAACACCGCGATTCAATAGGTAGGACGTGAGCCCTTCCAAGGTGACTTTGGCCAACAAAGGCCTGCTCGTAAGCTCTTCGCCACCATTTCGACCGCATGGAGCTCATGCCATAGAGACAGTGACCAAAGCTTCACCTTGTACCGCGGCAATTCGCATGCCCCTGAATTGAAAAACCTGGGGGATATGACGATGTATGTGGTTTGGCCGTCAATTTGGGCGACGGACACCTTGCCCTCTTTCCCGATGTCGATGATCTCTGCTCTCCGTGATCCTCTTGCGGGCACTGTCTTAGACAACTCCCAATGTTTGTGGTTGTAGGGCATTATGGCTGCAATCCTCGAGTGGGCAACTCTAAGGTGGCGGACAAGCTCTACCAAAGGTGTTAGCTCTACCGACGAGGTGGTGAACTCGTATACAGGCTTCATGCAGACTTACTGGCCGTGGAAGCACCAGATTATGTGGTCGTGGACGTTGTTGTAGGGGACCAATGTCCCGCAGTGGTGGTTGGGGCATCTGCTTCCTTTTCCATCGGTGACTTGGTGGTAGAGCTCCTTGGAGCATGTGGGCAGCCATGCAGCCCTGGCACTGTCTAGACGCATAGGGACGAGGTCGGACCAGAGTATGACTGTAGGTGGGCTTTTGGATAGGGGTGGCGTGGCCTGCAAGATCCGATGCAGTGGGCGAGATGGTGAGGAAAATGTGAGAAGCGCGCACCGGAGAGGATCCCAAATGCGGCCAGGCGGCATTGTCGAGTGGGGATAAATGGCCAAGATGGGATGGCTCTAGTCTTTGAATGATTTTTTTGTTTTTGCAAGGCCTCCGGAGCTGCATCCAGGGCGAAGAATATAGCTTTGCTGGCACGCTGCACTTCACTAAATTATAAGCTAGGCTGGCACGCTGCCATGCACTAAATTAACCATGTCACATCTTAGGGCATTATAGCTAGACTTGCACGATGTTGTGCATGCAGACTAGAGTTACTATTGTCTTGTTTGACAAGATGATGTTTATTTACAGCTCCTATATTCCTAAAAAATACTAGTGTATACAGTATCTAGTAGTAGTACACTTGTACAAGAACTACTACAATACGACTACTACTAGCAGTAGAGTACATGAAATAATCATCTCGTTAGTTCTGCTTCATACAGGAGTTATACCTACTCCTAAAACAGAAGTAGTACACTTGATTGTTAGGCCAACTCTTGTATGCGGTGGAACTAACAAGATTATTGTTTCTAGTTTGCTAAAAAGGATCATAATATGGAACATAGGTAGTACAATACTAGCAGTAGTACACTAAAAGTTTATTTTGCCGTAAACATAGTATAGTAAATACTTACAATTGGAGCCTAGCGCAATCAAGTACCACGTTGTTCCAACATAATGCATCACTAGAGGGGTATAGTTTTAGACCACCTCTTGCAGAATAGTTATAATTAAAAGTGAACTGTCACCGCATTAATACACCTATGATATACTAGTAAATGTTGATCAAATGATGGGTAATAACCTGCACATCTGATCATCTTCTCGCAGTTATCATGATCAAATATCATCACTTTAAAGGATGTGGTGGCAAACTTCTTGAATAGCATAAAGTATCCTACCTTCAAGTCATGTGCATTGACAAAATCTAGCCATCCTTCGTCAAGGATAAACTTGCCATCTTGCTTTCTCTGGTCGACATCCTAGATACAGGCTTTGCAGAACTTCAGCTTGATGGCGTCCGGATAAAAACATTGGCAAAAAGGTGTTGGGTATGCTCCACACGTCTAACCCGCCTGGTATTAACGGCATCTTGCAGAACTCGTCACAGGTGTTATCCACGCGGGTGTTCCTGGCTCGCCCCTCCATCCGGATTACACAGGGCTCTCTTGTCTTCTTCGATGATGAGTCTCTCAAAGCTTGATCTTTTTGCCTGAACACTGCAAAAAAATTCCCGTGGTTAGATAATGTCTCTACCAACTGGCAATAATTGTGAAATACATAATTAGTTGATCGAAAAATGAGCAACGATATTTTGATTATATTGTTCATAAATAGTATTGTTGGATTCATATTAAAAACACTTTTTAACGATGCTAGTTTGGTACCAACATTATTTATATATTCAGAGTAATTTTTGGTCGAAGAAAAAACATGCAAAATAAGGACGCCTTGTTCCGGGGGATGGAGGGCGTAGAGTATAATATAAAGATCAGCTAAGAAAGTACTAAAGTGGAGCAATTTTCTTATCAAAGTACACAAAGTCTTAACTCTAGCTAGAATAAACGCCGGTTATATTAGTACTGCCAAGGTCTAGGCATCACATTAGTGTAGTCCATAATTGACCAGTACAGATATCGAACACCCACGAACAAAAGAACGGACGAACATGATGAGCTCTATCTGCTGCCAATGCTAGAGATACATAGATATACTTGAAATTTTGGCAAAAATCAGCTTGGGCGGCAGCTGCCCTAACTTGCCCAGGTTAAAGGGACCTTCGCCCCTGAGACCAACCAACAAAAACATGTTGAGTGGCCTCCAAAACCATCATAAGTCGTGGATCGATCAATACAAAATTTAAACTTATTATTATAGTTCACCGTAGATCTTGCCTCATAACTTGCTTGCATGTGTAAAATTATACACTAGATGAGAACTACTAGTACTCAACACCAAACCAATGTTAACCAACTTGTACTACTAGATGAGACTACTAGTACTCAACACCAAACCAATGTTAACCAACCGTCAATAAAAGCTTGATCGCATCTCATCATCAAGATCAAGGGTTTCGGGGATTATGTACATACCGCACTGTCACCAGGATGTCTAAGGGATGCGACGGCTCTATAGATGAGGTTTTAGGGGCCGCCGCCCGCTGCCGACCCGCCTAAGACGGGTAAGTTGCTATGGTGGTGGTCGCTAATGGAGAGAAGCGCAATGGCGATAAAAGTAGAGAGACACAGAGTGCATGTGAGAGAGATATGGAGCTAGGGATAGGGCTAGTGATGGAATAAATGCAGCGAGGACAAACGTATGGTGTGGACAAAGCAAACCTTTGTCTTTTCCCGCAATATCCACCTATAAGCAAATCGAATTACCGCCAATACAGTACTACTAGACCTATTATAGAAAATTGGGCATGACAGCTTGAGTGCTTCCATAGGGAAACATTAAACACATAATACATAAGTATATTACATGGTGCCTACAAGCAATACTGGATATAATATTGCAAGTGCTGATACTATAATATAGTATAAAATTATTATGTACGTAGCATTGTAAATTACATGGTGACTACTACTAGCTATAGAAATAATGTTGTGGATGGTGATAATATGCTTTTCTGCATCTGGATCAAACTTCAGAAAGCTCGAGGCAGGATTGGCACGAACCACATTCGCGTCTCGAACATTTGCTCCATATATTCATCTTCTGTATAGTTAAGTGATGAACCTATGGCAGACCCCCATTGACGTGCATGCAGCTCCAATATGGAATAGTTTATGGGCAATGTTGGGAGCGCACTTGTGTAGCAAACACATAGTCTACCTTGAACATTGGAAAAGCTTCGTTAGCATTGGCATCAGCAGGTTCGGGGTTTCAAGGGGGGTTGAGTACTAATGGATGGTTGATTTCCACAAACACTAATCTCCCATCAAGATTATTCCTCTTGATCTATTCCAATGCTACAGGGTCATTCCGATCAAAGGCCCTGCTGAAAACGTTGCAGTGGAGCAAGGGATAAGAGATCAGCTCTCTACCCATGTATGACACTAGATCACCATCGCTGCTGGTTCGTGCACCCCTGGAGTGAATCCATAGGAAGCCCAGTCAAACTATGCCAAGTACTAACTGCATGATACAATATATTCAGCCTCGGCATCATCACCAGCTTGGACGTTTCCGAGTCTTCAATTAATGGAGCCTGTATGACACGGAACCTGCAAGTATACTTGTGTATGCATTTCAGTTAGCAAAAGTATCCGTAAAATGGAGTTGTAAGTAATTTATAAATTTTACTTTTAAATAAGGACACCCACTCCACTTGGTCGGTTCCCAGACCAGAACATCTCGCGGCTCTATCACCGTCTATATGCAATCAATATGACCACCAGTGAGAGTTACGACAATGGCATCGATATACTTTGTTGGTGCAAGATAGTCGTTCCGAAGGATAGTCCAGTCCCTCTCATTAGGAAAATCTATGGTAGCAATGAATTTGTTAAACACCGCCATCGTCCTGTAGTATCATTGGTTGTCAAATCTATACGGTATACGTTTTATCTATATCTTCAGCAGTTCGATACTCGCCTGCTTGTATCTATAAGTGCATGGGGGTCGGGGAAATCTAGAAACCAGATGGATAAATATCAATGCGCTGCACAGGTGGTAGCTCGATACGTGCCATAGTGTATATATTTTGGAGGTACCAGCGCCCGGGTGCTTTGCCATCGCAATCCACTCTCCTCTGGCACCAACCTGGTGACCCTTGTTTTCATATCCATCTTCATCCCAAGTTCCTGGTATGTCATCCTCAACTAGTATAAATGCTTCTACTGTTGGATTGTCTAGTGGCATCAGTAATGCGTCAATACCTTGCAATAGATTTTCTTCATATCTAGGGGCATGCAAGGTGTTCCATAGAGGGGAAAGTGACTAGCTAGATTTGCCGAAAACATGATGAATAAATCATTCATGCAAACAAACACACCGAGGAATAAGGTCTTGTTTGGATTAAATAAAAAGTGTAGGAATTGAAATTTTCCTTTGGTGGTGGCACAGTTGCAACGTTTGGATCAATGGAATGTGGTCCCAAGAGACACAATAACATCATAAATACACTTTTGCGTGAGGTTTTACTTTGATTTGACCATGTTTATAAGGAATCCTATGTTTGTCAAACACATAAAATATAAAATATAAGGACATACTTGATTGGCCAATACACCTTCCATTACGCGTATCGACAATCTTGGTCGTTGTTGTCTTTTCAGTTGGATGAGAGAGGATTGATAACATAGGAATGTCACAGGTTTGCCGATGAAAAATAGGTGATTGTAAAACATAGGAAAACTACCTACATAAATGGCATACGCAAATGATGAGAGTTGCGGCTCAAGTATATGTTCCAATTACTACGGGATTTAGGCATAGGAAGGATTCAAATCCTAAAAAAATCATGCAAAACCGCTTTTTACCTTCACGTCACAGTCGACTATCCATGTATATGGATCAGAGTGAAGTAGGGTGGGCGAACCAAATGGGAGAGCAGGATCTTCCATAATCCCTCGACACATGCCAACCATGTCGCGAGCCAGGCGAGCGGTGCTTAGAAGATCAGCGTGAATGGTGATGTCAACGGTCTGTAGTGGATGTTGCCAAATCCCATTGCCTGGCTGTAGCGCTCTGATATCTTATGCAACATTGCTCCGGACGGACGAACACTGCCGGATATCGTTCCGAAGAAGAGAACTACAGAAGATTTGTGGGGATTGTTGGCGGTTTCTACCTTTCTTCAAGGGTGGATAAGGGCTACCATCGTACACAAGCGGTTAGAGCGGAATAGGAAGATGGTGAGGGGCAGGCGGTTTCTCACCCAAAAAAGATGGGGCGGGCAGTCGGCAATTCTCCTGCGGTTGTCAGATTGACTCCTCTGTCCCGGTGACAAGGCATGTCAACCACAGAAGTTAACATAGACGCTTATGCAAAAATGAACAATAACAGAAAATTAGGTCTATTTCTTAAACGCTCTGGCCCACAACGGAAGCCCCAAATTTGAGGGGCTAATATCTTTTTCCTGTCAGTAGCTAGGGAATAATCGCAAGGGAAATCGCACCATACCGAAAGAAGAAGTTCGAAGTGCCTGGTGCCAGAAAACACAATTTGTTTTGCATGCATATATAGTAAAAGGTCCTAAAATTTACTACTGGTATAGTACTCGCTGTACCCTGTACCTCGTGTCAGGAACCCATCGCAGCTTTGCTCTGACATCCCATAGCCTTCAAATCCTCCTCTTTGCTGCTCTCGTGCCGCCTCCTGCGTGCTCTCTGTCTCTTCTCTCTCCCAATTTTTTTTCAACAAGGCACCCATATACTTCTACCAAGTATGGTAAATACACCACGCCAAGTTCTTGCATAGCTAAAACTAGAATTTTTCAGAAACTCTTGGTGGTTTGGATGTAATGGATTCCTAGTTAGCTTAGAAAGGATTTTGGAAAATTTTAAGATCAATCTATCACATTTACTTTTAGTCCTCTAGTTAAAATTTTACACTGATGGTTGGAGTATATTTTACATCAAGGAAATAAACAAGTGAAAATCACATCGAGGTCCAAACATTTAGCACAAAGGACCCTCCAATTAAGCAAGGAAAACAGTCGGGTTCGGCTCCTTCTCGAGAGAGGAGATGATCAAGCCATACTCTTCATACTACTTCCTCTTCAACTGTTTTCAAATTATGGCCAAATTTGGCGGCATGCAAATTATTGGATATGGGATCATCAATATAAACTATAATGTAGATATAGCCATGACCTCGTTGGTCGTTCGACGAGAAATCCAAGAATGTTCATACCCAATTACAACTAAGATCAATTTTGTTTAAATTTTACCACTTACTTAGAAGGTGGGAGTATATTTTACGTAAGGTTCCTAAAACAGGGAAAATTACATCGAGGTCCATACATTTTGCACTAAGCATCCTAAAATTAATCAGGGAAAACAATAGGGTCGGCTCCTCGAGAGAGCAGCCAATCGAGATGTACTCTTCATACTACTTCCTCTTCGATTGTTTTTGAAATATGGCCAATTTTGGCAGCATGCAAATTTTTGGAACTGAGGTCATCAACATAAAATATGATGTAGATATGGCCATGACCTTGTTCGTCTGGCTTGAAATCCAAGAATGTTCATACTGATTGACAACTAAGCTTAATTTCATTTAAATTTTACCACTTACTTGGACGGTGGGAGTACATTTTATATCAAGGACCTAAACAAGTAAAAATCACGTTGAGGTCCATAAATTTAATTATCACAAAGGACCCTAAATTTAAGCATTGAAAATAGTCGGGTTTGGATCCTTCTCGAGAGAGCACGCAAATGATCGAGCCATACTTATCATGCTACTTCCTCTTCGATTGTTTCCAAAATATGGCCAAATTTGGCGTCATGCAAATTTAGGGATATGAGATTATCAACATAAAGTATGATGTAGATATGGCCATGACCTTTCTCATTGGGATTGAAATCCAAGAATGTTCATACTCATCGACAACTAGGATTAAATTCGTTTAAATTTTACCACTTACTAGGACAATGGGAATGCATTTTACATCAAGGATATAAAAAAGGAAAATGGGTCCGTACATCTAGCAAGAAGCACCATAAATTTAACCAAGGAAAACAGTCAAGTCCGCTCCTTCTCGAGAAAGCACCTCATCGAGCCATACTCTTCATACTACTTCCTCTTCGATTGTTTTCAAAATATGGCCAAATTCGGTGGTATGCCAATTATTGGATATGGGATCATCATCGACAGAAAATATGATTACATATGTCCATGACCTTGGTCGTTCGGCTTGAAATCCTAAAATGTTCATACTCGTTAATAACTAAGATTAAATTTATTAGATTTTACCACTCACTTTTAGGTTAAAATTTTACACGGACCGGGTGAGTACATTTTACATCAAGAACCTAAAAAAGAGAAAATTGCATCGAGGTCCATACATCTAGCACGAAGCACCATAAAGTTAAGCAAGGAAAATAGACGGGTCGACTCCTGGAAAAAGCACCTCATCGAGCCATACTTGTCATACTACTTCCTCTTTGATTATTTTCAAAATATAGCTCAATTTTGCGTCATGCAATTCCTGGATATGGGATCATCATCGACATAAAGTATGATGTACATATGTCCATGACCTCGGTCGTTCGGCTCAAAATCCAAAAATGTTCATACTCGTTGACAACTAAGCTTAAATTCTTTTAGATTTTACCACTTACTTTTAGGTTAAATTTTTACACGGGCGATGAGAGTATATTTTTCAACAAGGACCTAAAAAGGGGAAATTACATCGAGGTCCATACATCTACGAAAAAGGACCCTAAACGGGAAAATTACATCGAGGTCCATATACATCTAGCACGAGGCACCAAAAATTAAGCAAGGAAAATAGTCGGGTCGGCTCCTTCTCGAGAAAGCACCTCATAAATCCATACTCTTCATACTACTTCCTCTTTGATTGTTTGAAAAATATGGACAATTTTTACATGGGCGATGGGAGTACATTTTACACAAAGGACCTAAAAAATGGGGAAATTAAATCGAGGTCCATACATTTACACATAGGTCCCTAAAAAGGGAAAATTACATCGAGGTCCATATACATCTAGCATGAAGCACCATAAAATTAACCAAGAAAAACAACCGGGTCAGCTCCTTCTCGAGAAAGCATCTCATCGAGTCATACTCTTCATACTACTTCCTCTTTGATTGTTTTCAAAATATGGCCATATTCGGCGGCATGTAAATTCTTGGATATGGGATCATCATCGACAAAAAATATGATTTACATATGGCCATGACCTTGGTCGTTCAACTTAAAATCCTAAAATGTTCATACCCAGTGACAACTAAGATTAAATTTGTTTAGATTTTACCACTAACTTTTAGGTCGAAATTTTACACGGACCGAGTAAATACATTTTACATCAAGGACCTACAAAAAGGAAAATTGCATCAAGGTCCATACATCTAGCATGAAGCACCAAAAAATTAAGCAAGGAAAACAGACGAGTCGGCTTCTTCTCATAAAAGCACCTCATCGAGCCCTACCCGTCATACTATTTCCTCTTTGATTATTTTCCAAATATGGCTCAATTTGGCGTCATACAATTCTTGGATATGGGATCATCATCGACATAAAGTATGATGTACATATGGCTGTGACCTCGGTCGTTTTTCTCAAAATCTAAAAATGTTCATACTCGTTGATAACTAAGATTAAATTCGTTTAGATTTTACCACTGAGTACATTTTACATCAAGGGCATAAAAAGGGAAAATTGCATCGAGATCCATACATCTAGCACGAAGCATCATAAAATTAAGCAAGGAAAATAAACGGGTCAGCTCCTTCTCGTAAAAGCACCTCATCGAGCCATACTCGTCATACTACTTCCTCTTCGGTTATTTTCAAAATATGGCTCAATTTGGCGTCATGCAATTCTTGGATATTGAATCATCATCGACATAAAGTATTATGTACATATAGCCATGACCTCAGTCGTTTGGCTCGAAATTATAAAATGTTCATACTCGTTGACAACTAAGATTAAATTACTTTATATTTAGGTTGAAATTTTACACAGGAGGTGGGAGTACATTTTACATCAAGGACCTAAAAAAGGTAAAATTGCATCGAGGTCCATATATGTGAGACCTTGGCGCATGGCTCAATAGGATTGATAGAAAACCCATACCAACAAGTTGCAACTTCTTTTCCGGAAGCTCATTCGAAAAGAACTCTAAGGTTAAGCGTGCTTGGTCTAGAGCAATTCTAGAATGGGTGAACGACCGGGAAGTGGGTACCGGGTGCGCATGAGTGAGGACAAAGTGCGCAGAAAAGACTAGTGTTGGTCTGTGGGGTTAGTCTAGAGATCCTATTGAGCTGCCAGAAGTGACAGCCATTGGTCCGGAGTGACCGGGGGTGTTACAAGTGGTATCAGAGCCGACCCTCGCGGTTACATGGGCGTGTGCGGGTCAGTGGCGGACATGTGGCGCATGGCGCGTGTGGCCCGGAGTGGACACGGCATGGCACATGTGCCGGCACTGGACGCACAAACGTGTGCTAAGAGGGGACGTTCCTAGCTTGTGGTTGATCGACGAGGACGTCGATCTTCTAAGGGTGGGTGTATGTGAGACCCTGGCGCATGGCTCAATAGGATTGATAGGAAACCCATACCAACAAGTTGCAACTTCTTTTCCGGAAGCTCATTCGAAAAGAACTCTAAGGTTAAGCATGCTTGGCCTAGAGCAATTCTAGGATGGGTGACCGACCGGGAAGTGGGTACCGGGTGCGCATGAGTGAGGACAAAATGCACAGAAAAGACTAGTGTTGGTCTATGAGGTTAGTCTAGAGATCCTATTGAGCTGCCAGAAGTGACAGTCGTCGGTCTGGAGTGAGCGCGGGTGTTAAAATATATTTAGCACAAAGGGCACTAAAAATTTGGTCAAACTTTTCATAGCTTGACTTTTAAAAAATAGGCCTTAAGCCTTGGGACCGAGGGAGTACTAATAAAGGGGATAGAGGGTTACCCTCTCCTCCCACCATCCCCTCTCTCTATCACATTCCCATACTCACCTCTCAACTCTGAGTCATTAACCCAAGTTGCTACGATGAAACCAATGCCGAAATATTTGTCTGTGGTGGAGCTGGGGGTCCTCATCAAGCTTTGCTTCAGAGCTGCAGGTGGCTTGATCGATTCCTTCGGCCACAGCGCCTTTTCTGAAGCATCCTTCACATTTCGAGTGTGTGCGGGTCGCGTGCAAGGTGAGGTGTCCGTCACCCTTTGGGTTTCGGCTGACAGCGTCAGAACCCTCATTGCCCGCCGAGCGGCCGTCCAAGCTTACGGCGCCTGCTGCATCAGGCCCGAATGCTTGTGCGGCAGCGGATGCGTTCTTGTCATCTGCAGGTTGGAATCTCATTCCCAATGTGCCAAATTTCAGAGTGTACACGACGAAACCCGTATTAGTGTCTCCCCCTTCATCTGCGATTGTCCGTTCTTCTTCGGTGCATGTGGCTGGTTCTTCGTCAGTGACGCCATGTTCATCTGCTCAACTCATTGACCCCTGTGCAGCAAGTTCGCTCCCCCACTGTAACGAGGTTAGATTTGGAAGATTGGGGCTTTAACCCAAATCCAACGTGCATCTAATCATATTTTAGCAACATCTACTACAGGTCCCTTGTTGAACTTCTTAGTTATATGTCATATTCTTGATAATTGTATTTTGTGTTGTTCTTTATATGTCATATTCTTGATAATCGTCTTTTGTGTTGTTCTGCTTAGTTATGATATATTCTTGATGCTGATTATGCAGGGTTCTATTTTGGTACTTAGATGATGCTTTGTGTTGTTTAGGAATTTTCCATTATGTGTTGTGTTGTTTTTGTATTTTTTTATGATCCATTGACTCATGTGTCCTCATTGTGTAGATTCATCCATTTTGATCTGTGTTCTGATGTTTAAGATTAAATGATATACCTTCTAGCTATTCACATTATTTCAATGACCCGTTAGTTTAGGTAATTTTGGTTATGCTGACACTGTTTATTAAATTTAATTACCTGATGCCTTGTGCTGTTTTGGTATTTTTTATGATGCATTGCATATATGTTGTTATGTCTATACATATAATGCATTGTGTTGTTTTATCCATACAGATTATTCATTGTGCTGCTTAATCAATCTAATTAAATGGTATGCCTTCTAGCTGTTTAATCAATCTAATTTTGAGGACTCACCGGGTTAGGTGATTCTGATGATGCATTGCATTGTTTATGCAATTTAATTTACCTTATACCGTGTGTTGTTTAGGTAATTTTGATGGTGCAATGACGCATTGTGATCTTTATGCAATTTATACGATGCATTGTGGTGTTTTGGTAATTAAAAAGGTCCGACGCAATGGTGATTTCCATGTAGGACGACCCAACTGTAATGCCTAAATTAAACTACATTCTTGACCTGACTGCTCCTGCTCCAGGTGGCTATGAAGATGCTCTCCCCATCATACCAAGGGAGTTGAAGCTGCCAGGTAGGAGAGTGCAGGACTTGGAAAGGGCGAGTGCTGCAAGGTCGGTCACTAGTTCTGCCAAACCTAGAGGATGGCCTAGGTCGATCGGACACCATACCACCATGCATCGTACTAGGTGCTTCTACATACAGTTAGTCTAGCATGACTTGTATATTCTTATCATCCTGACTTACTTCAAGCCTTGCATGAAGGGACACCCCTATGTGACACCCCTGGGATCAAGGCTAAACAAAACTCAGACCTCCGTCTGACATAACCTTAACCTTTAACTCGAGGATATCCAGTGGAGAATCGATAACACAACAGTGATCCTACGACACAAAAATATTACAGGAAGCTCATAACTGAGCAAAGAACCAATTTATTACAAGCATAGGTCACTGACCACAAACATCAAACAACGAAAGGCAAATTATGCTATTAAGTATAGCAAACTTAACAAATGGCCTAAGAGGCCCGAAGCATAATGATGACGTCCCAACCCAAAAATTCTAGGATACTAGCCGGGAACCCCAAGCTACTCGTCGGTGTCGATGTCGTACAGAACTCGTCTTCAGGTGAACACTTACTCTGCCAAAAGTATCAACAAAGCAAGGGTGAGTACAAGGTGTACTCCGCATGACTTATGGCTGGTGTAGTTGCTTTGCATAAAGCCATCTTTGTATTGTAAGACAAGAGGAGGATAAGCTCGTCTAATCAGAGTATTTTAAAAGGGGATAAGAGAGCAATATCTCTGAAATATTGATCATCATCTTTGATGTCCACCAAGTCATCATCATCTGAACCCTAACTAGGATCACCCCCCTGTACCCATGAGGAAGCATCCTTAGGCACATATTGTTCTGCCAAGTTTTACGATTAGGTTATAGTTCTCTATCATCTTAGAATCTAGTCACCAAGAGTTCATAACCATGAGAACGACTTTTCACAAAGATTTAACCCTCTAGTGGTGTACAAATTTACCCGAACGTACCAACCAACTCTTAATGCCAAGTAGCCCTCTTCCTTGGAAGGCTGGCAGAGGGTGGTTGGACACGACCTTTACCTTGGTTTTGCTGAGACCATGAGTCACGCCCTAAGGATGGTTCCGCCGTAACGGGTCAAATCCCGAATCCGGTCCCTAGAGATGTGAGGCGAGGTTGGTTTACCAGGGGCTCCATCGACCCCAAGAAACCCCGACCAAAATTACCTACCTGTTATGATGCACCCTTCACCTGCCAAATCTTTCAAAAAGTTTTCAATGCGTATGTCGAATGGAATGCCCAAAATATGTGACTCATGGAATCTAGTAGGCAAGTTAATCAGGAGAGGGGTTCCCAAGCCCCGTGTAGCTGTACGCTCATCTCGGTTCCAAAGGCAAGAACTCGGTTCCTAGTGGTGGCGAGCATGGGACTAGAAAATACACATCCCACCGTGGCCTCACATACAAGCCTTAGCATGTTTAATCTCATATCACCTCTGATCTCAAATCATCATGTTCTCCAGTCCTACTAGATTCTCTGCATCTGATACATCATATGGTTGAACCAGCACTGACAGCTATGCATGGCTAAGCAGGACACAAATATAAGCTCTAGCAGTGCACACAAGCCAAACCTAGTTATTCTAGGAGCATTGGATCAGGTAATATAAGCTCAAAGGTAGTAATGCAATAGATAGGATACTCTATCTATCGATAAAAGACCACAGTAGAATCGTATGCATCATGGCAGAAATTGAAATGCTTTTGAAATCATAGGATTATATCATGGTGGGCTATGCTTGCCTTTGCCCGTTGATAACCAATAAGCAGATCTTCAGAATCCTGGTACTTGACTTGATTACAATTGGTCAAGTATTGTTCGTCGATCTTCGATGGTCTTGATGTCGGTCTTCATTCTCGATCTCGACCTCGATATCGTATTCTACCGGGAAGAACCAAATCACCGGAAAGAAAGGAAACAATCAACACAAGGCATCAATGCAATGATCAAGCAAGGATGATGATATGACAAGTTTAATTTGTACTTAAATGTAACCCTAATATATGCTCGGCAGTTTAATCAGGGTTCCAAGGGGTATAAACCCTAACTCAGGGAAACTTCGGAATCACCTATGAGGGGTTACTAAATTATACTTGTCATTGAAGGTGTTTATCAATGCATGACTATAGTTTAATTAGGTAGAACTCATTTTTCTGAACATTTTGATATAATGTTTGTATTTTTCTGACTTATAAATAATTAGATATGAATTTTACAAGTTTTATTCATTTTTTGAAATTATTAAACCATTTTAAAATATTTATTGCGTAAGGCTGACATCAGCACATGCACCAAATACTTTTTACACCATAGGCACACCTAGCCACAGTGGCTGACAGCAGGGCCCAAGGCCACCTTAGCTGCCACGTTAGCAAGTGGGACCGGAGGGCCGTTTGACCGAGCTGACCTGCGGGCTGCTGATGTCACAGTGACGTTAGCCTGATTTCACCGACGGTGAGCTCCTAGGTGGTCGACGGGGACGATGCTAGGGGCAAATCAGCAAGCGCGAGTGGGCGCGTTCAAACGAGGCTACCGACACGAACTTCACTAGGGCGACGCCGCTGCATATTGGTCGTCGGAGCTAGCACTACGGCGAGCAGCGGCGATGGCACACGGCAGAGGTCAACGCGGGGTCGAACCAGAGGGGGAGGAGGGGCTAGGGAAGGTTCTATAGAACCATGAGCTCACCCTGATGCTTGAGGTAGGGTCGGAGAGGCGAGACAAGGCGCTATTCGACGATGAACGGCGGCAACTGGCAGCAACGGGAGCTCTTGATTCCGACAATTGGAGGCACGCCGGGCTACGTGAGCTAGCTAGGAAGAACGAGTAGGCGGTGGCGGTCTCTACGGTGGTCTCAGCCGATCTCGGGGTGACCGGAGATGGCAAAAGCGACGGTGCCTGCGAGGTAGGGTTCCGGCCAGGAGAGAAATTGGGGAAAGAGGAGAGGATAAGGCTCAACTGATGGCGGCAGGGGGTCTTATAGATGACGGTAGCGTCGGTTGCGCGCATCTTGGCGGGGCGGGCATCTCGGCGAGGCAGGGACGACGAAAACAACGACACGCGGGAGCTTCCTCGCTGTTGTCCTTCTATCGGGAGGAAGAAGAAGCGAAAAGGACGACAAAGAGGTATGGGCCGGGTGGGCTGGTTTGGGCCCGAGGTGGGCTGCTACATCACGACAGGTAAGCGAGGGAGAGGGATATGGGCCGGCCTGGTAGTTAGGGTTTGTAGTTTTTTTATAGAAATTTTTTTCTAATTCTGTTTTGTAATTTCAAATACAAACTTTTTTGTGATATTTCAAAAATTACCAAAGGATTTGTAAAGTATATAAAATACTCAGGGCCCCTTTTAATCCATTTGGGCTCCATAACTTTGGTACTTTTCAAAATATGAAAACCATTTTGAATAAGTTTCAAAGAGAGAGGAAAAGGGTTAGGGTTTTGCTTTAATTTTTCTTAGTTGCATTTTTAGAGGATGGTCCTAATGATGCACAATAAAAACCCTAATTGGTGATTAACTAAAACTGGGGTGTTACACATCTATCCCCTTACGAGAATCTCGACCCAAGATTCCTAAGGTAGGAAAAGAGACAGAGAGAGAAAGAAACAACATTACACTAAGGATAAGTGGGAAACACACTAAACAACACACGGAGTATCTCATGGTCAACTCATGGATGGAGTGTTCAGAAACAACTCTGAGATGACAAACATGAAACACGTTAAGGTAAAGGAGGAAACAACATGACAAGGTTTCAATTTGTTAGATACATGGTCTTTAGAAGGATTGAGACCATGGAGCTCATAGAAGAGATTAAGATTCTAAAGGGAAAGGTTCCAACAGAAGGAACGTAACACGGACTTCGATAAACAACCTCTACTAAACGACTTAAGTAGAGATTTCAGGTTGCAGAGATATGGATCAAAAAAACCAAGCTGTTGAACTATTTTTGAAATAGAAGGGTCACTCTTCATTCAACAGAAGGCCAGGACAGAAAGGTGTTTTGTGGAGAGGACTCATAAGAGTCAAAAGGGACATGTAGCAAGACGAACTTCTGATTGCCAAAATCATAGTCACTCTTAAAACATGATTGGGTAAACGAAGGAAATTCTTTATTCATCCAGGTATACCAAAATATTTGCCATAGATCATGGTATCACTTTTACACCACCAAGATTAATAATAAAAAAGATTCTTGATGACACGAGAAGAAAGAAACTTCATTCTCAGACTTCAATTACTTGGCATAACAATATGATTACCAACATAAAAGAGTCTTGAGGATCGACCGAGAGACATTTAACAACACTACTTTAAATGTTCTCCTTGTTGTTCGAGGAAAAAACATCAAGTAAAGGTCACACTTTGGATACAAAGGAAACCATAAGCACAACTCTACAATAAATCATAGAAGAAGCCTCATGAAGGGTGGTTGTTATTGCTGATTCAAGAGGATATGACAGTAGGTATTTCCGGCTAAGTGTGTCAACCGTTACATCAATCTTACCGGATTTACAAAGAGACCTATGTCAAAACCTTGAGGAACACCAACCATCATTTGTTGCTTGAGATTCAACTTTGGTTACGTGAGATGATATTTCAGACTCAGCATGTCCGAATAGATAGTTTGCAACATTTACCACAAAGGTAAAGTCACTAGATTCTCAAGATAGGTACTATAGTGTAAAGCTCCAAAATATGAGCTAGATTTCTAGACCCATGTATTAGCAACTTGTCGAAAGAAAACTTCACAATCATAAAGTACGGAAAATCAAACACACATGTGTCCTTAAGGATCAGAGTTAACTCTACTCGAATCCATGGTGACATCTTTCAATAATTGCACATGAACCGAAGAAGGTTACTTCTAACATCCAGAACATGTACTTTGAGATGACTCAAAGACGATTCTCAAAAGTTTCCAACATTATTGCCAATTATTCCATATGAATCTAATCTTTCATGGAGAAGATAAGGATGCCATCGGCTCAACAACTAACTTATCAAGACACTCCAAGAAGATTGACTCATTTTTTACTTGAACAAGGCAAATGCATTGGTCAAACCAAAGAGAATGAAGATGTACCCAAGTGAAACATCACGAGAAGAAACATCACCAAGATAGTCCTTGGAACTGAGTTTGATTTGACAATAACCCAAATCAAATCAAAGGTGGGGGAAGATAACATATCCACGAAGGAAATACTATCTTTCTTCCGCATGAACAAAAATAGAGATCCCTTTAATAAGGAACAAAGTTGATTAGAACTTTTGTCTTACAACTCTCCGAGTTGCTGTGTAAGCTCAAGCAACTAGTTCAGGGGTATCCAGTGCGGGTCCTTGGAGAAAGGAGTAGGTCAGAGAACTAACTTGCTCAAGAACTTGACATCACGGTCATGTGGGAACATGGCGATACTTCTAGTAGACATCTAGAATATCACGAACCACCGATATGTCGCTTAATTCGAGAGGAAACTTGCTTGGTAAGGCAAGAAGACATAATCTCAGAGCTTCGGCACAAGTCTAACTCTTTGACTAAAGAGAGTGTACCAGAATAGTGGACTTGGCAGCACAACCATTCTTTGCTTAGTGATAGGGTTAACCATCACTGTAAGAAGGACACAAATGTCCTTAGAGTTCAAAGCAATGAAAATTGCTAGGAATCTCAGATAGCCACATTATTACGCACATGCTTCACTTAAGGGCACGAAATCTCGAAGAAGGGTGGTAAAGATGTGTAAAAGCATCAATTCATTAAGGGTTAATGAAACTCAACATGACCTCTTATTATAAAATAGTGTGATACTTTAAGGTAGAACAGATGAAAGGCAATCAATGCCTCTTAATCTGCGGACTACAACACTTTGACCTGGTCCTAGATATGACAAGGTACTGGAGTTTGTTTCTCCTAGACATCCCGAAATGGTTTGTCTTGATGGACCACAAGAGTATCTTACATCAGAAGACACCAATGTGCATGTACTACTTGGCTACCAACTGGTAGACAAAGGTCGGAAAACAACGAGGGATGAAGAACATTCTTAGGATAGAATCCCGAGATGTGGATGCATAGATTATCAATCTTCCGAAAACCAATGCATAAAAGGTTAAGGTGTGGTAGAGTCATGAGTATAGATGCCAGACTCTCGAGGAGTACTCTTGTCGTGATCTAGTTGGTTCCATTAAAGAACATCTGCCGTAGCATGTGGTAGGGGAATGATACGTCGTAAACATATCTATAATTTTTGATGTTCCATGCTTGTTTAGTATCAAATTTGCTATGATTTGTCTACACTTTGAGGTATTTTTATACATTTTCTAGGACTAACCTATTAACAAGATGCCGCACTGCCAGTTGCCTGTTTTCTGTTGTTTTTGGTTTCAGAAAAGCTAGTAAGGAAATATTCTCGGAATTGGACGGGACAAAAGCCAAAGTCAATATTTCTCCAAAGAGAACACGGACTCCAGAGGAGAGACGGAGGGGCGCCACAGGGCAGCCGCACCTCCCAGGTGCGGGCCCATCCTAGGCCGCGCCATGGCAGGGTGTGGGCCCCTGGCCGCCCTCCTGCCTCGCCTCTTCGCCCTATAAAAGCCCCCCGATACAGAAACCCTAAACACCCGATCAGATCTCCAAGAAATAGTCCATAGCCGCCGCCACCATCATCCCTAGATCGGGAGGGGGGTATGAAGCTCTTCCCGGCACCCTGCCAGAGGGGAGAGATCATCCCGGAGGCCTTCTTCATCACCATGCCAGCCTCCAGTATGATGCGTGAGTAGTTCACCCTTGGACTATGGGTTCATACAGTAGCTAGATGGTTGTTTATCCTCCTTTGTGCTATCATTTTTAGATCTTGTGAGCTCCGTTCATGATCAAGATCATCTATTTGTAATCATACATGTTGTGTTTGCAGCGATCTGATGGATATTGAAATACTATGTTAGATTGATTATTGATTCTATCATGTCTATGTTGTTTGTGATCTTGCATGCTCTCCGTTGCTAGTAGCTATCTTGGCCAAGTAGATTCTAGTGACTCCAAGAGGGAGTATTTATGATCGATAGTAGGTTCATGCCTCTAGTAATCTGGGGAAGTGACAGGAATCTCTAAGGTTGTAGATGTGTTGTTGCTATTAGGGAGAAATCAACAATCTTTTGTTCATGGACCAATTGTATTGTTTACTTTACAGTCATTGCTGAATGTAGTTATCCGTTGCTTGCAACTTAATACTGGAGGGGGTTCGGATGATAACCTGAAGGTGGATTATTAGTCATAGATGCAGTTTGATGGCGGTCTATGTATATTGTTGTAATGCCCAATCAAATCTCATAGGAATCATGATGTCTAGTATTTGCATTGTTATGCCTTCTCAATCTGTCAATTGCCCCGCTATAATTTGTTCACCCAACATGTTATCTATCTTAAGGAGAACACCTCTAGTGAACTATGGACCCCCGTCCAATCTTTACCATTGTTACATCATCTACTGTTACCGTTTACTTTCTACCATCAACCATTACCTTCCACACTATACGTTTAATCCTTTGCTTTCAGCAAACCAGTGAGATTGACAACCTCACTATAAGTTGGGGCAAAGTCTTGAGTTTGTGTTGTGTAGGATTCCAAGTTGCTAGAAACACCTTGGAGTTGTTTCCTTGCTCCTCTAGAGAATTACATACTAGGTCAACTGACTGAGCAATGACATGCCTAGAAGGCACCTAAGCTTTGAAGGACTAGAAGATATATCAATTTTTTTCCAAAATCAACACAAGATAAGATAAACCAGAACTAGAGGGAAACTGGATAAGGAGTAAAAGAAGCATACTAGAGTTTTCGCAAATACGTTTCATCTTTAAAGTATTTTTCACAAGAACTAGACTCAACATCGACCAATAGCAAGGTTTTCCTTGGGTCGGTACTGCTCTGATACCAAAAACCAGTGACACCCCCGGGATCAAGGCTAAACAATCTCAGACCTCCGTCTGACATAAGCTTAACCTTGAACTCGATGATATCCAGTGGAGAATTGATAACACAACAGTGACCCTACGACACAAAAATTATTACAGGAAGCTCATAACTGAGCAAAGAACCAATTTATTACAAGCATAGGTCACTGACCACAAACATCAAACAACGGAAGGCAAATTATGCTATTAAGTATAGCAAACTTAACAAATGGCCTAAGAGGCCTGAAGCATAATGATGACGTCCTAGCCCATAGATTCCAGGCTGCCGGCCGAGAACCCCGAGCTACTCGTCGGTGTCGATGTCGTATGGAACTCGTCTTCAGGTGAACACTTACTCTACCAAAAGTATCAACAAAGCAAGGTTGAGTATAGGGTGTACTCCGCAAGACTTATGGCTGGTGGAGTTGTTTTTCATAAATCCATCTTTGTATTGTAAGACAAGAGGGAAGAGAAGCTCGTCTAATCAGAGTATTTTAAAAGGAGATAAGAGAGTAACATCTCTGAAGTATTGATCATCATCTTTTATGTCCACCAAGTCATCATCATCTGAACCCGAACTAGGATCACCCCCTTGTACCCATGAGGAACCATCCTTAAGCACATGTTGTTCTGCCAAGTTTTACGATTAGGTTATAGTTCTCTATGATCTTAGAATCTGGTCACCAAGCGTTCATAACCGTGAACACGACTTTTCGAAAAGATTTAACCCTGCAGGGGTGTACAACTTTACCCACACGTACCAACCGACTCTTAATGCCAATCTATTAGCCCTCTTCCTTGGAAGGCTGGCAGAGGGTTGTTGGACACGTACTTTACCTTGCTTTCGCCGAGACCATGAGTCACGCCCTCAAGATGGTTGCGTCGTAACGGGTCAAATCTCGAAGCCAATCCCTAGAGATGTGACGCGAGGTTGGTTTACCAGGGGCTCCATGGACCCCAAGCAACCCCGGCCATGCTTACCTACCTGTTATGATGCACCTTTCACCCGCCAAATCTTTCAAAAGGTTTTCAATGCGTAGGTCGAATGGAACGCCCGAACTATGTGACTCATGGAATCTACTAGGCAAGTTAATCAGGCGACGTGTTCCCAAGCCCCGTGTAGTTGTATGCTCGTCTCGGTTCCAAAGGCAAGAACTCAGTTCCTAGTGGTGGAGAGCATGGCACTAGAAAACCACATCCCATTGTGGCCTCCCATACAAGCCTTAGCATGTTTAATATCATATCACCTCTAATCTCATCTCATCATGTTCTCCTGTCCTACTAGATTCTCTGCATCTGATACATCATCTGGATGAACGAGCACTGACAGCTATGCATGGCTAAGCAGGACACAAATATAAGCTCCAGCAGTGCACACAAGCCAAACCTAGTTATGCTAGGAGCATTGGATTAGGTAATATAAGCTCAAAGGTAGTAATGCAATAGATAGGATACTCTATCTATCGATAAAAGACAACAGTAGAATCGTATGCATCATGGCAAAAATTGAAATGCTTTCAAAATCATAGGATTATATCATGGTGGGGCTATGCTTGCCTTTCCCCGTCGATATCCAATAAGTAGATCTTCGAAAGCCTGGTACTTGACTTGATTACAGTTGATCAAGTATTGTTCGTTGATCTTTGATGGTCTTGATGTCGGTCTTCATTCTCGATCTCGATATCGTATTCTACCGGGAAGAACCAAATCACCGAAAAGAAAGGAAACAATCAACACATGGCATCGATGCAACGCTCAAGCAGAGATGATGATATGACAAGTTGAATTGTACTTAAATGTAACCCTAATACATGCTCGGCAGTTTAATCGTGGTTCCGAGGGTCATAAACCCTAACTCGAGGAAACTCTGGAATCACTTGTGAGGGGTTACTTTGTTCTTCTAATTATACTTGTCATTGAAGTTGTCTATCAATGCATGATTATAATGTAATTAAGTAGAACTATTTTTTCTGAACATTTTTATATATTGTTTGTATTTTTCTAACTTATAAATAATTAGATATGAATTTTACAAGTTTTATTCATTTTCTGAAATTATTAAACCATTTTAAAACATTTATTGCACAAGGCTGGCATCAGCACATGCACCAGATACTTTTTAGGCCACAGGCACACCTAGCCACAGTGGCTGACAACGGGGCCCGAGGCCACCTCAGCTGCCACGTTAGCAGGTGGGACCAGAGGCCGGTTTGACCGAGCTGACCCGCGGGCTGCTGATGTCACGATGACTTTAGCCTGACGTCACCCGACGGTGAGCTCCCAGGTGGTTGACGAGGACGGCGCTAGGGGCAGATCAGCAAGAGCGAGTGGGCGTGTTCGAACGAGGCTACCGACGCGGACCTGACTAGGGCGGCGCCGCTGCATATTGGTCGTCGGAGCTAGCACTACGGCGACCGGCAGCGGCGGTACACGGCAGAGGTCAATGCAGGGTCGAACCAGAGGGGAAGGTGGGTCTAGGGAAGGTTCTGGAGAACCATGAGCTCACCCTGATGCTTGAGATAGGGTCGGAGAGGCGAGGCGAGGCGCTATTCAACGGCGAACGACAGTAACTAGCGGCGACGAGAGCTCACGATTCCAACGATTGGTGGCACACCGGGCTAGATGAGTGATGACCCACAAGTATAGGGGGTGTATCGGAGTACTTTCGATAAATAGGAGTGTCGATCCCAACGAGGAGCAGAAGGTGCTGAACGGTGGTATGGAGCAGGAAATCCCTGTGAATACTTAGCAAACGGATATTTAGTGGTTTTCTGATAAGGTAACAAAACAAAGAGATAGTAATAAAGACAACAAACAGACGGAGCAAGTGGCCCAATTCTTTCTTAGTAAAGTACAAGCCGGTGGAAATACTTATAAGGACCAAACGTTCTCGAGGACACATGGGAATTCTGTTAAGTGCTTTCGCTTCAAATAGCTGAGTACTCTTCTCTGGTGTTGTAAGTGTTGTGTGGGTGAACCTGTGATAACATATCGACCTTACTTGGACTAATACATACTTGTGATTAAACCCCCTGCAAACATTCGTAACTATAGGAAAGTAATTAAGATATAAATCTAACCACGGACTTAAACTCTGAGATCCTATGCTCCCTTGTGCAAAGGTGTCCTAACGGGGGTTCAGGTTTCTGTCACTCCGGCAACCCTACAATTAGTATCCAAATACACAATGCATTCCCCTAGGCCCATAAATGGTGAAGTATTATGTAGTCGACGTTCACATGACACCACTAGAAGAATAGAACCACAACTTAAATACTAAACCATTGAATAATAACTCAACACAAATCCACTACTAACAACATGACTTCTCCCATGTCCTCAAGAACTAAACGAACTACTCACAAGACATCATACGGATCAAGATCAAAGATGATATGGTAATCGATAAAAATCTGAACATAAACAATAATCCAATGGTTCCACTCACAAGCATCAACTACAATAGTAATCAACACCGGTAAAGTTTCCCCTAATGAACTAAGCAATATCCAACACAATTGTTACAGTGGTATGGAGTGGTGATGATGGTGCTGGTGGAGATGATGGTGTGGATGATGATGATGATCCCGATGAAGCCTAGCTTGATGACGTTGTTGATGGCAACGATCTCCCCTCTCCGGGAAGGAATTCCCTCGTCAGAAATCTATCTGTCGGAGAGATCTTTCTCTCTCGGTTGCTCCCCTGGTGTTAGGGTTCCGTAGGGAAGATATAGGCGAAAGGGCGGAGTCCAGAGCCGGGCAGGTGGGCCACACCTGCCCTAGGCGCGGCCTAGGGGGGACCCGTGCCTAGGGGGTGTGGGCCCCCTGCGGCCCTTCTTCGCTCCTCCTTCTGGCTTCCTCAATCTTCTGGAAAAATAATATTTTCCCATATTTTTCTGGTATTTTTCTGATCTTTGCGACATTGCACCAAAACGCCTTCTTTTCCATCAGAATCCAAACTCCAACAATTCATCCTCCAAGAATCATCCAACATGCATAAACAGATGAAAAGCCATAAGTAATACCTCATAATAAGACATATATCAATGAATAGAGGTAAATTATGATATAGAATGGTGATGAAAATTGGGCGTATCAACTCCCCCAAGCTTAGTCCTTCACTTTTCCCCAAGCGAAAACTGAGCTCAGTAAACATGTCCACATGTTTATGGAGTGAAGTGTCGATAAAAGAATACGAACAAGAAGCATCACACTTACCATTGCACAACTCATAGAAGAAATCAACTCACCATTATATAACTTATCTTGCAACAAGTATGGAGGTCACAATAGAGATGCATAAAGATAAATCATAATTGGAATTGGCAAACTTTTTTCTTGGTCAGAGAACACCTGGCAAACAGTTTCACAAAAAGCTTTTTGTAGAGGTTTACAAACAGGAGCACTCTTTGCTCAAAAAGGTCTTTCAAAGGAATACTCAATAGATAAGAGTTTTGTGCAAACAAGGAAGATAAAGAACATGATTGAATAAATCACCATATGAATGCTTGAAACACAACAACTCAAATACTTGCTGGAGATAGAGAGGAAGTAGGTTTACTGACTCAACTTGGAAATAGGAGAAATGTCCCTTTATAGAGGGAAGCAGGGATTACAAGTCATAAAGAGGTTCCAAAAGATTATGGTACTTACTAGCTTTGAGCCCTCATTGCCCCTATCATAGGCATCTTGAGATTATTAAGGTTAAAGTGCACAAAGATGGAGTATATGCTTGACGAAATACAAGTTGGCAATCTCATGTCCCTTGAATATGAGGGCCACTCCTCATGCTACTCAACTTCAGTTACTGGTAAGTTCTTGTCATTGTAAGTACATGCATATCATAGAGAACCGCCAACGGGGTACCCCTTGCACATGGTACATGAGCTTTCCCATAACCAAAATGAAAAGGCAAGCAGACAATGAGCATCTCAGCGATCTTTTTATTTACTATGTGCATAGCTTTTTATTGAGGATGCTTCATAGATAGCTCACCATGGTGATGCTGCAAGTTTCCACCATGATTAGGCATGGTTTAGGCTAGCGGCCCAGGCGTTTCTCTAACACAAAATACAAACTCCGTGGACTTACAAGTTCCCTCTTTATTTCACACCGGTGACATCCACAAACAAAAGAGCACGATATCAATTGTGTACATAGTACAAGTGCAATGTTGAAAACGTTCCTCGTGACAGCACGGTTCTGCTAATTCCAACGTATAGGTGCAAGCATATACAACTTCGATGGCATAATGGTTCAAGTCTATTAGGGGCAAGGAAATAAGGCGTGCCATCAAGTTCGTGAGAGCTTTACTAACTAGTTTTCACATAACAAAATACTTTTTAATTCGAAAGATAGATGAAGCTTGAGAATTTTCTTGGAATAGCAACAATGCTAATAGGTAGATATAGTGGACACAAATGGCACAGGTTTTGTTCAAAGGGATTGGAAACATGAGAAGTATGCCTTCTCAAAACAGGTTTTTGGCTAGCAAGGATGGGTAGCAAGCAAGAGAGTTGAAAGAAACAAGCAAACATACAAGTAATAAATCCAAACATGCAATCTTCCTTGAAGACACAAAATATCTTAAATAAAGAATACTAAGCTTATGAGCCAATTAAGAAAGAAAATATATGATACAAAATACATGTAGGCTTTTTTCTCTTTTTCTTCAAACCTCAAAAATTGTTGCTACTGACCTGAGCTTGGTTTGCCAAAACCAATTTAGACCTACTTGATGCTCCCGAAGTGATGTCAATACTGATCAACAAGATCCATCATATAATAGAGATTGCAAACTAAAATAACAAGTACAAAAAGTAAAAGATGAGACTTCTCATTAATATTCAATAAAGGCACTCACACCAAGGGATACATAGATAACTAACTAAAGGAGAGATACTCCACATGCAAACCAAACTATAAGATAACCTCTCTACCAAAGATATGAATCCACTTAAAAAGGTAAAAGATAAAAGATAATGGTGGTGATACCGCGACACTCCCCCAAGCTTGGAACAAGCCAAGGGGATGCCAAACCTGATGATGAATTACTCCTTCGGTGGTGGTGGTGTTCTCTTGATAATCTCTTCAATAAGTTTCTTCAAATCCTCAAACTCGAAGGTTAGGGCACGAATCAGCTCCGAGTTTTGCTCTATGCGGTTCAGGATCATGTCGGGCTGAGAATTCCAGTCCTTGTTGTTCTTTCCCCACTCTTTTTCCATAGTATGGTCCTTCCCTGCATGGTTAGAACAAGGCATATCCCAAAAGAGGGCAAGTTCCCTTTGGGCACATGTTGATATTGACGCTCATGTATTAGGGTATGGAAGGGTCTCTTGGTACGTGGAGGTGATGATCTTGGAGCGAGGGTATGCCACGGAGGTTTCCCTCCTGTAGACATCTGTGCTGTCCTCCTAATCTTGATAGGTCTTGCCACCACTCCAATGCTTGCGACGGTAGCGCGGGTGTCCGGATGCTTGTCCTCCTCCATGTCACCTTCATACCCTACCAAAATCTCCTCCTCCTTGGGGTTTTGAGGATCTTCTTCCTCGGGCTTCTTGCCTTTGTCGTTGGCGGAAAATGGCGCTCTAAACTTGAGAAGATCTCCTCACAGAAACAGATCGAAACGAAAACACGACAAGAACATGATGCACGAACATCGGGGGATCCGGGGGGGTGGTTATATATTACGAAGTTTCAAAGCATAAGGAAGGTTTCGGTACGAAACCGAGAAGGAGATGGAGCTTGGGGTGGCACACCCCCTCCAGGCGCGGCCAGGCAGGGGCCCGCACCTGGGGTGGGTTTGCCACCCCGGCCTCCGGTTCCTCCTATGTTCCGTCTCGTAACTTCCCTTGTGTATTAAAAACATAAAAAATATAAAAATATTGGGGTTTCATGAACCTTCTGTTTTCACCACTTTTACCTATTCAACGACGAACTCTGTAGATTCCTTTTCTCCTTCTCTTGGAAATCCCTTCCTTGACAAGGCAATACACAAACCTCAATGACAACATTAGTGTAAGCAAAAAAATAAACCTTTGGGTGCACACTTCAACTGAAAACCCATCAAAACAAAAGCTTCTCTAAGAGGCAAATGCAAATGACGGTAGAAATCTGTCAAAACAGACCAACAGGTAAAGATTGATTTTTTTGAAAATCTTCTGTTGCTCAAATCAAAAAGTGTAGAACTAATGAAAGTTGGGAAACAACTCATAGAACAAGCACAGAAAAATTCAGCTCCATCCTAAGTACTGAGCTCCCTCACGAATTTTTACAATTCAGCACAAAAAATCTGTCCTAGGACAACCACTTTTCACAACTCCTCCACTTCTCAAAAGTAGTTGAACTTGACACAAAAAACAAAACAAAAAGGACAAGGAGCGGTTATTACTGAATTAATAACTTCCAAGACTCGAAAAAAATCTTGGGTTATCTCCCAACAAGTACTTTTCTTTAATAACTTTAAGTTAGGCTCGAAACTTTCAAAGATGCTCACATAGGAGATAAATATTTGAAGTGAAAGAGAGCATCAAGAAGCAAATAACCAACACATTTGAGTCTAAACCACTTCCTATGCATGGTAGTATTATGAGAAAACAAATTGTTGAAACAAAAAGCCACTAGCATAGGAAGACAAAATAGATGCAACTTCAAAGCTTTCAACATAAAACGGGGAAACTTAACATTCTTGAGATGCATAAAACCGTGTTTCCCTCTCTCAAAATAACTTTCAGTAGCACTTTGAATATAGTTGACAATATAACTGTCACTGTCAACAACTTTATCATCAGAATAAACATACTTACAGTCACCAAAAAGAGGTCCAAGGTCATAAACTGGATCAATAGAAGCAAGTTGTTCCATCCTGAAATATTTATTAGGAAAACTATTTTCACAAGGAGATTTAGCAAATTTGGAAAAGTTAAACTCATAAGAATCTCCATCAAACTTAGTTAAAACTTTTTCCTTCTTACAATCTATAATAGCTCCACAAGTGTTCAAGAAAGGTCTACCAAAAATGATAGGACAAGTTTTACTAGCTGCTGAGTTAAGACTAGAAAATCAGCAGGATATTTAATCTTACCATAGAGAACTTCCACGTCTCTTACAATACCAATGGGGAAAATGGTTTCCTTATTAGTGAAGTGAATAACCACATCAATGTCCTCAATCTCACAAGGACCAATCTCATGCATAATTTCCCTGTAAAGCTCATAAGGAATAGCACTAGAACTAGCACCAATATCACATAAACCATAATAGCAATGATCACCAATATTAACAGAAAGCATAGGAACACTAGCTTTACTAGGATGAGAGATAATATTAGAAGCGTCTTCACAGAAGACAATGTGCTCATCCTCTATATTTCTAGTGACAGTGTCTTTCACAATAGCTACCACAGGCTCAACATTCAATTGCTTATCAGGCTCCACAGTTTCCTTTCTACCTTTGTTATTTGCACTAATAATCATAGAATACTCCTTTACCTTAGCTAGGAAAGATACTTTCTCAACATTAGGTTCAAGAACAATATGATTAGTAGTACAAACTTTAGTACTTCTAACAGGAACATGTCTAACAACATCTTTATAAGGAGCATGGTACTTATTCCACTTATTCTTGGGAATTTCAATATAAGAGGCAAAGGCCTTAAAACAATTGGCAATACTTTGGGAATCAAGACAAAACTCATTACTAATATCACGGAAGTCATCAGTTCCCATAAAAGATTTAATGCATTCATAATCATAGTTTATACCTGACTTTCTTCCTTTGTCATTCTTCCAAGCTTTAGTGTTATCTTGAATACGGTCTAGGATATCCCATTTAGCTTCTTCCTTCATACGTGTGAATGATCCAGCATAAGAAGCATCTAGTAAATCTTTATCATGAAGATAAAGCCTAGCATAAAAGTTCTTGATAATAATATTGTTAGGGAGTTCATGAATAGTACATTTAAGCATTAGTAACTTCAATTTCCCCCAAGCTTGAGATGTACTCTCTCCATCACAAGGCCAAAAGTTATATATCAGATTTCTATCCTTATGAATCTCACTGGGAGGATAAAATTTAGAATAAAAGAGAGTTGCCATCTCCTCCCATTCCATAGATTGTCCATTCTTTAGCAGCTTATACCATTCTTCAGCTCTACCTTTCAAGGATATGGAGAGTAACTTCTTGTTCACCTATTCAGTTGTGATACCTGCACACTTAAACAACCTGCATAATTCATGGATAAAAAGCAAGTGATCACCAGGATGGACAGTTCCATCCCCTAAATAATAATTATCCATAACACGATCAACAATACTTGTAGGTATCTTAAAAGGATCTATCTCAACAGGTGGTGGTTCATCTACTACCCTAACAGTGGTAGTAGTTTTCCCAAACAGAAAACCAAGTGGGTTGTCCATATTAGAAACAAAGCAACAAACAGAAACAAAAGCAATACTCACAATAGAAGTTTCCCTTACCAGTTCTACTCTTCAATAGCGCTTCACTCCCCGGCAACGGCGCCAAAAAGAGTCTTGATGACCCACAAGTATAGGGGGTGTATCGCAGTACTTCCAATAAATAGGATTGTCGATCCCAACAAGGAGCAGAAGGTGTTGACTAGTGGTATGCAGCAGGAAATCCCTGTGAATACTTAGCAAACAGATATTTAGTGGTTTTCTGATAAGGCAACAAAACAAAGAGCAAGTAATAAAGACAACGAACAAATGGAGCAAGTGGCCCAATCCTTTCTTAGCAAAGGACAAATCAGTGGAAATATGGGAATTCTGTCAAGTGCTTTCGCTTCAAATAGCTGAGTACTCTTCTCTGGTGTTGTAAGTGTTGTGTGGGTGAACATGTGCTAACATACCGACCTTACTTGGACTAATACATACTTGTGATTAACCCCCCTGCAAACATCTGTAACTATAGGAAAGTAATTAAGATATAAATCTAACCACAACCTTAAACTCTGAGATCCTACGCTCCATTGTGCAAAGGTGTCCTAACGGGGGTTCAGGTTTCTGTCACTCCGGCAAACCCACTATTAGTAGCCAAATACACAATGCATTCCCCTAGCCAAATAAACGGTGTTGATGGCAATGATCTCCCCTCTCCGGGAAGGAATTCCCCTGGCAGAAATCTGTCTGTCGGAGAGATCTTTCTCTCTCGGTGTTTTCCGCCCCGCAGAGGCGGCAGAAATCTATCTGTGGTCGCTCCCCTGGTGTTAGGGTTCTGTAGGGAAGATATAGGCGAAAGGGCAGAGTCGGGAGCCGGGCAGGTGGGCCACACCTGCCCTAGGCGTGGCCCAGTGGGACCCGCGCCTAGGGGGTGGGCCCCTGCGGCCCTTCTTCGCCCCTCCTTCTGGCTTCCTCTGTCTTCTGGGAAAATATTATTTTCCCATATTTTTCTGGTATTTTTCTGATCTTCACGAAATTGCATCAAAACACCTCTTTTTCCATCAGAATCCAGATTCCGGCAGTTCATCCTCCAAGAATCATCCAACATGCATAAACAGATGAAAAGACATAAGTAATACCTCATAATAAGACATATATCAATGAATAGAGGTAAATTATGATATAGAATGCTGATGCAAATTGGGCGTAGTAGTGAGCTAGGTAGGAAGAACGAGTTGGCGGTGGCGGTCTCTGCGGTGGTCTCAGCCGATCTCAGGGCGGCCAGAGATGGCGAAAGCGACGCACCCACGAGGTAGGGTTCCAGCTAGGAGAGAAATTAGCAAAAGAGGAGAGGATAAGGCTCGACTGGCGGTGGCAGGGGTATTATAGACGACGGCAGCGTCGATAGCGTGCATCTTGGCGGGGCGAGCATCTCAGCGAGGGAGGGATGGCGACGACAACAACATGCAGGAGCTTCCTCGCTGATGTCCTTCTGTCAGGAGGAAGAAGAAAGGAGAAGGACGACAAAGAGGTTTGGGCCGAGTGTAACATCCCAAAAATGTTAATCAAGATTATCAAGTTCTAAATACCCAAGTTTAGGGTTAACAAAAGCTTTTATTATTAAACCTAATGTGAGTGAATGTGTGAAATTCATTAGTGTATGAATGAGTCCCATTGCCATGTTTGATTGCTATGAATGATAAGGATTGGTTTAAATATGAGAACAACATCATCTAGATCATTTCCAAACAAAACAAATCAAAAGGAAATTCAAATAAGAAGGCATATGATCAAATGGTCATTTTGACCAAAATCAACCACTAGCCCACTTAGGGCATCTCTATTAAATGATTTCTAACAGAAACAAATCCAATTCTTTTCATCCCTTGCTAGACCAAGTAACAATGAACCCAAGCAAACTCACAAACTTACAGAAACTATTTTCAAATCCATTTGAGAGGCATTCAAAAATTGAATCCTTAATAGTTACTAAGATGGCCATTTCTAAAAAGCTAACCAAACCAATTCCCCTTGGCAAACCCTAGCAACCACAGACTACCAGGCTTATGACAAGATCACTCACCAAAATTCATTCAAAAATTCAAATGTTGAATTCATGCGGCCATTTCATCAAACACCTGGTGAGCACAGTAACAGCTGCCAAACTATTACTATTCTTGAGCAATGCCTTGTCCACCATTTGTCGCCACTACTAGCCCTCACTCACCCCTAGTGCCTAGCACTGCATTGAAGCAGCTCCCCCTTCACTCCTTGGACTAGTGCCGTGCCACCCGAGCCATCCTTGCTGGTCGAGCATGGACAACTCGCCACAAGGCGCCCCACGCCCATCCAAGATGTCTGGGAGACAGACCACCATCCACCGCCACTCCCTATCCACCCCTCGATCGTAGCCCAGCCGTGGACCACCAGAAAACTGTCGCGCCCATTTCTCTATCTGCCATGCCTAGAGCATGCGAGAACACCGCATCCGCCTCGCAGGCACACGCCACGCCTCGCTCTCTCCACGCGTACCCGCACTCACCGCGACACCAGTGACCCCCAGGACACGACTGTTTGCCGCCGCGCGGCACAAGACCACTGTACGCTGTATCGAACACCCGCTGTTCCCGCATAGAGCACGGACCGCTCCTGACCATTTGCAACCGCCCCTTGTCGCGCCATCATGCGCATGAAGACCGTCAGGGAGCACTACGTCGACCAGCACCCTCAGCCATGCCCGTAGCTCACTGCAACAACGTCGCCGAAGGATCCAGACCATGCATCTCTACCCCTCTCGCTGGTGTATAAATAGAGGCCCCTCCGCCTTAATTCACCACACCATCTCACTCCCTGTCTCTCAGAACCACCCCTGACCATTCACCGGAGCAAGGCGAGCACCGCAAAATCGGAATTTGACGGAGTCCGCCGCTGTAGAGGAGAAGAGGAACCATCGATTGGAGCCACCTTGGGAGCCATCACGGCCACCGTTCAAACCGTCGTCGTCGATCATGTCGTTCGCCCCCATCGTCGACCCTAGCTGGAGCCTAGCTAAGCCACTGTGTACCCCCACCGTCACTGTTAGGGTTTGGTCTCGTCGGAGCTGTGCGACGGAGACGACGAACCACCGCCATAGATCTTAGTATAATCGTAGGGCTGAGATTGAAACTTACCATTTTGGTTAGATGGAGCCGCTGACTAGCGGGACCCCCTGTCAGCAGCCCGCTGCGCCAGCGCAGTGAAATTGGGCCGGCCCAGTATCGTTCCCGCGCAAGCCAGCGATTCAAATTTAGGTTCTTCTTTTATTTCAAAACCCTAGTTCTATCAATAGATTCAAAAATCAATTCAAGGAGATTTACTGAACCAAATTGCAAGATTCCAATTTTAGAAAGGTATTGAAAATATCTATCCAATCCCGTTGGATTCAAACCATTTGGAATTATAGATCACCTATAGTAAAAATAACAAGATAGAGACATTTACACATTCAAACATTTTCAAAAATCAACCATAAATGCTTTTGAGTTGATTCCAACTCTCAAAAATCACATTTGACAAGATCTATCTGAATATGTAAAAATATTTAGGTTTACATGTAGTGATCTTGGACTAGTACTAAAAGAATTCTCTATAGGCATTTCTAGTCACTTTAATTGTATAAAATAGTAATTTTAAACTTTATAAAATATGACCACCACTTTAAATCACATTCCCAAGTATTAGAATATGTGGTGATGACATGTGTCAACATGATCCCATATTTTAATTGGAGAATATTAAATCTTAAGTATTTTCAATGAGTAGAAATTACTTTTCTAAAATAATAAAGATAAGACTAGGTCTTTATTCCATGTGATGATTGTGATGATGCTAGATCATCTAGTGTGAATCTTTGTGTGCCAAATAGAGGTAGTTAAGTATTGTTTGGTGATTGTATACCTCGTGTGTATTTATAGACGCTAGTACCAACCCGGGCTACGAGGAGGAGGAGGAGGAGTACTACGAAGAAGAAGAAAACCTCAACCACTGCACCAATCAAGGCAAGCTAGAACTTTGCATGCTACCTATGAAAGCCTAACACTACAAGTTAACTATGCAAGCCAGCACAAATTGCAAGATAACCTATGCAAGATGCATTAGGCATGCTTTGGTTATGCAACTTTGATTATACCAATTCCCAGTTTTACTTGCAAGCTTTATTATTTATCTTTACCAAAGTTCTTTACCCTTACTTAGTGACTTGTGAGTTTTGGAAAAATAGTATAGATAGCATAAAGAGCATAAAACTAGGCCTAAATAGTTAGAACTAGATGTCATCAAGAGGCATAAAACTAGAGTTGGATAGTTACACCTGATTAGCACCCCTCATTAGTGAATACCCTCAATTTTAGTGGCTAGTGCTAAGCATAAAAGTTGATCACTTTAGATGGGAATACTTGGTGAAAATGATTATGAAAACCTTGGAATGAGGATTCATTCTATTGAAATGTTTTGACATGTGTTATGAAAACAACATGATTTGATGATGAAAATGTTGAGGCATGAGCCTTGACCCTTTATAAAAACTGATGGTTGGGTTCAGATGCGATACCATTCCAATTTTACTGTACAACGACAATACCTGAATTGGGTAGGGCTTGACTGGAAGTTTATATGTCTTAGTATGGGTTCCCTTGCGGAAGAGGTTGAATTGAGGCTACCTCGTGATGATTGTCCACCTATGTAGTACCCAAGATGACAGATGGTCATGGTTGGGAGGCAAAACTCATAGGGGAGGTGCCTATACTAGGGCGTGTAATTGAAAGGTTAGGATTGATTATACGCATACTAAGTATGATGATTCAGGGTTGTCCCTGACAGATGTATCGAATGTTGTGGTGAAAGTGTACCACCTCTGCAGAGTGTCAAACTATTCGAAAAGCCGCATCCGCGGTCATGGACAGTTGGAGTGTCCATACTGTTCCGTCGTCAGATGTTTTCAAAATGACTTGTGAAATGAAGTATGACTTTGACTTGACCACAACAGGGTTGTGAACATGGAAACTAAGTTCCCACTTAGGTGTTGTAGAACATTAAACTAGTTTTATTTACTTCTGAACTCAGTATGAAATAAACCTAGCTTTTTGCAAATAAACCTAGAGCTTAGGATTTCTACTCGAACTACTTTACTTGTTAGTGATAGTTTGAGAGTACTTAAAGAATACTCATGGCTTTGACCCTGGATATTCTCATGGCCAGACTATGAGGAGGACTACCAGGATGATGGACAGCAGGAGGTCAATGACAACTAGGATCATCTCCCATCGTCAGCATTGCCTGTGACCCTGAAGATGAAGCCCTTCTACGTTTAATTTCCACTGCGTTGATTGTATTAAGACTGGATCATGAGATCTTTTATTTGTAATACCTTTATTATGGTTTGTAATGGATGATGTACTGTGGTACCAATTCTGTTATGTCTTGCAAAAATGGTAATCATGGGATTGCGAGGAATGGCATAACATGCATCTGGGATTAAAAATCCGGGTGTTGACAAGTTGGTATCAGAGCAATCCTGACCATAGGAGACCCTAGTTAGAATGGACGCTTGAATCAAAAAAATTAGTTTCAAAACAAAAGAAGTGAGTATTTATGAAAACCTATTCTCATTCTTATCACTAAGATTCTTTCAAGAAAATTCATGTTCCTCAAAAAAATTCTTGCAATCCTACATAAAATTTTACATAGTTGATCACCCCACTAACCTACATAGTTGGGCAACGGAGGAGAACTCATCTTCGAGCGAGATTTAAGCAAACTCTTGGAATTTCTTGAACACCCGCACCCCGAGTTCTTTGGGGCATAGCTCAATGATCAGCAAGGAGGAGAACTATAGTGGCTGATAGTTGCAGAGCTCAGAGGCAAGATGGAGGCACCCACCTCAAAGAAGATCCAATTCAGCTTGAGCAAGAACAATTGGCTAGACGGACTAGCCAGGGCTATGTAGGAGGCTCTTGCCCATATGTGTGGGCAAAACATCAACCAGATCAATGGCACTCGCTTTGCTTACTACGCAAGGCGTGATTCTATGGGATAGCCATTAGAGGTGCCAGGACATCCGGAGCTGAAGCATCAGGTGGATCATCTCGACTTCATGTTGTATGATAGGCAGAAGGAGTTGGAAAATGTTCGCGCCTATGCTAACCACAACCATGCCATTGCTGTCAGGAAGGACCAGACCCTCGCCATCCTTGCCAAGGAGCTCTATTCACTTCGCCGTCAGCGTGACAAGAAGGATTGCACCATTGATCGTCTTTGAAAGAGGGTGGCCACTCTTAAGAGGACTATCTGTTATCAGGTGACCCAACTTGAAGAGAAGGAGGAGGAAGGTGAAGATATCAGTGGAGATCCCTACTCCTACCTTAGTGATGATGATGACTACCTGGAGGACCTCGACATGGACTTCCACACTAATGATGATGATGATTCCTCCTTCATTGATGATGAGTACTCACAATAGGGCACTATCGTATGCGTGAGTTGTATCCGGTCCCACTGTATCGTAGGTTCACATAATGTTTCCTAAAACCATCTGTTACCCTAGTGTGGTGTGTGTTTGTATTGGTTGCTATGAATGAATGAATGAATGAATGAATGAAAAGAAAATTTCTAGTTGGCAAAACCAGAGTCAAACTCAAAGTTTAAAAGCTTTTCAAAAACAAATCCATGAACCTTAGAAATTTCCCTCTTGTCTCAGTATCTATCTCAATCTTCATATGACTCGCGGAAATCTCGGAGGAAGCGGTTTATCTCAAGATCCAATGCTGCAAATCCTACAAATGTTGGTTGCTGACGGTGAAGCTGGAAGAGCTGAACGTCAAGCTAATTTAGCCACCCTTCAATAGGTAGCTCAGATGGCCCATAATAATCAAGGCCATGGAAACCAGGATAACCATGGATCCAAGCTCAAGAACTTTCAAAACACCAATCCCCCATATTTAGTAACTCTGAAGAGCCATTAGGTGCTGATGACTGGCTGCAGACCATGGAGAACAACTTAGAGGTCACAGGAGTGGAGGCCAATGAGAAAGTATTGTTTGCCAAGAGCTTGGTGGAATAGCATGCGTACCATGAATGGAGGACAGATGATGGCTTGGGATGAATTCAAACTCAAGTTCAGCCGAACCCATGTGCCACCGGGTTTGATTCTGCGGACGAGGGATGAATTCAAGGAGCTAAAGAAGGGAAGGATGACTGTGGTAGAGTACCGTGACAGATTTCTGTCTCTGTCTAGGTATGCCCCTGATGAGGTTCGAACTGAAGCCAAGAAGAAGGAGAGATTATTGATGAGATGTAGATAGTGCTGGTCAACATTCCCTTCACTGACCTTGAAGCCTTAGTGGATTCTCCAATCCAAATGGAAGGCAAGATCAACCAAGCCAACTAGAATTGCAAGTGTTGAATGATGCATCAACCAGGATCCCACCATCCCCCAAGTATCACCCCAACCCGCCTGTAGGATATTCCCGAGAAACAACAGACCCCCTATGTCCCGTCCGAACTATCCCAACCATGGAGGAGGAAACCCAAGGCCCGGAGGAAACCACAACAACAACTCCGACAACTCAAACAATTTCAACCGTGCACCGCCCAAGTCCAACAACAACAACAATACTGCCCCAAGGACTGGAAGCAATGTCGTGCCTGTTGCAGGAAAAGACAAATCTCTAATTACTTATTTTGAATGCGGAGTCAAGGGTCACTACTCCAACGAGTGCCCCAAGAATCTTGCAACATCCAATGTGAATGCACCAGCTTAGAAGCAACGTCGTGTTCAGCCTGGAAGGAGATTTGCCCCAGGGAACTCGCTCAACCGCAACGGCCGTCTGTTTCACATGAATGCTGAAGAAGCTCAGGAGCGCCAGATGTCGTACTGGGTATGTTTTCTGTTAACTCGGTACTTGCAAGTGTTGTTTGATTATGGAGCATCGCACTCGTTTGTTATAGAAGAATTTTTATGCACTAGTAAGATTCAACCAACAAAATTGAAGCATGTTATAATAGTTCAAATACCTGGTTCAACCACCAAAGCTAGACATATTTGCAAGGTCGTATCTATCAGAATCCATGGAATAGATTTTTATGCTAATATAATAGTACTTGGAACCAAAGGTTTGGAAGTAGTACTAGGAATGGATTGGATGTCAAAACATAAAGGATTAATCGACTGTGCCAGGAAACCATAACCATGACTAGTACCACTGGAGTATTAGTAGAGCATGTATCTGAGACCTTGCCCCGTCAATTCAAGTGCAACAAGAGTCTAACCCAACCAACCATTGTCCAAGTTAGAGTAGTATGTTAATACCTCGATGTATTCCCAGATGAATTGCCTAGTATGCCCCTAGATCTGGATATCGAGTTTAGCATTAAACTAATCCCTGGAACTGGACCCATAGCTCAGAGAACTTATAGTATGAACCCATCTTAATTAGTGGAGCTAAAGAAGCAACTGGATGCTATGTTGGAGACAGGTTTGATTCAACCAAGTGCGTCGCCATTGAGATCACCTGTTTTGTTTGTGGATAAGAAAGATGGAGGTAACCGTTTGTGCACGGATTATTGGAAGCTGAATGATGTCACCATTAAGAACAAGTACCCACTGCCGAAGATAGAAGATCTGTTTGCCCAGTTAACCGGTGCCAAAGTGTTTTCTAAGATTGATCTTAGAACTGGTTATCATCAACTCAAGATTCGCGCAACGGATATTCCAAAGACTGCCTTCACCACCAGATATTGATTGTATGAGTACACTGTCATGTCTTTTGGATTAACCAATGCCCCCGCTTATTTCATGAACCTCAAATAAGATTTTTATGAACTTCCTGGATAAGTTTGTCGTTGTTTTTATCGACGATGTTCTGATCTATTCCAAATCATAAGAAGACCATGAGCTACACCTGAGGACCATCCTTGAAACCCTTAGAGCGCATTAGTTGTATGCCAAGTTTATCAAATGTGAGTTCTGGTTAAAGGAAGTAGGATTCCTAGGACATATCATGTCGGCAGGAGGAATTGCTGTCGATCCCACCAAGATTAAGGATGTAGAAGAATGGAAAGCCCCAACCACTTAAACCCAAGTTCGCACATATCTCGGATGAGCGGGATATTACCACAAGTTCGTAGAAGGATTCTCGAGCATCGCAAGACCCATGACCCAGTTTTTGAAGAAAGATAAGAAGTTTGAATGGACGGACAAATGTTAAGCAAGTTTTCAAGAGATCAAGAAGAGATTGATTTTAGCCCAAATCTTGATTATGCCGGATATCAAGAAGCCTTTTGATGTGTATTGTGATGCATCCAAGATTGGTCTCGGATGTGTGTTGATGCAAGAAGGCCAAGTCATATCCTATCTATCCCGACAACTGAAGCAACATGAGCAGAATTACCCTACCCATGACCTCGAACTAGCAGCCATAGTTTTAGCCTTGAAGACATGGCGGCATTACCTCATGGGTAACCACTGTGAGATTTATTCGGATCACAAGAATCTAAAGTATATTTTCACCCAGAAGGAGATAAATATGAGGCAAAGGAGATGGATAGAGTTAATCAAGGACTATGATCTTGACATTCACTATCACCCGGCAAAGCCAATGTGGTAGCAGATGCTCTTAGCAGATTGTTGTGTCAATTGAACACCATGACAATAGAAGCCCATCCAAGTTTGCATGAGGAGATGGAAAATTTCAGAATGGAGCTAGTTAGTGAAGGATTTTTGGCTAGCATAGAACTTCAACCCACTTTGATCAGTCAGATCAAGGAGGCGCACAAAGGAAATGCTAGTATCGACAGAATCAAACGACGTATCGGTACAGGGAAGGTACCCGGATTCACCGAAGATGAAGAAGGAGTTCTATGGTATAAAGGACGAATCAGTGTGCGCACAGATTCAGAGTTAAAACAAGCTATTTTGCAAGAAGCCCATGATACTCTTTACTCCATCCACCCTGGAGGAACCAATATGTATCAGGATCTAAAGGAGCATTTTTGGTGGCATAAGATGAAGCGAGAAGTCGGAAGCTACATAGCCAAGTGTGATATATGTAAGAGAGTAAAAGTGCAACATCAGCGAACCGCAGGAATTTTGCAACCATTGCAGATTCTGGAATGGTAACGGGATTCTATAGAAATGGATTTTATCACTGGTTTGCCTATATCTAGTAGAGGAAATGATTCTATTTGGGTCATAGTGGATAGACTTTCTAGAGTAGCTCATTTCTTACCGGTCAAGACCACTTATCAGAGCTCTAAGCTAGCAGAGTTGTACATTGCTAGGATAGTCAGTTTGCATGGAATCCCCAAGAACATTGTGTCGGATCGAGGAACCCAGTTTACCTCGAGATTTTGGAAGAAAGTCCAAGAAGGATTAGGAACCAAACTGGATTTTAGCACAGCTTATCACCTCCAGATAGTCAAAGATACGTTGAGAGCATATGTGTTGGAATATGGATCTAAATGGGAGGACTGTCTGCCTTTTGCTGAATTCTCATACAACAACAGTTAACAACAGTTACCAAGCCTGTTTGCAAATGGCCCCATTTGAGTTTATGTATGGAAGGAAGTGTCGTACCCCACTGAATTGGTCGGAAGTAGGAGAGAGTCAGATTTTCGGACCTGACATCCTAAGAGAAGCCAAAGAGAAAGTTCACAAGATCTGTCCGTGAGCACCTTAAGACCGCCAATCCAGACAAAAGAGTTATGCCGACAAGATACGTCGAGATCTAGCCTTCACTATCAGAGATTTTGTGTATCTGAAAGTATCACCCTTGAAAGGAATGCAGCGTTTCCAACTCAAAGGAAAGCTTGTCCCCAGATATATTGGACCCTTCAAGATTTTGAATCGCCGAGGAGAAGTATCATATCAACTGGAACTGCTGGAGGATATGTTCCATATCTTGTTACTTCTCAAATGCCTAGAAATTCCAGAGAAGACCAAAGTTTTCAAGAATATTAATCACCGAGCCATAGAGATCAACAAGGACCTAACTTATCATGAAGTACCCATTCATATTTTGGAAGAAGACTTCAGAACCACAAGAACCCGGAGTATCAAGTTTCTCAAGATCCAGTGGAGTAACCATACTGAAGAAGAAGCTACTTGGGGGGGCGAGAAGATTACATTAGTACTGAGTTTCCAGATCTCTTTAGTTCCTAGTTTTCTTTCTTAAATCTCGGGACAAGATTTTGTTTAAGGAGGGGAGGTTTGTAACATCCCAAAAATGTTAATCAAGATTATCAAGTTCTAAGTACCCAAGTTTAGGGTTAACAAAAACTTTTAATATTAAACCTAATGTGAGTGAATGTGTGAAATGCATTAGTGTATGAATGAGTGCAATTGCCATGTTTGATTGCTATGAATGATAAGGATTGGTTTAAAGATGAAAACAACATCATCTAGATCATTTACAAACAAAACAAATCAAAAGGAAATTCAAATAAGAATGCATATGATCAAATGGCCATTTTGACCAAAATCAACCACTAGCCCACTTAGGGCATCTCTATTAAATGATTTCTAACAGAAACAAATACAATTCTTTTCAACCCTTGCTATACTAAGTAACAATGAACACAAGCAAACTCACAAACTTACAGAAACTATTTTCAAATCCATTTGAGAGGCATTCAAAAATTGAATCCTTAATAGGTACTAAGATGGCCATTTCTCAAAAACCAACCAAACCAATTCCCCATGGCAAACCCTAGCAACCAAAGACTACCAGGCTTATGACAAGATCACTCACCAAAATTCATCCAAAAATTCAAATGTTGAATTCATGCGACCATTTCATCAAACACCTGATGAGAACATTAACAACTGCCAAACTATTACTGTTCTTCATCAATGCCGTGTACACCATTTGTCGCCACTACTAGCCCTCACTCACCCCTAGTGCCTAGCACTGCATTGAAGCAGCTCCCCCTTCACTGCTTTGACTAGTGCCGTGCCACCCGAGCCATTCTTGCAGGTCGAGCATGGACAACTCGCCACAAGACGCCCCATGCCCATCCACGATGTCTGGGAGACAGGCCACCATCCATTGCCACTCCCTATCCACCCCTCGATTGCAGCCCAGCCGTGGACCACCATAAAATAGTCGCGCCCATTTCTCTGTCTGCCATGCCGAGAGAACGCGGGAACACCACAGCCTCCTCGCGCGCACACGCCATGCCTCGCTCTCCATGTGTACCCGCACTCACCACGACACCAGTGACCCCCAGGACACGACCGTTCGCCGCCTCGCGACACGAGACCACTGTACGCCGTATCGAACACCCTCCGTTCCTGCATAGAGCACGAACCGCTCCTGACCATTTGCAACCGCCCCTTGCTGCGCCATCATGCGCATGAAGACCGCCAGGGAGCACTACGTTGACCAGCCTCAGCCATGCCCGTAGCTCACTGCAACGACGTCGCTGAAGGATCCATACCATGCCGCTCTGCCCCTCTCGCCGGTGTATAAATAGAGGCCCCCTCTGCCTCAATTCACCACACCATCTTAGTCCCCTATCTCTCAGAACCACCCCTGACCCTTCCCCAGAGCAAGGCGAGCACCGCATCGTTGAAATTTGGCCGAAGTCCGCCGCTACAGAGGAGAAGAGGAGCTGTTGATTGGAGACACCCCAGGAGCCATCGTGACCATCGTTCGAACTGCCGTCGTCGACAATGCCGTTTGCCCCCATCGCCGACCCTAGTTGGAGCCTAGGTAAGCCACCGTGTACCCCCACCGTCGCCGTTAGGGTTCGGTCTCGTCGGAGCTGTGCGATGGAGACGACGAACAACCGTCATATATCTTTGTACAATCGTAGGGCTGAGATTGAAATTTACCATTTTGGTTAGATAGAGCCGCTGACTAGCGGGACCCCCTGCCAGCAGCCCGCTGCGCCAGCGCAGCAAAGTTGGGCCGGCCTAGCATCGTTCCCGCGCGAGCCAGCGATTCAAATTTAGGTTTTTATTTTATTTCAAAACCCTAGTTCTATCAGTAGATTCAAAAATCAATTCAAGGAGATTTACTGAACCAAATTGCATGATTCCAATTTTAGAAAGGTATTGAAAATATCTATCCAATCCCGTTGGATTCAAACCATTTGGAATTATAGATCACCTATAGTAAAAAATAACAAGATAGATACTTTTACACATTCAAACATTTTTCAAAAATCAACCATAAATTCTTTTGAGTTGATTCCAAATCTCAAAATTCACATTTGACAAGATCTATCTGATTATGTAAAAATATTTAGGTTTACATGCAGTGATCTTGGACTAGTACTAAAATAATGCTATATAGGCATTTCTAGTCACTTTAATTGTATAAAATAGTAATTTTAAACTTTATAAAATATGACCACCACTTTAAATCACATTCCCAAGTATTAGAATATGTGGTGATGACATGTGTCAACATGATCCCATATTTTAATTGGATAATATTAAATATTAAGTATTTTCAATGAGTAGAAATTACTTTTCTAAAATAAGAAATATAAGACTAGGTCTTTATTTCATGTGATGATTGTGATGATACTAGATCATCTAGTGTGAATCTTTGTGTGCCAAATAGAGGTAGTTAAGTATTGTTTGGTGATTGTATACCTCTTGTGTATTTATAGACGCTAGTACCGACTCGGGCTACGAGGAGGAGGAGTACGAAGAAGAAGAAGAAGAAGAAGAAGAAGAAGAAGAAGAAGAAAACTTCAACCACTGCACCAATCAAGGAAAGCTAGAACTTTGCATGCTACCTATGGAAGCCTAACACTACAAGTTTCTAGTGTTTCTAGTTTTTTATAGAAAAGTTTTTCTAATTCTATTTTGTAATTTCAAATACAAAACTGTTTTTGGGATATTTCAAAAATTACCAAAGGATTTGTAAAGTATATAAAATACTCAGGGGCCCTTTTAATCCATTTGGGCTCCATAACTTTGGTACTTCTCAAAATATGAAAACCATTTTGAATAAGTTTCAAAGAGAGAGGAAAAGTGTTAGGGTTTAGGGTTTTGCTTTAATTTTTCTTAGTTGCATTTTTAGAGGATGGTGCTGATGATGCACAATAAAAACCCTAATTAGTGATTGACTAAAACTGGGGTGTTATACCCTACCCGCATCTAGTAGTGGTCCAAGCGTGGGAGGAATGCGAGTGGGTTGTCCATGCCAACCGCAACAAAGGCCAGATCATCCTGGACAAAGAGTGGGCTACCTTTGCTGCTTTCCATGAGTTGAAGGAGGGTGACTGCAGACGGGTTCAATATGAAAATCTATGACCGCATCACCTCCTGACGGAAGGTGTTCCTCTATCATGAGCACGCTCATCTTAATTAAGGGCCTCTTTGGATCGAAGGATTTTCGAAGGAATTTTGGAGGAATCCAACCCATAGGATCATTCCATAAGGAAGCCATTTGGATGAAAGAAATGATACCTCCAAAATTCCTATCGATTGCATTCCTACACCCCAATCCCATAGGAATCTCAACATCCACTTTTTTGCACTGATTTGCGTAGGATTGAGGCACTTTTCCTATGTGTTTCGTGTGTTTCGAGCCTGCATATTTGCTCTGTTTTGTACATGTGACCCTGTTAAATTCCTATATTTTGAAATCCTATGATCTAAAGAAGCCCTAAGTTCTTCTTAAATTTTGCGTTCGATCTTTTGGTGAGTGTTTGTGATGATTAGGCGTCAAGCCCTAAGTATATTTAATTTAATGTGACTACTAATACTACTACTCTACATTGGATAGTTCTACGAAATACTAGTACTACTACTAGTAGTAGTATCGTACTACTAGTACTACTCTACATTGGATAGTTCTACGGAGTACTAGTATTACATTGGAGAAGCCATGAGTAGTATCTTTTGCATGTGGCTTTACGAGAGATTGTAGAAGCCTGAACGCAAAAAAAAAGATTGTAGAAGCCTTCGGGTTACGTAATTCCACTCTAGTTTTCCGTTGCTCGGATGGAATCTTGTCCACTTCTTTGACAAGACATTAGTACAAAACTTTGGTGGGTCATAAAAATATTTACAGCTACTTGCTCGATCGATAGCATGGTGGCCTACCCATAGTCTACTCAGGGAGACCTACGTTTTCCTTCCTATCGTGGCAGAGTCTTCATCCAGCCCACCGGGTATTTGGATGGACCGACGAGATTGCTCAAAGGGTGGCAACGAGACCCAGACCTTGACATCTTGCTTCCACTATTCACTCTCTTTCTACTAGTACTACCTTGCTCCGCCTTCGCAGAAACCATTTTCTTCCACTGATCCTCCCTTGATTATTTACTTCTTCATCTAGCGATGTCACAAAATAACCTGTCTCGTTGGAAGAACAACAAGATGGCGGTGGAGAAACCTCGCCAGCAGGGGGACCTGCAGACTTGGACCAAGAAAGGGGACCAAGAATGGGGCGAGGGCTCCTCCTCGCACATGTATCTGAAGAGCGTCTATCATCAGGACCAAGAGTCTGGGTAGGTGTTTGTACTTCCGTTGATTCATGGGCTGTTTGCTCCTACTATTGAACCATCTTTCTACATCTTCCAGGCCGGGCGGCTCGAGCTTGGAATTTTCCACCCCACGGGTCGATAGCACAACAGATATATCTGACTTGTACGATGACATCATGCCCGCTCTCCGTTAAAAAAAGAGGTAGGCAATATACATGTAGTGGCATTTTATGTTCTTCTCTGCATGCACTCCATGCATGCTCTCTTACTAATGATGATTTTCCATGCAGGAAGTTACGGCGATAATCTCGGCCAAAGTAGATGAAATCAACAGGCATAACATCAAACTTCTGCAGAAAAACTTCGAGCTCAACCTGGAGTGTGATTGCCTTCGAGCCAATTTGGCTTTTCAAAAGAGGCTCGCACGATCTTATGAGCGTGACTCCTCAACCCTTCGCGCAGAGTGTAGTGATTTGAAGAAGGAAGTCACCAAGCTCCACAAACAGCTTCTATCATTGCGGAGGCCGTCAAGGTCACGCCCCGCTAAGTAGGAAGGGAGAATCCATCTCATGTTGGTTTTCAAGCTCACGACCATTGTGGAGGTTGTGCCTCCGAAGGGCAGCCAAATGTTGCAATCGCCGAATCTGAGACAGGGAAATATTTGGCTTTGGAGTAGGAATTGGTAGGAAGGGAGAAGCCTTCCACTGGCCTTTTTTTGGTTTCTCGTTTGTCTTTGCATAATTATATTCCACTCTTATTAGCAATCGAATGCGCTCTATGGAGCGTTTTGTTAACGATAGTAGTTACTAGTAGCTAATTGGTTGTAAAGTAGCCCACAAAATTATTACTTCCATTCTTGGTGTATTCATGGGAGGATTGATACGTTGAAAATGTATCTATTATTTTTGATGCTCCATGCTTGTTTTGTATCAACTTTACTTTATTTAGTCTACACTCTTAGGTATTTTTATACACTTTCTGGAAAGAACCTATTAACAAGATGCCATAGTGCCAATTGCCTGTTTTCTTCTGTTTTTGGTTCCAGAAAAGGCAAAAAATCAATATTCTTGGAATTGGACGGGACAAAAGCCAATCTTCCTATTTTTTCCGGAGCGACACGGAACCACGAAGCAGAGGTGGAGGAGGACACCAGGGTGGTCGCACCCCCTAGGCACGGGCCAAACCTAGTGACGCCCATAGGAGGTGTGGGCCCCCTGTCCCTCCACCGACCTTGCCTCCTTCGCCTATAAGAAGGCTCCGTCCCAAAAACCCTAAATCATCGACCAGAAAGCCACGAAAAGTTCCGCAGCGCCGCCGCCACCGAAGGGGAGATTCGGGGGATAGAAAGTCTCTATTCCGTCACCCTGATGGGACGGGGAAGTGCCCCCGAAGCCATTTCCATCGATCTCCACCACCATATCCATCACCGTTGCTGATTCCCATGATGAGGAGGGAGTAGTTCTTCCTCGAGGCTAAGGGCTCTACCGGTAGCTATGTGTTCATCTCTCTCTATGCATGATCTTGTTGTGGTCATGAGCTTTGTAATCAAGTAGATCTACTTTTTTACTCAAGTGCTTCAATAGATCTCTTCTCTCCCCATGTGTGTGAAAGTGACAGCGTGCACGCCATGGTGGCACTTAGGCTAGAGTCTGCATAAATACTCATCGTGCTTTAATAGATCTATGCTTTTCCCCATGTGTGTGATAGTGACAGCGTGCGCGCCGTGTATGGCACTTAAGCTAGATTACATATATATATTCATGAGTTATATTTTGAGTTGGTTGTCTCTATGAAATTGTGGTGTTTGTTGGAACCATCTAGCGCTCAAGGTGACAGTGTGGCGTTATCTAGATAGGGAAGGCAGACTTTGAGGTGTGCTTTTGTAGGCCTACCGTGGATTAGAGTGTCCACCCGGAGAGTAGTTCAGAGTAGTATCATGAAGATAATATATTTATATGAGAGAGTGTTCACTAGTGAAAGTATGATCACTAGGCCTTGTTTCTAAGCACTGAAACACCGTTTGCATCTAGATCTGTTGCATGTTTGCTTGCTTCCATCATTATTTCAGTTTGCCTTTAGTATCTCCCACGTCAACAAGTCAGAAGCTCTTTTCTGGCACCGTTACCACTTATATTTCACTATCTCTTCACGGAACTAGTGCACCTATACACCTGACAAGTGTATTGGGTGTGTTGGGGACACAAGAGACTTCTTGTATCTTGATTGTAGGGTTGCTTGAGAGGGATACCTTTGACCACTTTCTCCCTGAGTTCGATAAACCTTGGGTAATCCACTTAAGGGAAACTTGCTGCTGTTCTACAAACCTCTACACTTGGAGGCCCAACAACTATCTACAAGAATAGAAGTGCGTAGACATCAAGCTATTTTTTGGCGCCGTTGCCAGGGAGGTAAGGTAAAAGGTACTCACATCCTCTTGGTGTGTGAGTGCTCGAAGTTATTTCCTTTAGATTCTGCAATTTTGTCTTTTTGTTTCTTGTTTTCACTAGTTAGGCTTAATGGAAAATAACAAAAAAATTAGAGAGCTCTATAGCATTTATCTTGAGTTAGGACATGAAGTGTTTGAAGAAAAATTAAAAAACCTATGGGAATTTCTTTTCATGCTAATAGCAATGTTATTAGTATGAATTATTTGGACACCATTATTGCTAATGCTATGGAAACGTCTAAGCTTGGGGAAGCTAGTTTTTATGAAAATGATCTTTTTAGTTCCCCGGCTTTGGAAGATAGCTATTCTATTTCTTATGATGATACCAAACCTCCAATCTATGATGATTACAATGATGAATATGATATTTTCAGTTCACCTACTATTGAGGAGAAAATTGACTGTGATTACAATATGCCTCCTATATTTGATGATTATGGTGATGAGAATAGTAATGATAGCTATTTTGTTGAATTTTCTCCCACTACAGTTAATAAGAATGACTATGCTTATGTGGAGAGTAATAATCATTTTATGCATGTGCCTCATCATAAGAATGTTTTATGTGATAGTTATATTGTTAATTTTATTCATGTTTCTACTGAAAGTTATTATGAGAGAGGGAAACATGTCTTATGCATCTAAAAAATATCAAGTTTCCCCTCTTTATGTTGAAAATTTTGAAGTTGCACTTGTTTTGCTTTCCTATGCTTGTTGCTTTGTGCTTTCATGACTTGTTTATTTACAAGATTCCTATGCATAGGAAGTGGGTTAGACTTAAATGTGTTTTGAATTTGCTTCTTGATGCTCTCTTTTGCTTCAATTCATATTTCTTATGTGAGCATCTTTTCTTGTGCCTAACTTAAAGGCGTTAAAGAAAAGTACTTGTTGGGAGATAACCCAATAGTTTTCTTGAGTCTTGGAAGTTATTACTTCAGTAATAACCTCTCCTTATCCTTTTTGTTTGCTTTTTGTGCCAAGAATAACCTATAATGAGAGGGAAGTAAGATTTGAGGAGTTGCTTTCCCGAAACAGATTTTTGTGCTCCACCATAAAAGTTCGTGAGGAATATCTATAAGTCGGATTGAGATGATATTTCGCAAATAAATCCCCCAGTATGTTATCTAACTTTCTTTAGTTCAACACTTTTTGATTTGAGCAACATAAGTTCTTCAAAAAAATCAGTTTCTACCTACTGGTCTGTTTTGACAGATTTCTGCCATTATTTGCATTTGCTTCTTATTGATTCCTTTTGGGGTTCTTTTGGGGAAATTGAGCTTTTTGAGGGAATTTCTACAGTATATTGTGTTTTTAGTGAAAGCTTTGCTGTTCCAAATCTAAACCCAAGGGTCTATTATCTTTTGAATACACTAATGTTACTAATGAAGATTGTGTGAGGTTTTGTATGAAGGAAAATTTTCAGGTGTAGAGAGAGAATGATGTAATGAGATGAATAATGGACAAAAGCTCAAGCTTGGTAATGCCACCCCATGTCACCCCAAGAAATATTCAAGAGGTATAAGCGTCAAAGCTTGGGGATGCCCAAGGCATTTTCATCAATAAAAAGCTCAGGTCTTTCTAGACACTTCGTTTTTATTGTTTCATGCACTATTGTGTTGTTCTTGGAGCATCTTAGTTTTTGTTTTTAGTTTTTGTTTGTTTTGTTTGCTTGAATAAAGTTGGTTGATCACAGCACACTTCTTTTGGAGAGAGACAAACTCTTTTTTCATTGCCTAGAACACTCTAGTTTTCATTCTTATTGTCTTGTGAGTGTTCTCTTTTGCTAGCACTATGTTTAGTCTTATTTTCTTGTGCTTTCAGCTTAGAACTTTTTAGTTCTTCTTTGTGGATTTTTGAGAGAAGCTCACTGATATTTATTTATTATTATCTTTGTGAGTTATTTCAAATAAGTTGATTGGTGTTGGAAAAGAGTAGAAAGTTTCATGCTTACAGTGGTACAAAAGTGAGCTTGCTTTGACTGTGGCTTAGACTTTATCATGTCATGCTATATGTTGTTTTGAACTTATTCTTAGTGATTATTGTTGTAGCATGACTTGTTCCAAAAAATTGGGATTGCTTAGTGTGCCTTGAAAGAATCATGCGTTGTTTTAGTATACAAAAGCATAGTATTGTGGTATTCTCCTTTGATGCTTTGTTTGTGTTGATTTGGCACATGCTCACACCATGTTATGACTATGAACAAGTCACCATAGCCTCTATGATCATTTAGTCCTTGACTTGTAGTACCACTGTATGCTTTGACTAGTAATTTTTTATTGCTCTACATGATTATGGCCATTATTGCTCTCATAGTTGGTTGCTCCCAGTCTTTTGCTAGCCTCCACTTGTATGAGTAAGATCTACTCATGCTTCCAACTACCAAGAAACCAAGTTATTACAAAGTGTACACTATAAATTCCTATGCATGGTGTGTTACACCATTCCAAGTATATTCTTGTTTTCATCCATCTTCCAAATAAAAAGTATTTTGTTATGTGAAAACTTAGTGATTAAAGCTCTCACGAACTTGATAGCACACTTTATACTTCTTGCCCCTAATAAACTTGAACCATTGTGTCATCTATGTTGTATATGCTTGCACTTATACGTTGGAATTATCAGAACCATGTTTTCATGGGGAACGCTTTGAACATTGCACTTGTACTATGTACACAGTTGATAGCATGCTCTTTTGTCTATGGATGTCGCCGGTGTGAAATGAAAAGGGAGCTTGTAAGTCCATAGAGTTATGTATTTTGTGTTAGAGAAATGCCTCGGCCGCTAGCCTAAGACATGCCTAATCATGGTGGAAACTTTCAGCATCACCATAATGAGCAATCTGTGAAGCATCCTCAATAAAAACCTATGCAAATAGCAAATAAAAAGATTTCTGAGATGCTCATTGTCTGCTTGCCTTGTCATTTTGGTTATGGGATAGCTCCTGTACCATGTGCAAGGGGTACCCCATTGGCAGTTCTCTATGATACACATGTACTTACTATGACAAGAACTTACAGGTGCCAAAGTTGAGTAGCATGAGGTGCGGCCCTTGTATTCAAGGGACATGAGATTTCCAACTTATACTTTGTTAAGCATATACTCCATAGTTTGTTCACTTTAACCTTAATCACTTCAAGATGCTTATGATAGGGGAAATGAGGGCTGAAAGCTAACAAGTACCATAATTTTTGGAAGCTCTTTATTGAAATCCCTGCTTCCCTTTATGAAGGGCCTTTCTTCCACCGTTATATTGAGTCTTCACCTTCTATCCTTAGGCACCAGTTAAGAGAGCATAGTTGCCATTCTTAGTTCTATGTGCATTGTCCCAAAACTTATTGATTGATGCATATTGTTGTATTACTTGTTCTTGTGCTATTTGTATCTAGTCACTCTTATGAACTTTGAAGGTGTCCTATGCATCTATTTGCTACTCTACGAGGGACAAGCTGAATGCCACTATGCCATTTTTTCTGTATGTGAAACAAAAAAACATTTTTCAATGCATGTTATTCATGATCTTTGTTTGTAGCCTTTCATGTTGCATGCATAGTTACTCTCTCTTACTGTTAGAACTTCTTCTTTCATGCTCATGTTTAGAGTACTTTGATCCCAGCTTTCAATGCTTGCAAATGGTTTGATCTTGATTTTGATGGTGCATGTCATCTCAAAAATTATTCTTTCTATCACTTACCTACTCGAGGACGAGCAGGAGTTAAGCTTGGGCATGCTTGATACGTTGGCGCCCACAGGGAGTGTGGGACCCCTGGCCCTCCACCGACCTTGCCTCCTTCGCCTATAAGAAGCCTCCAGCCCAAAAAACCTAAATCATCGACCAGAAAGCCACGAAAAGTTCCGCAGCGCCACCGCCACCGAAGGGGATATTAGGGGGACAGAAAGTCTCTCTTCCGGCACCCTGCCGGGACGGGAAGTGCCCCCGGAGCCATCTCCATCAATCTCCACCACCATCTCCATCACCGTTGCTGATTCCCATGATGAGGAGGGAGTAGTTCTTCCTCGAGGCTAAGGGCTCTACCGGTAGCTATGTGTTCATCTCTCTCTCTCTATGCATGATCTTGTTGTGGTCATGAGCTTTGTAATCAAGTAGATCTACTATGTTACTCAAGTGCTTCAATAGATCTCTGCTCTCCCCATGTGTGTGAAAGTGACAGCGTGCACGCCATGGTGGCACTTAGGCTAGAGTCTACATAAATACTCACCGTGCTTTAATAGATCTATGATTTTCCCCATGTGTGTGACAGTGACAGCATGCACACCTTTGTGGCCCTTAAGCTAGATTACATATATATTCATGAGTTATATTTTGAGTTGGTTGTCTCTATGAAATTGTGGTGTTTGTTGGAACCATCTAGCGCTCAAGGTGACAGTGTGGGGTTATCTAAATGGGGAAGGCAGACTTTGAGGTGTGCTTTTGTAGGCCTACCGTGGATTAGAGTGTCCAACCGGAGAGTAGTTTAGAGTAGTATCATGAAGAGAATATATTTATATGAGAGAGTGTTCACTAGTGAAAGTATGATTCCTAGGCCTTGTTTCTAAGTATCGAAACACCGTTTGCATCTAGATCTGGTGCATGTTTGCTTGCTTCCATCTTTATTTTCAGTTTGACTTTAGTCTCTCCCACGTCAACAAGTCAGAAGCTCTTTTATGGCACCGTTACCACTTGAATTTCACTATCTCTTCGTCGAACTAGTGCACCTGTACACCTAACAAGTGTATTGGATGTGTTGGGGACACAAGAGACTTCTTGTATCTTGATTGCAGGGTTGCTTGAGAGGGATACCTTTGACCACTTCCTCCCTGAGTTTGATAAACCTTGGGTAATCCACTTAAGAGAAACTTGTTGCTATTCTACAAACCTCTGCACTTGGAGGCCCAACACATGTCTACAAGAATAGAAGTGCGTAGACATCAAGGATGAGATGGTTCGCTGAGAATTTTTGCATACTCTATTTAATGGGTCCCACGTGTTGAGTCTAACCGGTGCATCCATTTGGTTTTGACTCTTTTTTTCCATTTGGTTTCAAGTGGACTTCACTTTTTTTATACGGTGGACATAGCTTATCATCATATTGCTTCATGCAAGATAGGAGAGAGAGGGAAATTCATTTTTGTATTCCTCACAGGCAACCTTTCTTACACTTTGCAGATGCCCGACTCAGAACTTCTATTACGCTGCATACGCTCTAGGAGGAGGTGTCTATCTAGAAAAGAAAATGTGTCGTCAGCGTCAGTGGCACCTAGCTTTGTCTAAAGTACTGTGGGTCACAGGCACAGCTACCGCTATAGGCTATAGATACCCAGGGACACCCAACGATTTCTTGCATATGCATTCTCGCCAGATCCTTTGCAGGGAAGCTATCCGCTCTAGCCCGTTGATTTTGGATGGACAGACAAGATTGCTTGATGCTAAACTGTGTCTCTCTAGTTGTTACAATACTTTTTATGAGCTACTAGTCTGATTTCATTAGAAGTCTGGTTATGCCTGCAAAGTACAGTATGTGTGAGCTACGTTGATTAGCCAGAGCCATCAGCGGACGGGGGCCTCGACCGCACAAAAAAAGGGTCTGCCACTCAGTCAACAAAATAAATGAAGCTTGTGCGCACATGCATGCAACATAGTAACTAGACTATGATGATATCAAGGAATATACGAAGAGTATGAGTAATATGATCAACCCAAGAGAATCCACTTAATACATGATGCATGCAACTTAGTAACCAACTATTATCATGCATGTAATCATGATGCATGCTAGTAATCACGATGTGCTGACATAATAGCAATAACATGTGTTATTACGTTTTTTTGAGCTGCATGCATTCACTCCTGAAAATAAAGTACATGAAAATTTTGAACTCACAGAGCGCCAAAATAACATGGCCCCCATCTAGTCTGATTAATGGCGTGATACTACTATATTGTAGCCTACACATCTACCCATATAGTCTACTCTAGGACACCCAGCGATTGCTTGCATAGGCGTCCGCGTTAGAGTCATCGCAGGGAAGGTATCGGCTCTAACCCATTGATTTTGGATGGACAGAAAGACTGCTAGACGACCAAAATCACGTGGTCCCCACTCCCTCGCGCCCCTCCGTTTCAAACACTGTGAAATTTCTCGCGCCCCTCCGTTTCAAAAAAACAATACAAATTAATAGTATTTATCTCCACGGTCCATACTACAGTAGTACCAATATATTTAAAAAATTCTTCTTTCCCACACACATAAAGAAAAATCCTGAGAAAAATTCTAGCCTCGCTCACACTCTCTTGCCTCTTCGACCATCGGCTCCGGTGGCTGGAACCTCCCGCAACACTTCTCATGCTGGCTTTGCCCTCCGGAACTCGACACCATGCACTCCTCACCCACCAGTATGTCGGAGACGCATCAGCTCTGGTCTCATCCAACGCACCATTGCCGCTTTATCGACATCCAGCACACCAGATCCAGGTCACTGCACCTCACTTCCTTTCATAACTTTCTTGTCCACGACGTCGAATCCGTCAATGACTGCCCAAGATCTACTTCCACGGCCTCCGGCATCCACCCCAACCGTACCATACTGGAGCTGCTATGTAGTGCACCGATTCTGCCTCAGCGACGCTCTCGCCCACCATGCTCAAGCCGACATTGACCGCCCAAGATCTGCTTCCCTGACGCAAATAGGCACCACAACCACAGCACCCTCGGTGACCTGGACGTCACTCGCGCGGGTACTTATTATGGTTAGAAGCCTCTCCAACAACCATGTTAACCAAACCTCCCAACTCTTTTTTTGGTTTTGTCAGCGGCATAGCAGGTTCAAGCCTGTCACAGTGAACTGCATTTTTCCAATCATGCTACAACCAAGTCAGTGCGCACGCCTATTCTTTGTGCTACTTAGAGGTCACTAGATATGTTGGTTTGCATTTGTTGGGTTCGCGGCATAGAAAACAAAAAATTCCTATAATGCAAACTACAAGCGCCAAGATCCATCTATCTAGATACAAGCAATGGGTGGATGTACATCCATAGAATACATACCCTCGTAGACCGAAAGCTTTTTAGTGTATGAACTCGTTAGTGATATAGTCGATCTCTTGCCGATCTCAAGATCATGATGAAGTCCATCTGGTCCAGCCGGTCTAGCACTATCAAGTACAGTACCATAAAGTAGTGGTGTGTAACATCCCAGCATTTAGGAACTAATGAAGGGTAGATTTAGGAATTTGGATTGTTGCATGCATTCATCTGTGAAAATGTGGGTAAATTTTTCGCCAAATAAAAACCTAAAGTGATCAAGGTTTCTTTCATGCTTTGAGAATAGGTTTAGTCTTGAAGGATGATTGTTATAGACTTTCATATGATCTTTGTGGATTTATATGTTTTCGGAAATGAAATTTGAATTTAGAACTTGAGTGTTTGAATTGTAGTTCAAAAGAATTCTGAATAATGTTTGAATATTTGATTCAATTAAGAGTTAACCAATAATAACTCAAACTTTATATAAAGAAGGTAATTAAGAATAAGAATCTCCATTTTAGATTTTCATTCAATAAATAAGTTACAAAAAAATGTAACTTATGAAAATCATCCACAATTTTTACAATAGTAAATAAATAAAGAATAATATTTCTTTAATTGATAATAGTACAATATTTATTACACAATAATAAAATAAAGATTACAAAAGGATAGAACTAAAATTACAAAAGAATAAAGAATATTACATTTGACTATTCTATAAATAAAGAAGAAAATCTAAACTAGAATCTTGAATTTCCAAGTCTGGTACCTGCAAAACAAACACCAACAAAAAAATAAAGAAAGTTAAGGTTAAAATGGTATTACTCTTAGACTTGTCAGTGAAGTGCACTGATCAAGGTTCATCATTGAGTGGCAAGTTTCACCAGCCAGGTAGAAGTAACAAGTTGAAAGAAACTTTTAAAAATTCTGAACATATCCAGATCTGTGCAGCAAGCACACAAGCAGCACACACACCAAAATTCATGGTGTGTGCTGTCAACACAACAGCAGCAGCACAACCAAACAAAACTGTCAACACAGCCGTGGGAGATCAATCCCCACACCATTCCATTGCTTTTACACACCAAGCACAACAGCTAGCAGCTAAACAAAGCACAACAGCCAGCAGCTACACCAAGCCAAAGCTAAGCCAGATCAAACCAACCAAATCCCAAGATCATATCACCAAGATGGTGACATAAGGAGAGGGAAGATCAGGAGGATAGCAAGATCAAGATCAAGCCATCAGGATCAGGAGATGATGGGCTAGATCAAGGACAAGCCAGGAGCTAGAAATACCAGGGGGGCACCAGATCAAGATATCACAAGATCAACCACAACATCAAGTGACAGTGGTGAGTAAATAGATCATCACATGATCTATCTGTCTAAGATTAGACAAGCATACATGATCTATCTCTCATTCAAACTCTCAAAAAGCACCCAAGTGGGGTGAATCCATCATTGAGGCTTTGAACTCTTAAAGCAAACAGAAAAGCATAAGGATCCAACTAAATCTCAAAACAACATCATTGATTTAGCTATCAAGCTATATTCCAATTCAAGAATGAACATAGCTAAGATTAAACTTCTAGGCACATCTCTAAGACAAGAGTAGCACCTTAGAATCCAATCTTATGGATCTATATAAGTTATCAAGCTTACAAGCATCTTTTCCCAACTTTGATTCAAGCAATAATAGTTGGTATCACTATCAATATCAATTCATGTGAACCAACTAGATAGAGGTCTAAATCCCTAAACCTCAGACCAACATCATTTGTCTTAGGGATTTAAGAAAGGAAATTTTCTACTTATCTTTAAAGCCAAAATCATTTTAAGCTGGGACCAACCCAAACAATGAAATAGAATCTAACTTGTGTGCCATACAAAGATGGTGTCACAAGAACAATTCTATATTAATCAGGTTAAGCATTCAATCTTCACAGATTCAACCAACCCACTATAAATCATTTTCCTGTTCTTAAACACAGGAATCATAAACAAGAGATTCACCTATGTATATCTTCACTGCTTGAAACCATTTGATCTCAAACTACATATGAATTCTTAAGCCAACAGGTGTTAATACAGTGATTTCATCACACAACACTCACTGTCATTAACCAAGTAATGACAGTGGTGAAACAGTAAACCACAAGATTCCCAAGTATTGCTTCCATAGCAACCTTATCATTTGACCACATCAAAATTAATTCATAGAATCGTCTGATAAGCCACTAGCACCACCATAGTTCATCTTAAGCAGCAAACCACAACTAACAATCATTTAGCATGCTTAGGGACAATCGACACATGATCCAATTCATCAATATCTAATCCATGGCAGGGTATGAACCCTAAGTAGAACCAAGAACCCTAATCAGGACAGGAAAGTAACCAGGAAGGTCACCACCAACATCTAGCATAGATTGGCTTAGTACAGAGAGCACGAGGGGAGAGGAATGACTCACCAAAGGTCCTCGCTGGAGACTAGAAGAGGAAGCAGAGGTGGCCGACGACCATAGAGGCACGGGGAGCACCCCCAGGAGGGTGCTGCGACCATAGTCACGCCTAGAGGCGAGGGGAATCATCATAGCGCACGACAGCAGCGGCGGCGCCAGGATCAATGCCAAACCCAAACCCTAGGGTTCGGGACGGCATCGATCTATCGCAGGAGAGCTCCATGTCCAAATCCAGTTGGACAGGAGGGAAGAGCGGAGTTGACAACCTCTTCCTGCACCACGTCGGCGGCCAGGACGATCCACGACGGCGGGAATCGCCGGCGGCGACACAACTGACCACGGGGTCGGGGAAGAAGAAGGAGAGGGGTGAGCTCGAGAGAGGAGACAACGAATGAGTGGGCTGGGTGGGCCGAAAACCCTTTGGGGTGATTGTTTTGACCCTGACCTATTGGGCCACAAGGGCCCAATAAGCCCAAATGGCCATCCCAAGTCATTTAGAATCTGTTTTAATAAATAGGAAAATACCAAAATGCCCCTAAACTTAATTAAATTCTAGAAAATAAAAATAAAAGTCCAAAAAATATAAATAAAATATTTTTGGATTCACAATAATCTAAAATATCCAAATAAATTAAGATATAAAATTTTAGACATATAAATTTTATTAAGAATTTTGTAATTTATATATTCCTTATGGAATTTTACAAAATTATTGAAAGATGATAAAAATAAATAAAAAACACTTTCATTATATATTAATATTGTAGTATTTTTGAAAAATACTAAATAAATATTTAATAACAATTTTTTATATTTAAGTGATAATTCTTAAAAGAATTATTAAATCAATAAAAGTCAAATAAAAGGAAAATAAATAAAAGAATACAATATTCTATTATAAATATTAAAATATTAATATTTATAAATCCTTTATTATTAAAAAGAATTTTATTAATAATGGGGAGAAAGCATATCAAGTTAAATGATGCATTACATTACTTTGCATAATCATTTTGCTTCTTTAAATATTGTCCTTACCGGACAATAATGATGTTTTTGTAGACATAGAAGCTCAAGGTCCGGTGCAAGCATAAGACTTCACTACCTTGCCATCACAAGGCAAGTTCATCACTTGCTCATATCCTTTGAAGAGTCTTTATCAAAGTATTTGCAAATTGTGTGTTATCATATATACTCTAAAGAAATAAAATACTATTTTCACAAATAGTTCTGGCATCTAACGGTTTGTACAAACCATTGCCGTAATTCAATATGTGGGCATGGTGTACACCAAGGAGGCATGCGAGGTCGCGAAGGGGCAGTGATTGGCTTGGACCAACTACTGGGCCCCACATCATAGAATTGTGGACGGGAAAGTATGCCCGGTTGTGCAATAAGGAGTTGATCTCTCATGGGTAAAGTAACGCACCTCTGCAGAGTGTAAGAATTGTAACTTGTTACTCCCTGTTCCGGGAAGGAGCTACGAATGCGGCAGGAAAGGAACTCCATGAAAGTTCTAGTAAACCTGTGAAGGCTGATGGTCATAGATTTTTATAATAAAATCAATCTTTGAAGAAAGATTTACAAAAAACTGCATAGTGCCAAGGACTTATAGTCCGAGGTGGAAGTTAGAGCATCAAACTTCCCACTTTGCATATAATGAACTTGTTGGGTAACGTTGTTACTCATCCTTTACTTTGATCCCTTGCTTAGACTCTGAGGATCCTGAAGACGTGCCAATGTATGCAGCCGAATGTCAAGAAGATGTGTTCTACGAGGAGCCTGGCCTATTAGGAGGTGTTGAAGGAGTGGATTACGAAATCCACTATGGTGTTGATGATAACGAGTCCAACTAAGTACCCTAGTTAGTAGTAACCAATGGAGCCGAGCAGCATGAACTCTATAGAATAAGCTGTTGAGCTCAACTCCTAGTCGGAGTTGCTACCTTTAAATTCCGCTGAAACACTTTATATTTTGGTTTGTAAGTTAAAACCTTTTGAAGTCTTGAACTTCTGGTATTGTAATAATAATAATGTGTGAATGTTTGTAATATGGACCCGCAATGTTTCTGTTGTACCACTCTGAGAGATGTGATATTTACGGAACGGTGTTCTGTGGATGTCATGTCAACGACTATAGTGTATTACACATGCAGTGGTATGCTGGGTCACCGCATGGTGCATCCGTGATCGCACACATGTTCGGGTATCCCGACAACCTCTACTCCCTCACTCCAGTGAAGCAGCAGAAGCAACAAATCCTTTCAGAAAAAGACACCGGGAACATGTATCTCGCTGATCTGAGACCATGGGGAAATTATAAAGGGGGAGAGAGATACTTCACGAGGAGGTGTGAGAGTGGAGGAGGAGGTGATCCTTATATAGGGGAGGGGCGGCCCAAGGGGGCATGGCTTCCGGCCATAGAGGTTGCCCCCACCTCTCCCTCATTCATGCGGTGGAAGCTCCACTCACATAAAGATGACCCTCCATTTTCTCCACTCAAATTCCCATTAAATTTCCACCAAATTTATTGTAATCTCTCTTTAAATAAAACTCCTTTTATTTATTTCTTTAGAATTTTGTTAATTACTTTAATTAAAAAACATTCACATAAAATCCCTTACAACATTTCAATTTCACATGCAGGACCAGTTTCACCAATTTCAACCAAAACAATTCTGGTGTCTAATGAAATGATTCCTGCGCTTTGTAATTCTTTCTCTGGCATATTATTTGCTCCAAATGGTGTTTGTATCCCTTAAATGTGGCACCCTACAGCTCACGAATAATGTAGACATGATCGAGACCCCTCTTTGATCAATAATTAGCTGCGGGACCTGGAGATCCGTATTGACTCCCACACATTCAACGATGACTTATGTGATCGTGTGAACCTTATCCGCATGTAACTCAATCCCTTTATCTCGCAATATATTACATGTCCAAGATTCGATCATCGGTATCTCCATACCTAGTTTGATCTCATTACCGACATGTACTCTTTTCTCATTCCCGTGATATAACATTCTAGTGATCAAATCACTTGCTTGCAAGCTAACTAATGTGATATCACCGAGAGGGCCCAGATTATATCTATCCATCACTAGGATGGACAAATTACACTCTTGATCCATGAGCCTCAACATAACACCTTCGTATTACTTAACCCACCTTTATACTCACCCTGTTACGGTGTGATGTTTGATGTTATCAAGATACTCTTCTGGTCTTAGTGATTGACATAATCTCGTGGTCTAAGGACTAAGATTACTTCGTATGATGTTATAGCAATATAAATGCAATGACCTTGATCATAATGCTATACTTCAGATGAATGTTCATCACATCATTCCAACAATGTTGTGACCTCGTTATTGACAACATCTAATGTCTATGATCAGGAAACCTTTGATTATCTTGTTAATCAACGAGCTAGTTTATAAGAGAGGCATAACTAGGAACTTTCTATTTGTTTATTAAACACACATGTATTAATGTTTCCGTATTAATACAATTATAACATGCAAAATAAACATTTATCATAAACAAGGAATAAGATAATAACCACTTTATTATTGCCTCTCAGGCATATTCCCTTCAGTCTCCCACTTGCACTAGAGTCAATAATATATTTTAAAAACTTTTGTGTATTGAACACCTATGTCTTTACGGTGTTCCATATACGTGATTGTAAGTGGTTAACATAATCTATGGATCTGATGCTTTCAGGTCCGCGTGTATTTGCATGTCTTTGCATCTTCACGCATCACTCATTCTCTAATGAGATGGGATTGTATAAATTTGTTCTTTTGGTGATACCTTTAGTTCCTTGGGGTTAAATCATGTCGATACTATTGTCATATAATATATCTTTAGTGTTAGCCCATTGCAAACCACACCTTAGTTTGATAACAAACTACTTGACACAAATTGCCCTCCTTTGCTGCTACTATAGCAGTCATATATTTAGCCTTTTCTTGTAGTATCCGTAACACTGTCTTAACTTTGGAATTCATACAAATCTGTCATGGAAACTTCTTTCCATTTCATTGTGCCACACATAGTTTAAATTGAGATAAACTTAATTTGTATCTTGTGACAAAACTAGTATCATTTTTCAATGAACTATTTGTCTCTTCTACAAATAGAATATATTCTTAATTCTTCCAAAAGATTATAAGAATATCCTTACTATCCTCCAATGATCATTTTATGATTCATTCTGGTATATGCTCATAACATTTAGTGCATAGGACATATCTAGATGTGTACATATCACGGTATGATTGATCAAACATTCTTGTGATTGCACTCATCAAGTGTCAAAGCACTTGAATCTTGTTTCACTTATCAAGTGTCGATACACTTGAATCTTGATTTAATTCTTTTCCATGCGACAAGAACCTTTTCTCGTTGTTTCCATATTGAACTCCTTCAATATCTCATATATGTACGTTTGGCACAACCATGTTAGCGTCACAGTCTATCCATATAGACATTCATGCTAAATATTCAGGTTTTCCCTAAGTCTTTCATCGAAATGAAATTCTTAACCTTTGTCAATAAAAGATACATCATTTCCAATCAACAAGATGTTCTCCACATAATGTATTAGAAATATATCTCAGTGCTCCCACTTAATTTCTTGCAAATGCAAGAATCTTCATCGTCTCCTGATGAAATTAAACTTCTTTAACAGTTTCATACCGGTGAATATTCCAACTCCGCGATGCTTACTTCAACCATTGAAGTTTGCATGCCCTTTTTAGCATACTCTGAATTAACAAAACCCTTTGGATCGTGTCGTGTACATGTCCTAGGTAACCATTCCATTAGAAGAACTTTGTTTTGTTTGTTTAACTACCATATACCAAATTATATGTAGTGGTTGCTACATTAATCCGTCCAGACTAAATATCGCTATGAAAGATCAAATCTTGTCATAGTCAACTCCTTGAACATTGTTGTAAAATACTTTACGACATGTCGATAATTTCATAGATGTGAAACATCCATGTCTATTTCTTTATAGATCCAAATACGATCGATAGGTTTTTACACCTTTTCGGAGGGTCTTCCAAGTTCAAAAAACTTGATTTCTCCTGTATGGAACTATCACGGATTTTATGTCTTCAAGCCATTTGATGGAGTCATGGCCCATCATCGTTTCTTTGCACGTATTCGGTTCATTATTGTCAAACAACAATGATTTACTCTCAAATCTCAGCATTTTATTGTTTATCCGACCTACTTGGTTCAATAGGAACTTAGACCTCCATGACCACAACCTTTGAGGCACATAAGCTATGAGCATTATGGCTCCCTCCGGAATGATTTTCAGTGCTATGCAACTCAGCACATTTAGCTAAGGTTCATCTACCTTATCAAAGTTCTATTGTCCTCCCACTTAACTTTTATGAAAAATTCCTTTTTCAAGAAACTTTACATTTCAAGCGACAAACTCTTTTGTCCTCGGTGTTATGGAGGAATGCCCAACGGTTATTCTAAAAAACCTACAATGACATGCTCATCCGACTTTGGTTGTAAGACATCTTACTTATGCTTAGCATACCAAAATTTAAGAAAGGACAACTTGGGTTTTACCCCAAACCATAACTTATATGGTGTCATTTCAACGGATCAAGATGAAGCTCTTTTCAGTGAAAAAGCGGTAATCTCTAAAGCTTTAATATTTTAAAACATAATGGCAGTTTTATAAATAACACCTTTGATTCAACCATGTCAAAAAAGGTTTCATTACAAATCTCAAACACTCCATATTCCTATGGTCTTTCGGGAGATGCAAATCTAGGTGTTTTAATAAACTTGCAACTCAAATAAATCCCTTTATGATCAAATCATAAATTATTTATTTTATTGTTACAATGATTTTCCACTTCATATTGAAAGTCTTTGAATGTTTTCAAATATTTCATACTTCTTTCTCATTAAGTGAATATTCACTCAAATTTCTGGAGAAAGCATATGAAGTTGAAATCCATCGCTCACAACTACAAATAATGGACTACATACATCGATATGTATAAATTCCAATAATTTAGTCGATCGTTCTTCTTTGGCCTTCAAACGAAGTTTTAATTATCCCGAGGAAAGTCTCACAAGCGTCATTTGATCAAATCAAAGACTCCAAAAATCCATGAACATGGAGTTTCTTCATGTTTTCTTTCCAATATAATTTATACGGCGATGTCACTTCGTAAGTGATCTTTCAATCATTTATCTTGCGACATTTTAGCATTAGGTTTTATGGATGTGATTTCTCCAACTATATTTGTAAATCATCCATATTATATGGAATACGGTAATTATTTGAAAAATATTTGTTCTCATAATACCTGATTTAAATAACAATTATTAAAACAAATCTTGAAGGCATGCTTTGATGTCAACGAGAAATACAAACAACCATTTGTTTTTTTATGAACATCATCACATATTCTCTTGCTAGTTACTTAGGCCATTGTAGTTCATGAATTGTGTTGTATTGTATGATATTTCATACCAACCAATTCGCTATCCAATACCTAAGAACCACATTGTTTAACAAGCAAAGAATACAGCCATAACATGTATATCATCTATATATCTAAACTGGATATTTCTAGTCTTTTCTTTTCTGCCAAATATAATTTATAGATTCTCTTTCAGCATTTCCTTTTACTTTTAGAAGAATCTATCAACATCAATAGTGGCGCCATATACATGACACATAGTCCAAAGCGTGTATATTCAAATACTAATACCTTTGGACTTGCATTTTGAAGTAGATCACCATCATCAAATGTTTGGTGTTCTTTCAAAATCCATTCTTTAGTAATCTGTTAGTATAGTAAACACTTTACATACATCTTCTATTCATCCTTATCAAGACAACTTTCATGATCAAGCTAATGCATCTTATAAAGGAGAATCGTGAGTATAATGTTACTTTCCAAAACCTTTTTGGATGATTAGGATGTCTAGCATCTCCAACCTTTGCAAATTCTCATCCAATATGAGAACATATATTATACGCTATCATATTGCAACCAAAAACATTGTTTCAGATATCGTTATATCTGTCACACATGATGGTTTCTAAAACAATTCTTTCAGCTCCTAGATAACCTTGATATTTAAAAACAATCAAGAATCATGGAGGCAAACATGATACTTTAGATATTAACATTGGAATTTCTACTCTCGATTTAATACTAATTATTAAATTTCACGGAGTAAAGATAGTTTGCTGAAAGTTTGCAATAGGACTTTAAACTTTAGATTGACACTCAACACAATACAATACCAGTTCGTAAAGTCAATATCTAGAATTCTATTGTTCTATTATCTCAATTACAACTAAGAATAAGGTGGTGAACGAATTCCAATGACTACAACAAATTATGCAAATTCACTATGCTTTAGTTTATGATAAAATGAGTTCTACTAATCTAAATTAAAAATGAACTCCCACTCAAAAACGACATCCCTCGTGTCTTTTTGGTGATTACATGAACCAAATCCACTACACCAAGTACGATCATCACGTGAGTCGGTGTAGCTTCAAAGGCGAGCATCTATATGGTCATTATATCAAACATACGACTCATGCTTAACCTTTCGGTCCATGTTACAAGGCCATGTCTGTACATGCTAGGCTCGCCAAGTAATAACCTTAGTATTCGTGTGTGTAAAACTATCTTACACCCGAGATATGATCGTGCATTCAAGTACACCCGATCATCACGTGATGTCTTGAAGCGGCGAAACATAGTTGGTGCATACTTAAGGAAGAACACATTTTTTTCTTGATATCTAAATGAGGGATCATCTTATAATGCTAATAAAACACCAAACAAGCAATATAAGATGCAAACAAACATCATATGCTACAGTGGTATGATATGGTTCTTGCACTTCATCTCTATCTTGTGCATCGTGGAATGTATCATTCCTATATGTGTAAGGACAAGGTCTATGGAACTTACACTTTGTCATATTATAATTTTCAATAGTATCAATACATACTACAAATTATAACAATACCATATCATAGTACTTGCCCGGCAAAACCAAAAACTAGACGCCTCTAATTTATCTTTTGCATGTTTTACGTGGTTGAGGGCTTTCGGAGATAGAACCGTTCTTACCTACGAACATGAAATCACAACGATGATAATAAAACTATTGACAACTCGTTGTAAATCAGATATTGACTATAGTAGGAGAGACAGACACCCGTAATCCACTTATTCAAAACTAGTTGCATGTCAAGCATGGAACGGGTCTCATGTGCGAGGACATGTAAAGTTTGTCCGGGCCGCTTCATCCCACTATGCCACCAATATACAAAGTACAAGGAAGAAGCAATAACATGACCATCAGCGCCCACATACTCATATGTATACTACCCGTGCAAAGCATCTACGCATAGATCTGGCTCTGATACCACTATTGGGTTTGCAGCATAGAAAACAAAAAATTCCTATGATGGGAGCTACAAGTGCCAAGATCCATCTATCTAGATACAAGCAACGGGTGGATATACATCCATAGAATACATACCCTCGAAGACCAAAAGCTTTTTCGAGTATGAACTCGTTGGTGATGTAGTCGATCTCTTGCCAATCTCAAGATCGTGATGATGTCCATCCGGTCCAGCCGGTCCAGCACCATCAAGTCCAGCACCGCAAAGAAGTGATGCATCCGTGATCGCACACACGTTCGGGTATCCCAACAACCTCTGCTCTCTCACTCCATGGAATCAGCGGAAGCAACAAATCCTTCCAGAAAAAGCCACCGGGAACATGTATCTCGTTGATCCGAGACCATGGGGAAATTCTAAAGGGGGAGAAAGATCCTTCGCGAGGAGGTGTGAGACTGGTGGAGGAGGAGGTGCTCCTTATATAGGGGGGCAGTCCAAGGGGGCATGGCCCCCGTCCATAGAGGGTGCCCCCACCTCTCCCTCATTCATGTGGTGGAAGCTCCACTCACATAAAGATGACCCTCCATTTTCTCCACTCAAATTCCCATTAAATTTCCACCAAATTTAATGTAATCTCTATTTAAATAAAACTCATTTTATTTATTTATTCAGAATTTTTTAATTACTTTAATTAACAAACATTCACATAAAACCCCTTACAACATTTCAATTTCACATGCAGAACCAGTTTCAGCAATTTCAACCAAAACAATTCCGGTGTCTAGTGAAATAATTCCTGCGCTTTGTAATTCTTTCTCTAGCATATTATTTGCTCCAAATGGTGTCGGTATCCCGTAAGTGTGTCACCCTATGGTTCACGAATAATGCAGATATGATCAAGACCCCTCTCTGATCAATAATCAGTAGCGGGACCTAGAGATCCGTACTGACTCCCACACATTCAACGATGACTTCTGTTATCGTCTGAACCTTATACGCATGTAACTCAATCCCTTTATCTCGCGATATATTACATGTCTGAGATTCGATCATCGGTATCTCCATACCTACTTTGATATCATTACCGACATGTACTCTTTTCTTGTTCCCGTGATATAACATTCTTGTGATCGAATCACTTGCTTCCAAGCTAACTAATGTGATATCACCGAGAGGGCTCAGAGTATATCTATCCGTCATCAGGATGGACAAATTCCACTCTTGATCCATGAGCCTCAACATAACACCTTCATAGTACCGAACCCACCTTTATAGTCATCCTGTTACGGTGTGACATTTGATGTTATCAAGATACTCTTCCAATGTTAGTGATTGACATAATCTCATGGTCTAAGGACTAAGATTACTTTGTATGATGTTATATTAATATAAACACAATGACTTTGATTGTAATGCTATACTTCGGATGAATGTTCATCACATCATTCCAACAATGTTGTGACCTCAATATTAACAACATCCAATGTCCATGATCAGGAAACCTTTGATCATCTTGTTAATCAACGAGCTAGTTTATCAGAGAGGCATAACTAGGCACTTTCTTTTTGTTTATTAAACACACATGTATTAACATTTCTGTATTAATAAAATTATAGCATGCAAAATAAACATTCATCATAAACAAGGAATAAGATAATAACCACTTTATTATTGCCTCTCGGGCATATTCGCTTTAGCATTCACTGCTCTACAAATTTTAAAGTTATGCACTTGTTCTTAGCTACTCCGTATAACATTAATTGGCTGTTATTGTGTAGTTCTTGCAAAATGTAAAGTCAGTGCAAAATATTAGTGTAGATTTCCTGCACCATAGTTACTGAATTTATCTGGTTCGTCCTGAGCTATGTTTCTGTTATTATTTTCTCCCTGGCATCATTCTGCTAACATGTAGTACACGCTCAAACTATTCATACTAATTCAACTATAATTTTATTGTTGCCATGTGGTTCTTCAAAAGCTACAACACTAACTTGTTTTTGTCTTTGCTTAGAACTCAAAAAGGGAAATCTGTACATGTTAGTTTGTAAAACCTCTTCTACGGGTTCACAACCGATGTCACTGTTTCCTTATCTAGTGTTGGTTCGTCCTAAGCAACGACATAAGTACCCTCTAACGTATATATAGTTCATTCGTGATTGGCCTTCCTGCTCTACAAGTTCTTGTATGATGCCGTTATAATTTCGGCCTAGTTCATTCTTAGCTACGACAGTAACTGCATGTCATTGTGTAGCTCATCGCAAATTCTAAGTCACCCAATGTCTCTTGCATTGTAGGATACACAACTTCTTCCATATATATTTGTTGAAATGACCTGGCTAGTTTATATTTGTTGAAGTTCTAAGAAACACTTTTTGATTACTCAATTCATTTGTTGGCACACTTCTATAATGCTTGCATGTCCTGACCTACAGGTTCACAATTGATGTCATTATATTTCGTATCTAATGGTTCATCATAAGCAACGACATAACTATTCTCTACTTTATATATAATCCATTCGTGGTTTCCATTCCTGCTCTACAAGTTCTCATGTGATGCCGTTATAATTTCTATCTGTTTCAATCTTATAGCTATGACAGTATCTTCAAGCCATTGTGTAGCTCACCGTAAATTCCGAGTTACCCAACGTCTCTTGTATTTCAGGATAAAGAATTGCTTCCATATATATTTGTTGAAATGACCTGGCTAGTTTATATTTTCTGAAATCCTAAGAAACACTTTGTTTGATTGCTTATTTCATTGTAGGCACACTTGTCTAATGTTTGCTTGTCTTGTTTTACAGGTTCACAGGCGATGCCATTATATTTCCTATCTTGTTCTAGTTCGTCCTAAGCAACAACATAACTATCCTCTACCGTATAGTTTATTCGTGGTTTGCATTCCCGCTCTACAAGTTCTCTCATGATGTTGTTATAATTTCTGTCTGATTCATTCTTAGGTACCATAGTAACGGCATGCCATTGTGTAGCTCACCGTAAATTCCAAGTCACCCAACGTCTCTTGCATGTCAGGACATACAACTGCTTCTATATATATATTTGTTGAAATAACCTGACTAGTTTATATTTGTTGGAATTTTAAGCCACACACATTGTTATATTTCTTGTTTCACGGTAGGCACACTTGTTTAATACTTGCTTGTCCTGTTTGTTTGACGTGATGGTCAATATATTTGAACCATTGACCAGTAGTAATCTCCAGTTCATAGCTCATGTCGTATCAGTTAAATGAGTAGTTTGCCTTGTTTGATGTATTAACTTGTTATTACTTAGTTTCAGACTTAACCTATTGCTATCGCCACCAAAGAGGGGGCTGCAAGATCATGTCTCAAGGTTGTTTTTGAATGTATATGTCACACTCAAAAGGGAGATGGAGGTGATAGATGGAGAAAGCAAACTGAGGACCGCTATCAACTCAATTGTCAATTGAAATGCCATTTTTTCTTTCCCTTCAATTGATAATATGTAATAATTTCAAGTAGTTTGCATTTGATATAATATCTAGATTAATCGCATAAGCCTTATAGGCATTTAGTTGACACCGTCCAGACATAGTAGTAGGCGGTACCATACATGCGCTAGCCAGGTCAATTAGGGTACAGAGGCTTTGTTATTTGCCCATCTTGTATTGGGCTGACGATGAATAGTAAAAGATGCTCGCAATTGTACACCTGTTGGGAATGGGCTCCAGAAATGGTGAAATTGTAAAAGACCGTAAAAGTAACGGGCCACACACAGGCATGCTTAGTAATAGTAACATGCCATAACAGTGACATGCCGAAACTGTAGCAGGACGAAACAGTAATAAGCCAAAATAGTAGTAGGCCAAAAAGAGTAACGAACCAGAATAGTAATGGGCCAGAACAGTAACGGGCCAGAACCTTAAAAGACCAAAAAACAATAACAGACCAGAGCAGTAGCAGGCCAGGAAAAGGCCTGGATCGTAGGAGGCCAGAATAGTAGCATATCGAGAAACTTACCAGGCCAGAACAGTAACAAGCCAGAATATGAGTAGGCCGTTTATGGGCATGAACAGTAATAGGCCCAGAAGTATATGGGCCGCAGCTGGTCACATAAGAGGGCCCACATCAAACAGTGCATGACTATACAGTAACGGGCCATAAAAGTTCAGTGGCTTGCCAAACGGGACCATTTCAAACAGTACAGGACGAAATAGTAACGGTCCGGATAGTTTGCGGTCCATAAAAATGGGCACATTTCAAAAAGTGCAGGTCGAAATAGTAAGAGGCCCGAAAGTTTACAGGCCGCAGCGGGCAACACCAATGAGCCCATTTCGAATAGTGCAGGACGAAACAGTAACATGTCGTGATACTATTGGGCTCTCTTAATGGGCCGGCCCACTTAATATTTATCAGGCCTTGGTTGAGCCTGGCATCTACCACGGTTTTATTGACAGTTAGCAGTGCTAACTGGCCATTAACGTTGTTCGCCACGTGGCAGTTTGCATGACATCAGCAATCAACACGGTTGGCGAATAGATCTACGATGGAACGACTTTTCATGGCTAAAGTGCGATCTGCGACGGTCAGAAAAAACCATGGTAGATTCATTTATGACGGGGCTTCTACCATGAAGGGCATCCGTCGTAGAAGGATTTTCAAACATAAAAAAGGGCCTTCAACCACTGACATGGTTATACCCTACGGGTACACAACATTAGCGTACCTGGTCCAGCCCAAGGAAGGCCCATAAGAATATACGTGGCCCATGAAGATTTTTGGGTGGCCCAAGCCCATGACGTCTTCGGATCCTTGGAGAGCAAGACTAGAACAGATAGAATATTCAAAGGGGCAAACCCTAAACCTGTAACCGACTCGATCTATGCCCGGGACCTGCCTACCTCTAGATAAAGGCTAGGAGGTCACGGCGAGGAGGCTCTCTCTCATACCACCGCATACACACCTCCACGCCAGATTGCATCTGCGCACCCCTGTAACTTTCGGTTCCGCCGTAATCAAGAGCAGACAAGCAGGAGTAGGGTTTTCCCTCCTGGGGAATAAACCTGGGTAAATCTCGTGTCCCCTAGTTGCTTGTCTGTTAACCGTTCTGCGATCTCCAGCACCCCCATCTTCTCCAAAACCCAAGCTCATAACAATCTACATTGACGAGATCGATCCTCGTCAATTGGCGCCGTCTGTGGGAACTGGGGGCGCTGATTGTGCGATCGTGACGGTCCCGACCAAAGCGATCTACAACTCCTCGGCGACGGAGAGCCATCTCCTCTTCGGTGCTTTCGACTTCACCGCCCACTCGCCAGCCACCATGAAGGACTTCGAGCCCATAGGCGACGGGCTCGAGATCCTGTCCGGGAGCTTCTGCTTCCAGGTGGGACATACTGGCACTCTCCGCCTCCCAGAGCGGGTGCAACTGCCATCGATCAGGCCCGCCTCGTGGGATCCGCATCCCGTGGTCAACATCGACAGATGAGTCATACGACAGTAGTAGCTGCAACTCAGATCTGTGTGATCCTCCATCAGATGAAGGAACCTACGGTTCCGGATCCGAAAGCTGCGGCAGCAGAGATCCGACATACGGACGCTACCAATGCGCTGTGGTCATCCAAAGCGACGTGGAGTAACAACCACCAGGTTCGGGTGCTCACGTACCGGCACCCAACCCGCAGGTAGAAACGACGAAAACAGGAGAAACCAATCCCCCCGCCCAACAAGGACGATCCTGACGCCAATCAGGTAATCCACCTTAGCGAAGAAGGATGGAACCAAGCACGCGAAGCCGTGGCGGGCAATAAGATCTTACCTGTGGGTGCCTCGCGGGACTTACTGATGGCATACCACCTGCTCCTCATTGAAGAGCACAAAAAACAGGTGAGGATGCAAGAAGTACTCGACAAACGCAAGCAAGCGGCTTCGGAGTCTAGCGCACGGCGAGCTGCGCTCTCCGTCGTTGGCGGCTCCAGCTCGCACGGCAACAACGCCAACAAGCATCGTTCTCGCGTAGAGAACATGGACCCCGCTGCACGTCGCGAGGTGACCTGAACCCTCAACACGTCCTTCATGGAGATGGACGCCAACGACAATGTCATCCCGAAGATGCCGCAAGCTGTGATCATGGCATCCACCACATACCTTGCGTCCCATCCACCCCTGGTGGGGGACACGAAGAGGGTCATGCACAATTCCGCATTAGCCAGACTCGGACTCGTTGGAGCTGCACTCCACGGGGAAGCTCCCGCGGAGCCGAAAAAGAAGGCCGCGGTCAGATTCAACCGCAGCCCCACACCCTCATCTGACGAGAAGGAACACAACCTACCTCGACGGCACAAGATCTCACGACGTAGCAGCCGCGACTACGAAGCTCAAAGCAAACTCACTCAACGCAAGATCGACAAGGCACACGCCAGGCATGTGTGCTCATCCGAATCCGAAGAGGTTGACGATGAAGGAGAACTCTGCGGGGCTCGATGCTTCAGCAAATCTGTTCGACGGACGCGGATGCCGAGGAACTTCAAGCTTCCTTCGGACACTCCGAAGTTTGACGACACGCAGGACCCTAAGGCGTGGCTCAGTGACCACCTGTCGCCCGTCAAGCTGCACGGTGGCAACAACAACGCCGCCCTACAATGCCTTCAGCTACAGCTGACAGACACAACCCAGATTTGGCTCAGCAGCCTATCCTTGGGGTCCATCCGAAGCTGGGAGGAACTGGCGTACAGTTTCATCTGAAACTTCAAGGGCACCAGCAAGAGGCCAGCCTCGATCGAAGAGCTGCGGGCCTGCACCCAGCGAACGGGCGAATCCATTCGCTCGTATATACTACGCTGGTCCAACATCAAGAACTCCAGGGCACACATCTCTGAGAGAGAACAATCGACGCCTTCAAGGATGGCGTCAAACGCCAGGACTTCAAGGAAGAACTTGGGCGCGTCAAGCCCAAGATACTCGACCACCTCATGGACATCGCCAACAGGTGGGCAGATGGCGAGGACTCCGTCCACCGAGCACATTCGGAAGAGGAAGATGACTATGGACGCCGACGCGAGCGCCGTATCAAGCGAAGATCACGCGTCTACGACGATCGCGACGGACCCGACATGGTCGCGGCTGGCTACGCCGACCGCCACAATGAAAGCAATCGCAGCAGCGGTGGATACCGTGGAAACAACTTCCGCGATGGAGGACGCCCAACGGAAACGTGGCAACGCCGCGGCCGCGACGACGATCCCTCTGCATACGACAAATTGTCGGGCCCGTGCACCATCCACTTCTACATCGACAATCAGGATGGCAAAAAGAAGGCCAACCACATGCTCAAAGACTGTCGCGAGTTCCAGAAACTCAGCGAGAGCATGTCCCATATGAGACAGCAAGCCCCGAACCCTGGGTATGGGCACGCACCCGCACCAGGTGACATCGCCCACGAAGCTCCTCCGCCACCACCCGTGGGACCTTCGAATCACCTGATCGCACCCACGCAGAACAACGGTGGAAACGGGTACCCCGCGCCAAAAGGGTCATTGATGATCCAAAAGGGGCGCCCAACAAATAGGGTGCAAAAGAAAATCACCTGCCAAGTCAGCTTGGCTGTGACCGCTCCACCCGCCATCCCTGAGTACCTCAGCGGTTCGGAGTCCTGCATAACATTTAGCCATTCGGATCACCCCCGCCATATCCCTCGCCCAGGTCATGCTGCCCTGGTGCTCGAGGCACAGATCGGAGGGTTCAAGATGAGCCGCGTCTTCATGGACGGCGGCAGCGGCATCAGTCTGATGTTCGCTAGCACCTTAGTAGCAATGCGGATCCCGATGTGCAGTCTGGAACAATCCAACACAACGTTCCACGACATCGTCCCAGGAAAGGGCATATTCCCCTGGGAAAGATATGGCTCGACGTCATCTTTGGCAAGCCCGACAACTTTCGGTGTGAGCGACTCGAGTTCGAAGTGGTGGACTGGCCATCACAGTACCACGCTATCCTCGACCGCATGGCATTCGCAAGGTTCCTGGCAGTACCACTCTATGCGTACCTACTACTCAAGATGCCAGGACCTAGGGGCATCATCATGGTCCACGGGAGCTTCACCCGGTCAAATCACTTCGATAGGGACTTCAACAGAATCTCCCAGTCATTCGGTATGCAGGAGGAGCTCACAAGACTCTGAGAGGTGACAGACAACGGGGCACCCCCAGTCTCGAGGAAAAACGCACCTAACATGTCATTCGACTCAACAGTCAACACAAAGAAGGTGCAGGTCCACCCGACGGACGCCTCCAAGACGGCGCTGATAGCCAACGATCTCAGCCCCGCATAGGAAAGCATGCTCGTCGAATTCCTCCGTGAGCGCTGGGAAATCTTCGCCTGGTGTCCTGCGAACATGCCAGGAGTTCCCAGGGAATTCGCCGAGCATGCACTCAATGTGTTCCCAGATGCCAAGCCCGTCAAACAGTCCATCCAACGATTGTTCGAGCCACGGGCAGAAGCCATCGGAGTCGAGGTCAACAGACTGCTCGATGCTGATTTCATCAGGGAGATCAAGGAAAGCGAATGACTGGCCAACACCGTGATGGTCCCTAAAAAGGACACGGACATCCTGCGGATGTGCGTGGACTTCACATAGCTGAAGAAGCACTGCCCGAAGGATCACTTCCCTCTCCCTCGGATCGATCAGATCATCGATTCGACTGCAGGATGCGAGAAACTCTCCTTCCTCGACGCCTACTCAGGCTACAATCATATTCGACTGAAGGTCGAAGATCAAGAGAAAACGGCGTTCATCACGCTGTTCGTAGTATTCTGCTACAATACAATGCCCTTCGGGCTGAAGAACGCAGGTGCCACGTACCAGCGGTGCATGCAGGCATGCCTGAAGAGCCAGATCGGCCGCAACATACAAGTCTATGTCGACGACATAGTAATCAAAACAAGGGAGGCCAAGACACTGATCGACGATCTCCGCGAGACGTTCGACAACCTTGATCGCTACAAGATCAAGCTGAACCCAGAAAAGTGCGCCTTCGGCGTCCCATCTGGCCAACAGCTTGGCTACTTCATCTCCCAGCGAGGGATTGACGCGAACCCGAATAAAATCCGAACCATAATGGCCATGGAGAAACCGAAGAACCTCAAAGGTGTCCAACAGCTAGCTGGATGCATCGCGGCGTTGAGCAGATTCATCAGCCGCATGGGTGAGAAGGCCCTGCCTTTCTACCAGCTGCTACGCAAAGCAGACAAATTCGAGTGGACGCCTGAAGCGGACGATGCATTCGAAGATCTGAAGCAGCTGCTCTCCACCTCGCCCGTCCTGGTCACGCCAAAGGAGCGCGATCCTCTACTGCTATACATAGCAACCACACATTAGGTGGTAAGCACCGTGCTCGGGGTTGAACGACCCGAAGATGGCAAGACTCATGGGGTCCAACGCCCTATCTACTACCTCAGCGAGGTATTGACGCCAACAAAGCAGAGGTACCCTCACTACCAGAAACTCGCCTACGGCGTGTTCATGACGGCTCGTCAGCTGAGTCACTATTTCCAGGAGCATCATGTGATGGTTATCAACGAAGCACCTCTGAATAGCATCCTGAACAACCCAGAGGCCACAGGTCGTGTGGTTCTATGGGGCATCGAGTTGTCCCCTCTAGACATAGTCTACGAGAAACGTCATGCGATCAAATCACAGGTCCTACCGGACTTCCTCGTCCACTGGATGGAGCTGCAGCTGCCGAACACCCCGGACATGACACAGTCATGGACGATGCACTTCGATGGCTCCAAGCGTGAGGCTGGAGCAGGAGCCGAGGTCATACTGACATCCCCGCAAGGCGACAAGATGAAGTACGTCCTCCAGATGAAATTTCGAGCTTCCAACAATGAAGCCGAATACGAGGCCCTCATCCACGGCATGAGGATGGCCAAGATCTGCGGCACAACGCGCCTGGTCATCTACGGTGACTCGAACCTCGTCGTCCAGCAAACGATGAACGAGTGCGACGCACACGCCGCCAACATGATCGCGTACCGCGCGCTCTACAACTCACTCGAAGGAGACTTCGACGGCTGCGAGCTCCAACACGTTGGAAGAGAAAGCAACGAAGAAGCCGATAGACTTGCCAACATCGGCTGCACCTGTGCACGGGTGCCACCAGGTGTTATCCTCGAACAGATCTGTGTGCCATCCATCAAAAGGAAATTCCCAAGGGATCACCCGAAGAATCAGAGCACTCGGGGGCTGCACTACCCGAAGGACAGGAAGTACCCGAAAAGCTCGACACAGAGGTCGCAGTGGTCAACCTGATGTAGGTCGGCAGTCGAAGAAACATGGGCACAGCCGTACCTGCGGTACCTAATAAACAGGGAACTGGCTGATGACCCGACAGATGCCCGGCGCATATCTCGCCTGTCCAAGGCCTTCACCATCATCAATGGGGAGTTGTATAAGCGCAGCATTTCGGGTGTACTCCACAGGTGCGTCACCATCGGTGATGGAAAAACCATCCTCTAAGACATCCATGAGGGCATCTGCGGCCATCACGCGGGCAGCCGTGCCCTCATTGCCAAAGCTCTACGAGCTGGGTTCTACTGGCCAGCGGCCATGAACGACGCCAAGGACATCGTCCAAAGGTGCAATGGATGCCAGAGGTTCGTAGACAAACCCCACGCACAAGGATCGGAGCTCAGGCCCATACCCTTGGCCTGGCCCTTCGCCCAATGGGGCCTCGACATGATAGGAAAACTGCCCAAGTCCTCGAAAGGAGGCCACTTCTACCTCCTGGTCGCAGTCGACAAGTTCACCAAGTGGATCGAGGCCATGCCCGTTATTAACCAATAGGGTAAAATGGCTGTGAAGTTCTTCCAATCCATAGTCTACAGGTTCGGCATGCCGCACATCATCATCACCGACAACGGGTCAAACTTCATTTCCAAAGAATTCTAGGACTTCTGTGAAGGCCTCGGGATCAACATATCATACGTCTTCATGGCGCACCCGCAAACCAACGGGCAGGTCGAAAAGGCCAACGGCCTCGTCGGCAGCGGCATCAAGAAGCGCCTATTGAGACCACTCGAGCGGCTTGCGGGAGCATGGGCAGAAGAGCTACCATCCGTCCTTTGGAGCTTGCGCACAATGCCAAACAGCTCAACTGGCTACACGCCTTTCTTCATGGTGCACGGAGCCGAAGCCGTGTTGCTTGCAGAAGTATGCCATAAGGCCCCACGGGTCATCGCCTACAGCAAAGACGAATCAACGGCCGCACTCAAAGATACCATCGACACACTTGACGAGGCACGTGACATCGCCGCGGCTCGATCGGCGGTCTACCAGCAGAGATTCCTCAACTATCACAGCTGTCGGCTGCGTCCAAGGTCCTTTGTCGAAGGAGACCTCGTCTTACGACTCAAGCAAGAGCGGCCGAAAAAGCTCGAGTCACCCTGGGAAGGACCATACGTCGTCACCGAAGTCATCCCAGGTGGCGCCTACCGCCTCAAGAACGTGGAGTCTGGAGTCGCATACTCCAACCCATGGAACGTCGCACAACTGCGACGCTTCTACCCCTAGCTATCCTCTTTTACTTTCAATGAGGCTACTCAGCCGAACAATGTACCTCCTCGTTACGATATGAATAAAGCTAAGTGTCTCGCCCGAAAATTTATCTTTTACTCGCATTTTCTTTATGCTACAACACACTCGGGGGATCCCCCTCACCTCACGACTTCGTCGACTAAGGATAACGCATGTACACCTGAGTAGCTGATCACGTCAGGCTAACGAAAAGAGCATGCATACAAACAAGCACCACATGCTAAATACAATCAACCTTTACAAGCAAAGTGCATAACATGCCCAGTCAAAATATATACAAATTTTACATCTATATTTTTACAGGTCCTACCTATTCTTAAGAATCACCTGCGCACGGTGCTCAAAGAGATCTACAACTTTCTCGGCATACTGCCTCACAGCCGCATAGTGCGGGCGCATGTCATATAGGCCACCATCTGGTCGAGGGGGCGGCCCAGCCGCAACAGCCGCAAGATTTACGTCAGGGCGATGCAGCCGCACAAGGGAAAGAGCGCCCTTCACCCCGCAACTAACTGATGCTGCACCAGCTCCCTGACATGAGGTACATCTCGAAACTTCGCCAGCAAGTCCCAGAGAGTCGATGGCGCTTCATCAAGGGGAAACATGACGTGCAGAAACGATGCCAATGAAGTCTTCACCTGCCGCAGCACCCATGACACTTGGTGGGCACGAGCCTGCCCAGTCGCAAGGACCGAGGCACGGTCGCGATCCATCCAGAAAAAGCCACCAGCCTCCATATCTTGCCGGGTCAGGTAATTGATCCGAACTGCAACGCGCTCCTTCTCCTTCCTCGGAACAAGGTTAGCACCTGCAACAACTACAAAGTAAGATGGCCTGCCAACAGGTGCATCCAAAAATGAGCAGCAGCTCGAAGAAACTTACACTGCAGCTGCTCGGCCAACTGCCACAGCTCCCCCATCAGATATTCCTCTCTCGTGGCACCTCGCTCCGCCTTTGACTTCCAAACGTCTGCATGGTCTCGGATGCCAAGCAACTCCTTCTCAAGACTGCGGACGCGATCGTGAAGAAAAACAAGCTGCGACGCATCGTCCAAGGGTGGTCGCGGCTGCGGAGCAGAAGAAGTATCGAGGGGGTCATCACCCGAAGGTCCCTAAGGAAAACATAAAGGATATATAAAAACACAAGACTGGGCAACAACTCGAAGGCTCATTATATACAACAAAAGCCACTGCGTGGCACAGGAATTGTTCATCAAGCGAATTACAGCAAAGGTAGAAGGTAACTATCCTAGAACTACAAATACAAAGCCTAAGCAGCTGCATCCTGAGTGGCCTCACAGCCAGAGCGCCTGCCCTTGACCTCCTCCTGCTGCTTCGCGGCATACTCCGCCAGAAGGTCAATAAGATTCAACCCATAGCGCTTACAGCGGGCGGCGAAGAGAGCGAAGTCTACCTCGGAACCGTCAGGGGCCGTTGGCATCTAGGAGGTGACCTGATGAAGATCCAGCTTCGCTCCAGACGCCATGGCCATGGCCAGCCCCATGGATGCGCCAATGCCTTTCTGCTTGCGCTTGTAGGCCACAGGCGCATCCACTGACAACGCATCCGCCAACAAGTCGACATCCTCAAGGGCAGCACCCTTGGGAACGAGCTCCTTGTAGAAGCGCCCGAGGACCTCCTTGGCCTTGGCAAGAGAGCCAACCATAGTACTGCAGCGGTCTTCGACCGTCGCAGTAGCATCATCCAAAGCACTATCGTGCTCCAGGGCACTACGTTAAACTCAATGCCTGCGGCATCTAGAGAAATGGAAAAAGCATAGTAAGAATCGAAGAAAAGCACAGAGACAAGGCAGCCAAAACAGAACATACAGGAGAAATCACTCACCCGAAATAGCTTTGGCAGCAGCCATCAGCTTCTCGTCAACCTCCTTCTCGCGCGAAGCCGCGGCGGTAGCGAGCTGCTGCTCGCGGTCCGTAGCTTCCTGCTGCAGGCGCTCCTTGGCCGCAGCTGCGTCAGCTAGCTCCCGCTCGAGGTGCTCCTTCGTCCCAACGGCATCTTCGGCCTTTTTCTCCGCTCTCCCAAGGCTCTTTTTGAGAGCATCAAGCTCACGGAGGGCAGTGTTATTATCATCTGCGAAAAGCCAAAGAACGTACATGAGCTCAACAAGCTAGCAAGCAGACAAAAAATAGAAGATTAGTTATGGATGTACCATGAAGCTGCCGCAGGCTGGCCTCCAACGCCAGGTGCTGCTTCACCAGCTGGTTCGCACCTTGCACAAAAGACTACAAGAAGAAACAACTTGTCAAGCCAAGGGCTCGGGGGCTACGCCCAAGAAACGAGGAAAAGATCAAGCATATGAAAAACGCTCGGGGGCTCCCCCCCGAGACATGCAAAGAAGAAGCAATGATCAATAGATCATACGAAAATACGGCTCGGGGGCTCCCCCACAGCAAGAGAGAACACACTTACATGCTCACACGGCGACTCCGAAGGTCCGGCTGTAGTCTTCTGGGAGACGATCACCCGAGCCTCCTGCGGAGAGGGGTTCGGAGCAGCGCTCCTAGAGGCGGCCACCGTCTAAGAGGGAGGAGGCATCATCTTCGACTGCCCCACCATCTCCTGAGTGGCATCGCTAAAAGAGCCCTCAGAGGAGTGGCTGCAAAGAAAAACACCAGTCAAAGACAAGAAAACAACAAGAAAAGGTAGCAAAAAGCATCTGAAGGATCTTACGAGTCCATATCGCTCAAGTTAAAAAAAGGCAAGGCCCTCTTGCCCTTCTTCTCTTCCTTCTTCCTCTTCGCCGGCGGCTGCGGCGCTACAGCCCGCATAGGCACGGACGGGATGGGGGAGGAAGAGGCACCATCATCTTCACTGCGACGGACAAGGCACGGCGGGTCCCTAGGAGTTGGCGGAGTCGAGGCATCCGAAGATTCGCTCGAGCTCCGTGCTCACTTTCGGATCCGCCCCTCACTCGCCTCGGGGGCTTCCTCAGTCGGTGACTGCGCCGAAGGAAGCTTGGACACGGAATCCACGATTTCATTGTCCGGCGCATTCGGAAACCGTTCGGGTAGGGGGCACCATGCCAGGTACCTTGAACTCCTGCACAATGAAGACAAACTTTCAGAAAAAATAATTGCAAAGGAAACGCACTCGAAAATAGCACTACGCGCATGTCCTAGATCTACACTTGCGGAACTGGTCGAGAGGCACTGAACGGAGGGGTCTGCGACTTTCCTAGAAGGTTCTCGTCGGCCTTGTACTTCAGCAGTGGCCGGAGGACCCTGTCAAGGTCCCCCTTGGAGAGCTCCTCAGCCGCAACTCTCGTTGGGTCATGGCGGCCAGAATAAAGGAACATCGGGTGTGTCCTAGCCTGGAGTGGCTGCACCCGACACTTAAGGAAGGTGCGGATGATGTCCACACCGTTCACCTCTTTCTACGGAATCACCTGGAGGTCCTCCACTCGATGATAGAGTTCCTCTATCTCCTCCACCTCACCCTCCAGGATATGGTTCTTCCAGGATCTCTTCGGCTAGATTTTCTAGGTGGAGTCGAAAGGGGCAAGGCCAAAGTTTTGCCTGTCCACTGTGGAGTCGCGGATATAAAACCACTTCCTCCGCCAGTTCTGGACAGACTCGGACATAGATAAAGAGAAGAAAATAGCAGTAGATCAAAGAGAAATGATGCAACCGCCAATCGGATAAACTCCATCGGTGCCGGATTGCCTCTTCACGGAATAGAGCTTCCGGAAGAGGCCAAAGTGCGGCTCAATGCTGAGCCAGCACTCGCAAAATGCAACAAAGCAAGCTATGTGAAGAAGAGAATTGGGGGAAAGATGGTGGAGTTGAATGTCGTAGAAGAACAACAGTCCACGAAGAAAGTCGTGGACTGGAAAAGAAAGGCCGCAAATAATGAAGGCGATGAACAACACCTGAAACCCTGCAGGAGGACGGGGAAATACCTCGTCGCCGGGGATTTTGACGGCCTCCTTATCCTGCGGGATTAAGCCCCACTCACAAAGCTTGCGCAGGTCACCCTCACGCGTCTCCGTACGCTTCCACCCACCATCGGTGACATGAGTGGCAGCGGTGCCCTTCTTGCCGCCAGCGGCGGCACTGGTGGAGATCTTCTTCGATTTCACCATTGCAGCGCGACGACGGTGGCGGTGCGAGCGCAGAAAGGAGGAGGGGAAATATCGGAGAACTTCTAGCGAGCAGCGAGAAACGCTCAAGAAAATGGAGGAAGTAGAAAGCAAGTGGCTACGGTGAAAACAAACAAAAAATTTCCCTACAGTTATAAGGACAAGACGATGAACAGGGGCCGTTCATCAGGAAGCCCTAGCGCCAGCATCAAATCCAACCATCCACGTGTCAGCACAGTAGCGAACCGTCACTCACACGTCGTCCACTACGCACGGAAACCGAGGATACGCCGTAATTCTCGCCACGTCGCGCGTGACCAGTCAACTCCAAGTTAGAAAGTGGGACCCACGTTCGTCCAATCACGTCACCTCTCGCGCTGCAGACGATTGAGGTCACCGATCATTAGCACTGACGTCATTAAAGCCATACTGGCAACGGTTATAAATCTTTGGCTAAACAGCTAAAGTGCTCACTCGAAGCAACTACTCGGTGGCTACTCCTATCAGGAGCGCTGGTCGCGCATCCAAAGCATGAATAAGGTACTACGCCAATAATCTACTCTTTGAGTCCTACGTCGAGTCTACGACTCCACTACGGACTCGAGGGCTACTCCCATATGGAGGATTGATTCAAGCATCCAAAAAAATCGTGTCCTACGGAACTGAAGCAAACAATGGCTGAATTAAAGTCTCTGCTCAAGTCTACGACTCGAACAGACACTCGGGAGCTACTCCCATAGGGAGCGCTGGTCGCGCACCCTATGAATTCTTCGATTTCGATCCCTCGAATCAGAATGCAAAATCTTTTCGGCAACTTTGCCCCAACCAACGCTAAGTGAGTAACGCTCTCCTTGGTCACCCGAAACACCTCCGCGGTGATAAAATCCGGATGTTGTGTATGAGACGCAAAGATAAGACCTATAGATACCGTCTGATGGCCTGGTAACGCACCCGACTGCGCTCTGCTAGTAAAAATCCGTGTCAACAGGCGCGATGAAAATCCCGATGGACGCGTTGGGTACATCATTTGAAAACTACTGGGATTCGACTCCTGTAAGACCTCAACGGACTGAGTCGAATTACGCCAGCATCTGTTCCGGGTTCGAGTCGAGGGACTCGAATCTGAAGAAGATCGTGTTGTTTTTTCCTAAGACAGTTAACTGACCCTAATCTGTCGGGAGAGTCCGGCACACGCATCAACAATCCCTACACACTAAAATCATTCTATGATGAACAGAAACAACTACACCGAAAGATTGAAGAGTCCTCAGCCGAATCTGCGATTCGACTGAACACTCGGGGGCTACTGACATGGTTATACCCTACGGGTACACGATATTAGCGTACCTGGTCTAGCCCAAGGAAGGCCCACAAGAATATACGTGGCACATGAAGATTTTCGGGTGGCCCAAGCCCAGACGTCTTTGAATCCTTGGAGAGCAAGACTAGAACAGATAGAATATTCAAAGGGGCAAACCCTAAACCTGTAACCGACTCGATCTATGTCCGGGACATGCCTACCTCTATATAAAGGCTAGGAGGACACGACGAGGAGGCTCTCTCTCATACCACTGCATACACACCTCCACACCAGATTGCATCTGTGCACTCCTGTATTTTCGGTTCCGCCGTAATCAAGAGCAGACAAGCAGGAGTAGGGTTTTCCCTCGGGAGCTTGAACCTGGGTAAATCTCGTGTCCCCTAGTTGCTTATCTGTTAACCGTTCCGCGATCTCCAGCACCCCCATCTTCTCTAAAACCCAAGCTCATAACAATGGGCATTAACGAGATCGATCCCCGTCAACCACGAAAATCTTCTGTTATAAAAGGAAAATTTTCTTGTAGTGATTTGTGGAACTATGTATTAAATCTGTAACATTTGTGAAACTATGTCTTAAATCTGTAACATTTGTAATATGTGTGGAACTATGTTTTGAATCTGTAATATATGTCTAACTTTGTTACAAATTTTTTATATATGCAAATGGCGGGTACATGATCTCTTCTTAATGCTAACATTGATGGAAAGCATTTTTCTGCTAGCCGAGGATCCCTAGCCCCCCTTAACACTATCACTCCTAAAGTGAATTGGATGATACAACCTGGTTGGGTTTAGAGGTATATGCTATATTTATTTCTCCTTGGATTTTATATATTTATAAGACAGACTAACTGATTTTTTATGCTTTCTTGCCATACAGGTTGAAGTGGGGTGTCCTTTTACCATTCGTGCATCTAGTTGAGGACACATGTGCGTAATTGATAGACGGATTTCCGCATGGCTTTCAGACTACTCGATTTAGCTACGACCACTCTTTGCTCACCTTCTTAGTGGATCGATGAAGGCCTTAGACACACACGTTCCACTTTCGCTGGAGAGAGATGGCTCCTACGCTTTAGGATGTGACATGCTTGTTCGGACTACCGTTGGATGGCGACCCAATAGGCCCATTGGAGGCACCGACAAATTGGGTACAAGACATAGCGCAGCATTTCCAGGGCATCCACGGAGGAGATGTGCCCTTTGCGTACGAGAACCATGGCCCAAAATTTGATTAGTTGCTCAAATTTCAGGTTAGTTTGGTTTCTTGTATCATAATCTTTGTCCTAGCATTGATCCTATCACACGCTGAAAATATTCTATTACCAATGAAAATCCAGGAATTCGGGTACCTAGACAGTCAGATGACTGAGCTAGAGATCACACGAAGCCTAGAGCACTATGGCTTCTCGGGAAGGTGATGTTCACCGAGAACCATGTCACGGCCATTAGCTCGAGCTATATCTACATTGCTACGGAGATCGCTGATGCGACATGCCGAGACGACATCACACGGGGGAGTTGGGGTTCTGCTGTTTTAGCGGCTACGTACACAGGTATGTGCAATGCTTGCCAGCTCACCATGACTAACTCATCCTTGCTAGGGTGCCCACTATTACTGCAATTGTGGTTATGGGAGAGATTTCCTATCGACCGTCCAGAAGTATCGCCTAACAAAATAGGAAATACTTCTAGTACCTACCGATCTAACATGTTGTTTGACACCGAGGGCATTGACATGTCTGTTTTTGTTACATATTGGACCCATCGATAAGGTATGCGTAATGTTTTAATTTAATGCACTACTTCTAGTACACTATGGATGGAGCTAACAATAGCTTCTCCACAGCGTCGCTTTGCGGAGGTCTAGTCAAATGTTGCTGCCCGTCGTTCAACGAGAAATTTGAGGTGTTGAAGGCGAATGCGGTCGTTTGGGTGTCGTTGGGGAGCACGTGATGCATGGGCGAGAGGAAGAGAAGCAGCAAAGAGGTCAGCAGGGATGGAGGTGAGCTTGCTGGCGCCCCTTCGACCGAGTCCCGTCGTCGGCTGCCATAGGCAAGAAGGTTGCGTGCAGTGGAGAGAACGGGTGGCGCTCTGGAGGGACAAGGACTGGCGACGCTCTATAGGGGAAAGGACTGGTGGCGAAGTGGCTCATTGACCACGGGATCCCGGTCGGAGATGCGACCACCTAGAGGCACTCGCATGAAAGCTCGAAGGGGAGAGGCCGAGCATGATCGATGAGGGGAAATAGGGAGGCGACACAAGGTGAGGGGAAGCTAGGAGGCAAGCACGGCCATTCGTCTTCTGGAGCTTGGCTCCCCTCCCTCCCCCTCGCGGACAAGTTCTAGGCGCCACCGGACAAATCTGCCCCAAATTTGGTTCGAAAATGCTGCGGTCCTGTCCGAGAAACGGACAAAATTAATTGGTGTAACCTGTTGGATGGTGGTATCTTTCCGGCCGTATATGAATGGATCGGATTTGTCCGTTTGGTTATGGCGTTAAAAATGCCTTTACACTCTCCATCCGGAAAATATGGATAAAGTGGAGACAGCTTTTTTTAGGATGGATGGAGTAGGATTTTTAACTTTTGTACTTATAGTAAATTTAGGCCATATACGTCTATTTATACAGACGATTGAGGTAATGAAAAGCATCTATTTGAAAAGAAATATCAAAGGATCCTGAATCCCTGTTCATCAAAACGAATGTGTTTTTGGTGTTGATTGCTCGAGACTCGTAACACATGGCCATCGGAATATGAGACATACTGTTCCCCTATCCAAAGTCTGAAGTAGAAGAAGACAACAATTCCCATGTGTAGGATTATAGCTGTACTTTGCTAGGGTGACAGGTTTCTTAAAAGCATGTCCCTTTTGTTTGATGCACTTGTTGCCATGCTCGTGTGGTTTCGACCCTTGTCTGTTTTCTTCAGTGCTTGCGTTGCCATGTGTTGTTGGGGTTTGTCTCATTGCGCCGTTCCTTCTCTCTCTTGCAAGCCACAGCTTATGAGTGAGTGCTTAATCAGCTGCAGTGCTGTGAACGCCACTAATTAGTGGCTTAATCAACTGCACTACTGTAAGACTCTTGAGTGTTTAAGTACTGAATACTTTATTTTTCGAAAATGAAACGTGAAAGTTGTGCGTTCCGATTTTTTTTAAACGGGAGAGCCCAAAAAGGCCGGAAGCCATCTATTATAACAAAACGGAAGAGTTATAGATTTTCGCGCAGGACCCTAAAAGATGAAAAAATACAACCATGCCCGTGTGTTTTACAAAAAAAACCTACAACTGATTAGAAGAGAGCAATCGGGTCCTTCTTCCACACCACCTCTGCAACAGTTGTGCCTCACGCTGGAGGTTGATATAACGTCGGACCTTGCCGGCAAGCTTGATGGCCTTGACATGGCCAGGATAATCGGCTGGCAAACAGCTTCCGATTTGGATGAGCAGAAAGGATTGGCTCCACGACTCCACAGCAGATCGCCAACTCCGCTCCTCGAAGATCCACTGCATCCCGGCGCAACCACAATGCCCAGACATAGTAGACCAAGCTTGGAGCAACAACGACGAGCAGCCAGAATCCGTCCCCGCCTCTCAAAGATACCAAGCTCCCTCCTCAGAGCTCCTGCCCCAGATGAGGAGGGAAAGCCAAAGAAGATGCAGCAGCGACAAATTCGAAGTTTGTAGTACCTTCCCAGGTAGCAGAGGGCGACGCAGCGCGGATACCCTCCCCCTCTCCTCCATGGGCGGCCAGGAGAGTCTGGAAAACACCACACGCCTCGCCGCAACACCTCTCCTCCTCGCCACCTTGGCCGGCCAGGAGAGGCACCACCGCATCTGGACTATGCATCTGAAGACAGCACCAAGACCCGAAAGGCCCTTTATTTGAGGAGGAAGTAGCCGCTCGCCTCAGCGACCATGGCTCCGACCGCCGGAGCTCCGCGTTGAGGAAGCAAAGCCACCGCCAGCTACAAGTCTCGGGCAAGAGAGCTAACATCCACCTCATGGCATAAAGCCAAACTACGGCATAGATCCAACATCTAACTACCCTAAGACTACTAAGACCTACAGCTACTCCAGCGCCGCTCCTCCGCCACCTCCGGCCGGCTATTCCGGCAGGAGAGGCTCGGGAATGGCCCGGAAGAAGAACGGTGGCAGGCAAGCGGAGGAGGAAGAGGATAAGGTTGGGGGAGGAGGAGACTCTATGGGCCTAAGATGATGCCCGCGTTCCGATTCATTATATAGAAAATCAGTTCAAATGACAAGTCTAAAAAAAAGACAAAAGCATCCACATATTTACATGTCTAAGAAAAACCCAACACCCCAAGACTATGACTAAACAGCCAAAATCCGTCTAGTGCTTCACCGGGACGGCTGAAAGTGCTTCACCAGCCAAAACCGGTATTATGAGGAACCAGCCAGCTGCAACCAAGACCGTTCCACCTAAATCCCGCCAGCCAACCATGGCTTAACTGGGAGCATTGTTGTTCCGTCCTCAGCCCAAATATGGGGTATGTCAACGGTGCAGCGGCTATCTCCAAGTAACCACACCATACATGCATGTCTTCACCAGCCTGCCATGATGCACAGAGGCCAACCCTCCACTGCTCATCCAGTTGCTTGCTTGCGCCGTACAAGGAAGAGCATGTCGCGCAAGCCACCACGGTACTACTTGAGAGGCCGACACGCCATCTACACCGCAAGACGCCTCATATGTGGCCAACATCGAAATCCATGAAGAAGAACTACAACTCGAATCCAAGAGTCAAGTCCCCAAGATGACTCCTTCATGGAGGGTACGACTTCAAAGAGCCCATTTTCACATGATCTGACAAGCCAAATCTGAGGGTTTTCACCCATAGCATGAGACCCTGGGTAAGGCACGTGCTGAAACTCCTTGATGATGCCTCAGAGGAAACGACGCCTCAGCTTCGCCATCACAGACCCCCGAATGTAGGGCTTTCTCCCGAAGCATGGTACCTCATCACCGTAACCGAGCAATCCTCTCCTGGAGCTCTCGCGCCGGCCTTCATGGGAGGAGTCGCCGATAGGTCAGCATGCAGCCACCTCAGAGATGCATCACCGGTGGTGTACCATCTGAATACCATCGCAGGCCCACATGCCCGTAGACCCACGCCAACTCCGGTCACCCTGCACCGCCCACCTCGCTGCTAGTGTCATGAGGACGCCTCGAGGGTCCAGGCCAAATAGCGTTGGGCCCATCTCAACCCGACCGGAGCAGTAGTACCCCAACGCTCAGAGCGAGGATGACAGGAGGGGGTGCGGAAGAGGGAGAGGAGGAGGCGTAAGGCCCACACTCCACCTCGCCGACGCGCAACCGATCATGCGCAAAGGCCGAGGTGGCTGAACATCAGGGCGGAGGGAACCAGACCAGCTTCTGGCCTAGATTGTGGTATGCAAATCCGCCGCCATGGCCCCTATTTGGGCCATCTTCGGTTTTCGGTGTCGTCGTCGCAACACCCTGGCCCGCACATGTGTGTGTGTGGGGGGGGTAGGGGGTAGGGTGGTGGAGGGGCGACGCCCTACCCGCTCCTCACGCGAACGCATCCTGCAGTGTGGCCATGTCCTGGGCATCGCATCATGCTGAATTGCCCTACCCAAGCGTCGTGGGAGGAAGAAGCCCCAACGCCACCTTTCCTTGGCGCGCACGGCTTCATCGGCGCCCCCTCCGGTTGCGGCGGCGGTGGAGGTGCGGCAGTTAGGATTCCCCGTGTCGCCGGAAGGGGAGGGGGGACCAGGCCCTGTCAGCTGGATTTGATTTTTATTTTTTTGAAAAAAGACCAAGTACAGAATACTAAGCTTGGATAACAACAAAAATGCAAGACAATTATTCCAATCCCACCGAGTAGAAATCGGAATATAATATAACAAGTGAAATTTGTAGATGCTGCACGTGAACCGGCTGCACCCTGATCACTCGCTGTCCCCCTTTCTGAAGAAAGCAAGAGGAGTGCCAGTATTAAATTATTATTTTCTAGGGAATAAGAATCTTACTGCCCCGCTCTCTCTCTCTTCACAAGGAATTTTTTGTCGTTGAAACATGCATGCCAGTTGCAGGCATCGGATACGGATGGGCTTGCTTCAAAGCCACACACACAGCCAGAAGAATATAAGTATTACACAACAAGCAAGCAGATGCAAACATAGCAACAGTTCTACGACACAGATCGCACACGCCCTGAATAAATGCTACTCCACTTACTACTAATTACTATCTCCGTTTCACAATATAAGCCTTTTTAACAAGCTGTTTTAGCTATCTAAAAAGGCTTATATTATGGAACAGAGGGAGTAGCTTATTCCAGAATCCAGATAGCTTCAGAACGGTGATCACATGTTCATTCTTAGAAAAGGGGGAGAGGGGAGAAGAAATTAAAGAAGGTTAGTCTGTCGTTGATCCCACACATTGTAGAATCGAAAATGGTGAAAGGAAAAAAAAAGGGAAAATAATCTAGACCTAATTTCCATCACTTGTCTCGTACATTGGCACAAAATGTACTAGGAACGAACCAATAGCAAAGATTTGGAGACCTTCCCGCTTAAAACCTTTTTTCCCAATGAACAGTGAACACCATAGACAGATGGGCAGTCCATGACAGAGCTTGAACAGTTGCTGCAACTAGTGAGTCACCGGGACCAGACAGACGGACAGACGTTGGCGGCAGGCTAGGCTGGCAGCTCAGACGTAGGAGGCACTGTTGCTGCGGCCGAGGTGGACGAGGCCGGAGCTGCCGCACTTGGGGCACAAGCCGGCGCTCTTTGGCACCATGAAGTACATGAAGCACCCCCTGCACCCCGCTGCGACGAGCACGTGGCCGGGGGTGTTTCCATTGTCGCTGCCGCTGGAGGCGGAGGCGGACTCGTCGGTAGGGGAGAAGGACGAGATGGCAGAGCTCCGGCAGCTGCTGGTGCTGCTGCTCTCCTCGTCGTCCATGTCATTGTAGCCGTTGCTCTCCTCGTAGCCGTAGCTACCTGCGGCGCTGGAGAACCACTCTGCCGCGGCGACTGTGCCGACGGACGACGCGGAGGAGTAGCTGGAGCCGGACGAGGAGGTGGAGGCGGCGCGGCGTGAGGCGAAAGAGATTGACCGCGGCGTCGACAAGGTGGACAAGTGCAACGGCGTGCGAGGGTCGACGGTCGTCCGGGTACCGTCCTCCCAGTTGACGTAGTACACTTGCCCCGTCTGCATCAAACAGGTTAACGACACGTTAACATGGAAGTTGCATGATCCAGAAAAAACATGCAAGTTGCATGATCCAGAAAAAAATAACACGTTTATTCAAAGTGATAATGCCAGTCTTGGGGAAAATTTTGAACTTAATAAGTGGTCATGGGAACAATGTTTGGTACAACATAAAACTAATACTACATGAATACAGGTATCCTGTGTGCATCTTTTGATGCAGAGACCCGGGAGTCTCAACCTCAATGCTGGATCAAATCAACTGTGGTCTATGGCTCTATGCAACTGGTGAAATTTGGAGGTTATTATGCGGTAACTAGGGCAGGGTTAAGGAAAGACCGCAAACTTTCCAAAAAAAAGGGGGGGGGGGGGGGGGGGGGAATGATCAATCAACAAATTGTTTGGAGAAGATGCAAAGATCCTCCATTTCGATTTACCTGCCACCTTACTTTAACTTTCTGTTTGTTCAAAGCAATAAAAATCCCCGTCCCGGGGATCGATAGGGCCAACACAAGACTGTGGTCCAGATGAAATCTATGGCGTAATCTAGTCCTGCAGAGAGAGAGGGACAGAGCAAAATAGAATGGATCCACAGGGATGTATCAGCATTTAGAAGACAAACACAGATCTGAAAGATGAATACGATGTCTGAAGACAGCATGCTGAGATCAGTGAGGGCAAAAAAAATGGTACGAGCCTTTCCGCATTCAGTGGAAAGGGCCGAGTCTGAAAAGAAGAAGTAAAAAGGAATCAAAAGCAAAACTTGGCATAGTAGAGGAGTTGGAAGAGCGGAGGAGGAAAAGGGTTGAAGAAATTGCAGATTAAGCAAGATTCCAAGAAGAAGGGAACAAATGAGGGGGGGCAGGCGGGGGCCAAAAGGGTAGGCGATTAAATGAGGTTGAACCTTGTCTCCAGTTTGCAGCCACTTCCGCCATTAATGATGGAATGATTGATCCAGTAGCCTCAATCCCACCGGCCTCCACCTACCTCGTAATCCATTTGCCATTTATGTCCAAATGATTGGGACGGAGAGCACAGACGTCCGTCCACGCACACATACATGGCTAGCCAGGGATCCCCATCCATCCATGGCGTCTCTCTCTCTCTCTCTTCTCTCTCTCTATGTATCTGTCTCGCCCTCTCAGGAATCAGGAATGAAACAAGGAATCGATCCGACCAGTGTACATACCCGGATGTCGAGGCACTGCTGCCAGTGGTACGGCAGGGCGACCTCGGAGTTGAGCTCGACGGTGACTCCCTCGCTGTCGTCGCTGCCCTCGGTGTGCGCGTGCCTGACACGGTCACGGCGACGGAGGCCGCCGTTGAGGGAGCAGTTGCGAAGCGAGGAGGCGATCATCTCGATGTTATTCATCAAGGGCGGGAACCAGCTAGCTAGCAGGCCGCCCTGCCCTCTGCTTCTGCTTCTGCTTGCCGGAGAGAGCGGTGGGAAGGGAGGAGGAGAAGGGAAGGGGAAGGGGAAGGGGGAGAGGGGAGAGGGGAGAGGAATTTCTTGCTTTTTGCCGTGGTGGTGTTGTGTGCGCCGGGTGGGGTACGCCGTGCGCGAGACTCCGAGGGAAGTGGGGTGAGGGCTGGCGGACTTGGGGGAAAGGACACGGCTTGCCTGCGCCCAGCCCTGCGCTGCGCCGGGCATCGGACGATTCCCAATTTTCCCCCGCGCGTGCCATTAATATTATTATTTCTCAGAAACAAAGATAACATATACTCCGGATAACGAGAGCTGTTCGCCCCGTCCTCGTTAATCCGGCGCCACCGGCTACAGCCTCGTCGATTAATCCGGCGATTTTTGCCTTAAAAAAAAGGAGTACGAAGGCGACGCGAAGCGCAGAGCGCCTGACGCAACCCGGTGTGGCCGTCGCCCTCCGGTGTGGGTTGGTCTCGCCGACCGGTGCGCAACGCCGGGCAAGCATGAGCCCGTAAAGTTTGGCGCACGCCATCGACGACACCTGCCTCGTATCCGGACATGTACAACACGGCGTTTAGAGCTTCCCACTAGAAAGCCGAAATCCGGATCAAGTTTGGACCGAACAAAACTCGTTTTCGGTCTGAAAACGTCGAGTTTTTTATTCGCGTTTCCATATCAAATTTCTACCTTCGGCTAAATTCAGTTAAACACTGCGAAATTTAGGCGAATATAAACGGAATTCATTAATTACGGCGGGGACACACATATTACATTGAATTTAATTAGTAAAATATTGAATTCAAACTAGGAAAAGGCCGTCGCCGTGGCCGACGCGAGACGCCGCTTCTATAGGCCGAGGCGGGGGTGGTTGCCGGCCTGGATGTGCTCCATCACGGCGGCGAGAGTTTGCCCTGGAACGCTCCACCAGCGACGGCGAAATGCCACATTGTGATGCGTCGACAGCGAGTCCGGCGGTCCCTCGTGTCGGGCGAGATCCTGGAGGCGCCTGTCGGCGAAGAACTGCCTCCGGAAGACCAGGTTGCCAGGATCCTTGGCGAGATTCGGGTCTTCCATGGCGGCGATAGCCGCCTGGATCTCTCCGGCGATGTCCTCGTTGCCGGGCACCGGCGGAATAGGGATCCCGCCGGCGCTGAGATTCCAGCCGACCGGGAGACGAAAGCCGACGGTGCCGTATAGCCCGCGTCGTGGAGCAGTCGGGCTTCCCCGTCTGCAGCGTGCGGTGGCCGTAGATAGCCGCGATGTCGCCGGGAAATCTCTCAGCCATGGCTTTTCGGCGAAGTTGTGGAGGTGGAAAGGTGCGAGCGTCTGGAGTTTGCCGGAGTTGGGAGCGGTGTGAGAGAGTGTGAAGGGAGACGCCGAGATGTACGGCTTTTATAGGCCGAGGTCGACGGCGAGGGCGGGAGGGATGTACCAGCGAGGGCGGGAAACGGGGAAACGGCGGGAAGGATGACGACAACTCGGCTTCTGTCGCTGACAGGCTGGTCCACTTCGTTTCGTTCGGCGTTCCCAGGGCGTTCTCAGGATCCTGGGAATGGCCTGGGAAGTCCGGACCAAAGTTGGCCCAAATCCGGACAAAAAGAGGTTCTTGGGAACACGATTGGACCGAATTTCGGTGTCCGGACCTAATTTCGGCGTTCGAATCGGTGTCCTGGGAATGCTAGTGGAGATGCTCTTAGACCAAATCTAACTGGACCAGCATTTGGGAAATCGATTTTATTCGATTCGCTCCATTTACGGGATGGAGGACAGGCTATTCGAGCCCAGCCCGATTACGGTGGACTGTGTCTCCAACCGGATATTTCCATATGCGGCTTTTCTGTCTGTCGGGAGCCATCAAGCTGAACCTGATGGTAGTCTCATCGCTAATGGAGGCTGGCGTCTCCGCGTGATTCTCCCGCCTGGACTCCAGTTCTCGCCTGTTGGCTCCAGCCTTTCTCGCCTTTTCTCGCCCGCCTCTCCCTTCCCGCTCGCCGTTCCCATCGAGCACCCCCACGAATATAAAAAAGGGTCGGCCGCCAGGACGGGGAGCACCAACCAGCACCAACCCCTCCCTCACCATGCCGAACATCCTCCCTGTGACATGGGCCGAGCTCAGCAAGTTCGCCCTTGCCGTGTACCCCCTTCCCCTTCCCCTTTCCCATGGTGTCGTTGAATCTTCGGAGGCGACGAGGAGGAAGAGGACATGGGAGAGTTTGTGGCGGACGAGGCGGAGTTGGTGGTGGAGGCAGAGGTGGAGACAGAGGGCGAAGTCGATAGCACAGACATAGTGATGATGGCGTGTTGACGCCTTGTTGGGAGACCCCAAGAGCAAGGTGTGATGAGCACAGCAACAAGTTTTCCCTCAATAAGAAACCTAGGTTATCGAACCAGTAGGAGGAAGGAAACGACTCAAAGGTGTTGCTAGCAACTTGGAGACCTGCACAACACAAACTCAAGACTTTGCCCCAACGAACAGTGAGGTTGTTAATCTCACCGGTTTGCTGTAACAAAGGATTAACTGTATGGTGTGGAAGGTAATAGTGGTTTACAGAAAGTAAACAGTAACGATGGAAGATGTATCAATGGTAAAGATTGGACCGGGGTCCATAGTTCACTAAAAGTGTTCTCCTTAGATAAACAAACATGGCGTACTAGGTAAACCGGAGGAAACCACCGCGACAACGGAAACTACCGGGCGAGGCCAAAATTCGACCCCACAACACTCCTCAACCACCCCTATGTCTTCCACAGCAGGGAGGGGAAACCCTCGACACACACCACCGCTGATTGCCACTCTCTGAAGGAGATCGAGAAGGCACGGTGAGCAAGGGAGGACCCCAACAACAACCCGCCAAATGTCGGGGCATTCGAAAACGACGTCGGCTTGCTACACACCTTCACCGGGCTCGGCACCAAGCGCGAGAAGAAGGTCCTCGCCCGCGCCATCATTGTCAACTTGGTGTCCCAGGTCGACGTCCCTCGCTTCCTCAACTGGTCCGAGCAGCGCATCACATGGAGCCGCGAGGACCACTCTCTATGGATCGAGTACCCCGACCGAGTCGCCTGGTAGTCAAGCCCAAAGTGGGTGACTATTGTCTTCCCAAGACATTGATGGATGGTGGGAGATCCATCAACATCCTCTACCTGGACACATTCAGGCGACTGCAACTCCCGCTGTCGATGATCAAGACGACGCTCACCACCTTCCATGGCATCGTCCCCGGTCGGAAGGCGTACCCGATCGGCAAGGTTACGATGTCAGTCACCTTCGGCACACCAGCCAACTTTCGCACCGAGCGGATTGTCTTCGAGCTGGTGAACTTCCATAGCATGTACCACTGCGTCCTGGGGTGACAAGCATTCGCCAAACTCATGGCAGCGCCGCACTACGCGTACAACATGATGAAGCTCCCAGGACCATGTGGCATCATCACCATCCATGGCGACCCCAACATGGCCATGGAGTGCGAGTAAAAAGGCGTTGAACTCATGGACGCCGTCATCACCGTGGAGACCAACCACGCCGAGGAGCTCGCCAGATACGCGATTGGGGTCGACAAAGACGACCCCACAATCCTGAAGAAGCCTAACGTGGAGAACGCCGGGTCGACAATGTTCGAAGCCACCACGCACACCCGTCCCGTCGAGCTGGTGCCAGGCGACTCTAGCCAGACGGTCACCATCAGGGCGGGCATGAGCCCCGCGTAGGAAAGCACGCTCATCGAGTTTCTTCGTGAGAATCGCGACATCTTCGCATGGAAGCCATCTGACATGCCGGGTGTCCCGAGGGAACTCTCTAAGCACAAATTTAACGCTGACCCCAAAGCACGACCTGTCAGCAGTCGCTGTGGCCCTTCAATGAAGAGCGCCGCCGAGCAATCGCTGAAGAAGTGTAGCGTCTACTCGTTGCAGGCTTCATCCGGCCAATCAAGTAATCCAAGTGGCTGGCAAACCCAATATTGGTCATGAAGAAGAACAAGACCCGGAGAATGTGTATCGACTACACCAACCTCAATAGCGCCTGCCCCAAGGAGCAGTTCATGTTGGAGATATGCCCTAGAGGCAATAATAAATGTAGTTATTATTATATCTTTGTGTTTATGATAAATGTTTACATTCATGCTATAATAGTATTAACAAGGAAACATTGATACTTGTGTGATTTTTAAACTAGAATAGAGTCCCTAGTAAAGCCTCTTTATAATACTAGCTTGTTGGTTAATAAATAATTGTGGTTTCCCTATCATGAACATTGAGATGTTATTAACAACAAGATCATATCGTTAGGAGAATGATATGGTGGACATACTCCTATAGATAAGTGTAGCATAAAGATCAAGTCATTTTCATAGTTCAATTGCTATATGCTTTCTGATACATAGTAACCTAATTCCTTCGACCATGAGATCATGCATATCACCTTCACCGGAAGGATGCTTTGATGACATCAAACACCACACCGTAACTAGGTGGCTATAAAGGTGGCATTGAGTGTTCGGAAAGTATTGGTTGAGACACATGAATCAAGAGTGGGATTTGTCCATCCATATGACGGATAGATATACTCTGGCCCTCTCGGTGAATTGTCATCCAATTAGCTTGCAAGCATATGACTGGCTCACAAGGGATCACATATCATGGGAACGAGAAAAGAGTACTTATCAGTAACGAGGTTGAACTAGGTATGCAGAGATACCGACGATCAATACCTCGGATAAGTAAACTATCGTGAGACAAAGGGAAATTGGTATCGTATGTAAGTGGTTCATTCAATCGCAAAGTAATCGTAGAAATATGTGGGAGCCATATGAATTTCTAGATTCCTCTATTGGTTATTGTTCGGAGAAGTGTCGGGATCATGTCCGCATAATTCACGAACCGTAGGGAGACACACTTAAGGATTCGACGTTGTTTGAGTAGTTATGGAATAATGAGTAAGAGACCGAATGTTGTTCGGAGTCTCGGATGGGATCCGGGATATCACGAGGAGATCTAGAATGGTCCGGAGAATAAGATTCATATAAGGAAAGTCCTGTTTCGGGGTTGGAGAATGGTTCCGGTGTTTTCATCGGGAATGTTCTAGAAGGTTCCGGAATGTCCGGCACTCCGGAGGGGAAGGGTACATGAATGTGTCATATCAAGTTGGAATGATTGCATCATGTACTAGGTGTCATCGCTGAACAAAATAAAGGGTTTAATCAAATCCTAGTTTGAAAAGTCAAACGCCAATTTGAAAAGTCAAACGGCTATTTTGGAAGGTGGAGGGGAAGTAGGAAACCTACTTGGGGAGGAGTTCCTCCCCTCCACCGCCGGCCCACTTGGGAAACCGATTTGGGGAGGGACTCCCCTCCCCTGGTGCACCCCCTCCACCTATATAAGGAGGGGCAGGGCTGTCCCTCCTAACACACAACACCTCCACCTCTAAACCCTAACCCTAGCCGCCGCCGCCCTCCATAGCCGCCGCCTAGGGCAACTCGCTGCCGCTGCCTAGGTCAACCTTAGCCACCGGCCTTGCCCCCTCCTTGGTGTGTCTAAACCCTAGATCGCCGAGGCTCTCTCTCATAGTCCACCATATTCGCTCCGGCTTAAGGCGAAGCCCTGCGAGATCTCCCCTCTACTTCCGGTACCACGCCGTTGTGCTGCCGAAATCGCGAGGAGAGTGCTATAACCTCCGCTGCCTGCTGGAACAAGGGATAGGAAGGTCTTCGTCGAGTACCGAACGTGTGACCGACCGCGGGAGCGCTGCCGGAACGCAGCGTCGGAAGGATCGTCTACGCGATCTTGAGATCGGGAAGAGTACGACTACATCACCCACGAGAATCCGCTCTCGTTAAACACTTTGGAATCTTCGAGGGTGAGTTATTCCATTGACTCGTTGCTACAATCTAGTAGATAGATCTTGGCTTGTTTGTTTGTATGCGGTAGAAAATTTTTGTTTTCCATGCTACGAAACCCTACAGTGGTATTAGAGCCGTGTCTATATGCAGATCTGTTGCACGAGTAGAACATAATGGTCATTGTGGGCGTTGATGCTTTTGTTGTCGATTGCTTCTTGTGTACTTTGCATCTTGTGGGATGGTGGGATGAAGCGGTGTAACTACCTCTGTGAATTACGCTCCTAGTTACAAGCCTGGATGAGCAGAAATGGTTGAAATAGTACGGTGGGGCCCAAATGCCACTCACAGGTAGACCTTTCGGCCGTCCCAACCATTTCCACACATCGGGACAAGAACGGGCGGCGTAATCGGCAGGCGAAGGGATCAACTACATACACAAATGAGTATGTATGCAAGCCACCATACAACAGTACATCAGAGCCATTCCATCTAAAAAGAAAGGAAATATAGCAACGCCATACGGCAAGATCCAAATATCCTAGATAGATATAATAGTTTAGGATATCTCCTCATACATCAAACATCAGAGTATCAGGCGGAAGCGGAAGACAAAATCCGAGTACGGATAAGAAGCAAATCGGCATAAGATGCCCCATAAATAAGCAGATCCCGCCCACAGATCTCACGGATCCCCGTTCCCGGAATCTCTACACCAAATGATCGTTGCCCACATCGTCTGTCTCTTCCACCTAGTATCCATCTTGCGAGTGTACCTGTTCATCTGAACCAATAATTTATCGTGTGAGACCCTAGGGGTACTCAGCAAGTCTTTATGCCTCTAAAGGGGACACAACCTGGGGTGACGCAATTGCAGCAAAAGATAAACCCTAACAATTCTAGAGATACTCGCTAACCATCCGCCTAACCAGAGATAGACGGATGTCCGTGAATTAATAAGAACGGTTATAACAGTTATAATGGTAATATCCACAGATCCATCCTCCTCCTCGCTTACCGACGAGGAAGCGGACGAACAACCCCCATCCGTTGGCAGTTTTATTATCCATTCCGTGAGTGTTGCACTATTTACTAGTCAGGTACCTAGTCTAGTCAAATTAAAAGCGGTACTTTAGTTATGCTTGTCTATGATCGAGAAACTGTGCTCCAAGTCGTCCATAACCGCGGACACGGCTTTCAGAAAGTTTTACCCTGCAAGGGTGCACAAATAGCAACACACACTCGATATGCCTCGGAAAAACCAAATCAAAACCCAACGAGGCAGTCACGACAAAGCGATCACAGGATTCAGAAATATTTCAGGGGGCCACCCCATTGAGCTACCCGCAACGAAGTTAGTTGACTCCGAGACGACCTCAAGGTTTGTGGAGCCGGCTGTAAATGACTGGGAACCCGAAAGTGTGACTGGGCTTGTCGATACAGCGAAAACGGGTCACGGTCCTAAACAGTACAGTGTGCAGTACCTCGCACAATTTAAATAAAGCAGTAAAGCATGGCATAAGTACAGGATAGTAAATAAAACCTCAAACTAGTTTGTGGCCCCAAGAAATAAGAATGAATCAAGCTCTGGCTCAGGGGGGTTCATAAGCCTCCCGGATGTGGATAGCGCGAATATTCAAGGAACAGGAATCAAGTACTCGGGGTCCTACGGGACACAAGTGAGCCTGAAAAACCAAATAACAAATATGGCTCACCGATGCCACTTTCATTAGTTATCCCATTACTACTCAGATTAAGTTGTATAGGTACCTCGTTATCCATCAGACACTCACATACCCTACACATGCTGTTCTACGACTCGCATGGCTCAAACAACTCCTGTAGTAATGGCTCATGGGATGGAGGAACAAGCTTCAGTGGGGTTCAAAAGTAAAGGCTATGCAATACTTGGGATTCAATTTAATGCAATCGCGACTCGATGATGCAAGAATAAGATAGAGGCAATAGGTACTATATGTATGCAAGCATGTGGTAGTGCTTGCCTGGCAGCTCAGTTGAAGCGAGAGAAGGATCTGGGTAGTGTTCCTGGTTCTCTTGATATATCCCCTGCTCAGCGTCTATTCGAAGAAGAACCAAACAAACAAGGGCCAACATAAATAAAGTGCACAAGCATATGAATAAATGCGACAAGCAAACAATCATGCCATGATGGATGATGCACAATTTGCATGGCAATAAGTAGCATGGCATGGGTGAGGTGTGGAACACAAGAATAAACCATTTTATTTAGTTTTGGCCCCATTTTATTCACAATTAAGTTGCTGTCCACAATATATTTATATGATGCATGCTTCAAATCAAACCATGGAATGCATAAACAGAAAGGTCTCGTCGAGCTAATCATTTTAGACATATTATTTGTTAACTTTGGAGTTATAAATCAAAAGTTATTGATTTATTAAGGAAAAAGGGCAAAATATTGTAATTTTAATTAACTTGAAAAATTACATGTTCAAAATATATTTTGGATGGCATATTTGAATTCCTCATATTTTTCTGATTTGAAAACATATATTATACATATTATTTGAGTTTATATTATAAAATTTATTTAAAAACAGAAATAAATTGAATTTGAAATAATTTTGAAAAGATTTGAATTAAAACAGATTACAGAAATACTTTTGTTACTCAGATTAAGCCAGACACAGACGCTGACGGGTGGGGCCAACGCTGACTGGATGCCACAGCGCGCAGAAAACGTTTTACACCGCGACCTAATCTAGCTCAAGCGAATGACATGTGGGGCCACGGAACACACGGGTCCACACGCCAGCGGACGGGTGCGGGGCTGCCACGCGGCTCAGGGGGACTGTGGGTTGATGCGACCAAAGCAGGGGAGCCTTTTTGCAAAAACGCCATGAGGCTGACAAGTGGGCCTAGCGGAGCGCGGGTTGATGCCACAAAAAGCTACAGGGGGTTATCAGCAAAACAGCGCCCGCGGTACTGTTTCTCTTCCTCTGCGCCGCGGACGGATCGGTGCGCGCCAGCGCGGGGTGGGGATTCGATCTGGGGACATGCTGGTGCGCGCTGGGAGTGCGAGCCAGTGCGGCTAGGTGAGGTAGCTGCTAGGGAGGGCGGACGGGGCCTAGCTAAGTCGCTGCGCGGCATAGCAACGCAGGAACGACGTCAGCCGCCGCGCACCGAGGCTGTTCGACGATATGGCCGGCGAGCACAGGCGACGACAGCGAGGTGAAACATGTCCAGGGGGCTTAGGGGCTCACCGCGGAGGCGTTGGTGTAGATGGATCGGCTTGGGGAGCGGTTGATCGGCGTCGACGCAGACGGACCGGAGCTAGGGTTTGGGCGTCGGGCTCGCGCTGGTACCGGCGCTCTGGTGCTCCTCCTGCTTGCTGCCATGTACAGGGTGACGTAGGGGAGCCTCCTCTATCTTCCAAGCCACTTCACGGACGCGTGGCTCGACTAGATCAACGGAACGGAGTAGAGGCCGACGGTGGGCGGCTATGGGGTAGCTGGTGGCGGTGGAGAAGAAGGGAGGAGAGGGGCCGGCTTGGCGGATCTGGGGGACAGAGGAGAGCCAGGGGATGGAGATAAAGCAGAGAGGGGTAGGGAGAGGCCGGGGGAGCAGGTAGATGGAAAGGTGGCTCGGGCACCTTTTTCCTCCTCTCCTACTCACGTGCTCGGGCAGGGGCAGGAGCAGGGCGAGGTGGTGAAGGGGTAGGGAGCTGGCAGGTGGGGCAGGGCAGGCCAGGCTCGGGTGGTGGGGTCCTCATGCAGAGAGAGAAAAGAGAGGGAGGGAGGAGCTCGGGTTGGAGCTAGGTTTGGAGCTAGGGTGGTGGCTCGGGTTAGGGTTTTGTGGGGTGGAGGGAGTAGCTAGGTGGGGCCAGGGAGAGAGGGTGGCCGGTGGGGCCAGCTAGGTGAGAGAGGGGGGTAAGGCCGAGAGAGAGGGGGACATGGTAGCTAGGGTTTGGTCATGGTGGGGTTTAGGAGAGAGGGGGTTATGGTGATGAAGGGTAGATGATATGAGTGGCACCTAGATAGAGGTTAAGAGAGAAGGGGGTGGTGGTTTAGGGTTTTTAGAGGATAGCATACTCCAAACTAGATCAAGCAAAAACATGTGGAAAGAGAGAGAGAGAAAAGATGAGGGAAGAGATGGTATGGTGAAGATGGGGTAGGTGATGGTCTATGGATAGAGAGAGATAGATGGAGTGGAGAACTTTTGGGCAAGATCAAGCATGACATGCCAAGCTCCCACAAGATCTTGACAAGGAAAAGGGAAGGAGAGGAGAGGTGGTGAGGATTAAGCAAGATCACACTAGATCAAACCAAGAGAAGGGGAAGATAGAGATGATCCACTCAAAACAAATAAAATCCAAATGACAAGCAAAAAGGTGGTACTTTCATGGCCCATGCAAAATATTTATTGCCATGTGGATTCTTGTGAAAACAATATTATCACATGGCATTATTATTATGCATTCTCAAAATTGGAATAAAGGCCAAGCAAAAGAATTAAAAGGATGCCCCATGTGGAGTAGATGGAGATGACCATTTTTGAAATACAATGGGACTTGCTAGTGTGTATATGCCACTAGGTAGATATTAAGCCCACAAAATATCCCAACATGATGATAACCCCAAAACAACACCTATGGTAGCTAGAAATAGGGTTCCACCCACAAGGCATGCAAAGATGGCCATGTGGCTCTCATATATCAATAATGTGAAAACAACATGATGCCAAGATGAGAGCCTGTGGAAAAGAATTGGATCCATCCCAACCCACATGAGCTAGAGGTAAAACCAATAAGTGCCAAGCTCATATTTAGTTGGATGGTGGAATTATAAGGTGGTGAAAGAAAAGGTGGTGGAGTTGAATAAAAGATATGCCCACAACTCAACTTGGGCATTAAACAATATATCAAGAACCAAATACAATATCAATAGGCAAATACAATTAACAATGCATATGAGAGAAGAACCAAAACAAAAAGGGTTTTATATGATGCTCAAATGCAAGGTGGCATGATGACATGAGCATGATATAATGATGATGCAACTAATTATATATTTGAAGTAGCCATTATATTACTAGACCAAGTAGCATTGCAATTGTTAGACAATTGGGATGCTACAACTCTCCCCCACTAAACAGGAATCTCGCCCCGAGATTCTAGGAAAAAGAAAACAACACCAGGAGAGGCGGGTGTTCGAACGAAGGTGACCCTCACGTTCCCAAGATGATGAAGAATGGAATGATGCGACCACTACACCACACAAAACTTGCTAGACTTGTTGCGAGTCTTGTGTTTTGCCTGAGAAACAACGGTTAAAAGAGTTGAAGGATTGTCGTGAGACAAGAAGGATAGGATGGACATAGCTCCGGTTTTCTCAAGAAACATGATAAAAGAAAAGGAACCACTTGTGAAAGAAAGGACAAGATGATGTATCATGGATAAAGAAAGACACACCATTAAGATTAAAGATTTACTGATACGAGAGAGGATGGATCTTTATCTCACCGGAAGAAAAAGAGCTAGATTGGAGAGGTTTTGAACCACTATGACAATAGCATCGTATCTTCTCTCGGATTTGAGAAATGAAGTTCGGAAACAATATTGCCTTCAAACAATAGAGTCCCTTGATATCAACAGAAAGATTTAGTTAGACATCGTCGGATTAGATTCTTGTTGCGCCGGTAAGAACCAAAGGATCACGCAATTGAGGTGCGCGGATATAACTTCTAGAGACGGATGTGAAGCCAGAACATGGTGGAATCTCTAGAAGCAAGGAATATGGAGGATCGGGAGTTTATTGTAGAGATACCTATTGCTTTCCTTAGCCTTGAGGCTAACGCAATAGATTTGCGGACGATGGCATCAACCATAATTGGCTTTACCACGGAAAAAGAATTGATGAAACCAAGAGAGAGATAGCTTCCTTTCATCTTGTTTGGGGATGTAGAGCACCGGTAGAAAGATGAGGACAGAAAAGAGTTTGCGTTTGTTTCCACCAGATAGTTGATGATTTGCTCCGTGTAGATAGGGTGAGATCACCAACAAGAGATTATTGATTACTTCCTTCGAGAGAGCACTCCGGAAAACAAAGACGGAAGTAAAAGTATTGAGGGATAAAGGCCACTTCTAACTTCCGTGGAATGAGTGAAATCACATTAATTCACCAATTCAATGTACAAGAGAGAATGATAAGAGTAGTGGTATGGTAGCTACTCCATCCTGCACTCAAAGCATTACTCTGCACATGAATAAGAAAACCATGCAACCCAACTACCAAAACAGACTGAAGGTTTTGACAAAAACTCATGGAACTTCGTTAGAAAACAAGGATAGATGCAAACGATTCACCGGGTCCAAGATAGATAAGGGTGATGATGTTGTCGCCATGTCATAAGTAACAGCCACCGGAAAGATATGAAGGAAGATCACGGAGACAACTGCAAGATTCCGCAGATATAGGAAAGATAGCACCAAGTTGAACAGAAGGAAAACAAGATCTGGAAGGTCTTCATGGCCTCCGGTGGATTGAGCATAGACGATAGAGCGAGAGGGTTTCAAGAGATTACTTAACGAGGTAGAGGTGAAAAGAACTCCATGTTGTTCTTGAAAATATTGAGAGAGCTTTAGCGGTCTTGAGGAAAAGCTTTAGCGAAACGACGATGATAACTTGCCAACAAGGAAAAAATCCGGGTTTGGTTGAAGATGGAAGATGGAATTAATAATGGACTTGCTAATTCCAGAATTGAAGCGATCTAGTTAGCAGAAGGACGTGGCCGAGATAGGTGACTTCAAAAAGTCAGAATTCTCACTTTGAGACTTTGCACACAGGCAGTGCTCACGAAGCTGAGAGAAAGAGACACAGATGATCTTCCATGCCCTTTCATTGATATGGATTAGGCCAGCATACTATCAACATATACCACCCTGGATTAACAAGACATTCCCAGAATATCAAGTTCAAGAGACGGGAGAAACGAACAAATGCTCGAACACTTCCTGAGCTCAACGCTCTTAGAACGATCAATATTAAGAGCACGGGTTTGTGTTGGAGAAGAGGCACTGGAAGAATAGATTATCTGGTCCTTCGGAAGAAAAAGAGATGTCACCTGGTTCACATTGTCGATCGGATCGCCGGTTACAAAGATAAAGAGATCTTGGATAAGAACCGATGATAGCTCATACCTCAAGCAAAGCTACCAGAGATGAAAAGATGCAATTCCCTCGTGTCAAAGAGAATTTTGCAGATATGGAGTTCAAAAAGATATGCAGCATGATGAACAGATGATAGACCGCCGTAGTGCCTTGAGAAACTCCGGATTGCCAAAGATGCTTGAAAAAAAACATAGATATGATCTCGGTGTACTCAAAATCACAGGAGATAACCTTATCCTCCAGATGGTGACGGTTGATAGCATTTTTCCATATTCCAATCGACACTTATCATGAGTGGAATATAGCTATGCCGAGAGCCAAATTACAATCACCAGCATCGGATCGACACACGTTATGTAATTAGCCCAAGAGAATTGTTGATGAAACGAAACTCCAGGATTAAGCGCCGGTGACAAAAGAATGAGTTAGCATGGACATGCTGATAAAAGAAAGATAGATAATGTTTCACACACGACTGAAAAGGAGTGTGGAAGCACAGATGTATCAAAGAAAAAAAATCCGCATTTTTCGGCATTAAAATACCAATAGATGCGCAAAATCACTTAACAGATAGAGATTAGCAACTGATGGTTTCACAGAATGTGGAGTTGCTAGAAGGAAGGACACCCTTAAGAAGATGGCACCGGTTAACAAGGAGTCAGATAGATCGCGTCGGTTTGCAAAAGCCTGTCGGTATGGAATGTACCAACAGTTGATAACCAAAGGAAGATTGAGATAACAAATTGGATGCAACAGATAGACAAGGAATTCACACACACACACACACACTTCCTACGGTACTACGGAAACCCAGAACACGTGAATCCTAGTTTGAATTTTAAGAAGAGGATTGAAAACGTTACACTTCCTTACCAGAAAAGGGTGGTGGGTGGGTAAGAAGAAAAGTGGAAGCAGTCCTACTCTCGCGTTTTGTTTTTCCCTAGTATACATAACTACCAAAAATATTTGCTAGACTGACAACGACCATTTGGCTGAGACCCTGAAGGTCGGGATGGCTCTGATACCAATTGTAACTACCTCGGTGAATTACGCTCCTAGTTACAAGCCTGGATGAGCAGAAATGGTTGAAATAGTACGGTGGGGCCCAAATGCCACTCACAGGTAGACCTTTCGGCCGTCCCAACCATTTCCACACATCGGGACAAGAACGGGCGGCGTAATCGGCAGGCGAAGGGATCAACTACATACACAAATGAGTATGTATGCAATCCACCATACAACAGTACATCAGAGCCATTCCATCTAAAAAGAAAGGAAATATAGCAACGCCATACGGCAAGATCCAAATATCCTAGATAGATATAATAGTTTAGGATATCTCCTCATACATCAAACATCAGAGTATCAGGCGGAAGCGGAAGACAAAATCCGAGTACGGATAAGAAGCAAATCGGCATAAGATGCCCCATAAATAAGCAGATCCCGCCCACAGATCTCACGGATCCCCGTTCCCGGAATCTCTACACCGAATGATCGTTGCCCACATCGTCCGTCTCTTCCACCCAGTATCCATCTTGCGAGTGTACCTATTCATCTGAACCAATAATTTATCGTGTGAGACCCTAGGGGTACTCAGCAAGTCTTTATGCCTCTAAAGGGGACACAACCTGGGGTGACGCAATTGCAGCAAAAGATAAACCCTAACAATTCTAGAGATACTCGCTAACCATCCGCCTAACCAGAGATAGACGGATGTCCGTGAATTAATAACAACGGTTATAACAGTTATAATGGTAATATCCACAGATCCATCCTCCTCCTCGCTTACCGACGAGGAAGCGGACGAACAACCCCCATCCGTTGGCAGTTTTATTATCCATTCCGTGAGTGTTGCACTATTTACTAGTCAGGTACCTAGTCTAGTCAAATTAAAAGCGGTACTTTAGTTATGCTTGTCTATGATCGAGAAACTGTGCTCCAAGTCGTCCATAACCGCGGACACGGCTTTCAGAAAGTTTTACCCTGCAGGGGTGCACAAATAGCAACACACACTCGATATGCCTCGGAAAAACCAAATCAAAACCCAACGAGGCAGTCACGACAAAGTGATCACAGGATTCAGAAATATTTCAGGGGGCCACCCCATTGAGCTACCCGCAACGAAGTTAGCTGACTCCGAGACGGCCTCAAGGTTTGTGGAGCCGGCTGTAAACGACTGGGAACCCGAAAGTGTGACTGGGCTTGTCGATACAGCGAAAACGGGTCACGGTCCTAAACAGTACAGTGTGCAGTACCTCGCACAATTTAAATAAAGCAGTAAAGCATGGCATAAGTACAGGATAGTAAATAAAACCTCAAACTAGTTTGTGGCCCCAAGAAATAAGAATGAATCAAGCTCTGGCTCAGGGGGGTTCATAAGCCTCCCGGATGTGGATAGCGCGAATATTCAAGGAACAGGAATCAAGTACTCGGGGTCCTACGGGACACAAGTGAGCCTGAAAAACCAAATAACAAATATGGCTCACCGATGCCACTTTCATTAGTTATCCCATTACTACTCAGATTAAGTTGTATAGGTACCTCGTTATCCATCAGACACTCACATACCCTACACATGTTGTTCTACGACTCGCATGGCTCAAACAACTCCTGTAGTAATGGCTCATGGGATGGAGGAACAAGCTTCGGTGGGGTTTAAAAGTAAAGGCTATGCAATACTTGGGATTCAATTTAATGCAACCACGACTCGATGATGCAAGAATAAGATAGAGGCAATAGGTACTATATGTATGCAAGCATGTGGTAGTGCTTTCCTGGCAGCTCAGTTGAAGCGAGAGAAGGATCTGGGTAGTGTTCCTGGTTCTCTTGATATATCCCCTGCTCAGCGTCTATTCGAAGAAGAACCAAACAAACAAGGGCCAACATAAATAAAGTGCACAAGCATATGAATAAATGCGACAAGCAAACAATCATGCCATGATGGATGATGCACAATTTGCATGGCAATAAGTAGCGTGGCATGGGTGAGGTGTGGAACACAAGAATAAACCATTTTATTTAGTTTTGGCCCCATTTTATTCACAATTAAGTTGCTGTCCACAATATATTTATATGATTCATGCTTCAAATCAAACCATGGAATGCATAAACAGAAAGGTCTCGTTGATCTAATCATTTTAGACATATTATTTGTTAACTTTGGAGTTATAAATCAAAAGTTATTGATTTATTAAGGAAAAAGGGCAAAATATTGTAATTTTAATTAACTTGAAAAATTACATGTTCAAAATATATTTTGGATGGCATATTTGAATTCCTCATATTTTTCTGATTTGAAAACATATATTATACATATTATTTGAGTTTATATTATAAAAGTTATTTAAAAACAGAAATAAATTGGATTTGAAATAATTTTGAAAAGATTTGAATTAAAACAGATTACAGAAATACTTTTGTTACTCAGATTAAGCCAGACACATACGCTGACGGGTGGGGCCAACGCTGACTGGATGCCACAGCGCGCAGAAAACGTTTTACACCGCGACCTAATCTAGCTCAAGCGAATGACATGTGGGGCCAAGGAACACACGGGTCCACACGCCAGCGGACGGGTGCGGGGCTGCCACGCGGCTCAGGGGGACTGCGGGTTGATGCGACCAAAGCAGGGGAGCCTTTTTGCAAAAACGCCATGAGGCTGACAAGTGGGCCTAGCGGAGCGCGGGTTGATGCCACAAAACGCTGCAGGGGGTTATCAGCAAAACAGCGCCCGCGATACTGTTTCTCTTCCTCTGCGCCGCGGACGGATCGGTGCGCGCCAGCGCGGGGTGGGGATTCGATCTGGGGACGTGCTGGTGCGCGCTGGGAGTGCGAGCCAGTGCGGCTAGGTGAGGTAGCTGCTAGGGAGGGCGGACGGGGCCTAGCTAAGTCGCTGCGCGGCGTAGCAACGCAGGAACGACGTCGGCCGCCGCGCACCGAGGCTGTTCGACGATATGGCCGGCGAGCACAGGCGACGACAGCGAGGCGAAACATGTCCAGGGGGCTTAGGGGCTCACCGCGGAGGCGTTGGTGTAGATGGATCGGCTTGGGGAGCGGTTGATCGGCGTCGACGCAGACAGACCGGAGCTAGGGTTTGGGCGTCGGGCTCGCGCTGGTACCGGCGCTCTGGTGCTCCTCCTGCTCGCTGCCGTGTACATGGTGACGTAGGGGAGCCTCCTCGATCTTCCATGCCACTTCACGGACGCGCGGCTCGACTAGATCAACGGAACGGAGTAGAGGCCGACGGTGGGCGGCTATGGGGTAGCTGGTGGCGGTGGAGAAGAAGGGAGGAGAGGGGCCGGCTTGGCGGATCTGGGGGACAGAGGAGAGCCAGGGGATGGAGATAAAGCAGAGAGGGGTAGGGAGAGGCCGGGGGAGCAGGTAGATGGAAAAGTGGCTCGGGCACCTTTTTCCTCCTCTCCTACTCACGTGCTCGGGCAGGGGCAGGAGCAGGGCGAGGTGGTGAAGGGGTAGGGAGCTGGCAGGTGGGGCAGGGCAGGCCAGGCTCGGGTGGTGGGGTCCTCATGCAGAGAGAGAAAAGAGAGGGAGGGAGGAGCTCGGGTTGGAGCTAGGTTTGGAGCTAGGGTGGTTGCTCGGGTTAGGGTTTTGTGGGGTGGAGGGAGTAGCTAGGTGGGGCCAGGGAGAGAGGGTGGCCGGTGGGGCCAGCTAGGTGAGAGAGGGGGGTAAGGCCGAGAGAGAGGGGGACATGGTAGCTAGGGTTTGGTCATGGTGGGGTTTAGGAGAGAGGGGGTTATGGTGATGAAGGGTAGATGATATGAGTGGCACCTAGATAGAGGTTAAGAGAGAAGGGGGTGGTGGTTTAGGGTTTTTAGAGGATAGCATACTCCAAACTAGATCAAGCAAAAACATGTGGAAAGAGAGAGAGAGAAAAGATGAGGGAAGAGATGGTATGGTGAAGATGGGGTAGGTGATGGTCTATGGATAGAGAGAGAGATAGATGGAGTGGAGAACTTTTGGGCAAGATCAAGCATGACATGCCAAGCTCCCACAAGATCTTGACAAGGAAAAGGGAAGGAGAGGAGAGGTGGTGAGGATTAAGCAAGATCACACTAGATCAAACCAAGAGAAGGGGAAGATAGAGATGCTCCACTCAAAACAAATAAAATCCAAATGACAAGCAAAAAGGTGGTACTTTCATGGCCCATGCAAAATATTAATTGCCATGTGGATTCTTGTGAAAACAATATTATCACATGGCATTATTATTATGCATTCTCAAAATTGGAATAAAGGCCAAGCAAAAGAATTAAAAGGATGCCCCATGTGGAGTAGATGGAGATGACCATTTTTGAAATACAATGGGACTTGCTAGTGTGTATATGCCACTAGGTAGTTATTAAGCCCACAAAATATCCCAACATGATGATAACCCCAAAACAACACCTATGGTAGCTAGAAATAGGGTTCCACCCACAAGGCATGCAAAGATGGCCATGTGGCTCTCATATATCAATAATGTGAAAACAACATGATGCCAAGATGAGAGCCTGTGGAAAAGAATTGGATCCATCCCAACCCACATGAGCTAGAGGTAAAACCAATAAGTGCCAAGCTCATATTTAGTTGGATGGTGGAATTATAAGGTGGTGAAAGAAAAGGTGGTGGAGTTGAATAAAAGACATGCCCACAACTCAACTTGGGCATTAAACAATATATCAAGAACCAAATACAATATCAAGAGGCAAATACAATTAACAATGCATATGAGAGAAGAACCAAAACAAAAAGGGTTTTATATGATGCTCAAATGCAAGGTGGCATGATGACATGAGCATGATATAATGATGATGCAACTAATTATATATTTGAAGTAGCCATTATATTACTAGACCAAGTAGCATTGCAATTGTTAGACAATTGGGATGCTACAAGCGGCCCGGGCTAACCTTACATGACATCGTTCAGAGACTTGCTCCACGCTTGACATGCAACTTGTATTGCATAAGTGGCTTTGCGGGTGCCTGTTTCTCCCAACATAGTTAAGATTCAATTTACAACGGGTGATTGACAATGCTAGTATCAATGTTGTGGTTCTTGTTTGTAAGTTAGAACGCCACTTATTGAAAGCCCCAAACCACGTAAAACATGCAAAGAAAGTAGAGGCGTCTAACTTTGTTTTGCAGGGGTGTGCTGTGATGTGATATGGCCATGATTGTGATTATATTTGACGTATGCAATGTTCCTAATTGTAAGTTGGCAACCGACAGGAGCCATATGGTTCTCTTTAATTTCTGTTAAGACCCGCGTGTCTATTCAAAGTAGTTGTAATAGTTGAAGCCGGTGGACGACAACCATGGAGCAGCGTCATTGACCTTGATGCAATGCCGGTGATGATGGAGATCATGTTCGTGCTTGAAGATGGAGATCGGAAGCACAAAGAAGAAAATGACATATCATATCACATATTATGAATTGCATGTGATGTTAATCCTTTATGCATCTTGTATTGCTTAGTTAACGACGGTAGCATTATAAGATGATCCCTCATGCACATGAATTTCAAGTTCTAAAGTGTTCATCCTTAGTAAGCACCGTTGCTAAAGCTTGTTGTTTCGAAGCACCACGTGATGATTGGGTGTGTTAGATTCCGCAAGTTTATACAACGTGAGCAAGCCAGATTTGCTCATGCGGAAGCTAAGGTTTGATCTTGACGAGCCTAGCATGTACAGACATGGTCTCGGAACACGGATCACCGAAAGGTAAAGCATGAATCATATAGTAGATATGATGAACATGTCGATTGTTCGCCATTGAAACTACATCAACTCTCGTGATGATCGGTGTTGATGTGGTGGATTTGGTTCGTGTGATCACTAAAACAATGTGAGGGATGTTGTTTTGAGTGGGAGTTCACCTAGATTAATTTAACTATTAATTAGAACTCAATTTGTCATAAACTTAGTCTAAACTATTGCAAATATGTTATAGATCAATGGCGGCCCCTACCATCAATTTTAATGCGTTCCTAGAGAAAGAAAAGTTGAAAAACAATGGAAGCAACTTCGCGGATTGGTTTCGCAATTTGAGGATTGTCCTCACAGCTGGTAATTTAACCTATGTGCTGGATGCACCGCTGGGTGACCCACCTGCAGTTACTGCTACCGATGAAGTAAAGAATGTTTACCTCGCTCGGAAGACTCAGTACTCCACATTTCAGTGTGCTATCTTGTATGGTTTAGAATCGGAGCTTCAGAAAAGGTTTGAGAATTCAGACCCACATGATATTGTCCGTGATCTCAAATTGATCTTTGAGACTCACGCGACAATTGAGAGCTATGAGGCTTCTGAAAAGTTCTTTAACTGCAAGATGGAAGAGGGCAGCTCCGTCAGTGAGCATGTGCTTAAGATGTCTGGGCACGCAAACAAACTGTTGGAGATATGCCCTAGAGGCAATAATAAATGTAGTTATTATTATATCTTTGTGTTTATGATAAATGTTTACATTCATGCTATAATAGTATTAACAAGGAAACATTAATACTTGTGTGATTTGTAAACTCAATTTGAAGTCCCTAGTAAAGCCTGTACATAATACTAGCTTGTTAGTTAATAAATGATTGTGGTTTCCCTATCATGAACATTGAGATGTTATTAACAACAAGATCATATCGTTAGGAGAATGATATGGTGGACATACTCCTATAGATAAGCGTAGCATAAAGATCAAGTCATTTTAATAGTTCAATTGATATATGCTTTCTGATACATAGTAACCTAATTCCTTCGACCATGTGATCATGCATATCACCTTCACCGGAAGGATGCTTTGATGACATCAAACACCACACCGTAATTGGGTGGCTATAAAGGTGGCATTGAGTGTTCGGAAAGTATTGGTTGAGACACATGGATCAAGAGTGGGATTTGTCCATCCATATGACGGATAGATATACTCTGGGCCCTCTCGGTGAAATGTCATCCAATTAGCTTGCAAGCATGTGACTGGCTCACAAGGGATCACATATCACGGGAACGAGAAAAGAGTACTTATCAGTAACGAGGTTGAACTAGGTATGCAGAGATACCGACGATCAATACCTCGGATAAGTAAACTATCGTGAGACAAAGGGAAATTGGTATCGTATGTAAGTGGTTCATTCAATCGCAAAGTAATCGTAGAAATATGTGGGAGCCATATGAATTTCTAGATTCCTCTATTGGTTATTGTTCGGAGAAGTGTCGGGATCATGTCCGCATAATTCACGAACCGTAGGAAGACACACTTAAGGATTCGACGTTGTTTGAGTAGTTATGGAATAATGAGTAAGAGACCGAATGTTGTTCGGAGTCTCGGAAAGTATTGGTTGAGACACATGGATCAAGAGTGGGATTTGTCCATCCATATGACGGATAGATATACTCTGGGCCCTCTCGGTGAAATGTCATCCAATTAGCTTGCAAGCATGTGACTGGCTCACAAGGGATCACATATCACGGGAACGAGAAAAGAGTACTTATCAGTAACGAGGTTGAACTAGGTATGCAGAGATACCGACGATCATAACCTCGGATAAGTAAACTATCGTGAGACAAAGGGAAATTGGTATCGTATGTAAGTGGTTCATTCGATCGCAAAGTAATCGTAGAAATATGTGGGAGCCATATGAATTTCCAGATTCCTCTATTGGTTATTGTTCGGAGAAGTGTCTCGATCATGTCCGCATAATTCACGAACCGTAGGGAGACACACTTAAGGATTCGACGTTGTTTGAGTAGTTATGGAATGGTCCGGAGAATAAGATTCATATGAGGAAAGTCCTGTTTCGGAGTTGGGGAATGGTTCCGGTGTTTTCATCGGGAATGTTCTAGAAGGTTCAAGAATGTCCGGCACTCCGGAGGGGAAGGGTACATGAATGTGTTATATCAAGTTGGTATGATTGCATCATGTACTAGGTGTCATCGCTGAACAAAATAAAGGGTTTAATCAAATCCTAGTTTGAAAAAGTCAAACGCCAATTTGAAAGTCAAACGGCTATTTTTGGGAAGTGGAGAGGGAGGTGGAAACCGAGTTGGGGAGGAGTTCCTCCCCTCCACCGCCGGCCCACCTCCAAGCCGAGTTGGGGAGGGACTCCCCTCCCCTTGGCCGTGCCTCCCACCTATAAAGGGAGGGGCAGGGCTGCCCCTCCTAACACACAAGTTCCCTACCTCTAAACCCTAACCCTAGCCGCCGCCCTACATAGCCGCCGCCGGCCTAGGGCATCTCGCCGCCGCCTAGGTAAAACCCTAGCCGCCGGCCTTGCCTCCTCCTCGACGTGTCTAAACCCTAGATCGCCGAGGGCTCTCTCATAGTCCACCATACTCGCTCCGGCTTAAGGCGAAGCCCTGCGAGATCTCCCCTCTACTTCCGGTACCACGCCGTTGTGCTGCCGGAATCGCGAGGAGAGTGCTACAACCTCCACTGCCTGCTGGAACAAGGGAGAGGAAGGTCTTCGTCGAGTACTGAACGTGTGACCGACTGCAGGAGCGCTGCCGGAATGCAGCGCCGGAAGGATCGTCTACGCGATCTTGAGATCGGGAAGAGTACGGCTACATCACCCACAAGAATCCGCTCTCGTTAAACACTTTGGAATCTACGAGGGTGAGTTATTCCATCGACTCGTTGCTACAATCTAGTAGATAGATCTTGGCTTGTTTGTTTGTATGCGATAGAAATTTTTTGTTTTCCATGCTACGAAACCCTACACAAACTTCAAAGCTTGGGTATAGTAATTCCTAATGCTTTGGGGATTTATCGTGTCCTCCAATCACTACCACCAAGTTACAAGAACTTTGTGATGAACTACAATATGCAAAACATGAACAAGCAGTTGCCAGAACTCTTTGCCATGTTGAAATCTGCAGAAGTGGAGATCAAGAAAGAGCACCAAGTGTTGATGGTCAATAAGACCACCAAATTCAAGAAAAGGCAAGTCTAAGCAAAAGGGACACTTCAAGAAGGGTGGTAAGAAATTTACCACGCCGACGAAAAAGACCAAGGCTGGACCTAAGCCTGATACTGAGTGCTTTTACTGCAAGGAAGAAGGTCACTGGAAGTGGAATTGCCCAAAGTACTTGGCGGATTTGAAGAACGGCAACATCAAGAAGAAAGGTATATCCGATATACATGTTATTGATGTGTATCTCACTAGTACTCGTAGTAGTGCCTGGGTATTTGATACTGGTTCGGTTTCTCATATTTGTAACTCGAAACAGGTGCTGCAGAATAAAAGGAAGCTAGCGAAGAACGAGGTGACGATGCGCGTGGGAAACGGATCAAAGGTTGATGTGATCGCGGTTGGCACGCTACCCCTTCATCTACCATCGGGATTAGTTTTATACTTAAATAATTGTTATTTGGTGCCTGCGTTAAGCATGAACATTATATCGGAATCTTGTTTATTGCGAGACGGTTACTTGTTTAAGTCCGAGAATAATGGTTGTTCGATTTATATGAGTAATATGTTTTATGCACATGCACCTTTGATAGATGGTCTATTCTTATTGAATCTCGATAGTGGAAATACACATATTAATAACATTGAGGCTAAACGTTTGAAATCGAGCGATAACTCGACCTATATGTGGCACTGTCGTCTTGGTCACATTGGAGTGAAGCGTATGAAGAAACTCCATTCTGATGGACTTCTTGAATCACTTGAAAGATGCGAAGCATGTCTGATGGGTAAAATGACTAAGACTCCATTTTCTGGTATGATGGAGCGAGATACGGACTTATTGGAAATCATACATACCGATGTGTGTGGTCCAATGAGTGTAGCATCGCGCGGTGGTTATCGTTATGTTCTTACCTTCACGGATGACTTGAGTAGATATGGGTATATCTATTTCATGAAACATAAGTCCGAAACTTTCGAGAAGTTTAAGGAATTTCAAAGTGAGGTTGAGAATCAACGTAACAAGAAGATTAAATTTCTACGTTCTGATCGTGGAGGTGAATATCTAAGTTACGATTTTGGCGAGCATTTGAAGAAATGTGGAATACTTTCACAATTGACACCGCCGGGAACACCACAACGTAATGGTGTGTCCAAACATCGTAATCGAACTCTCTTAGATATGGTTCGTTCTATGATGTCACTTACAGATTTACCGCTATCATTTTGGGGTTATGCATTAGAAACAGCCGCATTCACTTTAAATAGGGCACCATCTAAATCCGTTGAAACGACACCGTATGAATTATGGTTTGGGAAGAAACCTAAATTGTCGTTCCTTAAAGTTTGGGGTTGCGAAGCCTATGAAAAGAAGTTACAGCCGGACAAGCTTGAACCCAAAGAGGAAAAATGCATCTTCATAGGATACCCAAAGGAAACTATTGGGTATACCTTCTATCATAGATCCGAAGGCAAAATCTTCGTTGCCAAGAATGGATTCTTTCTAGAGAAGGAATTTCTCTCGAAAGAAGTGACATGAAGGAAAGTAGAACTCGACGAGGTTGTCGAACCTTCTCTCGAAATTGCGAGTAGCGCAGCACCGGAAGAAGTTTATGTGGTGCCTGCACCAATAAGAGATGAAGCTAATGATGAAGATCATGAAACTTCGGTTGTAGTTGCTACAAAGCCTCGCAGGTCAACGAGAACTCGTACAACTCCTGATTGGTATGATCCCGTTATGAGTGTCATGTTGGTGGACAACACCGATGACCCTGCGACATATGAGGAAGCGATGATGAGCCCAGATTCCAATAAATGGCAAGAAGCCATGAAATCCGAGATTGGATCCATGTACAAAAACCAAGTATGGACTTTGGTGGACTTACCGGATGGCCGGAAGGCTGTCGAGAACAAATGGATTTTCAAGAAGAAAACAGATGCTGATGGTAATGTTACTGTCTATAAAGCTCGACTTGTCGCAAAAGGGTTTCAACAAATTCAAGGAGTTGACTACGATGAGACTTTCTCACCAGTAGCGAAGCTAAAGTCTGTGAGGATTATGTTAGCAATCGCTGCATATTACGATTATGAGATATGGAAGATGGATGTCAAAACAGCATTCCTCAATGGAGACATTGATGAAGAGTTGAATATGATGCAACCCAAAGGTTTTGTCGATCCTAAAGGTGCTAACAAGGTATGCAAACTTCAACGGTCCATCTATGGATTGAATCAAACATCCCGAAGTTGGAATCAACGTTTTGATAAGGTAATCAAAAGTTTTGGTTTTATACAAACTTATGGAGAAGCTTGTATTTACAAGAAAGTGAGTGGGAGCTCTGTAGCATTCTTAATACTATATGTAGATGACATATTGTTGATTGGGAATGATGTAGACCTTCTTAATAGTGTCAAGGAATATTTGAATAATAGTTTTTCAATGAAGGATCTTGGCGAAGCAGCTTACATATTAGGCATAAAGATTTATAGAGATAGATCGAGACGCCAAATATCATTGTCACAAAGTACATATTTGGACAAAGTTCTAAAGAGGTTTGGAATGGAAGATAGCAAGAAAGGGTTCTTGCCCATGTTGCCCAATACGACCTTGAGTAAAACTCAAAGTCCGACAACGGCAGAAGATAGAGAAAGGATGAGTAAAACTCCCTATGCCTCAGCCATAGGATATCTAATGTATGCCATGTTATGTACTAGACCCGACATTGCATATGATGTTAGTTTGACTAGCAGATATCAAAGTGATCCAGGAGTGGATCTTTGGACGGCGGTCAAAAACATCCTTAAGTACTTGAGAAGAACTAAGGATATGGTTCTTTCTTATGGAGGTGATGAACAGCTCGTTGTTAATGGTTACACCGATGCTAGTTGGAACACCGATCCGGATGATTCTAAATCACAATCTGGATACGTATTTACTTTGAATGGTGCAGCAGTTAGCTGGAGGAGTGCAAAGCAAAGCGTTGTGGCGAGATCTTCAACTGAATCGGAATACATGGCTGCTTCGGAGGCTTCACAAGAAGCGATATGGATGAAAGAGTTCATTACAGAGCTGGGTGTGGTTCCAAGTGCGTTGGACCCAATGTCTATCTACTGTGATAACATGGGCGCCATAGCCAATGCGCAAGAACCAAGGTCACACAAGAAGCTGAAGTACATCAAGCTACGTTTTCACACTATTCGAGAACATGTCCAAGATGGGGACATAAAGATTTGCAAAGTACACACAGATCTGAATGTGGTGGATCCGTTGACTAAATCTCTCCCGAGGGCAAAACATGACCAACACCAAACTGCCATGGGTGTTCGGTATATTACCATGTAATCTAGATTAGGTGACTCTAGTGCAAGTGGGAGACTGTTGGAGATATTCCCTAGAGGCAATAATAAATGTAGTTATTATTATATCTTTGTGTTTATGATAAATGTTTACATTCATGCTATAATAGTATTAACAAGGAAACATTAATACTTGTGTGATTTGTAAACTTAAATTGAAGTCCCTAGTAAAGCCTCTATATAATACTAGCTTGTTGGTTAATAAATTATTGTGGTTTCCCTATCATGAACATTGAGATGTTATTAACAACAAGATCATATCGTTAGGAGAATGATATGATGGACATACTCCTATAGATAAGCGTAGCATAAAGATCAAGTCATTTTAATAGTTCAATTGCTATATGCTTTCTGATACATAGTAACCTAATTCCTTCGACCATGAGATCATGCATATCACCTTCACCGGAAGGATGCTTTGATGACATCAAACACCACACCGTAATTGGGTGGCTATAAAGGTGGCATTGAGTGTTCGGAAAGTATTGGTTGAGACACATGTATCAAGAGTGGGATTTGTCCATCCATATGACGGATAGATATACTTTGGGCCCTCTCAGTGGAATGTCATCCAATTAGCTTGCAAGCATGTGACTGGCTCACAAGGGATCACATATCACGGGAACGAGAAAAGAGTACTTATCAGTAACGAGGTTGAACTAGGTATGCAGAGATACCGACGATCAATACCTCGGATAAGTAAACTATCGTGAGACAAAGGGAAATTGGTATCGTATGTAAGTGGTTCATTCGATCGCAAAGTAATCGTAGAAATATGTGGGAGCCATATGAATTTCCAGATTCCTCTATTGGTTATTGTTCGGAGAAGTGTCTCGATCATGTCCGCATAATTCACGAACCGTAGGGAGACACACTTAAGGATTCGACGTTGTTTGAGTAGTTATGGAATAATGAGTAAGAGACCGAATGTTGTTCGGAGTCTCGGATGGGATCCGGGATATCACGAGGAGATCTGGAATGGTCCGGAGAATAAGATTCATATAAGGAAAGTCCTGTTTCGGGGTTGGAGAATAGTTCCGGTGTTTTCATCGGGAATGTTCTAGAAGGTTCCGGAATGACCGGCACTCTGGAGGGGAAGGGTACATGAATATGTCATATCAAGTTGGAATGATTGCATCATGTACTAGGTGTCATCGCTGAACAAAATAAAGGGTTTAATCAAATCCTAGTTTGAAAAGTCAAACGCCAATTTGAAAAGTCAAACTGCTATTTTGGAAGGTGGAGGGGAAGTAGGAAACCTACTTGGGGAGGAGTTCCTCCCCTCCACTGCCGGCCCACTTGGGAAACCGAGTTGGGGAGGGACTCCCCTCCCCTGGCGTGCCCCCTCCACCTATATAAGGAGGGGCAGGGCTGCCCCTCCTAACACACAACACCTCCACCTCTAAACCCTAACCCTAGCCGCCGCCCTCCATAGCCGCCGCCGCCTAGGTCAACCCTAGCCGCCGGCCTTGCCCCCTCCTTGGTGTTCTAAACCCTAGATCGCCGAGGCTCTCTCTCATAGTCCACCATACTCGCTCCGGCTTAAGGCGAAGCCCTGCGAGATCTCCCCTCTACTTCCGGTACCACGCCGTTGTGATGCCGGAATCGCGAGAAGAGTGCTATAACCTCCGCTACTTGCTGGAAAAAGGGAGAGGAAGGTCTTCGTCCGGTACCGAACGTGTGACCGAATGCGGGAGCGCTGCCGGAACGCAGCGCCGAAAGGATCGTTTACGCGATCTTGAGATCGGGAAGAGTACGACTACATCACCCACGAGAATCCGCTCTCGTTAAACACTTTGGAATCTTCGAGGGTGAGTTATTCCATCGACTCGTTGCTACAATCTAGTATATAGATCTTGGCTTGTTTGTTTGTATGCGGTAGAAAATTTTTGTTTTCCATGCTACGAAACCCTTCAGTTCATCCTCCCGCGCATCGACCAAATCATCGATTCGATCGCGGGCTCGGAGTCACTGTGCTTCCTCGACGTGTACTCTAGTTATAACCAGATCAAGATGGTAGTCGAGAACAAAGAGAAAACCATGTTCATCACGCCATTTGACGCCTACTGCTACACCGCCATGACGTTTGGCCTCAAGAACGCCGGTGCGACCTATCAGCGGTGCATGCCGGACTGCCTCGCGAGCCAAATTGGCTGCAACATCCATGTTTACATTGACAATGTGGTGGTCAAGTCCAATCGCCAGAGCGACCTACTCGCCGACCTGGCCGAAACCTTCGCAAATCTGCAGAGGTACAAGATCAAGCTCAACCTAGGGAAGTGCACCTTCGGTGTACCCACCGGACAGCTCCTGGGGTACGTAGTATCCAAGCGAGGCATCAAAGCAATCACCACCAAGATCGACACAATCGCATGGCTCGAAAAACCCGAGTGCCTCCACGACGTCTAGAAGCTGGCCTGGCGAGTCGTGGCTCTCAGTCGCTTCATTCCCCGGCTAGGCGAGAACCCAATGCCTCTCTACCGCCTTATGCGCAAGAACCCCGCATTCCAATGGGACAAGGAGGCGAACGACGCGCTCAACGCACTCAAAGAAGTGCTACTCATTGCGCCCCTACTCGCCGCCCCCGTCAACAAGGAGCCGATCCTCGTTTACGTCACGGCATCCGCACGAGTCGTCAGCACCGTCATGGTTGTCGAGCGACTGGAGGAGGGCAAGGAGCGCCCTGTATAGCGCCCCGTCTACTACATCAGCGAAGTCCTCACGGACTCACGACAACGCTACCGCAGTACCAGAAACTGGTCTACGCGGTCTTCTGAGCCCAGCGACGGCTACCGCATTACTTCCAGGAGCACCCAATCATGATCGTCTCCTCTGCGCCCCTGCAGGATATCATCCGCAACGGCGAGGCGACTGGGCGGGTTGCCAAGTGGGCTGTCAAAATTAGCGTCCACAACATCAAGTACGAGCCACGCAAGGCGATCAAGTCACAGGCTATGGAAGACTTCCTCGCTGACTGGGAAGAGGCACAACAGCCAGAGAAATTGTCGTACCTCCACTACTGGTCGACCCACTTCGACTGATCCAAGAACGCGGCCGGCGCAGGAGCAGGAATCATAGTCACCTCGCCCAAAGGCGACAAGCTCCCTAAGTGTTGTACCTCGACTTCACCCCATGCACCAACAACATGGCCGAGTATGAGGCCCTCCTTCACGGCATGCGGGCCACCAAGGAGATGAACATGAATCGCCTACGGTGCCACGTCGTCTCCGACCTCGTCGCCGTGCAAGTCGCCGATACCTGCGACATCGTCTCTCCCACCATGGAGGCATACCGCCAAGCAGTGGACCAGCTGGGGGGCCACTTCACCGGCTACTCTGTCGAGTGGATCGATAGGCGCAAGAACAAGGAGGCCGACTCTCTCTCCTGCATCGGGTCGGCTCAGCAAACCCCACTTGCGGGCGTCTTCCTCGACACAATCCACAAGCCCTCCATCTCCCCTCCAAAGGAGATCGACCTCGGAATCCCGTTGCAATCCTAGCCCGCCCTGGTCGCCTTGGTAGGGGAAGCAAGTGACTGGATTGCGCCATACCTCTCCTACCTCGAGAGCGGGACCCTTCCAGCGGAAGAGACGGAAGCCCGCATGATTGTGCGACGCTGTAGATCATTCGCCATCATCAACAGCGAGCTCTACAAGCATAGCGTAACCGGTGTGTTCTAATGCTGCGTGCAACCCGGGGAATGGCGCAAGATCCTCCAAGACATCCACATCGGCGACTGCTGACGAGGTTTAATCTCGTCAATGCCCATTGTTATGGACTTGGGTTTTGGAGAAGATGGGGATGCTGGAGATCGCGGAACGGTTAGCAAACAAGCAACACGGGACACGAGGTTTACCCAGGTTCAGGCCCCCGGAGGGAAAACCCTACTCCTGCTTGTCTTCTCTTGATTACGGCGGAACCGGTGATTACAGGGATGCGCAGATGCAATCTGGCGTGGAGGTGTGTATGCGAAAGTATGAGGTCAGAGATCTAGGTCGTGCCCTCCTAGCCTTTATATAGAGCTAGGCAGGTCCCAGGCACAGACCGAGTCGGTTACAGGTTTTAGGGTTTACCCCTTTGAATTTTCTATCTACTCTAGTCTTGCTCTCCAAGGATCCGAAGGCGTCATGGGCCTTGGCCACCCGAAAGTCTTCATGGGCCGGCGTATACTTGCTGTGGGCCTTCCTTGGACTGGACCAGGTATGCTGATATCATGTACCCGCGGGGTATAACCATGTCAGTAGCCCCCGAGTGTTCAGTCGAATCATAGATTCGGCTGAGGACTCTTCAATCCTTCGGGTGCAACTCTGTCTTTCAAGAGAATGTGTAGGGATTGTTGATGCGTGTGCCTGACTCTCCCAACGGATCAGGGTCAGTTAACTGTCTTAGGACAAAACAACACAATCTTCTTCAGGTTCGAGTCCCTCGACTCGAACCCGGAACATATGCTGGCGTAATTCGACTCAGGCCGCGGAGGACTTACAGGAGTGGAATTCCAGTGAATTTAAATGATGTACCCAACGCGTTCGTCAGGATTTTTCATCGCGCCTATTGGCACGGATTCTTACTAGCAGAGCGCAGTCATGTGCGTTACCAGGCCATCAGATGATATCTGTAGGTCTTATCTTTGTGTCGCAGACACAATATCCGAATTTTATCACCGCGGAGGTGTTTCGGGTGGCCAAGGAGAATGTTACTCACTTAGCGTCTAATTGGGGCAGAGTTGCCGAAAAGTTTTTGCATACTGATTCGAAAGATCGCAGTCGAAGATTTATAGGGTGCGCGACCAGCGCTCCCTATAGGAGTAGCCCCCGAGTGTCTGTTCGAGTCGTAGACTCGAGCAGAGACTTTAATTTAGCCGTTTTTCAGTGTCAGGTCCATAGGACACAAATGTTTTCGGATGCTTAAATCCATCCTCCCTATGGGAGTAGTCCCCGAGTCCGTAGTGGAGTCGTTAACTCAACGTAGGACTCGAAGAAACAGTTCTGTGCTGTAGCGTGTTGTTCATTTTTTTCGGGTGCGCGGCCAGCGCTTCTGATAGGAGTAGCCCCCGAGTAGTTAGTCGAATCGTAGATTCGAGTGAGTACTCTTAGCTTTGAAGCCGAAGAAATTGTGACTGTTGCTAGTATAGCTTTTGATGATGTCAGTGCTGACGATCGGTGACCTCAAGCGTCTGCTGCGCCAGAGATGACTTGACTGGACGAACATGGGTCCCACTTTCTGACCTTGAATTGACCGGTCACGCGCGGCGTGGAGATAATTACGGCGTCGCCTCAATTTCCGCGCGTAGTGGACGGCGTGTTAGCGACGGTTCGTTGCGATGCTGACACGTGTATGGCCAGATCCTGCCGTTGGCGTTAGGTCTTCTCGATGGACGGTTGTCGTGCATCGTCTTCGTCTTTATAATCATTGGGGGAAAACATTAGTCTGTTTTCACCGCAGCCATTCTCGTTTCACTGCTCCCTTGTTCTCTGAGAGTTCTTGCTGCACGCTGGAATATCCTCGGACACTTCCTTCTTCCATCCTTCGTTCTCACCACCAGCGCCGTCGTACCGCAATGGCGAACAATCAACATGTTCATCATATCTACTATATGACTTCATGCTTTACCTTTCGGTGATCCGTGTTCCGAGACCATGTCTGTACATGCTAGGCTCGTCAAGATCAAGCCTTAGCTTCCGCATGAGCAAATCTGGCTTGCTCACGTTGTATACACTCGCAGAATCTAACACACCCGATCATCACGTGGTGCTTCGAAACAACGAGCTTTAGCAACGGTGCTTACTAAGGATGAACACTTTAAAACTTGAAATTGTGTGCTTGAGGGATCATCTTATAATGCTATCGTCGTGAACTAAGCAATACAATATGCATAAATGATTAACATCACATGCAATTCATAATATGTGATATGATATGGCATTTCTTCTTTGTGCTTCCGATCTCCATCTTCAAGCACGAACATGATCTCCATCATCACCGGCATTGCATCAAGGTCAATGATGCCGCTCCATGGTTGTCGTCCACCAGCTTCAACTATTACAACTACTTTGAATAGACATGCGGGTCTTAACAGAATTTAAAGACAACCATATGGCTCCTGCCGGTTGCCAACTTACAACAAGGAACATTGCATACATCAAATATAATCACAATCATGGCCATATCACATCACAACACACCCCTGCAAAACAAAGTTAGACGCCTCTAATTTTCTTTGCATATTTTACGTGGTTTGGGGCTTTCAATAAGTGTCGTTCTAACTTACGAACAAGAACCACAGCATTGATACTAGTATTGTCAATCACCCATTGTAAATTGAATCTTAACTATGTTGGGAGAAACATGCACCCGCAAAGCCACTTATGCAATACAAGTTGCATGTCAAGCGTGGAGCAAGTCTCATGAACGATGTCATGTAAGGTTAGCCCGGGACGCTTCATCCCACCATCCCGCAAGATGCAAAGTACACAAGAAGCAATCGACAACAAAAGCATCAACGCCCACAATGACCATTTTGTTCTACTCGTGCAACAGATCTACATATAGACACGGCTCTGATACCACTGTAGGGGTTCGTAGCATGGAAAACAAAAAATTTCTACCGCATGCACACAAACAAGCCAAGATCTATCTACTAGATTGTAGCAACGAGTCGATAGAGGAACTCACCCTCGAAGATTCCAAAGCGGTTAACGAGAGCAGATTCTCGTGGGTGATGTAGTCGTACACTTGCCGATCTCAAGATCGCGTAGACGGTCCTTCCGGCGCTGCGTTCCGGCAGCGCTTCCGTAGTCGGTCACACGTTCGGTACTCAATGAAGACCTTCCTCTCCCTTGTTCCAGCAGGCAGCGGAGGTTGTAGCACTCTCCTCGTGATTCCGGCAGCACGACGGCGTGGTACCGAAAGTAGAGGGGATATCTCGCAGGGCTTCGCCTTAAGCTGGAGCGAGTATGGTGGAGTATGAGAGAGGCCTTGGCGATCTACGGTTTAGAGGGCACCAAGGGGAGGGCATGGTCGGCGGCTAGGGTTTGGGAAACCCTGACTCGCCGAGTTAGAGGAGCTCTAGGCGGCGGCGACTTGGAGGAGGCCGGTGGCTAGGAGGCTAGGGTTTGAGGTGAGTTGGGTATATCTCGAGGGGGCACCCCTGCCCCTTCTTTTATATGGGAGGGAGGCGCCTAGGAGGAGGGAGTCCTCCTCCAACTCCTCCTCCTTGGACGGCGGGTGGAGGGAGTGGGACTTCCTCCCCAAGTAGGTTTCCTTCTCTCCCTCCACCAAGCAAACTTGTCGTTTGACTTTTCAAATTGGCGTTTGAATTTTCAAACTAGGATTTGATTTATCCCTTTATTTTGCTCAGCGATGACACCTAGTACATGATACAACCATTCCAACTTGTTATGACACATTCATGTACCCTTCCCCTTCGGAGTGCCGGACCTTCCAGACCCTTCTAGAACATTCCTGGTGAAAACACCGGAACCATTCTCCAACCCCAAAACAGGACTTTCCTTATATGAATCTTATTCTACAGACCATTCCGGATCTCCTCGTGATATCTCCGATCCCATCCGAGACTCCGAAGAACATTCAGTCTCTTACTCATCATTCCATAACTACTCAACAAAATCGAATCCTTAAGTGTGTCTCCCTACGGTTCGTGAATTATGCGGACATGATCGAGACACTTCTCCGATCAATAACCAACAGAGGAATCTGGAAATTCATATGGCTCCCACATATTTCTACGATTACTTTGCGATCGAATGAACCACTTACATACGATACCAATTTCCCTTTGTCTCACGATAGTTTACTTATCCGAGGTTTTGATCGTCGGTATCTCTGCATACCTAGTTCAACCTCGTTACCAATAAGTACTCTTTTCTCGTTCCCGTGATATGTGATCCCTTGTGAGCCAGTCACATGCTTGCAAGCTAATTGGATGACATTCCATCGAGAGGGCCCAGAGTATATCTATCCGTCATATGGATGGACAAATCCCACTCTTGATCCATGTGCCTCAACCCATACTTTCCGAACACTCAATGCCACCTTTATAGCCACCCAGTTACGGTGTGGTGTTTAATGTCATCAAAGCATCCTTCCGGTGATGGTGATTAACATGATCTCATGGTCGAAGGAATTAGGTTACTATGTATCAGAAAGCTTATAGCAAATGAACTATATTAAATGACTTGATCTTTATGCTACGCTTAACTATAGGAGTATGTCCATCACATCATTCTCCTAATGATATGACCCTGTTGTTTAATAACATCTCTATGTTCATGATCAGGAAACCATGATCATATATTAACCAACAAGCTAGTTTAACATGAGGCTTTACTAGGGACTCTTTTATGTTTACAAATCACACAAGTATTAATGTTTCTGGTTAATACAATTATAGCATGGTATGTAAACATTTATCATAAGTATGAAGATATGATAATAACCACTTTATTATTGCCTCTTGGGCATATCTCCAACAGTCTCCCACTTGCACTAGAGTCAATAATCTAGTTTCAAACCTTTGTGTATTCAACACCTATGGCTTTCTGGTGTCGTATGTACACGATTGCTAGTGGTCAACTGATCTCCGGATCTGACACTTCCAGGTCCGTGTGTAATTGCATGTCTTTGCGTCTCTACGCATCACTCATTCTCTAATGAGATGGCTTCGTACAAATTTGGTCCTTTGGTGTGACCTTTAGTTCTTTGGGGTTAAAACATGTTGAAAATATTGTCGTACAATATATCTTCGTAGTACTATCCCACTGTGAACTACACCTAGTTTGATAACAAACTACTTGACACAAATGCCCTCTTTTGCTTCTCTAATAGCAGTCATATACTTAGCCTTTTGTTGTAGTATCTGTCACAATGTCTTAACTTTGGAATTCATCCAAATTCATTATGGAACTTACTTTCCATTATATTGTGCCACCCTTAGTTTAGATTGAGATAAGCTTAATTTGTACTTTGTGACAAAACTAGTATCAATGTAGTACTTTTACAGTGAACTAACCATCTATTTGCCACTTCTACAAAATAATATATTCTTATTTCTTTTACAAGATCATAAGAATATCTTTACTATTGTCCAATAATCATCTTATGGTCATTCTGGTATACACTCATAACATTTAGAGCATAGGACATATCTGGATTTGTACACATCACAACATGATTGATAAAATACTCTTTGTGATTTTATACATCAAGTATCAATCTATACTTGAATCTTTGTTTCACTTACCAAATGTCAATACACTCGAATATATCATCAATATTGAACTCATTCAATCCTTTCTGTGCGACAAGAACCTTTCTTGTAGTTTCTATATTGAACTTATTCAATACATCATCTGTGTACTTTCGGCACAACCATATTAGCGTCTATTGATGCCAAATATTTGGGTTTTGCCTAAGTCTTTCATCGGGATGAAATTCTTAATATGTGTTAATAAAAGATACATCATTTCTAATCAACAATATGTCTTCCACATAATGTATTAGAAACATGTCTTAGCGCTCCCACTTAATTTCTTGCAAATGCAAGCATCTTCATTGTCTCTGATGAAATTAAACTCTTTTAACAGTTTCATCATAGTGAAGATTCCAACTCCGCGATGCTTACTTCAACCATTGAAGTTTGCATATGCTTTTAGCATCCTTTGAATTAACAAAACCCTTTGGACCGTGTCATGCACACGTCCTTGGTAACCATTCTATTAGAAGAACTTGTTTTGTTTATTCAACTACCACATAACAAAATTATATGTAGTGGTTGCTACATTAATCCGTCTAGACTAAATATCGCTATGAAAGATCAAATCTTGTCATAGTCAACCTTTGAACATTGTTGTGAATTCTTTCCCAACATGTTGACTATTTCATAGATGTGCAACATTCATGTCTATTTCTTTATAGATCCAAACACAACTGTAAGGTCTTACACCTTTCTTGAGGGTCCTTCAAGTTCAAAACTTGATTTCTCGTGTATGGAACTATCACGGATTTTATGGCTTCAAGCCATTTTACGGAGTCAGGGCCCATCATCGCTTCTTTGCATGTAGTCCGTTCATTATTCTCAAATAATGATTCAACCCTCAAATCTTGGTATTTGATTGTTTACTCGACCTACTTGGTTCAATAGAAACTTTGACCTCCGTAACCACAATCTTTGAGGCATGTGAGCCATGAGTATTGTTGCTGCCTCCGAAACACTTTTCGGTGCTGCGCAACTTTGCACATATAGCTAAGGTTCTTTTAACCTTATCAAAGTTCTATTGTCCTCCCACTTATCTTTTCACAAAAAATTTCTTCTCAAAGAAACTTGACGTTCTAAGTGACAAACACTTTTGTCTCCGATGTTATGGAGGATTACTTAACAGTTATTCGAAATAACATACAAAGACAGGTTCATCCGAATTTGGTTGCAAACATCTTTCTTATGCATAGCATACCAATGTTTAAGAAAGGACAACTTGGGTTTTATCCCAAACCATAACTTTATATGGTGTCATTTCAACAGATTATGATGGATCTCTTTTCAGTGGAAAAACGGTAGTCTCTAAAGCTTTTAATCTTTAAAATATAATGGCAGTTTTATGAATTACACCTTCGATCTTACCATGTCAAACAAGGTTTAATTACATATCTCGAACGCTCCATACTCTTATGGTGTTTCTGGACATGCAAATCCACGAAACGATTCCTTAAATCTTAGGTATTATGCTAAACTTGTAACTCAAATATCTTCCTTTATGATCTAATCATAAACTATTTATATTCTTGTTACAATGATTTTGCACTTCATCTTGAAAGTCTTTGAACTTTTCAAATGTTTCATACTTCATCCTTATTAAGTAAATATTCATATATTCACTCAAATTTTTGGAGAAAGCATATGAAGTTGAAATTCATCACTCTTGACTACACATAATGGACTTCGTACAACAATATGTACAAGTTCCAATAAGCTAGTCATTCGTTCCCTTTTGGCCTATGAACGAAGTTTTAATTATCTCTAGGAAAGTTTCACAAGCGTCATTTGATCAAAAATCAAAAGACTCCAAAATTCCATCCACATGGAGTTTCTTCATGTTTTCTTTCCAATATAATTTAAACGGCGATGTCACTTCCTAGGTGATGTTTCAATCAATTTGTCTTTCGACATTTTTAGCACTAGTTTTATGGATGTGATATCTCCAATGAGATTTGTGAATCATCCATCTTTTATGGATTACGACAATTATTTGAACAACCCTTTTGTTCTCATAATACCTGATAAAACAAATCTTGAAGGCAAGCTTTGATGTTTAACAAGCAGCACAATAACCCTTTATTTGTTCTCGATGAACATCATCACATATTCTTTTGCTAGTTACTTAGGCCATTGTAGTTCATGAATTGTGTTGTTTCGTATGACGATTCACACCAACAAATTCAGTATCAAATACTTAAGAACCACATTGTTTAATAAGCAAAGAATATAGCCATAACATGTATATCATCTATATACTTAAACTGAACAATTCTAGTCTTTTCTTTTCTGCCATATATTTATGAGATTCTCTTTCAGTATTTCCTTTTCTGTTTGAAAGAATCTATCAACATCAATATTGGAGTCATACATATGACACATAGTCCAAAGTGTGTATAATTAAATACCAATGTCTTTGGACTTGCACTTTGAAGTAGATCACCATCATCAAATGTTTGTTGTGCTTTCAAATTCCATTCTTTAGTAATCTCTTGGTGTGGTAAATATTTTACCTACATCAAATATTCACCCTTATCATGGAATTATTCATGATCAAGCTACTTTTAGCTTATAAAGATGAATCGCGAGTATAATGTTGCTCTCCAAAACCTTTTGGTGGATTAGGACAACTAGTGTCTCCAACCCTTTGCAAATTCTCATCAAATATGAGAACATGACTTTTGCCATATTATACTCTATCATGTTGCAACCAAAACTTTGTTTCAGATATCACAATATCTTCCACACATCATGGTTTCTGAAACAACTCTTTCAGATCCTAGATAACCTTGATATTAAGACAATTCTTTGAATATCAAGAATCATGGAGACAAACATGATACTCATACACTAACACTTGGAATTGTCACTCTTGATTTAATACCAATTATTAAACTTCATGGAGTAACCGGAACTTACTAAAAGTTTGCAATAGGACTTTTAAACTTTAGATTAACACTTCAAAACAATACGATACCAGTTCGTAAAGTAACTAACCAGAATTCTATAGTTCTATCATCTCAATTAAAACTAAGCGCAAGGTGGTAAACGGATGCCAATGACTACAACAACTATGCAAATTCACTTTGATTTAATTTATGATAAATAGTGTTCAACTTTTAATCGTATTGCCGTTGAACTCCCACTCAAAACAATATCCCTCACATTGTTTTAGTGATCACATGAACCAAATCCACCACATCAAAACCGATCATCACGAGAGTTGATGTAGCTTCAATGGCGAATAATCAACATGTTCATCATATCTACTATATGACTTCATGCTTTACCTTTCGGTGATCCGTGTTCCGAGACCATGTCTATACATGCTAGGCTCGTCAAGATCAAACCTTAGCTTCCGCATGAGCAAATCTGGCTTTCTCACGTTGTATACACTCGCAGAATCTAACACACCCGATCATCACGTGGTGCTTCGAAACAACGAGCTTTAGCAACGGTGCTTACTAAGGATGAACACTTTAAAACTTGAAATTGTGTGCTTGAGGGATCATCTTATAATGCTACCGTCGTGAACTAAGCAATACACGATGCATAAAAGGATTAACATCACATGCAATTCATAATATGTGATATGATATGGCCTTTCTTCTTTGTGCTTCTGATCTCCATCTTCAAGCACGAACATGATCTCCATCATCACCGACATTGCATCAAGGTCAATGATGCCGTTCCATGGTTGTCGTCCACCAGCTTCAACTATTACAACTACTTTGAATAGACACGCGGGTCTTAACAGAATTTAAAGACAACCATATGGCTCCTGCCGGTTGCCAACTTACAACAAGGAACATTGCATACATCAAATATAATCACAATCATGGCCATATCACATCACAGCACACCCTTGCAAAACAAAGTTAGACGCCTCTAATTTTTTTTGCATATTTTACATGGTTTGGGGCTTTCAATAAGTGTCGTTCTAACTTACGAACAAGAACCACAACATTGATACTACTATTGTCAATCACCCGTTGTAAATTGAATCTTAACTATGTTGGGAGAAACATGCACCCGCAAAGCCACTTATGCAATACAAGTTGCATGTCAAGCGTGGAGCAAGTCTCATGAACGATGTCATGTAAGGTTAGCCCGGGCCGCTTCATCCCACCATCCCGCAAGATGCAAAGTACACAAGAAGCAATCGACAATAAAAGCATCAACGCCCATAATGACCATTGTGTTCTACTCGTGCAACAGATCTACATATAGACACAGCTCTGATACCACTGTAGGGGTTCGTAGCATGGAAAACAAAAAATTTCTACCGCATGCACACAAACAAGCCAAAATCTATCTACTAGATTGTAGCAACGAGTCGATAGAGGAACTCACCCTCGAAGACTCCAAAGCGGTTAACGAGAGCAGATTCTCGTGGGTGATGTAGTCGTACACTTGCCGATCTCAAGATCGCGTAGACGATCCTTCCGGCGCTGCGTTCCGGCAGAGCTTCCATAGTCGGTCACACATTCGGTACTCGATGAAGACCTTCCTCTCCCTTATTCCAGCAGGCAGCAGAGGTTGTAGCACTCTCCTCGCGATTACGGCAGCACGACGGCGTGGTACCGAAAGTAGAGGGGAGATCTCGCCGGGCTTCGCCTTAAGCCGGAGCGAGTATGGTGGAGTATGAGAGAGGCCTTGGCGATCTACGGTTTAGAGGGAACCAAATGGAGGGCTTGGTCGGTGGCTAGGGTTTGGGGAAACCCTAACTCGCCGAGTTAGAGGAGCTCCAGGCGGTGGCGACGTGGAGGAGGCCGGTGGCTAGGAGGCTAGGGTTTGAGGTGAGTTGGGTATATCTCGAGGGGGCACCCCTGCCCCTTCTTTTATAGGTGGGAGGGAGGCGCCTAGGAGGAGGGAGTCCTCCTCCAACTCCTCCTCCTTGGCCGGCGGGTGGAGGGAGTGGGATTTCCTCCCCAAGTAGGTTTCCTACTCTCCCTCCACCAAGCAAACTTGCCGTTTGACTTTTCAAATTGGCGTTTGACTTTTCAAACTAGGATTTGATTTATCCCTTTATTTTGCTCAACGATGACACCTAGTACATGATGCAACCATTCCAACTTGTTATGACACATTCATGTACCCTTCCCCTCCGGAGTGCCGGACCTTCCAGACCCTTCTAGAACATTCCCGGTGAAAACACTGGAACCATTCTCCAACCCTGAAACAGGACTTTCCTTATATGAATCTTATTCTCCGGACCATTCCGGATCTCCTCGTGATATCTCGGATCCCATCCGAGACTCCGAACAACATTCGGTCTCTTACTCATCATTCCATAACTACTCAACAACATTGAATCCTTAAGTGTGTCTCCCTACGGTTCGTGAATTATGCGGACATGATCGAGACACTTCTCCGATCAATAACCAATAGAGGAATCTGGAAATTCATATGGCTCCCACATATTTCTACGATTACTTTGCGATCGAATGAACCACTTACATACGATACCAATTTCCCTTTGTCTCACGATAGTTTACTTATCCGAGGTTTTGATCGTCGGTATCTCTGCATACCTAGTTCAACCTCGTTACCGATAAGTACTCTTTTCTCGTTCCCATGATATGTGATCCCTTGTGAGCCAGTCACATGCTTGCAAGCTAATTGGATGACATTCCACCGAGAGGGCCCAGAGTATATCTATCCGTCATATGGATGGAAAAATACCACTCTTGATCCATGTGCCTCAACCCATACTTTCCAAACACTCAATGCCACATTTATAGCCACCCAGTTATGGTGTGGTGTTTGATGTCATCAAAGCATCCTTCCGGTGATGGTGATTAACATGATCTCATGGTCGAAGGAATTAGGTTACTGTGTATCAGAAATCTTATAGCAAATGAACTATATTAAATGACTTGATCTTTATGCTACGCTTAACTATAGGAGTATGTCCATCACATCATTCTCCTAATGATATGACCCTGTTGTTTAATAACATCTCTATGTTCATGATCAGGAAACCATGACCATATATTAACCAACAAGCTAGTTTAACAAGAGGCTTTACTAGGGACTCTTTTATGTTTACAAATCACACAAGTATTAATGTTTCCTTAGTACAATTATTGCATGGTATGTAAACATTTATCATAAGTATGAAGATATGATAATAACAACTTTATTATTGCCTCTTGGGCATATCTCCAACATTGTCTTCTTCACATTGCTTGTTTTATCACCTTCTGCGAGTGCTGGCTTGGTATCGAGCCGCACTTTGGCCTCTTCCGGAAACTCTATTCCGTGAAGACGCAATCTGGTTCGGATGGTGTTTATCCCATTGGGGGTTGCATCATCTCCCTCAAACCCAATCTGCTTTTCTTCTCTTTTTCCATGTCCGAATCTGTCCAGTACTGGCGGAGGCGATGGTTTTATATCCGCGACTCCATAGTGGCTGGGCAGGATTTTGGTCTTGCTCCTTTCGACCCCTCCCAAAAGATCGAGCCGAAGAGGTCCTGGAAAAACCAGATCTTGGATGGCGAGGTAGCGGAGATAGAGGCTCTCTATCATCGAATGGAGGATCTCCAGCTGATTCCAGAGAAGGACGGTGTGGATATCATCCGCACTTTTCTTGAGCGTCGGGTGCAGCCACTCCAGGCTAGGGCGTACCCGATGTTCCTTTATGTTGGCCGTCATGATCTGACTAGGGTTTTGGCTGAGAAATTATCCAAGGGAGATCTCGACGGGGCCCTTCGTCCGCTGCTGAAGTTCAAGGCTGGAGAGGATATCCCGGGGAAGTTGCTGACTTCTCCGTTCTCTGCTTCGCTTCCTGTTCCATAGATGTAGATCCGTGCGCGTAGCGCTATTTTCGACTGCATTGTATTTGCACTTGTTTGCTAACAAATTTTCTTCTCTTGTGTAGGAGTTCATAGTGCCGGGCATGTCGCCTCCATTGCCCGAAGTATTCCCGGATGCTCCGGATAATGAGGTGGTGGACTCCATGTCCGAGCTGCTCTCGACGCGGTCTCCGGCTGAAGAGGCTAACAAGTCGAGCGAGGACCACACTCGCAAGCGGACGCAGAGCTCCAGCGAGTCTTCGGATGCCTCGACTCCGCCGACTCCTAGGAACCCGCTGTGGCTTGAACGTCACGGTTATGGGCATGGGGGCTCTTCCTCTCCGATTCCTGCCGTTCCCGTGCGGGTTGTGGCGCCGCACCCGCGGCGAAGCGGAAGAAGGAAGAAAAGAAGGAAGAGAAGAAGGTCCGGAGGACCCCTCCCGTCTTTGACTTGAGTGAGCTTGACTCGTAAGTTTGTTTAGTCTTGTATTGCCTTTTATTGCCTGTTTACTCTGTACTTGTGCTAATTTGTCCTTCACAAGCACTCCTCCAACGACTCCTCCAGTGACGGTGCTCGGGAGATGATGGGGGAGTCGAAGGTCATTCTTCCTCATCCTTAGACGGTGGCCACCTCTGAAGGCGCCACTCCCGACCCTTCTCCGCAGGAGGTTCGGGTGGTTGCGCCTCAGAAGGCTACAAGCGGACCTTCGGAGTCGCCGTCTAATCATGTAAGTATTCTGCTTTCTGCCACGGGGGATCCCCCGAGCCTTTTTCAAATGATCTGTTTCTCTTTCCCACCTCGAGGGGAGCCCCCGGTCATCTGTAGGGTAGTTTGTGGCTTGTTTTTCGTATCCCGGGGGAGCCCCCGAGCATATTTTCCTATGCATGACTTGCTTCTGCTCATTCTTTTTGGGCGTAGCCCCCGAGCCCTTCTTTTGACTAGTGGGTCTTTTGTGCAGCCTTTTGTGCAAGGTGCCAACCAACTGGTGCAGCAGCACCTGGCGTTGGAGGCCAGCCTCAAGCAACTTCAAGGTATTGTTATGCCTTGGTCTTTTGTATCTTCTTGAATTTTGTCCTTCGATCCGACATTTGTATTGCTTTGCTGAAGAGGATCACAATGCCTCTCTTCGTGAGATTGATGCTCTCAAAAAGAGCCTTGGTCAAGCGGAGAAGAAGGCCGAGGTCGCCGTTGGTGCGAAGGAGCGCCTCGAGCTGGAGCTGGCCACTGCGGCTGAGGCTAAAGAGCGCCTGTAGCGGGAGGCCACGGACCGCGAGGATCATCTTGCCACCGCCACAGCTTCGCGCGCGAGAGAGGTGGCTGGTAAGCTTATGGCGGCTGCCATGGCTGTTTCGGGTGAGTATCTTCACCTTCCTCTTTTGGTTTTTTTTGTCTTTCTTTTGCGGTGATGTCGTTCATTCTGCTTCCTTGTTGACTTAGATGCCGCAGGCATCGAGTTTGATCGCGATGCTCTGGAGCACGGGAGTGCTCTGGATGATGCTGCTGCGGCGGTCGAAGATCGCTGCAGCACCATCGTCAACTCGCTTGCCAAGGCCAAGGAGGTCCTTGGGCGCTTCTACACGGAGCTTTTCCCCAAGGGCGCGACCCTTGATTATGTTGATGCCCTGGCAGAGGCACTGTCGGCCGAAGCACCTGCGGCGTACAAGCGCAAGCAGAAGGGCATTGGCGCATTCGTCGGGCTGGCAATGGCCTTGGCGGCTGGAGCGGAGCTGGACCTTCCCCAGGTCACTTCCCGGATGCCTACGACCGCTGATGGATCTGACGTAGCCTTCGCTACCTATGCTGCTCGATGTAAGCGTTATGGGCCGAAGCTGATTGATCTGCTGGCCGAGTACGTGCTACGGCAGCAGGGGGAAGCCAAGGCGAGGCAATCCGGCTCCGAGGCTACTCAGGGTGCAGCTTTGTAGGCGCTGTAGTTATAGGATAGTTGTAGCTTCTTTTGTTGTAATTATTTGATGAACAATCCTAGTTCCACGTAGTGGTTTTTGCTCCATTTAGTGAATTTGTTGAGTTCTGTGATCCTTCGTCTGCGTGTTTATGTCTTTGCCTTTCTGTTGATCTAGGGTCCTTCGGGTGCTAATCCCGTTGACACCTCGCCTGCAGCGAGGCTGCGGCCATCCTTGGATTATGCGTCGCAGCTTGCGTTTCTTCGAGACCGTGTTTGTAGTCTCGAGAAAGAGTTGCTTGGGGTGCGTGGCCATGCTGACGTTTGGAAATCCAAGGCGGATCAAGGTGCTGCCAGAGAGGAGTACTTGATGGCGGAGTTGCTTCGATTATCCGAGCAGCTTCAGTGTATGTTTTTGTTGAGCTGTTGCCCATTTCTTCGGATGGGCCTGATGGCCTTGCATCTTACTTTTTTGTAAGTATTGCAGGTGATAACCTTGCTCCAAGGGAGGAGAAAGAGCGTGTTGTTGTTCGGGTCAATTGCTTGACTCAACATGACATGGAAGCCGGCGGGTTCTTCTAGATGGATCGTGACCGTGCCATGGTCCTTGCGATGGTGCAAGATTGTGTTCACCAAGTATCGCGGGTGCTTCGTCAGGTGCAGACCTCACTCGCGTCGGTTCTGCATGTGATGTTTCCGCTGGATGCTGCACCGTCAACCCTCTCTGGTCTTTTGTCGAAGTTTCAGAACATGCATCACGTCAAGGAATTGGTGCGGCATCAGCTCGTCGCAGGGGTGAAGGATGCGCTGTCCCTTGTGAGGCTGCATCATCCTAATGTAGATCTTTCCGCTGTAGCGGCTGGGCCGCCCCTTCGGCCATATGGTGGTGTGTGGGATATGCGTCCGCATTACACGGCTGTAAGGCAATATGCTGAAGAGATTGTAGATCTGTTTGAGCAGCATGCTTAGGCTATTCTTCAGAGCAGGTAGTACCTGTAAAAGAGATAGATGTAAAATTTGTATATATTTGACTGGGCGTATTTTGCCCTTTGTTATAAAGGTTTGGTTGTTGTTTGAGCATGTAGTTCTTTGTTCGCATATGTGTCCTTTTCGTTAGCCTGACGTGGTCAGCTACTCAGGTGTACACGTGTTATCCTCAGTCGATGAAATCGTGAGGTGGGGGAGCCCCCGAGTGCGTTTGTAGCATGGAGTAAAAGTGCGAATGATAAACAAAATTTTGGGGCGAGACACTTAGCTTTATTTATATCGTAATGGAAGAGGCACATTGTTCGGCTGGGTAGCCTTGGCTGAATAGCCTTATTGAAAGTAAAGGGGTAGGTAGCTAGGGGTAGAATCGTCGTAGCTGTGCGACGTTCCATGGGTTGGAGTATGCGACTCCAGACTCCACGTGCTTGAGGCGATATGCGCCACCTGGGATGACTTCGGTGACGATGTAGGGTCCTTCCCATGGCGACTCGAATTTCTTCGGTCGCTCTTGCTTTAGTCGCAAGACTAGGTCTCCTTCAACGAAGGACCTTGGGCGCAGCCGTCGGCTATGGTAGTTGCGGAGACCCTGCTGGTACACCGCTGATCGAGCTGCTGCTATGTCTCGTGCTTCGTCGAGTGTGTCGACGGCGTCTTCGAGTGCAGTCGTGGACTCGGCTTCGCTATAAGCGACGACCCGGGGGGCCTGATGGCGTACTTCGGCTGGTAGCACGGCTTCGGCTCCGTGCACCATGAAGAACGGCGTGTAGCCGGTTGAGCTGTTTGGCATGGTGCGCAGGCTCCATAGGACGGAGGGTAGTTCTTTCGTCCAGGCTCCGGCGAGTCGCTCGAGTGTGCTCATGAGGCGCTTATTGATGCCATCCCCGATTAGGCCGTTGGCCTTTTCCACCTGCCCGTTCGTTTGCGGGTGCGCCATAGAGGCGTATGTGATGTTGATTCCGAGGCCTTCGCAGAAGTCTTGGAATTCTTTGGAGATGAAGTTCGATCCATTGTCGGTGATGATGTTATGCGGTACGCCGAACCTGTAGACAATGGATTCAAAGAACTTGACGGCAGTCTTGCCCTTTTGGTTAGTGACCGGCATGGCTTCGATCCACTTGGTGAATTTGTCGACTGTGACCAGGAGGTAGACATGCCCTCCTTTCGAGGACTTTGGCAGTTTGCCGATCATGTCGAGGCCCCATTGGGCGAAGGGACAGGCCAAAGGTATGGGCCTAAGTTCTGACCCGGGTGCGTGTGGTTTGTCGGCGAACCTTTGGAACCCTTTGCATCTTCGGACGATGTCTTTTGCGTCGTTCATGGCCGTTGGCCAGTAGAATCCAGCTCGTAGAGCTTTGGCGACAAGGGAGCGACTGCCTGCGTGATGGCCACAGATGCCCTCGTGGATGTCTTGAAGTATGGTTTTCCCGTCACCGATGGTGACGCACCTTTGTAGTACACCCGAAATGCCGCGCTTGTACAGCTCGCCATTGATGATGGTGAAGGCTTTTGACCGGCGAGATATGCGCCGGGCATCCGTCAGGCTATCAGGTAGTTCTTCGTTTATCAAGTACTGGAGGTATGGCTGTGTCCAGGTTTCTTCGACTGCCATGACCTGCATCAGGTTGACCACGGGGACCTCTGTGTCCAGTTTTTCGGGTAGCGTAGCCCCCGAGTGTTCTGCTTCTTCTGGTGATCCCTTGGGGAATTTCTGCTTGATGGATGGCACGCAGATCTGTTCGAGGAACACACCTGGTGGCACCCTTGCGCAGGTGGAGCCGATGTTGGCGAGTCTGTCGGCCTCCTTGTTGCTTTCTCTTCCAACATGACGAAGCTCGCAGCCGTCGAATTCTCCCTCGAGTGAGTTGTAGAGTGCACGGTACGCGATCATGTTTTCGGCGTGTGCGTCGCACTCATTCATCGTCTGTTGGACGACAAGGTTGGAGTCACCGTAGATGACCAGGCGCGTTGTGCCGCAGATCTTTGCCATCCTCATGCCGTGGATGAGGGCTTCGTATTCGGCCTCGTTATTGGAGGCTCGGAATTTCATCCGAAGGACGTACTTCATCTTGTCGCCCTGCGGGGAGGTCAGTATGACCCCCGCTCCCGCTCTAGCTTCGCGCTTGGAGCCGTCTAAATGCATCGTCCATGACTGCGACATGTCTAGGGTGTCTGGCAGCTGCAGCTCCATCCAGTGTACAAGGAAGTCCGGGAGGACCTGAGACTTGATTGCGAGTCGCTTCTTGTAGACGATGTATAGAGGTGATAGCTCGATGCCCCACAGGGCCATGCGTCCTATGGCCTCCGGATTGTTCAGGATGTTGTTCAAGGGTGCTTCGTTGACGACCATCATCTGGTGCTCCTGGAAATAATGGCTCAGCCGACGAGCCGTCATGAACACGCCGTAGGAGAGTTTCTGGTAGTGAGGGTACCTCTGCTTTGTTGGCGTCAATACCTCGCTGAGGTAGTAGATTGGGCGTTGGACCCCGTGGGTCTTGCCTTCTTCGGGTCGCTCAACCACTAGTACGGTGCTCACCACCTGGTGTGTAGCTGCTATGTATAGCAGTAGGGGTTCGCGCTCCTTTGGCGTGACCAAGACGGGCGAGGTAGAGAGCAACCGCTTTAGATCTTCGAATGCGTCATCCGCCTTAGGCGTCCACTCGAATTTGTCGGCTTTGCGTAGTAGCTGGTAGAAGGGCAGTGCTTTCTCGCCCATGCGGCTGATGAATCTGCTTAATGTCGCTATTCTTCCTGCAAGTTGCTGGACACCTTTGAGGTTTTTCGGCTTCTCCATGGCCATGATAGCCCGTATTTTCTTCGGGTTCGCCTCGATCCCTCGTTGGGAGATGAAGTAACCAAGAAGATGACCCGATGGGACGCCGAAGGCGCACTTTTCGGGGTTAAGCTTGATCCTGTAGCGGTCGAGATTATCGAACGTCTCGCGGAGATCGTCGATGAGTGTTCTCGCCTCCCTGGTTTTGATGACTATGTCGTCGACATAGACCTGGACATTGCGACCGATTTGTTTTTTCAAGCATGCCTGCATGCACCGCTGGTACGTGACACCTGCGTTCTTTAGCCCGAAGGGCATTGTGTTGTAGCAGAACACTCCTAACGGCATGATGAACGCCGTTTTCTCTTGGTCTTCGATCTTGAGTCGAATCTGGTTGTAGCCTGAGTAGGCGTCGAGGAAGGAGAGTTTTTCGCATCCTGCGGTCGAATCGATGATCTGGTCGATCCGAGGAAGAGGGAAGTGGTCCTTTGGGCAGTGTTTGTTCAGCGACGTGAAGTCCACGCACATCCGCAGGATGTCCGTGTCCTTTTTTGGGACCATCACTGTATTGGCGAGCCACTCGCTTTCTTTAATCTCCCTGATGAAGTCTGCAGCGAGTAGTCTGTTGATTTCCATCCCGATGGCTTCGGCCCGCGGCTCGGACAGTCTCCGGATGGACTGCTTGACAGGCTTGGTGTCTGAAAAGACATTGAGTGCATGCTCGGCGAATTCCCTGGGAACTCCTGGCATGTCCGCAGGACACTAGGCGAAGATTTCCCAGCATTCACGGAGGAATTCGACGAGCGCACTTTCCTATGCAGGGCTGATCGTTAGCGATCAGTGCCGTCTTGGAGGCATCCGTCGGGTGGACCTGCACCTTCTTTGTGTTGACGGTGGAGTCGAAAGACATATTAGGTGCGTTTTGTTGTGCGACTGGGGGTGCCCCGTTGTCTGTCGCCTCGCGGAGCCTTACGAGCTCCTCCTGCATGCCGAATGACTGGGAGATTCTGTTGAAGTCCCTGTCGCAGTGGTCCGATCGGGTGAAGCTCCCGTGAACCGTGATGATGCCTCTAGGTCCTGGCATCTTGAGTAGCAGGTACGCATAGTGTGGTACTGCCAGGAACCTTGCGAATGCTACACGCCCGAGGATGGCGTGGTATTGTGATGGCCAGTCCACCACTTTGAACTCGAGCCGCTCGCATCGGAAGTTGTCCGGTTTGCCGAAGATGACGTCGAGCCATATATTTCCTAGGGGGAATATGCCTTTTCCTGGGACGATGCCGTGAAACGTTGTGTCTGATTGTTCCAGGCTGCACAGCGGGATCCGCATTGCTGCTAGAGTGCTTGCGAACATCAGGTTGATGCCGCTACCTCCATCCATGAAGACGTGGCTCATCTTGAAACCTCCGATCTGCGCCTCCAGCACCAGGGCAGCATGACCTGGGCGAGGGATCTGGCAACGGTGATCCGAACGGCTGAACGTGATGCAGGACTCCGATCCGCTGAAGTACTCAGGGATGGCAGGTGGAGCTGTCACGGCCAGGTTGATCTGACGGGTGATTTTCTTCTGCACCCTATTCGTTGGGCGCCCTTTCTGTATCATCAGTGCTCCTTTTGGCAGGGGATACCCGTGCCCAGCGGTGTTCTGTGCTGGTGCGACCGGTTGGTTCGGGCCTCCTACAGGTGGCGGTGGAGGATCTCCATGCGCTATCTCTCCTGGTGCGGGTGCGTTCCCAAATCCAGGGGTGGAGCTTGCTGCCTCATCTGAACCATGCTTTCGCTGAGCTTCTGGAACTTGCGGAAGTCCTTGAGCATGTGGCTTGCCTTCTTTTTACCATCTTGCTTGTCGATGTAGAAGTGGATGGTGCATGGACCCGACAGTTTTTCGTATGCTAAGGGTCCGTCGTCGCGACCGCGGCACTACCACGACTGTGTTGGGCGTCCTCCATCGCAGAAGTTGCCTCCGCGTTATCCGCCGCTGTTGCGGTTGGCATAGTTGTGGTGATCGGCGTAGCCGGCCGCGACCATGTCGGGTCCATCGCGATCGTCGTAGACGCATGGTCTCCTCTTGTTACTGCGCTCCCGTTGTTGGCTGTAATCGTCTTCTTCCTCCGATTGTGCCCGGTGGACGGAATCTTCGCCGTCGGCCCACCTGTTGGCGATGTCCATGAGGTGGTCGAGTGTCTTGGGCTTGACGCGCCCAAGTTCCTCCTTGAAGTCCTGGCGCTTGACGCCGTCCTTGAAGGCGTCGATGGCCCTTTCTTCCGAGATGTGTGCCGCGGAGTTCTTGGTGTTGGACCAGCGCAGTATGTACGAGCGAATGGATTCGCCCGTTCGTTGAGTACAGGCTCGCAACTCCTCGATCGAGGCGGGCCTCTTGCTGGTGCCTTTGAAGTTTTGGATGAAACTGTAAGCCAGCTCCTCCCAGCTTCGGATGGATCCTGAAGATAGGATGCTAAGCCAGATTCGGGCTGTGCCTGTCAGCTGCAGCTGAAGGCATTGCATGGCGGTTTCCTTGTTTCCACCGTGCAGCTTGACGGATGACAGGTGGTCGCTGAGCCACGCCTTAGGGTCCTGTGTGCCGTCGAACTTCGGAGTATCCGAAGGAAGCTTGAAATTCCGTGGCATCCGTGTCCTTCGGACAGATCTGCTGAAGCACCGGGCTCCGCAGAGTTCTCCTTCGTCTTCGTCCATCTCGGATTCAGACGAGCATGCGCTCTTGGCTCGCGCTTTGTCGATTTTGCGCTGTGTTAGCGCATCTCTAGCGTTGTAATCGTGGCTGCGATGACGCGAGCTCTTGTGCCTTCGAGGAAGGTCATGGTCCTCTTCTTCGGATGAAGGAGTGGGGCTGCGGTCGAATCTGACTGTAGCTTTCTTTTTCGGCTCCGCAGGAGCTTCTTGATGGAGCGCAGCTCGGACGAGTCCGAGCCCGGTGAGTGCGGACTTGTGCATGGCTCTTTTCGGGTCCCCCTCCGGAGGTGGGTGAGACACGAGGTACGCGGTGGCTACCATGATCGCAACTTTGGTGTCTTCGGGATGATGTTGCCGTCGGCATCCATCTCCATGAAGGATGCGTGGAGGGTTCGGGTCACCTCACGATGCTCCTTGGGGTCCATGTTCTCCGTCCGGGAGCGGTGCTTGTTGTCGTGGTTGCCGTTCGAGCTAGATCCGATGCCCATGGCGGAGAGCGCAGCTCGTCGTGCGCTGGACTCCGAGGCTGCTTGCTTGCGTTTGTCAAGCACCTCTTGCATCTTGACCTACTTCTTGTGCTCCTCGATCAGGAGCAAGTGGTATGCCATCAGCAAGCCCCGTGAGGCGTCTGCAGGCAGGATCGTGCTGCCCGCCACGGCGACGCGTGCATGGGCCCATCCTTCTTTGCTAAGGCGGATGACCTGGCCGGCGTTGTCCCCTTCGGGTGGGGGGACTGGCTTCTTCTGTTCCCGCCGTTTCAGTCCTGCGGGTTAGGTGGCGGGTTTGGCGGCGGGTTGGGCGTTTGCTGATCTACGTCGCCCTGGATGACTACGGCGCATTGGTAGCGCTCGTAGATTGGTCCGCTGCTGCCGCAGCTTTCGGATCCGGAACCGTAGGTCCCTTCATCCGATGGGGATCGCACAGATCGGAGTTGCAGCTGCTACTGTCGTATGACTCATCTGTTGATGATGATGTGCGTAGCACAGGGTGTGGGGCCCATGAAGTGGGCCTGATTGATGGTAGGGACACCCGCTCTAGGAGGCGTAGGGTGCCAGTTTGCCCCACCTGGAAGCAGAAGCTCCCGAACAAGATCTCGAGTCCGTCGCCTACGGGCTCGAAGTCCTTCATGGTGGCCGGTGAGTGGGCGGTGAAGTCGAAAGCGCCGAAGAGGAGGTGACTCTCCGTCGCTGCAGAGTTGTATATCGCTCGGGTTGGGACCGTCACGATCGCACAATCAGAGTCCCCAGTTCCCACAGACGACGCCAATTGACGAGGTTTAATCTCGTCAATGCCCATTGTTATGGACTTGGGTTTTGGAGAAGATGGGGATGCTGGAGATCACGGAACGGTTAGCAAACAAGCAACATGGGACACGAAGTTTACCCAGGTTCAGGCCCCCGGAGGGAAAACCCTACTCCTGCTTGTCTGCTCTTGATTACGGCGGAACCGGTGATTACATGGGTGCGCAGATGCAATCTGGCGTGGAGGTGTGTATGCGAAAGTATGAGGTCAGAGATCTAGGTTGTGCCCTCCTAGCCATTATATAGAGTTAGGCAGGTCCCAGGCACAGACCGAGTTGGTTACAGGTTTTAGGGTTTACCCCTTTGAATTTTCTATCTACTCTAGTCTTGCTCTCCAAGGATCCGAAGGCGTCATGGGCCTTGGCCACCCGAAAGTCTTCATGGGCCGGCATATACTTGCCGTGGGCCTTCCTTGGACTGGACCAGGTATGCTGATATTGTGTACCCGCGGGGTATAACCATGTCAACTGCGTCCACCACGTCGGCGCCTGGTCTCTGGTCACAAGGCCATGCGACACGGCTTCTACTGGCTCACCGCACACGCTGATGCCGTCGACATCGTCCGACGCTGCGTGTGGTGCCAGAAGTACGCCAACCAGACGCACATCTTCGGTGCTCAAAACGATCCTCATCACCTAGGCATTAGCCGTATGGGGCATGGACATGGTGGGACCCTTCAAGAAGGCCCCCTACGGCTACACCCACCTCCTAGTCGCAGTCGACAAATTCACCAAGTGGGTCGAAGCCAAGCCAGTCCGGAAGTGCGACGGGAAGACCGCAACCAAATTCCTCCGCGATCTCATCTACCTCTACGGATTACCGCACAACATCATCACGGACAACGGCACTAACTTCACAAAGGGCTCCATGGCCGAATTCTGCGAAGAGCATAACATACGGCTCGACCTCGCCTTAGTCGCCCACCCAAAGTCCAATGGCCAGGCGGAACGCGCCAACCAAAGCATCCTCCATGGCCTCAAGCCACGACTGCAAGTCCCCCTCGAGAAAACTCCGGGATGCTGGGTCGAAGAGGTCCCCTCCGTCATACGGGGCATTCATGTAGGGTTTCGTAGCATGGAAAACAAAAATTTTCTACCGCATACAAACAAACAAGCCAAGATCTATCTACTAGATTGTAGCAACGAGTCGATGGAATAACTCACCCTCGAATATTCCAAAGTGTTTAACGAGAGCGGATTCTCGTGGGTGATGTAGTCGTACTCTTCCCGATCTCAAGATCGCGTAGACGATCCTTCCGGCGCTGCATTCCGGCAGCGCTCCCGCAGTCGGTCACACGTTCGGTACTCGACCAAGACCTTCCTCTCCCTTGTTCCAGCAGGCAGCGGAGGTTGTAGCACTCTCCTCGCGATTCCGGCAGCACAACGGCGTGGTACCGGAAGTAGAGGGGAGATCTCGCAGGGCTTCGCCTTAAGCCGGAGCGAGTATGGTGGAGTATGAGAGAGTCCCTCGACGATCTAGGGTTTAGACACACCGAGGAGGAAGCTTGGCCGGCGGCTAGGGTTGCTAGGCGGCGGTGGCGGCTTGACCTAGGTCGGCGGCGGCAGTGGAGGTGGCGGCGCCGGCGGCTAGGGTTTTGAGGAGAGGATCTTGTGTGCTTGGAGGGGCAGCCCTGCCCCTCCCTTTATAGGTGGGAGGCGCGGCCTAGGGGAGGGGAGTCCCTCCCCTACTCGTCTTGGAGGTGGGCCGGCGGTTGGAGGAGGGAACTCCTCCCCAACTCGGTTTCCCACTCCTCCTCTTTTCCTCTTTCCAAATTTAGCCGTTTGACTTTTCAAACTAGCTATTTGACTTTTCAAACTAGGATTTGAATTAATCCTTTATTTGGTTCAGCGATGACACTTAGTACATGATGCAATCATACCAACTTGATACAACACATTCATGTACCCTTCCCCTCCGGAGTGCCGGACATTCCGGAACATTCTAGAACATTCCCGATGAAAACACCGGAACCATTCCCCAACTCCGAAACGGGACTTTCCTTATATGAATCTTATTCTCCGGACCATTCTGGATCTCCTCGTGATATCCCGGATCCCATCCAGAACTCCGAACAACATTCGGTCTCTTTCTCATCATTCCATAACTACTCAAAACAACGTCGAATCCTTAAGTGTGTCTCCCTACGGTTCGTGAATTATGCAGACATGATCGAGACACTTCTCCGAACAATAACCAATAGAGGAATCTGGAAATTCATATGGCTCCCACATATTTCTACGATTACTTTGCGATCGAATGAACCACTTACATACGATATCAATTTCCCTTTGTCTCACGATAGTTTACTTATCCGAGGTTATGATCGTCGGTATCTCTGCATACCTAGTTCAACCTCGTTACCGATAAGTACTCTTTTCTCGTTCCCGTGATATGTGATCCCTTGTGAGCCAGTCACATGCTTGCAAGCTAATTGGATGACATTTCACCGAGAGGGCCCAGAGTATATCTATCCGTCATATGGATGGACAAATCCCACTCTTGATCCATGTGTCTCAACCAATACTTTCCGAGACTCCGAACAACATTCGGTCTCTTACTCATTATTCCATAACTACTCAAACAACGTCGAATCCTTAAGTGTGTCTTCCTACGGTTCGTGAATTATGCGGACATGATCCCGACACTTCTCCGAACAATAACCAATAGAGGAATCTAGAAATTCATATGGCTCCCACATATTTCTACGATTACTTTGCGATTGAATGAACCACTTACATACGATACCAATTTCCCTTTGTCTCACGATAGTTTACTTATCCGAGGTATTGATCGTCGGTATCTCTGCATACCTAGTTCAACCTCGTTACTGATAAGTACTCTTTTCTCGTTCCCGTGATATGTGATCCCTTGTGAGCCAGTCACATGCTTGCAAGCTAATTGGATGACATTTCACCGAGAGGGCCCAGAGTATATCTATCCGTCATATGGATGGACAAATCCCACTCTTGATCCATGTGTCTCAACCAATACTTTCCGAACACTCAATGCCACCTTTATAGCCACCCAATTACGGTGTGGTGTTTGATGTCATCAAAGCATCCTTCCGGTGAAGGTGATATGCATGATCACATGGTCGAAGGAATTAGGTTACTATGTATCAGAAAGCATATATCAATTGAACTATTAAAATGACTTGATCTTTATGCTACGCTTATCTATAGGAGTATGTCCACCATATCATTCTCCTAACGATATGATCTTGTTGTTAATAACATCTCAATGTTCATGATAGGGAAACCACAATCATTTATTAACTAACAAGCTAGTATTATGTACAGGCTTTACTAGGGACTTCAAATCAAGTTTACAAATCACACAAGTATTAATGTTTCCTTGTTAATACTATTATAGCATGAATGTAAACATTTATCATAAACACAAAGATATAATAATAACTACATTTATTATTGCCTCTAGGGCATATCTCCAACAGTCTCCCACTTGCACTAGAGTCATCTAATCTAGATTACATGGTAATATACCGAACACCCATGGCAGTTTGGTGCTGGTCATGTTTTGCCCTCAGGAGAGGTTTAGTCAATGGATCCGCCACATTCAGATCTGTGTGTACTTTGCAAATCTTTATATCCCCATCTTGGATATGTTCTCGAATAGCGTGAAAACGTAGCTTGATATGCTTCAGCTTCTTGTGTGACCTTGGTTCTTGCGCATTGGCTATGGCGCCCATGTTATCACAGTAGATAGACATTGGGTCCAGCGCACTAGGAACCACACCTAGCTCTGTAATGAACTCTTTCATCCATATCGCTTCTTGTGAAGCCTCCGAAGCAGCCATGTATTCCGATTCAGTTGAAGATCTCGCCACAACGCTTTGCTTTGCACTCCTCCAGCTAACTGCTGCACCATTCAAAATAAATACGTATCCAGATTGTGATTTAGAATCATCCGGATTGGTGTTCCAACTAGCATCGGTGTAACCATTAACAACGAGTTGTTCATCACCTCCATAAGAAAGAACCATATCCTTAGTTCTTCTCAAGTACTTAAGGATGTTTTTGACCGTTGTCCAATGATCCACTCCTGGATCACTTTGATATCTGCTAGTTAAACTAACAGCATATGCAATGTCGGGTCTAGTACATAGCATAGCATACATTACAGATCCTATGGCTGAGGTATAGGGAGTCTTACTCATCCTTTCTCTATCTTCTGCTGATGTCGGACTTTGAGTTTTACTCAAGGTCGTATTGGGCAACATGGGCAAGAACCCTTTCTTGCTATCTTCCATTCCAAACTTCTTTAGAACTTTGTCCAAATATGTACTCTGTGACAATGATATTTGGCGTTTCGATCTATCTCTATAAATTTTTATGCCTAATATGTAAGCTGCTTCGCCAAGATCCTTCATTGAAAAACTATTATTCAAATATTCTTTGACACTATTAAGAAGGTCAACATCATTCCCAATCAACAATATGTCATCTACATATAGTATTAAGAATGCTACAGAGCTCCCACTCACTTTCTTGTAAATACAAGTTTCTCCATAAGTTTGTATAAAACCAAAACTTTTGATCACCTTATCAAAACGTTGATTCCAACTTCGGGATGCTTGCTTCAATCCATAGATGGACCGTTGAAGTTTGCATACCTTGTTAGCATCTTTAGGATCAACAAAACCTTTGGGTTGCATCATATACAACTCTTCATCAATGTCTCCATTGAGGAATGTTGTTTTGACATCCATCTGCCATATCTCATAATCGTAATATGCAGCGATTGCTAACATAATCCTCACAGACTTTAGCTTCGCTACTGGTGAGAAAGTCTCATCGTAGTCAACTCCTTGAATTTGTCGAAACCCTTTTGCAACAAGTCGAGCTTTATAGACAGTAACATTACCATCAGCATCTGTTTTCTTCTTGAAGATCCATTTGTTCTCGACAGCCTTCCGGCCATCCGGTAAGTCCACCAAAGTCCATACTTGGTTTTCGTACATGGATCCAATCTCGGATTTCATGGCTTCTTGCCATTTATTGGAATCTGGGCTCATCATCGCTTCCTCATATGTCTCAGGGTCATCGGTGTTGTCCACCAACATGACACTCATAACGGGATCATACCAATCTGGAGTGGTACGAGTTCTCGTTCACCTGCGAGGCTCTGTAGCAACTTCAACCGAAGTTTCATGATCATCATCATTAGCTTCCTCTCTTATTGGTGCAGGCACCACAGGAACTTCTTCCGATGCTGCGCTACTCGCAATTTCGAGAGAAGGTTCAACAACCTCGTCAAGTTCTACTTTCCTTCCAGTCACTTCTTTCGAGAGAAATTCCTTCTCTAGAAAGGATCCATTCTTGGCAACGAAGATTTTGCCTTAGGATCTATGATAGAAGGTATACCCAATAGTTTCCTTCGGGTATCCTATGAAGACGCATTTTTCCGCTTTGGGTTCAAGCTTGTCCGGCTGTAACTTCTTTACATAGGCTTCGCACCCCCAAACTTTAAGGAACGACAATCTAGGTTTCTTCCCAAACCATAATTCATACGGTGTCGTTTCAACGGATTTAGACGGTGCCCTATTTAAAGTGAATGCGGCTGTTTCTAATGCATAACCCAAAAATGATAGCGGTAAATCTGTAAGTGACATCATAGAACGAACCATATCTAAGAGAGTTCGATTATGACGTTCGGACACACCATTACGCTGTGGTGTTCCCGGCGGTGTCAACTACGAAAGTATTCCGCATTTCTTCAAATGCTCGCCAAACTCGTAACTTAGATATTCACCTCCACGATCAGAACGTAGAAATTTAATCTTCTTGTTACGCTGATTCTCTACCTCACTTTGAAATTCCTTAAACTTCTCGAAAGTTTTGGACTTATGTTTCATGAAATAGATATACCCATATCTACTCAAGTCATCCGTGAAGGTAAGAACATAACGATAACCACCACGCGATGCTACACTCATTGGACCACACACATCGGTATGTATGATTTCCAACAAGTCCGTAGCTCGCTCCATCATACCAGAAAATGGAGTCTTAGTCATTTTACCCATCAGACATGCTTAGCATGTGATTCAGGAAGTCCATCGGAATGGAGTTTGTTCATACGCTTCACTCTAATGTGACCAAGACGACAGTGCCACATATAGGTCGAGTTATCGCTCGATTTCAAACGTTTAGCTTCAATGTTATTAATATGTGTATTTCCACTATCGAGATTCAATAAGAATAGACCATCTATCAAAGGTGCATGTGCATAAAACATATTACTCATATAAATCGAACAACCATTATTCTCGGACTTAAACAAGTAACCGTCTCGCAATAAACAAGATCCCGATATAATGTTCATGCTTAACGCAGGCACCAAATAACAATTATTTAAGTATAAAACTAATCCCGATGGTAGATGAAGGGGTAGCGTGCCGACCGCGATCACATCAACCTTTGATCCGTTTCCAACGCGCATCGTCACCTCGTTCTTCGCTAGCTTCCGTTTATTCTGCAGCACCTTTTCGAGTTACAAATATGAGCAACCGAACCAGTATCAAATACCCAGGCACTACTACGAGTACTAGTGAGATACACATCAATAACATGTATATCAGATATACCTTTCTTCTTGATGTTGCCGTTCTTCAAATCCGCCAAGTACTTTGGGCAATTCCGCTTCCAGTGACCTTCTCCCTTGCAGTAAAAGCACTCAGTATCAGGCTTAGGTCCAGCCTTGGTTTTCTTCGTCAGTGTGGTAACTTTCTTACCACCCTTCTTGAAGTGTCCCTTCTGCTTAGACTTGCCTTTCTTAAATTTGGTGGTCTTATTGACCAACAACACTTGGTGCTCTTTCTTGATCTCCACTTCTGCAGATTTCAACATGGCAAAGAGTTCTGGCAACGTCTTGTTCATGTTTTGCATGTTGTAGTTCATCACAAAGTTCTTATAACTTGGTGGTGGTGATTGGAGGACACGGTAAATCCCCAAAGCATTGGGAATCACTATACCCAAGCTTTGAAGTTTGTTTGCGTGCCCAGACATCTTAAGCACATGCTCGCTGATGGAGCTGCCCTCTTCCATCTTGGAGTTAAAGAACTTTTCAGAAGCCTCATAGCTTTCAATTGCCGATGAGTCTCAAAGATCAATTTGAGATCCTCGACAATATCATATGGGTCTGAATTCTCAAACCTTTTCTGAAGCTCCGATTCTAAACCATACAAGATAGCACACTGAATTGTGGAGTACTGAGTCTTCCGAGTGAGGTAAACATTCTTTACTTCATCGGCAGCATCAGCTGCAGGTGGGTCACCCAGCGGTGCATCCAGCACATAGGTCAAATTACCAGCTGTGAGGACAATCCTCAAATTGCGGAACCAATCCGCGAAGTTGCTTCCATTGTTTTTCAATTTTTCTTTCTCTAGGAACGCATTAAAATTGATGGTAGGGGCTGCCATTGATCTACAGCATATTTGCAATAGTTTAGACTAAGTTTATGACAAATTGAGTTCAAATTAATAATAAAATTAATCTAGGTGTACTCCCACTCAAAACAATATCCCTCACATTGTTTTAGTGATCACACGAACCAAATCCACCACATCAACACCGATCATCACGAGAGTTGATATAGTTTCAATGGCGAACAATCGACATGTTCATCATATCTACTATATGATTCATGCTTTACCTTTTGGTGATCCGTGTTCCGAGACCATGTCTGTACATGCTAGGCTCGTCAAGATCAAACCTTAGTTTCCGCATGAGCAAATCTGGCTTGCTCACGTTGTATACACTTGCGGAATCAAACACACCCGATCATCACGTGGTGCTTCGAAACAACAAGCTTTAGCAACGGTGCTAACTAAGGGTGAACACTTTATGACTTGAAATTCATGTGCATGAGGGATCATCTTATAATGCTACCGTTGTCTACTAAGCAATACAAGATGCATAAAGGATTAACATCACATGCAATTCATAATATGTGATATGATATGGCCTTTCTTCTTTGTGCTTCCGATCTCCATCATCTAGCACGAAAATGATCTCCATCATCACCGGCATTGCATCAAGGTCAATGACGCTTCTCCATGGTTGTCGTCCACCGGCTTCAACTATTACAACTACTTTGAATAGACACACGGGTCTTAACATAAATTAAAGACAACCATATGGCTCCTGCCGGTTGCCAACTTACAATAAGGAACATTGCATACATCAAATATAATCACAATCATGGCCATATCACATCATAGCACACCCCTGCAAAACAAAGTTAGACGCCTCTACTTTCTTTGCATGTTTTACGTGGTTTGGGGCTTTCAATAAGTGTCGTTCTAACTTACGAACAAGAACCACAACATTGATACTAGTATTGTTAATCACCCGTTGTAAATTGGATCTTAACTATGCTAGGAGAAACAGGCACCCGCAAAGCCACTTATGCAATACAAGTTGCATGTCAAGCGTGGAGCAAGTCTCATGAACGATGTCATGTAAGGTTAGCCCGGGCCGCTTCATCCCAACATCCCGCAAGATGCAAAGTACACAAGAAGCAATCGACAATAAAAGCATCAACGCCCACAATGACCATTGTGTTCTACTCGTGCAACAGATCTACATATAGACACGGCTCTGATACCACTGTATGGTTTCGTAGCATGGAAAACAAAAAATTTCTACCGCATACAAACAAACAAGCCAAGATCTATCTACTAGATTGTAGCAACGAGTCGATGGAATAACTCACCCTCGAAGATTCCAAAGTGTTTAACGAGAGCGGATTCTCGTGGGTGATGTAGTCGTACTCTTCCCGATCTCAAGATCGCGTAGACGATCCTTCCGGCGCTGCGTTCCGGCAGCCCTCCCGCAGTCGGTCACACGTTCGGTACTCGACGAAGACCTTCCTCTCCCTTGTTCCAGCAGGCAGCGGAGGTTGTAGCACTCTCCTCGCGATTCCGGCAGCACAACGGCGTGGTACCGGAAGTAGAGGGGAGATCTCGCAGGGCTTCGCCTTAAGCCGGAGCGAGTATGGTGGAGTATGAGAGAGTCCCTCGACGATCTAGGGTTTAGACACGCCGAGGAGGAAGCTTGGCCGGCGGCTAGGGTTGCTAGGCGGTGGTGGCGGCTTGACCTAGGTCGGCAGCGGTGGCAGTGGAGGTGGCGGCGCTGGCAGCTAGGGTTTGGAGGAGAGGATCTTGTGTGCTTGGAGGGGCAGCCCTGCCCCTCCCTTTATAGGTGGGAGGCACGGCCTAGGGGAGGGGAGTCCCTCCCCTACTCGGCTGGGAGGTGGGCCGGCGGTTGGAGGAGGGAACTCCTCCCCAACTCGGTTTCCCACTCCTCCTCTTTTCCTCTTTCCAAATTTAGTCGTTTGACTTTTCAAACTAGCTGTTTGACTTTTCAAACTAGGATTTGAATTAATCCTTTATTTGGTTCAGCGATGACACTTAGTACATGCTGCAATCATACCAACTTGATACAACACATTCATGTACCCTTCCCCTCCGGAGTGCCGGACATTCCGGAACATTCTAGAACATTCCCGATGAAAACACCGGAACCATTCCCCAACTCCGAAACGGGACTTTCCTTATATGAATCTTATTCTCCGGACCATTCCGGATCTCCTCGTGATATCCCGGATCCAATCTGGAACTCCGAACAACATTCGGTCTCTTTCTCATCATTCCATAACTACTCAAAACAACGTCGAATCCTTAAGTGTGTCTCCCTACGGTTCGTGAATTATGCAGACATGATCGAGACACTTCTCCGAACAATAACCAATAGAGGAATCTGGAAATTCATATGGCTCCCACATATTTCTACGATTACTTTGCGATCGAATGAACCACTTACATACGATATCAATTTCCCTTTGTCTCACGATAGTTTACTTATCCGAGGTTATGATCGTCGGTATCTCTGCATACCTAGTTCAACCTCGTTACCGATAAGTACTCTTTTCTCGTTCCCGTGATATGTGATCCCTTGTGAGCCAGTCACATGCTTGCAAGCTAATTGGATGACATTTCACCGAGAGGGCCCATAGTATATCTATCCGTCATATAGATGGACAAATCCCACTCTTGATCCATGTGTTTCAACCAATACTTTCCGAACACTCAATGCCACCTTTATAGCCACCCAGTTACGGTGTGGTGTTTGATGTCATCAAAGCATCCATCCGGTAAAGGTGATATGCATGATCTCATGGTCGAAGGAATTAGATTACTATGTATCAGAAAGCATATAGCAATTGAACTATTAAAATGACTTGATCTTTATGCTACGCTTATCTATAGGAGTATGTCCATCATATCATTCTCCTAACAATATGATCTTGTTGTTAATAACATCTCAATGTTCATGATAGGGAAACCACAATCATCTATTAACCAACAAGCTAGTATTATATAGAGGCTTTACTAGGGACTTCAAATCAAGTTTACAAATCACACAAGTATTAATGTTTCCTTGTTAATACTATTATAGCATGAATGTAAACATTTATCATAAACACAAAGATATAATAATAACTACATTTATTATTGCCTCTAGGGCATATCTCCAACAATTCGCACCTCCATCAACCAAACAACAGGGTTCGCACCCTTCTTCATGGTGTATGGCGTCGAGGTCATCATGCCGACAGAGCTGGAGCACGACTCACCCCGGGTCGTAAATTACGTAGAGGCCGATAACGAGCTCGCACGCCAAGACAGGGTCGACCAACTCGACGAAGAACGCGACCTGGCCCGCTCCCGCACCGCCATCTATCAGCAGGGGCTCCACCGCTACCAACATCTAGAACATGCTTTTTCGCCCAAATTTTTAGAGATTCACTTTTTAATCTAGACAATATGATTAAGCTAGTTTCTACATATAAAACTTTATTTTCTACACTAATCTATGCTTATTCAGTCAATATTTCTACTCCCTCTGACCCATATTAGTTGACTTCAATTTGGATGTATCTAGACAAGTTTTTGTGATAGATACATCCAAATTGGAGTCAACTAATATGGGTCGGAGGGAGTACTACTTTTTGGCAACTGCATCTTCACGGGCACGCTTCCACAAGAATGTCTATGAAAAAGTTGTAGGAATGCGATGAACTTTTTATTATTTAACTTTATTTTATCATTATGATGGGTTGACTCCCATTAAGCATTTATTAAGAATAGTTGAATATCTCAACCCTTTCTCTGTTCTTGAATTCTTATCTTGGGTTGCCCTTTATCAAAGGAACTTACCACATGGACTCTTTTTGCTAGTGGAATATACCTTTATTTTGCTTCTTGTTTCTTTGGAAAATATCGGATGATTTCAGCATCATAAACATTGAAGATTATTTTTCCTTCGGCACAGTCAACTGACGCTCCTGCAGTGCTAAGAAAAGGTCTTCCAAGTATTATAGATAATTTTTCATCCTCTGGCATTTCAAGAATAAAAAAATCAGTGGGAATAACATGCTCATCTATTCTAAGTAGAACATCCTCAATCATACCAATAGGTTGTTTAGTGGATTTTTAGCCATCTGTAAAGTGATAGAAACTGGGGGAATGCTCCCCTAATCCTAACCTTTTATAGAGGTAATATGGCATTACACTAACTCCCGCGCCTAAATCACACGAAACATTATGAATATCAGTTTTGCCAATTGAGCATGGAATAGTTGGTATTCCGGGATCTCCTGACTTAGACAATAATTTCCCATTAGCAGGATAACTAGTCACCATGGCAACGGTTTTGGTTAGTTCTTTCTTTCTATTAAGGATATCACGGAGAAATTTAGAATAGGTAGGAACTTTTATTGCTTCCGCAAATGGAATTTCTAGACGAAGGTCACCAAGTGCCTTTTTGAAAGAATCATAGATTAGTTGATCCGGTGCTTTCTTTTTTCTATCTGGATAAGGAAGCTTTTGCTCACCTTTCTTATTCTTATCTTTTACCTTTTGTGGGGGATCAGGCTCTTTAGTTGCTTTATGTTGTTGTTGCTTATCTATTTTCTTCTTTTCTACTGAAACAACTTCATCTTCTTTGCTTATTTCTTTTTATTCTCTTGGATCAATAGTCTCTGCATCAGAGTCATAATGGTCATCTTATGCATCATTTTTCTCCTCCAAAGTTTGGTCATGTGTTTATTTAATAGTTTCATCTTGAGGATCCACCGGTGTGTCATCTTCTTCCCTTCGCTCTTTTTCAGCTTCATATTCTGGTGATCCTAATGGTCCTGTAACAACTGCACCTCTCCTTGTAACAACATTAGTAGAGACAGGAATATTTATATCATCTTGAAGAAAAATTTGATAACCAGATGCTATTTGTTCACATTAGGTTTCAATCATACTAAGGTACTTGTGAAATAATTTTACTTCTTGGCCAATCTCATTATAATTTTCTGTTAGTTCTGCTAAAATCTTCTTATGTCTTTAAAATTGCTTATGCAGGTTATTATGAGTTTTAGCCTGTCGATGTTTTAATTCTTGAAAAACTTTTCTAGTTTCATCTTCTTCAGTAAAAACTTGTAACAAGTCTACTTTGTTTTTATTAACAAGTTAAGAAGGTATAACTTTTTATTTCATTGTTTTATGTACTTCAGGCATAAGATTAGGAGTTATACAAAGTATCCCTTTTTCCAGCTTAGTACCAAAATCAAGATTATAAAGAGAATCATTCTTAGCCCCACTGGACATTAATTCCAAACAAGCTTTAGTAGTTAAGTATTTATCGATCCTCCTGCTGATAAATCTAGCAACTCTCTGCATTCAGTATTAAGTCCGTGGTAAAATAAGTGGAAAACAGTTGACTCAGAATAGACATGATTAGGAATACTATTTATCATTCCAAAAATCTATCCCAAGCTTGTGGGTAATTTTCTCCCACGTTCTGACTGAAATTGCCTATATTCTTTCTGATTTCAGCTACCTTTTTAAAAGGATTAAACCTGTTTATGAATTTAACAATGCAGTTTTTTCTCAACATTTAATATAATGACGAGGGAGAGAATACAACCAGTCTAGAGCCTTACCTTTAAGACACCAACGAAATAATTTTAAACAGGAGAAATCTCTTGGCAAACCTTTTGGTCCAAGTGATGTTATCACATCATCAAACTCTGTAAGATGTGTTCCTGGGTCTTCTTCCATTGAAAGCTTTTTCATGCAAAAAAAATTATAACCTCACCATCAAATCAATATTCTCTAACTCCAGGATTAGGAAATTCTATTGGTTGTATAAAAAATCAGAATTTGGAGCACTGTATTCTTTGAGAGTTTTATCATCTTGGGGGTTGTCCTATGAATGGACATGATTTACATGAAGTCACTTAGGTTTTCAACCTCAACCTTATTCGACCTAAAAATACTTTCAATAATTTCCCCGCGCCTTTGAACAGGTACGCGATCAAGATAATCTGGTAGATAAGTCCTACCAGAGCGTGTAGACCCTTTGTCTCCTAGGGAGACCTTCTTGTAATAGTAACACCTGAAATGTCAAAATACAAACACTTAGCGCTTAGATCTTCGGCAATGGTGCTAGAATATAGCTCGATGGCTGCAAGTGCATAGATCGTTTGTGGCTAGTTTCGAAGTTAAGATGTCGATCCCACAGGGAGCCCAAAGGTAAGTGTTTATGGATGAAGTCTCTGTCACACTCAAAGTTGTCACAGGTATTCGAGTGAATTGACTACAAGTGTTGAAATAAGTATAGAATTTGGATTAAAGGAATGTATTTAAATAAAACTAAAATGTAAACTTCAAGAATAAAAAGCATAAAAGTAAAGAACGATTTGTTTGTTGTTTTCTGCAGATGACAAAGTAAGCGCGGGGAGATTCAGTTCATGGTGATAGTGAATATGCCAGGTGGATGAGTGATAAGTGTAACAATTACAATCTTATAAGTATATGTGTAGGCGAGCAACTCATAATTAGCCGGAACCCCTCTTGGTAGATTTCATCCCAACTTCAATAATCCTACTAGCCTGTTACCAAAACCATGGTCAGTCACTAGACGCTTAAGATCCTTCAGGTTGCTTAGCAATTAAGATCCTTGGATTGGACTAATGCAATAGGCACAGTGGTTTGATGGCGCCCACCACTTGTCGTGGGACGCTTCGTTGGAAACTCCAAGAGAAAGGTATGAAGCAGCACAACAGTAAGTTTCCCTTAGTAAGAAACCGAGGTTATCGAACCAGTAGGAGGAAGGAAATGTCACACAGGTGTTGTAAGCAACACGGAGACCTGCACAACACAAACTCAAGACTTTGCCCAAATAAATCAGTGAGGTTGTCAAGCTCACCAGTGCGGTGACCCAGCATACCACTGCATGATGTAGTATACTATAGTCGTTGACATAACACCAATGAAACACCGTTCACTAGTATTGCATCCCTCAGAATGGCACAACAGAAACACAGCAGGTCCAATACATGGCTAAAGGTTACAACTCACTCTTTACATAAGATCTAGAGAACACTCTAGGTAAAAGAGAGAGAAATAACTTCTTACTGAGAAGAATAAAAGATAAACAACACAAGAACTAGTATACTATTAAGTCTAGTATTCTGGCTAAGAGGTTGGGATTGCTGCTATTGCAACGCACTACAGAAATAGGTGCTTTGGCTAAAGATTATATTCCTAACTAATCAGTAACTCCGTCTTCACTTGAGTTGAGGTATATGTTGACTTCCTTGTCTTCATTGAAGAGCTTTAGCATTGCATGATAAGTCCTGGAGTATAACTTGATGTGGTTGTTATATACTCCGGCTTCAGAATATAGCAAGGGTTAAGAAGATACTTTGAGTACGAGCGTACTCAGCAAATTCACTAGAAAAGGAGTGTTTGATGCACTATAACTACAGCCACAGACCGTAGGTCGTAGGCAATGCAAATTTTCATAAACATTTCTTCAAAGGTTGCTTTTATTCTGAAAAGCTATGTCCGTCAGCCTTCACGGGTTTACCAGAACTTTCATGGAGTTCCTTTCCCGCCGCGTTCGCGGCTCCTTCCCGGAACAGGGAGTAACAAGTTACAGTTTTTACACTCTGCAGAAGTGCGTTACTTTACCCATGAGAGATCAACTCTTTATTGCACAACCGGTCAGCTTATTCCCGTCCACAATTCCATGATGTGGGGCCCAGAAGATGATCCAAGCCAATCACTGCCCCCTTCGCGACCTCGCATGCCTCCTTGGTGTACACCATGCCCACATAATGAATTACGGCAATGGTTTGTACAAACCGTTAGATGCCAGAACTATCGTGGGACGATGAGGGTTCCCACCCATATGCTGCATATCCTCTACGAATTACCAATTAATATGCATGCTACAAGGATAACAGCCACGACCTGCACATCCGACTTCATGCGAGAGGAAGAAGATACAACTGACTTCTCCGTCCCATTCCAAATCTCATGGTCAATGCGTAATATACTGCGCAAGAATCACTGGCGACATTGGTTGTTAAGTCCTAGGTGATATAGTTCTGAACAGTGGTATCCCAACTGTCAGATTTAATAGATTAGCCGATCACCCTGGATCAGTAATCAATAGTTCTCATTATTATTGAAAATAGTGTTTTCTGACCTTTTTCAAATGCAGGTGAAGACAACACTGGATTTGTAAAATACATTACATAAAATAAACAAAGGGCATGAGCAAGTGTGAACTTGCCTTTTGTGATTGCAAGATTATGCACTCACGGTCTTCAAGTCAGTATAAGATCCAAAATCTGAAATCAGCATCATTGGTCCGGTAAGGACTAATGTTTAAAGAAGCAATATGCTTTTATGCATAAGTAATGTGGTGCACGTTCTAAGCGCAAATCCCGGGAATAACGTTGTCCTAGGGTTTGGATTCCGAAAAGGGTTACTTTGGAATGTGTGGTCCTTTTAGATAAGTTTCATAGTTGTACTTTTATTAGAGTTTATGAGTGGTTGTAAACAACACAAATGTAGGAGTAAAGTCTACATACTTATGACATACTAGTTAGGATTACTTATACAAGGTTTCTTATTTAAAGTGGCAAAAAGGATAACCTTTAAAGAAAAGGTTTCTCTTCTAAGGTCTAAACAACTTTGTGGTTAGTTAGTGGTGGTTGATGTTATTTGTTTGCTTAAATGGTTTGGCTTGCGTTGCTTTATTGTTTAACTACTTCAGACCAAAGTTAACTATAAAACATATAATAATGCTTATAGTGTTATATTAAGATTCTGTAGACTAAAGTTAACTTTAAAGTATAGATAGTTTTGAAAGTATCGTACTTATACATTGGTATCTTGTATATCTGAAATGTGTTCTTTAAGTTACTTAAGAATGTTTATTCTGTTACTTGAGTAATGGTTTCTTGATTTGAGTATGGAGTAATTTCATTTATCTTTTATAGATAAGTGAGTATAGTTTATAAACCCAACATAATGTTACTTAACTACTTATGGATTTATATAGTGTTGTACTAGTTTTTGTAATTTGGTGATTAATATGGTTTAGAAAAGATTTGATTGTTCACAAGTTGTTATTTAAGGATTTTATTATTAGTGGAATTCTTCTTAGAGATAATCTTCATTTAAGGTTGTAGATTCTTCTAAAATAAGAACATTCATAATGTTTGAAACTATTATGGCATTATATTATTAATATTTAAGACTAATACTAGTTATTAGACTTATTTGGCTCATTTTAGGAATATTAATAAATATTATTTATCCTTATATGAATTATTAATGAAGTAAATAAGTTTAAATTTGAGTTATTAAAATATTCAATTTTTTTATTTACCTTAAAAGGAGATTATTAGATTTTTAACATGTAAATAATATTTTTGTGATCATTTTGGTATATCATATTTATTTTGTGATTTATAAATAATAAGATATGATTTTTTATAATTCTTATTACTTTATAATTACTTAATAAATATTTAATTAAGTGAAATAATAATACATGATTATAGTTTTAAATTAGAATTCTTATTTTTCTAAGATTTTTGGTATTTTACTTATATTATAAACATTTATCATTATAGGAATATGAATTATTAAAGTTTTATTACTTATAAAACTTTTATTAAATAATATTTATTTAAATAATCATCATAATAATATTTGATAATAAGTTTAAGTTGTAGATTTTATTTTTCTACAAATTTTCATATATTATACACATTTTTATGAATTATAAATCAAAAGTTATTAATTAAACAAGATTTAATCATTTATTTGATTTCTGGAATATTATTAATTGAATTATAACATTTTATTTATTTCTTAACAGAAAAATACTTATTATACCACGTCCAGAGCTAGCCCCAGTCACTGACCTGTGGGCCATTGTCCACCTCAGCATGCTGCGTAAAGAAAATCCATTTACTACCGACCCTGCCTTGACCCCCAGTCAATGACATATGGGACCAAGGCCATGTCATCAACTACGCGGGCAACGACCGGTCAAACGAACTGACGTGGCTCGATCATGAGGTAAGCATGGCGTCAGCACCACCACCGTCGTTGGTGAGTGGTCGCCGACGACGATCTACGGCATCCCAGCAAGCGAAATAGATCTAGTTCGAATCAGCGCGACCTACTGAACCTAATAGTGGTAGCGCCGCTCGGAAATAGTCATCGGAGGGTCATCGGCGACGAGCTTCTGCGGCGGCCAGCGGCGGTGCTCAACAAAACTAGACCTACGGTGCAAATCCGCAAACGAAGCTAGGGTCCAGAGATGCGCAATCTTACCCTGATGACGATAGAGCGGCGACGAGGACATGCGCGGTCGGAATCGAGCTTCCCGACGAGGATTCTTATGAACTGCTGCGAAGGGGAAACTACCAAATTCACCCGCTCCAGTGCTCCCCTTGATGCAAGCTTCTACCTAGAGGATCTACGGAGGAAGGCGCTTCTCCATGACCGCTCAGAATGGTGTGGGGAGACGTGGTTCAACGGCGAGAGGTGGCTCCGGTGAGCTAGGGTTTTGGTCTTGTTCATATCTAAGAGGATAAGGAGAAATTGGAGATAAGGATTGAGGCAGGGCGTCACAGTGGCCTTCTTATCCCCTCCTGGCAACGACGGCGAGTATCTTGGCGCAACGACAACGATGACGGCATCGGGCGGCGGCGAGCTCCGCCAACGAGCTGCCTGTGTGCGTGACGATGACGACGATGACTGTTTTGCGGATAACCCCCTGACGCTCTTTGCTTCTCAAACCGTAGTCCTTTGCTGTCCCCACTTGTCAGTCATAGAATAAAAAGATCTGGGCTGGTTACTGGGCTGTTGTGGGCTGCACAGGGGCGTCGGATAGGTGTAGGGTGTTGGGCCACGGCCAGGTTTGGTTTTTATTTGTTTTGTCCTTTTTCTATTTTTTGTTTTCTTATTCAGATTTGAATTTGATATATATTTTGAAATTTTCTTTGTAGGATTTCATTACTGGATATTTGCAGTAATATTAAAATATATTTGGTAACCTTTGTGAACTTTTATTATGTCTTCTTTTAATATTTCTTTTATTTACTCAATAAGAACTCCTTTTTAATAATCTGAAGAAACTTCTTCTTATTATTTTTCTCTTCTATTTTAATTAGGGATTTCTTGAATGATATATTCTTATTAATTTATAATCTTAACTCTAGTTGATTCATAGTTTGAATAGAAACTTTTATATGTGTAATGATCCTATATCTTTATTTATTGCAGGAAATATAAAAGACATTGATATAGTTATTACTACCCCCATTAATTTAGAAAATGTCAATGTATCTATTTTATTATGATAAGTAAGGAGGTTTAGGATTTCAAATTATGATTACTACTCTTGGCTTTAGGGTTTTGTATAAGCTTAGATTCCTTTTAAGAGTCAAGATTTAATGGCTGGGCATATTGCCTTATGTATGTAGTATTTGATGAAACCTTCCTTTTTAATAGAAAGTTGTAATTAGAGTGTTTTATAGAAGTGAATTGATAAAAATATACTTAAGCACATATAGTTATGATGGTTGGAATTAACAGAGATGTGCTTATGTAATTTTCTATAGGAAAATATTTCCATAAAGTGTTATAGACATCAGATGATGGATCAATGGTATAAGATGGATATTATGTTTGAGTTGAGATTTAGAGTTGATTGCTTACCAAGATTAAATAGGAAAATGATTTATAACATATAACTATATTTCACAACCTTGGATCTCTAATTAAGGAATTCCTTTCCTAGATATAATACTTCTTCCTATCCATCATCATAGTTAGTATGATGAGCTTTACTCATTTAAATACTCTTATTCATATATCATTCTTCTAAGCTTATGGACGAATCCAATGAGTTTGATACAAAAGTATTTTATAATTTTCTCATATCCTTGCTTGGTTGTATTACTATTCTTTTGTTGATAAACTTCCATCCTACCAGTAGTTCCTTTAATTTACTTACAATTTTCCTTAATATTCCATCACTGATCTTTCTCTAAGGTTGATTATCTTTTAAGATGAATAACACTACTTCTAAACTCTATGCTATACTAGCATTTAGTTGAATAACACCATCTTATATTTACTTAACTCTCATGACTTACACTTCAACCCTAAATTAAATTTATGTTGTTTGTAATGGCTACTCTAGGATAACTTATCTCTACTAAGGTTCCAATCATGTTCTACCCACCAATATTACTTATACTAAATATAAGCATTCAATATTGATGGCCAAAACATTACCATTATAATACTTTAATCATTTATTACTAAAGTTCTTAGTTGGCTAAGCAGCGCTTTATCTATCCTACCTTTCCATTATCTTGGAATTATCTTCTTAGTATCTCATATTGGATTAAGGTTATTTATGAACTTATGCCCTCTTTAAAATATTTAAGTAGATGTTATGGTAAGATCAGGAAATAGTAGATCAAGGATTGATAGTTAGAGAGTTTGTGAATCAATGGTTGATTACTCAAAATTGATGAACAACAGATTTTAAGATAGGTTCCATAAAGATTGATATGGAAATAAAGATATATATATATATAGTGGATGATCTTGACTTAATCACTTTCCAACTCCAACTCAACAAAGGAGTTTTTAAGGTTAGGTGTTACAATGATACTCAGGATGTATGCAGATGGAATTAAGATATAATGGTTACATTCTTATTATTTGTTTTATATCCTTACTTGGTACTTATGAGTGATTATAATTAATACTATAACATGATCACCTAATGATCAAATATTATTCACATTATATTAAGGTTTAACTTATAGTACATTTGATCTACCCTTAGATCAAATCTCTCTTACCCAAAATGGGATTTTAACAAAGGTCTTATTGAAACTTATTGCAGTCAACTTGATGATCTACTTAAATTCCATCAAGCTAAGAGAAGCTTCAATCACTTTGACAAGTTTTGTTTGAAAGCGCGAAAATTATTCAAATTTTCTATGCATGAATGCAATGCACACACCTGGGTTCAGCTTATTTCTGGCTCTAATGCTGGGATGTTACAACCAGTTTGCTGTAACAAAGGATTAAATGTATGGTGTGGAAGGTAATGGTTTGCAGTAAGTAAGCAGGTAACAGTGGAAGATGTATCAATTGTAAAGATTGGACCGGGGTCCATAGCTCACTAGAGGTGCTCTCCTTAAATAAACAACATGGCATGAAGGGTAAACAAATTATAGCGGGGCAATTGACAGGAACTGAGCAAGGCATAACAATGCAATTACTAGCCAGAAAGATCCTATGAGGTTGATTGGGCAATACAACAATATACATAGACCGTCATCCAACTGCATCTATGACTAGAAGTCCACCTTCAGGTTATCATCCGAACCCCCTCCAGTATTAAGTTGCAAGCAACAGACAACTGCTTTAAGCAAAGTGTGTAAGGTAAATAGTCCACATGTTCCATGAACAAGAGACCGTTGTTTTCTCCCTAGTAGCAATAGCACATCTACAACCGAAGAGATTTCTGTCACTTCCCTTGGAAACTAGAGGCATGAACCCACTATCGAGCATAAATACTCCCTCTTGGAGTCACTAGCAACTACTTGGCCAAGATAACCACTAGCAACGGAGAGCATGCAAGATCAGAAACAACATAGACATGATAGAATCATAAAGATGAAACCATTAATCAAACCAACATAATAATCTCAATATCCATTGGATCCCCGCAAACACAACATGCATGATTACAAATAGATTAGATCTTGATCATGAACGGAGCTCACAAGATCTATACATGAAAGCACAAAGGAGGAGATACAACCATCTAGCTACAACATGGACCCATAGTCCAAGGTAGAACTACTCACGAATCATACCGGAGAGAAGGCCTCCGGGATGATCTCCCCTCCGGCAGGGTGCCGGGAAGAACTTCAGATCCCCCGATCTAGGGACGATGGTGGCGGTGGCTACAGACGGTTTCGTGGATTTCTGATCGGGTACTAAGAGTTTCTGCATCGGGGGCTTCTTATAGGTGAAGGGGCGAGACTGGGAGGCGGCCAGGGTGCCCAAACCCTAGCCAGGCGCGAGCTAGGACCCACCCGTGCCTAGGGTGGGTTCCCCCCTAGCTGGCCTTCCGGGCTCCCCTCTAGACTTCTTGTTCCTCACGGAAAGTTATTGACTTTGTCCTTCGTCCCGTCCAATTCCGAGAATATTTACTTACTAACTTTTCTGAACCCAAAAACAGCAGAAAACAGGCATCTGGCACTGTTGCAACTTGTTAATAGGTTAGTACCAGAAAACATGTAAAAAACACCTCAAAGTGTATACAAGTAAAGCAAAGTAGATACTAAACAAGAATGGAGCATAACAATTATAGATATTTTTCCAACGTATCAACATCCCCAAGCTTAACTCCTGCTTGTCCTCGAGTAGGTAAGTGATAAACAGAATAATTTTTTAGGTGACATGCACCCTCACAATAAAGATCCAACCATTTGCAAGCATTGAAAGCTGGGATTAAAGAACTCTAAACATGTGCATGAAAAATGGAGTTCTAAACAAATATCATGAATAATATGCATTGAAAAACGTTTGTTTGTTTCACATGCAGAAAACATAGCATAGTGGCAATCAGCTTGTCCCTCATAGAGTAGCAATATAATGCATAGGACACCTGCAAAGTTCACAAGGGTGACTAGAAACAAATAGCACAAGAGCAAGTAATAACACAATATGCATCAATTAATAAGCCTTGGAACACTGCACATAGAATGACAACTATGCTCTCTTAATGGTGCCTAAAGGTAGAAGGTGGAGACTCAATAATGGTGGAAGAAAGGCCTTTTTGTAAAGGAAGCAGGGATTACAAGTTTCAAAAAGAGCTTCCAAAATTTTTGGTACTTGTTAGCTTTCAACCCTCATTGCCCCTATCATAAGCATATAGAAGTGGTTAAGATTAAAGTGGCAAAGCTGGAGTATATGCTTGACGAACTATAAGTTGGCAATGTCAAGTCCCTTGAATATGAGGGCTACACCTCATGGATACTCAACTTAGGGCCCAGGCAAGTTCTTGTCACTATAGGTATTTGCAAATCATTGAGAACCGCCAACGGGACACCCCTTGCACATGGTACAGGAGCATTCCTATAACCAAAATGACAAGGCAAGCAGACAATGAGCATCTCAGCAATCTTTTTATTTACCATATGCATAGCTTTTTATTGAGGATGTTTCATAGATAGCTCACTATGGTGATGCTGCAAGTTTCCACCATGATTAGGCATGGCTTAGGCTAGCTGCCCGGGCGTTTCTCTAACACAGAATACAAACTCCATGGACTTACAAGTTACCACTTCATTTCACACCGGTAACATCCATAGACAAAAGAGCATGATATCAACGGAGTACAGAAGTACAAGTGCATATTGAAAGTGTTCCCCGTGACAGCACGATTCTGCTAATCCCAACTTATAAGTGCAAGCATATACAACAAAGTTGTCTCAATGGTTCAAGTTTATTAGGGGCAAAGAATAAAGTGTGCCATCAAGTTCGTGAGGGCTTTAATCACTAAGTTTTCACATAACAAAATAGTTTTTAATTGGAAGATAGTTGAAAACAAGAATATACTTGGAATGGTGTAACACACCATGCATAGGAGTTTATAGTGGACACTTTGGAATAACTTGGTTTCTTGGGAGTTGGAAGCATGAGTAGAACTTACTCATACAATTGGAGGCTAGCAAAAGACTGAGAGAAACCAACTAAGAGAGCAATAATGGCCATAATTATGCAATGCAATACAAACTAATAAAATCAAGAGTGGTACTACAAGTCAAGGACTAAATGATCATAGAGGCTAATGGTGACTTGTCATAGTCATAACATGGTGTAAGCATGTGCCAAGTCAACCCAAGAAAAACATCAAAGGAGAATACCACAATACTATGCTTTTGCATGCTAAAACAACGCATAGTTTTTTCAAGGCACACTAAGCAATCTCAATTGTTTGGAACAAGACATGCTACAGCAATAATCACTAAGCATAATGCCAAAACAACACCTAGCATGTCATGCTAAAGTCTAAGTCACAGTCAATGCAAGCTCCTCTTGCACTTCAAGCAAGAACTTACTACTCATTTCCAAACACCAAGCAAACTTATTTGCAAAACAATACATCAAGAACGGGGGTCCAAACTTACTTTATTCAAGCAAACTAAACAACCTAAGCAAAGCAAATGAAAACTAAGATGCTCCAAGAACAACACAACTGTGCATGAAACAATAAAAACGAAGCGTCTAGACAGACCTGAGCTTTTTATTGATGAAGAAGGGGATGCCTTGGGCATCCCCAAGCTTTGACGCTTGTACCTCTTGGATATTTCTTGGGGTGACACCATGGTGGCATCCCCAAGATTGAGCTTTTGTCTATTCTTCATATCATTGCATCATTCTCCCTTCACACCTGAAAATTTTCCTTCATACAAAACTTCACACAATCTTCATTAGCAACATTAGCTTATTCAAAAGATATTAGACCACTGGAAAAGCTTTGGAACAGCAAGTCTTTTCACTAAAAACACAAGCTACTGTAGTAACTCCTTCAAAGAAACTCAATTTACCTGAAGAGAGCTCAAAAAGGAATCAATAAGAAGCAAATGCAAATAATGGCAGAAAACTGTCAAAACAGACCAGCATGTAGAAACGAATTTTTTCTAACATCTTCTGTTGCTCAAATAAAAAAGTGTTTAACTAACGAAAGTTAGCTAACATACTGGGGGATTTATTCATAAATTTTGAGCTCAATCCGAGTTATAGAGCCTCCTCACGAATTTTTTGGTGGAGGACAGAAATCTGTTTCGGGACAGCAACTCCCCAAATCTTATTTCCCTCTCATTAGAGGTCATTCTTGGCACAAAAAGCATCAAAAAGGATAAGGAGAGGTTATTACAGAATTTGAAAGGGCATGTATGCCCCCATGTGTGGTTTTGGTAATTAAATGAAAATCTCTATGGACTAATGTGTAAATTGAGTTTCACTTGTAGGTTTGTCCATTGGCAACACTTGGGTCATGTGTTGGTCTCAAGGTTGAAAGATGAAGAAATGTCCAATGGCTTTGTGGCATTGGATTCATGAATAAAGAAGGATCTTAAAGGTTGATCAAGACAAGTGCAAAGAGTTGCATCAAGATGGATCAACCTCAAGAAGGAATGAAGAAGGGCAAGCTCAAGATGCGTCATCTTTAGAAGATATCATGCTTGAAGCTTGCCATCCTCATGGTCATGGAGTGATGAAGACAAGTTCAAAGAAGAGGTTTCCCCATGAAGTATGGGGGAGAAATTTGCAAGTCTTCATCTTCATCAAGCAAGAGCAAACGAGAAAGGTGCTCCCACTATAGAAGAACTAGACGGTCTACATCAAGTTCAAGTGGGATGCTCAAGGCAAAGGTATGTTCTTGATAGGGTTTTTCTTTTGCCGGTCTCATATTGTTAGTTGGGAGACCGGGTTTAGTATAGATATCCATTCTATCAAGAGGGTGTCTCGTTTTCATCGTTCGGAGAGAGCTCAAACCTTTGCATTCATAGCATCATCTTTCTTGGTTGTTATTTGGTTCTTATCCATGAGAGGATCTAGAGCTTGTGGCCATCATCATAACAAGCTCTAGTTCATCATCTAAGGATTTCACTTGCATATCTTATTGCGGTTTTTGATCTTGCGAGTTTTCTGGATCCACACCTTGGGGGATTCTATCCGTTGTTATCTTTTCAACAAAATTGGTTTCATCCCGTTTGGAGTTCGGATGCAAAAGTTATTGCATTTCTGGTTTTCTGGTTTCTGGAGTTTTCCTGACCGGAAGTTCCGGCTTGCCATCGGAAGTTCCGCTAGGGCATTTTTGCCGCCGGAAGTTCCGGTGGAAGTTCCGGGTCTTCTTCCACTCACGTTTAGTAACCTTTTGTTTTGGATGTGCTATTTGACGGAACTTCAGTCGGAATTTCCACCGGAAGTTCCGCTCGGGCCTAGTTGCCGCCGAAAGTTTTGGTTGAATTTCCGGCTCTTGTTCCGCTCACGTTCAGTAACCTCTCTGTTTTTGTATGCTCTATTTGATGGAACTTCTGTCGGAACTTCCACCGGAAGTTCCGGTGAACCAGCGAAAGTTCCGACCAGGACTCGCGTTTTCAGTTTCTCGCTTCGCAGTTTTTGACCGTTGGCTGTGTGCCACTGGAACTTACGGCATCCCACCGGAAGTTCCGGTCATGGTCGCGAATGCCCATAACGGGCAGATCTGGGAGCCCTTTAAAAGGGGCTCCTCTTCCCCTTCATGGGCACTAGCTTTTCTTCTTGGTTCTTGGCTTTCTCTCTCTCCTCCATTGTTGACCTTGAAGAAGCTTTCCCTCTCCCTTTCACTTCCTATGATTCTTGCATCTTTTTGAGGGATTTGAGAGAGGAGATCTAGATCTATAATCCCCCTAAGCTAAATCCATTCTTTGTGAAGGAATCATTGGGATCTAGATCTTGGAGAGTTTTGTGTTCTCCTCTTGTGTTCTTCCTCCCTTATTCCCCCAATAGCTTTTGTAGCTTTGTTGGAATTTTGGGAGAGAAGGACTTGCCCTTGCATCTGGTGCATAGGTTTTAGTTCTCCTTGGAGATTCGGCGAGTTCAAGCTTGTGGGCTTGTTTATCTTGGGTTCCTTGGAACCCTAGACGGTTGTGTGGTTGGATTGTTGAACTTTTGTGGTCTTGTTGACCTTTTGTGGTCTTGTTGACCTTTTGTGGTCTTGTAGCCTCTTGTGGCTTTGTTGGCCTTTTGTGGCATTGTAGCCTTTTGTGGTTTTGTTGTTGGGAGCCTCCAATTGAGTTGTGGAGTTAGCCCCAATCTTGTACGGGTTCGGTGACCGCCCTCAAGCGTCCCATAGTGGAGCGAGTGCTCGCCTTTTGTGGTGCGCACTCGGGAGAATAGGGTGAGCCTTTTGTGGCGTCGGTGAGTTGCGTGCTTCGGCATCCGGGGTGAGGCCTTGTGCGGCGTTGGGTGAGCATCGAGCCACCACACCTCGAGGTGAGCCATTTGTGGCGTTCGGAGAGCATTGCGCCATCGCACCCCTCCAACGGAGACGTAGCTTCTTTGGAAGTAAACTTCGGGAAACAAATCTTCGTCTCCGCCTCCATCAGTTATCTCTCAACCGATCCCTTTACTTATGCACTTTACATTGTGATAGCCATCGTGCTTGAAGTATTTATATCTTGCTATCACCTTGTTTCTTGTTTTTGCTTAGCATAGGTAGTTGGTGCACTTAGGTGAACTTAGTGGCTAGGTTTTGTGCTCAATAAATTAAACGCTAGTTTTATTCCGCATTTACTTGATCTTAAACCATAATAATTTTAAAAGCCTATTCACCCCCCTCTAGGCGACTTCCTTTGTACTTTCAGAAGTAATAACTTCCAAGACTCAAGGAAACTCTTGGGTTATCTCCCAACAAGTACTTTTCTTTAACGCCTTTAAGTTAGGCACAAGAAGCAAGAAGAATCAAGTATTTTCAAACGAGGAAGCATTAACATCAGACCTTGCTTTCAAAGGAGGAGCAAAAAGCAACTTCTCTCTTCTCATTGGAAAGTGTTCAATACCTTTCTTGAATGGAAAATGATATTTGATGGTGCCTTCTTTCATATCAATGATGGCACCAACTGTTCTAAGAAAAGGCCTTCCCAAAGTAATAGGACAAGAAGCATTGTATTCAACATCCAAAACATAGAAATCAATAGGGACATAAGCATTGTTAACCATAATGAGAACATCATTAATACTCCCCATGAGTTTCTTCTTAGCATTATCATTGAGTGGGACATTCAAATAACAATCTTCTAATGGTGGCAAATCAAGCATTTCATAAATCTTCCTAGGCATAATAGAGACACTAGAACCAAGATCACATGAAGCTTTGAGATCAAAGTCATTCACTTGCATATTAATAATGGGTTCCCAACTATCTTCTACTTTCCTAGGAATAGAAGCTTTGTGTTTTAGCTTCTCTTTCTTAATCTTAACAAGAGCATCTGTAATGTGTTTGGTAAAGGCAACATGCATATCACTAGCATCAGGACTTCTAGAAAGTTTTTGCAAGAACATAATCACTTCAGAAATATTGCAACCATCAATATCAAAGTCAAACTTAGTATCACTAGTAGTAGGATCAATAGGCTTAGGCATAGTAGGAGTAGGAATAGGGACTATTGGTGTTTTAGTGGTGATAGTGCACACACTATTGTTTCTATCAATTTGAGCTTCCCTTTCCCACTTAGCATGAAGTTGAGCTAAAAGTCTAACATTTTCATCAATAGTAACTTGTATGACATGAGCAGTAGCAAAGGTGTTTTCCATAGTTTCAGGTTTAGCAACCATTTTATTAACCAAGGAAGTTTGAGCTTCAGACAAAGAGGATATATTTTTCTCAATAGTTAAAAGCTTTTCCTCTATAGTCTTATTGAAAGTGGTTTGTTTACTAATAAAGTCCTTGAGCATTACTTCAAGTTCAGAGGGGGCACTTCTAGCATTATTGTAAGAGTTTCCATAGGAGTTTCCATTATTAGGAGGATAAGGCCTATAATTGTTGTTGCTACCAAAATTATTCCTATAAGCATTGTTGTTGAAATTATTGTTTCTAATGAAGTTCACATCAACTTGCTCTTCTTGAGCAACCAAAGAGGCTAAGGGGACACTATTAGGATCTAGAGGAGCGTTCCCATTAACAAGCATAGCCATAATAACATCAATCTTTTCATTCAAAGAGGAAGTTTCCTCAACAGAATTTACCTTCTTACCATGTGGAGCTCTCTCAACATGCCATTCAGAGTAGTTAACCATCATATTATCAAGGATCCTTGTTGCATCACCCAAGGTGAGTCCCATAAAAGTACCTCCAGTAGCAGAATCCAACAGGTTTCTTGAGGAGAAGTTCAAACCTGCATAAAAAGTTTGGATAATCATCCAAGCAGTGAGTCCATGAGTAGGGCAATTTTTAACCAAAGATTTCATTCTTTCCCAAGCAGGAGAAACATGTTCACTATCAAGCTGTTTAAATTTCATAATGTCACTTCTCATAGCAATAATCTTAGCAGGAGCATAGTACTTTCCAATAAAAGCATCTTTGCACTTAGTCCAAGAATTAATACTATTTTTAGGCAAAGAAAGCAACCATTCTTTAGCTTTTCCCCTCAAGGAGAAAGGAAAAATCTTGAGCTTAATAATATCTCCATCTACATCCTTATACTTTTGCATTTCACAAAGTTCAACAAAGCTATTAAGATGGGCAGCAGGATCATCAGAACCAGCACCAGAAAATTGCTCTCTCATCACAAGATTCAACAAAGCAGGCTTAATTTCATAAAAGGTAGCATCAGGAGCAGGTGGATCAATAGGCGTGCTTAGGAAATCATTGTTGTTGGTGCTAGTGAAGTCACACAACTTGGTGTTCTCAGCAGAGTTCATTTTGGCAAAGGTGGGCAAGCCAAAAACAGCAGCAGCAGCTAGAGAAGGAACTAATTTTTTTGTGTTTTTGGATAAAGCAAGCAAACCAAACTAGACTATTTTTTTGGGTTTTTTAAAAAGAGGCAAACAAAACCAAACAAAAGAAACAAAGCAAACTAAAAACAAAGTAAAGAGAAAGGAAGTGAAGGACTCCCCTAGTGAAGACGTCCTTAGCATCCCCGACAACGGCACTAGAAAATAGCTTGATGGAGCCCACCAATTGTCGTGGGACACTTCGTTGGAAACCCCAAGAGCAAGGTATGAAGCAGCACAGCAGCAAGTTTCCCTCAGTAAGAAACCAAGGTTATCAAACCAGTAGGAGGAAGGAAACGTCACACAGGTGTTGTAAGCAACGCAGAGACCTGCACAACACAAACTCAAGACTTTGCCCCAACGAATCAGTGAGGTTGTCAAGCTCACCGGTTTGCTGTAACAAAGGATTAAACATATGGTTGGAAGGTAATGGTTTGCAGCAAGTAAACAGGTAACAGTGGAAGATGTATCAATGGTAAATATTGGACCGGGGTCCATAGCTCACTAGAGGTGCTCTCCTTAAATAAACAACATGGCATGAAGGGTAAACAAATTACAGCGGGGCAATTGACAGGAACTGAGCAAGGCATAACAATGCAATTACTAGCTAGAAAGATCCTATGAGGTTGATTGGGAAATACAACAATATACATAGACCGTCATCCAACTGCATCTATGACTAGAAGTCCACCTTCAGGTTATCATCCGAACCCCCTCCAGTATCAAGTTCCAAGCAACAGACAACTGCTTTAAGCAAAGTGTGTAAGGTAAACATTCCACATGTTCCATGAACAAGAGACTGTTGTTTTCTCCCTAGTAGCAACAACACATCTACAACCGAAGAGATTTCTGTCACTTCCCTTGGAAACTAGAGGCATGAACCCACTATCGAGCATAAATACTCCCTCTTGGAGTCACTAGAAACTACTTGGCCAAGATAACCACTAGCAACGAAGAGCATGCAAGATCCGAAACAACACAGACATGATAGAATCATAAAGATAAAACCATTAATCAAACCAACATAATAATCTCAATATCCATCGAATCCCCGCAAACACAACATGCATGATACAAATACATTAGATCTTGATCATGAACGGAGCTCACAAGATCTATACATGAAAGCACAAAGGAGGAGATACAACCATCTAGCTACTACATGGACGCATAGTCCAAGGTGGAACTACTCACGAATCATACCAGAGAGAAGGCCTCCGGGATGATCTCCCCCTCCGGCAGGGTGCCGGGAAGAACTTCAGATCCCCTTGATCTAGGGATGATGGTGGCGGTGGATACAAGCGGTTTCGTGGATTTTTGATCGGGTACTGAGAGTTTCTGCATCGGGGGCTTCTTATAGGCGAAGGGGCGAGACCGGGAGGCGGCCAGGGTGCCCAAACCCTAGCCAGGCATGGGATAGGGCCCACCCGCACCTAGGGTGGGTCTGCCCCCCTGGTTGGCCTTCCGGGCTCCCCTCTGGATTTCTTGTTCCCCACGAAAAGTTATTGACTTTGTCCTTCGTCCCGTCCAATTCCGAGAATATTTCTTTACTAACTTTTGTGAAACCAAAAACAGCAGAAAACAGGCATCTGGCACTGTTGCAACTTGTTAATAGGTTATTACCAGAAAACATGTAAAAAGGACCTCAAAGTGTAGACAAGTAAAGCAAAGTAGATACTAAACAAGCATGTAGCATCAAAAATTATAGATACGTTTCCAACGTATCATGGTTCCTCGTGATCCTCGAGTCAGTTGATATCCCCGTGTCACTCGGGGGTCGTCGGTCTTCCTAGCTAACAAGATCCTATCTATGTAGAACAAATCATGTTGTCTGGGCCCTTAACCGGACAACAAGCATTAAGCATCCCATAGATAGTCAAGCGCACACAATATAGTAATTAAAATCGACCACAAACTTAATGGAAATTATATAGGCACATCACATCTCACCAATCCCTTACATCTCTCATGCCCAAGGGAACTTACTCACACATGAGAGAAGAAAGCATCATCGATATAATTAAATAAAGGGAGTTCTTGATATTACCATGGAGATCCACAATAAGAATAGAAATAAATCCAACACAATTCAAGATGGGAAGAACAATCTTAAACCCTAATCTTGCAAGGCAGAGATCTCTCTATCTTGAGTACAAGCAATGGCTATGGAGGTGTGGTGTCTAGGAGGTCGAAGATCGTGGAGCGAGATGAAAAACGTCTTCCCCTTCTTCTCTGGATCTCTTCTTTCTCCCTTCTGGATGGGATGGCGGCTGCTGTGTTCTGTTTTCGTCCTCGGCCTCTTAACGAAAGTTGTCCCTTTTAACAAGATAACGGCGATGGCAACTATACGGCGGGAGAAAATATTCCTGCCATATAGTTGCTCGTTAAAGCTACTGTATGCCTCCCTCGATTGCTTCCAAAAAGAGACATGCTTGTTTTTGTCTGAATATTGTGTTTTTGCTATGTAAAACCCCCTGTTGATGTTCAGAACCTGAAACACACATTGAAAACCAAGTTTTCTTTGCTACCGAAGTATTAGCGTTAGGTAAAGCTAGAAAACCATCAAATCCAAAACGAAAACCATCAATAGAAACCATAAAAAATGTGTCGAATCTCACAGCTATCATACCTCCTTCCTGCAAGCTTCTTATTCTTTGGCAAAGTTGGTACACTTGCTGATAAAAGGGCCTGAGATAGTCTTCACAAATGTTGACCATCTTGGATAGATGCCATATGCTAGGTAATATCCCTTGTTGTAGTGGCGTCCATTGATCACATAGTCCACCGGAGGAGCATGACCCTCAGCAAGCTTGGAGAAGACAAGAGAGCACTGTAGGACATTGATGTCGTTGTTGGATCCTGCCATACCAAAGAAGGAGTGCCAAATCCAGAGGTCTTTTGTAGCCAATGCCTCAAGTACCACACTACACCCTCCTTTGTGGCGTTTGTACATTCCTTGCCAAGCAAACAGGCAATTCTTCTATTTCCAATGCATACAATCGATACTTCCAAGCATCCCAGAAAATCCTCTGTCATCATTGATTGCTAGGATTCGAGCTGCGTCTTCAGCAGTGGGTGATCTCAGATATAATGGTCCAAACACTGCAATCACTGCCCTGCAAAACCTGTACCAATAATTGATGGTGATGGACTCGACCATGCGGAGATAGTTATCTCGTGTGTCACCGGGAGCTCCGTATGCGAGCATTGTCATAGCCACCGTGCACTTTTGGAGTTAAGAAAATCTCACCATACCGGTGCAGTCCTTCTTGCATCTGAAGTAGTTGCCGAAGTCCCGGAGGGAATACACAATCTAAAGGAAGATCTTCCGACCCATCCTGAATCAGCGTTGAAACACTGCCTCGCCACGTCGGCGAAGTAGTCGGCGTACAACATGCAATAGCCCTCCATCCACTGCCTCATCTTGCACTTCTAGCATCCTGGAGCCGAGTTGCCACGTCGTGGCTTGGTTCCGCGTGTACAGGCCGGCCAGGCAGGCGAGGTTCATCATGTGCTCTTCATCATCACTGACGATCGCCTTCTCTTCCTCCATCAGCATGACGAACATCTGCTCATCATCGTCAGAGTCCATGGTCTAGCTAGGCAAAAACGTAACATCTAGTAGGCGTGTTGGGCGCGCAGCTGGCCGCGGAACAGCCGGCAGAACTGAACCACGACGCGAGAAGCGCAAAGAGGAGGGAGGGGAACTAGGCGGCGGCTGGTTCTTTTTGTGGAGCCGTGTTTGCGGCGGAGCGAAGAGGGGTGGTGCCGGCGACAAAACGATAGCGAGGGGGGACGAGTGAGCAAAGCGCCAGGAGGAGAATCTTTGAGTGGAATGCGGCTTCTACCGCCGACGGAGCTGGCCCACTAGTCTTTTTCCTTCATCCAGCGCCCTAGGCGAACGCTGATGCGCTGGGATCGACCTGTGTTTTCTGGATGTATTTTGGACCAAATTCGGACGAAAACAGGGTGCTAGGGGCGCGACTGGATCGATTTTCACCGCTCGAATGTACAAAACAGCTCCTAGGGGTTGTTCTTGGGGACATGAGTAGAGATGCTCTGACCATGATAAAGCCTCACCAAGGGCACAAGCAAATCGCGTCGCGAGGGAAGGGAAGATTTTAGGAGTCACCTCTTGTTGCCCTGACATCGTCCGTGGGAGTTACACGAGGTGAAGAGTCTATGTTAGGTTGTGTGAAGAAAACAATTTTTTCTTTTCAATATATTCTAAGACAATTTCTGCTTTGAAAAAGAAGTAATGCCCTATTTAACAAGAAAATGACAAGTAGCATGTCATCTCTTGACTCGCTGGATAGTCTTGGTCATAGCAGCCACGGTGGCCCACTCTCCTTTTGTATTTGAATTAATGACCACCACCATCCTCTGCTTATCCACTTTGCGACGTCAGAATTTCTTGGCCACTTTTGCGCTAGAAAATGATCATAGCAGCCACCCTCCAAGCCATCCACGGCTCCACCCATAATAATGTTGTATTACTTACAGTAGTAATTGCTAATTTTTTCATCTATCAACCCTATCCGGAAATCCTTTTACCCGCAATAAAAATCTTACATTTCCGGGAAACAAATCAGTACATAATTATAGGGAAATTATACCATTCCATTCACGTTGCGAACAATAAGAAGAAAAAAAAAACGAGAAAAGGGAAAGAAAAGGACAATGCGAAGCAACAAGAGCAACAACGGGAAGGCGAATCACCGGCGAGATTTCGAAGCAGCAGCAGCAGCAAAGGAAGGCGGACGCCAATTTCGCGCCCCTGCCCTATAAATACCCAGGCCTCCGGCTCCGGACATGCCGCCTCCTCCTCCTCCTCGCCGAGCCCGCGCACTCTGCCCCCACTCCACCGCCTCCTCCCTCCGTCTGCCCGATCCCCCACGGTGCGTCGTTCCTTCTCGCCGATTCCTCTGTTTTCCCGCGATCGATTTCGTGCTGTCTTGTGTTGGCGGACGGATCAGGTTCCGGTAGGAGTCTGATCGATGCCTAGTTGACTGCGGGTTCCGTCCTGGGTATGGATCTGGATCGCTGGTGTTAGCGTATCGAGGTTTCGGTTGTACTAGATGCGCGTGTGATGAATTCCGCAATGGATCGCGATAGTGTTCTAGTCAAAGTACCTGTCAATTCTGCTGTGTTTTCCTTATAGGAAAATCTGTCTCGCTTTCCTGCAATAGTCGGGCTATTCAGAATCACGGAAACTAACTGGATTGCGAAATGTGTGATTATCGAGCTTTCCAAATCGTACCTGTCATTTTCCTAATAGATTTCTTAAGACTTGTTGAGCTCTCCAGCTGACGGTGTCTCCTTTTTTTTTGTGTGCGTGCACCAGATATTCATTCCTCTCGATTCAGATCCAGCCTCGTGGTTGGTTATTGTGTCGGTCGCCCTAGTTGGTTGGGTCAGCGCTCTCCTTTTTCGGCTCTGATTTCATCGCAGCCTTGTGGTTGGTAGAGAGTTCTTAATGTCCCTTGAGTGATTGTGAAGCAACTTTGCTGCATACTTACTTTGCTGTTCAGAGCACTTTGGAGTTGTGAGAAATTGCGATCCCATTTTTTACTTGTCAAGTGTCTTGCTGATTAATATTTTTAGTCGATCATTACTAGTTCTTAGCTTGCTATCTGCAAAGTTTTTCATATCCACACCTAATGTTTAATCACATGTTTAGCCTCACTTGTAGTTGCTGCAGTTGTTATTTATGCAGGTAGTATAACTTTTTGTAAACTGGGTTTTACCTTTATATGCAACTTAACATTTTTTTTTATAATGCAATAGAACAAATTTCTGCAATCATCTTCCTCACAATGTTATGTAAGAAACCACTGTTTGAACCTGAACAGATATAAAATTTTCTTGTAGGAGTTTAACTGAAAATCATAGCTGACCAGAACGGGATATCATGAAGAGAGTCTCATCGCATGTCTCCATCGCCTCAGAGGCTGAGATCAATCTTGATCTCTCACGGTTGCTGATTGACAAGCCAAGGTTCGCGTTGGAGCGAAAGAGGTCATTTGATGAACAGTCATGGAGCGAGCTCACCCATCGGCAAAACGACGGCTTTGATAGTGTAATGCATTCACCTGCATTCCGCACTGGTTTTGAGTCACCATTCTCAACAGGAACACACTTTGGTGAGCCAAGTGGACCACACCCGCTTGTGAATGAGGCATGGGAGGCACTCAGGAAATCTGTAGTGTATTTTCGTGGCCAACCAGTTGGTACAATTGCTGCGGTAGATCATGCATCTGAGGAAGTGCTCAATTATGATCAGGTAAAACCTTCTTTCGCATATCTGAAAACAGGTCATCCTTTATTTTATAGATTCGGATGTTTGGACGTATCTAAATCAGTAATTTAGCACTTCTGGTTGCCTTGTAATTTCCTTCATTCCATCTGCTATCAACTGGTGAAATTGAAGGTGCTCACTTGGGTCCTGTATTATCTGAAATTAATCGTTGAAATTTTACATTTAAATTTGATCATCATGGGATGTATGGCTTCGGATACTCTGCTTGCTTTATAGTCATGGTTCTCTTGCATTTTATTTTTGTTACTTTTTCTTAAATAACTAATATTTGATGCTGCACTATTATTGATTTTATCTTGCAATGGTAGGTTTTTGTCCGGGATTTTGTTCCTAGTGCATTGGCTTTTCTAATGAACAACGAGCCTGAAATAGTGAAGAACTTCCTCTTGAAAACTCTCCACTTGCAAAGCTCAGAGAAAATGGTAGACCGGTTCAAGCTTGGAGCAGGAGCAATGCCTGCAAGTTTCAAGGTGGACCGTAATAAAAACAGAAATACTGAAACATTAGTTGCAGATTTTGGTGAGAGCGCGATTGGCAGGGTGGCACCAGTGGACTCTGGATTTTGGTGGATTATTCTCCTCCGGGCATATACAAAGTATACTGGAGATGCTAGTTTGTCAGAATCTCCTGATTGTCAGAAGTGCATGAGGTTGATACTGAATCTCTGCTTATCTGAGGGATTCGATACTTTCCCAACTCTGCTCTGCACAGATGGGTGCTCAATGATTGATCGTCGAATGGTATGTGCATTTCAAATATATTTGATCTACTATATTTAGAACTATGACTGGTTATGCATTTTGTTTACAACCAAAACGAACAATTTTTTTCCTAAACAGTAAACTTAAATTGGAATCTTCAGATAGCCAACACATCCTGACTGGGTGATATTGCATACTTATTGAACTGTTACAAAATTGTAATATTGAGTTTTCCTTATTTTTAAATGAAACCATTAATTGACAAACAGTACGCAAGAGGCCAAGATGGAGTACTATAGGTGTCAATTTATTTATCTGTACGACAAGGCATTGAAAATACATCTTTGCATGAGGTAGGATACAGGATTAGTTTTTTGGTACAAGTAAGAAAAGATAATACTTGAAAAGGTGATCTGTATTCTGAAATATAAACCCTAAAGTTTTCATGTTCTTGCTTGACTTACAATAGTACTTGAAAAAGGCAAACAATATTCTGAAGTATAATCCTAAAGCTTTCCTGTTGATTGGTCGACTTCGAGTTACAACTTTAACTGGATATAAATATCCTATCTTTACAGGATTTAATGCTACCAATGTGATATATATTTTCAGGGTATATATGGTTATCCTATTGAGATCCAAGCTCTGTTCTACATGGCATTACGATGCGCTCTTCAAATGCTTAAGCCAGATGGTGAAGGGAATGATTTCATTGAGAAGATAGGGCAACGGCTGCATGCATTAACCTACCACATGAGAAACTACTTCTGGCTGGATTTCCCGCATCTAAACAATATCTATAGATACAAAACAGAGGAGTACTCCCACACTGCTGTGAATAAATTCAATGTCATCCCAGACTCAATTCCTGATTGGGTGTTTGATTTCATGCCATGCCGGGGAGGCTACTTTCTCGGCAATGTCAGCCCTGCTATGATGGACTTCAGGTGGTTTGCTCTTGGAAACTGTATTGCCATTATATCGTCTCTGGCTACTCCTGAGCAGTCGTCAGCAATAATGGATCTGATCGAGGAGAGGTGGGATGAGCTAGTGGGTGAGGTGCCTCTGAAGATATGCTATCCTGCAATTGAGAACCATGAGTGGAGAATAATTACTGGCTGTGACCCCAAGAATACCCGGTGGAGTTATCATAATGGAGGATCATGGCCAGGTAATCTACTCTTTGCTGGTGTCTAGATTACTTTAGCGCACATTCTTTACTGCAAAGTATCCTAGATTGATAAATGTTTTAGTATCTGAAGAGAATATTTTTCATGAACGAAGATTACACTTTTCATACATATAGTACAGTAAGGAACAGTTAGAAAAACTTAGTTCTGAAGCTACAAAAGGCAACTATAGTTTTGTCAGAAAAAATATGATTCTGAGAGATTTGGTAAACCTCGTAATCTGCTTTCTTCTGATTGCTTGGGGCAAGTGTGTCATTGCTTCCATACCACTTCAAGAGTCAGAGACGTGGCTCTTTATGTTCAATTCTTGGTCTTCTAGTTGCACACAAAACAAATGCACAACCCAAGCTTGGCATTTGATTTGTGCGCAACTAGAAGACCCATGTCGATATACCAAACTGAGCTGAAATAGAAGCCTACGAATATTAATATTCTCACATGTTTACTTTCCTGAGATTAGTATTCTCACGTGTTTCATCTGCAGTTCTTCTATGGCTGCTGACGGCAGCCTGCATCAAGACTGGGCGGCCACAAATGGCGAAGCGTGCCATCGAGCTCTCCGAGGCTAGGCTTCTGAAGGACGGCTGGCCTGAGTACTATGACGGCAAGGCGGGAAAGTTTGTAGGTAAGCAGGCCAGGAAGTTCCAAACATGGTCCATTGCTGGCTACCTGGTATCTCGGATGATGCTGGAGGACCCGTCAACACTCATGATGATCTCCATGGAGGAAGACCGGCCTGTGAAGCCGACAATGAGGCGGTCGGCGTCATGGAATGCCTGAAGGGTTGATTCTTAAGATTTTTTTTACTTGAATGGTTGGTTTGTAAGAAAAAAGGTCCGGACTTGGTGGTAATTGAACTCTGTCAGTTAGGACAGAAGTGTATACCGTAGATGATCGATCCTAGAAGTTGCACTGCATTTTTTTTTCCGTCAAACCTTTGATTTTACTATGAAAGCAACAAGCGAATATTCTGTCAAACCTTTGATTCTGCTCTGGTGATACCTGAAATCTGTATGAACATTGTCAACAGGTGGCATCTCTGCTAGTGAATAACTAGCACATGACTATGAACAGAATATATAGAGAAGAAAACTCATATTACTGAGGAACCATCAGATTTCTCGTGGGGAGGTTTCTAAACAAGATGGATGCCTCACGTGTGGATATCAAATTGCATTGCCAACCTGTTGAAAACATGCACGCGTTCTGGATTAAGCCATTATTATTAAGGTTATTTTTCCAGTAGTTCTCTGGAACATGATATCAGAACCAGAAGCAGAGTAAGTATCGGAGGCAGGATTCGGGACCAATTTGGTCTAGAGCGTCCTATATCCCCTACGATGAAATCTTGCTCTCACCAATAACGATCAACTTGTGCTTCAAACCAAAGACAGCCATGGAGACCCAACCCGCCGAAACCTCTGATTCGAGGGCCGTCGCGCCTCGTCCTCGCTGGGTGCTGCTCGACCGGCTCGGCCACCGGGACGACCACGTCAGCGCCGACTATGCCACCGTGGCGTCTTCTCGCACCTCCACCGGCCAGAACATCCACGTGTCCTTCCGGTTCGCCGCGCCGCCGGCGACCTCCCGCCTCTACCTCCGGTGGCCGCAAGGACCCAGCAAGGAGGACTCGTCTTTCGCGTACCCCCGCGTCATCGCCGCGCACGGTGACTCCGTCCTCTTACAGCTGACCTATCCGCCCAGCCGCGTCGACTATTTCGTGTACAAGACAAGAAGAGACCAGCCCCCGTCGCTGTCGCTGCTCCCCGAGTCCGCGCACGCCAGGTGGCCCAACGCCGCCGACAGCTCCCGTCCCCCGCCACCCCCCGGATGGGTCCTGTACACCGGCTCCTCCACAGAGAAGCGGCACCGCATGGTGCACAGGAAGGCCATCGGCATCCTCCGCCGCCGCGAAGATCACGCGTTCGCGGTGGCCGAGCTCTCCAGGACGGGCGGCAAAGGCATGCCGGTGGCGTTCGAGCTCTGCGTGCTCCTCTCATCGGGGCTGGCGGCCAACACAGCCTGTGACACATGGCAGTTGAAGCGCGTGCAGATACGCGACGCCAAAGGGTTCCAGGTACGGGCGCTGACGTGCTGGGAGACCGACGCCGTCGTCCCCGTCGGTGGCCGCTCCCTGTGCTGGGTCGACTACTACCGCGGCGTCCTGCTCGGCCACGTGTTCGAATCCGAAGAAGGAGGCTCCAGCTTCACGCTCACGTATGTGCCGCTGCCCGTCGACACGCCCTGGGCGAAGCCCGACCATGGCCAGGAATGTCCCGAGGCGTCCCGGAGCGTGGGCGTCGTCAACGAAGACAAGGTGAGATTTGTGAAGGTCGACCGCGGCCCGCTATCCGTCTTCATCCTCACCGTCTGGACCCTGAACAGTGCGTTGGAAGGCGGCATGGAGTGGGAGAAGGACGGCGAGTTCCGGGCCGCCGACCTCTGGGCCTTCTCCGGCTACGAGCATCTCCCGCACGTACCGCCGGAGTACCCCGTCGTGAGCATGGACGACCCCGACGGCCTCTTCTTCCTGGTGAGCGAGGGACGCCACGCAGGCATCCATGCCGCCGCCGACCACACCGTGTGGCTGGTCGAGCTCGACACGAGGCGCAGGGCGGTGCGTTCTGTCGCCCGCTACTCCAAAGAAAAGACAACGCGCATGTCGCGGCTTGCCTCCCGTGACGACGACGACGACGACCTGGCCACCGTAAGCATGTTCCATGGCATTGCCTTCCTTCCCAGCAAGATCTCGAAGTACCCAAGCTGCAGGAGTAATGATCCCACGGTTGTTCATCGGTACCGACCTTTCTGAGAGGGAAACCTGCGATGATCTAGTGCTAGTACTCTCTGGACTCTGGAGTAGACGATGACAATGGCTTGTACCATGTCGCTCCTTCCGCCATCGTTCTTGTGTTGGACCGGTTGCATGGACGACTGACAAAGTAGTGCCAGGTCCGGTGACTGCCCGGTTCTATGGGCGCCTCCTAAGATGTTCTATATGACCATGCGTTCTAATAATCCACAAAAAAGAGTGTCTATTTGTTTTGTCTGGATGTTGTAAACTTTAGTCACATTACTAAGTTCTTAGGTCAAGATTTAAGGATATTAATTTTTGTTTGCTTGTTGGAGATACGATTGCTCTCGTCCTCGGGTGGACGATGAGCATCCTAGGCACTAGCCACTGCCACCGCAGAACCCCTCCTCCCCACGTTCCTTTCACCATCATCGCGAAGCCCATTGGGTTGACGGTGGCGGTAGGGCAACTCTTACTCATGGATCTTCTGTTTTGCTTGGGCTTAGCGATGACTATACAGAATGTTAGCCTTGTGACGACACTAAATCGCGTGGACAATTCATTGGGTGTCCCTAGAAAAAGGTCGACCTTTACAAAGGGAAAAGAATAGGACGTGGCTAGCGAGTGCCCGGGCACCAAAACGACGAGTTGGACGCGCCAGGTTTGCCAGTTGGACACCTTTCCACTTTTGAAAAGTTCTCTTGTCCGCGTTTGACTCTTTTTCTCGGTTCCTGCACGGATATGCTCATTTTACCTGGCGCCCCCCACTCGCGACCCCAGCCCGTGATCCCGCGCGCCCCGCGCCAGCGTGTCCTTAAAGCCATCCTTCTGTCCTCTCTCTAACCCTACAGGCCCCAGATCTCGCCCCTAGTTCGTCTTCTTCCTCCAGCCCCGACCGCCATTGCTGCCTCTCCTGGCTCCATGAACCCACCAATCATGGGAACCTCCTGATGCTCAACCATACAGACACGATTCATGTGGAGAGCAGCTCGAGGAACACACCTACCTCTGGAATTGCTCTGCCAGATTCAAGACAGGTACTCCTCTATCTTTTCTGCTGTTTTTCTTGTTGATTCTTGCTCTAATCAACTTTGTGCCAAACACAATCAACTTGGCTGTGCTCGTTAGTAACTTCCCCCAGCTCCTAGAAAACCTATGTTGTCATGTCCTTTAGGGTTTTTCTCTGTTCTTGCAATTCATATGAAAGTTTCAACTTTTGTGGTATTTTTAGCAACTTTCCGCGAACACCTGGCAACACGCCTCAAACCATATCTCGATAATCCTTGATGCACACAAGAACCTCCGCAGCAATCTCTATAATAATCTGATAAACGGTATCACCATCCCGGAGGGATGATACACGGTGGAGCACAATATAATTTTTAGAATAAACAGTTGAAATCCCTAAACCCTAACTCGGTCAGCTCCTTATATGAGGGCTAGGCGCCCCACTAGTTGGGCCGTGACTCGACTTGGTTGGATAGACCCAAACCAAGCCCACACACATAATAAAACCTAATGGCCCACGGCATGATTAGGAATAATAAAACCTAATTATTAAATTATGAAGACACACCTAGCTTGGTGGAGTCCTGAAATTGGGCTACACTTCCTCCGTCGTGCCCATATCATCCCTCTTCAAGAAGCGTTGTGCCCAACGCGTGCGGGTCGGGTCAGAAAGGTGGCATGATATGAACAATAGCTTCACGCGTCTCCACTATCTTCAAGTCTTTATTGCCTTCCACTCCACATCCTCCCTCTCGGCTTGCTTGACTTGAAACAGTCCTTGGCGCCTGCACCACCTTGCGTCTCCATACGAGCTTTGACCTAGGCGCCATCGTCTTCTTCTTCTTCTCAACTCTTGTTGGAACCCATAGTTGTTGAACATGGACCTTCTTTGCACGACCTGACATAAGATGAGTAATTCCTGGACCACACAACCGGTGAACATGTCTATCCTGGCCTCTATGCATCCGCACTATTGTCCCAATAAAAATGCCTCACAGGTTTGCTAACAGAACTGCTCTTGTTACCCCGCTGCACCACATGCACTAGAACATTAGGAGCACAAATATAATCCGTCTGAACACGTGTGTCGACACAAACAACCTTCTGAACACATGCTGCAACATCCTTCCTCTCAGCAATAAGAGAATGTACTTCAACTGGCTTGTCACTAACAAGCTCCACTGGCTTTTCATCTACAGGCATAGCTGAAATAATATCAACATTGTCGCACCGTGCATCATGCTCTTCATCCTGCACCTTAGCTAGCCCAGATTTTGGCTTAGCCTTGCACACCTTATCCTTATGTACCACCAGCTCCACATCAGATTTTATGTGATCATCCTGCATAGGCTTCAAAGTCTATTGTTTGCCACCATGCACAAAAGAATATGTATTTGCTCTTCCAGCATGTGTAACATTGCGATCATACTATGATGGACGACCAAGTAATATCCCACATACCTCCAATGGCAACACATCACACTCAATCTCATCAACATAATCACCGACTGTAAATGGCACACACACCTTATGAGTTACCTTCACCATACCGCAGCTATTTAACCACTATAGATGCTTAGGTTCAGGAATACGCCATGTGGACAACCCTAACGCGGCCACCATTTCCTTGCTAATGCCATTAGTATAGCTTCCTCCATCAATAATCAACTTGCATTCTTTTCCTTTGATCATACACTTCGCCTGAAATAAATTCCAATGCTGGCCCTTTTCAACTTTCATGCAAGCATCGCCTTGTACTTTCTTGAGTTGCAAATTCAGCCCACTCAATGGTACAACATCCCCAGAACTAACCACCTTGTCCAGATCCTTGGACTTCTCCTAAAATCTAGTGCGTAGAAATTGCTTCAAATCTGCCCAACTAGGTGTTGTTATGCCCTTTGCGGTCCTCTCTTCCTTCCACAAACTAGCCACAGTCTCATCCACATGCCGGTGTGCAAGAACAAATTCAGTGTGTCCACCAAACCTGGAATCGAGCGAACAACATTTGGCAAAACCATCATCCATGTCAGAACTCCAAGATCTAAACTCTGCATATGTGGCAGAACTGTCCAACTTCCATTTTATGTATGTGGAATTAAGTGACGATCCCACGACAAGAGTAGTGTAGTCAAAGTACACATCATCCGCTCTATCTATGTTTGTTATTCCCATACGCAAATTTATAGCTCAAACTGATCAACACGCGGCTGAGGAAGGGCGCTCGACCACTGAGACCTTCTATGGTTCAGCAAGGCCGGACGATCGCTTCCAGGAGCTGGAGATCGACCTGTTCGAAGGAAGATGGGCCAGCCCACCAGACGTGTTGCGGCGCGAAGCGATCACTAGGGCGCGTCACTGGAGCGTGATCCCAGCGGGAGCAAGCGGGGCTGTTTTGTCTGCCAGGTAATCAAGGGGGGCCGAGTTCGGTTGTGTAGCATAAGGTGGCTAGCCTCCTTCTATTTTTTTAACTGCTCTCGATCGGATATGACAGGAAGACGTGGAGTCGATGGACTCTAGCCACAACCGATCGCTAGGAACGCGAGGCAGTAACTCGCCTGGATCGGCAGGTAGCGCTGGCGAACTCCATAACGCGCGGGCAGGTGGCCTCCTCCCTTCTTCTTTTTTTGACTAAGACTGATCGGATCTGCTATGAACGGCCTGTGTAACATCCCATCATTAGAGCTTAGAAATAATCTGAACCCAGATATGTGCATTGCATTCATGCATAGAAAATCCGAATAATTTTCGCGCTTTTAAAACAGAACTTGTCAAAGTGATTGGAGCTTCACTTAACTCGATGGAACTGAAGTAGATCATCAAGTTGATTGCGATAAGCTTCAATAAGATCTTTGCTAAAACTTTATTTTGGGTAAGGGAGATTTGTTCTAAGGGTAGATCAAATGTACTATCAGTTAAATCTTAATACAATGTGAATTATACTTGATCATTAGGTGATCATATTATAGTATTCATTATAATCACTCATTAATACCAAGTTAGAGGATATAACACCAAATATGAATTTAACAACTATATCTTAATTCCATCTGCATGTACACTGAGTATCATGGTAATATCTAACCCTACTTCTGAAATAAGGTTGGGTAGGAAAGAAACTAACTTTAGATCATTCACCATATATCTTTATTTCCATATCAATCCTTATCATCTCTGTTGAGTTATATTGCCATGTCTGTTGTTCATCAATGTTGAGAAATCAACTATTGATTCATCCATTCTCAACCTATCAAGTACTTGATCATAACCCAGCTTACAAATAAGTGTTTACAAAGAAACAACTAAGAAAAGGTGAATAGTGATGCTAGTTTCAGATGTCAGTTATTTGATAAGAATGATTGAAAAGAATCCAATCAAAAATATAGTTAATGGAGTTAAATCCCTCCTTGATAGAAAAGGAGATTACAAAGATGAAGTCTGGAGATAGTTACCAGGAGTAGTCCTATTGGATCAAGTAGGTATGGTTAATGAATTATATCTCTTAATTCAATAGAGCTAAAAAGAAGATAATTATAATACAACTGTAATGCTGTATTGATGGAGCCTTGTTTAGCCAACTTGAAATCTAAACCATAATGGATCAAAAGATTATAATGATCAAGCCTTATTCACCAAGATTGAATACTTATGCCATGTATAAGTGGTATTGGTGGATAAAATATGGTTGAAAACCTAGTAGAGGTAAGTTATCCTAGAGTAGTCATTACAAACCACATAAATATGATTTAGGGTTGGAGTGTGAGTTATTGGAGTAAAGTGAATCTAAGATGATATTATTCAATTACAGCTAATATAACATAGAGTTATAAAAGTAGTGTTATTCATCTTAAAGGATAGTCAACTTTAGAGAAAGGTAGTTGGATTCATCCATGAGTTTAGAAGAACGATATATGAATAAGAAGATTTTAATGAGTAAGCTCATCATACTAACCATGATGATGGATAGGAAGAAGTATTATATCTAGGAAAGGAATTCCTTAATTAGAAATCCAAGATATAAGTGCCAAAAGTCACTACTCCAGAATCCACATAAAAACAACAAAGAACGTGTAGACCAGAAAACTTAATCTAACGCCCATAGGAGGAATTTTCACAAGTGCAATCGCAAAACTTGTGCATAAAGGTTTTACATGATCCAAAAATGAACACTAAAGGAGGTAAAAGACTCAAAAAAATGAGTGAACTAGAGAGCTTTATCTCATTGATCATATAAGAGGTACACAATTAGATAAAAAATGCTAAGTGTAAAAAGGATGTAGTTGTGCTATGTTCCATGGCCGATCAAGCTCTGGGTAGTCATCATCCGGGTCACGTCGCTTACGCTTATGATCCTCGTTGGGTCTATCTTGTCAATGAGGTAGTAAGACCCATTGAGTAGCGCCTTGCTTATGATGAACGGTCCTTCCCATGGCGGGGATAGTTTGTGTGACTTCTTCTGCTTAAGTCGGAGCACCAAATCCCCTTCTTTAAACGAGCGATTCCAAATGCGGCGACTATGGTAGCTGCGTAGCTTCTGCTGGTAGATGGCGGATCTTTGGCATGCCAAAACGCGCTCCTCCTCGAGAAGGTCCACATCGAGGCGTCTGGATTCTTCAGGGTCATCTTCATCGTAGGCGGCGACCCTTGGTCATCGTGAAGGATGTCGGAAGGTAGGATGGCTTCTGCTCCATATACCATGAAATAAGGGGTGTAGCCGGTGGATTTGTTGGGTGTAGTTCGTAAACTCCACAATACATATGGCAATTATTCCGCCCAGGCTCCAGCTGCTCTATGTAGCGGTGCCTCAAGACGTGCTTTATTCTCTGCAGAATTAATCCATTGGCTCGCTCTACCTGACCATTGGATTGCGGATGTGCCACAGATGCAAGGTCAAGTCGGATGCCTTTCTCCCAACAATAAGCTTCCACTTCTCCGAGTGACAAGTTGCTGCCGTTCTCGGTGATAATGCTATGTGGGAGACCAAATCTCACCACTAAATCCCGAACAAACCTTAGGGCAGTTGCCCCATTAAGCTTTCTAATGGGTTTAGCTTCTATCCATTTAGTGAATTTATCAACTGCTACTAGCAGATGCGTAAACCCACATGGTGCCGTTTGTCTAGCCCCAAGACTGCAAACGGCCAAGTTATTGGTATTGTTCGCAATTCTTCAGCAGGAACATGTGGTTGGCCGGCATAATACTGGCATCCCATGCATGTCTCAACCAGCTTGTCGGTGTCCGCCTGCGCGGTCATCCAGTAGAATCCTTGCCGGAAAGCTTTCGCAACCAACGATCGAGGAGCGGCGTGACGCCCGCAATCTCTGAGATGGATTTCGCGTAGGATTTCAATACCTTCTAGCTGGGAAATGCACCTTAGGTACACACCACTAGTGCTCCTTTTGTAGAGTTTTCCATTGATTATGGTATAGCCCTTCGCTCTACGTACTATTTGCCGTCTTTCGACTTCGTCGTCGGGCAATGTTCCGTGTTTGATATATTCCATGAACGGTTTTGTCCAAGCCGAAGGGACCTTTGCCACCATGTGGACAAAAGAGTCAACTCTATCCGGGTTGTCGATATCGGCTCCCTTCATAGATGGTGTGCGTAGATGCTCTAGGAAAACTCCTGGCGGAATTCATTTGCACCCTGACCCAAGCTTAGACAGCAGATCAGTCGCCTCGTTTTGCTCCCTAGGTACATACTTGACTTCGTAGCCAAATAAGCTCTTGGCTATCTCGTCCACTTCGTCTCGGTATGCCGCCATCATAGGGTTCCGCGCATTCCAGGTGCCAGCCACCTGCTGGGCAACCAAGTCAGAATCTCCAAAGCAAACTATGCGCTTGATGCCAATATCATTGGCTACACGTAATCCGTGAATGAGTGATTCATACTCCACCATGTTGTTCGTAGACTCAAAGTGGATCTGCAGAACATAGTGTAGCTTGTCGCCAGTTGGTGACTGTAGCAGTACACCAGCCCCCGAGCCATTGAGCAGCTTTGTTCCGTCAAAGGGCATCACCCAATACTCTGGTTCCGGCAACGGAGTAGCATCGGGCATCTCCGTCCAATCTGCAATAAAATCCGCCAAGGCTTGTGACTTGATAGCATCGCGTCACTTGTAGGTGATCTCGAAGGCGGCAAGTTCGATGCCCCACTTCGTGACCCTTCCTGTAGCGTCGCTGTTGTTAATGATGTTAGACAGTGGAGTCTTGCTCACCACTGTGATTGGGTGCTCCTGAAAGTAATGCCTCAGCTTCCGAGAATCAAGTAATACTCCATAAGCTATCTTCTGGTAGTGCGGGTAATGCTGCTTGGACTCCGTCAAGACCTTGCTTACATAGTAAACTGGCCGTTGAACTCCGTGCTCATAGCCTGGTTCCTTCCGCTCTACCACGACGACGATGCTGATTACCCGGTTGGTTGCCGCCATGTAAAGTAACATGGGCTCTCTAGGCTCGGGTGTTGCAAGGATGGGAGCTGAGGAAAGAATCTTCTTGAGCTGATTCAATGCTGCATCTGCCTCGTCCGTCCATGTGAATTTGTTCGCCTTCTTTAGCAACTTGTACAGTGGCAGGGCCTTTTCTCCAAGTCGGCTGACGAACCGACTAACTGCTGCAACACAACCCGTTAGTCGTTGAATGTCCTTTAGGCATGTCGGAAGGTTTATGTTTAAGATGGCCTTGATTTTCTCTAGGTTGACCTCGATTCCACGCTAGGAAACGATGAAGCCCAACAATTTGCCAGCTGGAACCCCGAAGACGCACTTCTTAGGGTTAAGCATCATGTTGTATTTTTGGAGATTATCAAAGGTTTCTTTTAAGTCGGAGATTAAGTCATTTGACTTTTTAGACATCACCGCGACATCGTCCACGTAGGCGTGAACGTTCCAACCAATTTGGTCGTGAAGCCAACGTTGCATTGTCCGCTGGTACGTAGCACCTGCGTTTTTCAGCCCAAAGGGCATCATAACATAGCAAAACGTGACGTATGGGGTAGTGAATGAAGTGGCCAATTGGTCCGACTTCCTCATCTTGCTTTGGTGGTATCTTGAATATGCATCGAGAAAACACAAAAGTTCCGAGCCAACTGTCGAGTCAATGACTTGGTCAATGTGAGGCAAAGCAAATGGATCTTTGGGACATGCTTTGTTCAAGCCGTGTAATCAACGCACATTCTTAATTCATTGGTTCCCTTTTTGGGGACAAGTACAGGATTGGCCACCCATTGGGTGTGAAGCACTTCTCGGATAAAACTACCCTTAAGTAACCTAGCTATCTGTTTGCCAATGGCGCATCTCTTCTCATCTCCAAAGCGTCGTAGAGGTTGCTTTGCTGGTTTGCATTTTGGATCAACGTTTAAGCTGTGCTCGGCAAGTTCCCTAGGTACACCTTTCATGTCGGCAGGTTCCAGGCAAAGATGTCCCTATTCTCACGGAGGAACTCGACGAGCGCGCTTTCCTATTTGGGATCCAGGTTTGTCCCAATGGCGGTGGTCTTAGAGGCATCGCCTACCACAAGTTCCATCGGCTTGGTCTCGATGGCGGCCTTGAATGCAGGAGCGGAGTCGGAGATCTGCTTCTTCGACGCGGGCATCTCTGAGTCATCGACCTTGCTCTGGATCTCTTTGAATTCTTCACTGTAGAGGACAGCTTTCGTGAAGGCTGCTTCATTAATCTCGCAGTCCCTTGCCTTGGTAAAGCTTCCCGATACGGTGATGACACCGTTTGGTCCGGGTATCTTGAGTTTGTTGTAGACGAAGCATGGCTTGGCCATGGACGTGTGGAATATGTCGCGACCAAATATGACGTGGTACACGCTCTTGAAGGGGACCACCTCAAAGGTCATGCGTTCTTGGCAGTAATTATTAACATCACCAAAGGCGACCTGAAGTGTGATGCACCCAAGGGACCAAGCCTCCCGACCAGGAACTACGCTGTGGAAGATGGTGTTGGTCCGCCTTAGGTTTGCCTCCGTCAAGTTCATCTTCAGTGGTGTATCCAGGTACATGATGTTGATGCTGCTTCCACTATCCACCATACACTTGGTGAACTCATTGTCGTCAATCAAGGGGTTGATGACCATGGCGTATTGGTTCTTCGTGGGAATAAGGTCTGGGTGGTCCGTCCTGTCCCAAGTGATTGGAACCTCCAACCAGCATAGGTACTGGGAAACTGGGGGCAGAGTAGCCATCAGGATCCTCAAAGAGGTCTTCTGTTGTCGGGCGGAGGGGGTGCCAAGGAAAGTGTGGTAAACTGGCGCCTTCTTCACGAAGGGGTTCTTCCCTTTGTCGTCTCTCTTGGCGGCTTGCTGGGGTCAACATCCTCGTCCATGTCACTTGAATCCTTAGACTCCTCCTTCTTCTTCTTTCCCTTGCCCTTGCCTCGCGGTCTGTTCTTCCGACTTCGCCTGTAGCCGGACTCCGGGTCTTCCTTGAGGTTGTTGATGAACTTGCAGTGTCGATTGGTGTGAGTGGCTTTGCTGTTGACATCGAGGTGTACAAGGCACGGCATATCGCGGTACTCCTCGTAAATTTGGGGAACACGGTGCACTGCCGAGGTCGTTTCACTTCCTCGCTGCTGTCCACGACCAGCTCCCCTTCCTCGGCCATGTTGTCCACCATCGCCTCGTCCTGCAAAAGTCATGGCGACCATGTCGGTAGATTGCTTTTCTTCTGGAGCGGTTTTCCGCTTTGCAATGCTGTTCCTCCGAGCTTGAGTTGGAACGGCCGTTGCCGGCAGGGAGCCACGAGCATCATCGTCGGCAACTGCGAACTCACTGGCTAACTGAATCATCTGATTCATGTCAAGCTAGTGGTTGTCCTGCAAGCGCTTTAGCTTATGTCGGAGCAACGTGCCCCTTTCCAACCCATCGATGAAGGCAGCCATGGCGGTCTGAGCGTGCACTCCTGCGCAAGAATTCTTCATGTCCAGCCAGCGGGAGAGGTAGGCACGAGATGTCTCGTTTTTCTCTTGCACGCACCGCTGTAGATCGCCAACAGTGCAGGTGCGTTTGTACGTACCCTCAAAGCTCTTGGTGAATGCTTCTTGCATGTCCAACCAATTGCAGATGGATCTCTCCGGCAAGTCGTCAATCCATTGACAGGTCGTGCCTGCCAACATCAATGGGAGGTACTTGACGGCGACGTTGGGGTTGCCTCCGGCAATCTCCACCGTGTTTCCATAGTCCTGCAACCATGTAGCTAGCTTGGCGGTGCCATCATAGGGCTTGATGGTCTTGTCAATCCGGAAACCTTTGGGGTAAGTTGCAGACCGTATCGCAGGTCCAAAGCAACGTGGTCCCAGGTATGGTCCTTCCTGGGCCTCCTGGATCTTATCGATCCGCGAACATGCATCGTACGGCTCCGGGTTCTTCTTCTTGTCAACAGGGGATGGGCTGCGTGAACGACGCAGACCTCCTCCGCCATGGTGACTTCTAGGTGGCGACGGAGGCGGAGGTGGCAGTGGGTTAGCTTTCTTGCTGTTACCCTCCTGCGATGCCTCGCGCCTATCTCGGTTGCTTGTCGGACACGGAGGGTCGTGGCGTGACCTGCTCTTGTGTCCTTGGTTGCGCTCTCCATCATGACGGGTATGCTCCGCGTTGTCGCGGATGATGATGCCTCACTGCCTTGGCAGGGGCATATCCGTACGATGGTGAGCCTTGGGATCTTCGCGATGTCGGGGGGATCGGGGCGGTGGCGATGGGCGACGAGGTCGGGCCTTCTCTCCGTGATCGGAGGATATGGGGATAGCATCCTTCCTGTTGCGTGCATCCCTCCGTCTTCTTTTTGATGAACCCGTCTGAGACCCGACATCAAGAGGAGATCTGTCCCTTGGCGGCTTATGCTGGCTAGACTGGCAAAGCGCTGGGTCGGACTCAAGCCTTTGAGAGGTGGCATTTTCCTGCTGTTTTACCGCCTTGGGCACGAGGTCATAGACCTGTTCCACCGCCTCAGGCGATCTATCCTGCTCCAGAAGGGTCTTGGCGACGGCGAGGTTAAGGAGTGGGGTGGGCATCACCTGCTTGCCTTCACTGTCAATGTATGGCTTGGACTGTGCCGGCTTCAAGGGAGCCCATCCTAGGTTTCGCCGTACACCAGGATCGTTGATGACGCGAGCGGAGCTTTCTTGTCCTTCTGCTGTTGCAGTAGAGTCTTGTATTCAACCTCCATTGCTCTAGCCTTCTCTATGGATTTCTGCACATTGACCAGATCTCGATCTAGCTTAGCGCCTTGCTCCGCGATGGCTTGCGCTTCCTCCAGCAACTACTGGCGCTTCTCGTCAAGTTGGGTCACGTTCTGGATATGAGCGATGGTCAGTGGCTTGACGAGGAGGTTGCCGTACTTCACTCTATCAGCTGGAGTAACCTGGGCGGCAGCAGACGTAGATGCCGGAGGCGGCAAGTTTGCGGTGTTGTTGTTGCTCGGGCCGATGCCGAGTTCTTGCGGCTGTTGCACTGGGTTAGGCGGAGGAGGCATGACCTTTGCACGATCATCATCGGTAGCAATAAGTGGCCCCTTACCCTTGTCCAGCGCGGTAGGCGGAGCTCGTCCAGGTGGATCTTCATCCATCGTTGTCCCAATGGTGACGAACACTTCTCAGGACGCGACAGTGTTCTTAGTTTGCTCGTCGCACATGTACTCCTCCTCCATCTCCTGCATGGCGGAGTCTAGTTCTTCTGGACTGAAATCTATCTCCTCTGAATTTGCACTGTAGTCGGCATAAAGCTCGTCAATCACAGAGTCGGAGGGCGCCAGGACTTCCTCGATGATGGGCGGTGGAGGTGCAATTGCAGTGACGATGATTGGAGGTGGTGGTGCGGCTGCGATGATGGCGGCCGGAGGTGGTGGCGGCGGTTGATGAGGCGGCGGCGCTCCGCCAATGAGCACGAGATTCGTCTGAGCTACCCCGTCGGCCTCCGCATAGCTGTTGACGGTGTTCACCATGCTTTCGAAGGTGAGACGGCCTGAAGCCTGCTGCCGCCTTAGAGAATGTCGGAGTAGCATTCCCTGATCCAGTCCTTCCACAAAGTGATACATAGCATCATCATTGGGATAGTGGGCCAGATCGGCTCGTATACGGAGCCACCTGGCAAGGTAGTCACGGGGGTTTTCGCCCTCTCTCTGAACGCAACGCGCCAGATCGAAGATGGTAACCATGCCGACGAACTTGGATCTCTACTGTCCAGACGCACGGGCGAAGCCGGCGGACTTGCAGCGATCTTCCACCGTTACATCCTGCACAGGGGCGGTTTGGGTGGGCCTTGAATTTTGCCGATCTTTGCCGGCAAACTCCAAAGAGAGATCCGACATTGATCCTTCCACGAACGTATCCTGCCCATAGGCGGTCCGTGCGGGCCTTGATGCTCCTCCGACTCCCATGGAACTAGTGCCCGAGTCGGTTTCGCCGGGATCCAGAACTCGTCGGCAGGGACGATCGGAATGTTGCCGGAGAAGAGAACCTGACCGATGGCTACGGTCTTGCCGATTCCCGCGAAGATCTTGGTCCTCGCCCGCTGGAGAGCCTGAAGCGCCTCTTGCCCCATGGTGGGCGCCAACTGCCATGGTATTGCCGACGAGTACGCCATGGAGGGGTCCTCACAGTGCATGTTTAGAGACGTGGGGGAAGGCGGACGGTTGACGGGTAAGAGGTAACACAACTTACCCAGGTTCAGATCCCACATTGGTGGCGGAATCCTACTCCTTCTATAAATCACTATAAGGGCAATACGCCGAGTTACAGAGATCGGTTCGCTGTGCGAGGTGTATACTAATCGCTACTCGATTTTATGAGGTTGTGCCCTAAAGGCTCCCATAGGCCCGACTTATATAGTCGCCAGGTCCTAGGGTTACAAGGAAAACTCCTAGCCGGACAGGTTACAGAGTCCTACACCGTCTATTACTAGTCTTGTGTGTATTGTACTCCAAGACTCCGGGTACGTCGGTGACTCCAACCGTAGCATTCCTTTATCCGGCATGGGCCTCCCTTTTGGATCCATCTAATTGGGCCGCCCAGCAGGCCATAGGCCATGCTACCAACTATGGGCCACCCGGGTTAGCCGGATAAGAGACGTGCTATAAGGATACCCATATAGCATATCCCCAACACGGTGCTCATACCCAGCCTGATGTTCCTTGCATCGCCCCCGAACTCTTCGAACTCGATGTCCAATGCATTCCACTAGCTAGCATCTGAAGGGTGTGTTAGGATCTTTCCCTTCTCTGGATCATCTTCGGGTTTCTTCCTTTCCGCGTGCCATTGCATTAGCTTTTCTTCCTTAGGATCTACGAAATATCTCTATAGACGGGGAGTGATAGGAAAGTACCATATCACTTTTCGAGGAACTTTCTTGTTCCCTCTCTTGTACCGTCCATGGCCGCACACCGGACATGTGGTTCTCTCCGCGTACTCGTTACGATAAAGTGCGCAATCATTGATGCATGCGTGGTATTTAACGTGCGGTAGGTCTAGAGGGCACACGATTTTCTTGCCCTCCTCTATACTTGTTGGCAATGTGTTCCCGTTAGGAAGACGATCGTGCCAGAATTCCATGTTAGCATTGAAGCTCATGTCGGTCCATTTGTGTTCCGCCTTCATCTCTAGAGTCTTGAGCGTTACACTCAGGTGTGTATCCTCGGGCCGACACCCATGATACAATGGAGTCATCCCATCTAACTCCATTTGCGCCAGCTTGGCTTTCTCTCTGGCTGCAGCTTTGGCGTTGCTCATCTCCTTGAGAAGCAGTTCCTAAACATGAGGGTCCCTTAACACCGAAGTTAGCAGCGTCTGGGTGTTCGCTTCTTCTCCTTCTTCATGATGGTCATGCCCGTCGACTTCTCCTTCTTCGTCATGATGATCATGCCCGCTGGTATATTCTTTGTCATCATGACCATGCCTGTCGGGAGACTCTTCGTCTTCTCGCCCGCCCAAGTCTTCATGATGACCAACACCATTTACTGCTATCTCCTCATCAAAGTCGTCGCGCATGAAACCGCGCCTGAGCAGGTGATCCTCCAATTGTCCAGAATCAGGGTTGATCTAGTGCTGGAGTTTGCATGTTCGACATGGACATCTTATCTGGGTCTTATTGTTCTGAATCATGTCTGCCTTCGCGTCTTTCTTATACCTAGTAACTCGACCTTCGCTCATGCTGACGACCATGGTAGCCTGCCGCGGTATGCACATATAGAGAAAAAGACAGAGAGTAGGTTAATTAGAAACCACACCTTATGCACACACAAACACACATGCATGCATGGTCGTAGGAAAAATTTGGCATGACCTTTCCTAAAAGTAGGACATATGGGTGGTGCAAAAATTTGCTGAAATCAAAATGAATCAACATTTTGGCAAACATCCATGCACCACACCGGGCCAGATAAGCAAAAATAAGAAACTTCTTCCCATGCAAGCATTCATGCACCACACAAGCTTCATGCACAAACATCATCTTTGCGCCATGCATCCATCGCATGTACACACCGCCCGCGCGACAAGCTTTACACCTACAAAACATGCGTATTCATGGCCAAATACTCACCGGGTAGATTCAATACCGAGTCGAGAGCGCCATGTGAGAGAGTGTGGACCAATAGATCTACAGAGAGATAATGGTACACAAATAGAGATGTGGAGGAGAAAAGTAGGTGTGTTTAGATCTACTAGTTGGAGAAAGGCTTTCCCTAACCAATCTATCAACTTTTGTAGGTTTAAATACAACAAAATGTAGAAAATTACAGACACAATGGGGTGGGAGAGAGGAGGAAGACGAGCTGGGAGGAGGGGGAAGAAGGATGGAGAGAGGTGGTAGATAGAGGGGTGCAAAAGCTGCTGCCACCTTTTTGTGCAGATCTGGTCGTAGGCTTCTGTGGCGCATATGGGCGACATGCGCCACAGAAGCGCATGGGTCCCATATGCGCCACAGAAGCTTGGCCATAGGGTCCAGTGGGGCCAGACGGTGGGCCCCGGGAGAAACTTCTATGGCGCATCTGTCCATATGCGCCACAGAAGATATAAACTTCTGTGGCGCATATAGACAGATGCACCTAGAAGTTTGGTCAGAGCATAGTCAAAGCCCGCCTGCGGTGGGTCCCACCTGATCATTCTGTGGCGCATCTGCCCATATGCGCCACAGAAGTTTCATGGACCAAGGCCTGGTGTGGGTCCCACCAAACTTCTGTGGCGCATCTCTCATAGCCATGCGCCACCGAAGTTTCATGGTTCTGTGGCGCATTGTTTCGGATGCGCCACTGGAAAACTTCTGTGGCACATGGTCTGAACCGTGTGCCACACAAGGTCTGTCTATCTATAGCTAGTTTCCTAGTAGTGCATCCTTGATATCATTGTTGTCACAATCACTTTGGGAAAAGTTGTTTCTCATGTTGATCATTTGGTTGGTCATCCTTTGCAACAATTGGGATTGGGTTTCCAAAAACTTTTGCATGGTTGGGTCTAACTCATTGTTGTTGGCTAAAAACTGTGTTCTCACTTGATTCAACTGGGCTTGGGTTGCTAGCAGTTGTTCTCTCATGTGCATCTCTTGGTTGTTGTTGTCACCATCCTTGATGTTGGAGTTTCTTGCAGAAGTCATCTATTTGGGTTGGATTGGGATTAGAATAGGCAAAAGGTTTCTAGGGAAGAAGTCTAATCACACACAACAATTCACACAAGCAATGTGCAAGCAATCACAATCATGCATTCCACTCAAACAACAAGATTCAAGCACATTTTTAGGCAACAAAATATTTTTGCTACACCACATAAGTTGGTGTGATCAAAATATGATCTAAACTAAACACTAGTATGGTGGTCCAACTATGGGATTTTCTTGAGACCATTCCATTCTTCTTAGTTGTTTCTTCATGAATGAGATCATGGCTTCCTTGAAAAAATCCTTGCATCTTGGTCACAAAGCTTCAAAGGTGATGATGGTTCCTTCTAAGTTGTGTTTCCTTAGTCTTCAAGTCTTGAGCAACATTCTTGTCTCACTTGTAGTCCTTAGTGATGTCCAAGTTGAAGTCCTTGATGAAACTAAAGTTGAAGTCATTAGTGATGTTGATGTCATTGGTGATGTCCTTTGCTCATGTTGAAGTCTTTGCTCATGGTGGAGGCTTTGTCCATCAAGTTGAAAAGAGGGGAGATGTAGAATCAAACCAAAAAGGTTGAGGAAAGAGTTTACTTGATTGTTTGTAGATAAGTTTGAACAAAATACAACTCCTATTTTTCTAAGGGGTTTTGTCCAATCCTAGGGTTACAATCCTACATGCAACACAGTGCTCTGATACCATCTGTAGAGGTCCCAACCTGATAAGGTAGAGATCCATGTGTTTACAATGCTAGTCCTTGGATCAATAGCTAGCACCCACAGTCTAAGATGTAATATCAAGAAACAAAGGTCATAATACAACTTTATAACCAGGAATAAAATAATTCATTACATCTTACATAGCTCATTTGGCTTTCTCATTACAATGCAGCAGAAATATATATATAGTATGGAGTCCTTCATCTTCAAAGTGCCACAGGCAATCATGTTGGTTGTAGACTTGTAATCCTGTTCAACACACTTCACTAACACCAAACAAAACATGCAATGTAATAAGTTACAGCCACAAGGGTCAATACATTTGAATTGTATTGGCAAGTGATACTATGGTAGAAAAGTGGTATCTATCATCTATATGCATTTGGCTAAGTGGATCTTAGGCTTGCTTTGCTCAAAATAGTTTTTTCTTATCATTTGAAAACACTAAGTTTTTGTTTGTCAAATCACCCAAGGAACAACCAATAGAATTGGTTAACCTTTAACCCTTGGTCAACCACAAGCTTTTAACTTAGAAATTGGGATGAGGAGATCCTTGATAGCTTACATGTCTTGATGCTCAAATTGTCCATTGCCGGGGACACAGCTAAGTACTTAGATTTTACTCTCTCGAGAGGTGGTGCACTTTCCCCACAAGACTCAGCATGCATCGAGACAAGATCTTTTAGAAGCCTTCCCTTAGACCAAAATGGATGCGTTCCAAAGCTATCACCACCTACCACCAACTGTCCATCTGGCTAAGTTATTGCAACCTATATGATCCAGGCAGAGCCCATATTGCCATGTGGCTACACTTGAAGCTTCTCAACATTTGACATCTCAAATCTCTTTGTTCCTGGGTGGCTTTCCACAAGTGAGATACACTAGGGTAAGCCATGAATATGGGGCCCTGTGTAACCACTCAACATAAACCTTTCACACCATTCCACCCAGGTGATTCATTCACATAGTTGTTTTATTAATCAAAACACAAGTCATTGACTTAGAAATATTTCTGTAGGGTTCGCAGCATAGAAAACAAAAAATTTCCTACGATGTGAACTATGTACCAATATCTATCTATTAGATACAAACAACGGGAGGATGTATATCCGTAGAGAACATACCCTTGAAGACCGACAAAGCTTAACGAGTTCAACTCGTGGTTGATGTAGACAATCTCTTGCCGATCTCAAGATCGAGAGGAAGTCCTAGCGCCGCAAAACAGCAGCGCATCCGTGCTCGCACACATGTTCGAGGCACCGAGCAACCTCCGCCTCCTCGCTCCAGCGATGCAGCGGAAGCACAACTCTTTCTTGCCGAAAATCCACCGGGAACATGTATCTCGCTAGTCCGAGACCATGGGGGATAAATTCTAGAGGGGGAGAGAGATCCTTCACGAGGAGGTGTGAGTGAGAGAGAGAGGGAGGGGGCTCCTTTTATAGGGATAGGGGGGCACCCAAGGGTCCATGCGCCCAGCCATGGGGCTGCCCCCACCTCTTCCACATTCATGTGGGTGGACACTCCACTCACTCAAATGTCTTTCAATTCCCTCCACTCAAAAACCCACTCAAATTCCCATTAAATTTCCACCAAATTTAATGCAAACTCTCATTAAATAAAACTCCTTTTATTTATCCAGAATTTTGACAATTACTTTAATGACAAACATTCACATATAAACCCTTGCTAGTATTTCATTTCACATGCAGAAACACTTTCTGCAATTTCACCCAAAAACCCGTTTCGGTATCTAGTGAAATAAATTCCTGCGCTTGTTATTCTTTTCGGCATGAAACTTTTGCTCCAAATGGATGTCAGTGTCTCTTAAGTGTGTCACCCTATGGTTCGCGAACAATGCGGACATGATCGAGACCCCTCTCGGATCAATAATCAGAAGCGGGATCTGGAGACCCATACTGACTCCCACACATTCAACGATGACTTTCTTGTGATCGTCGGAACCTTTTATGCTAGTATCTTAATCCTTTTGTTTCGCGATATATTACATGTCCAAGATTTGATCATCGGTATCTCCATACCTAGTTTGATATCGTTACTGACATGTACTCTTTTCTCGTTCCCGTGATATAACATTCTAGTGATCAAATCACTTGCTTGCAAGCTAATCAATGTGATATCACCGAGAGGGCCCATAGCATATCTATCCATCATCGGGATGAACAAATTCCACTCTCGATCTGTGGGCCTCAACATAACACTTTAGTAGTTCTGAACGCATCTTTATAATCACCCTGTTACGGTGTGACGTTTGATGTTATAGCAGTCATATACTTCGGATTAGGATCACTTCGTAAGTTGGTATAGCAATATAAACTCAATGATTTTTGACCGTAATGCTATACTTCGGATGAATGTTCATCACATCATTACACTAATGTTGTGATAACAACATCCAATGTCCATGATCAGGAAACCTTGATCACCTTGTTAATCAACGAGCTAGTTTATAAGAGAGGCATATCCTTTTGTTTATTAAACACACATGTATTAACGTTTCTGTATTAATACAATTATAGCATGTAAAATAAACATTTATCATAAATAAGGAATACGATAATAACCACTTTATTATTGCCTCTCGGGCATATTCCTTTCAGTCTCCCACTTGCACTAGAGACAATAATCTAGTTTGAAAACTTTGCGTATTGAACACTTATGGCTTTCCGGTGTTCCATATACGCGATTGTAAGTGGTTAACATAATCTACGGATCTGACACTTTCAGGTCCGTGTGTATTTGCATATCTTTGCGTCTCCACGCATCACTCATTCTCCAATGAGATGACATTGTATAAATTTGGTCTTTCGGTGCGACCTTTAGTTCCTTGGGGTTAAACCATGTCGATACTATTGTCATACAATATATCTTTAGTGTTAGCCCTTTGCGAACCACACCTTAGTTTGATTTCAAACTACTTGACACAAATTCCCTCCTTTGCTGCTACTATAGCAGTCATATACTTAGCCTTTTTGTTGTAGTATTCGTCACAATGTCTTAACTATGGAATAGATCCAAATCCATCATGAAAACTCCTTTCCATTTCATTGTGCCACACATAGTTTAAATTGAGATAAACTTAATTTGTATCTTGTGACAAAACTAGTATCAATGTAATGCTTTACAATGAACTATTTGTAATTGTTTGTCACCTCTACACAAATATATTCTTAGTTCTTCCAAAAGATCATATGAATATCCTCACTATTTTCCAATGATCATTTTATGATTCATTCTGGTATATGCTCATAACACTTAGAGCATAGGACATATCTGGATGTGTACATATCATGGTATGATTGATCAAATCATTCTTGTGATTTTACTCATCAAGTGTCAAAGCACTTGAATCTTGTTTCACTTATCAAGTGTCGGTACACTTGAATCTTGATTCAATTCCTTTCCATGCAACAAGAACTGTATCTTGTCGTTTCTATATTGAACTCCTTCAATATCTCATATATGTACGTTTGGCACAACCATATTGGCGTCACAGTCTATCCACTATAGACATTCACACTAAATATTCGGGTTTTGCCTAAGTATTTCATCAAAATGAAATTCTTAACCTTTTTCAATAAAAGATACATCATTTATAATCAACAAGATGTCATCCACATAATGTATTAGAAATATGTCTCAGCGCTCCCACTTAGTTTCTTGCAAATGCAAGCATCTTCACCGTCTCCTGAGGAAAACTCCTTTTCATTAAGGTGAAGATTCCAACTCCGCGATGCTTACTTCAACCATTGAAGTTTGCATGCCCTTTTAGCATCCTTTGAATTTTAACAAAACCCTTTGGACCGTGTCATCTACACGTCCTAGGTAACCATTCTATTAGAAGAACTTTGTTTTGTTTATTCATCTACCATATACCAAATTATATGTAGTGGTTGCTACTTTAATCCGTCCAGACTAAATATCGCTATGAAAGATCAAATCTTGTCATAGTCAACTCCTTGAACATTGTCATAAAATACTTTACGACATGTCGACTATTTCATAGATGTGAAACATCCATGTCTGTTTCTTTATAGATCCAAATACGACCGATAGGTTTTTACACCTTTCCGGAGGGTCTTCCAAGTTCAAAACTTGATTTCTCGTGTATGGAACTATCACGGATTTTATGGTTTCAAGCCATTTGACGGAGTCAGGGCCCATCATCGCTTCTTTGCATATAGTCGGTTCATAATTGTCAAACAATAATGATTTACTCTCAAATCTTAGTATTTGATTGTTTATTCGACCGACTTGGTTCAATAAGAACTTAGATCTCCGTGACCACAACCTTTGATGCACATAAGCTATGAGCATTATGGCAGCCTCTGGAACGATTTCCGGCGCTGCGCAACTCAGCACATTTAGCTAAGGTTCGTTAACCTTATCAAAGTTTTATTGTCCTCCCACTTAACTTTTATGAAAAATTCCTTCTTCAAGAAACTTCATGTTTGAAGCGACAAACCCTTTTGTCCTTGGTCTTATGGAGGAATAACCAATTGTTATTCGAAATAACCTACAAAGACATGCTCATCCGACTTCGGTTGTAAACATCTTACTTATGTTTAGCATACCAAAATTTAAGAAATGACAACTTGGGTTTTACCCCAAACCATAACTTCCATGGTGTCATTTCAACGGATCAAGGTGGAGCTCTTTTCAGTGTAAAAGCGGAAGTCTCTAAAACTTTAATCTTTTAAAACATAATGGCAGTTTTATAAATAATACCTTTGATCTAACCATGTCAAACAAGGTTTCATTACAAATATCAAACACTCCATATTCCTATGGTGTTTCGGGATATGTAAATCTAGGTGTTTTGCTAAACTTGCAACTCAAATAAATCCCTTTATGATAAAATCATAATGCATTTATTTTCTTGTTACACTTGTAACTCAAACAAATCCCTTATGATAAAATCATAAACCATTTATTTTCTTGTTACAATGATTTTCCACTTCATCTTGAAAGTCTTTGAAACGTTTTTCAAATATTTCATACTTCTTTCTCATTAAGTGAATATTCACTCAAATTTCCGGAGAAAGCATATGAAGTTGAAACCCATCGCTTACGACTACACATAATGAACTACATACATTGATATGTATAAATTCCAATAATTTAGTCGTTCGTTCTTCTTTGGCCTTTGAACGAAGTTTTAATTATCACGTGGAAAGTCTCACAAGCGTCACTTGATCAAATCAAAGACTCCAAAAATCCATGAATATGGAGATTCTTCATTTTTTCTTTCCAATATAATTTAAACAGCGATGTCACTTCGTAAGCGATCTTTCAATCATTTGTCTTGCGACATTTTAGCATTAGGTTTTATGGATGTGATTTCTCCAACTAGATTTGTAAATCATCCATCTTATATGGAATACGGTAATTATTTGAACAACCTTTGTTCTCATAATACCTGATTCAAATAACAATTATTAAAACAAAGCTTGAAGTCAAACTTTGATGTCAACGAGAAATACAAACAACGGTTTGTTTGTTTTCGATGAACATCATCACATATTCTCTTTCTAGTTACTTAGGCCATTGTGGTTCATGAATTGCGTAGTTCCGTATGAAATTTCATACCAACCAATTCGGTATCCAATACCCAATAACCACATTGTTTAACAAGCAAAGAATACAACCATAACATGTATATCATCCATATACCTAAATTGGATATTTCCAATCTTTTCTTTTCTGCCAAATATATTTTATAGATTCTCTTTCAACATTTCCTTTTCCTTTTTAAAAGAATCTATCAACATCAAAAGTGGCGCCATATACATGACACATAGTCCAAAGCGTGTATATTCAAATAATAATACCTTTGAACTTGCACATTGAAGTAGATCAGCATCATCAAAATGATCGGTATTCTTTCAAAATCCATTCTTTAGTAATCTTTTAGTGTAGTAAACACTTTACATACATATTATATTCATCCTTATCATGACGACTTTCATGATCAAGCTACTGTAGCTTATAAAGGCGAATCGTGAGTATAACATTACTTTCCAAAACCCTTTTGGATGATTAGGATGTCTAGCATCTCCAACCTTCGTAAATTCTCATCCAATATGAGAACATATATTATACTCTATCATATTGCAACCAAAACATTGTTTCAGATATTGTTATATCTGCCACACATGATGGTTTCTGAAACAATTCTTTTAGCTCCTAGATAAACTTGATGTTTAAATCAAGAATCATGGAGACAAACATGATACTTAAGATACTAACACTGGAATTGTTACTCTCGATTTAATACCAACTATTAAATTTCACGGAGTAAATAGAGTTTGCTAAAAGTTTGCAATAGGACTTTAAACTTTAGATTGACACTCAACACAATACGATACCAGTTCGTAAAGTATATATCCATAATTCTATAGTTCTATTATCTCAATTACAACTATGCATAAGGTGGTGAACGAATGCCAATGACTACAACAAATTATGCAAATTCACTTTGATTTAATTTATGATAAATTGAGTTCTACTAATCCAAATTAGAAATAAACTCCCACTCAAAAACGACATCCCTCGTGTCTTTTTGGTGATTACATGAACCAAATCCACTACACCAAGTCCGATCATCACGTGAGTCGGTGTAGCTTCAAAGGCGAGAATCCATATGGTCATCATATCAAAACATATGAGTCATGCTTAACCTTTCGGTCCGTGTTCCGAGGCCATGTCTGTACATGCTAGGCTCGCCAAGTAAAAACCTTAGTATTCCCGTGTGTAACTGTCTTACACCCGAGATATGCTCGCGGATTCAAGTACACCCGATCATCACGTGATGTCTTGAAGAGACGAAACATTGTCGGTGCATACTTAAGGAAGAACACATTCTTATCTTGATATCTAAATGAGGGATCATCTTATTATGCTAATAAAACGCCAAACAAGCAATATAAGATGCAATTAAAACATCACATGTTTATAAGTGAAATGATATGGTTCCCGCATATGATCTCCATCATGTGCACCGTGGTATGATCTCTATCATACCTTTATGTGTAAGGCCAAGGTCTATGGAACTTACACGCTATGTGTGTTGTAAGAGTATCATCTCATACTTCTACTTACAACATCACCATATCATAACACTAGCCCAGCAACAATCTAAACTAGACGCCTCTAATTTATCCATTGCAAGTTTTATGTGGCTTAGGGCTTTCGAAGATAGAACCGTTCTTACCTACGGACATGAACCACAACGAGGATAACCAAATTGTTGACAACTCGTTGCAAATTAGATATTGACTATAGTAGGAGAGACAGACATCCGCTAGCCACTTATGCAAAACTAGTTGCATGTCAAGCGTGGAACAGGTCTCATGTGCGAGGACATGTAAAGTTTGTCCGGGCCGCTTCATCCCACTATGCCACCAATATCCAAAGTACAACTAAGAAGCAATAAAATGATCATCATCGCCCACATACTCTTATGTGTACTACCTGTGCAAAGTATCCACGCATAGATCCGGCTCTGATACCACTGTAGAGTTCGCAGCATAGAAAACAAAAAATTTCCTACGATGTGAACTATGTACCAATATCTATCTATTAGATACAAACAACGGGAGGATGTATATCCGTAGAGAACATACCCTTGAAGACCGACAAAGCTTAACGAGTTCAACTCGTGGTTGATGTAGACAATCTCTTGCCGATCTCAAGATCGAGAGGAAGTCCTAGCGCCGCAAAACAGCAGCGCATCCGTGCTTGCACACATGTTCGAGGCACCGAGCAACCTCCGCCTCCTCGCTCCAGCGATGCAGCGGAAGCACAACTCTTTCTTGCCGAAAATCCACCGGGAACATGTATCTCGCTAGTCCGAGACCATGGGGGATAAATTCTAGAGGGGGAGAGAGATCCTTCACGAGGAGGTGTGAGTGAGAGAGAGAGGGAGGGGGCTCCTTTTATAGGGATAGGGGGGCACCCAAGGGTCCATGCGCCCAGCCATGGGGCTGCCCCCACCTCTTCCACATTCATGTGGGTGGACACTCCACTCACTCAAATGTCTTTCAATTCCCTCCACTCAAAAACCCACTCAAATTCCCATTAAATTTCCACCAAATTTAATGCAAACTCTCATTAAATAAAACTCCTTTTATTTATCCAGAATTTTGACAATTACTTTAATGACAAACATTCACATATAAACCCTTGCTAGTATTTCATTTCACATGCAGAAACACTTTCTGCAATTTCACCCGAAAACCCGTTTCGGTATCTAGTGAAATAAATTCATGCGCTTGTTATTCTTTTCGGCATGAAACTTTTGCTCCAAATGGATGTCGGTGTCTCTTAAGTGTGTCACCCTACGGTTTACGAATAATGCGGACATGATAAAGACCCCTCTCGGATCAATAATCAGAAGCGGGATCTAGAGACCCATACGGACTCCCACACATTCAACGATGACTTTCTTGTGATCGTCGGAACCTTTTACACTAGTATCTTAATCCTTTTGTTTCGTGATATATTACATGTCCGATATTCCATCATCGGTATCTCCATACCTAGTTTGATCTCGTTACTGACATGTACTCTTTTCTCGTTCCCGTGATATAACATTCTAGTGATCAAATCACTTGCTTGCAAGCTAATCAATGTGATATCACCGAGCGGGCCTAGAGCATATCTATCCGTCATCAGGATGAACAAATTCCACTCTCGATCCATGGGCCTCAACATAACACTTTAGTAGTTCTGAACGCATCTTTATAATCACCCTGTTACGGTGTGACGTTTGATGTTATCAAGAAACTCTTCCGGTGTTAGTGATTGACATGATCTCATGGTCTAAGGATTAGGATCACTTCGTAAGTTTTTATAGCAATATAAACTCAATGACTTTGATCATAATGCTATACTTCGGATGAATGTTCATCACATCATTACACTAATGTTGTGACCTCGTTATTAACAACATCCAATGTCCATGATCAGGAAACCTTGATCATCTTGTTAATCAACGAGCTAGTTTATAAGAGAGGGATAACTAGGAACTTCCTTTTGTTTATTAAACACACATGTATTAATACAATTATAGCATGTAAAATAAACATTTATCATAAATAAGGAATACGATAATAACCACTTTATTATTGCCTCTCGGGCATATTCCTTTCAATTTCATAGCATGAATATAATCCACCCTTGTTTTATATTAGCTAAGCTAAGCATGATAACATGGCAAGTTTCCTAACTTAGGATAATTCTACTAAGACATCATATAGGATTTCCCATGGCATAACTTATACTTAGAAAATTCCATGCAAGGCCTACTCAAAATATCACTAATGCATAGTGAAAATAATAGGACAAAATGTATGAAGCACCACTTGCCTTTTTAGTAAAGAATATAGGTTCACTCCTTGATCTTGCAATTGTCACACTCTTCAAAGTTCACTACAATTCAATCAAGGCACAAATTCAAACTAGCATTCAAACAATTCATCACATAAAATGATAAAAACAAAACTATGCATGCAAGCATGCAAAAGATTGTATTATTTGGAAAAGTGGTTTCTAATAGGCTATAAACATTTTTAAAACACCTATTGGTCATTTATAAAAGTGGAAAAACTATTTAAAAATCATGTTAGTGAAAATGGCCATTTAAATCATTTTTGTTTTGCTAGAGATGATTTAAATCAAAGTGATAATTTCTAGTGTTTTCCAAATATATTTTTAAACACAAAATGTTAGTGTTTATGGTCGAAGTGTTTAAATCAAATCCATTTTCAAAAGGTTTCACTCAAAACCATTTTTAAATCAAAGCAACATTTTTATTTTGCTAGAAATGCCTTTAAACAAAGTAATAATTTTTCTAGGGTTCATCAAATATATTTTTAAATCCAAAACTTAGTGTTTAGGGTCAGAGAGTTTAAATCAAACCATTTGCAAAAGGTTTTACTCAAAAAGCATTTTTAAACCATAGCATATATTTTTGTTTTACTAGAAATGTCTTTATTCAAGGAATAATTCCTTGTGTTTAACAAAATATAATTCTAAACCCAAAAGTTGGTTTTTATGGTTAGTAGGTTAAAAAACCATTTGCAAAAGGTTTTACCCTAAAAACATTTTTAGAATAAATTTTATAACCAAAATAGACTAATAATGTTTCTGCAAAACATCTACTTTTACAGAAGAAAAACACTAAACAAAGGGCATGGTTGCAAAGGTTTCATTTTTCTGAATCCAGTGATATAAAATTTGTAAATTTTGTACGTGTAGATTAATAGTTATGAATTTTACAAAATCAAACTACTAATAGACAAGTTTCTGTTTTTAAAACAAAAGGCTGACCACGTGGAGCGTTTCTATTGACTGGTACCGATTCGCACGAATCGATCATCGTGGGCCGTCATATCTAAATAACCACTCACGACACAGATGCAATCATACCGTTTCGCTTAATGATCTATCATGGCGCTTGGGTCCAGATCGGATGGCTCACAGCACTCTACCAAGAGCTGGCGGCGCTGGCACGACGGCGCACGGCGGTGACGCTTTGGCTGCCGCATTGCGGCGGATACAGGAAGCGAGGGAGAGAACGGAGAGGCTCACCGGGTTCACTGTGACTAGAGGATGCTTGAGGTGGTTGCAGTGGACGAAGGGGCGCACGAGGTTGGGCTGAATCACTCATTGGAGACGTTGCTGACGACGGTGTGCTCGGGATGTCGTTGTTGGCGACGTTACAGACCGCGCTAAGACAAACCAGAGGTGCTGTTAGACTCAGGTGAGAGAGGCAAGCATGTGAGTATCAACTAGAGAGGAGGGGATGGCCTAGGGTTATCGGGGGAGGCTGCCGGAGTCGAAGCAGTGGACGGCGACATTCAGAGGTAGACCAAGGCGAGCTCCTGGGGCACGCGCGGGCGAGAGGGAGGCACTAGCAGGTGCGCAGGGAGATGGGGAGCAGGCTCGTGGGAACTAGGGGCAGTGGGGGTGACGGTGTTGGCCGAAATTCACCGATGAGCTCGTTGGAGCAGAGGAGGTATTAACGAGAAATTCAGGCAGCCTAGGGGCGGTGAGGGTGTGGCGTCTGAGGGGAAGTGAAGAGGGGAGATGGGTGCTTAAATGGGCGTGATTACTAGGCGGTTTAACTGCGGCATTCAAACGAATTTCAATAAGCGGAATCAAAGCAGAAATGGCGAGGAGAGGAGGAAGAACGGGTCTGCGGGGGTGGAGACGACGACCTGGCTATGGGGCAGCGTTGTCAGCGAGTGAGAGGGGGTACAGTGGGGTCCAAGCGTCAGTGGATGACGGGGTAGAGTTTGTGTAAGAAAATGTTTCGCGCGGGGGAGAAAGAGAGGGCTGCTATTGGGCATGTTGGGCCATGTCTGGGGTAGGGTTAGTGGGCTTGGTCCTTTCCATTTTTTTCTTTCTGGTTTCTTTTTATTTTTCTATTTTTGATTTCTGTTTTGAATTTATTTAAATGATTCAAACACCTGTTTGAATTCAAACTTTTCCCAACTTTCAGTATGTTTTAATACTGTTTATTAATGTATTTTAAAGTCCATTGTAGAATAATTCTTTTATTCAATTATGGTTTATTATTTATTTAAAATAGGCACTTGTCTTTATTTAAATAAGATTTTAAATATATTTTCAAACTTCTATTTGAATTCTAATTTTTACCAAACCTTTTTAGTAGGTTTTATTTATTCACTAGTGTGTTAATTAATTCACTTTGAATTATTCAAAATATTTTAATATGATTTACTATTTATTTAAATTGGGAATTTGTCTTTATTCAAATAGAATTGAATTTGGTTAATGCCACATAATTTTATTTGAATATTCTTTATCCTTTTATTTTATTTGGATTATCTTTATTCCATTTGCTTATGGATTTCATTCAAGATTTAAATTGTCTTCTAAATAATTTTCTTATTATTTAGTTTAGGCAATTTGTCTTTATTTAAATAAAATTGGATATTGTTCAATCCTTATGATCTTATTTAAATAATCTTTTACTCCTTTTTATTATTCAACAATCTTGTATTTGTTTATGGATTTGGCCAATATTTAATTTGGCTTTTAAATATTCCTTATTTCTTTCTTTCTTTATCTTATAAAATCCATATCATTTTATTTATAGTTCCAAAATTGGTGATTCCAATTTGTATGAATTTACTTAATATTTGTTTATATTTTTAAATCCTCTTAGGATTACTTGCTCAAGATTTGGTATGGATTTTAGATAGGATCTTTATTAGTTTTGGAAATTTATTCTTTTTATCTTATTAAATTCATAAGTTTTTATCCATGGCTCCAAATTAAATGAAACCAATTTCTATGGTTTTTATAATATTTTTGTTTATCATTTTGATCATTTATAAATGTTGTTGCTGAATTTTTATATGGTTCAAATCCATAACCTTAGGGAGATCTTGGAAATGATTTTCTTCCATTAGGGTTTTAGGATTTTGGTTTATTTTCCCAAGTGTTTAATTTCAAGATACATTCATTGATGAATGCATTTCACTTGATTGAAATTTGTTGGATGCCCTTTTATTCAAATTTGTTCAAGAAGGGTTTTGATGTTTCCATTTAGAAGCAAAAAGTTTCTTTTCACCCTAAATTTCAACAATTATTTCTTTTGTTTATTTATTTTTCACATTTCAAAATTTGGAAAATTTTGGGATGTGACATGTAGGGTCTCTTTTCTATTGGTCCAGATCCTGGCAGTAAGTCAATTAGGAACTCAACATCTCTACCTGGTGGCATTCTAGGCAACTCCTCTGGAAACACATCCGGGTACTCTCTCACAATTAGCACACTGTCTATGCTAACCCCTTAAGAGAATTTAACTTACTTCCTTTAGATTCAAAATTAGACTTGAACCTAATCCGTTTCTTATATGGGGTAGTGAGTGTGACAGTATGATTTGCACAATCTAGTACTCTTTCATACTTAGTCATCCAATCCATACCTAGAATAACATCCAATCCTTGGGAATCCAGGATTATCAAACTAACTAGAAACTTATACTTTCCAAATTCTATCACTAGATCATGGCATCCAAGGTTCACTATCATCTCCCCACTAGGAGAGCTTACTTTTATAGGACATCCAATAGTTTCAGTTGGAATTCCATTTTTATCAATAAATTCTCTTGATATGAATGAATGTGATGCGCCAGTATCAAAAAGAACAAGTGCTGGAAAAGAATTGAGCTTGAACTTACCAGCCACAACATTAGACTCTTCATATATTTCTTCCACATTAATGTGGTTCACTTGTCCCTTTTGGAAAGGGTCGGGCTTGCTGGATCCTTCAACTTTCTTTTTTGGGCACTCACTTGCATAGTGCCCCATCTTCTTACACTTGAAACACTCAAACTGACTGAGATCTTTCTTTACAGGCTGACTTCCATTACCACTTCCACTGTGGTGGCTCCTGTATCCACTCTTGTGGTTCTTATACTTGTCATTGTCATGACTGCGATGATGCTTATTGTCATGGTGACGGTTGTGGTTGTGGTGGTTGTTGTACTTCCCATGTTTGTGGAATCCAGAACTTCCACTATCATCATGATGAGAACGCTTGTGAGACGATCCCGAGCTGTGCTTATCAAAGTTATGTTTCCTTTTCCTGCCCTCAACATGTTTCATCTTGTTTTCCAAGATGGTAGCCTTGTCACAAAGTGATTGATAGGTTGGGACATAGGCAACAGACAGTTGCAGGTTCAACTCATCATTAAGTCCTTCGAGGAACTTCTCTTTCCTCTTAGCATCAGTATCAACTTCATCCGGTGCGTAGCGCGCCAGATTGTTGAACTCCTCCATGTACTCAGCTACTCTACGGTGATGTTGTTTCAGGTTGTGGAACTCTTTCTTCTTCAAGTTCATCACTCCAGATGAGATGTGAGCTGTACGGAAACCATCCTCAAAAATAGCCCAAGTCACATCCTTAAGGGGAGTGGTGATCTGAAAGTTGTCCCACCATGTTGCTGCCGGCCCTTCGAGCAGATGTGCAGCAAACCTGACTTTTTCCTCGTCGGTGCAGCCAACAATGACTAAGTCCTTGTTCACTGAACGTAACTAGTCATTGGCTACCATTGGATCAGTGGTTCCCGAGAACTTTGCAGGCCTCAGTCTCAGAAATCTGGTGAGCATGTCAAATGCGGGAGGATTGTTCTGATTGTTGTTATTGTTGTTCTTGTTGTTGTTGTTCTGATTCTGATTTTGGTTCTAGATGAACTGAGTCATCATCTGCATCAGTTGAGCTTGAGTTGTCATCAACTGCTGCATCTCGGGAGTGACGTTATTGTTGTTGTTTTGGTTGGGGTTGGCACGACAGGGAGGCATCTGTGGTTTCAATAAGGATAAGAAATGATATAGCCATAGATGCTTAACATGCACAATACATCACATAGTAACAATCATAATAACCAAGCTCAAAAATAACATAGAGTTTGAATGACATAAACAACAGGTTTTGAAAATGTAAACACACAATAGCAAGCCATCCACATGTTGGATGGTCATTGCGACTCAATAATCAAAGTATGATAGATAAAAGATAGTCGAGTAGTCTACTCTACTCCTCCATGTCGACCTCCATGTCAACAAGAGCAAGACCTGCATTCTCCATGGCGGCCTTGTACTCATCTACGCTAGTGGTCAAGGCCTCGATCTTTGCCCTAAGGGCCCTCTTCTGTGAGCGAAGCCTCTAAATCACTCCCTGCTGGGTCTCGAGCTCGAAGTCCTTGGACTCTATCTCAGCCTTCATGTCCTTGATCTTCTTGTTTCTATCTTGGACCCTCTTCTCCTGATTCTTGAACGTCTTGTCCTGGCTCTCGAATCTGGCCTCCATCTCCTTGACGATCTCGTCTTGCTCCGTGAAGAGCTTGTACTTCTCCCTCAACTGAACCTAGAGCTCATCATTGCTAAGCATGACGTTGGTCCTATCAGTGTCGAGGTGTCTAATAAGGCCCTCGAGGTCTTGGAGGTATAGACGAACTGGGTCTATCATCTCTCTAGTCTCGCCCTCATACACCAATGCCTCTCCCTCCTCATCACGTCTCCCGAACGGGTGGAAGTAGAGGCCTCTAAGCTCGGTGGAGTGGCGTCCGCAGAGGCGTCCGAGTAGCTCCTGCATGACTACATCTAGACCCTTATCCTTGTCATCGTGCATCATCTTGAAGGAAATCTCCTCCATGAGTGGCTCCGTCTGTCGTCCCGGCTGCGAGACTCTAAAACCCCAAAGGTCCTTCCTCTCAAACTTGGTGAGATGGAGTGCCTTGATACTAGGAAGTGGGAGGTTGAGCACACTAGTAAACTGCACGATGCGTGAACCAAAACAAGTTCCATTGAACTCCTCGGCAGTGCTGATCACAAAGCTAGGCATCTAAGGTAAGATAGAAAAATATTAGAACAACACAAGTAGAAGAAACAAGATAGTAGAATGAAAGCAAAAGCATACATCATCCATAAAACATACAAGTCATGGCATACAAAGTCTATCACAACACTAAGGTTCAACATAACTTAGACATATTTTTGTGAAAATATGACAAGTGTGGTGGTCCAACTAATGGAGTACGTTACAATTCTCACTCATATGCTAAGTCTATGATATCCTCCCTTAGGCGTTTTATGGCGGTCTCTAAGTCTTGGGTATACTTCTTCTCCTCTTCAAGATCATTTTTAGTGTTGATCATTTTACACGTGAGTCTTTCACCAAGCTCCTTGATAGCATTCCAAGCTTCATTTCTTGCAGAGACAAAGAATGTTGTATACATTTCTGAGTTGGTGCCCATGTAGAATCCTGACTCTTTGTGGCCGTCTCCCTTGTTTTTATACAAGTGAAGTTGCACCCACCAATATTCTTCTCCTTCATCCATAACTGAAAATCCTTTGTATACAGCCTCACCATGTATTCCCAAGCTAACCATAAGGGTTTTGAGTGCTTTGGGAAACTCCGTATCACATTCTAAAGTCATGGTCATGAGTGGTCCCTTCTTGACAGCTTCGTTGATGGTGGCCATCTACAAATTGAGATGAGAAAGAAGATTAGAAAGGTTTACGAGAAGAAAAAGACAAGTGTGGAATTTTGCAAAGTGTTGCATTTTTCCTTAGTGGTTTTCTTAGTCTAATACAACCTAGGGTCATAATCCTACAGGCAACACAGTGCTCTGATACCATCTACAAGACCCCACCTTTATAAGGTAAAGGATCCCTGTGATTGCAATGCTAGCATCCATAGTTTAAGATGAAGTACACAGATACAAAGGTCTTTATTACATCGTCATTCCAGAGATAAACATAGTCTTTTACAACTCCATAGCCAAAGGCTAGTACAAGAGTCCTTAACATAAGTAAATAAAGTATCTTCATCTTCATGTGCCACAGGCAAACATGTTGAGTGTAGACTCATAACCCTAATCCTCATCAGAGTAACCTGCAACATCATAAGTTACAGCCATAGTGGGTCAATACATTGGAATAGTATTGGCAAGTGATACCATAGTAAAATAGTAGTTTCTAACTTCTATATGAATTTGGCTAAGTGTAGCTTAGGCTTGCTTTGCTCAAATAGGTTTTCCTTATCAGTTGAAAACACTAACTTTTTGTTTGATGAAAAACACCCAAGGAACCACCAATAAACATTGGTGAACCTTTACCCTTGTTCAACCACAAGTTTTTAACTTATAAATTGGGATGAGGAGATCCTTGATAGCTTCAATGTCTTGATGCTCAAATTGTCCGTTGCCGGGTACACGACTAAGTACTTAGATTTTTCCTTCTCGAGAGGTGGTGCACTTTCCCCCACAAGACTCGACATGCATCAAGACGAGATCCTTCAAAAGCCTTCCCTTAGACCAAATGGACGCGTTCCATCCTATCACCCTACCACCATCTGTCCATTTGATTAAGTTATTGCAACCTATATGATCAAGGCAGAGCCCATATGCCATGTGGCTGCACTAGAAGCTTCTAAACACTAAGTATCTCAAATCCCTTTGTTCCTGGGTGGTTTTCCACAAGTGAGATACACCAGGGAGGTCATAAAAATGGGCCCTAAGTAACCACTCAACATAAACCGTTCTTTCCATTCCACCCAGGTGATTCATTCACCTAGTTGTTTTATTAAGCAAAAACATAAGTCAAAGACTTAGCAAAATTTTCATAGCATGTATATAATCCACCCTTATTTACTACTAGCTAGGCTAAGCATGATATCAACAAGTATCTTGACTTAGAGAATAATTCTACCAAGGCTACAACTACTAGGATTTCCCAAGGCATAGCATATAGATACTTAGCAAAAAAAATATGCAAGCCCTATACAAAATATCACTAGTGCATAGTCAAAAATAATAGGGCAAATAGATGAAGCACCACTTTCCTTGGTAGTTGGTAGAGTAGCAACAATCTTCACAATCACAATCACCACTAGCACCAAATTCTACACATAAAATAATAACACCAAATTCACATTCCAATATGTAAGCAAAAAAATATTATGAATGCATGAAAATGCCATGTGATGATTTTTCTAAACTAACCAAGACAAGTCAAATAGTACTGAACACAAAACCAATTATTTATAGTCTAAATAAACTCAAATTGGCCTTAAAAACATTTTCTAAATAATTTATATAGTCAAAATAAGCCTATAATTGTCTCTGCATAAATTTCCATTTTTACAGAAGAAAAATATAAAACTAAGACCACGGTAGTGTAGGATTTATTTCTCTGAATACAATGGTATATTATTTGCATTTTTTGGATAAACAGAACTCAAGTTATGAATTTTCTAAGTTTGAACAATTTAAAAGATTCAAAACAGATTTATAAATCAAACCACAGACGCGTGGCAGCGTCTGATTGGTCTATACCGCTTCGCGCAGATCGTGCCTCCACTCCATTGGATCAAGTCAGATCCAACGTGCCAGATCTATACATACCCCTTCGCGATCTAATCTAATCTTGACCGCTGGATCTAGATCCAGCGGATCTCAGTGCTTCGACCAAACGCGAGCGGCGCAAATGGCCACCGCGGCGGCTGCGCGTCGGACGGTGATGTTCCGGCGAGGCCAAACGGTACGGGAGAGAGTACTGGTGCTTACCGAGGTCACGGAGACGCGGTGATGCTCAACGTGTTCGTGGACGGGGCTGGGGCGCATGGACACGGCGACGATTCCTCGTCGGAGTTGGCGTCGGCGTCGGGCTCGCTCGAGATTTTTCATTGGTGATGCTACAAGGCACAAAAAGACGAGCCAGAGGTGGCGTTAGACACACACTAACACGGCAAGTGCACGCGTATCAACCAGAGACAAAAGGCGGGCTAGGGTTTACCGAAATCGTTCGCCGGAGTAGCTCGGGACAGCAGCAGCGCGAGCTCGAGTGTGGACAGCCTAGCAGCGCTCAGAGGGTGGCGAGTGAGGGGAAAGGAGCAGAGAGGGGAGGGGGTTAAGTAGAGGGAGTCTGGGCGCGGGATTACTACGGGATTCAACGCGAACTGATTCACGAATCAATCGGCCAGAAACGGGCGGCGACGGCGAGTCTGCGAAGTTGATTGGGGAAGAAGGTGACGTGGCTGCGGGGCCAGCGTGTCAGTGAGAGGGGTGCGCGGGTGTGAGGTGAAAAACAGAGAGGTGAGCGTGGGGGGTTCTCCCGGGTGGGCTGGAGTTGGGCCGTGGGGTGGGCCAAGCCAGTTGGCAGGTCTGCTTCTGATTTCTTTGTTCTTTTCTTTTTTTTTCTTTTTCTGATTTGATTTCCTAAATAAGTTTTGAATGCTCAAAACAACTCCAAATCAATTCAAACTTCTTCCAAAAATTTATGTGGTCAAGCTAGTGTCCAAGAGTGTGTAGAACACACAAATCTACTCAGAACCATTTTGGTCCTTTGAAAAATAATTCAAAACCATGCCTCATATGGTAGATAAAAAATGGGCATTTGAAATGGTTCTGTTTAAATTCAAACTTTGAAAATCTTTGTGCTAGCTCCAAATGCTTTGACAACATGGATGCAATGCATGATTTTACAAATCATGATTTTTGGGATGTTACATCAACTTTAGTCACCTGTAAGTTCTTGTCATAGTAAGTACACGTGTATCATAGAGAACCGCCAACGGGGTACCCCTTGCACATGATACAGGAGCTATCCCATAATCAAATTGACAAGGCAAGCATACAATGAACATCTCAGCAATCTTCTTATTTACCATGGGAAAATGGTGCCTTTTCCCTCTTTCCTCTTTTCAATATGTCTCTTTTTTTATAAGAAGAAATCTTCATAGATGTCATTATGGTGATGCTGCAAGTTTCCACCATGATTAGGCATGGCTTAGGCTAGCGACCGAGGAGTTTATCTAACACACATACATAACTCCATGGACTTACAATCTCCCCTTTTATTTCACACCAACGACATCCGCAAACAAAAGATCATGATATCAACTGGGTACAATGTACAAGTGCAATGTTGAAAGCGTTCCCCATGACAGTATGGTTCTGCTAATTCCCAACTTATAAGTGCAAGAATATTCAACATAGATGACACAATGGTTCAAGTTCATTAGGGGCAAGAAAAATAAAGTGTGCCATCAAGTTTGTGAGAGCTTTAATCACTCACATAACAAAGAGACTTTTTAATTGGAAGGTAGATGAAAACAAGAATATACTTGGAATGGTGTAACAAACCATGCATAGGAATTTATAGTGGACACTTTGGAATAACTTGGTTTCTTGGGAGTTGGATGCATGAGTAGAGCTTACTCAATACAAGTGGAGGCTAGCAAAAGACTGGGAGCGACCAACTAAGAGAGCAATGATGGCCATAATCATGCAGAGCGACAAAACATTACTAATTAAAGCATAAAGTGGTACTACAAGTCAAAAACTAAATGATCATAGAGGCTAAGGTGACTGGTACATAGTCATAACATGGTGTGAGCATGTGCCAAGTCAACCCAAACAAAGCATCAAAGGAGAATACCACAATACTATGCTTTTGTATGCTAAAACAACGGATGATTCCTTCAAGGCACATTAAGAAATCTCAATTGTTTGGAACAAGTCATGCTATAGCAATAATCACTAAGAATAAGGTCAAAACAACATCTAGCATGACATGATAAAGTCTAAGTCATATTCAAAGCAAGCTCCCTTTTGTACTACTTAAGCATGAAACTTTCTACTCTTTTACAACACCAATCAACTTATTTGAAACAACTCACAAAGATAGTAATAAGTAAAGACTAGTGAGATTGTCTCACAAATCCACAAAGAAGAACTAAAAAGTTCTAAGCTGAAAGCACAAGAAAACTAAGGCTAAACACAGTGCTAGCAAAAGAGAACACTCACAGACAATAAGAATGAAAACTAGAGTGTTCTTGGCAATGAAAAAAGAGTGCGTCTCTCTCCAAAATAAGGTGTTGTAATCAAACCAACTTAATCAAGCAAACTAAACAAACGAAAACCAAAAACAAAAACTAAGACGCTCCAAGAACAACACAACTGTGCATGAAACAATAAAAACGAAGTGTCTAGAAAGACCTGAGATTTTTATCGATGAAGAAGGGGATGCCTTGGGCATCCCCAAGATTTGACGCTTGTACCTCTTGAATATTTCTTGGGTGACACGGGGTGGAATCCCCAAGCTTGAGCTTTTTTCCATTCTTCGTCTCATTACATCATTCTCTCTACACCTGAAAAGTTTCCCTCATACAAAACTTCACACAATCTTCGTTACCAACATCAGTGTATTCAAAAGATAATAGACCTTTGGGTTTTGCTTTAGAACAGCAAAACTTTCACTAAAAACACAAGCTACTGTAGCAATTCCCTCAAAATCTCAATTTCCCTAAAAGAACCCAAAAAGGAATCAATAAGAAGCAAATGCAAATAATGGCAGAAAATCTGTCAAAACAGACCAGAAGGTAGAAACCGATTTTTTGAAGACCTTTTGTTGCTCAAATCAAAAAGTATTGAACTAACGAAAGTTAGATAACATACTAGGGGATTTATTAGAAAAATATCAGCTCAATCCGACTTGCAGAGATTCCTCGCGAATTTTTATGGTGGAGCACAAAAATCTGTTTCGGGACAACAACTCCCCAAATCTTACTTCCCTCTCATTAGAGGTCATTCTTGGCACAAAAAGAAAACAAAAAAGGATAAGTAGAGGTCATTACAGAAGTAATAACTTCCAAGACTCAATAAAACTATTTGGTTATCTCCCAAGAAGTACTTTTCTTTAATGCCTTTAAGTTAGACTTGATAGTTTAAGAAGATGCTCACATAAGAAATATGAACTGAAGCAAAAGAGAGCATCAAGAGGCAAATTCAAAACACATTTAAGTCTAACCCACTTCCTATGCATAGGAATATTGTAAAGAAACAAGTCATGAAAACACAAAGAAACAATCATAGGAAAGCAAAACAAATGCAACTTCAAGATTTTCAATATAAAGATGGGAAACTTAATATTGTTGGGATACATAAGACCATGTTTCCCTCTCTCATAATAACTTTCAGTAGCATCATGAATAAAATTAACAATATAACTATCACATAAGACATTCTTATCATGAGCCACATGCATAAAATAATTATTTCTCTCCACATAAGCATAGTCATTCTTATTAATTGTAGTGGGAGAAAATTCAACAAAATAGCTATCATTATTATTCTCATCACCATAATCATCAAATATAGGAGGCATATTGTAATCACAATAAATTTTATCCTTAATAGTAGGTGGACTGAAAATATCATACTCATCATTGTAATCATCATATGTTGGAGGAAGAGTATCATCAAAGTAAATTTTCTCCTCTGTGCTTGGGGGACTAAAAATATCATTTTCATAAAAACTAGCTTCCCCAAGCTTAGACGTTTCCATAGCATTAGAAATAATGGTGTCCAAAGAATTCATACTAATAACATTGCTATTAGCATGCAAATAAAGTTCCATAGGTTTTTTAATTTTCTCTTCAAACACTTCATGTCCTAACTCAAGATAGATACTATAAAGCTCTATAATTTTCTTGTTGTTTTCCATTAAGCCTAACTAGTGAAAACAAGAAACAAAAAGACAAAATTGCAGAATCTAAAGGAAATAACTTCGAGCACTCACACACCAAGAGGATGTGAGTACATTTTACCTTACCTCCTCGGCAACGGAGCCAGAGAATAGCTTGATGTCTACGCACTTCTATTCTTGTAGACAGTTGTTGGGCCTCCAAGTGCAGAGGTTTGTAGAACAAAAACAAGTTTACCTTAAGTAGATTTCCCAAGGTTTATCAAACTCAGGGAGGAAGTGGTTAAAGGTATCCCTCTCAAGAAACCCTGCAATCCAGATACAAGAAGTCTCTTGTGTCCCCAAGACACCCAAATACACTTGTCAGGTGTATAGGTGCACTAGTTCGGCGAAAAGATAGTGAAATACAAGTGGTATGGGTGATTACAAGTGGTAACAGTGCCAGAAAATAGCTTCTGACCTGGAGGAAAAGACCGGAAGCAAACAAACATGCAACAGATCTATATGTAAACGATGTTTCAATGTTTAGAAACAAGGCCTAGGGATCATACTTTCACTAGTGAACACTCTCTCATATAAATATCTTCTCATTATGATACTACTCTTAACTACTCTCCGGTTGAACACTCTAATCCATGGTAGGGCTATAACAACACTCCTTAAAGTCTGACTTTCCCAATCTAGATAACCCCACATTGTCACCTTGAGCGCTAGACGGTTCCAACAAACACCATAATTTCATAGAGACAACTGATACGTCCAAAACGAATCTACTTTATCTAACACTTTGCTATTGTTTCTTCTCTAAACTTGTGCGATTTGGATACAACTAACACGGACTAACGCTGTTTTCAGCAGAATTACCTTGGTGTCTTGTTTTTGTGCAGAAATGAACTATCAGGAAAAATCCTGGAAAATATGCCAAAAACTATTTCTCACCAGAAGATCCACGGAGCCAGAAGGGGAGACAGAGGGGAGGTCTGGGGGGCCAGACCCACCCTAGGCGCGGGCCCACTGACCCCGCGCCTGGGGGGAGGTCTGTCCACCCCAGGCAGCTCAGGCCTCCCTCTGCGCCTATAAGTTGCCTTCTGACCTAAAAACTCAGGGGGGGTCGATAGTTTTCCAGAAAGAGGCCCCGCTGCCACGGGCTGGCTGGACAGAAGATGTTGTGCAAGTTCTCATTGCGAGCACGTATGACTATATTTGGAGCACATGCCTAGGATTGTTTAGTACTTGGATGCTTGTTATTATTTATCTGCAATGCCCTAGTTCTTAAAGTTACATGTTTAGACTCGTCCATGCAATGCCCGTCCATCCATCCCTATGCCTACTGAACTCAAATCCTACTGATACCGTTATTGTTACTATTGCTTCTGTTTCACTGTTGCTGTTACTGCTGTTGTTGCTTTGCTGTTGCTACTGATAAACTTCTATGAGCAAGAACTATTTCCAAGTGCAGCTGAACTGACAACTCAGTTGTTAAGGCTTGCAAGTATTCTTTGGCTCCCCTTGTGTCGAATCAATAAATTGGGTAATACTACCCGCGAAGACTTTTGCGATCCCCTACACTTGTGGGTCATCAAGACTATTTTCTGGCGCCATTGTCGGGGAGCATAGCTTTATTTGTAAGTTCACTTGGATCTATTATTGTTCACTGCTACTCCTTTCATCATGGGGAAGTCTCGTGATGGAAAGTTTTATATTTTACCATCCACTACAAGAAGAGGTACAGTCCTAAACACCTCTGCTACTCTTGATTCACCGTCTGTTATAAGTAAGCTTGTCACACCACCACCACATACACATGCTACACATACTGCTACTACTGCTGAGTATGAAACTGCTTTTGATACTCATGATGTTACTTCTACTGTGCTTGATGCGAGTGGTTCATTAGGTCCTTTTCTAGATGCTACTATGGCTAGTCTAGGAAATACCGAAACTCCTAGTGAAGCCACTGTTACACCTATTAGCTCACCTGAGGCTAGTGAGAGTTATGATATTAATGATGGTTACATTGAGTTCACTGATGAATTTGTTGAAGAGTGCCGAAACACACATGGTGCTAGTGCTATTAAGAGTCTCCTTGCTAGACGTACTATTATGCCTAAGAAGTCCTATGATCCTAAGTTTGCCACCTCTCCCATAGATATTAAAGATAAAGATTATGATTTCTCTCTTGATTTATCTTATTTAGATATTGTTGAGAAAGAACCTTTTTGTGGTACTGAAAATGAGAGTGTTGTGGCTCATATGAATGAGCTTTCTACTATGAGTGCTTTGTTCTCTGATGTTTTAAAATGCGCAAGTACTTTGTTGCTAAGATATTCCCTTTTTCACTAAAAGGAGAAGCTAGGGCTTGGTTTAATAGATTACCTCTTGGTTACATTGATAGCCCTGATTGCTTGATTGCTTCTTTCTTCCATAAATATTTTCCTCCCAGTGCTAGACATGCTGCTTTGCAGAGACGTTTTGATTTTAAACAGGGAGAAGAAGAGAAATTGCCTGAGTCATGGAAAAGATTCTGTTCCTTGATTCATGCATATCCTAGATGTCCATTACCTCAGAATGAGCTTCTTGATATTTATAATAATGGACTAACTGATGATTCTAGGACCTACCTAGATAGCTTTGCTGATTGTGTTTTCAGGAAAAGGACTCCTATAGATGCTGAAGAATTAATGAACAAGATAAGCAAGAATTATGATGATTGGACTTCAACTGAGCTGAATACACCTAAGCCTATTACTCCTGAACTAGTTGTTCCTGAACCAGTTCCAACACCAACAACAAAGAAGAGGGGAGTTGTTGCATTAAATGATGAAGTGATGAAGGAAGCTAAAAAGTGTCTAAAGGAGAAAGGTATTAGAGCTGAAGATGTGAAGAATCTACCTCCTATAGAAGAATTATGTAAGCCAGTTCCCCACTCATCAACTATTGAGGTACACTCTCTCCAATTTAATAAAGGTGATATTCCTTATGTTAAGCCTCCTGATCAATGCTTAGAGGAACTTGACACATTTATTGTTAAACAAGGTAATTTTAATAAACAAGTTCAGAATCATTTATTAGAAAACTCTAGAGCTATCCATGAGTTGAAAGATATTGTGGAAAGAACTTCTAATGATATTAAAATGCTTTGTAAACACTTTCAAATGGTTCAAACCCAACTTGATCAACTTGCTAAAGTATAAAAGGATATGCTAGTTAATGCTTCAGGAAATAAACATGCTTATGGAATTAGAACTAGGAGTGGTGCAGCTACTCAAGATCCTTTATATCCTAAAGGACACCCTAAAAGAATAGAGCAGGATTCCCAACAAGGTGAAGATAATGGTAGTCCTCGTAAGAGGAAGAAAAATAAACATAAGAAAGTTGAGGAACCACTTGAACCTGCTGTAGATCCTAATAGTATATCTGTCTCTAATACTGAAACTGAGAGTGGTAATATTGATGAGTCTCCTGATAAGGAGGAAGGTGAGGAAGAACTTGAGAAGCACACTAAGAACACTAGGTACACAAAGGAAGATTTTATTGCTAATAAACATGGTAAAGAGAGAGAACCTTGTGTGTAGAAACCTATGCCTTTTCCAGGTAAGAAACACAAGTCAAAGGAGGAAGAACACTACAACAAGTTTTGTGAGAGAATGAAGCCTTTATTTCTGCAAATTACTTTTACTAATGCTATTAAATTGCCTCCTTATTCAAAGTATATGAAGGATATTGTCTCTAATAAAAGTAAGATTCCTAATGAGGAGATTTCTACTTTGCTTCCTAATTACTCCTTCAATGGTAAGGTTCCAAAGAAACTTGGTGATCCAGGTATACCAACTATTCCTTGCTCCATTAAGAATAATTATGTTAGAACTGCTTTATGTGATTTGGGAGCTGGAGTTAGTGTTATGCCTTTTTCTCTCTACAAGAGACTCCAGCTAGAAAAGTTGATACCAACTGACATATCTTTGCAAATGGCTAATAAGTCATCTACTATTCCTGTTGGTATATGTGAGGATGTTCCTATTCAAGTTGCTTATAATTGCATGGTCTTAACTGATTTTGTTGTGCTTGAAATACCTGAAGATTATAATATGTCTATTATTCTTGGGAGACCTTTTCTTAATACTGCAGGCGCTGTTATCAATTGCAATCAAGGAAAAGTAACATTCAATATTAATGACAAAGAGCACACTGTCTATTTCCCCAAGGAGGTTGTTAGAAGCTATTGCCTGAATTCTATTGAAAGTATTGAAGGCATAAAGGTTGGAGAAATATATTGTCCCATTCCACAAGAAAATATTGAAACTATTATGATTGGGACCATTGCTATCAAGTATGAGGTAACATAATCACCTTGTGGAATGCAAAGTTTTGTTTCATATAAGATTGTTTTGGTAACAAGACTTGATCAACCTTGTTAACAAAAGGATTTCAATGAACAAAATAATGTTTTCACAGTGGTTATACTTGCTTACTTTTATTTTTCTCCTTTCCAATCTTTGCTCTTCGTCGTGCCTAACTTAAAGGCGTTAAATAAAAGTAGTTGTTGGGAGATAACTCAAGAGTTTCCTTGAGTCTTGGAAGTTATTACTTAAGTAATGACCTCTCCTTATTCTTTTTGTTTGCTTTTTGTGCCAAGAATGACCTCTAATGAGAGGGAAGTAAGATTTGGGAAGTTGCTATCCCGAAACAGATTTTTGTCCTCCACCATTAAAATTTGTGATGAGTCTTTGTAAGTAGAATTGAGCTGAAAATTTATGAATAAATCCCCCAGTATGTTAGCTAACTTTCGTCAGTCCAACACTTTTTGATTTGAGCAACAGAAGGTCTTCGAAAAAATCGGTTTCTACCTGCTGGTCTGTTTTGACAGATTTCTGCCATTATTTGCGTTTCTTCTTATTGATTCCTTTTCGGGTTCTTTTTGGGAAATTGAGATTTTTGAAGGAGTTGCTAAAGTAGCTTGTGTTTTTAATGAAAAGTCTTGTTGTTCCAAATCTTTGCCGGAGGTCTAATATCTTTTGAATAAACTAATGTTGCTAATGAAGATTGTGTGAAGTTTTGTATGAAAGAAAAATTTCAGGTGTAGAGAGAGGATGGTGTAATGAGATGAAGAATGGACAAAAGCTCAAGCTTAGGGGGAGCCACTCCGTGTCACCCCAAGAATTACTCAAGAGGTACAAGCGCCAAAGCTTGGGGGTGCCCAAGGCATCCCCTTCTTCATCAATAAAAATCTCAGGTCTTTCTATACACTTCGTTTTTATTGTTTCATGCACAGTTGTGTTGTTCTTGGAGCGTCTTAGTTTTTATTTTTGGTTTTATTTTGCTTTGTTTGGTTTTGCGTTGGTTGCCTTCTAAAAAAATCGAAAACACCAAAAATATTTGTTGTTCTTCTTTGGTTTTGTGAGTTCTTTGCAGGCTTCAGCCGTCCATAGTGGATTCTGGTTTCATGTTAATATTCAAATCACACAAGTGAAGGGAAATAATGAAGATTAAGACAACTCGAGGTGTGGTAAGAGGCTGGTAACGAACTCTATTTGTTTCATTTTTGTACATATACTCATCACTGTGAGCATGCTTAGCCTGTTTGTGTAAGCTGTATGTCATTATGGATGCTTAATAGTTATTGCTTGTCTATGATAAGCTCCAGCTTGCTAATAGTTTGTAGCATGTCATATGAATGTTTGCTTGCATTGTTTTATTCATACTTTGGTATGACATGGTGGTATCCTCCTCTGACTGTTCATGTGAATCGACTTGGCACATGCTCACGCATGCATATGACTAATCAATAGTCCGCAAGCCTCGATGATTTATGTTGCCTCAGAGTTCTTATATCACTTTCATGCCATAGTTAGTCCTGTTTTGTTGCAAACATGATTATGACAGTTATTGCTCTCTTGTTTGTCGCTCCCTCTCTATTGCTAGCCTTCACTTGCACTGAGTATGTGATCTACCTGTGCTTCCAACTTCCCAAAACCAATATTGCTAGTTGTGTCCACCATACCTACCTATTAGCATCATTTGCTACTTCAGTGCATATTTAATATGTCGTGTTTTCTTCCAAAATAAAATGTTTGTCTGTTTTGAGAAAGTTAGTTAGTAAAGCTCTCACGAACTTGATGGCACACTTTATTCCTTGCGCTTAATAATCTTGAACCATTGTGACTAGTCCATGAAAGTTATATGCTTGCTTATTATATATTGGGAGTCAGCAGAACCGTGTTAGTCACGGAGAATGCTTTCAACACTTTTCGGATATTCTATCCAGTTGATACTTTGCTCTTTTGTTTATGGATGTCGATAATGTGAAATAAAAGGGTAAGTTATTAGTTCATGGAGTTTATACATTGTGATACAGAAACGCTTGGGCCACTAGCCTAAGCCATGCTTAATCGTGGTGGAAACTTGCAGCATCACCATAATGAGCATCTATGAAGCTTCCTCAATAAAAATCTATGCATATGGTAAATAAAAAGATTGCTGATATGCTCATTGTCTGTTTTCCTTATCATTTTGGTTATGGGAAAGCTCATGTACCATATGCAAGGGGTACCCCGTTGGTGGTTCTCGGTGATATGCATGTATTTACAATGACAAGAACTTTCAGGTGACCAAAGTTGAGTAGCATGCGGAGCGGCCCTCGTACTCAAGGGACTTGGGATTTCCAGTCTATGGTCTGTCAAGCAAAAACAGCAGAAAACAGGCAACTGGCACTGTGGCATCTTGTCAATAGGTTAGTTCCAGAAAGTGTATAAAAATACCTCAAAGTGTAGACAAAACATAGCAAAGTTGATACAAAACAAGCATGGAGCATCAAAAATTATAGATACGTTTACGACGTATCAAGTACGAGGGACGCTCCTCATGCTACTCAACTTTAGTTACTTGCAAGTTCTTGTCATAGTAAGTACATGCGTATCATAGAGAACCGCCAACGAGGTACCCCTTGCACATGCTATAGGAGCTGTCCCATAACAAAATGACAAGGCAAGCAGTCAATGAGCATCTCAGCAATCTTCTGATTTACCATGGGAATATGGTGCTTTTTTCTCTCTTTCCTCTTTCTCATATTTTTTATTTTTCTGAATCTCATATCACTTTTTTATAAGAAGAATGCTTCATAGATAGCTCACTATGGTGATGCCGCAAGTTTCCACCATGATTAGGCATGGCTTAGGCTAGCGGCCCAGGCATTTCTCTAACATATATACATAACTCCATGGACTTACAAGCTCCTCTTTTATTTCACACCGATGACATCCATAATCAAAAGAGCATGATATCAACTTGGTAGATATTTAAAGGTGTTGAAAGTGTTCCCCGTGACAGCACGATTCTGCTAATTCCAACGTATAAGTGCAAGCATATACAACTTAGATGACACAATGGTTCAAGTTTATTAGGGGAAAGAAAAATAAAGTGTGCCATCAAGTTCGTGAGAGCTTTAATCACTAGTTTGTCACATAACAAAATACTTTTTAATTGGAAGATAGATGAAAACAAGAATATACTTGGAATGGTGTAACACACCATGCATAGGAATTTATAGTGGACACTTTGGAATAACTTGGTTTCATGGGAGTTGGATGCATGAGTAGAGCTTACTCAGCAAAAGTGAAGGCTAGCAAAAGACTGGGAGCGACCAACTAAGAGAGCAATAATGGCCATAATCATGCAGAGCGACAAAACATTACTAATCAAAGCATAAAGTGGTACCACAAGTCAAAAACTAAATGATCATAGAGGCTAATGGTGACTGGTTAAAGTCATAACATGGTATGAGCATGTGCCAAGTCGACCCAAACAAAGCATCAAAGAAGAAAACCACAATACTATGCTTTAGTATGCTAAAACAACGCAAGATTATTTTAAGGCACACTAAGCACTCTCAATGATTTGGAGCAAGTCATGATACAGCAATAATCACTAAGCATAAGTTCAAAACAACATATAGCATGACAAGATAAAGTCTAAGCCACAGTCAAAGCAAGCTCACTTTTGTACAACTATAAGCATGAAACTTTCTACTCTTGGCTAACTTTAACTTATTTGAAAACATCACAGTGAAAGAGGGGGTCCAACTACTTTATTCAAGCAAACTAAGAAATCAAACACCAAAACAAAAACTAAGACGCTCCAAGAACAACACAATTGTGCATGAAACAATAAAAACGAAGTGTCTAGAAAGACCTGCGATTTTTATTGATGAAGAAGGGGATGCCTTGGGCATCCCCAAGCTTTGACGCTTCTAACTCTTGAATATTTATTGGGGTGGCACGGGATGTCATCCCCAAGCTCGAGCTTTTTTCCATTCTTCATCTCATTACATCATTCTCCCTTTACACCTGAAAATTTCCTTCACACAATCTTCATTAGCAACATTAGTGCATTCAAAAGATAATAGACCTTTGGGTTTTGTTTCAAAACAGAAAAAAAATCACTAAAGACACAAGATACTGTAGCAATTACCTCAAAAATCTCAATTTCCCAAAAAGGAACTAAAAAAGGAATCAATAAGAAGCAAATGCAAATAATGGCAGAAATCTGTCAAAACAGACCAGCAGGAGAAAACCGATTTTTTCGAAGACCTTCGGTTGCTCAAATAAAAAAGTGATAAGCAAACAAAAGTTAGCTAACATCCAGGGAGATTTACTCAGAAAATTACAGATCCATACGACTTACAGATATTTTACATGAATTTTTACAGTGGATCACAAAAATCTGTTTTGGGACAGCAACTTCCCCAAATCTTACTTCCCTCTCATTAGAGGTTATTCTTGGCACAAAACGAAAATAAAAAGGATAAGGAGAGGTTATTACAGAGGTAATAACTTCAAAGACTCAAGAAAACTTTTGGGTTATCTCCCAATAAGTACTTTTCTTTAATGCCTTTAAGTTAGGCACAAAAAGCAAGAATCAAGTATTTTCAAATGAAGAAGCATTAAGATCCATAATCGAAATCTCTTCAACCAAAAAGGTATCTCATCTAAATGAGTTTTAGAGCATCCTTTCTCATCTCTCTTGGGTTCACTACTTTTATCAAAAGGATTTTCAGGGATAATCCAATCAAAATTCTTTTCTAAGGCCTCATGCATTCCTACAAGTTTAAAAGGTATGGGTATTTTGATTTCCTCTCCATTGGGTTTGAGTTTAGTTTTTTCCAACTTTTCTAAAGTACCCATAACATACACATGATCCTAGCATATTAAAACGTTCAAAGACCTTTTTGGCTTCCTTAGCAACATCATTGAAATCTTTTAGCAAAATTTCTTGGATAAAATCTCTCTTCTCAGCATCCTTCTCTTCTTTTAGTTTAAGAAACATTATTTGCTTCATGGGGTTAAGGTTAACAAACCTAGCCTCCAACATGTGAACTAAAGAAGCAGCAACAATTTCATAAGTAGGAGCAAGTTCAACTACGAATCTTTGCTCAGTATCCTCATGTTTGCTAACATGATTAAAGAATTCTTCAATATATCATTTTCCAATTATTGACCCACTACCTATTGAAAGGTCTTTCAGGGTGAACTTAGGGACCAACATGGTGAGAAATAGCAAGGAGGCAACTAGAGGAGGAACTAATATTTTTTTGTGTTTTTGACAAGAGAAAGCAAAACCAAGGAAACTAATTTTTTTGTAATTTTTGAAAAAGAGGCAAACAAAACAAAAAGAAACTAAGCAAAACAAAAACAAAGTAAAGAGAAAGGTTATGGAGGACTCCCCTTATGAAGACGTCCTTAGCCTCCCCGGCAATAACACCAGATATTAGCTTGATGCGGCTCAGATCACTGTAGAGCTTCGTTGGGAAACCCCAAGAGGAAGGTATGATGAGTACATCGGCAAGATTTCCCTCAGTAAGAAACCAAGGTTATCGAACCAGTAGGAGGAAGGAAACGACTCAAAGGTGTTTCTAGAATCTTGGAAACCTACACAACACAAAATCAAGACTTTGCCCCAACGAATAGTGAGGTTGTCAATCTCACCGGTTTGCTGAACAAAGGATTAACTGTATGGTGTGGAAGGTACTGGTGGTTTTGCAGAAAGTAAACAATAACAGTGGAAGATGTATCAATGGTAAAGATTGGACCGGGGTCCATAGTTCACTAGAGGTGTTCTCCTTAAGATAGATAACAAAACATGCTGGGTAAACAAATTACAGAAGGGCAATTGACAGGACTGAGCAAGACATAACAATGCAATTCTAGACATTCATAATCCTATGAGATTCAATTGGGCAATACAACAAGATGCATAGACCGCCATCCAACTGCATCTATGACTAGTAATCCACCTTCAGGTAATCATCCGAACCCCCTCCAGTATTAAGTTGCAAGCAATGGATAACTACTTTAAGCAAAGTGTGTAAGATAAATAATCCACTTGTTCAATGAACAAGAGACCGTTGTTTTCTCCCTAGTAGCAACAGCACATCTACAACCTTAGAGATTTTTATCACTTCCCTTAGATTAAATAGAGGCATGAACCCACTATTGAGCATAAATACTCCCTCTTGGAGTCACTAGCATCTACTCGGTCAAGATAGCTACTAGAAATGGAGAGCATGCAAGATCTCAAACAACAGACATGATAGAATCAATAAGATAAAATCATTAATCAATTTGACATAGTAATCTCAATATCCATCGGATCCCCACAAACACAACATGAATGCTTACAAAGATAGATGATCTTGATCATGTACGGAGCTCACTGATGGGCGTGTTGATAACGCCTTGTTGGGAGACCCCAAGAGCAAGGTGTGATGAGCACACAAGCAAGTTTTCCCCCAGTAAGAAACCGAGGTTATCAAACCAGTAGGAGGAAGGAAACGACTGAAAGGTGTTGCTAGCAACTTGGAGACCTGCACAACACAAACTCAAGACTTTTCCCCAACAAACAGTGAGGTTGTCAATCTCACCGGTTTGCTATAACAAAGGATTAACTACTCACACTTCATACTGAAGGCTGGCATGATGAATAAGAAGGCCTCCAGGGTGATCTCCCCTACGGCGGGGTGCTGGGAAGAGCTTCAGATCCCCTCGATCTAGGGACGATGGTGGCGGTGGCTACAGACGGTTTCGTGGAATATTGATCAGGTACTTAGGGTTTTGGCATCGAGCGGTCTTTATAGGCGAAGAGGCGAGGCAGGGGGCGGCCAGGATGGTCACACCCCCCTAGGCGCGGCTAACACTAGCCTGCGCCTCCAGGGGGTGTGGCCCCCTGGTGCCTCCCATCCGTCTCGTACTCTGGCTCCGTGTTCCCCATGGTAAAATATTGACTTTGGCTTTTGTCCTGTCCAATTCCGAGAATATTGATTTCTGCCTTTCTGGAACCAAAAACAGAAGAAAACATGCAACTGGCACTGTGGCATCTTGTTAATAGGTTAGTACCAGAAAACATATAAAAACACCTCAAAGTGTAGACAAAGCAAAGAAAAGTAGATACTAAACAGGCATGGAACATAAAAAATTATAGATACATTTCCGATGTATCAAGCATCCCCAAGTCTAACTCCTGCTCGTCCTCGAGTAGGTAAGTGATAAAAATAGTAATTTTTTAGGTGACATGCACCATCAAAATCAAGATCAAACCATTTGCAAGCATTAAAAGCTGGGATCAAATAACTCTAAACATGAGCAATAATGATGGAGTTCTAATAGTAAGACAAAGTAACTATGCATGCAACATGAAAGGTTACAAACAAAGATCTTGAATAACATGCATTAAAAAACGTTTCTTTCTTTCACATACAGAAAACATGGCATAGTGGCATTCAGCTTGTCCCTCATGGAGTAGAAAATAGATGCATAGGACACCCTCAAAGTTCATAAGAGTGACTAGATACAAATAGCACAAGAACAAGTAATATCAACAATATGCATTAGTAAATAAGTTTTGGGACAATGCACATAGAACTAAGAATGGAAACTAAGCTCTCTTAATTGGTACCTAAAGGTAGAAGGGTGATACTCAATATAATGGTGGAAGAAAGGCCCTTCATAAAGGGAAGCAGGGATTACAAGTTTCAAAAATAGCTTCCAAAAATTATGGTACTTGTTAGCTTTCAGCTCTCATTGCCCCTATCATAAGCATCATGAAGTGATTAAAGTAAAGGTGAACAAACTATGGAGTATATGCTTGACAAAGTATAAGTTGGCAATCTCATGTCCCCATGCTACTCAAGTTTAGTTACTTGCAAGTTCTTGTCATAGTAAGTGCATGTGTATCATAGAGAACAGCCAACGAGGTACCCCTTGCACATGATACAAGAGCTATCCCATAATCAAAATGACAAGGCAAGAAGACAATGAGCATCTCAGCATTCTTCTTATTTACCATGGGAATATGGTGCTTTTTTCTCTCTTTCCTCTTTTCTCATTTTATTCTTTTTCTCAATCTCTTTTTCTCTATCTATTTTTTTCATAAGAAAAATGCTTCATAGATGTCACTATGGTGATGCTGCAAGTTTCCACCATGATTAAGCATGGCTTAGGCTAGCGGCCCAGGTGTTTATCTAACACACATACATAACTCCATGGACTTACAAGCTCCCCTTTCATTTCACACTGGCGACATCCATAGACAAAAGAGCATTATATCAACTGTGTACAAAGTACAAGTGCAATGTTGAAAGCGTTCCCCATGACAGCATGGTTCTGCTAATTCCAATGTATAAGTGCAAGCATATACAACATAGATGACACAATGGTTCAAGTTTATTAGGGGCAAGAAAAATAAAGTGTGCCATCAAGTTCGTGAGAGCTTTAGTCACTAAGTTTTCACATAACAAAATACTTTTTAATTGGAAGATAGATGAAAACAAGAATATACTTGGAATGGTGTAACACACCATGCATAGGGATTTATAGTGGACACTTTGGAATAACTTGGTTTCTTGGGAGTTGGATGCATGAGTAGATCTTACTCATACAAGTGGAGGCTAGCAAAATACTGGGAGCGACCAACTAAGAGAGCAATAATGGCCATAATCATGCAGAGCGACAAAACATTACTAATCAAAGCATAAAGTGGTACTACAAGTCAAGGACTAGATGATCATAGAGGCTATGGTGACTTGTTCATAGTTATAACATGGTGTGAGCATGTGCCAAGTCAACCCAAACAAAGCATCAAAGGAGAAAACCACAATACTATGCTTTTGTATGCTAAAACAACGCATGATTCCTTCAAGGCACACTAAGCAATCCCAATTGTTTAGAACAAGTCGTCCTACAACAATAATCACTAAGCATATGGTCAAAACAACACCTAGCATGACATGCTAAAGTCTAAGTCACAGACAAAACAAGCTCCTCTTGTACAACTCAAGCAAGAACTTTCTACTCCTCTCTAACACCAATCAACTTATTTGAAACAACACAACGAGAACGGGGGTACAAACTATTTTATTCAAGCAAACTAAGCAAACCAAACGAAAACTAAGACGCTCCAAGAACAACACAATAGTACATGAAACAATAAAAACGAAGTGTCTAGAAAGACCTGAGCTTTTTATTGATGAAGAAGGGGATGCCTTGGGCATCCCCAAGCTTTGGCGCTTGTACCTCTTGAATATTTCCTTGGGTGACACGGGGTGGCATCCCCAAGCTTGAGCTTTTGTACATTCTTCATCTCATTACATCATTCTCTCTCTACACCTGAAAATTTTCCTTCATACAAAACTTCACACAATCTTCATTAGCAACATTAGTGTATTCAAAAGATAATAGATGTAACATTCCAACTGTTCTATCCTGATTGCCTAGGTAGGAACCCCAAAGTTTAGGGGGAAATAAAGCTTGTTAAGTTAACCTAGTCTCTATCTGTTATTTACTTAGTTGTTTGATCCTTAATCTTGGTTGGTTTAAAACTTGTAGTGTGACCTAGTGGCTTTTGCTTTTGGATTTGATTCTAATTAAAACCTAGCACCACTCTATGGAGTGCATTAGGAAAAATTAGAGAGGGATCATCTTGATTGATCAAGCCCCAAAACCCTTAGGCCCTAAAAATCCTATGACTCCCTAACTGGCCATGACCACAAACAAGCCTACAAGGCACATGGTTTAAACCCCAACCTCGCCCCAAGTTCATGTTGATGCTATGAGCACATGTGGCAAATTTATCAAATGGTCACCTTAATTCCTACCCACTCTAAATGATCCTTGCAAGCTCTTGGAGATGATCCAGGAGGCAACCAGGGTTTGGACCCACTCACCCCACCTCCCTCTACACCCCATGCCCCTACCCCTTCCATTGGTGGCTTGTGCTCGACAAGGGCATCGAACAAAGTCGACCCTGAGTTTGTGCCACCCTAGATCACGCTACACCCTCCCCCACTCTCCAAACATCGCTGCAACGCACGTCTGCGACTGTCACGTATCCAGCATTGCAATGCACCTCTCCCCACCACCCTGACTACCCTTGATCACCCGAGAAAGAGAGAGGGAGTGGCCAGGCGGCAGATCGGCAAGATCTTGCCATGACACCCTCTAGCCCCACTAGCTACTGCGACGTCTTGTCCTTGGGCCCGCGCAGCTCGCGTCTTCCCCAGGCACCGCCCACCCCTTCCTCCCTCGCGCACCAGGAGCCCCCTCTACCCCCCAACCCTCGTCGGCCACGTCACCGTGGCCACGTCGAGCGCCCCTGTGTCCCTCATATCTACGGTGCAGAAACACGGCGCGCGCGCAGAGGACACCACCCACTGATCTCTCCACCACCCCAACGTCTCGACCTAGCACCCCTAGCCCACCCCTAGCCCGGCCACGACATGACCTGGCATCGATCACCTGACGGGCAAGGGCGCCGACAAACCGCTCCATCCCGAGGCCGTGCGCCGGTCCACACACCTCCACGGCCCTCCCCTGCTCCTAGTGACACACTCCCTCCCTCTCCTGGTCCACCCACACTCCCCAACCTCGCCATAGACGGCCCCTGCACGCGGTGCACCGTGAGCCGCTCCTCCTCGGCATAAAACCCCAGCGCAACCTACCGCTCTCGCCCTCCACCTCATTTCCACCCCAACCCACTCCCACTCCACCCCTCGAAGGACCCGAGCTCACTCGGATCCTACCTTCCACTCCGCCCATCGCACCACAGCGGTACTAACAGAGGGAAGGTGAAGGTTGATGATGCCACTGCCTCTCCCCTTCTCTCCCACTCGTCTATCCATGCATGCAGGAGCCTAACCGCACCCTCCGATCTTGTCTCCCCTCCCTCTCAGGAACCCTAGGAGCATCGCCGGAGGAGAGCCGAGGATGCCGACGCCACGAGCTCGTTCATGACCGTCCTAGGAGCCCAAGCTGCTGCTATCGCCCCTCGTTAGAACCGGCATCGTCGTCCGCATTGAACCACGCCATCCCCAACGCTGCTCCACCCCTAGGTGAGCCTCCCTGAACATCCCCAGTAGCACTAGGGTTTTTTGCCGGCGACGCCACCCTCGCGAGGAAGACAGGCCAGGGGCCGTCGGATCTGTTTAGATCTGACGACCCACGGTGCTGGATACCCCTTCGCCAGCCGCAGACGCTGACGTGCGGGCCCCTACCGGGGATTTGAATCCCCAGCTCCCGCGCACGCTCCCGCGCCAGTGGGCCGGCCCATCTCCTGCACAGGCCTTCGCCAGGCCCCAGATCCACCCAGCCCTTTATCTTTTTCCTTTTGTTTAAATCACAGAAAGTTGTGCTGCAGATTTAAATCTGTCAAAAATCAATAAAACCTCGGTTTGACCTGATTCAAACTCTGAAAGATAGCCTCTGTAAATCCCCACCACCTCACACCAATAGATTGCCAAAATAATGATTGTAGTTTCCCTAGTGATTTTTGGCATAAGACTAGGCAGTTTTTGCTATTTTATTTTTAGTAATTTGTCTGCAAGTAAGAAAAATATGAAACCAAGCCTAGGTCTTCCTTTTTAATCTACCTATCCAGTAAAATTAGAGTCACCCCCTTTTGGAGTAGTTTAGCACCTGTAGTAATTTTTGCAAATTTGGAACAGAAGCTTCTTGCAGAAATTCTAGAAGCTTCTGTAAAACTCCTTTTTGAGTAATTCCAATTCCAGGAGTTTAGCACCATCTATAACTACCTAATTTCAGAAGGTCAAATTTTTAGTATGAATACTTCTGTGTTGGGAATTATTTGAGTGATTCTAGTCTTATCTGCAGTATTAAAATTGTTAAATCAACCTTATAAGCTAAAATCATGAATCCAATTGGGTTGGCTTAGTAATTATGTTACCTACCCAGCAATATAAATTTTGATCCATGTTTCCTTGTAGAACAGTGGTGAAACACTGTTTTGCATATTAGGTTAGGGCTCACTATTAAATTCACCCCTATTTTTTAGGAGTGTCCAAACTAGTTGATTCCAATGACTTTGGCTTGCTCATTTCAGTATCTACAAATATGTGTTTTGGCTGGCCCAGTTGAGTACTTTTTTTGTACTGTTTGACTTGTTTGCTCCTTGTTTGATGTATGGTGTATTGCTTGATTCGTTTATTTTCTTCTACGACGATAGATATGAACGGGGAGGGGTGCGAGGAAGGTGATTGGGAGTATATTGAAGAAGGATACCAGGGACAAGTTGCCAGCGAAGGCAAGCCACCTTCTTTCTCATAAGCCTTGCCCTATTATTTTATCTATGCATGTTTTATCTACCCATTTATGCAAAATGCATTGTTTTACTATATTATGTTATATGGGAAATGTTTGGCTCCTCCATACTAGTACCCCTTAGTACCATTAGGTACAACCCCTCTTGATGATACCTACCTGCCCTTAGTATGGTAGGTGGTTTTTAACACCATAAACCCTTGGAAACCCCGTTTAGCCTAAACAAAAGTGTAGGATGGGAAGACCCCGGGAAAAGACTTACAGAAATGTTTTATGATAAAACCTTGGTGAGTCCTGGCCTACCAAGTGGTTTTGAAAAGGAGAAAGGTTTGTTTTACAAAAGAGAGGCCAGTGAAGGAGGAAAAATGTTTACGAAAACAAACGGGCTGGCAAGTTGTGAAGCCAGTACAATTAACCTGTGCAACCATAGTACTCCGGAATGGGACGGGGCTGGGCTGGAAGTTTTACTAATCCAGTATAGGTGGCTCACACTACTACAGGGGTAAACAATCCCCAGAGGGTGGGCCTTATCTGTCCAATGGTCCATGTGTATCATCGATCGGGAGAAGGAATGAAGGGCCTACGAGCCTCCGCGTGATACTATGAGCCCCTCATTGAAAGCGCACACCCGTCGAGGTGCGAAACGCGCTTTGGTTGGCTGGTTACTATATAGGGCGTCCCGGTCTTGAGGGGATTAACATCATAGGGTAGGCACTTGTACCGGAGATGACATTCGGAAGGTCTTGATCGGTTACTCGACCCACGACCAGTGTAGATCAGGGACAGGTAATCGGATGGTGTGGGTACAGTGTACAACCTCTGCAGAGTAAATCTATTCGAATAGCCGAGTCCTCGGTCATGGACGGTTGTGCTGGCAGTTGTACAACGGTAATGGTTTTGTGTTCAAAAAGAACTTCGGAAAAGCAATGGCATTAAAAATGTTTTGACCATGGGGTGGTCAGGAAATGGAGGAAGGACTTCGGTCATGAGATGACCGGAAGGAAAAACAAATGGGTGACCCAATCCTAGTGTTTTCCTAAAACTTTCAAAAAGGGTTTTATAATGTTTTACAAAAGTTTTCAACAAAGATATATAGGCATGCTATATCTACAAGAGAAACTTATTTACAAAAGAACCTCTTAGGGAGCCATCCTACCACAGCCATACTGCATCTCCTTACTTATTATTATCTGAAGGTGGTTTGCGAGTACATTCAAAGTACTCACCGGCATTGTCCCTGGCTATTTACTTGGCCAGATTATGAGCAGGAAGATGGGAATACCGAAGGTTACGACGGCGACTTCGTGAACTAGGGCGTTATTCCGAGTCAGGCACCCTATGGGCTATGGCATGACTCGGGCCTTCTACGTTTAGTGTTTCCACTGCTACTATCTATTTGTGCCCAAGTGGCCCCTTTGTAAGCCTACTTATGTAAGACTTATTGTTTTGGTACTATAATGGATGCGTACTTTGATACTGTGTCGATTATGCTCCATGAGTCACTGCTCATGGGATCGTGGTAGTTTGCATAATGGGTATCCCGGACCGTAAATCTGGGTGCCACAGACTTGGTATCAGAGCCATCCTGACTGTAGGAGACCCTAGATAGCTTGGACGTTAGTCGAGGACCTAAAAACTATTTTCATCAATAAAACGAAGAACATGAGTATTTGCAAAAATAATGCTTTTCTCTTTCCTACTCTATTTTCAAAAGAAAAGCTTCTTACATCAAACCTACCTTGTAATTACTAAAAAAATTCACACTTTACACTAACCCCAACTCCTCTAAAATTTTGTAAATGACTGTTGTGTTCACCAAGTTCCGTCAGGTGGGACTAGAGTTACCACTCCAGTTGTTTGAGGCCGAGCTGGGAGAGTTGGCTCGTTTGGTGGGATGCCCTACCCCAGAGATCAAGGGAGCTCACATCCCCACTCTTATTGATGGGGAGATCTCTTGGCTCGTGGTGTGCACGGTGCTAGGAGGAGTAGTACCCCCACTCTCCGAGGATTTTGAAGTCAATGTGATTGAGAAAGAGTGGGGAGGTGGCATACTCAGGGTAGCCCTGGAAGCCCTGGCGCGTCTGGCCTATCACCATCGCCAGCAGCTAGAGGATACGCGGTTTCTCTTCTTTGGGAGACGTCATGAGGAGGGGTAAGTGCTCCAGGCACCACCCCATCCTGACTTTGGGGCGTATATCCAGAATATGGAGTACACCCTGAAGAAGACCCAGACGCACCTGGACATGGTCCGAATGGATCTGGATCTCAAAGCTACCCAGCTACTCGCCACAGAGGAGAGCCTAGAGGAGGCGAAGGCCGGGCGTGCCCTAGCCCTATTGGAGAAAAAGGTTATGGTTGCTAGGAACAAGCGCCTCATGAAGAAGATGAAGGATCAGAAGGAGCTGCTAGTGATAATGGAAGCCAAGATAGAGGAGCTGGAGGAGGAATGCGCCGATCTCCGCAAAGACTACAACGACTTGCTAGATGAGACCGACAATGATGTTGCCCATAAGGAGGACTTTGACATGGAACCACAGAGCAACCCCGAGGATGACGACCAGATAGAGGAGGAGGATTCGGAGGAGCTCATCTTCGAGCCCGAGGAGGACGATGAGGTGATCATCGAGGAGGATACCACTGCACATCACCACGAGGAGTAGGTTCTACATCGACGATGAGAGCACGTGAGACTATCGCTGTATTCCCCTTTTGAGTGGCGATTTGATTGACTCTACTGCTATGTAATGATTGGAATCCCTACTACATCTATTTATTGTCGAGATGGGACACATGAACTGGTAGTTATGTTGTTGGAACTTGTGTTTGCTCTTATTTCTGTTAAAATGTTGATCGCCCTTATGTTTGTATGATGCCTTGATGCCGCTTATTGTTAATAGAATATCCTTTGAGAACCACCATATCCTAAACCTTATCTAACCTCCCACGTTCAGGATGGTGCGTCCCCATGGTCCGCCACCCCCTCCACCCGAGCCAATGATGGCTCAACTCCTCCGCATGTTCATGGAGGATCACCAAGCTGCCAACACCGAGCGCCAAGCAAACCTCGCCGCACTTCAGCAGCATGTCCAAGCCGCAACAGGCAATGCCCATGAAAATGAAGGCGAAGGCGGGAATGGAGAACCACGATCCTGTCTTAAGGACTTCCAAGGCACCAATCCACCGGTGTTCACCAAGTGCACTAACCCCTTGGACGCTGATGATTGACTTTGCACAATCGAGAACAATCTGGAGGTAGTCCGAGTGGGAAATGAAGAGAAATTACTTCTGGCCACCCACTTCCTCGCAGGACAGGACAGGGAATGGTGGATAAGCGTTAAGGAAATTCTACCGGCCGGTCAAGAAATCACTTGGGAGAATTTCAAGGAAAGGTTCCGCAAGCGCCACATTCCCTCAGGTCTGATCAAGATGATGAGAGATCAGTTCCGAGCTCTGAAGCAAGGAGGAATGACCGTTGTCCAATATCTGGAGAAATACACTGACCTGGCAAGGTACGCCCCGTAAGACACCAACACCAAAGAGAAAAAGGTGGATACCTTCCTGAATGGACTTCATGATGAGCTACAGTGCCATCTAGTAGCGCAGAGGTTTCAGGAACTTGATGCCCTGGTTGATGCGGATATCATGGTTGAAAGCAAGCGTAAGGGGATGATTGAAAACCGCAAGCTCTGGATGATGCAGCAAGGAGGATCCAGTGGAATCAGGTCCCATAGCATGCCCCCACCCCATCCTGCAACCACACTTCAAAGGGCTCCCACCTATGCTCCACGTCCCAACAACCCCAACCGCAACTACAACAATCGCCGCCCCGGAGGTGGAAACCCAAGACTCGCTCCCCGATGCCCCGTCAACCCCAACATTCGCCCCAACGCCTCTGGATGTTACACTTGTGGAGAAGCGGGGCAATTCTCCCGTGAATGCCCCGTAAGGAAAAAGGAGGAAATGGACCGCGTCCCAATGCGGCCCATATGAATGCCGGTGGAGCTCCAACAAAGGGCGTTGTCCCCAAGAGGGCAGCTAACGCAGCGAGAGGACATCTGAACCACATTACCGCTGAGGAAGCTCAAGCATCTCCGGATATTGTCTTAGGTACGTTTCTCGTCAACTCAGTTCCCACTACAGTACTCTTTGACTCTAGAGCATCAAACTCCTTTGTTACTGAGCCCTTTGTTGAGAAAAGTGGGATGGAACCTAGTCAAATGGGTAGACTCATGCTAGTACAGATCCCGGGCTCAACGGCCAAAACACAATCCGTCTGCCGAGATATTCCCATAGTTATTGATGGCATATACTTTACGGCTGATCTAATCGTCTTAGGAACCCAAGGTCTAGACGTAATATTAGGAATGGATTGGATGTCCCGATATTAGGGAGTAATAGATTGCTCCAGAAAGACCATCTCCCTGCGGAGTGCCGAAGGAGAGCCTGTTAAGTACCAAGCAACTGGCACTGTGGCAACTTGTTAATAGGTCAGTCCCAGAAAACATATAAAAACATCTCAAAGTGTAGACAAAGCAAAGCAAAGTGGATAATAAACAATCATGGATCATCAAAAATTATCGATACATTTACGACGTGTCATGTACTCATCATACCTTCCTCTTGTGGTTTCCTAACGAAGCTCTAAAGTGATCTGAGCCGCATCAAGCCTTTATCTAGCGCTGTTGCCGAGGAGGCTAAGGACGTATTCACAAGGGGGGTCCTTCACAACCTTTCTCTCTACTTTGTTTTTGTTTTGCTTAGTTTCTTTTGCCTTGTTTCGTTTGCCTCTTTATATCAAAAATTCCAAAAAAAATTTAGTTTCCTTGGTTTTGCTTTCTCTTATCAAAAACACAAAAAAATAGTTCTTTCTTTAGTTGTCACCTTGCTCTTGCTCACCATGTTGGTCCCTAAGTTCACACTGGAAGACCTTTCAATAGGTAGTGGCTCTATAATTGGAAAACAAAATATTGAAGAATTCTTTAATCATATTAGCAAACATGAGGATATTGAGGATAGATCCTTAGCAAAACTTGCTCCTAATTATAAAATTACTGCATCTTATTTAGTTCACATCTTGGAGGATAGGTTTGTTAACCTTAACCCCATGATGCAAATAATGTTTCTTAAACTAAAAGAAATTGAGGATGCTGAAAAGAGAGATTTTATTCTAGAAACTTTGCTTAAAGAGTTCAATGATGTTGCTAAGGAAGCTAAAAAGGTTTTTGATTGTTTTAATATGCTAGGCTCATGTGTTGATGTTATGGGTACATTATAAAAGTTTGACAATACCAAACCCAATGGAGAGGAAATTAAAATAACCATACCTTTTAAACTTGTAGGAATGCATGAAGCCCTAGAAAAGAATTTTGATTGGATTGTTCCTGAAAACCCATTTGATGAAAGTAGTGAACCCAAGAGACATGAGAAAGGATCCTCTAAAACTCATTTGGATGAGATACCTTTCCTATTTGAAGATACCTCGAGTATTGATCTTAATGCTTCTTCATTTGAAAATACTTGATTCTTGCTTCTTGTGTCTAACTCAAAGTACTTATTGGGAGATAACCCAAAAGTTTTAGTTGAGCCTTGGAATTTATTACTTCTGTAATAACCTCTTCTTATCCTTTTTATTTGCTTTTTGTGCGAAGAATAACCTCTAATGAGAGGGAAGTAAGATTTGGGGAAGTTGTTGTCCCGAAATAGATTTTTGTGCTTCACTGTAAAAATTCGTGTAAAATCTCTGTAAGTCGGATTGAGCAGTACTTTTCTGACTAAATCCCCCAGGTTGTTAGAAAACTTTCGTTAGTTCAACACTTTTTGATTTGAGCAACAGAAGGTCTTCGAAAAAATCAGTTTTTACCTGCTGGTCTGTTTTGACAGATTTCTGCCATTATTTGCATTTGTTTCTTATTCATTCCTTTTTGGGTTCATTTTGGTAAATTGAGATTTTTGAGGGAATTGCTTCAGTAGCTTGTGTATTTAGTGAAAGTTTTTCTGTTTTGAAACTAAACACAAAGGTCTATTATCTTTTGAATGCACTAATGTTGCTAATGAAGATTGTGTGAAGTTTTCTATGAGGGAAAATTTTCAGGGGTAAGGAAATAATGATGTAATGAGATGAAGGATGGATAAAAGCTCAAGCTTGGGGATGCCACCCCGTGTTACCCCAAGACATATTCAAGAGGTACAAGCATCAAATCTTGGGGATGCCCAAGGCATCCCCTTCTTCATCAATAAAAATCTCAGGTCTTTCTAGACACTTCATTTTTATTATTTCATGAACTGTTGTGTTGTTCTTGGAGCGTATTAGTTTTCATTTTTGGTTTTTGTTTGCTTAGTTTGCTTGAATAAAGTAGTTGGACCCCTGTTTTCACTGTGTTGTTTTCAAATAAGTTGATTGGTGTTGGAAAGGAGTAGGAAGTTCTTGCTTTAGTGGTACAAAAGTGAGCTTGCTTTGACTGTGGCTTAGACTTTATCATGTCATGCTAGATGTTGTTCTGACCTTATTCTTAGTGATTATTGCTATAGCATGACTTGTTCCAAACAATTAGGATTGCTTAATGTGCCTTGAAAGAATCATGCGTTGTTTTAGCATACAAAAGCATAGTATTGTGGTATTCTCCTTTGATGCTTTGTTTGGGTTGACTTGGCACATGCTCCCACCATGTTATGACTATGAACCGGTCACCATTAGCCTCTATGATCAATTAGTTTTTGACTTGCGGTACCACTTTATGCTTTGATTAGTAATGTTTTGTCGCTCTGCATGATTATGGGCATTATTGCTCTCTTAGTTGGTCGCTACCAGTCTTTTGCTAGCCTCCACTTGTATTGAGTAAGCTCCACTCATACATCCAACTCCCAAGAAACCAAGTTATTCCAAAGTGTCCACTATAAATTCCTATACATGGTGTATTACACCATTCCAAGTATATTCTTGTTTTCATCTACCTTCCAATTAAAAAGTATTTTGTTATGTGAAAAACTAGTGATTAAAGCTCTCACAAACTTGATGGCACACTTTATTTTTCTTGCCCCTAATAAACTTGAACCATTGTGTCATCTATGTTGTATATGCTTGCACTTATACGTTGGGATTAGTAGAACCGTGCTGTCACGGGGAACACTTTCAACGCTTTTGGACATCTATCCAGTTGATATAATGCTCTTTTTTTTATGGATGTTGTCGTTGTGAAATAAAAGGGTAGCTTGTAAGTCCATGGATTTATGTATGTGTGTTAGAGAAACACCTGGGCCGCTAGCCTAAGCCATGCCTAATCATGGTGGAAACTTGCAGCATCACCATAGTGAGCAATCTATGAAGCTTTCTTCTTATAAAAAAGAGACACATTGAAAAGAGGAAAGAGAGAAAAAAGCACCATTTTCCCATGGTAAATAAGAATATTGTTGAGATGCTCATTGTCTGCTTGCCTTCTCATTTTTTATGGGATAGCTCCTGTAGTATGTGCAAGGGGTACCCCGTTGGCGGTTCTCTATGATACACATGTACTTACTATGACAAGAACTTACCGGTAACTAAAGTTGAGTAGCATGAGGAGCGGCCCTAGTATTCAAGGGACATGAGATTGCCAACTTATACTTTGCCGAGCATATACTCCATAGTTTTTTCACTTTAACTTTAACCTCTTCAAGATGCTTATGATAGGGGCAAGAGCTGAACACTAACAAGTACCATAATTTTTGAAAGATCTTTTTGAAACTTGAAATCCCTGCTTCCCTTTGAAGGGCCTTTCTTACACTATATTTAGTCTCCACCTTCTACCTTAGGCACAATTAAGAGAGTATAGTTGCCATTCTTAGTTCTATGTGCATTGTTCCAAAACTTATTGATTGATTCATATTGTTGGTATTCCTTGATCTTTAACTATTTGTATCTAGTCACCCTTGTGAACTTTAAGGTATCCTATGCATTTATGTTTTTCTACTCCATGAGGGGCAAGCTGAATGCCACTATGCTATGTTTTCTATATGTGAAACAAACAAACGTCTTTCACTACATTCTTATTCATGAATCTTTGTTTGTAATCCTTTCATGTTGCATGCATAGTTACTTTGTCTTATTGTTAGAACTTCATCTTTCATGCTCATGTTTAGAGTACTTTGATCCCAGCTTTCAATGCTTGCAAATGGTTTGATTTTGATGGTTCATGTCACCTCAAAAATTATTGTTTTTATCACTTACCTACTCGAGGACGAGCAGGAGTTAAGCTTGGGGATGCTTGATACGTCGTAAACGTATCTATAATTTTTTATGTTCCATGCTTGTTTATTATCCACTTTGCTTTGCTTTGTCTATACTTTGAGGTGTTTTTATATGTTTTCTGGGACTAACCTATTAACAAGATGCCACAGTGCCAGTTGTCTGTTTTCTTCCGTTTTTGGTTCCAGAAAAGGCAGAAAATGCATATTCTCGGAATTGGATGGGACAAAAGCCAAAGTCAAAATTTTACCGTGGGGAACACGAAGCCAGAAGACAAGACGGAGGAGGGCCTCGAGGGGGCCACACCCCTGGCCATGCGGCCAGGCCTGGCCCGTGCCTGGGAGGTGCGGCCGCCTCGAGCACCCCCTCGGCCTCCCTCTTTGCCTATAAATACCCTGCGATACCAAAACACTAAGTACCCGATCAATCTTCTATGAAACAGTCCGTAGCCGCAGCCACCATCGTCATTAGATCGGGGGGATCTGAAGCTCTTCCCAGCACCCTGCCGGAGGGGAGAGATCATCCCGAAGGCCTTCTTCATCACCATGCCAGCCTCCGGTATGATGCGTGAGTAGTTCCACTTTGGAATATGGGACCATACAGTAGCTAGATGGTTGTATCTCCTCCTTTGTGCTATCATATTTAGATCTTGTGAGCTCCATTCATGATCAAGATCATCTATTTCTAATCATGCATAATGTGTTTGCGGGGATCCGATGGATATTGAGATTACTATGTCAGATTGATTAATGGTTTTGTCTTATTGATTCTATCATGTATGTGTTGTTTGAGATCTTGCATGCTCTCCATTTCTAGTAGCTATCTTGGCCAAGTAGATGCTAGTGACTCCAAGAGGGGGTATTTATGCTCGATAGTGGGTTCATGCCTCTATTGAATCTGGGGAAGTGACAGAAATCTCTATGGTTGTAGATGTGTTGTTGCTACTAGGGAGAAAACAATGATCCTTTGTTCATGGAACAATTGTATTGTTTACTTTACACACTTTGCTTAAAGTAGTAATCTGTTGCTTGCAACTTAATACTAGAGGAGGTTTGGATGATAACCTGAAGGTGGATTACTAGTCATAGATGCAGTTGGATGACGGTCTATGTATATTGTTGTATTGCCCAATCGAATCTCATAAGATCATGAATGTCTAGTATTACATTGTTATGCCTTGCTTAGTCGTGTCAACTGCTCTGCTGTAATTTGTTTACCCACCATGTTTTGTTATCTATCTTAAGGAGAACACCTCTAGTGAACTATGGACCCCGGTCCAATCTTTACCATTGATACATCTTCCACTGTTACTGTTTACTTTCTGCAAAACCACCATTACCTTCCACACCATACAGTTAATCCTTTGTTTTCAGCAAACCGGTGAGATTGACAACCTCATTATTTGTTGGGGAAAAGTCTTGAGTTTGTGTTGTGCAGGTTTCCAAGTTGCTAGCAACACCTTTGAGTCGTTTCCTTCCTCCTACTGTTTCGATAACCTTGCTTTCTTACTAAGGGGAAAACTTGCTGTTGTACTCATCATACCTTCATCTTGGGGTTTCCCAACAAAGCTCTACAGTGATCTGAGCCACATCATTCGTCCATGGAGCTGAACCGTGCAGTCTGCATCGGCCCCATTTCAATATGTTTACACAGATAAGCAACCATACCAGGGATACTGCAAATCTACATCGGTGCTTCTTTAATCGCGACATAAGTACCATAATTCCACTTGGCCTTCACATTTGGTATTTGCGGTTGGTATCCATTGACGCGTATCGAAACCACGTAAGGGGCCTCTGGGGGCTAGTTGACAGAAATTTGGGAAAAAATAAGAACTTGTTTGTCAGTGTTCGGCTAGCAAACAATTCTAGATTCGATCTATCTCTTTTAGGTCAATAGACAGATTGTAGTTATGGTTAGTGCAAAAAGCAAAGAGAAGATTAGCTCACCCGCATGTATCCAACACTTCTTTCAGGGTACGATGATCTGCCATCCTCCATGTTGCTCAGCTCATCTGGCGGCGGAGGCGGGCTAGATCCTTGGAACGGTGGGCACATCATGTGGCATTAGAGCTCGGGATCAGCGAGAGGGCACACCAACTTGGCGTTGGAAGGAAAATGTCCCAAGGGATCGTTCTAGGTGGAGGGTTGATTTTTCCACAGGCGGCGCTAGGCTTCATGCGAAGGAGTGAGTGAATTTGTGAATTTTACCAACGCTGCGTGGGGTCTAGTTCCTCGTTTTGCCTACGTGGTTGCCAACTTGGCGCTCGTGTCACAGATAGAGTAGTGACATGGAGGTCCCGAACATCTCCTTCACGGGAAGGTTGAAGGAAAGTTTGTATTTGGCAGGGGTGGGACGAATTCGGCTCGAAATGGGCCTTCTCAGTGATTGGCAGCCCAAGTTTGCGAAACCTAGCGATTACACGGAACTTGGACCCCGTGTTGCACTCGCACGGGAGTCGGACCTCGCGAGTTGAAATCCCTAGTGTATTGACACTTGGTGAGTGAAATCACAAGAATATTTGATTAATCATACCGTGATACGTACGCATACAAATATATCGTATGCTCTAAATGTTATGTGCATATACCATAATTATTCATAAGATGATCATTGGATGATAGTAATGATATTCTTATGATCTTTGGAAGAACTAAGAATATGTTATTTTTGTAGAGGTGACAAATAGATAGATAGTTTATTGTAAAGTGTTACATTGATACTAGTTTTGTCACAAAATACAAATTAAGTTTATCTCAATTTAAACTATGGGTGGAACAATGTAATGGAAAGGAGATTCCATAACGGTTTTGGATGAGTTCCAAAGTTAAGACATTGTGACCGATACTACAACAAAAGGCTAAGTATATGACTGCTATTATAGCAGCAGAAGAGGGCATTTGCATCAAGTAGTTTGTTATCAAACTAGGTGTGGTTCACAACGGGCTAGTACTATGAAGATATATTGTACGACAATTGTATCAACATGTTTTAACCCCAAGGAACTAAAGGTCTCACCAAAAGGACCAAATTTATATAATGCCATCTCATTGGAGAATGAGTGATGCATAAAGACGCAAAGACATGCAAATACACACGAACCTGGAAGTGTCAGATCCGAAGATTATGTCTACCACTAGCAATCGTGTATATACAACACCAGAAAGCCATATGTGTTGAATGCACAAAGTTTTTCAAACTAGATTATTGACTCTAGTGCAAGTGGGAGACTGTTGGAGATATGCCCAAGAGGCAATAATAAAGTGGTTATTATCATATATTTGTGTTTATGATAAATGTTTTCATATCTTGATATAATTGTATTAACCGGAAACATTAATACTTGTGTGTTTTGTAAACATAAAAGAGTCCATAGTAAGCCTCTTGATAAGTTAGCTTGTTGATTAATATATGATCATGGTTTCCTGATCATGGACATTGGATGTTATTGATAACAAGGACATATAATTAGGAGAATGGTGTGATGGACACACACCCATAGTAAGCATAGCATAAGATCAAGTCATTAAGTTTGTTTTGCTACAAGCTTTCAAATACATAGTAACCTAATCCTTTGACCATGAGATCGTGTTAATCACCATCACCAGATGAGTACTTTGATGACATCAAATGCCACTTCCGTAACTGGATGGTTATAAAGGTGGCATTGGGTATTCTGAAAGTATATGTTGAAGAGCATGGATCAAGAGTGGGATTTGTCCATCCATATGACAGATAGATATACTCTGGGCCATGTCGGTGGAATGTCATCCAATTGGCTTGCAAGCATGTGACTAGGTCACAACGAATGTCATATCACGGAACGAGTAAAGAGTACTTATCAGTAACGAGGTTGAACTAGGTATGGAGATACCGACGATCGAACCTCGGATAAGTAAAGTATTGCGCGACAAAGGGAATCAGTATCATATGTTAATGGTTCATTCGATCACGAAGTCATCATTGAATATGTGGAAGCCACTATAGATCTCCAGATCCCGCTGTTGGTTATTAATCAGAGAGCTGTCTCGATCATGTATGCATAGTTCGCGAACCGTAGGGTGACACACTTAAGGAATCTATGTTGTTCAAGTAGATATGGAATATGAGTTAGAGACCGAATGTTGTCCAGAGTCTCGGATTGGATTCAAGACATCACGTGGAGATCCAGAATGGTCTGGAGAATAAGATTCATATAAGGAAAGTCATTTTCCGGGGTTCAGAAATGTTTTTGGTGTTTTGACCGGAAGCTTCTAGAATGTTCTAGAGGGACCACCAGTGGGTTCACCACCCCGGGAGGGGCCACTTGGGTTGAGGCATGCTGCAGGGGAGCACTAGGTCCAGCGCACCAAAGCCCAAGGGGTCAAATCTGTCTAGCAACGGAATTGGGGTCAAACCCTAGTTTGAAGAAGGGGGTCAAACCCTAGTTTGGAGAAGGGGGAGACTTGGGGGCCACGTCCCCACCTCTTCCCCTTGTGGCCGAGTTGGGGGGGGGGACTCGGCTAGGGCTGGGAAGCCCTTGGCCGCAGCCCCCTCTATATAAAGAGGGGTGGGGGCGCACCCCACTTGCACCTTGTCCTTGCGCCTCCTAACCCTAGGCGCCACCACCCCTCTCTCCTCCATCGACTGCTTTGGCTTAGGCGAAGCCCTGCATAAATCTCTCCTCCACCACCACCACCACATCGTCGTGTTGTTGGGATTCTGAGGGGACCTACTACCTTTGTTTCCCGCTGGAACAGGGAGAGGAAGGTATTCATCGACTCCGTACGTGTGACCGAGTGCGGAAGCGCTGACGGAATGTGGCGCCGAAAGGATCGTATACACGATCTTGATATCGGCAAGTGATTGACTATATCAACCACGAGATCCGATCTCGTGAAACGCTTTGGATCTACAAGGATTAGTTCTCTGTAATCTCGTTGCACCGATCTCGTAGATTAGATCTTGGCTTTTTCATAGATTGGATCTTGGTTTTATGCGTTCTTGCGGTAGAAATTTTTTGTTTTATATGCAACGAACCCTACATAATGCACCTCATGCCATTATCCCCAAAGGCTCCTTTTGGTGGAAAGACTTCACATGAAAATTTCGCTTATGGTTGACTTCCTTACCTTCTCGAGGTTGTTGCCAAAGAGAGGTGAGATTGTCCTGAGACTTTTGCCTCCACATGCTCTTGTTGGTGGTTAGTGCTCGTCTTGCTCCCATTATTGGCTCTTAATACTTTGTGTTAAGTGTAGTGTTGGTCTGATTCACATAAATAATCTATTCATTCATATTTTGACAAAACTTGCATCCAACAATGTTACTAAGCATCTCCAAAGGGTGAAATTCAAAAATTGATTAAACACACTGCTATACTTTCCATAGGCCTAACAAATATCCGTAACTTTTCCTCTCATAAAATAGCTGGAATTTTCTATTATTCACTACCTGCTACATAACCAACACATTTTGTTTGCCATTTTATGGTGCATCATGTGATAAATGAAAGTCAATCATTATGAGTTGCTTTGAATGTCGTAGTCTAGTTATTCCGCTATTGTTGACATACTAAAGCATGTGGGAGCAATGGACAATAACCTTCATCCGATGATGAATCAAAATCATAAACGTCATACCATCTAATATTTTTTATGTTTGCTATTATGTGCTTGTAAAGTTTGCTATTGAATGTTGCTTCTATGGAGGAATTTTCTGCCGATGATCTTGTAGAGATGCTATTTATTTGATTTGTTAATCTTATGGTGAATTTAGCCAACCCAAGATACCCATTCGGCTAGCATCGAACAATGGCCTCACAAATTTGCCTTTAGGCCATACGGGTCCAAAGCCACCAAAAGCAGAGCAGACTTTTCTTAAGGATCAAATGTCTCAAATTCTATAAGTAAACACAAATGGACACCGATTGAGATCATCAATTCGCACATAGTTGAAATACTCCCTTCGATCCATATTAATTGACTTTCATTTATCAAAATCTGGATGAACCTATATACTAAATAGTGTCTAGATTCATTCAAATCTAGACAAATTTGAGTCAATTAATATGAGCCGGAGAGAGTAATAAAAACAAAAGACCTAAGCATCAATGTATATAGGAGTATATATAGATAAAAATGCCTGCATATGACAAGAACTAGTACATAGCACGGATATTAATACTGTATTAATGTCTAAATTAGTGCTTGGAAACTGAAGAGATACAATACAATGCGACGCGAACTCATGGACTCTTCGTGTACGCCTGTTAAATTGCATTCCCCTGTATATATACAGTCCAACGCCAAGTTCCCTTTCCCCCTTCCTCAACTCCCAAAAAAACTCCCAAATACCTCCTCGCCGCCGGGCGCCGGCTAATCGGCCATGGCCTATCTCCCGCCCCACAAGCGGCACTCCAGCGGCTCCGACCCCGCCCCGCCCACTTCCTCCCTTCGCTCCCTCTCCCTCTCCTCTTCCCCTCGCGGCCGCCACCATCTCCGCCCGTCCAACAACAAGATCATACACGCCGTTGGTTGCGTCTCCCGCTGGTCCCCGCTCCCGCCTTTCTCCACTGACTCAGACGATGTGGACTCTTTCCGTCTCGAGCCCTTCGCGTGCGACCGCGTCGAGCGCAATACCGGCGCCAAGCCCCTCGTCATTTCCTTCTCCTCCGGCTCAGCGGAGGCCGCGGCCGCCGCCATCGCCGAGAGGTTCCTGCCAGAACTCCTCGCTGCGGCGGAGAGGCAGAGAGCGATGGCACACGATGCCCCCAACAAGGATGAGGCGGCGGAGGAGGTAGTGAAGCTATGCCTCGTTGCCAGGGTGGGGAAGGTCCTGTTCCAACCGTGAGTCTTCAGTTACCCGTCTCTGTTTTTCATTACATTTTGGTGAGTGTGCAAAGCATGCTATTAATGCTGGTGTGCGCAGTGGTGGATCACAGGTCTCCTTGGTGTCGCTCCGCAACGCCGCGAAAGCAGGGAACGAAGGATCCAAGAGCCAGGTCCGTAAATCATTCTATACTAATGTGCCCAGGGAGTGTTTTGAAGATATGGAGCAATCCGCCGTTAAGCTGATGGGTCTGGCGTTCGATTCATCAAAAGAGCACTACCATGTCAAGGTTTGCACGTCTAACAAAGTGAGAGTTCTCCTAGTTTTTTCTTCAGACTAGTTAGTCATCTCTGGGCCTTTAAATGTATGACAGATATTTGACAAGCACCTAAGTGATTCTACGATGTCTTGCAAATGCACTGTGCAAAAAGATGGGAAGCTTGCAATCCATAAGGTGTGCCTTCCAGTCTGTCCTAGTGTCCTTACTTCTATATTTGGTTTTCAGAACTTGGAACTCAGGAGTTTCTGACTTCTACCACTACCTTACGGTGATTTTTTATTGGTTCATTGCTAAATACATAGTATGGAATATCGGGATTGTACATAGTTTTATTCTTTTACGCCTGACATTTAAGAATCCCAAGACTGTCAAGACATTCATCTGTAAGTTAGTACTCCCTCCGTTAGGGATTATAAGGCCCAAGAGCTTTTTAAAAATGTTAGGAATTATAAGTCCTCTCCCATTTATTAGTCTCTCTCCTCCAATGCATGCTCTTCTTTTTCTCTATCTTCCCTCATGCATGTGTAACTATTGGTGCATGTAGTAATCAAGAGGGTGAGTTATTGATTTTCTTAATCCTATCAAAATGGTCCATAGGCCTTATAATCCCTAACAGAGGGAGTATGCATTGAGATGATGTATGGCGCTAAATTTAGCTATCAATTACTCCCTCTTCAGGTTTATAAGGCTAGTAAATTTTATCTTAAGTCAAGTTGTTTAGTTTGAACTGATGTTGGCGGTTTATGCGTTCTCTGAGCTTCTTGTTAGATAGCTATAAGCTCCTTTTGATTTTTCCTGTTTCTGGCCCTTTGGCCTTTGCTTGTATTTCTCGTCATCTTGACATTTTCTCTCTAATACAAAATGACACGCATTTGGATGAGTGTTCGATGAAAAACATCTACAAGACCCTATAAGCACATTATGAAGACATATTCCATGATAGGTCTAATGGTAACGATTTGGAATTATAGATGTTGATATTTGTTATAAACCCGGTCAAACTTAATAAAAGTTTTACTTAATAGTGCTGGTCAACCTGAATGGAGGGAGTATCATGCTTATTTTGATTCAAAGGAATTGTTGGGCAATTCAGATGTAGCCACACGTACAATTTTGTTTAATGTAGAAACACGTAAATACTTATGAAGGAATTATTTTTCTAAAGCAGTCACATATCTTGCTCGTAGGTCTATAACAGAATGTCAAGCTCTAAAATCCTTATATTCCCTAGCTCAAAAACTGCAGAAACAAGTCAAACTCAGCTTGATAGCTTTTTTTTTCTTAAAAGCTATTCATTATGTTGCTTACTGGCAGGTCGCCTTATATTAATTGAAGTGAGATTGTTCTTGTCACTGGTGGATGTTGTCTGTAACTCAGTATGGTTATTATTCATTTTTGCCACTATTTTCTTTATTCTACTGCAGATATTGTTTGGTATAACATATTCCCCTTTAGATAGGTAAGGAAATCTTGAAATTATCATTTATATCCTGTATAGGGGCATTTGGTTAGATTCTGATGTGATTTACATACCGTGGCTGTGCTAAATCGTTCATATGTACTACACTACTTTTCATTATAAGCCCCTAGCTAAAAGTAATTTTGCTTCTCATTCTTCTCCACTGTTACTCCTCGTGCAGGTTGAATTGAACCAGATACGACAGTTGGTGGAAGACATATCTTGCCTGTCCAAAGATCTTGACTTAAGGCTGATGTTGAGTACCAAAAGGATCCTGAAAAACATAGATGTGCGTTCATGTTGGAACTACCTTGATCCGCTCTACCTTTTCTTCGAACAAAGGAAAAAACTCGAGCCACTCTGTTACAAACTTATGTTCTGTAGACTCACTTGATATCACTTGCAGCCTGAGGTGGAAAATGCCATACAGAGCTTAGTGTCTTCAGCTATTCTCGATCCTAATGTAAAAGGGGGACTCAGATGGCCACTTGGGAAGGAGTCAGTTGGTGAGAGGTTCAGCATCGTTGGAGTGTGGCATACCAACTACAAAGCTTTCAGGAATAAAACATTGAGATTAAAGCTAAGGCATGCTGACCGGTTTGACCACCGGAGCTCGACGGGGGAGGTTTCCAATGAAGTTACCTTTAAACTAACTGGTATATCAAACCTACTGCAGGTTAGTAAACAGCAAATTGATTCATAAGATAACATCATGATGCATCTGTGATGTCCTTGCGCATGTTACTAGATTTTTGGTTGCATTTATGACGTCTATTCATTGTATGCTGGCTAATGCTCAAACAACCTTTATAATGGTACTATTCATTTCTGTCTATTTCACTAGGATGACATGCACACCTAATATGAACATCTTATTTTCATGCCAACATATGGGTACTCTGATCTGTAATTATGGCTCGTGTATTTCCTGATCAATGGTGGATTGAACAGCACGACGATTTCTTGTTCATTTGCCAGGAGGACGGCAGTAAAGAGGCGGACGCTGTGAAGGAGATGCTGGAATCTGCTGTGCGAATGATCTGGGACAGTGCCTTGTGCTACAAGATGCCGCACTGAGCTCGGTGGTCGGGCTTGGCTTGCGGTTGGCCGATAAGTACATTGCATCGTGTGGTTGCTTAACGATGTTAATGTTGGTTTGTTGCCTGCTGTGTAAATAGTTTTGCTTTGCAGTGAATTTACTGGATTGAGGTTGACAGCATGCGGATGCGGTCCTTGCTACCTTCGGCTTGCAACTTTTAGATTACCCTTCCCTAAAAAAAAAGAACTTTTAGATTGCCCTTCTACTTCATTTTTTTTGTTCAGCAGCGCGAGCCTTGTCTCATATGGCCGTGGCTGCTCGCTTGCATGTCTGCGGCTGCGGCTGCGGCTGCTGCTTCTATCGATTCTGACTTGGTTCACAGAGGGAATGGGAATTGAAGGGGTGTGGGAGTTAAAATGCCTCGTCTGGTTTGGGTAGTGGGAATTATGAACGGAAGAGGCAAGGGATCTGAGGAGGCAGACTCCCTCGTTTCTCTTCCGTGGGGAGGGCCTGGTAATTGATCCGAGATGGGGAATTGACAAAAAACACTTCTGCATTAGTTTTGGATCTCCGGCGATCAAAGGAGGCGAGAAAACACGCGAAAATCTTTGCTAACTCGTTAGAAAATCCTATCTAAATAAGCCTCTGGGAATTCGCCAGTCCTAACTGCCTCCTGATCAGCGGTCAGGTACGCTGTTCACCCTCCTGGAATCCCAATTTTCTGGGAAGTTTCATGCAAATCGTACCATCTAATGTGAACAGCAGTATATCAGATCTGTTTTGGTATCGTTCTTCTGCTGCTGCTTCAATTTATGAAAAAAATGGCTGAGCTGATCATTTTCTTGAGCACCAACAAGATGTTCATGTGTAGGCCTTCTCAACTGAACGGTAGGAGCTCTTGGGCGGCAGACCCATTGTATAGAACGGTAGGAGTATGCTCTATTTTTGCATTAGTAAGTCCGTGTCTTGTTCAAGTGTGGCACAAATTCGTATTTTTTGCATCTTCTCTGCTAACTCAGACCAATGTTTTAGCTATGTCCATGTGTTGTTTGACGATCTAGTCAATGTAATAGCCTAAAACTACCACATTACACGCCAAATGTACCAAATGGTACCATTTTGCATTCTCGTAGCGTAAATCTGCCATCCTAGCGGTGATTTCTTGCAATTCACGCAAATGACGCGTTTAGAGCGGTTTAACAACTAGATCGCCCACCTATAGGGATGATGTAGCCACGGTCAAACAGCGCGACCTAACAGCCATTAACGACCGTTCATGGGACTCACCTAGGTGGTGTGTGGTCATAACCGACTTGTTGACCGAGGGCTGACTTAGTTAGTCTTTGTCTCACGCTGTTGCCGCCGCCACAGTGCCATCGCCGCTCTTCGTGCGAGCTGCCCCCGTTGTCGCCATGCCAATCTAGAATGGTGGCGAATCTTTGAGCCCGTCATGGCTATGGGTTAGTTCTGCTTTCCCCATTATCGATCTAGGTTTAGGGTTCATCCTAATTGGGGTTCCTCGATTTCTTGTCGATTTAGGCCGAGTAATCTTGATTTGTTTGACGATTAGGACATCACAGACCTGGATTATGCTCCTGATACGATCGATGACCCTGCATTCTGTGGGCTAGCAGGTGCAGAAATCTCAAGCAGAGGTAATAACGATCAGATAGAAGATATGACATGATGAAAGGGAGACTATGAAGGAGGAAAAGAAAAGGCTTGAATGCATGATCTATGATATTCTCAAAGCAAGTGAGGCCAACAAGGATAAGCTCAAGAGGATAAAGGAAATATGTGATGAGTGATCTATAATTTGCTGTCATTTCAGTTGGCATATAGTAATGTTGAACCAATTAGTTAACTATAGTCATTGCTTGCTGGCATTTTACTTAAGCTATTTATGATGCCAATAATGTATGTGTTGTGGTAATATAAGTGTTGAACCTCGTGTTGGCATTAAATCTGAACCCTTGTTGTGATGTTAGTAATGTATGTGTTGTGGTAATGTAAGTGTTGAACTATTGGAGAAGCTGGTAGTAGGAGGCCAAATATGTACCAACAAAATTTAGTGTCATTGCACTGCATTCAAATTATTGTTCGATGATGTCGACCTTGAGTCCTCGCATCCCATGGCCTTCCTCCCATGCTTCTATACTTCATGTCATCACCCTAACATATCGGGTATGAAGTAGTATATCATTCAACATGGCAAGAAGTGGACGTGCATAAGGAATGGATTCACCTTTCAGATCCATGATGACTTGACGTAAGTTATAGTGTTCGATATGGCAACAAGGTAGGTCAGGCTGTATCAATGTGCATGTTTAAGCCATGTAATGTAACTTATTCATGGTAGATTTTGTAGTCGGAAGTTTGGTAGACTTAAGAAAGATATAACATCGTGGTCCTTGCTAATGTGGTCTTTCTTTTCTTTTTCTAAGGTGAAGTCGAATGTGATTCATTCCCGCTCGTTTATTCTCATGTCAAGCTCTGTAAATTTGGTGGGCTGGTGAACACGAGGTCATAAGGTATTGGTTGACATGAGGTGCTTTTCTAGTATGTTTTTGAGTAACAGGATAGGTAGTCTTCGGTTTGTTTTATCTGCCTCGATTGTAGATTTGTGTTAGAGTATGTATTCGTATGAAAATATTAGATAGAGATAGGATTTATTTCTTGTCTTGTAATCCAAATTAATCCCTTGTAATCATTGGCTTGAGAGGCTTAATAATACAACACATTACCGTCTATCCTCTCTAAATCATCCTTGATCTATGCACCAAACACGCCGCATCGCGCCGCCCTGGGGATGTCAATCTCCATAATCTTCGCCGGCATCGCCAGTAGCATGGTTCGTCCGCTGATCTGTGATCGGCTACTCTAGTGAGTTCTTTGTCGATCTTTAGATCAATTTTTTGTACACCCGTCATTTGGCTGGTCTATTTTATTTTGTCGATCATAGATCAAATTGCGCTACCCACCGCCCGTCGTCCTCTCACGCCTCTACTCTGATCTCGGTGTCAAATCTACACTGGCTAGTTCATGGTCAACCTAGCGGCAAGGCTGGACGCGCTATATAAGGGACGCATGCATGCGTTGTGGCTGGCCGCTCTCGCCTATGTGGTCTCCATCACTGGTATGTCTTTGTCGTCATTGCCCGGGACATCACCGACAATGTTGTCATCAACTCTGATCTACATGTTGTCCATGACAAGGTGTGTACAATGCCGTCGTCATTCCGATCAACCGTCCTTGCGCACGTCTTTGCCAAGCATGACCATGAGCACACGTCTATGTAGGGGTTCGTAGCATGGAAAACAAAAAATTTCTACCGCATGCACACAAACAAGCCAAGATCTATCTACTAGATTGTAGCAACGAGTCGATAGAAGCACTCACCCTCGAAGATTCCAAAGCGGTTAACAAGAGCAGATTCTCGTGGGTGATGTAGTCGTACACTTGCCGATCTCAAGATCGCGTAGACGATCTTTCCGGCGCTGTGTTCCGGCAGTGCTTTCGCAGTCGGTCACACGTTCGGTACTCGATGAAGACCTTCCTCTCCCTTGTTTCAGCAGGCAGTGGTGTTGGAGATATGCCCTAGAGGCAATAATAAATGTAGTTATTATTATATCTTTGTGTTTATGATAAATGTTTACATTCATGCTATAATAGTATTAACAAGGAAACATTAATACTTGTGTGATTTGTAAACTTAAATTGAAGTCCCTAGTAAAGCCTCTTTATAAAACTAGCTTGTTGGTTAATAAATGATTGTGGTTTCCCTATCATGAACATTGAGATGTCATTAACAACAAGATCATATCGTTAGGAGAATGATATGATGGACATACTCCTATAGATAAGCGTAGCATAAAGATCAAGTCATTTTAATAGTTCAATTGTTATATGCTTTCTGATACATAGTAACCTAATTCCTTCGACCATGAGATCATGCATATCACCATCACCGGAAGGATGCTTTGATGACATCAAACACCACACCGTAACTGGATGGCTATAAAGGTGACATTGAGTGTTCGGAAAGTATTGGTTGAGACACATGGATCAAGAGTGGGATTTGTCCATCCATATGACGGATAGATATACTCTAGGCCCTCTCGGTGGAATGTCATCCAATTGGCTTGCAAGCATGTGACTGGCTCACAAGGGATCACATATCACGGGAACGAGAAAAGAGTACTTATCAGTAACGAGGTTGAACTAGGTATGCAGAGATATCGACGATCAAAACCTCGGATAAGTAAACTATCGTGAGACAAAGGGAAATTGGTATCGTATGTAAGTGGTTCATTCGATCGCAAAGTAATCGTAGAAATATGTGGGAGCCATCTGAATTTCCAGATTCCTCTATTGGTTATCGTTCGGAGAAATGTCTCGATCATGTCCGCATAATTCACGAACCGTAGGGAGACACACTTAAGGATTCGACGTTGTTGAGTAGTTATGGAATGATGAGTAAGAGACCGAATGTTGTTCGGAGTCTCGGATGGGATCCGGGATATCACGAGGAGATCCGGAATGGTTCGGAGAATACGATTCATATAAGGAAAGTCCTGTTTCGGGGTTGGAGAATGGTTCCGGTGTTTTCATCGGGAATGTTCTAGAAGGTTCTGGAATGTCCGACACTCCGGAGGGGAAGGGTACATGAATGTGTCATAACAAGTTGGAATGGTTGCATCATGTACTAGGTGTCATCGCTGAACAAAATAAAGGGTTAAATCAAATCCTAGTTTGAAAAGTCAAACGCCAATTTGAAAAGTCAAACGACTATTTTGTTTGGTGGAGGGAGAGTAGGAAACCTACTTGGGGAGGAAGTCCCTCTCCCTCCACCGCCGGCCAAGGAGGCCGAGTTGGGGAGGGACTCCCCTCCCCTTGGCCGCGCCCTCCCACCTATATAAGGAGGGGCAGGGCTGCCCCTCCTAGAACTACACCTTGCCCTCTCTAAACCCTAACCCTAGCCGCCGCCGCCCTCCATAGCCGCCGCCGCCCTAGGGTTTTCCCAAGCCACCGACTTGGGGCAATCCCCTTGCCCTAGCCGCCGGCCTAGCTCCCTCTACTTGGTGTGTCTAAACCCTAGATCACCGAGGCTCTCTCATAGTCCACCATACTCGCTCCGGCTTAAGGCGAAGCCCTGCGAGATCTCCCCTCTACTTCCGATACCACGCCGTCGTGCTGCCGGAATCACGAGGAGAGTGCTACAACCTCCACTGCCTGCTGGAACAAGGGAGAGGAAGGTCTTCGTCGAGTACCGAACGTGTGACCGACTGCGGAAGCGCTGTCGGAACGCAGCGCCGGAAGGATCGTCTACACGATCTTGAGATCGGGAAGAGTACGACTACATCACCCACGAGAATTCGCTCTCGTTAAACACTTTGGAATCTTCGAGGGTGAGTTATTCTATCAACTCGTTGCTACAATCTAGTAGATAGATCTTGGCTTGGTTGTTTGTATGCGGTAGAATTTTTTTGTTTTCCATGCTACGAACCCCTACAGTGGTATCAGAGTTGTGTCTATATGTAGATCTGTTGCACGAGTAGAACACAATGGTCATTGTGGGCGGTGGTGCTTTTATTATCAATTGCTTCTTGTGCACTTTGCATCTTGCGGTATGATGGGATGAAGCGGCCCGGGCTAACCTTACATGACATCGTTCATGAGACTTGCTCCACGCTCAACATGCAACTTGTATTGCATAAGTGGCTTTGCGGGTGTCTGTCTCTCCCATTATAGTATAGATCCAATTTACAACGGGCACTTGATAGTTCAAACATCAACGTTGTGGTTCTTGTTCGTAAGTTAGATCGACACTTATTGAAAGCCCCAAACCACGTAAAATATGCAAAGAAATTAGAGGCTTCTAACTTTGTTTTGCAGGGGTGTGATGTGATGTGATATGGCCATGATTGTGATTATATGTGATGTATGCAATGTTCCTTATTGTAAGTTGGCAACCGGTAGGAGCCATATGGTTGTCTTTAATTTATGTTAAGACCCGCGTGTCTATTCAAAGTAGTTGTAATAGTTGAAGCCGGTGGACGACAACCATGGAGCAGCGTCATTGACCTTGATGTAATGCCGGTGATGATGGAGATCATGTTCGTGCTTGAAGATGGAGATCGGAAGCACAAAGAAGAAAGGCCATATCATATCACATATTATGAATTGCATGTGATGTTAATCCTTTATGCATCTTGTATTGCTTAGTTAACGACGGTAGCATTATAAGATGATCCCTCATGCACATGAATTTCAAGTTCTAAAGTGTTCATCCTTAGTAAGCACTGTTGCTAAAGCTTGTTGTTTTGAAGCACCACGTGATGATCGGGTGTGTTAGATTCTGCAAGTGTATACAACGTGGGAAAGCCAGATTTGCTCATGCGGAAGCTAAGGTTTGATCTTGACGAGCCTAGCATGTACAAACATGGTCTCGGAACACGGATCACCGAAAGGTAAAGCATGAATCATATAGTAGATATGATGAACATGTCGATTGTTCGCCATTGAAGCTACATCAACTCTCATGATGATCGGTTTTGATGTGGTGGATTTGGTTCGTGTGATCACTAAAACAATGTGAGGGATATTGTTTTGAGTGGGAGATCACCTAGATTAATTTAACTATTAATTAGAACTCAATTTGTCATAAACTTAGTCTAAACTATTGCAAATATGTTGTAGATCAGTGGCGGCCCCTACCATCAATTTTAATGCGTTCCTAGAGAAAGAAAAGTTGAAAAACAATGGAAGCAACTTTGCGGATTGGTTCCGCAATTTGAGGATTGTCCTCAATGCTAGTAATTTGACCTATGTGCTGGATGCACCGCTAGGTGACCCGCCTGCAGATGATGCTACCGATGAAGTAAAGAACGTTTACCTCGCTCGGAAGAGTCAGTACTCCATAGTTCAGTGTGCTATCTTGTATGGTTTAGAATCGGAGCTTCAGAAAAGGTTTGAGAATTCAGACCCACATGATATTGTCCGTGAACTCAAATTGATCTTTGAGACTCACGCGGCAGTTGAGAGCTATGAGGCTTCTGAAAAGTTCTTTAACTGCAAGATGGAAGAGGGCAGCTCCGTCAGTGAGCATGTGCTTAAGATGTCTGGGCACGCAAACAAACTTCAGAGCTTGGGTATAGTGATTCCTAATGCTTTGGGGATTTACCGTGTCCTCCAATCACTACCACCAAGTTACAAGAATTTTATGATGAACAAGCAGTTGCTAGAACTCTTCTCCATGTTAAAATCTGCAGAAGTGGAGATCAAGAAAGAGCACCAAGTGTTGATGGTCAATAAGACCACCAAATTCAAGAAAGGCAAGTCTAAGCAAAAGGGACACTTCAAGAAGGGTGGTAAGAAAGTTACCGCACCGATGAAGAAGACCAAGGCTGGACCCAAGCCTGATACAGAGTGCTTTTACTGCAAGGGAGAAGGTCACTGGAAGCGGAATTGTCCAAAGTACTTGGCGGATTTGAAGAACGGCAACATCAAGAAGAAAGGTATATCTGATATACATGTTATTGATGTGTATCTCACTAGTACTCGTAGTAGTGCCTGGGTATTTGATACTGGTTCCGTTGCTCATATTTGTAACTCGAAACAGGTGCTGCAGAATAAACGGAAGCTAGCGAAGAACGAGGTGACGATGCATGTGGGAAACGGATCAAAGGTTGATGTGATCGCGGTCGGCACGCTACCTCTTCATCCACCATCGGGATTAGTTTTATACTTAAATAATTGTTATTTGGTGCCTACGTTAAGCATGAACATTATATCGGGATCTTGTTTATTGCGAGACTGTTACTTGTTTAAGTCCGAGAATAATGGTTCGATTTATATGAGTAATATGTTTTATGCACATGCACCTTTGATAGATGGTCTATTCTTATTGAATCTCGATAGTGGAAATACACATATTAATAACATTAAAGCTAAACGTTTGAAATCGAGCGATAACTCGACCTATATGTGGCACTGTCGTCTTGGTCAGATTGGAGTGAAGCGTACGAAGAAACTCCATTCCGATGGACTTCTTGAATCACTTGAAAGATGCGAAGCATGTCTAATGGGTAAAATGACCAAGACTCCATTTTCTGGTATGATGGAGCGAGATACGGACTTATTGGAAATTATACATACCGATGTGTGTGGTCCAATGAGTGTAGCATCGCGCGGTGGTTATCGTTATGTTCTTACCTTCACGGATGACTTGAGTAGATATGGGTATATCTATTTCATGAAACATAAGTCCGAAACTTTCGAGAAGTTTAAGGAATTTCAAAGTGAGGTGGAGAATCAACGTAACAAGAAGATTAAATTTCTACGTTCTGATCGTGGAGGTGAATATCTAAGTTACGAGTTTGACGAGCATTTGAAGAAATGCGGAATACTTTCACAATTGATACCGCCGGGAACACCACAGCGTAATGGTGTATCCGAACGTCGTAATCGAACTTTCTTAGATATGGTTCGTTCTATGATGTCACTTACAGATTTACCGCTATCATTTTGGGGTTATGCATTAGAAACAGCCGCATTCACTTTAAATAGGGCATCATCTAAATCCGTTGAAACGACACCGTATGAATTATGGTTTGGAAAGAAACCTAAATTGTCGTTCCTTAAAGTTTGGGGTTGCGAAGCCTATGTAAAGAAGTTACAGCCGGACAAGCTTGAACCCAAAGCGGAAAAATGCGTCTTCATAGGATTCCCAAAGGAAACTATTGGGTATACCTTCTATCATAGATCCGAAGGCAAAATCTTCGTTGCCAAGAATGGATCCTTTCTAGAGAAGGACTTTCTCTCGAAAGAAGTGACTGGAAGGAAAGTAGAACTTGACGAGGTTGTCGAACCTTCTCTCGAACTTGCGAGTAGCGCAGCACCGGAAGAAGTTCCTGTGGTGCCTGCACCAATAAGAGAGGAAGCCAATGATGATGATCATGAAACTTCGGTTGTAGTTGCTACAGAGCCTCGCAGGTCAACGAGAACTCGTACCACTCCTGATTGGTATGATCCCGTTATGAGCGTCATGTTGGTGGATAACACCGATGACCCTGCGACGTATGAGGAAGCGATGATGAGCCCATATTCCAATAAATGGCAAGAAGCCATGAAATCTGAGATTGGATCCATGTACGAAAACCAAGTATGGACTTTGGTAGACTTACCGGATGGCCGGAAGGCTGTCGAGAACAAATGGATTTTCAAGAAGAAAACAGATGCTGATGGTAATGTTACTGTCTATAAAGCTCGACTTGTCGCAAAAGGGTTTCGACAAATTCAAGGAGTTGACTACGATGAGACATTCTCACCAGTAGCGAAGCTAAAATCTATGAGTATTATGTTAGCAATCGCTGCATATTACGATTATGAGATATGGCAGATGGATGTCAAAACAGCATTCCTCAATGGAGACATTGATGAAGAGTTGTATATGATGCAACCCAAAGGTTTTGTTGATTCTAAAGATGCTAACAAGGTATGCAAACTTCAACGGTCCATATATGGATTGAAGCAAGCATCCCGAAGTTGGAATCAACGTTTTGATAAAGTAATCAAAAGTTTTGGTTTTATACAAACTTATGGAGAAGCTTGTATTTACAAGAAAGTGAGTGGGAGCTCTGTAGCATTCTTAATACTATATGTAGATGACATATTGTTGATTGGGAATGATGTAGACCTTCTTAAAAGTGTCAAGGAATATTTGAATAATAGTTTTTCAATGAAAGATCTTGGCGAAGCAGCTTACATATTAGGCATAAAGATTTATAGAGATAGATCAAGACGCCTAATATCATTGTCTCAAAGTACATATTTGGACAAAGTTCTAAAGAGGTTTGGAATGGAAGATAGCAAGAAAGGGTTCTTGCCCATGTTGCCCAATACGACCTTGAGTAAAACTCAAAGTCCGACAACGGCAGAAGATAGAGAAAGGATGAGTAAGACTCCCTATGCCTCAGCCATAGGATATCTAATGTATGCCATACTATGTACTAGACCCGACATTGCATATGTTGTTAGTTTGACTAGCAGATATCAAAGTGATCCAGGAGTGGATCATTGGACAACGGTAAAAAACACCGATCATTTGACTAGCAGAAGAACTAAGGATATGGTTCTTTCTTATGGAGGTGATGAACAGCTCGTTGTTAATGGTTACACCGATGCTAGTTGGAACACCGATCCAGATGATTCTAAATCACAATCTGGATACGTATTTACTTTGAATGGTGCAGCAGTAAGCTGGAGGAGTGCAAAGCAAAGCGTTGTGGAGAGATCTTCAACTGAATCGGAATACATGGCTGCTTCGGAGGCTTCGCAAGAAGCGATATGGATGAAGGAGTTCATTACAGAGATTGGTGTGGTTCCAAGTGCGCTGGACCCAATGTCTATCTACTGTGATAACATGGGCGCCATAGCCAATGCGCAAGAACCAAGGTCACACAAGAAGCTGAAGCACATCAAGCTACGTTTTCACGCTATTCGAGAACATGTCCAAGATGGTGACATAAAGATTTGCAAAGTACACACAGATCTGAATATGGCGGATCCATTAACGAAACCTCTCCCGAGGGCAAAACATGACCAACACCAAACTGCCATGGGTGTTCGATATATTACCATGTAATCTAGATTAGTTAACTCTAGTGCAAGTGGGAGACTGTTGGAGATATGCCCTAGAGGCAATAATAAATGTAGTTATTATTATATCTTTGTGTTTATGATAAATGTTTACATTCATGCTATAACAGTATTAACCGGAAACATTAATACTTGTGTGATTTGTAAACTAAATTAGAGTCCCTGGTAAAGCCTCTTTATAATACTAGCTTGTTGGTTAATAGATGATCGTGGTTTCTCGATCATGAACATTGAGATGTTATTAACAACAAGATCATATCATTAGGAGAATGGTATGATGGACATACTCCTATAGATAAGCATAGCATAAAGATCAAGTCATTTTAATAGTTCAATTGCTATATGCTTTCTGATACATAGTAACCTAATTCCTTCAACCATGAGATCATGCATATCACCATCACCGGAAGGATGCTTTGATGACATCAAACACCACACCGTAACTGGGTGGCTATAAAGGTGGCATTGAGTGTTCGGAAAGTATTGGTTGAGACACATGGATCAAGAGTGGGATTTGTCCATCCATATGACGGATAGATATACTCTGGGCCCTCTCGATGGAACTTCATCCAATTGGCTTGCAAGCATGTGACTGGATCACAAGGGATCACATATCACAGGAACGAGAAAAGAGTACTTATCAGTAACGAGGTTGAACTAGGTATGCAGAGATACCGACGATCAAAACCTCGGATAAGTAAACTATCGTGAGACAAAGGGAAATTGGTATCGTATGTAAGTGGTTCATTCGATCGCAAAGTAATCGTAGAAATATGTGGGAGCCATATGAATTTCCAGATTCCTCTATTGGTTATTGTTCAGAGAAATGTCTCGATCATGTCCGCATAATTCACGAACCGTAGGGAGACACACTTAAGGATTCAACGTTGTTGAGTAGTTATGGAATGATGAGTAAGAGACCGAATGTTGTTCGGAGTCTCAGATGGGATCCGGGATATCACGAGGAGATCCGGAATGGTCCGGAGAATAAGATTCATATAAGGAAAGTCCTGTTTCGGGGTTGGAGAATGGTTCCGGTGTTTTCATCGGGAATGTTCTAGAAGGTTCTGGAATGTCCGACACTCCGGAGGGGAAGGGTACATGAATGTGTCATAACAAGTTGGAATGGTTGCATCATGTACTAGGTGTCATCGCTGAACAAAATAAAGGGTTAAATCAAATCCTAGTTTGAAAAGTCAAACGCCAATTTGAAAAGTCAAACGGCTATTTTGTTTGGTGGAGGGAGAGTAGGAAACCTACTTGGGGAGGAAGTCCCTCTCCCTCCACCGCCGGCCAAGGAGGCCGAGTTGGGGAGGGACTCCCCTCCCCTTGGCCGCGCCCTCCCACCTATATAAGGAGGGGCAGGGCTGCCCCTCCTAGAACTACACCTTGCCCTCTCTAAACCCTAACCCTAGCCGCCGCCCTCCATAGCCGCCGCCCTCCATAGCCGTCGCCGCCCTAGGGTTTGCCCAAGCCGCCGACTTGGGGAAATCCCCTTGCCCTAGCCGTCGGCCTAGCTCCCTCTACTTGGTGTGTCTAAACCCTAGATCACCGAGGCTCTCTCATAGTCCACCATACTCGCTCCGGCTTAAGGCGAAGCCCAACGAGATCCCCCCCTCTACTTCCGATACCACGCCGTCGTGCTGCCGGAATCACGAGGAGAGTGCTACAACCTCCACTGCCTGCTGGAACAAGGGAGAGAAAGGTCTTCGTCGAGTACCAAACATGTGACCGACTGCGGAAGCGCTGCCGGAACGCAGCGCCGGAAGGATCGTCTACACGATCTTGAGATCGGGAAGAGTACGACTACATCACCCACGAGAATCCACTCTCGTTAAACACTTTGGAATCTTTGAGAGTGAGTTGTTCTATCGACTCGTTGCTACAATCTAGTAGATAGATCTTGGCTTGTTTGTTTGTATGCGGTAGAAATTTTTTATTTTCCATGCTACGAACCCCTACAAGTGGAGGTTGTAGTTCTCCCCTCGCGATTCCGGCAGCACGGCGGCGTGGTGTCGGAAGTAGAGGGAAGATCTTGCAGGGCTTCGCCTAACCCGTTGCGAGTTATGGTGGATCTAGGTTTTCCGGCGATCTAGGTTTAGAAGGCCAGAGAGGAGGAGGAGGAGTCGGCGGCGACGGGTCGGTGGCGGCGCGAGGCGGCGGCGGCACGACATGGGTGGGAGGGCTGGCTCTTGTGTGTTTGGGGCAGCCCTCCCCCTCTATTTATGAGAGGGGGCAGCCTTGGGAGGAGAGAGTTTGAATCCAAACCCAAACCCAAGTTGGATTGAAGTAAGGACTCTTTCCTTCTTCCCCTAGGAAACCATTGTTCCAGTTTAACTTTTCAAACCTCTCGTTTGACATTCAATTTAGAGCTTTAATTCTCTCTCGTAGATGCCCAAACCAAGTGACCTAGGATATGATCCAATCATTCCACTTACCCATGACACATTCATGGACCAATCCCCTTCCGGTTCGGTGATCCTTCTAGAACCTTCTAGAACCTCTCCGATGAAAACATCGGAATCTTTCTCGAAATTTGGAATCAGACTTTCCTTATATGAATCTTATTCTTCGGACCATTCCGGATCTCCTCGTGATATCCCGGATCCCATCCAAGACTCCGAACAACATTCAGTATCCCTACTTACATTCCATATCTACTAAACAACATCGAATCCTTAAGTGTGTCTCCCTACGGTTCGTGAATTATGCGGACATGACCGAGACACTTCTCCAGTCAATAACCAATAGAGGAATCTAGAAATTCATATGGCTCTCACATATTTCTATGATTACTTTGCGGTCGAATGAACCACTTACATACGATACCAATTTCCCTTTGTCACGCGATAGTTTACTTATCCGAGGTTTGATCATCGGTATCTCTGCATACCTAGTTCAACCTCGTTACCGATAAGTACTTTTTTCTCCTTCCCGTGATATGTGACCCCTTGTGATCCAGTCACATGCTTGCAAGCTAATTGGATGACATTCCACCAAGAGGGCCCATAGTATATCTATCTGTCATATGGATGGACAAATCCCACTCTTGATCCATGTGCCTCAACACATACTTTCTGAACACTCAATGCCACCTTTATAGCCACCCAGTTACGGTGTGGTGTTTGATGTCATCAAAGCATCCTTCCGGTGATGGTGATTAGCATGATCTCATGGTCGAAGGAATTAGGTTACTATGTATCAGAAAGCTTATAGCAAACGAACTATTGAAATGACTTGATATTTATGCTATGCTTATCTATAGGAGTATGTCCATTATACCATTCTCCTAATGATATGATCTTGTTGTTAATAACATCTCAATGTTCATGATCGAGAAACCATGATCATCTATTAACCAACAAGCTAGTATTATAAAGAGGCTTTACCAGGGACTCTAATTTAGCTTACAAATCACACAAGTATTAATGTTTCCGGTTAATACTGTTATAGCATGAATGTAAACATTTATCATAAACACAAAGATATAATAATAACCACTTTTATTATTGCCTCTAGAGCATATCTCCAACAGTCTACTACCGATCAAGCAACGGGCTTCCGTCGTGTCACCCCTTAGGTCTGTAGCGCTGCCGCCCTTGGTCCATGCTACCGGCTTCCAGTGCGCCTTTCTTGGTGTGTATGTAGATGGTGGTCTCCAGCCCCTGTTTTTGCGGCCTGCAGCTATGCTACGTCGATCAGGTCATAGCATCGTTGCACGCGGTCATCTTATCCGTCCCCGCGCACGAACATCCTCGGTTACCACCATGCCTCCTCCCTCGGCATGGGACACCACCATCCACACATGGTATTCGTCACGCCACTACTAGAAAAAGCATGTTTATGGTGCACCTGTTTTGGCCATCTGTGGCGCACCCCTAATGTGCCACTAAGCGCGCACTATGGCTAATACTTACCTGTAGCGCACTGCATGGTACGCTACAGGTAAAAAAAGTTACCTGTGGCGCACCGGGGTACATGTGCGCCACAGGTACAAATGTCAAATTTCAAAAAATCGGGATATTTGGATCTCGCCGCCGCCATCTTGGTCAGTTTCATCGCTCGTCAGAGCGGGTCATCGTCGTTGCTTCGTCGGAGAGGTCACCATCATCGCCTCGTCGGAGCGGTCATTGTTAGCACGGTCATCGTTGCCTTGTCAAAGAGGTCGCTATCGTCACTGCAAGGAGGAGGAGAAGGAGGAGGCCGCCGTCGTCACTACAAGGAGGAGGAGGCCACCGTTGTTGTCATCACTGCAAGGAGGAGCAGGAGAAGGCCGTCGTTGTCACTGCAAGGAGGAGGAGGACGCTGTCATCACTGCAAGGAGAGGAGGAGAAGGAGGAGGCCGGAGCAAGGAGGCCGGAGAGGAGAAGGAAAAGGAAGAGGGGAAGGAGAAGGGAGGAGAAGGAAAATGAAAAGGAGAAGGAGAAGGGAGGAGAAGGAAAAAGAGAAGGGGGGAGGGGGGAAGGAGAGGGGGTAGGTGTCCGGCAGGATTTGAATTTCAAATCATGCCCACACTTACTCGTGGCGCACTATATGCCGGTGCGCCACAGGTAAGTGACCTCACTTTTTTTCTACAGGAAAAAAAATGATATTTTGACCATAACTTTTTACTCTTTTCTAATTTTAAGAATCTAAAAAATCGCTGCGAGTGGATGCGAAATTTCGTTCACGTCATCGTATGCAAAAGTTATGGCCGTTTACCGTGGCATGACTTTTTTTGCAGAAAAAGTCGAAATTCTTGTTTGTTAATTTTTCTATAAACTAGACCACATTACCTACCTACATGTGAAAGGATTTTTAATTTTGAAGTGTTTTTCATTTTTTTTTTATATTTGCAAGGTTAAAAGGTGATCTAGGAGGGGGTGGAGTTGGTGCAGGGCCCCTACGGGTAAGTTTGCCCACTTACACACAGTAGACTGCACCAATTTAAACCGTAACGCACTGCGCCCATGTGCGCCACGGCTACACGTAGCACACTGCGCCCATGTGCGGTACAACTAGGTGGTCTACGGTCGGCCATGCCCTAGCCCTCATGTAGCCGTGGCACACCACTGCCATGTGCGTCACAATTATGTTAGTTAACCGTAGGGCACTTGTTAGCAGTGCGCCATGACTATTTTATCTATGGGGCACCATTGGCACGTGCGTCATAGATGTGTGGATTAACTATAGCCGTTTTCCTAGTAGTGTGACATCGGATTATTCCTAGCCTACTTCGAGAACCGCCACCGCACTTCATGGACACTTTCGACCGCCGTAGTTCCCGCCGACAACGATGCCTTCGTCAATCTAGGCATCCAGCATAACCAGTCCAGGCCTCCGCTAGTTTCACCGACTTCTACATCATCATCGACCATGACCTTGTTGCCAGCATCATCGCATCCCTGACTAGTTCGTCTACTCTAACAACTACGGGATGCACCGGCACCTCTCTCTCTCACACACACACAACCGTCACAGAGGCATCCTCTACTAGTCCTGACACTGGCGCACAAGTCATGATGGTCCCTGCCTTCACATTCTCAGTACTAGTAACACCGGTGCGTTCCTTCATCCCAACGCGTTCTTGAGTCTAGCAAACAAGGATCAACGCCTCGTCTTCATTGGCTTTGACAACGTATTCCACGATATCGACTACCCCATCTATGTCTGCCTCGACAGCGTCACCTGCAAGTTCTTCTTTGCGTACCCATTTCTTGCAAAACCGGTGTATGTCTTTATCCCCGATGTGAACCTGTTCTAGCAAAACTATGGATACACCTAGTCCTTGATGGCCTAGACCGCATCAGTTTCAACATCGACACCCTCAATGAATGCCTCAACACGTCTCCGACACTCTCCGCGTGCACTATGCATCTGCGTCTTCATGTGCGGCTACACCTGACCACAACATCGACCATGGCGACAAGTTCTTTGATGGTAAGTCGCCTCTTGATGCAATGCTTGAGAAAGGTTGGGCGAGCGATCGATGGGTCCTTGGTTATCTGTCTAGTGGGAGGACAAGTAAGGGGCAAACTTGGCATCCCCAATGACGGCATGAGTGGAGGCTCAGAATAGGCCTCCAGTTTTTGGATCCTATGGGAGTTGTATCCCGTGCCATGGTCTCGTTGAACATTCCATATCAGCCATAGCCATCGCAACCCGCAATGCACAACTATGCTTTTATGTATTCGCATATGGAAATCGGTAGAGATAAGATTTGTTTCTTGTCTTTTATTCCAACTCAATCCCTTGTACTCCTATATATACTCACCTAACAGGCTCAATAATACATACAATGCATTATCGCCAATTCTCTCTCAATCATTCTACATTTGGCACTCCACTAGTGCAGATTTTCTTGTAGGTGATACTTCACCACTGGCGTGCCAAAGTGTCGTGGTGTGCACAAGAAGCAGGCTAAGATCCTCATGTGGGAGGATCAGATCACCGCCAGTGGTATATCTTGGTACATGGAGGCACCCTGAGCCAGCGACGCGCGCCTACTGCATGGTAGTTTATCATTATGGGCGAAGGCCCAGATGAACTTCAAGGAGGATAGATCCAAGACGCATATCAATGGGCCCCGTGATATGAGGTTCTGTACGAGGGAGTTGGCACAGAGGAAGAAGGCACAACGCCTATAACACAACCAGGAGGTCGGCCCCTCTAGGTCCGATGGCATGGGATCCTCCACCGTGCAGCAACCCCCGTACCATGGGTTCAGCCCAATGACTTTACCACTGAGCCAATGTCATCTCTGCACTCATCGGACTTTGATTTCACTAGCTCTGACTCGGACGATTCTGTATTCTAGCTAGGACAGTCGTAGATCAGTTTAGGATGGGCGCTACTTATCATGCTAAACTTTATTACGATTTATGTTTAGTTATTGTGCTACTTATCCTTCTATAGCTACCTAGACTTTGAAATGTTTAGTATGAATTTATATTTTTTATGTTTAGTATGCATGCAACTTATTTATGTTTTACATATAGAAAATGGATGGCGTGTGTGATAACTGTAGCCACAAGAGAATCCAAGGGTGCAATTAAGTGGTTCGGCACCCTGACTTTTCTCAAGTAAGGAGGAGGTCCACATAGTTCTTTCTGAGAACTTTCTAGGTAGGACGGTATGTTTTAATCCAATATGTTGTTGTCAACTTGTACATTTATATTGTCGCGCTCAATTTTTTTTAGTTAACTGTTGTTTCTTAAATTTTGTATAATACGTTCCATGTCTGACTAGGCGTGAAATCTTGGAGAAGATCAACATTGGCAAAAATGAGGAGGCCGTAGGAATGCCTGACATAATCATAGGAGGCGGACATGTATTTACTGTTCTTATCACAATGAGGCGGACAATTTTTTTCCTGTTGCCCTGTTTGGGCAGAACTTACACACGTGTGTGGGTTTTACGTTGGTAGGGCGCCGTAGATGAGTCTCTGGAAAAATAATCATGGAAGGATCATCTTGCACTATAATGATCTCGCCCCTCCTAGCTATTATCAGTAGTACTATTCGATTGAACTTAGAGTAGCTCGACCCTAGAGATGTTATCTAGTCGAACTTCATTAAACTATGTGATCAAATTTAAATAAGCTAGCTACTATCTAGTTGAACTTCAATAATGTGCTATTTTTGTATTCTAGTGAATCTAGGAAATATTGAAGTTATTTTTAATAATACCATTAATATGTTTTTAAATTTGTATGAAAAATTAGTGACATAATCAACTAATCTTCACGCGGCCAGTATATCCGTGGTGTGTCGCCCACACGTCACCAGTACAGCCACACGGCTAGGTGATGAATTGACATGGCACTATGAGCAAATCTGCTGCACTAGTGACTGCTCGGAATAAACTTGTAGACACGGTGGCTTCTTCCGCTTTTTGTAAGCACCAGACTTGTTCCGGTAGCGCAGAGCACACAAAAACAATCTTCTTCTACGTACATCCATAGCCCTGCAGACCGAATAATCTGAACGAGCACATAGCCCTGCAAGAGATATGCCTCATCTTTCTTGGCCCTTGTTAAAGAAAAACGTACGCACGGAATCGACCGACGTATTACCTACTGTTGGTGGGTCGGTACGATCGAGCGCGTGTGACGAGTCGCAATGTTTGGTAAGGCGCATTAGCATACATGAGTTGGTGAATGACGTGGGTTTATTCTTCGGCCTTCGACGGTCCTAATTTACCGTGGGAAATTAGCTCGGTGGGAGGAGCAAAATACTAGTAGCAGGGAATGGTTAGAGAAGGACGTTTTTCTTTGACATTATGGTGCTCCTCGAGAAGTTTTGTCGGATCTCGAGCATTATTTATAATATAGGAGTACATAATTAAAACCGCTCTGGCTTAAAGTGGTCCTGTTTTACTCGTTTGAAATTGAAAGCCATGGAAAAAGCAGACGATGTTACGAGCAGAAAACTTAGTACGGAGTATATATAAACCAAGGGAGGTACGCTATATGTTCTCTGGTAATTATGCAGCAGCTCGCAGTTTGTCTATCAGTTGTGATCTGTGATAAGGGAAAGCTAAACATCTTGAGCAAGGAGAAGATCGCACTAGTGGAAACGAGGTCTTTTGTTGATCCCGAAAAAGGGCTTTAACACAGGTTCTTCTACGAACCGGTGTTAAAGGGGGGGGGGGGGGGGGGGGACATACCAGCGTGGCCCCTGCGGCAAAAAAGGAGCCCCCCTTTAACACCGGTTCGTGGTGTTAAAGGTCCCTGCAGCAGTGGCCCGCGCACCTCCCCTTTAACACCGGTTCGTGGCATGAACCGGTGTTAAAGGGGGGGGGGGCTATATAAGACACCACCCCAGCCCACACACACCCCACTCTTCCATTCTTTCACATTTTGGAGCCTAGCAAGAGGGTGTGAAGAGTGCTAGTTTGTGTTTTTTTCATATGCACTAGAGGTGTTCGGTGAAATGTCCGAGAGCTCAAAATAAGCTTTCTTGTTGCTCCTTCCGTCTCGGTCGAGGTCGGCAACTATAGTTTCATGTGTCATTGATGTACTATATATATAAATGGTCATCTCCCTATTATTTTTTGATATATACTACATATTAATGCAGATGAATCGGCAATGGATGTACGGTGACCGCCGCACTTCCGAGTATATTACGGGCCTCCAAAATTTCATCGTTGTGGCTAATGCAAACCGTGGTCACAATGGTTTTATGTGCTGTCCGTGTGTTCACTGTCAGAACAAGAAAGACTACTCAAATACCAGAACCATTCACGCCCACCTGCTTCGATCCGGTTTCATCCCCAGCTATAATTGTTGGACCAAGCACGGAGAAAAAGGGGTTGTGATGGAAGACAACGAAGAAGAAGAGGATGATGACAACTATCATAATATGTATCCTGAATATGATGATAATGCAACGGAGGTAGATAATGAAGATCAAGAGGGAGCATATGGGCCCGCTGATGACGATCTTGGTTGGGCCATTACTGATGCAAAGGAAGAATGTGAAACTGAAAAGGAGAAGGAGAAGTTGTAGCAGATGTTAAAGGATCACAAAACATTGTTGTATCCAACTTGGAAGATGGCCACAAAAAGCTAGGTGCCACAATGGATTTGCTGCAATGGAAGGCAGAGAATGGTGTGACTGACAACGCATTTTCAAAGTTGTTGGTAAAAATGAAGAATCTTCTTCCAAGAAATAATGAGTTGCCCGACAGTACATACCAAGCAAAGAAGGTTGTCTGCCCTCTAGGATTAGACGTGCAGAAGATACATGCCTGCATTAATGACTGCATTCTCTACCGCGGTGAGAAGTACGAGAATTTGGATGCATGCCCGGTATGCACTGCACTGCGGTATAAGATCAGACGAGACGATCCTGGCGATGTTGAGGGCGAGGCCCCTAGGAAGAAGGTTCCCGCCAAGGTTATGTGGTATGCTCCTATAATACCACGGTTAAAACGTCTCTTCAGAAATAAAGAGCATGCCAAGTTGTTGCGATGGCACATGGAAGACCGTAAGAAAGACGCGATGTTGAGACACCCCGCTGATGGGTCACAGTGGAGAAAAGTCGAGCGAGAGTACCCGGACTTCGCACGTGACGCAAAGAACTTAAGGTTTGGTCTAAGTACAGACGGCATGAATCCTTTTGGTGGGCAGAGCTGCAGTCACAGCACCTGGCCTGTGACCCTATGTATCTATAACCTTCCTCCTTGGTTGTGTATGAAGAGGAAGTTCATTATGATGCCAGTGCTCATCCAAGGCCCGAGGCAACCCGGCAACGACATTGATGTGTACCTAAGGCCATTAGTTGAAGAACTTTTACAGCTGTGGGCCAAACCAGGTGTCATTACAGTTCTTCCCGCTAGTTCACTATATATATATGTAGGGGGTTGGCCTCCATTGTCATTGCACATCTCTAGACTCATATCTGCAACCTCATCACTCTTTCCCATGGCTTCCACCGTAGCACTAACCCCCAGGGAGGCGGAGGCGCTTTGCGCCTCGAACTACCCCTGCCCGCCGGGCTACTGTGTCCCCGTCGGCTGGATGCTGAGCGTCGGAGGCGTGCCGGTTCCTCCTGTCCCTCTAGGTGTGGCGCGCCGGATGGCCATCACGAACCACTACTACTTCGAGCTCACGCCGGAGCAGCGGAGGAATCCCAGATGGCATCCCGACTATTTTCCTACTTGGGAAGCCTTCTTCGTGGATCGGCGTGAGAGGGCGCTCGCCAGGCACGAGGAGGACGGCCCACCTCCTCATAACTTCAACGAGGCCGGCCGTCGGCTATGGTGGCGCGGTCGGACTCTCCAGAGCGTCATGGCCTATGACACTGCCGCCGACTCTAACCCCCGTCTGCGCTACCCTCAAGTGCAGCCCACGCGCTACCCTCAAGTCCAGCCCACGCGTACTCTCCAGAGGTTCAATTACGGCGACCCCGACGACGACAACGATGACGGCGGCGGCGAGTACGACGACTACAGTGGCGAGTATTACAGGTGTAGGCAGGAGCATGACTGAATCACTCCAACATTCCGAAACAAGTTCGGCCGATTGTTACTTAATCTGGCCATGTATCTTAATTTTCAGTTCTTTTATGTATCTTAATTTTCAGTTCCAGTTCGGCCGATTGTTACTTAATCTGGCCATGTATCTTAATTTTCAGTTCTTTTATGTATCTTAATTTTCAGTTCCAGTTCGTCTTTATGTAACTGTCTCAAAATGACCTATCGCATTCGAGGTTTCTTGGCTTTCGGGTCAAATGACCAATGTTATGGCTAGAATCAAGGCATAGTTTGTGATAATATGGCCATATTGTGCATACATGTGCATCATGGCATGGCAAACAACATTGCAAGAGGAAGTTTTCCTTTTTATCACACCAAAAAGGCATTTTCCATTTTCCGAGCATAAAAAACGGACGGTTTTGTGAAGCAACCACCAAATGGCTAATTCAAAAAACCACCAACACATTTTACAAAATACTAGACCACCTTATATGCACAATGTACCAACAGGGGATCTGAAACCTTTCCGTCCACCTCTGGTGAAAAAGACAAATTCCTACCGAATCGGCAGGAAGTGGGTCAGATATGAACTACAAGTACATGATACGATGCTCATGATTTTTTACAAAAATCATTTTTAGGTTCACAATATGCTATTTTATCAAAAAACAATGCAAGTTGAGCGAGGCTTGGTGAGATTCAAGTGTATACAAAAGATGCGACATTTAAATATCCAATCAATTCAAAAAATTTAATACAAAAGATGCGGCATTAAAATATTATTTGATCTAATAAAAATCATTTTTTAGATGCTTAATATTTCTTATGTTCAAAGTTTTAGGATTTAACAATTTATTTTTGTTTGAATTGAATAATCAAAATTTATATGTAAGTGTTTTAATTATTTTGAAAATTTTCATGTAAAGTAAATATAAAATGATTTACATGAATGGATAGATATTATTTTTATGAAAATTATGATATATTATTCATATTTTTCTGAGTTGAAATGAAAAAGATATGAATTTTCTAAATTCATATCATATTTTTTGAATTAAAAATGCCCCTTTAATGCATGAAATAAATGCCCCCCCTTTAACACCGGTTCCAGACAGGAACCGGTGTTAAAGGTGGGGGGCATTTATTTCGTTTCCCGCGCGCACCACCACCCCCCCTTTAATACCGGTTCCTGGATGGAACCGGTGTTAAAGGGGGGCGCGTGTAATAAATGCGCGCGGGAAACGGAATCCCCCCTTTAACACCGGTTCCAGCCACGAACCGGTGTTAAAGGAGGGGTATTTATTTCACCTTCCCCTTCCTTTCTTCCCCCCAGCTGAGCCAGATCGATCGAACACACCGCCGGCCGCACGCAGAGAGAAGCGCCGCCACCGCCGCCCGTGAGCGTCTCGCCGCCGCCGCCCTCGGAGTGAGGGAGGAATCGTCCTCCGTCTCGCCGACGCCGCTTCGGAGCTTGAGGTCCGCCGCCCCCGACCCTCTCTTCCCCGCATCCTTCCCCTCCCTCCCGCCGCCGTCGGCAGGACCGCGGGCGTTTCCCGTGCGGGGCCGGCGGCGGCGGTCGGGTCTCTACCCGCGCGCGAGGGCTTCAGCCCGGGAGAAAGCTCTGGCGGCGGTGAACCTCGGTTGGCGTCGAGTCCGGCGGTGGCGCTTCCCTTTGGCGGCAGGGCAGAGAGCTGGTACGGGGCGGAGCGGGCCATACGGGCCTGGGCGGGCCGGCCCCTGTCGTGCTCAGCGATGTTCCTGCGGGATGGAGGGCGGGACTGCGTGGACTAGGGATGGCTATGGCGGCGCACCTGCTGCAGCGCAACGGCGGCGGCTTTGCGAGCCTGCTCTAGCCTCGTAGCGTTGGCACAGTGAGATGACGATGATGACGGTGAGACCATGGTGGCGCGTGCTGGTGGATGGCAAGTTGGGTGGAGTGCTACGGATCAAGTGGGGTCGTGGTTGTTTGGGGTCGGGAGAAATCCCTGTCGGCTCGTCCGACATCGACGCGGTGACACCTGCGGGTGCCGTCATCCTTCTTGAAGGGCGTCGGATGCACCCCTTTTCCACTCCCCTCCGTGTATCGGGGGAAACCCTAGGACAAGTCCGGGCAACAGCGTCGTCGACGTCGCATTCCTTCTTGAAGGTGTTGCTTGAAACACGGTGCTTCGAAGTGCTAGGAGTGAGGTGGGACAACTCCGGAGGGCGCAGCGGTCACGGGTCGTTTTCGTTCGTCGATCTGCTCGATGTCGGCATTTGTTTCTTTTATTTTTCTCTTTATTTTCTTTTGGGTTAGATTGTGCTGTTGCTTTTCTGTTGCTCCAACATTGTCGTTGTATCTTGTGATTGCTATATTAATATAGCGGGGCGCAAGCCTATTTCGAGGAGCCCTGACCACCTCGCTCTCTTCCCCGTGCAGGAGCGTCTCGCCGCCGCCGCTTCGGAGCTCGTAGGCCACGTCTCAACGCCGACGCCGCCCGCCGCCCGACGAGCCCGCCGCTAGCACCGCCGCCCAACGAGACCGCCGCATCCGTCCGACGAGCACTGCCGCCCGACGAGCACCGCCGCCCGACGAGACCAACGTCACCCCACCGGTGAGCGCCACGTGTCTGCACCGTGTGTGATTGCTGACTCATCCTGATTAAAACTTGTTTGCTCGATAAATTGTACTACATGCATAGATTAAAACTTGTATACAAATTGGACCTCTGACTCATTTGTGTATTTATTTGTGTATTTTTGTATGAATAATATGTATATTTATGTATGAATCCAAGTCCACTTGAATGTTTACACTCTTACTCTAGATAATATTATTGTTTTAGAAACTATGGATCCACTTAGTAAAAACCTTGAAGAAGAAGAAATAATGGAGAACATTATTAATGAGGACACCTCACAATATCTGAACTTGGAGGGACATGATGACGACAACTCAAGTACTAGTCATGGAGAAGATGAAGACTCTGGTGAACGCAATTTAATGGTTACAAAGTCCGGCGAGGTATATGCATTGATTAAGCCTCTGCTGACTTCCACCAACAATCTTCTTCTACATGTATTAATTAACGCTTCTTTCTTCTTTTAGCCCTCTGGATCGACCAGCCAGCAACCATCTTCTTCTACGAAAAAGAGTAAGCGAGGCACGAGCCAGCGGTTGAAAGATCGTGTCAAGTTCACGATCGAAGCAGTCCCTGTTGATGGCAGGCCGATGGAGCCTAAAAAGGCCGCAGACAAATTTGTACGTCAGGCTGGAGTTCTTGTTAGGGACCAAATCCCAATCATAATTAAAAATTGGAATAAGCCAAAGAAGGGCGACGGTACCTTTGTCGATGACAGATCCAAAGAAACGCTTTGGAATTCGTTGTTGGTAAATTTCATCCTTCCGCCAGAGGAGGATGAAAACAACCCGGTTATAAAGGAAAAGGTCAAAGAGTGGACTCTAAAGAAGATGGCTGACGCTTTCCGCAACTGGAAGACAAAATTGAACAAATTTGTCAAATCTGGCGAGACTCCAAATTTCGAAGACGCATATTATGCGAAGATAAGACCTCACTGGTCCGAATTTGAGACATATAAAAAAAGTGCTATAGCTAAAAAGAGGTCAGAAACCAATACGCTTAATGCCCTGAAGAAGGAATATCACCAGAGGACGGGGTCAGGTGGCTACATATCTCAGAGGCCTAAGTGGGAGGAAGCTGAGAAGGCCCTGCGTGAGAGAGGGATCACACCCCAGACAGATGGGTGGGACCTACGTGCAAAGACTTGGTTCTACGGAATCGGGGCAAGGTTGGACCCAGAAACAGGATTGTGTATCTTCCCAACCCTCCTTGCCAAACCCGTCACTGAACTCATCACGGCATACGAGGAAACATCCGCCAGGATCTTCCATCCCGACAGAGAGAATGACCAGCTCACACGCGCCATCGGTAAAAAAGAACACCCTGGACATGCACGAGGCACAGGGGGTATGACGTGGAAGGATGGGTTTGCCGACTGGAGCGACTCTTACAGATGGCGTGGCAGAAAATAAAAAGAGCGTACAGAGCGGATGACACAGATAGAACATGCACTTGCGGCGCTGCAGGCGCAAGTGAATGCACAACAGAGCCATCAAGCTACCGGCCCATCTCAGCGGCACGAAGAGCCTGCATTGGAAGCTGCCGGTGGCCCAGACTCTGCGCAAAAAAGTAGTGTGGCTTCCACGGAGAACGTGCAGCCCACGCTTGAAATGACGGGTCCTCGATACCCCGTGGATGAGATCACGGAGAGCGAACACGCTGAGCTGCATGTGAGATTAATGGGCTTATCCATTAAGGTGGCTGTCGGCTATGCCTTACCTCCTGTAGCTGGTGGAACTTACCACTGCCGACCGATTCCAGATGGCTATGCTATTGTCGGGGTGGATGAGATTGTGAAGGAATATGAGGAAGCACAGCTTGACCATGCTACAGGTGAAGGGGAAACTCAACTCAAATTTGCAGTGAAAACAACCATTCTTTGGAAGAAGGAACACATTGTGCTTCCAAATTGGAGGTCACTGGCACCCCCGCCGTCTCCGCAGCGTCAGCAGTCTGAGCCGCTTCAGCTATCTCCTACGCGGCAGCCATCTCCGGCGCGGCAGCCATCTCCGGCCCGTCAGCCATCTCCTGCGCGGCAGCCATCTCCGGCCCGTCAGCCATCTCCGGTGCTTCAGCCATCTCCTCAGCGTAAGCGGAAGAGCACTGCCACGAAGAGCATCAGTAGCACTGCCACAAAGAAATCCGCAGGAAACCGTACGCCAAAGAGTTCAAAAAACTACGTCCCGCAGCCTTTCGCCAAGCCATTGCCGGTTTTACCGTGGAATCGCAGCGACCAGAAGACCAATAGGATCTCGGAAGAACAGGTCAAGAAATTCTTTGCACCTAGACGGGCCGAGCCAAAGGAGAAAATAGATCCGGCGGTGGTGGAGAAGTTTTACAAAAATCTTTTGAAACCTGAAACCCCACTTGTGCCGGACTACGAGCGCCAGATTTTGAAGGCGGATGCAAGGCACCACAGGGAGACTGAAAGTAGCAGTCGTGAGGCACCCCAGAAAACAGTTCCCATGCTCGGAGAGCAGGAAAACCAATCATGTGCCCCGCTCCAAATGTTCGACACACGGGACGCTCCTCCCGTAAATGATTACGAGGCAGAGCTACAAAGAAAGGCCAATGAGATGGGGATGACTTACATTGCATACTTAAACGTCATGGGAGACAACTTGCCCAAATGCGATGCCAACCCCATACAGCCATGGAAGTATGGGAAGAATCTCGTCAAGAAAGAGGAGCTCAAGAATCTACCAATAAAGATGCGAAAATTGCACAAGTGGTACCTTCATTTCTGCAAGACGAGAAAGGTAGAATGGATCACGACGCATATAAGAGATGATATTTTCTTCTGCGGAGATGACGCGATCGACTTCAACATTCAAGACTTGCATTTTCTATTCAATCAGAAAGAACTCGACAAAGCTGCCATCAGCCTTTATTGTGTGTAAGTACTATTTCTATAATTTATATCTCATCTCATTCACTTTATTAATTGCATGTATATATATATGCTCACCATATATGTATGTACTATTATGCAGGAAAAAGGTTATGGAATGCAGGAAAGGAGGCTCTTTTGACATTGGGTCCATTGACCCAAATAGAGTTCATGAAGAAGTGGTAGAAACCAAATCCGGGCAAACAGAAGATTACTTGCTAACGTCTTTACTGAGACAATAAACCAAAAGGGAAATACTATTGCCTTACAACTTCTCGTGAGTACTGTTACCCTCTCTCTTGTACACATTCTATTTCAGCTTACTCGATGTTAAGTGTAACTGATGATGAGTTATGCGTGCGTAGGTTCCACTTTATTCTGCTAGTCATTTAACCCGACTCAGGAAAAGTCCTTGTCATGGACTCGTTACGAAAAGAAAAAGAGATATGGACAAACTTTAGAGAGATACTCTAGAGGTAATTTCAATCATATTATCGCACTAGATCGGCAACTTTCGTGACAATAAGTAATTAATTACTCTTTTATCCATTCTCTTTGCCGGACAGGGTTTGGAAAAGGTTTAAGGGCAGGGCCGTGGGTGAATGGTCAGAAGAACTAAAATTTGTAGACCAAAATGTAAGTAATACTAGCTAGCTTCCAATTCTATTATATCATGCTTTATTGATTATTATTTTGATTGAACTCTCTATTCTCGTAAAGTGCGCGCATCAGGGACACGGCAATAACTTATGTGGGTACTATGTTTGCGAGTTCATTCGCAACACGATATGTGCGACAGGCCAAGCCGTACTAGAACAACTTAGAGTAAGTAAACAAAGTCCACAATATTATTTTATTACCGTCAATTGTGTTGAGTTTTATTCTTATATATATATATATATTGACGGTCCATTCTTCATATATATTCAGATCGAACGGATGCGGGACCAAGTCCTACCATTTGAACGCATACGAGCCATTCAAGAGGAATTGGCGGGGTTCATACTTGATGAGGTCGTTACGCCTGGCGGAGAACTCTTTAGATATCCACCAAAATGAACGATGACGATGTATATGTGCCGATGACGATGTATGTGCCGATGATGATGTTTGTGTATAATAATAGTTGCTTAATTATTCATGTACTCGTATGTACCGATGATGATTTATGTGTATACCGCTCCCGATCGATTCCCCCTCGCTCCCCCCTCCCGCAGAAATACGCCCAGAACGGGGCAGAGGAAGAAGGCTACCGTGGCAGAGATTTAGGCCGTTTTCCTGCCGCGACAAAGTTCTGCCGCGGCAGGAAAACGGCATAAATCTCTGCCGCGGCAGAAGAACCTTTAACACCGGTTCCAGACCAGATAAGAACCGGTGTTAAAAGGGGCCCCCCTCTAACACCGAACCCTCAACAGCGGTTGGGGAACCGCTGTTAGAGGGCCCTCCCAACCGGAATTAAAGGGGGGACTCTGCACTAGTGTCGAGTAGCAGGAGAACTAGCCTTGTCAGGTACGTACTTCGACATAGCAACAGAGATATATCAATGGTTTATCCTTTTTATTCACTTTATTACTTCTACTCTAGACCCTATCCCTATGGTTTATCCTTATCGAAATCGAAATATCAATGGAATTACACGGGGCGTTGTAAATGGCTCACAATGGTCTAAAGATAAGAATTATTGGACGCGCCCTAGTATACTCTACTTGCTCACCTCTGTTGGTTTGGTTTTTATTTTTAGGCTAGTTGAGTAGTTTTGATTAAGGTTTTATTAGTTTATTGCTTGAAGTTAAATCAATGATTTTTGAGATACTTCCTTCACGGAATAAAATATTGGATCCTCATTTTCTTTCTCAGGAAACATAATAAAGTCTCAAGTCCAGTCAAATTGAATATCTTTATTTTATGACAAAATTGTGTCTATTTACTTAGTCATACTTTTTTCTTAATTTTTTTTGTATTCGGGTCGAAGAAGTATGAGAATACGAGAATTCTATAACTACCAAAAACTTTCAATCTTTTCATTGGAATACCTTTTTTATTTAACTTCTCTTGACCCAATGACGCGTTGATCCAGTTTTCATCGTAGCCACAAGGGAATGTTAAACTGATTAGTTCCTGTCTATAAGCTTTTAATTCAATTCTTTATTCTTACATTAAAGAATAAATCAAATATCCTCAAATAGGTTAAGTCTCGCAACGAGCGCAACCCTCGTGTTTAGTTTCACTATGAGTTTGCAACCCTAAACAGACCGCCGGTGTTAAGCCGGAGGAAGGAGAGGATGAGGCCAAGTCATCATGCCCCTTATGCCCTAGGTGACACACGTGCTACAACGGGCGGGACAAAGGGTCGCGATCTCAAGAGGGTGAGCTAACTCCAAAAACCCGTCCTCAGTTCGGATTGTAGGCTGCAACTCGCCTGCATGAAGCAGGAATCGGTAGTAATCGCCGGCCAGTCATACGGCGGTGAATCCGTTCCCAGGCCTTGTACACACCGTCGGTCTCTACATTTTTTGTGTGTATAAATCTTATGTTATAGAGTATATAACTTCGAGCATAGGGGTCGATTTCTAGTCGCGTAGCTTCATAATAATTTTGCAAAACTTTCTCATAATTTTCTTTGGATTGAACCAACATCCATTACGGTCGTTCATTCTATTTGAACAATCTCCTTTCCAAAACCGTCCAAAACCGTACATGAGGTTTTCATCTTATAGGGCTCCTCGCTGTGTGGATTAGCGACCAACAATTGTTTAAACTGTCGTGGTCTGAACTTGTACTCCGTCCTGAAATAAACGAATTCGATTTGTCTAAGTGAATTCGATTTTTTTAAATTCGATTAGTACTTGTTTGGTGGTTTTCTTTCATTTAGACAAATTCAAATTACTTATTTTGATACGGAGGGAGTACTTGTTTGATGGTTTTCTTTCATTCTACGGAAATTCTATAGTAGTACTACGTAGAGACTGCCACTCGATCAGCCGCGATTGACTTGCATTTTGTGCGCCCAGTCGTGGTTCCACTCACTCAACGTGTTCCTCATCTCCCCACCATGGCTACCTCGCCCAAGCACGCGCACCGCCTGGCGCCTGCCATCATCCTATTCCTACGCTGTGGACTGTGGTGGCCAACCTCGCCGCAGTGCGCCCTTCGGGTACTATGCGAGGCGGGGCTGCAGCCGGTGCCTATGACTCTATGAGGACGAGCTAGGTTCGACCACCCCCACAAGCCACGGCTTCCTAGTTCCTGCGCCGCCGCACGCTCCCCCTCGCAGCCCTGAGCCTTCTCCTACGTACTACGGCACGGAGACGGCAGGACCTACCACGGCGACCGGGCGTGGCCTTGTCATGTGCCTAGAGAGAAGGGACTTCGGCCATGAGCAGCCACACAAGGTCAGTCGTTCCAGGCTCGATCTGCACCATGGTCATCCTCCCACCCCACGTTTTTTGTTGCCCATCTGCTCACCGCACAGAAGCTGTTCGGTGAAATGCTTATGAGAACAGCAGCATCCAGTGCGTTGATAATTTTTTCCAACCATGCAGCATGTGTTATGCTCCTTCTGTCTAGAAATAGGTGACATGGATTTGTCTAGATTTACATGTATCTAAACGCATTTTAGTGTGTAGATACATGCGAATCACTTATTTCTAGACAGAGAGAGTATTAAGAGAGAAGAAATTGTCATGAATGGCCAGAAGTACAACAATCAGCCAAAACAACCGAACCGAACAAACAACCCCTAGTACAGGATATATCTAAGAACTTAAAACTTTGATGAAGAAAGGACTATTACTGAAGTACCAAACGACCCTTGCTCGCAGTTGCCCATTGGATTGCCTCCGCTTTGATGTGCTCGATCAGAAGTTGGATCGGCTGGTAGACATTTTCAAAAACTCTCTTGTTCCTCTGGCACCAGATCAACCAAGTCACTAGCGTTGATAAATACTAGTAGCATAAAAGACTTAAAGGTAACTATCCACGCATGCCCAGCGTTTTTTGTGTCTGGTTCCATGTGCTCGTTTATTTTTCATTGTGACAAAAATGCGCCATCATGCTTCACAACGTGCGCCAAAAAACATCACTCCATCTAGATCTTCAAGTAGCAAGAAAAATATTGTAGAGTTGTCTGGTTCAGGGAGCCCAATTGTTGGGTTCTATTGACATGTGGATAATGGTTAATTTTTTCGCCCAAGAGCACGTGCTACAGAGTTCACCTTCGAGTGACCCACATGTAACTTTGCTTCCTTTGCTTCAACCTAAACCCTGCACGAGTTCAGTTCAAACCTCTTTAGAACATTTCGTATCTTGGCCTTTGTTAAAATTATATGTATGTACCGGTATGAAGTTAAGCGTGTGATGTTTGGGGAGGCGCATTACCATACGAACGAGTGCTTACTTATAAAATTACGCTGACTTTCACTGGTCTCAAATAACCATAAAAATAGCTCGGTGGGAGGAGTTTAGTCGGACGAGCGTTAACTCATAAGCTAGCCTGCCTTTACTCTCTGTTTTTTCCATGTTAAGTATACACGTGTCCAGGTGCATCGCTCTTGCTTTAATGGTCCTCTTTTAGTAGTTAAAAAAGTAAAATCAGTGGAAAAGCAGACGATTAGGAGTGGAAAAAGTGTGTATAAACTATAAATCAAGGGAGTTACATGTTTTGCAGTAATTAGGCACCAAGAAGTTTTCTAACAACTGATCGAACTCCAATCAGGGAAAGCAAGAATCTTGAGGAAGGAGAAGATCAAGTAGCAGGAGAACCATATCAGGTAAGTGGTACTTTGACATACCAACACAGATGAAATATATGCATTACCTACAAACATTTGTTTCAATTCTTGTCTGAATTTTCACTCATTTTGGGGAGTTTCATTCTATGCAAGTAAGTTATGAAGCTTACTGCAAACATGCATTCTACATAAGATTGATCAGAATTATTTGTGCCCCAGCTGCTTCACAGAACATAGATCAATCATGGCGAATATTAAAAATGGGCGGCTCTCTAAAATGACCTGCCTTTCTATGTAACATTTCTCCGTTTTATTCTAGTATTTTTTTCCTTATTTTAATGTATGCATAATATTGAAACCAGGGAAGCATGAAGGTCAGTGCAATAATCCGATCGCTAGTCATGATACTCGCCGCTATCTGTGCACATGTTACCATCTGCAGCTCCTTACAAAGAAACGAGACAGACATGCTGACACTGCTTGAATTCAAGAAGACAATCAGTCTCGATCCACATCAAGCCTTGGTGTCCTGGAACGACAGCACACACTACTGCGGTTGGGAAGGTGTTCATTGCAGAATGAAAAATCCACGTCGAGTCACTTCACTTGACCTTTCGTATCAAGGTTTGGTCGGGCAAATCTCTCCTTCACTAGGCAACCTAACATTCCTGAAATATCTGATCCTGTCAGATAATCGCTTCACAGCAGAGATCCCTCCTTTCCTTGGTCATTTGAGCCACCTCCGGTGTCTCATTTTGAGTAACAACACACTCCGAGGGAGTATACCGAGTTTTGCAAATTGTTCCAATCTCGAGGTTCTGCTGCTGAATGGCAACAGTCTAGCTGGGAAACTTCCTATAAATTGGCCTCCTAACCTTCAATCACTGGGTCTTTCAGCCAATAATATTACTGGAACCATCCCTGCTTCTCTTTCAAATCTCACAATGATGCTCGAAATTAGATGCATGGATAATAAGATCGAGGGTGACATACCTAATGAATTTGCCAAGTTCGGCAGCCTGCAGTTCTTGAATGTTGCAAAGAATCTGTTGGCTGGTAGGTTTCCACATGCCATCTTGAATCTTTCGACTCTTGCTGAAGTCAGCCTTACTTCGAACAGTTTCAGTGGAGAGGTACCGCCCAATCTCGGTAACTATCTACCTAATCTCGAACTGCTATATTTAGCCAACAACTTATTTCAAGGGAATATTCCATCTTCTTTAACAAACGCTTCAAAGCTACACCGTGTTGATATGTCAGAGAATAATTTCACTGGGGTGGTGCCTGGCTCCATTGGCAAACTAAGAAAACTGTCCTGGTTAAATCTAGAGCTCAATAAACTCAAAGCACATAGCAAGCAAGATTGGGTATTTATGAACAGCTTAGCCAACTGCACTGAGCTACGAAGTTTCTCAATTTCTGGAAATCAGTTAGAAGGACAAGTACCATCTTCATTAGGTAACCTTTCTGTTCAGTTTCAAGATCTACCTTTGGGAGAAAATAAATTATCAGGGAACTTTCCTTCCGGCATAGCAAATCTTCTCAGCCTAACTCATTTTTCAATGGGAAACAATCGATTTACAGGTGGGGTTCCTGAGTGGCTCGGATGTCTCAAGAAATTACAACAAATATATTTATACGATAACAGTTTTACAGGATTTATTCCGGTATCCCTTTCAAATTTATCTCGACTGGGGATTCTCAATCTAAGCTCCAATAAGTTTACTGGTGACATACCCTCAAGCTTAGAAAGACTACAAATGCTTCAATATTTATACATTCCCTATAACAGTCTTCATGGCAATGTACCAAAAGGGATCTTCAGAATTCCAGCAATATCTGAAATTAATCTTTCTTTCAACAACCTTGATGGACCACTTCCAGTCGAGATTGGAAATGCCAAACAACTTTTGTACTTCGCACTGACATCAAATAAGATATCAGGAAATATTCCAAACACTATGGGTAACTGTGAAAGCTTGGAAGACATCGAGTTGAGTTCAAATATTTTCCAGGGAGGCATCCCCACTTCACTAGGCAATATACGAGGCCTAAGAATTCTCAATTGTTCTCACAATAACCTAACTGGGTCGATACCATTGTCTCTTGGCAACTCTCAATATATTGAGAAACTGGATTTTTCGTTCAACCATCTTGAGGGGGAGGTACCAACAAACGGAATCTTCAAGAATATAACTGCGGTGGGGATTGGTGGAAATCAGGGGCTTTGTGGTGGTGCTTTGGAGTTCCATTTACTTGCATGTTCTTTTAAGCCTTCAAACTCAACTAAGGATAAGCAATTCAATGTACTTAAAGTAGTAGTTCTAGTGGTTGGCATGGTTTCAATTACGATGGCCATATTTTTCTTACTGTTCAGGAGGAGGAAACAAAAGACAAGAACTATATCTTTGCCATCATATTGTAGGCAATTTCCTGAAGTTTCTTTCAATGATATTGCGAGAGCAACAAACGGGTTCTCATTGTCCAACTTAATTGGCAGAGGGGGATATGGTTCTGTGTATCAGGGAAAGCTATCTCAAGATGGAAACGATATTGCCATAAAAGTCTTCAATCTGGAGATAAGGGGAGCACAAAAGAGTTTCTTTGCAGAATGTAATACCTTGAGAAATACTCGGCATCGTAATCTGGTCCATACCATAACTGCATGCTCAAGTATTGATTCAAATGGGAATGATTTTAAAGCTCTAGTGTATGAGTTCGTGCCAGGAGGCGACTTACACAGACTACTATACACAGCCCAAGACTATGGGTGTTCTTCAGATTTGAGCCGTATTACATTGGCTCAAAGGCTAAGCATTGCGGTGGATGTAGCAGATGCATTGGAGTATCTACACCATAACAACCAAGGAACAATTGTTCATTGTGATATGAAGCCTAGCAACATTCTCTTGGATGGCAGTATGACAGCTCGTGTTGGTGACTTTGGCCTTGCCAAGTTCAAAGTCGGTTCAGCTGCACCATCTTCTGGTGGATCATACTCCACTTCTTCAGTAGCAATAAATGGGACAATTGAATACGTCGCTCCGGGTAATGCTGATCTTCGTATTCTGGTATCATCCTCTTTAAGTTGAGTATGGCTTGTGCCTATACTAACATGGGATTAAATTATTCTTGCATGTGAACTACAGAGTGTGCAGCAGGTGGTCAAATTTCGACTGCTAGCGATGTGTATAGCTTTGGAATTATTCTACTTGGAAATATTTTTACGGAAGAGGCCAACTAATGATATGTTCAAGGATGGAGTGGGCATTGCAAAGTATATTGAGATGAACTTTCCTACTGGAATATCAGAGATTGTGGACCCCGAGTTACTACAAGACCGTCCGGAATTCCACCAAGAAACTATAGTGGCCATCAATGCAAAAGACTTGAACTGTTTAGTTTCAGTGCTAAACATTGGACTTTCTTGCACCAAGCTTTCCCCGGACGAGCGTCCCAACATGCAGGAGGTGGCTGCAAGGCTACACGGAATCAAGGCGGCATATCTCAGAGGGAACTAAGGTAGGCACATGGTCTAGTGTTAATCATAATTGTTACGACTAAATGCATGAGCCATTCCGTTCCCAATAGTTGTGCACGAGTAGCTATACCTTAAAGAAGGTTTTGTTAGACATAGAATAAATCACCATTGATTGTAATTTTCATAGGCATTTATTCTCTTTTATTTTGTTTCCTTCTTTGGGCCTCCACGCATGGGGTTAGACACCACCGTTGGATTCTCCTTGTATGAGCCACTGATGGAGCTTTTCCATCATCTATTTAACATGGAACCGACGCCCTCAACGGGGTACGATCGTTTACACCAATATGGTATCAGAGCATCCTCTTCCTTGCGTCTCCCGTCGACAACCAGAAAAAATCGATCGCCAACAACCCTCCCTCCTCCCTACGAGAGCGATCGCCAACAACCCTCCCACCTCTCCACGATGGCCATGTCCCTGGCGGCTGCCCTTGGCGCCCCACCGACGGATAAACTCACCCTCAAAAACTACCTATACTAGAAGGCTCAAGTCCTTCCGGATGTGCGGAGCGCACATGCCATGGAGCTGTTCGACGACACCGAGCCCTCACACGCGAAAACCATCGAGGGGGAAGACTCAGAGAAGAAGAAAATCATGATTCCCAATTCGGCCTATGGGGTCTGGATCGCAAGGGATCAACAATTGGTTAGTTACCTCATCAAATCAATCTCGCCGGAGCTCCTCAGTGAGATCCTCGGCCTGGTACATGCGGCGGAGATCCGGGCTGCCATCACCAACAAGTTCGCAGCCCAGGTCACGGTTCGCCTTGGCTCCCTCATCGCCGCCCTCATCAGCACAAAGAAACGCGAGCTCACCGCTGATGCCTACATCACCAAGAAAAAGGGCTTCATCTCCGAGCTCGCGCCTGCGGGGCGCATCGTCCATGACACTGAATTCAAGGAATACCTCCTCGCTGGCCTCTCCAGAGTACAATGGTTTGGTTGCTGCTATTAATGCAAATCCCGCTAGCACCCCCGCAGATGTTTGCAATCAGCTGTTGGCCTACGATCATCGTCAACTCATGCTCAACGAATCTGAAGAAACTGATGTCCCCTTCTCCTCTTCGACACATGCTGACACTCACCATGGTGGTGGTGGTGGCTATCGCCCTGGTCATGGCTAGGGTGGTGGCTATCGCCCACATCATGGAGGAGGCCGAGGGGGTCATGGCGATGGCGGTCATCTAGAACAACATCAACAAGGCCATCCACCTCGACATGATCATGGCACGTCCGCAAGGCAAAGGAGGCCGTGGGCGTGGGCGTGGGTGTGGACATCGTGTCCCCTCCCCTGTCCAAGATGTCACATGCCAGATCTGCAAGAAATATGGGCACCCCGCTAGTGAGTGCTAGTGGCTCTATGACGATGATGACCATGATGATGACTCACACCGTAAAGATAAAGATGCTCACATGGCCTCCTATGGAGTGGATACAAATTGGTACATGGACTCAGGCGCCACAACTCACCTCACAAGCGAGTTAGCAAACTCTCCACACATGAGCCGTACAAGGGACATGATCAAATCCACACGGCTAGTGGTCAAGGTATGGCTACATAAAATGTTGGTCATTCGATTATTCATACCCCTCATAATTGTATTCATCTTCGCAATATTTTTCATGTCCCTGATGCTTCCAAAAGTTTATTATCTGCTCATAAAATTGGCGTAGACAACAATTCCTTTGTTGAAATTCATCTGTTTTTCTTTCTTATTAAGGATAGGGCCATGAAGGAAATCATGTTTAGAGGTCCCTGTCATGGTGGTCTCTATTCTCTTGTGCCTACTTCCACGGACTCCACCAAGCATGCCTTCGTCACCCTCACGCCTTCATCATCTACCTGGCATCAACGTCTAGGCCATCCATCCTCCTTCATCGTTCAACAAATTCTCCGAAAAAATAATCTTAGTCATTCTCCTGACTTATACATGTGTGTGATCCATGTCAACAAGCAAAGACCAAACAATTGCCTTATCCTACTTATACTAGTGTTTCCACTATACCCTTAGAACAAATTTTCTCGGATGTTTGGGGGCATGCTCCTCCTTCAGTTGGAAAAGACTCATACTATGTAAGCTTTATTGATGATTTTAGAAAAAATTACTTGGATCACCTTGCTTAAGAAATACTTCGATGTTTATCAAGCCTTTCTAAACTTCCAGCAACTTGTTGAATGCAAATTTGACCAGAAAATAATTACAATGCAAACCGATTGGGGTGGTGAATATAAAAAACTCAATTCTTTCTTCCAAAAAGTTGGTATCACACACCATGTCTCATGTCCACATGCTCACCAACAAAATAGCTCTGCAGAAAGAAAATATCGTCATATCGTTGAAGTTGGTTTCCCCCTTCTTGCCAATGTCTCCATGCCTCTCAAATTTTGGACGAAGCCTTCTTAAACGCCACAGATCTCATCAACATGCTCCCTAGCAAACCTCTCAAGTTTGATACACCCATAGAAAAATTCTCAACATCAAGTCCAACTATGATTTGCTACATATTTTTGGTTGCGCTTGTTGGCCTAATTTCCGTCCTATAATAAGCACAAACTATCTTTTCGATCTAAACAATGCGTTTTTATTGGCTATAGTCCCTTACATAAAGGACTCGAGTGCCTGGATGTCAATGCATTTTTATTTCTCGAGATATTGTCTTTGACAAAAACGTTTTTCATTTTGCCTCGTTAAATCCAAATGCTAGATATCGTCTTCGTCAAGAACTTCTCCTCATTGCTTCAAATTCCCATACCACTACTCCTAATTTTAATCTTGAGGGTATGTCTAATCATGATCATATGCATTGTGTACTTGCCACTAATCATACTCAGGTACCCTAAGATAGTGGAGAAGACTCAGACACGAGTCAGACATCACATGGCAAAGAAAACAGTCAAAACACTCAAAACGGCTCAGATTTTCAAACTTCCAAAATAGGCAACACTGACACGGTCTCCGGAGAGGTTTCTCCCGCCTTGAGAACCGGATCCACCTCGGATCGCGCGGGGCAATCTCCTCCGAGATCCGCACCTATCAGCTCGCTCCTGCGTGTAGTCCTCCTCCGTGCCAGTTGGAACCAGACCGGGTCACCCTGCCACGCCAATTGTGCCCCGCCACAACAACGCTCGGGTCGCCATCCGCCTCAAGACCCACGCTGCAACAACTGTTCCCCGGGGACAGCTAGGACCGCACCTCCGGATCTTCTGCGACGCCCTCCCCATGTGACGTGGCCATAGGGTCGGCCGCAGGATCTGCTGTGCCACCCGCTGGGGACCGCTCCCCACGATCTTTTGTGTAGCCCTCCACATGCGACGCGGCCACAGGGTTGGCCACTAGATCTGCTGTGCCTAACTCGCATGCTGATGATTCTGCTGCTACCAAACCTACAGCAGATTCAGTGCCCCCTTTCCATGCGTCACAACCTGTACCTAAAGGCCGAACATGACTCCAAAAAGGTATATGTAACCCAAGAATTTATACTGATTGTACTATTCGCTATGGCATGTTCACATCTACAGGTGAACCAAGCAAAGTATCTGAGGCATTAGGTGATGCCAAGTGGAAACAAGTCATGCAAGAAGAATACAATGCACTGATTCGAAACAATACATGGCATCTAGTTCCTCCAACCTCCAACAAGAACATAATTAACTGTAAGTGAGTATATCGCATCAAGAAAAATTCTGATGGCACTATTGATCGATACAAGGCTTGTCTAGTTGCAAAAGGCTTCAATCAGCTCTATGGCATTGACTATGAAGACACTTTTAGCCCGGTTGTTAAAGAATCCACTATCAGACTTGTGCTAGCTCTTTCCGTCTCTCAAGGATGGAATCTCCGATAACTTGACATCAAGAACGCGTTTTTACATGGCGTTCTGGAAGAGGAAGTTTACATGAAACAACCACTTGGGTTTGAAGTTCCTCATTCTATGCATCATCTTTGCAAACTAGATACAACTCTATATGGTCTAAAACAAGCTTCTCGTGCATGGTACTCAAAATTAAGCTCCAAACATTGATCTTGGTTTCACTCCCTCTAAGGAGGACACATCACTCTTCATATATCACAAGTTAGGTATCACCATATTTATGTTGATGAAATTATTGTGACTAGCTCTTCAGATGAATCTATCTCGGCTCTTCTCCATGATTTGGGAACGGCCTTTGATCTCAAGGACCTTGGTGACTTGCATTTTTTTCTTGGGCATTGAAGTCAAGAAGACACAATATGGAGTCCTATTGACTCAAGAAAAATATGCCAACGACTTACTTTCCCGTGTTGGCATGGCTCATTGTACGACTTGTCCTACCCGCTATCTAGTTATGAGAGAACTTGTCCCTTAAAGATGGCACTCCGCTTGGTCCTAAAGATAGCACTCAATACAGAAGCATCATGGGAGGTCTACAATATCTCACATTGACACGCCCAGACATATCATTCTATGTCAACAAAATTTGTCAATTCCTTCATGCTCCCACCACAGCCCATTGGGCAACGGCAAAAAGGATACTGAGATATGTGCAAGGTACACTTCATATTGGTCTTACTTTTCAGAAATATCATTCCACTCTCCTTAGTGCCTTTTCAGATGCATACTGGGTAGGATGTCTTGATGATAGGCGCTCTACTAGTGTATTCGCTATATTTTTTGGCCTCAACTTAATATCATGGAGTGCTAAAAAACAAGTCATTGTGTCACGCTCTAGCACCGAAGTTAATACAAAGCACTTGAAAATGCCACTGCTGAACTTATATAGGTTGAAGCACTACTCATGAAACTTGGTATCGTTTGTTTCTTTGTCTCTTGCCTCGATCTTTGTACTTGTAGGTACCCAAGACCCCCAAGATCGATCAAGGCTTGAGGTGAGATACTTGGATAGCAGCGATCTCATAGGAACCCTAGTAACAGAAATGGTCGTACGGTCTTTGCTTAGCGACCCATTCAGGATCACAACAACATCACTACTTAATGCTTTGATCTATGTTTTACACTTAATAATCGTTTATAGCCATGTGCTTTGCGGTACAATCGGTTGGATTAAAAGACTATTGTTATGTCGTGGCCTCTCTGGGGATCTAGTATATTAGGATGTGTTGCCCATAAAAGAATATATCTATTGGAACCTTACAGATGATTATTCTTATTATTATCTTTTATCCCATATGATGTGCAGCTGCAGGTGGATCTTCAACCCTGGCCTATCTCCGTCCATTAATTGAACTCACAATATAAACTAAACTAGATTGGTCCAGTAAACAAAGGTAAAACGGAACAACAAAGTCTTTTAGATATGTCCTTATTTTTATTCCTATTAGCGTTGTTTCCCAAGATTCGATAAACCTAGGTCTACTAGGGAAAAAGCTACTATATTGCATATGTAATCCAGATCGAAGGTATCAACCCTTTTTCTGGCGCCGTTGTTAGGGAATCAATTCACTATCCTGGAGAGGTCACTAGAGACCTTGTTTTTTAGATTTAATTTTTTTTGTAGTTTATTTCTTGTTATTAGTTTACTTTCTTGTTATCTATTTGAAAACCCCCAAAAATTAGTTACTTGTTTATTTGTTTATCTTACTTTAAAAAATACTAAAAAGAAAAGAGCCATGGCTCAAAAGAAACTTGGGGAGTATGCTACTCCCACTGAAGATTTTATTCATGCACCTATTATGCAGTCTGCTATTGATGCGGAAACATGTGAGATAAAGCCTAACCTTTTGGGTTTGGTTTAGGAGAACCAATTTGGAGTCCCATCTTCTGAATATTCAGGTTTGCACCTAAATACATTTACTGAAATTTGCGATATGATGCGTATTAAGGATGTTGATCCAAATACTGTTAAATTACGATTGTTTTCTTTATCTCTTATAGGAAAGGCTAAGGACTGATTGCTAGCTCTACCTAAGGGCACTATCACATCATGGGAGGAATATATTAATGTCTTTGTGACTAATCCCCCCAGCTAAAATTATGCAACTAAGATCCAATATTATAAGTTTTAAACAAGAAGATCGTTAGCCGCTAGCGCTTGCATGCAAAAGGATAAAAGAAGCTGTAATGAACTATCCTAGTCATGGGATTATTTTATAATGGCCTTAACCCAATGTCTAAGTATATGCTAGATACTACAACAGGAGAAACAATCATGGGAAATCATGTGAGTGTTGCAAATAAATTACTTGATTATATGCAAAACAACCATGCTCAATGGCATGTGGAAAGAACCTCAAAAAGGGTGCATTCAATCACCAAGGTAAACAATGAAGATCTTACTGCAAAGGTAGATGAATTATTTAATATAGTAAAGGGTAAGGAAGATACCCAAGTTAATGCTATCTCTACTGATGTTAATGATGTCAATTTTATAGCTCATAGTCCTTATAATCCTGCATGGAAAAATCCAAATTTTGCTTCTAATGTTCAAAAATATTATTCTAATCCTATAGGAGCTCCTTATAATAACTATGATAATCATAATGGAGCAAATCATGGCAATCTCTCGTTTGAACATACTGTTAGAAATTTTATGCAAGCTCAGACTGAGCAAAAAAATATTCTTATTAAAATCACAGAGAACCATGAAACTAGTATTGGTAGATTATCTAATCAAGCCATTGCAATTAGAAATGATGTTCATGCTCTATAGGAAAGGACAAAGACCATGGGAGCTCAATTTGGCAAGTTAGCCGAGAGCCAAGCTCTCATACTTTCAAAATTCGCTAGAAAGCCCGAGCCAAATCTGATGGAAGACCTCAAGATGATAAGGGCCGAAATAATGAAGACAAGCTAATTGGGCAAGGTAGCCGAGTGCCAAGCTCTCATAATGATGATGATGGTACAATCATGCTAAAAGCTAATTACTTTGGAGTGGGTATTCCACTACAAAGCATAAATGATCACCATCTGAGTCAAGCTAATTGACCTTAACTAGAAGCGCTTCATGTGAGGCAACCCATGTGAAATATTTTTTTATTCTTGTGTTAGTTTTGTTTGTTTGTTTTTGTTTTTAATAAAGAGTGTTCATGAGACCTATGGAGAGAGGATAAGAAAATAAGGTAATCCTCAATTTTATATTTTGCTAACACATGGCCTTAAGGTATTGCTGATTTTTACAAAGCCTATTTTGCTGTTATTTTTCCTTTTGCTAAGATGTGCAAAGGCGTGCAAATCTACTAATCAAATCCTCAAGTTTTTGCAGCTTTTAGGTCGCATAACGACCACTAGTACGGTGGGAACTACCTGTATTGTGCGCCCATACCACATCGAAGCATTAGAAAATACAAGGACCGATTTTTGCCGCAGGGCACAATCGTCATAACAACCATTAGTACGTACCGTCCGCCTGTACCATACCCTCGAGCAAACATCAGAATCGGAGAAAAGTTACTGGCCGCTTAACGACTAGTAGTACGGTGGCGTGCCCGTACCGAGTTCATCATTGGAAGGGTTTCGTCGATCCCAAGGTATGCACTCAGGCCGTACCGCCTGCCCGTACCACGTACCCGACCGCCATATGACCTTAGGAAGAGATAACCTAAAATTTTCAAACACTATTCTCTTTCTTCTACCTCCAAACTCCACACTACCTCCATTGGATCTTGAATTCTACTTGTTTTTTCATCGATTCCTCGCACCAAATCGATCTCACATGAATAGAAGGAGTCGTACACGTGCAGTATCTGCAGCACAATATGCATCACCCATTGATACGCTAACCCCTAGTCATATGGTATCGAGTTCACCGAGAACTTTTAGCTGAACCGTTTTAACCGTCTCAAGCTTCGAGAAATTAAGTCCAACAAGTGGGTGTGTCCCTTTATCCTAAACCAACTTGGTATCCATGCTGATTTTGATTTATTGTGCAACAATGTTGGTTTGTATGATTTTGTCTTTAAGGATTGTGCCATGTATCGCCACTTTACACTTGAGTTTCAAAGTACCATGACGCATTCGATGACTTATCACTATTGTCCCGAGGAGCAACTTCCTGGAGTTGATCGCATTGACTTCCGACTCATGAACCGTGAGTAATTCTTGACACTCAGACAATAGGCTCACTACTTTGGATTTGCCAACAACACTACCGACATACGCTTCACCTCTTTTGTTGTAAATCCTACACCTTTGGGTTATTTTAATAGAATGAGAGTTCGTGGAAACACAACCAAGAGAAACCAAATTGATCATCCTGATGTTGATTTTTTGTTTTATGTTTTTGCTAACACCTGGCAGGCACGCGGTGAGTTTACTAGAGTTAATGAGGAGGACATGATGTCCCCGCTAAAGCTTCAATTCCTAATTGTAATTTGACGCCAAATTTGTGCACACTTATTTTGTTTTATCTTCACCATCAGGGACTTGAATCTCGTGGTCCCATATACGGAGGAGTCATAACCATGCTAGCATGTGCGCTCCAAGTCAACCTAGGTAACATCCAATTGTGATATGGAAACTGTCGTCTTGGTTTTTCTACTCTTAGATCTTGTCGTATGATTGCAACAATAAATGATAGGTATTTCTTCCATATAACTGGAGCAGATCACTTGATCTCTTCTCCTTTGCCTAATGGTCTCTTATCTATCGAGGATGGATGTTTGCGTTATGACGCGCAGGTTGAAGCAAGTCTACCACAACAAGAAGAAACCATGGATGGAGAAGAGGAAGATGAAGGAGTGGAACAAGAAGGGACCGAACAAGATCTGCGGCCACCAAACTAGTACACCACCTATGATAATATATATGGCCTCGAAGAATATATCCAAAATATGAAAAACCTCTTCATCAACCTTCGAGATGCTACTGCCAACCTCGCCACTCAGTTCCATGATTAGAGCAACCAATGGAACATGGGTAACTATTCACCACCACAATGAGCAAGAAAAGGGCTTGCAAAAACATGAGCTTGGGGATGTGTCCCTAGGAAATTTTAGTTGTATAATAATGAGGTTGTACTCGAGCTCCTTGTCAACTTTAAAACACCCGTATTGGTTCGTTCCAACATTTTGTTTTTCTTTTGTTTTTAGTTTGCTTTAGTTTTTGTTTTTTGTTTTCCTAGTCACTTTCTTGGTCGGAAGTTCTTTTTTATTTTTTAATCCCCATCCTCAAAAATACAAAAATATTTTTTCCCTTTTCCTTTTTCGTGAAAGTGGATTTAAATCTTGCCTCTTTGCTTCAATATTATTATGAGAGTGATTTTTCTTAACTTTTGAAGGAACACATCCCTATAAGAAAGAGGATTATGAAGTCACTGATGAGAGGTATGTCCTACGTCTCCCACTTTTGAAGTTTGATTTGTTTATCTTAGTTAGTTGATTTTCTAAGATGTTATGCTAGTGGGAGTAATTCAAAATAGTTAGAGTAAAGCTTACTATTTATATGAATGATTAGTAGCGGAAGCTTTTGCTCTAGTTCTTGTAGCTAACCGAGTATTTCCTCGAAAATAATTTTGCCAAACAAGTACAACAAGAAAAGTCTGAAATTTTAGGACTTGTTTGATGAGTGATTGTCTTGAGAGTTTACCTTTGAAGATACTTAACCCTATAGACTTTCTGATAGACTTGGCGATACTCTTTAAAGGAGTTGTTTGATTGAAATGAAGTCCAGTGGTAATTGTGATTGCATGCCAAAGCTAATCTTGTGGATTAAACTGTGATACTGTTTAAAAAGTTATATGTTTCTCATGCACACCTTTGGATGCCAACAACTTCGATAGCTTTTGAACGATCTATGTATAACCTCGGATTTCGGCCATGAGTTGATGAGATGGGTGGCTGATACGTCGTAAACGTATCTATAATTTTTGATGTTCCATGCTTGTTTAGTATCCACTTTGCTATGCTTTGTCTACATTTTGAGGTATTTTTATACGTTTTTTGGGACTAACCTATTAACAATATGTCATAGTACCAGTTGCATGTTTTCTGCTGTTTTTGGTTTCAGAAAAGCTAGTAAGGAAGTATTCTCGGAATTGGACGGGACAAAAGCCAAAGTCAATATTTCACCGAGACGAACACATAGACCGAAGGGCGACTAGAGGGGCGCCACAGGGTGGCCACACCCTCTTCTGCTGGGCCGCGCCTGGGCAGGGTGTGGGACCCCTGGCTGCCCTCCTGCCTCGCTCTTTGCCTATATAATCCCCCCAATGCCAAAACCCTAAGTACCCGATCATATCTCCACGAAACAGTCTGTAGCCGCCGCCACCTGATACGTCCAATTTGCATCACCATTCTATATCATAATTTGTCTCTATTCATTGATATATGTCTTATTATGAGGTGTTACTTATGTCTTTTCCTGTGTTTTTGCATGTTGGATGATTCTTGGAGGATGAACTATCGGAGTCTGGATTCTGATGGAAAAGAAGGTGTTTTGATGCAATTTCGCGAAGATCAGAAAAATACCAGAAAAACATTGGAAAATTATATTTTCACAAAAGACGAAGGAAGCCAAAGGGGAGGCGTAGCTGGGCCACAGGGGGGGCACACCCCCTAGGCGCGGGTCCCCCCTGCGCCGCGCCTAGGGCAGGTGTGGCCCACCTGGCCGGCCTCCGACTCTGCCCTCTCGCCTATATTTTCCTCTTGGAACCCTAATACCAAGGGAGCAACCATAGATAGATTTTCGCTGCCTCTACGGGGCAGAAAACACCGAGAGAGAAAGAGCTCTCTAGCAGACAGATTTCTGCCGGGGAAATTCCTTCCCGGGGAGGGGAGATCGTCGCCATCAACACCATCGTCAAGATGGACTTCATCGGGATCATCATCATCCATACCATCATCTCCACTAGCACCATCATCACCACTCCATCCCGCTGTAACAATTGTGTTCAATACTTGCATAGTTCTTAGGGGAAACTTTCTCGGTGTTGATTACTATTGTAGTTGATGCTTGTGAGTGGAACCATTGGATTATTGTTTATGTTCATATTGTTATCCATTACCATATCATCTTTGATCTTGATCCATATGATGTCTCGTGAGTAGTTCGTTTAGTTCTTGAGGACATGGGAGAATTCATGTTGTTAGTAGTGGATTTATGTTGATTTATTATTCAATGGTTTAGTATTTAAGTTGTGGTTCTATTCTTCTAGTGGTGTCATGTGAACGTCGACTACATGATACTTCACCATTGATGGGCCTAGGGGAATGCATTGTGTATTTGGCTTCTAATTGTGGGGTTGCCAGAGTGATAGAAACCTGAACCCCCATTAGGACACCTTTGCATAAGGGAGTGTAGGATCTCAGAGTTTAAGGCCGTGGTTAGGTTTATATCTTAATTACTTTCTTGTAGTTGCTGATGCTTGCAGGGGGTTTAATCACAAGTATGTATTAGTCCAAGTAAGGTCGGTACATTAGCACAGGTTCACGCACACGATACTTACAACACCAAAGAAGAGTACTCAGCTATTTGAAGCGAAAACACTTGACAGAATTCCCATGTGTCCTCGAGAATGTTTGGTCTTTAGTATTTCCACCAGCTTGTCCTTTGCTAAGAAAGTATTGGGCCACTTGTTGCATTTGCTCATTGTCTTTATTACTTGCACCTTGTTTTGTTGCTTTATCAGAAAACCCCTAAAAATATGTTTGCTAAGTATTTACAGAGATTTTCTGCTCCATACCACTAGCCAACACCTTCTGCTCCTCGTTGGGATTGACACTCCTATTTATCAAAAGTACTACGATACACCCCCTATACTTGTGGGTCATCAAGACTATTTTCTGGCACTTTTGTCGGGGAGTGAAGCGTTATTGAAGAGTGGAACTGGTAAAGGAAACTTCTATTGTGAGTATTGTTTTTGTTTCTGTTTGTTGCTTTGTTTCCAATATGGATAACCCACTTGGTTTTCTGTTTGGGAAAACTACTACTGTTAGGTTAGTAGATGAACCACCACCTGTTGAGATAGATCCTTTTAAGATACCTACAAGTATTATTGATCGTGTTATGGATAATTATTATTTTGGGGATGGAACTATCCACCCTGGTGATCATTTGCTTTTTATCCATGAATTATACGGGTTGTTTAAGTGTGCAGGTATCACAACTGAAAAGGTGAATAAGAGGTTACTCTCTATATCCTTGAAAGGGAGAGCTGAAGAATGGTATAAACTGCTGAAGAATGGATAATCCATGGAACAGGAGGAGATGACATCTCTCTTTTATTCTAAATTTTATCCTCCCAGTGAAATTCATAAGGATAAAAATATGATATATAACTTGTGGCCTCGTGATGGAGAGAGTACAGCTCAAGCTTGGGGGAGATTGAAATTACTAATGCTTAAATATCCTATTCATGAACTCCCTAACAATATTATTATTAATAACTTTTATGCTAGGCTTTCTCTTCATGATAAAGATTTACTAGATGCTTGTTGTGCTGGATCATTCACACGTATGAGGGAAGAAGCTAAATGGGATATCCTAGACCGTATTCAAGAGAACGCTGAATTTTGGGAGAATAAACAAATGAAGAAAGTCAGGTATAAACTATGATTATGAATGCATTAAATATTTTATGGGAACTAATGACTTCCATGATATTAGTAATGAGTTTGGTCTTGATCCTCAAGTTCTTGCAAAATGTTTTAAGGCCTTTGCATATTATATTGAAATTCCCAAAAAAGTGTGGGACAAGTACCATGCTCCTTATAAATACATTGTTACTCATGTTCCTGTTAGCATAGAGGTTTGTACTGTTGATCCTATTTTGCCTGAACCTTATGTTGAGAAAATCCATTTTCCTGCTAAGGTAAAGGAACATTCTATCATAGCTAATGTGGTTAGCAAAAGTGCAAAGAAAACTGTGGAGCCCGATGAGAAAATTAATATTGCGCTTGTGGTAGCTATTGTGAAAGATCTTGTTACTAGAAATATAGAGGATGAGCACATTGTCTTCTGTGAAGACGCTTCTAATATTGTTTCTCATCCTAAAAAAGCTATAAAAGCTAGTGTCCCTGTGCTTTCTGTTAGAATTGGTGATCATAGCTATTATGGTTTGTGTGGTATAGGTGCTAGTTCCAGTGCTATTCCTTATGAGCTTTACATGGAAATTATGCATGAAATTGGTCCTTGCGAGCTTGAGGACATTGATGTGGTTATTCACCCTGCTAATAGAGAGACTGTCTGTCCCATTGGCATTGTAAGAGATGTTGAGGTTCTTTGTGGTAAGATTAAATATCCTGCTTATTTTCTAGTACTTGGTAAAGAAACTAGTAAAACCTATCCTATTATCTTTGGTAGACCCTTCTTGAATACTTGTGGGGCCATCACAGATTGTAGGAAGGAAAAAGTTTTGACTAAGTTTGATGGAGAGTCTTATGAGTTTATTTTTTCCAAATTTGCTAAAAATCCTTATGAAAATGAACTGCCTAATGAGGATTTTAGGGTTGAACAACTTTCTGCTATTTCTCTTGCTCCTAACAATGCCTTGCAGCAATTTATGGAAGATCATGAAAGCGATGTCTTCATGAAGGAAAGAAATGAGATTGATGAGGTTTTTCTTCGTCAGCCTTAGCCACTTAAGCATAATCTACCTGTGGAATATTTGGGTACCACACTACCACCTAAAGGGGACCCTGTTTTCGAATTAAAACCTTTACCTGATGATCTTAAATATGCTTATCTTGATGAAAAGAAAGTGTATCCAGTTATTATTAGTTCTAAACTTTCAGGAAAGGAAGAAGAAAGGTTATTGGAAATACTGAAGAAACACCGAGGAGATATGTGTTATACTCTTGATGATTTAAAAGGAATTTCTCCCACTATATGTCAGAATGCTATTAATATAGAGCCTGATGCAAAACCAGTTGTTGAGCACCAACGCCGTCTAAATCCTAAGATGAAGGATATGGTAAGAAATGAGGTATTAAAACTCCTTGATGCTGGTATTATTTACCCTATTGCTGATAGTCAATGGGTTAGTCTGGTTCATTGTGTTCCCAAGAAAGGGGGAATAACTGTTGTGCCTAATGAAAATAATGAGCTTATACCCCAAAGAGTAGTTGTTGGGTATAGGATGTGCATTGATTTTAGGAAGGTTAATAAAGTTACTAAGAAAGATCATTATCCTTTGCCCTTGATTGATCAAATTCTTGAGAGGTTGTCCAAAAAGACTCACTTTTGTTTTCTTGATGGTTATTCTGGGTTCTCTTAAATTGCTGTGAAAGCGCAAGACCAAGAGAAAACAACTTTCACTTGTCCTTATGGCACTTATGCTTATAGGCGTATGCCTTTTGGTTTATGTAATGCTCCTGCTACCTTTCAGAGATGTATGTCTGCTATTTTTCATGTTTTTTGTGAAGAAATTGTGGAGGTTTTCATGGACGATTTCTCCGTCTATGGAACTTATTTTGATAACTGTTTGCACAAACTTGATAAAGTTTTGCAGAGATGTGAAGAAACCAACATTGTTCTTAATTGGGAGAAATGTCATTTCATGGTTAATGAAGGGATTGTTCTTGGACACAAAATTTCTGAAAGGGGCATTGAAGTTGACAGAGCCAAGATTGAAGCAATTGAGAAGATGACTTGTCCTAGAGATATAAAAGGTATTCGTAGTATCCTTGGTCATGCTGGTTTCTATAGGAGGTTTATTAATGATTTCTCCAAAATTTCAAAGCCCCTTACTAATCTTCTTTAAAAATATGTACCTTTTGTTTTTGATGATGATTGTAAGGAAGCTTTTGAAACTTTGAAGAAAGCTTTGACTACTGCTCCTATTGTTCAACCACCTGGTTGGAATTTACCTTTCAAAATTATGTGTGATGCTAGTGATTTTGCTGTGGGTGTTGTCCTTGGGCAACGTGTTGATAAGAAGTTGAATGTTATTCATTATGCTAGCAAGACTCTAGATGCTGCTCAAAAGAATTTTGCTACTACTGAAAAAGAGTTCTTAGATGTAATCTTTTCTTGTGATAAGTTCAGACCTTATATTGTCGATTCAAAGGTTACTATTCATACTGATCATGCTGCTATCAAGTACCTTATGACAAAGAAGGACGCTAAGCCTAGGCTTATTAGATGGGTGTTGCTTTTATAAGAGTTTGATCTGCATATTCTAGATACGAAAGGTGCTGAAAATCCTGTTGCTAACAATTTATCTCGTTTGGAAAACATTTCTTTTGACCCTTTGCCTGTTAATGACAGTTTTCCAAATGAGCAGTTGGCTGCAATAAGGGTAAGTACACATGAAAGTCCTTGGTATGCTGATTATGCTAACTTTATTATTTCCAAGTATTTGCCTCCAACCTTTACAGCCCAGCAAAGAAGAATTTTTTTATGATCTAAGGCATTACTTTTGGGATGACCCACACTTATATAAAGGAGTAGATGGTATTATGAGAAGATGTGTTCCAGAATTTGAACAACAAGAGATATTGAGAAAATGTCATGGCAGTGCTTATGGAGGACATCATGATGGGGATAGGACTGCACAAAAGGTTTAACAATCTGGATTTTATTGGCCTACCCTTTTCAAAGATGCAAGGAAGTTTGTCTTATCATGTGATGAATGTCAACGAGTTGGTAATATTTCTAGACGCAATGAAATGCATATGAATTATTCTCTTGTTATTGAACCTTTTGATTGTTGGGGGTTTGACTTTATGGGTCCTTTTCCTCCTTCAAAATGGTATACTCATATTCTTGTTGCTGTTGACTAGGTTACAAAGTGGGTAGAAGTCATACCTACAAACAGCGCCGATGGTAGGGCCTCTTTAAAAATGCTTAAGGATGTTATTTTTCCTAGGTTTGGTGTGCCTAGATATCTCATGACTGATGGAGGCTCTCATTTCATTCATGGGGGGTTTTAGAAAAACTCTCGCTAAGTATGGGGTAAACCATAAAATTGCTTTAGCTTATCACCCCAAACCAGTGGGCAAGTAGAACTTTCCAATAGGGAAATTAAATCTATTTTGCAAAAGACTGTTAATATATCTAGAAAAAATTGGGCTAAAAAGTTGAATGACGCTTTGTGGGCTTATAGAACTGCTTATAAAAATCCTATGGGGATGTCTCCTTACAAAATGGTCTATGGGAAAGCTTGTCACTTGCCTTTAGAATTAGAACACAAAGCTTATTGAGCAGTGAAAGAATTGAATAGAGATTTTAGAATTGCCGGCGAGAAAAGATTGCTCGGCTTGAGTAATCTAGATGAGTGGAGAAGTGAAGCTTATGAAAATTCTAGGCTCTTTAAGGAAAAAGTAAATATATGGCATGATAGGAGAATTATCAAAAGGGAGTTCCATGTTGGTGAGAAAGTTCTTTTGTACAGGTCTCGTCTCAGATTTTTTTGCGGGGAAACTACTCTCAAAATGGGAAGGACCTTTTGTTATTAAGGAAGTATATCACTCAAGTACCATCAAAATATCTTCTTTGAAGGATGACACAACACAAGTGGTGAATGGCCAAAGACTCCAACATTATATTTCTGGAGATTCTTATAATGAAGACGTTGACATTATTGAAATGGTGACTCCGGAAGAATTTATTAGAAACCAAACACCAGAATCTACAGAGTTCGTCTCTGAATAGGTAAAAGTGGTGAAAACAGAAGGTTCATGAAAGCCTAATCTTTTATATATTTGATGTTTTTAATACATATGGAAGGTTACGAGACGAAACAGAGGAGGAAACGGAGTCCGGGTTGGCCTCACCCACCCCAGGCACGGGTCGTAGCTGGCCGCGCCTGAGGGGGTGTGAGCCCCCCGAGCTTCGTATCCGCCTCGTGTTCGTACCAGTACCTTCCTTATGCATTGAAACTTCGTATTATATAATCCCCCAGGTTCCCCGAGGTTCTTGTATTATGTTCTCATCGTGTTTCTATTTCGATCTATTTCTGTCAGGCTGATTCTCAGTTTTGGAGCCATAATGTCTTCCTCTGGATCACCCATAGAGGATTCCTCCGCGGATGTCATGTTGAGGATCCATCCCAAGGAGTTGATTCTCAAAGATGGGAAGGTGCGGATGAAAGAAGTTCAAGGCCCTAAAGGAGAATGCAGTCTAGAAGACAGGATGGAAGCATTGGAGCAGGAAGTTTTCAGGTACAACAAGATGGCAGAACACGAAGTGGATGTTATTCACAAGATAAGTTCAGAACTAATTGCCAAGAACGATGAGGAGTTTGCTGAGCTCCGAGAAGAAATCTTCTCGCTCCGTCAGACCACCAACCAATTACAAGCACAGCTCTACGACATACAAAATCAAAACTGTGAGTATGAGGCTAGATTTGATCGCATAAGCTCTGCTGCTAGTTTCAGGATTGCGGAAACCAGGACGTCCTTTTGGATGGGGAACCTTTGCCTTGGAAGCTTCATGATGACAAGAGAACACCAACGAAGGAGTAATTCATCATCAGGTTTGGCATCCCCTTGGCTTGTTCCAAGCTTGGGGGAGTGCCGCAGTATCACCATCATTATCTTTTATCTTTTACCTTTTTAGTGGATTCATATATTTGGTAGAGAAGTTATCTTATAGGTTGGTTTGCATGTGGAAGTATCTCTCCTTTATTTGATTATCTATGTATCCCTTGGTGTGAGTGCCTTTATGGAATATTAATGAGAAGTCTCATCTTTTACTTTTTACACTTCTTATTTTAGTTTGCAATCTCTATTATAAGATTGATCTTGTTGATCAGTATGGGAATCACTTTGGGAGCATCAAGTAAATCTAAATTGGTTTTGGCAAACCAAGCTCTGGTCAGTAGCAACACTTTTTGAGGTTTGAAAGGAAAAGATAAAAAGCTTACAGGTATTTTGTATCATTTATCTTTCTTTCTTGTTGGCTCATAAGCTTATTATTCTTTATTTAATATATTTTGTATCTTCAAGGAAGATTGCATGTTTGGCTTTATCACTTGTATGTTTGTTTGTTTCTTTCAACTCTTTTGCTTGCAACCCAGCCTTGCTAGCCAAAAACCTGTTTTGAGAAGGCATACTTCTCATGCTTCCAATCCCTTTGAAGAAAAACCTATGCCTTTTGTGTCCACCATACCAACCTATTAGCATTTTTGCTATTCCAAGCAAATTCTCAAGCTTCATCTATCTTTCGAATTAAAAAGTATTTTGTTATGTGAAAACTAGTTAGTAAAGCTCTCACGAACTTGATGGCACACCTTATATTCTTTGCCCCTAATAGACTTGAACCATTGTGTCATCTAAGTTGTATATGCTTGCATCTATATGTTGGGATTAGTAGAACCGTGTTGTCATGAGAAACGCTTTCAACATTGCACATGTATGTTGTACACAGTTGATATCATGATCTTTTGTTTGCGGATGTCGCCGGTGTGAAATAAAGAGGGAACTTGTAAGTCCATGGAGTGATGTATGTGTGTTAGAGAAACGCCTGGGCCGCTAGCCTAATCCATGCCTAATCATGGTGGAAACTTGCAGCATCACCATAATGAGCATTCTGTGAAGCATCCTCAATAAAAATCTATGCACATAGTAAATAAAAAGATCGCTGGGATGCTCATTGTCTGCTTGCCTTGTCATTTTGGTTATGGGATAGCTCATGTACCATGTGCAAGGGGTACCCCGTTGGCGGTTCTTTATGATACACATGTATTTACAATGACAAGAACTTACCAGTGACTAAAGTTGAGTAGCATGAGGTGTGGCCCTTGTACTCAAGGGACATGAGATTTCCAACTTATATTTCGTCAAGCATATACTCCATCCTTGTTCACTTTAACCTTAATCATCTCAAGATGCCTATGATAGGGGCAATGAGGGCTCAAAGCTAGTAAGTACCATAATCTTTTGGAAGCTCTTTATGACTTGTAATCCCTGCTTCCCTCTATGAAGGGACCTTTCTCCTATTTCCAAGTTGAGTCAGTAAACCTACTTCTTCTCTATCTCCAGAAAGCATTTGAGTTGTTGTGTTTCAAGCATTCATTTGGTGATTTATTCAATCATGTTCTTTATCTTCCTTGTTTGCACAAGACTCTTATCTATTGAGTATTACTTTAAAAGCCTTCATTGTGAAGAACCTTTGTGAGCAAAGAGTGCTCCTGTTTTGAAGACTTCTACAAAAATCTTTTTGTGAAACTGTTTGCCAGTTGTTCTCTGGCCAAGAACAAAGTTTTTCAATTCCAATTATGATTTATCTTTATGCATCTCTATTGTGACTCATGTACTTGTTGCAAGCTAAGTTATATAATGGTGAGTTGGTTTCTTCTATGAGTTGTGCAATGGTAAGTGTGATGCTTATTGTCTGTATTCTTTTATCGACACTTCACTCCATAAACCTGTGGACATGTTTACTGAGCTCAGTTTTAGCTTGGGGACAAGGGAAGGTCTAAGCTTGGGGGGGAGTTGATACGTCCAATTTGCATCACCATTCTATATCATAATTTGCCTCTATTCATGGATATATGTCTTATTATGAGGTGTTACTTGTGTCTTTTCCTCTGTTTTTGCATGTTGGATGATTCTTGGAGGATGAACTGCCGGACTCTGGATTATGATGGAAAAGTAGGTGTTTTGATGCAATTTCGCAAAGATCAGAAAAATATTGGAAAATTATATTTTCCCAGAAGACGAAGGAAGCCAGAAGGGGAGGTGTAGCTGGGCCACAGGAGGCCCACACCCCTAGGCGCGGGCCCCTCTGGGCCGCGCCTAGGACAGGTGTGGCCCACCTGGCCGGCCTCCGACTCCACCCTCTCGCCTATATCTTCCTCTCGGAAACCTAATACCAGGGGAGCGACCATGGATAGATTTTCGCCGCCTCTGCAGGACAGAAAATACCAAGAGAGAAAGAGCTCTTCGGTAGATAGATTTCTGTCGGGGAAATTCCTTCCCGGAGAGGGGAGATCATCGCCATCAACACCATCATCAAGCTGGACTTCATCGGGATCATCATCATCATCCATACCATCATCTCCATCAGCACCATCATCTCCACTCCATCCCGCTGTAACAATTGTGTTCAATACTTGCATAGTTCTTAGGGGAAACTTTCCCGGTGTTGATTACTATTGTAGTTGATGCTTGTGAGTGGAACCATTGGATTATTGTTTATGTTCAGATTGTTATCCATTACCATATCATCTTTGATCTTGATCCATATGATGTCTCGTGAGTAGTTCGTTTAGTTGTTGAGGACATGGGAGAAGTCATGTTGTTAGTAGTGGATTTGTGTTGAGTTATTATTCAATGGTTTAGTATTTAAGTTGTGGTGCTATTCTTCTAGTGGTGTCATGTGAACGTCGACTACATGATACTTCACCATTTATGGGCCTAGGGGAATGCATTGTGTATTTGGATACTAATTCTGGGGTTGCCAGAGTGATAGAAACCTGAACCCCCATTAGGACACCTTTGCACAAGGGAGTGTAGGATCTCAGAGTTTAAGGCTGTGGTTAGGTTTATATCTTAATTACTTTCCTGTAGTTGCGGATGCTTGCAGGGGGTTTAATCACAAGTATGTATTAGTCCAAGTAAGGTCGGTACATTAGCACAGGTTCACCCACACAACACTTACAACACCAAAGAAGAGTACTCAGCTATTTGAAGCGAAAGCACTTGACAGAATTCCCATGTGTCCTCGAGAACTTTTGGTCCTTATAAGTATTTCCACCGGCTTGTCCTTTGCTAAGAAAGGATTGGGCCACTTGCTGCATTTGCTCGTCGTTGGGATCGACATCTCCGGCAGATAGAAAGTATTTACAGAGATATCCTGCTCCATACCACTAGTCAACACCTTTTGCTCCTCGTTGGGATCGACACTCCTATTTATCGGAAGTACTACGATACACCCCCTATACTTGTGGGTCATCACCACCATCGTCCCTAGATCAGGGGGATCTGAAGCTCTTACCGGCACCCTGCCGGAGGGGAGAGTGTAGGGTTCGCAGCATAGAAAACAAAAAATTTCCTATGATAGGAACAACTATGTACCAAGATCTATCTACGAGATACAAACAATGGGCGGATGTATATCTGTAGAGAACATACCCTTGAAGACCGACAAAGCTTAACGAGTCCAAACTCATGGTTGATGTAGACGATCTCTTGCCGATCTCAAGATCGAGAGGTAGTCCTAGCGCCGCAAAACAGCAGCGCATCTGTGCTCGCACACGCGTTCGAGGCACCGAGAAACCTCCGCCTCCTCGCTCCAGTGATGCAGCAGAAGCACAACTCTTTCTTGCCGAATAGCCACCGGGAACATGTATCTCGCTAGTCCAAGACCATGGGGATAAATTCTAGAGGGGGAGAGAGATCCTTCACGAGGAGGTGTGAGTGAGAGAGAGGGAGGGGGGCTCCTTTTATAGGGAGAGGGGGGCACCCAAGGGGCCATGCACCCAGCCATGGGGCTGCCCCCACCTCTTCCACATTCATGTGGGTGGACACTCCACTCACTCAAATGCCTTTCAATTCCCTCCACTCAAAAACCCACTCAAATTCCCATTAAATTTCCACCAAATTTAATGCAAACTCTCATTAAATAAAACTCCTTTTATTTATTCAGAATTTTGTCAATTACTTTAATGACAAACATTCACATATAACCCCTTGCTAGTATTTCATTTCACATACAGAAACACTTTCTGCAATTTCACCCGAAAACCCGTTTCGGTATCTAGTGAAATAAATTCCTGTGCTTGTTATTCTTTTCGGCATGAAACTTTTGCTCCAATTGGATGTCGGTGTCTCTTAAGTGTGTCACCCTATGGTTCGTGAATAATGCGGACATGATCGAGACCTCTCTCGGATCAATAATAAGAAGCAGGATCTGGAGACCCATACTGACTCCCACACATTCAACGATGACTTTCTTGTGATCGTCGGAACCTTTTACGCTAGTATCTTAATCCCTTTGTTTCACGATATATTACATGTCCGAGATTCGATCATCGGTATCTCCATACCTAGTTTGATCTCGTCACTGACATGCACTCTTTTCTCGTTCCCGTGATATAACATTCTAGTGATCAAATCACTTGCTTGCAAGCTAACCAATGTGATATCACCGAGAGGGCCCAAAGTATATCTATCCGTCAGCGGGATGAACAAATTCCACTCTCGATCCATGGGCCTCAACATAACACTTTATTAGTTCTGAATTCATCTTTATAATCACCCTGTTACGGTGTGACGTTTGATGTTATCAAGAAACTCTTCCGATGTTAGTGTTTGACATGATCTCATGGTCTAAGGATTAGGATCACTCCGTAAGTTGTTATAGCAATATAAACTCAATGAATTTGATCGTAATGCTATACTTCGGATGAATGTTCATCACACCATTACACTAATGTTGTGATCTCGTTATTAACAACATCCAATGTCCATGATCAGGAAACCTATGATCATCTTGTTAATCAACGAGCTAGTTTATAAGAGAGGCATAACTAGGAACTTCCTTTTTGTTTATTAAACACACATGTATTAACGTTTCCGTATTAATACAATTATAGCATGTAAAATAAACATTTATCATAAACAAGGAATACGATAACAACCACTTTATTATTGCCTCTCGGGCATATTCCGTTCAGTCTCCCACTTGCACTAGAGACAATAATCTAGTTTGAAAACTTTGCGTATTGAACACATATGGCTTTCTGGTGTTCCATATACGCAACTGCAAGTGGTTAACATAATCTACGGATCTGACGCTTTCAGGTCCGTGTGTATTTGCATGTCTTTGCGTCTTCACGCATCACTCATTCTCCAATGAGATGGCATTGTATAAATTTGGTCTTTTGGTGAGACCTTTAGTTCCTTGGGGTTAAAACATGTCGATAGTCATATAATATATCCTTAGTGTTAGCCCGTTGTGAACCACACCTTAGTTTGATAACAAACTACTTGACACAAATTCCCTCCTTTGCTGCTACTATAGTAGTCATATACTTAGCCTTTTGTTGTAGTATTTTTCACAATGTCTTAACTTTGGAACTCTTCCAAATCCATCATGGAAACTCCTTTCCATTACATTGTGCCACCCATAGTTTAAATTGAGATAAACTTAATTTGTATCTTGTGATAAAACTAGTATCAATGTAACGCTTTACAATGAACTATTTGTAATTGTTTGTCACCTCTACACAAATATATTCTTAGTTCTGTCAAAAAGATCATAAGAATATCCTCACTATCGTCCAATGATCATTTTATGATTCATTCTGGTATATGCTCATAACACTTAGAGCATAGGACATATCTGGATGTGTACATATCATGGTATGATTGATCAAAACATTCTCGTGATTTCACTCATCAAGTGTCAAAGCACTTGAATCTTCTTTCACTTATCAAGTGTCGATACACTTGAATCTTGATTCAATTCCTTTCCATGCGACAAGAATCGTTTCTTATTGTTTTTATATTGAACTCCTTCAATGTCTCATATATGTACGTTTGGCACAACCATATTAGCGTCACAGTCTATCCACTATAGACATTCATGCTAAATATTCGGGTTTTGCCTAAGTTTTTCATCGAAATTAAATTCTTAACCTTTGTTAATAAAAGATACATCATTTCCAATCAACAAGATGTCCTCCACATAATGTATTATAAAAATGTCTCAGCGCTCCCACTTAATTTCTTGCAAATGCAAGCAACTTCATCGTCTCCTGATGAAAACTCCTTTTCATCACGGTGAAGATTCCAACTCCGTGATGCTTACTTCAACCATTGAAGTTTGCATGCCCTTTTAGCATCCTTTGAATTTTAACAAAACCCTTTGGATCGTGTCATGTACACGTCCTAGGTAACTATTCTATTAAAAGAACTTTGTTTTGTTTATTCATCTACCATATACCAATTTATATGTAGTGGTTGCTACTTTAATCCGTCCAAACTAAATATCGCTATGAAAGATCAAATCCTGTCATAGTCAACTCCTTGAACATTGTCGTAAAATACTTTACGACATGTCGACTATTTCATATATGTGAAACATCCATGTCTGTTTCTTTATAGATCCAAATACGACTGATAGGTTTTTACACCTTTCCGAAGGGTCTTCCAAGTTCAAAACTTGATTTCTCGTGTATGGAACTATCACGGATTTTATGGCTTCAAGCCATTTGACGGAGTCAGGGCCCATCATCGCTTCTTTGCATATAGTCGGTTCATCATTATCAAACAATAATGATTTACTCTCAAATCTTAGTATTTGATTGTTTATCCAACCGACTTGGTTCAATAAGAACTTAGATCTCCGTGACCACAACCTTTGAGGCACATAATCTAGGAGCATTATGGCAGCCTCCGGAACGATTTCCGGCGCTGCGCAACTCAGCACATTTAGCTAAGGTTTGTTAACCTTATCAAAGTTCTATTGTCCTCCCACTTAACTTTTATGAAAAATTCCTTCTTCAAGAAACTTCACGTTTCAAGCGACAAACCCTTTTGTCCTTGATGTTATGGAGGAATAACCAATTGTTATTCGAAATAACCTACAAAGACATGCTCATCCGACTTCGGTTGTAAACATCTTAATTATGTTTAGCATACCAAAATTTAAGAAATGACAACTTGGGTTCTACCCCAAACCATAACTTCCATGGTGTCATTTCAACGGATCAAGATGGAGCTCTTTTTAGTGTAAAAGCGGAAGTCTCTAAAGCTTTAATCTTTTAAAACATAATGGCAGTTTTATAAATAACACCTTTGATCCAACCATGTCAAACAAGGTTTCATTACAAATCTCAAACACTCCATACTCCTATGGTGTTTCGGGAGATGTAAATCTAGGTGTTTTGCTAAACTTGCAACTCAAATAAATCCCTTTATGATAAAATCATAATTCATTTATTTTTCTTGTTACACTTGTAACTCAAATAAATCCCTTTATGATCAAATCATAATTCATTTATTTTTCTTGTTACAATGATTTTCCACTTCATCTTGAAAGTCTTTAAAAACGTTTTTCAAATATTTCATACTTCTTTCTCATTAAGTGAATATTCACTCAAATTTTCGGAGAAAGCATATGAAGTTGAAATCCATCACTTACGACTATACATAATGGACTACATACATCGATATGTATAAATTCCAATAATTTAGTCGATCGTTCTTCTTTGGCCTTTGAACGAAGTTTTAATTATCCCGAGGAAAGTCTCACAAGCGTCAGTTGATCAAATCAAAGACTCCAAAAATCCATGAAAATGGAGTTTTTTCATGTTTTATTTCCAATATAATTTAAACAGCGATGTCACTTCATAGGTGATCTTTCAATCATTTGTCTTGCGACATTTTAGCATTAGGCTTTATGGATGTGATTTCTCCAACTAGATTTGTAAATCATCCATCTTATATGGAATACAGTAATTATTTGAACAACCTTTGTTCTCATAATACCTGATTCAAATAACAATTATTAAAACAAATCTTGAAGTCAAGCTTTGATGTCAACGAGAAATACAAACAACGGTTTGTTTGTTTTCGATGTACATCATCACATATTCTCTTGCTAGTTACTTAGGCCATTGTGGTTCATGAATTGCGTTGTTCCGTATGAAATTTCATACCAACCAATTCGGTATCCAATACCTAAGAACCACATTGTTTAACAAGCAAAGAATACAACCATAACATGTATATCATCCATATACCTAAATTGGATATTTCCAATCTTTTCTTTTCTGCCAAATATATTTTATAGATTCTTTTTCAGCATTTACTTTTCCTTTTTAAAAGATTCTATCAACATCAAAAGTGGCACCATATACATGTAACATAGTCCAAAGCGTGTATATTCAAATAATAATACCTTTGGACTTGCACTTTGAAGTAGATCACCATCACCAAAATGATCGGTTTTCTTTCAAAATCCATTCTTTAGTAGTCTTTTAGTGTAGTAAACACTATAAAGGTGAATCATGAGTATAACATAACTTTCCAAAACCCTTTTGGATGATTAGAATGTCTAGCATCTCCAACCTTTGTAAATTCTCATCCAATATGAGAACATATATTATACTCTATCATATTGCAAACAAAACATTGTTTCAGATATCGTTATATCTGCCACACATGATGGTTTCTGAAACAATTCTTTCAGCTCCTAGATAAACTTGATATTAAAACAATCAAGAATCGTGGAGGCAAACATGATACTTAAGATACTAACACTGGAATTGTTACTCTCGATTTAATACCAACTATTAAATTTCATGGAGTAAATAGAGTTTGCTGAAAGTTTGCAATAGGACTTTAAACTTTGATTGACACTCAACACAATACGATACCAATTTGTAAAGTAGATATCCAGAATTCTATAGTTCTATTACCTCAATTACAACTATGCATAAGGTGGTGAACGAATGCCAATGACTACAACAAATTATGCAAATTCACTTTGATTTAATTTATGATAAATTGAGTTCTACTAATCCAAATTAGAAATGTGAAGGGAATATGCCCTGAGAGGCAATAATAAAATGTTTATTATGTGTATTCCAAGTATATGATAGATGTTTATTTTTCATGCTATAATTGTATTAATACGGAAACGTTAATACATGTGTGTTTAATAAACAAACAGAAAGTTCCTAGTTATGCCTCTCTCATAAACTAGTTCATTGATTAACAAGATGATCACGGTTTCCTGATCATAGACATTGGATGTTGTTAATAACGAGATCACAACATTAGTGTAATGGTGTGATGAACATTCATCCGAAGTATAGCATTACGATCAAAGTCATTGAGTTTATATTGCTATAAACAAACTACGAAGTAATCCTAATCCTTAGACCATGAGATCATGCCAATCACTAACACCGGAAGAGTTTCTTGTTGACATCAAACGTCACTCCGTAACTGGGTGATTATAAAGATGGCTTCAAAGCTTCTAAAGTGTTATGTTGAGAATCATGGATCAAGAGTGGAATTTGTTCATCCCGATGATGGATAGATATGCTCTGGGCCCTCTCGGTGATATCACATTGGTTAGCTTGCAAGCAAGTGATTTGATCACTAGAATGTTATATCACGGGAACGAGAAAAGAGTGCATGTCAGTGACGAGATCAAACTAGGTATGGAGATACCGATGATCGAATCTCGGACATGTAATATATCGTGAAACAAAGGGATTAAGATTCAAGCGTAAAAGGTTCCGACGATCATAGGAAAAGTCATCGTTGAATGTGTGGGAGTCAGTATGGATCTCCAGGTCCCGCTACTGATTATTGATCGGAGAAGGGTCTCGATCATGTCCGCATTATTCGCGAACCGTAGGGTGACACACTTAAGGGACACTGGCATCCAGTTGGAGCAAATGTTTCATGCCGAAAGAATAAACAAGTGCAGGAATTTATTTCACTAGATACCGAAACAGGTTTTCGGGTGAAATTGCATAAAGTGGTTATGCATGTGAAATGGAATTCAAGCAAGGGGTTATTTGTGAATGTTTGTCATTAAAGTAATTGACAAAATTCTGAATAAAATAAAAGAGTTTTATTTAATGAGAGTTTGCATTAAATTTGGTGGAAATTTAATGGGAATTTGAGTGGACTTTTGAGTGGACTTTTGAGTGGAGGGATTTTAAAGGAATTTTGTGAGTGGAGTGTCCACCCACATGAAGAGGGGAGGGCAAAGGGGCAGCCCCCATGCGCCGGCCACCCCCTTGGGGTTCCCCCCTCCTCCTATAAAAGGATCCCCCCTTCTCACTTGTCTCTCACACCTCCTCGTGAAGGATCTCTCTCCCCCTCTAGAATTTATCCCCCATGGTCTCGGACTAGCGAGATACATGTTCCCGGTGGCTATTCGGCAAGAAAGGGTTGTGCTTCCGCTGCATTGCTGGAGCGAGGAGGCGGAGGTTTCCCGGTGTCTTGTACGTGTGTGCGAGCACGGATGCGCTGCTGCTTTGCAGCGCTAGGACTTCCTCTCGATCTTGAGATCGGCAAGAGATCGTCTACATCAACCACGAGTTGAACTCGTTAAGCTTTGTCGGTATACAAGGGTATGTTCTCTACGGATATACATCCGCCCGTTGTTTGTATCTAGTAGATAGATCTTGGTACATAGTTCCCATCGTAGGAAATTTTTTGTTTTCTATGGTGCGAACCCTACAGTGGTATCAGAGCCAGATCTATGCGTAGATGCTTTACACGGGTAGTACACATATGAGTATGTGAGCGATAATGATCATGTTGTTGCTCCTTTGTTGTAATTTCGGATATTGGTGGCATAGTGGGATGAAGCGGCCCGGACAAACTTTACATGTCCTCGCACATGAGACCTGTTCCACGCTTGACATGCAACTAGTTTGCATAAGTGGCTAGCGGGTGTCTGTCTCTCCTACTATAGTCAATATCTATTTTGCAAGCGATTTGTCAACAATTTGGTTATCCTCATTGTGGTTCATGTTCGTAGGTAAGAACGGTTCTATCTCGAAAGCCCTAAGCCACGTAAAACTTGCAATGGATAAATTAGAGGCGTCTAGTTTAGATTGTTGCTGGGCTGGTGTTATGATATGGTGATGTTGTAAGTAGAAGTATGAGATGATACTCTTACAACATACATAACGTGTAATCTCCATAGACCTTGGACTTACACATATAGGTATGATAATGATCATACCACTGTGCACATGATAGAGATCATATGCGGGAACCATATCATTTCACTAATAAACATGTGATGTTTGATAGCATCTTATATTGCTTGTTTAGCGCTTTGTTAGCATAATAAGATGATCCCTCTTTTAAATATCAAGATAAGGATGTGTTATTCCTTTAGTATGCACCGATTATGTTTTCGTCGCTCCCAGACATCACGTGATGATCGGGTGTTCTTGGATCCACGACCATATTTCGGGTGTAAAACAATTACACACGCGAATACTAAGGTTCTAACTTGGCGAGCCTAGCATGTACATACATGGCCTCGGAACACGGACCGAAAGGTTAAGCATGAGTCATATAGTTGATATGATGCCCATTTGATGCTCGCCTTTGAAGCTACACCGACTCACGTGATGATCGGACTTGGTGTAGTGGATTTGGTTCATGTAATCACCAAAAAGGCACGAGGGATGTCGTTTTTGAGTGGGAGTTCATTCGTAATATGGATTAGTTGAACTCAATCTATCATACACTTAGTCTAAACTTTACAAATTCTGTTATAGATGGCACCACCTGCTTTTAATTTCAATGTGTTCATGGAGAAAGAGAAACTTGCAACGAACGGTAGCAACTTTACCGAATGGGCCATGAATTTGAGGATTCTCCTCTCTGCTGCACAAAAGCAATATGTGCTAGAAGCGCCGTTAGGCCCCCCACCTTTAGATGATGCCCCTGACGAGGAGAAGAATGTCTATCAGACTCGTCAGGAGGACCACAACTTAGTTCATTGCGGCATATTGTATGGGCTAGAGCCGGAACTTTGAAAGCGTTTCGAAAATGGCAATGCATTTGATACAATGGGTGAGTTGAAAATGATTTTTGACACACATGCTGCTGTAGAGAGCTACAACGCTTCAGAAAAGTTCTTTAGCTGCATGATGGAAGAGCACAACTCCGTTAGTGAGCATGTACTCAAGATGTCGGGTTACGCTGATAAGCTTGTGTCCTTGGGAATATCGATTCCCACTGACTTAGGCATCCATCGTGTTCTGCAGTATCTGCCACCTAGCTATAAGAGCTTTGTGATGAACTATAATATGCAAGGCATGAAGAAGTCTCTCCCCGAGCTTCTGTCAATGCTTAAAACTGCAGAAGTGGAGATCAAAAAGGAACATCAAGTGTTGATGATCAGTAGGAACACTGGTTTCAAGAAAGACAAGAAGGGAAAATGGAAGGGAAGTAAGAGTGGCAAGCCTGTTGCCGTGCCTGAAAAGAAACCCCGAGTTGGACCTAAGTCAGATACCGAGTGTTACTTTGTAAGGGGACTGGCCACTGGAAGCGCAACTGCCCCAAGTATCTGGCAGACAAGAAGGCCGGCAAGGCAAACAAAGGTATATATGATATACATGTTATTGATGTGTACTTGACTAGTGCTCGCAGTAGCACCTGGGTATTTGATACCGGTTCAGTTGCTAATATTTGTAACTCGAATCAGGGGCTGCGGAACAAGCGACCGCTAGCAAGGGGTGAGGTCAAGATGCGTGTCGGCAATGGATTAAGTGTTGATGTGATCGCCGTCGGAACTCTACCTCTCCACTTGCCGTCGGGATTAGTTATAAACTTGAATAATTGTTATCTGGTGCCTGCACTAAGCATGAACATTGTATCTGGATCGTGTTTGATGCGAAGTGGTTATTCATTTAAATCCGAGAACAATGGTTGTTCCATTTATATGAATGAAATCTTTTATGGTCATGCACCAATGATGAATGGTTTATTTCTATTAGATCTCGATGATAATGTTACACATATTCATAATGTTGATGCTAAAAGGATTAAACTAAATGATGATATATCCGCATATATGTGGCACTGCCGTCTAGGTCATATTGGCGTTAAACGCATGAAGAAGCTCCATTTGGATGGACTTTTGGAATCACTTGATTATGAATCATTTGATACATGTGAGCCATGCCTTATGGGCAAGATGACTAGAACGCCGTTTTCCGGTTCAATGGAACGGGCGACAGATTTATTGGAAATCATACATTCTGATGTATGTGGTCCAATGAGTGTGTCGGCGCGAGGTGGATATTGTTATTTTGTTACTTTCACAGATGATTTGAGTAGATACGGTTATATCTACTTGATGAAACACAAGTCTAAAACCTTTGAAAAGTTCAAGGAATTTCAGAATGAAGTGGAAAATCATCGTAATAGAAAGATCAAATTTCTACGGTCCGACCATGGAGGTGAGTATCTAAGTTACGAGTTTAGCACTCACATGAAGGAGTGTGGAATTGTTTCACAACTCACACCTGCCGGAACACCACAGAGAAATGGTGTGTCGGAACGTCGTAATCGTACTTTATTAGATATGGTTCGATCCATGATGTCTCTGACGGACTTGCCGTTGTCATTTTGGGGTTATGCACTAGAAACTGCTGCATTCACTTTAAATCGGGCACCATCTAAATCCGTTGAAAAGACACCGTATGAATTGTGGTTTGGAAACAAACCTAAGCTGTCATTTCTTAAAGTTTGGGGATGCGATGTTTATGTGAAGAAACTTAAACCGGATAAACTCGAACCCAAAGCAGAAAAATGCGTCTTCATAGGATACCGTAAGGAAACTATTGGGTATTCCTTCTATCACAGATCCGAGGGCAAGGTTTTTGTTGCCAAGAATGGATCATTTCTAGAGAAAGAGTTTCTCGCGAAAGGTGTGAGTAGTCGGAAGGTAGAACTCGAAGAGGTTATTGAACCTTCTCTTCAAAGTATGGCGAGTAGCGCAGCGCCGGAAGTTGTTCCGGAGTTGGCTCCACCTGTTGAAGAGGGAACTAATGATAATGATCATGAAACTCCGAAAGAGAGTACTACCGAACCTCGCAGGTCTAGCAGGATGCGTGCAGCTCCCGAGCTGTACGGAAATCCTGTCATGAATTTCATGGTTGATGAAAATGATGACCCTGCGACATATGAAGAAGCGATGATGAGCCCGGATTCCAACAAATGGTTAGAAGCCATGAAATACGAGATGGAATCCATGTATGAAAATCAAGTTTGGAACTTGTTGGACTTACCTCACGACCGAAAGGCCGTGGAGAACAAATGGATTTTCAAAAGGAAAACTGATGCTGATGGTAATGTGACCGTCTATAAAGCTCGACTTGTCGCAAAGGGGTTTCGAAAAATTCAAGGAGTTGACTACGATGAGACATTCTCTCCCGTAGCGATGCTAAAGTCAGTTAGGATTATGTTAGCAATTGCTGCATATTTCGATTATGAGATATGGCAGATGGATGTCAAAACCGCGTTTCTCAATGGTAATATTGAAGAAGAGTTGTATATGATACAACCAAAGGGTTTTGTCGATCCTAAGGATGCTAACAAGGTGTGCAAGCTTCAGCGATCCATCTATGGATTGAAGCAAGCATCACGAAGTTGGAATCTCCGCTTTGATGAGGTGATCAAAGAGTTTGGATTTGTCCAAACTTATGGAGAAGCTTGTATTTACAAGAAAGTGAGTGGGAGCAATGTGGCATTTCTGATATTATATGTGGATGACATATTATTGATCGGAAATGATATAGATCTTTTAAACAGTGTCAAAAGTTATCTAAACAACAAATTTTCAATGAAGGACCTAGGTGAAGCGTCATACATATTAGGCATAAAGATCTATAGAGATAGATCTAGGCGCCTAATAGGGCTATCGCAAAGTACATACCTTGATAAGATTTTAAAGAAGTTTAAAATGGAAAATAGTAAGAAGGGGTTCTTACCTATGACACAAGGCACGACATTGAGTAAGACTCAAAGTCCGGCTTCGGCGGAAGAAAGAGAGATAATGGACAAGGTCCCCTATGCTTCAGCCATAGGCTCTATAATGTACGCCATGCTATGTACAAGACCGGATGTGGCACATGCTATTAGTTTGACTAGTAGGTACCAATCGGATCCAGGTTCAGAACACTGGAAAGCGGTTAAGAATATCCTTAAGTACTTGCGAAGAACTAAGGATATGTTTCTTATATACGGAGGTGAATAAGAGCTCGTTGCTAAGTGTTATGTCGACGCTAGCTTTGACACCGATCCGGATGACTCTAAGTCTCAATCCGAATACGTATTTCTCATGAATGGCGGCGCGGTTAGTTGGAGGAGCTCCAAACAACCTGTGGTGGCAGGATCAACAACGGAGGCCGAATATGTTGCTGCTTCAGGAGCGGCTCAGGAAGCAGTTTGGATGAAGGAGTTCATATCCGAACTAGGTGTGGTTGCAAACGCGTTGGACCCAATGGTGATCTATTGTGACAACAATGGTGCCATTGCCAATGCCAAAGAGCCAAGGTCTCACAAGCATTCCAAGCATATTAAGCGCCGGTTTCACTCCATCCGTGAGCATGTCAAGGATGGAGATATAAAGATTTGTAAAGTACATACAGATCTCAATGTAGCAGATCCGTTGACTAAAACTCTCCCTAGAGCAAAACATGATCTACACCAGAACTCCATGGGTGTTAGATACATCACAATGTAACTAGATTATTGTCTCTAGTGCAAGTGGGAGACTGAAGGGAATATGCCCAGAGAGGCAATAATAAAATGTTTATTATGTGTATTCCAAGTATATGATAGATGTTTATTTTGCATGCTATAATTGTATTAATACGGAAACGTTAATACATGTGTGTTTAATAAACAAACAGAAAGTTCCTAGTTATGCCTCTCTCATAAACTAGTTCGTTGATTAACAAGATGATCACGATTTCCTAATCATAGACATTGGATGTTGTTAATAACGAGATCACAACACTAGTGTAATGGTGTGATGAACATTCATCCGAAGTATAGCATTACGATCAAAGTCATTGAGTTCATATTGCTATAAACAAACTACGAAGTAATCCTAATCCTTAGACTATGAGATCATGCCAATCACTAACACCGGAAGAGTTTCTTGTTGACATCAAACGTCACTCCGTAACTGGGTGATTATAAAGATGGCTTCAAAGCTTCTAAAGTGTTATGTTGAGAATCATGGATCAAGAGTGGAATTTGTTCATCCTGATGACGGATAGATATGCTCTGGGCCCTCTCGGTGATATCACATTGGTTAGCTTGCAAGCAAGTGATTTGATCACTAGAATGTTATATCACGGGAACGAGAAAAGAGTGCATGTCAGTAACGAGATCAAACTAGGTATGGAGATACCGATGATCGAATCTCGGACATGTAATATATCGTGAAACAAAGGGATTAAGATTCAAGCATAAAAGGTTCCGACGATCACAGGAAAAGTCATCGTTGAATGTGTGGGAGTCAGTATGGATCTCCAGGTCCCGCTACTGATTATTGATCGGAGAAGGGTCTCGATCATGTCCGCATTATTCATGAACCATAGGGTGACACACTTAAGGGACACTGGCATCCAGTTGGAGCAAATGTTTCATGCCGAAAGAATAAACAAGCGCAGGAATTTATTTCACTAGATACCGAAACAGGTTTTCGGGTGAAATTGCATAAAGTGGTTATGCATGTGAAATGGAATTCTAGCAAGGGGTTATTTGTGAATGTTTGTCATTAAAGTAATTGACAAAATTCTGAATAAAATAAAAGAGTTTTATTTAATGAGAGTTTGCATTAAATTTGGTGGAAATTTAATGGGAATTTGAGTGGACTTTTGAGTGGAGGGATTTTAAAGGAATTTTGTGAGTGGAGTGTCCACCCACATGAAGAGGGGAGGGCAAGGGGCAGCCCCCATGCGCCGGCCACCCCCTTGGGGTTCCCCCCTCCTCCTATAAAAGGAGCCCCCCTTCTCACTTGTCTCTCACACCTCCTCGTGAAGGATCTCTCTCCCCCTCTAGAATTTATCCCCCATGGTCTCGGACTAGCGAGATACATGTTCCCGGTGGCTATTTGGCAAGAAAGGGTTGTGCTTCCGCTGTATCGCTGGAGCGAGGAGGCGGAGGTTGCCCGGTGTCTTGTACGTGTGTGCGAGCACGGATGCGCTGCTGCTTTGCGGCGCTAGGACTTCCTCTCGATCTTGAGATCGACAAGAGATCGTCTACATCAACCACAAGTTGAAGTCGTTAAGCTTTGTCAGTCTTCAAGGGTATGTTCTCTACGGATATACATCCGCTCGTTGTTTGTATCTAGTAGATAGATCTTGGTACATAGTTCCCATCATAGGAAATTTTTTTTTTCTATGTTGCGAACCCTACAAAATGAACTCCCACTCAAAAACGACACCCCTCGTGTCTTTTTGGTGACTACATGAACCAAATCCACTACAACCAGTCCGATCATCACGTGAGTTGGTATAGCTTCAAAGGCGAGCATCCATATGGTCATCATATCAAAACATATGACTCATGCTTAACCTTTCGGTCCGTGTTCCGAGGCCATGTCTGTACATGCTAGGCTTGCCAAGTAAGAACCTTAGTATTCGCGTGTGTAACTGTCTTACACCCGAGATATGCTCGTGGATTCAAGTACACCCGATCATCACGTGATGTCTTGAAGCGACGAAACATTGTCGGTGCATACTTAAGGAAGAACACATTCTTATCTTGATATCTAAATGAGGGATCATCTTATTATGCTAATAAAACGCCAAACAAGCAATATAAGATGCAATCAAAACATCACATGTTTATAAGTGAAATGATATGGTTCCCGCATATGTCCAAGGTCTATGGAGATTACACGTTATGTGTGTTGTAAGAGTATCACCTCATACTTCTACTTACAACATCACCATATCATAACACTAGCCCAGCAACAATCTAAACTAGACGCCTCTAATTTATCCATTGCAAGTTTTGCGTGGCTTAGGGCTTTCGAAGATAGAACCGTTCTTACCTACGAACATGAACCACAACGAGGATAACCAAATTGTTGATAACTCATTGCAAATTAGATATTGACTATAGTAGGAGAGACAGACACCCGCTAGCCACTTATGCAAAACTAGTTGCATGTCAAGCGTGGAACAGGTCTCATGTGCGAGGACATGTAAAGTTTGTCCGGGCCGCTTCATCCCACTATGCCACCAATATCCAAAGTACAACTAAGAAGCAATAAAATGATCATCATCGCCCACATACTCATATGTGTACTACCCGTGCAAAGTATCTATGCATAGATCCGGCTCTGATACCACTGTAGGGTTCGCAGCATAGAAAACAAAAAAATTCCTACGATGGGAACAACTATGTACCAAGATCTATCTACTAGATAAAAACAACGGGCGAATGTATATCCGTAGAGAACATACCCTTGAAGACCGACAACGCTTAACGAGTCCAAACTCGTGGTTGATGTAGACGATCTCTTGCCGATCTCAAGATCGAGAGGAAGTCCTAGCGCCGCAAAACAGCAGCGCATCCGTGCTCGCACACATGTTCGAGGCACCGAGAAACCTCCGCCTCCTTGCTCCAACGATGCAGCGGAAGCACAACTCTTTCTTGCACCGGGAACTTGTATCTCGCTAGTCCGAGACCATGGGGGATAAATTCTAGAGGGGGAGAGAGATCCTTCACGAGGAGGTGTGAGTGAGAGAGAGAGGGAGGGGGGCTCCTTTTATAGGGAGAGGGGGGCACCCAAGGGGCCATGCGCCCAGCCATGGGGTGCCCCCACCTCTTCCACATTCATGTGGGTGGACACTCCACTCACTCAAATGCCTTTCAATTCCCTCCACTCAAAAACCCACTCAAATTCCCATTAAATTTCCACTAAATTTAATGCAAACTCTCATTAAATAAAACTCCTTTTATTTATTCAAAATTTTGTCAATTACTTTAATGACAAACATTCACATATAACCCCTTGCTAGTATTTCATTTCACATGCAGAAACACTTTCTGCAATTTCACCCGAAAACCCGTTTCGGTATCTAGTGAAATAAATTCCTGCGCTTGTTATTCTTTTCGGCATGAAACTTTTGCTCCAATTGGATGTCGGTGTATCAAAAGTGTGTCACCCTACGGTTCATGAATAATGCGGACATGATCGAGACCCCTCTCGAATCAATAATCAGAAGCAGGATCTGGAGACCCATACTGACTCCCACACATTCAACGATGACTTTCTTGTGATCGTCGGAACCTTTTACGCTAGTATCTTAATCCCTTTGTTTCACGATATATTACATGTCCGAGATTCGATCATCGGAATCTCCATACCTAGTTTGATCTCGGTACTGACATGCACTCTTTTCTCGTTCCCGTGATATAACATTCTAGTGATCAAATCACTTGTTTGCAAGCTAACCAATGTGATATCACCGAGAGGGCCCAGAGTATATCTATCCGTCATCGGGATGAAAAAATTCCACTCTCGATCCATGGGCCTCAACATAACACTTTATTAGTTCTGAATTCATCTTTATAATCACCCTGTTACGGTGTGACGTTTGATGTTATCAAGAAACTCTTCTGGTGTTAGTGATTGACATGATCTCATGGTCTAAGGATTAGGATCACTCCGTAAGTTGTTATAGCAATATAAACTCAATGACTTTGATCGTAATGCTATACTTCGGATGAATGTTCATCACACCATTACACTAATGTTGTGATCTCGTTATTAACAACATCCAATGTCCATGATCAGGAAACCTATGATCATCTTGTTAATCAACGAGCTAGTTTATAAGAGAGGCATAACTAGGAACTTCCTTTTTGTTTATTAAACACACATGTATTAACGTTTCCGTATTAATACAATTATAGCATGTAAAATAAACATTTATCATAAACAAGGAATACGATAATAACCACTTTATTATTGCCTCTCGGGCATATTCCGTTCAGAGAGATCATCCTGGAGGCCTTCTTCATCACCATGTCAGCCTCCGGTATGATGCGTGAGTAGTTCCACCTTGGACTGTGGGTCCATACAGTAGCTAGATGGTTGTTTCTCCTCCTTTGTGCTACCATGTTTAGACCTTGTGAGCTCCGTTCATGATCAAGATCATCTATTTGCAATCATGCATGTTGTGTTTACGGGGATCCGATGGATATTGAGATTACTATGTCAGATTGATTAATGATTCTATCTTATGATTCTATCATGTCTGTGTTGTTTGAGATCTTGCATGCTCTTCGTTTCTAGTAGCTATCTTGGCCAAGTAGATGCTAGTGACTTCAAGAGGGAGTATTTATGCTCGATAGTGGGTTCATGCCTCTATTGAATCTGGGGAAGTGACAGAAATCTCTAAGGTTGTAGATGTGCTGTTGCTACTAGGGATAAAACAACAATCTCTTGTTCATGGAACAATTGTATTGTTTACTTTACTTGCTTAAAGAAGTTATCCGTTTCTTGCAACTTAATACAGGAGGGGGTTCGGATGATAACCCGAAGGTGGATTACTAGTCATAGATGCAGTTGGATGGCGGTCTATGTATATTGTTGTAATGTCCAATCAAATCTCATAGGATCATGAAGGTCTAGTATTGCATTGTTATGCCTTGCTTTGTCCTGTCAATTGCCCTGCTGTAATTTGTTTACCCAGCATGTTATGTTATTTATCTGAAGGAGAGCACCTCTAGTGAACTGTGGACCCTGGTCCAATCTTTACCATTGATACATCTTCCACTGTTACTGTTTACTTTCTGCAAGCAATCATTACCTTCCAAACCATACGTTTAATCCTTTGTTTTCAGCAAACTGGTCAGATTGACAACCTCACTGTTCATTGGGGCAAAGTCTTGAGTTTGTGTTGTGTGGGTTTCCAAGTTGTTAGCAACACATTTGAGTCGTTTCCTTTCTCCTACTGGTTTGATAACCGTGGTTTCATACTGAGGGAAAACTTATTGTTGTGCTCATCATACCTTCCTCTTGGGGTTTCCCAACGAAGCTCTATAGTGACCTGAGCCGCATCAAGATGTTTTCTGGCGCCGTTGCCAGGGAGTTAAGGACGTCTTCACAAGGGGATTCTTTCACAACCTTTCTATTTACTTTGTTTTTGTTTTGCTTAGTTTCTTTTGCCTTGTTTTGCTTGCTTCTTTTTATCAAAAAATCCAAAAAAAAATATTTTAGTTTGGTTTGCTTTTTCTTATCAAAAACACAAAAAAAATTAGTTCCTACTTTAGTTGCTACCATGTCTGGTGTTGTTCCAATCACTGTGTCACCTATGGAAAGGATCTTTACTTTCAAACAAGGAAGTGAAGAGAGTTTCAAAGAAGCTTGGTCTAGAATTTCTGATTTACATGGAAAAACTGAGCCTAAAATGAGTCTAGGATTAGTTATAAGCAGTTTCTACCATGGTCTTGTTGTTTGTTATAGATATGCTTTGGATGCTATAGCAGAGAGAGATATTTTTCAATGTAATGAGAATGAAGCTTTGGATGCCATAAATAAGTTGATTACAATTTATAATTTGCCTAGGAAGTCTGATTCTTCCTTTATAAATATCTATGCTAGGTTGAACACTCTTGAGACCAGTACAGTTGCTTTGAAAGATTGCTATAACATGCTTAGAGAGCACCATGATTATGTTCCAATAAAAGTTGCTATAAACAATGAAACTTTTGATGCTCATTGTGATATCATGTCTGAATTTTGTCTTATGCCTAAAGATGTCTATGAGTCTTTGGGGACTTTCTGAAGGAGGAGAAAAAATATCTCTTACCAATAATGCAACTATATTACCCATTGGAATAGCTGAAGGAGTGTTTACAAATATCTCAGGGAAAGTGGTGTCTACTGATTATTTTGTTATTGAATGTGTAGGAAAAGGACAAATTACACTTGGAAGATCCCTACTGAAATACCTTGGAGCAATAATAGATGTGGGAAAAGGCATTATGAATTTTGCTTCTCCAATAAGCAATCATACATTCCCTAAATATAAGAAGAAAGGTAAGAAAGGTAGGAGCAAGAAATTTGATGTTAATGCTTCTTCATTTGAAAATACTTGATTCTTGCTTCTTGTGCATAACTTAAAGGCGTTAAAGAAAAGTACTACTTGGGAGATAACCTAATAGTTTTCTTGAGTCTTGGAAATTATTACTTCTGTAATAACCTCTCCTTATCCTTTTTATTTGATTTTTGTGCCAAGAATAACCTCTAATGAGAGGGAAGTAAGATTTGGGGAAGTGATGTCCCGAAACAGATTTTTGTGCTTCACTGTAAAAATTCGTGAAAAATCTCTTTATGTCGGTTTGAGCTATAATTTTCTAAATAAATCCCCCAGGTTGTTAGCTAACTTTATTTAGTTCAACACTTTTTGATTTGATCAACAGAAGATCTTTGAAAAAAATCAGTTTTCACCTACTGGTCTGTTTTGACAAATTTCTGCCATTATTTGCATTTGTCTCCTATCGATTTCTTTTTGGGTTCTCTTTGGGAGAATTGAGCTTTTTAAGGTAATTGCTATAGTAGCTTTTGTTTTTAATGAAAGTTTTTCTGTTTTGAAACTAAACCCAAAGGTCTATTATCTTTTGAATGCACTAATGTTGCTAATGAAGATTGTGTGAAGTTTTGTATGAAGGAAAATTTTCAGGTGTAAGGGAAGAATGATGTAATGAGATGAAGAATGGACAAAAGATCAAGCTTGGGGATGCCACCCCATGTCACCCCAAGAAATATTCAAGAGGTACAAGCGTCCAAGCTTGGGGATGCCCAAGGCATCCCCTTCTTCATCAATAAAAATCTCAGGTCTTTCTAGATAGTTCGTTTTTATTGTTTCATGCGCTGTTGTGTTGTTCTTGGAGCGTCTTAGTTTTTTTTTGGTTTTCGTTTGCTTAGTTTTCTTGAATAAACTAGTTGTACCCCCTCTTTCGATGTGTTGTTTCAAATAAGTTGATTGGTGTTGGAAAGGAGTAGAAAGTTCTTGCTTTAGTAGTAAAAAGGGAGCTTGCTTTGACTATGGCCTAGACTCTATCATGTCATGCTAGATGTTTTTTTGACTTATGCTTAGTGATTATTGCTGTAGCATGACTTATTCCAAACAATTAGAATTGCTTAATGTGCCTTGATAGAATCATGTGTTGTTTTAGCATAAAAAGCATAATATTGTGGTATTCTCCTTTGATGCTTTGTTTGGGTTGACTTGGCACAAGCTCACACCATGTTATGACTATGAACCAGTCACCTTAGCCTCTATGATCATTTAGTTTTTGACTTTTGGTACCACTTTATACTTTGATTAGTAATGTTTTGTCGCTCTGCATGATTATGGCCATTATTAATCTCTTAGTTGGTCGCTTCCAGTCTTTTACTTGCCTCCACTTGTATTGAGTAAGCTCTACTCATGCATCCAACTCCCAAGAAACCAAGTTATTCCAAAGTGTCCAAAATAAATTCCTATGCATGGTGTGTTACACCATTCCAAGTATATTCTTGTTTTATCTATCTTCCAATTAAACTTGTTATGTGAAAAAGTAGTGATTAAAGCTATCACAAACTTGATGGCACACTTTATTTTGCTTGCCCCTAATAAACTTGAACCATTGTGTCATCTATGTTGTATATGCTTGCACTTATAAGTTGGAATTAGCAGAACCGTGCTATCACGGGGAACGCTTTCAACATCTGTAAATATCTACCCAGTTGATATCATGCTCTTTTGTTTATTGATGTCGTCGGTGTGAAATAAAAGGAAAGCTTGTAAGTCCATGGAGTTATGTATATGTGTTAGAGAAACGCCTGGGCCTCTAGCCTAAGCCATGCCTAATCATGGTGGAAACTTGCAGCAACACCATAGTGGGCAATCTATGAAGCATTCTTCTTATAAAAAAAGAGAGAGATATAAAAAAGAGATTGAGAAAAATAAAAATAAAAAGAGGAAAGAAGAGAAAAAAAGCACCATTTTCCCATGGTAAATAAGAAGATTGCTGAGATGCTCATTGTCTGCTTGCCTTGTCATTTGATATGGGATAGCTCTTGTGTTATGGGGCAAGGGGTACCCCGTTGGCGGTTCTCTATGATACACATGTACTTACTATGACAAGAACTTACCGGTAACTAAAGTTTAGTCGCATGAGGAGCAGCCCTTATACTCAAGGGACATGAGATTGCCAACTTATACTTTATCAAGCATATACTCCATATTTTGTTCACTTTAACCTTAATCACTTCAAGATGCTTATGATAGGGGCAATGACAGCTGAAAGCTAACAAGTACCATAATTTTTGGAAGCTCTTTATGAGACTTGAAATCCCTGTTTCCCTTTATGAAGGTCCTTTTTCCACTATTATATTGAGTCTCCACCTTCTACCCTTAGGCACCAATTAAGAGAGCATAGTTGCCATTCTTAGTTTTATGTGCATTGTCCCAAAACTTATTGATTGATTCATATTGTTGATATTTCTTGTTCTTGAACTATTTGTATCTAGTCACCCTTATGAACTTTGAAGGTGTCCTATGCATTTATGTTTTGCTACTCCATGAGGGACAAGCTGAATGCCACTATGCTATGTTTTCTATATGTGAAACAAACAAACGTCTTTCAATGCATTGTTATTCATGAATCTTTGTTTGTATTCTTTCATGTTGCAGCATAGTTACTTTGTCTTATTGTTAGAAATTCATCTTTCATGCTCATGTTTAGAGTACTTTGATCCCAGCTTTCAATGCTTGCAAATGGTTTGATCTTGATTGTGATGGTGCATGTCACCTCGAAAGTTATTCTTTTTATCGCTTACCTACTCGAGGAGGAGTAGGAGTTAAGCTTGGGGATGCTTGATACATCGTAAATGTATCTCTAATTTTTGATAGTACATGCTTGTTTAGTATCCACTTTGCTATGATTTGTCTACACTTTGAGGTATTTTTATATGTTTTGTGGGACTAACCTATTAACAAGATGCCACAGTGCGAGTTGCCAGTTTTCTGTTGTTTTTGGTTTCAGAAAAGCTAGTAAGGAAATATTCTCGGAATTGGACTGGACAAAAGCCAAAGTCAATATTTCACCGAGACGAACACAGAGACCGAAGGGAGACCGGAGGGGTGCCACAGGGTGGCCATCCCCCATGCGCGGGCCCACCCTGGGCCGCGCCTGGGCAGGGTGTGGGCCCCATGGACGCCCTCCTGCCTCGCCTCTTCGCCTATATAATTCTCCCGATGCCAAAACCCTAAGTACCCGATCAGATCTCCATGAAATAGTCCATAGCCGCCACCACCATCGTCCCTAGATCAGGGGGGTCTAAAGCTCTTCTCGGCACCCTACCGGTGGGAAGAGATCATCCCGGAGGCCTTCTTCATCACCATGCCAGCATTTGGTATGATGCGTGAGTAGTTCCACCTTGGACTATGGGTCCATCCATTAGCTATATGGTTGTTTCTCCTCCATTGTGCTATGATGTTTAGATCTTGTGAGCTCCGTTCATGATGAAGATCGTCTATTTGTAATCATGCATGTTGTGTTTGCGGGGATCCGATGGATACTAAAATTACTATGTCAGATTGATTAATGATTCTATCATGTCTGTGTTGTTTGAGATCTTGCATGCTCTTCGTTTCTAGTAGCTATCCTGGGCAAGTAGATGCTAATGACTCCAAGAGGGAGTATTTATGCTCGATAGTGGGTTCATGCCTCTATTGAATCTGGGGAAGTGACAGAAATCTCTAAGGTTATAGATGTGCTTTTTCTACTAGGGAGAAAACAACAATCTCTTGTTCATGGAACAATTGTATGGTTTACTTTACACACATTGCTTAAAGCAGTTATTCGTTGCTTGCAACTTAATACTGGAGGGGGTTCGGATGATAACCTGAAAGTGGATTACTAGTTATAGATGCAGTTGGATGGCGGTTTATATATATTGTTGTAATGCCCAATCAAATCTCATAGGATAATGAATGTCTAGTATTGCATTGTTATGCCTTGCTCTGTCCTGTCAATTGCCCCACTGTAATTTGTTTACCCAACATGTTATGTTATTTATCTTAAGGAGAGCACCTCTAGTGAACTGTGGACCCTGGTCTAATCTTTATCATTGGTACATCTTCCATTATTACTGTATACTTTCTGCAAGCAATCTTTACCTTCCACACAATACGTTTAATCCTTTGTTTTCAGCAAACCGGTGAGATTGACAACCTCACTGTTCGTTGGGGCAAAGTCTTGAGTTTGTGTTGTGCAGGTTTCCAAGTTGTTAGCAACACCTTTGAGTCGTTTCCTTCCTCCTACTGGTTCGATAACCTTGGTTTAATATTAAGGGAAAACTTATTGCTGTACTCATCATACCTTCCTCTTGGGGTTTCCCAACGAAGCTCTATAGTGATCTGAGCCGCATCAGTGGCATACGTGTCACCATATAGGAAAAAAATATTGGTACTCTCGGAGGTTGTGCAAACCATTGTTTAAAGCATCGCTCAATGATCCTTGTGGATAAATATACTTGCAAGAAGGAAGAAAAAAGAAAGAGAAAAAGAAAAGAGAAAATATGATGATCCACATAACAAGTCTTTGGCATGATCTCATTACTACTTTATGAATTTTCTTGAGAATAAATGATTGGAATAGTAGTGTTTTTCAAAGTCTTGATTTACCGATGTGGGTGTCGATAAGACACTTCAGTGGTATGTTACTTAGGATATGAACTCTCTTACTCAATATTGCTATAATAAACATCCTAGTGTACCTTGGCAAGCTGAGAGTTAACTAGAGGAATTGGATTGATTGTTACACTTCTAGTTGTTTATACTTATATTAAACTCTACTTTGATTGCCTTGACTTATCAAAGCTTGTATAGTGTTCTTAGCATATCTCTAATTTTGATGAGATTTTCAATATGGAATAAGTACTGTACGCATATGGCTACCGACTGTAAGTGAATTCACATTCTCGTTGTTTCAAGTTTAAATGCTTAATTCCTTATAGTTCTTTTTGTTTCTTCTTGCTAGAGGTCGATCCAAGTTTTAGCTTTGGGGATGTTTATGGCTCCAAAAATTGCCATCTTTCTCCGCGTTTAAACATTTTTTTCGTCAAGCAATTGACATTATTTTCTCTTGATTTGTCGCTAATGACTAATTATTGCAAAGATATGCAAAACCTTCCTTTGATTTATGTTGTGCGGGAAATCACACTTTTATTGTGAAATATGGAGTCATAAATGATGATTTTGATAAAGTTTTGATGACCAAGTATTCCTGGAGCTAATACTAGGTGCCAGCCAGCATAACGACAACTTGTACGTGCGCGCCCCGCATGTACCGCCCGACCGTATGGGGTGGCGACGGCTTCGCCTCATCAAACCCTAAAACTATCATGAAGGCGCATATATATTTTGAGGTGTCAGCCACCGTTCAGAGGGACGCCATTCTCAGATTTCATCACAACACCACCAAAGGAGATCCACACCATAGTTCATCCCTTCCATCCCCCATCCTCTCCATTAGCCATAGCCATTACTTTTTACTTGAGATCTCCATGTAATTCGAAGACCATTGTAAGAATATTTGGTTTCAATCTAAGTATTGCACAATATTTTCTTTCCTTGATCTTATTGTTATGAGTGAGTAGTCCTCACGGGCTGCAGGTTAGGGAGAAACCTCGCAGCATTTATGTGCATCTAATCTATGGGAGAATTGTGTATTGGTTTGTAAGAGGGATTTGTATCATTTTTTTTCTTTGTCTCTTGCCTCAATCTTTGGACTTGTAGGTACCCAATACCCCCAAGATCAATCAAGGCTTGAGGTGAGATACTTGGTTAGCAGAAATCTCATAGGAACCCTAGTGACAGAAAGGGTAGTACGGACTTCGCTTAGCGGCCCATTCAAGATCATAACAACATCACCACTTAATGCTTTGATCTGTGTTCTATACTTAATAATCATTTTTAGCCCGGTGCTTCGTGATACACTCAATTGGATTAAATGACTATTTCTATGTCGTGGACTCTCAGGGGCTCTAGTATATTAGGATGTGTTGCCCACAAAAGATTATCTCTATTGGAATCTTACACATGATTATTCTTATTATTCTATTTTATCCCATATGATATGCAGCTGCAGGTGGATCTTCAATTCTGACCTATCTACATCCATTGATTCAACCCACAATATAAAATAAACTAGATTGGTCCAGTAAATAAAGGTAAAACAAAAAAACAAAATCTCGTAGATGCGTCCTTATTTTCATTCCTATTAGCGTTGTTTCCCAAGGTTCGATTAAACCTAGGTCTACTAGGTAAAAAGCTATTATACTGTATCCGTAATTCGGATCGAAGGTATCACATATGTATTGAAATTCCCATAACATCAATTTACCCTCTTGTTAATAAGATCAACAAGAGTATCTCATGCCCCCTTGTTAGCACCTCTTCCTAGCTTTTAATCCTAAAAAACCACATATATCCTCCAAATTCTAAATCTCAACATAACTTCCTCTAAGACTTTTACCCATTCCATTTTAGATTAATTCTATGCTTGTCCAACATACTCAAGTTAACCTATTTCAAGGCAAGATGTAACTGAAGTTTCTAAATATGGTGCGCTCATCTACATGAGTGTTATCCATAAATCTTCCAAATAATGGAACCATGGATGACACCATACTTTATATTTTATTGAAAAAAAACTCAAATAAGGATACATGATAATGCTCTAAGAGCTTTGCATAAACTAAAATAAAAGATAGATACAAGATAAAAGGCACTCCCAAACTAAAAACCATAACTAGATGCATGAACTATAAAGCATAAAAGACTAGGTGAAACTCCCACATACTTGAGTTGTTGTTGCAGGTGTTTATTTCTTCTCCTCCTTCTTTGGCCCCATTGGATCATAATGAGTCTCTAGGTCCTTGAGAACTCTCATCATGAGATTGTAAGGTTGCTGGAACTGCTTGATGGATTGAACAAGCTCTACCCGACTTTCTCCTTACTAGGTTTCCACTATGGGATTGATCCTCTACTCTTCTTCTTGGAAGATATCTATCCCATTCTACCTGTAGATCCTTGGTTGGAACATGCATGTACTCTCTGCGATTAAGATTGGCAACATGATTTGTAGAAGCAAGGCAGTTACTCGAGACCTTTCTACCAGGACTCATGCGTGCATTTTGTCTCTTCATCACAGGAGGTGCCTTCACATGTACCGAAGCAAGGGGAATAGGAGAGGGATGCAGCATGTAAAAAAGAGCGATATAATCGTCGAAGTGTTGAGGACTTCAGCTCCTAACCTGGATTTTAGACGATATATCATTTGTGCATGTCTTGTCTCCTGGCACGCTATACAAGAGCGGTTAATGGATATACAGCTAATAGAACACGAGCATGATGAGTTTCATTGGAATTTGACTGAGAATGGCAAGTTTTCAGTTGATTATATGTATAAAGCGTTACTACACTTCAAAGTACTAGTTAATAAAAACAAGCACATCTAAACACCATGCTCTGGATGTGGAGGTAGAAATAATATGTTTTTATGATAAAATATCTTCTTCAATGCAGGTCATTTTCCATTGTGCACACTTACTTTCGGAGTTGTCTACTTTTAAAAAACCTGAACGTCATGCTCTGTATGTGGAGGCGTTGTTCGCGGTTGGAAGCAAGTGGCAAAAGATGTTTTTATCTACCATGGGTGGAAGCATAGCTTGCGGATTAAATCTCCTCCACCATAAACATTTCTAATAGTTTCATGTATTCTAGGTTATACTTATGAGATTGATACTTCTATCTTCTTTTCTGTTACTTTAGACCGTGTGCATCTTCGTTGTGCATAGGCTGAGTGTGGCTCTTTATATTGTACCACCTTGATCTAAACTTTTGAGTCTATTTAAAGCTTCATTTATCGAGAAAAAAGTATTATGATCAAGGAGACGTGTAAAGGTAATCTTCCACATGTTAGTGAAAAAAATTAATTTATACTAGTAGCTAACAAATAACAAGAAACTCACATCTTGGAAACTCTACTCCAAGCTAAGAACGGATGACGGATGACCCTGAATCCAACAAAATTGATGTGCATTTTGATGTCTTATCAAGAAAATACAAATTAAAGACAAGTCGATACACTTGACAACGGAACAAAAATCTTGCTCATGAGTCATGACTAGATTTTTTTCTCTATCTTCCATCTATTTCGATTAATAGAGTCTCCACACACCACCGTGTCTCGTGTCTGAAAGAGAGATGGATGTTTTTACTTGCCTTCTGAATTTAGGATGCGTTAGTAATAATGAAAGATTGCCTTGAAGCTCAAAGAATTAGCTCATTATTGTATTGCCATGGGTAGACCTAGGAACATTTGCACTCAAAATTTTAAATTTCCTTAGTATTTGTACATATTATAATGGAAAATTACTTAAATTCTACAAATCATAGAAGAAGTGCCCCACCCAAATGATATGCCCCTAGTCGGATTTTTTCTAGGTCAACCCCTGCGTATTGGTGGATTTATTGGGATAGAACTTTGCTTACTAGTGTAATGTATTCAACGGTATTTATTTATTAATGTTATGTGCATCAGCGCGCCAGATTGCCTCTTACTTCGCACGCTTCGATTTCTGGAGGAGTAAGAGAATCTCCACTCGTCCCCCTCCCCTGCCCATACGTTGTCTGGCGCGTCATTTTCTTGGCTCGTATGGGGTGATAGGTTCACGATTTGGGGGAGGGGCGCTGGCTCCCAGCCGTGCCAAACATTTCAAATATGTTAAAATAATTTAACATGTAAATTAATTACAAGTTCATCAAATCAAACAAACAATTCAACAAGTTTAATATAGCAAATAAATAATTCCACATAAAAATTTATTGCAAGTTCATCAAATCAAACAAACAATCCAACAAGTTCAATATAGTAGCAAACAAATAAATAAACTAGGTGTCTCCTTTGAGCCTCCACAAATGTTACACTAGATCATCTTGCAGTTGATTATGAGTATATGTGTCTCGAACATCTTACCGTCTGGCGAGAAAAGAAGCGAACATGGATGACACTTGGTGATCAACATCTGCAAGAGGACCTTGGAGATAATACAGTTCAATATCAAACACTGGAGTCTCCCACTCGTTCTCAATGATCATGTTATACAAGATCACACAGGCAGTCATGACCTATAACATTCCAAAAATATTGATCAAGGTTATCAATTCCAATCACCAAATTTAGGGTTAACAAAAAAACTTTTGTTAATTAAAATCATATGAATGGATGTGTGTATGTGATGATTGTATGAATGCATGAATGGACTTGTGTGATTGTTATGAAGGGCAAGGATTGGTTTAAAGATGAAAACAACATCATCTAAATCAATTCCAAGCAGAAACAAATCAAGAGAAATTCAAAAACAAACAAAACAAGCTAATGGTCATTTTTGCCAATCTTGCTCACTAGCTCACTTTGAGTGTTTCTAGTCCAAGATTTCAAACAGAAACAAGTCCATTTATTTTCACCCCTTCCTAGATCAAGTGAAAGTGAACCCAAGCCCACCTTTTAAACCCACAGAAACATTTGGCAACCCCATTCAAATGACAATTCAAAATTGAATCTATATCATATGTGAAGATCACCATTTCTCAAAACCCAACCAAACCCGTGCACCTTGACAAATCCAATCAACCATAGACTACATAGTATGTGACTAGTACACCCACCAAATTTCATTCAAAAATTCAATTTCAAATCTCTTGTGGCCATTTCATCAAACACCTTGTAAACACAAATCAAATAAAACATCAAACACTATAGTGAGAAGTGTTGTGCCTAACTTGTCTCCCCTCTAGCTCACAACACACTCTTAGTAGATGTAGCTCACTGTAAACTCGACCATGTCATCAATGGTGACCATGCCCGATCCCAAATGGGCACCCCAATATCGACAGCAAGCTAGGAGCTTCCCTAGGCTCGCCAACCTTGTCTGGGACACAAGCCACCGTCCACCGCCACCCCCTGTCCAGTGCCCAAGCCTTGCCAGCCACTGGACCACTCAGAACGAGCGCGCCCAGTCTCTCTGCAACCATGCCGAGAGCGCGTCAGAGCGCCACGCTCGACATGCGAGCACAGACTGCGCCCCACCTTTGCCGCTTGCTGTTGGAGATATGCCCTAGAGGCAATAATAAATATAGTTACTATTATATCTTTGTGTTTATGATAAATGTTTACATTCATGCTATAATAGTATTAACAAGGAAACATTAATACTTGTGTGATTTGTAAACTAAATTAGAGTCCCTAGCAAAGCCTCTTTATAATACTAGCTTGTTGGTTAATAAATGATTGTGGTTTCCCTATCATGAACATTGAGATGTTATTAACAACAAGATCATATCGTTAGGAGAATGGTATGATGGACATACTCCTATAGATAAGCGTAGCATAAAGATCAAGTCATTTTAATAGTTCAATTGCTATATGCTTTCTGATACATAGTAACCTAATTCCTTCGACCATGAGATCATGCATATCACTATCACCGGAAGGATGCTTTGATGACATCAAACAACACACCGTAACTGGGTGGCTATAAAGGTGGCATTGAGTGTTCGGAAAGTATTGGTTGAGACACATGGATCAAGAGTGGGATTTGTCCATCCATATGACGGATAGATATACTCTGGGCCCTCTCAGTGGAATGTCATCCAATTAGCTTGCAACCATGTGACTGGCCCACAAGGATCACATATCACGGGAACGAGAAAAGAGTACTTATCAGTAACGAGGTTGAACTAGGTATGCAGAGATACCGACGATCAAAACCTCGGATAAGTAAACTATCGTGCGATAAAGGGAAATTGGTATCGTATGTAAGTGGTTCATTCGATCGCAAAGTAATCGTAGAAATATGTGGGAGCCATGTGAATTTCCAGATTCCTCTATTGGTTATTGTTCGGAGAAGTGTCTCGATCATGTCCGCATAATTCACGAACCGTAGGGAGACACACTTAAGGATTCGACGTTGTTGAGTAGTTATGGAATGATGAGTAAGAGACCGAATGTTGTTCGGAGTCTCGGATGGGATCCGGGATATCACGAGGAGATCCAGAATGGTCCGGAGAATAAGATTCATATAAGGAAAGTCCTGTTTCGGGGTTGGAGAATGGTTCTGGTGTTTTCATTGGGAATGTTCTAGAAGGTTCCGGAATGTCTGGCACTCCGGAGGGGAAGGGTACATGAATGTGTCATAACAATTTGGAATGGTTGCATCATGTACTAGGTGTCATCGGTGAACAAAATAAAGGGTTAAATCAAATCCTAGTTTGAAAAGTCAAACGCCAATTTGAAAAGTCAAACGACTTTTTTGTTTGGTGGAGGGAGAGTAGGAAACCTACTTGGGGAGGAAGTCCCTCTCCCTCCACCGCCGGCCAAGGAGGCCGAGTTGGGGAGTGATTCCCCTCCCCTTGGCCGCACCCTCCCACCTATATAAGGAGGGGGAGGGCTACCCCTCCTAGACCTACACCTCTCTCCTCTAAACCTAAACCCTAGCCGCCGGCCTCCACCATTATCGCTGCTGCCTCCTAGGGTTTGCTAAGTCGCCGAGTTGGGGCTCCCCTCTTGCCCTAGCCGCCGGCCTTGCTCCCTCTCCTTGGTGCGTCTAAACCCTAGATCACCGAGGCTCTATCATAGTCCACCATACTCGCTCCGGCTTAAGGCGAAGCCCTGCGAGATCTCCCCTCTACTTCCGGTACCACGCCGTCGTACTGCAGGAATCGCGAGGAGAGTGCTACAACCTCCACTGCCTGCTGGAACAAGGGAGAAGAAGGTCTTCGTCGAGTACCGAACGTGTGACCGACTGCGGAAGCGCTGCCGGAACGCAGCGCCGGAAGGATCGTCTACACGATCTTGAGATCGGGAAGAGTACGACTACATCACCCACGAGAATCCGCTCTCGTTAAACACTTTGGAATCTTTGAGGGTGAGTTATTCTATCGACTCTTTGCTACAATCTAGTAGATAGATCTTGGCTTGTTTGTTTGTATGCGATAGAAATTTTTGTTTTCCATGCTACGAACCCCTACAGTGGTATCAGCGCCGTGTCTATATGTAGATCTGTTGCACGCGTAGAACACAATGGTCATTGTGGGCGGTGGTGCTTTTATTATCAATTGCTTCTTGTGTACTTTGCATCTTGCGGTATGATGGGATGAAGCGGCCCGGGCTAACTTTACATGACATCGTTCATGAGACTTGCTCCACGCTCAACATGCAACTTGTATTGCATAAGTGGCTTTGCGGGTGTCTGTCTCTCCCATTATAGTATAGATCCAATTTACAACGGGCACTTGATAGTTCAAACATCAACGTTGTGGTTCTTGTTCGTAAGTTAGATCGACACTTATTGAAAGCCCCAAACCACGTAAAATATGCAAAGAAATTAGAGGCGTCTAACTTTGTTTTGCAGGGGTGTGCTGTGATGTGATATGGCCATGATTGTGATTATATGTGATGTATGCAATGTTCCTTATTGTAAGTTGGCAACCGGCAGGAGCCATATGGTTGTCTTTAATTTATGTTAAGACCCGCGTGTCTATTCAAAGTAGTTGTAATAGTTGAAGCCGGTGGACGACAACCATGGAGCAGCATCATTGACCTTGATGCAATGCCGGTGATGATGGAGATCATGTTCGTGCTTGAAGATGGAGATCGGAAGCACAAAGAAGAAAGGCCATATCATATCACATATTATGAATTGCATGTGATGTTAGTCCTTTATGCATCTTGTATTGCTTAGTTAACGACGGTAGCATTATAAGATGATCCCTCAAGCACATGAATTTCAAGTTCCAAAGTGTTCATCCTTAGTAAGCACCATTGCTAAAGCTTGTTGTTTCGAAGCACCACGTGATGATCGGGTGTGTTAGATTCCGCAAGTGTATACAACGTGGGCAAGCCAGATTTTCTCATGCGGAAGCAAAGGTTTGATCTTGACGAGCCTAGCATGTACAGACATGGTCTCGGAACACGGATCACCGAAAGGTAAAGCATGAATCATATAGTAGATATGATGAACATGTCGATTGTTCGCCATTGAAGCAACATCAACTCTCGTGATGATCGGTTTTTGATGTGGTGGATTTGGTTCGTGTGATCACTAAAACAATGTGAGGGATATTGTTTTGAATGGGAGTTCACCTAGATTAATTTAACTATTAATTACAACTCAATTTGTCATAAACTTAGTCTAAACTATTGCAAATATGTTGTAGATCAATGGCGACCCCTACCATCAATTTTAATGCGTTCCTAGAGAAAGAAAAGTTGAAAAACAATGGAAGCAACTTTGCGGATTGGTTCCGCAATTTGAGGATTGTCCTTAATGCTGGAAATTTGACCTATGTGCTGGATGCACCGCTGGGTGACCCGCCTGCAGCTGATGCTACCGATGAAGTAAAGAATGTTTACCTCGCTCGGAAGAATCAGTACTCCACAGTTCAGTGTGCTATCTTGTATGGTTTATAATCTGAGCTTCAGAAAAGGTTTGAGAATTCAGACCCACATGATATGGTCCGTGAACTCAAATTGGTCTTTGAGACTCACGTGGCAGTTGAGAGCTATGAGGCTTCTGAAAAGTTCTTTAACTGCAAGATGGAAGAGGGCAGCTCCGTCAGTGAGCATGTGCTTAAGATGTCTAGGCTGCAAACAAACTTCAAAGCTTGGGTATAGTGATTCCTAATGCTTTGGGGATTTACCGTGTCCTCCAATCACTGCCACCAAGTTACAAGAACTTTGTGATGAACTACAATATGCAAAGCATGAATAAGCAGTTGCCAGAACTCTTCTCCATGTTAAAATCTGCAGAAATGGAGATCAAGAAAGAGTACCAAGTTTTGATGGTCAATAAGACCACCAAATTCAAGAAAGGCAAGTCTAAGCAAAAGGGACACTTCAAGAAGGGTGGTAAGAAAGTTACCGCACCGACGAAGAAGACCAAGGCTGGACCCAAGCCTGATACAGAGTGCTTTTACTGTAAGGGAGAAGGTCACTGGAAGCGGAATTGCCCAAAGTACTTGGCGGATTTGAAGAACGGCAACATCAAGAAGAAAGGTATATCCGATATACATGTTATTGATGTGTATCTCACTAGTACTCGTAGTAGTGCCTGGGTATTTGATACTGGTTCGGTTGCTCATATTTGTAACTCGAAACAGGTGCTGCAGAATAAACGGAAGCTAGCGAAGAACGAGGTGACGATGCGCGTTGGAAATGGATCAAAGGTTGATGTGATCGCGGTCGGCACGCTACCTCTTCATCTACCATCGGGATTAGTTTTATACTTAAACAATTGTTATTTGGTGCCTGCGTTGAGCATGAACATTATATCGGGATCTTGTTTATTGCGAGACGGTTACTTGTTTAAGTCCGAGAATAATGGTTGTTCGATTTATATGAGTAATATGTTTTATGCACATGCACCTTTGATAGATGGTCTATTCTTATTGAATCTCTATAGTGGAAATACACATATTAATAACATTGAAGCTAAACGTTTGAAATCGAGCGATAACTCGACCTATATGTGGCACTGTCGTCTTGGTCACATTGGAGTGAAGCGTATGAAGAAACTCCATTCCGATGGACTTCTTGAATCACTTGATTTCGAATCACTTGAAAGATGCGAAGCATGTCTAATGGGTAAAATGACTAAGACTCCATTTTCTAGTATGATGGAGCGAGCTATGGACTTATTGGAAATCATACATACCGATGTGTGTGGTCCAATGAGTGTAGCATCGCGCGGTGGTTACCGTTATGTTCTTACCTTCACGGATGACTTGAGTAGATATGGGTTTATCTATTTCATGAAACATAAGTCCGAAACTTTCGAGAAGTTTAAGGAATTTCAAAGTGAGGTTGAGAATCAATGTAACAATAAGATTAAATTTCTACGTTCTGATCGTGGAGGTGAATATCTAAATTACGAGTTTGGCGAGCATTTGAAGAAATGCGGAATACTTTCACAATTGACACCGCCGGGAACACCACAGCGTAATGGTGTGTCCGAACGTCGTAATCGAACTCTCTTAGATATGGTTCGTTCTATGATGTCACTTACAGATTTACCGCTATCATTTTGGGGTTATGCATTAGAAACAGCCGCATTCACTTTAAATAGGGCACCATCTAAATCCGTTGAAACGACACCGTATGAATTATGGTTTGGGAAGAAACCTAAATTGTCGTTCCTTAAAGTTTGGGGTTGCGAAGCCTATGTAAAGAAGTTACAACCGGACAAGCTTGAAACCAAAGCGGAAAAATGCGTCTTCATAGGATACCCAAAGGAAACTATTGGGTATACCTTCTATCATAGATCCGAAGGCAAAATCTTCGTTGCCAAGAATGGATCTTTTCTAGAGAAAGAATTTCTCTCAAAAGAAGTGACTGGAAGGAAAGTAGAACTCGATGAGGTTGTCGAACCTTCTCTCGAACTTGCGAGTAGCGCAGCACCGGAAGAAGTTCCTGTGGTGCCTGCACCAATAAGAGAGGAAGCTAATGATGATGATCATGAAACTTCGGTTGTAGTTGCTACAGAACCTCGCAGGTCAATGAGAACTCGTACCACTCCTGATTGGTATGATCCCGTTATGAGTGTCATGTTGGTGGACAACACCGATGACCCTGCGACATATGAGGAAGCGATGAGGAGCCCAGATTCCAATAAATGGCAAGAAGCCATGAAATCCGAGATTGGATCCATGTACGAAAACCAAGTATGGACTTTGGTGGACTTACCGGATGGCAGTAAGGCTGTCGAGAACAAATGGATTTTCAAGAAGAAAACAGATGCTGATGGTAATGTTACTGTCTATAAAGCTCGACTTGTCGCAAAAGGGTTTCGACAAATTCAAGGAGTTGACTACGATGAGACATTCTCACCAGTAGCGAAGCTAAAGTATGTGAGGATTATGTTAGCAATCGCTGCATATTACGATTATGAGATATGGCAAATGGATGTCAAAACAGCATTCCTTAATGGAGACATTGATGAAGAGTTGTATATGATGCAACCCAAAGGTTTTGTCGATCCTAAAGATGCTAACAAGGTATGAAAACTTCAACGGTCCATATATGGATTGAAGCAAGCATCCCGAAGTTGGAATCAACGTTTTGATAAAGTAATCAAAAGTTTTGGTTTTATACAAACTTATGGAGAAGCTTGTATTTACAAGAAAGTGAGTGGGAGCTATGTAGCATTCTTAATACTATATGTAGATGACATATTGTTGATTGGGAATGATGTAGACCTTCTTAATAGTGTCAAGGAATATTTGAATAATAGTTTTTCAATGAAAGATCTTGGCGAAGCAGCTTACATATTAGGCATAAAGATTTATAGAGATAGATCGAGACGCCTAATATCATTGTCACAAAGTACATATTTGGACAAAGTTCTAAAGAGGTTTGGAATGGAAGATAGCAAGAAAGGGTTCTTGCCCATGTTGCCCAATACGACCTTGAGTAAAACTCAAAGTCCGACAACGGCAGAAGATAGAGAAAGGATGAGTAAGACTCCCTATGCCTCAGCCATAGGATCTCTAATGTATGCCATGCTATGTACTAGACCCGACATTGCATATGTTGTTAGTTTGACTAGCAGATATCAAAGTGATCCAGGAGTAGATCATTGGACAGCGGTCAAAAACATCCTTAAGTACTTGAGAAGAACTAAGGATATGGTTCTTTCTTATGGAGGTGATGAACAGCTCGTTGTTAATGGTTACACCGATTCTAGTTGGAACACCGATCCGGATGATTCTAAATCACAATCTGGATACGTATTTACTTTGAATGGTGCAACAGTTAGCTGGAGGAGTGCAAAGCAAAGCGTTGTGGCAAGATCTTCAACTGAATCGGAATACATGGCTGCTTCGGAGGCTTCGCAAGAAGCGATATGGATGAAGGAGTTCATTACAGAGCTCGGTGTGGTTCCAAGTGTGCTGGACCCAATGTCTATCTACTGTGATAACATGGGCGCCATAGCTAATGCGCAAGAACCAAGGTCACACAAGAAGTTGAAGCACATCAAGCTACGTTTTCATGCTATTCGAGAACATGTCCAAGATGGTGACATAAAGATTTGCAAAGTACACACAGATCTGAATGTGGCGAATCTGTTAACTAAACCTCTCCCGAGGGCAAAACATGACCAAAACACCAAACGGCCATGGGTGTTCGGTATATTACCATGTACTCTAGATTAGTTGACTCTAGTGCAAGTGGGAGACTGTTGGAGATATGCCCTAGAGGAAATAATAAATATAGTTATTATTATATCTTTGTGTTTATGATAAATGTTTACGTTCATGCTATAATAGTATTAACAAGGAAACATTAATACTTGTGTGATTTGTAAACTAAATTAGAGTCCCTAGTAAAGCCTCTTTCTAATACTAGCTTGTTGGTTAATAAATGATTGTGGTTTCCCTATCATGAACATTGAGATGTTATTAACAACAAGATCATATCGTTAGGAGAATGGTATGATGGACATACTCCTATAGATAAGCGTAGCATAAAGATCAAGTCATTTTAATAGTTCAATTGCTATATGCTTTCTGATACATAGTAACCTAATTCCTTCGACCATGAGATCATGCATATCACCATCACCGAAATGATGCTTTGATGACATCAAACACCACACCGTAACTGGGTGGCTATAAAGGTGGCATTGAGTGTTCGGAAAGTATTGGTTGAGACACATGGATCAAGAGTGGGATTTGTCCATCCATATGACGGATAGATATACTCTAGGCCTTCTCGGTGGAATGTCATCCAATTAGCTTGCAAGCATGTGACTGGCTCACAAGGGATCACATATCACGGGAACGAGAAAAGAGTACTTATCAGTAACGAGGTTGAACTAGGTATGCAGAGATACCGACGATCAAAACCTCGGATAAGTAAACTATCGTGTGACAAAGGGAAATTGGTATCGTATGTAAGTGGTTCATTCGATCGGAAAGTAATCATAGAAATATGTGGGAGCCATATGAATTTCCAGATTCCTCTATTGGTTATTGTTCGGAGAAGTGTCTCGATCATGTCCGCATAATTCACGAACCGTAGGGAGACACACTTAAGGATTCGACGTTGTTGAGTAGTTATGGAATGACGAGTAAGAGACTGAATGTTGTTCGGAGTCTCGGATGGGATCCGGGATATCACGAGGAGATCCGAAATGGTCCGGAGAATAAGATTCATATAAGGAAAGTCCTGTTTCGGGGTTGGAGAATGGTTCCGGTGTTTTCATCGAGAATGTTCTAGAAGGTTTCGGAATGTCCGGCACTCCGGAGGGGAAGGGTACATGAATGTGTCATAACAAGTTGGAATGGTTGCATCATGTACTAGGTGTCATCGCTGAACAAAATAAAGGGTTAAATCAAATCCTAGTTTGAAAAGTCAAACGCCAATTTGAAAAGTCAAACGACTTTTTTGTTTGGTGGAGGGAGAGTAGGAAACCTACTTGGGGAGGAAGTCCCTCTCCCTCCACCGCTGGCCAAGGAGGCCGAGTTGGGGAGGGACTCCCCTCCCCTTGGTCGCACCCTCCCACCTATATAAGGAGGGGGAGGGCTACCCCTCCTAGACCTACACCTCTCTCCTCTAAACCTAAACCCTAGCCGCCGGCCTCCACCATTGTTGCCGCCGCCTCCTAGGGTTTGCCAAGTCACCGAGTTGGGGCTCCCCTCTTGCCCTAGACGCCGGCCTTGCTACCTCTCCTTGGTGCGTCTAAACCCTATATCACCAAGGCTCTATCATAGTCCACCATACTCGCTCTGGCTTAAGGCGAAGCCCTACGAGATCTCCCCTCTACTTCCGGTACCACGCCGTCGTGCTGCCAGAATCGCGAGGAGAGTGCTACAACCTCCGCTGCCTGCTGGAACAAGGGAGAGGAAGGTCTTCGTCGAGTACCGAACGTGTGACCGACTGCGGAAGCGCTGCCGGAACGCAGCGCCGGAAGGATCGTCTACACGATCTTGAGATCGGGAAGAGTACGACTACATCACCCACGAGAATCCGCTCTCGTTAAACACTTTGGAATCTTCGAGGGTGAGTTATTCTATCGACTCGTTGCTACAATCTAGTAGATAGATCTTGGCTTGTTTGTTTGTACGTGATAGAATTTTTTTGTTTTCCGTGCTACGAACCCCTACACTTGCGTGCGTGATCACCACCGCCCCAGGAACCGCCAGGACATGCCCATTCACCGCCACGCATCTACGAGAGCCCGTGTGCCATTAATTTTCCCGTCGGACCCGCCCAGAGCATCGAAGTGTTCCAACCGCATCGCATCGCATCGCCCCACGCCTCGCCACCATGCCGTTGAGCTTCGCCAGGAGGCAGCGCACCGTCCCCTACCCCTAGCCATGTTGTTAGCCCGTTGTGCAGACGACCACGACGAGCTCCACCCGCACCCTTCGGTCCCCTCATTGCACTATAAATAGAGGCCTCCCCCGTTCGATTTCAGCACACCATCTCACTCCCCACCTCTCACTGATCACACCCACTCATCCCCGGAGCAAGGCGAGCACCAAGTGGCCAGAATTTCACCGAAGTCCACCGCTGCTATAGGAGAAGGGTGTCGTCGATTGGAGCCGCCCTAGGAGGAGCCACCGGTACCAGGAGGATCACCGTCGTTGACTTTGTCGTTCGCCCCCATCGCCGACCATCGCCAGAGCCCAGGTGAGCCGTCACTGACCCCCACTGGCCGCGCTAGGGTTCGACCTCGCCGCGTTCTATTCAGACATGGACGATGAACCTTAGCCGTAGATCTAGCTTCTAAACCTATGGCCCTAATCACCCCATAGCCCTTCGCACCCCTCTGTCTCACTGACGAGTGGGGACAGCCACTTAAACCATCCGCGCGCGCTGTGCGTAGTGGGCCGGCCCAGTTACACTCCCGCGCGACTCAGTAATTCAAATTTAGGCTTATCCATTTAGTTTCAAACTTAGTTCTGTATCTAGATTCAAAAATCAACCTAGGTCGATTCACTAAACCAAATTACATGAAACTAATTTTGTTACAAAGGTAGTGAAATTCTTAATCCAAGCCTGTTGGATTCAAATCATTTGGAATTACAGATCACCTATAGTAAAAAGAACAAGGCAGAGACTTTTTTGCATTCAAACTGTTTTCAAAATTCAATCATAAAAGCTTTTGAGTTGATTCCAACTCTCAAAAATCACATTTGATAAGACCTTTCTCAATATATAAAAATATCTAGGTTTACTTGCAGAAATATTGGACAAGTAATAAAAGAATGCCCCATAGGCATTTCTAGTCACTTTAATTATTTAAAATAAAAAGGTTAAACCTTATTAAATTGTGATACCACTTTAAATCACATTCCCAAGTACTAAAATATGTGGTGATGACATGTGTTAACATGATCCCATGTTTTAGTTGGAGAATATTAAATCTTAAGTAGTTTTTCAATGAGTAGAAATTACTTTTCTAAAATAAAATAAAAAGAACTTTTGCCTTAATGTTTGTAATGTTTGCGATGATGCTAGATCATCTAGTAAAAACCTTGGTGTGATAAATAGAAGTAGTTAAGAATTGTTTGGTGATTGTGTACTTCGTATTTATTTATAGAAGCTAGTACAGATCAAGGATACAAAGAGTAAGGAGGATACTACGAGGAGGAAGCAGAGGAGAACTTCAACCACTGCACTGCACAAGGAAAGCCTAACACTACAAGTTAACTAGCAAGCTACCACTTGCAAGCTATTAACTGAGCAAGCTAGAACTTTGCAAGTTAACCCTTGCATTATGACTATGACAACTAGAGGCACTAGACATGCCTTGGTTATATCAACTGATGATACCAAATCCCAGTTTTATTTGCAAGCTTAGTTATTTTATTTCTTTATCAAAGCTTTTATTTTGTGTTTACTTAGTGAATTGTAGATTTTAGAAAAATGTTTAAAGGTAGCATAAAGAGCATAAAACTTGGCCTAAGTTAGATAAATCTTGATGTCATCCTGAGGCATGAGATTGAAGTTAGATATTTCACACTTGATTACCACCCCTCATTAGTGTTTAACCCCAACTTTAGTGGCTAGTGCTAAGCATAAAACTTGATCACTTTAGATGGGAATACTTGGTGAAAATGGTTATGAAAACCTTAAAATGATGAGTCATTCTAATGAAATGTTTTGAAATGTGTTCTTGAACACCAGATGATTTTGATGATGAAAATGTTGAGGCATGAGCCTTAGCCCTTTATAAAACTGATGGTTGTCTGGATGCGATACCATTCCAATTTTACCGTACAACCATAATACCCGAATTTGGGTAGGGCTTGACTGGAAGTTTATATACCTTAGTATGGGTTCCCTTGCGGCCAAGGTTTGAGCTGAGGCTACCTTGTGAGGATTGTCCACCTGTGCAGTTCCCAAGATGACAGATGGTCATGGTTGGGAGGCCAAACTCATGGGAGAGGTGCCTATACTAGGACGTGTAATTAAAAGGTTAGGATTTATTATCTGCATACTAAGTATGGTGAATTCAGGATTGTTCCTTACGGATGTATCGAATATTGTGATGAAAGTGTACCACCTCTGTAGAGTGTCAAACTATTCGAATAGCCGCGTCCGCGGTTATGGATAGTTGGAGTGGCCATACTATTACGTCGTCAGATGTTTTCAAAATGACTTGTGATTTGAATCATGACTTTGACTTGACCACAACAGGGTTGTGATATGAAAACACAAGTTCCCACTTAGGTGTTATAAAACTTTCAACTAGCTTTCTTTGCTACTAAACTTAGTTAAGCTAAACCTGGATTTTTGCAAAACAACCAAGACCTTAGTATTCCTATTCAAAACCACTTCACTTGTTAGTCTTAGTTTGCGAGTACTTAAAGTGTACTCATGGCTTTATCCCTGGTATTCCTGTGGCCATACTATGAACAGGACTATCAGGAGGATGGATCACAGGAAGGTTATGACAACTAGGATCATCTCCCATCGTCAGCATTTCCTGTGACCATGAAGATGGAGTCTCGCCCACACTACCGTTATTATTATATTATTCCGCTGCTATGATTGTACTAAGACTGGATCATGGGATCCTTTATTTGTTGTAAGACCTTATGTATGGTTTGTAATGGATGATGTATTGTGATATCCAATCTGTTATGTCTCACAAAAATGTTAATCCTGGGATTGTGATGTATGGCATAACAGGCATCTGGGATTAAAAATCCGGGTGTTGACAAGACCTCATCTTTCGACCAGGTAAGGGCAGGGTACCTGACAATGGCAAATCAAGCTCGCAGCACACCGGATGCCCTCTCCACATCCTTCCTGCAAGCCTCCTGCTATGTAGCAAATGGAGCTCGTAGCACACCAGATGCCCTCTCCACATCCTTCATGCAAGCCTCCTGCTATGTGGCAAATCAAGCTTTCTTTTCTCTAGACACAAGGTTTGAGATTGTCTTCACAAATGTTGACCATCTTGGGTAGATGCCATCTACCAAGTAGTATCCCTTGTCATACTAGTGGTCATTGATCTTGGATTGGACTAGAGGAGTTGTGCCTTCAACTGTAGGGTTTCGTAGCATGGAAAACAAAAAATTCCTACCGCATACACAAAACAAGCCAAGATCTATCTACTAGATTGTAGCAACGAGTCGATGGAATAACTCACCCTCGAAGATTCCAAAGTGTTTAACGAGAGCAGATTCTCGTGGGTGATGTAGTCGTACTCTTTCCGATCTCAAGATCGCGTAGACGATCCTTCCGGCGCTGCGTTCCGGCAGCGCTCCCGCAGTCGGTCACACGTTCGGTACTCGACGAAAACCTTCCTCTCCCTTGTTCCAGCAGGCAGCGGAGGTTGTAGCACTCTCCTCGCGATTCCGGCAGCACAACGGCGTGGTACAGGAAGTAGAGGGGAGATCTCGCAGGGCTTCGCCTTAAGCCGGAGCGAGTATGGTGGAGTATGAGAGAGTCCCTCGACGATCTAGGGTTTAGACACGCCGAGGAGGGGCTAGTGCCGGCGGCTAGGGTTTCACCTAGGCGGCGGCGGCGAGTGCCCTAGGGCCGGCGGCGGCTTGGAGGCGGCAGCGGCTTGGTACTAGGGTTTGGAGGAGAGGGTCTTGTGTGTCTCTAGGAGGGAGCCTTGCCCCTCCTTATATAGGTGGAGGGGCCGGCCGGCCAAGGGGAGGGAGAGGAGTCCCTCCCCAACTCGGCTTGGAGGTGGGCCGCCGGTTGGAGGAGGGAACTCCTCCCCAACTCGGTTTCCCCCTTCCTCATCTTTTCCTCTTTCCAAATTTAGCCGTTTGACTTTTCAAACTAGCTATTTGACTTTTCAAACTAGGATTTGAATTAATCCTTTATTTGGTACAGCGATGACACTTAGTACATGATTCAATCATACCAACTTGATACAACACATTCATGTACCCTTCCCCTCCGGAGTGCCGGACATTCCGGAACATTCTAGAACATTCCCGATGAAAACACCGGAACCATTCCCCAACTCCGAAACGGGACTTTCCTTATATGAATCTTATTCTCCGGACCATTCCGGATCTCCTCGTGATATCCCGGATCCCATCCGGGACTCCGAACAACATTCGGTCTCTTTCTCATCATTCCATAACTACTCAAAACAACGTCGAATCCTTAAGTGTGTCTCCCTACGGTTCGTGAATTATGCAGACATGATCGAGACACTTCTCCGAACAATAACCAATAGAGGAATCTGGAAATTCATATGGCTCCCACATATTTCTACGATTACTTTGCGATCGAATGAACCACTTACATACGATATCAATTTCCCTTTGTCTCACGATAGTTTACTTATCCGAGGTTATGATCGTCGGTATCTCTGCATACCTAGTTCAACCTCGTTACCGATAAGTACTCTTTTCTCGTTCCCGTGATATGTGATCCCTTGTGAGCCAGTCACATGCTTGCAAGCTAATTGGATGACATTTCACCGAGAGGGCCCAGAGTATATCTATCCGTCATATGGATGGACAAATCCCACTCTTGATCCATGTGTTTCAACCAATACTTTTCGAACACTCAATGCCACCTTTATAGCCACCCAGTTACGGTGTGGTGTTTGATGTCATCAAAGCATCCATCCGGTAAAGGTGATATGCATGATCTCATGGTCGAAGGAATTAGATTACTATGTATCAGAAAGCATATAACAATCGAACTATTAGAATGACTTGATCTTTATGCTACGCTTATCTATAGGAGTATGTCCATCATATCATTCTCCCAACGATATGATCTTGTTGCTAATAACATCTCAATGTTCATGATAGGGAAACCACAATCATCTATTAACCAACAAGCTAGTATTATATAGAGGCTTTACTAGGGACTTCAAATTAAGTTTACAAATCACACAAGTATTAATGTTTCCTTGTTAATACTATTATAGCATGAATGTAAACATTTATCATAAACACAAAGATATAATAATAACTGTATTTATTATTGCCTCTAGGGCATATCTCCAACATCAACAAGCTTGGCGAACACATTTGAACACTGCAACACGCTGATGTCATTGTTTGATTCTGCCATACCGAAGAAAGTATGCCAAATCCACAGATCATGATCTGCCACAGCCTCAAGCACCACACTGCATGATTCGTTGTGACCTTTGTACATGCCCTGATGCGCAAATGGGCAGTCCATGCCTAGTGCATACAGTATCCAAGCATCCCTGGAAACCCCCTAGTTGCATTCTGTGCCACGGTCCGAGCTGTGTCTTTTGCATTGTGTGTTCTCAGATAATTCTTTCCATACACTACCACATTTGTCCTGCAAAACCTGTATATGCAGCCAATGGCTATGGACTTAGCCATGCGGAGGTAGTCGTGTTGTGTATCTTCAGGAATTCCATATGCAAGCATCCGTGGGGAAACTATGCATTTTTGGATTATGGAGAAACCAAGAAAGACGGTGTCGTCTATCTTCAGTTTGAAATAGTCGTCGAACTCTCTCAATTTATTGGCGATCTTCAGAAAAAACTTTCGTCTCATTTTGAAACAGCACCGAAATATGATGTCGCCGTGCAATGGGTCATTGGCGAAGTAGCCGGTGTAGATCATGCAGTAGCCTTCCATCCTCTGCATCTGCTTACTCTTGCGCCGCCCAGGCCTCGAACCCCCAGCAAACGGCTTCTCATCACCGCCAGCGATCATGCCTAGGAGGGAAGTGGCGATCATGAGATGATCTTCGTTGCCGATGCTGTCTTTAGCGCTAGCAGAAATGTCGACTTCATCGTCTATCAGAGCGGCCAGCATCTCTTCCTTGTCCGAAAATCCATGCCTTTGGCAAACCGCTGAACACCTAATGGGCAGGGAAGTTGTATAGCAGGCTTGGAGCTATCAGGAGGCGTAACGACGACGATAGTGGGTGGGGAGGTGGCTTGGGAGGGCATAGGAAGTATTTCCGATGGATGCATGAGTATTTCTAGCACACTGAACGGTCGCCGATGGCGAGGGGTGGTAGCGCCAGCGCCAAAAATAATTGGGGGGAGGAAGGGGCGGGTTGGGCGTGATTTTGAGCATCGACACCCCCGATAGTCATTTAGGGGGACTTTAGAGCCACTGAGTGGATATGCTCTAAGATCGCGGGTATGGAAGGAGAAGCTATCTAGCACATTATATTCATGGGGCGAGGGAGTTTAGCCATTTAGTAAGCTATGTTTGAACCTATAAATGTTCAAAGGTAGCAAAAAAAAGTAGGCCGTAATTGTACACGAAGACAAAGACAATATATGTTAACCACAACAACATAGTCGCTAGATGGAAGTAGACAAGGAGATCCACGCCAAAAAGAAAGGGAGATGGAGAGGTACTAGATGGTTACTCGAAGAGCGGGTTAACCACCGTCACTAGCATGTCCCTTAAAAAGCATGAGATATGAAGCTATACATGATATAGCACGCCAAGATGCAAGAGGAGCTGGAGGAGAATTATTATTCCATTACTCCCTCCATTTAGAAATATAAGATGTTTTAGGTGAACCTACACATCAATGTACTAGCATGTCCCTTGAGATATGCGACTGTGCACGATAGCATGCCAAGAGGCAGGAGGAGATCGAGGAGGATTATTATGCTACAGTTTTGTGATGTGGGTGGACACACCTAGCAAGGAGGAAGAACTAATTGGAGCATGATAGTCATCACATAAGAAAAACAAAGATGTTGGTACTTAACATGTTTGCATTACGTGTTCAGCATGTATGTTTGTGAAGTCTCCCTCCGTCAAGAGATAAGTGAATTGGTTTTATCTAGATTTGGATGTATCTAGACATGTTTTAGTGTGTAGATCTTGGATATATAAGTGATCTGCAGTTTTCTATAGTCAAATAAGTCAAGATTATGGATTTTAGGGGTTGTTTAATTACTGCCATTGGATGCCCTGATCAGGGGCATCCTGACCATCCATCCTTTGTGTGTGGTTCCCCTGGTGCAGGTCCTATATAAAGGGGCCCTAGGGTTTGAGAAGATTATACTCATGCACTTTTGCTCTCTCTCACTCTCTCCCCTGCTCACTGATCAAGCTAGGACTGAAAGCACTAGGAAGAACCACTCACTACTGAAGATCAAGAACATGAGTGGAAGCAAATCAAGAGGAGGCCATGGCTGGACCTGATCAAGGTACACACCTCTGATCTCATATTTTGTGGCTTAATCTTGAGCTAGATGATCCTAAGCGATTCTAACAGTGGTATCAGAGCACCTAGCTTCAAGATTGAGCTCTTTATGTTAAGTTATCATGCTTTAGTGTGGTTGTTCTTCCTAGTTTGATCATGTTTTGGTTGCTAGAGATTTTGTTCAGATCATGTTCTTGCTTAAGAACTGCATAAAGTTTATGTTTTAGCCCTATATTTACTAAGTTTAAGTTCTGTTTGATCAAGAATAGGTGCTAGGGTTGCTTTTATGCAATTTTTATGTGGGGATTTGAGTTGTTGGTGCAAACACTAATCCCCAATTCCTGACGAACCCTAACCCTAGTTCATCGAATTAAAGAACCCTAACCCTAATTTCCCCAATTACTCAAGAACCCTAACCCCAATTCCCAAATTGGACGAACTCTAACCCTAATCTAATGCTAAAGAGGTGGTGGACGTGTACCTTATGGGCCTCGTCGTTGTCACTGGCCATGGCAGCGGCGGAGACGACCTTCTAAGCTGGCAGATATGCTCGAGTTTGGCCCGTGCGGTCTCACCGTCCACCACACCGGGCCGTGGCAGTGCTCCTGCTAGCGCTTATCACCGCCGGGAGCCTCCATGGTGCTGGACGCGAGGTCGTCGACGCCGACGCAGGGACGACTGTGCACGCACGTCGTCTCCTCGCAAAGGGCGCTGCCTAGAGCCGCTCGACGGAGGTGCGCGCTAGCCAAAGCCGCACGCAGCTCCGGCAAGGGGGCCTGGACGACACCGTTATCATGCCTTCTCCTCTGGCGCTGGCGCTCCTTACCGCCGTCGTTTGCTCTCTCTCTCGCTCGTGTCATGGGAGGCAGCAGGAGAAGGGGAAATGGGGGCTAGGGCTCGAGGGGGCTGTCTCGCGTTGGCCTCGTGCTGACCGGGCGCCACCTCCACCGTTGGATCACATCCAATGGCCCGCAGCGTTGGCTGCCTAACAGGCCGAGCAGGCTACTAAGGGGAGACGGGCTAGGCTATTTTTGGCCCAGTCCGAAAGTTGTTGTTTAGTTTTCCCTTATTAATAAAGAAAAGGGGGCTGGGCCAAATCGTTTATGGGCTCAGTTTGACTGTTTGAAACTAATGTTTCTTCCTTTTCTTTAAAATCTAAGATATAACAGTTAGGGTTTATATATAAATAGTTCTTGGGGCTAAATTTTTGGCATATTTTATTATGTCAATTATGGAAAATAATTATGTGACAAATTATTCTTTTGTCGTGCAATTATGTACCTCACTTAAGCAAGTTTAATGTGTTTTATTATGATTAGTTAATACTTTTGTTGTGTTTATTATATTTAGTTGGTTCTTTTTGTTTGATTTCCAAACAAATTGTGATAATAATTTTTTGCTGCAAAATAAAGTTTGTAAGTCCTCAAATTAAGCATGGCTTATGTCAATCATTCTGGCCAAAGCTGATTGATGGGCATTTTGACCATGAAATTTTATTGGTGTGGTTCACTTCTGGACAAAGCTGATGTGTTCCAGATTGATAAATAATTATATATAATTAAAGGATTTAATTAAGTGTGGCTTATATCTGTCATTCTGGCCAAAGCTGATTGGCAGATATTTTGATCACAATTTTTTTTTGATCATGTCTATTTCTGGCCAAAGCTGATGTATACTAGATTGATGAAAGAAGTATAAAACTGTGATGATTATTTAAAGCATTTGTTTTATTTTGCAGCATCTAATGCCTCTCAAATTGCCGGTATTATAAATGGCATAGAACAGTTGACTGGTAGCAATTTTGGTACTTGGAAGGAGAAGCTTGAGATCACTTTAGCTTTGTTGAATATAGATTATGCCCTCCTTAAGGATCCTCCTATAGCACCTACTGAAGGTGATGAAAATTATGATGCCCTTAAAAGGGCTTATGATGATGAGAAAACTAAGTGGGAGGATTCAAATTGTAAGTGCCTCATGATTATTACGGGCTCCATTACTCAAAGTATGAGGGGAGCTGTCCCAGACTCTCAGACTGCCAAGGGTTACCTTGGAAAGATTGAGGACCAATTTAAGGGATCATCCAAAATTTATGCAACAAGCCTCATTAGAAGGCTTATTGATGAAAGGTATAATCCAACTGGGAGTCTGAGAGAACATATCATGAGGAAAATTAACATGGCCACTAAACTTAAGACAATGGAAATGGAAATCTCTAAAGGTTTCCTTGTCCATTTTATTATGTCATCCTTGCCCACGGAGTTCTCTCCGTTCACCATCAATTACAATGCGATGGATTCTAAATGGGGCATGGATGAAATAATGGCTAGATGTGTACAAGAGGAGGAAAGGATTAAAGCTGGACGAGTTGATCATGTCAATCAGTTCAAACATTCTCTAAAGAAGAAAAAGTTTATAAATCCTAAGCCTGCCCAGTTTAAAGATAAAGGACAGTCTTCTAAGTTCTTTCAGCAAAAGAACTCTAACAGAGCTCCTAATGCAGATGCACCCCTAATGCTGATGGTAAATATCCTAATGGATGTCACTTTTTTAGAAAAAGTGGACACGTCCAGAGGGATTGTATTGGGTTCATGAAATGTCTCAATAAGAAAGGTACTAATGTTATAACCTTTGTTGACGAATACCTTTATGTTGATTATGCCACCAATACATGGTGGGTTAACTCAGGTGCAACAATTCATGTTGCAAACTCCTTATAGGGATTCGATACGAAGAGGACCCTAAGAAGAGGGGAAATAACCATTAGAGTTGCTAATGGTGTTGAAGCCGAATCTGAGGCTATTGGAGAGTTTACACTTACACTCCATAGTGGCTTTATGTTTTTACGTAATGTACTTTATGTACCGTCTATGAGACGAAACCTTGTGTCCATTTCATGCTTAGATGATGATGGTTTTCACTGTGACTTTGGGAACAAGAGATGTATAATTATGTTTGACAATAATGATGTTGGTCTTGCCTTACGACAAGACAAACTTTATCTTGTTTCCTTAAGTGATTCCATAAGTGAAGTTAATGCTTCCTCTAATGTAAATGTTAGTACCAAGCATAAGTGCAATGATGATGAGACTTCTTCGAAACTATGGCACTATCGTCTAGGCCATATTTCAAGGGGGAGAATCGAGCGTCTCATTAAGGAGCAAGTTCTTCATCCTTCAAATTTATCAGATGCTTATCTGGATCATTGTATTGATTGCATCAAAGGGAAATATGCTATAAGAATTAAGAAAAAGGAGCAAGTTCTTCATCCTTTAAATTTCTTAGATGCAGATCTGGATCATTGTATTGATTGCATCAAAGGGAAATATGCTAAGAGAATTAAGAAAGGTGCAAATCAAAGCATGGGAGTCTTAGAAATTGTTCATACAGATATCTTTGGTCCGTTTAATGTGAAATCAGTGGATGGTTTTGATTCCTTCATAACATTCACTGATGACTTCTCCCGCTTTGGATACATATATCCTATCAAAGAAAGATCTGAGGCATTAGAAAAGTTCAAGATATTTAAAGCTGAAGTTGAGAATCAAGCTGGTCAAAAGATCCAAGTTGTAAGGTCTGACCATGGTGGTGATTACTACGGAAGACACACTTCTTATGGCCAAATTCCTGGACCTTTTGCTAAGTTCCTACAGGAAAATGGTATTGTTGCTCATTATTCAGCACCGGGCGAACCTCGGCAAAATGGAGTCGCTGAAAGGCGGAATCGTACTCTTATGGATATGGTAAGGAGTATGTTAAGTCACTCCACTTTGCCGCTTGGTTTATGGATAGAAGCTCTAAAGACAGCTGCACATATTCTTAATAAGGTTCCCAGTAAATCGGTGCCGAAAACACCACATGAATTATGGACTGGGAGAAAACCTACCCTGAGTTATTTGCATGTGTGGGGCTGCCCTGTCGAGGCAAGAGTTTTCAATCCAATTATGGGAAAGCCCCAAGATTGTCAGCTGCCATTTCATTGGTTATCCTGACAAATCTAAGTCATATCGTTTCTATTGTCCAAAGCAATCACTAAGTTTGTTGAAACAAGACACGTTGTATTCTTGGGAAGTGAATATGTCCCGATACCTATGATACAAGAACCAGCGCTTCCTATTCATGTTGAGGTTACACCTCCAGTTGAAAGAACTGCTAATCCTACCCCTGCTGAGATACCTGTGACTCCGTCAGAGTCTATACCTAATGATACTTCTACGGAAGATCCTCAGCAGCCTGAAGTTGTGATTGAGGTACCAAATAACGCACCTCTTAGAAGGTCAAAGCGGGCTAGAAAGTCTGCTATTCCTGATGATTATGTGACTTATATGAGTGAGGATCTAAATGAGTCGATGTTGGATGATGATCCTGCATCATTTAAGGAAGCCATACAAAGTGATCATTCATCAGAATGGATTGATGCTATGAAAGATGAAATGAAGTCCATGAGCATTAATGATGTATGGGACTTAGTAGAAATTCCCAAAGGAGACAAAACTGTGGGCAGCAGATGGGTCTATAAGACCAAATGTGACTCCAAGGGTGATATCGAAAGGTTCAAAGCAAGGCTTGTGGCTAAGGGCTTCACTCAAAGAGAAGGTATTGATTATAATGATACTTTTTCACCTGTCTCTTCTAAGGACTCATTCAGAATTATTATGGCACTTGTGGATCATTATGATCTAGAGTTGCATCATATGGATGTCAAAACGGCATTTCTGAATGGTGACTTACATGAGGATGTTTACATGGCTCAACCGGAAGGTTTTGTTATGGAAGGAAAAGAACATTTATGATGTCGTCTTAAGAAATCCATTTATAGATTGAAGCAAGCCTCAAGGCAATGGTACTTCAAGTTTGATCAAGTCATAAAGAATTTTGGTTTCAAGGAGAATGAAGTGGACAATTGCATTTATGTGAAGTTCAGGGGGAGCAATTTTGTCTTCCTGATACTGTACGTTGATGACATACTCTTAGACAGTAGCGATAAAAATATGCTGCTGGAAACTAAAAGGTTTCTCTCTTCAAAGTTTGACATGAAAGATCTTGGTGAAGCCGCTTATGCCTTAGGCATTCAAATTCACCGAGATAGATCCAGAGGAATCTCGGGGCTATCACAAAGAACGTATATTGAGAAGGTACTCAAAAAGTTCAATATGCATAAGTGCTCGGCCTCGCCTGCTCCTATTGTCAAGGGCGATAAGTTTGGGACTTTTTAGTGCCCAAGTAATGATTATGAATCTACGCCGATAAAGTCAGTTCCTTATGCTTCAATCATTGGAAGTATGATGTATGCACAAGTGTGCACTCGCCCTGACTTAGCATTCATAACCGGGATGCTTGGAAGATATCAGTCTAATCCAGGGTTGGATCACTAGAAGGCTGCTAAGGAAGCTTTGCGTTATCTACAAGGCACTAAAGGCCTCATGCTCACATATAAGAGAACTGATAACCTCGAGGTGGTGGGTTATTCAGATGCTGATTTTGCAGGGTGTGTTGACACTAAGAAATCCACATCAGGTTATATTTTCACACTTGCAGAAGGAGCTATTTCTTGGAAAAGCACCAAGCAAAGTGTTACTGCATCGTCAACAATGCAGGCAGAGTTTATGGCATGTTATGAGGCAACCAGGCAGGCAGTATGGCTGAAGAATTTCATTCCGGGTTTAAGAGTGGTTAACAGTGTATCTGAGCCACTCACTCTTTTCTGCGATAATCAACCTGCGGTGATCTATTCAAGTAACAACAAGTCAAGTGGTGTTGCCAAACACATTGACATTAAGTATCTTGTTGTGAAAAGATAGAATCCATGATCAGACAATAAGTATTAAACATATAAGGACTAATGTAATGTTAGCGGATCCACTTACGAAAGGCTTGCCACCCAGTGTGTTTAAAGAGCACGTTGCTAACATGGGATTGGCAGAAAGCTTTTGATCCTGGAAATTGGACCCTTATGACACCATCTCCCCATAAGCTAAGAAGGGTTCTTCTCTTCGATGGAATGACGTACTGTAGTCAATTAGTTCAATGGTACTTAACTGGCCATTGCAATTTATTGTCTCTGTATAAGTTTCAACAAAGAGTTGAGCTCATAAGTTTAATAAATATAAGTTTTTGGAGCTCCTAAGTTAAAGCTTTGTTTTGAAATAAAGCGGTATATTGTAGTAACTGGATTCTGCGGTACTCTATGACCGTTTTAATTATGTTGTCTCATATGCTGTTTTGTTGAAAAATGGGTTTATAAGTTTATCCTTACGATCAAGAGGGAGAATATTGGATATATAAATGATCTGCAGTTTTCTGTAGTCAAATAAGTCAAGATTATGGCTTTTATGGGTTGTTTAATTACAGCCATTAGATGCCCTGATCAGGGACATCCTGACCATCCATCCTTTGTGTGTGGTTCCCCTGGTGCAGGTCCTATATAAAGGGGCCCTAGGGTTTGAGAAGCTTATACTCATACAGTTTTGCTCTCTCTCACTCTCTCCCCTGCTCATTGATCAAGCTAGGACTGAAAGCACCGGGAAGAACCACTCACTGCTGAAGATCAAGAACATGAGTGGAAGCAAATCAAGAGGCCATGGCTGGACATCCAAATCAAGGTACACACCTCTAATCTCATCTTTTGTGGCTTAATCTTGAGCTAGATGATCCTAAGGGATTCTAACAGTAGATACATTTAAATCTAGACAAAGGCAAGTCACTTATTTCTAGACGGAGAGGGTATATCAATTTCTACCCTTCTCTATTAATGCCTTCATATTTTTTTTTCTTAGTAGCGCAAGTCAACTAACAATACCCTAGAACTTTGCTGTAATAGTATCTTCAACCGATTTTTCAATTTTTTTACCTTCCAAGCATTGAATTCGAAGTTTAAATTTGATGGACTAATAAACCATTAGGAATTTATCACTGAAAGAAAAACTTTATTTGAGAATAAGTGCTACAAAAGCTTCTAATGGAGCTGCCACGCAGCCAAATAGTAGCTGCTTTGACTTCTATTGAAGAGAACTTCAGACAGGAAACTCAATCCATTAAAACAAGAAGAAAGGAGTGAATCGCCACACACATCCATTAAAAAAAGAAAGCTGATAATCTCACATACAAGGAGAAATCAGCGCAATACCATCATGACTGCATAACCGAGCATTACCACCATTGTCGAATACCAGAGTGATTTTTTCTTCTAACAAAGAGCTTGAGATGCCAACTACTAGTAAGATAAAAGAGCTCACTCGTCATCTATCTACGGTACAACAGGCAAACTGAGGAGATCAACTTCTTAGTCGTCGAACAGGCTCAAGCCCATTCCCTCACCGTCGGATTCACCATCGGATTCCTCCTCCTCTTCGGGAGCAGCCGCAGCACCACCAGATGGCACGGCAGCAGCTGGTGCGGCGGCAGCAAACTTGCTGGGGTCCTGCACTCCAACAGAATATGCATTAGATACCAAGACAAGCATCCCCAAATTAGAATTCCATTACTTTGTCCCGTGAAAAAAAAATAGTCTGGGCATTCAGTATGTAACGAGAGCTAGAGATTCATTAAACTAGAATTACATGTTCTAACTTGCTCAACTAACAATAAAGTCAGAACAACGTTTCGTGAGGCACAGACATTTTGAAAACCAGCAACCATATATTGCTACCAAAAGATCCTCATGCATTTCAGCCAAGATTAGGGAAAACATGAACCAAAACAGCAGGTTTACCTTGAGGTACTCCTTGATCTGATCAGCATGGGGGTACGAGTAATCTGTCTCCACGGCAACAGCAAGCACGTTCTTGTACCCATTGAGGAACATGTGCGGCGCAGCAGCCATGGTTGGGTACGAGACCGCCAGCGACAGTGAGGCGACCATGGAGACACCAGAACCAAACTTCTCCATGAGGTCTTCGTCGGTGAGGTCAAGAACCTCAGGGCTGAACACCGACCCATCATCATAGACATTGGTGATCACAAGACCATAGGAGAAAGGGCGGATACCAAGCTTGGCAAGCAGAGCAGCCTCGGATGAGCCCACCTTGTCACCCTTCTTGATGAGGTCCACACGAGACACAATTTCTACAGTGCCCTTGTTGATCTTGGTGGGGATGTTAAGCACCTGAATGCGAAGAACACAGCACAGCAGGGGTGAGAACTTGTGCTTAACACTGGGTACAGACTACAGTGTTATCACCAAAGGTTCTCAGTCCATCTCACCTGGAAGAAAGAAGTTTGGGAGGGATCCAGACCAGTGTTGCCAGGGGGAACCACCACATCAATAGGAGCAACCAGTCCAACACGAGCAGGGGCACCAACCTATTGATAGAGTAGAAAAAATTCATCAATTTGCTACTATCATCTCCCAACTCCCTGACATATTTATATCTACAGCAATAGGTTTTCATATATTGATGCAGGAGCATTCACAATATAAATTCAAAAGACAAATCTATAAAGTATATCAGTAGTGTTCATATGACATCACACAACTACTGCATTCAAATACAGGTAAAATTTCAGACAAATAAGCACTCACCGCCATACAGTATGTCTGTCAAAATACTACAGCATACAAGACCAACACATAGGTAAAATTTCAGACATATAACCACCAACTGCCATATTCTTACTGTTACTAACCATACTGCTGTCATTCAAGTCATGTGCTACTTGCATTAGCAAAGACACAATGCAAGTTCTATCCCCAACAAATAATCTGTTTAAATACTGAAACATCCTCAAATTCATGCACCCATGGTCTCATAATTAAAGCAAGACGCGAGACTAGTAAAATTAATTCCCATATAACTACAGCAACCATGCTTGTGCAAGTTTGGAAGACTTGTCTTGCACATAATTACTATTACATCCATCAATCCATGCAACCCAATATCCCATTCCATAAATAGTAATTACACAATTAGCACACTGCAACCAGACAGCAATCAAGAAGAGGGGGTTTTAATTATCCACCCAGCAGCGTTTGCATACAAACTCAAATGACAAATCCATACAACAGTATACTCTCCATTGCTACAGCATGCAAACATATGTAAAAATGCAGACAAATAAGCACCAACCGCCCTATTCATATTGTACCAAACCATCTGACAATCTAATGCTTGTGCTACTTAATTAACTAGCATAGAAACAAGTTGCATCTCCACCAAATACTATTTTACTACTGAAGAATCCTCAAATTCATGCACCACAGCACCAGAGTGGCCCTCCCATAATTAAAACAAGATGACAAACTAGTGAAATTAAGTCGCAGATTTATCTGAAACAGAAGAATCAATAATCCTGCAGCATTGCAACACAATAATAGCCACTTCAGATCTCTAGCCCCCTTCCAAAATAAACCACACTAGTACACTTGAGAGTGTTCCTCTGAAGCAAAGTGCAATTCATACAACCAAATTTTCATCCAACAACTGATCTAGATCTGGAACCGCGTCCCATATAATCACAGCAAGATGCATCGTAAAATTCATGCGCTCAAGTAGCATGCTTTGTCATGCAAGTATGAACGCAATGATCCTTCCCGTAATTAACTGGTAAAAAGCACACTGCAAAGCATAGAGCAATCAAGAACAAGGGCAGTGGTAGAATAGCTAGTTCACCTTGTACTTGGCGACCTCCTCGCGAACCTCCTTGAGGTCAGCCTTGGTGAAGATGAGACCGACGTTTCCCTTCAATCAGCAACAGCAGCACACACGAAATTAAAAAGGACGTACGCTTTGAGAAAACGATGAATCCTCCACGCGCACAGGGAAGGAGGCAAGGATCTGGCCGAGGGACATACCTGGAGCAGGGGTATGATGGCCTTGATCTTGTCGTTGCCCGTCGCCTCGGCGTGCACCTTGATGCAGCGGCGGATGAGGGTGTTCTTCCCCATGAGGATCTCCGACTCGCCGCGGATGCCCCTGCGGACTGCCGCGAGCTGGGTGGAGCCGACGTTGTCCACCTGCGCTATGAGCACCCTGGAGTACTCGTCGAGGAACCTGCACAGCTTCTGGTCGTACGCGTTCTTCTTGTCGGTCTTGGACAGCTTCTTCTTGATCGCCATCGCGCTAGCCGCCTCCCCAAACCCTAACCCTAGACGGATCTGCTCGCGGGATGCGGGTGGCGAGAGGAGGAAGATGATGGAGGTGGAAAGCAGCTTGCGGCAGCGCGGCGCGGCGGAAGGGTGACTATATAGGACGGAGGAGGAGGCATAGACATGGGGTTGCGTGGGGCGCGAGTTGCGGGGGCATTCTGGACAATCCACTCCCCATGCGCCTTCTCGACTCTTCCATTGTACTATGAGATGGGCTCATGGGCATGGGCTGCTGTACCTCAGCCGGCGCCAAAATGGACCTTTGGGCCAACCCGTGAGCAAGCCCAGCGTGTAGCCTGCTATAAGAAAAGGCATAGCAGACGCAAGTCAAAGAACTCAAGTTTGGCTCGAGCGTTTAGCATAAGAAGGGCCCACTAGCCAGAATTGAATGAAAGAGAAATAGTACTCCTTTCTATCCATGTTAAGTGTCCTTGAATTATATATATCTAGTATTAAAATATATCTAAATATTTCAACTTCAACAATAATTAATATGAATCAGAGGGAATACTAGTCTATGTTGCACCGACGAGTCATGAGTTGGCATTTGATGTTTATTACATGTTCGACGTGTTTCGTTACTACCAGTACCAGTTTGGTAGGGACATGGTCTATGTTGTGTAACTTGTATGGTCAAACCAAACGAGGGTTATGCAGTCTTCCGGACAAATTAAACCTGATTCAATATTTACCATCCTAGCTACTATAGCCATCCTACCGCTACACCAATGAGTGTCATGCTACCACCGCAAGTTGCCCATCTGAGATGTCGGTATACATGGATTTGCATCCCATCTAATTAAAATTTTGTACATGATAAAAAAAGGCATGGCCTCAATGTTCAAAAAAAAAATCACGGGCTAAACAATGAGATTCACATTTAATTTTCATGATAATTCAAAAAATCTCCACAAATTCGAAAAAATGTCCATGGTTTGAAAACAAATGGTCATGGGGTTCGAGAGAAAGTAGTTTGTGAGATTAAAAATATGTTTACGGTGATTAAAAATGTGTTCAATGATTCCAAAAAAATGTTTGTGGGTTAAAAAAATCACGAGGTTCAAAATAAAATTATTTAATGTATTCAAAAAAAAATGGTTCATCGTATTTGAAGAAAGAACTCAACAGTTCAAAAAGATGTTCATGGGTTTCTAAAAATGGCGTAGATTTAGTTTTTCCATCATTACCAAATTGTTTATGAAAATATAAAAATAAATAGAAAATAAGAGTTATTATTTAAAACTAGCAGAGTACCCGTGCGTTGCTACGGATCTTAAAAAAACAGAAGATATGGCTTAATGTTTTTCTCTCATTGTTCCCTGACTGTAGATGAAATATATGTGTTCTCATCTTGGCTCCACCTAACTTTTCCTAATTCGTCTTCGTTATTGTCTTTTAGGCATGGGGTTATGTCATCTTCCTTCTCCTTGTGGATCATCTGCTAACTCCCTCGCCGCTGCATGCTGCTTTTTAGTGTCCTCATCTCATGTTTAATCATCTCATCGACAACGTAGGGCGAGAGACAAGAGTACAACCATCTCTTATTTTTTTTGGCAAAATGCACTAATGACATTTAATGAAATTCTATTGGACATGTTTATTTAATTTGTGCACTTCATTAGAGACAATGCAGTTCTTGAGATTGAACATGTCGACTTCCCGACACTAATATTTGTAGAGACTCGTCGGTGCAAGTTTGTGGAAAAATCCCCAGCCAAGGGCGAATCCTAAGTCTCGAATTCTCGATCACCATTGCCGCCAAAATTTTCGCACGCGATATTATTTTGATACTTCGTCCGATCAGCAGCTACAGCGATCAGCGATGGCTAATCTTCTTCGTGCACAATCGATAAACCTGTTTGCCCTCCTCCCTACGTACTGATGATTTGGCATTCTTATCTAGCGGGCTGGAAAACCATGTCCCTTTCCCCTGTCGTCTTTCTAATAAAATTAGCATTGCAGAACACGAATTGTACTTTAGTACGCCTCAATGGGTGATTGTAATACATCAGAATACTCAATCCTTGTGTACGTCGTATATGCGTGCTTCTGCTTGTCTGTTGCTAGAGTACACGCATTCAAGCTCTGAACCTTTCTACGGAGTACGGAGGTTGGCAGGGGAAAAGTTTGAGATTTTGAAACGAATCCTCGAACCTGAAGGCTAGAGTATACCGTTGAGTTTTTATACCAAGTACCAGCGACAGCACCTGGTAGAAATGCATGCACAACAGGTCAACAGCACAAGCAATTCAATTGTAGTACTCCCTCCGACCTAAATTAGTTGATTTAAATTTGTTAAGATACGGATTTAAGTCAACTAATTTGGTTCTAAGATACAAATATAAGTTTTTAATACTAAATTATGTCTAGATATAATCGAGTCTAGACAAATCCAAGTCAACTTATTTGGGTCGGAGGAAGTATATATAAGCAGTGTGCTCACCTTTTATTCAATTGTATAAGCAGTGTGTTCATCGATTCATCAGTAATTCAGGGCAAGAATCAGGTGCAATAATTTGATTACCACCGGCATATCAGACTGGCAACTTAAATTCACATATTTCTGAATTTTGTATTTACCAAGGCAAGATATGTCTGCCAATTCTGAAGCTCTGCTCGCTGCCCATCATATCCTACCATCGCCAGCATATAGCGACCATCTACACCGAGCTTTGTCGCAGGCTGCCCATGCGACAACCAGATACATGGATCGTACTTAGGACGTGGCCGCGGATGTAGGTCAGAGCGGATGAGGGGAGCCAGCAAAGGGCGTGGCCGTGACCTCCGGATACACGGCAGCCCCGTCGGCGATAGGCCTTCCCTCGGTAGGGGCAAGGAGTTTGTAAGGCATGGACACGGAGGTAGGTGAGGGGATGGGGGAAGCCAGAAGAGGGCGGCCGTGACCTCTGGAGACATCGCGACGCCCCCCGGCGCCATGGACATCCCTCCTGACAGGTCTCCTTCATCCCGCGGGTCCCTGCTCGTCTTCAATCGCCCGTGGCCGCAGGTAGCCGGCCGCCTCCTTTCGTCCAGTGAAGCACCGCGCACCTCTGAGCTCGTCATACCAGGGGCAAGATCCATGGCGCCATATCCCCGTCGCGCGCGCGGCACCGCCGCTCCCCCATACCCAGCATCGCCGCTTTCTCCCGTCGAGAGAGGAGGGAGTGGATCGCGCGGAGGTGAGTGGATAGGGAGGGGATCGCTCAGCGGACACAGAGCGATCGTTGACTTCTTCGCTTGGCGGTGGCATGCCTTTCAATATGTCTGAAAAGTTAGGGGCAAAAGCGTCTAAAAATTGTCGGACGGAAAATCCTATGAAACAAACCTACCTCAGCTTAAATTAGTAGATAGAGATATAAAAAGTGCACCCTTTATCGTGGCCAGCTTTCATGTGTGGGTGCTCGAGGCCCAGACAGTCTCGTGCTTGGGGGTCCGGCTTGAGATAGACCGAGGCTTGGCATATGTCGGACAAGCCTGCATGCGCTCTTCCTCTCACATGACAGTCCAGGATTTTTTTTTTTTTGTGAAGCCTATCTTCAGCGGGCTGTTTTCTCCTTCTCCTCTTCCATGTTCCTCACTTGTCAGCCTTGAGTTCTCACGCTCCTTCTGTCTCCCACCAATGAATCAATGTCCATGCGCAAATCTAAAGGGCTAACGTGGTAACATGTAGGTGGTTAATGTGGCATACCATTCAAAACCCCGATACCCAAATCCATGTTAATGCAACTGACTAATCTAACTAATGCTTATACCAGCTAAATCCATTTTGTTGCCACTAAGTAAACAAAAACACACAGAGAGTGCACAAATTAACATGTACATTCATCTGCATGGATGCATTATTTTTTCTAATTGACAAAACTAATTAACTATATATTAAACAATAAAATTAGCACTTACACTTTCCGAACTTGACACGGGTAGAAATTCTTGCATGTGTCTCAAAGAACAAATCCTAAACCCTAAACCCTCGAGCTAAATCGATAATAAATCAAAAAATCCTAAATCATGAGGAACCCTAACCCTAGATACTCCCTTAGATCGTAAAATGATGTAGTAGAGCTTATCCCTAGATGGGATTGTCTCAAAGAAGAACCGTCGTCCAGCTAGGCATGACGACAGCGGCAGGCACGCATGGAAGGCGGCGGCTCGCAAGGACGTCGGCGATGTGGCTCAACAATGGCGTAGGAGCGGAGCCGGACTAGTGAAGAAGACACGGCCGCGGGATCAATGGAGCCAGACTCGTCGGATCAGTTGTCAATTCGTGTTTAGACTTTATAGGCAGTTTAATGTTTTTAGATAACTTCTAAAAAATGCGGTAAATTTCTATGCCCATACAGTAAAGTGTTGCCAAATTAAAAAAATTATTAAAAATGTGATGGTTTTATGCTAATAGGCGCAGAGAGTGCATCTGACATGGTTATACCCTACGGGTACGTGACATCAGCATACCTGGTCCAACCCAAGGAAGGCCCACAGCAGATGTACACTGGCCCATGAAGATTTTCGGGTAGCCAAGGCCCATGACGTCTTCGGATCCTTGGAGAGCAAGACTAGCGTAGATAGAAAATTCAAAGGGGTAAAACCCTAGAACTTGTAACCGACTAGGACTATGCCCGGGACCTGCCTAAGTCTATATAAAGGCTAGGAGGGCACGACCTAGATCTCTCGACTCATACTTTCGCATACGCACCTCCACGCCAGATTGAATCTGTGCATCCCTGTAACCTTCGGTTCCGCCGTAATCAAGAGCAGACAAGCAGGAGTAGGGTTTTCCCTCCGGGGGCCTAAACCTGGGTAAATCTCGTGTCCCCTGGTTGTTTGTCTGTTAACCGTTCCACGATCTCCAGCATCCCCATCTTCTCCAAAACCCAAGTCCATAACAATGGGCATTGACAAGTCGAAACCTCGTCAATTGGCGCCGTCTGTGGGAATCGGGGCTGCTGATTGTGCGATCGTGACGGTCCCGACCCGATCGATCTACAACTCTGCGGCGACGGAGAGTCACCTCCTCTTCGGCGCTTTCGACTTCACCGCCCACTCGCCGGCCACCATGAAGGACTTCGAACCCGTAGGCGACGGACTCGAAATCCTGTTCGGGAGCTTCTGCTTCTAGGTGGGGCAAACTGGCACCCTCCGCCTCCCTGAGCGGGTGCCCCTACCATCAATCAGGCCCGCTTCATGGGCCCCACACCCCGTGATATGCACAACATCATCAGCAGATGATTCCTATGACAGCAGCAGCTGCAACTCCGATCTGTGCGATCCGCCATCAGATGCAGGGACCTATGGTTCCGGATCTGAAAGTTGCGGCAGCAGCAGACCGATCTACAAGCGCTACCAATGCGCCGCAGTCATCCAGGAGCAGCAAACGCCTAACCCACCGCCCAACCCGAACCCCAACCCGCAGGACAGAAACGGTGGAAACGGCGGGAACAGAAGAAGCCAGTCCCCCTCCCGACGAAGAAAACAACGGCCACGTCATCCAACTTAGCAAAGAAGGATGGGTCCAGGCACGCCGCGCCGTAGCAGGCGACATAGTACTGCCTGCAGACGCCTCACGTGAACTACTCATGGCATACCACTTCCTCCTCATCGAGGAGCACAAGAAGCAAGTCAAGATGCAGGAAATACTTGACAAACGCAAACAAGCAGCCTCTGAGTCTAGCGCGCGATGAGCTGCGCTCTCCGCCATGGCCCCCGGCTCTAGCACGAACGGAAACCAAGGAAACAAGCACCGCTCTCGGGTGGAGAACATGGATCCCAAAGAGCGCCGTGATGTGACCCGAACTCTCCACACATCGTTCATGGAGATGGATGCCGACGGCAACATCATCCCGAAGACACCGCAAGCTGCGATCATGGCATCCACTGCGTATCTCGCGGCCCACCAACCTCTGGAGGGGGACCCGAAACGATCCATGCATAAGTCCACACTCACCGGACTCGGACTTGTCGGAGCCGCGCTCCACGAAGACGCTCCTGCGGAGCCGAAGAAGAAAGCTCTGGCCAGGCGCGACCGGAGCCCCACCCCTTCATCCGAAGAGGAAGAGGAACACGACCTCCCTCGAAGGAAGAAAAGCTCGCATCGCCATAAACGCGACTACGATGCCAGAGACGCGCTTACCCAGCGCAAAATCGACAAAGCACGAGCCAAACGTGCATGCTCGTCTGAATCCGAGATGGACGAAGACGAAGGAGAACTCTGTGGAGCTCGATGCTTCAGCAGATCTGTTCGGCGAACATAGATGCCACGCAATTTCAAGCTTCCTTCGGATACTCCGAAGTTCAACGGCATGCAAGATCCAAAAGCCTGGCTCAGTGACCATCTATCATCCGTCAAGCTGCACGGCGGTAACAAAGAAACCGCCATGCAATGCCTTCAGCTGCAACTGACAGGCGCGGCGCGGTTCTGGCTCAGCAGCCTATCATCAGGGTCCATCCGAAGCTGGGAGGAGCTAGCTTACAGCTTCATCCGAAATTTCAAGGGCACCAGCAAGAGGCCCGCCTCAATCGAAGAGTTGCGATCCTGCACTCAGAAAACGGGCGAATCTATTCGCTCGTACATACTACGCTGGTCTAACACCAAGAACTCCGCAGCACACATCTCCGAAGAGAGGGCCATCGACGCCTTCAGGGATGGCGTCAAACGCCCGGATTTCAAGGAGGAACTTGGGCGCGTCAAGCCCAAAACACTCGACCACCTCATGGACATCGCCAACAGGTGGGCTGATGGCGAAGATTGCATCCACCGAGCACAATCGAATGAAGAGGATGACTACGGCCGAAGACGGGAACGCCGCAGCAAGAGGAGATCGCGCGTCTACGACGACTGCGACGGACCCGACATGGCCGCGGCCGGCTACGCCGACCGTCGCAACGACAACAGCCGCAACAGCGGAGGATACCGCGGAGGAAACTTCCGCGACGGCGGACGCCCAGCACAGTCGTGGCAACGCCGCGACCGCGACAACGGACCCTCAGCATACGACAAACTTTCGGGTCCATGCACCATCCACTTTTACATCGACAAGCAGGATGGCAAAAAGAAAGCTAGCCACATGCTCAAGGATTACCGCGAGTTCCAGAAACTCAGCGAAAGCATGGTGCAGATGAGGCAACAAGCCCCAATCCTGCGTTCGGAAACGCACCTGCGCAAGGCGAAATAGAACATGGAGCTCCTCCACCGCCGCCTATCGGAGGCCCGAACCAACCAGTCGCACCCGCACAGAACAACGCTGGGAACGGGTACCCCCCACCGAAAGGAGCACTAATGATGATCCAGAAGGGACGCCCCACGAATAGGGTGCAGAAGAAAATCACCAGACAAATCAACCTGGCCGTGGCAACCCCACCTGCCATCCCTGAGTACCTTAGTGGATCGGAGTCCTGCATCACATTCACTCGTGCAGATCACCCTTGCCAGATCCCCCGCCCAGGTCATGCTGCCCTGGTGCTGGAGGCGTAGATCGGAGGTTTCGAGATGAGTCGCATCTTCATGGACGGCGGCAGCGGCATCAACCTAATGTTCGCAAGCACTCTAGCAGCAATGCGGATCCCGCAATGCAGCCTAGAACAGTCAGACACAACGTTCCATGGCATCGTTCCAGGGAAGGGCATATTCCCCCTGGGTAAAATAGGGCTCGACGTCATCTTCGGGAAGCCGGACAACTTCCGGCAGGAGCGACTCGAATTTGAAGTGGTGGACTGGCCGTCGCAATACCACGCCATCCTTGGGCGCGTAGCATTCGCAAGATTCCTGGCTATCCCACACTACGCATACCTGCTACTCAAGATTCCAGGGCCGAAGGGCGTCATCATAGTCCACGGGAGCTTCACCCGATCGGACCAATGCGACAGGGATTTTAACAAAATCTCCCAGTCTTTCGGCATGCAAGACGAGCTCGTAAGGCTCCGCGAGGTGACGGACAATGGGGCACCCCCAGTTATAAGGCAAAACGCACCTGACATGTCTTTCGACTCCACCGTCAACACAAAGAAGGTGCAGGTCCATCCGACGGATGCCTCCAAGACGGCTCTGATCGCCAACGACCTCAGCCCCGCATAGGAAGGCGAGCTCGTCGAATTCCTCCGTGAGCGCTAGTAAATCTTCGCCTGGTGTCCTGCGGACATGCCAGGAGTTCCCAGGGAATTCGCCGAGCACGCACTCAACGTCTTTCCAGACACCAAGCCAGTCAAGCAGTCAATCTGGAGACTGTCCGAGCCACGAGCCGAAGCTATCGACAAGGAAATCAATAGATTACTCGCTGCAGACTTCATCAGGGAAATCAAGGAAAGCGAGTGGCTTGCAAACACAGTCATGGTCCCAAAGAAGGACACGGATATCCTGCGGATGTGCGTGGATTTCACGTCACTAAACAAGCATTGCCCAAAGGACCACTTCCCCCTTGCTCGGATCGATCAGATCATCGATTCGACTGCGGGTTGCGAGAAACTCTCCTTCCTCGAAGCCTACTCAGGCTATAACCAGATTCGACTCAAGGTCGAAGATCAGGAGAAAACGGGGTTTATCACACCGTTCGGAGTATTCTACTATAACACAATGCCCTTCGGGCTAAAGAACGCAGGTGCTACGTACCAGCGATGCATGTAGGCCTACCTCAAGGACCAGATCGGTCGCAACGTCCAAGTCTATGTTGACGACATAGTGATAAAAACCAAGGAGGCAAGAACACTTATCGACGATCTCCGCGAGACGTTCAACAACCTCGATCGCTACAGGATCAAGCTCAACCCCGAAAAATGCGCCTTCGGCGTCCCATCGGGTTAGCTGCTTGGGTACTTCATCTCTCAGCGAGGGATCAAGGCGAACCCGAAGAAAATCAGAGCCATCATGGCGATGGAGAAGCCGAAAAACCTCAAAGGCGTCCAACAGCTCGCAGGACGGATAGCGGCGCTAAGCAGGTTCATCAGCCGCATGGGCGAGAAGGCCCTACCATTCTACCAGCTGCTACGCAAAGCAGATAAATTCGAGTGGACGTCGGAAGCCAACGACGCATTCGAAAGCCTCAAGCGGCTCCTCTCCACCTCGCCCGTCTTGGTCACACCACAGGAGCGCGAGCCTCTGCTGCTGTACATAGCATCCACACACCAAGTGGTCAACACCGTGCTAGTGGTCGAACGACCCGAAGAAGGCAAGACCCACGGGGTCCAGCGCCCAATCTACTACCTCGGCGAGGTACTGACACCAACAAAGCAGAGGTACCCTCACTACCAGAAGCTCGCCTACGGCGTGTTCATGACGGCTCGACGACTGAGCCATTACTTCCAGGAGCACCAGGTGATGGTCGTCAACGAGGCACCCCTGAACAGCATCCTGAACAACCCAGAGGCCACAGGACGTGTGGCCCTGTGGGGCATCGAACTATCACCCTTGGACATCGTCTACGAGAAACGACTCGCAATCAAATCTCAAGTCCTTCCAGACTTCCTGGTACATTGGATGGAGCTGCATTTGCCAGACACCCTAGATATGTCGCAGTCATGGACGATGCACTTCGACGGCTCCAAAGCGAGAAGCTGGAGCAGGAGCAGGGGTCATACTGACCTCCCCGCAAGGCGAAAATATGAAGTACGTCCTTCGGATGAAATTCCGAGCTTCTAATAATGAGGCCGAATACGAAGCCCTCATCCACGGCATGAGGATGGCAAAGATATGCGGCGCAACGCGCCTGGTCATCTACGGTGACTCCAACCTTGTCGTCCAGCAGACGATGAATGAGTGCGACGCACACGCCGAAAAATGATCGCGTACCGCGCGCTCTACAACGCACTCGAAGGAGAATTTGACGGCTGCGAGCTTCGGCACGTCAGAAGAGAAAGCAACGAGGAAGCCGACAGACTCGCCAACATCGGCTCCACCTGCGCAAAGGTGCCACCGGGTGTGTTCCTCGAACAGATCTGCGTGCCATCCATCAAATGGAAATTCTCCAAGGGATCACCCGAAGAAGTAGAACACTCGGGGGCTACGCTGCCTGAAGGACATGAAGGACCCGAGATACTGGATACAGAAGTCGCCATGATCAACCTAATGCAGGTCATGGCAGTCGAAGAAACTTGGACGCGACCATACCTCCCGTTCTTTTTAAACGGAGAACTGCCTGACAGCCCGACAGATGCCCGGCGCATATCTCGTCGGTCAAAAGCCTTCACCACCATCAATGGCGAGCTGTACAAGCGCAGTATTACGGGTGTACTACAAAGGTGCGTCACCATCGGTGACGGGAAAGCCATCCTCCAAGACATCCACGAGGGCATCTGCGGCCATCACGCAGGCAGCCACTCCCTTGTCGCCAAAGCTCTACGAGCCGGATTCTACTGGCCAACGGCCATGAGCGACGCAAAGGACATCGTCCGAAGATGCAACGGATGCCAACGGTTCGCAGACAAACCACACGCACCCGGGTCAGAGCTTAGACCCATACCTATAGCTTGGCCTTTTGCTCAATGGGGCCTCGACATGATCGACAAACTGCCAAAGTCCTCGAAAGGGGGACACGTTTACCTCCTGGTCGCAGTCGACAAATTCGCCAAGTGGATCGAGGCCATGCCTGTCACCAACCAAAAGGGCAAAACTGCCTTCAAGTTCTTCGAGTCCATTGTCTACAGGTTCGGCGTACCGCATAGCATCATCACCGACAATGGATCGAACTTTATCTCCAAGGAATTTCAGGACTTCTGTGAAGGCCTTGGGATCAACATTATGTACGCCTCAGTGGCGCACCCGCAAATGAACGGGCAAGTGTAAAAGGCCAACGGCCTAATCGGCGTTGGGATCAAGAAGAGCCTCATGAGTCCACTCGAACGGAAAGCTGGAGCGTGGACGAAAGAGCTACCATCCATCCTATGGAGCTTACGGACCACGCCAAACAGCTCCACAGGCTACACACCGTTCTTCATGGTGCACAGAGCTAAAGCCATGCTACCAGCCGAAGTACGCCACCAGGCCCCCCGGGTCATCGCTTACAGCGAAGCCGAATCCACGGCTGCACTCGAAGACGCCGTCGACACACTCGACGAAGCAAGAGACATAGCAGCAGCTCGATCAGCGGTGTACCAGCAGAGTCTCCGCAACTACCACAGCCGCCGGCTTCGCCCCAGGTCCTTCGTCGAAGGAGACCTCGTCTTGCGACTCAAGCAAGAGCGACCGACGAAATTCGAGTCACCATGGGAAGGACCCTACGTCATCACCGAAGTCATCCTAGGTGGCGCCTATCGCCCCAAGCACGTGGAGTCTAGAGTCGCATACTCCAACCCATGGAACATCGCGCACTTGCGACGATTCTACCCCTAGCTACCTACACCTCTACTTTCAATAAGGCTTTTTCAGCCAAGGCTATTCAGCCAAACAATGTACTTCCTCCATTACGATATAAATAAAGCTAAGTGTCTCGCCACAAACTTCCGTTCAATATTTGCAAACTTTACTTTATGCTACGAACACACTCGGGGGCTCCACCCACCGCACAATTTCATCGACCGAGGATCACGCGTGTACACCTGAGTAGCTGACAACGTCAGGCAAACGAAAAGGACACGTACTCAAACAAAGCACTACGTGCTTACAGCAAACAAACCTTTACAACAAAGGGCACAACACGCCCAGTCGAAATATACAAATTTTACATCTATCTCTTTTTCAGGTACTACCTATTCTGAAGAATAACCTGAGCACGCTGCTCAAACAAATCTACGACCTGTTCGGCATACTGCCTTACAGCTGCGTAATGTGGACGCATGTCTCACTCATCACCATTCGGCCGAGGAGGTGGCCCAGCTGCCACAACAGCCAAATCTACATCAGGCCGGTGCAGCCTCACAAGAGACAAAGCAGCCTTCACTCCTGCGACGAGCTGTTGCCGCACCAACTGTAGGGGTTCGTAGCATGGAAAACAAAAATTTTCTATCGCATACAAACAAACAAGCCAAGATCTATCTACTAGATTGTAGCAACGAGTCGATAGAGGAACTCACCCTCGAAGATTCCAAAGCGGTTAACGAGAGCAGATTCTCGTGGGTGATGTAGTCGTACTCTTTCCGATCTCAAGATCGCGTAGACGATCCTTCCGGCGCCGCGTTCCCGCAGCGCTCCCGCAGTCGGTCACACGTTCGGTACTCGACGAAGACCTTCCTCTCCCTTGTTCCAGCAGGCAGCGGAGGTTGTAGCACTCTCCTCGCGATTCCGGCAGCACAACGGCGTGGTACCGGAAGTAGAGGGGAAATCCCGCAGGGCTTCGCCTTAAGCCGGTGCGAGTATGGTGGAGCTTATGAGAGAGGCTATTAGTGGTCTAGTAATTAGACACACCAATTAGAGGGCTCTAAACCAATTAGAAAGCTCTAAACCGAATAGCTCTAAACCGGGGTCTAGATCTAGGGTTTAGTTTAGAGGATAGGAAACTTGTATGTCTAGGAGGGGAGCCCTGCCCCTCCTTATATAGGTGGGAGGGTGTGGGCGTGCCAGGGGAGGGAGGGAGTCCCTCCCCAACTCGGCCTTGGGCTGGGCGCCGGCCTGGAGGAGTCCAACTCCTCCTCCAGGTTGGTTCCAACTCCTCTTGCTTGTTTCCCACAGTTTCTTGTTTTGGCAGTTTGACTTTCAAACTGGACATTTGACTTTTCTGTTTTAGGATTCAATTTAATCCTAAATTTGGGACAGCAAGAACACTTAGTACATGATGCAATCATTCCAATATGTAATGACACATTCATGTACCCCTTCCCCCCCGGAGTGCCGGACAATCCGGAACCTTCTAGAATATCCCCGATGAAAACACCGGAATCATTCCCGAACTCCGAAACGGGACTTTCCTTATATGAATCTTATTCTCCGGACCATTCCGGATCACCTCGTGATATCCCGGATCCCATCCGAGACTCCGAACAACATTCGGTCTCTTTCTCATAATACCATAACTACTCAAACAACGTCGAATCCTTAAGTGTGTCTCCCTACGGTTCGTGAATTATGCGGACATGATCGAGACACTTCTCCGAACAATAACCAATAGAGGAATCTGGAAATTCATATGGCTCCCACATATTTCTACGATTACTTTGCGATCGAATGAACCACTTACATACGATACCAATTTCCCTTTGTCTCACGATATGTTACTTATCCAAGGTTATGATCGTCGGTATCTCTGCATACCTAGTTCAACCTCGTTACTGATAAGTACTCTTTTCTCGTTCCCGTGATATGTGATCCCTTGTGACCAAGTCACATGCTTGCAAGCTAATTGGATGACATTTCACCGAGAGGGCCCAGAGAACATCTATCCGTCATGTGGATGGACAAATCCCACTCTTGATCCATGTGTTTCAACCAATACTTTCCGAACACTCAATGCCACTTTTATAGCCACCCTGTTACGGTGTGGTGTTTGATGACATCAAAGCATCCATCCAGTAAAGGTGATATGCATGATCTCATGGTCGAAGGAATTAGGTTACTATGTATCAGAAAGCATATAGCAATTGAACTATTGAAATGACTTGATCTTTATGCTACGCTTATCTATAGGAGTATGTCCACCATATCATTCTCCTAATGATATGATCCTGTTGTTAATAACATCTCTATGTTCATGATCAGGAAACCATGATCATATATTAACCAACAAGCTAGTTTAACAAGAGGCTTTACTAGGGACTCTTATTTTAGTTTACAAATCACACAAGTATTAATGTTTCCGGTTAATACAATTATAGCATGGTATGTAAACATTTATCATAAGTGTGAAGATATGATAATAACCACTTTATTATTGCCTCTTGGGCATATCTCCAACAGTCTCCCACTTGCACTAGAGTCAATAATCTAGTTTCAAATCTTTGTGTATTCAACACCTATGGCTTTCCGGTGTTGTATGTACACGATTGCTAGTGGTCAACTGATCTCCGGATCTGACACTTCCAGGTCCGTGTGTAATTGCATGTCTTTGCGTCTCTACGCATCACTCATTCTCTAATGAGATGGCTTTGTATAAATTTGGTCTTTCGGTGTGACCTTTAGCTCTTTGGGGTTAAAACATTTTGATAATATTGTCGCACAATATATCTTCATAGTATTATCCCACTGTGAACTACACCTAGTTTGATAACAAACTTCTTGACACAAATGCCCTCTTTTGCTGCTATAATAGCAGTCATATACTTAGCCTTTTGTTGTAGTATCTGTCACAATGTCTTAACTTTGGAAATCATCCAAATCCATTATGGAACTCACTTTCCATTATATTGTGCCACCCTTAGTTTAGATTGAGATAAACTTAATTTGTACTTTGTGACAAAGCTAGTATCAATGTAGTACTTTTACAATGAACTAACCATCTATTTGTCACTTCTACAAATATTATACTCTTAGTTCTTCCAAAAGATCATAAGAATATCCTTACTATTGTCCAATGATCATCTTACAAATCATTCTGGTATATGCTCACAATATTTAGAGCATAGGACATATCTGGATTTGTACATATCACAGTATGATTGATATAAATACTCTTTGTGATTTCATACATCAAGTATCAATCTATACTTGAATCTTTGTTTCACTTACCAAGTGCCAATACACTTGAATATATCATCAACATTGAACTCTTTCAATCCTTTCTGTGCAACAAGAACCTTTCTTGTAGTTTCTATATTGAATTCATTCAATATCTCGTCTATGTACTTCTGGCACAACCATATTAGCGTCTATTGATGCCAAATATTTGGGTTTTGCCTAAGTCTTTCATCGGGATGAAATTCTTAATATGTGTTAATAAAAGATACATTATTTCCAATCAACAATATGTCTTCCACATAATGTATTAGAAACATGTCTTTACGCTCCCACTTAATTTCTTGCAAACGCAAGCATCTTCATTGTCTCTGATGAAATTAAACTCTTTTAACAGTTTCATCATAGTGAAGATTCCAACTCCGCTATGCTCACTCTAACCATTGAAGTTTGCATATGCTTTTAGCATCCTTTTGAATTAACAAAACCCTATGGACCGTGTTATGCACATGTCCTAGGTAACGATTCTATTAGAAGAACTTGTTTTGTTTATTCAACTACCATATAACAAATTATATGTAGTGGTTGCTACATTAATCCGTCTAGACTAAATATCACTATGAAAGATCAAAATCTTGTCATAGTCAACCTTTGAACATTGTTGTGAACTCTTTCCCAACATGTCGACTAGATGTGAAACATCCATGTCTATTTCTTTATAGATCCAGACACAACTATAAGGTCTTACACCTTTCTCGAGGGTCCTTCAAGTTCAAAACTTGATTTCTCGTGTATGGAACTATCACGGATTTTATGGCTTCAAGCCATTTTACGGAGTCAGGGCCCATCATCGCTTCTCTGCATGTAGTCGGTTCATTATTCTCAAATAATGATTCAACCCTCAAATCTTGGTATTTGATTGTTCATCCGACCTACTTGTTTCAATAGGAACTTGGATCTCCGTGACCACAACCTTTTGAGGTACGTGAACCATGAGCATTGTTGCTGCCTCCGAAACACTTTTCGGCGCTGCGCAATTCTGCACATATAGCTAAGGTTCTTTTAACCTTATCAAAGTTTCTATTGTCCTCCCACTTAACTTTTCACGAAAAATTTCTTCTCAAAGAAACTTGACGTTCTAAGCAACAAACTCTTTTGTCTCCGGTGTTTTATGGAGGAACAGTTTATACAAAGACAGGTTCATCCGACTTTGGTTGCACACATCTTTCTTATGCATAGCATACCAATGTTTAAGAAAGGACAACTTGGGTTTTATCCCAAACCATAACCTTATATGGTGTCATTTCAACGGATTATGATGGAGCTCTTTTTAGTGGAAAAACGGTAATCTCTAAAGCTTTTAATCTTTAAAATACAATGGCAGTTTTATGAGCTATACCTTTGATCTTACCATGTCAAACAAGGTTTAATTACATATCTCGAACGCTCCATACTCTTATGGTGTTTCGGGAAATGCAAATCCACGGAACGATTCCTTAAATCTTAGGTATTATGCTAAACTTGTAACTCAAATATCTTCCTTTATGATCTTTATCATAAACTGTTTATATTCTTGTTACAATGATTTTGCACTTCATCTTGAAAGTCTTTGAACTCTTCAAATATTTCACACTTCATCCTTATTAAGTAAATATTCATATATTCACTCAAATTTTCGGAGAAAGCATATGAAGTTGAAATCCATCGCTCTTGACTACACATAACGGACTTCGTACAACAATATGTACAAGTTCCAATAAGCTAGTCATTCGTTCCCTTTTGGCCTATGAACGAAGTTTTAATTATCTCTAAGAAAGTTTCACAAGCGTCATTTGATCAAAAATCAGAAGACTCCAAAATTCCATCAACATGGAGTTTCTTCATGTTTTCTTTCAAATATAATTTAAACGGCGATGTCACTTCCTAAGTGATCTTTCAATCAATTTGTCTTTCGACATTTTTAGCACTAGTTTTATGGATGTGATGTCTCCAACGAGATTTGCGAATCATCCATCTTTTATGGATTACGGCAATTATTTGAACAATCCTTTTGTTCTCATAATACCTGATAAAACAAATCTTTGAAGGCAAGCTTTGATGTTTAACAAGCAACACAATAACCCTTTATTTTGTTCTCGATGAACATCATCACATATTCTTTTGCTAGTTACTTAGGCCATTGTAGTTCATGAATTGTGTTGTTTCGTATGACGATTCACACCAACAAATTCAGTATCAAATACTTAAGAACCACATTGTTTAACAAGCAAAGAATATAGCCATAACATGTATATCATCTATATACTTAAACTGAACGATTCTAGTCTTTTCTTTTCTGCCATATATTTATGAGATTTTCTTTCAGTATTTCCTTTTCTGTTTGAAAGAATCTATTAACATCAATAGTGGAGTCATACATATGACATATAGTCCAAAGCGTGTATAATTAAATACCAATGTCTTTGGACTTGCACTTTGAAGTAGATCACCATCATCAAATATTTGGTGTTCTTTCAAATTCCTTTCTTTAGTAATCTCTTGGTGTAGTAAACATTTCACCTACATCAAATATTCACCCTTATCATGGAATCGTCCATGATCAAGCTACTTTTAGCTTATAACGATGAATTATGAGTATAATGTTGCTATCCAAAACCTTTTGGAGGATTAGGACAACAAGTGTCTCCAACCCTTTTGCAAATTCTCATCAAATATGAGAACATGACTTTTGCCATATTATACTCTATCATGTTGCAACCAAAACTTCGTTTCAGATATCACAATATCTTCCACACATCATGGTTTCTGAAACAACTCTTTCAGATCCTAGATAACCTTGATATTAAGGGAATCCTTTGAATATCAAGAATCATGGGTACAAACATGATACTTATATACTAACACTTGGAATTGTTACTCTTGATTTAATACTAATTATTAAACTTCATGGAGTAACCGGAACTTACTGAAAGTTTGCAATAGGACTTTTAAACTTTAGATTAACACTTAAAACAATACGATACCAGTTCGTAAAGTATCTAACCAGAATTCTATAGTTCTATCATCTCAATTATAACTAAGCGCAAGGTGGTAAACGGATGCCAATGCCTACAACAACTATGCAAATTCACTTTGATTTAGTTTATGATAAATTGAGTTCTAATTAATAATTAAATTAATCTAGGTGAACTCCCACTCAAAACAATATCCCTCACATTGTTTTAGTGATCACACGAACCAAATCCCCCATATCAAAACCGATCATCACGAGAATTGATATAGCTTCAATGGCGAACAATCGACATGTTCATCATATCTGCTATATGATTCATGCTTTACCTTTCGGCGATCCGTGTTCCTGAGGCCATGTCTGTACATGCTAGGCTCGTCAAGATCAAACCTTAGCTACCGCATAAGCAAATCTGGCTTGCTTACGTTGTATTCACCCGCGGAATCAAAGACACCCGATCATCACGTGGTGCTTCGAAGCAACAAGCTTTGGCAACGGTGCATACTAAGGGTGAACACTTTAGAACTTGAAATTTATGTGCATGAGGGATCATCTTATAATGCTACCGTCGTCTACTAAGCAATACAAGATGCATAAAGGATTAACATCACATGCAATTCATAATATGTGATATGATATGGCCTTTCTTCTTTGTGCTTCCGATCTCCATCTTCAAGCACGAACATGATCTCCATCATCATCGGCATAGCATCAAGGTCAATGACGCTTCTTCATGGTTGTCGTCCACCAGCTTCAACTATTACAACTATTTTGAATAGACACGCAGGTCTTAACAGAAATTAAAGACAACCATATGGCTCCTGCCGGTTGCCAACTTACAATAAGGAACATTGCATACATCAAATATAATCACAATCATGGCCATATCACATCACTGCACACCCCTGCAAAACAAAGTTAGACGCTTCTACTTTCTTTGCATATTTTACGTGGTTTGGGGCTTTCCATAAGTGTCGTTCTAACCTACGAACAAGAACCACAACATTGATACTAGCATTGTTGATTACCCGTTGTAAATTGGATCTTTACTATGCTAGGAGAAACAGGCACCCGCAAAGCCACTTATGCAATACAAGTTGCATGTCAAGCGTGGAGCAAGTCTCATGAACGATGTCATGTAAGGTTAGCCCGGGCCGCTTCATCCCAACATACCGCAAGATGCAAAGTACACGCAAAGCAATCTACAATAAAAGCATCAACGCCCACAATGACCATTGTGTTCTACTCGTGCAACAGATCTACATATAGACACGGCTCTGATACCACTGTAGGGGTTCGTAGCATGGAAAACAAAAATTTTCTATCGCATACAAACAAACAAGCCAAGATCTATCTACTAGATTGTAGCAACGAGTCGATAGAGGAACTCACCCTCGAAGATTCCAAAGCGGTTAACGAGAGCAGATTCTCGTGGGTGATGTAGTCGTACTCTTTCCGATCTCAAGATCGCGTAGACGATCCTTCCGGCGCCGCGTTCCCGCAGCGCTCCCGCAGTCGGTCACACGTTCGGTACTCGACGAAGACCTTCCTCTCCCTTGTTCCAGCAGGCAGCGGAGGTTGTAGCACTCTCCTCGCGATTCCGGCAGCACAACGGCGTGGTACCGGAAGTAGAGGGGAAATCCCGCAGGGCTTCGCCTTAAGCCGGTGCGAGTATGGTGGAGCTTATGAGAGAGGCTATTAGTGGTCTAGTAATTAGACACACCAATTAGAGGGCTCTAAACCAATTAGAAAGCTCTAAACCGAATAGCTCTAAACCGGGGTCTAGATCTAGGGTTTAGTTTAGAGGATAGGAAACTTGTATGTCTAGGAGGGGAGCCCTGCCCCTCCTTATATAGGTGGGAGGGTGTGGGCGTGCCAGGGGAGGGAGGGAGTCCCTCCCCAACTCGGCCTTGGGCTGGGCGCCGGCCTGGAGGAGTCCAACTCCTCCTCCAGGTTGGTTCCAACTCCTCTTGCTTGTTTCCCACAGTTTCTTGTTTTGGCAGTTTGACTTTCAAACTGGACATTTGACTTTTCTGTTTTAGGATTCAATTTAATCCTAAATTTGGGACAGCAAGAACACTTAGTACATGATGCAATCATTCCAATATGTAATGACACATTCATGTACCCCTTCCCCCCCGGAGTGCCGGACAATCCGGAACCTTCTAGAATATCCCCGATGAAAACACCGGAATCATTCCCGAACTCCGAAACGGGACTTTCCTTATATGAATCTTATTCTCCGGACCATTCCGGATCACCTCGTGATATCCCGGATCCCATCCGAGACTCCGAACAACATTCGGTCTCTTTCTCATAATACCATAACTACTCAAACAACGTCGAATCCTTAAGTGTGTCTCCCTACGGTTCGTGAATTATGCGGACATGATCGAGACACTTCTCCGAACAATAACCAATAGAGGAATCTGGAAATTCATATGGCTCCCACATATTTCTACGATTACTTTGCGATCGAATGAACCACTTACATACGATACCAATTTCCCTTTGTCTCACGATATGTTACTTATCCAAGGTTATGATCGTCGGTATCTCTGCATACCTAGTTCAACCTCGTTACTGATAAGTACTCTTTTCTCGTTCCCGTGATATGTGATCCCTTGTGACCAAGTCACATGCTTGCAAGCTAATTGGATGACATTTCACCGAGAGGGCCCAGAGAACATCTATCCGTCATGTGGATGGACAAATCCCACTCTTGATCCATGTGTTTCAACCAATACTTTCCGAACACTCAATGCCACTTTTATAGCCACCCTGTTACGGTGTGGTGTTTGATGACATCAAAGCATCCATCCAGTAAAGGTGATATGCATGATCTCATGGTCGAAGGAATTAGGTTACTATGTATCAGAAAGCATATAGCAATTGAACTATTGAAATGACTTGATCTTTATGCTACGCTTATCTATAGGAGTATGTCCACCATATCATTCTCCTAATGATATGATCCTGTTGTTAATAACATCTCTATGTTCATGATCAGGAAACCATGATCATATATTAACCAACAAGCTAGTTTAACAAGAGGCTTTACTAGGGACTCTTATTTTAGTTTACAAATCACACAAGTATTAATGTTTCCGGTTAATACAATTATAGCATGGTATGTAAACATTTATCATAAGTGTGAAGATATGATAATAACCACTTTATTATTGCCTCTTGGGCATATCTCCAACACCAACTCCTTGACATTGCTCACGCTCCGAAACTTCGACAGAAGACCCGCAAGGCTCGTCAGCGCAGCATCTAAAGGAAACATGACGTGCAACACCAAGGCAAGCGACGTCTGCACTTGGCGAAGCACCCGTGAAACCTGGTGCACACGATCCTGCACCGTCGCCAGAGCCATGGCACGGTCGCGGTCCATCCAGAAGAAGCCACCAGCCTCCATGTCCTGTTGAGTCAAGCAATTGACCCGAACAGCGACACACTCCTTCTCTTCCCTCGGAGCAAGGTTAGCACCTGAGACAATCGCACAGAATAAGAGGCAAGGCCAGCAGGCTCATTCGAAGAACTGAGCTACAGCTCGAAACAAAGAACAACTCACATTGAAGCTGCTTAGATAGCCGAAGCAGTTCCGCCATCAAGTACTCCTCTCTGGCTGCGCCGCGATCCGCCTTGGACTTCCAAACATCGGCATGGCCTTGCAACCCGAGCAACTCTCTCTCAAGACTACGCACACGATCCCGAAGAAAAGTGAGTTGCGAGGAATCATCCAAAGATGGCCGCAGCGGCACTGCGGGCGAGGTGTCAATAGGGTCATCACCCGAAGGAACCTAGAGCAGTAGAAAAAGGAAGGAACACAAACATTCAGACAATGGTAGAGCACAACTCGGAGGAATTCATTAAAGCATATAAGGCCACTACGTGGCACAAGGACTGTGTTCCTCCAAAAATTTACAGCAAAAGCAGACTACAAACTATCCTACATCTACAACGCCTAAGACGCGACACCCTGAGTCGCCTCGGAGCCGGACTGCCTAGCTTTGGCCCCGCCCTGCTGCCGCAGTGCATACTCAGACAGCAAATCAATAAGCTTCGGCCCATATCGCTTGCAGCGAGCAGAGTAGGCAGCAAAGGCTACCTCGGATCCATCTGCGGTTGTCGGCATCCGGGAGGTGATCTGGGGCAGGTCCAGCTCCGCTCTAGCCGCCAAGGCCATCGCCAGCCCGACGGACGCGCCGATGCCCTTCTTCTTGCGCTTGTACGCCGCAGGCGCTTCGGCTGACAAAGCCTCCTCCAGAGCATCCACATCATCGAGGGCCGCGCCCTTAGGGACAAGCTCCCTGTAGAAGCGGCCAAGGACCTCCTTCGCCTTGGCAAGGGAGCTGACGACGGTTCTGCAGCGATCTTCGACCGCTGCAGTAGCATCATCTAGAGCACTACCGTGCTCTAGAGCGCTGCGGTCAAACTCGATGCCTGCGGCATCTGAGACAAAAAAAAAGAAGACATGAAGAAAAGCAGCATCGAAGAAGACAGGAAACACGAAGAAATAAGCAAAAATACAATACTTACCCGAAACAGCCTTGGCAGCAGCCATGAGCTTGCCCGCCACCTCTCTCTCACGAGCAGCCACAACAGTGGCCAGCTGCTCCTCACGGTCCGCGGCCTCCTGCAACAGACGCTCCTTCGCTTTGGCTGCCTTAGTCAGCTCTAGCTCGAGGCGTTCCTTCGCACCAATGGCGGCCTCAGCCTTCTTCTCTGTCACACCCTCGGAATCGACCCTATGCAAGTTTCAGCGACTTCCGCCAAACCCACATAGAAACGATTCAAAGGTGCCCACCAGGCACTTTCGTGCGTGTGGAAAACGAAGTAATATCATTACACAATAGTCCACGAGGGAACCCACAGAATATATATACAACAGCGACTCAAAGAGTCAAGAATACAGATATAACATACAAAGATCCAAATCACCTTGAAAACGATACAGCGTCCGAGTACGGACAAGATGCAAATTGGGCTAAGAGCCCTGAAGAATAACCAATGGCGTCCATAACCCTGCCCAGGCCAAGCCGGAAGGGTAACCCTGCTAACGACGTCGATCTCAAAACCTGCTTAAACAAAAGGGGTGCCGACAAAGGGCAAAGGAAAAAGAGAGCGGTCAGTACTGAGGCCAGTACACGGCGAGACTAGAATTCGGCGGTCCTCGCCTACATAGGTATGGTGGACTAAGCGGCAGCGCGGCATGCACTAAACAACCTATAGAGACTCGAGATAACTGTCGGCTATCAGAGAGGGATAAGAAAGACCTATTCGGAACCAACCTGATTCTACCACCAAACATACCCATCCTGGTATTTCCCCCTCGAGACCAAACGAGGAAGTGAACCGAGGAACTCACACAGTTGGCAGTTTTATTCATTCCGTTATATTTGCGGAAATTACTAGTCAAATATAGATAGCATGAGTCATCCTGATATAATAAGTAGTGGGCAGTTTTAGTTAACCATTCCGTTGTAGTTGCAACACTTACTAGTCAGATACGATTAGCATGAGATATCCCAAACCCAGCAGTCGTTGGTACTTTTATTTAGCCATTCCGTTGTAGTGAAGCTGATTACTAGTCATATCGGATACAAGTCAATTTATAACAGTAAACTTTAGTTATAGTTGTCTATGATCGAGAACTGTGCTCCAAGTCATCCATAACCGCGGACACGGCTTCTCGAAAAGATTAAACCCTGCAGGGGTGCACCAAAGTTTCCACACGCACCTACACCCTTGTTGTCAGATCAGGTAGGTAAAAGATCACAAAACATACACCCAACAGTATGTCGACGGGGTTTCGGACACGACGTTTCCTAGACCCAAAGCAAGCACAGGGGGCCACCCCACTAAGCTACTCGTAATGAAGTCGGCCGGTCTCCGAGACGGACTCAGGGTTTGTGTCGACGGCTGTAAACGACTGGGAACCCGAAAGTGTGACTGGGCTTGTCGATATAGCAAAAACGTGTCACGGTCCTAAACAGTACAGGTGCTCCACGCACAATCTTAAATAAAGCAGTAAAGCATGGCATAAGTATAGGATAGTAATAAAGCCCCAAACTACTTTGTGGCCCCCAGTACAGTACTTTGAAATCAGGTACTAAATCGATGGGGGTGCCCACACACCCCACCTGTGGTTAGCGCGCTCGATCTCGGAACAGGTGTCAAGAACTCGGGGTCCTACGGGACACCAGTGAGTGGTTAAAAACTAAATATTGTCTATTACCCACCGGTGCCTCTGCATTATTTACCTACTTCAATTTTAGTTATTAAACAGAAATTAAAGCCATGATCATCTCCAACATAAAGCATATGGCAGCCTTCCAACCGCTGTGGTTCTGACCGACACGCAACAGCACTTGAGCAAGCGACTATGACGCGCAAGTCCAACTATCTACCAAACAACAGGTAATAGGATGTGTCCAAGGCAATATAAGGCTGCAAGGGATATCGCGGGCACGAAAACTAGAGCATCGCAACACAGATAGCAATAGATCAACAGGAGGGAATAAATACTATAAAAGTAAGATAGGTAGAAAGGGGGAGATGCTCGCCTGAAAACATTGCCGAAGGTTCATCCGAAGATCGGGTCGACACTCGCATCAACTCATCGTCCTAATCCGTGAAGAAGCAAAGCACTAGAAGAAACACCGGATGGACTATTTAATACCACGGTAGAAAATCGGGCATGATGCATGTATGATGTATGGCATGGCAAAGGTGCGATGCATTTATTCCATATTAACGGAACCGGGGTCCCGGCAAATATTTAAGTGGTTCAAGTTGTTTAGATACCCCACAATTTAAATGTTGTCTTAACATGGCAAAAGATAGCACCGGTTCGCTACACAAATTTAAATGGGACCAATATAAGACTAGATTTGCCCGCATATGGATCCCATATTTAATTTAGGTGAATCGTCGAAACACCCCCAAACACCCATAATATGTATGCAAGCATGACAATTGATGTGCAACAATTCATATAGATTACAAATTATAAAATAGGGCTCGGAAAGAGGTCACACATGTCGGATCGATGATCTTGGGGGATCAGAGGGGTCCGGGACGGTCTTCGAATCTTCAGGGCCTCGACCATCGGATCTAGGGAGGAGATCTTGGAGCGGGGGGTTCAGTGGGGTTCGGTCTTCGGTTCCATGACGGAGATCTTGAGGGTCCATGCCGGCACACTCGGCGCCTTCAGATCCGAAGATCGGGTCTCATGTCCGTGTAGGAGTGCTTGATGGTCCGAGAGGGAGTTCTTGTTCGTGATTCTTCGAGCACCTTCGGGGTACGGGGATTTGATGGCGTCGAAGGGATCTAGTCTGAGGTCCTGGAATGTGAGCGTAGTTCTTGTGCACTGCTTTGATACAACAACACACAAGTACCAACAGATACACGCTCAGACACTAGCGTGCGTCACCTGGCCTCCGTGGACCTACGAGCGAGGCAGCGGACAAAGGAGATCCCCGGCGAGGTTGTCTTGCAGCCGGGCAGGAGGCAGGGCCTGCGGGGACGACGACCACGGGCGGCCTGGCGATGAGGTCAGGGCAGCGAAGCCGGAAGGCGAGGGCGTCGACCGGTGTGACGCGGCGCCAAGGACGACGACGAGAACCCCATGGCGCGGGGCCTGAGAGGCAGTGGAGGAAGGGGCCCCGGGGAGAAGCTCTGGTGGAGGGGGCCAACGACGCTGAGGAGGAAGGAGGCTGCGGTGAGGTGCTTGCGGCCGCCGGCGATCGAGGACAAGCAGGGACGACGCAGCCTGCGCGAGGCGAAGGGGCGGAGGCGCAGAGGGCCTACTCGAGGAGGAGTGGCGACCGGTGAGCAGAGGACGTCAATGGCGCTCGCAGGCGCGGGGCCGAGGTGGACGAGCGCGGGGCGAACGAGATGGTTGCGGTCGGTCGGCGCCGGCCGCCCGCGATGGCTGGTCGCTGGCAAGCGGAGGGAGCGGAGGTCGAAGGAGAGGCGTGACGCCATGGCCGGGGCGAGCTCGAGGGGGAGGGCGGCGTGGCCTGGTGCTGGCACGAGGCAAGGGACGCCTTGGGACAGCGGGCGGCGGCGATTAGCAGAGAGAGGCGAGGTAGGTGGGGAGAGGACGCGGTCGGGGTGAGGAAGATCATGAGAGGGGAGCAGGGTGAGGAGGTGGGGCCACGCTCGCGAAGGAGAGAGAGGGATCGGGGGACGCGGGGCGCGAGTGGTTGGTGGGGTGGGGCCAGACGGGAGGCAGGTGTGGGGGTTGGTGAGTGTCTTGGTCGGTGGGGTCGGTGGGACCGGGGTGGAATGGAGAGGAGGTTGGGGAGTGGGTCAGCTGTGTGTGTGGTGTTGGGGCAGGTGTGTGAGGGTGTGGAGAGGAGGTGGGGGCCAGGAGGCTGATGTGGCGGCATGGGAGTGGAGGGAGTGGTGAGGTGGCGGGTGGTGATTGGTCGGGGTGATGTGGCTGGGGATGGGTAGATTAGGATTAGGTAGGAAAAGATTTGGGGTAGCTAGGATTTTATCTGGAGGTGGCCAGCTGGGCTTTCGGGCCTGGTGGGCTGCCTCCTAAAAACAATTTAAATTTTTTATTTATTTAAAACGGGGCTTTTGCAAACCGTGGGTAGACAAACAAAATATTCCGGAGACCCAGGTTTTGTGTTTGAATAAAGACGGGGCGTTTAGAAAACAAAAACAGATTTTTTCGAAAATAGTTTTTAAACAAACCATGCAAGATGATGACGATGCTCAAATGCAAGGTGGCATGATGACATGAGCATGAGGTCATGATGATGCAATGCACAAAAACAACGCGATTTTCTAGTAGTGGTTTTGGCGGGGCGCCACAATTCGACACCACTAACAATGGATCTCGCCCTCGAGATCCGCCTCATGGTACCGGAAGGAAGGTCGGCGATCTGCGTCTTCTCGCTTCATGTAGATCCTCGCGACACCACTAACAAGAGGTCGTTGTCCGAGATCGTCGAGAGAACACTCCGGGAACAAAAGGTCGAAGGTAGAGGTATCAACAAATAAAGCCACCTCTAGCTTCGATAGAAAGAGGGAACCGATGCATTCTCATCCACTTCAATGTACAAAAGCGAATAGAAGGGGTAGTCGGCATGGGGGCCAATCCATCACGCACCCAAACTATTACTCTGCACAATCAGTAGAAAAGCGTGCAACCATTCTCGGAATCAGACTGAAGATCTCGACAATCGAGGTTCAGAAACAAAGGAGTGATGCAGACTCTGCATCGGATCTGGCGTAGATGATGTCGTCGCGTCGGAAAACACCGGAAGGCACGAGAAGGAACAAAGAGAAGTCCACCAGACGAAGGATTCCTCGGATAGCATGAAGACCAGATGTAGCAACACCGTTACCAAAGGAGGAAGCGAAACCCTGAAGGTACGATGGAACCCAACCACGAGAAATCCTGGACTCGAGGAGAGAGAAGAGAGCGGATTCAAAACACGCAAAGGTGAGAGGAGAGCAGCAGAGGGGTAAGGAGTAAAATCAGACCTAATCAGAACTATCCAACCGATTTTGCAAAAATAGTTTTGACACTCTACTTCGGCCGTTAGCTAGGTTATCCTACAGGATGGACTTGTGGGGTATCGCAACTGCTGAGCTCTGATACCACTCTGTCACACCCTCGGAATCGACCCTATGCAAGTTTCAGCGACTTCCGCCAAACCCGCATAGAAACAATTCAAAGGTGCCCACCAAGCACTTTCGTGCGGGTGGAAAACGAAGTAATATCATTACACAATAGTCCACGAGGGAACCCACAAAATATATATACAACAGCGACTCAAAGAGTCAAGAATACAGATATAACATACAAAGATCCAAATCACCTTGAAAACGATACAGCGTCCGAGTACGGACAAGATGCAAATTGGGCTAAGAGCCCTGAAGAATAACCAATGGCGTCCATAACCCTGCCCAGGCCAAGCCGGAAGGGTAACCCTGCTAACAACGTCGATCTCAAAACCTGCTTAAACAAAAGGGGTGCCGACAAAGGGCAAAGGAAAAAGAGAGCGGTCAGTACTGAGGCCAGTACACGGCGAGACTAGAATTCGGCGGTCCTCGCCTACATAGGTATGGTGGACTGAGCGGCAGCGCGGCATGCACTAAACAACCTATAGAGACTCGAGATAACTGTCGGCTATCAGAGAGGGATAAGAAAGACCTATTCGGAACCAACCTGATTCTACCACCAAACATACCCATCCTGGTATTTCCCCCTCGAGACCAAACGAGGAAGTCAACCGAGGAACTCACACAGTTGGCAGTTTTATTCATTCCGTTATAGTTGCGGCAATTACTAGTCAAATATAGATAGCATGAGTCATCCTGATATAATAAGCAGTGGGCAGTTTTAGTTAACCATTTCGTTGTAGTTGCAACACTTACTAGTCAGATACGATTAGCATGAGATATCCCAAACCCAGCAGTTGTTGGTACTTTTATTTAGCCATTCTGTTGTAGTGAAGCTGATTACTAGTCATATCGGATACAAGTCAATTTATAACAGTAAACTTTAGTTATAGTTGTCTATGATCGAGAACTGTGCTCCAAGTCGTCCATAACCGCGGACACGGCTTCTCGAAAAGATTAAACCCTGCAGGGGTGCACCAAAGTTTCCACACGCACCTACACCCTTGTTGTCAGATCAGGTAGGTACAAGATCACAAAACATACACCCAATGGTATGTCGACGGGGTTTCGGACAAGACGTTTCCCAGACCCAAAGCAAGCACAGGGGGCCACCCCACTAAGCTACCCGTAACGAAGTCGGCCGGTCTCCGAGACGGACTCAGGGTTTGTGTCGACGGCTGTAAACGACTGGGAACCCGAAAGTGTGACTGGGCTTGTCGATACAGCGAAAACGTGTCATGGTCCTAAACAGTACAGGTGCTCCACGCACAATCTTAAATAAAGCAGTAAAGCATGGCATAAGTACAGGATAGTAATAAAGCCCCAAACTACTTTGTGGCCCCCAGTACAGTACTTTGAAATCAGGTACTAAATCGATGGGGGTGCCCACACACCCCACCTGTGGTTAGCGCGCTCGATCTCGGAACAGGTGTCAAGAACTCGGGGTCCTACGGGACACCAGTGAGCGGTTAAAAACCAAATATTGTCTATTACCCACCGGTGCCTCTGCATTATTTACCTACTTCAATTTTAGTTATTAAACAGAAATTAAAGCCATGATCATCTCCAACATAAAGCATATGGCAGCCTTCCAACCGTTGTGGTTCTGGCCGACACGCAACAGCACTTGAGCAAGCGACTATGACGCGCAAGTCCAACTATCTACCAAACAACAGGTAATAGGATGTGTCCAAGGCAATATAAGGCTGCAAGGGATATCACGGGCACGAAAACTAGAGCATCGCAACACAGATAGCAATAGATCAACAGGAGGGAATAAATACTATAAAAGTAAGATAGGTAGAAAGGGGGAGATGCTCGCCTGAAAACATTGCTGAAGGTTCATCCGAAGATCGGGTCGACACTCGCATCAACTCATCGGCCTAATCCGTGAAGAAGCAAAGCACTAGAAGAAACACCGGATGGACTATTTAATACTACGGTAGAAAATCGGGCATGATGCATGTATGATGTATGGCATGGCAAAGGTGCGATGCATTTATTCCATATTAACGGAACCGGGGTCCCGGCAAATATTTAAGTGGTTCAAGTTGTTTAGATACCCCACAATTTAAATGTTGTCTTAACATGGCAAAATATAGCACCGGTTCGCTACACAAATTTAAATGGGACCAATATAAGACTAGATTTGTCCGCATATGGATCCCATATTTAATTTAGGTGAATCGTCGAAACACCCCCAAACACCCATAATATGTATGCAAGCATGACAATTGATGTGCAACAATTCATATAGATTACAAATTATAAAATAGGGCTCGGAAAGAGGTCACACATGTCGGATCGATGATCTTGGGGGATCGGAGGGGTCCGGGACGGTCTTCGAATCTTCAGGGCCTCGACCATCGGATCTAGGGAGGAGATCTTGGAGCGGGGGGTTCAACGGGGTTCGGTCTTCGGTTCCATGACGGAGATCTTGAGGGTCCATGCCGGCACACTCGGCGCCTTCAGATCCGAAGATCGGGTCTCATGTCCGTGTAGGAGTGCTTGATGGTCCGAGAGGGAGTTCTTGTTCGTGATTCTTCGAGCACCTTCGGGGTACGGGGATTTGATGGCGTCGAAGGGATCTAGTCTGAGGTCCTGGAATGTGAGCGTAGTTCTTGTGCACTGCTTTGATACAACAACACAAAGTACCAACAGATACACGCGCAGACACTAGCGTGCGTCACCTGGCCTCCGTGGACCTGCGAGCGAGGCAGCGGACAAAGGAGATCCCCGGCGAGGTTGTCTTGCAGCCGGGCAGGAGGCTGGGCCTGCGGGGACGACGACCACGGGCGGCCTGGCGATGAGGTCAGGGCAGCGAAGCCGGAAGGCGAGGGCGTCGACCGGTGTGATGCGGCTCCAAGGACGACGACGAGAACCCCATGGCGCGGGGCCTGAGCGGCAGTGGAGGAAGGGGCCCCGGGGAGAAGCTCTGGTGGAGGGGGCCAGCGACGCTGAAGAGGAAGGAGGCTGCGGTGAGGTGCTTGCGGCCGCCGGCGATCGAGGACAAGCAGGGACGATGCGGCCTGCGCGAGGCGAAGGGGCGGAGGCGCAGAGGGCCTACTCGAGGAGGAGTGGCGACCGGTGAGCAGAGGACGTCAATGGCGCTCGCAGGCGCGGGGCCGAGGTGGACGAGCGCGGGGCGAACGAGATGGTTGCGGTCGGCCGGCGCCGGCCGCCCGCGATGGCTGGTCGCTGGCAAGCGGAGGGAGCGGAGGTCGAAGGAGAGGCGTGACGCCATGGCCGGGGCGAGCTCGAGGGGGAGGGCGGCGTGGCCTGGTGCTGGCACGAGGCAAGGGACGCCTGGGGACAGCGGGCGGCGGCGATTAGCAGAGAGAGGCGAGGTAGGTGGGGAGAGGACGCGGTCGGGGTGAGGAAGATCGTGAGAGGGGAGCGGGGTGAGGAGGTGGGGCCGCGCTCGCGAAGGAGAGAGAGGGATCGGGGGACGCGGGGCGCGAGTGGTTGGTGGGGTGGGGCCAGACGGGAGGCAGGTGTGGGGGTTGGTGAGTGGCTTGGTCGGTGGGGTCGGTGGGACCGGGGTGGAAGGGAGAGGAGGTTGGGGAGTGGGTCAGCTGTATGTGTGGTGTTGGGGCAGGTGTGTGAGGGTGTGGAGAGGAGGTGGGGGCCAGGAGGCTGATGTGGCGGCATGGGAGTGGAGGGAGTGGTGAGGTGGCGGGTGGTGATTGGTCGGGGTGATGTGGCTGGGGATGGGTAGATTAGGATTAGGTAGGAAAAGATTTGGGGTAGCTAGGATTTTATCTGGAGGTGGCCAGCTGGGCTTTCGGGCCTGGCGGGCTGCCTCCTAAAAACAATTTAAATTTTTTATTTATTTAAAACGGGGCTTTTGCAAACCGTGGGTAGACAAACAAAATATTCCGGAGACCCAGGTTTTGTGTTTGAATAAAGACGGGGCGTTTAGAAAACAAAAACAGATTTTTTCGAAAATAGTTTTTAAACAAACCATGCAAGATGATGACGATGCTCAAATGCAAGGTGGCATGATGACATGAGCATGAGGTCATGATGATGCAATGCACAAAAACAACGCGATTTTCTAGTAGTGGTTTTGGCGGGGCGCCACATTCTCCGACTGACCAAGGCTCTTCTTGAGAGCGTCGACCTCACGGAGAGAAGTATTATGCTCCGCTGCATTTAAAACAAGCAAACATCAGAGAGCAGGACCAGAATAAATGAAAGAAGCAGCAAAAGCAAACAGGTACCTTGAAGCTGCCGAAGGTTAGCCTCCAGCACCAGGCGCTCCTGCACCAGCCGCTTGGCCTCCTGCATAAAAGGCTGCAGAAAAAGAAACAGCAGTAAGAAAAGGACTTGGGGGCTACGCCCAACACAAAAGAATAAAAGCAAAATTCGCACACGAAGACACTCGGGGGCTCCCCCTGTGGCACGAAGCAGAGGTAGTCACATGCTCGGATGGCGACTCCGAAGACCCGCTGGCAAAATTCTGAGGCGCAACCACCTGCACCTCCTGCACAGGAGGATCCGGAGCGGCACCCCCCGAAGTCGCCACCGTCTGAGGAGGAGGAGACGCAATTTTCGACTCCCCCATCATCTCCCGCGCACCATCGCTGGAGGATTCGCGGGAGGAATGCCTGCATACGAAGCAATCATCACAAGTGCAAAATCAAGAAGGAAAAAGGACAGTAGTATAACAAGAAACTTACGAGCCCAGAGAGCTCAGGTAGAAGACAGGAGGAGTCCTTCGGGCTCTCTTCTCCTCATTCTTCTCCTCCTTTTTCTCTTCCTTCTTTTCTTCCTTCTTCCGCTTCGCTGGCGGGTGCGGCGCTACAGCCCGCACAGGAATGGCAGGAATGGGAGAGGAAGAACCTCCATGCCCGTCATTATGACGATCAAGGCACAGAGGGTTTCTGGGAGTCGGAGGAGTCGAGGCATCCGAAGACTCGCTGGAGCTCCATGATCGTTTGCGCGTATGGTCCTCACTCGACTCATCGGCATCTTCGGCTGGAGATCGCGCCGACGGCAGTTCGGACACGGACTCCACCACTTCATTATCCGGGGCATTCGGATACTTTTCAGGAAATGGCGGTACCATGCTCGGCACCTTGAAGCTCTGCAAAACCAGAAGGGACTTTGTTAGCAAACAAAGGAAATAAATACGTAGTCGACAAAAAAGCACTACGCGCACAAATCTACACTTGTGGAACAGCCAACGCCGAAGAAAACGGCGGAGTCAGCGACTTCCCAGGGATTTCCTCTCCGGCCTTGAACTTTAGCAGCGAGCGAAGGGCCCTGTCAAGATCCCCCTCGGAGATTTTCTCAGCCGAAACCCTCGTCGGATCACGGCGCCCAGAATAAAGAAACATCGGGTGCGCCCTCGCTTGGAGAGGCTGCACCCGACGCTCGAGAAACGTCCGGATGATGTCCACGCCGTTCACTTCCTTCTACGGAATCAGCTGGAGATCCTCCACCCGACGGTAAAGGGCCTCTATTTCCGCCACCTCGCCATCCAAGATTTTGTTTTTCCAAGACCTTTTCGGCTCAATCATTTGGGAGGGGTCAAAAGGAACAAGACCAAAATCTTGCCCAGGCACTACGGAGTCGCGGATATAAAACCATCGCCTCCGCCAGTACTGGACAGATTCGCACATGGAAAAAGAAAAGAAAAGAAGATTGGGACTAAGGGAGATGATGCAACCCCCAATGGGATAAACACCATCCGAACCAGACTGCCTCTTCACAGAATAAAGTTTCCGGAAGAGGCCAAAGTGCGGCTCAATGCCAAGCCAGCACTCGCAAAAAGTGATGAAGCAAGCAATGTGGAGAAGAGAGTTGGGCGACAGATGATGAAGCTGAATGCCATAGAAAAAGAGCAGTCCACGGAGGAAGTTGTGGATTGGAAAATAAAACCCACGCATAACGAAGGCGAGAAACATAACCCGATACCCAGCTGGGGGACGGGGGATTACCTCGTTACCGGGGAGTCTGACGGCCTCCCTATCTTGCGGGATCAGACCCCGCTCGCGAAGCTTGCGGAGATCACTCTCTCGCGTCTCTGATCGCCGCCAGCCACCGTCGGTGACACGGGTAGCGGTGACGACATTCTTTCCTCCGGCGGCGCTGGTACCAACGGCAGATGACGATTTCTTCGGTTTCCCCATTGCGCTACGGCGACGCCGGCGGTGAAAGCGCAGAAGGGAAGATGGAAATGTGGAAGGAAATCCCAGCGCGCAGCAAGAATCGCTAGAGCACAAGGAGGCAGTGAAAACAAGAACTGATACGGTGAAAACAAACCGCGGCTTTCCCCAATGATTATAACGACGAAGACGACGCACGGCAGCCGTCCATCCAGAAGACCTAACGCCAATGGCAGATCTGACCATACACGTGTCAGCATCACAACGAACCGTCGTTACCACGCCGTCCACTACGCGCGGAAATCGAGGAGACGCCGTAATTATCTCCACGCCACGCGTGACCGGTCAATTCAAGGTCAGCAAGTGGGACCCACGTTCGTCCAGTCAAGTCATCTCTGGCGTAGTAGACGCTTGAGGTCATTGATCGTCAGCACTGATGTCATCAAAAGCTATACTAGCACCAACTACAATTCTTCGGCTCCACATCTAAGAGTACTCACTCGAATCTTCGATTCGACTAAATACTCGGGGTCTACTCCTATCAGGAGCGCTGGCCGCGCACCCGAAAGACGAATAAAGACAAAATATTTCTTCGAGTCCTACGTCGAGTCTACGACTCCACTACGGACTCGGGGGCTACTCCCATAGGGAGAATGGATTTAAGCATCCGAAATTTTTTGTGTCCTACGGACTTAACAACTGAACAATGTTTTGAGCTAAAGTCTCCGCTCGAGTCTACGACTCGAACAGACACTCGGGGGCTACTCCCATAGGGAGCGCTGGTCGCGCATCCTATGAAATCTTCGACTGCGATCTTTCGGATCAGCATGCAAAAACTTTTCGGCAACTCTGCCCCAACAAAACGCTGAGTGCGCAACGATCTCCTTGGCCACCTGAAACACCTCCGCGGTGACAAACATTCGGATGCTGTGTCTGCGACACAAAGATAAGACCTGCAGATATCATCTGATGGCCTGGCAACGCACACGACTGCGCTCTGCTAGTAAAAACCCGTGCTAACAGGTGCGATGAAAAATCCTGACGGACGCGTTGGGTACATCCATTAAAGTCACTGGAATTCCACTCCTTTAAGTCCTCCGCGGCCTGAGTCGAATTACGCCAGCATATGTTCCAGTTCCGAGTTGAGGGACTCGAACCTGAGGAAGATCGTGTTGTTTCGTCCTAAGACAGTTAACTGACTCTGATCCGTCGGGTGAGTCAGGCACACGGATCAACAATCCCTACACACATACTGTTAATACATAGTTGCACCTGAAGGATTGAAGAGTCCTCAGCCGAATCTATGATTCGACTGATCACTCGGGGGCTACTGACATGGTTATACCCTACGGGTACGTGACCTCAGCATACCTGGTCCAGCCCAAGGAAGGCCCACAGCAGATGTACACTGGCCCATGAAGATTTTTGGGTGGCCAAGGCCCATGATGCCTTCGGATCCTTAGAGAGCAAGACTAGCGTAGATAGGAAATTCAAAGGGGTAAAACCCTAGAACTTGTAACCGACTAGGACTATGCCGGGACCTGTCTAAGTCTATATAAAGGCCAGGAGGGCACGACCTAGATCTCTCGACTCATACTTTCGCATACGCACCTCCACGCCAGATCGAATCTGCGCACCCCTGTAACCTTCGGTTCCGTCGTAATCAAGAGCAGACAAGCAGGAGTAGGGTTTTCCCTCCGGGGGCCTGAACCTGGGTAAATCTCGTGTCCCCTAGTTGCTTGTCTGTTAACCGTTCTACGATCTCCAGCATCTCCATCTTCTCCAAAACCCAAGTCCATAACAATGGGCATTGACGAGTCGAAACCTCGTCAGCATCTGCTTATGGACTAAACTTATGGATGAACGTGGCATCGTGCTGTTGGATGAACGTGGCATCGTGCATCGTGCTGTTGGACCGAGTATTTATTTCCAGAATTTTTGCAAGCCTAATAAAAGTAAAAGTTTCAATTTTTTTGAAAAAGGCTGGAGTAGGGAGCCCATGTGCGAAAGACGGTTTCCGCTCAACCGAGCCCTACTCTACCAAAACGGCGATTCTAGCATGCACGCGAGGTCGCGTGCATGCATCAGCCGTTCACGGGAGTATAGGGATTTGAGCCAGCAATAAGCAGCATATCACCTAAAAAGCAAAGTTTCTTTTGATACACATCATGAATGTCAGACTAGGATGTGAGAACAGCAGGGCTATAGTGTTTGGCAGGTGAAGTACCACCAGTTTCTTTGATGCATGTGGTCATTCTCTCTCCTAGCACACCCTATTCTAGTTTTGCTTTTGATCTTGGTGTGAAAGTTTAAACGGCTAATATGTTCTGCACTAAAATTTGGAAATATAATCCGTTTCGGATATTTATGTTCGTCTTGACAAGATCTTTGAAATAAGTCCAATATTGAATATATTTGTTGATAAAAAAGATTATTTTCATTTTGAAACATGATGAAACTAGCATAATCTTGATGACACTTTGATAAGTATTGTGAAAATATATTTCAGAAACTAAGGATCACAAAGACTCTATTACGTTCAAGAACCTATCCAAGTACGATGGACACAAAATAAGTTGTGTACACCCATCTGTGATGTAAAGCACTCTTTTCGATATGGATTTTCATGCATTAAAAACATGTAACATTTTGTGTAGGTTAGTTTCACGCAAAAAACATGTAGTATAATTTTTTTAACTAGGTTTATTGTGTTGAGAGTGCATGTTTTATTGTGTTTTGTAATCGTATTTTATCTTGTTCGATGGGATTTGCCGAATTATCTACATTCGAATTTAGAAAAATTTGCGACATACTTTTTTAATACAGAGAGAATACTATATTATATTATTTTATTATATAATAAATTGTTTCATGCAAAATGTAAATAAGTTTGAACATACTATTAGTATGTATTTAGTTTTATCGTAGTTTGTTACGTTCCAATGTAAAAGTTCAATAGATACTTCACTTGTCATCCTTCATCAAGATATAGTGCTCGAGGACCTCTATTACGTAGTCCATTTTTATCTTTGTATGATCATGTGTCAATTTGTTTAACCAAGTTTGAACTCGCATACATTACAATAAGCAAGTTTGAACAAGCGAGGGATGCCTCTATAAAGAAAGAAAAAGTTGACTACTCGAGTGCTCAAGAAACCATAGCGGGGTGTACTTCTGAAAAAGAGTTTGGTTAGAATTAATGAAGATAGAGGAGTGAAGACCGAAGAGAGAGGAGAAACAATGAGAGTAAGAAAAGTTGTCAACTGCACGCAGAAAAGCTGACACATGATTAAACCATACAGAGGGAATACAGTGGTAAAGATGCTCATCCACCCAACAAATATAAAACAATATCAATAGCAACTGTTGGCATGGCAGAGAGATGAGCGGTGGAAATGTGCACGCTACATATCGTGCACGCTAGAATGACATTTCTGCCTACTCTACTCTACATCGGTCTTATCCTCGGTTTGTGTGCATATATTCTTTCTTGCGCGAGTAAAGTCTTGGTTCTTGGATCCGCAAATCCGTCCCGAAAGAATTTGAATCCAATCAGGCACGACGAGTCGACGACCATGGAGAACCAGACCCAAGACCCGTCTCCTCGCTGGGCGCTGCTCGACCGGCTCGGCCACCGGGACGACCACGCCGACGCCGACAGTGGCACCGTCGCATCGTCCCAGACCTCCGCCGGCAAGAAAATCTACATGTCTCTCCGGATCGCGGCGCCGCCAGCGACCTCACGCCTCTACCTCCGCTGGCAGTACGGGCCCACCAAGAAGGACCCCTCGTTCCTCTACCCTCGCGTCGTCGCGGTGCACGGCGACGCCGTCCTCTTCCAGCTGATAAGCCCGAGCCCGCCCAAGCGCCCGCGACCGATCGACTACTTCGTCTACACGGCCCGGGGCGCTGCCCGCCCGCCGTCGCTGTCGCTGCTGAAACCGTACGCGACCAAGCCCGTCAGCCCGCGGCAGCGCATGGTAGACTGGAAGGCCATCGGCATCCTGCGTCCTAGCCTGAACGCGTACGCGGTGGCCGAGCTCTCCACGACGGGCGACTCGCTGGTGGGGTTCGAGCTCTGCTGCCTGATCCGCTCGCCGCAGATGACCGTCGACAAGTGGAAGGTGAGTCGGGTGGAGGTCGTCGACGAGAAGGGCAGGAACCCGGAGCTGCCGAGCTGGGAGAGCGACGCCGTCGTGCCCGTCGGCGACGACCGGCTCCTATGCTGGGTCGACTATCACAAAGGCATCCTGCTCGGCGACGTGTTCGCTGCCAACTCTGCGTTCCGGTTCGAGCAGTTGCCCCGCCTACCGGCAGAACCGCGGCGCGCGAACCACGAGGCCGTCCCGACCCCCGACGCGTCCCGGAGTTTGTGCGCCTCCGGAGACGACGGCGGCACGGTGAGGTTCGTCAGCGTCGACCGCGATCCTTGGCCTGGCGTCTTTAGGGTCACCATCTGGACCCTGAGAAAAAACCGGGACGGTAGCATGGCGTGGGACAAGGACGTCGGTGTCAATGCCGCGGAGCTCTGGGCCTTCTCCGGCTATGACCCCCTCCCGCGAGTCCCACCGGAGTACCCTGTCCTGAGCATGGACGACCCCGACACCCTCTGTTTCCTGGTGAGGGAAGGAAGCGACACGGTGCGGCTGGTCGAGGTCGACATGAAGCGCAGGACGGTGCGTTCTGTCACCTGCTACGGCAAGGAAGAATCGCGGCGCAAGCGCAAGCGCGAGGACATGCGGCCTGTGGGCTACTACCAGGAAGGTACACAGCGCATGTCGTCGTGGTATGCCCCCGGCCCCGACAAGGAGAAGGAGGACGACGTCAACATCACCTCCACAAAACTGTTCCATGGCCACCCCTTCCTTCCCTGCAGCAGCAAGATCGTCTTCAGGTGGTAGTACCGATCTAGTGAGGATCTTGGTTGTTCTTCGTTGGCGCGCGATCACCTAGACTTTACCAGTCCCGTTCAAAATAAAACCCTAGACTTTACCAGTATACTTAATTATGCATATTCTTAAAAGTTACCACCAGTTAACTACTAGTACTACTATTTCATCTACATCTACACTAATATAAAAATCTACATCTACACTAATATAAAAAGAGGGAGAGGATCAAATCCAAATAACATTGGCCGTCCAATTGCCTGCATCCAACTTTTCAGGCCTGCCTAATGATGAGTTGTCCGACCTGATACCCCCGTGATATCTATCATTGAACGACTTAATCTAACCGTCAATATTTGCCCAATGCAGCTAAACAACCACCCACCCCGCTCACATCCCACGACCTCAATAATCATCCTCCAGCGCATTGGTTCCCTTGCTATACCTACCGACGCCGCCTTCCTCAGCCCATGCTCGTTGCCCGCCGCCCGTCGACCGTCGCCTGTCGCCCCCAAATCGCGTTCTACCACATGCCACACTCGCAGGATTAGCGGTCGCGGCGGCGATTCTGCATCAAGTTGTTTCCCCTCTCGTCTCTCACTCCTTTATATGTCATTTCTCCCCTTTCTGTCGGACTGAAGAAGAACGACGAGTAGCGACCGCGAAGGACCGTACTCGATGTCCTCTCGATTTTCTTCTCGCTGGTATAAAATCCCCAATAACGAACTGCAGCGCCAGCAGGGCAGCGCGGTAGAGGTGATCCTTGCCGCCAACATCTTGGGCATCCACATGATCGACGACGACGGTCGAAACGACGGCGTTGTTAGCGGTATCCGGTATCCCAGCGTACTTCCTCCATGACGAAGACGACGACATGATGTGCAGGCAGCTGCCGAAGCATCCGGCAAGGATGGGCGGCGGAAGCATCCGGCAATAGTGGGCGGCGCCATGGGGACCTCTTCACGGGGGGTGGACGCGGAGGCTGACGCGGCATGAAAGGCATCAACGTCAGGGGTGCAGAAGGCACCTCTACAACGACGGGGGTGCATCCAGGTTCTAACGTTTTATGTGTATATGATCAGGTACAAGCTCTCACTGTGAACATGTCTGACAGAAATGGGATAGATGAGATACAAAGAGAGATTATTCAGTCCGAGAGTTACGTGCAAAAAATTGTACAAAGGAGAGATTATTCAGTCGGACATGTATTGCAAGATTTTTCATAGGAAAAAGTTAGCCGGCTAAGTCTTCCATCACAACAACGAAGGTATATTATTCAGCTTTGCTATGAAAAACTCTTTATGGCTATTTTGTTCTGAGACCGGGATTGACTTGATATGTTGGCTTATCAATTCAATGTCCATCGCTTAATTTTCTATTTTTTGTAATGTCTTAAATTTTATTATCCCTGGATGTGTTCAACATACTTCTAGAGTCAATGTTGCAATGGTCGCATGTTAAAATTTTCATGCATATCATATCTCAGCTGCAAATTCTATGCAACGCCCCGCAAGATTGAACTGTCGTTCTCGGCTGCCATCCAAGCAATGTATTGGAATCAAGATTTGTAGGTGTACACATCATAAAGCTTTGGTAGATACTGATGTGCAGCGATTTTATGTACACTCTTCTGATTATGTTTTGTAGGGAAGAATACTAATTAATATGTCACGGATCCATCCCAATTATTGACTAAGATCATTTTGTATTTGCGATATAGTGTCAACCTCTCACTTCGTTAACTCCTATTACGAACTGCTGTTTCATATAATGTTTGCAATTAGGACATAATCCAACTAAATATTGATATTTGTTGTTTTTAACAAGACCTGCTTACAATTACTATTGCCCGCTTAGAATTGCTATTTTTTGTTCTGAATATGACCCGTGTACACGCTCGGTCTTTTAATACCTAAGAAAACCATATTTTGCTGAGACGAATTTACTCAGGTTAGGGAAGTACAACTGATGAAAACATGTTGTTTCTTAGAGCCTTTTGCTGCCAATAAATTTCTTGCTTTGCGCTGTTGGATTTAGATATATGATTCCATGAACGATTTGAGGCTCATACCATTCAAACAATTGTTTCACTTAATTCAAAATATGATTTGAAGTATATTTGAAGTCAAAGCTAAAGATCTTTTTTACTCTTGCAGAGGTGAAATTTTCGGTATGGCTATACTTATTGTGGAATGTGGATATCTTTCCTATCAACCTACACATTCCGACAGTGAAAGGGTTATTGTTTGGATACCAAGTGCCCACATGTTGGGAAGTCATATTTAACTAATCATTGAGAGTACAAAGAAAGATCAATCCATAGTTTTTTACTGAATTTTGACAAAGGTTTTCGGTTTCAGGACTTAGCTTGGTGTGTGTTTGTACTGCCCAACCTGATGTCCACCTTTTTTGTTTACCTTCTTGGTCGAGTTTACAACCATCGTTTTTCTCACCTCCACAACTGTCATATCTATCACATTATCAAAATCTTTATCGGAGTACCCTTGCTTAGAATAAAATAAATTATTTTTGAATACCAAAAAGATGTGCACAAGCTTTTCACTCTTTTTTGCTAGCTTCCGAGGCCACATGCTAGAAGGTCAAACCGTATAGTGAGTAGGCTATTATTTTATACTTCCTTTGTCTGAAGAGAGTAGTTTACATTATTGCACATCACCGTGGAGTGACTATAGATCAACACATTTCTTATTACGTGCACATGCACATGCTCGATTATCTACACTAATATAAAAAGAGGGAGAGGATCAAATCCAAATAACATTGGCCATCCAATTGCCTGCATCCAACGTTTCACGCCTGCCTAATGATGAGTTGTCCGACCTGATACCCCCGTGATATCTATCATTGAACGACTTAATCTAACCGTCAATATTTGACCAATGCAGCTAAACAACCACCCACCCCGCTCACATCCCACGACCTCAATAATCATCCTCCAGCGCATTGGTTCCCTTGCTATACCTACCGACGCCGCCTTCCTCAGTCCATGCTCGTTGCCCGCCGCCCGTCGACCGTCGCCTGTCGCCCCCAAATCGCCTTCTACCACATGCCACACTCGCAGGATTAGCGGTCGCGGCGGCGATTCTGCATCAAGTTGTTTCCCCTCTCGTCTCTCACTCCTTTATATCTCATTTCTCCCCTTTCTGTACGACTGAAGAAGAACGACGAGTAGCGACCGCGAAGGACCGTACTCGATGTCCTCTCGATTTTCTTCTCGCTGGTATAAAAAATCCCCAATAACGAACTGCAGCGCCAGCAGGGCAGCGCGGTAGAGGTGATCCTTGCCGCCAACATCTTGGGCATCCACATGATCGACGACGACGGTCGAAACGACGGCGTTGTTAGCGGTATCCGGTATCCCAGCATACTTCCTCCATGACGAAGACGACGACATGATGTGCAAGCAGCTGCCGAAGCATCCGGCAAGGATGGGCGGCAGAAGCATCCGGCAATAGTGGGCGGCGCCATGGGGACCTCTTCACGGGGGGTGGACGCGGAGGCTGACGCGGCATGAAAGGCATCAACGTCAGGGGTGCAGAAGGCACCTCTACAACGACGGGGGTGCATCCAGGTTCTAACGTTTTATGTGTATATGATCAGGTACAAGCTCTCACTGTGAACATGTCTGACAGAAATGGGATAGATGAGATACAAAGAGAGATTATTCAGTCCGAGAGTTACGTGCAAAAAATTGTACAAAGGAGAGATTATTCAGTCGAACATGTATTGCAAGATTTTTCATAGGAAAAAGTTAGCCGGCTAAGTCTTCCATCACAACAACGAAGGTATATTATTCAGCTTTGCTATGAAAAACTCTTTATGGCTATTTTGTTCTGAGATCGGGATTGACTTGATATGTTGGCTTATCAATTCAATGTCCGTCGCTTAATTTTCTATTTTTTGTAATGTCTTAAATTTTATTATCCCTGGATGTGTTCAACATACTTCTAGAGTCAATGTTGCAATGGTCGCATGTTAAAATTTTCATGCATATCATATCTCAGCTGCAAATTCTATGCAACGCCCCGCAAGATTGAACTGTCGTTCTCGGCTGCCATCCAAGCAATGTATTGGAATCAAGATTTGTAGGTGTACACATCATAAAGCTTTGGTAGATACTGATGTGCAGCGATTTTATGTACACTCTTCTGATTATGTTTTGTAGGGAAGAATACTAATTAATATGTCACGGATCCATCCCAATTATTGACTAAGATCATTTTGTATTTGCGATATAGTGTCAACCTCTCACTTCGTGAACTCCTATTACGAACTGCTGTTTCATATAATGTTTGCAATTAGGACATAATCCAACTAAATATTGATATTTGTTGTTTTTAACAAGACCTGCTTACAATTACTATTGCCCGCTTAGAATTGCTATTTTTTGTTCTGAATATGACCCGTGTACACGCTCGGTCTTTTAATACCTAAGAAAACCATATTTTGCTGAGACGAATTTAGTCAGGTTAGGGAAGTACAACTGATGAAAACATGTTGTTTCTTAGAGCCTTTTGCTGCCAATAAATTTCTTGCTTTGCGCTGTTGGATTTAGATATATGATTCCATGAACGATTTGAGGCTCATACCATTCAAACAATTGTTTCACTTAATTCAAAATATGATTTGAAGTATATTTGAAGTCAAAGCTAAAGATCTTTTTTTACTCTTGCAGAGGTGAAATTTTCGGTATGGCTATACTTATTATGGAATGTGGATATCTTTCCTATCAACCTACACATTCCGACAGTGAAAGGGTTATTGTTTGGATACCAAGTGCCCACATGTTGGGAAGTCATATTTAACTAATCATTGAGAGTACAATGAAAGATCAATCCATAGTTTTTTACTGAATTTTGACAAAGGTTTTTGGTTTCAGGACTTAGCTTGGTGTGTGTTTGTACTGCCCAACCTGATGTCCACCTTTTTTGTTTACCTTCTTGGTCGAGTTTATTGCTGAATGAATCTTGGTAGTTCATACAACCATCGTTTTTCTCACCTCCACAACTGTCATATCTATCACATTATCAAAATCTTTATCGGAGTACCCTTGCTTAGAATAAAATAAATTATTTTTGAATACCAAAAAGATGTGCACAAGCTTTTCACTCTTTTTTGCTAGCTTCCGAGGCCACATGCTAGAAGGTCAAACCGTATAGTGAGTAGGCTATTATTTTATACTTCCTTTGTCTGAAGAGAGTAGTTTACATTATTGCACATCACCGTGGAGTGACTATAGATCAACACATTTCTTATTACGTGCACATGCACATGCTCGATTACTAGTATACTTAGTACTCTATAGTCAAATCGTGGTCATGCTGCTCTGCTTTTGTGTTTCTTACTAGAGCTGTTTCGGCTAGAGCCACAGGTAGCCTCATATTTTCTGAAAACATGATTTCAAAGTTTCATAAAAAATTTAAAAATATCCTGAAAATAGTCAACGATGTACACTATTAGCGACAAATTTTCAATGTGAACCGTGGTATTGCCAAAACTATAGGTGTACCATAGTATTGAAAAAAGATGTCCACGGCTCTTTTTTTCCAAACCGAGAAACAAAGGGTGTGTTTGCTTGCCCACAGAGGCTCTTCTCGCATCCAGTAGAAAGAAATAAGGACGGTTGTTAGCCCAACCGATCTCAAATTCGTGGCCCGTACGCTTCTTAAAGCACTTATTTGCCTGCACGCAGAGAACACTGAATCGGTTGTTTCCACGGGAACATGTCCCGCACGTGCAAAGAGGGGGGAATCGGCTCTCCGCACGTGCAAGCTCGGTGATGGCCCAAGATCCCGCTTCCCCCCAAAAGTTCTCGGGAGAAATTTAGTTAGATCCTGCCGATTCAGAGCCTATTTATCACCGCTCACCTCATCGGCAAATGTCGTGCCACCATTTCCCCCTTTTGGAGCTCTTCGTCCCGCCAAGATCTTTACCGTCGAGAAGGTAAGAAATGGAATCAATGTCGGTAGCTGTAGAACGGCAGCGGTAGGCGGTCTACTCCAAGATCTTCACCGGCTACGTGCTCCACTCCTCCGATGCTGGTGAGTTTCTTCAAACCCTAAAAGATGGGAGCTTCGATATTGTAGCACCTGGTAGATCTGACTGTAGATGACGGTAGATATATTGCAGTATGCATAGTTAATTGCATGATGTACTAATAGATCATTATATTTGTGGTTGTATTGCATGTTTAGGATGCTTGCTAGTGTTTGTCGTTGCTATTGCGTGTTCATGTGTAGGTTGTTTTGTTTAGGTCCTGATTTGTGCAACGATAACGATGTCGATAATGGTTGCAAATGGTGTAAATCTGAATACAAATCATGCGTTGTATGTTTTTGTGGTTGATGACGCCCAACACTTGTCGTGGGACGCTTTGTTGGAAACCCCAAGAGGAAGGTGTGATGAGTACAACAGCAAGTTTTCCCTCAGCAAGAAACCGAGGTTATCGAACCAGTAGGAGGAAGGAAACGTCACACAGGTGTTGCAAGCAACGCAGAGACCTGCACAACACAAACTCAAGACTTTGCCCCAACGAATCAATGAGGTTGTCAAGCTCACCGGTTTGCTGTAACAAACGATTAAACGTATGGTGTGGAAGGTAATGGTCTGCAGCAAGTAAAAAAGTAACAGTGAAAGATGTATCAATGGTAAAGATTGGACCGGGATCCATAGTTCACTAGAGGTGCTCTCCTTAGATAAACAGCATGGCATGAAGGATAAACAAATTACAGCAGGGCAATTGACAGGAACTGAGCAATGCATAACAATGCAATACTAGACAAAAAGATCCTATGCGATTCGATTGGGCAATACAACAAGATACATAGACCGCCATCCAACTGCATCTATGACTAGAACTCCACCTTCAGGTTATCATCCGAACCCCCTCCAGTATTAAGTTGCAAGCAACAGACAACTGCTTTAAGCAAAGTGTGTAAGGTAAACAATCTACTTGTTCCATGAACAAGAGACCGTTGTTTTCTCCCTAGTACCAACAACACATCTACAACCGAAGAGATTTCTATCACTTCCCTTGGAAACTAGAGGCACGAACCCACTATCGAGCATAAATACCCCCTCTTGGAGTCACTAGCAACTACTTGGCCAAGATAGCTACTAACAACGGAGAGCATGCAAGATCACAAACAACACAGACATGATAGAATCATAAAGACAAAACCATTAATCAATCTGACATAGTAATCTCAATATCCATCGGATCTCTACAAACACAACATGCATGATTACAAATAGATTAGATCTTGATCATGAATGGAGCTCACAAGATCTATATATGAAAGCACAAAGGAGGAGATACAACCATCTAGCTACTACATGGACCCATAGTCCAAGGTGGAACTACGCACGCATCATACTAGAGAGAAGGCCTCCGGGATGATCTCCCCTCTAGCAGGGTGCCGGGAAGAACTTCAGATCCCCCTGATCTAGGGACGACGGTGGTGGCGGCTACAGAAGGTTTCGTGGAGTTTCTGCATCGGGGGCTTCTTATAGGCGAAGAGGCGAGGCCGGGAGAAGGCCAGGGGCCCCACACCCTACCCAGGCACGGGGCAGGGCCCACCTGCGCCTAGGGGGGTCTGGCTGCCCTGGTTCGCGTCTCCGTCTCGTCTTTTGGATTCGTGTCCCTCACGGTAAAATATTGACTTTGGCTTTTGTCCCGTTCAATTCCGAGAATATTGATTTTTTGTCTTTCTGGAATCAAAAACAGAAGAAAACAAGCAACTGGCACTGTGGCAACTTGTTAATAGGTTAGTTCCAGAAAATATATAAAAACACCTCAAAGTGTAGACAAAGCAAAGCAAAGTAGATACTAAACAAGCATGGAGCATCAAAAACTATAGATACATTTCCGACATATCAAGCATCCCCAAGCTTAACTCCTGCTCGTCCTCGAGTAGGTAAGTGATAAAAAGAATAATTTTTGAGGTGACATGCACCATCAAAACCAAGATCAAACCATTTGCAAGCATTAAAAGCTAGGATCAAAGAACTCTAAACATGTGCATGAAAGATGGAGTTCTAACAATTAAGACATAGTAGCTATGCATGCAACATGAAAGGATACAAAGAAAGATCATGGATATCATGTATTGAAAAACGTTTGTTTGTTTCACATACAGAAAACATAGCATAGTGGCATTCAGCTTGTCCCTCATAGAGTAGCAAATAGATGCATAGGACACCTTCAAAGTTCACAAGGGTGACTAGAAACAAGTATCACAAGAACAAGAATATCACAATATGCATCAATCAATAACCTTTGGAACACTGCACACAGAATGACAACTATGCTCTCTTAATGGTGCCTAAAGGTAGAAGGTGGAGACTCAAATAATGGTGGAAGAAAGGCCTTTTGTAGAGGGAAGCAGGGATTTCAAGTTTCAAAAAGAGCTTCCAAAAATTATGGTACTTGTTAGCTTTCAGTCCTCATTGCCCCTATCATAAGCATCTTGCAATGCTTAAGGTTAAAGTGAACAAACTATGGAGTATATGCTTGACAAAGTATAAGTTGGCAATCTCAAGTCCCTTGAATACGAGGGTCACACCTCATGCTACTCAACTTTAGTCACCTGTAAGTTCTTGTCATTGTAAGTATTTGCATATCATAGAGAACGTCCAACTGGATACCCCTTGCACATGGTACATGAGCTATCCCATAACCAAAATTACAAGGCAAGCAGACAATGAGCATCTCAGCGATCTTTTTATTCACTATATGCATAGCTTTTATTGAGGATGCTTCATAGATAGCTCACTATGGTGATGCTGCAAGTTTCCACCATGATTAGGTATGGCTTAGGTTAGCGGCCCAGGCGTTTCTCTAACACAAAATACATACTCCATGGACTTACAAGTTCCCTCTTTATTTCACACCGGTGACATCCATAGACAAAAGAGCCTGATATCAACTGAGTACAAAGTACAGGTGCAATATTGAAAACGTTCCCCGTGACAACACGGTTCTGCTAATTCCAACGTATAAGTGCAAGCATATACAACATAGACGACACAATGGTTCAAGTTTATTAGGGGCAAAGATTATAAAAGTGTGCCATCAAGTTTGTGAGGGCTTTAATCACTAAGTTTTCACATAACAAAATAGTTTTTAATTGAAATATAGCTGAAAACAAGAATATACTTGGAATGGTGTAACACACCATGCATAGGAATTTATAGTGGACACTTTGAAATAACTTGGTTTCTTAGGAGTTGGAAGCATGATTAGAGCTTACTCATACAAGTGGAGGCTAGCAAAAGACCGGGAGCAACCAACTAAGAGAGCATAATGGTCATAATCATGTAGTGCAACAAAGCATTACTAATCAAAGCATAGAGTGGTACTACAAGTCAAGGACTAAATGATCATAGAGGCTATGGTGACTTGTCCTAGTCATAACATGGTATGAGTATGTGCCAAGTCAATCCAAACAAAGCATCAAAGGAGAATACCACAATACTATGCTTTTGCATGCTAAAACAACGCATAATTCTTTCAAGGCACACTAATCAATCCCAATTGTTTGGAACAAGACATGCTACAACAATAATCACTAAGCATAAGGTCAAAACGACACCTAGCATGTCATGCTAAAGTCTAAGTCACAGTCAATGCAAGCTCCTCTTGCACTTACAAGCAAGAACTTACTACTCCTTTCCAACACCAAGCAACTTATTTGCAAAACAACACAGCGAGAACGGGGTCCAAACTACTTTATTCAAGCAAACTAAACAAACCAAACGAAAACTAAGACGCTCCAAGAACAACACAACTGTGCATGAAACAATAAAAACGAAGTGTCTAGATAGACCTGAGCTTTTTATTGATGAAGAAGGGGATGCCTTGGGCATCCCCAAGTTTTGACGCTTGTACCTCTTGGATATTTTTTGGGGTGACACCGGGGTGGCATCCCCAAGCTTGAGCTTTTGTCTATTCTTCATCTCATTACATCATTCTCTCCTTACACCTGAAATTTTTACTTCATACAAAACTTCACACAATCTTCATTAGCAACATTAGTGTATTCAAAAGATATTAGACCTCTGGCAAAGCTTTGGAACAGCAAGAATTTTCACTAAAAACACAAGCTACTGTATCAACTCCTTCAAAAAGCTCAATTCACCTAAAGAGAACTAAAAAGGAATCAATAAGAAGCAAACGCAAATAATGGCAGAAATCTGTCAAAACAGACCAGCAGGTAGAAACCGATTTTTTCAAACACCTTATGTTGAACAAATCAAAAAGTGTTGAACTAACGAAAGTTATCTAACATACTGGCGGATTTATTCGTAAATTTTGAGCTCAATCCGAGTTACAGAGACTCCTCACGAATTTTTATGGTGGAGGATAGAAATCTGTTTCGGGACAGTAACTCCCCAAATCTTACTTCCCTCTCATTAGAGGTCATTCTTGGCACAAAAAGAAAACAAAAAGGATAAGGAGATGTCATTACTTAAGTAATAACTTCCAATACTCAAGGAAACTCTTGGGTTATCTCCCAACAAGTACTTTTCTTTAATGCCTTTAAGTTAGACACAAGAAGCAAGAAGAATCAAGTATTTTCAAATGAAGAAGCATTAACATCAATACTTGCAAAATATTCAACTATGAAAGGTATCTCATCCAAATGGGTTTTGGAGTATCCCCTCTCATCTCTCTTTAGTCTACTACTTTCATCAAAAAGATTTTCAGGAGCAATCCAATCAAAATTCTTTTTAAAGGCTTCATGCATTCCAACAAGCTTAAAGGGTATGGGTATCTTAAATTCTTCTCTAGGCTTAGTTTTATCAGAAATACCCACAACATTTACACTTGATCCTAGCATATTGAAACACTCAAAGACCTTTTTGGCTTCCCTAGCAACATCATGGAATTCTTTTAATAAAGTTTCAAGGATGAATTCTCTCTTTTCAACATTCTCTTCTTCTTTTAGTTTTAGGAACAAGATTGTATGAAGGGGTTAAGGCTAACAAACCTAGCCTCCAACATATGAACTAAAGAAGCTGCAGCAATCTCATAATCGGGAGCAAGTTCTGCTATAGATCTATCCTCAATATCCTCATGCTTGCTAACATGATTAAAGAATTCTTCAATGTTATCTTTCCCAATTATGGAGCCACTACCTATCGCAAGATCTTTCAGGGCGAACTTGGGGAACAACATGGTGAGCTAGAGCAAGGTGGCAACTAGAGTAGGAACTATTTTTTTTGTGTTTTTGAATAAAGCAAGCAAACCAAACTAGACTAATTTTTTGGTTTTTTTTGAAAAGAGGCAAACAAAACCAAGCAAAAGAAACAAAACAAACTAAAAACAAAGTAAAGAGAAAGGAAGTGAAGGACTCCCCTAGTGAAGACGTCCTTAGCCTCCCCGGCAACGGCGCCAGAAAAGAGCTTGATGACGCCCAACACTTGTCGTGGGACGCTTCGTTGGAAACCCCAAGAGGAAGGTGTGATGAGCACAGCAGAAAGTTTTCCCTCAGTAAGAAACTGAGGTTATCGAACCAGTAGGAAGAAGGAAACGTCACACAGGTGTTGCAAGCAACGCGGAGACCTGCACAACACAAACTCAAGACTTTGCCCCAACAAATCAGTGAGATTGTCAAGCTCACCGGTTTGCTGTAACAAAGGATTAAACGTATGGTGTGGAAGGTAATGGTTTGCAGCAAGTAAACAAGTAACAGTGGAAGATGTATCAATGGTAAAGATTGGACCGGGGTCCATAGTTCACTAGAGGTGCTCTCCTTAGATAAACAACATGGCATGAAGGGTAAACAAATTACAGCAGGGCAAATGACAGGAACTGAGCAAGGCATAACAATGCAATACTAGACAAAAAGATCCTATGAGATTCGATTGGGCAATACAACAAGATACATAGACCGCCATCCAACTACATCTATGACTAGAAGTCCACCTTCAGGTTATCATCCGAATCCCCTCCAGTATTAAGTTGCAAGCAACAAACAACTGCTTTAAGAAAAGTGTGCAAGGTAAACAATCTACTTGTTCCATAAACAAGAGACCGTTGTTTTCTCCCTAGTAGCAACAACACATCTACAACCGAAGAGAGTTCTGTCACTTCCCTTGGAAACTAGAGGCATGAACCCACTATCGAGCATAAATACCCCCTCTTGGAGTCACTAGCAACTACTTTGCCAAGATAGCTACTAACAACGGAGAGCATGCAAGATTACAAACAACACAGACATGATAGAATTATCAAGACAAAACCATTAATCAATCTGACATAGTAATCTCAATATCCATCGGATCCCCGCAAACATAACATGCATGATTACAAATAGATTAGATCTTGATCATCAACGGAGCTCACAAGATCTATACATGAAAGCACAAAGGAGGAGATACAACCACCTAGCTACTACATGGACCCATAGTCCAAGGTGGAACTACTCACGCATCATACCGGAGAGAAGGCCTCCGGGATGATCTCCCCTCCGGCAGGGTGCCGGGAAGAACTTCAGATCCCCCGATCTAGGGACGACGGTGGTGGCGGCTACAGAAGGTTTCGTGGAGTTTTGATTGGGTACTTAGGGTTTCTGCATCGGGGGCTTCTTATAGGCGAAGAGGCGAGGCCGGGAGGCAGGGCCCACCCGTGCCTAAGGGGGTCTGGCCCCCCTGGTTCGCGTCTCTGTATCGTCTTCTAGATTCGTGTCCCTCACGGTAAAATATTGACTTTGGCTTTGTCCCGTCCAATTCCGAGAATATTGATTTTATGCCTTTCTCGAACCAAAAACAGAAGAAAACATGCAACTGGCACTATGGCAACTTGTTAATAGGTTAGTTCTAGAAAAGATATAAAAACACCTCAAAGTGTAGACAAAGCAAAGCAAAGTAGATACTAAACAAGCATGGAGCATCAAAAATTGTAGATACGTTTCTGACGTATCAGTGGTCATGTGTAGTGAAATGTTGAGAAATTTCTTAGTTCTAACGCTGACTAATGTAGATATGACACAAGATGAGTTTGGCCAGTCCCTCCTCGAATCTCAGGAGAATTTTGTTCCTAAGACCCAGCCCTAGCCTATGCTTCTCACCTATCCGTAGCGCGTAGAGATCATGTCCACGCTCTCCATGACTCCGTACACAGTGGACCAGATTGCAGAGCAAGCGGCCGCAATCTTGGCCAAGAAGAAGGCCATCAAGGCTAGTGAAGCCCACAACACATGCCATGATAAGTGGATGAAGTGGACCATGAAATGGGGACCATTCCTTTCCATGTTCATGTTGATCAATATGTGTGAGATCATCAAGAGAGGTTTAAGGACAAAAAAAAGGGTTCAAGGAGGTGCACCTGAACACTGTTGCCAGAAAGGTGTTTGAGTTTTGTGGCATTGAGGTCTCTTCACAGCAGGTGCACAACCACCTGCGTAAGTGTAGGATCAGGTGGGTTCATGTCCAAGCTAAGAGACCTTAGTGGAGCAGGCTGAGATGAGGATAGCTGCACCATCATCTTGGAGGACGAGCACTACAAGGGCCATATCTCGGTACTAACTATTTTTTACTTCGTCCAATAACCTACGTTCATTCTAGCATAAACCTCCCTGCAACTCCCTTTCTTAGGATCACCCCAAGGATGCAGAGCACATGAACAAGCCAATCGCCAACTATGTGATGCCCACCATTTTATCCTTTGGCCTTGACACTAGCAGGTTGAGCCTCTTGGCACACATAGCCCTGACTACGTGCAGACATAGGAGTCCGAGACAGTGGTCCTTGATGAAGATTGTGAGAACGATCATCATGTAAGTGCTAGCAGCGATGGTTTCGGTAATTGTGCAAACGCTGCCGGCGGTAGTACTATTGCCTTTGTTGGTGCTGGCTATGATCCTTCCAATAAGAGGAAGAGGTCGTTGTTGGGAGAAGAGGACGTCGTTGCAATCACCTGCATGACTGAGGCCGTGAAAGCAGTGGCGGTCGCCATCACCACTACTGCCCCTCTAGATGTGCACCTAGCTCTCTACAACACTGTCATGAGTGCCATCTTCTTTGGCCCTAAGGCTCTGATGGTGGTGATCACCCACCTCTTCGACAACAGGGCCTAGGGAATCTGCTTTTTTCATATGGCGGAGGACCATAGGCAGCTCTGGCTCAGGACCTTCCTGACGAAGCACTACTACGTGTAGTGCTGGCTCCCTGGTCATGGAGCTGGTGGTGATGCGTGCATGATAAAGATGAACTTGTTCGTTGTATATTTTAAAGTAGCTAGGAATTGATGAAAACTTATTCCAAGGGCCCGATAATTGTTAAGTGTTTCATACTAACCCCTCACATGATGGACAACTTGCGGTGGTAGGATTACACCTCTTTTGATGTGGTGGTAGGATGAGACCATAGAAGTTAGTGTGATCAGTAGGATCACATTAGCTTAGTAGATTGAACTGGTGATGCCTTTTCCCTTATGATCATGAATGCTTAAGTTGTTTATGTTGATTAGCTTGTATTCTATACTTGATTTTCCTACTTTACTTGTGATACTTATGTTTCGTATGTTCTATCTCGCTACAAATACAACTGACATGTGGTGTACTACGGCAAGGAGTCGGGAATCTACAAGACATGAAAGGATTGCAGCGAACAAGTGACGGATTACAAATACAACCTCCATATAAATGGTTTAAGAATCTAGAGGAGGCACAAAAATATTTTTTTGGAGTTCTTAACACAAGGTACTCCACAACTTGCAACTAAACAGGTTGATCCACCATAGGTTGCTTCTCAACAAATTACAGCTCATAGGTTGCAGCTCTGCGCGGTGAAATTATGACCAAAAACTTCATTATCGTTGGGCTTCGTCTTGTGTATTATGTATACCATGTTGTTCTAAATCGTGTGATTGCATGTAAGACCTTAAACCCTGAACTATTTGCTAGTAAGCTCACCACATATGGTGCAAGGTAACCATATCGGACCGCATGCAGGCTGCCAAACGTGGTGCTTTGCATCAGTCGATCCCATTCTGGGCAACCAAACAAAGTGATTCTGGGCAACCAAACAAAGTGGGCACAAGTATTGCCCTGTAGCAACCACTACGTGGGACACCAAACAAAATTCCCAGACATGCATAGGCCCAATCTCCCCCATATAGCTTCCGTCGAGCCAAGTAGCAAGAAAGGAAATATTGGGCCAAGCCCCCAAAAAATTGGTGGTCTCTTCATGGCGTCGCTAGCATACAGATATAAGTAGTGTTTGGCCATCTCGTGCGGCTACGCTCGGGAAGGCTTTTTTTATCAAAGGAGCCACAAGGAACCCAATCTCACATAAGAAATAGAGTTTGGTGTGTTTTGTATTTACAAACTAAAGGACACATTCCATCTCAACTCTAGGATGCTAAGAAACTATCAAAGAAATCTATAACCACCAGAATTAAGTAAGAAAACTGCTCAGTAACCAACATCGAACCAAACTCACAAAACTCTAGGAACCCTACAAGATAAATAGACCCATGAATCTACAGATAGAACCAAGACCAACCAACGAAGCTGCACCACTATCTCTTCACATCAGGGAAGGATAGATTTTTCCTGCGCATACTTTGTTGTAACCAAGCTTATCCCCCGCCTCTGATTCAACATGCTCTGATCCTCCTAGCCCCAAGCGCCCAACCGTAATTTCTTCCATATACTTTGGTAGCCACCACACGCAAAGAGTCAGCAACCACCCGCATCATGTCTTGTACATTTTTTCTGAATAATGATCCAATCCTCTAGAAAGTGGCATAAAGAGAAAGTAACATCGGTAGGTTACCTAGGTAATTTTATTTGAAAACAAGATCATTCCTTGTCTTCCACAAGTTCCACAATAAACCTGAAACTCCTACCATAACCACCACTCTATCCCTGCCAGCAAATCTAGGAATCCAATTTTCACAAAGATAAAAAAACTGTCATAACATCAACCCTTAGAACACTACACGTTATAGTCCACATATACTTAGCCAAAGGACAGTCAAAGAATAAATGATTCATATCCTCATTGCGTCCACATAATTCACAAATAAGCCTACATCCTTTCCAACTTGTTTTTTTTGAATAAGTTATCCCGGTCAAAATTCTTTGTTTCACCATTAACCAAATGAAAGACTCGATTTTAAGAGGAAGTTTCACGCCCCTAATCATCTTGTGAAGAAAAAGGAAATTCGTAGGTACATAAATTTAACCAAGAAAACACCAGATTTTGTTAACAACCATTGTACTTTGTCAGGTTAATCTTTCAATATTACCTTCCTACATATTTCAAGTAGCTTGTTCCACATTAAAAGAGAGTCTCCATACAAAGAACATCTGAACCTAATACAATCAAAATTATGCGCAATTTTTTTCTACGGTAACTTGCTGAAAGAACTTGAGGTTATAAAGTCTAGGAAATAACAAAAAGTGAGGTGTTTCTCCTACCCAAACATCTTCTAATAATCTAATTTTACAACCATCACGCGTGATTCTTTTACAACAACTATAAAATATATTTTTAATATCCATCAAACCAGACCCAAGCTAACCGAGAACAACCAGAATACACTCTTTCTTGAGTAAGGTTCGCGGTACTTATTGTGCTATTCTTTAGTATGTTTTATGTTTAATTAGTGTGCTACTTATCGTTCTACTTATCCCACTTTCTCCTTAGTGTTTTCCAAAAATATCGGGAATGTCGGTTAGTATTTCAAAATTATCAATGTTTTTGCAACAATCATTTCTAATCATCATGTAAATCTCAATTTGTACTACTAATTTCCTTTGCATCTGTTTACTACACCCAAGGCTTATACATAACTTGTCACAAACCAGAACTCGATAGCCTCCAATCTCGCCGATATTTTTCCATTACTGCATGGAATATGAAGGTCTTCATATTATTGGAAATTGTTGCAAAATCTCATATGTCTCTTTATTTTCTTATTTTTCATATGGTACCCCGGAACCATCAACTAATTAAGCATTCAGATCCATGCAAGATTTTCTACAGTTTATAAATTCTAGGAACATATAACGATATTTATCTCATGTTTTTGACAATAATTCAACATGGCATATATTTTATAGTTTTCTATGAATTTTTCTAAAATTGACTAAGAAATGGGATTTTCTTAGTGGTTTGTGAAATATACTAAGCTAACTAATAGGATTTTCATAGTCGTTTGTGAAATATACTAAGCTAACTACCTATAACATGATGCAACACAACATTCCGATGAAGGAAAAAACAATGTAAAAGAAGAGGAGAATATTTTTAGAACCCATCATGTCCACGTGTGAAAATTAAAATGATGTAAGCTAAAAAATGAACTCATATCTGGTTCTCCATCAAATTTACACCTGGTCGTAAGAACTAAAAAAATACTATCCAAAGAGTGTCTGAAAAACTGGATGATTATTTTTCTTAGTGTCCCGCCCGGAACACTCCCATATATAGACGCGACGTCAACCCGCCAGGACACGTGACGTGGCGCCTGGACGAACAATCAACAAAGCAGTGACCGTGCCGAGTGTTTTCCTTACCGAGTGTTTTCCCTATCACTTGGTTTAGGGGAGCTCTCTACCGAGTGTCTTTACTTGAGTGTGTGACAAAATAAACTCGGCAAAGATAAAGCATGCACTAGCTAAAGACAATACATAAATAAGATTTAGATTTTTCAATCAATCCAAAAAGATAGATATGGTTGAAAATTATAGGATATTTGAGTTAGAGCTCAGTCAGTACTAATCTACTAGATATACATCACAATTTGTGTGATCGTGAAGTACGGATGCAATTGAGACTTTTCAGGTATAAGTAGTAGGGCTGTAAGTTGTAACTGGGATTTTTTTAATCGCGGGTGGGATCGTAACTAGGATATTTCTAGTTGCAAGAGGTCTTACAACTGAGATTGAGACAACACATTACTGAGAATTAACTTAATTCGAGGTCGATTGAGCATTAGACACACCCGAAAATTATACACCCCTCCGTAGTTTAGTGTATGGTTTGTTCAGGTGTAAAAATAGCTTTCAGATACGGTGTTCATATTGCACGTACGCGGTCCCTAACGAGTTGAGGTTATGATACTCATCCCTCCAAATCAAGATACCTAGTGTATGGTTTGTGCAGCACCAATCTTTTCCAAGTCGAGGACTATGTATCCTGATATATTCTACACAAAATTTCATGAACACACATCATACTTTCTATTATGTGTGTAACAAGAAAGAAAAGCGAACACTGAATACCACAGTATATCGTACTATCATGGTTGTAGTTTTGTGATCTCAAAATCCGAGGGGACATATGCGCAGCAGCAATTTTCATAGTAAATAGAATTAGGAATTCTATTTGACATCAATTAATGTTCCCGGTTCAGAATAATAACATTGCGAGTGTAATCACCAATTGCAAGTACTGTAGTGTTGCTTTAGCTAGAACTGTTGATATAACTGTTGGCAGTCATCGATGATAGCGCACCTGTAGCAGCAGCGAGACGCGCTGAGCATGAACTGCACTTGTTCGTCCCCATGTCCACCAACATGCTGCAGTAATCCTTCCTCATGTTCATCGGGAGCGCCACGAGAGAACGGTAGCGGCGGCGATCGTCACAGGCAAGAATGCCGTACGCTCTCAACATCTCATCAGGAGTCAACCCGGGTATCTCCTGCAGGGCCGCCAAAATCTCCTCACCGGGAGAAGGTAGACAGTTTGCCGCCGGCGACACGTCGTCGACAATGTCTTCACGGGACCGTCTTCTGCTTGCCGGCGGCGCGCTATGGTTGGTGCTGCCGGGACCGGGAGAAGCGTTGAAGTAGCTGGAGACCTGACTGGGAAGTAGAGATTCGCCGAGATAGTATTTGTCATTGGAGTAGAGGATGTCTGATCTGAGCAGCGCCTTGGTTCTCGTGTCGACCATGACCACCCACGTTGTCTTGTCGCCGTTGTGGTGGAGGTGCTTGTGCTCGGACACCAGGAGGCAGGCGACGTCGGGGTCGTCGATGCTCACGACGGGGAAATCCATGGGCAGACGTGGGAGAAGCCGGTAGGCGTCGAGAGCCCAGAAGTCGTCGCAGTCGACCACGGCGTCGATCTCCCACCCCATGTCGCCGCCCTGAGTCGTCGTCTTCAGGGTCCAGGTGGTGACGGCGAAGGCGTGTCGAGAAAGCTCGCACTTGGTGGCGCCCGGGCCTCGGCAGCAGCAGCGAGGGTAGACGTGGACGAACTTCACAGTCGCGCCGCCGTCAGTTGCGCAGACGCTGCGGCACGACTCGGGCCTGTCCCAGTCCTTGCGTCCACGGAGGATAGGCTCCACGGGCAGAGGCACGAACCTCAGCTCGGGGCTCTCCTCGCACACGTCGGAGAAGACGATGCCCTGGTGCAGGTCGACACAGTAAAAGAACCGGTCGCCGACGGGGATGATCCAGTCGGTCTCCCACACCCGCCACCAGCAATAAGAAATCACCTCGCCTTTGTTCACTTCGTGGCGAAGCGGAAGGCGCCTGACCTTCCACTGCCACTCGCTGGACAGGAGTACGCGGATCTCGGCCTCGACCCTCTTTGCCTCACCATGATCATCTTCATCGCACGCAATAATGTTCATCTTCCAGTCCGTCGCCACAACTAACTCCCCGTCGAGGCAACGCAGGATGCCAGTGCATTTCCTAGAATCCTAGTCATAGTCACCTGGTACTGTCTGCCATAGGACCTCTCCCCGTAACAAGGGGGAAGAAGCGACAACGACGGCGGCCGGGCGCTGTCGCCGGCATTATAGACGAAATAGTCAGTCGTGTCGATCTCGTACTCCTTGTTGTACAAGTGCATACGTATAAGGACAGAGTCGGCGTGAGCCACGACGACACTGGGAAAGATGTCCACCTCGTCCGGCAAGCCGTGGTCGAAGTCTAGGTCCAGGCGCGAAACTGCCGGGGGAGCGGCGAAGCGAAAGGAGGCGCGGACGGAGAGGCCGATGGAGGTGCGAGCGTGCGCCACTGTCCTGGCATCAGCGGGGCTGGGGCATAGACCCGCACTGTGGCGGTTGCGTTTCTGGTCGGCGAAAATCACCCAGCGAGGGTATAGTCTCCGGCGGCGGCCGACGGGTCGGAGGAGGATGGTTGGGAGGTCTCCATGTTGCAGCGCCCAGATCGATTGCTAGGATCGCGATTTTCCCTCAGCCAGAATCACCCGATTGATTGACACCTAATCCCGGCCGTAAGATCATTCCGTAACAAATCCTTTCGTAAGTCTAGCATTATTGCGTTATTAGGTCAACAGCAGCATCGACAATAACTAAGGCTGACCTCGTCAACGAGGTAAACCTATTGAGAGCCGTTGGATCTTTATCTGTCGACAGACAACGAACTCTTTTCGTTGGGCTCTGCGTGCAGCTAGCGTATCATCGTTGTGGTTGTGCAAGCCCATAAGTATCTTCTTTTCCCGTCTCAAAATAGATGTCTCAGATTTATTAAAATTTTAATAAATCTAGACACTATTTAATATATAGGTTTATCTAAATTTTAACAAATCTAAGACATCTATTTTAGGTATAAAATTGCTTACAGCAGGTTTGTTACCTAATTTTTTCGTCTAACCGAAACAACAATATTGAACGGAAAAATTGAGTAACGTAACCTACCATAAACAATTTTCCAGTAAAGATTTCTTGGCATGGATATTCCGCTAGTTTATATATATCAGATTTGCTAGAAATCAGACGCCTAATATTTAGTTAAGTATCAGTTACCTAATACACCGTTAGATTTTTGATTTATGATCAGTGCAAATTACGGTATACGCGCGCCCGCGTCCCTGCGTCTCTGCCACGTCCCTGCAGTGATTTGTCGCCCGCGCACGCACGTATGCTTTCTGTTTTCTTTGTGGGCCTTGTTCTCTGTTTTTTATGGGCTATTTTATCCTATGGGCTGTCCACCGATATTGGCTGGCATGCGCACGCACGTATGCTTTCTGTTTTCTTTGTGGGCCTTGTTCTCTATTTTTTATGGGCTATTTTATCCTATTTTATCCTGCGTCTCTGTTTTATTCTGGTTCTTGCACACTTGATTGAATTTTTTTGCAGCTAGCTAGGTTATTTAGCAGAAGACCAAGCGGGAAGAGTAATGCAGGTAGCAAATTCGGTTGTATCTATTTGTTTGTTTCTATTTTTGTACTTGTACTTTTTTTTTATTATTTTCCATTCTCATTTATCTTTGTTTCTACATTTTCATTACTTTTAAATTTCTTGTGTTTTATTTCAAGTAACGTTATTTTTTCCTTCATGATTTTTTAATACTAGTGTTTTGTTCCCATTAAATCTAATAATTTATTCATGGAATTTTTAAATGTGACTATTTGTTTTGTAGATAATCTAAAATTTGGGATGTGTTTCCATTTATTAATAACGTTGTTAATATGTTCATTTTCATTTCTTTTTTTTCTTATGTTTTATTTTCAAGTAACGTTATTTTTCTTCTTGATTTTTTAATAGTGTTTGTTCCCATTAAATCTAACAATTTATTTGTAGAAAATTTTAAATATGATTTTAAAGGTGGAAAGCATTAATGCCACTCGTTTAGAGCAAGTTGTGTTCTTTGCATGTTGATTCGGAAGATAAAATCGCGCCAGGCGAAGCCGAGCAAGTTGTGAGCCTCCTCAAAGACCCAATTACAACTTGACTACAACTAAGCCTGCCCTCTAATCTAGTTTCAACATGACTGCAATTAAGTCTTTCCTCTGAAGTCAGTTGCAACTTGATTGAAATTGAGCCTTCTCTCCCGAAGATAGGTTTGCAACTTGGTTGCAATTGATCATCTTCTATAATCTTTACCTTAGCCACGCGAAGTAGGAAAGCATTAGTGCTCCTCATTTGGAGCAAGTTGTGTTCTTTGTGTGTAGATCCGGTTGTGAGCCTCCTCAAGAAATCGGTTGCAACTTGATTTCTTCGAAGTTAGTTGCAACTTGACTGTAACTGAGCCTTCCCTCTGACGCCAGTTGCAACTTAATTGTAACCGAGCCTTCCCTCTGAAGCCAGTTGCAACTTGATTGCAACTGAGCCTTTCTTATAAAGCCAATTGCAACTTGATTGTAACTGAGCCTTCCCTCGAAAGCCAGTTGCAACTTGACTGGAACTGAGCCTTCCCTTTGAAGCCAATTGCAACTTGACTGCAACTAAGCCTTATCTCCGAAGTCAGTTGCAACTTGACTGCAACTGAGCCTTTCCCCTCTGAAGATAGGTTTGCAAGTTGATTATAACTAAGCATTACCTCCGAAGCCAGTTGCAACTTGACTGCAACTGATCCATTCCCTTCGAAGATAGGTTTGCAAGTTGATTAATTGTAACTTACTTATAACTGGCATCTTATGTAGCTTTTACCTCGGCCGCACCAAGTCAGAAAGCATTAGTGCCCCTCATTTGGAGCAAGTTGTCTTCTGCACGTGTTGATCCAGAAGATAAGAACTCGCCAGGGGAAGCCGAGGAAGTTGTGAGCCTCATCAAGAAACCGGTTGCAACTTGAATCCTTCGAAGCTAGTTGCAACTTGACTACAACTGAGCCTTTCCTCCGAAGCCATCTGTAACTTAATTGTAACCGAGCCTCCCATCGAAAGCCAGTTGCAACTTGCCTGCAACTAAGCCTTTCCTCTAAAGCCAGTTGCAACTTGACTGCAACAGAGCCTTTCGTCTGAAGCCAGTTGCAACTTGATTGTAACTGAGCCTTCCCTCGAAAGCCAGTTGCAACTTGACTGCAACTGAGCCTTCCCTCTGAAACCAATTTCAACTTGACTGTAACTGAGCCTTTCCCTCTGAAGGCAGTTGCAATTTGAGTGCAACTGAGCCTTTCCCTCTGAAGCCAGTTGCAACTTGAGTGCAACTAAGCCTTATCTCCGAAGCCAGTTGCAACTTGACTGCAACTGAGCCTTTCCCTTAGAAGCCAGTTGCAACTTGAGTGCAACTGAGCCTTTCCCACTAAAGCCAGTTGCAATTTGAGTGCAACTGAGCCTTTCCCTCTGAAGCCAGTTGCAACTTGAGTGCAACTGAACCTTCCTACCGAAGCCAGTTGCAAATTGACTGCAACTGAGCCTTCCCCTCAGAAGCCAGGTTTGCAAGTTGACTGCAACTGAGACGTCCTCTTCGAAGCCAGTTGCAACTTGACCGCAACTAAGCCTTTCCCTCCGAAGATAGATTTGCAACTTGGTTGCAACTGGGCATCTTCTGTAGCCTTCACCTCGGCCGCACTAAGTCAGAAAGCATTAGTGCACCTCGTTTGGACCAAGTTGTGTTCTGCACGTGTTGATCCAGAAGATAAGAACGCGCCAGGGGAAGCCGAGGAAGTTGTGAGCCAGTTGCAACTTGATTGTAACTAAGCCTTCTGTACATCCTGTTGCAACTTAGTGTAACCGAGCCTTCCCTCCGATAGTTGCAACTTGATTGTAACTGAGCCTTCCCTTCCGAATACAGGTTTGTAACTTGGTTGCCACTGAGCATCTTCTATAGCTTTCACCTCTGTCGCGCTAAACCAGAAAGTATTAGTTCCACTCGTTTGGAGTAAGTTGTTTTCTCCGTGTGTTGATCTAGAAGATAAGCACACGCTAGGGGGTAGCCAAAAAAGTTGTGAGCCTCTTTAAGAACCCAATTGCAACTTGATTACAACCGATCCACTTCTTAGGGCCATTTTGTAATTTTATTGTGAGGAGTGTCTAAATCTTAGACGCCTGATTCTAGCAAATCCTTTTATTGTGAGTCCTAAAGCATTTTTCAATTGTAGTTTAAGACTCGTCTAAAGACATTTCCAAGTTCATTTTTACTGAACCAGAAAATTTGAAATTTAAGGAAAATAAAAGGTAGATAGATGTATTTTATGTTTGAGACTATAACAAGGCATTTCCATTTTTTATGTCCTAGTGATGCAATGTTCTTTTGTTTTCTTTTTTAACATGAAAGTGTTTCAACAAATAAATATTCACATTATAAATTTTATCAAATTTTTATATATCATAATTTTGCTAATTTTATTCACATTAATACAAATTTTATAATGATACTTCCTCCGACCCATATTAGTTGACTTGGATTTGTCAAAATTTGGATGAATCTATATACTAAATGGTGTCTAAATTTATTAAATTTAGACAAATCTAAGTCAGCTAATACGGTCGAAGGGAGTACGTCATAAATTTGCTGATTTTGCTAACTTTTGCATATGGGACCATATTGTCAGTGTACAAACTGTGTCTGTGTGTGAGCGTGTATCCTCGAGAAGCGTTGTCCAGATGAATCATAATACAGAAATGAAAATAAAACAAAGAGAAGGAGACACACGGAAGACACAGGAGGAGGAAGAGGACCCGATGGGCGCGGCTATGGCTACCGCGATGGGCGTGGCGGAAGCGGCCGCGATGGCGCACCACTCGGAGTTCCTCAAGCCGTTGGCAAGCAACTCCCGCTTACCGCCTGGAGCGACAGCGACGTGCGCGGATGCGGCGACCTCGACGGGCACATTTGCGGCGACCGCGACGGTGCGCAACTCGGAGTTCCTCAAGTCGGCGGCATGCAACTCCCGCTTACCGTCTAGGGCGACAGCGACGAGCGCGGAGACGGCGGCTGCAACATGCGCGGATGCGGCAACCGCAATGGGCACAACCGCGGCGACCGCGACGGCGCGCCCCTCCGAGATCCTCCAACCTCCATCAAGCAATTCCTTCCTCCCTGGTACTCCTGTAATCACGCCACTGCTCTTACTTTTCCCCAACCTCGCGATTTTGTTCATGCTTATGGATTGTACGGAAAAATCAAGCTAGATTCTACAGTTTTTTTGTGGATCGTGTGATGGATTTGAACATTTGTCCATGTTTTGTGGCGAGATTCGTCCGTATTTAGCTTTGAGCGGACCAATTTGTGTGCGGAGTTTACCTGGTATTCCTGATGTGTTTCTCTCTGATACGGTGAGAATAACGGAACATGGGGACTTGTTCATGTTGTAGAGGGGATTGGGAGCATGTTGAATACAGTCTCCTAGTGCTCAGTGTGTATCTAACATCTTGCCTTAATTTACATGATAATCTGTTGCAGATTAAGCTAGCAGTAGAGATACGGTGTAAACTATTGGTGACAGTGTGACTTTGTCTAGAAACAAAGTGACGGGAATAAATTAGAAATTTAGGGTCATGTAAATTCAGACTAACTTACTTGCAACAAACTTGTCAACCCAAGTCATCTTACCCGTCTCTCCACCGGCAATCGAATAAATTAATACTTAAAATGGATGACGGTGATGGATATTCTTGTAAAGTAGGCTAGGATTCATAACAGCATAACCCTTTCGAACATGCTTAATTTTGTCTGCAACCAGCATGTATAATTCACACGCGAAGCTGGGAGGAATACAGTCTCTCGACTCTCGGTGCTTTATGTAATTCACTATGTATCCATTGTCTTGACTTAATTTTATCTGATAATCTGTTACCTTCTGAATGATTTTTCTTCTTCCATCTCGCTTCTGTAATGTGTGGCGTTCTCTGAATCTTAGGTGTTCTATAGAGATCTGACTTTAACTATTATTAGCGGAGCGACTTGGTCCAGAGAGAGAGGACAAGAATAGATAAGAGGATATTCTTGTGCCTACAGGCCCACAAAGTCAAAATGATCAGGAATGCATGATAAACTCGCCTTCCCAAGGAACCAGCCCTTGTTTTGACACTGAATCGTCAAACCATGCATTCATCTTACCATAATGTGTGTCATTCTTACTAATAAACATGTCTCTAATCTGTATTTTTATAATTTTCTGCCAACATGCTTTGTTCATGTGATATTTCAAATTTGTTCTACAATCTCACTGATTGTTAATCACTATTCAAGTTAACCGTACAATAGTAAAAGAAGTTGCGAGTTCATGCACATATCATGTATGTACACAGGTGTTGAATATGTATGAACATGTATGTACACAGGTGTGAAATATGATTTTCACAACAATTCTACTACCTATTGCATTATCTATCAGAAATTGGAATTACGACCACATAGTGCTTAATGAATCTGATACCATAGCTGTACTTTTAGACAGTCGGATCTAGTCATTTTTGGCTCTATCTGAAGTCTGTACTTTGATTTTTGTACATCACTCCTCATAGTGATTTTCCTGCATCGCGCACTTATAGTGCTTAATGATCTGATGCTTCTTTGCATGCTCGCTCTGTAGAATTGCAATTTTGTTTTGTGGCCATCTATGATGCACCCTTACTTGCTATCCTCTGAATTTTTTAGGGACAGATTAGTTGTTGCTTTTTGGCTCTGTTATGTTAGTTTTTTTCTCTCTGGTGCCTGCATTGTTTTTCGTTTTATTAATCCTATGTGGTACAATGTATGAATAAAGTTTGTGGAAAATAAGTATGTATGTCACTGCTAGTATACACCGAAATTGTTATGAACTCCTTTTTAACTGCTTACCATGTGATTTTGCTCCCTTAATTAGACTGATCAGATTGACAAGTATTTTTGATTTTACCTTAATATAGAATGACAAGTATTTGATACATCTTGTGATAATTTATATTTTTCCCACAGATCGTACTGAAATGTATATGATTGAAGCTGAAAGGGATGAAGACATTGAATTTGATAATGATTATTTTTCAGATACAGAAATGTCCCAAAAGAATTGGTTGAACAAATTAAAGATTTCGTAAGTCTCTCAGATTTTGGAAGTATCTCAGTTTATTAATGGACATAATATCTCAGTTTATTGGAGTTAATAACTTTATTGATACAACTATCTCATTTTTTGCTTTTCGAGAAAAAATATTTATGCATTTTTTTATTGTGTAGGTGGAGAAAAGCGTTGAAAGAGAGATCAAGAAAAGAACAACTAACAAACGAAAGAGAAAGGTACAACAAACCAGAAGCCCTTCTTTGCTACCTTTTATTTTCATTTTGTTTTATGCATGCTGAAAAGGAGCCTTGGAATGGCGTTAACTGATATTTATATGCGTACTGCATTTTTAACTAGGGGAATCATTACTTACCAGATGAAGAAGAAGGATGTGAAGAAGAGACCAAAGCTTATAGCAGATACAGTGTTCCATACGTGTACTCAGTGTTCCAAAGCATCCTCTCTTCGGAGCATAGGAAAGGTCTTGTAAAGAAAATGGGGTTTGAACACATGCTACAACTCGATGATTGCAACGTCCCTAGGGTGTTTGCTCAGTGGCTAGCAGACAACACAATACCACACACAGGAATAATGAAGATTGGAGAAACATCAATACCCATCAGCCCGATGTCTTTTCAGGATATATTAGGCATCCCTGCAGGAGAGCTGCCAGTTGAAACAGATGAAATAGCAGGGAAGGCAACTTTTCTGGAACTGTTTGGACTGTCTGAGCTACCAACCATCAGATTCTTTGGTGACAAAATAATAAAGGAAAAGGATCTGCCAGACGCTGAATTTTGTCGTTGCTTTATGTCTGTTCTTCTTGGGGCTTTCCTATGTCCAAATTCCTCCACAAAACCTAGCACAAAGTACCTGGGCGCCCTAATTGATGTTGACAAAATCAGTGACAGAAATTGGGCAAAGTTTGCGTATGATTGGTTTATATGCGACGTGACAAAGTATTTGAAAGAAAGAGCTAAGCAAACCAAGGGTACACTTACATTAGGCGGATGTCTCTACCATATTGCGGTAATATGTACCCCTTGTTTTCTCTTTGCATCAATAATTATAATTTTGTTTAGCTTGTTCTTTTCTTTGTATGCACACTTTTTGATGATTTCGGTTAACAACCCCAACTTTTGACTTTTTTGTCCACATAAAGGTACGATACCTCGATTTCGTTGACTTTGGGTCAATTAAACTGCCTGCAACTATGCCAAGGATACGATGTGTGGAAAGGGAAATTAATAAAACATTTCAGCGAGATGGATAGAGGAAAAGATGGGAACTATGGGTGTAATACTGTAAGTTACTTTTTGTTTTGTGAACACTATGTTATGAGAATTTTTTTCTGCAACCATTCTATAATAGTAAAAGTAGAATGACAAGTCTTTCCTGTCAAAACCAAGTTAATATGGAAATCTATTGTTCCTAATAATTTTATACCTTACCTTTTTCTAAATATGCTAGTGATCCCAATTTCCTGTTTAAATATCAGATGAAAGAGTTCTCCCAAACATGCTACACAACTCCTGCAATTCTTCGCAACCAAATGTCTAGTGACCCTGTTATCTTCAAGAATGAGATTGACAAAGTTGTGGGAGAAAGCATGAGCAATAAGGTTTGTTTTCCCTATTCTAAAATTTTGCATGACTACCTAGCAAACCAATGGTTGTTGTATTGAAAATACATAGAATGAATGTACAAAGACCATCAGAGTTTAGCTGATACCCAAGATGAATCTAATTTTTTATATGATAATTGTGTATTTAACTTAAGCCGATACCCAAGATGAATATGATGTACATGCATTTTTTAATCTTTGTTTATGTTCTACAATTCATTATTATACATGATTATACATTTTCAGAATGAATGTATCTAAAATGCATTTTTCATTCATACAATCTTGATTTCTTATTGGGTCCTTTATATTTCTTTTTTTGTAGGTGAAGGATGACCTATTTCATTCTTTCCAAAGCCATATGGTTGACACAGACAAAGAAACTTATTCGAAAGCTGAAAGCCTGGTAATTGATTTTCTGAAGATTATAACATCAGAAGGTATGAGCAAACCAAACTCTGAAACAACTATAATACTGGAAACGCAAAACAGTACCCATGAAATGGATGCAGACAAAGGTAATATTCTCATTATTCTGAATTTTCTTTTTCCTTTTTAGAATTGATCTAGTTATGCAAGTTTATACAGTCACTTCTTTTAAATATGGCCATAGTTTTTATCTATGAAGTTTCCCTTAATAACTCATGTTTTCATGTTATTCTTATATCAGATTCAAGCATAAGCAAAAGGCAACGACACAATGCCAACATTTTGAATTCAAAGCGTTCTCCTGAAACATTGATTAATCTGGAATCAAATGAAATCATGTCAAGCAAACATAATGATTTTACTGATGCTACACAGGTTAATATGCACCCGAACTACGCTATTTCTTTTTCCATTCAATTTATTTGCCTTTTATTTTTGACTAATATCTAACTGATGCATCTCAGAATCATGTAAACAAAAGTGATAGCTCCCAAGCAGTAAATATAGCTAGAAACACAACTAAGAACAGAAGCATTAGTTTAAACCACACACCATCTGAAGATGATGGAAGCACTTCATCATGTTCAAGGCCTATTAGGCAAGAGAAGCTATCAAAAGGAAATCACATTGATGGTACTTTTCCTTCTTTTTCTGTTTTTTTTGCATTTTTACCTGCAAAGCTTCATTTTTATATGCACTATTGTGAAAGTATCTCTTATTCCTATTAAAATTTTCTATCAAAGGTACCAGTGAACATATGTGCATGCAAATGGATTTGAATTCGGGTCAAGTAGAACCTCAAGTGAAACAAATTGAATCAAATGGTGGAATAAAGATAAATGCAATGGCTATACCAAGCATTACATGCATTGGTAATTTCTATCTTAATTTCTTTTCCGTTCATCAATAATATCCATCAACTATATTCGTGTTTCTCGAGTTCAATTTTCTCTGTTTGATTTCCTTTTTTGCACAAAATTATGCAGATTCAGGGTCACAACTTAGGAGGACAGAATTTTTGAAGCAAGCTCGTAAGAAATACTACTTCAAGGACCCTTTTGTGCCTTCATTCAGATTGTTTGAGAATGAAGATGACAATGGCAAGTACATCGAGGAACCAGAACTGTGGAGACCTCTTGGAGCATATTCACAATCTCAAGATGAGGTTTTCATCTCCTTTTGCTTTGTTTGTACTTAGGTGATATGCAATACAAAATTTGTTTCTTCGATTTTCTATAAAAAAATCTATGTATTTTTAACCCTTTTTTCAGAATGATAAAATAGAGGATCAACTTACACAAAGAGAAATAGGAAACAATTTCAAGAATAAAGAAGAGGTAAGTTCATAATTTAGGGATACTTGTTCTATTGTTATACAAAGTTTACTCTTGTTTGCAAGTAACTTTATATAATTTTTATTTTGGTGTTTTTTAGGACAATGATAAGAATGAAGAAGAGCTACAGTTACCTTTGAAGAACAATGATAAAAACCAATTGCAGGTTTGCATTCTTTTAACCTCTCATTATTAATTTTCAAAATATGCAGCACGCTAGCACCTTACTTTCTGTTTTATCTATACCTTCTTTGAAGGAAAACTCAAGCTATGCTTACTCTGCACCAAAAGTCGCAACTCCTGCTTACAAGGTTTTTGTTTCTTTTTCCTATCATGTCTAAATTATAACCATATTCAATCTTACTGTTGTGGAGATTAACTCTCTTATTTTGTTTCTTTACTTATTACTAAATTTCACAGACATTTGCAAGCAGTGATTTTGAATTTAGTTCAATACATTGCGCTCAACGACAAGCAAGTTACATTTTTCAACAATACACGGAGCAACATGTTGCACTAGAGAAAGAAAAAGAAGATTTAATTGATTTAGACGTGAGATTAAAAAGTTCTTTCTCCATGTTTCCAATAAATTAATTTGTGAACTTCTTTTTATTCTGCTTTCTGTTTTATATGTCTTCTAACAACTATAATATTTATGTTTTCAGCCTTCTCAACCATCAAACCCTTTGTCAAACAATGACCTAAACTCAAGATGGAATATTGCGGGAAGAAAATTATTTCAAGATGATTCTGATGTCACTCCAACATCGAAAAATTAGAACCAAAATGAACTCGTGAGCTTAATGACCTTTTTAGTAACATTAATTAATTTTTTACTATCATTACTGCATCTATTTTCCTATGCAAGTTTATTATTATATTTTTTGAATGTATGAATTGCTTTATATGGTACATGCTATTGTTTGCAACTTTTATTTCCATCTAGGTTTTGATAGTTATAGTTTTTTTCTTTTTAATGTTCATAACAAATGATTTTTGTAAAAACAATTAGGCATGCAGACATTGCATTGTACAGAATGAATTCATAGTTCATTAAGTAAGTAACAAGATGGTTCCAATAAAATAACATGATTTGTGTACATGTCCAAGCATGCATGCATCATGTTAATGAATTTGCATAGCCTTTTTTCTAAACATTTTCATGTTTTTACAGATCTGTTCACCTGAAGTGGAATTCCTTTGTGAGAAGCTAAAGACAATGTCTCCTGAAGTTCAATTCTTAGGCGAAAGATCAAACAGAGTTGCAGAAACTTCACCAGAAGTTCAGTTTCTGGGTAAAAGGGTATTCCGCAACTCTGCAATGACATGGCTAAAAGAACCGACGATCTGTATAATGCTGGTTTGACCTTAGGGACAAGAAGTGTGTCAACAGAAAAAGAAAACATACCTCCGAAGCGAGTGGTACACCCAAGCCACTTTTTGACATCACCGTTCGAGAATAATAACAGAAGCATAATCCATCCAAATGAGATGAAGATTTATGAAACATTAACAACACTATGCAATGACCCACAATACAAAGAGTAAGCAGCCAATACCATATTATTTATGTTACCTCTTTTCCCTATCTTTTTTGATTCCATGTCGATTAGGAAAATAATACGCTAAGCATTCTTCTTTTTTTCTGCAAGTTGTTGTACTCATGACTGATAAGTTTGTAACTTCTATAGAAGATAGCTATCCACTTGTACAGTAGTGTGCCATGTTTTTATACTATATATCTAGGATTAAATGAAATAATAGCACTATGGATACTACATACAACTTTATATTCTCAAGTTGGTAACCTTCTTTTTGTTCAAATGTTGGAGCCACATTGTCTAATCTGAATTTAAATTGGTGCCTACCTACAGGGCACTGTGTAAGTTGCAGACGGTTGTTCACTTTAGTATGTTTTTGATTCTACTTTTCGTTGCTATTACATAGTAGGTGGATTATCGACATGAACAACTGCAGAGTGTCATTGACACAACTCGGAAATTCAATGAAACAAAATGGATGGGTAGAAGCCTGGGTCATTAATGCTTGTTGTCGAAAGCTTTTCAAGGATAATCATCCAAAAATATCAAACAAACATTTCTTTTTCCATACTTCAGCAGTAAGGATGCTCTCTCTCTTATCGTAGTTTCTTTTTTCTTTTTTAGTTTATCTCAAACAAAGCTGGTAAAGATGTTTATTGTTATTTTCTTACTTTTTGGATAAACAGGAATATTTCCTTGAAAAATGGCCTAATGATTACATGAAGAGGATTTGGAACAACAGTGTAATTAAAAATTTTCAAGCAGCAGATTCAGCAAAGAAGTTGCACCTATCTGAGAGGGTATTCTTATAGAATTATTACATATTTCTTCTTTTTTTGCTATTTTCTAATTTTTTCACTAAAACTTCATGCCCTTGTAAACAAATATAGATAAACTTTCCGGCGTTGTATGATAGACACTGGTTCGTATTTGCTGTTGATATCAAAACGCGGAACTTCTTATTTCTAGCACTTTATGGAGAAACAAGTGCACTACATCAGAGAGTAGACAACATGCTGGTATTTCTCTATTTTAGAATTCTTCCCCTCCTTTTGTAGATAAATATTTTTTTTTCCTTTTTATGCTTTCTTGTTGAAATTAATGATTCATTTCATCTTGCAGATTACAAATTTCCGAAAAACATGGAATGAATGCAGACTGAAGGATATGCATTTCGAGAATTTTGGCAGAGTGTTCCCAAACTTGCCAAAACAGAAAACTCCGTATGTTACTCTTTGTCTCTAACATATGACATTTCTTTTTTATTCTTTTCACTTGCTATACAAATGGTTGCCATTAATATACAATACTTTTTATGATAAAAACAGCAATGACTGCGGAGTATTTACCATCAAGTATATGGAGAAGTACTGTACAAGGAATCCACAATCATGCTCATTTTCAGCAAGAGACATACCTGAATCGCGTGTTAGGATTGCAATCGACACTTTATTCAATAGTTACAACTCTAAGACTGAGGAAATGGATTTTATAAGTACTTTTGACATACAGGTAATTACTTATTTATTTTCATATATTCTACATTGTAGCTCCTCATCTGAGCTTACAGAATACTGAATGGATGATATGTTATTTGATTGACTTAAGCTAAATCTTTCATAAGGTTTTTTGCTTCGTGCTGACTTTCTGCTATCTATTTTTTAACACAGGCTTACAAAAGCAGGACCATTTGCTAGTGAACAGCAAGAGAAGCGATCAGTCAAACAAATTTATCGCGATCCTAGTGCTGTTGCAATTAGCCTTTTAGAAAGTGTCTTGAGGGAACTGTTTTGTAATACGATGGCAATTAGTTCTGGTTTTCCTATATTTTTTATCGTGTTATGGATACGTAAAACAATAGATAGTTCATTTCAAATTGAGTATATTGGAATTTATGACCGGATTATGATATGAGTGTATCTTAAATTGAGAAATATTTTCTAATATAATGTGTGGCCATGTCATTTTCGATTTTATTACATGTCTTATATGTTCATATTAACAGGACAAAGCTTGCTAGAATTTTTATCAACAACAAAAGTAGCATGAGGAAACAGATGAAGAACATTACAATGGTATAGTTTTAACCTTTTTTGCTATTATCCTTGAGTAGACAAACAATAATTTAAACAATATATATTTTCACATCGATATATTTTTGTTTTTCAGGCTAGCAAATAGCTATGGATGGAGGGGAATGAGCTTCCAGGTCAAGAACATAGGTACATAACAATACTAGCTCGTGTCTCGCATAATATTTTGCAGAAGTAAACATAAAGATAATCCAAACAAAAACAATTGGATTACAATGCTCCAGATACAGATTTTCTACAAAGATACGAAATATGATATATTGTTCAATCATTTTCTTCATGCTTGACTTTTTAAAATTGCATGAAATTTCTTTCACAAATCCATAGGAGTGGGCTGTTCTTTAGATTTTCTCTTTGTTTTGCTTTGCTCGGCATTTTCAGTAGACTGTTTCTGTTTAGATACTCTTGGACCTGCAGACAAAATACAAAGTTCCGGAATTAAATCAAATAAACAAATAGAATCTATACATCAAACACACAACAACCAAAAAGTACCAAACGTGGAGGCTTTTTGCTTGCAGTTTTCTTTTGAAAATTAGATTTATCTAGATGCTTCGAATCGCATGTTGCATAGTTGTGTTCATGGGAACCACAATGACTGCAAGTTATCTTTTGTTTTGTTCGAAACTCCTCAACTAAAGTTTTATGTCGCCCAGCTGTAGTAGGTCGCCCTCTTGGCTTAGCAACATCAGGATTCTCAAGATTATTCGCGTAGCCATCGTCAATAATCGAAGGCCCCCTAGCTGCTGCATTTGAACCTTGCTTTCTTAGCACCTCTTCTTGCTCCTCGGCTATACTCATTGCGTCCAGCTTCTCTTGAATCTTTTTAGCATCTTCGACAACCATTATATATCTCTCATTTGATTTAGAACCATCAGATGCAATGTCAATAAGCCTATCAGACAATAGATTGAACCTCAGGTGATTGTCTTTTTCCGTGAGCTGCATAGGTATGTTGTACTTCTTATCTCTTATAGTTTTTCTTTCCTTTGGCTTCCACCTGTCAAGGAAATATTTTGGCGGGAGTTCTGACATGTTGAGGTTCACAAGAACACGAAGTATGTGGCTACAAACAATACCATCTTTCTGAAATTTGCAACAAATGCAAGAGAAATCCTCTTGTGGTAGATTAACCAGCACCACATGCCGCCGAGGCCTAAAATCTTTTTCTGCGAGCATTCTTGTTTTGTAAACCTCATATCTCTCATTCTTAACAACCTCATCAACATGGAGTTTGGTTGTGAACTTAATTTGACTTTGGAACTTGTAAAATATTTGCCGGTTGTAGATACTCCCTGCTTGAATCTCAATCTCACTACTGAAATGATAATTAGGGATAGTAGTCCTTGTAATTGAGTCCTGCTCTTTCTCCTTTTCCTGAATTGCTTCACATATCCTCTGGTATTCACTCAAGAAACTAATGACACTATAGGTTGCACCTACATTGTCTTTGAAAACAGAATTAGTGCCTTCACTTCTAGCAGTCGAGTGTATGAAAGGGAAAAACTCCTTCTTGAAGTAAACAGGAACAAATCTATGCCTGTTATCCCACATTGCTTTGAAATATTTGAGGTGCCCAACATCATATCTCCAAATCATCTCCGGCCACAACAATTCAAATTCTTCTACAGTCAATGAGTTGCGCAAGATATCCGAGAAGTCTGCATGTAAGTCTTTCTTGGTAGCAAACGATCTTACACACTTTTCCTCTGCTTTCTTTCTTATATGGAAAAAGCAAAATCTGTGCACTATGTTCGGGAAAACTGCAGGAATTGCTTTACTCATTGACACACACTGATCTGTGATGATTGTAGTAGGATCCTTGTTTCCCATACATTCTTGAAATGTTTTAAACAACCATGTAAAAACTTCAATTGTCTCGTTTTGAACAAATGCACAAGCAAACAAGCAATTATTGCCATGCCCTGTTACACCTACAAATGGTGCAAACGGGAGGTTGTATCTGTTGGTCTTGTAGGTTGTATCGAAGCTGACACAATCTCCATATAGCTCATACATCTTTCTTGAATGTTCATCTGACCAGAACAAACTTAGCACCTTATTTCCCTCACCAAGTTTGAAATCATAGAAGAACCTTGGGTCAGCTTGTTTCCTTTTCCTGAAGTATTCCAACACTTGGGTCATGTCATTTTGTTTACACTCATTCCTTATTGTCGTTCGGACATTGCTGATATATTTTTTCGTGTAAGGAAGAGTACCAACACCACCTCTTAGGTATGCTAGGATTGCCATTATTTTCCTTGGAGGTAGTTTGACTGAATTGAATGTGTGGATGAAGAGCTTCTCTTGATCTGTCATGTGCTTATGAGACCTAAGAAACTTTGACTCATCTGGTGGACTCAACTCATGATTGTGTTCAAGATCCAATGAAATGACAATCCACTTACCATTCCTTAGTGAAACCACCAACTTAGCAAGGCATCCTGTTATTTCTACAGTGTTTGTCCTCCTTCTTTTATGTGCTTCAGCTACCACAATCCCTGTCTTCTCTTGCTTCTTTTCCTTCCTTAGCTTCTTATTTTTCTCCAGAGACTCCTGGGTCCCGATCGGTTGCACAAAAAGGTAGCACGTGTATGCCCTGCATTGCCTGCCTTTTTTGCATGATAATTTCCAGCTTTTTTTATTGAGAATCCACATATTGCAGCATACTCATTGTAAAAATGGTAAGCTTGTTCATCCGAATCAAAAATCATGTCAATGTGCGGAGTATGCCGACGACGTACTTCTTGACTGCAGGTTTCTTCATTATCTTGATCTAAGAAATCTTCTATATCTTCTTGTGAGAGAAGCTCAATAGGTTCTTCATTTTCAGCATTGTTGTCTACAGTAGGAGCATTTAGTGGTTGTTCATCACAAGGTTGCTGATAAGTAGTAGGATTTGCTTGTTCATCACCAAAAATATTGTATTCGTGTGGCGCTGGATCGTCCCATTCTCCATCTGAATTTTCTGCATTCTTGCTGTCAAAATGCAAAGTTGATGCATCCTCTTCCATTGTGTCCACTGTTTCCATCGAATTTTGCTGTTGTCGATCATGGTTCTGCATCCTCTTCCATATTATCATAGCCATGCGAATATCTATCAGTAATCATGAACATTCTTTTCTGCATTTTTTGAAAATCCATTATAAGGAACATGACAACCATTGAACATGAAATTGAAAACTTGCTGAAAGAAATAGGAAAAACATCTCTCTTTTGTATACCTCATCTCCAGTTGGACCATGCATGAAATCATTGTAATATGCTCCTTCAGCTGACATCTCAACTCCAAGCAACATTTTGGTGTAAGAAAAAGCATCTCCTTGAGAATAGCTAACCTGGAAACAAATACTTCCGAATGTAACTTGTTGTTTCACTTTTCTTTCTTGCATTTTCTAAGAAAGGACTAACCAAAATTGAACTCACTCCATAGGAATCATCTGGGACAGTTGAAGAAGTTTCCACATTTGCTAGGCCTGTGAATTTTGAAGAACCTTCCACATCTGCAAGACATGTGACATTTGAAGAAGTTTGTACAACTGCCACACCTGTATTCTGGAGAAACACATGGGAAATGATTAAACCATCAGGTGAGCTTTGCTCTTTTCTGTATATTTTGTTACACTGAATTATTTTTTATGCCAAGTGATGTTGAAAACATAGGATATAGATAAATAAGAAATTGTTGTTCTGAAGACTATGCAGTCATAACATGTTGGTCTGAAGTTACATTACTAGTACTTGTTAGTTTCATGCTTGAACAAATAAGAAATCATAACTACTTATATTCAAGCTTTTGTTCTATGCTTCTCCAAATATGTTCTGAAGATTACAGTTGATGTACATGTTGAAGCATTACAATTATATGCTTCTCCAAATATTCTAGTTATATGGTTGTACATGTTGAACAAAGGAGTAGTAAATACATGTTGATGTACATGTTCAAGTCTGTACCTGGGAATTATATGGCTGATTTCCAAATAAGTAATCACCATAGTTTATCATTATATCTGAAAAAGAAATTCAGTACTTGTTCGTACTTCATCTTTTTGCAAAAATCAAGTCAGTAGTCAAAACACACTAACCTTGGTAAGTTTTGGATGTTCCTGCGTCCATATTGGCTGCACAAAATCCATAAAAACTATGATTGCTGACAAAAATTCATGGAAAACAGATCTACAGATCAAAGGGTTGAAGGAGATGGGAGGAAAGGAGACAGGAGGAAAAGAGATGAATGGGAAAAGAGATTTTGGATTCTAACCAGGGTAAGATCCTGAAGCACCCCCAGCCATATGTCGTTGTCCTCTTGTCTAATCCTCTCTTCCCTTCATGATTTTTGAATCTGCCGATTTTGCTACTTACATGGATCTGTTTCTTCGTGGAGATGTAGCTCGCGTGAGGGGAGGGGTTTGGGGGTAGTTTCGTCATATCAACATCTGTTCTGGATGCTTCCATCAGGTACAAGACAAAAGCCCAAAAGCATACAAGACAAGAACAAGATAGAAGCCCAACGTATCCTTTTATAAAACTACAAGAAAAGCCCAACAGGCTATACAAGCAAACAGGCTAACCACAGGACAATACAAAATAGAGACGGGAAAAGCTAGCTGGGCTGGGTTGAATACCTATGACATCAGAGAACGTCAGGCAACTGATTCTTAGTTAAATATCAGTCGCCTGATACCTAGCTCCTCCCTATATATATCTCTTATGAAGCAAAATCTTACTAGAGGATCATTTATATTGTCTATCTTAATAGTCTAGTCTAACCAGAATCGTATGATTTTCTTCTCTAACTGTCCATCTATGTTCTCCCGATCTTTGCGGTAGGCAATTCATACATGTTGTCACGTACATGCTTCATTTGTGTGGACGGTTGGAGGTTACACAAAGGATGGACCTTGCATGGACAACACATGTGCTCTCAGGCGACACGCGGCGAGAGCATCTCGATCCCCATGGCGACCATCCACATGGGGAGAACAATATTCCACGGATTCACGAGGCATACTACATCATTATTGTTTGTATGGCCGGATATTTGAAGTCTCCACACCATGTTCGAGCTCTCGTTGTTACCCCTTTCCCCACATCTAAGAGGAATTCAGCGCTGGCGAGGAATCATGGTAGGGAGGGGGAGGGGAAGAATATGGAAGGGAGAAGATGGATGTGGAGATGATGGAGGAGGCGTCTAGCGCGGTCTGGGGACTGGAGTAGGTGGCAATGAGGGAGGCGCAACCTCGCATGACAGTTATGGCCCTCCCAACATTGTTCCTCCAAGGTACATGTCCTCTACCAAAGATTCTATACCCAAGGCGGGGAGTGCACCCAGAGGAACAACTGGTGCGATTCAATTCGAGGATAGATCTGACAGGTGCTATTCCTCCAACAATTCTATGAGACGTTATTGCAGTGATGACATTGGCTTTGTTGAGGCAAGGATCAATGCACTAGGGGGATGAGTAACTTCCAGTCCTAATAGAAGATGAAGAGCTGGCCTCCCAACACGAGGGATGATTCTGGAGGTGGAACCGCCACCATGGTGGTGGTTAGTGAGTTTCATAACTAATCTCCACATCTGATTCCCGAGGGTTCAATTGTGCACTCTGTTATTACAGCTCTCTGCACAGAGATACGTTCTGTTGTATGATGAGGGGCAGGTTGTGGATGCGAGATAAAAAAAGAGGGGCAATAAGTTAACAAGGGTGAGGAGCTACATTTTTCTTGTCACTCAAAAATGGTAGGTGAGCGAATTGGTGAGGCCCTACTTGTGATGGCTTCGATGCCTCGTGAACGAAGGATCTCAAATGCTCACAGTCAGGTGGTATTTGATCTATGATGGATGAATAAGCCCTTGGGATGCTCATTCAAATGTCGTGCAGAGGAGGGGTTCACCGGAGAAACTTATCCATCGCCAGTTTGGCCAGCAAATTCGTTGGTGAACAAGAAGACTTTACATGGACCAAACCAGTGGATAAGGCTATTACTATTATTAGGCTAAGGCCCAATAGCCCATGTGAGTATCCTAAACCAGTAGTTTCTAAATCATGCTCAACTTCTCAACCCCTAACCTAGGACATGGCAAAGGAGGCGATGGTGTGAGCGAGCGAAGGCATAAGGTAAAGAAGAAGGTGTTGCTATCTCCAACACTACTGCTGGAGCAAAGAAGGAAGAAGTTCACGAAGAAGACGAGGAGAAATATGAATCCGAGTGATTAGGGAAGAGTCTTGGAGGATGAGACATGTAGAACGGATGGCAGGATAGGAAGGAAGGAGTGTAATTGGGATGCTAGGAGGGATATTAGAGGGTAAATGCAAATGAATCCTACCTCACCTGTGAGAGGGGTGACACAATGGCATCCGAGATAGAAGCAACCTCAAGCAGCACAAAGCGTCGGCAACAACTTAGGCTCTCAACAGGTAACAAAATGTCAATTCCTCTACTTCTAGTTGTCAAGCTTCGGACAAGAATGTGGAGAAGCATGTGGTATGTTGCCAGTGTGGTGTAGATGGTCATGATTCAAAGGAATGTATGTTGCAAGTTACATCTTTGATTTTTGAAAAGAACACCCACATTTAGCAGACCGTGTGTGTGGCCAAATCAACTAAAGCACGTGATGCTTGCAGTTTGTTTGGCTGGTCCTGGACTTGATTATTTTGTGGAACAACATGCAAAGGGTGATTAGAAATCCAAGAAAATCACTACTCCCGGTGTTATTAGAGTATTTAGCACAAACTTTGATGCAAATATGCTTCATAAAGGTTTATCTTCTCGATGTCCATGGCACTGGGCCTAGATTGTAGTAGCTAAATGAAAGTATTTTGTTGTGAAATTTCCCAATGTAGATAAAATGGATATGCTAATGTCTTTTTAAGGTTTCAAGTTGAAAGGAAAAATGCATATATCAAAGTAGAAAAATAAAGCAATGCTATTAAACCAAAAGGAAGACATTATACTGTATGGGCTAGAGCAAAAGGGGTGCTAGAGGAGAAGTTGCACTATAAAGGAATTTGTGAAATTGGTTCCTTGGTTGGGGCAGTGCATGATGTGTATATGAAAATTCTCTCTGACTTGGAGGTAGTCATATTTCAGGTAAATGTTAGGTCAATCAAGAATATCCGCATGGTAAAATAATTGACCATCAATCCCTATCCTTATGATATATGCTTCTCGATTGAAAATGTTATTGAGAAAGGAAATCTTGATAAGATGACAGAGGAGATGGATACTGAGACTATGAATGATAAGATGGAAAATAATGCTGATGAAGAACAACATGCTAGAGCTAAAAAGGCAAAATACATTATACTCACAAGGGATGATTCCAAAATAGGAAAAGGAGATGCCTCGAACTGGGACCAAAAGTGAGAAGAAAAGATAGATGATCTCTAGTTGTCTTGATGTTAGAGCTTGGCACAGTAATCATGCATGCACATGAACATGTAATCACTCTGAGATCGGTCAAATTTGCTGAATTGCCACAAGTGGACAAGGATAAGGTTCTAGATCATCGGATGCAAAGTATGGAGCATAAGGAGTTCTTGGAAATGGTATCTGAAAAAAAAAGATTGAAGAGGATAGGAAACAAGAAGAAAAAAGGAAAGATTTTAGCTATTTGTGAAGAAGAGGGTGAAGAGGAGTAGGTGAACTATGAGGACAGTCAAGAACAATCTCTTGGAACAAAAATTGCGGAACTAACTAGAGACAACAAAATCAATGATGAGGGGAGACCTAAGATTATCCAAGTCAAGAAAGAAGGAAAATGAGAGGCAGATAATGCAAGTTCATAGGTGATACATCATAAACGTATCTATAATTTTTGATGTTCCATGCTTGTTTAGTATCAACTTTGTTTTGCTTTGTCTACACTCTGAGGTATTTTTATACATTTTCTAGGACTAACCTATTAATAAGATGTCACAGTGCCAGTTGCCTGTTTTCTACTGTTTTTTGGTTTCAGAAAATCTAGTAAGGAAATATTCTCGGAATTGGATGGGACAAAAGCCAAAGTCAATACTTCACCGAGGAGAACACAGACACCAAAGGGCGACTGGAGGGGAGCCACAGGGTGGCCGCACCCCCCCCGCGCGGTCCCACCCTGGGCTGCGCCTGGGCAGGGTGTGGGCCCCCTGGCCACCCTCCTACCTCGCCTCCGCCTATATAAGCCCCCCGATGCCAAAATCCTAAGTACCTGATCAGATCTCCAGAAACAGTCTGTAGCCGCCACCACCATCGTACCTAGATCGGGGGGATCTGAAGCTCTTCCCGGCACCCTTCCAAAGGGGAGATATCATCGCGGAGACCTTCTACATCATCATGCCAACCTCCGATATGATGCGTGAGTAGTTCACTCTTGGACTATGGGTCCATACAGTAGCTAGATGGTTGTTTCTCCTCCTTTGTGCTATCATATTTAGATCTTGTGAGCTCCGTTCATGATCAAGATCATCTATTTGTAATCATACATGTTGTGTTTATGGGGATCCGATGGATATTGAGATACTATGTCAGATTGATTATTGATTGTATCATGTCTTATTGATTATTGATTCTTCATGTCCGTGTTGTTTGAGATCTTGCATGCTCTCCGTTTCTAGTAGCTATCTTGTCCAAGTAGATGCTAGTGACTCCAAGAGGGAGTATTTATGATCGATAGTGGGTTCATGCCTCTATTGAATATGTTGAAGTGACAGAAATCTCTGAGGTTTTAGATGTTCTGTTGCTACTAGGGAGAAAACAACAATCTTTTGTTCATGGAACAATTGTATTGTTTACTTTACACACATTGCTCAATGCAGTTATCCGTTGCTTGTAACTTAATACTGGAGCGGGTTCGGATGATAACCTGAAGGTGGATTACTAGTCATAGATGCAGTTGGATGGCGGTCTATGTATATTGTTGTAATGCCCAATCAAATCTCATAGGATCATGAATGTCTAGTATTTGCATTGATTATACCTTGCTCAGTTCCTGTCAATTGCCCCGTTGTAATTTGTTTACCCAGCATGTTATGTTATCTTTCTTAAGGAGAACACCTCTAGTGTTCTGTTGACCCCGGTCCAATCTTTACCATTGATACATCATCTACTGTAACCATTTACTCTCTACAAGCAACCATTACCTTCCACACTCTACGTTTAATCCTTTGTTTTCAGCAAACCAGTGAGATTGACAACCTCACTGTAAGTTGGGTCAAAGTCTTGAGTTTGTGTTGCGTAGGATTCCAAGTTGCTGGCAACACCTTGGAAGTTGTTTCCTTTATCCTACTGGTTCGATAACCTTGGTTTCATAACTGAGGGAAAACTTACTGCTGTGCTCATCACACCTTCCTCTTGGGGTTTCCCAACAAAGCTCTATAGTGATCTGAGCTCATCAAGAATTTTTCTGGCGCCGTTGCCGGGGAGTAAGGACAGGTTCACAAGGGGAGTCCTTCACAACCTTTCTCTTTACTTTGATTTTGTTTTGCTTAGTTACTTTTGCTTTGTTTTTCTTGCTTATTTTGATCAAGAATTCCAAAAAAATAATTTCGTTTTGTTTGCTTTTTCTTATAAAAAACACACAAAAAAATTAGTTCCTACTCAAGTTGCTGCTGTTGTTGGTTTGCTTCACCTTTGCAAAAATGAATTCTTCTGAGAACACCAAGTTGTGCAACTTCACTAGCACAAACAACAATGATTTCCTAAGTACACATATTGCTCCACCTGCTCCTGATGCTACCTTTTATGAAATTAAGTCTGCTTTGTTGCATCTTGTGATGAAAGAGAAATTTTCCGGTGCTAGTTCTGATGATGATGATGCCCTCCTCAATAACTTTGTTGAACTTTGTGAGATGCAGAAGTATAAGGATGTAGATGGAGATATTATTAAGCTCAAATTATTTCCTTTCTCCTTGAGAGGAAAATCTAAAGAATGGTTGCTATCCTTGCCTATAAATAGTATTGATTCTTGGATTAAATGCAAAGATGCTTTTATTAGAAAATACTATCCTCCTGCTAAGATTATATCTACGAGAAGTGAAATAATGAAATTTAAACAACTTGATAATGAACATGTTGCTCAAGCTTGGGAAAGAATGAAATCCTTGATAAAGAATTGTCCCACTCATGGACTGACTGCTTGGATGATTATACAGACTTTTTATGCAGGGTTAAACTTCTCTTCAAGAAATCTGTTGGATTCTATTGCTGGAGGTACCTTTATGACCATTACTTTGGGTGCTGAACAAAGCTCCTTGATAATATGATGGTTAATATTCTGAATGGCACATTGAGAGAGCTCCACATGGTAAGAAGGTAAATTCTGTTGAAGAAACCTCCTCCTTGAGTGATAAAATTGATGTTATCATGGCTATGCTTGTTAATGGAAAAACCCATATTGATCCAAATAATGTTCCTTTAGCCTCCTTGGTTGCTCAACAAGAGCAAGTTAATGTGAACTTTATTAGGAATAATAATTTTGGCAACAATGCTTATGGTGATAATAACTATAGGCCTTATCCTCCTAATAATAGTAATACTTATCTTGGTAGATCTGTAATGCCTAGTGAAGATAGGATTCTAGAAGTTGAAAGATCCACTAAAAACTTCATGCAAATGCAATATGAGCAGAACAAAATATTCACTAAAACTATGGAAGAACAATATGCTATCTTGAAAAATATTAGTCATCAACTTGAGAATTTGAATAGGGAAATTCCTAGTTTGCAGTCCAAAATTTTGAATGCTGAGAAAAATATTTCATTTTTGTCTGAAGCACAATCCTCTTTGATTAATAAAATCGCTGCTAAACCTGAAACCTTGGAAAGTACCTTTACTGCTACCCATGCCATACAAGTTACTATTGATGAAAATGTTATACTGTTAGCTAAATTGCATGCTAAGTGGGAAAGAGAAGCTGAAATTGCTAGAAACAATAGTATTTGTACTACCACCAATGTTGATGCTAGAAAACCACAAGAAGTCCCCATTCCTCCTACAACAATGCCTAAACCCAATAAGTCTACTACCTGTGGTGCTAAGCTTGATTTTGATCTTGATGGTTGCAATATTTCTGAAGTGATTATGTTCCTACAAAAGCTTGCTAGAAGTCCTAATGATAGTGCTATGAATATGGCATTCACCAAACACATTACAAATGCTCTCATTAAAATTAAGGAAGAAAAATTGAAACACAAAGCTTCTATTCCTAGGAAAGTAGAAGATAGTTGGGAACCCATTATTAATATGCAAGTGAATGACTTTGATCTCAAAGCTTCATGTGACCTTGGTTCTAGTGTCTCTAGATTTATGAAATGCTAGATTTGCCACCTTTGGAAGATTGCTATTTAGATGTCCCACTTAATGATAATGCCAAGAAGAAACTTATGGGGAGTGTTAATGTTGTTCTTATTATGGTTAACAATGCCCATGTCCCTATTGATTTCTATGTTTTGGATGTTGAATTCAATGCTTCTTGTCCAATTACTTTGGGAAGACCTTTTCTTAGAACTGTTGGTGCCATCATTGATATGAAAGAACGCACCATTAAATATCAATTCCCATTCAAGAAAGGTATTGAACACTTACCTATGAGGAGAGAGAAGTTACCTTTTGCTCCTCCTTTTAAAGCAAAATTTGATGTTAATGCTTCCTCATTTGAAAATACTTGATTCTTGCTTCTTGTGCCTAACTTAAAGGCGTTAAAGAAAAGTACTTCTTGGAAGATAACCCAATAGTTTTCTTGAGTCTTGGAAGTTATTACTTCTATAATAACCTCTCCTTATCCTTTTTATTTGATTTTTGTGTCAATAATAACCTCTAATGAGAGGAAAGTAAGGTTTGGGGAAGTGCTGTCCCGAAACAGATTTTTATGCTTCACTATAAATATTCATGAAAAATCTCTGTATATCGGATTGAGCTGTAAGTTTCTGAATAAATCCCCCGGGTTGTTAGATAACTTTCGTTAGTTCAACACTTTTTGATTTGATCAACATAAGGTCTTCGAAAAAATCAGTTTTTACCTGCTGGTCTGTTTTGATAAATCTCTGCCATTATTTGTATTTGCCTCTTTAAGGAATTTCTACAGTGGCTTGTGTTTTTAATGAAAGTTTTTATGTTTTGAAACTAAACCCAAAGGATTATTACTTTTGAATGCACTAATGTTGCTAATGAAGATTGTCTGAAGGAAAATTTTCAGGTGTAAGGGAAGAATGATGAAATGAGATGAAGAATGGACAAAAGCTTAAGCTTGGGGATGACACCCCGTGTCACCCCAAGAAATATTCAATAGGTACAAGCGTCAAAGCTTTGGGATGCCCAAGGCATCCCCTTCTTCATCAATAAAAATCTCAGGTCTTTCTAGACACTTCGTTTTTATTGTTTCATGCACAGTTGTGTTGTTCTTGGAGCGTATTTGTTTTCATTTTTGGTTTTCGTTTGCTTAGTTTGCTTGAATAAAGTAGTTGGACCCCTGCTTTCGCTGTGATGTTTCAAATAAGTTGATTGGTGTTGGAAAAGAGTAGTGCTTATAGTGATACAAAGGGAGCTTGTTTTGACTGTGACTTACACTTTATCATGTCATGCTAGATGTTGTTTTGACCTTATGCTTAGTGATTATCGTTGTAGCATGACTTGTTCCAAACAATTGAGATTGCTTAATGTGCCTTGTAAGAATCATGCGTTGTTTTAGCATACAAAAGCATAGTATTGTGGTATTCTCCTTTGATGCTTTGTTTGGGTTGACTTGGCACATGATCACACCATGTTATGAATATGAACCAGTCACCTTAGCCTCTATTATCATTTAGTTTTTGACTTGTGGTACCACTTTATGCTTTGATTGATAATGTTTTGTCACTCTGCATGATTATGGCCATTATTGCTCTCTTAGTTGGTTGCTTCTAGTCTTTTGCTAGCCTCCACCTGTATTGAGTAAGCTCTACTCATGCATCCAACTCCCAATAAACCAAGTTGTTCCAAATATCCACTATAAATTCCTATGCATGGTGTGTTACACCATTCCAAGTATATTCTTGTTTTATCTATCTTCCAAATTAAACTTGTTATGTGATTAGTGATTAAAGATCTCACAAACTTGATGGCACACTTTATTTTTCTTGCCCCTAATAAACTTGAACCATTGTGTCATCTATGTTGTATATGATTGCACTTATAAGTTGGGAATTAGCAGAACCGTGTTGTCACGGGGAACGCTTTCAACACCTGTAAATATCTACCTAGTTGATATCATGCTCCTTTGTTTATGGATGTCGGCAGTGTGAAATAAAAGGGGAGCTTGTAAGTCCATGGAGTTATGTATGTGTGTTAGAGAAATGCCTGGGTCGCTAGCCTAAGCCATGCCTAATTGATGACCCACAAGTATAGGGGATCACAATAGTCTTCGAGGGTAGTATTACCCAATTTATTGATTCGACACAAGGGGAGACAAAGAATACTTGCAAGCCTTAACAACTGAGTTGTCAATTCAGCTGCACCTGGAAATAGTTCTTGCAGAAGTTTATCAGTAGCAATAGTTTTGTAGTAGCAATAGAAAAGCAACAGCAGCAGTAAAACAAGAGCAATAGTAACAATAGTAGCAAACAGTAGGATATGAGCGCGGTAGGCATAGGGATGGATGGACGGGCGTTGCATGGGCAAGTCTAAACATGTAACTTCAAGATCTAGGGCATTTGCAGATAAATAAGAATAAGCATCCAAGTACTAAACAATCATAGGCATGTGCTCCATATATAGTCATGCGTGCTCGCAATGAGAATTTGCACAACATCTTTTGTCCTGCCAGCCCGTTGCAGCAGGGCCTCAAGGGAACTACTGGCAATTAAGATGCTCCTTTTAATAAAGCACTGGAGCAAAGAATTAACATTCTGTGAACACATGCCTCACATCACAGCCATCCCCTTAGGTTGTCCCGATTTCTGTCACTTCGGGGCCTTTGGATCCGGACAATGATATGTGTACACAACTTGCAGATAAGATCACAAACAATACTATCATAATGATTCAATAATAAGTTCAGATCTGAGATCATGGCACTCGGGCCCTAGTGACAAGCATTAACCACAACAAGTTGCAACAAAGTCAAATAGCACTAATAGAGATACTAGGCACCATGCCCTAACAATCTTATTCGATTACATGATAGAACTCATCCAATCCCTACCATCCCCATAGCCTACAGCGGGGGATTACTCACTCATGGATGAGGGAAACATGGATGGTTGATGGAGAGGCGTTGGTGATGACGATGGCGATGATCCTCTCCAAATTCCCCGTCCCGGTAGGGTGCCAGAACGGAGTTTCTGGTTCCGAATCGCGGTTTTTGGTGGTAGCGGAGCAGCGGAACTCTTTCTAGAAAAACGTCGAACCCCCCTTGGTTTTTAGGTCAAGAGGCATCTTATAGGTGAAGAGGGAGGCCAAGGGGGTGCCTGGGGTGGCCACACCCCCTCTAGGCGCGGCCTGGACCCACCCGTGCGATAGGGGGTGTGGGCCCCTCAGGCCTCCCCTCCATCTCGTATTCTGGATCCGTGAGTCTTCTGGTGAAATACGATTTTTGGTATATTTTCCAGGATTTTTCCTGATAGTTGATTTTCTGCACAAAAACTAGACACCAAGGTAATTCTGCTGAAAACAGCGCCAGTCCATGTTAGTTGCATTCAAATCACACAAGTTTAGAGGAGAAAGAACAACAAAAGTGTTCGGGAAATTAGATACATTTTGGGCGTATCAACTCCCCCAAGCTTATCTTATTGCTTGTCCTCAAGCAATTCAGTTGAAAATTGAGTGCGATAAAAGAACTTTCACAAAAACATTTGCTCCATATGATGTATATATTCTCAAAACAGGAGTAGATACTTAAACCATTCATAATAAGGAGTATGCAACTAAGTCTACTCAATAGTCAATGCAAGATATGAAGAGATTCCAACTCAATAATAATAAGTAGCATGAAACATAAACATAAACAACATTGCAATGCTCATAAGAAGGTATGATAGAGTGGTATCTCGCTTGCCTTTGTTTGTAGAGCACAATATAAATTCCAAGGCACCTCTGAAGTTCAAGTGAAGACTAGAAGTAAAGATATCAGAGATACAAGCATCAAAGTCATGACATAATTAACCAAGTTTTGAGACAAGCACATTACACTAAGAAGGACAACTATGCTCTCAAGAGGGTGCTCATAGAATAAGTGGTGACTCAACAAGGAAGTGAAAAAGGTTTTGAAAAGTTTGAAAGGCTTCCAAATGCTGAAAGTAAGGTACTCATTAGCTTTGAGCTCTCATTGCCCCTATCATAGGCATCTTTATATGGTTAATGTGAAAGTGAGGTCCAATAAGAGTTATATGCTTGTTAGACCATTAAACTGGAAATCTCATGTCCCTTGAGTATGAGGGCCGCTCCTCATGCTACTCAACTCTAGTCACTTGTAAGTTCTTGTCATCGTAAATACATGTGTATCCTAGAGAACCGCCAATGGGGTACCCCTTGCACATGATACAGAAGCTATCCCGTGATCAAAATGACAAGGCAAGCAGACAATGAGCATCTCAGTGATCTTTTTATTTGCTATTTGCATAGGTTTTTATTGAGGATGCTTCACAGATTGCTCATTATGGTTATGCTGCAAGTTTCCACCATGATTAGACATGGCTTAGGCTAGCGGCCCAGGCGTTTCTCTAACACATATATATAACTCCATGAACTCACAAGCTCCCCTTTTATTTCACACCGACGACATCCGCAAACAAAAGAGCGTGATATCAAATTGATATATATATCCATAAGTGTTGAAAGCGCTCCCTGTGACAACACGGTTCTGCTAACTCCCATCCTATAATTTGCAAGCATATAACTTTTATGGAAAGTCACAATGGTTCAGGTTTATTAAGTGCAAGAAATAAAGTGTGCCATCAAGTTCGTGAGAGATTTACTAACTAACTTTCTCAAAACAGTCAAACATTTTATTTGGAAGAGAACAAGGCATAGTGAATATACACAGAATTAGCAAATGATGCTAATAGGTAGGTATGGTGGACACTGTTGGCAATATTGGTTTTGGGGAGTTGGATGCACAAGCAGAGCTCATACTCAGTGCAAGTGAAGGCTAGCAATAGAGAGGGAGCGACAAACGAGAGAGCAATAACTGTCATAATCATGCTTGCAACAAAACAGGACTAATTATGGCATGAAAGTGATACAAGAACTCTGAGGCAAAATAAATCATCGAGGCTTAGTGACTATTGTCTAGTCATATGCATGCGTGAGAATGTGCCAAGTCGATTCACATGAAACAATCAGAGGAGGATACCACAATATCATACCAAAATATGAATAGAACAATGCAAGCAAACATTCATATGACATGCTACAAACTATAGCAAGCTGAAGCTAATCATAAGAGATCAAGAACTACTAAGCATCCATAAATAACATACACCCTACATGAATAGACTAAGCATGCTCACAATGATGAGTATATGTACAAAAATGAAAACAAATAGAGTTCATTACCAGTCTCTTACCACACCTCAAGTTATCTTAATCTTCATTATTGCCCTTCACTTGTGTGCTTGAATAATAACATGAAACCAAACTCCACTGAGGACTGCTGAAACCCTGCAAAGAACTTCACAAAACCAAAGAAGAACAACAAATATTTTTGGTGTTTTCGATTTTTTTAAGCAAACACACAAAGCAAAACCAAACAAAGCAAAATATTTTTGGATTTTTACTTAAGGCAAACCAAAGCTAAAAAGCAAAGAAACAAACCAAGAGAAACAATGAAAATATTTTTGGTATTTTTGTGTTTTGGGAAAACAGAAACAAAAACCAAAAAGAAAGAGAAACAATGGATATACAAAGAACCGACAAGACATGATATATATGAGTGCAATGTCGGTATACCTCCCCCCAAGCTTAGGCTTTTGGCCTAAGTGGGGCTCAACTCCATGGTGACCAAGAAGGTGCACCTCCGTACTACGACGAGGAGGCCCCTTCGTCCTGGTACGAGCTCGAGGACTCCCCTGTGTAGTGCACAGAGGGGTCGTATGAGGGCGCGTCCCCCTGATAGTGTCCGTGGAAACCACGAATGCGTAGCTTCTCGGCCATCTCCTCCTTGGAGCGTGACAAAGGTCCCTGGGAAATACAGAACATAGTGGTTTGGGGCAGAGGAATCTCTCTCTCTTCCCCATTAGTAAACAACATTCTGTAAACTAGACTCTCAAGGGTAGAGCCAGCAGTGACAAAGTGATGCGCTTTCATGGTAGAAAGATCAAGCCTCTGAGGAGCCAAGACTATATCTTTTGGATCAACAGAAAGGTCTAAGGCAGCAACAACACGTGCAGCAATAATTCCCCCATAAATGGGTCCCTTAGCAGCTAAGCAACGAGCAATGAGAGAACCAAGATTGTACCTGGTTTCATTGTTGAGTGCAGCAGCTAGGAAGGCTAAATGATAGTTGGAAATATTGCTAGTGTTCTCCCTACCAAGAACATTAGTGGCAAGATAATAAGCAAAATACCTGATAGCTGGGAGTTGAATATTTCTTATCTTTCCCCGCTAGGCTCTGCGGTCATCATCATTAGTTATCCCACGATAGAGCTCCAACAAATCAACGGGTTGAGCTAGAATCTTCTTCACCATACCAGCTGTGCCAATACCTAAGATTTCACAAAATTTCTTCAATGTCATGGAGAAAGGCATGTTATAGATTTTGAAAGACACATCTGGCTTCAAAGGTGTGACATCCCAGGATTTAGCAGCTAAAAATAGACAGAACACATGTGTGTGCATTGCATTCATGCATAAGAAAATCCGGAGAATTTTCGCGCAAAATAAAAAAAGACTTATAGAGGGATCGAGGTCTCTCTTGTTCTAAAGGAAACAATAGAGCAAGTGCGATGGATCTCGACATGACCTCTATTGAATCTTTGTGTTTTGAGGGAGAAATAATTTAAATTGGAATTTGAATTTTAAATATGAGGTAATTAAAACTTATAAAAGGTTGGTATTTAGAATCTTTAATACAACTAGAACTAATAAGATTTGGAATTAAGGATAAACAATAAGAATATACAATAAAGTAATTACAAATAAGAAAATAAATATAATTGAATGAATATGTAAGTGGAATGATAAATGGTAGTTAAATTGCAATGATAAATAAGAATTGAATTCTTATTTATGAACAAGATACAAAATTTACAAGTCTCAGATTACAAAGGAAACAAAAAAATAAACATTACATTATCTTTACAATCATCCAAAAGTAGAGGAATGAATTAATGGAAAAGGTAAACTTATTTAGATAAACAATATTACAATGCATTTACCATTTCCCAAATAGAAAAGGAAAGTGGAAGCGAAATTGAGGAAGAAAGGATTTATTTTACTACTATAATAATAAATTACAATACCTTACAGTTTAAGAATAATATAATTTTTACAAAAGAATAAAAGAGAAAAACCCAAAACTATTTCCTAACTACACTTCTTCACCTCCAACATCTTCTTCTCTTCTTAGTGATCCCTACAACATAAAACAACAAATAGGAAGGGACAAACAAAATAAAAGGGATTAGAGGGGGTTAGTGCTACTCTCAGTTTTAGCAGTGAGGTGCACTTCTTAAGCACATCACTGAGTATTAGTTATGGGCCATGTGTGTATCTGATCTTATCATAAAAAGAAGCCTCAGACTAGTGCATCACAGGATGGTACATGGGCAAGTTTCACCAAAGCTAGATGAAGTGGTAAAAAGGTGAATTGACAGCAAACATCAAGTTTCACTTGATCTGATCCACAGATGACACTAACAGGCACACAACACAGTCACTGCGTGCAAGCAAACCTTGCTGTCAACACAGGAACACATCAGGGAAGGTACCAACCATAGAAAAGGAACACCAACCGTATCAGTACTGCTACTACTTCCTTTCCACATCCACCCAGTTCTATTCACAGTACATGTTCTTCTCAAGAACACACATTCAATCCTTCCACCAAATCATCACACCTTAGCTCTGGTTGCTCCCAGGAGCCATCCAAGAGCTAAGACAAGGAGGAAATCAAGGCAAGGCAGCAGCTCCAGGAAAAGAAATCCAGGCCACAGCTGTAGAAGAAGCTGGACACGGGAATAAGAAGGAGCAGGACAAGGACAAATCCAAGGGAGCAGATCCATTTTAGCAGAACTACAAGATCAACAAGTAACCACAAGCTACAGTCAAGCTTCAGCAACCATCAAAGGTTGATATACCACTAGCTCATGCAACTTCTATTCTTGTCCTTTTCATTTCTGGATATGGAGTTGTATGGGAGAGAGAGCTCTCAGACTGGTGTAGAAATGCTACACCAGTTTCATCATTGAGCTAGGAGAAACATTCAAGCATCTATTCTTATATATAAAAATAATTAAGCCTCAGCCTATGCATCATCGGCAACCAACTATGGATCTTTAGTTAGTCAATCAGGTAGCATGTCAATAGATGTGGTGTTCACCACTATGCACACTTCTGAGGAAGGCACCACAGTGGCAAACACCACAACTACATCCACAAGAAATCAAACTCAAAATCATGCTACAAGAAGGATTGCTGTGCACACTCCAAAAGGAGGCACCACAGCAAAAACCTCTTGGTTACAGAAGCCACCAGCACAAATTAGGAGAAGTAACTTAGGTCCTCAAGCCATAAGGAGTTAAAATAAATCATTTCTCTAGTCATATTCTTGCTAGAGATCATTTTAAGAGATCTAGATATATCTAATAGGAAACAAACATTATCACTGAACCATTGGTTCAGTCCATCATGTTAAACATAACACTTGAATTAGATCATGCATGTACAAGATCTAGTGTTATACAACAATAGTCCAAGGCTAAAGAAAAATCTAAGAAGCTAAACCAAGCATATCTTACACATTTGTTCATATCAAGGATACACACTGAATTATTCAAAACCATCTGCAAGCAACCCTAGAAGTGTTCAAATTATTTTCTTAGCTAGTTAGTTAGGAATCATTCCTCCACAAAAATATTATTATAAACACCATATCCATTTAAAAGAATGCTTGCAAGTGTATATATTTATTATCAAGAACTAGTAAAACATACATCACAGTACAAGATTCTATTTAGAGCAAGAAAGCATTACCAGATTGTGTAATCTCAGACATATGATCAAATAATTGGTCTAGCAAATAATTCAGAGTCCAGCAAACCTATTCACACCACATTTTTTATCTGTACACTCAAGCATTTCACATATATAATTACTGGATAAAAGTAGACTGTGCAGGACCTAGTTGCTCCTGATACACAACACTAAGTTGATAAGATCATTTTCTCACAAATGCAATGGCAACTAAAGCTAATCTGAACATAATCAATTGACCTTATTCATTTCTGCAAGATAGATTCACTACACATTAAGTAGAACATATTTAGCTAGATAAATTCTTACCCAACTATGCAAACAAATTATACTAGCATCTGACCAAACTCCCAGCAGCACCATAACATCAAGCTCACAATCAGAAGATTTCATTCTCATAGTTTCACAACCAGTACAGCACATCGGCTCGAAGGCCGGTCACAAAATAATTACCTGGTCTAGGGTAGAAGTTGATGCAACACTCGATGTAGGGGGCATAAGAAATGAAGTAGACAAAGCAGCCGACGCAGGGGTTGCAAACGTTGTCGTCCCACCGGTGTCGGAGAAAGAAGCAGTCCCACCAGCATCACCACTATCCACCATCATAGCAAGGTTCTTAGGCAGCTGGCTGAGAGCGCCGGGGTTGCGTCGCGGCACCGTTCCTCCGACATCGAGGATTGGGGTAAATCACAGAAACTGCTGCAATACCACACCGCAGTGGAGGAGGCCACGGCCAGCCCATGGCAAGAGCTATGCCGTAAGCCAAGCCGATTCGGCTAGGGTTTCCCGTGTGGGAGAGCATCGGAAGGGGCGTTGGTTTGGTGGCAGTGTGAGATGGCCGAGAGGACCAGAGTGGTGTCTCGTCGACGTGTGGTGGCGTCGGAGAGTCGAAGATGGTCGAGAGGACCCGCATGGCGGCAACCTAGGGTTTCTCCCCGAAGCGAGCGCGCGAATGCTGAGGAACCGCGGCGGTGGGAGATCAAAAGAAGGGAGAGGGAGAGAGCAAGAGGGAAAGAGAGGGAAGCGGAGCAGCGCCAGGAGAGGCCGTCGATGACCAGGTCGGCAAGCGGCAGTGCAAGCACTGGAGGGGAACGAGAGGAAGAAGAGGGGGTCTTGTCTGTCGCGTGCGTGTTTTAGGGATAGGGTGGAACGGCCCAACCAGATGGGCCTAAATGGGCCAAAAGGCCAGATGGTCTTATACACCAGGTTAAATTGAAAATAAAAAAATAAATAAAATAAAATAGATTGTTTAACAATTACTAAATGACCAAACTACCCCTGAACATAATTTATACTCTAGAAAAATATCGAAAAATCCTAAAAATACATATGATATATTAAAATGACCACAAAAATAATATCTACCTAATAAAAATATAATTTTAAGAGTTTAAAATAAATTTAAAGTAAAATAATTATTAACACCATTAAATCTTAAATGAAATTTTATAAAATAAAACAAAAACCCTAAAAATAAATAAAAAAATCATTTTTGTGTATAAAAAATAACTCTATTATTTTATAAAAATACTCACTTAGAGTTATACAAATAAAACATAAAGCAAATATTTAATGACATTTAATTCTTTGATGAATTTTATAAAAATAAAGATAATACTTAAAAATAAATAAAATTCATTTTTAAGGTCTTGAATAAATATATTACACTAGAAAAATATTAAATATATTATTAGAAAAGTCTTTAATATTTTAAATAATAAATCCTTACATAATACCTATTTTGTGAATTCTTTAAAAACAATTCTTAAGTAAGAAATACTCACAGTTCTTATAAAACCTTAAGCAATTATTGTCTTAGTACTAATTCCAAACCCATAACTTGAATTCATAATCAAACTTAAGTATAACTTTTAACTTTAAAATATTCTTTTAAAAATCTTATTAAGAATCCTTTTAAATAAACATTGGGTATCACCCATTTATATAATATGGTGAATAATCATTATATCTTAACCACTATTAACATGACTTTAAATTCTAACAAATTACTAAGACCATCTAATTATGATTCCATTAAATAAATACATATTCCTTTCATAATAGCAAAACAAATTTAATCTAAATCATTCACTTAAAATATAAAGTGAATAATTCCACACCTTAATTATACCTACCATAAATCAAAAACTTAGGAATAATTAAAATATATTACATCTTAAGTTTACTTAACCTTTTCAAGTTAACTTTAGTCTCAAACCTTATAAACATCAGGTCTAATAAATCACTTATGTTTTTATAGTTAACTTTGGTCTATTTAACTTAAAACATAAAGCATCTCAGGTCCAAACTAATAAATCAAACACCAAAAGACATTGATCATGTTCTATTAACAATGATGATTGTATAAACCTTAGAAAGGAAATCTTTTCTTCAAATGTTATTCTTTTTGCCACTCCAAAGAATAATCTCATAATAAATTCTTCAACTCTTAACAACTAAAACCAAGGACTCTTACCTTAGTCACCAAATAACAATTAAACATAATCACATTACTTTATACTTTATCTGTGTATTAAGAATTATTATCACTTAGGTTCCTTATAAAGATCATTACTTATAAAGTAAAATTTGAAGATAAACCAACTCTTAAAAGAATCACTTGAATTCACTTCACTCAAAGTATTGGGGATTCAATCTGGGAGTTTTACAAAATGCATATCATCACTTATGCATAACTGCATCTTGCTTCTTTAAACATTAGTCCTTACCGGACCAATGATGCTGATTTCAGATATTGGATCTTATGTCGTCTCGAAGACCGTGAGTGCATAATCTTGCAATCACAAAAGGCAAGTTCACACTTGCTCATGTTCTTTGATTATTTTCTGTAAAATATTTTACAAATCCAGTGTTGTCATCACTTGCATTTGAAAAAGGTCAGAAAACACTATTTTCATAATAATGTGATTATAGGTTATTCACCATGAGGTAATAACCTACTATAAGAGTTCCGGTGGTAAAGGAACATATTATCTAGGACTTAACAACCAATGTCGCCAGTGATTCTTGCGTCGTATATCACGCGTTAACCATGAGATTTGGAATGGGACAGAGAAGTCAGCTGTATCTTCTTCCTCTCGCATGTAGCCGGATGTGCAGGTCGTGGCTGTTATCACTCGTAGCGTGCATATTAATTGGTAATTCGTAAAGGATATGCAGCATATGGGTGGGAACCCTCAACGTCCCACGATAGTTCTCGCATCTAACGGTCTGTACAAACCATTGCCGTAATTCAATATGTGGGCATGGTGTACACCAAGGAGGCATGCGGGGTTGTGAAGGGGGCAGTGATTGGCTTGGATCTTAGACTGGGCCCCATACCAAGGAAGTATGGACAAGTTCATGACTTGGTTGTGCAACAAGGCTAAGGTCTCTCATGGGTAAAGTAACACACCTCTGCAAAGTGTAAGAACTATAACTTGTTACTCCCTGTTCCGGGAAGGAGCTGCGAACGCGGCGGGAAAGGAACTCCATGAAAGTTCTGGTAAACCCGTGAAGGCTGACGGACATAGCTTTTCAGAATAAAAGCAACCTTTGAAGAAATGTTTACGAAAACCTGCATTGCCTACGACCTATGGTCTATGGCTGTAGATATAGTGCATCAAACATTCCTTTTCTAGTGGACTTGCTAAGTACGCTCGTACTCAAAGTATCTTCTTAACCCTTGCTAGGTTCTAAAGTCAGTACAGACGATGACTACATCAAGTCATGCTCCAGGAATCATCATCAAAAGCTAAAGCTCTTCAGTGAAGTCAAGGAAGTCAACATATCCATCAGCTCAAGTGAAGACGAAGTTGCTGATTAGATAAGAACATAATCTCTAGCCATAGAACCTATTTCTGTAGGGTATTGCAATAGCAGCAACACCAGACCATTAGTTAAGATATTAGTCTTAATAGAATTATAATTTTGGAGTTGTTTATTTCTGATTCTTCTTCGTAAGAAGTTTCTTTCTCTCTCTTTAACCTAGAGTGTTCTCTGGATCTTGTGTAAAGAGTTGAGTTGTAACCTATATCATGTCTTGGACCTACTGTGTTTCTGTTGTACCACTCTGAGGGATGTAATACTAGTGAACGGTGTTTCATTGGTGTTATATCAACGACTATAGTGTACTACATCATGCAGTGGTATGCCGGGTCACCGCAAAAGGGCTGTTAGAAAAAGAGAAACTCTCCACAAAGGTTTTAGTGAGCGTAGCATACTGCATGCTCTCATCCTGCATATAACTCATTAGTCCAACCCTCCAAACCAAGGTTAGGAAATCATTGAGAATCCCTGCAGCCTGCAAGAAGGTTAGACAAGGGAAGGTAGAAGGGTGTGCATCCCCCTCATCTCCCTCGTCGCCAAATCATGGTGTAATGAGATCCTCATTGTATGAGGGCCTAGCTCGGAAGGATGATCTTGAAGGCCTTGTCCTCCTAGGTGCATCACTCTCAAATATTTCACCATAGGTTTGGTTGTCCATGACCCTTTGTTTCTGAAATTTTTAGACAAACATCAAACCAAGTGATTTACAAGTTGATAAATGATGAGAAACTACTATAGGAACTTGCTAGAGGGCTAAACATGCATCAAAATGAAATCTCTAAGCATAGAACAAGCATGCAAGCTCACACAACCTGACACCTATAGAAGCAAAATACTCAAGATACAATCTACCAATCAAAAATCTAATTGGACAAGCGGAGGAGGCACATACCAAGGAGCAACATCCCTCCAAAAATCAAATGCAAAGATGGGCTGAGCAAGGAGATTGAAAATCGGGAGCAAGAACAGTAGGAACTCGAGCTTGAGAAATTTTTCCGGTGTTTTTTGGGAGAGAAAGAAGTGGCTGAGAGGAGACAACTTGGAGGGTGTGGGCCCCCTGGCCGCCCTCCTGCCTCGCCTCTTCGCCTATATAAGCCCCCGATGCCAAAACCCTAAGTACCCGATAAGATCTCCATGAAATAGTCCGTAGCCGCCGCCACCATCGTCCCTAGATCGAGGGGATCTAAAGCTCTTCTCGACACCCTTCCAAAAGGGAGAGATCATCCCGGAGGCTTTCTTCATCACCATGCCAGCCTCCGGTATGATGCGTAGTAGTTCACTCTTGGACTATGGGTCCTTAAAATAGCTAGATGGTTGTTTCTCCTCCTTTGTGCTATCATATTCAGATCTTGTGAGCTCCGTTCATGATCAAGATCATCTATTTGTAATCATACATGTTGTGTTTGTGGGGATCCGATGGATATTGAGATACTATGTTAGATTGATTATTGATTTTATCATGTCTTATTAATTATTGATTCCATCATGTCTGTGTTGTTTGAGATCTTGCATGCTCTCCGTTTCTAGTAGCTATCTTGGCCAAGTAGATGCTAGTGACACCAAGAGAGAGTATTTATGCTCGATAGTGGGTTCATGCCTCTATTGAATCTGGGGAAGTGACAGAAATCTCTAAGATTGCAGATGTGTTGTTGCTACTAGGGAGGAAACAATAATCTTTTGTTCATAGAACAATTGTATTGTTTACTTTACACACATTGCTTAATGCAGTTATCCGTTGCTTGCAACTTAATACTGGAGGAGGTTCGGATGATAACCTGAAGGTGGATTACGAGTCATAGATGCAGTTGTATGGCGGTCTATGTATATTGGTGTAATGCCCAATCAAATCTCATAGGATCATGAATGTCTAGTATTTGCATTGATTATGCCTTGCTCAGTTCCTGTCAATTGCCCCGCTATAATTTGTTTACCCAGCATGTTATGTTATCTTTTTTAAGGAGAACACCTCTAGTGAACTGTGGACCCCGGTCCAATCTTTACCATTGATACATCATCTACTGTTACCATTTACTCTCTACAAGCAACCATTACCTTCCACACTATATGTTTAATCCTTTGTTTCAGCAAACTAGTGAGATTGACAACCTCACTGTAAGTTGGGGCAAAGTCTTAAGTTTGTGTTGTGCAGGATTCCAAGTTGCTGGCAACACCTTGGAAGTCGTTTCCTTCCTCCTACTGGTTCGATAACCTTGGTTTCATAACTGAGGGAAAACTTACGGTTGTGCTCTTCACACCTTCCTCTTGGGATTTCCCAACGAAGCTCTACAGTGATCTGAGCTCATCAATAGGTGGTTATGAGTTGTGAGAGGCTAAAGGATTAAGAAGATGCCGACAGGACAAAACTAGCGATGGAGAGGTCTGCCACCAAAAATGAGATTAAAGGTAATAACACTTGGTCTATCTTTACTCTTCCGACATCTGCTAGCACTAATAACAAAGTTCTATTAAAGATAACCAATGAATTGTATTTTTAGTACTTATAATGTGGAGAAATAGGCTTGAATAATACGATTGATGTTGTCCAGAAACTAGAAGCTACTAGAAAAACTATTTTTTGAGGTGGTAAAAAAGAATAAGAACATATCCGAACTCCGAACCTACACCACTTAAGTGTTCACTCATGTGACTGAGAAGTGGATGGCATGATTTCGGATGAGGAAGATGATTTTGGTAAGATCTTGCATACCATCCCTAAAAGGACTAGGTTAACCATACCAACTGACAAAATTATTAAGTTGTGCTCCCATCTATTTAGGGTTGATCTAGCAGAAAAAGGGGTAGGACCTCAAATATTAAATGATAGGTTGCTTTGCTAATATTAGGGGTGTGGAACACCCTTAAAAATAAAGGCTCTTAAGTAAGATGATAAGATATGAAGGTGCTCATTTTATTCATCTTCGGGAGACCATACGAAGTGAGTATACGACTAAGCGAGTACATGACAAAGTGGTTTAGTAAAATTACAAGCAATATACATTTTGATTGGCAACATGTACACCTACTGGTAGATCTAGTGGGATTATTCTTGGGGCGTATACTAATGTAAATGAATTTCTTGATAGTGAAATTAGTAATCACTTCGGTAGGGTGCATTACTTGGATAAACATTCCAAAATGGATGTCATCTAATAGTGGTTTATGGGCTACCTCAACCTGAAAACAAAGATAGCTTCTTAGCCGAGTTTGTTAGTTTATGCAACCAGTGTAGAGGGGCAATTGTGATGGGTGGTGATTTTAATATCTTCAGAAAAATTAGTGAGAAAAATAAACCATGTCTTCTTTCCAGGTGAAGTCATGTTTTTAATTCCATTATTGAGATTAATGGATGAAAAACTAAAACTCATTGGAAGACTATAATACATGAGACAACAATTTGCTTGACCCCAGTTTTGAAAAACTAGATAGAATTCTAGTATTTTCTAAGTGGGATGTGGCTTTTCATCTAGCTATAGTGAAAGAGCTGAATAGGGATATTTCATACCATGTACCTTTGTTGTTATCTTGTGGAAACCCAACATCACAATGTAATCTCTTTAGATATGAGAATTTCTAGGTGGAAAGAGAGGGTTTCCATGAGGTGGTTAAGAAGAGTTGGTAAACTAATACTTTTTTTGCATGTATGAAATAGATAAATGGCAAGAAAAGTCTAGACATTTGAGGAGAATCCGAAAGGTTGGCAAGTTAATAATGAAGGGATTTATAGAAGAGAGGAGAAAAGAATTGTTTTCTAAGCTAGATATGATAGACGAGAAAGCACAAACTATTGCTCTAATTGTACATGAAAAACAAGATTAGTTAATTTGGCACCAACAATTGAGTATTGATGAGAGATGAGGAAACTAAATGGAGACAGAGGCTAAGGAAAAGGATTTAAAAGATAAATATGGAAATACTAAATATTTTCACACAAATGCCGATGGAAAAAAAGAGTATCACCGTCCTTCATTGTAATGGAGAGGAAGTAGTGGGAAATGAAAACTTGCTTAAATATGCCACAAATTTTTATAAAAACCCTTTTAGTCAATCCAATAGGACTGAATTAAGAATCGGTTTTGCTAGAAATCAGGCGCCTGATTTTTAGTTATGTCTCAGTCGTCTCTCTCACCATTGAATATACCTCGCGATTCGTGCAATGCAGGAGTTACACATGAGTTGCAACTATAAGTGAGAATTTAATGAGTTGCAACTAGGTTGCAAATGAGAATTTATACAAGTTTTATGAGTTTCAACTAGGTTACAACTAAAAATTAGCACAAAATAGTAGCACAAAATCAGCGACTTAGACATAACTAAAAATCAGACGCCTAAGATCTAGACGCTCCCATTAAAAATAGATGACATTAATTACAATAAGATTTATGAGGAAGATAGAATCTGGCTAACTAGACCTTTCTCCATGTAGGAGATTTAAAATGTGGTGTTGGATATGAAGCATAACAAAGCTCCTGGTCCCAATGGGTTGCTGTCGTCATGTTTATATTCTAAAATTAATAATAAAAGAATTGCCTAATTATCCAACAGGCAACATACGAGGGAAAAAACTGCTAGCTATGATCTGAATTTTTGTCGACGTATAAAAAACCCGCTCTGATTCGGCGTTATATATCCACACTTGTAGTTGCAGCCTTGGTGACCTAGACCTCAATCTCCGAGCTATTTGTCGCCGGCCGCCTGGCTGGGTGCATCTACCTCGAGCGCTGCCTCGCTGGCACTGCACCACATGATCCGAACGAGAAGATGGGGACGAAGACATCTGCGCTTTGGTGACTGCTTTTCCGCACATGCCACCATTTTGTTCATGAAAAATTGCATGTATAAACATTGGACATAAACGAGGTGTTTGTTTTCAGATTTTCTGGTATTAGGAATATCGTTCTTTACATCCCTGGACCATTACGATGTTGGGTCTTGGGTGTAAGGATCGCATCTTGGAGTCAAAATATCGGGCACCGGGAATGCTCTCCGAATCAACGAGGACGAAGTACCATCGCATCAAAGAAAAGCAAATGATCAGCACCCTAGATTTGCTTTATTTATAGCACCATCGAAAAAGACAGAAATTCATCATGGTCACTGCATTTGCTTGTTCGTCCCCACCATGTCCACCAACATGCCGCAGTAATCCTTCCTCATATTCATCGGGAGTGCCACGAGAGACCAGTACCGGCGGCGATCGTCGCAGGCAAGAACGCCGTATGCTCTCAGCATCTCATCACGAGTCAACCCAGGTATCTCCTCTAGGGCAGCCCAGATCACCTGATCAGGCGAACCTACGCAGTCTGTCGCCGGTGGCGCTTCAGTCTCCACCGCCTGCGGCACCTCGATGTCTTTGTGGCGCCCCCTTCCACTTGCCGGTGGCGTGTCGTTGCGACTGCCCGGAGAGGTGTTGAAATAGGTGGAGACCTGACTGGGAAGGAAGTGTTCGGCGAAGTAGTGTTCCTCACTGGAGAAGATGGAAGCTGATCCGACCAGCGACTTTGTTCTCGTGTCAATCATGACCAGCCATGTCGTCTTGATTTGGTCGGATCGGATATGCCAGTGCTCGGACACGAAGAAGCAGATGACGTCGGGGTCGTGGATGCTCACGACGGGCAGATGCATGGGGAGGCGAGGGAGGCACTGGTAGGCGTCGAGGGCCCAGAGTTCGCCGGAGTCGACCACGCCGTCCTTCTCCCACCCCATGCTACCATCCTGCGTTGACCTCAGGATCCAGGTAGTGACGGTGAAGGCGTGGCACGAGCACGAGGTGACGACGCAGCAGCAGCGAGGGGTGACTAGGACGAACTTCACGGCCGCGCCGCCATCGGTGGCGCACAGGTTCCTGGAGGAATCGGGGGCACCCGATTCTTCGCGCGTGCGGCGGAGAGGATCCAGTGGGAGAGGCACGAACCTCAGCTCGGGGCTCTCCGCGCCCACGTCGGAGAAGAAGATGCCCTTGTGGAGGTCGACCCAGTAAAGGAACCGGTCGGCGACGGGGATTACCCTGTCGGTCACCCACCAGTCGAAAGAGACCTCATCTAATTTGTTGACGTCGTGGCGGACCGGAAGGCGCTTGACCTTCCACTGCAATTCGCGGGAGCGGAGTAGGCGGAGATCGGCTTCCGCCCGCTTTGTCCCACCATCATCATCGCAGGCAATAATGTTCATGTTCAGGTTCGTCGCGACCACCAGCTCACCGTCGCCGAGGCGCAGGATGCCGGTGCTGTTCCGCTCCATTATCAAGACGTCGGCACTCTTCTCATCTTTGTAACAAGGAGGGAGGAGCGATAACGACGGCAGCCGGTCGGTGCCGTCGCCAGATCTGTAGACGAAGTGATCCGTCGTCGTTGTCTTGCGGTGCTGCTGATTATTGGTCATGGACATACGGAAAAGGACTGAGGCGCCGTGCGTCGCGATGACGCTGTGGTAGATCTTCAACCTGTCATCGAAGTTCACGTCCAGGTGCGACACTGCCGGGGGCGGGGCGAGACGTAAGGAGGCGCGCACGGAGAGGCCGTTGGAGGTGCGAGCATGCGCCACCGTCTTGGGGTCCGCCGGCAACCCCCAGCAATGACGTTCGTTTTCTGAAAACATCACCCAGCGAGGGTAGTCATCGGCGTCGGCGTCGGCGGCCAGCGCGTTGCACGGTTGAGAGGTCTCCATATGATTGTGACAGCGGCCCGCACGCCGATCGGTAGCAGGGGATCGCGTGTTGATCGACCTTGATTTTTGGAGGATCTCCGAGCAGATCTGTTACGTGATAAATCACATCATCTGCGTGTGCGTTCGGTTTGACATATTGGGCGCCGGTTGAGCTAGGGTTAGGCAAAGTAGCATATAATACGAACCCAAAGTCCAAACCGCGTGTTTGATTGCTTCGGGCCAATATTTCACTTTTGTATCACTTGGCCCGAATTTGGCTTTTGGCCTACTTCGGCAATTTATTTGGTAGCACACATGTGTGTTTAGCAACTAACATGCTTTTTTTTAATCCCCTCTAATATACCTAGCGTGCCTCTATCCGAGATGTTGTCTATATGAAAAAGATGCTCATCGATGTTATGATCCATTCTCGCAAATGATTTGTAATCTTGTTGAGTGTTTGAAACTCTACGCTATGTTCCTTTTTAGAGCTTTTTTGGACGAAATTTTCAAATTCCTCACATAGTAGACCATTTGAAATTTTCTTTGAGGAAAGCTTCAATTCATTATTTCACATGACTTTCATGTTGTAAGTTTTATGTTTTGATATTTATATACGAGTAAATCTAGATAACCATACAGTATATTAGGACAGGTTAGATCTACTCGTTTATGAATATCAAAATGAAACACTTACAACACGAGAGTTGCGTGAAACGGTGAGCCAAAACTACACCACATATTCATTCACAAAACGTATACATATGAACACGAAATAGATCCCTAAAAAGTCAACGAAATTAGGAACTATTTGTAGGAATGGAATCACAACTTCGATTCACATCTTTTTCATGTAGAGCTTATTTTGAATCGGTGTATGATTATATAGATCAGAAGAGATTAAGTTAACCACATTATATGAGCAATATTTAGGTGTGTGGTTGCATCCAGGGTGAAATTGTGTGCCAGATTTTGCATGCCTAGGGCATGTCCTGTGGAAATGCTTGATTTTGGCTTTTTAGCGGGCCAATTTTTGGATTGCTTTAAATCTCGCGACATTAAAAAAACACATGCGAACCGGAAAGACAAACATCTGTGTATCGATCGAAAGGCAAGGCGGCAGAGCCCCCAACTGACGGGAGTAGTTACGTCCAGTATGTCCCCCCTCGATTCCCTACATGCTATTGATACCCCAGGGTGGGTATGAGCGGGTCGAGTCTGTATCACCGCGGAACAACTGCAGCGTCTGGATCTGATCTATCTACTCGGCAATTCATTCAGTGACTTCACGGTCACCAAAGAAGCCCCAAGTTTCTGCTGGATCCGAGAAGAGAGGATCTGGCCTAGGAAATACACCCAAAGCTAATTCCATGGATGGAGGAAATTGTCCGTTGTTCTTGTGAGACACCTTGCATCTGGGAATCATCGGTCAAAATTCGAGTCATCACAAGATAACACTTCGTCTTGTTATGAAGAATCAATGGCCATGGTTGATCAAGCAAAAGCAAAGGTCCAGATTAATCTAGCTATTGCCATTGTGTTCAATGTAATTTAACTCTTTATCTCTATCAGCCTGTAATAACTAAACTTGGCTTTATAAGCCACCTGGTCGGAGTGATAGGGCTATTGTCCGATTCCGGCTCGCGGGATCTTAGCTTGTCGTGTATTGTTCTTATCGTTCTTAGCTTCTAGAAAATCCCTATATTGATCGTTTGGGTCTCCAAATCAGGAGAATTGTCCGAGTCCGGCTCGCGGGATCTGACAAAGTGGTATTAGAGCCGACGACCTTCAGCTTCAATCTTCCAAAATTCGCGATCTGAGATCTCACCGGCTCTAGTTCTGGGAGGAAAATCGATCTGGGAAGAGAGGGTGGTTGGGATCTCTCATAAAATCTCCCGTTTCGCGGTGGCGGGGTGTGGTCGACGGTGGTGGGGGCGGCGGTGTCGTCCATATTGATGAGAGTCGACATCGGCGACTTGGTGGCGACGACACCATTCAGGCATAAATCGGGTTCTATTTCGGTTGCTGGGGAATATCTCCCTCTGTAGTAAAATCCCGGAGTTGAGCCCGATTCGTGTGCCTTATAGGGCGGTGGGACCACGAGGCGATGGCTGAAACTTCTGAAACACAAACTACCATAGGGAAGTCCAAGAACATGGAGAGCTCGAAGGCCACAGAATTGGATGCACTCAAGCTCAGTGTGGAGCACGTCAACACGAGGAGTAAAGAAATCGACACTAAGATGGATGGCATGGAAGAAAAAGTGAAAGATTTGGACGACCAATTATCAATACTAGAATCTCTACTCATAGTTAATCGAGGAAGAATAGTGGAACAGAAGCTGGCACATCCAACACTGCCCCAAAAACTATTGCAAGCAATGAGCTAGTCTGAGGACACTCCCAACCTCCATATTGGCGACGCCGGAGTGAAGGACCCGACCCACCAAGGTACGATTACCAATTCACAGGACATGATGATCATACTCAGGAACTACATGAGCACTATCATGAGGGACAGCACCATGAGAAGTATTAGGATGCGATGCTCAGTACCCTTACCAATCACATCAATACCAACCATACCAAGCTTACACTTTACCTCCATAATACCGCCCATCCCAACAACCAAAACCCATATACCCAGAATTTTTTCCCAATGGAACCACATCCCATTCTATCAACCAAACCCCAACCATTCTTACCAACCACCAGTATACTATGAACCATACAATCTCCCAAACCCACCATATTACCATCAACCCGTACCCAACTGGCAACATTGCCAACACCAAAACCCACCCGTTACACCTCCACAGCCACAACAAGCCTAACACCCAAATAATAACATACCACCACAACACTGCTAGCAACAAGGTAGACAGTGTGATCCTAAATATAGGAAACCATTATAGAGGCAATAGAAACAATGAGGTGGACAGAGATGCTCAATTTTTTCAAGTCAAATGCCAAAGAACCTAAGATGGATTTCCCTAAGTTTGATGGCAACAATCCCCATGAATGGCTGACAACAACTAAGAAATACTTTGGTATGGTCTATTGATAGGTCCAACTTTGGTCGACTAGACGGGGGGTGAATAGGAGACTACCAATTTTTATTTTGTTAATCAAGTTTAGGCTTTGCAAAAGATAAAGTTATCTAGATATGCAACTAGATGAGCAACCATATATGCTAGAAAACAACAACAAGTAATAAAGCGGTAAAGGACAAGAAGTAAAGGTGTGACGTGAGTAAACCAGAGAGGAGACATGGAGATGTAATTCCCGTAGTTCACTTCAAAGGAAGCTACATCTGTGTTGGAGAGGTGTCGGGGCCACACAAGGTCACCCGAGCGCCACAAAGCACTACAAGAAATTTGGTGATACATGACCCTCCATATTGGTCATTGAAAGGTCATAGTTTTTAATTTATGACCTTTTTGTGACCAAATACAGATGGTCAAAAGCCATGCGTTACTAGTTAAACACCACGACCTTTTTTCTGAATTGGTCATAGACGTCTATGACCAATATAGATGGTCACTGATTCTATGACCAATTGTTTGGTCACAGACTATTTGCCCTGTCCATGTAGGATCCTACATGGCTAATCCTACGTCGCAAATTTGTGACCAATTGGAAAGGTTATCGATGAGATTTAGCCCAATCCAGTTAGGTGTTTTATATAGGCCAATACCAACAATTGTGGTCTTTTTGCATTGCTTGCTTGGATATTTGTAAACCATTTCTTGCCTTAGCCTTTTAGTGTTCATTTCTTGATTGGGCCGTAGCATTTTTTACATGGCCGCTCAACTATTTTCAGTACATTTCTCTTAGGCCTTGGCCTTTTTGTGGTTCAGTTCTTTATTTGGGCTTGGACTTACACAGACCCATTTTCAGCCTTAGTTGGGCCATTATTTGGGTAGTGGCCCATTTAGAAACTAAATAATACTACGACTTGTCAGCCAGGTTTCAATTGACTATTTAGAGTCAATAAACCACATTAAAGCAAGAAAATCATAAAATCACATCCCTGATTTGTCTAATATAAGTTATGATTACAAGACCCAAGAATCTGGGTTAACAACAAACACAATAAGGCACAATTATGATTACAAACAAGCAGAGCATCGCACATAGCAAGCACGACACAAGATACAACAAGCATTACACATAGCAAGAAGGAAGTTATGGCCAGAATCGTGGCATAGTTTGTTATAGTGTGCCCATATTGTGCATTCATGTGCATCTTAGGATGGCAAACAATGCTGCAGGAGGAAGTTTTCCTTTTCGCCGCACAAAAAATGCATTTTTTTAGTGCGAAAAACGAGACATTTTATAAAGAAACCACCAAATGAAAGTTTCAAAATTATACCACCATATTTTTCAAAAATACTAGACCATGTTACATAGATAATGTCCCAACCGAGATATCTCAAACCATTTCGTCCACCCCTCGTGAAAAAGACAAATGTCTGCCAAATCGGTAGGAAGTGGGTCCGACTTGAACTACATGTACATGATCTAATGCTCTTGATTTTTTTTGCAAAAAATCATTTTTATCTTCACAATATGCTATTTTATCATAGATCCACTGAAATTTTAGCGAGGTTATCCCCTAGCTAAGAATCTTTATGTCCACCGTTTTGACCATAGGTTGAAACGCGCATAAGAAATTCAAAAATGGTCCAAACAAGGTAAATCCTTCGCGTGATGTCATATTATATGACATATTTGAAAGAAAAATACCAAACTTGGTATATTGATTGCATCTTGAAAAAACCTTAACAAAAATGACCTATCTTGTTCGAGATTTCATGGCTTTCAAGTCAAACGACCAACGTTATGGCCAGAATCATGGCATAGTTTGTGATAACGTGCCCATATTGTGCATTCATGTGCATGTTGGGATGGCGGACAATATTGCGGGAGGAAGTTTTCCTTTTTTCCGCACAGAAAATGAATTTTCCATTTTCCGAGTGCAAAAATGGGGCTTTTTGTGCAGCAACCACCAAATGAAAGTTTAAAAATGGTACCAACCCATTTTTAAAAAATACTAGACCATGTTACATGGACAATGTCCCAACCGGGGTATCTCAAACCTTTCGGTCCACCCCTTGTGAAAAAGACAAATGTCTGTCGAATCAGTAGGAAGTGGGTCCGATATGAACTACATGTACATGATTTAATGCTCATGATGTTTTGCAAAAATCATTTTTAGATTCACAATATGATGTTTTATCAGATATCCAATGCAAGTTTAGCGACGCTCATCCCCTAGCTAGGAACCTTCGTGCCTGCCGTTTTGACCATAGTTTGAAACGGGTATTTTTGGGAATATGCCCGAGAGGCAATCATGTATGATGATATTTCCCATTGTATTCATAAAGTTATTAAGTTGTCCTTGTATGAGCATCTGATGTATATCATTGAATATGTTATTTGGTTATGGAACTATACAATCATGTTGTTCATACTAAATATCCTTGGTCATTGAGGTTGTGCTAGACACATAACTTAGACCAATGTGAAAGTCGGTTAGATGACTCAGTTCCACTTGTCATGGGCATGGTGGTGCTATTCCAACTTACACCGATTTGACTAAAGAGTTTAGCGAGTCGGATTGACCCATATTGAGGTACAATGAACAAGTTTTCACTTATATACCTCAATCAATGTAATCCTTAGACCTGAGGTTGTTGCACAGTTTGAGTTGAGGATCACCGACTTAGGTTCTGTTAAATGTTGATCCGTAACTGGGCAATTATAAAGGCATAGTTCAGGTTGACTGAGAATCAAGATGCGTTATGTGAATAACCAAGATGGGATTTTGCCCCTCCAGTCAGACGGATATTCTATGGGTCCTCTAATGAGATATGATTCGAAAAGCATGGACATGTGTGACTCGGTTAAGTGTTAACTCAGGCGATCGACTAAGAGTTAGTCGGATGAATCACTTATCTCAGATCAAGAAGAGAGTCGGACTATTTAAGGGATGACGATTATTCGCCTATAGTCTGACAAGGTATATCATTAGGCAAAAGGGACTCGGATGCAAGTCGCATTGAAAAGGCATGTCATCATGCCTCTTTGGTACTTGGGAGTCGGCGCAATCTGCTAGGAGCCGCTACCGACTGATAGATTGAGAGTCGGACTCCAATCGTGACCAAGTTGCCATGAGCCTGCGGGGTCAAGAACTTAAGAGCGGGAGAAAGATTCGGATTAGATCTGAATCGGAAATGTGTTTGGGTTGGACTCGAACCGGATTTGAACCGAGTCGGTGAGACAGACTCACAGTGACTTATATTATATATGGGCTTTAGTGAATGGGCCACAAGTGAGTGGAACCCACTTTCACTCCCTATACATAGTGGGGCACAGAAACCCAGGAGGTCCACAGCAGTCCGGCTGTCGTTACAAACCTAGCAGTTCGCCTCCAGCGCTCCTCCTTGTACGTGTGGATACCAGCAGCGGTGTTGTACGATCAGCACCAGAACGATCAGATCGGATCATGAGGACTTTACTACATTCAACCGACACGCTTCATCAATTCCACAACTGCACGTCTAGTGGTAATTCTCGTGGCCTATTACCTTAGCTAGATCTTGGGATCACCACGCTAGAGAGAAAAGTTTTGTTTTATCTCCTCACAACCCAACAGGTATAAGAAATTAAAAAATGTCCCAAACAAGGTAAATCCTTCGCATTGTATAATTTTATATGACAAGAAAGTTATGCAGCTCATAAAGATGAACCAAATTGATTTTTATATCATTTCAATCCAAAGTCATATGAAAAGATTATAGGGAAATTAAGTTTTTAGATTTTCTAAAAAAAAATCCCTCCACTTATGTGGGCTAAAAGTTTACAAGAAGCCCATAGTTTTTAGTAAAATTGACCTGCTAATGACTATTGTAGTGTTGGCCTAGCCCGTAGGGCAAAATATTCAGGAGAAAAAAGAGGAGGCCATTTCTGCCGGAGGCTTAAGCCTAACACTGTTTTTGTATGTACAAAAGGATTTTGCATGGTATGTTATCACAAAATATATTGGTCCAGTGGTCTCGCTCCCTGGGCGTGAGGGAGTGGTCGTGGGTTTGACCCCCCGCTGCTCCCTTTTTGCCTTAATGATTCTAGTAGGTCCGGCTATTCTAGTGGGTTTGGCATATTAAAAAAGATCATGTCGCTCTTTGTTAATGTCAACACAGTGTTGTTCTAGTGGTCTTGTTCCTTGAGAGAGATTAAGGGGTCGTGGGTTCGAGTCCTCACGGCTCACTTTCTTGCCATAATTTCCATCGCACTTGTTTAATATCAGAATGTCAGGTAGACCCCATTAGTCAGTGATACTATAATAAAATACCAAATTTACTTGTAGACCCACGCAAAATGGACATGTCACATGACACATAGAATAATTGCTAAGGTGGAAGTCTAGTTTCCCTCTTTATACTTTAGAATATATTGTTATTATATGATATGACCATCTAAATTGGTCATAGTCTCCCAGATAACTCACTTTAGACTAGTCCTATGCATCTATGACCATTTCGTGTTAGGACACTATGACCTTTTGACAAAATTGGTCATTATTTTTCAAGGTTTGGACACTTCCAAATTCCTTACGACCAATTGGTTCAGAATGACCAAAAAAATCCAGGGGTCATTAAGAAAAGGTCACTAGTCACCCGATTTGTTGTAGTGAAGGTTTCACCTTCTTCTCTGGTGAGCTCCACCACAAAGGAGAGCTCAAAATCCACTAACCGGTGACCTTGAAGGCGCCAACCAAAACCTTTACAACGAGGTTGGGGGAGCTCCACAACTCAATTGGAGACACTCAACGACATAACGGAGGTTCACAACGCATGCCCTTAGCTTCGAGGATGCCCTACACTGTCTGGGGTTCCAAGAACCCAAGAGTAACAAGATCCACAAAGCATGGGTGGGGGGAATCAAGATTCCTTTGGTGCAAGTGTAGATCTTGGTCACCTCTCCCACTCCTCAAAATATCAAGAGGTTTGAGTGGCTAGGGAGAGAGATGTAGGAAGATGAAGCTCTGGTATTAATGGAGGAGAGGGAAAATTGAAGATCTAGGTGGGGAGGAGGAATAAGGGTGCCTTAAATAGGGACCCTTGAAACAGAGCCGTTGCTACCCCTGCGACACCACCAGTACGACTGGTGGGAGGCCGGTACTTCCGGTGAGAATGCTCCAACATCTCGAAAGCAGAAAGGAGTGGCTCCCGGTCCGACCAGAAGTTCCTGAAAAGACGACCGGAACTACTTGACCGGTACTAACATCAGAAGTTCTGGCCCAAGTTCTGACATATTTGACACTTCAACACAGAAGTATACTAAAATGAATTCGAGGATAGGCGGAACTTGGATCGCAACTATCGCCGAAAATACTAGGTCGCGAGGTCTTGACCGTAACTACCAGTGCCATAGCGGTAGTACCGCTCAAGGTAGGTGGCCAGGTAGTGCTGACTAGAAGTTCATGTCAGGGATGACCAGCCGGTACTAGCGTACCAACTTTCGGTGTTAATTCTAACAAAATAGAGAACTCTCAAACAAAGAGTTACTGAACATGAGCCGAATTTCTACTGGAAGTTGAGCCAGAACTACTGACAGGCCAGACCCGTAGAAAACTGCGGGCAGAACCACCGGTGCTTGGCCGGTACTTCTAGTCAGGGCAGAAAAGGCTTAAACAACTCACATGATCACTCTCTCGCTGAACAATAGGAAGGCTGTGGCGGTGCAAATATGGTTTGTGCAAGGAAACATGATACCCCACAACCTTCCGGGGTGGACCCCCTCTTGATAGTAAGGCAACCTAAAACAACAACACGACGAGAAAAGAAAAAAACAAAGGGTGTCGTCTTCACGAGTCTTCAAGAGAAAGGTCAACAGACCTCATAGAAAATGAATAAACTTGAAACTTAGGGACATAATTAAACCACCTGTGGGATTGTCATCAACACCCAAATAGCTAGGGAAAACAATGTTCTTTCAATCTCCCCCTTTTTGATGTTTGATGATAATCCCATAAGATTTGCATAGAAGAGGGACATAAGAAAATATTTTTGTAATGTAAGAACGACTCCCCATAGGTGTGTACAAGAGTATAAAATATGCTTATGGAATTCAACAAGTACACACATAGGAAGGCTCCCTTTACCATTACAAAACTGCACAAGTGCAAAGATACATGACAGACAAGGAGATAGAGTCATACCTTTGCACCACAATCATATGGTGAGAGATAGTAGAAGAGATAAATCCAAAGATAGATCTACACCATATAAAGCCAACCACAAGAATACCACAAAGATAACATACCACATAGTCTCAAACAAAGAGTAGCACAAATAAATGAGGTCCACAAACACACATAATAGAGGAGATGTTCATGAGCATGAAAAGATCAAAGACAGAACGAGCTCGTGACAAGGCCCATGGAAGTCCTGTAGCAACCTAATAGACATCTTTATCCACCACAATCAATATGCCAAACAGGGAAGAAGTACCAAACTACGTGCCCCAACCATTGAATAAAGGAGTAGGAGGCTCAGCGACCCAAGTGGCGTCGGTCCGAGCGGGAAGGGGGGCCGGTGACCTCATAAACATCAGAATTTGACCACTTGTAGTTGTCATTTACCCAATTATCCTTGGGCGCTATGAAGGAGCTAGTCTCAAGAGAACATGGAATATCAAGCTTCCTCATGATTGCCTTCTCCCTATTGACACTGTGCCTCCTGTCAACATAGGATTGGTACTCATGGTCTTGCATGAAACAAAATGTCTTCTTGACCTTCTTCGGCAACTTATTGTCCCAAGATGGCTGCCTGTCAAGCTGGGGTGGAGGAGAAGCCTCAGCAATATCCCCAACACTAGACCCAGGAAGGCCTGAAGCCCTAGCACTATCCCTTGTAGCCCTCAAAGTAGCAGCTTCCCTTTCAACTTGAGACCGGGGTTTCTCATGCTTCATCACATGGAAAGTCTTCTCCTTATGGATAGTGAATCCATATTTAGGAAACGAGAGTGGGTGACCTCCCGCCACTTAGCATTGATAAGAGTATGAATGTATGGAGCATAGGGACATGACCTCTTATTAATCACGGCAAGCCACATCTCTTAGAATAGATAATCCATAACATCAAGCCGCTCATCAAACTCTCTATGGAAATAAGTATGGTACATAAGATCAATCATAAATGCATGGATCTGATCAAAGTTGCCAGCCTTGGGAGTAATGGCGTTCTAGTAATACCCTGCGCATGATATCATAGACCGACTGAAGGTGAGAAGACTGACCACACACGCCCCAACTCTCAATGTATAGAGGCTCCAAAACTTCAGGAGCAGCAGCCTTGGACCGGTGGATGCCCCACCCATTTGCGCGCTTGCCGGGTTGAATGGGATAGCCAAGAAGAGCAGCAAATTCAGACCATTTGGCGGACAATAGCTTGTCATGAGTCATCCACTTCGTTGTTCTATACTATGGATAAATATCAAAGTAGAGAGTGGTGTAGATTTGAGAAATGACCCTCTCATCATAATTCGGACGACGCTTCATGAGCTTGATGAGCCCAAACTTCCTGCACATCTCAAGGGCTTCACCAAAATAAGCAGGTTTACTCTCCATGTGAGCCACATTGATGTACTTTTGGGGGCAACATTCTTCTTATTCTTGGCAGCGTACACTTCAAGATAAATCTCTTCTTGAAGAGTAGTATGGAAGAAGTGGTCTCTAGCCACATGGTTACGGGGAGTAGCATATGGATCTTGCATGCGAAACTGCTCATAAGCTTTCTGCAGCCATGGGAAGATCTTCTTCTTGGACGAGTCGGGCCCTAAGGTGGTTATCTTTTGGGAGGCACAAAGGGCCTCTTCCCTTTAGCATCAGCAGCATGGCGCACAACACGGAGCACAAACGGAGTGGTTCATCAGATCTACGATTACAATAGTATGGATTCAAGCAATGTATTAGTTCAATCTACCCTAGCCAAGGTTCCTAGGCCTACCAAGATCTCCTTAGACAATTCTAGCCAAAGAACAACCCTATACACAAGGCATGCCCTAACTCAAGCAAGAGGATGAGCAAAATATCCATGAATGCAGGGAGTTAGGGGAAAATACCTAAGTCCATGGTGGGAGATCGAGGTAGGGAAGGATCCCACGGAGTAGATCAGAGAGGGGTGGCCGGTAAAAGGAATATGCCTGAGAGGCAATAATAAAGTGGTTATTATGCTATTCCAGGTTTATAATAGATTTTTATTTTTCATGCTATAATTTTTTTAATAGAAAACATTAATACATGTGTGATTTGTAAATAGAAAAGGTTTCTAGTAAAGCCTCTCTTTATACTAGCATGTTGATTAACAGATGATCAAAGGTTTTCTGATCATGAACATTGGATGTTGTTAAGAACATGGTCATTTCATTGGAGAATGATATGATGAACAATCACCCGCAGTAGATTTAGCAATAAGATCATGTCCTCAAGTTTATATTGCTAACACATTCGTAGTAACTCAATATCCTTAGACCATTATATCACGTCAATCACTTTCACCATAAGAGTACTTTGATTCCATCAAACGTCACACCGTAACAAGGTGATTATAAAGGTGTCGTCAGGTATTTGGAAAGTGTTAGTTGAGGCTCGTGGATCAAGATTGGGATTTTTCCATCCAGATGGTCGAGAGATATATTCAGGGCCCTCTCGGTGATATCACATTGACATAGCTTGCAAGCAAGTGATTTGATCACTAGAATGTCATATCACAGGAACAAGAAAAAGAGTAATTGTGAGAAACGATATTAAACAAGGTATGGACGATACCAAGTGATTGGATCTCAAACAAGTAAAATATCGTGAGGCAAAAGGAATTTGATTATAGCGAAAGAGGTTCAGATGATCATCGGATCTTTGTGGAACTAGTGGGAGTCATTATAGATCTCCAGGTCCTGCTAACGATTATTGATCAGAGAGAGTCTCGATCATGTATAAATTGTTCTTGAACCCATAGGGAGACACACTTAAGGTTAGTCGACGCAATTGACTGGATAGGAAACACATGGGAAGTCAAATGGACATCGCAGGAATTTATTCTGTCGAATCTGCCGAAATGGTTTCAGAGTATCGAAACAAAGCAAGGGATCAAAATGCTAATGTCTTGATTAAATTAAGTGTTCATTAAATTTAGTTGCATTAAAATAAGAGAATTAAAGTGCTTTAATGGAAAGACCTTTGGTTTTTTGGTGGAGAATAAATGGAGAAAGTGGAGACTGAATTTTGTGTGAGTGGAGTGTCCACCCACATGAATGAGAGGAGGGGAGGGGGAACCTCTTGGCTGCCGACCAAGGGAGGGGATCCCCTATCCCCTATAAAAGGAGGAGGAGTCCTCCCTCTCTCACGCACTCACTTTCGCATTCTCTCATAAGACTTTGGTTGGCACCTTCTCTCTCTTGCTAGCCTTGTCAATTGCCACTAGAAAAGGTGCTTAGGCGAAGCCCTCCTTGAGATCTTCCCCTCCACCACCTCTACCATGGCGTAGCGCTGTTAGAGTTCCCGAGGATCCGCTACTTCCGCTGCCTAGCGGGAGCGAGAGTTCGGGAGTCATCGGCACATCGTATGTGTGACCGATTACGGAGGCGCTGCCTGTCTGTTGCACTGATCGTCTGCATGTCCTCGAGGACGGTAGTGTACATATACATCAACCTTGTTTGTTTGCGGGAAAGTTTTCCCTCTAACGGTCTTCGAGGGTGAGTCCATCTATAACTATTCACTACAAGAAATCTGGTGACTAATGACCTTTTTTAATGACCATAGGTTTTTGGTCATAGATCTATGACCATTCTGAACCAATTGGTCATAGGGAATTTAGGAGGATCCAAACTGTGAAAAATAATGACCAATTAAGTTAAGAAGGTCATGATGTCCTAACACAAAAAGGTCATAGATAGATAGAGCTAGTTTGGAGCCTTTTATTTGGTAGACTATGACTAATTTAAATGGTCGTTATGGTTAAATTCTGATAAAAGAAATTACAGGATTTCCAACTCAGCAATATCACCTTCATGTCATGTCCATGTGTCATTTTTGCTTACTTTTCATATCTACGTGACATCTGTCTGGGACCTGGCAAATTTGAGCGCAAAAATATATGGAAAAAAAGAGCCCCATAGGGGATCAAACTCAAGACCTCACCCACTCCCCACAGGATCCTAACCAGTCTGCCACTCAATTCGTTTGTGCAAGATAAGGATGTCGACCATTTTTAACAAATGTCGTGGTACATAAAGCAAATTCGCGCACACGAATAAATGGCAAAAAAGAGCGCATCGACACACTCAAACCCGAGAACTCACCAACTTTGAACGGGATCCTAACCACTGCGCCACTCAACTAGTTTGTGCCAGATAGGGATCTCGGCTTGATTTAACCACCACAACGGTACATAAAGGCACGAATATATGGGAAAAAATAGAGCACCGACACTCGAAAACGCGATATCCTCCTCTAAATAAACCACCTTACCACCACGCCACCATATACTTTCTATCGAACTACCCCACCAGATCTATTCATACATCTAAATATCGGGTTGGGCCTAGGCGGATGAAACGCAAAATATTATTTCCTTGTGATTTTATCCTGCAGCTGGACCACCGGCCCATAGACCATTAGAAAGTCAATTTTGGGTGGGTATTGTGGGCTTCTTATAAGTTTTGAGCCCACACAATTAGAGAGGTTTCAAATTTTTCTCTACAAATATAAATTCAACTCCAATTTTGCATATGACCTCTTATTAAGATGATATAAATATCTTTTTGGTTCATCTAAAAAATATGTATATCCTTCATGTTGGCGAGTTTCTCATTTTATTTCATCCCGAGTGTATGGTCTATCTTTTTTGTTCTTGTGCTCTCAAAATATAATCAAAACGACGACATGAACGTTCTTCGTTAGGGGTTGAAACTTTCTCAATTTCAGTGGATCTATGATGAAATAGCACATTTTGAGGCTATAAATGATTTTTGTAAACAATCACGAGCAAACTATCATGTATATGTAGTTCAATTCTCACTCGCTTCCGATTCGGCATGAATTTGTCTTTTTCACCAGGGATGGACAGAAATGTTTGAGATATCTTAGTTGTAACATTTTCCATGTAAGGTGGTGGTCTAGTATTTTTTAAAATGGGGTGGTAGCATTTTGAATTAGCCATTTGGTGGCTGCTTCACAAAACGCCCTGTTTTTTGCGCTCGGAAAATGGAAAATGGTTTTTAGTTCGATGAAAAGGAAAACTTCCTCCTACAACATTATTCTCCATCACATGATACATATGCGTGCACAATATGGGCAAATTATTACAAACTATGTTGCGATTCTGGCCATAACATTGGTCGTTTGGCCTAAAAGCTATGAAACCTTGAACATGATAGGTCATTTTTGTGAAGTTTTTTTGAAATGTTTACAATATAAAAAGTTTGATATTTTTCCTTGCAACTATATAACAAAATATGACACCACGCGTAGGATTTACCTTGTTTGGACCATTTTTGAATTTCTTATGCCCGTTTCAAACTATGGTCAAAACGGCCGGCTTGAAGGTTCTTAGCTCGGCGATGAGCCTCGCTAAACTTTTAGTGGATCTCTGATAAAATAGCATATTGTGAGTCTAAAAATAATTTTTGCAAAAAATCAAGAGCATTAATGTACCTGTAGTTTAAATTAGACCCATTTCCTACCGATTCAGCAGGAATTTGTATCTTTCACTAGGGGTGGACGAAAATGTTTGAGATATCCGGTTGGGACATTGTCCATGTAAGGTTGTCTAGTATTTTTAAAAAATAGGGTGGTACCATTTTGAATTAGCCATTTGGTGGTTGCTACACAAAATGCCCCATTTTTTGCGCTCGGAAAACGGAACATAGTTTTTCTGTTCGAAGAAAAGAAAAACTTCCTCCTGCAACATTGTTCGCCATCCCATGATACACATGTGTGCATAATATAGGCACATTATCACAAACTATGCCACGATTCTGGCCATAACATTTGTTGTTTGGCCTGAAAGCCATGAAATCTCGAACATGATAGGTCATTTCTGAGATGATTTTTTTGAGATATTTACAATATACCAAGTTCGGTATTTTTACTTGCAACTATGTCACATAATATTACACCACGCAAAAGATTTACCTTGTTTGGACCGTTTTTGAATTTCTTATACCTGTTTCAAACTATGGTCAAAACGGCCGACATTGAGGTTCTTAGCTCGGGAATGAGCCTCACTAAAATTTTAGTGGATCTATAATAAAATAGCATATTGTGAGTCTAAAAATGATTTTTTCAAAAAATCACGAGCATTAGAGTATGTACCTGTAGTTCAAATCATACCCACGTCCTATCGATTCGGCAGGAATTTGTCTTTTTCACCAAGAGTGGACGGAAATGTTTGAGATATCCTGGTTGGGACATTGTCCATGTAAGGTGGTATAGTATTTTTGAAAAATAGGGTGATAGCATTTTGAATGAGCACTTTGGTGGTTGCTTCACAAAACACCCCGATTTTGGCATTTGAAAAATGGAAAATGCATTTTCTGTGCGACGAAAAGGAAAACTTCCTCCTGAAACATTGTCCGCCATCCCAAGATGCACATGCGTGTACAATATGGGCACACTATCACAAACTATGCTATGATTCTGGCCATAACATTGGTCGTTTGACCTAATAGTCAGGAAACCTCGAACATGATTGGTCATTTCTATGAAGGTTTTTTCGAGATACATAATATGACACCACGTGAAGGATTTACCTTTCTTGGACCGTTTTTGAATTTCTTATGCCCGTTTCAAACTATGGTCAAAACGGTGGGCATGAATGTTCTTAGATCGAGGATGAGCCTCTCTAAACTTTCACTGGATCTCTGATAAACAACATATTATGAGCCTAAAAATGATTTGTGCGAAAAATCACGAGCATTATATAATGTACCTGTAGTTCAAATCGGACCCATTTCCTACCGATTTAGCAGTCATTTGTCTTTTTCGCGAGGGGTGGACGGAAAGGTTTGAGATCTCCTGGTTGGGACATTGTCCATGTAACATGGTCTAGTGTTTTTTGAAAAATATGGTGATAGCATTTTGAATTAGCACTTTGGTGATTGCTTCACAAAACGCTCCATTTTTGGCATTTGGAAAATGGAAAGTGCATTTTCTGTGCGACAAATAGGAAAACTTCCTCCTGCAATATTGTTCTCCATCCCAATATGCACATACATGCACAATATGGATATATTATTATAAACTATTGCATGATTTTGGCCATTACACTGGTCATTTGGCTTGATATTGGAATAAATTTGTCATTTTGATAAGAGTAGATCGAAAGCTCTTCTCAAACCAATCAAAACGTAGTATCCCTAGTGCCACAGACCATAGTACATAACTCATATTGTACGTCGATGGCATTCAAGACAACGCCAACCCCTGGTACCCACCGAATTTGCGTACGTGGACTTAGGGTTAGCCGCATCCCACCCAGACCACCCACGACTCCACGAGCACCGCCTCCCTCCTCTCCACTCCCACCCACCCACCCACGAGCGTCGCATCCCTCCTTTCCTCTCCCATCCACCCACGAGCGTTTCCTACACCTTGATCCAATCCCCTTCCCCGGGGGCCACATTGTTGCCAGCCTAGTCCTCTAGTGCCCCTCCTCCCCTCCCCATCAAACCGCTCCCCTCCCCTAGTAACCCATGAACCCTAGCCTCTCCTCCCCCAATCCTTCAGATGTGATGCTGTCAATGATGATATTCCTCGCCTCGGTGTTTCGGCGCCTGTACAATGGGTTCCACACAACCCCCTTCTTCCCTACAACGACCCCTGAAGGTGCGGTGATGAAGCCGAAGTCAATGCCGCAATTTCTGGTACGTCCCCTTTCACCCAAGATCGGCAACACCCATGCGACGCGCGTGGCTCTCACGGTCTTAGATGAGGAATTGATGACAAAGCTCGTGGATCTTGTACTAGGAACTGACGATAGCGTTATATATTATTGCGCGAGGCAAGAGAGACTTCATGCGATGTCTTCTATTGTAAGTCGCAACCCACCCTGATCCCCACCCTCCACTCTCTCTCGCTCACAAATCTCACTTACTATCTCTCCTTCACTGGCTTGCCGTGGAAGGGAACGGACCCGCGTCCGAGAAGTTTACATCCGATGGAATTTGGTTGCAACATTTGGTCATGTGGGTCATGAGTTCCACCGCTCGACATCCTGCTTCCATGGTTCGACAATAGCATCGTTGCTGGTTTCTCACGACATTGGAGGCCAACAACTTCCTGAAGAAGGCCACACTCAGAAGCCCCTTCAGATCAAAATAGGTTTCATTTCCTATATCTAGATTCACTCATGTTTTGCCTCGTGGATTGATGGATCTGTCTGATGGTACTTCAATGTTAAATAGTTCTCACATGCTTGTGTTATATGCTTGAACAATCACTGCCATTGCTACCTTCCCGATGATTTCTCATATATCTAAATATCGACTAAATTGTCAGCTTGTAAGCAAAGAATTAACATGGGTGCAATACAGAGATAAAGATGCTATGTTCTAAACTTCTAATTAATGATAACTTTTAAATTAATTCTTTGTATTCTGCATAACTACTAACTAAATGGCTTATATTCTTTCTAGAATAATGACATCATTTGAATGGAGATTTCGCAACGCCATAGATTAAAAGCTAATTGCCAATTTTGGTTGTCATTTTCTCATATCTGCATGACCATCGAGCCTACATGGCATTTGAATAGTCTATAAAATCTTTCTCATATAAGCATGCATATGAACCTTTCTCACATAGTCTGTATGGTGAATATCATTGGGTATCTCATATAAACTGCTTGATTGATCTTTTGATGTCTTTGCTGTTTTAGGGTTCAGCATGTCATGCATATGAATATTAGTTGAAGCATTTTATAGATAAATTCTAGAGCCATAATAAAAATTTATCTTGTAGTATGTACACATTTGAGCTTTTTATAGCAGAATTTACATGCTTTATTATGTTTTAAATTAACCAAATTTTTGGTGTACTGCATGTCAAGTGGTGCTTACGAGTTTCTTTTTTCCTGAACCGTGATATTATTCAAATGTGATGGACCACCCAATTTCTTGTAGCACTTGTACTTAGGTTTATGTGTTCTTCTTCCCCTGTCTCTTTGACTAGGTTGTGGCTCTCTCTTTGTAGTCTCTGAATAGTGATCACCATAGGAAATTAGGCTGGATTGTACACTCCCTATCTAGATTCAAATTTATTCACTCAAGTTGCATTATATGGAGTGATAGTGTGGAAGTAATTTTTCAGTGTGTATCAGCTGTTGTTGTTATAGAACTAAATCAACTGTGTGTCTGTTAGCAGATATTCCTATATGGAGACTCTAGAAATGGCAAGTCCTTGCTTCTTCACTGCAGCTAGGATGACTTAAGGGTAAGAGTCTGTTTATCACCTTATGTTATAGAACTAACTCAAGTGTGTGTCTATGTTGTCCCTTTCTCCATCTTTCAATAGTCTTGCTTGTGCTGTTTGTGGTAGAGTATTTTCCATTGTTAAACATCATTATTAGGTTTAACAGGTCTGCTGATTTTTGTATGCTTATAGTATGTAGATGCTTCCATCAATCTAACCCCACTCTTTGATTGATCTTTCATATGGTTTCATCCTGGCCAAGCATGGTACAATGGAGGAGCAGAGCGATCAAGCGTGGTACAATGGAGGAGAAGATGATGATGTGTGGAGAAGCTAAACTGAAAAGAAGCAAGGAAGATGGAACTTTTTGATGGTGTTGTTGTTTGTCCCCTCTTATGTAGTTGTGTGTAGAGAAGAACCAGGGATTCTATTCTTTTGTCGCATCTTCCTGACTGGAATATCCTATATGTTATTATTGCTAGGAAGTGGGATGAAAATTATAACTACTAGTGGTGTACTGGTATCGCTGCATGTGAGAATTATATATTATGATAGTGCGACTTGTAGGGTTTCGTAGCATGGAAAACAAAAAATTTCTACCGCATACAAACAAACAAGCCAAGATCTATCTACTAGATTGTAGCAACGAGTCGATGGAATAACTCACCCTCGAAGATTCCAAAGTGTTTAACGAGAGCGGATTCTCGTGGGTGATGTAGTCGTACTCTTCCCGATCTCAAGATCGCGTAGACGATCCTTCCGGCGCTGCGTTCTGGCAGCGCTTCCGCAGTAGGTCACACGTTCGGTACTCGACGAAGACCTTCCTCTCCCTTGTTCCAGCAGGCAGCGGAGGTTGTAGCACTCTCCTCGCGATTCCGGCAGCACAACGGCGTGGTACCGGAAGTAGAGGGGAGATCTCGCAGGGCTTCGCCTTAAGCCGGAGCGAGTATGGTGGACTATGAGAGAGATCCTCGGCGATCTAGGGTTTAGACGCACCAAGGAGGAGCAAGGCCAGGAGCTAGGGTTTAGCTAGGCGGCGGCGGCAGCAGGAGGTGGCGGCGCCGGGGCTAGGGTTTTCGGGTGGAGGTGTTGTGTACTAGGAGGGGCAGCCCTGCCCCTCCTTATATAGGTGGAGGGGACGCGCCAGGGGAGGGGAGTCCCTTCCCAACTCGGATCCCAAGTGGGCCGGCGGTGGAGGGGAGGAACTCCTCCCCAAGTAGGTTTCCTACTTCCCCTCCACCTTCCAAAATAGCCGTTTGACTTTTCAAATTGGCGTTTGACTTTTTAAACTAGGATTTGATTAAACCCTTTATTTTGTTCAGCGATGACACCTAGTACATGATGCAATCATTCCAACTTGGTATGACACATTCATGTACCCTTCCCCTCCAGAGTGCCGAACATTTCGGAACCTTCTAGAACATTCCCGATGAAAAACACCGGAACCATTCTCCAACCCCGAAATAGGACTTTCCTTATATGAATCTTATTCTCCGGACCATTCCGGATCTCCTCGTGATATCCCGGATCCCATCCGAGACTCTGGTCTCTTACTCATCATTCCATAACTACTCAAACAACGTCGAATCCTTAAGTGTGTCTCCCTACGGTTCGTGAATTATGCGAACATGATCGAGACACTTCTCCGAACAATAACCAATAGAGGAATCTGGAAATTCATATGGCTCCCACATATTTCTACGATTACTTTGCGATCGAATGAACCACTTACATACAATACCAATTTCCCTTTGTCTCACGGTAGTTTACTTATCCGAGGTTATGATCGTCGGTATCTCTGCATACCTAGTTCAACCTCGTTACTGATAAGTACTCTTTTCTCGTTCCTGTGATATGTGATCCCTTGTGAGCCAGTCACATGCTTGCAAGCTAATTGGATGACATTTCACCGAGAGGGCCCAGAGTATATCTATCCGTCATATGGATGGACAAATCCCACTCTTGATCCATGTGTCTCAACCAATACTTTCCGAACACTCAATGCCACCTTTATAGCCACCCAGTTACGGTGTGGTGTTTGATGTCATCAAAGCATCCTTCCGGTGAAGGTGATATGCATGATCTCATGGTCGAAGGAATCAGGTTACTATGTATCAGAAAGCATATAGCAATTGAACTATTAAAATGACTTGATATTTATGCTACGCTTATCTATAGGAGTATGTCCACCATAACATTCTCCTAACGATATGATCTTGTTGTTAATAACATCTCAATGTTCATGATAGGGAAACCACAATCATTTATTAACCAACAAGCTAGTATTATAAGAGGCTTTACTAGGGACTCTATTTTAGTTTACAAATCACACAAGTATTAATGTTTACTTGTTAATACTATTATAGCATGAATGTAAACATTTATCATAAACACAAAGATATAATAATAACTACATTTATTATTGCCTCTAGGGCATATCTCCAACAGTCTCCCACTTGCACTAGAGTCATCTAATCTAGATTACATGGTAATATACCGAACACCCATGGCAGTTTGGTGTTGGTCATGTTTTGCCCTCGGGAGAGTTTTAGTCAACGGATCCGCCATATTCAGATCTATGTGTACTTTGCAAATCTTTATGTCCCCATCTTGGACAATGTAGCTTGATGTGCTTCAGCTTCTTGTGTGACCTTGGTTCTTGCGCATTGGCTATGGCGCCCATGTTATCACAGTAGATAGACATTGGGTCCAGCGCACTAGGAACCACACCCAGCTCTTAATGAACTCTTTCATCCATATCGCTTCTTGTGAAGCCTCCGAAGCATCCATGTATTCCGATTCAGTTGAAGATCTCGCCACAACGCTTTGCTTTGCACTCCTCTAGCTAACTGCTGCACCATTCAAAGTAAATACGTATCCAGATTGTGATTTAGAATCATCCGGATCGGTGTTCCAACTAGCATCGGTGTAACCATTAACAACGAGCTGTTCATCACCTCCATAAGATAGAAACATATCCTTAGTTCTTCTCAAGTACTTAAGGATGTTTTTGACCGCTGTCCAATGATCCACTCCTAGATCAATTTGATATCTGCTAGTCAAACTAACAGCATATGCAATGTCGGGTCTAGTACATAGCATGGCATACATTAGAGATCCTATGGCTAAGGCATAGGGAGTCTTACTCATCCTTTCTCTATCTTCTGCCGTTGTCGGACTTTGAGTTTTACTCAAGGTCGTATTGGGCAACATGGGCAAGAACCCTTTCTTGCTATCTTCCATTCCAAACCTCTTTAGAACTTTGTCCAAATATGTACTTTGTGACAATGATATTAGGCGTCTCGGTCTATCTCTATAAATCTTTATGCCTAATATATAAGATGCTTCGCCAAGATCCTTCATTGAAAAACTATTATTCAAATATTCCTTGACACTATTAAGAAGGTCTACATCATTCCCAATCAACAATATGTCATCTACATATAGTATTAAGAATTCTACAGAGCTCCCACTCACTTTCTTGTAAATACAAGCTTCTCCATAAGTTTGTATAAAACCAAAACTTTTGATTACCTATCAAAACATTGATTCCAACTTCGGGATGCTTGCTTTAATCCATAGATGGACCGTTGAAGTTTGCATACCTTGTTAGCATCTTTAGGATCGACAAAACCTTTGGGTTGCATCATATACAACTCTTCATCAATGTCTCCATTGAGGAATGCTGTTTTGACATCCATCTGCCATATCTCATAATCATAATATGCAGCGATTGCTAACATAATCCTCACAGACTTTAGCTTCGCTACTGGTGAGAAAGTCTCATCGTAGTCAACTCCTTGAATTTGTCGAAACCCTTTTGCAACAAGTCGAGCTTTATAGACAGTAACATTACCATCAGCATCTATTTTCTTCTTGAAAATCCATTTGTTCTCGACAGCCTTCCGGCCATCCGGTAAGTCCACCAAAGTCCATACTTGGTTTTCGTACATGGATCCAATCTCGGATTTCATGGCTTCTTGCCATTTATTGGAATCTGGGCTCATCATCGCTTCCTCATATGTCGCAGGGTCATCGGTGTTATCCACCAACATGACACTCATAACGGGATCATACCAATCAGGAGTGGTACGAGTTCTCGTTGACCTGCGAGGCTCTGTAGCAACTACAACCGAAGTTTTATGATCATTATCATTAGCTTCCTCTCTTATTGGTGTAGGCACCACAGGAACTTCTTCCGGTGCTGCGCTACTCGCAAGTTCGAGAGAAGGTTTGACAACCTCATCGAGTTCTACTTTCCTTCCAGTCACTTCTTTCGAGAGAAATTCCTTCTCTAGAAAGGATCCATTCTTGGCAACGAAGATTTTGCCTTCGGATCTATGATAGAAGGTATACCCAATAGTTTCCTTCGGGTATCCTATGAAGACGCATTTTTCCACTTTGGGTTCAAGCTTGTCCGGTTGTAACTTCTTTACATAGGCTTCGCAACCCCAAACTTTAAGGAACGACAATTTAGGTTTCTTCCCAAACCATAATTCATACGGTGTCGTTTCAACGGATTTAGATGGTGCCCTATTTAAAGTGAATGCGGCTGTTTCTAATGCATAACCCCAAAATGATAGCGGTAAATCTGTAAGTGACATCATAGAACGAACCATATCTAAGTGAGTTCGATTACGACGTTCGGACACACCATTACGCTGTGTTGTTCTCGGCAGTGTCAATTGTGAAAGTATTCCGCATTTCTTCGAATGCTCGCCAAACTCGTAACTTAGATGTCGGGGGTGTACCCCCGGGTACCCCAAAGTTGATGAGTTAAGTGAATCAATAAGAGATATATATGAGAAAATAATACTCAATATCAGTCCAATAGAAAAATACTAAGGCAGAAAACGAGTCTGGGCCGAGTTAACACTAAGTCGGCCCAGCCCTCACCACTACTAGACCAGACCAACAGCGAACAGGCCGAATTAAAGCTCTCAAAGCCGAATTACCCTCCTGGGCCGAGTCCTCCAGTCCGGCCCACCAAACGACCTGGCCCAGCACCGAACTACTCCAGCCAGCCACCTCAACGCCGGACTCCCACCCGCGTTACCAGCTCCTGCCGACGTCGCCAGCCCCCGCCTGCATCCCGCTAGCATCCCGCCAAGCCTCCCATTCCCGGGTGGGCCGGCATCCACCTCACCCCGGCCAGCCCACCGCGGGCCTCCGTCTGTGCCGAACCGGCCAGCACTCCCCCGCGCCAACCCAGCTTCGCCCGGGTGGGCCGACGCGGCACACCGCGAGCTCTCCTGCAAGTATGATGACCCAGCTGGGCTGCCGGCATCCTGGGCCGAGTAAGCAGCCACTCGGCCAGGCTGTTTTGCTCCGGCCAGGACTGGGCTAAGTCAGTTCCCTTGGGCCGAATCAAAGGTAAGACAGGCCGAGTTTTACCTAAGGAAGAGGCATCTGGGCCGAATCATATCACAGAATACGCCCTAATATCTACCCCGGGGCCGAACCAGAGAGCTTCTACCTCCAGCACAACGCACCATCGAGACAAAACATGATGAACAAGTCTCGTGCCAGTCTTGGGACGCCCATGGCTCAGACTGGCACGTGGGCGTATGGAGTATGCCCTTGGCATCATAAAGATGCTAGGGAATATGCCCTTGGCACCAAGGATATGCTAAGGAATATGCCATGACATCTCCAAAGATGCCAAGGCATATGCTGAGCATCTAGGAAGATGCCAGGAATATGCTACATAGATTCCAAGCGTAGAGAACAAGTCTTGTCCCCTGGGCTCCCCTTTATAAGGAGCACCAGGGGGATCGTTCTAAGAGAGGCCCCGAAGGGCTCCTCTCCTTTCTGCTCACTAGGAGCTCTCCTTCTTCCTCTTCCTCCACTCTCACAGAGAGCTTAGATAGAAGCATAGGGGATACAGCTCAAGGAGCATGATTGTAGCCACAAGTATGGCAAGATTATAAGGGATTAGATGTATAGAATGAGGTGTTATCTCCACTTGAGAGCTTCAATCCAATATACATTGTATTTCTCTTTGTTCATTTGAGTGCGGTCTTCACCGCATCATCCCTCCCCGGATTCCTCCACGTCCATCGGCCCCAACTTTAGCCTACCCATGGCATATGCCGTGATACCACCACGACATTTGGCGCCCACCATGGGGCCTTTAGTGGCGTTGGTTGGGTTTCCATCCGGACGGTAACACCTTCATCAATTTTCTTCCTCATAGGGCTCATTTGGCTTCACCAAGCCAACAGAGAACAAGTAGGCAAGCACAGAGGCTCTCCAAGTCTAACTCATCAAAGCAGGTAAGACCCAGCAAGAAGGACTCAAGCACTACTCCAAGCTTACTGTAAGTACCAAGTAACTCAGCAGGGCAGTTATGACCTAGCAAAACTTACCCAAACACTTCTCCAAGTTTACTGTAAGTACCATGTAACTCAGCCACCTACATTCAATCCTTCACCCCGGGGAGAGAATAACTTAACCCGGGGACTAGTCAACTTATTCGTAGAGTCACCTTAGATTAAGAGAGCATTGTGTTGATTTAGATCTGTACTCCCGCCAGCTTGTTTATAACTCGGCCAAAAGTTGAATCAGCTTATTGGTAATTCATATAGATTTTGAGTCAGTTAGTTTATGCCATGGGTTGTCCTGTGACTCAGCTCACAGGCCAGCTTATTTATAACTCGGCCATAAGTTGAGTCTACTTATTTGTGATTCAGATAGTTTCTGAGTCAGTTTACTTATGCTTTGGATTACCCTGTAACTCAGCTCCCCAGCGAACTTATTTATAACTCGGACAGAAGTTGAGTCAGCTTATTTATGATCCAGGTAGAATTTGAGTCAGCTTACTTATGAGTCGGATAGAATTTGAGTCAGTTTATGTATGCTTTGGATTGTCCTCTAACTCATCTTACTGGCCAGCTTATTGATGATTCGGATATGATTTGAAGTCAATTTATTTATGCTTCGAATTGACCTTTAACGTAGCTCAGTAGATTGTCTTTGATTCGGACTAACATTTGATTCAGCTTGACATGGGATATTATAATTCGGATTGGTATTCAGACTCGGCGTACTAATCATATCTCTGATTCATGCCGAAGCTTTATTCAGTTCCCCAAATTGCCAGGTTATGTTATGACTCGGATTGATATCTCACCATCTTGCCAGGTTATCCCATATCACGAATGACTATTGGCCAGCTCATCACATCTACAATCTATATCTCATATCTACATCTCGAATCTGATCTCTTAGCGGTTAGCCCTATTAACATATCCCAAAGCTTAATCTCGGATCCATATCTCAGATCCATATCAAAGGCAAATTATCGTCATCACACCAAATCAAGCTATATCATGGCAAACGAATAACTCGGATTTGAGTAATATAACTCGGATTTGAGCCAGATGACTCAGACTTAAGACATAAAGTCAATTTTGAGTAAAGTAACTCGGATTTGGGATGTGTTAACTCGGAATTGAGTAATATAACTCGGATTTGAGCCAGATGACTCAGACTTAAGACATAAAGTCAATTTTGAGTAAAGTAACTCGGATTTGGGATGAGTTAACTCGGATTTGAGTAATATAACTCGGATTTGAGCCAGATGACTCAGACTTAAGACATAAAGTCAATTTTGAGTAAAGTAACTCGGATTTGGGATGAGTTAACTCGGATTTGAGTAATATAACTCGGATTTGAGCCAGATGACTCAGACTTAAGACATAAAGTCAATTTTGAGTAAAGTAACTCGGATTTGGGATGAGTTAACTCGGAATTGAGTAATATAACTCGGATTTGAGCCAGATGACTCGGACTTAAGACATAAAGTCAATTTTGAGTAAAGTAACTCGGATTTGGGATGAGTTAACTCGGATTTGAGTAATATAACTCGGATTTGAGCCAGATGACTCAAACTTAAGACATAAAGTCAATTTTGAGTAAAGTAACTCGGATTTGGGATGAGTTAACTCGGAATTGAGTCAGATGACTCAGACTTAAAGACATAAAGTCAATTTTGAGTAAAGTAACTTGGATTTGGAATCAGATGACTCAGATAACAACTTACCCAAAGAGGTTAAAAGAGCAGTGCCCAATAAGGCCAGAGCTCAAGACTTACCCAAAGAGGTTAAAAGAGCAGTGCCCAATAAGGCCAGAGCTCATGACTTACCCAAAGAGGTTAAAAGAGCAGTGCCCAATAAGGCCAGAACTCATAACGTACCCAAAGAGGTTAAGAGAGCAGTGCCAAATAAGGCCAGAACTCATGACTTACCCAAAGGGGTTATGACCAGTGCCCATAAAGGCCAGAAGTCTAGAAACTAACCCAAAGGGGCTATGACTAGTGCCCATGAAGGCCAGAAGTCCAAAATCTTACCCAAAGGGGTTATGACCAGTGCCCATGAAGGCCAGAAGTCTAGAAACTTACCCAATGAGGTTAAAAGAGCAATGCCCAAGAAGGCAGGAACTCGTAACTTACCCAATGAGGTTAAAAGAGCAATGCCAAAGAAGGCAAGAACTTGAAACATACCCAATGAGGTTAAAAGAGCAATGCCCAAGAAGGCAGGAACTCGTAACTTACCCAATGAGGTTAAAGGAGCAATGCCCAAGAAGGCAGGAACTCGTAACTTACCCAATGAGGTTAAAAGAGCAATGCCCAAGAAGGCAGGAACTCGTAACTTACCCAATGAGGTTAAAAGAGCAATGCCAAAGAAGGCAAGAACTTGAAACATACCCAATGAGGTTTAAAGAGCAATGCCAGAGAAGGCAAGAACTCATAGCTTACCTAATGAGGTTAAAAGAGCAGTGCCTGATAAGGCCAGTATTCATTACTTACCCAAAGAGGTTAAAAGACCAGTACCCATAAAGGCCAGAAGTCCAGAAATGGGTTATGATCAGTGCCCAGAAGGCCAGAAGTCCTGAAACGTACCCGAGGAGGTTAAGACCACGGCCCAAGAAGGCTAGGAGTCCAGAAACTCATCCAAAGAGGTTATGACCAGAGCCAAAGCAAGCCAGAAGTCTAAAAACTTACCCAAAAGAGGTTATGAACCAGTACCTTAGAGGGCTAGAAATCAATGATATATGAAAAGACTACATGCCGAATAAACAACTCTGGAGATATTAACTATAGAGCCTATGCACGACTCTATGAGTCCCACATAGCCTCGGGGACTAATGTCGGGGGTGTACCCCCGGGTACCCCAGAGTTGATGAGTTAAGTGAATCAATAAGAGATATATATGAGAAAATAATACTCAATATCAGTCCAATAGAAAAATACTAAGGCGGAAAACGAGTCTGGGCCGAGTTAACACTCAGTCAGCCCAGCCCTCACCACTACTGGACCAGACCAACAGCGAACAGGCCGAATTAAAGCTCTCAAAGCCGAATTACCCTCCTGGGCCGAGTCCTCCAGTCCGGCCCACCAAACGACCTGGCCCAGCACCGAACTACTCCAGCCAGCCACCTCAACGCCGGACTCCCACCCGCGTTACCAGCTCCTGCCGACGTCGCCAGCCCCCGCCTGCATCCCGCTAGCATCCCGCCAAGCCTCCCATTCCCGGGTGGGCCGGCATCCACCTCACCCCGGCCAGCCCACCGCGGGCCTCCGTCTGCGCCGAACCGGCCAGCACTCCCCCGCGCCAACCCAGCGTCGCCCGGGTGGGCCGACGCGGCCCACCGCGAGCTCTCCTGCAAGTATGATGACCCAGCTGGGCTGCCGGCATCCTGGGCCGAGTAAGCAGCCACTCGGCCGGGCTGTTTTGCTCCGTCCAGGACTGGGCTGAGTTAGTTCCCTTGGGCCGAATCAAAGCTAAGACAGGCCGAGTTTTACCTAAGGAAGAGGCATCTGGGCCGAATCAGATCACAGAATACGCCCTAATATCTACCCCGGGGCCGGATCAGAGAGCTTCTACCTCCAGCACAACGCACCATCGAGACAAAACAAGATGAACAAGTCTCGTGCCAGTCTTGGGACGCCCATGGCTCAGACTGGCACGTGGGCGTATGGAGTATGCCCTTGGCATCATAAAGATGCTAGGGAATATGCCCTTGGCACCAAGGATATGCTAAGGAATATGCCATGGCATCTCCAAAGATGCCAAGGCATATGCTGAGCATCTAGGAAGATGCCAGGAATATGCTACATAGATGCCAAGCGTAGAGAACAAGTCTTGTCCCCTGGGCTCCCCTTTATAAGGAGCACCAGGGGGATCGTTCTAAGAGAGGCCCCGAAGGGCTCCTCTCCTTTCTTCTCACTAGGATCTCTCCTTCTTCCTCTTCCTCCACTCTCACAGAGAGCTTAGATAGAAGCATAGGGGATACAGCTCAAGGAGCATGATTGTAGCCACAAGTATGGCAAGATTATAAGGGATTAGATGTATAGAATGAGGTGTTATCTCCACTTGAGAGCTTCAATCCAATATACATTGTATTTCTCTTTGTTCATTTGAGTGCGGTCTTCACCGCATCATCCCTCCCCGGATTCCTCCACGTCCATCGGCCCCAACTTTAGCCTACCCATGGCATATGCCGTGATACCACCACGACATTAGATATTCACCTCCATGATCAGAACGTAGAAATTTAATCTTCTTGTTACATTGATTCTCAACCTCACTTTGAAATTCCTTAAACTTCTCGAAAGTTTTGGACTTATGTTTCATGAAATAGATATACCCATATCTACTCAAGTCATCCGTGAAGGTAAGAACATAACGATAACCACCGCGCGATGCTACACTCACTGGACCACACACATCGGTATGTATGATTTCCAATAAGTCTGTAGCTCGCTCCATCATACTAGAAAATGGAGTCTTAGTCATTTTACCCATCAGACATGCTTCGCATCTTTCAAGTGATTCGAAATCAAGTGATTCAAGAAGTCCATCGGAATGGAGTTTCTTCATGCGCTTCACTCCAATGTGACCAAGACGACAGTGCCACATATAGGTCGAGTTATCGCTCGATTTCAAACGTTTAGCCTCAATGTTATTAATATGTGTATTTCCACTATCGAGATTCAATAAGAATAGACCATCTATCAAAGGTGCATGTGCATAAAACATATTACTCATATAAATCGAACAACTATTATTCTTGGACTTAAACAAGTAACCGTCTCGCAATAAACAAGATCCCGATATAATGTTCATGCTTAAAACAGGCACCAAATAACAATTATTTAAGTATAAAACTAATCCTGATGGTAGATGAAGGGGTAGCGTGCCGACCACGATCACATCAACCTTTGATCCGTTTCCCACGCGCATCGTCACCTCGTTCTTCGCTAGATTCCGTTTATTCTATAGCACCTGTTTCGAGTTACAAATATGAGCAACCGAACCAGTATCAAATACCCAGACACTACTACGAGTACTAGTGAGATACACATCAATAACATGTATATTGGATATACCTTTCTTCTTGATGTTGCCGTTCTTCAAATCCGCCAAGTACTTTGGGCAATTCCGCTTCCAGTGACCTTCTCCCTTGCAGTAAAAGCACTCAGTATCAGGCTTAGGTCCAGCCTTGGTCTTCTTCGTCGGCGCGGTAACTTTCTTACCACCCTTCTTGAAGTGTCCCTTTTGCTTAGACTTGCCTTTCTTGAATTTGGTGGTCTTATTGACCATCAACACTTGGTGCTCTTTCTTGATCTCCACTTCTGCAGATTTCAACATGGCAAAGAGTTCTGGCAACTGCTTGTTCATGTTTTGCATATTGTAGTTCATCACAAAGTTCTTGTAACTTGGTGGTAGTGATTGGAGGACACGATAAATCCCCAAAGCATTAGGAATCACTATACCCAAGCTTTGAAGTTTGTTTGCGTGCCCAGACATCTTAAGCACATGCTCACTGACGGAGCTGCCCTCTTCCATCTTGCAGTTAAAGAACTTTTCAGAAGCCTCATAGCTCTCAATTGCCGCATGAGTCTCAAAGATCAATTTGAGATCACGGACAATATCATGTGGGTCTGAATTCTCAAACCTTTTCTGAAGCTCCGATTCTAAACCATACAAGATAGCACACTGAACTGTGGAGTACTGAGTCTTCCGAGCGAGGTAAACATTCTTTACTTCATCGGTAGCAGTAGCTGCAGGTGGGTCACCCAGCGGTGCATCCAGCACATAGGTCAAATTACCAGCTGTGAGGACAATCCTCAAATTGTGGAACCAATCCGCGAAGTTGCTTCCATTGTTTTTCAACTTTTCTTTCTCTAGGAACGCATTAAAATTGATGGTAGGGGCTGCCATTGATCTACAACATATTTGCAATAGTTTAGACTAAGTTTATGACAAATTGAGTTCTAATTAATAGTTAAATTAATCTAGGTGATCTCCCACTCAAAACAATATCCCTCATATTGTTTTAGTGATCACACGAACCAAGTCCACCATATCAACACCGATCATCACGAGAGTTGATGTAGCTTCAATGGCGAACAATCGACATGTTCATCATATCTACTATATGATTCATGCTTTACCTTTCGGTGATCCGTGTTACGAGACCATGTCTGTACATGCTAGGCTCGTCAAGATTAAACCTTAGCTTCCGCATGAGCAAATCTGGCTTGCTCACGTTGTATACACTTGCGGAATCTAACACACCCGATCATCACGTGGTGCTTCAAAACAACAAGCTTTAGCAACGGTGCTTACTAAGGATGAACACTTTAGAACTTGAAATTCATGTGCATGAGGGATCATCTTATAATGCTACCGTCGTTAACTAAGCAATACAAGATGCATAAAGGATTAACATCACATGCAATTCATAATATGTGATATGATATGGCGTTTCTTCTTTGTGCTTCCGATCTCCATCTTCAAGCACGAACATGATCTCCATCATCACCGGCATTGCATCAAGGTCCATGATGCTGCTCCATGGTTGTCGTCCACCAGCTTCAACTATTACAACTACTTTGAATAGACACGCGGGTCTTAACAGAATTTAAAGACAACCATATGGCTCCTGCCGGTTGCCAACTTACAATAAGGAACATTGCATACATCAAATATAATCACAATCATGGCCATATCACATCACAGCACACCCCTGCAAAACAAAGTTAGACGCCTCTACTTTCTTTGCATGTTTTACGTGGTTTGGGGCTTTCAATAAGTGTCGTTCTAACTTACGAACAAGAACCACAACATTGATACTAGTATTGTCAATCACCCGTTGTAAATTGAATCTTAACTATGTTGGGAGAAACAGGCACCCGAAAAGCCACTTATGCAATACAAGTTGCATGTCAAGCGTGGAGCAAGTCTCATGAACGATGTCATGTAAGGTTAGACCGGGCCGCTTCATCCCACCATCCTGCAAGATGCAAAGTACACAAGAAGCAATCAACAACAAAAGCATCAACACCCATAATGACCATTGTGTTCTACTCGTGCAACAGATCTACATATAGACACGGCTCTGATACCACTGTAGGGTTTAGCAGCATGGAAAACAAAAAAATTCTACCGCATACAAACAAACAAGCCAAGATCTATCTACTAGATTGTAGCAACGAGTCGATGGAATAACTCACCCTCGAAGATTCCAAAGTGTTTAACGAGAGCGGATTCTCGTGGGTGATGTAGTCGTACTCTTCCCGATCTCAAGATCGCATAGACGATCCTTCCGGCGCTGCGTTCTGGCAGCGCTTCCGCAGTCGGTCACACGTTCGGTACTCGACGAAGACCTTACTCTCCCTTGTTCCAGCAGGCAGCGGAGGTTGTAGAACTCTCCTCGCGATTCCGGCAGCACAACGGCGTGGTACCGGAAGTAGAGGGGAGATCTCGCAGGGCTTCGCCTTAAGCCGGAGCGAGTATGGTGGACTATGAGAGAGAGCCTCGGCGATCTAGGGTTTAGACGCACCAAGGAGGAGCAAGGCCAGCAGCTAGGGTTTAGCTAGGCGGCGGCGGCTTGCCCTAGGCGGCGGCAGCAGGAGGTGGCGGCGCCGGGGCTAGGGTTTTCGGGTGGAGGTGTTGTGTACCAGGAGGGGCAGCCCTGCACCTCCTTATATAGGTGGAGGGAACGCGCCAGGGGAGGGGAGTCCCTCCCCAACTCGGATCCCAAGTGGGCCGGCGGTGGAGGGGAGGAACTCCTCCCCAAGTAGGTTTCCTACTTCCCCTCCACCTTCCAAAATAGCCGTTTGACTTTTCAAATTGGCGTTTGACCTTTCAAACTAGGATTTGATTAAACCCTTTATTTTGTTCAGCGATGACACCTAGTACATGATGCAATCATTCCAACTTGGTATGACACATTCATGTACCCTTCCCCTCCGGAGTGCCGGACATTCCGGAACCTTCTAGAACATTCCCGATGAAAAACACCGGAACCATTCTCCAACCCCGAAACAGGACTTTCCTTATATGAATCTTATTATCCGGACCATTCCAGATCTCTTCATGATATCCCGGATCCCATCCGAGACTCCGAACAACATTCAGTCTCTTACTCATCATTCCATAACTACTCAAACAACGTCGAATCCTTAAGTGTGTCTCCCTACGGTTCATGAATTATGCGGACATGATCGAGACACTTCTCCGAACAATAACCAATAGAGGAATCTGGAAATTCATATGGCTCCCACATATTTCTACGATTACTTTGCGATCGAATGAACCACTTACATACGATACCAATTTCCCTTTGTCTCACGATAGTTTACTTATCCGAGGTTATGATCGTCGGTATCTCTGCATACCTAGTTCGGCCTCGTTACTGATAAGTACTCTTTTCTCGTTCTCGTGATATGTGATCCCTTGTGATCCAGTCACATGCTTGCAAGCTAATTGGATGACATTTCACCGAGAGGGCCCAGAGTATATCTATCCGTCATATGGATGGACAAATCTCACTCTTGATCCATGTGTCTCAACCAATACTTTACGAACACTCAATGCCACCTTTATAGCCACCCAGTTACAGTGTGGTGTTTGATGTCATCAAAGCATCCTTCCGGTGAAGGTGATATGCATGATCTCATGGTCGAAGGAATTAGGTTACTATGTATCAGAAAGCATATAGCAATTGAACTATTAAAATGACTTGATCTTTATGCTACGCTTATCTATAGGAGTATGTCCACCATATCATTCTCCTAACGATATGATCTTGTTGTTAATAACATCTCAATGTTCATGATAGGGAAACCACAATCATTTATTAACCAACAAGCTAGTATTATAAGAGGCTTTACTAGGGACTCTATTTTAGTTTACAAATCACACAAGTATTAATGTTTCCTTGTTAATACTATTATAGCATGAATGTAAACATTTATCATAAACACAAAGATATAATAATAACTACATTTATTATTGCCTCTAGGGCATATCTCCAACACGACTATCCTACTAGTTGTTAAACAAACATTATACAAGGTCTGATTACCAAGATATGCATAGTGTTTTAGTAAGCTTTATTGCACTACAACAGTTATGCAGCTAAAATGAAGAAGTGAATATTTTTTGGATCGACTGCACTAAAACAATTGTGCTGCTGAAAGTTGCTGAAATTACTGTGTTATTTGGATTTGAATTCGGGTAAGATCTGGGTCATGGTGTTTTAGTGTTTCGTCTTAAGAACTGATTGGTTTCGTGTTGTTTCTTGGTGGTAGGATGGGAGAGGACAATGATGTTGAGGAGTATGAGGACAAGCTCATGGACTATGAGGAGGACGACAAGGCGGTCGACGTAGGGATCTGTAGCATCGTGTCAGGGACTTCCTGCTCAAGCCTGAGGTTGACAACGGTGTTGAGTATTCAGGGACTTCCTACAGGTTTCCCTTTCTGCCTCTTTTAATTGATTATCTCATGTTATGCTAGTAGATTGATGATCTGTCTAAGTTTAGAATCCAATCATCTTTATGTTTCTGCCCATTACATGCATGTTCTGCAACTTGAGGTCATGTTAATCTTTGAATTCTCTAAATTTAATATTAGTAGTGTTAACTTTGTTTCCTAGTAAGCCTTGACTAGATTAATTTAATTTTAATATTAACACATATCATGTTCTCTCAACCAATATGATTCTGCATGACCCCAAAACATAATTCAGACCTCATTCATAATAAGGAAATAGTATGATTCAAACATTATCTATAATTATATTTGAAACTTTGGCCTTGTCTTGCCTGCAGCGACGAAAATCTGGTTATCTAGTATATGCCTAGGAGAGGATTATGTATAGATTGTGCAGCTGGTCTTCATAGTTAAATTGTTTATTTTTATCTATAGATGTTCTTAATAACAAGAGAACTAGTTTGCATTACTTCTCAAACTATGCTAGTAGAAAAAGTCATTCAATTCAACAAGAAGAGCAGCGTTTCTCTTAGTTGCTCGAGGTCAAGGCTTAGTTTTCCTCCTTTTCTCTTGTAGAGGTGCACGGTAGCTGGCCTTCCTACAAGAATCGATCGATGGATCCTTGGTTTAATGGCATTGGATGAAACCGGTAGCTGTTTATGGCAAAATTTTCCGTGGCGGCTTTACTGAACAAAGTACATTTATTGTGTAATGTGTATTTATTTGTTTCAACTACATCTGTTCAACCATGATAATATTGTAGTGGTGGTGAAGTAAAGTCAGTTCTTGTAGGAAGTAATCCTGCTTAGGATGATCTGACTGTTGTGATGCTTTGTGAATTGTATTATTGGAAATCGTTATGCTTTGTGAATTATATTATTGGAAATATACATGTGCTAGTTTGGCTGTTCTCCTATTAGTCAGGCCTCTATTGGATCTAAAAAAGGTCACATGCTCAACAATTCTATATAAAAAGGCCTCGTCCCAAAAACTAAACGGATCTTGTAAATTCCATGACCCGAAAAATGAAACCAGCCTTGAAAAGGATACGGCCCAAAAAGAAATGTAGTGTAGAAGGGCAAGGCCTAGAAAACAAAAAGGCTAAAATTATTGGGCTTGGCCCATATAAAACACCTAGCTGGACTGGGCTAAATCTGCTCGATGACCTTTCCAATTGATCACAAATTTGCCACATAGGATTTGACGTGGACAGGGCAGATAGTCTGTGACTAATATAAAGTTGGTCATAGAGTCCGTGACCATATATATTGGTCATAGACGTCTATGACCAATTTAGAAAAAAGGTCGTGGTGTTTAACTAGTGACGATCAGCTTTTGACCATCTATATTTGGTCACAAAAAGGTCAGAAATTAAAAACTATGACCTTTCAATGACCAATATGGAGGGTCATGTATCACCAAATTTCTTGTAGTGGTTACATAGTATCACCATGATTCGATCTTGGAAGTTGCAACCATAGGAATTTTATTGTTTTTTATGCAACGAACCCCATCAGCCGGAATCAAAGGTGCCGACGGCTCCTCCGCAGGAGAGCTCTGGCCGCCGGCGGCTCCATGTAAAAATTGGGTCTGGGAGGAAAAGGGGGAAGATTCCTTGTTTCTTCCTAGGCCCGATATTTATAGGTCGACGAGCCCGACATTAGTACCGTCCAGAGGCCTAAAGTAGCGGTGCTGCGTAAATCCCAGACCCAGGCGGTAGTAACGTTCCAGGGAGAACTTCTAGAGAAATTCTCCTGGATCGGTATTACCGGCGCTTGACCGGAATTTACGGTGTTGCCAGAAAAAGTTTCCTAGATTTAGAAAATGGCAAGGAACGATCTTGTGTAAGATATAGAGGTGGTTTTTGGGAAGAGCACATTCTTAGGATAGACAGCTCAAACTATGAAGAAAACCAAAAGAACACCCAAACATGAAAAAGGCAAAAGCAAAACTAGGAGGAACACAAACATGAGGGAAAACACACAAAAGACACAAAAGGGATGTGGTCGAGGCCACCATATATGAGTAAATTTGTGTCAACACCCGGATTTTTAATCCCAGATGCCTGTTATGCCATACATCGCAATCCCAGGATTACCATTTTTGCGAGACATACCAGATTTGGATATCACAGTACAACATCCATTAAAAACCATACATAAGGTCTTACACAAATAAGGATCTCATGATCCAGTTCTTAATACAACTCAAGTAGCGAAAATACGTAATAATAAAGGTAGCGTAGGCGAAGCTTGATCTTCGGGGTCACGGGCAATGCTGACGACGGCAGATGATCCTAGTTGTCGTAACCTTCCTGCGGTCCATCATCCTGGTACTCCTCTTCATAGTCTTGCCACGGGAATAGCCAGGGACAAAGCCATGAGTACTCTTTAAGTACTCGCAAGCTAATACAAACAATTAAGGGGGTTTTTATAGTAGGACACTAAGCTCTAGGGTTGTTTTGCAAAAAGCCAGATTTACCTCTACTAAGTTCAGAAGCAAAGAAAGCTAGTTGAAGTTTTATAACACCTAAGTGGGAACTTGAATTTCATATCACAACTCTGTTGTGGTCAAGTCAAAGTCTCAATTCATTTCACAAGTCATTTTGAAAACATCTGACGGGGGAATAGTATGGCCACTCCAACTGTCCACAATCATGGACACGGCTATTCGAATAGTTTGACACTCTGCAGAGATTGTACACTTTCACCAAAATATTCGATACATCCGCCAGGAACAAATCCTAAATTCACCATACTCAGTATGCGGATAATCAATCCAAACCTTTCCATTACACGCCCTAGTATAGCCACCTCTCCTGTGAGTTTGGCCTCCCAACCATGACCAACTGTCATCTTGGGTACTGCATAGGTGGACAATCTTCACAAGGTAGCCTCAGCTCAGACCTTGGCCGTGAGGGAACCTATACTAAGGTATATAAGTTTCCAGTCAAGCCCTACCCAATTTTCGGTTGTTGTGGTTATACGGAAAAATTGGAATGGTATCGCATCCAGACAACCATCATTTTTATAAAGGGCTAAGGCTCATGCCTCAACATTTTCATCATCAAAATCATCTGGTATTCGGAAACACATGTCAAAACATTTCAGTAGAATGACTCATCATTCCAAGGTTTTCATAACCATTTTCACCAAGTATTCCCATCTAAAGTTGATCAAGTTTTATGCTTAGCACTAGCATCTACAAGTGGGGTAAGTACTAATGAGGGGTGGTAAACAAGTGGAGATTAATTAAGTGCAATCTCATGCCTTAGGATGACATCAAGATTATCTAGCTTAGGCCAAATTTAATGCTCTTTATGCAACCTTCAATTATCTTCCTAGAATCTACAAGTCACTTAAGTAAACTCTAAGATAAAGCTTTGATAAAGAAATAAAGTATGAAGCTTGCAAGTAAAACTAGGATTTGGTTATCAAGTGGAATAAGCTTGTTAAGTTGCAAGTGTTAGTTTGCATAGGTTAACTTGGTTAGTAAGGCTTGCATAAGTATCAGTATAAGCTTGCCTTGAGCAGAGCAGTGGTTGAAGTTCTCCTCGGCTTCTTCTTCGTAGTATCCTCCTTCCTCCTCGTATCCTTGGTCGGTACTAGCGTCTATAGATAAGTACGAGGTACACAATCACCAAACAATACTTAACTATTTTAAATCATCACACAAAGGTGTACTATAGATGATCTAGCATCATCACTAACATTACAATATTAAAGCTTTTGTCTTATTTATTTTATTTTTATAAAAGTAATTTCTACTCATTGAAAAACTACTTAAGATTTAATATTCTCCAAACCAAACATGGGATCATGTTGACACATGTCATCACCACATATTTCAGTACATGGGAATTTGATTTAAAGTGGTGTCACAATTTAATAAGGTTTAACCTTTTTATTTTAAATAAATAAAGTGACTAGAAATGCCTATGTGGCATTCTTTTATTACTTGAACATTATTTTTGTAAGTAAACCCATATGTTTTTATATATTCTGAAAGGTATGATCAAATGTGATTTTTGAGAGTTGGAATCAACTCAAAATCTATTATGGTTGAAATTTGAAAAATGTTTGAATGCAGAAAAGCTTCTGACTTGATATTTTTACCAAGGTTGATCTACAAATCTAAAGGATTTGAATCCAATGGGCTTGGATTAAGCATTTCAGTACCTTTCTAACAAAATTGGTTTCATGCAATTTTGTTCACTGAATCGAGCTGGGTTGATTTTTGAAACTAGGTACAGAACCGAGTTTGAATGAAAATAGAAAAATCTAAATTCAAAAGGTTGGGATGCGCGGGAGATGCTAATGGGCCGACCCAGTGTCACTCCGTAGCGCAAGTCTCAGCTAACAGGGGGTTCCACCCGTCAGTGGCTCATAACACGCGAATCGGTACGGGGCGGTGTGGGTCGTTGGATTAGAAGGGTGATCGACGGCTGAGGGTCGTCATCAACGATGAACATGTTACCGGCGAGCTCGAACCCTAGCGGCTCAGTGAGGGTCATGGGAGGCTCACTGGGGCTCAGGCGAGGGTCGGCAATGGGGGCGAACGACGAAGTCGACGATGGCAATTCTCCTGGCACCGACAGCTCCTCCTAGGGCGGCTCCAATCGACGGCGGCTCTCCTCCTGTGCAGTGGCGAACTCCGGTGCAATTCCGGCCACCTGGTGCTCGCCTTGCTCCGGGAAAGGGTGTGGGATGTTTTTGAGAGAGAGGGGAACGAACTGGTGTGAAGAAATCGAGCGGGGGAGGCCTCTATTTATAGTGGCGAGAGGGGACCGACGGGCGCGGGCTGAGCTCGTCGTGGTTGACGGCATAGAGGGCTACAGGCATGGGTGACGGTAGGGGACGGTGCTGTGCTCCCTGGCGAAGCTCAACAGCGTGGTAACGAGGCGTGGGGCAGTGCTGATTGGTCGGAACACTTCGACGCTCTGAGCGGGTCCGACGGAGGTTTTGATGGCGCACAGCGCACGTGGTTCGCGCGGAGGCAAACGGGCGTGTCTGCGGGGTTGCTGGGGTGGTGGTGATCACGCGTGCACGCGGCGAGGGCGGCGCGCGGTCTGTGGGCGTGTGTCGAGGGTTGCGCTCTAGCGCGCGCTCGGCATGCTCTTAGAGAAGCTTGGCATGGCTTGGGTGTGTGGTCCAGGGGCTGGCAGGGCTCAAGCGCTGGACAGGGGATGGCGGTGGACGGTGGCGTGCGTCCTAGACATGGTGTTTAGGCTTGGTGATTGCTCTGGCTAGCTAGCCATGGTCAGCTGGCAAGGGTTCCTTCGGGTTGGCAAGGCATGGTGCAATGGGTAGGGGCTAGGGGTGGTCAAGGCACTAGTTGGCACTGGGGGATACAAGTGTGATCAATGGTGAACAATGCTTAGCCAAATTACTGCTCAAAACAGTGAAGTTTGGCGAATTTGATTTTCTGTCTCCAAGTGTTTAATGAAATGGCCACAAGAAATTTATTTTTGAATTTTGAAAAGATTTTTGGTGGGTGTTCTAGGCATGTGTTGAGGATTCTGTGGGTTCTTTGGTTTTGAAAATTGAGCTTGTTTGAGTGGTTTTTGAAATAGTGGGATCTTCCCATATGAGATAGATTCAATTTTAAACTGTCATTTAAACTTAGCATTTGAATTTTTTTGGATGATCACAAAGTGGTCCTTGGTACTTTATTATGAGTACTATCAAGGGGTGCAAAGATCCATACATGTTTTTGTTGAGTTTTGAAAATTAGAGATAGCCAAAGTAGGCATGGGAGTTAATTTGGCCAAAGTGACCATTCACTAAATTTATTCATTTTGAGTTATTTGTCTGTGGGAAAAGTTTGGGGATTGTTTAGATGATGTTTATTTCACCTAAGAATCATTTTACAAGCAAATAAACATAGAACCATGGCAATTCAAAAGAATCCAAATTTTGAATACACACACATATGAATGCTTTCATATTTTTAGTTGGGAAAGTTTTTGTTAACCCTAATTTTGATGATTAGAGTTTGATGATCCAAGTTTAATATTTTTGGGATGTTACAAACCTTCCCCCCTTAAACAAAATCTCGTCCCGAGATTTGAAAAAGGACGAAAAAGATTACCTAGGATTTGAAGAGATCGGGAAACTCCGTCCTGATGTGGTCTTCGCGCTCCCAGGTAGCTTCCTCTTCCGTTGGTTGCTCCACGGGATCTTGAGGAACTTGATGCTTCGGGTTCTGGTAGTTCTGAAAGCTTCTTCCAAAATACGGATGGGTACTTCGGGATAGGTCAGGTCATCGTTGATCTCTATGGTCCGGTGATCAATGTTCTTGAACACTTCATTCTTCTCCGGGACTTCGAGGCACTTGCGAAGTAATGAGATATGGAACACATTGTGCATGGCTGACATCTCTTCTGGTAGTTCCAATTGATACGACACTTCTCCTCGATGGTTCATAATCTTGAAGGGGCCGATATATCTGGGGGGCTAACTTTCCTTTCAGTTGGAAATGCTGCATTCCGTTCAATGGCGACACTTTCAGATACACAAACTCTCGGATGTTAAAAGCGAGGTCTCGACGTCGCTTGTCGGTGTAACTCTTCTGTGTTGACTGGGCTGTCTTGAGGTGCTCACGAATCTTGTGAACCTTCTCTTCTGCTTCTCGTAGGATGTCGGGTCCGAAAATCTGACTCTCTCCTACTTCCGACCAGTTCAAAGGGGTGCGACACTTCCTTACATACATGAATTAAAATGGGGCCATTTGCAAACTAGCTTGATAATTGTTGTTGTATGAAAATTCTGCAAATGGCAGATAGTCTTCCCATTTAGATCCATACTCTAACACACATGCTCTCAACATGTCTTCGAGTATCTGATTTACTCGCTCCGTTTGTCCGTCGGTCTGAGGGTGATAAGCTGTGCTGAAATCTAGTCGGGTTCCTAAACCTTCTTGGACTTTCTTCCAGAATCTCGAGGTAAACTGTGTTCCTCGATCCGATACGATGTTCTTGGGGACTCCGTGCAAACTGATGATTCTAGCGATGTATAACTCTGCTAGCTTCGAACTCTGATATGTGGTCTTGACTGGTAAGAAATGGGCTACTTTGGACAATCTGTCCACTATGACCCAAATAGAGTCATTTCCCCTACTAGAAGTAGGCAATCCGGTGATAAAGTCCATTCCAACGGAATCCCATTTCCATTCTGTAATCTGCAATGGTTGGAACAATCCAGCGGGTCTTTGATGTCCTGCCTTGACTCTCTGACATATATCACACTTGGCGATATATCTTCCAATTTCTTTCTTCAACTTATGCCACCAAAATTGCTCCTTCAAATCTTGATACATCTTCGTTCCTCTGGGGTGGATAGAATAAAGAGTATCATGAGCTTCCTTCAGAATAACTTCTTTCAACTCCGAATCTGCTGGTACACAAAGGCGTCCTTTGTACCACAGAACTCCTTCGTCTTCGGTGAATCCGGGTACTTTGCCTGTACCGATACGACGCTTGATTACGTCGATACTAGACTTTCCTTTTTGCGCCTCTTTTATCTGACTGATCAAAGTGGGTTGAAGTTCTATGCTAGCCAAAAATCCTTCACTTACTAATTCCATTCGGAAATCTTCCATCTCTTTGTGCAGGCTCGGTTGCTCCTTCAAAATCATAGAGTTCAAGCGGCACGGCAATCTTCTAAGGGCATCGGCTACCACATTGGCTTTACCGGGGTGATAGTGAATGTCCAGATCGTAATCCTTGATTAACTCAATCCATCTTCTCTCCCTCATATTCATATCCTTCTGAGTGAATATATACTTCAGGCTCTTGTGATCCGAATAAATCTCACAACGGTTTCCCATTAGGTAATGCCTCCATGTCTTCAGGGCTAGAACTACAGCTGCGAGCTCGAGGTCATGGGTTGGTAGTTTTGTTCATGTTGTTTCAGTTGTCGAGATAGATAGGATATAACTTTTCCTTCTTGCATTAGCACACATCCGAGACCAATCTTGGATGCATCACAATACACGTCAAAGGGCTTTGTGATATCCGGCATGATTAAGATTGGGGCTGAAATCAATCTTCTCTTGAGTTCTTGAAAACTCGCTTCACATTTGTCCGTCCATTCAAACTTCTTGTCCTTCTTCAGCAATTGGGTCATGGGTCTGGCGATACTCGAGAATCCTTCTACAAACTTGCGGTAATATCCCGCTAATCTGAGAAATGCACGAACTTGGGCTTGCGTGGTTGGGGCTTGCCAATCTTCGACATCTTTCACCTTTGCAGGGTCAACGGCAATTCCTCCGGCTGATACAATGTGGCCGAGGAATCCTACCTCCTGTAACCAGAATTCACATTTGCTAAACTTGGCATACAACTTATGCTCTCTAAGGGTTCCAAGAATGGTCCTTAGGTGTAGCTAATGTTCTTCTTCTGATTTGGAATAAATCAGAATGTCATCAATGAAAACAACGACAAACTTATCCAGGAAGTCCATAAAAATCTTATTCATGAGATTCATGAAATAAGCGGGGGCATTGGTTAATCCAAAAGACATGACAGTATACTCGTATAATCCATATCTCATGGTAAAGGCAGTCTTTGAAATATCCTCTACGCGAATCTTGAGTTGATGATAGCCTGTTCTAAGATCAATCTTAGAAAACACTTTGGCACCGGTCAACTTATCAAACAAATATTCTATCTTGGGCAATGGGTACTTGTTCTTGATAGTGACATCATTCAACTTTCTATAATCCGTACACAAACGGTTACCCCCGTCTTTCTTGTCCACAAACAAAACAAGTGATCTCCATGGTGACGCACTTGGTTGAATCAGTCCAATTTCTAGCATGGCATCCAGTTTCTTCTTCAGTTCCGCTAGTTCAGACGGGTTCATACTATATGGTCTCTGGGCTATGGGTCCTGTTCTGGGGATTAGTTCAATGATAAACTCGATATCCCGATCTAGGGGCATACCAGGCAAAACATCTGGAAATACATCGGGGTATTCACAGACTATCCGGACTTGGTCAATGGTAGGTTGGGCTATACTCTTGTTGCACTTGAATTGACGAGGTAAGGTTTCAGATATATGCTCAACTGATATTCCGGCTGTACTGGTCATGGTTATGGCTTTCTTGGCACAGTCAATCAATCCTTTATGTTTGGACATCCAATCCATTCCTAGTACTACTTCCAAACCTTTAGTTCCGAGTACTATCATATTAGCATAAAAATCTAAGCCATGGATTCGGATAGGGATGGCTTTGCAAATTTGTCTAGCTTTGGTGGTTGAACCGGGGATTTGAACAATCATAACATGCTTCAGTTTTGTTGGTTGAATCTTACTAGTGCATGCAAATTCTTCGGTGACAAATGAGTGCGATGCACCAGAATCAAACAACACTCTAGCAAGTACTGAATTAATAGAAAACATACCTAACACGACGTTTGGCGCTTCCTGGGCTTCTTCAGCATGCATGAGAAAAAGACGGCCGTTGCGGTTGAGAGAGTTCCCTGGGGCAAACCTTCTTCCGGGCTAAACACGACGTTGTTGCTGAGCTGGGGCATTTGCATTGGGGGCTGCGACATTCTTCTTGGGGCACTCATTGGAGTAGTTACCCTTATTTCCATAGTCATAACAAGTCACTTGCGACTTGTCCTTTGCTGCAACAGGCACAACATTGCTTCCAGTCCTCGGGGCAGTGTTGGTGTTGGTGGCAGCATTGTTGTTATTAAACTTAGGTGGTGCACGGTTGAAATTACCAGAGTTGCCGGGTTGTTGTGATTTCCACCGGGCCTCTGGTTTCCATGGTTGAGATAGGTCGGACGGTTCATCGGGGGTCTGTTGGTTCTCGGGGCAAATCCTGGAGATGGGTTGGGGCGATTCTTTGGGGTATGATGGGTTCCTGGCTGATGCATCATGCGGCGCTTGCGGTTCTCATTGGCTTGGTTGATCTTTCCTTCCATCTGAAAGGCAGAGTCGACGAGGGCTTCAATATCAGCAAAGGGGATATTGACCAATACAGTCTGCATCTCATCATGCAAACCATTCAGGAATCTTTCTTTCTTCTTGGCTTCAGTGTCGATCTCATCCGGGGCATACCTAGCTAATGACAAGAATTTGTCACGGTATTCCACTACGGTCATCCTTCCTTGCTTCAGTTCTCTGAACTCATCTCTCATTCTCTTGATCAAACCCGGTGGCACATGGGTTTTGCTGAACTTGACCTTGAATTCCTCCCAGGTCATCATCTGTCCTCCGATCATTGCACGAACGCTGTTCCACCATGCTCTTGCATCTCCGGCTAGATAGTGGGTGGTGAACAGAACTTTCTCGTTAGCTTCCACTCCGGCGACTTCCAGGTTGTTTTCCATGGTTTGCAGCCAATCATCTGCATCTAAGGGCTCTTCCGACTTAGTGAAAACAGGTGGGTTGGTGTTCTGGAAATTCTTGAGCTTAGATCCATGGTTGTCCAAATTTCCTTGGCCTTGATTGTTGTGGGCCAGCCGAGCTATCTGTTGAAGGGTGGCTAAGTTGGCTTGACGTTCGGCTCTCTCAGCTTCGCGGTCAGAAACCAACATTTGCAAGATTTGCAACATAGGGTCTGGGGATGAGTTGCTTCCTCCGAGAGGCATATGAAGATTGAGATAGATCATGAGAAAAGAGGGAAATTTCTAAGGTTCAGCGACTTTGAAAAGATTTTAAAGTTTGACTCAGATTTTCTAGCAACTTGCTTTTCATTCATTCATAGCACACGATACAACACACACCACAACAAAGGGAAACAGATGGTTTTAAGAACCATTATGGAAACGAAGATATAGTGGGACCGAATAAAGCTCACTAACGCTAGTGCTCAAGTGCTACTACTACTTGGAGTCGGTGTAGTCGTCATCCTCATCATCGTCATCGATGAAGGCGAAGTCATCATCATCAGTGAAGAAGTCCATGGCCTGATCCTCCAGAAAATCATCATCATCGCTGAGATAGGAGTAGGGGTGTCCACGAAGATCTTCTCCGGCATTCTCCCTTTCCTCCAGCTGCATGTATCTCTCGTGGATGGTCTCCTCCAAATCCGAGATACGGTGGCGAAGACGAGCAATGATGCGCTCCTTCTTGTCGAGCTGGCGGCGACGAGACTTGCGATCCTTCGCTAGCATGGCGATGGTCTGATCCTTCGTCTTGATGATGGCAGACTTGTGGTTGGAGTAATCATGGGCATTGTCCAACTCCTGCTGACGATCATACATCATGAAGCTAAGGTGGTCCAACTGAGTCTTCAGCTCGTGGTGGTAGGGGGCTTCCAGTGGCTGTCCCATAGCATCATGCCTTGGAAAGAACTTAAAGCGGGTACCCTTGATCTGGTTGATACTCTGCCCACACAGACGGGCAAGAGCTTCCTGCATGGCCCTGGAAAGTCCATTGATCCAGTTGTTTTCTCTTAAGGTGAACTGGATTCCCTCTGCAGTGGGAGGTTCAATCTTTCCTCGGAGACTTGCAACAATTAGCCACTGCAGATCTTCTCCTCCTTGATCATTAAGCTGAGCTCCGAAGAACTCGGGGTGTGGACGCTCCAGAAGTTCCGAAAGCTAGTCCAAATCCCGCTCAAAGATGAGGTCTCCTTCATTCCCAAACTGATAAAACTTGATGTACTTCACGTCCATCTATAAGAGTATAGGATGAGTAAGTTAGTAGAGTGATCACGTGTGTCAAATTTTATGTATTTTGTAAGAGTTTTTGAGGAACATGATTTTTTATGAAAGAAACAAAGTGATAAGAATGGGAATAAGTTTTTTGTAAATATTTGCTTCCTTTGGTTGTGAAACTAAGTTTTTGATTCAAACGTCAAGTCTAACTAGGGTGTCCTATGGTCAGGATGGCTCTGATACCAACTTGTCAACACCCGGATTTTTAATCCCAGATGCCTGTTATGCCATACATCACAATCCCAGGATAACCATTTTTGCGAGACATAATAGATTTGGATATCACAGTACAGCATCCATTACAAACCATACATAAGGTCTTACACAAATAAGGATCTCATGATCCAGTTCTTAATACAACTCAAGCAGCGGAAATACGTAATAATAAAGGTAGCGTAGGCGAAGCTCCATCTTCGGGGTCATAGGCAATGCTAACGATGGGAGATGATCCTAGTTGTCGTAACCTTCCTGCGGTCCATCATCCTTGTACTCCTCTTCATAGTCTGGCCACGGGAATAGCCAGGGACAAAGCCATGAGTACTCTTTAAGTACTCGCAAGCTAATACTAACAGTTAAGGGGGCTTTTTGTAGTAGGAGACTAAGCTCTAGGGTTGTTTTGCAAAAATCCAGATTTAGCTCTACTAAGTTCAGAAGCAAATAAAGCTAGTTGAAGTTTTATAACACCTAAGTGGGAACTTGAATTTCATATCACAACTCTGTTGTGGTCAAGTCAAAGTCTCAATTCATTTCACAAGTCATTTTGAAAACATCTGGCGGGGGAACAGTATGGCCACTCCAACTGTCCATAACCGCGGACACGGCTATTCGAATAGTTTGACACTCTGCAGAGATTGTATACTTTCACCACAATATTCGATACATCCACTAGGAACAAATCCTGAATTCACCATACTCAGTATGCGGATAATCAATCCAAACCTTTCCATTAAACGCCCTAGTATAGCCACCTCTCCTGTGAGTTTGGCCTCCCAACCATGACCAACTGTCATCTTGGGTACTGCATAGGTGGACAATCTTCACAAGGTAGCCTCAGCTCAGACCTTGGCCGTGAGGGAACCTATACTAAGGTATATAAGTTTCCAGTCAAGCCCTACCCAATTTTCGGTTGTTGTTTTGAAACACATGTCAACATTTTCATCATCAAAATCATCTGGTGTTTTGAAACACATGTCAAAACATTTCAGTAGAATGACTCATCATTCCAAGGTTTTCATAACCATTTTCACCAAGTATTCCCATCTAAAGTTGATCAAGTTTTATGCTTAGCACTAGCATCTACAAGTGGGGTAAGTACTAATGAGGGGTGGTAAACAAGTGGAGATTAATTAAGTGTAATCTCATGCCTTAGGATGACATCAAGATTATCTAGCTTAGGCCAAATTTAATGCTCTTTATGCAACCTTCAATTATCTTCCTAGAATCTACAAGTCACTTAAGTAAACTCTAAGATAAAGCTTTGATAAAGAAATAAAGTATGAAGCTTGCAAGTAAAACTAGGATTTGGTTATCAAGTGGAATAAGCTTGTTAAGTTGCAAGTGTTAGTTTGCATAGGTCAACTTGGTTAGTAAGGCTTGCATAAGTATCAGTATAAGCTTGCCTTGATCAGAGCAGTGGTTGAAGTTCTCCTCGGCTTCTTCTTTGTAGTATCCTCCTTCCTCCTTGTATCATTGGTTGGTACTAGCGTCTATAAATAAGTACAAGGTACACAATCACCAAACAATACTTAACTATTTTCAATCATCACACAAAGGTGTACTATAGATGATCTAGCATCATCACTAACATTACAAGATTAAAGCTTTTGTCTTATTTATTTTATTTTTAGAAAAGTAATTTCTACTCATTGAAAAACTACTTAAGATTTAATATTCTCCAAACCAAACATGGGATCATGTTGACACATGTCATCACCACATATTTCAGTACATGGGAATGTGATTTAAAGTGGTGTCACAATGTAATAAGGTTTAACCTTTTTATTTTAAATAAATAAAGTGACTAGAAATTCCTATGTGGCATTCTTTTATTACTTGAACATTATTTTTGTAAGTAAACCCATATGTTTTTATATATTCTGAAAGGTATGATCAAATGTGAAAAATGTTTGAATGCAGAAAAGCTTCTGACTTGATATTTTTACCAAGGTTGATCTACAGATCTAAATGATTTGAATCCAACGAGCTTGGATTAAGCATTTCAGTACCTTTCTAACAAAATTGGTTTCATGCAATTTGGTTCACTGAATCGAGCTGGGTTGATTTTTGAAACTAGGTAAAGAACCGAGTTTGAATGAAAATAGAAAAAATTAAATTCAAACGGTTGGGCTGCGCGGGAGATGCTAATGGGCCGGCACAGTGTCACTCCGCAGCGCGAGGCTCAGCTGACAGGGGGTTCCACCCGTCAGTGGCTCATAACACGCGAAGCGGTACATGGCGGTGTGGGTCGTTGGATTAGAAGGGTGATCGACGGCTGAGGGTCGTCGTCAACGATGAACATGTCACCGGTGAGCTCGAACCCTAGCGGCTCAGTGAGGGTCGTGGGAGGCTCACCAGGGCTCAGGCGAGGGTCGGCAATGGGGGCGAACGATGAAGTCGACGACGGCGATTCTCCTGGCACCGACAACTCCTCCTGGGGCGGCTCCAATCGACGGCGCCTCTCCTACTCTGCAGCGGCGAAATCTGGTGCAATTCCGGCCACCTGGTGCTCGCCTTGCTCCGAGAAAGGGTGTGGGATGTTTTTGAGAGAGAGGGGAACAAACTGGTGTGAAGAAATCGAGCGGGGGAGGCCTCTCTTTATAGTGGAGAGAGGGGACCAACGGGCGCGGGCTGAGCTCGTCATGGTCGACGGCATAGAGGGCTACTGGCATGGGCGACGGTAGGGAACGGTGCTGTGCTCCCTGGCGAAGCTCAACAGTGTGGTGGCGAGGCGTGGGGCGGTGCTGATTGGTCGGAACACTTCGACGCTCTGAGCGGGTCCGACAGATGTTTTGATGGCGCACAGCACGCGTGGTTCGCGCGGCGGCGAACGGGCATGTCTGCGGGGTTGCTGGGGTGGTGGTGATCACGCGTGCACGCGGCGAGGGCGGTGCGCGGTCTGTGGGCGTGTGTCGAGGGTGGCGCTCTAGCGCGCTCTCGGCATGCTCTCAGAGAAGCTTGGCATGGCTTGGGTGTGTGGTCCAGGGGCTGGCAGGGCTCAAGCGCTGGACAGGGGATGGCGGTGGACGATGGCGTGCGTCCTATACATGGTGTTTAGGATTGGTCCTTGCTCTGGCTAGCTAGCCATGGTTGGCTGGCAAGGGTTCCTTCGGATTGGCATGGCATGGTGCAATGGTTAGGGGCTAGGGGTGGTCAAGGCACTGGTTGGCACTGGGGGAGACAAGTGTGATCAATGGTGAACAATGCTTAGGCAAATTACTGCTCAAAGCAGTGAAGTTTGGCCAATTTGATTTTCTGTCTCCAAGTGTTTGATGAAATGGCCGCAAGAAATTTATTTTTGAATTTTGAAAAGATTTTTGGTGGGTGTGCTAGGCATGTGTTGAGGATTCTGTGGGTGCTTTGGTTTTGAAAATTGAGCTTGTTTGAGTGGTTTTTGAAATAGTGGGATCTTCCCATATGAGATAGATTCAATTTTAAACTGTCATTTAAACTTAGCATTTGAAATTTTTTGGATGATCACAAAGTGGTCCTTGGTACTTTATTATGAGTACTATCAAGGGGTGCAAAGATCCATACATGTTTTTGTTGAGTTTTGAAAATTGGAGATAGCCAAAGTAGGCATGGGAGTTAATTTGGCCAAAGTGACCATTCACTTAATTTATTCATTTTGAGTTGTTTGTCTTTGGGAAAAGTTTGGGGATTGTTTAGATGATGTTTATTTCATCTAAGAATCATTTTACAAGCAAAGAAACATAGAACCATGGAAATTCAAAAGAATCCAAATCTTGAATACACACACATATGAATGCTTTCATATTTTTAGTTGGGAAAGTTTTTGTTAACCCTAATTTTGATGATTAGAGTTTGATGATCCAAGTTTAATATTTTTGGGATGTTACAATTTGTCTTGACACCACGAAGATATATCTTGGGTTCATTACCAAAACTCATCACTGAAGCTCATTTTGTCTCCTTGAGAGACCATAGAGGATGAATACATTAATGTGTGCATAATAGGGAGTGTTGGTTAATAAGAGAACTACACTGCCCCTAAGTCCATGCCTACACCCAAACAAAGATATTCTTTGAGACACGGGTAGGTGTGCAAGTCACTCAAGCCACATTGCTCGAATATATGATATTTAAATCTTGCCTTAACTCCCGAAACCTTGCTTCATCAAAGAGGCTTCGTGAAAAGATCCATGATATTGGCCTTGGTAGGAACATACTCCAATGAAATGTCTCCTCTTGCAACATGATCCCGAATGAAATGATGATGAATCTCAATATTCTTGGTATAGTTGTGTTGCACCGGGTTGTGAGCAATTACAATAGTACTCTCATTGTCACAAAGGAGAGGCACCTTGTCAAAAGATAGTCCAAGATACTTCAAAGTTTTCTTCATCCATAGCAATTCAGCATAACAACTTGCGGTGGATATGTACTCAGCTTTGGTAGTGGAAATAGATACACAATTTTGCTCCTTGGAGGACCAGCACACCAAGGACCTCCCAAGAATTTGACAAGCACCGGAGGTTGAGTTCCTTTCCACCTTGTATCCCATCCAATATGAATCCGTGTAACCAATGAGATCAAAGCTATCTCCCTTGGGGTACCATAACCTGAAGTTTGGGGTATGAACCAAATATCAAAAGATTCTCTTGACCGCCACCATGTGACTTTCTTTTGGTGCGGCTTGGAATATTGCACACATACCCACACTCAACATAATATCTGGTCGGGATGCACAAAGATATAGCAAAGAACCAAACATAGAGCAATAAAGCTTTTGATCCGCATCCTTGCCCTTGGGATCGAGATCAAGATTAACCTTTTTGGGCATGGGAGTATTGGCACCTTTGACTTCATCAAGCTTGAAATTCTTGAGCATGTATTGAACTTATTTGGCTTGGTTAATGAAGGTGCCCTTACTTAATTGTTTGACTTCAAATCCAAGGAAGAATTCCATCTCTCCCATCATAGACATCTCGAAGCGGTCGGTCATGAGCTTGGCAAAATCCTCATTAAAAGCTTTGTTAATAAACCCAAAGATAATGTCATCAACATAGATTTGGAAAACGAACAAGTGGCCACCAACTCTCTTAGTAAAAAGAGTGGGATCAATGAGTCCCACTTCGAAACCACGGTCTAGCAAGAGCTCTCGAAGGAAATCATACCACACACGTGGGGCTTGTTTAAGGTCATAGAGTGCCTTGTAGATCTTGTAGACATGGTTCAGGAAGAGAGGATCCTTAAATCCTGGAGGTTGCTTGACGTAAACCAACTCTTTCAAAGGACCATTAAGTAAAGCACTCTTAACATCCATTTGTTGAAATTTGAAATTATGATGAGTGGCATAAGCAAGAAGCATACGAATGGACTCAAGGCGAGCAAAGGTGGCATAAGTCTCACCGTAGTCAATGCCCTAAACTTGTGAGTATCCTTGGGAAACTAACCTTCCCTTGTTGCAAATGACTATCTCATTTGCATCACGCTTGTTCTTGAATATCCACTTGGCCCCGATGACATTTTGACAATCTTTAGGCCGCTCCACCAAGGTCCATACTTTGTTGTGCTTGAAGTTGTGAAGTTCTTCATTCATTGCATCAAGACAATCATCATCTTCAAGGGCTTCAAAGACCTTCTGAGGTTCAACATGAGAGATAAAAGCATGGTGAGATCTAAAGGAGGCTAATTACCTCCTAGTAGTAGAAACACCTATTGAAATCTCCATAAAAAGTATCAAGGATATGCCCATCTTTGATGAGCTTGGCAAGGTTATATGCTTGATGAAGGGCTTGGATCTCAAGACGAGATTCTTGAGCAACCACTTGGTCATCACCACCATTTGGGTCCCCGCCTTGACTATAAGGACGAACTAGAGCATTATATTCATCAATATCGACCAAGTGAGAGTCTTCATCATCATTTGGAGAGGAAGTAGATGGGCCTTGATCAACAATAGCTTGACCTTGGGAGTTTTCTCGAGTTGGAGCCCCGTCTTGGGGAGGTAGATGTTGATAAGGAGCTTGGGGACCTGGGATTGACGAGTCATGTGCGTGAGGAGCTTTAGAAGAGATTGAAGGGTCTTGAGCCAAAATGATTGGTCCTTGAGGGGAAAGATGATATTGTGAGAGTGAGGGCTCCACTTGAGTAGAGCTTAGTCCTTCTCCTTTGGCCACAAGGGGTTCTTTAATTGGGCGGAAGAATCCCACAACCATTCTTATTATGGCTTGAGGAGTAATTTCATCACATGGATCACGAACACCATCTTGCCTAACAAGAGACTCATGATATTCATCAAAGCTCACATTGCTCGTTTCTTCAACTCTTCCATTGGCTTTGTTGTAGACTCTAAAAAGCATGAGATTGATTTGAGTACCCAACGAATATTACTTCTCGTGCCTTTGATTCAAACTTGGACAATCAAACTCCTTTCTTGAGAATGTAGCATTTGCAATCAAACACTTGAAAGTATCTAACATTGGGCTTGTTCCAGGTGAGCAGCTCATATGGGGTCTTGTTCTTTTTCTTAAAAAGGTAGAGCCGGTTGGTTGCAATGCAAGCGATGGATAAGGATGGCAATTTTACCCATGGGTACGGGTACCCGCGGGTACCGTACCCGCATGGGTAGGGTATGGGCACACTTTTATACCCATGGTTAATACCCATACCCTACCCATTAAGTCACAGGTATGGGCATGGGTATAGACTTGTACCCATGGGTATACCCATACCCTGCCCGTTTAAACTAACATGTCAAACTTATCTATAGAGTTCGAACCTATGCGGCCGAGAAACCTTGGGAACAGTATGAGATTGCGACTTCTAAACTTTAATTTGATATTTTCATGTACTCATTTACTATTACTAAGTAGAGTTTATTGTCTTTTTTCAAATATGCTATTGATGAAAGTAAAATTTTGAATAACTTGTATACTATTGTATATACCCATCGGGTACCCAATGGGTACGGGTACCCAACGGGTATGGGTATGGGTAAAGTTTTATACCCGCGGGTACATGTATGGGTAAGTTTTTGTACCCATTGGCTACACGGGTATGGGTATGGTATTGCTCTATCCTACCCATACCCTACCCATTGCCATCCTTAGCGGTGGATATGGCCTCGGCCCAAAAGTTGTATGGAGACTTGAATTCCGCTAACATAGTCTGAGCTGCATCCGTCAAGATATGGTTCTTCCTTTTGGACACGCCATTTTGTTGGGGGTATATGTAGTGGAATATTGATGCTTGATCCCTTCATCACTAAGGAACTCATCCAAAGTGTAGTTTTTGAACTCGGTGCCATTGTCACTTAAGATGGAGAGAATGGTTGCATTGTATTTCTGTTGAACATGATTTGCAAATTCAATGACGGTTTGTTGAGTCTCACTTTTGAACTTTAATAAGTACACCCAAGAGTATCTTGAGAAATCATCCACAATCACCAAACAATACTTCTTTCCTCCAAGACTATCAAGTGATGGGGGACCAAAGATATCCATGTGGAGAAGTTCCAAGCATCTCTCCATGATGATTTGATTGAGAACCTTGTGAGGAGTCTCATGCATCTTCCCTTCAATACAAGCCCTACACACACGATCTTTGGCAAAGGAAACAACATTAAGACCAAGGATGTGGCCCTTAGAGTGAAGTATTTGCAAAGTTCTCATGTTAACATGGGCTAGGAGGCGATACCACAACCAACCCTTGTCAGCTTTAGCATAGAGACATAGAGCATGTGGAGTGGTGGTCGCCAAAAAAGTCCACCACATACAAGTCATGCTCTATGTACCCTACGAAAGCCACCATGAGGTACTTGATCCATATGAGGACCACGGAGAGCTCATTAAAGAAAGAAGAAATACCCATAATGGCAAGAGCACAAACTGAAAGGATATTGTAACCAAGAGTTTTGACTAGCATGACGTCAACCAAGGGTACATCTGGGGTTACCGCCACCTTGCTAAAACCCAATACCTGAGAACTTTTTTATCAACATAAGAGACCATAGTATTCTCATGGTTTGGCCTTATCTTCGACATGATGGACTTGCTCCCGGTCATATGACTTGTGGCACCACTAACAAGCACCCATTTCGCTCCACCGGAAGCATAGTCCTACAAGAAAATCAAGCTTTGATTTTATGTACCCATTTTGCAATGGGTCCCTTTTTGTTAATAACAAGGGTCTTTGGCACCCAAATAGTCTAATGATAATCATGGGTGTAAGAAGTTCCAACATATTTAGCATAGACATCACCATCATAAGACTTGCAAAGGATATAAGTGGAATTATTCTTTCCAGCAATGTTGTCACTTTGCAAGAGAGTAGGACCATGAGAGGGTCCTTGAGCCTTGCCCTTGTTATTTCTCCCACTAATAGGAAAACCCTCATCAATGGCGCATTGTTTTTGACCTTCTGTGGCGCATATTAGATGCGCCACTTATTCATCGGCACTAAAGATAACTTTAGTGGCGCATTTCGAAATGCGCCACAGAAGTCCTCAAACTTATGTGGTGCATATTGCCAATATGTGCCACAAAACTGTCTTTTCGAATTTCAAAAAAAGGCGGGCTAGATCCTGCCCAAAATTTCAAATTGCAAACTTCTATTGCGCATATTGTGATATGTGCCACTGATTTTTTTCGAATTTCAAAAAAAAGCGTCCTAGATCAGGCCGGAGTGGGAGGTGGGTGGTGGGTGGAGGAGGAGGGTCGCCGGTGTCGTGGTATTGCCGACGAGTACGCCATGGAGGGGTCCTCACAGTGCGTGTTTAGAGACGTGGGGGAAGGCGGACGGTTGACGGGTACGAGGTTACACAGCTTACCCAGGTTCATATCCCACAACGGTGGTGGAATCCTACTCCTTCTATAAATCACTATAAAGGCAATACGCCGAGTTACATGGATTGATTCGCTGTGCGAGCTGTATGCTAATCGCTACTAGGTTGTGCCCTAAAGGCTCCCATAGACCCGAATTATATAGTCGCCAGGTCCTAGGGTTACAGGGAAAAGTCCTAGCCGGAAAGGTTACAGAGTCCTACACTGCTTACAACTAGTCTAGCGTGTCTTGCACTCCAAGGCTCCGGGTACGTCGATGACTCCTCCGCAGCCTTCCTTTATTCGGCATGGGCCTCCCTTCTAGATCCATCTAACTAGGCCGCCCAGCAGGCCATGGGCCATGGTACCAACTGTGGGCCACCCGGGTTATCCGGATAGGAGACATTCTATGAGGATACCCATATAGCATATCCCCAATAGTAGCCCCCGAAGAACTCCGAGATCTTGCGCTGTCTTGCCTCTTTAGGTTGAATGCTCCGTCTATATGGATGTCGGCAAATCGTCAAGCAATATCTTGTAGTCCTCCCAAGAACCCTGCAAGGTTTCCTCCATCTTCAACTTGTAAGTCGGAGAATTACTGAATCTTCTATCGTACTCTTCTGTAGTCGGACTGGATCCGTCCATGCCGGAATATTCCGATGTGATGGTTCACCTGCCAGTGACAGCTAGGACGATGTAGACATAGGTAAGCAATGCCTTGTAACTCACACATGCAGAGAACACAATCATGTCCTTTTTCCCGCGCGAGCGATACGAACCGTTGGCGGTGACGGTTGGGAACGTGGCGAAATTTCCGTGCACGCGCCCGCACACGTAGTCCACGCGCCGACCATTCAATCGTCTTGCACTAATCTTGACGCTAGGGGTTATAAACTGTAACTGTGGTGGAATTTTACTTTTCACCTCATTCTCCTCCTACGTCGTCTTCTTCCTCTAGCGAGCACCTCCTCGAGCTCTCCACGCGTTTCGCGAAAAACCCTAGCCCTCCAATCCTTCCAGTCACCACCCCAACCTTTCCAATGGCAAGCAGCAGCTCTGCTCCCTCCATGGAGGCGCCAAGCGATGCCACGGTGAAGCCGGCGAGCACCATTCTTGTGCCCCCCAGAGGGACTGATGATCCCCAAGTCTATGGTGGTCGAATCCACCGACGGCGACCACAATCCAGCGGCGGTGGAGTTGCTGGAAGAGGAGAGCGATTCCCACAAAGGGGACTGGCGCGGCTCGGACATCACGGACCGCGACATCAAGGAACTGCTCGTCGAGGGCTACCTCCCTTCGATAGAGGGGCTCGTCTGGCGGGCGGCACCGGCCGGCAAGGTCACCCCTTCTCCCCAGGCCGGAGAGAAGGTGTACCTCAAGGCCCAATTGGTACGTGGTGTTTCCCTGCCCATCTCCAATTTTTTTCTAGTTGTCCTTAGCCATTACCGAGTATAGCCTCAGAACCTCTCCCCCAATAGCATCCTCGCGCTTAGAAATTACGCGGCACTTTGTGAGGGTTACTTAGGGATTAGGCCTAGGCTAGATCTATTTATTTATTTCTTCACCGTCAAGAGGGAAGCCGGAGCCGACAAGGACGAGCTCAGGAACTGTGGGATAATTAGTTTTAAGATCCGGCCTGGCCGGCGGTTCCCCGACATTGTCGGCCATGAATCTTGCAAGAACTGGCAACTGACGTACTTCTACGGCCTAGATATCCCTCTGGCTGACCGAGAAGAAATGTATCCGGACTTCGTCGATGGAGCCGCTGACGAAGCCCCGACATGGAGATCCCAAGCCACCCTTCCCTCCGACAACAAAGCCTCCTGCGCCATTAGGCAGATAGAGTGGTTCGTAGACATGGGTCTGACCGGGTTGGACCTAGCCATGTGCTGGTTCGTCAGGCGGATCTAGCCTCTGCAGCACCGCTCCAAGCTGATGCACGAGTACTCTAAGGAGAGGAAGGATTGCCTCCGCATCTCCATGGACAACTTCTCGAGTGACTCCGTCAAGATCCGCCTTAAGGACATCGTCAAGGTGAAGGACAGGAAGCGTGGCTTCGCCATCACCTACGACATGTTCATGGAGGGCAAGTGCCCAGAGGTACCTGTTTATTTTCCGTGTATGACATATACTCCAGTTCTTCCATCTAACCATTACCATCTCATCTAACACTTTTGGGATTTCTCTTAACAACTCAGCAGTCTAGAGGAGGATAGCATGGCTATCCAAATCTATGACCCAAAGATGAAGGAAGTCACCGTCGTGTCCAACGACGATGTCCCACTATCGCGAAAGCAGAAGAGCTCCACCTCTGACGTTGCCGACGGAGGCAAGAAAAAGAAGATGGAGAGTGGAGAGTGGAGTCTCCAAGAAGTCCACTGCCGCCGTGGAGGCGAAGAAAAGAAGAGTTACCGGGATTCCTTTTGCCAAAGAACCCCCTGTTGTGTAAGCCTCTTTCTCTCCGACATTTGTCCATTGCTCGTCTTCTTCCTGTACTTATACTATTTGCATGTTTCAGGAAAAAGGCTACTACTAGTTTGAAGAAGACCTCCAAAACTTTGGGGGCTTCTAGAAATATCAAAGATATGTTGCATCGTGATGTGTCTCCCCACGCATCTCCCGCCATCGCCCCTGTAACTCCCAGCGTCCAACCTACACCCGCTCCGACAAGCTCACAGGCCAAAGATGCATCTGGCCCTTCCGCCATGGAAGTGGACTCAGGTGCCTCCGCGGAGCTCGTCGTTGTCGGCGAACAGGCGACGCAAGAAAATACCGCAACTCAAATGGCTGAAGCTCCGGCTAAGGATGCCATCGGTAGCAGTAAGGCAGTGGTGGAGGGTGGTACGTCTGCTGAAGGCGGTGCCTCCGCACCCAGCACAACCACAAAATTTCCAAAGATAGTCTTCTCGGCGCTCACGCCGAGTATCTCATCTTTGGTTCCTGGTGCGGTGCCGACATCTCCAACCTGCGGTCTTGAGGACCTGCTCCGACAAGCAGATATCTTGCAAGGAAACAGCCTTTCCTTCGGCAAGTTGCTTGCTGAGAGCGCTACCAACCTCAAGATCATCGCACTTGTAAGTTTTATTTGCCTTTTGCATTTCATATGAGTATCCTACTATATCCCCCGAGGATTTAGATGGAAAACCATAGGCCTTGGCATCTAAATGCTCTAAGAGTGACTAAGCTAGAAAACTTCTCACTGTAGCCCCCAAGTATTTAGTTTGAATGAATTATTCCGACTAGATACTTTCAGAGTAGCATACACAGTGTTTGTGAATTTCAATACTGTAGCCCCCAAGTCTCTAGTTGTAACTGAATTAGTTCCGACTAGATACTTAAAGAAAGACTAAGCATATGACTGAGTTAAAAAACTTTATATTGTAGCCCCCAAGCTTCTAGGTGGATAGTTATCCGGCTAGATGCTCCAAGTAGACTTAACAACTTTAAATTTTATTTCCATAGAATGAGACTGCTCGGAGAGCGTGGCCAACGAGAAGTTCCAAAAGATGCGTGCGGATTTGGAAGCTGAAAAGGGTAAAACTGCCTTCTTGAAGGAACAAATCATCAAGAGCAAGAGTCTGTTTTTCCTTTTGTTTTGTACTCCGACTTGGTCTTGTGCCAACATTCTCCGAGTACTCAACATGTACTGTTCTTTCTCCGTCTTGCAGAAGCCATTGACAAGGCCAAGGACATTGTGGAGCAATCCAAGCATATTCAGTCGCTGGACAGCGAAAATAAGATCCTTAAGCAGGAGAGGCAGGATATGCTAAAGATGCACGAGGACTCCATGAAGGTCCTGCAGGAATCTGCTAACACGGAGATGAATCGCTTGAAGGAGGAGATCGCGATGCTAAAAGAGCAGAAGAGAGCTGCCGATGAGCAAAATCAGCGCAATATTGAAGCATACAAGATCCTCCGACAAGAATGGGACTCCATGGAGGATACCCTCTAGCAGGATGAGATTAGCATCTTCAGTAAGCGATTCTCCGCCTTGTACTTTTATAAGCTAGATACTCTGAACTTTTTGTTCTATTGAACTCATGCATTTCCTTGTCCAAATTTTGCAGCTCCTATTGGTTTGACCTAGTCTCCTCCTCCGCCAAAAGAATGCATGGTCCTTGTCGGCAACTTTATCAACACCGCCATCAAGCAGGCCAAGGACATAGCCAAGGCCCTCTAGATCACCATCAAAGCAGTGGATTCCGTGATGAAGTTCTCAGAGATCTTGCGCCAAGCCCCCGAGCGTATCGTAAGCTGGAAAGCTTCATGTACCCGGGATGGCGCGAGGATGGCGCTGTCAATGGTCAAGGCGCACTACGAAAACACCAACATCGACATGGTGACCTCCGGTATCCCCGACATGGACGACGATGGCCAGAAAATAGATCACAAAGCTATCTTGGCGTCGCTCATGGTTTTTGATACCAGAGTCTCCGGGTTGGTCGACCCTAACATCTTCGTGCGCATGGAGACTATTGACGGGGACAACCAAAGCTCCTCCGAGTCCCTCAACACCGCTGACTTCGAGGAGGATGGCTCTCCTGCTGCTGATGATGCTGCGTCCAAGTCACCTGCACCAGAGGAATGAAAAGACAATATGTAATATTTGTTTCCTCTAGAATTTGTATGCGGAAAAAACTACTCGTTAACTTAAGGCGGAAAAACAATGGTTGTTATTTGCTGCTACTCAAGAACTGGTTCCAGCATGTATATTTTTTAAGCAAGTGCTAGCTTATCCATTACTTTGGTTTTTATGCTTGACCTTTCATGAGTCAGAAGACTCGTTGTCGGAACTATGCGCTCAGGCTATGATGCCCAATGGCACCGTCAATAACCTAAGCAAAAATCGCCGACAATAAGTGCCGAAAGTCACTACTCCAGAATCTACATAAAAACAACAAAGAACGTGTAGACCAGAAAACTTAAGCTAACGCCCGTAGTCAGAATTTTCACAAGTGCAATCGCAAATCTTGTGCATAAAGGTTTTATACGATCCAAAAATGAACACTAAAAGAGGTAAAAGACTCAGAAATATGAGTGAACCAGGGAGCTTTATTTCATTGATCATATAAGAGGTACACAACAGATAAAAAAATGCTAAGTGTAGAAAGGACGTAGATGTGCTATGTTCCATGGTCGATCAAGCTCCGGGTAGTCATCATCCGGGTCACGTCGCTTACGTTTATGATCCTCGTTGGGTCTATCCTTTAGCTCATGATTGTCAACGAGGTAGTAGGACCCATTGAGTAGGGCCTTGCTTATGATGAACGGTCCTTCCCATGGCGGGGATAATTTGTGTGACTTCTTCTGCTTAAGTTGGAGCACCAGGTCCCCTTCTTTAAACGAGCGATGCCGAACACGGCGACTATGGTAGTTGTGTAGCTTCTGCTGGTAGATGGTGGATCTTTGGCATGCCTATACGCGCTCTTCCTCGAGAAGGTCCACATCTAGGCGTCTAGATTCTTCAGCGTCATCTTCGTCGTAGGCGGCAACTCTTGGTGAATCGTGAAGAATGTCGGAAGGCAGGATGGCTTCTTCTCCATATACCATGAAATAAGGGGTCTAGCCGGTGGATCTGTTGGGTGTAGTTCGTAAACTCCACAACACAGATGGTAATTCCTCCGCCCAGGCTCCGGCTGCTCTATGCAACGGTTCTTCCAGACATGGTTTGATTCCCTGTAGAATTAATCCATTGGCTCGCTCAACCTGACCATTGGACTGTGGATGTGCCACATATGCAAGGTCAAGTCGGATGCCCTTCTCCCAACAATAAGCTTCCACTTCTCCAAGTGACAAGTTGCTGCTGTTGTCGGTGATAATGCTATGTGGGAGACCAAATCTCACCACTAGATCCCGGTCAAACTACGGTGACCCAGCATACCACTTCATGATGTAGTACACTATAGTCGTGGACATAACACCGATGAAACACTGTACACTAGTATTACATCCCTCAGAGTGGTACAATAGAAACATAGCAGGTCCAAGACATGACTATAGGTTACAACTCAACTCTTTACACAAGATCCAGGGAACACTCTAGGTTAAAGAGAGAGAAAGAATCTTCTTACAAAGAAGAATTATAAATAATCAACTCATATCTAATATACTAATAGTGTAACATCTCTAAAATCATGTTTTCAAAGATTGCATATCATCCATGCATGCATATCATTTAGGGATCAGAAGCACTAAGTGCTATTATTTTATGTGAGCATGCATTAATCTAATGCTACTCTCAAATGATAGTATAATTGTTTTAAACCAAGCTTTGTTGCTCTCAGGTTGTTTTGGTTGAATGTTAGTGCTTGGACCAAAATTTACAAAACAAATATGATTTTAAAACCATCTTCAAAACATATTCAAATCAAATGCTATGGCACTGTTTATTTTCATTTTTCCAATAAGACCAAGCAAGTCCAATGAGACAGCAAGGTTTTATGTCTAATTTTATGAAGTTTATACTTTACAAAAATCCAGAAAAGGTTTGGTTTTCAAATGCTTTTGAATTGTTTGAAAATGAATCCTGAAATTCATTCTGGAAAAAGAAAAAGGATTGAAAACCCAATTGGGCCTGGCGCCACCATTCCAGCCCAGCAAACGAATCAGCCCACCCGGGTTCCCCCTTTCTTCTCTGTTTCTCACCGCGTACGCGTGCACCCACCCGCTAACAACCAGACCCCACCATGCCCCGTCAGCATCGTCCTCAATCAACGCACGGCCGAGGTGCTCCGCCGTTACCTCGCCGCAGTCACTGCCCGTGTTATTGCCATTGATGCAGCGCGTAATCGCTCCCCCCTCCTGGCTATTTAAGCCCCTCTGCACCGCGAGCATTTCCCCTCACCTAGCGCCACCACTCCGCCACCAGGCTGCGCGTATTCGAGCTCACTCCGCCGCTGCACAGACGCACTCCGGCAGGTGATTCCGGTAAGCTCCGACCGCCCCTCTGCTTCTGGCTCAAACGAGCGTGATCGCCACGTCCTTGTGCATCAGCTAACGTCCCTAGTTTGCCTGCTCGTGACCCAGGTCGCCATCTTCGTTCACGTCTGCAAACACCAGAACCGCCGCTCAACTCCGACGAGCAATAGCGGTAAGAATCGAGCGCCCCCTTGACCCCGCGTGCATACTGTCAAGTTCGCCTTGTACTTGTGCAGCTTTTGACACCACTGACTCGTGCTAGGGCGATGCAGAGCCTGGGCAACATCGACGTCTGCAAGCACCCGACGCCCGCACAACTCCGACGAGCTCCAGCGACATCCACGGTGCGCCCCTTCGCCAACAACGACCACGTTGAGCTTCCTCGTGACCGTGCGAGTCTGGTAAGCCATGCCACACACCCCAGCCATCTCTGTATTCGCCGGAGCGTCGCTGACAGAGCGCTGCCTCCGCGCCACCGTTGCCAGCGCCGCTGAACTTTGGTCGCATGGTCCAGGACCGTTAGATCTAGATCCAACGAATCTGATAGAATCACTTATCGAAGGGGTACGGAGTAGATTTGGCCATGCGATTTCATTTAGATCGTGCGGTCCACGTTAGCCGATCCGCGCGAATCGGTATCAACCAATCAGAACACGCCGCGTGTCTGTAGGTTTGATTTAAAATCAGAATTTAGATCTATTAGATGTTAAAACTTGTAAAATTCATAACTTTTGATTCCCACGTCCAAATTTGACAAATTTTATATCATTGGAATCAGGAGAGAAAATACTTTCCATTTATGAAATGTGTTTAATGTTTTGAATCTGTAAAAATGATTGTTTTTATAGAAACATTTGTAGGCATAATTTGTGTATAGTAATTATTTGAAAAATGTTTTGTTGTTCAAATAAAGTTTATTTGGCAAGTTTTGAACTTGTTTAAGATTAAGTAATGTGCACTTGTCTTGTTTGGTGTAGAAAATCATCACATGGCATTTTGCATGCATTCATATATTTTTGTTTGTATAAATTTTTTATGTGATTTGGTGCCATTACTTTATGTGTAGATTTTGGTGCAAATAGTGATTGTGAAGATTGTTGCTACTCCCCAAACTACCAAGGAAAGTGGTGCTTCATGATTTTATTCCTATGTTTTTCAACTATGCACTAGAAATATTTTGCTAGACTTGCATGAATATTTTGATATATGTGCTTTGCTTGGGAAATCCTAGTAGTTGTAGAATTGCTAGAAATTTCTAAGTTAAGATGCTTATCAATGCCATGCTTAGCCTAGCTAGTAGCAACCAAGGGTGGTTATATATTCATGCTATGATAAAATATTTCTAAGTCTTTGGACTTGTGTTTTTGCTTAATAAAACAACTAAGTGAATGAATCACCTGGGTGGAATGGAAAGAATGGTTCGTGTTGAGTGGTTACACAAGGACCATTTCTATGGTTTACCTTGTGTATCTCACTTGTGGAAAGCCACCCAGGAACAAAGGGATTTGAGATGCCAAATGTTAAGAAGCTTCTAGTGCAGCCACATGGCATTATGGGCTCTGCCTGGATCATATAGGTTGCAATAACTTAGCCATTTGGACAGCTGGTGGTAGTGGGATGATAGGTTGGAGCGCGTCCATTTGGTCTAAGGGAAGGCTTCTAAAAGGTCCTGTCTTGGTGAAAATCAAGTCTTGTGGGGAAAGTGCACAACCTCTGCAGATGGAAGAATCTAAGTACTTAGCCATGTCCCTGGTATTGGACAACGTGAGCATCAAGACATGGAAGCTATCAAGAATCTCCTCGTACCAATTTCTAAGTAAAAAACTTGTGGTTGAACAAGGGTGAAGGTTCACCAATTTCTATTGGTGATTCCTTGGGGAAAGTTTTGTCAAAGAAAAACTTAGTGTTTTCAACTGATAGGTAAAACCTATTTTGAGCAAAGCAAGCCTAAGCTACACTTAGACAAAATGCATATAGTATCTAGACCACTGAAATTCTACTAAGGTATCACTTGTCAATACTATTCCAATGTATTGACCCACTATGGCTGTAACTTGTGATGTTGCAGGTTATTCTGATGATGATTAGGGGTTATGAGTATACACTCAACATGCTTGCCTATGGCACATGAAGATGAAGACTTATTTATCTTATTATATATATTTGAACTCTTGTATTAGGCTTGTGGCCATGGAGTTTGTAAAAGACTATGTTTGTCTTTGGAATAATATGTAATAATGACCTTTCTTTCTGTGTACTTCATCTTAAACTGTGGATGCTAGCATTGATCCAGGGACTAGCATTGCAATCACAGGGATCCTTACCTTTATAAGGGGAGGGATCTTACAGATGGTATCAGAGCACTGTGTTGCCTGTAGGATTATGACCCTAGGATTGGAAACCACTAAGGAAAAAATTTCAACAACTTCCACACTTGTCTTTTCTTATCGTAAACTTTTCTAATCTTCTTTCTCATCTCTATTTGTAGATGAACTCCATCAACGGAGCCGTGAGGAAGGGACCACTCATGACTATGACTTTGGAATGCGAGACAGAATTCCCCAAGGCTGTCAAGGACCTCATGGTTGCCATGGGAATACATGGTGCAGCTGTGTACAAAGGTTTTCCTGTGATGGATGAAGGAGTTGAATACTGGTAGGTGCAACTTCACTTGTATAAAAACAAGGAAGACAACCACAAGGAATCAGGATTCTGCATGGTCACCAACTCAATGATGCACACCACATTCTTTGATTCAGCAAGGGATGCAGCTTGGAAGGCCATCAAAGAGCTTGGTGATAGAATCAAGTGCAGAATGCTCAACACCCACAATGACCTTAGGGAAGAAAAGAAGCATACCCAAGAGTTAGAGGCTACCAACCAACATTTAAGAGAGGACATCATAGACTTAGCCATTGAGTCATGTGATCAGGATCGACAGATTGCCTCTAGGGATGCCCTGTTAGCCAACTTGGCAAGTGAGATGGGATTGTAACGTACTTCGTTAGTTGGACCACCACACTTATCATTTTATTTCCCAAATGTTGTTTAAAATAAGTTGAACCTTGGATGTTTGTAATGGTTTTATGTATGCCATGACTTGAATGTTTTGATTGTCAAAGATATGCATGTGATGCTTTGTCTTGTGATTTATGTTTAATTGTGTTGATTCTAAATTTTTATATCTTACAAAATAGATGCCTAATGTTACTATGAGCACGGCTGAAGAGTTCAAGGGAACTCGTTTTGGCACTCGTATTATTGAGCTCACTAGTTTGCTCAATCTCCCACTTCCTACCATCATGATGCTTCCCCTCACCAAGTTCGAGAGGAAGGAACTTTGGGGCTTCAAGATTACTCAGCCAGGACGCCAGACTGAGCCAGCCACGGAGGCCATCACCTTCAAGATCATGCATGATGACAAGGAGAGAGGCCTAGAGGTAGTCATGTAGGATTTGCTTGGACGCTTGTTAGGGAGACACTCTCGGTAGATTAGAGGTACTCACTTCCACGCCTTCGGTAGACGTGATGAGGATGGTGAGGCCATTGACTTCGAGGACACTACTAGAGAGACGGCAGAGCCGATTCGTCTATACCTCCAGGACTTAGAGGTTCTTCTTAGGCACCTAGATACTGATAGGACCAACGTCATGCTTAGCAATGACGAGCTCCAGGTGCAGCTTCGTGAGAAGGACAAGCTCTTCGCGGAGCAAGATGAGATAGTCAGGGAAATGGAGGCCAAGTTTGAGAGTCAAGATAGAAAGTTCAAGAGTCGAGAGAAAATAGTCCAAGATAGGAACAAGAGGATTTGAGAGATGACTGCAGAACTAGAGACCAAGAACTTCAAGCTCGAGCATTAGAAGACTGTGATTGAGAGACTTCGTTCACAGAAGAGGGCTCTCAAGTCCAAGATAGAGGCCTTGACTACCAATGTCGAGGAATACAAGACCGCTATGGAGAATGCAGTTCTTACACTTGTTGATGAGGAGGTTGATGCAGAGGAGTAGTGATGACTACTCATTTACCTTTTATTTACCATGCTTTTGATTATTGAGTCGCAATGACCATCCAACATGTGGATGGCTTGCTATTGGTGTGTTTACTTTTCAAAACTTGTTGTTTATGTTGTTGAACTTTTACTACTATGATACATGATTGGTGATTGTTTATATGATGTATTGTGCATGATAGCATCTATGGGTATCTCATTCTCATCCTTATTGAAAACCACAGATGCCTCCCCGACGTGCCAATCCCAACCCTAACAACAACAACAATATCACCCCCGAGATGCAGCAGATGATGACAGCTCAGACGCAGCTGATGCAAATGATGACCACGTTTATACAAAATCAGAACAACAGCAACAACAACAACAACAACAACAACAATCAGAACAACCCACCGGGTTTTGATATGCTTACCAGATTCTTAAGGCTGAGGCCAGAAAAGTTCTCAGGAACTACTGATCCTATGGTGGCCAATGATTGGTTACGCTCTATGAACAAGGACTTGGTAACTGTTGGCTGTACTGATGAAGAGAAGGTCAGATTTGCAGCACACTTGTTGGAAGGACCAGCAGCCACTTGGTGGGATAACTTCCAGATCACCACTCCCATTGCGGATGTGACATGGGCTATCTTTGAAGATGGTTTCCGTACTGCTCACATCTCATCCGGAGTGATGAGTTTAGAAGAAGGAATTTCATAACCTGAAGCAGCGCCACCGCAGCGTGGCAGAGTATATTGAGGAGTTCAACAATCTGGCGCGTTATGCACCGGATGAAGTTGACAATGATGCTAAGAGGAAAGAGAAGTTCCTCGAAGGATTGAACGATGAACTGAACCTGCAGCTATCTATGGCCTATGTCCCCACTTATCAGTCTCTTTGTGACAAGGCTGCTATTTTAGAGATCAAAATAAAACAGGTTGAAAGCAGGAAGAGGAAGCACTCGGATAAGCATAGCTCAGGATCGTCTCACAAGTGTTCCCATTATGATGACAGTGGGAATTCTGGATCCCACAAGCATGGAAAGTACAACAAGCACCACAACCACAATCGTCATCATGACAACAAGCACCACCGTAGTCATGACAATGACAAGTACAAGAATCACAAGAGTGGATATAAGAGCCACCACAATGGAAGTGGAAGTGGTAGTGGAAGCCAGCCTGTAAAGAAGGATCTTAGTCAGGTTGAATGTTTCAAGTGCAAGAAGATGGGGCATTATGCAAATGAATGCCCAGAAAAGAAAGTTGAAGGACCCAACAAGCCCAACCCTTTCCAGAAGGGGCAAGTGAACCACATCAATGTGGAGGAAATCTATGAAGAGCCAGATGCTGTGGCTGGTAAGTTCAAACTCAATTCTATTCCAGCACTTGTTCTTTTTTATACTGGTGCATCACATTCATTCATATCAAAAGCATTTGTTGATAGAAATGGGTTTTCAACTGAGAACATTGGGTGTCCAATAAAAGTAAGTTCTCCAGGTGGAGTTATGATAGTAAGTCTTGGATGCCGGGATCTAGTAATAGAGTTTGGAAAGCATAAGTTTCCAGTGAGTCTGATAGTCCTAGATTCCCAAGGACTGGATGTAATTTTGGGAATGGATTGGATGACCAAGTATGAAGGAGTACTAGATTGTGCCAATCGAACAGTTGCACTCACAACCCCGAAAAAGAAATGGATAAGATTCAAGTCTAATTTTGAATCGAAAGGGAGTAAGCTTACTTCTCTTAAGGGGGTTAGCATAGAAAGTGTGCCAATTGTGAGTGAATATCCGGATGTGTTTCCAGAAGAATTGCCGGGAATGCCACCAGATAGAGATGTGGAGTTTCTTATTGATTTGCTACTAGGATCTGGACCAATAGCAAAGAGACCATACAAGATGTCAGTTGATGAGTTGAAAGAACTCAAGAAACAACTTGGAGAATAGTTGCAGAAAGGATTTATTCAACCAAGTTCTTCATCTTGGGGAGCACCAGTTTTGTTTGTGGAAAAGAAAGATAAAAGCAAAGGTTATGCATAGATTACCGTTCACTCAATGAGGTGACTATCAAGAACAAATACCCTTTGCCTAGAATCAATGACTTGTTTGATCAGCTAGAAGGAGCATGTGTGTTCTCAAAGATTGATCTTCGATCAGGTTATTTCTAGCTCAAAATAAGGGAACAAGACATACCTAAGACAGCTTTCACCACTAGGTATGGATTGTATGAGTACACCGTGATGCCATTTGGTTTGACCAATGCACCAGCATACTTTATGAACATGATGAACAAGGTGTTCATGGAGTTCCTTGACAAGTTTGTTGTTGTTTTCATCGATGACATTTTGATCTACTCCAAGAGCAAAGAAGAGCATGAAGGAAATTTGCGTTTGATACTTGAGAAGCTTAGAGAGCATAAGTTGTATGCCAAATTCAGCAAGTGTGAGTTTTGGTTGAATGAAGGTGGATTTCTTGGACACGTTGTGTCAGGAGATGGTGTAGCAGTTGATCCTGCTAAAGTTTCAGCTGTAACTGAATGGGAATCTCCTAAGTCAATGAAAGAGGTTTGTAGTTTCCTTGGCTTGGCAGGATACTACAGAAGGTTCATTGAGAATTTCTCCAAGATAGCTAAACCAATGACAGAGTTACTAAAGAAAGACAATAAATTTGCTTGGTCTGAAGGATGTGAACTCAGTTTCCAAGAATTGAAGAAGAGACTAGTGACAGCACCGGTCTTATGTCTGCCAGATTTGGAGAAAGATTTCCAAGTGTATTGTGATGCATCTCATCATGGATTAGGTGCAGTACTTATGCAAGAAGGGAAAGTTGTGGCTTATGCCTCGAGACAACTCAAAACTCATGAGGTAAACTACCCAACTCATGATTTAGAGTTAGCCTCTATCGTCCATGCACTCAAAACATGGAGACACTACCTTTTGGGAAAGCGATGTGAAGTGTTCACAGATCACAAAAGTTTGAAGTATATCTTCACCCAGAAAGAAATTAACATGAGACAAAGAAGATGGCTAGAACTCATCAAGGACTATGACTTGAGTTTGCAATACCACCCCGGTAAAGCAAATGTTGTAGCGGATGCTCTAAGCCGTAAGGTTTTTGTGAATGGCCTTACTAAGGGAGAGTTGCCAGATGATCTGTGTGCCCAATTTAGAGATCTCAGATTGGATATTGTGCCTGAAGGACATCTCATGTCATTGGATGTTCAACCCACTTTGTTAGACAAAATCAAAGAAGCCCAAAAGACCGATAAGGAAATTGAAGAGATTAAGGAAAAGATTGGCAAGGGAAAAGCCAAAGGATTCCATGAGGATGAACAGGGTACTTTATGGTATGGAAAACGTATCTGTGTTCCACAAGATCCGGAGCTTCGGAAACTAATTTTACAAGAAGCCCACAACTCACCGTATTCCATTCATCCAGGTAACACCAAAATGTACATGGATATGAAAGAAAGATTTTGGTGGAATAATCACAAGAAGGACATTGCCGAACATATTGCTTTGTGTGATGTATGTAGTAGAGTGAAAGCGGAACATCAGAAACCAGCAGGGTTGTTACAACCACTACCTATTCCTGATTGGAAGTGGGACAAGATTGGCATGGACTTCATCACCGGATTGCCAAGGACCAGGTCAGGATATGATTCTATTTGGGTTGTAGTGGATCTCTTAACTAAAGTGGCTCATTTTATACCCATGAAGACAACCTACACAAGTGCTAAGTTAGCCAAGATCTATATGAGTAGAATTGTATGTCTACATGGAGTACCCAAGAGTATTGTGTCTGATAGGGGAACTCAATTCACTTCCCATTTTTGGAGGCAACTACATGAGTCATTGGGAACAAGGTTGGAATTCAGTACTGCTTTTTATCCTCAGACTGATGGACAAACAGAAAGGACCAACCAGATTCTTGAAGATATGTTGAGGGCATGTGCCCTAGACTATGGAGCCAGTTGGGATGAAAGTCTGCCTTACGCAGAATTCTCTTACAATAACAGCTATCAAGCCAGTATTGGGATGGCACCATTTGAGTTTCTCTATGGGAGAAAGTGTGCCACCCCATTGCTATGGAATGGTGTGGGAGAAAGAAGTTTGTTCGGACCAGAACTAATCAAGGAGGCTGAAGAGAAAGTCAAGCTAGTTAAGGACAGATTGAAGATAGCACAATCCCGACAAAAGAGCTATGCAGATCCTAAGCGTAGAGAAGTCACCTATGAAGTGGGTGATAGAGCTTATCTTAGAGTGTCACCACTTCATGGAGTGAAGAGGTTTGGAGTCAAAGGAAAATTGGCCCCAAGATATGTTGGACCATTCAAGATTTTGAGTCGTAAAGGAGAAGTAGATTATGAGATTGAATTGCCGAAATCATTGTCTGCCGTTCACAATGTGTTTCATGTGAGTCAGCTTAAGAAATGCCATCCAGAGATGGAAGAGACTTCTTTGAAGGATACCATACCTTTGGAAGAGGTCCAATTAGAGAGTGACCTCACTTATGAAGAAAAACCTATCAAGATTCTTGAGACTGCACAAAGAGTTACTCGGACTAAGACTATCAAATTCTGCAAAGTTCAATGGAACCATCATTCCGAAGAAGAAGCCACATGGGAAAGAGAAGATGACCTTCGGAAAGACCACCCTCACCTATTTGCTAGCCAACCCGAATCTCGAGGGCGAGATTCACCTTAAGGGGGTTAGATTTGTAACATCCCTAAAATCATGTTTTCAAAGATTGCATATAATCCATGCATGCATATCATTTAGGGGTCAAATATCAAACTCATTCCAAAAAATCAGAAGCACTAAGTGCTATTATTTTATGTGAGAATGCATTAATCTAATGCTACTCTGAAATGATAGTATAATTGTTTTAAACCAAGCTTTGTTTCTCTCAGTTTGTTTTGGTTGAATGTAGTGCTTGGACCAAAATTTACAAAACAAATATGGTTTTAAAACCATCTTCAAAACATATTCAAATCAAATGCTATGGCATTGTTTATTTTGATTTTTCTAATAAGACCAAGCAAGTCCAATGAGACAGCAAGGTTTTATGTCTAATTTTATGAAGTTTATACTTTACAAAAATACAGAAAAGTTTTGGTTTTCAAATGCTTTTGAATTGTTTGAAAATGAATACTGAAATTCATTCTAGAAAAAGAAAAAGGATTTGAAAACCCAATTGGGCCTGGCGCCACCATTCCAGCCCAGCAAACGAATCAGCCCACCCGGGTTCCCCCTTTCTTCTCTGTTTCTCACCGCGCCCACGTGCATCCACCCGCTGACAACCAGACCCCACCATGCCCCGTCAGCATCGTCCTCAATCAACGCGCGGCCGAGGTGCTCCGCCGTTACCTCGCCGCAGTCACTGCCCGTGTTATTGCCATTGATGCAGCGCGTAATCGCTCCCCCCTCCTGGCTATTTAAGCCCCTCTGCACCGCGAGCATTTCCCCTCACCTAGCGCCACCACTCCGCCACCAGGCTGCGCGTATTCGAGCTCACTCCGCCGCTGCACAGACGCACTCCGGCGGGCGATTCCAGTAAGCTCCGACCTCCCCTCTGCTTCTGGCTCAAACGAGTGTGACCGCCACGTCCTTGTGCATCTGCTAACGTCCCTAGTTTGCCTGCTCGTGACCCAGGTCGCCATCTTCGTTCATGCCCGCAAACACCAGAACCGTCGCTCGACTCCGACGAGCAATAGCGGTAAGAATCGAGCACCCCTTGACCCCACGTGCATACTGTCAAGTTTGCCTTGTCCTTGTGCAACTTTTGACACCACTGACTCGTTCTAGGGTGACGCAGAGCCTCGGCAACATCGACGTCTGCAAGCACCCGACGCCGCGCACAACTCCGACGAGCTCCAGCGGCATCCACGGTGCGCCCCTTCGCTAACAACGACCACGTTGAGCTTCCTCGTGACCGTGCGAGTCTGGTAAGCCACGCCACACACCCCAGCCCTCTCTGTATTCACTGGAGCATCGCTGATAGAGCGCATCCGTCGCGCCACCGTCGTCAGCGCCGCCAAACTTTGGTCGCATGGTCCAGGACCGTTAGATCTAGATCCAACGAATCTGATAGAATCACTTATCAAAGGGGTACGGAGTAGACCTGGTCGTGTGATTTCATTTAGATCGTGCGGTCCACGTTAGCCGATCCGCGCGAATCAGTATCAACCAATCAGAACACGCCGCGTGTCTGTAGGTTTGATTTAAAATCAGAATTTAGATCTATTAGATGTTTAAACTTGTAAAATTCATAACTTTTGATTCCCACGTCCAAATTTGACAAATTTTATATCATTGGAATCAGGAGAGAAAATCCTTTCCATTTATGCAATGTGTTTAATGTTTTGCCTCTGTAAAAATGATTGTTTTTACAGAAACATTTGTAGGCATAATTTGTGTATAGTAATTATTTGAAAAATGTTTTGTTGTTCAAATAAAGTTTATTTGGCAAGTTTTGAACTTGTTTAAGATTCAGTACTGTCCACTTGTCTTGTTTGGTGTAGAAAATCATCACATGGCATTTTGCATGCATTCATATATTTTTGTTTGTATAAATTTTGTATGTGATTTGGTGCCATTACTTTATGTGTACATTTTGGTGCAAATAGTGATTGTGATTGTGAAGATTGTTGCTACTACCCAAACTACCAAGGCAAGTGGTGCTTCATGATTTTATTCCTATGTTTTTCAACTATGCACTAGAAATATTTTGCTAGACTTGCATGAATATTTTGATATATGTGCTATGCTTGGGAAATCCTAGTAGTTGTAGAATTGCTAGAAATTTCTAAGTTAAGATGCTTATCAATGCCATGCTTAGCCTAGCTAGTAGCAACCAAGGGTGGTTATATATTCATGCTATGATAAAATATTTCTAAGTCTTTAGACTTGAGTTTTTGCTTAATAAAACAACTAAGTGAATGAATCACCTAGGTGGAATGGAAAGAACGGTTTGTGTTGAGTGGTTACACAAGGCCCATTTCTATGGTTTACCTTGTGTATCTCACTTGTGGAAAGCCACCCAGGAACAAAGGGATTTGAGATGGCAAATGTTAAGAAGCTTCTAGTGCAGCCACATGGCATTATGGGCTCTGCCTGGATCATATAGGTTGCAATAACTTAGCTATTTGAACAGTTGGTGGTAGTGGGATGATAGGTTGGAGCGCGTCCATTTGGTCTAAGGGAAGGCTTCTGAAAGGTCCTGTCTTGGTGAAAATCAAGTCTTGTGGGGAAAGTGCACAACCTCTGCAGATGGAAGAATCTAAGTACTTAGCCATGTCCCTGGTATTGGAAAACTTGAGCATCAAGACATGGAAGCTATCAAGAATCTCCTCATCCCAATTTCTAAGTAAAAACTTGTGGTTGAACAAGGGTGAAGGTTCACCAATTTCTATTGGTGATTCCTTGGGGAAAGTTTTGTTAAAGAAAAACTTAGTGTTTTCAACTGATAGGTAAAACCTATTTTGAGCAAAGAAAGCCTAAGCTACACTTAGCCAAAATGCATATAGTATCTATACCACTGAAATTCTACTAAGGTATCACTTGTCAATACTATTCCAATGTATTGACCCACTGTGGCTATAACTTGTGATGTTGCAGGTTATTCTGATGATGATTAGGGGTTATGAGTCTACACTCAACATGCTTGCCTGTGGCACATGAAGATGAAGACTTATTTATCTTATTATATACATTTGAACTCTTGTATTAGGCATGTGGACATGGAGTTTGTAAAAGACTATGTTTGTCTCTGGAATGATATGTAATAATGACCTTTGTTTCTGTGTACTTCATCTTAAACTGTGGATGCTAGCATTTATCCAGGGACTAGCATTGCAATCATAGGGATCCTTACCTTTATAAGGGGAGGGATCTTACAAATAGACTAGTATCTAAACTTTTGACGCTTGCATTGCTGCTTTTGCAATACTCTACTGAAGTAGGTTTTATGGCTAGAGATTCTATTCTTATCTAATCAGCAACTTCGTCTTCACTTGAGTTGATGTATATGTCGACTTTCTTGACTTCATTGAAGAGCTTTAGCTTTTGATGATGATTCCTGGAGCATGATTTGATGTATACATCGTCTGTACTGGCTTTAGAACCTAGCAAGGGTTCAGAAGATACTTTGAGTATGAGTGTACTCAGGAAGTTCACTAGACAAGGAGTGTTTGATGCACTATATCTACAGCCACAGACCGTAGGTCGTAGGCTATGCAAGTTTTTGTAAACATTTCTTCAAAGGTTGCTTTTATTCTGAAAAGCTATGTCCGTCAGCCTTCACGGGTTTACCAGAACTTTCATGGAGTTCCTTTCCCGCCGCGTTCGCCGCTCCTTCCCGGAAGAGGGAGTAACAAGTTATAGCTTTTACACTCTGTAGAGGTGCGTCACTTTACCCATGAGATACCTTAGGCTTTGTTGCACGGTCGGGATTATTTTCCTGTTCAAACTTCCTTGGTTTGAGGCCCAACCTAAGATCCAAGCCAATCACTGCCTTCTCCGCGACCCCGCATGTCTCCTTGGTGTACACCATGCCCACCTATTGAATTATGGCAATGGTTTGTACAGACCATTCAGATGCCGGAACTATCATGGGACGTTGAGGGCTCCCACCCATATGCTGCATATCCTCTACAAATTACCATATAATATCCACACTACGAGTGATAACAACCATGACCCGCAAATCCGGCTCCATGCGAGAGGGAAAAGATACAGCTGACTTCTCCGTCCCATTCCAAATCTCATGGTCAACGCGTAATATACGGCACAAGAATCACTGGCGACATTGGTTATTAAATCCTAGGTGATATAGTCCTAAATAGTGGTATTCCAACTGCCAGATTTAATAGATTAGCTGATCACCTTGGATTAGTAACCAATAGTTCACATTATTATCAAAATAGTGTTTTCTGACCTTTTTCAAATGCAGGTGATGACAACACTGGATTTGCAAAATACTTTATAGAAAATAATCAAAGGACATGAGAAAGTGTGAACTTGCCTTTTGTGATTGCAAGATTATGCACTCACGGTCTTCAAGACAATATGATATCCAATATCTAAAATCAGCATCATTGGTCCGGTAAGGACTAATGTTTAAAGAAGCAAGATTCTTTATGCATAAGTAATGTAATGCAAGTTGATAAACTTGAATTCTGGGAATAACTTTGTTCTAGGGTTTGGATACTGGAAAGGGTTTCCTTGGAATGTGTTGCCTTTTTAGATTAAGTTTCACACATGTGCTTCTTATTAAGGCTTGTGAGTGTATGTGAAACAACATGTAAGTATAATAAAGCATACACAATAATGGAATACTCAAGTGAGAAATGTATCTGTAGACTATGTATATAAGGTTTGTTCATCATTTAGAGCTTTCATACAAATTCTTATGTCTTGTTTTATAATGTTCCTTAAAATAATAACTTTTGAAGAAAATGTTACTTAACTAAGGGAAAGTATTTAAATTTTAAGTTAACCTTATTAGGTGTTCTTTCAAGTTATAGTCTTTAAGTAAGAAAGAATTGCTTTATTTGAATAATGATATTAGTAGTATTTGAGACTTATCTATCTTGGTTTTGAACTTGGTTAGTTTGGTATTAAGATGCTTTATAACTTAATTATAACAGACTAAAGTTAACTATAAAACACATAACAAAGTCTTTTAGAATAGTATTTAAAGTATTCTAGACTAAAGTTAACTTTAAAGATATAGATGGGCTTAAGGCATATTGCTTATGTTATTTGTACCATGTGTACTTTAATATGTTTCTCTAAGGATACTTTAAGAATGGTAACACTTCTATTTGAATAGTGGTTTCCTAATTGTTTAGTGGTATAGAATCATTTTCCTTTTTATGGATAAGTGGTTATAGTAAGCAAGGAAATAATATTACTTAACTACTTATGGATTCAATATAGTGTTTTGGTTTGTTTATAGCTTGTAATTGAAATATTGGAGTAGGTTTTATTTCACTACAAGATTATTCTTGGAGATTTTATAATGGATAAAGATCTTTTTAGAAAATAAATTACATATATATAGTTGAGGGATAATTCAATAAAATTTTATTTAAAATAGTTTGGATCAATTTGACTCTATATTATTAAGATTTAAGACTAGTACTAATTATTAGACTTAAATTGGCAATTTTAGGAATATTAACAAATTTTATTTATCTTTATATGAATTATCATTTAGGGAAATATGTTAAAATTCGAGTTATTAAAGTATTTAAATTTTTATTTAACTCAAAAGTGGAATATTATATTTTTAATATGTAGGTATTATTTTTATGATCATTTTGGTATATTACATTTATTTTTGTGACTTATAAATAATAAAATATGCTTTTTACAAGGTTTATTACTTTATAAATACTTAATAAATGTTAAATACTTGTTTAAGTGAAATGACAATGTATGATTATAGTTTTAAAGTATTGTTTTTTATTTTTCCAAGATTTTTGGTATTTTATTTATATTTTAACATTAACTATTATTAAAATATGAATTATTAAAATTTTATTACTTATAAAACCTTTATTAAATAGTAATTATTTAAATTATTAACATAATAATGTTTGATAATAGTTTCGAGTTATAGATTTTATTTTTCTACAAATTTTCATATATTATACATAATTTTCTGAATTATAAATCAAGAGTTATTAATTAAACAAGATTTAATCATTATATTACATTTCAGAAAATATTTATATTTGAATTAATATTGTTTTATCAACCAAATAAACAGGGAATACTTTTTTTACCGAACCTAACCTAGACTAGGTCACTGACTGGTGAGTCACATGCCACATGGCATGCCCAGTTTTATTAATGTTTTGTTTACCGATGTTGTTTCTACTCCCATACAATGACAAGTGGGCCCTATACTGCGTCACCTGCCACCTGGGCAAGGACCGAGTCAAGCTTTGGACCAGCGAGGTCGGAGGTGAGCGCTCGGTCAAGAATTCCGGCGAACTCTGAGGAAAGGGAACGATGAAATTCACCCTCCTCAGAGCTCCCCTTGATGTTTTACTCCACCCAGATGATCTACAGAGCACGGCGCTTCTCCCCATCCTCACCACGGGCTTCGAGGAGCATTGCCTCGACGGCCAGCCAAAGCTCGCCGATGATGGCGTCGGGTTGAAACGAGAGATAGAGAGCGAGAGGGAGGATGATTTGAAGATGAGGATTGACTAGAAGCTCGAAACGGTCTCGGGCGGATGCTTTATATGGCTAGGCAAGATCGGACACGTCGGCACGAAGGTGATGATGGTCGGGATGCGGCGGCGGAGTTGGATCTCGAAATGGGCACGAGTCACTGCGCTCAGGACCAGCTGGCGGATACCAAACGAATTGAACGAGGCTCTGAGTTGTTCCTTGCATCCAGGACGGTCTAGGATTCCGGTGGCGACGTGGCTCACCGGCGGCATGTCGGCCATGCGGAGGAAGACAAGAACGATGGTTCTCTCATGCGTGGGACCCGACCGCCAGTGAGAGAACGACACAATATGTGGGCTTGGGTCGAGGTGGGCTGGTTCTGGGCTGCGAGAAAAGGAGCAAGTCTGCTACTGATGGTTGCTCTGAGCGGTGAATAGAAGATGGGCCTTGGTCTGGTTTCGTTTCTGTTACTTTTTTTATCATTTCTGTTTTCTTTTATAACATTTTATTTAAGCAATTGTTTAATTTGAATTTTCTTAATGGAATTTCTTTGCTAAATACTTGCAGCAATCATAAAGTTATTTAGATTCAATTTGTGGACTTTTATTATATAATGTTTTATTTCTTTATATAGATACTTTTAATATTTTGTAAGGGCCTTTGTTATTAATTTTCTTTCCATAATAAGCCATGGATTTATTTTCTTATTTGCTCATAAAACTTAATTCTTTTTAGCTCTTAGTTTGGAGGGAAAATTTTGTATAATGATCCTATATTTTTATTTGAGGCATGATATCCTAAGGATTTAATGTGGTTAATATCATTCTCATGAATCTAGGGAATAATAAGGTATATATATTTTATTATAACTAACAAAAGAGTTAGGGTTTGAATTGTAAATGCTTACCTTAGGGTTTAGGGTTCTTAATTTACTTATATTCTTTTGTTGATGTGAATAAAGATTAATGGCTAAACACATTGTCTTTATGTTTGTGATTTTTAATGATATCACTATTTAAAGTAAAGTATTGGGGTTGTTTTCTAGGCTAATTTATGAGAAAGAATTGATAAAGATAGTTCTTAAGCACCTAAGATAATGATGGTTGAGAATGATAGAGATGTGCTTAAGTGATTTGATATAGGAAACTATTCCTATAAAGTTGTATGGAGATAAGATGATGGATCAATCAGATGAAATGGATATTATGTTTGGTTAAAGATTTAGGGTTTAGTGTTTTATCCAGAATTCCTATCTTCCATAATTCATAAATCTGGACTTCTGAGTAAGGAATTCATTTCCTAGATATACTACTTCTCCTATCCATCATCATGTGTTAACATGATGAGCTTTACCTTACAAGAATACTCTTATCAATAATTGCTCCTCCTAAATCCTTTTGTAAATGTAATGAGTTTGACACTAAAGCTTTCATAATCTTTTTATATCTAACTACTTGGTTATATCAAACTATTCTACTACTGATAACTTCCAATCCAACAAGTAGTTCCTTCTATTCCATTCATATACTTCCTTAATCATCCATTACTAACATTATTTCAATAGATGTATACATCAAATTCTACTTCACCTCAAGTGCTTACTATTTCCAAAGAGGAATATTATTACTTCAATAACCTCATGCTACTCTAGCTTCATCTTAGTCATACTATCTTATATCTACTTAATTTCAATATCTCATATTCAAACCTCACATTATATTAATGTGACATGTAATGACTAATCTAGGATAATATATCTAGACTAGGGTTTAATCATGTTCTATCCGCCAATGCCACTTATACAGGATATAAGCATTCAATATTGGTGGCTAAAGCATCATCATTAATAATTATTTAATTATTTATGGCTTAGGTTAAGAATTGGTGAATCAATAGTGGATTACTCAACATTGATGAACAATAGACATTAGAATAAGATTCATAGAGATGATAAGGATTGATATGGAAAGAAAGATATATGGTGAATGATCTTGGCATGGTTTCTTTCCTACTCAATATAACTAAGAGTTAGGGTTGTATTACCATGATACTTATGGTATAAGTAGATGAGATTAAGATAGATCAAGATTTAGTTGTTGCATTCCTATTACTTAAGTTATGTTTATAACTTAGTATTCATGAGTTGTGTAATGAATACTAGGATATGATTACTTAAGGATCAAATATAAATCATTAAGTAATGTATTAGGGTTTAACTTTATTACATTTTATCTACCCTTAGATCAAATCATGTTTACCCAAAATAAGGTTTTAGCAAAGGTCATATTGAAACTTATCGCAGTCAACTTGATGATCTACTTCAATTCCATCAAGTTGAGAGAAACTTCAATCACTTTGACAAGTTTTGTTCAAAAGCGCGAAAATTATTCGGATTTTCTATGCATGAATGCAATGCACACAACTATGTTCAGCTTATTTCTAAACTCTAATGCTGGGATGTTACACAAACCTAAGGGCAGTTGCCCCATCGAGCTTTCTAATGGGTTTAGCTTCTATCCATTTGGTGAATTTATCAACTTCTACTAGCAGATGCGTAAACCCACATGGTGTTGTCTGCAATAGACCAACCATGTCTAGCCCCCAGACTGCAAATGGCCAAGTTATTGGTATTGTTTGCAATTCTTCAGCTGGAAAATGTGGTTGTCGGGCATAATACTGGCATCTGATGCATGTCTCAACCAGCTTTTCGGTGTCCGCCTTCGTGGTCAGCCAGTAGAACCCTTGCCAGAAGGCTTTAGCGACCAACGATCGAGGAGCGGCGTGATGCCCGCAATCTCCGAGATGGATTTCGCGAAGGATTTCAATACCTTCTTGCTAGGAAACACACTTAAGGTATATCCCTTTGCTTATGGTATATCCCTTTGCTCGTCTTTTGTAGAGTTGTCCATTGATTATGGTATATCCCTTTGCTCGTCTTACTATTTGCCGTCTTTCGACTTCATCATCGGGCAAAGTTCCGTGTACGAGATACTCCATGAACGGTTTTGTCCAAGCCGGAGGGACCTTTGTCACCATGTGAACGAAAGAGTCAACTCTATCCGGGTTGTCGATGTCTGCTCCCTTCTTGGATGGTGTCCGTAGATGCTCCAAGAAAACGCCACGCGGAATTCGTTTTCGCCCTGATCCAAGCTTAGACAGCAGATCAGTCGCCTCGTTTTGCTCCCTAGGTACATACTTAACCTTGTAGCCCAAGAAGCTCTTGGCTATCTCGTCCACTTCATCTCGATATGCCGCCATCATAGGGTTCCGCGCGTTCTAGGTGCCAGCCACCTACTGGGCAACCAAGTCGGAATCTCCACAGCAAACTATGCGCTTGATGCCAATATCCTTGGCTACACGTAGTCCGTGAATGAGTGCTTCATACTCCGCCATGTTGTTCGTAGCCTCGAAGTGGATCTACAGAACGTAGTGTAGCTTGTCCCCGGTTGGTGACTGTAATAGTACACCAACCCCCGAGCCCAGCTTTGATCCGTCAAAGTGCATCACCCAATATTCCGGGTTTGGCATTGGGGTAGCATCTGGCAACTCCGTCCAATCTGCGAAGAAATCCACCAAGGCCTGTGACTTGATAGCGTCACGTATCTTGTAGGTGATCTCGAAGGCGGCAAGTTCAATGCCCCACTTTGCGACCCTTCCTGTAGCATCGCTGTTGTTGATGATGTCGGACAGTGGAGTCTTGCTTACCACTGTGATAGGGTGCTCCTGGAAGTAGTGATGTAGCTTCCGAGAAGCAAGGAACACTCCATAAGCTATATTTTGGTAGTGCGGGTAATGCTGCTTGGACTCCGTCAAGACCTCGCTTACGTAGTAAACTGGTCGTTGAACTCCGTGCTCATATCCTGGTTCTTTCCGCTCTATCACGACGACGATGTTGATTACCCGGTTGGTGGCCGCCATGTAAATTAACATGGGCGCTCCAGGTTCGGGTGCTACAAGGATAGGTGCTGAGGAAAGTATCTCCTTGGGTTGCTTCAATGCTGCATCTTCCTCGTCTGTCCACCTGAATTTGTCCGCCTTCTTCAGCAACCTGTACAGCGGCAGAAACTTCTCTCCAAGTCGGCTGATGAACCGACTAACTGCTGCAATGCAACCTGTTAGCCGTTGTATGTCCTTTAGGCATGTCGGACGGTTTATGTTTAGGATGGCCTTGATTTTCTCCGGGTTGACCTCGATTCCACGCTGGGAAACGATAAAGCCCAACAATTTGCCGGCTAGGACCCCGAACACGCACTTCTTAGGGTTAAGCATCATGTTGTATTTCTAGAGATTATCAAAGGTTTCTTTTAAGTCGGAGATTAAGTTGTTTGACTTTTTGGACATCACCGCTATATCGTCCACATAGGTGTGAACGTTTCGACCAATTTGATCGTGTAGGCAACGCTGCATTGTCCGCTGGTACGTAGCACCTGCGTTTTTTAGCCCAAAGGGCATCGTGACATAGCAAAACATGTCATAGGGTGTAGTGAACGAAGTGGACAATTGGTCCGACTTCCTCATCTTGATCTGGTGGTATCCTGAATATGCATCGAGAAAACACAAAAGCTTCGAGCCAGCCGTTGAGTCAATGACTTGGTCAATGCGAGGCAAAGCAAACGGATCTTTGGGACATGCTTTGTTCAAGCCGGTGTAATCAACGCACATTCTTAATTCTTTGGTTCCCTTTTTGGGGACAAGTACAGGATTGGCCACCCATCGGGTGTGAAGGACTTCTCGTATAAAACTAGCCTTAAGTAACCTAGCTATCTCTTTGCCTATGGCACGTCTCTTCTCATTTTGGATCAATATTCAAGCTGTGCTCGGCAAGTTCCCTAGGTACACCTTTCATGTCGGCAGGTTGCCAGGCAAAGATGTCCCTGTTCTCACAGAGGAACTCAGCGAGCGTGCTTTCCTATTTAGGGTCCAGGTTCGTCCCAATGGCGGTGGTCTTGGAGGCATAACCTACCACAAGTTCCACCATCTTGGTCTCGATGGCAGCCTTGAATGCTGGGGCGGAGTCAGAAATCTGTTTCTTCGATGCGGGCATCTTCGAGGCATCGACCTTGCTCTGGATCTCCTTGAATTCTTCGCTGTAGAGGACAGCTTCTGTAAAGGCTGCTTCTCCAATCTCGCAGTCCCTTATCTTGGTAAAGCTTCCGGATCGGTGATGACACCGTTTGGTCCGGGTATCTTGAGATTGTTGTAGACGAAGCATGGCTTGGCCATGAAGGTGTGGAATATGTCGCGGCTGAATATGATGTGGTACACGCTCTTGAAGGGGACCACCTCAAAGGTCATGCGTTCTTGGCGGTAATTATTGACATCGCCAAAAGAGACCTGGAGTGTGATGCACCCAAGGGACCGAGCCTCCCGACCAGGAACTACGCCATGGAAGATGGTGCTAGTCCGCCTTAGGTTTGCCTCTGTCAAGTTCATCTTGTGCAGTGTATCCAGGTACATGATGTTGATGCTGCTTCCACTATCCACCATACATTTGGTGAACTCATTGCCATCAATCAGGGGGTTAATGATCATGGCGTATTGGTTATCCGTAGGGATGAGGTCTGGGTGATCCTTCCTATCCCAAGTAATTGGAATCTCCAACCAGAGCATGTATTGGGGAACTGGGGGTAGAGTGACCATCAGTATCCTCATGGAGGTCTTCTATTGTCGGACGGTGGGGGTGCCAAGGAAAGTGTGGAAAACTGCCACCGCCTTCTCGAAGGGGTTCTTGCCCTTGCCATCGCTCTTGGCGGCGTGCTTGGGGTCAACGTCCTCGTCCATGTCACTTGAATCCTTGGACTCCTCCTCCTTCTTCCCCTTGCCCTTGCCTCGCGGTCTGTTCTTTCGACTTTGCTTGTAGCCGAACTCCGGGTCCTCCTTGAGATCATTGATGAACTTGCAATGGCAATTGGTGTGTGTGGCTTTGCCGTTGGTGTCGAGGTGTACGAGGCATGGCATATCGCGGTACTCCTCGTAGGTTTGGGGATGCGGAGCGCCACCGAGGTTGTTTCACTACCTCTCTGCTGCCCACGACTAGCCCCCCGTCCTCGGCCACGTTGTCCACTGTCACCTCGTCCTGCAAAAGTCATGGCGACCATGTCAGAGGTTTGATTTTATTCTGGCGGGCTCTTATGCTTGGTGCTGTTGTTCCTCCGAGCTTGAGTTGGAATGGCCGTTGCCGACAGGGAGCCGCGAGCATCGTCGGCGGCAGCTGCGAACTCACTAGCCAGCTGGATCATCTGATTGAGATCTAGCTGGTGGTTGTCCTGTAGGCGCTTCAATGTATGTCGGAGCAACATACCCCTTTCCAACCCATTAATGAACATGGCGGTTTGTGAGTGCACTCCTGCGCAGGAATTCTTCATATCCAGCCATCGGGAGAGGTAGGCGCGATATGATTCGTCTTTCTCCTGCACGCACCGCTGTAGGTCGCCAACAGTATAGGGACGCTTGTATGTACCCTCGAAGTTCTTGGTGAACGCTTCTTGCATGTCCAGCCAGTTGCAGATAGATTTCTCCGGCAAGTCATCAATCCATTGTCGGGCCGTGCCCGCCAGCATCAATGGGAGGTACTTGACGGCAACGTTGGGGTTTCCCCCGGTGATCTCCACCGCATTGCCGTAATCCTGCAACCATGTAGCTGGCTTGGCGGTGCCATCATAGGGCTTGATGATCTTGTCAATCCGGAAACCCTTGGGGTAAGCTGCGGTCCGTATTACAGGTCCAAAGCAGCGTGGTCCCAGGTACGCTCCATCCCGGGCATCGTGGATCTTGTCCAGACGTGATCGTGCGTCATATGGCTCCGGGCTTCTTTTCTTCTTTTTGCCATCAGGGGATGGGCTGCGTGAACGACGCGGGCCTCCTCCGCCATGGTGGCTGCTAGGTGGCGACCGAGGCGGAGGTGGCAGTGGGTTAGCCTTCTTGTTGTTACCCTCCTGCAATGCCTCATGCTTGTCGCAATTGCTTGTCGGACATGGAGGGTCATGGCGCGACCTGCTGTTGTGTCCTTGGTTGCGTTCCCCATCATGACGGGCCTGCTCCGCGTTGTCGCGGATGATGATGCCGCGTTTCTTAGGTGGAGGCATGTCCGTACGATGGTGAGCCTTGGGGTCTTCGCGATGTCGGGGAGAGTGGGGCGGTGGAGATGGACGACGAGGTTGAGCCCTGCCTCCATGGTCGAAGGATATGGGGATAGCATCTTTCCTATTGCGCGCATCCCTCCGTCTTTGTTCAGACGAACCCGTCTGGGACCCAACATCAAGAGGAGATCTGTCCCTTGGCGTCTTATGCTACCTAGACTGGCAAAACGCTGGGTCAGAATCAAGCCTCTGAGAGGTGGCCTTTTCCTGCTGTTTCACCGCCTTGGCCACTAGGTCATAGACCTGGTTGACCGCTTCGGGCGATCTATCCTGCTCCAGAAGGGTCTTGGCGATAGCGAGGTTGAGAAGAGGAGTGGGCATCACCTGCCTGCCTTCACTGTCAATGTATGGCTTGGCCTGTGCCGGCTTCGAGGGAGCCCATCCTAGGTTTCACCGTACACCAGGATCGTTGATGACACGAGCCGGAGCTTTCTTATCCTTTTGCTGCTGCAGCAGAGTCTTGTACTGGGCCTCCATTACTCTAGCTTTATCTATTGAATTTTGCGTGTTGGCCAGATCTCGATCTAGCTTTGCGCCTTGCTCCGCGATGGCCTGCGCCTCCTCCAGCAGCTGCTGGCGCTTCTCGTCAAGCTAGACTACATTGCAAATATGAGCCACGGTCATAGGCTCGACGAGGAGATTGCTGTACATCACTCTATCAGCTGGAGTGACTTGGGCCGCAGCAGACGTAGACGCCGGAGGCGGCTGGTTTGTGGTGTTGTTGTTGCTCGGACCGGTGCCAAGTTCCTGCGGCTGCTGCACTGGGTTAGGTGGAGGCGGCATGACCTTTGCACGATCATTGTCGGCTGCAATAGGTGGTCCCTTCCCTTTGTCCGACGCTATAGGCGGAGCTTGTCCGGGCTGATCTTCATCCATCACCGTCCCAATGGAGACAAACACCTCTCGGGACGTGACGGCGTTGTTGGTCTGCTCGTCGCGCTTGTAATCCTCCTCCATCTCCTGCATGGCGGAGTCTAGCTCCTCCGGGCTGAAGTCTATATCCTCCGTATCTGCGTTCATGTCAGCATAGAGCGTGTCGAGCATGGAGTTAGAGGGTCTCGGGGCTTCCTCGATGACGGGTGGTGGTGGTGCAACAGCAGCGATGATGACTGGAGGTGGTGGCGCAGCTGTGGCGATGATGACCAGAGGCGGTGGCGGTGGTGGCTGAGGTGGAGGGGCATCGTCTAAGAGCGCAAGCGCTGTCTAGGATGCCTCCTCAGCCTCCGTGTAGTTGTTGATGGTATTCACCAAGCTTTCGAAAGTGAAGCGTCCTGAAGCCTGCTGCCGCCTTAGCATATGTCGGAGAAGGGTACCTTGCTCCAGTCCTTCCACAAAGTGATACATAGCATCATCATTGGGGTAATGACCAGGTTGTCCCGTATACGGAGCCATCTGGCAAGGTAATCGCGGGGACTTTTGCCCTCTCTCTGAATGCAGTGCGCCAGCTCAAAGATGGTAACCACTCCGACAAACTTGGATCTCTGTTGTCTAGACGCACGGGCATAGCCGGCGGACTTGCAGCGATCTTCCACCATTATCTCCAGCATAGGGGCGGTTTGGGTGGGCCTTGAATTTTTCCGATCTTTGCCGGAAAACTCCGAGGAGAGAGCCGACATCGATCCTTCCGCGAACGTATCCTGCCCGTAGGCGGTCCGTGTGGATCTTGATGCTCCTCCGACTCCCAGGGAACTAGTGCCTGAGTCGGTTTCACCGATGAAGAGGTGGATATCTCCGATGGGGACGATCGAGCATCACGTAGGGTTTGTCTTTGCCGGGATCCATAACTCGTTGGGAGGGACGATCAGAATGTTGCCGGAGAAGAGAACGCGACCGATGGCTACGGTTTCACCGATTCCTGCGAATATCTTGGTCCTCGCCCGCTGAAGAGCCTGAAGCGCCTCTTGCCCCACGGTTGGCGCCAACTGTCGTGGTATTGCCGACGAGTACACCATGGAGGGGTCCTCACGGTGCGTATTTAGAGACGTGGGGGAAGGCAGACGGTTGATGGGTACGCGGTTACACAGCTTACCCAGGTTCAGATCCCACAACGATGGCGTAATCCTACTCCTGCTATAAATCACTATAAAGGCAATACGCCGAGTTACAGGGATTGATTAGCTGTGCGAGGTGTATGCTAATCGATACTAGGTTGTGCCCCAAAGGATCCCATAGACCCGACTTATATAGTCGCCAGGTCCTAGGGTTATAGGGAAAAGTCCTAGCCGGACAGGTTACAGAGTCCTACACTGCTTACAACTATTCTAGCGTGTCTTGCACTCCAAGGCTCTGGGTACGTCGATGACTCCTCCGTAGCCTTCCTTTATCTGGCATGGGCCTCCCTTATGGATCCATCTAACTGGGCCGCCTAGCAGGCCATGGGCCATGGTACCAACTGTGGGCCACCCAGGTTATCCGGATAGGAGACATGCTATGAGGATACCCATATAGCATATCCCCAACAGCCGGAGTAGGAGGCCGTCGGTGTAGGAGGAGTAGGAGGAGGGGTTGCCGGAGTAGGAGGCCGCCGGTGTAGGTGGAGTAGGAGGAGGAGTCATCGACGGAGTAGGATAAGTAGGAGGGTTCGCTAGAGTAGGAGGAGAAGGAGGCCGTCGGTAGAGGAGGGTTCATCGGAGTAGGAGGAGGAGGAGGAGTAGAGGCGGTGGAGGAGGTGTCACCAGAGGTGGTGGAGGCCATGGTCGGAGTAGGAGGAGGAGTTGGACGGAGAGTGGATAAGTAGGAGGAGGAGAAGGGGAGGTAGAGAAGAAGAGGAGGAGAGAAGAAGGGGAGGAAGAGAAGAAGAGGAGGAGAGAAGAAGTGGAGGAAGATAAGAAGAGGAGGAGAGAAGAAGTGGAGGAAGAGAAGAAGAGGAGAGAAGAATTAGAGGAGAGGAGTAAAGGGGGGAAGTATAAAACAGAGGGAGAGGGCGCCGCGGGAATTCAAAATTCCAATCCCAAGACTTCTGTGGCACATATGGGAGAAATGCGCCACAGAAGTTTCTCCCCCTTTTTATTTTTTATAGGAAAAAATCTTCTTTCTGCCATAACTTTTTACTCATTTCGAATTTGGGGAATCTGTAAAATCTTCAATGGCTTCCAGCGGTTGAAATCGAGTAGGAAATTTCGAGAAATCAATTTGATACATTAAACATTTTTCCGACATCGTATGCAAAAGTTATGGCCATTTTACCGTGCCATGACCTTATTTTGCAAAATACATCTAAATTCATGTTTTTCAGTTTTCCCTACAACTATACCCCAAAATATAACTACATCTCAAAGGACTTATTTTTTTGAATTTTTTACCATTCTCGTTTAATTTTTACAAAAGTTAAAAGGCGATCCACAAGGGGGGTTGGGATCCATTTTTCCTACTCGACTTCTGTGGCGCAAGCTTATGTGGCGCATATGGTCACATGCGCCACAGAATGTTGGTCAGAGTGCGGTCAACGCGATTCCGTGATAGGGCCCACCCGGGCTTCCTGTGGCGCATATGGCCATATGCGCCACAGAAGTTTCAACTCTTGTGGCGCATATGGCTATATGCGCCACAGAAAGCCCGGTTGCCTAACCACGGTGGTGGGTCCCGCCAAACTTCTGTGGCGCACCGTCCCTATGCATGCGGCACAGAACAGTGAAAGGATCTGTGGCGCATTTGCTGTAATGTGCCACTGTTGTTTTTCTGTGGTGCATGGCAACTGATATGCGCCACATAAGTCTTTTCTATCTATAGTTGTTTTCGTAGCAGTGTCCCCTTCTTGTTCTTGTTGTTCTTCTTTTTGAGCATGGGAACATTCTCAACAACTTGCTTGTTGACTTGCACGTTGGCAAGTTGATCTTTCAACACCTTGTTCTCCTCAATGAGATTCACATGCTTGCAAAAAGTGTTAGAAGAACTAGACAAATCTATAATTTGCATAGCGGAAGACTTAGCAAGTCCACAAGTTAGTTGAGTTTGAAGTTGCTCATGGGATTCAAAAAGACTTGAGAATTTTCTCTCCAAGGCTTTGTGTTCCTCTTTGAGTTTCTCAAGATCCCCTCGACTCCTATCATGAGCAACACCAAACCCTACCTTCTCATTCTTAAGGATTTTAACCAAATCTAGAGCATGACCACGTTCTTTAGTAAGAGAACACATGGAGATATTATGGTCATCTACTAGCTTAGCAACATTTTCCTCAAGATTGATACTCATATTTTGTTCATCGTCAAGAATTTTTGTGAGTGAAGCAATTTCATCGGCGGCCTCTCTTTCATTTTTACTTAGAAATTCAATTAGTTCTTCCTTTTCATCTAGAGCATCCCTAGCATGATCAAGTTGACTTAGCAAAGCATCAAACCAAGTTTTAGTCTCCTCATGCAAGGTGGCAATGAAATCACACATGTTAACCAACTCTTTCTTTATCTCTAAACCTTCAAGATCAAGAGAGGAAGGTTCAGTTGAGGTGGGCTTGGAAGTGGGTGTTACCTCGGTGTCCTTTTCCATGAGACACTTTTGGTTTGAGGAGATTATTTTCTCATTAGGGGAGTCGAAGAGGGACAATCATGGAATAGAATTAGTGGAAATAGTAGTGACTCCCACAATCTCACCACCTTAAGATTCGGCATCATCATCGTCTATACCCGAAAGGTATTCTTCATGAACTACCATAGCCCGTTCGTTGTTGACAACATTCTTGTTGGAGAAGTTCTTGTTCAAAGGATGAGGAGGCCTTGACTTGATCTTGTGCATAAGATGACCACCATTGTCTTCTCTATTTTCAAAGGGACACTTAGCCACAAAGTGACTCTTGTCATTGCAATTGTAGCATGATCTTGCTTTGGGGGCCTTATTTGTTGAGTTGAATCTTGAGTTGTCCCTTGACCTTGACTTCATCCCTGTCTTGTTCCAAAAGGCTCTTGAGGCATGTGCAATATATTCATTGAAGGCATACTTGAGGTCCTCTTGAGGCCACTCACTAGTGTCTTCTTCATCTTCAACCTCCACCACCTTGGTCTTGAAGGCAAGATTCACCCTTTGGGACCTAAAGGCTCGAACACGAGCTGATTCCGCATTATTCTTGGCAATGGTGATGTGGACATCCCTTCTATTGATACAACTGTTGTACCTACAACTACACACATACAAGGACCCATCACAAGATCTCGTGCCAAACAACTTAACTATCAGGTACTTTCGTTTATTGGAAGTATTCCTCACATACATGAGAATATGATGCTGCCTAAATCAGATGTATTTCTTACTCTTAGGAATGATGGACCAAGCATGGATGAGAGGGACAAGCATTGGAGCATGGCCATGCGTGGAGATGGCAGCAAGCGTGTGATGATCCAAGAGAAGGCCACGGATGAAGATTTCAGAACTTTGAGGCCACCATAATGAAGAAAGAAGGCTTGGACGAAATATTCAAGATCAATACTTCACGAATTCGTCCATAGCTTAATATGATGCTGCGACACCTTTTACTTTGGGCCAGGCCCATGTAATTTTCGCAGGATTTTAATTAGCCACTTTTTAGAGTCCGTATTTGAGGGGAAAAGGACTTCTAGGGTTGGATTCGGCCACCACTTCCATGGCTGGCCGAAACCCCACCTTTTCGCCATTAAATACTCCCCATAGCCGTCCCCCTAGACTCGGATTTTGTTTAGACATTAAGTTAGCCATCATAGCAACTTCGCCAAGGCTCGAGCGTCGCAGAGGCCTCTTGTACTTCGCACCTATTCAGGATCCCACCTTTTCAAATAAAGCTTTCCTCTTAATCCGCAATATCTTGATTGCAATATTAGTTCTTACTTGTTCTCGATTTCAGGTAGGAATTAAGACCCTCGTTGGTCAGGTTGATCGTGTTCACGCAGGATCGGTAACCTCCCGGAGATTGGCCTAGCGATTGCATTGGCGCTCGTGCTCGCACGTGTAGTCGGATCGTCAAGCCCGAACTCCACCAAATCGACTATCACCATCTCATCGAAAGATCGGACACCTTTGCCCTATCAAATGGTCATGGCAATCACTTCACTCAAGACTTCTTGGGATGTCATCAAGTAAAAGTTGCTTCTTCCCTTGATGGAGTTGAGATTTTGTTCTTCAAAATGGAAGAAGGGCTTGTATGAACTTTCTCTTCATTAACTTGTTATCAACATAGGTAGAACCAAGGTCCCACATGGTGCAACAAAGGACCTTGAGCCACCTATACATGTCTTCGGGAGTCTCATCATCTTGCATAGAAAAGCCATCAGACTCATTGTTGACCTCATCAAACTTGGAGCTTTGGATTCTTGCATTTCCCACAAATATTTCAGTGAGATGATCCCAAGCTTCCTTGGTGGTGGAGAATTGCCGAATGTAAGCAAATTTATTGGTAGTAAATGCCTTTTGAATCATGCCCAAAGTAGTATAATTGAGTTGCTTGTCCACCACTTCCCCTCTAGTCAACTTCTTTGGGTCATATGGAGAGAAGCCTTCTTCCACAATCCTCATTAACTCAATAGAAGAGCTGGAAATGTGAAATTGCATTAGATATTTCCAATTGATAAAATTTGAAGTATCTAACATGGGTGGTGCTCCTTGAGGAATGATATGAGGCATGGGGATTGGTGGGTCCGGAGTGTACTTCAGAGGTGGGGGCACTGCCGAGTAATCCTTTCCCTCATCTCCCTCTTTGGAGGATGAGTCATCGAGACCCTCCGTGCTCTCGCTTGGGCGCTTGGGAGTTATTTGAGCAACAAAGCCTAGGCCCAAGTGAGTGGAGACGGCCATGGGATTCACCCTAGGGGCGGTCACTAGAACACTCGTGGAAGGAGGCTCGGTGGTTTGGGGAGCAACATGAGGAGTGGAAATCATGGGGTTAGGCTTAAGGGACTGTATCATTTCCTCAAACTTGGACACCATGGAAGTCTCCAATTGCTTGAGGTCTTCCATGGAGGCCAAATTCTTTGAGTTATCACTACCATTACCCACATTGTTGGCCACCATCTCTTAGGTCGTAAAGCCCGAAGTAAGAGCCTTGGCTCTGATACCAATTGAAAGTTCTAACTTCGGTAGACTAGAGGGGGGTGAATACGGGACTACCAATTTTTATCTTGTTAATCAAGTTTAGGCTTTGAAAAAGATAAAGTTCTCTAGATATGCAACTAGATGAGAAACCCTATATGCTAGAGAAAAACAACAAGTAACAAAGGGGTAATAGATAAGAAGTAAAGGTGCAGAGCGAGTAAACCGGAGAGGAGACACGGAGATGTAATTACCATAGTTCATTTGAACGAAACTATGTCTATGTTGGAGAGGTGTCGGGGCCACACAAGGTCACCCGAGCGTCACAAAGGCCTCACCTTCTTCTCTGGTGAGCTCCACCACAAAGGAGGGCTCAAAATCCACTAACCGGTGACCTTGAAGGCGCCAACCGAAACCTTTAAAATGAGGTTGGGGGGAAGCTCCACAACTCAATTGGAGACCCTCAACGACACAACGGAGCTTCACAACGGGTGCCCTTAGCTTCGAGGATTCCCTACACCGGCTAGGGTTCCAAGAACCCAAGAGTAACAAGATACACAAAGGATGGGTGGGGGGAATCAAGATTCCTTTGGTGGAAGTGCAGATCTTGGTCACGTCTCCCACTCCTCAAAAGATAAATAGGTTTGAGTGGCTAGGGAGAGAGATGTAGGAAGATGAAGCTCTAGTATTAATGGAGGGGAGAGAAAGTTGAAGAGCTATGTGTCGAGGAGGAAGAAGGGTGCCTTAAATAGGGCCCCTTCAAACAAAGCCATTGTTACCCCCGCGACACCACTGATACTACTGGTGGGAGGCCGATACTTCCGGAGAGCATGCTCCAACGGCTCGAAAGAAGAAAGGAGTGGTTCCCGGTTCGTCCGGGAGTTCCGGACGAGACGAGCGGAACTACCTGACCGGTACTACCAGCAGAAGTTCCGGCCCAAGTTCCGACATATTCGACACTTAAACACAGAACTATACTAAAACGAATTTGAGGATAGGCAGAACTTGGATCGGAACTATCACCAGAAATAATCGGTACCGAGGTCTTGACCGGAACTACCAGTGCCAGAGCGGTAGTACCGCTCAAGGGTAGGTGGCCAGGTAGTGTTCGTCAGAAGTTCCTGTCAGGGATGACCGAAACATCTGACCGGTACTACCGGACCAACTTTCGGTGTTAATTCCAACAAAATAGAGCACTCTCAAACAGAGAGTTACTGAACGTGAGCGGAATTTCTACCAGAACATGAGCCAAAACTACTGCCAGGCCAGTCCCACAAAAAACTGCGGGTGGAACTACCGATGCATGGTCGGTACTTCCGGTTAGGGAAGAAAAGGCTCAAACAACTCACATGATCACTCTCTCGCTGAACAATAGGAAGGCTGTGGCAGTGAAAATATGGTTTGTGCAAGAAAACATGATACCCCACAACCTTCCGGGGTGGACCCCCTCTTGATAGTACGGCAACCTAAAACAACAAGAAGAGAAAAGAAAAAAAACAAAGGGCGCCGTCTACGAGTCTTCAAGAGAAAGGTCCACACACCTCATAGCAAACGAATAAATCTGAAACTTAGGCACACAATTAAACCACATATGGGATTGTCATCTACACCAAAATACTTAGGGAAAACAATGTTCTTTCATCTATGTTCCAGAGGAGGCAAAATTTTACTATGCTCAAATGTATATCACTGGTAAAGTCGATACTTGGCTCAGGAATTCATGAGTACTAGATGAAGAATTATCTTGGGCACAATTCTGCAAAGTATTAGTCAAATTATTCAATGAAATTAGTCCATATGATGTGGTGGATGAGTTCAACATAATCAAGTAGGGCAACCAAACTATTAATGAATACACTGACATATTTGAAGAGAAAAAAGCAAACTACAAAAAGGAAAATCCTGCTGTAAAAGAAGCATATTTTGTGAAATGCTACATCAATGGTTAAGACCCGAGATTAATCACTACCTAAAACCACTCGATCCCCCTACAATATATGATGTAGTTGAACATGTCATGGACATGGAGGAAGCATTATCTGCCACCAAGCAGCAAAAAATAGGAAATTCACTTCTTCAAATAGCTACCAGAAGAGAAATTTTTCTAGTCAAACTCCGTACAAATCAAGACCTGCTACCGAGTCTGTTCCTAGAAAAGAAGGGGACAAAAATAGTCCAAAACCTGAAGCCAAATTCAAGGAAGCAAAACTCTACATATATTGTGGGAAAAATGGTTCTTTGGACACATATGCCAACAATACAAGACTATGCATCTGATGACTACTTGACTACTGAAGAAATAGAGGAACCAGGGGAGGAAGAATTGCAAGAAATATATACATCACATGATCAAGAAACTCCAGTTACTTTCCCAACATAGTTTGAACAACTGATGTAGATATCTCTACAAGCAGCCAAAGGAAAAGGTTCTGAAAATACCCTCACATTTGGTGTCATAATTGGAGGAAGAAAAGCTATAGCATTAGTAGACACTAGTAGTACACACACTTTTATTGATCTGAAATTCTCAACAAAGATCAATTGCAAAACTGAAAGCAATGCTATAGAGAGAATTCTGGTAGTAGGAGGAGGAGAACTGCAAACAGGGGCACATGTCAACGGCTTACAATATGTTTTCCAAGGGCACACCTTCCAAAATTCATTCAAGGTGCTGCCACTAAAAGGTTGTAGCATTGTGTTAGGTGGTGATTGGATGCTTCAACACGACCCTGTTAAATTGACTAAAAAATCAGAGATATGAAGATCAAATTAAATGGACAAGAAAAAATTGTTCTTAAATATGAATCCCTCAAGAAAGGTGTACAATTCATGTAATTGGAGAAATTACAAAAGGCATTATCAAAAGGAGCTACTGGCTACTGTTTATTCCCCATTTATTCTCCTAAACCTGTTAACTAAGAAGAGGATAAAGAATTATAGGACTTCCTAGATGATTTCAAAGATATTTTTGAGGAACTAGTGGGTTTACCTCCACAACAGCATGTGACCATGAAATTGCACTCCAACAAGCAGCAGAGCCACCAAGAGTGTGACCATACAGAGTACCACATAACGAAAAGGTGAGATAGAGAAACAAATCAAGGAGCTGCTAGAACATTCAGTCATTATACCAAGTAAAAGCCCATATGCATCACCATCAATCCTTGTAAGAAAGAAGGTTGGATCTTGGAGGCTATGCATAGACTATAGAAAATTAGATTCACTCACAATCAAAGACAAATTCCCAATACCAGTGATTGAGGACCTCTTGGATGAACTTAATGGAGCAAAATATTTTACAAAACTGGATCTGAGATCAGGAGGAAGATGTCGAAAAGACAACATTTAGAACTTACTTTGGACATTTTGAGTACCTTGTAATGCCTTTTGGGCTTACAAATGCCCCTGCCATATTCCAATCCCTCATGAACACTGTTTTCTCTGACTTAATGAGGAAAATTATGCTAGTATTCTTTGATGACATCCTTATATTCATCAAATCAAAGCAAGAGAACTTGCAAACATCAAGGTTGTCTTGGAAGTACTCAGATCCAACAATATGTTTGCAAAGAAGTCCAAATGTGTATTTGCAACTGCACAAGTGGAATACCTAGGCCAATGTATGAACATGGTGTAGCTATAGATCCAAAGAAAATAGATTTAATGTTGATGGCTTTTGGCCGATCCTCTTATCCCAAATGTCTCGATGGCTCTATGCATGTGAAACATTGAAATACTCTTACAACTAAGAAATCGGAAAAGTTTGAACCTTTTTGAAATAATTTTGAAACTTTTAAAGTGGCTTGAAACTTGTGAAAGGCTTTGGTCATTGTTGGGACGGCGACCAGGGGTGACATTTTTCTCCTTGGAGGTCCTTCCTTCGATTACGCACAGATCTGGGTTGATGGAGATGTTGTCAATGAAGTCATGATCGATGACAACAAAGACAAACCCATCAGGATGTCCACGACAACTTGCCGAGGCAGTAGCCGATCGGGATGCGTCGTAGCCTTCCGTAGGGGCCGCTGCAGCCTGCCGAGGTAGGTGCGACTGCACGGGTGGCAGGCGCAATGTAGATTGTCGATGCCAATGTCGGAGTAGAGGCACGCTTAAAGACAACGGCACTGGGCGGCTCAATCTGATCTATGATCGGTGAACCAAAAAGAAGTTCGGCCAAGTGACCGGTAGAGAGAAAAACCGATATAGAAATTGGAAAATACTCACCGAGGCAGCCGATCATTGACCGGAGGATGAACCCTTCTACGGTTCGCATGGCCACCCCACAGAGATCATGGAGATCGATCAACTGGGGGTGGCGTGGCGAAAGCGTGTTGCTGGCTAGGGTTTGGACCGATTTAGACTGATATTATGAAAGAGTATGAGTTTGCGGAATATGATGAATGTATTACTAAGGCTCATAGACGAGTATATATAGACATACAAGGATCATCTCGAAGTAAGTTAGGATTCCCAATCCTAACTCTAATGAACTAGTACCGCATATACTCTAACACTAACAAACTCTTTCTGGGAGATCCCGGGATATGATCCCCGAGGATGCGTAGTACGACCCTCGAGAAGAAATGGCATGACATGTGCCCTCGTCCACGAGTTTTTTGTGTGCATGTGTCATGTGGCCGATCCATGGGAGATATCTAACAACGACATGCCACCCTCCCCGATTTTTTTCTAGGATGGTATATGTAACTTCTATAGTTCCAACATAAAAGTGTAATTAGCAATATGTGTATGTCATTTGTAGTATATAAATATTATTATATAAACATAATAACATCATTGAATCTTGCTCTAAGATCTAGTAATGTGAGTAAGGTTTAAGAAATATATGCACACAACATATAAATAGAACAGTTAAATGAAATAAGTGTCAGTTATGATTTCGAGCTCTCACTACGAGGAGGGCAAACAAGGAGGTGGCCACAGAGAAACCTCAACCGTTGGTGCCACCCATCGCGTGTTCCCTGCTAGAGTGCAGTGGAGCAGAGTGATCTTGTTACTAGGAGCTCGCCGGCGCGTCCTCTTTTACGAGGGATTAGTGCTTATTGAGACGAAGAGCTAGTCATCTTTAGTGTGAGGGCTTTATTAATCTATTGGGGCTTTTCATTGTAAGACGTACACTTTCAAGTCTTCAGATTAAAGAAAGCTAGAGAAATATTAAAACAGATAAAAAGCACAATGATTAACTCACATAATCCTTCATTAGGATTAAACAGATTTTCTAATAGTAAAATATAGAACAACTCAGTTTCATTTGAATTATCAAACATGGTCCCATCTAGTTTCTATATCTCATTACATCAGAAACGAAAAAAATCATGTTACTCCCTTTGATCCAAATTAATTCATTGGATTTATCTAGATTTAGATGTATCTAGTACTAAAGCATGTATACATTCGGATCTAGACAAATTCGAGTCAATTAATTTGTATCGGAAGGAGTAGAATTATCTCAAGTCAGGTATAAATATAGCGGAACATGCAACAACAAAAGTAGTTTTGCATGAATGGGTAAACTCTTATTAGCACAAAAGAAGTCAAAGCCACGTATAAAGAAGAGGGGAAAACACACAGCAAGAGAACTAGTTTTTGTATGAACGGGTAAACTCTTATTAACTTGAGGAGTGCTTGGTCAGGTAGTTGGAGAAGTTGCTAGAGAAGAAGCCAAAGCCACTGGAGATGTTGTCATCAGACCGGAAGTCTTTGATACGATCGTAGCGCATGACTGTCTTGCTCTTGATGTCAAGTGTGACTATCCATGCCGTCTCCTCATTAGTAGGAACAGGTGTGCCTCTGAGCACGAAGTATAGAATGTGGGGGTCATCCATGCTCACAAAAGGGAATTGCGGCACAGAACGTGGGAGATGACCATGGTCGTAACCCTCCATTGCCCAGAGCTCATTGTCTCTGATCGGGATATCCTCCTCCCACTGCATATCATCGTCGTTTATCACCATCATGGTCCAGACTCTGATAGTGAAACCTTGACAGTTGTGTTGGTGTTTGCAGGTTGGGCATATGATAATGTCCTTGACAACTTTGACAAACTTCATGATTTCACCTTTGTTGGTGACACACAAAGTGCGGGAATAATTTGGGTAATCTTCATGAGTCATGTCGTCAATGGGCAACCGGAGGTACCGGAGCTCCGGTGTCTTATGGCGTACATCGCAGAAGAGAACACCTCGGTTGTAATCAGCCCAGCACAAGTGGCTACTGAAAGGGATAACCCTATGAGTTACCCAGCCGACCACATCCTGGAAGCTGACGCTGCTGCCACGGCTCCTGGCGTGCGTGAGCTCCCACTGGCCACCGCCGTTCGTGGCCTCCGGCGACGAGGATGAGTATAGCCTGAAGAGCTCGGCTTCCAGCGGGGCCTTTTTGACGGCGCCCGCGCCCTTTATGTGGAGCTCCGCCACCAGGAAGTGTTCTTCATTAGCAAGGAGACCGATCGAGCCACTATGCACCATGCGCCACTCGCGTCTCCAGGAAGAAGCATCCTCTGCGTCGGCCTCAGCCTCCGTAGAAAAGCAGCGCGGGAGCAGAGTGAGCTTGGCGGAGGAAGAGGAGGCCCTGTAGACGAAGTAGTCCATGGCGTGATCATGGTTGACCCAGAGCCCGTCAAAATCGACCTCGATGCGGAAGAGGACGGCGTCGAGGTGGGACGCCACGACGATGTCCCACCAGGAGGGCTCTCTCTCCTCTGGGCAGTGTAGGCACAGCCGGGACGACCCCGGCGGCGCCTGGAGGTCGAAGGAGACGCGGACGGGGTCGCCGTTGCTGTCCTGTGTCTCCGCAGAGGCCTCGCCGTCCGCGCGGAAGGAGCCCGGGTCCTTCAAGCGAAAGCGCTGGTCAAGCATCACCCAGCTAGGGATGGCCGACGGCTGAATCGATTGAGTTTCCGGCATGACGGATTTAGGGTTCGACGGCCGCGACGAAGGGGATAAGGCAAACCAGAAGTAGGATGGATCCCGTATCCCTGTTTTTTATTTCTATAAGAAGCCGTATATGTGGACTGGTTTGTCCTGGCGAACAATCATAGTATCAAAACTGGAACCGAGTACAAATCATGTTAAAGCTACGTGTCCTGCACCCGTAGTTTTGCGGTAGGGTGGGTTTAATTAGACCGTGGGCCGTTGTTGGGCCTGTGTTGAGTTGTGGCTGTGATACTGTCAATATAACAGTCGGGTGTGAGTTGTAAGAAAAGACTAGACCATTTAAGCGCGCTTTGCCGCGCCCGTCCATTACGAAATAATATGAAAAATTCTTGAAAAATGTGGAGCAGTACAAACATATGATAAAATTTGTATCTTTCAAATAAGTTCCTTGATATAGATGGTTGAGCACAGTTGTTTAAAAAACTTACTCTTATCAAAAGCAAAAATGAAAATAAAACCATTAAGTATGAGAAGTAAATGCAACTTTTATTGTCGACAAATACTGAGATTTGTATGCAATGACACCAACTTGTCTCAATCTATAGCAAGAGCAGGATTAAACTGATACAATAATAATTGACATGGGAAAGGTATATGCCTACTTGAAAAAATGATATATGCTTTGTATGTTCATATTTACTGCTGCGGGAAGAATCAATGATTTCAAGTCAATATAATTTATTGGTGAATAAATATATACCTTTAGTGTATCCTTGAGATTTAGCCAAACGCCCTGATCGCATGCCAATAAACAAAGTCAGTACAACCTCATTGCTCATCCTATGCATTTGGAACAAAAATATACCAAAGGGAAATGCTAGGAAAGAGCTGCCTGTGAGATCTAAAATAGTGTCCATCTACAGATGCAGTTGAATTTAGATATAATATAGAATTGGAATGGTCATGGCCACTCCATTTCGACAGGAAGATGGATGGTCGTTCTCATGTCATGAAAGATCCATTAACTAATAATAACTTGTTGCGCTAGTTCTTGGGTTTTGAGGTCAAGTCGATATGGTTGTCTCAGTTTTTCTTTTTAATTTGGCCAATTGTTTCTTGAAGCTGCTTTGTCAGACATTTTGTTTATTTTTTTGAATGAAATAATAGGCGGTGAGCTCCTCAATTCGAAGTAACAATGGTGGTGGAGGATGGCAAGCATAATATTCTCCTTTTTCTTTATTTACTTCTAGCACCTAATAGAACATCACCAGTTCACTACTCCATTTCTTTTGCATAGTGGATTTAGCAAAAACTCTGAATCTTTCTACAAAAGAATAATAATTGCTTGAAACAAGAAAACATATGAATATATATACTAATATTCTATAAGTAAATGCACATAAATGAGAAGAAGGAAACCTGATTGTGTGCCAAGATACTCTTTGTCGTAACGATCAATGATAGCAATTTTCCGTAGTTGGTAACAGATTGATCAACACTAATTCATAGTATAGTTTTTCCACATGTATGGAAAGAAACTTCACATGATAAATTACAAGAAATAACTCTTGAGAAAATGCATTCATGAATTAAGAAGATATCTTACCCCCCAAAAAAATCAAACTCCATGGTTGGATGCAAATTTAGTGGAGGAATCAATTTCTTCTAGTCTCTTCTCTCCAAGTCAGACTTAAGAATATTAGCACATGAATATTTCAAAAATAGGTGGGTGAAAAGGAGTTGGGCAGGTGCACAGCAAAAGCTTTGGCAAGCGAAGAAGACGACCGCGGGTTATCCACAAGATCGCAAGACGAAGGAGGTGGAAGCGAAAAAATATGGAAATGTATCCGCAGCCTCCAATCCAAGCATGAGAAAATATAAGGCAAACATACATTAAAGTGGTGCATGCTGAGTTTAATCACCATTGTTACAGAAGGCAAACAGACAAGATTTATCAGCATGAATGATTAATTATGACGGCGCCGGCGGTTTTAGATCGGACTGTACAGGACAGACGCTTCGACTTTGGGCTGGTAACGCCAGGGGTCAAAGAATGAAGAGAGGAAAGGAAAGGGAATAAGGAGGGCTGTTAGCCAACCGGTAGGCCCACACGATCGTTTTGCGGCCCGACAAACCAGGTGTGGCCTAACTTGACTTGTGGAGTAGCAGCCCGGTAAAAAAAATCGTAGCAACTGACGGTACGAGAATACTCAGCAGATGACCGTGAGATGGGCAGATCGGACGTCTCAGGATCCAAATCGCCGTGAAGACTCCTAGCTGGGCAAGTTTTACTGTTTCTTAATATCTGAGAATTAATGAACTATCCCGTCCTCATCTTCTTCCTCTCCAAGCCAGCTTCTCGTTCTGATTCCCCACCTCTCTTCTCCTCGCCGAACTCCCAGGCCGCGGCAATCATACCATCGGCGACGGATCATAACACTGTGGTATCAAAGACAGGCCGATTCACGCGTGCTTCAGATCTCGACGTTGTCCCAGTAACATCGACCAATCGGTTGTGAGTTTCCCCGGGAACTCGCTGTAAATCCGAGATTGGTGTGTGGGTGGTTTGGAGGAAGCTGGGACGGCTCCCAAAGTTTCCACCCCGTCCACACAGACCCGCTTCGTGCTCGCCACCATGGAGGCGTTTCAGGCGGTGATGTTGGCGAGGTTCGATGCGCTGGATGCCAAGTTTGGCGCATTGGAAAAGGTTCAGACTCATATGGACGAGATCGAGGTCAAGATGAACAAGCAAGTGGAGTCTCTCAAGCAGATGCAAGTTAAGGTGAATCTCTCCATGGAGACGCTCGGCAAGGTCCAGGCGGAGTAGAACCGCGCAAGCAGCAAGATGCGGGGACCAGTTGTTCCTCCGTTGTCGATTCCAGATCGAGACATGACGGACATTCTCGGGATGCATCCGGAGCAGCGCCGCGTGGAGTACCGATCACCACTTCCGTCCACGAGCAATGTTGTCCCTAAGGTAACATTACCATCACCAACACCTACCACTGTCTATGAGGAGATAGGTGGAGCAGGATCTAGTCGTGGGGACCGAGAGGATAACAGGCGTAGCTGGATGCCCAAGATGGACTTCCCAAAATTCGATGGCACTGACGTTCGAATTTGGATTAACATATGCAACACGTTTTTCCTGTTATACAATATAGCAGAAGGATTCAAGGTGTCGGCAGCTACCATGTATATGCGGGAGAGTGCAGCTCACAGGTATCAGGCATACAAATTGAAGAATCCTTGGCACAATTGGTCCACATTCTCAGTGGATGTTGTGCAGGAATCTGAGGGCAATGCCTAGAGCGACAAGATCAAGGAACTCCTGACTCTGAAGCAAACTGGTTCAGTAGAAGAGTACAAGAAGCAGTTTGACAAGTTGGTGTATCAAGTGAGGTTATATGATCCAAACATGGCAGGTCTGATGCTGGTGCAATGGTTTATCCTTGGCTTGAAGGAGGAACTCTGAGCAGCTTACCGAACACTATGGCAGAGGCAGCTTCTTTTGCCATGATACATGAAGCTGTCCTGGAAAGGAGTCAATCATGAGCTACCAAGCACTTTCCTAAGAGAACTAGGTACAATTTTCAGAAGGAAGACAATACTTCTAGTGGTGGTGCTTACAGTAAGTTTGAGAAAGGGGATTTATGGAAGGCCAAGCAGTTGAAGGAGTACAGAAGAGCTAATGGTTTATGCTATAAATGTGGGGAAAAATATGCCCCGGGTCATTAGTGCAATTTGCCAGTAGCTGATCAGATTAAAGCATTGGAGGCAAATGAGATTCTGTCTGATGAAATGTTGGACACTCTAGTGGCTCATGGGGAGAACCTTGGGGAGGACGGTCATGTCTCCCTAAATGTTGTGTCTAGCTGGCTGGCACTACAATTTTCTCTAAGCTGGATATAAGGGCTAGTTATCATCAGATCAGGATGATTCCCTCTGATGAACTGAAGACAACATTCAAAACTCATAATGGACAGTACCAATTCAGAATTATGCCTTTTTGACTTACCAATGCACCAGCAACATTCCAATGTGTGATGAACTCAATTTTTTCCCCATTCATCAGGAAGTTTGTTCTGGTCTTCATGGATGATATCTTGGTCTATAGTAAATCTGTAGAGGAACATGTGAAACATCTACAGCTAGTTTTCCAAGTGCTAGTTAAAAATCAACTTTATGCCATGAAAAGCAAGTGTTCTTTTGCTCAACCACAGTTGGAATATCTAGGGCATATCATTTCTGACCAAGGTGTGGTCACTGATCTAGAAAAGACTAAAGTAATGTTGGCTTGGCCAGTGCCATCTACTGCTACAGAACTCAGGGGGTTCTTGGGTCTGACAGGCTACTACAGGAAGTTTGTCAAGAGTTATGGCATCATTGCCAAACCATTAATTGTTCTCTTGCACAAAGAGAAATTTGAGTGGTCTCCTTCAGCTCGGGCTTCTTTTGATACACTAAAACATGCTATGAGTGTCACACCTGTTCTTGCTATGACAGATTTTCTCAACCCTTTTGGATTGAGACTGATGCATGTGACATAGGCATTGGTGTTGTTCTGATGCAGGGAGGTCACCCCATAGCTTATTATAGCAAAGCCCTGAGTGTGAACAACAAGAAGTTATCAATCTATGAAAAGGAATTTCTGGCAATTATGATGGCAGTAGACAGATGGAGACCATATTTGTCCAGGGGACCATTTGTGATCAAAACTGACCATCAGAGTCTCTGTCATTTAGAGGATTAAGTGTTACATACAGATCTTCAGAAGAAAGCAATGACCAGGTTGGTAGGGCTCAATTTCACCTTTCAATACAAAAAGGGTCCTGAGAACAAGGTGGCAGATGCCCTTTCTAGAGTGGGATATGTGTTTCCCCTCTATGTTGTCTCTGCTGGAGTGCCAGTATGGATACACGAAGTCCTGAACTCTTATGCTATAGACAGTAAAGCTCAGTTGTTGTTACAGGAGTTGGCTGTGGTGGGCAGAAATGATGATGGGTAGGAGTTGCAGCAGGGACTGATCAGGCACCATGGGAAAGTGTGGATTGGTGCTAATGTGGGGCTTCAAACCAAGTTGATTCAGGCATTCCATGCTAGTGCTATTGGAGGTCATTCTGGCATTCATGCCACTTATCACAGAATTAACAAGTTGTTTGCTTGGTCTGGTCTTAAATCAGTAGTACAAGAATTTGTTCAACAATGCACTGTCTGTCAACAAGCAAAACATGAACACTGCAAAACTCCTGGGTTGCTCCAACCACTCCAGATTTCAAAAGGAGCATAGCAAGAAATCTCCTTGGATTTCATTGAAGGGCTACCTAAATCATCTGGGTATGATGTTATTCTGGTAATTGTGGACAGGTTTACTAAATATGCCCACTTTATTCCTCTCAAGCATCCATACTCTACTCATACTGTGGCCAAAGTTGTGTTTAACAATGTGGTCAAACTGCATAGCATGCCTGTGTCAATTATTTCTGACAAAGATAGAGTTTTTACAAGCAACTTCTGGAAGGAATTGTTTGCCATGTTTTACACTAAACTCCAAATGACCAGTGCCTACCATCCTCAAAGTGATGGACAGACATAAGGGGTCAATCGGTCATTGGAGATGTACTTGAGGTGTGCTGCCAATGAACAACCCAAGAAATGGTACAACTGGTTACCTTTAGCAGAATTTTGGTACAATACTTCCCATCATTCTTATTGGTTGTTCACCTTTCAAAGCACTCTACAAGGAGGATCCACATTATGGCATGTTACCAGATTTACATAGCACTATAAACAATGAAGTAAAAGACTTTCTGGCTAAGAGACAATCTGCTTTTGAGATGTTGAAATATTAGTTAGAGAAAGCTCAACTGAGGATGAAACATTATGCTGACAAGAACATATCTCCACGGGAATTCTAGGTGGGGGATTCTCTGTTCCTGAAACTTCAGCCTTATGTTCAGCAGTATGTGGTCAGAAGAGGTTTTCCTAAGCTGTAATACAAGTTTTATGGAACCTACAAGATTCTGGCCAGGATAGGATCTGTTGCATACAAGCTGGAATTTCCTGCTACCAGTCAGATTCACCCAGTTTTTGATGTCTCTCAATTGAAACCTTTCAAACCCAATTTCACTGTAGTATCTACTGATTTTCCTATTCAAGCACAATTGGATGTGCAGGAGGTGGAACCGGAGGAGATTTTGGGCCGTGACAATCTCCTCGTCGAAATCCTAGGCCGTGACAATCATACTGCCGGCAACGGGTCATAACAAATCAAAACATTCCTTTATTTATTTAACCTCATGTACAATTATATGGAAACAATATGAATTTTTAAAACATGTGAACAATAATTTTTAAAACTATTTTTGTTCGTGATAGAGGAGCAAATCATTCGTGGTATGTCCATTCTTATTCACAACACTATTAGCACAATGCATATATAGCAAATTATATGCACATGCAAGGCCAATGTGCAAGGGATTCGTACAACGTCTTAGTGTGGCACTCAAATAAATTGCATGAAATATTGATCAACATTTTTGATTCAAGGATAGGAGAATTTGGCAAAAACGCACGAGGAAGGATATCCAAAACAATATCATTAAATATGCCAACAAAGTATTTGAAAGAGCAAGTTTTCGACGTCAATGTTGCAACAAAGGTATGAGGGAACTCTCATGACAATACATGCTTCGAATGGCATTATGGTCGCACATAAAACTTCAGAAAGATAAATTGTTGAACATTTTTATTGCAACACACAAAGCATCAATGTTTAATAGCAAAGAAACACAATTGTCATAAGGTGAAAGAATACCACTAACATGCTTGCAGTCAGACCATAGGGAAAAGCAATTTTTCAATATGAAAGATACAAAGCATGCAAAAGGTATTAGAGCTAGGTTCGATCTTGAACTTACATGGGATTTCTCTCAAGAGCTCTTTATTTTAACTCATGCTCAATCAAGGTTGACATTATAGTGCGGGTACCTACACACATCAATACACAAAAGGAAGAACGTGTGTGCATGGTAGATAAACCCATCATCCATCATGATGTATATTTTCTTGTGCACATCACCATTAGTGTCAATCAAATATAAGTTGTGTGCATGGTTAATATGCAAGTGGGGAACATGCTTATCATGGCATCTACCAAATCTCCAAAATTTGAGAAAGCTATGGGGAAATATAATTATAAACCATATGATAAGTATTGTTGCAACAACAATAAGTGAAAGAACCATTATTCATCTTATTACAAGCAACAAGAGAAATTGAATAACTATCATGACAAAGCATGTCCAAAGCAATATCATGGCTGCTGACAAACATATGGAAAAATAAATTGTTCATCAAGTTTGTCGCAACACGAGGGTCATTCTTATCATCATTGCAAGCAAAACATTTGGAAGATAAAGTGTTCATCATATTGCAAGCAATGGACAAAACGTTTATATCATGGCATGTCTATGGAAACATCATCACAATCAAATAATTCACATGATTTATGCAAAGGAAAAGTATCACATGAAAATATGAATGAATCATATGTAATGTCACAAATATCATCCATAGCATGCCAATCATCAAAATTCATCATGTTCACTAGTGGGATCATGACATCATCATCAGCTCCAAAGAATCACCACAAAATCCTCTAGCTTGAGGAAGCTCCACAACTCAATTGGAAGCCTCGAGGGAATCACACCACAACCACACAACCGTCTTGGGTTCCAAAAACCCAATAGTAACAAGCCCACAAGATTGCACTCACTGAATCTCTGTGGAGAACTAAAACCTATGTATGAAATTCAAGGGCAAGTCCTTCACTCCCAAATTCCACCAAATCTACAAAATATATTGAGAAATAAGAGAGGAAGAACACAAAATCTCCAAGATCTAGATCCCAAGGGTTCCTTCACAAAGAAGGGTTTTGGTTAGGTGGGGTTGTAGATCTAGATCTCCTCTCTCAAATTCCTGAAAAACATTCAACAATCATAGGAGGGGAAGGGGAGAGGACAAGCTCTTCAAGGTTAGAAATGGAGGAGAGAGAGAGCCAAATACCAGGATCATCCTGCTCATCGACATCAGCAAGCCCATATCTCAGGAAAAGCACATCGCGTGGTGACTGGATAAGCAAAGGACCTTCAAAGGGAAAGGAAATGTAACATGGAAATATACTGATATTGATCTGACATTGTAGAAGTTGATATACTATTTTCATAAATCTTGATTATAGTAAAGATGTTCGATTGCGTAAAAAAATATGCCTAATTAGGAGATGCTATGGAAATTCTCCTTTTTTTAAATGGGGATATGCTATGGAAATTCTCCTACAGACATCATTTGATTTGTAGGATCAAATGAAATAGGAAATAATCCTATAAGATCTTGCAACGTAAAGCTCACAGGGAAAAAGCATGGTTCAATCTACAAGATTTTGGTGTGTTGTATACCAAAGGAGAACTAACAAGGATTATTTCTTGGAGGTTTAATTTCTTACCTTATCTTATCTTACCACTATATAGTGTATCAATAATTTCGAATATTTTAACTGTTGGATCAAGACTCACGAATCCCAACATTGTCAGCCATTGGATCTTCTTTTCCAATCTAGCATCTACTAGAAGATTCTATTGACAATCTTTAGCACAATGAACGCTATGCACAAACCTCAAAACACACTTCTCTATCACTCTAGAATCTTCTCTGTCATTTCTCTAGACCATACTACCAAAATGTTCAAGTAGTAGCTAATAAACATAGACTTCTACATGATACAAAGTACAAAAACTAACATGCACCCATACTTTATAGACGTCGATCAAATTTAGGGCTCATTTGATTCCAAGGATTTGTAAAACATAGGTATAGGAAAAGTGCATGAATAGAATGGCATGACACTTAGAATCCTACAGGAATGAAAAATGCAAAAATCGGTAATATAAGCTATTTGATTGCACCGCAGGAAAAGCACAGGAAATTTTATAGGGTTTAGGTACATATCATAGTTGTATACACGTAGAAATGTTTCCAAGAGGTATCACCTCTTGTTAGAAATCCAATAGGATTGTAGTGAAGGAAAGAAATGCAAAGGAATTTTGTAGGATTTATTCCTTTGAAACAAACAACTCTATTAGAATTCCTATTGAGGCCTCCTTTGATTCATAGGATTGTCTCAGGAATTCCATAGGATTTAGACCCAATGAATTTTTCCCTTTGGATAGTGTTTGATTCATAGGATTGTTCCCTGTAGGAAATATTCCCATAGGAATTCAGTAGTGAATTTTCACAAGAAACTTAACATGAGGTCATACCTCAGGAAAAAATCCTGCCAAGATTTTCTATGCCTATAGGATTCATTGAAATCTTATAGAATTCCTTTGGAAATCTTTTGAATCAAACATGCCCTTATAATTATTTAAGTTTTACCTATTATAATACATATAGTGATGATATGTCATATGTAACATACCACCCTTTTGTGTAATATTAATGAGGACATGTTTGAGCATTGCATACATGCATTACATTTGCACTTTGATTCAAATCCAATAAAAAAATAGAACCCTAAATGTTCTCCCTCTCAAAGCTCATTCAAATGGTTTTGAATTTTGAAAACTATCAAAAATCTATGGAACCCAAATTGTTTACAAGGGTCCCTACAGCGCTGGCTTCTATGCCGCTTAATTTTCTCTGCACTCTTCAGTTGCCAATAGGTTTGACTAACCAATTGGACAGAATATTAAGACAATGCTTGTGGAGGAAAAAATTTGATGAGCCTAAGCCATCGTTGGCTGCATGGGAAATGAATTGTAAGCCCAAGTCTAGTGGAGGGCTAGGCATTGTTAACTTTCAGAAACAAAATGTAGCTCTTCTTATAAAGTTTTTGGATAAATTCTACAATCATAAGGATGTGCCTTGGGTACATCTTATCTGGCACGCTCACTATCAGGGGAAGGTTCCTCATGCAGAAAATATGTGCGGGTCTTTTTGGTGGAGGGACGTTCTGAAGCAGGTTGACAACTTCAGAGGAGTGGCTGCTGTTAAGTTGGGCCGAGGGGACACTTTCTTGTTTTGGTCAGATAATTGGATGCTATATAATTCTATCAGACCATTAAAGCATCGATACCCGCGGCTATTCTCCTTTGTTCTCAATGATCAGTTGTCGGCTAGTACAGTTCTGAGCATAGAGGATTTTTCGAGCTTGTTTTATTTACCCTTGTCTACAGCAGCGCATCAGGAGTTGCTTGAGTTGCAGGGAGTGTTGTCTGATCATCCGAGGTTGGAGGAAAATGACGTGTGGACATATAGATTGGGTGATAGTTATACTTCTACTCAGTTCTACAAGCTGATTCACTCGCATATCAAGGTTGCTGATGTGTATAAATGGCTTTGGAAGTCCAGTTGTATAATGAAGACCAGAATGTTTGCTTGGCTGTTGTTATCTGACAGGCTAAATACTCGCGATTTTGTGCAGCGTCGACACTGGAAGGTAACAGATGATACGCACTGTGTGCTGTGTCCCACCAGGTCATATGAGGATCGAGCTCATTTGTTTTTTGAGTGTAATTTTAGTGCCCGCATTTGGAATTATCTTCAAATTCCTTCGCAATCTGGAAGCAATATTCAGAGTGTGATGCTGCCTGCTAAGAGAAGCTTTAACAAGCCATTCTTCATGGAAGTGGTGATCACGGCAAGCTACAATATCTAGTTGCTGCGTAATGGGAAGATTTTTGAGGGGGAGAAGCCATCGTTTGCCAAATGAAAGTGTAAATTCATACATGATCTCACCCTTCTTCAGTACAGGGATAAAGCAAAACACAAGGATCAGTTGCTAGTTTGGATTGATGCTCTGCCGTGAGGGCATTTGAGCTCTGCTGGTGTGTTCATTGGTTTGTATATATTCTTTGGGTGGGTGTGTATATATGTAATTATTCGATACTCTCTTTCACTTTATAATAAAATTTTTACTGTGGGGCTTTTGCCTCACAGTCGGGCCGGGTTCAAAAAAAAAATTGAATACTTATAAAAGTCTCTAGTATTGTGAAAATATTCAAAACAGATGACAAATGAAATACAAAAGAGGAAAATAGAAAAAACAGAAAAAGAAAAGGTTCTCAGAAATAAAAAAAACCTAACCCTACTGGGCCACAGCCCAGCTCATCTCCCCTCTCTTCCTGCCGCTGGCACATGCGCAGCCCAAGGCCGGACCCGTACCGCTTCGCCATGTCCGTCGTCTTCATTCCCAACACGAAGCACCTTGGTGTCGTGCTCGCCGCCGTCCACCGCCGTGGTTGCACTAGGATTCGTGCCGCTGCCTGTTGGTGCCTATAAGATCCTCGCCGACGTCGCGGAGAACCCTATCACACCACTTCTCCTCCTCTCCCTTCTCCATCCACCATGGCCGACGAACCCTAGACTCCAGTTGTCGTCATCCTCGCCGTTTCCGACCACCCTAACCCAAGTCAAGGACACCGTTGAACTTCCCATGCTCGAATCTCTCTCTCCCTAGCCCCTCCTCGCTCACGCGCACACCCTCCTCCGTCCGAATCGACATCGCTGGCCGCCATCTGTCATCGTTGATCCCCGTCGTTCTAGATCTCGCCTTGCCTCGCCGCCAAGCTCGTCGTGCTCACGGTGAGCTTCTCGACCGCGTGGTGCTCTTGGTTTCCTCTCTAGCTTCTCGTATCGCCCTCCCCGTGCTAGCCCGCCGCTGGAGCTTGTCAGAGACGACGCTCCGGTGACCATTCGGGAGCGGCGCCTCAAACTTTTGGCTCGGCGCATCCGCGCGAGTCCAACGCGCCCGCATCACTTCCCCGCGAGCCCCCTAGCGTCGTCCCCAACCTCGATCTGCAGCTGATGGAAGCGCTGGCATCATGGTGACATCAGCATGATGTCATCCCTTGCTGATATCATGATGACATCAACATGAGGCAATAAATATTTTTTCTTTTGTTTATTTTGTAATTGTTTTCAGAAATTATTCATACGATAGGTGGGGCCTCTGTAATTTAAATAAATAGTATCAGAAATATTTTTTTTATTTAATAAAATTGTAAAAGTAATTCTAAAATTCAAATTGTTTTATAATATTCCAAAAATGATTTAAAATGAATTAAAATTGGATAAATTCATAACTAATTCATTTTAATTATAAAAATACAAATAATATATCAAAATATTCAGAAAAACGAGGTCTACCATTTAAAAATGTAAGCATTCATATTCATACAACTTTGAACCCTAACATATTTAGAGGAACACTGACACCCACTAATTACCATGGGTTCAATGGTTTGCCTAGCTAGGGCATTCCAGAATTCATTTAAATCAATGATGCATCTAGGGATACTCTATTACATGTTATCTTTCATATCATCCATATTGTATGAGCATTTCACATGCCATGTGTTGAATGTTGCTTTTCCTTTACCGGTGATTGGTTCTTCGCGAATAGGAACCGAATCCGAGGCTGAAGTCAACACCACCAAAGAGCAGTACCAGTCCAACGACGGACAAGGCAAGTGAGCCCCACTCATACATATGAAACCTATGCTTTCAAAGTATTTCAGTTATCGCCATATGCATGCGGTTCAACAGCCTTTTATCAGTATATAGAGTAATCCTACCTGATACATGTTTCCCTTTGTAAACTATAATACCTGATCCACCGCTCCTAGCATAACTAGGGTTTGGCTTATGATCATCGGCAGTGCCACAAATCAGTCGACCTTAGGCATGCTTAGGGGTCCGAGATCGATCATCCAGATGATGCACCGGAGATGCGAATGAATCTAATATGATAGGATGTTGTGATGTGATCAGAGATGGATAATACATATGCTAAGGTAGGTATGGGAGGCCACATTGAGTGTGGTTTTTTTAGTCCCATGCTAGCCACCCTTAGGAACTAAGTTCTCGCCTCTTGAATCAAGACGAGCGTACAACCACATGGGGGCCTGGAAACCCCCTTGACTCACTAACTTGCCTAGTAGATTCCATGAGTCGCATAGTTCGGGATTTCCATTCGATATACGCATCTTGGTTGTTCTTGAATGGAGGTGAAGGAGGTGCATTTATAACATGTAGGCAAGCGTGTCCGAGAACAAGAGAGGCATAGCCTCCATAATCTTGAACCCCGCACACATATCTAGGGACTAGCTTCGGGACTCGACCATTACGACGGCATATCCTTAGTGCGTGACTCATGGTCTTGGCGAAAGCAAGGTAAAGGTCATGGTCAACCACCCTCTGTCGTCCTTCCCATGAAGAGGGCTAATAATTTGGCATTAAGAGTCAGCTGGTAGCGTGTGGATAAAGTTGTGCACCCCTGTAGGGTTATAATCTTTTTGAAAAGCCATGTCCACGGTTATGGACAACTTGTGAACGAATTTTGTGATCATAGAAAACTATAACCAAATGATAAAACTTGGCGAACTAATGAGTGTTCTGGATTACTTCCTCTGGATTGTCTAAGGGGGTAGTTCGAGAAGAGAGGTTCAGATGGTATTGCTACTAAGTGGATATCGAAGATGCTTCTAAGAGAAATAGTTGTAGTCTTTGTATCCCTTTTCAAAATGATCTGACTAGACGAGTTTCTTTTCCATCTGGTTTACAAAAACAAAGATGGTTTTATGCAAAATAACTCCACTAGCCATAAGTCTTGTAGAGTACACCCTATACTTAGCCTTGCCTCATTGATGTTATTCTACAGATGAAGTTATGCCAACTGAAGGTGGTTTCTACATCGATGTCGACGAGTATTTGGGGTTCCCGGGAAGCATCCTAGGATCTATGGAAGGGCCGTACTTCTGTCTAAGGCCTCTTAGTCCCTTTGCTAAGTTTTTTTATTTAAAACAACTTGTTTGCTTCCGTTGTTTATTGTAATGATGGGTCTATGACCCCTGGCTTGTATGACTAGTTTGTAACTCTTTTAAGAGTTTACCTTAATAATGTATGGTTTGTATGTTCTGTAATGTTACCGATCATTCCATGCGTGCGCCGGAACTCGGGTTAGGCTTATGTCAGACGAAGGTCTAATATTTTTCTAATCCTGATTTCGGGTCATGACACCATACTTCCAGTATCTGAGTCTCACGTAAGTACTACTAGTAGATATCATATTTTCCACAGGATGTACAAGGATACAAAGCAATACTATTAGCAGAACTCAATCCTATGAATCAAACTACTTATATGTAAGAAAACTTCCTAAAAATATTGCATTCCTCTGAAATTCTTAGGTAATTCCTTCAAAACAAAGAGGCTAAAATTCCTACTAACCAATGAAAGTTCAGAAAAATTACCTTACATCGATTCAGGAATAATATCTGAATCTTGCGTAAGTACTACAAGTATATATCATATTTTCGATGGGATGTACTAGGAGCAAATAAATACTATCAGCAGAACCCAATCATATGAATCAAACTACTTATATGTAAGAAAAAAACCCAAAGATCACATTCCTCTAAAATTCCTAGGGAATTCCTTCGAATCAAAGAGGCTAAAATTACTATGAAATTCCTACTAACCAATAAATGTTTAGAAAAATTAGCTTACATCGATTCAAGAATAAAGCTAATAAAATACGTAGGGAGGAGAATTTATGATATGGACACGACGGAGGAGGTGCAGCCCAATTTCAGGACTCCATCAAGCTAGGTATGTCTTTGTAATTTAATAATTAAGTTTTATTATTCCTGGTCATGTCGTGGGCCAATTAGATTTTATTATGTGTGTGGGCTTGGTTTGGGTCTGTCCAACCAAGTCGAGTCGCGACCCAACTAGTGGGGCGCCCCAGCCCTCATATAAGGAGCTGGCCGAGTTAGGGTTTAGGGAGTTCAACTGTTTAGTATAAAATCTATATTGTGCTCCAACGTGTATCCCTCCGGGGATGGTGATACCGTTTATCAGATTATTATAGAGATTGCTTTGGAGGTTCTTGTGTGCATCAAGGATTATCAAGCTGTGGTTTGAGGTGTTTTGTTTATCAATACATTGCTTGCTGGATTGATTCCTCTTCTTTAGGTTGCGTTCATCGCGTAATTGAAATATTACCTACTTGGTTGACTCGCTGTGAAAGATCGATACAAAACTATAGGATCATCAGGACGATCCTTAACAAGTGGTATCAGAGCACTCATTGATCATAGCATGTTTTTTGATCATTTGTGGAATATTTTTCTACAAGTAGTTTACAAATCGGTTGTGGAGAAGAGATTAGTTTTCAGATCATATTGGTGGCGGATTGATCTTCACTTTGCGAATTCACGTCGACAGTCAAGTAAGATCGGTGAGGAGTTTGAAGTTTCGTCAGCGACGAGTTCACCCAGATCGAGTTGTTCGTGAGCTTTGCGTCGGTAGTTTTTTTTGTCTGAAATCCGGTCGTTTTGCCGAGTCCAGGCTGCGGTGACCTAGCATACCACTGCATGATATAGTATACTATAGTCGTTGACATAACATCAATGAAACATCGTTCACTAGTAATACATCCCTCAGAATGGCACAACAGAAACACAGCGGGTCCAATACATGGCTAAAGGTTACAACTCACTCTTTACACAAGATCCAGAGAATACTCTAGGTTAAAGAGAGAGAAAGAACTTCTTACGGAGAAGAATCAAAGATAAATAACACAAGAACGATTATACTATTAAGTCTAGTATTCTGGCTAAGAGGTTGGCATTGCTGCTATCGCAACGCACTATAGAAATAGGTTCTTTGGCTAGAGATTATATTCCTATCTAATCAGTAACTTCATCTTCACTTGAGTTGAGGCATATGTTGTCTTCCTTGTCTTCATTGAAAAGCTTTAGCTGGGCATGATAAGTCCTGGAGCATAACTTGATGTAGACATCGTTTTAATGGCTTCAGAATCTAGCAAGGGTTAAGAAGTTACTTTGAGTACGAGCATACTCATAAAATTCACTAGAAAAGGAGTGTTTGATGCACTATAACTACAGCCACAGACCGTAGGTCGTAGGCAATGCAAGTTTTCATAAACATTTCTTCAAAGGTTGCTTTTATTTCGAAAATCTATGTCCGTCAGCCTTCACGGGTTTACCAGAACTTTCATGGAGTTCCTTTCCCGCCGCGTTCGCAGCTCCTTCCAGGAACAGGGAGTAACAAGTTACAGTTCTTACACTCTGTAGAGGTGTGTTACTTTACCCATGAGAGATCAACTCTTTGTTGCACAACCGGGCAGCTTATTCCCGTCCATAGTTCCATGATGTGGGGCCTAGAATATGATCCAAGCCAATCACTGCCCCCTTCGCGGCCTCGCATGCCTCCTTGGTGTACAACATGCCCACATAAAGAATTACGGCAATGGTTTGTACAAACCGTTAGATGCCAGAACTATCATGGGACGATGAGGGTTCCCACCCATATGCTGCATATCCTCTATGAATTACCAATTAATATGCACGCTTCGAGGATAACAGCCATGACCTGCACATTCGGCTTCATGCAGAGGAAGAAGATACAGCTGACTTCTCCGTCCCATTCCAAATCTCATGGTCAACGCGTAATATGCGGCGCAAGAATCACTGGCGACATTGGTTGTTAAGTCCTAGATGATATAGTTCTGAACAGTGGTATTCCAACTGTCAGATTTAATAGATTAGCTGATCACCCTGGATCAGTAACCAATAGTTCACATTATTATCAAAAATAGTGTTTTAAGACCTTTTTCAAATGCAGGTGATAACAACACTGGATTTGTAAAATTTTACAGAAAATAAACAGTGGACATGAGCAAGTGTGAACTTGCCTTTTTGTGATTGCAAGATTATGCACTCACGGTCTTCGAGTCAGTATAAGATCCAAAATCTGAAATCAGCATCATTGGTCCGGTAAGGACTAATGTTTAAAGAAGCAATATGCTTTTATGCATAAGTAATGGGATGCACGTTCTAAACGCAAATCCCGGGGATAACTTTATCCTAGGGTTTGGATTCCGGAAATGGTTACTTTGGAATGTGTGGTCCTTTTAGATAAGTTTCATATTTGTACTTTTATTAAAGCTTAGGAGTGTGTGTGTGAGCAAAATATATTTATGTAGCAATAAAATATACACTTATGAAATGCTAGTCAAGATTGCTTATACAAGAGTTCTTGTTTGAAGTGGCAAAAAGGATAACCTTCGAAGAAAAGGTTCCTCTTCTAAGGTCTAAAAAAACTTTGTGGTTAGTTAGTGGTGGTTGATGTTATTGGTTTGCTCAAATGGTTTAGCTTGAGTTGCTTTATAACTTAACTACTTCAGACCAAAGTTAACTATAAAACATATAATAATGTTTATAGTGTTATATTAAGATTATGTATACTAAAGTTAACTTTAAAACAAAGATAGTTTGAAAGTATAATGCTTATGATATTTGTACTTTGTGTATCTGGAATGTTTTCTTTAAGTTATTTAAGAATGGTTATTCTTTTACTTGGTGTAATGGTTTCTTGATTCTATAATGGAGTAGTATCACTTATCTTTTATAAAGGAGTGGTTATGGTTTTATAAACCAAAATATAATATTGCTTTACTACTAATGGACTTATTTATAATGTTGGGGTAGTTTTTTGTAATCTGATGGGTAAAGTAGATAGAAAAGGTTTGGTGTATTCTTAAATTGTTCTTTAAGGGTTTTATTATAAATGGAAATCTTTTTAGAATATGATCTTCATTTAAGGTTGAGGACAATTTAATAAGAGGGTATTTATAATGTTTTAAACCATTATGGCCTTATATTATTAATAATTTGGACTAGTACTATTTATTAGACTTATTTGACTCATTTTAGGAATATTAATAAACTTTATTTATCCTTATATGAATTATTAATGAAGTAAATAAGTTTAAATTTGAGTTATTAAATTATTTGAATTTTCATTTAATTCAAAAGTGGAATATTATATTTTTAACATGTAGATATTATTTTTGTGATTATTTTGGTATATTACATTTATTTTTGTTGTTTATAAATAATAAGATATAATTTTTAAAATTCTTATTACTTTATAATTACTTAATAAATAATAAATATTTAATTAAGTGAAATAATAATACACGATTATAGTTTTAAATTAGAATTCTTATTTTTCTAAGATTTTTGGTATTTTATTTATATTATTAACATTTATCATTATAAAAATATGAATTATCAAAGTTTTATTACTTATTAAACATTTATTAAATAATATTTATTTAAATAATTATCATAATAATATTTGATAATAGCTTTAGTTTGTAGATTTTATTTTTCTGAAATTTTTCATATATTATACACATTTTTCTGAATTATAAACAAAAGTTATTAATTAAACAAGATTTAAGCATTTATTTGATTTCTAGAATATTATTAATTGAATTTATAACATTTTATTTCTTTTTTAAACAAGACATACTTTTTACACCGTACCAAGAGCTAGCCCCAATCACTGACTAGTGGGCCAGAGACCACCTTAGCACGCTGTGTAAAGAACATCCATTTATTATCGACCCTGCCTTGACCCCCAGTCAATGACATATGGGCCCAAGGCCATGTCATCAACCACGCGGCAAAGACTGGTTAAACGAGCTGACGTGGTTCGATCATGAGGTGAGCATGACGTAACGATGGCGTCAGCACCACCATCGCCGCTAGTGGTTGGTCGCTAGCGACGATCTACTGTGCCCCAGCAAGCGAAATAAGCCTAGTTCGAATCAGCACAACCTACTAAACCTAAAAGTGGCGGCGCCGCTCGGAAATGGCCATCGGAGCTTCAGCTCCGATGAACTCCGACAGTGTCCAACGGTGGTACAAGGTGAAACGACGATTTACAACGAGATCACGCGATTAAAGGTGACTGGAAGGTTCAGGAACTCACCCTGATGATGATAGAGTGGTCGAGGAGGCTTGGGGAGGCGTGACGACGGTGAATCGATGGTAATGGCCACGGCGGCCGAGGAAAAGGAACACTCGATTTCACATGATTCCCGGTGAGCGGGCCTCCGTGCTTGGTCCTAGATGGTTTAGTCCATGACGGCGCGTCTAATGGTGGCTATCACGAGGCAAGGGGTGGTTGGAGTTTGCCGAAACGATGAACTCCGATGAGCTAGGTTTTCGAGTGAAGAAAAGAAGTGAGTCTGGGAAGCGAGATTGAGGATGAGGACGAGCAGGGTTGTCGCGGTGGCCTTCTTATCCTCTCCTGATAACGGCGGCGTCGATCTTGGCGCAACGACGACGATGACGGCATCAGGCGGCGGCGAGCTCCGCTAGCGAGCTGTCTATGTGCGTGACGATGACGACGATGGTTGTTTTGCGGATAACCCCCTGGATATTCTTTCGGCTCAACCCGCGGTCCTCTCATGACCCCACTTGTCATTCACAGATAGAAACGAGTTGGGCTCGGTGCTGGGCTTTTGTGGGCCGCAGATGGCGTCAGATAGGTATAGGGGTGTTGGGCCACGGCCAGGTAGTGTTTTTATTTGTTTTATCCTTTTTCTATTTTCTGTTTTCTTATTCAGATTTGAAGTTGATTTATATTTTGAACATTTCTTTGTATGAGTTATTTGTTGGATATTTGCAACAATACTAAAACATATTTGGTATCCTTTGTGAACTTTTATCATATCATCTTTTTGTATTTCTTTTATTTACTTAATATGAACCCCTTTTTAATAGTTTGTAGAAACTTTTCTTATTATTTTTATCTCCTATTGAAGTTAGGGATTTCTTGAATGATATATTCTTATTTGCTTATCCACTTAACTCTAGTTGGATCATAGTTTGAATAGAAACTTTAATATGTATAATGAGCCTATATCATTATTTAATGCATGAAATATAAAAGACATTAATATGGTTATTACTACTCCTGTTAATTTGGAAAATTTCAATGTATCTATTTTATTATGATAAATAAAAAGGTTTAGGATTTTAAATTATGATTATTTACCTTTGGGTTTAGGGTTTTTCCTTAAAATACTTAGACTCCTTTATGGATGTGGTTAAATATTCAATAACTAAACATATGGTTTTCTGTTTGGGATATTTTTTGACATCACCTTTAGTGCTTGAAAGTTATATCTTGAATGTTTTATAGAAAGAAATTGATAAAGATATACTTAAGCACATACAGTTATGATGGTTGGAATTAACAGAGATGTGCTTATATGATTTGCTATAGGGAAATATTTCTATAAAGTGTTATACACATCAGATGATGGATCAATAGCATGAGATGGATATTATGTTTGATTTGAGATTTAGAATTGATTGCTTACCAAGATTAAATAGGAAAATGATTTATAACATATAATTATATTTCACAATCTTGGATTTCTAATTAAGGAATTCCTTTCCTAGATATAATACTTCTTCCTATCCATCATCATGGTTAGTATGATGAGCTTACTCATTAAAATCTTCTTATTCATATATAATTCTTCTAAACTCATGGATGAATCCAACTACCTTTCTCTAAAGTTGACTATCCTTTAAGATGAATGACACTACTTTTATAACTCTATGTTATATTAGCTGTAATTGAATAATATCATCTTAGATTCACTTTACTCCAATAACTCACACTCAAACCCTAAATCATATTTATGTGGTTTGTAGTGACTACTATATGATAACTTACCTCTACTAGGTTTTCAACCATATTTTATCCACCAATACCACTTATACATGACATAAGTATTCAATCTTGGTGAATAAGGCTTGATCATTATAATATTTTGATCCATTATGGTTTAGATTTCCAGTTGGCTAAACAAGGCTCCATCAATACAACATTACAGTTGTATTATAATTATCTTCTGTTTAGCTCTATTGGATTAAGAGATATAATTCATTAACCATACCTACTTGATCCAATAGGACTACTCCTGGTAACTATCTTCAGACTTCATCCTTGTAATCTCCTTTTCTATCAAGGAGGGATTTAACTCCATTAACTATCTTTTTGATTGGATTCTTTTCAATCATTCTTATCAAATAACTAACATCTGAAACTAGCATCACTATTCACCTTTTCTTAGTTGTTTCTTTCTAAACACTTATTTGTAAGTGGGGTTATTATCAAGTACTTGATAGGTTGAGAATGGATGAATCAATAGTTGATTTCTCAACATTGATGAACAACAGACATGGCAATATAACTCAACGGAGATGATAAGGATTGATATGGAAATAAAGATATATGGTGAATGATCTAAACTTAGTTTCTTTCCTACCCAACCTTATTTCAGAAGTAGGGTTAGAAATTACCATGATACTCAGGGTACATGCAGATGGAATTAAGATATAGTTGTTAAATTCATATTTGGTGTTATATCCTCTAACTTGGTATTAATGAGTGATTATAATGAATACTATAATATGATCACCTAATGATCAAGTATAATTCACATTGTATTAAGATTTAACTGATAGCACATTTGATCTACCCTTAGAACAAATCTCCCTTACCCAAAATAAAGTTTTAGAAAAGATCTTATTGAAGCTTATCGCAATCAACTTGATGATCTACTTCAGTTCCATCGAGTTAAGAGAAGCTCCAATCACTTTGACAAGTTCTGTTTTAAAAGTGCGAACATTATTCGGATTTTTTAGGCATGAATGCAATGCACACATCTGGGTTCAGCTTATTTCTAAGCTCTAATGCTGGGATGTTACAGACTCTCCTCCTTAAAAGAAACTTTGTCCTCGAAGTTCGCAAACTCTCACGTTTCGGAGTAAGAAACTGTTTTGTAATGGTTACTACCTTCTCCACTCAATGATGACCTTAAATGGAATTAATTGTAGTATTCCACTACCTGATTAGATATCCTAATCCAATTCTTTTTTATTTAAGCATCAACTGCATTACTAATTTAAGTATAGTTTAGAGATTCACACTAAAACAAGTTTTACGTTTCTATATACTCGTGTTTGTAGTCAAAAGATTATATTTCTATTACTGTCATAGAATAGTTGATACTGGTACTCCTTCAAAAATCGGATTTGAACTCATTTCGTCCATACCTATTGGAATTTCTTATTCTCTTCCTATGTCCAAGTGGAGATTCTGTATTACTTCTTAAGGTTTACTTAAGAGTTATTTCTTTTAGAATTGGTCGGTCAAATGTATCCTTTATCACTTTCAAGCTTATACCTTCTCAAGGTTTTTACCTGTAGTACTATCTTCAATTTTCATTCATGATGTCAACTCTCCCCCTTAGGTTTTACTAATAGTCTTTAAACTACATACATAGAGACCATTGGTTCTTAAACTAGAATGTTGATCTCGGTTCAGTTTATACTTTACCTAATTAGGGTCTGATGAAAGATTGTACGGTGTATCCACACAATTGTGGATCTCCAAAGCAAATCTTTCAATGTTATTTGTCTACTTACTTTTGGACATTTTCGCTTGGATAAGTTTGACCTTGCGAAGCATCTCGATAGACGATCGTCTTTAAATTTTATACTTCTTTAGGTCTTATTTAGCTTAGGCCAATTTTAATGCTCTTTATGCAACTTCTAAGAAGATCTGAGTAACTATGTTAACCATATACCAGCTGCGGACAAAACACTAACTGTGGATCAGAATACCTATTATGGACTAAGTACTAGCTGCAACAACTTTCCAGCTGCGAAGCCTCCTAGAGTGTATGTATTACTTTATGATTTCTAGAATACTTATGACATTCTCTATGAATTGTTAGAACTTGAATACCATTTTGGGGTTTCAAAACTTCTTCGCACATATTCATGATACTTCCATGAACTTGCATAATTACTCCATTGACTTCTTAGCAAAATTACCTATTTAGATTGAACTTTAAGTTCATTACTTCTTGTTGCGGACTAATGATGATCTAAGCTTGATCCATCCTCCAAATGGTGTTAATACCTCTTATATCATGCTTCATCCTTCAAGTCAGTCTTTCTTATGATCTTCAAAACTCGTCACTCCCTTACTCTATCTAGGTCTATAACATCAAGTAATAACTAGGTGTTACATCATGCATTTGGACACCAAATTAAACTTCATGTACAGATCTAGTCAATCAAGAAGAATCAAAAAGATCCAAAAGTCAATAAACAACAAAACATATACCCTGTATTATACATAGGTTTTAGATAATTTACAAAGGTACTAGATGTTCCAACGGTTTGCTCCATACCTATTTACACATCTATCTTACAAGAACTTCTTGTTCTTGTGGATATATCCCCACTTATTTCGGCAAACTCTTCAAACTACAATACGCATTACCTTCTATATACATTATTCAAGCTCTCATCCCTTGGGATGTCATTCCTTTCTAAAAGGATACAGATGTCGCCTAGAGGGGGGTGAATAGGCGATTAAAACTTTTCCTAGAGTGGCTCAACAAAGGCGGAATAAAACTAGTGTTTACTTTGATAAGCACAACCTAGAACAACTAAGGTTCACCTATGTGCACCAACAACTTATGCTAAGCAATACAAGCAACAAAGTGATAGCAAGATATGTATTACTTCAAGCACGAAGGCTATCACAATGTAAAGTGCATAAGTAAAGAGCTCGGGTATAGAGATAACCGAGGCACGCAGGGACAACGATATTTTACCGAGTTCCTCCCAACATGGAGTACGTCTCGTTTGGAGAGGGGGTGGTATCAAACCACCAATGCCACAACAGGCCTCCCTTATTCACCGGTGAATCTCACCCCAATGGGATCGATCAACGCTTCCACTATTGGTGCACTTGTCGGTGGCTACCGGAACCTCTCACAAGGTTGGGGAACTTCTCCACAACTTAATTGGAGGCTCCCAACAAACGCCACCAAGGCCACAACCTGCAACACCAACAAACTGTCTAGGGTTCCAAGAACCCAAGAGTAAAAAGCTTCTCAACTTTCACTCACCAAATCCTCCGGGGAGAACTCAAACCGATGCACCAAATGCAATGGCAAGAACACTAGTGCTCAAATCCTTCTCTTCCAAATTCCACCAAAGCTACAAAATCTTGTGGGGGAATAAGAGAGGAAGAACAATGGAGGAATTCCACAAAAGACTCCAAGATCTAGATCCCAACATGCTCCCTCACTTAGAGGAGAGATGGATTGGTGGGATTGTAGATCTAGATCTCCTCTTTCAAATCCCTAAAGTATATGCAAGAATTAAGGGAGGGATTGAAGGGGGAGCAAGCTCAAGAGGGTCAAGAATGGAGGAGAAAGCCCGTAAAACTCGAGCCATGACATTGGGGAAGAAGGGCCCCTTTTTATAGGCCCACAGATTTCTGACCGTTTTCTGCCCGTTGGGGAAAGTCAGACCGGAGACTCCGGTCTATACCGGAGATTTCGGCCAATCTCCATACCAGCCTCCGGACCGCCTATCTGAATGACCTGGGCCATCCATGACCCAACAAGACCGAAGACTCCGGTCTTCCAACACCGGAGACTCCGGACTGAGCCAACACCGGAGACTCCGGGGTAGCCTCCGGACCTGGCTCCGGACCCCCATACAGTATGTCCTAGCCCTGATTCTGAAGTCACCACCGGAGACAGTTGCGGAAACTCCGGACCACACCGGAGACTCCGGTCCACGCAGACCGGGGACTCCGGTCTGGACCAAATAAGAGGCAAACTTCAAAAGGCGATATCTAGAGTTTGGAGACTCCGATTGACCCGAAACCAATTTTGTTGTAAAGAGGACAACAAGAGGTACCCAACAAAAAGTGAAAATATTGGATACCACCAAGAGAGAACATTTCATGTATTATAAAGTGAGATACCTCTCTTGGTGAGAAACCGGAAAACCTAAAAGATCAAACACGCAATATGATATAAAAGGGGAAATCCGTTTTTGATGAACTAGGGCTTGTTATGAATATTACCACAAGCTCTAGAACCTCACATGGATAAGATCCAAATAACAACCAAGAAAGGATGATGCAAAGTATGCAAAGGTTTGAGCTCTCTCTGAACGATATGATCGAGTTACTCACTTGAGAGCCCCTCTTGATAGTACGGTTATCTATCCTATAAACCGGTCTCCCCAACTAACATCCCGAGAACGGTAAGAAAGAAACCCTATCAAGATCATACCTTTGCCTTGCACATATTCCACTTGATTATGATGTAGATGGTCTTGTCCTTCTCAAGATGGAACACCTTTCTTGATTGCTCTTGTACGCACTTTCTTGATGAAGACTTGCAAGTAACTCCCCCATACAACATGGGGAAACCTTTACTCTGACCTTGTCTTCATCGAATCATGATCACCGAGGTTGGCAAGCTTTAAGCATGAGATCTTTATAGTTTTAACTCTCACATGACCAATCTGTGGATCACTCTTTGAACACCTTGGTCACCACTTGATCCTCTTCACTTTCTTCTTCTCCAAACCTTGAAACCAACATATGGTTCAAGCATTGCCTATGGACAATTCCTACAAGTACAACTTGATACAAGCATTAGTCCATAGATATTGTCATTAATTACCAAAACCACACATGGGGGCCCACATGTTCTTTCACTTTCTTACTTTCATCTTCCTCTAGTGCTTCCCGGAGTTCCGTCCATGATGACGTGAAGTCCTACGACTGCCTTCTGGAGCGTAAGAGCATCCAGGAGGTGCGTATTCCTGATTAGAAGTACCGAGGCTGAGATTAGTCATTGAAAAATGACTAGAGTTGGCGTAATCTTCCACCGAATAATCCGGGTTTTCGGGCAACGCTTCCTCATAGTAAGTTGGTTCCTTCGCTTTTTCTTGGATCCAGTCATATATATTGGTATAGTAGCTATTGGAATACTCTTCTAAGTTGATTGGATTGGTATCACCCCCATAGGGTCCATAAGGCTCTCTGTGGTTATAATTGGTCTCTTCTTCAATACCTGTATCACAAGGTATAGGGTTTCCTACAGTTCTACCTTGAGATTCTATTTCCCATCCATACTTGTTGGGCTCATGATTATTTGGAATAACTTTATTCCATTACTGTTGTTCGGAGTTATATTTGGTCCATAGGTCTTCAGGTGGCTTGAAGTCATTTTGGTAATAGGTATAATTTTCTGAGTTTGGGTCATCAAACTCAGTTTACTCAAACACTTCTCCTGAAGGTATGTATTTGGGATGCCTAGATTCTTTATCTAACTTCTTCCTACGAGCCATTGCTTTATCAGGATTAGTAAAATACTCAATGACCATATCCAGCTCCTGAACTAGGGCTTGGTGAGTATTGTGATAAGTGTTTAGCAAAGACCGATAACGATCCATATACTCTACAGCTAGAGTAGGTTCAGCTTGGACTAAGGTAGAGTGATATAACTCATGCTCGGAGTTTGAGGTTTCGTGTGGTATAATGGTGTGACTACTACCTTCTAGATCTTGGGATTTTTGCTCTCGGATCATGGTTATGGTTGCTGCTACGGCAATCTGATATGCAGATGCCATGCACCTTGCCTCTCCTGATGGCATTTCTCCCTTAAGTCCTAACTTCTTGGGTAACATGATCATGACATGGTATTTAGCTAATACCTGCCCATCATAGTAACTGTAAATCTTGACCAAGAGTCTCGATTCATATTCCAAACTCCATAGAAGTTGTTGGAGATTGTCTATCCAATCCCCTCCGTAGTCATCCAACGTCCTGTTCATCACTTGAACATTCTGGGGTGGATATCGAGGTGCCATGTGGAACTGTAGATAAGAAATTATCATCAGTCACTTAGAGTTAAAACTCTTGGGTAATGATCGGAATTGCAATCATATAAAGGAGTTATCGCACTACTAACATAACAGGATTATTCTCAAGTGAATATCCCTCATATCACTAGAGAACTCTTTATTATTGCTAGGATGTGTCCTACAGGTTCTACCCATTTACTAGGTTCCAACCTAAGGTCAAAGCTTATGCTCTGATACCAACTGTGGTGACCTAGCATACCACTGCATGATGTAGTATACTATAGTCGTTGACATAACACCAATGAAACACCGTTCACTAGTATTACATGCCTCAGAATGGCACAACAGAAACACAGCGGGTCCAATACATGGCTAAAGGTTACAACTCACTCTTTACACAAGATCCAGAGAACACTCTAGGTTAAAGAGAGAGAAAGAACTTCTTACGGAGAAGAATCAAAGATAAATAACGCAAGAACGATTATACTATTAAGTCTAGTATTCTGGCTAAGAGGTTGGCATTGCTGCTATCGCAACGCACTATATAAATAGGTTCTTTGGCTAGAGATTATATTCCTATCTAATCAGTAACTTCATCTTCACTTGAGTTGAGGCATATGTTGTCTTCCTTGTCTTCATTGAAAAGCTTTAGCTGGGCATGATAAGTCCTGGAGCATAACTTGATGTAGACATCGTTTTAATGGCTTCAGAATCTAGCAAGGGTTAAGAAGTTACTTTGAGTACGAGCATACTCAGAAAATTCTCTAGAAAAGGAGTGTTTGATGCACTATAACTACAGCCACAGACCGTAGGTCGTAGGAAATGCAAGTTTTCATAAACATTTCTTCAAAGGTTGCTTTTATTCCGAAAAGCTATGTCCGTCAGCCTTCACGGGTTTACCAGAACTTTCATGGAGTTCCTTTCCCGCCGCGTTCGCAGCTCCTTCCCGGAACAGGGAGTAACAAGTTACAGTTCTTACACTCTTCAGAGGTGCGTTACTTTACCCATGAGGGATCAACTCTTTGTTGCACAACCGGGCAGCTTATTCCCGTCCATAATTCCATGATGTGGGGCCTAGAATATGATCCAAGCCAATCACTGCCCCCTTCACGACCTCGCATGCCTCCTTGGTGTACACCATGCCCACATAAAGAATTACGGCAATGGTTTGTACAAACCGTTAGATGCCAGAACTATCATGGGACGATGAGGGTTCCCACCCATATGCTGCATATCATCTACGAATTACAATTAATATGCACGCTTCGAGGATAACAACCATGACCTGCACATCCGTCTTCATGCGAGAGGAAGAAGATACAGCTGACTCCTTCATCCCATTCCAAATCTCATGGTCAACGCGTAATATACGGTGCAAGAATCACTGGCGATATTGGTTGTTAAGTCCTAGGTGATATAGTTCTGAACAGTGGTATTCAAACTATCAGATTTAATAGATTAGCTGATCACCCTGGATCAGTAACCAATATTTCACATTATTATCAAAAATAGTGTTTTAAGACCTTTTTCAAATGCAGGTGATAACAACACTGGATTTGTAAAATAATTTACAAAAAATAAACAAAGGACATGAGCAAGTGTGAACTTGCCTTTTTGTGATTGCAAGATTATGCACTCACGGTCTTCGAGTCAGTATAAGATCCAAAATCTGAAATCAGCATTATTGGTCCGGTAAGGACTAATGTTTAAAGAAGAAATATGCTTTTATGCATAAGTAATGTGATGCACGTTCTAAACGCAAATCCTGGGGATAACGTTGTCCTAGGGTTTGGATTCCGGAAATGGTTACTTTGGAATGTGTTGTCCTTTTAGATAAGTTTCATATTTGTACTTTTATTAGAGCTTAGGAGTGTGTGTGAGCAACATATATTTATGTAGCAATAAAATATACACCTATGAAATGCTAGTCAAGATTGCTTATACAAGAGTTCTTGTTTGAAGTGGCAAAAAGGATAACCTTCGAAGAAAAGGTTCTTCTTCTAAGGTCTAAACAAACTTTGTGGTTAGTTAGTGGTGGTTGATTTATTGGTTTTCTCAAATGGTTTGGCTTGAGTTGCTTTATAACTTAACTACTTCAGACCAAAGTTAACTATAAAACATATAATAATGTTTATAGTGTTATATTAAGATTCTGTATACTAAAGTTAACTTTAAAACAAAGATAGTTTGAAAGTATAATGCTTATGATATTTGTACTTTGTGTATCTGGAATGTTTTCTTTAAGTTATTTAAGAATGGTTATTCTTTTACTTGGTGTAATGGTTTCTTGATTCTATAATGGAGTAGTATCATTTATCTTTTATAAAGGAGTGGTTATGGTTTTATAAACCAAAATATAATATTATTTTACTACTAATTTACTTATTTATAATGTTGGGGTAGTTTTTTTTAATCTGATGGGTAAAGTAGATAGAAAAGGTTTGGTGTATTCTTAAATTGTTCTTTAAGGGTTTTATTATAAATGGAAATCTTTTTAGAATATGATCTTCATTTAAGGTTGAGGATAATTTAATAAGAGGGTATTTATAATGTTTTAAACCATTATGGCCTTATATTATTAATATTTAGGACTAATACTATTTATTAGAATTATTTGACTCATTTTAGGAATATTAATAAATTTTATTTATACTTATATGAATTATTAATGAAGTAAATAAGTTTAAATTTGAGTTATTAAATTATTTGAATTTTCATTTAATTCAAAAGTGGAATATTAGATTTTTAACATGTAGATATTATTTTTGTGATTATTTTGGTATATTACATTTATTTTTGTGATTTATAAATAATAAGATATAATTTTTATAATACTTATTACTTTATAATTACTTAATAAATAATAAATATTTAATTAAGTGAAATAATAATACATGATTATAGTTTTAAATTAGAATTCTTATTTTTCTAAGATTTTTGGTATTTTATTTACATTATTAACATTTATCATTATAAAAATATGAATTATCAAAGTTTTATTACTTATTAAACATTTATTAAATAATATTTATTTAAATAATTATCATAATAATATTTGATAATAGTTTTAAGTTGTAGATTTTATTTTTCTGAAAATTTTCATATATTATACACATTTTTTTGAATTATAAATCAAAAGTTATTAATTAAACAAGATTTAAGCATTTATTTGATTTCTGGAATATTATTAATTGAATTTATAACATTTTATTTCTTTTTTAAACAAGAAATACTTTTTACACCGTACCAAGAGCTAGCCCAGTCACTGACTAGTGGGCCAGAGACCACCTTAGCACGCTGTGTAAAGAAAATCCATTTATTACCGACCCTGCCTTGACCCCCAGTCAATGACATGTGGGCCCAAGGCCATGACATCAACCACGCGGCAAAGACTGGTCAAACGAGCTGACGTGGTTCGATCATGAGGTGAGCATGATGTAACGATGGCGTCAGCACCACCACCGCCGCCAGTGGTTGGTCGCCGGTGACGATCTACTATGCCCTAGCAAGCGAAATAAGCCTAGTTCAAATCAGCGCAACCTACTAAACTTAAAAGTGGCGGCGCCGCTCGGAAATGGCCATCGGAGCTTCAGCTCCGACGAACTCCGACGGTGGTACAAGGTGAAACAGCGATTTACAACGAGATCAGGCGATTGAAGGTAACTGGAAGGTTCAGGAACTCACCCTAATGATGATAGAGTGGTCGGAGGCTTGGGGAGGCGTGACGACGGCGAATGGATGGTAATGGCCACGGCAGCCGAAGAAAAGGAACACTCGATTTCACATGATTCCCAGCGAGCGGGCCTCCGTGCTTGGTCCTAGATGGTTCAGTCCACGACGGCGCGTCTAATGGTGGCTATCACGAGGCAAGGGGTGGTCGGAGTTTTCCGGAATGATGAACTCCGATGAGCTAGGTTTTCGGGTGAAGAAAAGGAGTGAGTCTGGGAAGCGAGATTCAGGATGAGGACGAGCAGAGTTATCGCGGTGGCCTTCTTATCCTCTCCTGATAACGGCGGCGTTGATCTTGGCGCAACGACGATGATGACGACATCGGGCGGCGGCGAGCTCTGCCAGCGAGCTGTCTGTGTGCGTGACGATGACGATGATTGTTGTTTTGTGGATAACCCCCTGGATATTCTTTCGGCTCAACCCACGGTCCTCTCCTGACCCCACTTGTCAGTCACAGATAAAAACAAGCTGGGCTCGGTGCTGGGCTTTTGTGGGCTGCAGATGGCGTCAGATAGGTATAGGGGTGTTGGGCCACGGCCAGGTAGTGTTTTTATTTGTTTTATCCTTTTTCTATTTTCTGTTTTCTTATTCAGATTTGAAGTTGATTTATATTTTGAACCTTTCTTTGTATGAGTTATTTTCTGGATATTTGCAACAATACTAAAACATATTTGGTATCCTTTGTGAACTTTTATCATATCATCTTTTTGTATTTCTTTTATTTACTTAATATGAACCCCTTTTTAATAGTTTGTAGAAACCTTTCTTATTATTTTTCTCTCCTATTTAAGTTAGGTATTTCTTGAATGATATATTCTTATTTGCTTATCCACTTAACTCTAGTTGGCTCATAGTTTGAATAGAAACTTGTATATGTATAATGAGCCTATATCATTATTTAATGCATGAAATATAAAAGACATTGATATGGTTATTACTACTCCCGCTAATTTGGAAAATGTCAATGTATCTATTTTATTATGATAAATAAAAAGGTTTAGGATTTTAAATTATGATTATTTACCTTTGGGTTTAGGGTTTTTTCCTTAAAATACTTAGACTCCTTTATGGATGTGGTTAAATATTCAATAACTAAACATATGGTTTTCTGTTTGGGATATTTGTTGACATCACCTTTAGTGCTTGAAAGTTATATCTTGAATGTTTTATAGAAAGGAATTGATAAAGATATACTTAAGCACATATAGTTATGATGGTTGGAATTAACAGAGATGTGCTTATGTGATTTGCTATAGGGAAATATTTCTATAAAGTGTTATAGACATCAGATGATGGATCAATAGCATGAGATGGATATTATGTTTGATTTGAGATTTAGAATTGATTGCTTACCAAGATTAAATAGGAAAATGATTTATAACATATAATTATATTTCACAATGTGGGCAATTTTGCACTTAGGTTATTGACGGTGCCATTGGGCATCATCACCTAAGCACATGGTTCCGACAACGAGTTTAACGACTCACGAAAATTCAAGCATAAGAACCAAAGTAATGGATAAGCCAGCACTTCCTTAAAAAATATATACATGCTGGAAACTGGTTCTTAAGTAGTAGGACATACAACATTGTTTGCCGCCTTAAGTTAATACAAAGTTTTTTTCCGCATACGCATCAAATATGAAACAAATATTACAAGTTGTTTTTCACTCCTTTGGCGCAGGCGACTTGGAAGCAGCACCATCAGCAGCAGGAGAGTCACCCTCGAAGTCGGCTGTGTGAAGGGACTCGGAGGAGCTTTGGTTACCGTCATCGATGATATTTCTAGGCACGAAGACAACGACGTCGACCAACTCAGCGAATCTGGTGTCATAGCCCGCGAGTGATGACAAGATGGATTGATGATTAATCTCTTTGCCATCGTCATCTATGTCGGGAATGCCAGAGGTCACCGTGTCGATGTCGGCATCTTCATAGTGTGACTTCACCATTGACAGTGACATCCTCGCACCAGCCCGTGCACATGAAGCTTTCTAGCTTGTGATACGCTCGGGGGCTCGGCGCAGGATCTCCGAGTACTTCGCCATAGAGTCCGATGCCTTGATGTTGATCTGGAGGGGCTTGGAAATCTCTTTTTCTTGCGCGATGGCGGTGTTGATGAAGTTGCCGGCAAGAACCATGCATTCCTTGGCTGGAGGAGGCGACCGGGTTAAACCCATAGGAGCTGCAAATTCCGACAAGAAAGCACATGAGTTCAAAAGTTCAAAGTATCCAGACTATATGAATCCAAGGCGAAGAAAGCTTACTGAAGATGCTGGCCTCAGCTTGCCAGAGGGTATCCGCCAAGGAGTCTCGTTCTTGTTGGAGGAGCTTGTACGCCTCATGATGGCGTTCATTCTGCTCATCGAAAGCTTTATTCTGATCTCTTAAAATTGAGATCTCCTCCTTCAAGCGGTTCATTTCCTCAGTGGCGGAATCCTACAAGATTTTCATTGACTCCTCATGCATCTTCAGCATGTCCTGCCTCTCCTGCTTGAGGATTTTGTTCTCTCTATCCAACTGCTGAATATGCTTGGATTGCTCGACAATATCCTTAGCCTTGGCAAAATATTCTGCAAGTTGGAGAAATCAAAGTACACAGTGAGTACTCGGAGAGTATGGGCACAAAACCAAGTCGGAATGCAAAAAAGAAAACAGACGCTTGCTCTTGGTGATCTGTTCCTTCAAGAAGGCAGTTTTACCCCTTTTCAGCTTCCAAGTCTGCACGCATCTTCTGATACTTGTCATTGGCCATGCCACTCCGAGCATTCTCATTCTGTGGAAACAAGGAAAAAGTTAAACATTGTTTGGTCTACTTGGAGCATCTAGCCGGAAAATTTCCGCCTAGACGCTCGGGGGCTACAGCAAGAGTTTTTAACTTAGCAAAATGCTTGGTCTTTCTATAAGCATCTAGTCGGAACTAATTCAGTTACAACTAGAGGCTTGGGGGCTACAGTATTGAAATTTATAAATACTGCGTATGCTACTCTAAAAATCATCTAGCCGGGATAATTCATTCCACCTATATGCTTGGGGGCTATAGTGAGAAGTTTTCTACTTTAGTTACTCTTAGAGCATTCAGACGCAAAGACCTATGGTTTTCCGTCTAAATCCTCGGGGGCTACAGTGGGATACTCATATGAAATGAAAAAGGCAAATAAAACTTACAAGTGTAATGCTCTTGAGATTGGTAGCGCTCTCGGCCAGCAGCTTGCCAAAGGATATGCTGTTTCCTTGCAAGATATCTGCTTGTCGGAGGAGCTCCTCAAGACCGCACGTCGGAGATGTCGGTGCCACACCAGGAACTAGAGTTGTGCTACCTGGTGTAAGTGCCGGATAGACTATCTTCGGGAACTCTATGGGTTTCTGGGGGGCGAGGCCGCCGCCTTCGACAGAAGTACCAGCTTCCACCACCGCCTTACCGCTACCGATGGCATCCTTATCCGGAGCTTCAGCCATTTGGTGGACGACACTCTCCTACGTCGCCTTCTCTCTAACAACAGCGACCTCGGTAGAGGCACCTGAGTCCACTTCCATGGCGGAAGGGCCAGATGCCTCCTTAGCTTGTGAGCTTGTCGGGGCTGACGAAGGCTTGACGGAGGGAGTGACAGGGGTGATGGCGGGAGACGCGTCGCGATGTAGCATGTCCTTGATGGTTCTAGAAGCCCCCAATGTTTTGGAGGTCTTCTTCAGGCTGGTCGTGGCTTTCTTCCTGAAAAGTACAAAATGTATAAGTACAGGAACAAGACAGAAAAATAGAAAATGTCGGAGAGAAAGAGACTTACACAAGAGGGGGTGCTTTGGCAAAGGGGATCCCGGTGGTCTTTCTTTTCTCCGCCTCCAGGGCGGCGGTAGTCTTTTTTGGAGGCTCCACCCTCCGTCTTCTTCTTGCCTCCGTCGGCAGCGTCAGAGCTGGAGCTCTTCCGCTTTCGTGCCACTGGAGCATCATCGTCGGACACGAAGGTGACTTCCTTCATCCTTGGGTCATAGATTTGAGGAGCCATACTGTCCTCATCTATGTCGCTAAGCTAATAAGTGAAGAACCACTGTGTTAGATGAGATGATAATTGCTAGATAGAAGAACTGGAGTATATATCATACATGGAAAATAAGTAGTTACCTTTGGGAACTTGCCGTCTACGAACATGTCATAGGTGATGGCGAAGCCACGCTTCTTGTCCTTCACCTTGACGATGTCCTTGAGGCGAAGCTTGACGGAGTCGCTCGAGAAGTTATCCATGAAGATGCGGAGGCTATCCCTTCTGTCACTGGTATACTCGTGCATCAGCATCGAGCGGTGTTGCAGAGGTTGGATTCGTCTAACGAACCAGCACATGGCTAGGTCCAAGCCGGTCAAACCCGACTCTACAAACCACTCTATCTGCCTTATAGCGCGGGAAGCGTCGATGTCGGAGGGAAGGGAGGCCTAGGATCTCCATGTCGGGGCTTCGGCGGTGGCTCCATCAACGAAGTCCGGGTACGTTACTTCTCGGTTAGCCAGAGGGATATTTGGACCGTAGAAATAGGTGTGCTGCCAGTTTTTGCAGGACTCGTGGCCAACGATGTCGGGGAACCGCCGGCTAGGAAGGATCTTGAAGCTTATGGTGCTGCAATTCCTAAGTTCGTCCTTACTGGCTCCGGCTTCACGCTTGATGGTGAAAAAAATATATGAAGGGATCTAGCCTAGGCTTAATCCATAGGTAACCCTCGTAGAGCGCCGCGTAATTGCTAAGCGCTAGGATGCTATTGGGGGAAAGGTTTTGGGGCTAGACTCTATAGTGGTTCAAGACAGAGAGGAAGAAGTTAGAGATGGGCAGGGAGACGCCGCGTACCAGTTGGGCTTTGAGGTACACCTTTTCTCTGGCTTGGGGAGAAGGTGTCACCTCGCCGGCCGGCGTCGCCCGCCAGGCGAGCCCCTCCATCGCAGGGAGGTAACCTTTGCTGATCAGTTCCTTGATGTCGCGGTCCGTGATGTCCGAACCGCGCCAATCGCCTTTGTGAGAGTCAAGTTCCTCTTCCAACGGCTCCAGCGCCACTGGATTGTGGTCACCGCCGGTGGTATCGACCACCGCAGAGATGGGATGACCAGGCCCTCTGGGGGCACAACGAAGGAGCTCACCGGCTTCGCCCGACGCCGCCATCGAAGGAGTAGAGCTGCTGCTGGCCATTGCGCAAGTTTGGAGGTGACTGGCGAGAATCGAGGCTAGGGTTTTTTCACGAGACTGCGCGGAGAGATCAAGGGGGTGCTCGCTAGAGGAAGAAGACGATGCGAGGGTATAATGAGGTGAAAAGTCCACCGCGGTTACTATTTATGATCTCTAGCATCAAGATTCATGCAGCTTGATCGGACGGTTGCCACGTAGACGACGTGTTCGTGAACGTGCATGGAAATTTTGCCACATCCCAACCGTCGCCGCCAACGGTTCATATCACTCACGCGGGAAAATTGGACATGATTGCGTTCTCTGCATGTGTGAGTTACGAGGCGTCGCTGACCTACGTCTATGTCGCCCTAGCTGGCATAGGCAGACGATCTGTCACATCGAAAGATTCTGGCATGGACGGATCCAGTCCGGCTACGGAAGAGTACGATGGAAGATTCAGCATTTCTCCGACTTACAAGTTGAAGACGGAGAAAACCTTGCAGGGTTCTTTGGGAGAACTACAAGATATTACTTGATGATTTGCCCACATCCATCTAGACGGAGCATTCAACGTGAAGAGGCAAGATGGCGCAAGATCTCAGAGTTCTCCGGGGGCTACTATTAGGGATATGCTATATGGGTATCCTTATAGCAGGTCTCTCATGCGGCTAACCCGGGTGGCCCATAGTTGGTACCATGGCCTATGGCCTGCTAGGCGGCCCAGTTAGATGGATCCAGAAGGGAGGCCCATGCCGGATAAAGGAAGGCTACGATTGGAGTCACCGACGTACCCGGAGCCTTGGAGTACAAGACACACAAGACTAGTAATATATGGTGTAGGACTCTGTAACCTGTCCGACTAGGACTTTTCCCTGTAACCCTAGGACCTGGCGACTATATAAGTCGGTCCTATGGGAGCCTTTAGGGCACAACCTCATACAATCGAGTAGAGATTAGCATACACCTCGCACAGCGAACCGATCTCTGTAACTCGGCGTATTGCCCTTATAGTGATTTATAGCAGGAGTAGGATTCCGCCATCGTTGTGGGATCTAAACCTGGGTAAGCTGTGTTACCTCGTACCCGTAAACCGCCTGCCTTCCCCCACGTCTCTAAACACGCACTGTGAGGACCCCTCCATGGCATACTCGTCGGCAATACCACGACACCCTGATGGACTCAATCCTTTTGGCAACCAGAGTAGCACGCATAGCACCTGGCCCGTGTTTGTATGGTCGTACAACATCCCCCCGTGGCTCTGCACAAAGCAAAGGTACATACACATGATCATTCTTATTCAGGGGCCAAAAGAGCCAGGTTTCGATATGCATCTTTATCTCGGGCTGTTGAAAGAGGAGTTAGCCATGTTGTGGGAGACGCCAGCGCATACGTGGGACGCCTACACTAAAGAATATTTCCCTCTGAGAGCCACGTTGCTCACAATGGTGCATGACTATCCTGGTTACGCATATGTATCGGTCCAGGTCAACCACGGATACAATGCATGTGTCAAGTGCATGGATAATACCCCGCATCTCTAGCTACCCAAGGATCTCGGGTCTTCGAAAACCATGTTCCAAGGGACTCAAAAGTGGCTTCGCATGGATCACCGGTGGAGAAAACACGGTGACCTGTTCAATGGTAAAGACGAGCTCGAAAGAGCCCCGCATACGAGGAGCAGCGAAGAAATCGAAGAGCTTCTGAATAATTGGGATAAGTGCCCAGCGCCAGGAAAGAAGCGACCAAGGACAAAGCCGCTTCTGGGTGTATGGAAAACGAGGTCTGTTTCTGGGACCTGCCGTACTAAAAGGTCCTCCACACGCCCCATAGCCTCGATGTAATGCACATCATGAAGAACGTTACCGAGATTCTGCTTGGTACTCTCCTCAACATGCCGGAGAGGACCAAGGATGGGCCGAAAGCAAGAAACGACCTGAAAATTGCTTGGCATCAAGAAGGAGCTTCAGTACCATGATAGTGATGATGATGACGATCAAACGGAAGGGACTCGGGGTCGCCGCAAAAGGGTTAAGAAGAATGAGGTGGTTGTGCTTCGTGCTGCCTGCTTCACTCTGTGTTAGGAGGAGATTGAGCAGTTTTTAGGTGCCTCCTAGGAGTCAAAGTTCCTCACGGTTACTCGGGCAAGATAAGCAGGTATCTCGACGTAGCAAAGAAGAGGTTCAGCGGTATGAAGTCCCACGACTGTCACGTCATGATGACACAGATACTTCCAGTTGACATACAAATATTTGCATCCATTGCATTGAATAAGATTCTAGAAGGAGGGTGGAGATTAGAAAAATCTCCATCAAAATATGCTTGAAGTCTCAAGATGAGGCTTAGTATGTAGTATTTTTATTTTGATGAGTACTTGTTTATGTTTTACTGATCACTTGTTTATGCCTCGGTTCATCTTTTTAAGATCATTGCTTGCCTGTTATTGTGGTTTTCTAATGCTTTTTTCATAAATACCATGAGATGAGTCAGGGTTTGTTCTATCATCTGATGGTTTTTCTAAAGCATGTTTTTGTTGGAGTCTAGAGTCTGCTTAATTTGTTGGGGATGCATATCAGTGGTCTGGGTTAGTAGTTTCTCCTGCCATGTTTAGAGGATCAAAAGGTTTATATTTAACTAGGACATGTGATGTTAATTGTATTGATGCCAACTAATTATTTCAGTAACCTAGGATAGTTGCTTCTATTAGTAAGGCATGAAATGCTTGAGTATTGAATGTTAGTCAGCTGTTTTTTTTCCTATATGCAAACTTGGATATATGCATCTGGTGTCTGGTACATAGGATGTAGTACTGTAATAGGTGTCTGAACTTGAATTTATATGTGTGCATGTGTTTACTGACAATGCAGACCCACACTAATAACAATTATCTGGAACAATTTGAAATTATTACAGCCTGATTGATGGCATGTGATGTTTCTTTGATTGGTACAGAATTTTGAATAATGCTTGATTCCTTTTATTCACCTAGACCTGCGAGCTAGCATTTTGGCAACTCTGCTTTTGCCCGCTGTAGATTTCGAGCTGATGCATATGCCTGCAAAGGTTGGATAGTATTTTGCATTCATGCATAAGTATGTGAACCTAGATGCGCTTTCTCAATTTATCTATTTCTTTAGATGATCCAGCTTGATCATTTAGCAACATGCTTGTGGTTTGACAGAAGATAAATATGGGAACTATATTGTTTTAGTATGTGAGTGTTATATGTTTACTAGAATTATAATTTTGATGCATCGTACATCTCGAAAGCACTAGTGTAGCCCAATAAGCTACATGTGTTTCACAAGAAACTGTTTTCCTTAAAGTGTGCACATCCTAACTATAATGGGCCATGGCACACCTAGGATTCAGCCCCTTATTTTTTTGTATTGTGTGTTGTTCACCTTGATCATGACCACGCAACCCTCGTGCATCTAGTCCAGCATCGGTCTGAATTAAGAGTACTGTTGTTGCACCGATTGCCACTTGGCAGGATGTTAATCATATGTAGTAGTACCTTTGTTTTATAATGTAAACCTTTTTATTATTAATCATATGTCCTGATGCATGTTTAAAATGTTTCCATGCAAGTTAGTCCTTAAACTATGCTATAATTATCTGACACTTCAGATGATAGTGGACCAGATGATGTGTAGAACCTAGGAATGTGTCAAGTGTAGGTGTTGTGTATAGGTGCTGTTATTGTGTTGTGTATAGGTAATGGAATTAAGAACCATTTTCCTCTGTAGATGATTATACTCTTGTATATGTTTTAGTATCTGTTTTAATATCTGTTTTGTGTAATTTGCAAAACATATGTATCTGTTTTAAGAACATCTGTTTTAATATATGTTTTAAGTACATCTGTTTTAGTATCTTACATCCTCTATAGCTGGTACTATGAATCAAATGGTGTTGTAGCTTTATGTAATTTGCATGATGTGTTGCCAATGTTGTGCTTCTACTATGGTGCTGCTACTACTGTGGTGATGTGCTACTGCTACTACTATGGTGCTGCTGCTACTATGGTGCTATTATATATGCATGATGTGTTGCTACTATGGTGATGCTACTATGAATGAAATGGGGTTATCAATTGGGCTAGGGTGTTATTTCTTGCAGGGATTTCAATTGAGTTGCCCATTTCTCCCGGAGTGTTGATTCACTTCCGTTTCAATTGAGAAATGGGCACTCGTAGGTCCAAAAATTAGCAATGGTCATGCCGAGTTTTTCGGTCGATATTTTTGCTAACCTTTTGCCTCTTTTTTAGTAATAAAGCACAAACATGTCGACTAACAATGAGGCCAGTACTTCTAAACAAATGAGCGTCGAGGATCTAGCCCGAGAGGCCAACAAGTCATTCTGGGGGCCGTCCCAAGAGCATGAGGAGGCGGAGGAGATGAGAATGACACCTCCACCGACGACCATCATCGGAGCTGCTGGGGGCAACGAGGAAGATCCAGATTACGAGGGGGACGCCGACGACTACGACGGAACTAGTGAAGGCGGGGAGGAGGGTAACACCACCACGGATGGTGGCGAGCGCACAGATGGTGGTAGCGGTAACCCGGCCGCTATACAGAAGAAGAAGAAGGATATTAAGGATCAGAAGCCGCAAGTGCTCGCCAACGTCTGTGATGAGTTCACCGAGGTCACAGAAGGTGGCCAACCCATTGCGCCTACATTTATTGCCTGCGGGTACGACATGCAACTCGGGTGCATCGTCCGGGAAAGCATGTCGATCAACACGAAGTACATCCGACGCAATCATGCTTTGGTCGAGAACCTCCTTAAGAAGCTTCACAAGCGATACACATTCCCAGAGAAGTTCAGAAACCTGGAGAGTAATAAGAACCCATGAACAAACTAGCACTGACAAAGATGAGCAATGTCGGGGATATAACCCCAGGTACCCTAGAGTTCGTCTATTAATAAACTAATAAGAGACATGAATAAAGGAAAGAAAATTTGATAAGAGGATGTTAAGTCAAATAGAAAAGGGAAAAGAGTAAAGGGAGACCCTGGCCGAACTAAATAAAAGTCGGCCTGGTTCAGTACACTCCAGGCCGAATTAGGCCATCCTGGGCCGAATTGATCGACTATGCAGAATCAGATAAGGGCCGAGTTCTCCTCCCAGGGTGGGCCGATAGAGCCTAATTCGGCCAACCGCAGGCCTGCACCAATCCTCCTTGCCGAACTCCACCACCACGCCTCGCTCCCACTGTCTCCTGCCAGCGCTATGACGCTCCCGCGCCAAGCTCCCTCATCGCCACCTCGCCACCCCGAAGTCGCCCGGGTGGGCCGACTAAGGGAAATTCGGCCCACCGCGGGGCCGCGTCTCCCTACTGCGCTGAGCCACACCAACATACCCCGGATGTGCCGGCTCAGCATGATCCGGCCCACCACGGGTCAATTCCCAGGAATCATCAAGCTCCCTGGGTGGGCTGGCGTCTCCTTCGACCCGGCCCGCCCACCACGGGCCGACACACCTCTTCCGGCTGGGCCTTTCCCAGTTCACCTAGGCCAAATTGCGCAGACCCAGGCTGGGCTATTTCCTTCACCTCGGCCGAGGTTGGTGACCCGGCTGGTGTCACATCCCAAGATTTCCCAAATCTTGTTATGTGAAAAATAAATAAACAAAATAAATAAATGTTGAAATTCAGGGTGAAAAGAAACTTTTGTTTCTAAATGGAAACTTAAAATCCCATCTGGAACAAACTTTGGTTAATGTTTGAATCCAACTAAATTCAAAGCGGAATGCATTCTTCATAAAATGCATCTTGAAATTTGAACACTCGGAGAATAAACCAAAACTCTAAAACCCTAATGGAAGAAAATCATTTTCAAGTTATCTCTAAGACCATGGATTTGATCCATATAAAAAGTTGTCAAGCAAACATTTCAAAATGATCAAGAATGACAAATGGAAATAATATAAAACCATATAAATTGGTTTCACTTAGTTTGGGGCCATAGATAAAATCTTATGAATTTAATAAGATAAGGAAATTGAATTTCCAAAGCTAATAAAGCATCTATCTATAAATCCATACCAAATGGTGAGCAAATAATCCTAAATATATTTAAAAGGATAACATTAAATAAGATTTTACAAATTGGAATCACCAAGTTTGGACCTTTACATAAAAAGATATGGATTTTATAAGATGAAGAAAGAAACATTAAATAAGGATTATTTAAAGACCAAATTAAATCTTGGCCAAGACCATAAGCAAATGGAATGAATATAATCCAATTCCAAATAAAATAAAAAGATAAAGAATTTTTCCAAAATAAAATAAAATGGCATAAGCCAAATTCTATTTGAATAAAGACAAATCCAATTTTAAATGATTGATAAATCTTATTAAAAGCATTTCCAAATAATTCAAGGTGAATTATTTGACACCCTAATAATTTAATAAAACTTACTAAAAAGGTTTTGTGGAAGAATGAAATTTAATAAGGATTAAAAATATTTTAAATCTTATATGAAGTAATACAAAGGCCTATTTTTAACTAATTAAAGGACCCTAAAAAGAATAAATTATTTATTCTAATTTTGACTTCAGAATGTGTTATTAAACAGTGTTTGATTACACACAAAGTTTGAGAGAAATTTGAATTCGAATGAATGCTTAAATGGATTAATAAAAATCAAAACAGATTATTAGAAATAGAAAAAGAAAAACAAAGCAGTACAAAAAATTGATCTAAGCGGCCAGCCCAGTCCAGGCCCAGCAGCCCAACTAACCCCTCTCCCCCCAAAACGTTTTTCTCACCACAGTTAGAACCCGCAAAGGCACTGACAAGCAGGCCCCATCTCACCCCTCTCTATCTCGCTGACACCAGGCCCCACTGCCACCTCGTCATCGTCTCCACCCACGCGAAGACCACACCCCTGGCCGTTTTTGTTCCGCTGATTTCTCGCGATCAATTCTCCTTAATGCCACGTTTAATCCTCGTCGTGACCATGCAGTATTAACCGCCACGCTCTCCTCTTCCTTTCCCCCAATCCTCACACCACCAGAGCCCCTAGGCTGCTTGTATTGCTTGCGACATCGCCTCTGTCTCCGACGGCTTCTCTGGCCGATTCCGGCGAACCCAAGCTGCGCCTCGCCTCCTCGACCACGCGAGCCTGCTCCCCTCTTCCATACGCATCTCCCAGTGACATCAGCTCGCCCCCGCGTGCCCCAGAACCTCGGCAACGACGACCACCGAGCGCGCCGCCGTCTGCTTCCACTCCGGCGACACTTCTCTGGTTGGTAATGACCACCCCTCTCTTTCTTTTTCACGCATGCATCCTCGCTACGTCCTTGCGCATCTAACCATACCCTCCTCTCCCTCTGGCGTGCACCGAAGCCTCGCCACCGTCTCCGACAGAGAGCAACCATCGCCAGAGAGAACTCCGGCGAGGAATTCCGACTACACCCGTGCGCCCCTTTGAGCCACGCGAGCAGGTTGAGCATCCCCGTGCCACAGCAATCTCGGTGAGCTACCCCTCTACCTCCCTCGCTTCCTTTTTCGCCAGCTCCTCCGCCGTCTGACCGCGCCTCCGCTCGCTGTCGCCCAGCGCCGCTCATCTGTGGCCAAGCTGTTGTAAACCGTAGGATCTTGATCAGAGGGTTGCGATAGAACGTAAACGAAAGGGTAAGCAGTGATCTGAGCCGTGCGATGTCACTTAGATCCAACGGCTCGCATCTGTCGATCCGCACGAAGCGGTACAGACCAATCGCAGCACGACGCGTGGCCTGCGATTGTTTTAAAAACCAGAAACTCTTCTATTAGATGTTCCAATTTGAAAAATTCATAACTTTCAAACCACACGTCCAAATTTTGCAAATTTTATATCAATGGAATCAGCAAGACAAGTACTTTCTAACCATGCACTTTGTTTAGTAAAATGGTTCTGTTAAATTGATTGTTTCTTCAGAAACTTGTGTATGCATGTTTAGAATATAAAAATTGTTCTAAAATGATTTTTGAGATAAAACCTTTGGCAAATAGTTTGTTTTGAACCTACTGACCATAGAAATAAATTTGTGGTTTCAAAAACATATTTGGTGAAGCAAAAGAATAAAACCTTGAATTAAAGGATTTCTAGTCAAATAAAAATATGGTTTAATTGTTAAAAATGATTTTGGAGGAAAACCTTTGGGAAATGTTTTGATTTAAACTCACTGACCCCAAGCACCAAGTTTTATGATTTAAAAATGTATTTGATGAAACCTATAAAGAATATTGCTTTGCTAAAAGCATTTTCAACCACATAAAATAATGAATTGGTTTAAAAATGATTTATAAGTAAAATCTTTTGCAAATGATGTTGCCACTTATATAAGATGACCAGTAGGTGTTTTCCAATGTTTGTAACCCATTAGAAACCACTTTTACAAATAAAACAATCTTTGGCATGCTTGCATGCATTATTTTGTTTCTATTATTTGATGTGATGTTTGCTTGAATGGTAGATTGAATTATTGCTTGCTTGATTGAAATGTAGTGTTTTGAAGAGTGTGAATATTGCAAGATCAAGGAGTGAACTCATATTCTCTACCAAAAAGGCAAGTGATGCTTCATACTTTGTCCCATTATTTTCACTATGCATTAGTGATATTTCTAAGTAGGACTTGCATGGAATTTTGCTAAGTGTAAACTATGCCATGGGAAATCCTAGTAGATAAAACCTTAGAATTTTCCTAAGTTAAGATTCCTACTACTATCATGCTTAGCTTAGCTAGTAGAAAACAAGGGTGGAATATATATTCATACTATGGTATATTTCTAAGTCAAGGACTTGTGTTTTGATTAATAAAACAACTAAGTGAATGAATCACCTGGGTGGAATGGAAGGAATGGTTTGTGTTGAGTGGTTCACAAGGCCCATTTCTATGGTTTACCTTGTGTATCTCACTTGTGGATGGCCACCCAGGAACAAAGAGATTTGAGATGTTGAGAAGCTTCAAGTGCAGCCACTTGGCATTATGGGCTCTGCCTGGATCATATAGGTTGCACTAACTTAGCCAAATGGACAGTTGGTGGTAGGGGTTTGATAGGTTGGAGCGCGCCCATTCTGGTCTAAGGGAAGGCTTCTGAAAGATCTTGTCTTGGTGAAACCAAGTCTTGTGGGGAAAGTGCACCACCTCTGCAGAGTGTAAAATCTAAGTACTTAGCCATGTCCCTAGTAAAGGACAATTTGAGCATCAAGACATGGAAGCTATCAAGAATCTCCTCATCCCAATTTCTAAGTTAAAAACTTGTGGTTGAACAAGGGATTGAAGGGTCACCAATTTCTATTGGGAGATGCCTTGGGAAAGATTTTGTCAAGCAAAAACTTAGTGTTTTCAAATGATAAGGAAAATCTATTTTGAGCACACCAAGCCTAAGCTCCACTTAGCCAAATGCATATAGATGATAGACTCCACTATACTACCATAGTATCACTTTCCAATACAATTCAAATGTATTGACCCTTGTGGCTGTAACTTATTATGTTGCAGGTTTGTTTGATGTTAGTGAAGTTTATTGATTAGGATTACAAGTCTACAACCAACATGACTGCCTATGGCACTTTGAAGATGAAGGACCCCATGCTATTGTTATATTCTGCTGCATTGTAATGAGATAGCCAAATGAGCTATGTAAGATGTAATAAATTATTTTATTCCTGGTTATAAAGTTGTATTATGACCTTTGTTTCTTGATATTACATATTATCTGTGGATGCTAGCTATTGATCCAGGGACTAGCATTGCAATCACAGGGATCTCTACCTTATTAAAGGTTGGGAACCTTACAGCTGGGATGCAGCTTCACCCGGCTGGGCCGGACTGACCCTAGGGATAGCTCGGTTGCTCTCTCCATTATCCTCTGGGCCGAATCAACTAACAACTGGGCCAGATCAGCAGGACCCAGGCCGAGTTCACCCTTCAGATTTATCATCTGGGCCGAGTTAATTCATCCTAGACACCACGTTATTCATCTCCAGGTGCCTCCACAGTCTTCACAAAAACACGCCATCAGATCAAGACAAGACCAACAAGTATTGTGCCAGTCTTGGGAGCCCACCAGCTCAGACTGGCACATGACATATGGAATATGCCCATGGCATCTAACAAGATGCTAGGGATATGCCCTTGGCATCATATAAGATGCTAGGGAATATGCCTGACATCTCCAAAGATGCCAAGGCATATGCTGAGCATCTCCAGAAGATACCTAGAATATGCCACATAGATGCCAAGCGTGGGGAACAAGTTTTGTCCCCTGGGATCCCCTTTATAAGGAGCACCAGGGGGATCGTTCTCAGGGAGGCCCCCGAAGGGCTCTTCCCTTCTCTTCTCAATAGGAGCTCTTCTTCTTCTTCCTTCAATCTCATAGAGAGATGTAGATAGAGGCATAGGAGATACAGCTCAAGGAGCATGATTGTAGCCACAAGTATGGTAAGAGAATAAGAGATTAGATGTAGAGAAAGAGATGTTATCTCCACATGAGAGCCTCAATCCTAGATACATTGTATTTCTCTTTGTTCATACGAGTGCGGTCTTCACTGCATCATCCCTCCCTGGATTCCTCCACATCCATCGGCCCCAACTTTAGTCTACCCATGGCATATGCCGTGATACCACCATGAAATTTGGCGCCCACCGTGGGGCATTTTAGTGGCGTTGGTTGGGTTTCCATCCGGACGGGAGGTTCTTCATCAATCTCATCTTCATAGAGCACTTGCAGCTCCTCCAGGCGAACAGAGAACAGAGAGGTAAGCAAAGGGGTCTCCAAGTCTGACTCAGCAAGGCAGGTAAGACTCAGCAAGAATGAATCAGACTCTTCTCCAAGCATACTGTAAGTAACAGATAACTCAGCCACCAACATTTGATCCTTCACCCTGGGGAGAAAATAACTCAACTCGGGGACTAGCCAATGTATCCATAGAATCACCTTTAGATGGAGAAAAACTTATGTTGATTTGGGTATGTATTCGCCAGCTTATTATAATTCGGACAGAATTTGAGTCAGCATATTGATGATTCAGATAGAATTTGAGTCAGTTTATTTATGCTTTGGTTTAAACTTTAACTTAGCTCGCCAGCCAGCTTATTGATGATTCGGATAGAATTTGAGTCAGTATATCTATGCTTTGGTTTAAACTTTAACTCAGCTCACCAGCCAGCTTATTGATGATTCGGATAGAATTTGAGTCAGTTTATTTCTTCTTTGGATTAAAGTTTAACTCAGCTCACAGGCTTATTTATGATTCGGTCAGTTTGTTTATGCTTTGGATTAACCTTTAACTCAGCTCACCAGCCAGCTTGGTGATGATTCGGATATAATTTGAGTCAGTTTATTTATGCTTCAGATTAACCTTTAGCTTAGCTTAGTAGCTTATCTCTGATTCGGACTAACATTTGATTCAGCTTGCCAGGGTATATTATAATTCGGATTTGTATTCGGACTCGGCGTACTAGCTTACCTCTGATTCGGACTAGAGTTCAGTTCAGCTCGCCAGATTGCCAGGTTATGTTATGACTCGGATTGACATTTCACTATCTTGCCAGGTTATGTCGTATCTCGGATGACTATTAATCTCGGATCTATACCCTATTATCATATCCCAAAACTTAATCTCGGATCTATATCTCGGATCCATATCAAAGGCAAATTGACATCATCTCATCGGATCAAGTTATATCTTGGAAACAGATGACTCGGATTTGAGTCATATACCTCGGATTTGAGTCAGATGACTTAGACTTAAGACATAAGTCAATTTTGAGTAAAATAACTCAGATTTGGAAACAGATGACTCGGATTTGAGTCATATACATCGGATTTGAGTCAGAGGACTCAGACTTAAGACATAAGTCAATTTTGAGTAAAATAACTCAGATTTGGAAACAGATGACTTGGATTTGAGTCATATACCTCGTATTTGAGTCAGATGACTCAGACTTAAGACATAAGTCAATTTTGAGTAAAATGACTCAGATTTGGAAACAGATGACTCGGATTTGAGTCATATACCTCGGATTTGAGTCAGATGACTCAGACTTAATACATAAGTCAATTTTGAGTAAAATAACTCAGATTTGGAAACAGATGACTCAGATTTGAGTCATATACCTCGGATTTGAGTCAGATGACTCAGACTTAAGACATAAGTCAATTTTGAGTAAAATAACTCAGATTTGGAAACAGATGACTCGGATTTGAGTCATATACCTCGGATTTGAGTCAGATGACTCAGACTTAAGACATAAGTCAATTTTGAGTAAAATAACTCGAATTTGGAGACAGATGACTCGAATTATAACTTACCCAAAGAGGTTAAAAGACCAGTGCCAAAAATGGCCAGAAGTCATAACTTGCCCAAAAGGGTTATGACCAGTGCCCAAGAAGGCCAGAAGTCCAATAACTTGCCCAAAAGGGTTATGACAGTGCCCAAGAAGGCCAGAAGTCCAAAAACTTGCCCAAAAGGGTTGTGACCAGTGCCCAAGAAGGCCAGAAGTCCAAGAACTTACCCAAAAGGGTTATGACCAGTGCCCAAGAAGGCCAGAAGTCCAAAAACTTGCCCAAAAGGGTTATGACCAGTGCCCAAGAAGGCCAGAAGTCCAAAAACTTGCCCAAAAGGGTTATGACCCAAGAAGGCCAAAAGTCCAAAAAAATCGCCCAAACGGGTTAAAATACCAGTGTCCATGAAGGCCATAACTTATACCTCATCCACACGGGATAAAAACACCAATGCCCATAAGGGCTATGTGTCACAAACTTACCCAAAAGGGTTATATGACATGGAAATATGCTACCAAGATATTATAAGAACTCTGGGAATATCAGAATATAAAGTCTATGCGCGACTCTGCGAGTCCCACATAGACTCGGGGACTAATTTCGGGGATATAACCCCAGGTACCCCAGAGTTTGTCTATAAATAAACTAACAAGAGACATGAATAAAGGAAAGAATATTTGATAAGAGGATGTTAAGTCAAATAGAAAAGGGAAAAGAGTAAAGGGAGACCCAGGCCGAACTAAATAAAAGTCGGCCTGGTTCAGTACACTCGAGGCCGAATTAGGCCATCCTGGGCCGAATTGATCGAGTATGAAGAATCAGATAAGGGCCGAGTTCTCCTCCCAGGGTGGGCCAATAGAGCCTAATTTGAACCACCACAGGCCTGCACCAATCCTCCTTGCCGAACTCCACCACCACGCCTCGCTCCCGCTATCTCCTGCCAGCGCTATGACTCTCCCGCGCCAAGCTCCCTCATCGACACCTCGCCACCCCGAAGTCGCCCGGGTGGGCCGACTAAGGGAAATTCGGCCCACCGCGGGGCCGCGTCTCCCTACCGCGCTGAGCCACACCAACATACCCCGGATGTGCCGGCTCAGCATGATCTGGCCCACCACGGGTCAATTCCTAGGAATCATCAAGCTCCCCGGGTGGGCTGGCGTCTGCTTCGACCCGGCCAGCCCACCACGGGCCGACACACCTCTTCCGGCTGGGCCTTTCCCAGTTCACCTAGGCCGAATTGGGCAGACCCAGGCTGGGCTATTTCCTTCACCTGGGTCGAGGTTGATGACCCGGCTGGGCTACAGCTTTACCCGGCTGGGCCGGACTGACCCTAGGGATAGTTCGGTTGCTCTCTCCCTTATCCTCTGGGCCGAATCAACTAACAACTGGGCCGGATCAGCAGGACCCAAGCCGAGTTCACCCTTCATATTTATCATCTGGGCCGAGTTAATTCATCCTAGACACCACGTTATTCATCTCCAGGTGCCTCCACAGTCTCCACAAAAACACGCCATCGAATCAAGACAAGACCAACAAGTATTGTGCCAGTCTTGGGAGCCCACCAGCTCAGACTAGCACATGACGTATCGAATATGCCCATGGCATCTAACAAGATGCTAGGGATATGCCCTTGGCATCAAATAAGATGCTAGGGAATATGCCTGACATCTCCAAAGATGCCAATGCATATGCTGAGCATCTCCAGAAGATACCCAGAATATGCCACAGAGATGCCAAGCATGGGGAACAATTCTTGTCCCCTGGGCTCCCCTTTATAAGGAGCACCAGGGGGATCGTTCTCAGGGAGGCCCCCGAAGGGCTCTTCCCTTCTCTTCTCAATAGGAGCTCTTCTTCTTCTTCCTTCAATCTCATAGAGAGATCTAGATAGAGGCATAGGAGATACAGCTCAAGGAGCATGATTGTAGCCACAAGTATGGCATGAGAGTAAGAGATTAGATGTAGAGAAAGAGATGTTATCTCCACGTGAGAGCCTCAATCCTAGATACATTGTATTTCTCTTTTTTCATACGAGTGCGATCTTCACTGCATCATCCCTCCCCGGATTCCTCCACGTCCATCGGCCCCAACTTTAGCCTACCCATGGCATATGCCGTGATACCACCACGACAAGCAATGCCTTGAGCAGTTGGAAAACCCGGGTAAAGAACAACATTGACAAAGGTGAAAGCTGGGAGATTATAAGTAGGAAAAATCCGATGCTCGACAAAGAAGAGTTCAAGATATTCAAGGCGGACTTAGATACCGCTGCCTCTAAAGCATGGACTGAGTGGGGAAAGACTATGCGAGAGAAGAACATAGGTAACCACCGGCTTGGAAGCGACGGATACAGAGGGAAACCGCCCATTTGGGACAAGGAGGACGCCGAGATTGAACGCCTGGGTAAAGAGAACCCATGGCATAAAATCATAGACCTGCAGATCCGACAATTTGTCCGGGCCCGCTACTACCTGGACCCTGTTACAGGGGAGTTCGTCACCGACGACCCGGATGTGAAGTCCTTTGAGGAGAGCTGGTAAGGAATTTACCGTGGATCTCTCATTAAAATAATTAAGCCAAGAATCTAAATGCATGGGTTCACCTCTCCTTGTCTCTCTGCAGGAAGAGGAATTGAACGCTACCGAGGACTTGTCGTCCCAGGATTTGGCGGCAGAGCCATGGGACACTATTTTCAACAGGGCGACGAACACTTACAAGAAGAGGGAGAAGAATTTGCCGCCAAAATCAGCTGGCCGTGTGTCTGGCTTCGGTACAAGCATCAAGTTTACCGAGTATTACAAAGAGGACGCAAAGAAGAGGAGGGAGAGGAAGAACCAGTCGGCGGCTAAAGATAAAGCCGAGGTTGAATAGATGAAGTTGAAGGTGAATACATTAGAGGAAAAAGTGGACGAGAAAGCAATGGACAAGTTATTGGAGGAGAAGCTTCGCGCGATCATCCCCCTTGGGTTGATGGAGGGGCTAGCTGTTTGGAGTGCGGGAGGTCGACAGGGGCCGATACACGTGCCCAGCTTTAGCGGCAGCAACCCGAGCATCAACGTTAACGCGTCACCGGACTTGGTGACCCCGCCGGCCTTGGTGACCCCGCTGGCCACCATCGCCGTGATGCAGCCTCAAGAGCTGGTTGTCGCACAGCTTCCCCCTGCTACTCCCGCCAAAAATACCAGTATCGCACAGCCGGCGGTGGCACCAGTACCGCGGGAGAATGCTGATGATAGGCCTGCCGCCGGGACCGGCCGTGTGTCGACATTAGCTGAGCTCAACACCCTCACCAAGGTAACTAATTAGTTACCCCGCTTAATCTTATTTATGCGCCTTTGGTGACTGCCACCTCGATCATGATGCCTAACAGATATGTGTTTTGACTCAGGACGCTGCTTGCATACTACTCCACAAAGTTGCCGGCGGTGAGTTGAGGGATGTTGCCAAGGTAAATATCATACAACCGGCGAACCGCACGATGAACAACAATGCAATGGACGATGCCGTGATGAGGGTCCGGATTGCTTGGGTGTTGCCAGGGTGCGACGACATGGACCACCCTTTCAACCTCAGGGAGCCGACAAACACAAGACCCTTGAAGAATGCCACGGATGGCCCTTGACATGGCCGAAGACTCAGATTTGTCTTATGGGGCACCTAAGCGCCACCTCGATCGTCCGTCCACCACCTCGGATGCCACCTGTCACCAGCGCCACCGCGATCGTCCGGCCACAACCTCGGAAGCCACCTATCGTCGTCGCCACCACCAGTCGCCACCAACAACTGTTGGGAGTGTGTGGGCCGCCCCAAGGAGAAGCCATCACAACACAACCGCCGTCGCCCCCGCCACCACCAGCGCCACATGGCGGCAACAACAATGATGATGAAGAATTTGTCAACGTCGATGACTACATCAACACCGGCGCCGACATAGGATTGTACATGCCTGCTGTGGATGAAGAACCCTTTGTCGCTCGCGAGGGTCAAGGTGGGCGTCCCACTACATGCATGTAACTCCTGGTCTTCCATGGTTTATCTCAAGAGACGCCTCCGGCCGCCGATCAACAGGAGAAACCTGTTGGATTCATCTTTAGCCCTGGCACACTCCAAAAGGCGGCCGTTGAGCACTTAGCATCCCCAGTGGAGGAGCCTGCTCAGAATACGAAGAAGCACAAGAAGAGAGGTAAGAAAGCCTGCTCAGAAGGCGAAGAAGCACAAAAAGAGGATCCAGGCTAAGGATGACGTCGTACCAGCCCACGAGGATGGCTTGCCCAGGATACATATAGCCGGTGAAGCGATACTGACTCCGGAGCTGCTTCGCCTTGCTGGTGGACATATGCTCGCTTTGAGTGATAGTATCAAGACACTTGTCGTGGTATTGCCGGCTAGTACGCCATGGAGGGGTCCTCACAGTGCGTGTTTACAGACGTGGGGTAAGGCGGACGGTTGACGGGTACGAGATAACACAGCTTACCTAGGTTCAGATCCCACAACGGCGGTGGAATCCTACTCCTGCTATAAATCACTATAAGGGCAATACGCCGAGTTACAGAGATAGGTTTGCTGTGCGAGGTTTATGAAGTTGTGTATGAGATTGTGCCCTAAAGGCTCCCATAGGCCCGACTTATATAGTCTCCAGGTCCTAGGGTTACAGGGAAAAGTCCTAGCTGGACAGGTTACATAGTCCTACACCGTCTATTACTAGTATTGTGTATCTTGCACTCCAAGGCTCCGGGTACGCTGGTGACTCCACCGTAGCCTTCCTTTATCCGGCATGGGCCTCCCTTCTGGATCCACCTAACTGGGCCGCCCAGCAGGCCACAGGCCATGCTACCGACTATGGGCCACCCGGGTTATCGGATAAGAGACATGCTATGAGGATACCCATATAGCATATCCCCAACAGTAGCCCCCGGAGAACTCTGAGATCTTGCGCCGTCTTGCCTCTTCTCGTGGAATGCTTCGTCTAGATGGATGTCGGCAAATCATCAAGCAATATCTTGTAGTCCTCCCAAAGAACCCTGCAAAGGTTTCTTTGTCTTCTATGAGTAAGTCGGAGAAATATTGAATCTTCCATCGTACTCTTCCGTAGTCGGATTAAATCCATCCATGTCGGAATCTTCGATGCGACGGCTCATCTACCATGTCAGTTATGACGACGTAGGCTTAGGTCAGCGACACCTCGTAACTCACACATGCAGAGAACGCAATCATATCCGATTTTCCCACGCGAGCGATACGAATCGTTGGTGGCGGTGGTTGGAGACATGGCAAAATTACCGCGCACGTCCACGAACACGCCGTCTACGCGGCAACCGTCCGATTAGCTGCATGAATCTTGACGCAGAGTAAGATAAATAGTAACCGTGGGACACTTGCCACTTTTTACCCCATTCTCTCGCGTCATCATCTTCTTCCTCCAGCCGCACGCCTCCTCGAGCTCTCCGTGGAAAACCTCGAAGAAACCCTAGCCTCTCTTTGCATCAGTCGCATCCTCCCAGTCCTCCATGGCCAGCAGCAGCTCCTCCCTGTTGATGGCGGCGTCGAGCGAAGCCACGGCAAAGCCAGCAAGCTCCATCATCGTGCCCCAGAGGGCCTGGTCATCCCCGCGTTGGCGGTGATTGAAACCACCGGCGGTGACCACAATCTGGCGGTGCTAGAGCCTCTGGAAGAAGAGCCAGACTCGCACAAGGGCGACTGGCGCGGCTCGGACATCACCGGCCGCGACATCCAAGAGATGGTCGCCGAAGGGTACCTCCCCGCGACGGAGGGGCTCGCCTGGCGGGCGGCACCGGCCGGCAAGGTGACACCTTCTCCCCAAGCTGGAGAAAAGGTGTACCTCAAGGCTTAGCTGGTACGCGGCGTCTCCCTGCCCATCTCCCACTTCTTTTTGTCCGTCTTGAACCACTTCAAGGTTTAACCCCATAACCTCTCCCCCAATAGTATCTTAGTGCTTAGCAACTTTGCGGCACTTTGTGAGGGTTACCTAGGGATTAGGCCTAGGTTAGACTTGTTCGTGTACTTCTTCACCGTCAAACGTGAAGCCGGACATAGTAGGGAGGAGCTTAGGAACTACGGCACCATAAGCTTCAAGATCTGACCTGGCCGGCGGTTCCCCGAAATCGTCGGCCACGAGTCGTGTAAAAATTGGCAGCGGACGTACTTCTACGGCCCCGACATTCCTTTGGCGGGCCGAGAAGTGACGTACAGGGACTTCGTGGATGGAGCCGCCGCTGAAGTTTCCACATGGAGATCCCATGCCTCTCTTCCCTCCGACCTCGACGCTTCACGCGCAATAAGGCGGATCGAGTGGTTCGTAGAGACGGGTTTGACCGGCTTGGACCTAGCCATGTGCTAGTTCATCAGGCGAATCCAACCTCTGCAGCACCGCGTAAAGTTCATGCACGAGTACACCAGTGATCGAAGGGATACCCTCCGGATCTCCATGGATAACTTCTCGAGTGACTCCGTCAAGCTCCGTCTGAAGGACATCGTCAAGGTGAAGGATAAGAAGCGCGGATTCACCATCACCTGCGACATGTACGTAGACGGCAATTGCCCAAAGGTAGGTATTTATTTTCCGTGTATGACATTGCTCCAGTTTCTCCGTCTTGCCAGTGCCATCTTATCTAACACGGTGATTTCTCACTTAACAGCTTAGCGATCTAGATGAGGACAACCTGGCTGCCCAAATCTACGATCCAAAGATGAAGGAAGTCACGGTCGTGTCCGACGACGATGTCCCGTTGGCGCGAAAGCGGAAGAGCTCCACCTCTGACGCTGCCGACGGAGGCAAGAAGAAGAAGATGGAGGGTGGAGCCTCCAAAAAGAGTACTGCCGCCCTGGAGGCGGAAAAGAGAAAAGCCACCGGGATTTTTGCCAAAGCGCCCCCCCTAGTGTAAGCCTCTCATTCTCCGACATTGTCTTATTTATCTGTCTTATTCCTGTACTTATGCATTTTGCACATTTCAGGAAGAAAGCCACAACCAGCCTCAAGAAGTCCTCCAAGACTCTTGGGGATTCTAGAAATATCAAAGATATGCTGCATCGCGACTCCTCCCCCGCCATCGCCCCTGCTACTCCTGCCGTCAAGCCCTCCTCTGCTCCGACAAGCTCTCAAGTCCAGGAGGCACCAGGCCCTTCCACCATGGAAGTGGATTCTGGCGCCTCTACCGAACTCGCTGTTGTCAGCGAGCAGGCGACGCAGGAGAGCGCTGCTCTTCAAATGGCTAAAGCTTCGGCTAAGGATGCCATCAGTAGCGGCAAGGCGGTGGTGGGAGCTGGTACCTCTGCCGAAGGCGGCGCCCCTACTCCCCAGAAACCCTTCGAGTTCCTGAAGATAGTTTACCCGGCGCTCCTGCCGAGTAACACAACTATGGTTCCTGGAGGAGTGCCGTCATCTCCGACGTGCGGTCTCGAGGAGCTACTCCGACAAGCGGATATCTTGCAAGGAAATAACATTTCCTTTGGCAAGCTGCTAGCCGAGAGCGCTACAAACCTCAAGATCATTGCACTTGTAAGTTTTACTTTACCTTCTGCATTTCATATGAGTAACCCACTGTAGCCCCCGAGGATGTAGACGGAAAACCATAGGTTTTGCATCTATATGCTCTAAGAGTGACTAAGTTAGAAAGAACTCTCACTGTAGCCCCCAAGCATTTAGATGGAAGAAATGATTCCGACTAGATGCTTTAAGAGTAGCATACACAGTGTTCATAATTTTCAATGTTGTAGCCCCCAAGCCTCTAGTTGTAACTGAATTAGTTCCGACTAGATGCTTAAAGAAAAGCTAAGCATTTTCCGAGCTAAAACTTTATACTGTAGCCCCCAAGCTTCTAATCGAGAACTGAAGTAGCTCCGACTAGATGCTTTAAAGAAAATCTAAGCATATTGATAAGTTAAAAACTCTCGTTGTAGCCCCCGAGCATCTAGGTGGAAAATCTCCGACTAGGGGCTCCAAGCAGACCAAACAACGACTTAACTTTGTATTTGTTTCCATAGAATGAGAATGCTCGGCGGGGCATGGACAACGACAAGTACTAGAAGATGCGCGCAGATCTTGAAGCCGAAAAGGGTAAAACTACCATCTTGAAGGAACAGATCATCAAAAACAAGAGTCTGTTTTCTTTTTGCACATTTTCGTCTTACTTTTGTGCCCATAATCTCCGAGTACTCACTGTGTACGTGGTTTTCTCCGACTTGCAGAACATGTCGCCAAGGCCAAGGACATTGTCGAGCAGTCCAAGCATATCCAGCAGCTGGACAGCGAGAACAAGATCCTGAAGGAGGAGAGGAAGGAGATGCTGAAGATGCACGAGGATTCCATGAAAGCCCTGCAGGATTCTTCCTCCACGGAGATCAATCGCTTGAAGGAGGAGCTTGTGATCCTAAAGGATCAGAAGCAAGCTGCTGATGAGCAAAATCTTCGCCATAGCGAGGCGTTTAAGCTCCTCCAACAAGAGAAGGAATCCTTGGCGGACACCGTCTGGCAGGCTAAGGCCAGCATCTTCAGTAAGTTTCCTCCGCCTTGTATTTCTGTAGTCTGGATACTTAAGAGTTTATTGAACTCATGCGATCCTTTTCGGAATTTGCAGCTCCTATGGGTTTAACCCGCTCGCCTCCTTCGGACAAAGAATGCATGGTTCTTGCCGGCAAATTCATCAATACCGCCATCGCCCAAGCCAAGGAGATTGCCAAGCCCCTCCAGATTTATATCAAGGCCTCGGACTCCGTGGCGAAGTACTCGGAGATTCTGCGCCGAGCCCCCGAGCGTGTCGCGAGCTGGAAAGCTTCATGCGCACGGTCTGGCGCAAGGATGGCGCTGTCTATGGTGAAGGCACACTATGAAGATGCCGACATCAACACGGTGACCTCTGGTATCCCCAACGTGGATGATGATGGCAAGGAGATCGATCACGAAGCCATCCTGTCATCACTCGCGGGTTATGACACCAGGGTTGTCGAGTTGGTGGACATTGACGTCTTCGTGCCTAGGAACCTCATCGACAACGTCAACCAAGATTCCTCCGAGTCTCATCACAGCGCCGACGTCGAGGGTGATTCTCCGGCTGGTGATGATGCGGCCTCCAAGTCTCCTGCGCCCAAAGAATGAAAAACACTTTGTAATTTCTGTTTCACCTTTGGTGTGTGCACAGGAAAAACTTGTTGATGTAATATTAAGGCGGAAAACAATGATTGTCGTATCCTGCTACTTAAGAATTAAGTCCCAGTATGTATATATTTTTAAGCAAGTGCTGGCTTATCCATTACTCTGGTTCTTATGCTTGACTTTACTTGAGTCGGAAGACTCGTTGTCGGAACCATGCTCTTAGGTGATGATGCCCAATGGCACCGTCAATAACCTGAGCACAAAATCGCCGACAATAAGTGCCAAAAGTCACTACTCCAGAATCCACATAAAAACGACAAAGAATGTGTAGACTAGAAAACTTAAGCTAATGCCCGTAGGCGGAATTTTCACAAGTGCAATCGCAAGACTTGTGCATAAAGGTTTTATATGATCCAAAAATGAACACTAAAGGAGGTAAAAGACTCAGCAATATGAGTGAACCAAAGAGCTTTACTTCATTGATCATATAAGAGGTACACAATTAGATAAAAAATGCTAAGTGTAGAAAGGACGTAGCTGTGCTATGTTCCATGGCCGATCAAGCTACGGGTAGTCATCATCCGGGTCACGACGCTTACGCTTATGATCCTAATTGGGTCTATCCTTGAGTTCACGATTGTCGACAAGGTAGTAAGACCCATTGAGCAGCGCCTTGCTTATGATGAACGGTCCTTCCCATGGCGGGGATAATTTGTGTGACTTCTTCTGCTTAAGTCGGAGTACTAAATCCCCATCTTTAAACGAGCGATGTCGAATGCAGCGACTATGGTAGCTGCGTAGCTTCTGCTGGTAGATGGCGGATCTTTGGCATGCCAAAACGCGCTCCTCCTCGAGAAGGTCCACATCTATGCGTTTGGATTCTTTAGCGTCATCTTCGTCGTAGGCGGCAACTCTTGGTGCGTCGTGGAGGATGTCGGAAGGTAGGATGGCTTCTTCTCCATATACCATGAAGTAAGGGGTGTAGCCGGTGGATCTGTTGGGTGTGGTTCGTAAACTCCACAGCACAGATGGCAATTCTTCCGCCCAGGATCCAGCTGCTCTGTGTAGCAGTGCCTCAAGACGTGGCTTGATTCCCTGCAGAATTAATCCATTGGCTCGCTCAACCTGACCATTGGATTGTGGGTGCGCCACAGATGCAAGGTCAAGTCGGATGCCTTTGTCCCAGCAATAGGCCTCCACTGCTCCGAGTGACAAGTTGCTTCCGTTGTCGGTGATGATGCTGTGTGGGAGACCAAATCTCACCACTAGATCCCGGAATAACCGAAGGGCAGTTGCCCCATCAAGCTTTCTAATGGGTTTAGCTTCTATCCTTTTGGTGAATTTGTTAACTGCTACAAGCAGATGCGTAAATCCACACGGTGCCGTCTGTAACGGTCCCACCATGTCTAGCCCCCAGACTACAAACGGCCAAGTTATTGGTATTGTTCGCAATTCTTCAGCAGGAACAGGCGGTTGTCGGTCATAGTACTGGCATCCTATGCATGTCTCAACCAGCTTGTCGGCATCTGCCTTCGCGGTCAGCCAGTAGTATCCTTGCCGGAAGGCTTTCGCGACCAATGATCGAGGAGCAGCGTGGTGCCCGCAATCTCCGAGATGGATCTCGCGCAGGATTTCCGTACCTTCTAGCTGGGAAACGCACTTTAAGTATACACCAGTAGTGCTCCTTTTATAGAGTTGCCCATTGATTATGGTATAACCCTTTGCTCGTCTTACTATTTGCCGTCTTTCGACTTCGTCGTCGGGCAAAGTTTCGTGTTCGAGATACTCCATGAACGGTTTTGTCCAAGCCGGAGGGATCTTTGTCACCATGTTGACGAAAGAGTCAACTCTATCCGGGTTGTCGATGTCGGTGCCCTTCACGGATGGTGTGCGTAGATGCTCTAGGAAAACTCCTGGCGGAATTTGCTTGTGCCCTGATCCAAGCTTAGACAGTAGATCAGCCGCCTCGTTTTGCTCCCTAGGCACATACTTGACTTCGTAGCCCAAGAAGATCTTGGCTATCTCGTCCACTTCGTCATGATATGCCGCCATCATAGGGTTTCGCGCGTTCCAGGTGCCAGCCACCTGCTGGGCAACCAAGTCGGAATCTCCACAGCAAACTATGCACTTGATGCCAATATCCTTGGCTACACGTAGTCCGTGAATGAGTGCTTCATACTCCTCCATGTTGTTTGTAGCCTCGAAGTGGATCTGCAAAACATAGTGCAGCCTGTCTCCTTTTGGTGACTGTAGCACTACACCAGCCCCTGAGCCGTTGAGCAACTTTGATCCGTCAAAGTGCATCACCCAGTACTCTGGTTCTGGAAACGGAGTAGCATCTGGCATCTCCGTCCAATCTACAATAAAGTCCGCCAAAGCTTGTGACTTGATAGAGTCGCGTCTCTTGTAGGTGATCTCGAAGGCGGCAAGTTCAATGCCCCACTTCGCGACCCTTCCTGTAGCGTCGTTGTTATTGATAATGTCGGATAGTGGAGTCTTGCTCACTACTGTGATTGGGTGCTCCTGAAAGTAATGCCTCAGCTTCCGAGAAGTGAGGAATACTCCATAAGCTATCTTTTGGTAGTGCGGGTAACGCTGCTTGGACTCCGTCAAGACCTCGCTCACATAGCAAACTAGTCGTTGAACTCCATGCTCGTAGCCTGGTTCCTTCCGCTCTACCACGACGATGATGCTAATAACCCGGTTGGTTGCCGCCATGTAAATTAACAGGGGCTCTCTAGGCTCGGGTGTTGCAAGGATGGGCGCTAAGGAAAGAATCTCCTTGAGCTGCTTCAATGCTGCATCTTCTTTGTCTGTCCATGTGAATTTGTCCGCCTTCTTAAGCAACTTGTACAGCGGCAAAGCCTTCTCTCCAAGTCGGCTGACGAACCGACTAACTGCTGCAACACAACCTATTAGTCGTTGAATGTCCTTTAGGCATGTCTGACGGTTTATGTTTAAGATGGCCTTGATTTTCTCCAGGTTGACCTCGATTCCGCGCTGGGAAACGATGAAGCCCAACAATTTGCCGACTGGAACCCGAAGACGCACTTCTTAGGGTTGAGCATCATGTTGTATTTCCGGAGATTATCAAAGGTTTCTTTTAAGTCGAAGATTAAGTCGTTTGACTTTTTAGACATCACCGTGATATCGTCCACATAGGAGTTTAACGTTCCGACCAATTTGGTCGTGAAGGCAACGTTGCATTGTCCGCTGGTAGGTAGCACCTGTGTTTTTCAGCCCAAAGGGCATCGTGACATAGCAAAACGTGTCGTATGGAGTAGTGAACGAAGTGTCCAATTGGTCTGACTTCCTCATCTTGATCTGGTGGTATCATGATTATGCATCGAGAAAACACAAAAGTTCCGAGCCAGCCGTCGAGTCAATGACTTGGTCAATGCGAGGCAAAGCAAACGGATCTTTGGGACATGCTTTGTTCAAGCCGGTGTAATCAACGCACATTCTTAATTCATTGGTTCCCTTTTTGGGGACAAGTACAGGATTGGCCACCCATCGGGTGTGAAGGACTTCTCGGATAAACCCAGCCTTAAGTAACCTAGCTATCTCTTTGCCAATGGCGCGTCTCTTCTCATCTTCGAAGCGTCGTAGAGGTTGTTTCACTGGTTTACATTTTGGATCTATGTTTAAGCTGTGATCGGCAAGTTCCCTAGGTACACCTTTCATGTCGGCGGGTTGCCAGGCAAAGATGTCCCTATTCTCACGGAGGAACTCGACGAGCGCGCTTTCCTATTTGGGATCCAGGTTCATCCCAATGGCGACGGTCTTGGAGGCATCGCCTACCACAAGTTCCACCGGCTTGGTATCGATGGCGGCCTTGAACGCAGGAGCGGAGTCGGAGATCTACTTCTTTGATGCGGGCATCTCTGAGTCATTGACCTTGCTCTGGATCTCCTTGAATTCTTCGCTGTAGAGGACAACTTCTGCAACGGCTGCTTCATTGATCTCGCAGTCCCTTGCCTTGGTAAAGATTCCGGATACGATGATGACACCGTTTGGTCCGGGTATCTTGAGTTTGTTGTAGACGAAGCATGGCTTGGCCATGAACGTGTGGAATATGTCACGGTCGAATATGACGTGGTACACGCTCTTGAAGGGGACCACCTCAAAGGTCATGAGCTCTTGGCGGTAATTATTAACATCGCCAAAGGCTACCTGAAGCGTAATGCACCCAAGGGACCGAGCCTCCCGACCAGGAACTACGCGATGGAACACGGTGTTGGTCCGCCTTAGGTTTGCCTCCGTCAAGTTCATCTTCTGCAGTGTATCCAGATACATGATGTTGATGCTGCTTCCACTATCCACCATGCACTTGGTGAACTCCACGCCGTCAATCAATGGGTTGATGACCATGGCGTACTGGTTCTCCGTGGGCACAAGGTCTGGGTGGACCGTCCTGTCCCAAGTTATTGGAACCTCCGACCAGCACAGGTATGGGGAACTGGGGGGAGAGTGGCCGTCAGGATCCTTAGAGAGGTCTTCTGTTGTCGGACGGTGGGGGTGCCAAGGAAAGTGTGGTAGACTGGGGCCTTCTTTGTGGAGGGGTTCTTGCCCTTGTCGTCACTCTTGGCGGCGTTCTTGGGGTCAACGTCCTCGTCCATGTCACTTGAATCCTTGGACTCCTCCTCCTTCTTCTTCCCCTTGCCCTTGCCTCGCGGTCTGTTCTTCCGACTTTGCTTGTAGCCGGACTCCGGGTCTTCCTTGAGGTTGTTGACGAACTTGCAGTGTCGATTGGTATGGGTGGCCTTGCCGTTGGCGTCGAGGTGTACGAGGCACGGCATATCGCGGTACTCCTCGTAGGTTTGGGGAACGCAGAGCGGCGCCGAGGTGGTTTCACTTCCTCGCTGCTGCCCGCGGCCCGCTCCCCTTCCTCGGCCACGTTGTCCGCCTTCTCCTCGTCCTGCAAAATTCATAGCGACGATGTCGGTAGATTGCTTTTCTTCTGGAGCATTTTTCTGCTTTGTACTGCTGTTCCTCCGAGCTTGGGTTGGAACGGCCGTTGCCGGCAAAGATCCACGAGCATCGTCGGCGGCGGCTGCGAACTCACTAGCTAACTGAATGATCTGATTCAAGTCAAGCTGATGATTGTCCTTCAAGCGCTTTAGCTTATGTCGGAGCAACGTACTCCTTTCCAACCCATCGATGAAGGCGGCCATGGTGGTCTGAGCATGCACTCCTGCGCAGGAATTTTTCATATCCAGCCAGCGGGAGAGGTAGGCACGACATGTCTCGTCTTTCTCTTGCACGCACCGCTATAGATCGCCCACAGTGCAGGGATGCTTGTATGTACCCTCAAAGTTCTTGGTGAATGCTTCTTGCATATCCAGCCAGTTGTAGATAGATTTCTCTGGCAAGTCATCGATCCATTGACGGGCCGTGCCTGCCAACATTAATGGGAGGTACTTAACGGCGATGTTGGGGTTACCTCCGGCAATCTCCACCGTGTTGTCGTAGTCCTGCAACCATGTGGCAGGTTTGGCGGTGCCGTCATAGGGCTTGATGGTCTTGTCGATCTGGAAACATTTGGGGTAAGTTGCGGACCGTATTGCAGGTCCAAAACAACATGGTCCCAGGTATGGTCCTTCCCGGGCCTCGTGGATCTTATCGATCCGCGAACGTGCATCGTATGGCTCCGGGTTCTTCTTCTTGTTGTCAACAGGGGATGGGCTGCGCGAATGACGCGGGCCTCTTCCGCCATGGTGACTGCTTGGCGGTGATGGAGGCGGAGGTGGCGGTGGGTTAGCCTTCTTGTTGTTACCCTCCTGCGATGCCTCGCGCCTGTCACGGTTGCTTGTCGGACGCGGAGGGTCGTGGTGTGACCTGCTCTTGTGTCCTTGGTGGCGCTCTTCATCATGACGGGTCTGCGCCGTGTTGTCGCGGATGACGATGCCACACTGCTTTGGAGGGGGCATATCCGTGCGATGGTGAGCCTTGTAGTCTTCCTGACGTCAGGGGGATCAGGGCGGTGGCGATGGGCGGCGAGGTCGGGCTTTTTCTCCATGGTCGAAGGATATGGGGATAGCATCCTTCCTGTTGCGCGCATCCCTCCGTCTTTGTTCTGATGAACCCGCCTGTGATCCGACATCCTGAGGAGATCTGCCCCTTGGCGGTTTGTACTGGCTAGATCGGTAGAGCGCTGGGTCAGACTCAAGCCTCTGAGAGGTGGCCTTTTCCTGCTGCTTTACCGCCTTGGCCACTAGGTCATAGACCTGTTCTACTTCCTCAGGCGATCTATCCTGCTCCAGAAGGGTCTTGGCAACAGCGAGGTTAAGGAGTGGGGTGGGCATCACCTGCTTGCCTTCACTATCAATGTATGGCTTGGTCTGTGACGGCTTCGAGGGAGCCCATCCTAGGTTGCGCCGTACACCAGGATCGTTGATGACGCGAGCTGGAGCCTTCTTAGTCTTCTGCTGCTGCAGCAGAGTCTTGTACTCGGCCTCCATTGCTCTAGCTTTCTCTATGGACTTCTGCGCGTTGACCAGATCTCGATCTAGTTTAGCGCCTTGCTCCGCGATGTCTTGCGCCTCCTCCAGCAGCTGCTGGCGCTTCTCGTCAAGCTGAGTCACGTTCTGGATATGATCAACGGTTAGTGGCTCGATGAGGAGATTGTCGTACATCACTCTATCAGCTAGAGTAACATGGGCTGCTGCCGACGTGGATGCTGGAGGCGGCAAGTTTGTGGTGTTGTTGTTGCTCGAACCGGTGCCGAGTTCCTGCGGCTGCTGCACTGGGTTAGGCGGAGGAGGCATGAACTTTGCGCGATCATCGTTGGCAGCAATAAGTGGCCCCTTCCCCTTTTCCAGCGCCATAGGCGGAGCTTGCCCGGGTTGATCTTCATCCATCGCTGTCCCAATGGTGACGAACACCCCTCGAGACATGATGGTGTTGTTAGCTTGCCCATCACGCGAGTACTCCTCCTCCATCTCCTGCATAGAGGAGTCTAGCTCTTCTGGACTAAAGTCTACCTCCTCTGAATCTGCACTGAAATCAGCATAAAGTGCGTCAATGACAGAGTCGAAGGGTGCCAGGACTTCCTCGATGACGGGCGGTGGAGGTGCAACGGCATCGACGATGACTGGAGGTGGTGGTGCTGCTACGACGATGGCGGCCGGAGGCGGTGGTGGCGGCTGCTGAACCGGAGGTTCTCCGTCTCTGAGCGCGAGCTCCATCTGGGCTGCCGCGTAGCTGTTGACGGTGCTCACCATCTCTTCGAGGGTAAGGCGTCCTGTTGCCTGCTGCCCACGTAAAGAATGTCGGAGAAGTGTGACGCGGTCCAGTCCTTCCACGAAGTGATACAAAGCATTATCATCAGGGTAATTGGCCAGGTTGGCCCGTATACAGAGCCACCTGGCGAGGTAGTCGCGGGGGGGTTTCGCCCTCTCTCTGAACGCAGCGCGCTAGGTCGAAGATGGTAACCACGCCGACAAACTTGGATCTCTGCTGTCCAGACGCGCGGATAAAGCCGGCGGATTTGCAGTGATCTTCCACCTTTATATCCTGCACAGGGGCGGTTTGGGTGGGTCTTGAATTTTTCCGATCTTTGCCGGCAAACTCCGAGGAGAGATCCGACATCGATCCTTCCGCGAACGTATCCTGCCCGTAGGCGGTCCGTGCGGGTCTTGATGCTTTCCGATCTTTGCCGACAAACTCCGAGGAGAGATCCGACATCAATCCTTCCGCGAACGTATCCTGCCCATAGGCGGTCCGTGCGGGTCTTGATGCTTCTCCGACTCCAAGGGAATTAGTGCCCGAGTCGGTTTCGCTGATGAAGAGGTGGATGTCTCCGATAGGAACGATCGAACACCGCGTAGGGTTCGTCTTCGCCAGGATCCGGAACTCGTCAGGGGGGACGATCGGAACGTTGCCGGAGAAGAGAACACGGCCGATGGCTACGGTTTCGCCGATTCCTGCGAAGATCTTGGTCCTCGCCCGCTAAAGAGCCTGAAGCGCCTCTTGCCCCACGGTGGGCGCCAACTGTCGTGGTATTGCCAACGAGTACGCCATGGAGGGGTCCTCACAGTGCGTGTTTAGAGACGTGGCGTAAGGCGGACGGTTGAAGGGTACGAGGTAACACAGCTTACCCAGGTTCAGATCCCACAACGGCGGTGGAATCCTACTCCTGCTATAAATCACTATAAGGGAAATACGCCGAGTTACAGAGATAGGTTTGCTGTGCGAGGTTGTATGAAGTTGTGTATGAGATTGTGCCCTAAAGGATCCCATAGGCCCGACTTATATAGTCGCCAGGTCCTAGGGTTACAGGGAAAAGTCCTAGCCGGACATGTTACAGAGTCCTACACCGTCTATTACTAGTCTTGTGTATCTTGCACTCCAAGGCTCCGGGTACGCTGGTGACTCCACCGTAGCCTTCCTTTATCTGGCATGGGCCTCCCTTCTAGATCCCCCTAATTGGGCCGCCCAGCAGGCCACAGGCCATGCTACCGACTATGGGCCACCCGGGTTAGTCGGATAAGAGACATGCTATGAGGATACCCATATAACATATCCCCAACAACACTAGAGGGCATTCTTCTTAAAGACAAAGATCCAAATTACCCTGTTTTCACTGTCAAGGTGCCATCGGACGTGGACTTTGTCCATGAAGCCCCCGCAGACATGTTCTTCATAGCGTACGAGGACGTCTTCAAGCTGTTTCTCTCAAAACGGCTGGACTATAACATGGTCCGCCTATTCGTGCTCAGTCTGGCGATCAAGACCAAGAGAGAGCAAACCCCCTACATCGCGATATTGGATCCCTACTACATGCATGATAGCCAGTTGAGGGAAGGATCAGAGACGCGTGCTAAGGCGAGGCGTACCTCGAGAAGTTCATGGTGGACCACAAGAGGACGAACACGCTTCTTTTGCCTTTCTTTCCCGAGTAAGTACACACCCCCCCTAGCATTGGTAACTTAGGCTATCTTATAGCTTTCTTCCTTTTCCCTTTTCCAACATCCCGTTTCAATCGTGTTGTGCAGAGAAAAATACTGCACACTCATCGTCATTTGCACAAAGTACTCGATAGCATCGTATTTCGACTCGGCGAGTCAAAAGAAGAAGAGAAGGACTACACCAGAATAAGGGGTGTTCTGAATGAGGCTCTCGAGGGCTATGCTAGAAAGGGATGCCCCTTCGTCAACAAGGGGGAATGTATCAAGGATGACAAGCACGTGTTCAATCACGTGCTCGAGTTCCCCTGCATCAAGGAGCCGGCTACTAACGGCGCCAAGGAGGCCTTCTACGCCATGCATCACCTTAAAGGGTTTGTCCGGGATTGCCAAAACCTAACTCTTCCATCTAGTTTCCGATCATGGGACGAAAATTTGGCGCGAAGCGACGATGATGATCTTAGAGATGACTTCCACCGCATCCAGGTTAAGTTGTCAGAAATCATTGTGGAAGATGTCAACACAAGGGGAGGGGTCCTAAAACACAACAAAGGGTTGACTACGAGGGAGATTGAAAATATTCTTTGTAAACAGGGTGACAACAGGACGTGGATGACGAAGGATGGCTGTCTACCATTCCCGAAGCCGAGCGTTAGCAGTTCTCAACATTGATCGATGTGTGCGCCTAGAATTATCATAGATATCTGTGTGTATTGTTGTGTCACAAACTATATACTACCATGGTCGTATGTTGTAAACTTCACTATTGTGGTTGTTGTCGTCGAAGTTCTATGATTGTGATCGATGTGCTATCTTCTATGTTTACTGATCTTTTGCTTTAGTTTATGTGAACATATATGCATGTGAACCAATTTAGTTCTTTCTGTTGCATGATTTACTAATATGCCTTATCTATAGAGATGACGAAGTGGTACGTGGTGTACAAGGGTTGGGTTCTAGGAGTCTACGATGAGTGGGAGGACTGTCATAAACAGGTGAACAAGTTTAGCGGCAATAGCTACAAAGGATACGCGACTTGAGAGGAGGCGGTAGCCAAGTGGAGGAACCACCTGTGGAAGGAGAACCGGATGAAGATATTTCTAGTGCTCTTGCTCTTGCTCACCGTCATCATAGCTGTATTATGTTTGATTCCCAAATCTTGGGACGGGATTTCTTTTAAGGGTGGTAGCCTGTCACATCCCAAAATTTTCCAAATTTTGAAATGTGAAAAATAAATAAACAAAAGAAATAATTGTTGAAATTTAGGGTGAAAAGAAACTTTTGCTTCTAAATGGAAACATCAAAACCCTTCTTGAACAAATTTGAATAAAAGGGAATCCAACAAATTTCAATCAAGTGAAATGCATTCATCAATGAATGTATCTTGAAATTAAACACTTGGGAAAATAAACCAAAATCCTAAAACCCTAATGGAAGAAAATCATTTCCAAGATCTCCCTAGGGTTATGGATTTGAACCATATAAAAATTCAGCAACAACATTTATAAATGATCAAAATGATAAACAAAAATATTATAAAAACAATATAAATTGGTTTCATTTAATTTGGAGCCATAGATAAAAACTTATGAATTTAATAAGATAAAAAGAATAAATTTCCAAAACTAATAAAGCTCCTATCTAAAATCCATACCAAATCTTGAGCAAGTAATCCTAAGAGGATTTAAAAAGATAAAAAATTATTAAATAAAATCATACAAATTGTAATCACCAATTTTGGAACTATAAATAAAAAGATATGGATTTTATAAGATAAATAAATAAATAAATAAGGAATATTTAAAGGCCATATTAAATATTGGCCAAATCCATAAACAAATAAAATATTGTTGAATAATAAAAAGGAGTAAAATATTATTTAAATAAGATCATAAGGATTGAACAATATCCAATTTTATTTAAATAAAGATAAATTGCCTAAACTAAATAATAAGAAAATTATTTAGAAGACAATTTAAATCTTGAATTAAATCCATAAGCAGATGGAATAAATATAATCCAAATAAAATAAAAGGATAAAGAATATTCAAATAAAATTATGCGGCATTAACCAAATTCAATTCTATTTGAATAAAGACAAATTCCCAATTATAGTAAATCATATTAAAATATTTTGAATAATTCAAAGTGAATTATTTAACACACTAATGAATAAATAAAACCTACTGAAAAAGGTTTGGTAAAAATTAGAATTCAAATAGAAGTTTGAAAATATATTTAAAATGTTATTTAAATAAAGACAAGTGCCTATTTTAAATAAATAATAAACCATAATTGAATAAAAGAATTATTCTAAAATGGACTTTAAAATACATTAATAAACAGTATTAAGACATACTGAAAGTTGGGAAAGTTTGAATTCAAACAAGTGTTTGAATCATTTAAATAAATTCAAAACAGAAATCAAAAATAGAAAAAGAAATAGAAACCAGAAAGAAAACAATGAAAAGGACCAAGCCCACTAACCCTACCCCAGACTTGGCCCAACAGGCCCAACAGCAGCCCTCTCTTTCTCCCCCGCGCGAAACATTTTCTTACCGTAAACTCTAACCCCTCAGCCACTGACGCTTGGACCACACCATACTCCCTCTCACTCGCTGACAATGCTGCCCCACAGCCAGGTCGTCATCTCCACCCCCGCAGACCCGTTCTTCCTCCTCTCCTCGCCGTTTCTGCTTTGATTCCGTGGAGTGAAATTTGTTTGAATGCCGCAGTTAAACCTCCCAGTAATCACGCCCATTTAAGCGCCCCTCTCCCCTCTTCACTTCCCCTCAGACGCCACACCCTCACCGCCCCTAGGCTGCCTGAATTTCTCGCCAATACCTCCTCTGCTCCGACGATCTCATCAGCGAATTCCGGCCAACACCGTCACCCCCACTGCCCCCAGTTCCCACGAGCCTGCTCCCCATATCCCTACGCACCTGCCAGTGCCCCCTCTCGCCCGCACGTGCCTCAGGAGCTCGCCTCGGTCTAGCTCTGAATGTTGTCGTCCACTGCTTCGACTCCGGCAGCCTCCCCCGGTAACCCTAGGTTGTCCCCTCCTCTCTGGTTGATACTCACATGCTCGCCTCTCTCACCTGCGTCAAACAGAACCTCTGGTTTGACTTAGCGCGGTCCGTAACATCGCCAACAACGACAACCCGAGCACACCATCATGAGCAATGTCTCCAATGAGCAATTCAGCCCAACCGCGTGCGCCCCTTCGTCCACTGCAACCACCTCAAGCATCCTCTCGTCATAGCGAACCCGGTGAGCCTCTCCGTTCTCTCCCTCACTTCCTGTATCCGCCGCAATGCTGCAGCCAGAGCGCCGCCGTCGCGCGCCGTTGCGCCAGCGCCACCAGCTCTTGGTAGAGTGTTGTGAGCCATCCGATCTGGATCCAAGCGCTGTGATAGATCATTAAGCGAAACGGTATGATTACATCTGTGTCGTGCGTGGTTATTTAGATCTGACGACCCACGATGATCGATCCGTGCAAACCGATACCAGCCAATAGAAATGCTCCACGTGGCCAGCCTTTTGTTTTAAAAACAGAAACTTGTCTATTAGTAGTTTGATTTTGTAAAATTCATAACTATTAATCTACACGTCCAATATTTACGAATTTTATATCACTTGATTCAGAAAAATGAAACCTTTGCAATCATGCCCTTTGTTTAGTGTTTTGCTTCTGTAAAAGTAGATGTTTTTGCAGAAACATTATTAGGTCTATTTTGGTTATAAATTTTATTCTAAAATTGTTTTTAGGGTAAAATCTTTTGCAAATGGTTTGTTTTGAACCTACTAACCATAAAAACCAACTTTTGGGTTTAGAATTATACTTTGTTAAACACAAGGAATTATTCCTTGAATAAAGACATTTCTAGTAAAACAAAAATATTTGCTATGGTTTAAAAATGCTTTTTGAGTAAAAACTTTTGCAAATGGTTTGATTTAAACTCTTTGACCCTAAACACTAAGTTTGCGATTTAAAAATATATTTGATGAACCCTAGAAAAATTATTACTTTGTTTAAAGGCATTTCTAGCAAAATAAAAATGTTGCTTTGATTTAAAAATGGTTTTGAGTGAAACCTTTTGAAAATGGATTTGATTTAAACACTTTGACCATAAACACTAACATTTTGCGTTTAAAAATATAATTGGCAAACACTAGAAATTATCACTTTGATTTAAATCATCTCTAGCAAAACAAAAATGATTTAAATAGCCATTTTCACTAACTTGATTTTAAATAGTTTTGCCACTTTTATAAATGACCAATAGGTGTTTTAAAAATGTTTATAGCCTATTAGAAACCACTTTTCCAAATAAAACAGTCTTTTGCATGCTTGCATGCATAGTTTTGTTTTTATCATTTTATGTGATGAATTGTTTGAATGCTAGTTTGAATTTGTGCCTTGATTGAATTGTAGTGAACTTTAAAGAGTGTGCCAATTGCATGATCAAGGAGTGAACATATATTATCTACTAAAAAGGAAAGTGGTGCTTCATACATTTTGTCCTATTATTTTCACTATACATTAGTGATATTTTGAGTAGGACTTGCATGGAATTTTCTAAGTATAAGCTATGCCATGGGAAATCATATATGATGTCTTAGTATAATTATCCTAAGTTAGGAAACTTGCCATGTTATCATGCTTAGCTTAGCTAATAGAAAACAAGGGTGAATTATATTCATGCTATGAAATATTTCTAAGCCAATGACTTGTGTTTTGATTAATAAAACAACTATGTGAATGAATCACCTGGGTGGAATGGTGTGAAAGGTTTATGTTGAGTGGTCACACAGGTCCCCATATTCATGGCCTACCCTAGTGTATCTCACTTGTGGAAAGCCACCCAGGAACAAAGAGATTTGAGATGTCAAATGTTGAGAAGCTTCAAGTGCAGCCATATGGTAATATGGGCTCTGCCTGGATCATATAGGTTGCAATAACTTATCCAGATGGAAAGTTGGTGATGTTGGAGATATGCCCTAGAGGCAATAATAAATGTAGTTATTATTATATCTTTGTGTTTATGATAAATGTTTACATTCATGCTATAATAGTATTAACAAGGAAACATTAATACTTGTGTGATTTGTAAACTTAATTTGAAGTCCCTAGTAAAGCCTCTATATAATACTAGCTTGTTGGTTAACAAATGATTGTGGTTTCCCTATCATGAACATTGAGATGTTATTAACAACAAGATCATATTGTTAGGAGAATGATATGATGGACATACTCCTATAGATAAGCGTAGCATTAAGATCAAGTCATTTTAATAGTTCAATTGCTATATGCTTTCTGATACATAGTAATCTGATTCCTTCGACCATGAGATCATGCATATCACCTTTACCGGATGGATGCTTTGGTGACATCAAACACCACACCGTAACTGGGTGGTTATAAAGGTGGCATTGAGTGTTCGGAAAGTATTGGTTGAAACACATGGATCAAGAGTGGGATTTGTCCATCCATATGACGGATAGATATACTCTGGGCCCTCTCGGTGAAATGTCATCCAATTAGCTTGCAAGCATGTGACTGGCTCACAAGGGATCACATATCACGGGAACGAGAAAAGAGTACTTATCGGTAACAAGGTTGAACTAGGTATGCAGAGATACCGACGATCATAACCTCGGATAAGTAAACTATCGTGAGACAAAGGGAAATTGATATCATATGTAAGTGGTTCATTTGATCGCAAAGTAATCGTAGAAATATGTGGGAGCCATATGAATTTCCAGATTCCTCTATTGGTTATTGTTCGGAGAAGTGTCTCGATCATGTCTGCATAATTCACGAACCGTAGGAAGACACACTTATGGATTCGACGTTGTTTTGAGTAGTTATGGAATGATGAGAAAGAGACCGAATGTTGTTCGGAGTCCCGGATGGGATCCGGGATATCACGAGGAGATCCGGAATGGTCCGGAGAATAAGATTCATATAAGGAAAGTTCCGTTTCGGAGTTGGGGAATGGTTCCGGTGTTTTCATCGGGAATGTTCTAGAATGTTTCGGAATGTCCGGCACTCCGGAGGGGAAGGGTACATGAATGTGTTGTATCAAGATGGTATGATTGCATCATGTACTAAGTGTCATCGCTGTACCAAATAAAGGATTAATTCAAATCCTAGTTTGAAAAGTCAAATAGCTACTTTGAAAAGTCAAACGGCTAAATTTGGAAAGAGGAAAAGAGGAGGAAGGGGGAAACCAAGTTGGGGAGGAGTTCCCTCCTCCAACCGGCGGCCCACCTCCAAGCCGAGTTGGGGAGGGACTCCTCTGCCTCCCCTTGGCCGGCCGGCCCCTCCACCTATATAAGGAGGGGCAGGGCTCCCTCCTAGAGACACACGAGACCCTCTCCTCCAAACCCTAGTACCAAGCCACCGCCGGCCCTAGGGCACTCGCCGCCGCCTAGGTGAAACCCTAGCCGCCGGCACTAGACCCTCCTCGGCATGTCTAAACCCTAGATCATCGAGGGACTCTCTCATACTCCACCATACTCACTCCGGCTTAAGGCGAAGCCCTGCGAGATCTCACCTCTACTTCCGGTACCACGCCGTTGTGCTGCCGGAATCGCGAGGAGAGTGCTACAACCTCCGCTGCTTGCTGGAACAAGGGAGAGGAAGGTCTTCGTCGAGTACCGAACCTGTGACCGACTGCGGGAGCGCTGCCGAAACGCAGCGCCGGAAGGATCGTCTACGCGATCTTGAGATCGGGAAGAGTATGACTACATCACCCACGAGAATCCGCTCTCGTTAAACACTTTGGAATCTTCGAGGGTGAGTTATTCCATCGACTCGTTGCTACAATCTAGTAGATAGATCTTGGCTTGTTTGTTTGTATGCGGTAGAAAATTTTTTTTTTCCATACTACAAAACCCTACAGTGGTATCAGAGCCGTGTCTATATGTAGATCTGTTGCACGAGTAGAACACAATGGTCATTGTGGGCGTTGATGCTTTTATTGTCGATTGCTTCTTGTGTACTTTGCATCTTGCGGGATGTTGGTATGAAGCGGCCCGGGCTAACCTTACATGACATCGTTCATGAGACTTGCTCCACGCTTGACATGCAACTTGTATTGCATAAGTGGCTTTGCGGGTGCCTGTTTCTCCTAGCATAGTTAAGATCCAATTTACAACGGGTGATTAACAATACTAGTATCAATGTTGTGGTTCTTGTTCGTAAGTTAGAACGACACTTATTAAAAGCCCCAAACCACGTAAAACATGCAAAGAAAGTAGAGGCGTCTAACTTTGTTTTGCAGGGGTGTGCTGTGATGTGATATGGCCATGATTGTGATTATATTTGATGTATGCAATGTTCCTTATTGTAAGTTGGCAACCGGCAGGAGCCATATGGTTGTCTTTAATTTATGTTAAGACTCGCGTGTCTATTCAAAGTAGTTGTAATAGTTGAAGCCGGTGGACGACAACCATGGAGAAGCGTCATTGACCTTGATGCAATGCCGGTGATGATGGAGATCATGTTCGTGCTAGAAGATGGAGATCGGAAGCACAAAGAAGAAAGGCCATATCATATCACATATTATGAATTGCATGTGATGTTAATCCTTTATGCATCTTGTATTGCTTAGTAGACAACGGTAGCATTATAAGATGATACCTCATGCACATGAATTTCAAGTCATAAAGTGTTCACCCTTAGTTAGCACCGTTGCTAAAGCTCGTTGTTTCGAAGCACCACGTGATGATCGGGTGTGTTAGATTCCGCAAGTGTATACAACGTGAGCAAGCCAGATTTGCTCATGCGGAAACTAAGGTTTGATCTTGACGATCCTAGCATGTACAGACATGGTCTCGGAACACGGATCACCGAAAGATAAAGCATGAATCATATAGTAGATATGATGAACATGTCGATTTTTCGCCATTGAAACTATATCAACTCTCGTGATGATCGGTGTTGATGTGGTGGATTTGGTTCGTGTGATCACTAAAACAATGTGAGGGATATTGTTTTGAGTGGGAGTTCACCTAGATTAAATTTATTAATTTGAACTCAATTTGTCATAAACTTAGTCTAAACTATTGCAAATATGTTGTAGATCAATGGCAGCCCCTACCATCAATTTTAATGCGTTCCTAGAGAAAGAAAAGTTGAAAAACAATGGAAGAACCTTCACGGATTGGTTCCGCAATTTGAGGATTGTCCTCACAGCTGGTAATTTGACCTATGTGCTGGATGCACCGCTGGGTGACCCACCTGCAGCTGATGCTTCCGATGAAGTAAAGAATGTTTACCTCACTCGGAAAACTCAGTACTCCACAGTTCAGTGTGCTATCTTGTATGGTTTAGAATCGGAGCTTCAGAAAAGGTTTGAGAATTCAGACCCATATGATATTGTCGAGGATCTCAAATTGATCTTTGAGACTCATGCGGCAATTGAAAGCTATGAGGCTTCTGAAAAGTTCTTTAACTGCAAGATGGAAGAGGGAAGCTCCATCAGCGAGCATGTGCTTAAGATGTCTGGGCACGCAAACAAACTTCAAAGCTTGGGTATTGTGATTCCTAATGCTTTGGGGATTTACCGTGTCCTCCAATCACTACCACCAAGTTACAAGAACTTTGTGATGAACTACAACATGCAAAACATGAACAAGACGTTGCCAGAACTCTTTGCCATGTTGAAGTCTGCAGAAGTGGAGATCAAGAAAGAGCACCAAGTGTTGTTGGTCAATAAGACCACCAAATTCAAGAAAGGCAAGTCTAAGCAGAAGGGACACTTCAAGAAGGGTGGTAAGAAAGTTACCACGCCGATGAAGAAGACCAAGGCTGGACCTAAGCCTGATACTGAGTGCTTTTACTGCAAGGGAGAAGGTCACTGGAAGCGGAATTGCCCAAAGTACTTGGCGGATTTGAAGAACGGCAACATCAAGAAGAAAGGTATATCTGATATACATGTTATTGATGTGTATCTCACTAGTACTCGTAGTAGTGCCTGGGTATTTGATACTGGTTCGGTTGCTCATATTTGTAACTCGAAACAGGTGCTGCAGAATAAACGGAAGCTAGCGAGGAACGAGGTGACGATGCGCGTTGGAAACGGATCAAAGGTTGATGTGATCGCGGTCGGCACGCTACCCCTTCATCTACCATCGGGATTAGTTTTATACTTAAATAATTGTTATTTGGTGCTTGCGTTAAGCATGAACATTATATCAGGATCTTGTTTATTGTGAGACGGTTACTTGTTTAAATCCGAGAATAATGGTTGTTCGATTTATATGAGTAATATGTTTTATGCACATGCACCTTTGATAGATGGTCTATTCTTATTGAATCTCGATAGTGGAAATACACATATTAATAACATTGAGGCTAAACGTTTGAAATCGAGCGATAACTCGACCTATATGTGGCACTGTCGTCTTGGTCACATTGGAGTGAAGCGTATGAAGAAACTCCATTCCGATGGACTTCTTGAATCACTTGATTTCGAATCACTTGATAGATGCGAAGCATGTCTGATGGGTAAAATGACTAAGACTCCATTTTCTGGTATGATGGAGCGAGCTACGGACTTATTGGAAATCATACATATCGATGTGTGTGTTCCAATGAGTTTAGCATCGCGCGGTGGTTATCGTTATGTTCTTACCTTCACGGATGACTTGAGTAGATATGGGTATATCTATTTCATGAAACATAAGTCCGAAACTTTCGAGAAGTTTAAGGAATTTCAAAGTGAGGTAGAGAATCAACGTAACAAGAAGATTAAATTTCTACGTTCTGATCGTGGAGGTGAATATCTAAGTTACGAGTTTGGCGAGCATTTGAAGAAATGCGGAATACTTTCACAATTGACACCGTCGGGAACACCACAACGTAATGGTGTGTCCGAACGTCGTAATCAAACTCTCTTAGATATGGTTCGTTCTATGATGTCACTTACAGATTTACCGCTATCATTTTGGGGTTATGCATTAGAAATAGCCGCATTCACTTTAAATAGGGCACCGTCTAAATCCGTTGAAACGACACCGTATGAATTATGGTTTGGGAAGAAACCTAGATTGTCGTTCCTTAAAGTTTGGGGGTGCGAAGCCTATGTAAAGAAGTTACAGCCGGACAAGCTTGAACCCAAAGCGGAAAAATGCGTCTTCATAGGATACCCGAAGGAAACTATTGGGTATACCTTCTATCATAGATCCGAAGGCAAAATCTTTGTTGCCAAGAATGGATCCTTTCTAGAGAAGGAATTTCTCTCGAAAGAAGTGACTAGAAGGAAAGTAGAACTCGACGAGGTTGTCGAACCTTCTCTCGAAATTGCGAGTAGCGTAGCACTGGAAGAAGTTCCTATGGTGCCTGCACCAATAAGAGAGGAAGCTAATGATGATGATCATGAAACTTCGGTTGAAGTTGCTACAGAGCCTCGCAGGTCAACGAGAACTCGTACCACTCCAGATTGGTATGATCCCGTTATGAGTGTCATGTTGGTGGACAACACCGATGACCCTGAGACATATGAGGAAGCGATGATGAGCCCAGATTCCAATAAATGGCAAGAAGCCATTAAATCCGAGATTGGATCCATGTACGAAAACCAAGTATGGACTTTGGTGGACTTACCGGATGGCCGGAAGGCTGTCAAGAACAAATGGATCTTCAAGAAGAAAACAGATGCTGATGGTAATGTTACTGTCTATAAAGCTCGACTTGTCGCAAAAGGGTTTCGACAAATTCAAGGAGTTGACTATGATGAGACTTTCTCACCAGTAGCGAAGCTAAAGTCTGTGAGGATTATGTTAGCAATCGCTGCATATTACGATTATGAGATATGGCAGATGGATGTCAAAACAGCATTCCTCAATGGAGACATTGATGAAGAGTTGTATATGATGCAACCCAAAGGTTTTGTTGATCCGAAAGATGCTAACAAGGTATGCAAACTTCAACGGTCCATCTATGGATTGAAGCAAGCATCCCGAAGTTGGAATCAACGTTTTGATAAGGTGATCAAAAGTTTTGGTTTTATACAAACCTATGGAGAAGCTTGTATTTACAAGAAAGTGAGTGGGAGCTCTGTAGCATTCTTAATACTATATGTGGATGGCATATTATTGATTGGGAATGATGTAGACCTTCTTAATAGTGTCAAGGAATATTTGAATAATAGTTTTTCAATGAAGGATCTTGGCGAAGCAGCTTACATATTAGGCATAAAGATTTATAGAGATAGATCGAAACACCAAATATCATTGTCACAGAGTACATATTTGGACAAAGTTCTAAAGAGGTTTGGAATGGAAGATAGCAAGAATGGGTTCTTGCCCATGTTGCCCAATACGAACTTGAGTAAAACTCAAAGTCCAACATCGGCAGAAGATAGAGAAAGGATGAGTAAGACTCCCTATGCCTCAGCCATAGGATCTCTAATGTATGCCATGCTATGTACTAGACCCGACATTGCATATGCTGTTAGTTTAACTAGCAGATATCAAAGTGATCCAGGAGTGGATCATTGGACAGCGGTCAAAAACATCCTTAAGTACTTGAGAAGAACTAAGGATATGGTTCTTTCTTATGGAGGTGATGAACAGCTCGTTGTTAATGGTTACACCGATGCTAGTTGGAACACCGATCCGGATGATTCTAAATCACAATCTGGATACGTATTTATTTTGAATGGTGCAGCAGTTAGCTGGAGGAGTGCAAAGCAAAGCGTTGTGGCGAGATCTTCAACTGAATCGGAATACATGCCTGCTTCGGAGGCTTCACAAGAAGCGATATGGATGAAAGAGTTCATTACAGAGCTGGGTGTGGTTCCTAGTGCGCTGGACCCAATGTCTATCTACTGTGATAACATGGGCGCCATAGCCAATGCGCAAGAACCAAGGTCACACAAGAAGCTGAAGCATATCAAGCTACATTTTCACGCTATTCGAGAACATATCCAAGATGGGGATATAAAGATTTGCAAAGTACACACAGATCTGAATGTGGCGGATCCGTTGACTAAACCTCTCCCGAGGGCAAAACATGACCAGCACCAAACTGCCATGGGTGTTCGGTATATTACCATGTAATCTAGATTAGATGACTCTACGGCAAGTGGGAGACTGTTGGAGATATGCCCTAGAGGCAATAATAAATGTAGTTATTATTATATCTTTGTGTTTATGATAAATGTTTACATTCATGCTATAATAGTATTAACAAGGAAACATTAATACTTGTGTGATTTGTAAACTTAATTTGAAGTCCCTAGTAAAGCCTCTATATAATACTAGCTTGTTGGTTAATAGATGATTGTGGTTTCCCTATCATGAACATTGAGATGTTATTAACAACAAGATCATATTGTTAGGAGAATGATATGATGGACATACACCTATAGATAAGCGTAGCATTAAGATCAAGTCATTTTAATAGTTCAATTGCTATATGCTTTCTGATACATAGTAATCTGATTCCTTCGACCATGAGATCATGCATATCACCTTTACCAGATGGATGCTTTGGTGACATCAAACACCACACCGTAATTGGGTGGTTATAAAGGTGGCATTGAGTGTTCGGAAAGTATTGGTTGAAACACATGGATCAAGAGTGGGATTTGTCCATCCATATGACGGATAGATATACTCTGGGCCCTCTCGGTGAAATGTCATCCAATTAGCTTGCAATCATGTGACTGGCTCACAAGGGATCACATATCACGGGAACGAGAAAAGAGTACTTATCGGTAACAAGGTTGAACTAGGTATGCAGAGATACCGACGATCATAACCTCGGATAAGTAAACTATCGTGAGACAAAGGGAAATTGATATTGTATGTAAGTTGTTCATTCGATCGCAAAGTAATCGTAGAAATATGTGGGAGCCATATGAATTTCCAGATTCCTCTATTGGTTATTGTTCGGAGAAGTGTCTCGATCATGTCTGCATAATTCACGAACCGTAGGGAGACACACTTAAGGATTCGATGTTGTTTTGAGTAGTTATGGAATGATGAGAAAGAGACCGAATGTTGTTCGGAGTCCCGGATGGGATCCGGGATATCACGAGGAGATCCGGAATGGTCCGGAGAATAATATTCATATAAGGAAAGTTCCGTTTCGGAGTTGGGGAATGGTTCCGGTGTTTTCATCGAGAATGTTCTAGAATGTTCCGGAATTCCGGCACTCCGGAGGGGAAGGGTACATGAATGTGTTGTATCAAGATGGTATGATTGCATCATGTACTAAGTGTCATCGTTGTACCAAATAAAGGATTAATTCAAATCCTAGTTTGAAAAGTCAAATAGCTAGTTTGAATAGTCAAACGGCTAAATTTGGAAAGAGGAAAAGAGGAGTAAGGGGGAAACCGAGTTGGGGAGGAGTTCCCTCCTCCAACCGGCGGCCCACCTCCAAGCCGAGTTGGGGAGGGACTCCTCTCCCTCCCCTTGGCCGGCCGGCCCCTCCACCTATATAAGGAGGGGCAGGGCTCCCTCCAAGAGACACACGAGACCCTCTCCTCCAAACCCTAGTACCAAGCCGCTGCCGCCGCCTTCAAGCCGCCGCCGGCACTAGGGCACTCGCCGCCGCCTAGGTGAAACCCTAGCCGCCGGCACTAGCCCCTCCTCGGCGTGTCTAAACCCTAGATCGTTGAGGGACTCTCTCATACTCCACCATACTCGCTCCGGCTTAAGGCGAAGCCCTGTGAGATCTCCCCTCTACTTCCGGTACCACGCCGTTGTGCTGCCGGAATCGCGAGGAGAGTGCTACAACCTCCACTGCCTGCTGGAACAAGGGAGAGGAAGGTCTTCGTCGAGTACCGAACGTGTGACCGACTGCGGGAGCGCTGCCGAAACGCAGCGCCGGAAGGATCGTCTACGCGATCTTGAGATCGGGAAGAGTACGACTACATCACCCACGAGAATCTGCTCTCATTAAACACTTTGGAATCTTTGAGGGTGAGTTATTCCATCGACTCGTTGCTACAATCTAGTAGATAGATCTTGGCTTGTTTGTTTGTATGCGGTAGAAAATTTTTGTTTTCCATACTACGAAACCCTATAGGTGATAGGGGGTGATAGGTTTGGAATGCGTCCATTTTGTTCTAAGGGAAGGCTTCTGAAAGATATTGTCTCGATGCATGTCGAGTCTTGTGAGGAAAGTGCACCACCTCTCTCGAGAGTAAAATCTAAGTACTTAGTCGTGTCCCCGGCAATGGAAAATTTGAGCATCAAGACATGGAAGCTATCAAGGATCTCCTCATCCCAATTTCTAAGTTAAAAGCTTGTGGTTAAACAAGGGTTAAAGGTTAACCAATTCTATTGGTTGTTCCTTGGGTGATTTGACAAACAAAAACTTAGTGTTTTCAAATGATAAGAAAAATCTATTTTGAGCAAAGCAAGCCTAAGCTCCACTTAGCCAAATGCATATAGATGATAGATACCACTATTCTACCATAGTATCACTTGCCAATACAATTCAAATGTATTGACCCTTTTGGCTGTAACTTATTATGTTGCAGGTTTTGTTTGATGTTAGTGAAGTGTGTTGAACAGGATTACAAGTCTACAACCAACATGATTGCCTGTGGCACTTTGAAGATGAAGGACTCCATGCTATATAGATATTTCTGCTACATTATAATGAGATAGCCAAATGAGCTATGTAAGATGTAATGAATTATTTTATTCCTGGTTATAAAGTTGTATTGTGACCTTTGTTTCTTGATATTACATCTTAGATTGTGGATGCTAGCTATTGATCCAAGGACTAGCATTGTAAACACATGGATCTCTACCTTATCAGGTTGGGACCTCTACACGACAAGATGACAGTTGATGAGTTGAAAGAACTCAAGAAACAACTTGGGGAACAGTTGCAGAAAGGATTTATTCAGCAAAGTTCTTTGTCTTGGGGTGCACCAGTTCTGTTTGTTGAAAAGAAGGATAGAAGTCAAAGATTGTGCATAGATTACCGTTCACTCATTGAGGTGACTATCAAGAACAAATATCCTTTGCCTAGAATCAATGATTTGTTTGATCAGCTAGAAGGAGCCCGTGTGTTTTCAAAGATTGATCTCCGATCAGGCTATTTTCAGCTAAAGATTAGAGAGCAATACATACCTAAGACTGCTTTCACCACTAGGTATGGTTTGTATGAGTACACCGTGATGCCATTTGGTTTGACAAATGCACCAGCCTATTTCATGAATATGATGAACAAAGTGTTCATGGAGTTTCTTGACAAGTTTTTTGTCGTATTCATCGACGACATTTTGATCTATTCCAAGAGCAAAGAAGAGCATGGGGAGCATTTGCGTTTGATACTTGAGAAGCTCAGGGAACACAATTTGTATGCCAAATTTAGTAAGTGTGAATTCTGGCTGAATGAGGTCGGATTTCTCGGACATATTGTGTCGGGAGATAGTATAGTTGTCGATCCCGCAAAGGTGTCAGCTGTAACTGAATGGGAATCTCCCAAGCCAGTGAAAGAATTCCGTAGTTTCCTTGGCTTGGCAGGATACTACAGGATATTCATTGAGAATTTCTCAAAGGTAGCGAAGCCAATGACAGAGTTACTCAAGAACTAGAAGAAGTTTGATTGGACTGAAGGATGTGAACTTAGTTTCCAAGAGTTGAAGAAGAGACTAGTAACAACACCAGTCTTATGTCTGCCAGATTTGGAAAAGGATTTCCAAGTGTATTGTGATGCATCTCACCAAGGTTTAGGTGGAGTTTTGATGCAAGAAGGGAAAGTTGTGGCTTATGCCTCGAGACAACTCAAAACTCATGAAGTGAATTATCCTACTCATGACTTAGAGTTAGCCTCTGTTGTCCATGTAGGGTTCGCAGCATAGAAAACAAATTTTTTCCTACGATGGGAACTACGTACCAAGATCTATCTACTAGATACAAACAACGGGCGGATGTATATCCGTAGAGAACATACCTTTGAAGACCGGCAAAGCTTAACGAGTTCAACTCGTGGTTGATGTAGATGATCTCTTGCCGATCTCAAGACCGAGAGGAAGTCCTAGCGCCACAAATCAGCAGCGCATCCGTGCTCGCACACACGTTCGAGGCACCGAGCAACCTCCGCCTCCTCGCTCCAGCGATGCAGAGGAAGCACAACTCTTTCTTGCCGAATAGCCACCGGGAACATGTATCTCGCTAGTCCGAGACCATGGGGGATAAATTCTAGAGGGGGAGAGAGATCCTTCACGAGGAGGTGTGAGAGACAAGTGAGGAGGGGGGCTCCTTTTATAGGAGGAGGGGGGAACCCCAAGGGGGTGGCCGGCGCATGGGGGCTGCCCCCTTGCCCTCCCCTCTTCATGTGGGTGGACACTCCACTCACAAATCTTCTTTAAATTCCCTCCACTCAAAAGTCCACTCAAATTCCCATTAAATTTCCACCAAATTTAATGCAAACTCTCATTAAATAAAACTCTTTTATTTTATTCAGAATTTTGTCAATTACTTTAATGACAAACATTCACAAAAAACCCCTTGCTAGAATTCCATTTCACATGCATAACCACTTTATGCAATTTCACCCGAAAACCCGTTTCGGTATCTAGTGAAACAAATTCATGCGCTTGTTCATTCTTTCGGCATGAAACTTTTGCTCCAGTTGGATGTCGGTGTCTCTTAAGTGTGTCACCCTACGGTTCGTGAATAATGCAGACATGATCGAGACCCCTCTCGGATCAATAATTAGAAGCGGGATCTGGAGACCCATACTGACTCCCACACATTCAATTATGACTTTCTTGTGATCGTCGGAACCTTTTATGCTAGTATCTTAATCCCTTTGTTTCACGATACATTACATGTCCGAGATTCGATCATCGGTATCTCCATACCTAGTTTGATCTCGTTACCGACATGCACTCTTTTCTCGTTCCCATGATATAACATTCTAGTGATCAAATCACTTGCTTGCAAGCTAATCAATGTGATATCACCGAGAGGGCCCAGAGTATATCTATCCGTCATCGGGATGAACAAATTCCACTCTCGATCCATGAGCCTCAACATAACACTTCATTAGTTCTGAATCCATCTTTATAATCACCCTGTTACGGTGTGACGTTTGATGTTATCAAGAAACTCTTCCAGTGTTAGTGATTGACATGATCTCATGGTCTAAGGATTAGGATTACTTCGTAGTTTGTTTATAGCAATATAAACTCAATGACTTTAATCGTAATGCTATACTTCGGATGAATGTTCATCACACCATTACACTAATGTTGTGATCCCGTTATTAACAACATCCAATGTCCATGATCAGGAAACCTTGATCATCTTGTTAATCAATGAGCTAGTTTATGAGAGAGGCATAACTAGGAACTTTCTGTTTGTTTATTAAACACACATGTATTAACGTTTCCGTATTAATACAATTATAGCATGCAAAATAAACATCTATCATATACTTGGAATACACATAATAAACACTTTATTATTGCCTCTCAGGCATATTCCCTTCAGTCTCCCACTTGCACTAGAGACAATAATCTAGTTACATAGTGATAAATCTAACACCCATTGAGTTCTGGTGTTGATCATGTTTTGCTCTAGGGAGAGTTTTAGTCAACGGATCTGCTACATTGAGATCCGTATGTACTTTACAAATCTTTATATCTCCATCCTTGACATGCTAGCGGATGGAGTGAAACCGGCGCTTAATATGCTTGGAATGCTTGTGAGACCTTGGCTCTTTGGCATTGGCAATGGCACCATTGTTGTCACAATAGATCACCATTGGGTCCAACGCGTTTGCCACCACTCCTAGTTCGGATATGAACTCCTTCATCCAAACTGCTTCCTGAGCCGCTTCTGAAGCAGCAACATATTCGGCCTCCATTGTTGATCCCGCTACCACAGGTTGTTTGGAGCTCCTCCAACTAACCGCTCCGCCATTCATGAGAAATACGTATCCGGATTGAGACTTAGAGTCATCCGGATCTGTGTCAAAGCTAGCGTCGACATAACACTTAGCGACGAGCTCTTCTTCACCTCCGTATACAAGAAACATATCCTTAGTTCTTCGTAAGTACTTAAGGATATTCTTGACCGCTATCCAGTGTTCCGAACCGGGATCCGATTGGTACCTACTAGTCAAACTAATAGCATGTGCCACATCCGGTCTTGTACATAGCATGGCGTACATTATAGAGCCTATGGCTGAAGCATAGGGGACTTTGTCCATTATCTCTCTTTCTTCCGCCGAAGCCGGACTTTGAGTCTTACTCAATGTCTTGCCTTGCAACATAGGTAAGAACCCCTTCTTACTTCCGTCCATTTTAAACTTCTTTAAAATCTTATCAAGGTATGTACTTTGCGATAGCCCTATTAGGCGCCTAGATCTATTTCTATAGATCTTTATGCCTAATATGTATGACGCTTCACCTAGGTCCTTCATTGAAAATTTGCTGTTTAGATAACTTTTAACACTGTTTAAAAGATCTATATCATTTCCGATCAATAATATGTCATCCACATATAATATCAGAAATGCCACATTGCTCCCACTCACTTTCTTGTAAATACAAGCTTCTCCATAAGTTTGGACAAATCCAAACTCTTTGATCACCTCATCAAAGTGGAGATTCCAACTTCGTGATGCTTGCTTCAATCCATAGATGGATCGCTGAAGCTTGCACACCTTGTTAGCATCCTTAGGATCGACAAAACCCTTTGGTTGTATCATATACAACTCTTCCTCAATATTACCATTTAGAAACGTGGTTTTTACATCCATCTGCCATATCTCATAATCGAAATATGCAGCAATTGCTAACATAATCCTAACTGACTTTAGCATCGCTACGGGAGAGAATGTCTCATCGTAGTCAACTCCTTGAATTTGTCGAAACCCCTTTGCGACAAGTTGAGCTTTATAGATGGTCACATTACCATCAGCATCAGTTTTCCTTTTGAAAATCCATTTCTTCTCCACGACCTTTCGGTCGTGAGGTAAGTCCACCAAGTTCCAAACTTGATTTTCATACATGGATTCCATCTCGGATTTCATGGCTTCTAACCATTTGTTGGAATCCGGGCTCATCATCGCTTCTTAATACGTCGCAGGGTCATCATTTTCATCAACCATGAAATTCATGACAGGATTTCCGTATAGCTCGGGAGCTGCACGCGTCCTGCTTGACCTGCGAGGTTCGTTAGTACTCTCTTTCGGAGTTTCATGATCATTATCATTAGTTCCCTCTTCAACAGGTGGAGCCAACTCCGGAACAACTTCCGGTGCTGTGCTACTCGCCATACTTTGAAGAGAAGGTTCAATAACCTCTTCGAGTTCTACCTTCCGACTACTCACACCTTTCGCGAGAAACTCTTTCTCTAGAAAGGATCCATTCTTGGAAACAAAAACCTTGCCCTCGGATCTGTGATAGAAGGAATACCCAATAGTTTCCTTAGGGTATCCTATGAAGACGCATTTTTCCGCTTTGGGTTCGAGTTTATCCGGTTGAAGTTTCTTCACATAAACATCGCATCCCCAAACTTTAAGAAAAGACAGCTTAGGTTTGTTTCCAAACCACAATTCATACGGTGTCTTTTCAACAGATTTAGATGGTGCCCGATTTAAAGTGAATGCAGCAGTTTCTAGTGCAAAACCCCAAAATGACAACGGCAAGTCCGTCAGAGACATCATAGATCGAACCATATCTAATAAAGTACGATTACGACGTTCCGACACACCATTTCTCTGTGGTGTTCCGGCAGGTGTGAGTTGTGAAACAATTCCACACTCTTTCATGTGAGTGCTAAACTCGTAACTTAGATACTCACATCCACGGTCGGACCGTAGAAATTTGATCTTTCTATTACGATGATTTTCCACTTCATTCTGAAATTCCTTGAACTTTTCAAAGGTTTCAGACTTGTGTTTCATCAAGTAGATATAACCGTATCTACTCAAATCATCCGTGAAAGTAACAAAATAACAATATCCACCTCGCGCCAACACACTCATTGGACCACATACATCAGAATGTATGATTTCCAATAAATCTGTCGCCCGTTCCATTGAACCGGAAAACAGCGTTCTAGTCATCTTGCCCATAAGGCATGGCTCACATGTATCAAATGATTCAAAATCAAGTGATTCCAAAAGTCCATCCGAATGGAGCTTCTTCATGCGTTTAACGCCAATATGACCTAGACGACAGTGCCACATATATGCGGATATATCATCATTTAGTTTAATTCTTTTAGCATCAACATTATGAATATGTGTAACATTATCATCGAGATCTAATAGAAATAAACCATTCATCATCGATGCATGACCATAAAAGATTTCATTCATATAAATGGAACAACCATTGTTCTCGGATTTAAATGAATAACCACTTCGCATCAAACACGATCCAGATACAATGTTCATGCTCAGTGCAGGCACCAGATAACATTTATTCAAGTTTATAACTAATCCCGATGGCAAGTGGAGAGGCAGCGTTCCGACGGCGATCACATCAACGCTTGATCCATTGCCGACACGCATCTTGACCTCACCCCTTGCTAGCGGTCGCTTGTTCCGCAGCCCCTGATTCGAGTTACAAATATTAGCAACTGAACCGGTATCAAATACCCAGGTGCTACTGCGAGCACTAGTCAAGTACACATCAATAACATGTATATCATATATACCTTTGTTTGCCTTGCCGGCCTTCTTGTCTGCCAGATACTTGGGGAAGTTGCGCTTCCAGTGGCCAGTCCCCTTACAATAGTAGCACTCGGAATCAGACTTAGGTCCAACTCGGGGTTTCTTTTCAGGCGCGGCAACAGGCTTGCCGCCCTTACTTCCCTTCCGTTTTCCCTTCTTGTCTTTCTTGAAACCAGTGTTCCTACTGATCATCAACACTTGATGTTCCTTTTTGATCTCCACTTCTGCAGTTTTAAGCATTGACAGAAGCTCGGGGAGAGACTTCTTCATGCCTTGCATATTATAGTTCATCACGAAGCTCTTATAGCTAGGTGGCAGAGACTGCAGAACACGATGGATGCCTAAGTCAATGGGAATCGATATTCCCAAGGACACAAGCTTATCGGCGTAACCCGACATCTTGAGTACATGCTCACTAACGGAGCTGTGTTCTTCCATCATGCAGCTAAAGAACTTTTCTGAAGCGTTGTAGCTCTCTACAGCAGCATGTGTGTCGAAAATCATTTTCAACTCACCCATTGTATCAAATGCATTGCCGTTTTCGAAACGCTTTCGAAGTTCCGGCTCTAGCCCATACAATATGCCGCAATGAACTAAGTTGTGGTCCTCCTGACGAGTTTGATAGACATTCTTATCCTCGTCAGGGGCATCATCAAAAGGTGGGGGGCCTAACGGCTCTTCTAGCACGTATTGCTTTTGTGCATCAGAGAGGAGAATCCTCAAATTCATGGCCCATTCGGTAAAGTTGCTACCGTTCGTTGCTAGTTTCTCTTTCTCCATGAACACATTGAAATTAAAAGTAGGTGGTTCCATCTACAACGGAATTTGTAAAGTTTAGACTAAGTGTATGATAGATTGAGTTCAACTAATCCATATTACGAATGAACTCCCACTCAAAAACGACATCCCTCGTGCCTTTTTGGTGATTACATGAACCAAATCCACTACACCAAGTACGATCATCACGTGAGTCGGTATAGCTTCAAAGGCGAGCATCAAATGGGCATCATATCAACTATATGACTCATGCTTAACCTTTCGGTCCGTGTTCCGAGGCCATGTCTGTACATGCTAGGCTCGCCAAGTTAGAACCTTAGTATTCGTGTGTGTAACTGTTTTACACCCGAAATATGGTCGTGGATCCAAGAACACCCGATCATCACGTGATGTCTTGGAGCGACAAAACATAATCGGTGCATACTAAAGGAAGAACACATTCTTATCTTGATATTTAAATGAGGGATCATCTTATTATGCTAACAAAGCGCTAAACAAGCAATATAAGATGCAATCAAACATCATATGTTTATTAGTGAACTGATATGGTTCCCGCAGATGATCTCTATCATGTGCATCGTGGTATGATCACTATCATACCTATATGTGTAAATCCAAGGTCTATGGAGTTTACACGCTATGTGTGTTGTAAGAGTATCATCTCATACTTCTACTTACAACACTACCATATCATAACACTAGCCCAGCAACAATCTAAACTAGACGCCTCTAATTTATCCATTGCAAGTTTTACGTGGCTTAGGGCTTTCGAGATAGAACCGTTCTTACCTACGAACATGAACCACAACGAGGATAACCAAATTGTTGACAACTCGCTTGCAAAATAGATATTGACTATAGTAGGAGAGACAGACACCCGCTAGCCACTTATGCAAACTAGTTGCATGTCAAGCGTGGAACAGGTCTCATGTGCGAGGACATGTAAAGTTTGTCCGGGCCGCTTCATCCCACTATGCCACCAATATCCAAAATTACAACAAAGGAGAAACAACATGATCATCATCGCCCACATACTCATATGTGTACTACCCGTGCAAAGTATCTACGCATAGATCCGGTTCTGATACCACTGTAGGGTTCGCAGCATAGAAAACAAAAATTTTCCTACGATGGGAACTACGTACCAAGATCTATCTACTAGATACAAACAACGGGCGGATGTATATCCGTAGAGAACATACCTTTGAAGACCGACAAAGCTTAACGAGTTCAACTCGTGGTTGATGTAGACGATCTCTTGCCGATCTCAAGATCGAGAGGAAGTCCTAGCGCCGCAAATTAGCAGCGCATCCGTGCTCGCACACACGTTCGAGGCACCAAGCAACCTCCGCCTCCTCGCTCCAGTGACGCAGCGGAAGCACAACTCTTTCTTGCCGAATAGCCACCGGGAACATGTATCTCGCTAGTCCGAGACCATGGGGGATAAATTCTAGAGGGGGAGAGAGATCCTTCACGAGGAGGTGTGAGAGACAAGTGAGGAGGGGGCTCCTTTTATAGGAGGAGGGGGGAACCCCAAGGGGGTGGCCGGTGCATGGGGGCTGCCCCTTGCCCTCCCCTCTTCATGTGGGTGGACACTCCACTCACAAATCTCCTTTAAATTCCCTCCACTCAAAAGTCCACTCAAATTCCCATTAAATTTCCACCAAATTTAATGCAAACTCTCATTAAATAAAACTCTTTTATTTTATTCAGAATTTTGTCAATTACTTTAATGACAAACATTCACAAATAACCCCTTGCTAGAATTCCATTTCACATGCATAACCACTTTATGCAATTTCACCCGAAAACCCGTTTCGGTATCTAGTGAAATAAATTCCTGCGCTTGTTCATTCTTTCGGCATGAAACTTTTGCTCCAGTTGGATGTCGATGTCTCTTAAGTGTGTCACCCTACGGTTCATGAATAATGCAGACATGATCGATACCCCTCTCGGATCAATAATCAGAAGCGGGATCTGGAGACCCATACTGACTCCCACACATTCAACGATGACTTTCTTGTGATCGTCGGAACCTTTTACGCTAGTATCTTAATCCCTTTTTTTCACGATACATTACATGTCCGAGATTCGATCATCGGTATCTCCATACCTAGTTTGATCTCGTTACTGACATGCACTCTTTTCTCGTTCCCGTGATATAACATTCTAGTGATCAAATCACTTGCTTGCAAGCTAATCAATGTGATTTCACCGAGAGGGCCCAGAGTATATCTATCCGTCATCGGGATGAACAAATTCCACTCTCGATCCATGAGCCTCAACATAACACTTTATTAGTTCTGAATCCATCTTTATAATCACCCTGTTACGGTGTGACGTTTGATGTTATCAAGAAACTCTTCCAGTGTTAGTGATTGACATGATCTCATGGCCTGGTTTACAAATCACACAAGTATTAATGTTTCCTTGTTAATACTGTTATAACATGAATGTAAAAATTTATCATAAACACAAAGATATAATAATAACTATATTTATTATTGCCTCTAGGGCATATCTCCAACAGTGTCACATCCCAAGATTTTCCAAATCTTGTAATGTGAAAAATAAATGAATAAAATAAAACTTTGTTGATTTTCAGGGTGAGAAGAAACTTTTTGATTCCAATTGGAAACCTTCAAACCTATTTGATCAAACAAATCCTAAAGGGATTTGAAAAGATAAACAATTAATAAAGAAAATTTGGATATTTGGAATTACTATTTTGGATCTTTTAATAAAAAGATTTAGTTTTCAAATGAAAAGGTAGAAATATAAATAAGGATTATTTTATAGAGCCAAATTAAACCTTGGCCAAGCTTTTGAAATAAAATGTTTTGCTTTGATTAAAAGAGTAAAGGTTTATTTAAATAAAATAATGAGGATTTATTAATATCCAAATTTATTAAAAATAAAGGATTTACCATTTTAATTAAACATCAAAAACTTGTTAAATTATTTTAAACAAGTATTCCAAGTATTTTATATTTTCAAATAAAACCTACTGATTTGGTTTTGTTAATATTTAGATTTCAAATGGAGATTTTATTAAATAAATCAAAACCTATTTGAATTAATAATTAAGGTCTATTTTATTTAATTATTAAATAGATCCTAAAAAGAATAAAAATATTATTTTATTTTTGGACTTTGGATTTGTGTTGATTAAACAGAACTAAAACTCAATACAAGTTTGGTGGAAGTTTGGATTGATTTGAGTGTTTGAATTGTTGTTTGAATTTCAAAACAGAAAACTAAATGGAAAAATGAAAAAGTATCTGAACAAAAAAATATGAAAGAGACGACCCAGCCCAGCTAAGCCCACCTGGCCCAGCAGCCCATTTCTCTCTCTCCCCCGAAGCGTTTTCTTTCACTCACGATTTAACCCGCACAGCGAATGACAACTGGACCCCACTCCCCTTTCCCCTCTATCGCTGACAAGACGACCCCACGACCACGTCAGCTTCTTCCCCACGCGACCTGTTCTTCCTCCCGTTACTGCCGATTGATTCGCATCGTCAATTCGCTTCAATGCCGCGTGATCAACGCCCCCTGACCACACTCGCTTAAACGCCCGTCTCTCCTCTTCCTTTCCCCCCAAGCACCACGCCTCGAGAGCCACCAGGCTGCTCCCATTTTGCGTTGCACTGCCGCTGTCTCCGGCGAGTTCCGCAGGCAATTCCGGACAGCCGTCGTCGCCCCTTTCCTCCTCGACCAAGCTCACACACTCCCCAGACCTAGGCGCACCTTCCCGTATCGCCAGCTCGCTCGCGCGCGCCCCTGAGCCTCGACAACGACGACTCCAAACGCCGCGACCGTCTGTTTCCGTTCTGGCGAAGTCTTCCTGAGTGAACCGTAGACTCGTCCCCTTCGATGAACAGACAAGCCCGAGGCACAGCTCCACTCCGGTGAGGAATCCATGACACCATAGTGCGCCCCTTCAGCAACAACAACCGCCTTGAGCTTCCCCACGACGTTGCGAACACGTGACTTGAAGTGTGTGAACATTGCAAAGATCAAGAAGTGAACCTATACTCTACCAAAAAGGCAAGTGGTGCTTCATACCTTTGTCCCATTATTTTCACTATGCATTAGTGATATTTCTAAATAAGACTTGCATGGAATTTTACTAAGTATAAACCTTGCTATGGGAAAACCTAGTAGATGAAGCCTTAGCAGAATTTTCCAAAGTCAAGATTCCTATGTCACATCCCAAATTTTAGATTTGGTTCTGCATATCATTCATATCATCACATCATACTTTTCCACGCAAAACCGTCGATTGAAAAGAATCGGCGAAACGCTATTTTCAAAACCCTTTTCTATTTTACTACGAGGCTCCTACGGGAGGCTTTAGTAGGACTTGCGTTTTCCACCCTTGTAGCCTAGTGGTTTCGCTCAACCCTTGACCCTAGGTTGTTCCCCTCGATTTTACAAAACCGTAGGAGCAAGAATCGCCCGATTTGGAGCTCGTACGGAAAAGTTGCGGCCGTTTTATTAAAAGATAGAAAAACGGGCCGTTTTCCGAGTCCTTTTCCAACCGCGCCCCGAATCTGACTAGGACCCGCAAGGGGGCCCCACTTAAAGGCCCTGGGCCCCGCCTCCCTGCCCGCCTCGATCGCCCCACCCCGCCTCGAACCCCGCGATCGCCGCCGCCTCCTCGACCCGCGTGCCACGCTGCCGCCTCGGCCTCCGTGCCCGCGCCGCCGCCCCAGGTACACCCCGCCGCCTGCCGCCTCGCCGCCCGCCTCGCAGCGCGCCTCCGCCACCAGCGCGCCGTGCTGCCCGCGCCGCGCCACCTGCGTGTCGTGCCGCCATCACCGCCTCGCCACCGCGCGCCGCCGCTGCAGCAGTCGCCGCCGCCGCGCGCAGCGCTGCATGCCGCCACCGCCTTGCATCGCGCCGCCGCCGCGCGAACCCGCCGCCGCGTCGCCGCCACCCCGCGCAGCCGCCCGCGCGCGCAGCCCGCGCTCGCGCTCGCCCACATGCACGCACGCCTCGCGCGCCGTGTCACCGTCTCGTGCCGCCGTTGCGTGACCGTCTTGATCCGCGCGCTGACTATCTCTTTCCCGCGCAGGAGAAACACCGTCGCCGGAACCGATCGCCGCCACCGTCCGGAACTCGCCGCCGTCCGTTTCGCCGTTCGTCCCCGGTGAGTCCGCAGCCGCCGTTAGATTTCAGATCAGCGGTTCAGATCAGCCGTTGACCGGTCAGCACCCAGGCGTTGACTAGTCAGACGCCCAGTCAGCAGCCGCGTTGACCAGTCAACAGACACAGTTGACTGGTTATTTTCGTTAATCGTTTTAGTTGACAGATTTCGGTAGAAACTTGTAAATTGCATAGAAATTAAACCGCTGGGCCAAAAATTGCAAATAAAATATCTGTAGGTTCAGTATGTCGTGTAGAATCTTTCTGTACCTTTGGTTCAGACTTTTGCAGCAAGATTTAGTACAGTTTAATTAAATAGCTTAATGGCCTTTTTAGAGTATTTAATTCGTAGAAAAAGATCCGTAGCTCCAAAAATCGCGTATGATATGTCCCTGGATTCAGTGGAACGAGGGGAATCTCATCGTGAATTAAAAGGATAGGCTTACAGTAAAAACTTCTGCAGAAACTGTCTAGTGGCTTTCTGCAATGTTTTAATTACTCTGGGAGTTTTATAATTCCTTTTTGAGTAATACCAATTGGTACTGTTTCTAATCAGCGATGCCTATGCGGTAGAATGTTTCCACGATTTTACAAATAGTATACTACTGGTAGTGAATTATTTGAGTTCTAGCTCTAGTCTTGGGCATTACTTTTTGCATAATAGTTTTCCTAGCGCTAAAACTATTTTCCATGCATGCAATCAGTAGCTTTATTGATTAGGATTATGTGGTGCAGCTGTAGCACCAATTCACTCGTCTTGCATGCATTCATGCATCATCTTTGTTGCATATGCTTGTGGATTGTTTGTTTATGATTGCAATTGTATCGTGTAGATTGTGACGAGTGCAACGCTTGCTCGTGTGTGGATTGTTCTTCCGACCGCTACAACCAAGGCAAGTAGATGCTAATTTGTTCATGATATTGTCCTACTATTTTCAATGCATTGTCGTGTATTTTGTAGATGCATGTGTAGGTTGATACTATCGCTATGCTATGACCTATTATGTGGTAGGGCTTTCCTTGTAGATGAACCACCATTGGTAGATGTGCTTAGCCATGCTATGATGAACGAGGGCTGGGTTACATCACTGAAAGTTGTTTCTAAATGAGTTGTTTTGCAAAAACTAAAACAACTTAATCAATGAATCTCCTGGGTGTGATGGGATTGATAATTTTTGGTGGTTTCATTGCGGAAAGGCACCCAGGTATCAAGAGAGAATGATTGGCTTCTTTATTGTGTAGCTTACATGTACAACCATGTGCCAATAATGAAATGGGCGGTTGTTTAGACTTAGTAGGTTGTGGCAACCCGAACCCGCGTATCCAGAGATGTAGAATTTTGGTAGGTTGGACCGGTGCGCGTCGGGATTGGGGAGCTACTTCCCGAACAGTCTCTTCTTGGACTTCTCCCTATCATCACCCAAAATGAGAGTGATGGTACGAGCTGGGCTGGCCAAGTCACATGGGTAAATTGTACTAACCCCTGCAGGGTGTGTAATCTAATCGATTAGCCGTGTCCCTGGTTATGGACAACTGAGTTGCTTGATATTGATTCCATGACATGTTTCTCGCTCATTCCAATTTCATAATTGTTTTAATGCTGTTGGGTTAACTTAATTGGGATCTTTTCAAAGAAAAATCAAAAACTGTTTACAAAAGTAGGACAAAGGTATTTGCTAATGCAAGCCAGACACAGCTCCACTTGCCAAATATGCATGTAGATGTTAGTACTATTGTCTCCATTACTAGCTCTACTTGCCATACATTCCATGTATTGGCCCTTCGGGGCTGCTACGTTTCATGTTGCAGGTTATTCCGATTCTGAGTAATCGATATAGGCCACAGTACTCCACTCGGCACTTGTTCACTTGTGGGCAATTTGAAGAATGGAGAATTTGCTTTATTTATGTTGCTACCTGAATAATTTGAGCTAGATTTGGGCTAAGCTTTTATTGTAATAATGGTACTCTGGATCTTCGTTATTTATGATACACGGATATTTGCTATGTTATTCGTCTTATTCTATTGTGGGCCAATAAACCGATCCAGGGATTGGCATGTCACATAGAAGCCACGGTCTTTTCAGAACCGCGGTGTTACAAGATGGTATCAGAGCCCGTGTGTCGACTGTAGGATCGTGGCCTAGGATTGGATTAGGAAGCCATAGATTTATTAAAGCCTATATTAACTCTGTCTTTCATCTTATGCCTTTCACCCTCATAAATTCTTACCATATGCTATTCTCACACTTTCCTCTTTTACTTGATAGATGGGAGAAGTCAGTACTGAGTATGCAACCATGGAGTCACCAAGGCCCTTTTTAAGGCAGTTAGCACAGCTCTCGCAGTCATTGGGATTGCCACTGCCCATGTTCAAGGGAAGAAGGTTGTACACCTATGGATATGGAGAGGATGCATGGGAGATCACCACCTTCATATTCAGAGATGCCGCCTTGCCAAACCCCGTGCACTTGATCTACACCAAGACATACTGCAACTGGGGACTTGGAATCAACTTGGCCATACATGAAGCCCTGTCTCGCCAGTGCCATAATGTCCGACACCTACTGCCATCAGATTCATCCTACCGTGACTATGAGAGGCGTGATGAAGATGGGCACATTGTGGTTACCCCGGGTGACAGGAACAACATGCCACCTCGTCGGAGGCACATAGAGGACATGGAAAGGGAGAATGGAGCTCTAGCTGAGAAAGTGATGATGATAAAGGAGATTGCAGATTTTGCTAGCAATGGTATGGTGGTCCAAGGACAGGAGATTGACACCCTGCATGAAGCTGTGGGAGTTCTGGAGAATGCCCTGATAGCCAGAGATGCAACCATAGCTCATCTTCATGGTACTGTGCAGGAGAACACCCAGAACATACAACAGTTGCAAGGGACCGTCCAGGAAAGGGATCAAACTATTGAAGCTATGACAGCCCAGATTGCCGCTCTCCAAGCACAGCTGAATCCACCCTCTGATGATGACAATGGGGATGGTGGCAACAATGATGATGATGATGATGACAGTGGGAACGATGATGATGATGAGGACGAGGATGATGATGATGGAGACGATGAAGGTGGAGGAGATGAAGCTGTTGCAGTTGCAGCTGAGAGTGAAGAAGAAGAGGAGGATCCAGAAGAGGTGGAGTTTGAGATCTCAAGTGATGATTCAGGAGAGGTGTACACTCCGCCGCCATGGTTGTACCGCAAGCCGAAGTGTCAACGCATGACCGCAAGGACCTACCGCAACCTCTTCAAGGAGTAGATAGAAGTCCACCAATTAGTCCACGTTAGGCAAATTCGTTAGGATTAGTCTCGATCGATGTGAAACTTAGTTGCTGTTAGTTTAAGAGTGATTAGTTGCTTATTTGTGTACTCCAATATCCCAGGATTTATTTGTGCAAATTTTATGAAAGAGTTATGGCAAGTTTGGTTACTATCTGTGTTATTTTCGCTGTAGTTTTTCTGCTGATACAGCAGTACTGTATGATTTTTAATATTTTTATGGTAACTGGGAAAAATCTGAAAAACATAGGGCTGGTGCGAAACTCTCTGTACTATATGTGCAAAAATCAGCTAAATTTTCTGACGAGTTTAAGTCAGGCGGAAAAATTCGCAAACGCTGCTGGACTGTTCTGGCAGATTACTATTTTGCTGTTTAGTTGATCAACTGTTTAGTTAACCATTGCCAACTCTTGTAAAACTATTTCAGTAGGTATATACTGCTAGGATAACCCCTGGGATGTTGCTGGATCACTTGTTTATTGATGTGTTGCTTGCTTGTGATTGTCTGCTATTGTTTGATGTTGTTTGATCATATGCATGGGTAGAATCCTATTATCGTAGTTGATTCTTTCTAAACTTACCTGTGCTGAACCGTAGATGCCTCCCCGCCGTCAACCCACTGAGTTGGAGCAACTCATGGCAGCTCAGGCACAGCTGACCAAAGTGATGACTCAGTTCATGGCAGCTCAGAACAACAACAATGGAAACAATCAGCCTTAGGGAGATGCTCTCACCAGATTTCTGAGGCTAAGGCCAGCTAAGTTCTCTACTACAACGGAACCAATGGTTGCTCTCGACTGGTTGCGTTCAGTCAACAAGGATCTGGTAACCGTTGGATGCACTGATGCGGAGAAGGTGAGGTTTGCCGCTCACCTACTGGAGGGACCAGCCGCTTCTTGGTGGGACACTTTTCAGATCACCCACCCGCTGGATACTGTGACTTGGGCAATGTTTGAGGAAGGTTTCAGGACCAACCACGTGTCTTCAGGAGTCCTGAGCCTGAAGAGGAAGGAGTTCCGCAACTTGCGCCAAACCAACCGCACCGTGGCTGAGTACATTGAGGAGTTCAACAACCTGTCCCGTTATGCACCTGAGGATGTTGACACTAATGCAAAAAGGAGGGAGAGATTCCTGGATGGCCTCAGTGATGAGCTTTCAGTGCAGCTACTGGTGTTTTATTGCCCCACTTTCCAGGAGCTTATGGACAAGGCCAGGATCTTGGAAGGGAAGCACAAGCAGGTGGAGAACCGCAAGAGAAAGAGCAACAATCATCACTCTGGTTCACATCACAAGTCTCGCACTTCATATGATGGATACTCCAAGCATGGAGGAAGTGACCATGGGAGCCATGACCGCCACCACCATGGAGGCGATGGGCATCGTCATGACAACCATAGGAGCAGCCACCACAACCACAAGGGAGGACACTCTCACCACTCTGGAGGACACGGTGGACATGACTGCAACCATGATCGCAGCTTTGTGAAGAAGGATCTGAGTGAAGTGACGTGCTTCAAGTGTAAACAGAAGGGACACTATGCTGACAACTGTCCGGAGAGGAAGGGACTGAAGCCAACCAACAACTAGAAGGCCACAGTGAACCACATGAATGTGGAGGAGATTCTAGATGGGCCTGACCTTGTGATTGGTAAGTTCCCAATCAACACTCACCCTGCCCTTATACTTTTTGATACTGGTGCATCGCATTCATTCATATCAAGGGCATTTGTGGATAAGTATAAGCTACCAACTGAGTCTATGAAAGGTTCCATTAGAGTGAGTTCACCAGGAGGAGATATGATAGCTAGCGCGGGATGCCGCGATTTAACTGTGAGGATTGGAACACACCACTTCAGTGCACATTTGGTAGTGTTGGAATCACAGGGGTTAGACGTTATTCTGGGTATGGATTGGATGTCTATGCATGAGGGACACATAGATTGTGCACAGCGAGTTGTTTCACTCAAAACCCCGGATGGTAAGAGGATTAGATTCAAGTCGGCTGTACGACCAGGAAGGTGTAAGTTGAATTCTCTTAAGGGGGTTAGCATGGATATTGTGCCAGTGATTAGGGATTACCCCGACGTGTTTCCGGAAGAGCTGCCAGGAATGCCACCTGACAGGGAAGTAGAGTTTCTTATCGACCTGATGCCGGGAACAGGACCTATAGCAACGAGACCTTATAAGATGGATGTGGATGAGCTGAAGGAATTGAAGAAGCAGTTGAAAGAGCAGCTGGAAAAGGGATTCATTCAGCCTAGTTCGTCGTCATGGGGAGCACCTGTTCTGTTTGTGGAGAAGAAAGACAGCAGCAAGAGATTAGTAGTGGACCATCGCTCGTTGAATGAAGTAACCATCAAGAACAAGTACCCTCTGCCGAACATAAATGATTTGTTTGATCAACTAGAAGGAGCAAAGGTGTTTAGTAAAATTGATCTGCGATCAGGCTACTTCCAATTGAAGATCCGGGAAGAGGACGTACCAAAAACCGCCTTCACCACTAGGTATGGTTTATATGAGTATACAGTTATGTCTTTTGGACTAACGAATGCCCCGGCATATTTCATGACCATGATGAACAAGGTATTTATGGATTACTTAGACAAGTTCGTGGTGGTGTTTATTGATGACATACTGATATATTCCAAGGATGATGCTGAGCATGAGAAGCATCTGCGACTAATTATGGAGAAGCTGAGGGAACACAAGCTGTATGCCAAATTCAGCAAGTGTGAATTCTGGCTTAACACTGTTGGATTTCTTGGACACGTAGTGTCAGGAGAAGGAGTCGTTGTCGACCCAAGCAAAGTGACTGCAGTAACTGAGTGGGAAGCACCCAAGAATGCAGGAGAGATACGAAGCTTTTTGGGGCTTGCTGGATACTACAGGAGGTTCATTGAAAACTTTTCCAAGATTGCTAAGCCGATGACTGAACTTCTGAAGAAGGAGAGGAAGTTTGAATGGTCAGACGTATGTGAAGCCAGCCTTCAGGAACTGAAGCATCGACTAGTGACCGCGCCGGTTCTGTGCTTACCAGACCTTCAGAAGGACTTCTAGGTGTACTGTGATGCCTGTCGACAAGGACTTGGGAGTGTGCTGATGCAAGATGCGAGAGTAGTGTCATATGCCTCGCGACAACTCAAGCACCATGAGCGGAATTACCCCACACACGATTTGGAGTTAGCGTCAGTGGTTCATGCGCTCAAGGTATGGAGGCATTACTTAATGGGAAAACACTATGATGTATACACCGACCACAAGAGCCTGAAGTACATATTCACGCAGAAGGAACTGAACATGAGGCAAAGGAGATGGTTGGAACTTATCAAGGATTATGATATGAATCTGCAATACCACCCAGGAAAGGCCAATGTAGTAGCAGATGCTCTGAGTCGGAAGGTTTATGCCAATGGATTGATAGTTGGGGAATTGCCCGAGGATTTGTGCAAGCAATTCAAGGACCTTAGGCTGGAGGTAGTATCTGAAGGATACTTGGCAAGAATGGAAGTCCAACCAACGCTACTGGACAGAATCAGGAAAGCTCAAGTGGGAGACAAAGAGATAGATGAAGTTAAGGAAAAGATGAAGGAGGGTCGAGCAAGGGAATTCCGCGAGGATGAGCAAGGAACCTTGTGGTATGGAGATCGTTTGTGCGTTCCCAACGATCCGGAGTTAAGGAAGTTGATTCTGCAGGAAGCTCATGATTCGCCGTATTCCATACATCCGGGCAATACGAAGATGTATATGGACCTAAAGGACAGATTCTGGTGGAACAACATGAAGGGAGACATCGCAGAGCATATTGCCCTATGTGATGTATGTAGCCGAGTGAAGGCAGAACACCAGAAGCCAGCAGGTTTGCTACAGCCATTGCCCGTGTCAGATTGGAAGTGGGATAGAGTGGGAATGGATTTTATCACAGGATTGCCCAGGACCAGGTCAGGATATGACTCCATTTGGGTAGTGGTCGACCATTTGACCAAGGTAGCCCACTTTATACCGGTAAAGACGACCTATACGAGTGCAAAGTTGGCCAAGATTTACATGGACAGAATTGTGTGCCTACATGGAGTTCCCAAGAGTATCGTATCTGATATAGGCACCCAATTTACCTCACACTTCTGGCGCCAGCTGCACGAGTCACTTAGTACTAGATTGGAGTTTAGCACAACGTTTCACCCACAGACCGATGGACAGACCGAGAGGGTGAATCAGATTTTGGAAGACATGCTGAGAGCTTGCGCCTTGGCTCATGGCTCTAGTTGGGATGAGAATTTGCCGTATGCTGAGTTTTCCTACAATAACAGCTATCAAACCAGCATCAAGACGTCACCGTTCGATGTACTATATGGGAAACGGTGCCGAACACCATTGCTATGGGATGGAGTAGGGGAACGTCAGTTGTTTGGACCCGATTTGATCAAGGACGCTAAGGAAAAGGTCGCCTTGATTAGGGATAGGCTGAAGGTAGCACAATCAAGGCAGAAGAGCTACGCTGACGCCAAGCGCAAGGAAGTGGTGTATGAGATAGGTGATAGAGCATACCTCAGAGTGTCGCCACTTCATGGAATCAAGAGATTTGGAATTAAGGGTAAGCTGGCACCTCGGTTTATTGGACCGTATCGGGTCTTAGCACGCAAAGGAGAAGTTGCTTATCAGTTGGAGTTGCCAGAAGCTCTGTCCGCTGTTCACAATGTGTTCCACGTATCCCAGCTGAAGAAGTGCCATCCGGAGATGGCGGATACACCATTTAGAGACACTGTACCGCTAGAGGAGGTTCAGCTTGAGAACGACATGACTTATGAGGAGAAACCGGTCAAGATTCTGGAGACAGCGGAGAGGATTACCCGTACCAAGACGATCAGGTTTTGCAAGGTACAGTGGAGCCACCACACTGAAGAGGAAGCCACTTGGGAGCGTGAGGATGACATCCGAGAGGACTACCCACACCTATTTGCTAGCCGCGCCGAATCTCGAGGACGAGATTCATCTTAAGGGGGTTAGTCTTGTCACATCCCAAATTTTAGATTTGGTTCTGCATATCATTCATATCATCGCATCATACTTTTCCACGCAAAACCGTCGATTGAAAAGAATCGGCGAAACGCTATTTTCAAAACCCTTTTCTGTTTTACTACGAGGCTCCTGCGGGAGGCTTTAGTAGGACTTGCGTTGTCCACCCTTGTAGCCTAGTGGTTTCGTTCAACCCTTGACCCTAGGTTGTTCCCCTCGATTTTACCAAACCGTAGGAGCAAAGAATCGCCCGATTCAGAGCTCGTACGGAAAAGTTGCGGTCGTTTTATTAAAAGATAGAAAAATGTGCCGTTTTCCGAGTCCTTTTCCAACCGCGCCCCGAATCGGACTAGGACCCGCAAGGGGTCCCCACTTAAAGGCCCCGGGCCCCGCCTCCCTGCCCCGCCTCGAACCCCGTGATCGCCGCCGCCTCCTCGACCCGCGTGCCACGCCGCCGCCTCGGCCTCCGTGCCCGCGCCGCCGCCCCAGGTACACCCCGCCGCCTGCCGCCTCGCCACCCGCCTCGCAGCGCGCCTCCGCCGCCAGCGCGCCGCGCCTCGCTGCCCGCGCCGCGCCACCTGCGAGCCGCGCCGCCATCACCGCCTCGCCACCGTGCGCCGCCGCTGCAGCAGCCGCCGCCCCGCGCGCAGCGCTGCACGCCGCCGCCTTGCATCGCGCCGCCGCCGCGTGACCCTGCCGCCGCATCGCCGCCACCCCACGCAGCCGCCCGCGCGCGCAGCCCGCGCTCGCGCTCACCCGCATGCACGCACGCCTCGCGCGTCGTGCCACCGTCCCGCGCCGCCGTTGCGTGACCGTCTTGATACGCGCGCTGACTGTCTCTTTCCCGCGCAGGATAAACGCCGTCGCCGGAACCGATCGCCGCCACCGTCCGGAACTCGCCGCCGTCCATTTCGCCGTTCGTCCCCGGTGAGTCCGCAGCCGCCGTTAGATTTCAGATCAGCGGTTCAGATCAGCCGTTGACCGGTCAGCACCCAGGCGTTGACTAGTCAGACGCCCAGTCAGCGCCCAGTCAGCAGCCGCGTTGACCAGTCAACAGACACAGTTGACTGGTTATTTTCGTTAATCGTTTTAGTTGACAGATTTCGGTAGAAGTTTGTAAATTGCGTAGAAATTAAACCGCTGGGCCAAAACTTGCAAATAAAATATGTGTAGGTTCAGTAAGTCGTGTAGAATCTTGCTGTACCTTTGGTTCAGACTTTTGCAGCAAGATTTAGTACAGTTTAATTAAATAGGTTAATGGCCTTTTTGGAGTATTTAATTCGTAGAAAAAGATCCGTAGCTCCAAAAATCGCGTATGATATGTCCCTGGATTCAGTGAAACGAGGGGAATCTCATCGTGAATTAAAATGATAGGCTTACAGTAAAAACTTCTGCAGAAACTGTCTAGTGGCTTTCTGCATTGTTTTAATTACTCCGGGAGTTTTATAATTCCTTTTTGAGTAATTCCAATTGGTACTGTTTCTAATCAGCGATGCCTATGCGGTCGAATTTTTCCACGATTTTAAAAATAGTATACTACCGGTAGTGAATTATTTGAATTCTAGCTCTAGTCTTGGGCATTACTTTTTGCATAATAGTTTTCCTAGCGCTAAAACTATTTTCCATGCATGCAATCAGTAGCTTTATTGATTAGGATTATGTGGTGCAGCTGTAGCACCAATTCACTCGTCTTGCATGCATTAATGCATCATCTTTGTTGCATATGCTTGTGGATTGTTTGTTTATGATTGCAATTGTATCGTGTAGATTATGGTGAGTGCAACGCTTGCTCGTGTGTGGATTGTTCTTCTGACCGCTACAACCAAGGCAAGTAGATGCTAATTTGTTCATGATATTGTCCTACTATTTTCAATGCATTGTCGTGTATTTTGTAGATGCATGTGTAGGTTGATACTATCGCTATGCTATGACCTATTATGTGGTAGGGCTTTCCTTGTAGATGAACCACCGTTGGTAGATGTGCTTAGCCATGCTATGATGAACGAGGGCTGGGTTACATCACTGAAAGTTGTTTCTAAATGAGTTGTTTTGTAAAAACTAAAACAACTTAATCAATGAATCTCCTGGGTGTGATGGGATTGATAATTTTTGGTGGTTTCATTGCGGAAAGGCATCCAGGTATCAAGAGAGAATGATTGGCTTCTTTATTGTGTAGCTTACGTGTACAACCATGTGCCAATAATGAAATGGGCGGTTGGTTGGACTTAGTAGGTTGTGGCAACCCGAACCCGCGTATCCAGAGATGTAGAATTTTGGTAGGTTGGACCGGTGCGCGTCGGGATTGGGGAGCTACTTCGCGAACAGTCTCTTCTTGGACTTCTCCCTATCATCACCCAAAATGAGAGTGATGGTACGAGCTGGGCTGGCCAAGTCACATGGGTAAAGTGTACTAGCCCTGCAGGGTGTGTAATCTAATCGATTAGCCATGTCCCCGGTTATGGACAACTGAGTTGCTTGATATTGATTCCATGACATGTTTCTCGCTCATTCCAATTTCATAATTGTTTTAATGTTGTTGGGTTAACTTAATTGGGATCTTTTGAAAGAAAAATCAAAAACTGTTTACGAAAGTAGGACAAAGGTATTTGCAAATGCAAGCCAGACACAGCTCCACTTGCCAAATATGCATGTAGATGTTAGTACTATTGTCTCCATTACTAGCTCTACTTGCCATACATTCCATGTATTGACCCTTCGGGGCTGCTATGTTTCATGTTGCAGGTTATTCCGATTCTGAGTAATCGATATAGGCCACGGTACTCCACTCGGCACTTGTTCACTTGTGGGCAATTTGAAGAATGGAGAATTTGCTTTATTTATGTTGCTACCTGAATAATTTGAGCTAGCTTTGGGCTAAGCTTTTATTGTAATAATGGTACTCTGGATCTTCGTTATTTATGATACACGGATATTTGTTATGTTATTCGTCTTATTCTATTGTGGGCCAATGAACCGATCCAGGGATTGACATGTCACATAGAAGCCACGCTCTTTTCAGAACCGCGGTGTTACATCCTACTACTATCATGCTTAGCTTAGCTAATAGAAAACAAGGGTGGAATATATACATTCATACTATGGAAAAATTTCTAAGTCAGAGGACTTGTGTTTTTGTATAATAAAACAACTAAGTTAATGAATCACCTGGGTGGAAAGGGACTTGCTTGGTGGTTTTTGGTTGAGTGGTTACACAAGGCCCATGGCTATGGTTTACCTTGTGTATCACACTTGTGGATTGCCACCCAGGAACAAAGAGATTTGAGATGTCAAATGTTGAGAAGCTTCAAGTGCAACCACTTGGCATTATGGGCTCTGCCTGGATCATATAGGTTGCTAGAACTTAGCCAATTGGACAGTTGGTGGTAGTGGGATGATAGGTTGGAACGCGTCCATTTGGTCTAAGGAAAGGCTTCTGAAAGATCTTGTCTTGGTGAAACCAAGTCTGGTGGGGAAAGTGCACAACCTCTGCAGATGGAAAAATCTAAGTACTTAGCCATGTCCCTGGTAAAGGACAATTTGAGCATCAAGAGATGGAAGCTATCAAGAATCTCATCATCCAAATTTCTAAGTTAAAAACTTGTGGTTGAACAAGGGTTAAAGGATCTTCAATCTTTGATTGGTAGATGCCTTGGGTGATTTTTGTCAAGCAAAAACTTAGTGTTTTCAAATGATAAGGAAAAATCTATTTTTGAGCAATGCAAGCCTCAACTCCACTTCATATAGATGATAGACTCCACTATACTACTATAGTATCACCTGCCAATACAATTCAAATGTTTTGACCCTTGTGGCTGTAACTTGTTATGTTGCAGGTTTGATTGATTTAGTGAAGTGTGTTGATTAGGATTACAAAGTCTACAACCAACATGTCTGCCTATGGCACTTTGAAGATGAAGGACCCCATGCTTATAGATATTCTGCTGCAATGTAATGTAATAGCCAAATGAGCTATGAAAGATGTAATAAATTATTTTATTCCTGGTTATAAAGTTGAATTATGACCTTTGTTTCTTGATATTACATCTTAACTGTGGATGCTAGCTATTGATCCAGGGAATAGCATTGTAAACACAGGGGACCCTACCTTATTATAGGTTGGGAACCTTACAAACAGTCTCCCACTTGCACTAGAGTCAACTAATATAGATTACATGGTAATATACCGAACACCCATGGCAGTTTGGTGTTGGTCATGTTTTTTCCCTCGGTAGAGGTTTAGTCAACGGATCCACCACATTCAGATCTGTGTGTCCTTTGCAAATCTTTATGTCACCATCTTGGACATGTTCTCTAATAGCGTGAAAACGTAGCTTGATGTGCTTCAGCTTCTTGTGTGATCTTGGTTCTTGCGCATTGGCTATGGTGCCCATGTTATCACAGTAGATAGACATTGGGTCCAGCGCACTTGGAACCACACCGAGCTCTGTAATGAACTCCTTCATCCATATCTCTTCTTGTGAAGCCTCCGAAGCAGCTATGTATTCCGATTCAGTTGAAGATCTCGCCACAACGCTTTGCTTTGCACTCCTCCAGCTAACTGCTGCACCATTCAAAGTAAATACGTATCCAGATTGAGATTTAGAATCATCTGGATCGGTGTTCCAACTAGCATCGGTGTAACCATTAACACCGAGCTGTTCATCACCTCCATAAGAAAGAACCATATCCTTAGTTCTTCTCAAGTACTTAAGGATGTTTTTGACCGCTGTCCAATGATCCACTCCTGGATCACTTTGATATCTGCTAGTCAAACTAATAGCATATGAAATGTAGGGTCTAGTACATAGCATGGCATACATTAGAGATCCTATGGCTGAGGCATAGGGAGTTACTCATCCTTTCTCTATCTTCTGCCATTGCTGGACTTTGAGTTTTACTCAAGGTCATATTGGGCAACATGGGCAAGAACCCTTTCTTGCTATCCTCCATTCCAAACCTCTTTAGAACTTTGTCCAAATATGTACTTTGTGACAATGATATTAGGCGTCTCGATCTATCTCTATAAATCTTTATGCCTAATATGTAAGATGCTTCGCCAAGATCCTTCATTGAAAAACTATTATTCAAATATTCCTTGACACTGTTAAGATGGTCTACATCATTCCCAATCAACAATATGTCATCTACATATAGTATTAAGAATGCTATAGAGCTCCCACTCACTTTCTTGTAAATACAAGCTTCTCCATAAGTTTTTATAAAACCAAAACTTTTGATTACCTTATCAAAACGTTGATTCCAACTTCGGGATGCTTGCTTTAATCCATTTATGGACCGTTGAAGTTTGCATACCTTGTTAGCATCTTTAGGATCGACAAAACCTTTGGGTTGCATCATATACAACTCTTCATCAATGTCTCCATTGAGGAACGCTGTTTTGACATCCATCTGCCATATCTCATAATCGTAATATGCAGCGATTGCTAACAAAATCCTCACAGACTTTAGCTTCGCTACTGGTGAGAAATTCTCATCGTAGTCAACTCCTTGAATTTTTCGAAACCCTTTTGCGACAAGTCGAGCTTTATAGACAGTAACATTACCATCAACATCTGTTTTCTTCTTGAAAATCCATTTGTTCTCGACAGCCTTCCGGTAATCCGGTAAGTCCACCAAAGTCCATACTTGGTTTTCGTACATGGATCCAATCTCGGATTTCATGGCTTCTTGCCATTTATTGGAATCTGGGCTCATCATCGCTTCCTCATACGTCGCAGGGTCATCGGTGTTGTCCACCAACATGACACTCATAACGGGATCATACCAATCAGGAGTGGTACGAGTTCTCGTTGACCTGCGAGGTTCTATAGCAACTTCAATCGAAGTTTCATGATCATCATCATTAGCTTCCTCTCTTATTGGTGCAGGAACCACATGAACTTCTTCCGGTGCTGCACTACTCACAAGTCCGAGAGAAGGTTCGACAACCTCGTCGAGTTCTACTTTCCTTCCAGTCACTTCTTTTGAGAGAAATTCCTTCTCTAGAAAGGATCCATTCTTGGCAACGAAGATTTTGCCTTCGGATCTATGATAGAAGGTATACCCAATAGTTTCCTTCGGGTATCCTATGAAGATGCATTTTTCCGCTTTGGGTTCAAGCTTGTCCGGTTGTAACTTCTTTACATAGGCTTCGCAACCCCAAACTTTAAGGAACGACAATTTAGGTTTCTTCCCAAACCATAATTCATATGGTGTCGTTTCAACGGATTTAGATGGTGCCCTATTTAAAGTGAATGCGGCTGTTTCTAATGCATAACCCCAAAATGATAGCGGTAAATCCGTAAGTGACATCATAGAACGAACCATATCTAAGAGAGTTCGATTACGACGTTCGGACACACCATTACGCTGTGGTGTTCCCGGCGGTGTCAATTGTGAAAGTATTCCGCATTTCTTCAAATGCTCGCCAAACTCGTAACTTAGATATTCACCTCCACGGTCAGAATGTATAAATTTAATCTTCTTGTTATGTTGATTCTCCACCTCACTTTGAAATTCCTTAAACTTCTCGAAAGTTTCGGACTTATGTTTCATGAAATAGATATACACATATCTACTCAAATCATCTGTGAAGGTAAGAACATAACGATAACCACCACACGATGCTACACTCATTGGACCACACACATCGGTATGTATGATTTCCAATAAGTCCGTAGCTCGCTCCATCATACCAGAAAATGGAGTCTTAGTCATTTTACCCATCAGACATGCTTCACATCTTTCAAGTGATTCGAAATCAAGTGATTCAAGAAGTCCATCAGAATGGAGTTTCTTCATACGCTTCTCTCCAATGAGACCAAGACGACAATGCCACATATAGGTCGAGTTATCGCTCAATTTCAAACGTTTAGCTTCAATGTTATTAATATGTGTATGTCCACTATCGAGATTCAATAAGAATAGACCATATATCAAAGGTGAATGTGCATAAAACATATTACTCATATAAATCGAACAACCATTATTCTCGGACTTAAACAAGTAACCGTCTCACAATAAACAAGATCCTGATATAAAGTTCATGCTTAACGCAGGCACCAAATAACAATTATTTAAGTATAAAACTAATTCCGATGGTAGATGAAGAGGTAGCGTGCCGACCGCGATCACATCAACCTTTGATCCATTTCCCACGCGCATCGTCACCTCGTTCTTCGCTAGCTTCCGTCTATTCTGCAGCACCTGTTTCGAGTTACAAATATGAGCAACCGAACCAGTATCAAATACCCAGGCACTAATACGAGTACTAGTGAGATACCCATCAATTACATGTATATCGGATATACCTTTCTTCTTGATGTTGCCGTTCTTCAAATCCGCCAAGTACTTTGGGCAATTCCGCTTCCAGTGACCTTCTCCCTTGCAGTAAAAGCACTCAGTATCAGGCTTAGGTCCAGCCTTGGTCTTCTTCATCGGTGCGGTAACTTTCTTACCACCCTTCTTGAAGTGTCCCTTTTTCTTAGACTTGCCTTTCTTGAATTTGGTTGTCTTATTGACCATCAACACTTGGTGCTCTTTCTTGGTCTCCACTTCTGTAGATTTTAACATGGAGAAGAGTTCTGGCAACTGCTTGTTCATGCTTTGCATATTGTAGTTCATCACAAAGTTCTTGTAACTTGCTGGTAGTGATTGGAGGACACGGTAAATCCCCAAAGCATTAGGAATCACTATACCCAAGATTTGGAGTTTGTTTGCGTGCCCAGACATCTTAAGCACATGCTCACTGACGGAGCTGCCCTCTTCCATCTTGCAGTTAAAGAACTTTTCAGAAGCCTCATAGCTCTCAACTGCCGCATGAGTCTCAAAAATCAATTTGAGTTCACGGACAATATCATGTGGGTCTGAATTCTCAAACATTTTCTGAAGCTCCGATTCCAAACCATACAAGATAGCACACTGAACTATGGAGTACTGATTCTTCCGAGCGAGGTAAACATTCTTTACTTCATCGGTAGCATCAGCTGCAGGCGGGTCACCCAGCGGTGCATCCAGCACATAGGTCAAATTACCAGCATTGAGGACTATCCTCAAATTGCGGAACCAATCCACGAAGTTGCTTCCATTGTTTTTCAACTTTTCTTTCTCTAGGAATGCATTAAAATTGATGGTAGGGTCCGCCATTGATCTACAACATATTTGCAATAGTTTAGACTAAGTTTATGACAAATTGAGTTCTAATTAATAGTTAAATTAATCTAGGTGAACTCCCACTCAAAACAATATCCCTCACATTGTTTTAGTGATCACACGAACCAAATCCACCACATCTAAACCGATCATCACGAGAGTTGATGTAGCTTCAATGGCGAATAATCGACATGTTCATCATATCTGCTATATGATTCATGCTTTACCTTTCGGTGATCTGTGTTCCGAGACCATGTCTGTACATGCTAGTCTCGTCAAGATCAAACCTTAGCTTCCGCATGAGCAAATCTGGCTTGCTCACGTTGTATACACTTGCAGAATCTAACACACCCGATCATCACGTGGTGCTTCGAAACAACAAGCTTTAGCAACGGTGCTTACTAAGGATGAACACTTTAGAACTTGAAATTTATGTGCATGAGGGATCATCTTATAATGCTACCGCCGTTAACTAAGCAATACAAGATGCATAAAGGATTAACATCACATGCAATTCATAATATGTGATATGATATGGCCTTTCTTATTTGTGCTTTCGATCTCCATCTTCAAGCATGAACATGATCTCCATCATCACCGGCATTGCATCAAGGTCAATGACGCTGCTCCATGGTTGTCGTCCACCGGCTTCAACTATTACAACTACTTTGAATAGACACGCGGGTCTTAACGGAAATTAAAGACAACCATATGGCTCCTTCCGGTTGCCAACTTACAATAAGGAACATTGCATACATCAAATATAATCACAATCATGGCCATATCACATCACAACACACCCCTGCAAAACAAAGTTAGATGCCTCTAATTTCTTTGCATATTTTACGTGGTTTGGGGCTTTCAATAAGTGTCGATCTAACTTACCAACAAGAACCACAACGTTGATGTTTGAACTATCAAGTGCCCATTGTAAATTGGATATATACTATAATGGGAGAGACAGAGACCCGTAAAGCCACTTATGCAATACAAGTTGCATGTTGAGCGTGGAGCAGGTCTCATGAACGATGTCATGTAAGGTTAGCCCGGGCCGCTTCATCCCATTATACCGCAAGATGCAAAGCACACAAGAAGCAATTGATAATAAAAGCACCACCGCCCACAATGACCATTGTGTTCTACTCGTGCAACAGATCTACATATAGACACGACTTTGATACCACTGTAGGGGTTCGTAGCATGGAAAACAAAAAATTTCTACCGCATACAAACAAACAAGCCAAGATCTATCTACTAGATTGTAGCAACGAGTTGATGGAATAACTCACCCTTGAAGATTCCAAAGTGTTTAACGAGAGCGGATTCTCATGGGTGATGTAGTCGTACTCTAGCCGATCTCAAGATCGTGTAGACGATCCTTCCGGCGCTGCATTCCGGCAGTGCTCCCGCAATCGGTCACACGTTCGGTACTCGATGAAGACCTTCCTCTCCCTTGTTCCAGCAGGCAGCGGAGGTTGTAGCACTCTCTTCGAGATTCCGGCAGCACGACGGCGTGGTACCGGAAGTAGAGGGGAGATCTCGCAGGGCTTCGCCTTAAGTCGGAGCGAGTATGGTGTACTATGAGAGAGGCCTCGGTGATCTAGGGTTTAGACACACTAAGGAGAGAGGGCTAGGCCGGCGGCTAGGGCTTGGGGAAGCCCAAGTCGGCGGCTAGGGTTTGCCCTAGGCGGCGGCAGCAGTAGGAGGTGGCGGCGCCAGCGGCTTGGGGCTAGGGTTTTGTGGAGGCAAGGTGTGTTCTTGGAGGGGCAGCCCTGCCCCTCCCTATATAGGTGGAGGGTGCCGGCCAAGGGGAGGGGAGTCCCTCCCCAACTTGGCTTCCAAGGCCGGCGGTGGAGGGAGAGGGACTTCCTCCCCAAGTAGGTTTCCTACTCTCCCTCCACCAAGCAAACTTGCCGTTTGACTTTTCCAATTGGCGTTTGACTTTTTCAAACTTGGATTTGATTTATCCCTTTATTTTGCTCAGCGATGACACCTAGTACATGATGCAACCATTTCAACTTGTTATGACACATTCATTTACCCTTCCCCTCCGGAGTACCGGACATTCCGGAACCTTCTAGAACATTCCCGATGAAAACACCAGAACCATTCTCCAACCCCGAAACAGGACTTTCTTTATATGAATCTTATTCTCCGGACCATTCCGGATATCCTCATGATATCCCGGATCCCATCCGAGACTCCGAACAACATTCGGTCTCTTACTCATCATTCCATAACTACTCAACAACATCGAATCCTTAAGTGTGTCTCCCTACGGTTCATGAATTATGCGGACATGATCGAGACACTTCTCTGAACAATAACCAATAGAGGAATCTGGAAATTCATATGGTTCCCACATATTTCTATGATTACTTTGCGATTGAATGAACCACTTACATACGATACCAATTTCCCTTTGTCTCACGATAGTTTACTTATCCGAGGTTTTGATCGTCGGTATCTCTTCATACCTAGTTCAACCTCGTTACCGATAAGTACTCTTTTCTCGTTCCAGTGATATGTGATCCCTTTTGAGCCAGTCACATGCTTGCAAGCCAATTGGATGACATTCCACCGAGAGGGCCCAGAGTATATCTATCCGTCATATGGATGGACAAATCCCACTCTTGATTCATGTGTCTCAACCAATACTTTCCGAACACTCAATCCCACCTTTATAGCCACCCAGTTACGGTGTGGTGTTTGATGTCATCAAAGCATCCTTCCGGTGATGGTGATAAGCATGATCTCATGGTCGAAGGAATTATGTTACTATGTATCAGAAAGCATATAGCAATTGAACTATTAAAATGACTTGATCTTTATGCTATGCTTATCTATAGGAGTATGTCCATCATACCATTCTCCTAACGATATGATCTTGTTGTTAATAACATCTCAATGTTCATGATAGGGAAACCACAATCATTTATTAACCAACAAGCTAGTATTATAAAGAGGCTTTACTAGGGACTCTAATTTGGTTTACAAATCACACAAGTATTAATGTTTCCTTGTTAATACTGTTATAGCATGAATGTAAACATTTATCATAAACACAAAGATATAATAATAACTATATTTATTATTGCCTCTAGGGCATATCTCCAACACAGAGTTGGATAGAACTTTTGTCTTACAACTCTCCAAGTTGTTGTTTAAGCTCAACCAGTTAGTTCAGGGGTATCCAGTACGGATCCTTGGAGAAAGGAGCAGTTCAGAGAACTTGCTTGCTCAAGAACTTGACAACACGGTCATGTGGCAACATGGCGATACTTCTAGTAGACATCTAGAATATCACGGACCACCAATATGTCACTTTGTTCGAGAGGATACTTGCTTTACAAGGCAAGAGGACATAGTCTTAGAGCTTTGGCACAAGCCTAACTCTTTGACCGAACAGAGTATACCAGATTAACAGACTTGGTAGAACAATCATTCCTTTGCTTAGTGATAGGATTAACTGATCATGCTAAGAATGTCACAAATGTCCTTGGAGATTAAAACAATAATAATTGCTAAGAATTCTCGAATGGCCACATTATTACACACATGCATCACTCACGAGCGCGAAAGCCCGGGGAAGGGTGGGTAAGTATGTGTAGAAGCATCACTTCATTAAGAGGGTCATGAATCTCAGCATGATCTCTTAGTTTGAAAGAGGGTGATACTTTAAGGTTGAACAGATGGAAGACAATCAATGCCTCTTAATCTGCGGATTACAACACTTTTGACCTGGTCCTGGATGTGACGAGGTACTGGAGTTTGTTTCTCCTGACATCCCTAAATGGTTTGTCATGATGGCCCACAAGATTATCTTGCATCGGAAGACACCAATGCACATTTACTACTTGGATACCAACTGGTAGACAAAGGTCGTAAAACAATAAGGGGAAAGGAACATATTCAAGATAGAATCCCGAGATGTGGATGCATAGATTAACAATCTTCTGAAAACCAATGCATAGGAAGGGAAAAGGTGTGGCAGAGTCATGAATATAGATGCGAGACTCACGAGGAGTACTCTTGTCGTGATCTATTTGGTTCCATTAAAGAACATCTACCATAGCTAGTGGTAGGGAAGTCCTTAGTTATCACAATTCAATCCTGACAAATACCACAAGCTTGAAGGCTAGGGTTGTAGTACCAGCCATCTTGAGGTAATGTATGAACATTAACAACTGAGGTCAAAGGATTGGATCTTGGGTTAAAGGTCAGCTTCATGTACAAGATTCATAACACCAGAATCCAGCATAATCAGGGGTCTTGGATTCAAGTCCAAGGGTTAAAACCCAAAGAAAGGAGTAACTACTACTTGAGTGACACAACGTACACTACAAGATAGTAATCACGAGGTAGCTTCCGAGAGAAGAAACGACTTCTGAAGTACCCAACAAATAAAAAGGAGGCACACGAGGCGAAAGGAATCCTCGAAGCCTAGAGCAGAACAATATGGATCCAACAATATAATATTGTGGGTCCAAAAGGTATAGAGATCATGATAGAAAGGAATCTCTCATACGAAGCAGAACAAAGGGAACAAGGAATTTACAACACAAACACACACAGCTATAGAGAACCTAACACTAGGTCAACTGGTTAAGAAACGAAATGCCCAAAAGGCACCTAAGTTTTGAAAGACTAGAAGAGATATCGAAACTTTTCCAAAGTTAACACAAGATAAGATGACCTAGAGTAAGAGCAAAACTGGATAAGGAGTAAAAGAAGCATACTAGAGTTTTCGCAAATAATTTTCAGCTTTTAAAATAGTTTTCACAAACACTAGACTCAACATTGACCAATAGCAAGGTTTTCCTACGGTCGGTACTGCTCCAATACCAAGACCTGTGAAACCCCCGGGGTCAGGGCTAAACAAATCCAGACCTCCGTCTGACATAAGCTTAACCTTGAGCTCGAGGATATCCAATAAAGAATCGATAACACAGCAGTGACCCTACGACACAAAATTTTATTACAGCAAGCTCATGACTGAGCAGAGAACCAAAATATTAAAAGCATAGGTCACTGACCACAAACATCAAGCGACGGAAGGCAAATTATGCTATTAAGTATAGCAAACTTAACAAATGGCCTAAGAGTCCTGAAGCATAACGATGACGTCCCAGCCCATAGATTCCAGGCTGCCGGCCGAGAACCCCAAGCTACTCGTCGATGTCGATGTTGTACCAAACTGATCTTCAAGTGAACACTTACTCTGCCAAAAGTATCAACAAAGCAAGGGTGAGTACAGGGTGTACTCCGCAAGACTTCTGGCTGGTGGAGTTGTTTTGCATAAAGCCATCTTTTTTTACAAAACAAGAGAGAGAAGAAGTTCGTCTAATTAGAGTATTTTAAAAAGGGATAAGAGAGCAACATCTCCGAAATATTGATTATCATCTTTTAATACCCACCAAATCATCATCATCTGAACCCTATCTAGGATCACCCCCTCGTACCCATGAGGAAGCATCCTTAAGCACACGTTGATCTACCAAGTTTTATGATTAGGTTATAGTTCTCTATGATCTTGAGTCCGGTCGCCAAGTCGTTCATAACCGTGAACACGGCTTTTCCAAAAGATTTAACCCTGCAGGGGTGTATAACTTTACCCACACATACTAACCTTCTCTTAATGCCACTATATAAGCCCTCTTCCTTGGAAAGCCAGCAGAGGGTGGTTAGACATGACCTTTACCTTTCTTTCGCCGAAACCATGAGTCATGCAATAAGTATGATTCCACCGTAAGGGGTCAAATCCCAAAGCCGGTACTTAAAGATGTGAGGCGAGGTTGGTTCACCAGGGGCTCCATTGACCCCAAGCAACCCGGTCCATGCTTCCCTACCTGTTATGAATGCACCTCCTTCACCGCCTTCGAGAAGATCCAGAATGCATGTCGAATGGAATGCCCGAACTATGTGACTCATGGAATCTACTAGGCCAGTTAGTTAGTCATGAGGTTGTCCAGGCCCCGTGTGGTTGTACGCTCGTCTTGGTTCCAAAGGCAAGAACTCAGGTCCTAGTGGTGGCGAGCATGGGACTAGAAAAACCACATCCCACTGTGGCCTCCCATACAAGCCTTAGCATGTTTAATCTCATATCACCTCTGGTCTCACCTCATCACGTTCTCGTGACATAATACATTATTTGCATCTGATACATCATCTGGATGGACTAGTACTGACAGCTATGCATGGCTAAGCAAGACAAAGATAATAGCTCTAGCAGTGCACACAAGCCAAACCTAGTTATGCTAGGAGAAGTGGATCAGGTAATATAAGCTCAAAGGGAGTAATGCAATAGATAGGATACTTTATCTATCGATAAAAGACCATAGTAGAATCATATGCATCATGGCAAGAATTGAAATGCTTTCGAAATCATAGGATTATATCATGGTGGGGCTATGCTTGCCTTTGCCTGTTAATAACCAAGAAGCAGATCTTCCGGAGCCTTGTACTTGACTTGGTTACAGTTGGTCCGGTATTGTTTGTTGATCTTCGATCTTCGATGGTCTTGATCTTTGACTTCGATCTCAATCTCGATATTGTATTCTACCGGAAAGAACCAAACACCGGAAAGAGAGGGAAACAATCAACACATGGCATCGATGCAATGCTCAAGCAAGGATGATGATATGACAAGTTAAATTGTATTGAAATATAACCCTAAGTCATGCTCGACAATTTAATCGGGGTTACGAGGGGTGAAAACCCTAACTCGGGGAAACTCTGGATGTATATGAGAGGGGTTGGTTTGTTCTTCTAATTAAACTTGTCATGTAAGTTGATTATAAATGCATGCTGATAGATTAAATAGCTAGGTTTCATTTTTCTAAACATTTTGATATATTATACATATCTTTCTAACTTAAAATGAATTAGATGTTGAATTTATAAGATTAAACCAATTTCTGAAATTATTTAGACCATTTTCTATATTTATTAACCCACACTGAAACTTTTCACACCATAGGCATGCCTAGCCTCAGTGGCTGACAGAGGGGCCCTGAGCCACCTCAGCTTCCACGTGGGCAGGTGGGACCCGAGAGGGGGTTTGACTTAGTCAGCCCGCGCCTGCTGACACACGGTGATGTCAGCATGACGTCACGCCGACAGAGCTCATGGCACGGCAACGGAGACGGCGAAGGAGGGTTCGCGGGACTGCGTGCGGGTGCGGATTGGATGCGCAAGACGCTTGGGAGCCTTTTGCTTGTTGCACCGCCCGTTTTGCATCACCGGAGTGGCGACAACGAGCTTGTCTGGCGGTGGAGCATGGAGGCAAACGGCGACAGGGCAAACCAAGTAGGGAGGGGATGTGTGGTATGGTGCCATAGCACCGTAAGCTTACCAGAAGCACGAAGAGGCTGTCAGCGAGGAGGGGCGTAGTCGGGAACGACAGCGATTGGTGACAACAGTGGCGGCCGGACCTTGGGGAGATGAGCTCGTTGGGGGCCAGCTGGGAATCTGCGGGCTCGATTCCTCTGGTAGGAAGATGGAGGGGTTCACGGCAGAGCTCCTAGGATACTTGGTCGGGCTTGGGATGACCGGGAGCGTGCTCTATCTTGACGCTATGGTGGCTAGGGTTCGGTAGAGAGAGGGGAACTGCAGAGAGAGGGCAGAAGAGCGGGCAAGAGGGACTGAGACGGATGGCCATGGCACTGGGGGGTCTTATCCTCTTCTCCTGAGGTGGCAGCGGGCGCGAATCCTGGTGAAGAGGGCGACGGCGGCACCGACGACACGCACCTGCTTCGCCTTGTCCTTCTGTCATCGAGAAGAAGAAAAGGAAAGAGGAGTGAAGGGGTACTGGGCTAGGGTGGGCCAGACTAGGCCGCTGGCTGCTACACACGCGGGAGAGAGGGAAGGGAGGAGGAAGATGGGTTGCGGCCCACTGGCTGCTCTCTGGTTATTTTTCTTAGCCAGATCCTTTTCTATTTCCTGTTTTCAATTCCTGTTTTGTACTTAAATTTCCAATCTGTTTTGAATTATTTCAAAGTACCAGAAGCTTTATAAAATATATAAAAATATCTCAGGGGCCCTTCTATACAATTTGGGCTCCTTATTTTTGTGATTTCAAAATCAAAACCATTTGAAATGCTTTCAAAGAGAGAGAGGAAACTAGGGTTTTAGGGTTTTATCTATTTGTTCCTTGAATGCATTTTAAAGATGATGCTAATGATGCACAATCAAACCCTAATTATTATTTAACTAAAACTGGGGTGTTACAATCGCCCTTCTCTTTTGACCATGCTTTACCATGGTCCCTCCCAAATCTTACTCGGAAAGCTGCCACGCGTCCTTTCTGACTCGGCCTTCCCTCGTGAGGCTCGGCTCGTTGCTTCCTGCAAGGTAAACAAACTTGTCTTATATGGGCCGACAGAATTCTTATGTCGGCCTCACACGACCTTCTTACCCGGCCATTGTTACCCGGACTAAGACATCTTTGATTTGGCATAAGCCAGGTTGGGCAGTGTTTTATCCGTTATGACCCTACCGGGGGTTATCCCCCCGACATGTGTGGCTAATGAATTTGTGTGCATAAGCAAGGTTAGCCTTTTGAAAAGAGGGTGGGCTAGAAATGATCAATGTCACCATTGCCGGGAAAATGCTGCTGGTGAGCGATCCGAAAGGCACGAAATGATGCTGGTTTGTATGCCTCGAACAATTTTTACATATATTTGTTCGAGCTGGTGCGTGATTCTGCATAGAACTTGCATGAATAAACCACCCAAGATCAGTTCATAAAATGCTGTCTAAATCTTGTCTTCCTTGGATAAGTATGACAGTAAACTGAATTCAACCGCCGGTAGTAATTAAATAAATATATACATCTTGATAGTATTTGGTTACTTCCAAACTAGTTCCATACTACAGTATGGGATAGCTGCGCAAAAGGGGGCTATTGCCTCTACAAAAGGAATTATATAGAGTTAGTCTCTAAACTTAATTGTTCTACACTGAAGAAACTACAGACCTCCACCATAAAAGTTGGCTAGCCAATTGCCTTGAGAAGAGGTAAGTTCCACGATCGTTCAACCACAACTAATATTTTTCCTTCCCGCCAAACTTAAAGAGATCTGTAATGTTCATGCACTAGTTTCCGCACTTGAACCGGTACCAGTTCAGTACGAACAGCCGCGCCGCCGCAACGATTTCTTCAAAGGTGAACTCGGCTTCTCGTGGCAAGGATTGTAGGTCCCTGTGAATCTGAACCTGAATTCCGGCGCTGAGTTGTTGCCCGTCATCGGCTCCAGTTGTCGAACACTCCAACAAGCTGAGTGTAGATGGATGCACGCTGCCGCGGTGTGGCCGCCGACGGTGTGTAGGATGGATCGTCTTTGCCGCTGATGGCGTGCGCCTCGATTGTCCCATGGTAAGGTCGCCCGCGCCGAGGCATGAAGGCGAGAGTTTGTTGACCTTGGCGCCTCCTTGTTCGGCGATTTGTTTCCTCAACGGCAAGCTCGCAGGAATGCTTTGGAACGTACCTTCTTTCTCGTGCGTAGAAAACACGAAAGTGGCAGGTTACTGGTATTCCATGCCACCATGAACTGCACTTCATCTTAAAGCTGATAGGTAGAGGTGCTGAAATAGAGAACTATGTTCATAACTATTTCTCCGTGGACAAGTTTGCTGCAACTTATGCAGAAAACGTACCACCTATTGCTGATGAAAATGATTGGGAGATAGTCGATCCAGGGTTCAAACTTGAACCACCAGTTCTTAGGAGGCCACCTGGGAGGCCTAGAAAGGAAAGGACCGAAGCCTTCACCGCAAAAGGTTCGAGACTAGGAGCAAGGAGGCAGAAGTGCAAACGGTGTGGAGGGTTGGGCCATATCAAGAGGCTATGCAAAAACCCAGTTCCACGTGATTTCGGAGATGCTGTACTTGTCCCCGTTCACATCACGGAGGAACAAGATGAGGCTTCTCAGGCAGAACTAGAGGAAGCATAGTGAGATGACATGGAGGAAGTGTTGCATGTGAAGGAAAACGGTGATGCGCATGTGGAGGGAAACATTGGTAAGCAACAATTGGCTGAGGACGTGGACGTGCCGACGGGGATAGGGGCGAAAAGAAACAAAAGGGTAAGCGAGAGTGGAAGGGAAACGATAATAATGGAGTTAAGTTTGAATATGAAGAAGTTGTTGGGGTGATTGAGGATGTTCTTGAGGATCTTTCGGCTAACTGTAGGAGAAACAATAAATCCCTGTCAATTTTGTCTCTGTACAATTCTCCAGACGAAAGGTAAGCTTGAAACTAGTTTTACTCGGCATTTTGATCATTTTAGTTTCTGTCCTCATCAACTGTTGTTTAGTGCAGCCAGGGATTAAACAGTAATAAGAGGAGCAGAGAGGAGGTGGCATAGTAACGTCATTTCTTGAATTTTCATTGAAATTTATTTATATCTGGTACTTGTAACGGGTATGTGATGTGTGGTGTCGACCTGATTCGAGGTCGTTGGATTGTACATTAATTTTTAAACTAATTAACCATAAACAATAATCATGGTTTTGTAACAATTCAACGACCAAAATTATGGTCGTGCCATGGAGTTGCCTCGTCGCCTGCAGTGTTGGCCTGAAAGGATCGATGGCACATGACCAGCATGATGGAATTTTTTCCTTCGCTCCCGCTACCCTGTTCTGAACTTGATTGCGCTGCCATTTAATCACGCATCTGGACCCACATGTCATCCTCTCATTATAAGAAATGTGTGTATGATGGATTTCAAAGTGAACAATTTAGCAATACAGACACTGAAACACAATAGTAGTATAGATAGAACCGGTTCTTGTTTCATCTCTTAAAACCTTAGTCGACTAGAATCAACATCAATACCTGATCCCAAATTTGAATGGCAGATCATCAGAATCAAGACCGTCATATCTGTCATCTACCACCTTGTGAATGCAGAATGAGTAATCCAGGATGAACCTATCATGTTTATTAATCAGAAAAATCTGTAAATCTTTAGTCATCCTTGCGGCAGCCGGCGACACGCTGCTCTTCGGCCCAAAAAACAGGCTATATTTGGCGAACTCCTCCTGGTCCCCTCCCATCATTGAAGGTTTATATGAGTGCAACTCCACTATGTACCGCGTAAACTTGCATGCTGCTGACCTGACGAACTCGAAGGATATGGCGAGGCCAGAGTGGAGCATGTCAAATCGCATGGTGAACACTATACCATCATCCCCGAATCCGACGGTCTCTACTCTCCATGAGCCTAGTGCCAACAAAGGCTTAGAGATGTACCTGTGTTCCACACCATAGTGGAAACTGTGCACTTCCATCGAGTGGGATTTTTCGAGGTGGGCGAGGAGCACTATGGGTGGGGTGGCGAACTCGCAGCTAGGCTCAGGGCAGTAACACGGACCGTGTGGGCATGCCATCTTGTGGTTGAGGAAGTCATGGAAGGCGACCAATATCCCACTGCCGTCGTTGGGGCGTCTGCTACCTTTTCTGCCAGCGACTTGGCGACACAACTCCTTGGAGCATGCGGCCAGCCTGACAGCGCTGGTAGTTTCCATACGCATAGCAATTTCCCCGAAGGCGTCGTCCCTGAACTTGCTCCAGCCACCATATCGAATCTTGTGCATCGAATTCGCTATTGAGTCTGGATGAACTGGTGGTGAGGGCGGATTCATTATTGTTGGGGTTTCTTGGAGGAGAGTGATGGAGGCCTACAAGAACTGATTATGCGAGCGAGAACAAAGTGCACAGTAGATGGAGAAGATGGGAGGCTCTTTGATCAAGGGGTGTTTGTGTGTTTCCTCGTCAGTCTTCTGAAGTGCGCAGCTGTATCGAGGACGCCGACTGGACTAGCAAGCAGGGAGCATATCTTTTGCGGATACGCGCGTCTCCTTCTCGTCTGACACACACCAAAATTATGACTGTGCCATCAAGTGCTGAGAGCAGAGACAGCGTACCGTCCCATCATCCTCGCCACGTCTCTGTCAGCGACGTCGCATCGGAAACGTCAGGGGCATTGATTCTCTATAAGAGGAAAAAAGCTAGACTCAAACAACTTTGTACACACTCTTACAACTTGGCCATTCTATCCGAACAGGTCATTAAAGCTACCGTACATAGATTAAATTTAGGCTCAAGTGACCCAAATCGACTATGCCACTCCTGCTATCTTCGTCGTGCACGATGTCCTCCGAGTTGCCATCTGCCTCTTCTGAGTCTGAATCGATGAGGACGAGCCCGACGATGTTGCTCTTCACGAGTGCCGCACGACGTGCATCATCAATGACAGTGGAGGGTGTACGCCCAGGCACTGCCCAGAAGCGCTGCCTCCCTTTGGGGTTGCGCAGATCCGGGTGGATCTCCAAATGGTGAGCTCTGCAAATCCAATTCAACGCCTCCCACTCCTTCTTAAAGCACCTTGGCCAGTACATGCTGGTGCGCGCGTATCGGTCCATTGCCCTCTTCAGCTCCAGCAGCTGGCGGCGACGCTCCTCGATCTGCCTCGACAGAGCGATGTCGTGCAGGAGCGGCGCCACGGGCACCCTGGCATACCTGAGCTCGTAGCCGGCAGATAGCCTCGCAAGCGGCAGCGCGAGTATGTCATACTAGGTGAACAACTCGTCCTTGTGCAAGCTGAGATGGGGCCTCTCCATGACGAGGCGCCGTTTCTTCAGGTAGGATTCGAGGCTTGTGCTGACGCGAGTTGCAGGGAACGAACGGGGTTTGAGCTTTGGCCACACGTTCGCGTTTATAAAGTCAAGGATGTAGGCCCACTGGTGTTGCCAGGGCCAATAGGGAGGCAGAAATGCCTACTCGCGGATCGCTATTGCAAAGGACCATCCTTATCGTCCATTCTCCCCAATCCAATGGTGCCTAACAATTGGGATGCAGAATCAACCTGGCCCCATGGGGGAGGGGGTCTTCTAGAAGGCCCTAATCTTGCACCTCCTTTGGGAAAACGCTGGTTTTTCATGTTCAGAAAATGGAAAGTCGAGATTTCTCCAAAGAACCATGAAATCTCTAGTTGGAGAAGTCGCTTGTGATGCCGAGAGGGAGCTAGGTGCTGGGTTTGGGCTCAATCCATGGAGTGGTTCCATGTTCTGGGCAGCGAGGGGGGATCTAGGGTTGGAAGCCATGTTTACTCACACTCGATAGACATCCTGGTGGTGCCTTGGGTGCCAAATGACCTAGTATGCCCTGCCTATGATTTTATGAGGGCAGTGGGTCACATGCAAGGGCTCCAGGAAATGTTTTCACTTTTTTTATTTTTTTTAGATTTTGTTTGGTGTTGCCCAAGAAAACGGTGAAACCCGCCGGCGGCCGTGGCAACACAATGGTGGGTGCAATCTTGGACCTAGGCATGCATCCAGCCTAGGTACCCCATGGGGTACCCCCAAACCATTTTTTCCCTGAAAAATGAGAGTGTCTTATAGGGTACATACAGTTAGAAACCGCATGTATGGGGCTATAACTCGGAAAAAATACAGTACATGCCTGCAACACGAGATAAATACCCACCTCTCGGGAATGGCCATGCACCATGGTGTACCATGCGTCTAAATTGCCTCGGGCCCATGGGCAGGCCCTAATCTTGTACCTCCTTTGGGAAAACGCCGTTTTTTTGGGTTCAGGAAATGGAAAGTTGAGTTTTCTCCAAAGCACCACAAAATCTCTAGTTGGAGAAGTCACTTGCGATGCTAAGAGGGAGCTAGGTGCCGAGTTTGGGCTCAATCCATGGAGTGGTTCCATGTTCTGGGCAGCGAGGGGGGATCTAGGTTGGAAGCCATGTTTACTCACACTCGATAGACATCATGGTGGTGCCTTGGGTGCCAAATGAACCGGTATGCCCTGCCTATGCTTTTATGAGGGCAGTGGGTCACATGCAAGGGCTCCAGGAGCCATTTTCATGTTTTTTATTTTTTAGATTTTGTTTGGTGCTGCCCAAGAAAACGGCGAAACCCGTCGGCAGTCGCGGCAACGCGACGGTCGGTGCAATCTTGGACCCAGGCATGCATCCATCCTAGGTACCCCATGGGGAGCCCAAACCATTTTTCCCTCAAAATTGAGTGACTTTTAGGGTACATATAGTTAGAAACCGCATTTATCGGGCAGTAACTCAGAAAAAATACAGTACATGCCTCCACCACGAGATAAATACCCTCCTCCCGGGAATGGCCATGCACCATGGTGTAGCATGCGTGGAAATTTCCTCGAGCCCATGAGCGCGCCATAATCTTGCACCTCCTTTGGGAAAACTCTAGTTTTTCATGTTCAGAAAATGGAAAGACGAGATTTCTCCAAAGAACCACGAAATCTCTAGTTGGAGAAGTCGCTTGTGATGCCGAGAGGGCGCTAGGTGCTGGGTTTGGGCTCAATCCATGGAGTGGTTCCATGTTCTGGGCAGCGAGGGGGATCTAGGGTTGGAAGCCATGTTTACTCACACTCGATAGACATCCTGGTGGTGCCTTGGGTGCCAAATGACCTAGTATGCCCTGCCTATGATTTTATGAGGGCAGTGGGTCACATGCAAGGGCTCCAGGAAACATTTCATGTTTTTTTATTTTTTTTAGATTTTGTTTAGTGCTGACCAAGAAAACGGTGAAACCCGCCGACGGCCGCGGCAACACGATGGTCGGTGCAATCTTGGACCCAGGCATGCATCTAGCCTAGATACCCCATGGGGTAACCATTTTTCCCTGAAAAATGAGAGTGTCTTATAGGGTACATACAGTTAGAAACCGCATTTACGGGGCCGTAACTCGAAAAAAATACAGTACATGCCTACACCACGAGATAAATACCCACCTCCCGGGAATGGCCATGCACCATGGTGTAGCATGCGTGCAAATTGCCTCGGGCCCATGGGCGCGCCCTAATCTTGCTCCTCCTTTGGAAAAATGCCAGTTTTTCGGGTTCAGAAAATGCAAAGTCAAGATTTCTCCAAAGCACCATGAAATCTCTAGTTGGAGAAGTCTCTTGCGATGCCGAGAGGGAGCTAGGTCCCGGATTTAGGCTCAATCCATGGAGTGGTTCCATGTTCTGGGCAGCGAGGGGGGATCTAGGGTTGGAAGCCATGTTTACTCACACTCGATAGACATCCTGGTGGTGCCTTGGGTGCCAAATGACCTGGTATGCCCTGCCTATGATTTTATGAGGGCAGTGGGTCACATGCATGGGCTCTAGGAGCCGTTTTCTCGTTTTTTTTTATTTTCTTAGATTTTGTTTGGTGCTGCCCAAGAAAATGGCGAAAACCGCCGGCGGCTGCGCAATGCGACGGTCGGTGCAATCTTGGACCCAGGCATGCATCCAGCCTAGGTACCCCAAGGGGCACCCCAAACCATTTTTCCCCAAAAATTGGGAGTGTCTTATATGGTACATATAGTTAGTAACCGCATTTATCGGGCCGTAACTCGAAAAAAATATAGTACATGCCTGCATCACAAGATAAATACCCACCTCCCAGGAATGGCCATGCACCATGGTGTAGCATGCGTGGAAATTGCCTCGGGCCCATGAGTGCGCCCTAATCTTGCACCTCCTTTGGGAAAACACCGTTTTTTCGGGTTCAGAAAATGGAAAGTCGAGATTTCTCCAAAGCACCACGAAATCTCTAGTTGGAGAAGTCGCTTGCGATGCCGAGAGGGAGCTAGGTGCCGGGTTTGGGCTCAATCCTTGGAGTGGCTCCATATTCTGGGCAGCGAGGGGGGATCTAGGGTTGGAAGCCATGTTTACTCACATTCGATAGACATCCTGGTGCTGCCTTGTGTGCAAATGACCTGGTATGCCCTGCCTATGATTTTATGAGGGCACTGGGTCACATGCAAGGGCTCCAGGAGATGTTTTCACGTTTATTTTTATTTTTTAGATTTTGCTTGGTGCTGTCCAAGAAAACGGCGAAACCCGTCGGCGGCTGCAGCAACGTGATGGTCGGTGCAATCTTGGAACCAGGCATGCATCCAGCCTAGGTACCCCATGGGGCACCCCAAACCATTTTTCCCCGAAAATTGAGAGTGTCTTATAGAGTACATACAGTTAGAAACCGCATTTACCGGGCCATAACTCGGAAAAAATACATTACATGCCTGCACCACAAGATAAATACCCACCTCCCGGGAATGGCCATGCACCATGGTGTAGGATGCGTGGAAATTGCCTCGGGCCAATCGGTGCGCCCTAATCTTGCCCCTCCTTTGGAAAAACGCCAGTTTTTTGGTTTCAGAAAATGCAAAGTCGAGATTTCTCCAAAGCACCACGAAATCTCTAGGTGGAGAAGTCGCTTGCGATGCTAAGAGGGAGCTAGGTGCAGGATTTAGGCTCAATCCATGGAGTGGTTCCATGTTCTAGGCACCGAGGGGGATCTAGGGTTGGAAGCCATGTTTACTCACACTCGATAGAAATCCTAGTGGTCCCCTGGGTGCCAAATGACCTGGTATGCCGTGCCTATGATTTTATGAGGGAAGTGGGGTCACATGCAAGGGCTCCAGTAGCCGTTTTCATGTTTTTTTGTTTTTTTAGGATTTTCTTTGGTGCTTCCCCAAAAAACGGAAAAACCCGTCGGCGTCCGCGGCAACGCGACGGTCGGTGCAATATTGGACCCAGGCATGCATCAAGCCTAGGTACCCTGATACGTCCAAAATGTATGTACTTTCCCGAACACTTCTTGAGCACCTTCTTGAGAGCATAGTTTTCATTCTTAGTGTAATGTACTTGTCTCAAAACTTGGTTAATTATGTCATGACTTTGATGCTTGTATCTCTGATATCTTTACTTCTAGTCTTCACTTGAACTTCAGAGGTGCCTTGGCATTCATGTTTTGCTCCACCATCAAAGGCAAGCGAGATACCACTCTATCATACCTTCTTATGAGCATTGCAATGTTACTTATGTTTATGTTTCATGCTACTTATTTTTATTGAGTTGGAATCTCTTCATAGCTTGCAATGACTATTAAGTAGACTTAGTTGCATACTTCTTATTATGAATGGTCTAAGTATCTACTCATGTGCTGAGATTATTTATATCATATGAAGAAAATTTGTTCATGAAAGTTCTTTTATCGCACTCAGTTTTCAACTGAATTGCTTGAGGACAAGTAATAAGATAAGCTTGGGAGGAGTTGATACGTCCAAAATGTATCTACTTTCCCGAACACTTTTGATATTGTTTCTCCTCTAAACTTGTGTGATTTGGATACAACTAACACGAACTGACGCTGTTTTTAGCAGAATTACCTTGGTGTCTAGTTTTATGCAGAAAATCAACTATCAGGAAAAATCCCGGAAAATATGCCAAAAATCCTATTTCACTAGAAGATACACGGATCCAGAATACAAGACGGAGTGGAGGCCTGAGGGGCCCACACCCCCTGCCTCGCCGGGTAGGCCTGGCCGCGCCTGGAGGGGTGTGGCCACCTCAGGCATCCCCTCGGTCTCCCTCTACGCCTATAAGTTGCCTTCTGACCTAACAACTCAGGGGGGTTCGACGTTTTTCCAGAAAGAGTTCCACTATGCCGCCACCACCAGAAACCGCGATTCGGAACCAGAAACTCCGTTCTGGCACCCTGCCGGGACAGGGAATTTGGAGAGGATCATCGCCATCATCATCACTGATGCCTCTCCATCAACCATCCATGTTCCCCCCATCCATGAGTTAGTAATCCCCAGCTGTAGGCTATGGGGATTGTAGGGATTGGATGGGTTCTATCATGTAATCGAATAAGATTGTTAGGGCATGGTGCCTAGTATCTCTATTAGTGCTATTTGACTTTGTTGCAACTTGTTATGCTTAATGCTTGTCACTAGGGCCCGAGTGCCATGATCTCATATCTGAACTTATTATTGATTCATGATGATAATATTGTTTGTGATCTTATCTGCAAGTTGTGTACACATATCATTGTCCGGATCCAAACGCCCCGAAGTGACAGAAATTGGGATAACCGGAGGGAATGGTTGTGATGTGAGGATCACATGTGTTCATGAAGTGTTAATGCTTTGCTCTGGTGCTCTATTAAAAGGAGTGCCTTAATTGCCAGTAGTTCCCTTGAGGCCCCGCTGCAACGGGCTGGCAGGACAAAAGATATTTTGCAAGTTCTCATTGCGAGCACGTATGACTATATATGGAGTACATGCATATGATTGTTTATTACTTGAATGCTTTATATTATTTATCTGCAATTGCCCTAGATCTTGAAGTTACATGTTTAGACTTGTCCATGCAACGCCCGTCCATCCATCCCATGCCTACCACACTCATATCCTACGGTTTGCTACTACTATTACTATTGCTCTTGTTTTACTGCTGCTATTACTTTGCTATTGCTACTACAAAAGTGTTTCTACTGATAAACTTCTGTGAGCAAGAACTATTTCCAGGTGCAGCTGAATTGATTACTCAGTTTTTAAGGCTTATAAGTATTCTTTGTCTCCCCTTGTGTCCAATCAATAAATTGGGTAATACTACCCTCAAAGACTTTTGCGATCCCCTATACTTGTCATCAAGACTATTTTCTGGCGCTGTGGCCGGGGAGCATAGCTTTATTTGAAAGTTCACTTGGATCTATTATTGTTCACTGATATTCCTTTCATCATGGGGAAGTCTCGTGATGGAAAGTTTCCTATTTTGCCATCCACTACAAGAAGAGGTATTGTCCTAAACACCTCTGCTGCTCTTGATTCACCGTTTGTTATGAGTAAGCTTGTCACACCACCACCACATACACATGCTACACACATTGCTACTACTATTGAATCTGAAATTGCTTCTGATACTCATGATGTTACTTCTACTGTGCTTGATGCAAGTGGTTCATTAGGTCCTTTCCTAGATTCTACTATTGCTAGAACTATTCTGGGAAACACGGAAACTCCTAGTGAAGACACTGTTACACCTGTTAGCTCACATGGGTCTAGAGAGAGAGATATGATATTAGTGATGCTTACATTGAAATGACTGATGAATTTATTGAAGAGTGCCAAAACACACATGGTGCTAGTGCTATTAAGAGTCTCCTTGAGATACGTACCATTATTCCTAAACTGTCTTCTAATGCTAAGTTTTCCACTTCTCCCATAGATATTAAAGATGAAGATTATGATTTCTCTCTTGATTTATCCTATATAGACATTGTCGATAAAGAACCTTTTTGTGGGACTGAGAGTGAGAGTGTTGTGGCACATAAGAATGAGCTTTCCACTATGAGTGCCTTATTCTCTGATGATTTTAAGATGCGCAAGTACTTTGTTACAAAGATCTTCCCTTTCTCACTAAAAGGAGAAGCTAAAGCTTGGTTTAATAGATTACCTCATGGATCCATTGATAGCCCTGATTGTTTGATTGCTTCTTTCTTCCAGAAATATTTTCCTCCTAGTGCTAGACATGCTGCTTTGCAGAAACTTTTTGATTTTGAACAGAGAGAAGGAGAAATTGCATGAGTCATGGACAAGGTTCTGTGCCTTGATTCATGCACATCCTGGATGTCCATTACCTAAAAATGAGCTTCTTGATATTTATTATAATGGACTAACTGATGATTCTAGGACATACCTGGATAGTTTTGCTAATTGTGTTTTCAGGAAAAGAACTCCTTCAGATGCTGAAGAATTAATGGCTAAAATAAGCAAGAATTATGATGATTGGACTTCAACTGAGCTAAATACACTTGAGCCCATTACTCCTGAACCAATTGTGCCTGAACCAGTGCCAACAACAATAACAAGGAAGAGGGGAATGATTGAATTAAATGATGAAGTCCCCGCTGAAACTAGGCGGCGTGCGACGAAGCCCCCGCTGAACCATCCATATCATTAAAGCTAGTCCAATTGAGTCCCATCGTGTGGACTTTGGGGTTTTATTCCCTGGTTCTGCCAGTCACGGTTCTTTGAGAAGGAAGCGACATAGGCCATCGATTCACAAAGAACGGTGGAATTAGGTTGAGATAGCACCGGAGTAAACTATGGTCGTGTATAAGACTATCCCACAGACTGGACTCTTTGACCATTCTCCCCCGCACATCACTTTCTTCTTCCTCCTGCCCCCACCTTCCTCCATATGTATTAGCCATGGCTCCCCGGAGGAGAGGAAGAGGCAGATCGACCGTGTGAGTGGAGAGAATGGAGAAAAATCGCCGTCCTGGACTTACTGCTCAACCAGATGCTCAATCCCCCTTGCACAGAGAACGAATCTCTCCTAGCAATGGTGCTGAATGTTCCAGCAGGCTGAGGCTCCTACCGCTCCCGATACAGTCTTGTTCTTCTTCTTCTTCTTCTCTGTTTCTTCTTCTTTTATGTATACTTCTTCTTATTATTATTATGATTCTACATATTCTAGGGAGGTCATGGACCCTGAAAGCAGCATGATGGCGGTGGCAGTGCTACATGTTCTAGGCCAGGGCTGCTCCCCGTACAGTCTTCTTCTTCTATGTCTACTTCTTCTTCTTCTTCTTCTTGTTCTTATTACTATGCTACATTATCCAGGGCGGCCATGGACCCTAAAAGCAGCACGATGGTGGCAGCGGCGCTGCATATTGTAGTAGGACAGGGCTCCTCACGGTATAGTGTTCTTCTTCTTCTATGTCTACTTATTCTTCTTCTTATTACTATGCTACTGAAGGGAATATGCCCGAGAGGCAATAATAGAAGTGGTTATTATCGTATTCCTTATTTATGATAAATGTTTATTTTGCATGCTATAATTGTATTAATACGGAAATGTTAATACATGTGTGTTTAATAAACAAAAGGAAGTTCCTAGTTATGCCTCTCTTACAAACTAGCTCGTTGATTAACAAGATGATCAAAGGTTTCCTGATCGTGGACATTGGATGTTGTTAATAACGAGGTCACAACATTGTTGGAATGATGTGATGAGCATTCATCCGAAGTATAGCATTACGATCAAGGTCATTGTGTTTATATTGCTACAACATCATACGAAGTAATCTTAGTCCTTAGACCATGAGATCATGTTAATCACTAACACTGGAAGAGTATATTGATAACATTAAACGTCACACCGTAACAGGGTGACTATAAAGAAGGGTTTAGTGCTACGAAGGTATTATGCTGAGGTTCATGGATCAAGAGTGGAATTTGTCCATCCCAATGATGCAGATATATACTCTGGGCCCTTTCGGTGATATCACATTAGTTAGATTGCAAGCAACTGATTTGATCACTAGAATGTTATATCACGGGAACAAGAAAAGAGCACATGTTAGTAACGATATCAAAATAGGTATGAAGATACCGATGATCGAATCTCTATATCGCGAGACAAAGGGATTGAGTTACATGCGTATAAGGTTCACACGATCACAAAAGTCATCGTTGAATATGTGGGAGTCAGTACGAATCTCTAGGTCCCGCTGTTGATTATTGATCAGAGAGGGGTCTCAATCATGTCTGCATTATTCGTGAATTGTAGGGTGACACACTTAAGGGATACCGACACCATTTGGAGCAAATAATATGCTAGAGAAAGAATTACAAAGCGCAGCAATTATTTCACTAGACACCAAAACTGTTTCGGTTGAAATTGCTGAAACTGGTTCTGCATGTGAAATTGAAATGTTATAAGGGGTTTTATGTGAATGTTTGTTAATTAGAGGAATTAACAAAATTCTGAATAAATAAATAAATGATTTTATTTAAATGAGAGCTTGCATTAAATTTGGTGGAAATTTAATGCATGTGAGTGGATTTTTTAGTGGAGGCATGTTTATGTGAGTGGAGGATTTTCATTTTGAGTGGGAGATCCAACCATATGAATGTGGAATAGGTAGGGGAAGCCACCATGGCTGGGCACCATGCCCCTTGGGTGCCCCCTCTCCCTATAAAAGGACTCCCTCTCCTCCTCTCAACACACACCTCCTCGTGAAGGATCTCTCTCCCCCCTTTAGAATTTCCCCATGGTTTCGGATCAGCGAGATACATGTTTCCGGTGGCTTTTTCTGGAAGGATTTGTTGCTTTCGCTTCTTCGCTGGAGCGAGGGAGCGGAGGTTTTCGGGGTACCCAGACATGTGTGTGATCACGGATACACCACTGCTTTTGTGTAACATCCCTAAAATCATGTTTCAAAACTCATGCATATCATCCATGCATCCATGATCATGTAGAGTTCATTTCAAAAATCAATTCAAAAACAGGAGCATATGAGCTCATTATTTTATGTGATCAGCATTAAATCAAATGCTACTCTCCATTGAGAGATTATTGTTCATGAATCAAACCTTGTTACTCTCAGATTGTTTTGCTTGATTGCTAGAGCATAAACCAAAATTTACAAAACAAATATGGATTTTGAAACCAAATTCAAAACTTGATCAAACCAAATGCAATGTCACTGTTTATTTTATTTGATCAAAAGAACCAAGCTTGTACAGAGAGACCACATGTTTTTATGCCCAGAAATATGAATGTTGCACTCTACAAAAATCCTGAAAAGGTTTGAATTCAAATAGCTTTTGAAATCATTTGAAAATGATTTCTGAAAATGCAAACAGAAATAGAAAAGGAATAAAGAAATAGGAAAAGGCCAGCGCCAGTCATTTCGCCCAACAGAGAAACCAGCCCACTAAGCCCACCCGGGGTTTTCCCCTCTCTCTCACGTGCACCCACTTGACCCCGCGCTCACTGATCAGTGGCCCCATCGCCACGTCGTCATCGTCTTCCCCAAATCCCGCGCGAGGAACACGTCGCCACCCGTTTCTTCCCTGCCTCTGCCGCGAATTGAAATCCTTTAATTGGCGATGAATGCGTGCGAGATTCTCGCCCCTGCTCTGGCTACTTAAACCCCTTCCCCTCGCGACCATTTCCCCCAACCAAGCTAGCCAGGAGCGCCACCAGGCTGCCAGTATTTGCCCTCGCATCGCCGTAGAACCGACGACCTCCGGCAACCAATCCCGGTGAGCTTCGTGCGCTCCTTCCTCTCTGGTTCACGCGAACTGCTTCGCAACCTTCTTGCGCTCCTTCTGACATCTTTGGTTCGTCCTGTACTGCCCCAGGTCGTCGACTCCAACGAGCACCACAAGTTCCCGACGCCGTCTCCAACTCTGGCAAGAAAATTCGGTGAGAATCGACCGCCCCATGCCTTCCCTTTGACACTATCCTGTTAACCTGATCGATGCGCACCCGCTGATGCCCTCCGTTTGTGTTAGGGTGGATCAGAACGTCGCCAACGTCACCGTCACCCAAGCCCGACGCTGTTCTCTACTCCGACGAGCTTCCACGGCCACTACAGCACGCCCCTTCGCCAACCGAGCACGCGTTGAGAATCTCCTCGTCGCGGCGAACCTGGTGAGCATCCTCCCACCTCCCCGGGAGACCTAGTTCGCTGGCTACGTCACTGACAGAGCGCGCCGCCGCCTGTCGCCGCCGCCAGCGCCGCCACTTGTTGGTCAAGTGCTGAGCGCTGTTAGATTTAGATCTAGTGGTCATGATAGATCATAGGAGAAGCGGTAAGTTTATATCTGAGCCGCGCGTTTTAGTTAGATCCAACGGCTCGCAGACGCGATCCAGCGCGGAGCGGTACCAGCCAGTTAGAAGCCGCCGCATGGCACAAGTTTCGTTTTAAAATTTTGAATTAGATCTATTAGATGTTTGATTTTGTTTTAATCATAACTTTTGATTCCCACGTTCAAATTTGACAAATTTTATATCAATGGAATCAGGAGAGAAAGCCCTTTCCAAATATGAAATGTGTTTAATGTTTTGTTTCTGTTAAAATGGTTATTTTTACAGAAACATGTGTAGGCCTATTTTGTGTATAACAATTATTTGAGAGATGATTTATTGTTCAAATAAAGATTGTTTGGCAGGTTTTGAACTTGTTTATGAACCAGTACTGTGCACTTGTCTTGTTGAGTATAGAAAATCATCACATATAATATTGCATGCATCCATATATTTTTGCTTGTATCTATTTTGTATGTGATTTGGTGCTATCATTTTATGTGTAGATTTTGGTGCAAATAGTGATTATGATTGTGAGGATTGTAGCTACTCTCCAAACTACCAAGGCAAGTGATGCTTCATGATTTTATTCCTATGTTTTCAAATATGCATTAGAAATATTTTGCTAGTCTTGCATGGCTATTATTGATCTATATGCTATGCTTGGGAAATCCTAGTAGTTAGAATTGCTAGAAACATTTCTAAGTCTTATCAATGCCATGCTTAGCCTAGCTAGTAGCAACCAAGGGTGGTTATATTCATGCTATGAATAAATATTTCTAAGTCTTTGGACTATGTTTTTGCTTAATAAAACAACTAAGTAAATGAAACACCTGGGTGGAATGGAAGGAATGGTTTATGTTGAGTGGTTACACAAGGCCCATTTCTATGGTATACCTTGTGTATCTCACTTGTGGAAAGCCACCCAGGAACAAAGGGATTTGAGAGGCCAAATGTTAAGAAGCTTCTAGTGCAGCCACTTGGCAATATGGGCTCTGCCTGGATCACATAGGTTGCAATAACTTAGCCATTTGGACAGTTGGTGGTAGTGGGATGATAGGTTGGAACGCGTCCATTTGGTCTAAGGGAAGGCTTCTGAAAGGTCCTGTCTTGGTGAAAATCAAGTCTTGTGGGGAAAGTGCACAACCTCTGCAGATGGAAGAATCTAAGTACTTAGCCATGTCCCTGGTATTGGACAATTTGAGCATCAAGACATGGAAGCTATCAAGAATCTCCTCATCCCAATTTCTAAGTAAAACTTGTGGTTGAACAAGGGTGAAGGACCCCATTGTCTATTGGTGGTTCCTTGGGGAAAAGTTTTGGACAAAGAAAAACTTAGTGTTTTCAACTGATAGGCAAAACCTATTTTGAGCAAAGCAAGCCTAAGCTACACTTAGCCAAAATGCATATAGTATATAGTCCACCAATATTCTACTAAGGTATCACTTGCCAATACTATTCCAATGTATTGACCCACTGTGGCTGTAACTTGTGATGTTGCAGGATATTCTGATGATGATTAGGAGTCATGAGTCTACACTCAACATGCTTGCCTGTGGCACATGAAGATGAAGACTTAATTATATTATTATATATTTGAACTCTTGTATTAGGCCTATGGCCATGGAGTTGTAAAAGACTATGTTTGTCTCTGGAATGATATGTAATAATGACCTCTGTTTCTGTGTACTTCATCTTAAACTGTGGATGCTAGCATTGATCCAGGGACTAGCATTGCAATCACAGGGATCCTTTCCTTTACAAAGGAGGGATATTACAGATGGTATCAGAGCACTGTGTTGCCTGTAGGATTATGACCCTAGGATTGGAAACCACTAAGGAAATTTTTTCAACAACTTCCACACTTGTCTTTTCTTCTCGTAAACTTTTCTAATCTTCTTTCTCATCTCTATTTGTAGATGAACTCCATCAACGAAGCCGTGAGGAAGGGACCACTCATGACAATGACTTTGGAGTGTGAGACAGAATTCCCCAAGGCTCTCAAGGACCTCATTGTTGCCATGGGAATACATGGTGTAGCTGTGTACAAAGGATTTCCTGTGATGGATGAAGGAGTTGAGTACTGGTGGGTGCAACTTCACTTGTATAAAAACAAGGAAGACAACCACAAGGACTCAGGATTCTGCATGGTCACCAACACAATGATGCACACTACATTCTTTGATTCAGCAACTGATGCAGCTTGGAGGGCTATCAAAAAACTTGGTGACAGAATCAAGTGCATAATTCTTAACACCCAGAATGACCTTAGGGAAGAAAAGAAGCATACCCAAGAGCTAGAGGCTATCAACCAAAGTTTAAGGAAAGACATCATAGACTTAGCAATGGAGTCATGTGATCAAGATAAACAGATTGCCTCTAGGGATGCCTTGTTAGCCAACTTGGCAAGTGAGATGGGATTGTAATGTACCACATTAGTTGGACCACCACACTTATCATTTATTTTCCAAAATGTTGTCTAAATAAGTTGAACCTTGGATGCTTGTAATGGATCTTATGAATGCTATGACTTGTGTGTTTTTTAATGTTATGCTTGTGATGCTCTGTCTTGTAAAATTATTCATTGTGTTGACTCTAACTTTTTCTATCTTATAAATAGATGCCTAATGTTACTATCAGCACGGCTGAAGAGTTCCAGGGAACTCGTTTTGGCCCTCGTATTATTGAGCTCACTAGTTTGCTCAATCTCCCTCTTCCTACCATCATGGTACTTCCCCTCACCAAGTTTGAGAGGAAAGACCTTTGGGGCTTCAAGGTCAATCAGCCCAGACGCCAGACTGAGCCTACCACGGAGGCAATCATCTTCAAGCTCATGCACGATGACAAGGAGAGAGGCCTAGAGGTAGTCATGCAGGACTTGATTGGACGTCTGTTAGGGAGACACTCTCGAAAGGTTAGAGGTACTCACTTCCACGCCTTCGGTAGACGTGATGAGGATGGTGAGGCCATTGACTTCGAGGACACTTCGAGGGAGACAGCAGAGCCGATTCGTCTATACCTCCAGGACTTAGAGGTTCTTCTTAGGCACGTGGACACTGATAGGACCAACGTCATGCTCAGCAATGACGAACTCCAGGTGCAGCTTCGCGAGAAGGACAAGCTCTTTGTGGAGCAAGATGAGATAGTCAAGGAGATGGAGGCCAAGTTTGAGAGTTAGGACAGAAAGTTCTAGAGTCAAGAGAAGCGAGTCCAAGATAGGAACAAGAGGATTCGAGACATGACTATAGAACTGGAGGCCAAGGACTTCGAGCTCGACCATCAGCAGACTGTGATTGAGAGGCTTCGTTCTTAGAAGAGGGCTCTCAAAGCCAAAGTAGAGACCTTGACCACCAATGTCGAGGAATACAAGACCGCTATGGAGAATGCAGGTCTTACATTTTTTGAGGAGGAGGTTGATGTCGAGGAGTAGTGATGACTGCTCATTTACCTTTATTTATCATGTCTTTGATTAATGAGTTGCAATGACCATCCAACATGTGGATGGCTTGCTATTGGTGTGTTTACTTTGCAAACTTGTTGTCTATGTTGTTGAACTATTATTATTATGATGCATGTTTGGTGATTGTTTATGTGATGTATTGTGCATGTTAGCATCTATGGGTATCTCATTATTATCTCTATTGAACAAACCACAGATGCCTCCCCGACGTGCCAATCCCAACCCCAACAACAACATCACCCCTGAGATGCAGCAAATGATGACAGCTCAGACTCAGTGATGCAAATGATGACTACGTTCATCCAGAATCAGAACAACAACAACAACAACAACAACAACAACAATAATAATAATAATAATAACAACAACAACAATCAGAACAACCCACCGGGTTTTGACATGCTTACCAGGTTCTTGAGACTGAGGCCAGCAAAGTTCTCAGGAACTACTGATCCTATGGTGGACAATGATTGTCTATGCTCTGTGAATAAGGACTTGGTAACAGTTGGCTGTACTGATGAAGAGAAAGTCAGATTTGCAGCTCACTTGTTGGAAGGACCAACAGCCACTTGGTGGGATAACTTCTAGATCACCACTCCCATTGCAGATGTGACATGGGCTATCTTCGAAGATGGTTTCCGTACTGCTCACATCTCATCCAGAGTGATGAGTTTGAAGAAGAAAGAGTTCCATAACCTGAAGCAGCGGCACCGCAGCGTGGCTGAATATATTGAAGAGTTCAACAATCTGGCGCGATATGCACCGGATGAAGTTGACACTGATGCTAAGAGGAAGGAAAAGTTCCTTGAAGGGTTGAATGATGAACTAAACCTGCAGCTAGTTGTGTCCTATGTTCCCACATACCAGTCTCTTTGTGACAAGGATGCTATTTTGGAGAACAAGATGAAGCAAGTTGAAAGTAGGAAGAGAAAGCACTCTGACAAGCACAGCCCGGGATCGTCTCACAAGCGTTCCCATTATGATGACAGTGGGAGTTCTGGATCCCACAAGCATGGGAAGTTCAACAAGCACCACAACCACAACCTTCATCATGACAACAAGAGTCATTGTAGTCATGACAATGACAAGTACAAAAATAACAAGGGTGGATATAAGAGCCACCATAGTGGAAGCCAGCCTGTCAAGAAGGACCTTAGTCAGGTTGAGTGTTTCAAGTGCAAGAAGATGGGGCATTATGCAAATGAATGCCCAGAAAAGAAAGTTGAAGGACCCAACAAGCCCAACCATTTTCAAAAGGGACAAGTGAACCACATCAATGTGGAGGAAATTTATGAGGAACCTGATGCTCTTGCTGGTAAGTTCAAACTCAATTCTGTTCCAGCATTTGTTCTCTTTGATACTGGTGCATCTCATTCATTCATATCAAGAGCATTTGTTGAAAGAAATGAACTACCGGTAGAAACTATCGGGTGTCCTATAAAAGTAAGTTCTCCTCGCGAAGAAATGATAGTAAATTCAGGATGTCATGATCTAGTCATAGAGTTTGGGAAGTATAAGTTTCCAGTTAACTTGATAATCCTAAACTCCCAAGGATTGGATGTTATTTTGGGAATGGACTGGATGACTAAGCACAAGGGAGTGATAGATTGTGCCAATCATACTGTCTCACTCACAACTCCAGAAAATAAGAGGATCAGATTCAAGACCAACTTTGAGGCAAAAAGGAGTAAGCTAAATTCTCTTAAGGGGGTTAGCATGGACAGTGTGCCAATTGTGAGTGAATATCCAGATGTGTTTCCGGAAGAATTACCGGGAATGCCACCTGATAGAGATGTGGAATTTCTTATTGATTTGCTACCAGGATCTGGACCAATAGCAAAGAGACCGTATAAGATGTCAGTTGATGAGTTGAAAGAACTCAAGAAGCAACTTGGAGAACAGTTGCGAAAAGGATTTATCCAACCAAGTTCCTCATCTTGGGGAGCACCAGTTTTGTTTGTGGAAAAGAAAGATAGAAGTCAAAGGTTATGCATAGATTACCGTTCACTCAATGAGGTGACTATCAAGAACAAATACCCTTTGCCTAAAATCAATGACTTGTTTGATCAGCTAGAAGGAGCTTGTGTGTTCTCAAAGATTGATCTCCGGTCAGGTTATTTCCAGCTCAAGATAAGGGAACAAGACATACCTAAGACAGCCTTCACCACAAGGTATGGACTGTATGAGTATACCGTGATGCCATTTGGTTTGACCAATGCACCAGCATACTTCATGAATATGATGAACAAGGTATTCATGGAATTCCTTGATAAGTTTGTTATCATTTTCATCGATGACATTTTGATCTACTCCAAGAGCAAGGAAGAGCATGAAGGACATTTGCGTTTGATACTTGAGAAGCTTAGGGAGCATAAGCTATATGCCAAATTCAGCAAGTGTGAATTTTGGCTAAATGAAGTTGGATTTGTTGGACACGTTGTATCAGGAGATGGTGTAGAAGTTGATCCTGCTAAAGTTTCAGCTGTAACTGAATGGGAATCTCCCAAGTCAGTGAAAGAGGTTTGTAGTTTCCTTGGCTTAGCAGGTTACTACAGAAGGTTCATTGAGAATTTCTCCAAGGTAGCTAAGCCTATGATAGAATTGCTAAAGAAAGACAAGAAATTTGCTTGGTCTGAAGGTTGTGAACTCAGCTTTCAAGAAATGAAGAAGAGGCTAGTGACAGCACCAGCCTTGTGTTTGCCAGATTTGGAGAAAGACTTCCAAGTGTATTGTGATGCATCTCATCATGGTTTAGGTGCAGTACTTATGCAAGAAGGAAAAAATGTGGCTTATGCCTCGAGAAAACTCAAAACTCATGAAGTAAACTACCCTACTCATGATTTAGAGTTAGCCTCTGTTGTCCATGCACTCAAAACATGGAGGCATTATCTTTTGGGAAAGCGATGTGAAGCGTTCACATATCACAAGAGTTTGAAGTATATCTTCACCCAGAAGGAAATTAACATGAGACAAAGAATATGGCTAGAACTCATCAAGGACTATGACTTAAGTTTGCAATACCACCCCGGTAAAGCAAATGTTGTAGCGGATGCTCTAAGCCGTAAGGTTTTTGTGAATGGCCTTACTAAGGGAGAATTGCCAGATGATCTGTGTGCCCAATTTAGAGATCTCAGATTGGAGATTGTGCCTGAGGGACACCTCATGTCTTTGGATGTTCAACCCACTTTGTTGGACAAGATCAAAGAAGCCCAGAAGACTGATAAGGAAATTGAAGAGATTAAGGAAAAGATTGGAAAGGGAAAAGCCAAAGGATTCCATGAAGACAAACAGGGTACTTTATGGCATGGAAAACGTATCTGTGTTCCACAAGATCCGGAGCTTCGGAAACTGATTTTACAAGAAGCACACAACTCACCATATTCTATTCATCCGGGTAACACCAAAATGTACATGGATATGAAGGAAAGATTTTGGTGGAATAATCTCAAGAAGGACATCGCCGAACATATTGCTTTGTGTGATGTATGTAGCCGAGTGAAGGCGGAACACCAGAAACCAGCAGGATTGCTTCAACCACTACCTATTCCTGATTGGAAGTGGGACAAGATTGGTATGGATTTCATTACCGGATTACCAAGGACCGGGTCAGGATATGATTCTATTTGGGTAGTAGTGGATCGCCTAACTAAAGTGGCTCATTTCATACCCGTGAAGACAACCTACACTAGTGCTAAGTTGGCCAAGATATATATGAGTAGAATTGTGTGTCTACATGGAGTACCCAAGAGTATTGTGTCTGATAGGGGAACTCAATTCACTTCTCATTTTTGGAGGCAACTACATGAGTCACTAGGAACGAGGTTGGAATTCAGTACTGCATTTCATCCTCAGACTGATGGACAGACAGAAAGGACTAATCAGATTCTTGAAGATATGTTGACAGCGTGTGCTCTAGACTATGGAGCCAGTTGGGATGAAAGTCTGCCTTACGCAGAATTTTCTTACAATAACAGCTATCAAGCCAGTATTGAGATGGCACCATTTGAGTTTCTCTATGGGAGAAAGTGTACCACCCCATTGCTATGGAATGGTGTGGGAGAAACAAGTTTGTTCGGAACAGAACTTATCAAAGAGGCTGAAGAGAAAGTCAAGCTGGTTAAGGATAGGTTGAAGATAGCACAGTCCCAACAAAAGAGCTACGCAGATCCTAAGCGTAGAGAAGTCACCTATGAAGTAGGTGATAGAGCTTATCTTAGAGTGTCACCACTTCGTGGAGTGAAGAGATTTGGTGTCAAGGGTAAATTGGCCCCAAGATATGTTGGACCATTCAAGATTCTCAGTCGTAAAGGAGAAGTCGCTTATGAGATAGAATTGCCAGAGTCTTTGTCTGCTGTTCATAATGTGTTCCATGTGAGTCAACTTAAGAAATGTCATCCAGAAATGGAAGAGACTTCTTTGAAGGATACCATACCTTTGGAAGAGGTTCAATTGGAGAGTGATATCACCTATGAGGAGAAACCAATCAAGATTCTTGAAACTGCAGAAAGAGTTACTCGGACTAAAACTATCAAATTCTGCAAAGTTTAGTGGAACCACCATTCCGAAGAGGAAGCAACATGGGAAAGAGAAGATGATCTTCGGAAAGACCACCCTCACCTATTTTCTAGCCAATCCGAATCTCGAGGGCGAGATTCACCTTAAGGGGGTTAGATTTGTAACATCCCTAAAATCATGTTTCAAAACTCATTCATATCATCCATGCATCCATGATCATGTAGAGTTCATTTCAAAAATCAATTCAAAAACAGGAGCATATGAGCTCATTATTTTATGTGATCAGCATTAAATCAAATGCTACTCTCCATTGAGAGATTGTTGTTCATGAATCAAACCTTGTTACTCTCAGATTGCTTTGCTTGATTGCTAGAGCATAAACCAAAATTTACAAAACAAATATGGATTTTGAAACCAAATTCAAAACTTGATCAAACCAAATGCAATGTCACTGTTTATTTTATTTGATCAAAAGAACCAAGCTTGTACAGATAGACCACATGTTTTTATGCCCATAAATATGAATGTTGCACTCTACAAAAATCCTAAAAAGGTTTGAATTCAAATAGCTTTTGAAATCATTTGAAAATGATTTCTGAAAATGCAAACAGAAATAGAAAAGGAATAAAGAAATAGGAAAAGGCCAGCGCCAGTCATTTGGCCCAACAGAGAAACCAGCCCACTAAGCCCACCCGGGGTTCCCCCTCTCTATCTCACGCGTGCCCACTCGACCCTGCGCTCACTGATCAGTGGCCCCATCGCCACGTCGTCATCGTCTTCCCCAAATCCCGCGCGAAGAACACGTCGCCGCCCGTTTCTTCCCCGCCTCTGCCACGAATTGAAATCCTTTAATTGGCAATGAATGCGTGAGAGATTCTCGCCCCTGCTCTGGCTACTTAAACCCCTTCCCCTCGCGACCATTTCCCCCAACCAAGATAGCCAGGAGCGCCACCAGGCTGCCAGTATTTTCCCTCGCATCGTCGCTGTACCGACGACCTCCGGCAACCAATCCCGGTGAGCTCCGTGCGCTCCTTCCTCTCTGGTTCACGCGAACTGCTTCACAACCTTCTTGTTCTCCTTCTGACTTCTTTGGTTCGTCCTGTACTGCCCCAGGTCGTCGACTCCAACGAGCACCGCAAGTTCCCGACGCCGTCTCCAACTCCGGCAGGAAATTCGGTGAGAATCGACCGCCCCGTGCCTTCCCTTTGACACTATCCTGTTCGCCTGATCGATGCGCACCCGCTGATGCCCTCTGTTTGTGTTAGGGTGGATCAGAACGTCGCCAACGTCACCGTCCACCCAAGCCCGACGTTGTTCTCTACTCCGACGAGCTTCCACGGCCACTACAGCACGCCCCTTCGCCAACCGAGCACGCGTTAAGCATCTCCTCGTCGCGGCGAATCTGGTGAGCATCCTCCCACCTCCCCGGGCGACCTAGTTCGCCGGCTCCGCCACTGACAGAGCGCGCCGCCGCCTGTCGCTGCCGCCAGCGCCGCCACTTGTTGGTCAAGTGCTGAGCGCCGTTAGATTTAGATCTAGTGGTCATGATAGATCATAGGCGAAGCGGTAAGTTTAGATCTGAGCCGCGCGTTTTAGTTAGATCCAACGGCTCGCAGACGCGATCCAGCGCGAAGCGGTACCAGCCAGTTAGAAGCCGCCGCGTGGCACAAGTTTCGTTTTAAAATTTTGAATTAGATCTATTAGATGTTTGATTTTGTTTTAATCATAACTTTTGATTCCCACGTTCAAATTTGACAAATTTTATATTAATGGAATCAGGAGAGAAAGCCCTTTCCAAATATGTAATGTGTTTAATGTTTTGTTTCTTTTAAAATGATTATTTTTACAGAAACATGTGTAGGCCTATTTTGTGTATAACAATTATTTGAGAGATGATTTATTGTTCAAATAAAGATTGTTTGGCAGGTTTTGAACTTGTTTATGAACCAGTACTGTGCACTTGTCTTGTTGAGTATAGAAAATCATCACATATCATATTTGCATGCATCCATATATTTTTGCTTGTATCTATTTTGTATGTGATTTGGTGCTATCATTTTATGTGTAGATTTTGGTGCAAATAGTGATTGTGATTGTGAGGATTGTAGCTACTCTCCAAACTACCAAGGCAAGTGATGCTTCCTGATTTTATTCCTATGTTTTCAAATATGCATTAGAAATATTTTGCTAGTCTTGCATGGCTATTATTGATCTATATGCTATGCTTGGGAAATCCTAGTAGTTAGAATTGCTAGAAACATTTCTAAGTCTTATCAATGCCATGCTTAGCCTAGCTAGTAGCAACCAAGGGTGGTTATATTCATGCTATGAATAAATATTTCTAAGTCTTTGGACTATGTTTTTGCTTAATAAAACAACTAAGTAAATGAAACACCTGGGTGGAATGGAAGGAATGGTTTATGTTGAGTGGTTACACAAGGCCCATTTCTATGGTCTACCTTGTGTATCTCACTTGTGGAAATCCACCCAGGAACAAAGGGATTTGAGAGGCCAAATGTTAAGAAGCTTCTAGTGCAGCCACTTGGCAATATGGGCTCTGCCTGGATCACATAGGTTGCAATAACTTAACCATTTGGACAGTTGGTGGTAGTGGGATGATAGGTTGGAATGCGTCCATTTGGTCTAAGGGAAGGCTTCTGAAAGGTCCTGTCTTGGTGAAAATCAAGTCTTGTGGGGAAAGTGCACAACCTCTGCAGATGGAAGAATCTAAGTACTTAGCCATGTCCCTGGTATTGGACAACTTGAGCATCAAGACATGGAAGCTATCAAGAATCTCCTCATCCCAATTTCTAAGTAAAACTTGTGGTTGAACAAGGGTGAAGGACCCCAATGTCTATTGGTGGTTCCTTGGGGAAAAGTTTTTGATAAAGAAAAACTTAGTATTTTCAACTGATAGGCAAAACCTATTTTGAGCAAATCAAGCCTAAGCTACACTTAGCCAAAATTCATATAGTATATAGTCCACCAATATTCTACTAAGGTATCACTTGCCAATACTATTCCAATGTATTGACCCACTGTTGCTGTAACTTGTGATGTTGCAGGATATTCTGATGATGATTAGGAGTCATGAGTCTACACTCAACATGCTTGCCTGTGGCACATGAAGATGAAGACTTAATTATCTTATTATATATTTGAACTCTTGTATTAGGCCTGTGGCCATGGAGTTGTAAAAGACTATGTTTGTCTCTGGAATGATATGTAATAATGTCCTTTGTTTCTGTGTACTTCATCTTAAACTGTGGATGCTAGCATTGATCCAGGGACTAGCATTGAAATCACAGGGATCCTTTCCTTTACAAAGGAGGGATCTTACATTTCGGTGCTGGACTTGATGGTGCTGGACCGACTGGACCAGATGGAATTCATCACGATCTTGAGATCGGCAAGCGTTCGATTACATCATTCACGAGTACAACCTTGTTAACGCTATTCGGTCTTCGAGGATATATATTCTATTGATGTATATCCACCCGTTGCTTGTATCTAGTAGATAGATCTTGGTACATAGTTGTTCGCATTGTAGGAAATTTTTAGTTTTCTATGCTGCGAACCCTTCAGTGGTATCAGAGCCGGATCTATGCGTAGATGCTTTTCACGGGTAGTAAACATATGGATATGTGGGCACTGATGGTCATGTTATTACTTCTTCCTTGTACTTTGGATATTGGTGGCATAGTGGGATGAAGCGGCCCGAACAAACTTTACATGTCCTCGCACATGAGACTCGTTCCACTCTTGACATGCAACTAGTTTTGCATAAGTGGCTAGCGGGTGTCTGTTTCTCCTACTATAGTCAATATCTGATTTACAACGAGTTGTCAATAATTTGATTATCATCGTTGTGGTTCCATGTTCGTAGGTAAGAATGGTTCTATCTTCGAAAGCCCTAAGCCACGTAAAACTTGCAATGGATAAATTAGAAGCGTCTAGTTTAGATTGTTGTTGGGCTAGTGTCATGATATGGTGAAGTTGTAAGTAAAAGTATAAGTCGATACTCTTACAACACACATAACGTGTAAGTTCCATAGACCTTGGCCTTATACATAAAGAAATGATGGAGATCATACCACGATGCACATGATAACGATCAAGTGCAAGGACCATATCATTTCATTTTTCACAAGTGATGTTTGTTGCATCTTATATTGCTAGTTTGGTATTTTATTAGCATAATAAGATGATCCATCATTTAGGTATCAAGATAAAAAATGTATTCTTCCTTAAGTATGCACCGACAAATGTTTCGCTGCTTCAAGACATCACATGATGATTGGGTGTACTTGAATCCACGAGCATATATCAGGTGTAAGACAGTTTTACACAAGCGAATACTAAGGTTCTTACTTGGCGAGCCTAGCATGTGCAGACATGGCCTCGGAACACGGACCGAAAGGTTAAGCATGAGTCATATGTTTTGATATGATAACCATATGGATGCTCGCCTTTGAAGCTACACCGACTCACGTGATGATCGGACTTGGTGTAGTGGATTTGGTTCATGTAATCACCAAAAAGACACGAGGGATGTTGTTTTTGAGTGGGAGTTCATTTCTAATTTGGATTAGTAGAACTCAATTTATCATAAATTAAATCAAAGTGAATTTGCATAATTTGTTGTAGTCATTGGCATTCGTTCACCACCTTATGCTTAGTTGTAATTGAGATAATAGAACTATAGAATTCTGGATATTTACTTTACAAACTGGTATCATATTGTGTTGACTGTCAATCTAAAGTTTAAAGTCCTATTACAAACTTTCAGCAAACTATATTTACTCCGTGAAATTTGATAATTAGTATTAAATCGAGAGTAACAATTCCAGTGTTAGTATCTAAAGTATCATGTTTGCCTCCATGATTCTTGATTTAAATATCGAGATTATCTAGGAGCTGAAAGAATTGTTTCAGAAACCATCATGTGTGGCAGATATAACGATATCTGAAACAATTTTTTGGTGCAATATGATAGAGTATAATATATGTTCTCATATTGGATGAGAATTTGAAATGGTTAGAGATGCTAGACATCCTAATCATCTAAAAGGGTTTTGGAAAGTAATGTTATATTCACGATTCGCCTTTATAAGCTACATTAGCTTGATCATGAAAGTCTTCATGATAAGGATGAATAGAAGATGTATGTAAAGTGTTTACTACACTAAAATATTACTAAAGAATGGTTTTTTTTGAAAGAACGCCAATCATTTGATGATTGTGATCTACTTCAAAGTGCAAGCCCAAAGGTATCAGTATTTGAATATACACGCTTTGGACTATGTGTCATGTATATGGCGCCACTTTTGATGTTGATAAATTCTTTTAAAAGGAAAAATGAAATGCTGAAAGAGAATCTATAAAATATATTTGGCAGAAAAGAAAAGATTGGAAATATCTAGTCTAGGTATATAGATGATATACATGTTATGGTTGTATTTTTTGCTTGTTAAATAATGTGGTTCTTACGTATTGAATACCGAATTGGTTGGTATGAAATTTCATACAGAATGACACAATTCATGAACCACATTGGCCTCAGTAACTAGCAAAAGAATATGTGATGATGTTCATCGAAAACAAACAAACCGCTGCTTGTATTTCTCGTTGACATCAAAGCCTGCCTTCAAGATTTGTTTTAATAATAGTTATTTAAATCAGGTATTATAAGAACAAATATTGTTCAAATAATTACTGTATTCCATATAAGATGGATGATTTAAAAATCTAGTTGGAGAAATCACATCCATAAAACTAATGCTAAAATATCGCAAGACAAATTATTGGAAGATCACTTACGAAGTGACATCGCCGTTTAAATTATATTGGAAAGAAAACATAAAGAAACTCCATTTTCATGGATTTTTGGAGTCTTTGATTTGATCAAATGACGCTTGTGAGACTTTCCTCGGGATAATTAAAACTTCGTTCAAAGGCCAAAGAAGAATGAATGACTAAAATATTAGAATTTATACATATTGATGTATGTAGTGTATTATGTATAGTCATAAGCGATGGACTTCAACTTCATATGCTTTCTCTGAAAAATTTGAGTGAATATTCACTTAATGATAAAGTAGTATGAAATATTTGAAAATGTTCAAAGATTTTCAAGATGAAGTGGAATCATTATAACAAGAAAATAAATAATTTATGATTTTATCATAAAGGGATTTGATATTTGTATCTCCCGAAACACCATAGGAATATGGAGTATTAGATATTTGTAATGAAACCTTGTTTGACATGGTTGGATCAAAGGTGTTATTTATAAAACTGCCATTATGTTTTAAAAGATTAAAGCTTTAGAGACTACCGTTTTTACACTGAAAAGAGCTCCATCTTGATCCGTTGAAATGACACCATGTAAGTTATGGTTTGGGGTAAAACCCAAGTTGTCCTTTCTTAAATTTTGGTATGCTAAGCATAAGTAAGATGCTTACAACCAAAGTCAGATGAACATGTATTTGTAGGTTATTTTGAATAACCATTGGGTATTCCTCCATAATACCGAGGATAAAAGGGTTTGTCGCTTAAAACGTGAAGTTTCTTGAAAAAGGAATTTTTCGCAAAAGTTAAGTGGGAGGACAATAGAACTTTGATAAGGTTAACGAACCTTAGCTATTGTCACATCCCAAAATTTTCCAAATTTTGAAATGTGAAAAATAAATAAACAAAAATAAACAATTGTTGAATTTTACGGTGAGAAGAAACTTTTTGATTCCAAATGGAAACATCAAAACTTATTTTGATCAAACAAAATCCTAAAAGGATTTAAAAAGATAAACAATTAATAAATAAAATTATGATAGTTGGTATTACTATTTTTAGATCTTTTAATAAAAAGATTTGGTTTTCAAAAGAAAAGGTAGAATTATAAACAAGGATTATTTTATAGAGCCAAATTAAATCTTGGCCAAGCTTTTGATATAAAATATTTCTATTTGATAAAAAGAGTAAAGGTTTATTTAAATAAAATAATGAGGATTTATTAATATCCAATTTTATTTAAGTAAAGGCTTTTCCATTTTAAATAAACACTAAAACTGGTTAATTTATTTTAAATAAGTTTTCCAAGTGTTTTATTTATTCAGGTAAAACCTACTAAAATGATTTTGGTATTATTTAGATTTCAAATAGAGTTTTTAAATAAATAAAATCCTATTTGAATTAATGACTAAGGTCTAATTATTTAATTATTTATGGATCCTAAAAAAAAGAATAAAAATTATTTTATTTTGGACTTTGGATTATGTTGTTAAACAGAACTAAAATAAATACATGGTTTGGTGGTGGTTTGGTTTGAATTGGAGTTTGAATTATTTGTTTGAAAATTAAAACAGAAATTCAAATAGAAAAAGAAAAAGCATTCTGTATAAAAAAAAGAAACAAACTCAACCCAACCGAACAGGCCCAACAAGCCCAGCAGCGCATCCCACCAACTCTTTCCCCCAGTGAACCATTTTCACTGAAAAGAACACCCGCAGAGACGCAGACAAGTGGACCCCGTGCCCCCTCTCTCTCCCTCACTGTCAGACGGACCCCACTGCCACGCAGTCGTCTTCAACCCCGCGACCACGTCCCCCTGCCGTTGCTGCCGAGTTATTGCCGGCGTCAATACGCGTAAATGGCTGAGTAAATCCTCGCTGTGATCACGCATAGATAAGCGCCCACGCCTCTTCTCTCTTTCCCCCCAAACAGCGCCTCCCCTCTGCCACCAGGCTGCAGGAATTTTGAGCTCAAGCCTCTCTGTTCCGACGGCGTTCCTGGACAATTCCGGCGCTGTCCAGCCGCCCGTCGACTCCCTCTGCACGCAGGAATATTCCCCATCGCCAGGCGCACCTGCCCATAGCCCCAGCTCACTCCCGCGTGCCCCGTAGTGTCGGCTTCGTCCTCACCTGAGCATCGCCGCCGTCTGTCTCGTCTCCGACGAAGTTTCCTGGTAAGCCTCGACCGCCCCAAGCTCCCCTGTTGATGCTCCCATACTCTCCACGTTCGCCCGAGTCTAACCATACCTTCCGTTTGCCTTGGGGTCAACTACAGCTCCGTCCCCGACGACAAACAGAACCGCCTGACGCCGCTACATACTCCGGCGAGCAATCACCGTCGTTCCTGTGCGCCCCTTAGACAACTGCGACCACCTCGAGCTTCACCTCGACCACGCGAACACTGTGAGCCACTTCCCCCTCTTCCTCGCTTCCTATTTTCGCCGGAAACCTCCTGCCAGAGCGTGCGCCACCGCCAGCCGCCGCTAGCGCCGCCAGGCAATGGTCAAACCCATCTGCACCTTTAGATTTAGATCCGACGCGTAGGAACAGATGACTTAACGAAGGGGTATTACTCAATCTGCGTTGTGCAATCTAAATAAGATCATGCAGTCCAGAGAGCTCGATCCACCCGAAGCGGTACCGGCCAATTAGAACGAGCCACGTGGCCAGACTGTTTGAATAAAACCAGAAAATGTTCTATTTGATTTGCAAACTTGTAAAATCCATAACTTTAGTTCTACACGTCCAAATTTTGAAAATTTTATATCAATGGAATCAATAGAACAAGTAATTTGCAACCATGCACTTTGTTTAATGATTTGCTTCAGGAAAATTGGTTGAAATTGCAGAAACATGTGTAGGCTTATTTTGAATATAAAAATTGTTCTAGATATGTTTTTGAGATGAAATCTTTGCAAAATGGATTGTTGTGAACCTACTGACCTTAGGAACCAACTTATGGATTTAAAAATATAATTTGTGAAGTTAGGGAGTAAATATTTGAGTTAGCACATTTCTAGTCAAATAAAAATATTGTTTTTGATTTAGAAATGATTTTTGAGTGAAACCTTTGGGAAATGATTTGATTCAAACCTTCTGACCCTAAACAACAAGTTTTGTGAATTAACAACTTATTTGATGAACAATATAAAATTATTGCTTTGCTAAAAGCATTTTCAACCACATAAAATATTGTTTGGATTTAAAAAATGGTTTATAGATAAAGCCTTTTGCAAATGGTTTTACCACCTTAGTAAATGACCACTTTGAACTTTATAATGTTTAGAGCCTAGTAGAAACCACTTTTGCAAGTAAAACTATCTTTTGCATGCTTGCATGCATGACCTTGTTTCTATTATTTTATGTGTGATAAATTGGTTGGAATGCTAATTGAATTTGTGTTTGCTTGATTGTATTGTAGTGGAATTAGAAGAGTGTGATATTTGCAAGATCAAGAAGTGAACCAACATTCTCTACTAAAAAGGCAAGTGACACTATCATCCAAGTCCTACTATTTTCATTGCACTTAGTGGATTTTTGTAACATGCATGGAAAGGACTACTATATTTTATGCTATGCTAAATCCTAATAGGAAACCCCTATATATCCCTTAGTGGAAACAATGTAGTTGTAGTATGCTTAGCCCAGCTATATATTTGGGATGGGATACATGTTATGAATATATGAAGTGTTGAAAAGATATATGTTTTATATCATAAAACAAGTACTCAATGAACCACCTGGGTGGACAAGGATACTCAAGTTTTGGACAAGGTGGCAACAAAAGGAACCATGTTTATATGGCCATCTCTTTTTGTATGTGCACTAGAAGAAAACCACCCAGGGACTTAGAGATTGAACATGTTTCTCGTACAGTGGCTTCCGTGTACAGCCACATGCTAAATGGGCTCTAGCTTAGTCAACTACATAGTGGAAGACCCATGCATTGGCATCTTCAGGTTAACTAGAATTGTGTAAGGGAACTTGAAACACATTGGTGCCTAGATGACAAGCTAGCATTGTGTATTGGGAGGACTTCTATGGAAAGATTTTGTCACATTCTCAATCTTCCAGTACTCCATCTTGGTGAGTACTTATCCAGCGGAAACTGGTGGCATCAAGATGAGATTGTGTCATGTGGGTAAAGTGTACAACTTCTGCAGAAGATCAAAATTCTAAGTACTGAGCCGTGTCCCTGGTTATGGACAATACTGAGCAACTAAGGCCTGAAGCTATGGAAGATCTCGACATTCCAATTTCTCAAAGTAAAACTTGATGGTGACAACAAGGGATTTGAAGCACTTGGAGTTTTCCAAGAAGTTCAGAAAGATTTGACAAAAGATCAAAACTATTTTCAAAAGATAGGATAAAACTATATTGCTTTCTGCAAATGAGCCTAAACCCTACCTAGCCAAATATGCATGTAATGATAGGATCCACTTATTTCTACATAGTAGTGAAACTTGCCAATACAATTCAAATGTATTAACCCTTGTGGCTGCAACTTATTATGTTGCAGGTTTGTTTGATGTTAGTGAAATTTGTTGAATAGGATTACAAGTCTACAACCAACATGATTGCCTGTGGCACTTTGAAGATGAAGGAATCCATGCTATATAATTATTTCTGCTGCAATGTAATGAGATAGCCAAATGAGCTATGTAAGATGTAATGATTTATTTTATTCCTGGTTATAAAGTTGTATTATGACCTTTGTATCTTGATATTACATCTTAACTGTGGATGCTAGCTATTGATCCAGGGACTAGCATTGTAAACACAGGGATCTCTACCTTATTAAAGGTTGGGAACCTTACAGCTATATGTGCTGAGTTGCGCAGCGCTAGAAAATGTTCCGGAGGCAGCCACAATGCTCATGGCTCACGTGGCTCAAAGGTTGTGGTCGCGAAGGGCTAAGTTCCTATTGAACCAAGTAAGTCGGATAAACAATCAAATGCTAAGATTTGAGAATAAATCATTATTGTTTGACAATGATGAACCGACTACATGCAAAGAAGCGATAATGGGCCCTGACTCCATCAAACGGCTTGAAGGCATAGAATCCGTGATAGTTCCATACACGAGAAATCAAGTTTTTTGAACTTGGAAGACCCTCCAGAAAGGTGTAAAAACCTATCGGTCGTATTTGGATCTATAAAGGAACAAACAAGGATGTTTCAAATCTATGAAACACTTGACATGTCGATAAAGTTTTTACGAAAATGTTCAAGGAGTTGACTATGACAAGATTTGATCTTTCATAAGTGATATTGAGTCTGGACAGATAAAAATAGCAACCACTACATATAATTTGGTATATGGTATATGAATAAACAAAACAAAGTTCTTCTAATAGAATGGTTACCTAGGACGTGTGGATGACACGATCCAAAGAGTTTTGTTAATTCAAAGGATGCTAAAAAGGGCATGCAAACTTCAATATTTGTAGTAAGCATCGCGGAGTTGGAATCTTCATCGTGATGAAACTGTTAAAGGATTTTTCATCAGGAGACGATGAAGATGCTTGCATTTGCAAGAAATTAAGTAGGAGCACTGAGACATATTTCTAATACATTATGTGGAGGACATCTTGTTGATTGGAAATGATGTATCTTTTATTGACAAAGGTTAAGAATTCTATTTTGATGAAAGACATAGGCAAAACCCGAATATTTGGCATGAATGTCTACATGGATAGACTGTGACGCTAACATGGTCGTGCCAAACGTACATATATGAGATATTTAAGGGGTTCAATATAGAAACAACGAGAAAAGGATCTTGTCGCATGGAAAAAGAATTGAATCAAGATTCAAGTGTATCGATACTTGATAAGTGAAACAAGATTCAAGTGCTTTGACACTTGATGAGTGCAATCACAAGAATGTTTTGATCAATCATACCATGATATGTACACATCTAGATATGTCCTATGCTTTAAACGTTATGAGCATATACCAGAATGAATCACAAGATGATCATTGGACGATAGTAAGGAAATTCTTATGATCTTTTGGAAGAACTAAGAATATATTTGTGTAGAGGTGAAAAAAAATTACAAATAGTTCATTGTAAAGTGTTACATTGATACTAGTTTTGTCACAAGATACAAAATTAAGTCTAACTCAATTTAAACTATGGGTGGCACAATGAAATGGAAAGGAGTTTCCATGACGGATTTGGATGAATTCCAAAGTTAAGACATTATGACGGATATTACAACAAAAGGCTAAGTATATGACTGCTATAGTAGCAATAAAGGAGGGCATTTGTGTCACATAGTTTGTTATCAAACTAAGGTGTGGTTCGCAACAGGCTAACACTAAAGATATATTGTACGGCAATAGTATCGGCATGATTTAACCCCAAGGAACTAAAGGTCTCACCAAAAGACCTAATTTATACAATGTCATCTCATTGGAGAATGAGTGATGCGTGAAGACGCAAAGACATGCAAATACACACGGACCTGAAAGCGTCAGATCCGTAGAATATGTTAACCACTTGCAATCACGTATATGGAACACCAGAAAGCCATAGGTGTTCAATACACAAAGTTTCTAAACTAGATTATTGTCTCTAGTGCAAGTGGGAGACTGAAGGGAATATGCCCGAGAGGCAATAATAAAAGTGGTTATTATTGTATTCCATATTTATGATAAATGTTTATTTTTCATGCTATAATTGTATTAATATGGAAATTTTAATACATGTGTGTTTAATAAACAAAAGGAAGTTCCTAGTTATGCCTCTCTTATAAACTAGCTCGTTGATTAACAAGATGATCAAAGGTTTCCTGATCATGGACATTGGATGTTGTTAATAACGAGGTCACAACATTGTTGGAATGATGTGATGAACATTCATCCAAAGTATAGCATTACGATCAAGGTCATTGTGTTTATATTGCTATAACATCATACGAAGTAATCTTAGTCCTTAGACAATGAGATCATGTCAATCACTAACACCGGAAGAGTATCTTGATAACATTAAACGTCACACCGTAACAGGGTGACTATAAAGATGAGTTTAGTGCCGAAGGTATTATGCTGAGGTTCATGGATCAATAGTGGAATTTTTCCATCCCGATGACGGAGATATATACTCTGGGCCCTCTCGGTGATATCACATTAGTTAGATTGCAAGCAAGTGATTTGATCACTAGAATGTTATATCACGGGAACAAGAAAAGAAAACATGTTAGTAACGATATCAAAATAGGTATGGAGATACCGATGATTGAATCTCTATATCCCGAGACAAAGGGATTGAGTTACATGCGTATAAGGTTCACACGATCACAAAAGTCATCGTTGAATATGTGGGAGTCAGTATGAATCTCCAGGTCCCGCTGCTGATTATTGATCGGAGAGGGGTCTCAATCATGTCTACATTATTCGCTAATCATAGGGTGTGACACTTAAGGGATACTGACACCATTTGTAGCAAATAATATGCTAGAGAAAGAATTACAAAGCGCAGGAATTATTTCACTAGACATCGAAACTGTTTCGGTTGAAATTGCTGAAATTGGTTCTGCATGTGAAATTGAAATGTTATAAGGGGTTTTATGTTAATGTTTGTTAAGTAGGGTAATTAACAAAATTCTGAATAAATAAATAGAGTTTTATTTAAATAAGATCTTGCATTAAATTTGGTGGAAATTTAATGCATGTGAGTGTATTTTTGAGTGGAGGCATGGTGAGTGGAGGCTTTTCATTTTGAGTGGGAGCTCCACCCACATGAATGTGGAAGAGGTGGGGGAAGCCACCATGGCTGGGCACCAGGCCCCTTGGGTTCCCCCCTCTCCCTATAAAATGCATCCCTCTCCTCCTCTCAAAACACACCTCCTCGTGAAGGATCTCTCTCCCCCCTTTAGAATTTCCCGATGGTCTTGGATCAGCGAGATACATGTTCCTGGTGGATTTTTCTGGAAGGATTTGTTGCTTCCGCTGCTTCATTGGAGGGAGGGCGCGGAGGTTGTCGGGGTACCTGGACGTGTGTGCGATCACGGATGCACCACTGCTTTGCGGTGCTGGACTTAATGGTGTTGGACTAGATGGACTTCATCACGATCTTGAGATCGACAAGCGTTTGACTACATCATCCACGAGTACAACCTCGTTAACGCTATTCGGTCTTCGAGGGTATGTTTTCTATGGATGTATATCCACCCGTTGCTTGTATATATTACATAGATCTTGGTACATAGTTGTTCCCATCGTAGGAAATTTTTTGTTTTCTATGTTGCGAACCCTTCAGCTACATATTCCAGGGCGGTCGTGGATCCTAAAACCAGAATGATGGAGGCGTTGCATGTTGCAGCAAGCCAGGGCTCCTCCCAGTACAGTCTTCTTCTTTTTATTCTTCTTCTTGTTCTTATATGTCTACTTTTATTCTTCTTATTATTACTATGCTACATATTCCAGGGTGGCCATGGACCCTGAAAGAAGCACGATGGCAGCGGCGGCGCTGCATGTTGCTATAGACCAGGGCTCCTCCCGGTACTATGCTACATATTCCAGGGCGGCCGTGGACCCTGAAAGCAGCACGATGGCGACGGCCGCGCTGAATGTTGCACCAGGCCATGGCTCCTCCCGGTACAGTCTTCTTCTTCTTCTTCTTACTCTGCTACATATTCTAGGACGGTCGTGGATCCTGAAACCAGCACGATGGTGGCAGCGTCGCAAGACCCGTTCGGCACAGTTCCCTGGCTCAGCGAGGTAGGAAATCCCGACATGCATTTGGTTTTATTTTTGAGATTCTAAATGTGGAAATATTATCGTGTCTGCCCGCAAGTAGACTCCAAGTAGGGACCACACTCAATCTTCGTAGACACATTTGGGGTTTTTGTGACTTGAATATTGTGCTTCCCTGGAACATGCAGTACAATTATAGAGTGCCTATTTTAAATAACATGAATGATGTAGCAAGCGAAGGTCGATTGCCGTGACAAGGTGGCCGCGATCAATGCCAAGATAGACAACCAACTGCAGGGTGCACGCTCCCTAACCCAGGCTAAAGATCGCCTTCGAAAGAGTTTGTCTCTGCAGAAGAAGATCACGCTTGATTTTTCACTTACCATCAGGAGGCTCGAAGCAGAGCGCGACGAGCTGCATAGGGTGATCGACGAGCTGCAGAAGTTGATCGCACACAGCTTGTCCAAACAAGACCTGTCCATCAACTTAATTACGAAGCTCTTGCGTGACAAGAAGAATCTCCAGGATAGATGCATCCTCCTACTGGACGAAGCCACCAAGACACACAGAGAATGCATCATCGAAGCAAAGGCTGCCATCGAAGCCTACGATGATAGGGATCGTTGCCTGGATGCATTGAGATAGATGAAAGAGGACATGGGCCAAGGTCGCACCGTGCCCAAGAGTCCAAACAAGGAGAACGGAGAGCCAACGACAATGCCCAATTTAGATTCATAGTAGGGGGCAGGAACCTTAGTTCATGCTCCGCTACTTTTGTAATTTATACATGTCATGCAATTAAGCAATCTTGGAGCAACTCCTTATTTATCTGTTTATCTTACTTGCATGTCAACTTAATTATGGGTTTGTGTTCTCATGAATGGTCATCATCCTTTCTTTCCATTATGTATCTGGGCTTGGAAGTATATTATGACTATGCCACTACTATTTGGTTACATTGGAAAAACCCACGGCACCCTTAGTTGAATATAGTCCAACGTTGCTTTGAAATTGAAATTAGGACCATGCTACTACTTTATCCTGTTGAATTGGGAAAATTAGGCTTTATTGCTCTGAAATTGAAATTAGGACCGTGCCACTACTTTATCCTGTTGAATTTGGAAAAATAGGCTTTATTGCTCCCAAAATTGAAATTAGGACCGTGCCACTACTTTATCCTTTTGAATTGGAAAAAAGGCTATATTTATCTAAAATGGAAATTGGGACTGTGCCACTACTTTATCCTATTGAATTGGGAAAAAGGCTATATTGCTCTGAAATTGAAATTAGGACTATGCCACTACTTTATCCTGTTGAATTGGAAAAAACGGTATATTTCCTAGTCATATAAATTAGAAGTATGGCACTAGTTTATCTAGTTGAATTAGGAAAAAGCCTATATTTCTCTGACATTATCTCTGGAATTAGGACTGTGCCACTAGTTGATTCTGTTAAATATGTACAATGCTTGATTGCTCTGTCCTTCAAATTAGGACTTTGACACTAGTTAATTGTTTAAATTGTGGAAGATAACCCCATATTTTTGTTGCAGCAGAAGAGGCGAAAGCTCAACCCAGAACTGCCGACCTGGCTAAAGGACAAGATAGCTATCCAACTAGAGAAGCAGAATGTAAGGTTCCCAACCTTTAATATGGTAGAGATCCCTGTGTTTACAATGCTAGTCCCTGGTTCAATAGCTAGCATCCATAGTTAAGATGTAATATCAAGAAACAAAGGTCATAATACAACTTTATAACCAGGAATAAAGTAATTTATTACATCTTACATAGCTCATTTGGCTATCTCATTACAATGCAGCAGAATATAACAATAGCATGGGGTCCTTCATCTTCAAAATGCCACAGGCAGACATGTTGGTTGTAGACTTGTAATCCTAATCAATAAACTTCACTAATATCAAACAAACCTGCAACATAACAAGTTACAGCCACAAGGGTCAATACATTTGAATTGTATTGGCAAGTGATACTATGGTAATATAGTGGAGTCTATCATCTATATGCATTTGGCTAAGTGGAGCTTAGGCTTGCTTTGATCAAAATAGATTTTCCTTGTCATTTGAAAACACTAAGTTTTTGCTTGACAAAACATTCCCAAGGCATCTCCCAATAGAAATTGGTGATCCTTCAATCCCTTGCTCACCCACAAGATTTTAACTTAGAAATTGGGATGAGGAGATTCTTGATAGCTTCCATGTCTTGATGCTCAAATTTTCCTTTACCAGGGACATGGCTAAGTACTTAGATTTTACACTCTGCAGAGGTGGTGCACTTTCCCCACAAGACTTGGTTTCACCAAGACAAGATCTTTCAGAAGCCTTCCCTTAGACTAGAATGGACGCGCTCCAACCTATCAATCCCCTACCACCAACTGTCCATTTGGCTAAGTTATTGCAACCTATATGATCCAGGCAGAGCCCATAATGCCAAGTGGCTGCACTTGAAGCTTCTCAACATTTGACATCTCAAATCTCTTTGTTCCTGGGTGGCATTCCACAAGTGTGATACACAAGGTTCACCAGTCCCCTGGCCTTGTGTAACCACTCAACACAAACCATTCCTTCCGTTCCACCCAGGTGATTCATTCACTTAGTTGTTTTATTAAACAAAACACAAGTCCTCAGACTTAGAATTTTTTCCATAGCATGAATATATATTCCACCCTTGTTTTCTATTAGCTAAGCTAAGCATGATAGTAATAGGAACCTTAACTTAGGAAATTTCTACTAAGGTTTCATCTACTAGGATTTCCCATGGCATAGTTTACACTTAGCAAAATTCCATGCAAGTCCTACTTAGAAATATCACTAATGCATAGTGAAAATAATGGGACAAAAGTATGAAGCATCACTTGCCTTTTTGGTAGAGAGTGTAATTTCACTCCTTGATCTTTGCAATGTTCACACACTTCAAATCACTACAATTCAATCAAGTAAACAATATTTCAATCTACCATTCAAGCAATTCATCACATAAAATGATGGAAACAAAACAATGCATGCAAAAGATTGTTTATTTGTAAAAGTGGTTTCTAATGGGTCATAAACATTTGAAAACACCTAATGGTCATTTTATAAAGTGGCAAAACCATTTGCAAAAGGTTTTACTTCATAAACCATTTTTAAACCAAATCATTATTTTATGTGGTGAAGAAATGCTTTTAATAAGGCAACATTCTATAGGTTTCACAAAATATGTTTTCAAACCATAAAACCTTGTGTTTAGGGTCAGAGAGTTTATTTCCAAAACATTCCTCAAAGGTTTTCTTCCAAAACCATTTTTAATAATTAAACCATATTTTTATTTGACTAGAAATGGTTTAAATCAAAGATTCATTCTTTTGTTTCACCAAATATATTTTTGAAACCACAATTTGTTTCCTATGGTCAGTAGGTTCAAAACAAACCATTTTATAAAGGTTTTATCTCAAAAATCATTTTAGAACAAATTTTATATCCTAAACATGCATACATAAGTTTCTGCAAAACAATCAATTTAACAGAAGCATTTTACTGAACAAAGTGCATGGTCAGAAAGTACTTGTCTTGCTGATTCCATTGATATAAAATTTGCAAAATTTGGACGTGTGGTTTGAAAGTTATGGATTTTTCAAATTAGAACGTCTAATAGATTAATTCTGTTTTTAATCAAACGAACAGGGACACGTGGCTGCTTCTTATTTGTCTGTACCGCTTCGGTTGGATTGAGCCTTCTGGGCCGTCAGATTTAAATGACTACGCACGACACAGATCGATTGATACCCCTTCGGGCTAAGGTTCTATCGTGTCCTTTGGATCAAAATCCAACGGCGCGCAGCACGCTTGCCAACTAGTGGCAGCGCTGGCAGCGGCAGGTGGCGGCGCGGGCTCTAGCTACGGCGTCGCGGCGGTTATAGGAAGCGAGGGAGAGAAAGGAGTGGCTCACCAGGTTCGCCGTGGCATGGGGAAGCTCAAGGTGGTGATATCTCGTCGAGGGGCGCACGGTGGTGACGGCAATCGCTCGCTGGAGCTGCGCGGCGCCTCGGGCTCGTACGGTCATCGACGGGGGCAAGTTCCTGTGGAAAAATAAGGCAGGGAAAATAGTCAGGAAGGTGCACACGCTTGCAGGGGTTGCGATGGTACCCACCAGAGAGAAAGGGGTGTGCTGATTCATCGCCTACTGCTCGCCGGAGTTGCAGGGGTCGTCGGTGGCACTCAGACGAAGACGGAGGCGAGGTTGTGGGGCATGCGTGGGCGAACGAAGACCATGGGAAGGTGCGCGAGATGATGTGGATTAAGCTGGTGTGAGCTAGGAGGTAGGAGAGGGTCGGGGCTCGCCGGAATCGACGCGGGAACTCGTCGGGGCAGTGGAGCTTCGAAGAGAAATTAGGACGGCCTGGGGACGTAGAGGTTCTGGCGAGTGAGGAGAATGAGATAGGGGGAAGAGGTGAATTAGTATGCGTGATCACGGGGCTGATTAATCGCTGCGTTACTGCGTATTACGCCGGCATTGATTTGGCAGCAACGGCCGGCGAGGTCAGCGGGAGGGTGAGGAAGAAGGGAGCTGGCGGTGGGGTCGTCTCGTCAGCGGAAGAGAGGGAGGGCAGAGTGGGTCCACGTGTCGGTGACTCAGCGGGTAAAATCTCTCGTGTGAAGCGTTTTTCTACGGGAGAGGAGCAGTGGGCTGTGTTGGGCTTAGTGGGCTAGGTTAGTTGGGCTGAGTCCTTTACACATTTTTTTTGTTCTGTTTGTTTTTCCTTTTTTCCATTTCTTTAATTCTGTTTTGATTTTGAATAAACAATTCAAACACTCATTTGAATTCAAACCTTTGCCAAATTTTGTGAATAATTAAACCCTGTTTATTACCATATTCTAATGTCAAAATTAGAATAAAACTTTTATTCCTTTAGTGCCTTTTTAATTATTTAAAGTAGGTCCTTGTATTAATTCATTCAAGATTTAATAATGTTTTTAATTTCCATTTGAATTCTAAATCCTTCCAAAACCTTTCAGTAAGTCTTATTTACTAAATAGGGTGTTAAAATATTCACCTTGAATTTAATTGGAAAATATTTAATATGATTCATAGATCATTTTAATTGGGTATTTGTTTTAATTCCAATGGAATTAAATATAGTTTTAATTCCCTAAAATTTATTTGGAAGATTTCTTTAATCTTAATTAAGTTGAATTAAACAACTTTTATTTCACTTGGGTAAATTCCAAAATACTATTTTCTCATGAATTATATATTTATTCCTATTAGAGATTTGTCTTTATTAAATAGGGATAGAATGGTTAATGCCATTTTATTTATTTTGGAAATTCCTTATCCTTTTATTTTATTTGGATTTGGATTATATTCATTCCATTTTCTTATGGATTAGGCCAAGATTTATTTGGTCTTTCAAATATTCTTTATTTAATAATTCTATCTTTGTCTTATAAAATCCATATCTTTTTATTTAGAGATCCAAACTTGGTGATTCCAATTTGTAAAATCGTTATTTAATATTTGTTTATCCCTTTAAATATCTTTAGGATTATTTGCTCACCATTTGGTATGGTTTTATTGATAGATGCTTTATTAACTTTGGAAATTTAATTTCTTTATCTTATTAAATTTATAAGATTTTATTCCTGGCTCCAATTTAAGTGAAACCAATTTATATGGTCTTATAATATTTCCATTTGTCATTCTTGATCATTTGTAATTGTTTATTGACAAATTTTTATATGGATCAAATCCATAGGCTTGGAGATAACTTTGGAAATGATTTTATTCTATTAGGGTTTAGGGTTTGGATTTATTTTCTAAGTGTTTAAATTTCCAGATACATTTTATGAGGAATGCATTTTTTTTGATTTGGATTTTGTTGAATTCAAACTTTAATTAAAGTTTGTTCAAGATGGGATTTTTATGTTTCCATTTAGAAACAAAGTTTCTTTTCACCCTGATTTTCAACAATAATTTATTTTGTTTATTTATTTTTCACATTACAAGATTTGGAAAATCTTGGGATGTGACACAGAATTTTCAGAAAGTGTTCCATGATAGCCTGAGAGAAGAAGTCACCATCCTTTATGACAAGTGCCACAGCCTGAAGGTGGACAACACCGGCTGGAAGGAACTTCCAATAAAAGTATCGCCTTGGCACGTGCGAAGGAGGACATCATCAATGATCTTTTTTTTGAAAGGAATGCGGTAGGGGGAAGCCCCTACAGCGAGTTTATTTTTGAAATAATAAAAACCAAATCTGCATCCGCGAGGACTTGAACCTGGGTGGCTGGGCTCACTTCTTATCATCAAGGATCTCATGGTGGATAATCTTCACCTTACTGATAAGCTTGTCGCTTCTCAGACGGAGCGCTTGAACCAGCGGGAGGCACACGTCCAAGTACTGAGGGAGCAAATAAAAAACAAAGAGGACCTGATCGAATGAACCCTCGAACTGGAGCTTATCAGAAAAGAACACGACCATCTCCGCGCTAGGCTCAGTGCAAACTATAAGTTCCTCTGAAGTTAGTTAGCAAACTATGTGTTCTGACGGACCAAATCGTGTTTTATCTATGTGTAGTAGTGATTTTGTAAACATGGACCTCTCTCTATGAAAATTATGCTTTCTTATGAAAGGTTATTTTTATCAAGGATTGAGTTTGGATTAGTCAACGTATCACAACTGCAAGTCTTACAGTTAACTAGTTTCTGATATTGCCACGGCACAAATTATTCATCTAAAATTTCCTTGATCGTCTATAGCTTGTCGTTGTTCACCTCGCGCTCCTTCTTTAGATCCTTCAACAGCTCCGCAATGCAGTACTCTAGCTTCTTATTATCTTCCATGAGCTGATCCTTTTCCTTTTCCGCCTTATGAATCTTCCGTGCAGTTCCCACCACCAAGCTCCCATTGATTGTGTCATTTAGTTCTGACCATAGATGCTTGATTTCCTGTTCCATCTCCTTATTTCCTACCAAGAGCATGTAATTTTCTGCAGCTGCATCACGGGCATCTTTAAATCTCTCCGACCGTTTGAGCTCATACATATCCCACAACTAGGCCAAACATTACTTAAGTGCGTCTGGCCACTCAAGATCCACCCACTCTATTGCTTTACACACCTGGCCAACCTAAAAAAACACGGGACCTAATTATCAACATAACACTACAAAATTTTCTTCATGTCGCCATTGTACATGTCACATCCCAAAATTTTCCAAATTTTGAAATGTGAAAAATAAATAAACAAAATAAAATCTTGTAAACTCTTTCCTCAACCATTTTGGATTTTGATTCTACATCTCTTCTATTTCAAACTTGATGGACAAAGGCTACCCCATGGCCAAAGACTTCACCATGTGCTAAAGATTTCATCAACTCTAATGACTTCAACATCTTCAAGTGATTTCAACTTAGTTTCACCAAGGACTTCAACTTAGACATCACTAAGGACTACAAGTGAAAACCAAGAGACACTAGATTGCCTACCAAAAGACTTTGATATCATTTTAGAGTATGGATCATATTGACCTATGCGGTGTGACTATACTAAGTTAATTATTTCAAGAAAACTTGTTGTTTCCTTCAACTCATGAGTTAATCTCATAAGTTGATAGGTGATTAGTTGCTTGTTGATTGCTTGATTGTTTGATTGAACTTGGTTGGTATTGAGTGGTGTGTTAAAACTTCTTAAAAACCTATCCACCAATACTTATCCCTATCAAACCAACAGATGCCTCCCCGTCGTGCCAATCCCAACCCCAACAACAACAACATCACTCCCAAGATGCAGCAGTTGATGACAGGCCAAACTCAACTGATGCAGATGATGACCACACTCATACAGAATCAGAACAACAACAACAACAACAACAACAACAACAATCAGAATAATCCTCCAGCACTTGACATGCTCACCAAGTTTCTGAAACTTAGGCCTGCAAGATTCTCTGGAACAACTGATCCAATGGAAGCCAATGACTGGTTACGTTCAGTGAATAAGGACTTAGTGACTGTTGGCTGCACCGATGAAGAAAAAGTTAGGTTTGCAACATTTCTACTTGAAGGACCAGCAGCAACATGGTGGGACAACTTTCAGATCACCACTCCCCATGAAGATGTAACTTGGGCTATTTTTGAGGATGGATTCAGAACAACTCACATATCACCTGGAGTGATGTACTTGAAGAAAAAGGAATTTCACAATCTGAAACAGCGTCACCTCAATGTGGCTGAGTATATTGAAGAATTCAACAATCTGGCACGCTATGCACCAGACGAAGTTGATACAGATGCTAAGAGAAAGGAGAAATTTCTTGAAGGACTTAATGATGAGTTGAACCTGCAGCTAGCTGTTGCCTATGTCCCAACTTATCAATCACTCTGTGACAAAGCCACTATATTGGAAAACAAGATGAATCAAGTTGAGAACAGAAAGAGGAAGCAAAAACTCAAGAATCACTCAGGATCATCAAATAAGAAGCATTCATTCAAAAAGAGCAATGAAGATTCTGAACCACATTAGTATCACCACAACAACAATGGAAGTGAGAATAATGGAAATGATACTGACAATGGAGATGACCTTGGTCAGAACCAACATGACACTTTCAAGAAGAAAGATATTAGCCAGTTGCAGTGCTATAATTGCAAGGAACTTGGACACTATGCATCAGACTGCCCTGAGAAGAAAAAGAAAAAGGAAGCTAGAAGAGCCAATGGAAATGACTCCAATGTGACCCAGAAAGGACATGTGAACCACATTGACATGGATGGAAACTTTGAAGAGATAGAAGAAGTGGATGTCAGGAACTAGATAACTCAGTTGAGTCAAATAAGGATTCCTTGTCTGGATATAAAGTGTTGAACCCATAGTCAAGTGAACCATCAATGTAACCCTATGAGACTTTATTTTAAGGGTGGTAGTACCCTAGTTGTCTTCAAGCCAATTTGTAACCCTAGCCTTCCCAAATCTCGGGACGAGATTTATTTTAAGGGTGGTAGCCTGTCACATCCCAAAATTTTCCAAATTTTGAAATGTGAAAAATAAATAAACAAAATAAAATTTTGTTGAAATTTAGGGTGAGAAGAAACTTTTTGTTTCCAATTGGAAATATCCAAACTTATTTCGATCAAATAAAATCCTAAAGGGATTTAAAAAGATAAACAAATAATAAATAAAGTTATGATAGTTGGAATTACTATTTTGGATCTTTAAATAAAAAGATATGGTTTTTATAAAGCAAAGGTAGAAATATAAATAAGGATTATTTTATAGAGCCAAATTAAATCTTGGCCAAGCTTTTGAAATAAAATAGTTCTATTTGATAAAATGAGTAAAGGTTTAATTAAATAAAATAATGAGGATTTATTAATATCCTATTTTATTAAAGTAAAGGCTTCTTCATTTTAAATAAACACTAAAACTTGTTAATTTTTTTTAAATAAGTTTTCCAAGTGTTTTATTTATTCAAATAAAACCTACTGAAATGATTTTGGTATTATTTAGATTTCAAATGGAGTTTTTAATAAATAAAATCCTATTTGAATTAATGACTAAGGTCTATTTTATTTAATTAGAGTAATATGCACCGGAGGTCCTAAAAGTTTGGACGAAACTGTATGTAGGTCCTAAAAGTTTCAATGTGTGCCGCGTAGGTCCTAATTCTCAGATCCATGTGCACTGTAGCCGGGGCTATAGCAAAGAATTAGGACCTACAGTGCACAACTAAATGAGAATTAGGACCTGCAGTGCATAACTTACTGAGAATTAGGACCTCAGTGCACAATTTAAAACTTTTAGGACCTGCATACGATTTCGTCCAAACTTTTAGGACCTCCGGTGCATATTACTCATTTAATTATTAAATAGATTCTAAAAAGAATAAAAAATTATTTTGTTTTGGACTTTGATTTGTGTTGTTAAACATAATTAAAACCTACACAAAGTTTGGCAAAGGTTTGAATTCATTTGGGTGTTAGAATTATTTGAATAAAATCAAAACAGAAATTCCAAATGGAAAAAGAAAAAGCTATCTGTACAAAAAAAAGTGAAACAAACCAACCCAACCCAACAGGCCCAGCATCCCAACTCGCAGCCCAACTCTTCTCCCCCCTCAGCGAAACGTTTTTCACGCGAACACGCACCCACATAGACGCAGACAGGCAGGCCCCACTCCCTCTTTCCCCACCTCGCTGACAGACGGACCCCACTGGCCACCTCAGCATCGTCTTCCCCATGACCACGTCGCCCTGCCGTTGCTGCCACTTACTCCGGCGATCAATTCGCGTTACAGCAGCCATCACTCCCCCTGCAATCACGCGTAGATAACCGCCCGCTCCTCCTCTACCTTTCTCCTCACTCGCCTCTCCCTCTCTGCCCCCAGGCTGAGCGAATCGAGAGCTCCAACCCCTCTGTATCTGACAGCTTCCTTGGCCAATTCCGACGAACCACGGCCGGCCCTCGCCTTCCTCTGCACGCGAGCTTGCTTACCATCTCCTGGCGCATCTTCCCGTGCCACTCATTCACCCACGCTCGATCCATAGCGTCGGCAACAACGACAACCTGAGCGCCACCGCCTGCAAGCAACTCCGGCGACCTCCCCATGGTAAGCCAGACCACCCCGAGCCCTCTCGATCATGCTCACATGAACGCCAGATCCGCCCGCGTCTAACCGTGCACTTATTTTGCTTCGGCACGATCTGCAGCCCCGTCCCCGATGACGAACAGAACTGTCTGACGCCTCCACCGACTCCGGCGAGCGATTACTTCCGTCCCTGTGCACCCCTCGCCAAACCATCAACGCCTTGAGCTTCACCAGGACCCTGCGAGCACGGTGAGCATCTCCGTTACCTTCCTTGCTTCCTCTATCGCCGGCTCCACCGAAGCCAGAGCGTGCGCCGCTGCCAGCCGCCGCTAGCGCCGCCAACCATGGTCAGAGGAACCGTGTCCGTTAGATCTTGATCCTTTGGCTGAGATTAGAACTTAAGCGAAAGGGTATCGTGTGCTCTGTGCCGCACGATCTCACTTAAATCCTGCGGTCTAGAAAGCTCGATCCAAACGAAACGGTACCGTCCAATAAGAAATAGCCACGTGGACAAGGTTTAGATTAAAACAGAAATTTGAATCTGATTGATATGCACACTTGTGAAATTCATAACTTTAGTTCTACACGTCCAAATTTTGCAAATTTTATACCAATGGATTCAGCAAGACAAGTACTTTGCAACCATGAACTTTTTTTTTAATGTTTTGCTTCTGTAAAATTGGTTGAATTTGCAGAAACATGTGTAGGCTTATTTTGAATATAAAAATTGTTCTAGATATAATTTTAATGTGAAATCTTTGAAAAATGGTTTGTTGTGAACCTACTGACCCTATGAACCAACTTATGGATTTAAAAATGTATTTTGTGAAGTTTAGGAATAAACATTTGAATTAACTCATTTCTAGTCAAATAAAAATAATGTTTATGGTTTAGAAATGATTTTTGAGTGAAACCTTTGGGAAATGATTTGATTCAAACCTTCTGACCCTAAACACCAAGTTTTGAGAATTAAAATATATTTGGTGAACTCCTTAAAGAATATTGCTTTACTAAAAGCATTTTCAACCACATAAAATATTGATTTGATTTAGAAATGGTTTATAGATAAAACCTTTTGCAAATGGTTTTACCACTTTAGTAAATGACCATTTTTGAACTTTATAATGCTTAGAGCGTAGTAGAAACCACTTCTGCAAATAAAACTATCTTTTGCATGCTTGCATGCATGACCTTGTTTCTATTATTTTATGTGTGATAAATTGGTTGGAATGCTAGTTTAATCTATGTTTGCTTGATTGAATTGTAGTGGAATTAGAAGAGTGTCATATTTGCAAGATCAAGAAGTGAACCATCATTCTCTACTAAAAAGGCAAGTGACACTATCATCCATGTCCTACTATTTTCATTACACTTAGTGGATTTTTGAAACATGCATGATAAGGACTACTATATTTTATGCTATGCTAAATCCTAATAGGATACCCTTATATATCCCTTAGTGGAAACAATGTAGTTGTAGTATGCTTAGCCCTGCTATATATTTGGGATGGGATACATGATATGACTATATGAAGTATTGAAAATATATATGTTTTATATAATAAAATAAGTACTCAATGAACCACCTGGGTGGACAAGGATACTCAAGATTGGACAAGGTGGCAACAAAAGGAACCATGTTTATATGGCTATCTCTTTTTGTATGTGCACTCACTAGTGGAAACGAGGCTTTTCGTTGATCTTGGAAAAGGGCTTTAACACTGGTTCTTCTACGAACCGGTGTTAAAGGGGGGGCCGTACCAGCGTGGCCCCTGCGGCAAAAAATGAGCCCCCCTTTAACACCGGTTCATGCCACGAACCGGTGTTAAAGGACCCTGCAACAGTGGCCCACGCAGCCCCCCTTTAACACCGGTTCGTGGCATGAACCGGTGTTAAAGGGGGGGGCTATATAAGACACCACCGCAGCCCACACACCCCACTCTTCCATTTTTTCACTATCTCATTTTGGAGCCTAGCAAGAGGGTGTGAAGAGTGCTAGTTTGTGTTTTTTTCATATGCACAAGAGGTGTTCGGTGAAATGCCCGAGAGCTCAAAATAAGTTTTCTCGTTGCTCTTTCCGTCTCGGTCGAGGTCGGCAACTATCCTTTCATGTGTCATTGATGTACTATATATATAAATGGTCATCTCCCTATTAATTTTTGATATATACTACATATTAATGCAGATGAACCGGCAATGGATGTACGATGACCGCCGCACTTCCGAGTACATTATGGGCCTCCAAAATTTCATCGTTGTGGCTAATGCAAACCATGGTCACAATGGTTTTATGTGTTGTCCGTGTGTTCATTGTCAGAACAAGAAAGACTACTCAAATACCAGAACCATTCACGCCCACCTGCTTCGATCCGGTTTCATGCCCAGCTATAATTGTTGGACCAAGCACGGAGAAAAAGGGGTTGTGATGGAAGACAACGAAGAAGAAGAGGATGATGACAACTATCATAATATGTATCCTGAATATGATGATACTGCAACGGGGGTAGATAATGAAGATCAAGAGGGAGCAGATGGGCCCGCTGATGACGATCTTGGTCGGGCCATTACTGATGCAAAGGAAGAATGTGAAACTGAAAAGGAGAAGGAGAAGCTGGAGCAGATGTTAAAGGATCACAAAACATTGTTGTATCCAACTTGCGAAGATGGCCACAAAAAGCTAGGTACCACACTGGATTTGCTGCAATGGAAGGCAGAGAACAGTGTGACTGACAGCGCATTTTCAAAGTTGTTGGTAAAAATGAAGAATCTTCTTCCAAGAAATAATGAGTTGCCCGATAGTACATACCAAGCAAAGAAGGTTGTCTGCCCTCTAGGATTAGACGTGCAAAAGATACATGCCTGCATTAATGACTGCATCCTCTACCGTGGTGAGAAGTACGAGAATTTGGATGCATGCCCGGTATACACTGCACTGCGGTATAAGATCAGACGAGAGGATCCTGGCGATGTTGAGGGCGAGGCCCCTAGGAAGAAGGTTCCCGCCAAGGTTATGTGGTATGCTCCTATAATACCACGGTTAAAACGTCTCTTCAGAAATAAAGAGCATGCCAAGTTGTTGCGATGGCACATGGAAGACCGTAAGAAAGACGCGATGTTGAGACACCCCGCTGATGGGTCACAGTGGAGAAAAGTCGAGCGAGAGTACCCAGACTTCGCACGTGACGCAAGGAACTTAAGGTTTGGTCTAAGTACAGACGGCATGAATCCTTTTGGTGAGCAGAGCTGCAGTCACAACACCTGGTCTGTGACTCTATGTATCTATAACCTTCCTCCTTGGTTGTGTATGAAGAGGAAGTTCATTATGATGCCAGTGCTCATCCAAGGCCCGAGGCAACCCGGCAACGACATTGATGTGTACCTAAGGCCATTAGTTGAAGAACTTTTACAGCTGTGGGCCAAACCAGGTGTACGTATGTGGGATGAGCACAAAGGGGAGCCATTTGACCTACGAGCATTGCTTTTCGTAACCATCAATGATTGGACTGCTCTTAGTAACATTTTAGGGCAGACAAACAAGGGATACAATGCATGCACACACTGTTTAGATGAGAATGAAAGTGTATATTTGGATAAATGTAAGAAGGTTGTGTACCTAGGGTATCGCCTATTTCTTCTGAACCTGCATCCAGTAAGAAAGAAAGGCAAGCATTTCAAATGTCTGGCAGAACCCCGAAGGAAGCCTGTCCTCCGTACCGGTGAGGAGGTATTTGGTATGGTCAAGGACCTAGAAGTAATCTTTGGAAAAGGTCCTGGCAGTCTATCTGTTCCGAATGACGATGCCGGACACGCGCCCATGTGGTAGAAGCAATCTATATTTTGGGACCTACCCTATTGGAAAGTCTTAGAGGTCCGCTCTTCAATCGACGTGATGCACGTGACGAAGAATGTTTACGTGAACCTGCTAGGCTTTCTAGGAGTGTATGGGAAGACAAAAGATACACCGGAAGCACGGCAGGACCAGCAACGTCTGAAAGCCCCTGAAGAGCCTATGCATCCTGAGAACGAGAAGGGTAAACGATGCCACTTAACTCCTGCCAGCTACGCTCTTACCAAAGCAGAGAAGGAAATCTTTTTTGAATGTCTGAGCAGTATCAAGGTCCCGTTTGGCTTCTCGTCGAATATAAAGGGAATAATAAATATGGCAGAGAAAAAATTCCAAAACCTGAAGTCTTATGACTGCCACGTGATTATGACACAATTGCTTCCGATTGCATTGAGGGGGCTTCTACCTGAAAATGTTCGAGTACCCATTGTGAAGCTATGTGCATTCCTTAATGCAATATCTCAGAAGGTAATCGATCCAGAAAGCCTACCAGGGTTACAAACAGATGTGGCCCAATGTCTTGTCAGCTTTGAGTTGGTGTTCCCACCATCCTTCTTCAATATTATGACGCATCTCCTGGTTCACCTAGTAGAAGAGATTGCCATTCTCGGTCCTGTATTTCTACACAATATGTTCCCCTTTGAGAGGTACATGGGAGTCTTAAAGAAATATGTTCATAATCGTGCTAGGCCAGAAGGAAGCATCTCCAAGGGCTATGTAACAGAGGAGGTCATTGAGTTCTGTGTTGATTTTATTCCTGACCTTAAGGCGATTGGTGTTCCAGAATCACGACATGAGGGGAGACTGCGTGGAAAAGGCACCCTAGGATGTAAAGCAATGATATGTAGGGACGGGCATTCTCTCAATCAATCGCACTACACGGTTTTACAAAGATCTATCTTGGTTGCCCCGTATATCAATGAACACAAGAATTTAATACGCCTCAAACACCCGGGACAGTCTGATGAATGGATTATAAGTGAACACATGGTGAGTTTTGGCGGCTGGCTGCAAAGACTTCTCACGAATAACACCACTGTTGGGGATCATCTGTACTTGTTGGCTAGGACACCATCTTCGACTGTATGTACTTTCCAAGGGTACGAGATAAATGGGAATACATTTTACACGATAGGCCAAGATAAAAAGAGCACCAACCAAAATAGTGGTGTCCGCTTCGATGCAGCAGAAGACAATGGGCAGAAGACCACGTATTATGGGTTCATAGAGGAGATATGGGAACTTGACTATGGACCTAATTTTAAGGTCCCCTTGTTTCGATGCAAATGGGTCAAGCTAACAGGAGGAGGGGTTGAGGTAGACAAGAAGTACGGAATGACAACGGTGGATCTCAACAATCTTATGAAGGTAGACAAGAACTTAGACGAACCATTCGTCCTAGCCAATGATGTGGCTCAGGTTTTCTATGTGAAGGACATGTCCTCCAGACCAAAAAAAAGAAAAAATATGCAAACGAATACATCATATGATGAGCCAAAGCGTCACATAGTTCTTTCAGGGAAAAGAAACATCGTGGGAATCGAGGACAAGACAGACATGTCAGAAGATTATAATAAGTTTGATGAAATTTCGCCCTTCACAGTGAAAACTGACCCAAGCATTCCGTTAAGTAAAGAAGATGCTCCATGGTTACGTCTTGTAGAGGGAGTGTCCCAACCTTTATTAACATAAGGTGGTGCCCCCTGTGTTTACAATGCTAGTCCCTGGATCAATAGCTAGCATCCACAGTTTAGATGTAATATCAAGAAACAAGGGTCATATTATAACTTTATAACCAGGAATAACATAATTTTATTACATCAATACATAGCTCATTTGGCTATTACATTACATTGCAGTGGAATAACTATAAGCATGGGGTCCTTCTTCTTCAAAGTGCCACAGGCAAATGCTGGTTGTAGACTTTGTAATCCTAATCAATCAATCTTCACTAAAATCAATCAAACCTGCAACATTACAAGTTACAGCCACAAGGGTCAATACATTTGAATTGTATTGGCAAGTTTCACTACTTTGTTGAATATGAGTGGATCCTATCATTACATGCATATTTGGCTAAGTAGAGTTTTAGGCTCATTTGCATAAAGCAGTATTTTATCCTATCTTTTCAAAATGGTTTTGGTCCTTTGTCAAATCTCCTTTTTCCAAGTTCCTTGAACTCCTTGGTAGAAACTCAAGTGTTCAAGTCCTTGTCAAAATCCCTTGAGCTCCTTGGTAACCCCAAGTGCATCAAGTTTTATAAAAACTCATGAATTCCTTGGTAACCCCAAGTGTTCATGTTTCCAACAAAATCTCTTGAGTTCCTTGGTACCCCCAAGTACATCAAGTTTTGTCAAAGTCTCTTGAGCTCCTTGGTAACCCCAAGTGCATCAAGTCCTTAAAGGTTTTCTTTTTAGAAATTAGAATGTCGAGATCTCCCATAGCTTCAAACTTTAGTTGCTCAGTATTGTCCATAACCGGGGACACGGCTAAGTACTTAGATTTTATTATCTTCTGCATAAGGAGTACACTTTACCCACATGTCACAATCCCATCCTTTTGCCACCAGTGGCCACTGGATTAGTGCTCACCAAGATGGAGTACTGGCAGATTGAGAATGTGACGAAGTCTTTCCAAAGGGTCCTCCCATACACCATTGCTAGCTTGTCTTCAGCACCCATGAAGCATTCCAGATCCCCATGTCCAGTAAACTGAAGACAATGCATGGGTCTTCCTAATGTAGTTGACTAAGCCAGAGACATAATAGCATGTGGTTGCACACGAAAGCCACAATTGGAAAAACATGTTCAATCTCTAAGTATCCTGGGTGGTTTCCTTTGGAGCACAACACAAAGAGAATGCCATAGACATGGTTCCTTTTGTTGCCACCTTCTCCAAAACTTAAAGTAACCTTGGCCACCCAGGTGGTTCATTGAGTCCTTGTTTTATTATATAAAAACACAAGTCCTTTTCTCAATTCCATAAAATCTCAATATGTAACTCTTTTCAAAATATAGCATGGCTAAGCATGTACAACTACATTGTTTTCTCTAAGGAATGCATAGGTATCCTATTAGGATTTAGCATAGCATAAGTATAAAATTATTTTTATGCATGTTTCAAAATCCACTAAGTATAATGAAAATAGTAGGACATTAGATGATAGTGTAACTTGCCTTTTTGGTAGGGAATGGTGGTTCACTCCTTGATCTTGCTAGTCTCACACTTCACTACAATCAATCAAGCAAACACAATATCAACTAGAATTCCAAACCAAAGTCAATCAAACAATTTCACACACATAAAACAATGGAATTCTATGTCATGCATGTAAGCATGCAAAGGATGGTTCTATTTGCAAGGATGGTCTCCTCTAGGTTTCTAAACTTTGTAAGTTCCAAATTGGTCATTTACCAAAATGGCAAAGTCATTTGCAAAAAGGGTTTTATCCAAAAACCATTTTTAAATCCAATCATCATTTTATGTGGTGAGAAAATATTTTTATCAAGCAACAACTTTAAGTGGTTCACTAAATAAGTTGTTGTTTCTCAGAAATTGGTGTTTAGGGTCAGTAGGTTTGATCCAAAACATTTTCCCAAAGTTTTTACTCCAAAACCATTTCCATAATGAAACCATTATTTTTATTTGACTAGAAATGGACTAAATCAAATAATTCATCCTAAACTTTATCAAATCCATTTTCAAAACCATGGGTTGGTTCCTAGGGTCAGTAAGTTCACAACAAACCATTTTGCAAAGGTTTTAACCCTAAAAACATTTTTGAATCATTTTTCTACTCTAAACGAGCATACAAAAGTTTCTGCAAAAACAAACACACTAAAGGATACTATTTTGTAAACCAAGGGCATGGTTGGCTAGGGCTTGCTCCACTGATTCCAATGATATAAAGTCTGTAATTTTTGGACGTGTGGATCAAAAGTTACAAAGGTTTGAAATTCACATTCTATTATGATTTCAAATCTGTTTTTAAACTGAACTCGTGACACGCGGCACTGTCTAATTGGACGGTACCGGTTCGGGCGGATCACGTGTTGCAGACCGTAGGATCTAATCAGATCGTGCGGCACAGGACGCGTACCTCTTCGCGGTTAAGTGATCTAATCTTGCTCGCCCGATCTAGATCGAACGGCTCCTACAGACTTGCCAAAAGCTGGCGGCGCTAGGACAACGGCGAGCGGTGGAGAGGCCAGATAGTGGCGACGCTGGCGATGCAGGAAGCTAGAAGAGAGGGGAGGATGCTCACCGTGATCGCAGGAGGCTGGGGAAGCTCGACGTGTGGTCGATGAGGCAAGGGGCGCACGAGGGCAGGAGGAATTCCTCGCCGGAGTTTGGTCTGGCGACGGTTGGCTCTGGTCGAGGTCGAAGACGATGCTACGGGTCATGAGAAGGCAAACCAGGAGCATGGTTAGACGCGTACGATCAAGGAGATGCTGTGTGCGTCAAGGAGGAGAAGAGGGGTGGTCTGGACTTACCGGAGGAGCTCGGCGGAGGCGAGACAGACGACGGCGCTCAGAGCCTGGTCGGAGTCGACGCTCAGGGACGCCCGCGGTCAAACGAGGGGCACGGATAGATGCGTCAGGAGGTGGGGAATCTCCCAGTGTGTTCAGGGAGGCACGGGGCGGTGTTGAGTCACCAGAATCGGCACCGGACTTCGTCGGAGCAGAGGGTGGTGCTGGGCGCAATTCGGCAGCCTGGAGGCATGCAAATGCGGGGTGACAGAGGGGAAATGTAGAGGAGGGATGAGCGTTTAAATGGGCGTGGTTGCAGCGAGGTTAAGGCGCGGTATTACTGCGTATTCAACGCTGGCGTAATTAGCAGCAACGGCTGGGCGTCGTCAGTGCGAGGAGGAAGAAGAGCTGGAGAAAGTGGGGTCAGTTGATCAGTGGGAAATGGAGTGAGGGGAGGGTCCACCAGTCATACTCTGTACGGGTCAGAAACAAGTGCGAAACGTTTTCTTCCGGGCGGGGAGCTGGGCTGGTTTGTTGGGCTTCCTGGGCTACTGGGTTGGGTCAGGTCCAAATCTATTTTTTTTCTTCCAAATTGTTTTTCCTTTTCTGTTTTCGAAACCAAACAACAATTCAAACAAACAAAACAAATAAAACGTTCATCAAACTTTTCATTTGGTTCTGTTTAACACATAAACCAAAGTCCAAAATGATATAATATTTTGAATCTTTTTAGGTTCCATTCATTAATTAAATAAAATGGACCATGGTTTATTAATCAAATAGGGTTTGATTTTATTAATAAAATCTCTATTTGAAATCTAATTATTTTCAAAACCAAAACAGTAGGTTTTTATTTGGAAATATAAAATACTTGGAAAACTTATTTTAAATAAATAAGTTTTGATGTTTTGGAAATAGTAAAACCTTTATTAATAAATCTTGGATATTAAATCCTTATTAATTTTATTTAATAAACCTTTACTATTTTATCAAAACAAGGCATTTTATTTCATAAGCTTTGGCGAAGGTTTAATTTGGCTTTATAAAATAATCTTTAACAAAATTTCTATTTCATTTGAAAACAAAATCCTTTTATTTAAAGATAGTAATTCCAAAATATTTTATTTTCCTTTATCAAATATTTTATCTTTTTAAATCACTTTAGGATTTTATTTGCTCCAACTTGGTTTGAAGTTCCAATTGAATTCAAAAAGTTTCTTCTGGCCCTGAAAATCAAATAAAGTTTTATTTTATTCTTTTATTTTTCACATTACAAGATTTGGAAAATCTTGGGATGTGACACGTCTGAAGCGATCATAAGGAAGGACATATGCCAAGAAGTTCATGCTCATATTATGTAACTCTAGTTCATGTTTTTAATATTAATACATGTCTTGAGTGTTAGTATTGTTTTGTGGATGGACCGAGACTATGAGAAGAAGTTGTCCCGATTCGTACTTACCATTAAGATCTGATCTCCAAACGCGCGCGGTCACATATTAGGGAGTGCCTCTATGACCAGTTTCTTGGAGATGCCGGAGGACTAGGCTCCGTCGGCATCTCCCTAAAACTGGCCGTAGTGGTGTCCCTTCTCTCGAAAACCATCTTGCAGCTTTGTAACTTCTCTAACTAGATCAATACACCTGGGAGCTAACTAATTTCACATATTAGGGAGTGCCTCTATGACCAGTTTCTCGGAGATGCCGGAGGACTGGGCTCCGTCGGCATCTCCCTGAAACTGGCCGTAGTGGTGTCCCTGCTCTCGAAAACCATCTTGGAGATGCCTCAAACTGGCTGGAGGACTGGGCTCACAAGGATGCCTATTTATAGTACAAGCATCTCGACATAGTGTCGACACTTACGAAATAATGTCGACACTCACCCCTATTATTAGTGCTGACTCGTGTTTTGTCCCGGTTGGTGTCTCCAACCGGGACTAAAGGTTCATCTTTAGTCCCGGTTGGTGACACCATCCGGGACAAGGTACATGCCGCACGACATAATGTCGACACTCACCCCTATAATTAGTGCTGACTCGTGTTTTGTCCTGGTTGGTGTCTCCAATCGGGACTAAAGGTTCATCTTTAGTCCCGGTTGGTGACACCATCCGGGACAAGGTACACGCCGCACGACATAATGTCGACACTCACCCCTATCATTAGTGCTGCCTGGCCCAGCCTGAAATCCCTCCAACCGTCCCACTTTTAGAACAATGTCCCGCCATTTTTTCCCGCCATTTTTCTTCCCGCCATTTTTCTTCCTGCCAGTTCTTCCCTCCAGTTCTTCCCGCCAGTTCACTATATATATATGTAGGGTTGGCCTCCATTGTCATTGCACATCTCTAGACTCATATCTGCAACCTCGTCACTCTTTCCCATGGCTTCCACCGTAGCACTAACCCCCAGGGAGGCGGAGGCGCTTTGCACCTCGAACTACCCCTGCCCGCCGGGCTACTTTGTCCCTGTCGGCTGGATGCTGAGCGTCGGAGGCGTGCCGGTTCCTCCTGTCCCTCTAGGTGTGGCGTGCTGGATGGCCATCACGAACCACTACTACTTCGAGCTCACGCCGGAGCAGCGGAGGAATCCCAGATGGCATCCCGACTATTTCCCTACTTGGGAAGCCTTCTTCGTGGATCGGCGTGAGAGGGCGCTCGCCAGGCACGAGGAGGACGACCCACCTCCTCCTAACTTCAACGAGGCCGGCCGTCGGCTATGGTGGCGCGGTCGGACTCTCCAGAGCTTCATGGCCTATGACACTGCCGCCGACTCTAACCCCCGTCTGCGCTACCCTCAAGTCCAGCCCACACGTACTCAGCCTTCAAGGTTCAATTACGGCGACCCCGACGACGACAGCGATGATGGCGGCGGCGAGTACGACGACTACAGTGCCGAGTATTACAGGTGTAGGCAGGAGCATGACTGAATCACTCCAACATTCCGAAACAAGTTCGGCCGATTGTTACTTAATCTGGCCATGTATCTTAATTTTCAGTTCTTTTATGTATCTTAATTTTCAGTTCCAGTTCGGCTTTCGGGTTTCTTGGCTTTCGGGTCAAATGACCAATGTTATGGCTAGAATCAAGGCATAGTTTGTGATAATATGGCCATATTGTGCATACATGTGCATCATGGCATGGCAAACAATGTTGCAAGAGGAAGTTTTCCTTTTTATCGCACCAAAAAGGCATTTTCCATTTTCCGAGCATAAAAAACGGACGGTTTTGTGAAGCAACCACCAAATGGCTAATTCAAAAAACCACCAACACATTTTACAAAAATACTAGACCACCTTATATGGACAATGTACCAACAGGGGGATCTAAAACCTTTCCGTCCACCTCTGGTGAAAAAGACAAATTCCTGCCGAATCGGTAGGAAGTGGGTCAGATATGAACTACAGGTACATGATATGATGCTCATGATTTTTTACAAAAATCATTTTTAGGTTCACAATATGCTATTTTATCAAAAAAACGCAAGTTGAGCGAGGCTTGGCCCCGAGCTAAGAATCATCATGCCCGTTGTTCGACAAAGTTTGTCGATAGTTTAAAACGGGGATAAAAAAATAAAAAAAGATCGAAACAGTGCGAAACCTTCGCGTGGTGTTATATTATGTGAAATAGTTAGAAGGAAAAATCTCAAACTTGGTATATTGATTATGTCTCAAAAAAACCTTCACAAAATGACCTATCTCATTCGAGGTTTCTTGGCTTTCGGGTCAAATGACCAATGTTATGGCTAGAATCATAGTTTGTGATAATATGGACATATTGTGCATACATGTGCATCATGGCATGGAAAACAATGTTGCAAGAGGAAGTTTTCCTTTTTATCGCACCAAAAAGGCATTTTCCATTTTCCGAGCATAAAAAACGGACGGTTTTGTGAAGCAACCACCAAATGGCTAATTCAGAAAACCACAAACACATTTTACAAAAATACTAGACCACCTTATATGGACAATGTACCAACAGGGGGATCTGAAACCTTTCCGTCCACCTCTAGTGAAAAAGACAAATTCCTACCGACTCGGTAGGAAGTGGGTCAGATATGAACTACAGGTACATGATACGATGCTCATGATTTTTTACAAAAATCATTTTTAGGTTCACAATATGCTATTTTATCAAAAAAACAATGCAAGTTGAGCGAGGCTTGGTAAGATTCAAGTGTATACAAAAGATGCGGCATTTAAATATCCAATCAATTCAAAAATGTTAATACAAAAGATGCGGCATTAAAATATGATTTGCTCTAATAAAATAGGGTTAGATTCCTTTTTAGATGCTTAATATTTCTTATGTTCAAAGTTTTAGGATTTAACAATTTATTTTTGTTTGAATTGAATAATCAAAATTTATATGTAAGTGTTTTAATCATTTTGAAAAATTTCATGTAAAGTAAATATAAAATGTTTTTACATGGATGGATAGATATTATTTTTCTGAAAATTATGATATATTATTCATATTTTTCTGAGTTGAAATGAAAAAGATATGAATTTTCTAAATTCATATCCTATTTTTTGAATTAAAAATGCCCCTTTAATGCATGAAATAAATGCCCCCCCTTTAACACCGGTTCCAGACACGAACCGGTGTTAAAGGGGGGGGCGCATTTATTTCGTTTCGCGCGCGCACCCCCCCTTTAACACCGGTTCGGGGCTGGAACCGGTGTTAAAGGGGGGGGGTGTTAAATGCGCGCGCGAATCCCCCCCTTTAACACCGGTTCCAGCCCCAAACCAGTGTTAAAGGGGGGGTATTAAATGCGCCTTCCCCTTCCTTACTTCCCCCCAGAGCCAGATTGAACCGCCCGCCGCCGCGCGTAGAGAGCAGAGAGCAGCCGCGCCGGCGCCGCGTCCAGCCCTCGCCGTCGGAGCCGCCGACCTCGCCCTCGCCGTCGGAGCAGCCGCGCCGGCGCCGCGTCCAGCCCTCGCCGTCGGAGCCGCCGCCCTCGCCCTCGCCGTCGGAGCAGCCGCGCCGGCGCCGCGTCCAGCCCTCGTCGTCGGAGCCGCCGCCCTCGCCCTCGCCGTCGGAGCCGCCCTCGCCCTCACGCGCGCCAAGACCGCCACCGCCACCGCGCGCGCGTCATCAGAGCAGAGAGAAGCCACCGCCACCGCCCTCGGAGCAGAGAGAAGCCACCACCCTCGCGTGCGCCAAGACCGCCACCGCCACCGCCCTCGTCATCGGAGCAGAGAGAAGCCGACGACGATGCTGGCGCCTACAAGAACCGCACCGACGCCTTCGTGCTCGTGGTGGGGAGCTCTGTTTCCTCTGTTTCCTCCCTCTCTGTTTCCTCCTTTGGCGGAGGTGTGGAGCTCGCGCGCGCGGTGGCATCACCGGCCGGCACTCAGTGGAGCTCGCGGTGGCGCCACTCCGTCCACGCCTCTGCGTCCGGCAGTCGTCGGCGGCACTCAGTGGAAGCAGGCGGCCGACAGTTCGAGGAAGCAGGCGGCCGACAGTCGTCGGCGGCGCCCCGGTGCGGCCTGGCGCGGCCGCACGGGCGGGTATCTCTGTTTTTTTATAGGTCTTTGTTCCTTATAATTGTAGTGAAACTTTGTAGAAAGAAATGACATTGAAACAATATGAATAGACTTTGAATCAATCTGATTAGAAATAGAGAAATAAACCATGGGCATATATTTATCTCAAATACTACATTTGTACTCCATTCATCCACAAATATTTACCATCATTTGGTGAACAATGTGGGGAATATGTGTGAGCTATTAAAGATTTAGTCGTGTATTCATATTTGAGTAAAGTTTATGATGTTGTAACATCGATAATATTGTTTACTTAGTGTTGGTGGTGAACTTGATGGTCAAAATCGGGAAACTCGAAACTAAGATGGCATGTAATTATGGAGGGAGTAGTAGTATAGATAGGGTGTCAAGCGGGGCGGGTTCGCGGGCAACATAGTTTCACCATCTAATATAAATTGTACTACATGCATAGATTAAAACTTGTATACAAATTGGACTGCGTGTAGGTGTAGCTGTCTGAGACTAAATAATTGTCCGCAAACCCGCCCCACTTGTATACAAACTTGCATCCTGCCAACATTACCCTCTTGGGGGTGTCGTTGTGGAGCTCTGACTCATCCTGATTAAGGTTTGGACCCCTCGGAACTCGTTTAAATGATCAAGCATCCTTAGGGTTTTAATTTCATTGGTGTATTTATTTGTGTAATTTTGTATGAATAATATGTATATTTGTGTATGAATCCAAGTCCACTTGAATGTTTACACTCTTACTCTAGATAATATTATTGTTTTAGAAACTATGGATCCACTTAGTAGAAACCTTGAAGAAGAAGAAATAATGGAGAACATTATTGATGAGGACACCTCACAATATCTGAACTTGGAGGGACATAATGACAGCTCAAGTAGTCATGGAGACGATGAAGACTCCGGTGAACACAATTTAGTGATTACAAAGTCCGGCGAGGTATATGCATTGATTAAGCCTCTGCTGGCTTCCACCAACAATCTTCTTCTACATGTAGTAATTAACGCTTCTTTCTTCTTTTAGCCCTCTGGATCGACCAGCCAGCAACCATCTTCTTCTACGAAAAGAGCAAGCGAGGCGCGAGCCATCGGTTGAAAGATCGTGCAAAGTTCACGATCGAAGCAGTCCGTGTTGATGGCAGGCCGATGGAGCCCAAGAAGGCCGCAGACAAATTTGTTCGTCAGGCTGGAGTTCTTGTTAGGTACCAAATCCCAATCATAATTGAAAATTGGAATAAGCCAAAGAAGGGCGACGGTACCTTTGTCGATGAAAGATCCAAAGAAACGCTTTGGAATTTGTTGTTGGTAAATTTCACCCTTTCGCCAGAGGAGGATGAAAACAACCCGGTTATAAAGGAAAAGGTCAAAGAGTGGACTCTAAAGAAGATGGCTGATGCTTTCCGCAACTGGAAGACAAAATTGAACAAATTTTTCAAAGCTCGCGAGACTCCAAATTTCGAAGACGCATATTTTGCGAAGATAAGACCTCACTGGCCCGAATTTGTGACATATAAAAAAAGTGCTATAGCTAAAAAGAGGTCAGAAACCAATACGCTTAATGCCAAGAAGAAGGAATATCACCAGAGGACGGGGTTAGGTGGCTACATATCTCAGAGGCCTAAGTGGGAGGAAGTTGAGAAGGCCCTGCACGCTAGAGGGATCACACCCCAGACAGATGGGTGAGACCTACGTGCAAAGACTTGGTTCTACGGAATCGGGGCAAGGTTGGACCCAGAAACAGGATTGTGTATCTTCCCAACCCTCCTTGCCAAACCCGTCACTGAACTCATCACGGCATACGAGGAAACATCCGCCAGGACCTTCCATCCCGACAGAGAGAATGACCAGCTCACACGCGCCATCGGTAAAAAAGAACACCCTGGACATGCACGAGGCACAGGAGGTATGACGTGGAAGGATGGGTTTGCCGAGTGGAGCGACTCTTACAGATGGCACGGCAGAAAAGAAAAAGAGCGTACAGAGCGGATGACACAGATAGAACATGCACTTGCGGCACTGCAGGCGCAAGTGAATGCACAACAGAGCCATCAAGCTACCGGCCCATCTCAGCGGCACGAAGAACCTGCATTGGAAGCTGCCGGCGGCCCAGACTCTGCGCGGAAAAGCAGCGTGGCTTCCATGGAGAACGTGCAGCCCACGCTTGAAATGGCGGGTCCTCAATACCCCGTGGATGAGATCACGGAGAGCGAACACGCTGAGCTGCATGTGAGATTAATGGGCTTATCATTTAAGGTGGCTGTCGGCTATGCCTTACCTCCTGTAGCTGGTGGAACTTACCACTGCCGACCGATTCCAGATGGCTATGCTATTGTCGGGGTGGATGAGGTTGTGAAGGAATATGAGGAGCACAACTTGACCATTCTACAGGTGAAGGGGAAAATCAACTCAAATTTGCAGTGAAAACAACCATTCTTTGGAAGAAGGAACACATCGTGCTTCCAAATTGGAGGCCACTGGAACCCCCGCCGTCTCCGCAGTGTCAGCAGTCTGAGCCGCTTTTGCTATCTCCTGCGCGGCAGCCATCTCCTGCGCGGCAGCCATCTCCGGCGCTTCAGCCATCTCCGGCGCGCCAGCTATCTCCGGCCCGTCAGCCATCTCCGGTGCTTCAGCCATCTCCTCAGCGTAAGCGGAAGAGCACTGCCACAAAGAGCATCACTATCACTGCCACAAAGAAATCCGCAGGAAATCGTACGCCAAAGAGTTCAAAAAACTACGTCCTGCAGCCTTCCGCCAAGCCATTGCCGGTTTTACCGTGGAATCGCAGCGACGAGGAGACCAATAGGATCTCGGAATAAGAGGTCAAGAAATTCTTTGCACCTAGACGGGCCGAGCCAAAGGAGAAAATAGATCCGCCGGTGGTGGAGAAGTTTTACAAAAATCTTTTGAAACCTGAAACCCCACTTGTGCCGGACTACGAGCGCCAGATTTTGAAGGCGGATGCAAGGCGCCGTAGGGAGACTGAAAGTAGCAGTCGTGAGGCACCCCAGAAAACAGTTCCCATGCTCGGAGAGCAGGAAAACCAATCATGCGCCCCGCTCCAAATGTTCCACACACGGGACGCTCCTCCCGTAAATGATTATGATGCAGAGCTACAAAGAAAGGCCAATGAGATGGGGATGAGTTACATTGCATACTTGAACATCATGGGAGACAACTTGCCCAAATGCGATGCCAACCCCATACAGCCATGGAAGTATGGGAAGAATGTCGTCAAGAAAGAGGAGCTCAAGAATCTACCAAAAAAGATGCGAAAATTGCACAAGTGGTACCTTGATTTCTGCAAGACGAGAAAGGAAGAATGGATCACAACGCATATAAGAGATGAGATTTTCTTGTGCGGAGACGACGGGATCGACTTCAACATTCAAGACTTACATTTTCTATTCAATCAGAAGGAACTCGACAAAGCTGCCATCAGCCTTTATTGTGTGTAAGTACTATTTCTGTAATTTATATCTCATCTCATTCACTTCATTAATTGCATGTATATATATGCTCACCATATATGTATATACTATTATGCAGGAAAAAGGTTATGGAATGCAGGAAAGGAGGCCCTTTTGACATTGGGTTTGTTGACCCAAATAGAGTTCATGAAGAAGTGGTAAGAACCAAACCCGGGCAAACAGAAGATTACATGCTAAGGTCTTTACTGAGACAACAAACCAAAAGGGAAATACTATTGCCTTACAACTTCTCGTGAGTACTGTTACCCTCTCTCTTGTACACATTCTATTTCGGCTTACTCGATGTTAAGTGTAACAGATGATGAGTTATGCGTGCGTAGGTTCCACTTTATTCTGCTAGTCATTCAACCCGACTCAGGAAAAGTCCTTGTCATGGACTCGTTACGAAAATAAAAAGAGATATGGGCAGACTTTAGAGAGATGCTCCAGAGGTAATTTCAATCATATTATCGCACTAGATCGGCAACTTTCGTGACAACAAGTAATTAATTACTCCTTTATCCATTTTCTTTGCCGGACAGGGTTTGGAAAAGGTTCACGGGCAGGGCCGTGGGTGAATGGTCAGAAGAACTAAAATTTGTACACCAAAATGTAAGTAATACTAGCTAGCTAGGTCTGCGTATCTCTTTGATTCTGCTCCCAATTCCATTATATCATGCTTTATTGATTATTATTTTGATTGAACTCTCTATTCTCGTAAAGTGCACGCATCAGGGACACGACAATAACTTATGTGGGTACTATGTTTGTGAGTTCATTCGCAACACGATATGTGCGAAGGGCCAAGCCGCACTAGAACAACTTAGAGTAAGTAAACAAAGTCCACAACATTATTTTATTACCATCAATTGTGTTGAGTTTTATTCTTATATATATTGACGGCCCATTCTTCATATATATTCAGATCGAACGGATGCGGGACCAACTCCTGCCATTTGAACGCATACGAGCCATTCAAGAGGAATTAGCGGGGTTCATACTTGATGAGGTCGTCACGCCTGGCGGAGAACTCTTTAGATATCCACCAAAATGAACGATGACGATGTATGTGCCGATGACGATGTATGTGCCGATGACGATGTTTGTGTATAATAATAGTTGCTTAATTATTCATGTACTCGTATGTACCGATGACTATGTATGTGTATACCTCTCCCGATCGATTCCCCCTCCCCCCTCCCGCATAAATACGCCCAGAACGGGGCAGAGGCAGAACTCTGCCCTGGCAGAGATTTAGGCCGTTTTCCTGCCGCGGCAGGAAAACGGCCTAAATCTCTGTCGCGGCAGAAGAACCTTTAACACCAGTTCCAGCCCCGAACCGGTGTTAAAGGGGGGGCTGAGGCCTGCGGCAGCCCCACGTGCGCCACCCTTTAACACCGGTTCGTATAAGAACCGGTGTTAAAGGGGGCCCCCCTCTAACACCGAACCCTCAACAGCGGTTGTAGAACCGCTGTTAGAGGGCCCTCCCAACCGGAATTAAAGGGGGGTCTGCACTAGTGACTAGAAGAAAACCACCCAGGAACTTAGAGATTGAACATGTTTCTCGTACAGTGGCTTCCGTGTACAGCCACATGCTAAATGGGCTCTGGCTTAGTCAACTACATAGTGGAAGACCCATGCATTGGCATCTTTAGGTTAACTAGAATTGTGTAAGGGAACTCGAAACCCTACATTGGTGCCTGGATGACAAGCTGTCAACACCCGGATTTTTAATCCCAGATGCCTGTTATGCCATACATCGCAATCCCAGGATTACCATTTTTGTGAGACATAACAGAATTGGATACCATAGTACATCATCCATTACAAACGATAGATAAGTTCTTAAACAAATAGGGATATCATGATCCAGTTCATAATACAACATCAAGCAGCAGAATACGTAATAATAACGGTAGCGTAGGCGAAGATCCATCTTTGGGGTCACAGGCAATGCTGACGATGGGAGATGATCCTAGTTGTCGTAACCTTCCTGGGTTCCATCCTCCAGGTACTCCTCTTCATAGTCTGGCCATGGGAATAGCCAGGGACAAAGCCATGAGTACTCTTTAAGTACTCGCAAACTAGTACTAACAGGTAAGGGGTTTTTGGATAATAGGACACTAGGCTCTAAGGTTGTTTTGCAAAAGCCAGGTTTATCTCTACTAAGTTTCAAAGCTAGTCACAATTTTAGAACTCCTAAGTGGGATCTTGTAACTCATGTCACAACTCTATTGTGGTCAAGTCAAAGTCTCAATTCATTTCACAAGTCATTTTGAAAAGTCTTACGGGGGAATAGTATGGCCACTCCAACTGTCCATAACCGCGGACGCGGCTATTCGAATAGTTTGACACTCTGCAGAGATTGTACACTTTCACCACAACATTCGATACATCCGTCAGGAACAAATCCTGAATTAACCATACTCAGTATGCGGATAATCAATCCTAACCTTTCGATTACACGCCTTAGTATAAGCACCTCTCTTGTGAGTTTGGCCTCCCAACCATGACCAACTGTCATCTTGGGTACTGCACAGGTGGACAATCTTCACAAGGTAGCCTCAGCTCAGACCTTGGCCGTGAGGGAACTAATACTAAGGAATATAAGTTTCTAGTCAAGCCCTACCCAATATTCGGGTATTATGGTTGTACGATAAAATTGGAATGGTATCGCATCCAGACAACCATCAGTTTTATAAAGGGCTAAGGCTCATGCCTCAACATTTTCATCACCAAAATCATCAAGTGTTTGGAAACACATGTCCAAAACATTTCAATAGAATGATCCATCATTCCAAGGTTTTCACAACCATTTTTCCACCAAGTATTCCCATCTAAAGGTTGATCAAGTTTTATGCTTAGCACTAGCATCTACAGGTGGGGGTAGTACTAATGTGGGGTGGTAACTAGTGGAGTTTCAACTAAGGACAACCTTATGTCTCAGGCTAATATCAAGGTTTCTAACTTAGGCCAAATTTTATGCTCTTTATGCAACCTTCAAATATCTTTCTAGTATCTATAAGTCACTTAAGTAAACTCTCAGTAAGCTTTGATAAAGAAATAAAGTAAGAAGCTTGTAAGTAAAACTAGGATTGGTTTATCAAGTGGGTATGGTCACATATGCTTAAGGCATATAGTAGTCATAGAACAAGTATGGGTTTGTTGCATCAGTAGGGTATCTTGCAAGGGTTAGCTTGAATAGGTATAGTATCAGCTTGCATCATTATCAGTATAAGCTTGCTAAATTGCAAGTGTTAGCTTGCAAGGTTAATAGCTTGCCTTGAGCAGAGCAGTGATTGAAGTTCTCCTCGGCTTCTTCTTCATAGTATCCTCCTTCCTCCTCTTATCCTTGGTCGGTACTAGCGTCTATGAATAAATACGAGGTACACAATCACCAAACAATACTTAAATACTTGCAATCATCACACACAAGGGTCCTATAGATGATCTAGCATCATCTCTGACATTACAAGGTTAAGGCTTGATTTAATTCCTTTTATTTTTAGAAAAGTAATTTCTACTTATTGAAAAACTACTTAAGATTTAATATTCTCCAAACCAAGTATGGGATCATGTTGACACATGTCATCACCACATATTGTAGTCCATGGGAATGTGATTTAAAGTGGTGTCACAATTTAATAAGGTTTTACCCTTTTATTTTATTTAAATAAAGTGAATAGAAATGCCTATGTAGCATTCTTTTATTACTTGAACATTATTTCTGCAAGTAAACCTATATATTTTTATATATTCTGAAAGGTATGGTTAAATGTGATTTTTGTGAGTTTGAATCAACTCAAAAACTATTATGGTTTAAATTTGAAAAATGTTTGAATGCAGAAAAGCTTCTGCCTTGTTATTTTTACCATGGGTGATCTATAGATCCAAATGACTTGAATCCAACGGGCTTGGATTCGGCATTCACAGACCTTTCCAACAAAATTGGTTTCATTCAATCTGGTGCACTGACTCGATCTGGGTTGATTTTTGAAGTTGGGTACAGAAGTGTGTTTGAATTGAAATAGAAAAAGGTTTAATTTGAATAACTGGGCTGCGCGGGAAAAGTTACTGGGCCGGCCTGCTAAGCGCAGTGCTCCCGCGGGCTGCTTAAGTGGGTGTCCCCACTTGTCAGTGACACGGGGCTGGGCGAAGCGGTATGGGGCGACGTGGATCGTTCGATCTAGTTCTAATCTAATGACTGGGAGTCATCGTCGACGCGAGACAACTCCGGCGAGAACGAAACCTAGCGCGGCCAGTGAGGGTTGCTGGGGCTCACCGGGGTACTGGCGAGGGTCGGCAAGGCGGGCGAACGACGAAGTCGACGACGGTGAACTCAGGGGTGGTCGCGGTAGCTCCTGGGGTGGCTGCAATCACTGGCTCCCATCTTCTCTGGCAGCAGCAGGCTCCAGTGAAATTCCGGCGAGGTGGTGCTCGCCTTGCTCTGAGAATGGTGTGGCACGATCAGTGAGGAGAGGGGAGTGAGATGGTGTGAAGAAATCGTGCGGGGGTGGCCTCTATATATAGTCGAGCGAGGGGACCGTCGGGGCGCACGGTGAGCTCGTCGGGGGCGAGGTTACAGGCGGCTAATGGCATGGGCAAGGGTAGGGGACGGTGCGGTGTCTCCTGGCGATGCTCAACGACATGGTCTTGAGGCATGGGGTGGTGTGGTTTGGTCTAGAACGGGCGGTTCTCTGCGCGGCAGAGGCGGCGTCTTCGACGGCGGGCGGTGGCTGTGCGGCACGGGGCGGCAAACAGGGATGTCTGGTGGTCTCCTGGGTTGATGGCGATCGTGTGTGCACGTGGTGAGGGCGGCGCGCGGTCTGTGGGTGATGGTCGAGGGTGGCGCTCTGGCACACGCTCAGCATGGTCTGAGCGCGGCTTGTGCGCGTGGTCCATGGCTTGGCAACGCTCGCGGCTAGGACAGGGAGTGGCGGTGGACGGTGGGCTGCCTCCCAGACATGCTGGCTAGGCTTGCTGCTGCTCCTAGCTTGCTGTCGACTATGGGGTGGCAAGAGGGTGCTCGGCTATTCACCATTGATGACAATGGCAAGCTCACAGTGGTGCTAGTGCCTGGCTAATCTTCCTAGATGATCTACTGAGTTGTGTGTGAGCTAAATGGGGAACCAGTTAGGCAAGAATCACTGCTCACAATAGTGTTTGATGTTTGTTTGATTTGTGTCTGCAACCTATTTGATGAAATGGCCGCATGAACTCAAGTTTTGAATTTTGAAAAGATTTTTGGTGGGTTTGCTAGATTGGTGCTGGTGAGTCTGCAGATGCTTGGGTTTTGAAAGTTGAGCTTGTTTGAGTGGTTTTTGAAAAAGTGGGATCTTCCCATATGAAGAAGATTCAATTTTGAATTGTCATTTAAACTATGCATTTGAAAGTTTCTGGATGATCACAAAGTGGGCCTTGATACCTTGTTGTGAGTATATTCAAGGGGTGCAAAGATCCAGAAAATTTTCTATTAGGTTCTGAAAGTTTGAGACAGCCAAAGTAGGCATGGGAGTTAAATTGGCCAAAATGACCATTCATTTCATATATGTGTTTTGATTTACTTGTATTTAGGAAAAGTGTGGGAAATGTTTTAGATGATGTTTATTTCACCTAAGAAACATTTTACAAGCAATGGCTCACACAAACAAGTTGGTTTAAAAGAATTTCAAAATCCATGCATACACATATGCATGCATTCATGAGTTTATTTAGAAAAGTTTTTGTTAACCCTAAGTTTGATGATTAGAAATTGATGATCCAAGCTTAGTATTTTTGGGATGTTACACAAGCTAGCATTGTGTATTGGGAGGACTCCTATGGAAAGACTTTGTCACATTCTCAATATGTCAGTACTCCATCTTGGTGAGTACTTATCCAGCGGCCACTGGTGGCATCAAGATGAGATTGTGTCATGTGGGTAAAGTGTACAACTTCTGCAGAAGATCAAAATTCTATGTAATTAGCCGTGTCCCCGGTTATGGATAATACTGAGCAACTAAGGCCTGAAGCTATGGAAGATCTCGACATTCCAATTTCTCAAAGTTAAAACTTGAGGGTGACAACAAGGGATTTTGAAGCACTTGGAGTTTTCCAAGAAGTTCAAAAAGATTTGACAATAGATCAAAACTATTTTGAAAAGATAGGATAAAACTATATTGCTTTCTGCAAATGAGCCTAAACCCTACTTAGCCAAATATGCATGTAATGATAGGATCCACTTATTTCTACATAGTAGTGAAACTTGCCAATACAATTCAAATGTATTGACCCTTGTTTGATGTTAGTGAAGTTTATTGTTTAGGATTACAAGACTATAACCAACATGACTGCCTGTGGCACTTTGAAGATGAAGGACTCCATGCGTTATAGATATTCTGCTGCAATGTAATGTGATAGCCAAATGAGCTATGTAAGATGTAATGAATTATTTTATTCCTGGTTATAAAGTTGTATTATGACCTTTGTTTCTTGGTATTACATCTTAACTGTGGATGCTAGCTATTGATCCAGGGACTAGCATTGTAAACACAGGGATCTCTACCTTATTAAAGGTTGGGAACCTTACAGATGGTATCAGAGCACTGTGTTGCTTGTAGGATTGTAACCCTAGGATTGGACAAAACCCCTTAGAAAAATAGGAGTTGTTTTTGTTCCAAAACTTATTTACAAACAATCTTGTAAACTCTTTCCTCAACCATTTTGGATTTTGATTCTACATCTCTTCTATTTCAAACTTGATGGACAAAGCCTACCCCATGGCCAAAGACTTCACCATGTGCTAAAGATTTCATCAACTCTAATGACTTCAACATCTTCAAGTGATTTCAACTTAGTTTCAGCAAGGACTTCAACTTAGACATCACTAAGGACTACAAGTGAAAACCAAGAGACACTAGATTGCCTACCAAAAGACTTTGATATCATTTTAGAGTATGGATCATATTGACCTATGAGGTGTGACTATACTAATTTAATTATTTCAAGAAAACTTGTTGTTTCCTTGAACTCATGAGTTAATCTCATAAGTTGATTAGTGATTAGTTGCTTGTTGATTGCTTGATTGTTTGATTGAACTTGGTTGGTATTGAGTGGTCTGTTAAATCTTCTTAAAAACCTATCCACCAATACTTATCCCTATCAAACCAACAGATGCCTCCCCGTCGTGCCAATCCCAACCCCAACAACAACATCACTCCCGATATGCAGCAGTTGATGACAGGCCAAACTCAACTGATGCAGATGATGACCACACTCATACAGAATTACAACAACAACAACAACAACAACAACAACAACAATAACAATAACAATAACAATAACAACAACAACAACAACAATCAGAATAATCCTCCAGCACTTGACATGCTCACCAAGTTTCTGAAACTTAGGCCTGCAAGATTCTCTGGAATAACTGATCCAATGGAAGCCAATGACTGGTTACGTTCAGTGAATAAGGACTTAGTGACTGTTGGTTGCACCGATGAAGAAAAGGTTAGGTTTGCAGCATTTCTACTTGAAGGACCAGTAGCAACATGGTGGGACAACTTTTAGATCACCACTCCCCTTGAAGATGTAACTTGGGCTATTTTTGAGGATGGATTCAGAACAACTCACATATCACCTGGAGTGATGTACTTGAAGAAAAAGGAATTTCACAATCTAAAACAGCGTCACCTCGGTGTGGCTGAGTATATTGAAGAATTCAACAATCTGGCACGCTATGCACCAGATGAAGTTGATACAGATGCTAAGAGAAAGGAGAAATTTCTTGAAGGACTTAATGATGAGTTGAACCTGCAGCTAGCTGTTGCCTATGTCCCAACTTATCAATCACTCTGTGACAAAGCCACTATATTGGAAAACAAGATGAATCAAGTTGAGAACAGAAAGAGGAAGCAAAAACTCAAGAATCACTCAGGATCATCAAAGAAGAAGCATTCATTCAAAAAGAGCAATGAAGATTCTGAACCACATTAGTATCACCACAACAACAATGGAAGTGAGAATAATGGAAATAATACTGACAATGGAGATGACCTTGGTCAGAACCAACATGACACTTTCAAGAAGAAAGATATTAGCCAGTTGCAGTGCTATAATTGCAAGGAACTTGGACACTATGCATCAGACTGCCCTGAGAAGAAAAAGAAAAAGGAAGCTAGAAGAGCCAATGGAAATGACTCCAATGTGACCCAGAAAGGACATGTGAACCACATTGACATGGATGGAAACTTTGAAGAGATAGAAGAAGTGGATGTCAGGAACTAGATAACTCAGTTGAGTCAAATAAGGATTCCTTGTCTGGATATAAAGTGTTGAACCCATAGTCAAGTGAACCATCAATGTAACCCTATGAGACTTTATTTTAAGGGTGGTAGTACCCTAGTTGTCTTCAAGCCAATTTGTAAACCTAGCCTTCCCAAATCTCGGGACGAGATTTATTTTAAGGGTGGTAGCCTGTCACATCCCAAAATTTTCCAAATTTTGAAATGTGAAAAATAAATAAACAAAATAAAATTTTGTTGAAATTTAGGGTAAGAAGAAACTTTTTGATTCCAATTGGAAATATCCAAACTTATTTTGATCAAATAAAATCCTAAAGGGATTTAAAAAGATAAACAAATAAAAAATAAAGTTATGATAGTTGGAATTACTATTTTGGATCTTTAAATAAAAAGATATGGTTTTTATAAACCAAAGGTAGAAATATAAATAAGGATTATTTTATAGAGCCAAATTAAATCTTGGCCAAGCTTTTGAAATAAAATAGTTCTATTTGATAAAATGAGTAAAGGTTTAATAAATTAAAATAATCAGGATTTATTAATATCCTATTTTATTAAAGTAAAGGCTTCTTCATTTTAAATAAACACTAAAACTTGTTAATTTATTTTAAATAAGTTTTCCAAGTGTTTTATTTATTCAAATAAAACCTACTGAAATGATTTTGGTATTATTTAGATTTCAAATGGAGTTTTTAATAAATAAAATCCTATCTGAATTAATGACTAAGGTCTATTTTATTGCTTCCTTGCTTCCTGTATCGCCGGCTCCGCCGCAGCCAAAGCGTGCGCCGCCGCCCAACCATGGTCAGAGGAACCGTGTCCGTTAGATCTTGATCCTTTGGCTGAGATTAGAACTTAAGCGAAAGGGTATTGTGTGCTCTGTGCCACACGATCTCACTTAAATCCTGCGGTCCAGAAAGCTCGATCCAAATGAAACGGTACCGTCCAATAAGAAACAGCCACGTGGACAAGGTTTAGATTAAAACAGAAATTTGAATCTGATTGATATGCACACTTGTAAAAATCATAACTTTAGTTCTACACGTCCAAATTTTGCAAATTTTATACCAATGGATTCAGCAAGACAAGTACTTTTCAACCATGCACTTTGTTTAATGTTTTGCTTCTGTAAAATTGGTTGAATTTGCAGAAACATGTGTAGGCTTATTTTGAATATAAAAATTGTTCTAGATATAATTTTAATGTGAAATCTTTGCAAAATGGTTTGTTGTGAACCTACTGACCATATGAACCAACTTATGGATTTAAAAATGTATTTTGTGAAGTTTAGGAATAAATATTTGAATTAACTCATTTCTAGTCAAATAAAAATAATGTTTATGGTTTAGAAATGATTTTTGAGTGAAACCTTTGGGAAATGATTTGATTCAAACCTTCTGACCCTAAACACCAAGTTTTGAGAATTAAAATATATTTGGTGAACTCCTTAAAGAATATTGCTTTACTAAAAGCATTTTCAACCACATAAAATATTGATTTGATTTAGAAATGGTTTATAGATAAAACCTTTTGCAAATGGTTTTACCACTTTAGTAAATGACCATTTTTGAACTTTATAATTCTTAGAGCCTAGTAGAAACCACTTTTGCAAATAAAACTATCTTTTGCATGCTTGCATGGATGACCTTGTTTCTATTATTTTATGTGTGATAAATTGGTTGGAATGCTAGTTGAATCTATGTTTGCTTGATTGAATTGTAGTGGAATTAGAAGAGTGTCATATTTGCAAGATCAAGAAGTGAACCATCATTCTCTACTAAAAAGGCAAGTGACACTATCATCCATGTCCTACTATTTTCATTACACTTAGTGGATTTTTGAAACATGCATGATAAGGACTACTATATTTTATGCTATGCTAAATCCTAATAGGATACCCTTATATATCCCTTAGTGGAAACAATGTAGTTGTAGTATGCTTAGCCCTGCTATACATTTGGGATGGGATACATGATATGACTATATGAAGTATTGAAAAGATATATGTTTTATATAATAAAAGAAGTACTCAATGAACCACCTGGGTGGACAAGGATACTCAAGATTGGACAAGGTGGCAACAAAAGGAACCATGTTTATATGGCTATCTATTTTTGTATGTGCACTAGAATAAAACCACCCAGGGACTTAGAGTTGAACATGTTTCTCGTACAGTGGCTTCCGTGTACAACCACATGCTAAATGGGCTCTGGCTTAGTCAACTACATAGTGGAAGACCCATGCATTGGCATCTTCAAGTTAACTAGAATTGTGTAAGGGAACTTGAAACCCTACATTGGTGCCTGGATGACAAGCTAGCATTGTGTATTGGGAGGACTCCTATGGAAAGACTTTGTCACATTCTCAATCTGCCAGTACTCCATCTTGGTGAGTACTTATCCAGCGGCCACTGGTGGCATCAAGATGAGATTGTGTCATGTGGGTAAAGTGTACAACTTCTGCAGAAGATCAAAATTCTAAGTACTTAGCCGTGTCCCCGGTTATGGACAATACTTAGCAACTAAGGCCTGAAGCTATGGAAGATCTCGACATTCCAATTTCTCAAAGTTAAAACTTGAGGGTGACAACAAGGGATTTTTAAGCACTTGGAGTTTTCCAGGAAGTTCAGAAAGATTTGACAAAAGATCAAAACTATTTTGAAAAGATAGGATAAAACTATATTGCTTTCTTCAAATGAGCCTAAACCCTACTTAGCCAAATATGCATGTAATGATAGGATCCACTTATTTCTACATAGTAGTGAAACTTGCCAATACAATTCAAATGTATTGACCCTTGTGGCTGCAACTTATGATGGTGTAGTTTTGTTTGATGTTAGTGAAGTTTATTGTTTAGGATTACAAGACTACAACCAACATGACTGCCTGTGGCACTTTGAAGATGAAGGACTCCATGCTTTATATATATTCTGCTACAATGTAATGTGATTGCCAAATGAGCTATGTAAGATGTAATGAATTATTTTATTCCTGGTTATAAAGTTGTATTATGACCTTTGTTTCTTGATATTACATCTTAACTGTGGATGCTAGCTATTGATCCAGGGACTAGCATTGTAAACACAGGGATCTCCACCTTATTAAAGGTTGGGAACCTTACAGTACATAACGAAAGCAAACCTGATTTATAAAGCCCAAAATCCTTCTTCTAGTATTACTGCCTTCAAATGCAACATATTTCCTCAGTTTTATCCCATGGTCACATGGTACTTCCCAATCGAGATCTAGGCCCTCCCAATCGGGGTCGTAGATCATGAGTGGTACCTATAAGGGAAGGAAAAGCTACAAATAAACACGATTGCATGCACATTTCAAGTCTTGGGTCGAGGTAATTACCAATGCCTAACCATTGCCGAGAAAACATAGGAACTCACATCAGGGAGGGAAGACTCGATGTCGGAGAGAAAGTTGTCGCTGCTCGACTGGTCGTCCTTATCGTTCTAGGGCGGCATGGCGAATGCGGCCACGGCGACGCGTCGACGACGGTGAGGAGAGAGAGAGAGAGGAGGATAGTGAGTGGAGAGAAGAAGTGGGGAAAGTGAAGTGCATCAATGTTGCAACATTGACTAAATTGGCATGCTAAAATGGTTTAATTGATACAATATCCCGTGGCTGGATTACTATCTCATATCTAATACTCCCTCCGTTTCTTATATAAGGTGTATAGTTTTTTATGAAAAATTCCATAATATAAGGTGTATAGAGAATTCTATGATTTGTTCCTCTTATTTAGGAGGCAATTATTCCAATCGGGAGAGAGAGGATACCCAGATTTCGTATGTTCCCTCTATATCATGTCAATCACCTAGGGTATTCACGTCCGAAAGCAACGAAATTTTCCCTCCTAGCCTGTGCGCTAATATTCGTGCAAGGAAACTATACACCTTATATTAAGGAACGGAGGGAGTAGTTTTTCTCTTCCTTCATTTTAATTTGTAACATTAATCATGTACTTACTCCTTCCAATTTGTTTGACTTATAGCAACATACAAAATCTGATGTACCGAACAATATAGGATTATGGTTTATGGTTTAGGGTCTAATGAACAGTTTATAATTGTACTAACCCCTTAACCCTTATTCCTAAATCCTAGACCTGTGCGTCCAATAGATCATTGTCTCCTACTTAGTAAGTTTTTTATTGATCCCACAGAGCATTATATTACATCATAATCATGTCAACTACAAGGTACTTATATATCACCTTGTTTAGTTATGGTTTCAATGAATGAGATGTATGATACGTCCAAAACGTATCTACTTTCTCAAACACTTTTCCTATTGTTTCTCCTCTAAACTTATGTGATTTGGATGCAACTAACATGGACTGACGCTGTTTTCAGCAGAATTACTTTGGTGTCTAGTTTTTGTGCAGAAAATCAACTATCAGGAAAAATCCGAGAAAATATGCCAAAAATACTATTTCACCAGAAGATCCACGGAGCCAGAGTATGAGACGGAGAAGGGGCCTAGGAGGCCCACACCCCAGCTAGGCGTGGGCCCACCTCTATTCACGCCTAGGGGGTGCAGCCACCCTAGGAACCCCCTCGGGTTCCCTCTGTGCCTATAAGTTGCCTCTCGACCTAACAACCGAGGGGGGTTCGATAGTTTTCCAGAAAGAGTTCCGCTACGCCGCCGCCACCAGAAACCAAGATTCGGATCCAGAAACTCCGTTCTGGTACCCTGCCGGGACGGGGAATTTGGAGAGGATCATCGCCATTGTCATCACCAACGCATCTCCATCAGCCATCCATGTTTCCCTCATCCATGAGTGAGTAATCCCCCACTGTAGGCTTGGGGATGGTAGGGATTGGATGAGTTCTATCATGTAATCGAATAAGATTGTTACGGCATAGTGCCTAGTGTCACTATTAGTGCTATTTGAGTTTGTTGCAACTTGTTGGGTTTAATGCTTGTCACTAGGGACTAAGTGCCATGATCTCAGATCTGAACTTATTATTGAATTATTATGATAGTATTTTTGTGATCCTATCTTCAAGTTGTGTACACATATCATTGTCCGGATCCAAAGGCCCCAAAGTGACAATAATTGGGACAACCGGAGGGGATGGCTGTGGTGTGAGGATCACGTGTGTTCATGGAGTGTTAATTCTTTGCTCTGGTGCTCGATTAAAAGGAGCACCTTAATTGCCAGTAGTTCCCTAGTGGCCCCGCTGCCACGGGCTGGCTGGACAGAAGATGTTGTGCAAGTTCTCATTGTGAGCATGTATGACTATATATGGAGCACATGCCTAGGATTGCTTAGTACTTGGATGCTTGTTATTATTTATCTACAATGCCCTAGATCTTGAAGTTACATGTTTAGACTCGTCCATGCAATGCCCGTCCATCCATCCCTATGCCTACCGCACTCGAATCCCAATGTTTACTGTTACTGTTACTATTGCTCCTGTTTCACTGTTGCTGTTGCTTTGCTGCTGCTACTACAAACTGTTGCTACTGATAAACATCTGAGAGAAAGAACTATTTCCAGTTGCAGCTGAACTGAAAACTCGGTTGTTAAGGCTTGCAAGTATTCTTTGGCTCCCCTTGTGGCGAATCAATAAATTGGGTAATACTACCCGCGAAGACTGTTGCGATCCCCTACACTTGTGGGTCATCAAGACTATTTTCTGGCGCCGTTGCCAGGGAGCATAGCTTTATTTGTAAGTTCAATTGGATCTATTATTGTTCTCTGCTACTCCTTTCATCATGGGGAAGACACGTGATAGAAAGTTCCCTATTTTACCATCCACTACAAGAAGAGGTACAGTCCTAAACACCTCTGCTGATCTTGATTCACCATTTGTTATAAGTAAGCTTGTTACACCACCACCACATACACATTCTACACACACTTCTACTACTGTTGAGTCTAAAACAACTTTTGATACTCATGATGTTACTTCTACTATGCTTGATGCGAGTGGTTCATTAGGTCCTTTTCTTGATGCTATTATGGCTAGTCTAGGAAATACCTAAACTCCTAGTGATGACACTATTACACCTGTTAGCTCAGCTGAGTCTAGAGAGAGTTATGATATTAATGATGGTTACATTGAGTTCACTGATAAATTTGTTGAAGAGTACCGAAACACACATGGTACTAGTGCTATTAAGAGTCTCCTTTCAAGACACACCATTATTCCTATGTTGTCCTCTGATCTTAAGTTTGTCACCTCTCCCATAGATATTAGAGATAAAGATTATGATTTCTCTCTTGATTTATCCTATTTGCACATTGTTGAGAAAGAACCTTTTTGTGGGACTAAAAATGAGAGTGTTGTGGCTCATATGAATGAGCTTCTACTATGAGTGCTTTATTCTCTGATGATTTTAAAATGCGCAAGTACTTTGTTACTAAGATCTTCCCTTTTTCACTAAAAGGAGAAGCTAGGGATTGGTTTAATAGATTACCTCTTGGTTCCATTGATAGTCCTGATTGTTTGATTGCTTCTTTCTTCCAGAAATATTTTCCTCCTAGTGCTAGACATGCTGCTTTACAGAGACTTTTTGATTTTAAACAGGGAGAAGAAGATAAACTGTCTGAGTCACGGACAAGGTTTTGTGCCTTGATTTATGCACATCCTAGATGTTCATTACCTAAGAATGATTGTCACATCCCAAAATTTTCCAAAATTTGAAATGTGAAAAATAAATAAAAAAATAATTAATTGTTGAAATTTAGGGTGAAAAGAAACTTTTTGATCCCAAATGGAAACATCAAAACCCATCTTGAACAAACTTTGACTGAAAAGGGAATCAAACAAAATTTCAAATCAAGTGAAATGCATTCATCAATGAATGTATCCTGAAATTAAACACTTGGAAAAGTTAAACCAAAACTCCAAATCTTAATGGAAGAAAATCATTTCCAAGATCTCCCTAAAACTATGGATTTTATCCATATAAAAATCTATCAACAAACATTTATAAATGATCAAAAAGGATAAACAAAAATATTATAAAACCATAGGAATTGGTTTCATTTAATTTGGAACCATGGATAAAAACTTATGAATTTAATAAGTTAAAAGGAAATAATTTCCAAAGCCAATAAATCTCCTAGCTAAAATCAATACCAAATTGTGAGAAAAATAATCCCAAAAGGATTTAAAAAGATAAACAAATATTAAATAAAATTATACAAATTGGAATCACCAAATTTGGATCTATAAATAAAAAGATATGGATTTTATAAGGCAAAGAAAGAAAGAAAGAAATAAATAAATAAGGAATATTTTAAAAACCAAATTAAATCTTGGCCAAATCCATAAACAAATAAAAGATTGTTGAATAATAAAAAGGAGAGAAGATTATTTAAATAAAATCATAAGGATTGAACAATATTCAATTTTATTTAAATAAAGACAAGTTGCCTAAACTAAATAATTAACCCCAATAAAATTATTTAGAAGACAAATTAAATCCATAATCAAATGGATAAAGATAATCCAAATAAAATAGAGGGGTAAAGAATATTCAAATAAAAGTATATGGGATTGAACCATATTCAAATTATTTAAATGAAGACAAAATCCCTAATAAAAATGATTAAATAAATCATGAGAAAATAATATAGTGGAATTTGCCAAAGAGGATTAAAAGTTATTTAATTAACTTAAAAATAATAAAATAATTGTTTGAATAAAATTTATATGGGTTAAAAAACCATATTTGATTTTATGGGAATAAAGACAAATGCCCAATTTAAATGAATATTAAATCATATTAAAATATTTTAAATAATTCAAATGAATTATTTAACACACTAATGAATAAATAAGACCTAATGAAAAAGGTTTGATAAACATTTGAATTTAAAATAAAAGGTTAAATCATTAGAATAAATAATATGGATTAGAACCATATTCAAAATCCTATTTAATAAAGACAAAATGTCTATTTAAAAGAAATAACAAACCATATGAGAATAAAAGAAATATTCTAAAATGGTCTTTAAAATACATTAATAAACAGTAATTAAACTTACTAAAAGTTTGGAAAAGTTTTGAAAAGATTTGATGAATAAATCTGATTTCAAATGAGAGTTTAAATTCAAAACAGGAAAATAGAACTAGAAAAAGGAAAAAGACCATTGATGCGAAATAAAGACAAATGCCCAAACAAAAGAAAAAAATGAAACAAACCTAGCCCATCAGGCCCAGCAGCCAGCCCACCTGTCTCCTTCCCCACGAAGCATTTTCTCACCCGCGAACATACCCCCTCACTCGCTGACACCTCGGTCCCACGCTAACTCAGTGCTAGCTCACCATCGTCTTTAACCTCCACTGACCCCGCCCCTCACCTCGTTGCCATTTTCTGGCCGTGTTTAAATTCGCTTTAATTCGCATCAATGATGGCTTTAATCTCTCTAGAGACCACGCGCTACTAAACGCATGTCTCCCCTTTACCTTTCCCCTCACTCACCGGCCCCTCTCTACCACCGCACTGCCCTAATTTCTCGCTTGCAGCCCACTGCCCCGTCGAGCTTATTCCCTCGATCCCGATGAGCACCACCACCCCCACTACCCCTGACTCACCCGAGTATGCTCGACAGTGTCTCTCGCATCCGCCCGTATTCTCTGTTCGCCCGCGCACGCCCCACAACCTCGACTACGTCATCAACAGAGCGTCGTCGTCGACTGTGTCCACTCTGACAACCTCTCCCCGTAAGCCTCGTGCACCCCTTCCTCTCTGGACGATACCCCTTCAATCTCCATTACTTCGCGCATCTAACACAACATCTGCTTTGACTTGGCATGCACCATAACCTCGCCAACGATGACGAATAGACGCGCCGTCGCCAGGAGCTTCTCCGGCGAGCAATCCCCGACGTCACCGTGCTCCCCTGTCCCTGCAATGACCACCTCGAGAACCAGCACTCCATGGCAAACTCGGTGAGCATTTCCCCTCTCTCTCGCTTCCTATATCGCTGGCAACGTCACCGCTCGAGCGCGCCGCCGCCGTCCACCGTCACAGCATCGCCAGATCATGGCTAGAGTGCTATGATCCGTTAGATGAGGATCTGATGGACGCGATAGATTGACTTAAGCGAACCGTTACGCGTGATCTGTGCCGCACAATTCCACTTAAATCCTACAGTCTACATCACGCGATCCTACCAAACCGTTATCAGCCAGTAGGATACAGACACGTGGCTCAGACTTTGTTTTAAAAACAGAAAAGGTTCTCTTAGATGTTTAGATTTGAAAAATTCATAACTTTAAATCTACACGTCTAAAATTTACAAATTTTATATCATTGGAATAAGTAAAAAAGAATACTTTGCAACCATGCCCTTGTTTTGGCATTTTGATTCTGGAAAATTGGACGTTTATGCAGAAACATTTCTAGGCTTATTTAGAGTATAAAAAATATTCTAGAAATGATTTTTGAGTAAAATCTTTTGCAAATGTTTTGTTTTGAACCTACTGACCATAAAAACCAACTTTTGGATTTAAAAATATATTTTGTGACACTAAGGAATTATTCCTTCAAATAAAAAGCTTTTCTTGTTAAATCAAAATGGTGCTTGATTTAAAAATGGTTTTTGAGTGAAACCTTTTGGAAATGGATTTGTTTTAAACACTTTGACCATAAACACTAAAATTTGTGTTTAAAAATATATTTGGCTAACACTAGAAAATATTACTTTGATTTAAATCATTTCTAGCAAAACAAAAATGATTTAAATGGCCATTTTCATTAACTTGATTTTAAATGAGTTTGCCACTTTTATAAATGACCAATAGGTATCTTAAAATGTTTATAGCCTTAGTAGAAACCACCTTTCCAAATAAAACAATCTTTTGCATGCTTGCATGCATTGTTTTGTTTTGATTATTTTATGTGATGAATTGTTTGAATGCTAGATTGAATTTGTGCCTTGATTGAATTGTAGTGAAATTTGAAGAGTGTGACAATTGCAAGATCAAGGAGTGAACCTATATTCTCTACCAAAAAGGCAAGTGGTGATTCATACATTTTGTCCCATTATTTTCACTATGCATTACTGATATTTCTAAGTAGGACTTGCATGGAATTTTCTATGTGTTAACTATGCCATGGGAAAACCTAGTAGATGATGCCTTAGTAGAATTTTCCCTAAGTTAAGATTCCTACAACTATCATGCTTAGCCTAGCTAGTAGAAAACAAGGGTGGATTATATTCATGCTATGAAATATTTCTAAGTCAATGACTTGTGTTTTGATTAATAAAACAACCATGTGAATGAATCACCTGGGTGGAATGGTGTGAAAGGTTTATGTTGAGTGGTTACACAGGGCCCCATATTCATGGCCTACCCTAGTGTATCTCACTTGTGGAAAGCCACCCAGGAACAAAGAGATTTGAGATGTCAAATGTTGAGAAGCTTCAAGTGCAGCCACATGGCATTATGGGCTCTCCCTGGATCATATAGGTTGCAATAATTTAGCCAGATGGACAGTTGGTGTTAGGGGGTGATAGGTTTGGTAACGCGTTTATTTTGGTCTAAGGGAAGGCTTTTGAAAGATCATGTCTCGATGCATGTCGAGTCTTGTGGGGAAAGTGCAACACCTCTTGAGAGAGTAAAATCTAAGTACTTAGTTGTGTCCCCGACAATGGACAATTTGAGCATCAAGACATGGAAGCTATCAAGGATCACCTCATCCCATTTTCTAAGTTAAAAGCTTGTGGTTGAACAAGGGTTAAAGGTTAACTAATTTTATTGGTTGTTCCTTGGGTGATCTTTGACAAACAAAAACTTAGTGTTTTCAAATGATAAGGAAAATCTATTTTGAGCAAAGCAAGCCTAAGATCCACTTAGCCAAATGCATATAGATGATAGACTCCACTATATTACCATAGTATCACTTGCCAATACAATTCAAATGTATTTACCCTTGTGGCTGTAACTTATTATGTTGCAGGTTTGTTTGATATTAGTGAAGTAGGATTACAAGTCTACAACCAACATGTTTGCCTGTGGCACTTTGAAGATGAAGGACCCCATGCTATTGTTATATTCTGCTGCATTGTAATGAGATAGCCAAATGATCTATGTAAGATGTAATAAATTATGTTATTCCTGGTTATAAAGTTGTATTATGACCTTTGTTTCTTGATATTACATCTTAACTGTGGATGCTAGCTATTGATCCAGGGACTAGCATTGTAAACACAGGGATCTCTACCTTATTAAAGGTTGGGAACCTTACACCATGCCAGGAATTTATGAGAACTGCGGGAATCCTCCAGGATTTCCAAACTATGATTACCAATGTGGAGTTGGAACACTTTGCTAAAGGTGAACCATTTCAATATGTTAAGCTAACCATGGATTTTGTGCAGGATTTTTGTTTTACTTGGTCTTCATCTAACCCCATGGTCCATTACAAAATATACAATATACCTACTGACTTGCCTTTTGCTGATTTCTGTGCAGCAATTAGAGTACCTCAGTGGGGATCTTGTGAGAAGATCAAGGAGAGGCCCAAGTCGCTTATGGATTTATATGCTGAGATTTGCCAAGGTTTCGACTTCTCAAAGGAAAGTGGTAAAATTCAGAACATTCAGTTCCCAGCCATTAGATATTTTTCCTATTTCATTACCAAGTGTGTTCTTGCTAGAAAGATTGGTAGAAAGTTATCTTCTTTTGATCTAGATTTTATTGCAGCTGCTTTGAATAGGAATAGATCTTTCAAACTGGGTGCTTTGATAGCTTACCCTCTCACCACCAACCGTGAGAAGGGTGGAATTTGTGGAGGTCTCATTGCTTCTAGGTTGCTAGCTTTCCATGGTTTAGAGCCTCACCATTCTAATTATCGGTTCCCCATAGAGAGGCTTGATCTTGAGTCCACGATTCAGCATGGTTCTGTTTCCTTGGGAGCTAATTTGAGAATTTTACCGTTTGAATTATCTTTTGCCAAGCATGGTTGGAGAGGGGGTAGGACTGAGAAAATAGTTTATTTGCCTTCACCTGCTTTGTTTAACTTTGATAACAAGCAAGGATGGTCCCTCACGGAGGAGGAGGTTGACACCTATGTGGCGGAGCTCTCCCAGTAAGATGAGAATGTTGGGAATATGCCCTAGAGGCAATCATGTATGATGATATTTCCCATTGTATTCATAAAGATATTAGTCCTTGTATAAACATCTGATGTGTATCATTGAATATGTGATTCGGTTGTGGAACTATGCATTCATGTTGTTTGTACTAAATATCCTTGGTCATTGAGGTTGTGCTGGACACACAACTTAGACCAATGTGAAAGTTGGCTTGATGACTCGGTTCCACTTGTCATGGGCATTGGAGATGCTATTCCAACTTACACAGACTCGGCTAAAGAGTTTAGCGAATCGGATTGACCCATATTGAGGTACAACGAACTAGCTGTCATTTGTATATCTCAATCAATGTAATCCTTAGACCTGAGGTTGTTGCATAGTCCGAGTTGAGGATCACCGACTTAGGTTCTGTCAAACGCTGATCCGTAACTGGTCAGTTATAAAGGCAGAGTTCGGGTCGACTGAGAATCAAGTTGCGTGATGTGAATAACCAAGATGGGATTTTGCCCCTCCACTCGGAGAGATATTATCTGGGCCCTCTCGTGAGATATGATTCGGAAAGCATGGCCATGCACGACTTGGTTAAGTGTTAACCGAGGCGATCGACTAAGAGTTAGTCGGGTGAATCACTTATCTCGGATCGAGAAGAGAGTCGGACTATTTAAGGGATGAATTATATTCGCCTATAGTCTGACAAGGTATATCGTGAGGCAAAAGGGACTCGAACATAAGTCGCATTGGAAAGGCAAGTCGTCATGACTCTTTGGTACTTGGGAGTCGGCACATTCTGCTAGGAGCCGCTACCGACTGATCGATTGTGAGTCGGACTCCAATCATGTCCAAGTAGCCATGAGCCTGTGGGGTCACACACTTAAGAGCGGGAGCAAGTTCGGATTGGATCTAAACATGTAATCTGGTTGGGTTGGACCTAAACCTGATTAGGACTGAGTTAGTGAGTTGGACTCACGGTGACTAGTGTTATATGGGCTTTAGTGAATGGGTCGCGCGAGCAGAGCCCACGTTCACTCCCTGTATATAGTGGAGCACCTTAACCCGGAAAGGTTAATCGTTGTTCGGTTAGGTCATTCCATGTGTTGGAAACCCTAGCTCCATAGCAGTCCAGCCGTCGTTACGAACCTAGCAGTTCGCCGCCGGCGCTCCTCCTTGTACGTGTGGATACCAGCAGAGGTGTTGTGCGATCAGCACCAGGACGATCGGATCGTGAGGACTGCACTGCATCAACTGACGCGCTTCATCAGTAATCCGCAACTGCGCGTCTAGTGGTAAACCTCGTGGCCTTCTACCTCAGCTAGATCTTGGGATCACCACGTTAGAGGAAAAAGTTTTGTTTTATCTCTGTGTGGCCCAACAGTGGTATCAAAGCGATAGCTTCTGGTTTTAGGCTCGAGATCTCGCATATGTGATATGCGGTAGGATGTAGATGAGATCTATGTGCTGTTTGTTGGTCGATCTATGAGATAGATCGGTTTTGTACGAGGTTGATTGGATCAACTGTACTCAGGGAATGGTAGATCTGATTTTCGTGATCATACTGCTGAGGTCGTGGAACGACATACCCCTACCGGTCGGCTTCCGCCATCGGGGTAGACTGTGACACGTAAATCCAAAAGCGGTGATCGAAGATCAAAGAGTTTGATTGAATCGGAACGATGGTCGGAATCCATGTTCGGACCGCCGGCTTCGCCCTGTCATAGCGCCTTAGATGTCGTTGCGAGTTTCACAACGCCGGTAGATATTGTATCTATGCATAACTTGTTTTTGCAGGAAGTTGTGAATGGTATGGTTCATGTGCATGTGATGTATGTGTGTAATCCATACGTGATCTGGGAATCACGGTTTTTGTCAGCCGACTGGAGCCTAGGTGCTGTCATTTTATTGTATAATGACCTGCGTGTTGGATTCTCTATGTAATTTACTTTACTAAGCTAGTGTAGCTGTTTGGAGAACCCGGAAGGCATGCAAGGCGTTGTACATGTTGGCGACATGAAGTAAGACGGCAAGTGACAAGAGTTGGCACGGGTCGGATTACAGGCTTTGTGGAGATGGAGATCGCCATGAAGAGATCCATACCATTTCACATTATAATTGCTCTATTTTGTGTTATTGTTATGTCTCAGTTTTACCTCTGTTAGATAGTTGGTAAAATTTAATCCCTCAAAGAAGGTCTAGTCGGTTTTCCCGCCAGTGTTTGCACCATCACAAGTCGGACATTTTTGGTAGTGGGCTCATAAAATTGAGGTGCTGCCAATTCTTTCCGACTAGGTGGGTTCGAGTCAGACTCTTACTGCAGAAACACTCGGTAAGCTAGACGGGTCTATCACAACGGTTGTGGGACTCGGGGAAAAGTCGGATGGGAGCCGGGGCATGTGATGCCACCCGTCCAACAGGAGTCGCATGAGATGCGATTGACAAGGAGTTGTTTGCCTAGATCACTTGGCGGCTAGCCGTGATGCTAAAGCTCACTAGCCGACTTGCTTATTTAGGATCCTGAATCACCAAGCAACCATCGGAGGGGTGTTGGTTCTAGTGGGAGCATAAAATATTAAAATGTTTAATATGCTTGCTCTTTTATGAATACATGTCTTAAGTGTTTTGCATATTTTTTGTTGTAGATCATGGCACCAAGTAGCAGTCACTCTCAGATATCCGGTTTTGCATTGAGAACCATTCTTGAGAAAGATAAACTGAACGACACTAATTTTACCAACTGGTATCGAAATCTGAGAATTGTTCTCAAACAAGAAAAGAAGGACCATGTCCTAGACAACCCACTTCCAGATGAGCTGAATGAGAATGCGACTGTCGCAGCCACCAATGCCTACCGTCGGGCTAAGGATGAGTCCACGGATATTAGCTGTCTTATGCTTGCTCACATGGAACCGGACTTGCAAAAGCAGTTCGAGCATGTTGAGGCCTATGATATGATCGAAAGCCTCAAAAGTATGTTCCAGGCTCAGGCGAAGACTGAGAGGTATCAAGTCTCTCAGGCTTTGCTGAGTTGCAAGCTTAAGGATGGTGATCCACAGAGTCCGCATGTGATCAAAATGGTTGGTTACGTGCAGTCTTTGGAGAGGCTTGGCTACCCCATTAGCGAAGAGTTCGCTACGGATATAATTCTGAACTCTCTTCCTAGTGCATATGGGCAGTTCATTTCAAACTACCACATGCATGGTATGGATAAGAAGCTCACTGAATTGCATGGGATGCTCAAGCAGGCAGAGGCGGATCTCATGAAGGGCACCAGTCAAGTGTTGATGGTGTAGAATAAGGCTAAGTTCAAGAAGAGTTCTTGGACTAAGAAGAAGGCTAAGTCAGGAGGAAAGCAGGCTCAGGACCCTGTCCCAAGCGCTTCCTCAGGGACTAAACCATCTCCTTCAGCCGGATCCACTTGCTTCTACTGCAAGGCGGATGGCCACTGGAAGAGGAACTGCAGCAAGTACTTGGCCGACAAAGCCAAGAGTGGAGGTATGACTTCCGACTCAGGTACACTGGTTTGCAATGTTATAGACATATATCTTGCTGATGCACCTAATAGTTCTTGGGTATATGATACCGGATCAGTTATTCACATATGCAACTCGTTGCAGGGACTGGTAAGAACTAGGAGCGTAGCAAGAGGAGAGGTTGATATTCGAGTCGGCAACAAAGCAAGAGTTGCTGCGTTGGAAGTCGACACGATGCAACTTCATTTACCTTCTGGATTCATTATGGAACTGAATAATTGTTATTATGTTCCAGTGCTCAGTCGAAACATTATTTCTGCTTCATGTTTGATGAGGCAAGGCTATGAGTCGAATATCAAGAATAATGGTTGTTCTTTGTATTTGAATGATATGTTTCACGGCTTTGCACCCGTCCAAGACGGGTTATTTATTTTGAATCTTGATGGTGAGTCGGTTTATAACATAAATGTTAAAAGGTTGAAACCAAATGATCTGAATATGACTTACTTTTTGCATTGTCGGCTTGGTCATATAAGTTGGAAACGCATGAAGAAGCTCCATGATGATGGACTCCTAACTTCGTTCGACTTGGAGTCGTTCGAGACATGCGAATCTTTCCTACTCGGCAAAATGACCAAGACACCTTTTGCAAAGAGTTGTGAAAGGGCGTCCGACTTGTTGGGACTAGTACATAGTGATGTATGTGGACCAATGAGCACGACAGCCAGGGGTGGTTATGAGTACTTCATTACCTTCACTGATGATTTGAGTAGGTATGGATATATCTACTTGATGAAACATAAGTCGGAAGCCTTTGAAAAGTTCAAAGAATTCCAGAATGAAGCACAGAATCAACTCGGCAAGAAAATAAAGTTTCTTCGGACGGACCGAGGAGGCGAGTACATGAGCCATGAGTTTGATGACCATCTGAAAAGTTGTGGAATAGTTCCTCAACTTACTCTGCCAGGAACGCCGCAAAGGAACGGTGTTTCGGAAAGACGCAATCGAACCTTGTTGGACATGGTACGATCAATGATGAGTCAGACAGATCTGCCTTTATCATTTTGGGGTTATTGTCTAGAAACAGCGGCGGTCACACTAAACAGAGTACCATCAAAATCGGTAGAGAAGACACCGCATGAGATGTGGACAAGCAAAAAGCCAAGTTAGTCTTTTCTTAAGATTTGGGGTTGTGAAGCATTTGTCAAGCGACTTCAGTCAGACAAGCTTACAGCCAAGTCGGATAAGTGTGTTTTCGTGGGGTATCCGAGGGAAACCTTGGGTTACTACTTCTACAACCGAGAAGAGGGCAAAGTGTTTGTCGCTCGGAATAGTGTCTTCCTTGAGAAAGAGTTTCTCAGTCGGGGAGTAAGTGGGAGCATGGTGCAACTCAAAGAAATTCGAGAGGAACTGGCTAGTAGCGAGTCGGCAAAAACCTTGGAGGTTGAGCCGATCGTGGCAGCTGAGCCGGAAGCAGCACCTGTACTACGAAGATCGGCAAGATTATGAAGTGTTCGTGATGTGTTACTGTTAGAAAGTGATGAGACGGCAAATTATTCGGAAGCGATGGTGGGATCTGATTCCGAGTCATGGCTTGGAGCCATGAGATCCGAGTTAAAGTCCATGGATGAAAATCAAGTTTGGAACTTGGTTGATCTGCCAGACGGTGCAAGACCCGTCGAGTGCAAATGGGTCTTTAAGAAGAAAACTGATATGGATGGAAATGTTTCAATCTATAAAGCACGCCTTGTCGCGAAGGGGTTCCGAAAAGTTCAAGGAGTTGATTACGACGAGACTTTCTCGCCCGTAGCGATGCTTAAATCAGTTCGCATCATGTTAGCTATAGCGGCCTATTTCGACTATGAGATATGGCAGATGGATGTCAAAACGGCTTTCCTTAACATAAATTTAACCGAGGACATGTATATGATACAGCCCGAGGGTTTTGTCGATCCAGCTAATGCTAACAAGGTGTGCAAACTTCAGAAATCCATTTATGGGTTGAAGCAAGCATCTCGGAGTTGGAATATTCGCTTTGATGAGGTCGTCAAATCGTTTGGCTTCATCAAGAGTGATCATGATTCTTGTTTGTACAAGAAGTTTAGTGGGAACAAAGTAAATTTTCTGATCTTATATGTGGATGACATATTACTGATTGGAAATGATGTCCAGATGTTGCAAGAAACCAAGGAATCATTGGAAAGGAGTTTCTCAATGAAAGACTTGGGTGAGGCAACATACATCCTCAGAATCCGGATCTATAGATATAGATCAAGGAGGCTCATTGGATTGAGTCAGAGTACTTATTTGGACAAAGTGTTGAAGAAGTTCAACATGGAATCGTCTAAGAAGGGGTTCTTACCGATGTCCCATGGTGTAAAACTTAGCAAGACTCGGTGTCCTTCGACAACTGATGAGCAAAGTCGAATGAGTGCGATTCCATATGCTTCTGCAGTCGGATCCATCATGTATGCCATGATTTGTACTAGGCCGGATGTTTCCTATGCTCTAAGTATTGTGAGCAGATACCAGGCTGATCTTGGAGAGATCCACTGGACAGCGGCTAAAAATATCCTGAAGTACTTGAGAAGTACTAAGGATATGTTCTTGGTTTATGGTGGTGAAGATGAACTCAGTGTAAAGGGTTACACGGATGCGAGTTATCTTACCGACTCTGATGATTCTCGTTCACAATCCGGATACGTGTTTATCATAAACGGAGGTGCTGTGAGCTAGAAGAGTTCCAAGCAAGAGACTGTGTCTGCGTCTACAACAGAGGCTGAGTATATTGCCGCCTCGAAGGCAGCAAAGGAAGCTATTTGGATGAGGAATTTCCTCATGGATCTTGGTGTGGTTCAGGGCTCGTCTAATCCGTTGGACGTGTATTGTGACAACAATGGTGCTATTGCACAAGCCAAGGAACCTAGACAACACCAGAAGAACAAGCACATACTCATGCGGTACCACCTGATTCGCCAGTTCGTGGATCAGGGTGATATCAAGTTATGCAAGGTACACACGGATGCAAATATTGCGGATCCGTTGACAAAGCCGTTACCACAGCCGAAGCATGAGGCGCACCTGAGAGCCATGGGCATTAGATGCTTAGACATGTGATGTCGGAAGATTGACTCTAGTGCAAGTGGGAGACTGTTGGGAATATGCCCTAGACGCAATCATGTATGATGATATTTCCCATTGTATTCATAAAGATATTAGTCCTTGTATAAACATCTGATGTGTATCATTGAATATGTGATTCGGTTGTGGAACTATGCATTCATGTTGTTTGTACTAAATATCCTTGGTCATTGAGGTTGTGCTGGACACACAACTTAGACCAATGTGAAAGTTGGCTTGATGACTCGGTTCCACTTGTCATGGGCATGGAGATGCTATTCCAACTTACACAGACTCGGCTAAAGAGTTTAGCAAGTCGGATTGACCCATATTGAGGTACAACGAACTAGCTGACATTTGTATATCTCAATCAATGTAATCCTTAGACCTGAGGTTGTTGCATAGTCCGAGTTGAGGATCACCGACTTAGGTTATGTCAAACGCTGATCCGTAACTGGTCAGTTATAAAGGCAGAGTTCGGGTCGACTGAGAATCAAGTTGCGTGATGTGAATAACCAAGATGGGATTACTACCCGCGCTATTGAGCCCCACTTTGGCCAAAAGCCTAAGCTTAGGGGGGAGGTATACCGACATCACACTCATATATATATCATGTTCGGTCGGTTCTTTGTATATCCACTATTTCGCTTTATTTTTGGTTCTTGTTGCTGCTCTCTCAAAAACATAAAAATACCAAAAATATTTTCGTTGTTTCTCTTGGTTTGTTTCTTTGCTTTTTTGGTTTTGGTTTGCCTTAAAAGAAAAATCCAAAAATATTTTGCTTTCTTTGGTTTGCTTTTGCTTTGTTTGTTTTTGCTTTGTTTGCTTTCTTTAAAAAATCAAAAACGCCAATAATATTTGTTGTCCTTCTTTGGTTTTTTGAGTTCTTTGTAGGGTTTAGCCGTCCTTAGTGGAGTTTGGTTTCATGTTATTATTCAAGTCACACAAGTGAAGGGCAATAATGAAGATTAAGACAACTTGAGGTGTGGTAAGAGGCTGGTAACAAACTCTATTTGTTTTCATTTTTGTACATATACTCATCATTGTGAGCATGCTTAGTCTGTTTGTGTAAGGTGTATGTCATTATGGATGCTTAGTAGTTCTTGCTTTCTTGTGATTAGCTCTAGCTTGCTAATAGTTTGTAGCATGTCATATGAATGTTTGCTTGCATTGTTTTGTTCATATTTTGGTATGATATTGTGGTATCCTCCTCTGACTATTCATGTGAATCGACTTGGCACATTCTCATGCGTGCATATGACTGAACAATAGTCAGTAAGCCTCAATGATTTATTTTGCCTCAGAGTTCTAGTATCACTTTCATGCCATATTTAGTCCTGTTTTGTTGTAAGCATGATTATGACAGTTATCGCTCTCCCGTTTGTCGCTCCCTCTCTATTGCTAGCCTTCACTTGCACTGAGTATGAGCTCTACCTGTGCTTCCAACTCCCCAAAACCATTATTGCCAATTGTGTCCACCATACCTACCTATTAGCATCATTTTCTACTTCGGTACATATTTTATATGCCTTGGTTTCTTCCAAAATAAAATATTTGTATGTTTTGAGAAAGTTAGTTAGTAAATCTCTCATGAACTTGATGGCACACTTTATTCCTTGCATTCAATAATCTTGAACCATTGTGACCTGTCCATGAAAGTTATGTGCTTGCAAATTATATGCTGGGAGTCAGCAGAACTGTGCTATCACGGGGAACGCTATCAACACCTTTTTTGATATTTTATCCAGTTGATACCTTGCTCTTTTGTTTGCAGATGTAGTCGATGTGAAATAAAAAGGGATCTTGTGAGTTCATGGAGTCTATACATTGTATTAGAGAAACGCCTAGGCCGCTAGCCTAAGCCATGCCTAATCATGGTGGAAACTTTCAGCATCACTATAATGAGCATTTATGAAGCATCCTCAATAAAAATCTATGCACATAGTAAATAAAAAGATCACTGAGATGCTCATTGTCTGCTTGCCTTGGAATTTTGATCACGGGATAGCTCCTGTATCATGAGCAAGGGGTACCCCGTTGGCGGTTCTCTATGATATGCATGTATTTACAATGACAAGAACTTACAGGTAACCAAAGTTGAGTAGCACGCGGAGCGGCCCTCGTACTCAAGGGACATGGGATTTCCAGTTTATGGTTTGTCAAGCATATGATTCAGAGTGGACCTCACTTTCACTTTAACCACATAAAGATGCCTATGATAGGGGCAATGAGAGCTCAAAGCTAATGAGTACCTTTCTTTCAGCATTTGGAAGCCTTTCAAACTTTTCAAAACCTTTTCACAACCTTGTTGAGTCACCACTTATTCTATGAGCACCTTCTTGAGAGCATATTTGTCATTTTTGTGTTTGTTCCCAAACTTGGTTAATTATGTCATGACTTTGATGCTTGTATCTCTGATATCTTTATCCCTAGTCTTCACTTGAACTTCAGAGGTGTCTTGGCATTTATATTGTGCTCTTCAAACAAAGGCAAGCGAGATACCACTCTATCATACCTTATTATGAGCATTGCAATGTTGCTTATGTTTATGTTTCTTGCTACTTATTATTCTTGAGTTGGTTTCTCTTCATAGATTGCAATGACTATTGAGTAGACCTAGTTTCATACTTCTTATTATGAATAGTTTAAGCATCTACTCATGTGCTGAGATATATACATCATATGAAGCAAATATGTTCATGAAAGTTCTTTTATCACACTCAGTTTTCAACTGAATTGCTTGAGGACAAGCAATAAGCTAAGCTTGGGGGAGTTGATACGTCCAAAAAGTATCTACTTTCTTGAACACTTTTGCTATTGTTTATCCTCTAAACTTATGTGATTTGGATGCAACTAACACGGACTGACGCTGTTTTCAGCAGAATTACCTTGGTGTCTAGTTTTTGTGCAGAAAATCAACTATCAGGAAAAATCCAGGAAAATATACCAAAAATCCTATTTCACCAGAAGATCCACAGAGCGAGAGTACAAGACGGAGAAGGGGCCTGGGGGGCCCACACACCTGCCAGGCACGGGCCCACCTCTAGCCGCACCTAGGGGTGCAGCCACCCCAAGCACCCCGTCGGTCTCCCTCTGCGCCTATAAGTTGCCTCTCGACCTATAAACCGAGGGGGGTTCGATAGTTTTCCAGAAAGAGTTCCGCTGCGCCGCCGCCACCAGAAACCAAGATTCGGATCCAGAAACTTCGTTCTGGCACCCTGCCGGGATGGGGAATTTGGAGAGGATCATCATCACCAACGCATCTCCATCAGCCATCCATGTTTCCCTCATCCATGAGTGAGTAATCCCCCGCTGTAGGCTTGGGGATGGTAGGGATTGGATGAGTTCTATCATGTAATCGAATAAGATTGTTAGGGCATAGTGCCTAGTATCTCTATTAGTGCTATTTGACTTTGTTGCAACTTGTTGTGCTTAATGCTTGTCACTAGGGCCCGAGTGCCATGATCTCATATCTGAACTTATTATTGAATCATTATGATAGTATTGTTTGTGATCTTATTTGCAAGTTGTGTACACATATCATTGTCCGGATCCAAAGTCCCCAAAGTGACAACAATTGGGACAACCGGAGGGGATGGCTGTGGTGTGAGGATCAATGTGTTCATGGAGTGTTAATGCTTTGCTCCGGTGCTCTATTAAAAGGAGCACCTTAATTTCCAGTTGTTCCCTAGAGGCCCCGCTGCCACGGGGTGGCTCGACAGAAGATGTTGTGCAAGTTCTCATTGCGAGCACGTATGACTATATATGGAGGACATGCCTAGTATTGTTTAGTACTTGGATGCTTGTTATTATTTATTTGCAATGTCCTAGATCTTGAAGTTAAATGTTTAGACTTATCCATGCAATGCCCGCCCATCCATCCATATGCCTACCACACTCGAATCCCACTGTTTACTGTTACTATTACTATTGCTCATGTTTCACTGTTGTTGTTGCTTTGCTGTTGCTACTGATAAACTTCTGTGAGCAAGAACTATTTCCAAGTGCAGCTGAATTGACAACTCAGTTGTTAATTCTTGCAAGTATTCTTTGGATCCCCTTGTGTCGAATCAATAAATTGGGTAATACTATCCGCGAAGACTGTTGTGATCCCCTACACTTGTGGGTCATCAATGTCCCAAAATCCCAACAGCTCACATCACATTATATTACAATCTCTCAACAATCATAATCTCAGAAACAAATTTATCACATCATCTTAGCAAACACAATCATGTCAACTACAATGTACTTGTGTCTTATTACAACAACAATGATTTCATCGAGTGATATGTCCGAAAATCTCAACAGCTCACAGAACATCGGATTGCAATCTCTATACAAACAAGACCACATCAACACGGTTTCAAAGCAACAACAATCTTTGTTACAAATATAGGCAGGGGAGCCTTGCGGTCTATCTGACAAGCCCTGGGTAGCAGCTCTCATCAGATCTGATCAACGTCTATCGCCTAGTTCTGCTCAGCCATAGCAGGGGCCTCTGCATCCACTACAACTTGTCTAACAACATTAGAAATGGCAGTCAGGAAGAACACCCTCCTGGTTTGCTTCTTTCGTCACATAATCTGCATCAGATCATCGGTATCCAAAACCTCTATGAACTCATGCTTCTTATGATGCCACCACCAGAGTCATGCCATCTTCTTAGGGCCAATAATGATTTCCTTACCAATCATCTCTCTCAGTTCAACAAGAGTTATGTTTTTGGAATTGATGGCTATCTCCAGAGTACATGACGAAATTTGCTTACTAACTCCGCCATCAAGTTTTGTTGTGTATGAATCCACCTCCAGGTGTATATTGAACTTAGCTAGATCAGCATATGGTGGTCCGTAAACTCGAGCAGCAGAAGCTCTGGCAGTAAGATCTCTAGTATCTGCATACATATCATCAATCATCGCTTCAACTTTCACCTGACGATCAGCTGCACAACACTAACAAAGCATCTTAAGCTCATGGGAGTGCTCAATTTGCACATAGGTATCACTCATGTTACGCCACACTAATTTTTCCCTCTGTCTGGATCCCCAAGGAATTCTAGAATGAAGCATATCTATCAGCTATGAAACAGACACGACCTCTTTGTAGTTGACAAGCAGACGCACATCCTGCCCGAACACAACCCTCTCGCAACCAAAATCTAGTTTTGCAGTGTACTGGTGGACATGAACCGTGAACTCATATAGGTCCGCTGCATTGAAGTTGTTCCTAATTTGATTAAAAAGGGGACCTTTCAGTTCATTCGACACTACTTTGCAGTAACTAATCTATTTGCAAGACAAGGCACATATAAGAAAAATTCACCTCTCGCTCTTCTCCCGGGTGGTTTTCTTCGAGATCTGGGTTGCACGACCCCGCACTGCAGCCGAACACTCTGCTGCCGGCCTAGATTTTCACTTCAACCCGCTGTTTGTAGGTACCCTGTTAGCAGACTTCTGGCTAACCTCCTCGCTAACCTGGGCTGCAGACCCCGCCGCTGCTTCCCTTGTCTGGCGTTGTGCCTGAGACACTCGCTCCGACGAAGCCAAATCAGTTTCCGATGTAGCTACCACCTTGGCCTCGCTTGACATGCTGCCTCTGGATTCAGTGTGTGTGGGGGGGTGGGAGGGGTAGGGGCAGGGAAAGTACAGAAAAACGACCGTCACCGCCGCCAAACCGGATTTAGTGTAGGGGGAGAAAAAGGACCGCTGCCGCCGCTAGATTCAGTGTGGCACGTGGCACGTGGACGGTGACTTAGAATGGGCACAACAGGGGCACGACATGTACTAATGTAACGGAATATCCTGACATAACGGCTAAGATTTGAAAATATTTGGTTTGGCCACCATTCACTCGAAATGCCCCTCTCGGTAATTACCCCTTGAAATTTTAGAATCGCGGTGATTACACGCAACTCGGGCCCGCGTTTCCTTCGCCTGCGAACTTTTGGGCCTCCTCTAGATGTTTCATTTGAATCGACTTGGCACATGCTCACGCATACATATGACTGAACAAAAGTCAGCTAAGCCTCGATGATTTATTTTGCCTCAGAGTTCTTGTCTCACTTTTATGCCATAATTAATTTTGTTTTGCTGCAAGCATGATTATGACAGTTCATGCTCTCTCGTTTGTCGCTCCCTTTCTATTGCTAGCCTTCTCTTGCACTGAGTATGAGCTCTACTCTTGCATCCAACTCCCCAAAACCAAAATTGTCGAAAAGTGTCCACCATACCTACATACTAGCATCGTTGCTATTCCGTGCATATCTATTATGCCTCGTTTTCTTCCAAATAAATTGTTTGCTTGTTTTTAGGAAGTTAGTTACTAAAGCTCTCACGATCTTAATGGCACACTTTAATTTCTTGCACTTAATAAACTTGAACCATTGTGACTGTCCATGAAAGTAATATGCTTGCAAATTATAGGCTGGGAGTTAGCAGAACCGTTCTGTCACACTACAAGGAATCTGAGCTTCTATGACCCTCCATTTTCGTCACAAAATCGTCACAGTAGTTCATCTATGACGATCTTATGACGAAAATGAAATCGTCGAAAGCTGGGCGTCGCAAATGAACTATAACGACGATTTTTGCGAAATCGTCATAACCGTCTATGACGATATTGGATCGTCATAACCTCTATGACGATTCAATATCGTCATGGACCATCTAGCCAGGCCAGGTCAGATCCGACGTGGCTGATCCGACGTGGCAAAATTATGACGAAATAAAATCGTCGTAGTCTGAATTCAGCCCAGTCCATTCGGTCATTTATGTGGGCCAAGCCCAATAATTCAAATAAGCTTTTCTAATCAATTTCGTTCAGCTACATGGCTCAAGCCCAGCATATTGGCCTTTTTATTTCTAGGCCCAGGCCTTTTTCTACAATGATTTTGTTCTGCATTTTTTGAATTATTCACTGCTGCAATTTAATATTGTTTGGGCCATAGCCATTTTAAAGCCCAAAAATTATTTGGATCATTTCTTACTAGCCCAAATATCTTTTGGATCATTTCCTATGACCGAGCAGTCAAGAACCAAAATCAAATAAATTTTCACAAATGACATCAAAAATTATAATGTATATTTCAATCAAGCCGTATTACATAACCTGGAATATAAAACATTTGGGGATATGTAGTATATTACAATCATTCATAGTTCAGACCACCCAAGACCATGTATAACTACCTAGAAAACATGACTATCTACTCCACTTTTTTGAGTATGCGATAAAATCTTCCCTTCTTCCAACTTCAGCCTTGAGCTCCTGTATAAGAGAGAAAAAGATGGCCATCGAGTCAGAATGAAATCATATCTTCTAGCAATAATGTAGAAAATTAGAAACACAATAAATAATAGATTTACAAGAACCCAACTCCAAATCAACAGATTGCAGTTCACAAACTAATTGCTATTAGCACTCAAATATACACATGTAGTTCATCAAATGCACGACCTAGACACTACAGGTACTAGATAGAACAAATATACTAGCACACATTAAGCTCCAGGAAATGCTCTGTGTATACGAATAGAGCAGCAGCAAGAAAATTAAGCTTCAGGAAATACTCCACAGGTTAAGCGGGCAACAAAAACGGGAACCTAATAAAATGCTATTCAGAAAATACCTTTCCACATCACATAGGAACTCGACAAAATAATATGTCATGGAACCTTGGCCTATCAACCAAGTAATAAAGGAATAGGATGGGAGAGATCAGAGACTTATCTAATCCATAAAGGGAACACCCCTGCCATGGCAGCGTGCTAATATCGACGCTGCAAATGTGGTAACATGGCAAAGGATGATGTGCTTCAGCACACAAGCAGCAGGGCTAGCTCCTTTGGGTCTGCGAGAACAATGGTTTGGGTCAATAAGGATCAAGAATGCTACTCTCGCATGTCAAACTAATGCATTACATGGTTATTAAATGATTTTGAATCATAGTAGCAGCAGGTGAACTCAGACTGACTAGCAAAAGGCCAACATATTCAAAAATCACATATGGATTTAACATATTCTCAACTGCAGATATTACCAATTGTTTTCACAGATTCCATAAACCTATCATTAAAATCACCTACTAGTGCCTTGCATATGGAATTAAGTATGCCTAGATGAGCTTATGTACAATCCAGCACATCATATACATTTCAATTTACTAAAAACAACATGATTATGCTCTAGTTATACATAATAACTCCATCTGTATCTACTAGACCACCTAATCTACAACACAATAGGAGCTATAAACCAACCAGAAGAAGTACCACACTCCTAAGTGATCAACATATCACCAGGAATCTATTTATTAATTCACTCATTTAAGACCAGCAGCATTACCACATGATTAGTACCAGAACAGGAACTAGAAGTTGAACTCTATAAATTACAGTAGTAGTACACCACATGCTCTGTACCACAAACATGGTACAAGTCCAGGATACCACCAATACAACCAAATTGCACAAACACCATGGCTCCACGGCATAGACGTATGCTGTAGAATAACACAATCAGAGCTAAGAAGTCAGTGAATAAGCACCAATAGCACAATGGAAAGTTTATAATAAATGGCAAACAGATGTTATATAGTAAACGACAAGCAGAAATAGCTCTGTTGGTTGAGATTAACAGTCAAAATTATATTAGACAACAATATATGATTCCCCAGGAAAAGGCTACACTACATATACAGTATAAGTTCATAACAGGGAAACACACTCCCGTTACTGGATGAGGGTGGCATACTCCAAGTCTACTCAAGTATATTGTTAAACAAAAACAATTCAAATAACTAGGTTAGCTTTTTATGCAAGAACCACTGGCTTGGGCACTTGGCTGGTTTCTGGTTACACCATGCTCTTATGCAAACAACTATGGTATTACCAATGGTAATGTGAGAACAATACGCCAAGAATTTGAGCACAACGTTTAGGAAGAAATGTAAGCTATTTTTCCTCCCGAGGGATCCTATTTAGTGCACAAATTCTACAGATGTTGGAACTATGAGAAGTACTATATTTACTACATGCCCAGTCACTTTTATCACAACAACTAGATCAATCTTGTATTAACGCTACTCCATTGATCAGAGAAATACCAGAAGCAATGTGTACGAGATATAAAACAAAACAAAAATTAATAGTTTACTGCTACTGCTACTGTTTTGTCATCATATACGAGATGCTCAACTCCCCAACAACCCAAGATATATACACTGTGATGGTCACCATGTCAAAACTAAATAAAGTGGGATGCAGACACAACCACATAAATATAGAGGTGCATAGTGGACTACAATAGACAAGCATAGCTCATCGGCAACAACATGTACACTTTATAAGAACATATAGATAGCACAAAAAGGTGTATTCGACAGCCTTCTACAGGATGACTGACCACTTCTAAAAACATATCCCCCTCAAGAATGAATGCTTTCATATTGCATTGGTTAGAGAACAATGTTACGAGAAGTGAGAACATTAGAAACATAGGTAAATTTGGCTCTGTGCTCTATACAAAATAAAAGGAAATGCTAGTTTAACACAAAAAAATATTCACTAATTATACATCTGTTTATTGACTTATAACCATGATATAAGAGCTAGGAGAATAATACATTATTTACTGACTTATTATATCCATGATATCATCTAGGAAACTTACCAAGACAAGCAAATCTAGCAGCCGAAGATCAGAGAAGAATTCCTTATCTGCTTTTTAAAGAACCGAGAAAGAATTATAAGAACCAAGTAACATAGTCTGAAGATCGCAGGCACTCGATGATGCTCACAAGTCTGCATGATCCTCTGCTATAAGTGCATACTTTCTACTGGCCATGGATGGTGAGGGACTAGGTAAAGATCCCACACAAGCAATTCAGCAATTCAACGCCCACTAGAAGTCAGTGAACACAGTATTGAGCTTTACACCAAGTCTGTGTTGGGGGAAAGCAGCGAATGACCATGTTGTTGGCTTGACTGCACAACGCAAAGTAATCAACTGAATCTTCAAGGCATACAAGCTCAAAGATATGATCAACTGAAACTATCAACAAGGCAATAGCAAGTACTGCAATCACAATGTCATTACTGTAATCACTAAAGAAAACCTAATAAGCAGCAGCATATTTTATTCCCTCGTGAACACAAATCAGACCCAGCAGATGTTATACAAGGAAATGGTTCATATGAAGAGGAAAATTTATGAGTGATCAATATGAAGGAATACCACGGAAGAGTTTAATGACGGGACAATGCAAAACTTCTACACAAACTATACAGGAAGTTATGCAAGTATTCATCCATGAGTTGACAGAACATAATTGAACAAGAAAACACAACTGACCAATGTTTCCACTTAGCTTGACTGCACACTTGAATGAAACCAAACAGACTAGGAGAAACAAGCTTACATGGGGCAACACAGGAAGATGGAGACGCCGCTGGGCCTCGGTTGAGGTGTTACACTGCTTGTGGTTCTTTGTCTAGGGCAGATATGTCGATGGATACAGGAGCAGTTGACTTTGTGACACCACGGTATGGACTATATATGGTCTTCAATGGTTATTGCCTGAAAGATTGTGTACTTCAGTTCATGTAAGAATATTCTAGCAAACAAATTACCTTTATGAAAGTATTCTATATAGAATGAAAGTACGAGAAATCACTAGTTATTGTATGTTATTGCCTTCATGAAAATATTCTATATATAATGCAAAAAAAATGATGGAAAAAAGATAACAGGAAGGGAGATCGCAGTATACAATTCTTCTAGCAAACAAGTTTGTAATTATTTGTTTCTCCTCATTCTTATAGTCAACAAGTTTTAGTTACAAGTAAACAGAACATAGTACATCCATGGTCTTGCAAAATACTGGAATTTTCTATCCACTACACTGTTATCCTTTAAGAAAACAAAAAAAGAACAGAACAAATAATGTTTTAGAATTGTTGGATCGAGATGCCACAGAAGGACCATATCACTTCGGGCATTGATGTACCAAACAAAGATGAATGTACACTTCTGGCATTGATGTACCAAACAAAGGACCATATCACCAGGTTTATACAGTAAAACATCATTCATGTACTGTCATCTATAAAGTGTCTAGTGAAGCCTACAAAACACTTATGAGTAGAGAGAATGCACAAATAATATTTGTAAGACAAAATATAACAAAGCAAGCAGCTGCAGTTCAGCTAATCATTTAGATTAGGCCATGTACACTGCAGACACTATCCAGGGACGCTAGAATGGATTTCCTAGCGGCCAGTCTTGAATCCCATCGAACTCCGGGATATTTCCTTGCGTCGACGCTAAACGAATCGTCGACGTTATGCCTGTTTTATGCCGCACAACCCAGTTCTGAAGCTATCACTAGCAGCCCAAGGTAGCTACTCGTGTTGGAAGCTTGCTTGCTTAAATGAATATCCTTTTTTCTGGTATTATTTTTTCTCATCTAAGCGTCTGATTAAGCTCCTACCATAGTAAATGCCCATAGTGAGCAAAACTAAGCAGAGGGATATAAACAGAAGTGCTAACAATTTGCTGCATCTAGGGGCATTAGAGAAACTTGGGTTGGGATTTGAAGTTTTGCACCACCACCATCTTGCTAACAAGGGGGAAAGTTATGCTGGTATATTTTCGTTCTGGACTACCTTCATTCTGGAATCGGGGGGTTGGTGAAGGAGCTTTGGCCGGGCGTCAGGGAGTTACGCTGTGGCTGGCGTAGATTGCCTACAGACACCAGATTTCGCCATCTTCTGGGTGGCTCCTTGGTTGGATGCAGGCGATGTTACGGCAACCAAAAATCTAGAAGGGGTGCGAGTAAACAGAACATGATTAGAGCATGAACAATTGAAGAGGATAAAGGGAGGAACCAGAGACAGTGGATCGCTGGATCAGAACGTGATGGTACTTACTTGTAGGTGAAGTCTGACTGGTGCCTAGTCCGATCTGGCCATCACGATACCTGCTCTCCAGATCCGGCACAGGGCGGCCTTGGCGGTGCACGAAGAACGAAGGGATGAGGATGGCCTCGTGGCCCAGGCTCTCGGACAGGGGGTGTGAGGGGTGGGGTGGACAGTGCGATGTCTTGCGGTGGGAGAAGGATGCGGGGCGGTGGAGGGTGGCGGCGAGAGAGTAGGAGGGGCGTCGGTGATTCCGGGCTAGGGTTTCCGACAGCGGGGGGTGGCCGGAGGTTGGTGCGGATGGGAGAAGTGACATCCATGTCGTGGTGGTGCGCATCGAGCAAGAGGAGGGGGTCTGGGGTGGGAGGGGCCGCAACCGGCGCTAGCAGAGAAAGGGCAGGGGCGGCGCTGAGAGAGAAAGGGAAGGGGCGGCGCTAGGATGCGTGCGTGGGGATGTGGGGAAAGGGGAAATGTTTTAGGGTTAGTGTTTACCCGCGCGCTGCTCTTCTCAAATTGGTTTCCCGCTGTTTGACTATAGACACATGGACATGCCACGTAAGCATAACTGCTGATGTGGCCAATGAGTTCAATTAATTTATTTTATTTTAGACAATATGACATTTTAAATTGGTCGTAATCGACTACAAATAAGGATCAAATATATACAGTGTAGATTATGACGATTTCATCAGATGAAATTGTGATGATTCTAACAAAAACGTCGTAATTCTATAGGATTTTGACCTCTCCAAATAGCCTACGACCATCTTGTGCGAAATCGTCATAAATCTATGACGATTTCATTTCCCGTCACTACGAGAAGGTCACAAGTTGACACATTTCTTGTAGTGTCACGGGGAACGCTTTCAACACCTATAAATATTATCCAGTTGATATCATGCTCTTTTATTTACGGATGTCGGCGGTGTGAAATAAAAGGGGAGCTTGTAAGTCCATGGAGTTATGTATATGTGTTAGAGAAACGCCTGGGCCGCTAGCCTAAGCCATGCCTAATCATGGTGGAAACTTGAAGAATAACCATAGTGAGAAATCTATGAAGCATCCTTAGAAAAAAATATAGAGAAAAAGAGAAGAGAAAAAATATGCACCATTCCCATGGTAAATAAAGGATCGCTGAGATGCTCACTGTCTGTTGCCTTGACATTTTGATATGGGATAGCTCCTGTATCATGGGGAAAGGGGTACCCCGTTGGCGGTTCTCTATGATACAGATGTATATACAATGACAAGAACTTACCGATAACTAAAGTTGAGTAGCATGAGGAACGGCCCTCGTACTCAAGGGACATGAGATTTCCAGTTTATGGTCTGTCAATCATATAACTCAAATTGTACCTCACTTTAAACTTAACCACCTAAAGATTCCTATGATATGGGCAATGAGAGCTCAAAGCTAATGAGTACCATACTTTCAGCATTTGGAAGCCTTTCAAACTTTGCAAAACCTTTTCACTTCTTTATTGAGTCACCACTTATTCTATAAGAACCTTCTTGAGAGCATAGCTATCATTCTTAGTGTAATGTGCTTGTCTCAAAACTTGGTTAATTATGACATAACTTTGATGCTTGTATCTTCGATATCTTTACTTCTAGTCTTCACTTGAACTTCAGAGGCGCTTTGGCATTTATGTTTTGCTCCACAATCAAAGGCAAGCGATATACCACTTTATCATACCTTCCTACGTGCATTACAATGTTGCTTATGCTTATGTTTCATGAGGCTTATTATTATTTTGTTGGAACCTCTTCATAGCTTGCATGCCTATTGAGTAGACTTAGTTGCTACTCCTTATTATGAATTGCCTAGGTATCTACTCATGTGGTGAGAATATATACATCATATGAAGCAAATGTGTTCGTGAAAGTTTCTTTTATCGCACTCAGTTTTCAACTGAATTGCTTGAGGACAAGTAATAAGCTAAGCTTGGGGGAGTTGATACATCCAAAACGTATCTACTTTCCCGAACACTTTTTCTATTGTTTCTCCTCTAATTTGTGTGATTTGGATACAACTAACACGGACTAACGCTGTTTTCAGCAGAATTGCTTTGGTGTCTAGTTTTTGTGCAGGAAATCAACTTTCAGGAAAAATCCCGGAAAATATCGCAAAACTCCTATTTTACCAGAAGACTCATGGAGCCAGAAGATGGGACGGAGAAGGGCCACGAGGGGCCCACACCCCATGTCTGCGTGGGCCAGGCCGTGCCTGGGGGTGGTGTGGCCACCTCGGGCACCCCCTTGGTATCCCCCTTTGCCTACTTAAGCCCTCTGACCTAAAAATAGAGGGGGGTTCGACGTTTTTACAGAGAGAGTTCCGCTGCACTGCCACCACCAGAAACTGCGATTTGGAATCAGAAACTCCGATCTGGCACCCTGCTGTTGGGGATATGCTATATGGCTATCCTCATAGAATGTCTCCTATCTGGATAACCCGGGTGGCCTATAGTTGGTAGCAAGGCCTATGGCCTGCTGGGCGACCTAGTTAGATGGATCCAGAAGGGGGGCCCATGCCGGATAAAGGAAGGCTACGAATGAGTCACCGATGTACCCGGAGCCTTGGAGTGCAATACATGTTAGACTGATTGTATATTGTGTAGGACCTTGTAACCTATCCGGCTAGGACTTTCCCTATAACCCTAGGACCTAGCGACTATATAAGTCGGGCCTATGGGAGACTTGAGGGCATAAGTCAGAACAATTCAACACACACCTCGCACAGCGAACCAATCCCTGTAACTCGGCGTATTGCTATTATAGTGATTTATAGCAGGAGTAGGATTCCGCCACAGTCATGGGATCTAAACCTGGGTAAGCTGTGTTACCTCGTACCCGCCAACCTTCCGCCTTACCCCACGTCTCTAAACACGCACTATGAGGACTCCTCCATGGAGTACTCGTCGGCAATACCACGACAGTTGGCGCCCACCGTGGGGCAAGAGGCGCTTCAGGCTCTACAACGGGCGAGGACCAAGATTTTCGCGGGAATCGGCAAAACCGTAGCCATCGGTCATGTTATCTTCTCCGGAAACATTCCGATCGTCCCTCCTGACGAGTTCTGGATCCTGGCGAAGACGAACCCTACGCGATGCTCGATCGTCCCCATCGGAGACATCCACCTCTTCATCGGCAAAACCGACTCGGGTACTAGTTCCCTAGAAGTCGGAGGAGCGTCAAGACCCGCACGGACCGCCTACGGGCAGGATACGTTTGTGGAAGGATCAATGTCGGATCTCGCTTCAGAGTTTTCCGGCAAAGATCGTAAAAATTCAAGGCCCACCCAAACCTCCCGTGTGCAGGATATAATGGTGGAAGATCGTTGCAAGTCCGACGGCTTCACCCGGGCGTCTGGATAGCAGAGATCAAAGTTCGTTGGCGTGGTTACTATCTTTGATCTGGCATGTTGCGTTCAGAGAGAGGGAGAAATCCCTTGTGATTACCTGGCCAGGTGGCTCCGTATACGGGCCGACCTGGCACATTACCCTAATGTTGATGCCATGTATCACTTTGTGGAAGGACTGGACCAAGGAACACTTCTTCGACATTTGCTAAGGCGTCAGCAGGCTTCAGGATGCCTCACTTTCGAAGGCATGGTGAACATCATCAACAACTACGTGGAGGCTGAGGAGGCAGCCTAGACAGCGCTTGCGCTCTTAGACGGTGCTCCTCCGCCTCAGTCGCCACCACCACCACCACATCCGGTCGTTGTCGCTGCAGCTGCACCACCGCCTCTGATCGTCGTCGCAGTAGCGGCACCCCCACCTCCAGTCGTCATCGCCGCTTTCGCACCGCCATCGCCCATCGTCGACGAAGCCTCGAGACCCTCCGACTCTGTTCTTGACACGCTCTACGCCGATATCAGTGCTGACTTGGAGGAGATAGACTTCATCCCGGAGGAGCTAGACTCTGCTATGCAGGAGATGGAGGAGGATTTCCAACGCGACGAGCAGGCTGACAAGGCCATCATGTCCCGAGAGGTGTTCGTCGCCATTGGGACCATGATGGAAGAATACCAACCCAGACAAGCTCCGCCTAAAGTGCTGGACAAGGGGAAGGGACCACCTATTGCTGCCGACAATGGTCGCGCAAAGGTCATGCCCCCTCCGCCTAACCCAGTGTAGCAGCCGCAAGAACTCAACATCGGTCGGAGTAACAACTGTAGGGGTTCGTAGCATGGAAAACAAAAAATTTCTACCGCATGAACACACAATCAAGATCTAATCTATGATCAAGCCAAGATCTATCTACTAGATTGTAGCAACAAGTCGATAGAGGAACTCACCCTCGAAGATTCCAAAGCGGTTAACGAGAGCAGATTCTCGTGGGTGATGTAGTCGTACACTTGCCGATCTCAAGATCGTGTAGACGATCCTTCCGCCGCTGCGTTCTGGCAGCGCTTCCGCAGTCGGTCACACGTTCGGTACTCGATGAAGACCTTCCTCTCCCTTGTTCCAGCAGGCAGCGGAGGTTGTAGCACTCTCCTCGCGATTCCGGCAGCACGACGGCGTGGTACCGGAAGTAGAGGGGAGATCTCGCAGGGCTTCGCCTTAAGCCGGAGCGAGTATGGTGGACTATGAGAGAGCCTTGGTGATCTAGGGTTTAGACACACCAATTAGAAGGGGCTAAACCAGCGGCTAGGGCAATTAGAAGCTCTAACTCGGCGGCTTGGGAGAAATCCCTAGGCTGTGGCTAGGGTTTAGGTTTAGAGGTAGGGAACTTGTGTCTAGGAGGGGAGCCCTGCCCCTCCTCTTATAGGTGGAGGGAGGCGCGCCTGGGGAGGGGAGTCCCTCCCCAACTCGGACCCAAGGTGGGCTGGCGGTGGGAGGAGGAACTCCTCCCCCAAGTCGGTTTCAAACCTCCTTCTCCTCTTTCCCAAAACTAGCCGTTTGACTTTCAAACTAGCCATTTGACTTTTCAAACTAGGATTTGAATAAACCCTCTATTTGGTACAGCGATGACACCAAGTACATAATGCAATCATACCAACTTGATATAACACATTCATGTACCCTTCCCCTCCGGAGTGCCGGACATTCCGGAACCTTCTAGAACATTCCCGATGAAAACACCGGAATCATTCTATAACCCCGAAATAGGACTTTCCTTATATGAATTTTATTCTCCGGACCATTCCGGATCTCCTCGTGATATCCCGGATCCCATCCGAGACTCCGAACAACATTCGGTCTCTTACTCATCATTCCATAACTACTCAACAACATCGAATCCTTAAGTGTGTCTCCCTACGGTTCGTGAATTATGCGGACATGATCGAGACACTTCTCCGATCAATAACCAATAGAGGAATCTGGAAATTCATATGGCTCCCACATATTTCTACGATTACTTTGCGATCGAATGAACCACTTACATACGATACCAATTTCCCTTTGTCTCACAATAGTTTACTTATCCGAGGTTATGATCGTCGGTATCTCTGCATACCTAGTTCAACCTCGTTACTGATAAGTACTCTTTTCTCGTTCCCGTGGTATGTGATCCCTTGTGAGCCAGTCACATGCTTGCAAGCTAATTGGATGACATTCCACCGAGAGGGCCCAGAGTATATCTATCCGTCATATGGATGGACAAATCCCACTCTTGATCCATGTGTCTCAACCAATACTTTCCGAACACTCAATGCCACCTTTATAGCCACCCTGTTACGGTGTGGTGTTTGATGTCATCAAAGCATCCTTCCGGTAAAGGTGATATGCATGATCTCATGGTCGAAGGAATTAGGTTACTATGTATCAGAAAGCTTATAGCAAATGAACTATATTAAATGACTTGATCTTTATGCTACGCTTAACTATAGGAGTATGTCCATCACATCATTCTCCTAATGATATGACCCTGTTGTTAATAACATCTCTATGTTCATGATCAAGAAACCATGATCATATATTAACCAACAAGCTAGTTTAACAAGAGGCTTCACTAGGGACTCTTTTATGTTTACAAATCACACAAGTATTAATGTTTCCGGTTAATACAATTATAGCATGGTATGTAAACATTTATCATAAGTATGAAGATATGATAATAACCACTTTATTATTGCCTCTTGGGCATATCTCCAACAGTCTCCCACTTGCACTGGAGTTAATAATCTAGTTTCAAACCTTTGTGTATTCAACACCTATGGCTTTCTGGTGTTGTATGTACATGATTGCTAGTGGTCAACTGATCTCCGGATCTGACACTTCCAGGTCCGTGTGTAATTGCATGTCTTTGCGTCTCTACGCATCACTCATTCTCTAATGAGATGGCTTTGTATAATTTTGGTCCTTCGGTGAGACCTTTAGTTCTTTGGGGTTAAAACATGTTGATAATATTGTCGTACAATATATCTTCATAGTATTATCCCGCTGTGAACTACACCTAGTTTGACAACAAACTACTTGACACAAATGCCCTCTTTAGCTGCTATTATAGCAGTCATATACTTAGCCTTTTGTTGTAGTATCTGTCACAATGTCTTAACTTTAGAACTCATCCAAATCCATTATGGAACTTACTTTCCATTATATTGTGCCACCCTTAGTTTAGATTGAGATAAACTTAATTTGTACTCTGTGACAAAACTAGTATCAATGTAGTACTTTTACAATGAACTAACCATCTATTTGTCACTTCTACAAATAATATACTCTTAGTTCTTCCAAAAGATCATAAGAATATCCTTACTATCGTCCAATGATCATCTTATGAATCATTCTGGTATATGCTCATAACATTTAGAGCATAGGACATATCTGGATTTGTACATATCACAGTATGATTGATATAAATACTCTTTTTGATTTCATACATCAAGTATCAATCTATACTTGAATCTTTGTTTCACTTACCAAGTGTCAATACACTTGAATATATGATCAATATTAAACTCATTCAATCCTTTCTGTGTGACAAGAACCTTTCTTGTAGTTTCTATATTGAACTCATTCAATACATCATTTATGTACTTTCGGCACAACCATATTAGCGTCTATTGATGCCAAATATTTGGGTTTTGCCTAAGTCTTTCATCAGGATGAAATTCTTAATATGTGTTAATAAAAGATACATCATTTCTAATCAACAATATGTCCTCCACATAATGTATTAGAAATATGTCTTAGCGCTCCCACTTAATTTCTTGCAAATGCAAGCATCTTCATTGTCTCCGATGAAATTAAACTCTTTTAAAAGTTTCATCATAGTGAAGATTCCAACTCCGCTATGCTTACTTCAACCATTGAAGTTTGCATATGCATTTAGCATCCTTTGAATTAACAAAACCCTTTGGACCGTGTCATGCACACGTCCTAGGTAACCCTTCTATTAGAAGAACTTGTTTTGTTTATTCAACTACCACATAACAAAAAATTATATGTAGTGGTTGCTACATTAATCCGTCTAGACTAAATATTGCTATGAAAGATCAAAATCTTGTCATAGTCAACCTTTGAACATTTTTGTGAACTCTTTCCCAACATGTCGACTATTTCATAGATGTGAAACATCCATGTCTACTTCTTTATAGATCCAAACACAACAGTAAGGTCTTACACCTTTCTCGAGGGTCCTTCAAGTTCAAAACTTGATTTCTCGTGTATGGAACTATCACGGATTTTATGGCTTCAAGCCATTTGACGGAGTCAGGGCCCATCGTCGCTTCTTTGCATGTAGTCAGATCATTATTGTCAAATAATGATTTAACTCTCAAATCTTGGTATTTGATTGTTTACCCGACCTACTTGTTTTAATAGGAACTTAGATCTCCGTGACCACAACCTTTGAGGCACGTGAGCCATGAGCATTATTGCTGCCTCCGGAACACTTTTCGGCGCTGCGCAACTCTGCACATATAGCTAAGGTTCCTTTAACCTTATCAAAGTTCTATTGTCCTCCCACTTATCTTTTCACGAAAAATTCTTTCTCAAAGAAACTTGACGTTCTAAGCGACAAACACTTTTGTCTCCGGTGTTTTATGGAGGAATAATTAACAGTAATACAAAGACAGGTTTATCCGACTTTGGTTGCAAACATCTTTCTTATGCATAGCATACCAATGTTTAAGAAAGGACTACTTGGGTTTTATCCCAAACCATAACTTTATATGGTGTCATTTCAGCGGATTATGATGGAGCTCTTTTCAGTGGAAAACGGTAGTCTCTAAAGCTTTTAATCTTTAAAATATAATGGCAGTTCTATGAATTACACCTTTGATCTTATCATGTCAAACAAGGTTTTAATTACATATCTCGAACGCTCCATACTCTTATGGTGTTTCGGGAAATGCAAATCCACAGAACGATTCCTTAAATCTTAGGTATTATGCTAAACTTGTAACTCAAATATCTTCCTTTATGATCTTTATCATAAACTATTTATATTCTTATTACAATGATTTTGCACTTCATCTTGAAAGACTTTGAACTTTTTCAAATGTTTCATACTTCATCCTTATTAAGTAAATATTCATATATTCACTCAAATTTTCGGAGAAAGCATATGAAGTTGAAATCCATCGCTCTTGACTACATATAATGGATTTCATACAACAATATGTACAAGTTCCAATAAGCTAGTCATTCGTTCCCTTTTGGCCTATGAACGAAGTTTTAATTATCTCTAGGAAAGTTTCACAAGCGTCATGTGATCAAAAATCAAAAGACTCCAAAATTCCATCCACATGGAGTTTCTTCATGTTTTCTTTCCAATATAATTTAAACGGCGATGTCACTTCCTAAGTGATCTTTCAATCAATTTGTCTTTCGACATTTTTAGCACTAGTTTTATGGATGTGATTTCTCCAACGAGATTTGTGAATCATCCATCTTTTATGGATTACGGCAATTATTTGAACAACCCTTTTGTTCTCATAATACCTGATAAAACAAATCTTGAAGGCAAGCTTTGATGTTTAACGAGCAACACAATAACCCTTTATTTGTTCTCGATGAACATCATCACATATTCTTTTGCTAGTTACTTAGGCCATTGTAGTTCATGAATTCTGTTGTTTCGTATGACGATTCATACCAACAAATTCAGTATCAAATACTTAAGAACCACATTGTTTAATAAGCAAAGAATATATCCATAACATGTATATCATCTATATACTTAAGCTGAACAATTCTAGTCTTTTCTTTTCTGCCATATACTCATGAGATTCTCTTTCAGTATTTCCTAATCTGTTTGAAAGAATCTATCAACATCAATAGTGGAGTCATACATATGACACGTAGTCCAAAGCGTGTATAATTAAATACCAATGTCTTTGGACTTGCACTTTGAAGTAGATCACCATCATCAAATGTTTGGTGTTCTTTCAAATTCCTTTCTTTAGTAATCTATTGGTGTAGTAAACACTTTACCTACATCAAATATTCACCCTTATCATGGAATTATCCATGATCAAGCTACTTTTAGCTTATAGCGGTGAACTGCGAGTATAATGTTGCTCTCCAAAACATTTTGGAGGATTAGGACAACTAGTGTCTTCAACCTTTTGCAAATTCTCATCAAATACGAGAACATGACTTTTGCCATATTATACTCTATCATGTTGCAACCAAAACTTTGTTTCAGATATCACAATATCTTCCACACATCATGGTTTCTGAAACAACTCTTTCAGATCCTAGATAACCTTGATATTAAGACAATCCTTTGAATATCAAGAATCATGGAGACAAACATGATACTCATACACTAACACTTGGAATTGTCACTCTTGATTTAATACTAATTATTAAACTTCATGGAGTAACCGGAACTTACTGAAAGTTTGCAATAGGACTTTTAAACTTTAGATTAACACTTCAGAACAATACGATACCAGTTCGTAAAGTAACTAACCAGAATTCTATAGTTCTATCATCTCAATTAAAACTAAGCGCAAGGTGGTAAACGGATGCCAATAACTACAACAACTATGCAAATTCACTTTGATTTAATTTATGATAAATAGTGTTCAACTTTTAATCATATTGCCGTTGAACTCCCACTCAAAACAATATCCCTCACATTGTTTTAGTGATCACACGAACCAAATCCACCACATCAAAACCCTATCATCACGAGAGTTGATGTAGCTTCAATGGCGAACAATCAACATGTTCATCATATCTACTATATGACTCATGCTTTACCTCTCGGTGATCCGTGTTCCGAGACCATGTCTGTACATGCTAGGCTCGTCAAGATCAACCTTAGCTTCCGCATGAGCAAATCTGGCTTGCTCACGTTGTATACACTCGCAGAATCTAACACACCCGATCATCACGTGGTGCTTCGAAACAACGAGCTTTAGCAACAGTGCTTACTAAGGATGAACACTTTAAAACTTGAAATTGTGTGCTTGAGGGATCATCTTATAATGCTACCGTCGTTAACTAAGCAATACAAGATGCATAAAAGGATTAACATCACATGCAATTCATAATATGTGATATGATATGGCCTTTCTTCTTGTGCTTCCGATCTCCATCTTCAAGCACGAACATGATCTCCATCATCACCGGCATTGCATCAAGGTCAATGACGCCGCTCCATGGTTGTCGTCCACCAGCTTCAACTATTACAACTACTTTGAACAGACAAGCGGGTCTTAACAGAATTTAAAGACAACCATATGACTCCTGCCGGTTGCCAACTTACAATAAGGAACATTGCATACATCATATATAATCACAATCATGGCCATATCACATCACAGCACACCCCTGCAAAACAAAGTTAGACGCCTCTAATTTTCTTTGCATGTTTTACGTGGTTTGGGGCTTTCAATAAGTGTCGTTCTATCTTACGAACAAGAACCACAACATTGATACTAGTATTGTCAATCACCCGTTGTAAATTGAATCTTAACTATGTTGGAAGAAACAGGCACCCGCAAAGCCACTTATGCAATACAAGTTGCATGTCAAGCGTGGAGCAAGTCTCATGAACGATGTCATGTAAGGTTAGCCCGGGCCGCTTCATCCCACCATCCCGCAAGATGCAAAGTACACAAGAAGCAATCGACAACAAAAGCATCAACGCCCACAATGACCATTGTGTTCTACTCGTGCAACAGATCTACATATAGACCTGGCTCTGATACCACTGTAGGGGTTCGTAGCATGGAAAAAAAAAATTCTACCGCATGAACACACAATCAAGATCTAATCTATGATCAAGCCAAGATCTATCTACTAGATTGTAGCAACAAGTAGATAGAGGAACTCACCCTCGAAGATTCCAAAGCGGTTAACGAGAGCAGATTCTCGTGGGTGATGTAGTCATACACTTGCCGATCTCAAGATCGCGTAGACAATCCTTCGGCGCTGCGTTCCGGCAGCGCTTCCGCAGTCGGTCACACATTCGGTACTTGATGAAGACCTTCCTCTCCCTTGTTCCAGCAGGCAGCGGAGGTTGTAGCACTCTCCTCGTGATTCCGGCAGCACGACGGCGTGGTACCGGAAGTAGAGGGGAGATCTCGCAGGGCTTCGCCTTAAGCCGGAGCGAGTATGGTGGACTATGAGAGAGCCTTGGTGATCTAGGGTTTAGACACACCAATTAGAAGGGGCTAAACCAGCGTCTAGGGCAATTAGAATCTCTAACTCGGCGGCTTGGGAGAAATCCCTAGGCTGTGGCTAGGGTTTAGGTTTAGAGGTAGGGAACTTGTGTCTAGGAGGGGAGCCCTGCCCCTCCTCTTATAGGTGGAGGGGGGCGCGCCTGGGGAGGGGAGTCCCTCCCCAACTCGGACCCAAGGTGGGCCAGCGGTGGGAGGAGGAACTCCTCGCCCAAGTCGGTTTCAAACCTCCTTCTCCTCTTTCCCAAAACTAGCCGTTTGACTTTCAAACTAGCCGTTTGACTTTTCAAACTAGGATTTGAATAAACCCTCTATTTGGTACAGCGATGACACCAAGTACATAATGCAATCATACCAACTTGATATAACACATTCATGTACCCTTTCCCTCCGGAGTGCCGGACATTCTGGAACCTTCTAGAACATTCCCGATGAAAACACCGGAATCATTCTATAACCCCGAAATAGGACTTTCCTTATATGAATTTTATTCTCCGGACCATTCCGGATCTCCTCGTGATATCCTGGATCCCATCCGAGACTCCGAACAACATTCGGTCTCTTACTCATCATTCCATAACTACTCAACAACATCGAATCCTTAAGTGTGTCTCCCTACGGTTCGTGAATTATGCGGACATGATCGAGACACTTCTCCGATCAATAACCAATAGAGGAATCTGGAAATTCATATGGCTCCCACATATTTCTATGATTACTTTGCGATCAAATGAACCACTTACATACGATACCAATTTCCCTTTGTCTCACGATAGTTTACTTATCCGAGGTTATGATCGTCGGTATCTCTGCATACCTAGTTCAACCTCATTACTGATAAGTACTCTTTTCTCGTTCCCGTGGTATGTGATCCCTTGTGAGCCAGTCACATGCTTGCAAGCTAATTGGATGACATTCCACCGAGAGGGCCCAGAGTATATCTATCCGTCATATGGATGGACAAATCCCACTCTTGATCCATGTGTCTCAACCAATACTTTCCGAACACTCAATGCCACCTTTATAGACACCCTGTTACGGTGTGGTGTTTGATGTCATCAAAGCATCCTTCCGGTAAAGGTGATATGCATGATCTCATGGTCGAAGGAATTAGGTTACTATGTATCAGAAAGCTTATAGCAAATGAACTATATTAAATGACTTGATCTTTATGCTACGCTTAACTATAGGAGTATGTCCATCACATCATTCTCCTAATGATATGACCCTGTTGTTAATAACATCTCTATGTTCATGATCAAGAAACCATGATCATATATTAACCAACAAGCTAGTTTAACAAGAGGCTTCACTAGGGACTCTTTTATGTTTACAAATCACACAAGTATTAATGTTTCCGGTTAATACAATTATAGCATGGTATGTAAACATTTATCATAAGTATGAAGATATGATAATAACCACTTTATTATTGCCTCTTGGGCATATCTCCAACAACAACAACACCGCAAACCCGCCGCCTCCGGCATCTACGTCTGCTATTGCCCAAATTACTCTTTCTGATAGAGTGATGTACGACAACCTCCTCGTCGAGCCCATGACGTAGCTCATATCCGGAGCGTAGTCTAGCTTGACGAGAAGCATCAGCAGCTGCTGGAGGAAGCGCAGGCCATCGCGGAGCAAGGTGCTAAGCTGGATCGAGATCTGGCCAACATGCAGAAGTCAATAGAGAAAGCCAGAGCCATGGAGGCCGAGTACAAGACCCTGCTCCAGCAGCAGAAGGCTAAGAAAGCTCCGGCTCGCGTCATCAACGATCTTGGTGTACGGAGAAATCTAGGATGGGCTCCCTCGAAGCCGCCACAAGCAAAGCCATACATTGACAGCGAAGGCAGGCAGGTGATGCCCACTCCTCTTCTTAATCTCATCGTCGCCAAGACCCTTCTGGAGCAGGATAGATCACCCGCAGCTATGGAACAGGTCTATAACCTTGTGTCCAAGGCAGTGAAATAGCAGGAAAAGGCCACCTCTCAGAGGCTTGAGTCTGACCCAGCGTTTTGCTAGTCTAGTCAGCCCAAGCCTCCAAGGGATCGATCTCCTCAGAGTGTCGGGTCCCAGACGGGTTCATCAGAATGAAGACGGAGGGATGCACGCAACAGGAAATATGTTATCCCCATATCCTCCGACCATGGAGGCAAAGCTCATTCTCGTCGCCCATATCCACCGCCCCGATCCCCCCGACATTGCAAAGACCCCAAGGCTCACCATCGCACGGACATGCCTCCGCCAAAGCAACGTGGCATCGTCATCCACGACAACACGGAGCAGACCCGTCATGATGGAGAGCGCAACCAAGGACACAAGAGCAAGTTGCACCATGACCCTCCGTGTCCGACAAGCAACCGCGACAAGCGTGAGGCGTCGCAGGAGGGTAATAGAAAGAAAGCTAAACCACTGCCACCTCCGCCTCCGTCGCCACCTAGCAGCCACCATGGTGGCAGAGGCCCGCGTCGTTCACGCAGCCCATCCCCTGATGGCAAGAAGAAGAAAAGAAGCCCGGAGCCATACGACGCACTTCACGTCTAGACAAGATCCATGAGGCATGATGGTAAGTTGCGCACGTTCACCTGTGATACGGTCCGCAACTTACCCTAAATGTTTCCGGATTGACAAGACCATTAAGCCCTATGACGGCACCGCCAAGCCAGCTACATGGTTGCAGGATTACGGCAACGCGGTAGAGATCACCAGGGGTAACCCCAACGTTGCCGTCAAGTACCTCCCATTGATGTTGGCGGGCATGGCCCGGTAATGGATTGATGACTTACCAGAGAAATCCATCAGCAACTGGTTGGACATGCAAGAAGCGTTCACCAAGAACTTCGAGGGTACGTTGGCGATCTACAGCAGTGCACGCGGGAGAAAGACGAGACATCTCGCGTATACCTCTCTCGTTAGCTGGATATGAAGAATTCCTGCGCACGAGTGCATGCCCAGACCTCCATGGCTGCCTTCATCAATGGGTTGGAAAGGGGCACGTTTCTCTGACATAAGTTGAAGCGCCTATAGGACAATCACCAGCTAGATCTCAACCAGATGATCTAGCTGGCTAGTGAGTTCGCGGCTATCGACGACGATGCTCGCGGCTCCCTGTCGGCAACCACCGTTCTAACTCAAGCTCAAAGGAACAGCAGCACCAAGAGGAAGAGTCCGCCAGAAGAAAAGCAAACCTCCGACATGGTCACTATGACTTTTGCACGACAAGGTGATGTCGAACAGCGAGGCCAAGGACGGGGAGCTGGTCGTGGGCAGCAGCGAGGTAGTGAGACTAACTCGGCAGTGCTCCGTGTTCCCCAAACCTACGAGGAGTACCGCGATATGTTGTTCCTCGTACACCTCGATGCCAACGGCAAAGCCACTCACACCAATCGCCATTGCAAGTTCGTCAACAACCTCAAGGAGGACCCGGAGTCCGGCTACAAGCGAAGTTGGAAGAATAGACCACGAGGCAAGGGTAAGAAGGAAGAGGAGTCTAAGGATTCAAGTGATATGGATGAGGATGTTGACCCCAAGCATGCCGCCAAGAGCGATGGCAAGTGCAAGAACCCCTTCAAGAAAAAGGCGGCCGTCTTCCACACTTTCCTTGGCACCCCCACTGTCCGACAATAGAAAACCTCTATGAGGATACTGATGGCTATTCTACCCCAGTTCCCCAGTACCTGCGCTAGTCAGAAATTCCAATTACTAGGGACAGGAAGGGTCACCCAGACCTCATCCCTATGGAGAACCAGTACGCCATGGTCATCAACCCCCTAATTGACGGAAATGAGTTCACCAAATGTATGATGGATAGTGGAAGAAGGATCAACATCATGTACCTGGATACACTTCACAAGATGAACTTTACGGAGGCAAACCTAAGGCGGACTAGCATCATCTTCCACGGCGTAGTTCCTGGTCGGGAGGTTTGGTCCCTTGGGTGCATCACACTTCAGGTCGCTTTTGGCAATGTCAATAATTACCGCTAAGAATGCATGATCTTCGAGGTGGTCCCCTTCAAGAGCGTGTACCACGTCATATTCGGACACGACATCTTCCACGCCTTCATGGCCAAGCCATGCTTTGTCTACAACAAGCCCAAGATACCCGGACCAAACGGTGTCATCACCGTATCCGGAAGCTTTACCAAGGCAAGGTACTGTGAGATTGGAGAAGAAGCCTTTGCGGAAGCTATCCTCTACAGCAAAGAATTCAAGAAGATCCAGAGCAAGGTCGATGCCTCGGAGATGCCGGCGTCGAAGAAGCAGATTTCTGACTCCGCCCCAGCATTCAAGGCCGCCATCGAGACCAAGCCGGTGGAACTTGTGGTAGGCGATGCCTCCAAGACCACTGCTATTGGAACGAACCTGGACCCTAAATAGGAAAGCACGCTCGTCGAGTTCCTCCATGAGAATAGGGACATCTTTGCCTGGCAACCTTCCGACATGAAAGGTGTACCTAGGGAACTTGTTGAGCACATCTTGAATATTGATCCAAAATGTAAACCAGTGAAACAACCTCTACGATGCTTTGGAGACGAGAAGAGATGCGCCATTGGCAAAGATATAGCTAGGTTACTTAAGGCTAGTTTTGTCCGAGAAGTCCTTCACACACGATGGGTGGCCAATCCTGTACTTGTTCCCAAAAAGGGAACCAAAGAATTAAGAATGTGCATTGATTAAACCAGCTTGAACAAAGCATGTCCCAAAGATCCGTTTGCTTTGCCTCGCATTGACCAAGTCATTGACTCGACGGCTGGCTCGAAGCTTTTGTGTTCTCTCGATGCATACTCAGGATACCACCAGATCAAGATGAGTAAGTCAGACCAATTGGCCACTTCATTCACTACACCCTATGGCACGTTTTGCTATGTCATGATGCCCTTTGGGCTAAAAACGCAGGTGATACATACCAGCAGACAATGCAACATTGCCTACATGATCAAATTGGTCGAAACGTTCACGCCTATGTGGACTACATAGCGGTGATGTATAAAAATTCAAATGACTTAATCTCTGACTTAAAAGAAACCATTGATAATCTCCGGAAATACAACATGATGCTTAACCCTAAGAAGTGCGTCTTCGGGGTTCCAGCCAGCAAATTGTTGGGCTTCATTGTTTCCTAGCGTGGAATCGAGGTCAACCCGGAGAAAATCAAGACCATCTTAAACATAAACCGTCCGACATGCTTGAAGGACATACAATGGCTAACAGGTTACGTTGCAGCAGTTAGTCGGTTCGTCAGCCGACTTGGAGAGAAGGCTCTGCCGCTGTACAAGTTGCTGAAGAAGGCGGACAAATTTACGTGGACGGACGAAGCAGATGCAGCATTGAAGCAGCTAAAGGATATACTTTCCTTGGCGCATGTCCTTGCAGCACCCGAGCCTATGGATCCTATGTTAATTTACATGGCGGCCACCAACCGGGTAATCAGCATCGTTGTCGTGGTAGAGCGGAAAGAACCAGGGCATGAGTATGGAGTTCAACGACCAGTTTACTATGTAAGCGAGGTCTTGACGGAGTCCAAGCAGTGTTACCCACACTACCAGCAGCTAGCTTATGGAGTGTTCCTTGCTTCTTGGAAGCTAATGAACTACTTCCAGGAGCACCCTATCACAGTTGTGAGTAAAGCTCCATTGTCCGACATCATCAACAACAGCGACGCCACAGGAAAGGTTGCGAAGTGGGGCATTGAACTCGCCGCCTTCGAGATCACCTACAAGAGATGTGACGCTATCAAGTCACAGGCCTTGGCAGATTTTATCGCAGATTGGACGGAGATGCCAGATGCTACCCCTATACCAGAGCCAGAATACTGGGTAATGCACTTTGATGGGTCAAAGCTACTCAATGGCTCGGGGGCTGGTGTACTGTTACAGTCACCAACCGGGGAAAAGCTACACTACATTCTGCAGATCCACTTCGAGGCTACGAACAACATGGCGAAGTATGAAGCACTCATTCATGGACTACGCGTAGCCAAGGATATTGGCATCAAGCCCATAGTTTGATGTGGAGATTCCGACTAGGTTTCCCAGCAGGTGGCTGGCACCTAGAACACGCGGAACCCTATGATGGCGGCATATCACGACGAAGTGGACGAGATAGCCAAGAGCTTCTTGGGCTACGAGGTCAAGTATGTACCTAGGGAACAAAACAAGGCGGCTGATCTACTGTCAAAACTTGGATCAGGGTGCAAGCAAATTCTGCCTGGCGTTTTCCTGGAGCATCTACGGACACCATCCATGAAGGGAGCGGACATCGACAACCCGGACAGAGTTGACTCTTTTGTTCATGCAGTGACAAAGGGCCCTTCGGCTTGGACAAAACCGTTCATCAAATATATCGTACATGGAACTTTGCCAGATGACGAAGTCAAAAGACGACAAGTATTACGCCGTGCAAAGGGCTATACCATAATCCATGGACAACTCTACAAAAGAAGCACCACCGATGTATACCTCAAGTGTGTTTCCCAGCAAGAAGGTATTGAAATCTTTTGTGAGATCCATCTCGGAGATTGCGGGAATCATGTCGTTCCTCGATCATTGGTCTCTAAAGCCTTCTGGCAAGGATTCTACTGGCTGACCGTGAAGGCGGACGCTGACAATCTAGTTGAGATGTGCTTAGGATGCCAGTTTTATGCCCGACAACCACACGTTCCAGCTGAAGAATTGTGAACAATACCAATAACTTGGCCGTTTGCAGTCTGGGGGCTGGACATGGTTGGTCCATTCGAGACGGCACCATGTGGGTTTACACATCTTCTAGAAGCTAAACCCATTAGAAAGATTGATGGGGCAACTGCCCTTAGGTTTGTCCGGGATCTAGTGGTGAGATTTGGTCTCTCACATAGCATCATCACCGACAACGGCAGCAACTTGTCACTCGGAGAAGTGGAAGCTTATTGTTGGGAGAACGGCATCCGACTTGACCTTGCATTTGTGTCACATCCACAATCCAATGGTCAAGTTGAGCGAGCCAATGGATTAATTCTACAGGGAATCAAGCCACATCTGGAAGCACCACTGCATAGAGCAGCTGGAGCCTGGGCGGAGGAATTACCATCTATGTTGTGGAGTTTACAAACTACACCTAATAGATCTACCGGCTACACCCCTTATTTCATCGTATATGGAGCAGAAGCCATCCTACCTTCCGACATCCTTCACGATTCACCAAGAGTTACCGCCTATGAGAGAGATGACGCTCAAGAATCCAGACGCCTAGATGTGGACCTTCTCGAGGAAGAGCTTGTATTGGCATGCCAAAGTTCTGCCATCTACCAGCAGAAGCTATGCAGCTACCATAGTCCCTGCGTTCGGCATCGCTCGTTTAAAGAGGGGGATCTGGTGCTCCGACTTAAGCAAAAGAAATCACACAAGTTATCCCCGCCATGGGAAGGACCGTTCATCATAAGAAAGGCGCTACTCAGTGGGTCTTACTACCTCGTTGACAATCGTGAACTGGAGGATAGACCTAAAGAGGATCATAAGCGTAAGCGACGTGACCCGGATGATGACTACCTGGAGCTTGATCGGCCATGGAACATAGCACAGCTACGTCCTTTCTACACTTAGCATTTTTTATCTATTGTGTACCTCTTATATGATCAATGAAATAAAGCTCTCTGGTTCACTCATATTTCTGAGTCTTTTACCTCCTTTAGTGTTCATTTTTGGATCATATAAAACCTTTATGCACAAGCTTTACATTTTCACTTGTGAAAATTCCGCCTACGGGCGTTAGCTTAAGTTTTCTGGTCTACATGTTCTTTATTGTTTTTATGTGGATTCTAGTGTACTGACTTTTGGCACTTGAAGTCGGCTATTTTGTGATTAGGTTTTTGAAGGTGCCATTGGGCATCATCACCTGAGCGCATGGTTCTGACAACGAGTCTTCCGACTCACAAAAGGTCAAGCATAAGAACCAAAGTAATGGATAAGCCAGCACTTTCTTAAAAAATATTTACATGCTGGAACCAGTTCTTGAGTAGCAGGAAATTACAACTATTGTGTTTTCCGCCTTAAGTTAACAGAGTAGTTTTTCCGCATACACAAATTCCAGAGGAAACAAATATTACATAGTGTTTTTTCATTCCTCTGGCGCATGAGACTTGGAAGCAGCGTCGTCGACAGCAGGAGAGCCATCCTCTTCAAAGTCGGTGGTATTGAGGGACTTGGAGGAGCTTTGATGGTCGCCGTCAATGATCTCGAGCGGCATGAAGACGTTGTGATCGACCAACTAGGCAACCCTTGTGCCATAGCCCATGAGCGATGCCCAGATAGCCTTATGGTCAATCTTTTGGCCTTCATCGTCTATGTCGAAAAGACCTGAGGTTACCACGTTGATGTCGGCATCTTCATAGTGTGCCTTGACCATCGCCAGCGACATCCTTGCACCAGCACTTGTAGATGAAGCTTTCCAGCTTATGATACACTCGGGGGCTTAGCGCAAGATCTCCAAGTACTTCATCACGGAGTCCACCTCTTTGATGTTGATATGGAGGGGCTTGGCTATCTCCTTGGCTTGCTTGACGGCAGTACTAATGAAGTTGCCGGCGAGAACCATGCATTCCTTTGGCGGAGGAGGCGACTTGGTTAAACCAATAGGAGTTGCAATTCCGACAAGGAAGCACATGAGTTCAATAACAAAAAAATTCAAAGTATCTGACTTACAGAAGTAAAAGACGGAGAATCACTTACCAAAGATGATCGCCTCAGCCTTCTGGAGTGTATCCGCCATGGAACCCCGCTCTTGTCGGAGGATCTTGTATGCTTCAAGATTGCATTGATTCTGCTCATCGACAGCTTTCTTTTGCTCTTTCAGCATCTCAATCTCCTCCTTCAAGCGGTTGATCTTAGTGTTGGCAAACTCCTGCAACGTCACCATGGACTCCTCATGCATCTTCAAGGTATCAGTCCTCTCTTGCTTAAGGATCTTGTTTTTGCTATCTAGCAACTCAATGTGCTTGGATTGCTCAACAATGTCCTTGGCCTTGGCGATGGCTTCTGCAAGTCGGAGAAAGAATAGTACACAGTGAGTAGTCGGAGAATGATGACACAAGACCAAGCTTGAGTACGAAAACGAAAGGAAAAATAGACTCTTGCTCTTGGTGATTTGTTCCTTCAAGAAGGCAGTTTTACCCTTTTCGGCTTCCAGCTCCGCGCACATCTTGTGGAACTTCTCGTTGGCGACGCCCCTCCGAGCATTCTCATTCTGTGGGAAAGAAGATTTAAATTTGTTTAGTCTTCTTGGAGCATCTAGCTGGATAAATATCCACCTGGAGGCTTAGGGGCTACAGTGAGAGTTTTTAACTTGGCAATATGCTTTTTCTTTCTTTAAGCATCTAGTCAAAACTAATTCAGTTTTCAACTAGAAGCTTGGGGGCTATAGTATAAAGTTTTTAACTCAGTCATATGATTACTCTTTCTTTAAGCATCTAGTCGGAACTAATTCAGTTTTCAACTAGAGGCTTGGGGCTACAGTATTGAGATTTACAAACACTGCGTATGCTACTCTAAAATTATCTAGTCAGAATAATTCATTCAAACTACATACTTGGGGGCTACAGTGCGAAGTTCTCTACCTTAGTCACTCTTAGAGCATTCAGATGCAAAGACCTATGGCTTTCCGTCTAAATCCTCGGGGGCTACAGTGGGATACTACTTATGAAATGCAAAAGGCAAAACTTACAAGTGCGATGATCTTGAGGTTGGGAAGAATAAATTGATGAACCTGAAAGCTCATTAGATGAAAAAGGGGAGGAGAGTGATGAACAAAAGGAGGAACAATGGATTAGCTACCCATTCCTACCTTCTAATGAGAGTAACTCTTTACCCCTCACATTATTTGATTGTCCCGCATGCTTACCAAAGGAGAATGAATGTTATGTTCCTGTGGATTCTTTTGAAATATCTACTATGGGTAAAACTTGTGATAATAATTATTCTCCTATTATCTATTATAATCCTTTATTTGTGCCTAACTTCGAAATGCATGGTACTAAAGAGTTTTGCTTAGAAAATGTTTATGATAAAGCTCTAGATGATGGTCCTATATTGGTTGATAATATTAATAGTACTACTATTGAAAATGAGAGTGGAGAGGTCTTGACTTTATCTTGGAACTCCATACCTCTTGAGAATGATCAGTCATCTTGTTATAAAATTGTTAAAAGTGGGTTTGAAGGTTTTAAGCCCACCATTTTTGAGCTTGATAAAAATTATGTGTTTGTAGATCATGAAAAGCATGCTTTATTGATAGTTATATTGTTGAGTTTATTCATTAATCTACTGAAAATGAGAGAGGAAAATATGGTTGTATAAGTTTTCATGGTACGGAAACACCTCTCTATGTGCCGAAAGTTTTGAAGTTGCTCTTGATTTATCTACCCATTCTTGTTACTATGTGCTTCTTTGATTTATTTTCTTAGAAGATTCCTATGCATAGGAAGTGGTTAAGACTTAAATGAGTTTTGGATTCGCTTCTTGATGCTCTCTTTTACATCAATTCATATTTCTTATGTGAGCATCTTTTTATGCCTAACTTAAAGGCATTAAAGAAAATTACTTCTTGGGAGATAACCCAATAGTTTTCTTGAGTCTTGGAAGTTATTACTTCTGTAATAACCTCTCCTTATACTTTTTATTTGATTTTTGTGCCAAGAATAACCTCTAATGAGAGGGAAGTAAGATTTGGGGAAGTGCTGTCTCGAAACAAATTTTTGTGCTTCACTGTAAAAATTAGAGAAAAATCTCTGTAAGTTGGATTGAGCTGTAATTTTCTTAATACATCCCCCACGTTGTTATCTAACTTTCATTAGTTCAACACTTTTTGATTTGAGCAACATAAAGTCTTCGAAAAAATCATTTTTTACCTGCTGGTCTGTTTTGACAGATTTCTGTCATTATTTGAATTTGCCTCTTTATTGATTTCCTTTTGAGTTCTCTTTGGTAAATTAAGCTTTTTGAGGGAATTGCTACAGTAGCTTGTGTCTTCAATGAAAGTTTTTCTATTTTAAAACTAAACCCCAAAGGTTTATTATATTTTGAATGCACTAATGTTGCTAATAAAGATTGTGTGAAGTTTGGTACGAAGGAAAATTTTCAGGTGTAAGGGAAGAATGATTTAATGAGATGAATAATAGACAAAAGCTCAAGCTTGGGGATGCCACCCCGTGTCACCCCAAGAAATATTCAAGAGCTACAAGCGTAAAAGCTTCGGGATGCCCAAGGCATCCCCTTCTTCATCAATAAAAATCTCAGGTCTTTCTAGACACTTCATTTTTATTATTTCATGCACAGTTGTGTTGTTCTTAGAGCCTCTTAGTTTTCGTTTTTGGTTTTTGTTTGCTTAGTTTGATTGAATAAAGTAGTTGGATCCCCGCTTTCGCTGTGTTGTTTCAAATAAGTTGATTGGTATTGGAAAGGAGTAGAAAGTTTCTTGCTTATAGTGGTACGAAGGGAGCTTGTTTTGAGTGTGTCTTAGACTTTATCATGTCATGATAGATGTTTTTTTGACCTTATTCTTAGTGATTATTGTTGTAGCATGACTTGTTCCAAACAATTGAGATTGCTTAATGTGCCTTGAAAGAATCATGTGTTTTTAGCATACAAAAGCATAGTATTGTGGTATTCTCCTTTGATGCTTTGTTTGGGTTGACTTGGCACATGCTCACACCATGTTATTACTATGAACTAGTCACCTTAGCCTCTATTATCATTTAGTTTTTGACTTGTGGTACCACTTTATGCTTTGATTAGTAATGTTTTGTCGCTCTGCATGATTATGGCCATTCTTGCTCTCTTAGTTGGTCGCTCCTAGTCTTTTGCTAACCTCCACTTGTATTGAGTAAGCTCTACTCATGCATCCAACTCCCAAGAAACCAAGTTATTCCCAAGAGTCCACTATAAATTCCTATGCATGGTGTGTTACACCATTCCAAGTATATTCTTGTTTATCTATCTTCCAAATTAAACTTGTTATGTGAAAATTAGTGATTAAAGCTCTGACAAACTTGATGGCACACTTTATTTTTCTTGCCCCTAATAAACTTGAACCATTGTGTCATCTATGTTGTATATGCTTGCACTTATAAGTTGGGAATTAGCAGAACCGTGCTGTCATGGGGAACGCTTTCAACACATGTAATTATCTACCCAGTTGATATCATGCTCTTTTGTTTATGGATGTCGGCGGTGCGAAATAAAAGAGGAGTTTGTAAGTCCATGGAGTTATGTATATGTGTTAGAGAAACGCTTGGGTCGCTAGCCTAAGCCATGCCTAATCATGGTGGAAACTTCCAGCATCACCATAGTGAGCAATCTATGAAGCATTCTTCTTATAAAAAGAGAGATAGAAAAGAGGAAAGAAGAGAAAAAAGCACCATTTTCCCATGGTAAATAAGAAGATTGCTGAGATGCTCATTGTTTGTTGCCTTGTCATTTTGATATGGGATAGATCCTGTGTCATGGGGCAAGGGTACCCCATTGGCGGTTCTCTATGATACACATGTACTTACTATGACAAGAACTTACCGGTAACTAAAGTTGAGTAGCATGAGGAACGACCCTCGTATTCAAGGGACATGAGATTTCCAACTTATACTTTGTCAAGCATATACTCCATATTTTGTTCACTTTAACCTTAATCACTTCAAGATGCTTATGATAGGGGCAATGAGAGCTTAAATCTAACAAGTACCATAATTTTTGGAATCTCTTTATGAAACTTGAAATCCCTGCTTCCCTTTGAAGGGCCTTTCTTCCACTTTTATATTGAGTCTCCACCTTCTATCTTTATGCACAAATTAAGAGAGCATAGTTGTCATTCTTAGTTCTATGTGCATTGTCCCAAAACTTATTAATTGATTAATAATTGTCACATCCCAAGATTATCCAAATCTTGTAATGTGAAAAATAAATGAATAAAATAAAACTTTGTTGATTTTCAGGGTGAGAAGAAACTTTTTGAATTTAAATGGGAACCTTCAAACCTATTTTTGATCAGGATAAATCCTAAAAGGATTTAAAAAGATAAACATTTAATAAAGGAAAATAAAAATATTTGGAATTACTATTTTGAATCTTTTAATAAAAAGATTTGGTTTTCAAATGAGAAGGTAGAAATATAAATAAAGATTATTTTATAAGCCAAACTAAAACTTGGCCAAGCCTTTGAAATAAAATATTTCTATTTGATAAAAATAGTAAAAGTTTATTTAAAATAAAATAATAAGGATTTAATATCCAAGTTTAATTAAAAATAAAGGTTTTACTATTTTAATTAACCATCAAACTTATTTTAAATAAGTTTTCCAAGTATCCTTTATTTCCAAATAAAACCTACTGAATGGTTTTGGTACCATTTTAGATTTCAAAAGGAGATTTTGAATAAATCAAATCCTATTTTGATTTAATAAACAAGGTCTATTTATTTAATTAATAATGGACCCTAAAATAAAAATTATTATTTTGTTTTGGGACTTTGGTTTATGTTGCTGAACAGAACCAAAAACTCAATACAAAGTTTGGAGAAGTTTTTGATTTGAATGCTTGATGGTTATTTGAAATTCAAAACAGAAAATAGATTTAGAAAAAGAAAAAGCAATCAGGAAGAAAAAAATATATAAACAAACCCAGCCCAACTGGCCAGCCCAGCAAGGCCCAGTCCAACCCACCAGCTCTTCCCCACGCGCGAAGCGTTTTTCACTTAAACCCGCACCCGCAGAGCAACTGACAAGTGGACCCATTCCCCTCTCTCTCTCTCTCACTGCCAGATAGACCCCACCGCCACATATCCATCGTCTTCACCCGCTGATGACCTCTCCCCTCTCCTCGCTGCTGTTTCTGGCCGGAAATCAATCCGTTAAATTCAATCTGACGCCGACCACGTCTCCGGCGAGCAATTAACCGCAACCTTGCGCGCCCCTCGTCGAACCAACAACACGTTGAGCTCCCCCACGCTACTGCGAACACGGTGAGCCTACTTCCTTTCTTCCTCGCTTCCTACATCGCCAGTTTCACCGTCGTCTGACCATCGCCACCGCACGCAGCCGTCGAGCGCCGCCAGATATTGGTCAAGGTGACGATGGCCGTTAGATGAAAATCCAAAGGATGCGATTAGATCACTTAACGCTGAAAGGGTACGCAGTCTAAGCCGTGCGATGTAGTTTAATCCAAAGCCCCGCAGAGGCCGATCCACCCGAATCGGTATCGACCAGTAGCATCACGCCGCGTGGCACCAGACGATTTAAAACAGAATTTGAAATCTGATTAGAATGTGATTTTTGTAAACCTTGTAACTTTTGATCCACACATCCAAAATTTGCAAACTTTATATCAATGGAATCAGTGGAACAAGCCCTCGCCAACCATGCAATTTGTTTAGTAAAAAGCCTCTGGTAAAATGTTTTTTTTGCAGAAATATTTGTATGCTTGTTTAGGTTATAAAAATTATTCAAAATTATTTTTGAGGTTGAAATCTTTGCAAAATGGTTTGTGGTGAACCTACTGATCTTAGGAACCAACTTGTGGTTTTAAAAATAGATTTGGTGAAGTTTAGGATGGATTAATTGATTTAGCCCATTTCTAGCCAAATAAAAATATTGGTTTTGTTATGAAATGTTTTTGGAGTAAAAACTTTGGGAAAATGATTTGAATCAAACCTACTGACCCTAAACCCCAAGTTTTGAGAATTAACAATTTATTTGGTGAACAACATAAAGTTTTTGTTTGGATAAAAACATTTTCCACCACATAAAATAATGATTGGATTTGAAAATGGTTTATGGATAAAACCCTTTTGCAAATGACTTTGCCACTTTGGAAAATGACCACTTTGGACTTTACAAAGTTTAGAGCCTAGTAGAAACCATCTTTGCAAATAAAACTATCTTATGGATGCTTGCATGCATGACTTAGATCCCATTATTTTATGTGTGTTAATTTGTTTGATTGATTTTGGTTGGAATGCTAGTGATATTGTGTTTGCTTGATTGAATTGTAGTGAAGATAGAAAAGTGTGAAACTAGCAAGATCAAGAAGTGAACCAACATTCCCTACCAAAAAGGCAAGTTACACTATCATCTAAAGTCCTACTATTTTCATTATACTTAGTGGATTTTGAAACATGCATGAAAAGAATTTCTATACTTATGCTATGCTAAATCCTAATAGGATACCTTATATATTCCTTAGTGAAAACAATTTAGTTGTAAAATGGTCAGCCATGCTAAATATTTTGAGAAGAGACACATGTTGAGATTATATAAAGTTGAGAAAAGGACTTACGGTTTATATAATAAAACAAGGACTCAATGAACCACCTGGGTGGACAAGGATACTTTGAGTTTTGGACAAGGTGGCAACAAAAGGAACCATGTCTATGGCAATCTCTTTGTGTTGTGCACCAAAAGAAAACCACCCAGGAAACTTAGAGATTGAACATGTTTCTCCAATTGTGGCTTTCGTGTACAACCACATGCTACATATGGCTCTGGCTTAGTCAACTACATTGGGAAGACCCATGTATTGTCTTCAGGTTACTGAAAATGAGGGAACTCGGAATCCTACATGGGTACTGAAGACAAGCTAGCAATGGTGTATGGGAGGACCCTCTGGAAAGAGTTCGTCACATTCTCAATCTGCCAGTACTCCATCTTGGTGAGAACTTACCCAGCGGCCACTGGTGGCAACAAGATGAGAGTGTGACATGTGGGTAAAGTGTACAACTTCTGCAGAAGATAAAAAAATCTAAGTACTTAGCCGGCCCCCGGTTATGGACAATACTGAGCAACTAAAGCTTGAAGCTATGGGAAATCTCGCCATTCCAATTTCTAAAAGAAAAACTTTTAAGTGATAACAAAAGACTTGCAGCACTTGGGGGTACCAAGGAGCTCAAGAGATTTGGATAAAAACTTGCAGCACTTGGGGTACCAAGGAGCTCAAGAGGTTTTTGACAAGGACTTGAACACTTGGGGATTTACCAAGGAGTTCAGAAAGATTTGACAAAAGACCAAAACCATTTTGAAAGATAGGATAAATTATTGCTTTCTGCAAATAAGCCTAAAACTCTACTTAGCCAAATATGCATGTAATGATAGGATCCACTTATATCTTACATAGTAGTGAAACTTGCCAATACAATTCAAATGTATTGACCCTTGTGGCTGTAACTTGTAATGTTGCAGGTTTGAGTGATATTGGTGAAGTTGATTGATTAGGATTACAAGTCTACAACCAACATGTTTGCCTGTGGCACTTTGAAGATGAAGGACCCCATGCTTATAGATTTCCTGCTGCAATGTAATGTAATAGCCAAAGAGCTATGTAAGATGTAATAAAATTATGTTATTCCTGGTTATAAAGTTATATTATGACCCTTGTTTCTTGATATTACATCTTAACTGTGGATGCTATCTATTGATCCAGGGACTAGCATTGTAAACACAGGGGACTCCACCTTATATTATTTAAAGGTTGGGACACTCCCTCTACAGATGGTATCAGAGCATTGTGTTGCCTGTAGGATTTGTAAACCTAGGATTGGACAAAACCCTTAGAAAAATAGGGGTTGTGTTTATTCCAAAACTTATTTACAAACAATCTTGTAAACCCTTTCCTCAACCATTTTGGTTTTTGATTCTACATCTCTTCTATTTCAACTTGATGGAAAAACCTACCCCATGACCAAAGACCTCACCATGTACTAAGGAGTTCTTCAACTCTAATGACTTCAACTTCTTCAACTCTAATGACTTCAACATCTTCAGCATATTCACCAAGGACCTCAACCTTGGATACCACTAAGGACTACAAGTGAGACAAGGAAATCTTGCTCAAGATATGGAGACTGAGGAAATGCAAAATTAGAAGGAGTTCACTTCACTTGAAGTTTTTGTGACCAAAAGTTTTCCCAAGGAAACCATGATCTCATGCAAGAAGAATCAACCAAAAAGGAGGATGGAAAGATCACAAGTAAACCCTATAGATGGACTACCATATTTTAGTTAAGTCAAACCCACCAACTTATGTGGTGTAACAAAAATATTTTGTTGCCTAAGTATGTGCTTGAACTTTGTTGTTTGAGTGAAAAGTTGTTTGTGAATGCTTGCACATTGCTTGAGTGAATTGTGATGTATGTGATTAGAATTATTCTCTTAGAAATATCTTGCCTATTCTAATCTCCATCTAACCCAAACAGATGACTACTCCAAGAGACTCCAACATCAAGGTTGATGACACCAACACCAACCAAGAGGACAACATGAGAGAACTCATAGGAACCCAAAACCAGCTGAACCAAATGACAGCTCAGTTCATAGCTAACACCAGTGGGGAAGATCCAACCCTGCAAAAGTTCTTGGAAGACCAAGATCAAATGTTGCTTAAGGTGACAGACCAAATGCTCAACATGGAAAGCAACTTTTCCAAGGATGGCAAAGGTGTTATTCTTAAAGGAACCAAAGCTTGCAACATTTGTGGAGACAAGGACCACACTACTAAGGAGCATGGAGATCAATGCCCTAACTGTGAAGAAAAACATCCAGTAGGCCAATGTCCCACCTCTCAAGCTACTTGCTACTTGTGTGAAGGAAACAACCATGTTCCTATCCAATGCCCCATCTATTCCATTGTTGAACAAAGGAAACAAGGTGGATTGCAACAAATGATTGCAAATTATCAAGAGGGATCCAAGTCTACCAAGAAGAATGATGACGAAGGAAAAGGTCCACTTATACCTCCATGCAATACAACCCAATTCAAAGGACCAAAGAAGAGACATATGAATTTTCCAAAGAGCAATAGAAGGTCCAAGAAGCATGTAGACATTCCTACCTACCATATAACATATGAACAACATGAACTAGATGCACTCCTAGCTTTGGAGAAGCCCAAAAAGAAAAAGATGGACAAAAGCCATGTGCAATGTCATCATTGCAAAGAAATGGGACACTATTCCAGTGAATGTCCAGAGAAACAGAAGTATAAGGAAATTGGCCAAGTATGGTGCAACAAATGCAAAGGACTAGGCCATTATGCAGCAACTTGTCCACAAGAGACACGTGAAGAACTCAAACTTATCATATGTTTCAATTGCAAAGGACCAGTACATTATGCAAGCAATTGTCCAGAAAAGATGAAGAACAAGTTAAACATACCTATGAAGGATCTCAGCCTTGGCCCATGAGTCAAGTATGGAAACAAAGGACACTATGCAAATGTTTGCCCAGAGAAGTTTCCCCAAGATCCCAAGCAAGCCAATATGTAATTTAGTTGGAAAATTTTAAGGGTGGTAGTACCCTAGATGCTTTTGAGCCTACTTGTAACCCTAGCCTTCCCAAATCTCGGGACGAGATTTATTTAAAGGGTGGTAGCCTGTCACATCCCAAGATTTTCCAAATCTTGTAATGTGAAAAATAAATGAATAAAATAAAACTTTGTTGATTTTCAGGGTGAGAAGAAACTTTTTGAATTTAAATGGGAACCTTCAAACCTATTTTTGATCAGGATAAATCCTAAAAGGATTTAAAAAGATAAACATTTAATAAAGGAAAATAAAAATATTTGGAATTACTATTTGAATCTTTTAATAAAAAGATTTGGTTTTCAAATGAGAAGGTAGAAATATAAATAAAGATTATTTTATAAGCCAAATTAAAACTTGGCCAAGCCTTTGAAATAAAATATTTCTATTTGATAAAAATAGTAAAAGTTTATTTAAAATAAAATAATAAGGATTTAATATCCAAGTTTAATTAAAAATAAAGGTTTTACTATTTTAATTAACCATCAAACTTATTATAATTAAGTTTTCCAAGTCTCCTTTATTTCTAAATAAAACCTACTGAATGGTTTTGGTACCATTTTAGATTTCAAAAGGAGATTTTGAATAAATTAAATCCTATTTTGATTTAATAAACAAGGTCTATTTATTTAATTAATAATGGACCCTAAAATAAAAATTATTATTTTGTTTTGGGACTTTGGTTTATGTTGCTGAACAGAACCAAAAACTCAATACAAAGTTTGGAGAAGTTTTTGATTTGAATGCTTGATGGATATTTGAAATTCAAAATAGAAAATAGATTTAGAAAAAGAAAAAGCAATCAGGAAGAAAAAAAATATATAAACAAACCCAGCCCAACTGGCCAGCCCAGCAAGGCCCAGTCCAACCCACCAGCTCTTCCCCACGCGCGAAGCGTTTTTCACTTAAACCCGCACCCGCAGAGCAACTGACAAGTGGACCCATTCCCCTCTCTCTCTCCCTCACTGCCAGATAGACCCCACCGCCATGTATCCATCGTCTTCACCCGCCGATGACCTCGCCCCTCTCCTCGCTGCCATTTCTGGCCGGAAATCAATCCGTTAAATTCGCTCTAAATGCTGGAGTAAACCCTGCCCCGATCATGCACACTTAAGCCCCTGCTCCTCCTCTCCGTTTGCCCCCAGGAACCACCCACTCTCTGCCCCCAGTCCGCTCCCATTATTGCTCGCACCACCGCGGTCTGCGACGAGCCTTTGCTCCAATTCCGGCCCAACCTCGCCACCCCTTGCCTCCCTGAGCACACGACCGTGACCCCCACTCCCAGGCTCTTCTTTCTGTGCCATCCGTTCAACCGCGGGCACCCTATAACCTCGGCTTCGACGACCTCTGAGCGCCGCCGCGTCTGCTTCCTTCTCCGGTGACCCTTCTGGTAAGCACCTGACCGCCCCGCTCTTTCCTGATGATGCTCCTGCACTCCCCAACCTCGGCTGCATCTAACCATGCCCTTGCTTTTCCACGGGGCGAACCACAGCACCACCCTCAACGAGCTCCAGGACCATCTGACGCTGACCACGTCTCCAGCGAGCAATTAACCGCAACCTTGCGCGCCCCTCGTCGAACCAACAACACGTTGAGCTCCCCCACGCTACTGCGAACACGGTGAGCCTACTTCCTTTCTTCCTCGCTTCCTACATCGCCAGTTTCGCCGTCGTCTGACCGTCGCCACCGCGCGCAGCCGTCGAGCGCCGCCAGATATTGGTCAAGGTGACGATGGCCGTTAGATGAAAATCCAAAGGATGCGATTAGATCACTTAACGCTGAAAGGGTACGCAGTCTAAGTCGTGCGATGTAGTTTAATCCAAAGCCCCGCAGAGGCCGATCCACCCGAATCGGTATCGACCAGTAGCATCACGCCGCGTGGCACCAGACGATTTAAAACAGAATTTGAAATCTGATTAGAATGTGATTTTTGTAAACCTTGTAACTTTTGATCCACACGTCCAAAATTTGCAAACTTTATATCAATGGAATCAGTGGAACAAGCCCTCGCCAAACATGCAATTTGTTTAGTAAAAAGCCTCTGGTAAAATGTTTGTTTTTGCAGAAATATTTGTATGCTTGTTTAGGTTATAAAAATTATTCAAAATTGTTTTTGAGGTTGAAATCTTTGCAAAATGGTTTGTGGTGAACCTACTGATCTTAGGAACCAACTTGTGGTTTTAAAAATAGATTTGGTGAAGTTTAGGATGGATTAATTGATTTAGCCCATTTCTAGCCAAATAAAAATATTGGTTTTGTTATGAAATGTTTTTGGAGTAAAAACTTTGGGAAAATGATTTGAATCAAACCTACTGACCCTAAACCCCAAGTTTTGAGAATTAACAATTTATTTGGTGAACAACATAAAGTTTTTGTTTGGATAAAAACACTTTCCACCACATAAAATAATGATTGGATTTGAAAATGGTTTATGGATAAAACCCTTTTGCAAATGACTTTGCCACTTTGGAAAATGACCACTTTGGACTTTACAAAGTTTAGAGCCTAGTAGAAACCATCTTTGCAAATAAAACTATCTTATGGATGCTTGCATGCATGACTTAGATCCCATTATTTTATGTGTGTTAATTTGTTTGATTGATTTTGGTTGGAATGCTAGTGATATTGTGTTTGCTTGATTGAATTGTAGTGAAGATAGAAAAGTGTGAAACTAGCAAGATCAAGAAGTGAACCAACATTCCCTACCAAAAAGGCAAGTTACACTATCATCTAAAGTCCTACTATTTTCATTATACTTAGTGGATTTTGAAACATGCATGAAAAGAATTTCTATACTTATGCTATGCTAAATCCTAATAGGATACCTTATATATTCCTTAGTGAAAACAATGTAGTTGTAAAATGCTTAGCCATGCTAAATATTTTGAGAAGAGACACATGTTGAGATTATATAAAGTTGAGAAAAGGACTTACGGTTTATATAATAAAACAAGGACTCAATGAACCACCTGGGTGGACAAGGATACTTTGAGTTTTGGACAAGGTGGCAACAAAAGGAACCATGTCTATGGCAATCTCTTTGTGTTGTGCACCAAAAGAAAACCACCCAGGAAACTTAGAGATTGAACATGTTTCTCCAATTGTGGCTTTCGTGTACAACCACATGCTACATATGGCTCTGGCTTAGTCAACTACATTGGGAAGACCCATGTATTGTCTTCAGGTTACTGAAAATGAGGGAACTCGGAATCCTACATGGGTACTGAAGACAAGCTAGCAATGGTGTATGGGAGGACCCTCTGGAAAGACTTCGTCACATTCTCAATCTGCCAGTACTCCATCTTGGTGAGAACTTACCCAGCGGCCACTGGTGGCAATAAGATGAGAGTGTGACATGTGGGTAAAGTGTACAACTTCTTCAGAAGATAAAAAATCTAAGTACTTAGCCGTGTCCCCGGTTATGGACAATACTGAGCAACTAAAGCTTGAAGCTATGGGAAATCTCGACATTCCAATTTCTAAAAGAAAAGCTTTTAAGTGATAACAAAAGACTTGCAGCACTTGGGGGTACCAAGGAGCTCAAGAGATTTGGATAAAAACTTGCAGCACTTGGGGTACCAAGGAGCTCAAGAGGTTTTTGACAAGGACTTGAACACTTGGGGATTTACCAAGGAGTTCAGAAAGATTTGACAAAATACCAAAACCATTTTGAAAGATAGGATAAATTATTGCTTTCTGCAAATAAGCCTAAAACTCTACTTAGCCAAATATGCATGTAATGATAGGATCCACTTATATCTTACATAGTAGTGAAACTTGCCAATACAATTCAAATGTATTGACCCTTGTGGTTGTAACTTGTAATGTTGCAGGTTTGATTTATATTAGTGAAGTTGATTGATTAGGATTACAAGTCTACAACCAACATGTTTGCCTGTGGCACTTTGAAGATGAAGGACCCCATGCTTATAGATTTCCTGCTGCAATGTAATGTAATAGCCAAAGAGCTATGTAAGATGTAATAAAATTATGTTATTCCTGGTTATAAAGTTATATTATGACCATTGTTTCTTGATATTACATCTTAACTGTGGATGCTAGCTATTGATCCAGGGACTAGCATTGTAAACACAGGGGACTCCACCTTATATTATTTAAAGGTTGGGACACTCCCTCTACAATAATGTTGATATTGCTTGTTCTTGAACTATTTGTATCTAGTCACCCTTATGGACTTTAAAGGTGTCCTATGCATTTACGTTTTGCTACTCCATGAGGGACAAGCCGAATGCCACTATGCTATGTTTTTTATAGGTGAAACAAAAAAACGTCTCTCAATGCATTGTTATTCATGAATCTTTGTTTGTATCCTTTCATGTTGCAACATAGTCACTATGTCTTATTGTTAGAACTTCATCTTTCATGCTCATGTTTAGATTACTTTGATCCCAGCTTTCAATGCTTGCAAATGGTTTGATCATGATTGTGATGGTGCATGTCACCTCAAAAATTATTCTTTTTATCACTTACCTACTCAAGGACAATCAGGAGTTAAGCTTGGGGATGCTTGATACATCGTAAAGGTATCTATAACTTTTGATGTTCAATGCTTGTTTAGTATCCACTTTGCTATACTTTGTCTACACTTTGAGGTATTTTTATACATTTTCTAGAACTAACCATTAACAAGATGCCACAATTCCAGTTGCTTGTTTTCTGTTGTTTTTGGTTTCAGAAAAGTAGTAAGGAAATATTCTCGGAATTGTACAGGACAAAAGCCAAAGTCAATATTTCATCGAGGAGAAAACAGAGACCTAAGGGCAACCGGAAGGGAGACACTGGATGGCCACCCCCCCCCCCCCCACGCGCGGGCCCACCTTGGGCCACGCCTAGGCAGGGTGTGGGCCCCTTGGCCTCCCTCGTGCCTCGCCTCTTCGCCTATATAAACCCCCCGATGCCAAAACCCTAAGCACCCGATTAGATCTCCACGAAATACTCCATAGCCGCCGCCACCATCGTCCCTAGATCAGGAGGATCTGAAGCTCTTACCAACACCCTGCGGGAGGGGAGAGATCATCCTAGAGGCCTTCTTCATCACCATGCCAGCCTCCGTATGATGCGTGAGTAGTTCACCCTTGGACTATGGGTCCATACAGTAGCTAGATGGTTGTTTCTCCTCCTTTGTGCTACCATGTTTAGATCTTGTGAGCTTCGTTCATGATCAAGATCATCTATTTGTAATCATGCATGTTGTGTTTGTGGGGATCCGATGGATATTGAGATTACTATGTCAGATTGATTATTGATTCTATCATGTCTTCTTGATTATTGATTATATCATGTTTGTGTTGTTTAAGATCTTGCATGATCTTTGTTTCTAGTAGCTATCTTGGCCAAGTGGATGCTAGTGACTCCAAGAGGGAGTATTTATGCTCGATGGTGGGTTCATGCCTCTATTGAATCTAGGGAAGTGACAGAAATATCTAAGGTTGTAGACGTGTTGTTGCTACTAGGGATAAAGCAACAATCTTTTGTTCATGGAACAATTGTATTGTTTACTTTACACACATTGCTTAAAGCAGTTATCCATTGCTTGTAACTTAATATTGGAGGGGGTTCAAATGATAACCTAAAGGTAGATTACTAGTCATAGATGCAGTTGGATGGCGGTCTATGTATATTGTTGTAATGCCCAATCAAATCTCATAGGATCATGAATGTCTAGTATTGCATTGTCATGCCTTGCTCTGTCTTCTCAATTGCCCCGCTGTAATTTGTTTACCTAGCATGTTATGTTATTTATATTAAGGAGAACACCTCTAGTGAACTATGGACCCCAGTACAATCTTTACCATTGATACATCATATACTGTTATTGTTTAATTTTTGCAAGCAACCATTACCTTCCACACCATATGTTTAATCCTTTGTTTTCAGCAAACCGGTGAGATTGACAACCTCACTGTATGTTGGGGCAAAGTCTTGAGTTTGTGTTGTGCAGGTTCCAAGTTGTTAGCAACACCTTGGAGTCGTTTCCTTCCTCCTACTGGTTTGATAACCTTGTTTTCATAACTGACGGAAAGACTTATTGATGTGCTCATCATACCTTCCTCTTGGGATTTCCCAACGAAGATCTATAGTGATCTGAGCCGCATCAGGCTCCTAGCTGTCGAGTTTATCATGGAAGTCCTTCACCCAGACTAGTTATCAAATCCGGTCCTGGTCGAGAAAAAGAAAGACGGTCTGAATGTTGCAGTGGTATGGTGCATGTGTATCGATTACACGAACCTGAACAAGGCCTATCCAAAAGATCCATTTCCACTACCTCGAATTGACCACGTGATTGATTCGACAGTCGAGTGTGAGTTACTGTCATTTTTAGATGCATATTCTAGTTTCCACCAGATACCATTGAACCTGGATGATCAAATAAAAACGGCTTTAATTACCCCGTAAGGGGCTTATTGCTATCGTACTATGTCGTTTGGTTTGAGAAATGCAGGTGCCACTTATCAAAGATGCATGCAAAAATGCCTGCAAGATCAACTTGACAAAAATGTTCAAGTATATTTTGATGATGTGGTAATAAAAACCAAACAGAGTCACACTCTCATCGATGACTTGCGACAAAAAATCGCAAACTGAAGAAGATTCCAGATGAAAATTAACCCGAAAAAATGCACCTTTGGTGTCCCGGCCGGAAAATTACTCGGATTCCTTGTATCCAGTCGAGGTATCGAAGCTAACCCAACAAAGATCAGAGCCATTGAAAGAATAGAATTGGTGAAAACCCTCAATGATGTCCAGAAGTTCACTAGATGTCTGGCATCATTAAGTCGGTTTGTAAGTCAGCTTGGTGAAAAAGCCTTACCACTATATGAACTGATGAAAAAATCAGATAAGTTCACATGGACACAGCAAGCTGATAGCGCTTTCCATGAGCTAAATAAAATGTTGGCAATGGCACCAATATTGGCCTCACCACTATCCAAAATGTTGCTTTATGTCACATCAACTAATCGGGTGGTTAGCACAGTGATAGTGGTAGGGCGCTAAGAAGAGGGCAAATCAGTCCAAAGACCAGTATATTACCTGAGCGAAGTACTCTCTATGTCAAAATAGAGTTACCCTCACTATTAGAAAATGACATACGGGGTGTATATGGCAGCTAAGAAGCTAAAACATTACTTTAAGGAACATCCAATCCGAGTAATATGTGAGGCACCCATCTCGGACATCCTAGGAAGAAAATATGCAAGTGGCAGAGTGGCAAATTGGTCCATAGATCTAGCACCATATACTCCACAATATGACAGGCAAAAAGCCATTAAGTCGCAGGTGTTGGCCGACTTTTTTGTCGATTGGGCAGAAATGCAATACGAGCCACTATTGCCTGACTTGAACTATTGGAGGATGCATTTTGACAGGTCCAAGATGAAAACAGGGTCTTGGTGCTATCATAGTCCTCACCTCACCCAAGAAGGATCAACTTAAGTATGTGTTGCAAATCCATTTTTCCACAGCCAATAACGTCGCTGAGTATGAAGCACTTTTCCATGGGATAAAAGTGGCTAAGGAGATTGGCATCAGGAGGATCCAATGTTTTGGTCACTCGGACTTGGTAATTCAGCAAGTGTCTGGCATTGGGACGCGCTGGATGCAAACATGGCACTGTATCGCTTCCATGTCCAGCAAATTTCGGGATACTTTGACAGATGTGAGTTTCACCATGTACCCAGAGATGAAAATGAGGCAGCAGATGTTTTGTTCAAGTTAGGGTCATCTCGGCAAGCAATCCCACTAGGAATAGCATTGGAACATATCAGAAAGCCATCAATCAAGCCATCACCCGAACCGAGTCAATATTTATCCTGGCCAAACAAGAACCAGATGTTGTACCAATGGATATCGATGTGGGAACAGGTTCGAGTAACCCGGGGACTGTTTCATTCAACCCTGAGACTGCCGAATCAAACCCGAGGACTAGTCAGGTTATGTCGGTAGAGGCAATGTCGGCAGAACCCATGTAAATTGACGAAGAGGCTGACCCGGCACCGGTCATACCGGTTTGGGCACAATCAATATTCAATTTCTTGAAGGATGGAACCTTGCCGAGTGATGAAATACTGGCCAGGCAGATAGAATGAAGGGCGGAAGCTTACACCATCATCAACAAGGAGCTATATAAAAGGAGTGTGACTAATGTACTAGAGCGATGTGTCAGTTTAGAGCAAGGGTAGGAGATACTCCTAGATATCCACCAAGGGGAATGTAGGCACCATGCCTCGTCTAGAGCATTAGTGGCCAAAGAATTTTGGCATGGTTTTTATAGGCCAAGTGCATCACTTCAAGAAGCAGAGGAGTTGGTGAAGAAATGCAATGGTTGTTAAAGATACTCAGCTAAAACACACATGCCGGCATCTGAAATCAAAACTATACCTATCACTTGGCCTTTTGCAGTATGGTTGAAAGAACACGTGGGCCCCCATGTGTGGTTTTGGTAATTAATGGCAATATTTATGGACTAATGTGTGTATTAAGTTGCACTTGTAGGATTTTTCCATTGGCATCGCTTGGAGCATGTGTTGGCTTCAAGGTCAATGAAATGCGAAGAAGATATTCTTTGCAAGCTCAATATGCACCATCTATAGAAGATCTCATGTTTGATGCTTGCCATCCTCGGTGATCATGGATCGATGATGAGGAATTAAGAAAGGCGTTCCATCTTGAGAAGGGCAAGATCATCTACATCGAGCTCAAGTGGAATGCTCAAGGAAAAGGTATAATCTTGATAGGTTTTCCCTTTTGCCGGTCTGATGGTTAGTGGGAGACCAGGTTTAGGATAGATAGTCGTACTATCAAGAGGGGCTCTCGAATGAGTAATTCGATCACATCGTTCGGAGAAAGATCAAACCTTTGCATACTTGCATCATCGTATTTGGTTGTTATTTGGTCTTATCCATGTGAGGATATAGAGCTTGTGTTAATCTCCATAACAAGCTCTTGTTCATAAATATCGGATCTCCCCTTTATATCTTGTTGCGAGTTTGTTCTTGGAGGTTTTCCGGATTCTCACCAAGTGAGGTATCACACTATAAAATACATGAAGTATTCTCACTTGGTGGTATCAAATATTTTCAACGCAATTGGAATCGGGTCAATCAGAGCTACCAATCAAAAGTTATTAACGTTTGAATATTGGTTGGTCTTATTTCAAAAGAAAAGGAAAAATTAGGTTTCTAGGACCGCCCGCATATGAGCGTTCCCCAACTCCCCTCTGCCTCGCCCAGTAGTTTTTCCCGATAGTACCGGCCAGCCCGGTAGTACCGCCCGGGTGGGCCGGTACTACCGGCCGGACTAGGAACATCTCTCCCTGGTGCGCCAGCCCAGCTCCTCGCTTGCTATCAATCTACTGCCACACGCCTCGCTCGCTCAGTCTCGCGTCCGCTGGGCCCGCTGCCGCTCGCCCGTTTTGACCAAGCGCCGATGCGGCAGATCTCGCGCGCTTGCCGCTTTTCCCGCATGCGCGCGCTGCTGGCCCCACCGCAGCCTCGCTTTCCCACACGCCTGCCTGGCCTCGCGCGCACTTCTGCTCACCTCCATCGCTCGCTACGCCCGCGTGCTGTGGCCCCGCCTGGCTGCTGGGCCCACGCCTCGCATGTCGCACGCGCCTGGCTGGCTCTCCACTGCGTGCGTTGCCCTGCGGTTAGTCCCTCGATCGATGGTTGTTGCCTTGCTTTTCTTGGGAGTTCGCTGGTTGGGTCCGGTAGTATCGGCCTGTTCCAGCACTACCGGTCCGTTCTGAAAAATGTCCAACGCCCAGATTTTCTGGGCCTTCTATTTAAGCTTTTGCCCGTTTTCAGTTTAGGTTGCTTCTTCCTCCACTATTAGTCTAATCTTTGTCCATACTTGCTCTCATTCTCTAGCTTGATTAATCTCTTCCCCTCCGATGATTCTTGCCCACATTTGAGTAGAAGAGAGAGGAGATCTTGATCCACGTTTTGACCTAACCGATTCATCTCTTTGTGAGTGTATCTTTGAGGATCTAGATTTTGGGGGATTTTATGTCCCTCTTTGTTTACTCCTCTCTTGTTCCCTCAATAGATTTAATAGCTTTGTTAGAACTTGACAGTGAGGGATTGGAGCACCTTTGTGGTGTTCTTGCCATTTGCATTAGGTGCATCGGTTTGAGTTCTCCTCGGAAGATTTAGTTTGAGTTACTCATTGGAGCTTGTCCCTCTTGGGTTCTTGGAACCCTATACGGTTTTGTGGCCTTGGTGGCATTTGTTGGGAGCCTCCAATTAATTTGTGGAGAAGTACCCCAACCTTGTGAGAGGTTTCGGTTACCACCGACAAGTGCACCGATAGTGGAAGCATGGATCGAGCCCATTGGGGTGAGATTCACCGGAGAATAAGGGAGGCCTTTTGTGGCGTAAGTGGTTAGATACCACCCCCTCTCCAAACGAGACGTACTCCATGTTGGGAGGAACTCGATAAAATATCGTCGTCCCCGCGTGCCTCGGTTATCTCTATACCCGAGCTCTTTACTTATGCACTTTACATTGTGATAGCCTTCGTGCTTAAAGTAATCTATATCTTGCTATCACATTGTTGCTTAGCATAAGTTGTTGGTGCACATAGGTGAACCCTAGTTGTTCTAGGTTGTGCTTGACAAAGTAAATGCTAGTTTAATTCCGCCTTTGTCGAGCCACTCTCGGAAAAAATTTAATCGCCTATTCACCCCCCCCCTCTAGGCGACATCTATATCCTTTCAATGGTGCTTGGATATGGTGGGACCATTCAAACCCGCATGAGGTGGTATGACTCACGTACTTGTCATGGTCGACAAGTTCACCAAATGGATAGAAGTGAAACCTATCAAGAAGTGTGATGGAAAATAGCCGTGACATTCGTAAGGGATATAATCCTAAGATATGGCTACCCACACAGTATAATCACGGAAAATGGCGCAAATTTTGCCGAAGGAGCATTTGCTCGATTCTACATGGATAAACGAATAAGACTCGATGTAGCATTAGTCGCTCGCCCAGAATCAAATGGGCAAGTCGAGAGGGCAATTGGATTAGTCCTATCCAGGATAAAACCTCGGCTGATAGAACAGCTCCGGAGAACACCTGGCTGCTGGATAGAGGAATTACCCTCGGTACTATGGATCCTAAGAACAACTCCGAATAGATCAACTGGCTATACGCCATTCTTCCTTGTCTATGGGGCGGAAGCAATATTGCCTACCGACATAGAGCATGACTCGCCAAGAGTAAGGCAATACACAGAAGCTGGGGTAAAATAATCTCATGAAAATGGAGTTGATTTACTCGAAGAAGCACGTGAATTGGCATTGTCCAGATCTACCATATACCAACAAAGTCTCTGACGCTATCATAGATGAAAAGTTAACCCTCGTGTGTTCAGAGAAGGGGATTTGGTGCTCAGACTAGTGCAACGCACAGATGGAATGCACAAGTTATCACCCCCATGGGAAGGTCCTTTCATTGTGAGCAAGGCTCTACATAATGATTCATACTATTTTATAGATGCTCGAGAAGCACAAAAGAACAAGGCAGACAAGTCAGGAGATGAAACCAGAAGACCATGGAATGTTGCATTGCTTTGTCCTTTCTATACCTAGGAAGGCAATGTATGTATCTATAAACTCTCGTATGTCGGGCATGTATGCCGGCTATGTGTTGTAACTTGAAAATTGACTCGGGGACCCCCCCCCCCCCCCTCTTACTTGTTGTCTTTATTCAGCATTTAATTATCTATGCCGGCTGGCATCACTTTTTATCTCTTATCTCGGAATAGTAATGTATAAATGCTAGAGGTCAACTCTTTGACTTAGCTATTGTCCGAAATACAGCTTCATGGCAAGCAAGGGCAAAATACCAAAGGTGAGTAAACATGAAAAACGAATAAGGGAAAATAAAACGTGTGAGTCAACACTATGTTTATGTAGAGGTCCCAACCTTTAATAAGGTAGAGATCCCTATGTTTACAATTCTAGTCCCTGGATCAATAGCTAGCATCCACAGTTAAGATGTAATATCAAGAAACAAAGGTCATAATACAACTTTATAAACAGGAATAAAATAATATATTACATCTTACATAACTCATTTGGCTAACTCATTACAATGCAGCAGAAATATCTATATAGCATGGAGTCATTCATCTTCACAGTGCCACAGGCAATCATGTTGGTTGTAGACTTGTAATCCTATTCAACACACTTCTCTAACATCGAACAAACCTGCAACATTATAAGTTACAGCCACAAGGGTCAATACATTTGAATTGTATTGGCAAGTTTCACTACTATGTAGAAATAAGTGGAACCTATCAATATATGCATATTTGGATAGTAGGGTTTAGGCTCATTTGCAGAAAGCAATATAGTTTTATCCTATCTTTTCAAAATAGTTTTGATCTTTTGACAATCTTTCTGAACTCCTTGGAAAACTCCAAGTGCTTCTAATCCCTTGTTGACACCATCAAGTTTTACTTTGAGAAATTGGAATGTCGAGATCTTCCATAGCTTCAGGCCTTAGTTGCTCAGAGTTGTCCATAACCGGGGACATGGCTAAGTACTTAGAATTTGATCTTCTGCAGAAGTTGTACACTTTACCCACATGACACAATCTCGTATTGACGCCACCAGTGGCTGCTGGATAAGTACACACCAAATAGAGTACCGGCAGATCAAGAATGTGACCAAGTCTTTCCATAGAAGTCCTCCCAATACATGATGCTAGCTTCTCTACCAGGCACCAATGTAAGGATATATTTCCAATACATGAATCCGGTTAACCTGAGTAGGTGCCAATGCAAGGGTCTTCCACTATGTAGTTGACTAAGCCAGAGCCCATTTAGCATGTGGCTGTACACGAAAGCCACTGTACGAGAAACATGTTCAATCTCTAAGTCCCTGGGTGGTTTTCTTCTAGTGCACATACAAAAAGATAGCCATATTAACATGGTTCCCTTTGTTGTCACCTTATCCACAATTGAGTATCCCCATTCCACCCAGGTGATTCATTGAGTACTTGTTTTATTATATAAAACATATATTTTTCCAACACTTCACATAATCATATCTTGTATTCCATCCCAGGTCTATATCAGGTCTAAGCATACTACAACTATGATGTTTTCACTCAGGAAGATATAAAGAATTTCCTAATAGGACATAGCATAGCATAGTAACATAGTAGCCCTATCATGCATACTACAAAAATTCCACTAAGTGTAATGAAAATAGTAGGACATGGATGATAGTGCCACTTGCCTTTTTAGTAGAGAATTTTGGTTCACTCCTTGATCTTGCAATAATCACACTCTTCAAATTTCACTACAATTCAATCAAGCAAGCACATATTCAAACTACCATTCAAACAATTCACCACATAAAATGATAAAAACAAAGCAATGCATGCAAGCATGCAAAAGATTGTTTTATTTGGAAAATTGGTTTCTAATAGGCTATAAACATTTTAAAACACCTAAAGGTCATTTATAAATGTGTCAAAATCATTTGCAGCCAAGTTAGTGAAAATGGACATTTAAATCATTTTGTTTTGCTAGAAGTGATTTAAATCAAAGTAATATTTTGTAGTTTTACCCAAATATATTCTTTAAACACAAATGTTAGTGTTTATGGTTAAAGGGTTTAATATTAATCCATTTGCAAAAAGTTTCACCTAAATTCCATTTTTAAATCAAAACAATATTTTTATTTTCTAGAAATGCCTTTTAACAAAGTAATCATTTACTAGGGTTCATCAAATATATTTTTCTAAAATCCTAAAACTTGGTGTTTAGGGTCAGAGAGTTTAAATCAAACCATTTTCCAAAGGTTTTAGTCAAAAAGCATTTTTAAACCAAAATCAATATTTTTATTTAACTAGAAATGCTTTTATTCAAATATTTATTCCCTAGTATCACAAGATATTCTTTTAAATCTAAAAGTTGGTTCTTATGGTCAGTAGGTTCAAAACAATCCATTTACGAAAGATTTTACCCTAAAAAAAATTTTAGAATAAATTTTATACTCAAAATAGACCTAAACAAGTTTCTGCAAAAACAATCAATTTTACAGAATCAAAATACTAAACAAAGTGCATGGTTGGAAAATTCACATTTTTCTGGATCCAGTGATATAAAATTTGCAAAATTTGGCCAAGCAGAAGAATAGTTATGAATTTTACAAGTTTAAACAATCTAAAATCATTTCTGGAATTTTAATCAAACAGGACAGCCACGTGTCTTAATCTTATTGGACGATACCGCTTCGCTGGGATCGACTAATGTGGTGCATTGGATCTACTTAATCGCATGGCACACAGCGCTTGATACAGGTTCGATTAAATCTAATCTGATCCACGCGATTAAGATCTAACGGCGGGAGCATAGCGACCAGGAACTGGCGGAGCTCGACGGCAGCGCGCGGTGGCGATGCTCTGTCAGCGACGTTGCCGACGATTTAGGAGGCGCGGGAGAGGGATAAGGCCATTACCAAACTCTCCGTGATGAGGAGAAGCTCGAGGTGGTGTCTGTTCGTCGAGGGGTGCTCGGGAATAGCAGCGATTGTTCACCGGAGTTGGTCCAGGCGTCGGACGTCTCTGTTCATCGTTGTTGGCGAGGTTGCAGGTCATGCCAAGGCAAATGAATGACGTTGTTAGATGCGCGCGAGGATGCTGAACATGCCACTAACAACCAGAGAGGAGGGGCAGTTTGTGCTTACGGGGAGGGGTCGTCGGAGTGGGCACAGAGGGCGGCGGCGTTCAGAGGTGATCCTTGCCGATGTTCCGAAGCGCGCGCGGGCTAGCTGGGACCACTTGTAGATGCGCAAGGAGCTGGGGATCAAACTCGTGTGAAGCAGGGGCCGTGGGGGTGGCTGTCCTCGCCGGAATCAATGGAGGAGCTCGTCGGAGCAGAGGGGGTTCGAGGTTGAAATTGCAGCAGCCTGGCGGCTCTCTAGCAACGGTGTGTGAGGGGAAATGGAGAGGGGACATAGGCGCTTAAATGGGCAAGAATGCTGGCGAGAATTACTCCCGCTATCAAACGAATTGAAACTGCGATTTCAATGGCAGAAACGGTCGGAGGAAAGAGGGGGCGGGTTTCACGCGGGGAAGACGATGTCAGCGTGGCGTGGGACTGGCGTGTCAGTGAGATAAGAGGGTAGGGCTGTTGGTGAGAAAAACTATTCGCGAGAGGGGGGGAGTGGGTTGCGCTGCTCGGCCTGGTTTGCTGGGCTGGGTCTAATTCTATTTTTTTTCCTGATTTCTTTTTCCTTTTCTCTTTTGATTTTCTGTTTTCAAATTCAAACTCTTATTTGAATCAGATTTATTTATCAAATCTTTTCAAAACTTTTCTGTAGGTTTTATACTATTTTTAAATGTGTTTTAAAGTCCATTTTAGAATAATTTCTTTTATTCTTTTACGGTTTACTATTTATTTAAAATAGGCATTTGTCATTATTCAAATAGGATTTTAAATATGTTTTCAAACTTCTATTTGAATTCCAATTTTTGTAAAACCTTTTTCAGTAGATTTTATTTATTCAATAGTGCAAACAATTCACTTTGAATTATTATTTAAAATACTTTAATATGATTTAATGTTCATTTAAATTAGGTATTATCTTTATTTAAATAAAATTGGATATTAATCAATCCTTATGATTTTATTTAAATAATCCTTTACTCCTTTTATTAATCAATAATCTTTCATTTCATTTGTTTGGCCAAGATTTAATTTGGCTCTTAAATATTCCTTATTTATTTATTTCTTCCTTTGCCTTATAAAATCCATATCTTTTTATTTAAAGATCCAAAATTGGTGATTCCAATTTGCATAGCTTTATTTAATATTTTTTTATCTTTTTAAATTCCTTTAGGATTTATTTGCTCAAGATTTGGCATGGATCTTAGATAGGGCTTTATTAGCTTTGAAGATTTATTTCCTTTTAACTTATTAAATTCATAAGTTTTTATCTATGGCTCCAAATTGAGTATGGTCTTATAATATTTTTATTTATCATTCTTGATCATTTATAAGTATTTGTTGACAAATTTTTATATGGATCAAATCCATACTCTTAGAGAGATTTTGGAAATGAATTATTCCATTAGGGTTTTAGGGTTTTGATGTTTCCTTTTAGAAACAAAAAGTTTCTTTTCACCCTAAATTTCAACAATCATTTATTTTGTTTATTCATTTTTCACATTTAAAAATTTGGAAAATTTTGGGATGTGACAGTTTAGCTAACCCATTGCAGGATATGTCGACTTGTATGTCGGATAGCTTTATGTCAAGTTTCATAGTTTCAAGTATTGTTAGCTTAATTCCTATGACTTTGAGACTCTAATGTCGAATGCCAAAAAAGTTAGACAAGAGACAAAATTAAGGAATTGAGGGAACAAGAAACGAAACACGGGGACTTGCCCCAAAGTGATTCGGCTATAAGCCAAAATCTTAAGGAGTTTAACAACCATAGTGCAACTTCCACCAAAAGGATCACGGTACTTAATACATCTGCACTCGGCATACCGGGGATCTCATGAAACTTGAGTGTTTTTTAGCTTATGAGGCGGCAAGGCTCGAGGATGACCCAGCAGGCCCAGCATTCGGCGCGTCGGCATCAGCGGCAGGGACGTAGGATTCGTCTGCTGCTGGGACATCGGAGTCGGTGTCTTCGCTATCACCTTCTTATTCTTCTTAGACTTCGATATTTTCTTCAGCCTAAGCAGCAACACCAAGAAAGCTAGGTCCATCACACCAAGCATCGACATTGGTGTACTCCAGAAAAGCATCAGCTCGATCTTGGCGCTTCATGATGAGCTCCGGGTCGCTGGTCCACTTGGCGCCTTCCCTCATGTTTTAGAAGACAACAAGATTGATAGTCTCATACCATGAAAGTACGAAGGAAAGGGCCTTGTCCGCAGCGGCTCGGCCAGCCGACGCACGCCATTGATCCATTCTTTCTTTAGAAACCATGAGTCTCATTGAGAGCACATCAACGGTCTTGGGAGGTTCCTCCTTGGGCCACAATGTCCTAAAGACATGGATAGAATCCTTGAGAAAGTCAACTCCACAAGATTTCAAGGTCTTCACACGCTTAAAAAGTGTAGCCAGATGATCATCGATGGTAACCTCGCCAATGGGATCTGCCAAGTCGCTTGACTCGGACGGACCTTTTTGATAGCCCTCAGGGCAAACATGTTAGCTTCAAGGAAGTTCTCTACAAAAATAGGAAGGGCGTCAGGAAACAATTGAGTTAAAATGGAAATGTCGGACAGCAGAACGCAATAAAGAGTAAGAACTCACTACCGAGGTATGAGTTGACATGGCCGAGATCAGATTGCCAAGTTTTTGACTTGGTCCGAAGAGCGTCAAAGTCTTGATGAGCCGAGATCATTAGTGACTCGGCGTCCTTAAGTAGCCCTTCGGTCTTCTCAATCTTGCCCAAAAGCTGATCTCATTCCTCAACAAACTCCTGGCGCAACCCACCAATCTCGTTCTTGTGCTTCTTATCCATATCGACGATCTGATATTGGAGCCGGGACACCTCGTCTAGCTCTTTCTTGAGATCGACCTGGTGCTGACCTGCTTGTTCCAAAAAATGATCCATAAGTTCTGGCATTGACACGCTCTCCTGGAGTCTTTCTACGAGTAAAAATTTCTCGGCTACACCGAGATATAAAAACATGGAGATAAAGACCTAAAGCTATGAAGCAATAAGAACAGCGTGGGAAAAGGGAGGACCTTTTGCGTTAGAGAGTTGCTTATGCAGTTTATCCACATTGGCTTGAGCGGTAGCTACGAAGGAGAAAATACCACAAAGGAAATTAGAACAAGGGGGAAAAGCGCAGTTGGGAAAGAGCTGAGTAAAGTAACATACCTTTTCCCTTCACCCCGGCAAGAAGATACATGTGCTCAGTGGAGAGTTTCTGGTATCTCAGTAGCAAAGTCTGAAAGCACTTTGTGCGATCATTGTAGGAGACCTGCAAAGAACGAATTTAAACCACATGAGATCCAGCTTGACTAAATATGTCAGTATGGAATCCCGGCAAACAACTAGGAAAATGTTACTCAACTTTGAGCTTACAGCCGAGTGAATGCTTTACTCGGCAGTAACCTCGGGGACTAGGGGATGAGTATGAACACTCAAAACACAAAAGAGTCAAATGGTTTTTTACCTCGTTGATATTGTTGACGCGAAACAGCAGGCTGATAGCCTCCTGGGCCATCTCGGCCACGGTTTGTGGACCAAGAATCATTCCTTGTTGTGCTGGCACAGAGGGATTGCTGGAGGAGACTTCATGATCAACAGCTGCATTCCACTCCAATGCAAAGGGCTCTGCCGAGCCAAGGCTCTGCCCGCTAACTATTCGGGTCAAGACAAGACCCTTGTTCCTGGCAGCTCCAGCAGCGCTTCTGGCAGCAGCATGGCTTTGGTGGAGTGGAGCGCCCCCTAAAGCATCACTCGACTTAGGCGCAGCCGCAGATTTCTCCAACGAACCCTTCGAAATGCGTGTCTTTGTTGTTGTTGGCTGTTTTGGTGGTTGCGGTGTGGTGCCGTGGCCAAAGTTGAGCTTTTGCTGCCTAGGCGCAGTCGGCTTGGCGAGGGCGACTTTGCTTTGATCTGCCAGAGTCAGCTGAGTCTGACACTTGTTGGCTGGAGGCAGCGGGGTTGGCCTTCTCCTTTGCTGCTGGAGCGGAGCCGAGTAAGCTGGCTGACTATGCTACGACGCTTGCGAGGCTTTCTTCTTCTTTGACAAATCAACTCCAGGAGGGACAAAATATTCTCTACATCGATGGACTCAGCGTTGGTGATGATGTCACCGGATCTCCTCTTTGCATCTCCAACAGGAACTGGTTGCTTGATGACCCACAAGTATAGGGTATCGCAACAGTCTTCGCGGGTAGTATTACCCAATTTATTGATTCGACACAAGGGGAGCCAAAGAATACTTGCAAGCCTTAACAACTGAGTTGTCAATTCAGCTGCACCTAGAAATAGTTATTGCTCACAGAAGTTTATCAGTAGCAACAGCAAAGCAACAGCAGCAGTAAAACAAGAGAAATAGTAACAGTAGTAGCAAACAGTAGGATATGAGTGCGGTAGGCATAGGGATGGATGGATGGGCGTTGCATGGATGAGTCTAAACATGTAACTTCAAGATCTAGGGCATTGCAGATAAATAAGAAAAAGCATCCAGGTACTAAACAATCCTAGGCATGTGCTCCATATATAGTCATGCGCAATGAGAACTTGCACAACATCTTTTGTCCTGCCAGCCCGTGGTAGCGGGGCATCTAAGGAACTACTGGCAATTAAGGTGCTCCTTTTAATAGAGCACCGGAGCAAAGCATTAACACTCCGTGAACACATGTGATCCTCACACCACAGCCATCCCCTCCGGTTGTCCCAATTTCTGTCACTTCGGGGCCTTTGGATCCGGACAATGATATGTGTACACAACTTGCAGATAAGATCACAAACAATACTATCATAATGATTCAATAATAAGTTCAGATCTGAGATCATGGCACTCGGGCCCTAGTGACAAGCATTAAGCACAACAAGTTGCAACGAAGTCAAATAGCACTAAAAGAGATACTAGGCACTATGCCCTAACAATATTATTCGATTACATGATAGAACTCATCCAATCCCTACCATCCCTATAGCCTACAGCGGGGGATTACTCACTCATGGATGAGGGAAACATTGATGGTTGATGGAGAGGCATTGGTGATGACGATGGCGATGATCCTCCCCAGATTCCCCGTCCCGGCAGGGTGCCAGAACGGAGTGTCAGGATCCGAATCTTGGTTCCTAGTGGTGGCGGTGCAGCGGAACTCTTTCTATAAAAACTTCGAACCCCCCTCGGTTTTTAGGTCAAGGGGTAACTTATAGGCGAAGAGGGAGCCCGAGGGAGTGCCTGGGGTGGCCGCACCCCCTAGGCGCGGTCAGGCTTGGTTTGCGCCTGGCAGGGGTATGGGCCCCCCAGGCCTCCACTCCGTCTCGTACTTTGGCTCCGTGGATCTTCTGGTGACATAGAATTTTTGGCATATTTTCCGGGATTTTTCCTAATAGTTGATTTTCTGCACAAAAACTAGACACCAAGGTAATTCTGCTGAAAACAGCGTCAGTCCATGTTAGTTGTATCTAAATCACACAAGTTTAGAGGAGAAACAATAGCAAAAGTGTTCGGGAAAGTTGATATATTTTGGACGTATCAACTCCCCCCAAGCTTAGCTTATTGCTTGTCCTTAAGAAATTCATTTGAAAACTAAGTGCGATAAAAGAACTTTCACGAACACATTTGCTTCATATGATGTATATATTCTCAGCACAGGAGAAGATACTTAAACTATTCATAGTAATAAGTATGCAACTAAATCTACTAATAGTCATTGCAAGCTATGAAGAGAAACCAACTGTCACATCCCAAGATTTTCCAAATCTTGTAATGTGAAAAACAAATAAACAAAATAAATTATTGTTGAATTTTAGGGTGAAAAGAAACTTTTTGGAAACTTAAAATCCCATCTTGAACAAACTTTGGTAAAAGTTTGAATTCAACAAAAATCCAAATCAAGGGAAATGCATTCCTCAATGAATGTATCTGGAAATTTAATCATTTGGAAAATGAATCCAAGACCCTAAACCCTAATGGAATAAAAATCATTTCCAAGTTATCTCCAAGCCTATGGATTTGATCCATATCAAAATTGATCAACAAACATTCACAAAGGATCAAGAATGACAAATAGAAATATTATAAGACCATAGAAATTGGTTTCACTTAAATTGGAACCATGGATAAAATCTTATGAATATAATAAGATAAGGAAATTGAATTTCCAAAGCTAATAAAGCCCTTACCAAAAACCCATACCAATTGGTGAAAAAATAATCCTAAAGGGATTTAAAAAGATAAACAAATAATAAAGAAAGTTTTCATAGTTGGAATTACTATTTTGAATCTTTAAAATAAAAAGATTTGGTTTTCAAAAGCAAAGATAGAATTACAAATAAAGATTATTATTTTAAAGAGCCAAATTAATTTTGGCCAAGCTTTTATATTAAAATATTTTGTTTTGATAAAATGAGTAAAGGTTTATTTAAATAAAATAATAAGGATTTAAATATCCAATTTTATTAAAGTAAAGGCTTTTTCTTTTTAAATAAACACTAAAACTTATTTTTTTTATTTTAATAAGTTTTCCAAAGGTTTTTGAATAAAACCTACTGAAAAGGTTTTTGGTTTGGTTTATATTTCAAATAGAGTTTAAAAATAAATTAAACCCTATTTTGAAAATAAAGACTAAAGTCTTTTTATTTAATTATTAATAGATCCTAAAAAGGATAAAAATTATTTTGTTTTTGACTTTGGTTTTATATTCTCAAATAACCTTACTGAAGTACTTTGGTTTTATTTTAGATTTCAAATAAATATTCTAATAAAACAAATCTTATTTGAAGTGAATGAATAAGGCTTTTTATCTAATTGTTAATGGACCAAAAATAAAGATGTTATTTTATTTTAAACAAGTTTTCCAAATATTCTTTATTTCCAAATAAAACCTACTGATTTGGTTTTGAAAATATTTGGATTTCAAATGGAGATTCTATTAATTAAATGAAACCCTATTTTATTAAATAACTAATGAACCATTTTATTTAATTAATGAATGGTCCTAAAAAGAATAAAATTATTATTTTATTTTGGAATGTTGGTTGATGTTGATAAACAGAACCAAGTTCAAAGTTGTGAAGTTTGGTGATTGTTTGAATCAATTTGAATGTTGTTTGATAGTTTGAAATTCAAAACATAAATTAGATTTAGAAAAAGAAAAATGTTTCAGACAGAAAAAAATAGTGCAAAGGACCCAGCCCAACAAGGCCTAGTAACCAGCCCAGTTTCCTCCCCAGAGAAAAACGATTCGCACTAGTATTCGAACCCGCGCAGGGACTGACCAGTGGACCTCCCCCTCGTTTCTTCCCCACTGACCGGTGGACCCCACCTCTACTGCTCATCGTCCACACCCACGCGACCCCCTCTCCCCAAATCTCGCTGCCGTTGCTGCCATTCAAAGCCACGTTCAATTCTCAGTAATGCCGCGCGTTAATCTCGCCGTGACTGCACTCTATAAGTCGCCAGCGTCCCTTCTTCATTTCGCCTCCGACTCCTCCCTCAATCAGGCCACCAGGCCGCCCCAATTCCTCCTCGAGCTCCTCTGTTCCGACCACCATCTCCGGCCAATTCAGGCCAGTACACGCCACCCCCTGCCTTTCCGAGCACACGAGCACGTTCACCACTCCCAGACGCGTCTGCCGGTACCCTCCGTTCACTCGCGGGCGTTCCTGAACGTCGACTTCGACCAAGCTCTGAGCGCCGCCGTCTGTCTCTTCTCCGACGACGCCCCCCAGGTAAACCAGGTCGCCCCTCTTCTCCGTGTTCATGCACACAGCACCTCCGTGATCTCCTGCGTCTAACCCTACTCTCGGTTGTTCTTCTCGTGACCTGTAGCGACGACTCCGACCACGACTGAGAACACCCGACGTCGTTCTCTACTCCGGCGAGCAATCGCAGGAGTACCTGAGCACCCCCTGCCACGACAGGCACACGTCGAGCATCACCCCGTCCTCGCGACCTCGGTAAGCCTACTCTCTTCCTCTCTCGCTTCCTAGAACCACCGCAGATCCACCTCCTGGCCGTGCGCCGCCGCTAGCCACCGTCAGCGCCGCCCCCTTTTGGTCAAACTCGCCAGCACCGTTGGATCTGGATCGGACGCACTAGATAGATCATTTAACGCCGAAGGGGTACGCTTCCAGAACCATACGATCTAATTTGATCCAACGCTCAACAGAGCGCGATCCGCGCGAAGCGGTACCGCCCAATGAGACAGCAACGTGTGGCCTGTATTAGATCTAAAATCAGTTTTGAATCAGTTTTAATTGTAAAATTCAAACCTTTATAACTTTGGATCCACACGTCCAAAAATTGCAAATTTTATGTCGTTGGATTCAGGAGAGCAAGACCTAGCCAACCATGCCCTTGGTTTAGCAAATAGTAACTGTTAGTTTGTTTGTTTTTGCAGATTCTTTTGTGTGCTAGTTTAGCTTAGAAAAATTGTTTAAAAATGTTTTTAAGGTTAAAACCTTTGCAAATTGATTTGTTGTAAACTCACTGACCCTAGGGACCAACCCATAGTTTGGAAAATGGATTTGGTAAAGTTTAGGATGGAAAACTTGATTTAGTCATTTCTAGCCAAAAGAAAATAATGATATTTGTTATGAAAATGATTTTGAGTAAAAACTTTGGGAAAATGGTTTAGACCAAACCTACTGACCCAAAACACCAAGTTTTGCAATAGCAACTCATTTGGTGAAAAACATAAAGTTTGGCTTTGATAAAAATAATTTTCACAACATAAAATAATGATTAGACCTAAAAATGGTTTATAGACCAAAACCCTTTTGCAAATGACTTTGCCACTTTGGAAAATAACCACTTTTGACTTTACAAAGTTTAGAAGCCTAGTGGAGACCACCTTTGCAATTAGAACCATCTTTTGCATGCTTGCATGCATTACTTTGACTTTGTCATTTTATGTGTTGTTTTGCTTGTTTGGTAGATTGAGTTTGTGCCTTGCCTGATTGATTTGTAGTGACTTGAAGAGTGTGATTGTTGCAAGGACAACGAGTGAACCTATACCCTCTACCAAAAAGGCAAGTGATGCTTCATACTTTGTCCCATTATTTTCACTATGCATTAGTGATATTTCTAAGTAAGACTTGCATGGAATTTTGCTAAGTGTAAACTATGCCAAGGGAAATCCTAGTAGATGAAACCTTAGTAGAAATTTCCTAAGTTAAGATTCCTACTACTATCATGCTTAGCTTAGCTAGTAGAAAACAAGGGTGGAATATATATTCATGCTATGGAAAATTTCTAAGTCTGAGGACTTGTGTTTTGTTTAATAAAACAACTAAGTGAATGAATCACCTGGGTGGAATGGAAGGAATGGTTTGTGTCGAGTGGTTCACAAGGCCCATTTTTATGGTTTACCTTGTGTATCTCACTTGTGGAAAGCCACCCAGGAACAAAGAGATTTGAGATGTCAAATGTTGAGAAGCTTCAAGTGCAGCCACTTGGCATTATGGGCTCTGCCTGGATCATATAGGTTGCAAGAAGTTAGCCAAATGGACAGTTGGTGGTAGGGGTTTGATAGGTTGGAGCGCGTCCATTCTGGTCTAAGGGAAGGCTTCTAAAAGATCTTGTCTTGGTGAAACCAAGTCTTGTGGGGAAAGTGCACCACCTCTGCAGAGTGTAAAATCTAAGTACTTAGCCATGTCCCTAGCAAAGGACAATTTGAGCATCAAGACATGGAAGCTATCAAGAATCTCCTCATCCCAATTTCTAAGTTAAAAACTTGTGGTTGAACAAGGGTTAAAGGATCTTCAATCTTTGATTGGTAGATGCCTTGGGTGATTTGTGCCAAACAAAAACTTAGTGTTTTCAAATGATAAGGAAAAATCTATTTTGAGCAATGCAAGCCTAAGCTCCACTTAGCCAAATGCATATAGATGATAGACTCCACTATACTACCATAGTATCACTTGCCAATACAATTCAAATGTATTGACCCTTGTGGCTGTAACTTGTTATGTTGCAGGTTTGTTTGATATTAGAGAAGTTAAATGATTAGGATTACAAAGTCTACAACCAACATGTCTGCCTGTGGCACTTTGAAGATGAAGGACTCCATGCTTATTAGATATTCTGCTGCAATGTAATGTAATAGCCAAATGAGCTATGTAAGATGTAATAAATTATTTTATTCCTGGTTATAAAGTTGTATTATGACCTTTGTTTCTTCATATTACATCTTAACTGTGGATGCTAGCTATTGATCTAGGGACTAGCATTGTAAACACAGGGATCTCTACCTTATTAAAGGTTGGGAACCTTACACCAACTCAATAATAATAAGTAGCATGGAACATAAACATAAGCAACATTGCAATGCTCATAAAAAGGTATGATAGAGTGGTATCTCGCTTGCCTTTGTTTGAAGAGCACAATATAAATGCCAAGGAACCTCTGAAGTTCAAGTGAAGACTAGAAGTAAAAATATCAGAGATCCAAGCATCAAAGTCATGACATAATTAACCAAGTTTTGAGACAAACACAAGAATGACAATTATGCTCTCAAGAAGGTGCTTATAGAATAAGTGGAGACTCAACAAGGAAGTGAAAAGGTTTTGAAAAGTTTGAAAGGCTTCCTAATGCTGAAAGGAAGGTACTCATTAGCTTTGAGCTCTCATTTCCCCTATCATAGGCATCTTCATGTGGTTAATGGTGAAAGTGAGGTCCAATATGAGTTATATGCTTGACAGACCATAAACTAGAAATCCCATGTCCCTTGAGTATGAGGGACGCTCCGCATGCTACTCAAATTTGGTTACCTGTAAGTTCTTGTCATTGTAAATACACGCATATCATAGAGAACCTCCAACGGGGTACCCCTTGCACATAATACAGGAGCTATCCCGTGATCAAAATGACAAGGCAAGCAGACAATGAGCATCGCAACGATATTTTTATTTACTATGTGCATAGCTTTTTATTGAGGATGCTTCATGGAATGCTCATTATAGTGATGCTGCAAGTTTCCATCATGATTAGGCATAGATTAGGCTAGCGTCCCAGGCGTTTCTCTAAAACATATATATACTCCATAAACTCACAAGCTCCCCTTTTATTTCACACCGACGACATCCGCAAACAAAATCGCAAGGTATCAACTTGATATGTATCCATGGGTGTCGAAAGCGTTCCCCGTGATAGCACGGTTCTGCTAACTCCCAGCCTATAATTTGCAAGCATATAACTTTCATGGACATGTCACAATGGTTCAGGATTATTAAGTGCAAGGAATAAAGTGTGCCATCAAGTTCGTGAGAGATTTACTAACTAACTTTCTCAAAGCAGTCAAACATTTTATTTGGAAGAAAACAAAGCATATAGAATATGCACTGAAATAGCAAATGACGCTAATAGGTATGTATGGTGGACACTGTTGGCAATATTGGTTTTGGGGAGTTAGAAACACGAGTAGAGCTCATACGCAGTGCCAGTGAAGGCTAGCAATAGAGAGGGAGCGAAAAACGAGAGAGCAATAACTGTCATAACCATGCTTGCAACAAATCAGGACTAATTAAGGCATGAAAGTGATACAAGAACTCTGAGACAAAATAAATCGTCGAGGCTTACTGACTATTGTTTAGTCATATGCATGCGTGAGCATGTGCCAAGTCGATTCACATGAAACATTCAGAGGAGGATACCACAATATCATACCAAAATATGAATAAAACAATGCAAGCAAACATTCATATGACATGCTACAAACTATTAGCAAGATGGAGCCAATCACAGACAAGCAAGAACTACTAAGCATCCATCGGTAACATACTCCTTACATGAACAGACTAAGCATGCTCACAGTGATGAGTATATGAAAATGAAAACAAATAGAGTTCATTACCAGCCTCCTACCACACCTCAAGTTGTCTTAATATTCATTATTGCCCTTCACTTGTGTGACTTGAATAATAACATGAAACCAAAATCCACTGAGGACGGCTGAACCCTGCAAAGAACTCACAAAACCAAAGAAGAACAACAAATATTTTTGGTGTTTTCGAATTTATAAATAAGCAAACAAAGCAAAATCATTTTGGCTTTTTCTTTAAGGCAAACCAAAGCCAAAAAAGGCAAAGAAACAAACCAAGAGAAACAACGAAAATATTTTTGGTATTTTTGTGTTTTGCGAAAGCAGAAACAAAAACCAAAAAGAAAGCAAAACACGGATATACAAAGAACCGACCGAACATGATATATAGATGAGTGTGATGTCGGTATACCTCCCCCAAGCTTAGGCTTTTGGCTTAAGTGGGGCTCAATTGCGCGGGTAGTAACCCCAAGCTGGTGGGTCATCATAGGAATGATCATAGTCAGGCGCTTGCGATGAAGAAGAAGACGCGCCGCAATCATAGGAGGGTTGCTAGTATGAAAACTCTCCCAAGTTGGAGGGCTGAACCGAATCATCTTCGGCATCCTCTCCAACATTCTCCTCTTGCTGGGAGAGCTCCGCCACATATATGTCAAACTCCTCCTCCATGAGCGACCATCCTTGCCTGTTATCAAAATTAAACAAAGCAGGTGCAGGCAAATAAACTACTTTCTCAATCCTACCCCCTCTCCAACCACGCTTGGCAAAAGATAGCTCATATGGTAAACTTCTCATAGTAGCCCTCAAAGAAACAAAACCATGCTGAATCATGGATTCAAGATCAAGCCTCTCTATGGGGAACCGATAATCTGAATGGTGAGGCTCTAAACCATGGAAAGCTAGCAACCTAGAGGCAATGCGACCTCCACAAATTCCACCCTTCTCGCGGTTAGTGGTGAGACAGTAAGCTATCAAAGCACCCAAGCGATAAAAGCTAGATCAAAAGAAGATAACTTTCTAGCAATATTTCTAGCAAGAACACACTTGGTAATGAAATAGGCAAAATATCTAATGGCTGGGAACTAAATGTTCTGAATTTTACCACTTTCCTTTGAGAAGTCGAAACCTTGGCAAATCTCAGCATATAAATCCATGAGTGACTTGGGCCTCTCCTTGATCTTCTCAAAAGATCCCCACTGAGGTACTCTAATTGCTGCACAGAAATCAGCAAAAGGCAGGTCGATAGCTATATTGTATATTTTATAATGGACCATGGGGTTAGATGAAGACCAAGTAAACCGAAAGTCCTACACAACAGCCATGGTTAGCTTAACATATTGAAGTGGTTCACCTTCAACAAAGCGTTCCAACCCTGCATTGGTAATCATAGTTTGGAAATCCTGGAGGATTCCTGCGGTTCTCATAAATTCCTAGCATGGATATATGGAAGGGAAGACTCCTTCCTCACGATGAACTTTCATTGGCTCAGGTACCATCAAATCATATTGATTCAGTGGATATGCACTCATCTTATTTTTAGACAAACATCAATCCAAGTGATTTCCAAGTTGATAAATGATGAGAAACTACTATAGGAACTTGCTAGAGGACTACACATGCATCAAAATGAAATCTATAAGCATAGAACAAGCATGCAAGCTCACACAACCTGTCACCTATAGCAGAAAAATATTCAAGATACAATATACCAATCACAAATCTAATTAGACAAGCGGAGGAGGCACATACCAAGGAGGAATCCCTCCAAAAATCAACAACAAAGATGGGTTGAGCAAGGAGATCGAAAATCGCGAGCAAGAACATCAGGAAATTGAGCTTGAGAAAGGTTTCCAGTGTTTTTAGAGAGAGAGAAAGAAGATAGCTGGGAGGAGGCACCTTGGAGGGGCCAGGTGGGCCACACCCCACTCAGGCGCCACCTAGGGGGTGCCCGCGCCCACAAGGGGTGTGCTGGCCTGAGGTGGCCCCCTGGGTCACTCCAGGTGTCCCTCTGCCCCTTTTTTCGAGGAAAAATTTATTTTGAATTTTCTAGGATTTTTCGGGAAACTTTATTTTTGGCCAATTTTCAGGGTATGAAAATTGATTTTCTCGCAGAAATAGTTTTTTTAGAAGAAGCAAAAGCAAACCAAAAACCAAACTACAGAAGTTTTAAGACACTCTAACAAGCAAACAACTAACAAAACCAAGCTAGCAAAGGAAAAGGAAAAGACTGGGAAGGAGAAAAGTAAAAGAAAGCAAGTATAACCAAAGTGAAAACATTATTTTTTTCATTAAAATCCTTTTCTTAACAAGGTTGATCAAGTATTGTTACCAAAACAATATTATATGAAACAAAACTTTTCATTCCACAAGGTGTTTATGTTACCTCATACTTGATAGCAATGGTCCCAATCATAATAGTTTCAAAATTTTCTTGTGGAATGGGACAATATATTTCTCCAACCTTGATGCTCTCAATATTTTCAATGGAATTAAGGCAATAGCTCTTAGCAACCTTCTTGGGGAAATATATAGTATGCTCTTTGTCATTAATATTGAATGTTACTTTTCCTTGATTACAATTGATGACAGCACCGGCAGTATTAAGAAAAGGTCTCCCAAGAATAATAGACATATTATCATCTTCAGGCATTTCAAGCACAACAAAATCAGTTAAAACCAAGAAATTATGAGCCACTTGAACAGGAACATCCTCACATATACCAACAGGAATAGTAGTTGACTTATCAGCCATTTGCAAAGATATATCAGTTGGTATCAACTTTTCTAGTTGGAGTCTCTTGTAGAGAGAAAAAGGCATAACACTAACTCCAGCTCCCAAATCATATAGAGCAGTTCTAACATAATTATTCTTAATAGATCAAGGAATATTTGGTATACCTGGATCACCAAGTTTCTTTGGAACCTTACCATTGAAGGAATAATTGGCAAGCAAATTATAAATCTCCTCATTAGGAATCTTCCTTTTATTAGAGACAATATCCTTCATATACTTTGAATAAGGAGGCAATTTAATAGCATCAGTCAAATGAATTTGCAAAAATAAAGGTTTCATCCACTCACAAAACTTGTTGTAGTGTTCTTCCTCCTTTGACTTGTGTTTCTTACCTGGAAAAGGCATAGGTTTCTGCACCCAAGGTTGTACCACCCCAGCATTAGAGCTTAGAAGTAAGCTGAACATAGATGTGTGCATTGCATTCATGCATAGAAAATCCGAATAATTTTCACGCTTTTGAACAAAACTTGTCAAAGCGATTGAAGATTCTCTCAACTTGATGGAATTGAAGTGGATCATCAAGTTGATTGTGATATGTTTTAATATGACCTTTGCTAAAACCTTATTTTGGGTAAACATGATTTGATCTAAGGGTAGATCAAATGTAATAAAATTAAATCCTAATACATTGCTTAATGATTAATATTTGATCTTAAGTGATCATATCCTAGTATTCATTGCAATAACTCATGAATACCAAGTTATAAACATAACTTAAGTAATAGGAATGTAACAATTAAATTTTGATCTACCTTAATCTCATCTATTTATACCATGAGTATCATGGTAATACCTAACCATAACTCTTTAGTAAGATTGAGTAGGAAGGAAACCAATTCAAAGATCATTCACCATGTATCTTTCTTTCCATATGAATCCTTATCATATCTATTGGATCTTATTCCAATATCTATTGTTCATCAATGTTGAGTAATCAACTATTGATTCACAAATTCCTAAACTATCAATTCTTGATCTATCAACTCTTGTCTTTATCATAACAATCACTCTAAGTCCTTAGAGAATGAAGTAAGAAGAGGTAGATGGTAATGCTAGATTTAAATATCATCTATAGGATGAGAATGTTGGAAAAGAATAAAATCAATATGATAATTGATGGACTTAACTCGCTCCTGAATAGATAGAAGAGTTATGTAGAAGATATAATTATATGTTAACAAATAGGATTATAAGGATGAACATGGAAGATAGTTACCAATGAGTAATCCTATTGGATTAAGTAGGCATAGCAAATGAATAACATATCTTAATCCAATAGAGATACTAAGAAGATAATTTCAATACAACTATAATGTTTTATTGATGAAGCCTTGATTAGCCAACTGGAAACCTAAACCATAAAGGATCAAAGGATTATAATGATCATGCTTTAGTCACCAATATTGAATGCTTATATCATATATAACTGACATTGGTGGGTAAAACATGGTTGAACTCTAGTATAAGATATTGGAGTCAAGTAGAGACAAGATAGTATGATTAAGATGATGTTAGAGCAACATTGGATTAAAGAAGTAGTATTTTTCTCCTTGGAAACACTAAGCACTTGAAGTGAAGTAGGATTTGATGTATACATATATTTAAGTGGTATTAGTGGTGGATGATTAAGGAAGAGTATGAATGTAGTTAGAAGTAACCACTTGTTGGATTGGAGGTTATCAGCAGTAGAGTGGCTGATATAACCAAGTATGGATATGAGAAGATTATGAAAAGCTTTAGTGTCAAGCTCAATGGATTTACCAATGGGTTTAGAAGAATAAAAGGTGGATAAGAATATTCATGTGAAGTAAAGCTCATCATGTTAACACATGATGATGGATAGGAAGAAGTAGAATACCTAGGAAAGGAATTCCTTAATCAGAAGTCTAGGATTGTGAATTATGAAGGATAGGAATTCTTGGTAAACACTAAACCCTAATTCTATAACCAAACCTAATATACCTTTCAAATGATGGATTTATCATCTTATTCCCATAATACTTTATAGGAGTATTTTCCTATAGCAATTCACTTAAGCACATCTCTGTCAATTCCAATTATCACAACCATATGTGCTTAGGAGTTATCTTTATTAATCCTTTTCATTAAGACCTTCCAGATAATAAACTTTCTATTTTAAAGAGTGATATCATTAAAGATCACAAACATAAAAACAAATGTTTAGCCATTAATCTTTATTCCCATCAACAAAAGAATATAAGTATAGTAAGTACCCTAAAACCTAGGGTAAGCAATTACAATTCAGAACCCTAAATTTATTAATGAGTTTTATCATCAACACCTCATAAATATTCAATCTATATTCATTAGGCAAATTCCTTGATCCATTTCTAAAACCACTCATTCCATATGAGCATGGAATAAGTGGGGATACAATAATTATAAACCACCCTATACTTTACTATGTGATTAAATACATAAAAATAAACCCTATGATTATTATTAAACATTTTAAAACTTCATTACTCCAACTAAAAGTGAAAAAGAGTGTTATAAAGAATTCTTAAGAAACAAAACCCTAAAACCCTATTTATTATTTATTCTATTTAATAAATAACTTTTGATATAATTTTGAGCATTGGAAAATATCAACATGATTAGAGTAATCAATTAGTATAGTTATCGTTGGAATATTTAAAATATTATACAAAAATTATGGTATTTAAAACCTTGAAGAAATTTGAATTGAAAACAAATTATTAAAAACAGAAAACAGAAAAGATAAGGAAAAGGAGTAGCAGTCAGCAATGGCCGACGGCCCACCTCCTCGCTAACCTAACTGTCGCTCGCATGCAGCAGCAGCCGCCAGCCGCTCACTTCGCTGCAGCCCACGTCGGCCCAATGTCGGCCCACGCACCCCTTCGCTTCTTTTTCCTTTCTTCCTCCTAACAGAAGGCAACACCGACGCAAGCAGCTGCCTAGAGCCTCGTCCTCCGTCGCTGCGATGCCCACAGACGCCAAGATCCGTGTCACCGCTGTTTGTGGCCTATAAGGAGACCACCGCCACGCCGGAGAGCCTTATCCTCTTATCCTCCCCAACTTCCTCTCTGACCGAAAACCGAGCCTCGCCGGAGCTGCTCATTGTCGTTGTTCCCAAGCCCCCTGGCCTCCCTGAGGGTATCGTTGGACTCACCTCGTTTCCCTCGTTCCCCCTGGCCAGGTCACGGAAGCCAGAGAGTTCCCAGTCGGCTCAATCGGCATGTCATCCACGTCTCCGGCCATCTTCTTCAATCATCGATTGCCACTTCCACGGGGCTCCTCCAGGCACACTATCGCGCCCTTCAGCTTCACGGTGAGTTACTGGTGCTCACGCACCTTCTCAATCTCCTTGTTTGCTCATTTGCTCTACCACCGAGGACTGTCCACCACCGCCATGATAGCTCGTCACCAGTGTCGCTCCGGCGACCAAAAAATGGCGGAGCTTCCACCCCATGGTTCCTCCCAGTCGTCCATGTACAGCGCACACAAATTCGCTAGCCCGCGCGCCACAAATTGCTGACCCCGAGCATCACCTGTGAGGATTGCCATTGATGAGGTCAAGTTGACGTCAGGGTGAGGTCACCCTTGACCCGGTCAGCCATTTGACTGGTCCTTGCTGATGTGGCATGTGACGTGGCCACTGACCCACTCGTCTGTGACCTTGGGTAGGTTTAGTTTAGGTGTAAAAAGTTCTGTGTCTGTTTAGTAAATTGATAAAACTATATTAATTCAAATATAAACATTCCAGAAATTTAAATAAAGCAATTAAATCTTGTAAAATTAATATCTTTAGTTTTGTAATTCAGAAAAATACATGTAATACATGAATTTTTTTAGAAAAATAAAATCTATAACTTAAAACTATTATCAAACATTATTATGTTAACAATTAAAATAATTAGTATTTAATAAAGATTTTATAAGTAATAAAACTTTGATAATTCATAATTTAATATTGGTAAATGTTAAAAATATAAATAATATACCAAATATCTTAGAAAAATAATAACTATAATTTAAAACTATAATCATGCACTATTTTTAACTTAATTAACTATTTATTATTTATTAAGTATTTATAAAGTATTAAATCTTATAAAAATAATATCTTATTATTTATAAATCACAAAAATAAATGTAATATATCAAAATGATCACAAAAATAATACCTACATGTTAAAAATATAATATTTCACTTTTGAGGTAAATAGAAATTTAAAACATTTTAAAAACTTGCATTTAAATCTAACTCCTTAGTTGTTAATTCATATAATGATAAATAAAATTTGTTAATATCTCTAAAATTATTCAATTGAGTCCAATAAATAGTATTAGTCTTAAATATTGATAATATTAAGTCAAAATGGTTCAACACATTTTAAATACAATTTTATTAAATTATCATTCAACTATATATATGTAGTTTATTTTCCAAAAAGGATCTTTATTAAGTATAAAATCTTCAAGAATAATTGGGATTAAATAAAACCTCTTTACTCACTTCAACCACAAGTTTATAAACAAATCAAAACACTATAGTGACTCCATAAATCGTTAAGTAATGTTACTTCATTGTTTACAAACTATAACCACTCATCTATAAAAAGATAAAAGTCTCTATTCCATTATAAAATTAAGAAACCACTACTCAAATAGAAGTAATACCATTCTTAGATAACTTTAATGAAGCATTATGAAGTGAACAAAATACAAATATCATAAGCATTACAACCTAAGTTCATCTATGTTTTTTTAAAGTTAACTTTAGTCTGCAAAGCTTTAAGTATAATGCTAAAGACCTTATTATGTGTTTTATAGTTAAATTTGGTCTATTATAATTAAGTCATAAAGCATCTCAAGTCCAAACTATTCAAGCAAGTACAAACAACATCGACCACATCTGATTAACCACAATGATTGTTTAGACCTTAAAAAAGAAATCTTTTCTTCAAATGTTATTCTTTTTGCCACTTAAGTCAACAGATGACAATTAATCGTAATCACATTACTTTATACTTTACTTGTATACTTAGGATTGATAACACTTAAGTTCTTTATAAGTAACATTACTTGTAGAGTAAAATTTGAAGATCAACAATTATAGTGTAAACAGTCTTGAGTAGCATTCCATATGTGTGTACCTTATTGTTGTATAGATATGTGTTGTTCACACACACTCACAAGCCTTAATAAGAAGCACAAATATGAAACTTAATCTAAAATAGCAACATATTCTAAAGTAACCATTTCCAGTATCCAAACCCTAGAACAACACTTTCCCCGGGATTCGCGTTTATCAAGTGCATTACATTACTTATGCATAATGGCATCTTGCTTCTTTAAACATTAGTCCTTACCGGACCAATGATGCTTATTTCAGATATTGGATCTTATATTGTCTTGAAAATCGTGAGTGCATAATCTTGCAATCACAAAAGGCAAGTTCACACTTGCTCATGTCATTTGATTATTTTCTGTAAAGTATTTTGCAAATCCAGTGTTGTCATCACCTGCATTTCAAAAAGGTCAAAAAATACTATTTTCATAATAATATGATTATAGGTTATTTACCATGAGGTAATAACCTACTATGGAAGTTTCGGTGGTAAAGGAACATAATATATAGGACTTAACAACCAATGTCTCCAGTGATTCTTGCGCCGTATATTACGCGTTAACCATGAGATTTGGAATGGGACGGAGAAGTCAGCTGGATCGGCTGTCTCTCACAAGACAACGGATGACCGGGCCGTAGTTACAACTCCTCTTGTAGAGGGTTAGCAGGTTATGGGTGGGATCCCTCAACGACCCATGGCTTCTGGTATCTATGAGGGTTATACACCTTAGGCTGATAATGGAAACAAGTTTTATCCTAGGCCTGATGTGCAATCCGTAGGGTATGCGGGGTCGTGGAGAAGGACAATGATTGGCTTGGATCTTAGGTTGGGCCTCAAACCAAGGAAGTTTGAACGGGGACATACTCCCGGCCGTGCAACAAAGCTTAAGATCTCTCATGGGTAAAGTAACGCACCTCTGCAGAGTGTAAGAACTATAACTTGTTACTCCCTGTTCCGGGAAGGAGCTGCAGACGCGGCGGGAAAGGAACTCCATGAAAGTTCTGGTAAACCCGTGAAGGCTGACGGACATAGCTTTTCAGAATAAAAGCAACCTTTGAAGAAATGTTTATGAAAACTTGCATTGCCTATGACCTACGGTCTGTGGGTGTAGATATAGTGCATCAAACACTCCTTTTCTAGTGAACTTGCTGAGTACGCTCGTACTCAACGTATCTTCTTAACCCTTGCTAGGTTCTAAAGCCAGTACAGACGACGTCTACATCAAGTTATGCTCCAGGAATCATCATCAAAAGCTAAAGCTCTTCAATAAAGTCAAGAAAGTCAACATATACATCAACTCAAGTGAAGACGAAGTTACTGATTAGATAGGAATTAATCTCTAGCCATTGAACCTATTTCTGTAGTGTATTGCGATAGAAGCAATGCCAGACCATTAGTTCAGATACTAGTCCTAATAGTATTATAGTTTTTGAGTTATTTATTTCTGATTCTTCTTTGTAAGAAGTTTCTTTCTATCTCTTTAACCTAGAGTGTTCTCTGGATCTTGTGTAAAGAGTTGAGTTGTAACCTATAGTCATGTCTTGGACCTACTGTGTTTCTGTTGTACCACTCTGAGGGATGTAATACTAGTGAACGGTGTTTCATTGGTGTTATGTCAACGACTATAGTGTACATCACGCAGTGGTATGCTGGGTCACCGCAGTTGGTATCAGAGCATATGCTTTGACCTTAGGATTAAAACCCTTTTAGGAAGATCTGTAGGTTGGATAGTGACTATAGGAGCCATCTTATCTAAACCAAATATTCATATGACTTGTGATGAGTATCCACTTGAGTATAACCTTGTCACACCTAAGTCAGATGCTTAAGTCATTCTTTCTTAGGAGTAATTATTTTATCTTTTCTCAATATAGTGTTATTTAGTGTCTTCCAAAGAAGACATAACCCACCAAGATACTTTAGGAAAGTCAATCGGCCACAGTAGATTTGGATCAAGTCTAAGACATCAATTGAAGCACTCTTAAATGGTGTAGCCTAACTCTAGAATTCAAGTAGCACAGTGGAATTTTATTGTTAGTTGATAACCAAAGACAATATGATGAATATCATTAGGATAAATGTTGATGTAATGAGTAGTAATCATGTGGGATTCACTTGAGAATTTCACGTGATGAAGTGAAATCATGTTAAGAACCAATGATAGTGTAGTGAGAAATTAAGTTACCATGGTTAGATTAGCTCTTGAATCATGTAAATAGGTAAAACATAACAAGATCATGGTGAGATTAGCTCCGAAACCATGATATAGGTGTAAATATGACAAGTAATTAGTAAATTATCTTGGAGTAGAAGTATGAAAATACCATGGTAGAGCTATGATAGAAGTCATAGGTGCTAAAAATTTCTAATAATCTTTGGTTTAAGTTATCAAATAAAATCTGATTAGTCATTTGGAGTGATCATGAGAGGTTAGTCTACTAAATAATGATAGGTTGGTTATATTAGCCATTCCAAGAGTGAGACTAAAGGTTAGTCAAAACCAAATTGAGACCACTTTTCTTAAGATTATCCTATTGCACTTGAGCAATTTGGGTAAATATTGAGATAAAGAATAGTTTGACCTATGTGCTAAGTATCACGATGTAAACCTACATGAGGAGGTGTAATATACTACACAACTAAGCCTGAATTCTAGAGATATTATACTCAACTACTATATTCTAGGCCTAGAATATTGTGTGTTATATGTACCACATTTGGATTTAATTATTTTTCTTGGATCTTCTTGATTGACTAGATCTGTACATGAAGTTTGAATCGGTGTGCAAATGCATGTTGCAACACCCAGTTACTACTTGATGTTATAGATCTAGATAGGATTGGGAATTCGTGTAAGGGAGTGATGAGTTCTAAAGACCAAGATGAAGACTTCCTTGAAGGATGAAGCAAAATATAAGGAGTATTAGCGCAGTTTGAAGGATAGATCAAGCTCAGGTTATTCTTAGCCAGATATAAGAAGGAAGTTTAGTGTAGAAGATGTATGGAGCAACAAGAAGTAATAAACTTAAATTTAATCCAAAGTAGGTAATGTTGCTAAAAAGTTAATGAAGTAATTGTACCAAGTTCATGGAAGTATCATGAATAAGTACAAAGAAGTAGCATTGGAACCAAAATGGTATTCAAGCTTTGACAATTCAGAGAGAATGCCATAAGGATGTTGGAAACCGTAGGGTAATACCTACAACCTAGGATGATCTGCAACTGGTATTTGATCCACAATTGGTATCTTGTTCGCAGCCGGTGTTGGTTGACATAGTTAACCAGATCATATTAATGGTTGCATAAAGAGCATAAAACTTGTCCTAAGCTAATTAAGACATAAATGGGTATAAAATTGAAGCGTCCGTCTCTCGAGACTCTTCGCGAAGTCATGCCTATCAAAGCAAAAATGTCCAAATAGTAAGTAAGACTAATAATACGGAAAGATTCACTTCGGAGATCCACAATTGTGTGGATACACCGTACAATATTTCACGAGACCCTAACTAGGTAGAGAATAAGCTAGAAAAAACTCTACATTCTAGTTATAAAGCCAATGGTTACTCTATGGACAGTTTGAAGACTATTAGTAAACCCTAAGGGGGAGACTAAACAGTAAACGGAAGTACTGTTACCCGAATTCCAAGTAAAGATTGGAGAAGAAATACTAACCTATAACAACATTAAGCCTTATTTTCAGAAGGGTAAAAGAAACCATCATTATAAAAGTACTCTTAGAAGTAAGTTTAGATGAAAGATCGAAGTTTACTTCAGGGTAGTAGTAGTACTCAAACCTTAAGGTAGTTAATCAATGGAAGTTAAATAAGTACTTAGGGTAATTATAAAATATTATTCAAAGCCTGCTAAGGTAAAAGCTTGAAGGTGGCAGAATAGACTAATTCCAATAGACTCATTCTAATAAAAACAACTTGTAAATGATACTTAAGAGGGAACAAAGTACATCCAATTGGACAGGTATAGAGGGACAAGAAATTCCAATGGGTATGGACTAAATGAGTTCAAATCCAATCTTGGAAGGATCACCAGTACAATTCATATAGTGATAAATCAAATATTAGTCTTTTAGTCTCAACTATTGTCTAATAGAATTTAAAAATCATGTTTTAGTGAGACTTCCTAGAACTTATAGAGTATAATAAAGAAGATTAATGATAAAGTAAAGAAGTTGAATTAGAATACCTACTTAGGAAAATGAACTAAAGAAAAGACTCCTATTTAAGGAGTTCATAATAAGGAAAAATCCCTAAGGGAGTAAAGTAAAAGGAACTTTGGAGTATTGGAGACAACAAGTTGAAGATTGCCAAGTATGGTGGGAATTCAAGGAAAGGATCTGGATATGGAATACAACAATTACTTCCATTAAGGTTACCATGGAGTTGAGAAATGTCGTAACCAAAACAAGACAATTCCTCATTCCGAAACGAAAGAGTGTGCGAACTTCGAGGACGAAGTTTATTTTAAGGGGAGAGTCTGTAACACCCCAGCATTAGAGCTTAGAAATAAGCTGAACCCAGATGTGTGCATTGCATTCATGCATAGAAAATCCGAATAATTTTCGCGCTTTTGAACAAAACTTGTCAAAGTGATTGAAGCTTCTCTCAACTTGATGGAATTGAAGTGGATCATCAAGTTGACTATGATAAGTTTTAATATGACCTTTGCTAAAAACTTATTTTGGGTAAACATGATTTGATCTAAGGGTAGATCAAATGTAATAAAATTAAATCCTAATACATTGCTTAATGATTAATATTTGATCTTAAGTGATCATATCCTAGTATTCATTGCAATAACTCATGAATACCAAGTTATAAACATAACTTAAGTAATAGGAATGTAACAATTAAATTTTGATCTACCTTAATCTCATCTATTTATACCATGAGTATCATGGTAATACCTAACCATAACTCTTTAGTAAGATTGAGTAGGAAGGAAACCAATTCAAAGATCATTCACCATGTATCTTTCTTTCCATATGAATCCTTATCATATCTATTGGATCTTATTCCAATATCTATTGTTCATCAATGTTGAGTAATCAACTATTGATTCACAAATTCCTAAACTATCAATTCTTGATCTATCAACTCTTGTCTTTATCATAACAATCACTCTAAGTCCTTAGAGAATGAAGTAACAAGAGGTAGATGGTAATGCTAGATTTAAATATCATCTATAGGATGAGAATGTTGGAAAAGAATAAAATCAATATGATAATTGATGGACTTAACTCGCTCCTGAATAGATAGAAGAGTTATGTAGAAGATATAATTATATGTTAACAAATAGGATTATAAGGATGAACATGGAAGATAGTTACCAATGAGTAATCCTATTGGATTAATTAGGCATAGCAAATTAATAACATATCTTAATCCAATAGAGATACTAAGAAGATAATTTCAATACAACTATAATGTTTTATTGATGAAGCCTTGATTAGCCAACTGGAAACCTAAACCATAAAGGATCAAAGGATTATAATGATCATGCTTTAGTCACCAATATTGAATGCTTATATCATATATAACTGACATTGGTGGGTAAAACATGGTTGAACTCTAGTATAAGATATTGGAGTCAAGTAGAGACAAGATAGTATGATTAAGATGATGTTAGAGCAACATTGGATTAAAGAAGTAGTATTTTTCTCCTTGGAAATACTAAGCACTTGAAGTGAAGTAGGATTTGATGTATACATATATTTAAGTGGTATTAGTGGTGGATGATTAAGGAAGAGTATGAATGTAGTTAGAAGTAACCACTTGTTGGATTGGAGGTTATCAGCAGTAGAGTGGCTGATATAACCAAGTATGGATATGAGAAGATTATGAAAAGCTTTAGTGTCAAGCTCAATGGATTTATCAATGGGTTTAGAAGAATAAAAGGTGGATAAGAATATTCATGTGTAGTAAAGCTCATCATGTTAACACATGATGATGGATAGGAAGAAGTAGAATACCTAGGAAAGGAATTCCTTAATCAGAAGTCCAGGATTGTGAATTATGAAGGATAGGAATTCTTGGTAAACACTAAACCCTAATTCTATAACCAAACCTAATATCCCTTTCAAATGATGGATTTATCATCTTATTCCCATAATACTTTATAGGAGTATTTTACTATAGCAATTCACTTAAGCACATCTCTATCAATTCCAATTATCACAACCATATGTGCTTAGGAATTATCTTTATCAGTCCTTTTCATAAGACCTTCTAGATAATAAACTTTCTATTTTAAAGAGTGATATCATTAAAGATCACAAAAATAAAAATAAATGTTTACCATTAATCTTTATTCCCATCATCAAAAGAATGTAAGTATAGTAAGTACCCTAAAACCTAGGGTAAGCAATTACAATTTAGAACCCTAAATTTATTAATGAGTTTTATCATCAGCACCTCATAAATATTCAATCTATATTCATTAGGCAAATTCCTTGATCCATTTCTCAAACCACTCATTCCATATGAGCATGGAATAAGTGGGGATACAATAATTATAAACCACCCTATACTTTACTATGTGATTAAATACATAAAAATAAACCATATGACTATTATTAAACATTTTGAAACTTCATTACTCCAACTAAAAGTCAAAAAGAGTGTTATAAAGAATTCTTAAGAAACAAACCCCTAAAACCCTAATTATTATTTATTCTATTCAATAAATAACTTTTGATATAATTTTGAGCATTGGAAAATATCAACATGATTAGAGTAATCAATTAGTATAGTTATCTTTGGAATATTTAAAATATTATACAAAAATTATGGTATTTAAAACCTTGAAGAAATTTGAATTGAAAACAAATTATTTAAAACAGAAAACAGAAAAGATAAGGAAAAGGAGTAGCAGTCAGCAATGGCCCACGGCCCACCTCCTCACTAACCTAACCGTCGCTCGCATGCAGCAGCAGCAGCCGCCAGCCGCTCACTTCGCTGCGGCCCACGTCGGCCCAATGTCGGTCCATGCAGCCCTTCGCTTCTTTTTACTTTCTTCTTCCTCCTGACAGAAGGCAACGCTGACGCAAGCAGCTGCCTGGCGCCTCGTCCGCCATCGCCGCGATGCCCGTAGACACCAAGATCGGCGTCGCCGCTGTTCGTGGCCTACAAGGAGACCATCGCCACGCCGGAGAGCCTTATCCTCTTATCCTCCCCAACTTCCTCTCTGACCGAAAACCGAGCCTCGCTGGAGCTGCTCATCATCGTCGTTCCCAAGCCCCCTGGCCTCCCTGAGGGTGTCGTTGGACTCACCTCGTTGCCCTCGTTCCCCCTGGCCAGGTCACGGAAGCCAGAGAGTTCCCAGTCGACTCAATCGACATGTCATCCCCGTCTCCAGCCATCTTCTTCAATCGTCGATTGCCACTTCCACAGGGCTCCTCCGGGCACGCCGTCGTGCCCTTCAGCTTCAAGGTGAGTTACCGGTGCTCACGCACCTTCTCTATCTCCTCCTTGTTTGCTCATTTGCTCTACCACCGAGAACTGTCCACCACCACCGCAGTAGCTCGTCACCGGTGTCGCTCTGGCGACCAAAAAATGGCGGAGCTTCCACCCCACGGTTCCTCCCAGTCGTCCGTGTCCAGCGCACACAATCTCGCCAGCCCGCGCGCCTCAAATCGCTTACCCCGAGCATCACCCGTGAGGATTGCCATTGATGAGGTCACGCTGATGTCAGGAGGTCACCCTTGACTCGGTCAGCCATTTGACTGGTCCTTGCTGATGTGGCATGTGACGTGGCCACTAACCCACTAGTAAGTGACCTTGGGTAGGTTTAGTTTAGGTGTAAAAAGTTTTGTGTCTGTTTAGTAAATTGATAAAACAATATTAATTCAAATATAAACATTCCAGAAATTTAAATAAAGTAATTAAATCTTGTAAAATTAATATCTTTAGTTTTGTAATTCAGAAAAATACATGTAATACATGAAAAAATTGAGAAAAATAAAATCTATAACTTAAAACTATTATCAAACATTATTATGTTAACAATTTAAATAATTAGTATTTAATAAAGATTTTATAAGTAATAAAACTTTGATAATTTAATATTGGTAAATGTTAAAAATATAAATAATATACCAAAAATCTTAGAAAAATAAGAACTATAATTTAAAACTATAATTATGAACTATTTTTCACTTAATTAACTATTTATTATTTATTAAGAATTTATAAAGTATTAAATCTTATAAAAATAATATATTATTATTTATAAATCACAAAAATAAATGTAATATACCAAAATGATCACAAAAATAATACCTACATGTTAAAAATATAATATTTCACTTTTGAGGTAAATAGAAATTTAAAACATTTTAACAACTTGCATTTAAATCTAACTCCTTAGTTGTTAATAAAATTTGTTAATATTTCTAAAATTAGTCAACTGAGTCCAATAAATAGTATTAGTCTTAAATATTGATAATATTAAGTCAAAATGGTTCAACACATTTTAAATACAATTTTATTGAATTATCATTCAACTATATATATGTAGTTTATTTTCCAAAAAAGGAACTTTATTAAGTATAAAATCTTCAAGAATAATTGGGATTAAATAAAACCTCGTTACTAACTTCAACCACAAGTTTATAAAAAAATCAAAACACTATAGTGACTCCATAAATAGTTAAGTAATGTTACTTCATTGTTTACAAACTATAACCACTCATCTATAAAAAATAAAAGTCTCTATTCCATTATAAAATTAAGAAACCACTACTCAAATAGAAGTAATACCATTCTTAGATAAATTTAATGAAGCATTATGAAGTGAACAAAATACAAATATCATAAGCATTACAACCTAAGTTCATCTGTGTTTTTTTAAAGTTAACTTTAGTCTACAAAGCTTTAAGTATAATGCTAAAGACCTTTTATGTGTTTTATAGTCAACTTTGGTCTATTATAATTAAGTCGTAAAGCATCTCAAGTCCAAACTATTCAAGCAAGCATAAACAACATCGACCACATCTGATTAACCACAAAGATTGTTTAGACCTTAGAAAAGAAATCTTTTCTTCAAATGTTATTCTTTTTGCCACTTAAGTCAACAGATGACAATTAATCGTAATCACATTACTTTATACTTTACTTGTATACTTAGGATTGATAACACTTAAGTTCTTTATAAGTAACATTACTTGTAGAGTAAAATTTGAAGATCAACAATTATAGTGTAAACAATCTTGAGTAGCATTACATATGTGTACCTTATTGTTGTATAGATATGTGTTGTTCACACACACTCACAAGCCTTAATAAGAAGCACAAATATGAAACTTAATCTAAAAGAGCAACACATTCTAAAGTAACCATTTCCAGTATCCAAACCCTAGAACAATGCTATCCCCGGGATTCGTGTTTATCAAGTGCATTATATTACTTATGCATAATGGCATCTTGCTTATTTAAACATTAGTCCTTACCGGACCAATGATGCTGATTTCAAATATTGGATCTTATATTGTCTTGAAGACCGTGAGTGCATAATATTGCAATCACAAAAGGCAAGTTCACACTTGCTCATGTCCTTTGATTATTTTCTGTAAAGTATTTTGCAAATCTAGTGTTATCATCACCTGCATCTAAAAAAGGTCAAAAAACACTATTTTCATAATAATATGATTATAGGTTATTTACCACGAGGTAATAACCTACTATGGAAGTTCCGGTGGTAAAGAAACATAATATATAGGACTTAGCAACCAATGTCTCCAGTGATTCTTGCGCCGTATATTACGCATTAACCATGAGATTTGGAATGGGACGAAGAAGTCAGTTGGATCGGCTCTCTCTCGCGTGCCAACGGATGACCGGGCCGTTGTTGCAACTCCTCTTGTAGAGGGTTAGCAGGTTATGGGTGGGATCCCTCAACGTCCCATGGCTTCTGGTATCTATGAGGGTTGTACACCTTAGGCTGATAATAGAAACAAGTTTTATCCTAGGCCTGATGTGCAATCCGTAGGGTATACGGGGTCGTGGAGAAGGACAATGATTGGCTTGGATCTTAGGTTGGGCCTCAAACCAAGGAAGTTTGAATGGGGACATAGCCCGGTCATGCAACAAAGCATAAGATCTCTCATGGGTAAAGTAACGCACCTCTGTAGAGTGTAAGAACTATAACTTGTTACTCCCTGTTCCGGGAAGGAGCTGCGGACGCGGCGGGAAAGGAACTCTATGAAAGTTCTGGTAAACCCGTGAAAGCTGACGGACATAGTTTTTCAGAATAAAAGAAACCTTTGAAGAAATGTTTATGAAAACTTGCATTACTTATGACCTACGGTATGTGGCTGTAGATATAGTGCATCAAACACTCCTTTTCTAGTGAACTTGCTGAGTACGCTCGTACTCAATGTATCTTCTTAACCCTTGCTAGGTTCTAAAGCCAGTACAGACGACGTCTACATCAAGTTATGCTCCAGGAATCATCATCAAAAGCTAAAGCTCTTCAATGAAGTCAAGAAAGTCAACATATACATCAACTCAAGTGAAGATGAAGTTACTGATTAGATAGGAATATAATCTCTAGCCATTGAACCTATTTATGTAGTGTATTGCGATAGCAGCAATGCCAGACCATTAGTTAAGATACTAGTCCTAATAGTATTATAGTTTTTGAGTTATTTATTTCTAATTCTTCTTTGTAAGAAGTTTCTTTTTCTCTCTTTAACCTAGATTGTTCTCTGGATCTTGTGTAAAGAGTTGAGTTGTAACTCATGTCTTGGACCTGTTGTGTTTCTGTTGTACCACTCTGAGGGATGTAATACTAGTGAACGGTGTTTCATTGTTGTTATGTCAATGACTATAGTGTACTACATCATGCAATGGTATGCTGGGTCACCACAAAGGTTCTCTCTCACTACCATGTTTCTTAGTAATAAAATATTCCTTAGTGTACCTAGTGTTCTTAGTGTGCTTCTCAGGTTCTTCCTCAACTTGCTCCTTACCAGGAGCATCATTTTTATCATTACCACTCTCAGTTTCAGCATTAGAGACAGATATACTATTAGGATCTGAAGTAGGTTCAAGTGGTTCCTCAACTACTTTGTGTTTCTTTTTCTTTCTCTTACGAGGACTACCACTACTTTCACCTTGTTGAGAATCCTGCTCAATTGTTTCAGGGTGTCCTTCCGGATATAAAGGATCTTGAGTAGCTATACCACTCCTAGTTCTAATTCCATAAGCATGTTTATCTCCTGAGGCATTAACTAGCATATCCTTTTGTACCTAGCAAGTTGATCAAGTTGGGTTTGAACCATTTGAAAGTGTTTACAAAGCATTTTAATATCATTAGAAGTTCTTTCCACAATATCTTTCAAATCTTTAATAGCTCTAGAGTTTTCCAATAAATGATTCTGAACTTGTTTATTAAAATTATCTTGCTTAACAATAAAAATGTCAAGTTCCTCTAAACATTGATCAGGAGGCTTACCATAAGGAATATCACCTTCATCAAAGTGTTGGAGAGAGTGTACCTCAATAGTAGATGAGTGAAGAATTGGCTTGCATAATTCCTCTATAGGAGGTAGATTCTTCATGTCTTCAGCTCTAATACCTTTCTCCTTAAGACATTTCTTATCTTATTCATCACTTCATCATTTAATGCAATTACTCCCCTCTTCTTTGGTGTTGGTGTTGGAACTGGTTCAGGCACAACTGGTTCAGGAGTAATAGGCTCAGGTGTATTTAGCTCAGTTGAAGTCCAATCATCATAATTCTTGCTTATCTTAGCCATTAATTCTCCAGCATCTGTAGGAGTCCTTTTCCTGAAAACACAATCAGCAAAGCTATCTAGGTATGTCCTAGAATCATCAGTTAGTCCATTATAATAAATATCAAGAAGCTCATGTTTAGGCAATGGACATCTAGTATGTGCATGAATCAAGGCACAGAACCTTGTCCATGACTCAGGCAATTTCTCTTCTTCTCTCTTTTAAAAATCAAAAAGTCTCTGCAAAGCAGCATGTCTAGCACTAGGAGGAAAATATTTCTAGAAGAAAGAAGCAATCAAGCAATCTGGGCTATCAATGGAACCACGAGGCAATCTATTAAACCAAGCCCTAGCTTCTCCTTTTAGTGAAAAGGGAAGATCTTAGTAACAAAGTACTTGCGCATCTTAAAATCATCAGAGAATAAAGCACTCATAGTAGAAAGCTCATTCATATGAGCCACGACACTCTCATTTTCAGTCCCACAAAAAGATTCTTTCTCAACAATGTCCAAATAGGATAAATCAAGAGAGAAATCATAATCTTTATCTTTGATATCTATGGGAGAGGTGGCAAACTTAGGATCAGAGGACACTTTAGGAATAATGGTATGTCTAGCAAGGAGACTCTTAATAGCACTAGCACCATGTGTGTTTCGGCACTCTTCAACAAATTCATCAGTGAACTCAATGTAACAATCATTAATATTGTATCTCTCTCCAGACTTAGGTGAGCTAACAGGTGTAACAGTGTCTTCACTAGGAGTTTCAGTATTCCCTAGACCAACCATAGTAGCATCTAGGAAAGGACCTAATGAACCACTCGCATCAAGCACACTAGAAGTAACATCATGAGTATCAAAAGCAGTTTCAGATTCAGCAGTAGTAGCAGTGTGTGTAGCATGAGTATGTGGTGGTGGTGTAACAAGATTACTTATAACAGACGGTGAATCAAGAGAGCAGCAGAGGTGTTTAGGACTGTACCTCTTCTTGTAGTGGATGGTAAAATAGTAAACTTTCCATCATGAGACTTCTCCATGATGAAACGAGTAGCAGTGAACAATAGTATATCCAACTGAACTTACAAATAAAGCTATGCTCCCCAGCAATGACGCCAAAAAATAGTCTTGATGACCCACAAGTATGGGGGATCGCAACAGTCTTCGCGGGTAGTATTACCCAATTTATTGTTTCGACACAAGGGGAGCCAAAGAATACTTGCGAGCCTTAACAACTGAGTTGTCAATTCAACTGCACCTAGAAATAGTTCTTGCTCACAGAAGTTTATCAGTAGCAACAGTTTGTAGTAGCAACAACAAAGCAACAGTAGCAGTAAAACAAGAGCAATAGTAACAGTAGTAGAAAACAGTAGGATATGAGCGTGGTAGGCATAGGGATGGATGGATGGGCGTTGCATGGACGAGTCTAAACATGTAACTTCAAGATCTAGGGCATTGCAGATAAATAAGAAAAAGCATCCAGGTACTAAACAATCCTAGGCATGTGCTCCATATATAGTCATGCGTGCTCGCAATGAGAACTTGCACAACATCTTTTGTCCTGCCAGCCCGTGGTAGCGGGGCCTCTAGGGAACTACTGGCAATTAAGGTGCTCCTTTTAATAGAGCACCGGAGCAAAGCATTAACACTTTGTGAACACATGTGATCCTCACACCACAGCCATCCCCTCCGGTTGTCCCAATTTCTGTCACTTCGGGGCCTTTGGATCTAGATAGTGATATGTGTACACAACTTACAGATAAGATCACAAACAATACTATCATAATGATTCAATAATAAGTTCAGATCTAAGATCATGGCACTCGAGCCCTAGTGACAAGCATTAAGCACAACAAGTTGCAACGAAGTCAAATAGCACTAAAAGAGATACTAGGAACGATGCCTTAACAATCTTATTCGATTACATGATAGAACTCATCCAATCCCTACCATTCCCATAGCCTACAGTGAGGGATTACTCACTCATGGATGAGGGAAACATTGATGGTTGATGGAGAGGCGTTGGTGATGACGATGGCGATGATCCTCCCAAAATTCCCCGTCCCGACAGGGTGCCAGAACGGAGTTTCTGGATCCGGGTCTTGGTTTCTGGTGGTGGTGGCGCAACGGAACTCTTTCTAGAAAAACGTCGAACTCCCCTCGGTTTTTAGGTCAAGGGGTAACTTATAGGCAAAGAGGGAGCCCGAGGGGGTGTCTAGGGTGGCCGCACCGTAGGGGCGACCATGCTTGGTTCGCGCCTGGCAGGGGTGTGGCCCCCCAAGCCTCCACTCCGTCTCGTACTCTGGCTCCGTGAATCTTCTGGTGAAATAGGATTTTTGGCATATTTTCCAGGATTTTTCCTAATAGTTGATTTTCTGCACAAAAACTAGACAATAAGGTAATTCTGCTGAAAACAGCGTCGGTCCGTGTTAGTTGTATCCAAATCACACAAGTTTAGAGGAGAAACAATAGCAAAAGTGTTCGGGAAAGTAGATACGTTTTGGACGTATCATTGCTCTTGCCGCTCCTTCTCTTCCCGCCGAGTCACCGGGCTTGCCTCGGGCCGAGATTCAATGACATCCAGCATAGAGGGAGAGGCCCGGGCCGGACTAGGAATCCGAGTCTCGGCACAAGCCAGAGAGGAAGTAGTAGCAACTGGTGAAGCGATGCAACTGGCGGTCTAGGGAACAACAATGGCAGGCCTGAAAATAAGAGGCAGTAAGCTCGTATTAGAAATACAAAGGAAAGAGGGCAGAAAAGAGCATCGGCAAAAAGAACTTACCCGGTAACGACAGGATCGGGATACACTCTTCGCATGACCTTGCGGACTTTGTGGGGCTTGGCCAGCTCAGAGTCAGAAACTGCTGCCGTGGCGGCGCTTTGCTTCTTGGAGGACTTGGCTGGCTAAGCGCCACCAGTTGCGGCAAAACATTTCTTGGACGACTTGGGCGGCTTCACCTTGACTCGTTCGCCCACAGCCAAAGGATGACCTACATACACCTGGTCGGCTACATCAGCAAATGCAAACTCAGCAGAATAAGCGAAAGACACAAGGTGAGGGTCCTATACCTCTAAGATCTGACAATCATCATCATCTTCCGGCCAATCCCACAAAGATGCTCGGGTATAAGTCTTACCCGGAAAAGGACCAACGGAGGTATGAGGAACATGCATGAAGGCTTTCGAGTCGAATTCCTCATCGCCGGGAGTTTGGCGATCTGAATGGTAAGTAGGGGCGGACAGGTGTTGTCGTCCTCATGCGCAAGGAGGTTCTGCAAATAGAAACAGAACAAGGTTAACAAAGGGCAGCCGAGTAATAAGATTTGGCAGAACCGAGTAACACAAGAAATTACCTAGGGAACAAGGTTCTCACGGTCAAAAGGGGAATTCCCCACTCCTAGTTAGCCAGCATAGTCAGCTTGAAGATCGAGCTGACTCGGCGAGCGATGGAGTCCTTGGGAAGATCAAAATTTGAGTGGCGAGTGGGATCGAGAAGACCGCCCATGAAACAAATTTTATGAGGGCGAAGCTGAAAGGGACTGACTTGATGACTAATAAAAGTGCGCATCATATCATCTCCTGTCAGCTTCCCCCCTCCTCAGGATCAAGCAACCTCTTTAAAAGATCATGGGCTTCATTGACTTCGGGGTCCTTGTCTTTCGGGTCAAGATTCCAAAAATATTTATCTGGCACCTCGTCCTTGAAGGGAGGCAGTCGAATCATATCGATTTGGGAAGATTTTTTGACATAAAAGAAAGTTCTCTGCCACTTCTTGCATGAGTCCAAACCTTGGAATCAGGGGAAGATAGAGCCCCTCCTGGGTGTGATGCCGGCAGCCCCGCACTGAGTGGGCGGCTTATGGTCTGAAGGAACACCCAGCTTAGGGATTACCTGGATCTGGAATTGAAAGTACTTGGCCCAGAGCTTAACCGTGGGCTAGAGGCCGAGATAGCCCTCGGTGGTGGAAATTAAATAGGAGAGAGAGAACCAATTGCATTGGCAGGCAAGTGGTGAATTTGCAAATGGAAAGTCTCGAGAAAAGATTTGGCGAAAACACTGATGGGAAGAGCAAAACCGCGCTCGAAGTGAGACATGAATACAACATGCTCTCCGGGCAAACGTTTAGGAGCCATCTCACTAACAAGGAGGCGGCATTCAATCGCAAGGGGGATTCTTTGGGAGGTGCGTATCCACTCAATTTCCTCCAGCGAGACCTCTGAGCCCTCTCACGAGCCACGCTCGCCGACGGTCTCGTCCATCTTCACCTCCTCACCAGCGGCAGCATCGCGAGCGTCCATGGTATCGAGTTCTTCGCGTGCCTCCTCTACCGGAAGCAGCATGGATTGCCTAGGTCCTGTCGAGGAAGCTAAAAAGGCGCAGAGGATTAACGGATTCCTCACCGTAGCAAAGGAGTGCCTGTGGCGGAGAAATTTGGCTGTAGCGGAGATGAGAAGGAAGAGAACTGGAGAGGGGCGATGCAAGGAAGAAGAAGAACGAAGGGGAAAGTGAAACGGCAGGGCGGCCCCCCCATGCACCTACTTAAGGGCATGGTATAACTGTAGTAATGGGATTGCAGCGTGTAGAAGGGCCATAGTGTGGCCGTGTATGCGTGCAACCAGCGCATCAGATCGTGCCGTGTGTGCGGGATGCATGCCGCAGGATGCACCACACCGGTCAGCGAGAGGCCCGAGGCGCTGCGCGATGTGACAGCCATAGTGACGGATGTTATTGCGGCCTGGTCACTATGCTGTCAGGATTTGAGAAAGAATTATGTTAAAGCGCAATGATTATGCGCCACCCGCGATTAAATAATGTTTAAGCCAAAAGTGACTCGGTAGAGATAAAAGTGACTCGGCAGAGCCAAAAAAGACTCGGCAAAGACCGAACAGAATCAGGGAAAGTTAAACTCGACAAAGATTGAGAGAAGGCAGCAGAAAGAGCCAGATAGGCAATTCGACATAGTGAATGTTGAATAAGAAAAGAATTTCTGTGTTCATTAAAAGAACCTGCTAAGGCCTAACAGCTAAACCTACCAGACCTCACCAGCTTCGGGGACCAATGTCGAGGGAATAACCCCCGGTAGGGTCATAAGGGGTGAAAGTTAGCACTAATACGGCTTGGCCCTAGCCGAGTTTGGTCGACATGGTCTGAGTTAATAACGGCTAAGTCATAATGCCTGTGCTTGGCCGACATAAGATATATGTCGGCAGGTGCAGTATAGAGAATCTTTGTCTACAGGTAACGACAGACCGAGTCTTAGGAGGTGAGGCCGAGTCAAGGAGGGCAAGAGGCTCCTTTCCAAGTACAATTTGGGAAGTACCATGCTAAAGCTAAGTCCAAAGAAGAGGGCGTCGCCGAGTGACAACTAAAGGTGTCGGGTGACGCTTAAAGTATCGGGTGACACATAAAGCAAGAGGTGACGCCAAAGGAACTGTCGTCTACGTACTAGAAGACCGTTGGCAAGGTGGCTTTGCTGACTGGGTCTAGGACCAAGGGTTGGCCAGTGCCCCGGCCCGTAGAGTAAGGACAAAGCCCAAATAGTAAACCCTAGGATCCACGTTGTAACCTAATTGTTCCCATCTTCTATATAAGGAGCGGTAGAGCTAGGGTGAGGGACACACGCAACTAGGGCCTCAAGGCTGGCCACTTCTTCAAGTTTGTAGCTACATGGAAAATAGCTCAAGGAGCAGTTGTAAACAAGAAGGAGGAATAAGATTGCAAGTTTCAGATAGTTCTTCATAGTTCTTCGTGTGCGTTTACACCACACACACACACACACACTTCCTCCCTGGATCCCTCTTGCGTCCATTCGACCTCAATTTAAGCCAATCCATGGCATCTGCCGTGACACCATCACGGCACATTCCTCCAAAGGATAGCAGCTTCTCCATATAGCCCTTCAATATGCTACATTTTCTGTCAACCAAGTGCATAAAACAATCAGATTTATCAAAAAACAATCAAAGGTGGCAGCCCTTAATATTTATCCGCGATCGCTTCAGTCATGACGTCAAGCTCCAAACAAATAATCTCCTTCACCTCGACAGTAGTACAAGGGCTGAAGAAAATACTCGATTTATTAGCACTCACCAACTGACCAGAAGAGGCACAATAGTCATTCAAAACTCTATACAAAGCTTAGGCATTCGAGATGTCAGCTCTCAATACTGCAAATAATAAGTGAGAGACATCTGGGGCATTATGACAGACCTTAACAGCAATTATGTTTCCCGCCTCCTCTTCATGCTTAAGCAAGCTCGGCAACCCTTCAACACAAAGCAAGAATAAATAAAGGGACAAGGGGTCCCCTTGGCTAAGAGCACCGCTACTCGTTGGGCTTTTCCAGGCCAAAATCCGGCGCTATTTAGCGACGAACGGATGTAACTTTTGGCTTGAGAACGTCCAATTTCCCACTCGCATTCCTAGGCCGAGTTCCAGGTTTTGACCAAATTTTAATCAAACTCGGAGAAAATTAGATGAATATAGGCGATTTCATTAATATTTGGACGAGTTCATACATATTGCGTCAAATTCGGACACACACCCGAATTTTGACTACGTTAGACTAAAACAAACTTAGATATACTACTAGGCTAGCCAATGCCGATGCCGCCGGTCGTCGCTCACATGCCGAAGTTATGGTAGAAGACCGTGTAGTCAGTGTCCCTCGTATCATCATCATCACCGTCGTCGTTTCTCGGCGGCTAAGGGGGGAGTTGCCCTGGCTGGCATCGCCGTAGCGCCACAGATGCGAGGAGGGAGAGACATCGTCGTCATCAAGGACGATGAGCGGCGCGCCCTCGTAGGCGCGCTCCCGGCGAGCGAAACGGCTGGCCTAACGCTCGGCCTGCTTTTGATGCCGCCGAATGTGGTTGGCCTCCTCCTTCTCTCAGTCAACCATGGACTAGACGTAGGCGTCCGGCTCCGACATCGCCATCTTGAGGACGAAGGCGTCCTCCTCAACCGGGATGGCCCAGTCAGCCGGCTCGGTCTTCGGCGTGCGTAGGCGGCGGCCTGTCGGCGGTGACAGCGTGCGGCCTTCGTTGATGACGATGTCGCATGACCTTGTCCTCCGCGGTGAGCATACCGCTGACTCCACCTCCCACTTCACCGGTCGAAGCAGGGGCGTGACGACTATGCCGGCGCGAGGTGACTACGCTAGCACCAAACCAGAGGACCGCAACACCAAGGCCGAGGAAGAGGATCTGATGCCCCCCATCCTCCTCGGCAGCCAGTTTGATGCCAGACGGCGGCAACTGAGGAGGGAAGCCCAGCTCGGGGCGGTCTCTTGCGGCGATGTGCTCGAGGATGGCGGCGAGCGTCTGTCATAGAGCGCTCCCCCACCGATGGCGTGCGGCGCTGTTGTGCTGCTTTGGCAGCGAGCCGGCACCGTCATGCGCCTCCAGCTCCTGGCGTCAGCGCTCGGCAAAGAAGTTCTCCTAGTAAACATGGTTACCGTGGTCTTCAGCGAGCTCCGGGTCCTCCATGGCTGCGATGGTGGCCTAGATCTCGTCCACCATCTTAGCGCCCTCAAGCACCAGCGGCACCGGCACGCTGCCGACGTTGAGCTTCCAGGTCGGCGGATAGCGAAAGTCCGGTGGCGCCATGTAGCCAGCGTCATGCAGTAGTTGCGCCTCTCAGGGCTGCAGAGAACACCGGCCGAAACCGCTCGTTGCCGCTAGGTTGTCGGGGTACCTCTCCGCCATAGCTCTCGCCGCGAGGGCTTCTACTCGTCGCTGAAGGAGGAGTGTGTGGTTAGGGAGTGGGAGCTGTGGGAGTGTGTGTTGTGAACCGGCAAGGGGTACCAGAATTTATAGCCAAAAGAGGAAAGACCGACGAAGGCGCAAAAGGGGTGTAGCGGCATGGGTAGGAAAAGGGGAAACAACGAAAAGGCGAGCCGGCGGTGGCGAGCCATTACGGCGAAGTGTGGTCGACGCGACGAGCGCTCATTTACCGGCGGTCCATCGCGGGAGCCGAGGCAACGGGATGAGGACGACTCGGCTTCACACGCTGATAGAGCGGGTCTACGGGCGAAAGTTTTTTTTGGCCGATTCCGCTTCGTTCAGCGTTCCTAGGCGGTTCCCAGCGCCTCGGGTTCATCCTGGGAGCACCGGATGAAGGTTGGGCCAAATCTGACGCTATTCGGCGTCCTGTGAACGCGGCTGGACGAAAATTTATCGTCCGGATAAAAAATGGACCTGAAAACGCCTCCTAAGAACGCTGGTGGAGATGCTCTAAGTCCTCTAAACGGCTTGATAGGTGCTGATTTGTATGTATCATTTTTGTACTGTTATAAGTAATATATAGTACGGGCGTACTTATAAAAAAAAGGCACATGTATCTGCCGAAAAAACAGAAACAGATATTATTAGAAAGAGATATGGACTGAGTAAGGTGTAGACGTGAAATAATGCAAATTTTACCTGAAACCAAAAGAACTTTGAAATCATGCAATAAATATCAAGCGTTCAAGAAAACGAATAAAGTTGTTCCCTGATTATAACGCGGTGTTAGGTTTATAAGAAAATAATAGAAAGATCAAAATATGAAAGCCTACTCGAATGCACAAAGGAATTACATGGTTGCCGGTTCTAGTATCAGCAGCTTTGCAAGTTTGGTTTGATAAGGTCATATAATGGACCTATTAGGTTTGTCTATGCACATCAATTCTAAAACAGAAATTCCATTTTAGATGGAAACGGAAATTCCATTTCCGCATTCCGTTTCTATTTACGTTTTCGCCAAACCAATTCCATTTCTATTTTCCTTTCGCAAAATTGTATTTCCATATTTTCACTTTGTTTTCTTTTTTTTTATGAAAAATTCGGAAACTCTATGCTCCACTTTCATCCCTACCGTGGACGCTAGGCTCAAATTCCTGGGTAATCGGCAGTTGGGCCTTCTATTCCTAGCGTCCATCTTGTGGCGACAAACTATCAAGGCGACGCAAACTATTTTGTGGCCACACAAACTAAAGCAACAACCGCTTAGCCCTTTTTTTTTCCTTACGAGGCCAAGCGCGTAGGAAACATTCGCAACAACCGGAATGTTTAAGGCTTGTTTGATTCACATGATAGAAAATACATAGAAATAGAAAAAAAAGTTAAATACACTGACACTCCCTATACTTGTCGGCATGGCTCGATTTAGTCCTCGTACTCAGAATTTGTTAAATTTTATCTCTATACTTGTGAATTGGGTTCGATGTAGTTCAATTCGATATTTGCTGTCGAATTTGAGCTGATGCGGATGACAATTGGATTAGAATCTTGGAAAAATACCCTCCCACATCTGACACAATTACAAAAAACTATCGCAACTAAGACTAGATATAATAGTAGTTCCTATACTCATTTGTTCGGCTCGATTTAGTCCTAATACTCGTAATTTGTATAATTTAATCCACGTACTGGTTACTTGGACTCAATTTAATACAAAGGCATATTTGTTGTCGAATATGAGCTGACACAGACGTAGACACGAATCCCACTTGCAGGATAGCGGTTGGCATGGAAACTTTCGGACCCTCTCCCACAACTAGAATATACATTTCCACGACTGCAGGTGTCGCTTCGACATCATATCCCCTCTATGAAATAATGTTACATGTGTTCGGTTAGTGATCATCGCCACCATCGCCTCCCTCTCCATCGACTCCCTCCTTTCCCCCTCTTAAATAGAATAGTCTTGAATTGAAGAGATACTATAACAGCGTGGAGTATTGTCTTATTGATTAGATGGAGAGTGGGTATATACAAATATCTGAGAGCGAAAATATACATGAGATGTGTGAAAAAGTCTCCCCAAATTTTCAGCGCAGCTAGTTTCCTGTAAGCGCGACCTGCGTTTACGTGTTGTCCACATCAAAACATGTGTTTAGGTTAAATCGAGTCCAATTGACAAATATCAGGTAAATCGAGCCATCCGGACAAGTACATGGACTAATCCTGTATTTTTCAACATGTGTGATCGTTTTTTGCAATTTTCTGAGATGCAGGAGGGTGTTCTTGCAAGATTTTAGTCCACGTGTCAACTCAAATTCAACGAAAAACATCAAACTGGACTAAATCAAACCCAATTCACAAGTATACGGATAAAATTCAGCAAATTCCAAATATAGAGACTAAATTGAGCCAGCCTAACAAGTATAGGGACTGCCGGTGTGTTTAACTCTAGAAAAAATGTAGAATTAGTATGTCCTGTTCAATTGAATTTTATAGAATTTGGAGTTCATTGGAATTTTTCTTGAATGAGTGTTTGAATTGCAGGGAAGACAAAGAAATTGAAACATAAAGTTTAGGTGGATATGGAAATTTTTCTTCAAAATGTAGTGCAATGAAATTCTATAGGAACTTTTCCTATGATTCTAATCCTACAAATCAAACGGTACAATGAAAAAATTCCTAAGAATTAAAATTCTTTAAATTTACTATGAATTCTTTAAATCAAACAAGCCCTAACGTCTGTGATTAGGACCAGCTGCTGGGAGCACGGATGCTTAGAAAACAATCTAAATTTTTGTTTATTTCTTTTTCACTTTAAGCTCCCTTGTTAGGTATAACATTAAACATAGGACACGGCTAGAGAGCCTCTGGATGCTCCGAATGCTCGTTTGTCTAACTGAGCCCTCACCCCTAAAAATAGAAACAGACAGTCCATGGGTATTTAATTTCACGCGGAGAAAATTTAAAAAGTCATATCTCTTAAACTTTGTGTCGGATTTGCAATCCATTTTCACCGTTAGATCTCTTGCGGCGAGATCTTCAAAACTAGACCCCATTTGTATATGTTTTGACCAATTTTTTTCTCGAAAAACAACTTAGTATTGTGACAAAAACAACTTAGTGATGTGCGGAAAGCAACTTCATACAAATGGCTTACACACTTTTTCTTATTTTGTAGCCAACTCAATTTCTAAAATACTTACTTAGCAACAAACAACTAGCAACTTTATAATGCCGAGACCCGTAACTTTGCATTATTAGTTGTCTACATACTTTATAATATCGTTGGTAACTTAGTGTCTGAGGTAGACAACTTAGTAGCAATGAAAATACAACTTCATAAAATATTGATTAACTTATTAGCAGATGCAACTTCACGACAATAGTACACAACTTCGTAGTAGTAATACTAGCCAACTTGGAACTATTGGTAGACAACATAGGCACGACGATAGACAAGTATACGATAATGATGCACAACTTAGACACAAAACATTGATCTACTATAGATTGTTACTACCAAAAATAGAGTCGATTAAAAAGCAAAAAAATACAAACAAAAGCAACATATATACACATAAAATCACTATTTTCGTATATTTTATAGCCAACTTAATTTCTGAAATAGTCATTGAGCAACACTAGACAACAACTCCATAGTATAGCACCGGGATCTGCAACATTGCACTATTAGTTGTCTATCATACTCTCTAATATCGTTGGTAACTTGGTTCTTGAGGCAGACAACTTAGTAGCAATAAACATACAACTTCATAACAAACTATGTGGAACTTAGGCACAACGGGTACACAACTTCATGACAGTGGAACACAACTTCATAAATAGTGATGCCACTGGTATATTACTACTGGTAGGCAACTTAGACTGGTGATATACAAGTTCAAGATGATGGTGCACAACTTCAAAATTCATCCCCAAATAGGGTTGCATTTCGTGCAAAGTATAGTTGTTGCAGTCCTACCAAGAGTTAGTTCTCCTAGTATTTTAGTTGTAGACATACCTCCACTAAATTGCATTTTGTGCAGGCTATATTTGCTACCACTTCTTGAAACAAGTTGCAGCCACTCTAGTGTAGATGTTGCCAACTTCACATATGAGATAAGGTATACAAATTAGTACTAGAGGTATACAACTTAGCACATGTGTAAAGAAACAACTTCTTGCCTTCTTGGTAGCCACCGCCACGAGGGTACAACTCCATCTTGATCAACATGGATGTGGCCGGTGCCACAAGCATGACACAAGGCGCAACACGAGATGCAAGAAGCCGAAGATGATGTCTCTTGGAGACCGGTGATGCTCAGATGGAGAGGAAGCCAAACCAACAATTTACTTAACCCTAGTGGGTATGCAACTCTTTATGTTCCATATACAACTATGTTAGAAAATAGGTGCAACTTAACCCTAGTCGATATATAACTTAGCAAAAATTGGGTATGCAACTTATCAAAAGTCAAAATACAACTTAGCACTAGTGAGTATGCAGCTTAGCACAAGTCAAAAATAAAACTTAGCACATGTGTGAAGTAACAAGCCGTCACAAGGTACAACTCCACCAGGATCAACGTGGATGTGGTCGATGCCATAAGCATGACACAAGACGCAATACGAGATGCAAGAAGTCGGATAGGATGTCTCTTTGAGACTAGTGATGCCTAGACGAAGGGGAAACCGAAGCAACAATTTACTAAGTGGGTATATTGTATAATGGGTGCAACTTAACCCAAGTTGGTATACAACTTAGCGTTAGTATGTATACAACTTAGCATCGGTGTCTATACAACGTGGATATGCCCAATGCCACGAGCACAACACAAGGCGCAACACGAGATTCAAGAAGGCAAAGAGGATGTCTCTTAGAGACGGGTGATGCCCAGACGGAGGAAAAGTCAAACCAACAATTTCCTTAACCCTAGTGGGTATACAACTCTGTATGTTCGATATATAACTATATTGAAAAATGAGTGCAACTTAATCCTAGTCCGTATATAAATTAGCAAAAAGTGGGTATGAAACTTAGCACAAGTCGAAAATACAGCTTAGCACAAGTTAAAAATACAAGTTAGCACATGTGAAAAAAAAAGTTGTGGTCTTCTTGGTAGTCGTCGCCACGAGGTACAACTCCATCACAATCAACATGGATGTGGTCATGCCTGTGGTACGACAGAAGGCGCAAAACGAGATGCAAGAAGACAAAGAGAATATTGCTTTGAGACAGGCGATGCCTAGACGAAGGGAGAGCCGAAATAACAGTATGTGTGCAACTTAGCCTTTATAGGTATATAACTTAGCATCGATAGGTATACAATTTAGCAGTGACATATATACAAACTTATCGCCAGTATATATACAACTTAGCATCGATGGATATACAATTAACGGTTAAAACGACAAAATCCATCTCAATCAACATTAATGTGGCCAATCCAAGGCGCAACACATACTAGAAAAAGCCGAAGGGAATGTAGTTTTGAGACCGACGGTGCCCAGCGCTCCACATATTCTAGGAAAATTAGTAGGTATACAACTTAGTAATAGTGGGTATACACATTAACAATAGTATGCATGTGAAACTTAGTGTCACTATGGATACAACTTAGCATCGATGGCTATACAATTTAGTTCAGTAGATATACAACTTAGGACCGGTGCGTATACAACTTAGCACTACTGTATATACAACTTAACACTGGTGCATATACAACTTAGTAATCCCTCCTTCTCATATTAATTGACTCACATTTGGCTAGATTTGAATGAATCTAGACACTATTTAGTATATAGGTTCATTCAAATTTTGACAAATTCAAGTCAATTAATATGGGTCGGAGGGAGTACTAAAAAAACAACTCCTGATTTGTCCCCGCCACCATTCACTACATGAGGCCTAACACGATCTATAATAAGCCGGCTCTACTAAAATATTTCCTCTGTCCTACAATATAAGTTTTTTTAGCAAGCTATTTTAGTTTGCTATAAAAAGACTTAAACTATCGAACAGATTTAGTAAAGAACTAAAAAATAATTCGTCTGGCGAGGCTGGTTTGGGTGTTGGGCATCATAGATCGTCAGACGTTACTTTAGTACTCCCTCCGTCTCAAAATAGATGTCTTAGATTTTTTAAAATTTAAATGAATCTATATACTAAGTAGTGTCTAGATTCATATAAGTTTTAACAAATTTGAGACATATATTATGGGACAGAGGAAGTATAAGAACTAAAACTCTCTGTTCACATGTAAATGGTCGCCGTTTTAATTCACCCAGCCTGGCGAGGCACATCCATCTCTACAGACCACGGTACATACTAATACATGGCTCGTTTCTGAAAATTCAAAGAAAATCCTGTTGTACCAAATCGAGTGCTGTCACTAAAGCTTGGCCTTGGCCATGTTCTTGGATGCAATGTGTCACCAACATAGGGACACGCGTTTGATCTGAGGATTTGGTGCCGCCCACGGGCAACCGGCGAGGCCCCATATGAGTGTTGCTGAATTGGAAAATCAAGGATCGGGTGATGGGAGGCCATGGAATAATTGGAGGGGGCAGAAGAGGAATCAACGGGAGATGCTAGCGGTCGCGCATGGCTGCGACCCTGACCTGACGGTGCCCGCCGTGGTCCCTTCCTCTAGGATTCCTCGAAGCAGCAACAGCGCCACCGTGCATGCCTACCTCGCCAGCCCCTTTTCCTCCTCCACCTCTATCCATTCATCTCCACAGCCGCCATCCCCAGCACTCCATCCTCGTTCGCTAGGATCCCAGGCCTCTCTGCCCCCGCGACCGACGACGAGACATGGGAGGCTCTCCTCTTCCCCCTCACCAGTTTGGCAGCGCTCCACCTACCACCTCTCCTCCTCTCTTCATCCCCTTCCTCTACCCGTCCCTCTCTATCCCGGTGGGAATTTGCAAGGTGGAGTTCGCTGGGAGGAACGGCAAGACGGCGACCAAAAAAATGGAGGAGAAAATCGAGCTTTCACTTCCCGGTGGCGATGCGTTTATGCCTGGAGCACGAGCGGACCCGGCGGCCATGACCGGAGCTCCCCATGGGCAGACATCCTCCGCCACGCCTCGGGACGCGCGAGTTCGTGGGGGCAGGAGTGTCAAGCAAGCGGCGCACGACGGCGGCCGGAGGCCCGTGCGAGCGTTGCTAGCCAGGAGGCGACAACTTGGGACGGCGGCGGCGGGTGGACTAGGCTGCAGTGGGCCCACGGAGGAAGGTAGGAGAAGGGCGGCAGGTATCAGTTAGTGGACGGTCTGTATGTGGCCACGTAGGTGCTTCCCAGGTGGGAATCTGTCGGAAAAGAGGTCCGACGCGCGCGTGATCGAGAGATTCAGTTGAGCGCTCGTTTTGTCCAATTAGTTTAGCATTTAGGTTAAACATATCTCTATCTCTATATATTATACTCCCTCCGTCCCAAAATAGATGTCTTAGATTTGTCAAAATTTAAATGAATCTAGACACTATTTAGTATATTTAAGACATCTATTTTTGGACGGAGGAATTACTTATTTTATCTCTACCATCTAAAAAAGAAGTTGCGGTTCCGTTTTCTGCCGGACTACTACTACGTCGTTTTGGCTTCGTCCAACTTCTGCACGTCTCATCCGTTGTCTGTTCCGCAGACTGCGCCTCGCGAGATAAAGGCTGTCCAAGATAAATGCTTCGTCAAAATCTCCCTGCCGATCGAGAAGGTCATGTGTTCCCCTTCCCGCATAGCTTCGGCCTGGATAGTGACCACGCGAGCGCCCAAATTTCGACGGGGCCGCCTGCTCTGGCCCTCGTCATTCCCCACATGATCTGCACGCCACCACGCGAACTTGGATGCTGCCGCCACCGCCGCGATGACCTCCTCTACAGACTGCTACCGTGAGGACCGTGTGCCCCATCGTTTCTCCCTCCTGCCGCCCCATTCGAACCCATCCCAATCCCTTTCTATTTCCTTCCCATCCTCCAACACACGGCCGTACTCCTCCCGATTCACTTTGCCATTTTCCTCTCCCGGTCCTCCCCTCCCATTCCGCGACGACGAAGGACCAAGCGTTGTTGAGGACGGCCACGACGTGCTATTCATGACCACCATCGGCGACCGCGCTTGGGAACTGGGCAGGAAGTGACCGATCTGGGTATGTAGGAGTCTAGATCTGAGGCCCCTCATTCAAGTTGTTCATTTGATTATTTTGTCACTTAAAATAATCTGATTCGTTTCTGCTATTTTTGGGAGTTCTTTGTTCATATTGCTTCAGTCTGATTACTAACCTGTCGAGAATGTGCAGTGCTGGATTTGCCCGTTTGGATGGTTTTTAACAAGAGATCCCGCTGGGAGTCTATAGGCCTGGCATGTAGGGGTAATCAACGCATCAGTGAAGATCCTTTGATCAGCTTTAGTGAAGATCCCTTCGACTAGCTCCTGCATCCTCAAACACACAGTCATTTCTCAGTGTCCAAAGGCGCAAGAGGGTAAGTAAAATCAGTGTTCTTGCTCCTCTAATTTTGTCGGGACCTGCACGCTTTGCCACTGAAATGAACCATGAATTAAATTCTTCATTAGGTTGACGAGAGATGCCTTTTAGGGACCATTCTCTCAGCACACGATGCCACACTTGGTGAGCAAACACGCACCCTATGAGCAGATGGGAGATGGACCAATCTTCTTTGCTTGCACAAAGGGCACTTGTCTGGATGTTGTAAACCCCGGCGAGCCAAGCGGTCTATCTTCCAGTAACGATTGGTGGAGGATACATTTTTGGTAAAACTGATAATGCCGCATTAGGTGCCTTTATTGTTTACTGTGTTGATATCTTGTGTAGTCCACTCAATTATGTTTTTTTGTCCAACGCCCCGGGTATGAGGTTCGTACTTTGCAGTTTTGTGTTCTTATATTTTTTTCCTTACACGTGTGGAAATGCAACAGTGTTTTTCATGGTTTAAAACCTTACTTTTTGAACTGGAGTACCAATAAAAATCGATCAATTTTATATGAATGTTGTGCGGTAAAATGTACAATCTTTACAGGGCGATTGTTGTGTTCTGTATCTGAAGTGCAATTGTATCACTTTATACATTCATGTGAATGATATCACAACAAATCTTCGTTTGGATTCGCACTAGGGTGAGAAGTAAAATAGTTATTTTGTAGTGTTGCGATGATTTTATTTGCACTGTTTCATAGGTTTACCAGGCTTTTGTTTAACTTCTCCCTGCCAAAATGATAGGGATGTCTGCTATAATGTCCACCTGTGATGTACTTAACTACTAACGAGGGGACATCCAACAACAAGGCTGTGGGACATGTGTGGTTGTTTGGTTGGGAGGAGTGAAATGTGGGGCGGGGATTGGTGCTCCTTTAGTACTCCTTTTTGGCAATACGATAGGTAAATATAAAGGGCGTTCTTTCTTCAGGTTGGTTATCCCTATTACATCATGTGTTCCTTTACAATTTATTTTCATTTAGGAATCCAATTTAATTAGAGGTTAGTTGTGATTTTGGGGATTCCTAAATTGTGATTTGTAGGTTGGAGGCAGAGACATTGAACTGTCAAGAGGGCATCAGAATTTAGTGTGCCCTGAGTTTAGCAACTGAAAGGGGACATCCAGAATGTATTTGTATGACATTTACTTGGCAAGTTGTCATACCTCACTCAGTTTTAGTAGCAGAGCAAACCGTAAATACAATAATGTATGAAATTACAATTGTCGATCGCTATGCATTTAAATGAATACTTATCAGTGGTGTCTACACATAGGAAGGAATATTGGATGGTCAAAAAGTCATCAGAAGTTTTTGAGTTGCAAGTTTAGCATCTAAAATATATGGCAAAAAGTTATTTTTAACAAATTTATTTGGCAAGTAATCACATGTTGTTTTGGTTTAGTGACTGAAATAAACAAGCTCTTTATTTGAAATTACAGTACTGAGCTTGAAATCAAATCATTGCATACATCTTTCTGAAATTATTGGGGAAAGTACCGGTAGCTCATATTCTTATGGGAGAAAAGTTCAAATTTCAACTATCTTTATTCCTTTTTATTGAGTAATTGACATGCAGGGTTTAAAAGTAAAGTGAATCTCAACTCCTATGTTGTCCAACTTCGTTTTTAGATCATGGTAACATGGCCTGTGATTAGCTCTCCCAAAAGGAGAACACCTTACTCAACAAATAATATTATTGAACCATTAGTTATTGACCCTCAATCCTGAAAATTTATGTAATCATGTTGTTTATCAGTTTTGCGGGCAAGTCAACTTTATGTACCTCTTTATTTTATTAAAGGCTCAACTCAAATGTTGTTTGTCTTCTATGAAATCGAAGTAGCATAATTCTACTAGAAATTTAGGTAAGGAATATTTGTAGGAGCGATATGTATGTATAGCATATTTTACCAATGGTGACATTGCAGATTGCCAATAAGAGCAGCTTCTGCATGGTGAGTGATAGATCCACCTTGGTTGTATCACCGTTATATGAACTATGGAATATCACTGTTATATGTTACAAACTGTCCCTTGGTTTCAGTTGCTCTGACCCTCTGTGATTTTGTGCATTTTTATTGAGCATAACAAATGTTTGATATATTTTCCATGATTAAATCCTTCTTGATCTAACAATATATAACTATATGTAATTTAACATATTCTGCAGTCAGTAGCATTCAGTACACTAATGTATCAGTTTTCAAAACAAGTCCATGTTGAGAAGTAAGATGTGTGTGTGCTTCTGATTACATTATACCATGGATTTTATCTATGTTCTGCATGATCTACTATGTGTAGATGCAATATTAAGTGAAATTACTTTTCTTGGTTCTTCCGATGTGTTTCATTGGACATCCTCACTAGCAAGTTATCGATGCCTAGGGAGCATGAACATGATCTAGATTGTGCACAGGATAGTAGTGAAGCGGTCAGGCATCTGGGCAAGGAAGGACGAAGGTGGATATCGTGAGCTGGTAATAGTAGCGAGGAGTTGAATTGTCGGGATGTCGCGCATGCACGACTCTATCCTGGATGGTCATTATGGTAGCAGCACTCGAAATATCAGCTCTTGTTGCCACATTGGATGTATGCAGGAAGTGACAATCGATTATAGGTTCATTGAAGTACCACCAATAGCTGGTTATTCATGGAGATTATGTAATTTTGTTCAAAGTGGAAGACATATTGTTGTATTGAGGCCTGATGTACTTGGATCAAATATTTGTCCACAAAATTGGTGGTACTATTTTGTCACTATATCATTTTATGGGTGAATTTGTTAGAAATTCTAAAGAGTTTTCGGTATGTTGCTTCCTTTTGCAGAAACAATAACTGACTATTTTAGACGACTCAATCAAAAGAAAAGAATCTGCAGGTGTACAAGTACTCGTATGAGCAAGTTTTTGTGTATGCATGAAAGAGGTTGGGCTATTTTTCTTAAGTGTTGTTGCTTAGGTAAGTGTGGCAGCTTAACCATAACATAGAATATTTTCTTTTGCTTTTCTCGAGAATATGCATATTACGAAATACTATCATGCCTTTTCTTATCAAAACTTGACCATGATGCCTGATGTGTACGAGAATCCTAGAATTATATGTTTGATAGGATTAGTGAAATTTTAATGCCCCGATGCAAGCACGGGCATATTTCCTAATATATATATATATATATATATATATATATATATATATATATATATATATATATATATATATATATATATATATATAAGACAAACTGTTCCGTGTTCTGCCAGGGTCGCGTTTCGCTCCGTCCTTCGTCGCGTCCCATCCCGTTTCGCCTGTGCTTCATCGCTCTCGCTCCCCTGGCCCCACCCCCTCCTGAATCTTTCCCTCGACGCACGCCCCTCTCCTTTCATGCCTCACGATCCAGAATTCCGAATCCTCCAGATCCAGCGCGGCTCGATCTCATCGATGCTCGGTCCATTCAACCCTAGCAAATGAGAAATCGTGCTCCTGCCCCCTCGCTGCTCAAGCTCAGTTTTCCGGTCCCAGCTATAGCAGTAACGCAGATAGGCGGCGGGATAAATCGGCGACGGCGAGACGGCTCAGAGGCCGCAGCACCGAACGTCCCGATGCTGGCATCTATCTGCCTCTTTCCCCAACGTTTCCGGTGGAGGCTGACCTGACTGCGCCGACACGTGGGAGTGCACGCCCATGTCGACTACCACGGCGTCAACTCGTACGTGTCACCCCTCTCCCTGAACCTTGCACGTTTCTGTTGTTCCTGTCATGTTTCTTTCTGTTCAGTTACAAGGAACGAGCTAAGTTGTTCGCCTCCTTCATGTTGTGCGGCCGGAGAATTACTTGCAATGACATTCCCGAATTCATCTATCTGGAGCATCATACTCGTGTCCAATTTTAGACACCGAATTTGATGAATTGTTTTTTAGAATGGAATTGTTGATGCTACTCTCGGCAGAGGCTGGCAATGTTGTGTACATGTTAGTGTTGTCCACCATGTTACCTACTCTCTCTGTTTTATAATATAAAATGTTTTAGCTTTGTGAAAGGAGTGTATCTAGAACTTTTTTAATATATAGGTTCGAAGTGAATCTACACACTAAAAGAGGTCTAGATACACTCCTTTCAAAAAAGTAAAACATCTTATATTACGAAATCGGAGGGAGTAATCTACAAGGGGCCATTTTATTTATCTTGCTACGGTACTTTCATAACTGTAAACAACAATGAAGTCTTTTTCCATAGAGCAAAACCGTGTTGAAAAGGATCTTGACATGAAATAAATGGTGCTTACTGGATAGTTGCTCAGCTTCATGAGCAATGCCAGTAAGAATTTCTGAAGAAATTAGTGCATGTAATGAATGATGCTCAGCTTACATAGTACATGCCATAGCTCGAAGTCGTTACTCTTCACTTTGGTCTCCTCCTGTACAGCGATTGCGTTATAATTTAGGTATCTTAAATTGTACGCTAATTGTATCGTCATCTTTTTAATTTACGATGTTGTACCAAATTGACCAACTTATCTTTTTTGTTGATGTTTGGTTGATGTATGAAATTGTAGAACCAAAGTCCAAATAGAATCCTTTTTAGCATAACCCTCTCCTCCTGCATCCAACCGCCTCTCCTCTTGCTACACCACGGCCCTCTTCCTTGCATCCGGCGCCGCTCACACCTCCTCCACCAGCGCCTCCTCACACCGACCGCCGGATTTGGCCGCCTCCTCGTACGCGACCATCTCCACCGAGTGGATCCGGTCTCCACCTTCTCCCCCTTGACTATCCCTGACCTCTACCCCATGTCTCAGGGGCACGGAGGCCCGATGCCCTCCACAGATTGCGAGCAAGACGAGCAGCATGGAGGCGGGCATGTAGGCCAGAATCTGACCCCTCCCTCAAATCCATTGTCTCATATTGTAGTTCAATTTCATTCGTGTTTTAGCAAATCTGCGACAATCATACCATTTAACATGTGCTATTATTTTATTTGCAATGAATTTTAGGCCATTTGATGCAGACGAATCAAAGCATATATTCTGAAATTTACCATATGTTCTGTAATCTGAATTTTGGGCAGCGAGCCCCATCTTCTATGTCACTCATTATAGCCCAACACAATGGCATGACTATATCACTAAGGTATTTTATATGTCTCCGGTGTATCTGATTTGATTAAATCATCAAGCATCTTCATAACTTCGTAGTTTTTCTTGCTAGATCATTTGTTTGTGTATAGAAACATTCTCCAAGTTTTTTCACAATACCTGGCTAAAACAGATTATTTGACCATGAAGGAAAAACATATCATGATGCCTTGTGGATATGGATTTGTTACTTTTTGTATCCATCTATTGTCGACATGGTTTTGGAGGATAAGCATGGTGTAGATGGATGAGTGGTAAGACCTCTTGGTTGAAAGCTACCTAGATAGGTTCTTCAATTGCAACATTATATCAACAAAAATTATCAAACTTGAATGGAGGTACTCACTTTCTTAATCTATTCAGGTTGAGGTCAAAAGGACTGTCCCAACAGTAGATGGTCCTGACTCCTGAGACAAGAAAAATCTTGGCATTTGTTTCTAGCATCTCTGACTGATGAAGGTTATTACTAAAACACAATTTTAATATGCATTTGCTCATAAATATGCTCTGTTTTTAATCTACATATTGCTAAAACAATAATATCACATACTTCATTTTTGTATACAATATGCTAAAACAATAATATCTCTACCTAAGATAGTTTATCCAGATGGTATAAAATCAGGGATGGTGTGCATACATTATGGGTCTGCTGGACAACACTACAACATCCATATGCAAATAGTATGTCTATTGCAAACTATAGTTGAGCCAACATGGATAATTGATATGTAATGTCTTGAAGAAAACATATTACTCTATAGATTGATATCTTGCAAGTCCAAACCATGGACAGAATGTCTATGCAAACTATCACATCCAGATAGCACTGAAATAGACGATCAACACACATGCCAAATCCGGGTGTTACGGCCTACAGCTACAAGTATTTGCATTTCTGTTATTTCTATGAGGTCTATGGGGAAAATTAACTATCCAAGTTGGCGTTGTGGATGCCAGATAAGGGAGCCATGGCGGTTGGTGGAGGGGACGGTTGATCTGAACCGCCGTAGCGTCGTCGGGTCGAGATGCTGCGTTGCCATCGGGTCGAGATGCCTCTGTAGTTCTTCAGTATGTATCTTAAACTAAGTATCATAACATTGGTATCGATAGAAACCTATGATGTCTATGAAATATAATGGATTTTGGGCCCGTGTTTTCTTTTAGCCTTGTGGGTACAACGTCACCTGCACCGGTGGCTTCTTCATTACAATACAGCTTAGGGGCATACCTCCACCGCTTGAATCACAAGGGAGTTCCAAATGTAGTGGGTGGATGCCCCATAATGTCACTCTGTAAGTGCAAACCCCTTATCTCGAAATATCATATTGAATTATCTCTTGTTAGATTCACGGTGATATGTGTGAAATATCAGTCTTCTTGTATATGTGTGAAATACTATTTGTTATTTTGATATAGAGCATATGCGGATTGCTAGAATTCATTATGGTCTTGTCAGCTAATCTCATCATCATGCATAGTATCATTCAGTGAACACTACATCGAACTGTATGGTGAGGAGATGAATTTGGCATAATGTTAACTGTGAATATCGCTACATAATGTCAACAAATGTTATGAATGATAAAGAAAAGTGTTGACTTGTTTGAATAGTGTAAACGAAGCTGTGATTTTGACTGCAATATTTTAGTTATATCTTTGTTTGGCTTTAGGACCTAGGGATGTAGGCGGACGTCTGCCGGACCATCCAAACCTGTTCACATAATCTAATTCTTCTTCTAATCACATACTCACGTAATCAGTCCATCGGACCATCCAACAGACTGTCCGTATTGTCCGCTGGACAGTCCGCCTGCATGGCTACTTTAGGCAGCCTAACAAATTTCGTTTCTAAGTGTAAATCAAGTTGTAGAGTTAAATAAACATTTGACACATTGGACAAGTGGAGGAGGAATGTCGGTGAAAATTTTATATTATTGAGTCATGTGTAGAAGAAGGTGCGTGTGAAGACAACTAGATGGGGGTGCATGATGGCTGTCGGATAGAAAGATAGCGTGATGAAGATTTCGGCGTTTCTCAATAGCTAAAGGCAGAAGAGCACGTTGAACATAGTAGATAGATGAATGCTGCCTAGCCAAAGGCGGGCGGGCAGCCTTCACCACTGTCAATGGATTTCAATTTGCCAATCTTTGAATTTGTTGTACAACGCTCTTACCTTATTAACTGGAGAGAGTTATTGCCATTACCTATCTATTTCTTTTGCACCGTAAGACTGTCATATGAGGCCCATTGATTTCTGGATCATTACGCCTCTACTTATTTGTCTGACCATATCATACTACACTTACCCTTGCAGGATCACAACCATCTCATACTACACTTGCCCTTGCAGCATCACAGTTGCCAGTTATACTTGTGTTAGTCTGTGCATATTATTGTTATTGGACATTTATGATTGTAAAGTAAATAACTATGTGAGTAATGTTTCTCTATATAAGTGGTTTCCATAGCTTTTGGTCCCTTTGAAATGGGTTTAACTAGAATAACATCTGCGTACAAGTCACACCAAAATATTGTAAGCGGGCCTTAATCCTTAGCTAAAACGGAGCATGCAGAAAATCAAACCAAGCCCTACACACCGGAAAAGTCCTCATCCGGATGGTGTTTGCTAAAGGTCGTCTTCATTTGTATATTCTCCACTTAACCAGAATTTTTACATGGATTATGTTTACCTGTGCCACAACAAAAAAAATTAGGTGACACATGGCTCTACTAGAACTGGAGCACGTACCAGTGGCCTGACTGAAATGACATACAAGGGATGCACACCTGAGCTTGGAGTGTGCCGTGCACGTGCTAAAGCTGGCCGATTTCTGTGACACAGCGCAGCTATATCAACAAAACTTTCTTTACGAAACTATGTCAAGTAGATTTTTCTCTGCCGTTACAACACACGGGCATGTTTCCTATATTTTATAAATTGCCTATGACGTGAAGAAGCTGGTTTGGAAATCATTTTAATTCTCTATTCGAAGCACAACTATGTACATGTCATTCAGTAAGTGGTTACTACAACAGTCTCATAGAGTACATTTCAGCATGTTAGCTTAAGTTACTGCACTTAGGCAAAATATTTTAACACCAGTATGCGGTCTTCTAATTTAATTTTGAATTAGGCGTCTCTCCATATGCAAACCACTATCATCATGACCTCTCTTGTAACATCATCGGCACCTAGCTACCCTGTCTAACCCAAAATTTTGTAAGCACTTCACATGTTGGGGAGTTTGTTTTGTGAAATTGGGACCGTTTCAAAAACTATCGATTATATTACAAGCTACTTATGAACTATGAGTTAGATATTGTTGTATTATATTTGAATGATCATGTAATTCTTTGGTTCATATCAGTATCATATGGTCAATTATAGGACAGTGATAAGAGTGGAGCTGAGCATGCCACACACAGGCGCTAATGCATATGGTCTCCCCTCTGTTCTTATAATCTACTCTAATCACTTCTACAATCATTGGTTCAACGACAATATTTGTGGATTCAGTTCTTGATATTAAAAATATTTTACAGCAGATACATATGCAAGTTGATGAAGGACATGGGTAACATGTACATATGCAAAGTGATAAGGACAGGGAGAACACATGAGCTGCTATTGGGTGAGCTCAGGGCCGGCTCTGGCCCAGGGCAAGAAGGGCGACGGCCTGGGGCCCGAGCAAAGAAGGGGCCCATATTTTTTATAGTACGTATACATATGGCAGAGTAGAGAGAAAAAGAAAAGGCCCATCGCATGGCTAGACCAAACGTCAGGCAGTAAACACACGCACGCACACGTACGGAAGACTAGGACCTTCCAGACTCCACCGATTTATTTTCCCTCGATCTAATCCCGGACGGCTCGCCTACTCGCCTCGCTGACCTCGTCTGACTTCAATCCCTAATTCCCTTTCCCTAATCCCTAATTTCCTATTCCCAATCAAGTACAACTGGTTGGAGACGAAGACAAAGACAGGGCTGGAAGGAGGCATAGCTGCAGCTTGCAGGAGCTCAGGCCCTGCTCCCGCTGGTTGTTGCTTGTCTGCTACTTCCTGGGGCAAGTCGGCAAGAAACTTAAAGAGATCAAGATCGACAGGTTAATTCTTGGATAAAACTAGCTGATTCTATTATTTCTTGTTCTGAATCCAAACTCGTCTCAATCATGTGACTATTTTATTTTCTTTTTACAAAATTCCTGGTTGCAGAATTGCACGACTTCCGTTCACTTTTTTCAGTTCGTGTGAACATGTTGCCAAAACGACATCTATCTGGTTCTCAGAAGAGAAACAACAAGAGACGAGTAGATAAATTGATTGAATCTCAGAAGGGAGCTATGAATAGATTTGTGCTGAGGAATGATACTAATCAAAATTCCGAGAAATTATATATCACCAATAGTGAAGAAATCGCGGATCATACTGAGAATGTAATCGAGGAAGAGGATGCTCATGTTGATGCAAATGGGAACACAGAAAATTCCAGTGACCGTGAGAATCCTGGAAACATAAACGAGCAAGCTTCTTCTTTAGATATTTATGATCCTAGAACTTGGAATATTCTTGATAATAAATCAAGAGATATTCTCATTCAAAAGGGACCTACAAGGGAAAACATTCTAGTGTTTCCAGTAGATAAGGTTGGCGGAAGACATTTTTCAGACTCTTACTACTACAGAAAGCTACGCAATGGTGAGTACAGTGATCGGAGGTGGTTAGTGTACTCTAAACATTTGAACAAAGTTTTCTGTTTCTGCTGCAAATTGTTCAGATCCGAAAAGAGCAAAAGTCTACTAGCATCTGAGGGATTGAGGGATTGGAAACATCTTAGTGAGAAGCTCAAATTTCATGAGAAAAGTGTTGAGCATATCAATAACATGAACACTTGGAATGAGGTAAGACAGAGGCTAAGTAAGAAGGCAACAATAGATAAAGAGTTGCAGCAAGAGATTGAAAAGGAGAAGAAGCGATGGAGAGAAGTTTTAATTAGAATTATAGCTGCTGTGAAGTTTCTTGCTAAACATAGTTTGTCTTTTCGAGGATCAAATGAGAAATTATATCAAGACAACAATGGAAACTTTTTGGGAGTAGTTGAAATGATGGCAGAATTTGATCCTATAATGCAAGAGCATCTTCGGCGCATTCAGAGTAGTGAAATTCATCATCATTATCTTGGCCATAATATCCAGAATGAGTTAATTTCCCTTCTTGGTCGCACTATTAAAGGTTCTCTCTTGAGGATAATTAAGGATGCAAAATATTTCTCTGTTATTTTAGACTGTACTCCTGATGTGAGCCATCAAGAACAAATGACTCTAATTGTGAGGTGCGTAAACATGTCAAGTACCACTACAAAAATAGAGGAGTTTTTTCTAGAGTTCTTGAAGGTGGATGATACGTCGGGGCTTGGACTTTATAATATGTTAATAGATTCACTTGAATCTGTTGGATTGAATGTCAATGAAACTCCTTTCGGCTGATGCAACAGTCACAGGTACAGTCAAGAGGATACGATAAGCAATTGAGACATTTTGATAACAATCTGCAGCTCTAACAAACTCAAATATCTGATCTGCTGACATGATTGTGTTTGGCAATGCCATCTGCAATACTTTTAGTTCAGAAAAAAAATCATCTAAATCAACATCTGCTGACTTACCATGAGTGAAAGTGTTGACAAAATCAGTGCACCGACTTCTTAGATCATTATCACCCAAGGACTTCAATTCTTTAGAGTTGAACAAGAAGCCAAAAATGCTCCCAAATGATTTCAGTTCTTCAAATCTATTATTCAGAGAAGCAATTGCAACATCAATTATTACTAGAAAATATTTGACTCTAAATGATTCCTCCTCCAATGCTTGCGCTTCAACATTCTGGTCATTTTCTTCATTGTCAATATTTTCATCAAACTGTCTTTTTCTGGTAATACGTCGTTTTATAGGAAATAAAGGTTGTACACCCATGTCAATTGCAATAGATCTCGCAATATCCAGACTAGGTTCAAAGCCTTCATTTCTGAACTTTTCAAAAATATGAGATGGCACCTTCAATCTGCTTAAGAGTAACATCAATACACACAAACTTAGACTGCAACTTCTTACTCACCATATTCACCGTGAACAATATTTCATGCCAAATGACCATGCCAAGTAAAAATTCAAATTTCTCAAGTGCACTAGCCAAAGATTTTGCGTCGCTCTTTGTCTTGGCGTCATCATTGGAAGTTCTCTTCAATTCCAATAATGCTTTCCGTAACTCAGGTGCTTGAAATCTGATAGCTCGGACACTCTTTATCCGACTCTCCCATCGAGTGTTACATAAAGACTTAACTGTCATTTTTGGAACATGGTCAAGCAATAGCTGCCATCTTTTAGTAGAGGTTGAAAACAATATGTAAATTCTTTGCACAACACCAAAGAAAGTAATAGCTTTACCACAAGACTTTGCCATATCACTAAGAGTAAGATTTAGGCTATGGCAAGCACATGGCATGTACAATGCTCTTGGATTAACTGCAAGCAATCTGCTTTGCACGCCTTGGTTTTTTCCCTTCATGTTTGAGCCATTATCATAGCCTTGCCCCCGTACATCATTGACATTCAATCCAACAGATTCAAGTGAATCTATTAACATATTATAAAGTCCAAGCCCCGACGTATCATCCACCTTCAAGAACTCTAGAAAAAACTCCTCTATTTTTGTAGTGGTACTTGACATGTTTACGCACCTCACAATTAGAGTCATTTGTTCTTGATGGCTCACATCAGGAGTACAGTCTAAAATAACAGAGAAATATTTTGCATCCTTAATTATCCTCAAGAGAGAACCTTTAATAGTGCGACCAAGAAGGGAAATTAACTCATTCTGGATATTATGGCCAAGATAATGATGATGAATTTCACTACTCCGAATGTGCCGAAGATGCTCTTGCATTATAGGATCAAATTCTGCCATCATTTCAACTACTCCCAAAAAGTTTCCATTGTTGTCTTGATATAATTTCTCATTTGATCCTCGAAAAGACAAACTATGTTTAGCAAGAAACAGAAAACTTTGTTCAAATGTTTAGAGTACACTAACCACCTCCGATCACTGTACTCACCATTGCGTAGCTTTCTGTAGTAGTAAGAGTCTGAAAAATGTCTTCCGCCAACCTTATCTACTGAAAACACTAGAATGTTTTCCCTTGTAGGTCCCTTTTGAATGAGAATATCTCTTGATTTATTATCAAGAATATTCCAAGTTCTAGGATCATAAATATCTAAAGAAGAAGCTTGCTCGTTTATGTTTCCAGGATTCTCACGGTCACTGGAATTTTCTGTGTTCCCATTTGCATCAACATGAGCATCCTCTTCCTAGATTACATTCTCAGTATGATCCGCGATTTCTTCACTATTGGTGATATATAATTTCTCGGAATTTTGATTAGTATCATTCCTCAGCACAAATCTATTCATAGCTCCCTTCTGAGATTCAATCAATTTATCTACTCGTCTCTTGTTGTTTCTCTTCTGAGAACCAGATAGATGTCGTTTTGGCAACATGTTCACACGAACTGAAAAAAGTGAACGGAAGTCGTGCAATTCTGCAACCAGGAATTTTGTAAAAAGAAAATAAAATAGTCACATGATTGAGACGAGTTTGGATTCAGAACAAGAAATAATAGAATCAGCTAGTTTTATCCAAGAATTAACCTGTCGATCTTGATCTCTTTAAGTTTCTTGCCGACTTGCCCCAGGAAGTAGCAGACAAGCAACAACCAGCGGGAGCAGGGCCTGAGCTCCTGCAAGCTGCAGCTATGCCTCCTTCCAGCCCTGTCTTTGTCTTCGTCTCCAACCAGTTGTACTTGATTGGGAATAGGAAATTAGGGATTAGGGAAAGGGAATTAGGGATTGAAGTCAGACGAGGTCAGCGAGGCGAGTAGGCGAGCCGTCCGGGATTAGATCGAGGGAAAATAAATCGGTGGAGTCTGGAAGGTCCTAGTCTTCCGTACGTGTGCGTGCGTGTGTTTACTGCCTGACGTTTGGTCTAGCCATGCGATGGGCCTTTTCTTTTTCTCTCTACTCTGCCATATGTATACGTACTATAAAAAATATGGGCCCCTTCTTTGCTCGGGCCCCAGGCCGTCGCCCTTCTTGCCCTGGGCCAGAGCCGGCCCTGTCTATAGCAACCTGCAAGGAGCCATCTATCTTGCAACAGAAACTTTGCTCTCACCTGTAATGCAAAAGCTGAAGGAAGTTAAGTTTATTACCTAAGCCATATTCTGGTTGCAGGCGAACAAATATGCAAGCAAATGATCATATTTCCTTTTTTGAAAGTAGAAAACTCGCTATCCAAATAGAAAAACACAAATCTAAAGGGGTAGAATAAATCTACACCGTGAATTCAACTAAATTAAACTAAATCATTGCTTAAATTAAAGAGATGGTGCTTGTTCATAAGTCGTAATTGTACCTTACTCGCTGAATGTTAATTCACTTTTTTAACAGAGAATGTTAGCACATGCCGAATCTCTCAGAAAGCACCTTTAATCGCTTCTAAATGCTTCCTTGGTGGCATTCTCTGCCCTCTCCTTATACCGAAGTTCACCACTCTTGTGTAGTTTATAGTTACATAGATCTGGACACAAATGTAGGAATCTAACAGATTGAAATATTTAGAAGCTAGTAGTTAATCACATACTGATGTCCATGAATATAATATGCTTCTGTTGGTGACACTAAAGGCGACCTATTTACATCCGTGGCATATTTGATGTAATCTAAAATAAAATTTTGGTCTATCAAGAAACTTGCCAAACATTCAGCCACTCACTTTTATAAGAAAAAATGGTTCGGCAGAAAACTTGTTTCTTCCAGTCATCTACGTCATCTAAGTCGATAATAAGAGGCCAAGGAAAATGTTAAATATGCATAAATATACTAAATTAACAGCAACAAGATGTACTGGTAGTGGAAGGTAGTGGAAGTCAGATAAAACTATTGACCAAAATTAGTATCTGTTATGACCGGTATATCTTATACCTGGAGGAGGCCCAATGGGCAGGCTTAGTTAGGGGCTTAGCCCAATTATCTTATTTTCATTATATATAAGAGTTCTAATCAGACGTGTGGAAAGACAAGCAATAAACATACTTTATTGCCGACTCCTGAAGGAGTTGGAACCCTCAGCCCTAGCTGCCGCCTCCTGTGCTTGCGCCGCCGCCTCCCGGCGTCCGCACGACGGCGCCCAGCCACCGGCGACCTCGCCTCCGCTCGCACACCACTCCCTCCTTCCCCTACAATCTCCGCCCTAGATCTGGTAGAGTAGTCGATCCTACCAATTTGGTATCAGATTGCTCTCGTTCGAAAATCTCATCTCCACAGGCCACCACCACCACCGCCACCATCCAGGTGTGCGCCCCGGCGCCGGTCCCTGTCGTCTACACTCCCGAGCAGATGACCGGGGCCCTCAACGACCTCGTCACCGCCGTCCAAGGGATCCGGCTGTACTTGATGATGTCCCAGGGGCCGCCGCCACCACCGCAGCCGCCTACCGTCACCGCGTCGTCCTCCCTGCCGTGGTCCATGGCGTTCCCGAGCGTGCAGCAGCAGGCTCCGCCCCCAGCGCCCCTGCCATGGCTGCTCCTCAGCACCGGCCCGCTGGCCACCATCCCGGGAGGCGTCCCGATTCAGCACATCCGCTTCCCCATGTCGTTGTCACCGCTTCCAGCGTGGCTCACCGCGTCCTCGCCCCCGCCAGCCTACACCACGGCCGAGGACCTATCGCGGCCTTCCCTCCCGGACCCCCCCTCCTCGGGGTTCGCCGGCTCCTACACGGCCCGCACCGAGCCGTACGCCCATGGCGGCGCGGCCCCGACACCTCCACGCTACGCCAAGCTTGACTTCGCCACCTATGACGGCTCGGAGGACCCACTCAACTGGCTCAACCAGTGTGAGCAGTTCTTCCGTGGCCAGCGCACCCTCGCGTCGGACCGCACCTGGCTCGCCTCCTATCACCTCCGGGGCACCGCCCAGACGTGGTATTACTCCCTTGAGCAGGACGAGGGTGGCATGCCCCCATGGGACCGTTTCCGCGAGCTCTGCCTCCTACGTTTAGGGCCCCCAATCCACGGAAGCCACTTCGCGGAACTTGGGCGCCTGCCGTTCACCACCACGGTGCAGGACTTCGCCGAACGCTTCCAGGCCCTCGCTTGCCATGCTCCTAGGGTGACGGGACAGCAGCGGGCCGATCTCTTCATCGGGGGCCTACCGGACCACATCCGGGTGGACGTGGAACTCCTGGCCCCCCAAGACCTCTAGACGGCGATGCACTACGCCCGCACGTATGAGCGTCGCGCCCAAGCGATGCAGCAGGCCACACCGGGCCGAGGAGGACGCCCGCCCGCCCGCCTCCAGTGGCTATGCCAGCCGGGCGGCCGAGCCCGGCGACCGCGTCGACCCCCGCCTCGGCTGCCACGCGGACCTTCCGTCGGCTCACCCCTGCCAAGCAGGTCGACCGTCGTCGCCTCGAACTCTGCTTCAACTGCGACGTGCCCTACGCTCCCGACCACACCTGTCCATGCCTCTTCTACTTGGAGACGGTCGATGACGACGAGGCGACTACACCGGCCAAGGCGCCCGGCGTGCTGCCCCCACCGGCACCAGACGCGCCCGCACCCGCGACCACTCCAGCCACAACATTGGTGGTCTCGCTCCATGCACTGCCCGGTATCCGGCATGAGCGCACCATGCTCCTGCAGGTGACGATTAACGGCGAGCGGCTGGTGGCATTGATGGACACGGGATCCACACATAACTTCCTGCCCGCCGCCACCATGCGCCGCTTAGCCCTCCAACCAATGGGTGGGGATCATCTCCGAGTAACCGTGGCCAACGGAGACCGCCTTCGCTGCCATGGCTTGGTGCAACACGTGCCTCTCACCATCGGCGATGAGCACTTCACCATCACGTGCGCCGGCATCGACTTGGGCTGCTTCGACTTCATCCTCGGCGTTGATTTCTTGCGGACCCTCGGCCCCATACTTTGGGACTTCGACACCCTGACGATGACCTTCTGGCGCCAGGGCCGCCGCGTCCAGTGGGAGGGCCTCGGGGGCACCGCTCCGGCGCCATAGCTTCAGCTCGCCACGGCGGACGACGAGGCCGAGCACCTGATACGTTGGAAACATATCTATAATTTTTGATGCTCCATGCTTGTTTAGTATCTACTTTGATTAACTTGTCCACACTTTGAGGTGCTTTTTGCATGTTTTCTGGTACTAACCTATTAACAAGTTGCAACACTGCCAGATGCCTATTTTTAGCTGTTTTTGGTTTTATAAAAGTTAGTAAAGAAATATTCTCGGAATTGGATGGGACAAAGGACAAAGTCAGTTACTTTCCGTGGGGAACAAGAAGTCTAGAGGAAGCCGGAGGGGCCAGACCCACTCCAGGCATGAGTGGGCCCCATCCCACTCCTGGCTAGGGTTTGGTCGCCCTGGCCGCCACCTCGGTCTCCCCCTTTACCTATAAGAAGCCCCCGATGCAGAAACCCTAAGTACCCGATCAAATATCCACGAAACCGTCTGTAGCCACCGCAACCATTGTCCCTACATCAGGGGGATCTAAAGTTCTTCCTGGCACCCTGCCGGAGGGGAGATCATCCCGGAGGCCTTCTCTCCGGTATGATGCGTGAGTAGTTCCACCTAGGACTATGGGTCCATGTAGTAGCTAGATGGTTGTATCTCCTCCTATGTGTATAGATCTTGTGAGCTCCGTTCATGATCAAGATCTAATCTATTTGTAATCATGCATGTTGTGTTTGCGGGGATCCGATGGATATTGAGATTATTATGTTAGTTTGATTAATGGCTTTATCTTTATGATTCTATCATGTCTGTGTTATTTGTGATCTTGCATGCTCTCCGTTGTTAGTAGCTATCTTGGCCAAGTAGTTGCTAGTGACTCCAAGAGGGAGTATTTATGCTCGATAGTGGGTTTATGCCTCTAACAGAAATCTCTTCGGTTGTAGATGTGTTGTTGCTACTAGGGAGAAAACAACGGTCTCTTGTTCATGGAACATGTGGGCTGTTACCTTACACACTTTGCTTAAAGCAGTTGTCTGTTGCTTGCAACTTAATACTGGAGGGGGTTCGGATGATAACCTAAAGGTGGACTTCTAGTCATAGATGTAGTTGGATGGCGGTCTATGTATCTTATTGTATTGCCCAATCAACCTCATAGGATCTTTCTGACTCGTAATTGCATTGTTATGCCTTGCTCAGTTACTGTCAATTGCCCTGCTATAATTTGTTTACCCTTCATGTCATGTTGTTTATCTAAGGAGAGCACCTCTAGTGAACTATGGACTCCGGTCCAATCTTTACCATTAATACATCTTCCACTGTTACTTGTTTACTTGCTGCAAACCATTACCTTCCACACCATTCGTTTAATCCTTTGTTATAGCAAACCGGTGAGCTTGACAACCTCACTGTTCGTTGGGGGCAAAGTCTTGAGTTTGTGTTGTGTAGGTCTCCATGTTGCTTGCAACACCTGTGTGACGTTTCCTTCCTCCTTCTGGTTCGATAACCTCGGTCTCAACTGAGGCAAAACTTGCTGCTGCTCTTCACACCCTACGCTTGGGGTTACCAACAAATTGCCACGTTGAGCACCATCAAGTCTTTCTGGCGCTGTTGCCGGGGAGGCTAAGAACGTCTTCACTAGGGAGTCCTTCACTTCCTTTATCATTACTTTATTTTTAGTTTTATTTGTTTATTTTGCTTGGTTTTGTTTGCCTCTTTCCAAAAAACCCCAAAAAATTAGTCTAGTTTGGTTTGCTTGCTTTATTAAAAAACACAAAAAAAAATTAGTCCTGCTCTAGCTGCTGCTGCCGTTTTTGGCTTGCCCACGTTTGTCAAAATGAACTCTGCTAAGAACACCAAGTTGTGTGACTTCACTAGCACCAACAACAATGATTTCCAAAGCACTCCTATTGCTCCACCTGCTCCTGATGCTACCTTTTATGAAATTAAGCCTGCCTTATTGAATCTTGTGATGAGAGAGCAATTTTCTGGTGCTGGTTCTGATGATCCTGCTGCCCATCTTAATAGCTTTGTTGAACTTTGTGAGATTCAAAAGTATAAGGATGTAGATGGAGATATTATTAAGCTCAATCTTTTTTCTTTCTCTTTGAGGGGAAGGCTAAAGAATGGTTTCTTTCTTTGCCTAAAAATAGTATTGATTCTTGGACTAAGTGCAAAGATGCTTTTATTGGAAAGTACTATCCTCCTGCTAAGATTATATCTATGAGAAGTGACATTATGAAATTTAAACAACTTGATAGTGAACATGTTGCTCCAGCTTGGGAAAGAATGAAATCTTTGGTTAAGATTTTCCCTACTCATGGACTCACTGCTTGGATGATTATCCAGACTTTTTATGCAGGTTTGAACTTCTCCTCAAGAAATTTGTTGGATTCAGATGCTGTAGGTACTTTCATGGGCCTCACTTTGGGTGCTGCAACAAGGCTCCTTGATAATATGATGGTTAACTACTCTGAATGGCATGTTGAGAGAGCTCCACAAGGTAAGAAGGTAAATTCAGTTGAGGAAACTTCCTCTTTGAGTGAAAAGATTGATGTTATTATGGCTATGCTTGTTAATGGGAAAACTCCTCTAGATCCTAATAGTGTTCCCTTAGCCTCTTTGGTTGCTCAAGAAGAGCAATTTGACGTGAACTTCATTAGAAACAACAATTTCAACAACAATGCCTACATGAATAATTTTGGTAGCAACAACAATTATAGGCCTTATCCTCCTAGTGGAAATGCTTATAAGGAAAGATCTGGAATGCCTAGTGAAGAGAGGATTCTAGAAGTTGAGAGATCCACTAAATTTTTTATGCAAATGCAATATGAGCAAAACAAAATTTTCACTAAAACTATGGAGGAACAATCTATTATCTTGAAAAACATTAGTCTTCAGCTTGAGAATCTGAATAGAGAAATTCCTAGTTTACAGTCAACAATTTTGAGTGTTGAGAAAAATTTATCCTCCTTGTTTGAAGCTCAAACTTCCTTGGTTAATAAAATGGCTGCTAAACCTGAAACTATGGAAAACACCTTTGCTACTGCTCATGCCATACAAGTTATTATTGATGAAAAATTTAGGCTGTTAGCTCAACTCCATGCTAAGTGGGAAAGGGAAGCTGAAATTGATAGAAACAATAGTGTGTGCACCATCACCACTAAACCACAAGTAGTCCCTATTCCTACTCCTACTATGCCTAAGCCTATTGAGCCTACTACTAGTGATGCTAAGTTTGACTTTGATATTGATGGTTGCAATATTTCTAAAGTGGTTATGTTTTTGCAAAAGCTTGCTAGAAGTCCTGATGCTAGTGATATGCATGTTGCTTTCACTAAACATATTACAGATGCTATTGTGAAAATTAAGGAAGAGAAGCTAAAACACAAAGCTTCTATTCCTAGGAAAGTAGAAGATAATTGGAAACCCATTATTAATATGCAAGTGAATGACTTTGATCTCAAAGCTTCATGTGATCTTGGTTCTAGTGTCTCTATTATGCCTAGGAAGATTTATGAAATGCTTGATTTGCCACCATTATAAGATTGTTATTGGGATGTCCCACTCAATGATAATGATAAAAAGAAACTCATGGGGGGTATTAATGATGTTCTCATTATGGTTAACAATGCTTATGTCCCTATTGATTTTGTTGGAATTATGCCCTAGAGGCAATAATAAAGATGTTATTATTATAATTCTTGTTCATGATAATGTTTATATTCCATGCTAGAATTGTATTAAGCGGAAACTTTAATACTTGTGTGGTTTGTAAACAACACCGTGTCCCTAGTACGCCTCTATGGACTAGCTCATTGATTAATGATGGTTAAGGTTTCCTAACCATGGACATGAGTTGTCGATTAATAATGAGATCATATCATTGGGAGAATGATATGGTGGACAGACCCAAACTAAGCGAAGCAATTAGATCGTGTCATCGTGTTCGTCTTTGTGAAGCTTTTCTTATGTCAAATATTGTATTCCTTAGACCATGAGATAATACAACTCCCTGGTATCGGAAGAAAGCTTTGAGGTCATCAAACGTCATCCTATGAGAGGGTGATCATAAAGGTGTCTCTCAGGTGATCGGAAAGTATCTGTTGGGTTGTATGTATCGAGATGGGATTTGTCCCTCCCGAGTCGGAGAGATATACTTCGGGCCCACTCGGTAATCGATATCAACACTGCTTGCAAGCATGTGGTTAAGGAGTTAATCACAAAGTGATATCGGATTACAGAACGAGTAAAGTACTTGCTGTGAACGAGATTGAACCAGGTATGACGGTACCGATGATCGAATCTCGGGCAAGTAAAATATCGCGAAGGGAATATATATATGGGATTGATTGAATCCTGGCATCGTGGTTCATCCGATATTATCATCGATGAATGTGTTGGAGTCAATATGGGTTTCCAGACCCCGCTGTTGATTATTGATAGAAGATCATGTCTGCATATTCTCGAACCCACAGGGTCACACACTTAACGTGTCTCGATGCTAGGATAGATTGGATAATTGGTTTATGAGTTTTTGTTCGGAGTCTCGGATGGGATCCGGGACATCACGAGAGGTTCCGGAGTGGTCCGGAGAATAAGATTCATATAAGGCAGTGTAGTTTTTGGAGTTCGGAATTGTTCCGGGTTAATCGGTATTGTACCGGAAGCTTCTAGAACCTTCTGGAAGTGGACCAACGTGGCCCCACCTTCTGGGAGGGGGCATGGGCCTATGAGGGAGTGCCCTGGCCGCATTAGGCCAGGGGCACAAGGCCCCATAGGGCCCAGCCGGCCAAGAGAGGTTTAAACTCTAGATAGAGCTTCTAGAAGGGGGGGGGGTTTCCTTGCCCCCACTCTTCCTCCTTGGGGCCGCCGGCCTTGGCTTGGGGAAGGGGCTAGGGCTGCGCCCACCCCTCTATATATAGAGGGCTGGGGGCGCACCAACCCCCCACACCTTCCCCTCCAACCCTAGCCGCCCTGCTGCCCTCCTCTCTCCCTCCCGACTGCTTGTAGGCGAAGCCCTGCTGCAGAAATTCTCCACCAATTGCACCGTGCCGTCGCGTTGTAGATCCAACCCATCTATCCACCATACTTGCTGGACCAAGGAAGGAGGAGACGTCGAGGTGCTGCACGTGTGCATCTCACGGAGGCACCGCCACTTGTGGTGCTAGATCGGATTGGATCGCGAGGAGGAGAAGCGAGTACGACTACATCACCCACGTTCCGACGAACGTTCCGCTGTGCGAATCTTCAAGGGTATGAAGATATAATCCAATCTCTCTCATTGTTTGCATCTCCTAGATTAGATCTTGGCTTCCCTCTGTTCGCATCCGTAGAAAATTTTGATTTACTATGCCGCGAAACCCTTCAGTGGTATCAGAGCTAGATCTATGCGTAGATGTGTTTCACGAGTAGAACGCAACATGGTTGTTGCGGGCGTTGATGTTTTCTGTTGCAAGACTCTTGTTTTTGATCTTCTTATGACGTGGGATAGTGAGATTGAAGCGGTCCAGGCCAACCTTACTCGACGTCGTTCGCGAGACCGGCTCCGCACTTGACGTGTGGCTTGTTCCACACATGCGGCTGGTGGATGTCAGTTTCTCTCACTATCGTTGTCATGGGATTAACACCGGAGTTTGGCAACCATAATATCACCGTTGTGGCTTTCCGTAGGTAAGAATCGTTCTTAGCATCTACTCCCATAAGCCACGTAAAACATGCAACAACAAAGTAGAGGCGTCTAACTTGTTTTTGCAGGGAGTGTTTTCTGTGATATGGTATGGCCCAAGATGTGATGTGTATAATGTATGCGATGATCATGTTTTGTAATGTTTCACGACTTGCATGTCGATGAGTACACAACCGGCAGGAGCCATATGGTTGTCTTTATAATTGTGTATGACCTGTGTGTCAACTTCTTATGCGCCATGTAATAGTTTCACTTTATCGCTAAGTAGTTAGCAATAGTTGTAGTTGCTATTCGTGGTGGAGGCAATCATGGTGGAGTGATGGATATCATGCCGGAACGCACAAGATGGAGATCATTGCACGAAGATTGGCTATACCATGTCACATAAAGTTATATGCATGTGATGTTTATCCTTTTATGTATCTTATTATGCTTAGATCGCGACGGTAGCATTATAAGATGATTCCTCACTTAAAGATCAAGATAAAAACTGTGTTCTCCCCATGTATGCACCGTTGCGAAATTTCGTCGTGTCCAAGCATCACGTGATGATCGGGTGCTATAGACTCTACGCTCACATACAACGGGTGCAAGCCAGTTTTGCACACGCGGAAATACTTGGGTCTAACTTGACGAGCCTAGCATGTACAGACATGGCCTCGGAACACATGAACCGAAAGGTTAAGCATGAGTCATATGAATGATATGATCGACACTTCGTTGTCCACCATTGAAGCCACATCTCTTCTCGTGATGATCGGATTAGGTGTGGTGAATTTGGATCGTGTTCACTAAACAACTTGTGGGATGTTGAATTTAGTGGGAGTTCATCTAGTAATTTGATTAAGTTGAACTATTTATCATGAACATAGTCTAAATTGTACTTGCAAATACTATAGATCACATGGCCAAGTCCAAACTTCAACTTCAACGTTTTTGCTGAGATAGAAAAGCTTAGAAACAATGGGTCTAACTTCACCAAATGGTTCCGCATTCTGAGAATCATTCTCGCTGGCGGACAAAAGGACCATGTCCTTGAGAAAGCGCTAGGTGACGCCCCTGCTATAGATGCGCCGACTGATGAAAAAGCTGTTTATCAGTCACGCAAGGATGATTATGATTTGATTAAGATCGCCATGTTGTTTGCTATGGAATCGGATCTTCAAAATCATTTTGAGGAGTTCGCCGGGCCCTTTGAGATTCTCGAGGAGCTGAAAAACATGTTTCAGACTCAAGCCCGTTCTGAGAGATATGAGATCTCTAAGAAATTCTTTAACTACAAGATGGAGGAAGGGAGTTCCATTAGTGAGCACGCCATTAAGATGTCGGGCTACACTCAACGCCTTGAGCAACTAGACTGCAAGATTCCAGAGGAGCTCAAGATTGATACTCCTAGCTACAAAAGTTTTGTAGTTGATCACAATCAGATTGGTTCCACTGATATGATCACTGAGCTCTTCGCTAAAATGAAAGTAGCAGAGGTGAACATCAAAAAGAATAATCATATGTTGATGGTCAACAAGCCCCCCACCTTCAAGAAAGGTAAGGGTGCAAAGAAGCCCTTCAAGAAAGGCGGCGGCAAGCGCGTTGCCCCTGCTGAGAAGAAGCTCAAGTCTGGTCCTAAGCCGGACACTGAGTGCTTCTATTGCAAGGACAAGGGTCACTGGAAGCGCAATTGTCCGAAGTACTTAGCGGACAAGAAGGCTGGCACCATCAAAGGTATATTTGATATACATGTTATTGATGTTTTCCTTACTAGCCCTCGTTGTAGTGCCTAGGTATTTGATACCGGTTCAGTTGCTAATATTTGTAACTCGAAACAGGAGCTACGGAATAGACAGCGGCTTGCGAGGGATGAGGTGACGATGCGCGTTGGCAACGGATCAAGAGTTGATGTGATGGCCGTCGGCACTCTCTCCTTAGTTTTACCTTCGGGATTAGTTTTAAACCTTAATAAGTGTTATTATGTGCCTGCGTTGAGCATGAACATTATTTTTGGATCTTGTTTATTGCAAGACGGTTATTCATTTAAATCGGAGAATAATGGTTGTTCTATTTATATGAGTAACATCTTTTATGGTTATGCACCTATTGTGAATGGTTTATTTCTTCTAAATCTCGAAAGGGATGAAACACACATCCATAACATTGAGGCTAAGAGATGCAAAGTAGATAGTGATAATACTACTTATTTGTGGCACTGTCGTCTAGGTCATATTGGCGTAAAGCGCATGAAGAAACTCCATTCTGATGGACTTTTGGAGTCTCTTGATTTTGAATCATTTGACACATGGGAACCATGCCTCATGGGCAAGATGATCAAAACACCGTTCTCTGGTATGATGGAGCGAGCAACAGACTTGTTGGAAATCATACATACCGATGTATGCGGACTGATGAGTGTTTCGATGCGTGGTGGATATCGCTATTTTCTCACTTTTACCGATGACTTAAGTAGATATGGGTATATCTATTTAATGAAACATAAATCTGAAACATTTGAAAAGTTCAAGGAATTTCAGAATGAAGTGGAGAACCATCGTAACGGAAAGATTAAGTTTCTATGATCCGATCGTGGGGGCGAATATTTGATTTATGATTTTCTCATGCATCTTAAAGCAAGCGGAATTGTTTTGCAACTCACGCCACCCGGAACACCACAGCGCAATGGTGTGTCTGAACGCCAGAATCGAACATTATTAGATATGGTCCGATCAATGATGTCTCTTACTGATTTGCCGTTATCATTTTGGGGTTATGCATTAGAAACCGCTGCATTCACTTTAAATAGGGCACCATCTAAATCCGTTGAGACGACACCGTATGAACTGTGGTTTGGTGCTAAACCTAAGTTGTCGTTTCTTAAAGTTTGGGGATGCGAAGCTTACGTCAGGAAGTTGATGCCGGACAAGCTCGAACCCAAAGCGGAGAAATGCGTCTTCATAGGATACCCTAAGGAAACTATTGGGTATACCTTCTATCACAGAACCGAAGGCAAAGTGTTTGTCGCAAAGAACGGTTCCTTTCTTGAGAAGGAGTTTCTCTCGAAAGAAGTGAGTGGGAGGAAAGTAGAGCTAGACGAAGTTATTGAATCTTCTCTTGAATTGGAGAGTAGCGCAGCACCTGAAATTGTTCCAGTGCCGCCTGCACCAATAATAGAGGAAGCTAATGATAAAGATCATGAAGCTTCGGACGATGCTGCTACTGAACGTCGCAGGTCGACAAGGTCGCGTGCCCCTCCTGAGTGGTACGGCAACCCTGTCTTAACTATCTTGTTAGTAGAAGACAGTGAACCTACGAACTATGAGGAAGCGATGACGAGCCCAGACTCTGAGAAATGGCTAGAAGCCATGAAATCCAAATTGGGATCCATGAGCGAAAACCAAGTATGGACTTTGGTGGACCCTCCTAGCGACCGAAAGGCCGTTGAGTGCAAATGGATTTTCAAGAAGAAAACGGACGCGGATGGTAATGTTACCGTCTATAAAGCACGACTTGTCGCAAAAGGTTTTCGACAAGTTCAAGGTGTTGACTACGATGAGACTCTCTCTCCCGTAGTGATGTTTAAGTCCATTCGGATTTTATTAGCAATTGCTGCGTTTCATGATTATGAAATATGGCAGATGGATGTCAAGACTGCTTTCCTCAATGGCAACATTGATGAAGAGTTGTATATGATGCAACCTGAAGGTTTTGTCGATCCTAAGGATGCTGATAAAGTATGCAAACTTTAGCGTTCCATTTATGGACTAAAGCAAGCATCTCGGAGTTGGAACCTTCATTTTGATCAAGTGATCAAGAGCTTTGGATTTGTTCCAAATTGCTACGAAGCTTGTATCTACAAGAAAGTGAGTGGGAGCTCGGTGACATTTCTGGTACTATATGTGGATGACATATTGATTATTGGAAATGACATTAACATGCTTAACGATGTGAAGAGTTATTTGAACAAATGTTTTTCAATGAAAGACCTAGGTGAAGCTACTTATATATTGGGCATCAAGATCTATAGAGATAGACAAACACGCCTGATAGCTTTAAGCCAGAGTACATACCTAGACAAAGTTCTGAAAAGGTTCAGAATGGATAAGGCAAAGAAAGGTTCAGTGCCTATGTTGTCAGGTAAGATATTGAGCAAGGCTCAGTGTCCAGCTACGGTAAATGATAGGGAAGCTATGAGCAAAGTGCCTTATGCCTCAGCCATAGGTTCTATCATGTATGCCATGCTGTGTACTAGACCGGATGTGTCCAATGCTCTTAGTTTGACGAGCAGATATCAAAGTGATCCAGGAGTGGAACACTGGACAGCCGTGAAGAACATCCTAAAGTACCTAAATAGGAGTAAAGAAATGTTCTTAGTCTATGGAGGTGATGAACAGCTCGTCGTAAAGGATTACGTCGACGCTAGTTTTGATACCAACAAGGATGATTCTAAATCTCAGACAGGATACGTTTATATTTTGAATGGAGGAGTTGTGAGCTGGAGAAGCTGCAAGCAAAGCGTGATCGCGGGATCTACAGTAGAAGCGGAATACATGGCTGCTGCAGAAGCGTCAAGTGAAGGAGTTTGGATCAGAAACTTCATCACTGAGCTTGGCGTGGTTCCAAGTGCATTGGACCCACTGGAGATATTGTGTGACAACACTGGCGCCATAGCACTCGCTAAGGAACCAAGATATCATCCAAAGACCAAGCATATCAACCGCAAGTTTCATATAATCCGAGATTATATAGCAGATGGAGATCTGAAGATTAGCAAAGTACATACAGATCTGAATGTCGCAGATCCATTGACTAAACCTCTTCCACGTGTAAAACATGATCAGCACCTCAGTGCCATGGGTGTGAGATTGTTGCCAGATGTAAACTAGATTATTGACTCTAGTGCAAGTGGGAGACTGTTGGAATTATGCCCTAGAGGCAATAATAAAGCTGTTATTATTATAATTCTTGTTCATGATAATGTTTATATTCCATGCTAGAATTGTATTAAGCGGAAACTTTAATACTTGTGTGGTTTGTAAACAACACCGTGTCCCTAGGACGCCTCTATGGACTAGCTCATTGATTAATGATGGTTAAGGTTTCCTAACCATGGACATGAGTTGTCGATTAATAATGAGATCATATCATTGGGAGAATGATATGGTGTACAAACCCAAACTAAGCAAAGCAATTAGATCGTGCCATCGTGTTCGTCTTTGCGAAGCTTTTCTTATGTCAAATATTGTATTCCTTAGACCATGAGATAATACAACTCCCTGGTATCGGAAGAAAGCTTTGAGGTCATCAAACGTCATCCTATGAGAGGGTGATCATAAAGGTGTCTCTCAGGTGATCGGAAAGTATCTGTTGGGTTGTATGTATCAAGATGGGATTTGTCCCTCCCGAGTCGGAGAGATATACTTCGGGCCCACTCGGTAATCGATATCAACACCGCTTGCAAGCATGTGGTTAAGGAGTTAATCACAAAGTGATATCGGATTACAGAACGAGTAAAGTACTTGCTGTGAACGAGATTGAACTAGGTATGACGGTACCGACGATCGAATCTCGGGCAAGTAAAATATCGCGAGACGAAGGGAATATATATGGGATTGATTGAATCCTGGCATCGTGGTTCATCCGATATGATCATCGATGAATGTGTGGGAGTCAATATGGGTTTCCAGACCCTGCTGTTGATTATTGATAGAAGATCATGTCTGCATATTCTCGAACCCGAAGGGTCACACACTTAACGTGTCTCGACGCTAGGATAGATTGGATAATTGGTTTATGAGTTTTTGTTCGGAGTCTCGGATGGGATCCGGGACATCACGAGAGGTTCCGGAGTGGTCCGGAGAATAAGATTCATATAAGGCAGTGTAGTTTTTGGAGTTCAGAATTGTTCCGGGTTAATCGGTATTGTACCGGAAGCTTCTAGAACCTTCCAGAAGGGGACCAACGTGGCCCCACCTTCCAGGAGGGGGCATGGGCCTATGAGGGAGTGCCCTGTCCGCATTGGGCCAGGGGCACAAGGCCCCATAGGGCCCAGCCGGCCAAGAGAGGTTTAAACTCTAGATAGAGCTTCTAGAAGGGGGGGTTTCCTTGCCCCCCACTCTTCCTCCTTGGGGCCGCTGGCCTTGGCTTGGGGGAGGGGCTAGGGCTGAGCCCACCCCTCTATATATAGAGGGCTGGGGGTGCACCAACCCCCCACACCTTCCCCTCCAACCTCTCTCCCTCCCGACTGCTTGTAGGCGAAGCCCTGCTGCAGAAATTCTCCACCAATTGCACCGCGCCATCGCGTTGTAGATCCAACCCATCTCTCGACCATACTTGCTGGACCAAGGAAGGAGGAGACATTGAGGTGCTGCACGTGTGCATCTCACGGAGGCACCGCCACTTGTGGTGCTAGATCGGATCGGATCGCGAGGAGGAGAAGCGAGTACGACTACATCACCCACGTTCCGACGAACGTTCCGCTGTGCGAATCTTCAAGGGTATGAAGATCTAATCCAATCTCTCTCGTTGTTTGCATCTCCTAGATTAGATCTTGGCTTCCCTCTGTTCGCATCCGTAGAAATTTTTGATTTACTATGCCGCGAAACCCTTCAAATTTCTATGTTTTGGATGTTGAATACAATGGTTCTTGTCCTATGAATTTGGGAAGGCCTTTTCTTAGAACAGTTGGTGCCATCATTGATATGAAAGAAGGCACCATTAAATATCATTTTCCATTCAATAAAGGTATTGAACACTTCCCTATTAGGAGAGAGAAGTTGCTTTTTGCTCCTCCCTTGAAAGCAATATTTGATGTTAATGCTTCTTCATTTGAAAATACTTGATTCTTCTTGCTTCTTGTGCCTAACTTAAAGGCGTTAAAGAAAAGTACTTGTTGGGAGATAGCCAAAGAGTTTCCTTGAGTCTTGGAAGTTATTACTTCTGTAATGACCTCTCATTATCCTTTTTGTTTGATTTTTGTGCCAAGAATGACCTCTAATGAGAGGGAAGTAAGATTTGGGGAGTTGATGTCCCGAAACAGATTTCTGTTCTCCACCAAAAAAGTTAGTGGGGAGGCTCTGTAAGTCGGATTGAGCTTAAAATGTACGAGTAAATCCCCCAGTATGTTATCTAACTTTAGTTAGTTCAACAATTCTTTATTTGAGCAACATAAGATGTTCGGAAAAACCGGTTTCTACATGCTGGTCTGTTTTGACAGATTTCTGCCATTATTTGCATTTGCTTCTTATTGATTCTTTTTTGAGTTCTCTTCAGGTAAATTGAGCTTTTTGAAGGAGTTACTACAGTAGCTTGTGTTTTTAGTGAAAAGACTTGCTGTTTCAAAGCTTTGCCAGTGGTCTAATATCTTTTGAATAAGCTAATGTTGCTAATGAAGATTGTGTGAAGTTTTGTATGAAGGAAAAATTCCAGGTGTATAGAGAGAATGATGAAATGAGATGAAGAATGGACAAAATCTCAAGCTTGGGGATGCCACCATGGTGTCACCCCAAGAAATATCCAAGAGGTACAAGCGTCAAAGCTTGGGGATGCCCAAGGCATCCCCTTATTCATCAATAAAAATCTCAGGTCTGTCTAGACACTTCGTTTTTATTGTTTCATGCACAGTTGTGTTGTTCTTGGAGCGTCTTAGTTTTTGTTTGCTTTGCTTAGGTTGTTTAGTTTGCTTGAATAAAGTAGTTTGGACCACCGTTCTCTCTGTGTTGTTTTGCAAATAAGTTGCTTGGTGTTTGGAAAGGAGTAGTAAGTTCTTGCTTGAAGTGCAAGAGGAGCTTGCATTGACTGTGACTTAGACTTTAGCATGACATGCTAGGTGTTGTTTTAGCATTATGCTTAGTGATTATTGCTGTAGCATGTCTTGTTCCAAACAATTGGGATTGCTTAGTGTGCCTTGAAGAAATTATGCGTTGTTTTAGCATGCAAGAGCATAGTATTGTGGTATTCTCCTTTGATGCTTTGCCTGGGTTGACTTGGCACATGCTCACACCATGTTATGACTCTCACAAGTCACCATTAGCCTCTATGATCATTTAGTCCTTGACTTGTAGTACCACTCTTTGCTTTGATTAGTATGCTTTGTTGCATTGCATGATTATGGCCATTATTGCTCTCTTAGTTGGTTGCTCCCAGTCTTTTGCTAGCCTCCACTTGTATGAGTAAGTTCTACTCATGCTTCCAACTCCCAAGAAACCAAGTTAATACAAAGTGTCCACTATAAATTCCTATGCATAGTGTGTTACACCATTCCAAGTATATTCTTGTTTTCAACTATCTTCCAATTAAAAACTATTTTTTATGTGAAAACTTAGTGATTAAAGCCCTCACGAACTTGATGGCACACTTCATTCTTTGCGCCTAATAAACTTGAACCATTGTGACAACTTTGTTGTATATGCTTGCACTTATAAGTTGGAATTAGCAGAACCGTGCTATCACGGGGAACATTTTCAACATTGCACTTGTACCTTGTTGTACTCAGGTGATATCATGCTCTTTTGTCTATGGATGTCACCGGTTTGAAATAAAGAGGGAACTTGTAAGTCCATGGAGTTTGTATCCTGAAATGCCTAGGCCGCTAGCCTAAGCCATGCCTAATCATGGTGGAAACTTGCAGCATCACCATAATGAGCTATCTATGAAGCATCCTCAATAAAAAGCTATACATATGGTAAATAAAAAGATTGTTGAGATGCTCATTGTCTGCTTGCCTTGTCATTTTGGTTATGGGAAAGCTCCTGTACCATGTGCAAGGGGTACCCCGTTGGCGGTTCTGAATGATATGCAAATACTTACAGTGACAAGAACTTACCTAGACCCAAAGTTGAGTATGCATGAAGTGTGGCCCTCGTATTCAAGGGACATGAGATTGCCATCTTATATTTCGTCAAGCATATACTCCAGCTTTGCCACTTTAACCTTAACCACTTCAAGATGCTTATGATAGGGGCAATGAGGGCTGAAAGCTAACAAGTACCATAATTTTTGGAAGCTCTTTTTGAAACTTGTAATCCCTGCCTCCTTTACAAAAAGGCTTTTCTTCCACCACTATTGAGTCTCCACCTTCTACCTTTAGGCACCATTAAGAGAGCATAGTTGTCATTCTGTGTGCAGTGTTCCAAAGCTTATTAATTAATGCATATTGTGTTATTACTTGCTCTTGTGCTACTTGTTTCTAGTCACCTTGTGAACTTTGCAGGTGTCCTATGCATCTATATTGCTACTATATGCGGGACAAGCTGATTGCCACTATGCTATGTTTTCTGCATGTGAAACAAACAAACATTTTTCAGTGAATGTTTTTCATGATCTTTGTTTGTAGCTTGCCATGTTGAATGCATAGTTACTTTCTCCTATTGTTAGAACTCCATCTTTCATGCACATGTTTAGAGTTATTTGATCCCAGCTTTCAATGCTTGCAAATGGTTGGATCTTTATTGTGAGGGTGCATGTCACCTCAAAAATTATTCTTTTTATCACTTACCTACTCGAGGACGAGCAGGAGTTAAGCTTGGGGATGTTGATACGTTGGAAACGTATCTATAATTTTTGATGCTCCATGCTTGTTTAGTATCTACTTTGCTTTACTTGTCCACACTTTGAGGTGCTTTTTACATGTTTTCTGGTACTAACCTATTAACAAGTTGCAACAGTGCCAGATGCCTATTTTCTGCTGTTTTTGGTTTCAGAAAAGTTAGTAAAGAAATATTCTTGGAATTTGGACGGGACAAAGGACAAAGTCAATTACTTTCCGTGGGGAACAAGAAGTCCAGAGGAGAGCCGGAGGGGCCGGCCAGAGGAGCCAGACCCACCCAGGCACGAGTGGGCCCTACCCTGCACCTGGCTAGGGTTTGGTTGCCCTGTTCGCCGCCTCGGTCTCCCCCTTCGCCTATAAGAAGCCCCCGATGCAGAAACCCTAAGTACCTGATCAAATATCCACGAAACCGTCTGTAGCCGCTGCCACCATCGTCCCTAGATCGAGGGGATCTGAAGTTCTTCCTGTCACCCTATCGGAGGGGAGATCATCCCAGAGGCCTTCTCTCCGGTATGATGCGTGAGTAGTTCCACCTTGTACTATGGGTCCATGTAGTATCTAGATGGTTGTATCTCCTCCTTTGTGCTTTCATGTATAGATCTTGTGAGCTCCATTCATGATCAAGATCTAATCTATTTGTAATCATGCATGTTGTGTTTGCGGGGATCCAATGGATATTGAGATTATTGTAATGATAAGCTCCCTGGAAGAAGTCTTGAGGGATCCTTTTGGTGGAAAGCTCACCTCAAACTGATTGACATATTTAAAGGACTTGCAAAGTGTTTGGTTGGAAATGGGAAAACCACACTTTTCTGGTCTGATATGTGGAATGATAGCTGCCTCCAACATAAGCTTCCTCACCTCCTCTCTTATGCAAAAAAACCTCACATCTCTGTCAGTGAGTTCCTGCATACTCCAAATACTCAGGACCTTTTTTACCTTCCTTTGTCCCAACAAGCTTATCAGGAATATCAAAGTCTTGAACAAATTCTCAATACTGGCAGGGAAGGGGATTCTGATTGTTGGTCTTACATTTGGGGCAGTAATTATTCGGTGAAAAAGTCTTACTGCTCCTTATCTGGTTACCAGCCGGTTCAGCCACATTTCTCTTGGTTATGGAAATCTTCTTGTCAGCAAAAACACAAATTCTTCTTCTGGCTCTTACTGCTTGATAGACTCAACACTAGAAACCTGCTGAAAAGGAAATGTTTCTCGCTGGCATCTTATGACCGTGTCTTCCAGGGCTGCAATAGTGAAGACACCGGCCTACATTTGTTTTGGGAATGTCCTTTTGCAAGAGCCTGCTGGGATGAAATTTCACAGGTCAATTTGGCTGATCCAACTATCTTTGAAGTGTTAGCAAGTATTAAAAAAAGACCTCAATGTCCCTTTTGCAATGGAAATTCTGCTACTTGGAACTTGGGGCATTTGGATTTGTAGAAATAATGAAATTTTCAATAATCGGCATGCATCGATAGAGACCTGGAAGGCTATTGCAGCCCAGGAATTAAGATGGGTCCTTTTTAGAATTAAGAAGAAGTATTATCAGAGCCTTAAGGTTTGGATTGAAACCAATTTAGACAGGAGATAGCTGATTAGAATGTTATCCCTCTTCTTTGAGGTGGAATGAGTCTTGTAAATATTCTTTTGTAACTCTCTACAATATATGAAAATTGCAGTGGGGTTTTTTGCCCTACTGTTTTACCCTCAAAAAAAAAATTGAGATTATTATGTTGGTTTGATTAATGGTTTTGTCTTTATGATTCTATCATGTCCGTGTTGTTTGTGATCTTGCATGCTCTCCGTTGTTAGTAGCTATCTTGGCCAAGTAGTTGCTAGTGACTCCAAGAGGGGGTATTTATGCTCGATAGTGGGTTTATGCCTCTAGTTTCCAAGGGAAATGACAGAAATCTCTTCGGTTGTAGATGTGCTGTTGCTACTAGGGGGAAAACAACGGTCTCTTGTTCATGGAACATCTGGACTTTGCTTAAAGCAGTTGTCTGTTGCTTGCAACTTAATACTGGAGGGGGTTTGGATGATAACCTGAAGGTGGACTTCTAGTCATAGATGCAGTTGGATGGCGGTCTATGTATCTTATTGTATTGCCCAATCAACCTCATAGGATCTTTATGACTAGTAATTGCATTGTTATGCCTTGCTCAGTTCCTATCAATTGCCCTGCTATAATTTGTTTACCCTTCATGCCATGTTGTTTATCTAAGGAGAGCACCTCTAGTGAACTATGGACCCTGGTCCAATCTTTACCATTGATACATCTTCCATTGTTACTTGTTTACTTGCTGCAAACCATTACCTTCCACACCATTCGTTCAATCCTTTGTTACAGCAACCGGTGAGCTTGACAACCTTACTGTTTGTTGGGGCAAAGTCTTGAGTTTGTGTTGTGCAGGTCTCCATGTTGCTTGCAACACCTGTGTGACGTTTCCTTCCTCCTTCTGGTTCGATAACCTCGGTCTCAACTAAGGGAAAACTTGCTTCTTGCTCTTCACACCCTGCGCTTGGGGTTACCAACAAAGTGCCACGTCGAGCACCATTAGCACCCGCTGCTGACCCACCTCCTGCAGCAGCACGGCGACCTCTTCGTCGAGCCCCAGGGCCTGCCGCCCATCTGGGAGTACGACCACCACATCCACCTTCTGCCGGGCACGACACTAGTGGCGGTGCAACCATACCGCTACCCCCAGCTGCAGAAGGACGAGCTGGAGCGATAGTGCACGCTCATGCTCGCTGCAGGCGTCATCCGGATCTCTACGTCGCCGTTCTCGGTGCCGGTACTCCTCGTCCACAAGTCGGACGACACGTGGCGTTTCTGCATCGACTACCGCGCCCTTAACACCCCGGATCCCCCGAGGTTCGTACATCGTGTTCTCGTCGTGTTTTCGTTTCAATCTGTTTCTGTCAGGAAATCTTCTCAAGTTTAGAGCACCATGGCCTTCGCCAACGACAAAGGCAAGAAGCCCGTGGAGATAGAGTTGGAAGAACAAACCACCATAGGAACCAAGGGAAGAAAACCTACTTTTGGAGAAACTAACACTGCGGATGCTTTTTCTTGTCACATGCAGGGAATCATAGCCTTCAGTCCGGAACTCATATACTGCCCTGAAGCAGCGGAAGCCCTTCGAACCACCAACGAGTTTTGTGACAAGTACCGTGCTTTGAGGATGAAGGTGGATATGCTTCAAGAGGAGAATAACAGGCTTCGTAAGATGCTGGAAGATTTCCTGACCCATGACAAGAGAACACCACCACTGAAGGAGTGATTCCTCATCAGGTTTGGCATCCCCTTGGCTTGTTCCAAGCTTGGGGGAGTGCCGCGGTATCACCACCACTATCTATTATCTTTTACCCTTTTTAGTGGATTCATATCTGTGGTAGAGGGATTATGTTATAGTTTGGTTTGCATGAGGAAGTATCTCTCCTTTAGTTGATTATCTATGTATCCCTTGGTGTGAGTGCCTTTATTGGAATATTAATGGGAAGTCTCATCCTTTACTTTTTGCACTTCTTATTTTAGTTTGCAATCTCTATTATATGATGGATCTTATTGTTCAATATTGGCACCACTTTGGGATCATCAAGTGGATCTAAATTGGTATTGGCAAACCGAGTTCTGGTCAGTGGCACTAGTTTGAAAGAAAAAGAAAGAAAGAAAAAGCTTACAGGTATTTGGTATCATTTGTTTTCTTTCTTGTTGGCTCATAAGCTTAGTATTCTTTATTTAAGATTCTTTTGTGTCTTCAAGGAAGATTTCATGTTTGGATTTATTACTTGTATGTTTGCTTGTTTCTTTCAACTCTGTTGCTTGCTACCTAGCCTTGCTAGCCAAAAACCTGTTTTGAGAAGGCATACTTCTCATGTTTCCAAAATCCTTTAAACCCAAACCTTTTGCCACTTGTGTCCACCATATCCACCTAATAGCTATTGCTATTCCTAGAAAATTCTCAAGCTTCATCTACCTTTCGAATTAAAAAGTATTTGGTTATGTGAAAACTAGTTAGTAAAGCTCTCACAAACTTGATGGCACACTTTATTTACTTGCCCCTAATAGACCTGAACCATTGTGGACATCGAAGTTGTATATGCTTGCATCTATACGTTGGGATTAGCATAAATGTGCTGTCACGGGGAACGTTTTCAACATTGCACTTGTACCTTGTCGTACATAGTTGATATCGTGCTCTTTTGTCTATGGATGTCAACGGTGTGAAATAAAGAGGGGACTTGTAAGTCCATGGAGTTTGTATTCTGTGTTAGAGAAACGCCTGGGCCGCTAGCCTAAGCCATGCTTAATCATGGTGGAAACTTGCAGCATCACCATAGTGAGTCATCTATGAAGCATCCTCAATAAAAAGCTATATGCATAGTAAATAAAAAGATTGCTGAGATTCTCATTGTCTACTTGCCTTGTCATTTTGGTTATGGGAAAGCTCCTGTATCATGTGCAAGGGGTACCCCGTTGGCGGTTCTCAATGATATGCAAATACTTATAATGACAAGAACTTACCTGGACCCAAAGTTGAGTATGCATGAGGAGTGGCCCTCATATTCAAGGGACACGAGATTGCCAACTTATATTTCGTCAAGCATATACTCCATCTTTGTTCACTTTAACCTTAATCATCTAAAGATGCTTATGATAGGGGCAATGAGGGCTCGAAGCTAGTAAGTACCATAATATTTTGGAAGCTCTTTATGACTTGTAAGCCCTGCTAGCCTCTAAGAAGGGACCTTTCTACCAGTTACCAGTTGAGTCAGTAAACCTACTTCCTCTCTATCTCTAGCAAGATTTTGAGTTGTTGTGTTTCAAGCATTCATATAGTGATTTATTCATTCATGTTCTTTATCTCCCTTGTTTGCACAAAACTCTTATCTATTGAGTATTACTTTGAAAGCCTTCACTTGTGAAAAACCCTTTTCAGCAAAGAGTGCTCCTGTTTTGAAACTTCTACAAAAAGCTTTTGTGAAACTGTCTACCAGGTGTTCTCTGACCAAGAACAAGTTTGAAAACTCCAATTATGATTTATCTTTATGCATCTCTATTTGTGACTGCTGTACTTGGTTGCAAGCTAAATTATATAATGGTGAGTTGCTTTCTTATATGAGTTGTGCAATGGTAAGTGTGATGCTTCTTGTTCGTATTCTTTTATTGACACTTCACTCCATAAACCTGTGGACATGTTTACTAAGCTCAGTATTCGCTTGGGGACAAGTGAAGTCTAAGCTTGGGGAGTTGATACGCCCAATTTGCATCACCATTCTATATCATAATTTACCTCTATTCATTGATATTTGTCTTATTATGAGGTATTACTTATGGCTTTTCATCTGTTTATGCATGTTGGATGATTCCTGGAGGATGGACTACCGGAGTCTGGATTTTGATGGAAAAGACGGTGTTTCGGTGCAATTTCACGAAGATTAGAAAAATACCAGAAAAATATGGAAACATATTATTTTACCAAAAGACGAAGGAAGCCAGAAGAAGGAGCGAAGGGGGGCCTCAGGGGGCCCAAACCCCCTAGGCACGGGCCCACCTAACCCCACGCCTAGGGTGGGTTTGGCCCACCTGCTCGGCTTCCGACTCCTCCCCTTCGCCTATATCTTCCCTACGGAACCCTAACACCAGGGGGCGATCACAGATAGACTTCTACCGCCTCTAGGAGGCGGAAAACACCAAGAGAGATAGATCTCTCCAGCAGACAGATTTCTGCCGGGGGAATTCCTTCCCGGAGAGGGGAGACCGTCGCCATCAACACCATCATCAAGCTAGGCTTCATCGGGATCATCATCATCATCCACACCATCATCTCCACCAGCACCATCATCACCACTCCGTTCTGCTGTAACAATTGTGTTGGATATTGCTTAGTTCATTAGGGGAAACTTTCCCGGTGTTGATTACTATTGTAGTTGATGCTTGTGGGTAGAACCATTGGATTATTGTTTATGTTCAGATTTTTATCCATTATCATATCATCGTTGATCTTGATCCATATGATGTCTTGTGAGTAGTTCGTTTAGTTCTTGAGGACATGGGAGAAGTCATGTTGTTAGTAGTGAATCTGTGATGAGTTATTATTCAATGGTTTAGTATTTAAGTTGTGGTGCTATTCTTCTAGTGGTGTCATGTGAACGAAGACTACATGATACTTCACCATTTATGGGCCAAGGGGAATGCATTGTGTATTTGGCTACTAATCGTGGGGTTTCCAGAGTGACAGAAACCTGAACCCCCGTTAGGACACCTTTGCACAAGGGAGTGTAGGATCTCAGAGTTTAAGGCTATGGTTATATTTATATCTTAATTACTTTCCTATAGTTACGGATGTTTGCATGGGGTTTAATCACAAGTATGTATTAGTCCTAGGAAGGGCAGTTTGTTAGCACAGGTTCACCCACACAACACTTACAAACACCAAAGAAGAGTACTCAGCTATTTGCAGCGAAAGCACTTGACAGAATTCCCATGTGTCCTCGTGAACGTTTGGTCCTTATAAGTATTTCCAATAGCTTGTCCTTTTCTAAGAAAGGATTGGGACACTTGCTCCGTTTGCTCGTTGCTTCTGTTACTTGCTCTTTGTTTTGTTGCCTTGTCAGAAAACCACTAAAAATCTGTTTGCTAAGTATTCACAGGGATTTCCGGCTCCATACCACTGTTCAGCACCTTCTGCTCCTCGTTGGGATCGACACTCCAATTTATCAAAAGTACTACGATACACCCCCTATACTTGTGGGTCATCAACATCCAATGACATGAGATGTCCTTTCAGCACTATCTCTAATCTGAGATCTTTGAATTGGGCACACATATCATCTGAAAACTCTCCCTTAGTAAGTCCATTCACATAAACCTTACGGCTTAAAGCATCCGCTACAACATTTGCTTTACCGGGATGGTATTGCAAACTCTAGTCATAGTCCTTGATGAGCTCAAGCCATCTTATTTGTCTCATATTGATTTCTTTCTGAATGAAGATGCACTTCAACCTTTTGTGATCTGTGAACACTTCACATCGTTTTCCCAAAAGATAATGTCTCCATGTTTTGAGTGCATGGACTGAAGGGAATATGCCCTGAGAGGCAATAATAAAGTGTTTATTATGTGTATTCCAAGTATATGATAGATGTTTATTTTGCATGCTATAATTGTATTAATACGGAAACGTTAATACATGTGTGTTTAATAAACAAACAGAAAGTTCCTAGTTATGCCTCTCTCATAAACTAGATCGTTGATTAACAAGATGATCAAGGTTTCCTGATCATGGACATTGGATGTTGTTAATAACGGGATCACAACATTAGTGTAATGGTGTGATGAACATAGGTCTTACCCGAAGCAGAAGCAGCGGCAGCATGCAGGATCAGCATAAAGCACTCCAGGTCGAACTCAACCTCATCAGCATTAGAGCGATCATCAAAATAGCCGCTAGGAGGAACGGTACTATCATCAACCTGGTGAACGAGATTCTGTGAAAGACAAACAAAATGAGATCAATAAAGAAAGGTAATGTCGGCAGCGATTCAACAACTCAGATACTTACCCACGAGACAGGCCTATCTTGGCTGAAAGGGGGCAGCTCCAGGCCCAGTTTTCCGCTAAGTTCAGCTTGAAAATCGAGCTGACTCGGCGGGCCACTGAGTCATTGGTGAGCTCCAGAGTGGAATGCCGGGTAGGATCTCGAGGGGCGCTCATGAAGCACATATTGTGGCTCCTGGCCTGGATGGGGCTGACTCAGTGTTCGATAATGGCACACATGAGGTATTCCTCAGTTAAGTGGAAGTTCTCCTTCGAGTCAAGAAGCCTCTCGATGATCCCGTAAGCCTCGTTCACAGCCGGATTCTTGTCGCGCGGGTCAAGCTTCCATAGATCCTTGCTGGGAACCTCATCCTTGAAGGGGAAGCCGGATGTAGTCATTAGACCCACTGTTCTTGACGTAGAAAAAGGTTCTATGCCACTTCTTACAAGAGTCAATGCCAGTGACCCGAGGAAAGATCGAATCCCTCCTGGGCATGGTGCTAGCAGCACCACACCTGGTGGGCCTCTTCTCAGCGCGGGGAACGCCGGGATCAGGCACAACCTGGATCCGAAAATTAAAATACTTGGCCCAAAGAAGAACAGTGGGCTAGATACCAAGATAACCCTCGTAGGCAGAGATGAAGCAAGAAAGAGAGCCAATGGCATTGGCAGGCAGATGATGAGTTTGCAGTTGGAAGGTGGAGAGGAAAGGCATGAAGAAATTGCTAACTGGGATAGCGAAACCACACTCAAAGTGTGAGAGGAAAACCACCCTCTCATTGGGCCCGGGCTTGGGAACGATCTCACCTAGGGGGAGGCGACAATCAACCTCGAGCGGAATTCTCTTGGTGGAGCGCAGCCACTCAAGTTCCTCCACCGTGACCTCGGAGCTCTCCCAGCCGCCGCCGCGCTCGCCAACGGCCTCATTATCCTCCATCTCCTCACCGGCGTCACGGGCGTCCATAGTCTCGTGCGATTTGGGCTCTTCCTCCATTGGAAGAGGCCTGGAGACGCAAGGACCCGTCAGAGAATTGAAAGGGGAAGAAGAGAATCGCTGGAGAGGAGTAGCAGGAGAGAGGAACCACAAGGAGGTAGTTTAGGATTGGAAGGCGTGAGGAAGAAGAAGAAGAAGGCAAGGGGGAAACTGAATAAGCAAAGGCAGTTAAGTTCCCCGCACCCCTACCTAAGGAGAGTAAAAAAACCCGGCGTGGGATCCCTTTGCGCCCTGTGGCCACTATGTTGCCGTGTAATCGGCCGAGTAAGCACATCAGCAAGCGCCATGTGTAGGCAATACACGGAAAATCCGGAGCCACGTCACACTGCGCAGGACACGAGGTGCTGAGCGATAGAACTGCCACAGTGATGGGGAGTTACCGCGCCGCCGTCACTATGCAATCAGGATTTGGGACAAAATTTGAGGCAAGAAATCATGATTACAACCTGTCAGTGACTAAGGCAAGCCTAGAATGACTCGGCGGCATCGAGAGTGACTCGGCACGAGGCAAAAAATGATCCAGAAAGTCAAAGATGAGACTCAAAAGGGGCAAGACAGACTCGGCAAAGATCGAGGTTGCGCCAAACAGTGCGCCCTAAGCAGCAAATGCTGAGAGAAAGAGCAGTTCCAAGCACATTAAAGGAACCTGGAGACGCCTAACAGCAAAAACTGCTTGGCCTCACTAGCTTCGGGGACTAATGTCAGGGGGATAACCCTCGGTAGGGTCATAAGGGGTAAAACACTGCCCAGCCTGGCGTATGCCGAATCAAAGATGTCTTAGGCCGGGTAACAACAGCCGGGTAAGAAGGTCATGCGAGGCCGACATAAGAATTATGTCTGCCCGTATAAGACAAGTTTGTTTACCTTGAAGGAAGCAACGAGCCGAGTCTCACGAGGGAAGGCCGAGTCAGAAAGGACGCGTGGTAGCTTTCTGAGTAAGATTCGGGAGGGGACATGGTAAAACATGGTCAAAAGAGAAGGTCGACGCCGGGTGACACCCAAAGCAAGGGCTGACGTACAAAGTCACCGTATGACGCCAAAAGAGCTAGAGGCTATGTATGAGAAGACTGTTAGCTGGATGGGTTTGTGGACTGGGTCAAGGGCTCAGGGCTAGCCCATGACCCGACCCGCATAGTAAGGACCAAGATCCAAACAGTAACCCTAGGACCCAAAAGGATGTAACCTAGTTGGCCATCGCCTATATAAGGAGGGCCATAGCTAGGGTTTAAGGAGGTTGGACAAAGTAGGAAACTAGTGCCCTGAGGCTATGCTCAAACAGCTCTAGGAGCACTTGTAAACTTCTTGGATCAATAAAAATCCTAAGTGTGGAGAGTTCATCTTGTTCTTCGTGCGTGGCTAGAACATGCACTACCTCCCCGGTTACCACAAGTGTCCATTCGGACCCCAACTTAAGCCTACCCATGGCATCTGCCGTGACACCACCACGACAACACAAACTACAAATCATTAGCCACACGTACTACAAAATCATTAGCCACACAAACTACAAATCATTAGCCACACATACTACGAATTCAGCAGTTCAAACTATTACATAAGGAGTACTCCATGCTCGACTCTCAAGTCAGCAATCTTTCAGATTCACTAAACCTCTGTCTTCACTTGAGGGAAATCATAACTACCAGCCTGTCCATGCCCGGTCCCCCACCAAAACCGTGCGATTCATCGCGGAACGGTGGTGGTCATGTGCCATCGATCAGGCCAACACTACAGGCGATGAGGACGCTTTTTGGCCGCCTCGCCGGGGTCCTGAATGCCATGTACCGGATCCAGAACCTCCTGCAGGTGGATGATCAGCGGGTGCTTCCAGCAAAGTTGTCCTCTTGCCCTGCTTGGAATCTCCACATTGTACATCTTAGGAACGGTGTCTGGATCTTTTAGCCACGCCTTTACCTCGATGATCCATCTGTCGCTCGGTGGCACAATCTCCACCAGCTCGCCACCAAGGCTACTGACTACCTGCCTTAGGGCCTCCGGTTCCCAAGCATGCAAAGGGAGGCCGTCAAAGCCGAGTTTAGAGAAGAATCGAAGCTTCCCCAAGCGATCGTCCCACCTACAGGCGCGATGCCAACGCAGGAAGCTCATTTTATCCCCACAACACTCGAAAGAATGGAAAATAATGCAGAACACGCTCCCTGTCTGAGCTGTGAGCGAACCAGACAAAGAAATCGAACGGCGGCGCGCATACCTCAATATTGACAACTTTTCGTCTCATCCCAAAACGAGACCTGAAAGCCAACAGCAAGTCTGCCGGTGCGGTGACCCAGCATACCAGTGCATGTGTAGTATACTATAGTCATTGACATGACATCCACAGGACACCGTCCTGTAAAAATCACATCTCTCAGAGTGGTACAACATAAACATTGCGGGTCCATATTACAAATATACACACCTTATTATTATTACAATACCGGAAGTTCAAGACTTCCAAAAGATTCAACTTACAAACCAAAATATAAAGTGTTTCAGCGGAATATAAAGGTAACAACTCCGACTAGGAGTTGAGCTCAACAGCTTATTCTATAGAGTTCATGTTGCTCGGCTCCGTTGGTTACTACTAACTAGGAATACTTAGTTGGACTCGTTATCATCGACACCGTAGCGGATTTCGTAATCCACTCCTTCAATACCTCCGGACAGATCAGGTTCCTCGTAGAACACATCTTCTTGGCATTCGGCTGCATACATTGGCACGTCTTCGGGATCCTTAGAGTCTAAGCAAGGGATCAAAGGAAAGAATGAGTAACAGCGTTACCCAACAAGTTCATTATATGCAAGGTGGGAAGTTTGATGCTCTAACTACCACCTCGGACTATAAGTCCTTGGCACTATGCGGTTTTTTAAATCTTTCTTCAAAGATTAATTTTTATTATGAAAATCTATGACCATCAGCCTTCATAGGTTGACCAGAACTTTCATGGAGTTCCTTTGCTCCTGCGTTCGTAGCTCCTTCCCGGAACAGGGAGTAACAAGTTACAGTTCTTACACACCGCAGAGGTGCGTTACTTTACCCATGAGAGATCAACTCCTTGTTGCACAACCGGGCATACTTTCCCGTCCACAATTCCATGATGTGGGGCCCAGTAGTTGGTCCAAGCCAATCACTGCCCCCTTCGTGACCTCGCATGCCTCCTTGGTGTACACCATGCCCACATAATGAATTACAGCAATGGTTTGTACAAACCGTTAGATGCCAGAACTATCGTGGGACGATGAGGGTTCCCACCCATATGCTTCATATCCTCTACGAATTACCAATTAATATGCACGCTACAAGGATAACAGCCACGACCTGCACATCTGGCTTCATGCGAGAGGAAGAAGATACATCTGACTTCTCTGTCCCATTCCAAATCTCATGGCTAACGCGTAATATACGGCGCTAGAATCACTGATGTCAGGGGTTATTAAGTCCCTACTTGATCATCATTATTGCCAATAGAACCTTATGTTTTATTGCTCCATTATATCACCACTTAGGATGATATCTATGATTTCTTTATTTGTGAAAATAATATTTTCTTTCTTTTATAATATATATGATAACACACAATTTGCAAATACTTTCATAAAGACTCTTCAAAGGACATGAGAAAGTGATGAACTTGCTTTGTGATGGCAAGGTAGTGAAGTCTGATGCTTGCACTGGACCTTGAGCTTCTATGTCTACAAAAACATCATTATTGCCCGGTAAGGACAATTTTTAAAGAAGCAAAATGATTATGCAAGTAATGTAATGCATCATTTAATTTGATATGCAGTTTCTCCATTATTATAATAATTCTTTTTAAATAATAAAGGATTTTATTATTGAACTATTTTATTGAACTTTTATTGTTTTAAAACTATTTTATTGGATCATTTATATTGAACTATTTTATTTTCCTTTATTTGACTTTTATTGTTTTAATAATTCTTTTAGGAATTATCACTTAAATATCAAAAATTGTTATTAAATATTAATTTAGTATTTTTCAAAAATACTAAAATATTAATATATAATAAAAGTGATTTTTAATTATTTTTATCATATTTCAATAATTTTGTAAAATTCCATAAGGAATATATAATTTAAAAAATTCCTAATAAGATTTAAATGTCTAAAATTTTATATTTTAATTTATTTGGATATTATGGATTATTGTGAATCCAAAAATATTTCATTCATAATTTTTGGACTTTTATTTTATTTTCTAGAATTTAATTAAGTCTAGGGGTATTTTGGTCTTTTTCCTATTTATTAAAATAGGTCTGAAAGGTTTTTGGGCTGGTTTAATCTTATTGGGCCCCGGTGGCCCATGAGTCATAATCAAAATAGACACTCCGAAGGGTTTGGCCCAACTCAGTCCACTCCTCACTACCTCTCTCCCTCGAGCCCACTCCTCTCCTCTTCTGCCCCTTACCCTGTGGTCGGTGATATCGCCGCCGGTGATTCCCGCTGCCGTGGGCCATTTTGGTCGCCGTCGTGGTGCAACAAGAGGTTGTCGATGACGCCCGTCCTTTCTATCCAACTGGATTTGAGTATGGGGCTCTCCTGCGACGGATCGATGCCGTCCTGAACCCTAGGGTTTGGGGGTTGGCATGGATCTTAGCGCTGCCGCTGCCGTTGTGCGTTGTGGTGATTTGTCTCGCCTCTAGGTGTGGTCAGGATCGCTGGCGTGGCGCCGTATGGGTTGCAATGCCCCCTCTGGGGTGCTCCCCATGCTGCCATGGTCGTCGACCCCTCTGCTTCCTCTTCTAGTCTCCAGCGAGGACCTTCGGTGAGTTCTTTTCCTCTCCCCTTGTGCTCTCTGTGCTCACTCATCCCATGTTGGATGTTGGCAATGACCTCTCTGGTGACTGTCTTGTCCTGATTAGGATGGTTTATTTCATTTAGGGTTCTTATCATGTGATTGATCATGTACTGGATGAATTAGATCATGTGTGGATGGTCTGTAAGCATGCTAAATGGTTATTAGCCTGAGGCTTGTTGCTTGAGATGAACTATAATGGTGCTGATGGCTTATTAGATGCTTTTATGCTTGGATTGCATATGATTAAGATGCTATAGTTGCTTTGGAACCAATGCTTGGTAAAGTTAGTGACTTGATAACTTTTCACTGTCATTTCATGGTTTGGGATCATGGTTATGGTGTGATGAAATCACTGTATTAGTGTTGTTGGCTTAGAAATTAATATGTGGTTTGAGATCACAATGATCTCAAACAGTACAGATAAACATTGGAATGTTTTAATTATGATTCCTAACAGGAAAATGATTAGTAGATTGATTTGTTGAATCTGTGATGATTGGATGTTTATCCTGATTCATATAGAATTGTTCTTGTGACACCATCTTGGTATGGCACACAAGATTGATTCTTATTCATTGATTGGGGTTGGTTTAAGCTTAAGACAAGCTTGGCTTCATAGGGTAAATAGAAATGTTCTTTTTTAAAATCTCTAAGACCAATAATGTTGGTCCGAGGCTTAGGGGTTTTAGACCTTATCTAATCGATTCATATAGATAGTCCTGGTAGTGGTACCAGCTATTGTTTTTGAATCAAAGCTTGGTAAAAATGATAGTAAGCTTGATCATTATCTGGATCCAAAATATTAGTTTCTAAGGTGCTACCCTTACTTTAGGGATGTGCCTAGAAATTAGATTTTAGCTATATTTATGCTTGAATTGTAATATATAGCTTGACAACCAAAGCAATGATGTTGTTCTGAGCTCTGGTTGGATCCTTGTACTTTGCTGTTTGCTTTTAGAGTTTAAAATCTCTATGATGGATTCACCCCACTTGGGTGCTTTCTGAGAGTTTGTTTCACAAAACAACACATGCTTCTGTCTAGATAATATGGTTAGATCATGTGAGGGTTTTATGATGCTCACCACAAAATCTGATGATTGTGGGGTAAGGTGGTGATGTTGATCTTGTTTTGCTGAGATCCTATGCTTGACCTTGAGCTAGCCTGCTCCTCCTAGCTCCTGGACTTGATCTTGCTGTCCACCTGATCCCTCCCCTCCTTATGTTACCATCCTGGTGATGAGACCTGGGGCTTTGGTTGGTTTGGTTACTGGCTGTTGTGCTTGGTTTAGCTACTGTCTAAGCTGGTTGTTCTTGTGTGTGTGTAGTGAAGAGATGCACTAGTGCCTCTCCATGGATGTTCTGCTGGTTTTGTGTGTTGGAGCTGTGTTGTGAAGCTGACAGCACATCACATGCATTTTGGTGTGTGTCCTGCCTGTGTGCCTGCTATGCACTTGTGGATATGTTCAGAATTTTGAAACTAACTGTTATTTGGTTACTTTTACCTGGCTAGTGAAACTTGCCCCTCTTGGCTGTCATTTGACTTCTGGCTTAAAAATTATGGAAGATTTATCTTTTCATATTGGTGAAACTTACCCCTTATATACTCAATGATGAAATATTGAACAGTGCACTTCACTGTCAACTTCTGAGAGTAAAACAATACTACTAACTTTCCTTTTTCTATTTAGTTTCTGTTTGTTTTGCAGGTACAGATATAAAGTGAAGATTTTAGTTTAAGTTTAGTTATAGAACAACCCAATGTAATCTTCTTTATACTTTTGTAATTTTAGTTCTATTCTTTTGTAATCTTCATTTTATTATTTTGTAATAAAGATTATACTATTATCAATAAATAATATTCTTATTCTTTATTTATTTGCTTTTGTGAAGTGTGTGGATAATTTCGAAATTACAATTTTGTAACTTATTTATAAAATAAAAATATGAAATAAGTTTTCATATTCTTAATTGTTTTCTTTAGATAAAATTTGAGTTATAATAATTAACTCCTAATTAAATCAAGATTCAAACCTTATTCCTTATTCATTTGAATTATAATTCAAACACTCAAGTTAAAATTCAAATTCATTTTCCAAAACACATAATTCCTCAAAGATCATATCAAAGTCTATAGCAATCATCCTTTAAGACTAAACCTGATCTCAAAGTATGAAAGAAACCTTGATCACTTTAGGTTTTTTATTTGGTGAAAAATTTACCCACATTTTCACAGATGAATGCATGCAACATTCCAAATTCCTAAATCTACCCTTCGTTAGTTCCTAAATGCTGGGATGTTACAGCCGGCGACACAACGGGACGCGTGCCTAGCACGGTGGCCATGAGAGCATTGTCGTTGAACTCCTCTGCCAGGGCTACCATGCCTAGGGTGCGCGACAGCATGCAACCTCCCGAGGCCGGTCGCCGGTCCGGATTGCCCGGCCGGACGCGCTCCACAGTGCGAGAAGGTCTAGGCAGCAGCGAGATGCTAGGCTAGGGACGCGAAGCTCCGACATGCCGACTAGGAAAAACGAGGCGAGGGCGATGGTGGCGAGCTTCGATTAAGGGCATGGGAGGTTGATCGGCCATGGCGGGGATGCAAGGAGAGCAACGGCGAGCTCCGATCTGGAGACCAGTAGCCGGAGCTAAGCAAGGTAATGGAGAGGGGAATAATAGGGGAGAAGAGTAGAGCAGAGAAGATGATCTAGTCCTCGCAGGGATAAACTAGTCCACGACCGCAAAGGATAACAGGAAATACTGACGGATCAATGCAAGAAGAGTTGACCTAACGTCAGGATTTGAGTTCAACCGTTTTTTGACTGGTTCAAACGATCGTTTGTCCGTTAGATTTGTATTTACCACCATTTGGCCCGTGTCGACAATTGGCGAAGCTACAACAGCCCTTCCGCAAGATTATACGCAACTTGGACCCCGCATTGCCTTGGCGTCTGAACTTTCGGGCCGCATGTTAAAATTCTCCAGAGGAGGATACCACAATGTCATACCAAGTTATGAATAGAACAATACAAGCAAACATTCATATGACATGCTACAAACTATTAGCAAGTTGGAGCTAATTATAAGAGAGCAAGAACAACTAAGCATCCATAAATAACATACACCTTACATGAACCGACTAAGCTGTTGGAATTATGCCCTAGAGGCAATAATAAAGATGTTATTATTATAATTCTTGTTCATGATAATGTTTATATTCCATGCTAGAATTGTATTAAGCGGAAACTTTAATACTTGTGTGGTTTGTGAACAACACCGTGTCCCTAGTACGCCTCTATGGACTAGCTCATTCATTAATGATGGTTAAGGTTTCCTAATCATGGACATGAGTTGTCGATTAATAATGAGATCATATCATTGGGAGAATGATGTGATGGACAGACCCAAACTAAGCGAAGCAATTAGATCGTGTCATCGTGTTCATCTTTGCGAAGCTTTTCTTATGTCAAATATTGTATTCCTTAGACCATGAGATAATACAACTCCCTGGTATCGGAAGAAAGCTTTGAGGTCATCAAACGTCATCCTATGAGAGGGTGATCATAAAGGTGTCTCTCAGGTGATCGGAAAGTACCTGTTGGGTTGTATGTATCGAGATGGGATTTGTCCCTCCCAAGTCGGAGAGATATACTTCGGTCCCACTCGGTAATCGATATCAACACCGCTTGCAAGCATGTGGTTAAGGAGTTAATCACGAAGTGATATCGGATTACGGAACGAGTAAAGTACTTGCTGTGAACGAGATTGAACTAGGTATGACGGTACCGACGATCAAATCTCGGGCAAGTAAAATATCGCGAGATGAAGGGAATATATATATATGGGATTTTTTGAATCCTGGCATCGTGGTTCATCCGATATGATCATCGATGAATGTGTGGGAGTCAATATGGGTTTCCAGACCCCGCTGTTGATTATTGATAGAAGATCATGTCTGCATGTTCTCGAACCCGAAGGGTCACACACTTAACGTGTCTCGACGCTAGGATATATTGGATAATTGGTTTATGAGTTTTTGTTCATAGTCTCGGATGGGATCCGGGATATCACGAGAGGTTCCGGAATGGTCCGGAGAATAAGATTCATATAAGGCAGTGCAGTTTTTGGAGTTCGGAATTGTTCCGGGTTAATCGGTATTGTACCGGAAGCTTCTAGAACCTTCTGGAAGGGGACCAACGTGGTCCCACCTGTCGGGAGGGGACATGGGCCTATGAGGGAGTGCCCTGGCCGCATTGGGCCAGGGGCACAAGGCCCCATAGGGCCCAGCCGGCCAACCAAGGGATAAACCCTAATTGGAGCTTCTAGAAGGGGGGGGGGTTCCTTGCCCCCCACTCCTCCCTCCTTTGGACGCCGGCCTAGGGCTTGGGGGAGGGGTTAGGGCTGGCGCCCACCCCTCTATATATAGAGGGATGGGGCGCACCACCCCCCACACCTTCCCCTCAAGTCTAGTCGCCCTGCTACCCTCCTCTCTCTCTCCCTCCCGACTGCGTGTAGGCGAAGCCCTGCTGCAGAAACTCTCCACCACATACACCGTGCCGTCGCGTTGTAGATCCAATCCGTCTCTCCACCATACTTGCTGGACCAAGGAAGGAGTAGACATCGAGGTGCTGCACGTGTGCATCTCCCGGAGGCATCGCCACTTGCGGTGCTAGATCGGATCGGATCGCGAGGAGGAGAAGCGAGTACGACTACATCACCCACGTTCCGACGAACGTTCCGCTGTGCGAATCTTCAAGGGTATGAAGATCTAATCCAATCTCTCTCGTTGTTTGCATCTCCTAGATTAGATCTTGGCTTCCCTCTGTTCGCTTCCGTAGAAAATTTTGATTTACTATGCCGCGAAACCCTTCAGTGGTATCGGTGCTATATCTATGCGTAGATGTGTTTCACGAGTAGAACGCAACATGGTTGTTGCGGGCGTTGATGTTTTCTGTTGCATGCCTCTTGTTTGTGTTCTTCTTATGACGCGGGATAGTGAGATTGAAGCGGTCCAGGCCAACCTTACACGACGTCGTTCGCGAAACCGGCTCCGCACTTGACGTGTGGCTTGTTCCACACATGCGGCTGGTGGATGCCAGTTTCTCTCACTATAGTTGTCATGGGATTAACACCGGAGTTTGGCAACCATAATATCACCGTTGTGGCTTTCCGTAGGTAAGAATCGTTCTTAGCATCTACTCCCATAAGCCACGTAAAACATGCAACAACAAAGTAGAGGCGTCTAACTTGTTTTTGCAGGGAGTGTTTTCTGTGATATGGTATGGCCTAAGATGTGATGTGTATAATGTATGCGATGATCATGTTTTGTAATATTTCACGACTTACATGTCGATGAGTACACAAACGGCAGGAGCCATATGGTTGTCTTTATAATTGTGTATGACCTGTGTGTCAACTTCTTATACGCCATGTAATAGTTTCACTTTATCGCTAAGTAGTTAGCAATAGTTGTAGTTGCTATTCGTGGTGGAGGCAATCATGGTGGAGTGATGGAGATCATGCCGGCACGCACAAGATGGAGATCATTGCGCGAAGATTGGCTATACCATGTCACATAAAGTTATATGCATGTGATGTTTATCCTTTTATGTATCTTATTATGCTTAGATCGCGACGGTAGCATTATAAGATGATTCCTCACTTAAAGATCAAGATAAAAACTTTGTTCTCCCCAAGTATGCACCGTTGCGAAAGTTCGTCGTGTCCAAGCATCACGTGATGATCGGGTGCTATAGACTCTACGTTCACATACAACGGTGCAAGCCAGTTTTGCACACGCGGAAATACTTGGGTCTAACTTGACGAGCCTAGCATGTACAGACATGGCCTCGGAACACATGAACCGAAAGGTTAAGCATGAGTCATATGAATGATATGATCAACACTTTGTTGTCCACCATTGAAACCACATCTCTTCTCGTGAAGATCGTATTAGGTGTGGTGAATTTGGATCGTGTTCACTAAACAACTTGAGGGATGTTGAATTTAGTGGGAGTTCATCTAGTAATTTGATTAAAAGTTGAACTAGTTATCATGAACATAGTCTAATTTGTACTTGCAAATATTGTAGATCAAATGGCTAAGTCCAACTTCAACTTCAACGTTTTTGCTGAGAAGGAAAAGCTTAGAAACAATAGGTATAACTTCACCAATTGGTTCCGCAATCTGAGAATCATTCTCTCTGGCGGTCAAAAGGACTATGTCCTTGAGAGTGCGTTAGGTGACGCCCCTGCTGCTACTGCGCCGGCTGATGAGAAAGCTGTCTATCAGTCGCGCAAAGATGATTATGGTGTGATTAAGAGCACCATGTTGTTTGCTATGGAATCAGACCTTCAAAATCGTTTTGAAGACTATCCCGGGCCCTTTGAGATTCTCAAGGAGCTGAAAACCATGTTTCAGACTCAGGCCCGTTCTGAGAGATATGAGATCTCTGAGAAGTTATTTAACTGCAAGATGGAGGAAGGGAGTTCTGTTAGTGAGCACGCCATTAAGATGTCGGGCTACACTCAACGCCTTGAGCAACTAGACTACAAGATTCCAGAGGAGCTCAAGATTGACAGGGTTCTGCAATCACTCCCTCCTAGCTACAAAAGTTTTGTAGTGACTGTAGAGGGAGTGTCCCAACCTTTATTAACATAAGGTGGTGTCCCCTGTGTTTACAATGCTAGTCCCTGGATCAATAGCTAGCATCCATAGTTTTAGATGTAATATCATGATACAAAGGTCATAGTATAACTGTATAACCAGGAATAACAAAATTTTATTACATCTTTTCATAGCTCATTTGGCTAATACATTACATTGCAGCGGAATAACTATAAGCATGGGGTCCTTCTTCTTCAAAGTGCCACAGGCAAATGCTGGTTGTAGACTTTGTAATCCTAATCAATCAATCTTCACTAAAATCAATCAAACCTGCAACATTACAAGTTACAGCCACAAGGGTCAATACATTTGAATTGTATTGGCAAGTTTCACTACTATGTTGAATATAAGTGGATCCTATCATTACATGCATATTTGGCTAAGTAGAGTTTTAGGCTTATTTGCATAAAGCAATATTTTATCCTGAATTTTCAAAATGGTTTTGGTCCTTTGTCAAATCTTTGAAAACTTCTTGGTAAAGTCCAAGGGTTTAAGTTGTTATCAAAATCTCCTTGAACTACTTGGTAACCCCAAGTGTTCAAGTCTTCAACAAAATCTCTTGAGCTCCTTGGTAACCCCAAGTACATCAAGTTTTAACCAAATCTCTTGAGCTCCTTGGTAACCCCAAGTGCATCAAGTTTTATCAAATCTCTTGAGCTCCTTGGTACCCCCAAGTGCATCAAGTTTTAGTTTTATAAATTGGAATGTCGAGATCTCCCATAGTTCAAACTTTAGTTGCTCAGTATTGTCCATAACCGGGGACACGGCTAAGTACTTATATTTTATTATCTTCTGCAGAAGGAGTACACTTTACCCACATGTCACAATCCCATCCTTTTGCCACCAGTGGCCACTGGATTAGTGCTCACCAAGATGGAGCACTGGCAGATTGAGAATGTGACGAAGTCTTTCCAAAAGGTCCTCCCATACACCATTGCTAGCTTGTCTTAAGCACCCATGAAGGATTCCAGGTCCTCATGTCCAGTAAACTAAAGACAATGCATGGGTCTTCCTAATGTAGTTGACTAAGCCAGAGCCATAATAGCATGTGGTTGCACACGAAAGCCACAATTGGAGAAACATGTTCAATCTCTAAGTTTCCTGGGTGGTTTCTTTTGGAGCACAACACAAAGAGATTGCCATAGACATGGTTTATTTTGTTTCCACCTTCTCCAAACTCAAAGTATCCTGGGCCACCCAGGTGGTTCATTGAGTCCTTGTTTTATTATATAAAATCACAAGTCCTTTTCTCAACTTCATAAAATCTCAACATGTATCTCTTTTCAAAATAAGGCATGGCTAAGCATGTAACCACTACATTGTTTTCTCTAAGGAAAGTATAGGGTATCCTATTAGGATTTAGCATAACATAAGTATAAAATTATTTTCATGCATGTTTCAAAATCCACTAAGTATAATGAAAATAGTAGGACTTTTAGATGATAGTGTAACTTGCCTTTTGGTAGGGAATGTTGGTTCACTCCTTGATCTTGCTAGTCTCACACTTTTCTAACTTCACTACAAGTCAATCAAGTAGACACAAAATCAACTAGCATTCCAAACCAATAATCAATCAAACAATTTCACACACATAAAACAATGGGATCTAAGTCATGCATGTAAGCATGCAAGAGATAGTTTTATTTGCAAAGATAGTCTCCATTAGGCTTCTAAACTTTGTAAGGTCCATAGTGGTCATTTACCAAAATGGAAAAGTCTTTTGCAAAAGGGTTTTATCCAAAAATCATTTTTAAATCCATTCATCATTTTATGTGGTGAAAAACATTTTTATCAAAGCAACAACTTTAAGTGGTTCACCAAATAAGTTGTTGTTTCTCAAAATTTGATGTTTAGGGTCAGTAGGTTTGATCCAAATCATTTCCCTAAAATTTTTACTCCAAAAACATTTTCATAAACAAAACAATACTTTTATTTGACTAGAAATGGGCTAAGTCAAATAATCCATCCTAATCTTCACCAAATCTATTTCCAAAACCATGGGTTGGTTCCTAGGGTTATTAAGTTCACAACAAACTAATTTGCCAAGGTTTCATTCTCAAAATCATTTTTGAATCATTTTTCTAATCTAAACAAGCTTACAAATGTTTCTGCAAAAATAAACCATCTAACCGTTACTATTTACTAAACCAATGGCATGGTTGGCTAGGGCTTGCTCCACTGATTCCAATGATATCAAATTTGCAATTTTTGGACGTGTGGATCGAAAGTTACAAAGGTTTGAAATTCACATTCTATTCTGATTTCAATTCTGTTTTTAAACAGAACTGGTGACACGCGGCACTATCTAATTGGACGGTACCGGTTCGGCCAGATCGGCAACATGGACCGCAGGATCTAAAGTGAAATGTGCGGCGCAGGATCGATCTTACCCTTTCGATAAGTCAATCAGTCGTGTGCATCGGATCTAGATCGGACGGCTCCTACTGACTAGCCAAAAGCTGGCGGCGCTAGGCCAACGGCGAGCGGCGGAGCGGCCAGATAGTGGCGGCGCTGGCGAGGCAGGAAGAGAGAAAGGGAGGGAGTAAGCTTACCAGAATCGCGAGGATGTGGTGATGCTCAAAGTGTGGTCGACGTGGCAGGGGCGCTCGGGAACAGTGGCGATTGCTCGTCGGAGACGTCGTCGGCGTCGGGTGGTTCTGTCCGCGGTCGAGGGCGACGCTGTAGATCACGCGGAGGCAAACAAAGGGTGTGGTCAGACGCGTAAGATCAAGGAGATGACGCGTGCGTGAACTAGAAGGCGCGGGGTGGTCTGGTTTACCTGGGAGTCGTCGTCGCAGTTGAAGACAGACGGCGGCGCTCAGAGCTTGGTCGGAGTCGACGCTCAGGGACGCCCGCGGTCAAACGAGGGGCTCGGACAGATGCGTCATGAGGTGGGGAAGGTGTGGGATAGGTCGAGGAGGCACGGGGTTGTCAGGCTCGGCCGGAATCGACAAGGAGGGTCGTCGGAGACAGAGCTGCTCGGGGAGAAATTTGGGCGGCCTGGGGGCGTGTCGAGATGGGGCGACAGAGGGGAAATGAAGAGGAGGGACAGGCGTCTTAACGTGCATGGTCAAGGTGAGTGATGGTGGCCGCGTTAAGACGAACTGAAGCTGCAGAATCACTGCAGGAAACGGCCGGTGTCGTCTGCGCGAGGAAGAAGGTGAGCTGGGAAAGTGGGGTCGGTCGGTCAGTGGGAAAGGAGCGAGGGGGAGGTCCACCAGTCATTGGTTCTGCGGGTCAGGGAGTTGGTGTGAATCGTTTTCTTTCGGGGAGGGGAGCTGGGCTGGTTTGTTGGGCTTCCTGGGCTTGGCCGGCTGGGCTGGTCCAGATCCTATTTTTTTCCTTTCTGCAATCTTTTTCTTTTTCTAATTCCAATTTCTGTTTTGAAATTTCAAACAAACAAACATCAACCAAATCAATTCAAACAACCTTCAAACTCTGCAACTATGAATTTGGTTCTGTTTAGTAACATCAATCAAAATTCCAAAATCAAAATAATAATTTTATTTTAGGGTCCATTATTATTTAAATAAATAGACCTTGTTTAATAAATCAATTAGGATTTGTTTTATTTAAAAACTCCTTTTGCAATCTAAATATTTTCAAAACCAAAACAGTAGGTTTTATTTGGGAATATAAAATACTTGGGAAACTTATTTTAAATAATAATAAGTTTTGATGTTTTGGAAATAGTAAAACCTTTATTAATAAAACTTGGATATTAAATCCTTATTACTTTATTTAAACAAACCTTTACTAATTTTATCAAAACAAAATGTTTTATTTCAAAAGCTTGGCCAAGGTTTAATTTGGCTCTATAAAATAATCTTTATTAATAAAACTTCGATTTCATTTGAAAACCAAATCTTTTTATTTAAGAGATCCAAAATAGTAATTTTTAAATATTTTTTTTATTTTCCTTTAATAAATGTTTTATCTTTTTAAATCCCTTTAGGATTTTATTTGATTCAACTTGGTTTGAAGTTCCAATTGAATTCAAAAAGTTTCTTCTGGCCCTGAAAATCAACAAAGTTTTATTTTATTCATTTATTTTTCACATTACAAGATTTGGAAAATCTTGGGATGTGATAGGCTACCACCCTTAAAATAAATCTCGTCCCGAGATTTGGGAAGGCTAGGGTTACAAATAGGCTCAAAACAACTAGGGTACTACCACCCTTAATATATTTTCAAACAAAAATTACATAATGTCCTTCTTGGGATCCTAGAAAGGCTTCTCTGGGCAAACATTTGCATTGTGTCCTTAGTTTCCATGCTTGACTCATGGGCCAAGGTTGAGTTTCTCCATAGGCTTGTTCAACTTGTTCTTCATCTTTTCTGGACAGTTGCTTGCATAATGTCCTGGGTTCTTGCAATTGAAACAGTGGATATCTTTGAGTTCTTCACGTGGCTCTTGTGGACAAGTTGCTACATAATGGCCTAGCTCTTTGCAGTTGTTGCACACTACTTGGCCAATCTCTTTATTCTTCAGGTTCTCTGGGCACTCACCAGAATAGTGTCCCATTTCCTTATATTTATGACATTGCACATGGCTTTTGTCCTTCTTTTGCTTCTTGGGTTTCTTTGATCCTTTGAACTGGGTTGTCTTGTTTAGAGGTATAAGTGATCCTTTTCCTTTGTCATCAACCTTCCTGGTAGACTTGGATCCTTCTTGTTTCCTTTGTTCCACAATGGAGTAGATGGGGCATTGGATAGGGACATGGTTATTTCCTTCACATAGGTAGCAAGTAGCTTGAGAAGTGGGACATTGTCCAACAGGATGTTTCTCTTCACAGTTGGGGCATTGATCTCCATGCTCCCTGGAAGTATGATCCTTGTCTCCACAAATAACGCAAGCTGGGGCTCCATCTAGAATAACATTTTTGTCATCCTTGTTGTCATAAACTTTCTTGGAGTAGTTTTCTTCCATTTTGATCATCTGATCAGTCACCTTAAGCATCAATTGGGATTGATCTTCCAAAAACTTTTGCAGGGCTGGGTCTTTATCACTAGTGTTGGCTATGAACTGAGCTGTCATTTGATTCAACTGGTGTTGGGTTGCTATGAGCTCTTTCATGCTGTCCTCTTGGTTGGTGTTGGTGTCATCAACCTTGATGTTGGAGTCTCTTGGAGTAGTCATCTGTTTGGGTTGAATGAAGATTAGAATAGGCAAGATATTTCTAAGGAATCAATCCTAATCACACACATCACAATTCACACAAGCAATGTGCATGCTATCACAAACCAAACATTTCACTCAAACAACAAAGTTCAAGCTCACACTTAGGCAACAAAATATTTTTGTTACACCACATGAGTTGGTGTGTTTTACTTAACTAAAATATGGTGGTCCATCTATATGGTTCAATTGTGATCTTTCCATCCTTCTTGGTTGATTCTTCTTTACATGAGATCATGGTTTCCTTATTAAAAACTCTTGGTTACCTTGACTTCTAGTGAAGTGAACTCCTTCTAACTTTTGCATTCCCTCAGTCTCTAAATCTTGAGCAAGATTTCCTTGTCTCACATGTAGTCATTAGTGATATCCAAGTTGGAAGTCCTTTGTGAACATGCTGAAGATGTTGAAGTCATTAGAGTTGAAAATGTTGAAGAAGTCCTTTGCACATGATGAAGTCTTGGGCCATGGGGTAAGTTTTTCCATCAAGTTGAAGTAGAAGATATGTAGAGTTGAAACCAAAGTGGTTGAGGAAAGAGTTTACAAGTATCTTTGTAAATAAGTTTTTAGAACAAATACAACTCCTATTTTTCTAAGGGTTTTTGTCCAATCCTAGGGTTACAATCCTACACGCAACACAATGCTCTGATACCATCTGTAGAGGGAGTGTCCCAACCTTTATTAACATAAGGTGGTGTCCCCTGTGTTTACAATGCTAGTCCCTGGATCAATAGCTAGCATCCATAGTTTTAGATGTAATATCATGATACAAAGGTCATAGTATAACTGTATAACCAGGAATAACAAAATTTTATTACATCTTTTCATAGCTCATTTGGCTAATACATTACATTGCAGCGGAATAACTATAAGCATGGGGTCCTTCTTCTTCAAAGTGCCACAGGCAAATGCTGGTTGTAGACTTTGTAATCCTAATCAATCAATCTTCACTAAAATAATCAAACCTGCAACATTACAAGTTACAGCCACAAGGGTCAATACATTTGAATTGTATTGGCAAGTTTCACTACTATGTTGAATATAAGTGGATCCTATCATTACATGCATATTTGGCTAAGTAGAGTTTTAGGCTTATTTGCATAAAGCAATATTTTATCCTGAATTTTCAAAATGGTTTTGGTCCTTTGTCAAATCTTTGAAAACTTCTTGGTAAAGTCCAAGGGTTTAAGTTGTTATCAAAATCTCCTTGAACTACTTGGTAACCCCAAGTGTTCAAGTCTTCAACAAAATCTCTTGAGCTCCTTGGTAACCCCAAGTACATCAAGTTTTAACCAAATCTCTTGAGCTCCTTGGTAACCCCAAGTGCATCAAGTTTTATCAAATCTCTTGAGCTCCTTGGTACCCCCAAGTGCATCAAGTTTTAGTTTTATAAATTGGAATGTCGAGATCTCCCATAGTTCAAACTTTAGTTGCTCAGTATTGTCCATAACCGGGGACACGGCTAAGTACTTAGATTTTATTATCTTCTGCAGAAGGAGTACACTTTACCCACATGTCACAATCCCATCCTTTTGCCACCAGTGGCCACTGGATTAGTGCTCACCAAGATGGAGCACTGGCAGATTGAGAATGTGACGAAGTCTTTCCAAAAGGTCCTCCCATACACCATTGCTAGCTTGTCTTAAGCACCCATGAAGGATTCCAGGTCCTCATGTCCAGTAAACTAAAGACAATGCATGGGTCTTCCTAATGTAGTTGACTAAGCCAGAGCCATAATAGCATGTGGTTGCACACGAAAGCCACAATTGGAGAAACATGTTCAATCTCTAAGTTTCCTGGGTGGTTTCTTTTGGAGCACAACACAAAGAGATTGCCATAGACATGGTTTATTTTGTTGCCACCTTCTCCAAACTCAAAGTATCCTGGGCCACCCAGGTGGTTCATTGAGTCCTTGTTTTATTATATAAAATCACAAGTCCTTTTCTCAACTTCATAAAATCTCAACATGTATCTCTTTTCAAAATAAGGCATGGCTAAGCATGTAACCACTACATTGTTTTCTCTAAGGAAAGTATAGGGTATCCTATTAGGATTTAGCATAACATAAGTATAAAATTATTTTCATGCATGTTTCAAAATCCACTAAGTATAATGAAAATAGTAGGACTTTTAGATGATAGTGTAACTTGCCTTTTGGTAGGGAATGTTGGTTCACTCCTTGATCTTGCTAGTCTCACACTTTTCTAACTTCACTACAAGTCAATCAAGCAGACACAAAATCAACTAGCATTCCAAACCAATAATCAATCAAACAATTTCACACACATAAAACAATGGGATCTAAGTCATGCATGTAAGCATGCAAGAGATAGTTTTATTTGCAAAGATAGTCTCCATTAGGCTTCTAAACTTTGTAAGGTCCATAGTGGTCATTTACCAAAATGGAAAAGTCTTTTGCAAAAGGGTTTTATCCAAAAATCATTTTTAAATCCATTCATCATTTTATGTGGGGAAAAACATTTTTATCAAAGCAACAACTTTAAGTGGTTCACAAAATAAGTTGTTGTTTCTCAAAATTTGATGTTTAGGGTCAGTAGGTTTGATCCAAATCATTTCCCTAAAATTTTTACTCCAAAAACATTTTCATAAACAAAACAATACTTTTATTTGACTAGAAATGGGCTAAGTCAAATAATCCATCCTAATCTTCACCAAATCTATTTCCAAAACCATGGGTTGGTTCCTAGGGTTATTAAGTTCACAACAAACTAATTTGCCAAGGTTTCATTCTCAAAATCATTTTTGAATCATTTTTCTAATCTAAACAAGCTTACAAATGTTTCTGCAAAAACAAACCATCTAACCGTTACTATTTACTAAACCAATGGCATGGTTGGCTAGGGCTTGCTCCACTGATTCCAATGATATCAAATTTGCAATTTTTGGACGTGTGGAGCAAAAGTTACAAAGGTTTGAAATTCACATTCTATTCTGATTTCAATTCTGTTTTTAAACAGAACTGGTGACACGCGGCACTGTCTAATTGGACGGTACCGGTTCGGCCAGATCGGCAACATGGACCGCAGGATCTAAAGTGAAACGTGCGGCGCAGGATCGATCTTACCCTTTCGATAAGTCAATCAGTCGTGTGCATCGGATCTAGATCGGACGGCTCCTACTGACTAGCCAAAAGCTGGCGGCGCTAGGCCAACGGCGAGCGGCGGAGCGGCCAGATAGTGGCGGCGCTGGAGAGGCAGGAAGCGAGAAAGGGAGGGAGTAAGCTTACCAGAATCGCGAGGATGTGGTGATGCTCAAAGTGTGGTCGACGTGGCAGGGGGCGCTCGAGAACAGTGGCGATTGCTCGTCGGAGACGTCGTCGGCGTCGGGTGGTTCTGTCCGCGGTCGAGGGTGACGCTGTAGATCACGCGGAGGCAAACAGAGGGTGTGGTCAGACGCGTAAGATAAAGGAGATGACGCGTGTGTGAACTAGAAGGCGCGGGGTGGTCTGGTTTACCTAGGAGTCGTCGTCGCAGTTGAAGACAGACGGCGGCGCTCAGAGCTTCGTCGGAGTCGACGCTCAGGGACGCCCGCGGTCAAACGAGGTGCTCGGACAGATGTGTCATGAGGTGGGGAAGGTGTGGGCTAGGTCGAGGAGGCACGGGGTGGTTAGGCTCGGCCGGAATCGACAAGGAGGGTCGTCGGAGACAGAGCTGCTCGGGGAGAAATTGGGGCGGCCTGGGGGCGTGTCGAGATGGGGCGACAGAGGAGAAATGAAGAGGAGGGGCAGGCGTCTTAACGTGCATGGTCAAGGTGAGTGATGGTGGCCACGTTAAGACGAATTGAAGCTGCAGAATCACTGCAGGAAACGGCCGGTGTCGTCTGCGTGAGGAAGAAGGTGAGCTGGGAAAGTGGGGTCGGTCGGTCAGTGGGAAAGGAGCGAGGGGGAGGTCCACCAGTCATTGGTTCTGCGGGTCAGGGAGTTGGTGTGAATCGTTTTCTTTCGGGGAGGGGAGCTGGGCTGGTTTGTTGGGCTTCCTGGGCTTGGCCGGCTGGGCTGGTCCAGATCCTATTTTTTTCCTTTCTGCAATCTTTTTCTTTTTCTAATTCCAATTTCTGTTTTGAAATTTCAAACAAACAAACATCAACCAAATCAATTCAAACAATCATCAAACTCTGCAACTATGAATTTGGTTCTGTTTAGTAACATCAATCAAAATTCCAAAATCAAAATAATAATTTTATTTTAGGGTCCATTATTATTTGAATAAATAGACCTTGTTTAATAAATCAATTAGGATTTGTTTTATTTAAAAACTCCTTTTGCAATCTAAATATTTTCAAAACCAAAACAGTAGGTTTTATTTGGGAATATAAAATACTTGGGAAACTTATTTTAAATAATAATAAGTTTTGATGTTTTGGAAATAGTAAAACCTTTATTAATAAAACTTGGATATTAAATCCTTATTACTTTATTTAAACAAACCTTTACTAATTTTATCAAAACAAAATGTTTTATTTCAAAAGCTTGGCCAAGGTTTAATTTGGCTCTATAAAATAATCTTTATTAATAAAACTTCTATTTCATTTGAAAACCAAATCTTTTTATTTAAGAGATCCAAAATAGTAATTTTTAAATATTTTTTTATTTTCCTTTAATAAATGTTTTATCTTTTTAAATCCCTTTAGGATTTTATTTGATTCAACTTGGTTTGAAGTTCCAATTGAATTCAAAAAGTTTCTTCTGGCCCTGAAAATCAACAAAGTTTTATTTTATTCATTTATTTTTCACATTACAAGATTTGGAAAATCTTGGGATGTGACAGTGACTCACAATCAGATTGGTTCTACTAATACGATCACCGAGCTCTTCGCAAAGCTGAAGGCTGCGGAGGTGGATATCAAAAAGGATAATCATGTGTTGATGGTCAACAAGCCCCCCACCTTCAAGAAAGGTAAGGGTGCAAAGAAGCCCTTCAAGAAAGGCGGCGGCAAGCGCGTTGCCCCTGCTGAGAAGAAGCTCAAGTCTGGTCCTAAGCCGGACACTGAGTGCTTCTATTGCAAGGACAAGGGTCACTGGAAGCGCAACTGTCCGAAGTACTTAGCGGACAAGAAGGCTGGCACCATCAAAGGTATATTTGATATACATGTTATTGATGTTTTCCTAACTAGCCCTCGTTGTAGTGCCTGGGTATTTGATACTGGTTCAGTTGCTAATATTTGTAACTCGAAACAAGAGCTACGGAATAGACGGCGGCTTGCGAGGGATGAGGTGACGATGCGTGTTGGCAACGGATCAAGAGTTGATGTGATGGCCGTCAGCACGCTCTCCTTAGTTTTACCTTCGGGATTAGTTTTAAACCTCAATAAATGTTATTATGTGCCTGCGTTGAGCATGAACATTATTTCTGGATCTTGTTTATTGCAAGACGGTTCTTCATTTAAATCGGAGAATAATGGTTGTTTTATTTATATGAGTAACATCTTTTATGGTCATGCACCTGTTGTGAATGGTTTATTTCTTCTAAATCTCGAAAGGGATGAAACACACATCCATAACATTGAGGCTAAGAGATGCAAAGTAGATAGTGATAATACTACTTATTTGTGGCACTGTCGTCTAGGTCATATTGGTGTAAAGCGCATGAAGAAACTCCATTCTGATGGACTTTTGGAGTCTCTTGATTTTGAATCATTTGACACATGCGAACCATGCCTCATGGGCAAGATGATCAAAACTCCGTTCTCCGGTATGATGGAGCGAGCAACAGACTTGTTGGAAATCATACATACCGATGTATGCGGACCGATGAGTGTTTCGATGCGCGGTGGATATCGCTATTTTCTCACTTTTACCGATGACTTAAGTAGATATGGGTATATCTATTTAATGAAACATAAATCTGAAACATTTGAAAAGTTCAAGGAATTTCAGAATGAAGTGGAGAACCATCGTAACAGAAAGATTAAATTTCTACGATCCGATCGTGGAGGTGAATATTTGAGTTATGATTTTCTCACGCATCTTAAAGCAAGTGGAATCGTTTCGCAACTCACGCCACCCGGAACACCACAACGCAATGGTGTGTCTGAACGCCGGAATCGAACCCTATTAGATATGGTCCGATCAATGATGTCTCTTACTGATTTGCCGTTATCATTTTGGGGTTATGCATTAGAAACCGCTGCATTCACTTTAAATAGGGCACCATCTAAGTCCGTTGAGACGACACCGTATGAACTGTGGTTTGGTGCTAAACCTAAGTTGTCGTTTCTTAAAGTTTGGGGATGCGAAGCTTACGTCAAGAAGTTGATGCCGGACAAACTCGAACCCAAAGCGGAGAAATGCGTCTTCATAGGATACCCTAAGGAAACTATTGGGTATACCTTCTATCACAGAACCGAAGGCAAAGTGTTTGTCGCAAAGAACGGTTCCTTTCTTGAGAAGGAGTTTCTCTCAAAAGAAGTGAGTGGGAGGAAAGTAGAGCTAGACGAGGTTATTGAACCTTCTCTTGAATTGGAGAGTAGCGCAGCACCTGAAATTGTTCCAGTGCCGCCTGCACCAACAATAGAGGAAGCTAATGACAAGGATCATGAAGCTTCGGACGATGCTGCTACTGAATGTCGCAGGTTGACAAGGTCGCGTGCCCCTCCTGAGTGGTATGGCAACCTTGTCTTGACTGTCTTGTTGGTAGAAGACAGTGAACCTACGAACTATGAGGAAGCGATGATGAGCCCAGACTCTGAGAAATGGCTAGAGGCCATGAAATCCGAATTGGGATCCATGAGCGAAAACCAAGTATGGACTTTGGTGGACCCTCCTAGCGACCGAAAGGCCGTTGAGTGCAAATGGATCTTCAAGAAGAAAACGGACGCGGATGGTAATGTTACCGTCTATAAAGCACGGCTTGTCGCGAAAGGCTTTCGACAAGTTCAAGGTGTTGACTATGATGAGACTTTCTCTCCCGTAGCGATGTTTAAGTCCATAAGGATTTTATTAGCAATTGCTGCGTTTCATGATTATGAAATATGGCAGATGGATGTCAAGACTGCGTTCCTCAATGGCAACATTGATGAAGAGTTGTATATGATGCAACCCGAAGGTTTTGTCGATCCTAAGGATGCTGATAAAGTATGCAAACTTCAGCGTTCCATTTATGGACTGAAGCAAGCATCTCGGAGTTGGAACCTTCGTTTTGATCAAGTGATCAAGAGCTTTGGATTTGTTCCAAATTGCTACGAAGCTTGCATCTACAAGAAAGTGAGTGGGAGCTCGGTGACATTTCTGGTACTATATGTGGATGACATATTGATTATTGGAAATGACATTAACATGCTTAACGATGTGAAGAGTTATTTGAACAAGTGTTTTTCAATGAAAGACCTAGGTTAAGCTGCTTATATATTGGGCATCAAAATCTATAGAGATAGACAAAGACGCCTGATAGCTTTAAGCCAGAGTACATACCTAGACAAAGTTCTGAAAAGGTTCAGAATGGATAAGGCAAAGAAAGGTTCAGTGCCTATGTTGTCAGGTAAGATATTGAGAAAGGCTCAGTGTCCAGCTACGGTAAATGATAGCAAAGCTATGAGCAAAGTGCCTTATGCCTCGGCCATAGGTTCTATCATGTATGCCATGTTGTGTACTAGACCGGATGTGTCCAATGCTCTTAGTTTGACGAGCAGATATCAAAGTGATCCAGGAGTGGAACACTGGACAGCCTTGAAGAACATCCTAAAGTACCTAAATAGAACTAAAGAAATGTTCTTAGTCTATGGGGGTGATGAACAGATCGTCGTAAAAGGTTACGTCGACGCTAGTTTCAACACCGATAAGGATGATTCTAAACCTCAGACAGGATACGTTTATATTTTGAATGGAGGAGCTATGAGATGGAGAAGCTGCAAGCAAAGCGTGATCGCGGGATCTACAGTAGAAGCGGAATACATGGCTGCTGCAGAAGCGTCAAGTGAAGGAGTTTGGATCAGGAACTTCATCACTGAGCTTGGCATGGTTTCAAGTGCATTGGACCCACTGGAGATATTGTGTGACAACACTGGCGCCATAGAACTCGCTAAGGAACCAAGGTATCATCCAAAGACCAAGCATATCAACCGCAAGTTTCATATAATCCGAGATTATATAGCAGATGGAGATCTGAAGATTAGCAAAGTACATACAGATCTGAATGTCGCAGATCCATTGACTAAACCTCTTCCACGTGTAAAACATGATCAGCACCTTAGTGCCATGGGTGTGATATTGTTGCCAAATATAAACTAGATTATTGACTCTAGTGCAAGTGGGAGACTGTTGGAATTATGCCCTAGAGGCAATAATAAAGATGTTATTATTATAATTCTTGTTCATGATAATGTTTATATTCCATGCTAGAATTGTATTAAGCGGAAACTTTAATACTTGTGTGGTTTGTGAACAACACCGTGTCCCTAGTACGCCTCTATGGACTAGCTCATTGATTAATGATGGTTAAGGTTTCCTAATCATGGACATGAGTTGTCGATTAAAAATGAGATCATATCATTGGGAGAATGATGTGATGGACAGACACAAACTAAGCGAAGCAATTAGATCGTGTCATCGTGTTCATCTTTGCGAAGCTTTTCTTATGTCAAATATTGTATTCCTTAGACCATGAGATAATACAACTCCCTGGTATCGGAAGAAAGCTTTGAGGTCATCAAACGTCATCCTATGAGAGGGTGATCATAAAGGTGTCTCTCAGGTGATCGGAAAGTACCTGTTGGGTTGTATGTATCGAGATGGGATTTGTCCCTCCCAAGTTGGAGAGATATACTTCGGGCCCACTCGGTAATCGATATCAACACCGCTTGCAAGCATGTGGTTAAGGAGTTAATCACGAAGTGATATCGGATTACGGAACGAGTAAAGTACTTGCTGTGAACGATATTGAACTAGGTATGACGGTACCGACGATCAAATCTCGGGCAAGTAAAATATTGCGAGACAAAGGGAATATATACATGGGATTGTTTGAATCCTGGCATCGTGGTTCATCCGATATGATCATCGATGAATGTGTGGGAGTCAATATGGGTTTCCAGACCCCGCTGTTGATTATTGATAGAAGATCATGTCTGCATGTTCTCGAACCCGAAGGGTCACACACTTAACGTGTCTCGATGCTAGGATAGATTGGATAATTGGTTTCTGAGTTTTTGTTCAGAGTCTTGGATGGGATCCGGGATATCACGAGAGGTTCTGGAATGGTCCGGAGAATAAGATTCATATAAGGCAGTGCAGTTTTTGGAGTTCGGAATTGTTCCGGGTTAATCGGTATTGTACCGGAAGCTTCTAGAACCTTCCGGAAGGGGACCAACGTGGTCCCACCTGTCGGGAGGGGGCATGGGCCTATGAGGGAGTGCCCTGGCCGCATTGGGCCAGGGGCACAAGGCCCCATAGGGCCCAGCCGGCCAACCAAGGGCTAAACCCTAATTGGAGCTTCTAGAAGGGGGGGTTTCCTTTGCCCCCACTTCTCCCTCCTTTGGCCGCCGGCCTAGGGCTTCGGGGAGGGGTTAGGGCTGGCGCCCACCCCTCTATATATAGAGGGATGGGGCGCACCACCCCCCACACCTTCCCCTCAAGCCTAGTCGCCCTGCTGCCCTCCTCTCTCTCTCTCCCTCCCGACTGCGTGTAGGCGAAGCCCTGCTGCAGAAACTCTCCACCACATACACCGCGCCGTCGCGTTGTAGATCCAATCCGTCTCTCCACCATACTTGCTGTACCAAGGAAGGAGGAGACGTCGAGGTGCTGCATGTGTGCATCTCCCGGAGGCATCGCCACTTGCGGTGCTAGATCGGATCGGATCGCGAGGAGGAGAAGCGAGTACGACTACATCACCCACGTTCCAACGAACGTTCCGCTGTGCGAATCTTCAAGGCTATGAAGATCTAATTCAATCTCTCTCGTTGTTTGCATCTCCTAGATTAGATCTTGGCTTCCCTCTGTTCGCTTCCGTAGAAAATTTTGATTTACTATGCCGCGAAACCCTTCATAAGCATGCCTAGAATGATGAGTATATGTACAAAAATGAAGACAAATAGAATTCATTATCATCCTCTTACCACACCTCGAGTTGTCATTAATCATCAATATTGCCTTTCACTTGTGTGACTTAAATAATAAGATAAACCAAAATCCAAAGGAGTCACTGAGGACTGCTGAACCCTGCAACGAACTTCACAAAACCAAAGAAGAACAACAAATAATTTTAGGTTTTCGATTTTTTAGAGAAAGCACTGAAAGCAAAAGCAAAGAAAGAAAATCTTTTTGGATTTTCTCAAAGCAAACCAAAGCTAAAAACAAAACAAACAAACCAAGAGAAACAACGGAAATATTTTTGGTCTTTTTGTGTATTGTAAAGCAGAAACAAAAACCAAAAAGAAAGAGAAACATGGATATACAAAGTACCGACGGAACATGATATGTAGATGAGTGTGATGTCGGTATACCTCCCCCAAGCTTAGGCTTTTGGCCTAAGTGGAGATCAATCAAAACACATGTAGTAACCCCAAGCTGGTGGATCATCATAGGAATGATCAAAATCAGGCCCTCACGATGAATAAGAAGAAGAAGCGGACCAATCATAAGAGGGCTGCTGGTATGAATACTCCCCCATGTTGGAGGGCTGAACCGAACTATCCTCGGCATCCTCTCCAACATTCTCCTCTTGCTGGGAGAGTTCCGCCATGTAAGTTCCAAGTTCTTCCTCCGTGAGTGACCATCCTTGCCTGGTATCAAAGTCAAACAAAGCAGGTGCAGGCAAAGGGACTACTTTCTCAGACTTACCCCCTCTCCAACCACACTTGACAAAGGTAATTTCATAAGGTAACTCTTTCAAGCTAGCCCAAGAAGAAACAAATTTATGTTGTACCATGGAACTGAGATCAAGTCTCTCTATGGGAAATTGCAAGTCTAAATGATGAGGCGCTAAACCATGCAAAGCTAACAAACGAGAGGCAATAAGGCCTCCACAAATTCCACCTTTCTCACGGTTAGCAGCAAGACGGAAAGCTATCAAAGCACCCAAGTTATAAGTCCTATCTCATTTCAAGGCGGCTGAGATAAAATCTAGATCAAATGAAGATAATTTTGAAGGGTTCACATCATAGAAAACAAAATTTTCCTACGATGGGAACAAAGCACCAAGATCTATCTACTAGATACAAGCAACGGGTGGATATACATCCATATAATACATACCCTCGAAGACCGTATAGCGTTAACAAGGTTGTACTCGTGGATGATGTAGTCGAACGCTTGCTGATCTCAAGATCATGATGAAGTCCAGCTGGTCCAGCTGGTCCAGCACCATCACGTCCAGCACCGCAAAGCAGTGGTGCATCCGTGATTACACACACATCCGGGTACCCCGATAACCTCCACGCCCTCGCTCCAGCGAAGCAGCAGAAGCAACAAATCCTTCCAGAAAAAGCCACCGGGAACATGTATCTCGCTGATCCGAGACCATGGGTAAATTCTAAAGGGGGAGAGAGATCCTTCACGAGGAGGTGTGTTGTGAGAGGAGGAGAGGGGGGCCTTTTATAGGGAGAGGGGGGGTACCCCAAGGGGTATGGCGCCAAGCCATGGTGGATGCCCCTCTTCCACATTCATCTGGGTGGATCTCCCACTCAAAATGAAAATCCTCTACTCCCATAAAAATGCCTCCACTCAAAAATCCACTCACATGCATTAAATTTCCACCAAATTTAATGCAAGATCTCATTTAAATAAAACTGTTTTATTTATTTATTCAGAATTTTTTAATTACTCTAATTAACAAACATTCACATAAAACCCCTTACAACATTTCAATTTCACATGCAGAACAAGTTTTAGCAATTTCAACCGAAACAGTTTCGGTGTCTAGTGAAATAAATTCCTACGTTTTCCTTTTTCTTTCTCTAGCATATTATTTGCTCCAAATGGTGTCGGTATCCCTTAAGTGTGTCATCCTACGGTTCTCTAATAATGTAGACATGATCGAGACCCCTCGCCGATCAATAATCAGCAGCGGGACCTGGAGATCCGTGCTGACTCCCACATATTCAACGGTGACTTATGTGATCATGTGAACCTTATACGCATGTAACTCAATCCCTTTGTCTCGCGATATTTTACATGTCTGAGATTCGATCATCGGTATCTCCATACCTAGTTTGATCTCATTACCGACATGTACTCTTTTCTCGTTCCCGTGATACAACATCCTAGTGATCAAATCACTTGCTTGCAAGCTAACTAATGTGATATCACCGAGAGGACCCAGAGTATATATCTCCATCATCGAGATGGACAAATTCCACTCTTGATCCATGAGCCTCAACATAACACGTTCATTGCACTGAACTCATCTTTATAGTCACCTTGTTATGATGTGACGTTTGATGTTATCAAGATACTCTTTCGGTGTTAGTGATTGACATGATGTCATGGTCTAAGGACTAATATAACTTCGTATGATGTTATACCAATATAAAAACAATGACCTTGATCGTAATGCTATACTTAGGATGAATATTCATCACATCATTCCAACAATGTTGTGACCTCGTTATTAACAACATCCAATGTCCATGATTAGGAAACCTTTGATCATCTTGTTAATCAACGAGCTAGTTTATAAGAGAGGCATAACTAGGAACTTCCTTTTTGTTTATTAAACACACATGTATTAATGTTTCCGTATTAATACAATTATAGCATGCAAAATAAACTTTTATCATAAATAAGGAATATGATAATAACCATTTTATTATTGCCTCTCGGGCATATTCCCTTCAGTCTCCCACTTGCACTAGAGACAATAATATAGTTTGAAAACTTTGCGTATTGAACACCTATGGCTTTCTGGTGTTCCATATACACGATTTCAAATGGTTAACATAATCTATGGATCTGATGCTTTCAGATCCATGTGTATTTGCATGTCTTTGCGTCTTCATGCATCACTCATTCTCCAATGAGATGGCATTGTATAAATTTGGTCTTTTGGTGATACCTTTAGTTCCTTGGGGTTAAATCATGTCGATACTATTGTCGTACAATATATCTTTAGTGTTATCCCGTTGTGAACCACACCTTAGTTTGATAAGAAACTACTTGACACAAATGCCCTCCTTTGCTGCTACTGTAGAAGTCATATACTTAGCCTTTTGTTGTAGTATATGTCACAATGTCTTAACTTTGGAATTCATCCAAATCCATCATGGAAACTTTCTTTCCATTTCATTGTGCCACCCATAGTTTAAATTGAGATAAACTTCATTTGTATCTTATGACAAAACTAGTATCAATGTAACGCTTTAAAATGAACTATTTGTAACTTATACAAATGGAATATATTCTTAATTCTTTCAAGAGATTATAAGAATATCCTTACTATCGTCCAATGATCATTTTATGATTCATTCTGGTATATGCTCATAACACTTAGAGCATAGGACATATCTGGATGTGTACATATCATGGTATGATTGATCAAAAACATTCTTGTGATTACACTCATCAAGTGTCAAAACACTTGAATCTTGTTTCACTTATCAAGTGTCGATACACTTCAATCTTGATCCAATTTCTTCTCCATGCGACAAGAATCTTTTCTCGTTGTTTCTATATTGAACTCCTTCAATATCGCATATATGTACGTTTGGCATAGCCATATTAGCGTCACAGTCTATCCATATAGATATTTATGCTAAATATTTGGGTTTTGCCTAAGTCTTCATCAAAATGAAATTCTTAACCTTTGTCAATAAAAGATACATCATTTCGAATAAACAAGATGTCCTCCACATAATATATTAGAAATATGTCTCAGTCCTCCCACTTAATTTCTTGCAAATGCAAGCATCTTCATCGTCTCCTGATGAAATTAAACTTCTTTAACAGTTTAATCATGGTGAAGATTTCAACTTCGCGATGCTTACTTCAACCATTGAAGTTTGCATGCCCTTTTTAGCATCCTTTGAATTAACAAAACCCTTTGGATCGTGTCATGCACACGTCCTAGGTAACCATTCTATTAGAAGAACTTTGTTTTGTTTTATTCATCTACCATATACCAAATTATATGTAGTGGTTGCTACTTTAATCCGTCCAGACCAAATATCGTTATGAAAGATCAAATCTTGTCATAGTCAACTCATTGAACATTGTCGTAAAAAATTTACCGACATGTCGACTATTTCATAGATGTGAAACATCCATGTCTGTTTCTTTATAGATCCAAATACGACCGATAGGTTTTTAGACCTTTCCGGAAGGTCTTGCAAGTCCAAAAAACTTGATTTCTCGTGTATGGAACTATCACGGATTTTATAGCTTCAAGCCATTTGACGGAGTCAGGGCCCATCATCGCTTCTTTGCATGTAGTCGGTTCATCATTGCCAAACAATAATGATTTATTCTCAAATATTAGTATTTGATTATTTATCCGACCTACTTGGTTCAATAGGAACTTAGACCTCCGTGACCACAACCTTTCAGGCACGTGAGCCATGAGCATTCTGGATGCCTCCGAAACATTTTCAGGCGCTGCACAACTCAACACATATAGCTAATGTTTGTTAACCTTATCAAAGTTCTATTGTCCTCCCACTTAACTTTTGCAAAAATTCTTTTTTCAAGAAACTTCACATTTCAAGCGACAAACCCTTTTTTCCTCGGTGTTATGGAGGAATACCCAATGGTTATTCGAAATAACCTACAAAGACATGCTCATCCGACTTTGGTTGTAAACATCTTACTTATGCTTTAGCATACCAAAATTTAAGAAAGGACGACTTGGGTTTTACCCCAAACCAGGTGTCATTTCAACAGATCAAGATGAAGCTCTTTTTAGTGTAAAAATGGTAGTCTCTAAAGCTTTAATCTTTTAAAGCATAATGGCAGTTTTATAAATAACACCTTTGATCCAACCATGTCAAACAAGATTTCATTACAAATCTCAAACACTCCATATTCCTATGGTGTTTCGGGAGATGTAAATCTAGGTGTTTTGCTATACTTGCAACTCAGATAAATCCCTTGTTGATAAAATCATAAATCATTTATTTTCTGGTTACACTTGCAACTCAAATAAAACCCTTTATGATAAAATCATAAATCATTTATTTTCTTGTTACAATGATTTTCCACTTCATCTTGAAAATCTTTGAACATTTTCAAATATTTCATACTTCTTTCTCATTAAGTGAATATTCACTCAAATTTCTGGACAAAGCATATGAAGTTGAAATCCATCGCTTATGACTACACATAATGGACTACATACATTGATATGTATAAATTCCAATAATTTAGTCGATCGTTCTTCTTTGGCCTTTTGAACGAAGTTTTAATTATCCTGAGGAAAGTCTCACAAGCGTCACTTGATCAAATCAAAGACTCCAAAATCCATGAAATTGGAGTTTATTCATGTTTTATTTCCAATAAAATTTAAACGGTGATGTCACTTAGTAAGTGATCTTCCAATCATTTGTCTTGCGACATTTTAGCATTAGTTTTATGGATGTGATTTCTCCAACTAGATTTTTAAATCATCCATCTTATATGGAATACGATAATTATTTGAACAATATCTTTTCTCATAATACCTGATTTAAATTACTATTATTAAAACAAATCTTGAAGGTAATGTTTGATGTCAACGAGAAATACAAACAACCGTTTTGTTTCTTTTCGATGAACATCATCACATATTCTCTTGCTAGTTACTTAGGCCATTGTGGTTCATGAATTGCCTCGTTCTGTATGAAATTTCATACCAACCAATTCAGTATCCAATACCCAAGAACCACATTGTTTATCAAGCAAAGAATACAACCATAACATGTATATCATCTATATACCTAAACTGTATATTTACAGTCTTTTCTTTTCTGCCAAATATATTTTATTATATTCTCTTTCAGCATTTCCTTTTCCTTTTTAAAAGAATCTATTAACATCAATAGTGGTGCCATATACATGACACATAGTCCAAAGCGTGTATATTCAAATAATAATACCTTTGGACTTGCACTTTGAAGTAGATCACCATCATCAAATGATCGACATTCTTTCAAAATTTATTCTTTAGTAATCTTTTAGTGTAGTAAACACTTTACATACATCTTGTATTCATCCTTATCATGACGACCTTCATGATCAATCTAATGTAGCTTATAAAGGCTAATCGTGAGTATAATATTACTTTCCAAAACACTTTTGGATGATTAGGATGTCTAGCATCTCCAACCTTTGCAAATTCTTATCCAATATGAGAACATATATTATACTCTATCATATTGCAACCAAAACATTGTTTCAAATATCGTTATATCTGCCACACATGATGGTTTCTGAAACAATTCTTTCAGCTCCTAGATAAACTTGATATTTAAATCAAGAATCATGGAGGCAAACATGATACTTTAGATACTAACACTGGAATTTTCACTCTTGATTTAATACTAATTATTAAACTTCACGGAGTAAACAGAGTTTGCTAAAAGTTTGCAATAGGACTTTAAACTTTTAGATTGACACTCAACACAATACGATACCAGTTCATAAAGTAAATATCCAGAATTCTATAGTTCTATTATCTCAATTATAACTAAGAATAAGGTGGTGAACGAATGCCAATGACTACCACAAATTATGAAAATTCAATTTGATTTAATTTATGATAAATTGAGTTCTACTAATCCAAATTAGAAATGAACTCCCACTCAAAAACGACACCCCTCGTGTCATTTTGGTGATTACATGAACCAAATTCACTACACCAAGTCCGATCATCACGTGAGTCGGTGTAGCTTCAAAGGTGAGCTTCAAATGGGCATCATATCTTCCATATGACTCATGCTTAACCTTTCGGTCCGTGTTCCGAGGACATTTCTGTACATGCTAGGCTCGCCAAGTAAGAACCTTCGTATTCGCGTGTGTAACTATCTTACACCCGAATATGATCGTGGACCCAAGAACACCCGATCATCACGTGATGTCTTGGAGCGACGAAATATAATCGGTGCATACTTAAGGGAGAACACATTTTTATCTTGATATCTAAATGAGGGATCATCTTATTATGCTAATAAAACGCTAAACTAGCAATATAAGATGCAATCAAATATCACATGTGAATTAGTGAAATGATATGGTTCTTGCACTTGATCTCCATTATGTGCATCATGGTATGATCGTCATCATTCCTCTGTATGTAAGTCCAAGGTCTATGGAACTTACACGTTATGTGTGTTGTAAGAGTATTGACTTATACTTTTACTTACAACATCACCATATCATGACACTAGCCCAGCAACAATCTAAATTAGACGCTTCTAATTTATCCATTGCAAGTTTTACTTGGCTTAGGGCTTTCGAAGATAGAACCGTTCTTACCTACGAACATGGAACCACAACGATGATAATCAAATTATTGACAACTCGTTGTAAATAAGATAATGACTATAGTAGGAGAGACAGACACCCGCAAGCCACTTATGCAAAACTAGTTGCATGTCAAGCGTGGAACATGTCTCATGTGGGAGGACATGTAAAGTTTGTCCAGGCCGCTTCATCCCACCATGCCACCAATATCCAAAGTACAAGGAAGAAGTAATAATATGACCATCAGCGCCCACATATTCATATGTGTACTACCCGTGCAAAGCATCTACGCATAGATCCGGCTCTGATACCACTGAAGGGTTCACAACATAGAAAACAAAATTTTCCTACGATGGGAACAAAGCACCAAGATCTATCTACTAGATACAAGCAATGAGTGAATATACATCCATGGAATACATACCCTCAAAGACCTCATAGCATTAACGAGGTTGTACTCGTGGATGATGTAGTCGAACGCTTGCCGATCTCAAGATCGTGATGAAGTCCATCTGGTCCAGCCGGTCCAGCACCATCATGTCCAGCACCGCAAAGTAGTGGTGCATCCGTGATCGCACACACGTCCGGGTACCCTGACAACCTCCGCTCCCTCGCTCCAGCGAAGCAGCAGAAGCAACAAATCCTTCCAGAAAAAGCCACCGGGAACATGTATCTCGCTGATCTGAGACCATCGGAAAATTCTAAAGGGGAGAGAGAGATCCTTCGCGAGGAGGTGTGTTGTGAGAGGAGGACAGGGGGGCCTTTTATAGGGAGAGGGGGCACCCCAAGGGGCATGGCTCCCAGCCATGGTGTCTACCCCCACCTCTTCCACATTCATGTGGGTGGAGCTCCCACTCAAAATGAAAAGCCTCCACTACCATAAAAATGCCTCCACTAAAAAATCCACTCACATGCATTAAATTTCCACCAAATTTAATGCAAGCTCTCATTTAAAAAAAATCTTTTATTTATTTATTTATAATTTTGTTAATTACTCTCATTAACAAACATTCACATAAAACCCCTTACAACATTTCAATTTTACATGCAGAACCAGTTTCAGCAATTTCAACCGAAACAGTTCCAGTGTCTAGTGAAATAAATTCCTGCGCTTTCCTTTTCTTTCTCTGGCATATTATTTGCTCCAAATGGTGTCGGTATCCCTTAAGTGTGTCACCCTACGGTTCACGAATAATGTAGACATGATCGAGACCCCTCTCCGATCAATAATCAGCAGCGGGACCTGGAGATCCATCCTGACTCCCACATATTCAACGATGACTTCTGTGATCGTGTGAACCTTATACGCATGTAACTCAATCCCTTTGTCTCGCGATATATTACATGTACAAGATTTGATCATATGTATCTCCATACCTAGTTTGATCTCGTTACCGACATGTACTCTTTTCTCGTTCCCGTGATATAACATTCTAGTGATCTAATCACTTGCTTGCAAGCTAACTAATGTGATATCACCGAGAGGGCCTAGAGTATATCTCTCCGTCATCGGGATGGACAAATTCCACTCCTGATCCATGAGCCTCAACATAACACCTTTGTACCACTGAACCCATCTTTATAGTCACCATTACGGTGTGACGTTTGATGTTATCAAGATACTCTTCCGGTGTTAGTGATTGACATGATCTCATGGTCTAACGACTAAGATAACTTTGTATGATGTTATAGAAATATAAACACAATGACCTTGATCTTAATGCTATACTTCGGATGAATGTTCATCACATCATTCCAACAATGTTGTGACCTCGTTATTAACAACATCCAATGTCCATGATGAGGAAACCTTTGATCATCTTGTTAATTAACGAGCTAGTATATAAGAGAGGCATAACTAGGAACTTCCTTTTTGTTTATTAAACACACATGTATTAACGTTTCCGTATTAATACAATTATAGCATGCAAAATAAACTTTTATCATAAATAAGGAATACGATAATAACCATTTTATAAATTGCCTCTCGGGCATATTCCGTTCAAATTTACTAGCATTTTTCCTAGCAAGAACACACTTGGCAATGAAATAGGCAAAATATCTAATGGATGGGAGATGAATATTCTGAATTTTACCACTCTTCTTTGAGAAGGAGCATCCTTGGAAAATATCTGTATATAAGTCCATGAGTGGCGTAGGCCTCTCTCTAATCTTATCACATGAACCCCACTGTGGCACTCTAATAGCTGCACAAAAATCATCAAAAGGGAGGTTGATAGCTATATTGTAAATTTTTGTAGTGAACCATGGAGTTATGCAAGGACCAACTAAATCAAAAGTCCTGCACCACAGACATTGTTAGTTTCACATATTGGTAAGGTTCTTCTCCAACAAAATGCTCCAACCTTGTATTAGAAATCAGAGTTTGGAAATCCTGAGGTGGCCACACCACCCCCAGGCACGGCCTGGCCTGGCCCGTGCGGCCAGGGGTGTGGGCCCCTCGTGGCCCTTCTCCGTCCCGTCTTCTGGCTCCGTGAGTCTTCTGGTAAAATAGGAGTTTTGTGGTATTTTCCGGGATTTTTCCTGAAAGTTGATTTCCTGCACAAAAACTAGACACCAAATCAATTCTATTGAAAAGAGCGTCAGTCTGTCTTAGTTGTATCCAAATCACACAAATTAGAGGGAGAAACAATAGCAAAAGTGTTCGGGAAAGTCGGTACGTTTTGTACGTATCAATGGTAAAGATTGTACCAGGGTCCACATTTCACTAGAGGTGTTCTCCTTAAGATAGATAACATGCTAGGTGAACAAATTACAGCGGCGCAATTGACAGGACTGAGCAAGGCATAATAATGCAAATACTAGACATCATGATTCCTATGAGATTTGATTGGGCATTACAACAATATACATAGACCGTCATCCAACTGCATCTATGACTAATAATCCACCTTCAGGTTATCATCCGAACCCCCTCCAGTATTAAGTTGCAAGCAACGGATAACTGTGTGTGTAAAGTAAAGAATACAATTGTTCCATGAACAAAAGATTGTTGTTTTCTCCCTAGTAGTAATAGCACATCTACAACCTTAGAGATTCTTGTCACTTTCCCAGATTACTAGAGGCATGAACCCACTATCGAGCATAAATACTCCTCTTGGAGTCACTAGCATCTACTTGGCCAAGATAGCTACTAGCAACGGAGATCATGCAAGATCACAAACAACACAGACATGATAGAATCAATAATCAATAAGACACGATAGAATCAATAATCAATCTGACATAGTATCTCAATATCCATTGGATCCCCACAAACACAACATGTATGATTACAAATAGATGATCTTGATCATGAACGGAGCTCACAAGTTCTAAACATGATAGCACAAAGGAGGAGAAACAACCATCTAGCTACTGTATGGACCTGTAGTCCAAGGTGGAACTACTCACGCATCATCCCCTGAGGCTGGCATGGTGATGAAGAAGGCCTCTAGGATGATCTCTCCCCTCCGACAGGGTGTCGGTAAGAGCTTCAGATCCCCCGATCTAGGGACGATGGTGGCGGCGGCTATGGACTGTTTCGTGGAGATCTGATTGGGTGCCTAGGGTTTCTACATCGGGGGGCTTTTATAGGCGAAGAGGCGAGGCAAAAGGGCGGCCAGGGGGACCACACCCTGCCCTGGCGCGGTCTATGGTGGGTCCGCACCTGGGGGGGTGGCTGCCCTCTGGAGCCACTCCGTCTCTCCTTCGGTCTCTGTGTTCGTCCAGGTAAAATATTGACTTTGGATTTTGTCCCATCCAATTCGGAGAATATTTCCTTACTAGCTTTTCTGAAACCAAAAAGAGCAGAAAACATGCAACTGGTACTGCGGCATCTTGTTAATAGGTTAGTCCTAGAAAATGTATAAAAAATACCTCAAAGTGTAGACAAAGCATAGCAAAGTTGATACTAAACAAGCATGGAACATCAAAAATTATAGATACGTTTACGATGTATCAACATGTCAATGGGACGGCACCATACCGTGGCCAGGACAAACGGGAGGACGAAGTAAAGCTCGACAAAGGGCTGCCATCGCCTGAGAAGGGCCGCCATCGCCAGAGAAGAAGAAGAAAGGGGAGGCAATGGCACGGGCGTGGGCGCGGGCTGGATCATGTGGATAAGCAGTGGGTCTGACGCTCACATGGTAAAGTTGTGGGTCCCATGCTGATCTAGATAAGTGGAGAGAGGTGTCCACTATGGGAACCAACTTAACACGGCCCCACTTGTCAGCATGTAACGGCAAGGGTCCACTACGGGACCTAATAGACCGCAGCCCCACTTGTCAGCATGTAACGGCGAGGGTCCACTACGGGACCCAAACGAATGCGGCCCCACTTGTCAGCATGTAAGGGCAAGGCTAACGAACAACAAGTTTCAGACCGTGCAAGAGTTTCATAATAGGAGATGGGAAAAAGTGAGGAAAAGTTAAGCGGCTGGGGAAAAGAGAGTACAACTAAGGAACCAAGGGCACGAAAATAGAAATCCTTATTTAAAAATTCCTAAACCCTAAACTACCCTTAAAAAACCAAAACCCTAAGCCCTCAGTACTAAAACCCTAAACCCTTGGCCCATAAACAACCCTAACCAAGAAAGCAGGTATCATGCACTTATAGATCAAAATTTGATATAGTTTCACTAAATTGTGCTAACGCCTTTCTATTCATGAAAGCTCGAGCATTATTGAAAATTACCTAAAGCCTAAACCCTAAGCCCTATACCCCTAAATACCCTAAACACTCAACTCCTGACCCTAAGCTTGGACGTATTATTGAAAAATTCATAAACCCTAAACTACCCCTAAAAAACTAAAACCCTAAACTCTCAATACTAAAACCATAAACCCTCGACCCATAAACAACCCTAACCAAGCAAGCAGGTATCATGCACTCATCATAGATCAAAAATTGAGATACTTCCATTAAATTGCACTAACGCCATTCTAATTCACAAAAGCTCGAACATTATTAGAAATACCCTAAAGCCTTAACCCTATGACCAATACCCCTAAAAACCCTAAACCCCTCAAACCCTAACCCTAAGCTCGAACATATATATTATTGAAAAATTCTTAAACCTTAAAACATGAACTACCCCTAAAAAACCAAACCCTAAACCCTCAATACTAAAATCCTGAACCCTCGGCCCATAAAAAACCCTAACCAAGCTGGTATCATGCACTTATATATAGATCAAAATTTGAGATACTTTCATTATTAAATTGTTGCTAAGTCATTCTATTCCATGAATATATGCATAAAGCTTGAACATTATTGAAAATTCATGAAACCCTAAACCCTAAATTAAATCCCTAAATACCTAAACCCTAAAACCTCAACACTAAACCCCTAAATTTAAGATACTTCCATTAAATTATGATAACGCCATTCTATTCCACGATTAAAAGCATAAAGAGTCTTGAACATTATTGAAAAATCCTGAAACCATAAAACCCTTAACATTAAACCCCTAAACCCTGACCAAGCAAGTATCATGCACTTGTAGATGAAATTTGAGATACTGACATTAAATCGGGCAACGCCATTCTCTTCGATGAATATAAGCATACATATTGAACATTATTGAAAATTACCTAAACCCTAATAACAACCCCTAAACCCTAATCCCTAAATCCCTAAATACTAAAACCCCAAACCCTAAACCCTTCAACCCATAATTAAACCCTAACCAAGCAGGGTATCATGCACTTATAGATCCAAATTTGCGATATTAATTAAATTGTGGTAACACCATTATGTTCCACGATTATAATCATAAAGCTTGAGAATTATTGAAAGTTTGCTAAACCTTAAACCCTAAACCCCTAAATGACCCTGACCAGGAAGGGGTATCATCCACTTGTAGTGGTATGGTATTGTAAGAGATAAGACAAGAAAAAGATAAGATAAGAAGTACTAATGTGTATGGCGGATCTTTTGAATAACCTTCCCTCTCGATGTTTGGGAAGCAAGTGAAAATTTCTAAACCAGAAAAGTTTGAATTTTTTGCCGCCAAGGACCAAAGTGGTTTCCTTAATATATACTACTCCTACTCCACACCAACACGGCTGCCAAACACACCAGAGAAACAGAGTTGCCCCCCCAAAAAGAAGAAACAAGGTTGTCGTACCGAGGAACACGTGCACAGCGCCCCGTTGTGAACGAGGGAGAGATGAGAGGCATCGAAGGAGAGAAAAACACACTTCCAATTTTGCGTGCATAGGTCTTGAAATTTACTACTAGTAGAGTGTACACTGTAAAGGTGGCAGGACTACCTCGTGTCAGAAACCCATCATAATAAAATTTGCTCTGACATCGAACTGCCTTCAACTCCTCTTATCTCTTCGCTGCTGCCCTCTTCCCCTGCCTATGTTTTATTCTCTCTACATGTATAGCGTGTGGATAGTGGTGAGCATATGTCCAAGCAAAATAAATATACACTAGTAGTAAGCTCCACCATTTAGACGGTGTCAAAACGAGACGATTCATGGAACCCACTAAACTGAAGACATCTGCATAGAAGTTTTATAGCTTGGTCATACACTGCTAAGTGGGCCCATTATTTGATTTTTTTCTTAGGGCATCTGCAATCTGTAAAAAAACATACCTTAAGAAATATAGTAGTACATTATGGAAAAAATAAAATTACCTCAAGCTTGTGGGTTTCGCATAGAGTATAGAAGAATCATTTCCCCTTGCATGGAGCAATATGACAAGTTATGTGGGTCCCACCTTGTGGCAAATGTTGACCTTAAACATTGTGGTAATTTACATAAGTCAGGTGGGTCCTACATTACGGATGCCCTTAGATACGCGTGCCTTGTACTCCTCACTTTAGAACTAGCTTGCTCCGGGTGTGCTTTGTGCTTCCTCTTCATGTGAAAGGGAACGAGTGGAGGTGGATAACTTGGGACTAGGAAGGCTGTCCAAAAGTGGCCCCCCACAAAAAAGGAACATAAATGGTGTGCATCCAATGCGATGGGCGTAGAAGGATGAACCCATCCCTTGTCCACCACTTATTAAAAGTAGGAGTAGTACTAGTATCGCGGATGGTGATCTTTTGAATATCCTCCAGCTAAATTTACTACTGCTCACTGTACCCTGTACCTTGTGTCAGAAACTCATCACAGCTTTTCTCTAAGATCGCACCGCCTTCAAATCGTCCTCTTCGCCACCTAGTTTTTTTCAACAAGGGAAACTCCTAGTGGCAATATTGTTTGCCATGACAATATTTTACCACCACTTACTTTAAGATTAAAATCTTACACGGGCGGTGGGAGTATAATTTACACCAAAGACCTAAAAAAGGAAAAATTACATTAAGTTCCATACATCTACCAAAAATGTCCCTAAAAAGGGAAAATTATATCGAGGTCCATTACATCTAGCATGAGGCACCATAAAATTAAGCAAGGAAAACAGTCGGGTCAATTCCTTCTCGAGAAAGCACGTCATCAAGCCATAGTCTTCATACTATTTCCTCTTCGAATGTTTTCAAAATATGGCAAAATTTTACATGGGGGTGGGAGTACATTTTACACCGAGGACCTAAAAAGGGTAAAATTAAATCGTGGTCCATACATTTACACATAGGGACCTAAAAAGGGAAAATTACATAGAGGTCCATATACATATAGCACGACGCACCATCAAATTAATTAAGGAAAACAGTCGGGTCGGCTCCTTCTTGGGAAAGCACCTCATCGATCCATACTCTTCATACTACTTCCTCTTCGATTATATTCAAAATATGGCCAAATTCGGTGACATGCAAATTCTTGGATATTGTCACATCCCAAAATTTTCCAAATTTTGTAATGTGAAAAATAAATAAACAAAATAAATAATTGTTGAAGTTTAGAGTGAAAAGAAACTTTTTGTTTCTAAATGGAAACTTAAAATCCCATCTTGAACAAACTTTGGTTAATGTTTGAATCTAACTAAATTCAAATCAAGTGAAATGCATTCTTCATAAATGCATTTGGAAATTTAAACACTTGAGAAATAAACCAAAACCCTAAAACCCTAATGGAAGAAAAACATTTCCAAGTTATAAAAATTGGTCAAACAAACATTTCAAAATGATCAAGAATGAAAAATAGAAATATTATAAAACCATAGAAATTGGTTTCACTTAATTTGGAACCATAGATAAAATGTTATGAATTTAATAAGATAAGGAAATTTGATTTCCAAAGCTATTAAAGCACCTATCTATAAATCCATACCAAATGGTGAGTAAATAATCCTAAAGAGAGTTAAAAAGATATACAAATATTAAATAATATTTTACCAATTGGAATCACCAAGTTTGGATCTATAAATAAAAGGATATGGTTTTTATAAGATAAAGATAGAAATATTAAATAAGGAATATTTAAAGACTAAATTAAATCTTGGCCTAATACATTAAGCAAATGGAATGAATAGAATCCAAATCCAAATAAAATAAAAGGATAAAGAATTTCCAAATAAAATGGCATTAACCAAATTCTATTTGAATAAAGATAAAATCCCTATTAGAAATGATTAATTAAATCAGGGAAAATAATTTGAATTTACCCAAGTGGAATAAAAATCATTTAATTGACTTAAATGAAATAAAAGAATCATTTAAAATAAAGTTATATGAAATTAAAACTATATTTAATTTCATTGGAATAAAGACAAGTATCCAATTTAAAATGATTAATAACTCATATTAATTTTTTTCCAAGTAATTCAAAGTGAATTATTTGACACCCTAATAATTGAATAAAACTTACTGAAAAGGTTTTGTGGAAAAATGAAATTTAAATAAGGATTTAAAATATATTTGATTAGATACAAAGGCCTATTTTAAATAATTAAAAGATCCTAAAAAGAATAAAAGTTTTATTCCAAAATTGACTTCAGAATATATTATTAAACAGTATTTGAATACACACAAAGTTTGAGAGAAGTTTGAATTCAAATTAATGTTGAATTGATTAAACAAAATCAAAACAGAAAATCAAATGGGAAAAAGAAAAAAAATCAGAACAGAAAAAAATAGAGCAAAGCCAAACCAGTCCAGCAGACCCAGTCTGGCCCAGTTAGCCCATTTACCCTTCCCCGCGAGAAAAACGATTCGCACCAAGGACTCGACCCACTCACTCGCTGACCGCTGGACCCCATCCCCTCTCACTCTCTCACACTGACAACAACACCCCACTGCCACCTCAGCGTCATCCTCACCCGCCGCTGACCTCGCTCCCCTCGCCGGCCGTTTCAGCCGATTAAAGCCCGAGTAAATTCGTGGCATTGACGCAGCCATTACCCCCTGCGACCACGCTCTATTAAGCGCCTGCGTCCTCTCTCTCTTTCCCCTCACTCGCCAGATCCTCTACGCCCCAGGCCGTCTTGATTTTACTTCGAAACTCCGCTGCCTCCGACAAGCTCCGACGATGATTCCGGCCAGCCTCCGTCGCCCCTCGCCTCCTCGACCACACGAACACGATCCCCAGACTCCTGCGCATCTCCCAGTGGCCTCGACTTTCCCGCGCTTGACCCACAGCGCCGGCAACGACAACAACCAGCAGCGCCGCCGTCTGTCTTCTCTCCGACGAGCTCCTCGAGGTAGTGTCTGACCGCCCCTCTTCCCCTTTTTCGCATACAAGCACTCACCGCAACCTTGCGCATCTAACCTCACCTTCCTTTCTCTCTGGCATGACCCGTAGCATCGCCTTCGTCAGCATCCGAGAGCACCCGTCGCCAGGCATCTCTCCCGCGAGCAATCACCGTCACCTCTGTGCGCCCCTGTCCTGCGACAACCACGTTGAGCATCAGTATGTCATGGCAATTCTGGTGAGCATCTCCCTTACTCCTCTCGCTTCCTGTTCTTGCCATTTCGCCGTAGGCAGAGCACGCCGCCGCCAGACGCCGCCGCCAGCGCCGCTGCTTTTTGGTCGAAGCGTGAGAACCGTTGGATCTAAATCAGACGCGTGTGATTAGAATTAACTTGAAAGGGTATGGGTGAACCTGAGCCGCGCGATTAAACTTAGATCCAACGCACTAGATAGGTCGATCCGCATGAACCATTATCGCCCAATAATAATCAGACACGTGGCCTGGAGTTTGTTTTTAAAACAGAAACTTATCTATTAGTTGTTTGGTTTTGTAAAATTCATAACTTTCAAACCACACGTCCAAATTTTGCAAAATTTATATCAATGGAATCAGCAAGACAAATCCTACCCAACCATGCACTTTGTTTAGTAAATTGCTTCTGTTAAATTGATTATTTTTGCAGAAACTTGTGTAGGCATATTTTGAGTATAAAATTCTTTCTAAAATTATTTTGGGGATAAAATCTTTCACAAATGGTTTGTTTTGAACCTACTGACCATATAAACCAACTTGTGGATTCAAAAAAATATTTGGTGAAGCAAAAGAATAAATCTTTGATTTAAAACATTTCTAGTCAAATAAAAATAATGTTTATTTATTAAAAATGCTTTTTGAGGAAACCCTTTGGGAAATGTTTTGATTTAAACTCTCTGACCCCAAACACCAAGTTTTATGATTTAAAAATGTATGTGGTGAACTCTATAAAGATTATTGCTTTGCTAAAAGCATTTCCAAACCACATAAAATATTGATTTGATTTAAAAATGATTTATAAGTAAAATCTTTTGCAAATGGTTTTTCCACTTATATAAAATGACTAATAGGTGTATTAGAATGTTTATAACCTATTAGAAACCACTTTTCCAAATAAAACAAAAAATTTCATGCTTGCATGCATTGCTTTGTTTCTATTATTTTATGTGTTGTTGCTTGAATGGTAGATTGAATTATTGCTTGCTTGATTGAATTATAGTGATTTGAAGAGTGTGAGTATTTCAAGATCAAGGAGTGAACTTATATTCTCTACAAAAAAGGCAAGTGATGCTTCATACCTTTGTCCCATTATTTTCACTATGCATTAGTGATATTTCTAAGTACAACAAAATAATCATATAGAGACGTTGTCCATTAGACGTTTTTCATCTTCGTCTTTACGTAATAATCCAACATTGTATAGAGACGTTTCGTGAGACGTTGTCCTTGTCGTCTCAGGGCTTTAGATAAGATCACGACTACCCACGATCGGCATCTGATTAGTTATCCCTTTCCTCCCTGACTTCGGAAAAAACCATGAAAACCTAGAGCTGCCGCCACATGTTCTGTGCGTACTCTCCCAAAACCAGAGGAGGCGGCTGCCGTAGAGGGGCGCACACACGGCGGGCGTGCGTTCTCACGCAATGGCCCCCTCCATTCCTCCTCTTTCCCCTCCCTATCTCTAGCTCCTCCGACTCCCCCATGGCGGTGTTCCGATCGTCGCTGCTCGTGGGCGGATCCTCCGCGGCACCCCCTAGAAGAGGAGCAGGCGGATGTTCCATGGAGTCGTGTTCCTTGCCGCATCGGAGGTTTTCTCGATCAAGTCTGGACCGAGTCCCTCCTTGCGCCATCCTGCAAACAATTTTGCCCATCTCCGTGCGATGCAAGCTACAGGCCAAGTCCCTCCTTCGGCACCCCAATCATCACCGGCTGTACCTTATGACTTGCTTCAACGAGTACAGGTTTGCCCGCCAATAGGTTCTGTTTTTAATTGCACGTTCCATAAGATTAATGGTTGTGTGAATGATTAGAAGGCTATTATATTTGCATTCCTCTCTGCTTTCACACACGCATAAGCTCTTTTTCATCTAGAAGCTGGGCATGATCGGTGAGGTTGTCATCTGTTTTTATTTCCGTCAGCACAGCCAACAAATGGTATTTTTTTTTTAATTTTAGAATGATACAATACATCCTAGCATATCAGAAAACCAGTAAATAGCTAAGCTTTCTGTATATGGTTAAATTTAAAGCAATATGTGACCAAAGTTGCAGAACTGCTGGAAAGAGGACACATCGATGATTGGTTGCAGATACCTTGTACAGAATAATTATTTGATTCTTGCATTGTGAGGTTTTGGCATGAATTGGAATGAAAAACACAATTCATACTGGCCTCATTCTCCGTGCCGTATCTATTTAGGTTACTCACTGATATTTGTTTTTGAAATTCAAGGTTTTGTTGTTTGGATCGTTTACAAACAGGAGCACATGGTAATGGCTGGGACTAATGGCATGTACAAGATCTATTTTCAGTCAAATAATATATTTTTCATCTACTCAATTTTCTATGGAAAATATCTGGAGAGCCTTCTTGTTAGCGGATCCTTGGTATATTGCCTGAAACCTGAAACTACCTTCACATTTGGAGACACTTTATGCTAAAACTTTCAACTAATGCAGCTATAACCACTGTTTTTCTTTTAGAGTTCTTGGAGAAGATTAATAGTATTGTCTGCCTGAGCAACAAGTATATCACCATCTATCAAGCGCAAACCTGAGCAACAAGTATATCGCCATGTATCAAGCGCAAACCCTTAAAAAATGGCTGGTCAGTTGGCTCCTTATGTCGCCTTGCTCTTAAGTGTGGTCGGACTGCAGAGTTCGCATTTGAATTGGTGTATTGCATTGTTTAAAGGAACTTATGTCTCGTTAACTTACATGCTCTACGGGGTGTTGGGTGATAGAAAAGGACATGTCAAGATGAGTGAACGGACACTATGAAGATATGGGATGCCTGAAAATATAAAGTTCATAGATAGATTTTTATTTCTAGAAAAAATGTATGTAAATTTTTATAATTCCAATTGTATCAGCCGTTGTGGATGCTTTAAACAGTTGTCAACTTAATTAGTTCTCCGCGAGCTACTTTTTTCCTGATGTTATATATGAGAGGTGCAATTTGGTATATGAAATGCCTACATCAGAAAGAAGTGAAAATCATTCTGTTGTTTGTATGTTGTGTACGGTTTCAGTTAGAGAAACTATTAATATTTAAAAAAAATGAAAATGGCATCAGCACGCCAACACGTACATGAATCTATTTGAGACGCAATGTTACGTCACAAGGGATGGTAGAGACATCAAGCCAATCCATATGTGAAAGCGTCTTTAGATTTGTAAAGATGCAAATAAACGTCTCATGTTCTTGTTGACACGCTCACCAAAACGTCCCTATAATCATTGAGACGGTGCATAAGGAGACGCTTATGAGACGCTTTATAATGGCGACTCTATGTTGCCATAGAGATGATATAAAACGTCTTTAGCCCATAGATTATGCGTCTTTACATGACTAATTTCTTGTAGTGGTAGGACTTGCATGGAATTTTTGCTTAGTGTAAACTATGCCATGGGAAATCCTAGTAGATGAAACCTTAGTAGAAATTTCCTAAGTTAAGATTCCTACTACTATCATGCTTAGCTTAGCTAGTAGAAAACAAGGGTGGATTATATTCATGCTATGGAATATTTCTAAGTCAAGGACTTGTGTTTTGTTTAATAAAACAACTAAGTGAATGAATCACCTGGGTGGAATGGAAGGAATGGTTTATGTTGAGTGGTTACAGAAGGCCCATTTCTATGGTTTACCTTGTGTATCTCACTTGTGGATGGCCACCCAGGAACAAAGAGATTTGAGATGTCAAATGTTGAGAAGCTTCAAGTGCAGCCACTTGGCATTATGGGCTCTGCCTGGATCATATAGGTTGCAATAACTTAGCCAAATCGACAGTTGGTGGTAGGGGATTGATAGGTTGGAGCGCGTCCATTCTGGTCTAAGGGAAGGCTTCTGAAAGATCTTGTCTTGGTGAAACCAAGTCTTGTGGGGAAAGTGCACCACCTCTGCAGTGTGAAAAATCTAAGTACTTAGCCATGTCCCTGGTAAAGGACAATTTGAGCATCAAGACATGGAAGCTATCAAGAGTCTCCTCATCCCAATTTCTAAGTTAAAAACTTGTGGTTGAACAAGGGTTGACGGATCACCAATTTCTATTGGGAGATGCCTTGGGTGATTTTGTCAAGCAAAAACTTAGTGTTTTCAAATGATAAGGAAAAATCTATTTTGAGCAAAGCAAGCCTAAGCTCCACTTAGCCAAATGCATATAAATGATAGACTCCACTATATTACCATAGTATCACTGGCCAATACAATTCAAATATATTGACCCTTGTGGCTGTAACTTATTATGGTGCAGGTTTGTTTGATGTTAGTGAAGTTTATTGATTAGGATTACAAGTCTATAACCAACATGACTGCCTGTGGCACTTTGAAGATGAAGGACCCCATGCTATTGTTAAATTCTGCTGCATTGTAATAAGATAGCCAAATGAGCTATGTAAGATGTAATAAATTATTTTATTCCTGGTTATAAAGTTGTATTATGACCTTTGTTTCTTGATATTACATCTTAATTGTGGATGCTAGCTATTGATCCAGGGACTAGCATTGTAAACACAGGGATCTCTACCTTATTAAAGGTTGGGAACCGACAGATATGGGATCATCATCGATATAAAATATGATTTACATATGGCCATGACCTTGGTCGTTCGGCTTGAAATGCACAAATGTTCATACTCATTGACAACTAAGATTAAATTGTTTTAGATTTTACCATTCACTTTTAGGTTCAAATTTTACTCGGATCGGGTGAGTACATTTTACATCAAGTACCTAAAAAGGGAAATTGCATCGATGTCCATACATCCAGCACAAAGCACCATAAAAGTAAGCAAGGAAAATAGACGGGCTGGCTCCTTATCGAAAAAGCACCTCACTGAGACATACTCATCATACTACTTCCTCTTTGATTGATTTCAAAATATGGCCAAATTTTTGTCATGCAAATTCTTGGATATGGGGTTATCATCGACATAAAGTATGATGTACATATGACAATGACCTTGGTCGTTCAGCTTTAAATCCAAAGAATTCAGACTCGTTCACAACTAAGCTTAAATTCATTTAGATTTTACCACTTACTTATTGGTTAAAATCTTACATAGGCGGTGTGAGTACATTTTGCACCAAGGACCTAAAAAGGAAAAATTACATCGAGGTCCATACATCTACCAGAAAAGTCCCTAAAAAGGGAAAATTACGTTGAGGTCCATATACATCTAGCACGAGGCACCATAAAATCAAGCAAGGATAAAACAATCATGTCGATTCCTCTAGAAAATACCTCATCAAACCATAATATTCATACTACTTTCGCTTCGATTGTTTTTAAAATATGGCCAAATTTTACATGGGCGGTGGGATTACATTTTACAACGAGGACCCAAAAAAAGGGAAAATTAAATAGAGGTCCATACATTTACACATAGGGCCCTAAATGGGAAAATTACATCAAGATACATAGACATCTAGCATGAACCACCATAAAATTAATCGAGGAAAATAGTCGGGTCGGCTCCTTCTCGGGAAACGACATCATCGAGCATACTCTTCATACTACTTCCTCTTCGATTGTTTTAAAAACATGGCCAAATGCAGTGCCATGCAAATTCTTGTATGTGGGATCATCATCGACAGAAAATATGATTTACATATGGCCATTAACTTGGTTGTTCGGCTTTAAATCCTAAAATATTCATACTTGTTGACAATTAAGATTAAATTTGTTTAGATTTTACCACTCACTTTTAGGTTAAAGTTTTACACGGATATGGTGAGTACATTTTACATCAAGGACCTAAAACAAGGGAAAATTTCATCGATGTCCATACATCTAGCACGAAGCACCATAAAATTAATAAGCAAAGAAAACAGATGGGTTAGCTACTTCTCAAAAAAGCACCTTATCTAGCCATACTCGTCATACTACTTCCTTTTTTATTATTTTCACAATATGGCTCAATTTGGCGTCATGCAATTCGTGGATTATGGATCATTATCTACATGATGTATGATGTACATATGGCTATGACCTCGGTCATTCGTCTCAAAATCCAAAAATGTTCATACATATTGACAACTAATCTTAAATTCGTCTAGATTTTACCACTAACCTTTAGGTTAAAATCTTACACGAGCAGTGGTAGTACATTTTACACCAATGACCTAAAAAGGGTAAAATTACATCGAGGTCCATACATCTACCAAATAGGGCCATAAAAGGGGAAAATTACATCGAGGTTCATATACATCTAGCACGAGGCACCATAAAATTAAGAAAGGAAAATAGTCGGGTTGGCTCCTTTTCGAGAAAACACCTCATCTCAAGACATACTCTTCATACACTTCCATTTTGATTGTTTTCAAAATATGACCAAATTTTACATGGGCGGTGGGAGTAAAATTTTCAACGAGGACCTAAAAAGGGAAAATTAAATCGAGGTCCATACATTTACAAATAGGGCCCTAAAAAGGGAAATTTACCTCAAGGTCCATATAAATATAGCACGAAGCACCACAAAGTTAACCAAGGAAAGCAGTCGGGTCGAATCCTTCTCGGGAAAGCACCTCATCGACCCATACTCTACATACTACTTCCTCTTCGATTGTGTGTAAAATATGGCCAAATTCGGTTCCATGCAGATTCTTAGATATGGGATCATCATCGACAGAAAATATGATTTACATATAGCCATGACCTTGGTCGTTCGTCTTCAAATCCTAAAATGTTCATACTCGTTGACAACTAAGAATAAATTCGTTTATATTTTAACACTCACTTTTAGGTTAAAATTTTACATGGATCGGGTGAGTACATTTTACATCAAGGACCTAAAAAGGTAAAATTGCATCGAGATCCATACATCTAGCACAAAGAACCATAGAATTAAGCAAGGTAAACAGACGGGTCGACTCCTTCTTGAAAAAGCACCTCATTGAGCCATACTCGTCATACTACTTCCTCTTTGATTATTTTCAAAATATGGCTCAATTTGGCGTCATGCAATTCTTGGACATGGGATCATCATCGGCATAAAGTATGATGTACATATGGCCATGACCTCGGTCATTCGGCTAGAAATCCAAAAATGTTCATACTCGTTGACAACTAAGCATAAATTCTTTTAGATTTTACCACTTATCTTTAGGTAAAAATCTTACAGGGGTGGTGGGAGTACATTTTACACCAAGGACCTAAAAAGGTAAAATTACATCGAAGTCCATATACATGTAGCACGAGGAACCATAAAATTAAGCAAGGAAAATAGTAAGGTTGGCTCCTTCTCGAGAAAGCACCTCATCTCAAGCCATACTCTTAATACTACTTCCTCTTTAATTGTTTTCAAAATATGACCAAATTTTACATGGGCAGTGGGAGTATATTTTACACCGAGGACCTAAAAAGGGAAAATTAAATCGAGGTCTATACATTTACAAATAGGTCCCTAAAAATGGAAAATTACATCGAGGTCCATATACATCTAGCATGAAGCACCATAAAATTAACCAAGGAAAATAGTGGTCGTCTCCTTCTCGGGAAAGCGCCTCATCAAGCCATACTCTTCATACTACTTCCTCTTCAATTGTTTTCAAAATATGGACAAATTTGGTTCCATGCAAATTCTTGGATATGGGATCATCATCGACAGAAAATATGATTTACATATGGCCATGACCTTGGTCGTTCGTCTTGAAATCCTAAAATGTTCATACTCGTTGATAACTAAGCTTAAATTCGTTTAGATTTTACCACTCACTTTTAGGTTAAAATTTTACACGGACCGGGTGAGTACATTTTACATCAAGGACCTAAAAAGGTAAAATTGTATCGAGGTTCATACATCTAGCACAAAGTACCATAAAATTAAGCAAGGAAAACAGACAGGTCGACTCCTTATCGAAAAAGCACCTCATCGAGCCATACTCATCATAGTACTTCCTCTTTGATTATTTTCAAAATATGGCTCAATTTTGCTTCATGAAATTCTTAGATATGGGATCATCATCGACATAAAGTATGATGTACATATGGCCATGACCTCGGTCGTTCGGCTCGAAATCCAAAAATGTTCATACTCGTTGACAACTAAGCTTAAATTCTTTTAGATTTTACCACTTACTTTTAGTTTAAAATTTTACACCAGCAGTGCTAGTACATTTTACACCAAGGACCTAAAAAGGGGAAAATTACATTGTGGTCTGTACATCTACCAAAAAGGGCTCTAAAAAGGGAAAAATACATTGAGGTCCATATACATCTAGCACGAGGCACCATAAAATTAAGCAAGAAAAATAGTCGGGTCGGCTCCTTCTCAAGAAAGCACCTCATCAAGCCATGCTCTTCATACTACTTCCTCTTTGATTGTTTTAAAAATATGGCAAAATTTTACATGGGTGGTTGGAGTACATTTTACACCGAGGAGCTAAAAAAGGGAAAATTAAATCAAGGTCCATACATTTACACATAATGCCCTAAAAGGGGAAAATTACATCAAGGTCCATATACATCTAGCACGAAGCACCATAAAATTAACCAAGGAAAACATTTGTGTTGGCTCCTTGAGAAAGAACCTCATCGAGCCATACTCTTCATACTACTTCCTCTTGGATAGTTTTAATAATATGGCAAATTCTTGGATATGGGACCATTATCGATAGAAAATTTGATTTACATATGACCATGTCCTTGGTCGTTCGGCTTGAAATCCTAAAATGTTCATACTCGTTGACAACTAAGGTTAAATTTATTTAGATTTTACCACTCACTTTTATGTTAAAATTTTACATAGACTGGGTGAGTACAGTTTACATCAAGGACCTAAAAAAAGAAAATTGCATCGACGTCCATACATCTAACAGGAAGAACCATAAAATTAAGCAAGTAAAACAGACGGGTCGGTCCTTCTTGACAAAGCACCTCATCGAGCCATAGTCGTCATACTACTTCCTCTTCGATTATTTTCAACATATGGCTCAATTTGGCATCTTGCAATTCTTGGGTATGGCATCATCATCGACATAAAGTATGATGTACTTATGGCCATGACCTCGGTCGTTCATATCGAAATCCAAAAATGTTCATACTAACTAAGATTAAATTCATTTAGATTTTACCACTTACTTTTACGTTAAAATTTTACACGGGCAATGGGAGTACATTTTACATCAAGGACAAAGGGCACTAAAAATTTCGTCAAAATTTTCATAGCTTGACTTTCTTAAAAAAAGGCCTTAAGCCTTGGGACCGAGGGAGTACTAATAAAGGGGATAGAGGGTTACCCTCTCCTCCCACCATCCCCTCTCTCTATCACATCCCCACACTCACCTATCAACTCTGAGTCATTAACCCAAGTTGCTACGATGAAACCAATGCTGAAACCTTTGTCTGTGGTGGAGCTGGGGTCCTCATCAAGCTCTGCTTCGGAGCTGCATGTGGCTTGTTTGATTCCTCCAGCCGCAGCGCCTTTTCTGAAGCGTCCTTCGCCTTTCGCGTGTGTGTTGGTCGCGCGCAAGGTGAGGTGTCCATCGTCCTTAGGGTTTAGGACGTCCGCGCCGGAACCCTCATTGCCCGCCGAGCGGTCGTCCAAGCTTACGGCGCCGGCTTTGTCAGGGCTGAATGCTCGTGCGGTGGCAGACGCGTTCTTGTCGTCTGCGGATTGGACTCTCATTCCCAATGTGCCAAATTTCAGAGTGTACACGGCGAAACCACTATAGGTGGCTTCCCCTTCATCCGCGATCATCCGTGCTTCTTCTATGTATGTGGCTGGTTCTTCGTCAGTGACGCCCTGTTCATCTGCTCAACCCATCGACCCTTGTGCAGCAAGTTTACCCCCCAACAACAAGGTTAGATTTGGAGGATTGGGGCTTTAACCCAAATCCGGCATGCATCTAGTCAAATTTTGGCAACGTCTAGCAGTTCCCTTGTTGAACTGCTTAGTTATATGTCATATTCTTGATAATTGCCTTTTGTGTTGTTCTTTATATGTCATATTCTTTATAATCGTCTTTTGTGATGGTAAAACAACCAGAAAAATCCTACTTTGGAGAAGCTGGATAGGATTTTAGTTTGTAAGAATGGGAGAAGCTGTTTCCTCTTACTACAGTGCACAAGTTGTCTAGAGAAGTTTCAGATCATAGTCCTCTGATCCTGGATACTATGGAAGGGCAGTAAAGGGGTGGTAGGGATTTCAGGTTTGAAAAAAGATGGTTACAGTGTGATGACTTTTTGATCAGGGCGGAGAAAGTTTGGAAAAAAGTGTGAATGGTAAAAACAATCTTGATAGGCTGCAGAAGAAACTTAAGAATGTCAGAAATGATCTGAAAGGATGGGGTGCTCATATAAGGGGTGAGGATAAAAAAAGAAGAAGAGATTGGTGGAGGAGCTTCAGGAACTGGAAAAAAATGAGGAGTTGATTTTTCTTACGGCAGGACAACTTAAACGAAAAGCAGTTATTCAGAAAGAATTGCTAGAGGTGTATGAGAATGAGTAGAGATTTTGGCAGCAGAGATCGAGAGATAATTGGTTGCTAAAAGGTGATAATAACACTGAGTATTTTCACAGGATTGCTAATGGGGTGAGAAGAAAGAAAATGATCTTTTCTATGAAAGATGGGGAGAATGAGATTCAGGGGACTCATGATCTCCTGCAGCATGCCACTAATTATTATAAAACTTTGTTTGGTCCTGCCGGTGGGTTCTCTATTAGGCTTGAAGATAACAATTGGCAAGATTGGGAGAAGCTTAATGATGAGGATAGGGAAAAGATGGGGGTGCCGTTTACTGAGAAAGAGGTTAAGGAGGTTATTGATCAGATGGAGAAAAATAAAGCTGCTGGCCCTGATGGGATTCCTATTGAATTCTATCAACATTGTTGGATGATTATAAAAACAGATGTTATGGCTGTGTTTGGGGATTTTTTTGCTCATAAGATTGATTTGAGGAGCATTAACTACGGGGTGATTACTTTATTACCCAAAGGTGATGATGTTGATAGAATCCAGAAATATAGACCTATTTGTCTGCTCCAAGTGTTGTATAAAATTTTTACTAAGACTCTGACAGTTAGAACTGAACCTGTAATGGGGAAATTAATTGACACATGTCAGACTGCTTTTATTAAAGGGAGGTTTATTGCAGATGGAGTGACTTTGTTACATGAGATCTTGAAAGAATCGAAAAGTCATAAGCAGCAGGGTGTGGTGTTGAAAATTGACTTTGAGAAAGCTTATGACAAAGTCAATTGGGATTTTTTGTTTTACTGTTGTAAGCAGAAAGGTTTCAGTGAGGATTGGATGATTTGGTTAAAAAGTGCCGTGACTCAGGGTACTCTCAGTGTCAAAGTGAATGGGGAAATTGGCCCTTACTTTGGCAGTTATAAAGGGGTTAGACAGGGGGACCCTTTTTCTCCATCCTTATTCAATTTGGCTGGGGAATGTTTGGCTAAGATGGTGCTTAATGCACAGGCTGGTGGGTTGTTTACAGGGTTGGCTGATAATCTGTTTGATAAAGCGATTGCTATTTTGCAATATGCTGATCATACCATCCTTTTTATTAAAGATGATCCTGAGGGGGCTAGAAACTTGAAGTTTCTGTTGTATTTGTTTGAATCCATGTCTGGTCTCAAAATTAATTTTGAGAAGAGTGAGGTGATGATGGTGTTGGATGATGAGGAGAAATTATCCAATTATGCTAAAATGTTCAGCTGTCAGAAAGGTAGTTGGCCAATTAAATACTTGGGGTTGCCGGTTTGTAGCAGGAGATGCACAGTGGCTGAGATGAGTTTTATTGGAGACAGGTTGAAAAAAAAGTTAGATGGATGGATGGGGGGTGCTTTATCTCTGGGAGGGAGGCATGTTAAAATCACTGCTTGTGTTTCCAGTGTGGCTGTTTATCCCATGACTATGTTTCTTTTACACAAAACAAATGTGGAAGAAATTGAGAAACAAACTAGAGCCTTCTTTTGGTATGGGAAGGTGGGTAAAAGAAAATATCATCTGGTTAAATGGAAATATGTGTGTAGACCCAGGAAAAAAGGAGGACTGGGGATTAAAAACATTAGACTTTTTAACATTTGCTTGCTTTGCAAGTGGTGGTGGCGCCTTGAAGCTGAGGAGGGTCCATGGCAAGTTTTTGTGAGAAAGAAGTATATGAAGAGAGGGGGATCAGTGCTGTGAAACATAGGCAGAATGATTCTCCATGTTGGAATGATTTGATTAAGATTAGGGATCTTTATTTGGCTGGTAGGAAAATGAGAATTGGTAATGGGGAGTTGACTGATTTTTGGCATGATGCTTGGTGTCTGGATATGCCTTTGAAGGATAAGTTCCCTGACTTGTTTGATATTTGCCAGAATCAAACGATCACTGTGGCTGATATGGCAAGAAAAAGGTGGAGATGCTCTTTTAGAAGGTGGTTGGATGTTGATGGGTTGAATCATCAGGAACAATTGAAAAATCTGTTGACTGGGGTGAGTTTGAATCAGGAAAAAGACAGGCCAGTGTGGATGTGGAATAAATCTGGCAAGTTTTCTGTTAAGTCGATGTACTCACATTTGTCGAATATAGGGATTGATAGAAGTTTCAAACATCTGTGGAAAGCTAAAATTCCCCTGAAGATTAAAATTTGGTTGTGGCTTATCTGGCACAATGCTATTCTCACCGAAGATAACATGAGGAAGAAGAATTGGGTAGGAGATTTTACTTGTAGATTTTGTAGTGAGGATGAAAACATTGGGCATTTGTTCTTTTCTTGTGTGGCAGCTAGATATGTTTGGGGGGTGGTTGCCAGAGCTATTGGTGCTGCGAATAGGCCTGGGTCCTTTTCTCAGTACTTTTGTGGGCTTCTCAGTTTTTGGGCGCCAGCAGGAATGTGCAGATTACGGTGGTGGCGGCAATTTGTTGGGCTATCTAGAAGCTCAGGAATAGGGCTTGTTTTAAAAAAAAGCTTATTAATTCACCTGTTGATTTGGTTATATATGCCTGTGTGTTCATTCGTTATTGGGCAGGGCTGCATGGGGAGGAAGACTGGGAGGTGTTGCAAGATGGAGCTGATACTCTGCAACAGAATGCGCTGGCTGACGCGGCGGCTATGGATGTGGCTCCTGTTCCTTTTCTGGGACTGCCAGCAATCCCTGAAGATCGTACTCATGAAGCTCCGGAACTGGAAAGGGGGGGAGAAAAGAAGGAGAACCTGAAAAGCTGGTTTGTGAGAAGATTATGAGTTGGCATCTCACGTGGCTTCTTCGCTTGGTCTGATAGCTCCTCGTTGTGTTTGATAATACTGTTTCCCACTAGCCTGAGGGCGGTGTTCTTGCGTCTCCAGCCTTCTCCCTTTCGTCTGTTAAGTTTGTTTGGTTTGTAATGTGGATACCTAAAGTCGTTTTGACCCCCTAGGTGGGTCAGTACTACGTTTGTGTGTTTGTGGTTATGTGTGGTTGTTGTTCCGTTGTCTGTTGATAATGGAACCTGATCCCTCTTTTTGGGGGATTATATGAAAGATTACGATATATTCTTGATGATGATGATGCAGGGTTCTATTTTGGTACTTAGATGATGCTTTGTGCTGTTTAGGAATTTTTCCATGCCGCGTTGTGCTGTTTTTGTATTTTTTTTATGATGCATTGTGTCCTGAATCCTCATTGTGTCATTTCATCCATTTTGATCCACGTTCTGTTGTTTAAGATTAAATGATATGACTTCTAGTTGTTCACATTATTTCAATGACCTGTTAGTTTAGGTAATTTTGATTATGCTGACACTATTTATTAAATTTAATTACATGATGCCTTGTGCTGTTTTGGTATTTTTGATGATGCATTGCATATAAGCTATTTTGTCTATCCATATAATTCATTTATCCATACAGATTATTCAGTGTGCTGCTTAATCAACCTAATTAATTGGTATGCTTGAAGGGAAATGCCCTGAGAGTCAATAATAAAGTGTTTATTATGTATATTCCAAGTATATGATAGATGTTTATTTTGCATGCTACAATTGTATGAATACGGAAACGTTAATACATGTGTGTTTAATAAACAAATAGAAAGTTCCTAGTTAAGCATCTATCATAAACTAGCTCGTTGATTAACAAGATGATCAAGGTTTCCTGATCATGGACATTGGATGTTGTTAATAACGAGATCACAACATTATTGTAATGGTGTGATGAACATTCATCCAAAGTATAGCATTACGATCAAAGTCATTGAGTTTATATTGCTATAACAACTTACGAAGTGATCCTAATCCTTAGACCATGAGATCATGTCAGTCACTAACACCAGAAGAGTTTCTTGATAACATCAAACGTCACACCGTAACAGGATGATTATAAAGATGGGTTTAGAACTAATAAAGTGTTATGTTGAGGCCCATGGATTGAGAGTGGAATTTGTTCATCCCGATGACGGATAGATATACTCTGGGCCCTCTCGGTGATATCACATTAGTTAGCTTGCAAGCAAGTGATTTGATCACTAGAATGTTATATCACGGGAAAGAGAAAAGAGTGCATGTCAGTAACAAGATCAAACTAGGTATGGAGATACTGATGATCGAATCTCAGACATGTAATATATCGCGAAACAAAGGGATTAAGATACTAGCATAAAAGGTTCCGACGATCACAAGAAAGTCATCGTTGAATGTGTGGGAGTTAGTATGGGTCTCTAGATCCCGCTTCTGATTATTGATCCGAGAGGGGTCTCGATCATGTCCACGTTATTCGCGAACCGTAGGGTGACACACTTAAGAGACACCGACATCCAATTGGAGCAAAAGTTTCATGCCGGAAAGAATAACAAGCGCAGGAATTTATTTCACTAGATACCGAAACAGGTTTTTGGGTGAAATTGCAGAAAGTGTTTTTGCATGTGAATTGGAATTCTAGCAAGGGGTTATATGTGAATTTTTGTCATTAAAGTAATTGAAAAAATTCTGAGTAAATAAAAGGAGTTTTATTTAATGAGAGTTTGCATTAAATTTGGTGGAAATTTAATAGCAATTTTGAGTGGAGGGAATTTAAAGGAATTTTGTGAGTGGAGTGTCCACCCACATGAATTAGGGGAGGGCAAGGGGGAAGCCCGATGCGCCGGACACCCCCTTGAGTTCCCCCTCTCCTATAAAAGGCACCCCTCTCCCTCTCTCTCACTCACACCTCCTCGTGAAGAATCTCTCTCCCCCTCTAGAATTTATCCCCCATGGTCTCGGACTAGCGAGATACATGTTCCCGGTGGCTATTCGGTAAGAAAGAGTTGTGCTTCCGCTGCATCGCTGGAGCGAGGAGGCAGAGGTTGCTCGGTGCCTCGGGAGTGTGTGCGAGCACGGATGCGCTGCTGATTTGCGGCGTTAGGACTTCCTCTCAATCTTGAGATCGGCAAGAGATCGTCTACATCAACCACGAGTTTAACTCGTTAAGTTTTTTCGGTCTTCAAGGGTATGTTTTCTACGGATATACAGCCGCCCATTGTTTGTATCTAGTAGATAGATCTTGGTACATAGTTGTTTCCATCATAGGAATTTTTTTGTTTTCTATGTTGCGAACCCTATAGTGGTATCAGAGCCGGATCTATGCGTAGATGCTTTACACAGGTAGTACACATATGAGTATGTGGGCGATGATGATCATGTTGTTGATTCTTAGTTATAATTTTGGATATCGGTGGCATAGTGGGATGAAGCGGCCCGGAAAAACTTTACATGTCCTCGCACGTGAGACCTGTTCCACGCTTGACATGCAACTATTTTGCATAAGTGGCTAGCGGGTGTCTGTCTCTCCTACTATAGTCAATATCTATATTGCAACGAGTTGTCAACAATTTGGTTATCCTTGTTGTGGTTCATGTTCGTAGGTATGAACGGTTCTATCTTCGAAAGCCCTAAGCCACATAAAACTTGCAATGGATAAATTAGCGGCGTCTAGTTTAGATTGTTGCTGGGCTAGTGTTATGATATGGTGATGTTGTAAGTAGAAGTATGAGATGATACTCTTATAACACACATAACGTGTAAGTTCCATATACCTTGGCCTTACACATAAAGGTATGATAGTGATCATACCACGATGCACATGATAGAGATCATATGCGGTAACCATATCATTTCACTAATAAACATGTGATGTTTGATAGCATCTTATATTGCTTGTTTGGCATTTTATTAGCATAATAAGATGATCCCTCAATTAAATATCAAGATAAGAATGTGTTCTTCCTTTAGTATGCACCGATTATGTTTTCGTCGCTCCAAGACATCACGTGATGATCGCGTGTTCTTGGATCCACGACCATATTTTGGGTGTAAGACAGTTACACACGCGAATACTAAGGTTCTTACTTGGAGAGCCTACCATGTATAGACATGGCCTCAGAACACGGACCGAAAGGTTAAGCATGAGTCATATAGTAGATATGATGCCCATTTGATGCTCGCCTTTGAAGCTACACCGACTCACGTGATGATCGTACTTGGTGTAGTGGATTTGGTTCATGTAATCACCAAAAAGACACGAGGGATGTCGTTTTTGAGTGGGAGTTCATTCGTAATGTGGATTAGTTGAACTCAATCTATCATAAAATTAGTCTAAACTTTACAAATTCTGCTGTAGATGGCACCACCTGCTTTTAATTTCAATGTGTTCATGGAGAAAAAGAAACTTGCAACGAACGGTAGCAACTTTACCGAATGGGCCATGAATTTGAGGATTCTCCTCTCTGCTGCACAGAAGCAATATGTGCTAGAAGCGCCTCTAGGCCCCCCACCTTTTGAGGATGCCCCTGACGAGGAGAAGAATGTCTATCAGACTCGTCAGGAGGACCACAACTTAGTTCATTGCGGCATATTGTATGGGCTAGAGCCAGAACTTCGAAAGCGTTTTGAAAACGGCAATGCATTTGATACAATGGGTGAGTTGAAAATGATTTTCGACACACATGCTGCTGTAGAGAGCTACAATGATTCAGAAAAGTTCTTTAGCTGCATGATGGAAGAGCACAACTCCGTTAGTGAGCATGTACTCAAGATGTCGGGTTACGCCGATAAGCTTGTGTCCTTGGGAATATCGATTCCCATTGACTTAGGTATCCATCGTGTTCTGCAGTCTCTACCACCTAGCTATAAGAGCTTTGTGATGAACTATAATATGCAAGGAATGAAGAAGTCTCTCCCCGAGCTTCTGTCAATGCTTAAAACTGCAGAAGTGGAGATCAAGAAGGAACATCAAGTGTTGATGATCAATAAGAACACTGGTTTCAAGAAAGAAAAGAAAGAGAAACGTAAAGGAAGTAAGGGCGGCAAGCCGGTTGACGTGCCTGAAAAGAAACCCCGAGTTGGCCCTAAGTCTGATACCGAGTGCTACTATTGTAAAGGGACTGCCACTGGAAGCACAACTGCCCCAAATATTTGGCAGACAAGAAGGCCGGCAAGGCAAACAAAGGTATATATGATATACATGTTATTGATGTGTACTTGACTAGTGCTCGCAGTAGCACCTGGGTATTTGATACCGGTTCAGTTGCTAATATTTGTAACTCAAATCAGGGGCTGCGAAACAAGTGACCGCTAGCAAGGGGTGAGGTCAAGATGCGTGCCAGCAATGGATCAAGTGTTGATGTGATCGCCGACGGAATGCTACCTCTCCACTTGCCATCGGGATTAGTAATAAACTTGAATAATTGTTATCTGGTGCCAGCACTAAGCATGAACATTGTATCTGGATCGTGTTTGATGTGAAGTGGTTATTCATTTAAATCCGAGAACAATGGTTGTTCTGTTTATATGAATGAAATCTTTCATGGTCATGCACCGATGATTAATGGTTTATTTCTATTGGATCTCGATAATAATATTACACATATTCAAAATGTTGATGCTAAAAGGATTAAACTTAATGATGATATATCTGCATATATGTGGCACTGCCGTCTAGGTCATATTGGCGTTAAACGCATGAAGAAGCTCCATTCGGATGGACTTTTGGAATCACTTGATTTTGAATCATTTGATACATGTGAGCCATGCCTTATGGGAAAGATGAATAGAACGCCGTTTTCCGGTTCAATGGAACGGGCGGCAGATTTATTGGAAATCATACATTCTGATGTATGTGGTCCAATGAGTGTGTCGGCGCGAGGTGGATATCGTTATTTTGTTACTTTCACGGATTATTTGAGTAGATACGGTTACATCTACTTGATGAAACACAATTCTGAAACCTTTGAAAAGTTCAAAGAATTTCAGAATGAAGTGGAAAATCATCGTAATAGAAAGATCAAATTTCTACGGTCCGACCGTGGAGGTGAGTATCTAAGTTACGAGTTTATCACTCACATGAAAGAGTGTGGAATTGTTTCACAACTCACACCTGCCGGAACACCATAGCGGAATGGTGTGTTGGAACGTCGTAATCGTACTTTATTGGATATGGTTCGATCTATGATATCTCTGACGGACTTGCCGTTGTCATTTTTGGGTTATGCACTAGAAACTGCTACATTCACTTTAAATCGGGCACCATCTAAATCCGTTGAAAAGACACCGTATGAATTGTGGTTTGGAAACAAACCTAAGTTGTCATTTCTTAAAGTTTGGGGATGCGATGTTTATGTGAAGAAACTTCAATTGGATAAACTCGAACCCAAAGCGGAAAAATGCGTCTTCATAGGATACCCTAAGGAAACTATTGGGTATTCCTTCTATCACAGATCCGAGGGCAAGGTTTTTGTTGCCAAGAATGGATCCTTTCTAGAGAAAGAGTTTCTCGCGAAAGGTGTGAGTAGTCAAAAGGTAGAACTCGAAGAGGTTACTGAACCTTCTCTTCAAAGTATGGCGAGTAGCGCAGCACCGGAAGTCGTCTCGGAGTTGGCTTCACCAGTTGAAGAGGGAACTAATGATAATGATCATGAAACTTCGAAAGAGAGTACTACCGAACCTCGCAGGTCTAGCAGGACGTGTGCAGCTCCCGAGCTGTACGGAAACCCTGTTATGAATTTCATGGTTGATGAAATTGATGACTCTGTGATGTATGAAGAAGCGATGATGAGCCTGGATTACGACAAATGTTTAGAAGCCTTGAAATCCTAGATGGAATCCATGTATGAAAATCAAGTTCAGAACTTGGTGGACTTACCTCACGACCGAAAGGCCGTGGAGAACAAATGGATTTTCAAAAGGAAAACTGATGCTGATGGTAATGTGACCGTCTATAAAGCTCGAATTGTCGCAAAGGGGTTTCGACAAATTCAAGGAGTTGACTACGATGAGACATTCTCTCCCATAGCGATGCTAAAGTTAGTGAGGATTATGTTAGCAATTGCTGCATATTTCGATTATGAGATATGGCAGATGGATGTCAAAACCGCGTTTCTCAATGGTAATATTGAAAAATAGTTGTATATGATACAACCAAAGGGTTTTGTCGATCCTAAGGATGCTAACAAGGTGTGCAATGTTCAGCGATCCATCTATGGACTGAATCAAGCATCACGAAGTTGGAATCTCTGCTTTGATGAGGTGATCAAAGAGTTTGGATTTGTCCAAACTTATGGAGAAGCTTGTATTTACAAGAAAGTGAGTGGGAGCAATGTGGCATTTCTGATATTATATGTGGATGACATATTATTGATCGGAAATGATATAGATCTTTTAAACAGTGTTAAAAGTTATCTAAACAACAAATTTTCAATGAAGGACCTAGGTGAAGCGTCATACATATTAGGCATAAAGATCTATAGAGATACATCTAGGTGCCTAATAGGGCTATCGCAAAGTACATACCTTGATAAGATTTTAAAGAAGTTTAAAATGGACGGAAGTAAGAAGGGGTTCTTACCTATGTTGCAAGGCAAGACATTGAGTAAGACTCAAAGTCCGGCTGCGGCGGAAGAAAGAGAGATAATGGACAAAGTCCCCTATGCTTCAGCCATAGGCTCTATAATATACGCCATGCTATGTACAAGACCGGATGTGGCACATGCTATTAGTTTGACTAGTAGGTACCAATCGGATCCAGGTTCGGAACACTGGATAGCAGTCAAGAATATCCTTAAGTACTTACGAAGAACTAAGGATATGTTTCTTGTGTCCGAAGGTGAAGAAGAGCTCGTCGCTAAGTGTTATGTTGACGCAAGCTTTGACACTGATCCGGATGACTCTAAGTCTCAATCCGGATACGTATTTCTCATGAATGGCGGAGCGGTTAGTTGGAGGAGTTCCAAACAACTTGTGGTGGCGGGATCAACAATGGAGGCCAAATATGTTGCTGCTTCGGAAGCGGCTTAGGAAGCAGTTTGGATGAAGGAGTTCATCTCCGAACTAGGTGTGGTTGAGAGTGCGTTGGACCCAATGGTGATCTATTTTGACAACAATAGTGCCATTGCTAATGCCAAAGAACCAAGGTCTCACAAGAATTCCAAGCATATTAAGCGCCGGTTTCACTCCATCCGCGAGCATGTCAAGGATGGAGATATAAAGATTTGTAAAGTACACACGGATCTCAATGTAGCAGATCCGTTGACTCAAACTCTCCCTAGAGCAAAACATGATCAACATCATAACTCCATGGGTGTTAGATTCATCACTATGTAACTAGATTATTGTCTCTAGTGCAAGTGGGAGACTGAAGGGAATATGCCCTGAGAGGCAATAATAAAGTGTTTATTATGTATATTCCAAGTATATGATAGATGTTTATTTTGCATGCTATAATTGTATTAATACGGAAACGTTAATACATGTGTGTAACAAACAGAAAGTTCCTAGTTATGACTCTCTCATAAACTAGCTCGTTGATTAACAAGATGATCAAGGTTTCCTGATCATGGACATTGGATGTTGTTAATAACGGGATCACAACATTAGTGTAATGGTGTGATGAACATTCATCCGAAGTATAGCATTACGATCAAAGTCATTAATTTTATATTTCTATAACAACTTACGAAGTGATCCTAATCCTTAGACCATGAGATCATGTCAATCACTAACACCGGAAGAGTTTCTTAATAACATCAAACGTCACACCATAACTGCATAATTATAAAGATGGGTTCAGAACTAATAAAGTGTTATGTTGAGGCCCATGGATCGAGAGTGGAATTTGTTCATCCTGATGGCGGATAGATATACTCTGGGCCCTCTCGGTGATATCACATTAGTTAGCTTGCAAGCAAGTGATTTGATCACTAGAATGTTATATCACGGGAACGAGAAAAGAGTGCATGTTAGTAACGAGATCAAACTAGGTATGGAGATACCGACGATAGAATCTCGGACATGTAATATATCGTGAAACAAAGGGATTAATATACGAGTGTAAAAGGTTCTAACGATCACAAGAAAGTCATCGTTTAATGTGTGGCATTCAGTATGGGTCTCCAGATCCCACTTATGATTATTGATCCGAGAGGGGTCTCGATCATGTCCACATTATTCGCGAACCATAGGGTGACACACTTAAGAGACACCGACATCCAATTGGAGCAAAAGTTTCATGCCGGAAAGAATAACAAGCGTAGGAATTTATTTCACTAGATACCGAACAGGTTTTCGGGTGAAATTGCAGAAAGTGTTTTTGCATGTGAATTGGAATTCTAGAAAGGGGTTATATGTGAATTTTTGTCATTAAAGTAATTGACAAAATTCTGAATAAATAAAAGGAGTTTTATTTAATGAGAGTTTGCATTAAATTTGGTGGAAATTTAATAGCAATTTTGAGTGGGATTTTGAGTGGAGGGAATTTAAAGGAATTTTGTGAGTGGAGTGTCCACCCACATGAATGAGGGGAGGGCAAGGGGGCAGCCCCATGCGCCGGACACCCCCTTGGGGTTCCCCCTCTCCTATAAAAGTCACCCCTCTCCCTCTCTCTCACTCACACCTCCTCGTGAAGGATCTCTCTCCCCCTCTAGAATTTATCCCCCATGGTCTCGGACTAGCGAGATACATGTTCCCGGTGGCTATTCGGCAACAAAGAGTTGTGATTCCGCTGAATCGCTAGAGCGAGGAGGCGGAGGTTGCTCGGTGCCTCTGACGCGTGTGTGAGCACAGATGCGCTGCTGATTTGCGACGCTAGACTTCATCTCGATCTTGAGATAGGCAAGAGATCGTCTACATCAAGCACGAGTTTAACTCGTTAAGCTTTGTTGGTCTTCAAGGGTATGTTCTCTACGGATATACATATGCCCATTGTTTGTATCTAGTAGATAGATCTTGGTACATAGTTGTTCCCATCATAGCAAATTTTTTGTTTTCTATGCTGCGAACCCTACAATGCCTTATAGTTGTTTAATCAATACTGTTTTGGTATTTTTGATGATGCATTGCATATATGTTGTCTTGTCTATCTAGACAATTCATGGTGTTGTTTTATCCATACAGATTATTTATTATGTTGCTTAATCAATCTAATTAAATGGTATCCCTTCTAGCTGTTTAATCAATCTAATTTAAAGTCCCACCAGGTTAGGTGATTCTGATGATACGTCATGATGTTTAAGTAATTTAATTTACCTAATACCTTGTGTTGTTTAGGTAATTTTGATGGTGCAATGATGCATTGTGATATTTAGTTAATTTATACGATGTATTGTGGTGTTTTGGTAATTAAAAAGGTCTAACGCAATGGTAATTTTCATGTAGGACGGCCCAACTGTAATGCCAAAATTAGAATACATTCTTGATCGGACTGCTCTTGCTCCAGGTGGCTATGAAGATGCCTCCCTATCATACCAAGGGATTTGAAGCTATCGGGGAGGAGAGTGGAGGCCTTGGCAAGGGCAAGTGTTGCAACGTCGGTCGCTAGTTCTGCCAAACCAAGAGCACACCCTAGGTTGGTTGGACACCATGCCATCGCGCATCGTATAAGGCGCTTTTACATCTAGTTAGTCCAGCATGACTTATATATGCTAATCATCCCGAATTACTTCAAGCCTTACGTGAAAGGACGCCCCTACCCGTAGCTACTAGTGGTCCAAGCATGCGAGGAATGCGAGTGGGTTGTCCATGCCAACCGCAACGAAGACCAGATTGTCCATGGACAAAGGGTGGGCTACCTTTGCTGATTTCCATGAGTTGAAGGAGGGTGACTACCTTATGTTCAAGGTCACTATAGACGGGTTCAATATGAAAATCTATGACCGCATCACCTCCTGTCGGGAGGTGTTCATCTGTCGTGAGCATGCTCAGCTTAATTAAGGGCCTCTTTGGATCGAATTATTTTTGAAGGAATTTTGGAGGAATTCAACCCATAGGATTTTTCCATAAGGAAGCCATTTGGATGAAAGAAATTATACCTCCAAAATTTGTATGGATTACACTCCTACACCCCAATCCCATAGGAATCCCAATATCCAGCTTTTTACACTGATTTGTGTAGGATTGAGGCATTTTTCATGTGTGTTTTGTGTGTTTCAAGCCTGCAGATTTGCTCTATTTTGTAATCCTCTGTTTTGTACATACGACCCTATTAAATCCCTGTGTTTTGAAATCATGTGATCCAAAGTGAGTGTTTGTGATGATTAGACGTCAAGCCTTAAGTATATTTAATTTAATGTGACTACTACTACTAGTAGTAGTAGTACCGTACTACTATTACTACTCTCTATTAGATAGTTCTACGTAGTACTAGTATCTTTTACATGTGGCGGTACGAGAGATTGTAGAAGCCTGATCGCAAAAAAATTGTAGAATCCCCCGGGTTACGTAATTCCACTCTAGTTTTTCGTCGCTCGGATGGAATCTTGTCCACTATTTTGACAAGACATTACTATAGACCTTTGGTGGGTCATAAAAATATTTACAGCTACTTGCTCGATCGCTAGCATGGTGGCCTACCCATAGTCTACTATGAGAGACCTACATTTTCATTCCTACTGCATGATGACCCACAAGTATAGGGGATCGCAATAGTCTTCACGGGTAGTATTACCCAATTTATTGATTCAACACAAGGGGATCCAAAGAATACTTGCAAGCCTTAGAAACTGAGTTGTCAATTCAGCTGCACCTGGAAATAGTTCTTGCTCACAAAATTTTATCAGTAGCAACAGTTTGGTAGTAGTAACAGCAAAGCAACAACAACAGTGGAACAAGAGCAATAGTAACAGTAACGGTAAACAGTAGGATTCAAGTGCGGTAGGCATAGGGATGGATGGACGGGCGTTGCATGAAAAAGTCTAAACATGTAACTTCAAGATCTAGGGTATTGTAGATAAATAATAACAAGCATCCAAGTACTAAACAATCCTAGGCATGTGCTCCAAATATAATCATACGTGCTCGCAATGAGAACTTGCACAACATCTTCTGTCCAGCCAGCCCGTGGCAGTGGGGCCTCTAGGAAACTACTGGCAATTAAGGTGCTCCTTTTAATAGAGCACAGGAGCAAAGCATTAACACTCTGTGAACACATGTGATCCTCACACCACAGCCATCCCCTCCGATTGTCCCAATTATTGTCACTTTGGGGCCTTTGGATCCGGACAATGATATGTGTACACAACTTGCAGATAAGATCACAAACAATACTATCATAATGATTCAATAATAAGTTCAGATCTGAGATCATGGCACTCGGGCCCTAGTGAAAAGCATTAAGCACAACAAGTTGCAACAAAGTAAAATAGCACTAATAGAGATACTAGGCACTATGCCCTAACAATCATATTTGATTACATGATAGAACTCATATAATCCCTACCATCCCCAAGCCTACAGCGGGGGATTACTCACTCATGGATGAGGGAAACATCGGTGGTTGATGGAGATGCATCGGTGATGACGATGGCGATGATCCACTCCAAATTCCCCGTCACGGCAGGGTGCCAAAACGGAGTTTCTGGATCCGAATCTTGGTTTCTGGTGGCGGCGGCGTAGCGGAACTCTTTCTGGAAAACTATCGACCCCCCCCCCCCGGTTTTTAGGTTGAAAGGCAACTTATAGGCGCAGAGGGGGCCAAGGGGGTGCCTGGGGTGCCTGTGATGGCGCCTAAGTTAATGTAGGAGCGCTTCGTTGGAAACCCCAAGATCAAGGTGTGAAGCAGCATAGCAGCAAGTCTTCCCTCAGTAGAGACTGAGGTTATTGAACCAGAAGGAGGAAGGAAACGTCACCCAGGTGTTGATGGAAACGTGGAGACCTGCACAACACAAACTCAAGACTTTGTCCCCAACGAATCAGTGAGGTTATGAAACTCACCGGTTTGCTGTAACAAAGGATTAAATGTATGGTGTGGAAGGAAATGATTTGCAGCAAGTAAACAAGTAACAGTGAAAGATGTATCAATGGTAAAGATTGGACAGGGGTCCATAGTTCACTAGAGGTGCTCTCCTTAGATAAACAACATGGCATAAAGGGTAAACAAATTACAGCAGGGCAATTGACAGGAACTAAGCAAGGCATGACAATGCAATTACTAGTCAGCATGATCCTATGAGATTCCATTGGGCAATCCAACAAGATACATAGACCACCATCCAACTGCATCTCTAACTAGAATTCCACCTTCAGGTTATCATCCGAACCCCCTCCAGTATTAAGTTGCAAGCAACAGACAACTGCTTTAAGAAAAGTGTGTAAGGTAAACAGTCCACATGTTTCATGAATAAGAGACCGTTGTTTTCTCCCTAGTAGCAACAACACATCTACAACCGAAGAGATTATTGTCACTTCCCTTGGAAACTAGAGCCATGAACCCACTATCGAGCATAAATACTCCCTCTTGGAGTCACTAGGAACTACTTGGCCAAGATAACCACTAGCAACGGAGAGCATGCAAGATCACAAACAACAGAGACATGATAGAATCATAAAGACAAAACCATTAATCAAACCAACATAATAATCTCAATATCCATCGGATCCCCACAAACACATCATGCATGATTACAAATAGATTATATCTTGATCTTGAACGGATATAACAAGATCTATACATCAAAGCACAAAGGAGGAGATACAACCATCTAGATACTACATGGACCCATAGTCCAAGGTGGAACTACTCACGCATCATACCGGAGAGAAGGCCTCTGGGATGATCTCCCCTTCGGCAGGGTGCTGGGAAGAACTTCAGATCCCCCGATCTAGGGATGATGGTAGCGGCGGCTACAGACGGTTTCATGGATTTTTGATTGGGTACTCAGGGTTTCTGCATCGGGAGCTTCTTATAGGCGAAGGGGAGGCCGAGGAGGCGGCCAGGGCAGGCAAACCCTAGCCAGGCACAGGCTAGGGCCCACCCACACCTAGGGTGGGCCTGGCCCCCCTGGCTGGCCTCCCGGGCTCCCCTCTGGTCTTCTTGTTCCCCACGGAAAGTAATTGAATTTGTCGTTTGTCCCGTCCAATTCCGAGAATATTTCTTTACTAATTTTCTGAAACCAAAAACAGCAGAAAACAGGCATCTGGCACTGTTGCAACTTGTTAGTAGGTTAGTACCAGAAAACATGTAAAAATCACCTCAAAGTGTAGACAAGTAAAGAAAAGTAGGTACTAAACAAGCATGTAGCATCAAAAAATATAGATATGTTTCCAATGTATCAACATCCCCAGGCTTAACTCCTGCTCGCCCTCGAGTTGGTAAGTGATAAAAAGATGCACCCTAACAATAAAGATCCAACCATTTGTAAGCATTGAAAGCTGAGATCAAAGAACTCTAAACATGTGCATGAAAGAATGGAGTTCTAACAATAGGACATAGTAACTATGCATGCAACATGACAAGCTACAAACAAAGATCATGAATAACATGCATTGAAAAACGTTTGTTTGTTTCACATACAGAAAACATAGCATAGTGGCAATCAGCTTGTCCCTCATAGAGTAGCAAATAGATGCATAGGACACCTTCAAAGTTCACAAGGGTGACTAGAAACAAGCAGCACAAGAACAAGTAGTATCACAATATGCATCAATTAATAATCTTTGGAACACTACACACAGAATGACAACTATGCTCTCTTAATGGTGCCTAAAGGTAGAAGGTGGAGACTCAAATAATGGTGGAAGAAAGGCCTTTTTGTAAAGGAAGCAAGGATTACAAGTTTCAAAAATAGCTTCCAAAAATTATGGTACTTGTTAGCTTTCATCCCTCATTACCCCTATGATAAGCATCTTGAAGTGGTTAAGGTTAAAGTGGAAAAGCTGGAGTATATGCTTGACGAAGTATAAGTTGGAAATCTCAAGTCCCTTAAATATGAGGGCCACTCCTCATGGATACTCAACTTAGGGCCTAGGCAAGTTCTTGTCACTCTAAGTATTTGCATATCATTGAGAACCGCCAACGGGGTACCCCTTGCACATGGTACATGAGCTTTCCCATAACCAAAATGACAAGGCAAGCAGACAATGAGCATCTCAACAATCTTTTTATTTACCATATTCATAGCTTTTTATTGAGGATGCTTCATAGATAGCTCACTATGGTGATGCTGCAAGTTTCCACCATGATTAGGCATGGCTTAGGCTACCGGCCCAGGTGTTTCTCTAACACAGAATACAAACTCCATGGACTTACAAGTTCCCACTTCATTTCACACTGGTGACATCCATAGACGAAAGAGCATGATATCAACTAAGTACAAAAGTATAAGTGCAATGTTGAAAATGTTCCCCGTGACAGCACGGTTCTGCTAAATCCAACTTATAAGTGCAAACATATACAACAAAGTTGTCACAATGGTTCAAGTTTATTAGGGGCAAAGAATAAAGTGTGCCATCAAGTTCGTGAGGGCTTTAATCACTAAGTTTTCACATAACAAATCAGTTTTTAATTGGAAGATAATTGAAAACAAGAATATACTTGGAATGGTGTAACACACCATGCATAGGAGTTTATAGTGGACACTTTGGAATAACTTGGTTTCTTGGAAGCTGGAAGCATGAGTAGGACTTACTCATACAAGTGGAGACTAGCAAAAGACTGGGAGCAACCAACTAAGAGAGCATAATGGCCATAATCATGCAATGCAACAAAGCATACTAATCAAAGCAAAGAGTGGTACTACAAGTCAAGGACTAACTGATCATAGAGGCTAATGGTGACTAGTCATAGTAATAACATGGTGTAAGCATGTGCCAAGTGAAAGGGCATGTATGCCTCCATGTGTGGTTTTGGTAATTAATGACAATCTCTATGGACTAATGTGTAAATTGAGTTTTAGTTGTAGGTTTGTCCATTGGCATCGCTTGGGCCATGTGTTGGTCTCAAGGTTGGAAGATGAAGAAATGTCCAAGGGCTTTGTGCCCTTTGGAATCATGAAGTAAGAAGGAGCTTGAAGGTTGATCAAGGCATGTGCAACGAGTTGCATCAAGATGGATCAACCTCAAGAAGGGATGAAGAAGGGAGAGCTCAAGATGCGCCATCTCTAGAAGGTCTCATGCTTGAAGCTTGCCATCCTCGTGTTCATGGAGTGATGAAGACAAAAAAGTTCAAGAAAAGGTTTCCCCATGGAGTATGGGGAGCATTTTGAAAGTCCTCATCAAGCAAGAACGAGCCAGAGCAAACAAGAAAGGTGTTCCCACTATAGAAGAACAAGACGGTCTACATCAAGTTCAAGTGGGATGGTCAAGGCAAAGGTATGATCTTGATAGGGCTTCTCTTTTGCCGGTCTCGTGTTGTTAGTTTGGAGACCGGGTTTAGGATAGATAGCCGTTCTATCAAGAGGGGCTCTCAAGCGGGTGTCTCGATCGCATCGCTCAGAGAGAGTTCAAACCTTTGCATTCATAGCATCAACTTTCTTGGTTGTTATTTGGTTCTTGTCCATGAGAGGATCTAGATCTTGTGGTCATCATCATAACAAGCTCTAGTTCATCAAATAAGGATTTCACTTGCATATCTTATTGCGGTTTTTGATCTTGCGAGTTTTCCGGCTCCACACCTTGGGAGATACATCACATATATATACTTGATATTTTCTCCCTTGGTGGTATCCAATATTTCACATTTTGTTGGGTTCTACTTGGTTTTATCTTTCCAACAAAATTGGTTTCATCCCAATCGGAGTTTCCAAGCTCAACTTCTTGTGTTTTGGGTTTTGGAGGTTTTACCGGTTCATCGCTTCTAGAGAGGTCATATCTTTCTCAATTTGGTTTTATACTTCCATGCTTGACTATTATATTTCTTTGCATAATCTTTTAAAACTTTTCGTTCTCTTCAAAACGAGCCCAAGATCATCAAAAACGGAGTCCGGGATCAAAAGTTATTGAAGTTTTCGTGCAATGTTGTCCTGTGTTTTTGCTTGAGTGGAAGTTCCGGCCCAAGTTCCGACCCAAGTTCCGACCCAAGTTCCGGTCAGGTTCAGTAACTTGTGTTTCTATTTGCCGGAAGTTCCGGTGGGAGGCCGGAAGTTCCGGTGGGGGCGTGAATCTGGTCCAAACGGTCAGTTTTTCCTTATCCTATTTAAGGGGGGCTTCTTCCCCAATGGTTCCCTATCTTTTGAGCTCGTTTTTGCCCACCATTGTTGACCTATTTGAGCTCTCTTACTCCCTCTCCCTCCCATGATTCTTACATCTTTTTTGAGGGAAAAGTGAGAGGATATCTAGATCTACAATCCCACCAAGTCAAATCCCTTCTTTGTGAAGGAATCATTGGGATCTAGATCTTGGAGAGTTTTGTGTTCTTATCTTGTGTTCTTCCTACCTTATTCCCCCGATAGCTTTTGTATCTTTGTTGGAATTTGGGAGAGAAGGACTTGCCCTTGCATTTGGTGCATAGGTTTGAGTTCTCCTCTTGTGTTCTTCCTCCCTTATTCCTCCAATAGCTTTTGTAGCTTTGTTGGAATTTGGGAGAGAAGGACTTGCCCTTGCATTTGGTGCATAGGTTTGAGTTCTCCTCGGAGATTCGGAAAGTACAAGCTTGTGGGCTTGTTACTCTTGGGTTCTTGGAACCCTAGACGGTTGTGTGGTTGGATTGTTGACCTTTTGTGGTCTTGTTGACATTTTATGGTCTTGTAGCCTCTTGTGGCTTTGTTGGCCTTTTTTGGCATTGTAGCCTTTTGTGGCTTTGTTGTTGGGAGCCTCCAATTGAGTTGTGGAGTTAGCCCCAATCTTGTACGGGTTCGGTGACCGCCCTCAAGCGTCCCATAGTGGAGCAAGTGCCCGCCTTTTGTGGTGCGCACTTGGGAGAATAGGGTGAGCCTTTTGTGGCGTCGGTGAGTTGCGTGCTTCCGCATCCGGGGTGAGGCCTTGTGTGGAGTTGGGTGAGCATCGAGCCACCACACCTCGAGGTGAGCCATTTGTGGCGTTCGGAGAGCATTGCGCCATCACACCTCTCCAACGGAGACGTAGCTTCTTTGGAAGTGAACTTCGGGAAACAAATCTTTATCTCTGTGTCCATCGGTTATCTCTCAGCCGAGCCCTTTACTTATGCACTTTACATTGTGATAGCCATCGTGCTTGAAGTATTTATTTCTTGCTATCACCTTGTTGCTTGTATTGCTTAGCATAGGTTTTTGGTGCACTTAGGTAAACTTAGTGGCTAGGTTTTGTGCTCAATAAATTAAACGTTAGTTTTATTCCGCATTTACTTGAGCCTAAACCGTAATATTTTTAAAAGCCTATTCACCCCCTCTAGGCGACTTCCTTTGTACTTTCAATTGGTATCAGATCAAGGTCTCTCGCTTTTTGGCTTCACCGCCTTGAGAGTAAAGATGTCTCCTGGGGGTTTAGTGCACTCTCACACATTTGCTTTTGATGGCACACATTATGATGTTTGGCGTACTCGCATGCTTAGTCATTTTCGGGCCATTGACCCAATCATTGAGCGAATTCTAGATATGGTCTTGTCTCCTCCTAAGGATCCCCAAAATCTATCTTTGGAGGAGAAGACAAACTCTTATCTCGAAGCTCAAGCATCTAATGTGCTTGTTAATGTTGTGAGCTTTGTAGTTCTTTCCTCAATCATGCCTTTCCGGAATGCTCATGATATATGGACCAAGCTTCAAGCAAAATATGATGTGTCCAAGCTTAATAAGGATGATTGTGTTCCATCCACCTCTAGCCGCGATGAGTTCTCATCTTCTTCCACTACACCAACATGTGAGTTGTCACAAGGTAATGATATGGTGAGTGGTGATAGAACTTGCAATGTAGATACTGAGATTTCCAATCATGATTATTTGTCTCTATCTCACTGCAATGTTGTATCTTTGGGCGTGAACACTTGTAGAACCATATGTGATTTACATCCCAGTGTTGATTGCCCTTGCATATCATTTAGTAATGGATTGAATATATCTCATGATGATATTCTTGCTTTGCCTTATTGCCATGATAAATGTGCTTCTATTTCCTCTAGTTCTTGTGTTGCTAACCATGTAGAGGAAAGTGAAGAATGTGTGGGCCAAGGCAAGGTTGTCATTAGAGCTTCATGTGTTCCCTCATCATCATCTTCTTCCAATGTTCACTTGTGCCTCATGGCTAAGGGTTCAAAGGTAACCTCTCCTTTGGACTCCAATATATATCATGATGATGTGAATGTTGATCATGTAGAAGTAGATAATGATGTTGCTTCTTTAAAAGAGAAGGGAGGGCTAGTCCTTCGTGCTCTTCATCCTAATAAAAATGCTTGCTCTACTTTCATTGAAATCTTGACTTGTGCTATTGAAAGTAGGCAACTAATATATGAGCATGAGAACAAAATAGATAAAATAAGTAGTCTTGAGCGTGAGTATGCTAATGAAATTGCCAACCTAAATGAAGCTCTTGAAGAGGAACAAACCACTAAGTAATCTCTTGAGGAGGCCTTTGCTCTAGAGCTATCTAGAGTAAGGAAATCTCATGATAGAGAGTTTGAGGTGGCAAGTGCTCTTCAAATTAAAAATGATGAACTTGAAGTTGCCTATGCTAAACTCCTTGAGGATTTTGAGCACCTCCACAATGGCTCTAGGGTCATCAAGGGTGAGCTCATCAAACTCACCGAGTCACATGAGCAACTTAAAGCTTCATATTCTAAAGAGCTTTCCAAGTTTCCCTCACCTCTTGCTTTAATTGATGATGCTTGTGCTACTAACTCTATTTCATGTGAAACATCTATCTTGAAGGAGAATGTTGAGCTAAAGGCTCAACTTGCTTTGCTAACAAGAAACTATGGGAGATTAGAAGAAAGTCATGCCAAGCTCTCAAGCTCGCATGAAGATCTTCTACTCTCCCATGGTAGGCTAGAGTTAGCTCATGAAGCCATTGTGTCAAAGGTAACATCTAGTGGGCCTCATGTGGACATTAGCACTACTTCTAATCCTAATGCTATATTTTCATGTGCTAGTCCTTGTAATTCATCCTCTCACAACCATGCTAAATCTTGTGATGAATTGCATCATTTGCCTTGTTGCTCTAACAATGAAGCTTCTACTTCCTCTAGTATTGTTGTTGATACTAACCATGTAGAGGAAGTCAAAGAGCTCAAGGCTCAAGTCACTTCTTTGAAGAATGACTTGAAAAGGTGTCATGAAGGGAAGACCACACTCAAGAATATGTTGACTGTGCGACGTCCCCCAAGTGACAAGAGTGGGCTTGGATTCAACTCCAACACCAAGAGTAATCCCACTAACTCGTTGAAGCACAAGGGCAACAACAAGAAGGGCAAAGGACAAGTGAAGAATCCGGCCAACATTGTGTGCTTCAAGTGCAAGGAAGAAGGGCATCATGTGAGGGATTGCCCATTGAAGAAGAAGCCTCTTAGTGAGAAGCAACGAGGGAAGCGGCCTCAAGCTCCTCCACAAGCTCAATATGGGCCACTTCCCAAGAAGCCTCAAGCTCTTATTCATGGTGCAGCTCCTCCCAAGAAGAAAGATGGCAAGAGAATAACTTGCTACATATGCCGTGAGAAGGGGCACCTTTCTTCCTCATGCACCATGGGTAACTCCTCATCCCATCCTATCTTGATTGAGGATGCTTATTTACTTCGTAAGGATGAGGGTGGCAATGTGTTTGCCAAATTTGTTGGTGCCCAAAGTGGTGTCAAGAAAAGAACCATTTAGGTGGCCAAGCCTATTGTGACTAACTTCTTAGGACCCAACTTGGTTGGGGACCAACAAGCCAAAACTTGATCAATAGGTGTTTTTGGAGGGCATTGGTGACTTGGCTACATTATGAAGAGTTGAGGGATCTTCATCATTTTCTTGTTATCAAAGTCAAGTCATTGGTTATCGTGCTTCTATCCCTTATCCAATGTTCCTCCTTTCGGTAACTTGTGCTAAACTCCTTTACATTTATAGTTACTTGCTCCCTTATGCATGTGTTGGTTTTGTACCTTGCATGTGTTTGTACATGTTGTGCTTCCCACTTACTTATATTGATCTATGATGTATATTTGTGTATGTTGGTTGGCACACCATGTATTTGCGTTTTGGTTTGGAGCCTTTATTGGTTCTAGTAGGTATCTTATTTGGCTCTTATGAGGGATTAATGGACTATTCCGTTTTGGGGGAGTGTCATGCTTGGGCATTCCACAATCCTAAAATGAGTGTACATGAGGAAAACCACTTAGTAGTTTTATTGCATGTTTATCTAGTCTCTATGTGGTATGTCTCTCTCATGAGATACTAATATTCCATAATGTCCATTAATACCTCTATTTTGATTTTCTTGCCTCTTGAGATTTCTTGGTTTATCACATTATGGGGGAGTCATATTCTTTGTGCATATTACAAACCTAGAAAATGTGGACATTTGAGGTAGTGCCACTTAGATTTGATATTGAGAATTATCTAGTTCCTATGTGGCACATTTGCTCATACAAGTTCCAATTTACTTAAATGTTTTTATTGCTCATCTTTTGGATCTTGTTTGTGAGAGTGATTCTTGGTATGTGTTTCCTCATATTTGGATCCTCAAATCCTCATGGGAACCACTTGCTTCTATTTAATCCAATCACTAGTGATTGTGTGACTATTTGAAGCAATCAAGAATATCTTTCGAAGCATCAAGCTTACCTATCTTGTTATATGCTTCTTTGTGTGAATATGATCTTGGATATCCTTGAAAACTACCTCGGGAAAATTATCCCTATTACTTCTTGTCCTTGGACAATTAATATTTAATATATGGTAGGATTCATTGATCATATTCGTTTTGGCCTTTTCTTATTTATCTTATCTTTGGCCAATAAAATGTTTGTCTAGTTGCTCCCAAGCTTTCCTTGCCTCTTGTGGATCTTCTTATTCTACTTATTTCCCCTTGTGTTTTACTTAGTGTAGGTAGTAGTGATTATCTCATTTGTGGGCATTTTGCATTCAAAGGCAAAATTATATATAATGCTCTACTTATGGGGGAGCTCTCCTATATTTTCTAGAACTTTGTTTTATGCTTCTTGATTTGATCCGTTTTTTCTTGGAAGCTTGATCCTTTTTGTGTTGGTACTTTGTGTGCCATCAGGAAAAGTGTGAAGAGTTTGTTTTCGTTATTATTTCCTTGCTCTCGTTAGGAGTTGGCTTTATCTCATTCCATTTCTCTTGTTTTGTTCTTTTAGGATGAGATAAATACTTGAGCCGGGGTATTTTTCTTATCCTTTTTCTTTGGCTCTTTCGAGTTCATTTGTTGAACTTGTGTTCTTTCATGTGTTGATTTGGCTCTTCGATACAATTTGGACACCTTTTGTCGAGTCACACTTTTGTGTGTGTCTTATTGGTTTACTTGGTGTTTTTGTTCAAATTGTATCTCCTTTTGGTTCTTGAAAGCCTATGCATGCATATTTACTTCTTCTATATATTATGGCATGCTTGCTTTCGTTGATCCAATATATAAGGGAAACTCCACCAAATCCTAATGGGCTAAGATGTGCATGAAATTCAATTTCATATCAATATGCACATGTTTGTGTGGAGGGTCTCCTATGTATTGTAGTTGCACTAACTACTTTGGACCCAATTTGTTTGGGGACCATAGTGTACTTAATTGTGTTTTAGGTACATTGGAGATATAAATTGGGTGCTTGTATCTTGAACAAGGAATAAGTGGCGTCTACATGTTAGTTGGATGCAAGCTAGGATGATCAACGAATTCATATGTTCTTCATCCTACCAATTATATCTCGGTAACAAGTATCTCTCTCTCATGCATACATATCTTCTTCCCAACCTTGTGTAGGTTGCTTGTTGGCATGAATTTGTGTTCTTCCATATGTAGGATTTCTTGCTTTGGCTTTGAAGAATTATCTCTATTGCAAATGTGTGTATGTTGAGATGAGTGCATATAATGGGGACTATACTAAATCATGCTCATGATTCACTAATCCCAAATATGTCAATCTAGCAATTTTGTTGCATATCGTTTCCTCAATATCTCTCATGTGCAATAGTGAGTATTTTTGCCAAGTTGATTTCTGTCTTGTGATACTTGTTGCCTTTCTCCATATATTCCTTCTATCCTCTTCTTACCTTGATAATAGTTGTGTTGTATGCGGTATGTTGGTGTTTGAAGCTCATTGATGTACAATAAGATATATTTGAGCCCTTGGGCATGCTTTCAAGCAAAACATCTTATTGGTATATTCTATGACTTCTTTTTGGGTATTCATGTGCTTTCTTGAGTATCTATTTTGTGTGTGCATGTTTCTTTGTGGTTATATGTCTTTGTGATATTTTCCACCTAAAGAGAATATCAATATTTGGTTGTTTTTGCATTTCTTGGAAATCACCTCTTACTTCATTTTGATTCTTCGGTGGTTTCCAAATTATTGTATTTTGTGTGCATTGTTAAATGGTTTTGAGGAGTGAGGATTCCATGGTTGTGCACGTTGTTTACAAATACAATACTATAATTGGTGCACAATCTTTGGGGAGCTTCTATAATTCATTTAATGATGCACTTGTTCCTTCTTTCTCGTTTCTTGTGGTTTAAATGCTTATGGGGGAGCAAGGATTCCATATTTGTGCATATTGTATTCAATACAAGTATTCTAATCTTTGCATAAAGTTTGGGGAGCTTCTCTATTTTTTTAAACACTCTTTTGGTTGTTGTTTCCTTTTGACATCATTTGATGGTGTTTCAATTGTTTCTTTTGGATCTTTTGATTGCTCGCTTCATTTGTTGAAGCCCTTTTCTTTTCCTTCTTTTCTTTTTGCTTTCTTTGGGTCCTAAATATAGTTTTACTTCCTCCCTAGTTCTCATCATTTGACTTGTGCATATGCACACCTTTGGAGGAATTCTCACTATGTTGGTCGTCTAGAACTTTTCACCCATTTTGGCAATCGATGCCAATGGGGGAGAAGTTTTGGAGGGTTTAAGGGAAGTTGGCCTTTGCTTTGAGTGTGTTCTTAAGCATTTGCCTCTCATGCTCTTGCATCTTTGTGTTTGCTTTGCATGTTGGATATATAGAGGAAACTCAACCAACGGTAATGGTTGGCAATCTATGCATTGAAATTTAAGTTCATCACACATGCATAGATTATGGGGGAGTTTGCTCTATATATTGTGGTTGTACCAACATCACATACTTGTGTAGTATTTGATGTTGGGGCAACCGCTTTGGTCGTTAATTTTCATATTTAAACCCTCGCTAAGGGATTGTCATCAATTACCAAAATGGGGGAGATTGAAAGGGCATGTATGCCCCCATGTGTGGTTTTGGTAATTAATGACAATCTCTATAGACTAATGTGTAAATTGAGTTTCAGTTGTAGGTTTGTCCATTGGCATCGCTTGGGCCATGTGTTGGTCTCAAGGTTGGAAGATGAAGAAATGTCCAAGGGCTTTGTGCCCTTTGGAATCATGAAGTAAGAAGGAGCTTGAAGGTTGATCAAGGCATGTGCAACGAGTTGCATCAAGATGGATCAACCTCAAGAAGGGATGAATAAGGGAGATCTCAAGATGCGCCATCTCTAGAAGGTCTCATGCTTGAAGCTTTCCATCCTCGTGTTCATGGAGTGATGAAGACAAAAAGTTCAAGAAGAGGTTTCCCCATGGAGTATGGGGAGCATTTTGAAAGTCCTCATCAAGCAAGAGCGAGCCAGAGCAAACAAGAAAGGTGTTCCCACTAGAAGAACAAGACGGTCTACATCAAGTTCAAGTGGGATGGTCAAGTCAAAGGTATGATCTTGATAGGGCTTCTCTTTTGCCGGTCTCGTGTTGTTAGTTGGGAGACCGGGTTTAGGATAGATAGCCGTTCTATCAAGAGGGGCTCTCAAGCGGGTGTCTCGATCGCATCGCTCAGAGAGAGTTCAAACCTTTGCATTCATAGCATCATATTTCTTGGTTGTTATTTGGTTCTTGTCCATGAGAGGATCTAGATCTTGTGGTCATCATCATAACAAGCTCTAGTTCATCAACTAAGGATTTCACTTGCATATCTTATTGCGGTTTTTTATCTTGCGAGTTTTCCGGCTCCACACCTTGGGAGATACATCACATATATATACTTGATATTTTATCCATTGGTGGTATCCAATATTTCACAGTTTGTTGGGTTCTACTTGGTTTTATCTTTCCAACAAAATTGGTTTCATCCCAATCGGAGTTTCCAAGCTCAACTTCTTGTGTTTTGGGTTTTGGAGGTTTTACCGGTTCATCGCTTCTAGAGAGGTCATATCTTTCTCAATTTGGTTTTATAATTCCATGCTGGACTATTATGTTTCTTTGCATGATCTTGTAAAACTTTTCGTTCTCTTCAAAACGAGCCCAAGATCATCAAAAACGGAGTCCGTGATCAAAAGTTATTGAAGTTTTTGTGCAATGTTGTCCTGTGTTTTTGCTTGAGCGGAAGTTCCGGCCCAAGTTCCGACCCAAGTTCCGGTCAGGTTCAGTAACTTGTATTTCTTTTTGCCGGAAGTTCTGGTGGGAGGCCGGAAGTTCCGATGGGGGCACGAATCTGGTCCAAACGGTCAGTTTTTCCTTATCCTATTTAAGGGGGGCTTCTTCCCCAATGGTTCCCTATCTTTTGAGCTCGTTTTTGCACACCATTGTTGACCTATTTGAGATCTCTTACTCCCTCTCCCTCCCATGATTCTTACATCTTTTTTGAGGGAAAAGTGAGAGGAGATCTAGATCTATAATCCCACCAAGTCAAATCCCTTCTTTGTGAAGGAATCATTGGGATCTAGATCTTGGAGAGTTTTGTGTTCTTCTCTTGTGTTCTTCCTCCCTTATTCCCCCAATAGCTTTTGTAGCTTTGTTGGAATTTGAGAGAGAAGGACTTGCCCTTGCATTTGGTGCATAGGTTTGAGTTCTCCTCTTGTGTTCTTCCTCCCTTATTCCTCCAATAGCTTTTGTAGCTTTGTTGGAATTTGGGAGAGAAGGACTTGCCCTTGCATTTGGTGCATAGGTTTGAGTTCTTCTCGGAGATTCGGCGAGTACAAGCTTGTGGGCTTGTTACTCTTGGGTTCTTGGAACCCTAGACGGTTGTTTGGTTGGATTGTTGACCTTTTGTGGTCTTGTTGACCTTTTGTGTTCTTGTAGCCTCTTGTGGCTTTGTTGCCCTTTTTTGGCATTGTAGCCTTTTGTGGCTTTGTTGTTGGGAGCCTCCAATTGAGTTGTGGAGTTAGCCCCAATCTTGTACGGGTTCGGTGACCGCCCTCAAGCGTCCCATAGTGGAGCAAGTGCCCGCCTTTTGTGGTGCGCACTTGGGAGAATAGGGTGAGCCTTTTGTGGTGTCGGTGAGTTGCGGGCTTCCGCATCCGGGGTGAGGCCTTGTGTGGAGTTGGGTGAGCATCGAGCCACCACACCTCGAGGTGAGCCATTTGTGGCGTTCGGAGGGCATTGCGCCGTCACACCTCTCCAACGGAGACGTAGCTTCTTTGGAAGTGAACTTCGGGAAACAAATCTTCGTCTCCGCGTCCATCGGTTATCTCTCAGTCGAGCCTTTTACTTATGCACTTTACATTGTGATAGCCATCGTGCTTGACGTATTTATTTCTTGCTATCACCTTGTTGCTTGTATTGCTTAGCATAGGTTGTTGGTGCACTTAGGTAAACTTAGTGGCTAGGTTTTGTGCTCAATAAATTAAACGTTAGTTTTATTCCGCATTTACTTGAGCCTAAACCGTAATATTTTTAAAAGCCTATTCACCCCCCTCTAGGCGACTTCCTTTGTACTTTCACCAAGTCAACCCAAGCAAAGCATCAAAGGAGAATACCACAATACTATGCTTTTGCATGCTAAAACAACGCATAATTTATTCAAGGCATACTAAGCAATCCCAATTGTTTGGAACAAGACATGATATAGCAATAATCACTAAGCATAATGCTAAAACAACACCTAGCATGTCATGCTAAAGTCTATGTCACAGTCAATGCAAGCTCCTCTTGCACTTCAAACAAGAAATTACTACTCCTTTCCAACACCAAGAAAACTTATTTGCAAAACAACACAGCGAGAATGGGGGTCCAAACTAATTTATTCAAGCAAACTAAACAACCTAAGCAAAGAAAACGAAAACTAAGACGCTCCAAGAACAACACAACTGTGCATGAAACAATAAAAGTGAATTGTCTAGACAGACCTGAGCTTTTTATTGATGAAGAAGGGGATGCCTTGGGCATCCCCAAGCTTTGACGCTTGTACCTCTTGGATATTTCTTGGGGTGACACCATGGTGGTATCCCCAAGATTGAGCTTTTGTCCATCCTGTATCTCATTACATCATTCTCTCTCTACACCTGGAAATTTTCCTTCATACAAAACTTCAAACAATCTTCATTAGCAACATTAGTGTATTCAAAAGATATTAGACCTCTGGCAAAGCTTTGGAACAGCAAGGATTTTCACTAAAAACACAAGATACTGTAGCAACTCCTTCAAAAAGTTCAATTTACCTGAAGAGAACTCAAAAAGGAATCAATAAGAAGCAAATGCAAATAATGGCAGAAATTTGTCAAAACAGTCCAGCGGTTAGAAACTGATTTTTTCGAACATCTTATGTTGCTCAAATCAAAATTTTTAGCTCAATCCGAGTTACAGAGACTCCTCACGAATTTTTTTGGTGGAGGACAGAAATCTGTTTCGGGACAGCAACTCCCCAAATCTTACTTCCCTCTCATTAGAGGTCATTCTTGGCACAAAATGCAAACAAAAAGGATAAGGAGAGGTCATTACTGAAGTAATAACTTCCAAGAATCAAGGAAACTCCTGGGTTATCTCCCAACAATTACTTTTCTTTAACGCCTTTAAGTTAGGCACAAGAAGCAAGAAGAATCAAGTATTTTCAAATGAAGAAGCATTAACATCAATACTTACAAAGTCTTCAACTATGAAAGGTATCTCATCCAAATGGGTTTTGGAGGATCCCTTCTCATCTCTCTTTGGTCTACTACTTTCATCAAAAACATTTTCAGGAGCAATCCAATCAAAATTATTTTCAAAGGCTTCATGCATTCCAACAAGCTTAAAGGGTATGGGTATATTAAATTCTTCTTTAAGCTTAGTTCTATCAGACACACCCACAACATCTACATCTGAGCCTAGCATATTGAAATGCTCAAAGACCTTTTTGGCTTCCCTAGCAACATCATGGAATTCATTAAATAAAGTTTCAAGGATGAATTCCCTCTTTTCAGCATTCTTTTCTTCTTTTAGTTTTAGAAACAACAATTGCATGAAGGGGTTAAGGCTAACAAACCTAGCCTCCAGCATATGAACTAAAGAAGCTGCAGCAATCTCATAATTAGGAGCAAGTTCAGCTATAGATTTTTCCTCAATATCCTCATGCTTGCTAACATGATTAAAGAATTCTCCAATATTATCTTTCCCAATTATGGAGCCACTACCTATTGTAAGATCTTTCAGGGCGAACTTGCGGAACAACATGGTGAGCTAGAGCAAGGTGGCAACTAGAGTAGGAACTAATTTCTTTGTGTTTTTGAATAAAGAAATCAAACCAAACTAGACTAATTTTTTTTGGGTTTTTTGGACAGAGGCAAACAAAACCAAGCAAAATAAACAAAGCAAACTAAAAACAAAGTAAAGAGAAAGGAAGTGAAGGGCTCCCCTTGTGAAGAAGTCCTTAGCCTCCCCGGCAACGGAGCCAAAAAACTTGTTAATGGCGCCTAAGTTAATGTAGGAGCGCTTCGTTGGAAACCCCAAGAGCAAGGTGTGAAGCAGCACAACAACAAGTCTTCCCTCAGTAGAGACTGAGGTTATCGAACCAGAAGGAGGAAGGAAACGTCACACAGGTGTTGCTGGCAACGTGGAGACATGCACAACACAAACTCAAGACTTTGTCCCAGCGAATCAGTGAGGTTGTCAAGCTCACCGGTTTGCTGTAACAAAGGATTAAACGTATGGTGTGGAAGGTAATGATTTGCAGCAAGTAAACAAGTAACAGTGGAAGATGTATCAATGGTAAAGATTGGACCGGGGTCCATAGTTCACTAGAGGTGCTCTCCTTAGATAAATAACATGGCATGAAGGGTAAACAAATTACAGCAGGGCAATTGATAGGAACTAAAAAAGGCATGACAATGCAATTACTAGTCAGAAAGATCCTATGAGATTCGATTGGGCAATACAACAAGATACATAGACCGCCATCCAAATGCATCTATGACCAGAAGTCCATCTTCAGGTTATCATCCGAACCCGCTCTAGTATTTAGTTGCAAGCAATAGACAACTGCTTTAAGCAAAGTGTGTAAGGTAAACAGTCCACATGTTCCATGAACAAGAGACCGTTGTTTTCTCCCTAGTAGCAACAACACATCTACAACCGAAGATATTATTGTCACTTCCCTTGGAAACTAGAGGCATGAACCCACTATCGAGCATAAATACTCCCTCTTGGAGTCACTAGCAACTACTTGGCCAAGATAACCACTAGCAACGGAGAGCATGCAAGATCACAAACAACACAGACATGATAGAATCATAAAGACAAAACCATTAATCAAACCAACATAATAATCTCAATATCCATCGGATCCCTGCAAACACAACATGCATGATTACAAATATATTAGATATTGATCATGAACGGACCTCACAAGATCTATACATGAAAGCACAAAGGAGGAGATACAACCATCTAGCTACTACATGGACCCTTAGTCCAAGGTGGAACTACTCATGCATCATAACGGCGAGAAGGCCTCCGGGATGATCTCCCCTCCGGTAGGGTGCCGGAAAGAACTTCAGATCCCCCCGATCTAGGGACGATGGTGGCGGTGGCTACAGACGGTTTCGTGGATTTTTGATCGGGTACTCAGGGTTTCTGCATCGGGTGTTCTTATAGGCGAAGGGGGAGGCCAAGGAGGCGTCCAGGGCAGGCAAACCCTAGCCAGGCGCTGGCTAGGGCCCACCCGTGCCTAGGGTGGGTCTGCCCCCCTGGCTGGCCTCCCGGGCTCCCCTCTGGTCTTCTTGTTCCCCATGGAAAGTAATTGACTTTGTCGTTTGTCCCGTCTAATTCCGAGAATATTTCTTTACTAACTTTTCTGAAACCAAAAACAGCAGAAAATAGGCATCTGGCACTGTTGCAACTTGTTAGTAGGTTAGTACCAGAAAACATGTAAAAAGCACCTCAAAGTGTAGACAAGTAAAGAAAAGTAGATACTAAACAAGCATGGAGCATCAAAAATTATAGATACGTTTCCAACGTATCAGCCTGCACCCCCCAGGCGCGGCCAGTGGTGGGCCCGCGCCTGGCATGGGTGTGGGACCCCAGGACCCTTCTCCGTCTCTTCTTCTGGTTCCATGGATGTTCTGGTGAAATATAATTTTTGGCATATTTTCCGGGATTTTTCCTGATAGTTCATTTTCTGCACAAAAGCTAGACACCAAGGTAATTCTGCTGAAAACAGCGTCAGTCCGTGTTAGTTGTGTCCAAATCACACAAGATTAGAGGAGAAACAATAGCAAAGTGTTCGAGAAAGTAGATACATTTTGGACGTATCAACTCCCCCCAAGCTTAGCTTATTGCTTGTCCTCAAACAATTCAGTTGAAAACTGAGTGCGATAAAAGAACTTTCATGAACACATTGCTTCATATGATGTAAATATTCTCAGCATAGGAGTAGATGCCTAGACAATTTATAATAAAGAGCATGCAACTAAGTCTACTCAATAGTCATTGCAAGCTATGAAGAGAAACCAACTCAAGAATAATAAGTAGCAAGAAACATAAACATAAGCAACATTGCAATGCTCATAATAAGGTATGATAGAGTGGTATCCCACTTGCCTTTGTTTGAAGAGCACAATATAAATGCCAAGGAACCTCTGAAGTTCAAGTGAAGACTAGAGATACAAGCATCAAAGTCATGACATAATTAACCAAGTTTTGAAACAAACACAAGAATGACAATTATGCTCTCAAGAAGGTGCTCATAATTAACCAAGTGGTGACTCAACAAGGTGGTGAAAACGGTTTTGAAAGCTTTGAAAGTCTTCCAAATGCTGAAAGGAAGGTACTCATTGGCTTTGAGCTCTCATTGCCCCTATCATAAGCATCTTTATGTGGTTAAGGTGAAAGTGAGGTCCACTCTGAATCATATGCTTGACAGACCATAAACAGGAAATCCCAAGTCCCTTGAGTACGAGGGCCGCTCTGCATGCTACTCAACTTTGGGTCCAAGCAAGTTCTTATCATTGTAAGTATTTGCATATCATTGAGAATCGCCAATGGGGTACCCCTTGCACATGGTACAAGAGCTTTCCCATAACCAAAATGGCAAGGCAAGCAGACAAAGAGCATCTCAGCAATCTTTTTATTTACTATATGCATAGTTTTTTATTGAGTATGCTTCATAGATAGCTTAGTATGGTGATGCTGCAAGTTTCCACCATGATTAGGCATGGCTTAGGCTAGCGGCCCAGGCGTTTCTCTAACACAGAATACAAACTCCATGGACTCACAAGTCCCCCTTTCATTTCAGATCGTCGATATCCGCAAACAAAAGAGCAAGGATCAACCAGATATAAATATATCTAAAAGGTGTTGAAAGCGTTCCCCGTGATAGCACTGTTCTGCTGACTCCCGGCATATAATTTGCAAGCATATAACTTTCATGGACAGGTCACAATGGTTCCGAATTATTAAGTGCACAGAATAAGGTGTGCCATCAAGTTCGTGAGATCTTTACTAACTAACTTTATCAAAACAGACAAACATTTTATTTTGGAAGAAAACACGGCATATAGAATATGCGCTGAAATAGCAAAGGATGCTAATAGATAGGTATGATGGACACAGCTAGCAATATTGGTTTTGGGGAGTTGGAAGCACAAGTAGAGCTCATACTCAGTGCAAGTGAAGGCTAGCAATAGAAAGGGAGCGACAAACGAGAGAGCAATAACTGTCATAATCATGCTTGTAACAAAACAGGACTAATTATGGCATGAAAGTGATACAAGAACTCTATGGCAAAATAAATCATCAAGGCTTACTGACTACTGATTACTCATATGCATGCATGAGAATGTGCCAAGTCGATTCACATGAATAGTCAGAGGAGGATACCACAATATCATACCAAAGTATGAATAAAACAATGCAAGCAAACATTCATATGACATGCTACAAACTATTAGCAAGCTGGAGCTAATCATAGGCAAGCAAGAACTACTAAGCATCCATAATGACATACACCTTACACAAACAGGCTAAGCATGCTCACAGTGATGAGTATATGTACAAAAATGAAACAAATAGAGTTTGTTACCAGCCTCTTACCACTCCTCGAGTTGTCTTAATCTTCATTATTGCCCTTCACTTGTGTGACTTGAATAATTAACATGAAACCAAAATCCACTAAGGATGGCTGAACCCTGCAAAGAACTTAGAAAACCAAAGAAGAAGAACAAATATTTTTGGTGTTTTTGATTTTTTAGAAACATGCAAACAAAGAAAAACAAACCAAACAAGAAGCAAACAAAGCAAAGAAAAATCTTTTTGGATTTTTCTTTTAAGGCAAACCAAAGCAAAGAAACAAAGAAACAAACCAAGAGAAACAACGAAAATATTTTTGGTATTTTTGTGTTTTTGAGAAAGAAGCAACAAGAACCAAAAAGAAAGGGAAACAATGGATATACAAAGAACCGACCGAACATGATATATATATGAGTGTGATGTCGGTATACCTCGCCCCAAGCTTAGGCTTTTGGCCTAAGTGGACTCAATAGAGCGGGTAGTAACCCCATGCTGGTGGGTCATCAAAGAAATGATCATAGTCAGGCGCCTGCGATGAAGAAGAAGACGCGCCCAAACAAATGAGGGCTGCTGGTATGAAGACTCTCCCAAGTTGGAGGGCTGAACCGAATTATCTTCGGCATCCTCTTCAACATTCTCCTCTTGCTAGGAGATCTCCGCCACATATGTGTCAACCTCCTCCTCCATAAGCGACCATCCTTGTCTGTTATCAAAATTAAACAAAGCAGGTGCAGGCAAATAAACTATTTTCTCAGTCCTTCCCTTTCTCTGACCTTGCTGGGCAAACGATAATTCATACGGTAAACTTCTCACATTATCCCCCAAGGAAACAAAACCATGCTGAATCATGGATTCGATATCAAGCATCTCTATGTGGAACCGATAATCTGAAAAGTGAGGCTCTAAACCATGGAAAGCTAGCAACCTAGAAGCAACAAGACCTCCACAAATTCCACCCTTCTCGCGGTTGGTGGTGATATGGTGAGCTACCAGCGCACCCAGGCTATAAGATCTATTCCTATTCAGAGCAACTGCGATAAAAGCTAGATCACAAGAAGACAACTTTCTAGCAAGAACACACTTGGTAATGAAATAGGCAAAGTATCTAATAGCTGGGAATTGAATGTTCCGAATTTTACCACTTTCCTTTGAGAATTCGAAACCTTGGAAAAATTCAGCATATAAATCCATAAGTGACTTGGGCCTCTCCTTGATCTTCTCACAAGATCCCCACTGAGGTACTCTAATTGCTGCACAAAAATTAGCAAAAGGAAGGTGGACGGGCATATTATATATTTTGTAATGGACCATGGGATTAGATGTAGACCAAGTGAACCGGAAGTCCTGCACAAAAGCCATGGTTATCTTAACATATTTAAATGGTTCACCTTCATCAAAGTGTTCCAACCCCGCATTGGTAATCATAGTTTGGAAATCCTGGAGGATTCCCGCAGTTCTCAAAAATTCCTGGCATGGATATATGGAAGGAAAAACTGCCTCCTCACGATGAACCTTCATTGGCTCAGGCACCATCAAGTTATATTGATTCAGTGGATAAGTACTCATCTTCCTTGCTGAAATTTTTAGAATAACATCAAACCAAGTGGTTTCTAAGTTGATAAATGATGGGCAACTACTATAGGAACTTGCTAGAGGACTACACATGCATCAAAGTAAAGTTTTTAAGCATAGAACAAGCATGCAAGCTCAAACAACATGACCTATAGAAGCAAAATACTCAAGATACAATCTACCAATCACAAATCTAATTGGACAAGTGGAGGAGGCACATACCAAGGAGCAATAACTCCAAAAATCAGCACTTGAGATGGGCTGAACAAGGAGATCAAAAATCGCGAGTAAGAACAGCAAGAACTCGAGCTTGAGAAAGTTTTCTAGTGTTTTTCAGGAGAGAGAAAGAAGATGGCTTTGAGGAGGCAGCCTGGAGGGGCCCAGGTGGGCTAGACCCCCCCTAGGCGCCACCCCCTGGTAGGCCGCGCCTACCATGGGTGTGGTGGCCTGGGGTGGCCCCCTGGGTCACTGCAGGTGTCCCTCTGCCCCTTTTTTCGAGGAGAATTTTATTTTGAATTTTCTGGGATTTTTCGGGAAACTTTATTTTTTGGCCAATCTTCAGGGTATGAAAATTGATTTTCTCACAGAAACAGTTTTTTCAGAAGAAGCAAAAACAAACAAAAGCCAAACTACAGGAGCTCTAAGAAACTCTAACAAGCAAACAACTAACAAAACTAAAGCTAAAGCAAAGACTAGGAAGTAGAAAAGTAAAAGAAAGCAAGGATAACCAAAGTGAAAACATTATTTTGTTCATTAAAATCATTTTGTTAACAAGGTTGATCAAGTCTTGTTACCAAAACTTTGCAATCCACAAGGTTATTATGTTACCTCATACTTGATAGCAATGGTCCCAATCATAATAGTTTCAAAATTTTCTTGTGGAATGGGACAATATATTTCTCCAACCTTGATGCTCTCAATATTTTCAATGGAATTCAGGCAATAGCTCTTAGCAACCTTCTTGGGGAAATAGACAGTATGCTCTTTGTCATTAATATGGATTGTTATTTTTCCTTGATTACAATTGATGACAGCACCTGCAGTATTAAGAAAAGGTCTCCCAATAATAATAGACATATTATCATATTCAGGCATTTCAAGCACAACAAAATCAGTTAAAACCATGCAATTATGAGCTACTTGAACAGGAACATCCTCACATATACCAATAGGAATAGTAGTTGACTTATCAGCCATTTGTAAAGATATATCAGTTGGTATCAACTTTTCTAGCTGAAGTCTCTTGTAGAGAGAAAAGGCATAACACTAACTCGAGCTCCCAAATCACATAAAGCAGTTCTAACATAATTGTTCTTAATAGAGCAAGGAATAGTTGGTATACCTGGATCACCAAGTTTCTTTGGAACCTTATTAGAGATAATATCCTTCATATACTTTGAGTAAGGAGGCAACTTAATAGCATCAGTCAAAGGAATTTGCAAAAATAAAGGTTTCATCCACTCACAAAACTTGTTGTAGTGTTCTTCCCCCTTTGGCTTGTGTTTCTTACATGGAAAAGGCATAGGTTTCTGCACCAAAGGTTCTCTCTCTTTACCATGTCTATTAGCAATAAAATCCTCCTTTGTGTACCTAGTGTTCTTGGTGTGCTTCTCAGGTTCTTCCTCAACTTCTCCCTCATTATCAGAAGCATCATTTTTATCATTACCACTCTCAGTTTCAGCATCAGGTTCAAGTGGTTCCTCAACTATTTTATGTTTCTTTTTATTTCTCTTACGAGGTCTACCACTATCTACTTGTTGGGAATCCTGCTCAATTCTTTTAGGGTGTCCTTCAGGATATAAAGGATCTTGAGTAGCCATACCACTCCTAGTTATAATTTCATAAGCATGTTTATCTCCTGAAGCATTAACTAGCATATCCTTTTGTACCTTAGAAAGTTGATCAAGTTGGGTTTGAACCATTTGAAAGTGTTTACAAAGCATTTTAATGTCATTAGAAGTTCTTTCCACAATATCTTTCAAATCATTGATAGCTCTAGAGTTTTGCAATAAATGATTCTGAACTTGTTTATTAAAATTACCTTGCTTAACAATAAAAATGTCAAGTTCCTCTAAGCATTGATCAGGAGGCTTACTATAGGGAATATCACCTTCATCAAAGTGTTGGAGAGAGTGTACCTCAATAGTAGATGAGTGGGGAATTAGCTTACATAATTCTTCTATAGGAGGTAGATTCTTTACATCTTCAGCTCTAATACCTTTCTCCTTTAGACATTTCTTAGCTTCCTTCATCACTTCATCATTTAATGCAATAATTCCTCTCTTCTTTGGTGTTGGTGTTGGTGTTGGAATTGGTTTAGGAACATCTGGTTCAGGAGTAATAGGCTCAGGTGTATTTAGCTCAGTTGAAGTCCAATCATCATAATTCTTGCTTATATTAGCCATTAATTCTTCAGCATCTGTAGGAGTTATTTTCCTAAAAACACAATCATCAAAGCTATCTAGGTATGTCCTAGAATCATTAGTTAGTCCATTATAATAAATATCAAGAAGCTCATTATTAGGTAATGGACATCCAGGATGTGCATGAATAAAGGCACAGAACCTTGTCCATGACTTAGGCAATTTCTCTTCTTCTTCATGTTTAAAATCAAAAAGTCTCTGCAAAGCAGCATGTCTAGCACTAGGAGGAAAATATTTCTGGAAGAAAGAAGCAATCGAACAATCAGGGCTATCAATGGAACCAGGAGGTAATCTATTAAACCAAGCCCTAGCTTCTCCTTTTAGAGAAAAAGGGAAGATCTTAGTAACGAAGTACTTGTGCATATTAAAATCATCAGAGAATAAAGAACTCATAGTAGAAAGCTCATTCATATGAGCCACAACACTCCCATTTTCAGTCCCACAAAAAGGTTCTTTCTCAACAATATCTAAGTAAGATAAATCAAGAGAGAAATCATAATCTTTATCTTTAATATCTATGGGAGAAGTGCCAAACTTAGGATCAGAGGACAACTTAGTCATAATAGTATGTCTAGCAAGGAGACTCTTAATAGCACTAGTACCATGTGTGTTTCGGCACTCTTCAACAAATTCATCAGTGAGCTCAATGTAACCATCATTAATATCATAACTCTCACTAGTCTCCAGTGAGCTAACAGGTGTAACAGTGTCTTCACTAGGAGTTTCGGTATTTCCTAGACTAGCCATAGTAGAATCTAGGAAAGGACCTAATGAACCACTCGCATCAAGCACAATAGAAGTAACATCTTGAGTATCAAAAGCAGTTTCAGACTCAGTAGTAGTAGCAGTATGTGTAGCATGTGTATGTGGTGGTGGTGTAACAAGCTTACTCATAACAGACGGTGAATCAAGAGCAGCAGAGGTGTTTAGGACTGTACCTCTTCTTGTAGTGGATGGTAAAATAGGGAACTTTCCATCACGAGGCTTCCCCATGATGAAAGGAGTAGCAGTGAACAATAATAGATCCAAGTGAACTTATAAATAAAGCTATGCTCCCCGGCAATGGCGCCAGAAAATAGTCTTGATGACCCACAAGTATAGGGGATCACAACAGTCTTCACGGGTAGTATTACCCAATTTATTGATTCGACACAAGGGGAGCCAAAGAATACTTGCAAGCCTTAACAACTGAGTTGTCAATTCAGCTGCACCTGGAAATAGTTCTTGCTCACAGAAGTTTATCAGTAGCAATAGTTTGGTAGTAGTAACAGCAAAGCAACAGCAATAGTGGAACAAGAGGAATAGTAACAGTAACGGTAAACAATACGATTCGAGTGTGGTAGGCATAGGGATGGATGGATGGGCGTTGCATGAATGAGTATAAACATGTAACTTCAAGATCTAAGGCATTGCAAATAAATAATAACAAGCATCCAAGTACTAAACAATCCTAGGCATGTGCTCCAAATATAGTCATACGTGCTCGCAATGAGAACTTGCACAACATCTTCTGTCCAGCAAGCTGGTGGCAGCGGGGCCTCTAGGGAACTACTGGCAATTAAGGTGCCCCTTTTAATAGAGCACCGGAGCAAAGCATTAACACTCCATGAACACATGTGATCCTCACACCATAGCCATCCCCTCCGGTTGTCCCAATTATTGTAAACTTTGGGGCCTTTCGATCCGGACAATGATATGTGTACAAAACTTGCAGATAAGATCACAAACAATACTATCATAATGATTCAATAATAAGTTCAGATCTGAGATCATGGCACTCAGGCCCTAATGACAAGCATTAAGCACAACAAGTTGCAACAAAGTCAAATAACACTAATAGAGATACTAGGCACCATGCCCTAACAATCATATTCGATTACATGATAGAACTCATCCAATCCCTACCATCCCCAAGCCTATAGTGGGGGATTACTCACTCATGGATGAGGGAAACATCGGTGGTTGATGGAGATGCGTTGGTGATGACGATGGCGATGATCCTCTCCAAATTCCCCGTCTCGGCAGGGTGCCATAACGGAGTTTCTGGATCTGAATCTTGGTTTCTGGTGGCGGCGGTGTAGCGGAACTCTTTATGGAAAACTATTGAACCCCCTCCCCCGGTTTTTAGGTCGAAAGGCAACTTATAGGCGCAGAGGGAGGCCGAGGGGGTGCCTAGGGTGCCTGCACCCCCCAGGCGCGGCCAGTAGTGGGCCCGTGCCTGGCATGGTGTGGGCACCCCAGGCCCCTTCTCCGTCTCTTCTTCTGGCTCCGTGGATCTTCTGGTGAAATATAATTTTTGGCATATTTCTGGGATTTTTCCTGATAGTTCATTTTCTGCACAAAAACTAGACACCAAGGTAATTCTGCTGAAAACAGCGTCAGTCTATGTTAGTTGTGTCCAAATCACACAAGTTTAGAGGAGAAACAATAGTAAAGTGTTCGAGAAAGTAGATACGTTTTGGACGTATCACTGCAGCAGAGCATTCATCCTTCCGGTGGGTCTTTGGATGGATCGACGAGATTTCTCAAAGGGTGGCAACGAGACCTAGACCGTGACATCTTGCTTCCACTATTCACTCTATTCCTACTAGTACTACCTCGCTCTGCCTTAGTAGAAACCATTTCCTTCCCCACTGCTCCTCCCTTGATTCTTTACTTATTCATCCACTAGTGTCACAAAATAACCTTTCTCATCGGGATAATAGCAAGATGGCGGTGGAGAAACCCCATTAGCAGGGGGACCTGCAGGCTGGGACCGAGAAAGGGGACCATCAATGGGGTGAGGTGCCGTTGTTATGGAACCGACAGTGCCTGAGCAGGCTAGTTCGTGGTGTGGGAGCGAGCAGGAAAGCGAGCGACGGCATCCATAGGCGGGATTGGGCACAATCATGTGTCGAGGACACAAGAAGTACCCATGTTCGGGGCCCTAGTGGTGAGGTAACATGCCTACTCCTGCCGATCTGACTATCTGGATGAACACAAAGGATTACAATGGCTCCTCGAGCTGTATTTGTGCCTAGCTAGAAGAAGGAGCTTGCTACGATGCCCCTTTCGCCCCTTATATAGGAAGAGGCGGCATGGGCAAAGACCCAGCCTACTATTCCTGTATAGCGTCCAGCCTACCTAACGTCTTGCATAGTACCGTGCCCCTAGGCCATCACAGAAACAGTGAAGGCCGCCCCTGACCGGAATGGAAATAGTGGAGGCCGCCCCGGCCGACACGGGTGGCGGCTCCTATTCCCGCCCGACACGGGTACGGGCCATCTCCTCCGGCGTCGATGTTGCCGCCTCTGTCCTCTTGTATGGCCTCAGTCTGCTAGGGCTGCGAAACACTATGCCCTTCGTCATCCGTCTACCTTGAATGTCCGGCTAGGTCGTCCTAGCCGGCTGCTCTATCTTGCCCGAGTGTTTGGTCCCATCCGGCTATGTGTCTTGCCTTCGCTATCTTATCTGGCTGATAATTCCGCTGGTTTGCTCTTGGTCTATCTTGCTCTATCCGGCTGGCATGACCCAGCCAGCTAGACGCCTTCAAGGGTGTTCTTTATCCGGCTAACTGGTTTGCTAGCTTGCTATGCGTCTGGTTTCCTTCCTGACCTGTTCTTGAGTTTTTACATCTGGCTGGGTCAGTCGGCTGGCAGTTACATTGCCCCTGCATCTTGTCCGGTTAGCCTACCTAGGGGTGATCCCCTCGACACTAGACACCCGAGCACACCTAGATTCCACCCTTAGGCAAGATGTGCGTGGGCTCCAAAACCTAGTTTGAATTTTTCTCCGGCTGATTTCTGGCGGTTGAGTTGTTCGACTACGTTAGCACGGACGTCAGCCACGCGCGTGATGATGACTACTGCGACGTGTGGAGACGCGTAGTGTCAGGCGCTGATGCTACACTCAACAGGGAGGAAGAGTGCTTACTTGGAAACCCCAAGATCAAGGTATGAAGAGTACAACAGCAAGATTTCCCTCAGTAGAAACCAAGGTTATCGAACCAGAAGGAGGAAGGAAATGTCACACAGGTGTTGGAAGCAACGTCGAGACCTGCACAACACAAACTCAAGACTCTGTCCCAACGAATCAGTGAGGTTTTGAAGCTCACCGGTTTGCTGTAACAAGGATTAAACGTATGGTGTGGAAGGTAATGGTTTGCAGCAAGTAAACAAGTAACAGTGGAAGATTTTATCAATGGTAAAGATTGGACCGAGGTCCATATTTCACTAGAGGTGCTCTCCTTAGATAAACAACATGGCATGAAGGGTAAACAAATTACAGCGAGGCAATTGACAGGAACTAAGAAAGGCATAACAATGCAATTACTAGCCAGAAAGATCCTATGAGGTTGATTGGGCAATACAACAATATATATAGACCGTAATCCAACTGCATCTATGACTAGAAGTCCACCTTCAGGTTATCATCCGAACGCCCTCCAGTATTAAGTTGCAAGCAACAGACAACTGCTTTAAGCAAAGTGTGTAAGGTAAACAATGCACATGTTCCATGAACAACAAACCGTTGTTTTCTCCCTAGTAGCAACAACACATCTACAACCGAAGAGATTATTGTCACTTTCCTTGGAAACTAGAGGCATGAACCCACTATCGAGCATAAATACTCCCTCTTTGAGTTGTTAGGAACTACTTGGCCAAGATAACCACTAGAAACGGAGAGCATGCAAGATCACAAACAACAAAGACATGATAGAATCATAAAGATAGAACCATTAATCAAACTAACATAATAATATCAATATCCATCGGATCCCCGCAAACACAACATGCATGATTACAAATAGATTAGATCTTGATCATGAACGGAGCTCACAAGATCTATACATGAAAGCACAAAGGAGGAGATACAACCATCTAGCTACTACATGGACCCATAGTCCAAGGTGGAACTACTCACGAATCATAACAGAGAGAAGGACTCCGGGATGATCTCCCCTCCGGCAGGGTGCCGGGTAGAGCTTCAGATCCCCCTGATCTAGGGACAATGATGGCGGCGGCTACAGACGGTTTTGTGGATTTCTGATAGGGTACTGAGAGTTTCTATATCAGGGGCTTATTATAGGCGAAGGGGGAGACCGAGGCGGCCGCCAGGGCGGGCAAACCCTACCCAGGCGCGGGGTAGGGCCCACCCGCGCCTAGGGTGGGTCTGGCCCCCCTGGCCGGCCTCCTCGTCTCTCCTCTAGACTTCTTGTTCCCCACGGAAAGTAATTAACTTTTTTCTTCGTCCCGTCCAATTCTGAGAATATTTCTTTACTAACTTTTCTGAAACCATAAATAGCAGAAAACAGGCATCTGGCACTATTGCAACTTGTTAATATGTTAGTACCAGAAAACATGTAAAAAGCACCTCAAAGTGTGGACAAGTAAAGCAAAGTAGATACTAAACAAGCATAGTGCATCAAAAATTATAGATACGTTTCCAATGTATCAGACGCCGCCTCGGGAACCGTCGCCGGTGCCTCGCCTCCCATTCCTTGGATCTTCATTGCAACTTGTGCCAGTGCAAACGATCCAGCCGCCAATGGGGTGTGCGGTGCTGCCATGTGGCGAGCCGGCGGTTGGCCTACCCAGCTCTTAAGTACTGCCCCCGCCGCAATGTCGCCCACACCTGCCATTTCCCCCATTTTCCTTGCTGTCAGAGCTGTTGTGCCCCTCCGCCTCTTGCTGCTTCCTCGCGCCCGCGCCACCGACGAGCTCACACCGCCTCCGTCTCACCGGCGCTGCCCGCTATTTGCCTGCCAGAGCGATGGGCCACCGCCACTCCCTCTTCTCCTTCCTCTCTTCCCGTTCCTCCTCCGTGCACCGCCGTTGATAATATGGCCGAGAGTCGCGGCGCATGGTGCGGCTCCTCCGTCATGGAGGAGCAGATTGAAAAATACTGTCGCGCTCGCCTACTTCCAACCGCCGGCAAGGTTAGGGTATGCCTCGCTCCGGCCGACAAAATCTCGCCGGCGCCGCAAGCTGGCGAGCACGTCATCTTCCTCGCGCACCTCGCGCGTGGCCTGGCCTTCCTGGCCAGCGCCTTCTTCCTCACTTTCCTCGCCCACTAAGACCTTCGTCTCCACCACCTCGGCCCGAATGCAATTGGCATTCTCGCGCACTTCGTAGCCTTCTGCGAGTGATACCTCGGGATCCAGCCGGATCTCGGGCTCTTCTACTGGTTGTTCCTCATCCGGCCGCAGGCGCAATACGCCAAGGGGCCGCTCATGCCCTGCAGTGGCGCCTCCATCTATTCGCGCGCCCAAACCGGCTACCCCAAGTTCCGTCTGCACGACACGGTTAAACTGTTGCAGCAGACGTACTTATATGTACGCAACTTGGGCGCCGATGACCACCTCAACCTTCCGGCCTTCTAGGACGTCGAGTCCACTCGGGTGAACTCGGAGCAGAAATACTAAGACTCCAAGCCCGAGGCGGAGGAGCTGCTGCGCCGGATGAGGGCGCTGGTCACAGCCAGCCTAACTAGCATCGACGTGACGCTCAGCTGGGCCTCTCGGCTGATGATGTCCCTCCAGCAGCGAGCACACAAGATGTTCTACTACTCCGGACGCCTGGACCCGACCCGGCTCTCCCGTCGTGATCCCCCCTTCGCCAACCTCTACGAGTGGGTGTGGATGATCACGAAGGAAAAGATCAAGGACGACTGGTGCTTCGGTCTTGCCCCCTACCACCGCGAGAACCACGCTCCCCGGTTAAGTTGACTTGTCATTTTCCTTGCCTTTCTCTTGCTCTTGCTTTGTCCGGAATCACTTCTTGATCTGGCTTGACTTGCTTTTTCTTCCTTTGCAGACCTTTCCCTTCATCATTTGGGAGGAGGGCGAGGAGTCCCTCCAAGTCTTCACTGCCAACCTCACCGAGCCGCGCCCGCGCCGGACCAACGAGGGCTCAGATGGCGAGGAGGGGTTCTTCCCTAGTCGGAACGACGAGGCAGTGGAGGACCCGCATGGCCCCGCGCCTGAGGAGAGTGATGGCACTGCGCCGTCCGAGCCGGCGCGGAAATGAGCCGGCGAGGGGAGCTCGAGCAACGCTCCTGCTCCTAAAGATCCCACTGCGAAGCGCAGCCGGGTGGGCGTTCCATGCCCCGGCTGGGCCGGACGTGCCCGGAAGAGGGTCGGCGCACCCCGTGGTGAAGCGGTAAGTTTGCCTTCATGTTATCTTACTTTTCTTTCCTTTCTTGCACTTGCCCTTGTTTTCGTTCTTGCCTTAACCTTGTTCTTCCTTCAAAGTTCTCTTCTTTCCTTCACTGCAATCCCGGCTCGCAGCACGCCTGCCTCGTTGCCTCGTGACCCGCCGGGCCAGCCGGACGCCCCCTCGACGACTGCCCCTCCGCCCCCCGACTGAATCCCTTCCCCCGGCAGAGCTGGCGGTCGTGATCCAACCGACTCCTATCGCACCTCTACGCGTGTCGGGTCAGTCGGATGTGACCTCCAGCCTGGGTGGTGGCTCTTCAACCGGCGTGGGGGGCTCGCGTGCCGGCAAGGAGACGGTGGTGTTGGAGGACGTTGAATCCGACTAGGAGGTGACAGTGCAGTGGATGGTGGTCGTTCGCGACACCCCAGTTGCCCTAGCCGGCCCCTTGACGCCGCTCCCTGTGAAGACAGGGCCTTCACTACAAGCCCTCGAGAGGAACCTTGAGGCTGGGCTCAAGGAGTGCCGGCAGCTCCAAGCAACTTTGGACAGTGCCAACCAGGCCTTCTCGGTGCAACTGGTGATGGCGCGGGGGACTGCGCGGAGTAAGTCCTTCGTCTTGCCCTTTTTTGTCCGACTACATTCTTACTTGCCTTTTCTCTGTCTTGCCACAGCCATCCTTGTCTGCATGCAACGTAAGATTGACTGACTGACATGTTCTAACGCGCGCCTCAGCCGGGACAACTCCGCGCTCCGCCTTCAGAACAAGGAGTGGCACTCCAAGGTGGATCAGCTGGAGGCCGTCGTGAAGGAGTGTGACGAGGCCCTCGCCAGCCAGGCCACCGCCTTTGATCTCCTGGAGAAGGAGGTCACCCAGCTGAAGGAGCACACTGCCTTCCTGCAGGACGAGCTTATATTAGATCGTCCACGTCGCCAAGGGTAAGCCAGCTGCCTCTAGATTTGTTTTCGTCTGACTGACTTTGCCAGATTGTCTTTTGACTTCCGTTCCTGATCAAAATGCTTCTATCCACAAGTAGATGTCCTTGTCTATGACCGGGTACGGCAGGTTGCGCCGGGTGAGAAGGCCTGCGCGCAGGACTTGGTGTCCTAGCTCGGGGAGGACTCCGCCAACCTCCACAAGGACGGTGCCGCCATCCACGACCTCATCTTCTCGGGTGAGCTCCTGCCAGAGACCATGGGCGCCCTTGCCATCAAGATGGGCGACATGTTGAATGCCATCGACCGACTCCGCGACCTTGCTACTCGCACCAGCTCCAAGATGGCCTTAGCGCTGATGCTAAGCTGGTACAAGGACGCACGGGTGGAGAAGCTGACAGAGGGCTTCCGAGCTGGCACGGTCCTTCCCATCATGCGCCAAGCCAACCCTGGACTTCGCTCTGCCGCCATCACGATTGCCAGCTATGCCAACATCGACGAGGTGTTGACGAAGACCTAAGTGAGTGCGGGGCTGGAAGGTGAGGGGGAGACGTCCTCCTAGTTGGTCGGGGTCGGCTCGGCTCCTCATGACAAGGGTCCGGCGGCATGAAGAAGAAGAAGGTCACCGGGATGCTGGGTGTAACTGTATATAGCTTTTGCCAACTTTGGCCTCGCGTACTTGTGCTCTGACACCTTGGATCTGCGGGAGCTTCGTCCCCCTCCATTTAATTATTGTCTGTCTAGGTCTTGCCTTCGTGCACCAACTTTTCATTGGGTTTGTTTGGTTAGATTCTCCGGTTGGTCCATTCCAGCCGGCTTTATCATGCTTCTTGCTTGAATAGCTCACTATTCGCGACTTGCTCGGCCGCGAGCCTTTTCCCTTGTGCTTTTTCTATGACTTTACGCTTCTGACGTGGTAGTAGCCTGCCGACTTGCTCTGGCCGGCTAGCACGACTTCTGTCCAGGCACTACATTCTTCTAGTGGGGGCACGCCAGCGCACCCACTAGGTGTAGCCCCCGAGATCCGGAATAGCCGGAGTAGCCAGGTGTTTCAAATCTTCAAAAAATTCTTGCCTCTCACCTTATCTCTTAAGGTCCGACTGACTTAGCCGACGCGGGGGGAACTGCACCCCAATCCGGCTACACTATTCAGCCGTATCTTGGGCCTTTTTCTGTATTACTTTCCTTATCTCATCTTTCCTTCTCTATTTCTTTCTTTCCACTTCCTCTCTTGCTTTCTTTCCTTCTTTCCATCTTTTTTTCTTTGACCGACTGAGGCATATCTTAGCCGGAAACTTCGTTTTTCTAGTGGGGCCACGCCAACGCACCCACTGGGTGTAGCCCCCGAGATTTGGAGTGGCTACCGCAGATAGGTACTTCAAATCTTTCAAAAATTCTTGCTTCTCCGACTGGCTCTGCCTTGCGCGTCTGAATAATGGACTTAGCCGGACGGGAGAGGCTGCTCTCCCCGCCCAAGCGATCTTGCTGCCTTGCTTTCTGTATGGCTTCGACATTCTTTGTCCGGCTGGGACATCTTCTAGCCGGCGCTACATGCTTCCAGTGGGGGCGCGTCAGCGCACCCACTGGGTGTAGTCCCGAGATTCAGAGTGGCTACCACAGGTAGGTACTTCGAATCTTCTCCACCTTTGATCTCCGGCTCGGTGTGGTTTGTGCAAAAGAAAACACACGAAGATGATTTCTTATCAATACATTATTACGTTGCATGTCTTTTACTGTCTGACTAAAATTTTTCTTTTTGAAAACTAGCTCGTGCTTTTCTGAACACTTAGTCATTTTCTCATGCACAATGTTGTTTATGCTGCACCTTGCCAGAAAACCGGGTTGCGGTCTGGAGCCGGAGCCGAAGGGAGCTGGCAATACATCGTGCACGGTACTAGAGGCTTAGTAGCCGGAAAATACCAACTAGGAACATGGCCAGGCTGTCCGATCTGTCGCATCTTTCACCGTCTTTCGTGTGGGATGCCTTGGGCTTTTGCTCTTTCTAGCCGGATATCCGGGTTGCGGTCTGTAGCTATCATGAAGAGTGGGACTCTGGCATCGTCGCACACTACTCAGTCGGCTTACAGAGTTGGCAGGTCGGGCCAACAGGCGAGCCCCCACGGTTGGGGTCGTCGGAAGCCGGAAAAAACATTGCAGGATTTAATCGGAAATGAACAACGACAAAGTGTCTGGCAAGGATCCCCCGAGCGTCAGCCGGGGTTCCACATCTTTCATTTATTTAGGGTTCCTGATACATACAATGGTTTGCGACTAAGTGTAAAACGGTCGGAGCAAGTCTGCGTTCCATGGACGCTCCGTCTTCTCGTCCGACTTGTCCATCTTGTTCTTGCACGGCTTCTGCATGTCGATGAGGTTGTAGGAGTTGTTGTGCAGCACCTTGCTAATTATGAAGGGGCCCTCCCACGGAGGGGACAACTTGTGCGTGCCCTTCGTGTCTTGTATCAGCCGAAGCACCAGGTCGCCTTCGCGGAACGCGACGGGACGGATGCGCTTGGAGTGATACCGGTGCAGCCCTTGCTGGTAGATGGATGACCAGGACAAGGCCAGCTCGTGAGCCTCCTCGAGGAGGTCCACGCTATCCTCCATCGCCTCCTAGTTCTCCTTCTCCGTGTAAAGGAGCTTGCAGGGTGAGTCGAACTCGATGTCTGCCGCGAGGACCGCTTCCGAGCCGTAGGTGAGGAAAACGGGGTGAAGCCGGTTAACCTATTCGGGGTGGTGCGCAGGCTCCACAGCACGGCCGGGAGCTCCTCGATCCGGCAGCCGGTTAACCGCTCCAGTGGCTCGATCAGTTGGGGCTTGATTCCATCTAGTACCAAGCTGTTGGCTCTTTCCACCTGCCCGTTGGACTACAGGTGCACGACGGATGCGAGGTCCAATCGGATCCCCTTGTTGTGGCAGAACTGGGCGAATGCCCCCTTGGCGAAGTTCATGCCGTTGTCAGTGATGATGCTATGGGGATACCCGAACCGGATGATGATGTCCTGGAAGAAGGTGGCGACCGTGGCACCGTCCAGCTTCAAGATCAGCTTTGCCTCGATCCACTTGGTGAACTTGTCCACCGCCACCAGCAGGTGGGTCATGCCGGCTCGGGCTCGCTTGAAGGGGCCGACCATGTCCAGCCCCCAAACAGCAAAGGGACACGTGATCGGTATGGTGTTGAGTGCTAAAGTCGGCATGTGCCTTAGCCGGCCGAACCGTTGGCACCCATTGCACGCGTGAACTAGTTGGTCTGCATCATCCAAGGTGGTGGGCCAGTAGAACCCGTGGCACATTGCCTTCATCACCAGGACATGAGAAGAGGCGTGGTGACCGCACTCCCCCTGGTGGATTTCTTTCAACAGCCGGTAGCCGGTATCCGTGTCGACACACCACTAGAAAACGCCTGCGGTGCTGTGCTTGTACAACTCCTTGTTGATGATGGTGTACGTGTGCGCGCGGCGCCGCATCTGTCTTTCATCCACCTCGTCGGCCGGGAGCTCATTGTTGAGAAGGTAGTTCATGAAGGGCTAGGCCCAGGATGGCACTTCCCGGATGGTGAAGACACCAGCCGGAACGATCAGGATCTCATACGGGGGTCGGCTAGGTGGGATGCCCGAGTCAGCAGCCCCCCGAGCCTTTTGCCTTGCTTGGCGATGGCTTGCCCGGGGAGGAGGCAGCCCTAGGGTCTTTCAAGCCGGAGGGCACAACAGCGGGGCTCGGCTCTTTTGAGTCAGCAGCCCCCGGGTCTGCTACCCAGATGATGGACTCGGATTCCAGGGAGGGGGTGATGCTGGGCTTGCGGAGGTTCTCCAAGGATACTCCGGGCAAGATGGCTGCTCTGGTGGATCTGAATCGAGCGAGCGCATCGGCCGCCTCGTTGTTGGCGCGCGGAACATGATGGAACTCACATCCCTCGAAGCCGGCATAGAGCAGTTGGATGTGGAACCGGTACATGGCCATGTTGGCTTCCCGAGTGTCCCACTCGTCGAATACTTGTTGCACCACCAGATCCGAATTGCCAAAGCAAAGGATCCGGAAGATGCCGATATCTTTCGTGAGCCAGAGCCCATGCGCGAGAGCCTCGTACTCGGTGATGTTGTTTGAAGCGGTGAAGTGGATCTGCAGGATGTACTCTAGTTGGTCTCCATTAGGCGAGGTGAGCACGATGTCGGCTCCCAAGATCCCGCGCATCTTCGAGCCATTGAAGTGCAGCCTCCAGTAGTCGGAGTTGGGAACCCAACGAGACGCACGGCGGCCCAGGCGCGATGTCGTGGAACACAGTGGTCGAGGGTTGCAGGTCGCACTCCCGGATGCCCAGCTTCTCCTTGGAAGACCGGTAGAGCAGGTTGAGGCTGCTCCCGCCATCTAGCAGCATGCGCGAGAACTGGCAGGTGCGCATGTCGAAGATGAGAAGAGGGTCTAGCACCATCGCGTAGCCCCCGGGATTCGGGAGCAGATCCGGCTAATCCTCCTGGCTCCAGGTGATGGGAGTCTAGAACCATTTGAGGCACAGGAGGGCCGGGGGAACGACAGCGTTCACCTACGCGGTGCGCTGCTTCCGGCTGCTTCTATCAGTCGGTTCGGACTCGAAAATCTGGTAGTTCTCGTGCTGTTGAGGGTAGGCCCTGTTGCCATTGTTGTTGCCAGCTGCCCTAGCCGGTGGGGGGGGGGGTCTGCCGAGAGGGGGTGGGGGAGAGGAGGCAAGCTAGACTGCTCCTTGATCTGTCAGGTCCATCTGCACTATCGAGTGGTGTGCGTAGCCGGCTTCAAGGCGCCGATGTGGTACTTGCACGACCCATCAAACATCTACTCGAAAGTGAAGGCGTTCCTCTGCCTCTTGTCGTTGCCAGCCGGCACGCCTTGCACCACGTTGACTTGACTCTGGTGGTAGCGGGGGTTTTGCTCGACCGGACGCTTTCCCTGGTAGCGATTGTCGCTGCCAGCCGCCTAGACGATCCTACATCTCCACCTTGCCCGGCTTGCTTCTCTTGAGCCGGCTCTGTGGGAACTGGTCGTCCTTCCGCATTCACCCGGAGGGGCTTCTTCATCGTTGCGTCTGCGGTGGCATACTGGTCTGCAATGGTCATCAGTTCCGCCATGGTCTTGGGCTCATCGCACAGCAGCCGGTGGCACAGCATCGTGCCCTCTCGGCACCCTTCAATGAAGAAACCAATTGCTTGGTTCACCACCGCCCCTTCGCAGGAGTTGCACAGCTCCAGTAGGCAAGATACTCGTGATCTGACTCACGGTCTCCTTGGACGCACATAGAGAGATCGCAGGGTCTACCCGGGCGCTTGTTGATGCCATTGAAGTTTCGGGTGAAGACCTTCTCGAATTCAAGCCAAGCATTGATGTTGTTGGGTGCGAGGCTGTTGAGCCAGGTTATTGCCGAGCCGGTCAGCATGAGGGGGATGTAGCGAACCACCACGCGCTTGTTGCCGTGGGCGATTCCAACTGCTGTGACATAGTCGGTCAGCCAGTCTTTTGGCTTCATGCTGTTGTCGTACTTGGGGGTATCCCGTGGCAGGGATAACTTGTCGGGAAAAGGTTCCCTTCAGATGCGTGGCCTGAAACACACTGGGCCGGTTGTATCCTCCTCCTCTGTGATGCGCTCTTGCGTCAGGAGGTCGATTCGGTCGCGCCCGTCCGGCTCAACCGAATTGGGCGCTCCCACCCGGCCAGTGAGGCGGGATGGGGGAGGGGTGGAGGGTGGTTCTGGCGGGGTGGGTGACTCGTGGCACCTTGGTCGCCGCAAGGTTGGCTGTTGTCGGACTGGCGACGCTTGGAGCGCGGGTGCGCATGGTGCTTGCCCGGAGACGCGGAGTACTCAGTCTGGCAAGGGCCTCCCCCGGCTACCTCCACCCATGTGGTTCCCTCTCGAGACGGCTCCCGCCTCGTACGCGATCTGAGCGGCCTCGGCCTGCTCGTCAGCCACTCGCAGCAGGTGTTGCACCCGCTAAAACTGCCACATCTTTTCCTCCCCCTCCAGGTGAGGTACGTCCTCCACGACGGCTCGTGCCGCCCAGATATTCTTGACCGCGGTGTCATATACCGGCGGCAAGAAGTACATGTGACGACCCGGTTCAACGTCTTGCTCGAAACGGGCGCCCAGCTCTCCCCCGCGACGTTGCACGGAACCCAGCTGGCTAGGATTTTGGTTAGCCGGGGTGAGGCCATGGGCACGGTAATACTCGCGGATGTTTCTCTCCATCTGGTACTTGGTAGAGGCCATTCCCTGAGCCTGGTGAAGTAAAGGCTCTCACGCCGCCTCGATCTTGGTCATTGCCTCGTCCGGGTTCTCCCCGAGATCGACCGGCTCGAGGAGTTCCTCGATGACCTCTTCCACCACGTCCTTCTCGCGCAGGGGAGCGGGACGGTGGCCGTGGCTGGAGCCGGCCATCATCACCTCCGTGCTATTGGGCGCGATGAGCGCGCTATCGGCTGAGGGCAGCGACTCGTCGAAGGAGACGGTCTCTCGAGGGAAACCCTTCGGCACGGTGATGACGTAGACTGGCAGGTCACCGAACATCAGGACGCAGCCGCCTACCGGGAAACTGGAGCCAGCAAAGCAGCGAGCGTTGTCGATGACGCAGTCAAATTTTCCTAGCGTGAGCACGAGGCCATAAGCCACGCGCTCGCCGGACGAGGTACGGGGTCCCGTGCGGAACGTCACTCCGGTCGCCGCCATCTTAGCCCCACAGTGGGCGCCAACTGTCGTTGTTATGGAAATGGCAGTGACTGAACAAGTTAGTTCTTGGTGTGGGAGCAAGCAGGGAAGCGAGCGACGACATCCACAGGCGGGATTCGGCACAAGCATGCGTCCGGGACACAAGAAGTACCCAGGTTCGGGGCCCTCGTGGTGAGGTAACACCCCTACTCCTGTCGATCTGACTATCTGGATGAACACAAAGGACTACAATGGCTCCTCGAGCTGTATCTGTGCCTAGCTAGAAGAAGGAGAGACCAACCCTTGCTACGATGCCCTTGTCGCCCCTTATATAGGACGAGGCGGCATGGGAAAAGACTTAGCCGACTGGTGGGTCCCACAAGCGGGCCGAGCCGACTATTCCTGTACAGCGTCCAGCCTCCCTGGCGTCTTGCATAGTACCCCCCTGGCCAACACAGAAATAGTGAAGGCCGCCCCCCGGCCAGCACGGAAATAGTAGAGGCCGCCCCGACCAACACGGGCGGTGGCTCCTGTTCCCGCCCGACACGGGTATGGGTCGTCTCCTCCGGCATCGGTGTCGCTTACTCTGTCCTCCTGTCTGGCCTCGGTCTATTAGGGATGCAAAACACTATGCCCTTCATCATCCATCTACCTTGAATGTCCGGCTAGGTCGTCCTAGTCGGCTGCTCTGTCTTTCCCGGTTGTTTGGTCCCATCCGGCTACGTGTCTGGCCTTCGCTATCTTATCCGGATGATAGTTCTGTCGGTTTGCTCTTGGTCTGTCTTGCTCTATCCGGCTGGCATGACCCATCCGGCTAGACGCCTTTAGGGGTGTTCTTTATCCGGCTGACTAGTTTACTAGCTTGCTCTGTGTCTGGTCTCCTTCCTGACCTGTTCTTGAGTTTTTTCATCCGGCTGGGTCAGCCTACTGGCAGTTACAGTGCCCGTGCATCTTGTCCGGTTAGCCTACCCGGGGGTGATCCCCCGACATGAGGGCTCCTCCTCGTGCATGTATCCGAAGAGCATCTATCACCAGGACCAAGAGTCCGGGTAGGTGTTTGTACTTCCATTGATTTCTGGGCTATTTGCTCCTACTATTGAACCGTCTTTCTACATCGTCCAGGCCAGGCGGCTCGAGCATCGAATTTTCCAACCCACGGGTCGATAGCATGACGGATATCTCTGACTTGTACGATGACATCATGCCTGCCCTCTATCAAAAAAATAGGTAGGCACTATACATGTAGTGGCATTTTTATGTTCTTCTCTGCATGTACTCCATGCAAGCTCTGTTACTGATGATGTATTTTCCATGCAGGAATTCACGGTGATAATCTCGGCCAAAGTAGATGAACTCGACAGCCATAGCATCAAAATTCTGCAGGAAAACTTCGAACTCAACCTAGAGTGTGATAGCCTCCGAGACGATCTGGCTTTTCAAAATAGGCTCGTAGAACCTTATGAGCGTGACTCCTCAACCCTTCGTGCTGAGTGCAGTAATTTGAAGAAGAAAGTCAACAAGCTTCTACCATTGCGGTGGCTGTCAAGGTCACGCCTCACTAAGTAAGGAAGGGAGAAGCCTTCTCATGTTGGTCGTCGAGCTCACGACCATTGTGGAGGTCAAGCCTCCGAATGGCGGCCATAGTGTTGTAATCGCCGAATCTGAGATAGTGAAATGTTTAGCTTCGGAGTAGGAATTGGTAGGAAGGGAGAAGCCTTCCACTGGCCCTTTTTGTGGTATCTCATCCGTCTTCGCATAATTATATTCCACTCTTATTAGCAATCAAATGCGCTTTATGGAGCTTTTTGTTAACAATAGTACTAATTACTAGCTAATTGTTTGTATAGTATCCCACTAAATTATTACTTCCATTCTGGTTGTATTCATGGGAGGATGATATGGTTGGCTGATAATTGTTGCATGCTCTATTTAATGGGTCCCATGTGCTGAGTCTAACCAGTGCATCCATTTGGTTTCGAATCGACTCCACTTTTTCCTATACAGTGCACATAGCTTATCATTATATTGGTTCATGCAAGATAGGGGATAGAGGGAAAATCATTTTTCTATTCCTCACGAGCAAATTATCTGCGTTGATTAGCGAGCGTCAACAGCGGATGGCGCAAAAAAAAGGTATGACACTCAATCAACAAAAGAAATGGAGCGTGTGCGCACATGCATGCAACTCAGTAACTAGACTATGATGAGATCAACGAATATACGGAGAGTACGAGTAATATGATCAACCCAATAGAATCCACTTAATACACGATGCATGCAACTCAGTAACCAACTACTATCATGCATGCAATCATGATGCATACTAGTTACATAGTACGTTTTTTAGCTCCATGCATTTACTCATGAAAATGGAGTAACAAACTATTATCATGCACGTAATCACAATGTGCTGACATAATAGCAATAACATGCCTTGGTACTTTTTTTAGTTGCATGCATTCACTCCTGAAAATGGAGTACACAAAAACTTTAAAGTCGTGGAGCACCAAAATAACCGGCCCCCAGCTAGCCCGATTAATGGTGTACTGCTACTATATTGTGTCCTATAAATCTACCCCTATAGTCTACTCTAGGACACCCAGCGATTGCTTACATAGAAGTCCATGCCAGAGCTTTCGCAGGGAAGGTATCGGCTCTGGCCCATTGATTTTTGATGGACGGACGAGATTTCTAGATGGCCAAAATCACATGGTCCCCACTCCCTCGCGCCCCTCTATTTCAAACACTGCTAAATTTCTCGCGCCCCTCCTTTTGAAACACTGCGAAATTTCCCGCGCCCCTCCATTTCAAACAGTACGAAATTTCTCGCCTCCCTCCGTTTCAAACAAACAATACTAATTAATAGTACTTCCCTCTCGAGTTGGTACTACAGCAATACCAATATATTTCAAAAAATGATTCTTCCCCACACACACACACAAATAAAAATCCTTAGAAAAACCCTTAGCCCCGCTCACACTCGCTTGCCTCTTCGGACACCGGCTCCGGCGGAAGGACCTCCCGCGGCACTTCTCATGCTGGTTTTGCCCACCGGAACTCGACACCATGCACTCCTCACCCACCAGTATGTCGGAGCCGCATCAGCTGCGGTCTCATCCAACACACCATTTTCGCTTCACCGGCGTCTAGCGCACCAGATCCAGGTCACCTCACCTAGCTTCCTTTCCCCAATTTCCGGTGCACAACGCCGAATCCATCAACAACTGCCCAAGATCTGCTTCTGCATCGCCGGCATCCACCCCAACCATACCATACTAGAGTCACCGTGCAGTGCACCGATTCTTCCTCAGCGATGCTCGCGTCCACCACGCTCAAGCCGGCATCGACCGCCCAAGATCTTCTTCCCTGACGCAAACAGCCACCGCAACCGCAGCACCCTCGGTGACCTAGACGTCACCCACGCGGGTACGAATGATGATTAGAAGCCTCTCCGACCATGGTAACCAAATATCCCAACTCTTTTTTGTGTTTTGTCAGCAGCATAGCAGGTTCAAGCCTGTCGCAGTGAACTACATTTTTCTAATCGTGCTACACACCAAGTCAGTGCGCACGCCTATTCTTTGTGCTACATAAAGGTCACTAGACATGTTGGCTTGCATTCATTTCTCTACAAATTTTAAAGTCATGCGTATGTTCTTAACTACTCCGTACAACAGTAATTGCCTGCTATTGTTTAGTTCTTGCAAATTGTAAAGTTAGTGGAAAATATTAGTGTGTATTCCCTGCTCCACTATTACTGAATTTATCTGTGGTTAGTCCTGAGCTATGTTCCTGCTATTATTTTCTCCATGGTATCGTTCTGCTAACATGTAGTATGCGTTCAAACTATTCATACTAATTTAATTATAATTTTGTTGTTGCCATCTGGTTGAAGGGAGAAATTAACATGTTGGTCTGCACAGCCTCTTTTACGGGTTCACAAGCGATATCATTGTTTCCTTATCTGATGCTAGTTTGTCCTAAGCAACGACATAAGTCCCCTCTACCGTATATATAGTTCATTCATTGTTTGCCTTCCTGCTCTACAAGTTCTCGTATAATGTCATTATAATTTCTATCTAGTTCATTCTTAGTTACGATAGTAGTTGCATGCCATTGTGTAGCTCACCACAAATTCTGAGTCACCCAACGTCTCTTGCATTCTAGGATACACAACTGCTTCCATATATATTCGTTGAAATGACCTGGCAAGTTTATATTTGCTGAAATTCTAAGATAGATTGTTAGATTGCTTAATTCATTTGTTGGCACACTTCTATAATGCTTGCTTGTCTTGATCTGTAGGTTCACAATTGATACCATTATATTTCGTATCTAATGATTCGTCATAAACAACGACATAACTATCCTATACTGTATATATAGTTCATTCGTGGTTTCCATTCCTGCTCTACAAGTTCTGGTATGATCCTGTTATAATTTCTATCTGTTTCATTCTTATAGCTACGACAGTAACTGCAAGCCATTGTGTTGCTCACCACAAATTCCGAGTTACCCAATGTCTCTTGCATTCTAGGATAAAGAACTACTTCCATATATATTTGTTGAAATGACCTGACTACTTTATATTTACTAAAATTTTAAGAAACACTTTGATTGATTGCTCATTTTATTGTAGGCACACTTGTCTAATGTTTGCTTGTATTGTTCTATAGGTTCATAAGCGACGCCATTATATTTCCTATCTTGTTCTGGTTCGTCCTAGGCAACGAAGTAACTATCCTCTACCGTATAGTTCATTCCTGGTTTGCATTCTCGCCCTACAAGTTCTCGCATGATGTTGTTATAATTTATGTCTGGTTCATTCTTAGCTACGACAATAACTGCATGCCATTGTGTAGCTCACCGTAAATTCAAAGTCACCCAACGATCTCCTGCATTTCAGGATATACAAATGCTTTTATATATATTTGTTGAAATGACCTGGCTAGTTTATATTTGCTGAAATTCTAAATCACACACATTGTTATATTTCTCGTTTCATGGTAGGCACACTTGTTTAATGCTTACTTATCATGTTTGTTTGACGTGATGGTCAATATATTTGAACCATTGACCGGTAGTAAACTCCAGTTCATAGCTCCTGTTGTATCAGTTAAATGAGTAGTTTTTCTTGTTTGATGTATTAACTTGTTATTACTTAGTTTCAGACTGCAATTATTGCTATCGCCACCAAAGAGGGGGCTGCAAGATCATGTCTCAAGTTTGTTTACCAATGTAGATATCACACTCAAAAGGGAGATGCAGGTGATGGATAAAGCAAATTGAGTACTACTATCAACTCGATTGTCAACTGAAATGCCGATTTTTCTTTCCCTTGAGTTGATAACATGTAATAATTTTAAGTATTTTGCATTTGATGTAATATATAGACTAATTGAATAGGCCGTGTAAGAATTTCGTTGATGACGTCCACACATAGCGGTAGGCGGTACCGTACCTGTGCTAGCCAGGTCGATTAGGGTATAGTATCATGCTCTGTATTTGCCCGTATTGTATTAGGCCGACGATTAACAGTAATAATGCTCACAAGTTGTACACCTTTTATGATATCGAAATGGGCTCCAGAAATGCAGAAACTATAAAGAGACCGTAAAAGTAATAAGGCCGACCCATAGGCGAGATTAGTAATAGTAATGGTCTATAATAGTAGCAGGTCGTAACAGTGGCAGGCCGAAACTATAACAGACCAAAACAGTAACAGACCGAAAAAGTAACAGGCCGAAACAGTAATAGTTCTAAACAGTAACTGGCCGGAACAATAATAGGATGAAACCATAACACTCGAAACAGTAAGGGCCTAGAAAAACAAAGGGCCAGAACCTTAAATGGCCAAACAGTAACGGGCCAAAATAGTAGCAGGCCAGGCCAGAAAAAGGCCAGGATCATAGTAGGCCAGAATAGTAACATGCCGAATTTGCACCATGCCGGAACAATAACAGGACGAGGAACTTAACTGGCTAGAAAAGTAATGGGCCAGAACATGGGCTAGACATTTACGGGCCTGAACAGTAATGGGCCCAAAGTATATGTGCCTGTTTCGAATAGTGCGTGGCTATACAGTAACGGGCCAGAAAGGTTATAGGCCAAAGTGGGTTGGCCAAATGGGCCCATCTCGAACAGTGCAGGGAAAAACACTAACGGGCCCAGAATTTTATGGGTCCTGCAAACGGGCCAATTTCAAACAGTGTTGTGGAAACAGTAACGGGCCAGAAAGTTTATGGGCCACCTATTGCAGCACCTGTGGGCACATTTGTAACAGTGCAAGACGAAATACTAACGGGTCATGATACTATTGGGCTCTCTTAATGGGTCGGCCCACTTAATAATTATTAGGCCTTGGCTGGGCCTGGCTTCTACCACGGTTTCATTGATAGTTAACAGTGCTAACTCTCCGTTAACGGCGTTTTCCATGTGGAAGTTTGCATGATGTCAGCAGTCAACGCGGCTGGAGAATAGATCTACGACGGAACAAACTTTCGTGGCTAAAGGGTGCAATCCGCCACGATCAAAAAAACTGTGGTAGAATCATTTGTGACGGGGCTTCTACCACGATGGTCATCCATCGTAGAAGGATTTCAACCACGAAAAATGGACCTTTAACCAAAAAAATCGTCCATTGTAGAAGGACATATTGTTGTAGTGAATAGTCCCGTGAAGCAATCTCCATGTAGAAATCTTCACTTTCGCAGAAGTTTTAAAAGACCAAAGTTTAGCCCAGACAAGATTGGTCCTAGATGTAGATTTGCCTCTTGTGCGTAGGAGTTTCCTCCTATTCCTATAGTCCCATTCAGTGTAATAGGCCGAGCGGACAGTAAAGATGCCCATCTTGGTGTAATTCTAGGAAACGAAGTCCTCCATCATCCCCACAGCAAGTGGGATCATGAGAATACGGTTAACATCAACACTATGGAAGGAAGCACAAAGAAGGTCCTCATCCCAAGATTTTTAAATGGGGTCGATCAGTTCAAATACTCTGGTTAGGATAACATGACCTCGAGGGGAAATCACCTTTCAATATGGACAGGACGAAATCCACGGATCGTTCTAGATGCCAATATTTTCACCGCTACCAACACGCCAAATCTAACCTTTTTTGAAAGTCTAAATTCCAACAAATATGCTTTGTCATGTATATGAAGAGCCTTTTTCTAGCTCAGCATTAAGAAGGTCACAAGAAGGGTAATATTTTGCCCTAAGTACTTGGGCACACAATGATTCTGGCTTGCAGAGAAGATGCTATACTTGTTTAGCAAGCATTGCAAGATTGAAGCTTTCGAGATCTCTAAAACCCATGCCACCCTTCTTCTCCGAAACACACATTTTCCACCACGCAAACCAATGCATATGTTTCTTATCATCATCATCTCCCACAAGTATTGGGGCATACCATTTGCGAACCCATTAACTATCAATTTAGAGTGTCTGAATACCGACATAGCATACATAGGAATAGCTTGCACGATAGCTTTCAAAAGAACTTCCATTCTATCGGGGGGATAACCCCCGGTAGGGTCATAAGGGGTGAAAGTCAGCACTAATCCGGCTTGGCCCTAGCCGAGTTTGGTCGACTTGGGTCGAGTCAATAACGGCTGAGTCATAATGCCTGTGCTTGGCCGAACATAAGATATATGTCGGCAGGTGCAGTATAGAGAATCTTTGTCTGTAGGTAACGACATGCCGAGTCTCGGGAGGTGAGTCCGAGTCAAGGAGGGAAAGCGGATCCTTTCCGAGTACAATTTAGGAAGGACCACATTAAAGCTGAGTCAAAAGAAGAGGGCACCGTCGAGTGACAACTAAAGGCGCCGGGTGACGCTAAAAGTACCGGGTGACGCATAAAGCTGATACGTCCAAAACGTATCTACTTTCTCGAACACTTTGCTATTGTTTCTTCTCTAAACTTGTGTGATTTGAATACAACTAACACGGACTGACGCTGTTTTCAGCAGAATTGTGTCTTGTTTTTGTGCAGAAAATGAACTATCAGGAAAAATCCCGGAAAATATGCCAAAAATTATATTTCACTAGAAGATCCACGGGGCCAGAAGGAGAGACGGAGAGGAGGCCTGGGGGCCTAGACCCACCACAGGCGCGGGCCCACCACTGGCCGCACCTGGTGGGGGAGTGGCCACCCCAGGCAGCCCCTCGGCCTCCCTCTGCACCTATAAGTTGCCTTTTGACCTAAAAATAGAGGAGGGTTAAATAGTTTTCCAGAAAGAGTTCCGCTCCTCCGTCGCCAGCAAAAACCAAAATTCGGATCCATAAACTATGTTCTGGCACCCTGCCGGGACGGGGGATTTGGTGAGGATCATCGCCATCGTCATCACCGACGCATCTCCATCAACCACTGATGTTTCCCTCATCCATGAGGGAGTAATTCCCCGTTGTAGTCTTGGGGATGGTAGGGATTGGATGAGTTCTATCATGTAATCGAATATGATTGTTAGAGCATAGTGCCTAGTATCTCTTGTGCTATTTGAATTTGTTGCAACTTGTTGTGCTTAATGCTTGTCACTAGGGCCCGAGTGCCATGATCTCAGATCTGAACTTATTATTGAATCATTATGATAGTATTGTTTGTGATCTTATCTGCAAGTTGTGTACACATATCATTGTCCGGATCCAAAGGCCCCAAAGTGACAATAATTGGGACAACCGGAGGGGATGGCTGTGGTTGTGAGGATCACATGTGTTCATGGAGTGTTAATGCTTTGCTCCAGTGCTCTATTAAAAGGAGCACCTTAATTGCCAGTAGTTCCCTAGAGGCCCCGCTACCACGGGTTGGCTGGACAGAAGATGTTGTGCAAGTTCTCATTGCGAGCACGCATGACTATATTTGGAGCACATGCCTAGGATTGTTTAGTACTTGGGTGCTTGTTATTATTTATCTGCAATGCCCTAGATCTCGAAGTTGCATGTTTAGACTCGTCCATGCAACGCCCGTCCATCCATCCCTAAGCCTACCGCACTCGAATCCCACTATTACTGTTACTATTACTATTGCTACTATTTCACTGTTGCTGTTACTGTTGTTGTTTCTTTGCTATTGCTACTACAAACTGTTACTACTGATAAACTTCTGTGAGCAAGAATTATTTTCAGGTGCAGCTGAACTGACAACTTAGTTGTTAAGGCTCACAATTATTCTTTGGCTCCCCTTGTGTCGAATCAATAAATTGGGTAATACTAACCGCGAAGACTGTCGCGATCCCCTACACTTGTGGGTCATCAAGACTATTTTCTGGCGCTATTGCCGGGGAGCATAGCTTTATTTGTAAGTTCACTTGGATCTATTATTGTTCACTGCTACTCCTTTCAACGTATGACTATATTTGGAGCACATGCCTAGGATTGTTTAGTACTTGGATGCTTGTTATTATTTATTTGCAATGCCCTAGATCTTGAAGTTACATGTTTATACTCATTCATGCAACGCCCATCCATCCATCCCTATGTCTACCACACTCGAATCGTATTGTTTACCGTTACTGTTACTATTCCTCTTGTTCCACTATTGCTGTTGCTTTGCTGTTACTACTACCAAACTATTGCTACTGATAAACTTCTGTGAGCAAGAACTATTTCCAGGTGCAGCTGAATTGACAACTCAGTTGTTAAGTCTTGCAAGTATTCTTTGGCTCCCCTTGTGTCGAATCAATAAATTGGGTAATACTACCCGTGAAGACTGTTGTGATCCCCTATACTTGTGGGTCATCGAGACTATTTTCTGGCGCCATTGCCGGGGAGCATAGCTTTATTTGTAAGTTCACTTGGATCTATTATTGTTCACTGCTACTCCTTTCATCATGGGGAAGCCTCGTGATGGAAAGTTCCCTATTTTACCATCCACTACAAGAAGAGGTACAGTCCTAAACACCTCTGCTGCTCTTGATTCACCGTCTGTTATGAGTAAGCTTGTTACACCACCACCACATACACATGCTACACATACTGCTACTACTACTGAGTCTGAAACTGCTTTTGATACTCAAGATGTTACTTCTATTGTGCTTGATGCGAGTGGTTCATTAGGTCCTTTCCTAGATTCTACTATGGATAGTCTAGGAAATACCGAAACTCCTAGTGAAGACACTGTTACACCTGTTAGCTCACTGGAGACTAGTGAGAGTTATGATATTAATGATGGTTACATTGAGCTCACTGATGAATTTGTTGAAGAGTGCCGAAACACACATGGTACTAGTGCTATTAAGAGTCTCCTTGCTAGACGTACTATTATGCCTAAGTTGTCCTCTGATCCTAAGTTTGGCACTTATCCCATAGATATTAAAGATAAAGATTATGATGTCTCTCTTGATTTATCTTACTTAGATATTGTTGAGAAAGAACCTTTTTGTGGGAATGAAAATGGGAGTGTTGTGGCTCATATGAATGAGATTTCTACTATGAGTTCTCTATTCTCTGATGATTTTAATATGCACAAGTACTTCATTACTAAGATCTTCCCTTTTTCACTAAAAGGAGAAGCTAGGGCTTGGTTTAATAGATTACCTCCTGGTTCCATTGATAGCCCTGATTGTTCGATTGCTTCTTTCTTCCAGAAATATTTTCCTCCTAGTGCTAGACATGCTTCTTTGCAGAGACTTTTTGATTTTAAACATGAAGAAGAAGAGAAATTGCCTATGTCATGGACAAGGTTCTGTGCCTTTATTCATGCACATCTTGGATGTCCATTACCTAAGAATGAGTTTCTTGATATTTATTATAATAGACTAATTAATGATTCTAGGACATACCTAGATAGCTTTGCTGATTGTGTTTTCAGGAAAAGAACTCCTACAGATGCTGAAGAATTAATGGCTAAGATAAGCAAGAATTATGATGATTGGACTTCAACTAAGCTGAATACACCTGAGCCTATTACTCCTGAACCAGATATTCCTGAACCAATTCCAACACCAACACCAAAGAAGAGAGAAATTATTGCATTAAATGATGAAGTGATGAAGGAAGCTAAGAAGTGTATAAAGGAGAAAGGTATTAGAGTTGAAGATGTGAAGAATCTACCTCCTATAGAAGAATTATGTAAGCAAGTTCCCCACTCATCTACTATTGAGGTACACTCTCTCCAACACTTTGATGAAGGTGATATTCCAAACAGTAAGCCTCCTGATCAATGCTTAGAGGAACTTGACATTTTTATTGTTAAGCAAGGTAATTTCAATAAACAAGTTCAGAATCATTTATTGGAAAACTCTAGAGCTATCCATGAGTTGAAAGATATTGTGGAAATAACTTCTAATGATATTAAAATGATTTGTAAACACTTTCAAATGGTTCAAACCCAACTTGATCAACTTGCTAAGGTACAAAAGGATATGCTAGTTAATGCTTCAGGAGATAAACATGCTTATGGAATTAGAACTAGGAGTGGTATAGCTACTCAAGATCCTTTATATCATGAAGGACACCCTAAAAGAATTGAGCTGGATTCCCAACAAGTAGATAGTGGTAGTCCTCATAAGAGGAACAAAAAGAAACATAAGATAGTTGAGGAACCACTTGAACCTGCTGTAGATCCTAATAGTATATCTGTCTCTGATGCTGAAACTGAGAGTGGTAATGATAAAATTGATGCTCCTAATGAGGAAGTTGAGGAAGAACCTGAGAAGCACACCAAGAACACTAGGTACACAAAGGAAGATTTTATTGCTAATAAACATGGCAAAGAGAGAGAACCTTGGGTGCAGAAACCTATGCCTTTTCCAGGTAAGAAACACAAGTCAAATGAGAAAGAACACTAAAACAAGTTTTGTGAGTGGATGAAACCTTTATTCTTGCAAATTCCTTTAACTGATGCTATTAAGTTGCCTCCTTATTCAAAGTATATAAAGGATATTGTCTCTAATAAAAGGAAGATTCCTAATGAGGAGATTTCTACTTTGCTTGCTAATTATTCCTTCAATGGTAAGGTTCCAAAAAACTTGGTGATCCAGGTATACCAACTATTCCTTGCTCCATTAAGAATAATTATGTTATAACTGCTTTATGTGATTTGGGAGCTGGAGTTAGTATTATGCCTTTTTCTCTCTACAGGAGACTCCAGCTAGAAAAGTTGATACCAACTGATATTTCTCTACAAATGGCTGATAAGTCAACTACTATTCATGTTGGTATATGTGAGGATGTTCCCGTTCAAGTAGCTCATAATTGCATGGTTTTAACTGATTGTGTTGTGCTTGAAATGCCTGAAGATGATAATATGTCTATTATTCTTGGGAGACCCTTTCTTAATATTGCAGGTGCTGTCATCAATTGTAATCAAGGAAAAGTAACATTCAATATTAATGACAAAGAGCACATTGTCTATTTCCCCAAGAAGGTTGCTAAGAGCTATTGCCTGAACTCCATTGAAAATATTGACAGCATCAAGGTTGGAGAAATATATTGTCCCATTCCATAAGAAATTTTTGAAACTATTATGATTGGGACCATTGCTATCAAGTATAAGGTAACATAATCACCTTGTGGATTGCAAAGTTTTGCTTCATATAAGATTGTTTTGGTAACAAGACTTGATCAACCTTGTTAACAAAAATATTTTAATGAACAAAATAATGCTTTCACTATGGTTATACTTGCTCCCTTTTATTTTTCTCATTTCCATTCTTTGCTCTTCGTCGTGCCTAACTTAAAGGCGTTAAAGAAAAGTACTTGTTCGGAGATAACCCAAGAGTTTCCTTGAGTCTTGGAAGTTATTACTTCAGTAATAACCTCTCCTTATCATTTTTGTTTGCTTTTTGTGCCAAGAATGACCTCTAATGAGAGGGAAGTAAGATTTGGGGAGTTGCTGTCCCGAAACAGATTTCTATCCTCCACCATAAAAATTCGTGAGGAGTCTCTGTAAGTCGGATTGAGCTGACAATTTACGAATAAATCCCCCAGTATGTTAGATAACTTTCGTTAGTTCAACACTTTTTGATTTGAGCAACAGAAGGTCTTTGAAAAAATCGGGTTCTACTTGTTGGTCTGTTTTGACAGATTTCTGTCATTATTTGCATTTGCTTCTTATTGATTCCTTTCCGGGTTCTTTTTGGGAAATTGAACTTTTTGAAGGAGTTGCTATAGTAGCTTGCGTTTTTAATGAAAAGTCTTGCTGTTCCAAAGCTTTTCCAGAGGTCTAATATCTTTTGAATAAACTAATGTTGCTAATGAAGATTATGTGAAGTTTTGTATGAAGGAAAATTTTTAGGTGTAGAGAGAGGATGATGTAATGAGATGAAGAATGGACAAAATCTCAAGCTTGGGGGGAGCCACTCTGTGTCACCCCAAGAATTACTCAAGAGGTACAAGCGTCAAAGCTTGGGGGTGCCCAAGGCATCCCCTTCTTTATCAATAAAAATCTCAGGTCTTTCTAGACACTTCGTTTTTATTGTTTCATGCACAGTTGTGTTGTTCTTGGAGCGTCTTAGTTTTTGTTTTTGGTTTTATTTTACTTTGTTTGGTTTTGCGTTGGTTGCCTTCTTTAAAAAATCGAAAACACCAAAAATATTTGTTGTTCTTCTTTGGTTTTGTGAGTTTTTTGCAGGGTTCAGCCGTTCTCAGTGGATTTGGTTTCATGTTATCATTCAAGTCACACAAGTGAAGAGCAATAATGAAGATTAAGACAACTCGAGGAGTGGTAAGAGGATGGTAACAAACTCTATTTGTTACATTTTTGTACATATACTCATCATTGTGAGCATGCTTAGCCTGTTTGTGTAAGGTGTATGTCATTATGGATGCTTAGTAGTTCTTGTTTGTCTATGATTAGCTCCAGCTTGCTAATAGTTTGTAGCATGTCATATGAATGTTTGCTTGCATTGTTTTATTCATACTTTGGTATGATATTGTGGTATCCTCCTCTGACTGTTCATGTGAATCGATTTGGCACATGCTCACGCATGCATATGACTAATCAATAGTCAGTAAGCCTTGATGATTTATTTTGCCTCAGAGTTCTTGTATCACTTTCATGCCATAATTAGTCTTGTTTTGTTGCAAGCATGATTATGACAGTTATTGCTCTCTCGTTTGTCGCTCCCTTTCTATTGCTAGCATTCACTTGCACTAAGTATGTGCTCTACATGTGCTTCCAACTCCCCAAAACCAATATTGCCAGCTGTGTCCACTATACCTACCTATTAGCGTCATTTGCTATTTTAGTGCATATTTTATATGCCGTGTTTTCTTCCAAAATAAAATGTTTGTCTATTTTGAGAAAGTTAGTTAGTAAAGCTCTCACGAACTTGATGGCACACTTTATTCCTTGCGCTTAATAATCATGAACCATTGTGACTAGTCCATGAAAGTTATATGCTTGCAAATTATATGGTGGGAGTCAGCAGAACCGTGCTGTCACGGGGAACGTTTTCAACACCTTTTAGATATATTCATATCTAGTTGATACCTTGCTCTTTTGTTTGCGGATGTCAACGATGCGAAATGAAAGGGGGACTTGTGAGTCCATGAAGTTTGTATTCTATGTTAGAGAAACGCCTGGGCCGCTAGCCTAAGCCTAAACCAGAATGACAAGGAAAGCAGACAATGAGCATCTCAGACAATATGCATATAGTAAATAAAAAGATTGTTGAGATGCTCATTGTCTGCTTTCCTTGTCATTCTGGTTATGGGAAAGCTCATGTGCCATATGCAAGGGGTACCCGTTGGCGGTTCTTGATGATATACAAATACTTACAATGACAAGAACTTGCCTGGACCCAAAGTTGAGTAGTATGCGGAGTGGCCCTCACACTCAAGGGACTTGGGATTTCCAGTCTATGGTCTGTCAAGCATATAATTCAGAGTGGACCTCACTTTCACCTTAACCACATAAAGATGCTTATGATAGGGGCAATGAGAGCTCAAAGCTAATGAGTACCTTCCTTTCAGCATTTGGAAGCCTTTCAAACTTTCAAAAACCGTTTTCACCACCTTGTTGAGTCACCACTTATACTATGAGCACCTTATTGAGAGCATAGTTGTCATTCTTGTGTTTGTTCCAAAACTTGGTTAATTATGTCATGACTTTGATGCTTGTATCTCTGATATCTTTACTTCTAGTCTTCATGTGAACTTCAGAGGTGCCTTGGCATTTATTGTGCTCTCCAAACAAAGGCAAGCGAGATACCACTCTATCATACCTTATTATGAGAATTGCAATGTTGCTTATGTTTATGTTTCATGCGACTTATTATTATTGAGTTGGTTTCCCTTTTCATAGCTTGCAATGACTATTGAGTAGACTTAGTTGCATACTCCTTATTATGAATTGTCTAAGCAGCTACTCTTGTGCTGAGAATATTTACATCATATGAAGCAATGTGTTCGTGAAAGTTCTTTTATCGCACTCAGTTTTCAACTGAATTGCTTGAGGACAAGCAATAAGCTAAGCTTGGTGGAGTTGATACGTCCAAAACGTATCTACTTTCTCGAACACTTTGCTATTGTTTCTTCTCTAAACTTGTGTGATTTGAATTCAACTAATACGGACTGGCGCTGTTTTCAGCAGAATTACCTTGGTGCAGAAAATGAACTATTAGGAAAAATCCCGGAAAATATGCCAAAAATTATATTTCACCAGAAGATCCATGGGGCCAGAAGGAGAGACGGAGAGGAGGCCTGCGGGGCCCAGACCCACCCTAGGCGCGGGCCCACCACTGGTCATGCCTGGTGGGGGTGTGGCCACCCTAGGAAGCCCCTCGGCCTCCCTCTGCGCCTATAAGTTGCCTTTCGACCTAAAAACAGAGGGGGGTTCGATAGTTTTCCAGAAAGAGTTCCGCTCCGCCGCTGCCACCAAAAACCAAGATTCGGATCCAGAAACTCCGTTCTGGCACCCTGCCGGGACTGGGGATTTGGAGAGGATCATCGCCATCGTCATCACCAACGCATCTCCATCAACCACCGATGTTTCCCTCATCCATGAGTGAGTAATCCCCCGCTGTAGGCTTGGGGATGGTAGGGATTGGATGAGTTCTATCATGTAATTGAATATGATTATTAGGGCATACTACCTAGTATCTCTTGTGCTATTTGACTTTGTTGCAACTTGTTGTACTTAATGCTTGTCACTAGGGCCCGAGTGCCATGATCTCAGATCTGAACTTATTATTGAATCATTATGATAGTATTGTTTGTGATCTTATCTGCAAGTTGTGTACACATATCATTGTCCGGATCCAAAGGCCCCAAAGTGACAATAATTGGGACAACCGGAGGGGATGGCTGTGGTGTGAGGATCACATGTATTCATGGAGTGTTAATGCTTTGCTCCGGTGCTCTATTAAAAGGAGCACCTTAATTTCCAGTAGTTCTCTAGAGGCCCCGCTGCCACGGGGTGGCTCGACAAAAGATGTTGTACAAGTTCTCATTGCGAGCACGTATGACTATATTTGGAGCAGATGCCTAGGATTGTTTAGTACTTGGATGCTTGTTATTATTTATATGCAATGCCCTAGATCTCGAAGTTACATGTTTAGACTCGTCCATGCAACACTCGTCCATCCATCCCTATGCCTACCGCACTCGAATCTCACTATTACCGTTACTATTACTATTGCTACTATTTCACTATTGCTGTTACTACTGCTGTTGCTACTACAAACTGTTACTACTAATAAACTTCTGTGAGCATGTCACATCCCAAGATTTTCCAAATCTTGTAATGAGAAAAATAAATGAATAAAATAAAACTTTGTTTGATTTTCAGGGACAGAAGAAACTTTTTGAATTCAATTGGAACTTCAAACCAAGTTGGATCAAATAAAATCCTAAAGGGATTTAAAAAGATAAAACATTTATTAAAGGAAAATAAAAATATTTAAAATTACTATTTTGGATCTTTTAAATAAAAGGATTTGGTTTCCAAATGAAATAGAAGTTTTATTAATAAAGATTATTTTATAGAGCCAAATTAAACCTTGGCCAAGCTTTTGAAATAAAACATTTTGTTTTGATAAAAAAAATAGTAAAGGTTTATTTAAATAAAATAGTAAAGGATTTAATATCCAAGTTTATTTAAAGGTTTTACTATTTCCAAAACATCAAAACTTATTTATTTAATTAAAATAAGTTTTCCAAGTATTTTATATTCCCAAATAAAACCTACTGTTTTAGTATTGAAAATAATTAGATTTCAAAAGGAGTATTTAAATAAAACAAAAACCCATTTGATTTATTAAGCAAGGTCTATTTATTTAATTAATAATGGACCCTAAAATAAAATTATTATTTTTGGAAATTTGGTTTATGTTACTAAACAGAACCAAGTTCAAAGTTTCAAAGTGTGGTGATTGTTTGAATTGATTTGATTATTGTTTGGTTGTTTGAAATTCAAAACAGAAATCAGAAATTAGAAAAAGAAAAGGTTTCAGGAAAGAAAAAAATGGGATCTGGTCGACCCAACCCAGCAGCCCAACAAGGCCCAGAACTAGCCCAGCTCCCCCTCCCCGAAGAAAACGCTTCGCACCTGGCAACTGACCCACAGAGTGACTGACTGGTGGACCTTTCCCTCACTCTCTTTCTCACTGACCAGCCGACCCCACCCTCTCATGTTCACCCTCCTCACCCGCGCGACTTCTTCTTCCCCCAAACCTCGTCGCCGTTTCTGTCAGATAACTGCGCGCTTAATTCCTCTTAACCACGCGTTGAATCAGCCCAGTGACTGCGTGCACTTAAGCGTCTCCCTCCCCTCTTATGTTTCCCCAAACATCGCCCCCTCTCTGCCCTCAGGCTGCTCGCATTACTTGCGACAACCCCCTGCCTCCGACGAACAACCACAGCAAATTCCGGTGACCCAGCGCCGCCCCTTGCCTCATCAACCACACACACATACTCCCCACCTCCTGGCGCATCTGCCCGTGCCTCTCGTACAACTGCGGGCGCCCCAGAGCGTCGACTACAACAAGCTTCCGAACGCCGCCGCGTCTGCCTTCTTCTCCGGCGAAGCCTCCTGGTAAGAACAGACCGCCCCTTCACGTCTTGTTCACACACAGCTTTGCCTTGATCCTGCGCGTCTAACCGCGTCTTTGTTATGTCTCGGGGTGAACCACAGCACCGTCTCCAACCACAACCAGAGCCATCTGACGCCAGGAGCAACTCCGGCAAGCAATTACCGCCACGACAGAGCACCCCTTGACCCAAGAAGACCACGTCGAGCTTCCTCAGGCCTTTGCGAACGTGGTGAGCACCTTCCCATCCTCCCTCACTTCCTATTTTCACCAGCGCCGCCGCCATCTGACCTCGCCGCCGCCAGCGACCGTCGCTGCGTCGCCAGAGTTTGGTCAATGCGATAATAGTCGTTAGATGACGATCCAAGCGACACGAAAGAATCACTTATTAGCGAAGGGGTACGCTTTCAGAACCGCACGATCTATTTAGATCCAACGCGCCGCAGAGCCGATCCGGCCGAAGTGGTACCAGCCAGTAGCGTTGCGACGCGTGGCCAGTTTTTGATTTAAAAACAGTTTGAAAACAGATTTGAATTGCAAATTGAAACTCTTGTAACTTTTGATACACACGTCCAAAAATTACAAACTTTATATCGTTGGAATCAGTGGAACAAGCCCTAGCCAACCATGCCTTTTGTTTAGCAAATAGTATCTGTTAGATTGTTTGTTTTTGCAGAAACATTTGGATGCTTGTTTAGATTAGAAAAATGATTCAAAAATGTTTTTGAGGATGAAACCTTGGCAAATTAGTTGTGATGAACTTACTGACCCTAGGAACCAACCCATGGATTTAAAAATGGTTTTTGTGAAAGTTTAGGATGGAAAACTTGATTTAGCCCATTTCTAGCCAATTAAAAATAATGGTTTGGCTATGAAATTAATTTTGGAGTAAAAACTTTGGGAAAATGTTTTGGACCAAACCTACTGACCCAAAACACCAAGTTTTGTGAATTAGCAACTCATTTGGTGAAAGACTTAAAAGTTTTGCTTTGATAAAAATGTTTTTCACCACATAAAATGTTGATTGGATTTAGAAATGGTTTTGGGTAAAACCCTTTTGCAAATGACTTTGCCACTTTGAAAAATGACCACTTTGAACCTTACAAAGTTTAGAAGTCTAGTGGAGACCACCTTTGCAAATAGAACCATCTCTTGCATACTTACATGCATGACTTAGATCCCATTGTTTTATGTGTGTGAAATTGTTTGATTGATTATTGGTTTGGAATGCTAGTTGATATTGTGTTTGCTTGATTGATTGTAGTGAAGTTAGAAAAGTGTGAGACTAGCAAGATCAAGGAGTGAACCAACTTTCCCTACCAAAAGAAAGGCAAGTTACACTATCATCTAAAGTCCTACTATTTTCATTATACTTAGTGGATTTTGAAACATGCATGAAAAGAATTTCTATACTATGCTATGCTAAATCCTAATAGAATACCCTATACATTCCTTAGTGAAAACAATGTAGTTGTTACATGCTTAGCCATGCTATATTTTGAAAAGAGATACATGTTGAGATTTTATGAAGTTGAAAAAAGGATTTGTGTTTTATATAATAAAACAAGGACTCAATGAACCACCTGGGTGGCCAAGGATACTTTGAGTTTTGGAGAAGGTGGCAACAAAAGGAACCATGTCTATGGCAATCTCTTTGTGTTGTGCTCCAAATAACCACCCAGGAATCTTAGAGATTGAACATGTTTCTCCAATTGTGGCTTTCGTGTGCAACCACATGCTATTATGGCTCTGGCTTAGTCAACTACATTGGGAAGACCCATGCATTGTCTTCAGTTTACTGGACATGGGGACCTGGAATCCTACATGGGTGCTGAAGACAAGCTAGCAATGGTGTATGGGAGGACCCTTTGGAAAGACTTCGTCACATTCTCAATCTGCCGGTACTCCATCTTGGTGAGCACTAATCCAGTGGCCACTGGTGGCACAAAGATGGGATTGTGACATGTGGGTAAAGTGTGCAACTTCTGCAGAAGATAATAAAATCTAAGTACTTAGCCGTGTCCCCGGTTATGGACAATACTGAGCAACTAAAGTCTGAAGCTATGGGAGATCTCGACATTCCAATTTCTAAAATAAAAACTTGATGCACTTGGGGGTACCAAGGAGCTCAAGAGATCTTGATAAAACTTGATGCACTTGGGGTTACCAAGGAGCTCAAGAGATTTTTGATAAAACTTGATGTACTTGGGGTTACCAAGGAACTCAGGAGGATTTGTTGAAAACTTGAACACTTGGGGTTACCAAGGAGTTCAAGGAGATTTTGATAATAACTTAAACACTTGGGCTTTACCAAGAAGTTTTCAAAGATTTGATCAAAGGTAAAACCATTTTGAAAAGATAGGATAAAATATTGCTTTCTGCAAATGAGCCTAAAACCCTACCTATCCAAGTTTGCATGTAATGATAGGATCCACTTATATTCTACATAGGAGTGAAACTTGCCAATACAATTCAAATGTATTGACCCTTGTGGCTGTAACTTGTAATGTTGCAGGTTGGATTAATTTTTGTGAAGATTGATTGATTAGGATTACAAAGTCTACAACCAACATTTGCCTGTGGCACTTTGAAGATGAAGGACCCCATGCTTATAGTTATTCCGCTGCAATGTAATGTATTAGCCAAATGAGCTATGTAAAGATGTAATAAAATTATGTTATTCCTGGTTATAAAGTTATATTATGACCTTTGTTTCTTGATATTACATCTAAACTGTGGATGCTAGCTATTGATCCAGGGACTAGCATTGTAAACACAGGGGACACCACCTTATGTTAATAAAGGTTGGGACACTCCCTCTTACAGAGCAAGAACTATTTCCAGGTGTAGCTGAACTGACAACTCAGTTGTTAAGGCTTGCAAGTATTCTTTGGCTCCCCTTGTGTCGAATCAATAAATTGGGTAATACTACCCGCGAAGACTGTTGCGATCCCCTACACTTGTGGGTCATCAAAAGCAAGAGGTGACGCCAAAGAAACTGGCGTCTACGTACTGAAAGACTGTTGGAAAGGTGGCTTTGCTGACTGGGTCCAGAGCCAAGGACTGGCCCAGTGACCCAGCCCATAAGTAAGGACAAAGACCAAACAGTAAAACCTATGATTCACATTGTAACCTAGTTGTTCCCATCTTCTATATAAGGAGGGGTAGTTCTAGGGTGAGGGGCATGCGCAACTAGGGCCTCAAGGCTGGCCACTTCTTCTTCAAGCTTGTAGCTACTTGGCAAACAGATCAACGAGCAGTTCTAAACAAGGAGGAATAAGATTCATAGATCTTTGTGTGCGACTACACCATGCACTCCCTCCCCGGATTCCTCTTGCGTCCATTCGGCCCCAACTTATGCCTACCCATGGCATCTGCCGTGACACCAACATGATAGTTGGCGCCCACCATGGGGCCAGCAGCGACGCTTGATGGAGTTTTCATCCGGACGGGCACCATCATCACTTCATCTGGCGAGCGCGTCCTCTCAGGCCTTTTCCAGAGGTTCGGCGTGCTCAACTTCGTCGGCGACAACGTTGGGTGCTTCGGCACAAGGCCGTTTCCTAGGGGCAGTCGCTTCATAAAGTTCGGCGAGCATCAGGTCTATGTCGCGGTGCGTGTTGAACATGCATACCCCGAGCAAGGTGTCCTGGTGGCAGATCCACCTGTCGTTCATGCTGCGGGGAGCCAGCGTAACACTGCTTCCGTCGAGGTAATGATTACTGCTCCAGTTCCCTCGCGGCCTCCAGTACCGCCGCCAGTAGTTCCTATGGTGAATTAACTGGCAGAAGAGGATGATCTAAATGCTACTCCTAGGCAGCAAGAACTGCAAAGTTGCCCTGGAGAGGCCTGAGAACATATCCTCGAGTAGCAGGGCAAAAGAGTTGCAGGATGCAATAAGCAAGATGGCAGAGCCGGTAGCACCAGCAGCTGACCCGGCACGTGCGCATGCCAAGTTAGAGGAAACGAGGAATAAAAAGTGCTGGAAAGAGCAAAGGATGTCACACGGCTCTAGCAGGATCTAGAAATCACTCTCTGAGAGTATAACTCGGCGAACCGAGTCAAGGGAAACAAAACCCGACTCAATGCAGCAAAGATAAGAGGAAGGATCCTCAACAACGAGATGGCAGCAGATGCCACGTCAAGGTCCACGCCATCGTGCAACCACGAGACTACGATAAGGCTGACATACAATACGGAGGTAGCAAATCTCAGAACTGCAGAAGCGGTAATGGCCAAGTTACCTCACTTAATGGGTGAGGCAAAAATAAAACAGCAAGAAAGAGTGAACGAGTTGGTACGAATAGCTGAAGAACTAAACGAAGCCTACTACAGGGCAAATCCGGGTGCGCCGGGTGGATATCAAGTGGTTCACTCGGCAGCACCGAACCCAGTCAGGTCCATTGGGCACACAGCCTAGTCGCCACATGATGCGTCGAGACAAAGGCAAGAAAAAAGTGTCAATTCCGGCAGAAACAAGTAGCTCATTACATATGACCCTGTAGTTGCTCAGGGCAATCACGGTCGAGGACACAGCACCAGGAGAATATTCCGGCTAGGGGAATGATAACCAAGGGCATGCTGGTCGAAGGAATGCCAATGACAATCAGAATTACCCGCCATAGCCTAGGCGCGGGATTCACTTGGTAGGAGGAGGGGAAACCCACCCCCAAACACAACACCGGCACAGCCAGAAAGACCATAACCAAATGTCGGACGAGCGGTGTAGCAACCCGTATACCCAAATGCCAACAGGTACAACGAAGGTTACTCGACGATGATAAATGCCGGATATAAGATCCCGGATCACCTGTAAAACACACTAGGATCTCGGTTGGGAGGCAGAAACCTCCAGCCGGATGATGCGAGATTGAAACTCGACGGTATCAAAATGGCAGAACTTGTTAAAGCACAAGGCCCGCTAGGTCTAGCATGTTTCGGAGCAAGGATCATGAGAGAGCCGCCAGTGCCAAATTTCCAGCTGGCAAGAGGCACAAAAACATATGATGGTAGTACAAAGCCGGAATATTAGCTCATTGACTATGGGACTACAGTGAATATCGCTCAGGGAAACCTAATATGGGCAGTGAGGTATGTTCCGCAGATGCTAGAGGGACCAACGAGAGTGTGTCTAAAAATTTTTCCGCCAGGAAGCATCAAAAGTTGGGTTGATTTTTAGGAAACCTTTGTTAGTAACTTCACAAGAACATATAAGAGGCCGAATCACCCACAATAGCTGGCAATGTGCAAATAGAGGCCGAACGAAATAGATAGGGAGTTCCTCACTAGGTGGTGCATGATGTGCAACTCTTGTGAAGGAGTGATCGAGTCGCAATCCATAGCATGGTTCGCGCAAGGATGCCGACATGGAAGTGTTCTATGGCAAAGACTGCAAAGGGATAAGCCGGCAAGCTTGGCCGAGACAATAAAAATTGCCAACTCATATGCATTGGGAGATCTGACTCAGCATCTGCTTATCTCGGTATATGGAAACACTAAGACTCCAGCATATGATGCAGTCGGGTCACAGAGATGGGAAGATCGCAATGAATACAGAAGCAAAATAAGGGATGAGAGGCCAGATTACAAATACGGTTCGAATCACGTAGCTGCTGTAAGCCATGATCATCCAGATGCCAGCAGCAGTCAACATCAAAGGACAAGTGGGCAACACCAACAATGGGTGCCAAAGAATGATGGAAAGAATCCATATGAACAAAATAAGCCTTGTCAAGAAAGGAAAAAGTACACTTATGAGATGATGTTGGATCAGCCGTGCAAGTTTCATACTCCCAGTCCGAGTAAGCTGGCAAACCATATGACTCGGTAGTGCAACTGGTTCCAAAAGGGTGACAAAGGAGATTCAGAGAATCAGATCCCTCCACCTCCCCCACTACCACTCACAGGGGAAAATGCTTAGCTGGTGGTTGCACAGCCAAGGTACGATAATCAGCAGCCGAGATACCATAAATCGGACAAAAGAGAGGCAGTGCATCAAGTGCATGACCCAAGGAACGATGGCGCGAATGTCGTCCTAGGAGCTCGGAATGAGTACAGGGAGCCTCACCAAAGTTACGTTGTGTTTATCACTAAGACGAATGACAAGAAGACTGAGCAGCAGCGGATGATGGAAGTAAATGCCATAATGTCGACGATACCAAAGTACATGCATTGCTCCGAGCAAGAGATCACTTGGAGCATAAAGGATCACCCAAAGATTATGCCAACTCCAGGGATATGCCTTGGTGCTGGACCCAACATTCATGGGGCTTGACATAAATGTCAAATCTTCCAAGGTACTAATAGACGATGGCAGTAGGATCAACATCATGTACAATGACATGATGCTCAAGCTAGGAATCACCATGAATATGCTGGAGCCGACTAAGACCACTTTCCATAGCATTGTGCCGGGATTGTCATGAGAGACAATTTGGAAAGTCTCGGTGGACGTACTATTTGGCAACAGAGAGAATTGTCACACAGAATCCATAGAGTTCAAAGTGCCAGACCTTGTTTGTTCTTACCATGCGTTACTCGGCAGGACAGCTATGGCAAAATTCATGGCCACCCCTCACATTGCATGTATGAAGATGAAGTTGTCGGGTCCATGTGGAGTTATCACAGTTGAGGGTGACTACAAACGCTCTATACATGCGCCTCAGCCGGCTCATCGCTGGCCGGGTCTCTGGTGATAGCACAGGAGAAGCATCAAATGATGGAGGTTGCAGTGCTAGCTAAGGCAGCTCCATCACTGACTAATCCACATGGAAGTGTTTCTTTCCAAGCAACAAAGGAAACAAAGAAAGTGTAGATTGATGAGACTTTCCCAGAGTGCACTATTACTATTGGTGTCGGGTTGTCTGAGAAATAAGAAAGAGAGCTCACCAACTTCCTCCGTGAGAATCGGGATATCTTTGCATGGTATACACAAGATTTGCAAGGCGTTGCGAGGGAGTTGGCTAAGCACTCTCTACATGTGAGGCCATATGCAAAGCCGGTGAAGCAACCCCTCCGCCGCTTAGCCAAAGATGGGAGGAAAGTGATTGCTGCTGAGATAGCTCGGCTCTGATATGTCGTAAACGTATCTATATTTTTTGATGTTCCATGCTTGTTTATTATCAACTTTGTTTTGCTTTGTATACACTTTGAGGTATTTTTATACATTTTCTGGTACTAACCTATTAACAATATGCCACTGTGCCAGTTGCCTATTTTCTGCGGTTTTTGGTTTCAGAAAAGCTAGTAAGGAAATATTCTCGGAATTGGACGGGATAAAAGCCAAAGTCAATATTTCACCGAGGAGAATACAGAGACCGAAGAGCGACCGGAGGGGAGCCACAGGGTGGCCACACCCCCTCCCCACCCCCACGTGTGGGCCCACAATGGGTCGCGCCTGGGCAGGGTGTGGGCCCCCTGGCCGCCCTACTGCCTCGCCTCTTTGCCTATATAAACCCCCCGATGCCAAAACCCTAACCACCCGATCAGATCTCCATGAAACAGTCTGTAGCCGCCGCCACCATCATCCCTAGATCGGGGGATCTGAAGCTCTTCCCGGCACCCTGCCAGAGGGGAGAGATCATCCCGGAGGCCTTCTTCATCACCATGCCAGCCTCCGGTATGATGCGTGAGTAGTTTACCCTTGGAATATGGGTCCATAAAGTAGCTAGATGGTTGTTTCTCCTCCTTTGTGCTACCATGTTTAGATCTTGTGAGCTCCATTCATGATCAAGATCATCTATTTGTAATCATGCTTGTTGTGTTTGTGGGGATCTGATGGATATTGAGATTACTATGTCAGATTAATTATTGATTCTATCATGTCTTCTTGATTATTGATTCTATCATGTATGTGTTGTTTGAGATCTTGCATGCTCTCCGTTTCTAGTAGCTATCTTGTCCAAGTAGAGGCTAGTGACTCCAAGAGGGAGTATTTACGCTCGATAGTGGGTTCATGCCTCTATTGAATCTGGGCAAGTAATAGAAATCTCTAAGGTTGTAGATGTGTTGTTGCTACTACGGAGAAAACAACAATCTTTTGTTCATGGAACAATTGTATTGTTTACTTTACACACATTTCTTAAAGCAGTTATTCGTTTCTTGCAACTTAGTACTGGAGGGGGTTCGGATGATAACCTAAAGGTGGATTACTAGTCATAGATGCAGTTGGATGGCGGTCTATGTATATTGTTGTAATGCCCAATCAAATCTCATAGGATCATGAATGTCTAGTATTGCATTGTTATGCCTTGCTCTGTCCTGTCAATTGCCCTGCTGTAATTTGTTTACCCAGCATGTTATCTTATTTATCTTAAGGATAACACCTCTAGTGAACTGTGGACCCCGGTCCTATCTTTACCATTGATGCATCATCTACTGTTACTGTTTACTTTCTACAAGCAACCCTTCCACACCATACGTTTAATCCTTTGTTTTCAGTAAACCGGTGTGAATAACAACCTCACTGTACGTTGGGGCAAAGTATTGAGTTTGTGTTGTGCAGGTTCCAAGTCGTTAGCAACACCTTGGAGTCATTTCCTTCCTCCTACTGGTTCGATAACCTTGGTTTCATAACTGAGGGCAGACTTACTGTTGTGCTCATCATACCTTCCTCTTGGGGTTTCCCAATGAAGCTCTAAAGAGATCTGAGCCGCATCAAGACGTTTTCTGGCGCCGTTGCCAGGGCGTTAAGGAAGGCTTCACAAGGGGAGTCCTTCACAACCATTCTCTTTACTTTGTTTTTTCTTTTGTTTTTCTTAGTTTCTTTTGCTTTGTTATGCTTGCTTCTTTTTACCAAAAATTACAAAAAATTAGTTTCGTTTGGTTTGTTTTTTCTTATAAAAAACACAAAAAATTAGTTCTTACTATAGTTGTTGGTCTGTTATTGCCTTGCTTTGTCATGCTTTCTATCAATTACTGGTTTCTTTGAAACTAGTTCTTATTGGCAAGGTGGGTTCACGGAAGAACAAAAATATTATTATAAGGAACACCGCTTGTCACAAAAAGGGAAACACTTATGGGAACAAATTGATAAATTGAATACCATTGTTAGAAATGTGTGCTCTACTTATAATGTTACTTATTGTGTTGATAAATCTTGTTGCTGTAGGAGGTATAAACACCTCCCTTTTCAATGTGAGTATAATGATAATGTTACCATATCTTATGTTAAAGGAAATTATGACTTTTATGATGTGGAACAAATTGAAGAATTTATTGCTTGGAAGGGTGCATTTGAACTTGCTAGTTTGCTTAAAAATAATGATGATTCCCCTTATAAACATGAGGTTTATGATATACTTAAATTTTGCTTTGATAATTACAAGGAATAAAATGGATATATTCTTGAATATATTAATAGATGTTTTTACAAACGGAAGATATTAATGCCTTGCAGGAGCTTATGGCGCTCTCGGCAAATATCTTGCTGAAGGAAAGGCTATTTCCTCGCAAAATGTCCGCCTGCTTGAGCAGCTCCTCAAGGCCACAAGTCGGAGAAGTTGGGGTTGCACTAGGAGCCTGAGTAGAGCTACTCAGCGTGAGCATCGGGTAGACTATCTTTAGAAGTTCTGTGGATGTCCTGGGTACAGAGGCGCCTCCTTCGATAGACGTTCTGCCTACCATCATCGTCTTACTGCTACCGATGGCATCCTTAGCCGGAGCTTCAGCAATTTTGGAAGCAGTACTTTCTTGTGTCGCCTGCTCGCAGACAACGACGAGCTCCACAGAGACAGCTGGGTCCACTTCCGTGGCGGAAGGGCCAGATGCATCCTTGGCGGGAGAGCTTGTCGGCGCAGCAGCAGGCTGGACGCTAGGAGTGGTAGGGGCGATGGCGGGAGATGATTGGTGCAGCACATCTCGCTGCAACATATCTTTAATGTTTTTAGAAGCCCCCAAGGTTTTGGAGGTCTTCTTCAAACTCAAACCAGCCTTCTTCCTGAAACATGCAAAAGTATATGTATAGGAACAAGATGAGCAATGGACAATGTCGGAGAAAAATAAGCTTACACAACAGTGGGTGCTTTGGTAAAAGGATCCCGGTAATCTTTCTTTTTTCTGCCTCCAGGGTGGCAGTGGACTTCTTGGAGGCTCCATCCTCTGTCTTCTTATTCTTGCCTCCGTCGGCAGCGTCAGAGGTGGATCTCTTACGCTTTCGTGCCAGCAGGACATCATCGTCGGACACGACGGTGACTTCCTTCATCTTGGGGTCAATGATTTGGATAGCCATGCTATCCTCATCTAGACCGCTGAGTTGTTAAGTGAAATCCCAAAGTGTTAGATGAGGTGGTATAGGCTAGACGGAAGAGCTGGAGTATATGTCATACACGAAAAATAAACAGGTACCTTTGGGCACTTTCCCTCCTCGAACATGTCGTAGGTGATGGTGAAGCCACGCTTCCTATCCTTCACCTTGACGGTGTCCTTGAGGTGGAGCTTGACGGAGTCACTCGAGAAATTGTCCTCGGAGATGCAGAGGCTATCCTTCCTCTCCTTAGTGTACTCGTGCATCATCTTCGAGCGGTGTTGTAGAGGCTGGATCTGCCTGACGAACCAGCACATGGCCAGGTCCAGTCCGGTTAGACCCGTATCTAAGAACCACTCTATCTGCCTTATGGCATGGGATGCATCATTGTCGGAGGGAAGGGTGGCATGGTATCTCCATGTCGAGGCTTCGGCAGCGGCTCCATCGACGAAGTCCAGATATGTTTCTTCTCGGCCGACCAGAGGCATATTTGGGCTGTAGAAGTACGTATGTTGCCAATTCTTGCAAGATTCATGGACGATGATGTCGGGGAACCGCCAGCCAGGCCAGATCTTAAAACTAATCGTTCTGCAATTCCTGAGCTCGTCCTTGCTCGCTATGGCTTCCCTCTTGATGATAAAGAAGTAGATAAAGAGATCTAACCTAGGCCTAATCCCCAGGTAACCCTCGCAAAGCACAACATAGTTGCTAAGCGCGAGGATGCTATTGGGGGAAAGGTTCTGAGGTTGAACCCGGTAATGCTTGAGGACAACAAGGAAGAAGTTGGAGATGGGAAGGGAAACGCCGCGTACCAATTGTGCTTTGAGGTACACCTTCTCTCCGGATTGGGGAGAAGGGGTGACCTCGCCGTCCGGCGCCGCCCGCCAGACAAGTCCCTCCATCGCGGGGAGGTAGCCTTCAATGAGAAGCTCCTTGATATCATTGTCAGTGATATCCGAGCCGCGCCATTACCCTTTATGGGAGTCACCCTCCTCCTACAGCGACTCCAGTGCTGCTGGAATATGGTCATTGCCGGCGGATTCCACTACCGTGGACCTTAGCAGCACCAAACCTTCTAGAGGCACGAGGACAGAGCTCGCCGGCTTGGCCGCGGCATCACTCGTCGCCGCCATGGAAGAGGTAGAGCTAGAGCTGGCCATTGGAGTGGAAGAAGAGGTGACTGGGAAGATTGGGGAGATTAGGGTTTTCGCGTGCACGCAGAGGGCTCGAGGGGATGCTCGCAGGAGGAAGACGAAGGCGCAGGGGAAGAATGAGGTGAGGAGATGAAAATCTTCCATGGTTAAAATTTATAACCCGGCGTCAAGATTCATGCAAGGTGATCGAATGGTCAGCGCGTGGACGACGTGTGCGGGTGCGTGCACGGAAATTTCTCCACGTTCCCAATCGCCGCTGCCAATGGTTCGTATCCTTCACGCGGGAAAAACGGACATGATTGTGTTCCTTGCATGTTTGAGTTACGAGGCGACGCTGACCAATGTCTACGTCGCTCTAGCTGACACAGGTAGGTGAACAATCACATCAGAATATTCTGTCATGGACGGATCTAGTCCGGCTTCGGGAAGAGTACGATGGAAGATTCAACACTTCTCTGACTTACAAGTCAAAGACGGAGAAACCTTGCAGGGTTCTTGGGAGGACTACAAGATATTGCTTGATGATTTGCCGACATCCATCTAGACGGAGCATTCAACCTGAAGAGGCAAGACGGCGCAAAATCTCGGAGTTCTCTGGGGGAAACTGTTGGGATATGCTATATGGGTATCCTCATAGCATGTCTCCTATCCGGATAACCCGGGTGGCCTACAGTTCGTAGCAAGGCCTATGGCCTGTTGGGCGGCCCAGTTAGATGGATCCATAAGGGAGGCCCATGCCAGATAAAGGAAGGCTACGGAGGAGTCACCGACGTACCCGGAGCCTTGGAGTGCAAGCCACGTTAGACTGATTGTATACTGTGTAGGACTGATTATATACTGTGTCAGAACGATTCAACACACACCTCGCATAGCGAGCCAATCCCTGTAACTCGGCGTATTTCCATTATAGTGATTTACAGTAGGAGTAGGATTCCGCCACCGTCGTGGGATCTAAACATGGGTAAGCTGTGTTACCTCGTACCCGCCAACCTTCTGCCTTACCCCACGTCTCTAAACACGCACTGTGAGGACCCCTCCATGGCGTACTCGTCGGCAATACCACAACACCTGCTAGGACGGGGAATTGGAGGAGATCATCGCCATCATCATCACCGACGCCTCTCCATCAACCATCTATGTTTCCCAATCCATGAGTGAGTAATCCCCCGCTCCGATACTCTATTAAAAGGAGTACCTTAATTGCCAGTAGATTCCCTTGAGGCCCCGCTGCAACGGGCTGGCAGGACAAAAGATGTTGTGCAAGTTCTCATTGGGAGCACGTATGACTATATATGGAACACATGCCTATGATTGTTTAGTACTTGGATGCTTTATCTTATTAATCTGTAAATGCCCTAGATCTTGATATTACATGAATAGTCTTGTCCATGCAATGCCCGTCCATCCATCCCTATGCCTACCGCAATCAAATCATGTTGTTTGCTACTATTGTTACTACTGTCTTTATTTTACTACTGTTGTTACTTTGCTATTGCTACTACAAAACTCTTGCTACTGATAAACTGCTATGAGCAAGACTTTTTCCAGGTGCAACTGAATTGACAACTCAGTTGTTAAGGCTTATAAATATTCTTTGGTGCCCCTTGTGTCGAAACAATAAATTGGGCTTTACTACCCTTGAAGACTGTTGAAAGCCCCTATACTTGTGTGTCATAAAATATTGATACATCATCTACTATTACCTTTTACTTTCTACCAACAACTATTATCTTCCACACTATATGTTTAATCCTTTGTTTTCAGCAAACCAGTGAGATTGACAACCTCACTGTAAGTTGGGGCAAAGTCTTGAGTTTGTGTTGTGCAGGGTTCCAAGTTGTTAGCAACACCTTGGAGTTGTTTCCTTCCTCCTACTGGTTCGATAACCTTGGTTTCATAACTGAGGGAAAACTTGTTGTTGTGCTCATCATACCTTCCTCTTTGGGTTTCCCAACGAAGCTCTATAGTGATCTGAGCCCATCAAGACTTTTTCTGGCGCCATTGCCGGGGAGTTAAGGATAGCTTTACAAGGGGAGTCTTTCACATCCACTCTCTTTACTTTGTTTTTGTTTTTCTTAGTTCCTTTTGCTTTGTTTTGCTTGCTTATTTTTATCAAAAATTACAAAAAAAATAGTTTTGTTTGGTTTTCCTTTTAAAAAAAACACAAAAAATTAGTTCCTACTCTAGTTGCTACTGCTGTTGGATTGCTTCACAATTGCAAAATTGAGTTCTCCTGAGAACACCAAGTTGTGTGACTTCACTAGCACAAACAACAATGATTTCCTTTGCACACCTATTGCTACACCTGCTCCTGATGCTACCTTTTATGAAATTAAACCTGCTTTGTTGAATCTTGTTATTTATGGTGCTAGTTCTGATGATGCTGCTGCCCACCTTAATAACTTCGTTGAACTTTGTGAGATGCAAAAATATAAGTATGTAGATGGAGATATTATTAAGCTCAAATTGTTTCCATTCTCCTTGAAAGGAAAAGCTAAAGAATGGTTGCTATCCTTTCCTAGAAATAGTTTTGATTCTTGGATTAAATGCAAAGATGCTTTTATTGGAAAATATTATCTTCCTGCTAAGATTATATCTATGAGAAGTGAAATAATGAAATTTAAACAACTTGATAATGAACATGTTGATCAAGCTTGGGAAAGAATGAAATCTTTGGTAAATATTTGTCCCACTCATGGACTGACTACTTGGATGATTATCCAAACTTTTTATGCAGGACTAAATTTTTCTTTAAGAAATCTGTTGGATTTTGCTGATGGAGGTACCTTTATGACCATTACTTTGTGTGCTGCAACAAAGCTCCTTGATAATATGATGGTTAATTATTCTGAATGGCACACTGAGAGAGCTCCACATGGTAAGAAGGTAAGTTCTGTTGAAGAAACCTCCTCCTTGAGTGATAAAATTGATGTTATACTGTCTATGCTTGTTAATGGAAAATCTCATATTGGTCCAAATAATGTTCCTTTAGCCTCTTTGGTTGCTCAACAAGAGCAAGTTGATGTGAAATTCATTAGAAATAATAATTTTGGCAACAATGCTTATGGTAATAATAACTATAGGCCTTACCCTCCTAATAATGGCAATACTTATTATGGTAGATCTGGAATGTCTAGTGAAGATAGGATTCTAGAAGTTGAAAGATCCACTAAAAACTTCATGTAAATTCAATATGAGCAAAACAAAATATTCACTAAAACTATGGAAGAACAATCTGCTATTTTGAAAAATATTAGTCATCAACTTGAGAATTTGAATAGGGAAATTCCTAGTTTACAGTCCAAAATTTTGAATACTAAGAAAAATATTTCATCTTTTTCTAAAGCTCAATCCTCTTTAATTAATAAAATGGCTGCTAAACCTGAAACCATGGAAAATACCTTTGCTGCTGCTCATGCCATACAAGTTACTATTGATGAAAATGTTAGGTTGTTAGCTAAATTGCATGCTAAGTGGGAAAGATAAGATGAAATTGCTAGAAACAATAGTATTTGTACTATTACTACCACCAATGTTGATGCTAGCAAACCACAAGAAGTCCCCATTCCTTCTACAACAATGCCTAAACCCAATAAAAGTGCTGAAATTTTTCGAAATATGGGAAACAATAAGTCTACTACCTGTGATGCTAACTTTGATTTTGATCTTGATGGTTGCAATATTTGTGAAGTGATTTTGTTCCTACAAAAGCTTGCTAGAAGTTGTAATGCTAGTGCTATGAATATGGCTTTTACAAAACACATTACAAATGCTCACATTAAAATTAAGGAAGAAAAATTGAAACATAAAGCTTCTATTCCTAGGAAAGTAGAAAATAGTTGGGAACCCATCATTAATATGCAAGTGAATTACTTTGATCTCAAAGATTCATGTGACCATGGTTCTAGCGTGTCTATTATGCCTAGAAAGATTTTGCCACCTTTGGAAGATTGCTATTTGGATGTCCCACTTGATGATAATGCTAAAAAGAAACTTATGGGGGGGTATTAATGATGTCCTTATTATGGTTAAAAATGCCTATGTCCCTGTTGATTTCTATGTTTTGGATGTTAAATGCAATGCTTCTTATCCTATTACTTTGGGAAGACCTTTTCTTAGAACTGTTAGTGCCATCATTGATATGAAAGAAGACACCATTAAATATTAACTCCCAGCATTCAAGAAAGGTATTGAACACTTCCCTATAAGGAGAGAGAAGTTATCTTTTGCTCCTCCTTTTAAAGAAAAATTTGATGTCAATGCTTCTTCATTTGAAAATACTTGATTCTTGCTTCTTGTGCCTAACTTAAAGGCGTTAAAGAAAAGTACTTCTTGGGAGATAACCCAATAGTTTTATTGAGTCTTGGAAGTTATTACTTTTGTAATAACCTCTCCTTATCCTTTTTGTTTGATTTTTGTGCCAAGAATAACCTCTAATGAGAGAGAAGATTTGGGGAAGTTGCTGTCCCGAAACAGATTTTTGTGCTTTGCTGTAAAAATTCGTGAATAACCCAATAGGATTGAGCTGTAATTTTCTGAGGAAAGGCCCCAGGTTGTTTTCTAACTTTCGTTAGTTTAACACTTTTTTATTTGAACAACAGAAGGTCTTCGAAAAAATCGGTTTTTACCTTCTAGTAAGTTTTGACAGATTTTTGCCATTATTTGCATTTGCCTCTTAATCGGTTTCTTTTTGAGTTCTTCTTGATCACTTGAGCTTGTAAAAGGAATTGATACAATAGCTTGTGTTTTTAATGAAAGTTTTGCTCTGTTGAAACTAAACCAAAGGTTTATTATCTTGAATGCACTAATGTTGCTAATGAAGATTGTGTGAAGTTTTGTATGAAGGAAATTTTCAAGTGTAGGGGAAGAAGGATATGATGAGATGAAGAATGGACAAAATCTCAAGCTTGGGGATGACACTCCATGTCACCCAAAGAAATATTCAAGAGGCACAAGCATCAAAGCTTGCGGATGCCCAAGGCATCCCCTTCTTCATCAATAAAAATATCAGGTCTCTTTCTAGACACTTTGTTTTATTGTTTCATGCACTATTGTGTTGTTCTTGGAGCGTCTTAGTTTTCGTTTGTTGTTTTAGTTTGCTTAGGTTGCTTGAATAAAGTAGTTGCATGATACGTTGGAAACGTATCTATAATTTTTGATGATCCATGCTTGTTTAGTATCTACTTTGCTTTACTTGTTCACACTTTGAGGTGCTTTTTACATGTTTTCTGGTACTAACCTATTAACAAGTTGCAACAGTGCTCGATGCCTGTTTTTTGCTATTTTTGGTTTCAGAAAAGTTAGTAAAGAAATATTCTCGGAATTGGACGGGATGAAGGAACAAAATAATTTATTACATCTTACATAGCTCATTTGGCTATCTCATTACAATGCAGCAGAATATAACAATAGCATGGGGTCCTTCATCTTCAAAGTACCACAGGCAGACATGTTGGTTGTAGACTTGTAATCCTAATCATTAAACTTCACTAATATCAAACAAACCTGCAACATAACAAGTTACAGCCACAAGGGTCAATACATTTGAATTGTATTGGCAAGTGATACTATGATAGTATAGTGGAGTCTATCATCTATATGCATTTGGCTAAGTGGAGCTTAGGCTTGCTTTGCTCAAAATAGATTTTCCTTATCATTTGAAAACACTAAGTTTTTGCTTGACAAAATCTTTCCCAAGGCATCTCCCAATAGAAATTGGTGATCCTTCAACCCTTGTTCAACCACAAGATTTTAACTTAGAAATTGGGATGAGGAGATTCTTGATAGCTTTCATGTCTTGATGCTCATATTGTCCTTTGCCAGGGACATGGCTAAGTACTTAGATTTTTCACTCTGCAGAGGTGGTGCACTTTCCCCACAAGACTTGGTTTCACCAAGACAAGATCTTTTAGAAGCCTTCCCTTAGACCAGAATGGATGCATTCCAACCTATCAATCCCCTACCACCAACTGTCCATTTGGCTAAGTTATTGCAACCTATATGATCCAGGCAGAGCCCATAATGCCAAGTGGCTGCACTTGAAGCTTCTCAACATTTGACATCTCAAATCTCTTTGTTCCTGGGTGGCCATCCACAAGTGATATACACAAAGGTAAACCATAGAAATGGGCCTTGTGAACCACTCAAGACAAACCATTCCTTCCATTCCACCCAGGTGATTCATTCACTTAGTTGTTTTATTAAAAAAACACAAGTCCATTGACTTAGAAATTTTCCATAGTATGAATATATATTCCACCCTTGTTTTCTACTAGCTAAGATAAGCATGATAGTAGTAGGAATCTTAACTTACGAAATTTCTACTAAGGGTTCATCTACTAGGATTTCCCATGGCATAGTTTATACTTAGCAAAAATTGCATGCAAGTCCTACTTAGAAATGTCACTAATGCATAGTGAAAATAATGGGACAAAAGTATGAAGCATCACTTGCCTTTTTGGTAGAGAATATAAGTTCACTCCTTGTCTTTGCAATGATCACACTCTTCAAATCACTACAATTCAATCAAGCAAGGCACAATTTCAATCTATCATTCAAGCAACATCACATAAAATAATAGAAACAAAACAATGCATGCAAGCATGCTAAAGATTGTTTTATTTGGAGAAGTGGTTTCTAATAGGTTATAAACATTTGAAAACACCTAATGATCATTTTATAAATTGGCAAAATCATTTGCAAAAGATTTCACTTCATAAACCATTTTTAAACCTAGTCATTATTTTATGTGGTTGAAAATGTCTTTAGGAAAGTAATAGTCTTATAGGGTTCACCATATACATTTTCAAATCATAAAACTTGGTGTTTGGGGTCAGAGAGTTTAAATCAAAACACTTCCCAAAGGTTTTCCTCCAAAATCATTTTTAACAATTAAACCATATTTTTATTTGACTAGAATTGCTTTAATTCAAGGTTTTATTCTTTTGCTTCACCAAATATGTTTTTGAAACCACAAATTGATTTATATGGTCAGTAGGTTAAAAACAAACCATTTGCCAAAGATTTTATCTCAAAAATCATTTTAGAACAATTTTATATTCAAAACATGCATACACAAGTTTCTTCAAAAACAATCAATTTAAAAGAAGCATTTTACTAAACAAAGTGCATGGTCAGAAAGTATTTGTCTTGCTTATTCCATTGATATAAAATTTGCAAAATTTGGACGTGTGGTTTGAAAGTTATGAATTTTACAAAATTGAACATCTAATAGGAAAGTTTCTGGTTTTTAAAACAGACAGAGGCCACGTGTCGTGTTGCTATTTGCTGGTACCGATTCGCACGGATCGGGCTCTGTTAGGCGTTGGATCTAAATTACATAGGACGGCACAGATTGCTTCTTACACCTTCGCTTAGTTCTAATCTTAACCGTCAGATCAAGATCCAATGGACCTTACTGCTTTGACCAAGATGCAGCGGCGCTGGCGGCGGCAGGTGGCGGCGCTGGCTCTGGCTACGGCGTCGCCGGCGATGCAAGAAGCGAGAGGGTAAAAGGAGTGGCTCACTGGGTTCAGGAGTACATGGCGATGCTCAACGTGTTCTAGATGTGGCAGGGGGCGCACGCGGTTCACGACAATCGCTCGTCGGAGTTCGTGGAGTCGTCGGGCGTGCTCAGGCAAGGTTGAAGATGAGGCTTCAGAGCATGCCAGAGAAAATGGAAAGCATGGTTAGATTCGCAAGGACGTGGCGAGGATGCGTGCGTGAAAGATAAAGAGAGGGCCGGTCAGATTCTTACCAGAAGCTTCGCCAGAGAGAAAGCAAATGGTGGCGGCGGTGGTCGTCGTCGTTGCCAAGGTTCTGGGGCGCGCGGGGGCGAGCTGATGCCACTGGGAGGTGCGCCAGGGTCTGGGGGTCACGCTTGTGTGCTCGAGGAGGCGAGGGGTGGAGGAGGCTGGCCGGAATTGAAGAAAATGTTCGCCAGAGACAGTGGAGTTCTTGGAGGAAATTAAGCAGCCTGGGGGCGCACTAGGGTGGGGAACTGAGGGAGAAACAGAGAGGAGGGAGAGGCGGTTAAGTAGGCAGGATCGCGGGCTGGGTTATTGCGCCATTACCAAGGAATTAAGCGAAGAAACCGTTGGCGGAACGGCAAGGGGAGAAGGGCGTGGTCTACGCGCGGGTGGAGACGATGGTGAGGTGGCTGTGGGGTCGTCTGGCAGCGAGAGAGATAGAGAGCGTGGGGGTGGGGTCCATCTGTCAGCGACGCTGTGGGTTGATTTGTGAGTGAAAACGGTTCGCTGTGGGTGGGCTGGGGAATGGGCTTGCTGGGCCTTGTTGGGCTAGCTGGGCTGGCTGGGTTCGTTTCCATTTTTTATTCAGATTGTTTTTTCTTTTTCCTTTTCTAATACTCTGTTTTGATTTTATTTAATCAATTCAATCATCTATTTGAATTCAAACCTCAACCAAAATTTGTGTAGGTTTAAATACTGATTAGTAACATAATCTGAAGTTAATTTTTGAATAAAACTTTATTCTTTTGGGGGTCTTTTAATTATTCAAATAAGCCCTTGTTTTAAATCAAATAAGATTTAATAATATTTTCAAACACCATTTAAGTTTCTAAAAACTTTACAAATCTTTTTAGTAGGTTTTTATTTGTTTAATAGGGTGTCAAATAATTCATCTTGAATTATTTGGAAAGTATTTAATATGATTCATAAATCATTTGAATTGGGTATTTGTTTTAATTCCAATGGAATTAAGTATAGTTTTAATTCCCTAACTTTTACTTGGAAGATTTATTTTATTTAAGTTAATTAAACAACTTTTATTCCACTTGGGTAAATTCCAAAATACTATTTTCTCATGAATTATATCATTATTCTTATTAGAGATTTGTCCTTATTAAAATAGGGATAGAATGGTTAATGCCATTTTATTTTATTTTGGAAATTCTTTATCCTTTTATTTTATTTGGATTTGGATTCTATTCATTCCATTTGCTTAATGGATTAGGCCAAGATTTAATTTGGTCTTTAAATATTCCTTATTTAATTTTTCTTTCTTTATCTTAAAAAATCCTTATCTTTTTATTTATAGATCCAAACTTGGTGATTCCAATTTGTAAAATCTTATTTGAGATTTATTTATCCTTATCTTATTAAATTCATGAGATTTTATCTATGGCTCCAAATTGAATGAAATCAATTTATATGGTTTTATAATATTTCCATTTGTCATTCTTGATCATTTTGAAATGTTTGTTTGACCAATTTTTTTTATATGGATCAAATCCATAGGCTTGGAGATAACTTGGAAATTATTTTATTCCATTAGGGTTTACGGTTTGGATTTATTTTCCAAGTGTTTAAATTTCCAGATGCATTTTATGAAGAATGCATTCCACTTGTTTTGAATTTAGTTGGATTCAAACATTAACCAAAGTTTGTTCAAGATGGGATTTTAAGTTTCCATTTAGAAACAAAAGTTTCTTTTCACCCTAATTTTCAACAATTATTTATTTTGTTTATTTATTTTTCACATTACAAGATTTGGAAAATCTTGGGATGTGACAGGCTACCACCCTTAAAATAAATCTCGTCCCGAGATTTGGGAAGGCTAGGGTTACAAGTTGGCTCAAAGCATCTAGGTACTACCACCCTTAAAATTTTTCCAACTAAATTACATCTTGGTTTGCTTGGTATCTTGTTGAAATCTCTCTGGGCAAACATTTGCATAGTGTCCTTTGTTTCCACACTTGAAACATGTGACAAGGCTGAGATCCTTCATAGGCTTTATCTTGTGCTTCATCTTTTCTGGACAATTGCTTGCATAATGTCCTTGGTTACCACAATTGTAACATGTGATAAGATTGAGTTCTTCACGTATCTTCTGTGGACAAGTTGATACATAATGGCCTAACTCTTTGCAGTTGTTGCACCACACTTGGCTAATTTCCTTATACTTCTTCTTCTTGGGTTTCTCCAAAGCTAAGAGTGCTTCTAGTTCATGTTCTTCATATGTTATCTCAAAGGTAGGAAAGTTTCCTGGTCTCCTTGACCTTTTCTTATTCCTTGGATAATACATATGTCTCCTCTTTGGTCCTTTAAATTGGGTCACATCGCATGGAGGTGCAAGCTGAGATTTTCCTTTGTCTTCATCATTCTTGGTAGACTTGGCTCTCTCATGGTAGTCTGCAATCAGTTGTTGCACTCCACCTTGTTTCCTTTGTTGAACTATGGAATAGATGGGGCATTGGATAGGGACATGATTATTTCCTTCACATAAGTAACAAGTAGCCTGGGTTGTGGGGCATTGATTAGTTGGATGTTTATCTTCACAATTGGGACATTGATCTTCATGCTCTTTGGAAGTGTGATCCTTGTCTCCACAAATATTGCAAGCTTGGGTTCCTTCTAGAATATCATCCTTGTCATCCTTGTTGTCACAAACTCCTTTGGAAGAGTTGTTTCCCATGTTGATCATTTGATCTGTCACCTTATGCAACAATTGGGTTTGGGTTTCCAAAAACCTTTGCATGGTTGGATCTACCTCACTGGTGTTGGCTATAAATTGAGCTGTCACTTGGTTCAACTGGGTTTGGGTTACTATGAGTTCTCTCATGTTGTCCTCTTGGTTGTTGTTGTTGTCACCATCCTTGATGTTGGAGTTTCTTGGAGAAGTCATCTGTTTGGGTTGGTTTGGGATTAGAATAGGCAAAAGATTTTCTAAGGGAATAATTCTAATCACACACATCACAATTTACACAAGCAAAGTGCAAGCAATCACAACCAAACATTTCACTCAAACAACAAGTTTCAAGCATATTTTTAGGCAACAAAATATTTTTGCTACACCACATAAGTTGGTGGATTTGACTTAAACTAAATATGGTGGTCCAACTATATGGTTCACTTGAGATCTTTCCATCCTTCTTGGTTGATTCTTCTTGCATGAGATCATGGTTTCCTTGGATATTTCTTGTGTCTTGGTCACAAAGCTTCAAAGGTGATGATGATTCCTTCTAAGTTGTGTTTCCTTAGTCCTTAAGTCTTGAGTAATATTTCTTGTCTCACTTGTAGTCCTTAGTGATATCCAAGGTTGAAGTCCTTGTTGAGAATAAGGTTGAAATCCTTTGAAGATGTTGAAGTCATTAGAGTTGATGAAGTCCTTTGCTCATGGTGAAGTCTTTGGCCATGGAAAGGCTTTATCCATTAAGTTGAAATAGAAGAGATGTAGAGTCAAAACCAAAAATGGTTGAGGAAAGAGTTTACAAGATTGTTTGTAAATACGTTTTGAAACAAATACAACTCCTATTTTTCTAAGGGGTTTGTCCAATCCTAGGGTTACAATCCTACAGGCAACACAATGCTCTGATACCATCTGTAAGGTTCCCAACCTTTAATAAGGTAGAGAACCCTGTGTTTACAATGCTAGTCCCTGGATCAATAGCTAGCATCCACAGTTAAGATGTAATATCAAGAAACAAAGGTCATAATACAACTTTATAACCAGGAACAAAATAATTTATTACATCTTACATAGCTCATTTGGCTATCTCATTACAATGCAGCAGAATATAACAATAGCATGGGGTCGTTCATCTTCAAAGTGCCACAGGCAGACATGTTGGTTATAGACTTGTAATCCTAATCATTACACTTCACTAATATCAAACAAACCTTCAACATAACAAGTTACAGCCACAAGGGTCAATACATTTGAATTTTATTGGCAAGTGATACTATGATAGTATAGTGGAGTCTATCATCGATATGCATTTGGCTAAGTGGAGCTTAGGCTTGCTTTGCTCAAAATAGATTTTCCTTATCATTTGAAAACACTAAGTTTTTGCTTGACAAAATCTTTCCCAAGGCATCTCCCAATAGAAATTGGTGATCCTTCAACCCTTGTTCAACCACAAGATTTTAACTTAGAAATTGGGATGAGGAGATTCTTGATAGCTTCCATGTCTTGATGCTCATATTGTCCTTTGCCAGGGACATGGCTAAGTACTTAGATTTTTCACTCCGCAGAGGTGGTGCACTTTCCCCACAAGACTTGGTTTCACCAAGACAAGATCTTTCAGAAGCCTTCCCTTAGACCAGAATGGACGCGTTCCAACCTATCAATCCCCTACCACCAATTGTCCATTTGGCTAAGTTATTGCAACCTATATGATCCAGGCAGAGCCCATAATGCCAAGTGGCTGCAGTTGAAGCTTCTCAACATTTGACATCTCAAATATCTTTGTTCCCGGGTGTCCATCCACAAGTGAGATACACAAAGGTAAACCATAGAAATGGGCCTTGTGAACCACTCAACACAAACCATTCCTTCCATTCCACCCAGGTGATTCATTCACTTAGTTGTTTTATTAAACAAAACACAAGTCCACAGACGTAGAAATTTTCCATAGTATGAATATATATTCCACCCTTGTTTTCTACTAGCTAAGCTAAGCATGATAGTAGTAGGAATCTTAATTTAGGAAATTTCTACTAAGGGTTCATCTACTACTATTTCCCATGGCATAGTTTATACTTAGCAAAAATTGCATGCAAGTCCTACTTAGAAATGTCACTAATGCATAGTGAAAATAATGGGACAAAAGTATGAAGCGTCACTTGCCTTTTTGGTAGAGAATATAAGTTCACTCCTTGTCTTTGCAATGATCACACTCTTCAAATCACTACAATTCAATCAAGCAAGGCACAATTTCAATCTACCATTCAAGCAACATCACATAAAATAATAGAAACAAAACAATGCATGCAAGCATGCTAAAGATTGTTTTATTTGGAGAAGTGGTTTCTAATAGGTTATAAACATTTGAAAACACCTAATGATCATTTTATAAAGTGGCAAAGGCTTGCAAGCATGTGACTGTCTCACAAGGGATCACATATCATGGGAACGAGAAAAGAGTACTTATCAGTAACGAGGTTGAACTAGGTATGCAGAGATACCGACGATCAAAACCTCGGATAAGTAAACTATCGTGAGACAAAGGGAAATTGGTATCGTATGTAAGTTGTTCATTCGATCGCAAAGTAATCGTAGAAATATGTGGGAACCATATGAATTTCTAGATTCCTCTGTTGGTTATTGTTTGGAGAAGTGTCTCGATCATGTCCGCATAATTCACGAACCGTAGGGAGACACACTTAAGGATTCAATGTTGTTGAGTAGTTATGGAATGATGAGTAAGAGACCGAATGTTGTTCGGAGTCTTGGATGGGATCTGGGATATCATGAGGAGATCCGAAATGGTCCGGAGAATAAGATTCATATAAAGAAAGTCCTGTTTCGGGGTTGGAGAATGGTTCCGGTGTTTTCATCGGGAATGTTCTAGAAGGTTCCGGAATGTCCGACACTCCGGAGGGGAAGGGTACATGAATGTGTCATAACAAGTTGGAATGGTTGCATCATGTACTAGGTGTCATCGCTGAGAAAAATAAAGGGATAAATCAAATCCTAGTTTGAAAAAGTCAAACGCCAATTTGAAAAGTCAAACGGCAAGTTTGCTTGGTGGAGGGAGAGTAGGAAACCTACTTGGGGAGGAAGTCCCTCTCCCTCCACCACCGGCCTTGGAAGCCGAGTTGGGGAGGGACTCCCCTCCCCTTGGCCGGCGCCCTCCACCTATATAAGGAGGGGCAGGGCTGCCCCTCCAAGAACACACCTTGCCTCCACAAAACCCTAGCCCCAAGCCGCAGGCGCCGCCACCTCCTGCTGCTGCCGCCGCCACCGCCTAGGGCAAACCCTAGCCACCGACTTGGGATTCCCCAAGCCCTAGCCGTCGGCCTATCCCTCTCTCCTTGGTGTGTCTAAACCCTAAATCACCGAGGCCTCTCTCATAGTCCACCATACTCGCTCCAGCTTAAGGCGAAGCCCTGCGAGATCTTCCCTCTACTTCCGGTACCACGCCGTCGTGCTGCCGGAATCTCGAGAAGAGTGATACAACCTCCGCTGCCTGCTAGAACAAGGGAGAGGAAGGTCTTCATCGAGTACTGAACGTGTGACCGACTGCGGGAGCGCTGCCGGAACGCAGCGCCGGAAGGATCGTCTACACGATCTTGAGATCGGCTAGAGTACGACTACATCACCCACGAGAATCCGCTCTCGTTAAACACTTTGGAATCTTCGAGGGTGAGTTATTCCATCGACTCGTTGCTACAATCTAGTAGATAGATCTTGGCTTGTTTGTTTGTATGCGGTAGAAATTTTTTGTTTTCCATGCTACGAACCCCTACACTCTGTTCCTTCTTTAAGGGATGTCTAGTTTTGTTCATGTTGAAGAACGATAATATTTCCTTTGTGGATATGTTATCTTTCCCCATCTTTGATTTGATTTGGGTTATCGTCAAATCAAACTCAGTTCCAAGGATTATCTCGATGATGTTTCTACTTGTGATGTTTCACTTGATTACATTTTCATGTCCTTTGGTCTGACCAATATTCTTGCCTTATTCATGCAACAAATGAGTACATCTTCTTGGAGTGTTTTGATAAGTTTATTGTTGAGCCCATGTAGAGGGAGTGTCCCAACCTTTATTAACATAAGGTGGTGTCCCCTGTGTTTACAATGCTAGTCCCTGGATCAATAGCTAGCATCCACAATTTAGATGTAATATCCAGAAACAAAGGTCATAATATAACTTTATAACCAGGAATAACATAATTTTATTACATCTTTACATAGCTCATTTGGCTATTACATTACATTGCAGCGGAATAACTATAAGCATGGGGTCCTTCAACTTCAAAGTGCCACAGGCAGACATGTTGGTTGTAGACTTTGTAATCCTAATCAATCAATCTTCACTAAAGTCAATCAAACCTGCAACATTACAAGTTACAGCCACAAGGGTCAATACATTTGAATTGTATTGGCAAGTTTCACTACTATGTAGATTATAAGTGGATCCTATCATTACGTGCACTTTTGGCTAAGTAGGGTTTAAGGCTCATTTGCAGAAGCAAAATTTATCCTATCCTTCAAAAATGGGTTTTAAATCTTTGATCAAATCTTTGAAAATCCTTTGGCAGAGCCCAAGTGTTTAAGTTGTTAACAAAATCTCCTTGCACACCTTGGTAACCCCAAGTTTTCAACAAAATCTCTTCAGCTCCTTGGTAACCCCAAGTGCATCAAGTTTTATCAAATCTCTTGAGCTCCTTGGTAACCCCAAGTGCATCAAGTTTTATCAAATCTCTTGAGCTCCTTGGTAACCCCAAGTGCATCAAGTTTTATCAAATCTCTTGAGCTCCTTGGTAACCCCAAGTGCATCAAGTTTTTATTTTAGAAATTGGAATGTCGAGATCTCCCATAGCTTCAAACTTTAGTTTCTCAGTATTGTCCATAACCGGGGACACGGCTAAGTACTTAGATTTTTTATCTTTTGCAGAAGTAGTACACTTTACCCACATGTCACAATCCTATCTTGTTGCCACCAGTGGCCACTGGATTAGTGCTCACCAAGATGGAGTACTGGCAGATTGAGAATGTGACGAAGTCTTTCCAAAGGGTCCTCCCATACACCATTGCTAGCTTGTCTTCAGCACCCATGTAGGATTCCAGGTCCCCATGTCCAGTAAACTGAAGACAATGCATGGGTCTTCCCAATGTAGTTGACTAAGCCAGAGCCATAATAGCATGTGGTTGCACACGAAAGCCACAATTGGAGAAACATGTTCAATCTCTAAGTTTCCTGGGTGGTTTCCTTTGGAGCACAACACAAAGAGATTGCCATAGACATGGTTCCTTTTGTTGCCACCTTCTCCAAAACTCAAAGTATCCTTGGCCACCCAGGTGGTTCATTGAGTCCTTGTTTTATTATATAAAAACACAAGTCCTTTTCTCAACTTCATAAAATCTCAACATGTAACTCTTTTCAAAATATAGCAGGGTTAAGCATGTAACAACTACATTGTTTTCACTAAGGAATGTATAGGGTATCCTATTAGGATTTAGCATAGCATAAGTATAAAAATTGTTTTCATGCATGTTTCAAAATCCACTAAGTATAATGAAAATAGTAGGACTTTAGATGATAGTGTAACTTGCCTTTTGGTAGGGAATGTTGGTTCACTCCTTGATCTTGCTAATCTCACACTTTTCTAATTTCACTACAATCAATCAAGCAAACACAATATCAACTAGCATTCCAAACCAATAATCAATCAAACAATTTCACACACATAAAACAATGGGATCTAAGTCATGCATGTAAGTATGCAAGAGATGGTTCTATTTGCAAAGATGGTCTCCACTAGGCTTCTAAACTTTGTAATGTCCAAAATGGTCATTTTCCAAGGTGGAAAAGTCATTTGCAAAAGGGTTTTATCTACAAACCATTTTATAAACCAATCATCATTTTATGTGGTGAAAAACATTTTTTTAACAATTCAAGAACTTTATGTCTTTTACCAAATAAGTTGTTAATTCACAAAACTTGGTGTTTTGGGCCAGTAGGTTTGGTCCAAAACATTTTCCCAAAGTTTTTACTCCAAAATCATTTTCATAACAAAAACCATTATTTTCATTTGGCTAGAAATGGGCTAAGTCAAATAATCCATCCTAAATTTTACCAATTTCATTTTCAAAACCATGGGTTGGTTCCTAGGGTCAGTAAGTTCATCACAAACCAATTTGTCAAGGTTTCACACTCAAAAACATTTTTGAACAATTTATCTAATCTAAACAAGCATACAAAAGTTTCTGCAAAAACAAACATTCTATCAGATACTATTTGCTAAACAAAAGGCATGGTTGGCTAGGGCTTGTTCCACTGATTCCAATGATATCAAATTTGCAATTTTTGGACGTGTGGATCAAAAGTTATAGGGTTTTCAAAATCACATCTCAATCAGATTTCAAATCTGTTTTTAAATCAAAATCTGGCCACGCGTCGCGTCGTCATTCGCTGGTACCGGTTCGGCCGGATCAGGTTCTGTGGTGCATTGGATCTAAATAGATCGTGCGGTTCTGAAAGCGTACCCCTTCGCTAATAAGTGATTCTTTCGTGTCGCTTGGATCATCATCTAACGGCTATTATCGCATTGACCGAACTCTGGCGGCGCAGCGATGGTTGCTGGCGGCGGCGAGGTCAGACGGTGGCGGCGCTGGTGAAACAGGAAGTGAGGGAGGATGGGAAGGTGCTCACCACATTCGCAAAGGCCTGAGGAAGCTCGACGTGGTCTTCTTGGGTCAAGGGGCGCACAAGGACAGGAGGAATTCCTCGCCGGAGTTAGGTCTGGCAGCGGGTGGTTCTGTTCGCGGTCGAAGGCGACGCTGTCGATCACATGAAGTCAAACAGAGGGCATGGTTAGGTGCAGGAGAGTGAGGTGAATGTGGGAGCGTGAACTAGAAAGCGCGGGGCGGTCTGGACTTACCAGGAGACGTCGTCGGAGAAGTTGCAGACGCGGCGGCGCTCAGAGCTTTGTCGAAGACGGCATTCTGGGGCGCCCGCGGTTGAACGGAGGGTACTGGGAGATGCGTCAAGGAGTGGTGAGTGTGTGTGTGTGGTCAATGAGACAAGGGGCGGCATTGAGTCACCGGAATTGGCACTGGACCTCGTCGGAGCAGAGGGTGGTCTCTGGCGAAATTTGTGTAGCCTGGTGGCGTGTTGGTTATGGAGACAGAGGGGAAAGGAGGAGAAGACGCAGGCGTTTAATAGCGTGCAATCACGGCGTGGTTAAGGCGCGGCATCAATGCGTATTCAACGCCGGCGTAATTAGCAGCAACGGCAGGGCGTCGTCAGCGCGAGGAGGAAGAAGAAGTGCTGGCTGCGTGGGTCCCTGCTGTCAGCGAAGAACGAGAGGGAGAAGAGGGCCACCAGTCATTGGTTCTGTGGGTTGTTTCGAGTGTGAGAGAAAAAGCTTCGGGGAGGGGAGCTGGGCTGTTTGCTGGGCCTAGTTGGGCTGCTGGGTTGGGCTGAGTCCAAAACCATTTTTTTTTCTATTCTGATACCTTTTCTTTTTCTAAAACCAATTTCTGTTTTGAAATTTCAAAGAACCAAAGCACATTCAAATCCATTCAAACTTTCACCACACTTTGTAACTTTGAACTTGGTTCTGTTCAGTAGCATAACCCAAAATTCCAAAACTAAAATAATAATTTTTATTTTAGAGTCCATTATTTATTAAATAAATAGACCTTGTTCAATAAATCAAAATAGATTTTTTTTAATCCAAACTCCATTTTGAAAACTAAATATTTTCAAACCAAAACAGTAGGTTTTATCTAAGAATATAATATATTTGGAAAACTTATTTGAAACAAATAAACAAGTTTTGATGATTTGGAATTAGCAAATCTTTTATTTAACAAAACTTGGATATTAAATCCTTATTATTTTTATTCAAATAAACCTTTACTGATTTTATCAAAACAAAATGTTTTATTTCAAAAGCTTGGCCAAGGTTTAATTTGGCTCTATAAAATAATCTTTATTAATAAAACTTCTATTTCATTTGGAAACCAAATCCTTTTATTTCAAAGATCCAAAAATAGTAATTTTAAATGTTTTTGTTTTCCTTTAACAAATGTTTTATCATTTTAAATCCCTTTAGGATTTTATTTGATCCAACTTGGTTTGAAGTTCCAATTGAATTCAAAAAGTTTCTTCTGGCCCTGAAAATCAAACAAAGTTTTTATTTTATTCCTTTATTTTTCACATTACAAGATTTGGAAATCTTGGGATGTGACAGGCTACCACCCTTAAAATAAATCTCGTCCCGAGATTTGGGAAGGCTAGGGTTACAAGTAGGCTCAAAACAACTAGGGTACTACCACCCTTAAAATTTTTCAAACTAAATTACATGTTGGCCGTCTTGGGATCCTGAGGAACTTCTTTGGGCAAACGTCTGCATTGTGTCTTTGGTTTCCTCACTTGACTCATGGGACAAGGTTGAGTTTCTCCATAGGCTTGTTCAACTTGTTCTTCATCTTTTCTGGATAGTTGCTTGCATAATGTCCTGGGTTCTTGCAATTGAAGCAGTTGATGTCCTTGAGTTCTTTACGTGGCTCTTGTGGACAAGTTGCTACATAGTGGCCTAGCTCTTTGCAGTTGTTGCACACCACTTGGCCAATCTCTTTATTCTTCTGGTTCTCTAGGCACTCACCGGAGTAGTGTCCCATTTCCTTACATTTATGACATTGCACATGGCTTTTGTCCTTCTTTTGCTTCTTGGGTTTCTTTGATCCTTTGAACTGGGTTGTCTTGTTTGGAGGTATAAGTGGTCCTTTTCCTTTGTTATCAACCTTTTTGGTAGACTTGGATCCATCTGAATGGTTTACAATCATTTGTTGCACTCCACCTTGTTTCCTTTGTTCAACAATGGAGTAGATGGGGCATTGGATAGGAACATGGTTGTTTCCTTCACATAGGTAGCAAGTAGTTTGAGAAGTGGGACATTGTCCAATAGGATGTTTCTCTTCACAGTTGGGGCATTGGTTTCCATGCTCCTTGGAGGTATGGTCCTTGTCTCCACAAATAATGCAAGCTGGGGCTCCATCTAGAATAACATTTCTGTCATCCTTGTTGTCATAAACTTTCTTGGAATAGTTTTCTTCCATTTTGATCATTTGATCAGTCACCTTAAGCATCAGCTGGCCTTGAGTTTCCGAAAATCCTTGCAGTGTTGGATCTTCTCCACTAGTGTTAGCTATGAATTGAGCCGTCACTTGGTTCAACTGGTGTTGAGTTGCTATGAGTTCTTTCATGCTGTCCTCTTGGTTGGTGTTGGTGTCATCAACCTTGATGTTGGAGTCTCTTGGAGTAGTCATCTGTTTGGGTTGAAGGAATTAGAATAGGCAAGATAGTTCTAAGGAATCAATTCTAATCACACACATCACAATTCACACAAGCAATGTGCATGCAATCACAAACCAAACATTTCACTCAAACACAAGGTTCAAGCACATACTTAGGCAACAAAAATACTTTTGTTTACACCGCATAAGTTGGTGTGTTTTGACTTAACTAAAATATGGTAGTACATCTATAGGGTTACTTGTGATCTTTCCATCCTTCTTTGGTTGATTCTTCTTTACATGAGGTCATGGTTTCCTTGGGAAAAACTCTTGGTTACAAGGCTTCAAGTGATGTGGGCTCCTTCTAACTTTTGCATTACCTCAGTCTCTAAATCTTGAGCAAGATTTCCTTAATTCACTTGTAGTCCTTAGTGGTATCTAAGTTGGAAGTCCTTGGTGAACATGCTGAAGATGTTGAAGTCATTAGAGTTGAAGAAGTTGAAGTCATTAGAGTTGAAGAAGTCCTTTCCACATGGTGAAGTCTTGGGCCATGGGGTAGGTTTTTCTATCAAGTTGAAGTGGAAGAGATGTAGAGTTGAAACCAAATGGTTGAGGAAAGAATTTACAAGTGTTTTGTAAATAAGTTTTGGAACAAATACAATTCCTATTTTTCTAAGGGTTTTTGTCCAATCCTAGGGTTACAAATCCTACAGGCAACACAATGCTCTGATACCATCTGTAGAGGGAGTGTCCCAACCTTTATTAACATAAGGTGGTGTCCCCTGAGTTTACAATGCTAGTCCCTGGATCAATAGCTAGCATCCATAGTTTAGATGTAATATCTAGAAACAAAGGTCATAATATAACTTTATAACCAGGAATAACATAATTTTATTACATCTTTACATAGCTCATTTGGCTATTACATTACATTGCAGCGGAATAACTATAAGCATGGGGTCCTTCAACTTCAAAGTGCCATAGGCAAACATGTTGGTTGTAGACTTTGTAATCCTAATCAATCAATCTTCACTAAAATCAATCAAACCTGCAACATTACAAGTTACAGCCACAAGGGTCAATACATTTGAATTGTATTGGCAAGTTTCACTACTATGTAGATTATAAGTGGATCCTATCATTACATGCACTTTTGGCTAAGTAGGGTTTAAGGCTCATTTGCAGAAGCAAAATTTATGCTATCCTTCAAAAATGGGTTTTAAATCTTTGATCAAATCTTTGAAAATCCTTTGGCAGAGCCCAAGTGTTTAAGTTGTTAACAAAATCTCCTTGCACACCTTGGTAACCCCAAGTGTTCAAGTTTTCAACAAAATCTCTTGAGCTCCTTGGTAACCCCAAGTGCATCAAGTTTTATCAAATCTCTTGAGCTCCTTGGTAACCCCAAGTGCATCAATTTTTATCAAATCTCTTGAGCTCCTTGGTAACCCCAAGTGCATCAAGTTCTATCAAATCTCTTGAGCTCCTTGGTAACCCCAAGTGCATCAAGTTTTTATTTTAGAAATTGGAATGTCGAGATCTCCCATAGCTTCAAACTTTAGTTTCTCAGTATTGTCCATAACCGGGGACACGGCTAAGTACTTAGATTTTTTTATCTTCTGCAGAAGTAGTACACTTTACCCACATGTCACAATCCCATCTTGTTGCCACCAGTGGCCACTGGATTAGTGCTCACCAAGATGGAGTACTGGCAGATTGAGAATGTGACGAAGTCTTTCCAAAGGGTCCTCCCATACACCATTGCTAGCTTGTCTTCAGCACCCATGTAGGATTCCAGGTCCCCATGTCCAGTAAACTGAAGACAATGCATGGGTCTTCCCAATGTAGTTGACTAAGCCAGAGCCATAATAGCATGTGGTTGCACACGAAAGCCACAATTGGAGAAACATGTTCAATCTCTAAGTTTCCTGGGTGGTTTCCTTTGGAGCACAACACAAAGAGATTGCCATAGACATGGTTCCTTTTGTTGCCACCTTCTCCAAAACTCAAAGTATCCTTGGCCACCCAGGTGGTTCATTGAGTCCTTGTTTTATTATATAAAAACACAAGTCCTTTTCTCAACTTCATAAAATCTCAACATGTAACTCTTTTCAAAATATAGCAGGGCTAAGCATGTAACAACTACATTGTTTTCACTAAGGAATGTATAGGGTATCCTATTAGGATTTAGCATAGCATAAGTATAAAAATTGTTTTCATGCATGTTTCAAAATCCACTAAGTATAATGAAAATAGTAGGACTTTAGATGATAGTGTAACTTGCCTTTTGGTAGGGAATGTTGGTTCACTCCTTGATCTTGCTAGTCTCACACTTTTCTAATTTCACTACAATCAATCAAGCAAACACAATATCAACTAGCATTCCAAACCAATAATCAATCAAACAATTTCACACACATAAAACAATGGGATCTAAGTCATGCATGTAAGTATGCAAGAGATGGTTCTATTTGCAAAGATGGTCTCCACTAGGCTTCTAAACTTTGTAATGTCCAAAATGGTCATTTTCCAAGGTGGCAAAGTCATTTGCAAAAGGGTTTTATCTACAAACCATTTTATAAACCAATCATCATTTTATGTGGTGAAAAACATTTTTTTAACAATTCAAGAACTTTATGTCTTTTACCAAATAAGTTGTTAATTCACAAAACTTGGTGTTTTGGGCCAGTAGGTTTGGTCCAAAACATTTTCCCAAAGTTTTTACTCCAAAATCATTTTCATAACAAAAACCATTATTTTCATTTGGCTAGAAATGGGCTAAGTCAAATAATCCATCCTAAATTTTACCAATTTCATTTTCAAAACCATGGGTTGGTTCCTAGGGTCAGTAAGTTAATCACAAACCAATTTGTCAAGGTTTCACACTCAAAAACATTTTTGAACAATTTATCTAATCTAAACAAGCATACAAAAGTTTCTGCAAAAACAAACATTCTATCAGATACTATTTGCTAAACAAAAGGCATGGTTGGCTAGGGCTTGTTCCACTGATTCCAATGATATCAAATTTGCAATTTTTGGACGTGTGGATCAAAAGTTATAGGGTTTTCAAAATCACATCTCAATCAGATTTCAAATATGTTTTTAAATCGAAATCTGGCCACGCGTCGCGTCGTCATTCGCTGGTACCGGTTCGGCCGGATAGGGTTCTGTGGTGCGTTGGATCTAAATAGATCGTGCGGTTCTGAAAGCGTACCCCTTCGCTAATAAGTGATTCTTTCGTGTCGCTTGGATCGTCATCTAACGGCTATTATCGCATTGACCAAACTCTGGCGGCGCAGCGATGGTCGCTGGCGGCGGCGAGGTCAGACGGTGGCGGCGCTGGTGAAACAGGAAGCAAGGGAGGATGGGAAGGTGCTCACCACGTTCGCAAAGGCCTGAGGAAGCTCGACGTGGTCTTCTTGGGTCAAGGGGCGCACGAGGACAAGAGGAATTCCTCGCCGGAGTTAGGTCTGGCGGCGGGTGGTTCTGTTCGCGGTCGAAGGCGACGCTGTCGATCACATGAATTCAAACAGAGGGCATGGTTAGGTGCAGGAGAGTGAGGTGAATGTGGGAGCGTGAACTAGAAAGCGCGGGGCGGTCTGGACTTACCAGGAGACGTCGTCGGAGAAGTTGCAGACGCGGCGGCGCTCAGAGCTTTGTCGAAGACGGCATTCTGGGGCGCCCGCGATTGAACAGAGGGTACTGGGAGATGCGCCAAGGAGTGTTGAGTGTGTGTGTGTGGTCAATGAGACAAGGGGCGGCGTTGAGTCGCCGGAATTGGCACTGGACCTCGTCGGAGCAGAGGGTGGTCTCTGGCGAAATTTGTGTAGCCTGGTGGCGTGTTGGTTATGGCGACAGAGGGGAAAGGAGGAGAAGACGCAGGCGTTTAATAGTGTGCAGTCACGGCGTGGTTAAGGTGCGGCATCAATGCGTATTCAACACCGGCGTAATTAGCAGCAACGGCAGGGCGTCTTCAGCGCGAGGAGGAAGAAGACGTGCTGGCTGCGTGGGTCCCTGCTGTCAGCGAAGAACGAGAGGGAGAAGAGGGCCACCAGTCATTGGTTCTGTGGGTTGTTTCGAGTGTGAGAGAAAACACTTAGGGAAGGGGAGCTGGGCTGTTTGCTGGGCCTAGTTGGGCTTCTGGGTTGGGCTGAGTCCAAAACCATTTTTTTTCTATTCTGATACCTTTTCTTTTTCTAAAACCAATTTCTGTTTTGAAATTTCAAAGAACCAAACCACATTCAAATCCATTCAAACTTTCACCACACTTTGTAACTTTGAACTTGGTTCTGTTCAGTAGCATAACCCAAAATTCCAAAACTAAAATAATAATTTTTATTTTAGAGTCCATTATTTATTAAATAAATAGACCTTGTTCAATAAATCAAAATAGATTTTTTTTAATCCAAACTCCATTTTGAAAACTAAATATTTTCAAACCAAAACAGTAGGTTTTATCTAAGAATATAATATATTTAGAAAACTTATTTGAAACAAATAAACAAGTTTTGATGATTTGGAATTAGCAAATCTTTTATTTAACAAAACTTGGATATTAAATCCTTATTATTTTTATTCAAATAAACCTTTACTGATTTTATCAAAACAAAATGTTTTATTTCAAAAGCTTGGCCAAGGTTTAATTTGGCTCTATAAAATAATCTTTATTAATAAAACTTCTATTTCATTTGGAAACCAAATCCTTTTATTTCAAAGATCCAAAAATAGTAATTTTAAATGTTTTTGTTTTCCTTTAACAAATGTTTTATCATTTTAAATCCCTTTAGGATTTTATTTGATCCAACTTGGTTTGAAGTTCCAATTGAATTCAAAAAGTTTCTTCTGGCCCTGAAAATCAAACAAAGTTTTTATTTTATTCCTTTATTTTTCACATTACAAGATTTGGAAATCTTGGGATGTGACAGGCTACCACCCTTAAAATAAATCTCGTCCCGAGATTTGGGAAGGCTAGGGTTACAAGTAGGCTCAAAACAACTAGGGTACTACCACCCTTAAAATTTTTCAAACTAAATTACATGTTGGCCGTCTTGGGATCCTGAGGAACTTCTTTGGGCAAACGTCTGCATTGTGTCTTTGGTTTCCTCACTTGACTCATGGGACAAGGTTGAGTTTCTCCATAGGCTTGTTCAACTTGTTCTTCATCTTTTCTGGATAGTTGCTTGCATAATGTCCTGGGTTCTTGCAATTGAAGCAGTTGATGTCCTTGAGTTCTTTACGTGGCTCTTGTGGACAACTTGCTACATAGTGGCCTAGCTCTTTGCAGTTGTTGCACACCACTTGGCCAATCTCTTTATTCTTCTGGTTCTCTAGGCACTCACCGGAGTAGTGTCCCATTTCCTTACATTTATGACATTGCACATGGCTTTTGTCCTTCTTTTGCTTCTTGGGTTTCTTTGATCCTTTGAACTGGGTTGTCTTGTTTGGAGGTATAAGTGGTCCTTTTCCTTTGTTATCAACCTTTTTGGTAGACTTGGATCCATCTGAATGGTTTACAATCATTTGTTGCACTCCACCTTGTTTCCTTTGTTCAACAATGGAGTAGATGGGGCATTGGATAGGAACATGGTTGTTTCCTTCACATAGGTAGCAAGTAGTTTGAGAAGTGGGACATTGTCCAATAGGATGTTTCTCTTCACAGTTGGGGCATTGGTTTCCATGCTCCTTGGAGGTATGGTCCTTGTCTCCACAAATAATGCAAGCTGGGGCTCCATCTAGAATAACATTTCTGTCATCCTTGTTGTCATAAACTTTCTTGGAATAGTTTTCTTCCATTTTGATCATTTGATCAGTCACCTTAAGCATCAGCTGGCCTTGAGTTTCCGAAAATCCTTGCAGTGTTGGATCTTCTCCACTAGTGTTAGCTATGAATTGAGCCGTCACTTGGTTCAACTGGTGTTGAGTTGCTATGAGTTCTTTCATGCTGTTCTCTTGGTTGGTGTTGGTGTCGTCAACCTTGATGTTGGAGTCTCTTGGAGTAGTCATCTGTTTGGGTTGAAGGAATTAGAATAGGCAAGATAGTTCTAAGGAATCAATTCTAATCACACACATCACAATTCACACAAGCAATGTGCATGCAATCACAAACCAAACATTTCACTCAAACACAAGGTTCAAGCACATACTTAGGCAACAAAAATACTTTTGTTTACACCGCATAAGTTGGTGTGTTTTGACTTAACTAAAATATGGTAGTACATCTATAGGGTTACTTGTGATCTTTCCATCCTTCTTTGGTTGATTCTTCTTTACATGAGGTCATGGTTTCCTTGGGAAAAACTCTTGGTTACAAGGCTTCAAGTGATGTGGGCTCCTTCTAACTTTTGCATTACCTCAGTCTCTAAATCTTGAGCAAGATTTCCTTAATTCACTTGTAGTCCTTAGTGGTATCTAAGTTGGAAGTCCTTGGTGAACATGCTGAAGATGTTGAAGTCATTAGAGTTGAAGAAGTTGAAGTCATTAGAGTTGAAGAAGTCCTTTGCACATGGTGAAGTCTTGGGCCATGGGGTAGGTTTTTTATCAAGTTGAAGTGGAAGAGATGTAGAGTTGAAACCAAATGGTTGAGGAAAGAATTTACAAGTGTTTTGTAAATAAGTTTTGGAACAAATACAATTCCTATTTTTCTAAGGGTTTTTGTCCAATCCTAGGGTTACAAATCCTACAGGCAACACAATGCTCTGATACCATCTGTAGAGGGAGTGTCCCAACCTTTATTAACATAAGGTGGTGTCCCCTGAGTTTACAATGCTTGTCCCTGGATCAATAGCTAGCATCCATAGTTTAGATGTAATATCTAGAAACAAAGGTCATAATATAACTTTATAACTAGGAATAACATAATTTTATTACATCTTTACATAGCTCATTTGGCTATTACATTACATTGCAGCGGAATAACTATAAGCATGGGGTCCTTCAACTTCAAAGTGCCATAGGCAAACATGTTGGTTGTAGACTTTGTAATCCTAATCAATCAATCTTCACTAAAATCAATCAAACCTGCAACATTACAAGTTACATCCACAAGGGTCAATACATTTGAATTGTATTGGCAAGTTTCACTACTATGTAGTTTATAAGTGGATCCTATCAGTACATGCACTTTTGGCTAAGTAGGGTTTAAGGCTCATTTGCAGAAGCAAAATTTATGCTATCCTTCAAAAATGGGTTTTAAATCTTTGATCAAATCTTTGAAAATCCTTTGGCAGAGCCCAAGTGTTTAAGTTGTTAACAAAATCTCCTTGCACACCTTGGTAACCCCAAGTGTTCAAGTTTTCAACAAAATCTCTTGAGCTCCTTGGTAACCCCAAGTGCATCAAGTTTTATCAAATCTTTTGAGCTCCTTGGTAACCCCAAGTGCATCAATTTTTATCAAATCTCTTGAGCTCCTTGGTAACCCCAAGTGCATCAAGTTTTATCAAATCTCTTGAGCTCCTTGGTAACCCCAAGTGCATCAAGTTTTTATTTTAGAAATTGGAATGTCGAGATCTCCCATAGCTTCAAACTTTAGTTTCTCAGTATTGTCCATAACCGGGGACACGGCTAAGTACTTAGATTTTTTTATCTTCTGCAGAAGTAGTACACTTTACCCACATGTCACAATCCCATCTTGTTGCCACCAGTGGCCACTGGATTAGTGCTCACCAAGATGGAGTACTGGCAGATTGAGAATGTGACGAAGTCTTTCCAAAGGGTCCTCCCATACACCATTGCTAGCTTGTCTTCAGCACCCATGTAGGATTCCAGGTCCCCATGTCCAGTAAACTGAAGACAATGCATGGGTCTTCCCAATGTAGTTGACTTAGCCAGAGCCATAATAGCATGTGGTTACACACGAAAGCCACAATTGGAGAAACATGTTCAATCTCTAAGTTTCCTGGGTGGTTTCCTTTGGAGCACAACACAAAGAGATTGCCATAGACATGGTTCCTTTTGTTGCCACCTTCTCCAAAACTCAAAGTATCCTTGGCCACCCAGGTGGTTCATTGAGTCCTTGTTTTATTATATAAAAACACAAGTCCTTTTCTCAACTTCATAAAATCTCAACATGTAACTCTTTTCAAAATATAGCAGGGCTAAGCATGTAACAACTACATTGTTTTCACTAAGGAATGTATAGGGTATCCTATTAGGATTTAGCATAGCATAAGTATAAAAATTGTTTTCATGCATGTTTCAAAATCCACTAAGTATAATGAAAATAGTAGGACTTTAGATGATAGTGTAACTTGCCTTTTGGTAGGGAATGTTGGTTCACTGCTTGATCTTTCTAGTCTCACACTTTTCTAATTTCACTACAATCAATCAAGCAAACACAATATCAACTAGCATTCCAAACCAATAATCAATCAAACAATTTCACACACATAAAACAATGGGATCTAAGTCATGCATGTAAGTATGCAAGAGATGGTTCTATTTGCAAAGATGGTCTCCACTAGGCTTCTAAACTTTGTAATGTCCAAAATGGTCATTTTCCAAGGTGGAAAAGTCATTTGCAAAAGGGTTTTATCTACAAACCATTTTATAAACCAATCATCATTTTATGTGGTGAAAAACATTTTTTTAACAATTCAAGAACTTTATGTCTTTTACCAAATAAGTTGTTAATTCACAAAACTTGGTGTTTTGGGCCAGTAGGTTTGGTCCAAAACATTTTCCCAAAGTTTTTACTCCAAAATCATTTTCATAACAAAAACCATTATTTTCATTTGGCTAGAAATGGGCTAAGTCAAATAATCCATCCTAAATTTTACCAATTTCATTTTCAAAACCATGGGTTGGTTCCTAGGGTCAGTAAGTTCATCACAAACCAATTTGTCAAGGTTTCACACTCAAAAACATTTTTGAACAATTTATCTAATCTAAACAAGCATACAAAAGTTTCTGCAAAAACAAACATTCTATCAGATACTATTTGCTAAACAAAAGGCATGGTTGGCTAGGGCTTGTTCCACTGATTCCAATGATATCAAATTTTCAATTTTTGGACGTGTGGATCAAAAGTTATAGGGTTTTCAAAATCACATCTCAAAAAGATTTCAAATCTGTTTTTAAATCGAAATCTGGCCACGCGTCGCGTCGTCATTCGCTGGTACCGGTTCGGCCGGATCAGGTTCTGCGGTGCATTGGATCTAAATAGATCGTGCGGTTCTGAAAGCGTACCCCTTTGCTAATAAGTGATTCTTTCGTGTCGCTTGGATCATCATCTAACGGCTATTATCGCATTGACCGAACTCTGGCGGCGCAGCGATGGTTGCTGGCGGCGGCGAGGTCAGACGGTGGCGGCGCTGGTGAAACAGGAAGTGAGGGAGGATGGGAAGGTGCTCACCACATTCGCAAAGGCCTGAGGAAGCTCGACGTGGTCTTCTTGGGTCAAGGGGCGCACAAGGACAGGAGGAATTCCTCGCCGGAGTTAGGTCTGGCAGCGGGTGGTTCTGTTCGCGGTCGAAGGCGACGCTGTCGATCACATGAAGTCAAACAGAGGGCATGGTTAGGTGCAGGAGAGTGAGGTGAATGTGGGAGCGTGAACTAGAAAGCGCGGGGCGGTCTGGACTTACCAGGAGACGTCATCGGAGAAGTTGCAGACGCGGCGGCGCTCAGAGCTTTGTCGAAGACGGCATTCTGGGGCGCCCGCGGTTGAACGGAGGGTACTGGGAGATGCGCCAAGGAGTGGTGAGTGTGTGTGTGTGGTCAATGAGACAAGGGGCGGCGTTGAGTCACCGGAATTGGCACTGGACCTCGTCGGAGCAGAGGGTGGTCTCTGGCGAAATTTGTGTAGCCTGGTGGCGTGTTGGTTATGGAGACAGAGGGGAAAGGAGGAGAAGACGCAGGCGTTTAATAGCGTGCAATCACGGCGTGGTTAAGGCGCGGCATCAATGCGTATTCAACGCCGGCGTAATTAGCAGCAACGGCAGGGCGTCGTCAGCGCGAGGAGGAAGAAGAAGTGCTGGCTGCGTGGGTCCCTGCTGTCAGCGAAGAACGAGAGGGAGAAGAGGGCCACCAGTCATTGGTTCTGTGGGTTGTTTCGAGTGTGAGAGAAAAAGCTTCGGGGAGGGGAGCTGGGCTGTTTGCTGGGCCTAGTTGGGCTGCTGGGTTGGGCTGAGTCCAAAACCATTTTTTTTTCTATTCTGATACCTTTTCTTTTTCTAAAACCAATTTCTGTTTTGAAATTTCAAACAACCAAACCACATTCAAATCCATTCAAACTTTCACCACACTTTGTAACTTTGAACTTGGTTCTGTTCAGTAGCATAACCCAAAATTCCAAAACTAAAATAATAATTTTTATTTTAGAGTCCATTATTTATTAAATAAATAGACCTTGTTCAATAAATCAAAATAGATTTTTTTTAAATCCAAACTCCATTTTGAAAACTAAATATTTTCAAACCAAAACAGTAGGTTTTATCTAAGAATATAATATATTTGGAAAACTTATTTGAAACAAATAAACAAGTTTTGATGATTTGGAATTAGCAAATCTTTTATTTAACAAAACTTGGATATTAAATCCTTATTATTTTTATTCAAATAAACCTTTACTGATTTTATCAAAACAAAATGTTTTATTTCCAAAGCTTGGCCAAGGTTTAATTTGGCTCTATAAAATAATCTTTATTAATAAAACTTCTATTTCATTTGGAAACCAAATCCTTTTATTTCAAAGATCCAAAAATAGTAATTTTAAATGTTTTTGTTTTCCTTTAACAAATGTTTTAGCATTTTAAATCCCTTTAGGATTTTATTTGATCCAACTTGGTTTGAAGTTCCAATTGAATTCAAAAAGTTTCTTCTGGCCCTGAAAATCAAACAAAGTTTTTATTTTATTCCTTTATTTTTCACATTACAAGATTTGGAAATCTTGGGATGTGACAGCCAATCAATGACATCCTTATCTTCTTCATGCTAGACAAGATTCATATGGAATAATTGGAATTAATGTTGGAAAGTTTCAAGAACCATCTTCGGGTCATTTCGAAGTATGAGTTCTAGATGTTAGAAGAAACCTTCTCTAGTTCACGTGCAGTTGTTGAAAGATGTCGTCGTGGATTCAAGAAGAGTTGTGTGTTCTATTGTTAGTACTTTATATGTGTGCAGTTGTCCTTCAACATATATGATAATACATGGGTATAGCAATCTAGCTCAGTCTTCTGGAGCTTAACACTGTAGTCCATATCTTGAGACTCTAGTAACTTTACCTTTGTGGTAAATGTTGCGAACTTTCTATTTGGACATGCTGAGTCTGAAGTATCATTTCACCTAACCAAAGCTGAATCTCAAGCAGCAATGATGGTTGGTGTTCTTCAAGGTTTTGACATATGTCTCTTTGTAAATCTGACAAGATTGATGTAATGGTTGACACATTTAGCCGTAAAGGCCTTTTTTCATATTTCCTTGAAGTCAGCAATAACAACCACTCTCCATGAGGCTTCTTATATAATTGATTATAGGAGTTGTGCTTATGGTTTCCTTGTATCCGAAGTCCGATCTTTACTTGATGTTTGGTTTCTCAAACATTAGGGAGAACATTTAAAGTAGTGTTGCTAAATGTCTCTCGGTCGATCCTCTAGACCCTTTTATGTTGGCAATCATTTTGTTGTGACAAATAATTGAAGTCTGAGAATGAAGTTTCTTTCTTCTCATGTCATCAGGAATCTTCTTAACTATTCATCTTAGTGGTGCAAAGTGATATCACTATCTTTGGCAAAGATCTTGATAGTCTTGGATGAATAAAGAGTTTCCTTCGTATTTCTTAGCCATGTTCTAAGATCGACTATGATTTTGGTAATCAGAAGTTCCTCTTGCTACATGTTCCTCGTGACTCTTATGAGTCCTCTCCATAAAACACCTCTCTATCTTGTCCTTCTGTTGAATGAAAAAATGACCCTTCTGTTTCAAAAGTAGTTCAACAGCTAGGTTTTGTTGATCCATATCTCTTCAATATGAAATCTCTACTTAAGTTGTTTAGTAGAGGTTCATCTATCGAAGTCTGTGGTCATGTTTCTTTCTATTGGAAGCTTTCTTCATCAGAAGCTTCAAAACCTCCTATAAGTTCCATGGTCTCAATCCTTATGAAGACCATCTGTTTAACAACTTGAAACCTTTCCCTCCTATTTCCTCCATTACCTTGTTGTGTTTCATGTCGTCATCTCAGAATTGTTTTTGAACATTACCTCATGAGTTGACCATGAGATACTCTATGAGTTGGTTAGTGTGTTTCCCTCTTATCTTTAGAGTGACCTCATCTCTTTCTCTCTCTGTCTCTCTTCCTACCTTTGGAATCTCGGGTCGAGATTCTCGTAAGGGGGATAGGGTAACACCCCGGTTTTAGTTAAATAATAATTAGGGTATGATTGTGCATCATTAGCATCATCTTTAAAATGCATTCAAGGAAGAAATAGATAAAACCATAAAACCCTAGTTTCCTCTCTCTTTGAAAGCAATTCAAATGGTTTTGATTTTGAAATCACAAAAATAAGGAGCCCAAATTGTATAGAAGGGCCCCTGAGATATTTTTATATATTTTATAAAGCTTCTGGTACTTTGAAATAATTCAAAACAGATTGGAAATTCAAATACAAAACAAAAATTGAAAACATGAAATAGAAAAGGATCTGGCTAAAAAAAATAACCAGAGAGCAGCCAGTGGGCCGCATCCAATCTTCCTCCTCCCTTTCCTCTCTCCCGCGTGTGCAGCAGCCAGCGGCCCAGTCCAGACCACCCCAGCTCAGTACCCCTTCACCCCTCTTTCCTTTTCTTCTTCCTGGCGACAGAAGGACAAGGCGGAGCAGGTGCATGTCGCCGGTACCACCGTCGCCCTCTGCGCCAGGATTCGCGCTCGCTGCCGCCTCAGGAGAAGAGGATAAGACCCCCCAGCGTTGTGGCCATCCGTCTCAGTCCCTCTTGCTCGCTCTCCTGCCCTCTCTCTGCAGTTCCCCTCTCTCTACCGAACCCTATCCACCATAGCATCGAGCTAGAGCTCACTCCCGGTCATCCCGAGCCCGGCCAAGTAGCCTAGGAGCTCCGCCGTGAACCCCTCCATCTTCCTACCAGAGGAATCGAGCCTGCACATTCCCAGCTGGCCCCGACGAGCTCATCTCCCCAAGGTCCGGCCGCCACCGTCGTCGCCAATCGCAGTTGTTCCTGACTGTGCCCCTCCTTGCTGACAACCTCTTCGTGCTTCTGGTAAGCTTGCGGTCCTCAGGCACCATCCCACGCATCCCCTCCCTACTTTGTTTGCCATGTCGCCATTCGCCGTCGTGCTCCGCCGCTAGACAAGCTCGTCATCACCACTCCGGTGACGCAAAACGGGCGGCGCAACCAGCAAAAGGCTCCCCAGCGTCTTGCGCATCCAACCCGCACCCGCATGCAGTCCCGTGAACCCTCCTTCGTCGTCTCTGTTGCCTTGCTGTGAGCTCTGCCGGCGTGACGTCATGCTGACGTCACCCGTGCGTCAGCAGGCGTGGGCTGACCCAGTCAAACCCCCTCTCGGGTCCAACCTGCCCGCGTGGCAGCTGAGGTGGCTCAGGGCCCCTCTGTCAGCCACTGAGGCTAGGCATGCCTGCGGTGTGAAATTTTTTATGTGGGTTAATAAATCTAGAAAACGGTCTAAATAATTTCAGAAATTGATTTAATCTAATAAATTCAACATCTAATACATTTTAAGTCAGAAAAATATGTATAATATATCAAAATATTTAGAAAAATGAAACCTATCTATTTAATCTATCAGCATGCATTTATAATCAACTTACATGACAAGTTGAATTAGAAGAACAAACCAACCCCTCTCATATATATCCGGAGTTTCCCCGAGTTAGGGTTTTCACCCCTCGGAACCCTGATTAAATTGCCGAGCATGTCTTAGGGTTATATTTCAATACAATTTAACTTGTCATATCATCATCCTTGCTTGAGAATTGCATCGATGCCATGTTTTGATTGTTTCCCTCTCTTTCCGGTGTTTGGTTCTTTCTGGTAGAATACGATATCGAGATCGAAGTCAAAGATCAAGACCATCTAAGATCAAAGATCAACAAACAATACCTGACCAACTGTAACCAAGTCAAGTACAAGGCTCCCGAAGATCTGCTTATTGGTTATCAACAGGCAAAGGAAAGCATAGCCCCACCATGATATAATCCTATGATTTCGAAAGCATTTCAATTCTTGCCATGATGCATACGATTCTACTATGGTCTTTTATTGATAGATAAAGTATCCTTTCTATTTCATTACTCCCTTTGAGCTTATATTACCTGATCCACTACTCCTAGCATAACTAGGTTTGGCTTGTGTGCACTGCTAGAGCTATTATCTGTGTCTTGCTTAGCCATGCATAGTTGTCAGTACTGGTCCATCCAGATGATGTATCAGATGCAAATAATCTAGTATGTTAGGAGAACGTGATGAGGTGAGATCAGAGGTGATATGAGATTAAACATGCTAAGGCTTGTATGGGAGGCCACGGTGGGATGTGGTTTTTCTATTCCCATGCTCGCCACCACTAGGACCTGAATTCTTTCCTTTGGAACCAAGATGAGCGTACAACCACACGGGGCCTGGACAACCTCATGACTAACTAACTTGCCTAGTAGATTCCATGAGTCACATAGTTTGGGCGTTCCATTCGACATGCATTCTGGATCTTCTCGAAGGCAGTGAAGGAGGTGCATTCATAACAGGTAGGGAAGCATGGACCGGGTTGTTTGGGGTCGATGGAGCCCCTGGTGAACCAACCTCGCCTCACATCTTTAAGTACCGGCTTCGGGATTTGACCCGTTACGGCGGAATCATACTTATTGTGTGGCTCATGGTCTCGGCGAAAGCAAGGTAAAGGTCATGTCTAACCACCCTCTGCCGGCCTTCCAAGGAAGAGGGCTTATCTAGTGGCATTAAGAGAAGGTTAGTACGTGTGGGTAAACTTGTACACCCCTGTAGGGTTAAATCTTTTTGAAAAGCCGTTTTCATGGTTATGAACAACTTTGCGACCGGACACAAGATCATAGAGAACTATAACCTAATCATAAAACTTGGTAGATCAACGTGTGCTTAAGATGCTTCCTCATGGGTACGAGGGGGTGATCCTAGATAGGGTTAAAATGATGATGATTTGGTGGGTATTAAAAGATGATGATCACTATTTTGGAGATGTTGTTCTCTTATCCCTTTTAAAAATACTCTAATTAGACGAAATTATTATCTCTCTTGTTTTATAAACAAAGATGGCTTTATGTAAAACAACTCCACCAGCCAGAAGTCTTGCAGAGTACACACTGTACTCCCCCTTGCTTTGTTAATACTTTTGGTAGAGTAAGTGTTCACTTGAAGATCAGTTTGGTAAAATATCGACATCGACGAGTAGCTTGGGGTTCCCGGCCGATAGCCTGGAATCTATGGGCTGGGATGTCATCGTTATGCTTCAGACCTCTTAGGCCATTTGTTAAGTTTGCTATACTTAATAGCATAATTTGCCTTCCGTTGTTTGATGTTTGTGGTCAGTGACCTCTGCTTGTAATATTTTGGTTCTCTGCTCAGTTATGAGCTTGCTGTAATAAAATTTTGTGTCATAGGGTCACTGCTATGTTATCGATTCTTCACTAGATATCCTCAAGCTCAAGGTTAAGCTTATGTCAGACGGAGGTCTGGATTTGTTTATCCCTGATCCCGGGGGTGTCACAGCGATGTCGGGTGCACAAAAGGATCCGGGTGACGCCCAAAGCAAGGGATGACGTACAAAGTCACCGTATGATGCCAAAAGAGATGGAGGCTACATACGAGAAGACTGTTAGCTAGATGGCTTTATGGACTAGGTCAAGGGCTCAGGGGTATCCCATGACCCGGCCCGCACAGTAAGGACCAAGATCTAAACAGTAACCCTAGGACCCAAAGGGATGTAACCTAGCTGGCCATCGCCTATATAAGGAGGGGCATATCTAGGGTTTAAGAAGGTTGGACAAAGTAAGAAACTAGTGCCCTGAGGCTGTGCTTAAACATCTCTAGGAGCACTTGTAAACTTCTAGGATCAATAAAAATCCTAAGTGTGGAGAGTTCATCTTGTTCTTCGTGCGCGGCTAGACCGTGCACTCCCTCCCCGGTTACCACAAGCGTCAATTCGGCCCCCAACTTAAGCCTACCCATGGCATCTGCTGTGACACCACCACGACAGTTGGCACCCACCATGGGGCAGAAGCAGACGCTTGCTGGTGTTTTCATCTAGACGGGCAACATCATCGCCAAGACGGGAGAACGCGTCTACTCCGGCCTCATCTATAGGTTCGGGGCACTCAACTTCGTCAGCAACAACGCGGGCTGCTTCGGGGCCAAGCCCTTCCCAAGGGGCGATCGCTTCATCAAGTTCGGCGAGCACCAGGTCTACGTCGCGGTGCGCGTGGAGCGCGTCATCCTGGCGCCGGATCTACCTACGGTTCACCCCGCAGGAGAGCTTCATCAACTCATCTCTGTCGAGGTAATGATGACAACTCCAAACCCCCCAGCACCTCCAGTAGCCCCTGTGGTGAATGAAAATGCTGAGGGAGGAAACCCAGAAGAGACGCCAAGGGCAACAAGGATAGCAAAAGCACCGCTGGAGAAACCAAAGAACATAGCTAGAAGTAAGAGAGCCAAAGAGTTGCAAGAAGCGATAGAAAAACTAGCAGAGCCAGTAGCACCAGCAGCTGATCTGGCACGTGTGCAGGCCGAGTTAGAGGAGGCCAGGATAAAAGTCTTGGAGAAGGCAAAGGAGTTAGCACAGTTACAGCAGGATGTGGATATCATGATCGGAGAGATCAATTCGGCAAATCGAGTCAAGGGCGCCAATACCCGACTCGATGCAGCAAGGTTGAGAGGAAGGAACCTCAATGAAGAGCTGGAGGATGCGACATCTAAGGTAACACCAGAGAACAACAACGAAACAGCCATGCGACCGACATACAACACGGCAGCAGCAAATTTGAGAGCCATAGAGGCGGCAATGGCTGAGTTATCCCATCTGACGGGTGAGGCAAAGAGAAAACAACAGGAATGAGTCAATGAATTGGTGAGAGCTGCAGAGATGTTGAATGAAGCATACTACAGGTAAAATCCGGGTGTAGCTGGAAGGTCGCAGCTGGTTCACTCAACAACTCCAATCCTGATGAGATCGATAGGCCATACAGCTTCCTCACCAGGAGCGGCGCCGAGACAAAGCAACGAAAAGAGTGTAGATTCAGGACGGAACAAGCAGATGGTTGCTTATGACCCGACAATGATCCAAGCAAACCCGGCCCATGTGCATGGAACAAGAAGAAATGTCGCTCAGGGAAATGAGAACCAAGAAAACGCTGGCCGAGAAAGGCAAGCAGGACAAAGAAATGAAAATGGAGGGAAGAACTTCGCACCTAAACCTAGGCGTGGAACTCACTCGGCAGGAGGGGAAACCCAGCTCTGAATCCACCGCCAGCCCAACCCGAAAGGAGGCAACAGAGTGCAGGAAAAGCAGTGCAGCAACCTGCATATCCAAATGCCAACATATACAACGATGGTTACTCAGCAATGGTAAATGATGGGTATGAATTGCCGGATCACGTCTATCAAGCAATGGGAGCAAGACTCGAAGGCATAAATCTCCAACCGGATGATGCAAGGCTAAAGCTCGACCGGATAAAGATGGCAGAACTAATCGAATCGCAAGGTCCACAGGGTCCACCATGTTTTGGCCCTAGGATCATGAAAGAGCCGCCAGTGCCAAACTTTCAGCTGGCCAGAGGAACAAAAACCTATGATGGGAGCACAAAGCCAAAAGACTGGCTCATAGACTATGAAACTGCAGTAAAAATCGCGCAAGGAAATTTGAGATGGGCAGTGCGGTATGTATCGCAAATGCTAGAAGGACCAGCAAGGGTATGGCTGAATAATTTGCCACCCAGAAGCATCAATAGCTGGCTCAATTTTCAGAATGCTTTCGTGAGCAATTTCACAAGAACGTACAAGAGGCCGAATCATCCACAACAGCTAGCTATGTGCAAGCAAAGGCCAAATGAAACAGACAGGGAATTCCTCACTAGGTGGTGCACAATGTGTAACTCTTGTGAAGGGGTAATTGAATCTCAGGCCATTGTATGGTTTGCACAAGGATGCAGGCATGGAAGTGTATTGTGGCAAAGGTTACAGAGAGATATGCCGGCAAGCTTGGCAGAAACGATAAGGATTGCCGACTCATACGCGTTAGGAGATCCGATTCAGCCTCTGCTTATGTCAGTAGACGGCATGACTGAGACTGAGATCTATGACACAGCCGGGTCGCAAAGGCGTCAACAAAGGGCCGAGTATAGAAGCAAGAGAAGAGATGAAAGACCAAACTATAGGTATGGATCGACTCAAGTCGCAGCCATAACTAAGGATCATCCAGATGCTGGAAGTAGCCAACATCAAAGGACAAATGGCAACAGCAATGGATACCAAAGAATGATGTCAAAAAGCCATATGAATAGAGGAAGCCATATCAAGACAGCCAGAAATATACTGATGAAATGATGTTGGATCAACCATGTAAGTTCCACACGCCAAGTCCAAGTAAGATGGCGAATCACACAACAAGACAATGTACTTGGTTTCAGAAGAGAGACAGAGTGGACTCCATGACTCATCAGTTACCACCACCTCCCCAACCACCGCTCACAGGAAGAAATGCTAAAGCTGTTGGAGCCGAGAATAGATATGAGAACATGCAATCAAGATATCATAACCAAGAAAAAAGAGAGGTTATGCACCAGGTGCATAATCCAAGAGGTGATGACGCCCATGTCAGCCATGGAACTAGAAACGAGTATAGGGAGCATCACCAGAGCTATGTCGTATTTGCCACAAAGCCGAATGACAAGAAAAGTCGATAGAGACGGATGATGGAAGTGAATGCCACAATGTCGGCAATACCAAAATACATGCATTGGTCTGAACAGGAGATAACTTGGAGCATAAAGGATCACCCCAAGATCATGCCAACGCCAGGAGTTTATGCTCTTGTCTTAGATCCAACGTTCATGGGCCCAGATATCAATGTGAAGTTCTCCAAGGTACTGATAGATGATGGCAGTAGCATCAATATCATGTACAAGGATACCATGCTCAAGTTAGGCATCACTATGAACATGTTGGAGCAGACTAAGACAACTTTCCATGGTATTATGCCGGGACTGTCCTGTGAGCCAATTGGTAAGATCTGGGTTGATGTTTTATTCGGCAACAGAGAAAACTGTCACACTGAAGCCATAGAGTTCGAGGTGGTAGACCTGGTCAGCTCATACCATGCCTTACTTGGCAGGCCGGCTATGGTGAAGTTTATGGCCACTCCTCATATTGCTTACTTAAAGATGAAGCTGCCAGGTGTGTGGAGTTATCAGAGTTGAGGGTGATTACAAAAGATCTATTGCATGTGCCTCATCCGGATCTTTGTTTGCTGAATCACTTGTCATAGCACAGGAAAAGCAGCAAATGATGGAAGTTGCAGCACTGGCCAAGGCAGCACATATGTCTATGCCGGCACTCACTAACCCGCATGGCAGTGTATCTTTCTAGGCCACCAAGGAGACAAAGAAGATACAGGTTGATGAGGCCTTCCCAGAGTGCACTTTACCATTGGGGCTGGACTATCTGACAAATAGGAAAGCGAGCTCACCAGCTTCCTACGTGAGAATCGGATATCTTTGCATGGTCCACACAAGACCTACAAGGAGTTCTGAGGGAGCTGGCTGAGAATTATCTTCATGTAAGGCTAGATGCAAAGCCGGTGAAGCAACCCCTCCGTTGCTTCACCGAAGATAGGAGGAAAGTGATAACCGCTGAGATAACCAGGCTCTTGGCTGTTGGGTTTATCATGGAAGTACTACACCCTGATTGGTTGTCAAATCGAGTCTTGGTCGAAAAGAAAAAGGATGACCCGAACGTGGCAGTGGTGTGGCGCATGTGTATTGACTACACGAACCTCAATAAGGCATGTCCAAAAGATCCATTCCCCTGCAACGGATTGATCAAGTCATCGACTCTACTATCGGGTGTGAGTTGTTGTCATTTGTGGATGCGTACTCTGGTTTCCACCAGATACCACTGAATCTGGATGATCAAATAAATACAGCTTTTATCACCCCATATGGGGCTTATTTCTATCGTACCATGCCATTCGGATTGAGAAATGCAGGTGCAACATACCAAAGATGCATGCAAAAATGCTTGCAAGATCAACTGGACAAAAATGTTCAAGTATACGTCGATGACGTGGTAATAAAAACCAAACAAAGTCATACTCTAATTGTGGACTTGCGTCAAACATTCTCAAATTTAAGAAGATTCTGGATGAAACTTAACCCGAAAAAATGCACGTTTGGTGTCTCGGCTAGAAAGTTACTCGGATTTCTAGTATCCAGCCGAGGAATTGAGGCCAACCCGACAAAGATCAGGGCCATCAAAAGAATGGAATTGCTGAAAACCCTCAACGATGTCCAGAAGTTTACAGGGTGCCTGGCCACATTGAGTAGGTCTTTGAGTCGGCTGGGCGAAAAAGCCTTACCATTGTATCAACTGATGAAGAAATCAGATAAATTACATGGACATAGCAAGCTGATAGCGCTTTCCATGAGCTCAAAAAGATATTGGAAACAACACCAATATTAGCTTCACCATTATCCAAAGAGCCAATGCTGCTCTATATCGCAGCAACCAATAGAGTTGTCAGTGCGGTAATAGTAGTAGAACGTGAAGAAGAGGGCAAATCTGTCCAAAGGCCAGTTTATTACCTGAGCGAAGTGCTCTCTACATCAAAGCAAAACTACCCCCATTACCAAAAAATGACATATGGGGTGTATATGGCAGCAAAGAAGTTGAAGCACTATTTCCAAGAACACCCAATCTGGGTAATATGTGAGGCACCTATCTCGGATATATTGGGCAGCAAAAATGCTAGTGGACGAGTGGCAAAATGGGCCATAGAGCTAGCACCATACACTCCACAATATGACAGGCGAGATGCAATAAAATCTCAAGATATAGCAGATTTCTTCATGGATTGGATGGAAATGCAATATGAACCACCACTGCCAGACTCGAATTACTGGAGAATGCACTTTGATGGATCCAAGACAAAGATGGGCCTGGGTGCCGGGATAGTACTTACCTCACCCAAAAAGGATCATCTCAAATACGTGTTGCAAATCCACTTCGCTGCATCCAATAATGTAGCCAAGTATGAAGCACCTGTTCATGGGATAAAAGTGGCCAAGGAGATTGGCATCAAAAGGATCATGTGTTTTGGTGATTTGGATTTGGTTATCCAGCAAGTGTCTGGGCATTGGCACGCATTGGATGCCAATATGGCACTTTATCGTTTTCATGTGCAACATATTTTGGGATACTTTGACGGGTGTGAGTTTCATCATATAACCAGAGCAGAGAACGAGGCAGCTAATGTGCTATCTAAGTTAGGCTCATCTCAGAAAGCAATCCCATTAGGAGTAGCATTGGAACATCTTAGAAAACCATCAATCAAGCCATCACCAGAATCCGAATCAATATTCATCCCGGCAAGCCAGGAGTCAGACGCTGTGCCAATGGACATTGATACAGGGGCAGGTTCGAGTAACTCGAGGACTGTTCCGCCCAACCCAGGGGCTGCCGAATCACACTCGAGGACTCCTCAGGTCATGTTGGTAGAACATATGTCGGCTGAGCCAATGGAAATTGATGGAGAAACAGACCCGGCACCAGTGATACCAACCTGGGCGCAACCAATATTCAACTACTTGAGAGATGGAACATTACCCGATGATGAGATATTGGCAAGACAAACAGAAAGAAGAGCAAAAGCATACATGATAATTAACAAGGAGTTGTACAAAAGGAGTGTGACGAGCGTATTGCAACGTTGCATAAGTCCAGAGAAAGGACAAGAAATACTCTTGGATATTCACCAAGGATAATGTGGGCACCTTGCCTCGTCAAGAGAATTGGTAGCCAAGGCATTCTGACATGGATTATACTGGCCAAGTGCACTGGAAGAAGTGCAAGACCTAGTGAGGAAATGCAACGGCTGCCAACGCTATGCATCAAAGTCACATTTACCAGCGTCTGAATTAAAAACTATACCAATCACCTGGCCATTTGCAGTATGGTGCCTGGATATGGTAGGACCATTCAAACCATCAAGGGGCGGCATGACTCACATACTAGTGATGGTTGACAAGTTCACCAAATTGATAGAAGTGAAGCCCATCAAAAAACTAGATGGAAAAATAGCTGTCACATTCTTAAAAGACATAATCCTGAGATACGGTCACCCGCAGAGTGTGATCATAGACAATGGCACAAACTTTGCCGAAGGAGCTTTCGCTCGATTCTGTGGGAAAAATCGAATAAGACTTGACGTAGTTGAACGAGCTAACGACTTAGTTCTATCCGGGATAAAACCCTGCCTAATGGAACCACTCCAGAGATAACCTGGATGCTGGATCGAGGAACTACCCTTAGTGCTATGGAGCTTAAGAACAACTCTGAATCGATCAACAGGCTATACGCCATTCTTCCTTGTGTATGGGGCAGAAGCAGTTTTTCCTGCCGACATAGAATATGACTCGCCAAGAGTAAGTCAATACTCGGAAGCCGAGGTAAAAGAGGCACGAGAAGATGGAGTGGACTTACTCGAAGAAGCAAGAGAATTGGCATTATCCAGGTCCGCCATATACCAACAAAGTCTCCGACGCTATCATAGCCGGAAAGTTCAACCTCGTGTTTTCCGAGAAGGGGATATGGTGCTCAGACTAGTGCAACGCATAGCTGGGATGCATAAACTATCACCCCCATGGGAAGGACCATTCATTGTAAGCAAAACATTACACAATGATTCATATTACCTAATAGATGCTCATGAAGCACAAAAGAACAAGGCCGATGATAAGCCGGAAACGTATCTATAATTTTTGATGCTCCATGCTTCTTTAGTATCTACTTTTCTTTACTTGTCTACGCTTTGAGGTGCTTTTTACATGTTTTCTGGTACTAACCTATTAACAAGTTGCAACAGTGCCAGATGCCTGTTTTCTGCTGTTTTTGGTTTCAGAAAAGTTAGTAAAGAAATATTCACGGAATTGGACAGGACAAACGTCAAAGTCAATTACTTTCTGTGGGGAACAAGAAGTCCAGAGGGGAGCCGGGGAGGCGAGCCAGAGGGGCCAACCCCCCTAGGCGCGGCCACAGGTGGGCTCGCACCTGGCTAGGGTTTGGTGCCCCTGGCCGGCCCCTCTTCCTCCCCCTTCGCCTATAAGAAGCCCCTGATGCAGAAACACTGGGTACCCGATCAAATATCCATGAAACCTCTGTAGCCGCCGCCACCATCGTCCCTAGATCGGGGGGATCTGAAGTTCTTCCCGGCACCCTGCCGGAGGGGAGATCATCCCGGAGGCCTTCTCTCCGATATGATGCGTGAGTAGTTCCACCTTGGACTATGGGTCCATGTAGTAGCTAGATGGTTGTATTTCCTCCTTTGTGCTTTCATGTATAGATCTTGTGAGCTCTGTTCATGATCAAGATCTAATCTATTTGTAATCATGCATGTTGTGTTTGCGGGGATCCGATGGATATTGAGATTATTATGTTGGTTTGATTAATGGTTTTGTCTTTATGATTCTATCATGTTTGTGTTGTTTGTGATCTTGCATGCTCCCTGTTGCTAGTGGCTATCTTGGCCAAGTAGTTGCTAGTGACTCCAAGAGGGAGTATTTATGCTCTATAGTGGGTTCATGCCTCTAGTTTCCAAGGGAAGTGACAATAATCTCTTCAGTTATAGATGTGCTGGTGCTACTAGGGAGAAAACAACGGTCTCTTGTTCATGGAACACGTGGACTGTTTACCTTACACACTTTGCTTAAAGCAGTTATCTGTTGCTTGCAACTTAATACTAGAGGGGGTTCGGATGATAACCTGAAGGTGGACTTATAGTCATAGATGCAGTTGGATGGCGGTCTATGTATCTTTTTGTATTGCCCAATCAAATCTCATAGGATCTTTCTGACTAGTAATTGCATTGTTATTCCTTGCTCAGTTCCTGTGAATTGCCCTGCTGTAATTTGTTTACCCTTCATGCCATGTTGTTTATCTAAGGAGAGCACCTCTAGTGAACTATGGATCCCGGTCCAATATTTACCATTGATACATCTTCCACTGTTACTTGTTTACTTGCTGCAAACCATTACCTTCCACACCATACGTTTAATCTTTCGTTACAGCAAACCAGTGAGCTTGACAACCTCACTGATTTGTTGGGCAAAGTCTTGAGTTTGTGTTGTGTAGGTCTCCGCGTTGCTTGCAACACCTGTGTGACGTTTCCTTCCTCCTCCGGGTTCGATAACCTCGGTCTAAACTAAGGGAAAACTTGTTGCTTGCTCTTCACACCCTACGCTTGGGGTTACCAACGAAGTGCTCCACGTCAACCTGTCGAGCATCATCAGCGGACAGGTTGGGTGATGAGACCAGAAGGCCGTGGAATGTGGCATTGCTATGTCCTTTGTACATTTAGGAGAAGCAGTGTATGTATCTCTCAAACTCTCATATGTCGGATACTTATGCTGGCAATGTGCTGATAATAAAATAGTATGACTCGAAAAACTGACTCGGGGACTGCCCCTCATGTTTATTCTTGATAATTTTATGTCGGTTGGCATTGACACTTAAACTTATCTCGGAATAAATAATGTTTACTCGTATAGGATCAACTCTTCGACTATGTTGTTGTCCGAAAACAAGGCTTTGTGGCAAGCAAGAGGAAAAGATCAACGACGAGTAAACATGAACACCGAATAAGTAAAGGGAGAAACGCGAGTCAGCTCTATGTATGCTTTTAACTAACCCATTGCAGGATATATCGGCTTGTATGTCGAATGATTCTAGGTCAAGTTGTCTAGTTTCATATCCATTAACTTAATCTTTACAACTTTGAGACTCTAATGTCAAACGCCAAAAAAGGTAGACAAGAGCCAAGTTCAAGGACAAGGAAAACGACAAATGAAACTCGGGGACTTGCCCCAGGATGATTTGCTTTCAAGCAAAATAAAAGTTTAAGCCTTAGCAAAAGGCACACACCCAAAAATAAGTGTAGAATATATTACATCTGCACCCGACATACTGGGGATCTCATCAGAATTAAGTGTTTTTGATATAACCATCTTAAGAAACAGCGGGACTCGAGGGAGCATTCTTGGGGCTAGAGATGGGAGCGTCTTCAGGAGCACTGGCCGGATCAGCTGCATCTGCCGAGTCTGCCACGTCTGACTCGGTGGCTTCACTATCGGCATCATCATCGTCGGCCATCTCGGCAAGCGGCTCGGCAAGGTCAAGGAAGCTGGGCCCATCGCACCAGGCGTGCACTAGAGCATACTCTACCATTGCGTAGGCTCGCTCTTGGCGTTTCTTGATGACCTCAGGCTCGTGGATCCACTTGCCTTCGTCCCTCATATGTTGGAGAACATCAAGGTTAATATCCTCATACCATGAGAGCACAAAAGAAAGGGCCTTGTCTGCCGCGGCACGACTGGACGACTCGCGCCACTGAACCAGCCTTTCTTCAGTGAGAAGCAACTTGGCAGCCAAGGGCTCAATGAGCGTGGGCGCATCCTCATCCGGCCAGAGCATCCTAAATGCATGGATTGCCGACTTAAGCAAGTCGACACCGCATGACTTTAGTGTGGTCACACGCTCTGAGAGAGAGCTACGAGATGCTCGTCGATGGTGATCTCGCCGTCGACTGGAGCCCCAGATTCAGCCCGCGCCTTTTTCATTGCCCTTAAGGCGAACATGACAGGCTCAGGAAAGTTCTCTACAAATGCGAAGGAACATCAAGAAACAATGGGAAAAAGGGGCAAAGAGTAAAAATAGAAGTATAGTGAAAAGAGTAAGAACTCACTACCGAAAATGAGTTGATCGTGCCAAGCTTGCTCTGTCAGATCATATCCTTGGCTTGAAGAGTTTCTAGGTCTTGATGCACCGACTGGACTACTAACTCGGCCTCCTTGAGTAGTTGGTTATTCTTTTCAGCACTGGCAGCATGCTGGCAATCCTTCTCGGCAAGTTCTTAGCGCAGGCCCTCCAACTCGAACTGGTGCTTTTGCTCCATATCTGCCACCTGCTGCTTCAGCCGGGTCACCTCGTCTCGCTCCTTCTGGAGTTCGACTTGGTGCTTATCTGCTTATTCAGAACATGGGACTCGTCAGTAACAACAAACCATCTTGGATTTTTAGAGATAAAAATGGAAAATGAGTGAATACTGCGTAGACATAAGATTTCTAAGGAAAAGGGAATTACTTTCGGCGTCGCCGATCTATTTATGCAGTGCATCTATGGTGGATTGGGTAGAAGCTGTGAACAGACAACGAGGAAAATTCAAGGAGTTGAAAAAAAAATAGTTCTGTCGAATAAAGGCAAGCCGAGTAGGAAAAATACCTTGGCCCTGAACCTCGGCTTTCAGATCTTGGTGAGCGAGCTCAAGCTTCCGATACTCCAGGATAAGAGCCTTATGCACCTTGGTACGCTCGTTGTGCGTGAGCTACACAAAAAAGATCTAGTCAGAAGATGTATGCAAATGGTTGAGATTATAGCTGAGTAAATGCATTACTCGGCAGTAATCTCGGGGACTAGGGATCGAAAATCCGACATGCAAACTTGGCAGGAGGAAATAAAGGATAGGTTCAAACTCAGAGCTTACAGCCGAATAAGTGCCTTACTCGGCAGTAACCTCGAGGACTAGGGATCAGGTATAATATAAAAATACTTAGTACGCAAAAAGTAAGGAAATTACATACCTCATTCACTTGATTTGCTTTGGCCATCACGACGATGGCCTGCTGAGTCATCTCGGAAACAGTCTTGGGACCCAGCTTCAGCTTCTGGCCAGAACTGGAGCTGACTTCTTGTTCGTCGGCCGCATTCCAGGCAATTGCATAGCACTCTGCAGAACCAAGGCCTTGCCCGATGAGCGTCCGAGTTAGGACTTGCCCTTTTTTAGGCTAGATCCCACCCGACACGAGTAGTGGAGGGGCACCAGCCTTGGAAATGCTGCCAGACCCGACAGCGGCAGACTCGCCCAACTGACCCGCCGGAGTGGGTGTCGTTGTTGATGGTGTGGGCCGAATCTGCGGAGCGGAGCCTGGGGCATGGACCAAGGTCAATTGCTTGGATGCATATGGCTTCCTATACATGGATCAAACTTGGCCTTGAGCAGCAGGTCAGGTCTTTCCTTTGGCCAAAAAGGCAGAAGGAGCAGGTCTAGAACTGATTGAGGAGGATAAAGGAGCCGACTGAGCAGGCTCAACAACAGACAGAGGGGCAACAACTGGATCAACTAGCATACTGATAACAGGAGAGCTGACAACAGGGGTCTTCTCAGCATCGATATTGCTGGCGCCAGGTTCAAGGTTCTGATCGGAGAGAGCAACAGGAGAGGGAGGCCGGATCTTCTCTGTCGGACACACCATCAGATTGGCTTCACTCTGAGACTCATGAGCCTCAGTAGTGGGGGCAGTGACCCGAACGGGGCTCTACATGATGGAATCAGTACAAGGAGGAGAAGCGGGCCTTGACAAGGAGGAAACCATTCTAGGTGCAGCTTGGTTGTCGGACATAGCACCACTAAAAATAAAAACAGAAGTCTATAAGAGAGCAGACACGAAACAGGAAAAGAAAATGAATGGTAACATGCAGCTAAAGTTACCCGGAGATGGTTGGGTCACGCGGAGTGACGAACGACCCGACGCACAGTAGTCTTGCGAGAGGACACGGATATAGGAGGAGCGGTAGGATTGAGTCGGCGCTTCTTCCAGGGTTGAGTGCTAAAGGAGGCCCCATGCCGCTTACTAGATTTGGCAGCAGGGATTTTGCCGAATCCGTCCACAGTGAGAGGGGGATCCTCATGTACCTGGCCAGCTGCATGAGTAAATAAAATGCTCAATGGGACAAGTCAGAAAGTTAAGGTCAAAGGACAAGTACCTCCAAGACTTCACAGTCCACGTCGTCATCATCAGACCAATCTCGCAAAGGAGACAGTGGCGTTCTTGGAGGAAATTAAGCAGCCTAGGGGTGCACTAGGGTGGGGAACTGAGGGGGAACAGAGAGGAGGGAGAGGCAGTTAAGTAGGTGGGATCGCGGGCTGGGTTATTGCGCCATTACCGAGGAATTAAGCGAAGAAAACGCCGGCGGAACGACAGGGGGAGAAGGGCGTGGTCTACGCGCGGGTGGAGACGATGGTGAGGTGGCTGTGGGGTCGTCTGGCAGCGAGAGAGAGTGTGGGGGTGGGGTCCATCTGTCAGTGACGCTGTGGGTTGATTCGTGAGTGAAAACGGTTCGCTGCGGGTGGGGTGGGGAATGGGCTTGCTGGGCCTTGTTGGGCTAGCTGGGCTGGCTGGGTTCGTTTCCTTTTTTTTATTCAGATTTTTTTCCTTTTTCCTTTTCTAATACTCTGTTTTGATTTTATTTTATCAATTCAATCATCTATCTGAATTCAAACCTCAACCAAAATTTGTGTAGGTTTAAATACTGATTAGTAACATAATCTGAAGTCAATTTTTGAATAAAACTTTATTCTTTTTGGGGTCTTTTAATTATTCAAATAAGCCCTTGTTTTAAATCAAATAAGATTTAATAATATTTTCAAACACCATTTAAGTTTCTAAAAACTTTCCAAATCTTTTCAGTAGGTTTTTATTTGTTTAATAGGGTGTCAAATAATTCATCTTGAATTATTTGGAAAGTATTTAATATGATTCATAAATCATTTGAATTGGGTATTTGTTTTAATTCCAATGGAATTAAGTATAGTTTTAATTCCCTAACTTTTACTTGGAATATTTATTTTATTTAAGTTAATTAAACAACTTTTATTCCACTTGGGTAAATTCCAAAATACTATTTTCTCATGAATTATATCATTATTCTTATTAGAGATGTGTCCTTATTAAAATAGGGATAGAATGGTTAATGCCATTTTATTTTATTTTGGAAATTCTTTATCCTTTTATTTTATTTGGATTTGGATTCTATTCATTCCATTTGCTTAATGGATTAGGCCAAGATTTAATTTGGTCTTTAAATATTCCTGATTTAATTTTTATTTCTTTATCTTATAAAATCCTTATCTTTTTATTTATAGATCCAAACTTGGTGATTCCAATTTGTAAAATCTTATTTGAGATTTATTTATCCTTATCTTATTAAATTCATGAGATTTTATCTATGGCTCCAAATTGAATGAAATCAATTTATATGGTTTTATAATATTTCCATTTGTCATTCTTGATCATTTTGAAATGTTTGTTTGACCAATTTTTTTTATATGAATCAAATCCATAGGCTTGGAGATAACTTGGAAATGATTTTATTCCATTAGGGTTTGGATTTATTTTCCAAGTGTTTAAACTTCCAGATGCATTTTATGAAGAATGCATTCCACTTGTTTTTAGTTTAGTTGGATTCAAACATTAACCAAAGTTTGTTCAAGATGGGATTTTAAGTTTCCATTTAGAAACAAAAGTTTCTTTTCACCCTAATTTTCAACAATTATTTATTTTGTTTATTTATTTTTCACATTACAAGATTTGGAAAATCTTGGGATGTGACACTTGACAACCTCACTGATTCGTTGGGGAAAAGTCTTGAGTTTGTGTTATGCAGGTCTCCACGTTGCCAGCAACACTTGTGAGACATTTCCTTCCTCCTCCAGGTTCGATAACCTCGGTCTCTACTGAGGGAAACTTGCTGTTGTGTTCATCACACCTTGCTCTTGGGCTTCCAATGAAGTATCCCACGTCAACACGAGGTGCACGCATCATTGGACCCCCGCTTTCGCTGTGTTGTTTTGAATAAGTTGATTGGTGTTGGAAAAGAGTAGCAAGTTTTATGCTTATAGTGGTACAAAAGGGAGATTGTTTTGACTGTGGATTAGACTTTATCATGTCATGCTAGATGTTGTTTGACCTTATGCTTAGTGATTATTGATGTAGCATGACTTGTTCCAAACAATTGAGATTGCTTAGTGTGCCTTGAAAGAATCATGCATTGTTTTAGCATACAAAAGCATAATATTGTGGTATTTTCCTTTGATGCTGGGTTGACTTGGCACATGATCACACCATGTTATGACTATGAACCAGTCACCTTATCCTCTATGATCATTTAGTCTTTGACTTGTGATACCACTTTATGCTTTGATTGATAATGTTTTGTCGCTTTGCATGATTATGGCCATTATTGCTCTCTTAGTTGGTCGCTCCCAGTCTTTTGCTAGTCTCCACTAGTACTGAGTAAGCTCTACTCAAGAATCCAACTCCCAAGAAGCCAAGTTATTCCCAAAGAGTCCACTATAAATTCCTATGCATGGTGTGTTACACCATTCCAAGTATATTCATGTTTTATCTATCTTCCAAATTAAACTTGTTATGTGAAAATTAGTGATTAAAGCTCTCACAAACTTGATGGCACACTTTACTTTCTTGAACCTAATAAACTTGAACCATTGTGTCATCTATGTTGTATATGCTTGCACTTATAAGTTGGGAATTAGCAGAACCATGCTGTCATGGGGAACGCTTTCAACACCTGTACATATTACCCAGTTGATATCATGCTCTTTTGTGTATGGATGTCGGCGGTGTGAAATAAAAGGGGAGCCTGTAAGTTCATGGAGTTATGTATGTGTGTTAGAGAAACGCTTGGGCCGCTAGCCTAAGCCATGCCTAATCATGGTGGAAACTTGCAGCATCACCATAGTGAGAAATCCATGAAGCATCCTCAGAAAAAAAATAGATAAAAAAGAGAGAGAAAAATAAAAAATTCACCATGCTCATGGTAAATAAAAGGATTGCTGAGATGCTCACTGTCTATTGCCTTGTCATTTTGATATGGGATAGCTCTTGTATCATGGGGCAAGGGGTACCCCGTTGGCGGTTCTCTATGATACACATATACTTACAATGACAAGAACTTGCTTGTGACTAAAGTTTAGTAGCATGAGGAACGACCCTCGTACTCAAGGGACATGAGATTGCCAACTTATAATTTGTCAAGCATATACTCCATATTTTGGTCACTTTAACCTTAATCACTTCAATATGCTCATGATAGGGGAAAATATGAAAGCTAACAAGTACCATAATTTTTGGAAGCTCTTTATGAAACTTGAAATCCCTGCTTCCCTGTGAAGGGCCTTTCTTTCTACTTTTATATTGAGTCTCCACCTTCTATCTTTATGCACCAACTAGGAGAGCATAGTTTCATTCTTAGATTTATGTGCATTGTCCCAAAACTTATTTATTGATTCATAATGTTGATATTGCTTGTTCTTGAACTATTTGTATCTAGTCACCCTTATGAACTTTGAAGGTGTCCTATGCATTTATGTTTTGCTACTCCATGAGGGACAAGCTGAATACCACTATGTTATGTTTTATATATGTGAAACAAACAAACTTCTTTCAATGCATTGTTATTCATGATCCTTTGTTTGTATTTTTTCATGTTGCAACATAGTTACTATGTCTTATTGTTAGAACTTCATCTTTCATGCTCATGTTTAGAGTTCTTTGATCCCAGCTTTCAATGCTTGCAAATGGTTTGATCAAGATTGTGATGGTGCATGTCACCTCAAAAATTATTCTTTTTACACTTACCTACTTGAGAACGAGCAGGAGTTAAGCTTAGGGATGCTTGATGCGTCGTAAACGTATCTATAATTTTTGATGTTCCATGCTTGTTTAGTATCAACTTTGTTATGCTTTGTCTACACTTGAGGTATTTTTTATACATTTTCTGGGACTAACCTATTAACAAGATGCAACAGTGCCAGTTGCCTATTTTCTGCTGTTTTTGGTTTCAGAAAAGCTAGTAAGGAAATATTCTCGGAATTGTACGGGACAAAAGCCAAAGTCAATATTTTACCGGGACGAACACAAAGACCAAAGGAGAGAAGGAGGGGCGCCACAGGGCGGCCACACCCCCCAGGTGTGGGCCCACCCTAGGTCGCGTCAGGGCAGGGTGTGGGCCCCCTGGCCGCCCTCTTGCCGTCTTCACCTATAAAAGCCCTCAGATGCAGAAACCCTAGGCACCCGATCAGATCTCCATGAAACAATCCATAGCCGCTGCCACCATCGTCCCTAGATCGGGGGGATCTGAAGCTCTTCCCGACACCCTGCCGGAGGGGACAAATCATCCCGGAGGCCTTCTTCATAACCATGCCAGCCTCTAGTATGATGCGTGAGTAGTTCACCCTTGGACTATGGGTCCATACAGTAACTAGATGGTTGTTTCTCCTCCTTTATGCTATCATGTTTAGATCTGGTGAGCTCCGTTCATGATCAATATCATTTATTTGTAATCATACATGTTGTGTTTGCGGGGATCCGATGTACATTGAGATACTATGTCAGATTGATTATTGATTCTATCATGTCTTATTGATTATTGATTCTATCATGTCTGTGTTGTTTGTGATCTTGCATGCTCTCCATTTCTAGTAGCTATCTTGGCCAAGTAGATGCTAGTGACTCCAAGAGGGAGTATTTATGCTCGATAGTGGGTTCATGCCTCTAGTAATCTGGGGAAGTGACAGGAATCTCTAAGGTTGTAGATATGATGTTGCTACTAGGGAGAAAACAACAATCTTTTGTTCATGGAACAATTGTATTGTTTACTTTACACACATTGCTTAATGTAGTTATCTGTTACTTGCAACTTAATACTGGAGGGGGTTCGGATGATAACCTGAAGGTGGATTATTAGTCATAGATGCAGTTGGATGACGTCTATGTATATTGTTGTAATGCCCAATCAAATCTCATAGGAATCATGATGTGTAGTATTTGTATTATTATGCATTGCTTAGTCCTGTCAATTGTCCTGCTGTAATTTGTTCACCCGTCATGTTATCTATCTTAAGGAGAACACCTCTAGTGAATTGTGGACCCCGGTCCAATCTTTACCATTGATACATCATCTACTGTTACCTTTTACTTTCTACCAGCAACTATTATCTTCACACTATATGTTTAATCTTTTGTTTTTAGCAAACCAGTCAGATTGACAACCTCACTATAAGTTGGGGCAAACTCTTGAGTAGGATTTGAAGGTTGTTCGATGTCAGAGCAAAGCCACGATGGGTTCCTGACACGAGGTACAGGGTACAGACATATGGTGATGAGTACTAATAAGTAAACAAATTATGTTTTCTCTCTCCTTCACTTCCTCATCAGCATTCCCACACCCCGGCCGGCTGATCTCTCCCTCGTCTAATACGTGGCGCTGCGCACATGCGTCGACTTGGCTTGTCCTTCCATTTCACACCCTGCACGACCTGCATCACGCTGATTCAAATGTGAAGAGCGTTTGTGTGTGTGTGTGTGTGAAGCAAGTACAATAGTACGATATGGCTCAGCTGCTCGCTGGAGAAGGAGCGGTCCAAACTGTTTTTTTCTTAATTTTAGGGGTCATTGTGCTAAATGTTTTGACCTCTATGTAATTTTATATTATTTGAGTTCTTCAATGTAAAATGTACTCCCACTTACCATGTCAATTTTTTACTACAATTAAGCTTGATAGATTGCTCTTCAAATTTTTCAAAAAACTTTTGAAGCTAACTAGGAATTCAGTACATCGAAATCCACCGAAAGTTCTAAAAACTTCAAGTTCTTGCAGTGCATCCGCATCCAGACAAATTTGACATGGGTTTGTTAACATTCAAATAAATAATAAAATGTACAATATTTTTTGTATGGCGTTCTCTTATTAATTATTCTCTGGTTTCAACTCAAACTAAACGACAAAGGTCATGCCCTTATCGACTTCATATGTTTATTTAGCATAGAATTTCGACATCTGATATATTTGGGTGCATCTTGTCGTACTAATCTGTTTTTCTATCAGGAGTTTCCAAATATTAGTAAAAAATTATGACAATTTTAGTTTCAGATGGAGTGGATGACCATGCTCTTGCTCGCGATTCCCAAGTTCCTTGATTTTTCAAGCTTCTTATTATTAGTGAAACCCCGTCCACTTAAATTACTCAATTTATTAAGATTACAAATTTTCTAAGTGACAAGAATGTTTTTCAATTTATAGGATCAGGAAAAAAATTCAATTTTCTAAGTGACAAACTTAGGCTTCGAAAAAATCGAATGTAAAAAAATTCAATTTGCATCTACAAAAATTTGACCTTGATTCGAATCAATAAAAAACAAATGAAAAAAACATCGCACGACATCCTCTGACTTGTATTACTTGCCGGCAAAGATGATAATCATGAGAATTCACAACTTTCGTAAAAACAAAGTCCTTCAAAATATGTCTTGACATGTTTGAACATTATCGGGCTTCAGGCCAAATGATAAGGATAAATGGCCATACTCTATGGTAATGTTCGATCCCATACTTTGTAGGTGGGTGCATCTTGGCATGGTGAACAAAAATGATGCTAAATAATGGGAGTTTCCAAGTTTTATGAACAAAAAAAATTGGATTTTAGAAATGAAAATAATTAATGTTTTCCAAGTTTGTGGTTGATTTTAATTACTATATTATGTGTGCTTGACTACATGTGGGATGTTTAATGCCTGTTGTCCAATTAAGGGCCCAGACAACATGATGCTTTATTCTACATAGATACAATCTTGTTTGCTAGCAGACCGGCAACCCCCGAGTGACATAGGGATATCAATGGGAAACTAGTTTGACTCGAGGATAACGAGGAACCACCGAGCTTATTGCATTAGTCTGATCCAAGGAGCTTAATTGTTAAGAAACCTGGAGGATCTTAATCATCTAGTGATTGACCATGGTTGTGGTAAACATTCTAGTAGGATTATTGAAGTTGGGATGAAACCTACCAAGAGGAGTTCTGACTAATTATGGGTTACTCGCCTACACACATACTCATAAGATTATAATCGTTACACTTATCACTCATCCACCCGGAACATTCACTATCACCATGAACTAAAACTCCCCGTGCCTACTTCATCATCTGCAGAAAATAACAAACAATCGTTCTTTACTTTTATGCTTTTTATTTCTGAACTTTACATTTTAGTTTTATTTAAATACTTTCATTTAAATCCAAATTATATTCTCATTTTCAACACTTGCAGTCAATTAACTCGAAGACCTGTGAAAACTTCGGGTGTGACAGAGACTTCACCAATAAACACTTACCTTTGGGCTCCCTGTGGGATCAACATCTTAACTTCGAAACTAACTACAAACAATCCATGCACTTGCAGCCATCAAGCCATTTTCTGGCTCCGTTGCCGGGGATCTAAGCGCTAACTGTTTTGTCTCTTGACATCTCAGGTGTTACTATTACAAGATGGTCTCCCTAGGAGACAAAGGTTCTACACGCTCTTGTAGGGATTATCTACCAGATTATCTAGAACGCGTGCCTACTCAAAGGCGCGAGGAAATTATTGAAAAACTTTTGAGGTCAAATAAAGTTGAAGATGAAAACCTAAGTGACTTCATGGAAATCATATCCATTCATAGGACAACCCCTAAGAAACCTGAGAAGACTCTCAGAAAATATAGTGCTCCAAATTCTGCATTTCTTAAACAACCAATAGAATTTCCAAATCTTGGAGTTAGGGAATATCGATTTGACGGTGAAATTAGTAAAAATTTGTAGAGAAAGATTTTAGTGGAAGGGAAGATGAATACCCAGGAAGACATCTTAGAGAGTTCGACGATATGATAACATCACTTGGACGAAAAGGTTTGCCAAGAGAATTATCTCGTCTAAAACTATTTTGTTGGTCTCTCAAAGGTAAAGATCTAGACTGGTTATATTCTCTCCCTCGCCATTATACTAAATGATGGGAAAACTGCATTACTAAATTCATAAACAGGTTTAATCCTTTTACAAAGGTAACAGAACTTAGAAAGAATATAGGCAACTTTAGTCAGAACGTGAGAGAAAACTACCCATAAGCCTGGGAAAGATTTTTTGGGATGATCAATAGTATTCCTAATCATGGCTATTATGAGTCAATCGTTTGCCATTTATTGTACCACGGTCTTAATACCCAATGCAGAGAGTTGCTAGATTCATCAGCAGCAGGATCGATAAATACTTTAACTATTAAAGCATGCTTGGAATTAATGGCTAATAGGGCTAAGAATGATTATTTATATAATCCTGATTTTGGCACTAAGCTGGAAAAGGGAATACTTCATATAAATCCTGATCTTATGCTTGAAGTACGCAAAACCATGAAAGAAAAATGTATACCTTCTGAACTTGTCAAGGAAAACAAAGTAGATTTATTACAAGTTTTTACTGAAGAGGATGAAACTATAAAAGTTTTTCAAGAATTGAAACATCGACAGACAAAGTCTTATAATGACTTGCATAAGCCATTTCAAAGACATAAAAATATTTTGGCTAAACTTATAGAAAATTATGAGGAAATTTGCCAAGAAATAAAATTATTTAACAAGTACCTCAGTATGATTGAAACCCAATGTGAACAAATAGCATCTGGTTATCAAATCTTTCTTCACGATGATATAAATATTCCTATTTCTACTAATGTTGTTACAAGAAGAGGTGTAGTTGTTAACGGACCATTAGGACCACCGGAATATGAAGCTAAAAAGATCGAAAGGAAAAGGCCTTGCTCAAAGCAAGCCAGGAAGACGATACATTGGTGAATCCTTAAGATGAGACTATTCAAGACACACAAGATCAAACCTTGGAGGAGAAGAATGATACACAGGATGACAATTATAAATCTAATGTAGAAACTGTTGATCCAAGAGAATAAGAAGACACAAGCAAAGAATATGAAGTTGTTGCAATAGAAAAGAAGAAAAATAAGCAACAACCAAAGAAAGCAACTAAAGAACATGATCCTCCACAAAAGGTAAAATATAAAGGTAAGAAACTTCCATATCCAGACGGTAAAAAGAAAGCACCAGATGAGGCAATCTATAACTCTTTTACAAAGGCATTAAACGATCTTCGTTTAGAAATTACATTTGCGGATGCAATAAAAGTGCCTGCCTATTCTAAATTTCTCTGTGACATTCTTAGTAGAACGAGAGAAATAACTGAAATTATTGCCATGGTAACTAGTTACCCCGCTAATGGGAGGCTATTGTCTAAGTCAGGAGATCCCGGGATACCAACTATTTCATGTTCAATAGGAAAAACTGATATTCAATATGCTTTATGTGATTTAGGTGCAGGAGTTAGTAATACTATACTCCCTCTATAAAAGGTTAGGATTAGGGGAATATTCCCCCACTTCTATCACTTTACAGATGGCTGAAAAATCCACTAAACAACATGTTGGTATGATTGAGGATGTTCTGCTTAGAATAGATGAGCATGTTATTCCAACTGACTTTATTATTCTTAAAATTTAGGAGGATGAAAGATTATCTATAATACTTGGAAGGCCTTTTCTTAGCACTGCAGGAGCGTCAGTTGACTATGCTGCAGGGAAAATAATCTTCAACGTTTATGATGCTAAAATAATCCGGTATTTTCCAAAGAAACTAGAAGAAGAAGAAAGGTATGTTCCACCAGCGAAACGAGTTCATGTGGTAAGTGCCTTTGATAGAGGGAAACCAAAGGTAAGAATTCGAGAAAAGAGAAGGGGTTGAAATATTCAACCATTCTTAATAAAATGCTTAATGAGAGTCAACCCATCATATCAATAAAATAAATTAAAATTAGATAATAAAGAAGTTCATCGCATACCTACTATTTTTTCACAGACATTTTTGCGGAAGCGCGCCCATAAAGATGCATCTGTCAAAAAGTAGCACAAATACCGACTGAATATTAGAGTAGAAAATAAAGTTTGAGTTTTACCTGTAGAAACTGGCTTAATAAAATTGTTCAGATAAAAAAAATCATCTCTGAAAATTTGGTTGAAAAAGCATGTTCCAGGAGGTCTAACCACCAACTATACGACAATTTTTTTTATTCCAGCCGTATAGTTATCGACAAATTTCTCAAAACTTGGGGTTCAGATATAGAAGATTTAGCGACCAACTATACGGCGGGACCATTTGGTCCGGCCGTATAGTTGTGGCTGTATAGTTGTGATTTGGCATAGGGAAACCCTAACCCTCGCCGCCGCCACAATTATACGGCGGGAGCTACCTAACTTGGCGGTATAGCTCCCGCCGTATAGTTTGGCCCGACCATTTAAATGGGTCGGGGCAAGGAAAAGTTCTTCCCCCTCTCATTATTTCTCTCAAACCCTCTCTCCAAAACTCTCAAAACCTCTCAAGAACTCTCAATTCTTCGAGGATTTCGTTTGTTTGAGTGGGGGAATCAATTGATCAGTATGTTTCTCTCCCTAACCATGCTTTATTTTCAGAATTCCATGGTTGAAATATTCTCATTGAATTAGTGGATGAACTCAAGCTTGATTGATTCTCTCTTTCGATTTATCACGTTAGAATTGAATTCCTCCACGTAGAATCGCTCATATATCATGTAGAAACTATATGCCTAAGGTTTTATGTTGAAATTTCTCAGTGCATCAAGATGAACAAGCTCGGTGGACTTTTTCGCAAAAGCAAGTGCAAACGTGGTGAGGGCTCAGGGCTCCGGACTGAGCTCGACAAGAAGTACGCCACGGTTTTCTCAACTTAGCAGAGTTGAAGGAGGAATTTGACTACTTGTGTGCAAATTGCAGGGCTCGCCAACCTCGCCAACGCCAACAACTACACCTATGAAGGGCTCACCCATGAGTTCCTCGCCTCCTTCTATGAAGACTACAGGGAGAAAGGTAATGCATGCATGATAAATTTCACCGTTAACCAATGGCCATATCAAATTGCCTATCAAAAATTCTATGATGCTTATGGATTCCCTCAAGAAGGGGAACCAACTGTTACAAACTTGTATAGCATCTCGAGTGCAAATACTTGGGATGTTGTTTCTGTTAATGGTGGTAGGGACTTCTATCATAAGAAGATGTCCACCATTCACAACCCAACCATCCATTACTTTGCTATGTTTCTTGCTAACACTTTGTTAGGAAGAGGAGATACCGGCTCGATGGCCAATGCAGACATGGCCATAATCACCAAGGCGCTCTTCCCTAATGCGCCACAGAGTCCCACTCCTTCAGCTCTATTTCTCCAGCACCTCCGCCACCAGAGCAACAAAAAGAAAGGTGATATTCACATCGGTGGAATGGTAAACCGCCTAATCCAAGCCCTTGAAATTGCAATTCTCATTGCGCAACCTATTGATGGCTCTATACTTATGGATGTCAAATATATAACTACTTGTGGCTTCCTCGGTGTTCACCGAGATAACAGGAGGCTCCGAGCCTATCAATTTGGTTATCTTGACGTTGTGCAGGATGATCAAGTGCCACTTCCTTGCCCGCAAGCCTTCGAGATTCAGGGAAGCGACCACTGGATCCTCACCAAGGATCAAGTGACCGAGATCATGGAGGAGATCTATCCTGACTCGAATGAAGAGGGAGAAGTAGGGCAGTAGGATGAGCAGGAGCAGCAGGAGGAGCAGAAGCAAAACCTTGCTTGGGAGGGACAGCAGCAAGAGGAGCAACCTTGGGACCAATGGCTCCATCAGCAGCAGCAACAATAGGGGTTTAACAACGTCCCCTATCAGGATTTTCTATAGCTCAACCTGCGTGTTGGGGATATTGACCAAACTCTGCATGGAGTAAGTGAAGATGTGAGTGCCTTAACTCACAACTTTAGTAACTTCATGACCTACTTCCCCGGTTACTACCAGCAGCACCAGCATCCGCCACCGAATGACGACAACAACAAAGGATGGCAACATCCTAGGCTTGGGGGAGGTGTGAAAATCTCCAAACTTGCATTCATATTTTTTATTTCTTCTTTTTCTTTTTTTTCTTTTTCAAGAACAGCATGTTTACTTTCAGTTTGCATTCTTAAAACCAAAAACACAAAAAAATTAGCCGTAACCTTTATTTGCAAATATGTTTCTTTGTTTTTCTCGGAGATTTCTCAATTTCAGGTGACTTGGCAATAGGGAAATATAGAGGGGATTCGAATCAAGTACGAGAACGAAGCAAGCAAGAGGAGGTATCACATTCCTTTCATCACCTCTCCTGCAACTTTAAATTGACTCTACAATTATTTACTCGCTTGCACTTGAGTCACTCCCCACCTAGCTTGCTATCTTATAAATTATATTCCCTTGCTAGTGTCCTCTTTTAGCTTTGAAACAATGAGCAATGAACTTGGTTAAAATATTTCTGACATTTTCACAACAAGAAAAATCATTCAAGAGATGACTTGAGTCCATGTTTAGCCCAAAGGATTTGATTTTAGAAACTACTCAAGCCCATTGAGCTTAATGTAAATAGACTCGATAGCACCCTTGAATGAAATTATCTGATAAAATGGATACTTCGAAGTAGTAGAGATTATGCCACCTCTTTTTCTAATAATTATAGTAGGATATTGCTTTACACGTGTCACTACAAATGTTGTCGTACTCCATGGGGAACTATTAACTCCCGCTGGCCAACAAACAATCTAAATGTCGGAAACCACTTGATTTCGGCTATTGAGTTATGTAAAGGTCTGTAGCTGCAATGCTATGACATGTAAAAATTTTACTCTCCTCGTGGTTTTACGTTCCAAGTGAAGCTGTAGTACTCCTCTGACCCACTATTGCTCAACAGTTATCTATTGGCATGGTCACAAGTGCGCAACACAACCCCAATTAACATGTTAAAAACAGTGGCATGATTTCTCTATGAAAGAGTTGAAGTTTTTGAAAAACAAGGAACGGAAAAAGGTGCTTTGAGAGTCTTGAAATTTTGACATGGGAATAGATGAGTTGTTCTTCAATTAAACATTCTTCGTGTAAACTTGAGTACTCTTAATTGATTAAAGGAACAAGAGCAAAAAGTTGTCATCTCTCAATAAGAGGGAAGCCAATAAGATTAGTTTCACTTTCCTAGCTAAACTTTCGAGACTCACTTGGGCATATGATTTAGTTTCTAGCAAGATATATGTGGTTAGGAAGTGAACTCAGTGCAATCTTGTGAATATTTGTATGATCATGTTTAAGATTGCAGGAAATATGAAGAAAAGAGTTTGACACCAATTCAAGCTTGTAAGTTCTTTTATTTCAGTTTCGAATCTCCGCTATCCTTTCTTATTTCCTTGTCACTCGAGGGCGAGCAACATCTAAGCTTGGGGGAGTTGATAGCTGTGAGATTCTACACATTTTTTATGGTTTCTATTGATGGTTTTCGTTTGTATTTGATGGTTTTCTAGATTTAAACGCTAATACTTCGGTAGCGAAGAAGACTTGGTTTTCAATGTGTGCTTCAGCAACTAAACATCATCAGAGGGATTTAAAAGCAAAAACACAATATTTAGACGAAAACAAGCAAGTCCCTTTTTGGAAGCAATCGAGAGGGGGACATAGAAGCTTTAACGAGCAACTATACGGCGAGAATATTTTTCCGTTCGTATAGTTCCTGCCATATAGCTGCCATCTCCTTCGTCTTATTAAAGGGTACAACTTTCGTGAAGAGGCCAAGGTCGAAAACAGAACACACGAGCCACCATACCATCCAGAAGGGAGAAAGAAGGGATCCGGAGAAGAAGGGGAAGACGTTCTTCATCTCGCTCCACGATCTTTGATCTCCAAGACACCACACCTCCATAGCCATTACTTGTACTTTAGAGAGAGAGATATATCCACCTTGCAAGATTAGGGTTTGATATTGTTCTTCCCATCTTGAATTGTGTTGGATTTATTTCTATTTCTTATTGTGGATCTCCATGGTAATATCAAGAAGAACTCCCTTCATTTAATTATATCGATGATGATTTCTTCTCTCATGTGTGAGTAAGTTACCTTGGGCGTGGGAGATGTAGGGGATTGGTGAGATTTGATGTGCCTATATAATTTCCATTAAGTTTGTGGTTGATTTTAATTACTATATTATGTGTGCTTGACTATTTGTGGGATGCTTAATGCCCGTTGTCCAATTAAGGGTCCAGACAACATGATGCTTTGTTCTACATAGATACAATCTTGTTTGCTAGCAGACCGGCGACCCCCGAGTGACACGGGGATATTAATGGAAACTAGTTTGACTCGAGGATAACGAGGAACTACCAAGCTTATTGCATTAGTCCGATCCAATGAGCTTAATTGCTAAGCTACCTGAAGGATCTTAATCGTCTAGTGATTGGCCATGGTTGTGGTAAACAGGCTAGTAGGATTATTGAAGTTGGGATGAAATTTATCAAGAGGAGTTCCGACTAATTATGTGTTGCTCGCCTACACGCATACTTATAAGATTGTAATTGTTACACTTACCACTCATCCACCCAGCACATTCACTATCACCATGAACTGAAACTCCCCATGTCTACTTCATCGTCTACAGAAAACAACAATCGTTCTTTACTTTTATGCTTTTTATTTCTAAATTTTACATTTTAGTTTTATTTAAATACTTTCATTTAAATCCAAATTCTATTCTCATTTTCAACACTTGCAGTCAATTCACTTGAAGATCTGTGACAACTTCGGGTGTGACAGAGACTTCACCAATAAACACTTACATTTGGGCTCCCTGTGAGATCGACATCTTAACTTCTAAACTAGCTACAAACAATCTTTGCACTTGCAGCCATCAGGATGCGGTCAAGCTTTTATTGGCGGTTGGTTAACATTGGTTTGGTGTTGAGTACTAGTAGTTCTCATCTAGTAGTACAGGTTGGTTAACATTGGTTTGGTGTTGAGTACTAGTAGTTCTCATCTAGTAGTACAGGTTGGTTAACATTGGTTTGGTGTTGAGTACTAGTAGTTCTCATCTAGTAGTACAGTTTTATACATGCAAGCAAGTTTTGGGGCTAGATCTACGGTGAACAGTAATAATAAGTTCAAATTTATTTATGAGGTGAATCGGTATAATGCCCCCAAACCACACAATATGTGTGCGACCTGAACAATTAAATGCAATAAGTATATACCATTTATAAAAATAGGGTCTCGGCAAAAGGGGTCACACATGTGTTTTCGCGATCTTGGGTCAGGGGTTCCACGGGGTTTAGCTCGCGGGGATCGGTCTTCGGACACCAAGAACGGGCTTCGGAATCTACGGGCGATCTTGGCGCTTCGTGGAAGGGGACCTTGGGTCGAGCATCGCTGTCTCCAGATTCTGGATCCCGGTGGTTGATGTCGGTCTCGAGTGGCGCCGGCGGTAGACGAACTTGGCGGATCACGGCGGTCTTGTCGTTGATGAAGATCTTGTCGCTTTGTATGGGTTCTCCATGAGTTGCTCTTGGCATCGGTTTTCGTGGTACTTGGGTCTTTGGACGATCTTGTCGAGATCTTGCGGGATTTTCGTCAAACATGTGGTGAGCATCATGCTTAATTGGAAAACACCACAAACAAAATCACGAATCTAAGCATGCATGTGCGCACGAGCGACAGGGGACACAGGGGAAGCGACAGGGAGGACGCACATCGGAGGAAGACGACGCAGGGTCTCATGGGATGGGCCCTTGGCCGCGGAGGCGATGATGGGGTTGCAGTGAGAGAGGGGCACGCATCTAGGGAGGTAGCAGACGGAGGCAAGTCTGCGAGCGACGATGCCTGGAGGTCCTGACGGCAAGGTGGACAACACCAGGGAGGTGCTCGGGGAGGAGGCGAACGACGAGGAAGCGGGGCACGGGCGTTCGGGCAGTGGCGCCAAGGTTGCAGGGGAGGTGAGGGGGCCCGTGGCGTTACGATATGGTGGCATCAACGTCCTCGGGGAGGCGAACAATGGGCAGGGTCGCCGCTGGCAGGGACGAAGGCAAAGGGGAGGACGGCCAGCAAAGACAAGCTGAGGGCAGCGGCGGAAGGGCGGCCGCATGGGAGGCGCTGGAAGGCGGCTCGGTGAGAATGCCATGAGGTGGCGGGGAAGTCATGCTCGCGGTCGGGGGTGAGGTCGTCCTGGAGAGAGCGGGGCGGCAGGCTCGTAGGGCGGTGTGGTGAGGGCCGGCGGCAGCGGAAGGACGGTGGGGAGGAAGACAGGTGGCGCCTGGACGTGCGGGGCTCACCGGGAGGAGCTCTGTCGGCGGGGAGGCCGCGGTGGTGGACCGGGTCAGGCACAGGTGGAGAGCAGAGGGCAGCGGCGGCTGCTCGTGCGCGAGGAGAGGGGTAGGCGGCGCCACGGGGGAGGCTCGCACGAGGAGGCTGAGGGAGCCCGTGGCAACGGCGGCGGTGGCCAAGAGCACTGAGGGAGGCGGCGAATGAGCGAGGGACGCGGGGAGAGAGGAGCAAGGGAGGGGGTTGGGGTAGGTGGGGGACGCGCGATCGATGCGGGTGTGGGGATCGTGTAGAGCAAGGTGGGGCCGGGATGGTCGGCAAACCTGGCCAACGGGACGCTTCTTAATGTGCCGGCACGTGGGCCCGTGAAAAAAGCCCGTCACCGGCCCGGCCCGGCCCGTGGCGTGCTAGGCCCGTGCTAGCCTGTGAAGGAGCAGGGTCGTGTCTGGGCCGTGGCATGAGGCACGCGTGCCGGCCCGGCACGGCCTGTTAAGCTGGCGTCAGGTGAAAGCTGGAAAATATAGAGGCAAAATAAAATCCAAGAGGGATCGAACTCACGATCTCTTCCTGCCGCAGCGCCCCTTTGACCACCGGACCACCTAATGCTAGTTGTAATAGGGGCGACGTGGTACTTTTTGTATATTTGTTGGACGGGCCAGCCAAAAAAATTAACAGGCCCGCGTGCCTAACGTGCCACGGGCCGGCCCGCGAAGCGTCGGGGCCGGGCTCGGGCCGCGCAGCCGGGCATGCATGTCGGCCTAGCACGGCACGTGAGCTAGGCGGGCCGCTTCGGTCCGTGCCGGGCCAGCCCATTGGCCAGGTTTGGTGGTCGGCCCTGGCGGCCGCGTGGGGATCGGGATGGGAAGTGTTCGGTGCGGCCAGGGAGTGGGGCCAGCACTGGGAGAGAGAGAGGAGGTGGAACTAGGGTTAGGGTTTGGGGTGGTACTAGGGTTTAATCTAGTGGGGTGGTAGGTTGCTTGCTTGTTGAGCTTTGGGCCTGACAGGCTGGCGGCCTCCCCCACAAAATATTTTTGGTTTTTATTATTTTGTTTTTAAAAAGATTTGGTAAATAGTTTAAGACAAATACAAGATCCAGATGGACCAAGAGTTTTGATTTGAAATTTAAGGAGGGCTAATTTAGAAAGCAACATAGTATTTAGCGAAAAAGTTTTAGGGAAAAATAATATCATGATGATGTCCCTGATGATGCACAAAGATACAGACATGCGGTTTTCTAGTAGTGATTTTATCGGGGTGCTACACACCCGCGTGGAGAACACCTGTGATCAGTTCTATAAGATGTTGTTAATGCCGGGTGGGTTAGGCCCAGTTCTTTTGGCGGCTCTCCGAGAATCTTCCCTACCCCCAGCTTTCTAGGGAAGCTGGCTCAAAAATATTATGAGGCTTTCAAAGTGGTTGAGAATAAACTAATTTAGAAGCCTCAAATTTTTTTGCAACCGGCTTCCCCAGGAAGCTGGGGGTAGGGCAGCTTCTTGAAGAAGCCACTAAAATAACTGGGCCTTAGACGTGCGTAGCATACCCAACACCTTTTTGCCAATGTTTGGCGGTGAGTATCCGGACGCCATCAAGCTGAAGATCTGCAAAGCCTGAAGCTAGGATGTCGACCTGAGGAAGCAAGATGGCAAGTTTATCCTTGACGAAGGATGGCTAGATTTTGTCAATGCACATGACTTAAAGGTAGGATACTTTCTGGTACTCAAGAAGCTTTACACCATATCCTTTAAGGTGATGGTATTTTCTCATGATAACTACAAGAAGGTGATCAGATGTACAGGTTATTATCCATCATTTGATCAACAATTTACTAGTATATCATAGGTGTATTAATACAGTGACAGTATGTTTTTAATTATAACTACTTTGTAAAGAGGTGGTCTATAACTATACCCCTCTAGTGATACATTTTGTTGGAACAACATGGTACTTGATGGTGCTAGGCTCCAATGTGTAAGTATTTACTGTACTATGTTTGTAGCAAAATAAAATTCTAGTGTACTACTGCTAGCAGTGGCGGAGACACTGGCCGACATGCCCATGCTCAGTTGGTTAACTCCACTGAAATACTATAAGAAAACTAAGATAGAAAGAGGAGATTTTCTAGGAAGACACTCAACTAATCAACTGTATATATACTCTTTGCCCAGGCTTAAATTATGAGCTAGATCCGACACTTACTGATAGTATTGTACCACCTTTGTTCCATATTATGATCCTTTTGAGCAAACTAATACTGCTAGTAGTAGTAGTTCGTATACAAGTGTACTACTACTAGGTACTTTACACACTAACGGGTCAGTGGAATCTTTATGCCCAAAACCCTAGGAGCTGTAAATAAACATCATATGGTCAAATAAGACAATAGTAACTCTAGTCTGCATTGTTGGTCAAACAAGACAGTAAGAAAGAAAGCACTGTGTATTTTGTATGAACCCGCCATCACTTGGACAAGCCGATGTGTTCTGTTGTGTATTTTATATGGAGGTTTGCTACTTCTAATCTATTTTGTAGTAATAAATATGTACTGGTATTTTTTCAAATCGATCGATTGAGTGTAAAATATGGTCTCTCTTTCCTTTTGAGTCATGGCCTTGCTACAACTATTGAAAAAAACTATTGAATTTCATCGTCTCCATTGCTAAATCTATCATTTCTTTTGGCCATTGTCTGTACTGCTGAATCAGTCACTTTGAAATGCTGCTGAATATGAACTGGAAATTTGCCGATGTTTTTTCTTTCTTATTTTGTACTGTCGTATCTGTCAAATTGTAACTACCTCGGTGAATTACGCTCCTAGTTACAAGCCTGGATGAACGGAAATGGTTGAAATAGTACGGTGGGGCCCAAATGCCACTCACAGGTAGACCTTTCGGCCGTCCCAACCATTTCCAAACATCGGGACAAGAACGGGCGGCGTAATCGGCAGGCGAAGGGATCAACTACATACACAAATGAGTATGTATGCAAGCCACCATACAACAGTACATCAGAGCCATTCCATCTAAAAAGAAAGGAAATATAGCAACGCCATACGGCAAGATCCAAATATCCTAGATAGATATAATAGTTTAGGATATCTCCTCATACATCAATCAACAGAGTATCAGGCGGAAGGGGAAGACACAATCCGAGTACGGATAAGAAGCAAATCGGCATAAGATGCCCCATAAATAAGCAGATCCCGCCCACAGATCTCACGGATCCCCGTTCCCGGAATCTCTACACCGAATGATCGTTGCCCACATCGTCCGTCTCTTCCACCCAGTATCCATCTTGCGAGGGTACCTGTTCATCTGAACCAATAATTTATCGTGTGAGACCCTAGGGGTACTCAGCAAGTCTTTATGCCTCTAAAGGGGACACAACCTGGGGTGACGCAATTGCAGCAAAAGATAAACCCTAGCAATTCTATAGATACTCGCTAACCATCCGCCTAACCAGAGATAGACGGATGTCCGTGAATTAATAACAACAGTTATAACAGTTATAGCGGTAATCTTAACAGATCCATCCTCCTCCTCGCTTACCGACGAGGAAGCGGACGAACAACCCCCCATCCGTTGGCAGTTTTATTATCCATTCCATGAGTGTTGCACTATTTACTAGTCAGGTACCTAGTCTAGTCAAATTAAAAGCGGTACTTTAGTTATGCTTGTCTATGATCGAGAAACTGTGCTCCAAGTCGTCCATAACCGCGGACACGGCTTTCAGAAAGTTTTACCCTGCAGGGGTGCACAAATAGCAACACACACTCGATATGCCTCGGAAAAACCAAATCAAAACCCAACGAGGCAGTCACGACAAAGCAATCACAGGATTCAGAAATATTTCAGGGGGCCACCCCATTGAGCTACCCGCAACGAAGTTAGCTGACTCCGAGACGGCCTCAAGGTTTGCGCCAGTGGCTGTGAACGACTGGGAACCCGAAAATGTGACTGGGCTTGTCGACACCGCGAAAACACTCCGCTTTCCTAAACAGTACAGTGTGCAGTACCTCGCACAATTTAAATAAAGCAGTAAAGCATGGCATAAGTACAGGATAGTAAATAAAACCTCAAACTAGTTTGTGGCCCCAAGAAATAAGAATGAATCAAGCTCTGGCTCAGGGGGGTTCATAAGCCTCCCGGATGTGGATAGCGCGAATATTCTTGGAACAGGAATCAAGTACTCGGGGTCTTACGGGACACAAGTGAGCCTGAAAAACCAAATAGCGAATATGGCTCACCGATGCCACTTTCATTAGTTATCCCATTACTACTCAGGTTAAGTTGTATAGGTACCTCGTTATCCATCAAACACTCACATACCCTACACATGCTGTTCTACGACTCGCATGGCTCAAACAACTCCTGTAGTAAGGGCTCATGGGATGGAGGAACAAGCTTCGGTGGGGTTTAAATGTAAAGGCTATGCAGTACTTGGGATTCAATTTAATGCAATCGCGACTCAATGATGCAAGAATAAGATAGAGGCAATAGGTACTATATGTATGCAAGCATGTGGTAGTGCTTGCCTGGCAGCTCAGTTGAAGCAAGGGATGGATCTGGGTAGTGCTCCTGGTTCTCTTGATATATCCCTTGCTCAGCGTCTATTCGAAGAAGAACCAAACAAACAAGGGCCAACATAAATAAAGTGCACAAGCATATGAATTAAGTGAGACAAGCAAACAATCATGCCATGATGAATGATGCACAATTTGCATGGCATTAAGGTAGCATGGCATGGGTTAGGTGTGGAATACAAGAATAAACCATTTTATTGAGTTTTGGCCACATTTTATCCTCATATTAGTTGCTGTACACATTATATTTATATGATGCATGCTGCAAAACAGATAATGGAATGCATAAACAGAAAGGTCTCGTCGAGTTAAACATTTTAGACATATTATTTGTTAAATTTGGAGTTATAAAACAAAAGTTATTAATGAAATAAGGTAAAAGGGCATTTATTTGTAATTTTAATTAACTTGGAAATTAAAGTGTCCAAAATATATTTTGGAGGGTATATTTGAATTCCTCACATTTTTCTGATTTGAAAACATATATTATATGTATTATTTGGAATTATATTCCAAGAGTTATTTAAAACAGAAATAAATTTGAATTTAAAATAATTTTGAAAAAAGTTTGAATTTAAACAGATTACAGAAATACTTTTGTAACTCAGATTAAGCCAGCCACAGACACTGACGGGTGGGCCACGCGCTGACTCAGCAACACACGCGCACAGGAATGTTTTACACCGCGGCTAAACTAGCTACAGCAGATGACAGGTGGGGCCACGGCACACGCGGACTCACGTGTCAGCGAACGGGCGCGCGGGGATGCCAGGCGGGGCCGAGCTGGAGCGCGGGTTAAGGCCGGAGATACTAGGGGGCTTTTCTGCAAAACTCCACCGAGACAGACAGATGGGCCAGGCTGGACCGCGGGTTGCGCACGCAAAACAGCAGGGGGTTATCAGCAAAAAGTGCGGCCGTCCTGTAGATCTTCTTTCTCTGCCTGCGGACAGATCGGTGCTCGCGCGCGGTGCAGAGCGGGGTGGGGGATCAAACGCGGGACCTAGGGCTCGCGCGCGGAGGCGGAGCCACTGCGGTAGGTTGGGGTTGGTGTCAGGGAGGTGGGCGAGGCCTAGATAGGGTTTCTGCGACGCTACAGCGAGGAGGACCGAGCGCGACGCTGGCGCACCGAGGGTGTTCGTCGGATTGTCTGGCGCGTACAGGCAACGACAGCTAGGCGGAGCGTGGCAGGGGGGTGGAGAGGCTCACCGTGAGGGCGTCGGTGTAGGTGGATCGGGCTGGGAGGCAGGGGATCGTCGACGTGGCTCGCGGACAGCGGCTAGGGTTTGTCGTCGGGGCGGCGGTGGTTCTGGTGGCTCCCGTGCTCCTCCTCGGCGACGGCGCGTTCAGGGCGATGCAGGGGAGCGTCCACGACTTCCTCGACAGCCTTGAGCGCCACGCCTCCGGCTGGTGTGAGTAGGGCGGTGGAGGCCGAGGGTTTTGCCGGTGATGGGGTAGCGGCGGCGATGGAGAAGAAGGAAGGAGGGGAGGGCAGGCGCCTGGGGTGGATCTGGGGCAGAGGAGAGCCAGGGGACGGTGGTATATAGCAGAGAGGGAGAGGGGGTGCCGTGGGGGAGTGGTTGGAGATAAAGGTGGCTCGGCCACCTTTTCTTCCTCCACCCTCACATGCTCGGGCAGGGTCGGGCGAGGGCATGCAGGTGGGGCCAGGGCGAGGCCAGGCAGGCAGGGGAGGAGAGAGGACAGGCTCGGGTGGTGGGGTCCTCATGGCAGAGAGAGAGAGCTAGGGAGAGAGAGGTGAGGCTCGGGTAGGGTTAGAGCTAGGCTCGGGTTAGGGTTTGGGGGTTGGTAGCTAGGGCAGGGAGAGGGTAGCTCGACCAGGGGGAGGGTGGCTAGGTGGGGCCAGCTAGATAGAGAGAAGAGAGAGGCCGAGAGAGAGGGGTGGTGGACTTAGGGTTTAGGTGGAAGGGGATATGGGGGTTAGGGTTAGATGGGGTATGGTTTAGAGAGGTGAGGTAAGAGCGATGAGTGGTATGGTAGCTAGGGTTTTGCCTTAGTCAAGATCAAGCCAAGCACATGCCAAGCTCCAACTAGATCAAGCTAAGAAAAGAGAGGGAGGGTGAGATCTAGGGTTTTAGAGCTAGCATGCTCCAAACATAGATCAAGCAAGAGCATGTGGAAAAAGAGAGAGAGATGGATAGGGTGATTCCTTGTGACTAGATCAAGCATGGTTAAGACAAGCTCAAGCACCCACAAGATCTAGACAAGGAAAAGAGAGGGATGTGATGAGAGGGTTTAAGCTAGATCAACTTAGATCAAGCCAAAAGAAAGGATAGAGATAGAGAGAGATGATGATCCACTCAAGATTTAGATAAAAACCAAAGGACAAGCAAAAGGTGGTACTTGCATGGCCCATGCAAAATATTTATTGCCATGTAGTTTCTTGTGAAAACAATATTATTACATGGCATGATTATTATGCATTCCCAAAATTGGAATAAAAGCCAAGCAAAAAGAATTAAAAAGGATGCCCCATGTGGAATAGATGGAGATGACCATGTTTGAATAGAAATGGGACTTGCTAGTGTGTATGTGCCACTAGGTATTTAGTAAGCCCAAAAATATCCAAGCAGGATAATAACCCCAAAACAACACATATGGAAGCTAGGAAAAGGTTCCACTCACAAGGCATGCAAAAGTGGCCATGTGGCTCCCATATATCAATAATGTGAAAACAATATGATGCTAAGATGAGAGCATGTGGAAAAGAATTGGATCCCTCCCAACCCACATGAGCTAGAGGTAAACTCAAATAAAGTGCAAAGCTCATATTTAGTTGGATGGTGGAATTATAAGGTGGTGAAAGAAAGGTGGTGGAGTTAATAAAAGATATGCCCCCAACTCAACTTGGGCATTTAAACAATATATCAAGACCCAAATACAATATCAAGAGGCAACTACAATTAATAATGCATATGAGAGAAGAACCAAATGAAAAAGGGTTTTATATGATGCTCAAATGCAAGGAGGCATGATGACATGAGCATGATATATTTATGATGCAGCAATTATATATAGGAGGTAGCATATATAGACTAGGCTAGTAGCATTGCAATTGTTAGACAATTGGGATGCTACAACTCTCCCCCACTAAACAAGAATCTCGCCCCGAGATTCCTAGGAAAAAGGAAAACAACACAAGGAGAGACGGGTGTTCGAACGAAGGTGACCCTCACGTTCCCAAGTTGATAAACAACGGAATGGCGCGACCACTACACCTTGCAAAACTTGCTAGACTTGTTGCGAGTCTTGCGTTTTGCTTGAGAAACAACGGTTAGAAGAGATGAAGGACTGTCGTGAGACAAGAAGGATAGGATGGACATAGCTCCGGTTTTCTCAAGAAACATGATAAAAGAAAAGAACCACTTGTGAAAGGAAGGAGAAGATGATGTATCATGGATAAAGAAGGACACACCGTTAAGATTAAAGATTACTGATACGATAGAGGATGGATCTTTGTGTCGCCGGAAGGAAAAGAGCTAGACTGGAGAGGTTTTGAACCACTATGACAATAGCATCGTATCTTCTCTCGGATTTGAGAAATGAAGTTCGGAAACAATATTGCCTTCAAACAATAGAGTCCCTTGATATCAATAGAAAGATTTAGTTAGACATCATCGGATTAGATTCTTCATGCGCCGGTAAGACCCAACGGATCACGCAATTGAGGTGCGTGGATATAACTTCCAGAGACGGATGTGAAGCCAGATCACGGTGGGATCCTGAGAAACAAAGAATATGGAGGATCTGGAGTTTATTGTAGAGATACCTATTGCTTTCTTTATCCTTGAGGCTAACGCAATAGATTTGCGGCGGATGGCATTAACCATAATTGTCTTTACCACAGCAAAAGAATTGATGAAACAAAGAGAGAGATAGTTTTCTTTCATCTTGTTTGGGGATGTCGAGCACCGGTAGAAAGACGAGGACCGAAAAGAGTTTGCGTTTGTTTCCACCAGATAATTGAAGATTTTGCTCCGTGTAGAAAGGCGAGATCACCAACCAGAGATTATTGATTTCTTTCTTCGAGAGAGCACTCCGGAAAAAACAAGGACGGAAGTCAAAGTATCGAGGGATAAAGGCCACTTCTAACTTCCGTGGAATGAGTGAAATCACAATAATTCCCCAATTCAATGTACAAGAGAGAATGATAAGAGTAGTGGTATGGTAGCTACTCCATCCCGCACTCAAAGCATTACTCCGCACATGAATAGGAAAACTAAGTAACCCAACTACCGAAACAGACTGAAGATATTGACACGAAGAGCTCATGGAACTCCGTAAGAAAACAAGGATAGATGCAAACGATTCACCGGATCCAAGATGGATAAAGGTGATGATGTTGTCGTCATGTCGGAAGTACCACGCCACCGGAAAGATATGGAGGAAGATTATGGAGAACAACTGCAAGATTCCACAGATTAAGAAAAAGATAGCACCACTTGCACAGAAGGAATACACGATCTGGAAAGGTCTTCATGGCCTCCGGTGGATTGAGCATAGACGATAGAGCGAGAGGGTTTCAAGAGATTACTTGACGAGACTGAGGTGAAAAGAACTCCATGTTGTTCTTGAAACGATTGAGAGAGATTTAGCAGTCTTGAGGATAAACTTTAGCAGAACGACGATGATAACTTGCCAACAAGGAACAACTCCGGATTGGTTGAAGATGGAAGATGGAATTAACAATGAACTTGCTGATTCTAGAATTGAAGCGATCTATTTAGCAGAAGGACGTGGCCGAGATAGGTGACTTCAAAAAGTCAGAACTCTCACTTTGAGACTTTGCACACAGGCATTGCTCACGAAGCTTGAGAGAAAGAGACACAGATGATCTTCCATGTCCTTCCATTGATATGGAATAGGCAAGTATATTATCAACATATACCACCATGGATTAACAAGATATTCCCAGAATACCAAGTTCAAGAGGCGGGAGAAACAAACAAATGTTCGAAACACTTTCTGAGCTCAACGTTCTTTGAAAGATCAACGTTACGAGCACGGGTTCATGTTGAAAGAGATGCACTGGCAGAATAGATTATCTGGTCCTTCGGAAGAAAAAGAGATGTCACCTGGTTCACATTGTCGATCGGATCACCGGTTACAAAGATAAGGAGATCTTGGTTAAGAACCGATGATATAGCTTTGCTTATGGTGTGAGCTATCAGAGACGAAAAAGATGTGCAGATATGGAGTTCAAAAAGATGTGCAGCATGATAGATAGATTATAGACCGCCGTAGTGCTTTGAGAAAACTCCGGATTGCCAAAGATGCTTGAATATGCATAGATATGATCACGGTGTAACTCAATTCACAGGAGATAACCGTCACCATTTAGCTATGCCGAGAGCCAAATTACAATCACCAGTATCGGATCGACACATGTTATGTAATTAGCCCAAGAGAATTGGAGACGACAAGAAACTCCAGGATTAAGCGCCGGTGACAAAAGAATGAGTTAGCATGGACATGCTGATGAAAGGGAGATAGATAATGTTTCACACACGACTGAAAAGGAGTGTGGAAACACAGATGTATCAAAGAAAAAAAATTCCGCATTTTTCGGCATTAAAATACCAATAGATGCGCAAAATCACTTATCAGGTAGAGATTAGCAATAGATGCTTCCACAGAATGAGGAGCTGCTAGAAGGAAGGACACCCTTGAGAAGATGGCACCGGTTAACAAGGAGTCAGATAGATCGCGCCGGTTTTCAGAAGCCTGTCAGTATGGAATGAACCAACAGTTGATAACCAAAAGGCAGATAGAGATAACAAACTGGATGCAACAGATAGACAAGGATTTACACACACACACACACACTTTCTATGGTACTACGGAAACCCAGAACACGTGAATCCTAGTTTGAATTTTAAGAAGAGGATCGAAAACGTTACACTTCCTTACCAGAAAAGGGTGGTGGTTGGGTAAGAAGAAAAATGGAAGCAGTCCTACTCTCACGTTTTGTTTTTCCCTAGTATACATAACTACCAAAATATTTGCTAGACAGACAACGACCATTTGGCTGAGACCCTGAAGGGCGGGATGGCTCTGATACCAATTGTAACTACCTCGGTGAATTACGCTCCTAGTTACAAGCCTGGATGAACGGAAATGGTTGAAATAGTATGGTGGGGCCCAAATGCCACTCACAGGTAGACCTTTCGGCCGTCCCAACCATTTCCAAACATCGGGACAAGAACGGGCGACGTAATCGGCAGGCGAAGGGATCAACTACATACACAAATGAGTATGTATGCAAGCCACCATACAACAGTACATCAGAGCCATTCCATCTAAAAAGAAAGGAAATATAGCAACGCCATACGGCAAGATCCAAATATCCTAGATAGATATAATAGTTTAGGATATCTCCTCATACATCAATCAACAGAGTATCAGGCGGAAGCGTAAGACACAATCCGAGTACGGATAAGAAGCAAATCGGCATAAGATGCCCCATAAATAAGCAGATCCCGCCCACAGATCTCACGGATCCCCATTCCCGGAATCTCTACACCGAATGATCGTTGCCCACATCGTCCGTCTCTTCCACCCAGTATCCATCTTGCGAGGGTACCTGTTCATCTGAACCAATAATTTATCGTGTGAGACCCTAGGGGTACTCAGCAAGTCTTTATGCCTCTAAAGGGGACACAACCTGGGGTGACGCAATTGCAGCAAAAGATAAACCCTAGCAATTCTATAGATACTCGCTAACCATCTGCCTAACCAGAGATAGACGGATGTCCGTGAATTAATAACAACAGTTATAACAGTTATAGCGGTAATCTTAACAGATCCATCCTCCTCCTCGCTTACCGACGAGGAAGCGGACGAACAACCCCCCATCCGTTGGCAGTTTTATTATCCATTCCATGAGTGTTGCACTATTTACTAGTCAGGTACCTAGTCTAGTCAAATTAAAAGTGGTACTTTAGTTATGCTTGTCTATGATCGAGAAACTGTGCTCCAAGTCGTCCATAACCGCGGACACGGCTTTCAGAAAGTTTTACCCTGTAGGGGTGCACAAATAGCAACACACACTCGATATGCCTCGGAAAAACCAAATCAAAACCCAACGAGGCAGTCACGACAAAGCAATCACAGGATTCAGAAATATTTCAGGGGGCCACCCCATTGAGCTACCCGCAACGAAGTTAGCTGACTCCGAGACGGCCTCAAGGTTTGCGCCAGTGGCTGTGAACGACTGGGAACCCAAAAATGTGACTGGGCTTGTCGACACCGCGAAAACACTCCGCTTTCCTAAACAGTACAGTGTGTAGTACCTCGCACAATTTAAATAAAGCAGTAAAGCATGGCATAAGTACAGGATAGTAAATAAAACCTCAAACTAGTTTGTGGCCCCAAGAAATAAGAATGAATCAAGCTCTGGCTCAGGGGGGTTCATAAGCCTCCCGGATGTGGATAGCACGAATATTCTTGGAACAGGAATTAAGTACTCGGGGTCTTACGGGACACAAGTGAGCCTGAAAAACCAAATAGCGAATATGGCTCACCGATGCCACTTTCATTAGTTATCCCATTACTACTCAGGTTAAGTTGTATAGGTACCTCGTTATCCATCAAACACTCACATACCCTACACATGCTGTTCTACGACTCGCATGGCTCAAACAACTCCTGTAGTAAGGGCTCATGGGATGGAGGAACAAGCTTCGGTGGGGTTTAAAAGTAAAGGCTATGCAGTACTTGGGATTCAATTTAATGCAATCGCGACTCAATGATGCAAGAATAAGATAGAGGCAATAGGTACTATATGTATGCAAGCATGTGGTAGTGCTTGCCTGGCAGCTCAGTTGAAGCAAGGGATGGATCTGGGTAGTGCTCCTGGTTCTCTTGATATATCCCTTGCTCAGCGTCTATTCGAAGAAGAACCAAACAAACAAGGGCCAACATAAATAAAGTGCACAAGCATATGAATTAAGTGAGACAAGCAAACAATCATGCCATGATGAATGATGCACAATTTGCATGGCATTAAGGTAGCATGGCATGGGTTAGGTGTGGAATACAAGAATAAACCATTTTATTGAGTTTTGGCCATATTTTATCCTCATATTAGTTGCTGTACACATTATATTTATATGATGCATGCTGCAAAACAGATAATGGAATGCATAAACAGAAAGGTCTCGTCGAGTTAAACATTTTAGACATATTATTTGTTAAATTTGGAGTTATAAAACAAAAGTTATTAATTAAATAAGGTAAAAGGGCATTTATTTGTAATTTTAATTAACTTGGAAATTAAAGTGTCCAAAATATATTTTGGAGGGTATATTTGAATTCCTCACATTTTTCTGATTTGAAAACATATATTATATGTATTATTTGGAATTATATTCCAAGAGTTATTTAAAACAGAAATAAATTTGAATTTAAAATAATTTTGAAAAAAAGTTTGAATTTAAACAGATTACAGAAATACTTTTGTTACTCAGATTAAGCCAGCCACAGACGCTGACGGGTGGGCCACGCGCTGACTCAGCAACACACGCGCACAGGAATGTTTTACACCGCGACTAAACTAGCCACAGCAGATGACAGGTGGGGCCACGGCACACGCGGACCCACGTGTCAGCGAACGGGCGCGCGGGGCTGCCAGGCGGGGCCGAGCTGGAGCGCGGGTTAAGGCCGGAGATACCAGGGGGCTTTTCTGCAAAACTCCACCGAGAGAGACAGATGGGCCAGGCTGGACCGCGGGTTGCGCACGCAAAACAACAGGGGGTTATCAGCAAAAAGTGCGGCCGTCCTGTAGATCTTCTTTCTCTGCCTGCGGACAGATCGGTGCTCGCGCGTGGTGCAGAGTGGGGTGGGGGATCGAACGCGGGACCTACGGCTCGCGCGCGGAGGCGGAGCCACTGCGGTAGGTTGGGGTTGGTGTCAGGGAGGTGGGCGAGGCCTAGATAGGGTTTCTGCGACGCTACAGCGAGGAGGACCGAGCGCGACGCCGGCGCACCGAGGGTGTTCGTCGGATTGTCTGGCGCGTACAGGCAACGACAGCGAGGCGGAGCGTGGCAGGGGGGTGGAGAGGCTCACCGTGAGGGCGTCGGTGTAGGTGGATTGGGCTGGGAGGCAGGGGATCGTCGACGTGGCTCGCGGACGGCGGCTAGGGTTTGTCGTCGGGGCGGCGGTGGTTCTGGCGGCTCCCGTGCTCCTCCTCGGTGACGGCGCGTTCAGGGCGATGCAGGGGAGCGTCCACGACTTCCTCGACAGCCTTGAGCGCCACGCCTCCGGCTGGTGTGAGTAGGGCGGTGGAGGCCGAGGGTTTTGCCGGCGATGGGGTAGCGGCGGCGATGGAGAAGAAGGAAGGAGGGGAGGGCAGGCGCCTGGGGTGGATCTGGGGCAGAGGAGAGCCAGGGGACGGTGGTATATAGCAGAGAGGGAGAGGGGGTGCCGTGGGGGAGTGGTTGGAGATAAAGGTGGCTCGGCCACCTTTTCTTCCTCCACCCTCACATGCTCGGGCAGGGTCGGGCGAGGGCATGCAGGTGGGGCCAGGGCGAGGCCAGGCAGGCAGGGGAGGAGAGAGGACAGGCTCGGGTGGTGGGGTCCTCATGGCAGAGAGAGAGAGCTAGGGAGAGAGAGGTGAGGCTCGGGTAGGGTTAGAGCTAGGCTCGGGTTAGGGTTTGGGGGTTGGTAGCTAGGGCAGGGAGAGGGTAGCTCGACCAGGGGGAGGGTGGCTAGGTGGGGCCAGCTAGATAGAGAGAAGAGAGAGGCCGAGAGAGAGGGGTGGTGGACTTAGGGTTTAGGTGGAAGGGGATATGGGGGTTAGGGTTAGATGGGGTATGGTTTAGAGAGGTGAGGTAAGAGCGATGAGTGGTATGGTAGCTAGGGTTTTGCCTTAGTCAAGATCAAGCCAAGCACATGCCAAGCTCCAACTAGATCAAGCTAAGAAAAGAGAGGGAGGGTGAGATCTAGGGTTTTAGAGCTAGCATGCTCCAAACATAGATCAAGCAAGAGCATGTGGAAAAAGAGAGAGAGATGGATAGGGTGATTCCTTGTGACTAGATCAAGCATGGTTAAGACAAGCTCAAGCACCCACAAGATCTAGACAAGGAAAAGAGAGGTTTGTGATGATAGGGTTTAAGCTAGATCAACTTAGATCAAGCCAAAAGAAAGGATAGAGATAGAGAGAGATGATGATCCACTCAAGATTTAGATAAAAACCAAAGGACAAGCAAAAGGTGGTACTTGCACGGCCCATGCAAAATATTTATTGCCATGTAGTTTCTTGTGAAAACAATATTATTACATGGCATGATTATTATGCATTCCCAAAATTGGAATAAAAGCCAAGCAAAAAGAATTAAAAAGGATGCCCCATGTGGAATAGATGGAGATGACCATGTTTGAATAGAAATGGGACTTGCTAGTGTGTATGTGCCACTAGGTATTTAGTAAGCCCAAAAATATCCAAGCAGGATAATAACCCCAAAACAACACATATGGAAGCTAGGAAAAGGTTCCACTCACAAGGCATGCAAAAGTGGCCATGTGGCTCCCATATATCAATAATGTGAAAACAATATGATGCTAAGATGAGAGCATGTGGAAAAGAATTGGATCCCTCCCAACCCACATGAGCTAGAGGTAAACTCAAATAAAGTGCAAAGCTCATATTTAGTTGGATGGTGGAATTATAAGGTGGTGAAAGAAAGGTGGTGGAGTTAATAAAAGATATGCCCCCAACTCAACTTGGGCATTTAAACAATATATCAAGACCCAAATACAATATCAAGAGGCAACTACAATTAATAATGCATATGAGAGAAGAACCAAATGAAAAGGGTTTTATATGATGCTCAAATGCAAGGAGGCATGATGACATGAGCATGATATATTTATGATGCAGCAATTATATATAGGAGGTAGCATATATATAGACTAGGCTAGTAGCATTGCAATTGTTAGACAATTGGGATGCTACACGAATCCTACTTAGTAAAGTATTTCATATAACTAATATTGATGTACTGGTACTTTTTTTAGATCAAGTGCAGTAGTTAGTCTTGCTTTTGTTTTGAAACATGGTCTTTTCTCTATCTAGATGAGACTTGGGCATTTTGGGTTGTATCGGGATCACATAGGAATTAATGTAAGAAGAAGGTACTCAAAGCAGACTCGATCGTCAGTTTTGCATGCTCTAATGGTCGAGTGTGTTTGGAGAAAAGGGAAAACTGATTGTGCGACAAGGTTTTAAGAGCTGAAACAAGAACTGGTTCTCTATGTACTGCTATTGTATTTCAATGTTTGTATTGCTGAATCGCTCACTTTAAAATGCTGCTGAATGTGAACTGCGAATCTGTTGATAATTTTTCTAACTTATTCTGTACTACAGTTTATATAAATATCTGCCAAAAGAATTATCAATTTATTCCCCTCCCTCTCTGAGGTATTTTTTTTGAATTCGGCCGAGCCACAGCAAAATGCAATTTTTATATACCAGGAGAATAAATCTAGCTTATCCGGGCCCTCTTTAGCCCAGAACATTTTAATTCAGCTTTTTAGGGGTCTGGAACTGGTGACAATAGCCCAGGCAAATTTGAGAAAGGAGCCCATGAAGAATATCCTATGGAGTATAGCCCATGTAGAATAGCCAAACTATTTTTAATTCGGCCTTTTGGACATAGCCCCCCACCTCTCATTTTTTTTAAAAAAATTATGCCTATAGTTTTTTTAGAGCGTCTGCAGTTTTTAGTTTAGCTACCAGGAGCGCCGCCTTATTATTTGATGGGGATAAAAAAATTCAAAAAAGTCTTTTTAAGGAGACAAATCCGTAAGTTATAATATTAAAGTTTAATATTCTATTATATTAGCTCTTTCTTTCGTAGTGGCAAGGCACCCAGTTCACCGCTGCTGAGGTCTCGAGTTTGAATCCTAGGCAATTTATGTTAATATAGAGTTATTTTTTTGTACTCTAAGGCTGACATCTGGGATCCGGATAAACAGCTTCTAGTATATACACACGTTTAATACAAATAAAGATACAAATAAAGGTTGACATGTGGGACCCTGCGAATTTAGGCAATTTGTGTTAATGTAGAGTTATTTTTTTGTACTAACGGTCTGACATCTGGGACCCGGATAAACTGTTGCTGCATCTAGCAATGTTGCCAAGGTTAGTACGACGGACTCGACCCGAAAAAATAGTCCAACATAGTATATACACACGTTTAATTCAAATAGAGGTTGACATGTGGGACTCAGCATAGACACGTTTAATTTAAATAGAGGCTGACATGTGGAACCTAGTGATGATGTGTAGCTCAGATCACTGTAGAGCTTTGTTAGGACACCCCAAGTGGAAGGTATGATGAGCACATCAACAAGTTTTCCCTCGGTAGAAACCAAGGTTATCGAACCAGTACGAGGAAGGAAATGACCCAAACGTGTTGCTAGCAACTTGGAAACCTGCACAACACAAACTTAAGACTTTGCCCCAACAAACAGTGGGGTTTTCAATCTCACCGGTTTGCTAAAAACAAAGGATTAACTGTATGGTGTGGAAGGTAATGGTGGCTTGCAGAAAGTAAACAGTAATAGTGGAAGATGCATCAATGGTAAAGATTGGACCGGGGTCCATACTTCACTAGAGGTGTTCTCCTTAAGATAAACAACATAAAATGTTGGGTAAACAAATTACAGCGGGGTAATTGATAGGACGGAGAAAGGCATAACAATGCAATACTAGACATTCATGATCCTATGAGATTTGATTGGGCATTACAACAATATACATAGAGCGCCATCCAACTGCATCTATGACTAGTAATCCACCTTCAGGTTATGATCCGAACCCCCTCCAGTATTAAGTTACAAGAAACAGATAACTGCTTTAAGCAAGGTGTGTAAAGTAAACAATACACTTGTTCCATGAATATGAGATTATTGTTTGCTCCCTAGTAGCAATAGCACATCTACAGCCTTAGAGATTTCTATCACTTCCCCAGATTAAATAGAGGCATGAACCTGCTATCGAGCATAAATACTCCCTCTTAGAGTCACTAGCATCTACTTGGCCAAGATAGCTACTAGAAATGGAGAGCATGCAAGATCACAAACAACACTGACATGATAGAATCAATAAGATAGAATCATTACCCAATCTGACATTGTAATCTCAATATCCATCGGATCCCCGCAAACACAACATGCATGATTACAAATAGATGATCTTCATCATGAACGGATCTCACAAGATCTAAACATGCTAGCACAAAGGAGGAGAAACAACCATCTAGCTACTACATGGACCCGTAGTCCAAGGTGGAACTACTCACTCATCATACCGAAGGCTGGCATGGTGATGAAGAAGGCCTCCGGGATGATATCTCCCCTTCGGCAGGGTGCTAGGAAGAGCTCCAGATCCCCCGATCTAGGGACGATGGTGGCGGCGGCTACGGACTGTTTCGTGGAAGATTGATCGGGTACTTAGGGTTTAGGTATCAGGGGCTTCTTATAGGCGAAGTGGGAGGCTGAGGGGGTGCCCGTGGCGGTTGCACCCCCACCCCCCTCCCAGGCGCGGGCCAGGGGGTGTGGCCCCCTCGAGGCCCTCCTCCGTCTCGTATTCTGGCTCCGTGTTCCCCACGGTGAAATATGGACTTTGGCTTTTGTCCCGTCCAATTCCGAAAATATTCATTTTCTGACTTTTCTGGAACCAAAAACAGAAGAAAACATGCAACTCGTACTGTGACATCTTGTTAATAGGTTAGTCCCAGAAAACATATAAAAATACCTCAAAGTGTTGACAAATCAAAGCAAAGTAGATACTAAACAAGCATGGAACATCAAAAATTATAGATACGTTTACGACGTATCAAGCATCCCCAAGCTTAACTCCTGCTCACCCTTGAGTAGGTAAGTGATAAAAAGAATAATTTTTGAGGTGACATGCCCCATGAAAATCAAGATCAAACCATTTGCAAGCATTGAAAGCTAGGATCAGAGTACTATAAACATGAGCATGAAAGAAGAAGTTCTAATAGTAAGACAAAGTAACTATGCATGCAACATGAAAGGTTATAAACAAATATCATAAATAACAATGCATTGCAAGACATTTGTTTGTTTCACATATAGAAAACATAGCATAGTGGCATTCAGCGTGTCCCTCATAGAGTAGCAATAAATGCATAGGACAACTTCAAAGTTCATAAGGGTGACTAGATACAAATAGTTCAAGAACAAGCAATATCAACAATATGAATCAATCAATAAGTTTTGGGAGAATGCACACTGAACTAAGAATGGCAACTATGCTCTCTTAATTGGTGCATAAGGATAGAAGGTGGAAACTCAATATAATAGTGGACGAAAGTCCCTTCATAAAGGGGAGCAGGGATTTCAAGTCTCATAAAGAGCTTCCAAAAATTATGGTACTTGTTAGCTTTCAGCTCTCATTGCCCCTATCATAAGCATATTGAAGTGATTAAGGTTAAAGTGAACAAACTATGGAGTATATGCTTGACAAAGTATAAGTTGGCAATCTCATGTCCCTTGAGTACGAGGGCCGCTTCTCATGCTACTCAACTTTAGTCACCGGTAAGTTCTTGTCATAGTAAGTACATGTGTATCATAGAGAACCGACAACGGGGTACCCCTTGCACATGACACATGAGCTATCCCATATCAAAATGACAAGACAAGCAGATAATGAGCATCTCAACAATCTTCTTATTTACCATGGGAAAATGGTGCTTTTTCTCTCTTTCCTCTTTTCTCATCTTTTTTTTCTTTTTCTCAATCTATATCTCTTTTTTATAAGAAGAATGCTTCATAGATTACTCACTATGGTGATGCTGCAAGTTTCCACCATGATTAGGCATGGCTTAGGCTAGCGGCCCAGGCGTTTCTCTAACACATATACATAACTCCATGGACTTACAAGCTCCCCTTTTATTTCACATCGACGACATCCATAAACAAAAGAGCATGATATCAACTGTGTACAATGTACAAGTGCAATGTCGAAAGCGTTCCCCGTGACAGCATGGTTCTGCTAATTCCAATGTATAAGTGCAAGCATACACAACATAGCTGACACAATGGTTCAAGTTTATTAGGGGCAAGAAAATAAAGTGTGCCATCAAGTTTGTGAGAGCTTTAATCACTAAGTTTCACATAACAAGTTTAATTTGGAAGATAGATAAAACAAGAATATACTTGGAATGGTGTAACACACCATGCATAAGAATTTTTAGTGGACACTTTGGAATAACTTGGTTTCTTGGGAGTTGGATGCATGAGTATAGCTTACTCATACAAGTGGATATTGGGAGCGACCAACTAAGAGAGAAATAATGGCCATAATCATGCAGAGCGACAAAACATTACTAATCAAAGCATAAAGTGGTACCACAAGTCAAAAACTAAATGATCATAGAGGCTAAGGTGAGTTGTTCATAGTCATAACATGGTGTGAGCATGTGCAATGGCACACCCAAACAAAGCATCAAAGGAGAATACCACAATACTATGCTTTTGTATGCTAAAACAACGCATGATTCATTCAAGGCACATTAAGCAATCATAATTGTTTGGAACAAGTCATGCTACAACAATAATCACTAAGCATAAGGTCAAAACAACATCTAGCATGACATGATAAAGTCTTAGTCACAGTCAAAGCAAGCTCCTTCTTGTACTACTAAGCAAGAACTTCCTACTCCTTTCCAATACCAATCAACTTATTTGAAACAACACAGCGAGAACGGGGGTCCAACTGCTTTATTTAAGAAAACTAAGGAAACAAAAACCAAAAACGAAAACTAATACGCACCAAGAACAACACAAATATGCATGAAACAATAAAAACAAAGTGTCTAGAAAGACCTGAGATTTTTATTGATGAAGAAAGACCTGAGATTTTTGTGTCTAGAAAGACACAAGAGACTGTAGCAATTCCCTCAAAAAGCTCAATTTCCTAGAAAAAACCCAAAAAGGAATCAATAAGAAGCAAATGCAAAAAAATTGCAGAAATCTGTCAAAATAGACCAGCAGGTAGAAACCGATTTTTTCGAAGACCTTCTGTTGCTCAAATCAAAAAGTTTTGAACTAACGAAACTTATCTAACAACCTGGGGGATTTATTCAGAAAATTACAGATCACTCCAACTTACAGAGATGTTACACGAATTTTTACAGTGGAGCACAAAAATCTGTTTCGGAAAAGCAACTCCCCAAATCTTACTTCCCTCTCATTAGAGGTTATTCTTGGCACAAAAATCAAACAAAAAAGGATAAGGAGAGGTTATTACAATTAATAACTTCCAAGACTCAAGAAAACTATTGGGTTATATCCCAAGAAGTACTTTTCTTTAACGCCTTTAAGTTAGGCACAAGAAGCAAGAATCAAGTATTTTCAAATGAAGAAGCATTAACATCAAACCTTGCTTTGAAAGGAGGAGCAAAAGGCAACTTCTCTCTCCTCATAGGGAAGTGTTCAATCCCTTTCTTTAATGGAAATTTATATTTAATGGTGCCTTCTTTCATATCAATGATGGCACCAACAGTTCTAAGAAAAGGTCTTTCTAAAGCAATAGGACAAGAAGCATTGCATTCAACATCCAAAACACAGAAATCAACAGGGACATAAGCATTGTTAACCATAATAAGAACATCATTAACACTTCCCATGAGTTTATTTTTAGCATTATCATTAAGTGGGATATCCAAATATCAATCTTCCAAAGGTGGCAAATCAAGCATTTCATAAATGTTTCTAGGCATAATAGAGAAACTAGAACCAAGGTCACATGGAGCTTTGAGATCAAAGTCATTCACTTGCATATTAATGATGGGTTCCCAACTATCTTCTACTTTATTAGGAATAGAGGCTTTGTGTTTCAACTTTTCTTCCTTAATTTTAATGAGAGCATCTATAATATGTTTGGTGAAAGCCATATTCATATCATAGCATCAGGACTTCTAGCAAGCTTTTGTAGGAATATAATCACTTCAGAGATATTGCAACCACCAAGATCAAAATCAAACTTAGCATCACTGGTAGTAGACTCATTGGGTTTAGACATTGTGCTAGGAGGAATAGGGACTTCTTGTGGTTTTGTGGCATCCATATTGGTGGTGGTAATAGTGCAAACACTATTGTTTCTAGCAATTTCAGATTCTCTTTCCCACTTAGCATGTAGTTTAGCTAACAGTCTAACATTTTCATCAATAGTAACTTGTATGGCATGAGTAGCAGCAAAGGCACTTTCCAAATTTTCAGGTTTAGCATCCATTTTATTAATCAAAGAGGACTGTGCTTCAGACAAAGAGGAAATATTTTTCTCAACATTCAAAAGCTTTTCCTCCACAGTTTTGTTGAAAATAGTTTGTTTGCTAATAAAGTCTTTAAGCATGACTTCTAGTTCAGAGGGAGCACTTCTAGTATTATTGTTGTAGGAATTTCCATAATTATTGCCATTATTAGGAGGATAAGGCCTATAATTAGTGTTACTACCAAAATTATTCATATAGGCATTGTTGTTGAAATTGTTGTTTCTAATGAAGTTCACATCAACTTGCTTTTCTTGAGCAACCAAAGAGGCTAAGGGAACATTATTTGCATCAATAGGAGCTTTTCCATTAATAAGCATAGCCATGATAACATCAATTTTATCACTCAAAGAGGAGGTTTCTTCAACAGAATTTACCTTCTTACCATGTGGAGCTCTCTCAGTGTGCCATTTAGAATAGTTGACCATCATATTATCAAGGAGCTTTGTAGCAGCACCCAAGGTAATGGTCATAAAGGTAGCTCCAGCAGCTGAATCCAATAGGTTTCTTGAAGAGAAGTTTAAACCTGCATAAAAAGTCTGGATAATCATCCAAGCAGTCAGTCCATGAGTGGGACAATTCTTAACCAAAGATTTCATTCTTTCCCAAGATTGAGCAACATGTTCATTATCAAGTTGTTTAAATTTCATTATTTCACTTCTCATAGATATAATTGTTGGAATTATGCCCGAGAGGCAATAATAAAGATGTTATTATTATAATTCTTGTTCATGATAATGTTTATATTCCATGCTAGAATTGTATTAAGCGGAAACTTTAATACTTGTGTGGTTTGTGAACAACACCGTGTCCCTAGTACGCCTCTATGGACTAGCTCATTGATTAATGATGGTTAAGGTTTCCTAACCATGGACATGAGTTGTTGATTAATAATGAGATCATATCATTGGGAGAATGATATGGTGGACAGACTCAAACTAAGCGAAGAAATTAGATCGTGTCATCGTGTTCGTCTTTGCGAAGCTTTTCTTATGTCAAATATTGTATTCCTTAGACCATGAGATAATACAACTCCCTGGTATCGGAAGAAAGCTTTGAGGTCATCAAACGTCATCCTATGAGAGGGTGATCATAAAGGTGTCTCTCAGGTGATCGGAAAGTATCTGTTGGGTTGTATGTATCGAGATGGGATTTGTCCCTCCCAAGTCGGAGAGATATACTTCGGGCCCACTCGGTAATCGATATCAACACCGCTTGCAAGCATGTGGTTAAGGAGTTAATCACAAAGTGATATCGGATTATGGAATGAGTAAAGTACTTGCTGTGAACGAGATTGAACTAGGTATGACGGTACCGACGATCGAATCTCGGGCAAGTAAAATATCGCGAGACGAAGGGAATATATATATGGGATTGATTGAATCCTGGCATCGTGGTTCATCCGATATGATCATCGATGAATGTGTGGGAGCCAATATGGGTTTCCAGACCCCGCTGTTGATTATTGATAGAAGATCATGTCTGCATATTCTCGAACCCGCAGGGTCACACACTTAACGTGTCTCGACGCTAGGATAGATTGGATAATTGGTTTATGAGTTTTTGTTCGGAGTCTCGGATGGGATCCGGTACATCACGAGAGGTTCCGTAGTGGTCCGGAGAATAAGATTCATATAAGGCAGTGCAGGTTTTGGAGTTCGGAATTGTTCCGGGTTAATCGGTATTGTACCGGAAGCTTCTAGAACCTTCCGGAAGGGGACCAACGTGGCCCCACCTTCCGGGAGGGGGCATGGGCCTATGAGGGAGTGCCCTGGCCGCTTTGGACCAGGGGAACAAGGCCCCATAGGGCCCAACCGGCCAACTAGGGTAAAACCCTAATTGGAGCTTCTAGAAGGGGGGTTTCCTTGCCCCCCACTCCTCCTCCTTTGGCCGCCGGTTTGGGCTTGGGGGAGGGGCTAGGGCAGCCGCCCGCCCCTCTATATAAAGAGGGCTGGGGGCGCACCACCCCCCCCACACACACCTTCCCCTCAAGCCAGTCGCCCGGTTGCCCTCCTCTCTCTCTCCCTCCCAACTGCGTGTAGGCGAAGCCTTGCTGCAGAAACTCTCCACCATATACACCACGCTGTCGTGTTGTAGATCCAATCCGTCTCTCCACCATACTTGCTGGTCCGAGGAAGGAGGAGACGTCGGGGTGCTGCACGTGTGCATCTCACGGAGGCACCGCCACTTGTGGTGCTAGATCGGATCGGATCCCGAGGAGGAGAAGCGAGTACGACTACATCACCCACGTTCCGACGAACGTTCCGTTGTGCGAATCTTCAAGGGTATGAGGATCTAATCCAATCTCTCTCGTTGTTTGCATCTCCTAGATTAGATCTTGGCTTTCCCTCTGTTCGCATCCGTAGAAAATTTTGATTTACTATGCCGTGAAACCCTTCACTGGTATTAGAGCTAGATCTATGTGTAGATGTGTTTCACGAGTAGAACACAACATGGTTGTTGCGGGCGTTGATGTTTTCTGTTGCAAGCCTCTTGTTTGTGTTCTTCTTATGACGCGGGATAGTGAGATTGAAGCGGTCCAGGCCAACCTTACGCGACGTCGTTCGCGAGACCAGCTCCGCACTTGACGTGTGGCTTGTTCCACACATGCGGCTGGTGGATGCCAGTTTCTCTCACTATAGTTGTCATGGGATTAACACCGGAGTTTGGCAACCATAATATCACCGTTGTGGATTTCCGTAGGTGAGAATCGTTCTTAGCATCTACTCCCATAAGCCACGTAAAACATGCAACAACAAAGTAGAGGCGTCTAACTTGTTTTTGCAGGGAGTGTTTTCTGTGATATGGTATGGCCCAAGATGTGATGTGTATAATGTATGCGATGATCATGTTTTGTAATGTTTCATGACTTGCATGTCGATGAGTACACAACCAACAGGAGCCATATGGTTGTCTTTATAATTGTGTATGACCTGTGTGTCAACTTCTTATACGCCATGTAATAGCTTCACTTTATCGCTAAGTAGTTAGCAATAGTTGTAGTTGCTATTCGTGGTGGAGGCAATCATGGTGGAGTGATGGAGATCATGCCGGCACACACAAGATGGAGATCATTGCGCGAAGATTGGCTATACCATGTCACATTAAAGTTATATGCATGTGATGTTTATCCTTTTATGTATCTTATCATGCTTAGATCGCGACGGTAGCATTATAAGATGATTCCTCACTTAAAGATCAAGATAAAAACTGTGTTCTCCCCAAGTATGCACCGTTGCGAAAGTTCGTCGTGTCCAAGCATCACGTGATGATCGGGTGCTATAGACTCTACGCTCACATACAACGGGTGCAAGCCAGTTTTGCACACGCGGAAATACTTGGGTCTAACTTGACGAGCCTAGCATGTACAGACATGGCCTCGGAACACATGAACCGAAAGGTTAAGCATGAGTCATGTGAATGATATGATCGACACTTTGTTGTCCACCATTGAAACCACATCTCTTCTCGTGAAGATCGGATTAGGTGTGGTGAATTTGGATCGTGTTCACTAAACAACTTGAGGGATGTTGAATTTAGTGGGAGTTCATCTAGTAATTTGATTAAAAGTTGAACTAGTTATCATGAACATAGTCTAATTTGTACTTGCAAATATTGTAGATCAAAATGGCTAAGTCCAACTTCAACTTCAACGTTTTTGCTGAGAAGGAAAAACTTAGAAACAATGGGTCTAACTTCACCAATTGGTTCCGCAATCTGAGAATCATTCTCTCTGGCGGTCAAAAGGACTATGTCCTTGAGAGTGCGTTAGGTGACGCCCCTGCTGCTACTGCGCCGGCTGATGAGAAAGCTGTCTATCAGTCGCGCAGAGATGATTATGGTGTGATTAAGAGCACCATGTTGTTTGCTATGGAATCGGACCTTCAAAATCGTTTTGAAGACTATCCCGGTCCCTTTGAGATTCTCACGGATCTGAAAACCATGTTTCAGACTCAAGCCCGTTCTGAGAGATATGAGATCTCTGAGAAGTTCTTTAACTGCAAGATGGAGGAAGGGAGTTCCGTTAGTGAGCACGCCATTAAGATGTCGGGCTACACTCAACGCCTTGAGCAACTGTACTGCAAGATTCCAGAGGAGCTCAAGATTGACAGGGTTCTGCAATCACTCCCTCCCAGCTACAAAAGTTTTGTAGTGACTCACAATCAGATTGGTTCCACTGATACGATCACCGAGCTCTTCGCAAAGCTGAAGGCTGCGGAGGTGGACATCAAAAAGGATAATCATGTGTTGATGGTCAACAAGCCCCCCACCTTCAAGAAAGGTAAGGGTGCAAAGAAGACCTTCAAGAAGGGCGGCGGCAAGCGCACTGCCCCTGCTGAGAAGAAGCTCAAGTCTGGTCCTAAGCCGGACACTGAGTGCTTCTATTGCAAGGACAAGGGTCACTGGAAGTGCAACTGCCCGAAGTACTTAGCGGACAAGAAGGCTGGCACCATCAAAGGTATATTTGATATACATGTTATTGATGTTTTCCTTACTAGCCCTCGTTGTAGTGCCTGGGTATTTGATACTGGTTCAGTTGCTAATATTTATAACTCGAAACAGGAGCTACAGAATAGACGGCGGCTTGCGAGGGATGAGGTGACGATGCGCGTTGGCAACGGATCAAGAGTTGATGTGATGGCCGTTGGCACGCTCTCCTTAGTTTTACCTTCGGGATTAGTTTTAAACCTTAATAAGTGTTATTATGTGCCTGCGTTGAGCATGAACATTATTTCTGGATCTTGTTTATTGCAAGATGGTTATTCATTTAAATCGGAGAATAATGGTTGTTCTATTTATATGAGTAACATCTTTTATGTTCATGCACCTATTGTGAATGGTTTATTTCTTCTAAATCTCAAAAGGGATGAAACACACATCCATAACATTGAGGCTAAGAGATGCAAAGTAGATAGTGATAATACTACTTATTTGTGGCACTGTCGTCTAGGTCATATTGGTGTAAAGCGCATGAAGAAACTCCATTCTGATGGACTTTTGGAGTCTCTTGATTTTGAATCATTTGACACATGCGAACCATGCCTCATGGGCAAGATGATCAAAACCCCGTTCTCCGGTATGATGGAGCGAGCAACGGACTTGTTGGAAATCATACATACCGATGTATGCGGACCGATGAGTGTTTCGACGCGCGGTGGATATCGCTATTTTCTCACTTTTACCGATGACTTAAGAAAATATGGGTATATCTATTTAATGAAACATAAATCTGAAACGTTTGAAAAGTTCAAAGAATTTCAGAATGAAGTGGAGAACCATCGTAACAGAAAGATTAAGTTTCTACGATCCGATCGTGGAGGTGAATATTTGAGTTATGATTTTCTCACGCATCTTAAACCAAGTGGAATCGTTTCACAACTCACGCCACCCGGAACACCACAGCGCAATGGTGTGTCTGAACGCCGGAACCGAACCCTAATAGATATGGTCCGATCGATGATGTCTCTTACTGATTTGCCGTTATCATTTTGGGGTTATGCATTAGAAACCGCTGCATTCACTTTAAATAGGGCACCATCTAAATCCGTTGAGATGACACCATATGAACTGTGGTTTGGTGCTAAACCTAAGTTGTCGTTTCTTAAAGTTTGGGGATGCGAAGCTTACGTCAAGAAGTTGATGCCAGACAAGCTTGAACCCAAAGCGGAGAAATGCGTCTTCATAGGATACCCTAAGGAAACTATTGGGTATACCTTCTATCACAGAACCGAAGGCAAAGTGTTTGTCGCAAAGAACGGTTCCTTTCTTGAGAAGGAGTTTCTCTCAAAAGAAGTGAGTGGGAGGAAAGTAGAGCTAGACGAGGTTATTGAACCTTCTCTTGAATTGGAGAGTAGCGCAGCACCTGAAATTGTTCCAATGCCGCCTGCACCAACAATAGAGGAAGCTAATGACAAGGATCATGAAGCTTTGGACGATGCTGCTACAGAACGTCGCAGGTCGACAAGGTCGCGTGCCCCTCCTGAGTGGTACGGCAACCCTGGCTTGACTGTCTTGTTAGTAGAAGACAGTGAACCTACGAACTATGAGGAAGCGATGATGAGCCCAGACTCTGAGAAATGGCTAGAAGCCATGAAATCCGAATTGGGATCCATGAGCGAAAACCAAGTATGGACTTTGGTGGACCCTCCTAGCGACCGAAAGGCCGTTGAGTGCAAATGGATCTTCAAGAAGAAAACGGACGCGGATGGTAATGTTACCGTCTATAAAGCATGGCTTGTCGCGAAAGGTTTTCGACAAGTTCAAGGTGTTGACTACGATGAGACTTTCTCTCCCGTAGCGATGTTTAAGTCCATTCGGATTTTATTAGCAATTGTTGCGTTTCATGATTATGAAATATGGCAGATGGATGTCAAGACTGCGTTCCTCAATGGCAACATTGATGAAGAGTTGTATATGATGCAACCCGAAGGTTTTGTCGATCCTAAGGATGCTGATAAAGTATGCAAACTTCAGTGTTCCATTTATGGACTGAAGCAAGCATCTCGGAGTTGGAACCTTCGTTTTGATCAAGTGATCAAGAGCTTTGGATTTGTTCCAAATTGCTACGAAGCTTGTATCTACAAGAAAGTGAGTGGGAGCTCGGTGACGTTTCTGGTACTATATGTGGATGACATATTGATTATTGGAAATGACATCAACATGCTTAACGATGTGAAGAGTTATTTGAACAAGTGTTTTTCAATGAAAGACCTAGGTGAAGCTGCTTATATATTGGGCATCAAAATCTATAGAGATAGACAAAGACGCCTGATAGCTTTAAGCCAGAGTACATACCTAGACAAAGTTCTGAAAAGGTTCAGAATGGATAAGGCAAAGAAAGGTTCAGTTCCTATGTTGTCAGGTAAGATATTGAGCAAGGCTCAGTGTCCAGCTATGGTAAATGATAGGGAAGCTATGAGCAAAGTGCCTTATGCCTCGGCCATAGGTTCCATCATGTATGCCATGCTGTGTACTAGACCGAATGTGTCCAATGCTCTTAGTTTGACGAGCAGATATCAAAGTGATCCAGGAGTGGAACACTGGACAGCCGTGAAGAACATCCTAAAGTACCTAAATAGGACTAAAGAAATGTTCTTAGTCTATGGGGGTGATGAACAGCTTGTCATAAAAGGTTACGTCGATGCTAGTTTCGACACCGACAAGGATGATTCTAAATCTTAGACAGGATACGTTTATATTTTGAATGGAGGAGCTGTGAGCTGGAGAAGCTGCAAGCAAAGTGTGATCGCGGGATCTACAGTAGAAGCGGAATACATGGCTGCTGCAGAAGCGTCAAGTGAAAGAGTTTGGATCAGGAACTTCATCACTGAGCTTGGCGTGGTTCCAAGTGCATTGGACCCACTAGAGATATTGTGTGACAACACCGGCGCCATAGCACTCGCTAAGGAACCAAGATATCATCCAAAGACCAAGCATATCAACCGCAAGTTTCATATAATCCGAGATTATATAGAAGATGGAGATCTGAAATCAGCAAAGTACATACAGATCTGAATGTCGCAGATCCATTGACTAAACCTCTTCCACGTGTAAAACATGATTAGCACCTCAGTGCCATAGGTGTGAGATTGTTGCCAGATGTAAACTAGATTATTGACTCTAGTGCAAGTGGGAGACTGTTGGAATTATGCCCTAGAGGCAATAATAAAGATGTTATTATTATAATTCTTGTTCATGATAATGTTTATATTCCATGCTAGAATTGTATTAAGCGGAAACTTTAATACTTGTGTGGTTTGTGAACAACACCGTGTCCCTAGTACGCCTCTATGGACTAGCTCATTGATTAATGATGGTTAAGGTTTCCTAACCATGGACATGAGTTGTCGATTAATAATGAGATCATATCATTGGGAGAATGATATGGTGGACAGACCCAAACTAAGCGAAGCAATTAGATCGTGTCATCGTGTTCGTCTTTGCGAAGCTTTTCTTATGTCAAATATTGTATTCCTTAGACCATGAGATAATACAACTCCCTGGTATCAGAAGAAAGCTTTGAGGTCATCAAACGTCATCCTATGAGAGGGTGATCATAAAGGTGTCTCTCAGGTGATCGGAAAGTATTTGTTGGGTTGTATGTATCGAGATGGGATTTGTCCCTCCCAAGTCGGAGAGATATACTTCGGGCCCACTCGGTAATCGATATCAACACCGCTTGCAAGCATGTGGTTAAGGAGTTAATCACAAAGTGATATCGGATTACGGAACGAGTAAAGTACTTGCTGTGAACGAGATTGAACTAGGTATGACGGTACCGACGATCGAATCTCGGGCAAGTAAAATATCGCGAGACGAAGGGAATATATATATAGGATTGATTGAATCCTGGCATCGTGGTTCATCCGATATGATCATCAATGAATGTGTGGGAGTCAATATGGGTTTCCAGACCCCACTGTTGATTATTGATAGAAGATCATGTCTGCATATTCTCGAACCCGCAGGGTCACACACTTAACGTGTCTCGACGCTAGGATAGATTGGATAATTGGTTTATGAGTTTTTGTTCGGAGTCTCGGATGGGATCTGGGACATCACGAGAGGTTCCGGAGTGGTCCGGAGAATAAGATTCATATAAGGCAGTGCAGTTTTTGGAGTTCGGAATTGTTCCGGGTTAATCGGTATTGTACCGGAAGCTTCTAGAACCTTCCGAAAGGGGACCAACGTGGCCCCACCTTCCGGGAGGGGGCATGGGCCTATGAGGGAGTGCCCTGGCCGCTTTGGACCAGGGGCACAAGGCCCCATAGGGCCCAACCGGCCAACTAGGGTAAAACCCTAATTGGAGCTTCTAGAAGGGGGGTTCCTTGCCCCCCACTCCTCCTCCTTTGGCCGCCGGTTTGGGCTTGGGGGAGGGGCTAGGGCAGCCGCCCACCCCTCTATATAAAGAGGGCTAGGGGCGCACCCCCCCCACACACACACACACCTTCCCCTCAAGCCAGTCGCCCTGCTGCCCTCCTCTCTCTCTCCCTCCCAACTGCGTGTAGGCGAAGCCCTGCTGTAGAAACTCTCCACCATATACACCACGCCGTCGTGTTGTAGATCCAATCCGTCTCTCCACCATACTTGCTGGTCCGAGGAAGGAGGAGACGTCGGGGTGCTGCACGTGTGCATCTCACGGAGGCACCGCCACTTGTGGTGCTAGATCGGATCGGATCGCGAGGAGGAGAAGCGAGTACGACTACATCACCCACGTTCCGACGAACGTTCCGCTGTGCGAATCTTCAAGGGTATGAAGATCTAATCCAATCTCTCTCGTTGTTTGCATCTCCTAGATTAGATCTTGGCTTTCCCTCTGTTCGCATCCGTAGAAAATTTTGATTTACTATGCCGCGAAACCCTTCAATAATCTTAGCAGGAGGATAGTATATTCCAATAAAAGTATATTTGCACTTAATCCAAGAATCAATACTATTTCTAGGCAAGGGTAGCAACCATTCTTTAGCTTTTCCTCTCAAGGAGAAAGGAAACAATTTGAGATTAGTAATATATCAATCTAAATCCTTATATTTTTGCATCTCACAAAGTTCAACAAAGTTATTGAGGTGGGCAGCAGCATCATCAGAACTCGCACCAGAAAATTTCTCTTTCATCACAAGATTCAACAAAGCAGGCTTAATTTCATAAAAGGTAGCATTAGGAGCAGGTGGATCAATAGGTGTACTTAGTAAATCATTGTTGTTTGTGCTAGTGAAGTCACACAACTTAGTGTTCTCAGCAGAGTTCATTTTTGCAAAAGTGGAGCGAACCAATAGCATCAACAACTAGAGTAGGAACTATATTTTTGTGTTTTTGATAAGAAAAAGCAAAAAAAACTATTTTTTTGGAGTTTTTGGTAAAAAGAAGCAAGCAAAACAAAGAAAAAGAAACTAAGCAAAACAAAAACAAAGTAAAGAGAAAGTTTGTGAAGGACCCCCCCCCCCTTGTGAAGCCGTCTTTAGCCTCCCCGACAACAGCGCTAGAAAAAGCTTGATGATGTGTAGCTCAGATCACTGTAGATATTCGTTGGGAAACCCCAAGAGGAAGGTATGATGATCACAGCAGCAAGTTTTACCTTAGTAGAAACCAATGTTATCGAACCAGTAGGAGGAAGGAAACGACCCAAAGGTGTTGCTAGCAACTTGGAAAGCTGCACAACACAAACTCAAGACTTTGCCCCAACGAACAGTGAGGTTGTCAATCTCACCGGTTTGCTGAAAACAAAGGATTAACTGTATGGTGTGGAAGGTAATGGTGTCTTGTAGAAAGTAAACAGTAACAGTGGAAGATGTATCAATGGTATAGATTGGACCGGGGTCCATAGTTCACTAGAGGTGTTCTCCTTAAGATAAACAACATAACATGCTGGGTAAACAAATTACAGCGGGGCAATTGACAGGACAGAGCAAGGCATAACAATGCAATACTAGACATTCATGATCCTATGAGATTTGATTGGGCATTACAACAATATACATAGAGCGCCATCCAACTGCATCTATGACTAGTAATCCACCTTCAGGTTATGATCCGAACCCCCTCCAGTATTAAGTTACAAGAAACAGATAACTGCTTTAAGCAAGGTGTGTAAAGTAAACAATACACTTGTTCCATGAATATGAGATTATTGTTTGCTCCCTAGTAGCAATAGCACATCTACAGCCTTAGAGATTTCTATCACTTCCCCAGATTAAATAGAGGCATGAACCTGCTATCGAGCATAAATACTCCCTCTTAGAGTCACTAGCATCTACTTGGCCAAGATAGCTACTAGAAATGGAGAGCATGCAAGATCACAAACAACACTGACATGATAGAATCAATAAGATAGAATCATTACCCAATCTGACATTGTAATCTCAATATCCATCGGATCCCCACAAACACAACATGCATGATTACAAATAGATGATCTTCATCATGAACGGATCTCACAAGATCTAAACATGCTAGCACAAAGGAGGAGAAACAACCATCTAGCTACTACATGGACCCGTAGTCCAAGGTGGAACTACTCACTCATCATACCGAAGGCTGGCATGGTGATGAAGAAGGCCTCCGGGATGATATCTCCCCTTCGGCAGGGTGCTAGGAAGAGCTCCAGATCCCCCGATCTAGGGACGATGGTGGCGGCGGCTACGGACTGTTTCGTGGAAGATTGATCGGGTACTTAGGGTTTAGGTATCAGGGGCTTCTTATAGGCGAAGTGGGAGGCTAAGGGGGTGCCCGTGGCGGTTGCACCCCCACCCCCCTCCCAGGCGCGGGCCAGGGGGTGTGGCCCCCTCGAGGCCCTCCTCCGTCTCGTATTCTGGCTCCGTGTTCCCCACGGTGAAATATGGACTTTGGCTTTTGTCCCGTCCAATTCCGAAAATATTCATTTTCTGACTTTTCTGGAACCAAAAACAGAAGAGAATAGGCAACTGGCACTATGGCATCTTGTTAATAGGTTAGTCCCAGAAAACATATAAAAATATCTCAAAGTGTAGACAAAGCAAAGCAAAGTAGATACTAAACAAGCATGGTACATCAAAAAATATAGATACGTTTACGACGTATCACCCAACATAGACACGTTTCTTGCATAGAGAAGGCTGACATGTGGGGCCCAGCAACGGAGTATAGATTAAAAAAAATATACTCTAAAAGGCTGACATCTAGGACCTAGATAAACTGTTGCTGCATCTACCAATGTTGCCAAGGTCATAACTGTGGACTCAACCCGAAAATATAGTCCAACAAACACACGTTTATTTCAAATAGAGGTTGACATCTGGGACCCAGCGTAGACACGTTTTCTGCACAGAGGTTGCTGATATCTTGAACCCAGCAATGGACCAAAGTCAGAATAACGGAGGCGGCCGAAAAAAATCCATCATAGAACGCTTCATTTACGAGGAGGCTAACATATGGGACCCACCAGAGAGTCCTTATATAGGTGCTGCATCGAGCAACGTTGCCAAGTTCGAATAAGGTAGGCGCGAGCGAGAAAAAAGTCCAACATGCACATGCTCTTCTAATGAGATGCTGACATGTGGGACCCAATAGCGTGACCAAACGGCAGATTCATGGAGCAACGCTATCTAGTCAAGAACAGGGTAGCGCTAGAGAAGAAAAAATCCATCATATACACACGATTCTTCTAATAAGAGGCTGACACGGGGGACCCACGAGCCTGTATAAACGGCTGATGCATCGAGCAGCGTTGCCAAGTTCGAAACAGGAGGCACGAGCATGAAAAAACTCCAACATGAACATGTTTCTTTCTAATGAGATGCTGACATGTGGGACCTAGCAGCCTGCATAAACGGCTGATGCATCGAGCAACGTTGCCAAGTTTGAAACACGGAGGCGGGAGCGATAAAAAAATTCCAATATGCACATGTTTCTTCTAATAAGATGCTGGCATATGGGACCCAACAGCCTGTATAAACGGCTCATGCATCGAGCAACGTTGCCAAGTTTGAAACACGGAGGCACGGACGAGAAAAAATCCAATATGCACACGTTCTTCTAATAAGATGTTGACATGTGGGACTCAGCTGCGTCCTCAAATAGCAGATTCGTCAAGCAACGCTATCTAGTTAGGAACAACGTAGCGCTAGAAAAGAAAAAATCCAATCATATACACACGATTCTTTTCATGTGAGGCTGACATATGGGACCCACCATCCTGAATGAACGGTTGATGCAGCGAGCAACGTTATCAAGTTAACACAGATGCGTGACCGAGGGCAAAAATTCCATCATACACACGTTTCTTCTAATAAAAGTATGACACATGGGGCTCAGCTGCATGATTATGCATCTGACAGGACTATCAAGTTCGGAACAGGGTAGCGTGACCGAAGGAAAAAAATCCATACATGTTTCTTCTAATGAGAGGATAACATGTGGGCCCAGGTGCGTGATTAAACGGCAACGCATCAATTTCGAAACAGGGTAGAGGGAGCGAAGGAAAAAATTCTATCATACATACGATTCTTCTAATGAGAGGCTTGTATATGGAACCAAGCATCATGATTAACGGCAGATAGATCGAGCAACGTTATCGAGTTCATACCAAGGAGGCACGAGCCAAGGAAAAAATCCATCATGCACACGTTTCTTCTAGTATGAGGATGACACGTGGGACCCAGCAGCCTAATTAAACTATAGATACATCGAGCGATGATATCAAGTTCGGAACAGGAAAGGAAAAAATTCCATCATACACACGATGTCTCTAATGTGTGGTAGACATGTGGGACCCAATAGCCTGACTAAACGGAAGAGACATCGAACAATGTTATCGAGTTCAAATCAGGGAGGCGCGACCAAAATGTTTGGCCCGCTAGAGTCACCGATGTCTGGGACCCACACGCAAAAAAAATACTTCGACGAGTCAATATCTTGCGAGGAAGCGGAAATCTTACTTCTGCCACGCGCCCGTCGAGCTTCGTCCATGTTTTTAGCGGTTTCGTCGTAGTAGAGGGCGCGAAACCAAAAAAAATTTGCATCGGCCACGGTCGAGCCGAGAATTTTGTCGCGGAAGACGCGCCTTCTACGACGACCGAAGGACCCAGTCGTTACGGAAGGAAACATTTTTTGTAGTGATTCTAATTGTAAATATGTAACCTCTTCAGATGCGGCTCAGAACCGAGCCTCTCATATAAAAGCTGGGAGGACCCGACGGAGAGGGCACCTTAGTTTTCCAGCAATCCGTCATAAGCTGGATTGAAGCTAGCAAATCGGCGACCTTGTAACTGAGATTTCTTCATAATTAGACTACATTGACTCTCTTGTTTGTCTGATCAGCCGAAGAAATCCCCAACGCTCTCTTTTCCACGAAACCCTAAGTCCATAACTATGGGCATTGTCGAAGTTACCCCTCGTCAGTATGAATACCGTTTCCCTCTCTGTTACTTATGTCTACATAGAATAGATCTTGGTTATTGTGTTTTCATAGTTAGAATTTTTTTGTTTTCTGCTGCGGAACCCAACAGTGGTATCAGAGCCGATCTATGGATAGAACACATAGAAATACGTGGGCATTGATTTTCTAGTTGCTACCCTCTTTTGTGTACTTGTTATATCGCGGTACTGTTTGATGAAGCGGCCCTCAACCGACATTACGCGGTAATTTGCGAGACTGGACCACAAGAAAGTGGTTTTGGGGGGTGTCTGTCTCTCTACAGTAATTGATATGGCATTTACAATGGAGGGCCCTGAAAAGGGAGAGAAGAGGCAATTGTTGAATCCATGTTGTGGCTCAACGTTCATAGGTGGGAAGGGGTTCTGCCGTGGAATCCCTGACCATGGAACACCGCGATAGCCAGCAGCCCACACCCTGATGCGACCGGGATGTCGGTCGTCGAATACCTCAGCAACCACCGTTGGAAGCTCCAACATTCCGTAGTGGTCACGTACCAGTGTCACAAAGAACTCAAAGCCGACAAGGTCAGGCCACCCTACCTCAAGAAGATTTGCGGCGGGGGATTCGACCTTGCTCGCTCGCCCTTTTTGTCCTTGCGAACCGCTCTCCTGCAGTCTTAGGAGCGAGGGCGATCTGGCGGCTGCCCCTTCTGTGTAATCATAGAGAACGGCCAACCTACAGAAGGGTCGTTGTGGCGGCTCCAAAAGGAAGCCGCCATAACGCCACTACAATGAGTACTAGGCGAAGAGCGGAGGTGTCTCGGAGAGGTGCTCCACATCACGCTAAGAAGAATATCAGTCAAAACGCCCCTGTCGGACAACCGCATTAATACTCACTCTACGTACTTCATTACCATTTCCTGGAACCCAAGGCAGAAAGGAAAACCGAGCGACAACACGCTTTGTCTCAAGCAGGGCAAAAGCGCTTGAGCAAAAGATGGCCAACCCGACCCCCACTCCATATGAAGGCTCGGCACCGACTCCGGGCTCAAGAGATCGACCCCATGCTCGGGGGTTGCTATCGTCCTTGCAGAAACCAGGGCCCCGCAGAGACGCCTGAGTGTGGCCCTCTCTTGGCCATTCCCGAGGAAAGGAGCAGTCGGCTGAAGGAACTGTCCTAGACATTGCCCCTGACCGAACAAGAAAACCTCGAGACCCCTCCTCGCCTGGTAGGGATGACCCAGAATGATGGGCTCATCTTCCCGAGATAGAGAAGACGGAAATAAAAGGACACCACCTCTTGAATCCTTTCTGCCCCGCTCTTGTCTAGCCTGGGCCTCGAGTCAGTCAGGCGAGACAAGACCAGGAAAAGCTGACAGAACAGTGCCTGCGCACCGGCTACCCGCATGCTCTGACCAGCTGAGTAGCTTCGCCATGTTCTAGTCATGCATGGAGCACCATATCGCGTTGTGCTGGCACCTGTGGACTCTCCTCATAGTTATAAGAGGGGGACCAAGCGGATCGAGAAGAAGGGAAATCGATTCAGAGAAGAGCTAGAGGTATAACTAGCTTAGATGGGAAGGAACTGACATCTGGAAGAACTCTATCAATTCATCGTCCGCTATATACACTATAGTTTCAGGACGTAGGGTTTTACATCATGCAGCCTGGACCTGGGTAAAAACGTGTATTCTAGTTTATTTTTGTGTGTTTACCTCGTTGATTGAACTTGACCGAACTAAAAAAAGGATGTCGAAAATCACAACACGACAGAAAGTCCAATTTTGGCAAATCACATTTAATTGGACGGCTTGACTAACGGACTCTGTCTGACATTAGACGGTAGTGGTATTTTTTTTGAATGAGATAACCAAAACTGAGTGGTATTTTTTTTTTCACTAGTGGCAGCTTCGGTTTGGATTAGCGATATTTTGACTATTCTTTAGTTACTATGAGAAAAATATGATATTATTGGACCCGTCTAGCGGACACCTTGGATGGCCATGTTGAGCGCCACATCTTTTTAGGAAATTTTCTGGCGCATCTGGCGCACCCTGCTCACCCCACCCGAGCAACTCCTGGCCCCGACCGTCCTCGCCACCGGCAACCTACCACGCCATACCACCTCCCTGTCGCCCCAATGCTCCACCGCCATTCCTGATCTCAACGCGCCGTCTGAGTGCCACACTGCTCACCGATTCCTCTAGCACTGCTACCGCTATAGAGGACCTCCCAGGTCAACGCCCATTGCCGTCACTACTCCCGCCACGGTCTATCAGGAGGGAGGCCACGCCAGAGAGATTCTTGGGCAGATAGGCCATGCCGTACTCTCTTCTACACCGCATGCAGGGGGATCGCATAGGGTTGGCCGCTGCCAGGCGCAGAAGCCGCGCACACGGGGAGAGAGGGCTCTCATACCATGTCTGCTTTGGGGATATTTACTGGTCAAACGTTGGAAGTTGTGTACTGGGCCCTTTTTGCCTATTCAACACTACTCAAGCTTTTCTTACAATATAAATACGGCTGCATTTTCATACCATCGTGAATAAGTTGTCTACTCCCTCTATACGTATTGTTGGGCTGAATTAGTAAAACTATAGGACCTAGGTGTTTTCTCATTGGCCTAAAAAATTAGAGAGAAGTACTCTAGAGTGATTTTACACTGTATGTAAAGAGAACAATTGGCAGTCAAACCTGTTCACGCCAGAAAAGATGCCATACAGAGGACTTAATTGGGGTAATTAATACACATTTTGGCCTAGTACTTCGGTACCTCTCTAAAAATGCTAATAGCCCAATAATCCGGTATGGAGGGTTTCACAATAATAAAATTGCCTACAATATTTTTTTAGTGAGCAAGGGTATACAACTTAATCACATTTCGTAGGGGAAATTTGAGGCAACTTCGATGCCCGATCAGGAAACTTGTGATCCACTGAGCAATGCTGGTGCTCGACAAAGTAATTTTTGTGTCCGATGAGGCCACATGGTTCCTGACATGGCAATTTTTGTGCCCGACAACAAGGCTACTTCGGTTCTCGGTGAGTCAACTTCAGTGCCTGATCAACTATTGCCAGACTGAGCAATATTAGTACTCGACGAGTCAACTTGGGTGCCCGAGCATGCAATTTGTACTCCACTGAGCAATGTTATTGCTAGACGAGGCAGCTCCAGTGGCCGACCAGGCAATATGTGTCCCATTGAGCAATGTTAGTGCTCAACGAGACAACTTTGGTGCCCGGCGAGACAACTTTGGAGTTCTACGAGGCAACTTCGGTAGGCCATTAGGACAGCGCTACCGCGGTGTGTGATGACGACCTTTCTTCAGGCAAGCCATTGCCGACGAGGCAATTTCAAAGCCCGACAAGGCAACTTTGGTAGTCCATTAGGATGGCGCTGCCGCGGTCGGTGAGGACGATCCTTCTTTAGGAAAGTCGATGTCTGACAAGGCAACTTCGGAGCCGAGCGAGGCAACGTCGGTAAGCTATTAAGACGGTGCTACCACGGTGGATGAGGGCGGCCCTTCTTCATGCAAGCCGCTACTAGACGAGGCAACATCGGAGCCCGACGGGACAACTTCGATGCCCGACGAGGCAACTTCAAAGCCTGGCTAGGCAACTTTAAAGCCCGACAAGGCAACTTGTACCCTAATGAGCAACTTTGGTGCCCGATGAGGCAACTTATGTGCCAAACAAGGCAACTTCGGTAGGCCATTAGGATGGCGCTACGACGGTGGGTAGGGACGTCCCTTCTTCAGGCAAGCCGATGTTTGACGAGGAAACATTGGAGCCCCACGAGGCAACTTTGGTGCTAGACAAGGCAACTAGGGAGCCCGACGAGGCAACTTCGATAAGCCATTAGGACAACGCTACTGTGATGGGTTAGGACGACCCTTCTTCAGGCAAGCTGCTGCCGACGAGGCAACATCAAAGCCTGATAAGAAAACTTCGGTAAGCCCGACAAGGAAACTTTAGAGCCTGGTGGGGCAACTTCGGTAGGACATTAGGACAACACTACCATGGTGGGTGATGACCGCCCTTCTTCAGGCAAGACTCTATCAATGAGGCAACATCGAAGCCCGACGAGGAAACTTTAGATCCCGACGAGGCAACTTTGGTAAGCCATTAGGACAGCGTTGCCGTGGTGGGTGAGGACAGCCCTTTTTTAGGCAAGTCGTTGCCCAACGAGGAAACTTTAGATCCTGTCGAGGCAACATCAGTAGGCCATTAAGACGATGATGCCCTGCAAGTGCACATGTTCATTAGAGAATGTTTTCGCGGAAGTATTAATTCTAGTTTTTATATCGATCCCAATAAAGAGCCTCAGTAAGTGCTTTTTATGCGGCGTTTTTGTCGCACTCAAGGTGTCACCGGTCTTGAGTGAATTGACTTCAGCTGCTGATGGTGGAAGGTTATAAGTAAAAGATAGAGGAAACTTGCGTAGGAAATAAATAAGGATTAAATTGCATAAAAGTAAAGACGAGAAAGGTGCTTAAAGGTCCTGCAGATGAGAAGTTAGGCGCGGAGAGAAACGATTCATGGTTATAGTAAAAGTGCCAAATGGATAAAGTGGAATAAGTGATAGCGATATTTTTTAGTTGTAAGTGAGTAGGCAAGCAACCCATATACCTACTAGGAGTCATCATGGTCAGTTCTTCCTAGTCCCAATGATCCATCTGTCTGTTACCACGGCAATGGTCAGCACATTAATTAAGGTCTTGTGACCAGATCAAGGCTTTAATCTTGATGGTCCCTTATTGTCCTTGAGTAATGCTAGCTCCTCATTGATATCGGCCGTGTCACTCAAGGGGTCGCCGATTCGATAACATAAAAGTTCATACCTATGAGATATTTGGATCATGTTACATGGGCCCTTAAATTAGGTAACAAGCATTAATCAAACATAGATAATCATTCTCATAAATCAATAGACACTACAACGATCACAAATGGATGGATTTAAAGGAGGCACAACACATCTCACCAATTCCCTACATCTCCCACGCCTAGGGGATTTACTTAGACATGAGAGGAAGATAAATCAAAGGCATAATTGTATTACAAATAGAAATCATCTCAAATTTACCATAGCAAACCACAATAGTGATTGAAGATCAGGTCAAATACAAACCAAAGGTAGATCAAAATATCAAACCCTAATCTTACAATTGCCAATCTATCTCTCTAAGTAATGATGAGGATGATGGTAGAGTGTGTGGTTGAAGATGTGAAAATCGTCGAGGAATGAGGGAAGGTTCTTCTCCTCTCCTAGATCTGATCTCCCCTTTTTGGATGAGTTTGCGGTGGTTGTGTTCTCTTTTTCTCCCCTTAACTTCATGAAAGTTGCTTCTATTGATATAGTGGAGTCAGCGGCATGTAGTACGGGCGCAGGTACAGGCGCATCCCGACCGTACCGTTGGTCTTTATGCTTACTGAATGCCTCCAATGAAAGGGGCTCCAATTAGGGATTTACTTCTTTAGATGCAATTAGCCCATAAATGCTATTAGATATTTAATAAATGTTCATTACCCGAAAACCATCACAAGGAACCAAATATTCGCTAATTGCGACAATAACGTTAGTGGAAAGAAGTAATCTTCAGTGAAATCCGGCAATAAACAAGAGGAAAATAAATAGTAAAATATGATGAAATTTGGAGCTATCAACTTTCCCAAGCTTAGTTGTTACTCTCCCTCGAGTGACAAAGCTATAATGAATAATAGCGAAGAATTGAATCAAGACGAAAGACTTATAAGTTCGAGGTTGTATCGTATTCCATTGTCTCAAATCCTGCAACCCTAAACATGAGCATAATATATCTGAACAATTGCACTTAATCCTAACCGCAAGTAACTCGCTAGCTAATAGTTCTTAAAACTCAAATGAGATTGTCAAAAATTTGGCTAGGTTTGCAAATCAATTCCTTTCAGGGACTCTCTTATTATGAGAGTGAAAATGTTTTAAGCAAGGTTTCTTGAGTCAAAGTTAAGGGTGCACAATTAGATGTCAAAAGAAGGATAAACTTAGAGATTTTTATTAACACCCACTTTGATAATCGCGACCATCAAATACCTCTTCTTTTCCTTGTATTTCAAGAACTCGAATTATTCATTTTAGGTGGTTAGGTGATACCAAAACTCTCAAAAAGTACAAAATGTTTTCAGCTATTATAGGCGGTAGTTCTTCTTTATCTTTTTTTCTTCCTCTTTCAAGGATCAATAATTGTCTTTTTACAAATGCTTACACAACTTTTAAGAGTGCTAATAATTTTTACCATATAGCGACACATATGCCGCTTATGTCATCAACTCATAGCTGAAATCCAGGGTTATACCATAGATCGTTCAAAGGCCATTAGAGTTGTTAGCAACCCAAAGGTGTGTATGAGAAACATAGAATTGTTTCCTCTCTCTATTTTTCAGCTAGGCAAAACAGGTTTTAGTATCTCCCTCTCCCACCGTAAAAAGTTCATTCTATCAAACAATTCTTTTTCAAAAGGTGTCATCAAGTCAATGATCAGTATGTGGAGTTGAGTACTAGTAAGGTTAAACCCTTAAGACAAAAATATGGCACCAAAGTTGTCGACAGACACTTCCTCTTATTCTTATTTTTTTGGAATTTAATCCAAAGGGTTATTTTTCAAACTGATAATAATTGTTATAAGTCTGAACCAAAGTAGTTACAAAAACATTTGAGCTCAAGTCCTAAAAGATAACGAGTTACATGTGGAGTAGAACTCAAGTGCAATAGAACAAACATAAAATGTTCATGAATAAACTGACAGGAAGAGGGAAAACAAAAATGTGACACCTCCTCTTTCTTGCTTGTTTCCTGCTTGAGTCAACTCTTTACGTTCATCTCCATAGGTAAATCACTAGGAACGAGCAACCTGCAAAAAAATCAACAAGAGCAGAGAGAAATTCGCACAAATGAAGATAAAAGCTAATCTTAAAAAAATTGGGTTTTATATTTATCAATGCAAAACCGAAAGTAAACATGCATTGGGATGAAAATAAAATAAATCAAAATAAGGATGAAAAATATGAATGCAAAAGGTGGGAGGAGTTTAACCTCCCCAAGGTTAGGCTCTTGGCCTATCTGGAATCAAAAGTTGTCACCACCATCAGGTGACGGCTGCTGGTATGGGAAGTCCGGGTAGTGGTTTGGAAAATCAGTCATAAAGGACGTGAAATCCTGAGTGAGGTTGACTATGTTGGCGTTCACTTGCAACATATTTTCTATGTTGTCGATGCGATGCACCACTTGGTCAAAATCACTTCTTGGGACATAGTTGAATCCCGGCTATGGTGGAGGCATACCTTGTTGTTGGTACTGACGGAAAGGCTGCTGGTGATGATGCTACTGACCATAGTCATTCTAGCCTATTGCATTCCAATCTTCTCCACCTTTCTCCCGCTGCTGTTGGTCAGCTGTTGCGCCTTCCTAGTTGGGGCGACCACCTTGCGGTGCAATCCTCCCTAAGAGGATCAATGCCTGTTGGAACTCCTCCTCAGTGAAGACCCAACTTTGTTTACCTGTAAATGAAAAGTTTGGACGAAAGGAAGCAAAACTTGGTGGAGATCACCGTTAGACTCAAAATAAAGCTAGTAAGCACGAAGGGAGCGTTGAGGTCTATATACCCCCATGAAATTGGTGCTAGCCATGTGGATATCATCCAGAGTCTTGCTGCCAGCCATGGATCTTTCATGTGGCAGGACAAAACCACTTGCATAGGCGATCTGTGTGGTTAAGCCCCCACAGCGGATGTCCCCAGCAGAAGTTTCCCTTTGGCGGCGAAAGTGTTGGATGAGTAAAGCACCCAAGTTTACCTTATGCTCCATCTAGGGGTGCAAAGCCGTATGAATTAGGCTCATCTCGGGGCCTGCCATTGCCCCGACATATCCTTTCCCCAAAATAGAATTCACTAAGAAGGTGTGGAAATAATGGATAGTGGGATTATGGATGGTGGCGCTCTTCTTGCGCAAATAATCAGTGTTCATGTGGACAAAAATCTGCTCCCAATATTGCATTGTCTCTATGTGGACATTGTCATTAATATCAAGTTCCCCCTCATGGGAGAATCCAAAACAATCAAAAAAATATGAAAAGAGAGTCTGCGGAGCTGCCCATTGAGTACAAAACTTATAGTGCGATTTCGCTCCTGGGCTTCGAGATCATCATGGAATGATGAAAGGAACTCGAACGTGTCAAGCTTGTAGGTGTCGACGAAGTAGTAGGAGAAAGGGACCATGCTAGTATGCACAGTCATTTGCTCGAAGTCCTCCAAAAGCCCCTGGCAAGAGAGGAACTCACAGTTTACCACTTAGTAGGTAAAACATTGCGTTTGCTCACTCTCTCAAACTCTCGGCTCATGTAGGTACTCAAGCCATCCGCCTTCGAACGCCTCTTTTTCGAACCCGGCGGCATAGAGGAACCTGAGGCCCCTGCCGTGCACGAGCCCTTGCCCAGCGGAAAATCCTTCCAATGTTATGCATTGTGCTACAAATTTTTCAAAGAAAAATATGGGTATCAATTTTCTATCACATAAACAAATGATTACAGGAAGAAGTTATAAAACCTAACATGAGGAATCAACAATAATTTTAAAATATGATGAACTCATCTATATGGCCAATGTGAGGAATTCAACCATGGATTTCAGAGAATAAAGCGTGGATCATATGAGAAACTTACCGATGTGAAGATTCCCCCACTCAAAAACACAAAATGAATGAAGAATCAAAGGTTCTAGGAGGCTAGGGTTTGAGGTGGAGAGAGAAAGAGCAAGAAAGAGAGAGGAAGAACAACAAGGGTGGCTGGAAGCCAGCTATCGTCGGCCTTTACCTGGCGATGTAGTCGGTACAAGCGCCTCCCGCCCGTATCAGTGGTCGTCACCATTGGATCAAGGTTAGGGTTCGAGATCAAACCTGGATGGCCTGGTACGGGCGGACGGTACGGTCGCATCTCGACTATACCGATGCTCGTTACCAGTGTTGTGACCTATGGCGAATTCGTCGAGGTTCGGTACGGACGCATGGTACGGGCATATCCGGTTGTACCAGCCCTTGTTACACTATCTGAACCCTATTTTAATTCTTCCCTTCATTTTTTTCTTGCTTCTTAAACTCCTCTAGGGTAAATTCTCTGAACAATTCAAGACTTGAAATAAATTTATTAGTACACACAAGATAATAATAAATAATAATAATAACAAAAAAACTTAGAGTTAATTTATTGAGAATGGGTTAACTCCCATTAAGTATTTTATTCTAGAGTTTAGGTTTCAGCCAATCTCCATACCATTAGCGTGTTACCTCAAGCTGCTTTTCATCTTTGGTTCTTTCTACTTGAACACGCTTAGGCGATGGAACATATTTTCCATTATGCTCTGGTTTCTTCGGAAAGTATCGAACAATCTGATCATCATATATGTCGAAGACAATCTTACTAAAGCAGTCTATATTATATCCAGTTGTGCTAAGAAAAGGTCTTCCAAGGATGATAGAGAGTTTTTCATCCTTAGGAACATCAAGAATAATAAAATCAGTGGGTACAACATGTTGATCTACTCTAAGTAGAACTTCTACGATCATACCGATAGGTTGTTTAGTTTTTTTATCCGCCATTTGTCAAGTAATTAAAGTGGGAGAATACTCTCCGAGGTTTAATTTTTTAAATAAAGAAAAAGACACGACACTAACACCCGCTCCTAAATCACAAAGGGCGTTAAATATATTAGTTTTTCCAATTGCACGGGAGATGGTTGGTATACATGGGTCCACAAGCTTAGCAGGAAGCTTATCTTCCAATGACGATAGAGAGTTTGTCATCCTTATTACTGCTATAGTATTAGTTATATCCTTCTTTCTATTAAGAATATCTCGCATAAACTTTTTATAAGTAGGAACTTGAATAGCATCAGTTAAAGGAAGTTCTAGGCGAAGGCTTCCTAGTGCCTCGACAAAAGAATCATAAATAGCTTTATCTAGTTCATATTGAACTCGATTGGGATAAGAAATTTTCTTTTTGGTGGGTATTGCCTTCTCTTTTACCTTTTCCACTAGTTCGACATCTTTTTTAGTTTTCCTTGTTGCTGACTTTTGCTTATCAACATGTTCTTCACGTGGGGTGATAACTTGCTCCTCTTGCTCCTTTCTGAGATCAGATTCTTCCCTTGAGTCGATTATCTCAACATCCGTGTCATATATTTTATGTTTATCTCCTGCTTCTTCTTCTTGTCTAGTCTTGGAAGCCTCGTGTTCTCTTTTTTGAGCTTCATAATCGATGTCATATTTAGGATCTACTAGGTCCTCTTCTTCTTGACTAATTTCTTGAGTCTCTCTTGCCTTGCGGGCTTGTTCTTCTTGATACCAAGATGGCCCTTGTGGTTCCTACGTTTCTGTACCACGTCTAGTGACAATGTTAGTGGAAACAATATTGAAATTTCCTTGGTTCAAAATCAAAGTTTGGGTTTCGATTATTTGATCACATTGTGTTTTAACCATACTTAGACATCTATCTAAATGTTTTGTAGCATGACCCAAGTCATCAAAGACTTCGGTTAGGTCTCTTATATTTTTTTCTTGTGCCATAAGATGTTTGTAATTTTTCTCACGGAACTAATTCTATTGATATCTAAACTTTTGCATGACAAGATTTGTATAAGTTGAAGAATATAAACTTTGTTTTCTTTAACAAGTTCCGAGGCTATACCTTTTTCTTCCATGGACTTTTAACCTCGGGGATAAGATCTGAGGGTATGTGAATCATACCTTTTCGTGGTTCAACATCCTCAGCTGGATTGTATTGATCATCATTAAAGGATCTTACCTCGAAAATCTTTACACATTCTGGCAATGTTAAGTTGCATATAGCTCCCCCTGCAGACAGATCAATCATTTTGTTTTCATCATTAATCCCATTATAAAAATATTGGATAATTAAATGCTCATGGAAATCGTGATTTGGGACTTTAATAATCATTTCACATAAAATCTATTCCATGATTGATAAAAGTTTTCTCCAACTTTTTGGATAAAGTTTGTTATGCTACTTTTAATTTGCATGATTATTGTGAATGAACAATATTTATGCATGAATTCTCAGATGCAATCTTCCCAACTTTTTATAGTATGATTAAGTAAGGATTGTAACCAAGCAAAAGCATTATCTTTCAGAAACCAGCAAAAGAGTTTAAGGAGTACAAACTCTATTGGTAAACTTGCTGGTTTAAGGATAGCGCAAAGGTCATGGTCCCTTGTCAAGTGGTCACTAGGATCGTCCTCTTATTTTCCTGCGAAAGAAATTTCTTTCATCATATAAATTAGCTCATGATATATTTCAGATTCCTGGCCTTCAAGTCTAGGATAAAGAATATGCATTTTCCTTAAGTGCCTAGATGGATTCCCATATTCTCCCAATGGTATATTAGGTTTAGACTCTTGGGTGATGGTCAAGTCTGCCATCAATGGAATCAAACTATTCACGTCTATAGCACACGAGTTAGAAAATCTTTAATAAATTCTAGGCGTCTCTCAATCGGAACATGGTCAATATACAGAGGCAAATAAGTTTTTCCTGATCAAGTGGTACCTATGTATTCAATAGAGATCATGAATGGTGTCAACAACTATTTTTGTCAAGAAATAACACTTAGCGCTTAGCTCTCCGGCAATGGCGCCAGAAAGTATCTTGATGCCCTGCAAGTGCATAGGTTCTTCAGAGAATGTTTTCACGGAGGTATTAATTCCAGCTTTTATATCGATCCCAATAAAGAGCCTCGGCGAGTGCTTTTTATACGGCATTTTTGTCGCACTCAAGGTTTCATCGATCTTGAGTGAATTGACTTCAGCTGCTGATGGTGTAAGGTTATAAGTAAAATATAGAGGAAACTTGCGTAGGAAATAAATAAGGATTAAATTGCATAAATGTAAAGATTAGAAATGTGTTTAAAGGTCATATAGATGAGAAGTTAGGCGCGATAAAAAACGGTTCATGGTGATAGTGAAATTGCCAAATGGATAAAGTGGAATAAGTGATAGTGATATTTCTTATTTGTAAGTGAGTAGGCAAGCAACCCATATACCGACTAGGAGTCCTCATGGCCAATTCTTCCTAGTCCCGATGATCCATCTGTCTGTTACCACAACAATGGTCAGCACATTAATTAAGGCCTTACAACCTGATCAAGGATTTAATCTTGATGGTCCTTTGGTGTCCTCGAGTAATGTTATCTCCTTATTGATATTGGTCGTGTCACTCAAGGGTCGCTGATTCGCTAACATACAAGTTCATACCTATGAGATATTTGGATCATGTTACCTAGTCCCTTAAATTAGGTAACAAGCATTAGGAAAACACAGATAATCATTCCCACAAATCAATAAACACTACTACTATCACAAATGGATAGATTTAAAGGAGGCACAACACATCTCACCAGTTCCCTACATCTCCCACGCCTAGGGGATTTACTCTGATATGAGAGGAAGATAAATCAAAAGAATAATTGTATTGCAAATAGAAATCATCTCAAAGTTACTGTAGCAAACCACAATAGCGATTGAAGATCAAGTCAAATACAAACCAAAGGTAGATAAAAGTATCAAACCCTAATCTTACAATTTCCAATCTCTCTCTCTAAGTAATTATGGGAATGATGGTAGAGTGTGTGGTTGAAGAGGTGAAACTCGTCGAGGAATGAGGAAAAGTCGTTCTCCTCCCCCAGATCTGATATCCCCTTTCTTGATGAGTTTGTGGCGGCTGTGTTGTCTTTTTCTCCCCTTCTCTTCACAAAAGTTGCTTCTATTGATATAGTGGATCCGGCGTCATGTAGTACGGTCACACAGTATAGGCGCATCCCGACCATACCGTTGGTCGTTATGCTTACTGAACGCCTCCAATAAAAGGGGCTCCAATTGGGGATTTACTTATTTAGGTGCAATTATCCTATAAATGATATTAGATCTTTAATAAATGTTCATTACCTGAAAACCATCACAAGGAACCAAAGATTCTCTAATTGCGACATTAACGTTAGTGTAAAGAAGTAATCTTCAGTAAAATCCGGCAATAAACAAGAGGAAAAGCAATAGTAAAAAGTGATGAAATTTAGAGCTATCAGACGGCACTGCTGTGGTGGGTGAGGACGACCCTTCATGCAAGATGCTGCTAAACGATGTAACATTGGAGCCCGACGTGGCAACTTTTATTTGAGAGAAAGCAACTTTGGTTCCCGACAAAACAACTATGGTGCCATAAGAAGCAACTCTGGCGCCTGCCAAAGCAACTTTGGTGAGCGGAGAAATAACTTTGATGCGTGAAGAAACAACTTTGATGAGCTACGAAACAACTTTGACGCATGAAGCAACAACTTTTTGGTTCACGAGAAAGCAACTTTTGTTCCTAACCAAGAAACTTATGTGCTAGAAGAAGCAAGTCTAGTGCCTGATGAACCAACTTCGGTGCGTGACAAAGCAACTTTGGTGCGGGATGAAGCAACTTTGGTGTTATAAGAAGCAACTCTGGTGCCTGAGAAGCAACTCTGGTTCCCAACAAAGCAACTTTGGTGTGTGACAAAACAACTTTGGTTTGCGAGAAAGCAATTTCGGTTCCCAACAAAGTAACTCTGGTGCCCGAGAAGCAACTTTGATGCCTGACGAACCAACTTTGGTGCCATAAGAAGCAACTCTGGCGCCTGTCGAAGCAACTTTGGTGAGGATGCGTGAAGAACAACTTTGGTTCGCGAGGAAGAAACTTTGGTTCCTGACGAAGCAACTTTAGTGCCATAAGAAGAAAGTCTGGTGCCTGACAAAGCAACTTCGGTGCCCACGAAAGCAACTATGGTACCCGAGAGGCAACTCTAGTGACTTACAAAGCAACTTTGGTCCACACCAAAGGAACTTTGGTTTGCGAGAAAGAAACCGCCATTCCCGACAAAGCAAATCTGGTGCCCGAGAAGCATTGATGCCTGATGAACCAACTTTGGTGCCAAATGAAGCAACTATGGCGCCTACTGAAGCAACTTTGATGAGAAGGCGAAGCAACTTGGTTTCCCGACGAAGTAACTTTGGTATTCGACGAGGCAACTTTTGTGCCTGGCAAAGCAACTTCGGTTGACCATTAGCACAACGCTTCCATAGTAGGTGAGGATGGCCCTTCTTTAGTCAAGTCGGTGCCCGACGAGGCATCATTGAAACCCGACGAGGGAGCTTTGGAGTCCGATGAGGCAACTTCGAAGCCCAGCGAGGCAACTTCGTAGCCCGACTGAGCAACTTTGGTTTCCAACGAAATAATTTATGTGCGAGACAAAGCAAACTTTAGTATCCAGCGACGCAACTTTGGTGCCCAGCAAACCAACTTTGGTGCTTAACAAAATAATTTATGTGTGAGACCAAACAAACTTTGGTGCTCGTCGAAATAACTTTGGATTACCGTCGAGGCGGCTTTGGAGCCCTACCAAGCAATGTTAGCGCTCGACGAGGACACTTTGGTACCCGACGAGTAAACTTCAGACGCAACTTCAGTACCCTATGAGACAACTTTGGAGCCCGACAAATTCAAAACTCCTAGAAGTAGGTAACTCCACTCCAACTGTCAACAAACCTAGGTAATTATTTAGGCGACCACCACCAAAATTGCTACTCGAGGCTAACGCGGCAACTTCCAAACTACCACACGTAACTTTCGGATAAAAAACCTACTTGCTATTTTCCGCCTCCTATGAAACTTCATGGACTGCCGCTTTTTCCCCAATCCTCACACTGCGGCCTAGATCAGGGACCCTTCTAGAACCTCCCATACTACCGCATATCGACCCCAAGGCCGCGAGCGTGCTGCCGACGCTATTGGAATTAGACGCTGGAGGACTAGGGTGTGGGGGTGGGGGCGTTTGGCTGCTCTCACCAGGGTGGAGCCTACCGTCCAGCGATGCGAAAGGCTAGACCAATGAGGAGAGGATGTCCTGGCTCGTGGGGCGCCGCGGTGGCGCGGGCGTGGGGCGCACTAGTTGCCTGGGCGGGGGGAGATTTGGGCGTTCGCGTCGGCCGACCGGCGGAAGCACGTCTTCGCGGCCAAGGTAGGGATCACGTTCATCTCGTTGCTAGTCTTCCTCAATGATTCGCCCGTGTCTTAGAGAAGCGCACCTGCCGGATCCTCCATCGTCGGGAGTCCGGGGAGGAATGCTGGTGGCAGGGTAGGCCGCAGAGACTCATCTGACCTCGGGCGTCACGCTAGGTGCTTGTAGCATCCCAATTGTCTAACAATTGCAATGCTACTAGCCTAGTCTATATATATGCTACTTCCTACATATAATTGTTGCATCATAATTATATCATGCTCATGTCATCATGCCACCTTGCATTTGAGCATCATATAAAACCCTTTTTGTTTTGGTTCTTCACTCATATGCATTGTAAATTGTATTTGCCTCTTGATATTGTATTTAGTTATTGATATATTGTTTAAATGCCCAAGTTGAGTTGGGGGCATATCTTTTATTCTACTCCACCACCCTTTTTTTTCACCACCTTATAATTCCACCATCCCATTATCCATGAGCTTGTATTTTATTTTCTTTTGGTATTTCATCTAGCTCATGGGAGATAGGATGGATCCAATTCTATAAATTCTTTTGCTTGGCCTTTAACCCATCTTTTGGGAATGCATAAGAATAATGCCATGATTAATAATATTGTTTTCACAACAATAACCATGGCATTAATTATTTTGCATGGGCCATGCAAGTACCACCATATTCTAGTCTTTTGGATTTTATTTGAATTTTTGAGTTGATCATCTCCCATATCTCTCTCTACCCCTCTTCATGCTTGATCTTGTTTGGGTCTTGTTAAAACCCTATAACCATCCCCCATCCATGCAAGCCTTGTGTGACCATCTTACCCTACCCCTTCTCTCCTCCTCCCCAACCCTTTTCCTCTTTGCTTGTTTCTTTTGTGTTGGTCTTGTCTAAACCCAAACCCCCCCTCTCTCTTATTCCATCTCTAAACCCTAAGCCTCATCCCTCCTCTCTACCCAAAACCCTAACTCTAATCTCCTAACCCACTATCACCATCTACCATACCACCCCCTCTCTAAACCACACCCCCATCTAACCCTAACCCGAGTTACCCCGACCTAGATCCATCTACCCCCACACCCGAGCTAGCCCCTCCCTCTCTTCTCTTCCTCACAACGGCCTGCACCCGACCTTCCTTGCAACCTGGTGCCACCCGACCCCTCCCTTCTCCAGGTCCGTTTGAACCATGTCCAGCCGTGGACAGCATGATCGACCTGGGAGCCTGTTTCTCTCCTTCCCTTGCGCCCATGTGCGTGCCCACCGAGCAAGGACAGCGACCACGGCCCGCTCGTGCCCCTCCCTATCTGCTGCTTAAAGCAAGCAAGGCACGCAAGCCAGCCTTGGCCGCCCTTTTCCACCTACCTGCAGATTGAGATCGAGATCCAGAAAACCGGTCTCAGCTTTCTTCCCCTCCAACAGGCAAGAGGCCATGGCCACCTTCATACCCGTCTAAACCCTAGCTCTGGCCAGATCGAGTGGAGGCGGTTGGAGCTATGCAAGAGGGAGGCTCGGAGTCCAGGAACCGTTGACGCCCTCCTCAGCATCACCCCGAACCAGGAGACGCGCCGGAAGTTGGTCGGAGCAGTAGCGCCGCCACCATGGCTGTGACAACCAGAGACAACTGGCCGCGAGTACCTCTCGAGTCCGCCTCCTCTCCAGCAAGCTCGGCTCGCTAGGTAACATCCCGGTGAGCTCCTCTCATCCCCAGACAACACCTCTCTCCCTCTCTCGCCGTGCTTTGCCGACGGGTGCGCCGCTGCGCGCAGTCGCCGCCACGAGAGCACCCACGCCTGTTTTCTGCTGTTGCTGTTCATCGAGACATAGCCGTCTCCACAATCCTTATCCTTTCGTGAATCCTGAACCAAAGTTGTAGGATGAACCTTCCTCTTTCCTTTGCACCGTCGCACGTCCTAAATGAACCAACAACACGATCGCAAGCTTGCACGCAAGTCGCGCCGCTGATGTCCGACACAAACGCGTGCCTACGAACAACGCCTGTTCTTCGAGTCCAAGACGAGCGCACAACCAACCATTTTGTTTAAATCTTGCATTAACTTGTGCTTCTATCTGTCCTCTATCCAACGAGCTCTAGCATGCCCAGATCCGTCCATAGGCGAGCTCGGAATCATCTCGCGAAAACCAGCGGAAAACGTCGTTTTTCTACATCTCGTCCGACAGTCTCAGACACCATTTCTTTTCGCCCTGTTCTTCGTGAATTTTCGGGCTCCACAGTGCCCCACCGGAGAAACTCCGTACATGAAAGTTGTTCATCTTGCTGCCCTCTTCAACTTTGCTTTTTGTTCCATCTCCATATCCCCAAAGGTTTTCTCGCCATCGTCTTCCGAAGATCAGACCAGCTAGCTCGTTTTGCGGCGCGAATATTCAGTCTCGTCAGCCTCGCGGTGAGTTTTGCGCATAAGCCCCTGTGCTTTTTCCGCCTCCAACCCGTGCCCCCGGACTGCCCGCGTGTCAGCACACAGTTGGGCCGCGCATGGATGGAACCGCTACAGTCCCGGGCCCATTCGTCTGTCCCTTTGGCTAGCTAGTGCCGCGGTGAGAAAAGTTCCACGCGCGTCGTTTTCTGCCAGCTCAGCGCCGGCCCCACTCGTCGGTGGCTGGGGCTAGCTTGACCTGGGTGTAAGAAGTCCTGGCAAATTTCTGTTAAATAAAAATGTTTTCAGTAAAGGTTTAAATTTCAAATTCAAATCTGTTTTTAAATATCTTTTAAAATATAATTCCAAATAATACAAATAATATATATTTTTGAATCAGAAAAATGTGAGGAATTCAAATATGCCCTTCAAAATATATTTTGAACACTTTAAATTTCGATTTGATTAAAATTACAATAAAATGCCCTTTTCCTTAATTAATTAATAACTTTTGTTTTATAACTCCAAATTTAACAAATAATATGTCTAAAATGATTAGCTCGACGAGACCTTTCTGTTTAAGCATTCCTTGTTCTGAATTGCAGCATGCATCATATAAATATAATGTATACAGCACCTTATTCGAGTATAAAATATGATTAAAACTCCATAAAATGCTTATTCCTTGTATTCCACACCTCACCCATGCCATGCTACATTAATGCCATGCAAATTGTGCATCATTCATCATGGCATGATTGTTTGCTTGTCGCATTTAATTCATATGCTTGTGCACTTTATTTATGTTGGCCCTTGTTTGTTTGGTTCTTCTTCGAATAGACGCTGAGCAGGGGATATATCAAGAGACCCAGGAGTACTACCCAGATCCTTCTCTCGCTTCAACTGAGCTGCCAGGCAAGCACTACCACATGCTTTCATACATGTAGTACCTATTGCCTCTATCTTATTCTTGCATCATTGAGTCGCGATTGCATTAAATTGAATCCCAAGTATTGCATAGCCTTTATTTTTAAACCCCACCGAAGCTTGTTCCTCCATCCCATGAGCCATTACTACAGGAGTTGTTTGAGCCATGCGAGTCGTAGAACAGCATGTGTAGGGTATGTGAGTGTCTGATGGATAACGAGGTACCTAAACAACTTAACCTGAGTAGTAATGGGATAACTAATGAAAGTGGCATCGGTGAGCCATATTTGCTATTTGGTTTTTCAGGCTCACTTGTGTCCCGTAGGACCCCGAGTACTTGATTCCTGTTCCTTGAATATTCGCGCTATCCACATCCGGGAGGCTTATGAACCCCCCTGAGCCAGAGCTTGATTCATTCTTATTTCTTGGGGCCACAAACTAGTTTGAGGTTTTATTTACTATCCTGTACTTATGCCATGCTTTACTACTTTATTTAAATTGTGCGAGGTACTGCACCTGTACTATTTAGGGCCGTGACCCGTTTTCGCTGTATCGACAAGCCCAGTCACACTTTTGGGTTCCCAGTCGTTTACAGCCGGCCACACAAACCTTGAGTCCGTCTCGTAGCCGGCCAGCTTCGTTGCGGGTAGCTTAATGGGGTGGCCCCCTGAAATATTTCTGAATCCTGTGATCGCTTTGTCGTGACTGCCTCGTTGGGTTTTGATTTGGTTTTTCCGAGGTTGATCGAGTGTGTGTTGCTATTTGTGCACCCCTGCAGGGTAAAACTTTCTGAAAGCCGTGTCCGCGGTTATGGACGACTTGGAGCACAGTTTCTCGATCATAGACAAGAATAACTAAAGTACCGCTTTTAATTTGACTAAGTACCTGACTAGTAAATAGGGCGACACTCATGGAATGGATAATAAAACTGCCAACGGATGGGGGGGTTGTTCATCCGCTTCCTCGTTGGTAAGCGAGGAGGAGGATGGATCTGTTGATATTACCGTTATAACTGTTGTTATTAATTCACGGACATCCGTCTATCTATGGTTAGGCGGATGGTTAGCGAGTATCTTTAGAACTGTTAGGGTTTATCTTTTGCTGTAATTGCGTCACCCCAGGTTGTGTCCCCTTTAGAGGCATAAAGACTTGCTGAGTACCCCTAGGGTCTCACACGATAAATTGTTTGATTCAGATGAACAGGTAAACCCGCAAGATGGATACTGGGTGGAGGAGACGGACGATGTGGGCAACGATCATTCGGTGTAGAGATTCCGGGAACGGGGATCCGTGAGATCTGTGGGCGGGATGTGTTTATTTATGGGGCATCTTATGCCGATTTGCTTCTTATCCGTACTCGGATCTTGTTTTCCGCTTCCGCTTGATACTCTGATGTTTGATGTATGAGGAGATATCCTAAACTATTATATCTATCTAGGATATTTGGATCTTGCCGTATGGCGTTGCTATATTTCCTTTCTTTTTAGATGGAATGACTCTGAGAACCATTGTATGGTGGCTTGCATACATACTCATTTGTGTATGTAGTTGATCCCTTCGCCTGCCGATTACGCCGCCCGTTCTTGTCCCGATGTTTGGAAATGGTTAGGACGGCCGAAAGGTCTACCTGTGAGTGGCATTTGGGCCCCACCGTACTATTTTTAACCATTTCCGCTCATCCAGGCTTGTAACTAGGAGCGTAATTCACCGAGGTAGTTACAATTGGTATCAGAGCCATCCCGCCCTTCAGGGTCTCAGCCAAATGGTCGTTGTCAGTCTAGCAAATATTTTTGGTAGCTATGTATACTAGGGAAAAACAAAACACGAGAGTAGGACTGCTTCCACTTTTCTTCTTAACCACCCACCCACCCTTTTCTGGTAAGGAAGTGTAACATTTCCAATCCTCTTCTTAAAATTCAAACTAGGATTCACGTGTTCTGGGTTCCGTAGTACCATAGGTTGTGTGTGTGTGTGTAATTCCTTGTCTATCTGTTGCATCCAATTTGTTATCACAATCGGCCTTTGGTCATCAACTGTTGGTGCATTCCATACTGACAGGCTTTTGAAAACCGGTGCGATCTATCTGATTCCTTGTTAACCGGTGCCATCTTCTTAAGGGTGTCCTTCCTTCTAGCAACTCCACATTCTGTGAAACCATCAGTTGCTAATCTCTACCTGATAAGTGATTTTGCGCATCTATTGGTATTTTAATGCCGAAAAATGCGGAAATTTTTTCTTTGATACATCTTTGTTTCCACACTCCTTCCAGTCGTGTGTGAAACATTATCTATCTCCCTTTTATCAGCATGTCCATGCTAACTCATTCTTTTGTCACCGGCGCTTAATCCTAGAGTTTCTTTTCATCTCCAAGTCTCTTGGGCTAATTACATAACATGTGTCGATCCGATGCTGGTGATTGTAATTTGGTTCTCGGCATAGCTATATGACACTTATCATGAGTGGAATATGGAAAATGCTATCAACACTATCCTCCAAATGGTGACGGTTATCTGCTGTGATTCTGAGTACACCGTGATCATATCTATGCATATTCAAGCATCTTTGGCAATCCGGAGTTTCCCAAAGCACTACGGCGGTCTATCATCTGTCCATCATGTTGCACATCTTTTGAACTCCATATCCGCAAAATTCTCGTTGAGATGAGGGAATTGCATCTTTTCGTCTCTGATAGCTTTGCTTAAGGTATGATCTATCATCTTTTCGTTAACCAAGATCTCTTCATCTTTGTAACCGGTGATCCAATCGACAATGTGAACCAGGTGACATCTCTTTTTCTTCCGAAGGACCAGATAATCTATTCTTCCAGTGCATCTTCTTCAACACGAATGCTCTTAATATTGATCTTTCTAAGAGCGTTGAGCTCAGGAAGTTTCGAGCATTTGTTTGTTTCTCCCGCCTCTTGAACTTGATATTCTGGGAATATCTTGTTAATCCATGGTGGTATATGTTGATAATATGCTTGCCTATTCGATATCAATGGAAGGACATGGAAGATCATCTGTGTCTCTTTCTCTCAAGCTTCGTGAGCACTGCCTGTGTGCAAAGTTTCAAAGTGAGAATTCTGACTTTTTGAAGTCACCTATCTCGGCCACGTCCTTCTGCTAAATAGATCGCTTCAATTCTGGAATCAGCAAGTTCATTGTTAATTCCATCTTCCATCTTCAATCAAACCCGGAGTTTTCCTTGTTGGCGAGTTATCATCGTCGTTCCGCTAAAGATCTTCCTCAAGACTGCTAAATCTTTCTCAATCATTTCAAGAAGAACATGGAGTTCTTTCACCTCAGTCTCGTTAAGTAATCTCTTGAAACCCTCCTATTCTATCGTCTATGCTCAATCCACCGGAGGCCATGAAGACCTTCTAGATCTTGTATTCCTTCTGTTCAAGTTGGTGCTATCTTTTCTGTAGCTGTTGAATCTTGCAATTCTTATCCGTAATCTTCCTTCATATCTTTCCGGTGGCTTGGTACTTCCGACATGACGACAACATCATCACCCTTATCTATCTCGGATCCGGGGGATGGTTTGCATCAATCTTTGTTTTCTTACAGAGTTCCATGAGCTCTTCTTATCAATACCTTCAGTCTGTTTCGGTAGTTGGATTGCATGGTTTTCTTATTCAGGTGCGGAGTAATGCTTTGAGTGCGGGATGGAGTAGCTACCATACCACCACTCTTATCATTCTCTCTTGTACATTGAATTGGTGAATTAATGTGATTTCACTCATTCCACGGAAGTTAGAAGTGGCCTTTATCCCTCGACACTTTTACTTCCGTCCTTGTTTTTCCGGAGTGCTCTCTCGAAGAAGGTAATCAATAATCTCTTGTTGGTTATCTCACCCTTTCTACACGGAGCAAAATCTTCAATTATCTGGTGGAAACAAACACAAACTCCTTTCGGCCCTCGTCTTTCTACCAGTGCTTGACATCCCCAAACAAGATGAAAGGAAACTATCTCTCTTTGTTTCATCAATTCTTTTTCCGTGGTAAAGCCAATTATGGTTGATGCCATCAGCCGCAAATCTATTGCGTTAGCCTCAAGGCTAAAGAAATCAATAAGTATCTCTACGATAAACTCCATATTCTCCATATTCTTTGCTTCTCGGGATTCCACCATGATCTAGCTTCACATCCGTCTCTGGAAGTTATATCCGCGCACCTCAATTGCGTGATCCTTTGGTTCCTACCGGCGCAAGAAGAATTTAATCCGACGATGTCCAACTAAATCTTTCTATTCATATCAAGGGACTCTACTGTTTGAAGGCAATACTGTTCCAAACTTCATTTCTCAAATCCGAGAGGAGATACGATGCTATTGTCATAGTGGTTCAAACCTCTCCAATCTAGCTCTTTTTCTTCCGGCGAGTTAAAGATTCATCCTCTCTCGTATTAGTAAATCTTTAATCTTAATGGTGTGTCTTTCTTTATCCATGATACATCATCTTTTCCTTTTCTTTCACAAGTGGTTCTAGCCTTTTATCTTGTTTCTCGAAAAACCGGAGCTATGTTCATCCTATCCTTCTTGTCTCACGACAATCCTTCAACTCTTCTACCCGTTGTTTCTCTAGCAAAACGCAAGACTCGCAACAAGTCTAGCAAGTTTGGCAAGGTGTAATGGTTACACCACTCTGTTGTTAATAACCTTGGGAACGTGAGGGTCACCTTCGTTCCGAACAACCGCCTCTCCTGGTGTTGTTTTCTTTTTCCTAGGAATCTCGGGGCGAGATTCTTGTTTAGTGGGGGAGAGTTGTAGCATCCCAATTGTCTAACAATTGCAATGCTACTAGCCTAGTCTATATATATGCTACTTCCTACATATAATTGTTGCATCATAATTATATCATGCCCATGTCATCATGCCACCTTGCATTTGAGCATCATATAAAACCCTTTTTGTTTTGGTTCTTCACTCATATGCATTGTAAATTGTATTTGCCTCTTGATATTGTATTTGGTTATTGATATATTGTTTAAATGCCCAAGTTGAGTTGGGGGCATATCTTTTATTCTACTCCACCACCCTTTTTTTCACCACCTTATAATTCCACCATCCCATTATCCATGAGCTTGTATTTTATTTTCTTTTGGTATTTCATCTAGCTCATGGGAGATAGGATGGATCCAATTCTATAAATTCTTTTGCTTGGCCTTTAACCCATCTTTTGGGAATGCATAAGAATAATGCCATGATTAATAATATTGTTTTCACAAGAATAACCATGGCATTAATTATTTTGCATGGGCCATGCAAGTACCACCATATTCTAGTCTTTTGGATTTTATTTGAATTTTTGAGTTGATCATCTCCCATCTCTCTCTCTACCCATCTTCATGCTTGATCTTGTTTGGGTCTTGTTAAAACCCTATAACCATCCCCCATCCATGCAAGCCTTGTGTGACCATCTTACCCTACCCCTTCTCTCCTCCTCCCCAACCCTTTTCCTCTTTGCTTGTTTCTTTTGTGTTGGTCTTGTCTAAACCCAACCCCCCCCCCTCTCTCTTATTCCATCTCTAAACCCTAAGACTCATCCCTCCTCTCTACCCAAAACCCTAACTCTAATCTCCTAACCCACTATCACCATCTACCATACCACCCCCTCTCTAAACCACACCCCCATCTAACCCTAACCCGAGTTACCCCGACCTAGATCCATCTACCCCCACACCCGAGCTAGCCCCTCCCTCTCTTCTCTTCCTCACAACGGCCTGCACCCGACCTTCCTTGCAACCTGGTGCCACCCGACCCCTCCCTTCTCCAGGTCCGTTTGAACCATGTCCAGCCGTGGACAGCGTGATCGACCTAGGAGCCTGTTTCTCTCCTTCCCTTGCGCCCATGTGCGTGCCCACCGAGCAAGGACAGCGACCACGGCCCGCTCGTGCCCCTCCCTATCTGCTGCTTAAAGCAAGCAAGGCACGCAAGCCAGCCTTGGCCGCCCTTTTCCACCTACCTGCAGATTGAGATCGAGATCCAGAAAACCGGTCTCAGCTTTCTTCCCCTCCAACAGGCAAGAGGCCATGGCCACCTTCATACCCGTCTAAACCCTAGCTCTGGCCAGATCGAGTGGAGGCGGTTGGAGCTATGCAAGAGGGAGGCTCGGAGTCCAGGAACCGTTGACGCCCTCCTCAGCATCACCCCGAACCAGGAGACGCGCCGGAAGTTGGTCGGAGCAGTAGCGCCGCCACCATGGCTGTGACAACCAGAGACAACCGGCCGCGAGTACCTCTCGAGTCCGCCTCCTCTCCAGCAAGCTCGGCTCGCTAGGTAACATCCCGGTGAGCTCCTCTCATCCCCAGACAACACCTCTCTCCCTCTCTCCCTGTGCTTTGCCGACGGGTGCGCCGCTGCGCGCAGTCGCCGCCACGAGAGCACCCACGCCTGTTTTCTGCTGTTGCTGTTCATCGAGACATAGCCGTCTCCACAATCCTTATCCTTTCGTGAATCCTGAACCAAAGTTGTAGGATGAACCTTCCTCTTTCCTTTGCACCGTCGCACGTCCTAAATGAACCAACAACACGATCGCAAGCTTGCACGCAAGTCGCGCCGCTGATGTCCGACACAAACGCGTGCCTACGAACAACGCCTGTTCTTCGAGTCCAAGACGAGCGCACAACCAACCATTTTGTTTAAATCTTGCATTAACTTGTTCTTCTATCTGTCCTCTATCCAACGAGCTCTAGCATGCCCAGATCCGTCCATAGGCGAGCTCGGAATCATCTCGCGAAAACCAGCGGAAAACGTCGTTTTTCTACATCTCGTCCGACAGTCTCAGACACCATTTCTTTTCGCCCTGTTCTTCGTGAATTTCCGGGCTCCACAGTGCCCCACCGGAGAAACTCCGTACATGAAAGTTGTTCATCTTGCTGCCCTCTTCAACTTTGCTTTTTGTTCCATCTCCATATCCCCAAAGGTTTTCTCGCCATCGTCTTCCGAAGATCAGACCAGCTAGCTCGTTTTGCGGCGCGAATATTCAGTCTCGTCAGCCTCGCGGTGAGTTTTGCGCATAAGCCCCTGTGATTTTTCCGCCTCCAACCCGTGCCCCCGGACTGCCCGCGTGTCAGCACACAGTTGGGCCGCGCATGGATGGAACCGCTACAGTCCCGGGCCCATTCGTCTGTCCCTTTGGCTAGCTAGTGCCGCGGTGAGAAAAGTTCCACGCGCGTCGTTTTCTGCCAGCTCAGCGCCGGCCCGACTCGTCGGTGGCTGGGGCTAGCTTGACCTGGGTTGTAAGAAGTCCTGGCAAATTTCTGTTAAATAAAAATGTTATCAGTAAAGGTTTAAATTTCAAATTCAAATCTGTTTTTAAATATCTTTTAAAATATAATTCCAAATAATACAAATAATATATGTTTTTGAATCAGAAAAATGTGAGGAATTCAAATATGCCCTTCAAAATATATTTTGAACACTTTAAATTTCGATTTGATTAAAATTACAATCAAATGCCCTTTTTCCTTAATTAATTAATAACTTTTGTTTTATAACTCCAAATTTAACAAATAATATGTCTAAAATGATTAGCTCGATGAGACCTTTCTCTTTAAGCATTCCTTGTTCTGAATTGCAGCATGCATCATATAAATATAATGTATACAGCAACTTATTCGAGTATAAAATATGATTAAAACTCCATAAAATGCTTATTTCTTGTATTCCACACCTCACCCATGCCATGCTACATTAATGCCATGCAAATTGTGCATCATTCATCATGGCATGATTGTTTGCTTGTCGCATTTAATTCATATGCTTGTGCACTTTATTCATGTTGACCCTTGTTTGTTTGGTTCTTCTTCGAATAGACGCTGAGCAGGGGATATATCAAGAGACCCAGGAGCACTACCCAGATCCTTCTCTCGCTTCAACTGAGCTGCCAGGCAAGCACTACCACATGCTTGCATACATATAGTACCTATTGCCTCTATCTTATTCTTGCATCATTGAGTCGCGATTGCATTAAATTGAATCCCAAGTATTGCATAGCCTTTATTTTTAAACCCCACCGAAGCTTGTTCCTCCATCCCATGAGCCATTACTACAGGAGTTGTTTGAGCCATGCGAGTCGTAGAACAGCATGTGTAGGGTATGAGTGTCTGATGGATAACGAGGTACCTAAACAACTTAACCTGAGTAGTAATGGGATAACTAATGAAAGTGGCATCGGTGAGCCATATTTGCTATTTGGTTTTTCAGGCTCACTTGTGTCCCGTAGGACCCCGAGTACTTGATTCCTGTTCCTTGAATATTCGCGCTATCCACATCCGGGAGGCTTATGAACCCCCCTGAGCCAGAGCTTGATTCATTCTTATTTCTTGGGGCCACAAACTAGTTTGAGGTTTTATTTACTATCCTGTACTTATGCCATGCTTTACTGCTTTATTTAAATTGTGCGAGGTACTGCACCTGTACTGTTTAGGGTCGTGACCCGTTTTCGCTGTATCGACAAGCCCAGTCACACTTTCGGGTTCCCATTCGTTTACAGCCGGCCACACAAACCTTGAGTCCGTCTCGTAGCCGGCCAGCTTCGTTGCGGGTAGCTTAATGGGGTGGCCCCCTGAAATATTTCTGAATCCTGTGATCGCTTTGTAGTGACTGCCTCGTTGGGTTTTGATTTGGTTTTTCCGAGGTTGATCGAGTGTGTGTTGCTATTTGTGCACCCCTGCAGGGTAAAACTTTCTGAAAGCCGTGTCCGCGGTTATGGACGACTTGGAGCATAGTTTCTCGATCATAGACAAGAATAACTAAAGTACCGCTTTTAATTTGACTAAGTACCTGACTAGTAAATAGGGCGACACTCATGGAATGGATAATAAAACTGCCAACGGATGGGGGGGTTGTTCGTCCGCTTCCTCGTTGGTAAGCGAGGAGGAGGATGGATCTGTTGATATTACCGTTATAACTGTTGTTATTAATTCACGGACATCCGTCTATCTATGGTTAGGCGGATGGTTAGCGAGTATCTTTAGAACTGTTAGGGTTTATCTTTTGCTGTAATTGCGTCACCCCAGGTTGTGTCCCCTTTAGAGGCATAAAGACTTGCTGAGTACCTCTAGGGTCTCACACGATAAATTGTTTGATTCAGATGAACAGGTAAACCCGCAAGATGGATACTGGGTGGAGGAGACGGACGATGTGGGCAACGATCATTCGGTGTAGAGATTCCGGGAACGGGGATCCGTGAGATCTGTGGGCGGGATGTGTTTATTTATGGGGCATCTTATGCCGATTTGCTTCTTATCCGTACTCGGATCTTGTTTTCCGCTTCCGCTTGATACTCTGATGTTTGATGTATGAGGAGATATCCTAAACTATTATATCTATCTAGGATATTTGGATCTTGCCGTATGGCGTTGCTATATTTCCTTTCTTTTTAGATGGAATGACTCTGAGAACCATTGTATGGTGGCTTGCATACATACTCATTTGTGTATGTAGTTGATCCCTTCGCCTGCCGATTACGCCGCCCGTTCTTGTCCCGATGTTTGGAAATGGTTAGGACGGCCGAAAGGTCTACCTGTGAGTGGCATTTGGGCCCCACCGTACTATTTTTAACCATTTCCGCTCATCCAGGCTTGTAACTAGGAGCGTAATTCACCGAGGTAGTTACAATTGGTATCAGAGCCATCCCGCCCTTCAGGGTCTCAGCCAAATGGTCGTTGTCAGTCTAGCAAATATTTTTGGTAGCTATGTATACTAGGGAAAAACAAAACGCGAGAGTAGGACTGCTTCCACTTTTCTTCTTAACCACCCACCCACCCTTTTCTGGTAAGGAAGTGTAACATTTCCAATCCTCTTCTTAAAATTCAAACTAGGATTCACGTGTTCTGGGTTCCGTAGTACCATAGGTTGTGTGTGTGTGTGTGTAATTCCTTGTCTATCTGTTGCATCCAATTTGTTATCACAATCTGCCTTTGGTCATCAACTGTTGGTACATTCCATACTGACAGGCTTTTGAAAACCGGTGCGATCTATCTGATTCCTTGTTAACCGGTGCCATCTTCTTAAGGGTGTCCTTCCTTCTAGCAACTCCACATTCTGTGAAACCATCAGTTGCTAATCTCTACCTGATAAGTGATTTTGCACATCTATTGGTATTTTAATGCCGAAAAATGCGGAAATTTTTTCTTTGATACATCTGTGTTTCCACACTCCTTCCAGTCGTGTGTGAAACATTATCTATCTCCCTTTTATCAGCATGTCCATGCTAACTCATTCTTTTGTCACCGGCGCTTAATCCTAGAGTTTCTTTTCATCTCCAAGTCTCTTGGGCTAATTACATAACATGTGTCGATCCGATGCTGGTGATTGTAATTTGGTTCTCGGCATAGCTATATGACACTTATCATGAGTGGAATATGGAAAATGCTATCAACACTATCCTCCAAATGGTGACGGTTATCTGCTGTGATTTTGAGTACACCGTGATCATATCTATGCATATTCAAGCATCTTTGGCAATCCGGAGTTTCCCAAAGCACTACGGCGGTCTATCATCTATCCATCATGCTGCACATCTTTTGAACTCCATATCCGCAAAATTCTCGTTGAGATGAGGGAATTGCATCTTTTCGTCTCTGATAGCTTTGCTTAAGGTATGATCTATCATCTTTTCGTTAACCAAGATCTCTTTATCTTTGTAACCGGTGATCCAATCGACAATGTGAACCAGGTGACATCTCTTTTTCTTCCGAAGGACCAGATAATCTATTCTTCCAGTGCATCTTCTTCAACACGAATCCGTGCTCTTAATATTGATCTTTCTAAGAGCGTTGAGCTCAGGAAGTTTCGAGCATTTGTTTGTTTCTCCCGCCTCTTGAACTTGATATTCTGGGAATATCTTGTTAATCCATGGTGGTATATGTTGATAATATGCTTGCCTATTCGATATCAATGGAAGGACATGGAAGATCATCTGTGTCTCTTTCTCTCAAGCTTCGTGAGCACTGCCTGTGTGCAAAGTTTCAAAGTGAGAATTCTGACTTTTTGAAGTCACCTATCTCGGCCACGTCCTTCTGCTAAATAGATCGCTTCAATTCTGGAATCAGCAAGTTCATTGTTAATTCCATCTTCCATCTTCAATCAAACCCGGAGTTTTCCTTGTTGGCGAGTTATCATTGTCGTTCCGCTAAAGATCTTCCTCAAGACTGCTAAATCTTTCTCAATCATTTCAAGAAGAACATGGAGTTCTTTCACCTCAGTCTCGTTAAGTAATCTCTTGAAACCCTCCTGTTCTATCGTCTATGCTCAATCCACCGGAGGCCATGAAGACCTTCCAGATCTTGTATTCCTTCCGTTCAAGTTGGTGCTATCTTTTCTGTAGCTGTTGAATCTTGCAATTCTTATCCGTAATCTTCCTTCATATCTTTCCGGTGGCTTGGTACTTCCGACATGACGACAACATCATCACCCTTATCTATCTCGGATTCGGGGGATCGTTTGCATCAATCTTTGTTTTCTTACGGAGTTCCATGAGCTCTTCTTATCAATACCTTCAGTCTGTTTCGGTAGTTGGATTGCATGGTTTTCTTATTCAGGTGCGGAGTAATGCTTTGAGTGCAGGATGGAGTAGCTACCATACCACTACTCTTATCATTCGCTCTTGTACATTGAATTGGTGAATTAATGTGATTTCACTCATTCCACGGAAGTTAGAAGTGGCCTTTATCCCTCGACACTTTTACTTCCGTCCTTGTTTTTCCGGAGTGCTCTCTCGAAGAAGGTAATCAATAATCTCTTGTTGGTGATCTCACCCTTTCTACACGGAGCAAAATCTTCAATTATCTGGTGGAAACAAACACAAACTCCTTTCGGCCCTCGTCTTTCTACCGGTGCTTGACATCCCCAAACAAGATGAAAGGAAACTATCTCTCTTTGTTTCATCAATTCTTTTTCCGTGGTAAAGCCAATTATGGTTGATGCCATCAGCCGCAAATCTATTGCGTTAGCCTCAAGGCTAAAGAAAGCAATAAGTATCTCTACGATAAACTCCATATTCTCCATATTCTTTGCTTCTCGGGATTCCACCATGATCTAGCTTCACATCCGTCTCTGGAAGTTATATCCGCGCACCTCAATTGCGTGATCCTTTGGTTCCTACCGGCGCAAGAAGAATTTAATCCGACAATGTCCAACTAAATCTTTCTATTCATATCAAGGGACTCTACTGTTTGAAGGCAATACTGTTCCAAACTTCATTTCTCAAATCCGAGAGGAGATACGATGCTATTGTCATAGTGGTTCAAACCTCTCCAATCTAGCTCTTTTTCTTCCGGCGAGTTAAAGATTCATCCTCTCTCGTATTAGTAAATCTTTAATCTTAACGGTGTGTCTTTCTTTATCCATGATACATCATCTTTTCCTTTTCTTTCACAAGTGGTTCTAGCCTTTTATCTTGTTTCTCGAAAAACCGGAGCTATGTTCATCCTATCCTTCTTGTCTCACGACAATCCTTCAACTCTTCTACCCGTTGTTTCTCTAGCAAAACGCAAGACTCGCAACAAGTCTAGCAAGTTTGGCAAGGTGTAATGGTTACACCACTCTGTTGTTAATAACCTTGGGAACGTGAGGGTCACCTTCGTTCCGAACAACCGCCTCTCCTGGTGTTGTTTTCTTTTTCCTAGGAATCTCGGGGCGAGATTCTTGTTTAGTGGGGGAGAGTTGTAGCATCCCAATTGTCTAACAATTGCAATGCTACTAGCCTAGTCTATATATATGCTACTTCCTACATATAATTGTTGCATCATAATTATATCATGCTCATGTCATCATGCCACCTTGCATTTGAGCATCATATAAAACCCTTTTTGTTTTGGTTCTTCACTCATATGCATTGTAAATTGTATTTGCCTCTTGATATTGTATTTGGTTATTGATATATTGTTTAAATGCCCAAGTTGAGTTGGGGCATATCTTTTATTCTACTCCACCACCCTTTTTTTTCACCACCTTATAATTCCACCATCCCATTATCCATGAGATTGTATTTTATTTTCTTTTGGTATTTCATCTAGCTCATGGGAGATAGGATGGATCCAATTCTATAAATTCTTTTGCTTGGCCTTTAACCCATCTTTTGGGAATGCATAAGAATAATGCCATGATTAATAATATTGTTTTCACAAGAATAACCATGGCATTAATTATTTTGCATGGGCCATGCAAGTACCACCATATTCTAGTCTTTTGGATTTTATTTGAATTTTTGAGTTGATCATCTCCCATCTCTCTCTCTACCCATCTTCATGCTTGATCTTGTTTGGGTCTTGTTAAAACCCTATAACCATCCCCCATCCATGCAAGCCTTGTGTGACCATCTTACCCTACCCCTTCTCTCCTCCTCCCCAACCCTTTTCCTCTTTGCTTGTTTCTTTTGTGTTGGTCTTGTCTAAACCCAACCCCCCCCCCTCTCTCTTATTCCATCTCTAAACCCTAAGACTCATCCCTCCTCTCTACCCAAAACCCTAACTCTAATCTCCTAACCCACTATCACCATCTACCATACCACCCCCTCTCTAAACCACACCCCCATCTAACCCTAACCCGAGTTACCCCGACCTAGATCCATCTACCCCCACACCCGAGCTAGCCCCTCCCTCTCTTCTCTTCCTCACAACGGCCTGCACCCGACCTTCCTTGCAACCTGGTGCCACCTGACCCCTCCCTTCTCCAGGTCCGTTTGAACCATGTCCAGCCGTGGACAGCGTGATCGACCTGGGAGCCTGTTTCTCTCCTTCCCTTGCGCCCATGTGCGTGCCCACCGAGCAAGGACAGCGACCACGGCCCGCTCGTGCCCCTCCCTATCTGCTGCTTAAAGCAAGCAAGGCACGCAAGCCAGCCTTGGCCGCCCTTTTCCACCTACCTGCAGATTGAGATCGAGATCCAGAAAACCGGTCTCAGCTTTCTTCCCCTCCAACAGGCAAGAGGCCATGGCCACCTTCATACCCGTCTAAACCCTAGCTCTGGCCAGATCGAGTGGAGGCGGTTGGAGCTATGCAAGAGGGAGGCTCGGAGTCCAGGAACCGTTGACGCCCTCCTCAGCATCACCCCGAACCAGGAGACGCGCCGGAAGTTGGTCGGAGCAGTAGCGCCGCCACCATGGCTATGACAACCAGAGACAACCGGCCGCGAGTACCTCTCGAGTCCGCCTCCTCTCCAGCAAGCTCGGCTCGCTAGGTAACATCCCGGTGAGCTCCTCTCATCCCCAGACAACACCTCTCTCCCTCTCTCCCTGTGCTTTGCCGACGGGTGCGCCGCTGCGCGCAGTCGCCGCCACGAGAGCACCCACGCCTGTTTTCTGCTGTTGCTGTTCATCGAGACATAGCCGTCTCCACAATCCTTATCCTTTCGTGAATCCTGAACCAAAGTTGTAGGATGAACCTTCCTCCTTCCTTTGCACCGTCGCACGTCCTAAATGAACCAACAACATGATCGCAAGCTTGCACGCAAGTCGCGCTGCTGATGTCCGACACAAACGCGTGCCTACGAACAACGCCTGTTCTTCGAGTCCAAGACGAGCGCACAACCAACCATTTTGTTTAAATCTTGCATTAACTTGTGCTTCTATCTGTCATCTATCCAACGAGCTCTAGCATGCCCAGATCCGTCCATAGGCGAGCTCGGAATCATCTCGCGAAAACCAGCGGAAAACGTCGTTTTTCTACATCTCGTCCGACAGTCTCAGACACCATTTCTTTTCGCCCTGTTCTTCGTGAATTTCCGGGCTCCATAGTGCCCCACCGGAGAAACTCCGTACATGAAAGTTGTTCATCTTGCTGCCCTCTTCAACTTTGCTTTTTGTTCCATCTCCATATCCCCAAAGGTTTTCTCGCCATCGTCTTCCGAAGATCAGACCAGCTAGCTCGTTTTGCGGCGCGAATATTCAGTCTCGTCAGCCTCGCGGTGAGTTTTGCGCATAAGCCCCTGTGCTTTTTCCGCCTCCAACCCGTGCCCCCGGACTGCCCGCGTGTCAGCACACAGTTGGGTCGCGCATGGATGGAACCGCTACAGTCCCGGGCCCATTCGTCTGTCCCTTTGGCTAGCTAGTGCCGCGGTGAGAAAAGTTCCACGCGCGTCGTTTTCTGCCAGCTCAGCGCCGGCCCCACTCGTCGGTGGCTGGGGCTAGCTTGACCTGGGTGTAAGAAGTCCTGGCAAATTTCTGTTAAATAAAAATGTTTTCAGTAAAGGTTTAAATTTCAAATTCAAATCTGTTTTTAAATATCTTTTAAAATATAATTCCAAATAATACAAATAATATATGTTTTTGAATCAGAAAAATGTGAGGAATTCAAATATGCCCTTCAAAATACATTTTGAACACTTTAAATTTCGATTTGATTAAAATTACAATAAAATGCCCTTTTTCCTTAATTAATTAATAACTTTTGTTTTATAACTCCAAATTTAACAAATAATATGTCTAAAATGATTAGCTCGACGAGACCTTTCTGTTTAAGCATTCCTTGTTCTGAATTGCAGCATGCATCATATAAATATAATGTATACAGCAACTTATTCGAGTATAAAATATGATTAAAACTCCATAAAATGCTTATTTCTTGTATTCCACACCTCACCCATGCCATGCTACATTAATGCCATGCAAATTGTGCATCATTCATCATGGCATGATTGTTTGCTTGTCGTATTTAATTCATATGCTTGTGCACTTTATTTATGTTGGCCCTTGTTTGTTTGGTTCTTCTTCGAATAGACGCTGAGCAGGGGATATATCAAGAGACCCAGGAGCACTACCCAGATCCTTCTCTCGCTTCAACTGAGCTGCCAGGCAAGCACTACCACATGCTTGCATACATATAGTACCTACTGCCTCTATCTTATTCTTGCATCATTGAGTCGCGATTGCATTAAATTGAATCCCAAGTATTGCATAGCCTTTATTTTTAAACCCCACCGAAGCTTGTTCCTCCATCCCATGAGCCATTACTACAGAAGTTGTTTGAGCCATGCGAGTCGTAGAACAGCATGTGTAGGGTATGAGTGTCTGATGGATAACGAGGTACCTAAACAACTTAACCTGAGTAGTAATGGGATAACTAATGAAAGTGGCATCGGTGAGCCATATTTGCTATTTGGTTTTTCAGGCTCACTTGTGTCCCGTAGGACCCCGAGTACTTGATTCCTATTCCTTGAATATTCGCGCTATCCACATCCGGGAGGCTTATGAACCCCCCTGAGCCAGAGCTTGATTCATTCTTATTTCTTGGGGCCACAAACTAGTTTGAGGTTTTATTTACTATCCTGTACTTATGCCATGCTTTACTGCTTTATTTAAATTGTGCGAGGTACTGCACCTGTACTGTTTAGGGCCGTGACCCGTTTTCGCTGTATCGACAAGCCCAGTCACACTTTCGGGTTCCCAGTCGTTTACAGCCGGCCACACAAACCTTGAGTCTGTCTCGTAGCCGGCCAGCTTCGTTGCGGGTAGCTTAATGGGGTGGCCCCCTGAAATATTTCTGAATCCTGTGATCGCTTTGTCGTGACTGCCTCGTTGGGTTTTGATTTAGTTTTTCTGAGGTTGATCGAGTGTGTGTTGCTATTTGTGCACCCCTGCAGGGTAAAACTTTCTGAAAGCCGTGTCCGCGGTTATGGACGACTTGGAGCACAGTTTCTCGATCATAGACAAGAATAACTAAAGTACCGCTTTTAATTTGACTAAGTACCTGACTAGTAAATAGGGCGACACTCATGGAATGGATAATAAAACTGCCAACGGATGGGGGGGTTGTTCGTCCGCTTCCTCGTTGGTAAGCGAGGAGGAGGATGGATCTGTTGATATTACCGTTATAACTGTTGTTATTAATTCACGGGCATCCGTCTATCTATGGTTAGGCGGATGGTTAGCGAGTATCTTTAGAACTGTTAGGGTTTATCTTTTGCTGTAATTGCGTCACCCCAGGTTGTGTCCCCTTTAGAGGCATAAAGACTTGCTGAGTACCCCTAGGGTCTCACACGATAAATTGTTTGATTCAGATGAACAGGTAAACCCGCAAGATGGATACTGGGTGGAGGAGACGGACGATGTGGGCAACGATCATTCGGTGTAGAGATTCCGGGAACGGGGATCCGTGAGATCTGTGGGCAGGATGTGTTTATTTATGGGGCATCTTATGCCGATTTGCTTCTTATCCGTACTCGGATCTTGTTTTCCGCTTCCGCTTGATACTCTGATGTTTGATGTATGAGGAGATATCCTAAACTATTATATCTATCTAGGATATTTGGATCTTGCCGTATGGCGTTGCTATATTTCCTTTCTTTTTAGATGGAATGACTCTGAGAACCATTGTATGGTGGCTTGCATACATACTCATTTGTGTATGTAGTTGATCCCTTCGCCTGCCGATTACGCCGCCCGTTCTTGTCCCGATGTTTGGAAATGGTTAGGACGGCCGAAAGGTCTACCTGTGAGTGGCATTTGGGCCCCACCGTACTATTTTTAACCATTTCCGCTCATCCAGGCTTGTAACTAGGAGCGTAATTCACCGAGGTAGTTACAATTGGTATCAGAGCCATCCCGCCCTTCAGGGTCTCAGCCAAATGGTCGTTGTCAGTCTAGCAAATATTTTTGGTAGCTATGTATACTAGGGAAAAACAAAACGCGAGAGTAGGACTGCTTCCACTTTTCTTCTTAACCACCCACCCACCCTTTTCTGGTAAGGAAGTGTAACATTTCCAATCCTCTTCTTAAAATTCAAACTAGGATTCACGTGTTCTGGGTTCCGTAGTACCATAGGTTGTGTGTGTGTGTGTGTGTAATTCCTTGTCTATCTGTTGCATCCAATTTGTTATCACAATCTGCCTTTGGTCATCAACTGTTGGTACATTCCATACTGACAGGCTTTTGAAAACCGGTGCGATCTATCTGATTCCTTGTTAACCGGTGCCATCTTCTTAAGGGTGTCCTTCCTTCTAGCAACTCCACATTCTGTGAAACCATCAGTTGCTAATCTCTACCTGATAAGTGATTTTGCACATCTATTGGTATTTTAATGCCGAAAAATGCGGAAATTTTTTCTTTGATACATCTGTGTTTCCACACTCCTTCCAGTCGTGTGTGAAACATTATCTATCTCCCTTTTATCAGCATGTCCATGCTAACTCATTCTTTTGTCACCGGCGCTTAATCCTAGAGTTTCTTTTCATCTCCAAGTCTCTTGGGCTAATTACATAACATGTGTCTCCGATGCTGGTGATTGTAATTTGGTTCTCGGCATAGCTATATGACACTTATCATGAGTGGAATATGGAAAATGCTATCAACACTATCCTCCAAATGGTGACGGTTATCTCCTGTGATTTTGAGTACACCGTGATCATATCTATGCATATTCAAGCATCTTTGGCAATCCGGAGTTTCCCAAAGCACTACGGCGGTCTATCATCTGTCCATCATGCTGCACATCTTTTGAACTCCATATCCGCAAAATTCTCGTTGAGATGAGGGAATTGCATCTTTTCGTCTCTGATAGCTTTGCTTAAGGTATGATCTATCATCTTTTCGTTAACCAAGATCTCTTTATCTTTGTAACCGGTGATCCAATCGACAATGTGAACCAGGTGACATCTCTTTTTCTTCCGAAGGACCAGATAATCTATTCTTCCAGTGCATCTTCTTCAACACGAATCCGTGCTCTTAATATTGATCTTTCTAAGAGCGTTGAGCTCAGGAAGTTTCGAGCATTTGTTTGTTTCTCCCGCCTCTTGAACTTGATATTCTGGGAATATCTTGTTAATCCATGGTGGTATATGTTGATAATATGCTTGCCTATTCGATATCAATGGAAGGACATGGAAGATCATCTGTGTCTCTTTCTCTCAAGCTTCGTGAGCACTGCCTGTGTGCAAAGTTTCAAAGTGAGAATTCTGACTTTTTGAAGTCACCTATCTCGGCCACGTCCTTCTGCTAAATAGATCGCTTCAATTCTGGAATCAGCAAGTTCATTGTTAATTCCATCTTCCATCTTCAATCAAACCCAGAGTTTTCCTTGTTGGCGAGTTATCATCGTCGTTCCGCTAAAGATCTTCCTCAAGACTGCTTAATCTTTCTCAATCATTTCAAGAAGAACATGGAGTTCTTTCACCTCAGTCTCGTTAAGTAATCTCTTGAAACCCTCCTGTTCTATCGTTTATGCTCAATCCACCGGAGGCCATGAAGATCTTCCAGATCTTGTATTCCTTCCGTTCAAGTTGGTGCTATCTTTTCTGTAGCTGTTGAATCTTGCAATTCTTATCCGTAATCTTCCTTCATATCTTTCCGGTGGCTTGGTACTTCCGACATGACGACAACATCATCACCCTTATCTATCTCGGATCCGGGGGATCGTTTGCATCAATCTTTGTTTTCTTACGGAGTTCCATGAGCTCTTCTTATCAATACCTTCAGTCTGTTTCGGTAGTTGGATTGCATGGTTTTCTTATTCAGGTGCGGAGTAATGCTTTGAGTGCGGGATGGAGTAGCTACCATACCACTACTCTTATCATTCGCTCTTGTACATTGAATTGGTGAATTAATGTGATTTCACTCATTCCACGGAAGTTAGAAGTGGCCTTTATCCCTCGACACTTTTACTTCCGTCCTTATTTTTCCGGAGTGCTCTCTCGAAGAAGGTAATCAATAATCTCTTGTTGGTGATCTCATCCTTTCTACACGGAGCAAAATCTTCAATTATCTGGTGGAAACAAACACAAACTCCTTTCGGCCCTCGTCTTTCTACCGGTGCTTGACATCCCCAAACAAGATGAAAGGAAACTATCTCTCTTTGTTTCATCAATTCTTTTTCCGTGGTAAAGCCAATTATGGTTGATGCCATCAGCCGCAAATCTATTGCATTAGCCTCAAGGCTAAAGAAAGCAATAAGTATCTCTACGATAAACTCCATATTCTCCATATTCTTTGCTTCTCGGGATTCCACCATGATCTAGCTTCACATTCGTCTCTGGAAGTTATATCCGCGCACCTCAATTGCGTGATCCTTTGGTTCCTACCGGCGCAAGAAGAATTTAATCCGACGATGTCCAACTAAATCTTTCTATTCATATCAAGGGACTCTACTGTTTGAAGGCAATATTGTTCCGAACTTCATTTCTCAAATCCGAGAGGAGATACGATGCTATTGTCATAGTGGTTCAAACCTCTCCAATCTAGCTCTTTTTCTTCCGGCGAGTTAAAGATTCATCCTCTCTCGTATTAGTAAATCTTTAATCTTAACGGTGTGTCTTTCTTTATCCATGATATATCATCTTTTCCTTTTCTTTCACAAATGGTTCTAGCCTTTTATCTTGTTTCTCGAAAAACCGGAGCTATGTTCATCCTATCCTTCTTGTCTCACGACAATCCTTCAACTCTTCTACCCGTTGTTTCTCTAGCAAAACGCAAGACTCGCAACAAGTCTAGCAAGTTTGGCAAGGTGTAATGGTTACACCACTCTGTTGTTAATAACCTTGGGAACGTGAGGGTCACCTTCGTTCCGAACAACCGCCTCTCCTGGTGTTGTTTTCTTTTTCCTAGGAATCTCGGGGCGAGATTCTTGTTTAGTGGGGGAGAGTTGTAGCATCCCAATTGTCTAACAATTGCAATGCTACTAGCCTAGTCTATATATATGCTACTTCCTACATATAATTGTTGCATCATAATTATATCATGCTCATGTCATCATGCCACCTTGCATTTGAGCATCATATAAAGCCCTTTTTGTTTTGGTTCTTCACTCATATGCATTGTAAATTGTATTTGCCTCTTGATATTGTATTTGGTTATTGATATATTGTTTAAATGCCCAAGTTGAGTTGGGGGCATATCTTTTATTCTACTCCACCACCCTTTTTTTTCACCACCTTATAATTCCACCATCCCATTATCCATGAGCTTGTATTTTATTTTCTTTTGGTATTTCATCTAGCTCATGGGAGATAGGATGGATCCAATTCTATAAATTCTTTTGCTTGGCCTTTAACCCATCTTTTGGGAATGCATAAGAATAATGCCATGATTAATAATATTGTTTTCACAAGAATAACCATGGCATTAATTATTTTGCATGGGCCATGCAAGTACCACCATATTCTAGTCTTTTGGATTTTATTTGAATTTTTGAGTTGATCATCTCCCATCTCTCTCTCTACCCCTCTTCATGCTTGATCTTGTTTGGGTCTTGTTAAAACCCTATAACCATCCCCCATCCATGCAAGCCTTGTGTGACCATCTTACCCTACCCCTTCTCTCCTCCTCCCCAACCCTTTTCCTCTTTGCTTGTTTCTTTTGTGTTGGTCTTGTCTAAACCCAAACCCCCCTCTCTCTTATACCATCTCTAAACCCTAAGCCTCATCCCTCCTCTCTACCCAAAACCCTAACTCTAATCTCCTAACCCACTATCACCATCTACCATACCACCCCCTCTCTAAACCACACCCCCATCTAACCCTAACCCGAGTTACCCCGACCTAGATCCATCTACCCCCACACCCGAGCTAGCCCCTCCCTCTCTTCTCTTCCTCACACCGGCCTGCACCCGACCTTCCTTGCAACCTGGTGCCACCCGACCCCTCCCTTCTCCAGGTCCGTTTGAACCATGTCCAGCCGTGGACAGCATGATCGACCCGGGAGCCTGTTTCTCTCCTTCCCTTGCGCCCATGTGCGTGCCCACCGAGCAAGGACAGCGACCACGGCCCGCTCGTGCCCCTCCCTATCTGCTGCTTAAAGCAAGCAAGGCACACAAGCCAGCCTTGGCCGCCCTTCTCCACCTACCTGCAGATCGAGATCGAGATCCAGAAAACCGGTCTCAGCTTCCTTCCCCTCCAACAGGCAAGAGGCCATGGCCACCTTCATACCCGTCTAAACCCTAGCTCTGGCCAGATCGAGTGGAGGCGGTTGGAGCTATGCAAGAGGGAGGCTCGGAGTCCAGGAACCGTTGACGCCCTCCTCAGCATCACCCCGAACCAGGAGACACGCCGGAAGTTGGTCGGAGCAGTAGCGCCGCCACCATGGCTGTGACAACCAGAGACAACCGGCCACGAGTACCTCTCGAGTCCGCCTCCTCTCCAGCAAGCTCGGCTCGCTAGGCAACATCCCGGTGAGCTCCTCTCATCCCCAGACAACACCTCTCTCCCTCTCTCGCTGTGCTTTGCCGACGGGTGCGCCGCTGCGCGCAGTCGCCGCCACGAGAGCACCCACGCCTGTTTTCTGCTGTTGCTGTTCATCGAGACATAGCCGTCCCCACAATCCTTATCCTTTCGTGAATCCTGAACCAAAGTTGTAGGCTGAACCTTCTTCTTTCCTTTGCACCGTTGCACGTCCTAAACGAACCAACAACGCGATCGCAAGCTTGCACGCAAGTCGCACCGCTGATGTCCGACACAAACGCGTGCCTACGAACAACGCCTGTTCTTCGAGTCCAAGACGAGCGCACAACCAACCATTTTGTTTAAATCTTGCATTAACTTGTGCTTCTATCTGTCCTCTATCCAACGAGCTCTAGCATGCCCAGATCCGTCCATAGGCGAGCTCGGAATCATCTCGCGAAAACCAGCGGAAAACGTCGTTTTTCTACATCTCGTCCGACAGTCTCAGACACCATTTCTTTTCGCCCTGTTCTTCGTGAATTTCCGGGCTCCACAGTGCCCCACCGGAGAAACTCCGTACATGAAAGTTGTTCATCTTGTTGCCCTCTTCAACTTTGCTTTTTGTTCCATCTCCATATCCCCAAAGGTTTTCTCGCCATCGTCTTCCGAAGATCAGACCAGCTAGCTCGTTTTGCGGCGCGAATATTCAGTCTCGTCAGCCTCGCGGTGAGTTTTGCGCATAAGCCCCTGTGCTTTTTCCGCCTCCAACCCGTGTCCCCGGACTGCCCGTGTGTCAGCACACAGTTGGGCCGCGCATGGATGGACCCGCTACAGTCCCGGGCCCATTCGTCTGTCCCTTTGGCTAGCTAGTGCCGCGGTGAGAAAAGTTCCACGCGCGTCGTTTTCTGCCAGCTCAGCGCCGGCCCCACTCGTCGGTGGCTGGGGCTAGCTTGACCTGGGTGTAAGAAGTCCTGGCAAATTTCTGTTAAATAAAAATGTTTTCAGTAAAGGTTTAAATTTCAAATTCAAATCTGTTTTTAAATATCTTTTAAAATATAATTCCAAATAATACAAATAATATATGTTTTTGAATCAGAAAAATGTGAGGAATTCAAATATGCCCTTCAAAATATATTTTGAACACTTTAAATTTCGATTTGATTAAAATTACAATAAAATGCCCTTTTTCCTTAATTAATTAATAACTTTTGTTTTATATCTCCAAATTTAACAAATAATATGTCTAAAATGATTAGCTCGACGAGACCTTTCTGTTTAAGCATTCCTTGTTATGAATTGCAGCATGCATCATATAAATATAATGTATACAGCAACTTATTCGAGTATAAAATATGATTAAAACTCCATAAAATGCTTATTTCTTGTATTCCACACCTCACCCATGCCATGCTACATTAATGCCATGCAAATTGTGCATCATTCATCATGGCATGATTGTTTTCTTGTCGCATTTAATTCATATGCTTGTGCACTTTATTTATGTTGGCCCTTGTTTGTTTGGTTCTTCTTCGAACAGACGCTGAGCAGGGGATATATCAAGAGACCCAGGAGCACTACCCAGATCCTTCTCTCGCTTCAACTGAGCTGCCAGGCAAGCACTACCACATGCTTGCATACATATAGTACCTATTGCCTCTATCTTATTCTTGCATCATTGAGTCGCGATTGCATTAAATTGAATCCCAAGTATTGCATAGCCTTTATTTTTAAACCCCACCGAAGCTTGTTCCTCCATCCCATGAGCCATTACTACAGGAGTTGTTTGAGCCATGCGAGTCGTAGAACAACATGTGTAGGGTATGTGAGTGTCTGATGGATAACGAGGTACCTAAACAACTTAACCTGAGTAGTAATGGGATAACTAATGAAAGTGGCATCGGTGAGCCATATTTGCTATTTGGTTTTTCAGGCTCACTTGTGTCCCGTAGGACCCCGAGTACTTGATTCCTGTTCCTTGAATATTCGCGCTATCCACATCCGGGAGGCTTATGAACCCCCCTGAGCCAGAGCTTGATTCATTCTTATTTCTTGGGGCCACAAACTAGTTTGAGGTTTTATTTACTATCTTGTACTTATGCCATGCTTTACTGCTTTATTTAAATTGTGCGAGGTACTGCACCTGTACTGTTTAGGGCCGTGACCCGTTTTCGCTGTATCGACAAGCCCAGTCACACTTTCGGGTTCCCAGTCGTTTACAGCCGGCCACACAAACCTTGAGTCCGTCTCGTAGCCGGCCAGCTTCGTTGCGGGTAGCTTAATGGGGTGGCCCCCTGAAATATTTCTGAATCCTGTGATCGCTTTGTCGTGACTGCCTCGTTGGGTTTTGATTTGGTTTTTCCGAGGTTGATCGAGTCTGTGTTGCTATTTGTGCACCCCTGCAGGGTAAAACTTTCTGAAAGCCGTGTCCGCGGTTATGGACGACTTGGAGCACAGTTTCTCGATCATAGACAAGAATAACTAAAGTACCGCTTTTAATTTGACTAAGTACCTGACTAGTAAATAGGGCGACACTCATGGAATGGATAATAAAACTGCCAACGGATGGGGGGGTTGTTCGTCCGCTTCCTCGTTGGTAAGCGAGGAGGAGGATGGATATGTTGATATTACCGTTATAACTGTTGTTATTAATTCACGGACATCCGTCTATCTATGGTTAGGCGGATGGTTAGCGAGTATCTTTAGAACTGTTAGGGTTTATCTTTTGCTGTAATTGCGTCACCCCAGGTTGTGTCCCCTTTAGAGGCATAAAGACTTGCTGAGTACCCCTAGGGTCTCACACGATAAATTGTTTGATTCAGATGAACAGGTAAACCCGCAAGATGGATACTGGGTGGAGGAGACGGACGATGTGGGCAACGATCATTCGGTGTAGAGATTCCGGGAACGGGGATCCGTGAGATCTGTGGGCGGGATGTGTTTATTTATGGGGCATCTTATGCCGATTTGCTTCTTATCCGTACTCGGATCTTGTTTTCCGCTTCCGCTTGATACTCTGATGTTTGATGTATGAGGAGATATCCTAAACTATTATATCTATCTAGGATATTGGATCTTGCCGTATGGCGTTGCTATATTTCCTTTCTTTTTAGATGGAATGACTCTGAGAACCATTGTATGGTGGCTTGCATACATACTCATTTGTGTATGTAGTTGATCCCTTCGCCTGCCGATTACGCCGCCCGTTCTTGTCCCGATGTTTGGAAATGGTTAGGACGGCCGAAAGGTCTACCTGTGAGTGGCATTTGGGCCCCACCGTACTATTTTTAACCATTTCCGCTCATCCAGGCTTGTAACTAGGAGCGTAATTCACCGAGGTAGTTACAATTGGTATCAGAGCCATCCCGCCCTTTAGGGTCTCAGCCAAATGGTCGTTGTCAGTCTAGCAAATATTTTTGGTAGCTATGTATACTAGGGAAAAACAAAACACGAGAGTAGGACTGCTTCCACTTTTCTTCTTAACCACCCACCCACCCTTTTCTGGTAAGGAAGTGTAACGTTTTCAATCCTCTTCTTAAAATTCAAACTAGGATTCACGTGTTCTGTGTTCCGTAGTACCATAGGTTGTGTGTGTGTGTGTGTAATTCCTTGTCTATCTGTTGCATCCAATTTGTTATCACAATCGGCCTTTGGTCATCAACTGTTGGTGCATTCCATACTGACAGGCTTTTGAAAACCGGTGCGATCTATCTGATTCCTTGTTAACCGGTGCCATCTTCTTAAGGGTGTCCTTCCTTCTAGCAACTCCACATTCTGTGAAACCATCAGTTGCTAATCTCTACCTGATAAGTGATTTTGCACATCTATTGGTATTTTAATGCCGAAAAATGCGGAAATTTTTTCTTTGATACATCTGTGTTTCCACACTCCTTCCAGTCGTGTGTGAAACATTATCTATCTCCCTTTTATCAGCATGTCCATGCTAACTCATTCTTTTGTCACCGGCGCTTAATCCTAGAGTTTCTTTTCATCTCCAAGTCTCTTGGGCTAATTACATAACATGTGTCGATCCGATGCTGGTGATTGTAATTTGGTTCTCGGCATAGCTATATGACACTTATCATGAGTGGAATATGGAAAATGCTATCAACACTATCCTCCAAATGGTGACGGTTATCTGCTGTGATTTTGAGTACACCGTGATCATATCTATGCATATTCAAGCATCTTTGGCAATCCGGAGTTTCCCAAAGCACTACGGCGGTCTATCATCTGTCCATCATGCTGCACATCTTTTGAACTCCATATCCGCAAAATTCTCGTTGAGATGAGGGAATTGCATCTTTTCGTCTCTGATAGCTTTGCTTAAGGTATGATCTATCATCTTTTCGTTAACCAAGATCTCTTTATCTTTGTAACCGGTGATCCAATCGATAATGTGAACCAGGTGACATCTCTTTTTCTTCCGAAGGACCAGATAATCTATTCTTCCAGTGCATCTTCTTCAACACGAATCCGTGCTCTTAATATTGATCTTTCTAAGAGCGTTGAGCTCAGGAAGTTTCGAGCATTTGATTGTTTCTCCCGCCTCTTGAACTTGATATTCTGGGAATATCTTGTTAATCCATGGTGGTATATGTTGATAATATGCTTGCCTATTCGATATCAATGGAAGGACATGGAAGATCATCTGTGTCTCTTTCTCTCAAGCTTCGTGAGCACTGCCTGTGTGCAAAGTTTCAAAGTGAGAATTCTGACTTTTTGAAGTCACCTATCTCGGCCACGTCCTTCTGCTAAATAGATCGCTTCAATTCTGGAATCAGCAAGTTCATTGTTAATTCCATCTTCCATCTTCAATCAAACCCGGAGTTTTCCTTGTTGGCGAGTTATCATCGTCGTTCCGCTAAAGATCTTCCTCAAGACTGCTAAATCTTTCTCAATCATTTCAAGAAGAACATGGAGTTCTTTCACCTCAGTCTCGTTAAGTAATCTCTTGAAACCCTCCTATTCTATCGTCTATGCTCAATCCACCGGAGGCCATGAAGACCTTCTAGATCTTGTATTCCTTCTGTTCAAGTTGGTGCTATCTTTTCTGTAGCTGTTGAATCTTGCAATTCTTATCCGTAATCTTCCTTCATATCTTTCCGGTGGCTTGGTACTTCCGACATGACGACAACATCATCACCCTTATCTATCTCGGATCCGGGGGATGGTTTGCATCAATCTTTGTTTTCTTACAGAGTTCCATGAGCTCTTCTTATCAATACCTTCAGTCTGTTTCGGTAGTTGGATTGCATGGTTTTCTTATTCAGGTGCGGAGTAATGCTTTGAGTGCGGGATGGAGTAGCTACCATACCACCACTCTTATCATTCTCTCTTGTACATTGAATTGGTGAATTAATGTGATTTCACTCATTCCACGGAAGTTAGAAGTGGCCTTTATCCCTCGACACTTTTACTTCCGTCCTTGTTTTTCCGGAGTGCTCTCTCGAAGAAGGTAATCAATAATCTCTTGTTGGTTATCTCACCCTTTCTACACGGAGCAAGATCTTCAATTATCTGGTGGAAACAAACACAAACTCCTTTCGGCCCTCGTCTTTCTACCAGTGCTTGACATCCCCAAACAAGATGAAAGGAAACTATCTCTCTTTGTTTCATCAATTCTTTTTCCGTGGTAAAGCCAATTATGGTTGATGCCATCAGCCGCAAATCTATTGCGTTAGCCTCAAGGCTAAAGAAATCAATAAGTATCTCTACGATAAACTCCATATTCTCCATATTCTTTGCTTCTCGGGATTCCACCATGATCTAGCTTCACATCCGTCTCTGGAAGTTATATCCGCGCACCTCAATTGCGTGATCCTTTGGTTCCTACCGGCGCAAGAAGAATTTAATCCGACGATGTCCAACTAAATCTTTCTATTCATATCAAGGGACTCTACTGTTTGAAGGCAATATTGTTCCGAACTTCATTTCTCAAATCCGAGAGGAGATACGATGCTATTGTCATAGTGGTTCAAACCTCTCCAATCTAGCTCTTTTTCTTCCGGCGAGTTAAAGATTCATCCTCTCTCGTATTAGTAAATCTTTAATCTTAACGGTGTGTCTTTCTTTATCCATGATACATCATCTTTTCCTTTTCTTTCACAAGTGGTTCTAGCCTTTTATCTTGTTTCTCGAAAAACCGGAGCTATGTTCATCCTATCCTTCTTGTCTCACGACAATCCTTCAACTCTTCTACCCGTTGTTTCTCTAGCAAAACGCAAGACTCACAACAAGTCTAGCAAGTTTGGCAAGGTGTAATGGTTACACCACTCTGTTGTTAATAACCTTGGGAACGTGAGGGTCACCTTCGTTCCGAACAACCGCCTCTCCTGGTGTTGTTTTCTTTTTCCTAGGAATCTCGGGGTGAGATTCTTGTTTAGTGGGGGAGAGTTGTAGCATCCCAATTGTCTAACAATTGCAATGCTACTAGCCTAGTCTATATATATGCTACTTCCTACATATAATTGTTGCATCATAATTATATCATGCTTATGTCATCATGCCACCTTGCATTTGAGCATCATATAAAACCCTTTTTGTTTTGGTTCTTCACTCATATGCATTGTAAATTGTATTTGCCTCTTGATATTGTATTTGGTTATTGATATATTGTTTAAATGCCCAAGTTGAGTTGGGGGCATATCTTTTATTCTACTCCACCACCCTTTTTTTCACCACCTTATAATTCCACCATCCCATTATCCATGAGCTTGTATTTTATTTTCTTTTGGTATTTCATCTAGCTCATGGGAGATAGGATGGATCCAATTCTATAAATTCTTTTGCTTGGCCTTTAACCCATCTTTTGGGAATGCATAAGAATAATGCCATGATTAATAATATTGTTTTCACAAGAATAACCATGGCATTAATTATTTTGCATGGGTCATGCAAGTACCACCATATTCTAGTCTTTTGGATTTTATTTGAATTTTTGAGTTGATCATCTCCCATCTCTCTCTCTACCCCTCTTCATGCTTGATCTTGTTTGGGTCTTGTTAAAACCCTATAACCATCCCCCATCCATGCAAGCCTTGTGTGACCATCTTACCCTACCCCTTCTCTCCTCCTCCCCAACCCTTTTCCTCTTTGCTTGTTTCTTTTGTGTTGGTCTTGTCTAAACCCAACCCCCCCCCCCCCCTCTCTCTTATTCCATCTCTAAACCCTAAGCCTCATCCCTCCTCTCTACCCAAAACCCTAACTCTAATCTCCTAACCCACTATCACCATCTACCATACCACCCCCTCTCTAAACCACACCCCCATCTAACCCTAACCCGAGTTACCCCGACCTAGATCCATCTACCCCCCCACCCGAGCTAGCCCCTCCCTCTCTTCTCTTCCTCACACCGGCCTGCACCCGACCTTCCTTGCAACCTGGTGCCACCCGACCCCTCCCTTCTCCAGGTCCGTTTGAACCATGTCCAGCCGTGGACAGCGTGATCGACCCGGGAGCCTGTTTCTCTCCTTCCCTTGCGCCCATGTGCGTGCCCACCGAGCAAGGACAGCGACCACGGCCCGCTCGTGCCCCTCCCTATCTTCTGCTTAAAGCAAGCAAGGCACGCAAGCCAGCCTTGGCCGCCCTTTTCCACCTACCTGCAGATCGAGATCGAGATCCAGAAAACCGGTCTCAGCTTCCTTCCCCTCCAACAGGCAAGAGGCCATGGCCACCTTCATACCCGTCTAAACCCTAGCTCTGGCCAGATCGAGTGGAGGCGGTTGGAGCTATGCAAGAGGGAGGCTCGGAGTCCAGGAACCGTTGACGCCCTCCTCAGCATCACCCCGAACCAGGAGACGCGCCGGAAGTTGGTCGGAGCAGTAGCGCCGCCACCATGGCTGTGACAACCAGAGACAACCGGCCGCGAGTACCTATCGAGTCCGCCTCCTCTCCAGCAAGCTCGGCTCGCTAGGCAACATCCCGGTGAGCTCCTCTCATCCCCAGACAACACCTCTCTCCCTCTCTCGCTGTGCTTTGCCGACGGGTGTGCCGCTGCGCGCAGTCGCCGCCACGAGAGCACCCACGCCTGTTTTCTGCTGTTGCTGTTCATCGAGACATAGCCGTCCCCACAATCCTTATCCTTTCGTGAATCCTGAACCAAAGTTGTAGGATGAACCTTCCTCTTTCCTTTGCACCGTCGCACGTCCTAAACGAACCAACAACACGATCGCAAGCTTGCACGCAAGTCGCGCCGCTGATGTCCGACACAAACGCGTGCCTACGAACAACGTCTGTTCTTCGAGTCCAAGACGAGCGCACAACCAACCGTTTTGTTTAAATCTTGCATTAACTTGTGCTTCTATCTGTCCTCTATCCAACGAGCTCTAGCACGCCCAGATCCGTCCATAGGCGACCTCGGAATCATCTCGCGAAAACCAGCGGAAAACGTCGTTTTTCTACATCTCGTCCGACAGTCTGAGACACCATTTCTTTTCGCCCTGTTCTTCGTGAATTTCCGGGTTCCACAGTGCCCCACCGGAGAAACTCCGTACATGAAAGTTGTTCATCTTGCTGCCCTCTTCAACTTTGCTTTTTGTTCCATCTCCATATCCCCAAAGGTTTTCTCGCCATCGTCTTCCGAAGATCAGACCAGCTAGCTCGTTTTGCGGCGCGAATATTCAGTCTCGTCAGCCTCGCGTTGAGTTTTGCGCATAAGCCCCTGTGCTTTTTCCGCCTCCAACCCGTGTATCCGGACTGCCCGCGTGTCAGCACACAGTTGGGCCGCGCATGGATGGACCCGCTACAGTCCCGGGCCCATTCGTCTGTCCCTTTGGCTAGCTAGTGCCGCGGTGAGAAAAGTTCCACGCGCGTCGTTTTCTGCCAGCTCAGCGCCGGCCCCATTCGTCGGTGGCTGGGGCTAGCTTGACCTGGGTGTAAGAAGTCCTGGCAAATTTCTGTTAAATAAAAATGTTTTCAGTAAAGGTTTAAATTTCAAATTCAAATCTGTTTTTAAATATCTTTTAAAATATAATTCCAAATAATACAAATAATATATGTTTTTGAATCAGAAAAATGTGAGGAATTCAAATATGCCCTTCAAAATATATTTTGAACACTTTAAATTTCGATTTGATTAAAATTACAATCAAATGCCCTTTTTCCTTAATTAATTAATAACTTTTGTTTTATAACTCCAAATTTAACAAATAATATGTCTAAAATGATTAGCTCGACGAGACCTTTCTGTTTAAGCATTCCTTGTTCTGAATTGCAGCATGCATCATATAAATATAATGTATACAGCAACTTATTCGAGTATAAAATATGATTAAAACTCCATAAAATGCTTATTTCTTGTATTCCACACCTCACCCATGCCATGCTACATTAATGCCATGCAAATTGTGCATCATTCATCATGGCATGATTGTTTGCTTGTCGCATTTAATTCATATGCTTGTGCACTTTATTTATGTTGGCCCTTGTTTGTTTGGTTCTTCTTCGAATAGACGCTGAGCAGGGGATATATCAAGAGACCCAGGAGCACTACCCAGATCCTTCTCTCGCTTCAACTGAGCTGCCAGGCAAGCACTACCACATGCTTGCATACATATAGTACCTATTGCCTCTATCTTATTCTTGCATCATTGAGTTGCGATTGCATTAAATTGAATCCCAAGTATTGCATAGCCTTTATTTTTAAACCCCACCGAAGCTTGTTCCTCCATCCCATGAGCCATTACTACAGGAGTTGTTTGAGCCATGCGAGTCGTAGAACAGCATGTGTAGGGTATGTGAGTGTCTGATGGATAACGAGGTACCTAAACAACTTAACCTGAGTAGTAATGGGATAACTAATGAAAGTGGCATCGGTGAGCCATATTTGCTATTTGGTTTTTCAGGCTCACTTGTGTCCCGTAGGACCCCGAGTACTTGATTCCTGTTCCTTGAATATTCGCGCTATCCACATCCGGGAGGCTTATGAACCTCCCTGAGCCAGAGCTTGATTCATTCTTATTTCTTGGGGCCACAAACTAGTTTGAGGTTTTATTTACTATCCTGTACTTATGCCATGCTTTACTGCTTTATTTAAATTGTGCGAGGTACTGCACCTGTACTGTTTAGGGCCGTGACCCGTTTTCGCTGTATCGACAAGCCCAGTCACACTTTCGGGTTCCCAGTCGTTTACAGCCGGCCACACAAACCTTGAGTCCGTCTCATAGCCGGCCAGCTTCGTTGCGGGTAGCTTAATGGGGTGGCCCCCTGAAATATTTCTGAATCCTGTGATCGCTTTGTCATGACTGCCTCGTTGGGTTTTGATTTGGTTTTTCCGAGGTTGATCGAGTGTGTGTTGCTATTTGTGCACCCCTGCAGGGTAAAACTTTCTGAAAGCCGTGTCCGCGGTTATGGACGACTTGGAGCACAGTTTCTCGATCATAGACAAGAATAACTAAAGTACCGCTTTTAATTTGACTAAGTACCTGACTAGTAAATAGGGCGACACTCATGGAATGGATAATAAAACTGCCAACGGATGGGGGGGTTGTTCGTCCGAACGAGGAGGAGGATGGATCTATTGATATTACCGTGATAACTGTTGTTATTAATTCACGGACATCCGTCTATCTATAGTTAGGCGGATGGTTAGCGAGTATCTTTAGAACTGTTAGGGTTTATCTTTTGCTGCAATTGCGTCACCCCAGGTTGTGTCCCCTTTAGAGGCATAAAGACTTGCTGAGTACCCCTAGGGTCTCACACGATAAATTGTTTGATTCAGATGAATAGGTAAACCCGCAAGATGGATACTGGGTGGAGGAGACGAACGATGTGGGCAACGATCATTCGGTGTAGAGATTCCGGGAACGGGGATCCGTGAGATCTGTGGGCGGGATGTGTTTATTTATGGGGCATCTTATGCCGATTTGCTTCTTATCCGTACTCGGATCTTATTTTCCGCTTCCGCTTGATACTCTGATGTTTGATGTATGAGGAGATATCCTAAACTATTATATCTATCTAGGATATTTGGATCTTGCCGTATGGCGTTGCTATATTTCCTTTCTTTTTAGATGGAATGACTCTGAGAACCATTGTATGGTGGCTTGCATACATACTCATTTGTGTATGTAGTTGATCCCTTCGCCTGCCGATTACGCCGCCCGTTCTTGTCCTGATGTTTGGAAATGGTTAGGACGCCTGATAGGTCTACCTGTGAGTGGCATTTGGACCCCACCGTACTATTTTTAACCATTTCCGCTCATCCAGGCTTGTAACTAGGAGCGTAATTCACCGAGGTAGTTACAGTGCTCCGTCAGCCTAGGTACCCGGGGGTGTCCGTTGTGTGGTCCACCGGCTTAGAGATCTAGGGCGACGCGCTGGATAACCTGCCGGAGCAGGGAGCCCGGGCGGCGTGTCTTGCAAGGGTGGCGCGGGCGATGGCTAAGGACGAGCAGCTGGGTTGACTTAATAAGTGGTTATGCTTCTCACATCAGTTGTAGGCATGTCGTGTAGCATAAGCGTCCAGTGTGTGTCGTTCTGGCGTCCCCACGTCCGTAAGTATTTAGAAATATTATTATACCCATATATATATATGGAACCTAAACTGTCGAAACTAGAGATGCAAGTCGGTCCGTTAGGGTACCTTAAGCTTGTACCCTCTTTAGTGAAAAACTAATTTGGCTTAGTTTATTTTTGAATTATGAAGAGGTTAGAGAGTAAGCTAATGGTGACCCACTTGTATCTTTAGTATGAACTACAGTCTGCATTTTAAATACACCCCCGATCCATGAAAGTATCACTTATTTATACTAATTCAACAACACTTATCATGGATCAGAGAGTATTTCTTGGAAGATTATGTTGCTACTCTTGGTGCTATAATATGTTCTCTTAAAACTGCACAAAGTTCATGTACAGATTTTGTATGCACTTCGCTGCATAAGAAATGTCATGTTCACATCATAGATGAAGCATAAAGGTCGTTAGAAAAATGAATATTGCATTTATCCCCATTACATAAATTATGTTATGCCCACATTTTAGCACCTTGAATTCAAGAGAAGATATAGTTAAACAAGAACTACATGAAAAGCATCTCACTGAAAGAGCAATGAGATTTAGAAGTATACGTTATATTTTAGAGACATTTAGAAGTGTGTGTGAAAGATAAATGAGATTTAAAAAGTGCGTTATATTTGGATACATGCATATACCTACAAGTTTAGGCTGCATGTAGCAGAGAGAGGGAGCGGCTGCATGGAAGATGGTTGAGTAAACAAAGTTGGTAGGAGACAACGGGTCACAACATGCTTTGAGAAATGAGGAGCCAATCAGCCAAGCCATCCATTTCCAGAATCTGGCTCAAGCTATGCACGCATCAACTTATCACAGATCAAGGGAGATCAACGGAGTAGCTCACAATTGCACATATCCACTAGTGTAAAACATGTCTTCGGTTCGGTTTGATCTGAATAAAGCCAGTAGTCCTAGCCCGTCACGAACCGCGACTAGTGCTAGCACTAGTCCCGGGCCGTGAGGCCTCCAACAGCTAAAAATGGCCATAGACACTAGTCCCGGACCGGACCAGAGCTCTAGTCCCGGTCCGTAATACGACCCGGGACTAATAAGCTGGAGCGGGTCAACTGCTCTTTTCAGGGACTATTAGTCCCGGGTCGTATCACGGCCCGGGACTAGTTGTCCATCAGTATATATACAGCTTCCTGTCCACCTGCCCTAAAGCATATGGTGGCCATTTTTCTCAAAGAAGCAAGAGAGTTCATGCCATTTTTTTCTCAAGATTTGTCAAGATTTAGTTTGCAACACCTAAATCCAAAGCTTTAAAAGGTTAGAACTTCATTCTTTCATCTCTTATTTCTATTTTAGCTCTATAATGCTCTAGAAGTATAGAGATATGGATCAAATACATGCATGCTCTAGAAGTAGCTAGAAGGATTTTGATATATATGTGTAACAAATTTTGATTAGGCACATAGTTACTGAAAATTGAAATGTGTAATTTTAGAGTTTCAGAGCTTAGAATGGAATGAGGTTTTCACTGATAGAACAATAATAAAAAACTCCACATTTATCATGTTGATTGTTTTCTCCAATTCACAAATTGGTGCATGTAAATTTTTCAAAATTCAAAATTAATGCTCTAGAAGCTCTGAATATAACTTGTAATAATTTTATCATGTTGTGTAATGGTTTTTGATATACTTTTACTTAATGCAGATGGTCTGGGAATGGATGTACGGTACTGACCGACACTCTGGCGAGTTCATTAATGGCGTGCATGAATTCAGCTGTGTTGCTGATGCAAACAAGCACAATGATTTTGTATTCTGTCCATGTAATGGATGTAGGAATCAGAAGGATTACTCTGACTCAAAAACCCTTCACAACCACCTGTTGAAGTCCGGCTTCATGCCCAATTATAATTGTTGGACCAAGCATGGAGAGAGGGGGGTTATAATGGAAGACAATGAAGAAGAGGAGGAGGATGACAACTATCATGGTTTCCCTGAGTACGGAGATACTTCCATGGGGGATGCTGAAGGGGAGGATGAAGAAGAGACACATGATGAATCCCCTGATGATCTTGGTCGGACCATTGCCGATGCACGAATAGATTGTGAAACTGAAAAGGATAGGGAGAAGTTCAATCACATGCTAGAGGATCACAAAAAGTTGTTGTACCCAAATTGTGAAAATGGTCTAAAAAAGCTGGGCAACACACTGGAATTGCTACGATGGAAGGCTGAGTGTGCTATACCTGACTCCTCATTTGAAAAGTTGCTGAAAATGATGAAGAATATGCTTCCAAAAGATAACGTATTGCCCGCCAGTACGTACGAAGCAAAGAAGGTTGTCTGCCCTCTAGGTTTAGAGGTTTAGAATATACATGCATGCCCTAATGACTGCATCCTCTACCGCGGTGAGGAGTATGAGAATTTAGATGCATGCCCGGTATGCACTTCACTTCGGTATAAGATTAGACGAGATGACCTTGGTGACGTTGAGGGCGAGCCCCCCCGGAAGAGGGTTCCTGCGAAGGTGATGTGGTATGCTCCTATAATACCACGGTTGAAACGCTTATTCAGAAACAAAGAGCACGCCAAGTTGTTGCGATGGCATAAAGAGGAACGTAAGTCAGATGGGATGTTGAGACACCCCACTGATGGGTCGCAATGGAGAAAAACAATAGAAAGTACCCGGACTTTGCAGATGGCGCAAGGAGTTTAAGGTTTGGTCTAAGTACAGATGGCATGAATCCCTTTGGGGAGCAGAGCTCCTGTCACAGCACCTGGCCCGTGACTCTATGCATCTATAACCTTCCTCCTTGGTTGTGCATGAAGCGGAAGTTCATTATGATGCCAGTGTTGATCCAAGGTCCGAAGCAACCCGGCAACAACATTGATGTGTACCTAAGACCATTAGTGGAAGAACTTTTACAGTTGTGGCACGAACCCGGGATACGCGTGTGTGATGAGCACAAGCAGGAAGAATTTAACCTCCGAGCATTGCTTTTCGTAACAATCAATGATTGGCCTGCTCTTAGTAACCTTTCAAGACAGTCAAACAAGAGATACAATGCATGCACACACTGTTTAGATGAGACTGAAAGTATATATTTGGAACATTGTAAGAAGAATGTATACAATGAGCATCGTCGATTTCTTTTGGCCAAGCATCCCTTAAGAAATAAAGGCAAGCATTTCAACGGTCTGGCATGTCACCAGACGAAGGCTAAGGAGCGTATTGGTGCTGATATATTTGATATGGTCAAAGATTTGGATCAACTGGTAACCTTTGGAAAGGATCCTGGAGGAAAATCTATTCCGAAAGACGCTGAAGGACACGCACCCATGTGGAAGAATAAATCTATATTTTGGAAGCTACCATATTGGAAATTCTTAGAGGTCCGCTCTGCAATCGATGTGATGCATGTGATGAAGAATCTTTGCGTGAACCTGCTAGGCTTCTTGGGCGTGTATAGGAAGACAAAAGATACACCGGAAGCACGAAAGGACCATCAACGTATGAAAGACCCAGATGGCCTGCATCTAGAATGGTTTCAAGGTCATGCCAGCTACGCTCTTACCAAACAAGAGAAGGAAATATTTTTTGAATGCCTAAGCAGTATTAAGGTCCCGTCTGGATTCTCGTGGAATATAAAGGGAATAATAAATATGGCAGAAAAAAAGTTCCAAAACCTAAAGTCTCATGACTGCCACGTGATTATGACGCAAATGCTTCCGATTGCATTGAGGGGGCTTCTACCATATAATGTTCGAGTACCCATTGTGAAGCTATGTGCATTTCTCAATGCAATCTCTCAGAAGATAATCAATCCTGAAGATCTACCACGGTTATAGAATGATTTGGTCCAATGTCTTGTCAGTTTTGAGTTGGTGTTCCCACCATCCTTCTTCAATATTATGACGCACCTGCTGGTTCACCTAGTCGAAGAGATTTCCATTCTCGGTCCTATATTTCTACACAATATGCTTCCCTTTGAGAGGTTCATGGGAATCTTAAAGAAATATGTTCATAATCGTGCTAGGCCAGAAGGAAGCATCTCCAAGGGCTATGGAACAGAGGAGGTCATTGAATTTTGTGTTGACTTTGTTCCTGACCTTAAGCCGATTGGTCTTCCTCAATCGCGTATGAGGGGAGACTGAGTGGAAAGGGTACTCTAGGAAGGAAATCAATAATATGTAGGGACGGACATTCTTACACCGAAGCACACTACACCGTTCTACATAATTCTATCTTGGCAGCCCCATATATCGAGGAACGCAAGAAAATATTACGCTCCAACAACCCTGGAAAGCATGACTCTTGGATTAGAGATGAACACATGAAAAGTTTTGGCGGTTGGTTGCAACATCTCATCAAAAACAACACTCTTGGAGATTAGCTATACTTGTTGTCTAGGTCACCATCTTCGACTATACCGACTTTCCAAGGGTACGAGATAAATGGGTATACATTTTACACGATAGCCCAAGATAAAAAGAGCACCAACCAAAACAGTGGTGTCCGCTTTGATGCAACAGACAACAATGGGTCAAAGACCACATATTATGGTTACATAGAGGAGATGTGGGAACTTGACTATGGACCTACTTTTAAGGTCCCCTTGTTTCGGTGCAAATGGGTCAAGCTGACAGGAGGAGGGGTTGAGGTAGACAAGAAATACGGAATGACATCGTTGGATCTCAACAATCTTGGGTACTTAGACGAACCATTCGTCCTAGCCAATGATGTGACTCAGGTTTTCTATGTGAAGGACATGTCTACCAAACCTAGAAAAAGAAAAAATAAGAAAAAGAATGCATCATACGATGAGCCAAAGCGCCATATAGTTCTTTTAGGAAAAAGAAACATCGTGGGAGTGGAGGACAAGACAAACATGTCAGAAGATTGTGATAAGTTTCATGAAATTCCGCCCTTCGCGATGAAGGATGACCCAAGCATCATGTTAATGAATGAAGATGCTCCATGGATACGATGGGATCAGAAAGGAACACACGCGAAGAAATGATATGTAATAATTGTAACATTTTATGAGTGAAGATGCTCCATGCATGTGTCCATTTTTATAGTGTTGTCTGCAAACAATCTTGAGTGTGTTAGTCCCGTTTTGTGGCTGGACCGGGACTAAAGGAGGGCCTTTAGTACCGATTCATACTTACCATTAAGATCTGATCTCCAAACGTGTGATGTCACATATTAGGGAGTGCCTCTATCACCAGTTTCTCGGAGATGTCGGAGGACTGGGATCCATCAGCATCTCCCTGAAACTGGCCGTAGTGGTATCCCTTCTCTCGAAAACCATCTTGCAGCTTGTAACTTCTCTAACTAGATCAATACGCCTGGGAGCTAACTAATTTCACATATTAGGGAGTGCCTCTATGACCAGTTTCTCGGAGATGCCGGAGGACTGGGCTCCGTCGGCATCTCCCTGAAACTGGCCGTAGTGGTGTCCCTACTCTCGTAGAAAGGAAAGGGCGAGAAATATCTTTAGTCCCGATTAGTGACTACATCCGGAACTAAAAGCTATCGTAGAAAGGAAAGGGCGGGAAAACTTGGCGGGAAGCGGTGGGAAATGGCGGGAAATATCTTTAGTCCCGCTTTGTGACTACAATCGGGACTAAATGGATATTATATTAAGATTCTTTATATTTTTCTGATAATAATAGACATATTAATTGTGTTATTTGGATTATTACAATAAAAGATATGATTTTCCAAAGTTTTTATATTTGATTTGAATTAAAAAAAGAAAATTTACAAATGAAACAATTTATAAATGATGCAAACAGATAAATGGATATTATATTAAGATTCTTTATATTTTTCTGATAATAATAGACATATTATTTGTGTTATTTGGATTATTACAATAAAAGATATGATTTTCCAAAGTTTTTATATTTGATTTGAATTAAAAAAATTTACAAATGAAATAAATTATAAATGATGCAAACAGATAAATGGATATTATATTAAGATTCTTTATATTTTTCTGATAATAATAGACATATTATTTGTGTTATTTGGATTATTACAATAAAAGATATGATTTTCCAAAGTATTTATATTTGATTTGAATTAAAAAAAGAAAATTTACAAATGAAATAATTTATAAATGATGCAAACAGATAAATGGATATTATATTAAGATTCTTTATATTTTTCTGATAATAATAGACATATTATTTGTTTTATTTGGATTATTACAATAAAAGATATGATTTTCCAAAGTATTTATATTTGATTTGAATTAAAAAAGAAAATTTACAAATGAAATAATTTATAAATGATGCAAACAGATAAATAGATATTATATTAAGATTCTTTATATTTTTTTGATAATAATAGACATATTATTTGTTTCATTTGGATTATTACAATAAAAGATATGATTTTCCAAAGTTTTTATATTTGATTTGAATTAAAAAAGAAAATTAAAAAAACAATTAGTCGCGGGTCGTGGCTGGACCCGGGACTAAAGGGTGCCTCGCGCGCAAAAACGAAGCGGCCGAAAAAACCCTTTAGTCCCGGGTCGTGGCTTAACCCGCGACTAAAGGGGGGTCTTTAGTCGCGGGCTAAGCCACGGAACGGGACTAAAGATCCTTTAGTCCCGTCCTATGGCTTAGCCCGGGACTAAAGGGGGCGTCCCTATATATTATGCGCGCCAGGAGGTGCTTCCCAGCACTTGGCATTCCTCGAAGAAAACAAAGCACGCGCGCACAGACGAAGACGAACACGCAGGGGAGGTGTTGTCCGCCGCCGCCGTGCCACTCCGCTCCGGCGCTCCGCCGTGCCTCTCCGCCACCGCCGTTCCGCCATACCTTGACATGCCGCCGCTCCGCGCCGATGCATCCTCGCCGCCGCCTCGCTGCCGCTGTGTCGCCTCGCCGCCCCTCGTCGGTGAGCTCGATCGAGAGGCCGCGCGCGCGAGGGTGGTTTTTTTAATAGTTTTTTGTTATAGTTTTTTGTATAGTTTGTTATAGTTTTTTTATAGTTAGGTTTATTATAATTAGGATTATAATTAAGATTATTAGGATTGTTATAATTAGGATTATTAGGGTTTTTGTTATAGTTTTTATAGTTTTTTTATAATTAGGATTATTTTAATTAGGACTATAATTACGATTATAATTAGGATTATTATAATTAAGATTTAGTTATTAGGATTAGTATTAGGATTATTAGTTTGTTTCTATAGTTTTTTTATATTAGGGTTTTTTGTTTTAGTATTAGGATTATTGTTTTAATTAAAATATTAGAATTAGGATTAGGATTATTGTTTTAGTTATTTTTTGTTTTATTTATTAGGATTATATTTTTTATTTATTGTTTTATTAGAGTTATTTTTTGTTTTAGTTATTATGATTATTGTTTTAGCACAAATAATATTTGGATTATTATAATTAGGATTATATTGTTTTAGTTATTAGGATTATTGTTTTTTCTAACCTGTTTAACTCTCTTTTTGTTATAGATAATTAAGTCATGGATCCATCCGAAGATCCTGGTCGCATCGGTGAAGGTTTTCTTCAGGGCATGATAAGAGGTGAAATTCCTCTTAATATTACTACCGGCGCCAAAGATATTTTACTCGAGAAAGAGATATCCTCATATCTGAATCCATCTGGTGATGGACTAGAGGAAAACCTAATGTACCAAGGGGAAGACCAGATGGACGAAGGGCAAACAAATAACAACAATAATGATGGACCCACGACAGGATCCGGCGAGGTACATATATATATATATATATATATAAAGTCTTGTGTTACCTCTATTCATTAACTGATCTAGATATATATTAATCACTCTCTCTTCTTCTTTTAGCCCACCGGATCGAAGCAATCGACAGCTCGAACGAAATGAGGGCCAAACAAAAAGTTGGATGGTAATCAGAGGTTCACCATCGAAGAAATAGATGATCATGGTGAACCGATTGCTCCAGAGAAGCACCGGAGGATGTTTATAAATCAATGCGGGGTGCTTGTTAGGGACAACCTGCCGATCACCATCCAAGAATGGAATAAGTCAAAGAAAGCCGGTGAAGAATCCAACAGCTATGTCACCGATGATGCCAAAGATGACCTTTGGCAGAAGCTCATAGCGCATTTCATACTACCTCCAGAGTATGAGAAATGAGGTAGATGGTATTACCCCAAGGCCAGGTGGGCTTGAAAATAGAGCGAAAGTCAAGGAGTGGGCACTGAGCAAGATGGCTGAACTGTACCGGAACCACAAGAAAAGTTTATACGCGAAATATGTCGCGAAAAAGAAAACTCCAGACTTCAAAGGAGTAAATGAGAAGTTGAGAGAACAGTGGCCCGATTTTGTACAGTACAAGCAATCTGATAAAGCAAAGGCAAAGTCGGCAAAGAACGTGTTAAATGCTGCCAACAAGAAATACCATCATAAAATGGGGATAGGTGGCTACAAGAGTGTCGTCCCTAAGTGGGAAACTATGGAGAAGGAAATGAGGGCTCGAGGAATCACTCCTGGTACAGATGGATGGCCTGAGAGGTCAAAGCACTGGTGATACGGGCACGGGGGATCCTTGGACCCAGAAACAGGGAAGACATTATTTCATGAAAAAATTCTAAAACCCTCCCAAGACCTTATTAAAGCAATGAACGATGCTCAATTGGGATCGTTCCGTCCCGAGAGAGAGAACGACGAGCTGACACGCGCCCTAGGGAATCCTAAAAAGGGAGGATGAACACGAGGCAAAGGTGTCGGTGTCTCGTGGAAGAAAGGGTTTCCTCAGCACGATGCCAGTTACAGAAGCCGTCAGAGAAAGAAGGACCGGGAGGCAGACCGGATCTCCAGGGTAGAGGAGGACCTAGCTGATCTGAAGAACCTCATGCATGAAATTAGCCAAAGGCCGCCATTGTCAACTCACCCGCGGTCTGATGATCCTGCATTGGATCTTAGCCAACGGAGAAGCAGCGTGGATTCCACGGAGGTCTGTGCTGATGATTAAGCACTACTGGATGATGCACCGGCTCCTCACTACCCCGTGGATGATGTTAGAGAGATGGCACAATGTGAGCTACATCAGCCAATGAACAACCTGTCCTTCAAGGTGGCGATCGGGACTGTTTTACCTTGTCTACCTGGAGCACTCCACCATTCACTTCCGATTCCACCAGGCTATGCTCGTGTCACGGTGGATGACATAGTGGAGGATTTTGCGGACCTAGAGATTGAAATCGCTACGCCTGAAGGCCTTACGAAACTAGGAGATGTTAAGCGCAACATCATTCTATGGAATAAGAAGTACATCAAGTTTCCAGGCTTGGCGCCAAGGCCACCGACTCCAAGGAATCCAAATCCACCCCGCATCGAATATCGTCAACCTCCAAGTCCACCCCAACCCGATTATCGCCAAATTCCAAGTCCACCCCAACCCGATTATCGACAACCTCCAAGTCCACCCCGCCCCGCTGACGATCGCCGCAGCAGGAGTACATCAACTCGATCTCTGCCTCCGCCTCCGTGCAATACTACTACCTCGTTGAAGAAACGTAAGTTCGACGGTCCCCCGCGCCCCACATCGAAGAAAGGTCAAACGCCGAAGATAGTCGATATCCCGTCGGCTCTTCCAAAGAGACCTTATGATAAGACCGATGAGGAAACTAACGCGGATGTGGCTGCCCAAATTAAGGCGCATTTTGCACCCAAAAAGCCTGAGCCAAAGCCGGTATATAACGAAAAAACCAAAAAGTGGGCTAAGTCCTTTCTAGAGCAACCATCCCAGATATCGATGAATCTGGAATTAGACTATGACCGGGAGATTATTAAGCAAGCACGGAAGAAAAAAATCACAAGTGCAAAAAGCGGGAAGCAAGTTGCCCAGCTCGGAGCACAGAAGAATCAATCGGTCGCCCCGCTCAAAGTCATTTCAGACCTCGACAAGGCCTTCAGAGCTGAAATGGATATGGACATGCAAATAATGGACCCTAGAGCCCGTAATAATGCTGCACTTATGGGAATCACTGTATCGCAGGCCAAAGCACTTGCTAACGAAGCAAATATGTCTCTTGGTCAATATTTAGGCTATGAAGATACGCCAGTGGGTCAGATAGTACGGCAGTATGTCCAAGGAGAGCCTCTAGTCAGTAATGAGGAGCTCACGCGTCTATCCACACATATGCAAAATCTGCACGAATGGTACATGTCGCAAGCACAAAAAAAAGCATCAGAAAGATGTGGACGTTAGAATGGAGCATCACTTCAAACAATACTCGATATAGGTTCAAATGACCGAACTGTTTCAGTTATACAACCAGCGCGCCCTCGACAAATCTATCATTGGTTGCTACTGTCTGTAAGTTATTTATTTCTATAATTAAGTTTATAAATTTAGCTCGTTCATTGCATTTAATATATTATCCTAAATATATATCCTTTTCTATGATGATATTATATTCTGCAGAATGAAGATGCTTGAATGCAAAAGAGCTAGAAGATACGACGTTGGGTTCATTGACCCATATATTATTAATGAATATACGTTAAAGAATCACCCCAAGGACGTGGAGGAAGACATGTGCAGGTTTTTAACCGAGAATAATTTTGTTAAGGAAATACTATTTCCTTACAACTTCAAGTGAGTGTTTATATCTTGTACACATTTTATTTTTGCTTACTGGATGAGCTATGCATGTATGCTTACGTAAATGTTCGCAGATTCCACCGGATCTTGCTAAACATTTAAGTTGATAAGTCCCTAGTTGAAGTCCACGACTCATTAAGTTGGGACCAAGAGCAGTGGAGCGACATGAAAACAATGCTCCATAAGTAATTTCAATCATTATCGCATTATATCGTCCTCTTTCATTCATTTCCTGATATCAAGTAACTAATAACTCCTTTGTTCATTTTCTTTGCCGAACAGGTGTTAGGACACGGTTCAGACAGAATATACCAGGTCCATTCAAAGAGGAGCTAACTTATAAAATGGCGAAGAGTTTACAGCAGCTACCGGGAACTCATTTATGTGGATACTACGTCTGCGAGTACATCCGCGAGTTGACCAGTGAGCGGAAAGTTGACTCACATTATATTTATGATTTGCGGGAGAAACTAGAGCCAGACCAGCGCATAAGAGCAATTCAAGAGGAGCTGGCGGGATTTATGACGAAGGAAGTCCTTGATGTACATGGAGAGCATTATGCGGATGACGTGGAACTCGATTTGCCTTAGTCATCTCCATGTAGCTCATATGATATATATATATTTATCAATGACCATGTAATTTCAAAACATTTTTTCCTTTTGATATGATTGATTATATGTATGCTTGCAATGGATCGATTAATTATATAAATGCATCGACCTGTAGTGTGTATGTAGTAGCGTATAATATGTATACTGAAATATATGTTTGAATTATAGTGAAACACAAAACGAAAAAGGAAATACACAATCTCTGCCGCGGCAGAGAAACACACAATTCTCTGTCGCGGCAGGAAACCTTCTAGTCCCGGGTGGTGTTACGGCCCGGGACTAGAGGGTTTCCGCCCCCGCGGCGCTGAAACAGCCACGTGGCTGTTATCAGTCGCGGGCCGTAGCGAGCCGGGACTAGAGGGGGGCTCTAGTCCCGTTTTCGCAGTCCCGGGCCCAAAACCGGGACTAGAGCCAGTTGCGGCCCAGGACTAGAGGCCCTTTTTCCACCAGTGATCAGGCCAAAAGATCGTTACGATCTGAGCCTACTTGTTCTTAGAGGAACACAACCCACTGCAACATCTCATGTCTTGTGATTGCCGCAATCAACTTGATTCGTCATCTCGGCTATGTAATTCACGATGTACAATGTTTCTGAGCTGATACAAATTAGGTGCGTTCGTGCACCATTTTCCCGTTCAAAAAAGCACAAAGTTTGTAGGTAGAGTAGTTGAGTAGCAAAAGAAGACTATATGAACCAACTGTTTGAAAATACATTTTGAATGTTAAGAAATAGAAAAAAATTCACATATACTTCCATATATTCTATGTCCTTACATAAGTTTTTTTTAAAAGGGACATATTTTCTGTCAGTGTAAAAAAGATAAATTTTGATGCTGCAATATGGTTGACAATTTTTTATGATTTTTGCACAAGTTGCATAAATGTTGTTTCTCCAAAGATTTGTGAGCAAACATGGAATATCCAAATATACACGCGAAATTTTTTTTAAAACTTTTTTATATATTTTTGTGCATTTTTAATAATTATGCTAATAGTTTTATATATATGCACATGCGAGTCAAACCACCACCTCCACAGAAAGGTCTTATTGTTGAAATCTAACTTAAACCCAAGAAATAGGATCAGATCATCGTCAACAACAAACAGTCTATATTCTTTGAGTCGAGATTGCGAATTGCATAGAAGAAAGACGGGCTACCAATCAATTACTTACGAGTCTATGCAGTCTATGCATCAGATATATAAACCTGATGGAATGGAACCAAGCAATGCATCTATCTGATCGCGGTGAAACGCCTCAGCTGACCCTGCCGTTGAAGATCTCGATGGTGTCGCCGGACTTCACGTCATGCCAGCGCAGAGTGCGGTCCTCCTCCATGACGTTCTGCTTGTAGATGAAGAAGTAGCCGCCGTCGTTGGGCAGGAGCAGGCGCGGCGCCGCGCTGCCGAGCAACGCCCGCAGCTCCTTGACGGCGTCCGTATCGCTCACCTCCAGCGTCACCGTGGTGGCGCCCCACTTCACCTCCACCGACATCCGCTGCTGCTTACTACCATTGTTATTCTTGGGCGCCGCCGCCGCCGTCGCCGCGCCCCCGTTACTGCACACCGGTGGCGGCGGCGGCGGCGGCTGGCGCAGGACGACGCGCACCTCCATCGGCCCTTGGGGCGGCGGGTCGAACTCCGCCAGCGTCTTGCCGTCCTCCATCTCCGCCTTGCCGGAGAACACGGTCAGCCTGGCCGCGGGCAGCGCGCCGTCCGTGCGCTCCTGGAGCGCCTCCTTGAGGCGGGCGACGGTGCAGGAGGGTTCCAGCTCGAGGGCGACGCTGCGGCCTAGGGACGGCGCAGACGCGACGACGTGGACGACGGAGGCGGCGGCGGGAGCGGGCGCATCGTCGGGCAGGACGACGAGGACGTGGGAGCCCTCGAGGATGGAGTAGTGCTCCGTGTCGCGGTCGTCCTGGAGCTCCTTCCCCTGGAAGAAGAGCCTCTGCGACTCCACGGGGATGCCCTCCTTCTTGAGGATCTGCTCCTTGATCCTGCCCACGGTGGAGAAGTACCAAATCTCGACGGTGAACCGGCGGCCCTGCGTCGTCTCGAACGTCACCTCCATCGCGAACCCGGCCGGCCGCCGGGTTGCCACCGGGACCGGGACGTACGGATGTGTGGAAATCTACGGGCATTTACGCACGCAATATAAATACTCCGAATATTCACCCGTTTACTCGATGTTATCCTCAGATTTGTGTGAAAATAATACTCCCGATTCTGTAATTAACCTCCCCTATTTTCCAGCCAGTTTACAGGCTAGGGGAGAAAAGAGGGGATGGTTAACGTAATTAAAGGACGTTAGCTACTCCCTCCGGATCTATATATAGTTGTCGTACGCAGATGCACTCGATCGAGTTTACAACTGATTTGGAGGAAATGGACAAGGTAAATAATAAAACGTGTTATTAGAGAAAATGCACAAGTAAATAAAATAATCTTCCCCCTAAATAGAGGCCGTGGGCAGAGCTGCGTCGAGCGAGATCTTGGGCGGAGATGCGGTTCGAGGTCCAGCTGCTGTCCGCATTGGGCGAGATGCTATGGCTATGGCGAGGTGGAGGTCCTATGGGGAGTCACGGTGCGGTGGAGGTCTTGTGCTCGTTTGTGATGTAGACGGAGGTTCAGGATACGCTCGACGCTGACTCTGGAGGTCCTACTCGGAGCATGGCGTGGTCGAGGTTGTGATGCAGACGGAGGTTCAAGTAATAAGAGCATCTCTACTCCGAATTCAGTCCGAAATTCGAACCAAATTTTGGCCGGACGACACAAGTTTTCGGCTTGGATATCCCGTACCTAGCCCGATTTTCCGGAACGTCCGTTTCCGTTTAAATTCGGCTCAAATTCGTCCAGATTTTGGCATAGTTTGGCATACAATGAATACAGAACATGTAAGACCAAAGTTCGGCGAAATTTTAAATATAGTTCTGTGTAAATGTAAATATAGTTCGGTCAGAAGTGAAAATACAACATATTTCGGTCTAGTTCGGCCAGTTCATGCTGAGCATCTACGACGTGTTGCCCCTGCGTATCCATAGGTGCTCAACAAGATCATCCTGCAGCTATTGATGTATCGCTGGATCTCGGATCTTCTGACGCATGGCGATGAATGCAGCCCAGGTTGGAGGCACCTGATGATCAGGCTCGGCAAGAGGACCATGTCTGTAGTATGGCTCGTTCTCTTCGAGCAAACTCACAGGATTCTTCCTCTCATCCTCAATGATCATGTTGTGCAAGGTCACACAACAGTTTATCACTTTCCACATCTAATCTTTCGACCAGGTCATAGCAGGGAACCGGACAACTGCAAACCTCTGCTGGAGCATACCGAATATCCGCTCCACGTCATTCCTGCAAGCTTCATGTTCCTTGGCAAAGTGAGAATGCTTGGGGAGCATTGGGTTTAAAATAGTCTTCACAAATATTGGCCATATTGGATAGATGTCATCTGCTAGATAGTATCCCTTGTTGTAATGGTGCCCTCTGATCTCAAATTCCACAGGGGGCAATGACCCTCAACAAGCTTGGAAAAGACAGTTGAGGACGTTGAGGACGTTGATGTTATTGTTCAATCCTGCCATGCCATAGAAGGAGTGCCAGATCCAAAGATCATGTGTAGCAACTGCCTTAAGTATCACAGTGCATCCTCCTTTGTGGTCTTTGTACATTCCTTGCCATGCAAATGGACAGTTCTTCCACTCCCAATGCATGCAATCTATGCTTCCAAGCATACCAGGAAATCCTCTACTCTTATTGACTGCGAGGATCCGAGCAGTGTCTTCAGTAGTGGGTGATCTCAAGTACTCTTCCTTGAACACTGCAATCACTGTCCTGCAGAACCTGTACAAGCAATCAATGGTGGTGGACTTGGCGATGCGGAGATAGTCGTTAGCACTGTCAGCCGGCTCTCTATATACAAGCAACCTCATCGCCACGGTGCACTTCTGCAGTGAGAAAAACCCAACCAAGCTGGTGCAGTCCTTCTTGCAAACGAAATAGGGGTCGAACTTCCGGATGGCATGCACGATCTTGAGGAAGAGCTTCCGGCTCATCCTGAAACGGCGCCGAAACACGTCCTCTCCATGGATTGGCTGGTCCGTGAAGTAGTCGGCGTACAACATGCAGTAGCCCTCTATCCTTTGTCTCGCCTTGCACTTCCGGCGACCTGGCACCGAACCACCGTGCTTCGGCTTCGCCATATGCATGTACAGCTGGGCGAGCGATGCGAGGATCTGCAAGTGCTCTTCACCTTCGGCGACCTCAGCGCTCTCCTCCTCCAGGAGTACGGCGAGCATCTCCTCGTCGCCAGAGTCCATGGAGAGTATCTCGTCCTCGTCGGAGTCCATGGCGAGTATCTCGTCGTTGTCGGAGTCCATGGCCGAATCCGACCAAATGCCGAACACTTGGCGGGCGTGGTGGTGGGAGCACGTAGCGAAGCAGAGCTACGGCGAAGTTCGGACGGCGAAAGCGGCGGCGGAGAAGGCGTGGAGGTGGGCGGCAACTATGGCGAGTGTATCTAGAGGCGTGGGCATGTCTCGGCGCGGGGGAGCTCCGCCGGTGAAGTCATGGAGACAGGGGCGCTAGAAGCTCTTCGCCGCAGTCTGCGCAAGTTGAGTGGGTGGGAATGGGACTGTCTCGCCGACAGAGTTGGCCCATGCCCTTTTTCGCGGCGTCCGGCGTCCACAGGGCGTACCCGGAAACCTGGGTTCGGCCTGGGTAGGCCGGACCAAAATACCCCCAAATCCGGACGAAAACAAGTCCCTAGGTACGCGACTGGGCCGATTTTTGGTGTCCAGACGTAATTTCGGCGTCCGGATCAGCCTCCTGGGTAGGAGGGTGGAGATGCTCTAACGCTCACCGACTCTTGAGGTCCGGGGCGGAGCATATGGCATGGTGGAGGTATTGTGCTCGATTGTGATGTCGACCGAGCTTTCTCATGCGTAAAACACAGCAAAAATCCAGATGGATAAACCCTGAGCCCTCCAACGTTTTGTGCTCTAAACCTAGGGGCATATCTGCACTTTCGGCTGCTCTCCTAGTTGCATACACCGGATCATTTTCTCAAAAAGGCCGGCTCAAGTCCAAGTGCATTGAACGAGCTCTGCCTTTTTGTCAACTTTTTTTTGCTAAAAAATTGTAATCGCTGATTTTTCCAGTTGGGAATAGATGATCAGTGGATTTTATCTGTAGATTAATTCTAGCATAGTATTCAATGGGAATTTAAACAACAACCTTTTTATGTATATTGTTGATTTGCAGGTGTGAAAAGGGAATATATAATTCTAGGACACATCTAGCGAGCGCTTGGGCGCCAGATTGTCGTTTGGGGCGCTCCACAATACTCGCACGCCCGTACGGGCAGAAAAAAGGACAACTGTCCTTCCTGATCAAATTTTCAATCCTTTCCGATCAAAATCTTGCAAACTCTGACAAGCACCTCGCTAGACTGTACCTTCACCTACCGCTGCGTCAGATTGCAGCCCTGAGTGCACCAACAAAAAAGAAGTTCCTTGCATTAATTTCCTTTTTCTAGAAATTGGAAATACTATAACGTTGAACCACATGTCGGAATTAAGATCCATTTTCATTTTCGAAACCCTCGCAACGTACTCTTCAAAACTAGATCTGTATATGTTTCGGAAACAAAACTTAACAGGCAACTTTTGTGTGCGACCGACCAACTTTGATTCATGAGAAAGCAACTTTTGTACGCTGAGGGAAAACTACATCAGAGCCTGATAAGACAACTTTAGTACCCATCTAAGCAACTTTGGTGCCCATCTAAGCAATATTCGTATCTTGACAAATTTGAGTCACCTAATGAGCCTGACAAGACAACTTTTGTGCCCCAGTAAGCAACTTTTGTGCCCTAGTAAGCAAAGTTGCCTCACCGTACACCAAAGTTGCCTTGTCAGACTACAAAGTTGCCTCGCCAGGCACCAAAAGTTTTTTCGTCAGGCAAAACTTGCCTCTCCGGGCTTCAAAGTTGCCTTGCCGAATTTTTTTGCCACCTCGGGCTCTAAAATTGCCTTGCCGGGCACCGAAGTTGTCTCGCCGGGCAAACTTGTCTTATCGGGCTACAAAGCTGCCTCGTCGGGCTCCAAAATTGCCTCGTCGGGAAAAAGTTGCCTCTCCGGGCCTTTAAAGTGTTGGAGATATGCCCTAGAGGCAATAATAAATGTAGTTATTATTATATCTTTGTGTTTATGATAAATGTTTACATTCATGCTATAACAGTATTAATAAGGAAACATTAATACTTGTGTGATTTGTAAACTAAATTAGAGTTCCTAGTAAAGCCTCTTCATAATACTAGCTTGTTGGTTAATAGATGATTGTGGTTTCCCTATCATGAACATTGAGATGTTATTAACAACAACATCATATCATTAGGAGAATGGTATGATGGACATACTCCTATAGATAAGCGTAGCATAAAGATCAAGTCATTTTAATAGTTCAATTGCTATATGCTTTCTGATACATAGTAACCTAATTCCTTCGACCATGAGATCATGCTTATCACCATCACCGGAAGGATGCTTTGATGACATCAAACACCACACCGTAACTGGGTGGCTATAAAGGTGGCATTGAGTGTTCGGAAAGTATGGGTTGAGACACATGAATCAAGAGTGGGATTTGTCCATCCATATGACGGATAGATATACTCTGGGCCCTCTCGGTGGAATGTCATCCAATTAGCTTGCAAGCATGTGAATGGCTCACAAGGGATCACATACCACGGAAACGAGAAAAGAGTACTTATCAGTAACAAGGTTGAACTAGGTATGCGGAGATACCGACGATCAAAACCTCAGATAAGTAAACTATCGTGAGACAAAGGGAAATTGGTATCGTATGTAAGTGGTTCATTCGATCGCAAAGTAATCGTAGAAATATGTGGGAGCCATATGAATTTCCTGATTCCTCTATTGGTTATTGATCGGAGAAGTGTCTCGATCATGTCCGCATAATTCACGAACCGTAGGGAGACACACTTAAGGATTCGATGTTGTTGAGTAGTTATGGAATGATGAGTAAGAGACCGAATATTGTTCGGAGTCTCGTATGGGATTCGGGATATCACGAGGAGATCCGGAATGGTCCGAAGAATAAGATTCATATAAATAAAGTCCTGTTTCGGGGTTGGAGAATGGTTCCGGTGTTTTCATCGGGAATGTTCTAGAAGGTTCCGGAAGGTCCGGCACTCTGGAGGGGAAGGACACATGAATGTGTCATAACAAGTTGGAAAGGTTGCATCATGTACTAGGTGTCATCGCTGAGCAAAATAAAGGGATAAATCAAATCCTAGTTTGAAAAGTCAAACGCCAATTTGAAAAGTCAAACGGCAAGTTTGCTTGGTGGAGGGAGAGTAGGAAACCTACTTGGGGAGGAGTTCCTCTCCCTCCACCACCGGCCAAGGAGGCCGAGTTGGGGAGGGACTCCCCTCCCCTTGGCCGCGCCCTCCCACCTATAAAAGGAGGGGCAAGGGTGCCCCTCTAGACCTACACCTTGCACCCTCCAAAACCCTAACCCTAAGCCGCCGGCGCCACCACCTCCTGCTGCCGCTGCCGCCCTAGGGCAAACCCTAGCCGCCGACTTGGGGCTTTCCCAAGCCCTAGCCATTGAAGCTACATCAACTCTCGTGATGATCGGTTTTGATGTGGTGGATTTGGTTCGTGTGATCACTAAAACAATGTGAGGGATATTGTTTTGAGTGGGAGTTCACCTAGATTAATTTAACTATTAATTAGAACTCAATTTGTCATAAACTTAGTCTAAACTATTGCAAATATGTTGTAGATCAATGGCGGCCCCTACCATCAATTTTAATGTGTTCCTAGAGAAAGAAAAGTTGAAAAACAATGGAAGCAACTTCGCGGATTGGTTCCGCAATTTGAGGATTGTCCTCAATGCTGGTAATTTGACCTATGTGCTGGATGCACCGCTGGGTGACCCGCCTGCAGCTACTGCTACCGATGAAGTAAAGAATGTTTACCTCACTCGAAAGAATCAGTACTCCATAGTTCAGTGTGCTATCTTGTATGGTTTGGAATCGGAGCTTCAGAAAAGGTTTGAGAATTCAGACCCACATGATATTGTCTGTGAACTCAAAATGATATTTGAGGCTCACGCGGCAGTTGAGAGTTATGGGGCTTCTGAAAAGTTCTTTAACTGCAAGATGGAAGAGGGCAGCTCCGTCAGTGAGCATGTGCTTAAGATGTCTGGGCACGCAAACAAACTCCAAAGTTTGGGTATAGTGATTCCTAATTCTTTGGGGATACATCGTGTCCTCCAATCACTACCACCAAGTTACAAGAACTTTGTGATGAACTACAATATGCAAAACATGGACAAGACGTTGCCAGAACTCTTCTCCATGCTGAAATCTGCAGAAGTGGAGATCAAGAAAGAGCACCAAGTGTTGTTGGTCAATAAGACCACCAAATTCAAGAAAGGCAAGTCTAAGCAAAAGGGACACTTCAAGAAGGGTGGTAAGAAAGTTACCGCACCGACGAAGAAGACCAAGGCTGGACCTAAGCCTGATACTGAGTGCTTTTACTGCAAGGGAGAAGGTCACTGGAAGCGGAATTGCCCAAAGTACTTGGCAGATTTGAAGAACGGCAACATCAAGAAGAAAGGTATATCTGATATACATGTTATTGTTGTGTATGTCATTAGTACTCGTAGTAGTGCCTGGGTATTTGATACTGGTTCAGTTGCTCATATTTGTAACTCGAAACAGGTACTGCAGAATAAACGGAAGCTAGCGAAGAACGAGGTGACGATGCGCGTTGGAAATGGATCAAAGGTTGATGTGATCGCGGTCGGCACGCTACCTCTTCATCTACCATCGGGATTAGTTTTATACTTAAATAATTGTTATTTGGTGCCTGCGTTAAGCATGAACATTATATCGGGATCTTGTTTATTGCGAGACGGTTACTTGTTTAAGTCCGAGAATAATGGTTGTTCGATTTATATGAGTAATATGTTTTATGCACATGCACCTTTGATAGATGGTCTATTCTTATTGAATCTCGATTGTAGTAATACACACATAAATAACATTGAGGCTAAATGTTTGAAATTGAGCGATAACTCGACCTATATGTGGCACTGTCGTCTTGGTCATATTGGAGTGAAGCGTATGAAAAAAATCCATTCCGATGGACTTCTTGAATCACTTGATTTTGAATCACTTGAAAGATGCGAAGCATGTCTGATGGGTAAAATGACTAAGACTCCATTTTTTGGTATGATGGAGCGAGCTACAGACTTATTGAAAATCATACATACAGATGTGTGTGGACCAATGAGTGTAGCATTGCGCGGTGGTTATCGTTATGTTCTTACCTTCACGGATGACTTGAGTAGATATGGGTATATCTATTTCATGAAACATAAGTCCGAAACTTTCGAGAAGTTTAAGGAATTTCAAAGTGAGGTAGAGAATCAACGTAACAAGAAGATTAAATTTCTACGTTCTGATCGTGGAGGTGAATATCTAAGTTACGATTTTGGCGAGCATTTGAAGAAATGCGGAATACTTTCACAATTGACACCGCCAGGAACACCACGGCGTAATGGTGTGTCTGAACGTCGTAATCGAACTCTCTTAGATATGGTTCGTTCTATGATGTCACTTACAGATTTACCGCTATCATTTTAGGGTTATGCATTAGAAACAGCCGCATTCACTTTAAATAGGGCACCATATAAATCCGTTGAAACGACACCGTATGAATTATGGTTTGGGAAGAAACCTAAATTGTCGTTTCTTAAAGTTTGGGGTTGTGAAGCCTATGTAAAGAAGTTACAGCCGGACAAGCTTGAACCCAAAGCGGAAAAATGCGTCTTCATAGGATACCCAAAGGAAACTATTGGGTATACCTTCTATCATAGATCCGAAGGCAAAATCTTCGTTGCTAAGAATGGATCCTTTCTAGAGAAGGAATTTCTCTCGAAAGAAGTGACTGGAAGGAAAGTAGAACTCGACGAGGTTGTTGAACCTTCTCTCGAACTTGCGAGTAGCGCAGCACCGGAAGAAGTTCCTGTGGTGCCTGCACCAATAAGAGGAGAAGCTAATGATGATGATCATGAAACTTCGGTTGAAGTTACTAAAGAGCCTCGCAGGTCAATGAGAAATCGTATCACTCCTGATTGGTATGATCCCGTTATGAGTGTCATGTTGGTGGATAACACCGATGACCCTGAGACATATGAGGAAGCGATGATGAGCCTAGATTCCAATAAATGGCAAGAAGCCATGAAATCCGAGATTGGATCCATGTACGAAAACCAAGTATGGAATTTGGTGGACTTACCGGATGGCCGGAAGGCTGTCGAGAACAAATGGATTTTCAAGAAGAAAACAGATGCTGATGGTAATGTAACTGTCTATAAAGCTCGACTTGTCGCAAAAGGGTTTTGACAAATTCAAGGAGTTGACTACGATGAGACTTTCTCACCAGTAGCGAAGCTAAAGTCTGTGAGGATTATGTTAGCAATCGCTGCATATTACGATTATGAAATATGGCAGATGGATGTCAAAACAGCATTCCTCAATGGAGACATTGATGAAGAGTTGTATATGATGCAACCCAAAGGTTTTGTCGATTCTAAAGATGCTAACAAGGTGTGCAAACTTCAAAGGTCCATATATGGATTGAAGCAAGCATCCCGAAGTTGGAATCAGTGTTTTGATAAGGTAATCAAAAGTTTTGGTTTTATACAAACTTATGGAGAAGCTTGTATTTACAAGAAAGTGAGTGGGAGCTCTGTAGCGTTCTTAATACTATATGTAGATGACATATTGTTGATTGGGAATGATGTAGACCTTCTTAATAGTGTCAAGGAATATTTGAATAATAGTTTTTCAATGAAAGATCTTGGCGAAGCAGCTTACATATTAGGCATAAAGATTTATAGAGATAGATCAAGACATCTAATATCATTGTCACAAAGTACATATTTGGACAAAGTTCTAAAGAGGTTTGGAATGGAAGATAGCAAGAAAGGGTTCTTGCCCATGTTGCCCAATACGACCTTGAGTAAAACTCAAAGTCCAGCAACGGCAGAAGATAGAGAAAGGATGAGTAAGACTCCCTATGCCATAGCCATAGGATCTCTAATGTATGCCATGCTATGTACAAGACCCGACATTGCATATGCTGTTAGTTTAACTAGCAGATATCAAAGTGATCCAGGAGTGGATCACTGGACAGCGGTCAAAAACATCCTTAAGTACTTGAAAAGAACTAAGGATATGGTTCTTTCTTATGAAGGTGATGAACAGCTCGTTGTTAATGGTTACACCGATGCTAGTTGGAACACCGATCCGGATGATTCTAAATCACAATATGGATACGTATTTACTTTGAATGGTGCAGCAGTTAGCTGGAGGAGTGCAAAGCAAAGCGTTGTGGCGAGATCTTCAACTGAATCGGAATACATAGCTGCTTCGGAGGCTTCACAAGAAGCGATATGGATGAAGGAGTTCATTACAGAGCTCGGTGTGGTTCCAAGTGCGCTGGACCCAATGTCTATCTATTGTGATAACATGGGCGCCATAACCAATGCGCAAGAACCAAGGTCACACAAGAAGCTGAAGCACATCAAGCTACGTTTTCACGCTATTCGAGAACATGTCCAAGATGGTGACATAAAGATTTGCAAAGTACACACAGATCTGAATGTGGCGGATCCGTTGATTAAACCTCTCCCGAGGGAAAAACATGACCAACACCAAACTTCCATGGGTGTTCGGTATATTACCATGTAATCTAGATTAGTTGACTCTAGTGCAAGTGGGAGACTGTTGGAGATATGCCCTAGAGGCAATAATAAATGTAGTTATTATTATATCTTTGTGTTTATGATAAATGTTTACATTCATGCTATAATAGTATTAACAAGGAAACATTAATACTTGTGTGATTTGTAAACTAAATTAGAGTCCCTAGTAAAGCATCTTCATAATACTAGCTTGTTGGTTAATAAATGATTGTGGTTTCCCTATCATGAACATTGAGATGTTATTAACAACAAGATCATATCATTAGGAGAATGGTATGATGGACATACTCCTATAGATAAGCGTAGCATAAAGATCAAGTCATTTTAATAGTTCAATTGCTATATGCTTTCTGATACATAGTAACCTAATTCCTTCGACCATGAGATCATGCTTATCACCATCACCGGAAGGATGCTTTGATGACATCAAACACCACACTGTAACTGGGTGGCTATAAGGTGGCATTGAGTGTTCGGAAAGTATGGGTTGAGACACATGAATCAAGAGTGGGATTTGTCCATCCATATGACGGATAGATATACTCTGGGCCCTCTCGGTGGAATGTCATCCAATTAGCTTGCAAGCATGTGACTGGCTCACAAGGGATCACATACCACGGGAACAAGAAAAGAGTACTTATCAGTAACAAGGTTGAACTAGGTATGCAGAGATACCGACGATCAAAACCTCGGATAAATAAACTCTCGTGAGACAAAGGAAAATTGGTATCGTATGTAAGTGGTTCATTCGATCGCAAAGTAATCGTAGAAATATGTGGGAGCCATATGAATTTCTAGATTCCTCTATTGGTTATTGATCGGAGAAGTGTCTCGATCATGTCCGCATAATTCACGAACCGTAGGGAGACACACTTAAGGATTCGATGTTGTTGAGTAGTTATGGAATGATGAGTAAGAGACCGAACAAACGGAGTCTCGGATGGGATTCGGGATATCACGAGGAGATCCGGAATGGTCCGGAGAATAAGTTTCATATAAAGAAAGTCATGTTTCGGGGTTGGAGAATGGTTTCGGTGTTTTCATCGGGAATGTTCTAGAAGGTTCCGGAAGGTCCGGCACTCCGGAGGGGAAGGGTACATGAATGTGTCATAACAAGTTGGAATGGTTGCATCATGTACTAGGTGTCATCGCTGAGCAAAATAAAGGGATAAATCAAATCCTAGTTTGAAAAGTCAAACGGCAAGTTTGCTTGGTGGAGGGAGAGTAGGAAACCTACTTGGAGAGGAGTTCCTCTCCCTCCACCACCGGCCAAGGTGGCCGAGTTGGGGAGGGACTCCCCTCCCCTTGGTCGCGCCCTCCCACCTATAAAAGGAGGGGCAAGGGTGCCCCTCTAGACCTACACCTTGCACACTCCAAAACCCTAACCCTAAGCCGCCGGCGCCACCACCTCCTGCTGCCGCCGCCGCCCTAGGGCAAACCCTAGCCGCCGACTTGGGGCTTTCCCAAGCCCTAGCCGCCGGCCTAGCCCTCTCTCCTTGGTGCGTCTAAACCCTAGATCATCGAGGCCTCTCTCATAGTCCACCATACTCGCTCCGGCTTAAGGCGAAGCCCTGCGAGATCTCCCCTCTACTTCCGGTACCACGTCGTCGTGCTGCCGGAATCGCGAGGAGAGTGCTACAACCTCCGCTGCCTGCTGGAACAAGGGAGAGGAAGGTCTTCATCGAGTACCGAACGTGTGACCGACTGCGGGAGCGCTGCCGGAACGCGGCGCCGGAAGGATCATCTACACGATCTTGAGATCGGCAAGAGTACGACTACATCACCCACGAGAATCCGCTCTCGTTAACCGCTTTGGAATCTTCGAGGGTGAGTTCCTCAATCGACTCGTTGCTACAATCTAGTAGATAGATCTTGGCTTGTTTGTTTGCATGCGGTAGAAATTTTTTGTTTTCCATGCTACGAACCCCTACATAAAGTTGCCTCGCCGGGCACCAAAGTTGCCTCGCCGGGAAAAATTTGCCTCGTCGGTCTCCAAAATTGCCTCGTCGGGCAACAAAGTTGTCTCGCCGGGCTTCAAAGTTGCCTCATCGGGCTCCTAAGTTGCCTCGCCGGGTTTCAAAGTTGCCTCGCCGGGCGAAGTTGCATCGTCAGGCTCCGAAGTTGTCTTGCCGGGCACCAAAGTTGCCTCGACGGATAAAAGTTGCCTCGTCGGGCACAGAAGTTGCCCCATCGAGTACGGAAGTTGCCTCGTCGGGCACAAGTTGCCTCGTCGGCCTCCGAAGTTGGGCACAAGTTGCCTCGTCGGGCTTCAAATTTGCCTTATGGAAGCCTAAAAGACAACTTTGGTACTTTGAAGTCTGGCGAGGCAATTTTTTTCTGGCGAGAGACAACTTTGAAGCCCGTAGAGGAAACTTTTGGTGCCCGGCGAGGCAACTTTGCTTACTGGGGCACAAAAGTTGCTTACTGGGCACAAAAGTTGTCTCGTCTGGCTTATTAGGTGACTCAAATTTGTCAAGATACAAATATTGCTCAGGCGGGTACCAAAGTTGCTCAGACGGGCACTAAAGTTGCCTTATCGGAGTCCGGTGTAGTTTTCCCTCGGCGCACAAAAGTTGTTTTCTCATGAATCAAAGTTGGTCGGTCGCACACAAAAAGTTGCCTGTTAAGTTTTTTTGTCGAAACATATACAAATAGGATCTAGTTTTAAAGAGTTCATTGCGAGGATTTTAAAAGTGAAAACGGATCTTAATTCTGACATGTGATTCAAACGTTATAGTATTTTCAATTTCCAGAAAAAGAAAATCAATGCACGGAACTTCCTTTTGTTGGTGTGCTCGAGACTGCAATCTAGGCCAGCGGTAGATGGAGGGTATGATAATTGGATAGTCTTTTCCTTTTCTGTTCCGTATAAGACAAGGACAACAGAAACTTGCCTTTTTTAGAGATGCGTCAGGGATGACGATCTAGCTCCCGCACACGCCAGCAAGTAAATAGGATAATTCTATTTTTATCCTTCATGCATTGTAACTAAATAATTTGAGTACCTCCAAATGGCAGATGCCTTCTCGTCGGTCTATTGGCAGGTGCTTCTCGTCGATCTATTGGCCGTCTTCGTGTGCAGATCTCCAGCAGAACGATCCCACATACCTCCCATTGGAGGTACTACTCAGGGGCAAGGTAACAACAGTCCCTGCTGCCAAGGTTGACCGAGGGCTACTAAGCTTTATAATGTAAAAATATTTTGAGCAGACATTGCCATACCAACTCCATAGCCAAAGTCGAGTCCAGAACCGCCCTGTTCCTCCGAAATCTCCATTATCTCTGGCCATACCATCTCCATTATCTCTGGCCTCAGAAATTCAGCATACTCTGAAACCAGAACCGCCCTGTTCCTCCGAAAATTGTACTGCGGTTTAAGACAGCAACCGGAGGCGATTTCATACCAAAATAGCAAGTTCAGTTAGCCTGATCACCAGTAGTCTTTACAAGAGCAGGCGCCATCCTGGAATCTGTGGAACCTGTTGGCGTCTCTGACCACGAGCGTTCTCCCCACCACGGTCGACAGACCCTTGAAGAACTCGTGGCAGTCGCCACACACCCGCAGGTTCTTGTACACCCTGATCACCTCCTCCTCGCCATGACCATGCTCATGGTGGTGCAGCAACCACAGCCCTACAGCCAGCCTCTCGCTGTGCGACCTCAGGCTCTCGGCGCGCAATTCCTCGTCAACATCGTGCAGACGTGCGTCGTCACCGGTGACAGCACCAGGGATGTAGCCGAGCTGCTCCCTCATCTTCCTCTCCACGTCACAGAGAATGCGGCGGAGGTCGGCGACGCGTGGGTGCGCATCGTCGCCGCCACCATAAAAGAAGTGCGCCTCTTTGCCGACCTCCACCCAGCTGCACCCGCCCTGCTTCCTGAGGCCCCGGCGCCGCATGGTGTCACGCACCCGCTGGCACTCGCGCCACTCCCTGGCCTCCGCGAAGATGTTCGACAGCATCACGTAGTTCGCTGGGTTGCCGCCGTCCATGGCCAGGAGGGTGTCGCCCACCTCCCTGCCCACAGAGACGTTCTTGTGCACCCTGCAGGCCCCCAGAAGCGTCTGCCACACACCAACAGTTGGCGCCATCGGCATCGTCGCGATGAGGTCCTTGGCCTCGCCAAGCTCTCCAGCGCGGCCAAGGAGATCGACCATGCACGCGTAGTGCTCTGCTCTCAGTCGCAGCCGCCGGTCTTGACGGATTATCGAGAAGTACCTGCGGCATTCTTCAACAAGGCCAGAGTGGCTGCAGGCGGACAGGAGAGCGAGGTAGGCCACCTCGTCAGGCTCGACGCCTTCAGCTCTCATTTCCTCAAACATGTTGATGGCTTTACGGCCGTGGCCATGCTTCCCAAGGCCATTGATCATTGTGGTCCATGAGACAACATTCCTTGCTAGCGTCTCTCTGAACCGCCGCTCTGCCTCGTCGCTCAGCCCGCATTTGAGGTACATATCAACCAGGGAGTTAGCCACTGACACGTCCTGCCCGGCCGGGTCCTTGACCGTGTAGCTGTGCAATTGCCTCCCTTGTTCCACAAGAGCAAAATCTGCAAACACGCCGACGGCGCTGGACAGGACATGGCCGTCGACTTGGACGCCGGAGCTCCAGAACCGCCTGAACAGCTCCAGTGCTTCCTTCACCTCCCCCTCCTGCGCGTGTCCGATGATCACTGTCGTCCACTGGATGGCATTCTTCTTTTTCAGCCGATCGAACACCTGCATCGCCGCTGGTAGGCACTGGCATTTTACGTAAACGTCAAGGAGCGCCCCAGCAAGGATGGCATTGGACGCAGTGGAGACCCCTCTGATCGCCATGGCCGCGTGAACCTGCGCGCCCTCGCGAGCCGCGCCAAGGGCGCTGCAGGCTTTCAGCAAGCTGGCAAAAGTGAACTCGTCAGGCTGACCATCCTCCTCATCTTGTCGCTGCTGCATCTCCCGGAAGACGAGCAGTGCGTCCCTGCCGTGCCCGGCGTGCGCATAGCCGGAGATCATGGCGTTCCAGGCCACGAGATTCCTGAACGCCGCACCATCAAACACTCTCCGCGCGTCGCTGACCCTCCCTCCCTTGGAGTACACAAGCACCAGCGAGTTGGCGACGACGCCGTGCCCCTCGAACCCCAACCTGACACATCCTCCGTGCACGCAAACGCCGGCGCGGGTGTCGCCAACCACGCCGCAGGCCTTCAAGGTCGCCGAGAGCGTGAACTCGTTCGGCGCGGCCTCAGAGAGGCCCCACATCGCCCCGAACAGCCTGAGGCACTCCCTGGCGTCCCCCTGCTGCAGGAAGCCCACCATTAGGGCCGTCCAAGACACCACGTTCCTCTCGGGCATCCCGTCGAACACCTCGCAGGCCATTTCGAGCTTCCCGCACTTGGCGTACATGTCGACCAGGTTGTTGCCCAGCATAGTGTCGGAGCCGAAGCCGAGCTTGAGAAGCGTTCCGTGGAGCTGCACGCCGCCGCGGACGGCCGCGCTCCTCGCGCTCGCCCGGAGAAGGTCGGCGAGCATCTTCCGCCGCTCCATTGGATTTGCGGTGAGGGTGGAAAGTGCCACTGCCTTAGAGGTTTCGGCTGGGGCAATACGATATCGCGGCGAGATCAGCATGGAGGCATGCGCGGCGGGGCCAGCCGGCCGGGAGCGCGTCCAGCGCGTGCCAGGAGTGGCATCGGCCGAAGAGAAATGCCAGAGCTGGGCCAGGTCAAAGTATTTTTTGTGGTCGTATGTCAATTTTGAACTTGGCAGCGTGATTTTTTTTTTGAGCTGCTTCGGTGCTCCTCTATTTAAAACTTACTAAACTAGAAACATAATTGACCCATACTCATTCGATTCAAAGGAAGAGGTATCGGTCAATCCTGAGTGTCTTTATGTTTTCAGTTTGAAAGTTGGGAGGAGAACTCCGAAGCAAAAGTCTTTATTTTTATGGATTTGCTAGTTCTCAGGCGTTTGAGAACTTCTTAAGTCTCAGTCGTCTCTTTCACCGTTTGATTTACCTCGTGATTCGTGCTACACATAAGTTGCAACTTGGGTGTAACTGAGAATTTAATGAGTTGCAAATAGGTTGTAACTGAGAACTAGTACAAATCTTATAAGTTGCAACTAGATTGCAACTGAGAATTAGCACAAATATTAGGATGACATCAGTGACTTAGACATAACTAATTCTCAGGCGTCTGAGATCTAGACACTCCCTTATTTTTAATAGTCTAAGATAATTTTAAACTAACCGTAAAAAAGGATAATTTTGAACTAACCGTAAAAAAAAAAAATTTGAACATAGACTAGGGATGTCAAACGGCGCACCAGCGGCACCACATATCGTCATATAATCTTATCATAGCCTTATTTTTTCGGATTAGTTTCTACCATCACAAACCTATAACTAACAGCAAATAAGTGGCACTAAGACATCGTCGCTAATCGCACTCAAGGCTTGGTGGAGGAAGCATAACTCGGTCATCTTCAATGGCGAGAGCCCCTTAGTGACTTCTTTGTGCAACACGATTAAACCTGAGACGGGATCGTGGACAAGCATAGAAGCCCGGGTACTTTGCAGGCTTCTTCCCTAGATTAGTTTTGCGGGTTGAGTTTTATGGTGTGGGGTGGTCCATTCTTGGACACGTACATAAAATCTTGTTCTCTATCAATACATCGAAATAAGTTTGAACCGGGTATGTTTTTCACAATTTGCTATGCAAGATGTCCAATTATCGGTGTATGGACTATATGAGATGTAGGTTCACAATAAAGTGCCCGGGCATACCAAGGCATCACAATAAACCGATGCAGCCAAGGAAAGGCATCATCTTACAACTAACAACATTACCATTCATGTTACCTTAAGACAACAAAGGTTGGCTGATTCCACAAAATAAAATGCAACAAGAGGTTATCCAAAACTAAACAGAGCCATCATCGAAACAGCATGGCTGACCATCATCGGTGAGGAAGCTCAGCCTTGACGAGAAGCACAAGCAGAAGGTGTTGCCCAATCGGTGCTCCAGGATAGCTATGCCCTATTTCAAAAGACTCTGATTGCGATATCTGACTTCTATGCACCACTCTGTGATTCACCCACACACTTAGTTTAGCAACAAGATGACTGGCAGCAATCTGCATGGTAAAAAGCATCAGATCAGTTTTCACGTCACAGCCTATGTACTATTACTGCAGCAACATGAGTAGTGTTTTTACGTGGAAAGGAACATCAAATACACTTATTGATAAAAACCGTGTAATTTGCAAATATAACACCATGGCACTACACTAAAACTGATGATTACCTTAGTACCCTCTAAGATAAGCCTCCTTAATTCCGTGCAGCCCTGCAGCCACTTCCTGCATATTGGGGCGCTCGCCCGGGGGCTGCTTGGTGCAGCGAAGCCCAATGTCGAGCACTGAAATTAAACAGTCCAGATTATCTTCCTTCATGGCCACTGGAGGTCCTTCAGGAAACTCAGGCTGATCTTGAAGTAATTCAGGTTCAACAATTTGTGATATCTTGGCAGGAAAATTCATTTCAACGAATTTTGCACTGTTCAGTCCATCTTTGAACATATCATCTGTGGGCCTCTTCCGTAAGAATATTTCGAGTAGAACAATTCCAAAGCTATAGACATCGCTAGCAGTCGAAACATGACCACCTGTTGCGCATTCTGTAGTTCACATGCAAAAAATAGTATCAGAAGAAATTCTCACTTTAAAGACGATGATACCAGAATATAAAAAATGGAATTACCTGGAGCAACATATCCAATAGTTCCATTTATTGCAACCGAAGAGGTTGAGTATGAGTCATCAGGTGATGATACCGCTGAATCAACTATGAACCTTGCAAGACCGAAATCTCCAACATGAGCTGTCATAGTGTCATCTAAAAGAATGTTGCTAGGTTTCATATCACAATGAACAATAGTTCCATGGTTGTTATGGTGTAGGTACTCCAGTGCATCTGCTACATCCACAACAATGCTTAGCCTTTGAGCCACTGTAATGTGTATCAAATCTGAAGAGCTCACATTGTCTTGAGTTGAGTACAGTAGTCTATATAAGTCTCCTTGGGGCATGAACTCGTACACTAGAGCTTTGAAATCATTCCCATTAGAATCAATGCTTGAGCATGCTGTTAGTATAGGCACTAGATTTCGATGCCGCACATTTCTTAAGGCAAGACATTCTGCAATGAAGCTCTTCTGTCCTCCCCTTATCTCCAGGTTGAATACTTTTATGGCAACATAATTTCCATCTTGAAATAGTTTTCCTTGATACACAGTGCCGTATCTCCCTCTGCCAATTAAGCTGGACACTGAGAACCCCTCTGTTGCTCTGGCAATATCATTGAAGGAAACTTTGGGGTAATTTCTACCAAATGATGGTGAAGACATAGATTGCCTCTTATGTTTCCCTCTCCATAACAATATGACAAGTATGAACATGGCAAGTGATACCACACAAGCTACTGGGATTACCACTTTGAGTACAGCAAATAGCTTGTGCTTCGTTGAATTTGAAGGTATAACAGAACATGCCATCAAGTGTAACTCCAGAGCCCCACCACAAAGCCCATCATTTCCATCAACCCGCAGAGCAGTTACATTCTTGAAGATTCCTTTTGTTGGGACCTCCCCCTCGAGATGGTTAAATGACAAATCTAGTTGCTCAAGATATTGTAGATTGCCAAGAGACACTGGAATTGACCCAGTAATGTTATTGTGAGAAAGGCTGAGAATTCTGAGGCTACTTATTTTGCTTAATGTAGTGGGGATGCTTCCACTGAAAATATTCCACTCCAACTTGATATCTTCCAAACTTGCACACTCACCCAAAGTGCTAGGAATATCTCCAGATAGCCTATTTGATGAGAGTTCTAGATTTGTGAGTTGTTTGGCATTGCCGATGTCACTAGGAAGTTCTCCATCAATGTTGTTAAAAGATAAATAAATTTGCCTTAGTGTTGGAATTCTGAAGATCTCCTTTGGTGCTCCACCATAAAGATTGTTGTTGGAAATGTTCAATATTTCAAGGCCTTGCAGGTTCCCAAAGCTTGGTGGTATGTTTCCAACAAATTGGTTCGAGTCTAGAAGGAGATATGTCAACTGAGATAAATTGGAAAGAGAGGATGGAATAAATCCTGTAAAGATGTTGTCAGCTAAACCTAGTATTTGCAAATTTTTGAGAGTACTTAGCCATTGGGGAACGGCACCTGTAAAACGATTGCTATTCATTCCTAGAACAATCAGGTTCGGAAGGTTTGCTATGCCAGAAGGGAAACCCCCTGTCAACTGATTTCGTCCCAAATATAGATTTTGGAGCTGACTGGAAAGGTTACTTAGTGAACTTGGTATGTCGCCTTCTAGATGATTCCCCTCTACTGAGAAGGCACGGATCTTGGTACAATTGGTTAAGCTATCCATAAACTCCCAGTCTTGCTTGTTACGTGCTTGGAGTTTATTGAACTCGAGATTTAACCATGTTAGTTCAGAAAGTTTGCCAATGGATCTGAGCACCGATCCTGTGAAATTATTACTTGATATATCCAAAATCTGTATGTTGGATGCGTTTATCAGCGAAGATGGGATGTTCCCATCAAAGAAGTTATTGGCTAATGCAAGCGCTTGGAGATTGGGTAGAGAGGTACCAAGATTGGACGGCACCTCACCACTTAAATGATTTTGACCAAGGTTAAGGAAAACGAGAGTAGAAAGGTTCAAGATGGCTTGCTGAAACCTGCCTGTCAATTGATTGCTAGCCACATTGAGAATATGCAGCGCAGGTAGCTTTGCAATCTCATTTGGAATGTTGCCCTCGATATTGTTGAACGCAATGTTAAACTGGTTTAGGGCTGTAATATTGGCAAGAAAAGCAGGAATGGTTCCAGTAAGATTGTTAACTGAAAGTTGCAGCGCTTGAAGAGAAGGAGGAAAATCTGTAGGAATTTGCCCAACTAGTTGATTTCTGTCCAGCCATAGTGCCTTGAGGTTGGAACAGTTTGCAAGACTAGGTATCCTCCCTTGTAGCGTGTTATTGCTCAAGTAGAGGTTCTGGAGGAGGTGCAACTGACCAAGGGATGAAGGAATTTCCCCAGTAAACCCATTTGTTGGAAGGAATAGATGTTTTAGGAATGTTAGGTTTCCAAGTGAAAAAGAGATTTTCCCAACCAAACCTCGATTTGTAAGGTTGAGAGAGGTGACACGTTGTGGGTTCTTCATCTCACAGTGAACACCTTCCCAACTGCAGAAGTGAGTGCTCTCATTCCAGGACATCAAGGATTGCTTCGGATCGAGGCTGATTGCACTCTTGAATTCAAGCAGTGACAATCGGTCTGTCTCATTTCCATATAAGGAGCCACAGATGATGACATGTCCACTGCAAACAATGAGACCCAAGATGAACTGTATGATTGTAATAACCTTCATTGCTGGCTTGCTTTCTTTGTTCAAGACCTAAATTATATGCAAACACAAAGACAAAGGAAACTTTAGAGAGACGATAGTTAATGTTAGAAATTATCCATCTGTGTCATGTGAAGTACCTAAAGGCTTCTACTTAAATCCTTCCCTCGGGACTTGCCTACCGTCTTTCTGCAAGACAGAAGTGAAACTCCAGCCACTGCAAATTTACTATGGGAATCATAGTCTTTACTAATCGATTGAATTTGAGATATCTGAATCTCCTACAATCCTGCAATCATGTTTGAGTCACTTAGTTTTGGTATGCGGTATGCTTTTGATTCACGAACCTGCTTCTGAACTACAGAATCAGACGTTGAAATCATGTGAGAATCCACCATATGCTTGAGTCAAGTAGTCAAGCATATGGTGGATTCTCACATGATACATCCCAAACTGTTATCAGGACTGATTTTATTACCTCATATATAGATTTCTACCATCCGGGCATACACTAATCATATTGCAGGTGGGAGTGAGAAAATGTGGAAACGGGTGGAAGGAGATATTAGATGAGAATACGTTCCCCATAAAAGTTGTTTGTGGGAGTCATCCTGTTATCATTCAAATCAACTAAAAAGAACCATGGAAGTCCTCGAAGGAGGTAGCTAAACACTTGGAAAAATTCACATAACTCTAGATAGGACTGTTTACAAAACTCGAAAGTTGGTAGAGATTAACGCACCTCGAGTTCATGACCACCATCATCCTGCGGTGTGCGACGGTTGAAGAAACATCCCCCAAAACAGCATGATCATGTCACCTGAACTGCACAAGAAACATCAAAATACTGTGTGATTTGGTTGTAGAACAGCCATAGCTATATAAGTAACAAGCTGCCTAATTACGCACTCTATCTATAGTCATGGCAATATCTACTTCTGAAATAAGGTATCGAATCTGTTGGCCTTTTAATATACTTTTTGGAAGAAACTATGTAATTTTTTACGCAACTACCGATAGCGACCGACGACCCAATTTTCCAAAAGAAAAAGTAGAAAGTGACAGAATGTGCATATATAACTTTTAAGACGACAATCTCGTGGACGGCCTAGTGTCCATTATCTGTGTTTAGACGATGAGATCAGGTGACCAGGGTTTCCTAAATGGCACAGCACAAATCTCGACCACGCACCCAAATGCGTGACGTTTGGATCATGTAAGTAGGCGTCAAGTTGACACAACAGTTCTTAACAAGGGACAACAGAGAGCGGTAACAAGGCGTCAAGTTGGGAGCACCAATTAGTTGTGAACATGGTTGGCGCCGGCTCTGATGCTCCCATGTCAAGGATGACGGTGTAATCTGCAGTGCTACATGTTCCCACCTCAGACCCAAACGAAACCGGTTAGTAGTAGTTGCGAAAATTCCGCAGTCACATCTGAATCCAAATCTCTAGCAGAAAATAAATCTGAGAATGTGATACCGTCCGATTTGGTGAGGTGCGCACGACTATCGATCGGACCAACAGGTGAGATTTTTTTTCCTCAAACGATCTCACACAAAAGCTGAAGAAAAATCGGGAACGCGGTAAGAAGGAACTTAGCCCAGTCGTTGTCCCCCCTCACCCTTGCGGTCCTTGTCCATCTGCGGCGGTGCGCAACAAAGAACCGAGGCGGAATCGTCGGACTGTGAATATTTTTCTGCTTCTCGCTTCCTCCTCCGTGAGCAACACATTCTCCCTCGCCACGCTCCCTGCCGCGCCGCCGCCGCCATGCTCGTAAGGGACATGGCGCGAGCGAGATAAAGGGCTTGGTGGTGGTTCTCGTTCGCAGTGGCCGGAAGAGGCCTGAGATGACGGCGGCGGAGAGGAGAGGGGAAACGAGGCCAGGCCGTAGCCATAACAATTGAACAACGGAAAAAATTGCCACGGCACAGCCAAAACACATTGTATAAATGTTTACCAATTACCATTATAATTTTATGGCAAATTTACCAAAATACACCATAAAGTTTGACATATTTTTTTCAAACCCAGCAATAACATGGTCACCCAGACAAAAGATACCAAAACTTATTATTTTTTCCACGTGTGTTCTGACAATTGTGCCATGAAATTATAATGGTACCTAAAAAGACATAATTAAATGGTGTATTTTAATAAACAACAAAAAATAACAGTATCATTTAGCAAATTTTCCCTTGAACAATTGACCTCACATGTAAAGGCACCTGGGATACCTAATCCCACGTGCTCGCCACACGGCGAGTAAATTTATCCAAAACCTTTTAAATTTAAGCTTTTCTTATGAGTTGTAATTAGGCTTGAAACTGGGATTGTTTCGCTGTCCTTTTCTTCTATGAGTTCAAACTAGACTTGTACTTGGTTTTTTCTCGTGGTTGCAACTGAAATGTCATTTCTTTGTTTCTTGGTTTCTTTTTACTATGAGTTGCAAATGGATTTGTAACTAGTCTTTTCTCGGAGAGTTATAAATAAGGAATGTTTCGTGGTCTTTTCTTACTATGAATTGTAACTAGACTTGCAAGTGATTTTTCTTGGGTCAGGTTTCAACAGAGGATTGTTTTTGTTGTCCCTTCCTGACATGGTTATGACTTATTGGGCTCGTTTAATTGGTTACCCTGAGCGTATCTAAGTTATGACCCATGAAGAATAAAGAGTCCAAGTGGCATCCGAGTGATAGAAGCCTGCCTTGGCGATCAAGATAGAAGTGTGAACCGATATAATCATAGTGTTGTAATTATAACTTGTAACCTATCCGGATACGGCTCCAGCCTATTATATAAAGGCTAGGAGGAACCGACGAAGAGGACATCTTACTTTTCTAGCAATACACAATCTGTCGTTAGCTAGATCGCAACTAGCGAATCGGTGACTTTGTAATCATCTTCTCCACAATAATCAGATGACATCAACTTCCTTGTTTGTCTGATAAGTCGACGAAATCACGAGCACTTCTCTTTTTCTGAAATCCAAGTCCATAACAATGGGCATTGCTGAGGTCACCCATCGACACTTTCTTTTTACTATGAGTTGCAACTGGACTTGTAACTGGCTTTCTCTCGGGAGTCACAATTGAGTTGTGACTGAGGATTTGTTTTTCACGGTCCCCCTCTTCACTATGAGTTGCAACTGGACTTATAACTGGCTTTTTCTCGGGAGTCGCAACTAGGGCTGAACAAGAGAATTTGTTTCGCGGTCTCCAGTTTCTATTATGAGTTGTAACCAGACTTGTAACTGGATTTCTCTCATGACTCACATCTAGGGTTGTAACTGAGGATTTTTTCCGCAATACCCTCTTCATTATGAGCTGCAACTAGACATGTAACTAGCTTCTCTTTTTGGGAGGCGCAACTCGGTTGCAATTGAGAATTGTTTTGCTGTCGCATCTTTAGTTGAGTTTGCAACTTGTAACATCCTAGCATTTAGGAACTAACGAAGGGTAGATTTAGGAATATGAAATGTTGCATGCATTTATTTATGAAAATATGGGTAAAATTTTCGCCAAATTAAAACCTTAAGTGATCAATGTTTCTTTTATCCTTTCAGATTAGGTTTAGTCTAAAGGATGATTGTTATAAACTTTGAGATGATCTTTAAGGAGTTATGTGTTTAAAAAAGAATTTGAATTTTAAACTTGAGTGTTTGAATTATAATTTAAATGATTTAGATATAAGTTTTGAATCTTAAATTAATTAAGAGATAAGTATTATAACTTAAATTTTATCCAAAAGCAATATTGAATATGAAACTTATTTCATATTATTAGTACATAAACAAGTTACAAAGAATGTAACCTACTGAAGCCATTTTCAAACTTCACAATTTACAAAAGAATAAAGAATAAGAATATTCTTTATTAATAATAATATAATCTTTATTACAATTGCAATAAAATAAAGATTACAAGAATAATAAAAGAAAAATTACAAAAGAATAAGAAAATTACATTGGAATATTTACTAACTATCCTATATCTAAATCTAAACTAAATCTTCATCTTTATCTTTGTACCTTCAAAACAAAGACTAAATAAAAACAAAAGAAGATTAGTGTTAGTATTATTTCTCTCAGATATGTCAGTGAAATGCACCTGACAAATTCATCATTAAGAAATGTTATAAAAGAGGCAAGTTTCACCAATATGAAAGATTCTATCTTCCATAAATTCAAAGCCAGAAATCAAATGACAGCCAAGAGGGACCAATTCACCAGCCAGGTGAAAGTAATCTGGTAATAGTAAGTTCAAAAATTTTGAACATATCCACAAGTGCATAGCAGGCACACAAGCTGGACACACATCAGTATGCATATGGTGTGCTGTCGACCTCACAAGCATAGCCCAATCTCAAAAAACCACAGCACAGTCGTGGGGGGCACTAGTGCATCACCCCACTGCACAGCACACAAGAACAACCAGAGTAGAAAGCAGCTAAACCCAGCACCACATCCAGCAACCACACCAACCAAGGATCAATCAAACATCACCAGGATGGTGACATAAGGAGGGGGATGAATCAGGTGGACATCAAGATCAATCCCAGGAGCTAGGAGGAGCAGGCTAGCTCAAGAGCAGGCACAGGAGTCCAGCAAAACCAGATCAAGATCATCATCATCAACCTACTACACCGTCATCAGATTTTGTGGTGAGCATCATAAAACCATCACATGATTCAATCATAGTATCTAAACAAAAGCATGCGTTGCTTTATGAAATAATCTCTCAATAATCACCCAAGTGAGGTGAATCTATCCTAGAGATTTCAAGTATAAAGATAAGAAATCAAACTCAGCCAAAAGCACTAAACTCTCAGACCAGCATCACAGGGTTTATTGTTAATTTATGCAACTTAAATCATTCTTCATTTGTTCTTATCAGATCAGGGCACATCTTCCAGAGAGAGTAGAACCTCTAATCTTACAAGTTACAAACAAACTATTTGCTCAACTAACTAGGACTTAAAAATCCTAGAGCCTCAGACCAACATCATAGGCAGGAGAGTTAAGAAAAGCTTTCATGTTATCTTGCCAGTGTTAATCACAAGTATTGTCAAAGCTAAGCCCAGAAACAAAAATCAATCACTTGTGTGCCAGATCATAATGGTATCACAAGGACAAGTTCTAAATGAGCTAAAACCAATCTTTGCTTAGTTCCCACAGATAAAAGGGACAAACCAATAAATATCATCTTCCTGAAGACAGGTGTCAGGAATCAACATCAAATTCATCTATACATCCACAGAAAATCATTACATGTAATGATTATATTCAGTATGTATAATCTCATACAAGCCTACCATTATAATTTTAATTGCAATAAGCAACTACTGAGAGAAACTACTGTCAGTATAAGCATTCTAACAGTAGAGTAAGTTCTCAGATCAATAACATTTCCAATCAGGGATTCCATAGAAACACTAGCATGGGATCATAGTGAATAACCACTGGAATAAATCTGACAAGCCATTAGCATCATCAAAGCCACTACAAATCATGATCCACAACAAACAATCATTCTTCATGCTCAAGAATGATCACCACTAGATCTAAAGCATCATGGATATGATCAACAGGGGGTTATGAACCCTAATCAGAACAAGAACCCTAATTAAGAGATGAACCCTAATCAGAATATAGTCACTAGGCACGAGAAGCCACTAGATACACACAGAGAGGTTCATGGTACTAGCATGAATAAGAACCACGGAGGCAACTTACTCGGGGTCCTCGCTGACGAATTGAAGAGGAAGCAGATTGGCCGACGAACCCGTGGCGGCATAGGGAGCACCCAGGGGGCGCTGCAACCTGCACCAGCCACGGCGGCAGCCACAGCAGCACACGAATCCACCACACCACCATAGGCGGCAGCACTTTTTCCTAACCCTAGGGTTCGGGAACAGGGTGAACCTGGCCACAGAGAAGCCCCGAACTCAAATCCAATTGGATAGAATGAACAAGCATCGTCGATAACCCCCTAATGCACCACGGCGGCGGGAATCGACGGTGGCGGCATCGCCGGCCACGGGGTCGGGGTCAGATGAAGAAGGATAAGCTCGAGGGAGAGAGAGAGGCAGTGAGGAGTGGGCCGAGTTGGGCCAGACCCTTCGGGGTGGCTCTTTTGTCTAGAATTAATGGGCCACTAGGGCCTAATAAGAATAAACAGCCCAGAAACAATTCCAGGCCTGTTTTAATAAACATGAAAAGACCAAAATACCCCTAGACTTTAATAAATTCTAGAAAATAAAATATAAGTCCAAATATTATAAATTAAATACTTTTGGATTCACAATAATCCACTCTATCCAAAAAAAAAATTAGACATTTAAATTTTATTAGGGATTTTGTAAATTATATATTTCTTATGGAATTTTACAAAATTATTGAAAGCTGATAAAAATAAATAAAAATCACTTTCATTATATATTAATATTATAGTATTTTTGAAAAATACTAAATAAATATTTAATAATAAATTTTAAGGTATAATTAATAATTCCTAAAAGAATTATTAAATCAATAAAAGTCCAACAAAAAGGGAAATAAAATAAAATAATTCAATATATGCAATAAGTACAAAAAAATAATATTTATGCTTTATTAAAAATCATCTTATATCGGGAAAATGCATATAGAATTAAATAATGCATTACATTACTTGCATAATCATTTTGCTTCTTTAAATATTGTCCTTATCGGGCAATAATGATGTTTGTGTAGAACTAGAAGCTCAAGGTCCAGTGCAAGCATCATACTTCACTACCTTGCCATCACAAGGCAAGTTCATCACTTTCTCATGTCCTTTGAAGAGTCTTTATCAAAGTATTTGCAAATTGTGTGTTATCATATATGCTATAAAAGAAAGAAAATATTATTTTCATAAATAAATAAATCATAGATATCATCCTAAGTGGTGATATAATGGAGCAATAGAACTTAAGGTTCTATTTGCAACAATGATGATCAAGTAGGGACTTAATAACCCCTGACATCAGTGATTCTAGCGCCGTATATTACGCGTTAGCCATGAGATTTGGAATGGGACAGAGAAGTCAGTTGTATCTTCTTCCTCTCGCATGAAGCCGGATGTGCAGGTCGTGGCTGTTATCCTCGTAGCGTGCATATTAATTGGTAATTCGTAGAGGTTTTGCAGCATATGGGTGGGAACCCTCATCGTCCCACGATAGTTCTGGCATCTAACGGTTTGTACAAACCATTGCCGTAATTCATTATGTGGGCATGGTGTACACCAAGGAGGCATGCGGGGTCGCGAAGGGGGCAGTGATTGGCTTGGACCAACTACTTGGCCCCACATCATGGAATTGTGGACGGGAAAGTACGCCCGGTTGTGCAACGAAGAGTTGATCTCTCATGGGTAAAGTAATGCACCTCTGCATAGTGTAAGAACTGTAACTTGTTACTCCCTGTTCCGGGAAGGAGCTACGAACTCGGCAGGAAAGGAACTCCATGAAAGTTTTTGTCAACCTGTGAAGGTTGATTGTCATAGTTTTTCGGAATAAAATCAATCTTTGAAGAAAGATTTACAAAAACTTCATAGTGCCAAGGATTTATAATCTGAGGTGATAGTTAGAGCATCAAACTTCCCACCTTGCATATAATGAACTTGTTGGGTAACGCTGTTACTCATTGTTTCCTTTTATCCCTTGCTTAGACTCTGAGGATCCCGAAGACGTGCCAATGTATACAGCCGAATGCCAAGAAGATGTGTTCTACGAGGAACCTAATCTGTCCGGAGGAGTTGAAGGAGTGGATTATGAGATCCGCTACGGTGTCGATGAGAACGAGTCCAACTAAGTATCCCTAGTTAATAGTAACCAATGGAGCCGAGCAGCATGAACTCTATAAAATAAGTTGTTGATCTCAACTCCTAGTCAGAGTTGCTACTTTTAAATTTCGCTAAACACTTTATATTTTGGTTTGTAAGTTGGATCTTTTGGAAGTCTTGAACTTCCGGTATTGTAATAATAATAATGTGTGTACATTTGTAATATGGACCCGCAATGTTTCTATTGTACCACTTTGAGGGATGTGATATTTACGGAACAATGTTCTATGGATGTCATGTCAACGACTATAGTGTACTACACATGCAGTGGTATGCTGGGTCACCGTAGTTGGTATCAGAGCAAATTGCTTTGACCTTAGGTTGTAAACCTAGTAAAGGGTATTACCTGTAGGGAAATTTAGCAACGATAAAGAATTCTCTAAAGGTAATATAATGGGTATTCAAATGAGAATATTCCGTTATATATTTTAGTGCGATAATTCTTTGTTATGATGCAATATATCATTGGATACTAATGAAAATTATTTTTCTGATATACAGAGATATGGCACCAAAGTTTCCAAAACAGACTTTGGTAAGGAAAGAGGAGACTCTTGATGATTATCAAGGATCATTTACTGACCAACTTCATCAACTTTTAAAGCTTTTTAGTTGTCCAACTAGAATTCCAGTGAACACTATCACTTACCTTGATGGATGGATGTTATCCAAGTCTCGTGTGAGTATCCAACTTCTAGAGAAGCTTGGATTATATCACGATCTACCTATAGGAGAAGGTAGGAGTCATTTAGCAGCCTATCATGTTGCTGTTGTGGAGGCGATAGCTAATATCCGGGAGCAGAAAACCAAGGAGTTAGAAGGTAGCACATTCTCTGTGATGCCTCATGATTCTATAGACTCGGAGCCTATACCGGATCATCTTAATTTGGTTAAGAAGCATCCTAAGTTAGCTTCCAAGTTTATGGATAGATACCGGACACTCGTTGCATCTTTTTATAAGACTCATCAAGTGATTGTTGAAGACAAAAATGACATGTTAGAAGATATAACTGATCCGGAAAGGAGGAAGCAGTTAGCATTCCAGTTAGAGAAAGAAGCAAATAGTAGTGCAACACCTATCTTTAAGGATATACCTATAGATCCGGAATCTTTTATACCATATCCTTACACACCAAGACCTGAATCTACACATGATCCTACTATGGATATGCGGTATGTAGTACCACAGGGCTCAGAGGATGGTTCTGATTCAGAACTTCCTATTGAGAATTCGGATGGTTGGAGAATGGGATCATATAATGGATCTCATGAACACTAGATGTCCACAGATGGTTCTGCCAGAAATGTTGGACAATCTAGTTGGATGGGTGCAAGGATGAACCCTAATAATAGTAGTAGAAATACCATGTCAATAGATAACCAGGATGAAGAAGAAGATCCTGAGGAGAGAGTGTTTGAATCATCAACATCTTCTCAAAACCTAGGGAATATACATTATCTAGTGTTCAACTATCTTATCCATGAGAGCACCTGGGGAGCAGCAGGATCTGCGTATCCCGTTGACAACTCAAGAAATGAAGCTCAGGAGATGCAGGCTGGAGATAATGTTGAATATGTTTCTGAAGACTTTTCAGCTGAGCTGGAGGAGTCAATGCGCTCAGTTTGAGTAATGACTCAAGTCCTGACACTTTAGATACAGAGTATGTTCCTTCTGGAAGGCCATATGTTCCACAAACTGTGCGACGAACAACACGTCATCATGGTTGGACATCAGGCATGTACGATGAACGTAGTTACTATTAGATGGAGACAATTAGTCAGTAGTATTAAGTATTGTGTATTGTACCCAAGTAATAAGGTAGTTTTGTAAACATACCAATATGGTATATGTTGTAATGACTTTGTATCATTATGCTATTATGTAAATATGTGAAATGCATATTTGGATTTTCTTTGGATCTTCATTGTGTGACTAGTTATGTGCGTAAAGTCGAGCTCAGAACACATGTGCATGACGTAATTATGAGTATTCGCTTTATGTTTCAGGACTAGAGGGTCATGGATACGGGTGTAGGAATGGAAACTGAGCAGCAGCGGATGGAGCGAGAGGCCAAGGAAAAGGTCGATGCAGATGCAGCAAACCAAGAAGCATTACCACCACCACCACCAATGAGGCCGTTAATGGAGCAGAACTTTATGCAATGCATGCAAGTGATGCAAGAGACCCAGAACAAGTTCATGAAAGAGCTGCTAGGACGAGCAAATCAGAGGGCACCTGAAGGTGGAGGAGTGAGTCTATCTGATTTCCATAATGCAAGACCGTTACCTTTTGCATCAGCTCCTGAACTAATGGATGCAGAAGACTAGCTAGCAGATACAAAAAGGAAGCTGAAAACTGTGGGTTGCAATGATGAGGAAAAATTGAGGTATGCAACTCATCTGCTGACTGGACCTGGAGCATCATGGTGGGAAAATCAGTTAGCAACAGCTAGGAAGGGAGTTTACGTGGGAGGAGTTCAAGCAGAGATTCCGTGAATATCATGTTCCAGAAAGTGTCATGGAGTTGAAGCGAAGAGAATTTGAGGAGCTTCAGCAAGGATATACTAGTGTCATGAAGTACATCCGGGAGTTTAGCCAACTGTCTCGTTATGCTGAGGAGGATGTTAATACCGAAGAGAAGAGAAAGAAGCGTTTCTTGCATGGATTAAATCCATTTGTGAAGATGTAGCTAAGGTTAGCCAATAAGCAAACTTATCAGCAGTTGTTGGATGCAGCCATTACTTTTGAAGATGACTACAAGAATGTCCAAGAGGATCGGAGGAAGAGAGCCAAGAAGGAAACTAAGAGAATTCAGGCAAGTAAACCTAAATCCAACCTGGAGTTCAAACCTCGGAATAGGAATTATGGCAACAATAACAATAACAAGGGCAGTGGTGGAAATCAATCCAATCCGAGAAGGAATGTTATCTGTAACAATTGTGGAATTCCAAGGCATTTCCAGAGGGAATGCAAAAAGCCTATAGTGATCTATTACAGTTGTGGTCAGAAGGGGCATATCAAGCCAGATTATCCGAGCAAACCACCAGGAGGATGGCCTACCAAGGGAGGAGGACAAGCCAATGGAGGAAATGGACAGTCCAATAAAGGAGGAAATAATGGAAAGAACAACAATGGCAAGAGAAACCGACCTACCGGAAAACTGAACTATGCAACCCTCGAGGAGGTGGATAATTCAGAGCATGCAGTGATAGGTACGCTCAATATCCTTACCAATCCCGTCAAAGTTCTATTTGATACTGGTGCAACTACTTCATTCATTTCTGAAGAATTTTGTGATAAGTTTGGGATTAGAAGGGCAACATTAGAAAGTCCTATGACCGTAGTTACGGTAGGAGGGAATGTGATTGTACGCCACATAAAACAAGATCAGGTTATCTCGATCTGTGGTTGTACATATTTCGCAGACCTTTATGTGATTCCTTTGAAGGGAATTGCAGTAGTGCTGGGGATGGATTGGATGATGGAACACAGAGCTCAGATAAATTGTGAGGAGAAAACTGTCTCAATCAAAACTCCAAGTGGAGCAAGGATAGTTTACCAAGCAGATAAACACAATCATATCATGGTGGGTCTACAGTTGAATTCAATGAAAGAAGTGAAATTAGAAGAGATTCCTATAGTTAATGAATTCCAAGATGTTTTTCCAACAGAGTTACCGGGAATGCCACCGGACCGGGAGATAGAGTTCACCATTGACCTAATACCTGGTACAACACCAATAGCTCAAGCACCATATAAAATGGGACCCAAAGATTTGAAAGAAATCAAAGAGCAAATTGATGAGTTAGCGAGAAAAAGATTTATACAGGAAAGTGTATCTCCATGGGGAACACCAGTAATCTTTGTGGATAAAAGATATGGTGGAAGACGGATGTGTGGTGATTATAGAAATCTGAACAACGTGACTATCAAGAATAAGTATCCTTTACCAAGAATTCAAGATTTGTTTGATCAAGTGAAAGGAGCTGGAGTATTTTCAAAGATCGATTTAAGATCTGGATACCATCAAATAAAAATTAAGCCGGAAGATGTTCCAAAAACAGCATTTGTCTCAAGATGTGGACACCATGAGTATCTAGTAGTACCATTTGGTTTGACCAATGCACCGGTAATATTCATGAATCTGATGAACAAGATCTTCATGCCATATTTGGACAAGTTTGTCATCGTATTTATTGATGATATTTTGATATATCCAGGGATAAGGAAGAGCATGCTGACCATTTGAGGATAGCATTGCAAACTTTAAGAGAACATAAGCTTTATGCTAAGTTCAGTAAGTGTGAGTTCTGGCTAGATGAGGTAGAATTCCTCGGTCATGTGATTAGTAAGGATGGAATTGCTGTGAATACATCTAAAGTTTAGTCGGTACTAGAGTGGACTGCACCGACCAATGTGAAGCAAATTCGAGGTTTTAGGAATGGCTGGTTATTATCGGAGATTCATTGAAGGTTTCTCCAAAATAGCCAGACCAATGACCAAATTATTAAGGAAGAATACACCATTCAAGTGGGATGAAAAATGTGAAGCAAGTTTCCAAGAGTTGAAGACTAGATTAACCACGGCTCCAATTTTAGCAATTCCTGAAATAGGGAAGGATTTCACCGTTTACTGTGATGCATCTAGAGAAGATTTGGGTTGTGTATTAATGCAAGATCGGAAAGTGATTACTTATGGTTCAAGGCAATTGAAACCACATGAAGTCAACTATCCAACTCATGATTTAGAGTTAGAAGCAGTAGTTTTTGCGCTGAAAGGATGGAGGCATTTTCTTTATGGAGCCAGATGTGAGTTATACACTAACCATAAAAGTCTCAAATATTTCTTCACTCAAAAGGAATTGAATATGAGACAGAAGCGTTGGTTAGAATTAATCAAGGATTATGATTTAACAATCAATTACACCCTAGGGAAGGCAAATGTTGTAGCACATGCTTTAAGCAGAAAGAGTGCAGACATTCAGCCTAGCAATAGGGAGCTACCAAAAGAGTTACAAATGGACTTGAAAAGATTAGAACTTCAATTCATCAGAACAGAGGTTCTTGGAGGATTAGCTACTATGCAGGTAGTTGCAGAGCAGGACAGTGATCTTAAGCAAGAAATTTTTAGACATCAAGAAGAAGATCCTTTAATTGCTAAGGAAATTCGGAGGATATATCAAGGGCAAAAATCAGTTTTTTGCCTTGGGGATTATGGGTCTTTATGGTTCCAAGACCGTCTATGTGTTCCAGATGTGACTGAGATCATAAATGTCATACTCAAAGAAGCACATGATACCCCATATTCTATACATCCAGGGAGTACTAAGATGTATATGGATTTGAAAGAACTATTCTGGTGGAATAACATGAAAAGAGATATTGCTAAATATGTATCTGAATGCCATACTTGTCAAAGGGTGAAAGCTGAACATCAAAGTCCAGCAGGACCATTACAACCCTTAGAAATTCCTAAATGGAAATGGGAGGAAATAGGTATGGACTTCATTACAGGATTACCTATGACACCAAAAAGGAAGGATATGATATGGGTAATTGTGGACAGACTCACCAGGAGTGCACATTTTATTCCGGTGAATCAAAAGGATAATGCCGAGAAGTCAGTTGAGGTATATGTCAAAGAGATAGTAAGTAAGCATGGAGTACCCAAAAAGATCGTAACTGATAGGGGATCCGTGTTTACTTCAGCATTTTGGAAGCAATTGCATGAAGCACTTGGTTCAAAGTTAGATTTTAGCACGGCATATCATCCTGAGACAGGAGGTCAAACTGAAAGAACAAATCAAATACTAGAAGACATGTTGAGAGCTTGTGCACTAGATTTTCGAGGAACATGGGAAGATCACCTACCATTGGCAGAATTTTCTTATAACATTAGCTATCAGAGTAGTCTGAAGGCAGCTCCATATGAGATTCTGTATGGAAGGAAGTGTAGATCACCAATATGTTGGTATGAACCTGGAAGCAGCAAAGAATTTGCGCCAAGATTATATCAAGGAAAGACAAGATGTCATTGATAAGATTAGGGATAGACTGAAAATAGCCCAGAGCAGACAGAAAAGTTATGCGGATCAAAGTCGAAGATCATGGCATCCAGAAGTGGGAGATATGGTCTATTTGAAAGTAAGTCCAATGAAAGGAGTAAAAAGATTCGGAGTTAAAGGGAAATTGAGTCCAAGATATATCAAACCATTCAAGATACTGAATCAAAACAGAACTATAGCTTATGCTTTAGAGTTACCATCAAGATTGGCTCAAGTGCATAATGTTTTCCATGTGTCACAACTTCGCAAATGTTTGAAAGTTCCAGATGATGCAATAACACATCAAGAGATAGAACTACAAGCAGACCTGACTTATATTGAAAAGCCCTGTAAGATTCTGTAAGAAAACTGGAAAAAAGATTGAGGAACAGAGCAATCAAATATTGCAAGGTACAGTGGGAACATCACCCTGAGAGGGAAGCCACATGAGAGAAGGAAGAGGATTTAAGAAAAGCTTATCCAGAACTATTCAGGTACATCTCCACAAACTTCGGGAAGAAGTTTAATTTAAGGGGGGAAGTCTGTAACATCCTAGCATTTAGGAACTAACGAAGGGTAGATTTAGGAATATGAAATGTTGCATGCATTTATTTGTGAAAATGTGGGTAAAATTTTCGCCAAATTAAAACCTTAAGTGATCAATGTTTCTTTTATCCTTTTAGATTAGGTTTAGTCTAAAGGATGATTGTTATAAACTTTGAGATGATCTTTAAGGAGTTATGTGTTTAAAAAAGAATTTGAATTTTAAACTTGAGTGTTTGAATTATAATTTAAATTATTTAGATATAAGTTTTGAATCTTAAATTAATTAAGAGATAAGTATTATAACTTAAATTTTATCCAAAAACAATATTGAATATGAAACTTATTTCATATTATTAATACATAAACAAGTTACAAAGAATGTAACCTACTGAAGCCATTTCCAAACTTATTTCATATTCTTTATTAATAATAATATAATCTTTATTACAATTGAATAAAATAAAGATTACAAGAATAATAAAAGAAAAATTACAAAAGAATAAGAAAATTACATTAGAATATTTACTAACTATCCTATATCTAAATCTAAACTAAATCTTCATCTTTATCTTTGTACCTTCAAAACAAAGACTAAATAAAAACAAAAGAAGATTAGTGTTAGTATTATTTCTCTCAGATATGTCAGAGAAATGCACCTGACAAATTCATCATTGATAAATGTTATAAAAGGGGCAAGTTTCACCAATATGAAAGATTCTATCTTCCATAAATTCAAAGCCAGAAGTCAAATGATAGCCAAGAGGGACCAATTCACCAGCCAGGTGAAAGTAATCTGGTAATAGTAATTTCAAAAATTCTGAACATATCCACAAGTGCATAGCAGGCACACAAGCTGGACACACACCAGCATGCATATGGTGTGTTGTTGACCTCACAAGCATAGCCTAATCTCAGAAAACCACAGCACAACCGTGGGGGCACTAGTGCATCACCCCACTGCACAGCACACAAGAACAACCAGAGTAGAAAGCAGCTAAACCCAACACCACAGCCAGCAACCACACCAACCAAGGATCAACCAAACATCACCGGGATGGTGACATAAGGAGGGGCATGAATCAGGTGGACAGCAAGATCAAGCCCAGGACCTAGGAGGAGCAGTCTAGCTCAAGAGCAAGCACAGGAGTCCAGCAAAACCAGATCAAGATCATCATCATCAACCTACTACACCATCATCAGATTTTGTGGTGAGCATCATAAAACCATCACATGATTCAATCATAGTATCTAAACAAAAGCATGTGTTGCTTTATGAAATAATCTCTCAATAATCACCCAAGTGAGGTGAATCTATCCTAGAGATTTCAAGTATAAAGATAAGAAATCAAACTTAGCCAAAAGCACTAAACTCTTAGACCAGCATCACAGGGTTTAGTGTTAATTTATGCAACTTAAATCATTCTTCATTTGTTCTTATCAGATCAGGGCACATCTTCCAGAGAGAGTAGCACCTCTAATCTTACAAGTTACAAACAAACTATTTGCTCAACTAACTAGGACTTAAAATCCTAGAGCCTCAGACCAACATCATAGGCAGGAGAGTTAAGAAAAGCTTTCATGTTATCTTGCCAGTGTTAATCACAAGTATTGTCAAATCTAAGCAAAGAAACAAAACTCAATCACTTGTGTGCCAGATCATAATGGTATCACAAGGACAAGTTCTAAATGAGCTAAAACCAATCTTTGCTTAGTTCCCACAGATAAAAGGGACAAACCAATAAATATCATCTTCCTGAAGCCAGGTGCCAGGAATCAATATCAAATTCATCTATACATCCATAGAAAATCATTACATGTAATGATTATATTCAGTATGTTTAATCTCATACAAGCCTACCATTATAATTTTAATTGCAGTAAGCAACTACTGAGAGAAACTACTGTCAGTATAAGCATTCTAATAGTAGAGTAAGTTCTCAGATCAACAACATTTCCAATCAGGGATTCCATAGAAACACTAGCATGGGATCATAGTGAATTACCACTGGAATAAATCTGACAAGCCATTAGCATCATCAAAGCCACTACAAATCATGATCCACAGCAAACAATCATTCTTCATGCTCAAGAATGATCACCACTAGATCTAAAGCATCATGGATATGATCAACAGGGGGTTATGAACCCTAATCAGAACAAGAACCCTAATTAAGAGATGAACCCTAATCAGAACATAGTCACTAGGCACGAGAAGCCACTAGATACACAGAGAGGTTCATGGTAGTAGCATGAACAAGAACCATGGAGGCAACTTACCCGGGGTCCTCACTGACGAATTGAAGAGGAAGCAGATTGGTCGACGAACCCATGGTGGCACAGGGAGCACCCAGGGGGCGCTGCAACCTGCAACAGCCACGACGGCGGCCACAGCAGCACACGAATCCACCACACCACCATAGGAGGGACCACGACGACGGCATCACTTTTTCCTAACCCTAGGGTTTGGGAACGGGGTGAACCTGGCCACGGAGAGGCCCCGAACTCAAATCCAATTGGATAGAACGAACAAGCATCATCGATAACCCCCTAATGCACCACGGTGGCGGCATCGCCGGCCACGGGGTCGGGGTCAGAGGAAGAAGGATGAGCTCGAGGGAGAGAGAGAGAGGCAGTGAGGAGTGGGCCGAGCTGGGCCAGACCCTTCGGGTGGCTCTTTTGTCTAGAATTAATGGGCCACTAGGGCCCAATAAGAATAAACAGCCCAGAAACAATTCCAGGCCTGTTTTAATAAACAGGAAAAGACCAAAATACCCCTAGACTTAAATAAATTCTAGAAAATAAAATATATGTCCAAAAATTATAAATTAAATACTTTTGGATTCACAATAATCCACTCTATCCAAATAAAATAAAATATGAAATTTTAGACATTTAAATTTTATTAGGGATTTTGTAATTATATATTCCTTATGGAATTTTACAAAATTATTGAAAGATGATAAAAATAAATAAAAATCACTTTCATTATATATTAATATTATAGTATTTTTAAAAATACTAAATAAATATTTAATAATAAATTTTAAGGTATAATTAATAACTCCTAAAAGAATTATTAAATCAATAAAAGTCCAATAAAAAGGGAAGTAAAATAAAATAATTCAATATATGCAATAAGTAGAAAAAAAATAATATTTATGCTTTATTAAAAAGCATCTTATATAGGGAAAATTCATATAGAATTAAATAATGCATTACATTACTTGCATAATCATTTTGCTTCTTTAAATATTGTCCTTACCAGGCAATAATGGTGTTTTTGTTGAACTGGAAGCTCAAGTTCCAGTGCAAGCATCAGACTTCACTACCTTGCCATCACAAGGCAAGTTCATCACTTGCTCATGTCCTTTGAAGTGTCTTTATCAAAGTATTTGCAAATTGTGTGTTATCATATATGCTATAAAAGAAAGAAAATATTATTTTCATAAATAAAGAAATCATATATATCATCCTAAGTGGTGATATAATGGAGCAATAGAACTTAAGGTTCTATTTGCAACAATGATGATCAAGTAGGGACTTAGTAACCCCTGACATCAGTGATTATAGCGTCGTATATTACGCGTTAGGCATGAGATTTGGAATGGGACAGAGAAGTCAGCTGTATCTTCTTCCTCTCGCATGAAGCCGGATGTGCAGGTCATGGCTGTTATCCTCGTATCGTGCATATTAATTGGTAATTCGTAGAGGATATGCAGCATATGGGTGGAAATCCTCATCGTCCCACGATAGTTCTGGCATCTAACTGTTTGTACAAACCATTGGCGTAATTCATTATGTGGGCATGGTGTACACCAAGGAGGCATGCGGGGTCGTGAAGGGGGCAGTGATTGGCTTGGACCAACTACTGTGCCCCACATCATGGAATTGTGGACGGGAAAGTACGCCCGGTTGTGCAACAAAGAGTTGATCTCTCATGGGTAAAGTAACGCACCTCTGCAGAGTGTAAGAACTGTAACTTGTTACTCCCTGTTCAAGGAAGGAGCTACGAACGCGGCAGGAAAGGAACTCCATGAAAGTTCTGGTCAACCTGTGAAGGCTGATTGTCATAGTTTTTCGGAATAAAATCAATCTTTGAAGAAAGATTTACAAAAACTGCATAGTGCCAAGGATTTATAATCCGAGGTGGTAGTTAGAGCACCAAACTTCCCACCTTGCATATAATGAACTTGTTGGGTAACGCTGTTACTCATTCTTTCCTTTGATCCCGTGCTTAGACTCTGAGGATCCCAAAGACGTGCCAATGTATGCAGCCGAATGCCAAGAAGATGTGCTCTACGAGGAACCTGATCTGTCCGGAGGAGTTGAAGGAGTGGATTACGAGATCCGCTATAGTGTCGATGAGAACGAGTCCAACTAAGTATCCCTAGTTAATAGTAACCAATGGAGCCGAGCAACATGAACTCTATAAAATAAGCTTTTGAGCTCAACTCCTAGTCGGAGTTGCTACTTTTAAATTCTACTGAACACTTTATATTTTGGTTTGTAAGTTGGATCTTTTGGAAGTCTTGAACTTCCGGTATTGTAATAATAATAATGTGTGTACATTTGTAATATGGACCCGCAATGTTTCTATTGTACCACTCTAAGGGATGTGATATTTACGGAACAGTGTTATATGGATGTCATATCAACGACTATAGTGTACTACACATGCAGTGGTATGCTGGGTCACCGCACAACTGGACATGTAATAACTTGCTTTCTTATTGGAAGTTGCTTCTCGGGAGTTGCAATTGGGGTTGGGGAAGGAAAGGAGAGGAGAGAGAGAGGAGCAAGAGGAGGAAGACCAAACTGGCCACCATAAGGTGTCGAGGAAGACGCGCGGGGTGCTCCAGCCGTGGGAATCTCTCTCCACTGTGTACCATCCTAACGGGGAACCGACTCGTTGGGGACTTGCCTTGGTGGGAAATATCGAGGAATCATGGCCTAATTGCATCAACACCAAGAATCCTCACTTATCCTAGTCGATGATTCGCCGCTCAAGTACCAGGTAAGTCAACAGATTTTGTTTCTTTTCTCCTCACGCAGGCATGCATCGTTTGTTGTTGAAGAAATTCCATGTTATTTTTTAGAAACACGAGTTTTTTCCTCGTCTTGTGAGTAATTATGGTGGGTGAAAGATCGGTATAAGCGAATAGAGGGGGTGAATATGCGCTACTCAGTTTTGATCTTCTTTTCAATTTAAGGCTTGACACAAAGTAAATTCTTTAGATACACAACTAGGTGAGAGATCCTATATTACAAGCAACCATGCAACAACAATAATAGAGTAAAGGATAGAAATAACCGAGAGTGGACACGCGATGTTTCCCGAAAGTTCCTTCCTTTTAAGAGGAAATACGTCTTTGTCGGAGGGGTGGGTTGTACTAAGACCACCAACGTCACAAAAGGCCTTATCCTATTCTCCCCCGCACCCGCCTCAAGGCAAGTACACGATCCACTATGTGATGACCTTAAAGGCGGCGACCGAAACCTTTACAACTCCTTGGGACACTTCTCCACAACTGAATTGGAGGCTCCCAAAACAACCTCAAAGCTCTTACTCACGAGGATAAGCTTGGAGGGCGACTTCTTGAAGTTAGGGAGTTCGTCCTACCTCAAATTGTTTCAGTCCTCCGCCAATGCCTCTTTGTATGTTTTTGGATTAAGTAAAATCCAAATGGAGGCTTTGCAATTTCCTCTAGTTAATCCATACACTACCCTACTACCTGGTTACAATTCCCCTAAGAAGAAAAAACTCATCTACCCATAGGCCATAGCAGCATCCATCCTCTCTCAACGGAAGCAAACAATAAGCCCTCAAATCAACCTAAGAAAACCAGATGGCAAAAAACACAATGTGGCAGGTTACTAAATACCAACAAGTTTTTTATTGGCTAGCTCAATTTTTTTATTGTCAGTCTTGTCGATGGGAGAAAAAACACCGTGTGTAGATTTTTATATGGTAAGACATTTTCGGTGAACATGGGAGATACTGATAAGCTTGCATTGATATAAAGGCCATAAAAGCAGAAAAGTTGGAATGCCGACGTCCTACTACCGCCTTAACTAATAGTCATCGCCACCACCATCACCATGCTCGTCGTCGATCCTTTCTCTTCTCATCACTGCTTTCTTCCACCATCTCCCATTTCTATCGCATGCTCCTACATTATCATTAGAATCGCCACACCACCCATCCATTGTCAGCGGTGAAAGAATATGGTGTCATTATTACTATCTTATGCTTTGATGCATATATTATCCATCCAATCGCGATGAGCCTTGGTGTTGGTGTGTCGTCCCCCTCCCCGTAGTTAGGCTTGTTGGTCAACACCTTCCAAGCCGCTTCTTGCACACCTTTAGTCCTCCTTTCGTGCATCCTTCTTTCTCCTCTCTTCCTCCCATCTCTTCATTCTTCCTCTTCATGCTCCTGGACTCAACTTGTTGTCGCCGCTACCCCTGTTGTCTAATATCACCTACCGCGTGGCGAGGAACCGCTTTTATCCTAAACTTGAGGGGGCCAATATTACCTTTATCTGATCATTATTTAGCCTATGTGGTGGTCCTTTCTCCCTTCAACATCACCGTCATTCTTGTTTTCAACTCTCCACTCTTGGTCTCCCTCTGCTCTATTTTTATGGTAAATACTATACAACGGAGGCCGGCGGGAGACGATTCTTCGGACCATTTCAGCAGCGTCGATCGCTTCCTCAATCCAACGCTTGGTGTTGCTTCCTTTGCATCAGTTTTTTTTCAATTAGTATGCATGTTGCCATGTAACGCCTGCACTAATTGAGGCGTAGACTGGTATGCTGGAAACGCCTCCCCTAATTCAGTCACTCCCATCCACATCTCCGCCTTGCTCTGCTTCATCCGGCAACCCCACACACTGTCCTCTCCTGTCTCTCTACGGATCTTCCACAGCACGCCGGCACAGATGAAGCTCTGATGCGAGGAGACGTCGGCGCGAACGAAGTGACCGGCCGGCGGCAATAGCAGGCGTTGGTGGTATTCCAGTGGATGCTTCCTCCAAATCAGATGTATATCCTTTTTGTATTTTGTTTGGTTTACTAAAAAATGATACTTGTGTGTGCAAGATCCGATGGTTTCTCAATAGGAATATACTGTTAGGATTTTCAAGATTAAAGCTCGCATATCTACTGTCTATTTGATGGATTTGGTAAGAAACACACCAACATTGCTACTTTGCTTGAAAGACACTAGCCATATTTGCTTCCAACAAGGTTGACCATGCTTCTTTGTTTCTCAAATAAGTTTCTCTCGTGTAGGAGGCGACGTTGATCGTGTAGCAAACGCATGACATGTCGATGAAACCAGTGGCCCAATATGCGTTGTCATCGACCATGATCCAATCCCGGGCATGCTGAAGGTTGCAGCCACAAACTACGCAGCCATGTTGGTGTCATCCCTGACGACTTAGCATGTTGTCGAAGCTTTCAACAATGTAATAAACATATATGGGAACTTTATTCCTCTATGTATGAAGCAAGTAATACAAATAATGTAACATATGTGATTACCAATTATAATATGTCTTCATAGAAGCAAAGATTAGTTTCTATAGGAAGCCATGTGCGGTGGCATCGGAAACAAATATGCTTCTTATGGAAGCAAACTGTATAGATTTATTCTGTAATCTGAAGCAAACTTCATTCACATGGAAGCACATTGTTCACCGTCAACAAAAAATTGATGTGCTTGAAGCAAATTTTTACTTTCATACGAAGTAAAGTGGAGTATATTTGGAAATATATTGTGATTCCTAAGGAAGTAAACTACATGATAGATACAGTAGTTTAAAACTTCCGGAGACATTTTTTTCTTGGGCTTGAAGAACCTTTGATTGCATGCGCAAGAAAAGTATAGTAGAATTAAAATATATATAGTATAGAATTTCGAAGAAACTTCTTATTGAAATCTATGTTGATGTAATTTTTTTAAAAGCTGCATGGAAATAATTCTTTTGTCTTACGAAGCACCTTTGTTTTGCGCTGGAAACAAATTGGACCAAAACTCGGAGTAATCATTCTGTATCAAAAAATCAAAATATATTTGTAATAAGAAAATTTAAGTTGCACTATAAATAAAGTTAATTTTAGTTGGAAACAAAATATTCTTCAGATAGAAGCAGCCGCATGACGCGAACCCAATCTGGCATATATCACGAGAGTAGTTATTAGGAAATAAATCGCCAGTATTGTAAGCGCTGCATGCAAACTGAAGGAGTGCTTCTTACTGGCCTAATCTACGTCTCAGATGAAACCAATCGTGTGGTGTAGCACTAGTCCGATGGAAAGCTAGGATGGGCGTCCGATTCCTAGCAGCTCCCTATTTTTATCCCCCCCCCCCGCACCACCATCTCTCCCTCCCTCTCTCTCTCTCTAGAAAAAAAATTGTTTTTTAATTCAACGTGTTTGGAAACAGAAATTTTAAAAATACACCGTCTTTTCAGTCCCTAATAAGTGCTGATTTAATGCAGCGGAGCCGAATTTAGTAAATCAGCCGACACTTATTATTAGGAAGTAAAAAGGGTAAAAGATTGATTGGGCCGAGCCATTCGGCCCGTGAGCGGCGCGGGACCGACGCAGTGACGCAGACGCCCCTTCCAGTTTTTTCGAATAAAAGTCCACAAGAAAGATCTTCCATCCAATAAATTTTAGCCGTTGCAATTGCCAACCTTCTCAAATCCCGGCTGGCTCCAACGTCTCCTCCAGATTTCGAATCCCCCATTTCAGCAGCGTTTCAGACACAGAGAGAGAGGCGTCATCCATCATCTCCTCCTCGCACGCGCACCCAAACAGCCCACACGCGCAGGCATGGCGACGGCAGCGGCGGTGGCGGAGGCCGCCGGCGCGGGGACGGAGGCTCCGATCGCGGCGTTCGCGGTGGCCAAGGGCGGCGTCGTGCTGAAGCACATCTACCTCAACGGGCCGCCGACGGAGGAGGCGCGGCGCGGCAGGGACGGGGATCCGGAGGAGGAGGATCCGCCGGTACTGTTCGGGAGGCACCCCGACTGCCACATCCTCCTCGACCACCCCAGCATCAGCCGACGCCACCTCGAGGTCCGCTGCAAGCGGCGCCAGCGCCGGATCACCGTCACCGACCTCTCCTCCGGTACTGAGATCACGGCTTCGCCCCCGTAGCCCTCTCCGTCTCCCTCCACTCTCAGCGTGCGCGTTTGTCGTTCCTGATCTCCGTGCGCGCTTGGGTTTACGTGGACTCTAGGTTTTTTTTTAGGGTGAATCGATTTGTGTGGACTGAGATATTTGGGGAGTTTATCTCATCGATTCGTTTGGATTTGCTCTCTATAGGCTCGATACTGTGCGGATTTGCTCCACCCTATCATCTTCATAAGCACAAGTCCTGCGATGATTAGAGAATATGCTTGCGATTTTGGTCAAAATGATGCGAAAATTACACATACTGCTAACCCATGGTTGGACTTTGATTGACGCAGTGCATGGGACACGGGTCTCGGGACAAAGGATCCCACCAAACACGCTGGTGGAGCTGGTGGCCGGTGATACACTGCAGCTTGGGGCCTCGAAGAGGGAGTACCGGCTTCACTGGCTTTCCCTCAGCGAGGCATTTGAGACGGAGGATCTGCTGCCACCACTTGTCGAGGAGGACAAGGAGGATTCCCACACTCATCAGGTCGATAATTCTCTTTTGTACTCGGTACAAATTCTGTAATATCTTGGTTGTGTTGGTTGGATCTTGGGGTCTAAGTGTTTGATGAAATTAACAGGAGGCACGCAATCAATTTGTACCTACGCAGAGGGAGCCAACGGACACGGAAACTCATCAGGTTTGATCCCAGAAAGCTAATACCCAAAACCTTTGATGAAACTTGAGATGCATTTCATGTTCCTTGATTTGGTATATGGGTACCAATTGATTGTGTCCCTTGGCTGAGATTTTTCGCATATCAACCCATACTTACCCACTGACATTGCCGCTGTTATGCCAAAATATGAAAATGCCTTGTGTTAAAAAAAACTTAAAATGTTTGTTAGATTGGTTAATTTGGATTTGGTAACATTTACAATGATTGATATTCTATCAGTTTCTAGTTCATCTGTTTTAGTGTATCTTATAGTTTCTATCCCTGTTAGTAATCCATTTATGTTTAATTTCTTTCTGAAATGCATTACATTCAAATTTAGGATTCATCTTTTTAACTGAATATTTCAGCAATTGAACTAGTGATACGTTCCTTGTTGCTTAAAGCGTCAAGTTGCTTACAAATGATGACTGACTGACAAGTTTATGTGCCTTGTCCTTCTGGAATTCTAATACTTAGTTTGAGTAAGCTTCCACTGCTTCCAGTGATAATGTAAAGACACTTAAAATTTATGGCTAGTAAGCAGCTTCTTATGTGCCGTGCTGGCTTCCTGGTATTCTGCCCAGTGCGGCATTTTAGTATTGTGCCATTTAGGTCACTTATACATTAGTAAAATTTTCCTGGTGATTTCAGATTCCTTTTTTACTTAGTTTGCTGAATGATTTTTCTGTGGCTGCTGTTTTTATGGTTCTCAGCTTATGCTAAGAAATCTTGTGCATATTGAATTTTCTCTAGGTACGTATGTTATATGCCACGTATTTTGTGTTGAATGCATGATAGAACTGAGAGGAACTAATAATTAATCAACTATGTACATCCAACTAATATTCATTTAGAATAACACAAATACATGGTTTGTTTTCCTTGGCTAACGATACTTGTTCTTTTCGTGATATTTAAGAAAAATTCTATTGATATAAAACTGTGTGATAAATTGATAATATCTATCTACTTCAGAGTTTGCAAACTTTTTTGATATCCTGATATGCTTACAGCATTAGTCTACGCTCATATCTAGATTCTATATTCACCAGTATCTTTATGTGTTGATTTTTTCTTTTGAGGATGCTACATGTTAACATGAGTTCTACTGCTTGATTTTCCCCACTTAATTTTGTGTTGATCTTATCTTTTAACTGTTGGTATTTATCTATCTACAATGCTAACTGTCTAATATAATTCTCAGGAGCCGAGTCATCAAATAGTGTCAGAACAAACTGAATTTTGGGCTAAAGAGATCCCCTCAGCACCACCATTGCCTGAATCTGCCCATTCCAATTCACTGAAAGAATCATCACTCTCATATTGCTATGAGAACAAAGAGGGAGTTGTAGAGGAAAAGATTGTTACTGAGAATTCAGTTACAGAATCTGTTGGCTCTTCAACAATACAGGCAGCTGGAACACCAGTCCAATCAGACAAACAGAATGTGTCAGGCACCATGCCCCGGAAGGCCAAGTTAAAATCAGTCAAATCTCTTTGCATTGACACAGGAAGGAGAAGCAGAACTTTGAGCTACAGCTATCAGAAAGAAGAAGCCCAATATGAGAATCTTGTATGTTCTCAAAACTGCAAGGGTGAATGTGCAGCCTGCATGGTTCTCTTCGACAATTCTGATGTCAAAGAAGCCGTAGAAAAGGAAAATATGATTGCACCAGAAAAGGGCCACATGAACCCCCATGTCTTGGACAGCATCACCATCCAGGGGAATCAAGAAGTGCCAATCCCTCTGAATTTGGAGCATTCAGATAAAGAAAACTCTGTACCAAATTTTGCTAAGGAGACAGAGCAGCATGACATTTTCTCTGAAAATACTATCCCACAAGATTCATTTGATGCAAAACTACAGATGAGACCAGAGACACCAGACTCTGTTTCCCCTTTGGTTTTCAAATATGGAACCTTCACAAGTCAAATCCAACAGCTGGATTCTACTGTACATATGGAATCCTGTGAGGCCGTGCCAGAAAATCCTTTCACTCAAGACATTGCTGGTGGAAATACGAATAACCACCAAGAAATGAAGCATGATGGTTTATCCCATCTTCAGTTCGATGCAGGTCTCCCAAACAAGGAGAAAATGTCCCAAAATAAGATTGCTGTGGAGAACTGTGAGCTTGAAGGCACGATTTTTGGAAGCATGCTTGTCAACTTGGATATAGAAGGAAAAGGAACTGAAGAAAAAGAAGAGAGCAGTCTAATGGACAAAGAGAATACCACCCCTCTTGTCTCGGGCAACATAATATATGAGAGTAGTCAGCTAATGTTGAAGCCTACCAGTTCCCAAGAGTTGATGGATTCCATTTCCCCTCTGAATTTGGAATATGACAACTTTTCAGATAGTGAAAACTCTGTGCTGAACATTGGAAAGAAGTTGAAGTCAAATGAACTTACATCTGAAAATTGTATTCCGTTAATGTCAGTTGAGACAGAGTTTATGCTCATGTCAGATCAAGATTTTGAAAATGACATAATTCTAGAGAAGGAAAACTCAGTGCTGGCTCCTGGAAAGTATGATGCTGCTATCTCCCCTGGGAAACAAGGAGACCTCTTTCCTGACGAGAATGCGGCACCTGCCTCCAGGGATCTCAAGCCCATTGCTGGTATGGTTCTTGGCTCAAGAATGGACAGTTCAGTGTCAGCAGAATGCACTTCAAACCGGAGCATCCATCAACGGGAATGCAGTGAACTTTCATCAGAGTATGATGCTATCTCCCCTGGGAAACAAGGAGACCTCTTTCCTGACGAGAATATGGCACCTGCCTCCAGGGATCTCAAGCCCATTGCTGGTATGGTTCTTGGCTCAAGAATGGACAGTTCAGTGTCAGCAGAATACACTTCAAACCGGAGCATCCATCAACGGGTATGCAGTGAACTTTCATCAGAGTATGATGCTATCTCCCCTGGGAAACAAGGAGACCTCTTTCCTGACGAGAATGTGGCACCTGCCTCCAGGGAACTCAAGCCCATTGCTGGTATGGTTCTTGGCTCAAGAATGGACAGTTCTGTGTCAGCAGAATACACTTCAAACCAGAGCATCCATCAACGGGAATGCAGTGAACTTTCATCAGAGTATGATGCTACCTCCCCTATAAGGCAACAAGACATCTTTCCAGACAAGGAGAATGTGACACCTGCCTTCAGAGGTCCCAAGTCCATTGGTAGGGAGGTTCTTGGCTCAAGGATGGTTAGTTCAGTCTCCGCCGAATACACTCCAAACAGGAGCATCGATAAAAGGAAATGCAATGGTCTATCATCAAAGTCCAATGGTTTCCACACAGTAGATGATGAAGTTTTCTATTCAGATAAGGAGAATTTGACACCTGTATCTACAGGAGGTATGAAAGTGAGAAGGTGTCTTCCAAAGAACCTCTTCCTAGTGGATGCAGACCAAGATCAAGAGGCCTTCTGCTCTGACAAGGAGAACTCTACACCAGTATCTTCTGTAGCTCAGAAAACGAGGGATATGTCTGAAAACCGTGCGCGGATTGAAAGTGCAATCACAAAGAAAAGGGTGGAAGATAGGCTCCCTTTCCAGACCCTTCTGTCAAATTCTCCCTTGAGACCGACTAGCTCCTTTGACTGTACCCAGGCTAATGCTAGAGCAACTGATTTCTCAATCAGGTTGGAAGATGAACTGAACAGTTATGCAGTAAGTGACCGTAACAATTATATCCTGAATTTCCATTTTCTATACTTTTGCTTTTGATATGGATTCTGATATGAGATCATTTTGATGGTGAGCAGCACAAGAACCAAGAATCGGATAGGGTTGAAGAAGGGATTAAAGTCTGGACCATGGTGGCTGATACTGATTGTCTTCTTGACAACGAATCAAGGAAGGCTATAATGCTACTAAAAGGCATAAAAGGAACTCATCTGATCATACCAAGAATTGGTAAGTTAAGACCAATATAGTAATTGTTTTGTCTGTCGTGCTATGATGCTCTTACTCCGTGAATATTTCAACAAAGGGGATATGTGCTTACTCCGTGAATATCTGAACAAGGGGAAATGTGCTTACTCTGTATACAGCATGTTTATGTTGCCATATATACTAAGTACATTTTCTTATCTGAGTGAGATTATTACTGAATGATTATGTTCCATCCTGCCAAGCTGCTAATCACTAAAGTACTACTTTACTTCCTATACTCATTTGCAACACTATTCTCATGCTATGATGGTAACTACAAAGAGCTGTGCTTCTGTAACTTTCAAGTGTTGACATCTTATTGGGTTGTTACTAACTGAATAAATGCCTGTGGCCATGTGTACTCCCCAAATTTTTTTTGCTCAGTTCTGTGCAATCCCATTGCACCTGCTGTGTGCAGTATGTTTCCAGCTTGTTGTTTTGAACTGAAACTTAGAAGCTTGTTACTCATTAGCTGAACTGACAGCATCTGTATGATGTGCTACTTTCATCCACTGAAACCCTTTTTTACGTGTTGGCAGTGATCAGGGAGCTCGATTGCATGAAACAGCGGGAGGGCCTGTTCAAGAGGTCAACAAAGGCCACCTCCATACTCCAGTGGATCGAGGACTGCATGGAGAACGAGAGCTGGTGGATCCACGTGCAGAGTTCGTCCGAGATGTTGCCAGTAGCACCAACCCCACCTGCAACTCCCACGGAAACGCAACGCCAGGGTGAAGAAAAAGAAGCCGCCGCTCCGGGCACCTTCAACACAATGCTGTCCCTCTTCTCCCCGAGAGGCTTCACGGAGATCTTCTCCCCAAGAAGCTTCGCCGACATCGTTTCCCCGAAGACCGAGGACCGTGTCCTCGACTGTGCCCTCCTCTTCAACAAGCTGAGGGGCAGCCAGAACATGGTCATCCTGTCCAACAGCGTCGCCCTCAAGATCAAAGCCATGTCAGAGGTACTCTACCATATGTCGTTCGTTGCTTTCTTGATTGAATCTCCGTGCAGACGTGTCAAAAGACATTTCCAGTGTGCAGGTTTCGAACTTGAACTGATTTTGTTTGGGTTTGTCAGGGCCTGCTGTGCGAGGGAGCCAAGGAGTTCCGGGAGACGCTGATGAACCCTTGCTCTGGCAGGTTCATGTGGTCGGCCAGCGTGCCGAGGGGATCGGCGTGGTCGCGCCTGGACGAGGTCGCCCTGGCTGAGAACTACTACAACAGCCACCATCACCGTGAAGCCAGGAGGAACGTCCCTAGGCCCGCCGAGGCCCCCAGGGGGCTGAAGCTGATCCTGCTGCACAACAGCTCCTCCCTCTGCGCGCATGCCGGCGACCAACTCCGTCGCCAGGAAGATGCCACTGATAGCTCCACTGCGTCGGGCTGCTCATCCTGATGGCCCAGTCGTGAGCAGTTGGTACTGTCCGTTCAAGTGGTATACCATGTGAAAAATGAAAGATAAAAAACGCCTTGTGTAAGTAGCGAGTTTCTTGGTTCGTGGCTGGAACATTTCGTTTGAGATGGTGGTATGATTTCCATGCCTGGTGAGAAGTGTGATAGTGTGTGATGGGAAGTTGGAACATGAGAATGACGGTGTGAGCTGTGATAGTGTGTTTCTTGCTTCGATTCGATTGCCACAATTATGTCATATGGTCAACATCTGCATGTTGGTCATCATCAATCATGCTCTGTCCCATCGACTGTTGCTGGGAGTAATTGGATTGGGAGCAACAGCTTCACGTGGACATGACTACGTGTTGGACTACTGGTTTGTTGGCGAGGGTCGGTCAGATGTAGTAGTACCTCCTCACGAAACCATGGGATTAAAATTGTAGCAGCGCCCTGTAGATTCTGACCAGATGGCATTAGTGAGTGGACGGCACTAGGATACATGGTTGAATAAGATATGCTGTGCTTATCTGCTGCCAGGAGCATGGATCTTACTGGCCAGGACTCAGGGATGTTTGCCACTAACATTAACAGTTCAAGATTCCTTGGCACATGGCCCTTGCATTGCCTCGCACCGGACTGAGGGCGCACCGTTTGGTAGCCTGCGATACCCTTCGGGCAGGCTAGTTCGAAGCGAAATTTAGCCGTTTGGTTACCTGTACGAGTGGTTTGGCTGCGCTAGCGTGAATCGTAAAGCAGCCCGGAGCCAGGCCAGGGTGCTACGTTTGAATCGGTCGTTTCCAGCGAGCCACCCTCGTCGTGCGCCCGCTGGATGCAAAACCGGCGCTCCCCTGCACGAGCTCGGCAGACGATGGCGCAGTCGGGAGATTCCTGCTGGCCTGGAAAAGGGACGGGATCCTTTCTCTCACCTCCCGTCGAGACACACCCTACCCACTCACCGCTGAAAATAGATCCACCTTTTCCCCTTCTCCTTTTCCCGGTCAAATCTGGCCACCGGCGGCGACAGCGACGACGCCCCCGGCTAGACAAAACCGGCAGGACGATGGCCATGCCGAGCTGGATGACGGCAACAGCTCTTTCCAATCGTATCTAGGGGTAAGTACACTTTCCCCCAATTCTTTCATAGGGTTAGGGTTCGGTAGGGAGTTAGAAATCCTCGATTTACAGTCATATGAACTTGATTTGGTGTGCTAGAACTTCACGGACATGGACTATCCTCCTGACTCCTTCGAAGATCCTAGTTTCTGCGGCATAGCGAAAGATTGTCTCGAGCTCTGTCGCGTCCACAAACTTGATCCTGTCAGGCATGTTGCATTTGAAGGAACCAACACATGCCACAGATTCTACCTCTGCCAAGTGCAGAGCGTAAGTGCTTAGCTCCTTGTATCGCCATTCACTTTCTGGCAAGCAGTAGGTCTGTGCCAACGAATTTGTGACTTGCAGGAGGTCAAAAACTGTGGGTTTGTGGCTTGGGTAGACAAGGAATGGCCAGATGCTACGAAGAATGCACTTGCGAAGCTATGGGAATGTACGATGATAAGAGCAGTGCAAGAATCGACGAGAAGGTTGAGAATGTACAGTCGGTGAAGCAACCGTGTGATGACACCCACTTTTCATGTGGTGCTAGGTTAACACCATGGTGTTATATTAACCTGTGATCCCCTTTTGGCGACGATTATGCTTGTTAAGACTAATTCATACTTGTGTTGTTTCTGCTAAGGGTGTTTGTTTGGTCATGTTCTACTATGATCACCTTTTGCTTGTGTTGTTCATGCTTGTGGTGGGATCAAATTTGTGCTTCTGTTGTTCCGGATTGTGTTGTTCATGCTTGTGGTGGGATCAGACTTGTGCTTCTGTTGTTCCGAATTGTGTTGTTCATGCTTGTGGAGGTTAGGCTTGTGCTTCTGTTGTTCCGAATTGTGTTGTTCATGTTTGTGGTGGGATCAGACTTGTGCTTCTGTTGTTCCGAATTGTGTTATTCATGCTTGTGGGGGTCAGGCTTGTGATTATGTTGTTCCGGATTGTGTTGTTCTTGCTTCTTTGTTGTTTATCTCTTTTAGCTTGTGGTCTTCCTCTTTGTCAATCCGATCGTGATAAGCTCACCATAAGAAAGTGTAACGTGACCACATCTCGGTTTATATGTCAACCAAATAAGAGGAAAGTGCATGATATAGGTCAAAAGCCATACGTACAGGAAACCAAAAAACATGGTCCTATTTTTCCAACCGGTGCACCGACCACAACTGTAGGCTATTAAACAACTTGCATAAGTTGGCCGATAGGACGGGATGAGTGTGACAATATCCTCCACAGCACTGTCTGACCGGGCCAGAAATTACATATAGGCTACCAAACACGTATAGAATGAACAACAGCAATCTGTTAGCATATGTCTTTGGTTTTGCTGGTAACACAGACACGGTTTGGCTGGCTGACCAAGACGACATACATTGCTGCAGGATCTTCCTGTCGGTGGTGGACATGACTCAAGTCATCACGGCGTAGATCCTAATCCTTTACACATCACGGTGGAGAGAACCTTTTTCCTTGGTCTCCACCTACAGTGTGTAAGCGTGTGCATGTGGTCGTGTCGGGCTGAACCGGTCGGGAGGAGGAGGTGCGCGGTTCAACCCTATTAGCTGTATTATGTGTAAACGTGCCAGCATGATGCTGACGGACCCGAGACAATCCCACCTTGATCCCTTCTCCTCCACTTCCTTCTGTTCCATCCGAACCAGCGCTTGGTCGCCATCTTGACCACAAAAGCTGCCTTCTCACGTACCCACCATATTTTTTTTTAGATCGCCATTCTTTTTTATTCTACCTGCAAATTCGGTGCTAGATATTTTCTCTGCGTGCGCCAACAGATGGATGATGATGGGTCACCGCCCAAAAAAAAATAGTAACAGACTGCAGCAGAGCCATGTGCACCAAGGAATAATAAGCATTCATTGCCATGCTGCTGCTGGTGTCCTTCACCGTGCCTACCAAATAAGTAGAGTAGTACCAGCTCATTGGGATCTCTTGCGAGCTTTTGAGCAAAGCCGACGTGGCGATGTACCTCTCTTGTACGGGCCAAACATGGTAAATAATGGACGGCTGGCCTGAACTGTGCTCATTTCTTTTTTTATTTTATTTTGAAGAAACCTCGTCGTCAGGGATTGAGGGTTTCTACGAGCGCGTTATTTAGGAGGAAGAGAGTTGACCCACAAATAAAGAAAAGAGAGCTTGAAAGACCATATACAATACAACACAGGGTTAATTAACTAAGGAAAACCGCCAAAACAGCCGCACGACGACCTAGTTCATCGAATGCAAACTAAGAGCCTAGTTGCAACAGACTAGAGGAGGGTGGCATGCTGGTGGAATTCAAAATGGATAGCTTTTTAATATTTTTATTTTTATTTTTTGGTGGTTGATATCTATCTCAACCTTAACTGGTTCATGATTGTAATACTTTTGACTCTCCTTGAACCATGCAACAAAAAGGCTATATGCATTGTTTGATGCAGAGAACAGGAACAAGGTTCCCCATTTCAAAAAGAAAACTAAGCCTAATTAAATCGGTTGATGCATCGTTTGTACAGTTGTAGCATGTTGCCTAATCTTGCAAATCGTGCAGCGCTTTCTTGGTTACGTTTTCATGTTTAAACTTATTGTGTGTAAATAAATCTTTAAATTTCTATTTCTATTTGCTATAGAGAGAGCATCAGAGTTACCAGCTTATACAAATAACTTGTTTGTTTTCGTGCATTATACTCCCTCTGTTTTAAAATATAAGATGTTTTAGCGTTTTTCCGGAATGCATGTATCTAGACATCTTCCTTTAGTGTGTAGAGCAAAATGAGTGAACCTCCAAAATAAATGAGTCGATACACTCTGTTTCGGAAGAAAAAATAACTAAAACATCTTACTCCCTCTGTTTCAAAATATAAGATGTTTTAGTTCGTAGAGCAAATGTATCTCTAGACTTTTCTAATAGATAGATTCACTCAAGTTTGGAATAAATCTTACACTAAAATAAGTCTAGATACATTTTCTTCACAGACCTAAAACATAGAGAGAGTATATTTTAAAATAAAGGGAGTACTTTACAAGTTAGAGTTACGAGTTCACCCAAATGACAGAACATACCGGTGGAAAATATGTCGGTACATATACACGGTTTGACTATGACCAAGAAATGAAAAGACTCAACTGAATGAAGTCCATACCACACTGAGTAAGTTTTGGAACTCTTTGGTCTATTGACCACTTGACTTCAAAGCTTTCTTTTCACAGTTTCGACCGTTTGACCAAGTGTAAAAGAGGAACTGAGATGATCCGGCTAATAAGGAAAACTGAATTGGAAACCCATACATGCACGGTTAATTAAGAAAGCCGAGCAAAAACCAGAAACTCAAACACACTACCTAGACCTAGTCCATGTAGTTTTTCTCAGAATGAAAAAGAGAGAGAAAACTCCATGCATCGAGCTGTACAGCAAGTTAGAGATGCCAGATTACCCAAAATTAGAGAGCATCAAGTTTGTCAACTTAATGGGAAATATCTCAGTGCACATACACGGTTTGACCATGACCAAGAAATGAAAAGGCTCAAAGTCAACTAAAATGCATACCGTGCCACAATGAGTAACGGATGGAACTTTTTAGTCTGTTGACCACTTGACTTCAAAGTTCTGATTTCACACTAACAACTGTTTGACCAAGTGTAAAGTGCAAAATGATCATGAAACGACCATTAGTGTATAATTAAAAATAGGGGGTCCAAGTCAGTTATATTTAAGTTTTTCTTTCATATATAGCTTGCTAAGCTTTGCCACGTGGTAAAAAAGAAGTGACGAGTTGTGAAGGTCCTGCATTCCAAACTAGTAAGTATTCCGTCAAGAAATAAGCTTCGCCCCCCCCCCCCCCCCCCTAAACTTAAACCGCATGGGCTGTTTTATTTTTTTGACCCGTCGTAACCCATATCAAGGCCACGTATATCTTCGTATATGTGTACTCGGTCGAACTAGGTATAATCCACGTTCCAGCTGGCTGATCCCACCTCCCATTATCGCAATCTACGTCTTTGCATGTCATGTTTAATTTTTTTGTTATTGCTGTTATATAACTTCCAGTTTTCGCCTTCCACGGGCATATGAGTATAGTGTACAATGAGTATACGTCTAAGAGGACCATACGTGGGTTCGTACGGTCATCTAAACAATCGGTATCAAGTTTTTGATTGTTAAAGTTTGAAAAGAAGTGTGTGTGTGTGGGGGGGGGGGGGGGGGGGGGGGGACGGGGGCGGGGACCGAAGCAAAAGTGTCTAATAAATCTAACTCAGTTATTTCTAGACTAAGAAGTAGTAAAATTAAGATGCTTCGTGTGCCATGTGGTAAAAATTACGGCCCACAATGTAGCAAACCCAACAGAATTTTACCACATAGTACAGAGGTCATTTTCACATAAGGACCATGAGATGAGATAGAGGGCAAACATGCACCGATGATAGATCCTGAATGAACAGCAACCCTACTATTCTAAAGGTCAAATCTGTAGCACCTCCATCTAAAAAAGAATCTGCAGCGCATTCATTCTTCCTTCCATTCTTCCACATGCATCAAAATCTCTAACTCTCGAAATAGTCAAAATCTCTAACTTGCTAGAGATGACCACCTATCTTGCAACTTCTTGAAAAGGTCATAACAACACTAATAATTATTAATAAAGACGTGGTACTAATTCTCATCATCCTTGAGATGTTTGGTAGGTGCTCATCACGAAGGTGATGGTGATGGAAATGGAGATGTCAAATGCCCCACCCCTGCCCGTCGTCACCGTCCTCATCCGCTTCCACCAGAAGCCAACCTCCATCCTGGAAATGGCACACCATTAGCAGCCCCAGTTGTTTGTCCCATGATCGAGTCATGTGTGCACTCCTGAGAGCTATCATTTGCTTGTCCTTCCTTTCAGCGGGAAAGCTAGAGAACACGACGATGGGAAGAGAAATATGGATCCTCAAACAAGCAAGCCAAGCCTTCTCTGAATCTCACTCGTGGCATGGTTTGGTGGTAACCTTTTCATTTTGATTCAAATCGCCCAAGTAGAACCACAAGTTTCAGTGCATCACCACGACTGCTTTTGGTGACTAAAATCATGAGAGGTTCATGGCTTGTTTCGGATGCATGCATATGTGTACATATTTTCAGATTATTATAGTAAATCATTTTCAGAAAGATGGTAAAATGAAATAATGTTAATTTGGCGAGAAAGCTTTGGTTGGGATTTTAATTCTTGAAACGATGTCTCACTTCAGATGCATATGTATACATCCATTATTCAGATTTAAATGAAATAATGTCAATTTCATACGTAGGCCTTTTTTTCAGGGATGGACTTTCGTGCTGTACTACTTGGTTCTGGATAGTGTTATCTTCTTGCCTAGTGGGTCCTTGCTGTCTCAGCAATTTTCGTGCTAAATTTGTCTTGATTAGTGCTATAGTGCTATAGTACCAACCGAGAGTCATTCAGAGGGACCATCGCTAGAAGAAAACAAACACAATGGCTACCAGTTGGCCAAGGTATACATGGACCATCTATGATCTATCTCTCTCTCAAAGGACCGCTTCACAAATTGAAGAGGTCTAGAAGTCATTTCAAACGTATTGGCATGGATTTTTCATTATACAAATCTTGAGATGATCACAAGATAGATCCATATACGAATATACAATAATGGTTCATAAAAAATGCTCCATTAATTCCCTAAATAATGGGATGTCGATTATCAGAAGATGGAGGCACTGGTCAATAATAAAAGAGTTGATGTGTACAAGAACTGCAGGGAGAATATAGAAAATTAGCAAATGGCAGGGAAGATGCACCTATCCTTGTCCAATTGGAAAAGGTCAAGACGGGGAGGAATGGCAGGAATAAACAAGGCAACGAGGTACAAATCCGTTAAAAAAACAAAGCAATGACTTGATGAATCCGATGTAAACCTTTGGATTTCATCGTTATTGATTCACACTGATGTCCCTGTCGTCCCAGCCCTATGCGGAACAAATTCCCGTGAATCCGATCTCTGTATTTGTCTTCACTAAATATTCCAGAAAAAAACATTTTCTTCTTAAATATCTAGCCCGGAGCCCTGAAAAAATTTATAACAGAAGAACTACTCTTTGTTGGGTGGTGGAGTTAGAAAACATCATAGTTATATCGTGAACAATGCACAAATCAGGCCAGACTCATAGTCGGCACACACAAAGTTTTGATGTGGATGCCATCGCACAAACGAAATCACATTCGCATAAGGAGCAGCTTGTCCACATCCATTGTGAATACACCCAGAGACAACCACGGACGTGAACAGTGCTAAAGTGAGCATCACCACACTATCAAACCACCATGCCAATGCAAAGCGATATTCCTCCCCCTCCTTCCCTCCTCCTCCGCCGCCGCCGGAGAGCACCACCGGGCGAAGCCCGCGCGGTCTGGCGGCGGCGGGACCGATCCTCTACCCGCGTGCAGGGGCGGCAGCAGCCTGCGGCGGTGCGGCATAGTCGGCGGCGACCTCGACCGACGAATCCGAGGCAGTTTCAGGCGGACACGGAGGTTCTTCGGGCGACGCCGCGGCAGATCGTGGCGGCGGGTGACATGGTTATACCCCGTGGGTACATGATCTCAGCATACCTGGTCCAGCCCAAGAAAGGACCACGACAAATATACGCCGGCCCATGAAGATTTTCGAGTGGCCAAGGCCCATGACGCATTTGGATCCTTGGAGAGCAAGACTAGAGTAGATAGGAAATTTAAAGGAGTAAACCTTAGAACCTGTAACCGACTAGATCTGTGCCTGGGACCTGCCTAAGTCTATATAAAGGCCAGGAGGGCACGACCTAGATCTCTCTCTCTCTCTCATACTTCCGCATACACACCTCCACGCCAGATTGCATCTGCGCACCCCTGTAATCACCGGTTCCACCGTAATCAAGAGCAGACAAGCAGGAGTAGGGTTTTTCCTCCGGGGGCCTGAACCTGGGTAAACCTCGTGTACTCGTGTTGCTTGTTTGCTAACCGTTCCGCGATCTCCAGCATCCTCATCTTCTCCAAAACCCAAGTCCATAACAATGGGCATTGACAAGATCAAACCTCGTCAATTGGCGCCGTCTGTGGGAAATCTGGGGACGCTGATTGTGTGATCGTGACGGTCCCAACCCGAGCGATCTACATTTCTGCAGCGACGGAGAGTCACCTCCTCTTTGGCGCTTTCGACTTCACTGCCCACTCATCGGCCACCATGAAGGACTTCGAGCCCGTAGGCGACGGACTCGAGATCCTGTTCGGGAGCTTCTGCTTCCAGGTGGGGCAAACCGGCACCCTCCGCCTCCCAGAGCGGGTGCCCTTACCCTCAATTAGGCCTGCTTCATGGGCCCCACACCCTGTGCTACGCACATCATCATCAATAGATGAGTCATACGACAGCAGCAGCTGCAACTCCGATCTATGCGATCCGCCATCGGATGAAGGGACCTACGGTTCCAGATCCAAAAGCTGCGGTAGCAGCGGACCAATCTACGAGCGCTACCAATGCGCCGTAGTCATCCAGGGCGACGTGGAGCAGCAAACACCCAACCCGCCGCCCAACCCGACACCTAACCCGCAAGACCGAAACGGCGGGAACAGAAGAAGCCAGTCCCCCCCCCACCCGAAGGGGACAACATCGGCCATGTGATCCACCTTAGCAAAGAAGGATGGGCCCAGGCACGCGCCGCCGTGGCGGGAAGCACGATCCTGCCTGCAGACGCCTCATGGGACCTGCTGATGGCCTACCATCTGCTCCTGATCGAGGAGCAGAAGAAGCAGGTCAAGATGCAAGAGGTTCTCGACAAACGCAAGCAAGCAGCCTCGGAGTCCAGCGCACGACGAGCTGCGCTCTCCGCCATGGGCATCGGCTCCAGCTCGAACGGCAACCACGGCAACAAGCACCGCTCCCAAACGGAGAAAATGGACCCCAAGGAGCGCCGCGAGGCGACCCGAAACCCTCCACGCATCCTTCATGGAGATGGATGTCGACGGCACCATCATCCCGAAGACACCGCAAGCTGCGATCATAGCAGCCACTGCGTACCTCGTGGCCCACCCACCTCCGGAGGGGGACCCGAAAAGAGCCATGCACAAGTCCGCACTCACCGGACTCAGACTCGTCAGAGCTGCGCTCCATCAAGGAACTCCTACGGAGCCGAAAAAGAAAGCTACAGTCAGGTTCGACCGCAGCCCCACTCCTTCATCCGAAGAAGAAGACCATGACCTTCCTCGAAGACACAAGAGCTCGCGTCATCGCAGCCGCGATTATGACGCCAGAAACACGCTAACATAGCGCAAAATCGACAAAGCGTGAGCCAAGCGCGCATGCTCGTCCGAATCCGAGATGGAAGAAGACGAAGGAGAACTCTGCGGAGCCCGGTGCTTCAGTAGATCTGTCCGACGGACACGGATGCCGCGAAATTTCAAGCTTCCTTCGGATACTCCGAAGTTCGACGACACACAAGACCCCAAGGCATGGCTCAGCGACCACCTGTCATCCGTCAAACTAAACGGTGGAAACAAGGAAACCGCCATGCAATGCCTTCAGCTGCAGCTGACAGGCGCAACTCGGATCTGGCTTAGCAGCCTATCCTCAGGATCCATCCGAAGCTGGGAGGAGCTGGCTTATAGTTTCATCCGAAACTTCAAAGGCACCAGTAAGAGGCCCGCCTCGATCGAGGAGTTGCGAGCCTGCACTCAATGAACGGGCGAATCCATTCGCTCATACATACTGTGCTGGTCCAACACCAAAAACTCTGCGGCGCACATCTCCGAAGAAAGGGCCATCGACGCCTTCAAGGACGGCGTCAAGCGCCAGGACTTCAAGGAGGAACTTAGGTGCGTCAAGCCCAAGACACTTGACCACCTCATGGACATCGCCAACAGGTGGGACGACGATGAAGATTCCGTCCACCGGGCACAATCGGAGGAAGAGGACGATTACGGCCGACGACGGGAACGCCGTAACAAGAGGAGACCGCACGTCTACGATGATCGCGATGGACCCGACATGGTCGCGGACGGCTACGTCGATCGCCGCAACGATGCCAACCGCAACAGTGGCGGATACCGCGGAGGCAACTTCCGCGATGGAGGACGCCCAGCACAGTCGTGGCAGCGCCGCGATCGCGATAACGAACCCTCAGCATACGAAAAACTTTCGGGTCCATGCACCATCCACTTCTACATCGACAAGCAGGATGGTAAGAAGAAGGCAAGCCACATGCTCAAGGACTGCCGCGAGTTCCAGAAGCTCAGCGAAAGCATGGCTCAGATGAGGCAGCAAGCTCCACCCCTGGGTTCGGAAACGCACCCGCACCAGGTGAAATAGCGCATGGAGCTCCTCCACCGCCACCTGTAGGAGGCCCGAACCAACCAGTCGCACCAGCATAGAACAATGCTGGGCACGGGTATCCCCCATCGAAAGGAGCACTGATGATCCAGAAGGGGCGCTCGACGAATAGGGTGCAGAAGAAAATCACCCGTCAGATCAACCTGGCCATGACAACTCCACCCTCCATCCCTGAGTACCTCAGCAGATCGGAGTCCTGCATCACGTTCAGCCATTCGGATCACCCTTGCCAGATCCCTCGCCCAGGTCATGCTGCCCTGGTGCTGGAGGCGCAGATCGGAGGTTTCGAGATGAGCCGCGTCTTCATGGACGGCGGCAGCGGCATCAACCTGATGTTTGCAAGCACTCTAGCAGCAATGCGGATCTCGCCGTGCAGCCTGGAACAGTCAGACACAACGTTCCACGGCATCGTCCCAGGAAAGGGCATATTCCCCCTGGGAAAAATATGGCTCGACGTCATCTTCGGCAAGCCGGACAACTTCCGATGCGAGCGGCTCGAATTCGAAGTGGTGGACTGGCCATCACAATACCACGCCATCCTCGGGCGTGTAGCATTTGCAAGGTTCTTGGCTGTACCACACTATGCGTACCTGCTACTCAAGATGCCAGGACCTAGGGGCGTCATCACGGTCCACGGGAGTTTCACCCGATCGGACCACTGCGACAGGGACTTCAACAAAATCTCCCAGTCATTCGGCACGCAGGATGAGCTCGTAAGGCTCTGCGAGGTGACGGACAACGGGGAACCCCCAGTCGCACGACAAAACGCACCCGACATGTCTTTCAACTCCACCGTCAACACAAAGAAAGTGCAGGTTCACCCGACGGATGCCTCCAAGACGGCGCTGAACGCCAACGACCTCAACCCCGCATAGGAAAGCGCGCTCGTCGAATTCCTCCGTGAGCGCTGGGAAATCTTCGCCTGGTGTCCAGCGGACATGCCAGGAGTTCCCAGGGAATTCGCCGAGCATGCACTCAACGTCTTTCCAGACACCAAGCCCGTCAAGCAGTCCATCCGGAGACTGTCCGAGCCACGGGCCGAAGCCATCGGAATGGAAATCAACAGACTACTCGCTGCAGACTTCATCAGGGAGATCAAAGAAAGCGAGTGGCTCGCAAATACAGTGATGGTCCCCAAGAAGGACACGGACATCCTGCGGATGTGCGTAGACTTCACGTCGCTGAACAAGCACTGCCCAAAGGACCACTTCGCTCTTCCTCGGATCGATCAGATCATCGATTCGACTGCAGGATGCGAGAAACTCTCCTTCCTCGACGCCTACTCCGGCTACAACCAGATTCAACTCAAGGTCGAAGATCAAGAGAAAATGGTGTTTATTACACCGTTCGGAGTGTTCTGCTACAACACAATGCCATTCGGGCTAAAGAACGCACGTGCCACGTACCAGCGATGCATGCAGGCATGCCTCAAGGACCAGATCGGTCGCAACGTCCAAGTCTATGTCGACGACATAGTCATCAAAACCAGGGAGGCAAGAACGCTCATCGACGATCTCCGCGAGACGTTCGATAATCTCGACCACTACAGGATCAAGCTCAACCCCGAAAAGTGCGCCTTCGGCGTCCCATCGGGTCAGCTGCTTGGGTACTTCATCTCCCAGCGAGGGATCGAGGCGAATCCGAAGAAAATCCGGGCCATCATGGCCATGGAGAAGCCGAAGAACCTCAAGGGTGTCCAGCAACTCGCAGGATGAATAGCGGCATTGAGCAGGTTCATCAGTCGCATGGGCGAGAAAGCCCTGCCATTCTACCAACTGCTACGCAAGGTAGATAAATTCAAGTGGACACCTGAAGCGAACGACGCATTCGAAGATCTGAAGCGGCTGCTCTCCACCTCGCCCGTCTTGGTTACGCCAAAGGAGCGCGAGCCCCTACTGCTGTACATAGCAGCCACGCACCAGGTGGTAAGCACCGTACTGGTGGTTGAGCAACCCGAAGAAGGCAAGACCCATGGGGTCCAACGCCCAATCTACTACCTCAGCGAGGTATTGACGCCAACAAAGCAGAGGTACCCTCACTACCAGAAACTCGCCTACGGCGTGTTCATGACGGCTCGACGGTTGAGCCATTACTTCCAGGAGCACCAGGTGATGGTCTTCAATGAAGCACCCCTGAACAGCATCTTAAACAATCCGGAGGCCACAGGACGCGTGGCCCTGTGGGGCATCGAGCTGTCACCCCTAGACATCGTCTACGAAAAGAGACTCGCAATTAAGTCTCAGGTCCTCCCGGACTTCCTTGTACACTGGATGGAGCTGCAGCTGCCAGACACCCCATACATGTCGCAGTCATGGACGATGCATTTTGACGGCTCCAAGCGCGAAGCTGGAGCAGGAGCCGGAGTCATACTGACCTCCTCGCAGGGCGACAAGATGAAGTACGTCCTTCGGATGAAATTCCGAGCTTCCAACAACGAGGCCGAGTACGAAGCCCTCATCCATGGCATGAGGATGGAAAAGATCTGCGGCGCAACGCGCCTGGTCATCTATGGTGACTCCAACCTCATACTCCAACAAACGATGAATGAGCGCGACGCACACGCCGAAAACATGATCGCGTACCGCGCACTTTACAACTCACTCGAGGGAGAATTCGACGGCTGCGAGCTTCGGCACGTTGGAAGAGAAAGCAACGAGGAAGCCGACAGACTCGCCAACATCGGCTCCACCTGCGCAAGGGTGCCACCAGGTGCGTTCCTCGAACAGATCTGCGTGCCATCCATCAAGAGGAAATTCCCAAGGGATCACTCGAAGAAGCAGAACACTCGGGTGCTACGCTACCCGAAGGTCATGAAGGACCCGAAAAACTGGACACAGAAGTCGCCACGGTCAACCTGATGCAGGTCATGGCAGTCGAAGAAACCTGGACACGACCGTACCTCCAGTACTTGATAGACGGAGAACTACCTGATAGCCCGACAGATGCCCGACGCATACCTCGCCGGTCAAAAGCATTCACCATCATCAATGGCAAGTTGTACAAGCACAGCATTTTGGGTGTACTACAAAGATGCGTCACCATCGGTGATGGGAAAATCATACTTCAAGACATCCATGAGGGCATCTGCGGCCATCACGCAGGCAGTCGCTCCCTTGTCGCCAAAGCTCTACGAGCTGGATTCTACTGGCCAACGGCCATGAATGACGCAAAAGACATCGTCTGAAGATGCAAAGGGTGCCAAAGGTTCGCCGACAAACCACACGCACCCGAGTCAGAGCTCAGGCCCATACCCTTGGCCTGGCCCTTCGCCCAATGGGGCCTCGACATGATCGGCAAACTGCCAAGGTCCTCGAAAGGAGGGCGCGTCTACCTCCTGGTCGCAGTTGACAAATTCACCAAGTGGATCGAAGCCATGCCGGTCACTAACCAAAAGGGCAAGACTACCGTCAAGTTCTTTGAATCCATTGTCTACAGGTTCGGCGTACCGCATAGCATCATCACCGACAATGGATCGAACTTCATCTCCAAAGAATTCCAAGACTTCTGCGAAGGCCTTGGAATCAACATCACATACGCCTCTGTGGCGCACCCGCAAACGAACGGGCAGGTGGAAAAGGCCAACGGCCTAATAGGCGCTGGCATCAAGAAGAGCCTCATGAGCCCACTCGAGCGACTCGCCGGAGCCTGGACGAAAGAGCTACCCTCCGTCCTATGGAGCCTGCGTACCACGCCAAACAGCTCCACCGGCTACACGCTGTTCTTCATGGTGCACGGAGACGAAGCCGTGCTACCAGCCAAAGTACGTCACCAGGCCCCCTGGGTCGTCGCTTATAGTGAAGCCGAGTCCACGACTGCACTCGAAGACGCCGTCGACACACTCGACGAAACGCAAGACATAGCAATAGCTCGATCAGCGGCGTACCAGCAGAGTCTCCGCAACTACCACAGCCGACGGCTGCGCCCAAGGTCCTTCCTCGAAGGAGACCTCGTCTTGCGACTCAAGCAAGAGCGACCGAAGAAATTCGAGTCACCATGGGAAGGACCCTACATCGTCACCGAAGTCATCCCAGGTGGCGCCTACCGCCTCAAGCACGTGGAGTCTGGAGTCGCATACTCCAACCCATGGAATGTCGCACAGCTGCGACGATTCTACCCCTAGCCACCTACCCCTTTACTTTCAATAAGGCTATTCAGCCAAGGCTACTCAGCCGAACAATGTACCTCCTCCATTACGATATAAATAAAGCTAAGTGTCTCGCCCCAAAAATTTCGTTTTTCTAGTCGCACTTCTACTTCATGCTACAAACGCACTCGGGGGCTCCCCCATCTCACGATTTCGTCGACTGAGGATAACACGTGTATGCCTGAGTAGCTGACCACGCCAGGCTAACGAAAAGGACACGTATGCGAACAAAGCACTACGTGCTCAAACAACAACCAAACCTTTATAACAAAGGGCAAAACACGCTCAGTCAAATATATACAAATTTTACATTTATCTCTTTTACAGGCACTACCTATTCTGAAGAATAACCTGAGCATGCTGCTCAAATAGATCTACGATCTCTTCGGCATACTGCCTTACAGCTGCGTAATGCAGACGCATATCCCACATACCACCATCCGGCCGAAGTGGCGGCCCAGCCGCCACAGCGGACAGATCCACATCAGGATGATGCAGCCTAACAAGGGACAGCGCAGCCTTCACCCCTGCGACGAGCTGCTGCCTCACCAATTCCTTGACATGATGCACGTTCTGAAACTTCGACGGAAGACCAGAGAGGGTTGAAGGTGCAGCATCCAGCGGAAACATCACATGCAGAATCGACGCGAGTGAAGTCTGCACCTGACGAAGCACCCGCGATACTTGGTGAACGCGATCTTGCACCGTCGCAAGGACCATAGCACGGTCACGATCCATCCAGAAGAACCCGCCGGCTTCCATGTCCTGTTGAGTCAAGCAATTGACCCAAATAGCAACACACCCCTTCTCCTCCCTTGGAGCAAGGTTAGCACCTGCAATACTTGCACACAAGTAAGATGCAATGCCAGCAGGCGCATCCAAGAAATGGGCAACAGCTCGAAAAACTTACATTGAAGCTGCTCGGATAATCGAAGTAATTCCGCCATCAAGTACTCCTCTCTGGCAGCACCGCGATCCGCCTTGGACTTCCAAACGTCGGCATGGCCACGCACCCCAAGCAACTCTTTCTCGAGACTACGAACACGGTCTCGAAGAAACGCAAGCTGCAACGAATCATCCAAGGATGGCCGCAGCCGCGCTGCAGGCGAGGTGTCAACGGGATCAGCACCCGAAGGACCCTAGATCAACAGAAAGGCAAAGACATGAACACGCAGACGAAGGAGCACACAACTCAACAAATTCATTAAATGCATCAAAAGCCACTACGTGGCACAAGGATTTGGTCATCAAAATAATTACAACAAAAGAGACTACAACTATCCTACAGCTACAGCGCCTAAGATGCGGCACCCTGAGTAGCCTCGGAGCCGGATTGCCTCGCCTTGGCTTCCCCCTGCTGCCGTAGTGCGTACTCGGCCAGCAGATCTATCAGCTTCGGCCCATAACGCTTACAGCGAGCAGAATAGGTAGCGAAGGCTACCTCGGATCCATCAGTAGTCGTCGGCATCCGGGAAGTGACCTGGGGAAGGTCCAGCTCCGCCCCAGCCGCCAAGGACATTGCCAGCCCGGCGGATGCACCGATGCCCTTCTGTTTGCGCTTGTACACCGCAGGTGCTTCAGCTGACAGCGCCTCCGCCAAAGCATCAACATCATCAAGGGCCGCGCCCTTGGGGACAAGCTCCTTGTAGAAGCGCCCAAGAACCTCCTTGGCCTTGGCAAGTGAGCCGACGACGGTGCCGCAGCGATCTTCAACCGCCGCAGCAGCATCATCCAGAGCACTCCCGTGCTCCAGAGCACCGTGATCAAACTCGATGCCTGCGGCATCTAAAACAAACAAGGAGGAAGAATGAACGACACCACCGCACAAGAAAGACAAGGAAATCAAAAGGAGGACGACGAAGATACTCACCCGAAACAGCCTTGGCAGCCGCCATAAGCTTGCTGGCCACCTCTCTCTCGCGCGAAGCCGTGGCGGTAGCAAGCTGCTCCTCGCGGTCCGTGGCCTCCTGCTGCAGGCTCTCCTTAGCCTCGGCCGTAGTGGCCAGCTCCAGCTCGAGGCGCTCTTTCGCACCAATGGCGACCTCGGCCTTCTTCTCCGCTTGACTGAGGCTCTTTTTGAGAGCATCAATCTCACGAAGGGAGGTGTTGTGCTCCTTTGCATTCAAATAATACAAGCGTCAGATAACAGGACAAGAATACAAGAAGAAGCAAACATCAAGGCATAAAAGTACCTTGAAGCTGTTTGAGGCTGGCCTCCAGCACCAGGTGCTGCTGCACCAGTCGTTTGGCATCCTGCACAAAAGGCTGCAGGAAAAAGACCTACTAGTCAAGAGAAGGACTCGGGGGCTACGCCCAAAAGAAAGAGCAGAAACAAATTACACACATGAAAGCGCTCGGGGGCTCCCCCCGAGACTCGAAAGAAGAACACGCAACAAAAACTCCTTTATAGACGCTCGGGGGCTTCCCCCGTGGCAGGAGGCAGAACTACTCACATGATCCGATGGCGACTCCGAAGGACCGCTGGCAACCTTCTGAGGTGCAATCACCTGAACCTCCTGCGGAGAAGGGTTCGGAGCAGTGCCCTCAGAGGTAGCCACCGTCTGAGGAGGAGGAGACGCGACTTTCGACTCCCCCATCATCTCCCGAGCACCATCGCTGGAGGAGTCGTTGGAAGAGTGCCTGCACAAGGACAAATTAGCACAAGTACAAAGTAAACAGGCAAGAAAAAGCAGTGCAGGACAAAGGAAACTTACGAGTCAAGCTCGCTCAGGTTGAAGACAGGAGGGTTCCTCCGGACTTTCTTCTCCTCTTTCTTCTCTTCCTTCTTCTCTTCCTTCTTTTCTTCCTTCTTCCGCTTCGTCGGTGGGTGCGGCGCTACAGTCCGCATGGGAACAACAGGAATCGGAGAAGAAGAGCCTCCATGCCCATCACTGTGACGTTCAAGACACAGTGGGTTCCTAGGAGTCGGAGGAGTCGAGGCATCCGAAGACTCCCTGGAGCTCCATGACCGTTTGCGAGTGTGGTCCTCGCTCGACTCGTTGGCCTCTTCAGCCGGAGACCGTGCCGACGACAGCTTGGACATGGAATCTACCACATCATTATCTGGAGCATCCGAAAATACTTCGGGTAATGGAGGCGACATGCCCGGCACTTTGAAGCTCTGCACAAGAGTAGAAAATTTTGTTAGCAAACAAATGCAAATACAATGCAGCCAAAAATAGCGCTACACGCACGGATCTACACCTGTGGAACAGGAATCGAAGCAGAAAATGGAAAAGTCAGCGACTTCCCCGGGATATCCTCTCCAGCCTTGAACTTCAGCAGCGAACGAAGGGCCCTGTCGAGATCTCCCTGGGAGAATTTCTCAGCCGAAACCCTAGTCGGATCACGGCGGCCAGCATAAAGGAACATCGGGTGCGCCCTAGCCTGGAGTGGCTGCACCCGACGCTCAAGAAAAATGCGGATGATATCCACACCGTTCACTTCCTTCTCCGGAATCAACTGGAGATCCTCCACTCGACGATAGAGAGCCTCTATCTCCGCCACCTCGCCATCCAAGATCTGGTTTTTCCAGGACCTTTTCGGCTCGATCTTTTGGGAGGGGTCGAAAGGAGCAAGACCAAAATCCTGCCCAGGCACTATGGAGTCACGGATATAAAACCATTGCCTCCGCCAGTACTGGATAGATTCGGACATGGAAAAAGAAAAGAAAAGCAGATTGGGTTTGAGGGAGATGATGCAACCCCCAATGGGATAAACACCATCCGAACCAGATTGCCTCTTCACGGAATAGAGTTTCCGGAAGAGGCCAAAGTGCGGCTCGATACCGAGCCAGCACTCGCAGAAAGTGACGAAACAAGCAATGTGAAGAAGAGAATTGGGGGAAAGATGATGCAATTGGACACCGTAAAGAAAAAGCAGTCAACGAAGGAAGTCGTGGACTGGGAAGGAAAATCCACGAATAACGAAGGCGAGGAACATAACCCGAAACCCAGCGGGGGGACGGGGGATTACCTCGTTGCCTGGAAGTTTTACGGCCTCCCTATCCTGCGGGATCAAGCCTCACTCACGAAGCTTGCGGAGATCACTCTCCCGCGTCTCCGGTCGCTGCCAGCCACCGTCGATGACACGGGTAGCGGCGACACTCTTCTTACCTCCAGCAGCGCTGGTATCAACCGCAGAAGAAGACTTCTTCGACTTCCCCATTGCGGTACGGCGGCGCCGGCGGCGAGAGCGCAGGATGGAAGAAGGAAATGTGAAAGGATATTCCAGCGCGCAGCAAGAACTCTCAGAGAACAAGGAAGCAGTGAAACGAGAATAGCTGCGGTGAAAACAAACTAAAGTTTTCCCCAATGATTATAAAGACGAAGACGATGCACGACAACCGTCCATCAAGAAGACCCAACGCCAACGGCAGGATCTGGCCATACACGTGTCAGCATCGCAACGAACCGTCGCTAACACGCCGTCCACTGCGCGTGGAAATCGAGGCGATGCCGTAATTATCTCCACGCCGCGCGTGACCGGTCAATTCAAGGTCAGAAAGTGGGACCCATGTTTGTCCAGTCAAGTCATCTCTGGCGCAGCAGACGCTTGAGGTCATTGATCGTCAGCACTAACGTCATCAAAAGCTATACTAGCAACAGTCACATTTTCTTCTTTAACGCTAAGAGTACTCACTCTAATCTATGATTCGACTAATTACTCAGGAGCTACTCCTATCAGGAGCGCTGACCGCGCACCCGAAGAATGAACAACACGTTACAAAACCGAATTGTTTCTTCGAGTCCTACGTCGAGTCTACGACTCCACTACGGACTCAGGGGCTACTCCCATAGGGAGGATGGATTTAAGCATCCGAAAAAATTTGTGTCCTATGGACCTGACACTGAACAACGACTGAATTAAAGTCTCTGCTCGAGTCTACGACTCAAACAGACACTCGGGGGCTACTCCCATAGGGAGCGCTGGTCGCGCACCCTATAAATTTTTGACTGCGATCCTTCGAATCAGTATGCAAAAACTTTTCGGCAACTCTACCGCAATTAACGCTAAGTGAGTAACATTCTCCTTGGCCACCCAAAACACCTCCGCGGTGACAAAATTCGAATGCTGTGTCTGCGACGCAAAGATAAGACCTACAGATATCATCTGATGGACTGGTAGCGCACATGACTGCGCTCTTTTAGTATAAACCCGTGCCAACAAGCGCGACGAAAAATCCCGACGGACGCGTTGGGTACATTAATTAAATTCACTAGAATTCCACTCCTGTAAGTCCTCCGCGGCCTGAGTCGAATTACGCCAGCATATGTTCCGGGTTTGAGTCGAGGGACTCGAACCTGAAGAAGATCATGTTGTTTTGTCCTAAGACAGTTAACTGACCCTGATCCGTCGGGAGAGTCAGGCACATGCATCAACAATCCCTACACATTCTCTTGAAAGATAGAGTTGCACCCGAAGGATTGAAGAGTCCTCAGCCGAATCTACGATTCGACTGAACACTCGGGGGCTACTGATATGGTTATACCCCGCGGGTACATGATCTCAGCATACCTGGTCCAGCCCAAGGAAGGCCCATGGCAAATATACGCCGGCCCATGAAGATTTTCGGGTGGCCAAGGCCCATGACGCCTTCGGATCCTTGGAGAGCAAGACTATAGTAGATAGGAAATTCAAAGGAGTAAACCCTAGAACCTGTAACCAACTAGATCTGTGCCTGGGACCTGCCTAAGTCTATATAAAGACCAGGAGGGCACGACCTAGATCTCTCTCATACTTCCGCATACACACCTCCACGCAAGATTGCATCTGCGCACCCCTGTAATCACCGGTTCCGCCATAATCAAGAGCAGACAAGCAGGATTAGGGTTTTCCCTCCGGGGGCCTGAACCTGGGTAAACCTCGTGTCCCCGTGTTGCTTGTTTGCTAACCGTTCCGCGATCTCCAGCATCCCCATCTTCTCCAAAACCCAAGTCCATAACAATGGGCATTGACGAGATCAAACCTCGTCAGCGGGATGCTCCAGCGACACTGCTCCCTCGCAGACGGCACGTCGTGATGGGCCCGATCTGGGCCGCCGGGGGCTAGACGGGCTTGTGGTGGTCGAGAACGGACCATCTAGATACGGCTACCACTAGAGGTGCAGGCGTTAGTGGCTGGCCGTCGCGATGCTCCAGGCATCCGTGCGGTGCTAGGTCAGATCTGGGCTAGGCGGGCCCAGGTCGGGCAGCACCCTCACGTCTCGGGAAGGCTGAGTTGTTGTTTTGGAGACTACTATTGCTTCGCAGGGACAAGGATGCCTAGATGGTGAGGTTGCACGAAGGGACGGGCTTGACCGACGGCGTGGCGTCAGCAATGGCGTGGCCCATGCTGAGCGTCATGGCTAGGGTGCTCCTATGCGGTGGTGTGCGGTTTCGTCCAAGGGCCGACTTGCATGGAGTAAGGCAGCAGCGACGTAGCTCATGGTCGTGGCTGGCAGATCATGGTGGCGGGCTCGGTCGGTGGTGACGAGGGATGGTTTGGCACTAGGTTACAGGTGGACGGCGGTGGCGGCCGGGGCGCAACAACGCGACGACGGGGCTAATTGGCCTGATTTGGACATGGCAGGCGAACGAACTCGATTTGGACCTAATCGGCCTGTTGTTGTGTTACGACGACCACCTTGTGTGGTGGAGGGAAGTTCCCCTCGCTTGGGCTGATGTGTGACCTGATAGTTGTAGTCTATGGTGCTTACCTACCTAGTCCAATCCACCGGCTTTGTGGTGTGATGTTGATCGAACCATGGGCTCGAGTTCGTCGATGCCGGGGCGGCGGCCCCGGAAGGTGGGCTGCATGGACGGCTCTACGGCGAGCGACGTGTCGGCCTCTCTCTTCGGTCATCTGGATGGCATCTAGCGAACGATGGGAGATCCTGGTTTTGGTGGCACTTCGGCTTTGGTAGCTCCCAAATTGCGGTTCGGAGGCCTGATATATCGTAAATGTATCTATAATTCTTGATGCTCCATGCTTGTTTAGTATCAACTTTGCTATGTTTTGTCTACACTTCGAGGTATTTTTATAAATTTTCTGGGACTAACCTATTAACAAGATGCCGCAGTGCCAGTTGCCTTTTTTTGCTGTTTTTGGTTTCAAAAAATCTAGTAACGAAATATTCTCGGAATTGGACAGGACAAAAGTCAAAGTCAATATTTTACTAGAGAGAACATAGAGTCCGAAGGGCATCCGAAGGGGGGCCACGAGGTGGGAACACCCTAGGGCCGCGCGGCCCAGGGGGCGCGCCGCCACCAGGTGTGGGCCCCTCGAGCGCCCACCGACCTTGCCGCTTCGCCTATAAAGTCACCCCGATGCAGAAACCCTAAGGACCCGATCAAATCTCCATGAAATAGTCTGTAGACGCTGCCACCATCGTCCCTAGATCGGGGGGGGGGATCTGAAGCTCTTCCCGACACCCTGCCAGAGGGGAGAGATCATCCCGGAGGCCTTCTTCATCACCATGCCATCCTCCGGTATGATGCGTGAGTAATTTACCCTTGGACTATGGGTCCATATAGTAGCTAGATGGTTGTTTCTCCTTATTTGTGCTATCATGTTTAGATCTTGTGAGCTCCGTTCGTGATTAAGATCATCTATTTGTAATCATACATGTTGTGTTTGCGGGGATCTGATGGATATTGAGATACTATCTCAGATTGATTATTGATTCTATCATGTCTGTGTTATTTGTGATCTTGCATGCTCTTCGTTGCTAGTAGCTATCTTGACCAAGTAGATGTTTGTGACTCCAAGAGGGAGTATTTATGCTCGATAGTAGGTTCATGCCTCTAGTAATCTGGAGAAGTGATAGAAATCTCTAAGGTTGTAGATGTGTTATTGCTACTAGGGAGAAAACAACAATCTTTTGTTCATGAAACAATTGTATTGTTTACTTTACACACATTGCTTAATGCAATTATCTGTTGCTTGCAACTTAATACTGGAAGGGGTTCGGATGACAACCTGAAGGCGGATTATTAGTCATAGATGCAGTTGGATTACGGTCTATGTATATTGTTGTAATGCACAATCAAATCTCACAGGAGTCACGATGTCTAGTATATGCATTGTTATGTTTTCTTAATCTGTCAATTGCCCCGTTGTAATTTGTTCACCCAGCATGTTATCTATCTTAAGGAGAACACCTCTAGTGAACTGTGGACCCCGGTCCAATATATATCATTGATACATCATGTACTGTTACCGTTTAATTTCTACAAGCAACTATTATCTTCCACACTATACGTTTAATCCTTTGTTTTCAGCAAACTGATGAGATTGACAACCTCACTGTATGTTGGTGCAAAGTTTCGAGTTTGTGTTGTACAGGTTCCAAGTTGTTAGCAACACCTTAGAGTTGTTTCCTTACTCCTACTGGTTTGATAACCTTGGTTTCATAACTGAGGGAAAACTTACTGCTGTGCTCTTCACACCTTCCTCTTGGGGTATCCCAACGAAGCTCTACATTGAACTAAGCCGCATCAAGATGTTTTCTGGCGCCGTTGCCGGGGAGTTAAGGACAGCTTCAATCTCTTCCTCCTCATCATTCACCTTTCAAAGAGAAAGAAGATTCTCGCGAGGGGAGTCTCTCACAACCATTCTCTTTAGTTTGTTTTTGTTTTGCTTAGTTTATTTTTCTTTGTTTTGCTTGTTTCTTTCTTTCAAAAATACAAAAATAGTTTTGTTTGGTTTGTTTTTCTTATCAAAATCACAAAAATTAGTTCTTTCAATAGATATCACCTTGTTCTAGCTCACCATGTTGATCCCTAAGCTCACCCTGAAAGACCTTTCAATAGGTAGTGACTCTATAATTGGGAAAGAAAATATTGAAGAATTATTTAATCATATTAGCAAGCATGAGGATATTGAGGATAGATCCTTAGCATAACTTTCTCCAAATTATGAAATTGCTGCAACTTCTTTAGTTCACATGTTGGATGCTAGGTTTGTTAACCTTAATCCCATGATGCAAATAATGTTTCTTAAACTTAAAGATATTAAGGATACTGAAAAGAGAGATTTTATTCTGGAAGCTTTGCTAAAGGACTTCAATGATGTTGCTAAAGAAGCTAAAAAGGTCTTTGATTGTTTTAATATGCTAGGCTCATGTGTAAATGTTATGGGCACATTATAAAAGTTGGACAAAACCCAACCCAATAGACATTAAATTAAAATACCCATACCTTTTAACTTGTAGGAATGCATGAAGCCTTAAAAAGGAATTTTATTGGATTGTTCCTGAAAACCTGTTTGATGAAAGCAGTGAACCTAAGAGTGTTGAGAGAGGATCCTCTAGAACTCATTTGGATGAGATACCTTTCCTGGTTGAAGAAATTTCGAGTATTGATCTTAATGCTTCTTAATTTGAAAATACTTGATTCTTGCTTCTTATGCCTAACTTAAAGGCGTTAAAGAAAAGTACTTCTTGGGTGATAACCCAATAGTTTTAGTTGAGTCTTGGAAGTTATTACTTCTGTAATAACCTCTCCTTATCCTTTTTGTGTCGTTTTTGTGCCAAGAATAACCTCTTAATAGAGAGAAGTAAGATTTGGGGAAGTTGCTATCCCGAAACAGATTTTTGTGCTTCACTATAAAAATTCCTGAAAAATCCCTGTATGTCGGATGGAGCTGTAATTTTCTGATCTTATGCCCTAGGTTGTTATATAACTCAACAGAAGGTCTTCGAAAAAATCGGTTTTTACCTGCTGGTTTGTTTTGACAGATTTCTGCCATTATTTTCATTTTCCTCTTAATCAGTTTCTTTTTGAGTTCTTCTTGATCACTTGAGCTTTTTAAAGGAATTGCTACAGTAGCTTGTGTTTAATGGAAGTTTTACTTGTGTTGAAACTAAACCCAAAGGCCTATTATCTTGAGTACACTAATGTTGCTAATGAAGATTGTGTGAAGTTTTGTATAAAGGAAATTTCCAAGTGTAGGGGAAGAATCATATGATGAGATGAAGAATGGACAAAATCTCAAGCTTGGGTATGCCACCCCATGTCACCCCAAGAAATATTCAAGAGGTTCAAGCGTCAAAGCTTGGGGATGGCCAAGGCATCCCCTTCTTCATCAATAAAAATCTCAGTTCTCTTTCTAGACACTTCATTTTTATTGTTTCATGCACTGTTGTGTTGTTCTTGGAGCGTCTTAGTTTTCGTTTTTAGTTTTTGTTTGTGTGGTTTGCTGAATAAAGTAGTTGGACTCCCGCATTCTCTCTTTTGTTTCAAATATGTTGGTTGGTGTTGGAAAAGAGTAGAAAGTTTCATGCTTATAGTGGTACAAAAGGGAGCTTGTTTTGACTGTGGCTTAGAATTTATCATGTCATGCTAGATGTTGCTTTGACCTTATGCTTAGTGATTATTGTTGTAGCATGACTTGTTACAAACAATTGAGATTGCTTAATGTGTCTTGAAAGAATCATGCGTTGTTTTAGCATACAAAAGCATAATATTGTGGGATTCTCCTTTGATGCTTTGTTTGGGTTGACTTGGCACATACTTACACCATGTTATGACTATGAACCAGTCACCCTAGCCTCTATGATCATTTAGTTTTTGACTTGTGGTACCACTTTATGCTTTGATTGATAATGTTTTGTCGCTCTGCATGATTATGGCCATTATTTCTCTCTTAGTTGGTCGCTCCCAGTCTTTTGTTAGCCTCCACTTGTACTGAGTAAGCTCTACTCATGCATCCAACTCCCAAGAAACCAAGTTATTCCAAAGAGTCCACTATAAATTCCTATGCATGGTGTGTTACACCATTCCAAGTATATTCATGTTTTATCTATCTTCCAAATTAAACTTGTTATGAGAAAATTAGTGATTAAAGCTCTCACAAACTTGATGGCATACTTTATTTCTTGCACCTAATAAACTTGAACCATTGTGTCATCTATGTTGTATATGCTTGCACTTATAAGTTAGGAATTAGCAGAATCATGCTGTCATGGGGAACGCTTTCAACACCTGTACATATTACCCAGTTGATATCATGATCTTTTGTTAATGGATGTCGGCGGTGTGAAATAAAAGGGGAGCTTGTAAGTACATGGAGTATTGTATATGTGTTAGAGAAACGCCTGGGCGGCTAGCCTAAGACATTCCTAATCATGGTGGAAACTTGCAGCATAACCATAGTGAGCAATCTATGAAGCATCTTTAGAAAAAAATAATAGAGCAAAAAAGAGAGAAAAAAGAGAGAGAAAAGCACCATGCTCATGGTAAATAAAAAGATCGCTGAGATTCTCACTGTTTGTTGCCTTGTCATTTTGATATGGGATAGCTCTTGTGTCATAGGGCAAGGGGTACCCCATTGGCGGTTCTCTATGATACACATATACTTACAATGACAAGAACTTGCTTGTGACTAAAGTTGAGTAGCATGAGGAACGGACCTCGTACTCAAGGTACGTGAGATTGCCAAATTATGATTTGTCAAGCATATACTCCATATTTGTTTCACTTTAACCTTAATCACTTCAAGATGGTTATGATAGGGGTAATGAAAGTTAAAAGCTAATAAGTACCATAATTTTTGGAAGCTCTTTATGAAACTTGAAATCCCTGCTTTCTTATGAAGGGCCTTTCTTCTTACTTTTATATTGTGTCTCCACCTTCTATCTTTATGAACCAATTAAAAGAGCATAGTTGTCATTCTTAGTTTTATGTGCATTGTCCCAAAACTTATTCATTGATTCATAATGTTGATATTGCTTGTTCTTGAACTATTTTTATCTAGTCACCCTTATGAACTTTGAAGGTGTCCTATGCATTTATGTTTTGCTATTCTATGAAGGACAAGCTGAATACCACACATGCTATGTTTTCTATATGTGAAACAAACAAACGTCTCTCAATGCATTATTATTAATGATCTTTGTTTGTATCTTTTCATGTTACAACATAGTTGCTATGTCTTATTGTTAGAACTACATCTTTCATGCTCATGTTTAGAGTACCTTTGATCCCAGCTATCAATTCTTTGCAAATGGTTTGATCAAGATTATGATGGTGCATGTCACCTCAAAATTTATTCTTTTTATCACTTACCTACTCGAGGACCAGCAGGAGTTAAGCTTGGGGATGCTTGATACGTCGTAACATATCTATAATTTTTCATGCTCCATGCTTGTTTAGTATCAACTTTGCTATGTTTTGTCTACACTTTGAGGTATTTTTATACATTTTCTGGGACTAACCTATTAACAAGATACCACAGTGCCAGTTACCGGTTTTCTGCTGTTTTTGGTTTCAGAAAAGCTAGTAAGGAAATATTCTCGGAATTGGACGAGACAAAAGCCAAAGTCAATATTTTACCGGAGAGAACACAGAGTCCGAAGGGCAGCCGAAGGGGGCCACGAGGTGGCCACACCCTAGGGCCACGTGGCCCGGGAGGCACGCCGCCACCAGGTGTGGGCCCCTCGGGTGCCCACCGACCTTGCCCCTTCGCCTATAAAGTCACGCCGATGCATAAAACCTAAGCACCCGATCAAATCTCCAAGAAATAGTCCATAGCCGCCGCCACCATCGAACCTAGATCGGGGGGATCTGAAGCTCTTCCCGGCACCCTGCCGGATGGAAGAGATCATCCCAGAGGCCTTCTTCATCACCATGCCAGCCTCCGGTATGATGCGTGAGTAGTTCACCCTTGGACTATGGGTCCATACAGTAGCTAGATTGTTGTTTCTCCTCCTTTGTGTTAGCATGTTTAGATCTTGTGAGCTCCGTTCATGATAAAGATCATCTATTTGTAATCATACATGTTATGTTTGCGGGATCCAATGGATATTGAGATACTGTGTGAGATTGATTATTGATTCTATCATGTCTGTGTTATTTGTGATCTTGCATGCTCTCCGTTGCTAGTAGCTATCTTGGCCAAGTAGATGCTTGTGACTCCAAGAAAAATTATTTATGCTCGATAGTAGGTTCATGCCTCTAGTAATCTGGGGAAGTGACAGAAATCTCTAAAGTTGTAGATGTGTTGTTGCTGCTAGGGAGAAAACAACAATCTTTTGTTCGTGGAACAATTGTATTGTTTACTTTACACACATTGTTTAATGCAATTATCTATTGCTTGCAACTTAATACTGGAAGGAGCTCGGATGATAACCTGAAGGTGGATTCTTAGTCATAGATGCAGTTGGATTACAGTCTATGTATATTATTGTAATGCCCAATCAAATCTGATAGGAGTCATGATGTCTAGTATATGCATTGTTATGCTTTCTCAATCTGTCAATTGCCTCGCTTAATTTGTTCATCCAACATGTTATCTATCTTAAGAAGAACACCTCTAGTGAACTGTGGACCCCGGTCCAATCTTTATCATTTATACATCATCTACTATTACCGTTTACTTTCTACAAGCAACTATTATCTTCCACACTATATGTTTAATCCTTTGTTTTCAGCAAACCGGTGAGATTGACAACCCCACTGTACGTTGGGGCAAAGTTTTGAGTTTTTGTTGTGCAGGCTCCAAGTTGTTAGAAATACCTTGGAGTTGTTTTCTTCCTCCTACTGGTTCGATAACCTTGGTTTCATAACTGAGGGAAAACTTACTGCTGTGCTCTTCACACCTTCCTCTTGGGGTATCCCAACGAAGCTCTATAGTGAACTGAGCCGCATCAAAGCCTAACTCAGGAAAAGCGGGTGACTGAGTTCTCGGGAGCAGTGTGAGGATTTTTCTAGGCGAAAGCTCAGCGCCTTGGCGCCAACGGTGGCGATGCCTGCGGGTGTCGTAACCCTTTTGGGGGTGTCGTTGTGGTTATCCTCTCTGTGCTATGGCTCCAGGTGAAAACCCTTGACCTTCACGATCTCGACGGCGGCGGCGCAATGCGTCTTCACCCTCTTGGGGGTGTCATCGTGGAGCCCCGGTTTCACTCGGTTTTGTTTCAATGTTTTTGGTGGCAAGTTTTGGTTTTCTATGTTTTTATTTTTTTCTTATCTTTGATCTGCTTTGTAAGAGGTTCTCCTGAAAATCTTGTATCAGTTTGGCCGTTGTGGATTTATTTATAAAGAAGGGCGAAAGCCTATTTCGAGGTAACATAATTTCCAACCTCCATGGACATTTAATGGTCTCAAACTCGGCATGATCCACTGATACGATGCTTTCTCCCTGGACCCTAGCCACTCCCTTCGAACGCAAACCTTGTTCATAGTCCCCACATGAAAAACTTGGTAAATTGCAGTGGTGGACATGTTCCAACCACCGAAATGCCAATGGTTCTCGTGCAGGTGAAGGTTGATGAGTCTCTCCTAGGCCCACAACCCTCGGTGGCGATGATGCTGCAGTCAGGTCCGCATCAGGGCCACATCGACACCATGGACCAGGAGGGTGAGGAGGGTGGTGGGAGCCACTCGAAGCATTGGAAAAGAAGGTGACAACATGTGGCACCCAAAAGGCTTCTTGTTGTCGCTACTACATGTGTAGTCGGAGGCGCCAAAACCAAGGGTGTTGACGAACGCACACCAAGGGATCCAGATCAACCCAAGATCCCACACAGGAGCATTACCTCGTGCCATTGGAGGATGCACATGATGGGGGTGCAAATGACCAGTTAAGGGGTGGAAGGTGGGGTGGAGATGTGCGGGAAGGAAAATGGACGCCTCGCAAGATTGATGACGGGAAGGAGAATTTTTATGATTTGTTCGGTAACTTTAAAAAAAATCACAAATTATCTTTGTCAATGTCAGTTCTAAAGCATGCCTAGTAAATATAGTCACCCTGTGATATTTATGTTTGTGCATTATATATGTAACAACACGCATTTTCTACCATGATTGCTAGCTACATCCATAGCTGGTCGTTGGATCAACTCTATAGGGGATTTTGCACCCCACGAACTAAAGGGAATATGCTCAAGAGGCAATAATAAAGTGATTATTATCTTATTCCTTATTTATCATAAATGTTTATTTTGCATGCTATAATTGTATTAATCAGAAACATTAATACATGTGTGTTTAATAAACAAATAAAATGTTCCTAGTTATGCCTCTCATATAAACTAGCTCGTTGATTAACAAGATGATCAAGGTTTCCTGATCATGGACATTGGATGTTATAAATAACGATGTCACAACATTGGTGGAATGATGTGATGAACATTCATCTAAAGTATAGCAATACGATCAAAGTTATTATGTTTAAATTGCTATAACATCATTACAAGTAACTTTAGTCCTTAGACCATGAGATCATGTCAATCACTAACATAGGAAGAGTAGCTTCATAACATCAAACGTCACACCGTAACATGGTGACTATAAAGATGGGTTCAGATACTCTGATAGTGTTATGTAGAGGCTCATGGATCAAGATTGGGATTTGTCCATCCAAATGACAGAGAGATATACTCTAGGCCCTCTTGTTGATATCACATTGTTATAGCTTATAAGAAAGTGATGGGGATCACTAGAATGTTATATCACGGGAACGAGAAAAGAGTATATGTCGGTAACGAGATAAAACTAGGTATGGGGATACCGATGGTCGAATCTCGGACATGTAAAATATCGCGAGACAAAGGGATTTAGTTACAATGTTAAAGATTCACACGATCACAAGAAGTCGTTGTTGAATGTGTGGGAGTCAGTACAGATCTCCAGGTCCCACTACTGATTATTGATCGGAGAGGGGTCTCGATCATGTCTGCATTATTCACGAACCGTAGGGTGACACACTTAAGGTATACCGACACCATTTGGATCAAATAATATGCCGAAGAAAGAATATCAAAGCACTAGAATTATTTCAATGGAAAGCGGAATTGTTTCAGATGAATTTGCTAAAATTGGTTCTGCATGTGAAATTGAAATGTTGCAAGGGTTTTATGGGAATATTTGTTAACTAATGTAACTAACAAAATTCTGAATAAATTAAATAAAAGAGTTTTATTAAATGAGAGATTTCATTAAATTTGGTGGAAATTTAATGGATTTTGAGTGGGATTTTGAGTGGATAAAATGGAGGGGCATTTGTGTGAGTGGGAGCTCCACTCACATGAATGAGGGAGAGGTGGGGGCACCGACCATTGCCGGCGGGAATGCCCTTTGGGCATCCCCTCCCCTATATAAGGAGCACCTCCTCCTCCTCCTCCACTCTCACACCTCCTCGCGATGGATCTCTCTCCCCCTCTAGAATATTCCCCATGGTTTCGGCTTAGCGAGATAAATTTTCCTGGTGGATTTTTATGGAGCAAGGATTTGCTGCTTTCGCTGCTTTGCTGGAGCGAGGACTCAGAGGTTGTCGGGGTACCAGACGTGTGTGCGATCACGGATGCACCTCTGCTTTGAGGTGCTGGATTTGTTGGTGCTGGACCTGCTGGACTTCATCACGATCTTGAGATCGGCAAGATACATCATCCATGAGAACCAATCTCGTAACGCTCTGTCGGTCTTCGAGGGTAAGTTATATATGGATGTATATCCACCTGTTGCATGTATCTAGATAGGTAGATCTTGGCGCTTAGTTGTTCACATCGTAGGAAAATCTTTGTTTTCTATGCTGCGAACCCAACACGAACACGTAACTAAGGAAAAATTGTCGTGACAACATTGCAAAAGGAAACCCACCACCACGGTCCCACATGCGGCACGCCTCATCACTCGGTTCCCCGCCTTACCACAAGATGGAGGCCTCCACTTGAATGATGGTTGTGGGCTATCGGCGAGCACAGAGAAGGGACTCCACCTACACAATGGCTTTCAAGGTCTCGTCGTTTTGATGAATCACTTGAGCCCTAAGAAATTTTCGGTGCCATGGAGCTAGACCAGTGAGATATTATGCTTTCTTCAAAGGTGGCTGGCCCTGCCCCGCCCCTGTACCTATTTCTAGCTTCTCGGGCGACTAGCCACTCCCCGCACCCACCTGCCTCTCGTTTGGTTGTGCGGTGCATTTGCATCTCTCCACTGCATCTTGAACGACCATTGTTGGCACTATGATCTCCCCCGCATCCTGTAGGTCCGGCAACACAAGGGACATGTAAAAGGAGTGAATATGTTTCTATATTGTTTTCATTTTTTTCACAAGTTTTAGGCTATGCGGATAAATATGGTGAAGCCTATAAACTAAGTGAAACAGCCTATATGATGGCATAAGGTACTTCAAGCACGAAGACTATCACCAAAGTAGATGCTCGGATAGAAATAACTGAGACACACAAAGATAAAGATGTAACCAAGTGTTTAGTCCCTTAGGGGGACTATGTCGTCGTTAAATAGGTGTGGGTTACCACGAATGACCCACAAACACCACAAAGGCTCACATTCTTCTCCTTGAGCCAGTTTCACAAAGAAAAAGTGTAATCACGCGTGGTAGTCCTTGAGGTGACCTCAAAACCTTCACAAACTTTCCACGAGGCAAATCACAAGCCAAAATCCTTTGAGTGTCCCTAGTTGCCTAGGGTATCCCATGAACCAAAGATGAACAAGCTAGCTCTATGAACTCAAGGGGGTGCAATATGGCTTGGTGAGAATGTAGATTAGAACCTAACAACAACAACAACAACAGCAACATCAACCAAGCCTTTTATCCCAATCAAGTTGGGCAGTCTAGATATGAAACCCAAACAGAAACTAGAGAAAAGTGCAAGTGATGGCTCCAAAAAGCACCATATTTCTCTGCGTTTAAACATTCTTTTTCGTCAAGAAATTGACAGTATTCTCTCTTGATTTGCCACTAATGACTAATTATTGGAAACACATGCAAATCCTTCCTTTGATTTATTTTATGCAGGAAACCACACTTTTATTGTGAAATCTGGAGTCATAAATGATGATTTTGAGGAAGTATTCATGATCAAGTATTTCCTGGAGCTGAAGCCAGGTCGCAGCCAGCGTGACGACCACTGGTACGGGCGTACCCTGGCCATACCGTCTGACTGTATGGGGTGGCGGTGGCTTCTTCTCGTCAAACCCTACAATACTCGCAAAGACGCCTATATATTTTGAGGCCCCTGTCGCCGCATAGAGTGCCGCCACTCTCATATTTCATCACAACACCACCAAAGGAGATCCACACCATAGTTCATCCCTTCCATTCTCCATCCTCTCCATTATCCATAGCCATTACTTTGTACTTGAGATCTCCTTGTGATTCGGCAACCATAGTAAGAAGATTTGATTTGAATCTAAGTATTGCACAATGTTTTCTATCGTTGATATTATTGTTATGAGTGAGTAGTCCTCACGGGCTGCGAGTTTGGGAGAAACCTCGCAGTGTTTATGTGTATCTAATCTATGGGAGAATTGTGTATTGGTTCGTAAGAGGGATTTGTATCATTTTTTCTTTATCTATTGCCTTGATCTTTGGACTTGTAGGTACCCAAGATCCCAGAGATTGATCAAGGATTGAGGTGAGATGCTTGGCAAGCGGCGATCTCATAGGAACCTCAGTGAAAGCAAGGGTAGTACGGTATTCGCTTAGCGATCCATTCGGGATCACAACAACATCACCACTTAATTCTTGATCTATGTTTTTGCACTTAATAATCATTTGTAGCCCGGTGCTTCGCAGTGCACTCGGTTGGATAAAAATAATATTTCTATGCCTATGGCCTCTCACGGGCTCTAGTATATTAGGATGTGTTGCCCACAAAAGATTATATCTATTGGAACCTTACACATGAATGTGCTTATTATTATATTTTTTCCCATATGATATGCAGCTGTAGGTGGATCTTCAACCCTGGCCTATCTCCATCCATTGATTCAACCAAAATATAAAGTAAACTAGATTGGTCTAGTAAATGAAGGTACAATCGACAAAACAAAGTCTTGTAGAAGTGTCCTTATTTTTATTCCTTTTGGCATTGTTTCCCAAGGATTCGATAAACCTAGGTCTACTAGGGAAAAGGCTATTATACTACATTCGTAATCTAGATCGAAGGTACCAACCCTTTTTCTGGAGCCGTTGCCGGGGAAGCAATTCGCTATCCTGGTGAGGACACTAAAGACCTTGCTTTTAGATTTAATTTTTGTTTGTAGTTTATTTCTTGTTATTAGTTTAATTTATTGTTATCAATTTGAAAACCCCAAAAAATAGTTACTTGTTTATTTGTTTGTCTTACTATAAAAATACCAAAAAGAAAAGTGATAGGGGTTAACCTCTTGGGTGGCCCGGTCTTCACGGATCTCGTTATCAAATTGATGGGAAAGTGAGGGGAAAGGGAGAAGGTAGCAGAAGAGAACACAGACCTCGTGAAGAACATGATGAACACACGCAAAAAATCACACGATACAAGGCCGATTGCTCCCGAACGGTGGCCACCGATCTGATAGAATCCTCGCAAGGAAAGATCGGTCAACGTGCTCCCTCAAATCCACATCGGAGAGGGAAGAACACCTTGGGGAGGGTCTTGACAGCTTGGAGAAGATATACCGACTCCAAGGCCTTGTACAAATATGGATGCATGATGCAAATTCCAATCGAGGTTGGTGACGATAGTCGGTCCCCTTGGTAAAGGGGATGAGGCAAAACTAGATATTCCACACAAGGGGGTTGTCTTTAGTCTATCATCTATGCCTAAGGGATACATGAAGGGGTGTGGGCTCTATTTATAGGCCAACCACTAAACAAGGGGTAGTTTGGGGATAAAACTAGGGTTTGGACGAGCTAGAGGGGTACATGGGCGGAAGGCCCAGCTGGCGGCACCCATGCCCATCTTGTAGGCTGGAGACTCCGGTGTGTGGGCTGGAGAATCCGGTGTGGTCTGGAGATTCCGGTCAGTCTCTGGTCCATCTCCAGAGGAGCATACAGGTCCCCGGGACGGATTCTGGGGTCGGTCCAGAGGTCATCCGGAGACTCCTATGCGTCGGTCCGGAGTCTCCGTTGTAGCATGCCGGAGACTCTGGTCTTCAGGGCCGGAGACTCCGGTGGTTCAGCTGCTACTCCTTCCGTCTCCTCTTTCAAGCCTCCGTCTTGTCGGGCTTGATGTTCCGGGCTTCCTCCCTTGCCTCCGTACTTGTCGGTGTGAACATATCATCAATATGTGACGGAATATGAAGTATCATACCATTAAATAGGGTAGGAAGTGGGCTCGCATAGAGGGATTCACCTTTCGAGTCCATGACAACTTGGTGTAAGTTGGAGACCTTGATGTGGTAACGACCGTAGGTCGGGCTACATCTACTCCCCCCTTAAAAAAAAGAGTCATCCTCGACTCTACATGCTCATCACAGAGTAGAAGACGTCGAGAGACCTTCTTGATCCTGGGGTTCACCGTATAGTCGTCCTCGCAAAGATTGACTTGACAACACTTCAATGTTCCTTCACCTTCCATGAAGCCTACAAAGCTCACAACAAAAGCAAAGCAACACTCAAAGAGTAGCCAATTCATGAAGATTATAGCATGAGTCATCAATTAGAAGGAAGTTACCTTAGCTTGTAGAGATATCTTGATGAAGGGTAGCCATAGACAACTCTCCGGGGTTCTTCTTGTCAACACATAGTTGGTAGAGGTTGACGTGTATGCATTTATACCTTCACACAACAAAGACCAAGCAAAATATTTTCGTGCGTGATAGAGGATCATGTCATTTGTGGCATGTCCATTCTTGTTCAAAACACTATTAGCATAATACATGTATAGCAAATGGAAAGCATATGCAGGGTCAAAGTGCATGGAAATCGTTTGAACATCATCCAAATGTGGGAACTCGAAAACTCCATACAACGTCTTAGTGCGGCACTCAAAGTATTGGACTAAAATTTCGATAAACATCTTTGATGCAAGAATAGGAGAATTCGGCAAAAACACATGAGGAAAGATATCCAAAGCAACATCATTATGTGTGCAAACCAACAATTGGAAAGAGAAATTGTTCATTATGTTGGATGCCATACACATATCATCAAAAGAAAATATCATGGGAATATGAGTATCCCAAATGGAAGTAAAAAAACATGTTTGCAAACAAACCAAATGAAAGATAAAGAGGTCCTTGTGTTTGTTGCAACAACAAGACGAGATACTTGGAAGTTCTCATGACAATACATGCTCTTAATGGCATTATGGTTGCACACAAAACATTGGAAAGAGAAATTGTTTAACATTTTTGTTGCAACACACAAAGCATCAATATACAATAGCAAAGAAACATGAATGTCACAAGGTGATATAATACCATCAACATGCTTGAAGGTAAAACATAGGAAAGAGAATTTTGTCAACATGAAAGATGCAAAGCATGCAAAATGTATTAGAGTTGGGTTCGATATTGAACTCACTTGTGGAATGCTCTCTAGAGATATTTTTGTCAACTCGTGCTCAACCGAGGTTGACATTCTCGTACGGATAGCTACACACATCATACACCAAAGGAAGAACGTGTGTGCATGGTAAAGAAACACATCATCCATCATGACGTATCTCTTCTTGTGCACATCACCATTAATGTTAATCAAGTATGAAATAGATGCATGGTGAGTATGCAAGTGGGGAACATGCTTATCATGGCAATCATCAAAATCTTCAAAAATTGAGAAATCTATGGGGGCCATCTCATTATAACGCATATGATCAACATTGTTGCAAGCAAATCAAGTGAAATAGTAATTATTCATCTTATTGCAAGAAACGGGAGAAATTGAATGACTATCATGACAAAGCATGTGTGAATCAATTGGAGGATACACAAAAGATGTATAGCATGGCATGTGTATGGAAATAGTATCGCAATCAAACAATTCCACATGATCAATATTATGCAAAGGCAAAGCATCACATGGGAATATGAATTAAGCATGTGTAATGTCACAAGTATCATCCATAGCATGCATATCCTCACAATTCATCATGTCCAGTAGTGGGATCATGGCATCATCAACACCCTTATTTTTACCTTGTTCATACCTCTCATATGAAGTGGGTGTTGTGGTAGTAGTGGCCTCCTTGTGGACGACTTCGTCTTCTTGATGTAGCCATAGCATAGCATCATCGTCGTGCACATGTACATCTTCTCCAATTGAGGCATCATTGCTTCATGGCTTGGCGCGTCATCCATGGAACCTAGCACAGCATAAGAGAACACACTAGAGGTAGAGGGTAAGTCGTTAGAAATCGAAATGGTATCACTTGACCTATCAACTACCACTCTCAACTCACTAGGTGTATCACTCATGCCCTCAAAGTGGAAGCACTCAATCTCGCATAAGGTGGAGTCACTCATCTCACTCTTGTTCTCACTCAAGTGGGCTAAGTGGCTCTCATACTCACATGGTATTCGTACCACATCATCACTCAAGCATATAGGGATAGTGTCACATCCCAAAATTTTCCAAATTTTGAAATGTGAAAAATAAATAAACAAAATAAACAATTGTTGAAATTTAGGGTAAAATGAAACTTTTTGCTTCTAAATGGAAACATCAAAACCCTTCTTGAACAAAATTTGAATTAAAAGGGCATCCAACAAAATTTCAATCAAGTGAAATGCATTCATCAATGAATGTATTGAAATTTAAACAATTGGAAAAGTTAAACCAAAACCCTAAATCTTAATGAAAGAAATCATTTCCAAGATCTCTCTAAGAATATGGATTTGATCCATATAAATTTTTTCAGCAAAACAAACATTTATAAATGATCAAAAATGATAAATAAAAATATTATAAAACCATGGAAATTGGTTTCACTCAATTTGGAGCCATGGATAAAAAATTATGAATTTAATAAGATAAAAGGAAATAATTTCCAAGGCTAATAAAGCTCCTAACTAAAATCAATACCAATTTGTGAGCAAAGTAATCCTAAAAGGATTTAAAAAGATAAACAAATATTAAATAAAATTATACAAATTGGAATCACCAATTTTGGATCTATAAATAAAAAGATATGGATTTTATAAGACGAAGAAAGAAAGAAAGAAATAAGGAATGTTTAAAAGTCAAATTAAATCTTGGCCAAATCCATAAACAAATGGAATAAATATAATTCAAATAAAACAAAGAAATAAAGATTATTTAAATAAAATTATATGGACTTTTAACCAAATTCAATTTTATTTGAATGAAGACAAAATTCCTAAAATAAATGATTAATTAAATCATGAGAAAAATAATTGAAATTGCCAAAATGGATTAAAAGTTATCTAATTAACTTAAAAATAATAAAAGATTAATTAAATAAAATTATATGGTTTGGAACCATATTCAAATTATTTAAATAAAGACAAAAGACCTAATTTAAAGGAGTTATTAAACCATAAGAGAATATTTGAAATATTCTAAAATGGACTTTTAAACACATTAATAAATAACTAAGACCTACTTAAAAGGTTTAGAAAAGGTTTGATAAAAATCTGAATTCAAATTGAGTTTTAAAGCATTTGAATAAAATGAAAACATGAAATAGAAATGGAAAAAGAAAAAGAAACAGAAAAGAAAAAAATATAAAACAGACCCAACCCAGTCCAGCCCAACTGTCTGGCCCAACTAAAGCCCACCCGGGAAATCTCTCTCTCTCCCCCAGATCTTTCTCACCCGCGTCCGTACCCACTCATCTCACTGAGCCCGTGGACCCACGCCACATCAGCATCCTCGTCATCATCTTCCTCACCCGCGTGACCCGTTCCCCCCTCATTTTGCCGTCTATGCCATTGATTACTCGCGTAAATTCGTGTTAATGCCGCCAGTAAATCCTCCCGTGACCACGCCCTACTAAACACCTTCCTCCCCTCTCTCTTTCCCCTCACTCACCACCCCCTTTCCGCCACCAGTCTGCCCCAATAGCTCGCCCAAACCCCCTCTACTCCAACAAACTCCGGTGTGAATTCCGGCGAAGCCCGACCTTCCCTTACTCCCTAGTGCACACGAGCTTGCTCGCCATCACCTAGCGCACCTGCCAGCACCTTCTGCTTGCGCGCGCACGTCCCAGAACATCGGCAACAACTACGTCTGAGCGTCGCTGGTGTCTGCCTCGAGTCCGGTGACTTCTCCCGGTGAGACCTGACCTCCCCTCTCCCTCTAGATGATGCTCGTGTACTCGCCTTTGTCTCGCGCATCTAACGCAGCCCTTGTTTTTCTTATCCCACTCTGCAAGCTCGCCCCCGACGACGGTTGTGCATGCCTGACGACAAGCACAACTCCGGCGAGCGATTCAGGACGACCCCGTGCGCCCCTCGACCAACGGCGACCACCTTGAGCACCGTAGCAACCCCGTGAACCTGGTGAGCCTCTCCCCTTTCTCCCTTGCTTCCTGTTTTCGCCGGAACGTCGCCACCAGAGCGTCACCGCCGCGCATTCGTCGCCAGCACCGCCAGTTCGTGGTCGATGTGCTCCGAGCCGTTAGATCTAAATCTTGCGTGTAAGATTAGATGACTTAAACGAAGGGATATGCTCGATGTGTGCCGTGCAATCTCACTTAAATCCTACGTCCAGTATTGATCAATCCACGCAAAACGGTATCATCCAATAGAATCATTCCACGTGGCCAGACTCTGGTTTTAAAACAGAAAATTAAATCTATTAGATGTTTGAATTTGTAAAATCCATAACTTTTGTACTGCTTGGCCAAAATTTACAAATTTTATATCAATAGATTCAGAAAAATGTGAACATTACAACCATGGCTTTAGTTTAGAATTTTTTTCTAAAAAATTAGGTGTTTTTGCAGAAACATTCGTAGGACTATTTTGTGTATAAAAATTATTCTAAAAATGTTTTTTGAGTAAAACCTTTTGCAAATGGTTTGTTTTAAACTCTCTGACCCTAAAAAATAACTTGTATATTTAAAAATATATTTGGAAAACACTAGAAATTATCCTTTTGATTAAAATCATTTCTAGCAAAACAAAAATGATTTAAATGGCCCATTTTCACTAACTTGATTTTAAATGATTTTGCCACTTTTATAAATGACCAGTAGGTGTTTTAAAATGTTTATAACCTTATTAGAAACCAATTTTCCAAATAAAACAACCTTTGCATGCTTGCATGCATTTCCTTGTTTTTATTATTTTATGTGATGAATTGTTTGAATGCTAGTTTTGAATTTGTGCCTTGCTTGATTGAATTGTAGTGAACTTTGAAGAGTGTGACAATTGCAAGATCAAGGAGTGAACATAGTTTCTCCACTAAAAAGGCGAGTGGTGCTTCATATATTTTGTCCTATTATTTTGACTATGCATTAGTGATATTTTGAGTAGGACTTGCATGGAAATTTTCTAAGTATAAACCATGCCTTGGGAAATCCTAGTAGATGATGCCTTAGTAGAATTTTTCCTAAGTTAAGATTCTTGATACTAGTATGCTTAGCTTAGATAGTATAAAACAAGGGTGGATTATTCATGCTATGAAATATTTTTCTAAGTCTATGACTTGTGTTTTGCTTAATAAAACAACTATGTGAATGAATCACCTGGGTGGAATGGTATGAATGGGTTGTGTTGAGTGGTTACACAAGATGTAAACCTTGTGTATCACACTTGTGGAAAGCCACCCAGGAACAAAGAAATTTGAGATGTTAAGTGTTGAGAAGCTTCTAGTGCAGCCACATGGCAATATGGGCTCTGCTTGGATCATATAGGTTGCAATAACTTAGCCAGATGGACAGAAGGTGGTAGGGATGATAGGTTGTAACGCGTCCATTTGGTCTAAAGGAAGGCTTCTAAAAGATCTTGACTCGATGCATGTCGAGTCTTGTGGGGAAAGTGCACCACCTCTCTCGAGAGTAAAATCTAAGTACTTAGCCGTGTCCCCAGTAATGGACAATTTAAGCATCAATACACTGAAGCTATCAAGGATCTCCTCATCCCAATTTCTAAGTTAAAAACTTGTGGTTGAACAAGGGTAAAGGTTAACCAATTTATATTGGTTGTTCCTTAGGTGATTTGACAAACAAAAACTTAGTGTTTTTCAACTAATAAGGAAAACCTTATTTTGAGCAAAGAAAGCCTCAGCTAAACTTAGCCAAATGCATATAGATGTTAGATACCACTACTCTACCATAGTATCACTTGCCAATACAATTCAAATGTATTGACCCTTGTAGCTGTAAGTTATTATGTTGTAGGTTTGTTTGATGTTAGTGAAGTTTGTTGAGTAGGGATTACAAGTCTACAACCAACATGATTTCCTGTGGAACTTGAAGATGAAGGACTCCATGCTATATAGTTATATCTGCTGCATTGTAATGAGATAGCCAAATGAGCTATGTAAGATGTAATGAATTATTTTATTCTTGGTTATAAAGTTGTAATGTGACCTTTGTTTCTTGATATTACATCTTAAACTATGGATGCTAGCTATTCGATCCAGGGACTTGCATTGTAAACATAGGGATCTCTACCTTATCAGGTTGGGACCTCTACAGATGGTATCGGAGCACTGTGTTGCCTGTAGGATTGTAACCCTAGGATTGGACAAACCCCTTAGAAAAATAGGAGTTGTATTTGTTCAAACTTATTTACAAACAATCTTGTAAACTCTTTCCTCAACATTTTGTTTTGATTCTACATCTCTTACTTTTCAACTTTTTGGACAAAAACTTCAACATGAGCAAAGACTTCACCATCACCAATGACTTCAACTTCAGTTTCACCAAGGACTTCAACTTGGACATCACTAAGGACTACAAGTGAGACAAGAAATATTACTCAAGACTTGGAGAATAAGGAAACACAACTTGGGAGGATCCATCATTACCTTTGAGTTTGTGACCAAGATGCAAGAATTTTTCCAAGGATATCATGATCTTGTTCATGAAGAAACTACTAAGAAGAATGGAATGATCTTAAGTGAACACTATAGTTGGACCACCATACTAGTGTTTAGTTTAGATCGATTTATTGATCACACCAACTTATGTGGTGTAGCAAAAATATTTTGTTGCCTAAAAATATGCTTGAATCTTTTTGTTTGAGTGGAATGCATGATTGTGATTGCTTGCACAATTGCTTGTGTGAATTATTGTGTGTGAGTAGAATTCTTACTCTAGAATTTTTTTTCCTAATCTAATCCCAATCCAACCCAAACAGATGGCTTCTCCAAGAGACTCCAACATCAAGGATGGTAACAACAAACAAGAGATGCACATGAGAGAACAACTACTAGCAACCCAAGCCCAGTTGAATCAAGTGACAACTCAATTTTTAGCCAACAACAATGAGTTAGACCCAGCCATGCAAAAATTCTTGGAAACCCAATCCCAATTGTTGCAAAGGATGACCAAACAGATGATCAACATGGGAAGCAACCTTTCCCAAGGAGATTGTGACAACAATGCTATCAAGGATGATATTATAAAAGGAACTCAAGCTTGCAAAATCTGTGAAGACATAGAACACACTTACATAGAACATATGGACCAATGCCCTAATTGTGAAGAGAAACATCCAACTAGACAATGCCCCACATCTCAAGTTTCTTGTTTCCTATGTGAAGGAAATAATCATGTCCCTATCCAATGCCCTATCTATCCTATAGTTCAATAGATGAATCAAGATAGAATGCATCAAATGTTTAGAAACCTCCATGAAGGAACAACTTCTACCAAGAAGGATGAAGACAAAGTCAAGTCTCAGTTTACACCTCCATACATTGTAACTCACCTTGGTGGGCAAAAGAGCAAACATAGACGTTATCCTAGGAATCGTTCAAGGAACCGAGGAAGTTTTCCCACACTCATGGTGAAATATGAAGAGCATGAACTAAGAGCCCTCCTAGATTTGGAGAAACCCAAGAAAAAGAAGAAATGCCCCAACCCCAGCAAGAAAGACATTATCCAGGAGAAATGTCACAATTGCAAAGATAAGGGACACTATGCCAATGAATGCCCAGAAAATAAGAAGGGCCAAGAAAACAACCAAGAAGTAGTGATACCAAAGATGAAAGAGGATGTTAGCCAAGTGATGTGCAACAAATGCAAAGAGCTAGGCCATTATGCATCACATTTTCCAGAAAAGAAGGAAGACAAGACAAGCAAACCTATGAGAGACATCAACCTTGTCACATGTTTCAAGTGTGGTAACAAAGGACACAATGCAAACAACTGTCTAGAGAAGATACATCAAGACACCAAGTAAGCCAAGATGTAATCTAGTCAAAAATATTTTAAGGGTGGTGGTACCCTAGTTGTCTTGAAGCCAACTTGTAACCTCTAGCCTTCCCGAATCTCGGGACGAGATTCCTTTTAAGGGTGGTAGCCTGTCACGTCCCAAAATTTTCCAAATTTTGAAATGTGAAAAATAAATAAACAATTGTTGAAATTTAGGGTAAAAAGAAACTTTTTGCTTCTAAATGGAAACATCAAAACCCTTCTTGAACAAAATTTGAATTAAAAGAGCATCCAAAAAATTTCAATCAAGTGAAATGCATTCATCAATGAATGTATCTTGAAATTTAAACACTTGAAAAAGTTAAACCAAAACCCTAAATCTTAATGAAAGAAATCATTTCCAAGATCTCTCTAGGAATATGGATTTGATCCATATAAAAATTCAGCAACAAACATTTATAAATGATCAAAAATGATAAATAAAAATATTATAAAACCATGGAAATTGGTTTCACTCAATTTGGAGCCATGGATAAAAACTTATGAATTTAATAAGATAAAAGGAAATAATTTCCAAGGCTAATAAAGATCCTAACTAAAATCAATACCAATATGTGAGCAAAGTAATCCTAAAATATATTTAAAAAGATAAACAAATATTAAATGAAATTATACAAATTGGAATCACTAATTTTGGATCTATAAATAAAAAGATATGGATTTTATAAGAAAAAGAAAGAAAGAAAGAAATAAAGAAGGAATATTTAAAATTCAGATTAAATCTTGGCCAAATCCATAAAAAATATAATCCAAATAAAAAAAAGAAATAAAGATTATGTAAATAAAATTATATGGACTTTTCACCAAATTCAATTTTATTTGAATGAAGACAAAATCCCTAAAATAAATGATTAATTAAATCATGAGAAAAATAATTGAAATTGCCAAAATGGATTAAAAGTTATCTAATTAACTTATAAAGAATAAAATAGTAATTAAATAAAATTATATTGTTTGGACCATATTCAAATTTATTTAAATAAAGACAAAAGACCTAATTTAAAGGAGTTATTAAACCATAAGAGAATATTTGAAATATTCTAAAATGGACTTTTAAACACATTAATAAACAGATAAGACCTACTTAAAAGGTTTAGAAAAGGTTTGATAAAAATCTGAATTCAAATTGAGTTTGAAATCATTTGAATAAAATGAAAACAAGAAATAGAAAAAAGAAAAATAAACAGAAAAGAAAAAATATAAAACAGACCCAACCCAGTCCAGCCCAACTGTCTGGCCCAACTAAAGCCCACCTGGGAAATCTCTCTCTCCCCCAGATCTTTCTCACCCGCGCCCGTACCCCCTCATCTCACTGACCCCATGGACCCATGCCACATAGCATCCTCGTCATCATCTTCCTCACCCGCGTGACCCGTTCCCCCCTCACTTTGTCGTATGCCGTTGATTGCTCGCGTAAATTCACGTTAATGCCGCCAGTAAATCCTCCCGTGACCATGCCCTACTAAACGCCTTCCTTCCCTCTCTCTTTCCCCTCACTCACCACCCCCTTTTCGCCACCAGGCTGCCCCAATTGCTCGCCCAAACCCCCTCTGCTCCAACGAACCCTGGTGTGAATTCCGGCGAAGCCCGACCTTCCCTTACTCCCTAGTGCACACGAGCTTGCTCGCCATCGCCTAGCGCACCTGCCAACACCTTCAGCTTGTGCGCGCACGTCCCAGAACATTGGCAACAACTACGTCTGAGCGCCGCCGCTATCTGCCTCGACTCCGATGACTTCTCCCGGTGAGACCTGACCTCCCCTCTCCCTCTCGATGATGCTCGTGTACTCGCCTTAGTCTCGTGCATCTAACGCAGCCCTTGTTTTGCCTTAGCCCGCTCTGTAAGCTCGCCCCCGACGATGGTCGTGCATGCCCGACAACAAGCATAGCTCTGACGAGCGATTCAGGACGACCACGTGCGCCCCTCGACCAACGGCGACCACCTTGAGCACCGCAACAACCCCGCGAACCCGGTGAGTCTCTCCCCTTTCTCCCTTGCTTCTTGTTTTCGCTGGAACATCGCCACCAGAGCGTCGCCGCCGCGCATTCATCGCCAGCACCGCTAGTTCCTGGTTGATGTGCTGCGAGCCGTTAGATCTAAATCCTGCGTGTAAGATTAGATGAATTAAACAAAGGGGTATGCTCGATCTGTGCAGTGCAATCTCACTTAAATCCTACAGCCAGTATTGATCAATCCACGCGAAACGGTATCATCCAATAGAATCATTCCACATGGCCAGACTCTGGTTTTAAAACAGAAAATTGAATTTATTAGATGTTTGAATTTGTAAAATCCATAACTTTTGTTCTGCCTGGCCAAAAATTACAAATTTTATATCAATAGATTCAAAAAAATGTGAACTTTACAACCATGGCCTTAGTTTAGTATTTTTCTTCCAAAAAATTAGGTGTTTTTGCAGAAACATTTGTAGGACTATTTTGTGTATAAAAATTATTCTAAAAATGCTTTTTGAGTAAAACCTTTTGCAAATGGTTTGTTTTAAACTCTCTGACCCTAAAAACTAACTTTTAGATTTAAAAATATATTTGGCAAACACTATAAATTATTCCTTTGATTAAAATCGTTTCTAGCAAAACAAAAATGATTTAAATGGCCCATTTTCACTAACTTGATTTTAAATGATTTTTCCACTTTTATAAATGACCAGTAGGTGTTTTAAAATATTTATAACCTTATTAGAAACCAATTTTATAAATAAAATAACCTTTGCATACTTGCATGCATTTCCTTGTTTTTATTATTTTATGTGATGAATTGTTTGAATGCTAGTTTTGAATTTGTGCCTTGCTTGATTGAATTGTAGTGAAATTTGAAGAGTGTGACAATTGCAAGATCAAGGAGTGAACATAGTTTATCTACTAAAAAGGCAAGTGGTGCTTCATATATTTTATCCTATTATTTTGACTCTGCATTAGTGATATTTTGAGTAGGACTTGCATGGAAATTTTCTAAGTATAAATTATGCCATGGGAAATCCTAGTATATGATAGCTTAGTAGAATGTTTCCTAAGTTAAGATTTTTTCTACTAGTATGCTTAGCTTAGCTAGTAGAAAACAAGGGTGGATTATTCATTCTATGAAATATTTCTAAGTCTATGACTTGTGTTTTGCTTAATAAAACAACTATGTGAATGAATCACCTGGGTGGAATGGTATGAATGGGTTGTGTTGAGTGGTTACACAAGGCCTAGGATGTCAACCTTGTGTATCACACTTGTGGAAAGCCACCTAGGAACAAAGAAATTTGAGATGTTAAGTGTTGACAAGCTTCTAGTGCAGTCACATGGCAATATGGGCTCTGCCTGGATCATATAGGTTGCAATATCTTAGCCAGATGGACAGAAGGTGGTAGGGGTGATAGGTTGGAACGCGTCCATTTGGTCTAAAGGAAGGCTTTTGAAAGATCTTGTCTCGATGCATGTCGAGTCTTGTGGGGAAAGTGCACCACCTCTCGAGAGAGTAAAAATCTAAGTACTTAGCCGTGTCCCCGACAATGGACAATTTGAGCATCAAGACATTGAAGCTATCAAGGATCTCCTCATCCCAATTTCTATGTTAAAAACTTGTGGTTGAACAAGGGTAAAGGTTAACCAATTTCTATTGGTTGTTCCTTGGGTGATTTGACAAACAAAAACTTAGTGTTTTTCCACTAATAAGGAAAACCTTATTTTGAGCAAAGCAAGACTCATCTACACTTAGCCAAATGCATATAGATGTTAGATACCTCTACCATAGTATCACTTGCCAATATACAATTCAAATGTATTGACCCTTGTGGCTGTAACTTATTACGTTGCAGGTTTGTTTGATGTTAGTGAAGTTTGTTGAGTTTGGATTACAAGTCTACAACCAACATGATTGCCTGTGGCACTTGAAGATGAAGGACTCCATTCTATATAGTTATATTTGCTGCATTTTAATGAGATAGCCAAATGAGCTATGTAAGATGTAATGAATTATTTTATTCCTGGTTATAAAGTTGTAATATGAACTTTGTTTCTTGATATTACATCTTAAACTGTGGATGATAGCTATTCGATCCAGGGACTAGCATTGTAAACACATGGATCTCTACCTTATCAGGTTGGGACCTCTACAGATAGGGAAAATCTCATACTCAACCGTCTTGTGGCCATCTTGTAGTAGTGGTGGAAGTAGGCTCATGTTGTTGTCAAGAGCGGTGCTCGGAACGAATTCATCACATATGTGGCCTTGGCTTCCTACATCTTGGAGTGTAGACATCCTCTTGCCGTACTCAACCAACTTGGCAAAGTAGAGGTCTTCATTTTCCTCATTTGCGAGGCCGTGGAAGTCAAGCGTAGGCGTTGAAGCTTGATGGCGTAGACGAAGGCTTGCTCTTGATGCCATTGTGGTGGTGGCACTAGTAGTTGAAGGTGGCTTATGATGGTGTCGACGGAGGTCATTGATACGTCGGAAACATATCTATAATTTTTATGTTCCATGCTTATTTAGTATCTACTTTGCTTTTCTTTGTCTACACTTTGAGGTGGTTTTATATCTTTTCTGGAACTAACCTATTAACAAGTTAACACAGTGCCAGTTGCTTGTTTTCTTCTATTTTTGGTTCTAGAAAGGCAGAAAATCAATATTATCGGAATTGGATGGGACAAAAGCCAAAGTCAATATTTTACCGTGGGCAACACGAAGTCCAGAGGAGAGACGGAGAGGCAAACCAGGGTGGCCAGACCCCCCCTAGGCGTGGCTAGGGTGGGCCTGCGCCTGGGCAGGGTGTGGCCCCCCTGGTTGCCTCTGAGCGTCGCCACCTCGCCTATAAGAAGCCCCCAATGCAGAAACCCTAGGCACCCGAAAAAACTCCACGAAACCTTCTGTAGCCACTGCCACCATCGTCCCTAGATCTGGGGGATCTGAAGTTCTTCCCGGCACCCTGCCGGAGGGGAAATCATCCCGGAGGCCTTCTTCTCCGGTATGAAGCGTGAGTAGTTCCACCTTGGACTACGGGTCCATGTAGTAGCTAGATGGTTGTATCTCCTCCTTGTGGTTTGATGTATAGATCTTGTGAGATCCATTCATGGTCAAGATCTAATCTATTTGTAATCATGCATGTTGTGTTTGCGGGAATCCAATGGATATTGAGATTACTATGTCAGATTGATTAATGGTTTTGTCTTATTGATTCTATCATGTATGTGTTGTTTGTGATCTTGCATGCTCTCCGTTGTTAGTAGCTATCTTGGCCAAGTAGTTGCTAGTGACTCCAAGAGGGGGTATTTCTGCTCGATAGTGGGTTCATGCCTCTATTTAATCAAGGGAAGTGACAGAAATCTCTAAGGTTGTAGATGTGTTGTTGCTACTAGGGAGAAAACAATGGTCTCTTGTTCATGGAACAAGTGGATTGTTTACCTTACACACTTTGCTTAAAGCAGTTGTCTGTTGCTTGCAACTTAATACTGGAGGGGTTTCGGATGATAACCCAAAGGTGGACTACTAGTCATAGATATAGTTGGATGGCGGTCTATGTATCTTGTTGTATTGCCCAATCAAATCTCATAGGATCTTTTTGTCTGGTATTGCATTGTTATGCCTTGCTCAATTTCTGTCAATTGCCCTGCTGTAATTTGTTTACCCTTCATGCCATGTTGTTTATCCAAGGAGAGCACCTCTAGTGAACTATGGACCCCAGTCCAATCTTTACCATTGATACATCTTCCACTGTTACTGTTTACTTGCTGCAAACCACCATTACCTTCCACACCATACAGTTAATCCTTCATTACAGGAAACACGTGAGCTTGACAACCTCACTGTTTGTTGGGACAAAGTCTTGAGTTTGTGTTGTGCAGGTTTCCATGTTGCTTGCAACAGCTTTGAGACGTTTCCTTCCTCCTAATGGTTCGATAACATAGGTCTCTACTGCGGTAAAACTTGATGCTGTGCTCATCACACCTTGCTCTTGGGGTTTCCAACGAAGTGCACCAAGCATAGCCAACAAGACTTTCTGGCACCGTTGTCGGGGAGGCCAAGGACGTCTTCACAAGGGGAGTCCGCCACTTCCTTTCTCTTTACTTTGTTTTTAGTTAGTTTAGTTTCTTTTGCTTGGTTTTGTTTGCCTCTTTTCAAAAACTCCAAAAAATTAGTCTAGCTTGGTTTGCTTTCTTTATTCAAAAACACAAAAAAATTAGTTTCTACCCTAGTTTCTACCATGTCTGGTCTTAGACCAATATTTATTTCACCTATGGAAGAGATCCCTACTTTTAAGCAAAAAAGTGAAGAGAGTTTTAAAGAAGCTTGGTTTGGAATCTCCGCTTTATAGAGGGAAACTAAGCCTAAAATGAGTCTTAGCTTGGTTATTGATAGTTTATACCGCAGTATTGCTCTTCGTTATAGATATGCTTTGGATGCTGTGGCTGAGAAAGATATTTTTCTATGTACTGAGGATGAAACTTTTGATGCCATAAAGAAATTGATTATAATTTATAGTACACCTGGCAAGTCTGATTCCTCTTTCACAAATATTTTTGCTAGGTTGAACACTCTTGAGACTAGTATTGCTGCTATGAATAGTTGCTATCACACACTTAGGGCGTACCATGATTATGTTCCAATAAATTTTGAGCCTTCAAAGTGGTTTCCCACAATCAAAGTCTCTATAAATACTACATGTCTTGATGCTCGTTGTGATATCATGTCTGAATTTTGACTCATGCCTAAAGATATCTATGAATCTTTGAGTCTCTGGGGGCTTTCTGAAGGAGGAGAGGAAATCTCACTTACTAATAATGCCACTTTATTTCCCATTGGAATAGATGAAGGTGTGTTTACAAAAATCTCAGGAAAAATGGTGTATTATCTTGTTATTGAATGTGTAGGCAAAGGACATATCACACTTGGAAGATCCCTTCTGAAAAACCTTGGAGCAATAATAGATGTGGGAAAATGCATTATGCATTTTGCTCCTCTAGTAAGCAACCATATCTTCCCTAAAGAGAAGAAGAAAGGTAAGAAAGGAAAGAACAAGAGGGTTAATGCCTCATTTGAAAATACTTGATTCTTCTTGCTTCTTGTGCCTAACTTAAAGGCGTTAAAGAAAAGTACTTGTTGGGAGATAACCAAAGAGTTTCCTTGAGTCTAGGAAGTTATTACTTCAGTAATGACCTCTCCTTATCCTTTTTGTTTGCTTTTTGTCCCAAGAATGACCTCTAATAATAGGAAAGTAAGATTTGGGGAGTTGCTATCCCGAAACAGATTTCTGTCCTCCATCATAAAAAATCGCGAGGAGTCTCCATAAGTTGGATAGAGCTGAAAATTTACGAATAAATCCCCCAGTATGTTAGATAACTTTCGTTAGTTCAACACTTGTTGATTTTAGCAATAGAAGATTTTTGAAAAAATCGGTTTCTACCTGCTTGTCTGTTTTGACAGATTTCTACCATTATTAGCATTTGCTTCTTATCGATTTCTTTTTGAGTTCTCTTTTGGGGAATTGAGATTTTTAAGGAAGTTGCTTCAGTAGCTTGTGTTCTTAGTGAAAAGTCTTGCTGTTCCAAAGCTTTGCCTAAAGGTCTATTATCTTTTGAATACACTAATGTTGCTAATGAAGATTGTGTCAAGTTTTGTATGAAGGAAAAAATTTCAAGTGTAGAGAGAGAATGATGTAATGAGATGAAGAATGGACAAAAGCTCAAGATTGGGGATGCCACCACGGTGTCACACCAAGAAATATCCAAGAGGTACAAGCGTCAAAGCATCTCCTTCTTCATCAATATAAAGCTCAGGTCTGTCTAGACACTTCATTTTTATTATTTCATGCACAATTGTGTTGTTCTTGGAGCGTCTTAGTTTTTGTTTGATTTGCTTAGTTTGTTTAGTTTGCTTGAATAAAGTAGTTTGGACCCCCGTTCTCGCTGTGTTGTTTCAAATGAGTCAATTGGTTTTGGAAAGGAGTAGGAAGTTCCTGCTTGAAAGTGCAAGAGGAGCTTGCATTGACTATGACTTAGACTTTAGCATGATATGCTAGGTGTTGTTTTGACCTTATGCTTAGTGATTATTGCTGTAGCATTTATTGTTCCAAACAATTGGAATTGCTTACTGTGCCTTGATAGAATTATGTGTTGTTTTAGCATGCAAAATCATAGTATTGTGGTATTCTCCTTTGATGATTTGTTTGGGTTGACTTGGCACATGCTCACACCATGTTATGACTATGAACAAGTCACCATAGCCTCTATGATCATTTAGTCCTTGACTTTTAGTACCACTCTATGCTTTGATTAGTAATGTTTTGTCGCTCTGCGTGATTATGGCCATTATTGCTCTCTTAGTTGGTTGCTCCCAGTCTTTTGCTAGCCTCCACTTGTATGAGTAAGCTCTACTCATGCTTACAACTGCCAAGAAACCAATTTATTCCAAAGTGTCCACTATAAATTCCTATGCATGCTGTGTTACACCATTCCAAGTATATTCTTGTTTTCAGCTATCTTCCATTTAAAAACTATTTTGTTATGTGAAAACTTAGTGATTAAAGCCCTCACAAACTTGATGGCACACTTTATATTCTTTGCCCCTAATAAACTTGAACCATTGTGTCCTCTATGTTGTATATGCTTGCACTTATACGTTGGAATTAGCAGAACCATGCTGTCATGGGGAACGCTTTCAACGTTGCACTTGTACTTTGTACTCAGTTGATATCATGCTCTTTTGTCTATGGATATCACCGGTGTGAAATAAAAATGGAGCTTGTAAGTCCATGGAGTTATGTATTTTGTGTTAGAGAAACACCTAGGACGCTAGCCTAAGCATGCCTAATCATGGTGGAAACTTGCAGCATCACCATAGTGAGCTATCTATGAAGCATCCTCAATAAAAAGCTGTCCATATAGTAAATAAAAAGATCGCTCAGATGCGCATTTTCTGCTTTCCTTGTCATTTTGGTTATGGGATAGCTCCTGTACCATGTGCAAGGGGTACCCCGTTGGCGGTTCTTTATGATACACATGTACTTACAATGACAGGAACTTATAGGTGACTGAAGTTGAGTAGCATGAGGTGTGGACCTCGTATTCAAGGGACATGATATTGCCAACTTATACTTTGTCAAGCATATACTCCATAGTTTGTTCACTTTAACCTGAATCACTTCAAGGTTCTTATGATAGGGGAAATGAGGGATGAAAGCTAACAAGTACCATAATTTTTGCAAGCTCTTTTTGAAACTTGAAATCCCCGCTTCCATTTATGAAGGGTCTTTCTTCCACTATTATGTTGAGTCTCCACCTTCTAACTTTAGGCACCATTAAGAGAGCATAGTTGTCATTCTTAGTTCTATGTGCAGTGTCCCAAAACTTATTGATTGATGCATATTGTGATATTACTTGTTCTTGTGCTATTTGTTTATAGTCACTCTTATGAACTTTGAAGGTGTCCTATGCATCTATTTGCTACTCTATGAGGGACAAGCTGATTGCCAATATGCTATGTTTTCTATATGTGAAACAAACAAACGTTTTTCAATGCATACTATTCATGATCTTTGTTTGTAGCCTTTCATGTTGCATGCATAGTTACTTTGTCTTATTGTTAGAACTCCATCTTTCATGCACATGTTTAGAGTTCTTTGATCCCAACTTTTAATGCTTGCAAATGGTTTGATCTTTATTGTGAAGGTGCATGTAACCTCAAAAATTATTCTTTTTATCACTTACCTACTCGAGGATGATTAGGAGTTAAGATTGGGGATGCTTGATACGTCGGAAACATATCTATAATTTTTGATGTTCCATGCTTGTTTAGTATCTACTTTGCATTGCTTTGTCTACACTTTGAGGTTTTTTATATGTTTTATGGTACTAACCTATTAACAAGATGCCACAGTGCCAGTTGCCTGTTTTCTTCTGTTTTTGGTTCCAGAAAAGCTAGTAAGGAAATATTCTCGGAATTGGACGCGACAAAAGCCAAAGTCAATATTTCACCATGGAGAACACGGAGTCCAGAGAGACGGAGGGGAGCCACAGGGCGGCCGCACCCCCCGGGCGCGGGCCCACCCTAGGCCGCGCCTAGGCAGGGTGTGGCCCCTGGCCGCCTTCTAGCCTCGCCTCTTTGCCTATAAGAAGCCCCTGATGCCTAAACCCTAAGTACCCGATCAATATTCCATGAAACCGTCTGTAGCCTCCGCCACCATCGTCCCTAGATCGGGGGGATCTGAAGCTCTTCCCGGCACCCTGCCAGATGGGAGATCATCCCGGAGGCCATCTTGTTCATCATGCCAGCCTCCGGTATGAAGCGTTAGCAGTTCCATCGGATCCCCGCAAACACAACATGCATGATTACAAATAGATTAGATCTTGATCATGAACAGAGCTCACAAGATCTAGACATGAAAGCACAAAGGAGGAGATACAACCATCTAGCTACTACATGGACCCGTAGTCCAAGGTGGAACTACTCACGCTTCATACCGGAGAAGAAGGCCTCCGGGATGTTCTCCCCTCCGGCATGGTGCCGAGAAGAACTTTAGATCCCCCTCGATCTTGGGACGATGGTGGCGGCGGTTACAGACGATTTCGTGGAGTTTTGATCGGGTGCCTAGGGTTTCTGTGTCGGGGGATTCTTATAGGTGAGGCTGGGAGGTGGCCGGGGGGGCCACACCCTGCCTAGGCGCGGCCTAGGGTGGGCCCGCGCCTAGGGGGGTCTGGCCACCCTGTGGCGCCCCTCCGTCTCTCCTCTACACTCCGTGTAGAATATTGATTTTCTGCCTTTCTGGAACAAAAAACAGAAGAAAACAGGCAACTGGCACTGTGGCAACTTGTTAATAGGTTAGTTCCAGAAAACATATAAAAACACCTCAAAGTGTAGACAAAGCAATGCAAAGTAGATACTAAACAAGCATCGAACATAAAAAATTATAGATACGTTTCCGACGTATCAAGCATCCCCAAGCTTAACTCCTGCTCTTCCTCGAGTAGGTAAGTGATAAAAATAATAATATTTGAGGTGACATGCACCATAAAAACCAAGATCAAACCATTTGCAAGCATTGAAAGCTGGGATCAAAGAACTCCAAACATGTGCATGAAAGATGGAGTTCTAACAGTAAGACAAAGTAACTATGCATTCAACATGAAAGGCTACAAACAAAGATCATGAATAGCATGCATGGAGAAACGTTTGTTTGTTTCACATACAGAAAACATGGCATAGTGGCAATCAGCTTGTCCCTCATAGAGTAGCAAATATATGCATAGGACATCTTCAAAGTTCATAAGAGTGACTACATACAAGTAGCACAAGAACAAGTAATATCACAATATGCATCAATCAATAAGTTTTGGGACACTGCACATAGAACTAAGAATGGCAACTATGCTCTCTTAATGGTGCCTAAAGGTAGAAGGTGGAGACTCGACAATAGTGGGAGAAAGGCCCTTCATAAAGGGAAGCGGGGATTTCAAGTTTCAAAAAGTGGTTCCAAAAATTATGGTACTTGTTAGCTTTCAGCCCTCATTGCCCCTATCATAAGAATATTGAAGTGATTAAGGTTAAAGTGAACAAACTATGGAGTATATGCTTGACAAAGTATAAGTTGTCAATATCATGTCCCTTGAATACGAGGGCCACACCTCATGCTACTCAACTTCAGTCACCTGTAAGTTCTTGTCATAGTAAGTACATGCGTATCATAGATAACCGTCAACGGGGTACCCATTGCACATGGTACAGGAGCTATCCCATAACCAAAATGACAAGGCAAGCAGACAATGAGCATCTCAGCGATCTTTTTATTTACGATGTGCATAGCTTTATATTTAAGATGCTTCACAGAATGCTCATTATGATGATGATGTAAGTTTCCACCATGATTAGGCATGGCTTAGGCTAGCGGACCAGGCGTTTATCTAACACAAAATATATAACTCCATGTACTTACAAGCTCCCTCTTTATTTCACACCGGTGATATCCATAGACAAAAGAGCATGATATCAACTGAGTACAAAGTACAAGTGCAATGTTGAAAACGTTCACCATGACAACATGGTTCTGCTAATTCCAACGTATAAGTGCAAGCATATACAACATAGACGACACAATGGTTCAAGTTTATTAGGGGCAAAGAATATAAAGTGTGCCATCAAGTTTTTGAGGGCTTTAATCACTAAGTTTTCACATAACAAAATACTTTTTAATTGGAAGATAGCTGAAAACAAGAATATACTAGGAATGGTGTAACACACCATGCATAGGAATTTATAGTGGACACTTTGGAATAACTTGGTTTCTTGGAAGTTGGAAGCATGAGTAGAGCTTACCCATACAAGTGGAGGCTAGCAAAAGACTGGGAGCAACCAACTAAGAGAGCAGTAATGGCCATAATCATGAAGTGCGACAAAACATTACTAATCAAAGCATAGAGTGGTACTACAATTCAAGGACTAAATGATCATAAAGGCTATGGTGACTTTTCATAGTCATGACATGGTGTGATCATGTGCCAAGTCAACACAAACAAAGCATCAAAGGAGAATACCACAATACTATGCTTTTGTATGCTAAAACAACGTGTGATTTCTTCAAGGCACACTAAGAAATCCCAATTGTTTGGAACAAGACAAGCTACAACAATAATCACTAAGCATAAGGTCAAAACAACACCTAGCATGTCATGCTAAATTCTAAGTCACAGTCAATGCAAGCTCCTCTTGCACTTCCAAGTAAGAATTTTCTACTCCTTTCCAACACCAATCGACTTATTTGAAATAACACAGCGCGAACGGGGGTCCAAACTACTTTATTCAAGCAAACTAAACAAACTAAGCAAAGCAAACGAAAACTAAGACGCTCCAAGAACAACACAACTATACATGAAACGATAAAAATGAAGTGTCTAGACAGACCTGAGCTTTTTATTGATGAAGGGGATGCCTTGGGCATCCCCAAGCTTTGACGCTTGTACCTCTTGGATATTTCTTGGGGTGACACCGGGGTGGCATCCCCAAGCTTGAGCTTTTGTCCATTCTTCATCTCATTACCTCTTTCTCTCTCTACACCTGAATTTTTTCCTTCATACAAAACTACACACAATCTTCATTAGCAACATTAGTGTATTCAAAAGAAAATAGACCTTTAGGCTTAGATTTGGAACAACAAAACTTTTCACTAAGAACACAAAATACTGTAGCAACTCCTTCAAAAAGCTCAATTCCCCAAAAGAGAACTCAAAAAGGAATCAATAAGAAGTAAATGCAAATAATGGCAGAAATCTGTTAAAATAGACCAGCAGGTAGAAACCGATTTTTTAGAAAATCTTATGTTGCTCAAATCAAAAAGTGTTGAACGAACAAAAGTTATCTAACATACTAGGGGATTTATTCGTAAATTTGCATCTCAATACTACCTACATAGACTCCTCACGAATATTTATGATGGAGGACAGAAATCTGTTTCGGGACAGCAACTCCCCAAATCTTACTTCCCTCTCATTAGAGGTCATTCTTGGCACAAAAAGCAAACAAAAAGGATAAGGAGAGGTCATTACTGAAGTAATAACTTACAAGACTCAAGGAAACTCTTGGGTTATCTCCCAACATGTACTTTTCTTTAACGCCTTTAAGTTAGGCATGATAGTTTGAGAAGATGCTCACAAAAGAAGTATGAATTGAAGTAAAAGAGAGCATCAAGAAGAAAATTCAAAACACATTTAAGTCTAACCCACTTCCTATGCATAGGAATATTGTAAGAAAATAAATCAAAGAAGCACAAAGCAACAAGCATAGGAAAGCAAAACAAGTGCAACTTCAAGATTTTCAACATAAAGAAGGGAAACTTAATATTGTTGAGATACATAAGACCATGTTTCCCTATCTCATAATAACTTTCAGTAGCATCATGAATAAACTCAACAATATAACTATCACATAAAGCATGCTTTTCATGATCCACAAACACATAATTTTTATCAAGCTAAAAAATAGTGCGATAAAAACCTTCAAACCCACTTTTAGCAATTTTATAATAAGGTAACTAATCATTCAACATAGGACCATCATCTAGAGCTTGATCATAAACATTTTCTAAGCAAAACTCCTTAGTACAATGCATTTCGAAGTTAGGCACAAATATAGGATTATCATAGATAAAAGGAGCATAACTATTATCACAAGTTTTACCCATAGCAGATATTTCAAAAGAATCCATAGGAACATAAGATTCATCCTCCTTTGGTAAACATGGGGGACAATCAAAGAATGTAAGAGGTAAAGAGTTACTCTCATTAGAAGGTAGACATGGGTAGATCCATTCTTCCTCCTCTTGACCATCACTCTCCTCCTCTTTTTCATCTAATGAGCTTTTAGTTTCAGCAATTTCTTCTTCCATAGGCCCCTGCAAGGCATTAGTCTCTTCCATTTGTGGAAAGCACCTATTAAAATATTCAAGAATATAGCCATTTTCTTCCTTATAATTATCAAAGCAAAATTTAAGTATCTCATAAACCTCATATTCATAAGGCGCATCATCAGTATTTTCAAGCAAACTGGCAAGTTCAAATGCACCCTTGAAAGCAATAAATTCTTCGATTTGTTCCACATCATAAAAGTCATAATTTCCTTTATATGGTAACATTATTATTATACTCACATTGAAAAGGCAGGTGTTTATACCTTCTACAGCAACAAGATTTATCAAAGCAATAAGTAACATTATAAGTAGAGCACACCTCTATAGCAATAGTATTCAATTTATCAATTTGTTCCCATAAGTGTTTCCCTTTTTGTGACAAACAGTGTTCCTTATAATAATATTTTTCTTCTTCCGTGAACCCACTTTGCCAATAAGAACTAGTTTCAAAGAAACCATCCATTGATAGAAATCATGACCAAGCAAGGCAATAACAAACAAACAACTAGAGTAGGAACTAATTTTTGTGTTTTTGATAAGAGAAAGCAAACCAAACCAAACTAAACTTTTTTTTTAGTTTTTGATAAAAAGAGGCAAACAAAACCAAGCAAAAGAAACTAATCAAACTAAAAACAAAGTAAAGAGAAAGGTTGAGGAGGACTCCCCTTGTGAAGACGTCCTTAGCCTCTCCGGCAACGGCGCCAGAAAACTTGATGGCACCCGGTGTCAACGTGGGAGAGCTTCATTGTAAACCCCAAGATCAAGGTGTGATGAGCACAACAGCAAGTATTCCCTCAGTAGAGACCGGGGTTATCAAACCAGAAGGAGGAAGGTGAAAGAACATTTCATAATCCCTAGTGTTTTGTGTGTTAGATAACAATATCAAGGATTATTTAACGTGTGTTGAAGTGCTGCAGATCTGTTCACTAAGAAGGGAAGGAAACTGCTTTCTGGGGGGCCGGATAATCCGCCCCTCCCAGGGGCGGATAATCGGCCCCAACCCTCTTTCAAGAGTGTGACACCCACAGAGAGGGGGCGGAGTTTGTGGCCGGATTTTCCGGCCCTGCCGGATAGTCCACCCCTTGGGGGAGGATAGTCCGCCCCCTCGAGGACTTCCTTCAAGCCAAGGCCTGCGTCGCTCTCTTGGGGGGCGGAGTTTCCCTCGGACTTTCCGTCCCTTGGGCGGACTTTCTCCCAAGGGCGGATAGTCCGCCCCTGGTGGGGGCGAATAATCCGCCCCTCTGGAAATTTCTTCAAAGTCAAGGCTGCGTCGCTCTCTGTATAGGGGGAGGAGTTTTCCCCGGAGTTTCCGTCCTGGGGGGCGGATTTTCTCCCCAGGGCGGATAGTCCGCCCCAAAGGGGGGCGGATAATCCGCCCCCAAACTTCTCCAACGACTAGTTATGGGCAGGGGGTATTTAAGCCTATCTTCCCCCACTGGCCAGAACTCTTGGTTTATTCGAAAAAGACAAGATCTGGTATGCAACCTTCATCCAAGAGTGCTCCACCTAGATCCACCCAAAGAACCCGTTCCTTGGGGAATCGAAGGAGGAGAACCCGATCTTCATCATTAGAAATCAAGCGCTTCATCTCCTCTCCATTCATTTGGAGAATCATTGATCTAGTATTTCTTGCAAATACCTAGATCCTTGTTTTTGTTTATATTGATAAACCTTGTTCTTGTGACAGCTTGTTGTCATCTCGGGAGCCCCCAATTTAGTTGTGTGTGTGTGCCCCGGTAGCGTTGTAAAAGGCACCGGTTCCCGCCTCGAAGGGATCCAATAGTGGAGAAGGTGGATCAGGCCTCTCATGGCGAGATCCATCGGAGAATAGGGTGAGGCCTATTGTGGCGTGGTGGTCTTAGAACCGCCCACCCCTCCAACGTAGATGTACTTCCCTTAACAAGGAAGGAACTGCGGTAAAATAAATCCCCGTGTCTCCGCGTGCTCCACTACGGTTCCCTCGCTCCTCTCTTTACGTGCTTAGTAGCTAGGGTTGCATATAGGGAAATTCTTGTAGTTACATATCTAGAGAATTTACTTTGTGTCAAGCCTAAAATTGAAAAAGTATTAAAAATTGGTTAGCACCTGTTCCCCCCTCTAGGTGCCCATATGATCCATTTCAATTGGTATCAGAGCCTCGGCTCTTATTTCGGGCTTAACCGCCTAAGAGAAGTATGGGTTCCAAGGTAGATGGGAGTGATGCTCCGGATGTAGTCACCATGAACGATCTCAAGACGCTGGAAACAACCTTGGTGAGTTCAATGGAGGCTAAGATGGAAGAGATGCGTCAATTGATAATGCGTCTCTCCACATCCACAGCATCACCTCCATCTAACTCTGAGGCTACCACTCCGTAATCCAAGGAAACGGGTAAAACCGATTCCAAAGAGAACGGAGTGGTTGGTGATGACACTAGCAAGAGATCCTCCTCGAAAAAGGATAGTGGTAAGGATGAATACAATGAGGTTTCTCTTGTGTATTCTCCTGATCCACCTATCCCTCACCCACACATACATAATAGGGGTGATCCACCCAAACTATCTGCATCTAGTTTTTCTCAATGGCAATTTTTGATGAAATCTCATGTGTGCAGTTCCTCCATTGAGTTGTGGAAAATCATAGAAAAAGGTCTTCATGTTGGAAATCCCAACAATCTCACAAGAAGAGAAGTTGTCGATAGCCAACTCAATGCTACAGCTCTACACATGATACAGCTTGGTGTGGGTGACAAAGACATGCCACACATTCAGCATCTTAGCACAGCTAAGGAAGCTTGGGATGCCCTCACTGAGCTCTTCATCGGAAATGAAAGTATGAGAAGGAATAGATATGATGCTTTGAGCAACGAAGATGAAGGATTTTATATGTTGGATGGATAAGACCACGAGGACATGTATAGGAGGCTCAAGGCAATAGCCACAACCTTCAGAAACCACGGTGCAACTCATGTTGATGATGCATGGATCAAGCGCAAGTACGTCAGTGCTCTTATGCCATTTGAGACCACAGATTTGAAAAGTCTCCAAGGTAGGCATAACTATCACCTCATGACATCCAATGACGTAATGCAAGAAATGGCCGCTTTCAAAGTGGCTGCCAAGAATGCCGAAGATGCTCGTGCTCGAGCTATGGGGATGCAAAAGGGGGTCAACGTGGCCTTGAAGACTAGTGTGATTAATCATGATGAATATGCCATAGAAGGTCTGGACTATCCCGAGGATATAAAAAGGATCCACGGACAATACTTGGCACTTTATGCTAGAAACTTTTGGAAATATCCAGCCAAGGCTAAAGCTGAACTAGAACGCAAGAGTGGAGCCTATGGAAGAAAAGAAAATGGTCCCAAGCTGAGAACATGTTTCAACTGTGGTGACCGGCTGCACTTTGTAGCTGAGTGTCCATATCAAAGTAGGGAAGATAATGGAGGAAGACTTATTTTCAAGGACAAGTCAAAGGCTCCACGCAAGAAACAGTTTGTAAAGAAAAATGCTCCCTTCAAGAAGCAACCAAAGATTGGTCTAGTGGCACAAGAAGAATATTCATCGGGAAGTGAATATGAGGACGAGGATGATAGCTCTCAAGAGGTGGCTGCTATAGCCACCACATCTACATCAACATCTCTCTTTGACTCTCTGAACGAAAACATCATCAACAAGAATGCTACTTGTCTCATGGCAAGAAGCTCCGAGGTAACAACTTCTAACTCTTCTTTTCCTAAGGCTATGATTGACATGGATGATCCTACTAGTCTTAACGTTAAAGAAGATATTATTGCTTTGGATTACTTCTACACTAACTTGCAAGGTGAGCACAAAGTTCGTTTTGAAGATCTTATGGATCAGCTGGCCCAAAACGAAGCTCTTCTCGAAGAAAAGGGCAGAATTGAAAGGGAGGATGCAATGGAAATTGCATCCTAAAAAATGCTCTTGAGGAAGAAGAAGAAGATCGGGTCTCTCTTGAAGAGAGGCTTGAGTCCATTGAAGAGTCACATGAAGAAATTGTGGCTAAACCTTTTAAGGAACGTGACAATGCAGTCACCAAAGCAAAGAAGGAAAAGATTGACTTTGGGGCTGCTCATGATAGACTCTCCGAGGAATTGGAGAAACTTGACAATGCTCACAAGGCATTGAAAAATTATTTCTACATTCTCAATGAGTCACATGATCAGCTTCAAAGTCGATTGGCCAAATATGATGTTCCTAGCTCATCCAACTCAACATATAGTCACAAGGAAAATGCTAGTGTGGAAAAAGAAGTGGTCAAGGACATCACTCCCAAGGATAAGGGTGTGCTTGTTGAAGTTATTGGCAAGCAAAGGTCAAATCATGGTAAAGAGGGACTTGGGTATGTCACCAAGTCCAAGAAAAAGAAAAAGAAGAAGAACAAGACCAAGAATGTGCAATCAAATATAAGCACCACTGAGAAGAATGTCACAAAAGACAAGACTAACAATATTGGTTTTGCAGGGTCTCACAATCCAAATTATGAACTCTTTTGTGATGATTATGGTGATGATTATGCTTATTATGTCGGTCCCTTTGATGAATATACTGCTTGGTCTATTTGGGTCCCAAAGACCCTTGTTACTAACATGAAAGGACCCATTGAAATATGGGTACCTAAAACCAAGAAGTAGTTCTCTTGCAGGGCTATGCTTCCGGTGGGTCAAAATGGGTGCTGGATAGTGGATGCACTAGTCATATGACCGGAAGCAAGGAGATCATCATGGAGATGCGTCCAAATCATGATAATATCACAGTCTCCTATGGTGATAAGTTTAAATCTCAGGTATTGGGTCTTGGCAAGGTTGTGGTTGCCCACGATATTTCTCTCGTGGACGTCATGCTTGTTGAGACCCTCGGTTACAACCTTCTTTCTGTTCGTGCCCTTGGCAAGATGGGTTTTGCTGTTTTTATCGATGATGATTTGGTGGTACTCCTGTGGAGCAAGTCTCTAAAGGTCGCTTTCGTTGGATACGTCGAAAATGGCCTGTATGTGGTGGACTTTTTGGGGAAAACCACTTCGGGTCCGATGTGTCTATTCGTAATGGACGACGTGGGCTGGCTATGGCATCGCCATTTAGTCCATGTCAACATTAGAACTTTGCAAAGTCTCCACAAGGGTGGCCACATCCTTGGACTAAAAGACAATGCCTCCTTTGCTAAAGATCGTGTTTGCAGGGCTTGTGTTGAAGGCAAAATACACGACTCTCCCCACAAGAGGAAGACTATTGTGTCTTCAAAGAGGATCTTGGAATTACTTCATGTGGATTTATTTGGTCCTCCTTCTCATGCAAGTCTTGGTGGGAAGAAATATTGCTTGGTCATTGTCGATGATTACTCAAGATATACATGGGTCTATTTCTTCAAACTAAAGAGTGAGACTCAACAAATTGTCATTGACTTTGCCAATGAAGTTCAACGTCAACACAATGTCCCCATCTTGGCAATAAGAAGTGACAACGGCTCCGAATTCAAGAACTACACTTTGAATGAGTTTCTAAGCGAAGAGGGGATTAGACATCAATATTCTGTTGCGTACACTCCTCAACAAAATGGTGTAGCCGAGAGGAAGAACCGGACTTTGATGGATATGGCAAGATCAATGTTGGCTGAATTCAAGTCTCCTTACAATTTTTGGGCTAAATCCATATCCACTGCTTGTCACTCATCAAACCGGATCTACCTCCGAAAGATTTTGGACAAGACTCCATATGAAATACTTACCGGTAAAAATCCCAACATCTCATACTTCAGGGTATTCGGGTGTAAGTGTTTCTTTCTTATTAAAGGTGTCCGCTTGTCTAAATTTGAGTCCAAGGCTTTAGAAGGTATTTTTGTTGGTTACGGTGCCGAATCCCACACTTACAGAGTCTACAACAAGCTCACTGGGATTGTTGTAGAATATTGTAGTGTGGAGTTCGATGAAAATAACGGCTCCTTTGTAGGACAAGTTGATGTTTGTGATGCAGATGTTGAAATACCCCAAGATGCCATAAGAAGAATGGGTGTGGGATTTTTTCGCCCCATTGAGGAACCCCTTGTGGCGGATCGGGAAGGACAATGCTCCACTCAAGTGGTGCCCTCATCTACACAAGATCAACAAGCTCCTACTGTTGGAGAAAACTCTGCACCAACACCGCAAACTGCTGAAGATCATCAGTCTCCTGGACAAGATGGTAGTCCCAGGCCGGACTATCCGCCCCCTCCAAGGGGCGGACAATCCGCCCCTGGCACTCCAACTTGTTCCAGGGGATCCGAAGAAGAAGACAATAGCCAAGAAGCTCCCAGGCTGGATTCTCTGGCCCCCGAGGGCGGATTATCCGGCTCTGGCTCTCCAAGTCCTGTCAGGCATTCTAAGGAAGAAGGCACTGGTGCTTCATCTCCCATGCCAGATAGTCTGGCCCCTCCAAGGGGCGGATTATCCGGCCCTGAAGAACAAACTCAGCAGCAACCTCCTGGTGTTAACTCAGATCAAGATCAAGGGCAAGGCAGTGGTTAAGACAAGGATACAAATACTGAATCAACTCCTTCTAGAAACAATAAGGACATTGAGGCTCGTCGCAAGGATCGTGCTAATCGGAACCTTGAACTAAGGGGTCACACTCTTGACAAGGTTGTTGGTGATCTATGAAGAAGGGTGTCTACTAGAAGAGAACTTGCAATATTCTGTGATCATCAAGCTCACATTTCCATGGTTGAACCGAAGAAAGTCTTTGATGCTCTTGAAGATCCTGATTGGGTGGTTGCAATGCATGAAGAATTAAATAACTTCGAACTCAACAAAGTTTGGAAGCTCGTAGAGAAACCCAAGGATTGCCGCAATGTTATCGGCACCAAGTGGATCTTCAAGAACAAACAAGATGAAAATGGCATTGTTGTGAGGAATAAAGCAAGACTCGTGGCTCAAGGATTCTCTCAAGTGGAAGGAATTGATTTTGGCGAGACTTATGCTCCTGTGGCTCGTCTTGAGTCCATTCGTATCCTTCTTGCCTATGCAGCCCATCATAATTTTAAATTACAACAAATGGATGTTAAGAGTGCGTTTCTTAATGGTCCTCTACATGATTTAGTATACGTCAAGCAGCCCCCGGGTTTTGAGGACCCCAAATTTCTGAACCATGTCTACAAACTCGATAAGGCGCTCTATGGCCTCAAACAAGCCCCACGTGTGTGGTATGAGCACCTTAAAGAGCTTTTGTTAGACCGTGGATTCGAAGTTGGGCAAATCGATCCCACTCTTTTTACTAAGAAGGTTAATGGGGAGCTTTTTGTATGACAACTCTATGTAGATGACATTATTTTTGGCTCTACTAACCAAGCTTTTAACGATGAATTTTCAAAGCTTATGACTGACAGGTTTGAGATGTCAATGATGGGTGAGTTGAGGTTCTTTCTTGGATTCGAGATCAAACAACTTAGAGAGGGAACCTTTATTAATCAAGCTAAGTAAATCCAAGACATGCTCAAAAGGTTCAAGATGACGGATCTCAATGGCGTTACTACTCCAATGCAAACATAGTGTCATCTTGAGCTCAATCCCAAGGGTAAAGACGTGGATCAAAAGGTATATGGATCCATGATCGGCTCTCTTCTTTACCTTTGCGCATCTAGGCCCGATATCGTGTTAAGTGTAGGAGTGTGTGCAAGGTACCAAGCCGCTCCTAAAGAAAGCCACTTAGTGGCGGTCAAACAAATCTTCAGATATTTGGTTCATTTCCCAAATTTTGGGTTATGGTATCCCAAGGGTTCAAGTTTCTCTCTATGTGGTTACACTGATTCAGATTGGGCTGGTGAAAAAGATGATAGGAAATCAGCCTCTGGTGCATGTCAATTCTTGGGCAGGTCTCTAGTATGTTGGTCTTCAAAGAAACAGAATTGTATTTCACTCTCAACCGTTGAAGCTGAATATGTTGCTGCTGCAAGTGCTTGTACACAATTGTTATGGATGAGGCAAACTTTAAAGGAATATGGTGTCAACTGTGACAAAGTGCCTCTATTATGTGACAATGAAAGTGCTATCAAAATTGCTTACAATCCCGTGCAGCATATAAGAACAAAACATATAGAGATTCGCAACCACTTCATTCGGGATCATTTTGCTCGTGGTGATATTGCCCTATCCTTTGTGAGCACGAAGAACCAACTTGCTGATATTTTCATGAAGCCCCTTGATGAAGCAAGATTTTGTTATTTGAGGAATGAGCTAAATATCATAGATTCAAGGAGCTTGGCTTGACTAATCTTGCACACTCACCTGCTATTATTCATGTATTTGGTTTAGATGCGGGCATATACATAGGGAGAGTGTGGTCCTAATTGATTGGGCCAACCCTCCCCCCATAATGCCGAAAGCAAGTAAAATAATTTCCCTTAATATCATTTTGTGATATGTGGGTCATCGATGAGCATTGGTTTTGAACTCAAGATACATCTTCGCGGTGTCATGCCATGCGCTCCAACATGGTGGCTTCGGCCACCACCCTCTTCCTGGAGAAGAGTTGGTTTCTAATGGTTCTCTTTGGATTTTCTTGCATATCATCTTCAGGGGCGTTAGCATCGCTCTTCTTCCTTTTTGGCGTTTCGATGCCAAAGGGGGATAAGTAGTTCTATTAGGTCTCGTGGATTTGCAAGGGTCTGGCGCAAGCACTTGTCTTTCCGTTGTTTTATTTGCTTGCTTGTGCTCTTTTTAGCGTGAACTTATTTGCTATTTTGTGCTTGGATTATGTAAGACTATGTCGTGCTCCACTATGTTTGGTACTATGTTTGGTATTCATGGAATTCTGGATTTATCTATTGTGGATCTCATGGAATTCTGGATTTATCTATGGAGCATATTTGATGACATATGGAATCATGGAATTATCTTATGTATGCATCAATTCTGGGGGATGTGCTTGGAGTCACATCCCAGTGGTATGCTATTGTTTACCAACACATCTTGTTTTAATTGTCCTTGCTATGAAAGTTGTGTTTTATCTAGTGTGTGCATGTGTGTTTCAAAGGCAAATATTAAACATGCACACATCTAGGGGGAGCCTCTATCATTTATTTTAAGGGTGTCGTTGGTAGTCGTTTGCAAATCCTAGTATTGTCATCTAACACCAAAAAGGGGGAGATTGAAAGAACATTTCATAATCCCTAGTGTTTTGTGTGTTAGATAACAATATCAAGGATTATTTAACATGTGTTGAAGTGCTGCAGATCTGTTCACTGAGAAGGGAAGGAAACTGCTTTCTAGGGGGCGGATAATCCGCCCCTCCCAGGGGCGGATAATCTGCCCCAACCCTCTTTCAAGAGTGTGCAACCCCTAGATAGGGGGAGGAGTTTGTGGCCGGATTTTCCGGCCCTACCGGATAGTCCGCCCCTTGGGGGCGGATAGTCCGCCTCCTCGAGGACTTCCTTCAAGCCAAGGCCTACGTCGCTCTCTGTATGGGGCGCAGAGTTTCCCTCAGACTTTCCGGCCCTTGGGCGGACTTTCTCCCAAGGGCGGATAGTCCGCCCCTGGTGGGGGCGGATAATCCGCCCCTCTGGAAATTTCTTCAAAGTCAAGGCTGCATCGCTCTCTGTATAGGGGGCGGAGTTTTCCCCGGAGTTTCCGTCCTGGGGGCGGATTTTCTCCCCAGGGCGGATAGTCCGCCCCAAAGGGGGGCGGATAATCCGCCCCCAAACTTCTCCAACGGCTTGTTCTGGGCAGGGGTATTTAAGCCTATCTTCCCCCTCTGGCCAGAACTCTTGGTTCATTCGAAAAAGACAAGATCTGGTATGCAACCTTCATCCAAGAGTGCTCCACCTAGATCCACCCAAAGACCCCGTTCCTTGGGGAATCGAAGGAGGAGAACCTAATCTTCATCATCAGCAATCAAGCGCTTCATCTCCTCTCCATTCATTTGGAGAATCACCGATCTAGTATTTCTTGCAAATGCCTAGATCCTTGTTTTTGTTTATATTGATAAACCTTGTTCTTGTGACAGCTTGTTGTCATCTCGGGAGCCCCCAATTCAGTTGTGGGTGTGTGCCCCGGTAGTGTTGTAAAAGGCACCGGTTCCCGCCTCAAAGGGATCCAATAGTGGAGAAGGTGGATCAGGCCTCTCGTGGCGAGATCCATCGGAGAATAGGGTGAGGCCTATTGTGGCATGGTGGTCTTAGAACCGCCCACCCATCCAACGAAGATGTACTTCCCTTAACAAGGAAGTAACTGCGGTAAAACAAATCCCTATGTCTCCGCGTGCTCCACTATGGTTCCCTCGCTCCTCTCTTTACGTGCTTAGTAGCTAGGGTTGCATATAGGGAAATTCTTGTAGTTACATATCTAGAGAATTCACTTTGTGTCAAGCCTAAAATTGAAAAAGTATTAAAAATTGGTTAGCACCTATTCCCCCCCCCCTCTAGGTGCCCATACGATCCATTTCAGAAGGAAACGTCTCAAAGGTGTTGCAAGCAATGTGGAAACCTTCACAACACAAACTCAAGACTTTGCCCCAATGAACGGTGAGGTTGTCAATCTCACTGGTTGCTGTAACAAAGGATTAACTGTATGGTGTGGAAGGTGATGAGTGGTTTGCAGCAAGTAAACAGTGGAAGATGTATGAATGGTAAAGATTGGACCGTGGTCCATAGTTCACTAGAGGTGCTCTCCTTAGATAAACAACATGGCATGAAGGGTAAACAAATTACAGCAGGACAATTGACAGGAACTGAGCAAGGCATAACAATGCAATACTAGACAAAAAGATCCTATGAGATTCGATTGGGCAATACAACAATATACATAGACCGCCATCCAACTGCATCCATGGCTAGAAGTCCACCTTTAGGTTATCATCCGAACCCCCTCTAGTATTAAGTTGCAAGCAACATACAATATCCATGATAGAATCAATAAGACAAAACCATTAATCAATCTGACATAGTAATCTCAATATCCATCCCTGCAAACACAACATGCATGATTACAAATAGATTAGATCTTGAACATGAACGGAGCTCACAAGATCTAGACATGAAAGCACAAGGAGGAGATACAACCATCTAGCTACTACATGGACCCGTAGTCCAAGGTGGAACTACTCACGCTTCATACCAGAGAAGAAGGCCTTCGGGATGATCTCCCCTCCGACAGGGTGCCAGGAAGAACTTCAGATCCCCCCGATCTAGGGACGATGGTGGCGGCGGCTACAGACAGCTTCGTGGAGTTTTGTTCGGGTGCCTAGGGTTTCTGCATCTGGGGCTTATTATAGGCGAAGAGGCGAGGCTGGGAGGCGGCCAGGGGGCCACACCCTGCCCAGGCATGGCCTAGGGTGGGCCTGCGCCTAGGGGGTCTGGCTGCCCTGTGGCGCCCCTCCGTCTCTCCTATGGACTTCGTGTTGCCCACGGTAAAATATTGACTTTGGCTTTTGTCCCGTCCAATTCCGAGAATATTGATTTTCTGCCTTTCTGGAACCAAAAACAGAAGAAAACAGGCAACTGGCACTGTGGCAACTTGTTAATAGGTTAGTTCCAGAAAACATATAAAAACACCTCAAAGTGTAGACAATGTAAAGCAAAGTAGATACTAAACAAGCATGGAACATCAAAAATTATAGATATGTTTTCGACGTATCACTTATCACCCCCAAAAAAGTGGGCAAGTAGAACTTTCTAATAGAGAAATTAAATCTATCTTGCAAAAGACTGTTAATAGATCTAGGAAAAATTGGGCTAAAAAGTTGAATGACGCTTTATGGGCTTATAGAACTGCTTATAAATATCCTATGGGAATGTCTCCTTTCAAAATGGTTTATGGGAAAGCTTGTCACTTGCCTCTAGAATTAGAACACAAAGCTTATTGGGCAGTGAAAGAACTGAATAGAGATTTTAAACTTGCTGGTGAGAAAATATTGCTTGACTTGAGTACCTTAGATGAGTGGAGAAGTTAAGCTTATGAAAATGCTAGACTCTTTAAGGAAAAGGTAAAAAGATGGCATGATGGGAGAATTCTCAAAAGGGAGTTCCATGTTGGTGAGAAAGTTATTTTTTATAGGTCTCGTCTCAGATATTTTGCAGGGAAACTACTCTCAAAATGGGAAGGACCTTTTGTTATTGAGGAGGTATATCGTTCAGGGGCTATTAAAATATCTTCTTTGAAGGACAACACTACACATGTGGTGAATGGTCAAAGGCTCAAACATTATATTCCTAGAGATTCTTACAATGAAGACGTTGATATTATTCAAATGGTAACTCCGGAAGAATTTATTAGAAACCAAACTCCAGAATTGAATAGGTAAAAACTGGTGAAAACAGAAAGTTCGTGAAAACCTTATTTATTTATATTTTTTATGTTTTTATTACATATGGAAGGTTATGAGACGAAACAGAGGAGGAAACGGAGCCCAGGTGGGCCACACCCACCAGTGGCGCGGGCCCCAGCTGGCCACGCCACCAGGGGGTGTGAGCCCCCTAGAGTCCGTCTCCGCCCCGTTTTCTCATAGTACCTTCCTTATGTAGTGAAACTTTGTAATATATAACCCCCCGGATTCCCCGAGGTTTGTATATCGTGTTATCGTCGTGTTTTTGTTTCGATCTGTTTCTGTCAGTAAATCTTCTCAAGTTTAGAGGCACCATGGACAAAAAAAGGATCGCTTCTAGGCGCGAAGACATGGATTGGAGCATCGAGGAGGAAGTAAAGGACATGTCAGCAGGCATGAAGGGACAAGCTGCCACATGAGCAAGGGCAAGAAAACCTACTTTTGTAGGGGCAATTCACACTGGATGTGCTTTTTCTCATAATATGCAGGGGATGATGACCTCTGTTCGAGACTTCAGATCCTGCCATGAGGTAGTGGAAGCCTTTCGAACCACTGATGAGTTTTGTGATAACTACCATGCTCTAAGGATGAAGGTGGATATACTTCAAGAGGAGAATAACAGGATTCGTAAGATTCTGGAGGGTTTTCTCACCCTAAACAAAGGACCACCAGCACCGAAGGAGTAATTCATCATCAGGTTTGGCATCCCCTTGGCTTGTTCCAAGCTTGGGGGAGTGGCGCGGTATCACATCGTTATCTTTTATCTTTTTACCCTTTTAGTAGATTCATATCTTGGGTAGAGAAGTTATCTTATAGGTTGGTTTGCATTGTGGAAGTATCTCTCTTTAGTTGGTTATCTATGTATCCCTTGGTGTGAGTGCCTTTATGGAATATTATTGAGAAGTTTCGTCTTTTACTTTTTGCACTTCTTATTTTAGTTCGCAATCTCTATTATATGATTGATCTTGTTGATCAGTATTGGTATCACTTTGGGAGCATCAAGTAGATCTGGATTGGTTTTGGCAAACCAAGCTCTTGTCAGTAGCAACACTTTTTGAGGTTTGAAAGGAAAAGAGAAAAAGCTTACAGGTATTTTGTATCATTTATTTTCTTTCTTGATTGGTTCATAAGATTAGTATTCTTTATTTAAGATATTTTGTGTCTTTAAGGAAGATTGCATGTTTGGCTTTATCACTTGTATGTTTGCTTGTTTCCTTCAACTCTTTTGCTTGCTACCCAGCCTTGCTAGCCAAAAACCTGTACTGAGAGGGAACACTTCTCATGCATCAATGCTTTAAACCAAAACCTATGCCATTTGTGTCCACCATATCTACCTATTAGCATTATTTCTATTCCAAGTAAATTATCAAGCTTCATCTATCTTTCAAATTAAAAATATTTTATTATGTGAAAACTAGTTATTAAAGCTCTCACGGACTTGATGGCACACCTTATTTTCTTTCCCCTAATAAACTTGAACCATCGTGTCATCGAAGTTGTGTATGCTTGCATCTATATGTTGGGATTAGCAGAACCGTGATGTCACGGGTAACGCTTTCAACACCTATAAATACATACCCAGTTGATATCATGCTCTTTTGTTTGTGGATGTCGTCGGTGTAAAATAAAAAGGGATCTTGCAAGTCCATGGAGTTATGTATATGTGTTAGAGAAACGCCTGGGCCGCTAGCCTAAGCCATGCCTAATTATGGTGGAAACTTGCAACATCACCATAATGAGCAATCTATGAAGCTTTCTTCTTATTTAAAAAAATAGAGAGAAAGATACATATTGAAAAGAGGAAATAGAGAAAAAAAACACCATTTTCCCATGGTAAATAAGAGATTACTGAGATGCTCATTGTCTGCTTGCCTTGTCATTTTGATTATGGGATAGCTCCTGTATCATGTGCAAGGGGTACCCTGTTGGCGGTTCTCTATTATACGCATGTACTTACTATGACAAGAACTTACCGGTAACTAAAGTTGAGTAGCATGAGGAGCGGCCCTCGCACTCAAGGGACATGAGATTGCCAACTTACATTTAGTAAAGCATATACTCCATCTCTGTTCACTTTAACCTTAATCACCTCAAGATGCTTGTGATAGGGGCAATGAGATCTCAAAGCTAGTAAGTACCCTAATCTTTTGAAAGATCTTTATGAACTTGAAATCCCTGCTTCCCTCTATGAAGGGTCTTTTCTCCTACTTCTAAGTTGAGTCAGTAAACCTATACCTCTCCATCTCCATCAAGCATTTGAGTTGTTGTGTTTCAAGCATTCATACAATGATTTATTCAATCATGTTCTCTGTCTTCCTTGTTTGCACAATACTCTTATCTAGATGAGTATTACTTTGAAAGCCATCATTGTGAAAAACCTTTTATGTTTGAGCAAAGAGTACTCCTGTTGTAAACCTCTTTATAAAAGCTTTACTTGAAAACTGTTTGCCAACTATTCTTTGACCAAGAACAAAGTTTGCCAATCCCAATTATGATTTATCTTTATGCATCTTTATTGTGACTCATATACTTGTTGAAAGCTAAGTTATATAATGGTGAGTTGCTTTCTTCTATGAGTTGTGTATTGGTAAGTGTGATGCTTCTTTTCCGTATTCTTTTTATCGACACTTCACACCATAAACCTGTGGACATGTTTACTAAGCTCAGTTTTCGCTTGGGGACAAGAGAGGTCTAAACTTGGGGGGAGTTGATACATCCAATTTGCATTACCATTCTATATCACAATTTGCCTCTATTCATTGATATATTTCATATTAAGAGGTGTTACTTATGTCTTTTCATCTACTTTTGCATGGTGGATGATTCTTGGAGGATGAACTACTAGAGTCGGGATTCTGAGGAAAAACGCAGTGTTTTGATGCAATCTCACGAAGATCAGAAAAATACCAGAAAAACTACAGAAAATTATATTTTCTGAGAAGACGAAGGATGCCAGAAGGAGAGGCGGAGTTGGGCCACAGGGCCCCCCAAGCGCGGTCCACCCTAGGTCGCGCCTATAGGGGTGTGGCCACCCTGGCCCACCTCTGGCTCCGCCCTCTTGCCTATATCTTCTCCTCAAAACCCTAATACACGGGGAGCAACCACAGAAAGATTCCGCAGCCTCTACGGGGCGGAAACCACCGAGAGAGAAAGAGCTCTCCGGCAGATAGATTTCTGCCGGGGAAATTCCTTCCCGGAGAGGGGAGATCATCGCCATCAACACCATCATCAAGCTATACTTCATCGGGATTGTCATCATCATCATCCACACCATCATCTCCACCATCACCATCATCTCCACTCCATCCCGCTGTAACAATGTGTTGAATTTTGCATAGTTCTTAGGGGAAACTTTCCCGGTGTTGATTAGTAGTTGATGCTTGTGAGTGGAACCATTGAATTATTGTTTATGTTCAGATTGTTATCCATCATTATATCTTCTATGATCTTGATCCATATGATGTATCGTGAGTAGTTCGTTTAGTTCTTGAGGACATGAGAGAAGTCATGTTGTTAGTAGTGGAATTGTGTTGAGGTATTATTCAATGGTTTAATATTTAAGTTGTGGTGCTATTCTTCTAGTGGTGTCATGTGAACGTAGACTACATGATACTTCACCATTTATGGGCCTAGGGGAATGCATTGTGTATTTGGCTACTAATTGTGGGGTTGCCGGAGTGATAGAAACCTGAACCCCCATTAGGAAACCATTGCACAAGGGAGTGTAGGATCTCAGAGTTTAAGGTTATGGTTAGGTTTATATCTTAATTGCTTTCTTGTAGTTGTGGATGCTTGCAAGGGGTTTAATCACAAGTATGTATTAGTCCAAGTAAGGTCGGTACATTAGCACAGGTTCACCCACACAACACTTATAAAACCAAAGAAGATTAATCAGCTATATGAAACGAAAGCACTTGACAGTATTCCCATGTGTCCTCGAGAACGTTTGGTCCTCATTAGTATTTACTCCGGATTGTCCTTTGCTAAGAAAGGATTGGGCCACTTGCTTCAATTATTTGCTGTCTTTATTTACTTGCACTTTATTTCCTTGCTTTATCAAAAAAACCTAAAAATCCGTTTACTAAGTATTTACAGAGATTTCCTGCTCCATACCACTAGTCAACACCTTCTGCTCCTTGTTGGGATCGACACTCCTATTTATCGAAAGTACTACGATACACCCCCTATACTTGTGGGTCATCAGTGGTGCCCTTTAGTGTGGCACGCTTGGCCTTGAAGGTCCTGGATTCTTGATGATGTGTCTCCTCTTGCTTGGCGTAGTAGTCTTCCATCTCCAAGCGGTGGAGGAATTCTTCATGGTTCATGGAGGAGCCATCAAAGTCGATGAAGTTCTTCGTGTCATCCATGCTCGGCGAGGCATCATCGATGTTGCACTTGAAGCCGTCCATGCTTGGGGAGTAATTGTTGTTGTAGTACTCCATATCACCCAATCATGTGGAGCCATTGTCGGTGTAGTTCTCCATATCATCCATGCATGAGGAGCCATTGTCGATGTAGAGCTCCAAGTCTTCCATGCTTGAGGAGCCATAGTTGATGTCATGCTCCATGTTTTCCATGCATGTGGAGTTGTCATAGGTGTAGTGCTTCGGGTCATCAAAGCATGCGGATCCATTGTCGGTGTAGTGCTTCGTCATGTCCTCTATACTTGTGGAGTCGTAGTCATGGTGGCTCATCATGGATTCTTCATAGATATCATCCTTGGTTCCGGAGTCCCTAGACATGATTCACAAGACCAAGTGCTGTATATGTGATGGATCAGTTGATGTGGAGCCTGTTGGGAACCCCAAGAGCAAGGTGTGAAGCAACACGGCGGCAAGTCTTCCCTCAGTAAGAAACCGATGTTATCGAACCAGTAGGAGGAAGGAAACATCACACAGGTGTTGCAACCAACGTGGAAACCTGCACAACACAAACTCAAGACTTTGCCCCAACTAACAGTGAGGTTGTAAATCTCACCGGTTGTTGTAACAAAGGATTAACTGTATGGTGTGGAAGGTGATGATGGTTTGCAGCAAGTAAACAGTAATAGTGGAAGATGTATCAATGGTAAAGATTGGACTGGGGTCCATAGTTCACTAGAGGTGCTCTCCTTAGATAAACAACATGGCATGAAGGGTAAACAAATTACAGTAGGGCTATTGACAGGAACTGAGCAAGGCATAACAATGCAATACTAGACAAAAAGATCCTATGAGATTCGATTGGGCAATACAACAAGATACATAGACCGCCATCCAACTGCATCTATGACTAGAAGTCCACCTTCAGGTTATCATCCGAACCCCTTCAGTATTAAGTTGCAAGCAACAGACAACTGCTTTAAGCAAAGTGTGTAAGGTAAACAATCCACTTGTTCCATGAACAAGAGACCGTTGTTTTCTCCCTAGTGGCAACAGCACATCTACAAACGAAGATATTTCTGTCACTTCCCTTGGAAACTAGAGGCATGAACCCACTATCGAGCATAAATACCCCCTCTTGGAGTCACTAGCAACTACTTGGCCAAGATAGCTACTAACAATGGAGAGCATGCAAGATCACAAACAACACAGACATGATAGAATCAAATAGACAAAACCATTAATCAATCTGACATAGTAATCTCCATATCCATCGGATCCCCGCAAACACAACATGCAAGATTACAAATAGATTAGATCTTGATCATGAACGGAGCTCACAAGATCTATACATGAAAGCACAAGGAGGAGATACAACCATCTAGATACTAAATGGAACGTAGTACAAGGTCGATCTACTCACGCTTCATACCGGAGAAGAAGGCCTCCAGGATGATCTCCCCTCCGGCAGGGTGCCGAGAAGAACTTCAGATCCCCCCTGATCTAGGGATGATGGTGGCGGCGGCTATAAAAGGTTTCGTGGAGTTTTGATCGGGTGCCTAGGGTTTCTGCATCGGGGGCTTCTTATAGGCGAAGAGGGAGGCCTAGGGGGTGCCCGAGGCAGCTGCACCCCCCAGGCGCGGGGTGTACCCACCCGCACGGCCAGGGGGTGTGGCCCCCTCGAGGCCCTCCACCGTCTCCTCTTCTGGCTTAGTGTTGCCCACGGTAAAATATTGATTTTGGCTTTTGTCCCATCCAATTCTGAGAATATTGATTTTCTGCCTTTCTGGAACCAAAAACAAAAGAAAACAGGCAACTGGAACTATGGCAACTTGTTAATAGGTTAGTTCCAGAAAACATATAAAAACACATCAAAGTGTAGACGAAGCAAAGCAAAGTAGATACTAAACAAGCATGGAACATCAAAAATTATAGATACGTTTCCGACGTATCAAGCATCCCCAAGCTTAACTCCTGCTCGTCCTCGAGTAGGTAAGTGATAAAAGAACAATTTTTTGAGGTGACATGCACCTTCATAATAAAGATCAAACCATTTGCAAGCATTGAAAGCTGGGATCAAAGAACTCTAAACATGAGCATGAAAGATGGAGTTGTAACAATAAGACAAATTAACTATGCATACAACATGAAAGGCTACAAACAAAGATCATGAATAGCATGCATTAAAAAACGTTTGTTTGTTTCACATACATAAAACATGGCATAGTGGCAATCAGCTTGTCCCTCAAAGAGTAGCAAATAGATGCATAGGACACCTTCAAAGTTCATAAGAGTGATTAGATACAAATAGCACAAGAACAAGCAATATCAACAATATGCATCAATCAATAAGTTTTGGGACACTACACATAGAACTAAGAATGGCAACTATGCTCTCTTAATGGTGCCTAAAGGTAGAAGGTGGAGACTCAACATAATAGTGGAAGAAAGACCCTTCATAAAGGGAAGCAGGGATTTCAAGTTTCAAAAAGAGCTTCCAAAAATTATGGTACTTAATAGATTTCATCCCTCATTGCCCCTATCATAAGCATCTTGAAATGATTAAGGTTAAAGTGAACAAACTATGGAGTATATGCTTGGCAAAGTAAAAGTTGGCAATCTCATGTCCCTTGAATATGAGGGCCACACCTCATGCTACTCAACTTCGGTCACCTGTAAGTTATTGTCATAGTAAGTACATGCGTATCATAGAGAACCGCCAACGGGGTACTCCTTGCACATGGTACAGGAGCTATCCCATAACCAAAATGACAAGGCAAGCAGTCAATGAGCATCTCAGCGATCTCTTTATTTACTATGTGCATAGTTTTTTATTGAGGATGCTTCACAGAATGCTCATTATGGTGATGCTGCAAGTTTCCACCATGATTAGGCATGGCTTAGGCTAGCGGCCCAGGCATTTCTCTAACACAAAATACATAACTCCATGTACTTAAAATCTCCCTTTTTATTTCACACCGGCGACATCCATAGACAAAAGAGCATGATATCAACTGTGTACAAAGTACAAGTGCAATGCTGAAAACGTTCCCCATGACAGCATGGTTCTGCTAATTCCTATGTATAAGTGCAAGCATATACAACATAGACGACACAATGGTTCAAATTTATTAGGGGCAAAGAATATAAAGTGTGCCATTAAGTTCGTGAGGGCTTTAATCACTAAGTTTTCATATAACAATTTTTTTAATTGGAAGATTGCTGAAAACAAGAATATACAGTGGACACTTTGGAATAACTTGGTTTCTTGTGAGTTGGAGGCATGAGTAGAGCTTACTCATACAAGTGGAGGCTAGCAAAAGACTGGGAGCAACCAACTAAGAGAGCAATAATGGCCATAATCATCGAGAGCGACAGAACATTACTAATCAAAGCATAGAGTGGTACTACAAGTCAAGGACTAAATGATCATAGAGGTTATGGTGACTTGTTCATAGTCATAACATGGTGTGAGCATGTGCCAAGTCAACCCAAACAAAACATCAAAGGAGAATACCACAATACTATGCTTTTGTATGCTAAAACAACGCATGATTCTTTCAAGGCACACTAAGCAATCCCAATGACTTGGAGCAAGTCATGCTACAGAAATAATCACTAAGCATAAGGTCAAAACAACACCTAGCATGGCATGCTAAAGTCTAAGTCACAGTCAATGCAAGCTCCTCTTGCACTTTCAAGCAAGAACTTTCTACTCCTTTCCAACACCAATCGACTTATTTGAAATAACACAACAAGAATGGGGGTCCAAACTAATTTATTTAAGCAAACTAAGCAAAGAAAATGAAAACTAAGACGATCCAAGAACAACACAACAGTGCATGAAACAATAAAAACGAAGTGTCTAGACAGACCTGAGCTTTTTATTGTTGAAGAAGGGGATGCCTTGGGCATCACCAAGCTTTGACGCTTGTACCTCTTGGATATTTATTAGGGTGACACCATGGTGGCATCCCCAAGCTTGAGCTTTTGTCCATTCTTCATCTCATTACATCATTCTCTCTCTACACCTGAATTTTTTCCTTCATACAATCTTCATTAGCAACATTAGTGTATTCAAAAGATAATAGACCCTTGGGGTTAGCTTTAGAATACCAAAACTTTCACTAAAAACACAAGCTACTGAAGCAACTTCCTTTAAAAATCTCAATTCCCCAAAAGAGAACTCAAAAAGAAATCGATAAGAAGCAAATGCAAATAATGGCAGAAATCTGTCAAAACAGACCAGCAGGTAGAAACCGATTTTTTCGAAGACCTTCTGTTGCTCACATCAAAAAGTATTGAACTAACTAAAGTTGTCTAACATACTGGGGGATTTATTCGTAAATTTTCAGCTCAATCCGACTTACAGAGACTCCTCACGAATTTTTATGGTGGAGGACAGAAATCTGTTTCGGGACAGCAACTCCCCAAATCTTACTTCCCTCTCATTAGAGGTCATTGTTGGCACAAAAAGCAAACAAAAAGGATAAGAAGAGGTCATTACTGAAGTAATAACTTCCAACACTCAAGAAAACTCTTGGGTTATCTCCCAACAAGTACTTTTCTTTAACGCCTTTGAGTTAGGCACAAGAAGCAAGAAATCAAGTATTTTCAAATGAAGCATTAACTCTCTTGTTCTTTCCTTTCTTACCTTTCTTCTTATCTTTAGGGAAAATATGATTGCTTACAGGAGGAGAGAAATGCATAATTCCTTTTCCCACATATATTATTGCTCCAAGGTGTTTCAGTAGGGATCTTCCAAGTGTGATATGTCCTTTGCCTACACATTCAATAACAAGATAATCGGTAGACACCATTTTCCCTGAGATTTTTGTAAACACACCTTCACCTATTCCAATGGGTAATAAAGTGGCATTATTAGTAAGAGAGATTTCCTATCCTCCTTTAGAAATCCCCCAAATACTCAAAGACTCATAAATATCTTTAGGCATAAGGCAAAATTTAGACATGATATCACACCGAGCATCAAAAAGTGTAGTATTTATACAGACTTTGATTGTGGGAAACCACTTTGAAGGCTTAGAATTTATTGAAACATAATCATGGTACGCCCTAATTGTGTGATAGCAACTGTTCAAAGCAGCAGTACTGAACTCAAGAGTGTTCAACCTAGCAAACATATTTATGAAAGAGGAATCAAACTTGCCAGGCGTATTATAAATTATCATCGGTTTCTTTATGGCATCAAAAGCTTCATCCTCACTATATTGAAAAATATCTTTCTCAGCCACAGCATCCAAAGCATATCTATAACGAAGAGCAATACCACGGTAGAAACTATTAATAACCAAGCTAAGACTCATCTTAGGCTCAGTTTCCCTTTGTAAAGCGGAGATTCTAGACCAAACTTCTTTAAAACTCTCTTCACTTTTTTGCTTAAAAGTAGAGATCTCTTCCATGGGTGTAATAGAGGTTGGACCAAAACCATACATGGTAGCAAACAGGGTAGGAACTAATTTTTTGTGTTTTTGAATAGAGAAAGCAAACCAAACTAAACTATTTTTTTTTTGGAGTTTTTGATAAAAAGAGGCAAACAAAACCAAGCAAAAGAAACTAAGCAAACTAAAAACAAAGTAAATAGAAAGGAAGTGGAGGACTCCCCTTGTGAAGACGTCCTTAGCCTCCCCGACAATGGCGCCGAAAACTTGTTGATGGCTCAGTTGATGTGGAGCCTGTTGGGAACCCCAAGAGCAAGGTGTGAAGCAGCATAGCAGCAAGTCTTCCCTCAGTAAGAAATCGAGGTTATCGAACCAGTAGGAGGAAGGAAACGTCACACAGGTGTTGCAAGCAACATGGAAACCTACACAACACAAACTCAAGACTTTGCCCCAACTAACAGTGAGGTTATCAATCTCACCGGTTGCTGCAATAAAGGATTAACTGTATGGTGTGGAAGGTGATGATGGTTTGCATCAAGTAAACAATAACAATGAAAGATGTATCAATGGTAAAGATTGGACCGAGGTCCATAGTTTACTAGAGGTGCTCTCCTTAGATAAACAACATGGCATAAAGGGTAAACAAATTACAGCAGGGCAATTGACACGAACTGAGCAAGGCATAACAATGCAATACTAGACAAAAAGATCCTATGAGATTCAATTGGGAAATAAAACAAGATACATAGACCGCCATCCAACTGCATCTATGACTAGAATTCCACCTTCAGGTTATCATCCGAACCCCTTCAGTATTAAGTTGCAAGCAACAGACAACTGCTTTAAGCAAAGTGTGTAAGGTAAACAATCCACTTGTTCCATGAACAAGAGACCGTTGTTTTCTCCCTAGTGGCAACAACACATCTATAACCGAAGAGATTTCGGTCACTTTCCTTGGAAACTATAGGGATGAACATGGACGGATCCAACATGGAGCAAGGGTGTTCAGATGAACATCCAAAAAAAATTAGCAATAAAATTCTTATATATACTTGTATGTATCGCTAGTGTAATCTAAGCACGTATATATACGTTTCTCCGGCCAGAATGGACTGTGTCCATTGTCCAATGGCGTCCATGTCTTCATGTACACACGTCCCATCTAGCTGAGAGCAAACCAGCTCCCTGACATGTAGCATAGCAGCCAATCGATCAACTCATAACGTGAAAAACATAACCACCAGTGTCCCAAATTGAGAAAGCTAGGCGGCGACGCGACACTCCATGGCTTTGATTCGGCCGGTAGCCTAGCGCCTGACCAAGAAGAGGAGGGTGGGGAGGCTGATGCACCGGCAAGGGGCGCATACGGCTGTCGTGGTGGACAAGAAGCAGGGACGGGGATGGAGAGCACGGCGGCCAGGATGGCGGGCGTCGTGGTCATCGACGCTGGAGGCAGAGAGGGGAACCAAGAACAGCAGCTCATCGATGACTTTTGTGAACCCTACAAGCTTCTTAAATTGGTGTTAATCCTAACCGTAGCAACTCCTAGGGGTGAAAGAATTTTTTTCACCGATGACTTTTGTAAAGAACAAGCTACAGGATAAAATGGGGAACCAACTCTTGAACGACTGTCTGGTTACATTTATCGAGCGGGAATTATTCTTACAAGTAAAGGATGATCTCTTCATATCTCGCTTCCAAGCTATGAAAGAGCGTATGATCGTGTTGTAATTTTCTTTTAGTTTGCAAGTTTCTTAACCTTTTGAGATAATTTTTGCTACAATGGTAGCTAATTTATACTCCATCCGTTCTAAAATAGATGTCTTGGATTAAAATTTGGATGAATCTATATACTAAATAGTGTCCAGATTCATCTAAATTTTCATAAATTTGTGGCATCTATTTTGGGACAGAAAGAGTACTTTATTTGCATGAAGTAATAAACCATTTTCAGTTTTTCTTCTTTATATTTTCTTCTCATTGGAATTTGAACATCCAAAGTTAAATTCCTGGTCCGTCCCTGGGCATGAACCCACTATCGAGCATAAATACCCCCTCTTGGAGTCACTAGCAACTACTTGGCCAAGATAGATACTAACAACAGAGAGCATGCAAGATCACAAACAACACAGACATGATAGAATCAAATAGACAAAACCATTAATCAATCTGACATAGTAATCTCAATATCCATCGGATCCCCGCAAACACAACATGCAATATTACAAATAGATTAGATCTTGATCATGAACGGAGCTCACAAGATCTATACATGAAAGCACAAGGAGGAGATACAACCATCTAGCTACTACATGGACCCGTAGTCCAAGGTGGAACTACTCACGCTTCATACCGGAGAAGAAGGCCTGCGGGATGATCTCCCCTCCGGTAGGGTGCCGGGAAGAATTTCAGATCCCCCCAATCTAGGGATGATGGTGGCGGCGGCTACAAAAGGTTTCATGGAGTTTTGATCAGGTGCCTAGGGTTTATGCATCGGGGGCTTCTTATAGGTGAAAATGGAGGCCGAGGGGGTGCCCGAGGCGGCTGCACCCTCCCCCAGGTGTGGGGTGGGCCCACCTGCGGGGCCAGAGGGTGTGGCCCCCTTGAGGCCCTCCTCCGTCTCCTCTTCTGGCTTCGTGTTGCCCAAGGTAAAATATTGACTTTGGCTTTTGTCCCGTCCAATTCCGAGAATATTGATTTTCTGCCTTTCTGGAACCAAAAATAGAAGAAAATAGGCAAACGACACTGTGGCAACTTGTTAATAGGTTAGTTCCAGAAAACATATAAAATCACCTCAAAGTCTAGAAAAAGTAAAGCAAAGTAGATACTAAACAAGCATGGAACATCAAAAATTATATATACGTTTCCGACGTATCAATATGGAAGTGGTAGAGGGTGTTGGGGATGCAACGTCAAACCTTACTTTATCTTAGAAGATCGCATCATGCAAGTGGACACACTTGAGAGCAATAAACCAAGTAAAGTGGAGTTCATGCGGAACACCAAAACCAACTACCAACTAAAACACAACACACAAAAGGCCTATGGTGGATAGGTATGGAAAGTGGCATGTCAAGAAACAATCCGAAATCAAGATGTTATAATGCCAAGTAAAGAACCAGAATGATCACAAAGCAAACAAGTCAATCCACAAGATAGGAAATATTTACAATAAAACACACACGATGGTAAAAATGGGATTTGTGCGATGGAGAAAGTGAGATAATAACCAAATGATTACCTAGCGAAGACTATAATCTCGTGTCACACAAGTACACGGAGAGACGCTAGTTCGATTGCAATAAATTGGTGGGCTACAAGATATGCACAATAAGTACCACCTATATGATGTTTATCGAGCTTGCGCTTCCTATTCTATGAGGCACTTGTATATTCTTTCTTTTCCTTTTCCTCTTTTTTTTCTATTTTTTCCTTTCTCTCCTTTTCTTTTCTTTTTCACTTGCCTCTTCCTTGTGCCAACAACTATACAAGATAACTATATGAGATAGCACTCACAACGTTTGCTCGGAATTCTATAAGGTATCAAATGTGCATAGCCCAAGAAATCATAAGATAAACTAGTCTCAATAGGTGTTTGTTGGTTGCAAAGATAGTGGAGTTCACAAAGGAATGCAAGTGGAGAAAACTCGCGAAATGTTTATACCTTACATTGCCGATCTTCACTCTTTATTGTCGGATTCCTCCTTGCTCACAGAATTGTGATGGATTAGATAGCATGAACAATGTGGATGATGATGTAGATATCCTTCTCCTCCTCGAAACGATCTAAAGAACACCAAAATCCGAGTTGGAATGCAAAAGTTATGCTTAAACCCGTGCTGCAGTTTTTCTGTCTACACCGGGGAGGAGACTCCGGTCTAGAGGGCTGAAAACTCCGGTTTGGAGAGCCAGAAACTCCGGTCTGGAGCTCACTAACCTCAGAAACTCTGGTCTGAGATGGAGACTCCGGTCCAGGAGATTACAGAACTCAAACGGGACGGGTTTTGGACGGAAAAACTCGAACCAAAACCTCAAATTGATGGGTAAAATCAAGGAATTAGGCCATGGGAACACAGAGGAAGGTAGATCAACAAGTTTAGCAAGTAATCCATGGATCTAAACCTACCAAAACTCACTCAAATCACAAATCGATCCAAAACACGAATTGGGGATATTTTTTGTGGAATTTTTGAATTTATGGGGAAAATACCAAATCGATGAGGAATCCGTGGCAACCAAAAGCTGCTAATACCAGATGATAGGGGTTAATCTCTTGGGTGGCCCGATCTTCACGGATCTCATTTTCAAATTGATGGGAAAGTGAGGGGAAAGGGAGAAGGTAGCATAAGCGGACACACACCTCGCGAAGAACACGATGAACACATGCAAAACTCACACGATACAAGGCCGATTGCTCCCAAACGGCAGCCACCGGTCCGATAGAATCCTCGCAAGGAAATATCGCTCAACATGCTCCCTCAAATCCACATCGGAGAGGGAAGAACACCTTGGGGAGGTTCTTGACAGCTTGGAGAAGAGACACCGACTCCAAGGCCTTGTACAACAATGGATGCGTGATGCAAAGTCCATTCGAGGTTGGTGATGATAGTCGATCCCCTTGGTAAAGCGGATGATGCAAAACTAGAGATTCCACAAAAGGGGGTTGTCTTTAGTCTATCATATATGCCTAAGGGATACATGAAGGGGTGGGGGCTCTATTTATAGGTTAACCACTAAACAAGGGGTAGTTTGGGGATTAAACTAGGGTTTGGACGAGCTAGAGGGATACATGGGCCGAAGGACCAGATGGTGGCGCCCAGGCCCATCTTGTAGGCCAGAGACTCCAGTGTGATGGGCCAAAGACTCTGGTGTGGTCTGGAGATTCCGGTTAGTCTCGGGTCCATCTTCGGAGGGGCATACAGACTATCCCCAGGACGGGTTCTGGGGTCGGTCCGGAGGTCGGTCGGAGACTCCAGTGCATTGGTCCGGAGACTCCGGTCTTCAGGGCCTGAGACTCTGGTGGTTAAGCTGTTGCTTCTTCCATCTCCTTAAAAAAACTTGGGGAGTATGCTACTCCCACTGATGATTTTACCCTATTACTCAGCCCGCCATTGGTGCGGAAGCATATGAGATAAAACCTAACCTTTTAAGTTTGGTTCAACGGAACCAATTTGGAGTCTTGATACGTCCAAAACGTATATACTTTCTTGAACACTTTTCTATTGTTTCTCCTCTAAACTTATGTGCTTTGGATACAACTAACACGGAATGACGCTGTTTTCAGCAGAATTACCTTGGTGTGTAGTTTTTGTGCAGAAAATCAACTATCAAGAAAAATCCTGGAAAATATGCCAAAAATCCTATTTCACTAGAAGATCCACGGAGCCAGAAGACGAGACGGAGAAGGGCCTGCCAGGCGCAGGCCCACCACTGGCCGCGCCTAGGGGGTGTTGTAGGGGTTCGTAGCATGGAAAACAAAAAAATTCTACCGCATGCACACAAACAAGCCAAGATCTATCTACTAGATTGTAGCAACGGGTCGATTAGAGTACTCATCCTCGAAGATGTTGGAGATATGCCCTAGAGGCAATAATAAATATAGTTATTATTATATCTTTGTGTTTATGATAAATGTTTACAGTCATGCTATAATAGTATTAACAAGGAAACATTAATACTTGTGTGATTTGTAGACTAAAATAAAAGTCCCTAGTAAAGCCTCTATATAATACTAGCTTGTTGGTTAATAGATGATTGTGGTTTCTCTATCATGAACATTGAGATGTTATTAACAACAAGATCATATCGTTAGGAGAATGATATGGTGGACATACTCCTATAGATAAGCGTAGCATAAAGATCAAGTCATTTTAATAGTTCAATTGCTATATGCTTTCTGATACATAGTAATATAATTCCTTCGACCATGAGATCATGCATATCACCTTTACCGGATGGATGCTTTGATGACATCAAACACCACACCGTAACTGGGTTGCTATAAAGGTGGCATTGAGTGTTCGGAAAGTATTGGTTGAGACACATGGATCAAGAGTGGGATTTGTCCATCCATATGACGGATAGATATACTCTGGGCCCTCTCGGTGAAATGTCATCCAATTAGCTTGCAAGCATGTGACTGGCTCACAAGGGATCACATATCACGGGAACGAGAAAAGAGTACTTATCGGTAACGAGGTTGAACTAGGTATGTAGAGATACCGACGATCATAACCTCGGATAAGTAAACTATCGTGAGACAAAGGGAAATTGATATCGTATGTAAGTGGTTCATTCGATCACGAAGTAATCGTAGAAATATGTGGGAGCCATATGAATTTCCAGATTCCTCTATTGGTTATTGTTCGGAGAAGTGTCTCGATCATGTCCGCATAATTTACGAACCGTAGGGAGACACACTTAAGGATTTGACGTTGTTTGAGTAGTTATGGAATGATGAGAAAGAGTCTGAATGTTGTTCGGAGTCTCGAATGGGATTCGGGATATCACGAGGAGATCCGGAATGGTCCGGAGAATAAGATTCATATAAGGAAAGTCCCGTTTCGGAGTTGGGGAATGGTTCCAGTGTTTTCATCGGGAATGTTCTAGAAGGTTCCGGAATGTCCGGCACTCCAGAGGGGAAGGGTACATGAATGTGTTATATCAAGTTGGTATGATTGCATTATGTACTCGGTGTCATCGCTGAACAAAATAGAGGGATTAATCAAATCCTAGTTTGAAAAGTCAAACGCCAAGTTTGAAAGTCAAACGGCTATTTTTGGGAAGTGGAGAAACAGGAGGAAACCGAGTTGGGGAGGAGTCCCTCCTCCAACGCCGGCCCACCTCCAAGCCTAGTTGGGGAGGGACTCCCCTCCCCTTGGTCGGCCGGCCCCTCCACCTATATAAGGAGGGGCAGGGCTCCCCTCCTAGGCACACAAGATCCCCGCCTCCAAACCCCAAGCCGCCGGCGCCGCCACCTGCTACCGCCGCCGCCGCCCTAGGTCAAGCCGCCGCCTCCTAGCAACCCTAGCCGCTGGCCAAGCTTCCTCCTCGGCGTGTCTAAACCCTAGATCGTCGAGGGACTCTCTCATACTCCACCATACTCGCTCCGGCTTAAGGCGAAGCCCTGCGAGATCTCCCCTCTACTTCCGGTACCACGCCGTTGTGCTGCCAGAATCGCGAGGAGAGTGCTACAACCTCCGCTGCCTGCTGGAACAAGGGAGAGGAAGGTCTTCGTCGAGTACCGAACGTGTGACCGACTGCGGGAGCGCTGCCGGAACGCAGCGCCGGAAGGATCGTCTACGTGATCTTGAGATCGGGAAGAGTACGAATACACCACCCACGAGAATCCGCTCTCGTTAAACACTTTGGAATCTTCGAGGATGAGTTATTCCATCGACTCTTTGCTTCAATCTAGTAGATAGATCTTGGCTTGTTTGTTTGTATGCGATAGAAAAATTTTGTTTTCCATGCTACAAAACCATACAGTGGTATCAGAGCCGTGTCTATATGTAGATCTGTTGCACGAGTAGAACACAATGGTCATTGTGGGCGTTGATGCTTTTATTGTCGATTGCTTCTTGTGTACTTTGCATCTTGCGGTATGTTGGGATGAAGCGGCCCGGGCTAACCTTACATGACATCGTTCATGAGACTTGCTCCACGCTTGACATGCAACTTGTATTGCATAAGTGGCTTTGCGGGTGCCTGTTTCTCCTAGCATAGTTAAGATCCAATTTACAATGGGTGATTAACAATACTAGTATCAATGGTGTGGTTCATGTTCGTAAGTTAGAATGACACTTATTGAAAGCCCCAAACCACGTAAAACATGCAAAGAAAGTAGATGCGTCTAACTTTGTTTTGCAGGGGTGTGCAGTGATGTGATATGGCCATGATTGTGATTATATTTGATGTATGCAATGATCCTTATTGTAAGTTGGCAACCGGCAGGAGCCATATGGTTGTCTTTAATTTATGTTACGACCCGCGTGTCTATTCAAAGTAGTTGTAATAGTTGAAGCCGGTGGACGACAACCATGGAGAAGCATCATTGACCTTGATGCAATGCCGGTGATGATGGAGATCATGTTCGTGCTAGAAGATGGAGATCGGAAGCACAAAGAAGAAAGGCCATATCATATCACATATTATGAATTGCATGTGATGTTAATCCTTTATGCATCTTGTATTGCTTAGTAGACGACGGTAGCATTATAAGATGATCCCTCATGCACATAAATTTCAAGTCATAAAGTGTTCACCCTTAGTTAGCACCGTTGCTAAAGCTTGTTGTTTCGAAACACCACGTGATGATCGGGTGTGTTAGATTCCGCAAGTGTATACAACGTGAGCAAGCCAGACTTGCTCATGCGGAAACTAAGGTTTGATCTTGACGAGCCTAGCATGTACAGACATGGTCTCGGAACACGGATCACCGAAAGGTAAAGCATGAATCATATAGTAGATATGATGAACATGTCGATTGTTCGCCATTGAAACTATATCAACTCTCGTGATGATCGGTGTTGATGTGATGGATTTGGTTCGTGTGATCACTAAAACAATGTGAGGGGATATTGTTTTGAGTGGGAGTTCACCTAGATTAATTTTATTATTAATTTGAACTCAATTTGTCATAAACTTAGTCTAAACTATTGCAAATATGTTGTAGATCAATGGCAGCCCCTACCATCAATTTTAATGCGTTCCTAGAGAAAGAAAAGTTGAAAAACAATGGAAGCAACTTCGCAGATTGGTTCCGCAATTTGAGGATTGTCCTCACAGCTGGTAATTTGACCTATGTGCTGGATGCACCGCTGGGTGACCCACCTGCAGCTGATGCTTCCGATGAAGTAAAGAATGTTTACCTTACTCGGAAGACTCAGTACTCCAAAGTCCAGTGTGCTATCTTGTATGGTTTAGAATCGGAGCTTCAGAAAAGGTTTGAGAATTCAGACCCATATGATATTGTCGAGGATCTCAAATTGATCTTTGAGACTCATGCGACAATTGAAAGCTATGAGGCTTTTGAAAAGTTCTTTAACTGCAAGATGGAAGAGGGCAGCTCCGTCAGTGAGCATGTGCTTAAGATGTCTGGGCACACAAACTTCAAAGCTTGGGTATAGTGATTCCTAATGCTTTGGGGATTTACCGCGTCCTCCAATCACTACCACCAAGTTACAAGAACTTTGTGATGAACTACAACATGCAAAACATGAACAAGACGTTGCCAGAACTCTTTGCCATGTTGAAATCTGCAGAAGTGGAGATCAAGAAAGAGCACCAAGTGTTGTTGGTCAATAAGACCACCAAATTCAAGAAAGGCAAGTCTAAGCAGAAGGGACACTTCAAGAAGGGTGGTAAGAAAGTTACCACGCCAACGAAGAAGACCAAGGCTGGACCTAAGCCTGATACTGAGTGCTTTTACTGCAAGGGAGAAGGTCACTGGAAGCGGAATTGCCCAAAGTACTTGGCGGATTTGAAGAACGGCAACATCAAGAATAAAGGTATATCTGATATACATGTTATTGATGTGTATCTCACTAGTACTCGTAGTAGTGCCTGGGTATTTGATACTGGTTCGGTTGCTCATATTTGTAACTCGAAACATGTGCTGCAGAATAAACGGAAGCTAGCGAAGAACGAGGTGACGATGGGCGTGGGAAACGGATCAAAGGTTGATGTGATCGCGGTCGGCATGCTACCCCTTTATCTACCATCGGGATTAGTTTTATACTTAAATAATTGTTATTTGGTGCCTGCGTTAAGCATGAACATTATATCGGGATCTTGTTTATTGCGAGACGGTTACTTGTTTAAATCCGAGAATAATGGTTGTTTGATTTATATGAGTAATATGGTTTATGCACATGCACCTTTGATAGATGGTCTATTTTTATTGAATCTCGATAGTGGAAATACACATATTAATAACATTGAGGCTAAACGTTTGAAATCGAGCGATAACTCGACCTATATGTGGCACTGTCGTCTTGGTCACATTGGAGTGAAGCGTATGAAGAAACTCCATTCCGATGGACTTCTTGAATCACTTGATTTCGAATCACTTGAAAGATGCGAAGCATGTCTGATGGGTAAAATGACTAAGACTCCATTTTCTGGTATGATGGAGCGAGCTACGGACTTATTGGAAATCATACATACCGATGTATGTGGTCCAATGAGTGTAGCGTCACGCGGTGGTTATCGTTATGTTCTTACCTTCACGGATGACTTGAGTAGATATGGATATATCTATTTCATGAAACATAAGTCCGAAACTTTCGAGAAGTTTAAGGAATTTCAAAGTGAGGTAGAGAATCAACGTAACAAGAAGATTAAATTTCTACGTTCTGATCGTGGAGGTGAATATCTAAGTTACGAGTTTGGCGAGCATTTGAAGAAATGCGGAATACTTTCACAATTGACACCGCCGGGAACACCACAGCGTAATGGTGTGTCCGAACGTCGTAATCGAACTCTCTTAGATATGGTTCGTTCTATGATGTCACTTACAGATTTACCGCTATCATTTTGGGGTTATGCATTAGAAACAGCCGCATTCACTTTAAATAGGGCACCATCTAAATCCGTTGAAACGACACCGTATGAAATTATGGTTTGGGAAGAAACCTAGATTGTCGTTCCTTAAAGTTTGGGGTTGCGAAGCCTATGTAAAGAAGTTACAACCGGACAAGCTTGAACCCAAAGCGGAAAAATGCGTCTTCATAGGATACCCGAAGGAAACTATTGGGTATACCTTCTATCATAGATCCGAAGGCAAAATCTTTGTTGCCAAGAATGGATCCTTTCTAGAGAAGGAATTTCTCTCGAAAGAAGTGACTGGAAGGAAAGTAGAACTCGACGAGGTTATCGAACCTTCTCTCGAAACTGCGAGTAGTGCAGTACCAGAAGAAGTTCCTGTGGTGCCTGCAGCAATAAGAGAGGAAGCTAATGATGATGATCATGAAACTTCGGTTGAAGTTGCTACAGAGCCTCGCAGGTCAACGAGAACTCGTACCACTCCAGATTGGTATGATCCCGTTATGAGTGTCATGTTGGTGGATAACACCGATGACCCTGAGACATATGAGTAAGCGATGATGAGCCCAGATTCCAATAAATGGCAAGAAGCCATGAAATCCGAAATTGGATCCATGTACGAAAACCAAGTATGGACTTTGGTGGACTTACCGGATGGCCGGAAGGCTGTCGAGAACAAATGGATTTTCAAGAAGAAAACAAATGCTGATGGTAATGTTACTGTCTATAAAGCTCGTCTTGTCGCAAAGGGGTTTCGACAAATTCAAGGAGTTGACTACGATGAGACTTTCTCACCAGTAGCGAAGCTAAAGTCTGTGAGGATTATGTTAGCAATCGCTGCATATTATGATTATGAGATATGGCAGATGGATGTCAAAACATCATTCCTCAATGGAGACATTGATGAAGAGTTGTATATGATGCAACCCAAAGGTTTTGTCGATCCTAAAGATGCTAACAAGGTATGCAAACTTCAACGGTCCATCTATGGATTGAAGCAAGCATCCCGAAGTTGGAATCAACGTTTTAATAAGGTGATCAAAAGTTTTGGTTTTATACAAACTTATGGAGAAGCTTGTATTTACAAGAAAGTGAGTGGGAGCTCTGTAGCATTCTTAATACTATATGTAGATGACATATTGTTGATTAGGAATGAGTAGACCTTCTTAATAGTGTCAAGGAATATTTGAATAATAGTTTTTCAATGAAGGATCTTGGCGAAGCAGCTTACATATTAGGCATAAAGATTTATAGAGATAGATCGAGACGCCAAATATCATTGTCACAAAGTACATATTTGGACAAAGTTCTAAAGAGGTTTGGAATGGAAGATAGCAAGAAAGGGTTCTTGCCCATGTTGCCCAATACGACCTTGAGTAAAACTCAAAGTCCGACATCGGCAGAAGATAGAGAAAGGATGAGTAAGACTCCCTATGCCTCAGCCATAGGATCTCTAATGTATGCCATGCTATGTACTAGACCCGACATTGCATATGCTGTTAGTTTAACTAGCAGATATCAAAGTGATCCAGGAGCGGATCATTGGACAGCGGTCAAAAACATCCTTAAGTACTTTAGAAGAACTAAGGATATGGTTCTTTCTTATGGAGGTGATGAACAACTCGTTGTTAATGGTTACACCGATGCTAGTTGGAACACCGATCCAGATGATTCTAAATCACAATCTGGATACATATTTATTTTGAATGGTGCAGCAGTTAGCTGGAGGAGTGCAAAGCAAAGCGTTGTGGCGAGATCTTCAACTGAATCGGAATACATGGCTGCTTCGGAGGCTTCACAAGAAGCAATATGGATGAAAGAGTTCATTACAGAGCTGGGTGTGGTTCCTAGTGCGCTGGACCCAATGTCTATCTACTGTGATAACATGGGGGCCATAGCCAATGCGCAAGAACCAAGGTCACACAAGAAGCTGAAGCACATCAAGCTACGTTTTCACGCTATTCGAGAACATATCCAAGATGGGGATATAAAGATTTGCAAAGTACACACAGATCTGAATGTGGCGGATCCGTTGACTAAACCTCTCCCGAGGGCAAAACATGACCAGCACCAAACTGCCATGGGTGTTCGGTATATTACCATGTAATCTAGATTAGATGACTCTAGTGCAAGTGGGAGACTGTTGGAGATATGCCCTAGAGGCAATAATAAATATAGTTATTATTATATCTTTGTGTTTATGATAAATGTTTACATTCATGCTATAATAGTATTAACAAGGAAACATTAATACTTGTGTGATTTGTAGACTAAAATAAAAGTCCCTAGTAAAGCCTCTATATAATACTAGCTTGTTGGTTAATAGATGATTGTGGTTTCCCTATCATGAAAATTGAGATGTTATTAACAACAAGATCATATCGTTATGAGAATGATATGGTGGACATACTCCTATAGATAAGCGTAGCATAAAGATCAAGTCATTTTAATAGTTCAATTGCTATATGCTTTCTGATACATAGTAATCTAATTCCTTCGACCATGAGATCATGCATATCACCTTTACCGGATGGATGCTTTGATGACATCAAACACCACACCGTAACTAGGTGGCTATAAAGGTGGCATTGAGTGTTCGGAAAGTATTGGTTGAGACACATGGATCAAGAGTGGGATTTGTCCATCCATATGATGGATAGATATACTCTGGGCCCTCTCGGTGAAATGTCATCCAATTAGCTTGCAAGCATGTGACTGGCTCACAAGGGATCACATATCATGGGAACGAGAAAAGAGTACTTATCGGTAACGAGGTTGAACTAGGTATGCAGAGATACCGACGATCATAACCTCGGATAAGTAAACTATCGTGAGACAAAGGGAAATTGATATCGTATGTAAGTGGTTCATTTGATCGCGAAGTAATCGTAGAAATATGTGGGAGCCATATGAATTTCCAGATTCCTCTATTGGTTATTGTTCGGAGAAGTGTCTCGATCATGTCTGCATAATTCACGAACCGTAGGGAGACACTCTTAAGGATTCAACTTTGTTTGAGTAGTTATGGAATGATGAGAAAGAGTCCGAATGTTGTTCGGAGTCTCGAATGGGATTCGGGATATCACGAGGAGATCCGGAATGGTCCGGAGAATAATATTCATATAAGGAAAGTCCCGTTTCGGAGTTGGGGAATGGTTCCAGTGTTTTCATCGGGAATGTTCTAGAAGGTTCCGGAATGTCCGACACTCCGGAGGGGAAGGGTACATGAATGTGTTATATCAAGTTGGTATGATTGCATTATGTACTCGGTGTCATCGCTGAACATAATAGAGGGATTAATCAAATCCTAGTTTGAAAAGTCAAACGCCAAGTTTGAAAGTCAAACGGCTATTTTTGGGAAGTGGAGAAAGAGGAGGAAACCGAGTTGGGGAGGAGTCCCTCCTCCACCGTCGGCCCACCTCCAAGCCGAGTTGGGGAGGGACTCCCCTCCCCTTGGCCGGCCGGCCCCTCCACCTATATAAGGAGGGGCAGGGCTCCCCTCCTAGACACACAAGATCCCCGCCTCCAAACCCTAAGCCACCGGCGCCGCCACCTGCTGCCGCCGCCGCCACCCTAGGTCAAGCCGACGCTGCCGCCTAGCAACCCTAGCCGCCGGCCAAGCTTCCTCCTCGGCGTGTCTAAACCCTAGATCATCGAGGGACTCTCTCATACTCCACCATACTCGCTCCGGCTTAAGGCGAAGCCCTGCGAGATCTCCCCTCTACTTCCGGTACCACGCCGTTGTGCTGCTGGAATCGCGAGGAGAGTGCTACAACCTCCGCTGCCTGCTGGAACAAGGGAGAGGAAGGTCTTCGTCGAGTACCGAACGTGTGACCGACTGCGGGAGCGCTGCCGGAACGCAGCGCCGGAAGGATCGTCTACGCGATCTTGAGATCGGGAAGAGTACGACTACATCACCCACGAGAATCCGCTCTCGTTAAACACTTTGGAATCTTCGAGGGTGAGTTATTCCATCGACTCGTTGCTTCAATCTAGTAGATAGATCTTGGCTTGTTTGTTTGTATGCGATAGAAAATTTTTGTTTTCCATGCTACGAAACCCTACAGAAGATTCCAAAGCGGTTAACAAGAGCAGATTCTCGTGGGTGATGTAGTCATACACTTGCCGATCTCAAGATCGTGTAGATGATCCTTCCGACGCTGCGTTCCAGCAGCGCTTCCGCAGGCGTTCACACGTTCGGTACTCGATGAAGACCTTCCTCTCCCTTGTTCCAGCAGGCAGCGGAGGTTGTAGTTCTCCCCTCGCGATTTCGGCAGCACGACGGCGTGGTGTCGGAAGTAGAGGGAAGATCCTGCAGGGCTTCGCCTAAGCCGGAGAAGGTTAATGTGGAGAACTAGGGTTTCCGGCGATCTAGGGTTTAGAAGGCCGGAGAGGAGGAGGCATGGCCGGCGGCGGCTAGGGCGGTGACGGCGAGCCGGCAGCGGTGCAGCTGGCGGCGGCGGCTTGGATGTGGGGAGGGGCTCGTTGTGTGTTGTTTGGGGAAGCCCTCCCCCTCTATTTATGAGAGGGAGGGAAGCCTTAGGAGGGGAGAGTTTGAATCCAAACCCAAACCCAAGTTGGATAGAAGGAAGGACTATTTCCTTCTCCCACTAGGAAACTATTGTTCAAGTTTGACTTTTCAAACCTCTCTTTTGACTTTCAATTTAGAGCTTTAATTCTCTCTCGCAAATGCCCAAACAAAATGACCTAGGATATGATCCAATCATTCCACTCACCCATGACACATTCATGGATCATTCCCCTTCCGGTCTGATGAACCTTCTAGACCCTTCTAGAACCTCTCCGATGAAAACATCGGAATCTTTCCTGAACTCTGGAATCGGACTGTCCTTATATGAATCTTATTCTCCGGATCTCCTCGTGATATCCCGGATCCCATCCGAGACTCCGAACAACATTCGGTATCCCTACTTACATTTCATATCTACTAAACAACATCGAATCCTTAAGTGTGTCTCCCTACGGTTCTTGAATTATGCAGACATGATCGAGACTCTTCTCTGATCAATAACCAATAGAGGAATCTGGAAATTCATATGGCTCCCACATATTTCAATGATTACTTTGCGATCGAATGAACCACTTACACACGATACCAATTTCCCTTTGTCTCGCGATAGTTTACTTATCCGAGGTTTGATCGTCGGTATCTCTGCATACCTAGTTCAACCTCGTTACCGATAAGTACTCTTTTCTCGTTCCCGTGATATGTGATCCCTTGTGATCCAGTCACATGCTTGCAAGCAAATTGGATGACATTCCACCGAGAGGGCCCAGAGTATATCTATCTGTCATATGGATGGACAAATCCCACTCTTGATCCATGTGCCTTAACACATACTTTCCGAACACTCAATGCCACCTTTATAACCACCCAGTTACGGTGTGGTGTTTGATGTCATCAAAGCATCCTTCCAGTGATGGTGATTAGCATGATCTCATGGTCGAAGGAATTAGGTTACTATGTATAAGAAAGCTTATAGCAAATGAACTATATTAAATGACTTGATCTTTATGCTACACTTAACTATAGGAGTATGTCCATCACATCATTCACCTAATGACCCTGTTGTTAATAACATCTCTATGTTCATGATCAGGAAACCATGATCATATATTAACCAACAAGCTAGTTTAACAATAGGCTTTACTAGGGACTCTTTTATGTTTACAAATCACACAAGTATTAATGTTTCTGGTTAATACAATTATAGCATGGTATGTAAACATTTATCATAAGCATGAAGATATGATAATAACCTCTTTATTATTGCCTCTTGGGCATATCTCCAATAGTTTCCCACTTGCACTAGAGTCAATAATCTAGTTCCAAACCTTTGTGTATTCAACACCTATGGCTTTCCGGTGTTGTGTGTACACTATTGCTAGTGGTCAACTGATCTTCGGATCCGACTCTTTCAGGTCCGTGTGTAATTGCATGTCTTTGCGTCTCTACGCATCACTCATTCTCTAATGAGATGGTTTTGTATAAATTTGGTCCTTTGGTGAGACCTTTAGTTCCTTGGGGTTAAAACATGTTGACAATATTGTCATACAATATATCTTCATAGTACTATCCCATTGCGAACTACACCTAGTTTGATAACAAACTACTTGACACAAATTCCCTCTTTTGCTGCTATAATAGCAGTCATATACTTAGACCTTTTGTTGTAGTATCTGTCATAATGTCTTAACTTTGGAACTCATCCAAATCCATTATGGAACTTACTTTCCATTGTATTGTGCCACCCTTAGTTTAGATTGAGATAAACTTAATTTGTACTTTGTGACAAAACTAGTATTAATGTAGTACTTTTACAATGAACTAACCATCTATTTGTCACCTCTACAAAACAATATATTCTTAGTTCTTCCAAAAGATCATAATAATATCCTTACTATCGTCCAATGATCATCTTATGAATCATTCTGGTATATGCTCATAACATTTAAAGCATAGGACATATCTGGATTTGTACATATCACAGTATGATTGGTATAAATACTCTTTGTGAATTCATACATCAAGTATCAATCTATACTTGAATCTATACTTGAATCTTTGTGAACTCATTCAATATATCATCTATGTACATTTGGACAACCATATTAGTGTCTCAATCTATCTATATAGATATTGATGCCTAATATTCGGGTTTTGCCTAAGTCTTTCATCGAGATGAAATTCTTAACATGTGTTAATAAAAGATACATCATTTCCAATCAACAATATGTCTTCCACATAATGTATTAGAAATATGTCTTAGCGCTCCCACTTAATTTCTTGCAAATGCAAGCATCTTCATTGTCTCTGATGAATTTAAACTCTTTTAACAGTTTCATCATGGTGAAGATTCCAACTCCTCGATGCTTACTTCAACCATTAAGTTTTGCATACGCTTTTAGCATCACTTGAATTAACAAAACCCTTTAGACCGTGTTATGCACACGTCCTAGGTAACAATTCTATTAGAAGAACTTGTTTTGTTTATTCAACTACCACATAACAAAATTATATGTAGTGGTTGCTACATTAATCCGTCTAGACTAAATATCGCTATGAAAGATCAAATCTTGTCATAGTCAACCTTTGAATATTGTTGTGAACTCTTTCTCAACATGTCGACTATTTCATAGATGTGAAACGTCCATGTCTATTTCTTTATAGATCCAAACACGACTGTAAGGTTTTACACCTTTCCAGAGGGTCTTTCAAAGCTTGATTTCTTGTGTATGGAACTATCACGGATTTTATGGCTTCAAGCCATTTGCGGAGTTAGGGCTCATCATCACTTCTTTGCATGTAGTCGGTTCATTATTGTCAAACAACAAGATTTACTATTAAATCCTAGTATTTGATTGTTTAGCCGACCTACCAGGTTCAATAGGAACTTAGACCTCCGTGACCACAACCTTTGAGGCACGTGAGCCCTGAGCATTGTTGCTACATCTGAAACGCTTTCCGGTGCTACGCAACTTAGCACATATATCTAAGGTTCTTTTAACCTTATCAAAGTTCTATTGTCCTCCCACTTAACTTTTCACGAAAAATTCCTTCTCAAAGAAACTTGACGTTCTAAGCAACAAACATTTTTTCTTTGGTGTTATGGAGGAATACTCAAGGATTATTCGAAATAATATACAAAGATATGTTCATCCGATGTTCAAGAAAGGACAACTTGGGTTTTATCCCAAACCATAACTTTATATGGTGTCATTTCAATGAATCATGATGGAGCTCTTTTCGGTGGAAAAATGGTAGTCTCTAAAGCTTTTAATCTTTAAATATAATGGAAGTTTTATAAATAGCACATTTGATCTTACCATTTCAAACAAGATTTTATTACATATCTCGATCACTCCATACTCTTATGGTGTTTCGGGAAATGCAAATCCACGGAACGATTCCTCAAATCTCAGGTGTTATGCTAAACTTGTAACTCAAAAATCTTCCTTTATGATCCTATCATAAATTCTTTTTTCTCTTGTTACATTGATTTTGCACTTCATCTTGAAAGTCTTCGAACATTTTCGAATGTTTCGCACTTCATCCTCATTAAGTAAATATTCATAAATTCACTCAAATTTTCGGAGAAAGCATATGAAGTTGAAATCCATCGCTTTTGATTACACATAATGGACTTCATACAACAATATGTACATGTTCCAATAAGTTATTCATCGTTCCCTTTTGGCCTATGAACGAAGTTTTAATTATCTCTAGGAAAGTTTCACAAGCGTCATTTGATCAAAAATCAAAATACTCCAAAATTCCATCCATATGGAGTTTCTTCATGTTTTGTTTCCAATATAATTTAAACGGCGATGCCACTTCCTAAGTGATCTTTCATTCAATTTGTCTTTCGACATTTTAGCACTAGTTTTATGGATGTGATTTCTCCAACGAGATTTGTAAATCATCCATCTTTTATGGATTACGGCAATTATTTGAACAACCCTTCTGTTCTCATAATACCTGATAAAACAAATCTTGAAGGCAAGCTTTGATGTTAACGAGCAACACAATAACCCTTTATTTGTTCTCGATGAACATCATCACATATTTTTTTGCTAGTTACTTAGGCCATTGTAGTTCATGAATTCTATTGTTTTGTATGACCAACAAATTCAGTATCCAATACTTAAGAAACACATTATTTAACAAGCAAATAATACAGCCATAACACGTATATCCTCTATATACCTAAACTGAACAATTCTAGTTTTTTCTTTTCTGCCATATATTTATGAGATTCTCTTTCAGTATTTCCTTTTCTTTTGAAAGAATCTATCAACATTAATAGTGGAGCCATATACATGACACATATTCCAAAGCGTGTACAATTAAATACCAATGTCTTTCGACTTGCACTTTGAAGTAGATCACCATCATCAAATGTTTGGTGTTCTTTCAAATTCCATTCTTTAGTAATCTCTTGGTGTAGTAAATATTTTACCTACATCAAATATTCACCCTTATCATGGAATTATTCATGATCAAGCTATTTTAGCTTATTATGGTGAATCACGAGTACAATGTTGCTCTCCAAAACCTTTTGGAGGATTAGGACAACTAGTGTCTCCAACCTTTTGTAAATTCTCATCAAATATGAGAACATAAACTTTGCCATATTATACTCTATCATGTTGTAACCAAAACATCATTTCAGATATCGCAATATCTTCCACACATGATGGTTTCTGAAACAACTCTTTCAACTCCTAGATTACCTTGATATTAAAACAATCTTTTGAATATCAAGAATCATGGAGATAAACATGATACTTATTTACTAACACTGGAATTGTTACTTTTAATTTAATACCAATTATTAAACTTCACGGAGTAACCGGAACTTACTGAAAGTTTGCAATGGGACTTTTAAACTTTAGATTAACACTTCAAAACAATATGATACCAGTTCGTAAAGTAACTAACCAGAATTCTATAGTTCTATTATCTCAATTATAACTAAGCGCAAGGTGGTAAACGGATGCCAATGACTACAACAACTATGCAAATTTACTTTGATTTAATTTATGATAAATAGTGTTCAACTTTTAATCATATTGCTATTGAACTCCCACTCAAAACAATATCCCTCACATTGTTTTAGTGATTACATGAACCAAATCCACCACATCAAAAAACCGATCATCACGAGAGATGATGTAGCTTCAAAGGCGAACAATCAACATGTTCATCATATCTACTATATGACTCATGCTTTACCTTTTGGTATTCCGTGTTCCGAGACCATGTATGTACATGCTAGGCTCGTCAAGATCAAACCTTAGCTTCTGCATGAGCAAATCTGGCTTGCTCCCGTTGTATACACTCGCAGAATCTAACACACCCGATCATCACGTGGTGCTTCGAAACAACGAGCTTTAGCAACGGTGCCTACAAAGGATGAACACTTTATAACTTGAAATTTTTGTGAGAGGGATCATCTTATAATGCTACCGTCGCGAACTAAGCAATACAAGATGCATAAAATGATTAACATCACATGCAATTCATAATATGTGATATGATATGGCCTTTCTTCTTGTGCTTCCGATCTCCATCTTCAAGCACGAGCATGATCTCCATCATCACCGGCGTGGCGTCAAGGTCAATGGTGCTGCTCCATGGTTGTCGTCCACCAGCATCAACTATTACAACTACTTTGAATAATAGACATGCATGTCTTAACAAAATTAAAAGACAATCATATGGCTCCTGCCGGTTGCCAACTTACAATAAGGAATATGGCATACATCATATATAATCACAATCATGGCCATACCACATCACAACACACCCCTGTAAAACAAAGTTAGACGCCTCTAATTTTCTTTGCATGTTTTACGTGGTTTGGGGCTTTCAATGAGTGTCGTTCTAACTTACGAACAAGAACCACAACGTTGATACTAGTATTGTCAATCACCCATTGTAAATTGAATCTTAACTATGTTGGGAGAAATAGGCACCCGCAAAGCCACTTATGCAATACAAGTTGCATGTCAAGCGTGGAGCAAGTCTCATGAACGATGTCATGTAAGGTTAGCCCGGGCCGCTTCATCCCACCATCCCGCAAGATGCAAAGTACACAAGAAGCAATCGACAACAAAAGCATCAACGCCCACAATGACCATTGTGTTCTACTCGTGCAACAGATCTACATATAGACACGGCTCTGATACCACTGTAGGGGTTCGTAGCATGGAAAACAAAAAAATTCTACCGCATGCACACAAACAAGCCAAGATCTATCTACTAGATTGTAGCAACGAGTCGATTAGAGTACTCACCATCGAATATTCCAAAGCGGTTAACGGGAGCAGATTATCGTGGGTGATGTAGTCGTACACTTGCCGATCTCAAGATCGCGTAGACGATCCTTCCGGTGTTGCGTTCCAGCAGCGCTTCCGCAGTCGGTCACACGTTTGGTACTCGATGAAGACCTTCCTCTCCCTTGTTCCATCAGGCAGTGGAGGTTGTAGTTCTCCCCTCACGATTCCGGCAGCACGACGACGTGGTGTCGGAAGTAGAGGGAAGATCCTGCAGGGCTTCGCCTAAGCCGGAGCAGGTTAAGGTGGAGAACTAGGGTTTCTAGCGATCTAGGGTTTAGTAGGCCGGAGAGGAGGAGGCATGGCCGGCGGCAGCTAGGGCGGCGACGCAAGGAGGCGGCGTGGCAGCGGCGGCGCAGCTGGCGGCGGCGACAGGCGGCGGCGGCTTGGGTGTGGGGAGGGGCTCGTTGTGTGTTGTTTGGGGAAGCCCTTCCCCTCTATTTATGAGAGGGAGGGCAGCCTTGGGAGGGGAGAGTTTGAATCCAAACCCAAACCCAAGTTGGATAGAAGGAAGGACTATTTCCTTCTCCCACTACGAAACTATTGTTCCAGTTTGACTTTTCAAACTTCCCTTTTGACTTTCAATTTAGAGATTTAATTCTCTCTCGCAAATGCCCAAACAAAATGACCTAGGATATGATCCAATCATTCCACTCACCCATGACACATTTATGGACCATTCCCCTTCCGGTCCGGTGAACCTTCTAGACCCTTCTAGAACCTCTCCGATGAAAACATCGGAATCTTTCCTGAACTCTGGAATCGGACTTTCCTTATATGAATCTTATTCTCCGGACCATTCTGGATCTCCTCATGATATCTCGGATCCCATCCGAGACTCCGAACATCATTAGGTATCCCTACTTACATTTCATATCTACTAAACAACATCGAATCCTTAAGTGTGTCTCCCTATGGTTCGTGAATTATGCAGACATGATCAAGACTCTTCTCCGATCAATAACCAATAGAGGAATCTGGAAATTCATATGGCTCCCACATATTTCAACGATTACTTTGCGATCGAACGAACCACTTACATACGATACCAATTTCCCTTTGTCTAGCGATAGTTTACTTATCCGAGGTTTGATCGTCGGTATCTCTGCATACCTAGTTCAACCTTGTTACCAATAAGTACTCTTTTCTCATTCCCGTGATATGTGATCCCTTGTGAGCCAGTCACATGCTTGCAAGCCAATTGGATGACATTCCACCGAGAGGGCCCAGAGTATATCTATCCGTCATATGGATGGACAAATCCCACTCTTGATCCATGTGCCTCAACACATACTTTCCGAACACTCAATGCCACCTTTATAACCACCCAGTTACGGTGTGGTGTTTGATGTCATCAAAACATCCTTCCAGTGATGGTGACTAGCATGATCTCATGGTCGAAGGAATTAGGTTACTATGTATAAGAAAGCTTATAGCAAATGAACTATATTAAATGACTTGATCTTTATGCTACGCTTAACTATAGGAGTATGTCCATAACATCATTCTCCTAATGATATGACCCTGTTGTTAATAACATATCTATGTTCATGATCAGGAAACCATGATCATATATTAACCAACAAGCTAGTTTAACAAGAGGCTTTACTAGGGACTCTTTTATGTTTACAAATCACACAAGTATTTATGTTTCCGGTTAATACAATTATAGAATGGTATGTAAACATTTATCATAAGCATGAAGATATGATAATAACCACTTTATTATTGCCTCTTGGGCATATCTCCAACAGATGCACCCGCCCCAGGCACCCCCTCGGCCTCCCTTTGCGCCTATAAGTTGCCTCTAGACCTAAAAACCAGGGGGGTCAATAGTTTTCCAGAAAGAGTTCCGCTACGCCGCCGCCACCAAAAACCAAGATTCAGATCCAGAAACTCCGTTCTGGCACCCTGCCGAGACGGGGAATTTGGAGAGGATCATCGTCGTCGTCATCACCAACGCATCTCCATCAACCATCCATGTTTCCCTCATCCATGAGTGTGTAATCCCCTGCTGTAGGCTTGGGGATGGTAGGGATTGTATGAGTTCTATCATGTAATCGAATAAGATTGTTAGGGCATAGTGCCTAGTATCTCTATTAGTGCTATTTGACTTTGTTGCAACTTGTTGTGCTTAATGCTTGTCACTAGGGCCCGAGTGCCATGATCTCAAATCTGATCTTATTATTGAATCATTATGATAGTATTGTTTGTGATCTTATCTGCAAGTCGTGTGCACATATCATTGTCCGGATCCAAAGGCCCCAAAGTGACAATAATTGGGACAACCGGAGGGGATGGCTATGGTGTGAGGATCACATGTGTTCACTGAGTGTTAATGCTTTACTCCGGTGCTTTATTAAAATGAGCACCTTAATTGCCAGTAGTTCCCTAGAGGCCCCGATGCCACGGGCTGGCTGGACAGAAGATGTTGTCCAAGTTCTCATTGCGAGCATGTATGACTATATATGGAGCACATGCCTAGGATTTTAGTACTTGGATGCTTATTCTTATGTATCTGCAATGCCCTAGATCTTGAAGTTACATGTTTAGACTCGTTCATGCAACGCCCTTCCATCCATCCCTATGCCTACCGCACTCGAATCCCACTATTTATTGTTAATGTTACTATTGCTCCTGTTCCACTGTTGCTGTTGCTTTGTTGTTGCTACTACCAAACTGTTGCTACTGATAAACTTCTGTGAGTAAGAAATATTTCTAGGTGAAGCTGAATTGACAACTCAGTTGTTAAGGCTTGCAAGTATTCTTTGGCTCCCCTTGTGTCGAATCAATAAATTGGGTAATTCTAACCGCGAAGACTGTTGTGATCCCCTACACTTATGGGTCATCAATACTATTTTCTAGCGTCGTTGCCGGGGATCATAGCTTTATTTGTAAGTTCACTTGGATCTATTATTGTTCACTGCTACTCCTTTCATCATGGGGAAGTCTCGTGATGGAAAGTTCCCTATTTTACCATCCACTACAAGAAGAGGTACAGTCCTAAACACCTCTGCTGCTCTTGATTCACCATCTGTTATGAGTAAGCTTGTTACACCACCACCACATGCACATGCTACACATACTGCTACTACTGCTAAATCTGAAACTGCTTTTGATACTCATGATGTTACTTCTACTGTGGTTGATGCGAGTGGTTCATGAGGTCCTTTTCTAGATGCTACTATGGCTAGTCTAGGAAATACCGAAACTCCTAGTGAAGACACTATTACACCTGTTGGCTCACCTGAGTCTAGAGAGAGTTATGATATTAATGATGGTTACATTGAGTTCACTGATGAATTTGTTGAGGAGTGCCGAAACACACATGGTACTAGTGCACTTAAGAGTCTCCTTGCTAGACGCACCATTATTCCTAAGCCGTCCTCTGATCCTAAGTTTGCCACCTCTCCCATAGATATTAAAGATAAAGATTATGATTTCTCTCTTGATTTATCCTATTTGGACATTGTTGAGAAAGAAACTTTTTGTGGGACTGAAAATGAGAGCGTTGTGGCTCATATGAATGAGCTTTCTACTATGAGTGCTTTATTCTCTGATGATTTTAAGATGCGCAAGTACTTTGTTACTAAGATTTTCCCTTTTTCACTAAAAGGAGAAGCTAGGGCTTGGTTTAATAGATTACCTCCTGGTTCCATTGATAGCCCTGATTGTTTGATTTCTTCTTTCTTCTAGAAATATTTTCCTCCTAGTGCTAGACATGCTGCTTTGCATAGACTTTTTGATTTTAAACAGGGAGAAGAAGAGAAATTAACTGAGTCATGGACAAGGTTATGTGCCTTGATTCATGCACATCTTGGATGTCCATTACCTAAGAATGAGCTTCTTGATATTTATTATAATGGACTAACTGATGATTCTAGGACATACCTAGATAGCTTTGCTGATTGTGTTTTCAGGAAAAGAACTCCTACAGATGCTGAAGAATTAATGGCTAAGATAAGCAAGAATTATGATGATTGGACTTCAACTGAGCTAAATACACCTGAACCTATTACTCCTAAACCAGTTGTGCCTGAACCAGTTCCAATACCAACACCAAAGAAAAGAGGAGTTATTGCATTAAATGAGGAAGTGATGAAGGAAGCTAAGAAGTGTCTAAAGGAGAGAGGTATTGGAGCTGAATATGTGAAGAATATACCTCCTATAGAAGAATTATGTTAGCCAATTCCCCACTCATCTACTATTGAGGTGCACTCTCTCCACTTTGATGAAGGTTATATTCCCTACAGTAAGCCTCCTGATCAATGCTTAGAGGAACTTGACACTTTTATTGTTAAGCAAGGCAATTTTAATAAACAGGTTTAGAATCATTTATTAGAAAACTCTAGAGCTATTAAAGAGTTGAAAGATATTGTAGAAAGAACTTCAAATGATATTAGAATGCTTTGTAAACACTTTCAAATGGTTCAAACCCAACTTGATCAACTTGCTAAGGTACAAAAGGATATGCTAGTTAATGCATCAGGAGATAAACATGCTTATGGAATTGGAACTAGGAGTGGTATAGCTACTCAAGATCCTTTATATCCTGAAGGACACCCTAAAAGAATTGAGTAGGATTCCCAACAGGTTGATAGTGGTAGTCCCCGTAAAACAAAGAAAAATAAACATAGAATAGTTGAGGAACCACTTGAACCTGCTGTAGATCCTAATAGTATATCTGTCTCTGATGCTAAAACTGAGAGTGGTAATGATAAAAATGATGCTCCTGATAATGAGGGAGAAGTTGAGGAAGAACCTGAGAAGCACACTAAGAACACTAGGTACACTAAGGAAGATTTTATTGCTAATAAACATGGTAAAGAGAGAGAACCTTAGGTGCAGAAACCTATGCCTTTTCCAGGTATGAAACACAAGTCAAAGGAGGAAGAACACTACAACAAGTTTTGTGAGTGGATGAAGCCTTTATTTTTACAAATTCCTTTTACTGATGCTATTAAGTTGCCTCCTTATTCAAAGTATATGAAGGATATTGTCTCTAATAAAAGGAAGATTCCTAATGAGGAGATTTCTACTTTGCTTGCTAATTACTCCTCCAATGGTAAGGTTCCAAAGAAACTTGGTGATCCAGGTATACCAACTATTCCTTGCTCTATTAAGAATAATTATGTTAGAACTGCTTTATGTGACTTGGGAGCTGGAGTTAGTGTTATGCTTTTTTCTCTCTATAAGAGACTCCAGCTAGAAAAGTTGATACCAACTGATATATCTTTGCAAATGGCTGATAAGTCAACTACTATTCCTGTTGGTATATGTGAGGATGTTCCTGTTCAAGTTGCTCATAATTGCTTGGTTTTAACTGATTTTGTTGTGCTTGAAATGCCTAAAGACGATAATATGTCTATTATTCTTGGGAGACCTTTTCTTAATACTACAGGTGTTGTCATTAATTGTAATGTCAACACTCGGATTTTTAATCCCAGATGCATGTAATGCCATACATCGCAATCCCAGGATTACCATTTTTGCGAGACATAACAGAATTGGATACCACAGAACATCATCCATTACAAACCATACATATGGTCTTACACAAATAGGGATATCATGATCCAGTTCTTAATACAACTTCAAGCAGCGGAATACGTAATAATAACGGTAGCGTAGGCGAAGCTCCATCTTCGGGGTCACAGGCAATGCTGACGATGGGAGATGATCCTAGTTGTCGTAACCTTCCTAGGGTCCATATTCCAGGTACTCCTCTTCATAGTCTGGCCATGGGAATAGCCAGGGACATAGCCATGAGTACTCTTTAAGTACTCGCAAACTAATACTAACAAGTGAAAGGGGTTTTTGATAATAGGACACTAGGCTCCAGGGTTGTTTTGCAAAAGCCAGATTTATCTCTACTAAGTTTAGAAGCAACGAATGCTAGTTGCAGTTTTATAACATCTAAGTGGGAACTTGTATTTCATATCACAACCCTGTTGTGGTCAAGTCAAAGTCTCAATTCATTTCACAAGTCTTTTGAAAACATCTGACGGGGGAACAGTATGGCCACTCCAACTGTCCATAACCGCGGACACGGCTATTCGAATAGTTTGACACTCTGCAGAGACTATACACTTTCACCACAATATTCGATACATCCGTCAGGAACAAATCCTGAATTCACCATACTCAGTATGCGGATAATCAATCCTAACCTTTCAATTACACACCCTAGTATAAGCACCTCTCATGTGAGTTTGGCCTCCCAACCATGACCAACTGTCATATTGGGTACTGCATAGGTGGACAATCTTCACAAGGTAGCCTCAGCTCAGACCTTGGCCGTGAGGGAACTAATACTAAGATATATAAGTTTCCAGTCAAGCCCTACCCAATCTTTGGGTATTGTGGTTGTACGATAAAATTGGAATGGTATCGCATCCAGACAACCATCAGTTTTATAAAGGGCTAAGGCTCATGCCTCAACATTTTCATCACCAAAATCATCAGGTGTTCGGAAACACATGTCAAAACATCTCAGTAGAATGATCCATCATTCTAAGGTTTTCATAACCATTTTCACCAAGTATTCCCATCTAATGTTGATCAAGTTTTATGCTTAGCACTAGCATCTACAAGTGGGGGTAAGCACTAATGGGGGATAGTAAACTAGTGGAGTTTCAACTAAGTTCAATGTTATGCCTTAGGATGACATCAAGATTTTCTAGCTTAGGCCAAATTTTATGCTCTTTATGCAACCTTCAATATATCTTTCTAGAATCTACAAGTCACTTAAGTCAACTCTAAGTTAAAGCTTTGATAAAGAAATAAAGTAGAGGGCTTGCAATTAAAACTAGGATTGGTTTATCAAGTGGATATGATCACATATGCTTAAGGCATATAGTTGGCATGGTGGCAAGCAAATATTAGCTTGCAAGTATTGGATTGCATAGGTCAACTTGATTAGTAAAGCTTGCTAAAGTAGAGTATCTTGCAAGTGTTATCTTGCCTTGTGCAGAGCAGTGGTTGAAGTTCTCCTCGGCTTTTTCTTCGTAGTATACTCCTTCCTCCTCGTATCCTTGGTCGGTACTAGCGTCTATGAATAAATACGAGGTACACAATCACCAAACAATACTTAACTACTTGCATTCATCACACACAAGGGTCCTATAGATGATCTAGCATCATCACTAACATTACAAGATTAAAGCTTGGTTTAATTCCTTTTATTTTTAGAAAAGTAATTTCTACTCATTGAAAAACTACTTAAGATTTAATATTCTCCAAACCAAACATGGGATCATGTTGACACATGTCATCACCACATATTTTAGTCCATGGGAATGTGATTTAAAGTGGTGTCACAATTTAATAAGGTTTTTCTCTTTTATTTTAATTAATTAAAGTGGCTAGAAATGCCTATGTGGCATTCTTTTATTACTTGGTCATTATTTCTGTAAGTAAACCTATATATATTTATATATTCTGAAAGGTATGGTTAAATGTGATTTTTGAGAGTTGGAATCAACTCAAAAGCTATTATGGTTTAAATTTGAAAAATGTTTGAATGTAGAAAAGCTTCCGCCTTGTTATTTTTACCATGGATGATTTACAGATCCAAATGACTTGAATCCAACGGGCTTGGATTCAGCATTCCCAGACCTTTCTAACAAAATTGGTTTCATTCAATTTGGTTCACTGAATCGACCTGGGTTGATTTTTGAAACTGGGTACAGAAGTGTGTTTGAAATAAAATGAAAAAGGTTAAATTCAAATAACTTGGCTGCGCGGGAAGCGATACTGGGACGGCCTTCTAAGCACAGCGCTTACACGGGCTGGTTAAGTCGTTATCCCCACGCGTCAGTGAGACAGGGGGTGCGAAGCGGTATGGGGCGATGTGGTGCGTTCGATCTGGTTCTAATCCAACGGCTGAGGGTCATCGTCGATGTTGGCAACGCCGGCGAGACAGAAACCTAGCGCGGCAGGTGGGGGTCATTGGAGGCTCACCGGGGCTCAGGCGAGGGTCGGCGAGGCGGGCGAACGACGAAGTCGACGACGGCGAACCTCCTGGTACCGGCAGCTTCTCCTAGGGCGGCTCCAATCGCTGGCCCCCTTCTTCTCCAGCAGCGGCAGGCTCCGGTGAAATTCCGGCGAAGTGCTGCTCGCCTTGCTTCGGGAACGGGGTGGCACGATCAGTGAGGAGAGGGCAGTGATATGGTGTGCTCAATTCGGGTAGGGGTGGCCTCTATTTATAGTCGCGACGGCGAGACCGAACGGGATGGGCAGGCGATGGTGGCGACATGGCTACGGGCGGCTAGAGGCATGGCCGGCGGTGGCGATCGCTTGGTGGTCTCCTGGCGATGCTCTACGGCTTTAATGCGCGCGTAGGGGCGGTGCGGTTTGGTCTGGAACGCGCGATGCTCTGCGCGGCAGAGGCGGCGTCTTCGATGGCGAGCAGTGGCTGTGCGGCATGGGGCGGCGAACGGGGATGTCCGGCGGTCTCCTGGGTTGGTGGTGATCATGTATGCACGCGGCGAGGGCGGCGCGCGGTCTGTGGGCGTCGGTCAAGCGTGGCGCTCTGTCGCATGCACGGCATGGTTGCTGGCGAGCTGGGCGCAGTCCGTGCATGTGGTCCAGGGTTTGGCAACGCTCGCGGCTGTGACAGGGAGTGGCGATGGACGGTGGGCTGCCTCCCAGACAAGGTTGGCATGGCTAAATCTCCTTCTAGCTTGCTGTCTCCACTGGGGTGGCATGGTGAGCTTTGGCTGTTCACCATTGATGTCATTTCCCAGCTTACAGTGAGGCTAGTGCTTGGTTTAACTTGCTAGATGATCTACTGAGATGGTTGTGAGCTAAAGAGGGGACAAGTTAGGCTTCAATCACTGCTCACAATAGTGTTTAAGATTTTGATGAGTTGTGTCTGCAAAGTGTTTGATGAAATGGCCGCAAGAATTCAAGTTTTGAATTTTGAACAGATTTTTGGTGGGTGTGCTAGGTTGGTGCTGGTGAGTCTGCAGATGCTTGGGTTTTGAAAGTTGAGCTTGTTTGAGTGGTTTTTGAAAAAGTAGGATCTTCTCATATGATAAAGATTCAATTTTGAACTGTCATTTAAACTATGCATTTGAAAGTTTATGGATGATCACAAAGTGGGCTTTGATACCTTGTTATGAGTACAATCAAGGGGTGCAAAGATCCAGAAAAGTTTCTGTTAAGTTCTGAAAGTTTGGGACAGCCAAAGTAGGCATGGGAGTTAAATTGGTCAAAATGACCATTCCCTTATTTTATTTGTTTTGATTTATTTGTCTTTGGGAAAAGTTTGGGAATTGTTTAGATGATGTTTATTTCACCTAAGAATCCATTTACAAGCAAAGGAACACACAAACAAGGTGGTTCAAAAGAATTCCAAATGAAATGCATACACCATGCATGCTTTCATATTTTTATTTTAGAAAAGTTTTTGTTAACCCTAATTTTGATGATTAGAGTTTGATGATCCAAGTTTAGTATTTTTGGGATGTTACAGACCTTCCCCCCTTAAACAAAATCTCGTCCCGAGATTTGAAAAAGGACGAAAAGATTACCTAGGATTTGAAGAGATCGGGAAACTCCGTCCTGATGTGATCTTCACGCTCCCAGGTAGCTTCCTCTTCTGTGTGGTTGCTCCACTGAATCTTGAGAAACTTGATGCTTCGGGTTCGGGTAGTTCTGAAATATTCTTCCAAAAGACGGATGGGTACTTCGGGATAGGTCAGGTCATCGTTGATCTCTATGGTCCGATGATCGATGTTTTTGAACACTTCGGTCTTCTCTGGGACTTCGAGACACTTGAGAAGTAACGATATATGGAACACATTGTGCACGGCTGACATCTCTTCGGGTAGTTCCAATTGATACGACACTTCTCCTCGATGGTTCAGAATCTTGAAAGGTCCGATATATCTGGGGGCTAACTTTCCTTTGAGTTGGAAACGTTGCATTCCCTTCAATGGCGACACTTTCAGATAAACAAAATCTCCTATGTTGAAGGCGAGGTCTCTACGTATCTTGTCAGCGTAACTCTTCTGTCTGGACTGGGCAGTCTTGAGGTGCTCACGAATCTTGTGAACCTTCTCTTCTGCTTCTCGTAGGATGTCGGTTCCGAAAATCTGACTCTCTCCTACTTCCGACTAGTTCAAAGGGGTGCGACACTTCCTTCCGTACATAAATTCAAATGGGGCCATTTGCAAACTGGCTTGATAACTGTTGTTGTATGAAAATTCTGCAAATGGCAGACAATCTTCCCACTTAGATCCATATTCTAACACACATGCTCTCAGCATATCTTCGAGTATTTGATTTACTCGCTCCGTTTGTCCATCGGTCTGAGGGTGATATGCGGTGCTGAAATCTAGGCGGGTTCCTAAACCTTCTTGGACTTTCTTCCAGAATCTCGAGGTAAACTGAGTTCCTCGATCCGATACGATGTTCTTGGGGACTCCATGCAAACTAACTATTCTAGCGATGTACAACTCCGCTAGCTTCGAACTCTGATATGTGGTCTTGACGGGTAAGAAATGGGCGACTTTGGACAATCGGTCCACTATGACCCAGATAGAGTCATTTCCCCTACTAGAAGTAGGCAGTCCAGTGATAAAGTCCATTCCAACGGAATCCCATTTCCATTCCGGAATCTGCAATGGTTGCAACAATCCAGTGGGTCTTTGATGTCCTGCCTTGACTCGCTGACATATATCACACTTGGCGATATAGCTTCCGATTTCTCTCTTCATCTTATGCCACCAAAATTGCTCTTTTAAATCTTGATACATCTTAGTTCCTCCGGGATGGATAGAATAAAGAGTATCATGAGCCTCCTTCAGAATAACTTCTTTCAACTCAGAATCTGATGGTACACAAAGGCGTCCTTTGTACCATAGAACTCCTTCTTCGTCTTCGGTGAATCCGGGTACTTTGCCTGTACCGATACGACGCTTGATTCCGTCGATACTAGCATTTCCCTTCTGCGCCTCTTTAATCTGACTGATCAAAGTGGGCTGGAGTTCTATGCTAGCCAAAAATCCTTCACTCACTAATTCTATTCGAAAATCTTCCATCTCTTTGTGCAAGCTTGGTTGCTCCTTCAAGATCATGGAGTTCAAGCGGCATGGCAATCTGCTAAGGGAATCCACTACAACATTGGCTTTACCAGGGTGATAGTGAATGTCCAGATCGTAATCCTTGATTAGCTCAATCCATCTTCTCTGTCTCATATTCAGCTCCTTCTGAGTGAATATATACTTCAGACTCTTGTGATCTGTATAGATCTCACAACGATTTCCCATCAGGTAATGTCTCCATGTCTTCGGGGCTAGAACTACGGCTGCGAGTTCGAGGTCATGGGTTGGGTAATTTTGCTCATGTTGCTTCAGTTGTCGAGATAGATAAAATATAACTTTGCCTTCTTGCATTATCACACATCCGAGACCGATCTTGGATGCATCACAATACACATCTAAGGGCTTCGTGATATTCGGCATGATTAAGATTGGGGCTGAAACCAGTCTCCTCTCGAGTTCTTGAAAACTCGCTTCACATTTGTCGGTCCATTCAAACTTCTTGTCCTTCTTCAGCAATTGGGTCATGGGTCTGGCGATACTCGAGAATCCTTCTACGAACTTGCGGTAATATCCTGCCAATCCGAGAAATGAACGAACTTGGGTTTGAGTGGTTGGGGCTTGCCAATCTTCGACATCTTTTACTTTTGCAGGGTCAACAGAAATTCCTCTGGCTGATACAATGTGACCGAGGAATCCTACCTCCTGTAACCAGAATTCACATTTGCTAAACTTTGCATACAGATGATGCTCTCTAAGGGTTCCAAGAATGGTCCTTACGTGTAGCTCATGTTCTTCTTCTGATTTGTAATAAATCAGAATTTCATCGATGAAAACAACGACAAACTTATCCAGGAAGTCCATAAAAATCTTATTCATGAGATTCATGAAATAAGCGGGGGCATTGGTTAATCCAAAAGACATGACTGTATACTCGTACAATCCATATCTGGTGGTGAAGGCAGTCTTTGGAATATCCTCTACACGAATTTTGAGTTGATGATACCCAGTTCTAAGATCAATCTTAGAAAACACTTTGGCACCGGTCAACTGATCAAACAAATCTTCTATCTTGGGCAAGGGGTATTTGTTCTTGATGGTGACATCATTCAATTTCCGATAATCCGTACACAAATGGTTACCTCCATCTTTCTTGTCCACAAACAAGACAGGTGACCTCCATGGTGACGCACTTGGTTGAATCAGTCCAATTTCCAACATTGAATCCAGTTGCTTCTTCAGTTCTGCTAGTTCAGACGGGTTCATACTATATGATCTCTGGGCTATGGGTCCTGTTCCAGGGATTAGTTCAATGATAAACTCGATATCCCGATCTGGGGGCATACCAGGCAAAACATCTGGAAATACATCGGGGTATTCACAGACTATCCGGACTTGGTCAATGGTAGGTTGGGCTATACTCTTGTTGCACTTGAATTGGCGAGGTAAGGTTTCAGATATATGCTCGACTGATATTCCGGCTGTACTGGTCATAGTTATGGCTTTCTTGGCACAGTCAATCAATCCTTTATGTTTGGACATCCAATCCATTCCTAGTACTACTTCCAAACCTTTAGTTCTGAGTACTATCAGATTAGCATAAAAATCTATGCCATGGATTTGGATAGGGACGGCTTTGCAAATTTGCCTAGCCTTGGTGGTTGATCCGGGAATTTGAACAATCATGACATGCTTCAGTTTGGTTGGTTGAATTTTACTAGTGCATGCAAATTCTTCAGTGACAAATGAATGCGATGCACCAGAATCAAACAACACTCTTGCAAGTACTAAATTAACAGAAAACATACCCAGCACGACGTTTGGCGCTTCCTGAGCTTCTTCAGCATGCATGAGAAAAAGACGGCCATTGCGGTTGAGCGAATTCCCTGGGGAAAACCTTCTTTCGGGCTGAACACGACGCTGCTGCTGAGCTGGGGCATTGGCATTGGGGGATGCGGCATTCTTCTTGTTGGGGCACTCGTTGGAGTAGTGACCCTTATTTCCATAGTCATAACAAGTCACTTGCGACTTGCCCTTTGCTGCTACAGGCACAGCATTGCTTCTAGTCCTCGGGGCAGTGTTGGTGTTGGTGGCAGCATTGTTGGTGTTGAACTTAGGTGGGGCACGGTTGAAATTGCTAGAGTTGCCGGGGTTGTTGTTATTTCCTCCGGGCCTAGGGTTTCCACGGTTGGGGTAGGTTGGACGGTTCATCGGGGGTCTGTTGGTTCTTGGGGCAAATCCTAGAGATGGGTTAGGGCGATACTTTGGGGTCTGATGGGTTCCTGGGTGATGCATCATGCGACGCTTGCGGTTCTCATTGGCTCGGTTGATCTTTCCTTCCATCTGGATAGCAGAGTCGACAAGGGCTTCAATATCAGCAAAGGGGATATTGACTAACACTGTCTGCATCTCATCATGCAGACCATTCAGGAATCTTTCTTTCTTCTTGGCTTCGGTGTCGATCTCATCCGGGGAATACCTAGCTAATGACAAGAATTTGTCACGGTATTCCAGTACGGTCATCCTTCCTTGCTTCAGTTCTCTGAACTCGTCTCTCATTCTCTTGATGAAACCCGGTGGCACATGGGTTCTGCTAAACTTGACCTTGAATTCCTCCCAGGTCATCATCTGGCCTCCGGTCATTGCGCGAACACTGTTCCACCATGCCCTGGCATCTCCGGCTAGATAGTGGGTGGCGAACAGAACTTTCTCATTGGCTTCCACTCCAGCGACTTCTAGGTTATTTTCCATGGTTTGCAGCCAATCATCGGCGTCTAGGGGTTCTTCTAACTTAGTGAAAACAGATGGGTTGGTATTCTGGAAAAAAATTAGCTTAGATCCATGGTTGTCCTGATTTCCGTGTCCTTGGTTGTTGTGGGCTAGCTGAGCTATCTGTTGCAGAGTGGCTAGGTTGGCTTGAAGTTCCACTCTTTCAGCTTCGCGGTCAGAAGTCAACAGTTGCAGAATCTGCAACATCGGGTCCGGGGATGAACCACTTCCTCTGCGTGGCACCTGAAGATTGAGATAGATCATGAGAAAAGAGGGAAATTTCTAAGGTTCTGGGATTTTGAAAAGTTTTTAAAGTTTGACTCAGATTTTTCTAGCAACTTGCTTTTCATTCATTCATTCATAGCACACGGTACAACACACACCACAAAAAAGCAAAACAGATGGTTTTAAGAACCATTCTGGAAACTATGATACAGTGGGACCGAATACTACTCACTACGCTAGTGCTCAAGTGCTACTACTCCTCGGAATCGGTGGCTTCGTCATATTCATCGTTATTGATGAAGGCGAAATCATCCTCATCGGTGAAGAAGTCCATAGCCTGATCCTCTAGAAAATCATCATCATCGCTGAGATAGGAGTACGGGTCTCCCCGAAGATCCTCTCCGGCATTCTCCCTTTCTTCCAACTGCATGTCTCTCTCGTGGATGGTCTCCTCCAAAGATGAGATACGGTGGCGAAGACGGGCAATAATGCGCTCCTTCTTGTCGAGCTGACGGCGGTGAGACTTGCGATCCTTTGCTAGCATAGCGATGGTTTGATCCTTCGCCTTGATGATGGCAGACTTGTGGTTGGAGTAGTCACGACAGTTATCCAACTCCTGCTGACGATCGTACATCATGAAGCTGAGGTGGTCCAATTGAGTCTTCAGTTCGGGGTGGTATGGGGCTTCCAGGGGCTGTCCATTAGCATCACGCCTTGGGCAAAAGTCAAAGCGAGTACCCTTGATCTGGTTGATACTCTGCCCACACAGACGGGAAAGAGCTTCCTGCATGGCCCTGGCAAGTCCATCGAGCCAGTTGTTCTCTCTTAAGTTGAATTGGATTTCCTCCGCAGTGGGAGGTTAAATCTTTCCTCTGAGACTTGCAACAATTAGCCACTGAAGATCTTCTCCTCCTTGATCATTGAGCTGAGATCCGAAGAACTCGGGGTGTGGACGCTCCAGAAGTTCCGAAAGCTGGTCCAAATCCCTCTCAAAGATAAGGTCTCCTCCATCCCCCAACTGATAAAACTTGCTGTACTTCACGTCCATCTAAAAGAATATAAGATGAGTAAGTTAGTAGAGAAATCAAGTGTGTCAAAATTTTATGTATTTTGCAAGAGTTTTTGAGGAACATGAATTTTCATGAAAGAATCAAAGGGATAAGAATGAGAATAAGTTTTTGTAAATATTTGTTTTCTTTGGTTTTGAAACTAAGTTTTTGATTCAAACGTCCCGTCTAACAAGGGTCTCCTATGGTCATGATGGCTCTAATACCAACTTGTCAACACCCGGATTTTTAATCCCAGATGCCTGTTATGCCATACATCGCAATCCCAGGATTACCATTTTTGCGAGACATAACAGAATTGGATACAACAGTACATCATCCATTACAAACTATACATAAGGTCTTACACAAATAGGGATCTCATGATCCAGTTCTTAATACAACTTCAAGCAGCGGAATACGTAATAATAACGGTAGCGTAGGCGAAGCTCCATCTTCGGGGTCACAGGCAATGCTGACGATGGGAGATGATCCTAGTTGTCGTAACCTTCCTGGGGTCCATATTCCAGGTACTCCTCTTCATAGTCTGGCCATGGGAATAGCCAGGGACATAGCCATGAGTACTCTTTAAGTACTCGCAAACTAATACTAACAAGTGAAAGGGGTTTTTGATAATAGGACACTAGGCTCCAGGGTTGTTTTGCAAAAGCCAGATTTATCTCTACTAAGTTTAGAAGCAACGAATGCTAGTTGCAGTTTTATAACATCTAAGTGGGAACTTGTATTTCATATCACAACCCTGTTGTGGTCAAGTCAAAGTCTCAATTCATTTCACAAGTCTTTTGAAAACATCTGACGGGGGAACAGTATGGCCACTCCAACTGTCCATAACCGCGGACACGGCTATTCGAATAGTTTGACACTCTGCAGAGACTATACACTTTCACCACAATATTCGATACATCCGTCAGGAACAAATCCTGAATTCACCATACTCAGTATGCGGATAATCAATCCTAACCTTTCAATTACACACCCTAGTATAAGCACCTCTCATGTGAGTTTGGCCTCCCAACCATGACCAACTGTCATATTGGGTACTGCATAGGTGGACAATCTTCACAAGGTAGCCTCAGCTCAGACCTTGGCCGTGAGGGAACTAATACTAAGATATATAAGTTTCCAGTCAAGCCCTACCCAATCTTTGGGTATTGTGGTTGTACGATAAAATTGGAATGGTATCGCATCTAGACAACCATCAGTTTTATAAAGGGCTAAGGCTCATGCCTCAACATTTTCATCACCAAAATCATCAGGTGTTCGGAAACACATGTCAAAACATCTCAGTAGAATGATCCATCATTCTAAGGTTTTCATAACCATTTTCACCAAGTATTCCCATCTAATGTTGATCAAGTTTTATGCTTAGCACTAGCATCTACAAGTGGGGGTAAGCACTAATGGGGGATAGTAAACTAGTGGAGTTTCAACTAAGTTCAATGTTATGCCTTAGGATGACATCAAGATTTTCTAGCTTAGGCCAAATTTTATGCTCTTTATGCAACCTTCAATATATCTTTCTAGAATCTACAAGTCACTTAAGTCAACTCTAAGTTAAAGCTTTGATAAAGAAATAAAGTAGAGGGCTTGCAATTAAAACTAGGATTGGTTTATCAAGTGGATATGATCACATATGCTTAAGGCATATAGTTGGCATGGTGGCAAGCAAATATTAGCTTGCAAGTATTGGCTTGCATAGGTCAACTTGATTAGTAAAGCTTGCTAAAGTAGAGTATCTTGCAAGTATTAGCTTGCCTTGTGCAGAGCAGTGGTTGAAGTTCTCCTCGGCTTCTTCTTCATAGTATACTCCTTCCTCCTCGTATCCTTGGGAGGTACTAGCGTCTATGAATAAATACGAGGTACACAATCACCAAACAATACTTAACTACTTGCATTCATCACACACAAGGGTCCTATAGATGATCTAGCATCATCACTAACATTACAAGATTAAAGCTTGGTTTAATTCCTTTTATTTTTAGAAAAGTAATTTCTACTCATTGAAAAACTACTTAAGATTTAATATTCTCCAAACCAAACATGGGATCATGTTGACACATGTCATCACCACATATTTTAGTCCATGGGAATGTGATTTAAAGTGGTGTCACAATTTAATAAGGTTTTTCTCTTTTATTTTAATTAATTAAAGTGGCTAGAAATGCCTATGTGGCATTCTTTTATTACTTGGTCATTATTTCTGTAAGTAAACCTATATATTTTTATATATTCTGAAAGGTATGGTTAAATGTGATTTTTGAGAGTTGGAATCAACTCAAAAGCTATTATGGTTTAAATTTGAAAAATGTTTGAATGCAGAAAAGCTTCTGCCTTGTTATTTTTACCAGGGATGATTTACAGATCCAAATGACTTGAACCCAACGGGCTTGGATTCAGCATTCCCAGACCTTTCTAACAAAATTGGTGTGATTCAATTTGGTTCACTGAATCGACCTAGGTTGATTTTTGAAACTGGGTACAGAAGTGTGTTTGAAATAAAATGAAAAAGGTTAAATTCAAATAACTGGGCTGCGCGGGAAGCGATACTGGGCCGGCCTGCTAAGCACAGCGCTTACGCGGGCTGGTTAAGTCGCTGTCCCCACGCGTCAGTGAGACAGGGGGGTGTGAAACGGTATGGGGCGATGTGGTGTGTTCGATATGGTTCTAATCCAACGGCTGAGGGTCATCGTCGACGTTGGGCAACGCCGGCGAGACAGAAACCTAGCGCGGCAGGTGGGGGTCGTTGGGGGCTCACCGGGGCTCAGGCGAGGGTCGGCGAGGCGGGCGAACGACGAAGTCGACGACGGCGAACCTCCTGGTACCGGCAGCTTCTCCTGGGGCGGCTCCAATCGCTGGCCCCCTTCTTCTCCAGCAGCGGCAGGCTCCGGTGAAATTCCGGCGAAGTGCTGCTCGCCTTGCTTCGGGAACGGGTTGGAACAATCAGTGAGGAGAGGGGAGTGATATGGTGTGCTCAATTCGGCTGGGGGTGGCCTCTATTTATAGTCGCGACGGCGAGACCGAACGGGATGGGCAGGCGACGGTGGCGACATGGCTACGGGTGGCTAGAGGCATGGCCGGCGGTGGCGATCGCTTGGTGGTCTCCTGGCGATGCTCTACGGCTTTAATGCGCGCGTAGGGGCGGTGCGGTTTGGTCTGGAAAGCACGATGCTCTGCGTGGCAGAGGCGGCGTCTTCGACGGCGAGCGGTGGATGTGCGGCATGGGGCGGCGAACGGGGATGTCTGGCGGTCTCCTGGGTTGGTGGCGATCATGTATGCATGCGGCGAGGGCGGCGCGCGATCTGTGGGCGTCGGTCAAGCGTGGCGCTCTGGCGCATGCTCGGCATGGTTGCTGGCGAGCTGGGCGCGGTCCGTGCGTGTGGTCTAGGGTTTGGCAATGCTCGCGGCTGGGACAGGGAGTGGCGGTGGACGGTGGGCTGCCTCCCAGACAAGGTTGGCACGGCTAAATCTCCTTCTAGCTTGTTGTCTCCACTGGGGTGGCATGGTGAGCTTCGGCTGTTCACAATTGATGTCATTGCCCAGCTTACAGTGAGGTTAGTGCTTGGTTTAACTTGATAGATGATCTACTGAGATGGTTGTGAGATAGAGAGGGGACAAGTTAGGCTTCAATCACTGCTCACAATAGTGTTTAAGATTTTGATGAGTTGTGTCTGCAAAGTGTTTGATGAAATGGCCGCAAGAATTTAAATTTTAAATTTTGAACAGATTTTTGGTGGGTGTACTAGGTTGGTGCTGGTGAGTCTGCAGATGCTTGGGTTTTGAAAGTTGAGCTTGTTTGAGTGGTTTTTGAAAAAGTGGGATCTTCTCATATGATAAAGATTCAATTTTGAACTATCATTTAAACTATGCATTTGAAAGTTTCTGGATGATCAGAAAGTGGGCCTTGATACCTTGTTATGAGTATAATCAAGGGGTGCAAAGATCTAGAAAAGTTTCTGTTAAGTTCTGAAAGTTTGGGACAGCCAAAGTAGGCATGGGAGTTAAATTGGTCAAAATGACCATTCCCTTATTTTATTTGTTTTGATTTATTTGTCTTTGGGAAAGGTTGGGAATTGTTTAGATGATGTTTATTTCACCTAGGAATCCATTTACAAGCAAAGGAACACACAAACAAGGTGGTTCAAAAGAATTCCAAATGAAATGCATACACCATGCATGCTTTCATATTTTTATTTTAGAAAAGTTTCTGTTAACCCTAATTTTGATGATTAGAGTTTGATGATCCAAGTTTAGTATTTTTGGGATGTTACATGTAACCAAGGGAATGTAACTTTAAATATTTATGACAAAGAGAACACTGTCTATTTCCCCAAGAAGGTTGCCAAAAGCATTGCCTGAACTCCATTGAAAATGTTGAGAGCATTAAGGTTGGAGAAATATATTGTCCCATTCCACATGAAAATTTTGAAACTATTATGATTGGGACTATTGATATAAAGCTTGAGGTAACATAATCACTTGGTGGAATACAAAGTTTTGTCTCATATAAGATTGTTTTGGTAACAAGACTTGATCAACCTTGTTAACAAAAGGATTTTAATGAACAAAATAATGTTTTCACTATGGTTATACTTGCTTTATTTTACTTTTCTCCTTCCTAGTCTTTGCTTTTGCTCTTGTTAGCTAGTTGTTTGCTTGTTAGAGTGTATTAGAGCTGCTGTAGTTTGGTTTTTGTTTGCTTTTTCTTCTTCTGAAAAAAACTATTTCTGCGAGAAAATCAATTTTCATACCCTGAAAATTGGCCAAAAAATAAAGTTTCCCGAAAAATCTCAAAAAATTCAAAATAAAATTTTCCCCGAAAAAGGGGCAGAGGGACACCTGGAGTGACCCAGGGGGCCACCCTAGGCCACCACACCCATGGTAGGCGCGACCTACCTAGGGGTGGCGCCTAGGGGGGTTTGGCCCACCTGGGCCCCTCCAGGCTGCCTCCTCAAAGCCACCTTCTTTCTCTCTCCCGAAAAACACCGAAAAACTTTCTCTACATCGAGTTCTTGCTGTTCTTGGTCGCGATTTTCGATCTCCTTATTCAGCCCATCTCAAGTGCTGATTTTTGGACGGATTGCTCCTTGGTATGTGCCTCCTCCACTTGTCCAATTAGATTTGTGATTGGTAGATTGTATCTTGAGTATTTTGCTGCTATAGGTGTCAGGTTGTGTGAGCTTGCATGCTTGTTCTATTCTTAGAAATTTCATTTTGATGCATATGTAGTCCTCTAGCAAGTTCCTATAGTAGTTGCTCATCATTTATCAATTTAGAAATCACTTGTTTTGATGTTTGTCTAAAAATTTTAGCAAGGAAGATGAGTGCATATCCACTGAATCAATATGACTTGATGGTACCTGAGCCAATGAAAGTTCATCGTGAGGAAGGAGTCTTCCCTTCCATCCATGCCAGGAATTTATGAGAACTACGGGAATCCTCCAGGATGTCCAAACTATGATTACTAATGCGGGGTTGGAACACTTTGCTGAAGGTCAACCATTTCAATATGTTAAGCTAACCATGGATTTTGTGCAGGACTTCTGGTTTACTTTGTCTTCATCTAACCCCATGGTCCATTACAAAATATACAACATACCTGTGGACTTGCCTTTTGCTGATTTCTGTGCAGCAATTAGAGTACCTCAGTGGGGATCTTGTGAGAACATCAAGGAGAGGCCCAAGTCGCTTATGGATTTATATGCTGAGATTTTTCAAGGTTTTGACTTCTCAAAGGAGAGTGGCAAAATTCGGAACATTCAGTTCCCGGCCATTTGATATTTTGCCTATTTCGTTACCAAGTGTGTTCTTGCTAGAAAGATTGGTAGGAAGTTATCTTCTTTTGATCTAGCTTTTATCGCAGCTGCTCTGAATAGGAATAGATCTTTTAACTTGGGTGCTTTGATAGCTTACCGTCTCACCACTAACCGTGAGAAGGGTGTAATTTGTGGTGGTCTCGTTGCTTCTAGGTTGCTATCTTTCCATGGTTTATAGCCTCACCATTCAGATTATCAGTTCCCTATAAAAAGGCTTGTTCTTGAATCAATGATTCAGCATGGTTTTGTTTCCTAGGGGGCTAATGTGAGAAGTTTACCGTTTGAATTATCTTTTGACAATCATGGTTGGTGAGGGGGTAGGACTGAGAAAATAGTTTGTTTGGCTGCACCTACTTTGTTTAACTTTGATAACAGGCAAGGATGGTCGCTCACGGAGGAGGAGGTTGACACATATGTGGCGGAGCTCTCCCAGCAAGAGGAGAATGTTGGATAGGATGCCGAATATGATTCGGTTCAACCCTCCAACTTGGGAGAGTCTTCATACCAGCAGCCCTCATTTGATTGGGGCGCGTCTTCTTCTTCGTCGCAAGCGCCTGACTACGATCATTCCTATGATGACCCACCAGCTTGGGGTTACTACCCACGCTATTGAGCCCCACTTAGGCCAAAAGCCTAAGCTTGGGGGAGGTATACCGACATCACACTCATATATATATCATGTTTCGTCGGTTCTTTGTATATCCATTGTTTTGCTTTCTTTTTGGGTCTTGTTGCTTCTTTCTCAAAAACACAAAATACCAAAAATATTTTTGTTGTTTCTCTTAGTTTGTTTCTTTGCTTTTTGGTTTTGGTTTGCCTTAAAAGAAAAATCCAAAAAGATTTTGCTTTGTTTTGCTTGTGTTTGTTTCTTTTGGTTTGCTTTTGCTTTGTTTGTTTTTGCTTTGTTTGCTTTATTTAAAAAATCAAAAACACCAAAAATATTTGTTGTTCTTCTTTGGTTTTGTGAGTTCTTTGCAGGGTTCAGCCATCCTCAGTGGAGTTTGGTTTCATGTTATTATTTAAGTCACACAAGGTAAAGGCAATAATGAAGATTAAGACAACTCGAGGAGTGGTAAGAGGCTGGTAACGAACTCTATTTGTTTTCATTTTCGTACATATACTCATCACTGTGAGCATGCTTAGCCTGTTTGTGTAAGGTGTATGTCATTATGGATGCTTAGTAGTTCTTGCTTGCCTGTGATTAGGTCCAGCTTGCTAATAGTTTGTAGCATGTCATATGAATGTTTGCTTGCATTGTTTTATTCATACTTTGGTATGATATTGTGGTATCCTCCTCTGACTGTTCATGTGAATCGACTTGGCACATGCTCACGCATATGACTAAACAATAGTCAGTAAGCCTCGCTGATTTATTTTGCCTTAGAGTTCTTGTATCACTTTCATGCCATAATTAGTCCTGTTTTGTTGCAAGCATGATTATGACAGTTATTGCTCTCTCGTTTGTCACTCCCTTTCTATTGCTAGACTTCACTTGCACTGAGTAAGCTCTACCTGTGCTTCCAACTCCCCAAAACCAATATTGCCAGCTGTGTCCATCATGCCTACCTATTAGCATCATTTGCTATTTCAGTGCATATTCTATATGCCATGTTTTCTTCCAAAATAAAATGTTTGTCTGCTTTGAGAAAGTTAGTTAGTAAAGGTCTCATGAACTTGATGGCACACTTTATTCCGTGCACTTAATAATTCTGAACCATTGTGACCTATCCATGAAAGTTATATGCTTGCAAATTATATGTTGGGAGTCACCAGAACCGTGCTTTCACGGGGAACGCTTTCAACACTTTTGGATATTTATATCCAGTTGATACCTTGTTCTTTTGTTTGTGGATGTCGTTGATGTGAAATAAAAAGGGGACTTGTGAGTTCATGGAGTTTATACATTGTGTTAGAGAAACGCCTGGGCCGCTAGCCTAAGCCATGCCTAATCATGGTGGAAACTTGCAGCATCACCATAATGAGCATTTATGAAGCATCCTCAATAAAAAGTTATACACATAGTAAATAAAAAGATCGTTGAGATGCTCATTGTCTGCTTGCCTTGTTATTTTGATCACGGGATAGCTCCTGTATGATGTGCAAGGGGTACCCCGTTGGCGGTTCTCTATGATATGCATGTATTTACAATGACATAACTTACAGGTAACCAAAGTTGAGTAGCATGCGGTTCGCCCCTCGTACTAAAGGGACTTGGGATTTTCAGTTTATGGTCTGTCAAGCATATGATTCAGAGTGGACCTCCCTTTCACCTTAACCACATGAAGATGCCTATGATAGGGGCAATGAGAGCTCAAAGCTAACGAGTACCTTACTTTCAGCATTTGGAAGACTTTCAAACTTTTCAAAACGTTTTCACAACCTTGTTGAGTCACCACTTATTCTATGAGCACCTTCTTGAGAGCATAGTTGTCATTCTTATGTTTGTTTCAAAACTTGGTTAATTATGTCATGACTTTGATGCTTGTATCTCTGATATCTTTATCTCTAGTATTCACTTGAACTTCAGAGGTGCCTTGGCATTTATATTGTGCTCTTCAAACAAAGGCAAGCGAGAGACCACTCTATCATACCTTATTATGAGCATTGCAATGTTTCTTATGTTTATGTTTCTTGCTATTTATTATTATTGAGTTGGTTTCTCTTCATAGCATGAATTGACTATTGAGTAGACTTAGTTGCATACTCTTTATTATGCATAGTTTAAGCATCTACTCCTGTGCTGAGAATATATACATCATATGAAGCAAATGTGTTCGTGAAAGTTCTTTTATCGCACTCAGTTTTCAACTGAATTGCTTGAGGACAAGCAATAAGCTAAGCTTAGGGGGAGTTGATACGTCCAAAACATATCTACTTTCTCGAACACTTTGCTATTGTTTCTCCTCTAAACTTATGTGATTTGGATACAACTAACACGGACTGACGCTGTTTTTAGCAGAATTACCTTGGTGTCTAGTTTTTGTTCAGAAAATCAACTATCAGGAAAAATCCCGGAAAATATGCCAAAAATCCTATTTCACCAGAAGATCCACGGAGCCAGAAGACGAGACGGAGAAGGGGCCTATGGGGCCCCTGCTAGGTGCGGGCCCACCATTGGCCACGCCTAGGGGGTGCAGCCGCCCCAGGCACCCCCTTGGCCTCCCTCTGCGCCTATAAGTTTCCTCTCGATCTAAAAACCGGGGGGGTGGTCGATAGTTTTCCAGAAAGAGTTCCGCTACGCCGCCGCCACCAGAAACCAAGATTCGGATCCAGAAACTCCGTTCTGGCACCCTGCCGGGACGGGGAATTTGGAGATGATCATCGCCATCGTCATCACCAACGCATCTTCATCAACCATCCATGTTTCCCTCATCCATGAGTGAGTAATCCCCCGCTGTAGGCTTGGGGATGGTAGGGATTGTATGAGTTCTATCATGTAATCGAATAAGATTGTTAGGGCATAGTGCCTAGTATCTCTATTAGTGCTATTTGACTTTGTTGCAACTTGTTGTGCTTAATGCTTGTCACTAGGGCCCGAGTGCCATGATCTTAGATCTGAACTTATTATTGAATCATTATGATAGTATTGTTTGTGATCTTATCTGCAAGTCATGTACACATATCATTGTCCGGATTCAAAGGCCCCAAAGTGACAATAATTGGGACAACTGGAGGGGATGGCTGTGGTGTGAGGATCACATGTGTTCATGGAGTGTTAATGCTTTGCTCCGGTTCTTTATTAAAAGGAGCACCTTAATTATCGGTAGTTCCCTAGAGGCCCCGCTGCCACGGGCTAGCTAGACAAAAGATGTTGTGCAAGTTCTCATTGCGAGCATGTATGACTATATATGGAGCACATGCCTAGGATTTTTTAGTACTTGGATGCTTATTCTTATTTATCTGCAATGCCCTAGATCTTGAAGTTACATGTTTAAACTCGTTCATGCAACGCCCGTCCATCCATCCCTATGTCTACCGCACTCGAATCCCACTGTTTAATGTTACTGTTACTATTGCTCATGTTCCACTGTTGATGTTGCTACTACCAAACTATTGCTATTGATAAACTTCTGTGAGTAAGAACTATTTCCAGGTGCATCTGAATTGATAACTCTGTTGTTAAGGCTTACAAGTATTCTTTGGCTCCCCTTGTATCAAATCAATAAATTGGGTAATACTACCCGCGAAGACTGTTGCGATCCCCTACACTTGTGGGTCATCAAGGCTCATCTTCTAAATATTCAGGTTTGCACTTAAATACATTGACTGGAATTTGTGACATGATGCATATTAAGGATGTTGATCCAAATGTTGTTAAATTATGATTGTTTCCTTTCTATCTTAGAGGAAAGACTAAGTATTGGTTGCTAGCTCTACCTAAGGGCACAATCACATATTGGGAGGAATATACTAATCTCTTTATGACTAAATTTTTTCCTCAGCTAAAACTATGCAACTAAGATCCAATATTACAAGTTTTAGACAAGAAGACCGCGATCCACTAGCGCTTTCATGGGAAAGGTTGAAAAAAGCCTTAATGAATCGTCCTAGTCATGGTATGGAAGAATGGCTAATATTGCATTTATTTTATAATGGCCTTAACCCAATGGATAAGTCTATCCTAGATACTGCAGCATGAAAAACTATCATGGGCAAGCAGGTGAGTGTTGCAAAGAAACTACTTAATGATATGCAAAACAACCATGCTCAATGGCATGTGGAAAGAACCTCAAAAAGGGTGAGTTCAATCATCGAGGTAAACAATGAAGAGCTTACTGCAAAGGTAGATGAACTACTTAATATATGTTGTAAAGGGTAAGGAAGATGCCTAAGTTAATGTTATCTCTACCGATGTTGATGATATTAATTTTATAGCTCGTAGTCCTTATAATCATGCATGGAAAAATAAAAAATTTAGTTCTAATGTTCAAAAAAAGTATTATAGTCCTCCATGAGCTCCTTATAATAACTTTGATAATCATAATGGAGCAAACCATGGTAATCTCTCATTTTAACATACTGTTCGAAATTTTATGCAAGCTCAAATCGAGAAAAATAATATGCTTATTAAAATCATGGAGAACCATGATACTAGTATTGGTAAATTATATATCAAGCCATTGCAATTAGACAAAGACCATGGAAGCTCAAGAGATCCAAGCTCTCATGCTTGCAAAATTCGCTGGAAAGCCCGAGCCAAATCCGGTGGAAGACCTCAAGATGATAAGGGTCGAAAATAATGAAGACAGTCTTGAAGAGATAGATTATAGCAACACACCAACACCCAAATATACCGTGGAAGATCTACTAAAAATGATCACCGTTAAGAATCTCGGTATTGCAAAAGGTAATGATGCTACCTATCAATAATTTATTCAGCAAGTAGCATATAAAGTTAGAGAGTTAGAAAAGGAGTATAAAAGACTAGCTGATAAGCTTCCTACTAAGCTAGATGATATATTTGAGACCAGTATTAAAATAAAGATTGGGGTTCATGAGATATCTACAGTTTGTGATCTTGGTGCAGGCATCTCAATAATTTCCAAAAGCTTATTTGATAAACTAAACTTGGGGCCATTTGCAACTACTGAAATGAGACTCCATCTAGCTGATTCTATATATAAGCAAGTTGTTGGGATTTTTAAAAAATATAATAGTAGAAATTAAAGGCAGTCCCGCACTTATTGATCTTGTTATACTGGACATGCCCAAAGATCCCATAGATCCTATAATTTTAGGCAGGCCATCCCTAAGAACTATTAAATATTTAGTCAATTTGCTTGAAGGGAATGTGAGAATAGGACTACCATCTAGAGATCCTTTTATAGTCCACTTTCCTAGGAAGAAGGGCAAGCTTAATAATGATGATGATGGTATAATCATGTTGAAAGCTAATTACTTTGGAGTGGGTGTCCCATACAATAAACCTAAATGATCACCATATGGGTCGAGCTAATTGACATTAACTAGAAGCGCTGCATGGGAGGCAACTCATGCGAAATACAAGTTTTTATTCTTGTGTTAGTTTATTTGTGTTTTTATTTGTTTTGTTTTTAATAAAGAGAGTTCAAGAAGATCTTTGGAGAGAGGATAAGAAATTAAGGTAATCCTCAAATTTATATTTTGCTAACACATGGTCTTTAAGGTATTACTCATTTATACAAAGCCTATGTTGTTGTTATTTTGCCTTTTGCTAAGATGTGCAAAGGTGCGCGAAGATACTAATCATTTCCTCAAAATTTTGCAGCTTACAGCCATCATAACAACCACTGGTACAATTGGAAATGACCGTACCGCGCCCCCGTACCACATCGAGGCGTTGGAAAATATAACTCTCGATTTTCACCGAAGGACACAATGGTCATAATAACCACTAATATTGTCGAATGCGGTCGTATCGCCTGCCCATATCGTATCCTTGAGAAAACACCAGAATTAAAGCAAACATACTGGTCACGTAACGACTAGTCGTACAGGCACGAGCGACCATACCGTGCGTCTGTACCGAGTTCACGCTGGAAGGATTCCATCAACCCCAAGGTTTGTCACTTGGTACGGGCGGGACCCGGTCGTACCGTCCGCCCGTACCACGTACTTGGCCGTCATATGAACCTAGGAAGAGGTAACCTAAAATTCTCAAAACACTATTCTCTTTCTTCTACCTCCAAACTCCACACTATCTACATTGGATCTTCAATTCTACTTGTTATTTCATCGATTCCTCGCACCCAATTGATCTAAGGTATGTTTCTCCTCCGATCCCAACTTATTTGCATCCAAACCTTGCTCAATCTTTCACCATTATCAATCTAGGTCTTGTTCTTGAGCTAATCTTGATGTTGAGCATGTTTAGATAGTTTTTAGAGGAGATTCTTTTTAACTAGTGTAGAGGATCGTATATGCTATGTTTCTATTAGAATAATTTTTTATTAGCTTTATTTCTTATTTTTGTTATTAGATGAATACGAGGAGCCATACATGTGTGATATCTGCGGCGCAATCCTCACCACCCATTGATACACTACCCCCGAGTCATTTGGAATCGAGTTCGCCAAGGACTTTCATATGAACCATTTCAACCGTCTCAAGCTCCGAGAAATCAAGTCCACTAAGTGGGTGTGTCCCTTTATCCTAAACCAACTTAGTCTCCATACTAATTTTGATTTGCTACGCAACAATATTGGTTTGTATGAATTTGTCTTTCAGGATTATGCCACATACAGCCGCTTGACGCTTGCGTTTCTCAACACTATGACGCACACGACGATGTCTCATTATTGTCCCGACGAGCAACTTCCTAAAGTTGATCGCATCTACTTCCGACTCATGAACCGTGAGTACTCCTTGACACTCTACCAATGGGCTCAATACTTTGGGTTTTCCAACAACAACACCGACATACGCTCCACTTCTTTTGTTATAAGTCCTACACCCTTGGGTTACTTTAATAGAATGAGAATTCGTGGAAACACAACCAAGGGAAACCAAATTGATCATCCTGCTATTTGTTATTTGTTTTATGTTATTGCTAACACCTTGTAGGCACGTGGTGAGTTTACTAGAGTTAATGAAGAGGACATGATGGTCCTCGCTAAAGTTACAATTCCTAACTGTAATTTGATGCCAAATTTGGGCGCACTTCTTTTGTTTTATCTTCACCATCAGGGGCTTGAATATCGTGGTCCCATATGTGGAGGATGTCGTGGTATTGCCGACGAGTACGCCATGGAGGGGTCCTCACAGTGCGTGTTTAGAGATGTGGGGTAAGGCGGACGGTTGACGGGTACGAGGTAACACAACTTACCCAGGTTCAGATCCCACAACGGTGGCGGAATCCTACTCCTGCTATAAATCACTATAAGGGCAATACGCCGAGTTACAGGGATTGGTTTCGTTGTGCGAGGTTGTATGAATCGATCTTAAGTTGTCTGAGATTGTGCCCTAAAGGCTCCCATAGGCCCGACTTATATAGTCGCCAGGTCCTAGGGTTACAAGGAAAAGTCCTAGCCGGACAGGTTACAGAGTCCTACACCGTCTATTACTAGTCTTGTGTATCTTGCACTCCAAGGCTCCGGGTACGCTGGTGACTCCACCATAGCCTTCCTTTCTCCGGCATGGGCCTCCCTTCTGGATCCATCTAACTGGGCCGCCCAGCAGGCCATAGGCCGTGCTACCAACTGTGGGTCACCCGGGTTATCCAGATAAGTGACATGCTATGAGGATACCCATATAGCATATCCCCAACAGTAGCCCCCGGAGAACTCCGAGATCTTGCACCGTCTTGCCTCTTCATATGAATGTTCCGTCTAGTTGGATGTCGGCAAATTGTCAAGCAATATCTTGTAGTCCTCCCAAAGAACCCTGCAAAGTTTTCTCCGTCTTCAACTTGTAAGTCGGAGAAATGATGAATCTTCCATCGTACTCTTCCGTAGCCGGATTGGATCCGTCTATGTCGGAATCTTCGATGTGACGGCTCATCTGCCCATGTCATCTAGGATGACATAGGCTTAGGTCAGCGACGCCTCGTAACTCACACATGCATAGAACGCAATCATGTCCGATTTTCCCGTGCGAGCGATACGAACCGTTGGCAGCGACGGTTGGAGACGTGGCGAAATTTCCGCGCTCGTTCACAAACACGTCGTCTATGCAGCAACCGTCCGATCAAGCTGCACGAATCTTGACGCTTGGAGATGATAAATAGTAACCACGTTGGAATTTACACCTTTTGCCTCATTCTCCTCGCATCATCATCTTCTTCCTCCAGCGCACGCCCCTTCGAGCTCTCTGCGTCCAAGTCGCAAAAAAACCCTAGCCTCCAATCTGCACCAGTCACACCTAGCCTCACTCCATGGCCAGCAGCAGTGCTTCTCTCTCCATGGGGGCGTCGAGCGAAGCCGGCGAGCTCCATCGTCGTGCCTCCAGAGGGCCTAGTCATCCCCGCATCGGCGGTTATCGAGTCCACCGGCAGCGACCTTAATCTGGCGGCACTAGAGCGGTGGAGGAGGAGCCAAATTCGCACAAGGGCGACTGGCGCGACTCAGATATCATAGACCGTGATATCCAAGAGATGATCGCCGAAGGCTACCTTCCTGCGACGGAGGGGATCACCTGGCGGGCGGCGCCGGCCGGCGAGGTGACACCTTCTCCCCAAGACGGAGAAAAGGTGTACCTCAAAGCCCAACTGGTACGCGGCGTTTCCTTGCCCATCTCCAACTTCTTCCTCTCCGTCTAGAATCATTACAGAGTCCAACCCTAGAACCTTTCCCCCAATAGTATCTTAGTGCTTAGAAACTACGCGGTGCTTTGCGAGGGATACTTAGGGATAAGACCTAGGTTAGACCTCTTTGTATACTTCTTCACCATCAAACGTGAAGTCGGACATAGCAAGGAAGAACTTTGGAACTGCGGCACCATAAGCTTCAAGATTCGACCTAGCCGGCGGTTCCCCGACATCGTCGGCCACGAGTCCTGCAAGAATTGGCAGCGGACATATTTTTACGGCCCAGACATCCCTCTGGCTGGCCGACAAGTTACGTACCCGGACTTCATTGACGGAGCCACCGCTGAAGCCTTGTCATGGAGATCCCAGGCCTCCCTTCCCTCCGACCTCGATGCTTCTCGTGCTATAAGGCGGATCGAATGGTTCGTAGAGACGGGTTTGACCGGCTTAGACCTAGCCATGTGCTGGTTCGTCAGGCGAATCCAACCTCTGCAGCACCGCGCGAAGCTCATGCACGAGTATACCAGTGACAGAAGGGATAGTCTCCTCATCTCCGTGGACAACTTCTCGAGTGACTCCGTCAAGCTCCGCCTTAAGGATATTTTCAAGGTGAAGGATAAGAAGCGTGGCTTCACCATCACCTACGACATGTTTGTAGACGGCAAGTTCCCAAAGGTAGATATTTATTTTCCGTGTTCGACATATACTCCAGTTCTTCCGTCTTGCAAATGTCATGTAACACGGTGATTTCTTACTTAACAGCTTAGCGATCTAGAAGAGGGCAACCTGGCTTCCCAAATCTACGATCCAAAGATGAAGGAAGTCACGGTCGTGTCTGACGACGAGGTTCCATTGGCACAAAAGCGGAATAGCTCCACCTCTGACGCTGCCGACGGAGGCAAGAAGAAGAAGACGGAGGGTGGAGCTTCCAAAAAGACTACCGCCGCCCTGGAGGCGGAAAAGAGAAGAATTACCGGGTTCCCATTTGCCAAAGCACCCCCACTTGTGTAAGCTTCTCATTCTCCGACATTGTCTATTTATCTGTCTTGTTCCTGTACTTATGCATTTTGCACATTTCAGGAAGAAAGCCAAGACCAGCCTCAAGAAGACCTCCAAAACTTTGGGGGCTTATCGAAATATCAAAGATATGCTGCATCGCGATGCCTCCCCCGCCATCACGCCTGCTACTCCTGCCGTCAAGCCCTCGTCTACCCCGACAAGCTCACAAGCTAAGGAGGCATCTGGCCCTTCCGCCATGGAAGTGGACTCAGGTGCTTCTACCGAGGTTGTAGTCGTCGGCGAGCAGGCGACGCAGGAGAGTACCGCTCAACAAATGGCTGAAGCTCCGGCTAAGTATGCCATCGGTGGCGGCAAGGCGGTGGTGGAAGCTGGTACCTCTGCCGAAGGCGGCGCCCTTGCTCCCCAGAAACCTTTTGAGTTCCCAAAGATAGTCTACCCGACACTTACGCCGAGTAGCACAACTCTGGTTCCTGGAGCAGCACCGACATCTCCGACGTGCGGTCTTGAGGAGATCCTCCGCCAAGCAGAAATCTTGCTAGGAAACAGCATCTCCTTTGGCAAGCTGCTGGCCGAGAGTGATACAAACCTCAAGATCATTGCACTTGTAAGTTTTATTTGCCTTTTGCATTTCATATGAGTATACCACTGTAGCCCCCGAGGATGTAGACGGAAAACCATAGGCTTTTGTGTCTAGATGCTCTAAGAGTGATTAAGCTAGAAAACTTATCACTGCAGCCCCCAAGCATTTAGATGGAATGAATTATTCCGACTAGATGCTTTTAGAGTAGCATACACAGTGTTTATAAATTTCAATACTGTAGCCCCCAAGCTTCTAGTTGCAACTGAATTAGTTCCGACTAGATGCTTAAAGAAAGTTAAGCATATGTCCGAGTTAAAAACTTTATACTGTAGCCCCCAAGCTTCTAGTTGTAACTGAATTAGTTCCGACTAGATTCTCAAAGAAAGCTAAGCATATTGTTAAGTCAAAAACTCTCGTTGTAGCCCCCGAGCATCTAGGTGGAAAATTTTCCGGCTAGGTGCTCCAAGCAGACCAAACAGCGCTTTAACTTTGTCCTTTTTTCCACAGAATGAGAATGCTCGGAGGGGCATGGCAAATGATAAGTACCAGAAGATGCGCGCAGATCTTGAAGCCGAAAAGGGTAAAACTGCCATCTTGAAGGAACAGATCATCAAAAACAAGAGTCTGTTTTCTTTTTGCGCATTCCGTCTTGGTTTTGTGCCTATATTCTCCGAGTACTTATTGTGTACTTTGCTTTCTCCGACTTGCAGAACATGTTGCCAAGGCCAAGGACATTGTCTAGCAATCCAAGCACATTCAGCAGCTGGATAGCGAGTACAAGATCCTTAAGAAGGAGAGAGAAGACATGCTGAAAATGCATGAAGAGTCAATGAAGGCCTTGCAGGACTCCGCCGCTGAGGAAATCAATCGCTTGAAGGAGGAGATTGCGATCTTAAAAGATTAGAAGCAAGTTGCCGATGAGCAGAATCAACGCCATAGCGAGGCGTACCAGCTCCTCCAACAAGAGAAACAATCCTTGGCGGACACCCTCTGGCAAGCTGAGGCCAGCATCTTCAGTAAGTTTTCTCCGCCTTGGATTTATGTAGTCTGGATACTTTGAATTGTTGAACTCATGCGCTCCTTGTCGGAATTTGCAGCTCCTATGGGTTTAACCCGATCGCCTCCTCCAGCCAAGGAATGCATGGTTCTTGCCGGCAACTTCATAAGCACTGCTATCACGCAAGCCAAGGAGATTTCCAAGCCCCTCCAGATAAACATCAAGGCATCGGACTCCGTGGCGAAGTACTCGGAGATTTTGCGCCGAGCCCCCGAGCGTATCACAAGCCGGAAAGCTTCATGTGCACGGGCTGGCGCAAGGATGGCGCTGTCAATGGTAAAGGCACACTACGAAGGTTCCTACATCGACACGGTGACCTCTGGTATCCCCGACGTCGACGATGATGGCAAAGAGATTAACCATGAAGCCATCTTGTCGTCACTCGCGGGCTATGACACCAGAGTTGCCGAGTTGGTCGACATCAACGTCTTCGTGCCGATGAACACCATCGATGGCGGCAACCAAAGCTCCTCCGAGTCTCTTCATACAGCCGACACCGAGGGTGACTCTCCTGCTGGCGATGATGCTGCTTCTAAGTCTCCTGCGCCAAAGGAATGAAAAACAACTTTGTAATATTTGTTTCACCTTTGGTGCATAAGTGGAAAAATATTATTGATGTAACTTAAGGCGGAAAACAATGGTTGTTATTTCCTGCTGCTTAAGAACTAGTTTCCAGCATGTATATATTTTTTAAGAAAGTGTTGGCTTATCCATTACTTTGGTTCTTATGCTTGACTTTTTGTGAGTCGGAAGACTCGTTTTCGGAACCATGCGCTTAGGTGATGATGCCCAATGGCACCGTCAATAACCTGAGCACAAAATCGCCGACAATAAGTGCCAAAAGTCACTACTCCAGAATCCACATAAAAACGACAAAGAACGTGTAGACCAGAAAACTTAAGATAACGCCCGTAGGCGGAATTTTCACAAGTGTAAACGCAAAGCTTGTGCATAAAGGGTTTTACATGATCCAAAAATGAACACTAAAGGAGGTAAAAGACTCAGAAATATGAGTGAACCAGAGAGCTTTATTTCATTGATCATATAAGAGATACACAATTAGATAAAAAATGCTAAGTGTAAAAAGGATGTAGCTGTGTTATGTTCCATGGATGATCAAGCTCCGGGTCACGTCGCTTACGCTTATGATCCTCGTTGGGTCTATCCTTTAGTTCACGATTGTCAACGAGGTAGTAAGACCCATTGAGTAGCACCTTGCTTATGATGAACGGTCCTTCCCATGGCGGGGATAGTTTGTGTGACTTCTTCTTCTTAAGTCGGAGCACCAAATCCCCCTCTTTAAACGAGCGATGCCGGACGCGGTGACTATGGTAGCCGTGTAGCTTCTGCTGGTAGATGGCGGATCTTTGGCATGCCAAAATGCGCTCCTCCTCAAGAAGGTCCACATCTAGGCGTCTGGATTCTTCAGCGTCATCTTCATCGTAGGCGGCAACTCTTGGTGCATCGTGAAGTATGTCGGAAGGCAGGATGGCTTCTGCTCCATATACCATGAAGTAAGGGGTGTAGCTGGTAGATCTGTTGGGTGTAGTCCGTAAACTCCACATCACAGATGGCAATTCTTTCGCCCAGGCTCCAGCTGCTCTATGTAGCGGTGCCTCAAGACGTGGCTTGATTCCCTGCAGAATTAATCCATTGGCTCGCTCAACTTGACCATTGGACTGTGGGTGTGCCACAGAAGCAAGGTCAAGTTGGATGCCTTTCTCCCAACAATAAGCCTCCACTTCTCCGAGTGACAAATTGCTGCCGTTGTCAGTGATAATGCTGTGTGGGAGACCAAATCTCACCACTAGATCCTGGACAAATCTGAGGGCAGTTGCCCCATCAAGCTTTCTAATGGGTTTAGCTTCTATCCATTTAGTGAATTTATCAACTGCTACAAGCAGATGCATAAACCCACAAGGTACTATCTGTAATGGTCCCACCATGTCTAGCCCCCAGACTGCAAACGGCCAAGTTATTGGTATTGTTCGCAATTCTTCAGCAGGAACATGTGGTTGTCGGGCATAATACTGGCATCCCATGCATGTCTCAACCAGCTTGTCGGCATCCGCCTTTGTGGTCAGCCAGTACAATCCTTGCTGGAAGGCTTTCGTGACCAAAGATTGAGGAGCGACGTGATGCCCGCAATCTCCGAGATGGATTTCACGTAGGATTTCCATACCTTCTAGCTGGGAAACACACTTTAGGTATACACCAGTAGTGCTCCTTTTGTAGAGTTGCCCATTGATTATGGTATAACCCTTAGCTCGTCGTACTATTTGCCGTCTTTCGACTTCGTCGTCGGGCAAAGTTTCGTGTTCGAGATATTCCATGAACGGTTTTGTCCAAGTCGGAGAGACCTTTGTCACCATGTTGACGAAAGAGTCAGCTCTATCCGGGTTGTCAATGTCGGATCCCTTCACAGATGGTATGCGCATATGCTCTAGGAAAACTCCTGGCGGAATTTGATTGCGCCCTGATCCAAGCTTAGACAGCAGATCAGCCGCCTCGTTTTGCTCCCTAGGTGCATACTTGCCTTTGTAGCCCAAGAAGCTCTTGGCTATCTCGTCCACTTTGTCTCGATATGCCGCCATCATAGGGTTCCGCGCATTCCAGGTGCCAGCCACCTGCTGGGCAACCAAGTCGGAATCTCCACAACAAACTATGCGCTTGATGCCAATATCCTTGGCTACACGTAGTCCGTGAATGAGTGCTTCATACTCCGCCATGTTGTTTGTAGCCTCGAAGTGGATCTGCAGAACTTAGTGTAGCTTGTCGCCTGTTGGCGACTGTAGCAACACACCAACCCCCGAGCCGTTGAGCAACTTTGATCCGTCAAAGTGCATCACCCAGTACTCTGGTTCCGGCAACGGAGTAGCATCTGGCATCTCCGTCCAATCTGCAACAAAATCGGCCAAGGCTTGTGATTTGATAGCGTCGTGTCTCTTGTAGGTGATCTCAAAGGCGGAAAGCTCAATGCCCCACTTCGCGACCCTTCCCGTGGCGTCGCTGTTGTTGATAATGTCAGACAGTGGAGTCTTGCTCACCACTGTGATTGGGTGCTCCTGAAAGTAATGCCTTAGCTTCCGAGAAGCAAGGAATACTCCATAAGCTATCTTCTGGTAGTGCGGGTAACGCTGCTTGGACTCTGTCAAGACCTCGCTCACATAGTAAACTGGTCGTTGAACTCCGTGCTCATAGCCTGGTTCCTTCCGCTCTACCACGACGACGATGCTGATTACCCGGTTGGTTGTCGCCATGTAAATTAACAGGGGCTCTCCAGGCTCGGGTGCTGCAAGGATGGGCGCTGAGGAAAGAATATCCTTGAGTTGCTTCAATGATGCATCTGCTTCGTCCGTCCACGTGAATTTGTCCGCCTTCTTTAGCAACTTGTACAGCGGCAGAGCCTTCTCTCCAAGTCGGCTGACGAACTGACTAACTGCTGCAACACAACCTGTTAGTCGTTGAATGTCCTTTAGGCATGTCGGACGGTTTATGTTTAAGATGGCCTTGATTTTCTCCGGGTTGACCTCGATTCCACGCTGGGAAACGATGAAACCCAACAATTTGCCGGCTGGAACCCCAAAGACGCACTTCTTAGGGTTAAGCATCATGTTGTATTTTCGGAGATTATCAAAGGTTTCTTTTAAGTCGGAGATTAAGTCGTTTGACTTTTTAGACATCACTGCGATATCGTCCACATAGGCGTGAACGTTCCGACCAATTTGGTCGTGGAGGCAATGTTGCATTGTCCGCTGGTACGTAGCACCTGTGTTTTTCAGCCCAAAGGGCATCGTAACATAGAAAAACATGCCATACGGGGTAGTGAACGAAGTGGCCAGTTGGTCCGACTTCCTCATCTTGATCTGGTGGTATCCTGAGTATGCATCGATAAAACACAAAAGCTCCGAGCCAGCCGTCGAGTCAATGACTTGGTCAATGCGAGGCAAAGCAAACGGATCTTTGGGACATGCTTTGTTCAAGACGGTGTAATCAACGCACATTCTTAGTTCATTGGTTCCCTTTTTGGGGACAAGTACATGATTGGCCACCCATTGGGTGTGAAGGAATTCTCAGATAAATCTAGCCTTAAGTAACCTAGCTATCTCTTTGCCAATGGCGCGTCTCTTCTCATCTCCAAAGCGTCGTAGAGGTTGTTTCACTGGTTTGCATTTTGGATCAATGTTTAAGCTGTGCTCGGCAAGTTCCCTAGGTACACCTTTCATGTCGACAGGTTGCTAGGCAAAGATGTCCCTATTCTCACGGAGGAACTCGACGAGCGCGCTTTCCTATTTGGGATCCAGGTTCGTCCCAATGGCGGTGACCTTGGAGGCATCGCCTACCACAAGTTCCACCGGCTTGGTTTCGATGGCAGCCTTGAACGCAGGAGCGGAGTCGGAGATCTGCTTCTTCGACGCGGGCATCTCTGAGTCATCGACCTTGCTTTGGATCTCTTTGAATTCTTCGCTGTAGAGGACAGCTTCTGCAACGGCTGCTTCATTGATCTCGCGGTCCCTTGCCTTGGTAAAGCTTCTGGATACGGTGATGACACCGTTTGGTCCGGGTATCTTGAGTTTGTTATAGACAAAGCATGGCTTGGCCATGAATGTGTGGAATATGTCGCGGCCAAATATGACGTGGTACACGCTCTTGAAGGGGACCACCTCGAAGGTCATGCACTCTTGGCGGTAATTGTTAACATCGCCAAAGGAAACTTGAAGTATAATGCACCCAAGGGACCGAGCCTCCCGACCAGGAACTACGTCGTGGAAGATGGTGTTTGTCCGCCTTAGGTTTGCCTCCGTCAAGTTCATCTTCTGCAGTGTATCCAGGTACATGACGTTGATGCTGCTTCCACTATCCACCATACACTTGGTGACCTCCACACCGTCAATCAAGGGGTTGATGACCATGGCATCTTGGTTCTCAGTAGGTATAAGGTCTGGGTGGTCCGTCCTGTCCCAAGTTATTGGAACCTCCGACCAGCGTAGGTACTGGGGAACTGGGGGGAGAGTGGCCATCAGGATCCTCAGAGAGGTCTTTTGTTGTCGGACGGTGGGGGTTCCAAGGAAAGTGTGGTAGACTGGAGCCTTCTTCGCGAAGGGGTTCTTGCCCTTGTCGTCGCTCTTGGCGGCGTGCTTGGGGTCAATGTCTTCGTCCATGACACTTGAATCCTTGGACTCCTCCTCCTTCTTCTTCCCCTTGCCCTTGCCTCCCGGTCTGTTCTTCCGACTTTGCTTGTAGCCGGACTTCGGGTCTTCCTTGAGGTCGTTGACGAACTTGCAGTGTCGATTGGTATGGGTGGCTTTTCCGTTGACGTCGAGGTGTACGAGGCACGACATGTCGCGGTACTTGATGGCAACGTTGGGGTTGCCTCCGGCAATCTCCACCGCGTTGCCGTAGTCCTGCAACCATGTGGCTGGCTTGGCGGTGCCGTCATAGGGCTTGATGGTCTAGTCAATCCGGAAACCTTTGGGGTAAGTTGCGGACCGTATTGCAGGTCCAAAGCAACGTGGTCCCAGGTATGGTCCTTCCCGGGCCTCGTGGATCTTATCGATCCGCGAACGTGCATCGTATGGCTCTGGGTTCTTCTTCTTGTCAATAGGGGAAGGGATGCGTGAACGACGCGGGCCCCCTCCGCCATGGTGACTGCTTGGTGGTGACGGAGGCGTAGGTGGCGGTGGGTTAGCCTTCTTGCTGTTACCCTCATGCGACGCCTCACGCCTGTCACGGTTGCTTGTCGGACGCGGAGGGTCATGGCGTGACCTACTCTTATGTCCTTGGTTGCGCTCTCCGTCGTGACGGGTCTGCTCCGCGTTGTCGCGGATGACGATGTTGCACTGCTTTGGTGGAGGCATATCCGTACGATGGTGGGACTTGTAATCTTCGCGATGTCGGGGGGACCAGGGCGGTGGCGATGGGCGACGAGGTCGAGCCTTTTCTCTGTGGTCGTAGGATATGGGGATAACATCCTTCCTGTTGCACGCATCCCTCCGTCTTCGTTCTGATGAACCCGTCTGGGACCCGACATCAAGAGGAGATCTGTCCCTTAGCGGCTTGTATTGGCTGGATTGGTAGAGCGCTGGGTCAGACTCAAGCCTCTGAGAGGTGGCCTTTTCCTGCTGCTTCACCGCCTTGGCCACTAGGTCATAGACCTGATCCACTGCCTCGGGTGATCTATCCTGCTCCAGAAGGGTCTTGGCGACGACGAGTTTAAGGAGTGGGGTGGGCATCACCTGCTTGCCTTCACTGTCAATGTATGGCTTGGCTTGTGCCGGCTTCGAGGGAGCCCATCCTAGGTTGCACCGTACACCAGGATCGTTGATGACGCGAGCCAGAGCTTTCTTAGCCTTCTAGTGCTGCAGTAAAGTCTTGTACTCGGCCTCCATTGCTCTAGCTTTCTCTATAGACTTCTCCGCGTTAACCAGATCTCGATCTAGCTTAGCGCCTTGCTCCGCGATGGCCTGCGCCTCCTCCAGCAGCTGCTGGCGCTTCTCGTCCAGCTGGGTCACATTCCAGATATGAGCAACGGTCAGTGGCTCGATGAGGAGGTTGTCGTACATCACTCTATCAGCCGGAGTAACTTGGGCTGCTGCAGACGTAGATGCCGGAGGCGGCAAGTTTGCAGTGTTGTTGTTGCTCGGGCCGGTGCCGAGTTCCTGCGGCTGCTGCACTGGGTTAGGCGGAGGAGGCATGACCTTTGCGCGATCATCGTCAGCAGCAATAAGTGGCCCCTTCCCCTTTTCCAGCGCTGTAGGCGGAGCTCGTTCGGGTTGATCTTCATCCATCGTCCTCCCAATGGTGACGAACACCCCTCGAGACGTGACGGCATTGTTGGCTTGCTCGTAGCGCGAGTAATCCTCCTCCATCTCCTGCATAGCGGAGTCTAGCTCTTCTGGACTGAAATCTATCTCCTCTTAATCTGCACTGAAATCAGCATAAAGTGCGTCAATGACAGAGTCGGAGGGTGCCAGGACTTCCTCGATGACGGGCGGTGGAGGTGCAGCGGCTGCGACGATGGATGGAGGTGGTGGTGCTGCTGCGACGATGGCGGCGGGAGGCGGTGGTGGCGGTTGCTGAATCGGAGGTTCTCCGTCTCTGAGCGCAAGCTCCATCTGGGCTGCTGCGTCAGCTTCCGCGTAGTTGTTGACGGTGCTCACCATCTCTTCGAGGTTAAGGCGTCCTGTTGCCTGCTGCCGTCTTAAAGAATGTCGGAGAAGCGTGCCACGGTCCAGTCCTTCCACGAAGTGATACAAAGCGTTATCATCGGGGTAGTGGGCCAGATCGGCTCGTATACAGAGCCACCTGGCCAGGTAATCGCGGGGGTTTTCGCCTTCTCTCTGAACGGAACGCGCAAGACCGAAGATGGTAACCACGCCGACGAACTTGGATCTCTGCTGTCCAGATGCACGGGTGAAGCCGGCGGATTTGCAGTGATCTTCCACCTTTATATCCTGCATAGGGGCGGTTTGGGTGGGCCTTGAATTTTTCTGATCTTTGCTGGCAAACTCCAAAGGGAGATCCGACATCGATCCTTCCGCGAACGTATCCTGCCCGTAGGCGGTCCGTGCGGGCCTTGAGTTTTTCCGATCTTTGCCAGCAAACTCCGAAGAGAGATCCGACATCGATCCTTCCGCGAACGTGTCCTGCCCGTAGGCGGTCCGTGCGGGCCTTGATGCTCCTCCGACTCCCAGGGAACTAATGCCCGAGTCGGTTTCGCCGATGAAGAGGTGAATGTCTCCGATAGGAACGATCGAACACTGTGTAGGGTTCGTCTTCGTCGGGATCCAGAACTCGTCAGGAGGGACGATCGGAACATTGCCGGATAAGAGAACACGACCGATGGCTACGGTTTTGCTGATTCCTGCGAAGATCTTGGTCCTCGCCCGCTGAAGAGCCTGAAGCGCCTCTTGCCCCATGGTGGGCGCTAACTGTCGTGGTATTGCCGACGAGTACGCCATGGAGGGGTCCTCACAGTGCGTGTTTAGAGACGTGGGGTAAGGCGAACGATTGATGGGTACGAGGTAACACAGCTTACCCAGGTTCAAATCCCACAATGGTGGCGGAATCCTACTCCTGCTATAAATCACTATAAGGGCAATACGCCGAGTTACAGGGATTGGTTTCACTGTGCGAGGTTGTATGAATCGATCTTAAGTTGTCTGAGATTGTGCCCTAAAGGCTCCGATAGGCCCGACTTATATAGTCGCCAGGTCCTAGGGTTACAGGGAAAAGTCCTAGCCGGACAGGTTACAGAGTCCTACACCGTCTATTACTAGTCTTGTGTATCTTGCACTCCAAGGCTCCGGGTACGCTGGTGACTCCACCGTAGTCTTCCTTTATCCGGCATGGGCCTCCCTTCTAGATCCATCTAACTGGGCCGCCCAGCAGGCCATAGGCCATGCTACCAACTGTGGGCCATCCGGGTTATCCGGATAAGTGACATGCTATGAGGATACCCATATAGCATATCCCGAACAGAGGAGGAGTTATAACCATGCTTGCATAGATGCTCCACATCAACCTAGGTAACATCCAAACTTTGTATGGAAGTCGTCATCTTGGTTTTTCTACTCTTAGAGCTTGTGGTATGATTTTAAGAATTAATGGTAGATATTTCTTTTGTATACCTGGAGCGGATCACTTGATACCTGTTCCTTTGCTAATATTCTCTTCTCTATTAAGGAGGGACGTTTGCGTTATGACACGCAGGTTGAAGCAAGTCTACCACAACAAGAAGTACCCATGGATGGAGAAGAGGAAGATGAAGGAGTGGAACAAGATGTGTAGCCACCAAACTACTACACCACCTATGATGATATCTATGGCCTCGAAGGAAGTATCCAAAATATGAATAACCTCTCATCAACCTTCGAGATGCTACTGCCAATCTCGCCACTCAGTTCCATGATTGGAGCAGCCAATAGAACATGGATAACTATCCACCACCACCACAATGAGCAACAAAAGGGCTTCCAAAATTTTGAGTTTGGGGATGTGTCCCTAGGCAATTTATTTGTGTAACAATGAGGTTGTACTCCAGCTCCTCATGAGCTTTGAAACACTCATGTTGGTCTGTTCCAACACTTTGCTTTTTCTTTTGCTTTTGAGTTTTCTTTCGTTTTTGTTTGTTTTTGTTTTCCTAATCATTTGCTTGGTCGCAAGTTCTTTTCTATTCTTTAAACCCCATCCTTAAAAATACAAAAAGATTTTCCCCTTTTTCCTTTTTCATGAATGTGGATTTAAACTTTGCCTCTTTGCATCAATATTATTACAAGAGTGATTTTTCTTGATTTTTTAAGGAACACATCCCTATAAGGAAGAGGATTATGAAGTCACTCATGAGAGGTATGTCCTATGTTTCCCACTTTTGAAGTTTGAATTGTTTACCTTAGTTAGTTGATTTGCTAAGATGTTATGCTAGTGGGAGTAATTCAAAATAGTTAGAGTAAAGCTTATTATTTGTATGAATGATTAGTTGTGGAAGCTTTTGCTCTAGTTTTTCTAGCTAACCGAGTCTTTCCTTGGAAATGAATTTGCCAAACAAGTACAACTAGGGAAAGTCTGAAATTTTATGACTTGTTTGATGTGCGATTGTCTTGAGAGTTTACCTTTGAAGATACTTAACCCCATAGACGTTCTGATAGACTTGACGACACTCTTGAAAGGACTTGTTTGATTGAAATGAAATCTATTGGTAATTATGATTGCATTCCAAAGCTAACCTTATGGATAAAAATGTGATACTATTTAAAAAGTTTTATGTTTCCCATGCACACCTTTGGATGCCAACAACTCTGCTAGCTTTTGAACGATCTATGGTATAACCCCGGTTTTCGGCTATGAGTTGATGACATGGGTGGCATAAGAAAAATTATTGGTACTCTCGAAGGTTGTGCAAACCATTATTTAAAAGCATCACTCAATGATCCTTATTGAGAAATATCCTTGCAAGAAGAAAAAAAGAGAAAGAAAAAAAGAAAAGATATGATGATCCACATAACAAGTCTTTGGCATGATCTCCTTACTGTTTTATGAATTTTCTTGAGAAGCAACGATTAGAATGGTAGTGTTTTAGATAGTCTTGATCTACCGATGTGGGTGTCAATAAGACACTTCACTATTATGCTACTTGGGACATGAAATCTCTTACTCAATATTGCTATATTAAACATCCTAGTGTTCCTTGGCAAACTGAGAGTTAACTAGAGGAATTGGATTGATTGTTACACTTCTAGTTATTTATACTTATATTAAACTCTACTTTGAGTGTCTTAAGTTATCAAAGCTTGTATAGTTTTCTTAGCATCTCTCTAACTTTGATGAGCTTTTCAATATGGAAGAAGTGCCGGACGCATAAGGCTACCAACCGAAAGTGAATTCATATTCTCGTTTTTTCAAGTTTAAACATTGAATTCCTTATAGTTCTTTTGTTTCTTCTTGCTCGAGGGAGATCAAGGTTTGAGCTTTGGGGAAGTTGATGGCTCCAAAAAGTGTCATCTTTCTCCGCATTTAAACATTGTTTTTCGTTAAGCAATTGACATTATTCTCTCTTGATTTGACACTAATGACTAATTATTGCAAACATATGCAAATTCTTCCTTTGATTTATTTTATGCGGGAAACCACACTTTTATTGCAAAATTTAGAGTCATAAATGATGATTTTTAGGAAGTATTGACGACCAAGTATTCCTGGAGCTAAAGCCAGGTCGCAGACAGCATGACGACAACTGGTATGGGTGCACACCGCCCGTATAGTCCGACCGTATGGGGTGGAGTCGACTTCGTCTTGTCAAACCCTACAATACTCGTGAAGATGCCTATATATTTTGAGGCCCTTGTCGACACATAGAGGGCCACCATTCTTAGATTGGATCACAACACCACCAAAGGAGATCCACACCCTAGTTCATCCCTTCCATTCCCCATCCTATCGATTAGCCATAACCATTACTTTGTACTTGAGATCTCCTTGTGATTTGGCGACCATTGTAAAAATATTTGATTTCAATCTAAGTATTGCACAATGTTTTCTATCATTGATCTTATTGTTATAAGTGAGTAGTCCTCACAGGCTACGAGTTGGGGAGAAACCTCACAACGTTTATGTGTATCTAATATATGGGATAATTGTTTATTAGTTTGTGACATGGGTATGACCTATCGGGTCCCTATGATTAGTTACCCTAGGCGCATAAAATCTTATGGCTCATGAAGTCCCAACGAAGTCCAAGAGGTACTCGACGAATAAAGACTTTCCTTATCTATTAAGGAATAATCAGGAACCGACATAGAGTTTATATTGTAAACATAAACTTGTAACCTCTTCGGCTACGTATCCAAGACCCAGGCTCTCATATAAAGGCTGGGAGGACCTGACGGAGAGAGGACCTTAGTTTTGCTGCAATCCGTTGTGAGCTAGATTGCACCTAGCTAAACGGCGACTTTGTAACCGAGCTTTTCCAATAATCAGACTATATCGACTCTCTTGTTTGTATGATCAGCCGACGAAATACCCAACGCTCTCTTTTCCACGAAACCCTAAGTCCATAACAATGGGTATTGCCGAGGTCACCCCTCATCAGTTCGTAAGAGGTATTTGTATCATTTGTTTCTTTGTCTCTTGCCTCGATCTTTGTACTTATAGATATCCAAGATCCCGAAGATTGATCAAGGCTTGAGGTCAGATGCTTGGCAAGCGGCGATCTCATAGGAACCTCAGTGACATCAAGGGTAGTACAATCTTCGCTTAGCGACCCATTCGGAATCACAACAACATCACCACTTAATGTTTTGATCTATGTTTTTGTACTTAATAATTGTTTGTAGCCTGGTGCTTCGCGGTGCACTCGGTTGGATCAACAGACTATTACTATGCTTGTGGCCTCTCAGGGGCTTTAGTATATTAGGATGTGTTGCCCACAAAAGATTATCTCGATTGGAACCTTACACATGAATGTGCTTATTATTATCTTTATTCCCATATGATATGTAGCTACAGGTGAATCTTCAAGCCTGGCCTATCTCCATCCATTGATTCAACCACAATATAAAGTAAACTAGATTGGTCTAGTAACGAAGGTAAAATCGACAATACAAAGTCTTGTAGAAGTGTCCTTATTTTTATTCCTTTTGGCGTTGTTTCCCAAGGATTTGATAAACCTAGGACTACTAGGGAAAAGGCTATTATACTACATTCGTAATCCGGATCGAAGGTATCAGCAAGTCAAGCGGAAAACAGTGAAAAGTGCAAGTCAAGCAAGAACTAGTGAAAAAAGCAAGTAAAAATAACAAAAGAAGTAAATCAAGGTTCTGGCACATGGATTGCCGATTTCCATGCAACCCTATAAAAAACCAAATCTTCTCTTCCTTTATACTAATGGGATTTATATTTTGTTGGGTAGAATGGGAGATCCTCAAGCTTTGGTGTTTTGACAATGGTGGAGAGATAGAGATCTCAAAGGTATGCAATATGAATGGTTTACCTAACCCTCTCAAGGAGGAATAAAGGCAATTTATAGTCCAAGGAGGAAACTAGTCATTTGAATGGAATTCTATGGGCCATCTAGTCTTAATTCGGTCAAACTGGACTGCAGACCGGATGCTACAATTCTTGAACTAATACACCGGGTCACATACTAAATAGATGCTAGATACCGACTCGGTATAAACTCGATATGACAACTAGCCCAACTAGGAGAAGAAAGAGTCTTCATATCTGAAGCATGAAGTTGATCATAATTATTCCTAAGTTTAGTGAGTTCCTCTATGATAAGAGAATGGTATTTCTCAAGGTGCTCAAGATCCTTAGAGAGAGTAGCATGATAAACTTCAAGTTCTTTATTTGAGGCGTCTAATTCTAAAGAATTTCTAAGAGCCTCGTCAAGGTTTTCATAAGTCTTAACTTTATCAAGTTCATACATTCAATAGTTCAAAGAGATATGCTCTAGAGGCAAATAATAAATAGATTTTATTATCATATCTTAATTAGTTCGTAATAGTTTCATATTTTTCTATAACTGTATCAAGCGGAAACTTTGATACAGGCGTGGTATGAAACAGCCTCTATTCATACTATTTTGTTGGGCAACCGATGATCAAGGTTTCCTGATCATGGAGCAGTTATGCCAGTTGACAACAAGGTTATATCATTAGTGAATGATGTGATGTGCAGTTCCCAAAGATGGTGACCCGATCAAGTCACAAAGTTCATTGTTGTAATAGTTAGAAACGTAGTCTCCTTCTCCTTCTCCTAAGGCTGCTTTGACTGCATCAAACGTCATGTCCGTAACTAGGTGACAATAAAGGTGTACGTTAGGTATTCCAGAGGAATAATTGAGGCCTATGTATCAAGATCAGAATTTTTTCATCCACGTGACGATAAGATACGCATGAACGACTTGGTGAGATTACATCCATAAATGTTGCAACATATGACTAGGTCACATGGATGTAATATCACGGGAACAAGTGAAATAGGACTTGTCGGTAACGGATTGAACAAGGTATATGATACCGATGATCAGATCTCGGACAAGTCATATGGAAGAAACAAAGGGAATTGCATAAGGGTCATTATGGGCATCCCGGTCCCTCTATTGATCATTGATGAGATCATGTTTGTGCCATTCCCGAGCCATTGAGGAAATACACTTAAGGATACGATGAGCTAGAGATCTTCTGGAATCACGGTAGAGAAAGAGAAATCTGGAATCATTCCGAAGAGAATCCGAAGTTGTTAGGAGGAAGAAATAAAAGAAAGAACTGAAAGGTGTTTTGGATAAATGGCAATTTAATATATTTATTTATGTTAATTGAGAATTAATATATACTAAATAAATATTAAAATTAAAATTTATAGGGCAACTTCCTCAATAGGCCAAAACCGTAGAGGGAATTGGCCCAGGAAGAAGTCACCAAAAAAATAGCAAACAACCACAACTATTATTGGGCCGGGTTTGACTCGGCCCAAGCGGACAGAGGGCGAATGGGGCAAGGCGTTGCGCATGGCGGCAAGCAGCTACAGTCGCTAGCAGGCGCCAGGGAGCCGCTGAGCCGCAGCTAGCCCATTCGGCCAACCGTTGTTGCCTCTACATCGCAGCTGGCCCATTCGGCCAACCGTCATTGCCTCTGCATTGCAGCTGGGCCACGTACGTGCAAGATGGCCCACCCAGGTCACCAGCTCCTGCGTTGGCTGCCGTGCTTCTGGGCCGCGGGGGCGTGTCGACCCTACCTGGCTGTCACCTGAGCTGTTGCTTGCTGCTTCTCCGCTGGTTATTGGGCAATGCGCGGGATGGCCCACCCGACTGCCCCAGTTGGCCCAGCCGGCCAGCCCCTCTTTTCCTTGTTTTCCTTTATTATTTAGTCCCACATGGGACACCCCAATAGTGAGGGTATGCACCCTCCATATATATAAAGGGGTGCCTATGGGTGGAAATAAACAACACAATTTGAGATATTTATCTACGTCATTTTCCTTAGAGAACTCTCCCTTTCTCTCTATAGTTGTCTCCTTGTGTTGGCACGGTTCCAAGAAAGGAATGTACATGCAAGAGACAGTGCATCTGCATCACGCCATTTTGCTATAGGGATCCAAGGCAAAGATGTACTTTCGCACTCTTGACAGGGATCAGGGAATCGTAGGTCATCATCGTACACCGTATGTGTATAAAACCTCAAGGGTGCTACCAATACTGGCATCTTGGATGTCATGAGCCGGACTGCTGCACGATGGAGCAAGATGTGACGTGTGAGGAGCTTCACGACCTTGAGGTTGGCTACGAGCATGACTACATCAACCACATTCCTCTCGGAACGTTAATCGCTTTTGGACTACAAGGGTATGTATCCGAAATCTCGGTCGTTACTTCATTACTCCTAAATAGATATTGGGTAGTTAGGGCATTCCAACATAGGAATTTTGTGTTTTCTACCATGGAACCCCTTTAATAGTTTGTGTAAGTGAAGCAATGGTGTTCTTCTCATCAAGGAGCTCTTGCATAAGGAGATCGAATCTTTGTTCGTCTTCTTCAAAATGAGTGTTCATTTCCTCAATGGTATCACTTTCTTGACAAGCAAGGTCCATTAAGTACTCAAACTTAGAGCGAGCATACCCATGAAGAGAAGTCCAAAACTTAGACAACTTCTTTAAAGTAGTAGCATCATCATCATTATCATTTAGAGATTATACACTTAGAGAATCAACATTTGCCAATAAGAAAGGTGTATGAGCAAATATGGGAGGATGATATGAGGGAGATACCTTCACCTCCTTTGCCATAAGGAACTTGTAGGAAGAGTTCCCATAATCCTTGGATTAGTGTTGCGAGAAGAGAGACTCAGGGGTGTCTATACCCAAGTTGGAATTCCCAACCACATTATCTTCCTCCTCATCACTTTCTTATCATCGGGTATATATGCTATACCAACTAGAGCATGTCCCTTGAGGGTATTCTTATTGTTGTAGGGGTTTGGTAACATCCTAGGTGTTTCTTCACTCTTCTTGTCATACTTTGGCTTGTCTTCCCTCTTCTCATAAGGAAAATTGTCGGTGAAGTGTCCCGTTTCACCACAATTGTAACAAGTTATTTCATTCTTCATTCTTGGCTTGAAGGATGTTTTTCATTTCTTCCAACCACCACCTACCCACTTCTTGATTATGAATGCTAAGTCCACATCAAGCTCACATGAACTAGCCATTTCTTCTTTCTAGACATCTTCTTCTTCTTGGACAAGAACTTGCTTGGCCTTGAATGCAAGGTTTGGACATTTCATTGCATGAGCCATTTTCTTGATCTTCTTGCCATCCGCATTCATATTGTCATTGGCGAGAAGGTAGGAAACAAGGTCATTCAGGGTCATCTCCTTGTGAGCATCAAGAAATTGCATATTGAGTCTCAATTGCCGATTATCGGGAGAAATCATTGTGATGATCTTGGACTTGATGAACTCATCTTTCACATCAAAACCATCATTGTACTCGGGACATCCAAGACCTTTAATCTTCACATGGAGAGCATCTAGTATTGCATAGGCACTACTCAGAGACTGTCCATCATTGACCATAAACAAAACCATCTCTAACTTGGCACTTTCATACTTTGAGTTTTGGATGAGAGATGTTCCTTCTTGAAGGATAATGATTCTATCCCATGGGTCCTTGGTGGATTCGTAGCGGTGGACTTTCATGGAGAGGGTAGTGAAGAGTACTCTTAATATTGTCACGGGCGGTGGCATTGAGTTGACGATCATATCTCTCATGAGTCAAGTTACTTGGATTCATGTGTGTCTATCCTTGAACCACCACTTCCCAAAGATCCTCTCTACCTCCATAGAAGATTTCTAATAGGAAAAGTGAGATCCAACAAAATTTGGAGGGGGGAGTCCCACAATTATTTATATGCAGCATTTGTATGGGGTTTAGGTAATCATGGCCAACCGCACTATAAGGGGCATGACCACTCCCTAGGCCAGGAGGGGAAGAGGTCCTCACATTACACCCCTTCACTATTGCTAGTACGAGAAGGAGATTTGGTGGACAAGGAAGCAATTTGTGTTATTCTAAAGTGGCGACAACGACCTTTTAACTTTCATCTCCCATACAAGCCAAAATAAGGGTTTGACGCTCATCCAACAATTGTTTGAGTTGTGCCTATGAGTATTTTTGATTGTTATCCTCCTCGATTGGTGGTGCCATCTCACTCTTAAGGCGGTGAATCCCTTAAAAATTCCTTGGCTCTGATACTAACTGAAAGGATAGAGACGGTAACCTAGAGGGGGTGAATAGGTTTCTACAAATTTTTCTTTTCTTTTCACGAGTTTTAGGCTATGCGGATAAATAAGGTGAAGCTTAATAACTAAGTGAAGCTACCTATATAATGTAATAAGGTACTTCAGGCACGAAGGCTATCACAAAAGTAGATAGACAAGTAAAAGAGCTCATACAGAAATAACCGGGGCATGCGGAGACGAAGATGTAACCCGATGTTTGCTACCTTGGGGGAACTACACCACCATTGGAAAGATGTGGGTTACCACGAAGGATCCCCAAATTCCACCAAGCATCACCTTCTTATCTCTTAGCCTCTTCCATGAAGAAAGAGCTCGATCACTCGTGGTAGGCCTTGAGGTGGCCTCCAAACCTTCACAAACTTTCCACGGGGCAAATCACAAGATGAAAGCCTCCGGGCGACGACCCTATACCCTAGGGTTCCCACAATCCAAAGAGTAACAAGCTAGCTCAATGAAATCAAGGGGAATGTAATATGGCTTGGTGAGAATGTAGATCGAGATCTCCTCTTCCTTTCTACCAACGGGATTTGTATTTGATTGGGTAGAATGGGCAATCCTCAATATTTGGTGTTTCAACAATGGTATGTGTGTGAGAGAGCTCAAATGTATGCAATATGAATGGTTGACCTAACCCCGTCAAGGAGTAAGAAATGAATTTTATAGTCCAAGGAGAAAAACTAACCGTTTGAGTGGAATTCTTTGAGCCCTCCAGACTTAAGTAGGCCAAACCGGACTGCAGACCGGATGCTCCGGTTACTGAACCGGTATTCCAGGTCACGTACGAATCAGTACTGGATACCGAATTGGTATAAACTCGATAGGACAACTAATCCAATTATTGTATAGACAGGTGAACCGATGTAGACACCTAAACGGCCCGTATAGCACTTGGTTGAACCGAGTCAGGAATCAGGAATGGTAGAGCCCCTTCAAACAAATTTCTTCCAAAAACTAACTCTTCTCTCTTTGAGTGTGATGGAATATTTTGATGGTGGGATGTGTATTTGGCTATCATAAGATCCCCATAAATCTCATCGAAATCACCCCTCTTAATAGTACGGTGTTTCTTAAAGACACAAGCAAAACAAACGAGACTCGACACTTTTCTTCTTCTAAGAAAAGGGGGAGGGGATCTCCAATAATCTTCCAACCCAACTTTGGAACATACACTTAGAAGGTAACATTAGTCCCTAGTTAACTTTGGTGTCATTGTTTACCAAAAACAATTGAGGCTAAAATACCCATACAACATGTCTAATAACACATCCATCGAGGCCACCACCATAGGTCGCGCTCACCTAGAGAAAAAGATGGATAGGTTTGAGGTGCCAAGATATCATACTCAAGCGCGGAGCCGGAGGCGGGTTGGCATGCTCCATGAATCCCTCTTCGGGGCAGAATCATACGGGCGTCGGTTTCCTTAGGTGAAGGTGCGCATGTAGATTTGAGGGCGGGTCATTGGTCTCCTATGGTGACGATGGCGGTCGATCCAGGGAGCTATTGATGCCAATGCAGGAAGAGCTCGGGGAAGGGCACCAGTGTGGGGGAGATGGGTTTGTGCTAGTGTAGGAGAATATCATGGCAAGGGCGCCATTGTGGGAGTAGATCGAGAGTTGTGGATGACAATTGGTGTCGTGGTAGGAACAAAATGCGACAATTTCGGCTATTTTTTTAGTTTCTAGATGGGCTAAGCTAATAGTGACAAACAAATGTTAGAGTTGGTTTCTATTCCTCTAGGTAGCCCACTATTTCCAATATATGTAAACACACGAGAATATCTATAAAAATCGGAACATTATCTAGCAAAGTAACACATATTTCCTTGTTGTAAAATCTTTCAACTATGTTAACTTTGAACAACATAACTGCACGTTCATGTACAATCAGAGATAAGGCCCTCGTCGATCATGGAGATCTTTCTCTCTCATACCGGAAACTCGCTAATATTCAGATGTTTTGGTGAATTCATGCAATGTTTTTACATCGTAAGGGTTTCTTTGATTTATAGGATAATGGAAAAGAGTAGGAATAGAAAAGCTATAGGATAGGTAAGCCAAGTCCACTGGATCCTATAAAAATAGTTATTTTTTTATTATAGTCAAGGGTTTTTCCAGGATGATCTAGCTAACTGAGTGGTGAAGTTTGAAAAGTGGAACGTTATCTCTTTGTGTCGTTCCCACGAGCGACACAGAGAGCTCCCGGCGGCGCCTCCCCTCCCTACCCCCTTGCCGCCGCTAGAGGGCGTAATTGTGCGAAGCCTGTGCGCGCCGGCAGCGGCGAGGCCTCTTTGACCCCTTCTCGCGTGGTGGCGGCGGGCCCCTGCTACTAGTGAGGGCGTGGTGCTGGGCATAGGGCATGGCGACGCGGAGCTCCGGTGTCAGCGCAGTGGCTGTGTGCTCCTAGTGTTCCCGTCTTGTTGGCGGCTCCTTGGAGCGGTCGCGTAGGTGGGCGACACGAGCTCCCATCCTAGCGTGTTGACAATGGTCATGGGAGAGGTCCAAAGCGGTACTTCACTATGCTATCTTCAGCAAGGCGTACCTCGAGTGCCGCTTCACGGTTCCTTGTTGGGTCTCCCTTGATGCGGCATGGTGGTTTGTGGGCAACTTCGGTCAGTTCCTAGTGGTGGCTCGAGGTGTGGGTGTTCGTTGGCTCGTCCTTAGGGTGAGCTCCGGCCTGACATTGTTGTCGTCCATTTTTGCCTCCCCTGTGTGTAGTTTTTGTAATGGCCGCGCCGGTTGCTGTGTGTGTGCGCGTGTGTGCGTGCGTGCGTGCGTGTGTGTGTGCCTTGTGTAAGCTAAGTTCAGCTCCTTGTATCCTTTCACGGTTTGGCGTTATTAATTTATCGCCAGGCTTTGGCCTATTTTCTAAAAAAATGCGGTCTAAAATGGTTTTTATGTGAACTTTATAGTACAAAACTCCCATGATATCATTTTCTTTAGGATGTGGTCATTTGAATCAAACAGACTTTTTCATGAGATCTCAATCCTACAAAAATCCTATGAGTCAAGGGAAACCTAAATTCAAAATGTTATTCCCTTCTATCCAAGTTTTGTCATAGTTTTTTTCTCCAAAGTAAGTAAACCTATACATGAAAACGTGTCTAGAAACATGCGTATCTAGACCAAATCTTACCAAATCTATCAAACTAATCTAATTAAGAGGGAGTACCAAAACGAATTTTACCGGTACTCTAGCTCTGTATTTGAGTGTTTGCATCTATAGGGTAAATAGGTGTCCTGATAAAAAAGTTTACAAATAAACTTCTACTTATAATCCAATAACAGATGTCCTATATATACATATAAAACTGGTACTAATAAATAAATAAAATAATGGAAGAGAGGTCCTTCCTTCCTCCCTCCTTCCTGTTCATAACTGAGAAAACCTCGAGGTACGACCTGACCTAACAATTCTGGCATTCTCCTTCCCCCAATCATCCACCCTCTTCAGCTAAAAAAAAAATCCACCCCCCTTCTTCACCAACCCCTTTACCATTTCCAACCCAGAAAAACCAAAGAAAAAGTACTAGCAGCTCTTACCATCGTCCTCGTCGTCGTCGTGGTCATCATCACATCCACCCCCGAGAAAACCCCTATAAAAAATGGATTAGCCACCAAGATCCTGTCCTTTTGTGCGCCCTGACTCCCCCAAACTTGTATAGTAGGCCAGTAGCTCCACGCAAGATAGACAGGTTTGTTTCGGTCAATCTTTTCGTCTATAGTTCTGTTCTTCCTTTTCATTTTTGGGCGAGATTTCATCTTCCCCTTGTGCCACCTGAGAAAGAAAGTGAGAGCGAAATTTCTTCTATCTTTTCCCTTTTTTCTTGCTTCAGGCTTTGCCCATAAACCTCTCATAAAGCTCCTTTTCTTGCCTCTTAATCTCATCGACAGGATTGGAAAGTCCAGAGTTCCACTCCGAGATCCCGAGCTTTTTCCGAATTCTTCCGTCGCAATCCGCAGGAATCCCCATCGGAGGTGAGCGAGCTTACCTTTTTTGGACGGTTCTTGATTTCATCCTGCTGCCGCGCCCCACGAATTCTTGACCCCTTTTCGTTTCTTGATCCAGGGCGTCGCGGCGTCCGTGCAGTTCTTGATCCGGGGACTCGCCAATGCAGCCGGACGGGGCCAGCAACGCCGGGGGCGGCGCCAATGCGCGGCCGCCGCCGGTGACCGCCGCGCCGGCTTCGTCCGGGCGCCCGGTGTCGGTGCTGCCGCACAAGACGGCCAACGTGCGGGACCACTACCGCATCGGGAAGAAGCTGGGGCAGGGCCAGTTCGGGACCACCTACCTGTGCGTGGCCAAGGAGGACGGCGGCGAGTTCGCCTGCAAGTCCATCCCCAAGCGCAAGCTGCTGTGCCGCGAGGACTACGAGGACGCCTGGCGCGAGATCCAGATCATGCACCACCTCTCCGAACACCCCAACGTCGTCCGCATCCGCGCAGCCTACGAGGACGCCCTCTTCGTGCACATTGTCATGGAGCTCTGCGCCGGTGGCGAGCTCTTTGACCGCATCGTGGCCAAGGGGCACTACACCGAGCGTGCTGCGGCGCAGCTCATCAGGACCATCGTTGGGGTCGTTGAGGGATGCCACTCGCTCGGGGTCATGCACCGGGACCTCAAGCCGGAGAACTTCCTATTTGCCAGCACCGCAGAGGACGCGCCACTCAAGACCACTGATTTCGGGCTATCCATGTTCTACAAGCCTGGTATGTACTCAATTGCGCAGTTCTTGACCAGTTGCCTTCCATGTCTAGTACTTTGTTGACCAGTTGGAGCCTTGTTGGTAAGATTCACGATCGAGTTGATTGAAGTGGCAATACTTTGTTCTTTTTGCTAGTGTAAGAATGCTTGTCATGATGTGACATTGCTTTGGTAATGGCAAAAGATGGTACTGGAACCTTCTTTGAGTTCCAATCGTAAATGATAATCAGTGTGTTATTGTAGTTGTTTACAAAAGGGGTGTCATGGAATTTTATGCCCAAAACTCGTATTCATGGAATGCTTGTTGGAATCAATCTGGATCTCATGGATGCATGCCTTATTGGGGAGGGTCAGTTTCTCCGTGGAGGAAACAGTTCCTATTATTAGTGAATGTCAAGGGTGGTGCTTGTGTCATCATGTGGTTTATCTTGTTAGAACCTTAGCTTGAAAGCATGCCGAAACTTGTTCTCTTTAGATATGGTGTTGATGGTTGCAAGATATCAAGTTAGAAAGGACGCATGCAATTTTATAATGTTCAAAAGATTACTATTCTGGATCTTGATACAGGTGTGAAAGAGAAGTGTGTTCATATAAGCAAGCCAAGTCCAGTTCAAACTTCTGAAGCAAATTTTGATTATCTGCATGTTGCATATTTGGTAGAAAGATATTGTAAAATGCATAGTGGTATCCATTACTACCAATTTCACCAATCTAGTTGTTTTTCTTCTGGTGTGCACTCTTGATTTGATATTCTTATCTGGCACTTGAATACTATTTCGTATATTTTGAGACTTGTATTTTGGTAAAAACTTCTACGAGTCAGACTAAGTTTGTTGAAACATGTGGTTCTATTTCCTCAGGTGATAAATTCTCTGATGTCGTTGGGAGCCCCTACTATGTTGCACCTGAGGTGCTTCAGAAATGCTATGGTCCAGAAGCTGATGTCTGGAGCGCTGGGGTGATTCTGTACATTTTGCTATGTGGTGTTCCCCCATTCTGGGCAGGTAAACTATTTACGGTTATATCATCACATTAGTAGGCTTCTAGATTCTCATGCTCTCCATTTTCATTTCTGCTTTCTTCCCAGAAACTGAAGCAGGGATCTTCAGGCAGATCCTTCGCGGCAAACTTGATTTTGAATCTGAACCTTGGCCTAGTATCTCTGACAGTGCTAAAGATCTAGTCCGTAACATGCTTTGTCGGGATCCTACAAAGCGATTCAGTGCTCATGAGGTTCTTTGTAAGTACTCGTTATCTCTTGCTCCAGTCGATATATTTTGATATGCTTCTTACAATGGCATTGCCTCTGACATCTTTCAGGTCACCCATGGATTGTTGATGATGCTGTGGCACCTGATAAGCCTATTGATTCTGCTGTTTTGTCAAGACTAAAACATTTTTCTGCAATGAACAAGCTCAAAAAGATGGCATTGAGGGTATGAAAATATTTAATTGTCCCATCTTAAATGCACTAGTTGATTCTGCAGATGTAGGTTATATTTGTGTTAGTTCATTACTAAGTTAACACCTCAATATTTAATGATTCATTTCATTATTGTTAACAATACCGTTACCTTATTTGCTGCATATGCCAAAGCCAACTAAGTATGCATATCTCTTCCCATTCTTTATACTACTGGAATCCTGCTTTTAACTCTAGTCTAAGATCAAGCATCTGAGGCTGCCTAACTGCTAGTGAAGGGAATGGAGCCTCTTAATATGCCTGCTTTCTTTCCTCTGTTTTGCTAGTCTTAATCAACATTGTTTGGTCCAGATGGTTTTCTAGTTTTTTAGAATGATTTTGTTCAGACCAATGTACAATAGCACATCTAAAGGTATAATAGGAGAGAACCAATGGGGCTTCTACAGAAATCAGATTAAATCAGACTATTTGGGCCGTTGGATCTTGCCAGAGAGTCAGCTGAGACGAATCCTGACTGTTCAGATCTATGGAACTGTGCTTTTCTACCTGCCTGGCCTACTTGGTTCTCTCCTCCCCAATCATCCCTTAATACGATATAAGAGTTGGATTGATTGATATTGTTATTAACTCCCCCATCCTTTGTCATTTGGTTGTTAGTTAACTACGTATATGGAGTCTTGTTGGCTTCATGGGCCATTGATGTACTTTAAAGATTGCATAATTTCTCATTGGTGCTGCTTACCACCCAATCCCATTGGTTCTCTCCTCCCCAATCATCTCTTAATACGATATAAGAGTTGGATTGATTGATATTGTTATTAACTCCCCCATCCTTTTGTCATTTGGTTGTTAGTTAAGTAACTACGTATATGGAGTCTTGTTGGCTTTATGGGCCTTGATGCACTGTAAAGATTGCATAATTCCTCAAATACTTGATGTAGACTATGCAACTTGCAATGCTCATTTTTAGCTGCTTTTTTTTTCACATACCATAGGCATCTTACTGTTTATTTGCAGGTTATTGCTGAAAGCCTGTCTGAGGAAGAGATTGGAGGCCTAAAGGAGCTGTTCAAAATGATTGATACCGACAATAGTGGAACCATAACATTTGATGAACTGAAAGATGGCTTGAAAAGGGTGGGCTCAGAGTTAACCGAACATGAAATCCAGGCTTTAATGGATGCGGTAGGTGCTTCGTTACTAAGCTAAATAAATGATACTTCATTCAAAAAAAACAAGCATTACCATGTCTGAATTTTTATGACTTAGAATGTTATCTGTGTATTTGCTTAAGGCGGATATCGACAACAGTGGAACGATCGATTATGGTGAATTCCTCGCAGCTACATTGCACATGAACAAACTGGAGAGGGAGGAGAACCTGGTGTCAGCCTTCTCGTTTTTTGACAAGGATGGAAGTGGATTCATAACCATCGATGAGCTATCACAGGCGTGTCGTGAATTTGGTCTTGACGATGTTCACCTTGAGGATATGATCAAAGACGTGGATCAGAACAATGTCAGTCTTCCTGATACCTTACATGATCTACTCTGACCCATCCCTGTGCATTTGTTTTGTTCAGTTCCTGACTTCTCTGTCCATCAACGAATCTTTGTGCTGTTTTCAGGATGGGCAAATCGATTACAGCGAGTTCACGGCGATGATGAGAAAGGGCAATGCTGGTGCGGCAGGGAGGCGAACCATGCGGAACAGCTTGCAACTGAATCTGGGTGACATCTTGAATCCCAGCAGCAGCTAACTCAGTGTGGGGAGGAAAAGTGCTATGTGCCATGCCATGCCATTTTCTTGGATAGTTTTTGCATGCCTGATCAGGTGGACTAAATCTAAGAAGGGAGGGAGAGAGACATGGATTTTCGTAGTAGTAGCCGGAGAGGGAAATGGCACACCGTCTTCCTTGTAACCAAAAACCTTAGACGGTGGAGGTGGTGATACTGTGATGAATATGTATTCCTGTCGTTGCAGGTTCTTGAACATTGTATGGTTGGTAGCTGGAGATTACATTCGTAGCACTACTACTACTATTTACTGTCAACCGTTTTGCCTGCTGGTAGTTGGAAGAAATTCAGATTTTATTATGCTTGTGTTGGTCACCTCTATACAGTGACAAGGCAGTACAAAATTGTTTCTGAAATTAATGGGAACCCATTATTAATTACTAATTCCAAATACTAAGCGCAACACAAACATTTCCGAGTATTTGTTTTAGAGGTGCATGACTGCTCAACCTTTTGAATTCCCAAACAAACATTGTCAAATATGCTTTTTTTTCGTATCAAAAGAATGTTTTCAGTGAACATGTTAGATTACGATTTGTAGCCAAATTCTGAATATTAGGTTTATTTATGAAGATAACATGTCCAATTTGCCAATTTTGACATGCTCTGCTGCAAAGTGGATTCGATCGTCCAAAGATAGAATGCAGATATGGTATTGGCATTTAGCAAACGAAGCTAGTAATTGAGATGGCCCAGAAACTAAACGAGATTCGGACTAGCAGATTAATCAAACTGAACCGAAAGATTTTGCATTAAAAAAGAAATCTAGAAACCGTTGGTCGAACTTAGTTTCTTGATCGCAGCCTTGAACGGGCCCCACTCCTCGAGCCCTCGAACGAAGCGACTCACCTTTAGCGCCTCCATGTCCCAACCAAAGTCGGTGTATCTCTCGGCGAAGCGGGAATTGCTGGCTACCTCCTTTGGGTGGACGAAGCGGGAGATGGCGGCGACGGCGAGATCGATGTGGTTGATGGCGCGGTTCACGACAACGGTGCAGGCGCTGCCGAGCAAGCGGCATACCTCCTCAATGCTGCTGCTGCTGCTGCTGCCGGCCGCCTGCACGGTGGCGGTGGCGAGGCCGTCGATGCAGCTTGGGAGGAGGTGCTCTTGAAGCAGCTTCACGGCGTACAGGGCGGCCTGGATGTGTGCGTAGGCCTCGGTCTGGGTGGTCGGCCGCGCGGGGAGCCGCTTCGTCGCCTTCACCGCGCCGAACAGCTGATTCCAGTCAGAGAAGGAGGGGTCGGGCGCGAGGCGAGCCCCTTTTTCGGTCGCCTTCTTGAGGCAGACGGTGAGGTAGCGAGAGGAGGCATTGAGGCCCTCCAAGCGCACCTCGGCGAGGCCGGAGACCACCTCCTCGATCGGGCAAGTCTGCTGCCGCAGCTGGACCTGGAACTCCAAGAGACGGTCGAGCTGGCCTCGGATGTTCTTCGCCGCGAACATCGACTGAATCAGGACGATCTGCTCCACCCTCTTCTCTCTTGGCGCCATCGCCGCCGCCGCCGCCGATCTTCTTCGATCGCTTCGCCTCTCTCTCTTTCTGTTTTTTTTATAGGGTATATAATTTCTGTTCTGCGTCTCGCTTTAAAGAGGTGGACTGGGTATCCTATTTGCGGCCCGTCATGGAGCCCAGCCCGCTAACAATTTTGGGTCCGTTCATATGTGGAAAGCTAGAGGGGGCCCATCCGTCATCCACCCAAAACTTCCTCGCAACCTTTTTCATCCACCTCCACGACGATGCCGCCGCCGCCACGGCTGCTCGCCGTCGGCGAGCACCATCCGTCCCCCACGTCACCCTCTTCACCGGAGCACCCTCTCCTCTCCGCGCACCTCCTTCTCCCCTCCCCATCCACCTCCGACCTCTCCTCCCCGCACCTCCCCCACGCCCTAGCCTTCTCCTTCCTCACCGACCCGTCCCCTCTCCCGCGCCGCCTCCTCGTCATCCTCCACGCGGCCGGCGCCCGATTCCCCGCATTCTACCCCTCCTTCGCCTCCGCCCTCCTCTCGCTCCCCTTCCCCCTCCTCCTGCCCCACCCACGCACCCGCCTCCTCGTCGCAGCCGCGGAGCTCACCCGCGCGGCCGCTCCGGGGTTCGCGGCCCTGCTCCTCTCCCTCCTCCGCCGCGTGCCCTTCCAAGGGGACGCCCGCCTCCTCGATCTCATACGCGATCACTCCTCCTTCCTAGCCTCCGAGGAGCCCCAGCTCCTGGCCTCCGCCATCTTCGCGTTCCTCCGTCTCCTTGCCAGGAACCGCCTCGCTCCGTTCCCGAGAAGCAGCTCCGAGTGCAGCAACTGCGAGGAGTGCAGCAACGCGAAGAACCTTGAAGAGCGCGGGACGGAGCTGGTGTCCTTCTGCGTCTCGGCGCTGCGGGATCACTTCCAAGCGTGCACACTGATCGGGCGGGACCTTGTGCGGTCGCTCCATGAACTGGTGCTCGTGCCGGAGTTCCAGGGACTGTGGAAAGACTTGATGATGGCCCACTGCATGGAAATCGGCGGTGTTGGCACTCCTGGTTGGTGCACTGCTTTATCCATCTCGCCGGAGATGGAGACACAGCTGATGTTCTTGATGAAGAATGTGAAGTGGGGAAATCAGAAGAGGTACCAGCTGTGGTTTGCGAGGAAGCACTTGATGGTGCCTGGAGGGGAGGAGAGGATACCGGACATTGTCCGCTTCATATGCTGTGGGTACCATCCCAAGAATGAGGTTATACAGTCGGGGGTCATTGCCCGCTGGGCGGTCATTGGTTGGCTGCTGACGAGTTGCAGCAAAGCCTACATCGTAGCGAATGCCAAGTTGGCGCTGTTCTATGACTGGCTGTTTTTCGATGAGAGTAAGGGGGGTAACGTCATGAACATTGAGCCTGCAATGCTTCTGATGGTGAACTCACTATCTCAGTATGTAGATATCACAAACATGCTACTCGAGTTCTTATTTCTTCTGATTGAGAACTATGAAGTGCGGAGGAAGGAGGCCATTGCGCAGTGTGTGAGGTCCGCATTCACAGTGCTGGTCAAGAAAGGAGTTGTCCCGTCATTGGATTTGTTGATGAGCTGCGAGAAGCTGGCGCCATTGCTTAGGCAGAAGCTTGTGGCATTTTTATCTAGTACGAGTCCTGTATCAGCTGTACAAGCTTGTGGGAAACCTAGTAATGAGATTTCCGAAGCAGCAGAGCTCAAGAAGAGAGTTTGCTCAAACTAAATGTTGCAACCTTCTGTGTCCGGAATGAACATTCAGCACCAATTCACGAGGAATTCCTCCTTTTGAATGTTGTGGGAACACCTACCAAGAGGAATTAAAAGAAATCATCAGTTCACCAGCAATTCTCGGTGAAGACATCCCTTGAGCAAGGAAAAGGAACTTGGAGTGTGGGCTCATCACCAGCCTGCCCTTGGACCTACAAATCTGTTCCTCACCAATATGCACATAATTGGCCCAAACAGAATCAGAGGCTACCATGACGAATTTGGAGTTTGCCCAACCTATGGTATCTTTGGTTGATATGCAGTGGGAAAATAGAGGAATGCATATGTTCATCTTAAGTACAGGATGAATTTAACTGAAGGATAAAATGTGCTTCATTTGATTCATTACAAGTTAGCTTCAACTATGATGAATTGAAGTGCTGGCAACAAAGGAATAACTCTCTGCAAAAAACTTATCATCTACCTGACCCGATGAGAGAAGCCTCAGTGAGCTTTTTGACAAGTGTGGGATACATTAGACAATGTGATTTGAGTTAAGACTAAGTGTTGGCATGTGCCACAGAGACTTATCATCAAGCTTGTGATAGGGAGTGATGGCATGCTAATGCCTAATACACTTCACAGAAAAGGCCACATGCATCGCAGGGAGTCTCTGGATGTATTTCTCCAGAGTTATAGGAAATCATCTGATCTAAGTAGGCCAACCTTATGTACTTGTAAACAATTTGTAACTATCAGCTTTTATGGTACTGGTACTCTTATGTCTTTTCTTTTTTATTGAGGGCAGTAGGTGCCATATACCAACTTACGCTCTGATGTTAATGTTTTGGTGACTAAACCAAGGTGGCCAAATTCCTTTCTGCTTTATGCTTTTGATGTCATCAAACATCTCCACTCTGGAATATATGCATATCTATATCCTTGTTTGTCTATTTTTCTCTTAGCCAGTGTGACACTTCCTAGCTCCTACTAATGCTTTGTGAAATTAACTACTCCCTCCGTCCTAAAAAGGATGTCTCAAGTTTGTCTAAACTTGGATGTATCTAGACACTATTTAGTATATAGATACATCCAAATTCAAACAAACTTAAGACATTCTTTTTAGGACGGAGGGAGTACTATGCCATTTTTTCAGATATTTTAGTAAGGCTAGGAAAGATCATTTTTTCCTAATTGAAAGCGTCATAACAGGATTCAAGGGAATCCAGGGATGATATGCAGGTTTGCTACATGGTTGGCGTCCTCTTGATAGCATCCTTGGCGAGTGGTTGTCAAGCTGACGGTGGACGTGTTCTGCAGCCAGGCACTGGGTGGGACACAAGGATAAGTTGCACTTTGTCTCAGAGCCAGAACAAATAATGGTGTGCCACACAAGCCATCCTGCACCCTACAAACAGCTCACAGCTCGAGCTGTTATCACCAAAAGACTAAATGAAAAACTGATTTATTTCGTGGAACCGACTGTTACTGGACAAATTCATGGATGTAATACATCAGGGCATCTCGACCGTCGAAAGACGCTCATGGGCGACACTCCTTGGTAAAGTGCACCCACAGAAAACCATGATGGTTCATCAGCCAAGACCATCCTTAAGGCCAAGGACATTCAGACAATATTTATGGACCGCGTAGCACAAAGAAGAAAATTTCAGTATTACAGATTTACATGGTACACAGAGAAGGGAACGAAATCATAGGGACTACATGTGGCAGAGCCAGGATAAAACGAGAAGGTGGCAAGAGGATTGGAGCAGCCAAATCACAGCCATTCATATCCAGAAGGCCAACCTCCACCTCACAACTCATATCCCTTGTGTGCCCAGGTGCTCACCCTTAAATCTCAGCAGTGGCTTCACTTCTCACTCCCCCCTAAGGAAAGGCTGCAATTGCAAGGTGTGTCGAAGAGGGTAGCACCTGATCTGCTTGCCTTCAGAAACAATGGCGTCTGCTACTCTCCTCAAATCGTCTTTCCTTCCCAAGAAATCCGAATGGGGCGCCACACGCCAGGCTGCTGCTCCCAAGCCGATGACCGTCTCCATGGTTGTCCGTGCCAGCGCATACGCCGACGAGCTTGTCAAAACCGCGGTATGCTTGCTCAACACCAACTTTATAATTCTACCATCTTACATGCATACATGTGTATTGGTTTGATGGTCAGTAACTTCTGGTGAGAATCTTCTTTAGTCTTTACATCAGTGCGAAATGGAGGATTTTGTTGCATCTCTCAAGATAGATATAAGAAAACTATCGTTGGTTAAGAGATGAATCGAATGGATCCTTCTTAGGATGAACAATTACCATAGTTCCGTTTATCAGAATTCAGGGAACATGTAGCCAAATGTTCCGTAAGGCAGTGGAAAGTTATTTGGCTGTTTTGATCCACCCAAAGCACTAGCACTACAGTTTCAACTTATGCCATTCTATGTTGCTTCAGTAGAGCGACTTTTCTATCTTAATCACTGCGAGCTAGCTGTAATGATAACACAGGATGCCTTACGGCACACGGAAATTTTACAACTCAAAGCATTTCTACCATCTTTATCTGAATCCATTTGTCCTGTTTAAGCCCAGCGATTCATCTGAAGGTTCACAAGTCATAGCAAAATCACACCTAGTCACATTTAAATTTCGAATCCTTGCTAGCATAAATCATCAACATTACAAAAAAGCAAATTTTCTACTAAATGAGTAAAACTTTCGTTCAATTATGGTTTTGAAGATCTCAAGCTTCATTTTTCCTGCTGCAGAAAACCATCGCATCACCAGGAAGGGGTATCCTTGCCATGGATGAGTCGAACGCCACCTGTGGCAAGAGACTTGCATCGATTGGCCTTGAGAACACCGAGGCTAACCGGCAGGCTTACCGGACCCTCCTTGTCACTCCACCAGGCCTGGGAAATTACATCTCTGGTGCTATCCTCTTTGAGGAGACCCTCTACCAGTCGACTGTTGATGGAAAGAAGATTGTTGACATTCTTGTCGAGCAGGGAATTGTTCCCGGTATCAAGGTTGACAAGGTAGGCTGTCCGAAGATTTCACTCCAAGCTTACACATGTTGTGCTTTCCCTAATCAGAGTTTTTCTTTCCTAAATCAACTCTATCTTTGGGGACTTCAATTCCAAAGTACCATCGACCAGTAGCTGCATCCAAATTCAGAATATAAGTCAAATGACAAAGTTGATCTTGAGACAACTTGTAATTCTTTATAGGTGCATAACAGCCAAAGTATATATCATTGTCATATATACTTGTAAAACAGAACAGCATATTTCTAAACTCGAGAAGATACAAACTGCTACAACTGCTAATTCATCAGAATAATCATGTGTGTTCTTGTTGAACTAAATTGCATGAATCTCCATGTGACTAGCTTTACATTGCAAGCGAAAACAAACGATCCCAGGTTTATTTCGAGCTCAAAAATCATACATCCTTCTAATACCTGTGCGATCTCAGGGTCTTGTGCCACTTGTTGGTTCCAACGATGAGTCATGGTGCCAAGGTCTCGATGGCCTTGCCTCCCGTGAAGCAGCGTACTACCAGCAAGGCGCCCGCTTCGCCAAGTGGTTAGAAATTTGCACCTACAAGGACAGTTTACCTTCCATTTGGTCATAGCTCCATACTCCCCTACCTTGACATGTAGTTCTCTTGCAGGCGCACTGTTGTCAGCATTCCTAACGGCCCATCTGAGCTCGCTGTCAAGGAAGCTGCCTGGGGTCTTGCCCGTTACGCCGCCATCTCTCAGGTATTCTTGCCATTTCCTAACAGACCAAACTTTAACAGTACAATGGCAAGGCAGCTGCAAAGTTGTAATGGTATGTAAAACCTCTTATTTGTCGATGTTCTAGGACAATGGGCTGGTGCCGATTGTGGAGCCTGAGATCATGCTCGACGGTGAGCACGGCATCGAGAGGACCTTCGAGGTCGCACAGAAGGTGTGGGCTGAGACGTTCTTCTACATGGCCCAGAACAACGTCATGTTTGAGGGCATCCTCCTGAAGCCAAGCATGGTGACCCCTGGTGCCGAGTGCAAGGACAGGGCCACCCCTGAGGAAGTGTCCAGCTACACCCTGAAGCTCCTCCAGAGAAGGATCCCCCCTTCCGTCCCCGGCATCATGGTGAGACCCCTACCTCCTCCAAGCTTCTACCCTCACCTTAAATATCATCAAGCATCTTGGTTTCTCATAGTTGAAGAATATATATACTTACATATCATGTTTTTTACTTATTTGTTCTGGTATAGTTCTTGTCTGGCGGTCAGTCAGAGGTGGAGGCGACGCTGAACCTGAACGCGATGAACCAGGCGCCGAACCCGTGGCACGTATCCTTCTCCTACGCACGGGCGCTCCAGAACACCTGCCTCAAGACGTGGGGCGGGCAGCCAGAGAACGTCGCGGCGGCGCAGGAGGCGCTTCTGCTGCGTGCCAAGGCCAACTCCCTGGCGCAGCTCGGCAAGTACACCAGCGACGGCGAGGCCGCGGCCGCCAAGGAGGGCATGTTCGTCAAGAACTACAGCTACTGATCCCCTGGGCCGGCGAGCTATCTTATCTACCTATGGAGAGAGTGCTAGTAGCGCCTTGAGCAGCTTGAGGGCACTGTAGCCAGTGTGTCGTCGTTGTTTACAGGTGGAGATCAGCTCTGATCGAGAGATGGACAGAAAGTATACTGTGTTTATTTTTACCACCCTAAGTAAAGAACTTGGAATGGTTTTACTGCTGTGCATGGTTTTTCTAGAGCACTGCTGCATTTTGTTTGCCTCTGTATGAACAATCTCAATCTCAATCTTGTTGATGGTGTTTTCAATATGCTGACGATACAATCTTATTTATGGAACATGATTTGGAGAAAGCAAAAAATCTAAAATTAATATTATCAGCACTTTGTTTGCCTTTGTATGAACAATCTCAATCGGCCCATTTGGAACAAGATATTTTTTTAAAGAGTCCTCTTGGACAAGATCTGCTTCCTGGCATTACTGTAGATCTCGCATGAAATTCTGGCACGACCTTAGAGCATCTCTAACAGAGCTCGTAAAAGAGAAGCGAACCCGCTAATTAACTGCCAATTTACGGGCTCGGGCGAAAAATCGACACAGATTAGACACTCCTGTAATTTTTTTTGCAGGCCAGGGCAAAAATCGCTCGTCGCCCTGTACATTCGAGGGCCAGGAGGCCAAACCGTAAGCAAAAAACTGCACTCACAGGATGTCCACGCGCCACCACGCCCGAACATCCTCTCCCCATTCCACGCGCCACCACCAGATTCCGCCGGTGCCTGCCGCCCGATTCGGCCGCATCCGCCCATGCCAAGCTGCCCCACACCCCGCCTGCCGCCGTGCTGCCCGATTTGAGGATGAACTCAGGTGAGTTCAATTTGTCCGTTTCATCCTTCTCGGACGATTCCGGCATCGAGGATCTGCTCCATGACGATGATAAGGAGCTTGAGGACGATTCCGACCATCCTCCTCCTTGCCGTTAAGGAGCTTGAGGACCGCGCGAACCTGCTGAATCGGAGGCGCGGCTCGGTGATGGGCCGCACCTACATCCAGCGAAACCGTGTCCTCGGCCACGCCAGCCTCATGAATGATTACTTCGCAGCTCCCGTCGCGCATGATCTTCCCTTTTTCTTCTTCTCAATTCCTATTTATGTATGTGTGAGATGAACCATTCAAAAACATTTGTTTATTTTTTTAATTATTTGATTCGAACTATTATTGTAATTTGGTTGAAACATTGTTGTAATAACTTGGATGATTATTGTGTGCTCAAAACTATTATTTGAGTTTTATGCTTGGTTTTTGTTTGTATTTTATCCTTTTGCATATGAAAATCTGTCCAAAATCCTGGTTTACGGCTGTTTTTACATGTTTGGTTTGCAGGCTCTGATCGGCGTCATCAATTTCTTGACCCGTAAACCAGTTTTACCGTGGCCTGTAAACAAGTTTACAGTTTTGCGTTTATAATTCCTATAGGCTCTGTTAGAGATGCTCTTACACCTGAATCCACCTAAATTCCTTGTTCATAATATATCTACAAAAGCGCCAACTACAAAGGACGACTATGATCAAGTGGCGGATCGGTACGAGCGACTTACCATTTTGCTCAAGACGACGTCCATTCACCATCAAACGGCCTAGATCTAGTAACCGTTTGAAGTATTGTTTCCTTTTATTCGATTTCTCCTTTATATTTCTTTCCTTTTTTTGAACTTCTTGACTCTTGTTTACGTGTTTTTTTTGCGGGGAACTCTTGTTTACGGGGAACTCTTGTTTATGTGTTGACTCGGCATGACCTGTTTTGGATCCGGCGCAACTATGTTTTGCCCGTGTGTTCAGCTCTCGACCGCACAATTGAAATCTCGATGACACTGAGTCTCAGGTTGGCATCAACAAGAAATGGTTATGAATTGGCTCATTAGAGCATATCTTATGGCTTTGGGTGAAGCATATGTCTGTTGTGCGATGGTTTCGGACATTTTATTGTCTACCTAAATTTCGGTATGTCTAGGTTGAAGCCGATGCGACCGAAGAAATGAATGTTTCTCTTTTATGTTGAGCGCCCATATAAGGGACCCAAATCCCACGAGCTAGACTAGGACTCTAAGATCTTAGTCTACACTCTTACATTTTGTGTGAAAGCCACCCCTTGTTCTTCACTCGCATTGTAAAACATGGAATCATCGTGAGTGATATTGAGCTTAGTTGAGCATCAAGCAAGGGCATCTACGAGGCTAGAAATCTCGATCTATTACTCTTGGAAAATTTCCATCTTCTAGATGATTGGGCGTCGATTCAGAGCTTCCATCTTGTGGATCTGCATCGAGATAGTTTGTGAAGGTCCTAAGATCACCTCAAGATCCACCATGAATGTTTGGGCAACTTCCACGTACTTAGCTCAAGGAGAAGAAGGTGCAAGTCTAGGTTACTTTGAGGCACGCGTCCCTAACCTCTCTACAAAGATGTAAACATGTTGCCAACGACTTGAATTTTCAGGATATCTCTCTCTTTGAATCTAGCTATTTTTACTTTCACATCTACTTTGTTGCAACTTTGTGCTAGATATTGTTAGTTAGCTTCAGCTTTAGTAGATCTAATTTCCCCATGGTGCTGAGGTGTTCATGGTTGCTCTTCTATAAACAAATTATAAAAAGGGCTAGTCCTTGCTGATCTCATTTTTTTGGGTAGATCTAATTTGTTGAAAAATTGATAATCTCATATTCACTCTATTTGATAAACCTCGATTTTTAAATGCATTTGAGCTTGTTATAAATATAATACGGAGTAACAATAAATCGCAAATGTGTCTAGTTACTCAATATTTCAAGACCGTTTAAGCTTGTGCATTTGATGCAAGGTCTCTTGTAAAATCGCCACCTTCTATGATGTTTCGACGCATCATGAAAGTTGTTTTGCTTGCCAGACTACATATTTAGCTACCTGTGTGATACGGCTGTTAGCATAAACCCTGCATCTTCAGAGTAGCCAGTTTAGACAGTTCGTCAGGGTTGGTTCTGACGCTGTTAGCCTCTCTCTCTCTGTTTAAGTTTCAGATAGGCTTAGTCGTCCTGGTCTTTGGCTTAACCAACCAGGACCTATTCTGTTGGCTGCACGATGCCCTCGTGGGATGGCACGGGAAACATGGATCGTGGGAGCTCAACACGTTTCTCTGTAACAGAATAAAAGGAAGGAAAGATCAGAAAAGCCAGCAGAAGTTACGGCACCAAAACTCTCTGCCTCTGCTTGTCGTGTTCATAGAATTCGAGAGAGAGAGACAGACCACATCTGGTATCAGAGCCCTAACCCCATGGTTGGGACTCCACCACCGAGCGCGTCGGCGGCAGCAGCCAAGACCAACACGCCCCCTGCAGCGGGGTCCTCTCGTCGCGTGCGCTCTCAGAGCCGCGGACGGAGCAGGAGAAGGGATGGCGGCGGCGGCGAGGTTGTGGTGAGGGAGACGGTCGTACGGGAGACGGGCGGCGGCGGATCTGCGAACTGGCCCACTCTCACACGCACCAACTACACCGAGTGGGCGATCCTGATGCGTGTCCAGCTCCAGGGCGCTGGGCTCTGGGACGCTGTCGACACGGATGATGCACCGGAGCGGCAGGCGCTCGGCGCCATTCTGCGCTCTGTGCCACCGGAGATGGTGCAGATATTGGCAGCGAAGGACAACGCCAAGGTGGCCTGGGACACCATCAAGACAATGCGCGTGGGGGTGGATCGCGTCCGGGAGGCGCGCCGCCAGAAGCTCCGCAAGGACTTCGACTCGCTGGCATTCAAGAGCGGGGAGAGCGTCGAGGACTTCTCCCTGCGCGTGTCCAGCCTGGTCACTGAGCTGCAGTCCCTGGGCGACACCACGTCGGAACTCGATGGCGTGCAGAAGATACTGCGGGTCGTCCCGCCCAGGTATGCGCAGATGGCATGTTCCATTGAAACTCTGCTTACCTTAAGGATCTGTCGATCGACGAGCTGAGCGGGCGGCTCGCTGCCTCCGAGGGACGCGGCGAACCAGAGACCGACGCGGGCGGGCGCTTGCTCCTCACGGAGGAGGAGTGGCGTGCCCACAGTGGTGGCCGCCAGCACGGATCAGGCAGGTCCGGCTCCGGATCCGGCGGCAAGCAGAAGAATCATCGCCCGAGCGGGGGCGAGGACGGCGCGCGCGGCGGCGGCGCGTCCAAAGACGACAAGTGTTGTTACTGCAAGAAGAAGGGCCATTGGGCCCGTGAATGCAGGAAGAAGAAGCGGGACGAGGAGGCCCAGGCGCATCTCGTGCAAGGCGAGGACAATGCCGACCCGCCATGCTCATGGCGGTGCGCGTGCCTGATGACATGGGCGACGCGGGGCCTGCAGATGCGCAGCGCGTCTACCTCAACGAAGAGCGCGCGCACGTCGAGCTCCGCCATGGGACGGAAGCTGCTGATGCTGTGTGGTTCCTCGACACTGGCGCGTCGAACCACATGACCGGCGACGCCAACGTCTTCTCCGAGCTCGACAACAAGATCTCTGGCCGCGTCAAGTTTGGCGACGGCTCGCTCGTTGAGATACACGGGCGTGGGACGGTGCTCTTCGCTGCCGCTGGAGGGCAGCACCGCGCATTGACAAACGTGTACTGGATCCCGAGGCTTCGAAGCAGCGTCGTCAGCATAGGGCAGCTCGATGAGATCGGGTGCCCCACGCACATCAAGGACGGCACCATGACGGTGCACGACAGGCTCAGGCGGGTGATAGTCAGCGCGCCTCGGGCTCGCAATCGCCTGTACCCCACTCGCCTGCCAATCGTGAGACCAGCCTGCATGCTGGCACGCACCGGAGACACCGCGTGGCTCTGGCACGCCAGGTTCGGCCACCAACACTTCCAGGGGCTCGAGCGCCTCGCGGCCAAGGTAATGGTGCGCGGCATGCCTCAGATCACGCACCCAGAGGAGATCTGCGACGCGTGCCTTGCTGGGAAGCAGAAGAGGATGCCGTTCCCGCAGGCAGCAAAGTTCAGGGCATCTGCCGCCCTGGAACTTGTTCACGGCGACCTTTGCGGCCCCATCTCACCACCGACGCACGGAGGCAGACGGTTCTTCCTGCTCCTGGTCGATGATCATAGCAGGATGATGTGGATCACTCTCCTGAGAACCAAGGACGAGGCCGCTGCCGCGCTTCGACGCTTCACAGCAGCAGCGGAGATGGAGTCAGGGCAGCGCCTCCGCACCCTCCGCACTGATCGTGGGGGAGAATTCACGTCGAGGGACTTCGCCTCCTTCTGCGCTGACCGTGGAACAGCCCGGCACCTCACCGCCCCGTACTCACCACAGCAAAACGGGGTGGTGGAGCGCCGGAATCAGACAATCGTCGGGATGGCGCGGAGCATGTTGAAGGCAATGGGCATGCCGGCTGCGTTCTGGGGGGAGGCGGTGACCACCGCTGTCTTCATGCTCAACCGCTCATTCACCCGCAGCGTGGACGGGCGCACCCCCTTCGAGGCGTGGTACGGGCACAAACCAGATGTCCATTACCTTCGTGTCTTCGGTTGCAGGGCACATGTGAAGACGACGAGGCCAGGCCTCAAGAAGCTTGATGATCGCAGCGCTCCAGCTGTGTTCCTCGGCTACGAGCCAGGAAGCAAAGCATACAGGCTGTATGACCCTGCGACTAAGCGTGTGGTGGTGTCGCGCGACGTCGTCTTTGAAGAAGGACATGCGTGGGACTGGTCGGGAGATCCAGATACCTGCGACACCGGCGACTTCGTCATCGAGTACACGGAGTACGGGGGAGCCACAGCGAGCAGCGGTGACGACAGCACTCGCTCTGAGGCGCGCAGCGACCCGACTGGCCTAGAGCCAGACGCGGGAGACGCCACGGGAACAGATGCTGTCGCTCCTACCACGCCAGCCCCTACCACACCAGTCTCTGCATCGAGAACTGCCGCAACACCAGCTGCAGCTGCGATAGAGCTCGCCACACCTCCGTCAGCACCAGATCCTGAGCTCCACGACGGCACCTTCGACCCAGAAATCCCGCAGCGCTACCGCCGCGTCGCCAATCTGATTGGGCCAGATGCAGTGGCGCCCGGGCTAGCGGAGCGGCTCTTCCTCACCTCTGCAGAGGAGCCGTCAAGCGTCGCAGAAGCTGAGAAGGATCCAAGCTAGCGTGCAGCAATGCTAGAGGAGATGACGGCAATTGAGGGGAATCAGACCTGGGAGATGACTGATCTGCCTCGAGGTCACAAACCTATCGGCCTGAAGTGGGTCTTCAAGGTCAAGCACGACGAGCGCGGCGCCATCATCAAGCACAAGGCGAGACTTGTGGCGAAAGGCTACGTCCAGCAACAAGGAGTCGATTTTGACGAGGTATTCGCCCCTGTCGCCAGAATCGAGTCTGTTCGTCTGCTTCTGGCTCTTGCTGCACAGGAAGGATGGTCGGTTCATCACATGGACGTGAAATCGGCATTCTTGAACGGTGACCTCCAGGAGGAGGTGTACGTCATGCAGTCGCCCGGATTTGTCGTCGCCGGAGAAGAGGGAAAGGTCCTGCGCCTGCGCAAGGCGCTGTACGGCCTGCGGCAGGCTCCTCGTGCCTGGAATGCCAAGCTTGATGCCACTATGGCGTCACTCGGGTTTCAGCACAGTGAGTCTGAGCACGCCGTCTACATCCGCGACAAGCTGATTGTTGGGGTGTATGTGGACGATCTCGTCATCACCGGGAGCATCGACGGTGATCTCCAGCGGTTCAAGGAGGAGATGAAGGGGGCATTTCGCATGAGCGACCTCGGGCTGCTCAGCTACTATCTGGGCATCGAGGTGCGTCAGAGTGCGATCGACATCACCCTTGCCCAGACCTCGTACGCCAAGAGTGCTGGAGAAGGCCAGACTCGCAGGTTGCAATGCTTGCTCTGTCCCTATGGAGACGCGACTGAAGCTCAGCAAGGACAGCACCGCGCCGGCCGTCAACGTCACCCACTACAGAAGTGTGGTTGGCAGCCTCCGGTACCTGACTCACACTCGCCCAGATATCACCTATGCCGTGGGATACGTGAGCAGGTTCATGGAGCGTCCAACTGAGGAGCATTGGACGGCGGTGAAGCACATTCTGCGGTATGTCGCAGGAACCTTGGACTACGGCTGTGTCTATGGGAGAAAGGGAGGAACCAGTGCTGGACTGAAAGGATTCAGTGACAGCGACATGGCAGGCGACGTCGACACAAGGAAGAGCACCACAAGAGTGTTCTTCTTCCTCGGCGACAACCCAGTCAGCTGGCAATCCCAGAAACAAAAGGTGGTGGCGCTCTCGTCCTGCGAGGCAGAGTACATTGCAGCTACCACCGCGGCGTGCCAAGGAATTTGGCTCGCGAGGCTGCTAGGTGATTTCAGGGAAGAAGAACCAAAAGCAGCTACTCTGATGGTGGACAATCAGTCCGCTATCTCCCTGATCAAGAACCCGGTGTTTCACGAGAGAAGCAAGCACATTGACCTCCGGTTCCACTACATTCGCGAGTGTGGGGAGAAGGGGCAGATCCTTGTGGAGTTCACCAGCACAGAGTCGCAGCTCGCTGACATCCTGACAAAACCTCTGGGTCGAGTCAAGTTCCAGGAGATGCGAGGTAGGATAGGTGTAGCTCAAATAAAGTGAAGATGGCAGGGATTAGGGGGAGATTGTTAGCATAAACCCTGCATCTTCAGAGTAGCCAGTTTAGACAGTTCGTCAGGGTTGGTTCTGACGCTGTTAGCCTCTCTCTCTCTGTTTAAGTTTCAGATAGGCTTAGTTGTCCTGGTCTTTGGCTTAACCAACCAGGACCTATTCTGTTGGCTGCACGATGCCCTCGTGGGATGGCACGGGAAACATGGATCGTGGGAGCTCAACACGTTTCTCTGTAACAGAATAAAAGGAAGGAAAGATCAGAAAAGCCAGCAGAAGTTATGGCACCAAAACTCTCTGCCTCTGCTTGTCGTGTTCATAGAATTCGAGAGAGAGAGACAGACCACAATGGCTAGTGCCAACTTTCACCAAAGAACCTTAATGTTCTACATGTACCGAAGGAAAAATAACACTTGCTCTAGGACAAGTCAACAATTCTCGTGGTGGCGTGGTCAATCTGGCCACATCAACAATTTCGGACCCCAAGTAAAACATGGGTTCGACTATGATTGAAGAGTTGGTGCGGACTTCATGGGTTGGACGATTAGAGTTCCATTCAACCTACTTACCCACCTTTATAAGTTTAGGTTTAAAACATTCTTTACTCATTTAGAACACACGACTGAATCTTACCTTAACTTGATAGCCTTATACTCTAGAATCCTCTAATTGGCTACTTGTTTTATTCATACACTCTAAAACACTTTACAAAGTTGTGTAGATAGTTAAGAAGGTATGGGCATATTATAATTATAAACATATAAATGCACTTGGACCATGATAGTGGTCATAAATTTATTTGCTAAGGAATATGTTATTTATTGTTTCTTAGAGTTAAGTTAACTTTGTTGTAGCGACATATTTCCTTAATCATCGCAAACTATAGTTTAAAAATATGTGTAAAAATTCAACAAAGTGTATATATGGTTTTGAACAGTAAACAACATATGTAATGATTAATGATATATGATTGTATGACAAATATGTATACAACTTACATTTTTAGTTCTACTATAGCTGGAAGTAGTATTGTGAGATAGTGCATTGATAAATTATGAGTAAAAATGACTTGGTGGCACGATAGGTTTTATTTATAAAAAGAGGGTATACTCTTAGCCTGCGTTTCCAATATCACTTATCATAAGTAAAAAAGTTTAGTATAAATATGGCGGAAGTTTAATTAGAAAGTTCTTATATGAAAATGCATACTGTTATTGAATAACACAGGGTTAGGGATGACATATAGAGTCTAGAACTTGTATTATCCTCTGCTCGGGATTCACATAGATGCATACCAATGTATATTATCATGGTTGACTATGAGACTAATATGTAGCAAAAACATAATAAACATAATTACCACTTGAGCATCGGAATAAATGACATTTCGTATGGTACGGAAGACATTGGGACTTACAATTTCATGGAAAATGTACATTTTCCCCATGGTTGTACCTTTTTTTATTTTCACATCCCAATTGTATGAAGCCACACTGTCGTCTCTAACTAGTATGTCGGCACGAGATACCCTCTCCATATAATATTTGACACCATCCCTCAAGTCCAGGTCTGGGCGCATGTGATGCATCCATGTTATGACGATATCCAGGAGCTAAATGGCAACACAAAAACAAGTTAGCAATCATGATGGAAAAGGAAATTGACAATTTCATAATTTAGCACTCACTATGGTGTTCAACTATCCTTTTGTAGATTTGTGAATTTCTGGAGATGTCAGACATGTAAGTTCATCCTGATAGAGGTCCAAGTCATCTATCCTAACCAGAATCATTCTAGCCAATGTGGAATTGACATAGTCAATGACCTCGCCTTGCATATCCTCATTCAGAGTGCCATCTGTTCTTTTAGTACTCATAGCCATTGGAGTACTCCTGGAGTTTCTAGTTGACTTCGAGTCTTGAAAGTACATGAAATTAGTGTTTTTATGTGTGGATGTTCTTTTCCTTTGTTCCCTTTTATTCGCTCTCGTCTCGTCCTGTAATTTGACCTTTTTTCTGGGTGATGAGTTCTTGTTGTCACTTGGCCTTTTATTTTTGTCCTTATCCTAGTCAACACTCTGTAGGTACGAAGTAATAAAATTGTATTTACTCAGTGTTAGAATACGTAATTACCTCAAATTGGGTGTCCAAGTCGTGAAGAGGCACGAGGGAGGTTCTCTCCTTGTTGAAGTCCTCGTATTTATTAACAAACTTCAAACGGTCCATGAACCTGTTATTAACCTATTAGTCCATTTCCTGACATGCACCATTTCTCCTAAAAAAGGTACAATGACCTGGAGATGTATAAAAATATAAAAAAATAGAACAACAAATGAAGAAACATTTACTTTCATGCCACATTTTTCCATTTCCATGTCTCGTGAAGCGGCTTTCACCTTTTATTGTTCTTGGATGGACCTCCTTTAGGAATAAATTTTTTTTGGATTCAACACTTTTACCGTACAGGTTTGACTCGACCCTGAGAAATGTGTGCAGGTAAAGGACCAAATGTCGCCGTTCTGTTTTCCTCGTTGCCATCGTCATCATATGCCATAGTATTTTTGACAAAATCAATAATCTTCTGAAATTTCTGGGCTGCTTGAAGCTTTGAAAAGATATAGATTAGACTCAGTGCCGAGCTCGTAGTAACGATCACCGATCATGCATATCAGCATTCCTCTCCAACTCAAATGCGGGCTTGGCTAGCATTGTCCATCTTCTGGAAATACAGCAACTCAGAATGCTAATTAAGCTACAGAGGAATGCTAATATGCATGATTGGTCTGAACGAATGGATCGTTACCATGACCTCCACAACGAGTCTAATTTATATCTTTTCAAAGCTTCAAGCAGCCTAAATGCCACATAAGATTATTGATTTTCTCAAAAATACTACGGCAGATGACATTGAGGGCAACGAGGAGAACAAGATGGTGTCATTTGGTCCTTTACTTGCACACTTCTCAGGGTCGAACGAAACCTATATGGTGAAAGTGTTGATCCAAAAAAAAATCCTAAAGGAGGTCCATCCAAGAACAATAAGAGGTGGAAGCCGCTTCACAGGACATGGAAAGGGAAAAATGTGGCACGGAAGTAACTATTTCTTCATTTGTTGTTCTATTTTTTGTATAGTTTTATACATCTCTAGGTCTTACCATTGTTTTTTAGAAGAAATGATGCACGGTAGAAAATGGAATAATAGGTTAATAACAGGTTCATGGACCATCTGAAGTTCGTTATATAAATACGAGGACTTGAACAAGGAGAGTATCTCCCCGTGCTTTTCCGTGACTTGGGCACCCAATTTGAGGTAATTGTGTACTCTAATACTATGAGTAAATACAATTTTATTAAAAAATTATTACTTCGTACCTACAGAGTGTTGACACGGACAAGGACAAAAATAAAAGTCAAATGACAACGAGAACTCATCACCCAGAAAAAAATGTCAAATTACAGGATGAGACGGGATCAAATAAAAGGGAACGGAGGAAAATGACATCCACAAATTAGAAACACTGTTTTTGTGTACTTTCAAGACTCAAAGTCGACTAGAAACTTCAGGAACACTCCAATGGATATGAGTACTAAAAGAACAGATGACACTCCGGATTAGGATATGCAAGGCGAGGTCATTACCTATGTCAATGCCTCATCGGCTAGAAAGATTCTGGTTAGGATAGATGACTTGGACCTCCATCAGGATGAACTTACATGTCTGACATCTCCAGAAATTCACAAATCTACAAAAGGATGGTTGAACACCATAGTGAGTGTTAAATTATGAAATTGTCAATTTCTTTTTTCATCATGATTGCTAACTTGTTTTTGTGTTGCCATTTAGCTCCTGGATACTGTCATAACATGGATAAGTCACATGCGCCCCAACCCGGACTTGAGGGTTGGTGTCAAATACAATATGGAAAGGATATCCCGTGTCGACATACTAGTTAGAGAAGATAGTGTGGCTTCATACAATTGGTATGTAAAATGAATAAAAAAAGGTACAACCATGGAGAAAATGTACATTTCCCATGACATGGTAAGTCCCACGGTCTCCCGTACCATACGAAATGTCATTTATTCGGATGCTCAAGTGCTACTGTGGCATCGAGAAGAGCAAAATGTGGGACAACGATAAAGTATCTAAAGGCGATTCTCAAGTACCCGAGGAAAACAATACTGAAACCCTCAACATTCAGGACTTGGAAGAGCAACAAGTATCTAAAAGTAGTGCTCAAGTGCCTCAGGAAAAAATACTGAAACCAGTGACATTCAGCCTGTGAAGGAGCAACCCAATGAGGATGGGATTGAGTGTGACCAGGAGTCCAAGACAAGCAGAGTTACTTGAAGGGGACGCAGAAATGCTTCCACAGGAACGGCTTACATAAAGGTGAGTCTATGTTCATGCACTTCTTCTGCCTGTATGTATTTACCATGTTCATGCATTATGCTAACGGTACGATTGTCCAGAATAAGAAGTGGAAAATTCACTAGAAGGACGCCTCGAGCAAGCGAAAGAAGCACCTTGAACAGGTTCACTCCATCGATTGGGAACAATGACTTGTGCTTTGCAAAGTATGCATGACAGACTCTTGTTTGGTACCTTACTATCATCTAGATGCCGTTGTTAGTGCTCCTTTTCGTCTTTGATTAATAATTGTGTATGACACTACACTTTGGGTTAAGCTTGTATCGTTCATGATCTATTTTGCTACATATTCTGTCCTGCTTGCTTCTCCTGGTGGAGAGGGGTGAAGCCAGGATTTGAACATAGGGGGCGCGAGTTGAAATTTAAAAAATGGTAGCCTTGTTACGTAGTAAGTAGCCTTGCTCGATTTTTCTTTCATGTGAGACATGTCTACTTTTGTAAATCCGAAGGCCAACTGAGCTGAGAGATAAATGGTAGTATGATCGGTATAAAGTGATAAGAGAGAGTGCCCATAAACTAATGTATTGAGCCATCGATTATTTCATAATTCCATTTGTAATCAGCACACGTTTAAGAATTATATAGTCTTATTACCAAGTAAAAAAGTGTTTAGCTTGTAAAAAATAGCCCTGAAGAAGTGAAGATACAGTGTCCTCTAATTAGGTGGACTACTATGCAGTAATAATCAATTAAAACAAAGCTAGAGTAAACTGGGTATACAGTGTACCTTGAAAATCGAGTGATTGGTCATCTACAGCTGTAATGATGGACTGGATGGCATAGCTCGGTCGGCCGTTGCTTATAGAATCAAACTAACAGCTTGGATGGTGGCAGCATCCTACACCTGTGTGCTGATCTGAGTGGTCCTCTAGCACCAGGCCGGCAGCAGGCGAGCCGAAGCAGCGACGCTGCGAGCAGCAGCGACGCTGCGAGCAGCAGCGCCGCCCTAGCATGTATTTTTTAGGGTAGGGCATGGTGAGTTCGTAGCTATCCAGATCGGTCTATTCAACTGATAAGGGCCAGAGGAACGGACGATGAGGTCACGGCTTCGATCGATGGTAAACACCGATTTTGAGGGCAGATGGGCTCTATTTTGTTGCCGGTTGGGCTTTGATTTATATACTATATGGATTAGCACTGAATTTGGGCTTAAACACTGATTATTTACTGCTATTAGTGCGTCTACTAGTACCAGTATGCGCCATGAAATGTTGAGGGAGGCCGATCGTTAGGGGGCAAGCAGATCTTATTCTGAACCGTAAGATTACCGTCTTATGCTGCTGAAATTGTTTATGTGAGCTTTCATAAAATGGGGACCTACAGCCTTTTCTAAAAAAATATATGCTTTTTAATACTAACCATTTTATTTGATACTTTGTGTTACCATCACACCAGGGGTTATTCAACTATCTAAATTAACTAGGAGCTTACAGCTTGAAAGGTACCATGTCTTTCTGCTCATCCTAAACCAATCTCATGAATGTATCGGAAGTAGCATCTAATTTTTTAAGTAAGAATGTCATAGGAGCTAAATAAGTGGCAATATCCTGATTGCTGGTGGAATGCAGTGATTTGAATCTCGGAATTTTACCGGCACGTCATGAGTCGGTTAAGCTTTCTTCAAGTTCAGGATGTGAACGATGAACCATGTGTACACTGTCTGAAGGTGTTAGGCACAAATTAGTTATTATTTGCCTCAGATCGTAAAGAACTTTGGACTGGGAGTCCTGAGAACCCAGCTCTCTAAAGAAATTACCAGATGAGATCTAACAATCGCCCAGTCATTTCCAATTTCCATGGCCATACTAGTTCTATATAGTAGCTTTGGCAGGTTCCACCAAAAGTTTATGCAGAATCCAGCAAGAGAATCTAGCATTATTGCGTACCTGCGTACAGCGTACCCGATCCACCCAAGGCGACGACGCTGCCGCCGCCTCGGGTCATGGGAGACGATGACGCCGTCCATCCCTTCAATTGAAGATCTCGATTTCCAGAGCAACCAGGGTCTTCCCGGCGGCGCACCGGATCACGCATCCTGATTCGTGATCGTGTCTGTCGTCGTCAGGCTCCATATAGAGCTCCAGCGAACCGTGGCCTCGCCTCGTCGTCGTATGGCTAGGCCCAGCGGGCGTGGACAACAATAACACTGGGCCTTTGGTGGACTGTGTCCAGTCGGACTGGACGCCCAATTGGGAATCAGAAACGTGGTAGCTGGACAATTTTTTTCGAACTTACCCATTTCATTTTATTTTTTTCGCGAAGAGAAACTCTATTAATTAAAGAGCCAAAGTACACTCATCACGGCACAGTGCCGTAACTTCGCCCAGTCCTGAATGAGGCCAAGTCTGGGTCCTGGAGCTAGTACGACCAAAATTTGCCAAAACATGGCTTGCATTATTAAGCTCCCTATGTATGGAAATAAGTTTCATACCAATTCTAGATGTCAGGAGGTGTTTAATCTCCTGAACTAAACCTCTGAAAGGTGACCGATCAATATTATCGGAGCATATCATCCTCATAGCCTCTGAGCAGTCCATCTCAATCAGACAAGGAGAAGTAGACCAATCGAAAGCCAATGTTGTACCTTCACGGCATGCTTCGAGCTCTGCTTCAAGAGGGCTGCTACAGGCTTGCAAGTAACGACAAGCAGTTACAATGATCGAACCAGCTTCATCATGCAGCACCATACCTGCACCTCCTGCTCCAGTAGCTTCACGGAATGAACCATCCACATTTAGCTTGACATAGCCTTCAGGTGGCTTCCTCCATGGACGTACAAGGACACCACCTCATATCCTCTGTTTATTCGGCATTACAGCAGCACTGTATCAAGACACCACCGACTTCCCCTTCACAGGGTCCGCATTGGGGAATTGCTTGATAGTTAGGATGGACTCCAAGTAGCTGCACAGAAACCTCTTGGAGCTCTCAATTGATGGTGTTGGTTTTAGGTGTACGACCTCGTTACGACAGTGCCAAATGCGCCATAGTGTCATGATGATCATGGCCCGAACCATCTCAGATTTGTCTATCAACAGGTGTAGTAGCCATTCACTGTCTGTGTTCGACAATGTATCAAGATCCGGGAGTGGCCAGCACTCCAACATTGCTTGCCATAGGTTCTTTGCCATGGGACACCTGCAGAAAGTATGGAAAGTGCTCTCTCGTTCCACACCACAAATAATACATATGTCAGAAATCTCCATATTCCTTCTTTTCTTGTTTTCCAAGGTAGCCAAAGAATTTGTTGCTAATTTCCAAGCGAAAATGCGTACCTTTGGAGGGGCAGGGCACCCCCAAAGTGCCTTCCAAATGGCCCTCCGACCATTCGGTACCCTGCTCATGGCGCCTTGATTTGGCCGATACAGCTCGTCCATGCCGAGCCAGTATGCACTCTTCACAGTGAAGATCCCAGACGGCGCCGGGGCCCAAGCCAGCACGTCCTCCAATCGTCGATGAGATAGTTTGATCTGCATAATGGCATCGATGTCTACCTGCAAGAAATACCGGCGAAGGAGATGCATGTTCAAAGACCCCTGATCATCAATGAGGGACAAGACACGGCGGAGACGACAGCCGCCCTGCATAGAGACATGACGGAAAGAATGCGGTCGTGGGAGCCAGGGGTCTGATGGGTGTTGTGTTGATGTGGAGCACTTCATCGGGAAACCCCAAGAGAAAGGTGTGAAGCAGCACAACATCAACTCTTCCCTCAATAAGAAACCAAGGTTATCGAACCAGTAGGAGGAAGAAAATGTCTCAAAGGTGTTGCAAGCAACGTGGAAACCTGCACAACACAAACTCAAAACTTTGCCCCAACGAACAATGAGGTTCTCAAGCTCACCGGTTAGCTGTAACAAAGGATTAACTGTATGGTGTGAAAGGTGATGATGGTTTGCAGCAAGTAAACAGTAACAGTGGAAGATGTATCAATGGTAAAGATTGGATCAGGGTCCATAGTTCACTAGAGGTGTTCTCCTTAGATAAACAAACATGACATGCTGGGTAAACAAATTACAGCACGGCAATTGACATGACTGAGCAAGGCATAACAATGCAATACTAGACACAAAGATCCTATGAGACTCGATTGGGCAATACAACAATATACATAGACCGCCATCCAACTGCATCTATGACTAGAAGTCCACCTTCAGGTTATCATCCGAACCCCCTCCAGTATTAAGTTGCAAGCAATAGACAACTGCTTTAAGCAAAGTCTGTAAGATAAACAATCCACTTGTTCTATGAACAAGATACCGTTGTTTTCTCCCTAGTGGGAACATCACATCTACAACCGAAGAGATTTCTGTCACTTCCCTTGGAAACTAGAGGCATGAACCCACTATCGAGCATAAATACCCCCTCTTGGAGTCACTAGCAACTATTTGGCCAAGATAGATACTAACAACGGAGAGCATGTAAGATCACAAACAACACATACATGATAGAATCATTAAGACAAAAACATTAATCAATCTGACATAGTAATCTCAATATCCATTGGATCCCCGCAAACACAACATGCATGATTACAAATAGATTAGATCTTGATCATGAACGGAGCTCACAAGTTCTATACATGAAAGCACAAGGAATAGATACATCCATCTAGCTACTACATGGACCCGTAGTCCAAGGTGGAACTACTCACGCTTCATACTGGAGGCTGGCATGATGAAGAAGAAGGCCTCCGGGATGATCTCCCATCCGGCAGGGTGCCAGGAAGAGCTTCAGATCCATCGATCTAGGGATGATGGTGGCGGCGGCTACAGATGGTTTTGTGAAATATTGATCGGGTGTTTAGGGTTTCTGCATCGGGGGGACTTTATAGGCGAAGAGGCGAGGCAGGGGCGCCAGGACGGCTGCACCCCCCAGCGTAGGGTGGGCCCACCCACGTGGCCAGGGGGTGTGGCCCCTTGGTGAGCCTCCTCCGTCTTGTATTCTGGCTTCTTGTTGTCCACGATAAAATATTGACTTTGGCTTTTGTCCCATCCAATTTCGAGAATATTGATTTTTTGCCTTTCTGGAACCAAAAACAGAAGAAAACAGGCAACTGACACTATGACAACTTGTTAATAGGTTAGTACCAGAAAACATATATAAAAACACCTCAAAGTGTGGACAAATCAAAGCAAAGTAGATAGTAAACAAGCATGGAGCATCCAAAATTATAGATACGTTTTCGACGTATCAAGCATCCCCAAAAATTATAGATAGTAAACAGAAGAATGCTCATTATGGTGATGCTGCAAGTTTCCACCATGATTAGGCATGGCTTAGGCTAGCGGCCCAGACGTTTATCTAACACAAAATACATAACTCCATGGACTTACAAGCTTCCTTTTTATTTCACACCAGCGACATTCATAGACAAAAAAGCATGATATCAACTATGTACACAGTATAAGTGCAATGTTCAAAAAAGTTCCCCGTGACAGCACTAATTCCAACATATAAGTGTAATCATATACAACATAGATGACATAATGGTTCAAGTTTATTAGGGGCAAGGAATATAAAGTATGCCATCAAGTTTGTGAGGGCTTTAATCACTACATTTTCACATAACAAAATACTTTTTAATTGGAAGATAGATGAAAACAAGAATATACTTGGAATGGTGTAACACACCATGCATAGGAGTTTATAGTGGATACTTTGGAATAACTTGGTTTGTTGGGAGTTGGAAGCACTTGTAGAGTTTCCTCATACAAGTGGAGGCTATCAAAAGACTAGGAGCAACCAACTAAGAGAGCAATAATGGTCATAATCATGCAGAGCGACAAAATCATTACTAATAAAAGCATAGAGTGGTACTACAAGTCAAGGACTAAATGATCATAGAGGCTATGGTGACTTGTTCATAGTCATAACATGGTGAGCATGTGCCAAGTCAACCCAAACAAAGCATCAAAGGAGAATACCACAATACTATGTTTTTGTATGCTAAAACAACGCATAATTCTTTCAAGACACACTAAGCTGTCCCAGTTGTTTGGAACAAGTCATGCTACAACAATAATTACTAGGCATAAGGTCAAAACAACACCTAGCATGTCATGCTAAAGTCTAAGTCACAGTCAACGCAAGCTCCTCTTGCACTTTCAAGCAATACTCCTTTCCAACACCAATCAACTTATTTGAAACAACACAGCGAAAACAGGGATCCAAACTACTTTATTCAAGCAAACTAAACAAACTAAGCAAACCAAACAAAAACTAAGACGCTCCAAGAACAACATAACAGTGCATGAAACAATAAAAACGAAGTGTCTAGAAAGACCTGAGCTTTTTATTGATGAAGAAGGGGATGCCCACAAGCTTTGACGCTTGTACCTCTTAGATATTTTTTGGGGTGACACCGGGGTGGCATCCCCAAGCTTGAGCTTTTGTTAATTCTTCATCTCATTACATCATTCTCTCTCTACACCTGAAATTTTTTCCTTCATACAAAACTTCACACAATCTTCATTAGCAACATTAGTTTATTCAAAAGATAATAGACCTTTGGGTTTAGCTTTAGAACATCAAAAAAATTCACTAAAAATATAAGCTACTATAGCAACTCCTTCAAAAAGCTCAATTTACCCAAAAAAAACTCAAAAAGGAATCAATAAGAAGCAAATGCAAATAATGGCAGAAATCTGTCAAAACAGACCAGCAGGTAGAAACTGATTTTTTTCGAAAATCTTCTGTTGCTCAAATCAAAAAGTGTTGAACTAACTAAAGTTATCTAACATATTGAGGGATTTATTCGTAAATTTTCAGCTCAATCCGACTTACATAGACTCCTCACGAATTTTTATGGTGGAGGATAGAAATCTGTTTCGGGACAGCAACTCCCCAAATCTTACTTCCCTCTCATTAGAGGTCATTCTTGGCACAAAAAGAAAACAAAAAGGATAAGGAGAGGTCATTACTGAAGTAATAACTTCCAAGACTAAAGGAAACTCTTGGGTTATCTCCCACATCTATTATTGCTCCAAGGTGTTTTAGTAGGGATCTTCCAAGTGTAATCTGTCCTTTGCCTACGCATTCAATAACAAGATAATCAGTAGACACCATTTTCCCTGAGATTTTTGTAAACACACCTTCAGCTATTCTAATGGGTAATAAAGTGGCATTATTGATAAGAGATATTTCTTCTCCTCCTTTAGAAAGTCTCCAAAGACTCAAAGACTCATAAATATCTTTAGCATAAGGCAAAATTCAGACATGATATCACAACGAGTATCAAAAGTTGCACTATTTATAGTGACTTTGATTGTGGGAAACCACTTTGAAGGCTCAGAATTCACTAAAACATAATTATGGTACTCCCTAAGTGTGTGATAGCAACTGTTCAAAGCAGCAGTACTGGACTCAAGAGTGTTCAACCTAGCAAAAATATCTATAAAAGAGGAATCAGACTTGCCAGGAGTATTATAAATCATAATCAATTTATTTATGGCATTAAAAGCTTCATCCTCAGTACATAAAAAAATATCCTTCTCAGCCACAACATCCAAAGCATATTTATAACAAAGAGCAATATCGTGGTAGAAACTATTAATAACCAAGCTAAGTCTCATCTTAGGCTCAGTTTCCCTTTGTAAAGCAGAGATTCTAGACCAAGCTTCTTTAAAACTCTCTTCACCTTTTTGCTTGAAAGTAAAGATCTCTTCCATAGGTGTCAGAGAGATAGGACCAAAACCAGACATGGTAGCAACTAGGGAAGGAACAATTTTTTGTGTGTTTTTATAAGATAAAGCAAACCAAACTAGACTATTTTTTTGGAGTTTTTGATAGAAAGAGGCAAACAAAACCAAGCAAAAGAAAACTAAGCAAACTAAAAACAAAGTAAAGAGAGAGTTTGAGGAGGACTACCCTTGTGAAAACGTCCTTAGCCTCCCCGGAAACGGCGCTAGAAAACTTTGATGGGTGTTGTGTTGATGTGGAGCACTTCGTCGGGAAACCCCAAGAGCAAGGTGTGAAGCAGCACAACAGCAAGTCTTCCCTCAGTAAGAAACCAAGGTTATTGAACCAGTAGGAGGAAGGAAATGTCTCAAAGGTGTTGCAAGCAACGTGGAAACCTGCACAACACAAACTCAATACTTTGCCCCAACAAACAGTGAGGTTGTCAAGCTCACCGATTTGCTGTAACAAAGGATTAACTGTATGGTGTGGAAGATGATGATGGTTTGCTGCGAGTAAACATTAACAATGGAAGATGAATCAATGGTAAAAATTGGACCGAGGTCCATAGTTCACTAGACGTGTTCTCCTTAGATAAACAAACATGGCATGCTGGGTAAACAAAATACAGCAGGGAAATTGACAGGACTGAGCAAGGCATAACAATGCAATACTAGACACAAAGATCCTATGAGATTCGATTGGTCAATACAACAATATACATAGACCGCCATCCAACTGCATTTATGACTAGAAGTCCACCTTCAGGTTATCATCCGAACCCCCTCCAGTATTAAGTTGCAAGCAACAGACAACTGCTTTAAGCAAAGTCTGTAAGATAAACAATCCACTTGTTATATGAACAAGAGACCGTTGTTTTCTCCCTAGTGGCAACATCACATCTACAACCGAAGAGATTTCTGTCACTTCCCTTGGAAACTAGAGGCATGAACCCACTATCGAGCATAAATACCCCCTCTTGGAGTCACTAGCAACTATTTGGCCAAGATAGATACTAACAACGGAGAGCATGCAAGATCACAAACAACACATACATGATAGAATCAATAAGACAAAACCATTAATCAATCTGACATAGTAATCTCAATATCAATCGGATCCCCGCAAACACAACATGCATGATTACAAATACATTAGATCTTGATCATGAACGGAGCTTACAAGATCTATACATGAAAGCACAAGGAGGAGATGCAGCCATCTAGTTACTACATGGACCCGTAGTCTAAGGTGGAACTACTCACGCTTCATACCGGAGGATGGCATGATGAAGAAGAAGGCCTCCGGGATGATCTCCCATCCGACAGGGTGCCGGGAAGAGCTTCAGATCCCCTCGATCTAGGGACGATGGTGGCGGCGGCTACAGACGGTTTTGTGGAATATTGATCGGGTGTTTAGGGTTTCTGCATCGAGAGACTTTATAGGCAAAGAGGCGAGGCAGGGGGGCCCACCCGCACGGCCACGGGGTGTGGACCCCTGGTGAGCCTCCTCCGTCTCGTATTCTGGCTTCGTGTTGCCCACGGTAAAATATTGACTTTGGCTTTTGTCCCGTCCAATTCCGAGAATATTGATTTTCTGCCTTTTTGGAACCAAAAACAGAAGAAAATAGGCAACTGGCACTATGGCAACTTGTTAATAGGTTAGTACCAGAAAACATATATAAAAACACCTCAAAGTGTGGACAAAGCAAAGCAAAGTAGATAGTAAATAAGCATGGAGCATCAAAAATTATAGATACGTTTTCGACGTATCAAGGTCACGCCAAATACGAATATGATCACCCGTGCCAACTCGCCATAGGAGGCCTTTCTTGAGGAGCTCAAGTCCGTGCTAAATGCCTTGCCACACCGGGAAAGCATTGACAGTAGTCACCGTGTCATGAAGGGCCCCATTCGGATAGTATTTCGCCTTCATTACCCTTGCACAAAGAGTTCTTGGCTTGGTCAGCAAACGCCAAGTTTGGCGTGCTAGGAGCACCTGATTGAAAACTCTGATGTTTCTAAACCCCAACCCGCCCTAGGATTTAGACAATGTGATCTTATCCCATGAGATCCAGTGTGTTTTGCGTTTCCCTGTGCTGATCCCCACCAGTAGTTCCTTATCATCCGCGTAATGTCGTCACAAACCGACATGGGAAGTTTGAAAATGCTCATAATATACGTTGGGATAGCTTGAGCTATGGATTTGATCAAGGCTTCCTTTCCTGCTATGGACGGCATGTCGTCACCCCAAACCATCATTCGGTTCAGTAACCTTTGCTGCAATGACTGGAAGCGGCCCTTGTGCATACGTCCATGTGGTGTTGGGAGGCCGAGATATTTGTTCTCAAAATTCTCTGCCTGCACCTGCAGGATATTTCGAACTTCTGTGCATGTAGCCAAGGGACATCAGGGACCAAACATGATGGAGCACTTCTCTCTATTGATCAACTGACCTATGGCAGTTGCATAGTCATTAATAGTTGCACTAATATATTGAGCTTGATGTGGATATGCCTTGAAAAATAGGAGAGTGTCGTCCGCAAACAGCATATGAGACACTCCAGGAGCCCTGCGACACACTTTGACCGGTTCCACCATATATGTATCCTTTCCCTTCTTCAGCAACACGGAGAGACCGTCAGCCACAAAAAGAAATAAGAATGCGGAGAGGGGGTCACCTTGCCGAAGACCCGCGATGGTGCAAATGATTCAAGTAGGGTTACATTAAGTTTAACGGAATATCTCACCGAGGTGACGCAAAGCATAATCCATTGCACCCATTGGCGAGTGAAACCCAACTTAGTCATCACTTGCTCCAAGAACACCCAATCCACACGATCATATGACTTTGAGAGGTCTAGCTTATAGGCACAAAAACTCTTCTCCGGATCCTTCTCTTGTTGTATATGATGTACACATTCAAATGCCAGCATGGCATTATCAGTGATCAACCGGCCAGGAACAAACGCGCTTTGCTCTTCAGATATTATATCATCAAACAGAGGGCGCAGCCTATTCACCAAACATTTTGAGACTACTTTGTATATGACATTACACAAGCTAATGGGGTGGAATTAAGCTAGAGTTCCTGGTTCATCAACTTTTGGGATCAGGACAATTGTTGTATCATTGACACCCTGTGGCATCACACCGGAGCAGAAAAACTCTCTAACTGCAGTAATAATCTCCACTTTCAGAATGCCCCAGTTCCTTTGGAAAAACCTAGCGAGAAAGCCATAAGGTCCTAGTGATTTCAAGGGACCGATCTGAAAAAGGGCGTCTGAAAATTTCTCTCTCTGTGAACTCTGAGTACAGCTTCTCATTTGTTTCTGGTGTGATTTTCTCCTCAAAAATTTCAAGCAGAGGTGCAGCAGCCAGACTATCATCGGCTGTGAACAAAATTTTAAAGTAATCTATTGCCATTTGTCCCATAACTGCTAGGTTTGTGTGCCAATCGCCATTAGCATCTCGTAGCTTCTTTATAGTATTTTTCCTCGCGCGCCATACACCATTTCACCTTTTTGGTGTCTCGATTAATCGACACACATTTGTCTATCTAAGATATCTAGCACTAAAATGTGTCTATATATTTATACCATCTCTAGTATATCGGGCCAACCGGCATTTTTTTTGGCGATATATGGTTTTTGCCGCAAAAAATAGTTAGACTGGACATCGCATACGAGCTTGACCCGCAAATTTTATGCAGCTGTTGGGCCACGTAGAGATAAAACAAAAACTTTTTCCCTCTACCGTGGTGATCCTAAGATCCAGCTGAGGTAGAAAGCCACGAGGTTTACCACTAGACGAGCAGTTGCAGATTACTAATGAAGCGCGTCAGTTGATGTAATGCAGTCCTTTGCGATCCGGTCGTCCTGGTGTTGATCGTACATCACCTCTGCTAGTATCCACACGTACAAGGAGGAGCACCGGCGGCGAACTGCTAGGTTTGTAACGACGGCAGGACTGTTGTGGACCTAGGGTTTCCAACACATGGAATGACCTAACCGATCAACGAATCTTCTGGGTTACTGTGCTCCACTATATATAGGAAGTGAACGTGGGATCCACTCTCGTGGCCCATTCACTAAAGCCCATATAACATTAGTCACCGTGAGTCCGACTCACTGACTCAGTCCTAATTCGGCTTGGGTCCAACCCAACCAGATTTCCGGTTCAGCTCCAACCCGAACTTGCTCCCGCTCTTAAGTGTGTGACCCCACAGGCTCATGGATACTTGGATACGATTGGAGTCTGACTCTCAATCAATCAGTCGGTAGCGGCTCCTAGCAAAACGTGCCGACTCCCAAGTACCAAAGAGTCATGACGACTTGCCTTTCCAATGCGACTTGCGTCTAAGTCCCTTTTGCCTCACGATATACCTTGTCAGACTATAGGCGAATAATTTTCATCCCTTAAATAGTCCAACTCTCTTATCGATCTGAGATAAGTGATTCACCCGACTAACTCTTAGTCGATCACCTCGGTTAACACTTAACCGAGTCGTGCATGGCCATGCTTTCCGAATCATATCATCCGAGAGGGCCTAGAGAATATCTCTCCAAGTGGAGGGGCAAAATCCCATCTTGGTTATTCACATCACGCAGCTTGATTATCAGTCGACCCGAACTCTGCCTTTATAACTGCCCAGTTACGGATCAGCGTTTGACAGAACCTAAGTCGGTGATCCTCAACTCGGACTATGCAAGAACCTCAGGTCTAAGGATTATATTGATTGAGATATACAAGTGACTACTTGTTCGTTGTACCTCAATATGGGTCAATCTGACTCGCTAAACTCTTTAGCCGAATCTGTGTAAGTCGGAATAGCATTACCATGCCCATGACAAGTGGAACCGAGTCATCAAGCCGACTTTCACATTGGTCTAAGTTGTGTGTCCAGCACAACCTTAATGACCAAGGACATTTAGTACAAACAACATGAATGTATAGTTCCACAACCGAATTACATATTTAATGATACACATCAGATGTTTATACAAGGACAACTTAATAACTTTATGAATACAATGGGAAATATCACCATACATGATTGCCTCTAGGGCATATTCCCAACAGTCTCCCACTTGCACTAGAGTCAATCTTCCGACATCACATGTCTAAGCATCTAATGCCCATGGCTCTCAGGTGCGCCTCATGCTTCGGTTGTGGTAACGGCTTTGTCAATGGATCCGCAATATTTGCGTCCGTGTATACCTTGCATAACTTAATATCACCCGGATCCATGAACTGGCGAATCAGGTGGTACCGCATGAGTATGTGCTTGTTCTTCTGGTGTTGTCTAGGTTCCTTGGCTTGTGCAATAGCATCATTGTTGTCACAATACACGTCCAACGGATTGGAAGAGCCCTGAACCACACCAAGATCCATGAGGAAATTCCTCATCCAAATAACTTCCTTTGCTGCCTCCGAGGCGGCAATATACTCAGCCTCTGTTGTAGATGCAGACACAGTCTCTTGCTTGGTTGCTTGGAACTCTTCCAGCTCACAACACCTCCGTTTATAATAAACACATATCCAGATTGCGAACGAGAATCATCAGAGTTAGTAAGATAACTCGCATCCGTGTAACCCTTTACACTGAGTTTATCTTCACCACCATAAACCAAAAACATATCCTTAGTCCTTCTCAAGTACTTTAGGATATTTTTAGCCGCTGTCTAGTGGATTTATCCAGGATCAGCCTGGTATCTGCTCACAACACTTAGAGCATATGAAACATCCGGCCTAGTACAAATCATGGCATACATGATGGATCCGACTGCAGAAGCATACGGAATCGCACTCATCTGACTTCGCTCATCAGTTATCGAAGGACACTGAGTCTTGCTAAGTTTTACACCATGGGACATCGGTAAGAACCCCTTCTTAGACGATTCCATGTTGAACCTCTTCAACACTTTGTCCAAATAAGTACTCTGACTCAATCCAATGAGCCGTCTTGATCTATCTCTATAGATCCGTATTTCGAGAATATATGTTGCCTCACCCAAGTCTTTCATTGAGAAACTCCTTTCCAATGATTCCTTGGTTTCTTGCAACATCTGGACATCATTTCCAATCAATAATATGTCATCCACATATAAGATTAGAAAGTTTACTTTGCTCCCACTAAACTTATTGTATAAACAAGAATCATGATCACTCTTGATGAATCCAAACGATTTGACTACCTCATCAAAGCGAATATTCCAACTCCGAGATGCTTGCTTCAACCCATAAATGGATTTCTGAAGTTTGCACACTTTGTAAGCATTAGCCGGATCAACAAAACCCTCAGGATGTATCATATACATGTCCTCGGTTAAATTTTCGTTAAGGAAAGCCGTTTTGACATCCATCTGCCATATCTCATAGTCGAAATAGGCCGCTATCGCTAACATGATACGAACTGATTTAAGAATCGCTACGGGCGAGAAAGTCTCGTCGTAATCAACTCCTTGAACTTGTCGGAACCCCTTCGCGACAAGACGTGCTTTATAGATGGAAACATTTCCATCCATATGAGTTTTCCTCTTAAAGACCCATTTGCACTCGACGGGTCTTGTACCGTCTGACAGATCAACCAAGTTCCAAACTTGATTTTCATCAATGGACTTTAACTCGGATCTCATGGCTCCAAGCCATGACTCGGAATCAGATCCCACCATCGCTTCCGAATAATTTGTCGGCTCATCACTGTCTAACAGTAACACATCACGAACACTTCGCAATCTTGCCGATCTTCGTAGTATAGGTGTTGTTGCTGGCTCAGCTACCACGATCGGCTCAACCTCCAAGGTTTTTTCCGACTCACTACTAGCCGGTTGCTCTCAAATTTCTTCGAGCTGCACCGTGCTCCCACTGACTCCCTGACTGAGAAACTCTTTCTCAAGGAAGACACCGTTCAGAGCGACAAACACTTTGACCTCTTCTCGGTTGTAGAAGTAGTAACCCAAGGTTTTCCTCGGATACCCCACGAAGATACACATATCCAACTTGGTCGTAAGCTTGTCCGACTGAAGTCGCTTGACAAATGCTTCACAACCCCAAATCTTAAGAAAAGACAAACTCGGCTTTTTGCATGTCCACATCTCATGTGGTGTCTTCTCTACCGACTTTGATGGTACTCTGTTTAGTGTGAACGCCGCTGTTTCTAGACAATAACCCCAAAATGATAAAGGCAGATCTGTTCGACTCATCATTGATCGTACCATGTCCAACAAGGTCCGATTCCGCCTTTCCTAAACACCATTCCTTTGTGGCGTTCCTGGTGGAGTAAATTGAGGAACTATTCCACAACTTTTCAGATGGTCATCAAACTCATGGCTCATGTACTCGCCTCCTCGGTTTGACCGAAGAAACTTTATTTTCTTGCCGAGTTGATTATGTGCTTCATTTTGGAATTCTTTGAACTTTTCAAAGGCTTCCGACTTATGTTTCATCAAATAGATATATCCATACCTGCTCAAATCATCAGGAAGGTAATGAAGTACTCATAACCACCTCTAGCTGTCGTGCTCATTGGTCCACATACATCACTATGTACTAGTCCCAACAAGTCGGACGCCCTTTCGCAACTCTTTGCAAAAGGTGTCTTGGTCATTTTGCCGAGTAGGCAAGATTCGCATGTCTCGAACACTCCAAGTCGAACGAAGTTAGGAGTCCATCATCATGAAGCTTATTCATGCATTTCCAACTTATATGACCAAGCCGATAGTGCCAAAAGTAAGTCATATTCAGATCATTTGGTTTCAACCTTTTAACATTTATGTTATAAACCGACTCACCATCAAGATTCAAAATAAATAACCCGTCCTGGACGGGTGCAAAGCCGTGAAACATATCATTCAAATACAAAGAACAACCATTATTCTTGATATTCGACTCATATCCTTGTCTCATCAAACATAAAGCAGAAATAATGTTTCGACTGAGCACTGGAACATAATAACAATTATTCAGTTCCATATTGAATTCGGAAGGTAAATGAAGCTGCATCGTGCCGACTTCCAACGCAGCAACTCTTGCTTTGTTGCCAACTCGAACATCAACCTTGCCTCTTGCTACGCTCCTAGTTCTTACCAGTCCCTGCAACGAGTTGCAGATGTGAATAACTGATCCGGTATCATATACCCAAGAACTATTAGGTGCATCGGCAAGATATATGTCTATAACATTGCAAACAAGTGTACCTGAGTCGGAAGTCATACCTCCACTCTTGGCCTTGTCGGCCAAATATTTGCTGCAGTTCCTCTTCCAGTGGCCATCCGCCTTGCAATAGAAGCAAGTGGATCCAGATGAAGGAGATGGCTTAGTCCCCGAGGAAGCGCTTGGGACCGGGTCCTTAGCCTGCTTTCCTCCAGACTTAGCCTTCTTCTTAGTCCAAGAACTCTTCTTGAACTTAGCCTTCTTATTAGTCCAAGAACTCTTCTTGAACTTAGCCTTATTTTGCACCATCAACACTTGACTGGCGCCCTTCTTGAGATCCGCCTCTACCTGCTTGAGCATCCCATGTAATTCAATGAGCTTCTTATCCATACCATGCATATGGTAGTTTGAAATGAACTGCCCATATGCACTAGGAAGAGAGTTCAGAATTATATCTGTAGCGAACTCTTCGCTAATGGGGTAGCCAAGCCTCTCCAGAGACTGCACATAACCAACCATTTTGATCACATGTGGACTCAGTGGATCACCATCCTTAATCTTGCAACTCAGCAAAGCCTGAGAGACTTGATACCTCTTAGTCTTCGCTTGAGCCTGGAACATACTTTTGAGGCTTTCGATCATATCGTAGGCCTCAACATTCTCGAACTGCTTTTGCAAGTCCGATTCCATGTGAGCAAGCACAAGACAACTAATATCCGTGGACTCATCCTTAGACCGACGGTAGGCATTGGTGGCAGCGACAGTCGCATTCTCATTCGGCTCATATGGAAGTGGGTTGTCTAGGACATGGTCCTTCTTTTCTTTTTTGAGAACAATTCTCAGATTTTGATACCAGTTGGTAAAATTAGTGTCGTTTAGTTTATCTTTCTCAAGAATGGTTCTCAACGCAAAACCGGATATCTGAGAGTGACTGCTACTTGGTGCCATGATCTACAACAGAAATATGCAAAACACTTAAGACATGTATTCATAAAAGAGCAAGCATATTAAACACTTTAATATTTTATGCTCCCACTAGAACCAACACCCCTCCGATGGTTACTTAGTGATTCAGGATCCTAAATAAGCAAGTCGGCTAGTGAGCTTTAGCATCACCGCTAGCCGCCAAGTGATCTAGGTAGACAACTCCTTGTCAATCGTATCTCATACAACTCCTGTTGGACGGGTGACATCACATGCCCCGGCTCCCATCCGACTTTTCCCCGAGTCCCACAACTGTTGTGATAGACCCGTCTAGCTTACCGAGTGTTTCCGCAGTAAGAGTCCGACTCGAACCCACCTAGTCGGAAAGAATTGGCAGCACCTATTTTATGAGCCCACTACCAAAAATGTCCGACTTGTGATGGTGCAAATACTGGCAGGAAAACCGACTAGACCTTCTTTGAGGGATTAAATTTTACCGACTATCTAATAGAGGTAAAATAGAGACATAACAATAACACAAAATAAAGCAATTATAATGTGAAATGGTATGGCTCCCTTCATGGTGATCTCCATCTCCATAAAGCCTATAATCCGACTCGTTCCAACTCTTGTCACTTGCCGTCTTATTCCATGTCGCCGACATGTACAACGCCTTGCATGACTTCCGGGTTCTCCAAACAACTACACTAGCTTAGTAAAGTAAATTATAAGGAGAATCCAACACGCATGTCATTATACAATAATATGACAGCACCTAGGCTCCAGCCGGCTGACAAAACCGTGATTCGCAGATCACGTATAGATTACACACATACATCACATGCACATGAACCATACATTCACAACTTCCTGCAAAAACAAGTTATGCATAGATACAATATCTACCGGTGTTGTGAAACTCACAACGACATCTAAAGCGCTACGACAGGGCGAAGCCGGCGGTCCCTAAACCCCGATGGCGGAAGCCGACCGATAGGGGTATTTCATAGATCTCATCTATGATCCGGACATGGATTCCGACCATTGTTCCGATTCGATCAAACTTTTTGATCTTCGATCACCGCATCTGGATTTACGTGTCACAGTCTACCCGATGGCGTAAGCCGACCGGTAGGGGTATTTCGTTCCACGACCTCAGCAGTATGATCACGGAAATCAGATCTACCATTCCCCGAGTACATTTGATCCAATCAACCTCGTACAAAACCGATCTATCTCATAGATCGACCACCAAAACAGCATATATATCTCATCTACAGCCTATCGCATATCACATATGCGAGATCTCGAGCCTAAAACCAGAAGCTATCGCTCTGATACCGCTGTTGGGCCACGTAGAGATAAAACAAAAACTTTTTCCCTCTAACGTGGTGATCCCAAGATCCAGCTGAGGTAGAAAGCCACGAGGTTTACCACTAGACGCACATTTGCGGATTACTGATGAAGTGCGTCAGTTGATGTAGTGCAGTCCATTATGATCCGGTCGTCCTGGTGTTGATCGTACAACACCTCTACTGGTATCTACACATACAAGGAGGAGCACCGGCGGCGAACTGTTAGGTTCGTAACGACGGCAGGACTGCTGTGGAGCTAGGGTTTCCAACATATGGAATGACCTAACCGATCAACGATTAACCCTTCTGGGTTACTGTGCTCCACTATATATAGGGAGTGAACGTGGGCTCCACTCTCGTGGCCCATTCACTAAAGCCCATATAAGATTAGTCACCGTGAGTCTGACTTACTGACTCAGTCCTAATCCGGCTTGGGTCCAACCCAATCAGATTTCCGGTTCAGATCCAATCCGAACTTGCTCCCGCTCTTAAGTGTGTGACCCCAGAGGCTCATGGCTACTTGGACACGATTAGAGTCCGACTCTCAATCGATCAGTCGGTAGCGGCTCCTAGCAGAACGTGCCGACTCCCAAGTATCAAAGAGTCATGACGACTTGCCTTTTCAATGCGACTTGCGTCTAAGTCCCTTTTGCCTCACGATATACCTTGTCAGACTATATGCGAATAATTGTCATCCCTTAAATAGTCCGACTCTCTTCTCGATCTAAGATAAGTGATTCACCCGACTAACTCTTAGTCGGTTGCCTCGATTAACACTTAACCGAGTCGTGCATGGTCATGCTTTCCGAATCATATCATCCGAGAGGGCCTAGAGAATATCTCTCCAAGTGGAGGGGCAAAATCCCATCTTGGCTATTCACATCACGCAGCTTGATTCTCAGTCGACCCGAACTCTGCCTTTGTAACTGCCCAGTTACGGATCAACGTTTGACAGAACCTAAGTCGGTGATCCTCAACTCGGACTATGCAACAACCTCAGGTCTAAGGATTACATTGATTGAGATATACAAATGACTACTTGTTCGTTATACCTCAATATGGGTCAATCCGACTCGCTAAACTCTTTAGCCGAATCTGTGTAAGTCGGAATAGCATTACCATGTCCATGACAAGTGGAACAGAGTCATTAAGCCGACTTTCACATTGATCTAACTTGTATGTCCAGCACAACCTCAATGACCAAGGACATTTAGTACAAACAACATGAATGTATAGTTCGACAACCAAATCACATATTCAATGATACACATCAGATGTTTATACAAGGACAACTTAATAACTTTATGAATACAATGGGAAATATCATCATACATGATTGCCTCTAGGGCATATTCCCAACAGCAGCTTCCCGCAAATAGACCCCTCGCCGCGCGCATTCCCCCCCATCGTGTATCCGCCGCTCGCAACCGTGACACGCTTCCCTCGCTAGAGCACCGTGCACGCATTTCTAAGGTCACACGTCGGTGCGGGTCCCTCTCTCAACGCCATGCTTCTTCTTCAACGTGGGCTAGGAGCCAGGGACGGATCTTGCCTGGGGCCGACATGACGTCGAGGCTGACAGCTCGCAAGCGGCTGCACGAGCTCTGCCTTCTACGGCTCAACACGTCGCATGCCAATACTCAAGGTATATATTTATCTTCATGGTATTCATACTTGAATCCAACGCATGGACTATAACCTATGAAATATTTTTTCATATAAACTTGATAAAAACATTATCCATTAGAATTGCCATTAGTTACTAATACCATACATAGGAACAATTACCATTACATGATGACATCAATAGATACTGGCTACTATAAATATTTTAACTACATGTTTGTAGTATCTTCGACAAGCCTCTAAATAGAGTTGTATGTCAATGTGGCGCCAATGATGCCAACATTCCTACCCCTTATTTTGAGAATGTTATTGTTTGTATGTATTCTTGTTAAGAAATTATTTGCTTGTTGTCTAGAGTACTAGAATGGTGTGTCTATTGCATAAAAAATTTACACGAATATATAGGAGTATAATGATCGAAGCCTCATGGACTAGCAATTCACCAATTTGATCATCCAAACAACATTTGGCATCTAACCTTACTATCTAGTTCTCTTCCAAATATCTAATATATCCAAACAGAAATATTGCCATTCGAGCTCATTATCAATATCCTGGGTATTGGACATTCAACCTAGTATAAGGACTGGCCTCCCTAAGTAAACATCCAAACGAAGCATTATAGACAGTTAATCACTAGAAAAATACTTTGTGTTGCTTCACTAAACACAACATTACGAGATAAAAAATATTTGCTAGATCACCTTGGAAAACATCATCACTTCTTGGATTGGATAATTCCTAGGTCTCTAGGAAACAAAGCTAATACTACTATACATGTGAAATCAGATCAAAGGTAATAGCACTATATCGTCTTCTTGTTGGTTGTCGACAAGTCCGATTCTTCTCGTGCTCTGGGTGATCGCGGGCTCACTCTTGTCGGCTTTGTTTGAAGCTTGCTTTGGTGAATTCATCTAGCTTCTTCGGCCTTGCTTGATTTCAACGAGATGATGGGTTCTCTCTCACGGTCGGCACCACCATTTAGTTGTAGAAACTACGCCATAAGGAGGGTGTCTCTTCATATGTTGTTGCAATGCAAAGTAAGTAGAGGGCATGTACAACGACCTTATAGTGAAGGTCGTCGTACACTAATAAGATTTGACACAATGATTTATGGAATAGATTTGGTAGCCTTGCTAGAGTGCAACTTAATCCTACATTTGGAAGGTGTCGATAGGAGGCTAGGTAGAGGATTTGGGCTATCTTGTCTTCCTAAATTGACCACTTGCCAGGCTTATTACTCAGCGTTGCTCGTCTTCTTGCTTCTCATAAAAAGCTCCTTGAACAAGTCTTGGAGTACTAGCATCCTCCTGTAACAACCCTAGTTTTATTAAATCATAGGAATTGATTGTGCATTCATGAGCATCATTTAAAATGCATGCAACAAAAAGGTTCTCCAAACCCCAAAGCCTAATCCTTCACTACTGCAGAAAGTCTTATAGCCTCCAGTTGGTTAGTGACATACAAAACTATGCCTGTCACTAGTAAGTATTACTAGCGATAGGCAAGGGTAAGTCTGTCAGACAGATAAAAGTGGTCACTAGTATTTTTTTAGAGATCGGCTGAATGAAAAAAATATTTAGTGACATGCATGTATAAATGTCATTAGTATTTTTCGTGAAGACCGGGCTGAAAGAGCAAATTATTTAGTATCGGGCTTCTCTAAAGGCCCGTCACCAATAATAGGAACATGTTTTGTCAAGCTGAAAATAACCGAAAATATAAAAGCCTATGCCAACTAGACCGAGTGCCACCCGCACGCCTCTAGGACGGACCATCCGCACGTCTTCTCCACTGCGCCGACCTATCCGGTCGCGCATTCCTCGCACACCTTCTTTGCTGGATTGACCCACTTGGTTTAGTGCTTGGTCGATCCAGAGATCGATGCTGAGTTGAGGTCGATGCTGAGTCGAGATCAGAAACCGAGTTTGAGTAATCGTCATCAAGGTTTTGTTTCTTAACCAACATTGATTCAAACTCGTGTATTTATGGATAGGTGTTTCCAAATTTAATTCCGTTTGTTCCTCCTTCCCTATTTGAAGTACAGAATATAACGACACTCAGAATTTATTTTTTTTATTACTTAAATTCAATCCAGTGACGGGCAATATAATGGGCTGTCGCTACAAAACCCATAGGGTTGCGGCCTTTGATTCTAATTAGTGACATGCATCTATTTTGCTAGTCACTAGTATATAAATACCAGTGACATGCACGTGCAAATGACTGTCACTGGTACACATACTAGTGACGGACAAGTGTCTGTCACTAGTAACCTTGTACCAGTGACTAGTTATTAGTGACAGCCGCTTTGTCTGTCACTAATGTGTATTTTGAGCCTGTCACTGATAGACTATTCTGCAGTAGTGCTTCTTCCTCTTTCTTGAAACCCATTTAAAAGGGTTTTAATTATTTTGAAAACTAAAAAAACAATAGAGCCCAAATTGACTAAAGGGCTCTCTGTATTATTTTATATATCTTGTAAACCCTCTGGTATTTTTGAGATGTTCAAAACAGGTTTATATTTGAAAATATAAAGAGAAAAGTGAGAAAACAAAAAAGAAAACATCTTTGAAGGAAAAACCAGAGCCAGAAACCTATTCTAGCCCGGCCCAGCTACCTTTCCACTCTCTGCCGCCCACCCACGTAGCCACCAGCGCAACTAGCAAGCCTCGCCGAAGCCCGTTACCAGCCCCAAGCGCAGCCCACCTTAGCCCAGCCGTCCCGACACCTCTTCATCCTTGTCGACGTTATCGTCAACCTTCGTTCGCCAAGCATCTGCGTGTCGCCGGCGCCGCCGTCTCCATGCACCGAGATTCTCGCTCATCCGCGCCGCTGAGGAGAAGGATAAGGTCGCCCTGAGCCGTGCCCATCTTCTCTTGCCTCTCTCACTCTTCCCCACGCTCTCCTTTTCTCTTCTGCGAGATCCCCGAAACCCTTGCCGTCGGTGCTGTCGTGCGACACCGTCTCCGCCCCCCGCTCGCACATCTGAGACCACCACGAGCTCTGCCTCGTCCTCTTCTCCCTCTCCACTGAAGCTCATTTGCTAGGATGCCTTGTACCGGCAGAATCGATCCGTTCTCTATCTCCTCCGATGAGCTCCGTCGTAGCCATTGCCGATGTCCAAGCCCTTCCCCAGCCTCTTCGTCACCTCCATTGGAATCACGGTGAGCCTGCGGTCCCTGTGGACCTTTCCCCTTCCTCTCGCATGCTCTGTAGTGCGCTGCCATCGTAGCTCGCCATGCGCCACTGCTGGCCGTCGCCGTACGAGCCACTCCGGCGACCAATAGTTGGCGTCGCCGCCACCAATAGGCTCCCCTCGTTACTCTGAGTCGAGCCATCACAACCGCGCTTCCTCGCGAGCCTCCTATCGCCTTCCACGTCGTTGATCTTGTTGGAGATATGCCCTAGAGGCAATAATAAATATGGTTATTATTATATCTTCGTGTTTATGATAAATGTTTACATTCATGCTATAATAGTATTAACAAGGAAACATTAATACTTGTGTGATTTGTAAACTTAAATTGAAGTCTCTAGTAAAGCCTCTATACATCACTAGCTTGTTGGTTAATAAATGATTGTGGTTTCCCTATCATGAACATTGAGATGTTATTAACAACAAGATCATATCGTTAGGAGAATGATATGGTGGACATACTCCTATAGATAAGTGTAGCATAAAGATCAAGTCATTTTAATAGTTCAATTGCTATATGCTTTCTGATACATACTAACCTAATTCCTTCGACCATGAGATCATGCATATCACCTTTACTGGATGGATGCTTTGATGACATCAAACACCACACCGTAACTGGGTGGCTATAAAGGTGGCATTGAGTGTTCGGAAAGTATTGGTTGAGACACATGGATCAAGAGTGGGATTTGTCTATCCATATGACGGATAGATATACTCTGGGCCCTCTCGGTGTAATGTCATCCAATTAGCTTGCAAGCATGTGACTGGCTCACAAGGGATCACATATCATGGGAACGAGAAAAGAGTACTTATCGGTAACAAGGTTGAACTAGGTATGCAGAGATACCGACGATCATAACCTCGGATAAGTAAACTATCGTGAGACAAAGGGAAATTGGTATCGTATGTAAGTGGTTCATTCGATCGCAAAGAAATCGTAGAAATATGTGGGAGCCATATGAATTTCCAGATTCCTCTATTGGTTATTGTTCGGAGAAGTGTCTCGATCATGTCCGCATAATTCACGAACCGTAGGGAGACACACTTAAGGATTCGACGTTGTTTGAGTAGTTATGGAATGATGAGAAAGAGACCGAATGTTGTTCGGAGTCTCGGATGGGATTCGGGATATCACGAGGAGATCCGGAATGGTCCGGAGAATAAGATTCATATAAGGAAAGTCCTGTTTCGGAGTTGGGGAATGGTTCCGGTGTTTTCATCGGGAATGTTCTAGAAGGTTCCGGAATGTCCGGCACTCCGGGAGGGAAGGGTACATGAATGTGTTATATCAAGTTGGTATTATTGCATCATGTACTAGGTGTCATCGCTGAACAAAATAAAGGGTTTAATCAAATCCTAGTTTGAAAAAGTCAAACACCAATTTGAAAGTCAAACTGCTATTTTGGGAAGTGGAGGGGAGGTGGAAACCGAGTTGGGGAGGAGTCCCTCCACCTCCACCGCCGGCCCACCTTGGGTCCGAGTTGGGGAGGGACTCCCCTCCCCTGGCGCGCATCCCTCCACCTATATAAGGAGGGGCAGGGCTCCCCTCCTAGACACACAAGTTCCTACCTCTAAACCTAAACCCTAGCCGCCGCCGCCTCCATAGCCACCGCCGGCCCTAGGGCAACTCGCCGCCGCCTAGCTAAACCCTAGCCGCCGGCCTTGCCTCTTCCTCGGCGTGTCTAAACCCTAGATCGTCGAGGGACTCTCTCATACTCCACCATACTCGCTCCGGCTTAAGGCGAAGCCCTGCGAGATCTCCCCTCTAATTCCGGTACCACGCCGTTGTGCTGCCGGAATCGCGAGGAGAGTGCTACAACCTCCGCTGCCTGCTGGAACAAGGGAGAGGAAGGTCTTCGTCGAGTACCGAACGTGTGACCGACTGCGGGAGCGCTGCCGGAACGCAGCGCCGGAAGGATCGTCTACGCGATCTTGAGATCGGGAAGAGTACGACTACATCACCCACGAGAATCCGCTCTCATTAAACACTTTGGAATCTTCGAGGGTGAGTTATTCCATCGACTCGTTGCTACAATCTAGTAGATAGATCTTGGCTTGTTTGTTTGTATGCGATAGAAAATTTTTGTTTTCCATGCTACGAAACCCTACAGTGGTATCAGAGCCGTGTCTATATGTAGATATGTTGCACGAGTAGAACACAATGGTCATTGTGGGCGTTGATGCTTTTATTGTCGATTGCTTCTTGTGTACTTTGCATCTTGCGGGATGTTGGGATGAAGCGGCCCGGGCTAACCTTACATGACATCGTTCATGAGACTTGCTCCACGCTTGACATGCAACTTGTATTGCATAAGTGGCTTTGTGGGTGCCTGTTTCTCCTAGCATAATTAAGATCCAATTTACAACGGGTGATTAACAATACTAGTATCAATGTTGTGGTTCATGTTCGTAAGTTAGAACGACACTTATTGAAAGCCCCAAACCACGTAAAACATGCAAAGAAAGTAGAGGCGTCTAACTTTGTTTTGTAGGGGTGTGCAGTGATGTGATATGGCCATGATTGTGATTATATTTGATGTATGCAATGTTCCTTATTGTAAGTTGGCAACCGACAGGAGCCATATGGTTGTCTTTAATTTATGTTAAGACCCGCGTGTCTATTCAAAGTAGTTGTAATAGTTGAAGCCGGTGGACGACAACCATGGAGAAGCGTCATTGACCTTGATGCAATGCTGGTGATGATGGAGATCATGTTCGTGCTTGAAGATGGAGATCGGAAGCACAAAGAAGAAAGGCCATATCATATCACATATTATGAATTGCATGTGATGTTAATCCTTTATGCATCTTGTATTGCTTAGTAGACGACAGTAGCATTATAAGATGATCCCTCATGCACATGAATTTCAAGTCATAAAGTGTTCACCCTTAGTTAGCACCGTTGCTAAAGCTTGTTGTTTCGAAGCACCACGTGATGATCGGGTGTGTTAGATTCCGCAAGTGTATACAACGTGAGCATGCCAGATTTGCTCATGCGGAAGCTAAGGTTTGATCTTGACGAGCCTAGCATGTACAGACATGGTCTCGGAACACGGATCACCGAAAGGTAAAGCATGAATCATATAGTAGATATGATGAACATGTCGATTGTTTGCCATTGAAACTATATCAACTCTCGTGATGATCGGTGTTGATGTGGTGGATTTGGTTCGTGTGATCACTAAAACAATGTGAGGGATATTGTTTTGAGTGGGAGTTCACCTAGATTAATTTAACTATTAATTAGAACTCAATTTGTCATAAACTTAGTCTAAACTATTGCAAATATGTTGTAGATCAATGGCGGCCCCTACCATCAATTTTAATGCGTTCCTAGAGAAAGAAAAGTTGAAAAACAATGGAAGCAACTTCACGGATTGGTTCCGCAATTTGAGGATTGTCCTCACAGCTGGTAATTTGACCTATGTGCTGGATGCACCGCTGGGTGACCCGCCTGCAGCTGATGCTACCGACGAAGTAAAGAATGTTTACCTCGCTCGAAAGACTCGGTACTCCACAGTTCAATGTGCTATCTTGTATGGTTTAGAATCGGAGCTTCAGAAAAGGTTTGAGAATTCAGACCCACATGATATTGTCCGTGATCTCAAATTTATCTTTGAGACTCACGCGACAATTGAGAGCTATGAGGCTTCTGAAAAGTTCTTTAACTGCAAGATGGAAGAGGGCAGCTCCGTCAGTGAGCATGTGCTTAAGATGTCTGGGCACGCAAACAAACTCCAAAGCTTGGGTATAGTGATTCCTAATGCTTTGGGGATTTACCGTGTCCTCCAATCACTACCACCAAGTTACAAAAACTTTGTGATGAACTACAATATGCAAAGCATGAACAAGCAGTTGCCAGAACTCTTCTCCATGTTGAAATCTGCAGAAGTGGAGATCAAGAAAGAGCACCAAGTGTTGATGGTCAATAAGACCACCAAATTCAAGAAAGGCAAGTCTAAGCAAAAGGGACACTTCAAGAAGGGTGGTAAGAAAGTTACCGCACCGACGAAGAAGACCAAGGCTGGAACTAAGCCTGATACTGAGTGCTTTTACTGCAAGGGAGAAGGTCACTGGAAGCAGAATTGCCCAAAGTACTTGGCGGATTTGAAGAACGGCAACATCAAGAAGAAAGGTATATCCGATATACATGTTATTGATGTGTATCTCACTAGTACTTGTAGTAGTGCCTGGGTATTTTATACTGGTTCGGTTGATCATATTTGTAACTCGAAACAGGTGCTGTAGAATAAACGGAAGCTAGCGAAGAACGAGGTGACGATGCGCGTAGGAAATGGATCAAAGGTTGATGTGATCGCGGTCGGCACGCTACCTCTTCATCTACCATCGGGATTAGTTTTATACTTAAATAATTGTTATTTGGTGCCTGCGTTAAGCATGAACATTATATCGGGATCTTGTTTATTGCGAGATGGTTACTTGTTTAAGTCCGAGAATAATGGTTGTTCGATTTATATGAGTAATATGTTTTATGCACATGCACCTTTGATAGATGGTCTATTCTTATTGAATCTCGATAGTGGAAATACACATATTAATAACATTGAAGCTAAACGTTTGAAATCGAGCGATAACTTGACCTATATGTGGCACTGTCGTCTTGGTCACATTGGAGTGAAGCGTATGAAGAAACTCCATTCCGATGGACTTCTTGAATCACTTGAAAGATGCGGAGCATGTCTGATGGGTAAAATGACTAAGACTCCATTTTCTGGTATGATGGAGCGAGCTACGGACTTATTGAAAATCATACATACCGATGTGTGTGGTCCAATGAGTGTAGCATCGCGCGGTGGTTATTGTTATGTTCTTACCTTCACGGATGACTTGAGTAGATATGGATATATCTATTTCATGAAACATAAGTCCGAAACTTTCGAGAAGTTTAAGGAATTTCAAAGTGAGGTGGAGAATCAACGTAACAAGAAGATTAAATTTCTACGTTCTGATCATGGAGGTGAATATCTAAGTTACGAGTTTGGCGAGCATTTGAAAAAATGCGGAATACTTTCACAATTGACACCGCCGGGAACACCACAGCGTAATGGTGTGTCCGAACATCGTAATCGAACTCTCTTAGATATGGTTCGTTCTATGATGTCACTTACAGATTTACCGCTATCATTTTGGGGTTATGCATTAGAAACAGCCGCATTCACTTTAAATAGGGCACCATCTAAATCCGTTGAAACGACACCGTATAAATTATGGTTTGGGAAGAAACCTAGATTGTCGTTCCTTAAAGTTTGGGGTTGCGAAGCGTATGTAAAGAAGTTACAGTCGGACAAGCTTGAACCCAAAGCGGAAAAATGCGTCTTCATAGGATATTCAAAGGAAACTATTGGGTATACCTACTATCATAGATCCGAAGGCAAAATCTTCGTTGCCAAGAATGGATCCTTTCTAGAGAAGGAATTTCTCTCGAAAGAAGTGATTGGAAGGAAAGTAGAACTCGACGAGGTTGTCGAACCTTCTCTCGAACTTGCAAGTAGCGCAGCACCGGAAGAAGTTCTTGTGGTGCCTACACCTAGGGGTGGGCATTCGGTTTTTTCGGTTAATTCGGTTCGGTTTTTTGGGTTTTTCTATAATTCGGTTTCTATAAAATAGGCACCGAAATTATTTCGGTTTTCTAATTAATCGATAGTTCGGTTAGTAGAGAATTCGGTTTGGTGTTCGGTTTTTAACCAAACTTCTGGAAATAACAACATTGTGCCATAATTTATGTCAGATCCATACGAGCTAAACCACTCATCGGCGCACCGGAAGCAACCGCTAGGTCGTCGAGTACCTGAAGCAATACATGGCTAGCCGATGTCTTGAACGCATATGTAGAAAAAAACATAATAAGCATGATGTCCGTCTTGCTCGTTCAAAAAAATGATGTCTATCTTCTAAGCCGTATACATTCAACAAATTATATGTGTTGAGAGTTCAGCTAAAATACATGATTATATCTGAAATAGGAAAACAATTGAAAGACTTCCAACAAAATTCATAGACACAATTGATAGTTAAACCACGAACATGTATGTGCATGTGGCTAGAGACATACGTACATGCATAGGCTGCCTGTCAGCTTTTGCACGCATGTTTTTTGTCGTATGAGCTAGTATCTACGTACAGTAATGAACGCCTGGGACAGAATCACAAATATATTTAGCTCTGTCACGTATATTTTTCGGTTTGTACGGTTATTTCGGTTAATAGAGAGTCAAAACCGAATTAATATTTATAAATTCGGTTAATCATATTTACTAACCGAAATTAGTTTCGGCTAATTCGGGTTCGGTGTATTCGGTTTCGGTTTCGATGTTCGGTTCCGGTTTTTTATGCCCACCCCTACCTACACCAATAAGAGAGGAAGCTAATGATGATGATCATGAAACTTCGGTTGTAGTTGCTACAAAACCTCGCAGGTCAACGAGAACTCGTACCACTCCTGATTGGTATGATCCCGTTATGAGTGTCATGTTGGTGGATAACACCGATGACCCTGCGACATATGAGGAAGAGATAATGAGCACAGATTCCAATAAATAGCAAGAAGACATGAAATCCGAAATTGGATCCATGTACGAAAACCAAGTATGGACTTTGGTGGACTTACCGGACGGCCGGAAGGCTGTCGAGAACAAATGGATTTTCAAGAAGAAAACAGTTGCTGATGGTAATGTTACTGTCTATAAAGCTCGACTTGTCGCAAAAGGGTTTCGATAAATTTAAGGAGTTGACTACGATGAGACTTTCTCACCAGTAGCGAAGCTAAAGTCTGTGAGGATTTTGTTAGCAATCGCTACATATTACGATTATGAGATATGGCAGATGGATGTCAAAACAGCGTTCCTCAATGGAGACATTGATGAAGAGTTGTATATGATGCAACCCAAAGGTTTTGTTGATCCTAAATATGCTAACAAGGTATGCAAAAACCGAACCGAATTAACCGAAAAAACCGAATGCCCACCCCTAGGTGTAGGCACCACAAGAACTTCTTCCGGTGCTGCGCTACTTGCAAGTTCGAGAGAAGGTTCAACAACCTCGTCGAGTTCTACTTTCCTTCCAATCACTTCTTTCAAGAGAAATTCCTTCTCTAGAAAGGATCCATTCTTGGCAACGAAGATTTTGCCTTCGGATCTATGATAGTAGGTATACCCAATAGTTTCCTTTGGATATCCTATGAAGACGCATTTTTCCGCTTTGGGTTCAAGCTTGTCCGACTGTAACTTCTTTACATAGGCTTCGCAACCCCAAACTTTAAGGAACGACAATCTAGGTTTCTTCCCAAACCATAATTTATATGGTGTCGTTTCAACGGATTTAGATGGTGCCCTATTTAAAGTGAATGCGGCTGTTTCTAATGCATAACCCCAAAATGATAGCGGTAAATCTGTAAGTGACATCATAGAACGAACCATATCTAAGAGAGTTCGATTACGACGTTCGGACACACCATTACGCTGTGGTGTTCCCGGCGGTGTCAATTGTGAAAGTATTCCGCATTTCTTCAAATGCTCGCCAAAATCGTAACTTAGATATTCACCTCCATGATCAGAACGTAGAAATTTAATCTTCTTGTTACGTTGATTCTCCACCTCACTTTGAAATTCCTTAAACTTCTCGAAAGTTTCGGACTTATGTTTCATGAAATAGATATATCCATATCTACTCAAGTCATCCGTGAAGGTAAGAACATAACAATAACCACCGCGCGATGCTACACTCATTGGACCACACACATCGGTATGTATGATTTTCAATAAGTCCGTAGCTCGCTCCATCATACCAGAAAATGGAGTCTTAGTCATTTTACCCATCAGACATGCTCCACATCTTTCAAGTGATTCAAGAAGTCCATCGGAATGGAGTTTCTTCATACGCTTCACTCCAATGTGACCAAGACGACAGTGCCACATATAGGTCAAGTTATCGCTCGATTTCAAACGTTTAGCTTCAATGTTATTAATATGTGTATTTCCACTATCGAGATTCAATAAGAATAGACCATCTATCAAAGGTGCATGTGCATAAAACATATTACTCATATAAATCGAACAACCATTATTCTCGGACTTAAACAAGTAACCATCTCGCAATAAACAAGATCCCGATATAATGTTCATGCTTAACGCAGGCACCAAATAACAATTATTTAAGTATAAAACTAATCCCGATGGTAGATGAAGAGGTAGCGTGCCGACCGCGATCACATCAACCTTTGATCCATTTCCTACGCGCATCGTCACCTCGTTCTTCGCTAGCTTCCGTTTATTCTGCAGCACCTGTTTCGAGTTACAAATATGATCAACCGAACCAGTATAAAATACCCAGGCACTACTACAAGTACTAGTGAGATACACATCAATAACATGTATATCGGATATACCTTTCTTCTTGATGTTGCCGTTCTTCAAATCCGCCAAGTACTTTGGGCAATTCTGCTTCCAGTGACCTTCTCCCTTGCAGTAAAAGCACTCAGTATCAGGCTTAGGTCCAGCCTTGGTCTTCTTCGTCGGTGCGGTAACTTTCTTACCACCCTTCTTGAAGTGTCCCTTTTGCTTAGACTTGCCTTTCTTGAATTTGGTGGTCTTATTGACCATCAACACTTGGTGCTCTTTCTTGATCTCCACTTCTGCAGATTTCAACATGGAGAAGAGTTCTGGCAACTGCTTGTTCATGCTTTGCATATTGTAGTTCATCACAAAGTTTTTGTAACTTGGTGGTAGTGATTGGAGGACACGGTAAATCCCCAAAGCATTAGGAATAACTATACCCAAGCTTTGGAGTTTGTTTGCGTGCCCAGACATCTTAAGCACATGCTCACTAACGGAGCTGCCCTCTTCCATCTTGCAGTTAAAGAACTTTTCAGAAGCCTCATAGATCTCAACTGCCGCGTGAGTCTCAAATATCAGTTTGAGTTCACGGACAATATCATGTGGGTCTAAATTCTCAAACCTTTTCTGAAGCTCCGATTCTAAACCATACAAGATAGCACACTGAACTGTGGAGTACTGATTCTTCCGAGCGAGGTAAACATTCTTTACTTCATCGGTAGCATCAGCTGCAGGCGGGTCACCCAGCGGTGCATCCAGCACATAGGCCAAATTACCAGCATTGAGTACAATCCTCAAATTGCGGAACCAATCCGCGAAGTTGCTTCCATTGTTTTTCAACTTTTCTTTCTCTAGGAACGCATTAAAATTGATGGTAGGGGCCGCCATTGATCTACAACATATTTGCAATAGTTTAGACTAAGTTTATGACAAATTGAGTTCTAATTAATAGTTAAATTAATCTAGGTGAACTCCTACTCAAAACAATATCCCTCACATTGTTTTAGTGATCACACAAACCAAATCCACCACATCAAAACCGATCATCACGAGAGTTGATGTAGCTTCAATGGCGAAAAATCGACATGTTCATCATATCTACTATATGATTCATGCTTTAACTTTCGGTGATCCGTGTTCCGAGACCATGTCTGTACATGCTAGGCTCATCAAGATCAAACCTTAGCTTCCGCATGAGCAAATCTGGCTTGCTCACGTTGTATACACTTGCAGAATCTAACACACCCGATCATCACGTGGTGCTTCGAAACAACAAAAGCTTTAGCAACGGTGCTTACTAAGGATAAATACTTTAGAACTTGAAATTCATGTGCATGAGGGATCATCTTATAATGCTACCATCGTTAACTAAGCAATACAAGATGCATAAAGGATTAACATCACATGCAATTCATAATATGTGATATGATATGGCCTTTCTTCTTTGTGCTTCCGATCTCCATCTTCAAGCACGAACATGATCTCCATCATCACCGGTGTAACACCCTCAGAATCGACCCTATGCAAGTTTTAGCGCTTCCCGCCAAACCCGCATAGAAACGATTCAAAGGTGCCCACCAGGCACTTTCGTGCGGGTGGAAAACAAAGTAATATCATTACACAATAGTCCTCGATGGAACCCACAAAACATATATATACAACAGCGACTCAATGAGTCAAGAATACATATGTACAATACAAAGATCCAAATCACCTTCAAAACGATACAACGTCCGAGTACGAACAAGATGCAAATTGAGCTAAGAGCCCTGAAGAACAACCAATGGCGTCCATAACCCTGCCCAGGCCAAGCCGGAAGCGTAACCCTGCTAACGACGTCGATCTCAAAACCTGCTTAAACAAAAGGGGTGCCGTCAAAGGGAAAAGGAAAAAGAGAGCGGTCAGTACTAAGGCTAGTACACGGCGAGACTAGAATTCGGCGGTCCTCGCCTACATAGGTATGGTGGACTGAAGCGGCAGCGCAGCATGCACTAAACAACCTATAGAGACTCAATACAACTGGCGGCTATCAGAGAGGGATAAGAAAGACCTATTCGGATCTAACCTGATGCTAACACCAAACATACCCATCCTGGTGTCTCCCCCTCAAAACCAATCGAGGAAGTTAACCGCGGAACTCACACAGTTGGCAGTTTTATTTATTCCGTTATAGTTGCGGCAATTACTAGTCAGATATAGATAACATGAGTCATCCTGATATAATAAGCAGTGGGCAGTTTTAGTTAACCATTCTGTTGTAGTTGTAGTAGTCAGATACATATAGCATGAGGCATCCCAAAACCCAGCAGTTGTTGGTACTTTTATTTAGTCATTCCGTTGTAATTGCAATACTTACTAGTCAGATACAATGGTAACAGACGACAACCCAAATCAGCAATTGTTGACACTTTTACTTAGCCATTCCATTGTAGTGAAGCTGATTACTAGTCATCATAAAGTTAAATTTATAGCACTACTTTAGTTATAGTTGTCTATGATCGAGATACTGTGCTCCAAGTCGTCCATAACCGCGGACACGGCTTTTAAAAAGTTTTACCCTGCAGGGGGGCACAAATAGCAACACACGCACGATCAACCTCGAGAAAAACCAAATGAAAACCCAACGAGGCATCACGACAGAGCAATTGCAAGATTCATATAAATTTCAGGGGGCCACCCCACTAAGCAACCCGCGATGAAATTGGCCGGCTCCGAGACGGACCCAGAGGTTTGTGTCAATGGCTGTAAACGACTGGGAACCCGAAAGTGTGACTGGGCTTGTCGATACCGCGGAAACATTCCACTTACCTAAACAGTACAGGCACTCCACGCGCAATCGTAAATAAAGCAGTAAAGCATGGTATAAGTACATGATAGTAATAAAGCCCCAAACTACTTTGTGGCCCCAAGAAATAAATATGACTCAAGCTCTGGCTAGGGGGATTCATGGTCCCACATGCGGATAGTGCGAATATTCAAAGAACAGGTATCAAGTACTCGGGGTTCTACGGGACACAAGTGGACGGTTAAAAACCAAATAACATCTATTGCCCACCTGTGCCTCTGCATTATTTACCTACTTCAATTTTAGTTATTAAACAGTAATTAAATTCATGAACATCTCCAACATAAAGCATATGGCAGTCTTCCAACAACTATGGTACTTGACGGCACGCAACAACACTTGAGCAAGCGACCGCGACACGCAAGTCCAACTATCTACCAGACAATAGGTAATAGGATGTGTCCAAGGCAATATAAGGCTGCAAGGGATATCACGGGTACGAAAACTAGAGCATCGCAACACAGATAGCAATAGATCAACAGGAGGAAATAAAGACTAGAAAGGTAAAATAGGTAGAAAGGGGGAGAATGCTCACCTGAAAACATTGCCGAAGGTTCATTCGAAGATCGGATCGACACTCACATCAACTCACCAGCCTAATCCGTGAAGAAGCACAGCACTAGAAGAAACACCGGATGCACTATTTAATACTACGGTAGAAGATCGGGCATGATGCATGTATGATGTATGTCATGGCAAAGATGCGATGCAATTATGCAATATTAAGGGGAACCGGGGTCCGACAATTAATTAGGTGGTTTATGTTGTCTAGATACCCCACAATTTAATGTCATATTAACAAGGAAAAATTATATCATCGGTTCGCTACACAAATTTAAATGGAGCCAAACCAAGACTAGAATAGCCCGCATATGGCCTCCATATCTAATTACGAGGTGAATCGGCATAGGGCCCCCAAACCATATAATATGTATGCGAGTATGAATGATTAGATGCAACAAGTATATATCACTATAAGAATAGGGGTAAAAAGGGGGTCACACATTGGTGTTCGGCGCTCTTGGATCCAAGGGTTCAACGATGTTCGGTCTTTAGAAAAGGTCTTCGGGTTCGGGCATCGGATCCAAGTACAATGACCTTGATGTTCCGGGATGAAGATCTTGGTGCTTCATCTCAAACATCGGTTGCAGGCATCGGTTAACGCTTCCAGAGTAGATCTTGGCGGGCTTCAATGCACTAGTTCAGACTAGTTCGGGTCGGTCTTGTATCTCCAGTGGCAACAGAGATTTTGCCGAGGTAGCCAACCTCTCTACACCTCCACACTACCATACTTCATCAGCACAAGCATACAGATTCATCTCGGGACGGTAGGCAGCCTGGAAGCGACGGTTGGCAAACAACACAAAATGAAACACGGGCAGAGAATCAATCGCTGCACTTTGAACCAGCAGGGAAAACAGGCTCCGGTTCGGTGATGACGTCAAGAGGGGCGCCGGAGGACGAGGGAGCTGGCCATGGTTGCGTGCGGGCTCGCAGGGGCGCTGCAGACGGAAGGCGGCGGGGCCACTGGCCCAGCGACCGAAGACGAACGCGGGACGAGGAGGACGCACGGGACGAGCAGCTACAGGGGAAGAGGCCACGAGCGCGGCGGCGGTGAGACACAGGGCGAGGCGAGGAGGACCGATGGCGACGTGAGGAGGTGGGATGCGAACGCCGTGCTTCGAGACGATGGTGAGCTCGGGCTTGAGCGGGGTCGAGCGGCCGGTTCGAGACGACACATGCGGCGGCGACCACGCGGGGAGGGGCGAGCTGGGGCGCTGCGGCGGCGCCGCTGGCGTGCTTGGCAGCGGCCTGCGTGACGATGTAGAGGAAGGAAGGGCGCAACGACCAGGGGATTCTGCAGGGACGACGACAGGCGAGGGCCAACCTCGGTATAGGGAGGCCAGGCTAAGGATGGCAAGGGCAGCTCGATGGCCGGCCACGGAGGGGAAAGGGGGCGCTGTCGGGCGGCAGCAAGGAAGCCTGGTGGCGGCGGCACAGAGGCATAGAGGAGGGGCGCGGGATGCGAGAGGAGCGGGGTGGGTTGCGTACAGCAGGGAGCGGGGGTCCGCGTTGGTCGCGATGGGGAGAGGTGTGGGACCTGGGGGACTTTGACGTGGGAAGGGAGCGTGTGTGCGGTGTTGCTTGTGTTGAGGGAGTGGCGGCGACATGGTGGGGGGGAGTGGTCGGGCTAGGGTGGTTCTAGGGTTAGGGTTAGGCTTAGGAATTTATATGGGGTAGTAGGTGGTCTGGCCGGTTGGGCCTTCGGGCCGGCCAGCTGGACTGCCTCCCCAAAGAAAATAGTTTTGTTATTTCTTTTGTTTTAAAATAAACTTTTGTAAACAGTTTTAGACAAATAAAAGATTCGGCTGGACCGACGGTTTTGGTTTGAGCAAAGAGGGGAGAATATTAATATGGAAAACAAAGTAGGTCTTTTAGCAAAGTAGTTTTAGTCAATTAGATGCATGCTGATGACATGATGATGCACATAATAAAAACAACATCGATTTTCTAGTAGCGGTTTTACCCGGGGTGCTACAATTCGACACCACTAACAATGGATCTCGCCCTCGAGATCCGCCTCCTGGTATGGGGAAGAAGACCGACGATATGAATCTTCTCGCTTTGTGTAGATCCTTGCGACACCACTAACAAGGATTCTTTCTCAGTCTTGAAATCGGCGACACCACCAACAAGGGGTTGTTGTCCATGTCCGTCGAGAGAACACTCCGGTGAAACACAACTGGAGGTAGATGTCTCAAAAGGGTAAGGCCACCTCTAACTTCAACAGAAGGAGTATAATTGCTTGATCCACCGAGTCAATGCACAAGAGCAAATGATAAGAGTAGTCGGATGGTGATCAGTCCATCGCGCACCCAAAGCATTACTCTGCACATGAATAGGAGAATTATGCAACCAACTCTCAGAATCAGACTGAAGATCTCGATAAGCGAGGTTCGGAAACAAAGGAGGGATGGATATTCTCATCAAATCTGATGCAGATGACTTCGTCGTATCGGAAAACACCGGAGTATAGAAAGAATTTTTTTTTGTGAATTTTCGGTCCACTAAAAGGTACAATAGATGAAAGATTCATCCGATAGCATGAATGTCGAATGTTGAAGCACCGTTACAAGAGGATGGAAGCGAAACCCTAAAGGTACAACGGAAAACCCAACCACGAGAAATCCTGGACTCTAAGAAAAGATAACAGAGCAGATTCAAAACACGCCGAGATAAGAGGAGAATAGCAGAGGGGTAAGAAGTAAAAGCAGACCTAATCAGATCTATCCAACCGATTTTTCAAAATAGTTTTGACACTCTACAACGTCCGTTAGCTAGGTTATCCTACAGGCTGGACCATTGGGGTATCGTAACTGCTGAGCTCTGATACCACTCTGTAACACCCTCAGAATTGACCCTATGCAAGTTTTAGCGCTTCCCGCCAAACCCGCATAGAAACGATTCAAAGGTGCCCGCCAAGCACTTTCGTGCGGGTGGAAAACGAAGTAATATCATTACACAATAGTCCTCGATGGAACCCACAAAACATATATATATATATATATATATATATATATATATATAACAGCGACTTAATGAGTCAAGAATACAGATATACAATACAAAGATCCAAATCACCTTCAAAACGATACAACATCCGAGTACGGACAAGATGCAAATTGAGCTAAGAGCCCTGAAGAACAACCAATGGCGTCCATAACCCTGCCCAGGCCAAGCCGGAAGGGTAACCCTGCTAACGACGTCGATCTCAAAACCTGCTTAAACAAAAGGGGTGCCGACAAAGGGCAAAGGAAAAAGAGAGCGGTCAGTACTGAGGCCAGTACACAGCGAGACTAGAATTCGGCGGTCCTCGCCTACATAGCTGTGGTGGACTGAAGCGGCAGCGCAGCATGCACTAAACAACCTATAGAGACTCAATACAACTGGCGGCTATCAGAGAGGGATAAGAAAGACCTATTCGGATCTAACCTGATGCTAACACCAAACATACCCATCCTGGTGTCTCCCCCTCAAAACCAATCGAGGAAGTCAACCGAGGAACTCACACAGTTGGCAGTTTTATTTATTCCGTTATAGTTGCGGCAATTACTAGTCAGATATAGATAGCATGAGTCATCCTGATATAATAAGCAGTGGGCAATTTTAGTTAACCATTCTGTTGTAGTTGTAGTAGTCAGATACATATAGCATGAGGCATCCCAAAACCCAGCAGTTGTTGGTACTTTTATTTAGTCATTCTGTTGTAATTGCAATACTTACTAGTCAGATACAATGGTAACAGACGACAACCCAAATCAGCAATTGTTGACACTTTTACTTAGCCATTCCATTATAGTGAAGCTGATTACTAGTCATCATAAAGTTAAATTTATAGCACTACTTTAGTTATAGTTGTCTATGATCGAGATACTGTGCTCCAAGTCGTCCATAACCGCGGACACGGCTTTCAGAAAGTTTTACCCTGCAGGGGGCACAAATAGCAACACACACACGATCAACCTCGAGAAAAACCAAATGAAAACCCAACGAGGCATCACGATAGAGCAATTGCAAGATTCATATAAATTTCAGGGGGCCACCCCACTAAGCAACCCGCGACGAAATTGGCCGGCTTCGAGACGGACCCAGAGGTTTATGTCAATGGCTGTAAACGACTGGGAACCCGAAAGTGTGACTGGGCTTGTCGATACCGCGGAAACATTCCACTTACCTAAATAGTACAGGCGCTCCACGCGCAATCGTAAATAAAGCAGTAAAGCATGGTATAAGTACATGATAGTAATAAAGCCCCAAACTACTTTGTGGCCCCAAGAAATAAATATGACTCAAGCTCTGGCTAGGGGGATTCATGGTCCCACATGCGGATAGTGCGAATATTCAAAGAACAGGTATCAAGTACTTGGGGTTCTACGGGACACAAGTGGACGGTTAAAAACCAAATAACATCTATTGCCCACCTGTGCCTCTGCATTATTTACCTACTTCAATTTTAGTTATTAAACAGTAATTAAATTCATGAACATCTCCAACATAAAGCATATGGCAGTCTTCCAACAACTATGGTACTTGACGGCACGCAACAACACTTGAGCAAGCGACCGCGACACGCAAGTCCAACTATCTACCAGACAATAGGTAATAGGATGTGTCCAAGGCAATATAAGGCTGCAAGGGATATCACGGGTACGAAAACTAGAGCATCGCAACACAGATAGCAATAGATCAACAGGAGGAAATAAAGACTAGAAAGGTAAAATAGGTAGAAAGGGGGAGAATGCTCGCCTGAAAACATTGCCGAAGGTTCATTCGAAGATCGGATCGACACTCAAATCAACTCACCAGCCTAATCCGTGAAGAAGCAAAGCACTAGAAGAAACACCGGATGCACTATTTAATACTACGGTAGAAGATCGGGCATGATGCATGTATGATGTATGTCATGGCAAAGATGCGATGCAATCATGCAATATTAAGGGGAACCGGGGTCCGACAATTAATTAGGTGGTTTATGTTGTCTAGATACCCCACAATTTAATGTTGTATTAACAAGGAAAAATTATATCATCGGTTCGCTACACAAATTTAAATGGAGCCAAACCAAGACTAGAATAGCCCGCATATGGCCTCCATATTTAATTACGAGGTGAATCGGCATAGGGCCCCCAAACCATATAATATGTATGCGAGTATGAATGATTAGATGCAACAAGTATATATCACTATAAGAATAGGGGTAAAAAGGGGGTCACACATTGGTATTCGGCGCTCTTGGATCCAAGGGTTCAACGAGGTTCGGTCTTCAGAAAAGGTCTTCGGGTTCGGGCATCGGATCCAAGTACAATGACCTTGATGTTTCGAGATTAAGATCTTGGTGCTTCATCTCAAACATCGGTTGCAGGCATTGGTTAACGCTTCCAGAGTAGATCTTGGCAGGCTTCAATGCACTAGTTCAGACTAGTTCGGGTCGGTCTTGTATCTCCAGTGGCAACAGAGATTTTGCCGAGGTAGCCAACCTCTCTACACCTCCACACTACCATACTTCATCGGCACAAGCATACAGATTCATCTCGGGACGGTAGGCAGCCTGGAAGCGACGGTTGGCAAACAACACAAAATGAAACACCGGCAGAGAATCAATCGCTGCACTTTGAACCAGCAGGGAAAACAGGGCTCCGGTTCGGTGATGACGTCAAGAGGGGCGCCGAAGGACGAGGGAGCTGGCCATGGTTGTGTGCGGGCTCGCAGGGGTGCTGCAAACGGAAGGCGGTGGGGCCACTGGCCCAGTGACCGGAGATGAACGCGGGACGAGGAGGACGCGCGGGACGAGCAGCTACAGGGGAAGAGGCCACGAGCGCGGCGGCGGTGAGACACAGGGCGAGGCTAGGAGGACCGATGGCGACGTGAGGAGGTGGGATGCGACCGCCGTGCTTGGAGACGATGGTGAGATCGGGCTTGAGCAGGGTCGAGCGGCCGGTTCGAGACGACACATGCGGCGACGACCACGTGGGGAGGGGCGAGCTGGGGCGCTGCGGCGGCGCCGCTGGCGTGCTTGGCAGCTGCCTGCGTGATGATGTAGAGGAAGGAAGGGCGCAGCGCCCAGGTGATTCTGCAGGGACGACGGTAGGCGAGGGCCAACCTCGGGATAGGGAGGCCGGGCTAAGGATGGCGAGGGCAGCTCGATGGCCGGCCATAGAGGGGAAAGGGGGCGCTGTCGGGCAGCAGCAAGGAAGAATGGTAGCGGCGGCGCAGAGGCATAGAGGAGGGGCGTGGGATGCGAGAGGAGCGGGGTGGGTTGCGTACAGCAGGGAGCGGGGGTCCGCATTGGTCGCGATGGGGAGAGGTGTGGGACCTGGGGGACTTTGTCGTGGGAAGGGAGCATGTGTGCGGTGTTGCTTGTGTTGAGGGAGTGGCGGCGACATGGTGGGGGGGGAGTGGTCGGGCTAGGGTGGTTCTAGGGTTAGGGTTAGGCTTAAGAATTTATATGGGGTAGTAGGTGGTCTGGCCGGTTGGGCCTTTGGGCCGGCCGGCTGGACTGCCTCCCCAAAGAAAATAGTTTTGTTATTTCTTTTGTTTTAAAATAAACTTTTGTAAACAGTTTTAGACAAATAAAAGATTCGGCTGGACCGACGGTTTTGGTTTGAACAAAGAGGGGAGAATATTAATATGGAAAACAAAGTAGATCTTTTAGCAAAGTAGTTTTAGTCAATTAGATGCATGCTGATGACATGATGATGCACATAATAAAAACAACATCGATTTTCTAGTAGCGGTTTTACCCGGGGTGCTACAACCGGCATTGCATCAAGGTCAATGACGCTGCTCCATGGTTGTCGTCCACCAGCTTCAACTATTACAACTACTTTGAATAGACACGCGGGTCTTAACAGAAATTAAAGACAACCATATGGCTCCTTCCGGTTGCCAACTTACAATAAGGAACATTTCATACATCAAATATAATCACAATGATGGCCATATCACATCACAGCACACCCCTGCAAAACAAAGTTAGACGCCTCTAATTTCTTTGCATATTTTACGTGGTTTGGGGCTTTCAAGAAGTGTCGATCTAACTTACGAACAAGAACCACAACGTTGATGTTTGAACTATCAAGTGCCCGTTGTAAATTGGATCTATACTATAATGGGAGATACATACACCCGCAAAGCCACTTATGCAATACAAGTTGCATGTTGAGCGTGGAGCAAGTCTCACGAACAATGTCTTGTAAGGTTAGCCCGGGCCGCTTCATCCCATCATACCGCAAGATGCAAAGTACACAAGAAGCAATTGATAATAAAAGCAGCACCACCCACAATGACCATTGTGTTCTACTCGTGCAACAGATCTACATATAGACACGACTCTGATACCACTGTAGGGGTTCGTAGCATGGAAAACAAAAAAATTCTACCTCATACAAACAAACAAGCCAAGATCTATCTACTAGATTGTAGCAACGAGTCGATGGAATAACTCACCCTCGAAGATTCCAAAGTTTTTAACGAGAGCGGATTCTCGTGGGTGATGTAGTCGTACTCTTGCCGATCTCAAGATCATGTAGACGATCCTTCCGGCGCTGCGTTCCAGCAGCGCTTCCGCAATCGGTCACACGTTCGGTACTCGATGAAGACCTTCCTCTCCCTTGTTCCAGTAGGCAGCAGAGGTTATAGCACTCTCCTCGTGATTCCGGCAGCACGACGGCGTGGTACCGGAAGTAGAGGGGAGATCTCGCAGGGCTTCGCCTTAAGCCGGAGCGAGTATGGTGGACTATGAGAGAGTCCTCTGTGATCTAGGGTTTAGACACACCAAGGAGAGAGGTCTAGGCTGGCGGCTAGGGCTTGGGGAAGCCCAAGTCGGCGGCTAGGGTTTGCCCTAGGCGGCGGCAGCAGCAGGAGGTGGTGGCGCCGACGGCTTGGGGCTAGGGTTTGGAGGGTGCAAGGTGTAGGTCTAGAGGGGCAGCCCTGCCCCTCCTTTTATAGGTGGGAGGGCGCGGCCAAGGGGAGGGGAGTCCCTCCCCAACTCGGCTTCCAAGTCCGGCGGTGGAGGGAGAGGAACTCCTCCCCAAGTAGGTTTCCTACTCTCCCTCCACCAAGCAAACTTGCCGTTTGACTTTTCAAATTGGCGTTTGACTTTTCAAACTAGGATTTGATTTATCCCTTTATTTTTCTCAGCGATGACACCTAGTACATGATGCAACCATTCCAACTTGTTATGACACATTCATGTACCCTTCCCCTCCGGAGTGCCGGACCTTCCGAAACCTTCTAGAACATTCCCGATGAAAACACCGGAACCATTCTCCAACCCCGAAACAGGACTTTCCTTATATGAATCTTATTCTCCGGACCATTTCGGATCTCCTCGTGATATCCCGGATCCCATCCGAGACTCCGAACAACATTCGGTATCTTACTCATCATTCCATAACTACTCAACAACATCGAATCCTTAAGTGTGTCTCCCTACGGTTCATGAATTATGCGAACATGATCGAGACACTTCTCCGATCAATAACCAATAGAGGAATCTGGAAATTCATATGGTTCCCACATATTTCTACGATTACTTTGCGATCGAATGAACCACTTACATACGATACCAATTTCCCTTTGTCTCACGATAGTTTACTTATCTGAGGTTTTGATCGTCGGTATCTCTGCATACCTAGTTCAACCTTGTTACTGATAAGTACTCTTTTCTCGTTCCCGTGATATGTGATCCCTTGTGAGCCAGTCAATGCTTGCAAGCCAATTGGATGACATTCCACCGAGAGGGCCCAGAGTATATCTATCCGTCATATGGATGGACAAATCCCACTCTTGATCCATGTGTCTCAACCAATACTTTCTGAATACTCAATGCCACCTTTATAACCACCCAGTTACGGTGTGGTGTTTGATGTCATCAAAGTATTTTTCCGGCGATGGTGATATGCATGATCTCATGGTCGAAGGAATTAGGTTAGTATGTATCAGAAAGCATATAGCAATTGAACTATTAAAATGACTTGATCTTTATGCTACGCTTATCTATAGGAGTATGTCCATCATATCATTCTCCTAACGATATGATCTTGTTGTTAATAACATCTCAATGTTCATGATAGGGAAACCACAATCATTTATTAACCAACAAGCTAGTATTATGAAGAGGCTTTACTAGGGACTCTAATTTAGTTTACAAATCACACAAGTATTAATGTTTCCTTGTTAATACTATTATAGCATGAATGTAAACATTTATCATAAACACAAAGATATAATAATAACTACATTTATTATTGCCTCTAGGGCATATCTCCAACATTGTTAAGCAACTCTCATGGAAAGTATAATTATAAGAACAAAATGAACCCCATAGGTGATTCCGAGGATCCCCTATTCTAGGGTTTGCACCTCTCGGACCCTGTTTAAAATGGTCGAGCATGTCTTAGGGTTACATTCTAGTACAAATTAACTTGTCATATCATCATCCTTGCTTGAGCATTGCATCAATGCCATGTGTTGATTGTTTCCCTCTCTTTTCGGTGTTTGGTTATTCTCCGGTAGAATACGATATCGGAATCAAGATCAAGACTGAAGACCGAGATCAACACTGCCGAAGCTCAAAGATCAATACTTGGCCAACTATAGCCAAGTCAAGTACCAGGTGTACGGAACTCTGCTTTCTGGATATCAACTGGCAAAGGCAAGCGAAACCCCACACATGATATAATCCTACGCTTTCAAAGTATTTACATTCTTGACATGTGCATACAATTCCAAAGTATTTTATCGATAGATAGAGTAATCAACCTTATGCATGTTACCTGTGAAGACTATATTCCCTGATCCACTGCTCCTAGCATAACTAGGGTTTGTCTTGTGAAGCGTTGTTAGAGATGTTATATCTATTGTGCTTAGCCATGCTTAGCTGTTACCACTGGTCCATCTGGTTGATGAATCAGAGCCACGAATGAACCTAGTATGACAGGATGACGTGGTAAGATAAGAGATGAAAGTTAAACATGCTAAGGCTTGTATGGGAGGCCACAGTGGGTTGTGGTTTTTGCAGTCTCATACTTGCCACCCTTAGGACCCGATGTTCTTGCCTCTTGAACCAAGACGAGCGTACAGCCACACGGGGGCCTGGAAACCCCCTCGACCAACTAACTTGCCAAGTAGATTCCATGAGTCACATAGTTCGGGCGTTCCATTCGACACACGCATTTTGGCTCTTCTCGAAGGAGGTGCATTCGTACAGGTAGGTAAGCGTGGCAGGGAATGGGAGATGCCTGGCATCAGTAATCTCAAACCCTGTTCACATCATTAGGGACCGACTTCGGGACTCGACCCGTTACGGCGACATCTTCCTAGTGCGTGACTCATGGTCTCGGAAAAAGCAAGGTAAAGGTAGTGTCTAACCACCCTCTGCCGGCCTTCCAAGGAAGAGGGTTTATGTAGTGGCATTAAGAGAAGGTTAGTACGTGTGGGTAAAGTTGTACACCCCTGCAGGGTTATTAATCTTTTTGAAAAGCCACGTCTGCGATTATGGACGACTTGGGAACGGACGTGAAGATCATAGAGAACTTGAGCCTACTCGTAAAACTTGGCAAGTTAAGAATGTGTGTTTAAGGATGCTTCCTCAGGGATCGAGGGGGTGATCCTAGATAGGTTCAGCTGATGATGATTCGGTGGATATCAAAAGATGATCAAAGTTAGAGATACCGCTCTCTTATCCCCTTTTAAAATATTCTGTTTAGTCGAGATTCTTCTCCCTCTTGTTCTACAAAACAAAGATGGCTTTATGCAAAATAACTCCACCAGCAATAAGTCTTGCGGAGTACACCCTATACTCATCCTTGCTTTGTTGATACTTTTGCAGCAGATTAAGTGTTACCATAGAAGATGAGTTCTTCACGGCATCGACATCGACGAGTAGTTTGGAGTTCCCAGTCGGCAGTCTGGGATCTATGGATTGGACGGCATCGTTATGCTTCGGGCCTCTTAGGCCATTTGTTAAATTTGGTATAACTAATAGCATAATTTTCCTTCTGTTGTTTGATGTTTGTGGTCAGTGACCTCTGCTTGTAATATTTTGGTTCTCTGCTCAGTTATGAGCTCGCTGTAATAATTTTTGTGTCGTAGGGTCACTTTTGTGTTATCAATTCTCTCTCTGTATACTTTCGAGATTTAGGTTAGGCTTATATCAGACAGAGGTCTGGGATTTGTCTAGCCCTAATCCCGGGGGTGTCACACTCCCCTTGATTTCATTCACATGAGGGTTGTTGTTGCTCACCGAATGGTGTCTACTATCGCCTAGGGGTTCTTGCCAAATGATCAAGGCTATACCTAAAAAGGGGAGATGGAAGGGTAGCTGAGTTAATATTTAGTCCATGGTGGACTAAGGAAGGGGTATGGTGCATGATCCATGGTGGACTATCCCACATATCCGTCCACCTAATGAGATTCTTTGCTTGCACCTTCCTATGTTTGACTTCTTATGTTTATCCTCCTTATTGCTTTGACTTGTTGACTACGACATGGTGCTTGGTCCTTATTCGACTTACATTGATTTTGTCAGCCACTTGGTCGCCACATAAAACTGGATGGGACCTCGACATGATGATTTTTCCCCACAAGAACACTAATAAAGTTTTGTGTTATCATTAGAAACACTCAAATTCAAGCAAATCTCCATAGTAAAATGCCACAAGGCAAACCCTAAAAGTAGTGATAAATTATGAGGATTTTTTCCACAACCCTAGATGTACTCTACACACCACAACACATTATCAAACCCTAATCAAAAGGGGTGGGGAAGAACATACAAGACAACACATAGTTTTTTTGCTTTCTTGCCATCAAGCTGATTCAAAATCATAGAGAGATTCCAAATAGTACACCTACCCACCCACACAACGCAGTGCCGCTGTACCCCTTCTACAAAAATCATGAAAACCCCTTCCCCATCAATGCAACACAAACCAGGTCTCTATTCCATCACCTCCATCTCTGCTTTCGGATTCTGCTAGAGTGATTTCATCAATGGTGGCGATGACTCAGCCCCTAACCCTCGTGAGCTAAGAAGTCACCGCACCTCCACCTAACAACAGTCTCCTCGAGGACTCCTCGTAACTGTTTTCTTCGCTAATGGTGGACAGCATGACAATGGTCTCTCCAACTGATGCCGACCTCACTTTGGGCACCGACTTTTCCCTCGCACTACAGGCCCTATCGCACATCACCTCGATGAAGATCCGTTTGCGCCTTTTCCTCTCGGAGATTGCCTCCACCACTTCCCCAAAGTGCTCGCCGTGTACAACGTCGGGCCTCTTCGTCTACACACCAAGAAGGGAACAACTAGTGTCCGTAAAACCGCCTTCTCGTACGCCATCCCCAACCCCCGTGTTATTCAATATAATAGTATAAAGTTTCATAGAAGAACTTTCTAGCTAAACTTCCTCCATATTTATACTAACCTTTTTTACTTATGATAACTGATATTGGATACTAAGGCTAAGAGTATACCCTCCTTTTCAAAATAAAACCTACCGTGCCACCAAGTCATGTTTTACTCATAATTTGTCGATGCACTATCTCACAATACTACTTTGAGGTATAGTAGAACTAACAATGTAAGTTGTAAAGAAGTGAACCTTGGCCATAGGAGTGGATGTGCAACCCAGACACCCAGGTTCAAATCCTCACGGATGCGAAAATTAGGTTCTTATTATTTAAAAAACAAAACTTACTGTGTGGGTCTCCCCCACTGCTCTCATTTCAAAAAATATTTGCCATACAATCATACCATTAATAATTACATATGTTGTTTACTCTTCAAAACCATACATACACTTTGTTGAATTTTTTACACATATTTTTTAACTATAGTTTGAGATGATTAGGGAAATATATCGCTACAACAAAGTTAACCCTAACTCTAGAAAACAATAAATAACATAATCCTTAGCAAATAAATTTATGACCACTATCGTGGTCCATGTGCATTTATATATGTTTATTTGCCCATACCTTCTTAACTATGTATACAACTTCGTAAAGTGTTTCAGAGTGTATGAATAAAACAAGTAGCCAATTAGAGGATTCTAGAGTATTAAGGCTGTTAGTCAAGTTAAGGTAAAATCCAGTCGTGTGTTCTAAACTAGTAAATGATTTTTTAAACCTAAACTTATAAAGGTAGGTAAGTAGGTTGAATGAAACTCTAGTCGTCCATTCCATGAAGTCTGCACCGGCTCTTCAATCATGGTCGAACCCATGTTTTACCTGGGGCCAGAAATTGTTGATGCGGCCGGGATTGACCATGAAAATTGTGACTTGATCAGGAGCAAGTGTTATTTTTTTCTTCTACATGTAGAACATATCTAGGAAAAATATATTTCTCCTGTCTATATTAATATTATTAACTTTGTCTAGATTCGTACGTATCTAGTTAAACATTTAGACTAGATGTATTTGTATCTAGACTAAGTTTTCGAAATAGGCTTTCGCCCCGCTATATAAATATAACAACCACACGAAACAACTGCCACAAAGCAGCAGCACAAATCAGCCCCAAAACAAAAAGAGCGAAAAAAGAAAAAGAAAACAATGCCAACCGATGACAGATTGACTAATCGAAGATGACATACAACCGCTGAGCCCTCCTAAATTGTCCCACCACTGTCCTAGCACTTCGAACCGCCGCGTACCAAGCAACACCTTTAAGAAGGAATACGAAGGCGAGCTGTTGCCTGGACTAGTCCTAGGGTTTCCCCCGGTACTCGGAGGGGAATAGGGAAGGGATACACCCGACGCCCATTAGGAAGGAACAACAACACCCGTAGGTTTCACCGCGTCGGTGTCGTACAAGCCGGCATGGATTTCGCCCGACCCCCAAAAAACCACAACCTTGCTTGGCCCGAAGCATGCCATCCAACTTGCCGCCCACCATCGTGCGCCACCACAGTCATGTTGCCATCTCCGTCATCTCCCTGCGGTCACCGTCACGAGGTCCGGAGACAAAATAGGAGGTGCAACAGTAGTCGGGGACAACAGTGCCGCAGTCGAGTGGGAGAGAACTGCCTCCACCGCAAGACGGTGGCCGACCGGACGTGGCAGCAGGGACACACCAGGCCCCGCCAGGCCCGGCCAAGCCCCAAATAGGCCCATAAAGCCCCCCGCTGCAACAAGCCGACGCGCAACATCGGCACCCCCGTGCCTGTAGACGCTCCACCTCGACCTCCAGGGAGCCGAGCTGCCGCCAGGAGAGCCACCGGCCCGTCCCGGCCCAGATGGGGCTCAAAAGGGCCCAGATCTGGGCCGAGTGGGCACCGCCGCCGCCTGCCCGCGCAGCTGCAAGGCTCCACCCAAGGGCGGACCTACATAGAGCTTAGGGGTGACACAGGACACCGGGTCCATTTTTGTTTTCTCCTAGCATAAGCTATACTTGCATGTGTGTGACACCCGTATAATAAGCTCAAATAATAACATGTGTACAGGGGTGCACCCCTGTAAGTTTTGCTCTGGGTCCGCCACTGGCTCCACCGCCAACGGCCACCCCACCGCGCAGCTGAGCCGCCCAGGTCCGCGTCGAGCACGCCGTCGCGGAACTGGATTCGTCGCCGCCTGAGAACACCTTCCGTAACCGCCCTGACCCGCGCAGAGAACTATCGAAGGGGAGAGGCGAGAAGTCGGCGCCGCCGGCGCCATCCGGTTCTAGACCGGCGAGGCACGCCGGTGACGGCGAGGGAGAAGCGAAGAGGTAGAGAGGCAGGGGAGCTGAGGCGAGAAGGCGGTGGCGTGGCCCGATCACCCGCAGGGGGCGACGCAGGTCGCAAGAGCGGGTGTTGTTTTTCCACGAAGCTGTCCAATGGTTCATCTAGACAAAGTTGAAAATACTAATATGTACGAAAGATAGTACACTGGGTGCGCATGACCGGCAGGGACTAGGGAGCTTTGGCTTGATGGAGCGATGTCGGTGGAAGAGCTCGGGAGATATAGCATGAACATACAGTAGCACGAAACTACTTTAAGAGGGACCTGCATATTTGTGCACGTGCACGGGCGGCACAACTCGACAGGCGCACCCAGCCAATCCGTGGAAGGCTCACAAAGCTACCAGAATCTGGCCCACCGTAGTATGGTGACACTGGCCCGAAGGACGAGCACTGTGAGATCGCGATTGCTAGTGACACAATGTTGCTGCTAGTTTTTTTTTTTTTTGAGCTTATGTTGCTGCTAGTTGCTCCATGAAGGACAAGCGCACGCCAATATTGTTTGCTCGGTTTGATCATCGTACTGTCGCTAACGATTACTCCTATATATGGGGTACTTCACATATTTTTGTCCCGCTTCGGTAGTAATGAATAGATGTCGCCTTCGAAGTTGTATATATACTCCGTTCGTCTAGAAATAAGTGACTTAGTTTTGTCTAAATTCGTATGTATCTAGACATTTTTTAATGTGTAGATATATTTAAATTTAGACAAAGACAAATCACTTATTTGTGGATAGAGGAAGTATAAAAAAGCGGTAAGTAAAAAAAGTTGTACTCCCTGCATTCACAAATGTAAGACATAGTAGCAATTTATTTTAAAACACATGTAGTTAGACGTGTTTTAATGTGTAAGTTCACTTATTTTAAAGTGTATATCTAGTTTATTTTAAAATATCCAAAAGGTCTTAGGTTATTAAAAGGAAGTGAACGGAGGGAGTAGTTAAGGTGAAGCATCAACGGATTCATGATTAAATCTCTCCTAATCTTTCATTATCATGTTCTTTCGTTGGATATGTCTTCTTAAAAAATGTTTAAATTACAATGTATTTCACATCTACAATTGTTTGATCACAATTCATAACAAGAAAAGTCCAAAATGAATATGCTTTAGTTAAGAGAGGTTTGATTTACACAAATGCACATGCCACGGTAATTCTTTGTGTGTAGTAAGAGCTCGGATATAGAGATAACCAAGGCACGCGGAGACGACGATATTTTACCGAGTTCCTCCCAACATGGAGTACGTCTCGTTTGGAGAGGGGGCGGTATCAAACCACCAACGCCACAAGAGGCCTCCCTTTTTTCTCCTGTGAATCTCACCCCAATGGGATCGATCCACACTTCCACTGTCGGTGCACTTGTCGGTGGCAATTCGGAACCTCTCACAAGATTGGGGCACTTCTCCACAACTCAATTGGAGGATCCCAACGAACAAGCCTAGGAAAAGCTCCACAACTTAATTGGAGGCCTCAAGTAATCCAAAAACCTACAAAACCACCAAACCGTCTAGGGTTTCAAGAACCCAAGAGTAAAAAGCTTCTCACCTTTCACTCAATCGAATCCTCACCGAGAACTCAAATCGATGCACCAAATGCAATGGCAAGAACACAAGAAGTGCTCAAATCCTTCTCTCCCAAATTCCACCAAAGCTACAAAATCTTATGGGGGAATAAGAGAGGAAAAACAATGGAGGAAATCCACAAAAGACTCCAAGATCTAGATTCCAAGATGTTCACATTACTTAGAGGAGAGATTGATTGGTGAGATTGTAGATCTAGATCTTCTCTTTCAAATCCCTAACGTATATGCAAGAATCAAGAGAGGGATTGAAGGGGAGCAAGCTCAAGAGGGCCAAGAATGGAGGAGAAGGCTTGTAGAAAATCGTGGTGACCAGCAGCAACCAAAGGTAGAAAAAGGGGACTTTATATAGGCCCCCTGGAAATATAGCCGTTAGAAGTTACTTACCCCGGACAGTCCGGCAAAATACAACCGGACAGTACGGCCTGGCCAGACACTCTGGCTGCAACCAACTGGACACTCCGGCCCAGCACAGATTCCGGCCAGAGTTCGGGTGGAGTCCGGGAAGGGTTACTGGATGACTCAGACGCTTCGAAGAATTCTAGGGTCGGACACTCCGGCGCGAACCAGCCGGACACTCCGGCTGAAAACGGCTGGACATTCCGCCCAAGGCAAAATTGACAGAAATAGCAAAACTGAAACGACCATAACTTTTGCATCCGTACTCCGATTTTGATAATCTTGGGCTCGTTTCGAAGATAATAACGATCTCTACAGGATCATGCAGAGAACCATAATAGTACAGAAAGGGAGGATAGAACCAAATGATGAAAAGGTTTAACCTATCTAGAAAAGACAAACCGGTAAATCCTCCAATATCGAAAACGCAATAGAAAATACATATGAAATCCGTTTTCGATGAACTTGAGCTTGTCATGGATATTAACACAAGCTCTAAATCCTCTCATGGATAAGATCCAAATAACAACCAAGAAGGATGATGCCAAGTATGCAAATGTTTGAGCTCTCTCCGAAGGATATGATCAAGCTACTCACTCGAGAGCCCCTCTTGATAGTACGATTACCTATCCTATAAACCGGTCTCTCCAACTAACACCATGGAACCGGTAAGAAGGAAACCCTATCAATAACATACCTTTGCCTTGAGAATATTCCACTTGAGCTTGATGATAACAATCTTGTCCACCTCAAGATGAAACACCTTTCTTGATTACGCTAGCTTGGTGAAGTTTTGCAAATTGCTCCCCATACTCACTATGGGAGATCCTCTTTTTTAGGCATATCTTCACATATCCATGATCACCATAATGATGGCAAACCCCAAGAATATGATCTCTTCAAGATGGCTCATCTTGAACTTGCACTTCATTTCTTCTTTTCTTCATTATGTTGGTGCCTTGAAGGTACACCATAGATATCACTCCATCTTATTCTTCAAGACACACTTGCCATAGGCTCAACTCTCACATGACAAATCTTTGGATCACTCCTTGAACACTTTGGTCATTACTTGATCTTCTTCACTTTCTTCTTCTCCCAACCTTGAAGCCAACATATGGTTCAAACATTGCGTATGAACAATTCCTACAATACAACTTGATACAAGAATTAGTACATAGAGATTGTCATTAATTACTAAAACCACACATGGTGGCCCACATGCTCTTTCAATCTCCCCCATTTTGGTAATTGATGACAATCCCTTTAAGAGCCTCCTCGAGGACTCCACGTAACTGTTGTCTTCGCTAATGGTGGACAACATGACAATGGTCTCTCTAACTGATGTTGACCTCACTTCGGGCACCGACTTCGCCCTCGCACTACAGGCCCTATCGCACATCACCTCGATGAAGATCTCTTTGCGCCTATTCCTCTCGGAGATTGCCTCCACCACTTCCCCAAAGTGCTCGCTGAGTACAATGTCGGGCCTCTTCGTCTGCACACAAAGAAGGGCACAACTAGTGGCCCTAAAACCGCCTTATCGTACGCCATCCCCGACCCCGTGTTATTCACTATAATAGTATAAAGTTTCATAGAAGAACTTTCTAGCTAAACTTTCGCCATATTTATACTAACCTTTTTTACTTATGATAACTGATATTGGATACTGAGGCTAAGAGTATACCCTCCTTTTCGAAATAAAACCTACCGTGCCACCAAGTCATGTTTTACTCATAATTTGCCAATGCACTATCTCACAATACTACTTTCAAGTATAGTAGAACTAACAATGTAAGTTGTAAAGAAGTGAGCCTTGGCCATAGGAGTGGATGTGCAGCCCAGGCACCCAGGTTCAAATCCTCACGGATGCGAAAATTAGGTTCTTATTATTTAAAAAACAAAACTCATTGTGTGGGTCTCCCCCACTGCTCTCCTTTCATAAAATATTTGTCATATAATCATACCACTAATCATTACATATGTTGTTTACTGTTCAAAACCATAAATACACTTTGTTGAATTTTTACACATATTTTTGAACTATAGTTTGAGATGATTAAGGAAATATATCGCTACAACAAAGTTAACCCTAACTCTAAAAAACAATAAATAACATAATCCTTAGCAAATAAATTTATGACCACTATCGTGGTTCATGTGCATTTATATGTTTATTTGCCCATACCTTCTTAACTATGTATACAACTTCGTAAAGTGTTTTAGGGTGTATGAATAAAACAAGTAGCCAATTAGAGGATTCTAGAGTATTAAGGCTATCAAGTTAAGGTAAAATCCACTCGTGTGCTCTAAACTAGTAAATGATGTTTTAAACCTAAACTTATAAAGGTAGGTAAGTAGGTTGAATGAAACTCTAGTTGTCCATTCCATGAAGAACTCTTCAATTATGGTCGAACCCATGTTTTACTTGGGGCCAGAAATTGTTGATGTGGCCGGATTGACCACGGGAATTGTTCACTTGTTCCGGAGCAAGTGTTATTTTTTTCTTCGGCACATGTAGAACATTTATAGGAAAACATAGGAGATGGCATGGCCGGCAGGGACTGGTAGCATTGGCTTGATGGAGCAATGTCGGTGGAGTAGGTCAGGAGATATAGCAATGAATATAGCACGAAACTACTTTGAGAGGAACCTGTGTATATATGCACGTGCATGGGCGGAAGATTGGGACCTCGAATCTCGAGTGAAATGCGTCCACAGTCCTAGAAGTTACCGGCTATGTCCGAAATGGTCCTAGAACTCAGAAAATGCCTCAAAACAGTCCCGAAACTTGTTCTCAATGTCCATATACGATCCTGGATAAGTATAAAGCTGACATGGCGTTGGTACTGGACCCACTAATGCCCACCCAGGTGGCCCATGACGGCCAGGACCGTGGGCAGGGGCAGCCACACGTACTGCTGCAAGCACATGTTGTTTACGTATCCACCCATCAAGATGTAGCTAGTCGGCTGCTGCATGTCGTCGTTGCCTTCCTATTCATCCGTCCGCCCGACATGCATTGTCGCCACTTGCGAGGCTATTCTAAGTGATATCATGGCCGGCAAGTCTGCAAATCTGCGATGAACGTAGAGTGTGCGAAGTAGGCTCCTGGAGTCGGTTCACAGAATGTGGCAAAACATGTACGCCATTAAGCAAGGTCAATCACTCCATCGTGCATCCATAATGGATCATACAAACAATAGGGCAAGAGACACCCGAGAGAATAGTACTACTTAGAGGTGTTTTCTCCTAGGTGTAATTTAGAAAGAAAAAAAAGATCTTAATACATGTAGAAATTCTGACTCCGGATCTAACAGTGGGATGATATTTTATCTCACACACGTTGGGCGCAAGGTCCTCTCTTAATTTGCAGCTTTGTTGGTTTTGTACTGTTTACCGTTACAAATACATATATATGGGTAGTATTGTATAAGGTAGAATTATCACAAAATACTATCGCTAGTTATATATGTATGGCTTTGTCATGTACATATATGCATTAACGATTTAATGTTCATCTCCATGCAAAAAAAAGATTTAATGTTTATCATGGAACAGTGTCACATACGCTGTTCGCGCCAACACAAGAGTAGAACTGGCTGCGCGCAGGGCTGGCATGGCCACATGGGCGACCCGGGAGGGTATCGTGGTCCAATACCATTGCCATGTTAGCTCTATACGTATCTAGGACCGTATGTGGACATTAAAGACAAGTTTTAGGACCGTGTTGATGCATTTCTTGAGTTTCAGGACCTTTTCAGACATAGCCGGTAACTTCCGAGACCGTTAGTGCAATTAACTCCCGAATCTCTCGGTGCGGCGCAACTCGCCAGGCGCACCCAGCCAATCCGTGAAAGGCTCACAAAGCTACCAGAATCTGGCCCACCGTAGTATGGTGACACTGATTGGCCTACGGGCGAGCACTGTGAGACCGCGTTGCCGGTGACACAATGTTGCTGCTTCTTTTTTTAAGGACACAATGCTGCTGCTAGTTGCTCCATGGAGGACAAGCGCACGCCAATAGTTTTTGCTCAGTTTGATCAACGCGCTGTCGCTAACGATTACTCCTATATGGAGTACTTCACATATTTTTTGTCCCGCTATATTTAGTAATGAATAGATGTCACCTTCGAATTTTGTGGCTTCGAGTGTATATAAAAAAGTGGTAAGTGTACTCTCTCCGTTCACTAACATAACACAGTCTATCAATTTTTCTAGAACTAGACGCGTTTTAGTGTGTAAGTTCACTAAATTTAAAATATAATATCTAAAAGGTCTTATATTAATAAAAGAAGGACAGGGCTACGCCGCGGCGCCACATATTTCTCTGTCCGTGCGGCGGCTGCTAACCTGTCTCGATGTGCCGCCCAACACGCATAGCCACAGAACGCTTGCGGCCGCACGTCAGCTAGTCACCCGAGGCTCGTGCTAATGGCATGCAATGTACTTTTTGTAAATAAATATATGTAAACAATTTGAAGTGTCGGCTACGGTGTATTGTACACTAGTCCATGTCACCATGTTCACAATTTCGTGTGACTTTTCACATGTTATTTTTTAGGATGTAATAATCATTTCCTAAGTTACTTAAATAACATGAAATGATGTGAAAAATAATTTCTATTTTTTCACACGAAAGTGATTTGAACTATGAATTATTTCGGATAATGATTAAAGTTCTTGTTAGTATGGGATACAATGCTATATTACCAGACTGTGCATTTAAAACATCTATTGAGATCTAGCTCTTGTCTATTACGAAAGTTTTTTTTATGACACCATCACTGGGTTCTCTAAATAAAATTATTCCTTCCGACTCAAAATAGATGTCGCTAATTTGTTAAAATTTGAATGTATCTATCAACAACATCTGGATGGAGTACAAGTTTTGCAACTTCTAGGTTTGCCAAAAAAAAATCAGCTACCAAGTTCTCAAAATATAGCTATCAGGTTGTTCAGGGACACCTACCAGTTTTTTTTTAAAAAATGGCTACCAGGTTATCGAAATATAGCTACCAGGTTATTCGGGAACACCTGCCAGTCTCTTTTGAAAACGGCTACCAGGTGCTCGAAATATAGCTACCTGGTTGTTCGGTAACACCTGCCAGTTTTTTTTTGAAAATGTCTACCAAGTTCTCGAAATATAGCTACCAGGTTGTTAGGGAACACCCGCCAGGTTTTTTAAAAATGATTACCAAGTTTTTGAAATGTAGCTACCAGGTTGTTCGGAGTTTTTTCTAAAAACGTCTACCAAGTTCTCGAAATATAGCTACCAGGTTGTTCGGTAACACCTGCCAGGTTTTTTTTTGAAAATGGCTACCAAGTTCTCGGAATGTAGATACCAGGTTGTTCGGGAACACCTGCCAGGTTTTTTTGAAAACATCTACCAAGTTCTCGAAATGTAGCTACCAGGTTGTCCGGGAACACCCGCCAGGTTTGTTTTTTAAAACGGCTACCAAGTTCTTGGAATGTAGATACTAGGTTGTTCGGAAACACCTGCCATGTTTTTTTTAAACGGCTACCAAGTTCTTGAAATATAGATACTAGGTTGTTCGGGAACACCAATCAGGTTTTCTAATTTTTTCTGTGTAAACGCTAACACTCGAGCAATAGATGTAAAAACACAAAAACTTGTTGTGGCTATTTGGTTATTTGGGACAAATATTTGTTTCGAGGTATGTAGTCAGTACCAGATAATTCAAAAGTGTTGATCCGCACATAAATTTTTTGGTAGTTTATAATGATTTATTTTGTCTAACTTATGAAGATTCGATTTATTTTTAGATATATCTAATAGCATAGATGCTAATAAAAGGAATGTCACTAACACCAAGATGTAGCGAGGAGGTGTGTCCATTCCTAGCGGAAAACACTGTAACAAAGACCAGAGGAACAACGACTGACATGATGAGATGTGAGCGGGTACTATGCACGGACACTGTAGCGGAAGCGGGTAGTACCATGTATGCGCACTGTGACGCTAGCGGCGACTGATCTCTACTTTTCTACTACTCGAGAGTTCCTTTTCTACTGCATCGATATATGCCAACGGGCCCAATCGAGCGTACAACGTCACGGTCATGTCGGTCGTGATGGGATCATATATTTCGAACGCGTGGTCAGACACGCCGCACCGGAAGGCGCGCATACAGCGCCTATAAGTAGATTTTTCCATAGAAGAAACTGAACGGAGGGAGTAGTTAAAGTGAAGCATCAACGAGTTCATGATTGAATCTCTCCTAATCTTTTATTATCATGTCCTTTCATTAGATGTCTATTATTAAAACTGTTTAAAATACATTGCGTTTCACATCTACAATTGTCTGGTCACAATTCATTGCAAGAAATATTTGCAGTGAATATGCTTCAGTTAAGAGCGGTGTCGTGGTGGTATCACAGCATATGCTATGAGTAGGCTAAAGTTGGACCGACGGATGTGAAGGAATCCGGGGAGGGATGATACAGTGAAGACCGCCCTTGTAAGAACAAAGAGAAACACGATGTATCCAGGTTAGAGGCTCTCATGTTGAGATAACACCACTTTCTCCACATCTAATCTCTTATAATCTTGTCATACTTGTGACTACAATGGTACTCCTTGAGTTGTTTCTCCTATCCTTCTATCTAGTTCTCTCTATGAGAATGGAGAAGGAAGAAAGTAAGCTCCTAGCGAGCAGAAAGGAGAGGAGAAGATCCCTTCGGGGGACTCTCTTAGAGCGACCCCCTGGTGCTCCTTATAAAGGGTAGCCTAGGGGACAAGACGTGTTCCCCACGATTGGTATCTAGACAGCATATTTCTGGCATCTTCTTAAGATGTTTAGCATATGCCTTGGCATCTCTAGAGATGCCAGGCATATTCGTTAGAATTTTCTTGGATGCCAAAGGCATATTCCATATGCCATGTGCCAGTCTGAGTCATGGGTGTCCCAAGACTGGCACGGGACTTGAACAGCTTGACCTAGCTCGCCGGTATGTCGATGTAGAGGCTGAAGATGTGTCTGGGAGTTATCTGGAACGATATAATTTGGCCCGAGCATTATTCAGCGTGTAATTCGGCCTAGGATGTGCTAATCCGGCCTGGGCACTGAGTCATTCGGCCTGGAGAGGGAAGAGAGGGCCCAGCCGAATTAAACATGAGCCCAGCCGAACTGCTTGACGTTTAGGCCCAGGCTGTGGCTTGACCCGGCAAGGATTCCCGTGGTGGGCCGACTTAACCTGTGTCGGCCCATCCGAGGCAGTGGGGGGGAGGGCGACGTGTTGATTCCCGCGGTGGGTCGGACTTAGCCTAAGTCGGCCCACCAGGGGGAAGGCGGGTGGCGCTGGCGTTGGCCCGTGGTGGGCCGAGCTGTTCATTCCGGCTCACCCGAGTGATCGTAGCGAGGCGAGCTGGTGGGAGGCATCTCCTTCATGCTGGCGACGTGTAGTGATGCCGGAGTGTTCTCGCGGGATGTTCCCTGCGGTGGGACGAATAAGGCCCACATAGGGGCAACTGTCGAGGAAGCGGGGGTAGTGGCCACGTTGTTGGTCGCTTGGCGCGCCGACCCGACGGCGCGAGAGAGAGTTGAGCGAGATTGGTGGGAGAGCGCAGGGGCGCTAGCGTCGAGGTGGTGGCGGGAGCACGGTGTATGGTGTGCGTTGACCCGACAACGAGACGGGGGAAGGCCCGTGGTGGGCCGAAGCAACGTTACTCGGCCCACCCGGGGAGGAGAACTTGGACCCTGCAGTCTAATTCGGCTCTAGGTTAAGTAATTCGGCCCAGGTGCTCCTGATTGGGTAAGGAAAAACCAGATTCGGCCTTGGTAGAGTTTAGCCAGGCCGAATTTGCTCTGACTCAACCCAGATTCATTTTTCCTTCTCCTTTTCTTTACTCTCTATATGTTTTTCATCTCAAATTGAATAACTCAACGTTCTATTGAATCACTCGATACACTAACTCTGGGGTACCTTGGGGTATACCCCTGACAAGCGGTTTGATTTACACAAATGCACATGCCAAAGTAATTCTTAGTGCGTATTGCACATGTGTACTCCGCTAAGAGTATCTATAGCAGATACCGCATACCGGCTGGGTCACAAAATTTTGTGCCAATATAGGGTACTGAACCCAACAAATAGCCTTTCTAGATACCGTATCCGAGCCAAAACCGCATATTTTTTTTGCAGTTTTCGCATTCCGTCCAGTCCGTACCACATATATTCGGTGCGAGGGATGGAGGCAAAATGGGGTAAACCGCATCCCATTTCCCCTCTTCCCCACGCGTAGAAACCCTCGTCGCCAGCGCCGTCGTGCGGCTCCAATTCCGGACACATAGGTCGCCGGCCATCAAATCGCCGCCGCCCACCACCTCCCAACCACCCCTCCTAGCCATGGTCGGCTGATCGTGCCAGAATTTAGCTGGACGAGGTGGCGGTTCCGTGAGGCGCGGAGAGAGCTCTGGTGCCAGAGCTTGTGCGCCACCGTCGAGTGATAAGGAGGTGCACCGGCACCGGTCCGAGCATGTGGGCGCGCGACGCCCTCTCGATCATCCACTTGACCTTCCCAGCATGAGCCGGGTTCGGGTTTAGGCTGGCTGCGCACGATACGCATGCGAGAAGGTCCTGCACGACGGCGAGCACTGGCCCGCGCCTCCGCGCTGATACGTCGGAAATGTATCTATAATTTTTTATGTTCCATGCTTGTTTAGTATCTACTTTGCTTTGATTTGTCCATACTTTGAGGTGTTTTTATATGATTTCTGGTACTAACCTATTAACAAGATACCACAGTGCCAGTTGCATGTTTTCTTCTGTTTTTGGTTCCAGAAAGGCAGAAAATCAATATTCTTGGAATTGGACGGGACAAAAGCCAAAGTCAATATTTTGTTGTGGGGAACACGAAGCCGGAATACAAGACGGAGGACCCCCTGTCCGCGTGGGTTGGCCCACCCCGCTCCTGGGGGGTGCAGCCGCCCTGGTGGCCCCCCCCTGCCTCGCCTCTTCACCTATAAGAATCCCCCGATCCCTAAACCCTAAGGACTCGATTCATATTCCACGAAACCGTCTATAGCCGCCACCACCATCGTCCCTAGATCGGGGGGATCAGAAGCTCTTCCCGGCACCCTGCCAGAGGGGAGATCATCCCGGAGGCCTTCTTCTTCATCATGCCAGCCTCCGGTATGAAGCGTGAGTAGTTCCACCTTGGACTACGGGTCCATGTAGTAGCTAGATGGTTGTATCTCCTCCTTGTGCTTTCATGTCTAGATCTTATGAGATCCGTGCATGATCAAGATCTCATCTATTTGTAATCATGCATGTTGTGTTTGCGGGGATCCGATGGATATTGAGATTACTATGTCAGATTGATTAATGGTTTTATCTTATTGATTCTATCATGTATGTGTTGTTTGTGATCTTGCATGCTCTCTATTGTTAGTAGCTATGTTAGCCAAGTAGTTGGTAGTGACTCCAAGAGGGGGTATTTATGCTCGATATGGGTTCATGCCTCTACTTAATCAAGGCAAGTGACAGAAATATCTACGGTTGTAGATGTGCTGTTGCCACTAGGAAGAAAACAACGGTCTCTTGTTAATGGAACAAGTGGATTGTTTACCTTACACACTTTGCTTAAATCAGTTGTCTATTGCTTGCAACTTAATACTGGAGGGGGTTCGGATGATAACCCAAAGGTGGAATTCTAGTCATAGATGTAGTTGGATGACGGTCTATGTATCTTGTTGTATTGCCCAATGAAATCTCGTAGGATCTTTATGTCTAGTATTGCATTGTTATGTCTTGCTCAGTCCTGTCAATTGCCCTGCTGTAATTTTTTTACCCAGCATGCCATGTTTGTTTATCTAAGGAGAGTATCTCTAGTGAACTATGGACCTCGGTCCAATCTTTACCATCTATATATCTTCCACTGTTATTGTTTACTTGCTGCAAACCATCATCACCTTCCACACCATACAGTTAATCCTTTGTTACAGCAACTAGTGAGATTGACAACCTCACTGTTAGTTGGGGCAAAGTCTTGAGTTTGTGTTGTGCAGGTTTTCACGTTGATGGCAACACCTTTGAGACGTTTCCTTCCTCCTACTGGTTCGATAATCTTGGTTTTTTACTGAGGGAAATTTTTCTGTTGTGCTCATCATACCTTGCTCTTGGGATCTCCCAATGAGGTGTTGAACACGCTATCACACGAACAGTCATCGCTGGTGCGCGCGCCTGCACAGACCGCTCCCGTGTCGGCTCGGTAGGGTCACGTCTCCGACAACAACGTGTAGGAGGACGACGGGGTCCGCGAGGCCAAGTTCAACTCGCTCGGGACCCTCGTGTTCAATATGTGGGACCGCGTGAAGCCGCCGCCTCGAGCACGACCACGAGCAGCGCGATATCCACTGAGTCCTCCGCCGCTCGCAGCACGAGCACCAGGCCCGACTCGGCTTCTTCGTAATCGACTAGTCCGACGACACCACCGACTCCGATAAGAAGTAGGTGCCGCCGTCGTAGATGATCTGGTGAGTAGGTACCACCGTTAGATGCTAGAGCTAGTATAGATGCAGGGCGCGACATTGATTTTTGCTATACATATGTCGATCTTGCTGATCAAAACCTCCCATGTATGTATGAATCTAGCGACAATTGTTGTTTTTAACATGCAGTTTCATTTTAGTGCATCTGTTCCGTGCTAGCTATTTTCATACTGCAAACGTGGTTTACAGTCAAAATACGTTTGCACTTTGTAGTATCTGGGTTTGCAGTATCTTCTAGAGATGCTCTAAAGTCCCCTTCATCATTGTGCTACTAGATATTTGCTCATGTGAGTGTTTCTCTTTCTTTTTTGCATACGGTTTTCAGTGATTGTGGTTATTGGCATCTTATTTCATAGCGAGCTTTCGAGTAAGAAACCTCATGCCACTGTCCCAACAAGATCATGGTGGCTACATCCAAGGTACACAATTGATCCATCGCTAAAGTGAAGATACATGATAAAACAAAGACGAGCTATTGGAATTTCTAATATTTAGGGGGCAAATACGCGTTACACAGCGGCAGGGCGCAGCGGTGAGCGGGGATGCGCATCAAGGTCGTGTATAGGGTGATGGAGAAGGAGAGGCGCAAGGCCAAGGCGTCGAAAACCCTGCAGGCTGCGCGGTTGCGGCTCCCCATATGTCTACTAGTTCCCACTTCCTAGACAGCCAGCAAGCCGTGTTTGTTGTTTGTTCACGAACGTGGCCAACCCCGTCGGTTGCGCTTCATATACACACACACTCACCTGCATGATCAAGCAGAATAGGCAGAACACGGGTTGAGGACGGCGGCTGAGCTGTCGGCCCTAGGAAAAAAAGTAATCAACTTACTCAGAGGATGGTGTTAGAAAAGAACGCAGATGAACATGACAATGGGCCATGGATGTCGGTGAGTGTATCTAATCATCTAGTCTAGGATTTACTTTCTTCCAATGTCAAAACCAGGCCGAGGGTCTGGGATAGACCGGTAAGTGTAAGGGCATCTCCACCGGGCCGAGCGTGTCCGAACTTATTCGGGCGACGCACGGGGCGTACGTGGCGTCCCAGCGGGACGACCCATTCGGACAAATGCATCCGGCTCGAACCATCCGTATATATAATCTGGGCAACGGTTGCGTCGGTCTAGACGCGCGCGGACAACATGGGTGTCCTGCCCGTTGGTGTCACTGACCTATCCGTCAGCCACCGTTTACCGGCAATATTGATTCAGACGGGTCAGCGACACCGATTCAGACACAACTGCGACATCGATTTAGAGGCGCTGCGCGGAAGGCTGACCGGTGGCAGCTTTCACCATCAATAGCGACAAGACGACGTGCTGACCCATTGGGCGCCGCCTGCGTTCCCGTGCCGGCATTGATGGCGAAGGAGCAGGAAGCTGTGCATGTTCACGGGCGGCTGGACTGTTTAACCCTGCACCGTCGATGCCGTCCTCCTCACCTCTCGCCATCGCAAACCCTAGTCGTCGCCGCCACCACCAATGATGAAGACGTCGTCGTGGCTGAAGAAGGGGAGAAGCAAGCACGACCACGAGGCATCTGGCTCTAGCAGCCAGTGATGTCTACGCACGCTTATATTCTTGTAGACAATGTTGGGCCTCCAAGTACAGAGGTTTGTAGAACAACATCAAGTTTCCATTAAGTGTATCACCCAAGGTATATCAAACTTGGAAAGGAAGTTGTAACATCCCAATTTCAGCAACCCTGATGGAATGTCCAAAAGGCAAAAATCAGGGGGAACAAAAAAAAATTCTTGCATTGTGTGTTTACCTGTTTGCTTGTGCTCAAGCAACTGTTTGTGTATTAGTTGTGTACTCCTCATCTCACCACTATCTTACAAAAACTATTTTATAAAAGAGATGTCTTGGCTCATCTTTCATATTCTCAAATGTTCTGGCATTTCAAAACCCGAGCCAAGATGACTTTGACCCAACTAAATACTTTACTAGTTTCTATTGCCAAAACTATGAAGCCATATATATATATATATATATATATATATATATCTCCTTATGTTTTCAAGACAGAACCTTCAACTACTCTTATCCCTAGGTTTTCCAAAACCTTATTAAAACATTTTCATCTCAATCTTGGTAGAGATACCAATATGTACTTATCTTACTTCAAGCAAAACCCCTTTCAACCTACCCATCCTTACCTCAAGCTGGGCTTGATGGTAACCCTAGTAGTAGTTAGATAAGTGTTAAGATGAATTTCCTTGATCTGCTGGTTGATGGATTGCCTTGATCTGTTGACTGTCTTATTTGCTTAGGAACTAGAGTGAGCTAATCTAGTAGCTCATCCCTTAGGACACAACCCATGCTTGTGATCATCAATCTCAAAGCAAGCATCCAAGTCTGGATCTATCCTAAGCCACTCAAGTGATCATCCCATCCCATGCTTATCTCAATCCAGGGATAATCCCTATTGATGGTTTCCAACCTAGTGGAGATCCAATCCAAGTTTGGATCCCCTTTCTTCAATCTATACCTCAACATCAACCACTTGAGGGAAGGGATAAACCTTGGCCACCCTCTCAATTGTTTCCCTCCTAAACTCTAGTCAAAATCACCAAATCTGCCAAAATGACTAAGTCTAGATTTCTTATCTAGATACCATTTTTGGAGCTCTACCTTTTCCAACCCATGTGCCTTCTTGAGAATGCACTTGAACCATCCTGTAGTACATCATTAGTACTACCAAGGCCCACTCTTGCTCGTGGATAAGTCCTTCTTTTCCCAACTCATCCATGATGGTTTTGTAGTCAAGATATTAATCTTTTCTGCAAATCTTATCATCTTGCCTACTTTGGTAGAAGCTTACTTCTATATGCCACCTCCCCTTGACCAACTATTTGCATGATTAAGATCTACTAATCATGGCCTATCAACTCCCACTTCACTTATTCCCAATGTAACCTGGTGCTTCTTAAACCCACATAGTTTATGATGCTACCTGATGCATCTGTTATGGTAGCCTTATTTTCAACAAAGTTTGCCATATCTTCTAGACCACCTCAAATGCAACCAATCCCAACTATTTCTCCCATGATCATCTATATGACTTGGTCTATCCATCCATATACCCCTTATACCAAGGTGAGCTCTGAGCTAACTAATCCAACCCTGTTTAGGTGGCATCAGAATAACCAAACCCTAGATCCTCCAAGAATCTAGTTTCCCTTCTTTTCACCACTTTTCTTCAAAACCATGGTTTACCTTGATGCCTACATCAAGTTTACATCATCTACCATGGATATAAGCATCCCTAAATAATTCTCCCAAGTATTTGTATTATTAAACTATTTTTATTTCATTCACTTACCAATTCCTCAACAACCTTGTCCTTAAAGGCAAGTTTGTTTTTCTCCACCTCACCTTGCCAACTTAAGGCACATTTGATGCCTACTTTTCATACCCCATCTTTACAACTCAAAAATAAATATTTTTGAGATCATTTATTATTTCTTTTTGCCCTTTTTCATAAATGGCAGAAACAAGAAATAATTCACTAAAAATACTTTTCCACCGCAATAAATCCCAATATAATTATCCAATGTGTTATGGTATTTAGGACCATATCACATAAAAAACCAAGCTTGTCCAATGTAAAAAATATCATCTTATCTTCCATAATCTATTTTTGCACTTTTTGAAGAAGTGCATTTAAATGGGATTATAATCTCTAGAAAAATCACATTTAAATCATGGAGAGATTATTTGATCCACTCCACCTACCAGTACCATTTCCACACTTTTCCCAATACAAATTTATCAACTTCCTTCACAAGCCTCCACTTGATCAACATTTTGCAAACCAAGCAAACTTGTTTCAAACTAACTCCAAACACCACCAAAGCTTGTCAAGTACTACACCACAGCATCCTCCCTCAATCCTGGTCGACCACCTACTGTAGCATCTTGACCACTTGTCCTCTTATGTTTGTTTATGAGGGAGACCAAAGTCATGTCCTATCCAACCATTAAAACTTGTGTAGCTGCAGCACCCCCACCTCCTCTATGTCCCCTAGCACGACCAGGGCCCCCTCTCTCACCTCCCCACCGCCCCTATTGCCCAATGGCTAAGCCCTAGCCTTTCCCCAAGCTCATACATGAGCTATGTCCACCATGGACCCTCCCTTCCCAAAATAAAAGGGGCACATGCCACCCCCAGCACACCCCTCGCCCTCATTTGCCCCCAGCAGCCTCCCCAGAGCTCCCCCTCTCCCTCCTTCCCTCTCCTCTGGACACAAGAACAAGAAATGGCCATTTCGACCATTGTTTAGAGCAAGCTTGAGGTGCCTTTCCCCTTCCTCCTCTCCACCTGCATGTCACCTCCAGGCCACCCTTTACCCATGATCTACCATCCCCAAGCTCCCTAGCTCCTCCCTAGCCTTGCATGCTCCTGGAGAGTAAGATCTTCTCATCTCGGCCTATACCACGAATCCGAGCAAGCCATCCTCTCCCGAGCTCCTCTTCCCCTCCATTTCATCCAGGTATGCTCCCCTCCCCTCCCTGCTGCTAACCCTGCTCTCTGTTTGACCCAGGACCGCATCAGGACGCCTCCCCAACGAGCTCCCGAGCATCACTGTGGGCGCAGACACGAGAGTCCCCTCTAGGCGTGGAACCAGGCCGTGCCGCCCCTTGCCGGACTGCCCACGACGCGCCGCGTCGCCCTGACCCGCCGACGTCGTCTCCCTCCGGTGAGCCTCCCCAATGCTCCCTCCCCTCAGCTAGGATTTCGCTCTCGCCGCCGCCGTAGGGAGGAGGATGACGGTCGTGGACCGTCGATCCCCTTCTAATCCTACGCCCCAGGGAGCTCGATACCCCTTCGGCCACTCCCTCAGGATGACAGGCGGGCCCCACCATGCGGTGCTTTACTCCCTCCTGCTCGCTGCACTCTCGTGCGTTGGGCTGGCCGAAGGCCTCATGGCCCAATTAGTCATCAGATCTGGCCTAGGGTATCTCCCCTCTTATTTCTTTACTTTCATATCTGAAAACTGCCAGTTTAGTTTTAATGCAAACAAAAATGTAGAAGAGCCAAACAAATCTGGAAAATATTTTTCCCAGATACTCCAGTCTCTTTTCTAACATGCAGACTTGATTCTGGACTAATAGGAAGAATAAAATAAAAATTATAAATCATACACTAAGATCTGTCTAGAACCCCAAAGTATTTTTCCAAAAAGTTTGGCATCTCCAAATGGGGTAAATCCAACTTTTACTAAAATAGAATAACCATACCATTCAGTTCCCACTGTCCCCACCTTATTTTGTTTCCTAGAATTCAGATAGCAAAATTATCAAAAACAGAGCCTTCCTGCCTTTAGGAAATTCCCTAGGTCAAACCAAGTGGAGTTCTGACCTAATTACAACTCTCAGATGACACACACATCTATATCCTTCATAATCTAGCAGCTCATAATTTTATGAGTCTCTGTGCTTTTTAGTGAATTAAACTCTTCTGTGCATGGTTTATTCACTAATAAAAACATTACAGTAGCTCTGTAAATCCAAAAAGGTTGACTCCAATTTCTACCGAAAGGTCTCCTCAGTACCTAACATGTATACTTGGAATAAACTATAAAGATGTAGTAGATTAAATCTGATGAGGAAGACAAATCTGGTCCAGTACTACCATTGGGAATTTCTCAAGGGAATTATAGTAATTTTTTTGAGGAGATTCCAACTCCTCTTGATTCAGTCCATCAAATACTAACTTTTCACCCAAGGAAATAATTTTTGGAACCCCAGAGAAGTTTTGGTGAATTATTTCCTAAAACTAGAGCTTTAATCACTATAAAATCCTTTATAAATCAAGGGAAATTGATAAAATAGTGAAACCACTTTTGTTGGCTTCATTTTATCAATACCTATCTGATGATATCATTTTTATACAATGGTAGCATACAGATCAAGTCCTTGAGCAAAAACCTTCTCATAGGTAGTTCCTAGACTCTAAATCCAAAGGCATCTTTTCCCTAAGGCCTCCAAATCTTCTTCCATCCAATCACATCAAACCTCCAATATCTTCCTGATATATATCCTGTAGTTATCCTTACTTGCTGTATGGTTTGATGTTCGTATGCCTTGCATTGATTGGTGTATTGTTTGTTAGCATGTATGCTCGATAACGACGATAGTTGCGATTGTGTGACACCAAGAAGAAGGAAGCATCGGGGTTATATTTATTAATTGTTGATTATTGGTTTTCTGGTATTCTAAAGAAGTCAAGGGCCATCTCGCTGGTCATAGGCAAGCCACCATTCCTGAACTCCTATGTTAACCTACTCCTGTTTATCAACTGTTTTATATCTCGTGTATGAACTGCATGATTAAAGGCATGTTTTGTTTCAAATAAAAAGACGTGAGTAACTTGGCTCCTCCAAGTTATGGATGAGTTTCCATTAGGACACTTACACTATTGACACCTATTTTTACCCCTTTAGATCGAGGCTAAGATGCTTAACATCTTCCCTCTTGGAACCCACGGATTTTCAAATGATAAAACTATTTTGGGTTTTTAACCTATTACAAAGTTTTCAAATTAAAACCCTTGGAAAGAGGCATCGTTTCCAAGTGGAAGTTTTACTAAAATAAGATATGAGGTGGATGAATAGGAAGTCAAGCTAGAGAAAGAGAAGGGATGTTCTAAGCCAATGTCCGGAACAATTTTATCCGTGCAACCACATTACCCCAGACGCTGGGCCATAGCTCATAGTTTGTGGTCTTTAGCCCGGTCTGCTCGTACTCGCTAAAGGGAAGAAATCCTATGAAATTCGGACTGCCATGGGCAAGGTACCGGTGCAGCAATTGGGTCTCTCGCGGACCGTATGACTTTTGGTTAGTACGGGAGGAAGTTATTGTCACTATTGCTACCGGTCAAACTACGGTTTGGAGGTAGGGGTCAGTACGGGAGGAAGGACCAGGGTTGTCGTACCCCATACTCATACCGGAGAGAACAACCCAAAAGGAAAAGTCATCGTTGCTAGGGATGGATAAATGAAAAGTCTAAGTTTGATTATCCGAGCCCATGTCTACCGTGTGTAGCAGGCCGTGGTTTTATCCCGAGGGATGTATTGATTCTTGTGGGTAAAGTGTGCAAACTCTGCAGAGTCTAATCTATTCGAATAGTCGTGTCCACGGTCAAGGACGGTTGGAATGACAAGTGATAGGAGGACCCTTCGGTTATGTTGAGATGAACAACAAGGATGTGAATTGGTCACGAGGAAAAGATAAGAATGAAATTGGTTTTGACCAGAGATGGTCGATAGGGTTTTAAAAAGGGTTTTACAACAAAACTGTTTTTAATTCTTTTTAACAAGGATGTGGAGATGTCTGGATTTTCTAAAAGGAGGCATAATTTGTAAAAACTCTTTTTCAACAAAGATATAGAGATGCCAATGTTAGGTCTTTCAGAAAACAACTTAGTATAGAGCTATCTCGCCACGGCCAAATATGCATTATCTTTGTTACCATGTCTCGGTGGTTTGCGAGTACATTCAAAGTACTCACCCGCATTGTCCCTGGCTATTTACTTGGCTAGATTGCAGATGTTAAGAAGCGATGAAGGTGCTGACGTCTATGCGATCTAGGTTGTCTTCCTAGTCATTTGCCTGTAGGTTAAGGCACGGGCTCTGCGCTGAAGACTTCCGCTACTTGTGTTGTAATTTCCATAATGGCCCCTTTGTAAGTTTTTGAACTCGTTACTTTATGGATGATGTAATGGGACTAGTCGGTTATGCTCACGGCTCACTGATCATGGGAACGTGAATTGTATGCATAACAGGCATTCTCGGACCGTAAATCCGGGGTGCCGCAGAAGTGGTCAAAGGTATCCCTCTCAAGTAACACTGCAATCAAGATACAAGAAGTCTCTTGTGTCCCCAACACACCCAATACACTTGTAAGGTGTATAGGTGCACTAGTTCGGTGAAGAGATAGTGAAATACAAGTAGTATGGATGATTATAAGACAACAGTGCCAGAAAAGAGCTTGACAGGGAGGAAGAGACTAAAGGCAATTTGAAATAAAGATGGCAGCAAGCAAACATGTAACAAGACTAGTTGTAAACGGTGTTTCAATGCTTAGAAACAAGGCCTAGGGATCATACTTTCACTAGTGAACACTCTCATATAATTAACTTCTCTTCATGATACTACTTTGAACTACTCTCCGGTTGGACAACTTTAATCCATGGTAGGGCTATATAGCACACCTCAAAGTTCGCATTCCCCATCTAGATAACCCCACACCATCACCTTGAGCGCTAGATGGATCCAACAAACACCACAATTTCATAGAGACAACCAACTCAAAATATAAATCATGACAAGTATTTTAGTAATCTTTAGCCTAAGTGCCACACGGTGTGCACACTGTCACCTTCACACACGTGGGGATAGATGGAGATTAATTAAAGCACTTATGTAGTAGAGTAGATCTACTTGATTACAAAGCTCATGACCACAATAAGATCACTCATAGAAAGAGACATGAACACATAGCTACCGATGGAGCCCTTAGCCACGAGGAAGAACTACTCCCTCCTCATCATGGGAGCCAGCAACGGTGATGGAGATGGTGGTGGAGATCGATGGAGATGGCTCCGAGGGCAATTCCCCATCCCGGCAGGGTGCTAGAACATAGACTTCTGTCCCTGAATCTCCTCTTCGGTGGCAGCGGCGCCACGGAACTACCAGGATGATGGACAGCAGTAAGTCTATGACAATTAGGATCACACTCCATCGTCAGCATTACCTGTGACCCTGAAGATGGAGCTTCGACCATGCTACCCTTTTTATTATTCCGTTGTGTTGATTGTATTAATACTGGATCATGAGATCTTTTATTTGTAAGACCTTTATTATGGTTTGTAATGGATAATGTAGTGTGGTACCAATTCTGTTATGTCTCGCAAAAATGATAATCCTGGGATTGCGAGGTATGGCATAACAGGCATCTGGGATTAAAAATCTAGGTGTTGATAAGTTGGTATCAGAGCCATGCTGACCATAGGAGACCCTAGTTACAATGGACGCTTGAATCAAAAAAACTTAGTTTCAAAACAAAAGAAGTGAGTATTTATGAAAACCTATTCTCATTCTTATCATTGAGATCCTTTCAAGAAAATTTATGTTCCTCAAAAATTCTTGCAAATCTTACATAAAATTTGACACACATGATCACTCTACTAACTTACTTATCCTACATTCTTATAGATGGAGGTCAAGTATAGAAAGTTCTACCAGTTGGGCAATAGAGGACAGCTCATCTTCAAGCATGATTTATGTTGGAGATATGCCCTAGAGGCAATAATAAAAGTTGTTATTATTATATATTTGTGTTTATGATAAATGTTTACATTCATGCTATAACAGTATTAACCGGAAACATTAATACTTGTGTGATTTGTAAACTAAATTAGAGTCCCTAGTAAAGCCTCTTTGTAATACTAGCTTGTTGGTTAATAGATGATCGTAGTTTCCCCGATCATGAACATTGAGATGTTGTTAACAACAAGATCATATTATTAGGAGAATGGTATGATGGACGTACTCCTATAGATAAGCGTAGCATAAATATCAAGTCATTTCAATAGTTCATTTGCTATAAGCTTTCTGATACATAGTAACCTAATTCCTTCGACCATGAGATCATGCTAATCACCATCACCGGAAGGATACTTTGATGACATCAAACGCCACGCCGTAACTGGGTGGCTATAAAGGTGGCATTGAGTGTTCGGAAAGTATGTGTTGAGGCACATGGATCAAGAGTGGGATTTGTCCATCCATATGACGGATAGATATACTCTGGGCCCCCTCGGTGGAATGTCATCCAATTGGCTTGTAAGCATGTGACTGGCTCACAAGGTATCACATATCACGGGAACGAGAAAATAGTACTTATCGGTAACGAGGTTGAACTAGGTATGCAGAGATACCAACGATTAAAACCTCGGATGAGTAAACTATCATGAGACAAAGGGAAATTGGTATCGTATGTAAGTGGTTCATTTGATCGCAAATTAATCGTAGAAATATGTGGGAGCCATATGAATTTCTAGATTCCTCTATTGGTTATTGATCAGAGAACTGTCTCGGTCATGTCCGCATAATTCACGAACCGTAGGGAGACACACTTAAGGATTCGATGTTGTTTAGTAGATATGGAATGTTAGTAGGGATACCAAATGTTGTTCGGAGTCTCGGATGGGATCTGGGATATCACGCGGAGATCCGGAATGGTCCGGAGAATAAGATTCATATAAGGAAAGTCCAATTCTGGAGTTCGGGAAAGATTCCGATGTTTTCATCAGAGAGGTTCTAGAAGGATCTAGAAGGTTCACCGGTCCGGAAGGGGAATGGTCCATGAATGTGTCATGGGTAAGTGGAATGATTGGATCATATCTTAGGTCATTTGGTGTGGACATTTGCAAGAGATAATTAAAGCTCTAAATTGAAAGTCAAATGGGAAGTTTGAAAAGTCAAACTGGAACAATGGTTTCCTAGTGGAAGAAGGAAAGAATCCTTCTCTCAATCCAACTCGGGTTTGGGTTTGGATTCAAACCCCCCTCCCAAGGCTGCCCCCTCTCATAAATAGAGGGGGAGGGCTGCCCCAAACACACAAGCCCTAGCCCTCCCACACCCAAGCCGCCACCGCCGCGCCTCGCCGCCGCTGGTCCGTCGTCGCCGCCCTAGCCGCCGCTGACACCTCCTCCTCCTCCCGGTCTTCTAAACCCTAGATCACCGGGAAACCCTAGATCCACCATAACTCGCACCGGCTTAGGCGAAGCCCTGCAGTATCTTCCCTCTACTTCCGACACCACGCCGTTGTTCTGCCGGAATCACGAGGGGAGAACTACAACCTTCGCTGCCTGCTGGAACAAGGGAGAGGAAGGTCTTCATCGAGTACCGAACGTGTGACCGACTGTGGAAGTGCTGCCGGAACGCAGCGCCGGAAGGATCGTCTACGCCATCTTGAGATCGGCAAGTGTACGACTACATACCCACGAGAATCTGCTCTCGTTAACCGCTTTGGAATCTTCAAGGGTGAGTACTCTAATCGACTCGTTGCTACAATCTAGTAGATAGATCTTGGCTTGTTTGTTTGCATGCGGTAGAATTTTTTTGTTTTCCATGCTACGAACCCCTACAGTGGTATCAGAGCCGTGTCTCTATGTAGATCTGTTGCACGAGTAGAACACAATGGTTATTGTGGGCGGTGGTGCTTTTATTATCAATTGCTTTTTGTGTACTTTGCATCTTGCGGTATGATGGGATGAAGCAGTCCGGGCTAACCTTACATGACATCGTTCATGAGACTTGCTCCACGCTTAACATGCAACTTGTATTGCATAAGTGGCTTTGCGGGTGTCTGTCTCTCCCATCATAGTATAGATTCAATTTACAATGGGCACTTGATAGTTCAAACATCAACGTTGTGGTTCTTGTTCGTAAGTTGGAACGACACTTATTGAAAGCCCCAAACCACGTAAAATATGCAAAGAAAATTAGAGGTGTCTAACTTTGTTTTGCAGGGGTGTGCTGTGATGTGATATGGCCATGATTGTGATTATATATGATGTATGCAATGTTCCTTATTGTAAGTCGGCAACCGGCAGGAGCCATATGCGTGTCTATTCAAAGTAGTTGTAATAGTTGATGCTGGTGGACGACAACCATGAAGCAGCGCCATTGACCTTGACGCCATGCCGGTGATGATGGAGATCATGTTCGTGCTTGAAGATGGAGATCGGAAGCACAAGAAGAAAGGCCATATCATATCACATATTATGAATTGCATGTGATGTTAATCCTTTTATGCATCTTGTATTGCTTAGTTTGTGATGGTAGCATTATAAGATGATACCTCAAGCACAAAAATTTCAAGTTATAAAGTGTTCATCCTTAGTAAGCACCGTTGCTAAAGCTTGTTGTTTCGAAGCACCACGTGATGATCGGGTGTGTTAGATTCTACGAGTGTATACAACGTGAGAAAGCCATATTTGCTCATGCAGAAGCTAAGGTTTGATCTTGATGAGCCTAGCATGTACAGACATGGTCTCAGAACACGGATCACCAAAAGGTAAAGCATGAGTCATATAGTAGATATGCTGAACATGTTGATTGTTCGCCATTGAAGCTACATCAACTCTCGTGATGATCGGTTTTGATGTGGTGGATTTGGTTCGTGTGATCACTAAAGCAATGCGAGGGATATTATTTTGAGTGGGAGTTCATTTAGATTAATTTAACTATTAATTAGAACTCAATTTGTCATAAAATTAGTCTAAACTATTGCAAATATGTTGTAGATCAATGGCGGTCCCTACCATCAATTTTAATGCGTTCCTAGAGAAAGAAAAGTTGAAAAACAATGGAAGCAACTTCGCGGATTGGTTCCGCAATTTGAGGATTGTCCTCAATGCTGGTAATTTGACCTATGTGCTGGATGCACCGCTGGGTGACCCGCCTGCAGCTGATGCTACCGATGAGGTAAAGAATATTTTCCTCGCTCGGAAAAATCAGTACTCCATAGTTCAGTGTGCTATCTTGTATGGTTTGGAATCGGAGCTTCAGAAAAGGTTTGAGAACCATGACCCACATGATATTTTCCGTGAACTCAAAATGATATTTGAGGCTTACGCGGCAGTTGAGAGTTATGAGGCTTCTGAAAAGTTCTTTAACTGCAAGATGGAAGAGGGAACCTCCGTCAGTGAGCACGTGCGTAAGATGTCTGGGCACGCAAGCAAGCTTCAAAGCTTAGGTATAGTGATTCCTAATGCTTTGGGGATTCACCGTGTCCTCCAATCACTCCCACCAAGTTACAAGAACTTTGTGATGAACTACAATATGCAAAACATGGACAAGTCGTTGGCCGAACTCTTCTCCATGTTAAAGTCTGCAGAAGTGGAGATCAAGAAAGAGCACCAAGTGTTGTTGGTCAATAAGACCACCAAATTCAAGAAGCAAGGCAAGTATAAGAAAAGGGAAACTTCAAGAAGGGCGGTAAGAAAGTTACCGCGCTGGCAAAGAAGACCAAGGCTAGGCCTAAGCCTGATACTGAGTGCTTTTACTGCAATGGAGAAGGTCACTGGAAGCGGAATTGCCCTAAGTACTTGGCGGATTTGAAGAACGACAACATAAAGAAGAAAGGTGTCATATCCCAAGATTTTAGAAATTGGTCCTAGAATTTTTTTTGCATTCTCATGATATTCATCAGCATTGCATTGCATATTTGCATCAATAAAAATCCCTAAATATAAATAAAGTACTAATACCCTAAATAGTATATGCCACTTTGTTCCTAAAGAGAATTAAATTGGCTTTATAAAAACCCATTGTTGCTAAGGCATCGATTATTGATAATTATAGCTTAAAAAGATCCAATTAATATTACAAAATTTTAGAAACAAAATTGAGCTCATTTGGAGCTATTATGAAAAAGTTATGAAATAAATACAAACAAATAAAGATATAAATAAAATAAAATAAACAAGGATTTATCAATCCACTATTTGCAAACTAGTAAAAAGATTATAAATATGATCCTATAATGATCTATATAATTTTAGAAAAATTTAGAAACAAGAATCATATCATTTGAAGTTCGTATGCAAAAGATATGAGGGTAACAAGTAAATAGAAAAAGAAAAAAAATCTAAGCGGGCCGGCCCAGCTAGCCAGCCAACCGGACCCAACCAGCCACGCACATACAGATCGATCCCAGGTCTGCTTTAAAAAGCGTGCAAAACAGTTTTTGTCAAACTCTTATATCTTTTTATCTACAACTCCGAATCGACTTCCATTTATTTCTACTTGTTTCCTACTCCAAGACCTATCTCTACACCATCCTAAATCTCCATATAAACTCGTGGAGCCAGAGCTGTACGAGTTTCCCTTCTTCAAATCCCGAATCTATACATGCCCGAATCTTATTTCGTTTATTCACCCATCTAGACTTCGTCGTTTGCCTTCGGTCAAAAAACGAAAGTTGTAGATCTCGTCGAAATCTTTCAATCCCGAGAAACCTCACCTATTTTCATCCACCACAGTCGGAGAATTTCGCACCGCAATATTTTAGATATGACGGTGTAAATCCCAGATGTACTCGCCCTCGTTTCTTCAAATCCAAATTTCGTTGGTGAGAAGGTAGGACTAATGATTCCCCATAACTTTCATGTTTTAAGTTTTTCAATTTGATCTATGGATTTGTCTCTCTAACACAGATCTATTCCTTGTCTATTCTGAGCCAAAATCTGGTCAATCTCCTCTCCTAACCACTGGATCTCATCCCAACGGCCAGCATTAGATCGATTCCGCGAAGGGGTACGAGCCAACCGGATCTCGCCACGTGTCAACGCCAGGTCAGCCCCGCGTCCCAGTCAGCATAGAATATTCCCAGGGAATATTCCCTGTATATTTGAAATTAAATTTAATTTGCAGAAAATTGTGTAAACTTGCAAAAATCATATAAAAATATCCGTAGATCCAAAAATAGCAAATAATATATCAATGATTCAAAAAAACGTGTAGAATATTAATATGGCATTAGATTCAACCTTTACATTATGCGTTTATTGCAGTAACTTAATTAGTTTTAATGGTATTTTAGGTTAATAAATTCATAGGAAATTATCTGTAACTCCGAAAAATATGAACAATATATAAAATTGAAGCTACTATAATGTAGATTAGTAATATCTCGTTGGATCCAGCCTTTGCGGATTATTTACCTCGTAGTGATTTAATTAGTTTTAATGGCCTTAGAAATCATTAAATTCATAGTAAATTATTTGCATATCACAAAAATATAAATGATATACCGATGGAAAGCTAGTTCCATGTAGATCATCAGTGTGCAAATGGTTCAGGCAAATACTGTAAGGTTTCGCAGCAATTAAATAAATAGATTAATGGCTTATTTAGAGTATTAAAATCATAGTAATTCGAATACTGCTCAGAAAATTACAAATAATATGTCCCTGGAATCACAATTCCGTGGAGATTACAGATATAATTTTATTTTGATTTTTAGGCAACAAAAACTATATGAATCATTTAAAACCTAGTAAACACTATTTAAATCAGACAAAAGATCTATAACTCCGATAGGGTGAATCCAACGCCTACTGATTCGTATTAACGTCCTCTATCCAGTAAACCCAAGAAACAAATTTAATTCGACAGTTAGAACATGTGTTACAACAGAACTATTAAAAACCCTATATTGGCAAGTAATTATTAATAACAAGTAGTCCATTGCATTAATTGTCCTCTTGCATGCATCATACTTCAGTATTGTTTAGAGAACTAAAGTAACAACCATTGTGACTTATTAAATTGTCATGCATGCATTTGTTGCATTTGTTTGATCTCTATGTGCTATTGTTTATGTTGTATGCAATTGTTTGATCGATAGATTGTGAGGAGTGCAACGTGTGTGATTGCAACAAGTGCTTGAACGACTTCAACTATAACCAAGGCAAGTAGATGCTACTTTGTTCATGATATTGTCCTACTATTTTCAATGCATTGTTGTGTATTTTGTAGATGCATGTGTAGGAAAGTACTATCGCTATGTTATGTCCTATTATGTGGTAGGATTTTCCTGTAGATGAGCCACCGTTGGTAGATATGCTTAGCCATGCTATGATGAATGAGGGCTGGGTTACATCACTAAAAGTTGTTTCTAAATGTGTTGGTTTGCGAAAACTAAAAACAACTCAATCAATGAATCTCCTGGGTGTGATGGGATTGATAATTTTTGGTGGTATCATTGCGGAAAGGCACCCAGGTATCAAGAAAAAATTATTGGCTTCTCTATTTGGTAGCTTACGTGTACAACCATATGCCAATAATGGAATGGGCAGTTGGTTGGACTCAGTAGGTTGTGGTAACTCGAACCCACGTATCCAGAGATGTAGAATTTTGGTAGGTTGGACCGGTGCGTGTCGGGTTTGGGGAGCTACTTCCCGAACGGTTCCTTCTTGGACTTCTCCCTATCATCACCCAATATGAGACTGGTGGTACGAGCTGGGCTCGCCAAGTCACATGGGTAAAGTGTACTAACCCCTACAGGATGTATAAACTAATCGATTAGCCGTGTCCCCGGTTATGGACATCTGAGTTGCTTGATATTGAGTTCATGACATGTTTCTCGCTCATTCTAATTTCCTAATTGCTTTAATGTTGATGGGTTAACTTAATTGGGATATTTTCAAAGAAAATCAAAAACTGTTTATGAAAGTAGGACAAAGTTATTTGCAAATGCAAGCTAGCCATAGCTCCACTTGCCAAATATGCATGTAGATGTTAGCTCTATTGTCTCCTTTAATAGCTCTACTTGCCATACATTCTAAGTATTGACCCTTCGGGGCTGCTACGTTTTATGTTGCAGGTTATTATTCCAATTCTGAGTGATCGAATAGGTCGCGATACTTGTCGTGGTATTGCCGACGAGTACGACATGGAGAGGTCCTCACAGTGCGTGTTTAGAGACGTGGGGTAAGGCGGACGGTTGACGGGTACGAGCTAACACAGCTTACCCAGGTTTAGATCCCACGACGGTGGCGGAATCCTACTCTTGCTATAAATCACTATAAGGGCAATACGCCGAGTTATAGAGATAGGTTCACTGTGCGAGGTTGTATGAAGTTGTGTATGAGATTGTGCCCTAAAGGCTCCCATAGGCCCGACTTATATAGTCGCCAGATCCTAGGGTTACAGGGAAAAGTCCTAGCCGGACAGGTTACAGAGTCCTACACCATCTATCACTAGTCTTGTGTATCTTGCACTCCAAGGCTCCGGGTACGCTGGTGACTCCACCGTAGTCTTCCTTTATCCGGCATGGGCGTCCCTTCTGGATCCACCTAACTGGGCTACCCAGCAGGCCACAGGCCATGCTACCGACTATGGGCCACCCGGGTTAGTCGGACAAGAGACATGCTATGAGGATACCCATATAGCATATCCCCAACAGTAGCCCCCGGAGAACTCCGAGATCTTGCGCCGTCTTGCCTCTTCTCGTGGAATGATCCGTCTAGATGGGTGTCGGTAAATCGTCAAGCAATATCTTGTAGTCCTCCCAAAGAACCCTGCAAAGGTTTCTCCGTCTTCTATGAGTAAGTCGGAGAAATGTTGAATCTTCCGTCGTACTCTTCCATAGTCGGATTAAATCCGTCCATGCCGGAATCTTCGATGCGACGGCTCATCTACCCGTGTCAGCTATGACGACGTAGGCTTAGGTCAGCGATGCCTCGTAACTCACACATGCAGAGAATGCAATCATATCCGATTTTCCCGCGCGAGCAATACGAATCGTTGGCGGTGGCGGTTGGAGATGTGGCAAAATTACCGCGCACGTTCATGAACACGTCGTCTACGCGACAACCATCCGATTAGCTGCACGAATCTTGACGCAGAGTATGATAAATAGTAACCGTGGGACACTTTCCACTTTTTACCTCATTCCTCTCGCGCCATCGTCTTCTTCCTCCAGTCGCACGCCTCCTCGAGATCTCCGCGAGAAACCTTGAAAACCCTAGCTTCCACTCGTGTCAGTCGCATCCTTCCAACACTCCATGGCCAGCAGCAGCTCCTCCCCATCGATGGCGGCGTCGAGCGAAGCCGCGACGAAGCCGGCGAGCTGCGTCGTTGTGCCCCCAGAGGGCCTGGTCATCCCCGCATCGGTGGTGATCGAAACCACCGGCGGCGACCATAATCCGGCAGCGCTAGAGCCACTAGAAGAAGAGCCAGACTCGCATAAGGGCGATTGGCGAGGCTCGGACATCACCGACCGCGACATCCAGGAGATGGTCGCCGAAGGCTACCTCCCCGCGACGGAGGGGCTTGCCTGGCGGGCGGCGCCTGCCGGCGAGGTGACACCTTCTCCCCAAGCCGGATAAAAGGTGTACCTCAAAGCTCAGCTGGTACGCGGCGTTTCCCTGCCCATCTGCCACTTCTTTCTCTCCGTCTTGAACCACTACAAGGTCCACACCCACAACCTCTCCCCCAATAGCATCTTAGTGCTTAGCAACTTCGCGGCACTTTGCGAGGGTTACCTAGGGATTAGGCCTAGGTTAGACTTGTTCGTGTACTTCTTCACCGTCAAACGTGAAGCCGGACATAGTAAGGATGAGCTTAGGAACTGCGGCACCATAAGCTTCAAGATTTGACCTGGCCGGCGGTTCCCCTACATCGTCGGCCACGAGTCCTGCAAAAACTGGCAGCGGACGTACTTTTATGGCCCCGACATTCCTTTGGCGGGCCGAGAAGTAACGTACCCGGACTTCGTGGATGGAGCCGCCGCTGAAGTTTCCACATGGAGATCCCATGCCTCCCTGCCCTCCGACCTCGACGCTTCTCGCACAATAAGGCGGATCGAATGGTTCGTAGAGATGGGTTTGACCGGCTTGGACCTAGCCATGTGCTGGTTCATCAGGCGAATCCAACCTCTGCAGCACCGCGCGAAGTTCATGCACGAGTATACTAGTGATCGAAGGGATACCCTGCGGATCTCTGTGGATAACTTCTCGAGCGACTCCGTCAAGCTCCGCCTGAAGGACATCGTCAAGGTGAAGGATAAGAAGCGTGGCTTCACCATCACCTACGACATGTTCGTAGACGGCAAGTGCCCAAAGGTAGATGTATATTTTCCGTGTACGACATATGCTCCAGTTTCTCTGTCTTGCCAACACCAGTTTATCTAACACGGTGATTTCTTACTTAACAGCTTAGCGATCTAGATGAGGACAACCTGGATGCCCAAATCTATGATCCAAAGATGAAGGAAGTCACGGTCGTGTCCGACGACGATGTCCCGTTGGCGCGAAAGCGGAAGATCTCCACCTCTGACGCTGCCGACGGAGGCAAGAAGAAGATGGAGGGTGGAGCCTCTAAAAAGACTACCGCCGCCCTGGAGGCGGAAAAGAGAATAGCCACCGGGATTTTCGCCAAAGCGCCCCCCCTAGTGTAAGCTTATCATTCTCCGACATTGTCTATCTGTCTGTTCTGTTCCTGTACTTATGCATTTTTCACGTTTCAGGAAGAAAGCCACGACCAGCCTCAAGAAGACCTCCAAAACTTTGGGGGCTTCTAGAAATATCAAGGATATGCTGCATCGCGATGCCTCCCCCGTCATCGCCCATGCTACTCCTGTCGTCAAGCCTTCCTCTGCCCCGACAAGCTCTCAAGCCCAGGGGGCACCAGTCCCTTCTGCCATGGAAGTGGATTCTGGCGCCTCTACCGAACTCGTTGTTGTCGGCGAGCAGGCGACACAGGAGAGCACTGCTCTACAAATGGCTGAAGCTCCGGCTAAGGATGCCATCGGTAGCGGCAAGGTGGTAGTGGGAGCTGGTACCTCTGCCGAAGGCGGCGCCCCCGCTCCCCAGAAGCCCTTTGAGTTCCCGAAGATAGTTTACCCGGCGCTCACGCCGAGTAACACAACTCTGGTTCCTGGAGGAGTGTCGTCGTCTCCGACGTGCGATATTGAGGAGCTTCTCCGACAAGCGGACATCTTGCGAGGAAATAGCGTCTCCTTTTGCAAGCTGTTAGCCGAGAGTGCTACAAACCTCAAGATTATTGCACTTGTAAGTTTTACTTTACCTTTTGCATTTCATATGAGTATCCCACTGTAGCCCCTGAGGATGTAAACGAAAAACCATAGGTTTTGCATCTATATGCTCTAAGAGTGACTAAGTTAGAAAGAACTCTCACTGTAGCCCCCAAGCATTTATATGGAAAAAACTATTCTGACTAGATGCTTTAAGAGTAGCAAACGCAGTGTTTATAATTTTCAATACTGTAGCCCCCAAGCTTCTAGTTGTAACTGAATGAGTTCCGACTAGATGCTTAAAGAAAAGCTAAGCATTTTCTGAGTTAAAATTTTATACTGTAGCCCCCAAGCTTCTAATCGAGAACTAAATTAGCTCCGACTAGATGCTTAAAGAAAAGCTAAGCATATTGCTAAGTTAAAAACTCTCGATGTAGCCCCCGAGCGCCTAGGTGGAAAGTTTCCGACTAGGTGCTCCAAGTAGACTAAACAACGGTTTATGTTGGGGATATGCTATATGGGTATCCTCATAGCATGTCTCTTATCCGACTAACCCGGGTGGCCCATAGTCGGTAGCATGGCATGTGGCCTGCTGGGCGGCCCAGTTAGGTGGATCCAGAAGGGAGGTCCATGCCGGATAAAGGAAGGCTACGGTGGACTCACCAGCGTACCCGGAGCCTTGGAGTGCAAGATTTACAAGACTAGTGATAGACGGTGTAGGACTCTGTAACCTGTCCGGCTAGGACTTTTCCCTGTAACCCTAGGATCTGGCGACTATATAAGTCGGGCCTATGGGAGCCTTTAGGGCACAATCTCATACACAACTTCATACAACCTCGCACAGTGAACCTATCTCTGTAACTCGGCGTATTGCCCTTATAGTGATTTATAGCAGGAGTAGGATTCCGCCACCGTCGTGGGATCTGAACCTGGGTAAGTTGTGTTACCTCGTACCCGTCAACCGTCCGCCTTACCCCACGTCTCTAAACACGCACTGTGAGGACCCCTCCATGGCTCGTCGGCAATACCACGACAGTTGGCGCCCACCGTGGGGCAAGAGGCGCTTCAGGCTCTTCAGCGGGCGAGGACCAAGATCTTCGCAGGAATCGGCGAAACCGTAGCCATCGGCCGTGTTCTCTTCTCCGGCAACGTTCCGATCGTCCCTCCTGACGAGTTCTGGATCCCGGCGAAAACGAACCCTACGCGGTGTTTGATCGTTCCTATCGGAGACATCCACCTCTTCATCGGCGAAACCGACTCGGGCACTAATTCCCTGGGAGTCGGAGAAGCATCAAGACCCGCACGAACCGCCTACGGGCAGGACACGTTCGCGGAAGGATCGATGTCGAATCTCTCCTCGGAGTTTGCCGACAAAGATCGAAAAGCATCAAGACCCGCACGGACCGCCTACGGGCAGGATACGATCGCGGAAGGATCGATGTCGGATCTCTCCTCGGAGTTTGCCGGCAAAGATCAGAAAAATTCAAGACCCACCCAAACCGCTCCTGTGCAGGATATAAAGGTGGAAGATCACTATAAATCCGCCGTCTTTGTCCATGCGTCTGGACAGCAGAGATCCAAGTTCGTCGGCGTGGTTACCATCTTTGATCTGGCGCGCTGCATTCAGAGAGAGGGCGAAAACCCCCGCGACTACCTCGCCAGGTGGCTCCGTATACGGGCCGACCTAGCGAATTACCCCGATGATAACGCTTTGTATCACTTTGTGGAAGGACTGGACCGCGGCACACTTCTCCGACATTCTTTATGTCGGCAGCAGGCAACAGGACGCCTTACCCTCGAAGAGATGGTGAGCACCGTCAACAGCTACGTGGCAGCTGACGCAGTAGCCCAGATGGAGCTTGCGCTCAGAGACGGAGAACCTCTGGTTCAGCAGCCGGCGCCACCGCCTCCGGCCGTCATCATCGTAGCAGCACCACAACCTCCAGTCATCGTCGAGGCCGTTGCACCTCCATCGCCCGTCATCGAGGAAGTCCTGGCACCCTCCGACTCTGTCATTGACGCACTTTATGCTGATTTTAGTGCAGATTCAGAGGAGGTAGATTTCAGTCCAGAAGAGCTAGACTCTGCTATGCAGGAGATGGAGGAGGAGTACTCACGCGACGAGCAAGCTAACAACACCGTCATGTCTTGAGGGGTGTTCGTCACCATTGGGACATGATGAATGAAGATCACCCGGGCAAGCTCCGCCTACAGTGCTGGAAAAGGGGAAGGGGCCACTTATTGCTGCCGACGATGATCGCGCAAAGGTCATGCCTCCTCCGCCTAACCCAGTGCAGCAGTCACAGGAACTCGGCACCGGTCCGAGCAACAACAACACTGCAAACTTGCCGCCTCCAGCATCCACGTCGGCAGCAGCCCATGTTAATCCAGCTGATAGAGTGATGTACGACAGCATCCTCGTCAAGCCACTAACCGTTGATCATATCCGGAACGTGACTCAGCTTGACGAGAAGCGCCAGCATCTGCTGGAGGAGGCGCAAGCCATTGCGGAGCAAGGCGCTAAACTAGATCGAGATCTGGTCAATGCGCAGAAGTCCATAGAGAAAGCTAGAGCAATGGAGGCCGAGTACAAGACTCTACTGCAGCAGCAGAAGGCTAAGAAGGCTCCGGCTCGTGTCATCAACGATCCTGGTGTACGGGGCAACCTAGCATGGGCTCCCTCGAAGCCGGCACAGGCCAAGCCATACATTGATAGTGAAGGCAAGCAGGTGATGCCCACCCCACTCCTTAACCTCGCCGTCGCCAAGACCCTTCTGGAGCAGGATAGATCGCCTGAGGCAGTAGAACAGGTATATGACCTAGTGGCCAAGGCGGTAAAGCAGCAGGAAAAGGCCACCTCTCAGAGGCTTGAGTCTGACCCAGCGCTCTGCCGATCTAGCCAGTACAAACCGCCAAGGTACAGATCTCCTCTGGATGTCGGATCACAGATGGGTTCATCCGAACGAAGACGGAGGGATGCACACAACAGGACGGATGCTATCCCCATATCCTCCGACCACGGAGAAAAAGCCCGACCTCGCCGCCCATCGCCATCGCCCCGATCCCCCCGACGTCAGGAAGACTACAAGGCTCACCATCGCACGGATATGCCCCCTCCAAAACAGTGTGGCATCGTCATCCGCGACAACACGGCGCAGACCCGTCATGATGAAGAGCGCCACCAAGGACACAAGAGCAGGTCACACCACGACCCTCCGCGTCTGACAAGCAACCGTGACAGGCGCGAGGCGTCGCAGGAGGGTAACAGCAAGAAGGCTAACCCACCGCCACCTCCGCCTTCGTCGCTGCCAAGCAGTCACCATGGTGGAAGAGGCCCGCGTCATTCACGCAGCCCATCCCCTGTTGACAAGAAGAAGAAGAACCCGGAGCCGTACGATGCACGTTCGCGGATCTATAAGATCCACGAGGCCCGGGAAGGACCATACCTAGGACCACGTTGTTTTGGACCTGCAATACGGTCCGCAACTTACCCCAAAGGTTTCCGGATAGACAAGACCATCAAGCCCTATGACGGCACCGCTAAACCTGCCACATGGTTGCAGGACTATGGCAACGCGGTGGAGATTGCCGGAGGCAACCCCAACATCGCCGTTAAGTACCTCCAGTTAATGTTGGCAGGCACGGCCTGTCAATGGATCGACGACTTGCCGGAGAAATCTATCTACAACTGGCTGGATATGCAAGAAGCATTCACCAAAAAATTTGAGGGTGCATACAAGCGTCCCTGCACTATGGGCGATCTACAGCGGTGCGTGCAAGAGAAAGACGAGACGTCTCGCGCCTACCTCTCCTGCTGGCTGGATATGAAAAATTCCTGCGCAGGAGTGCACGCTCAGACCGCCATGGCCGCCTTCATCGATGGGTTGGAAAGGGGTACGTTGCTCCGACATAAGCTAAAGTGCTTGAAGGACAATCATCAGCTTTACTTGAATCAGATGATTCAGTTAGCTAGTGAGTTCATAGCTGCCGATGACGATGCTCGTGGCTCTTTGCCGGCAACGGCCGTTCCAAACCAAGCTCGGAGGAACAACAGTACAAAGCGGAAAACCGCTCCAGAAGAAAAGAAATTTACCGACATGGTCGCTATGACTTTTGCAGGACGAGGAGAAAGCGGACAACGTGGCCGAGGAAGGGGAGCGGGCCGCGGGCAGCAGCGAGGAAGTGAAACCACCTCGACACCGCTCCACGTTCCCCAAACCTACGAGGAGTACCGCGATATGTCGTGCCTCGTACACCTCGACGCCAACGGCAAGGCCACCCATACCAATCGACACTGCAAGTTCGTCAACGACCTCAAGGAAGATCTGGAGTCCGGCTACAAGCAAAGTCGGAAGAACAGACCGAGGCAAGGGCAAGGGGAAGAAGAAGGAGGAGGAGTCCAAGGATTCGAGTGACATGAACGAGGACGTTGACCCCAAGAACGCCGCCAAGAGCGACGACAAGGGCAAGAACCCCTTCGCAAAGAAGGCCCCAGTCTACCACACTTTCCTTGGAACCCCCACCGTCCGACAACAGAAGACCTCTCTAAGGATCCTGATGGCCACTCTCCCCCCAGTTCCCCAATACCTGCGCTGGTCGGAGGTTCCAATAACTTGGGACAAGACGGACCACCCAGACCTTGTGCCCACGGAGAACCAGTACGCCATGGTCATCAACCCATTGATTGACGGCGTGGAGTTCACCAAGTGCATGGTGGACAGTGGAAGCAGCATCAACATTATGTATCTGGATACACTGCAGAAGATGAACTTGACGGAGGCAAACCTAAGGCGGACCAACACTGTTTTTCAAGGCGTAGTTCCTGGTCGGGAGGCTCGGTCCCTTGGGTGCATCACACTTCAGGTAGCCTTTGGCGACGTTAATAATTACCGCCAAGAGCGCATGACCTTTGAGGTGGTCCCCTTCAAGAGCGTGTACCATGTCATATTCGGCCGCGACATATTCCACACGTTCATGGCCAAGCCATGCTTCGTCTACAACAAACTCAATATACCCGGACCAAACGGTGTCATCACCGTATCCGGAAGATTTACCAAGGCAAGGGACTGCAAGATCAACGAAGCAGCCATTGCAGAAGCTGTCCTCTACAGCGAAGAATTCAAGGAGATCCACAGCAAGGTCAAAGATGCCCGCGTCGAAGAAGCAGATCTCCGACTCCGCTCCTGCGTTCAAGGCCGCCATCGAGACCAAGCCGGTGGAACTTGTGGTAGGCGATGCCTCCAAGACCGTCGCCATTTGGACGAACCTGGATCCCAAATAGGAAAGCGCGCTCGTCGAGTTCCTTCGTGAGAATAGGGACATCTTTGTCTGGCAACCTGCCGACATGAAAGGTGTACCCAGGGAACTTGCCGAGCACAGCTTAAATATAGATCCAAAATGTAAACCAGTGAAACAACCTCTACGACGCTTCAGAGATGAGAAGAGAAGAGATAGCTTGGTTACTTAAGGCTGGGTTTATCCGAGAAGTCCTTCACACCCGATGGGTGGCCAATCCTGTACTTGTCCCCAAAAAGGGAACCAATGAATTAAGAATGTGCGTTGATTACACCGGCTTGAACAAAGCATATCACAAAGATCCGTTTGCTTTGCCTCGCATTGACCAAGTCATTGACTCGACGGCTGGCTCGGAACTTTTGTGTTTTCTCGATGCATACTCAGGATACCACCAGATCAAGATGAGGAAGTCGGACCAATTGGCCACTTCGTTCACTACTCCATACGTCACGTTTTGCTATGTCACGATGCCCTTTGGGCTGAAAAACGCAGGTGCTACCTACCAGTGGGCAATGCAACATTGCCTTCACGACCAAATTGGTCGGAACGTTCGCGCCTATGTGGACGATATCGTGGTGATGTCTAAAAAGTCAAACGACTTAATCTCCGACTTAAAAGAAACCTTTGATAATCTCCGGAAATACAACATGATGCTCAACCCTAAGAAGTGCGTCTTCGGGGTTCCAGCCGGCAAATTGTTGGGCTTCATCATTTCCCAGCGCGGAATCGAGGTCAACCCGGAGAAAATCAAGGCCATCTTAAACATAAACCGTCTGACATGCCTAAAGGACATTCAACGACTAACAGGTTGTGTTGCAGCAGTTAGTCGGTTCGTTAGCCGACTTGGAGAGAAGGATTTGCCGCTGTACAAGTTGCTGAAGAAGGCGGACAAATTCACGTGGACAGACGAAGTAGATGCAGCATTGAAGCAGCTCAAGGAGATTCTTACCTCAGCGCCCATCCTTGCAGCACCCGAGCTTGGAGAGCCCCTATTAATTTACATGGCGGCAACCAACCGGGTTATTAGCATCATCGTCGTGGTAGAGCGGAAGGAACCAGGCTACGAGCACGGAGTTCAACGACCAGTTTACTATGTGAGCGAGGTCTTGACGGAGTCCAAGCAGCGTTACCCGCACTACCAAAAGATAGCTTATGGAGTACCTCGCTTCTCGGAAGCTGAGGCATTACTTTCAGGAACACCCAATCACAGTAGTGAGCAAGACTCCACTATCCGACATTATCAACAACAGCGACGCAACAGGAAGGGTCGCGAAGTGGGGCATTGAACTTGCCGCCTTCGAGATCACCTACAAGAGACGCGAGGCTATCAAGTCACAAGCTTTGGCAGATTTTATTGCAGATTGGACGGAGATGCCAGATGCTACTCCGTTGCCAGAACCAGAGTACTGGGTGATGCACTTTGACGGATCAAAGTTGCTCAATGGCTCGGGGGCTGGTGTACTGCTACAGTCACCAAAAGGAGACAAGCTGCACTACGTTCTGCAGATCCACTTTGAGGCTACAAACAACATGGAGGAGTATGAAGCACTCATTCACGGACTACGTATAGCCAAGGATATTGGCATCAAGCGCATAGTTTGCTGTGGAGATTCCGACTTGGTTGCCCAGCAGGTGGCTGACACCTGGAACGCGCGGAACCCTATGATGGCGGCATATCGCGACGAAGTGGACGAGATAGCCAAGAGCTTCTTGGGCTATGAAGTCAAGTATGTGCCTAGGGAGCAAAACATGGCGGCTGATCTACTGTCTAAGCTTAGATCAGGGCGCAAGCAAATTCTGCCAGGAGTTTTCCTAGAGCATCTACGCACACCATCCGTGAAGGGCGCCGACATCGACAACCCGGATAGAGCTGACTCTTTCGTCAACATGGTGACAAAGATCCCTCCGGCTTGGACAAAACCGTTCATGGAGTATCTCGAACACGGAACTTTGCCCGTCGACGAGGTTAAAAGACGACAAATAGTACGACGAGCAAAGGGTTATACCATAAACAATGGGAACTCGATAAAAGGAGCACTACTGGTGTATACTTAAAGTGCGTTTCCCATCTAGAAGGTATGGAAAACCTGCGCGAGATCCATCTCGGAGATTGCGGGCATCACGCCGCTCCTCGATCATTGGTCACAAAAGCCTTCCGGCAAGGATTCTACTGGCTGACCGCGAAGGCGGACGCCGACAAGCTGGTTGAGACAAGCACGGGATGCCAGTATTATGCCCGACAACCACATGTTCCTGCTGAAGAATTGCGAACAATACCAATAACTTGGTTGTTTGCAGTCTGGGGGCTAGACATGGTGGGACCGTTACAGACGGCACCGTGTGGATTTACGCATCTGCTTGTAGCAGTTGACAAATTCACCAAATGGATAGAAGCTAAACCCATTAGAAAGCTTGATGGGGCAACTGCCCTTCGGTTTGTCCGGGATCTAGTGGTGAGATTTGGTCTCCCACACTTCATCATCACCGACAACGGAAGCAACTTGTCACTCGGAGAAGTGGAGGCTTATTGCTGGGACAAAGGCATCCGACTTGACCTTGCATCTGTGGCACACCCACAATCCAATGGTCAGGTTGAGCGAGCCAATGGATTAATTCTGCAGGGAATCAAGCCACATCTTGAGGCACCGCTACATAGAGCAGTTGGAGCCTGGGCGGAAGAATTGCCGTCTGTGCTATGGAGCTTACGAACTACACCCAACAGATCCACCGGCTACACCCCTTACTTCATGGTATATGGAACCGAAGCCATCCTACCTTCCGACATCCTCCACGATGCACCAAGAGTTGCCGTCTATGACTAAGATGACGCTGAGGAATCCAGATGACTAGATGTGGACCTTCTCGAGGAGGAGCACGTTTTGGTATGCCAAAGATCCGCCATCTACCAGCAGAAGCTACGCAGCTACCATAGTCGCCGCGTTCGGCATCACTCGTTTAAAGAGGGGGATTTGATGCTTCGACTTAAGCAGAAGAAGTCACACAAATTATCTCCGCCATGGGAAGGACCGTTCATCATGTGCAAGGCGCTGCTCAATGGGTCTTACTACCTTGTCGACAATCGTGAACTCAAGGATAGACCCAACGAGGATCATAAGTGTAAGAGACGTGACCCGGATGATGACTACCCGGAGCTTGATCGGCCATGGAACATAGCACAGCTACGTCCTTTCTACACTTAGCATCTTTTATCTAATTGTGTACCTCTTATATGATCAATGAAATAAAGCTCTTTGGTTCACTCATATTGCTGAGTCTTTTACCTCCTTTAGTGTTCATTTTTGGATCATATAAAACCTTTATGCACAAGTCTTGCGATTGCACTTGTGAAAATTCCGCCTACGGGCGTTAGCTTAAGTTTTCTGGTCTACACATTCTTTGTCCTTTTTATGTGGATTCTGGAGTAGTGACTTTTGGCACTTATTGTCGGTGATTTTGCGCTCAGGTTATTGACGGTGCCATTGGGCATCATCACCTAAGTGCATGGTTCCGACAACGAGTCTTCCGACTCACGAAAAGTCAAGCATAAGAACCAGAGTAATGCATAAGCCAGCACTTGCTTAAAAATATATACATACTAGGAATTAGTTCTTAAGTCGCAGGACTTAACAATCATTGTTTTCCGCCTTAAGATTACATCACCAAGTTTCTTCCGTGCACAAACCAAAGGTGAAACAAAATTACAAAGTGTTCTTCATTCTTTGGGCGCAGGAGACTTGGAGGCGCATCATCACCAGCCGGAGAATCACCCTCAACATTGGTGCTGTGATGAGACTCGGAGGAATCTTTGTTGACGCTATCGATGGTGTTCCTGGGCACGAAGACGTCAACATCCACCAACTCGGCAACCCTGGTGTCATAACCCGCGAGTGATGACAGGATGGCTTCGGGATCGACCTCCTTGCCGTCATTATCTACGTCAGGGATGCCAGAGGTCACCGTGTCGATGTCAGCATCTTCATAGTGTGCCTTCACCATAGACAGCGCCATCCTTGCGCCAGCCCGTGCGCATGAAGTTTTCCAGCTCGCGACATGCTCGGGGGCTCGGCGCAGAATCTCCGAGTACTTCGCCATGGAGTCCGAGGCCTTGATATAAATCTGGAGGGGCTTGGCAATCTCCTTGGCTTGGGCGATGGCGGTATTGATGAAGTTGCCGACAAGAATCATGCATTCTTTGTTCGAAGGAGGCGAGCGGGTTAAACCCATAGGCGCTGAAAATTCTGACAAGGATCGCATGAGTTCAATAAATTCTAAAGTATCCAGACTACAGAAATACAAGGCGGAGGACACTTACTGAAGATGCTGGCCTTAGCCTGCCAAACGGTGTCCGCCAAGGATTCCTTTTCTTGTTGGAGGAGCTTAAACGCCTTGCTATGGCGATGGTTTTGCTCATCAGCAGCTTGCTTCTGATCTTTTAGGATCGCAAACTCCTCCTTCAAGCGGTTGATCTCCGCGGAGGCGGAATCCTGCAGGGCTTTCATGGAATCCTCGTGCATGTTCAGCATCTCCTTCCTCTCCTCCTTCAGGATCTTGTTCTCGTTGTCTAGCTGCTGGATATGCTTGGACTGCTTGACAATGTCCTTGGCCTTGCCGACATGTTCTGCAAGTCGGAGAAAACAAAACACACAGTGAGTATTCGAAGAAGGAAGGCATAAAACCAAGACGAAATGCGCAAAAAGAAAACAGACTCTTGTTTTTGATGATCTGTTCCTTCAAGATGGCAGTTTTACCCTTTTCGGCTTCAAGATCTGCGTGTATCTTCTGATACTTGTCGTTGGCCATGCCCCTCCGAGCATTCTCATTCTGTGGAAACAAATACAAAGTTAAGTCGTTGTTTGGTCTTCTTGGAGCCCCTAGTCGTAGATTTTCCACCTAGATGCTCGGGGGCTACATCGAGAGTTTTTAACTTATCAATATGCTTAGCTTTTCTTTAAGCATCTAGTCGGAACTAATTCAGTTACAACTAGAGGCTTGGGGGCTACAGCATTGAAAATTATGAACACTGTGTATGCTACTCTTAAAGCATCTAGTCGGAGTAATTCATTCCATCTAAATGCTTGGGGGCTACAGTGAGAGTTTTTTCTAACTTTGTCACTCTTAGAGCATATAGATGCAAAACCTATGGTTTTCCGTCTACATCCTCAGGGGCTACAGTGGGATACTCATACGAAATGCAAAAGGTAAAGTAAAACTTACAAGTGCAATAATCTTGAGGTATGTAGCACTCTCGGCCAGCAGCTTGCCAAAGGAAATGCTATTTCCCCGCAAGATATCTGCTTGTCGGAGCAGTTCCTCAAGACCGCACGTCGGAGATGACGGCACTCCTCCAGGAACCATAGTTGTGTTACTCGGAAGGAGCTTCGGGTAAATAATCTTCGGGAACCCGAAGGGTTTCTAGGGAGTAGGGGTGCCGCCTTCGGCAGAGGTACCAGCTCCCACCACCGCCTTGCCGCTACCGGTGGCATCCTTAGCCGGAGCTTCAGCCATTTCAAGAGCAGCGCTCTCCTGCGTCGCCTGCTCGCCGACAACAGCGAGTTCGGTAGAGGCGCCAGAATCCACTTCCATGGCGGAAGGGCCTGGTGCCTCCTGGACTTGAGAGCTTGTCGGAGCAGAGGAGGGCTTGACGGCAGGAGTAGCAGGGGCAATGGCGGGGGAGGAGTCGCGATGCAGCATATCTTTGATATTTATAGAAGCCCCAAGAGTCTTGGAGGACTTCTTGAGGCTGGTTGTGGCTTTCTTCCTGAAACGTGCAAAGTGCATAAGTACAGGAACAAGACAGATAAATAGACAATGTCGGAGAATGAGAGGCTTACACTAGGGGGGGCGCTTTGGCAAAAATCCTGGTGGCTTTTCTCTTTTCCGCCTCTAGGGCGGCAGTACTCTTTTTGGAGGCTCCACCCTCCATCTTCTTCTTCTTGCCTCCGTCGGCAGCGTCAGAGGTGGAGCTCTTCCGCTTTAGCGCCAACGGGACATCATCGTCGGACACGACTGTGACTTCCTTCATCTTTGGATCGTAGATTTGGGCAGCCAGGTTGTCCTCATCTAGATCGCTAAGCTGTTAAGTGAGAAATCACCGTGTTAGATAAGATGGCACTGGCAAGACGGAGAAACTGGAGCAATGTCATACACAGAAAATAAATACCTACCTTTGGGCACTTGCCGTCTACGTACATGTCGTAGGTGATGGTGAAGCCGCGCTTCTTATCCTTCACCTTGACGATGTCCTTCAGACGGAGCTTGTCGGAGTCGCTCGAGAAGTTATCCATGGAGATCCGGAGGGTATCCCTTCGATCACTGGTGTACTCGTGCATGAACTTCACGCGGTGCTGCAGAGGTTGGATTCGCCTGATGAACCAGCACATGGCTAGGTCCAAGCCGGTTAAACCCGTCTCTACGAACCACTCGATCCGCCTTATTGCGCAAGAAGCGTCGAGGTCGGAGGGAAGGGAGGCATGGGATCTCCATGTGGAAACTTCAGCGGCGGCTCCATCCACGAAGTCCGGGTACGTCACTTCTCGGCCCGCCAAAGGAATGTCGGGGCCATAGAAGTACGTCCGCTGCCAGTTTTTGCAAGACTCGTGGCCGACGATGTCGGGGAACCGCCGGCCAGGTCGGATCTTGAAGCTTATGGTGCCGCAGTTCCTAAGCTCCTCCCTACTATGTTCGGCTTCACATTTGACGGTGAAGAAGTACACGAACTAGTCTAACCTAGGCCTAATCCCTAGGTAACCCTCACAAAGTGCCACGAAGTTGCTAAGCACGAAGATACTATTGGGGGAGAGGTTATGGGGTTGAACCTTGAAGTGGTTCAAGACGGACAGAAAGAAGTGGGAGATGGGCAGGGAAACGCCGCATACCAGCTGAGCCTTGAGGTAAACCTTTTCTCCGGCTTGGGGAGAAGGTGTCACCTCGCCGGCCGGCGCCGCCCGCCAGGCGAGCCCCTCCATCGCGGGAAGGTAGCCTTCGGCGACCATCTCTTGGATGTCGCGGCCGGTGATGTCCGAGCCGCGCCAGTCGCCCTTGTGCGAGTCTGACTCTTCTTCCAGAGGCTCTAGCGCCGGTAGATTGTGGTCACTGCCGGTGGTTTCAATCACCGCCGACGCGGGGATCACCAGGCCCTCTGGGGGCACGATGATGGAGCTCGCCGGCTTCGCCGTGGTTTCACTCGACGCGCCATCGACGGGGAGGAGCTGCTGCTGGTCATGGAGGACTGGGAGGATGCGACTGATGCAAAGAGAGGCTAGGGTTTCTTCGAGGTTTTCCACGGAGAGCTCGAAGAGGCGTGCAGCTGGAGGAAGAAGATGATGACGCGAGAGAATGGGGTAAAAAAGTGGCAAGTGTCCCACGGTTACTATTTATCTTACTCTGCGTCAAGATTCGTGCAGCTAATCGGACGGTTGCCACGTAGATGACGTGTTCGTGGACGTGCGCGGTAATTTCGCCACGTCTCCAACCGCCGCCGCCAACGGTTCGTATCGCTCGCGTGGGAAAATCGGATATGATTGCATTCTCTGCATGTGTGAGTTACGAGGTGTCGCTGACCTAAGCCTACGTCGTCATAACTGACATGGTTGATGAGCCGTCACATCGAAGATTCCGGCATGGACGGATTTAATCCGACTACGGAAGAGTACGATGGAAGATTCAGCGTTTCTCTGACTTACTTATAGAAGACGGAGAAACCTTTGCAGGGTTCTTTGGGAGGACTACAAGATAGTGCTTGACGATTTGCCGACACCCATCTAGACGGAGCATTCCACGAGAAGAGGCAAGACGGCGCAAGATCTCGGAGTTCTCCGGGGGCTACTGTTGGGGATATGCTATATGGGTATCCTCATAGAATGTCTCTTATCCGACTAACCCGGGTGGACCATAGTCGGTAGCATGGCCTGTGGCCTGCTGGGCGGCCCAGTTAGGTGGATCCAGAAGGGAGGCCCATGCCGGATAAAGGAAGGCTACGGTGGAGTCACCAGCGTACCCGGAGCCTTGGAGTGCAAGATACACAAGACTAGTGATAAACGGTGTAGGACTCTGTAACCTGTCCGGCTAGGACTTTTCCCTGTAACCCTAGGATCTGGCGACTATATAAGTCGGGCCTATGGGAGCCTTTAGGGCACAATCTCATACACAACTTCATACAACCTCGCACGGCGAACCTATCTCTGTAACTCGGCGTATTGCCCTTATAGTGATTTATAGCAGGAGTAGGATTCCGCCACCATCGTGGGATCTGAACCTGGGTAAGCTGTGTTACCTCGTACCCGTCAACCGTCCGCCTTACCCCACGTCTCTAAACACGCACTGTGAGGACCCCTCCATGGCGTACTCGTCGGAAATACCACGATAGTTTAACTTTTTCCTTTTTCCACAGAATGAGAATGCTCGGAGGGGTATGGCCAACGACAAGTACCAGAAGATGCGCGCAAATCTTGAGGCCGAAAAGGGTAAAACTGTCATCTTGAAGGAACAGATCATAAAAAACAAGAGTCTGTTTTCTTTTTTGCGCATTCCATCTTGGTTTTATGCCTTCATTCTCCGAGTACTCACTGTGTACTTTGTTTTCTCCGACTTTGCAGAACATGTCGCCAAGGCCAAGGATATTGTCGAGCAGTCCAAGCACATCCAGCAGCTGGACGGCGAGAACGGAATCCTTAAGAAGGAGAGGGAAGAGATGTTGAAGATGCACGAGGATTCCATGAAAGCCCTGCAAGATTCCGCCTCCGCGGAAATCAATCGCTTGAAGGAGGAGCTTGCGATCTTAAAAGATCAGAAGCAAGCTGCTGATGAGCAAAACCATCGCCACGGCGAGGCATATAAGCTCCTCCAACAAGAGAAGGAATCCTTGGCGGACACCCTCTGGCAGGCCAATGCCAGCATCTTCAGTAAGATTTCTCCGCCTTGTATTTATGCAGTATGGGTACTTGGAATTATTGAACTCATGTGATCCTTGTCGGAATTTGCAGCTCCTATGGGTTTAACCAGATCGCCTCCTCCAGCCAAGGAATGCATGGTTCTTGCCGGCAACTTTATCAACACCGCCATCACCCAAGCCAGAGAGATCTCCAAGCCCCTCCAGATACACATCAAGGCCTCGGACTCCGTGGCGAAGTACTCGGAGAATCTGCGCCGAGCCCCCGAGTGTATCACAAGCTGGAAAGCTTCATGTGCACGGGCTGGCGCAAGGATGGCGTTGTCTATGGTGAAGGCACATTACGAAGATGCCGACATCGACACGGTGACCTCTGGCATCCCCGACATTGATGATGACGGCAAAGAAATTGATCACGAAGCCATCTTGTCATCACTCGCGGGTTATGACACCAGAGTTGATGAGTTAGTGGATATCAACGTCTTCGTGCCTATGAACACTATCGACAGCATCAACCAAGACTCCTCCGAGTCTCACCAAAGTGCCGATGCTAAGGGTGATTCTCCGGCTGGGGACGATGCTGCTTCCAAGTCTCCTGCGCCCAAAGAGTGAAAAACACTATGTAATATTTGTTTCGCTTTTGGTATATGCGTGGAAAAAACTTGATGATGTAACTTAAGGCGGAAAACAATGGTTGTAATTTCCTGCTACTTAAGAACTTAGTTCCCAGCATGTATATATTTTTAAGCAAGTGCTGGCTTATCCATTACTTTGGTTCTTATGCTTGACTTTTCGTGAGTCGGAAGACTCGTTGTCGGAACCATGCGCTTAGGTGATTATACCCAATGGCACCGTCAATAACCTGAGCACAAAATCGCCGACAATAAGTGCCAAAAGTCACTACTCCAGAATCCACATAAAAACGACAAAGAACGTGTAGACCAAAAAACTTAAGCTAACGCCCGTAGGCGGAATTTGCACAAGTGCAAACGCAAAGCTTGTGCATAAAGGTTTTACATGATCCAAAAATGAACAATAAAGGAGCTAAAAGACTCAGAAATATGAGTGAACCAAAGAGCTTTATTTCATTGATCATATAAGAGATACACAATTAGATAAAAAATGCTAAGTGTAAAAAGGACGCAGCTGTGCTATGTTCCATGGCCGATCAAGCTCCGGGTAGTCATCATCCGGGTCACGTCGCTTACGCTTATGATCCTCGTTGGGTCTATCCTTCAGTTCACGGTTGTCCACAAGGTAGTAAGACCCATTGAGCAGCGTCTTGCTTATGATGAACGGTCCTTCCCATGGCGGGGATAATTTGTGTGACTTCTTCTGCTTAAGTTGAAGCACCAAATCCCCCTCTTTAAACGAGCGATGCCGAACGCGGCGACTATGGTAGCTGCATAGCTTCTGCTGGTAGATGGTGGATCTTTGGCATGCCAAAACGCGCTCCTCCTCGAGAAGGTCCACATCCAGGCGTCTGGATTCTTCAGCGTCATCTTCATCGTAGGCGGCCACTCTTGGTGCATCGTGAAGGATGTCGGAAGGCAGGATGGCCTCTGCTCCATATACCATGAAATAAGGGGTGTAGCCGGTGGATCTGTTGGGTGTAGTTCGTAAACTCCACATCCCAGATGGCAATTCTTCTGCCCATGCTCCAGCTGCTTTACGTAGCGGTGCCTCAAGACGTGGCTTGATTCCCTGCAGAATTAATCCATTGGCTCGTTCAACCTAACCATTGGATTGTGGGTGTGCCACAGATGCAAGGTCAAGTCGGATGCCTTTCTCCCAGCAATATGCCTCCACTTCTTCGAGTGATAAATTGCTGCTGTTGTCGGTGACAATGCTATGTGGGAGACCAAATATCACCACTAGATCCCGGACAAACCTGAGGGAAGTTGCCCCATCAAGCTTTCTAATGGGTTTAGCTTCTATCCATTTGGTGAATTTATCAACTGCTACAAGCAGATGCGTAAACCCACAAGGTGCCGTCTGTAACGGTCCCACCATGTCTAGCCCCCAGACTGCAAACGGCCAAGTTATTGGTATTGTTCGCAGTTCTTCAGCAGGAACATGTGGTTGTCGGGCATAATACTGGCATCCCATGCATCTATCAACCAGCTTTTCGGCATCCGCCTTCGCGGTAAGCCAGTAGAATCCTTGCCGGATGGCTTTCGCGACCAACGATAGAGGAGCGGCGTGGTGCCCACAATCTCCGAGATGGATTTCGCGTAGGATTTCCATACCTTCTAGATGGGAAACACACTTTAGGTATACACCAGTAGTGCTCCTTTTGTAGAGTTGCCCATTGATTATGGTATAACCCTTTGCTCGTCGTATTATTTGCCGTCTTTCGACTTTGTCGTCGGGCTTCCGTGTTCGAGATATTCCATGAATGTTTTTGTCCAAGCCGGAGGGACCTTAGTCACCATGTTGATGAAAGAGTCAGCTCTATCTGGGTTGTCGGTGTCGGCTCCCTTCACGGATGGTGTGCGCAGGTGCTCTAAGCAAACTCCTGGCGGAATTCGCTTGCGCCCTGATCCTAGCTTAGATAGCAGATCAGCTGCCTCATTTTGTTCCCTAGGCACATACTTAACTTCGTAGCCCAAGAAGCTCTTGGCTATCTCGTCCACTTCGTCTCGATATGCCGCCATCATAGGGTTCCGCGCATTCCAGGTGCTAGCAACCTACTGGGCAACCAAGTCAGAATCCCCACAGCAAACTATGCGCTTGATGCCAATATCCTTGGCTACACGTAGTCTGTGAATGAGTGCTTCATACTCCGCCATGTTGTTTGTAGCCTCGAAGTGGATCTGCATAACGTAGTGTAGCTTGTCCCCTGTTGGTGACTGTAGCAATACAACAGCCCCCAAGCCGTTGAGCAGCTTTGATCCGTCAAAGTGCATCACCCAATACTCTGGTTCTGGCAACAGAGTAGCATCTGGCATCTCCGTCCAATCTGCAACAAAATCCGCCAAGGCTTGTGACTTGATAGCGTCGAGTCTCTTGTAGGTGATCTCGAAGGCGACAAGTTCAATGCCCCACTTCGCGACCCTTCCTGTAGCGTCACTGTTATTGATGATGTCGGACAATGGGGTCTTGCTCACCACTGTGATTGGGTGCTCCTGAAAGTAATGCCTCAGCTTCCGAGAAGCGAGGAATACTCCATAAGCTATCTTTTGGTAGTGCGGGTAACGTTGCTTGGATTCCGTCAAGACCTCGCTTACATAGTAAACTGGTCGTTGAACTCCATGCTCATAGCCTGGTTCCTTCCGCTCTACCACGACGACGATGCTGATAACCCGGTTGGTTGCTGCCATGTAAATTAACAGGGGCTCTCCAGGCTCGGGTGCTGCAAGGATGGGCGTTGAGGAAAGAATATCCTTGAGCTGCTTCAATGCTGCATCTGCTTCGTCCGTCCACGTGAATTTGTCCGCCTTCTTCAGCAACTTGTACAGCGGCAGAGCCTTCTCTCCAAGTCGGATGACGAACCGACTAACTGCTGCAACACAACCTGTTGGTCGTTGAATGTCCTTTAGGCATGTCGGACGGTTTATGTTCAAGATGGCCTTGATTTTCTCCGGGTTGACCTCTATTCCACGCTGGGAAACGATGAAGCCCAACAATTTGCCGGCTGGAACCCCGAAGACGCACTTCTTAGGGTTGAGCATCATGTTGTATTTCCAGAGATTATCAAAAGGTTTCTTTTAAGTCGGAGATTAAGTCGTTTGAATTTTTAGACATCACCGCGATATCGTCCACGTAGGCGTGAACGTTCCGACCGATTTGGTCGTGAAGGCAACGTTGCATTGTCCGCTGGTAGGTAGCACCTGCGTTTTTCAGCCCAAAGGCATCGTGACATAGCAAAACGTGCCGTATGGGGTAGTGAACGAAGTGGCCAATTGGTCCGACTTCCTCATCTTGATCTGGTGGTATCCCGAGTATGCATCGAGAAAACACAAAAGTTCCGAGCCAGCCGTCGAGTCAATGACTTGGTCAATGCGAGGCAAAGCAAACAGATCTTTGGGACATGCTTTGTTCAAGCCGGTGTAATCAACGCACATTCTTAATTCATTGGTTCCCTTTTTGGGGACAAGTACAGGATTGGCCACCCATTGGGTGTGCAGGACTTCTCGGATAAATCTAGCCTTAAGTAACCTAGCTATCTCTTTGCCAATGGCGCGTCTCTTCTCATCTCCAAAGCGTCGTAGAGGTTGTTTCACTGGTTTGCATTTTGGATCAATGTTTAAGCTGTGCTCGGCAAGTTCCCTAGGTACACCTTTCATGTCGGCGGGTTGCCAGGCAAAGATGTCACTATTCTCACGGAGGAACTCAACGAGCGCGCTTTCCTATTTGGGATCCAGGTTCGTTCCAATGGCGGTAACCTTGGAGGCATCGCCTACCACAAGTTCCACCGGCTTGGTCTCGATGGCGGCCTTGAACACAGGAGCGGAGTTGGAGATCTGCTTCTTCGACGCGAGCATCTCTGAGTCATCGACCTTGCTCTGGATCTCTTTGAATTCTTCGCTGTAGAGGACAGCTTCTGCAACGGCTGCTTCGTTGATCTCGCAGTCCCTTGCCTTGGTAAAGCTTCCGGATACGGTGATGATGCCGTTTGGTCCGGGTATCTTGAGTTTGTTGTAGACGAAGCATGGCTTGGCCATGAACGTGTGGAATATGTCACGGCCGAATATGACGTGGTACACGCTCTTGAAGGGGACCACCTCGAAGGTCATGCGCTCTTGACGGTAATTATTAACATCGCCAAAGGCAACCTGTAGTGTAATGCACCCAAGGGACCGATCCTCCCGACCAGGAACTACTTCGTGGAAGATGGTGTTGGTCCGCCTTAGGTTTTCCTCCGTCAAGTTCATCTTTTGCAGTGTATCTAGGTACATGATGTTGATGCTGCTTGCACTATCCACCATACACTTGGTGAACTCCACGCCGTCAATGAAGGGGTTGATGACCATGGCGTACTGGTTCTCCGTGTGTATAAGGTCTGGGTGGTCCGTCCTGTCCCAAGTTATTAGAACCTCCGACCAGCGCAGGTACTGGGGGACCGGGGGGAGAGTAGCCATCAGGATCATCAGAGAGGTCTTCTGTTGTCTGACGGTGGGGGTGCCAAGGAAAGTGTGGTAGACTGGGGCCTTTTTTGCGAAGGGGTTCTTGCCCTTGTCATCGCTCTTGGCGGCGTGCTTGGGGTCAATGTCTTCGTCCATGTCACTTGAATCCTTGGACTCCTCCTCCTTCTTCTTCCCCTTGCCCTTGCCTCGCGGTCTGTTCTTCCGACTTTGCTTGTAGCCGGACTCCGGGTCTTCCTTGAGGTCGTTGACGAACTTGCAGTGTCGATTGGTATGGGTGGCCTTGTCGTTGACATCGAGGTGTACGAGGCATGGCATATCGCGGTACTCCTCGTTGGTTTGGGGAACGCGGAGCGGCGCCGAGGTGGTTTCACTTCCTCATTGCTGCCCACGACCAGCCCCCCTTCCTCGGCCATGTTGTCCGTCCTCTCCTCGTCCTGCAAAAGTCATAGCGACCATGTCGGTAGATTGCTTTTCTTCTGGAGCGGTCTTCCGCTTTGTACTGCTGTTCCTCCGAGCTTGAGTTGGAATGGACGTTGCCGGCAAGGAGCCACGAGCATCGTCGTCGGCAGCTGCGAACTCACTAGCCAACTGAATCATCTGGTTCAAGTCAAGCTGGTGATTCTCCTGCAAGCGCTTCATCTTATGTCGGAGCAACGTGCCCCTTTCCAACCCATCGATGAAGGCGGCCATGGCGGTCTAAGCGTGCACTCCTACGCGGGAATTCTTCATGTCCAGCCAGCGGGAGAGGTAGGCGCGAGATGTCTCGTCTTTCTCTTGCACGCACCACTGTAGATCGCCCATAGTGCAGGGACGCTTATATGTACCCTCAAAGTTCTTGGTGAAAGCTTCTTGCATGTCTAACCAGTTGTAGATAGATTTCTCCGACAAGTCGTCGATCCATTGACGGGCCGTACCCGCCAACATTAATGGGAGGTACTTAACGGTGACGTTGGGGTTGCCTCCGGCAATCTCCATCGCGTTGTTGTAGTCCTGCAACCATGTGGCTGGCTTGGCGGTGCCGTCATAGGGCTTGATGGTCTTGTCAATCCGGAAACCTTTGGGGTAAGTTACAGACCGTATTGCAGGTCCAAAGCAACGTGGTCCCAGGTATGGTCCTTCCCGGACCTCGTGGATCTTATCGATCCGCGAACACGCATTGTATGGCTCCGGGTTCTTCTTCTTCTTGTCAACAGGGGATGGGCTGCGTGAACGACGCGGGCCTCCTCCGCCATGGTGACTGCTTGGTGGTGACGGAGGCGGAGGTGGCGATGGTTAGCCTTCTTGCTGTTACCCTCTTGCGATGCCTCACGCCTGTCACGGTTGCTTGTCGGACGCGGAGGGTCATGGCGCGACCTGCTCTTGTGTCCTTGGTTGCGCTCTCTGTCATGACGGGTCTGCTCCGCATTGTCGTGGATGACGATGCCACACTGCTTTGGTGGGGGCATATTCGTACGATGATGAGCTTTGTAATCTTCGCGATGTCGGGGAGATCAGGGCAGTGGCGATGAGCGACGAGGTCGGGCCTTTTCTCTGTTGTCGAAGGATATGGGGATGGCGTCCTTCCAGTTACATGCATCCCTCTGTCTTTGTTCTGATGAACCCGTTTGGGACCCGACATCAAGAGGAGATCTGTCCCTTGGCGGTTTGTACTGGCTAGACTGGCAGAGCGCTGGGTTAGACTCAAGCCTCTGAGAGGTGGCATTTTCCTGCTGCTTCACCGCCTTGGCCATGAGATCATAGACCTGTTCCACTGCCTCAGGCGATCTATCCTGCTCCAGAAGGGTCTTGGCGACGGCGAGGTTAAGGAGTGGGGTGGGCATCACCTGCTTTCCTTCACTGTCAATGTATGGCTTGGCCTGTGCCGGCTTAGAGGGAGCCCATCCTAGGTTGCTCCGTACGCCAGGATCGTTAATGACGCGAGCCGGAGCTTTCTTAGCCTTCTGCTGCTATAGCAGAGTCTTGTACTCGGCCTCCATCGCTCTAGCTTTTTCTATGGACTTCTGCGCGTTGACCAGATCTCGATCTAGCTTAGCGCCTTGTTCCGCGATGGCTTGCGCCTCCTCCAGCAGCTGCTGGCGCTTCTCGTCAAGATGGGTCACGTTCTCAGTGGCTCGACGAGGAGATTGTCGTACATCACTCTATCAGCTAGAGTGACTTGGGCTACTGCAGACGTAGATGATGGAGGCGGCAAGTTTGCGGTGTTGTTGTTGCTCGGGCCGGTGCCGAGTTCCTGCGACTGCTGCACTGGGTTAGGCGGAGGAGCCATGACCTTTGCACGATCATCGTCAGCAGCAATAAGTGGCCCCTTCCCCTTTTCTAGCGCCGTAGGCGGAGCTCGTCCGGGTTGATCTTCATCCATCGCCGTCCCAATGGTGACGAACACCCCTCGGGACACGGCGGCGTTGTTGGCTTGCTCGTCGCACGAGTACTCCTCCTCCATCTCCTGCATAGCGGAGTATAGCTCTTCTGGACTAAAGTCTATCTCCTTTGAATCTGCACTAAAATCGGCATAAAGCGCGTCAATGACAGAGTCGGAGGGTGCCAGGACTTCCTCGATGATAGGCGGTGGAGGTGCAACGGGCTTGACGATGACTGGAGGTGGTGGTGCTGCTACGACGATGGCGGCAGGAGGCGGTGGTGGCGGCTGCTGAACCGGAGGTTCTACGTCTCTGAGCGCAAGCTCCATCTGGGCTGCCGCGTAGCTGTTGACGGTGCTCACCACCTCTTCGAGGGTAAGGCGCCTTGTTGTCTGCTGCTGTCTTAAAGAATGTCGGAGAAGCGTGCCACGGTCCAGTCCTTCCACGAAGTGATATAGAGCGTTATCATCAGGGTAGTTGGCTAGGTCGGCTCGTATACGGAGCCACCTAGCCAGGTAATCACGGGGGTTTTCGCCCTCTCTCTGAATGCAGCGTGCCAGATCGAAGATGGTAACCACGCCGACGAACTTTGATCTCTGTTGTCCAGACGCACGGACGAAGCCAGCGGATTTGCAGTGATCTTCCACCTTTATATCCTGCACAGGGGCGGTTTGGGTGGGCCTTGAATTTTTCCGATCTTTGTCGGCAAACTCCGAAGAGAGATCCGACATTGATCCTTCCGCGAACGTATCCTGCCCGTAGGCGGTCTGTGCGGGTCTTGATGCTTCTCTGACTCCCAGGGAACTAGTGCCCGAGTCGGTTTCGCCTATGAAGAGGTGAATGTCTCCGATAGGAACGATTGAACACTGCATAGGGTTCATCTTCGCCGGGATCCAGAATTTGTCGAGAGGGACGATCGGAACGTTGTCGGAGAAGAGAACGCGACCGATGGCTACGGTTTTGCCGATTCCCGCGAAGATCTTGGTCCTCGCCCGCTGAAGAGCCTGAAGCGCCTCTTGCCCCACGGTGGGCGCCAACTGTCGTGGTATTGCCGACGAGTATGCCATGGAGGGGTCCTCACAGTGCGTGTTTAGAGACGTGGGGTAAGGCGGACGGTTGACGGGTACGAGCTAACACAGCTTACCCAGGTTCAGATCCCACGACGGTGGCGGAATCCTACTCCTGCTATAAATCACTATAATGGCAATACGCCAAGTTACAGAGATAGGTTCGATGTGCGAGGTTGTCTAAGATTGTCTATAAACGTTCCCTAAAGTCTCCCATAGGCCCGACTTATATAGTCGCCAGGTCCTAGGGTTACAGAGAAAAGTCCTAGCCGGACAGGTCACAGAGTCCTACACCGTCTATTACTAGTCTTGTGTATCTTGCACTCCAAGGCTCCGGGTACGCTGGTGACTCCACCGTAGCCTTCCTTTATCCGGCATGGGCCTCCCTTCTGTATCCACCTAACTGGGCCACCCAGCAGGCCATAGGACATGCTACCGACTATGGGCCACCCGGGTTAGTCGGATAAGAGACATGCTATAAGGATACCCATATAGCATATCCCCAACAATACTCCACTCAACAGTTGTTCGCCTGTGGCACAATTGAAGATGGAGCCTATCAATTGTTTATGCTTACATATGCTACTTGATATTGAGCTAGCCTTGAGCTATGCATTATTGTAATAATTGCAAATTTTGGATTAATTCGTTATTCATGATGCACTGTTAAATTCTTTGGTATTCATCTGTACTGTGTGTGCCAGTGAACCGATCCAGGGATTGGCACTATACACATGAACTCAGCCTTATCAGGCGAGGGTGTTACAGGATGGTATCAGAGCAGTGTGTTGACTGTAGGATCGTGACCTTGGAAATGGATTAGTAATTGAAGACCTCTATTAGGAGAACAATCATATTTTCTACTTATTAGAGGTCTTATATTCCTTATCTATCTTTTCTAGAACCTCTTTCTATTCAAACATTTATAGTTGTCCATTCTTATGATACCTATATGAGAGTTAGATATGTAAAATAACAAATAGTGTGACATAAATAAACATCTCATCAAGTTTGGTTAGGTCTAGACCACTATGTTCTATCTCTTTAGGAGATCATCGCTATCGTGTTAGCATATTGTTCTTACCAATTTATGTGGTATGACAATATAGGTTGCTTGCTTATTTGTACTGAACCATATCATGTAATGCCTTGTTTAGAATCTGTTGTTTTGAAACCCTAAAGTTTCTGGAGTTTTCGTGTGGTTTTAAAATTATTTTAATGGTGTGAATTGATTGAAATTCGTGGAATTACTGCTGCAGTTTTCTGCCTGACCTGTTGTACCGCGCGATTTTTCATATTTTATTGGTAACTCAGAAAAATCTAAAAAAATAGGATCTGGAGCGTAATTACCTGTAGTATATGCAAAAAAATTGGCTAAAATTCCTTACGAGTTTAAGTCGGTCAGAAAAATTCGTGAAGTCTGCTGTACCGTTTTGACAGATTTTGTTTATTGCTTATATGTTGCTATGTTTTACTCTATTATTATTCCCAATGCTTCCAAACTATTTTGTGGTTATATACTGCTATATTTAGACCCCTGTAATGTTATTATACAAGTGTTTGATTATGTGTTGATCTCCTATGATTGTTTCCTTGTTTGTGACATTGATTGCTTTATATAGTTATGGGTAGGATTATTTTCTTAATCGTTTCTTTCCTATAGAATCTATTCTTACCTATCTTGAACCCTTGGAGATATAATGATGTGTTAAGTGGAAGGTTTTACAACACAATGCATTTAGGAAGGAGAATGCTTTATCTAATGGAAAAAAAAGATGTGGGAGTATAAAGTGTTGAAATGATGTTATGTAGTAGATTACGCAACCCGAAAGTTGAAGTACCGATAGTTTAGTTTTAGTAGTAGCTTTGTTGATTGAATACATGGGATTCTACATAGAGCATTAGTTCGTGCCCATGGAAACATTCTTCAAGGCAAGTGAGGACGCCCGAGTGATAGAAAAACGTGATTCACCTATCCTCATACAGGGTAATGATTTGGGTGCAGGATGGATTGATCACCATTCCTACTACTCTTGTTATTCACTCTTGTACTGTTGGCTTTGCGAATCTTGAGTGCCTTTCAACCATAGCAAAGACCGGCGTTGAGCTTAAACCATAGAGATTGGAGCAGATAAAAATTTCCCACTAGCTAGATTATATTGGATTCACATGACATAGTAGCAATAGTAGACATAGACTGGATGGTTAAATAAGAAGCTTGAATTGTTGGTGCACAACTTGATACTACACTCACAATCCTAGAGGGAGGAAGAATAAGATATAGTTTATCAACTAGCCTTGGAGATGCCAAGTTTAATTTTCTTAAGGGGGTTAGCCTCGACAACAACACCCACACCTTGCTAGACATTCCGAATCTCGGGACGAGATTCATCTTAAGGGGGTTAGTCTGTCACATCCCAAGATTTTAGAAATTGGGACTAGAATTTTTTTTGCATTCGCATGATATTCATCGGCATTGCATTGCATATTTGCATCAAGAAAAATCCCTAAATATAAATAAATTACTAAAACCCTAAATAGTATATGCCACTTTGTTCCTAAAGGGAATTAAATTGGCTTTATAAAACCCATTGTTGCTAAGGCATCAATTATTGATAATTATAGCCTAAAAATATCCAATTAATAATACAAAATTTTAGAAACAAAATTGAGCTCATTTGGAGCTATTATGAAAAAGTTATGGAATAAATACAAACAAATAAAGATATAAATAAAATGAAATATACAAGGATTTATAAATCCACTATTTGCAAACTAGTAAAAAGATTATAAATATGATCCTACAATGATCTATTCAATTTTAGAAAAATTTAGAAACAAGAATCATATCATTTGAAGTTCGTATGCAAAAGATATGAGGGAAACAAGTAAATAGAAAAATAAAAAAATCTAAGCGGGCCGGCCCAGCTAGCCAGCCGACCGGACCCAACCAGCCACGCAGGTACAGATCGATCCCAGGTCTGCTTTAAAAAGCGTGCAAAACAGTTTTTGTCAAACCTATCTCTATTCAAACTCCTATATCTTTTTATCTACAACTCCGAATCGACTTCCGTTTGTTTCTACTTGTTCCCTACTCCAAGACCTATCTCTACACCATCCTAAATCTCCATATAAACTCGTGGAGCCACAGCTGTATGAGTCTCCCTTCTCGAAATCCTGAATCTACACATGCCCGAATATTATTTCGTTTATTCACCCATCTAGACTTCATCGTTTGCCTTCGGTCAAAAAACAAAAGTTGTAGATCTTGTCGAAATCTTTCAGTCCCGATAAACCTCACCTCTTTTCATCCACCACAGATGGAGAATTTCGCACCGCAATATTTCAGATATGACGGTGTAAATCCCAGATGTACTCGCGCTCGTTTCTTCAAATCCAAATTCCTTTGGTGAGAAGGTAGGACTAATGATTCCTCACAACTTTTATGTTTTAAGTTTTTCAATTTGACCTACGCATTTGTCTCTCTAACACAGATCTATTCCTTGTCTATTCTGAGCCAAAATCGGGTCAATCTCCTCTCCTAACCACTGGATCTCATCCCAACGGCCAGGATTAGATCGATTCCGTGAAGAGGTACGAGCCAACCGGATCTCGCCACGTGTCAACGCCAGGTCAGCCCCGTGTTCCAATCAACATAGAATATTCCCAGGGAATATTCCCTGTAGATTTAAAATTGAATTTAATTTGCAGAAAATTGTGTAAACTTACAAAAATCATATAAAACGATCCGTAGATCCAAAAATAGCAAATAATATATCAATGGATTCAGAAAAACGTGTAAAATATTAATATGACATTAGATTCAACCTTTACAGTATGTGTTTACTGCAGTAACTTAATTAGTTTTAATGGTCTTTTAGGTTAACAAATTCATAGGAAATTATCTGTAACTCCGAAAAATATGAACAATATATCAAATTGAAGCTACTATAATGTAGATTAATAATATCTGGTTGGATCCAGCCTTTGCGGATTATTTACCCCGTAGTGATTTAATTAGTTTTAATGGACTTAGAAATCATTAAATTCATAGTAAAGTATTTGCATATCACAAAAATATAAATGATATACCAATGGAAAGCTGGTTCCATGTAGATCATCAATGTGCAAATGGTTCAGGCAAATACTGTAAGGTTTCACAACAATTAAATAAATAGTTTAATGGATTATTTAGAGTATTAAAATCATAGTAATTCGAATACTGCTCAGAAAATTACAAATAATATGTCCCTGAAATCACAATTCCGTGGAGATTACATATATAATTTTATTTTGATTTTTAGGCAAAAAAAACTATATGAATCGTTTAAAACCCATTAAACACTATTTAAATCATACAAAAAGATCTATAACTCCGATTAGGGTGAATCCAACGCCTACTGGTTCATATTAATGTCCTCTATCCAGTTAACCCAAGAAACAAATTTATTTCGACAGGTAGAACAGGCGTTACAACAGAACTATTAAAAACTCTATATTGGCAAGTAATTATTAACAACAAGTACTCCATTGCATTAATTGGCCTCTTGCATGCATCATATACTTTAGTATTATTTAGAGAACTAAAGTAACAACCATTGTGACTTATTAAATTGGCATGCATGCATTTGTTGCATTTGTTTGATCTCTATGTGCTATTGTTTATGTTGTATGCAATTGTTTGATCGATAGATTGCGAGGAGTGCAACGTGTGTGATTGCAACGAGTGCTTGAACGACTTCAACTACAACCAAGGCAAGTAGATGCTACTTTGTTCATGATATTGTCCTACTATTTTCAATGCATTGTTGTGTATTTTGTAGATGCATGTGTAGGAAAGTACTATCGCTATGCTATGTCCTATTATGTGGTAGGATTTTCCTGTAGATGAGCCATCGTTGGTAGATGTGCTTAGCCATGCTATGATGAACGAGGGCTAGGTTACATCACTGAAAGTTATTTCTAAATGTGTTGGTTTGCGAAAACTAAAAACAACTCAATCAATGAATCTCCTGGGTGTGATGGGATTGATAATTTTTGGTGGTATCATTGCGGAAAGGCACCCAGGTATCAAGAGAAAATGATTGGCTTCTCTATTTGGTAGCTTACGTGTACAACCATGTGCCAATAATGGAATGGGCGGTTGGTTGGACTTAGTAGGTTGTGGTAACTCGAACCCACGTATCCAGAGATGTAGAATTTTGGTAGGTTGGACCGGTGCGTGTCGGGTTTGGGGAGCTATTTCCCGAACGGTTCCTTCTTGGACTTCTCCCTATCATCACCCAATATGAGAGTGGTGGTACGAGCTGGGCTGGCCAAGTCACATGGATAAAGTGTACTAACCCCTGCAGGGTGTATAAACTAATCGATTAGCCGCGTCCCCGGTTATGGACATCTGAGTTGCTTGATATTGAGTTCATGACATGTTTCTCGCTCATTCTAATTTCCTAATTGCTTTAATGTTGATGGGTTAACTTAATTGGGATCTTTTCAAAGAAAATCAAAAACTGTTTATGAAAGTAGGACAAAGTTATTTGCAAATGCAAGCTAGCACAACTCCACTTGCCAAATATGCATGTAGATGTTAGCTCTATTGTCTCTTTTAATAGCTCTACTTGCCATACATTCCAAGTATTGACCCTTCAGGGCTGCTACATTTTATGTTGCAGATTATTATTCCAGTTCTGAATGATCGAATAGGTCACGATACTCCACTCAACAGTTGTTCGCCTGTGGCACAATTGAAGATGGAGCCTATCAATTGTTTATGCTTTCGTATGCTACTTGATATTGAGCTAGCCTTGAGCTAAGCATTATTGTAATAATTGCAAATTCTGGATCAATTCGTTATTCATGATGCACTGTTAAATTCTTTGGTATTCATCTGTACCGTGTGTGCTAGTGAACCGATCCAGGGATTGGCACTATACACATGAACTCAGCCTTATCAGGCGAGGGTGTTACAAAAGGTATATCCGATATACATGTTATTGATGTGTATCTCACTAGTACTCGTAGTAGTGCCTGGGTACTGGTTCGGTTGCTCATATTTGTAACTCGAAACAGGTGCTACAGAATAAACGGAAGCTAGCGAAGAACAAGGTGACGACGCGTGTTGGAAATGGATCAAAGGTTGATGTGATCGCGGTCAGCATGCTACCTCTTCATCTACCATCGGGATTAGTTTTATACTTAAATAATTGTTATTTGGTGCCTGCGTTGAGCATGAACATTATATCCGGATCATGTTTATTGCAAGACGGTTACTTGTTTAAGTCCGAGAATAATGGTTATCGATTTATATGAGTAATATGTTTTATGCACATGCACCTTTGATAGATGGTCTATTCTTATTGAATCTCGATTGTGGTAATACACACATTAATAACATTGAAGCTAAACATTTGAAATTTAGTGATAACTCGACCTATATGTGGCACTGTCGTCTTGGTCATATTGGAGTGAAGCGTATGAAGAAGCTCCATTCCGATGGACTTCTTGAATCACTTGATTTTGAATCACTTGAGAGATGTGAAGCATGTCTGATGGGTAAAATGACTAAGACTCCATTTTCTGGTATGATGGAGCGAGCTACGAACTTATTAGAAATCATACATACCGATGTGTGTGGTCCAATCAGTGTAGCATCGCGTGGTGGTTATCGCTATGTTCTTACCTTCACGGATGACTTGAGTAGATATGGGTATATCTATTTCATGAAACATAAGTCCGAAACTTTCGAGAAGTTTAAGGAATTTCAAAGTGAGGTAGAGAATCAACGTAACAAGAAGATTAAATTTTTACGATCTGATCATGGAGGTGAATATCTAAGTTACGAGTTTGGCGAGCATTTGAAGAAATACGAAATACTTTCACAATTGACACCGCCGAGAACACCACAACGTAATGGTGTGTCTGAACGTCGTAATCGAACTCTCTTAGATATGGTTCGTTCTATGATGTCACTTACAGATTTACCGCTATCGTTTTGGGGTTATGCATTAGAAAAAGCCGCATTCACTTTAAATAGGGCACCATCTAAATCCGTTGAAACGACACCGTATGAATTGTGGTTTGGGAAGAAACCTAAATTGTCGTTCCTTATAGTTTGGGGTTGCGAAGCTTATGTAAAGAAGTTACAGCCAGACAAGCTTGAACCCAAAGCGGAAAAATGCGTCTTCATAAGATACCCGAAGGAAACTATTGGGTATACCTTCTATCATAGATCCGAGGGCAAAATCTTCGTTGCAAAGAATGAATCCTTTCTAGAGAAGGAGTTTCTCTCGAAAGAAGTGACTGGAAGGAAAGTAGAACTCGACGAGGTTGTTGAACCTTCTCTCGAACTTGCGAGTAGCACAACACCGGAAGTAGTTCATGTGGCGCTTACACCAATAAGAGAGGAAGCTAATGATGTTGATCATGAAACTTCGGTTGAAGTTACTACGGAACCTCGCAGGTCAACGAGAACTCGTACCACTCCTGATTGGTATGATCCCGTTATGAGTGTCATGTTCGTGGACAACACCGATGACCCTGCGACATATGAGGAAGCGATGATGAGCCCAAATTCCAATAAATGGCAAGAAGCCATGAAATCCGAGATTGGATCCATGTATGAAAACCAAGTATGGACTTTGGTGGACTTACCGGATGGCCGGAAGGCTGTCAAAAACAAATGGATTTTCAAGAAGAAAACAGATGCTGATGGTAATATTACTGTCTATAAAGCTCGACTTGTCGCAAAAGGGTTTCGACAAATTCAAGGAGTTGACTACGATGAGACTTTCTCACCGGTAGCGAAGCTAAAGTCTATGAGGATTATATGAGCAATCGCTGCATATTAGGATTATGAGATATGGCAGATGGATGTCAAAACAGCGTTCCTCAATGGAGACATTGATGAAGAGTTGTATATGATGCAACCCAAAGGTTTTGTCGATCCTAAAGATGCTAACAAGGTATGCAAACTTCAACGGTCCATATATGGATTGAAGCAAGCATCCCGAAGTTGGAATCAATGTTTTGATAAGGTAATCAAAAGCTTTGGTTTTATACAAACTTATGGAGAATCTTGTATTTACAAGAAAGTGAGTGGGAGCTCTATAGCATTCTTAATACTATATGTAGATGACATATTGTTGATTGGGAATGATGTAGACCTTATTAATAGTGTCAAGGATTATTTGAATAATAGTTTTTCAATGAAAGATCTTGGCAAAGCAGCTTACATATTAGGCATAAAGATTTATAGAGATAGATCGAGACGCCTAATATCATTGTCATAGCGTACATATTTGGAAAAAGTTCTAAAGAGGTTTGGAATGGAAGATAGAAAGAAAGGGTTCTTGCCCATGTTGCCCAATACGACCTTGAGTAAAACTCAAAGTCCTGCAATGGCAGAAGATAGAGAAAGGATGAGTAAGACTTCCTATGCCTCAGCCATAGGATCTCTCATGTATGCCATGCTATGTACTAGACCCGACATTGCATATGTTGTTAGTTTGACTAGCAGATATCAAAGTGATCCAGGAGTGGATCATTGGACAATGGTCAAAAACATCCTTAAGTACTTGAGAAGAACTAAGGATATGGTTCTTTCTTATGGAGGTGATGAACATCTCATTGTTAATGGTTACACCGATGCTAGTTGGAACACCGATCCGGATGATTCTAAATATCAATCTGGATATGTATTTACTTTGAATGGTGCAGCAGTTAGCTGGAGGAGTGCAAAGCAAAGCGTTGTGGCGAGATCTTCAACTGAATCGGAATACATAGCTGCTTCGGAGGCTTCACAAGAGGCGATATGGATGAAGGAGTTCATTACAGAGCTCGGTGTGGTTCCAAGTACGCTGGACCCAATGTCTATCTACTGTGATAACATGGGCGCCATAGCCAATGCGCAAGAACCAAGGTCACACAAGAAGCTGAAGCACATCAAGCTACGTTTTCACGCTATTCGAGAGCATGTCCAAGATGGTGACATAAAGATTTGCAAAGTACACACATATCTGAATGTGGCGGATTCGTTGACTAAACTTTTCCTACATTCTTATAGATGGAGGTCAAGTATAGAAAGTTCTACCAGTTGGGCAATGGAGAACAGCTCATCTTCGAGCACGATTTATGTTGGAGATATGCCCTAGAGGCAATAATAAAAGTGGTTATTATTATATCTTTGTGTTTATGGTAAATGTTTACATTCATGCTATAACAGTATTAACCAGAAACATTAATACTTGTGTGATTTGTAAACTAAATTAGAGTCCCTAGTAAAGCCTCTTTGTAATACTAGCTTGTTAGTTAATAGATGATCGTGGTTTCCCTGATCATGAACATTGAGATGTTGTTAACAACAAGATCATATCATTAGGATAATGGTATGATGGACATACTCCTATAGATAAGCGTAGCATAAAGATCAAGTCATTTCAATACTTCATTTGCTATAAGCTTTCTGATACATAGTAACCTAATTCCTTCGACCATGTGATCATGATAATCACCATCACCGGAAGGATACTTTGACGACATCAAACGCCACGCCGTAACTGGGTGGCTATAAAGGTGGCATTGAGTGTTCGGAAAGTATCTGTTGAGGCACATGGATCAAGAGTGGGATTTGTCCATCCATATGAAGGATAGATGTACTCTGGGCCCTCTCGGTGGAATTTCATCCAATTGGCTTGTAAGCATGTGACTGGCTCACAAAGGATCACATATCACAGGAACGAGAAAAGAGTACTTATCGGTAACGAGGTTGAACTAGGTATGCAGAGATACCGACGATCAAAACCTCGAATGAGTAAACTATCATGAGACAAAGGGAAATTGGTATCATATGTAAGTGGTTCATTCAATCGCAAAGTAATCGCATAAGTATGTGGGAGCCATATGAATTTCCAGATTCCTCTATTGGTTATTGATCGGAGAAGTGGCTCGGTCATGTCCGCATAATTCACGAACCGTAGGGAGACACACTTAAGGATTCGATGTTGTTTAGTAGATATGGAATGTTAGTAGGGATACCGAATGTTGTTCGGAGTCTCGGATGGGATCCGGGATATCACAAGGAGATCCGGAATGGTCCTGAGAATAAGATTCATATAAGGAAAGTCCGATTCCGGAGTTCGGGATAGATTCCGATGTTTTCATCGGAGAGGTTTTAGAAGGGTCTAGAAGGTTCACCGGTCCGGAAGGGGAATGGTCCATGAATGTGTCATGGGTAAGTGGAATGATTGGATCATATCTTAGGTCACTTGGTGTGGACATTTGCATGAGAGAATTAAATCTCTAAATTGAAAGTCAAACGGGAAGTTTGAAAAGTCAAACTGGAACAATGGTTTCCTAGTGGAAGAAGGAAAGAGTCCTTCTCTCAATCCAACTTGGGTTTGGGTTTGGATTCAAACTCACCCCTCCCAAGGTTGCCCCCCTCTCATAAATAGAGGGGGAGGGCTGCCCCAAACACACAAGCCCTAGCCCTCCCACACCCAAGCCGTCGCCGCCGCCCTAGCCGCCGCCGACACCTCCTCCTCCCTGTCTTCTAAACCCTAGATCACCAGGAAACCCTAGATTCACCATAACTCACACCATCTTAGGCGAAGCCTTGCGGGATCTTCCCTCTACCTCCAACACCACGCCGTCGTGCTGCCGAAATCACGAGGGGAGAACTACAACCTCCGCTGCCTGCTGGAACAAGGGAGAGGAAGGTCTTCATCGAGTACCGAAGGTGTGACCGACTGCGGAAGCGCTGCCGGAACGCAGCGCCGGAAGGATCGTCTATGCGATCTTGAGATCGGCAAGTGTACGACTACATCACCCACGAGAATCTGCTCTTGTTAACCGCTTTGGAATCTTCAAGGGTGAGTACTCTAATCGACTCGTTGCTACAATCTAGTAGATAGATCTTGGCTTGTTTGTTTGCATGCGGTAGAATTTTTTTGTTTTCCATGCTACAAACCCCTACAATTTAGACCAACTCTCGGAACTTCTTGAGCACCCGCACCCCGAGTTCTTCGGAGCACAGCTCAATGATCGGCAAGGAGGAGAACTACAATGGTTGATAGTTGCAAACCTCAGAGGCAAGATGGAGTCACCCACCTCAGAGGGGATCCAATTCAGCTTAAGACAGAACAACTGGCTAGACGGACTCGCCAGGGCTATGCAGGAAGATTTGCCCGTCTATGTGGGCAAATCATCAACCAAATCAAGGGCACTCGCTTTGAGTACTACGCAAGGTGTGATGCTATGGGGCAGCCATTGGAGGTGCCACACCATCTGGAGCTAAAGCATCAAGTGGATCATCTCGACTTCATGTTGTATGACAGGCAGAAGGAGTTGGACAACGACCGCACCTACTCCAACCACAACTATGCCATTGCAGTCAATAAGGACCAGGCCCTCGCCATCCTTGCAAAGGAGCGCAAGTCACTTTGCCGTCTGCGTGACAAGAAGGATCACATCATTGCCCGCCTTCGTCACAAAGTGTCAGACCTGGAGGAGACCATCCATGGTAGGACATGCAGCTTGAGCAGAGGGAGAATGCAGGGGAAGATATCCGTGGAGATCCCTACTCCTACCTCAGTGATGATGATGAATACCTGGAGGACCAAGCCATGGAATTCCACACCGATGATGATTCCGCCTTCATTGATGATGACGAAGCCACCGATTCTGATGAGTAGTAGCACTTGAGCACTATCGTAGGTGTGAGTTGTATCCGGTCCATTGTATCGTAGTTTCACATAATGGTTCCTAAAACCATCTATTACCTTAGTGTGATGTGTTTTTGTATTGGGTGCTATGAATGAATGAATGAATGAATGAATGAATGAATGAATGAAAAGCAAGTTGATAGTTGGCAAAACCAGAGTCAAACTCAAAGTTTAAAAGCTTTTCAAAATCAAATCCATGAACCTTAGAAATTTACCTCTTGTCTCATGATCTATCTCAATCTTCAGATGCCTCGCGGAGGAAGCAGATCGTCTCAAGACCCAATGCTGCAAACTTTGCAAATGTTGGTTGCTGACCGTGAAGCTGGAAGAGCGGAACGTCAAGCTAACTTAGCCACCCTTCAACAGATAGCTCAGATGGCCAATAATAATCAAGGCCATGGAAACCAGGACAACCATGGATCCAAGCTCAAGAACTTCCAAAACACCAATCCACCCATTTTTTTAGTAAGTCTAAAGAGCCATTAGATGCTGATGACTGGCTGCAGACCATGGAGAACAACTTAGAAGTCGCAGGAGTGGAGGCCAATGATAAAGTACTATTTGTCACCCATTATCTGGCAGGTGATGCAAGAGCTTGGTGGAATAGCATTCGCACCATGAATGGAGGACATATGATGGCTTGGGATGAATTCAAACTCAAGTTCAGCCGAACCCATGTGCCACCGGGTTTAATCAAGAGGATGAGAGATGAGTTCAGAGAAGTGAAGCAAGGGAGAATGACAGTAGTTGAGTACTGTGACAAATTTCTATCGTTAGCTAGATATGCACCAGATGAGATTGACACTGAAGCCAACAAGAAGGAGAGATTCTTGAATGGTCTGCATGATGAGATGCAGACATTGTTGGTCAATATTCCGTTTGCTGATCTGGAAGCCCTAGTGGATTCTACAATCCAGATGGAAGGCAAGATCAACCAAGCCAATGAGAATCGCAAGCGTTGAATGATGAATCAACCAGGATCCCACCATACCCCGAAGTATCGCCCCAACCCGTCTGCAGGATATGCCCCGAGAAAGAATAGACCCCCTATGACCCGTTTGAACTATCCCAACCGTGGAGGAGGAAACCTAAGGCCCTAAGGAAACCACAACAACAACAACCTCGGCAACTCCAACAATTTCAACCGTGCACCGCCCAAGACCAACAACAACAATACTGCCCCAAGGACTAGAGGCAATGTTGTGCATGTGGCAGGAAAAGACAAGTCTCAGGTTACTTGTTTTGAATGCAGAGTCAAGGGTCACTACTCCAACGAGTGTCCCAAGAATCTTGTAGCAGCCACCAATGTGAATGTCCTAGCTCAACAACAACGCCGTGTTCAGCCTGGAAGGAGGTTTGGCCCAGGGAACTCGCTCAATCGCAAAGGCCGTCTATTTCACATGAATGCTGAAGAAGCTCAGGAAGCGCCAGATGTCGTCTTGGGTATGTTTTCTGTTAACTCAGTACTTGCAAGAGTGTTGTTTGATTCTGGATCATCGCACTCATTTTTTACAGAACAATTTACATGCACTAGTAAGATTCAACCAACAAAATTGAAGCATTTTATAATAGTTCAAATACCTGGTCCAACCACCAAAGCTAGACAAATTTGCAAGGCCGTACCTATTAGAATCCATGGAATAGATTTTTATGCTAATCTAATAGTACTTGGAACCAAAGGTTTGGAAGTAGTACTAGGAATGGATTGGATGTCGAAACATAAAGGATTAATCGACTGTGCCAAGAAATCCATAACCATGACTAATACCACCGGAGTGTCAGTAGAGCATGTATCTGAAACTTTGCCCCGTCAATTCAAGTGCAACAAGAGTCTATCCCAACCAACCATTGACCAAGTCAGAGTAGTCTGTGAATACCCCAACGTATTTCCAGATGTATTGCCCGGTATGCCCCTAGATCGGGATATCAAGTTTATCATTGAACTAATCCCTGGAACTGGACCCATAGCTCAGAGACCTTATAGTATGAACCTGTCTGAATTAGTGGAGCTAAATAAGAAACTAGATGCTATGCTGGAGATCGGTCTGATTCAACCAAGTGCGTCGCCATTGAGATCACCTGTTTTGTTTGTGGATAAGAAAGATGGAGGTAACCCTTTGTGCACGGATTATCGGAAGCTGAATGATGTCACTGTTAAGAACAAGTACCCACTACCGAAGATAGAAGATCTGTTTGACCAGCTGATCGGTGCCAAAGTGTTTTCTAAGATTGATCTTAGAACTGGTTATCATAAACTCAAGATTCGCGCAGAGGATATTCCAAAGACTGACTTTACCACCAGATATGGATTGTATGAGTACATGGTCATGTCTTTTGGATTAACCAATGCCCCTGCTTATTTCATGAACCTCGTGAATAAGATTTTTATGAACTTCCTCGATAAGTTTGTCGTTGTTTTCATCAATGACATTCTGATCTATTCCAAATCAGAAGAAGACCATGAGCTACACCTAAGGACCGTCCATGAAACCCTTAGATAGCATCAGTTGTATGCAAAGTTTAGCAAATGTGAGTTCTGGTTACAGGAAGTAGGATTCCTAGGACATATCATGTCAGCAGGAGGAATTGTTGTCGACCCTGCCAAGGTTAAGGATGTGGAAGAATGGCAAGCCCCAACCACTCAAACCCAAGTTCGTGCATTTCTCGGATTAGCGGGATATTACCGCAAGTTCGTAGAAGGATTCTCGAGCATCGCAAGACCCATGACCCAATTCTTGAAGAAAGATAAGAAGTTTGAATGGACGGACAAATGCGAAGCAAGTTTTCAAGAGCTTAAGAAGAGATTGATTTCAGCCCCAATCTTGATTATGCCGAATTTTACGAAGCCTTTTGATGTGTATTGTGACGCATCCAAGATTGGTATCGGATGTGTGCTAATGCAAGAAGGCAAAGTCATATCCTATCTATCCCGACAACTGAAGCAACATGAGCAGAATTACCCTACCCATGATGTTGAACTAGCATCCGTAGTTTTAGCCTTGAAGACATGGCGACATTACCTCATGGGTAACCGCTGTGAGATTTATTCGGATCACAAGAGTATGTAGTATATTTTCACCCAGAAGGAGCTAAATATGAGGCAAAAGGAGATGGAGCTAATCAAGGACAATGACCTTGACATTCACTATCACTCCGGCAAGGCCAATGTGGTAGCAGATGCTCTTAGCAGATTGCCGTGTCGATTGAACACCATGATAAAATAAGCCCAGCCAAGTTTGCATGAGGAAATGGAAATTTTCATAATGGATCTAGTTAGTAAAGGATTTTTGGCTAGCATAGAACTTAAACCTACTTTGATCAGTCAGATCAAGGAGGCGCAGAAATGAAATGCTAGTATCGAGGAATCAAACATCGTATCGGTACATGGAAGGTACTCGGATTCACCGAAGATGAAGAAGGTGTTTTGTGGTATAAAGGATGAATCTGTGTACCAGCAGATTCAGAGTTGAAACAAGATATTTTGCAAGAAGCCCATGATACTCTTTATTCTATCCACCCTGGAGGAACCAAGATGTATCAGGATTTGAAGGAGCAATTTTGGTGGCATAAGATGAACAGAGAAATCGGAATCTACATAGCCAAATGTGATATCTGTCAGAGAGTCAAGGCGGGACATCAGAGACCCGCAGGACTTCTGCAACCATTGCAGATCCTAGAATGGAAAAAAGATTCAGTTGGAATGGATTTTATCACCGGTTTGCCTACATCTAGTAGGGGAAATGACTCTATTTGGGTCATAGTGGATAGACTGTCCAAAGTAGCCCATTTCTTACCTGTCAAGACCACTTATCAGAGTTCAAAGCTAGCAGAGTTGTACATTGCTAGAATAATCAGTTTACATGGATTCCCCAAGAACATTGTGTCGGCTTGAGGAACCCAGTTTACCTCGAGATTTTGGAAGAAAGTCCAAAAAGGATTAGGAACCAGACTGGATTTCAGCACAGCTTATCACCCACGGACTGATGGACAAACGGAGCGAGTAAACCAGATAATCGAAGATATGTTGAGAGCCTGTGTGTTGGAATATGGATCTAAATGGGAGGACTGTCTTCCTTTCACAGAATTCTCATACAACAACAGTTACCAAGCCAGTTTGCAAATGACCCCATTTGAGTTTATGTATGGAAGGAAGTGTCGTACCCCACTGAATTGGTCGGAAGTAGGAGAGAGTCATATTTTCGGACCCGACATTCTAAGAGAAGCTGAAGAGAAAGTTCGCAAGATCCGTGAGCACCTTAAGACCGCCCAATCTAGACAAAAGAGTCATGCCGACAAGAGATGTCGAGATCTAGCCTTCGCTATCGGAGATTTTGTGTATCTGAAAGTATCACCCTTGAAAGGAATGCAACGTTTCCAACTCAAAGGAAAGCTTGCCCCTAGATATATTGGACCCATCAAGATTTTGAATCACCGAGGAGAAGTATCCTATCAACTAGAACTGCCATAGGAGATGTTAGCCGTGCATGATGTGTTCCATATCTCGTTACTTCGCAAATGCCTAGAAGTCCTAGAGAAGACCAGAGTTTTCAAGAATATTGATCACCAAACCATAGATCTCAACAAGGACCTAACTTATCGTGAAGTACCCATTCGTATTTTGGAAGAAGCCTTTAGAACCACCAGAACCCGGAATATCAAGTTTCTCAAGATCCAGTGGAGTAACCATACTGAAGAAGAAGCTAATTGGGAGCGAGAATATTACATTAGGACTAAGTTTCTAGATCTCTTTAGTTCCTAGTTTTCTTTTTCTTAAATCTCGGGACGATATTTTGTTTAAGGAGGGAAGGTTTGTAACATCCCAAAAATATTAATCAAGATTATCAAGTTCCAATCACCCAAGTTTAGGGTTAACAAAAACTTTTATTATTAAAATGAATATGAATGCATGTGTGTGTGATGAATGCATGAATGCTTGCAATGCCATGTTTGATTGCTATGAATGGCAAGGATTGGTTTAAAGATGAAAACAATATCATCTAGATCATTTCCAAGTAGAATCAAATAAAGAGAAAATCAAATATAAGACATATAAGCAAATGGTCATTTTGACCAAAGTTAACCACTAGACCACTTTGGGTGTTCCTAGTCCAAGATTTCTAACAGAAACAAATCCAATTCTTTTCACCCCTTGCTAGACCAAGTAAAAGTGAACCCAAGCCCAATTTGCAAACCAACAGAAACAAATTCCAAATCTATTCAAATGAAAATTCAAAATTGGATCCTTAATAGGTACTAAGATCACCATTTCTCAAAACCCAACCAAACCAGTTCACTTTGAAAAACCCAAGCAACCTCAGACTACCAAGCATGTAACCAGAGCACTCACCAAAATTCAGCCAAAAATTCAAATTCAAATCTCATGCGGCCATTTCATTAAACACTTGGTGAGCACAGATCAAACTGCCTAACTTTCACTATTCTTGATCAATGCTTTGATCCCCCATTGCACCCAATTCTCTCTCCTTGTCTCCCCCAGTGACCACCAGTGCATTGAACAAGCTACTAAACCTACCCTTGCACCAGTTCCATGCCACCCGAAGCCACCATTGTCGGTCGACCATGGCCAGCACGTAGGAGGCAGCGCCGCGCCTGTCCACGATGTCCAGGAGGCAGACCACCGTCCACCGACACCCCCTGTCCAACCCTCAAGCGCAGCCAGGCCCTGGACCACTGAGAACAGCCACACCCATTTTCTCTTTGCCATGCCGAGAGCGCGCCAGAGCGCCACAGCGGACATGCTCGCACACGCCACGCCTTGCCCTCGCCGCGCATCAGTGCACGCGCCATGACCCTAGCTACCCCCCAGACATGCCTGTTCACCGCCGCACGACCAGTAGCCCCTGTACGTCGTCTAAAACATCGTCGGTGCCGCGCAGAGCGTCGCCCATTCCAACCGTTCTCGACCGCCCCGTGCCGCGCCATTAAGCCAGTGACGATCGCCAGGAGACACCGCACCGACCTACGCTCGTCGCCATGCCGTTATCTCACTACACCGTCATCACCGACGAGCCCTGACCATCCCGTGCTGCCCTTCTCGCCGGTGTATAAATAGAGGTCATCCCAACCCTCATTCTCCACACCATCTCACTCCCCTCTCTCTCAGAACAACCCCTGAACCTTCCCTGGAGCAAGGCGACCACCAGGCCGCCGGAATTTCACCGGAGTCCGCCATTGTAGAGGAGGAGCGGAGCCATTGATTGGAGCCACCCTAGGAGCCGCCACGACCACCGTTCAAACCGCCGTCATTGACAACGTCATTCGCCCCCATGCCGACCCTAGCTGGAGCCCTGGTAAGCCGCCGCGTACCCCTACCGTCGTCGTTAGGGTTCGTTCTCATCAGAGCTATTCGACGAAGACGACGAACGTGAGTCGTAGATCTTGTTCTAATCGTAGGGCTCAGATTGAAATGTACCCCTTCGCTTAGACTGAGCCACTGACGTCTGGACCCCCCTGTCAACAGCCCGCTGCGCGCACGCTGTGTAGCTGGGTCGGCCCAGTAACTCTCCCGCGCATAGCCCAGGGATTTAAACAATCGTTTTCCAATTTATTCAAACTCCAGTTTAGTCAACAACTTTAAAAATTAATTCAAAGAGTTCTACTAAACCAAATTGCATGAAACCAATTTTGTTAGAAAGGTATTCAAATTATTAATCCAAGCCCATTGGATTCAAACCATTTGAAACTATAGATCACCTATAGTAAAAATAACATGACAGAGACTTTTACACATTCAAACATTTTTTAAAAATCAACCATAAATGATTTTGAGTTCATTCCAACTCTAAAAAATCACATTTGACAAGATCTTTCTAAATATGTAAAAATATTTAGGTTTACATGCAGTGATCTTGGACAAGTATTAAAAGAATGCTACATAAGCATTTCTAGTCACTTTAATTATTTAAAATAGTATTTTTTTAACTTATTAAATTGTGACACCACTTTAAATCACATTCCCAAGTATTAAAATATGTGGTGATGACATGTGTCAACATGATCCTATATTTTAATTGGAGAATATTAAATCTTAAGTAGTTTTCAATAAGTAGAAATTACTTTTCTAAAATAAAATAAATAAGACTAGGTCTTTAATTCATGTGATGATGCTAGATCATCTAGTGTGAACCTTTGTGTGCCAAATAGAAGTAGTTAAGTATGATTGTGTACCTCGTATTTATTTATAGACGCTAGTACCGACCAAAGCTACGAGGAGGAGTACTACAAAGAAGAAGAAAACTTCAACCACTGCACTACTCAAGGCAACCTAAGCTAAACCATGCAAGCCATCCTTGCAAGCCTAAACCTACTAGTTAACCTATGCAAGATGCATTATGCATACCTTGGTTATGCAACCTTGATTATACCAAATCCCAGTTTTACTTGCAAGCTTTATTCTGTTATTTCTTTGTCAAAGCTCTTTATTACTTTTATTTAGTGCTTTGTGAGTTTTGGAAGGATATTATAGGTAGAATAAAGAGCATAAAACTTGGCCTAACTTAGTTAGAACTAGATGTCATACTGAGGCATGAGATCTAGATTTGGATAGTCACACCTGATTAGGACCCCTCATTAGTGTTTACCCTTAATTTTAGTGGCTAGTGCTAAGCATAAAAGTTGATCACTTTAGAAGGGAATACTTGGTGAAAATGATTATGAAAAACTTGGAATGATGATTCATTCTAATGAAATGTTTTGACATGTGTTATGAACACCAGATGATTTGATGATGAAAATGCTGAGCATGAGCCTTAGCCCTTTATAAAACTGATGGTTGGGTTCGGATGCGATACCATTCCAATTTTACCGTACAACCACAATACCTGAATTTGGGTAGGGCTTAACTGGAAGTTTATATGTCTTAGTATGGGTTCCCTTGCGGAAGAGGTTTAAGCTGAGGCTACCTCGTGATGATTGTCCACCTGTGCAGTTCCCAAGATGACAGATGGTCATGGTTGGGAGGCCAAACTCATAGGGGAGGTGCCTATACTAGGGTGTGTAATTGAAAGGTTAGGATTGATTATCCGCATACTAAGTATGATGATTCAGGATTGTTCCTGACGGATGTATCGAATGTTGTGGTGAAAGTGTACCACCTCTGCAGAGTGTCAAACTATTCGAATAGCCGCGTCCGTGGTTATGGACAGTTGGAGTGGCCATACTGTTCCGTCGTCAGATGTTTTCAAAATGACTTGTGAAATGAACTGTGACTTTGACTTGACCACAACAAGGTTGTGAACATGAAAATTTAGTTCCCACTTAGGTGTTGTAAAACATTAAGTTAGTTTTCTTTACTTCTAAACTCAGTTAGAGATAAACCTGGCTTTTGGCAAATAAACCTAGAGCTTAGGATTCCTACTCGAACTACCTTACTTGTTAGTATTAGTTTGCGAGTACTTAAAGAGTACTCATGGCTTTGTCCTTGGATATTCCTATGGCCAGACTATGAGGAGGACTACCAGGATGATGGACAGCAGGAAGTCTATGACAACTAGGATCATCTCCCATCGTCAACATAGCCTGTAACCCTGAAGATGGAGCTTCGACCATGCTACCCTTTTTATTATTCCACTGCGTTGATTTTATTAAGACTGGATCATGAGATCCTTTATTTGTAATACCTTTATTATGGTTTGTAATGGATGATGAACTATGGTACCAATCTGTTATGTCTCGCAAAAATAGTAATCCTAGGATTGCGATGTATGGCATAATAGGCATCTGGGATTAAAAATCCGGGTGTTGACATCTTGAGTTTTTTGTTGTGCAGGTTTCCAAGTTGCTAGCAACACCTTTGAGTCGTTTCCTTCCTCATACTGGTTCGATAACCTTGGTTTCATACTGAGGGAAAACTTATTGCCATACTCATCATACCTTCCTCTCGGGGTTTCCCAACGAAGCTCTACAGTGATTTGAGTCGCATCACCTGGGGGTGGGGGTACGTCCACCCTGTGTCTACCCTCCGTCTCTCCTCTGGATTCCGTGTTATCCTCGGTGAAATATTGACTTTGGATTTTGTACCATCCAATTTCGAGAACATTTTCTTACTGGCTTTTCTGAAACCAAAATCAGCAGAAAACAGGCAACTAGCACTGCGACATCTTGTTAATAGGATAGTCCCAGAAAATATATAAAAATACCTCAAAGTGTATACAAAGCAAAGCAAAGTGGATACTAAACAAGCATGGAACATCAAAAATTATAGATACGTTTACGACGTATCAAACAGCAGCAAGTTTCCCTTAAGTGGACCACCCAAGGTATATCGAACTTAGGTAGGAAGTGGTCAAAGGTATCCCTCTCAAGCAACCCTGCAATCAAGATACAAGAAGTCTCTTGTGTCCCCAACACACCCAATACAATTGTCAGGTGTATAGGTGCACTAGTTCAGCGAAGAGATAGTGAAATACAAGTAGTATGGATGATTATAAGACAATGGTGCCAGAAAAGAGCTTGATGGGGAGGAAGAGACTAAAGGCAATCTGAAATAAAGATGGCAACAAGCAAACATGTAACAGGACTAGTTGTAAACGGTGTTTCAATGCTTAGAAACAAGGCCTAGGGATCGTACTTTCACTAGTGAACACTCTCATATAATTAACTTCTCTTCATGATACTTCTATGAACTACTCTTCGGTTGGACAACTCTAATCCACGGTAGGGCTATAACAACACACCTCAAAGTTCGCATTCCCCATCTAGATAACCCCACACTGTCACCTTGAGCGCTAGATGGTTCCAACAAACACCACAATTTCATAGAGACAACCAACTCAAAATATAACTCATGACAAGTATTTCAGTAATCTTTAGCCTAAGTGCCACATGGTGTGCACACTGTCACCTTCACACACGTGGGGATAGCCGGAGATTAATTAAAGCACTTAAGTAGCAGAGTAGATCTACTTGATTACAAAGCTCATGACCACAATAAGGTCACGCATAGAAAGAGAGATGAACACATAGCTACCGGTGGAGCCCTTAGCCTCGAGGAAGAACTACTCCCTCCTCATCATGGGAGTCAGCAACGGCGACGGATATGGTGGTGGAGATCGATGGAGATGGCTCCAGGGGAAATTCCCCATCCCGGTAGGGTGCTGGAATAGAGACTTCTGTCCCCCGAATCTCCTCTTCGGTGGCAGCGGCGCCGCAGAACTTTTTGTGGAGATCTGATCCGCGTTAGGGTTTATGTCTTAGGGAGACGTATATATAGGCGATCGAGCAAGGTCGGTGGAGGCCTGAGGGGCCCACACCAGGGTATGGCGTGGCCAGGGGGACCCGCGCCACCCCTAGGTGTGGCCGCCTCGTTGCGCCTCCTCGTCTCTCCTCTGGACTCCGTGTTTGCTCCGGTAAAATATTGACTTTGGATTTTGTCTCCTCCAATTCCGAGAATATTTCTTTTCTGGCTTTTATGAAACCAAAAATAGCAGAAAACAGGAACCGGGCACTGCGGCATCTTGTTAATAGGTTAGTACCAGTAAACGTATAAAAATACCTCAAAGTGTAGACAAAACATAAGAAAGTCGATACAAAACAAGCATGGAGCATCAAAAATTATAGATACGTTTACAACGTATCAGCCAGCACTCCCTGATACGTCGAAAACGTATCTATAATTTTTTATGTTCCATGCTTGGTTAGTATCTACTTTGCTGAAACAACGCATGATTCTTTCAAGGCACATTAAGCAATCCTATTTGTTTGGAACAAGTCATGCTACATCAATAATCACTAAGCATAAGGTCAAAACAACATCTAGCGGGACATGATAAAGTCTGAGTCACAGTCAAATCAAGCTCCTTCTTGTACTATTTAAGCAAGAACTTTCTACTCCTCTCCAACACCAATCTACTTATTTGAAACAACACAACGAGAACGGGGATCGAAACTACTTTATTCAAGCAAACTAAGCAAACAAAAACCAAAAATGAAAACTAAGACGCTCCAAGAACAACACAATAGTGCATGAAAAAATAAAAATGAAGTGTCTAGAAAGACCTGAGTTTTTATTGATGAATAAGAGGATGCCTTGGGCATCTGATGGTGCCTGAGAGCGCTTCATCGGGAAAACCTAAGAGCAAGGTGTGAAAAGCACAATATCAAGTCTTCCCTCAGTAAGAAACCGAGGTTATCGAACTAGTAGGAGGAAGGAAACGTCTCAAAGGTGTTGCTAGCAACTTGAAGACCTGCACAACAAAAACTCAAGACTTTGCCCCAACGAACAGTGAGGTTGTCAATCTCACCGGTAGCTATAACAAAGGATTAACTGTATGGTGTGGAAGGTAATAGTGGTTTGCAGAAAGTAAACAGTAACAGTGGAAGATGTATCAATGGTAAAGATTGGACCGGGGTCCATAGTTCACTAGAGGTGTTCTCCTTATATAAACAAACATGGCATGCTAGGTAAACAAATTACAGTAGGGCAATTGACAGGACTGAGCAAGGCATAACAATGCAATACTAGACATCATGATCCTATGAGATTCGATTGGACAATACAACAAGATACATAGACCGCCATCCAACTGCATCTATGACTAGAAGTCCACCTTTGGGTTATCATTCGAACCCCCTCCAGTATTAAGTTGCAAGCAATAGACAACTACTTTAAGCAAAGTGTGTAAGGTAAGCAATCCAATTGTACCATGACACAAGATACTGTTGTTTTCTCCCTAGTGGCAACATCGCATCTACAACCTTAGAGATTTCTGTCACTTCCCTTAGATTAAATAGAGGCATGAACCCACTATCGAGCATAAATACCCCCTCTTGGAGTCGCTAGCAACTACTTGGCCAAGATAGATACTAACAACGGAGAGCATGCAAGATCACAAACAACACAAACATGATAGAATCAATAAGACAAAACCATTAATCAATCTGACATAGTAATATCAATATCCATCGGATCCCCGCAAACACAACATGCATGATTACAAATAGATGAGATCTTGATCATGAACAGACTTCACAAGATCTAGACATGAAAGCACAAAGGAGGAGATACAACCATCTAGCTACTACAAGGACCCGTAGTCCAAGGTGGAACTACTCACGCTTCATACCGAAGGCTGGCATGATGAAGAAGAAGGCCTCCGGTATGATATCCCCTCTGGCAGGGTGCCGGAAAGAGCTTTAGATCCCCCTGATCTAGGGACGATGGTGGCGGCGGCTACAGACGGTTTCGGGGAATATTGATCGGGTCCTTAGGGTTTAGGCATCGGGGGCTTATTATAGGCGAAGAGGGAGGCCGAGGGGGTGCCCGAGGCGGCTGCACCCCCCAGGCGTGGGGTGGGCCCACCCACACGGCTAGGGGGTGTGGCCCCCTTGAGGCCCTCCTCCGTCTCGTCTTCTGGCTCTGTGTTCCCCAAGGTAAAATATTGACTTTGGCTTTTGTCCCGTCCAATTCCGATAATATTGATTTTCTGCCTTTTTGGAACCAAAAACAGAAGAAAACAGGCAACTAGCATTGTGGCTTCTTGTTAATAGGTTAGTACCAGAAAACATATAAAAACACCTCAAAGTGTAAACAAAGCAAAGCAAAGTAGATACTAAACAAGCATGGAACATCAAAAATTATAGATACGTTTCCGATGTATCAAGCATCCCAAGCTTAACTCCTGCTCGTCCTCGAGTAGGTAAGTGATAAAAGAATAATTTTTTAGGTGACATGCACCATCAAAATCAAGATCAAACCATTTGCAAGCATCGAAATCTATGATCAAAGAACTCTAAACATGTGCATGAAAGATGGAGTTCTAACAGTAAGACAAAGTAACTATGCATGCAACATGAAAGGCTACAAACAAAGATCATGAATAACATGCATTGAAAAATGTTTGTTTGTTTCACATATAGAAAACATGGCATAGTGGAAATCAGCTTGTCCCTCATAGAGTAGAAAATAGATGCATAGGACACCTTCAAAGTTCATAAGAGTGACTAGATATAAATAGCACAAGAACAAGCAATATCAACAATATGCATCAATCAATAAGTTTTGGGACAATGCACATAGAACTAAGAATGGCAACTATGCTCTCTTAACTGGTTCCTAAAGGTATAAGGTGGAGACTCAATATAACGATGGAAGAAAGGACCTTCATAAAGGGAAGCAGGGATTTCAAGTTTCAAAAAGAGCTTCCAAAAATTATGGTACTTGTTAGCTTTCTGCCCTCATTGCCCCTATCATAAGCATATTGAAGTGATTAAGGTTAAAGTGAACAAACTATGGAGTATATGCTTGTCAAAGTATAAGTTGGCAATCTCATGTCCCTTGAATACGAGGGCCTCTCCTCATGCTACTCAACTTTAGTCACTTGTAAGTTCTTGTCATAGTAAGTACATGTGTATCATAGAGAACCGCCAATGGGGTACCCCTTGCACATGATACAGGAGCTATCCCATAATCAAAATGACAAGGCAATCAGACAATGAGCATCTCAGCATTCTTCTTATTTACCATGGGAATATGGTGCTTTTTTCTCTCTTTCCTCTTTTCTCATATTTTTTTCTTGTTTTTCTCTATCTCTTTTTTTCATAAGAAGAATGCTTCATAGATGTCACTATGGTGATGTTGCAAGTTTCCACCATGATTAGGCATGGCTTAGGCTAGTGGCCCAGGCGTTTCTCTAACACACATACATAACTCCATGGACTTACAAGCTCCCCTTTCATTTCACACCAACGACATCCATAGACAAAAGAGCATGATATCAACTGTGTACAAAGTACAGGTGCAATGTTGAAAGCGTTCCTCGTGACAGCATGGTTCTGCTAATTCCAACTTATAAGTGCAAGCATATACACCATAGATGACACAATGGTTCAAGTTTATTAGGGGCAAGAAAAATAAAGTGTGCCATCAAGTTTGTGAGAGCTTTAATCACTAAGTTTTCACATAACAAAATACTTTTTAATTGGAAGATAGATGAAAACAAGAATATACTAGGAATGGTGTAACACACCATGCATAGGAATTTATAGTGGACACTTTGGAATAACTTTGTTTCTTGGGAGTTGGATGCATGAGTAGAGCTTACTCATACAAGTGGAGGCTAGCAAAAGGCTGGAAGCAACCAACTAAGAGAGCAATAATGGCCATAATCATGCAGAGCGACAAAACATTACTAATCAAAGCATAGAGTGGTACTACAAGTCAAGGAATAAATGATCATAGAGGCTATGGTGACTTGTTCATAGTCATAACATGGTGTGATCATGTGCCAAGTCAACCCAAACAAAGCATCAAAGGAGAATGTCATAATACTATGCTTTTGCATGCTAAAACAACACATGATTCTTTCAAGGCACACTAAGCAATCCCAATTGTTTGGAACAAGTCATGCTACAACAATAATCACTAAGCATAAGGTCAAAACAACACCTAGCATGACATGCTACAGTCTAAGTCACAGACAAAGTAAGCTCCTCTTGCACTATTTCAAGCAAGAAATTTCTACTCCTTTCCAACACCAATCAACTTATTTGAAACAACACATAGAAAATGGGAGTCCAAACTACTTTACTCACGCAAATTAAGCAAAGCAAACGAAAACTAAGACGCTCCAAGAACAACACAATAGTGCATGAAACAATAAAAACGAAGTGCCCACCCGCGTGGCCAGGGGGTGTGGCCCCCTCGAGGCCCTCCTCCGTATCGTATTCTGGCTCCGTGTTGCCCACAATAAAATATTGACTTTGGATTTTGTCCCGTCCAATTCCGAGAATATTGATTTTATGCCTTTCTCGAACGAAAAATAGAAGAAAACAGGCAACTGGCACTGTGGCATCTTGTTAATAGGTTAGTACAAGAAAACATATAAAAACACCTCAAAATGTAGACAAATCAAAGCTAAGTAGATACTAAACAAGCATGGAACATCAAAAATTATAGATACGTTTCCGACGTATCAGCATCCCCAAGCTTTGACGCTTGTACCTCTTGAATATTTCTTGGGGTGACACGGGGTGGCATCCCCAAGCTTGAGCTTTTGTCCATTCTTCATCTCATTACATCATTCTTACTCTACACCTGTAGATTTTCCTTCATACAAAACATCACACAATCTTCATTAGCGACATTAGTGTATTCAAAAGATAATAGACCCTTGGGGTTTAGTTTTAAAAATGCAAAACTTTCACTAAAAACACAAGCTACTATAGCAATTCCCTCAAAAAGCTCAATTTTCCAAAAAGAACCCAAAAGGAATCAATAATAAGCAAATGCAAATAATGGCATAAATCTGTCAAAACAGACAAGCAGGTAAAAACGATTTTTTCGAAGACATTCTTTTGCTCAATTCAAAAAGAGTTGAACAAATTGAAAGTTATCTAACAACCTGAGGGATTTATTCATAAAATTACAGCTCAATCCGACTTACAGAGATTTTACACGAATATTTATACGGAGCACAAAAATCTCTTCCGGGATAGCAACTCCCCAAATCTTACTTTCCTATCATTAGAGGTTATTCTTGGCACAAAAAAGCAAATAAAAAGGATAAGGAGCGGTTATTACATAGGTAATAACTTCCAAGACTCAAGAAAACTTTTGGGTTATCTCCCAATAAGTACTTTTCTTTAACGCCTTTAAGTTAGGCACAAGAAGCAGGAATCAAGTATTTTCAAATGAAGAAGCATTAACATCAAACCTTGCTTTCAAAGGGGGAGCAAAAAGCAACTTATCTCTCCTTATAGGGAAGTGTTCAATACCTTTCTTGAATGAAAATTGATATTTAATGGTGTCTTCTTTCATATTAATGATGGCACCAACAGTTCTAAGAAAAGGTCTTCCCAAAGTAATAGGACAAGAAGCATTGTATTCAACATCCAAAACATAGAAATCAATAGGGACATAAGCATTGTTAACCATAATAAGAACATCATAACACTTCCCATGAGTTTCCTTTTAGCATTATCATTAAGTGGGACATCCAAATAACAATCTTCCAAAGGTGGCAAATCAAGCATTTCATAAATCTTTCTAGGCATAATAGAGACACTAGAACCAAGGTCACATGAAGCTTTGAGATCAAAGTCATTCACTTGCATATTAATGATGGGTTCCCAACTATCTTCTACATTCCTAGGAATAGAATCTTTGTGTTTAAACTTATCTTCCTTAATTTTAATAAGAGCATCAGTAATGTGTTTGGTGAAAGCGACATTCATATCACTAGCATCAGGACTTCTAGCAAGCTTTTGTAGGAACATAATCACTTTAGAAATATTTCAACCATCAAGATAAAAAGCAAACTTAGCATCACTGGTAGTAGACTCATTAGGTTTAGGCATTATGGTAGGAGCAATAGGGACTTCTTGTGGTTTGGTGGCATCCATATTGGTGGTAGTAATAGTGCACACACTATTGTTTCTAGCAATTTCAGCTTCTCTTTCCCACTTAGCATGTAGTTGGGCTAACGGTCTAACATTTTCATTAATAGTAACTTGTATGGCATGAGTAGCAGCAAACGTACTTTCCAAACTTTCAGGTTTAGCAGCCACTTTATTGATCAAAGAGGACTATGCTTCAGACAAAGAGGAAATATTTTTCTCAGCACTCAAAATTTTTGACTGTAAACTAGGAATTTCTCTATTCAAATTCTCAAGTTGATGACTAATATTTTTCATGATAGCAGATTGTTCTTCCATAGTTTTAGTGAATATCTTGTTTTGCTCATATTGCATTTGCATAAAGTTTTTAGTGGACCTTTCAACTTCTAGAATCCTATCTTCACTAGGCATTCCAAATCTACCATGATAAGTATTGACATTATTAGGAGGATAAGGCGTATAGTTATTACCATAAGCATTATTGCCAAAATTATTATTCCTAGTGAAGTTCACATCAACTTTCTCTTGTTGAGCAACCAAATAGGCTAAGGGAACATTATTTGGATCAATATGAGATTTTCTATTAACAAGCATAGCCATGATAACATCAATCTTATCACTCAAAGAGGAGGTTTCTTCAATAGAATTTACCTTCTTACCATGTGGAGCTCTCTCGGTGTGCCATTCAGAATAGTTAACCATCATATTATCAAGGAGCTTTGTTGCCGCACCCAAGGTAATGGTCATAAAGGTACCTCCCGCAACTGAATCCAATAGGTTTCTTGAGGAGAAGTTTAAACCTGCATAAAAAGTCTAGATAATCATCCAAGAAGTAAGTCCACGAGTGGGACAATTCTTAACCAAAGATTTCATTCTTTCCCAAGCTTGAGAAACATGTTCATTATCAAGTTGATTAATTTTCATTATTTCATTTCTCATAGATATAATCTTAGCAGGAGGATAGTATTTTCCAATAAAACCATCTTTGCACTTAATCCAAGAATCAATACTATTTCTAGGCAAGGATAACAACCATTCTTTAGCTTTTTCTCTCAAGGAGAAAGGAAACAACTTGAGATTAATAATATCTCTATCTACATCCTTATATTTTTGCATCTCACAAAGTTCAACAAAGTTATTGAGGTGGGCAGCAACATCGTCAGAACTAGCACCAGAAAATTGTTCTTTCATCACAAGATTCAACAAAGCAGGCTTAATTTCATAAAAGGTAGCATCAGGAGTAGGTGGAGCAATATGAGTACTTAGGAAATCATTGTTGTTTGTGCTAGTGAAGTCACACAACTTGGTGTTCTCAGCAGAGTTCATTTTGGCAAAAGTGAAGCATGCCAACGGCAGCAGCAACTAGAGCAGGAACTAATTTTTTCTGTGTTTGATAAAAAGAGGCAAACAAAACCAAGCAAAAGAAACTAAGCAAAACAAAAACAAAGTAAAGAGAAAGGTTGTGAAGGAAACCCCTTGTGAAGATGTCCTTAGTCTCCCCGGCAACGGCACCAAAAAATCTTGATGGTGGCTCAGTTGATTGTTGAGCTTCGTTCGGAGTCCCCAAGAGGAAGGTGTGATGAGAACAACAACAAGTTTTCCCTCAGTAAGAAACCAAGGTTATCGAACCAGTAGGAGGAAGGAAACGACTTAAAGGTGTTGCTAGCAACTTGGACACCTGCACAACACAAACTCAAGACTTTGCCCCAACGAACAGTGAGGTTGTCAATCTCACCGGTTTGCTGAAAACAAAGGGTTAAATGTATGGTGTGGAAGGTAATAGTGGTTTGCAGAAAGTAAACAGTAATAGTGGAAGATGTATCAATGGTAAAGATTGGACCGGGGTACATATTTCACTGGAGGTGTTCTCCTTAAGATAAACAAACATGGCATGCTGGGTAAACAAATTACAGCAGGGCAATTGACATGACTGAGCAAGGCATAACAATGCAATACTAGACATTCATGATCCTATGAGATTTGATTGGGCAATACAAAAAGATACATAGACCACCATCCAACAGCATATATGACTAGTAATCCACCTTCAGGTTATCATCCGAACCCCCTCCAGTATTAAGTTACAAGCAACGGATAACTTATTTAAGCAAAGTGTGTAAGATAAACAATCCACTTGTTCCATGAACAAGAGACCGTTGTTTTCCCCTTATAGCAACATCACATCTACAACCTTAGAGATTTCTGTCACTTACCTTAGATTAAATAGAGGCATGAACCCACTATCGAGCATAAATACCCCCTCTTGGAGTCACTAGCATCTACTTGGAAAAGATAGAAACTAGAAATAGAGAGCATGCAAGATCACAAACAACACAGACATGATAGAATCAATAAGACAAAACCATTACTTGGCAAAGATTAATGGTTTTGTCTTATTGATTCTATCATGTCTGTGTTGTTTGTGATCTTGCATGCTCTCCGTTGTTAGTAGATATCTTGGCCAAGTAGTTGCTAGTGACTCCAAGAGGGGGTATTTATGCTCGATATTGGGTTCATGCCTCTATTTAATCTAAGGGAAGTGGCGGAAATCTCTAAGGTTGTAGATGTGTTGTTGCCACTAGGGAGAAAACAACAGTCTCTTGTTCATGGAACAAGTGGATTGTTTACCTTACACACTTTGCTTAAAGCAGTTGTCTGTTGCTTGCAACTTAATACTGGAGGGGGTTCGGATGATAACCCAAAGGTGGACTTCTAGTCATAGATGCAGTTGGATAGCGGTCTATGTATCTTGTTGTATTGCCCAATCGAATCTCATAAGATCATGAATGTCTAGTATTGCATTGTTATGCCTTGCTCAGTCCTGTTAATTGCCCCGCTGTAATTTGTTTACCCAGCATGCCATGTTTGTTTATCTAAGGAGAACACCTCTAGTGAACTATGGACCCCGGTCCAATCTTTACCATTGATAAATTTTCCACTGTTATTGTTTACTTGTTGCAAACCACCATTACCTTCCACACCATACATTTAATCCTTTGTTACAACAAACCAGTGAGATTGACAACCTTGTTGTTCATTGGGACAGAGTCTTGAGTTTGTGTTGTGCAGGTCTCCAAGTTGCTAGCAACACCTTTGAGTCGTTTCCTTCCTCCTACTGGTTCGATAACCTCTATTTCTTACTAAGGGAAAACTTGTTGATGTGCTCATCATACCTTGCTCTTGGGGTCTCCCAACGAGGTGTTGAACACGCCATAAACCAACTTATCATTTCACTTTTAGAATGATTAGCTATATCCAACCTTTCTTCATTTAGTAAACTAACCTTACATGATCACTCCCAATGACTAATCATATTCTATTTACTAACTTAAACCAAAGATTATTAGAATTTTCTAGCACCTATGAATTCTATCATAGTTCTACCATGTTATTTTCTTACTTCTACTTCAAGATAATTTACTAATTACTTTTCATATTTATACTCTCATCATGGTTTCGGAGCTAATCTCACCATGACCTTGTTATGTTCTACCTATTCACCATGATTTAAGAGTTAATCTCACCACCATGACTTTACTTCTCATTATATTATCATTGATCTTTAACATAATTTCACTTCATCACGTAGAATTATCAAGTGAATCCCACATGATTTACTACCCACTATAAGTATACATGCTCTAATGGTCTTCATTATAATATCTATTGTTACCAATTAACAATAGGACTTTACTGTCTTACTCATTTCTATAATTAGGTTATGATGACCCACAAGTATAGGGGATCGCAACAGTCTTCGAGGGTAGTATTACCCAATTTATTGATTCGACACAAGGGGACCAAAGAATACTTGAAAGACTTAACAAATGAGTTGTCGATTCAGCTGCACCTGGAAATAGTTCTTGCTCCCAGAAGTTTATCAGTAGCAACAGTTTGGTAGTAGCAACAATAGCAGCAAAACAAGAGAAATAGTAACAGTAGTAGCAAACAGTAGGATATGAGCGTGGTAGGCATAGGGATGGATGGACGGGCGTTGCATGGATGAGTCTAAACATGTAACTTCAAGATCTAGGGCAATTGCAGATAAATGAGATAAAGCATCCAAGTACCAAACAATCATAGGCATGTGCTCCATATATAGTCATGTGTGCTCGCAATGAGAACTTGCACAACATCTTTTGTCGTGCCAGCCCGTTGCAGCGGGGCCTCACGGGAACTACTGGAAATTAAGGTGCTCCTTTTAATAAAGCACCGGAGCAAAGCATTAACACTTCGTGAACACATGTGATCCTCACATCACAGCCATCCCCTCAGGTTGTCCCAATTTCTGTCACTTTGGGGCCTTTGGATCCGGACAATGATATGTGTACACAACTTGCAGATAAGATCACAAACAATATTATCATAATGATTCAATAATAAGTTCAGATCTGAGATCATGGCACTCTGGCCCTAGTGACAAGCATTAAGCACAACAAGTTGCAACAAAGTCAAATAGCACTAATAGAGATACTAGGCACCATGCCCTAACAATCTTATTTGATTACATGATAGAACTCATCCAATCCCTACCATCCCCATAGCCTACAGTGGGGGATTACTCACTCATAGATGAGGGAAACATGGATGGTTGATGGAGAGGCATTGTTGATGATGATGGCGATGATCCTCTCCAAATTCCCCGTCCCGGCAGGGTGCTAGAACAGAGTTTCTGGTTCCGAATCGCTGTTTCTGGTGGTGGCGGCGCAGTGGGACTCTTTCTAGAAAAACATCGAACCCCCTCGGTGTTTAGGTCAAGAGGCATCTTATAGGCAAAGAGGGAGGCCGAGGGGGTGCCTAAGGCAGCCACACCCCCTCCAGGCGCGGCCTGGGCACACTCGCACGGCAGGGGGTGTGGGGCCCTTAGGCCTCCCCTCCGTCTCATATTCTGGCTCCGTGAGTCTTCTGGTGAAATAGGATTTTTGGCATATTTTCCGGGATTTTTTATGATAGTTGATTTTCTGCACAAAAACTAGACACCAAGGTAATTCTGCTGAAAACAACGTCAGTCTGTGTTAGTTGTATCCAAATCACACAATTTTAGAGGAGAAACAATAGCAAAAGTGTTCAGGAAAGTAGATATGTCTTGGACATATCAACTCCCCCCAAGCTTAGCTTATTGCTTGTCCTCAAGCAATTCAATTGAAAACTGAGTGCGATAAAAGAACTTTCAGGAACACATTTGCTTCATATGATGTATATATTCTCAGCACAGGAGTAGACACTTAGACAATTCATAATAAGGAGTATGCAACTAAGTATACTCAATAGTCATTGCAAGCTATGAAGAGATTCCAACTCAATAATAATAAGTAGCATGAAACATAAACATAAGCAACATTGCAATGCTCATAATAAGGTATGATAGAGTGGTATCTCGCTTGCCTTTGTTTGTAGAGCACAATATAAATGCCAAGGTACCTCTGAAGTTCAAGTGAAGACTAGAAGTAAAGATATCAGAGATACAAGCATCAAAGTCATGACATAATTAACTAAGTTTTGAGACAAGCACATTACACAAAGAATGACAACTATGCTCTCAAGAAGGTGCTCATAGAATAAGTGGTGACTCAACAAGGAAGTGAAAAGGTTTTGAAAAGTTTGAAAGGCTTCCAAATGCTGAAAGTAAGGTACTCGTTAGCTTTGAGCTCTGATTGCCCCTATCATAGGCATCTTTATATAGTTAAGGTAAAAGTGAGGTACAATATGAGTTATATGCTTGACAGATCATAAACTGGAAATCTCATGTCCCTTGAGTATGAGGGCCACTCCTCATGCTACTCAACTTTAGTCACCTGTAAGTTCTTGTCATCGTAAATACATGCGTATCATAGAGAACCGCCAACGAGGTACCCCTTGCACATGATACAGGAGCTATCCCGTGATCAAAATGACAAGGCAAGTAGACAATGAGCATCTCAGCGATATTTTTATTTGCTATTTGCATAGGTTTTTATTGAGGATTCTTCACAAATTGCTCATTATGGTTATGCCGCAAGTTACCACCATGATTAGGCATGGCTTAGGCTAGCGGCCTAGGCATTTCTCTAACACATATATATAACTCCATGAACTCACAAGCTCCCATTTTATTTCACACCAACGACATCCGCAAACAAAAGAGCATGATATCAACTGGATATGTATCCATAAGTGTTGAAAGCGTTCCTCGTGACAGCACGGTTCTGCTAACTCCCAGCCTATAATTTGCAAGCATATAACTTTCATGGATAGTCACAATGGTTCAGGTTTATTAAGTGCAAGAAATAAAGTGTGCCATCAAGTTCGTGAGAGATTTACTAACTAACTTTCTCAAAACAGACAAACATTTTATTTGGAAGAAAACAAGGCATAATGAATATGAACGGAATAGCAAATGATGCTAGTAGGTAGGTATGGTGGACACTGTTGGCAATTTTATTCAAATAATATTTTATTCTTTTTAAGTTAATTAGATAACTTTTAATCCACTTTGGCAATTTCAATTATTTTTCTCATGATTTAATTAATCATTTATATTAGGAATTTTGTCTTCATTCAAATAAAATTGAATATGGTTAAAAGCCCATATAATTTTATATGAATAATCTTTATTCCTTTATTTTTATTTGGATTATCTTTATTCCATTTGCTTATGGATTTGGCCAAGATTTAATTTGTCTTTTAAATATTTCTTATTTATTTAATTCTTTCTTTGTCTTATAAAATCCATATCTTTTTATTTAGAGATCCAAAATTGGTGATTCCAATTTGTATAATTTTATTTAATATTTGTTTATATTTTTAAATCCTTTTAGGATTACTTTGCTCACAATTTGGTATTGGTTTTTTATTAGGAGCTTTATTAGCCTTGGAAATTATTTCCTTTTATCTTATTAAATTCATAAGTTTTTATCCATGGCTCCAAATTGAATGAAATCAATTCCCATGGTTTTATAATATTTTTGTTTATCATTTTGATCATTTATAAATGTTCGTTACTGAATTTTTATATGGATCATCCATAGTCTTAGAGAGATCTTGGAAATGATTTCTTTCTTTGGGGTTTAAGGTTTTGGTTTAACTTTTCCAAGTGTTTAAATTCAAGATTATTTCCATGCATAAAATGCATTTGATCTTTGAGATATTTGTTTTGTTGTTTTCTTATTCAAATTTTGTTCAAGTAGGGTTTTGATGTTTCAATTTAGAAGCAAAAAGTTTCTTTTCACCCTAAATTTCAACATTTAATTCTTTTATTTATTTATTTTTCACATTTCAAAATTTGGAAAATTTTGGGATGTGACAGACTACCACCCTTAAAAGGAATCTCGTCCCAAGATTCCGAAAGGCTAGAGGTTACAAGTTGACTTCAAGACAACTAGGGTACTACCACCCTTAAAATATTTTTAACTAGATTACATCTTGGCTTACTTGGGGTCTTGGTGTAACTTCTCTGCACAGTCACTTGGCTGATATCTCTTTTTATCTTTGGCATCACTATTTCTTCTTTGTTTCCTTGGATCTTCTTCTTTTCTGGACATTCATTGGCATAGTGTCCCATCTCTTTGCAATTGTAACATTGCACCTGGCTAATGTCTTGCTTGCTGGGGTTGGGGATTTTCTTCTTGTTCTTGAGTTTCTCCAAAGTTAGGAGTTCTCTTAGTTCATGCTCTTCATATTTCACCACAAATGTGGGAAAACTTCCTCGGTTCTTAGAACGATTCCTAGGATAACATCAACGGTTCCTCTTTCGTCCACCATAGTAGGTTACAATGTATGGAAGTGCAAACTGAGATTTGACTTTGTCTTCATCCTTCTTGGTAGAAGTTGTTCCTTCATGAAGGTTTCCAAACATTTGATGCATTCCATCTTGTTTCATCTGTTGAACTATAGGATATATGGAGCATTGGATAGGGACATGATCATTTCCTTCACATAGGAAACAAGAAACTTGAGATGTGGGGCATTGTCTAGCTAGATGTTTCTCTTCACAATTAGGGCATTGGTCAATGTGCTCTTTGTAAGTGTGTTCTATGTATCCACAAATTTTGCAGGCTTAAGTTCCTTCTATAATATCATCTTTGATAGCATTGTTGTCACAATATCTTTGGGAAGGGTTGCTTCTCATGTTGATCATTTGATTGGTCATCCTTTGCAACAATTGGGATTGGGTTTCCAAGAATTTTAGCATAGCTGGGTCTAACTCAATGTTGTTGGCTAAAAACTGAGTTGTCACTTGATTCAACTGGTCTTGGGTTGCTAGTAGTTGTTCTCTCATGTGTATCTCTTGGTTGTTGTTGTTGTCATCCTTGATGTTGGAGTTGTGGTCTCTTGGGGAAGTCACCTGTTTGGGTTGGACTGGGATTAGATTAGGCAAAAGATTTCTAGAGTAAGAATTCTACTCACACACAACAATTCACACAAGAAATGTGCAAGCAATCAAAATCATGCATTCCACTCAAACAACAAGATTCAAGCATATTTTAGGCAACAAAATATTTTTTTTGCTACACCACATAAGTTGGTGTGATCAATAAATCGATTTAAACTAAACACTAGTATGGTGGTCCAACTATGGGATGATCTCATGTGAACCCCATTCTTCTTAGTTGTTTCTTCTTGAACAAGATCATGGTATCCTTGGAAAAAAATCTTGTATCTTGGTCACAAGATCAAAGGTGATGATGGTTCCTTCTAGGTTGTGTTTCCTTAGTCTCTAAGTCTTGAGTAATATTCTTGTCTCACTTGTAGTCCTTAGTGATGTCCAAGTTGAAGTCCTTGGTGAAACTGAAGTTGAAGTCATTGGTGATGTTGAGTCTTTGATCATGTTGAAGTTTTGTCCATCAAGTTGAAAAGGAAGAGAGGTAGAATCAAATCAAAATGTTGAGGAAAGAGTTTACAAGATTGTTTGTAAATAAGTTTGAACAAATACAACTCCTATTTTTCTAAGGGGTTTTGTCCAATCCTAGGGTTTACAATCCTACAGGCAACACAGTGCTCTGATACCATCTATAGAGGTCCCAACCTTTATAAGGTGGAGATCCCTGTGTTTACAATGCTAGTCCCTGGATCGAATAGCTAGCATCCACAATTTAAGATGTAATATCAAGAAACAAAGGTCATATTACAACTTATAACCAGGAATAAAATAATTCATTATATCTTACATAGCTCATTTGGCTATCTCATTACAATGCAGCAGATATAACTATATAGCATGGAGTCCTTCATCTTCATATGCCACAGGCAATCATGTTGGTTGTAGACTTGTAATCCCTACTCAATAAACTTCACTAACATCAAACAAACCTGCAACATAATAAGTTACAGCCACAAGGGTCAATACATTTGAATTGTATTGGCAAGTGATACTATGGTAGAATAGTGGTATCTAACATCTATATGCATTTGGCTAAGTGTAGCTTAGGCTTGCTTTGCTCAAAATAAGGTTTTCCTTATTAGTTCAAAAACACTAAGTTTTTGTTTGTCAAAATCACCCAAGGAACTACCAATAGAAATTGGTGAACCTTTACCCTTGTTCAACCACAAGTTTTTAACTTAGAAATTGGGATGAGGAGATCCTTGATAGCTTCAATGTCTTGATGTTCAGATTGTCCATTGCCGGGGACACGACTAAGTACTTAGGTTTTACCCTCTCGAAAGGTCGTGCACTTTCCCCACAAGACTTGACATGCATCGAGACAAGATCTTTCAAAAGCCTTCCCTTAGACCAAATGGACGCGCTCCATCCTATCACCCTACCACCTTCTGTCCATCTGGCTAAGTTATTGCAACCTATATGATCAAGGCAGAGCCCATATTGCCATGTGGCTGCACTAGAAGCTTCTCAACACTTAACATCTCAAATCTCTTTGTTCCTAGGTGGCTTTCCACAAGAGTGATACACAAGGTGAACCATAGAAATGGGCCTTGTGTAGCCACTCAACACAAACCATTCTTACCATTACACCCAGGTGATTCATTCACATAGTTGTTTTATTAAACAAAACACAAGTCATTGACTTTTGCATAATATCATAGCATGAATAAACCACCCTTGTTTTCTATTAGATAAGCTAAGCATGGTAACATGGCAAGTTTCCTAACTTAGGATAATTCTACTAAGACAACATATAGGATTTCCCATGTATAGCTTATACTTATAAAAATTCCATCCAAGTCCTACTCAAAAATATCACCAATGCATAGTCAAAATAATAGGACAAAATATATGAAGCACCACTTGCATTTTTAGTAGATAAACTATATACACTCCTTGATCTTGCAATTTTCACACTCTTCAAAGTTCACTACAAATCAAGCAAGCAAGGCACAAATTCAAAACTAGCATTCAAACAATTCACCACATAAAATAATAAAACAAATAAATGCATGCAAGCATGCGAAGATTGTTTTATTTGGAAAAGTGATTTCTAATATGGCTATGAATATTTCAAAAAAACCTACTGTTCATTTATAAAAGTGGCAAAACATTTTAAATCAACTTAGTAAAAATGGCCCTTTAAAATCATTTTGTTTTTCTATAAATGCTTTTATTCTAAGGAATAATTTCTAGTGTTAGCCAAATATGTTTTTTAAACACAATTTTTCGTGTTTATGGTCAAAATGTTTTAAAACAAATCCATTTGCAAAAGTTTTCACTCAAAAATCATTTTTAAATCATAGCAACATTTTTGTTTTACTTGAAATGCTTTTATTCAAAGGAATAATTCCTTGTGTTAGCAAAATTCATTTATAAATCCAAATATTAGTTTTTTAGAGTCAGAGAGTTCAAAACAAATCATTTTCAAAATATTTTACCCAAAAATCATTTTTAAAACAATTTTTCTATCCAAAATAGTCCTAATAATGATTCTGTAAAACCACCTATTTTCAGAATCAAAATACTAAACTAAGTCCATGGTTGCAAAGTTTACATTTTTGTAAATCCATTGATATAAAGTTTCAAAATTTTGGCCAAACAGAACAAAAGTTATAGATTTTACAAAATCAAATCACTAATAGATCAAATCTGTTTTTTAAAACAGCAGCTAGGCCACGTGTCATGTTCTTATTGGCCTGTACCGATTAGGAAGGATCACGCGATGTGGAGCATTGGATTTAAATGGATCTGTGCGGCTCAGATTGAACATACCATTTCGATTAAATGATTCTATCACTACCACTGGATCTACATCTAATGGCTCAAAGAGCATCGACCAGAGTCTGGCGGCGCTTGGTGATGGTGAGCGGCGGCAACACTCCGGTGGTGGCATTCCAGCGAAAATAGGAAGCAAGGAAGAGGATGAGGTGGCTCACCAGGTTCGCAGAGTCGCAGTAAAGCTCAAGGTTGTCTTTATGGGCGAAGGGGCGCACGGGGACGACGGGAATTGCTCACTGCAGATGTTCCTAGCATCGGCACGTTCGGGCGTCGTCGGGGGCGAGCATCTGAGATGCAAGCGAGCAAGGTAATGTGTCAGGAAGATGCGCAAGGGTTCGAGGATTGTGAGGGTACTCACAGAGAGCAAGGGGCGCACGAGGTCGTTAGCTATGGTTCACCAGAGTCGAGGCAGACATCGGCGACACTCAGATGCTTGACCAAGGCGAGGTTCGGGGGCACGCGCGGCCAAGTGGGAGGTGCTGGCAGATACGCACAATGTTGGCGAGAGGCTCGTGTGATCCAGGAGGCTAGGGGTGTCTGGGCTCGCCGGAATCGGCGTTGCCGTTCATCGGAGGCAGTGGCGTTGATAGCAGCAATTGGAGCAGCCCTAGGACGTTCGGGTGTGAGCGAGCGAGGGGAAATGGAGAGGGGGTAGAGGGGAGTAAGAAGGTGTGGTCGCACGGGCAAATTACTCGTGGCTTTAAGCGAATTTACGAGGATTTACAATGGCAGAATGACCGGGGAGGAGTTGGGGGCAGGGTTAGCGGGTGGAGACGACGAAGACTGGGCAGAGGTGGGGTCGCCAAGTCGGTGAGGAGGAGGGGGTACGCGTGGGTGAGAAAAATCTAGGGGGAGACGAGTGAGAGCCGGGTGGGCTTGCTGTTGGGCTTGCTGGGCCAGGTAGGTGGGTCTGATCTGTTTTCTATTTTTTTCTTTTCTGTTTCTTTTTCTTTTTCCTTTTTTATTTCCTGTTTTCATTTTATTCAAATGATTTATACACTCATTTGATTTTAAACCTTTTCCAACTTTCAGCAGGTTTTTATACTGATTATTTAGTGTGTTTAAAAGACCACTTTGGGATGTTTCAAATAATTTTCTTGTGATTTATTATTTATTAAGTTTAGGTAACTTGTCTTTATTTAAATAAAATTGAATACGGTTTAAACCCGTATAAATTTTATTCAAATAATCTTTTATTATTTTTAAGTTAATTAGATAATTTTAATCCACTTTGGCAATTTCAATTATTTTTATCATGATTTAATTAATCATTTATATTAAGAATTTTGTCTTCATTCAAATAAAATTGAAAATGGTTAAAAGCCCATATAATTTTATTTGAATAATCTTTATTCCTTTATTTTTATTTGCATTATCTTTATTCCATTTGCTTATGGATTTGGCCAAGATTTAATTTGTCTTTTAAATATTTCTTATTTATTTAATTCTTTGTTTGTCTTATAAAATCCATATCTTTTTATTTAGAGATCCAAAATTGGCGATTCCAATTTGTATAATTTTATTTAATATTTGCTTATCTTTTTAAATCCTTTTAGGATTACTTTGATCACAATTTGGTATTGGTTATTTGTTAGGAGCTTTATTAGCCTTGGAAATTATTTCCTTTTATCTTATTAAATTCATAAGTTTTTATCCATGGCTCCAAATTGAATGAAATCAATTCCCATGGTTTTATAATATTTTTGTTTATCATTTTCATCATTTATAAATGTTTGTTGCTGAATTTTTATATGGATCATCCATAGTCTTAGAGAGATCTTGGAAATGATTTCTTTCTTTGGGGTTTAAGGTTTTGGTTTAACTTTTCCAAGTGTTTAAATTCTAGATTCTTTCCATGCATAAAATGCATTTGATCTTTGAGATATTTGTTTTGTTGTTTTCTTATTCAAATTTTGTTCAAGTAGGGTTTTGATGTTTCCATTTAGAAGCAAAAAAATTTCTTTTCACCCTAAATTTCAACATTTAATTATTTTGTTTATTTATTTTTTCACATTTCAAAATTTAGAAAATTTTGGGATGTGACATTTATTTTCTTGATATAGGTCTTTTTCCATTTAATATTTTGTAAGAACATTTGTTATAAATTTAATTTACATAACATACCATAAATTTATGAAAGGATATATTATTACTCATTCATAAAACTTGATTCTCATTAACTTATAGTTTTAAGGAAACTTTTATATGGTGATCCTTCATAATTATTTGATGCTTAAAGTTCTAGAGAATTAATATGGTTAATATTATTCCCATGAGCTTAAGTGATATCAAGGTATATAATTTTCTATAACTTGCATAGAAGTTAGGGTTTAAAATTATAAACGTTTACCATGAGTTTTAGGAGATTTAATATACCTATATCCTTGGATAGGCATGGATACAGATTAATGGTTAAGACATATTGTCTTCATGTTTATGTTTATGAATGGTATCACCATCCAAGATACAATAGTGGGGTTATTCTCTATGATGGCTTAAGAGATATAATTGATAATTATAGTTTTTGGGCACATATTATTTTAATGTTTTGTAGTGGCAAGATATGCTTAAGTGATTTGCTATAGGAAAATATTCCTAGAAGCCATTGTGGAAATAAGATGATTGATCATACAGATAAAATGTATATTAAGTTTGATTATAGATTTAAGGTTGAATGTTTTTCATCATCGTGTGTTGACAGGATGAGCTTTACTTCACAAGAATATTCTTATTAGTAATTTCTCCTCCTAAATCCATTTGTAAATCCAATGAGATTGACACTAAAGCTCCAAATACTTTCCTCATGGGAATATCTCCCACTTCTAGAATGCTTCTAATAACTCCAAATCCATTTGAATGATTACTCTCTTACTTCATAATTTAATTTTGTAATCACACTTATAAATCTCAGAAGCTTGTCACTAAAGCTTTTCATAAACTTTTCATATCTCCACTTGGTTATATCCACTACTTCACTAATGAAAACCTCTAATCCATTAAGTATTTACTTTTAACTTCATTCATACACTTCCTTTATCATCCATCACTAATATTACTCCAATAGATTTATAAATCAAATTCCACTCCACCTTAAGTGTTTAGTACTCTCTAAAAGGAATATAACTACTTCAATATCTCCATGCAGCTCTAGCATCAGCTTGGTCATACAATCTTATCTCTACTTATCTCCAGTACATTATATTCCAACTTCATATTATAACATTGTGAATTGTCATTACAATCTAGGGTAACATATATATACTAGGGTTTAATCATGTTATATCCACATGTAGGGTTCGCAGCATAGAAAACAAATAATTTCCTACGATGGGAACAACTATGTACCAAGATCTATCTACTAGATACAAACAACGGGCGGATGTACATCCGTAGAGAACATACCCTTGAAGACCGACAAAGCTTAACGAGTTAAACTCATGGTTGATGTAGACGATCTCTTGCCGATCTCAAGATCGAGAGGAAGTCCTAGCGCCGCAAATCAGCAGCGCATCCGTGCTCGCACACACGTTCGAGGCACCGAGCAACCCCCGTCTCCTCGCTCCAGCGATGCAGCGGAAGAACAACTCTTTCTTGCCGAATAGCCACTGAGAACATGTTTCTCGCTAGTCCGAGACCATGGGGGATAAATTCTAGAGGGGGAGAGAGATCCTTCACAAGGAGGTGTGAGTGAGAGAGAGGGAGAGGGGTGCCTTTTATGGGAGGAGGAGGGCACCCAAGGGGGTGGCCGCCGGCCATGGGGGCTGCCCCTTCCCTTCCTTCATTCATGTGGGTGGACACTCCACTCACAAAAACCTCTTCATTTCCCTCCACTCAAACTTGCAATTAAATTTCCACCAAATTTAATGCAAACTCTCATTAAATAAAACTCTTTTTATTTATTCAGAATTTTGTCAATTACTTTAATGACAAACATTCACATATAACCCCTTGCTAGAATTCTATTTCACATGCAAAAACACTTTCTGCAATTTCACCCGAAACCTGTTTCGGTATCTAGTGAAATAAATTCCTGCGCTTGTTATTCTTTCCGACATGAAACTTTTGCTCCAATTGGATGTCGGTGTCTCTTAAGTGTGTCACCCTACGGTTCGTGAATAATGCAGACATGATTGAGACCCTTCTCGGATCAATAATCAGAAGCGGGATCTGGAGACCCATACTGACTCCCATATATTCAACGATGACTTTCTTGTGATCGTCGGAACCTTTTACGCTAGTATCTTAATCCCTTTGTTTCGCGATATATTACATGTGCGAGATTCGATCATCAGTATCTCCATACCTAGTTTGATCTCGTTACTGACATGCACTCTTTTCTCGTTCCCGTGATATAACATTCTAGTGATCAAATCACTTGCTTGCAAGCTAATCAATGTGATATCACCGAGAGGGCCTAGAGTATATCTATCCATCATCGGGATGAACAAATTCCATTCTCGATCCATGGGCCTCAACATAAAACTTTATTAGTTCTGAACCCATCTTTATAATCACCCTGTTACAGTGTGACGTTTGATGTTATCAAGAAACTCTTCCGGTGTTAGTGATTGACATGATCTCATGGTCTAAGGATTAGGATTACTTCGTAAGTTGTTATAGCAATATAAACTCAATAACTTTGATCATAATGCTATACTTTGGATGAATCACTAATGTTGTGATCCCGTTATTAACAACATCCAATTTCCATGATCAGGAAACCTTGATCATCTTGTTAATCAACGAGCTAGTTTATGAGAGAGGCATAACTAGGAACTTTCTGTTTGTTTATTAAACACACATGTATTAATGTTTCCATATTAATACAATTATAGCATGCAAAATAAACATCTATCATATACTTGGAATACACATAATAAACACTTTATTATTGCCTCTCAGGGCATATTCCCTTCACCACCAATGTCACTTCTACATGATATAATAATTCACTCTTAGTGACTTGAGCATGATCATTATAATCCTTTGATCATTTATGGCTTAGGTTTCCAGTGGGCTAATCAAGGCCTCATCAATACAACATTACAGTTGTATTATAATTATCTTCTTAGTATCTCCAACTGACTATAAGAAATTATTCATTGACTATACCTACTTGATCCAATAGGATTACTCCTTGGTAACTAACTTCAGAATTCATCTTTGTAATCTTCTTTGTTACCATATAAATATATGCTCCATATAACTCTTCTATCCATTCAGGAGTGAGTTAACTCCACCAATTATCATATTGATTTGATTCTCTTCAAACACTCCCATCCTATAGGTGATGTCTAAAACTAGCATTGCCACCTACCTCTTCTTACTTCTTTCACTAAAGGCTTTAAAGTGAATGCTATGATAAGGACAAGAGTTAATAGATCAAAAATTAATAGGTTAATACTTGATAGATCAATAGTTGATTACTCAACATTGATGTTCAATAGATATTAGGATAATATTCATTAGAGATGATAAGGATTGATATGGAAGGAAAGATATATGGTGAATGGTCTTGACTTGGTTTCCTTCCTACTCCACATAACTAAAGAGTTAGGGTGAAGTATTACCAATACTCATGGTAGAAATATATAAGGATAAAATAGGTCAAGAGTTAGTTATTACATTCTTGTCTTGAATTATATACATAGCTTGGTATTCATGGGTTATTGTAATGAATTATGTGATATGATCTCTTAAGGATCAAATATTAATCATTAAACATTATGCAATGGCTTAGTTTTATTTCATTTGATCTACCCTTAGATCAAATCATGTTTACCCTAAATAAGGTTTTAGCAAAGGTCATATTGAAACTTATCACAGTCAACTTGATGATCTACTTCAGTTCCATCAAGTTGACAGAAGTTTCAATCACTTTGACAAGTTTTGTTCAAAAAGCGCGAAAATTATTCGGATTTTCTATGCATGAATTCAATGCACACATCTGGGTCCAGCTTATTTCTAAGCTCTAATGTTGGAATGTTATAGAATGCCCAACTGCCTCCACCGGCGCCGCTGGGTTGGGCGCCTCCGATCGCGCCAGAGGTGGGGATGAAGCTAGCGCACCTCCCACATGGTTGGGTGCTGTGGCATGTGCGGGCGATCAATCCGCCTACGCCCGCTCCCGCTCCGCCTAACCTCTGGACGCCGACGGAGTACATCGACCTCGACCCATAGATGGACGAGGCGGCGTCGGCGCGCTAAGATCGGTAGCTAGGGCTGGGAGTAGTTTAAATTCTGTTTTTTATATTTTGAATGTAAATTAAGTACGAACTTTTTACCGTGAACTATTTGTGTTTGAATTTGATAAAAATGCCGCGCCCAGGACGGACAAATGGGTTGCACTGCTGGGCGCGCTGGCCAGACCCTTCCCATATCGACCACGGCCTGACCCAAACGGACACAACGGACCGTTTGGGGAGACCGGATGGGTTGGCCCGGTGGAGATGTCCTAAGTTCGGTGTGTTAACTTGAGGGATCAATAGTTTGAGTTTTTTTGAGCAACCATGTATTTCATTAATAGAAAATCAAGTTACATGAGTAAACAAACGTGAAAATTAATAGACTAACCAGGAGAAAACAGATATCCTGAAAACTTTGTAGAAAACTATCGCTAGGATTTTCTGCACTTGCCGAAGCCAATGGCCATCGCCAAAAACCAACGCCGCCTAGAAGTGCATTGGAATAGACGCCAAGCCTCCACCATTGCCAAATCCAAGAGAGCACCATCGCCAACTAGGTTTGTGAGTCGATGAACAGGCCCGCTGCAAACAGCAAGGCACATGTCGCTGTGGCACGTCGACCTGAGGACGTCCCCGTGCTACCTTGAACCAAGATCTGCCGCATATCATTGATGAAATCAAGAAATAACAGCGAATCTACCACCTACGGATCAGTATCCTTGCTCCAGAGCATCCACCTCGCACTGGTCCTAGCGCCACCATGGATAACGGTGAACACCAGCGACACATCGAGATACAGATCGCTAGATCTAAAAATTCGCGACAAGACCAAGCCGTCGATCTAAAGAATCGACAAGCATACATTGCCATCAACTTAGAGACGCCGCCGTGAAGGTCACCGCCGGTGTGGGAGAAGGTTGAGGCATATTTATTCGCCCGTGCGTCGCTTCCACCACCCAACGACACACCACAACAAAAATATCCTAACCCTAACTACAGAACAGAGAAACAAGGTCTCCCTTCCTCCTGCCGTCGGAGCGGCATGGAGAGAGAGGGGACTCACGCTATGATCGATGGAGATTGAGAGGATTTTTGTCGCCACCGCCTCTCGTACAGGAGGAAGGGGTCGATCTGTTGATTTAGCTACCAACTATGAGTTCAAGGTTCATATTGGACTTTACTTATTTAACCCACCGGAACACCAGTCTGTACTACGGAATGTGACTGATATATGTACGACTTTGCAAGTCCAGCGTTGTGTATTACTTTTGCCACACATGTATGGATTTTTTATACAAGCATTCATCCTCTGCAACAACCTAGTGCCCCATGTATGGATTTTTTTTATACAAGCATTCATCCTCTGCAACAACCTAGTGCCCCATGTATGGATTTTTTATACAATCATTCATCCTCTGCAACAACTTAGTGCCCGCATTATGAATACACATAGCTGAAAAATAAAAATACGAAGAATTAAAAAAAGAGAAGTTCCACTACAATGGTCTATAGTACTATTTATAGAAGCAGTACAAACATCATCAAGACAACATCAGAAGTCTAAATATTTTGAAAACAACGTCACCAAAAGTAAACTGTGCACAATCATCGTCGCACGATAATAAATCATAGGTTTTCAATTTGGAGAAAAGTTCGCGCACTCAAAACAATGTCTTTGCCAAGACCAGTGCCATGCACAATCAACTAAGACCAGGTATTGGATTTTCACCCTGAAAGATAAGACTTTGCACTTCTCTTGTGCTGTCACCCCTACTTGTCGACATCGCTGCTACGAGCCACAAATCACCAAGCAAATTCCTTGTGCCACGAAGACGCGAACCACTAATACTAGTTCTCAGAACTCGGCCTTCATGACATTCTCCGCCTTTCACTCAACATAAAAGACATGTCCTATGATGGCAATAGACAATAGAGTTTTGCGATGCACCCCACCTGAAACCAAACTGTTAGAAAAACAAGGCTACACAGCGGAATCTCATCCGATCTAGCATTCTCTAGTCACAAAACGCCTAATGGAGCTCGCAGACAGAGCCTTCCGAAACACGTCACCGGCCAGATCCATGAGGCCATGCATCCAACAGACAAACGAAGTGACACGAGAAGAACCCTGTGACCGCCTCTTTTATTAGGCAGAACTACGACCCTCATGCCACCGACCGCAGACTCCAATCAGCAGGCCAGAGATCTCGGCGACACCTCCGCCATCACCCGCACCACGTGGAGATGAGGAGCTTAGCCGCGCCGAGTCCCCCGAATTAGGCGCCATGCCGCCCTTGCGGCCACAACAGTCGCCAAGGTCGCAGAATATAATCGGAGTCGTCGCCTCGACGTCTGTCACCGCGACGTGCAACTCGTCGTGCAAGGCCACCGGCCTGCAGTAGACGAAGATCCCGTCACGTGAGGATGAAACAACCACACCTCAAGATGAAGGCCCGCCATGATTGCCAGCCGCGTAGGCTTTTCCCGGGGGCTTCCTTTGACGTTGGTCGGGGAGGAGAGGGCGGCGACAGCTAGGTCAGAGATCGCCAAGTCATCCTCCAAAGAGGGCGAGCGGAGTATGTGAGGTGTGATGATGCCAAGACGATATCACACACATGTATGGATGAATGGTGCCCATCGTACAAAAATCATACCAAGAGCGTTGTATGTACTTCCTCCGAGGATTTGTTTATATATTGGTATGTATCTATATAATAAAATGAGTCTAAGTGTATATGAATTTAGACAAATCCAAATCACTTATTTTGGGATCAAGAAATTATGTATTTTTATGTCGTTTAAATAGAACTCTAGTTCTTCGATTTATAAATAATGAATGCTCTATTTGTCCAGAAACAAATGATTTGGATTTGTCTAGATTTAAATCTAGACATGTTTTAATACATATATACATACGAATCTAGATAAATCTAAATCATTTATTTTTAAATTAAGAAGTATAGATTGTATAAAATAAATTAAACATAACATTGTTCGTTGACCATGGAGTGCCCTTGGCCTTAAGTCGAAAGTGACAAGTACTGGTGTATGAACTAGCATCAATAATAATGACATAATGAAATTTAACGCAATAATGCAGCATCCCAAGGGACCGAATGTGAAAAGATCCCCCCAACAAGCAAGGAAGAAGCCCAACAGAAGCAGCGACCACTCCCCTCCCCCAAATATTCGTCGCCGCCGCCACCCTCCGTCCCCGCCGGCCTGCCTCCGCAATCCCCATACAATAATCTTATTAGACCTTTCATCCTCATCTAGGCCGCCGAAGCCATGAACCCCGGCGGCGCCGCGGGCATGGCGCAGAATCGCCGCACGCGCAGCCGGCCGCCGTCGGCGGCCTCCTCCCGCAAGTCCGACGATCCCTCTGCCGTTGCCTCTAACGGGAATGGAAACGTCAACGGGAAGGCCCCCTCCAAGCCCGCCTCTCCCAAGCACGTCGCGTAAGCGCCTGAAAGGCTTCCTCTTTTTTCTGCTGCTTTCTCACCTCGGTTCTGACCAAAATGTTGGATTTTCTTGTCGGGCGTGGGTTTCTACAGAGGGGAGAGGACGGTCAAGAACCTGCGGCTTTCGAAGGCGTTGACGATCCCGGAGGGTACGACGGTGTCGGAGGCGTGCCGGCGTATGGCGGCCAGGCGGGTCGACGCGGTGCTGCTCACCGACGTCAACGGCCTCCTCTCCGGCATTGTCACCGACAAGGTGATATTTCCGTCTTGGGAGTCTTTATTGATGCTTGCGCAGGTTGTTGTTTTGTGGTTCGGAACTGGAATGGCACGATGGTTTTAGGTAACAGTGTACATTCGCTGTGTTGATGTGTACTCTACGTTCTGCAATGCCCCATAAAGATTGCTTGTGTGTGCATTTCTGCATCGAATGAATAAAGTGACGCATGTTTATGTTGGAAGTTATGGTCCCTTTTTTTGTTTATAGTTGATGATAGTACTTCATATTTGGACTTGCTGCCAGTATGCTTGTCTTCGCTGTTTTTGGACTGAAATAGAGGGGATGTTTAGGTACAATGTTATTATCCTGGGTAAAGTTTTGGAAGTTCATGTGATGCTAATTGCTTTGAATAATATTGCATGAATGTGTTCAACCATATTTCTGGACTGGTTTCAGCACTCTGTGACTGCTACAGGTGAAGTGGCTTACGGTTAGTTTAGTATCTGGGATGCTAATTACTTTAGTATTTATGATGTAGGACATAGCCACAAGGGTTATTGCCGAGGGGCTGCGGGTTAAGCAAACAATCATCTCAAAGATCATGACACGAAGCCCTCTGTACGTCACACCAGACACACTTGCTATCGAGGCACTGCAGAAAATGGTCCAAGGTGAGCTACATTTTAAAGTAAAGTAATGGTTCCCAGTAATGTGCTTGTGTGGTCAATTTGTCTCTGTTTGAGTGTGTTGAACTCACACCCTGTAACATGCAATACATTTTTGTCTCTGGTGAAGCTAGTTTTATGTTATCATGATCTGTAATCTATCAGTTAATTGCATGTATCATTTCTGGTTGCATAATTTAGTCCTTAAAATGTTCAATCAACGACATGATCTTTCAGCAATACTATGCATTCCCTCTTATAAATTGGTAAGCCAAGACTCTCTGATGCTATTATTTTACTCCAATTTTTCAGCAATACACGATTGATTGGAATTCAAAACACATATCTAGGACCAAAAAGTTTTAGTTCTTGAAAATCCTATTTATTTGTATATACTGATAATGCGAACTGACATGTTAGTAAAGAAGTAATAGAAGCACTCGAAACTCTCATGTGTATGGTTATAGGGGAATTATTTGGTGTGTTTTTGTTGTAGCAACTTGGAGTCACCTTTGCAAATCTGTAATATCTGAAATTTCCAAAGGAAATGTGTCCTACTGGCAGAACTAGCTATTTTTTTTCTTCCTCTGATGAAATTTTAATAAAAGGTTTTAAATGTGCTTACATATGTAATTTCTTTTAGCTTTGTCATGAGATGTGATGTATGTTGGTGCTGATTGTATTCATGCTCTTCACATAAAGCTTACTTCCAGATATGTTTGTGTCCACTCATAGAGCAGTAGAAGTCAATATTGTACTTTCTTGTTTCAGGAAAATTTAGACACCTCCCAGTGGTTGAAGATGGGGAGGTTACTGCCATGCTGGACATTGCAAAATGCCTCTATGATGCAATATCAAGACTGGATAAGGCTGCAGAACAAGGAAGTGCACTTGCAGCTGCTGTAGAAGGGGTTGAGCGCCAATTAGGAGGCAATGTCTCAGGTCTTGTGTTGTAGATTGTGCTAGCTAACTATCCTTTGTTCTTGATTTACATTGACGATACACAAGTAAGAACTAAGAAGTAATGGAACATGTATGTTGTAGCCATGTGAGCTATAGTTGTGAATAGTTAATAATATATCCAGTTTATTCCAAAGAAAAATGAAATCATATTGTTACATCATAGCAGTTTGGGATTTGTAACCTAGTCTTTCTTGGAACTTTAATGTATAAATATGTGTTCTTTTCTATATAGGTTGTACTTGATTGATAAGCAATTTTGTTGTATTATGCCTAGCTGACCAAACTAATGTTTTGGCTATCTGTTGATACAGCTCCTCACACTTTAATAGAAACTCTAAGAGAACGGATGTTTAAACCTTCTTTGTCTACCATTATCACGGAAAGCACAAAGTAATGATCTGTTTTCTCTTATTTCTTTTTCTTGGTTATTTGATACCAAAAAGTTTATCTGGATGATGGGAGCTGCCTCTTATTAACTTGCAGAGTTGCAATTGTTTCGCCTTCAGATCCTGTTTATGTAGCAGCCCAAAAAATGCGTGAACTACGTGTTAATTCGGTGGTTATAACTACCGGAAATTCTCTTCAAGGGATCTTTACGTAAGCATTCCCATATTTGTTTCATGGAACTTTTGTTTTTGTTTTCTTATTTATGTTTGTTACGAGCTATTAATGTATATGTTACTGTGAAATTCAGCTCAAAGGATGTGCTTATGCGTGTTGTGGCACAAAACCTTTCTCCTGAATTAACTCTAGTAGAAAAGGTTTCTTCTCCAGATCAATTTCTTATTTTAAAAGATGGCTAAGGTTCATGCAAGATACTCTAGACTGAAAGTGCTATTTACCATTTTTCTTAAGGTAATGACTGCACACCCGGACTGTGCTACATTGGATACGACAATTCTTGACGCACTACACATTATGCATGATGGAAAATTCTTGCATATTCCTGTTATTGATGGAGGTAAAACCTTGTTCATCTCAGCCTAAGACTTATTTGGTTGGTACCTATATTTTATGTATCTCATAATTTTTAATTCTCCATTAACAGATGGGAGAGTTGTTGCTTGTTTGGATGTTCTGCAGCTTACTCATGCAGCCATTTCGCTGGTCTCTCTCTCTCTCACCACTTGCACACGTGTTGTTTTTATTTGTACTGGGGTACACTTGTCTGAGGAACCTCATTGGTAATCTTGGTGAATCTAACATGTCCTGTCTGAAGGTCGAAGGAGGTCCTGGAGCTGCAAATGATGTGGCAAACACAGTAATGCAGAGGTTTTGGGACTCTGCTCTTGCTTTGGAGCCTGCAGACGAGGAATTTGATAGCCACAGGTTAGTTGATGCTTCCTTGTGATTTTGTCTTCTGCATCAATTGTGATGCTTACCTCCATGTTTTCATTGCTCAGCGAAGTATCTTTAGTGCTGCCATCAGAGGCTGGAGATGGCAGGAGCAGCATTTATCCTGCTGTTACTAGCAATTCTTTTGCCTTCAAGCTTCAGGACCAGAAGGGACGTATGCATAGATTTACATGTGGTGGGTAATCTTTTTCATAGTTGGATGATAGTTAACTGTGGTTGCGGTGTAATGACTAACAGCAGTTTGTGGTCCACGGGTACAGGTTCAGAGAGTTTAGTCGAGCTTATATCTTCTGTAGCGCACAGGTTAGGCACTGGTGGTGAAAAGGGTCCAATTCAACTTTTGGTAAGCTTTGTTTAGTTACTATTTTTCTAAACTGCTCATTGGCATATTGAAGGGAGGAACTAGGTGGCAAACTGGAAGTGCCTTACCCTCAAATTCGAGCTTTTTTAATTATATTTATGGCTTAGATGGAGCATCTTGTGATATATTCCCTGTAAAAGCAAGTACCTAATCAGCATCCTCTTTTATCTCACGGCGCCTCATTTTTATATCTCAGTATCATGTTTCTGAATTCACACATACCAATGTCATGATTTGCCAAGTGCGCGTGTTGGTAGTAGCAGCAGCACATTCTTCAGGACAAGCTTGACTCAGCTGACCCCTGCTATCCTTTATGTTCCTGCCCAGAAACCCATTTCCTTCTTCCTGTCCACTTGTTCCAAAAAGACCAGAGGCGATGTAGCATGAAAAATGATACCAGTAATTAGTGGACGAACACCAAGAACCTGTGCTTAAAAACTGCAGAATACTGACTGACTTGCTGTTGCACTACCCTGAATTGCACTATACCCAAACTGCAATAGCAATGACATTTTCTGTCGTGCTACGCAGTATGACGATGATGAAGGTGATAAGGTGCTGCTCACTACAGATTCTGATCTTGCCGGTGCGGTGATCAATGCCAAATTATCCGGATTGAAGGTATTTTTTTTCTCTGGTTTAAAGTGCTGCTATTTTGGCATTACCCTCAGTACAAATGCCCAGAGATTTTGTTTTCACTTCTAGCACTGCAAGGTGTGTTGGCCATTTGCTCGTCTCATTTGCCTTGCTGGATCTGGAATTACAGGTCCTGAGGTTGCACATTGATGACTCAGATTCCAGTTCTGATGCTACAAAGCAATCGCCGGAGCCAGAGCTGGTGTCTTCCCACATAAGTCAGTTGACGCCGATTCATTACGGGCTGATGGCTGGAGCTATTGCCCTGACAGGCATCGTGGTGATGGTTTACTTGAAGCGCTCGAATGTGTGAACTTTGATAGGGATGGACAATTCCAATCCTTTTACCTCTATGACTAGCGTCTCAGAAAACTCAGATGCATCGGTGCTTCAGCTGGCTAAGAATGAGGACTGGGGATCATCGGAAAGTAATCAGCTGACCATCTCGAATTTTTCGGTTAACTGAGTTTAGTTATATACAGGGAAAAAAGATTATTGGAAATATGACATATTTTTGTGTTCATTTTTAGTTTCACGGATGTGGTGAAACATGTGCCTTTTATAACCATATGTTGACCACAAATCTGTGGTGAGGGATTACTTGCAGGATAATTTCTAAATAATCACTGGATCTGACGAATTGTACACACATATTTCTGCAGTACGGTGGATATATTCACCTCCCATATATTCATGCCTTTTATATCTGTTCTGGAAGCTATGTGGCAGCTCCAACGTATCGTTTCTTATTGACATAACGTCATGACGATTATTTTCAGGAAAGTTTTCTACTGTCTGAAACCAGCTTAATATATCTGTCGAGTCTGTTGCTCCCTTTTTCTTTGAGGAGGTATATCCCCATTTCAAAGATAAAACACGATTTTTCTTCTTTGGAAGATTGAAACTTACCACACTTGTGCATACTGGCGGTAAGTATGATGGCTGTGAGCTTGTGATCATGACTGCTAGAGTACCACGTTTTGTACCATACTGCACCCTTTATCAAGATCAATGGACTACTATGGGGGTATTTTCAGAGTTGAGTAGATGAGGAACTTAATCATATATGATGAATCTGTTTCACAAAATTGAAGTTCCTATTCTCTATTCAGTTTTTTGCAATCCCTATATTATGAAAGACCCAAAATTCAAGGATGAATCTGTTTCACAAAATTCACACATGAACCAGGAAAGTTTCCTGAGCTTCCTAATCCCTGTACAGAGTTGCTATTCTAACTAGTTCACTGCAGTTATAGAAAAGAAGGCATTGCACAATTCATTGCTCCTACATTTTGATAATTTCATCCCAGAGGTGGCAGTTCCAGGACAATGGTACCAACTACTACTATACTGCAGAAAGATGGAGTTTGTTGCCGTTCATTATTAGTTTGATCTAGTACCATTGATGGATTGATTGACCAATAATGGATGTAGCTTGTGACATCTTTATAACAACAGGAGGTATATGTGGTGGTACATTGAACCCAACAATTAACAAAGCTGAAAGACCAGGTTTAGCTCCGCGGCGTCGGTTGTAGAGTGAATAAAGTTGTTCCTATTGACGGTAGAAACACTGATTTTGGTGTACCTAGGATTCTCGTATTTTTTTGACAAATCTGATCCGTGGGAAAAACTAATTTCTCATATGACCATTTGACAAAACTATTTCAGAATTTGACTCTTAGGATCTGCGCCATTTAAAATGGAGCCACAGTTGTGTATATCGATACCAACGCAAAGTAGCAGGATAGCAGCCTAGGCGGTTTGGCGCCAAGTGATATGGCGCCATATCGTGACACCAACAATCCTGAGTATGCCAATTGATAGTTGGTCGGTGTCGCATAAGCAGATCGGCAATATGATCGAGGGAAGGTGCTGATATTTCCTATGGTTATCTATGGAGTACCTGAAGTAATCTTGTTACATGGAAGACCCTTACTTAGTTAGTAGATAGGGGGCCATCGCCCCCCTATCCAAAAGATTTTTTTAGATAACAAGCATAAATGCTTGACTTTAAATTAATAAATTCTAAATGTCAGAAAGATACAAGGATGATATAAAGAAAGCTTAAAACAACATATATACAACCTATAGGTGAAGTTGTCCTCGCTGGAACACCTAAGCAGAAGCGTACTGCGAGGATTCTCATAGGTGTTGTAACAATCCTTTTGCAGCAATTCAGATTGTGTTGCAGTGATTTTTTTTCATATTACCATGAATCGATCTTTTCTGCTAAATTTTGCATGAAGTTTGAGATCATTGCAGTAAAAGGCAAATACCGCAACAATTTTGTTTTAGGTTGTGGCAATGCATGCCTACGACAATATTGCGACCGTTCTTATTTGTGCCGAGTTCTCCTAATTCCGTCGCAATAAATTCATCGTATCACAACGAAAACCAGTTCGCTGTAGTATCCAATTTTTATATTGCAACGGATCTGTCTTTCCACCAGAAGATTTCGATACATTTTTCCCCACTAATCATTTTTCGAATGATTGGGATTTCCACCAGAAGATCCGCTAAAACAAAAAATCCTTTGCGGGTTGCAAGTTTCATCGTCATCGTGTAATGTCACGGTCCAATGACTTTGACATCAATGCCATAGAAACAAGAGACGTTTGCAAACGCGCTGTCATGAATGTTTTTTCCTGAAAGATAACCGTGAGCACGGGAGCAGCTTCGTTACTCTGGCCTCGCCGGGGGGCTGCACATGCCCCACCTCCAAAACTAATCTCCAGTTGAGATGTACTCCCTCCGTTCACAATTAGATTGTATTCTGGATTTAATCAAAATCAATTTTTTAAAAGTTTGACCAAATATTTAGCAAAAAATAAAAATATCTACGATATAAAACTTATAATATTAGAATCTTTGTAAGTTATATTTTCATAATATATGCATTTGGAATAATGAATGTTTATATATTTTTTCTATATTCTTGATCAAAGTTGACAAAATTTGACTTTGAAAAATCCTAGAATGCGAAGTAATAAAAAACGGAGAGAGTATTATCTAATATAAAAAAACTGGTGATGCTCTCCTAGTCCTAGGAGCATCCAGTGCTGGACTAGGAGTGTTGTTCAAGCTCTCTCTTCACGAGAAAGATCAAATGTTAAGTGGCATCTGTTGTTTTCAATGTATGACACCTCCTTCCTCGGGAGCATAAGATTAAGCACGGGGAGATTTCTTCATCCAATGGCAACGACAAGAGGAGTACGACAGAAGCTACTCACTTTAGCTTACACGTGAACCAAAAAGGGCGCGCACAACATACAGGCCAGTAGAGATCTAGGTACGGTAGATGTGCAAGGATTTGAAGAAAATCATCCATATTTCAATGGCATAGGTGGATGCGAATTAAGTTATGATGCAGCTTTTGACTCTCGGTATCCATGTAGGCTCTTTGAATAAAGGAGGGTTCCTCCCGTTCTAAGACGAATATCTACTAGCTGCCTGTCCTCATTGATTTGGCATGGACCGGCATGTTTCAGAAGGCTTCGTCGGCGAACTCTCATCATGCCTGAAGATTGCTGGATTAAAAGGAATTCGGTCATGTGCAACTGTGTTTTTTTCTGATAGTTTGGTTTCAGAGAAAACGTTGCAAAGCTCTACTATATCTGTTACCATCATGTGTCATGTCTTTGACGATCCATGATGAAATTAGATGCAGAGAATGTCATGAAAGCAGAGACATGAGGGCTAGCGATGGTGGTGAGTCTTTGTGCCAATAAGAAACTAGCTTGGTGATCTATAACTCGCAGCAGCGACTGTTAGCGGGGGCGACAACACAAGAGAAGTTCACAATTTACCTTGCAGGATAAAAATCCAAGGTCCGGTCTTAATTAGTTATGACTGTCATGATTGTCAATGGTCTTATTGAAGGCATTGGCTAAACGAAAAAAGGAGGCGTCTCGCGGCGCCCCCCGCGAGGGCGACGGAGGCGCAAACCCTAGCCGTCCCCCGCCCCGCCCCCCTCCCTCCCCTCCTCCCCTGCCGCCGGCGAGCGCCGCCCGGCAAAGACCGAGCGGTCCGACGGCGGCGGGACTTCTTCTCCCTGCTGCTGGGGTGCCACCGCGGGGTGGTGCTGCTGGTGGCGGTGCGGCATGGCGGCGGCGACGGGCTCGTCTGGTGGCGGCGCGCCAGGCGCTTGGCCCCAGCGCGGCACAGCGGCGGGGAAGCTTCTGGCGGGGTCGCTCGAGTGGTCGGCGCCCTGCTGAGGCAGACACGGTTGCGGCGGCACGACCGAGGCCCTCCGGTGGCGGGGCATGTCGGCGTGGCCTGCGTAGTGGCGGCGAGGGGAGGGCAGCTCGGGAAGCAGGACGGCGGCGACGGGCTGCCTGGCTGCTGCAGCGCTACGGCAGAACTGACGGGCCAGATGTGGGCCTGGACGGCGGGCCGGGCCTGATCCGGGCCTAATCCGGGCTTGGTTGGCACTGCTGCGGCGTCCGGACGGCTATCGCCGTAGGTGATGAAGGGCGGTTCCCCTTCCCTAGGTGGTCCGGTGGCCTGCTTCCGGCTTCCCTGATGCCGCCTTACCTTGTCCGACCCGGCGGCTTTGCGATGTGTTGTCTGTCGGAGCCTTGACACGAGTTCGAGGATGCCGGGGCGGCGGCCCCGGAAGGTGGACTACACGGGCGTCTCGACGGTGGAGCAGCGTTGCGGTGGTGATGGTTTTTCTCTTTGGTCCATGCGGGTGGCAAGGAGCTAACTTCGGGGGCTCCTGGTGGTGGCAACACCCAGATCGCGGTTGGAAGCTCAGCTCGAAGACTGGTGGTGGTCTGAGGGATCGTCTGTGGTGAGAGTTTTTCCAGGCGAAAGCATAGCGCTTCGGCGCCGACAACGGCGACGCCCGTGGGTGTCGTTTCCCTCTTGGGGGCGTTGTTGTGGCTACTCTCACCACATTAGGGCTCCGGGTGAAAACCTTTGACCTCTGTGGTCTCGGAAGCGGCGGAGCTTGCGGCGTCGTAACCTTCTTGGAGGCGTTGTCATGGAGTTCCGGTCTCCTTAGCTTCGTCGTCTTCGGTGGCAAGCTAGATGCTTCTTAGGCTTGCGTGTTTATCTTTTGATCTGCTTGTAAGAGGATCCCCTCATCACCTTGTATCGGTTTGGCCGTTGAGCTTTATCTATAAAGCGGGGCGAAAGCCTATTTCGAGAGAAAGTTATTGAAGGCATTGTTTTATGAGCAATGACTTTTTCCAACATGAAAACTTATGATCTTTGATCGGATGACGACAGCGATTATGCATTGTTTCCTTCTTGAAGGCGTCACTATTGAAGAGGTTAGTCTTCTGGTGTTGTTTGGTGGTATTAGTGTCGCTACTACAAGGAATTGATCGACGTAGCAGGTTTTTTATTTTTTGTAATTTTTTTCTAGGATGTGTGTATTCATAAGGCCGCTAGGGCAATGCCTTGCAGAGGCTGAGTGTAATTGGTATCTTCGTGATATTAATATGTGCTTTTTGTCAAAAAAAATGTAGAATTTTGAATTTAAGCTATTATAAAAGTGTACTATTTTACTTTCTCTGTTCCATAATCCTTGTCATGATTGTAGTTCGAATTTGCTAAAACCACGACATGAATTATGGAACGGAGGGGGTAGTTCATAGTGTATTATTATTTTTCCTTGCGAGACCTGGGTCAGAGGAACATGGTAATCAAAATTCATGTGAATGGTTATTCTATCCAATGATTTAATTGGATTTATAGAAAGGATTTTCATTTGTATATTGCATATGCACCCCCCCTCCCCACTTGTAAAACTTTTCATTTTTTACTCCCTCTGTCACGGTTTGGAGGACGTTTTAAAGAAATTGTTGGAATCTAGGTGGACACTGATTGAGACCAGATTTGTGTCAAAAACATGCGCTTATTAATCTACCGAGAGGTGATAGAAGATAAAGTTTTCATGGTACAACTATTTTCTATGCTGGTGCCAACATTTTTTCATGGTACAACTATTTTCTACCATATGTAGATAAAGTTAGTTGTACTGTGGAAAAACGTCCATGAATACAAAATTTGAGATGGCATGGGCCAACCCAAAGCTAACAGAAGACCCATACATGCCATCCTTTTCAAAAGTAAGACAAACAAATAGTGAGCAAACAGGTGAGCCCTCAATTTCCAGGTGCTTTATCACCTTCCAAAGTTTCATGCACATTCTATCCTATCTTTTTCCAAAAAGGTTTAGTGTCACCATTGGAGAGGACCCTCCAATTAATCCACCGAGAGATGATGGAAGATGAGAGAAATGGGGAACCCCAGACTGGAAGGAGGTGAGGGTGAGGCGTCTTCTTCTCATGGGGTTGCATGCAATGCAAGTGAAGCCTCTTTTTTCTATGCGTGTGGTCTTGTCTCCTTTGCTTATTTCCCTTGTTTTTTGCATAACTACTCAACTAGTGTGTGCAAGTGGAATCTCATGATGGATGTTTTTGCAACCGTTGTGGTTCTCTATGCACGTACCGTGGCTTGAAAGGCAATTCTCCAGATTGCTGTGATGATACACCGTTTCTATTTCATATTGCAGGCTTGCAGCCAGATCAAAGCTGGTAAATAGCGGCGGTTGCTATGCTTATCCATGTTCAAATAAGTCTTTTTTTGGGTTTTGACTGTTTCGTGTTTGCGAGATATTCGTGGCTGCGGCAACCTAAAAAACCCATCTAGGGGCCGCCGGTCTGCTCTGTTTTCGGTGGCCTTAGAGGCGTAGCGGATCGTGAGCTCTCGCCGGTGGAAGCGTTTTCCGTTTCCTATTTAGATTGATTTTTCATGTCTTTTTCGGAATGATGAGGCGACGACTATATCCTGGAGTCAGAATAAAGTCCTCTCTGTTCTATTCTCGCTCTGATTGTGCGTCCAACACCGGCGGAGGGCACGTGGAGTCGTTTGTCCGGGAACTCTAGGGATCCGGTCGGTTTTCATGTCCATTGGTGTGTTTTCAGGTCAGTCTCTTCGGATCTACGATTGTCATCATTGACGATGGTTGCTGCTCTGGTGCGTTGGTAGAAAGTACGTAGTATTTTCCTTACTTCTATATTTTTTTGCAAGGAAAACAATAATTAAAAGAAGAACATTACAGAAAGATGCCCAACAAAGATAAAAATTACATCCCAGTCCTTCTGCAACTCAAAGATGCCAGCATGGAGCAGGACGTGCCGGTGGCGCGCCACCGCCGCATCTTCCTTCAACCCTTGGATCAAAAGACGTCCCCTGGTAGACGGGAAGTCGCCGGACCTCAAACTCCGTGGAGCCTCCACCCAACTCCAGTTGCATCTTCGTCTTCCTTCAACATCACCGGCTTCAAAGTCGTCAGCCCAGATCCGCCGCCACGCAGGATCTAGGAGGGGGATGACGCTCCCAGCAGATCTGGAGATCCAAGGGAGCGGAGGGGGCAGGCACACCACCGTCCGCCGTCGAAGGAAGCACATACCTGGACCAAAAGCACCGTCGCCGACCCAACCTCCTCCATGGCGGTGCCGGTTGAAAAGCTCACACACCCTACTCTATCTACACCCGTGAAGCGGGGATCCCCCGCCCTCCTGCCGACGGAGGACGAGGGATCCGGCGAATCGACGGCGAGGTGGTGGATCTGCGGGCAGGGGTGAAAAATCGTCTCTCTCAACTATAGTGGGAGAGAGGAGACGTCCAGGCTCGTCGCTTGGAACTACTGCTGCTTCTTTCTTGCTTCTATCTCATGGAACATAAGGAACCTTTGGGTCAAACTTCAAACCATCCCCCATTTCACTTTTGTTTTACTTTCCTTATTTAATTCACTCTGCACATATGAGCTAATTAAACAGCACAAAAAAATACTACTCCCTCCGACCCATATTACTTGATTTGGATTTGTCAAAATTTGGATGAACCTATATATAATGTCTAGATTCATCCAAATCTAGACAAATTTGATCAACTAATATGGATCGGAGGGAGTACATCTTTTGATGTGTCCTTCATCTTTTTAATACGGCCAATGTTTGGACCTTTTGTCCCGACCGTACATGACAACAGATCCAAAATCTCTTTGCAACCATATGCACGATCAATTATCAATTCTTCAGCGAGTTACCTAATTTTCGTTGCTTTCTGTTAAATAGAAAGCAAATCACCAACCCCAAAGATTTCCCAAGGACAAAATGACCTACTCTTCCTTTCTTGCTTTTTGCGTGGAGTAATTAGGCCCCCTCTGTCTCGAGTTTACTGGCATCAGTTAGTAGTACAACCAACGGCGTAGTAGTAAGTTGGATTGATCTCTCTACCAGTCAGTACTAGTGGGGCAGAAGGTTGAGTGAACTTGAAGCCTCCCAGTATGGGCCCATCGGCGATTCAGCATCAGATCGCCTGAAAACTGCTTGGTGTACGTGTTAACTGTTGAATCTTGCATGTGTCGTGGCCTTGTGGGAGTGATGTGCTATTTTCAGTCAGAGACATGGTTGGGCCATGATCCATACCATGAGTAGTAATACTACTAACGTGTACCAAGTTGTGCTGCCTGGGTGTAATTTTCCTAGAATTTTCTCTAAAATGAATTTCTTTTACGGGTTCTAAAATGAAGTTATTTATTTATGTCTGCAGAATTTTAAAACACGGAAATAAGAAAAAACGTAAAAGAATTGTAATGTAAGTCCAATCCTATAGGGTTATGTTTTGTATGATTGCATTACATACAAAACAAATATATGACCCTTTGCATAGGCTTGAGTGGATGGAATGTTCCTATGAAATGCACCGTAAACAAATCCGTACAAGAAATCCCTAAAGGTTCAACCCTAGGAATCAAAAACCTATGTAGAATAAGTTCTTAAGTATTCTGATCATCCAAAAGTGAGTAAATTATAAAAAACCACCACAATTGGGGCCAGGATAACAAACACCCACCAAAATGCATGTTTTTCGGTGGTTTTTTGTGAAGGGTTGTTACCCTTGTCCTAATTGTGGTGGTTTTTTGTAATTTACTCTCCAAAAGTCCTACAAAACTCGTTTAAACCAAAAAAAATGCCCCATTAAGATGTGTGTGATAGGCGACAACATCCTCTAGTCATGGGTTTTGAAAGACTATAACAGATATGTGTTGTCACACTACAATTTATTATGTCGGCCTGAACTTCTAAATAAAACTAATAAACAAAGTTCACATCTTACTTGCGTCTTGACCACAAGGCATGGAAAAGATTGCAAGCATTTGTTTTTGCAAAATAGATGTCTAAGATTTATGTCCCAAGACCATAACCGACATGTGTTGGTCACGTTACAACTTGTTTCGTATATTTTGCATTTTTGTGTGTGGTTGTTTTGAACTTCTGAATCTAAGCGACAAGGTCCACATCTTGTTTTTGCCTTGATGCCAAGGCGTGGAACAAATCGTAACTATCCGTCCAACCAAAAATACAAAATCATATTTTGCTGTTCTCTCACTATCTATAAGTAAGTGTACTTCTATCTTTTAATCTAAGTTAAAACAAATGGCCAATTCTATAGATAAATATAGCTTGATGTATGATATCAAATCAATATATCATGAAACTACATGTGAAAACAAATCTATTGATACCAATTTAGTGTTACAAATGTTGTTACATTTCATATAAAATTGGTCAAATTTTAAGTTTGGCTTAGGCTAGTCATAGTGGGAGTAATTTGGGTAGTAACATAGTCCTACATGTATTGCCAACTAAGCATTTAGATGACATTGCATGCAATTAAATGATGAGAGAGATGCTTGTGGTAACTAGCTATGTTACCATAACATCACACATTTCAAGATAAAATGAGTCTACATTACAATAAATGAGGCTTTGCATGATATCACATCTATGTTATTTTGCACTATGAAGATAATAACTTAGACTAGTAACATATGCATGTTACTACTCTAAGTTACTTTCCATTATGATCAGCCTTAGACTACCCATAGTGGGGTATCATAGATGGTAGATGCATTTCATGCATGGAAAAAGTTGACGTGTCGCTGTAATATTGATGACGAGACGATTGTGTTATTGTATCAATACCGTATCATAGAATGTTAAACACATTTTTTAATGTCAGACAAATCTTTTAGGCTAGTCATAGTGGGGGTAACATAGGTAGTAACATGCAGTGCCAACTAGGCAATTTGGTGATGTGGCATGTCATTAAATGATAAAAAAGAGTCTTGTGGTAACTAGGTATATTACCATAACATCACACATTTTAAGATAAGATGAGTCTACATGCTAATAAATAAGAACTTGCATGATACTAGACACAAGTTACTACCCACTATGAAGGTAGTAACATAGACTAGTAACTTATGTATATGTTACTAGCTTATGTTACTCTCCACTATGACCAGTCTTACACATATTTATATTAAGATTATACAAAACAATAAATATAATAAAATTATGATACTACTACATCTAATGTCATGCATCATAGAGATAGCATAGTATGATATGCATGGTACTAGTATACGATACCACCCACATACCGGTTTAGTATTAGGCTATTACACATTTTAAGTTAAAACTTTGACTGATAATTCGACCAACAAAATGTTAGTTATATGTCACCAAAAATATATCATTGGATTATTGACTGAATTAATAGTTAAAAATTTATCTCAAAATACATAATAGTTTAATAAACCGGTTTGAAGATATGAAAATCGAATTCGGCTCACTAAAGTTAAATTGGAGGGAGTCCGTGTACAAGTTTCATGGTACCTCCTACAAATACAATGGGGTCTCTTCGGTCCCGATAAAAGGTTCATGTCTCGCTTGTGCCTTGACCTAAAAAACAAGTCGTGGAAAAACTGAAACTGTGGAGTCCAATGAAAATACAGAATCATCTTGTGCTGTACAAATGTATTTTTTTTTTCTCGGACGAGTATTTCCAGTTTTAACTCGCCACGCCGTACCGTATGTGTACACGCTGTCATGCTCCATGGGAGTACCTCATACTACAAATACAACCGGTCTCCCTCGGTCCCAATGCGGAGGCGATTGGCCCAGCCTTTCCAGGCCATGTGGACCCCCACCTTATTGGAAGAGACAAAACGAAAAATAAACAAATCTGAACCTATGGTAGTGTGGTGCACGACACGAAGCTCAAATTTCTCAACAAAGATTAGAAAAAAAAAGAAAAAAAAAACTCCGTTCAATTAATAAGCAGCACAGCACTACAACGAATTTACAAAGTCTACACTACTCCTGTGCTAGAACTCGTAGTACAAGTCTGCTCAAAAGCTACTTCCTCCTTCACGGTTGCAGGACGCTCTATAAAAATCTCACGAACCTAGACGTGCACGTATTGTCTGAAAATTAGGCCTATTAGTGAGCGGTTAAGGCGCATGTATTGGTGAGAGACTCTTGCATGCATAGAAAATTGGGAGAGAAGGTGTCATATTAATTAACAATTAATTCTTATGCGTTTAGAACGTTGCAGTTTTGAAAAAAGCCAAATTTAATTAGGTGCCCTGCAAACCGTAAAGGAGTTAGTAGGAAGTATTATCAGCAGTACAGGTAGGTAAACAGTAGTTTCAGAAAAAATTAAGACCATTTCTGTACTGTACTACAAGTACCAGTACCTGCAGGTGCAGAGGCATTTCCACTTATTCAAACCGAGGAAATAAAACATTCTACTGTAATACTGCGACTGAATTATATATTTTTATACGCTACTATACGGTCAAAACGAAATAAATGAGGATAGGTCACTTTTCGAGGTCTCGCCATAGGGAGGGAGAGGGGATGAGAGGTAGAGACAAGGAAGGGAGAAGAGTGGCTTGAGGCCTGGAGGCTTGAGCTGCCTGGGCGGGAAAGGAAATACTCCAGAGACCAGAGGAGGCCCAATGCGCGTGCGAGTGGATTGGTGAGAGAAAAAAGGAAAAGGATAGGAGGAAGATTTCTGTATCCTCGCGTCGATTCCCACGCTCTCTCGAGCCTCTCCAACCCCAACCAAAGCCGCCGCTTTTTTCTTTCTTCCCCATTGCGACGCTGCTCCTGCCGCTGCTCTGGTACAGTCCCTTCTTCCTCCTCTTTACCACTTTGCTTCTCTCCTCCTCCTCCTCCTCCTCCTCCTCCTCCTCCACTCTCGCCTCTTTGATCTGTTACCACTTCGAGGGAGGGCGGGCGGGCGGACAATGTGATTCCTGTTCTTGCTCTTGTTCTCTTGCTTCCCTACTACCAAGAAGCTAGTCCAAGAAAGAGGATTTATTTCTCGACGGGACGGGAGGGAGGCGGGGGAACGAGGGGGTGGCCGATTGATAGGAGGAGGGGAATGGGTTCACACGGTTCATGTGAGACGGGTTGCCCTTCCCCTCCATGCGACGGGTTTAATTGCGCTCCCAGGTAGGCATTAATGCTGCCCCCGATTTCGTGTCCCCGCTTCCACTAATGCCCTGCTGCTCTTCTTCTTGAATCCTTCTCTTCTCTTCTCCTCTCTTCTTCTTTTCCTTTGCTTTTTCCGCGTGGATTTGGAAAGGGAGATGTTCTCCTGCTCCTTTTTCTTGGCCCTCTTCCGCGGGGTTCTGCAGCTCTTGCTCTGCGTCCTGTCCCCCGTCTGGGATTTCGACCAGATTTTGTATGGGGGAGATTTAGGCGTTTAGCTTTAGGGGAAAGCTTTCGGGTCGCGGCACCTATCGAGCTCTCCTGCTTGCGAGGTGAGCGAATTTGTTGGTTTTTCTTGCTTGGATTTGAAGCGCCGGTGCTGGGTAAAAATCTTCGCCGTCTCCGGCCTTCATTTTAGCGTTTTTTGTTTGATGATGTGAATTAAGCAGTAGTAGTAGGATTTAGGGGTTTTAGGAGCCGATTACTTCCGGCCAAGTTTTGATTGGCAATATAGTGTTCTCCAGTACGCATGGTTGCTCACTCATTGGTTGGTTGGGTTTCTTATCTTGTTTACGGTCTTCTGGTAAATTTTAGAACTTTGTATTTACAGTGGATACATGTTGGATCTTGTTCTGGTAATTTCCATCATTAAATTGCTGCTGTTCTTGCTCCTCTGAAGTGATTATTTGTGATTCCTGGTATTAATCTCACGCTGGTAAATCTGCTAGGAGAGGCGTGTACTAAAAACATTTCACCCCTGTGTTGTCTGTTTCAGAATTGATACCTGAACCCTGCATTTGCTGCTCTCCAATAAACCAAGGTAATTTGATGGTGTGGTCGGTCTGAGCTGGATTGCCGGAGCTGGCTCTTGAGGCACAAGCGGTCGGAGAGGAGCCCTGGGGAGAGTGAGAGCTCCAGCCCAGTGTCTTCACTCTGAGCGTTAATCAGATCACCAGGTTCTACTCCATACGTTAAATTTTGTTGCTTTGAAAGGATTGCTTGTTTTTATTCCTGTGGGCTAGCGATTGTGTAACTTCAATAAAGTGACCCGTCTGCAGTAGAAACATCATGGTGATAGTTCAGGTGTCATTTTCAGATTTTGGAAAGTAACCCTGGAAAATGAAAAGAAACCTACGAGTTACTATTGGCACCTCCAAGCAAGATTTCGCTGTCTTAGAAAGATTCATGGAATTTGACCTGTTTCTGGTGGGACATGATCATACGCTAGTATACTGTTCCAGGAATTTCCTTTTAGTAGCATATTTTCCTTATTAGAACAAAACAAAAAGTGGTGGGTTGAGCTTTTCTCAGTAATTGCCTTAGTTTTGCATGAGTTTGGTATTAGTTGATCTGTTGCCTTCTCTACGTGTTTTTAGCTTTTTGACAGAGGCCTTGTTTGGACAACCACCAGCTCTGATGTTATGCTTTACCACAAACAGAGGGAGAAACTAGCTGGGGATTAGTAACATTGCTAGTCTAAATAAAAATCATCTGTTGATCTGCTTGCGTGTAGGTTAAAGTGCTTGGAAATGACCATGACAGCCTTGGTGTTATTGTCTTGAGAATAGGAGAGATAATAGTTAGTGTTCATGTTTACCCATAAATTGTGAAAATAGATAAATGAGGGCAAAAGAGAGAAAAAGTCACCAGTAATACATGCAAGCATCATATTTTCAAAGAAGATTGCAAAATATATAGAACTTGTATTTTTAAGTGGAGGGAGAGGAGTTGCATTTAACTGCCACCACAATATCTGAAAGTTTATTGCATAACTATTTCAAAATTAAAGTAGCCATGCTACTTAAATTATTTTTGATGTTTTTTGTTTCCTATTTTTACATCCTAGATAGGTAGTTAGATACCCCCAATGCTTTTTTTTGTGATAAAGAAAGATATCTCAATACAAGCAGGACAAAAGTTATGTTATGCCTTGAATTCTTAGGTTACAACTTGAACTGTTACTGCTCAAAACGGTATGGTTGAGTTGAAGCGTTGCATGGTTATGTCAACTGTTTAAGCAGTGCTGAATGAATTCCATAATGCATTGCTCATGATAGAGCTCATTTTGTAGAATTTGCTTCCGAATCATGTAGCACCTCAAATTTAAGATTATTTTTGGTTATGTGACAGGTCTCAAGCTTGACTTTCACTGCGGTGGTTTTTGAGATCACTATAGTTGTCTACCTCAAATTCTCAGAAAGAGAGGAGTGATGGTGGAGGATGGAATGACTCATCCGGTATAATGATTAAATCTCTTCATGTCTTTGGATATCCATTAATTTTAATATTTTCAGCAAATGCTTTGCACAGAACATACTCATTTTTGTTCACTTTTGGCAAATACCAGGATACAAGACCTATCTCCAGCGGTGCTTCCCCAAATCATAGCCAATCACCTGAAGCTCGCTCAAGGATTAGAGATTATGAGAATCAAGAAACTGAAGCAGAAAAATCTTTGGATGAGAAGCTAGCATTGGCGACAATGCTAAATGGTTCTTCCCCGCAGCATGGTCAATTACGAGCACCAGAGGTCTTTACAAACGCAAGACATGGTGATATGGAGGACTCTGTGAAGAGTTTGAGTGAGAAGCTTTCTGCTGCTCTTTTGACTATCAATGCTAAAGACAACTTGGTGAAGCAGCATGCAAAAGTAGCAGAAGATGCTGTAGCAGGTAGTATTTTCTGTATGAACTAATAAATTGTTTCAGATATGGGATTGTAGTTCAGATTCTTTATGCAGAACCAATTTTGCATGAGAGAAAGAGGAAAGTCGTTGCTGCAAATTTGTTTGCATGCTCTTTAGTCAAAATTAGAATGATATCAACAAAATCTTACTTATTTTATCCTAGTACTTAACTCATATTGCATTGCTCTTTGTGATTTCGTTGCAGGCTGGGAACATGCCGAGGCTGAAGTTAGTAACCTGAAGCGGCTACTTGATGCTTCATCTCTGAAGAATGCCTCTCTGGAAGATCAAGTCAGCCACTTGGATGGTGCCCTCAAGGAATGCGTCAGGCAGCTTCGCCAGGCACGAGAAGAACAGGAGGAGAAAATCTATGATGCAGTTGCTAAGAAGTCCCGGGAGTTTGAGACTGAGATGTCTGAGCTCCAGAGCAATATTACCGACCTGAAACAGCAGCTAGAAGCCTCTGATCTGCAGGAAAAACTTCAGGTAGCAGAGAAAGATTGCAAGGATCTCAAGATTGAGGTGCTCGCACTGTCCAAGGAATTGAGGATACTTGCACTGGAACGAGACCTGAGCAACCAAGCAGCAGAGACAGCGAGCAAACAACACCTGGAAAGTGTTAAAAAAGTTACAAGAGTCGAGGCAGAATGCCGTAGGTTGCGCCATGTGACACGTAGAACTTCCTTAGCCAATGATTCTTCTAGGCCTGTTCCAAACAACGCTTGCATGGAATCTCTGACTGATAGCCAGTCTGATAGTGGGGAGCATATGCTAGCTATTGACAGTGAAATAAAAAATTCTGATTTGTGGGCCTCAGCTCTGATAGCAGAACTTGATCAGTTCAAAAACAACAACGATGGCACAAGGCATCTTGTAAACAATCCTGTTGAGATTGATATGATGGATGATTTCCTCGAGATGGAAAAGCTGGCCGCATTGCCTGAAGCAGACCACGCAAGCTCTAGCGTTGGAGCGGAAACTGATTCTGACCAGACTGGGAACAGAGATATCTCAAGAGTCGAAACTGAAGCAGTACAGCTCCAGGTGATAGAATTGCAAGCAAAGGTTGAAAAGATCGAACATGAGAAAAAGGAGCTTGAGACGGCCCTTGTAGACGCTAGAAATCAGCTTGACAGATCACGTGACACCCTCATGGTAGCTAACAACGAGCTCGTTGACTTACAGATGAAGTTAAACCTGGCAAATGAGTCCAAAAATGCTGCTCTGGGACAAGCTGAACGATTAGATGGTGAGAGGAAATCTCTGGCACTGCAGTTGGAATCAAAGTCAGCAGAAGTTGAGAAGCTTCAGGCTGTTGTGGCCTCATTGGAAGAAAGTGGGGATAGGAAAGAGTTGGAGTTGCAATTAGAATCAACTTCTGCCGAGGTAGCAAATCTTCAGAAGACAGTGGCATCTTTGAAGGATGAGATTGACACAGAGAAAACTCTGTCAGCGCAGCACGAAGCAGACTCAAACATGGCAGAGGCAGCTAAAGACGCGCTAGAGGCACAGCTGCAGTCCGCACAAAAAGAAATTGGGCAGCTGAGAGGAATTATGGAAACATTGGAGAGAGAGGTGCAAAAGGGGAAGACGCATCAGAAAGATCTTGTGGCACAAATAGAGGGTATGAAGGCTGAATCAGAGAGAACATGTTCGGTGGAGTCTGCCAAAGAATCGTTAGAGGCTCAGCTCCTGGTAGCAAACTCGCAAATCGCAAAACTGCATGCAACGGTGGACGTGCTGGAGTGTGATGCAGCAAAGGAGAGGGAATATTCTTCGGAGATCAAGATGCAACTAGAGGCGGTTGAGGGCATCAGGCAGGTTTTGGGGTCCGAGCTCGAGTCTGCACACCAGGAGACCATGAAGCTCCGGGAGAAGGTGGTGTCATTGGAAGTGAGGCTTAAGGATCAGATTGCCTTGCTGGTGGAATTCACTGCAAAGGCGGAGGATGCAGCGTCCGGGAAAAAGGTAATGGAAGGTCAGCTTGAAATAGCAAATCTGGAAGTGGCAAAGCTGACAAACAAGGTGAGCTTGCTGCAAGGGAAGATTGAGCAGGAGAAGCTGCTCTCAGAAGAGTATGAAGCAAAGTGCCGCAAGTTGGAGACCCAGTTGTCAAGGGACAGTCGGGAGGCAAAGCTCTGGCGACTCGCCAACACAAACGGAGACCTGAAGTTCAAGCAGGTATAGTTGTTTATAAGAAATTAGACCAGAATAAGCTAGCATCATGTCATATATATACACTTTGGTTAAACATGGTCTGTACTTGCCAGTAGCCTAGATTCTTAGCACATCTCAAGGCGTAGGACATCTAAAACTCAAAATGGTTTTTTTCTCTTCATCGCAGGAGAAAGAAATCGCCAGTGCTGCGGGGAAGCTCGCCGAGTGCCAGAAGACGATTGCTAACCTCGGCCTTCATCTAAAATCACTGACAGACCTTGACGGTGTCGCGACTGATCCTGAGAAGCTGGAACCCAAGGACACGCTGCTGGACTTCAGAGAAGATGGCGCCGAGCCGCTCGCCGACGGAATGTACGGTCTGGATCTTCCGAGGAGCAACGGGAGCCGCGTCTCTCCCGTTCCTACGGCCGAGTCCCCGTCGCGCTCCTCGTTTTTCTCGGGCGGTTTGTCGTCGTCGATCAGTAGCTACAGGAGCAAAGCAAGAAAGTGAGATACGATGGAAGAGATTGTGCATAAGTTATCTAACTGTTGACTGTTGTTGCTGGATGTTGTTGCTGTTAATCAGATGTCACCTTTTCTTTTTGCTGGGGATTGCCAGCGATGTGACCTGATGGTAGATGGGCAGTGTACGTTTACGTGGATTTGCGCTGTCATTTTTTTGTGTGGCTCCTGTCAGCTCTTTCTTCTCACTCTTGTTTTCATTGTCTAGCTCTAGCAATACAGCTCGGTCCACTGGTTGCTGCTACTTGCGTTGCAAGTGTTATCCAGCATTGGTGATGGGACTGTCTGCCCTGTATTGCTCCATTTTTAAGCAGGGTATTTGCCAGGATGAAGCACCTTGTACTACGTCGCGGGATTTACTTTGCTAGTACTAAGAACCTATACACTAAAAAATGTCTAGATATATTTGATTTACAAAGCTAAAACGTCTTATATTTCTGAACTGAGGGAGTAGTCATGCTTGGGATCGAAGAGAAATGCTTGATTGAGATCGTCATTACATTTTTCTGATGTACTATATTGACACCAACTGGACTTGTGACAGCTGACGACGATGGTGTGATGCGACTTTGCGGACATAAGTTATTATTCAGTAAGATAGTAGGGGCTTTGACACAGCCGGGGCGTTGACATCTTGGCTCTGGGATTCTTTGGCTTGTGTAGCTTCCCAAACGCCCATAGTTGACGAAGAAGGAAGAACATCGCTCGCGCGTCGCCTCCCTCTTTTGCTGCCAGCGGCCGGCCGGCATGGCGACGAGCAACAGCCGTGCCCACGGATGGTCGCCATTGACGCTGAGGCTCAGGCAGATGGCTCTGGGTGAAGCTCACACCGTGACCCAAGAAACCACGGTGGCCGAGGCCTGCCGGCAGGCGGCGGAGGAGGGGGTTGTGCTGGTCACCGACGCCAACGGCCTGCTCTCCGGCATCCTCACTCATACGGTATGTAGCCTTTCTTCCTCAGCTTTGTGTCCATCAGATTTATTATTCAATCTTCGATCTTATCTTTCCAACAAAAGTAGTATTTGTGATCTACTATAGTATTTTGTTCTCTGCTTTCCGTTTTTTATCTAATCTAGTATTTTGTTCTAGGACATATCGATTCGGGTGATCGCCGAAGGGCTGCAGGTTGAGCAAACGCTTGTTTCCGAGATCATGACACGCAACCCTTCTTTTGTCCCGCGCAAAACGCTTATTATTGAGGCGCTCCAGAAAATGGTCCAAGGTAGTTCCCAGAGATTGGCTTAAGAACGTACTGCATATACCCCCTCTGGCAAAAGTTGACAAATCTGCTGGAGCATTAAACGATATAGGAATAATATTTATATTTAATCTAGTGAATCTACATGACGTGTGCACCAGTTAAAGTGATGGCATAAGAGGTACTCTATGTCCGAAATTACTTGACCTAGATTTGTTTAGATACATATGTATCTATAGGGAACCCGTACGTAGCCCAGGCCCCTCGCCTCGTTCCCCAGGCGACGCAAGGGGCGGCAATCCTGTCGCCGCCAGAGCCCCCCCGTGGCTTTCTCCAATCGCCACTGCTGCCGCCGGCCCTCACCATGGTGGGAGTAGGCCTAGCTGCCGAAGGTGGCTGGGTGTGCGGTGCGTCGAAGGTGGAAGCCGAAGCTGCTGGGCGGTGGCGAAGGCTGAAGCGTTGCAACCTGGGCGGCGTTCTTGGTCGGGGTGGAGGCGGCGGTCCCCCATGGCGGCGATCTGGTGGAGGAGGCGCTGGTGTTGGGATTCCGTTTGGAAGACCTATATCGGCCCTCTAACCCTAATTGCCGGCGGGATCCAGGCGAGGCCATGGACCTTCTGGCCGTGGTGGGCGCGAGCCGGAGCGGCAAAGTATGGTCGCGGGGCGCGCTAAGAGATGGGTTCGATCTGGACCTTGATCCGATCTGATACTTGTCTCTGGCGTTGCCTTGCCTTCTCCTTCGTTGTTCTAATCGGCGGTGTGGGGGCATGCTGGTGTGCTTGAATAATAGAGACAGTCCTAGGGTTCCTCTCCCGCGAAGATGAAGATTTGCTTGATGCTTGCCCTCGTTGATCTGGTCGGAATGGTGAGTTCCGGAAGGCTCCGCCGGCGAACTCCCATGGACGAATAATGGCTAAAGATTGCCGAATTGGAGGGATTCGGTCGTGCGCACCCATGCTTTACTCTGACTGTTTGGGTTCAGAGGGAGCGCTTTGAAGCTCTGTTGGCTGTTAATATCATGGGGCATGTTCTTGTTCCATGGTGCTGATGGAGAATGTCATGGAGACCAAGCTCTGAGGACTAACAATGGTGGTTTGAGTTTGGGTGGTGATGAGGAATTGGCTTCATGACTCGTGACTTGGAGCAGTGGCATGCAAGTGGGGGCGACTGCACAGGAGAGATTCACAGTCCTACCTTTCAGGGTGAAAACTCAAGATCTGGCCTTAATTGTTGTGTCTGGCAATGGCCTTGTTAAAGGTATTGTTTTGAGAGCGTGAACTTTCTTTAAGGTGAAAACCTAAGATCTATGATCGGGCGATGATGATGTTTGTGCACTGTTCCCTTCTTGGAGGCATCGCTTTTTGAGAAGCTGGACTTCTGGTGCTGTCTTTGTAGTAGTAGTACTGTTGTTTCAACGAATGGGTCACTATAGGAGACTTTTATTTTTGTAATTCAATTTTTTTGGTTGTGTGCATCCGTATGTCCGCTAGGATAATACGTTGTTGTAGAGGCTGGGTGTAACTGGTATCTTCTGATATTAATATATGCTCCTTTTCAAAAAAAATTGTATCTATACCGTGTTTTAGTGTAAAGGTACATGCTGATCTACACAAATATGCCACATCTGATTCGAGACATAGGGAGTATTAGACATATCTGGTAGACCAATCGTAAGAGGCAGATATGTGCCAGTAGTGCCGCATACATGCTGGCCAAGAAATCTGCTATGTTTGAAGACTTCGATCTCATACGAAATTGTTCACAATACTCCATTGGAGTGACATGTTCATGAATTGGATCATATTCTGGACTAGACATTATTGCGGACTAGACATGCTAAGCACGTCTCCCACACAAAAAGTTTGATCAAAAGTAGTATTTTTATTCAAAAGTAGTATTTTTATTCAAAAGTAGTACCAATATTCATGCCATGCAATAGAAATCTACATAGAATGTTATTATGTGGAGTATCCAAGAAACACACAATTCACACTTTTTGGTCCAAGCTTGCACTTCTTTGTAATTGCTTCACAAACTTTCACCAAGCAACCAAAATCACGCAGGTAATATTGTTTATATTTTCCCCACTAAAATGGGGTAATATCTTTATACTTTGTGAAAACCTTGTTTAGGACATGCCAATAAGTCCCCCCCCCCCAACACACACACCACACGCACACCATTCATTAGATGAAACCACAATGTCTAACATGGAACTAACAAAATCGTGCCTTTTCTCTTAGCAATCCACTAGATGGAGTTGAATTATACCATATTTTGGGGATACATTGAAGTCATTTAAAAATTACTATCAACCATGACTAGACTTAACCCTTTTGAGATTTCCTTAACCCTGTGTTTGGATGTATGAATTGGACCTCGGAACCGGGGAATCTAGAAATCGGAAGCTCTTTCCACCGTTTGGACTGCACTCGGAATCATTCCTAGGAAACAAAGAACAATTCCACGGCCCACATACCGCGCGTGTAAAGAGCCCGCTCTGGATTCCGAGCTCCACCGCTCGGAAAGGCACGAAAACCTCCCCCGCCCTCTGCCCCGACCCCGCATACCCGTTCGTGGAGAGAAAACGCCTTTCCTGTGCTCTCCCGACCGTCTTCTCCACCCGCCTCTCTCCCCGACCGCCGACGAGCTCCTCTCCGCCCGCCGGTAAGCCCCTCCCTGCCTGCCTCTCTCTCCCTTCCTTCCATCCTATTCCCCTTCCTTCCGACCGTCTTCTCCACCTGCCTCTCTCTCCCCGCCCGCTGGCGAGCTCCTCTCCGCCTGCCGGTCTCTCCCCGCCCGCCGGTAAGCCCCTCCCTGCCCGCCTCTCTCTCCCTTCCTTCTATCCTATTCCCCTTCCTTCCGACCGTCCTCTCCCCAGCCCCCAGGAACCCTAGGTCGACCGGGTGAGGGGAAATCGACGCCGGTGGACGGCGGCAGGGGATTGGTGCCGGTGGACGGCGTCAGGTGGGATTGGCGCCGGTGTCCTCTTCCATGTCCCTTCCCTAGCCAACCTTGGCCCAGGGCCCTCCCTGCCCGCTGGAGCATGGACATGAACAGGAGATTGCAAGAATTTGAGAACTATTTTGAGATATTTTGATATTATTATGTGTGAAAATAAACATCAAATATACACATACTCTTTTGTATACATGTAGAGAAGTTTATATTGTAAAAACTCAAAACAAAATATTCAATTCCATGGTTTGTACATCCAAACAAGATTTGGAATTGGGAGCTACAATTTGATTTCAAAAGAAAATTACATGCACATCCAAACACTGGAATTGAAAATATAGGTCATTTCCTTTCCATCTTGGATTTGGAATTTCTATCCCAATTCAATTCCGAGCAAAAAATTCATACATCTAAACACAGCGTAAGTTGATTTTCAAATTATGCCTTCTAGTTTTTAAAGTAGTCTATAACCTCATCTTTAATTTTCCAGGAGATACACATAACAATATCTAGTAAAATCAACAATAAAAGTCAATGAAGTATTTATTTCCACTTGTAGTAAAAACACTATTCATCTTGGAGAGATCTGAATGTATGAGCTCTTTTTTGAAACGAACACGTAGCTCCAGCCTCTACATCAATAGATGCATACGACTCCTTTATTAATTTGTTCAGATCTTAGTCTTACAAATGATTACATCATGTGAATCAACCATCTAAAAAAGATAGAAAATATGAAGTGACTTTGAACTAACATGTAAACCTATGATCAAAACGCCAGTTGCACTAGCTGTATAAAACTCATGCAACCCTCTCTAGCTGGTTGCACCCAGAAGACATTTTCTCGTGCTGCTCCATATGTTGTAGGAAGGATAGAAAATTGTTTAGCATTATTAAAGATATAATCATTCTGAAAGTTCTGAATGGCCCATAATAAAGCACAAGCTTCTACTCAGATATGTACCTTTTCTTGTTTCGAGACACCCGCTAACCAGTTCCCAAACAAGTTTGAAATATTTGGGGGGGGGGGGAGGCAATATTAAATGTCATATGAACAATACTCCACACGAGTTTTGCTAAAGGACATGATATGAATAAATGTTGAATTGATTCACCTTGGTCACAAAAACAACACTTTTTGCATCCTTGCCGGTTTCTCTTTGCTAAATTATCCTTTGTAAGCAAAACTTTTTGAAGTAAGAACCACATAATAATCCTTATCTTTAGTGGTAGTTTCATGTTTCCAAATATATTTTTTAAGATGTTTTGCATGGTCATTCATATAGTCTAGATATAATGATTTGACAGTAAAAGAACCAGATGTTGTCAATTTCCAAACAAAAGCGTCTGGCTGCATCGACAACCTAATGTTTATGAGGCGACTACAAAGATGGATCCATTGTTGACCTCTATTCCCTGTTAAATCCTTCCTGAAACCTATGTTCAGTGGCACTTGAGACATAACCTGAGCTACCGAAACTTGTTTTCTTTAAGCTATGTTATATAGAGAAGGGTATTGTTGGGAAAGCGGCGTGCTACCTAGCCACGCATCATCCAAAATCGAGTTGTCTCACCATTAACTATGCTAAAAGACCCTCGATCAAAAAATCCATGTTTTACTTTCATCAACCCTTTCCAAAAGAAGGGGAGTCTGTAGGCTTTGCCTATACTTGAGACAAAGCCTTGGAGTGTACATACTTATTGTGTATAAGCTTCTGCCAAACACCTTGTCCGGTTAGGAGTTTAAAAAACCACTTGGATAGTAGGCATTTTATTTTTTATCTCTAACACTTCAACTCCAAACCCCCCTGATCCTTGGGTCTATAAATTATGTTCCACCGAGTAAGTCTATACTTTCTCTTGTGACTGCCACTTTGCCAAAAAAAAAATTATCTAAAGAAATTTAATCTTTTCCTTACCTCTGTGTGTATTTCAAAGAATGTATGAGCTCTAATTGCAACAACAATTTTTTCTGTGGCATTGTTAGGCTTTCAAGGTTGCTTTTCTAATACACAAGCATGAAAGTTATAGAATTTATTTAAATATAATTCCATGATTAAAGCCATATTAGGAAGCCACGTCATCCAATCAAAACTATTGTGAGAAAGTCGTGCTTACCAAACATTAGTTTCATTAAGATAGTGCATACAATTTCAATAGTCTTCCAAAGAGAAACAGAGAAGCCTTCACACTCGTAGATTTTTCCAACAAAATATCCATATTTGACACTACAACTGATATGGGATCCCTTGTGGGGTTGATCCTAGGATGGCCCGATCTTCACGGATTTGAGGCAGGGAGTGAGGGTAAACCCTATGAACACGATGAACGCAACGCTAATGCAAGGTAAAGAAACAAATGCATGCAAACACAACCCGATTCGATTTGCTCCCGTTGGTTCGAACAACCAATCCAATAGAGTCCTCGGCTAGAGACCGTGAGGTAGAATCACTAAAGGAGAGATCGGAAGCGGATGATAGAATCCAAATCAAAGGAGAGAATGGCAACCAAGTAGAATCCCAAATGGGAGAGACCTAGCACTACTAGAATCCTTGACGAGGAGAGGCCAAACACTTGGGGAGGGTCTTAAAGACTTGGAGACGAACACTGAACTCCAAGGCCTTGTACAACTCATAGATTAACTATAGAGAGGGGTTCCCGTCTAGGGTTAGGCACAAGACTTCATTCATCATCAACTCTAACTAGACCTGAGCCAAAAGGGGGCTATTTATAGTACTAGGGGAGAAGGAGTAGGTAGGAGGAAATATTCCGGGCATCAAACCCTTTACAACGCGCATACTGGGTGTTCCGACGATAAGTCCGGTGCCGCCGGAGTGGGTGCCGATATTTCCGGCGGGCGCCGGTTATTCCGGTCAGCAGCCAGAAGGGCTTACTGTAAGCGATTTCGGCGGGGAGGCCGGTTTTCCGGTTGGTTAGCCGGAAGTTCCGGCGGGGCTTCTGGTTCGCCGGGTTTATCGCCGGATGTTCCGACATGGATTCCGGCGGCACCGGACCTAGCGCCAAAAGCCTTCTTCCGTCTTCTCTTCCATGCCTCTTGCTTGGGGATCTTGGTTCCTGGGGTCTTCTTGTCATCTCCTCTTGGCGTCATGGTTATGGGCCTGGTCATAGCATTGGCACTTGTATCAAGTAGGATCCCATTCACATGATAACCAAAGGAGGGCGAGCTATGGAATGAATTAACCTTTGTGGGTTTGGTTGGTGTAGCATGATGTGGACCAATGGTGAATGCCATGTGTTGGGCTGCATCATCTCCCCCCCCCCGCTTGAAAATGAGTCGTCCTCGACGAAGTTCTATCATCATGGAAGGAGAGAGGTGTACCCATGGTCTTGAGATTGTATGCGGTTGGATCGGCGGTGTCGTAGCCTTGTTCAAACTGGTTGAAGATCTTGAAGTTAAGCTTGCCATCGAGATGTGGTTGGAGATCTTGTGTCATGTTCCTTGTAGGTGGTGGGTGAGCTTGTGTACCTTGCAAAACCGACAACAAAGAGATAGAGTTGTACATTGGATTGTTAGTATGGGTCACACTCAAATCACTCTTCTCACTTTTGGTGGCATGCGACGCGACACTCATGAATTTTCCACTCATTTGAGGCTTGTGGCACTCACTCGCATGTTGGTGGATCACTCTCTCACCACTCATCTCACAAGTGTCCTTAGCTTGCTTTATCTTGGGCAATGATGTCATGTTGGAAGCGATAAATTGGCGTGGCGTCATAGGTTGGAGCACAAACGTCTTGTCATTCCACTTGAAGGAGTGTTGGTTGGAGGTACCATCATGTAGAGCGGCCTTGTCGTATTTCCATATTCTTCCAAGAAGCATGTGACACACGGTCATTGGCACGACATCACACTCGATGGTGTCTTGGTAGGGGACAATCTTGAAGGAGACGTTAACCTTGTGCTTGATTTGTATGGTGCCATTGTCATCAAGCCATTTGACATGATATGGGTGGGGGTCCTCCATGTATGGTAACTTGAGTTTCTCACAAATTTTGATGCTCGCAAGGTTGTGACAACTTCCTCCATCAATTATAACTTTTATGGACTTGCCATCAATTCTGGCTCGGGTTTGGAAGATGTTGAAACGTTGGTACTCTCTTGGAATGGAATGGGTTGTCAATACTTGGGCGATGCCAAGTGAGGGACTTGGATCATGTTCACATAGGAGTGTGTCCTCATCTTGCATCGCGACATCCTTTGTGATAGCGGCTTGAGTCAAAGCTTCATATTCTTCTTCACTTATGGAGTAGGTTGCGCCGTGCTCATCCGTTAGCATAACTCTTGTTTTGATGCACTCATAAGATTTGTGGCCCTTTCTTCCACACTTGTATCAAACTACTTGACTATCCGTTGTTGTGTTGGAGGAGGATGCCATAGGTGTCTTGGTTTGCTTGGAGGATCTTGGTGCTTGGTTTGTTGGCTTGGAGGGGGTATTCACGTTGATTGAAGCGAAGTATTCCCTTTGCTTCTCATAAGCATTTTCCTTTTGCAAGTGGCGCTCGGCCTTGGTTGCTTGGTGTAGGAGGTTCACTAGAGTCTTGTAAGGAAATCGACTATTTTGCGTATTGGGCGGCTCAAACCATTGAGGAACCATGCCATCGTTTGCTCCTCAAGCTCCTTCACATTGGTTCTCATCATAGTCATCTCCATTTCCTTGTAGAACTCTTCAATTGTCTTTGTGCCTTACTTCAAGTTTTGTAGCTTGTCGAATAGGTCTTGGCGATAGTGCTTGGGGACAAATCTTGCATACATCACATTCTTCATCTCGGTCCAAGTGGTAACCGGTGGTTCCTCTAGCTTCTCACGATTGCTTTGGTAGTCTTACCACCAAACATTGGCGTATTCCTCAAACTCAAGAGATGCCATTGCAACTTTCTTATGTTCAGAAAAGTTGTGGACTCGAAAGATCTTGTCGACTTTGAGGATCCCATTCAAGATATGCATCGGAATTTTCTTCTTTGAACTTGGGCATAACGAACTTGAGCTTCCCAAATTTTCCATCATCACGCTCATGGTGCTTGTTTCGATGTTCATGGTGCATGCTTGCGTCACTTGGTGGGCATGGAGGCAGTGTGGGAGGATCTTGATTGCCTAGAGGTGGTTGTGGGGAAGGAGCTTGGCGATGCTCGAAGTCCCGTCTTCGCCTTTTCTCAGCATCATTGACATTCATAGCTTGTCGGTGTCGGTGGTGGTGTTGGGAATGCCGATTGTTGCGTCGAGCTTGGCGCGCATCCGCATCATCATCGCTTGTATGCCATGCAGGTGCTTGATTTTGTGTAAGATGCACATTGTGGCCATGAGGAGGGTGGTGATGCCTATCATTGTGGTTTGCTTCATCATGAAGTTCCCGTGGACGTTGCACGTTGATGATTGCTTGTTGTGGTTATGGACCATGCTCCTAGCGTTGTTGTTGAGGTTGAGGAGCATTTGGGTCCACCGCTTGAGCATGACGATGACGAGCTTGTTGGTCCCTATTATGGTGGTGAGTTTCTCCATGGCGGGAGTTTGACCTTGAAGACTCGCCATGTCGACTTGAGGAGTGCGTGCAGGAAGAACTTGATAAGCTTGAGCGGTGACCATGTCGGTTGCCAAGGTTGGCAATAGCTTGGTGAAGATATTGGAATTGCGCATGGTGCTCCGCTTGACGTTGCCGTTCACGGTACTCGAAAATTCTCGAAAAGTATCATCGAGACGGTGCTCAAGTCGCTCGAATTGAGTATTGATTTCTTGGCATTGCGCCCATAAGTTGTGGCGCGTGGCAAAACCGTATTGGTTGTTGAAGTTGCTATCTCCACTAGCTCCGCTTTCCCTAGATATGGTGTACAAACACACTTGATAGAGGGGTGAGATCGGTGGAATGGTAATTGCTACCTTGCCTCACCGGAGTAAAAAAATGGAAAGATTGTTCTTGACGAGAGCAAAGCGAATAGCGAATACACAAGACACACACAAACGCCTATGGTGGTAGGTTAGGAAGGTGGATAGCAAATGGAACAACCAAACGAAAAGGTTATTATTAAAAGTGGTAAAGGACCAAAGATCAAAAGCAAAAGGGACACGATCTACAAAAACACGGGGAAACCACACACGTGGAGAAAAATGGGGTTAGCACGACTATGAAAATGAGCACAAAATGTCCTAACGACGACTAAGCTCGGTGTCGTGCCAACACAAGGAGAGACCGTAGTTCGTTTGCAATAAGATTGAGAAGCAACTGATTTGTATGCTTGGCTTGCTCTAACTCACACTCTTGCTTAGAAGCTTTGGACTCTCTTTTGCATTTGTATCTTTATTTTTCTTTTGCTTTTTCTCTTCTTATTTTTTTGATATCTCTTTTCTTTCTATGCTATGGAGTCAACTTTTTCTATTGCCTATGCACTATCACTTTGCAAGAGCAAGCGCACAATGCTTCGGCAAACACAAAATGATCTACTCTCAATAGGTTAGATCACATAAAGTAAGAAAGAGCTATACAAGGGTGGTGCAAGTTATACCTTCGGTATTTGTTGACGACTTGCTACCGGCGTTGGGGAAGATGCTTGGGTGTTGCGGTGTCGAAGAGCGCGGCATGTACAGATGTTGAAGAAGTTTGTTGTTAGTTTTGGCAACACGCACACGAGACACGAACAAACACAAAAGGAAATGGTCAAAATTTGGGGCCTGGTAGTTTTTCGGAAAAACAGTCGGTGTCGCCGGTTCTGGCGTCGGAAATTCCCATGGAGATTTAGGCGGCGCCGGAATTTTCGATGACAGAACCGGTTCGCCGGAATGCTCACCGAAAATTGTTCGTGACAAACTCCAAAAAGTCAAATCGAGAAATTTGTCGAAAATCCATCGAAATTGGGCTGGGGATAAGTCAAGGAATGTAGATCGACACCCAAAGCAACAGATCTATAGACCAAAACCACGAAAAACTCACCAAATCGAGAGATCGATCCAAAAGCAATTTGGGCAATATTTTTGGTATTTTTGAATTTATGGTGGAAATGGAGAAACGAAGTCAAATCCGTGGCAACCAAAAACTGCTGATACCAGTTGATATGGGATCCCTTGTGGGGTTGACCCTAGGGTGGCCCTATCTTCATGGATTTGAGGCGGGGATTGAGAGGAAACACGATGAACACAACGCTAATGCAAGGTAAAGATACAAAAGCACGCAAACACAACCTGATTCAATTTGCTCATGTTGGTTCGAACAACCAATCCAATAGAATCCTCAGCGAGAGACCGTGAGGTAGAATCACCAAAGGAGAGATCAGCAAGCGGATGATAGAATCCAAATCAAAGGAGAGAGTAGCAACCAAGTAGAATCCCAAAGGGGAGAGAACTAGCACTACTAGAATCCTTGACGAGGAGAGACCAAACACTTGGGGAGGCTCTTGGCGACTTGGAGACGAACACTGAACTCCAAGGCCTTGTACAACTCATAGATTAACTATAGAGAGGGGTTCCCATCTAGGGTTAGGCACAAGCCTTCATTCATAATCAACTCCAACTAGATCTGAGCCACAAGGGGGCTATTTATAGTACTAGGGGCGAAGGGGTAGGTAGGAGGAAATATTCTGGGCATCAAACCCTTTGCAACAGGCAGACTGGGCGTTCCGGTGATAAGTCCGGCGCCGCCAGAGTAGGTGCCGATATTTCCGGCAGGCGTCGGTTATTCCGGTCAGCATCCGGAAGGGCTTACTGTAAGCGATTTCGGCGGGGAGGCCGGTTCGCCGGAAGTTCCGGCAGGGCTTCCGGTTCGCCGGGTTTGTCGCCGGATGTTCCAACATAGATTTTGGCGGCGCCGGACTTGGCGCCGAAATCCTTCTTCCGTCTTCTCTTTCATGCCTCTTGCTTGGGGGTCTTGGTTCCTGGGGTCTTCTTGTCATCTCCTCTTGGTGTCATGGTTATGGGCCTGTTCATAGCATTGGCACTTATCTCATGTAGGATCCCATTAACATGATAACCAAAGGAGGGCGAACTATGGAATGAATCCACCTTTGTGGGTTTGGTTGGTGTAGCATGATGTGGACCAATGGTGAATGCCATGTGTTGGGCTGCATCAACAACTTTATTAGACTCAATACCAACTGATCTATCTTTCAGGAGACATTATTCACTAAGGAGATTCTTCTTTATTGAAGGGACACGTTGCATGTAATTTTGCTATACAATATTTCCCAAAGTAAACTCTAGATATACGGCACCAAAACTAAGAATAGAAGTAGGTAAGCTATTCCCATTATGATGGAGGAATTCCGTTGGGCCTAGTTAGAGGTAAAGATATAGTATCTGGATACACATAAATATTATCACCAATATCATCCCACAAATCGGCAGATTGACATACTGTACAGTTTTACCAAATTTAGTGGAAAAAAATTTAGTAACTACAATAATATGTGTATATCATGTGAAAATACATTTATGATGTATTTAGATATATTGACTTTGTATTGTGGATGTTAATTTTTTCTCTATAAAGTTTCAAACTTTAATTAAAGTGCTTGACTATGGGGGGAAGATTATACGCCTTCTTTCAGGAATTATGTGCCTTCAACAACTAAATTGTGGTAATAAATAAAGGTCATCAAGGTCATTTATCTTCTATATATACACGCCCAAAGCGAAAATAAAATGCTTTACATCTTTGGTACCAACAAAATAGTGTCCGAATATCTTCTAATACCGTATATGACCTGGATACGGTGTAGTACACCGCCCTAGACCGTACCTCGTTGTAACGACAGGGGCTCTTTCTATATATATAACACGGAACCCGGGGGCCTCAACAGGCACCACGGTTAAACCCTAAGAATCCTGACAAATAGTTCTTATTAGACTCATGCATAGTCTTCACACTAAACTCATCCTATAAAAGATATATGTTTTGTTCTTACTGAAGCTCTATATGTTTTTCTTTACCATGCAGGAAAATATAGACATCTCCCAGTGGTGGAAAATGGTGAGGCTATTTGGATGATGATGATGAGTTATTGCATCCGCTACGTAGTATCCGCTAGTATCCGCTCACGACCATGCAGCGAAAAATGGAAGCGCACTAGGAGCTCCTATAGGGGTTGAGCGTCAATCCGGAAGCAACTTCTTAGGTTTGGCCACCTTGTACTGTACATTGCATAGCTATCTCGATTTAATAGATGTGTTGTTTTGCTTCCGATGCATATCTCACGGCGCTGTGCTATAAGATGGCAACTCTTAGACGATATCTCATGGCTATAGGAGGGGGCTCTCTTATATACATCTACCCCCCCCCCCCCCCCCGCGTCCAGAAATAACTAACATCAGTTTGTCTAGATTCGAATGCACCTAGACGCATTTTAGTATGTAGATACATTCGAATCTAGACAAACTCAAGTCAGTTATTTCTGGACGGAAGAAGTATATATATTATTAGAACATGTACTAAAAATGTGTGCCCAATAAACATAGATGTTTGCACGAGGTGATCAAGTTTGCTTCGTTCAGCCCGTCCATAGTTTGCTCAGTCAAATTTATGTTTTCTTGTGAACACTAGTCAAATCATGGTCATGTAGAACATTGGCCAGATTTTTGGCATGTTATTCTTTGGCTGAACCCAAATACACCATAACATATATGATTACATAATCCATCCACATCATATGCATAAATCTTTTATTCAATAATGAATGTTATCACTTTGTCACGTTGTAAGAACTTTAACCAAGCTTCTTTCTTGAATGTTACTTTGCGTGTTCAATTATGTGTTTTCTATAGGACAAGATGACAATACTCATCAAGATAATTAGCTACGCTCTTTTCTAGGTTGTGGACTTAACATGCACATTATTTTTGGATGCAGATGCTTACAAGGTCATAGAAATCCTGAGTGAACACATTTGTAAACCATTGTCAACTATTATATCAGAGAACTCAAAGTATATGATCACTTTTTTCTTGTTTATTGTTTTTATTTTTAGAAGAAAATAATTTTGATTAAAGAGTAATACCCTTATATACTTTAACTTAATTGCAGAATACCAACTGTTGCTCCTTCGGATACCGTTCATGTAGCAACAAGAAAGATGCGTGATCTGTGTGTTAATTACGTGGTTATCACCGTTGGAAATTCGTTGCGAGGTATCTTAACGTAAGTTCTACAATATATCAATGACACTTGAATTGTTGTTATTTTTTTCTTGCTTTGGAGCTAATGGAGACATGCTTCTGGAACTCAGATCAAAGGATGTGCTTACACGGTCATTGGATACAATCGTCCTCCTGAGTTAACTCAAGTAGAAAAGGTGTTTTATCAGCTTTTTGATTCCCTACTTCAAATAGCCCCAAAGTTTTACATATATATAATTCATACCATACTTATAATGTTGGATGCCATTTTTATCAAGGTAATGACTCTACACCCCAATTGTGCTACATTAGACGCAACAATCCTTGATGCTTTACGCCTTATGGATTCTGGAAAATTCTTGCATGTTCCTGTTCTTGATGGAGGTAAAACATGATTATTTTCAACATAAAATTCCCTTGCATATTTGATATGTATATTGTGTATCGATCTAACTACTTCTCTATGAACAGATGGAATGCTAATTACTTGCTTGGATGTTCTACAACTTTTGGTGGGTTTGGTACACTCTAGTTTACTAATTAAATCCCACTTCAAAGATTTGTGGTGTGCAGTTTCTTTTTGGACACAGACGCGCACACGCGCACTCACGCACGCACACACAAACACATAATATTTAAGTTGAAATCTAAAAGGTGATATTGGATTTATTTACATCTCTCATATATTTATTTCCCCGTTAATGCAGAAGCTACGTGACCCTGCTCTTGATTTTGATCCTCAAGATGAGGATCATAGTTTATCTTATGCTTCCATAGACAGGTAACTACGACACGCTCCCATCTGAGAAAGTTCTTTAGTTTTGCATGGAAATGTGATACTAGCAAGACACTCTCTATATATAGGCTTCTCATTTCCAAGATATTTTACACGATAGTGAATTTCCTAAATCACAATACGTCAATACATTTGTGCAAAAGTGTGTTTGAACTTTGAAAGCTTCAATAAAACCCTAAAGAAGTCTAGAGTGACACCGGAAAACTGGACACTTTGTTTTTCCTCAACAATATCATATTGAAAAAAAGAAGAAGGTTATCACTACATTGATTATTTAAGCTATCAGCAGTCCGACACATAATAATTTGAGTTTATTGTACAATTTGGATGCTTCTATGAATAAACGAATTTTTCTTTATTAGTGATGGAAATTAGTGTGTCCTTTATCTAATTTTGCAAGTGCTGTATAACTAGATTGGATATCAAATGTATGACACCTAGCGTCCTGGAGCTTATAATGCTTGAGGGGAGCTCCAAGCCAACAAATCTACCATTTACGCTTCTACAAGACATTACAAACAATTTTTCCGATGAGCGAACAATTGGCTATGGCGGATTCGGAATTGTTTTCAAGGTAGAATAAATATTTCAAACCCCTGCACTATAATTTATGTTCACAGAAAAACTTAACTTACCGGAGATGTGCATTGGTGTGCTAACAAGACAAAGTGAAACAGGGAGTTCTTCAAAACGGTTGTGTTGCTGTTAAGAAGCTTTTTAACAGCAATACAATCGAAGATGGGCCATTTCATCGTGAGGCTAACTTTCTGATGAATGTTAAGCACCCAAATATAGTACGATTTCTAGGCTTCTGCGCTCATACAGAGTACCAAGCCATCAAAACATCGGAAGGATCTAGAAGATATGATAAATATATTTATGTAGAAATGAGAGAAAGGCTTCTCTGTTTTGAGTATATCAGCAAAGGAAGCCTTGATAACCATATTACCGGTACGAAAAAGTTGCTGTCTTTATCTCACTATCTTACCTTTTCTGCTTATACTCTCCTAGTTATGTGCCAAGATTGACTAATCATAAGGAATAAACTGGAAAGTAAGAACGACCCATCAAATGTAGCATGGCATTTGAAATATTCCATGGCCTCTTACTACAATTCCTTTTTCTACTTATGCAGATGAATTAAGGGGCCTGGAGTGGCATGCACGTTATCAAATTATTAGGGGAATTTGTGAGGGCCTGCTGTATCTTCACACAGAAAAGGGCATAGTCCATATGGATCTCAAACCAGCCAACATACTGCTAAATGATCTCATGGTGCCGAAGATTACCGATTTTGGTATATCAAGACACCTTGATGGGATATCGCGAGCCGTGACTAAAGAACGTCTTATGTCGCTGTAAGTTATGTATTGTTTCCCCTTCGATGTGCACACCAAATGCATTTTCTCATGTACTGAGCGTGATTTACTTTCTTTGACATATTCTCTAATAATGCACATCATACCTTCATGCAGAGGATATTGTGCTCCGGAATACATTCACCAAGGCGAGTTGTCATTCAAGTCAGACATTTACGCACTAGGTGTTATAATTAAAGAGCTCGTCACTGGACGCAAGGAGGACCCTAATATTAAAAATGTAAGTACTTTTGTTGCAGTTCCAGATTGTGCCATGAATGTGTACTGTCATTTTTACCTGTCTCTGCACATTGTTATTATTATCGTGGGTGGTACATGCGATAAGCTAATCTGAACCTCACGTCGTGGTGGGTTCAGGTGAGCAACAGTCTTCAGGTTCCAGAGAAAAAAAAAGGTTCAATTCGTTAGTGATGCTGACGTCCTGGAACATTTGGTGTGAACGAAATGGTCTTCAGAAATGAATATAAAAACATGGATCAGATAATCTCGAAGATCATAACGGAAGCACATCTATGATCTTTGGCTAGCCAAGGTCGTCTCAGCAGCATCAATACAACACAAGATGCAAACTAGTCGTTGTAGATAGAGGTAGTAGTACTAATAAAAGTCCCGGTTGTTTCCTGGTGTTATTCCTTCAGGGATAGTTAGTTTTTTTTTACATGCACCCACCCCTATGAACGCATACACGCACATTCTATCCTATGAGCACCTCCGATAGACCGAGTCGGCGGATCGGGTCTTGAGATTGACGAAGTCACCACGGGCGTCCCAATTGTATGGTTGGTCAATTCTGTACTCTAGTCTGCCGATCGGGTCTTGAGATTGACGAAGTCACCACGGGCGTCCCAATTGTATGGTTGGTCAATTCTGTACTCTAGCCTGCGGGCTGATTCTCTATTTATTAATTTATTCACATGCTGTTCTTGTGCATGGTTAAAAAAAACAACATAAAAAGAAGTATGTAATTATTATTTTTTTCCAAGTTATGTGCGTAACATTGACTATCGTAAGTGCCCTTTCTGAAAATGGCAGGTGCTTAGGAGATGGAGGCACAGGTGGAACAAATCAGCCAAGTGCCCGCCACTGGGACGCCAACAAGTGAATACGTGCATTGAACTTGCGGTGAGATGCATGGCCGAAGATTCTAAATCAAGACCTTTTATATGGGAGATAGTCAATCAGCTCAATAATGGAATGGAAAGCACGGAGGACTTAGGCAGTAGTGCTAATGAGTCTACAGCTGACCAGGTATGTGTGCTCCCTAAATTCAAAACTCAGTTCTGAGTGGATTAATGGTTTGAGGCATAGGCCATTTATGTCTAAGGTGTCAAGTGGTATCCCGTCTAAATTCCGCTTCTAGTTTATTTGCGACTTGTTTAAATTAACGGGATCACACGTGACATCCTATTTATGCCACTAACGCTAGCTGGTTTTAACGCAGATAAGCCCTTACGAATGGGAGCTGCTGAGCCTGGACCCGCTCGAGCTGTGCCTGCCTTTGGAGCTAACACCGCGCACACTCGAGCTAACCAACGAGAGGGGCGACCACATTGCCTTCGTCGTCCACACGACAAATGCGCAGTGCAAATACCGTGTAGAGCCGAGCCAGGGCGTGGTGCCGCCTCGGTCCCGGTGCGGCGTCACCGTAACGCTGCTGGCGCGGCACAAGGCGCCGGTGATGCCCATGGACCAACTCGCCGTGCGGATGGCCCGTGTTGAGGAAGGTGTCTCGGCTGATGGTATAGACCCGGGCACGTTCGATGCAGAGACGGGCGGTATGGTCGATGAGGTGGATCTGACTGTTGTTTTCACGACCTAGCTAGCTAGGTGAGACACACACGTTGACGTAATTGGTGAAATCTTTGTGGTGGACTAAGTTGCAATCTTGAGTGTATGATGTATATATTGTACACATGCTTGTAGATGAGATTGAGGAAGCAATGCACTTTAGCGTGCGTGCGTGCGTGCTATATAGGACCGGTTCACCAACAATTGGCTAGGGTCTACAAAGTTTTAGCATTGATGGACTCAGGGCAGGTCTCACAAGGGCAATGTCTAGGGGCGTGTTTGGTTGCTCATGCCTTGTACTTGCACCTGGAGATCATGGCTCACGTGGAAATGCAATCTCTTATGTCAAAAGAGACATTCGTTTGGTTCCATGCATTCTTATTTCCCTAGGGTTTGAGAAGCCAAGCCCCGATCGTTTGGTTTCATGCATTCTAGGATTTTAGGAAATTAGTGCTTGTTTGGATAGCTGCATTGTCCCTGCTAGCCATACCTTCCGGCTAGTGTGGTGAGCTTACCCAACATCATCGTGGCACAAAACAAAGTTTAGAAAAGTGCAATTCAGAAAACTACTAGCTTATATTAACACAAGGTCGACATAATAAGTCATGGCGTGTGTTCTGCAGCGCGAGTTTACGAGCAACTGCCCGTGATGCAACACTAGTTCATTACATACGGAGGGGTTATAACTGAATACCACCTCTCAAAATATACAAACAAAAATTCAGGGGTCACCGCAACCATAGTTCACCAGCCTAGCTACTCCAAAAATATACACATCACAACCATCATCATCATCAACACCTCTATCAGCACCTCCTCAAACAGCTCAGTCCGTTGCTCAGAAGTAGTGCTTGTTCAGGAAGGCCGTGAACCAGCTCAACCTGCACTCAGGGGTCATGGCAAGATACCTGGTCGCCTGTCCGATGTGCTCCATCAGGTGGGTAAGAGCACAGTGTATCGCCGTCACAGAAACAGGCACAACGGGAATGCGAGGACCGTAAATCATCTTCATCTGAGCATAGTTCTCAATGGGCTTGTTGATCAACTCGGTGTCGGATGGGTGGGCCTATATGAGAATCACAGTTAGTTCATGACATATAATTCATATGTGAGCATTACAAAACTGATGCAAGTGCAAATATATCATACCTTGATGTGCTCATAGTAAGCTTCATCGTCCATCATGATAGCTGAGGTCTCCTTGATACGTCGTAAACGTATCTATAATTTTTGATGCTCCATGCTTATTTTGTATCAACTATCTTATATTTTGTCTACACTTTGAGGCATTTTTATACATTTTCTAGAACTAACCTATTGACAAGATGTCGCAGTGCCAGTTGTCTGTTTTCTGCTGTTTTTGGTTTTAGAAAAGCTAGTAAAGAAATATTCTCGGAATTGGACGGAACAAAAGCCGAAGTTCCTATTTTTCCAGACGCAACACAGAGCCTGAAGGAGAGACGAAGTGGAGCCACGAGGCGGCCACACCTAGGGCCGACGTGGGTCCACCCTAGGGCGCGCCGCCCTATGGTGTGGGCCCCTCTAGCGTCCACCGACCTTGCCCCTTCACCTATATAAACACACCGAGGCAGAAACCCTAAGTACCCGATCAGAAATCTACGAAAAAGTCTGTAGCCGCCGCCATCTCCATCCCTAGATCGGGAGGATCCAAAGCTCTTCCCGGCACCCTGCCGGAGAGGGGAGATCATCCTGGAGGCCTTCTTCATCACCATGCCAGCCTTCGGAGTGATGCGTGAGTAGTTCAACCTTGGACTACGGGTCCATACAGTAGCCAGATGGTTGTTTCTCCTCCTTTGTGCTATCAAGTTTAGATCTTGTGAGCTCCGTTCATGATCAAGATCATCTATTTGTAATGCTACATGTTGTGTTTGCGGGGATCCGATGGATATTGAGTACTATGTCAGATTGATTATTGATTTCATCATGTCTATGTTATTTGTGATCTTGCATGCTCTCCATTGCCAGTAGATGCTTTGGCCAAGTAAATGCTTGTAACTCCAAGAGGGAGTATTTATGCTCGATAGTAGGTTCATGCCTCTAGTAATCTGTGGAAGTGAAAAAAATCTCTAAGGTTGTAGATGTGATATTGCTACTAGTGAGAAAACAATAATCCTTTGTCCAAGGGCAATTGTATTATTTACTTTACACACTTTTCTTAATGCAACTATCTGTTGCTTGTAACCTAGTACTGGAAGGGGTTCGGATGATAACCTAAAGGTGGATTATTAGTCATAGATGCAGTTGGATTACGGTCTATGTATTATGTTGTAATGCCCAAACAAATCTCGTAGAGATCAAAATGTCTAGTACATTCATTGTTATGCATTCTCAATCTGTCAATTGCCCTGTTGTAATTTGTTCACCCAACATGTTATTTATCTTATGGAGAACGCCTCTAGTGAACTATGGACCCCGGTCCATTCCTCCCCATTGATATTCCATCTACTGTTTACCGTTTACTGTTTACTTTCTGAAATTACCACAAGCAATTATTATCTTCCATACTATATGTTTAATCTTTGTTTTCAGCAAACCGGTGAGATTGACAACCTCATTGTAAGTTGGGGCAAATTATTGTGGTTGTGTTGTGCAGGTTCCAAGTTGCTAGCAACACCTTGGGAGCTGTTTCCTTTCTCCTACTGGTTCGATAACCTTGGTTTCATAACTGAGGAAAACTTGCTGCTGTGCTCATCATACCTCCCTCTTGGGGTTCCCAACAAGCTCTACATCATTTGAGCCATCAAGAACTTTTCTGGCGTTGTTGCCGGGGAGTATAGGGCCTCTTCTGCAAGGGAAGTCTCTCACAACCAATCTCTTTACTTTGTTTTTGTTTGCTTAGTTTATTTTTCTTTCTTTGGTTTACTTCTCTTTATCAAAAACACAAAAAATTAGTTCCTACTAGAGTTGTTATTTTTGTTGGTATGTTATTGTCTTGCTTTATCATGCTTTCTATCAATGATTGGTTTCTTTGAAACTAGATCTTATTGGCAAGGTGGGTTCATGGAAGAAAAAAATATTATGAGGAACACCGCTTGTCACAAAAAAGGAAACACTTATGGGAACAAATTAATAAATTGTATACCATTGCTAGAAACATGTGCTCTACTTATAATGTTAATTATTGCTTTGATAAATCTTATTGCTGCAGGAGGTATAAACACCTCCCTTTTTAATGTGAGTATAATGATAATGTTACCATGTCTTCTTATGTTAAGGGAAATTATGACTTTTATGATGTGGAACAAATTGAATAATTTATTGCTTGGAAGGGTGCATTTGAACTTGCTTATTTGCTTGAAAATACCGATGATGCACCTTATAAATATGAGGTTTATGATATACTTAAATTTTGCTTTGATAATTACAAGGAAGAAAATGGCTATATTCTTAAATATCTTAATAGATGCTCTCCACCAACGAAAGAGACTAATGCCTTGCAGGAGCCTATGGAAGAAAAAATAGTGAAATTGGAAGCTCATTGGATGAAAAATAGGAGGAGAGTGATGATCAAGAGGAGGAAGAATGGAGCAGCTACCCATGTCTATCTCCCAATAAGAGTAACTCTTTAACTAATACCCTATTTGATCGCCCTCCATGCTTACCAAAGGAGGATGAGTGTGATATTTATATTGTTGAGTTTGTTCATGATGCTACTGAAAATCATCATGATAGAGAAAAATATGGTTGTAGAAGTTTTCATGGTACTAAAACACCTCTCTAGGTGCTGAAAGTTTTGAAGTTACTCTTGTTTTATCTTCCTATGCTTGTCACTTTGTTCTTTGTGAATTTATTTGCATACTACTATGCATAGGAAGTGGGTTAGACTTAAATGTATTTTGAATTTGATTCTTGATGCTCTCTTTTACTTCAATTCATATTTCTTATGTGAGCATCATCGGAATTATCATGCCTATCTTAATGGCTATAACGAAAGAGCTTTTGGGAGAAACCCATTATATTTTTGCTTTCAGTAAGTTTTTCTTTTATTGAGTCTTGGAAGTTATTGCCTCTGTAATAACCTCTCCTTATCCCTTTTATTTGGTTTTTGTGCCAAGAATAACCTCTAATGAGAGGGAAGTAAGATTTGGGGAAGTTTCTGCCTCGAAACAGATTTTTGTGCTTCACTGTAAAAAAATGTGAAAAATCCTAGTACGTCGGATTGAGCTGAAATTTTTGGTGTGCATGCCCCTAGTATTTAATCAACTTTCGTTAGTTTTGCACTTTTCGATTTGAGCAACATAAGATTTTCTAAAAAATCGTTCTTTATCTGCTAGTTTGTTTTGACAGATTTCTGCCATTATTGCATTTGCCTCTTAATCGGTTTCTTTTTGAGTTCTCTTTGATCACTTGATATTTTAAAAGGAATTGATACAGTATCTTATGTTTTAATGGAAGTTTTACTTGAGTTGAAACTAAATCCAAAGGTTTATTATTTTGAATACACTAATGTTGCAAATGAAGATTGTGTAAAGTTTTGTATGAAGGAAATTTTCAAGTGTAGGGAAAGAATGATATGATGAGATGAAGTATGGACAAAAGCTCAAGCTTGGGGATGCCACCCGTGTCACTCCAATAAATATTCAAAAGGTACAGGCGTCAAAGCTTGGGGATGCCCAAGGCATCCCCTTCTTCATCAATAAAATCCCAGGTCTTCTTTCAAGACACTTCATTTTTATTGCTTCATGCACTATTGTGTTGTTCTTCGAGCGTCTTTTTCTTTGTTTTTAGTTTTATTTTGCTTTGTTTACTGCAATAAATTAGTTGGACCCCCGCATTCTTCTTTTGGATAAGTCACACCTAGTTCTTCATTGCTCAGAACACTTTAGTTTTCACTCTTATTATCTTTGTGAGTGTTCTCTTTTGCTAGCACTGCGTTTAGCTTTAGTTTTCTCATTCTTTATGCTTAGAAATTTTTAGTTATTCTTTGTAATTTTGTGAGAAAATCTCACTTGTCTTTATTGATTATTATCTTTGTGAGTTGTTTCAAATAAGTCGATTGGTGTTGGAAGAGAGTAGGAAGTTTCATGCTTATAGTGGTACAAAAGGAAGCTTGTTTTGACTGTGGCTTAGACTTTATCATGTCATGATATATGTTGCTTTTACCATATGCTTAGTAATTATTTCTGTAGCATGAATTGTTTCAAACAATTGAGATTGCTTAATGTGCCTTGAAAGAATCATGCGCTGTTTTAGCGTACAAAAGCATAATATTATGGTATTCTCCTTTGATGCTTTATTTGGGTTGACTTGGCACATGCTTACACCATGTTATGACTATGAAACAGTCACCTTAGCCTCTATGATCATTTAGTTTTTGACTTGTGATATCACTTTATGCTTTGATTAATAATGTTTTGTCGCTTTGCATGATTATGACCATTATTGCTCTCTTAGTTGGTCGCTCCCAGTCTTTTGCTAGCCTCCACCTGTACTGAGTATGAGCTCTACTCGTGCATCCAACTACCAATAAACCAAGTTATTCCAAATAGTCCACTATAAATTCCTATGCATGGTGTGTTACACCATTCCAAGTATATTCATGTGTTTATCTATCTTCCAAATTAAACTTTTGTTATGTGAAAATTAGTGATTAAAGCTCTCACAAACTTGATGGCACACTTTTATTTCTTGCACTTAATAAACTTGAACCATTGTACCCATCTATGTTGCTTATATGCTTGTAAATTATAAGTTGTGAATTAGCAGAACCATGTTGTCATGGGGAACGCTTTCGACATTGCACTTATTATATTCAGTTGATATCATGTTCTTTTGTTTATGGATCTCGGCGGTGTGAAATAAAATGGAAGATTGTAAGCTCATGGAGTTTGTACATGTGTTATAGAAACGCATGGGCGGCTAGCCTAAGCCATGCCTAATCATGGTGGAAACTTGTAGCATAACCATAATGAGCATTCCGTGAAGCATCCTCAATAAAAACCTGTGCAAATAGAAAATAAAAAGATCGCTGAGATGCTCATTGTATGTTGCATTGTCATTTTGATATGGGTTAACTCCTGTGTCATGGGGCAAGGGGTACCCCGTTGGCGGTTCTCTATGATAAACATATACTTACAATGACAAGAACTTGCTTGTGACCAAAGTTGAGTAGCATGAGGTTCGGTACTCGTACGCAAGGGGCATGATATTTTCAACTTATAAATTGTCAAGAATATACTCATATTTGTGTCACTTTAACCTTAATCACTTCAAGATGCCAATGATAGGGGCAATGAGATCTCAATAGGTACCATAATTTTTGGAAGCTCTTTATGAAACTTGAAATCCCTGCTTCTCTCTATGAAGGGTCTTTGTTTTTACCTTTTTATTGAGTCCATATTCTATCTTTATGCACCAATTAAGAGAGCATAGTTGTCATTATTAGTTCAATGTGCATTATCCCAAAACTTATTGATTGATTCATAATTTTGGTATTGCTTGTTCTTAAATTATTTGTACCTAGTCACCCTTATGAACTTTGAAGGTGTCCTATGCATTTATGTTTTGATATTCCATGAAGGACAAGATGAATACCACTCTTGCTATGTTTTCTATATGTGAAACAAACAAATGTCTTTCAATGCATTGTTATTCATGATCTTTTGTTTGTACCTTTTCATGTTGCAACTTAGTTGCTATGTCTTATTGTTAGAACTATATATTTCATGCTTATGTTAGAGTACTTTGATCCCAGCTATCAATGCTTTACAATATCTTGATCAAGATTGTGATGGTGCATGTCACCTCAAAAATTATTCTTTTTATCACTTACCTACTCGAGGACGAGCACGAGTTAACCTTGGGGATGCTTGATACGTCGTAAACATATCTATAATTTTTGATGCTCCATGACTGTTTTGTATCAACTATCTTATGTTTTGTCTACACTTTGAGGAATTTTTATACATTTTCTGGAAGTAACCTATTGACAAGATGCCGCAGTGCCAATTGCCTATTTTCTGCTGTTTTTGGTTTCAGAAAAGTTGGTAAAGAAATATTCTCGGAATTGGACGGAACAAAGGCCGAAGTTCCTATTTTTCCAGACGCAATACGGAGCTCGAAGGAGAGATAAACTGGAGCCACGAGGCGGACACACCTAAGGCCGGCGCGGGTCAACCCTAGGGCACGCCGCCCTATGGTGTGGGCCCCTCTAGCATCCACCGACCTTGCCCCTTTGCCTATATAAACACCCCAAGGTAGAAACCCTAAGTACCCAATCAGAAATCCACAAAAAAGTCTGTTGCCGCCGCCATCTCCATCCCTAGATCAGGGGATCAGAAGATCTTCCCGGCACCCTGCCGGAGAGGGGAGATCACCCTAGAGGCCTTCTTCATCACCATGCCAGCCTCCAGAGTGATCGTGAGTAGTTCAACCTTGGACTACGAGTCCATACAGTAGCTAGATGGTTGTTTCTGTGCTATCATGTTTAGATCTTGTGAGCTCCATTCATGATCAAGATCATCTATTTGTAATGCTACATGTCGTGTTTATGGGGATCCGATGGATATTGAGTACTATGTCAGATTGATTATTGATTCTATCATGTCTATGTTATTTGTGATCTTGCATGCTCTCCGTTGCTAGTAGATGCTTTGGCCAAGTAGATGCTTGTAACTCCAAGAGGGAGTATTTATGCTCGATAGTTTTTTTTGACACAAATACAGTGGGGAAGTCCCCCACTGTGTCATTTTCATATATAATGGACAAAATTACAAGGTGGGGAGCATTGAGATGCTCAAGGATGTAAGTGACTTGAAACTAATTACAAAGTGTCCAACCAGACAGTCATACCCTAAACTAAGCTGGGTTTAACCCTGTGCCTAATGTCCTGTATAGAGAGTTTATATATAGCATAACATTTCTTAGTGCTTCTTTGCTCATGATCAAATATAATCTGGTTTCTGTGGCACCAGATATCCAACAGCCAGCAATCATAGAAATTTTGAAGTAATGATTAGTGGATCTTCCTCTTGTATCTAGAATTCTATCAATTAGGCCAAGGTCCATGTTCCATTCCTCTCCAAGAGTCCACCAAAATTTCCTACTAAAATCACATTCGAAGAAAAGGTGATCAATTGTTTCCTTGATGTTTTCCTCACACAGAACACAAGTGTAGTCATCAATATGAAAATTATTTCTTTGGAGGAGGTCTCTAGTGTTTAGTCTGTCCTGCATCATGAGCTAGAAGAAAAATTTATGCTTTGGTAAACATGGTGATTTCCATTTATATGGGCTAGGTGCCTTAGGTGCTTTGATGATCTGGTCATAGACCTTCTTGGTAGAGAAATTACTGCCACCCCATGGGAAACACCACTTGTTAGGAGTATTAATATTCCTGTTGTTATTGACCATAGACGCCAGTTCATCTAATTGCTCAGCTGCAGTCAAGGATAGGGGTAGCTGGAAGAGATTATAGCTGTTCTCAGTTATGATGCTAGTGGCCTTGCCAAGACTGATTCTGCATTTTTAACAAATGAGAAAAGCTCAGGGAATTTGATTCTAAGTGGGGTTGAGTCCAACCATTTATCATACCATAGAAGGGCACTAGTTCCATTCCCAGTCTCAATATTGGTCATATCTTTGAACTCTTGTAGGAAAGATAGAAAATCCCTCCACTAGAAGGAGCCTTTGTCGGAGTCTCTGTCAGGCAATGCTCCATTACTGTAGTATCTCTGCCAGACCAGGTTAACCCATGGTATATCTTTGCCATTGAAAAATTTAAACAGGTTTTTCATCATAAGTGATTTGTTGTGTTCCCTAAGATTAAGTATGCCAAGTCCTCCAGCTTTCTTACTTAAGCATACCTTATCCCATTGGACCATACATTTGCCTCTTTTCTCAATATAACTTACCATGCCATAGGAAAGTTCTGGAGGATTTATCCACATGATCAATGTGAGTAAAATGCATTTTCATTGCACACATAATGTGATTTGGCATAGCAGATATGACAGATTTGATAACAATAACTCTGGAGCAGTGTTATAAAAGATTAGATATTCCAGCCAATCTTTTATCAACTTTACTAATCATAGGTGATAGGTCCTCCACACTGGGTTTTGTGGTGCCGATAGGTAAACCCAGGTATGTGAAAGGCAGTGCTTCAACTTTACAACCAAATATGTCAGCCAAGTTGACCATCTTTTTAGGTGTAGTGTTAATAGGAATCATGGATGACTTGTGATAATTGATATTTAATCATGTGGCTTCAGTGAACTTATTTAATAAATCCTTAAGTTTGCTCAACTGACCTGCATCAGCAGGCAGAATCAACAGTGTGTCATCAGCATACTGTAGGATGGGGTAGTTCTGCCCATAGGAATAGTCAATATGGAGTGAAAGATCCTCATTCTGCCAGGCATGGTTCACAATAATCTGAAGTAGTTCAGCAGTGGCCACAAATAACAGTGGTGAAAGAGGGTCTCCTTGTCTCACACCTCTTTTACAAGAAATAGTTTTCCCAGGTACACCATTTAGTATAACAGATGTAGAGGCACTATACAAAATTTTGCTAATCCAGGAGATGAACTTGTCACTGAATCCAAATTTCTTTAGCATGGTGAGTATAGCTTTGTATTCAACCATGTCAAATGCTTTTTCAAAATCAAGCTTCAGGATGATGATTTATTTCTTTGACTTGTGACATATATGGAGATACTCAAAGGCCCATGCCAGACAGTCTTGTTGACATGGTTATACCCTGCGGGTACACGATCTTAGCATACCTAGTCCAGCCCAAGGAAGGCCCACGAGAACATGCGCTAGCCCATGAAGACTTTCGGGTGGCCAGGGCCCATGACGTCTTCGGATCCTTGGAGAACAACACTAGAGTAGATAGAATATTCAAAGGGGCAAACCCTAGAACCTGTAACCGACTCGATCTGTGCCTGAGACCTGCCTATCTCTATATAAAGGCTAGGAGGGCACGACGAGGAGGGCACTTCGCATACCACCGCATACACACCTCCATGCCAGATTGCATCTACGCACCCCTATACTTTTCGGTTCCGCCGTAATCAAGAGCAGACAAGCAGGAGTAGGGTTTTCCCTCCGGGGGCCTGAACCTGGGTAAACCTCATGTCCCCGTGTTGCTTGTTTGCTAACCGTTCTGCGATCTCCAGCATCCCCACCTTCTCCAAAACCCAAGCTCATAACAATGGGCATTGACGAGATTAAACCTCGTCAATTGGCGCCGTCTGTGGGAACTGGGGGCGCTGATTGTGCGATCGTGACGGTCCCAACCAAAGCGATCTACAACTCCGCGGCGACGGAGAGTCATCTCCTCTTCGGCGCCTTCGACTTCACCGCCCACTCGCCAGCCACCCTGAAGGACTTCGAGCCCGTTGGCGACAGACTCAAGATCCTGTTCGGGAGCTTTTGCTTCCAGGTGGGGCAGACCGGCACTCTCCGCCTCCCAGAGCGGGTGCCCCTGCCGTCGATCAGGACTGCTTCATGGGCCCCGCACCCCGTGCTACGCACATCGCCATCGACAAATGAGTCCTACGACAGCAGCAGATGCAACTCACATCTGTGTGATCCACCATCGGAGGAAGGGACCTACGGTTCCAGATCCGAAAGCTGCGGCAGCAGCAATCCAATCTACGAGTGCTACCAGTGCACCGAAGTCATCCAGAGTGACGTGGATCAGGAGCACAACCCGCCACCCAACCCACAAGGTAGAAACGACGAGAACAGAAGAAGCCAGTCCCCCCGCCCAACGGGGACGACACCGATCGGGTCATCCACCTCAGTGAGGAAGGATGGGCTCAAGCACACGAAGCCGTAGCAGGCAACAAGATCCTCCCCGTGGGTGCCTCACGGGACCTGCTGATGGCATACCACATGCTCCTAATCGAGGAGCACAAGAAGCAGGTGAAGATGCAAGAGGTGCTTGACAAACGTAAGCAAGCAGCCTCGGAGTCCAGTGCGCGGAGAGTTGCACTCTCTGCCATGGGAATCGGCTCCAGCTCGCACGGAAACCATGGCAATAAGCACCGTTCTCGCACAAAGAACATGGATCCCAAGGCACATCGCGAGGTGACTGGGGCCCTCAACGCGTCCTTCATGGAGATGGATGCCGATGACAACGTCATCCCGAAGACGCCGCAAGCTCCGATCATGGCAGCCACCGCGTACCTCGTGTCCCATCCACCTCCGGAGGGGGACCCGAAAAGGGCCATGCACAAGTCCGCGCTTACCGGACTCGGACTCGTTGGAGCTGCGCTCCACGGAGAAGCTCATGCGGAGCCAAAGAAGAAGGCTGCGGTCAGGTTCAACCGCAGCCCCACACCTTCATCCAAAAATGAAGAGCTCGACCTTCCTCGAAGGCACAAGAGCTCGTGCCATTGCAGCCGTGATTACGATGCTCGAAGCAAGCTCACCCAGCGCAAGATCGACAAAGCACGCGCCAAGTGCGCATGCTCGTCCAAATCCGAGGAGGACGATGAGGAAGGAGAACTCTGCGGAGCCCGATGCTTCAGCAGATCCGTTCGGCGGACACGGATGCCGTGGAACTTCAAGCTTCCTTCGGACACTCCGAAGTGAAAGTACATTTCATAATCCCTAGTGTTTTGTGTGTTATATAACAATATCAAGGATTATTTAATGTGTGTTGAAGTGTTGCAGCTCTCTCAATGGAAAAAGGGAAAAGTATCTGCCTTTGGGGGCGGATATTCCGCCCCCACCAGGGGCGGATAATCCGCCCCTCCCTCTTCCCAATTAGGCGGAAGCCCCAGAAGGGGGGCAGAGTTTTGGCCGGATTTTCTGGCCTCGCCAGATAATCTGCCCCTCAAGGGGGCCGGATAGTCCGCCCCCCTTGCTCACCGCCAAGGCGCAATCCCCAGAGAGGAGGCGGAGTTTTGGCCGGACTTTCCGGCTAGGCCGGATAATCCGCCCCAGGAGGGGGCCAGATTATCCGCCCCCCAAGATTTTCACCAAGTTTCGCAAGCGCCAGCCCTAGAGAGGGGGCGGATTTTCTCCCGGAATATCCGCCCTTGGGGCGGAGTTTTCCCAGGGGGCGGATAATCCGCCCCCAAAGTTGCTCAACGGCCAGATCTGGGGAGAGGGTATTTAAGCCAGCCTTACCCCTCCTGCCAGATCTCTTGGTTCATTCGAAAAAGACAAGATCTGATCTGCAACCTTCATCCAAGAGAGCTCCACCTAGATCCACCCAAAGGCCCCGTCCCTTGGGGAATCGAAGGAGGAGAACTCGATCTTCATCATCAGCAATCAAGTGCTTCATCTCGTCTCCATTCATTTAGAGAATCACCAATCTAGTATTTCTTGCAAATACCTAGATCCTTGTTTTGTTTATATTGATAAACCTTGTTCTTGTGACAACTTGTTGTCATCTCGGGAGCCCCCAATTCAGTTGTGGGTGTGTGTGCCCCGATAGCATTGTAAAAGGCACCGGTTCCCGCCTCGAAGGGATCCAATAGTGGAGAAGGTGGATCAGGCCTCTCGTGGCGAGATCCATCAGAGAATAGGGTGATGCCTATTGTGGCGTGGTGGTCTTAGAACCGCCAACCCCTCCAACACAAGATGTACTTCCCTTAACAAGGAAGGAACTGCGGTAAAACAAATCCCTGTGTCTCCGCGTGCTCCACTATGGTTCCTTCGCTCCTCTCTTTACGTGCTTAGTAGCTAGGGTTGCATATAGGGAAATTCTCGTAGTTACATATCTAGAGAATTTACTTTGTGTCAAGACTAAAATTGAAAAGTATTAAAAATTGGTTAGCACCTATTCACCCCCCTCTAGGTGCCCATACAATCCATTTCAATTGGTATCAGAGCCCCGGCTCTTATTTTGGGCTTAACTGCCTAAGAGAAGTATGGGTTCCAAGGTAGATGGGAGTGATGCTCCGGATGTAGTCACCATGAATGATCTCAAGACGTTGGAAACAACCTTGGTGAGTTCAATGGAGGCTAAGATGGAAGAGATGCGTCAATTGATAATGCGTCTCTCCACATCCACAACATCACCTCCATCTAACTCTGAGGCTACCACTCCGCAATCCAAGGAAACGGGTAAAACCGATTCCAAAGAGAATGAAGTGGTTGGTGATGACACTAGCAAGAGTTCCTCCTCGAAAAAGGATAGCGGTAAGGATGGATACAATGAGGTTTCTCATGTGTATTCTCCTGATCCACCTATCCCTCACCCACATATACATAATAAGGGTGATCCACCCAAACTTTCAGCATCTACTTTTACTCAATGGCAATTTTTGATGAAGTCTCATGTGTGCAGTTCCTCCATTGAGTTGTGGAAAATCATCGAAAATGGTCTTCATGTTGGAAACCCCAACAATCTCACAAGAAGAGAAGTTGTCGATAGCCAACTCAACACTACAGCTCTACACATGATACAACTTGGTGTGGGTGACAAAGATATGCCACACATTCAGCATCTTAGTACAGCTAAGGAAGCTTGGGATGTTCTCACCGAGCTCTTCATCGGAAATGAAAGTATGAGAAGGAATAGATATGATGCTTTGATCAACGAAGCTGAAGGATTCTATATGTTGGATGGAGAAGACCACGAGGACATGTATAGGAGGCTCAAGGCAATAACCACAACTTTCAGAAACCACGGTGCCGCTCATGTTGATGATGCATGGATCAAGCGCAAGTATGTCAGTGCTCTTATGCCATTTGAGCCCACAGATTTGAAGAGTCTCCAAGGTAGGCATAACTATCACCTCATGACATCCAATGAGGTAATGCAAGAAATGTCCGCTTTCAAAGTGGCTGCCAAGAATGCCGAAGATGCTCGTGCACGAGCTATGGGGATGCAAATGGGGGTCAACATGGCTTGAAGACTAGTGTGATTGATCATGATGAATATGCCATAGAAGGTCTGGACTGTCCCGAGGATATAAAAAGGATCCATGGACAATACTTGGCTCTTTATGCTAGAAACTTTTGGAAAGATCTAGCCAAGGCCAAAGCTGAACTAGAACGCAAGAGTGGAGCCTATGGAAGAAAGGAAAATGGTCCCAAGCTGAGAACATGTTTCAACTGTGGTGACCGTCTGCACTTTGTAGCTGAGTGTCCTTATCAAAGTAGGGAAGATAATGGAGGAAGACTTATTTTCAAAGACAAGTCAAAGGCTCCACGCAAGAAACAGTTTGTAAAGAAGAATGCTCCCTTCAAGAAGCAACCAAAGATTGTTCTAGTGGATCAAGAAGAATATTCTTCGGGAAGTGAAGATGAGGACGAGGACGATAACTCTCAAGAGGTGGCTGCTATAGCCACCACATCTACATCAACATCTCTCTTCGACTCTCTGAATGAAAACATCATCAACAAGAATGCTACTTGTCTCATGGCAAGAAGATCCGAGGTAACTACTTCTAACTCTTCTTTTCCTAAGGCTATGATTGACATGGATGATCATACTAGTCTTAAGGTTAAAGAAGAGATTATTGCTTTGGATTATTTCTACACTAACTTGCAAGGTGAGCACAAAATACGGCTTGAAGCTCTTATGGACCAGCTGGCCCAAAATGAAGCTCTCCTCGAAGAAAAGGGCAGAATTGTAAGGGAGGATGCAATGGAAATTGCATCCTTAAAAAATGCTCTTCAAGAAGAAGAAGCTAGGGTCTCTCTTGAAGAGAGGCTTGAGTCCATTGAGGAGTCACATGAAGAAATTGTGTCTAAACTTGTTAAGGAACGTGACAATGCAGTTACCAAAGCAAAGAAGTTAAAGAAGGAAAAGATTGACTTTGGGGCTGCTCATGATAGACTCTCCAAGGAATTGGAGAAACTTGACAACGCTCACAAGGTGTTGAAAAGCGATTTCTCCACTCTCAATGAGTCACATGATCAGCTCCAAATTCGATTAGCCAAGTATGATGTTCCTATCACATCCAATTCAACATATAGTCACAAGGAAAATGCTAGTGTGGAAAAAGAAGTGGTCAAGGACATCACTCCCAAGGATAAGGGTGTTCTTGATGAAGTTCTTGGCAAGCAAAGGTCAAATCATGGTAAAGAGGGACTTGGGTATGTCACCAAGTCCAAGAAAAATAAAAACAAGAAGAACAAGACCAAGAATGTGCAATCAAAGACAAGCACCGCTGAGAAGATTGTCACAAAAGACAAAACTAACAGTATTGGTTTTGCAGGGTCTCACAATCCAAATTATGAACTCTTTTGTGATGATTATGGCGATTTTTATGCTTATTATGTCGGTCCCTTTGATGAATATATTGCTTGGTCTATTTGGGTTCCAAAGACCCTTGTTACTAACATGAAAGGACCCATTGAAAAATGGGTACCTAAAACCAAGAAGTAATTCTCTTGCAGGGCTATGCTTCCGGTGGGTCGAAATGGGTGTTGGATAGTGGATGCACTAGTCATATGACCGGAAGCAAGGAGATCATCACGAAGATGCGTCCAAATCATGATAATATTACAGTCTCCTATGGTGATAAGTCTAAATATTAGGTATTGGGTCTTGGCAAGGTTGTGGTTGCCCACGATATCTCTCTCGTGGACGTCATGCTTGTTGAGACCCTCGGTTACAACCTTATTTCTATTCGTGCCCTTGGCAAGATGGGTTTTGCTGTTTTTATCGATGATGATTTGGTGGTACTCTTGTGGAGCAAGTCTCTAAAGGTCGCTTTCGTTGGGTACGTCGAAAATGACCTGTATGTGGTGGAATTTTCGGGGAAAACCACTTCGGGTCCGATGTATCTATTCAGAAAGGCCGACGTGGGCTGGCTTTGGCATCGCCGTTTAGCCCATGTCAACATGAGAACTTTGCAAAGTCTCCACAAGGGTGGCCACATCCTTGGACTAAAATACAATGTCTCCTTTTCCAAAGATCATGTTTGCAGGGCTTGTGTTGAAGGCAAAATGCATGACTCACCCCACAAGAGGAAGACTATTGTGTCTTCAAAGAGGATCTTGGAATTACTTCATGTGGATTTATTTGGACCTCCTTCTCATGCAAGTCTTGGTGGGAAGAAATATTGCTTGGTCATTGTCGATGATTACTCAAGATATACCTGGGTCTATTTCTTCAAGCTAAAGAGTGAGACTCAACAAACAGTCATTGACTTTTCCAATGAAGTTCAACGTCAACACAATGTTCCTATCTTGGTAATAAGAAGTGACAACGGCTCCGAATTCAAGAACTACACTTTGAATGAGTTTCTAAGCGAAGAGGGGATTAGACATCAATATTCCGCTGCGTACACCCCTCAACAAAATGGTGTCGCCGAGAGGAAGAACCGGACTTTGATGGATATGGCAAGATCAATGTTGGCTGAATTCAAGTCTCCTTACAATTTTTGGGCAGAAGCCATATCCACTGCTTGTCACTCATCAAACCGGCTCTACCTCCGAAAGATTTTGGACAAGAATCCATATGAAATACTTACCGGTAACAAGCCCAACATCTCATACTTCTGGGTATTCGGGTGAAGTGTTTCTTTCTTATTAAAGGTGTCCACTTGTCTAAATTTGAGTCCAAGGCTTTAGAAGGAATTTTTGTTGGTTACGGTGCCAAATCCCACACTTATAGAGTCTACAACAAGCTCACTGGGATTGTTGTAGAATCTAATAGTGTGGAGATCAATGAAAATAACGGCTCCTTTGTAGGGCAAGTTGATGTTTGTGATGCAGATGTTGAAATACCCCAAGATGCCATAAGAAGAATGGGCGTGGGATTTTCCGCCCCATTGAGGAACCCCTTGTGGCGGATCGGGAAGGACAATTCTCCACTCAAGTGGAGCCCTCATCTACACAAGATCAACAAGCTCCTACTGTTGGAGAAAACTCTGCACCGACACCGCAGCCTGCTGAAGATCATCAGTCTCCTGGACAAGATGGTAGTCCCAGGCCGGACTATTCGCCCCCTCCAAGGGGCGGACAATCCGCCCCTGGCACTCCAACTTGTTCTAGGAGATCCGTAGAAGAAGACAACAGCCAAGAAGTTCCCAGGCCGGATTCTCCGGCCCACGAGGGAGGATTATCCGGCTCTGGATCTCCCAGTTTTGTCAGGCATCCTCAAGAAGAAGACACTGGTGCCTCCTCTCCTAGGCCGGATAGTCCGACCCCACCAAGGGGCGGATTATCCAGCCCTGAAGAACAAATTCTGCAACAAGCTCCGGTTTTTAACTCAGATCAAGATCAAGGGCATGGCAGTGGTCTAGACAAGGATACAAATACTGAATCAACTCCTTCTAGAAACAATAAGGACATTGAGGCTCGTCGCAAGGCTCGTGCTGATCGAAATCTTGAACTAAGGGGTCACACTCTTGACAAGGTTGTTGGTGATCTACGAAGAAGGGTGTCTACTAGAAGAGAACTTGCAAGCTTCTGTGATCATCAAGCTCACATTTCCATGGTTGAACCAAAGAAGGTCTTTGATGCTCTCGAAGATCCTGATTGGGTTGTTGCAATGCATGAAGAATTAAATAACTTCGAACGCAACAAAGTTTGGAAGCTCGTAGAGAAACCCAAGGATTGCCGCAATGTTATCGGCACCAAGTGGATCTTCAAGAAAAAACAAGATGAAAATGGCATTGTTGTGAGGAATAAAGCAAGACTCGTGGCTCAAGGATTCTCTCAAGTGGAAGGAATTGATTTTGGCGAAACTTATGCTCCTGTGGCTCGTCTCGAGTCCATCCGTATCCTTCTTGCATATGCAGCCCATCATAACTTTAAATTACAGCAAATGGATGTTAAGAGTGTGTTTCTTAATGGTCCTCTACATGAGTTAGTATACGTCAAGTAGCCCCCGGGTTTTGAGGACCCCAAATTTCCGAACCATGTCTACAAACTCGATAAGGCGCTCTATGGCCTTAAACAAGCCCCACGCGCGTGGTATGAGCACCTTAAAGAGCTTTTGTTAGACCGTGGATTCGAAGTTGGGCAAATCGATCCCACTCTTTTTACTAAGAAGGTTAATGGGGAGCTTTTTGTATGCCAAATTTATGTAGATGACATTATTTTTGGCTCTACTAACCAAGCTTTTAACGATGAATTTTCAAAGCTTATACTGACAGGTTTGAGATGTCAATGATGGGTGAGTTGAGGTTCTTTCTTGGATTCGAGATCAAACAACTTAGAGAGGGAACCTTTATTAATCAAGCTAAGTACATCCAAGACATGCTCAAAAGTTTCAAGATGACGGATCTCAATGGTGTTGCTACTCCAATGCAAACAAAGTGTCATCTTGAGCTCAATCCCAAGGGTAAAGACGTGGACCAAAAGGTATACCGATCAATGATCGACTCTCTCCTTTACCTTTGCGCATCTAGGACCGATAGCGTGTTAAGTGTAGGAGTGTGTGCAAGGTATCAAGCCGCTCCTAAAGAAAGCCACTTAGTGGCGGTCAAACGAATCTTCAGATATTCGGTTCATTCCCCGAATTTTGGGTTATGGTATCCCAAGTGTTCAAGTTTCTCTCTATGTGGTTACACTGATTCAGATTGGGCTGGTGACAAAGATGATAGAAAATCAACCTTTGGTGCATGTCAATTCTTGGGCAGGTCTCTAGTGTGTTGGTCTTCAAAGAAACAGAATTGTATTTCACTCTCAACCGCCGAAGCTAAATATGTTGTTGCTGCTAGTGCTTGTACTCAGTTATTATGGATGAGGCAAACTTTGAAGGAATACGGTGTCAATTGTGACAAAGTGCCTCTATTATGTGACAATGCAAGTGCTATCAAAATTGCTTACAATCTCGTGCAGCATACAAGAACAAAACATATTGAGATTCGCAACCACTTCATTTGGGATCATGTTGCTCGTGGCGATATTGCCCTATCCTTTGTGAGCACGAAGAACCAACTTGCTGATATTTTCACGAAGCCCCTTGATGAAGCAAGATTTTGTTATTTGAGGAATGAGCTAAATATCATAGATTCAAGGAGCCTGGCTTGACTACCCTTGCACATTCACTTTCTCTTATTCATGTATTTGGTTTAGATGCGGGCATAGACATGGGGGAGTGTGGTCCTAATTGATTGGGCTATCCCTCCCCCCATAATGCCAAAAGCAAGAAAAATCATTTCCCTTAATATCATTTTGTGATATGTGGGTCATCGATGAGCATTGGTTTTGAACTCAAGATACATCTTCGCGGTGTCATGCCATGCGCTCCAACATGGTGGCTTCGGCCACCGCCCTCTTCCTTGTGAAGAGTTGGTTTCTAATGGCTCTACTTGGATTCTCTTGCATATTTCTTGTTCTTATGGAAAACACACTCAACTTTGGCTTTTGTTTGATTTGATTCTTGCAAATTTGGGTGTGTAGTACCATCTCAGTTTGTTGCTCGAAACCCAAGCCTTTCTTTCCTTCCTTGAACCATCTATTCTTGCACACAAGTCCTCTATACACCAATGAGGGGTTTTGCAAGGTTGCTCCGGCCTGAATATGTACTTAACGAAATTTTTCAGAGGGGGGCGAACTATCCGCCCTAAGTGGGGGCGGATTATCCGCCCGGGCGAAATCTGCCCTTTAAAGGCTGGGTCGGGGAGGGCAGGCTCAAACAGAGCAGCCAGTCCTCCCCCAACCCTACCTCAGCCCCCAGCCGCCGCCGGAGCCTCTGCCCCTCCCGGAGTCGATTTGACCACCGGATTCTCCGGGCTCTCCCCGGATCTTCTTCACCTCGCCTCCGGGTATCTTCTCCTCCGTGATTTTCCTCCAATGAGTGAGGGTAACTCCCTCATCTCTCTCCTTTTGTATGGGATGCATTTTATTTGGTGGAAATCTCGTTGTAGAAGATCCTTGGTGTTCTTCCTTACATGCTAGAATCAGTAGAATTGCAACCCTAGTGCCCGATCTGTTTTGCCATGGTAGATCTGGGCCATTCCAAAAAAATTCTGTGGGGGGCAGATTATCCGCCCCTGCCAGGGCCAGATAATCCGGCCTGGAGATTCACTTCTGGTCTGGTTTGGTCCTGACTCCTGCAATGCACATCATTGGTTTATGGATTGCCTTTCTACTCTTTCTATTGTTTCTCCTGGACTTGTGTGTGTGCTTATCTCCATGCTATCCCTCTAATGCTTTTCACAGGTGGTTCCAAGCCGACCAAGACCTTCTCCTGTCGTTCCCGTGCCCGTTATCTCAAGCCCACTACAGAAGGGAAGTTCATTGACGAAACCGAGGTCAGCAGAGCAGCAAGAGAGGCTGAACGCATGGCAGAGGCAGGAAAGAAAACAAAGAGGACCGCATCTCGCAAGGGCAAACAGTATCGACCCAATTACAAGTCTATGGACAGTCTTCAGTATGCCTCCATTCGCCAGACTGATTACTATGATGAGGCCGACAGTGATGGTCCCCCGAGGACTCTATGTTTTGGAATGCCCACTTTCAGGCTATTCATGATGATGTATATGCTACCCTCAAGCTTCTCCCCATGCACCCTATCAATTTGACTGAGGCTCAATCCAAGGCAAGGCTTCTTGAGGCATTAGATCTGACCAACAAGATGGGGCTTCACCACCTTATGACTATCCAATGCAACTATGTTTCCTCCGTGGTGAGGCAGTTTTTCTCGACACTTGTGATTTTGCGGTGATGAGCGCCGTACTATGAAGTGGATGACCGGGACAACAATGATTCAATCGGACTTCCACATCTTTGGGCAGGTTCTTGGTTATGCATTCCATGGCCGTGACACCCCTTCTGGCCACCGTATCATTTCTCCACTGAAGCCATCCAAGGATACCGTGCTTGCCCCTTGCCTTACTCCTGATGGTGTTGCTGGTCTCTCTCCCTTGTATGCCTCCCTTGTTGGCATATTTCGGGATTGCATTTCTCCGAGTGGTGGCAACAATGACAAGATCCGTGGCCATCTGGTTCCTCTCCTTGCTTTTGCCCACGAGTGTGCCACCAACTCTGGTTCAGCTACAGGTTACAAACTGGATGTCATGGACTACATATATCATGAGATGATGGATGCAATGATCAATAGGCTCTCTATTCCTTATGCTCCTTTCATTATGATGCTCATCAAGCATATGTTTCCCCATGAGGACTTTGGCACTGCTTTGGATGGAGTTCACAAGCCCAAGAAAATCTACAACAAGGCTCAGAAGACCCATCACCCTTCCACTGCCCCTGAGTCCTTCATGCGTGATGCACAGGCTAGTGGTCGTCGTTCCGCGGTGTCCCCAATGGCACGCGAGGTTAAGAAGCTCACTTGGTTCCAGCGGCACATCCTTTGCATGGGCATTGACACGCACAAGGGCCAATATGAGGCGTACCACAGGGATCATGAGAGGGATCACACTCAGCAGCTTATTCTTCACCATGTCTCAGGTGCCACTGGCCATCCACCTCCTCCCACTGCTCCGGAACCGTATGCTCAGTGGAACACTTCAGGGATCAATTACGGCGAGCTCGAGAGTTGCCTCTTTCCTCCACCACCGAGGGCACCCACTCCTCTAGCTGATGACGATGATGATGAGTATGATGAAGAGGAAGGGGACAGGAATGACTACGACGAGGATGAGAAGGAGTGATCTTCAGGGGCGCTAGCATCGCTCTTCTTCCTTTTTGGCATTTCGATGCCAAAGGGGGAGAAGTAGTTCTATTAGGTCTCATGGATTTGCAAGGGTCGGGCGCAAGCACCTGTCTTTCAGTCGTTTTCTTTGCTTTCTTGTGCCTTTTTAGTGTGAACTTATTTGCTATTTTGTTTGGTTATGTAAGACTATGTCGTGCTTTACTCTGCGTGCTTGGTATATTCTGGAATTCCGGAATTATATTGTGGATCTCATGGAATTCTGAATTTATCTATGGAGTATGTTTGATGGCATATGGAATCATGGGATTATCTAATGTATGCATCACTATTGTTGGGATGTGCTTGGAGTCTATCAATCTCATTATTTTCTTTGGCTATAGTCACATCCCGGTGGTATGACCTTGTTTCCCTACCCACCTTGTTTCAATTATCTTTGCTATGAAAGTTGTATTCTCTCTAGTGTGTGTGTATTTGTATTCAAATGCAAATTGTAAATATGCACACATCTAGGGGGAGCGTCTTTCATTTTTAAGGTGGCGTTAGCCGGTTTCATTGCAAATCCTAGTATTGTCATCTAACACCAAAAAGGGGGAGATTGAAAGTACATTTCATAATCCCTAGTGTTTTGTGTGTTAGATAACAATATCAAGGATTATTTAATGTGTGTTAAAGTGTTGCAGTTCTCTCTAAGGAAAAAGGGAAAAGTATCTGCCTTTAGGGGGCGGATATTCCGCCCCCACTAGGGGCGGATAATCCGCCCCTCCCTCTTCCCAATTAGGCACAAGCCCTAGAAGGGGGGCGGAGTTTTGGCCGAATTTTCTGGCCTCGCCGGATAATACACCCCTCAAGAGGGCTGGATAGTCTGCCCCCCTTGCTCACCGCCAAGGCGCAAGCCCCAGAGAGGGGGCGGAGTTTTAGCCGGACTTTCCGGCTAGGCCAGATAATCCTCCCAGGAGGGGCCGGATTATCCGCCCCCCAAGATCTTCACCAAGTTTCGTAGGCGCCAGCCCCAGAGAGGGGGCGGATTTTCTCCCGGAATATCCGCCCTTGGGGCGGATAATCCGCCCCCAAAGTTGCTCAACGGCCAGATCTGGGGAGGGGGTATTTAAGCTAGCCTTCCCCCTCCTACCAGATCTCTTGGTTCATTCGAAAAAGACAAGATCTGATCTGCAACCTTCATCCAAGAGAGCTCCCCCTAGATCCACCCAAAGGCCCCATCCCTTGGGGAATCGAAGGAAGAGAACTTGACCTTCATCATCAGCAATCAAGCGCTTCATCTCCTCTCCATTCATTTGGAGAATCACCAATCTAGTATTTCTTGCAAATACCTAGATCCTTGTTTTGTTTATATTGATAAACCTTGTTCTTGTGACAGCTTGTTGTCATCTCGGGAGCCCCCAATTCAGTTCTGGGTGTGTGCCCCGATAGCGTTGTAAAAGGCACCGGTTCCCGCCTCGAAGGGATCCAATAGTGGAGAAGGTGGATCAGGCCTCTCGCAGTGGGATCCATCGGAGAATAGGGTGAGGCCTATTGTGGCGTGGTGGTCTTAGAACCGTCCACCCCTCCAACACAGATGTACTTCCCTTAACAAGGAAGGAACTGCGGTAAAATAAATCCCTGTGTCTTCGCGTGCTCCACTACGGTTCCTTCGCTCCTCTCTTTACGTGCTTAGTAGCTAGGGTTGCATATAGGGGAATTCTTGTAGTTACATATCTAGAGAATTTACTTTGTCTCAAGCCTAAAATTGAAAAAGTATTAAAAATTGGTTAGCACCTATTAACCCCCCTCTAGGTGCCCATACGATCCATTTCACGAAGTTCGACGACACACAGGACCCCAAGGCGTGGCTCAGCGACCACCTGTCGTCCTTCAAGCTACACGGCGGAAACAAGGACACCGCCCTGCAATGCCTTCATCTACAGCTGACAGGCGCAACCCGGATCTGGCTCAGCAGCCTATCGTCGGGATCCATCCGAAGCTGGGAGGAACCGTCGTACAGTTTCATTCGAAACTTCAAAGGCACCAGCAAGAGGCCAGCCTCGATCGAGGAGCTGCGAGCCTGCACCAAACGAACGGGCGAATCCATTCGCGCGTACATATTGCGCTGGTCCAACACCAAGAACTCCGCGACGCACATCTCTGAGGAGAGAGCTATCGACGCCTTCAAGGACGGCGTCAAATGCTAGGACTTCAAGGAAGAACTTGGGCGCGTCAAGCCCAAGACACTCGACCACCTCATGGACATCGCCAACATGTGGGCCGATGGCGAGGACTCCGTCCACCGAGCGCACTCGGAGGAGGAAGATGACTACGGCCGGCGACGCGAACGCCGTAGCAAGAGAAGATCGCGCGTCTACGACGATCGCGATGGACCCGACATGGTCGCGGCTGGCTATGCCGACCGTCGCAGCGACGGCAACCGCAGCAGCGACGGATACCGCGGAAGCAACTTCCGCGACGGAGGACACCCAACGCAGTCATGGCAACGTCGGGGCCGTGACGACGGACCCTCAGCATATGACAAACTATCAGGTCCATGCACCATCCACTTCTACATCGACAAGCAGGATGGTAAAAAGAAGGCAAGCCACATGCTCAAGGACTGCCGCGAGTTCCAGAAACTCAGCGAAAGCATGTCTCAGATGAGGCAACAAGCCCCGAACCATGGGTACGGGAACGCACCCGCACCAGGTGAGATCGCACATGGAGCTCCTCCACCACCACTTGCGGGACCTTCAAACCACCCAATCGCACCCGCGCAGAATAACGGTGGGCACGGGTACCCCGCGCCGAAAGGATCACTGATGATCCAAAAGGGCGCCGAACGAACAGGGTGCAGAAGAAAATCACCCGCCAGATTAATCTGGCTGTGATCGCTCCACCCGCCATCCCTGAGTACCTCAGCGGATCGGAGTCCTGCATCACGTTTAGCCGTTCGGATCACCCTTGCCAGGTCCCTCTCCCAGGTCATGCTGCCCTGGTGCTCGAGGCGCAGATCGGAGGGTTCGACATGATCCGCGTCTTCATGGACGGTGGCAGCGGCATCAATCTGATGTTCGCCAGTACCTTAGCAGCAATGCGGATCCCGCTGTGTAGCCTAGAACTATCTGATACAACGTTCCACGGCATCATCCCAGAGAAGGGCGTATTCCCCCTGGGAAAGATATGGCTCGACGTAATCTTTGGCAAGCCGGATAACTTCTGGTGCCATCACAATACCACGCCATCCTCAGGCGTCTGGCATTCGCACGATTCCTGGCAGTACCGCACTACGCGTACCTGCTACTCAAGATGCCAGGACCCAAGGGCGTCATCACGGTACGCGGGAGCTTCACCCAATCGGACCACTGCGACAGGGACTTCAATAGAATCTCCTAGTCATTCGACATGCAGGAGGAGCTCATAAGGCTCCGCGAGGTGACAGACAACGGGGCACCCCCAGTCGCAAGACAGAACGCACCAGATATGTCCTTCGACTCCACCGTCAACACAAAAAAGGTGCAGGTACACCCGACGGATGCCTCCAAGACGGCGCTGATCGCCAACGACCTCAGCTCCGCATAGGAAAGCGCGCTCGTCGAATTCCTCTGTGAGCGCTGGGAAATCTTCGCCTGGTGTCCCGCGGACATGCCAGGAGTTCCCAGGGAATTCGCCGAGCACGCACTCAACATCTTTCCAGACGCCAAGCCCGTCAAACAGTCCATCCGATGACTGTCTGAACCACGAGCCGAAGCAATCGGAGTCGAAGTCAATAGACTACTCGACGCAAACTTCATCAGGGAGATCAAGGAGAGCGAGTGGCTCGCCAACACCGTGATGGTCCCCAAAAAGGACATGGACATCCTGCGGATGTGCGTGGACTTCACATAGCTGAACAAGCACTGCCCGAAGGATCACTTCCCTCTCCCTCAGATCGATCAGATCATCGATTCGACTGCAGGATGCGAGAAGCTCTCCTTCCTCGATGCCTACTCAGGCTACAACCAGATTTGACTAAAGGTCGAAGATCAGGAGAAAACGGCGTTCATCACGCCGTTCGGAGTGTTCTGCTACAACACAATGCCCTTCGGGCTGAAGAACGCAGGCGCCACGTACCAACGGTGCATGCAGGCATGCCTGAAGGACCAGATCAGCCGCAACATCCAAGTCTATGTCGACGACATAGTCATCAAAACAAGAGAGTCCAAGACGCTCATCGACGATCTCCGCGAGACGTTCGATAATCTTGATTGGTACAAGATCAAGCTAAACCCAGAAAAGTGTGCCTTCGGCATCCCATCTGGACAACTTCTAGGCTACTTCATCTCCCAGTGAGGGATCGAGGCGAACCCGAAGAAAATCCGGGCCATAATGGCCATGGAAAAACCAAGGAACCTCAAGGGCGTCCAGCAGCTTGTCGGGCGAATCGCGGCATTGAGCAGGTTCATTGGCCGCATGGGTGAAAAAGCTTTGCCGTTCTATTAGCTGCTACGCAAGGCAGACAAATTCGAGTGGACGCCCGAAGCGGACGACGCATTCGAAGATCTAAAGCGGCTGCTCTCTACCTCGCCCGTCTTGGTCATACCAAAGGAGCGTGAGCCTTTACTGCTGTACATAGCAGCCACACACCAGGTGGTAAGCACCGTACTGGTGGTCGAGCGACCCGAAGAAGGCAAGACCCACGGGATCCAACGCCCAATCTACTACCTCAGCGAGGTATTGGCGCCGACAAAGCAGAGGTACCCTCACTACCAGAAACTTGCCTACGGTGTGTTCATGACGGATCGTCGGCTGAGCCACTTCTTCCAGGAGCATCAGGTGATGGTCGTCAACGAGGCACCCCTGAATAGCATCCTGAACAACCCGGAGGCCACAGGGCGTGTGGCCATGTGGGGCATCGAGCTGTCACTTCTAGACATCATCTACGAGAAGCGCCACACGATCAAGTCTCAAGTCCTTCCGGACTTCCTCGTCCACTGGATGGAACTGCATCTGCCAGACACACCGGACATGACACAGTCATGGACGATGCACTGACGGCTCCAAGCACGAGGCCGGAGCAGGAGCCGGGGTCATACTGACCTCCCCGTAGTGCGACAAGATGAAGTACGTCCTCCAGATGAAATTTCGAGCTTCCAACAACGAGGCCGAATACGAAGCCCTCATCCATGGCATGAGCATGGCCAAGATCTGCGCGCGCGACGCGCCTGGTCATCTACGGAGACTCGAACCTCGTTGTCTAGCAGACGATGTTCATCGTCTGCTGGACGACGAGGTTCGAGTGCGACGCACATGCCGCCAACATGATTGTGTACCGCGCACTCTACAACGCACTCGAAGAAGACTTTGACGGCTGCGAGCTTCGGCACGTTGCGAGAGAAAGCAACGAAGAGGCCGACAGACTCGACAACATCGGCTCCACCTGTGCACGGGTGCCACCAGGTGTGTTCCTCGAACAGATCTGCGTGCCATCCATTAAAAGGAAATTCCCAAAGGGATCACCTAAAGAAGCAGAGCACTCGGGGGCTGCGCTACCCGACGGTCAGGAAGGACCCGAAAAACTTGACACAGAGGTCGCAGTGGTCAACCTGATGCAGGTCATGGCAGTCGAGGAAACGTGGACAAGGCCGTACCTCAGGTACCTGATAGATAGAGAGCTGCCTGACAGCCCGACAGATGCCCGACGCATATCTCACCGGTCCAAGGCCTTCACCATCATCAATGGCAAGTTGTACAAGCGCAGCATTTCTCGTGTACTCCAAAGGTGTGTCACCATCGGCGACGGAAAAACCATCCTCCAAGACATCTATGAGGGCATCTGCGGCCATCATGCGGGCAGCCGCGCCCTTGTCGCCAAAGCTCTACGAGCTGGGTTCTACTGGCCAACGGCCATGAACGACGCCAAGGACATCGTCCGAAGGTGCAACGGGTACCAGAGGTTCGCAGATAAACCACACGCACCAGGATCGGAGCTTAGACCCATACCACTGGCCTGGCCCTTCGCCCAATGGGGCCTCGACATGATCGGCAAACTGCCCAAGTCCTCGAAAGGAGGCCACGTCTACCTCCTGGTCACAGTTGACAAATTCACCAAGTGGATCGAGACTATGCTTGTTACTAACCAAAAGGGCAAAAGGGCCGTCAAGTTCTTTGAATCCATTGTTTATAGGTTCGGCATGCCGCACAGCATCATCACCGACAATGGGTCGAACTTCATCTCCAAAGAATTCCAGGACTTCTGCGAAGACCTTAGAATCAACATCACATACGCCTCTGTGGCGCACCCGCAAACAAACGGGCAGGTCGAAAAGGCCAACGGCCCGTCGATGGCGGCATCAAGAAGCGCCTAATGAGCCCACTCCAGCGACTTGTAGGATCCTGGACACAAGAGCTACCCTCCGTTCTCTGGAGCTTGCGCACGACGCCAAACAGCTCAACTGGCTACATGCCCTTCTTCATGGTGCACAGAGCCGAAGTCCTGCTGCCCGCAGAAGTATGCCACAAGGCCCCACGGGTCGTCGCCTACAGCGAGGCCGAATCGATGGCCGCACTCGAAGACGCCGTAGACACACTCGACGAAGCACGTGACATCGCCGCGGCTCGATCAGCGGTCTATCAACAGAGCCTCCGCAACTATCATAGCCGTCGGCTGCGCCCAAGGTCCTTTGTCGAAGGAGACCTAGTCTTGCGACTAAAGCAAGAGCGACCAAAGAAGCTCGAGTCGCCCTGGGAAGGACCCTACATCGTCACTGAAGTCATCCCAGGTGGCGCCTATCGCCTCAAGCACGTGGAGTCTGGAGTCGCATACTCCAACCCATGGAACGTCGCACAACTGCGACGCTTCTACCCCTAGCTACCTCCCTCTTTTTTACTTTCAATAAGGCTATTCAGCCAAGGCTACTCAGCCGAACAATGTACCTCCTCCTTACGCTATGAATAAAGCTAAGTGTCTCGCCCCAAATTTTTTGTCTATTATTCACATTTTCTACATACTACAACACACTCGGGGGCTCCCCTCACCTCACGACTTCGTCGACTGAGAATAACGCGTGTACACCTGAGTAGCTGACCATGTCAGGCTAACAAAAAGGGCACGCATACAAAATAAGCACCACGTGCTAACAACAATAAACCTTTACAACAAACGGCATAACACGCCTAGTCAAATACATACAAATTTTACATCTATCTTTTTACAGGTCCTAACTATTCTGAAGAATCACCTGCGCACGCTGCTCAAAGAGATCTACAATTTGTTCGGCATACTGCCTTACAGCCGCATAATGTGGACGCATATCCCACACACCACCATCCGGCCGAAGAGGCGACCCAGCTGCCACAGCAACAAGATCTACATCAGGACGATGAGCCTTCACACCTGCAACAAGCTGATGCCGCACCAGCTCCCTAACATGATGCACATTTCGAAACTTAGCCAGAAGGCCCCAGAGAGTCGATGGTGCCTCATCCAAGGAAAACATCACGTGCAGAACCGACGCCAACGAAGTCTTCGCTTGACGCAACACCCGTGACACCTGGTGAACACGATCCTGCATAGTCGCAAGGACCATGGCACGATCGCGGTCCATCCAGAAAAAGCCGCCGGCCTCCATGTCCTGCTGGGTCAAGCAGTTGATCCGAACAGCAACACACTCCTTTTCCTCCTTAGGAACAAGGTTAGCACCTGCAACAACGGCAAAGTAAGATGACAGGCCAGCAGCCGCATTCGAAAAATGAGCAGCAGCTCAAAAAACTTACATTGAAGCTGTTCGGCCAGACGACGCAACTCCACCATCAAATACCCCTCTCTGGCAGCGCCTCGCTTTGCCTTCAATTTCCAAACATCGGCGTGGCCGCGCACTCCAATCAATTATTTCTCAAGACTACGGATGCGGTCACGAAGAAACACAAGCTGCGACGCACCATCCAAGGATGGCCGCAGCTGTGGCGCAGACGAAGTGTCAACGGGATCATCACCCGAAGGCCCCTAGGGGAAAAGAAGGCAGGGATATGAACAAACAGACGAATGAACAAAGAACTCGGAGATTCATTATATGCAGCAAAAAGCCACTGTGTGGCACAAGGACTGTTCATAGACATATTACAACAAAATAAACAAAAGCTATCCTATAATTACAAGGCCTAAGAAGCTGCATCCTGAGTAGCCTCGGAGCCGGATTGCCTGCTCTTGGCCTCCCCTGCTGCCTCAACGCGTACTCAGCCAACAAGTCAATCAACTTCGGCCCATAACATTTACAACGGGCAACGTAGAGGGCTAAGGCTACCTCGGATCCGTCAGCAGCTGTTGGCATCTTGGAGGTGACCCGATGAAGACCTAGCTCCGCTCCAGACGCCAGGGCCATCGCCAGCCCCACGGATGCACCGATGCCTTTCTGCTTGCGCTTGTACGCTACAGGCGCATCGGCTGACAGCGCATCCGCCAACGAGTCGACATCCTCGAGGGTGACGCCCTTGGGGACGAGCTCCTTGTAGAAGAGCCCAAGAACCTCCTTGGCCTTGGCGAGTGAGCCAACCACGGTACTGCAGCGTTCTTCGACCGCCGCAGTGGCATCATCCAGAGCACTTCTGTGCTTCAGAGCACCGCGGTCAAACTCGATGCTTGTGGCATCTAAACAAACAGAAGAGGCAACGTGAATTAAAAGCAAAACAATAAAATACAAGGAAGCCGAAAAGGAAAAGACGAAACCACTCACCCGAAATAGCCTTGGCAGCCGCCATCAGCTTGTCGGCTACCTCCTTCTCGTGCGAGGCCGCAGCGGTGTCGAGTTGCTCCTCGCGGTCCGTAGCCTCCTGCTGCATGCGCTCCTTGGCTGCATCTGCGTTGGCTAGCTCCTACTCGAGGCGCTCCTTCGCACAAACGGCGTCCTCGGCCTTCTTCTCCGCTCGCCCAAGGCTCTTTTTGAGAGCATCAAGCTCACGGAGAGTGGTATTGCTGTCCTCTGCAAACAGCAGAACACTTATCAGATCGAAGAAAAAGGAAATAGAAGAAGACGCAAAAAGACCAACTGATGAACGTACCCTGAAGCTGCTTGAAGCTGGCCTCCAACACCAGGTGCTGCTGCACCAGTTGGTTGGCGCCTTGCACAAAAGGCTGCAAAAAGAAAAATACTCATCAAAAGAAAGGCTTGGGGGCTACTCCCAAAGAACGAGCAAGACAGATTACAGATACGAAAAAACGCTCGGGGGCTCCCCCCGAGACACAAAGCAAAAATGATCATCCTACAGGTGGTCGGGGGATCCCCCCGAGACACGAAGTAAAAAATCAAAGTGATCAGCAGATCATCCGAAAACGCTCGGGGGCTCCCCCCGCGGCAAGAACGAAGAGACTTACATGATCAGACGGCGACTCCGAAGGTCCGGCCGAAGTCTTCTGGGGGACAACCACCCGAGCCTCCTGCGGAGAAGGGTTCGGAGCAGCGCCCTCAGAGGTGGCCACCGTCGAGGAGGAGGAGGAACAACTTTCGACTCCCCCACCATCTCCCGAGCGCCATCGCTGAAGGAGCCATCGGTGGAGTGGCTACAAATAGACAAAATCAGCCAAGTACAAGCAAAAAGACGAGAGAAAGCAAAAAGCAACTGAAGAAAACTTACAAGTCGAAATCGCTCAAGTCGAAGACAGGCGGGGTCCTCCTGCCCTTCTTCTCTTCCTTCTTCCGCTTCGCCGGCGGCTGCGGTGCCACAGCCCGCATGGGAACGACAGGAATAGGAGATGAAGAGCCATCATGACCCCCACTGTGACGCTCAAGGCACGTCGGATTCCTAGGAGTCGGTGGAGTCGAGGCATCCGACGTTTCGCTCGAGCTCCGCGTCCGCTTTTGAGTCTGCTCCTCGCTAGACTCAAAAGTCTCCTCAGCCGGCGACCACGCCGAAGGAAGCTCAGACATGGAGTCCACTACCTCATTGTCTGGTGCATCCGGAAACAGTTCGGGTAGTGGAGGCAACATGCCCGGTACCTTGAACTCCTGCGCAAAAGAAAAAAACTTTCAGCAAACAACCAAGTGCAAGAAAAACACAGTCGAAAAAAGCGCTACACGCACGCCTCAGATCTACACCTGTGGAACCGAACAAGAGGCGGCAAACGGAGGAGTCAGCGACTTCCACGGGAGATCCTCTCCAGCCTTGAACTTCAGTAGCGGCCGAAGAATCCTGTCGAGATCCCCCCTGGAGAACTCCTCGGCCGAAACCCTAGTCGGATCATGGCGACCAGAATAAAGGAACATCGGGTGCGCCCTAGCCTGGAGCGGCTGCACCCGACGTTTGATGAAGGTGTGGATGATATCCACACCGTTCACCTCTTTATCCGGAATCAACTGAAGATCCTCCACCCGACGATAGAGCTTCTCTATCTCCGCCACCTCGCCATCCAAGATGTGGTTCTTCTAGGACCTTTTTGGCTCAATTTTTTGGGAGGGGTCAAAAGGAGCAAGACCAACATTCTGTCCGGCCACTGTGGAGTCGCGAATGTAAAACCATCGCCTCCGCCAGTACTAGACAGATTTGGACATAGAAAAGGAGAAGAAGAGAAAGTTGGATCTAAGGGAAATGATGCAGCCGCCAATGGGATAAACACCATCGGAGCCAGATTGCCTCTTCACGGAATAGAGCTTCCGGAAGAGGCCAAAGTGCGGCTCGATACCGAGCTAGTACTCGCAAAATGTGATGAAGCAGGCGACATGAAGAAGAGAGTTTGGTGAAAGATGATGAAGCTGGATGCCATAAAGGAAAAGCAATCCACGGAGAAAATCGTGAATTGGGAAAGAAAGGCCCCGAAGGACAAAAGCGATGAACATGACCCGAAACCCAGCGGGAGGACGGGGAATTACCTCATCGCCGGGAACTCTGACGGCCTCCCTATCCTGCGGGATAAGACCCCTCTCATGGAGCTTGCGGAAGTCACCCTCACGCGTCTCCGATCACCACCAGCCACCATCGGTGACGCGAGTGGCGGCGAAACCTTTCTTGCCGCCGGCGGCAACACTGGTACCAACTGCAATGGAGGCCTTCCTAGACTTCCCCATCGCAGTACGACGGCAACGACGATGAGCGCGCAGAAACAAGGAAGGAAAGGCTCGAGGAAATTCCAGCGCGCAGTGAGAAAAGCTCAAAGAAGATGGGAGCAGTGAAACATGAATGGCTGTGGTGAAAACAAACTCACTTTTCCCCAATGATTATAAGGACGAGGATGATGCACGACGACCGTCCATCGGGAAGACCTAGAGCCAACATCAAGATCTGACCATCCACGTGTCAGCACAGCAGCGAACCGTCGCTCACACGCCATCCACTACGCACGGAAATCGAGGCGATGCCATAATTATCTCCACGCCGCGCGTGACCAGTCAACTCAAAGTCAGAAGGTGGGACCCATGTTCGTCCAGTCACGTCATCTCTGGCGCCGTGGACGCTTGAGGTCACCGATCGTCAGCACTGATGTCATCAAAAGCTATACTAGCAACAGTTACAATTCTTCGGCTAAACAGAGAGTACTCACTCGAATCTATGATTCTACTAACTACTCGGGGGCTACTCCTATCAGGAGCGCTGGCCGCACACCCGAAAACATAATCAAAGCACTATACCATGGAACTATTCTTCGAGTCCTACGTCGAGTCTGCGACTCCACTACGGACTCGGGGGCTACTCCCATAGGGATGATGGATTCAAGCATTCGAAAAATTTGTGTCCTACGGACCTGAAGCCAAACAATGGCTGAATTAAAGTCTCTGCTCGAGTCTACGACTCGAACAGACACTCGGGGGCTACTCCCATAGGGAGCGCTGGTCGCGCACCCTATGAATTCTTCGACTGTGATCCTTCGGATCAGCATGCAAAAACTTTTCGGCAACTCTGCCCCAATTAACTCTAAGTGAGTAGCATCCTCCTTGGCTACCCGAAACACCTCCGCGGTGATAAACATTCGGATGCTGCGTCTGCGACGCAAAGATAAGACCTACAGATACCATCTGATGGCCTGATAACGCACACGACTGCGCTCTGATAGTAAAAATCCGTGCCAGCAGGCACGATGAAAAATCTCGACGGATGCGTTGGGTACATCATTTAAAATTCACTGGAATTCCACTCCTGTAAGTCCTCCGTGGCCTGAGTCAAATTACGCCAGCATTTGTTTCGGGTTTGAGTCGAGGGACTCGAATCTGAAGAAGATTGTGTTGTTTTGTCCTGAGACAGTTAACTGACCCTGATCTGTCAGGAGAGTTAGGCACACGCATCAACAATCCCTACACACTCAAATCATTCTCTAGACAAACAGAGATAGCTGCACCCGAAGGATTAAAGAGTCCTCGGCCAAATCTACGATTCGACTGAACACTCGGGGGCTACTGACATGGTTATACCCTGCGGGTACACGATCTTAGCATACCTAGTCCAGCCCAAGGAAGGCCCACGAGAACATGCGCCAGCCCATGAAGACTTTCGGGTGGCCAGGGCCCATGACGTCTTCGGATCCTTGGAGAACAAGACTAGAGTAGATAGAATATTCAAAGGGGCAAACCCTAGAACCTGTAACCGACTCGATCTGTGCCTGAGACCTGCCTATATCTATATAAAGTCTAGGAGGGCACGACGAGGAGGGCACTGCGCATACCACCGCATACACACCTCCACGCCAGATTGCATATGCGCACCCCTGTACTTTTCGGTTCCGCCATAATCAAGAGCAGACAAGCAGGAGTAGGGTTTTCCCTCCGGAGGCCTAAACCTGGGTAAACCTCGTGTCCCCGTGTTGCTTGTTTGCTAACCGTTCCGCGATCTCCAGCATCCCCACCTTCTCCAAAACCCAAGCTCATAACAATGGGCATTGACGATATTAAACCTTGTCACTTGTATTGTTCTAGTTTTAATGAAACCATATTGATTTTTGCTAACAATAGGGATGATTACCTTCTGGACTCTGTTAGCAATCAATTTAGTGATGACTTTGACCGCCATGCTGACAAGTGAGATGGGTCTGAAGTCATATGGAAGAGAGGGGTTTTGCACCTTAGGTATGAGAGTAATGTAAGAAGTGTTTATGCTTTGGATGTCCAGATCACCAGTGTAGAATTGCTCACATAGGCTGTAAAATTGGTGCTTGATAATATGCCAGTGCTTTTTCATAAACATACCATTAAATCCATCTGGTCCTGGTGATTTATCAGGGGCATATATTTTATGACATCACCAATTTCCTCATGGGTGAATTCAGAGTCAAGATCAGATAGGTATTGTCGAGTGATCATGTCATCTAAATCGAAATCCATGTGGGTGTCAGTGGAGATACCCAGCCTCTCTTTGAATGAACTCCATAGTAAGTCAGTTTTTTGTTCATGTTTTGTAGAAGTCATACCCTGACCATTATTTAATGTAGAGATAAAGTTTTGTCTGTAACTCCTAGTGGCTATAGTATGGAAGAACTTAGTGTTTTCGTTTCCAAGATTGGCCCATCTTATATTAGCCCTTTTCCTCCAATAAAGTCTCTTGGCTTCAAGCATCTTGTATAGGTGATTTTTCACAATATTTCTGAAGTTCTTTTCCTGACTTGTAAGTTGTCTCTGTTCCTCAAGTCCATCAAGCAGAGATAAAACAAAATTGCAATTGTCAATGATTTTGGAGAGATTTGATAAGTTTCTGCTCCATTTCTTTATACCATGCCTGAGGCTTTTGAATCTGGCAGCCAGGTCCTGTGCTTCATTTTTGTAAACTCTATTGTTGATCCAACAATTGTTGACAATCTCAGATAAGCCCTCAAATTCCATTCAATATTCCTCAAATCTGAATATGGTGGATCTTGGTATGTCAGTTCCAATACTGATGATAATAGGGATGTGATCATACCCTAATCTAGCCATGGGGGTGGCAATAGTATTGGGGTATTCAGTGGTCCATTTGTGTGATGTGAATATCCAATCCAGTTTCTCAAGTAGGGGATCTGTTTGCATGTTGGACCATGTGTATGCTCTCCCTTTGAGAGGAATTTCCTCAAGGTCATGTTCCTGGATGATTGAGTTGAAGGTGTGAATGTTGGCAATATTGCCCCCAGATCTGTTCCTGTCTTCTGTACTTCCAATCATATTGAAATCACCCATGACAATCCAAAGATCAAATGTAGATGAGTCCAAATGCATAAACCAGTCAGAGAATTGTTGCCTTCCTTCAGTAGTACATGGTGCATAGATATTGGTAAGATACCAAGTTTGTGATGTCAGGTTGCATTCAAATTTGACAGTCATATGAAAGTGAGATTGACTAATAATATGGCCATTAAACTGAGCACCATTCCAGATGATGATATGACCACCAGAGTTGCCAATAGATGGTTGGTAAGCAAATTGATTTAGTCTTCTAGGACAAAATTTCTTGATGTAGCTACAGTCAAAGTGCTCCCTTTTTGTTTCTTGCAGACATATAATGTTGCAGTTGCATTGGTTAATTTTATCTGCAAGATCATCACACCTTTCCTGTGAGTTAATGCCTCTAATGTTCCAGTCCATGATATTTATTGCTCTATTCATTATAACCAGATTGATAGGTAGTGTTAGAGTACTAGGTATTGGAACTCTTATTCAGACTCATCACAAATTCAACAGGCCATGAGGAAAAGGACCAGGTAACTGGAGGCATAAAAGTGCAAATGTGGAAACATGATACCAGAGATAACATATGCTGGCAGATGGGTGTGCACATGCACATAATTACATGATCATTACAGCCATAGATAGATAAAAAGTGCCATTCCACATATAAAGTTGATCCAGATAATAAAGATGTCTGATACAATGATATTTAAGATAGTTCAAACAAGGGAAATAAATAAGATGGATAACAGTGCAGCAGCTGTCCCTGCACTTGGACATCCTGGGACAGTGATTAGACATTATCATTGGACCTGTCCAGATTCAGGTTTTCATCTGGCAGAAGCCAGTCCCAATTGCCTGGATGGTGTCAACTGGAAAAGCAGGTGGTGGTGCTCTGTCATTGTCCACAACAATAGCTTCAAAGTGACCAGACATGTTTTGAGCTGCCATCTTAGAACTCTCTGCATGATCATCGGCAGCCTTCTGATTCTTGAACCCAGCATTAAGGCTGGCAATCCTGTAGCTCCTCCTAACATATTTGAAAGTGTTGGGCCCAGGTTTCTTGCATTTGGATTTGAGGGAAAGTTTGTAGGCTTAGGTATCACAGCAATCTCACTGTCAGAACTATCAGACTGTGCAGGCAGGGGAATGAAGCTTTTGCTAGATGACATGTTCAGTGGAGTGGCAGACTGATAGTTGGGATTGCCAGTGGAAATCTCTAGGTTGTATTTGATAGCATTGTTTCCAATGTCATCAACTTCAGTAATTTTCATAGTTGCATAAGTGATGCTGCTGCCAATAAGACTGGGGATTTGCACATGATCCTCTCACATGAGACTGGAAAGTAACTGAGCCAGATTGCTCACTGGGTCCAGTATATCATTGTTGGTTGGTGGCATAGGGATTTCAGGTTGCATGGGAGGTGTATGTGGCTCAATGAAAACAGCATCATTCTGAGCAGCAGGTGCAGCAGGTGCATCATTACCCATAGTAGCATCCATGGGTGCAACATTCATCTGAATAGCTCCAGCATTTCCTTCAAAGTTTTGATTAAACCGATTATCATGCCAGAATCCATGGCGCACCAGTGGCATCGGGTGAGTGTTTCCACCATGTCATGGTAGAGGGTCTTCATCCCCAGCATTGCCTCCTAGCATAGTAGTGGACAGTAGGACCATGGGGCATGTCCAGGTGTCGCCACTAGTTCATGCCTCTAGTAATCTGGGGAAGTGACAAAAATCTCTAAGGTTGTAGATGTGTTGTTGCTACTAGGGAGAAAACAACAATCCTTTGTCCAATGGCAATTGTATTGTTTACTTTACACACTTTGCTTAATGCAATTATCTGTTGCTTGCAACTTAATACTGGAAGGGGTTCGAATGATAACCTAAAGGTGGATTATTAGTCATAGATGCAGTTGGATTACAGTCTATGTATTATGTTGTAATGCCCAAACAAATCTCATAGAGATCAAAATGTCTAGTACATGCATCGTTATGCATTCTCAATCTGTCAATTGCCCCGCTGCAATTTGTTCACCCAGCATGTTATTTATCTTATGGAGAACACCTCTAGTGAACTGTGGACTCCGGTCCATTCCTTCCCATTGATATTCCATCTATTGTTTACCATTTACTGTTTACTTTCTGCAATTACCACAAGCAATTACTATCTTCCACACTATAGGTTTAATCCTTTGTTTTCAGCAAACCGGTGAGATTGACAACCTCACTGTAAGTTGGGGAAAAGTATTGTGGTTGTGTTGTGCAGGTTCCAAGTTGCTAGCAACACCTTGGGACCTGTTTCATTTCTCCTACTGGTTCGATAACCTTGGTTTCATAACTAAGGGAAACTTGTTGTTGTGCTCATCATACCTTCCTCTTGGGGTTCCCAAAGAGCTCTACATCATTTGAGCCATCACTCCTCAACCCAGCGCACGTTCTCAAGCCTCTTGATCCTCAGCACCCGAATCAAGCGCACTCTCTAGTGTCTCATGTGGTTGTACACCTGGTTCGGAGTGACTGTTCGGCCACAGAACTTGAACACATCATCTGCAACCAAGTGCATGTCCGCCTGTCTGAATCCCCGTACTACTGAACCCCCTTTCTCGATTAACAGGACAACAGGATTAAGGATGAAGGTGGACAGAGATGCTGGCCATGACATGGCCAACTTCCTCCTGGCCACCACATCAGGCATCAACACATAACGCAGAGGCAGCATAGAGATTGCAGACAGATCAGGGGACACAACATTCTCCTACGGCACCAGAGACAATAATATGTTCAGTTCTAGGGAAAGAACTATACTTATAACACTAATCCTACCTACAACACATGGCAATCCTCATAGGACAACATGCTCACGTACATATCTAGAACACCAGCTCATAGCTTAGAACTGTGATCTAGAACATGGCAACTGATCTAAGCTGTGAGAGCTAGGGTAGGTGTTCTTACCGCGATCTCAATCTCGCCTGACGAGGACGACATGTCCGACATAGCCGAGGAGGAGGACTTGTCGGAGATGAGCTAGACCCACCGGAGTAGGCGGTGCCACTTAACTACTCGTCGGTGAGGAAGAGGATTTGGAGGGAGAGCTCAAAATTGGGGAAATGGAGGTGGGGATTTTGGAGAGGGTGGAGGGGCGGTGTAAATAGACACGGCGAATCGGCGGGCGGTAACCCCAATTTCTCCCTCCGGATTTTGCAAGCTCCCGCCATCCCTCCCTTGCACGAGCGCGTGCAGCTTCTTCCCCCGCGAGCGCGAGAAGAACTTGTGTCAACACCCGGATTTTTAATCCTAGATGCCTGTTATGCCATAAACGCAATCCCAGGATTACCATTTTTGCGAGACATAACAGATTGGATATCACAGTACATCATCCATTACAAACCATACATAAGGTCATACACAAATAAATGATCTCATGGTCTAGTCTTAATACAAATCAAGCAGCAGAATAATGTAATAATAACGATAGCGTGGGCGAAGCTCCATCTTCATGATCACAGGTAATGCTGACGATGGAAGATGATCCTAGTTGTCATAACCTTCCTGGTGTCAGTCCTCCTGATAGTCCTCTTCATAGTCTGGCCACGGGAATAGCCAGGGATAAAGCCATGAGTACTCTTGAAGTACTCGCAAACTAATACTAAAAAGTGAAGTGGTTTTGGGTAAGAAATACTAAGCTCTAGGTTGTTTTGCAAAAAGCCAGATTTACCATAACTGAGTTCAGAAGCAAAGAAATCTAGTTGAAAGTTTTCTAACACCTAAGTGGGAACTTGAATTTCATATCACAACCCTATTGTGGTCAAGTCAATTCATGAATCATTTCACAAGTCATTTTGAAATCATCTGACGACGGAACAGTATGGCCACTCCAACTGTCCATAACCACGGACCCGGCTATTCGAATAGTTTAACACTCCGCAGAGGTGGTACACTTTCACCACAAAATTCGATACATCCGTCAGGAACAATCCTGAATTCACCATACTCAGTATGCGGATAATCAATCATAACCTTTCAATTACACGCCCTAGTATAGGCACGTCTCCTGTGAGTTTGGCCTCCCAACCATGACCAACTGTCATCTTGGGAACTGCATATGTGGACAATCTTCACAAGGTAGCCTCATCTCAAACCTTGTACGGTAAAATTGGAATGGTATCGCATCCAGACAACCATCAGTTTTATAAAGGGCTAAGGCTCATGCCTTAACATTTTCATCATCAAAAATCATCTGGTGTTCAAGAACACATGTTAAAACATTTCAATAGAATGACTCATCATTCTAAGGTTTTTATAACCATTTTCACCAAGTATTCTCATCTAAAGTTGATCAAGTTTTATGCTTAGCACTAGCATCTACAAGTGGGGGTAAATACTAATGAGGGGTGGTAAACAAGTGTATCTTAACTAAGTTCAATCTCATGCCTCAGGATGACATCAAGATTCTCTAACTTAGGCCAATTTTTATGCTCTTTATGTATCTTTAAATAATCTCTCTAAGCTCTACAAAGCACTAAGTAAACTCTAATAGAAAGCTTTGATAAAGAAATAAAATACTAAGCTTGCAAGTAAAACTTGGATTGAGTATCAAGTGGTGTAAACTTGCAAGTAAAACTTGCATGGTTTAGCTTAGCTTGCTAAGGTAGTAGCTTGCTAAGATATTAGTATAAGCTTGCAAGGTTTAGCTTGCTCAGTTAATAGCTTGCCTTGTGCAGAGCAGTGGTTGAAGTTATCCTCGACTTCTTCTTCGTAGTATTCTCCTTCCTCCTTGTATCCTTGGTCAGTACTAGCGTGTATAAATAAATACGAGGTACACAATCACCAAACAATACTTAACTACTTTTACTTATCACACCAAGGTTTTCACTAGATGATCTAGCATCATCACAAACATTACAATCATCAAAGCACTTGTCTTATTTATTTTATTTTGAAAAAGTAATTTCTACTCATTGAAAAACTTCTTATGATTTAATATTCTCCAATTGAAACATAGGATCATGTTTACACATGTCATCGCCACATATTCCAGTAATTGGGAATGTGATTTAAAGTGGTGTCACAATTTAATAAGGTTTAACCTTTTATTTGAATTAAATAAAGTGACTAGAATGGCCTATGGGGCATTCTTTTATTACTTGTCCATTATCTCTACAAGTAAACCTATATATTTTTATATATTCTGAAAGGTCCTGTTAAATATGATTTTTGGGAGTTGGAATCAACTCAAAATCTTTCATGGTTGAATTTTGAAAAATGTTTGAATGCAGAAATGATTCTGCCTTGTTATTTTTACTATAGAAGATCTACAATTCCAAATAGTTTGAATCCAACGGGCTTTGATTAAGAACTCTAGTACCTTTCTAACAAAATTAGTTTCATGCAATTTGGTTTAGTGGATCAGCCTGGGTTGATTTTTGAATCTAGGTACAGAACTAGGTTTGAAACTAAATTGGAAAATATAAATTCAAACTAACTGGGTTGCGCGGGATGTTAACTGGGCCGGCCCACGATGCACAGCGCACGCGCGGGTGGGTTTAAGTGGATGACCCCACCATTCAACGAGACAGGGGGTGCGAAGAAGTACGGGGTGATCTAGACCGTGCGATCAAACTCTAATCCAACGGCTGAGACCTATCGTATCCGTCGGGCAATGCTGGCGAGACAGAACCCTAGTGCGGATAGTGGGGGTCTACGGTGGCTCACCGGGGCTCAGGCGAGGGTCAGCGATGGGGGCGAACGACGAAGTCGACAACGGCGAACCTACTGGTACCGGCGGCTTCTCCTGGGGCGTCTCCAATCAACGGCTCCTTTCTTCCTCCTCCGCGGCAGACTCCGGCCAAATTCCGGCGATGTGTTGCTCGCCTTGCTCCGGGAGTGAGGTGGGGTGCTTCTGAGAGAGAGGGGAGTAAGATGGTGTGAAGAAATCGGGCGGGGGTGGCCTCTATTTATAGTGCCAGAAGGGGACCGGAGGGCGCGGGCTGAGCTCATCGTGGCCATCGGCACAGCGAGCTAAAGGCATGGGCGACGGTAGGGGACATTGCTGTGCTCCCTGGCGAAGCTCAACATCATGGTTACGCGGCGTGGGGTGGTTTGAGACGTTCGGAACACTGCGATGTTCTGGGCGGGTCCGACGGATTTTTTAATGGCGCACGGGCTCTCCTGGTCGCGCGGCGACGAACGGGCGTGTTTGCGGGTTTTTTGGGATGGTGGTGACCGTGCTTGCTCGCGGCGAGGGCGGCGCGCGGTCTGTGGGCTTGTGTCGCGGGTGGTGCTCTAGCGCGCTCTCGGCATGCTCGCAGAGAGGCTGGGCACGAGCGTTCCGTGTGGTCCAGTGGCCGGCAAGGCTCGAGGCTTGGACAGGGTGTGGCGATGGATGGTGTTCACTATCCCAGACAAGGTTGGCGAGGCTATAGTTGCTCCTAGCTGGCTGGCGACATTGGGGTGGCAAGGGTGCTCTCGGCATGCTTGCCATTGATGGTGTGGTCGGTTTTATAGTGAGCTAGAGGGGTTAATTTAGTTGGATGATCTACTGAGGGTGTAGTGTGAGCTAGATAGGGAACAAGTTAGGCACAAATCACTACTCACAATAGTGTTTGATGTTTGTTTGTTTTGTGTTTGCAAAGTGTTTGATGAAATGGCCGAAAGAGATTCAAATTTGAATTTTTGATTCAAACTTTGTGGGTGTACTACTTACATACTAGGGAGTCGCTGGTTAGTTGGAAAGGTCAAGGTGAATTGGTTTAGTTGGTTCTTGAAAATGGGTGATCTTCACATATGTCAAAGATTCAATTTTGAATTGTCATTTGAATCAAGTTGCCAAATGTTTCTGTAAGTTTGAAATGTGGGCTTGGGTTCACTTTTACTTGTTCTAGCAAGGGGTGAAAATATAGAAATGTTTCTGTTTGAAATCTTGGACTAGAAACACTCAAAGTGGCCTAGTGAGCAAGATTGGCAAAAAATGACCATTTGCTTTTTTTTCTCTTGATTTGTTTCCGCTTGGAAATGTTTTAGATGATGTTGTATTCATATTTAAACCATTCCTTGCTATTTAGATCAATCACACAAGTCCATTCATGCATTCATACAATCATCACATTCACACATGCATTCATATTGATTTGATTAACAAAAGTTTTTGTTAACCCTAATTTTGGTGATTGGAATTTGATAATCATTGTTCAATATTTTTGGGATGTTACAAACCTTCCCTCCTTAAACAAAATCTCGTCCCGAGATTTGAGAAAGAAGAAAGAAGAAAACTAGGATTTAAAAAGATCGGGAAACTCTGTCTTGATGTGATCTTCTTGCTCCCAGGTAGCTTATTCTTCGGTGTGGTTGCTCCACTGGATCTTGAGAAAATTGATGCTTTGGGTCCTGGTGGTCCTGAAAGCTTCCTCCAAATACGAATGGGTACTTCAGGATACGTCAAGTCATCGCTGATCTCTATGGTGCGGTGATCAATGTTCTTAAAAACTTCAGTCTTCTCCGGGACTTCAAGGCATTAGCGAAGTAACAATATATGGAGCACATTATGCACTGCTGACATCTCCTCTGGCAGTTACAGTTGATATGATACTTCTCCTCGACGATTCAGAATCTTGAAAGGTATGATATATCTGGGGGCTCACTTTCCTTTGAGCTGGAAACGCTGCATTCCCTTCAAAGGCGACACTTTGAGATACACAATCTCCGATATTGAAAGTGAGGTCTCAACGTATTTTGTTGGCATAACTCTTCTGTCTTGACTGGGCGGTCTTGAGGTGCTCAAGGATCTTGTGAACTTTGTCTTCTGCTTCTCGTAGGATGTCGGGTTCGAAGATCTGACTCTCCCGTACTTCCGACCAATTCAAAGGGGTATGACACTTTCATCCATACATGAACTCAAATGGGGCCATTTGCAAACAGGCTTGATAACTGTTGTTGTAAGAAAATTCTGCGAACGGCAGACAATCTTCTCATTTAGATCCATACTCTAGCACACATGCTCTCAGCATATCTTCGAGTATTTGATTTACACGCTCTGTTTGTCCATCGGTCAGAGGGTGATACGTTGTGCTAAAATCCAATCTTGTTCCTAATCCTTCTTGGAATTTCTTCCAAAATCACGAGGTAAACTGAGTTCCTCGATCTAACACAATGTTCTTGGGGACTCCGTGCAAACTGACGATCCTAGCGATGTATAACTCTGCTAGCTTCGACCTCTGGTAAGTGGGCTTGACTGGTAAGAAATGGGCTACTTTGGACAATCTATCAACTATGACCCAAATGGAGTCATTTCCCCTACTATAAGTAGGCAATCCGGTGATAAAGTCCATTCCAACTGAATCCCATTTCCATTCCAGAATCTGCAGTGGTTGCAACAGTCCTGCGGGTCTTTGATGTCCCGCCTTGAATCTCTGGAAAATATCACACTTGGCTATGTAGCTTCCTATTTATCTCTTCATCTTATGCCACCAAAATTGCTCCTTTAAATCCTGGTACATCTTTGTTCCTCTGGGGTGGATAGAATAAAGAGTATCATGGGCCTCTTTCAAAATATCCTGCTTCAATTCAGAGTCCGCTGGTACACAGAGACGTCCTTTGTACCACAGAACTCCTTCTTCATTTTTGGTGAATCTGGGTACTTTGCTTGTACCAATACGACATTTGATTCCGTCGATACTAGCATTTCCTTTCTGCGCCTCCTTGATCTGACTGATCAAAGTGGGTTGAAGTTCTATGCTAGACAAAAATCCTTCACTTACTAATTCCATTCTAAAATCTTCCATCTCCTTGTGCAAACTTGGTTGCTCCTTCAGAATCATGGAGTTCAAGCGGCACGGCAATCTGCTAAGGGCATCTGCTACCACATTGGCTTTATCGGGGTGATAGTGAATGTCCAGATCACAATCCTTGATTAGCTCTATCCATCTTCTCTACCTCATATTCAGCTCCTTCTGAGTGAATATATACTTCAGGCTCTTGTGATCCGAGTAAATCTCACAACGGCTTCCCATCAGGTAATGCCTCCATGTCTTCAGGGCTAGAACTATGGCTGCTAGTTCAAGGTCATGGGTAGGATAATTCTTTTCATGTTCCTTCGGTTGTCGGGATAGATAAGATATAACTTTGCCTTCTTGCATCAACACACATCCGAGACCAATCTTGGATGCGTCACAATACACATCAAAAGGCTTTGTGATATCCTGCATGATCAAGATTGGGGCTGAAATCAATCTCCTCTTGAGTTCTTGAAAACTCGCTTCACATTTGTCCATCCATTCAAACTTCTTATCCTTCTTTAACAATTGGGTCATGGGTCTTGTGATACTTGAGAATCCTTCTACGAACTTGTGGTAGTATCCCGCTAATCCTAGAAATGCACGAACTTGGGTTTGAGTGGTTGGGGCTTGCCAATCTTCCACATCCTTCACCTTTGCAGGGTCAACGACAATTCCTCTGGCTGATACGATATGTCTGAGGAATCCTACCTCCTGTAACCAGAATTCACATTTGCTAAACTTGGCATACAACTGATGCTCCCTAAGGGTTCCAAGGATGGTCCTTAGGTGTAGCTCATGTTCTTCTTCTGATTTGGAATAGATCAAAATGTCATCGATGAAAACAACAACAAACTTATCCAGGAAGTCCATAAAAATCTTATTCATGAGGTTCATGAAATAAGAGGGGGCATTGGTTAATCCAAAATACATGACCATATACTCATACAGTCCATATCTGGTGGTAAAGGCAGTCTTTGGAGTATCCTCTGCATGAATCTTGAGTTGGTGATAAACAGTTCTAAGATCAATCTTAGAAAACACTTTGGCACTAGTCAACTGGTCAAACAGATCTTCTATCTTTGGCAGCAAGTACTTTTTCTTGATGGTGACATCGTTCAACTTCCGATAATCCGTACACAAACGGTTACCTCCATTCTTCTTGTCCACAAACAACACAGGTGATCTCCATGGAGACGCACTTGGTTGGATCAATCCTATATCTAGCATGGCATCCAATTGCTTATTCAGCTCCACTAATTCAGAGGGGTTCATACTATATGGTCTTTGGGCTATGGGTCCGGTTCCAGGGATTAGTTCAATGATAAACTCGATATCTCGATCTGGGGGCATACCCGGCAAAACATCTGGAAATACATCGGGGTATGCACAGACTATTCTGACTTGGTCAATGGTTGGCTGGGTTATACTCTTGTTGCACTTGAATTGAAGGGGCGAGGTTTCAGATACATGCTCTACTGATATTCCGGATGTACTGGTCATAGTTATGGCTTTCTTGGCACAGTCGATTAATCCTTTATGTTTGGACATCCAGTCCATTCCAAGTACTACTTCCAAACCTTTAGTTCCGAGTACTATTAGATTAGCATAAAAATCTATTCCATGGATTTGGATAGGTACGGCCTTGCAAATTTGTCTAGCTTTGGTGGTTGAACCAGGTATTTGAACTATCATAACATGCTTCAATTTGGTGGGTTGAATCTTACTAGTGCATGCAAATTTGTCGGTAACAACCGAGTGCGATGCTCCAGAATCAAACAACACTCTTGCAAGTACTGAGTTAACATAAAACATACCCAGCACGACATCTAGCTCTTCTTGGGCTTCTTCAGCATGCATAAGAAAGAGACGGCCGTTGCGGTTGAGCGACTTCCTTGGGGCAAACCTTCTTCCAGGCTGAACACGACGATGCTGCTGAGCTGGGGCATTTGCATTGGGAGCTGCAGCAATCTTCTTGGAGCACTCATTGGAATAGTGACCTTTGGTTACACATTCATAACAAGTCACTTGAGACTTGTCTTTTGCTGCAACAGGCACCACATTGCTCCCAGTCCTAGGAGCAGTGTTGGTGTTGGTGGCGACATTGTTGTTGTTGAACTTGGGTGGTGCACAGTTGAAATTGTTGGGGTTGCTGGGGTTGTTGTGATTTCCTCCGGGCCTTGGGTTTCCTCCTCCACGGTTGGGATAGGTTGGACGGTTCATTGGGGGTCTATTGGTTCTTGGGGCAAATCCTGGAGATGGATTGGGGCGATACTTAGGGGTATGATGGGTTCCTGGTTGATGCATCATGCGACGCTTACGGTTCTCATTGGCTTGGTTGATCTTGCCTTCCATCTGAATGGAAGAGTCCACTAAGGCTTCAATATCATCAAATGGGATATTGACTAACCCTGTCTGCATCTCATCATGCAGACCATTCAGGAATCTCTCCTTCTTCTTGGCTTCAGTGTCTATCTCATCAGGTGCATACCTAGCCAATGAAAAAAATTGTCACAGTACTCAACTACTGTCATTCTCCCTTGCTTCAGTTCTCTGAATTCATCTCTCATCCTTTTGATCAAACCCGGTGGGTTCTGCTAAACTTGACTTTGAACTCTTCCCAAGTCATCATCTGACCTCCATTCATGGCACGAACAATGTTCCACCATGCTCTTGCATCTCCGGCCAGGTAATGGGTGGCAAATAGTACTTTATCGTTAGCTTCCACTCCTACAACCTCTAAGTTGTTCGCCATGGTTTGCAGCCAATCATCGGCATCTAGGGGCTCTTCAGACTTAGTAAAAATGGGTGGGTTGGTGCTCTGGAAATTCTTGAGCTTGGACCCATGGTTGTCCTGATTTCCATGGCCTTGATTGTTGTTGGCCATGTGAGCTATGTGCTGAAGGGTGGCTAAGTTGGCTTGATGTTCGGCTCTCTCGGCTTCGCGGTCAGAAACCAACATTTGCAAGATTTGCAACATCGGGTCCGGGGATGAACTGCTTCCTGCGCGAGGCATCTGAAGATTGAGATAGATCATGAGAAAAGGGGGAAATTTCTAAGGTTCAGGGTTTGGTAAAGTTTTTGAAGTTTGACTCGGGTTTTTCTAGCAACTTGCTTTTCATTCATAGCACACGATACAAACACACACCACAACAAAGGAAAACAGATGGTTTTAAGAACCATTCTAGGGAACTACGATATAGTGGGACCGAATACAACTCACTAAAGCTAGTGCTCAAGTGCTACTACTCCTCGGAATTGGTGGATTCATCCTCCTCCTCATCATCATCAATGAAGGCGAAGTCATCCTCATCGGTGAAGAAGTCCATGGCCTGATCCTCCAGAAGTCATCATCATCACTGAGGTAGGAGTAGGGGTCTCCATGAAGGTATTCCCCTCTATTATCCCTCTCCTCCAGCTGCATGTCTCTCTCGTGGACAGTCTCTTCCAACTCTGTGATCCTGTGGCGAAGACGGGCAATGATGCGCTCCTTCTTGTCGAGCTGACGGCAACGAGACTGGCGATCCTTCACTAGCATGGCAATGTTATGATCCTTCTTGGCGGCGATGGCGTACTTGTGGTTGGCGTAGGAGCGGGCATTGTATAACTCCTTCTGCCGGCCATACATCATGAAGCTGAGGTGGTCCAATTGAGTCTTCAGCTCATGGTGATATGGGGCCTACAGTGGTTTTCCCATAACATCACGCCTTGGGTAGAACTCAAAGCGGTTACCCTTGATCTGATTAATACTCTGCCCACACAGATGGGCAAGAGCTTCCTGCATGGCCCTGGCAAGTCCATCGAGCCAATTGTTCTCTCTCAAGGTGAACTAAATTCCCTCAGAAGTGGGGGCTTCGATCTTCCCTCAGAGACTTGCAACCACTAGCCATTGCAACTCCTCTCCTACCTGATCATTGAGTTGAGCTCCGAAGAACTCAGGGTGCGGACACTCCAACATTTCCGACAGCTGGTCCAAGTCCCGCTCAAAGATGAGATCTCCTCCATTCCCCAACTGGTAGAACTTGCTATACTTCATGTCCATCTATAAGAATGTAGGATGAGTAAGTTAGTAGAGTGATCAAGTGTTTCAAATTTTATATAAGTTTGCAAGAATTTTTTAGGAACATGAATTTTCATGAAAGAGTCTAAGTGATAAGAATGAGAATAAGTTTTCATAAATACTCACTTCCTTGGTTTTGAAACTAAGTTTTTGATTCAAACGTCCATTCTAAAATAGGGTCTCCTATGGTCAGGATGGCTCTGATACCAACTTGTCAACACCCGGATTTTTAATCCCAGATGCCTATTATGCCATACATCGCAATCCCAGGATTACCATTTTTGCGAGACATAACAGATTGGATATCACAGTACATCATCCATTACAAACCATACATAAGGTCTTACACAAATAAAGGATCTCATGATCCAGTCTTAATACAAATCAAGGAGCGGAATAATGTAATAATAACGATAGCATGGACGAAGCTCCATCTTCATGATCACATGCAATGTTGACGATGGGAGATGATCCTAATTGGCGTAACCTTCCTGCTGTCCGTCCTCCTGATAGTCCTCTTCATAGTCTGGCCACGGAAATAGCCAGGGACAAAGCCATGAGTACTCGCAAACTAATACTAACAAGTGAAGTGGTTTTGGGTAAGAAATACTAAGCTCTAGGTTGTTTTGCAAAAAGCCAGATTTACCTTAACTGAGTTCAGAAGCAAAGAAAGCTAGTTGAAAGTTTTATAACAAATTGGTGGGAACTTGAATTTCATATCACAACCCTATTGTGGTCAAGTCAAATTCATGAATCATTTCACAAGTCATTTTGAAAACATCTGACGACGCAACAGTATGGCCACTCCAACTGTCCATAACCACGGACGCGGCTATTTGAATAGTTTGACACTCTGCAGAGGTGGTACACTTTCACCACAACATTTGATACATCCGTCAGGAACAATCCTGAATTCACCATACTCAGTATGCGGATAATCAATCCTAACCTTTCAAATACACGCCCTAGTATAGGCACCTCTCCTGTGAGTTTGGCCTCCCAACCATGACCAACTGTCATCTTGGGAACTGCATATGTGGACAATCTTCACAAGGTAGCCTCATATCAAACCATGGCCGCAAGGGAACCCATACTAAGGTATATAAATTTCCAGTCAAGCCCTACCCAAATTTCGGGTATTGTGGTTGTACAGTAAAATTGGAATGGTATCGCATCCAGACAACCATCAGTTTTATAAAGGGCTAAGGCTCATGCCTTAACATTTTCATCATCAAAAATCATCTGGTGTTCAAGAACACATGTCAAAACATTTCAATAGAATGACTCATCATTCTAAGGGTTTCATAACCATTTTCACCAAGTATTCCCATCTAAAGTTGATCAAGTTTTATGCTTAGCACTAGCATCTACAAGTGGGGGTAAATACTAATGAGGGGTGGTAAACAAGTGTATCTGATCTAAGTTCAATCTCATGCCTCAGGATGACATCAAGATTATCTAACTTAGGACAAGTTTTATGCTCTTTATGTATCTTTAAATAATCTCTCTAAGCTCTACAAAGCACTAAGTAAACTCTAATAGAAAGCTTTGATAAAGAAATAAAATACTAAGCTTGCAAGTAAAACTTGGATTGAGTATCAAGTGGTGTAAACTTGCAAGTAAAACTTGCATGGTTTAGCTTAGCTTGCTAAGATATTAGTATAAGCTTGCAAGGTTTAGCTTGCTCAGTTAATAGCTTGCCTTGTGCAGAGCAGTGGTTGAAGTTATCCTCGACTTCTTCTTCGTAGTATTCTCCTTCCTCCTTGTATCCTTGGTCAGTACTAGCGTGTATAAATAAATACGAGGTACACAATCACCAAACAATACTTAACTACTTTTACTTATCACACCAAGGTTTTCACTAGATGATCTAGCATCATCACAAACATTACAATCATCAAAGCACTTGTCTTATTTATTTTATTTTGAAAAAGTAATTTCTACTCATTGAAAAACTTCTTATGATTTAATATTCTCCAATTAAAACATAGGATCATGTTTACACATGTCATCGCCACATATTCCAGTAATTGGGAATGTGATTTAAAGTGGTGTCACAATTTAATAAGGTTTAACCTTTTATTTGAATTAAATAAAGTGACTAGAATGGCCTATGGGGCATTCTTTTATTACTTGTCCATTATCTCTGCAAGTAAACCTATATATTTTTATATATTCTGAAAGGTCTTGTTAAATATGATTTTTGAGAGTTGGAATCAACTCAATAGCTTTCATGGTTGAATTTTGAAAAATGTTTGAATGCATAAAAGCTTCTTCCTTGTTATCTTTACTATAGAAGATCTACAATTCCAAATAGTTTGAATCGAACGGGCTTTGATTAAGAACTCCAGTACCTTTCTAACAAAATTAGTTTCATGAATTTGGTTCAGTGAATCGACCTAGGTTGATTTTTGAATCTAGGTACAGAACTAGGTTTGAAACTAAATTGGAAAATATAAATTCAAACTAACTGGGTTGCGCGGGATATTAAGTAGGCCGGCCCACGGTGCACAGTGCACGCGCGGGTGGGTTTAAGTGGATGACCCCACCTGTCAGCGAGACAGGGGTGCGAAGCGGTACAGGATGATCTGGACCGTGCGATCAAACTCTAATCCAATGGCTGAGACCTATCGTCTCCGTCGGGCAACACCGGCGAGACAGAACCCTAGCGCGGCTAGTAGGGGTCTACGGTGGCTCATCGGGGCTCAGGTGAGGATCGGCGATGGGGGCAAACGACGAAGTCGATGACGGTGAACCTCGTACCGGCGGCTTCTCCTGGGGCGACTCCAATCAATGGCTCCTTTCTTCCTCCTCCGCGGCAGACTCCGGCCAAATTCCGGCGATGTGTTGCTCACCTTGCTCCGGGAGTGAGGTGCGGTGCTTCTGAGAGAGAGGGGAGTGAGATGGTGTGAAGAAATCGAGCGGGGGTGACCTCTATTTATAGTGCCAGAAGGGGACCAAAGGGCGTGGGCTGAGCTCGTCGTGGTCGTCGTCATGGGCGACGGTAGGGGACGGTGTTGTGCTCCCTAGAGAAGCTCAACGGCATGGTTACGCGGCATGTGGCGGTGCGAGACGGTCGGAACACTGCGATGCTCTGGGCGGGTCCGACGGCTGTTTTAATGGCGCACAGGCTCTCCTGGTCACGCGACGATGAACGAGCATATCTGCGGGTTGCTGGGATGGTGGTGATCATGCTCGCGCATGGTGAGGGCGGTGTGCGGTCTATGGGCGTGTCTCGCAGGTGGCGCTCTGGCGCGCTCTCGGCATACTCGCGGAGAGGCTGGGCACGAGCGTTTTGTGTGGTTAGGTGGCTGGCAAGGCTCGAGGCTTGGACAGGTGGTGGCGGTGGACGGTGATCAGTGTCACAGACAAGGTTGGCGAGGCTAGAGCTGCTCCTAGCTGGCTGGCGACATTGGGGTGGCAAGGGTGCTCTCGGCATGCTTGCCATTGATGGTGTGGTCGGTTTTACAGTGAGCTAGAGGGGTTAATTTAGTTGGATGATCTACTAAGGGTGTAGTGTGAGCTAGATAGAGAACAAGTTAGGCACAAATCGCTGCTCACAATAGTTTTTGATGTTTGTTTGTTTTGTGTTTGCAAGGTGTTTGATGAAACGGCCGAAAGAGATTCAAATTTGAATTTTTGATTCAAACTTTGTGGGTGTACTATTTACATACTAGGGAGTCTCTGGTTAGTTGGAAAGGTCAAGGTGAATTGGTTTGGTTGGTTCTTGAAAATGGGTGATCTTCACATATGTTAAAGATTCAATTTTGAATTGTCATTTGAATCAAGTTGCCAAATGTTTCTGTAAGTTTGAAAGGTGGGCTTGGGTTCACTTTTACTTGGTCTAGCAAGGAGTGAAAATAAATAGAAATGTTTCTGTTTGAAATCTTGGACTAGAAACACTCAAAGTGGCCTAGTGAGCAAGATTGGCAAAAATGACCATTTGCTTATTTTGTTTGTTTTTTATTTTCTCTTGATTTGTTTCTACTTGGAAATGTTTTAGATGATGTTGTATTCATCTTTAAACCATTCCTTGCTATTTAGATCAATCACACAAGTCCATTCATGCATTTATACAATCATCACATACTCACATGCATTCATATTGATTTGATTAACAAAAGTTTTTGTTAACCCTAATTTTGGTGATTGGAATTTGATAATCATTGTTCAATATTTTTGGAATGTTACAACTTGGCTCCGTGGAAACGCTTGATTTTGGCGTTCCTCCAGGGCCTGGCTAAAGGGACCTTTAAAACTTGTGTGATGCAAAGATTCCATCTGCCGCGCGGAACCAAACACCCTTATTTCTTCCTGTCCCATGAGGGAACCGGGGGAACGAGCAACCAAACATGCCCTAGATCCCTGTCTCAAAGATGGGGTGGCGGAAGATGGTGGTGGCGACTTCTGGAGCACGTATGTTGGTGCGTGATGAGGAAATGCCGGACCGATTTGTGTCCCCGGCCAACTTTTGGGCGGTTGAGAGAGGCCTCCAGTTTTTTATGATGCCGGTTGGTGTGAGGTCAGAACACTGGCTTCGGCATGGTCACCCTTTTCATCAAGGTTGTAAGTGTTGCGATTGTTTTGCTAGTGATGCAACTTTGGGTTGATATATGTATTATCTTTTTAAGGTTTTGTTGCATAATAGAAAAAGAGGGTTGTGTGCATCATTTTGATGTGGAGGCCAGGGGTATACGCCTCCATTTCGAAAAAATATAGTTAGAGCATCTCCAGCCAGGGACCCCAAATAGTGTCCGGTTGTGAGTAAAGTGCGACGCGTTTGGAGATCGCTGGGCAAAAAGTGAAAGAAGTGCCGGAAAAAACAGTGGCGCTTAGCCACATCCGTCAAACACCCACTTTTTGGTATTAAAAGGGAGAAAAGGTGGGGCATGTTGTAGTCATTAAATAGGAGAGATGGGGTCTACCTCGCGCATTACATGTTGCCGCACTAACATCCTCACTCAATCGCAATAACCCATGTTGAGATTGATCTTCAACCTCCAACAACAACTTGATCATATGTAGGGATAAACCTTATATCCAATGGTCTCTGTGATAACTTTTGTCTCACAAAGTGATAATCCACTTCAATGTATTTCTGTTTTCAGATGAAACACTAGCTTAGCTAAAATATATAATGCTTCAGGATTATCACACCAAAGACTACCAACTCGGGGTGATGGTATATTGGTTTCCCTAAGTCGAGTTTTGTACCCCCCCCCCCCCAAGAGCCTTTGAAAGTGCATCTAGCACTTCCTAGTAGATTCTGGATGATAGATGAAAACATAATTAAGTGACTAACTGAGGAAAACTTGCTACAACCATAAACATTGATGTTAGCAATAGAAAATAGTCTTGATGACCCACAAGTATAGGGGATCGCAACAGTCTTCGAGGGTAGTATAATCCCATTTATTGATTCGACACAAGGGGAGCCAAAGAATACTTATAAGCCTTAACAAGTGAGTTGTCAATTCAGCTGCACCTAGAAATAGTCTTGATCACAATAGTTTATCAGTAGCAACATTGTTGTAGTAGCAATAGCAAAGTAACAGCAACAGTAAAACAAAGGCAGTAGTAACAATAGTAGCAAATAGTAGGATATGAGTGCGGTAGGCATATGGATGGATGGTCGGACATTGCATGGATGAGACTATTCATATAACCTCAAGATCTAGGGCATTTGTATATAAATAAGATAAATCATCCAAGTACTAAACAATCATAGGCATGTGTTCCATATATAGTCATATGTGCTCGCAATGAGAACTTGCACAACATCTCTTGTCCTGTCAGCCCGTTGCAGCGGGGCCTCAAGGGAATATACTGGAAATTAAGGTACTCCTTTTAATAGAGTACCAGAGCAAAGCATTAACACTGCGTGAACACATGTGATCCTCATATCAAAGCCATTCCCTCCGGTTGTCTCAATTTCTGTCACTTCGGGGACTTTGGTTCCGGACAATGATATGTATACACAACTTGCAGATAAGATCACAAACAATACTATCATCATGAATAAATAACATGTTTAGATCTGAGATCATGGCACTCAGGCCCTAGTGACAAGCATTAAGCACAACAAGTTGCAACAAAGTCAAATAGCACTAATAAAGATACTAGGCACCATGCCCTAACAATCTTATTCGATTACATGATAGAACTCATCCAATCCCTACCATCCCCATAGCCTACAACGGGGGATTACTCACTCATGGATGGGGGAAACATGGATGGTTGATGGAGAGGCGTCGGTGATGATGATGGCGATGATCTCCTCCAATTCCCCGTCCCGGAAGGGTGCCAGAACGGTGTTTCTGGTTCCGAATCACAGTTTCTGGTGGTGACGGCGTAGCGGAACTCTTTCTGGAAAAACATCGACCCCCCGGAGTTTTTAGGTCAGGAGGCTTTATGTAGGCGAAGAGGGAGGCCGAGGGGGTGCCCGAGGTGGCCACACCCCTCCCAGGCGCGGCCTGGGCCAAGGGGTATGGGCCCCTCGTGGCCCTCCTCCGTCTCATCTTCTGGCTCCTTGAATCTTCTGGTAAATAGGAGTTTTGCCATATTTTCAGGGATTTTTCTTGAAAGTTCATTTTCTGCATAAAACCTAGACACCAAAGCAATTTTGCTGAAAACAGCATCAGTCCGTGTTAGTTGTATCCAAATCACACAAGTTTAGAGGAGAAATAATAGCAAAAGTGTTCGGGAAAGTAGATATGTTTTGGACGTATCAGCAACCGATGTAGTAATCGGGATGCATTCACCCACTTGAAGATTATATGGCATCATGAAAAACCGTCTGCTACATCTCAATGTACGACTAAGAAAAAAAACCACGTAGTACTCCAGGCCCAAAACACTGGCTCCTTGAAAAAATACAAGTTGTAGACATGGCAGCATTATGGTGAATCTAGGGAAGATATCACTTAGACAAATCAAGACTCAAACATGTTCCTAAAAGTTCATTAGTTGCCTCAAGGCCATCGCTAAAGGACAACACTCAACATGATAGTCAAGATGTATACTCTTGCTTGAAGAATTCTTAGCATCTTCGGTCATCATCATCCGTTGTAGAGATGAGGTCGTTGTAGCACAACATCAAGTATTCAGAACACACCCATCTTCTTGATGCAAGCACTCAAACGGAATACCACTGTTGTAAAACAATGAAGTCCAAAGACAACATCTAACGTGGAACTCACAAGCACACTATCAACTTGATTCAAGAACCAAAAGCAGTGCTTGTGAGGCCCATCAGTTGTGGCCGAAATCTGGTTGATGACTATGGTCCGTGCTGGCAGTCTTTGCGCAATAGCACGGTGGAGGGGCTATGCCTGAGGGGCTTGATAGGCCTCCATTCGGCGACCGCTTCTAGCGGTGGAGGACGGCGAATCTTCTCTAGCTGACTATGGCTAGCAGCCGGAGGTCGGACCATACATACGGGTCCAGATCTGGCCGTGGATGGCTACAAAGTACGACTTGCAGGGGTGAGCCTTCTGACTACACTTTTTCTATCCAAGTGAGTTTGGTCCATCGTCGGCACCCGGACGACTCATTGTTCTCATGGTGTTTTCTTTACTGCTCCTAGTCCCTAAGTTCGCGGATGCTGGTGCGGCAGCCCCGAAAGGTGGACTACATGGGTGTCTCTACGGTGAGCGATGTGGCAGTGGTGATGGTTTGGATCTTGCGGCCATGAGGGTGGAGAGGAGCGGTCGTCGGGGACATTGGTGTTGGAGGCGCTTAGGCAAGGAAAACTCTCAAATCGCGTGTAGAAGGCTTGGTTTGGGGTCAGTGGGTGGTCGCATGTAGAAGGCAACAACAGAGGCATGGGTGGTCAATTTTATGGCAATACCAACCAGCCCAATGATGGATCTGGAGGGAACTACTTTGCTGGGGAATCTAGTGGAGAGAATGGTGGACGCGAGTTCGAGCAGAGATTTGATTCAGGTAATCAAAGCAACTTTGATAATCAATCTAATCAGCGCGGGGGAGCCTTCGGAGGTTTTCATGGTGGTTCGGGTTTCAATAATTCGGGTCGAGATCATGGATACCAGAATCGCATGCGATATGAATTCAGAGGGGGTAGAGGCGACAATTGGAATAGAGGAGGTTATGGTGGCTGAACTAATCAAAGTAATTTTGGCAATATAAACTTTCATAACAATAATGTTGAAGGTCAGATGAATGCAAGGAACACTGTCGATCAGAGCTTGATTGATCAGGTGGTTCAGGCTGTGGCGGTGGCGGCACAGAAAGGAACCTTAATTTCTCCTCAAAATTCTAGCCTAGTTGGTAGTCAAGGGGTGGCGGGGATGTTGCGGCTGTGCAGGGTCAGATGATCACGGCTGGGTCTATACGTGCGGCAGGGGTGGGTACCTCAAGTGGGGATGCCGTGGTGTAGGCCGCTGCCGTGGCACAGAAGGTTGCTGCCGCAGGGCCGCGGCAGGCTGCCACGGCACCAAGGCAGCCTGCCGTATCACTTTTTCCTGCTGCGGTAGAAGGAAATTCTATTTGGAGGATAACGAAGTGATTGATATGGAAATTCCTGATTCTGATGGTCCTAACAAGAAGGCAAAGAAGACTGAGAAGTTGAGGTGCTTTCGTTGTGAACAACCAGGGCGCTTTCATGAGAATTGCACGGTTGTTATATGTGACAATTGTGAATCACCTCAACATGTGACTGTTTCATGTCCTCTGTTGAGTGCTCCTAATCCTACGATGATAGTTCATGGTTTGGGGAGTGAGCAACTGATGTTTCTTGAGTTACCAACAACTGGGACTTTCAAACCTAGGATCGAGAATTCTAGAGTTGGAAGGGTTCTTGTTGAAGGTGGTTCTCTGTTTGTTGCTCAAATAACTGAACAGTTGAAGAAATTGGTTCGATCTGAGAATTATGTATGAGAAGTAATGGAATTTCAACAGAATGTGTACAAGGTTATGTTTTCGACTAAGGCAGAGGTGACACGTATGAAGGATTTGAGGCAGTACCAGATTCCAGATTCTCTCATCTTTCTGAAGTTTGAGGAATGGGGAGTGGTTGAGGAACCTATCTTTTTCCTTCCTTTGGTTTGGGTACAAATAGATGGAGTCCCTAAGGATGTGAGAAGAGACTTATTGTCGCTTTGGGGTTTGGGTTCTATTTTTGGTAAGACTTGTGTTGTGGATATGTCATTCGTTAGACAGCATGGCATTGTGAGAGTTCAGGTTCATTGTGTGGATCTGAAGCTCATACCTGCTCATCTCGACATTTGGATTAAGAGAGGTTTTTTTAGGCTTTCTTTTGCAGTCAAGAAAAGCATGGGGTGAGACCTAATGCTAATACTAATGATTCCCAACATAAAAAGGATGGTGATGTTGATGGAAATAATGGTGATAGAAGTAATATGGAGGAGGATGATGCTTCTAGAAGGATGAATCATGAGGTAAAGGAAAAGGAGGTAAGGGACTAAGGGGTTTCTGGTGGCGGAGCTTAGCAGACATAGCTGTCGGCAGCTCCGTTATTTCATGTAGGCGCATTTGCCTTGTATAAACAAAAGGTACCTCCTATTTGTACTAAAAAACTGATCATGATTTTTTAGGTTCGTTAAATATTGATAATGGTTTCCAATGTGACGTACAGGAGCTTGTTTTACCCCTTATTGTTTCTCCATGCACTACTGTGGTTGAGACATGGGAGGAATTTCAGATTCCACCGGTGGATATGGAGAACGTTCAGGGAGAAATACAACATATACAGGAGAAAGAACAAGTGGTGGTCAATGATCAGATGATGGGCCAGGTGGTTGGGAATGATGTCTCGGCTGTGAAGCCGGCATCTCCTATGGGAAGTACTGCGGACAAGGTCCATGAGGTGAGTATGAATATAGGTTCGGTATTACCTACTTGGACTGTCAATGAAGAAAGTTTTCTGAGATCTCCGATACAGAAAATTGGTGGCTCGGTGCAGATTCCGGGGTGTGAATCTGATAAAAGGAATTAGTTGCTAAATCGCCACCTACTTTGGCTGAGGTAATTGACTTTGGAGGCATTCCTTCACCTTATGTATCATCTTTAAGATCAAGTGATCGTATTCTTTCTCAAACTAATTAACGCTGATGCTACACAGTTGGAGCGGGCAGCTGAACGGACACAACATCGATATGGAGATCAAGGTACCTTTTCTACTACTAAAAAATCCATTATGTCTTTATCGAATGATGTTATAGTTGAAAGGGCAAATGCTATTGGGGTTTCATTGGGGAAAACATCTGAAAAAAGAAATGCCGCAGCTAAAATTATTCAAGATAATGAATTTAGCCAAACTCTGACAGTTTTACAACATAATTCTCAACAGAATAAAGAGGATCGAACACCTGCTAATCTTTTTGTTTCAAAAGTGTCAAATATTTGTGAGGATATTGTCGCGGAGGAAATATAATCTCTTCGTAGTTCAAATGAGGCGGTTGACCTTAAGGTCAAACGGCCACGTAAAAACAAAAAGAGACAGTACGATAGTTCTACTGTGAGAAGGGGAACAAGAGTAAGGGTAAAGAAAGTATTATAGATGCAGGGTTTAAGAGAAATTGTTTAGAACGGTGATGGTTTTAGAGATCCAGCCAAACATATTTTTACTTCTGAGGTAATTAGGGAACATAAGTTATATTTTATTGCCTTGTTGGAAACAGGGAGGTCTAATTTTGATTTACCCTTTTTACGACATCTGACACCTGGAAGAGAGTTTGCATGGTTCTGCTTACCTCCCCATGGCCGTTGGTGGAATCCTTGTGGGTATAAACATGTCATCTTTGCAAGTAACTAAAGTGGAGACAGGAGAATATTGCATTAAATTGTTTTTAAAGAGTCGTAATGATGGGTTCCAATGGATCTTTGTACCTATATATGGGGCGGCTCAGGATAGGCATAAACAAGATTTCTTAGCTGAACTTGTTAGGATTTGTGAAAATAAGACACTCCCTTTGTTAGTGGGTGGAGATTTTAACATCCTGAGAAAAAAAGAAGAAGAAAATAACGACAATTTTAATTCTCATTGGCCTTTTGTGTTCAACTCTATAATTGAAAATCTAAACTTAAGGGAGATCGCTCTCTCAGGAAGACGGTTCACGTGGGCTAATCATAGGGAGATTCCCACTTATGAGAAGCTAGATCGTGTCTTAGCTAGTGTTGAATAGGAATGAAAATTTTCCGCTGGTCAATGTTAGGGCTCTTACACGCTCTTGTTCAGATCACACACCTCTACTGATTGATTCAGGGACAAGAGAGGGTTTCTTTGAGATGGTGCGTACTGAATGGGATAAGGTTTCGCGGGGTGATACACCTATTGGTAAATGGCAATATAAGATTAGGCATTTAAGACGTTTTCTCCGTGGTTGGGCAAAAACCTAGAGTGGCAAATACAAAAAAGAGAAAGATAAGCTTCTAGAAACTATTGATGAGCTGGATATTAAAGCTGAGACACAAGCCTTATCGGCTGCCGAAAGACAAAGGTTGTCTAAAGCTAATGAACAAGTAACAAAATTAAGGAGAGAAGAGGAGACTAAATGGGTGCAAAGGGCTAAAGTTAAACATGATCAAGAAGGAGGGAATAACACTAAATATTTCCATCTTATTGTTAATGGTACATAGAAAGAAGAAGATCTTCCGGTTAGAACAAGAGGAGGGGACTATTGTCGGGGAGGAGAACTTGAGAACTTATATTTCAGAGTATTATAAGAAGTTATCTGTTGAGTCCGAACAAAATTTTTTTGCTCTTATGGAAGAGAGAATTGATGATGTTCCACAAGTATCTACTATTGAGAATAGTATTTTAACTTCGATTTTTTCTGAGAAGGAAGTTTTTGAGGCCATCTCTTCTATGGAGCATAATAAGGCGCCAGGGCCAGATGGATTCCCTGTGGAATTTTATCAGACGTTCTCGGAGGTGATTAAAGCTGATTTAATGGCTCTATTTGCACAGTTGCATTCAGACAAATTACCTTTATTCAAACTCAACTTTGGGGTAATTACGCTGTTACCCAAGAAAGAAAATGCGGTTCAGATTCAGCAATATAGACCGATTTGTCTCCTGAATATGAGCTTTAAAATTTTTACTAAGGTGGCAACGAATCGTATCTCTGCGATTGCTCACAAGATCATTCGTCCTACACAAACTGCTTTCATGCCTGACAGACATATCTTAGAGGGAGTGGTTACTTTGCATGAGACTATTCATGAGCTTTACACGAAAAAGTTAGATGGTGTGATTTTCAAAATTGATTCTGAGAAAACTTATGACAAAGTCAAATGAGATTTCTTGATGTAGGCCCCTTCGTATCAAGGGTTTTGATCCTTTATGGTGTAAATGGATTAATAGTTTTATTCGAGGAGGAAATGTAGGAATTAGAGTAAATGATGACATTGGCCATCTTTTTAAACAAAGAAGGGAGTGCGTCAGGGGATCCACTATCACTGTTGCTTTTCAACATAGTGGTGGATGTGTTGGCCATCCTAATAGCGCGAGCTAAGAAGTAAAGCCATGTGGGTGGTCTAATCCCTCATCTTGTAGAAGGGGTTTATCTATTTTATAATACGTAGATGATATAAATTTTTTATGGAACATGACACAAGTAAGGCGGTGAATATGAAACTCATCTTATGCATTTTTTTAGCAGTTATCGGGTCTTAAAATTAATTTTCACAAAAGTGAGATTTATTGTTTTGGGAAGGCAAAGGAATATGAACAAGAATATCGGGATATTTTTGGATGTGAATCGGGATCCTTGCCTTTTAGGTACCTAGGGGTACCCATCCACCATAGAAAGCTTAGGAATTCCGAGTGGAATCCAGTTGAGAATCGGTTTGAATCAAAACTTGGGTGTTGGCAAGGTAAATTATTGTCGTATGGGGATAGATTAGTGCTAATCAACTCAGTTTTAACAAGTTTACCTATGTTTATGTTGTCTTTCCTGGAAATACCGAAGAGTGTTAGGAAAAGACTAGACTTCTATCGTTCAAGATTCTTTTGGCAAAGTGATAAACATAAGAAGAAATATAGACTAACCAAGTGGAATATTGTTTGTAGACCCAAGGATCAGGGTGGTTTGGGGATTGAGGTTTTAGAACTTAAAAACAAGTGACTTCTTAGCAAATGGTTGTATAAATTCCTGACTGAACAACGGGTTTGGCAATAATTACTTCATAATAAATACATTAAGAATAAGACTTTGGCACAGGTCCAAGCTAAGCCAACCGATTCTCCTTTTTGGAAAGGCCTAATGCGTGTAAAAGATAGTTTCTTTAACAGAGGTTTTTTCCAGATTGGGGATGGGGTTTCGACTAGGTTTTGGGAAGATGTTTGGTTAGGGGAAGTACCGCTGACCCAACAATATCCTACCTTATATAATTTGGTGCATAGAAAGCATGTCTCTGTTAATGAGGTTTTATCTCACAATCCGCTTAATATTGGTTTTTAGAGGAATTTGATTGGTAATAACTGGGTGTATGGTTATATCTTTGCCAGAGATTAATGCAAGTTTCTTTATCGAATGAACCTGACACTTTTAAATGGAAATTAACGGTGAATGGGATTTTCACGGTTAAATCTATGTACGAGGATCTGATGAATGATCATCAGAGACTCCGAACAAACTATTTTTGGAAGCTTAAAATACCACTTAAGACTAAGATCTTTATGTGGTTCTTAAATAACAAGATTTTGTTAACTAAAGATAATCTTTCCAGGAGAAATTGGTATGGTTGTAAGAAATGTTGTTTTTATGATGAGGACGAAACTGTTGAGCATCTTTTTTAAAATTTCCCATTTGCTAAGATTATTTGGCGCATCGTTTTCTTTACATATAATCTCCCCCCCCCCTCCAGCTAATATCACTAATATGCTTGGGAATTGGTTGAATGGAATGGACAAGACTGACAAAGCTAGATTACGTATAAGGGTATCTGTTTTATGTTGGTCTATCTGAAAATGTCAAAGTGATATTATTTTTAACAAGGCTTGAGTTCAATCTTTTTTGCAGGTTATTACTTTGACGGCACACTGAATCAAACTTGTTTACTCCCGAAATCTTAACAGGATATGATGGTTTCTGGGTGCAACCATCTAGTGATGGTTACTCAGGATATCTACTACCTGGTTATGTGGCGTCATACTAGTAGATTGAGAGATGATTAGCTCTTTGTTAGCTTTAATAAATAAGGCTATGTGCATTCGAGGATGCAGAGGCCGGGCAATTCCTATTTCGAAAAAGAAAATTTATGTGTTGTACGTAAATGATAGTCAGCTTATTTCAGCGCTAGGCGTCCCCCGGGGGATCGTGACTTCCGATCCCCCGGGTCCCGGGCCGTCCGATGCAGCCTTCAATCACCGTTGGATCAAAGTCAACGAGCCTCCCTGCACGCTCCCCTCCCTGCACATCTTCCTTCCCCGCACAGTCGCCCTGCCATGGCATCCCTGCTGCATCCTCTCCGCTCTCCTCTCCCACAACGTGCGGCACCGGGCGGCGTCGCTCTTCTGCGAGCCACCACCGTCGTCACCGCAGCATCCTCGCCGGAGAACCCCATCGTGGCGTCGCTGTGCAGTAGCAACATGGCAGCCGCTTGCAGCAAAAACGTGATTCCTCATGGTAGCAACCGCCGATGTCTGTGGTAGCCATGCCGGTGGCCCGTGGTAGCAAAACGCCGGTGGCTCGTGGTAGCAGCCGCCGATGCCCATGGTAGCAGAACGCTAATGCCATGGTAGCAACACTGGTGCCCCGTGGTAGCAGAACGTCGATGGCTCGTGGTAGCAACCGTGGATGCCCATGGTAGCAACCATCGATGCCCATGGTAGCAGAACGCCGATGCCATGGTAGCAAAACTCCGGTGGCTCGGGGTAGCAACCGCCGATGCCCATGATAGCAGAGCGCTGATGCCATGGTAGCAACACCGGTGCCCCCCATGGTAGCAAAACACCGACACCATGGTAGCGACGTCGGTGACCCATGATAGCATCGGTGGCCGGCCTTTGAAGCATCAACAGCCTGAGACTTGCCAGCATCGCGGGGGCGACAACCAGTCTTGAAGCAACAACGTCCCTCGTCCGTAGCTCTGGCGGCGCCCGAGGAAGTGGGCGGCGACGGAGAGCAGGCGGCACGCCGGCGAAGCAGCAAGCTGGAGGCAGAGCGCGGTGGTTGGAGGCGCCAGGCCAGGCGCGAGGTCCCCCGGTGCGGGAGCCACCCGGGAGAGGGCATGCCGACCGCCGGCGGAGGGGCCAGGCCTGTGTGTGGGGCGCGCCGGAGGAGGAACCTGGAGGGGCGGCGTCGGGAGTCCTGCTCGCGTGGGAAAAACGAGTGGAGAAGACAGGATCGGGAGGAGATAAGGAGTGCGTGCGTCGTTTTCTTCGGCCACGCGGTGGGACGCGTGGCACGCTGTTGAGGCGGACGATGGAAGCGTGCAATCCTTCGGGGGAACAGTATCATTTTTCTTTCTAATACGACGACTTCTTGTGATAAAACGACCTATGCTGGGAGGTAGAGTGAGTAGTACATGACAATGCCTAGTATTAGTACGAGTCCGTGATCTCCTCTCCCAGCACTCCAGCGCAGCCATCGAATCCACTGGACTGAACTGACCAGCTCTCTAGCTCTGCTCGTCCATGGGCCTCCTCTTCTCGTCGTCCCCGAAGGTTTACAAGCCGGCGTCCGAGGTCGACCTCGGCCCCGGAAGCGACGAGCTCTACATCAGCCCCAACGTTAAAGGTTCCTCCTTCTCCTGCCTGCTCTGCTCCTTACATTCGACAATAATGTCGCGTTCAGCGCGCGTGCGCTCCCTGTCTGTCAGTGGTTTCTATGCTTCTGTCTAAACATTCTGTTTTGCTTTGTGTGCTTCAGCTCCTCGCGTTGCCGGGCTCCCGGTGAAGCTCTTCGCGTGGGTGCTGGAGACGCCCGTCGTCGGCGCCATCGTGCTGTACTTCCTCAAGAAGGACAATCTCGTCAATAAGGTGACCACGAGAAACTTCTTCACGTTTTTCCTTCTGATGATCTGCTAAGAATTACTGAAGAACGCGTTGATGCAGCTCGTCTCCGATGCCGAGATCCCGGAGCCGCCGCTGTTCACCGCAGCTCACACCTGGCGAGGTCAGTCCGTTCTCCCAGTCTCTTACCTCCGATCACATGACAGATATACATTCGGCAAAACCTGACCGTTGGTGTTGCTGCAGACATCGCTGAGCAGAATGCGAGCCAGGCAAAGCCCGGCCTGTCGCCGGCAGAGCGCGTCCAGAGGGCCGTCAGCTGCATCCCTGACCTCCCCGCTCCGTCGCCGTCTTCTTCGTCGTCATCGAGTTTCAGGCGCTGGACGGTCCGGGACTTCGCCAGGGCCTACGGCTCAGGAGAGGTCACTCCTGTCATGGTAAGAACTGCATTTTTTTTCTGCTCCGTGTTCAGACTGCTTGACAAGATCATTGATCGTCATCTTTTTTTTCTCTGGGTTGTCAGGTGGCGAGGAGATTTGTGGCGGCGGTGGAGGAATGCTCGGGCCCTGGTCTGAACATGGCCATGTTCATCAGCTACAACCCCGAGGACATCCTCAGGCAGGCGGAGGAGTCCACCCGCAGATACCAGCAAGGTAAGTACTAGTAAAACGAATGATACCGAGGCCACTGGCCGCACGTATCTTCTCCGATCCAATTAATCATCGCCTCATCGGCCACGCCCGCAGCGCTGAGGCCACCGGCCATGGCATTTAACCGGTAGGACCGTCGCCGACCGAACCGTTGATGATGGTACCGCCATAACCTCCGTGCGTGGTCCCGCTGAACAGTGTCTGCAAAATTAGCTTCCCGTTTTCTTCCCCCCCGTAGTAGAGCAGCACAAAACGAGGAGCAGATACAGTACGCCATTGCTAGACGAGACCAAATCGCAGCCGAGCGCGGGCGCGTGCGTGCATGAGGGTCGATCGTCGCTGCAGAACGGCCGATTCAGCGAAGCTTCAGGCTGTCAGGAAAACTCAGATCGGCTTCAGATTGCTCTGTTCCTTCGATGCTATGATGGGGGATAGAATTCAGTAGTACGTACGCATATCCCATGGTCCTGAACGATCCAGCGAAGGAGCAGTGATCGTTCAGAGAAAGAGGGGCCTACGGTACGGGTAGCCGCTGCGGCACCTTTTCATTATAAGCACGGCACTACGTCTGCGTGGCAGAGGGGATAGATCGCTGATCTGTAGAATTCATGGCGGCGTTCGGTTCGGTTCGGTCAGTGGTGGCAGGCTCGCCCGTTACTCTCATCATCTGCTGGATTCTATATGAAGAAGAAGAAGAAGAAGAAGAAGAAGAAGAAGAAGAAGAAGAAGAAGAAGAAGAAGAAGAAGAAGAAGAAGAAGAAGAAGAAGAAGAAGAAGAAGAAGAAGAAGAAGAAGAAGAAGAAGAAGAAGAAGAAGAAGAAGAAGAAGAAATTATGGCGTACGCCTGATACGTTGTGGTTTTTTGGATGCAGGGGCGGCGCTGTCTGCCATGGACGGGGTTCTGGTGGCGGTGAAGGACGAGATCGACTGCCTGCCATACCAAACAACCGGTAAACGGAACTGATAACCAAACGAGATACACGGCAGCTATATTGTAAATTTCGCAACTGAGCGAGTCGACCGTGTATATGTTATGGACGGCGACGGCAGGGGGCACGAGGTGGCTGGGGAAGGCGAGGCCGTGCGTGGGCGACGCGGCGTGCGTGGCGCAGCTGCGGGCCTGCGGCGCCGTCCTGGCCGGCAAGACCAACATGCACGAGCTCGGCGCCGGCACCAGCGGCATCAACCCGCACCACGGCTCCACCAGGAACCCCTACGACGCCGGCAGGGTGTCGGGGGGATCCTCGGGCGGGTCCGCCGCCGCGGTCTGCGCCGGGCTCTGCCCCGTCGCCCTCGGCGCCGACGGAGGCGGTACGCACATATATATACTCTCTCAAGCAGCTCTTCCTTTTGCAAAATGTAATACTGAATCCGCTCCTGCTGCCGTTTGGTCGAACAGGATCCGTGCGCATGCCCGCCGCGCTCTGCGGCGTCGTCGGCTTCAAGCCCACCGTCGGGAGGCTCTCCAATTCCGGGTCTGTCGCCAGTAATACTACTGTAGTACTACTTTCTTTTGAATGCACACGAGTAACGATGGATCGAGTGACACGCTGCTGTTTGAACTTTGAACCCAGGCTTCTTCCGCTGAACTGGACGGTCGGGATGCCGGGGATCTTGGCGGCCACGGTGGAGGACGCGCTCGTCGCGTCAGTGTTCCCGCACCCTTCTTCCAGAAACTAAATTTGAATTCTAGACTCTATTGTGTCTGCATCGATCTAATCTCGGCCTTTGAATTGTCTCTCAGCTATGCGGCCATGGTTGATCAGTCCAGACCAAGTCACTCCCAGGTAATCTAATCTTGTTAAGTATGCAGGTTTAACTTTCCGTAACTGTTGACAGAAGCTGACTGATTTCTGACGGACTGGTTTCCAGCCCAAGCTGAACCTGCCGTCGCTGACATCCACCCGTTCCATGCCCAACATCAGGCTAGCAAGATCCGCAAAGGTGATCGTCTGAATAAAAACATAGTACTCCCTCTGTCCTAAAAAGGATGTCTCAAGTTTGTCTAAATTTGAATGTATCTAGACACTATTTAGTATATAGATACATCCAAATTCAAACAAACTTGAGATATTCTTTTTAGGACGGAGGGAGTACTTTTTTTGGACCATGCCAATTGCCAAGTCTGACGGACAATGCAGTAACTAACGCTTGTAAACACACACAGTGGTTCGAGGACAGCTCGGAGGACATCAGGGTCTGCTGCGACAAGGCGCTTCAGACCCTGCGCGCGCAGTACGGCTGGGAGGTAAACAAATAAAAATCAAAGCCTCGAACTGATCTAGCAGTACTCTAGTATCTCTTAATCACGACTCTGAACGAGATGTCGCAATCCTGACTGAATTTACAAAGGGGGGGGGGGGGGGATTTCATTTTTCTCTGAACCCTTTTTGTGATGTTAAAGACGGTGGATGTGACGGTTCCTGAGGTTGAGGAGATGCGGCTGGCGCACTACGTCACCATGGGCTCCGAGTGCTCGGCCTCCGTCGCCAAATACATCGAGAAGCTGTGAGTAGCTGGCCTGAACCTGGCTTATTTCTTCCATCTGCAATCGTTTTGATAGTACAGAGAAACGGATGGATTTGTGCGTGCCGGTGCCGTCCAGGGACAGGTGTGAGATCGGGTGGGACGTGCGGATCGCGCTGAGCGCCTATGGCTCCTTCAGCAGCAGGGCTTACCTCAACGCCCAAAGGATTCGGTCAGAGTCTAGCACTCCTATTTTAGAGTTTTGCACAGGGCCTCGGATTTTGTCGGGCCCGGTCCTGACATTCAGATAACTTGCCTTTTGTGTGTGTCCCCGAATGAACTAGTATTGTATTTTGCAGGAGGCGTCAGATGTACTTCCACGAGAAGATCTTCGAGACGGCCGACGCCATCGTCACGCCCATGACAGGGTGAGCAATAATCTACTACTAGTTCATCTTCCTGCTCTTCTGCATCGTCTTGAACTTTTTGTATGTATCCCTGGGTGCAGTGTGACCGCGTACCCGCTGCAGGACGACGCGCTGAGCACCGGAGAACTCGACTACATCAACGCAGGTAATGAAACTATATGTGCGGGGTTCTGTGCGTGTGTGTCCACCGCCATGGAAAATCCTCCGAGGTATTGGCAGCTGGACCTTAACGGAGGTTAGTTGCACTTGCTAACTCGTGGACTTGTTCAGCTGCGCTGGCGAGGTACTCCATCGCAGGGAACTTCCTCGGCTTGCCGGCCATCACCGTGACGGTACGCACCAAACCTATCATCATGCGTAAGCATGGTTGCCATATACGTAGGTATTATATACGAGAACCAAGTGCTGGCTTGGTGGTAAGGCTAGCGTCCGGGTTTGAGTCTCCGTATGGACCAAATTAAACAGGATTTTATGCAATACTTACAATATTTTCTGTCATATTTGAAGGCCGGGTACGACAAGGGAGGGCTCCCCGTGGGGATCCAGTTCATCGGGAGGCCATGGTCGGAGGCGACGCTGCTGCACCTGGCCTACGCGATGCAGGTCTGCACCGCGCGCATACATCATCCCGTATATTCCCGTCACACCGCCGGTCACACTGCGCGCGGCTAGATATTTATAGCATTATTCTTTTGTTTCCTCTGTCGTCTGTGCAGGAAGCCTGCTCCAAGACGAACTGCAGGAAGCCCACGGTACACTACGATCTCCTCAAGAGGGAGGAGTAGGTTCACTCTCAGTACGTACCACCACGAGAGAATCAGACCATTGATCTGCATGTGAAGTACTCCGTTTAAATTCGGAAATCCAATTCGCGCTCACGGGTGCAAATGAACCTATCGTGTAAAAACACATTTCAAAATATCAAAAAATTCTGAAAAAATCATTTGCATGTATATCCAAACATTATATGTTCATACACAAGTTTGCATGTGAAAAAAAACATTTTAGGTGTCCCATGTAAAAAGGACAAATTTCAGTGCTTCATCGTGTCTATTTACGAACATGTTTTTTGTATTTTTTTACATAGGCCACATAAAGTGTTAATTTTTTCTGAAGAGCTGTGTGCGGACATAGAATGTCCAAGATGTACATGTGAATTTTTTCCAGATTTTTTTGATGATTTAAATTTTATTTTAATGTATTTTTCATAATAGGTTTATTTGCACATGTGAGCGAAAACACCACCTCCGTTTAAACTGTACTACTCCCTTCGTCCTACAATACAATATATTGTAAGATGTTATTATAGTCACGTACTAATTATAATAGAGTTGTTTTATATTGATTGGGGTAAAACTTTTTGTTCCATCCAGTTCTGTTGCCTTGATTTTTTCTAACCGTTAATTAAAATTGTTGATTACATTCTATCAAGTTTTTACATAGGATCAATTGGCCTCTATAGTCCAGATTTTAGAATTCACTAGTCTAAAAAAATTGTGAGTAGTGAGAAAATTGTTGTATCGTGCTTCCCCTGATTTGACGATCGTACCCAACCCTCACTGTCACCGCCACCATACTCACCTCACCTTCGAAGCCCTGCGTCCAACCTCCCGGTCAATCCCCTCAGCTGCTTCCCTCACCCGTGCCGCCCCCTAGGTGAGTACCCGCGGCGGCTGATTTTAGGGTTCATCTTTTGGGTTTTCGCGAATTAGCCCACCGCTGACTCGCCTCATTCTATGTGTGCCTGCAGGCGTAGACCGACGCCGACAACGCCACCGGAGCACCATGATGTCTACGCACTTCTATTCTTGTAGACAGTTGTTGGGCATCGAAGTGCAGAGGTTTGTAGAACAGCAGCAAGTTTCCCTTAAGTGGATTACCCAAGGTTTATCGAACTCGGAGAGGAAGTGGTCAAATGTATTCCCTCTCAAGCAACCATGCAATCAAGATACAAGAAGTCTTTTGTGTCCCCAACACACCCAATACACTTGTCATGTGTATAGGTACACTAGTCCGGCGAAGAGATAGTGAAATACAAGTGGTAACGGTGCCAGAAAATAGATTCTGACTTATTGTTGACGTGGAAGAGACTAAAGGCAAACTGAAATAAAGATGGAAGCAAGCAAACATGCAATAGATCAAGATGCAAACGGTGTTTCAATGTTTAGAAACAAGGCCTAGGGATCATACTTTCACTCGTAAACACTCTCTCATATAAATATCATCTCTTCATGATACTACTCTTAACTACTTTCCGGTTGGACACTATAATCCATGGTAGGGCTATAACAGCACACCTCAAAGTCCGCCTTTCCCAATCTAGATAACCCCACACTGTCACCTTGAGCGCTAGAAGGTTCCAACAAACAGCACAATTTCATAGAGACATCCAACTCCAAATATAACTCATAACAAATATTCAATCTAGCCAAAGTGCCACACACGGTATGCCCACTGTCACTTTCACACACGTGGGGAAAAGCATAGATCTATTAAAGCACAATGAGTATTTATGTAGACTCAAGCCTAAGTGCCACCATGACGTGCATGCTGTCACTTTCACACACATGGGGAGAGCAAAGATCTAATGAAGCACTTGAGTAGCAAGGTAGATCTACTTGATTACAAAGCTCATGACCACAACAAGATCATGCATAGAGAGAGAGATGAACACATAGCTATCGGTAGAGCCCTTAGCCTCGAGGAAGAACTACTCCCTCCTCATCATGGGAATCAGCAATGGTGATGAAGATGGCGATGGAGATCAATGGAGATGGCTCTGGGGGCACTTCCCTGTCCCGGCAGGTTGCCGGAACAGAGACTTTTTGTCCCCCGAATCTCCCCTTCGGTGGCGGCGGTGTTGTGGAGGTTTTCGTGGCTTTCTCCTAGACGATTTAGGGTTTTTGGGTCGGAGGCTTCTTATAGGCAAAGGAGGCAAGGTCGGTGGAGGTCCAGGGGGCCACACCCCCTCTGGGCGCTCCTAGGGATTGCCTGCGCCTAGGGGGTGCGGCCACCCTGTGGCCCCCCTCCGGCTCTGCTTCGTGGTTTCGTGTTCCTCCGGGAAAATAATAACTTTGGCTTTTGTCCCGTCCAATTCCGAGAATAATGATTTTCTGCCTTTCTGGAACCAAAAATAGAAAAAAACATGCAACTGGCACTGTGGCAACTTTTTAATAGGTTAGTTCCAGAAAAGATGTAAAAACACCTCAAAGTGTAGACAAAACATAAGACAAATGATATAAAACAAGCATGGAGCATTAAAAATTATAGATACGTTTTCAACGTATCAAGCAGCCTCAAGCTTAACTCATGCTTGTCCTCGAGTAGGTAAGTGATAAAAAGAATAATTTTTGAGGTGACATGCACCATCAAAACCAAGATCAAACCATTTGCAAGCATTGAAAGCTTGGATCAAAGAACTCTAAACATGTGCATGAAATATGGAGTTCTAACAATAGGACAAAGTAACTATGCATGCAATATGAAAGGCTACAAACAAAGATCATGAATAACATGCATTGAAAAACGTTTGTTTGTTTCGCATACAGAAAACATAGCATAGTGGCAATCAGCTTTTCCCTCATAGAGTAGCAAATAGATGCATAGGACACCTTCAAAGTTCACAAGGGTGACTAGAAACAAATAGCACAAGAACAAGTAATATCACAATATGCATCAATCAATAAGTTTTGGGACAATGCACATAGAACTAAGAATGGCAACTATGCTCTCTTAATGGTGCATAAAGGTAGAAGGTGGAGACTCAATATAATAGTGGAAGAAAAGCCCTTCATAAGGGAAGCAGGGATTTCAAGTTTCAAAAAGAGCTCCCAAAAATTATGGTATTTGTTAGCTTTCAGCTCTCATTGCCCCTATCATAAGCATCTTGAAGTGATTAAGGTTAAAGTGAACAAACTATGAAGTATATGCTTGACAAAGTATAAGTTGGCAATCTCAAGTCCCTTGAATACGAAGGCCACACCTCATGCTACTCAACTTCAGTCACCTGTAAGTTCTTGTCATTGCAAGTATTTACATATCATAGAGAACTGTCAACGGGGTACCCCTTGCACATGGTACATGAGCTTTCCCATAACCAAAATGACAAGGCAATCAGACAATGAGCATCTCAGCGATCTTTTTATTTACTATGTGCATAGCTTTTTATTGAGGATGCTTCATAGATAGCTCACTATGGTGATGCTGCAAGTTTCCACCATGATTAGGCATGGCTTGGGCTAGCGGCCCAGGCGTTTCTCTAACACAGAATACAAACTCCATGGACTTACAAGTTCCCTCTTTATTTCACACCGGTGACATCCATAGACAAAAGAGCATGATATCAACTGAGTACGAAGTACAAGTGTAATGTTGAAAACGTTCCCCGTGATAGCACGATTCTGCTAATTCCAACGTATAAGTGCAAGCATATACAACATAGATGACACAATAAGTTTATTACTGGCAAAGAATATAAAGTGTGCCGTCAAGTTTGTGAGGGCTTTAATCACTAAGTTTTCACATAACAAAATAGTTTTTAATTGGAAGATAGCTGAGCAAGAATATACTTGGAATGGTGTAACACACCATGCATAGGAATTTATAGTGGACACTTTGGAATAACTTGGTTTCTTGGGAGTTGGAAGCATGAGTAGAGCTTACTCATACAAGTGGAGGCTAGCAAAAGACTGGGAGCAACCAACTAAGAGAGCAATAATAACCATAATCATGCAGAGCGACAAAACATTACTAATCAAAGCATAGAGTGGTACTACAAGTCAAGGACTAAATGATCATAGAGGCTATGGTGACTTGTTCATAGTCATAACATGGTGTGATCATGTGCCAAGTCAACCCAAATAAAACATCAAAGGAGAATACTAAAATACTATGCTTTTGCATGCTAAAACAACGCATGATTCCTTGAAGGCACACTAAGCAATCCCAATTGTTTGGAACAAGACATGCTACAATAATAATCACTAAGAAAAAGGTCAGAACAACATCTAGCATGGCATGATAAAGTCTAAGCCACAGTCAAAGCAAGCTTACTTTTGTACCACTTAAGCATGAAGCTTCTACTCCTTTCCAACACCAATCAACTTATTTGAAACAACTCACAAAGATAATAATCAACAAAGATCAGTGAGCATGTCTCACAAATCCACAAAGAAGAACTGAAAAGTTCTAAGATGAAAGCACAAGAAAACTAAGGCTAAACACGGTGTTAGCAAAAGTGAACACTCACAAAACAACAAGAATGAAAACTAGAGTGTTCTAGGCAATGAAAACAGAGTGTGTCTCTCTCCAAAAGAAGTGTGTTGTGATCAACCAACTTACTCAAGCAAACTAAGCAAACGAAAACCAAAAAATAAAACTAAGACGCTCCAAGAATAACACAATTGTGCATGAAACAATAAAAAACAAAGTGTCTAGAAAGACCTGAGCTTTTTATTGATGAAGAAGGGGATGTCTTGGAAATCCCCAAGCTTTGACGCTTGTACCTCTTGGATATTTCTTGGGGTGACACCGGGTGGCATCCCCAAGCTTGAGATTTTGTCCATTCTTCATCTCATTACATCATTCTTTCTCTACACCTGAAAAGTTTCCTTCATACAAAACTTCACACAATCTTCATTAGCAACATTAGTGTATTCAAAAGATAATAGACCCTTGGGTTTAGCTTTAGAACAACAATTTTTTTAACTAAAACCACAATCTACTGTAGCAACTCCTTCAAAAAGCTCAATTTTCCAAAAAAAAACGAATCAATAAGAATCAAATGCAAATAATGGCAGAAATCTGTTAAAATAGACCAGTAGGTAGAAACCGATTTTTTCGAAGACCTTCTGTTGCTCAAATCAAAAAGTGTTGAACTAATGAAAGTTATCTAACATACTGGGGGATTTATTAGTACATTTTCAGCTAAATCCGACTTACAGAGACTCCTCACGAATTTTTATGGTAGAGGACAAAAATCTGTTTCGAGACAGGAACTCCCCAAATCTTACTTCCCTCTCATTAGAGGTCATTCTTGGCACAAAAAGCAAACAAAAAGGATAAGGAGAGGTCATTACAGAAGTAATAACTTCCAAGACTCAAGAAAACTCTTGGGTTATCTCCCAACAAGTACTTTTCTTTACCGCCTTTAAGTTAGGCTTGATAGTTTGAGAAGATGCTCACATAAGAAATATGAATTGAAGTAAAAGAGAGCATCAAGAAGCAAATTCAAAACACATTTAAGTCTAACCCACTTCCTATGCATAGGAATATTGTAAAGAAACAAGTCATGAAAGCACAAAGCAACAAGCATAGGAAAGTAAAACAAGTGCAACTTCAAGATTTTCAACATAAAGAGGGGAAACTTAATATTATTGAAATGCATAAAACCATGTTTCCCTCTCTCATAATAACTTTCAGTAGCATCATGAATAAAATTAACAATATAACTGTCACATAAAACATTCTTATCATGAGCCACATGCATAAAATAATTATTACTCTCCACATAAGAATAGTCATTTTTATTAATTGTAGTGGGAGCAAATTCAACAAAATAGCTATCATTGTTATTCTCATCACCATAATCATCAAATATAGGAGTCATTTTGTAATCACAATCAATTTTCTCCTCAATAGTGGGTGGATTGAAAATATCATAATCATCATTGTAATCATCATATATTGGAGGTTTGGTATCATCATAAGCAATAGAATAGCTATCTTCCAAAGCTGGGGAACTAAAAAGATCATTTTCATCAAAACTAGCTTCCCCAAGCTTAGACTTTTCCATAGCATTAGCAATAATGGTGTCCAAAGAATTCATACTAATAACATTGCTATTAGCATGCAAATAAAGCTCCATAGGTTTTTTAATTTTTCTTCAAACACTTCATGTCCTACCTCAAGATAGATACTATAAAGCTCTCTAATTTTATTATTGTTTTCCATTAAGCCTAACTAGTAAAAACAAGAATCAAAAATACAAAATTGCAGAATCTAAAGGAAATAACTTCGAGCACTCACACCGGAGGATGTGAGTACCTTTTACCTTACCTCCCCGGCAACGCCACCAGAAAAGAGCTTTCTGGCTTGCTGTTGCCGTGGGGTAATGTGTGTGAGTGCCTTTTACCTCCCCGGCAATGGCGCCAGAAAAGAGCTTGATGTCTACGCACTTCTATTCTTGTAGACAGTTGTTGGGCCTCCAAGTGCAGAGGTTTATAGAACAGCAACAAGTTTCCCTTAAGTGGATTACCCAAGGTTTATCGAACTCAGGGAGGAAGTGGTCAAAGGTATTCCCTCTCAAGCAACCCTGCAATTAAGATACAAGAAGTCTCTTGTGTCCCCAACACACCCAATACATTTGTTAGGTGTATAGGTGCACTAGTTCGGCGAAGAGATAGTGAAATACAAGTGATAACGGTGCCAGAAATAGCTTCTGACTTGTTGTTGACGTGGAAGAGACTAAAGGCAAACTGAAATAAAGATGGAAGTAAGCAAACATGCAACAGATCAAGATGCAAACGATGTTTCAATGTTTAGAAACAAGGCCTAGGGATCATACTTTCACTAGTGAACACTCTCTCATATAAATATCCTCTCGTCATGATACTACTCTTAACTACTCACCGGTTGGACACTCTAATCCATGGTAGGGCTATAACAACACACCTCAAAGTCCGCCTTCCCCAATCTAGATAACCCCACACTGTCACCTTGAGCGCTAGAAGGTTCCAACAAACACCACAATTTCATAGATACATCCAACTCCAAATATAACTCATAATAAATATTCAATCTAGCCAAAGTGCCACACACGGTATGCCCGCTGTCACTTTCACACACGTGGGGAAAAGCATAGATCTATTAAAGCACAAAGAGTATTTATGTAGACTCAAGTCTAAGTGCCACCATGGCGTGCATGCTATCACTTTCACACACAGAGAGTAGAGATCTAATGAAGCACTTAAGTAGCAAGGTAGATCTACTTGATTACAAAGCTCATGACCACAACAAGATCATGCATAGAGAGAGAGATGAACACATAGCTACCGGTAGAGCCCTTAGCCTCGAGGAAGAACTACTCCCTCCTCATCATGGGAATCAGCAATGGTGATGAAGATGGAGATCAATGGAGATGGCTCCGGGGGCACCTCCCCGTCCCGGCAGGGTGCCGGAACAGAGACTTTCTGTTCTCCGAATCTCCCCTTCGGTGGCGGCGGCGCTAAGGTTTTCGTGGCTTTCTCCCAGACGATTTAGGGTTTTAGGGTCAGAGGCTTTTTATAGGCGAAGGAGGCAAGGTTGGTGGAGGGCCAGGGGGACCACACCCCCTGTGGGCGCCCCCAGGGCTTGCCCGCGCCTAGGGGGTGCGGCCACCCTGTGGCCCCCCTCTGGCTCTGCTTCGTGGTTCCGTGTTGCTCCGAGAAAATAATAACTTTGGATTTTGTCCCGTCCAATTCCGAGAATATTGATTTTCTGCCTTTCTGGAATAAAAAAACAGAAGAAAACAAGCAACTGGCACTGTGGAAATTAATAGATTAGTTCCAAAAAAGATATAAAACACCTCAAAGTATAGACAAAACATAAGACAAATGATATAAAACAAGCATGGAGCATCAAAATTATAGATACGTTTTCAACGTATCACACCACCACCACGCGCCCCTCTCCTACGGAGCCTGCCTCTACTCTAGTCAATCTATCGGCCGCTGCGTCCGGTGGACGCGGTCAGGTTTTTGCCGCCCACTCCGGCGCAGCCTAACAAGAGGATCTTTCTCTCCACGGTCGCTCGACTCGCAGACAGGATCGGAGTCACCGGCCACCGCCCTCCTTTTCGTGGGATCGGACAGCACTGCATCAAAGTGAGTCATGTTCGTTTGAGTATGTGTTGCATTTGTTCTCTGCATTCTTCCTTCGAATCGAAACATGCACCATCTCCTACGGGTTGCAAATCAAAAGGCTGATGCCGTTTTTGAATATTTTTTTATGACTAATGTGCTCTGGTGTTGTGTTATCGCTCTACTATATGTTGGTTGTACTCCAACTCAAAAATGATAGCAAGTTTCATCATGATATAGATATACAACTTTGTTTGCGCCTACGTGATAGATCAGGTCTGTATATCGTTCCATCTGCTTCTTCCTCCAATTTAACAAAACATTCTCAATTTTACTCAGAGCACAAGAAACCAACCGACCTCAACCGATCGAAAAATATTCAGAAGGTTCGGTACATGTCCTTTCTAATTTATCCTAAACTATATCCAAGTGAGTGCAAGTGAACTGATATTTAACCGAGAAAGTGAGGTAGCCAATTATAAGAGACAGGGTTAGTCATTGTTGCTTGTGTGATGTCTTTGTTCTTCTTGCCACCATTGTTGCTAGCTAAAATTATGCTAATTGTTTTGAGGCGTATGTGCAACAACTTAGTTATGACAATAGTATTCTCTAGTTACAACTCCAAGTACTATAGCAGTACATTTTCACTATAAACAATGAATCTAATTTTGTAAAAAATTAAGCATTTGGTTATATTGAGAAGTTGATGTTGACCTTGCTAATCAAGATTCTTTATGGACTTCAAATATAGCTAAGAAGATTTTTCCTGATTTTGGTTTACTTCTTTTTTTCTAGTTTCAGTTAGCACAAAGTGTTTTTTTACTTGTTTATTTGACATAATTAATCTTATTTTTTTATGTATGTGGTATGCATGAAGACATGGCCGAGGTAGGTGATGATGCTGAGTACCATAACATTGCCAACATGATGTTTAGTAACGAGGATTATGGATTCCGGTTCTATAACAAGTATGCTTTGCATAAAGGATTTAGTGTGCGGAAAAGCTACGTTGAGTGGGATGGAGCCGAAGAGGATATAATTCTAAGGAAACTTGTCTACAACCACGAAGGTTGTCATGAAGAGAAGCACATGAAAAGGAAGAGAGAGAAGACATGAAGTGGAGGCCCCGGAACATCACTCGTGTTGCTTGTAAGGCGAACCGGATCATTGCAAGGGTCGAGGAAACGGGGCAGTGGTTTGTGAAGGATTTCATCGATGAACACATCCATCGCATGGCCCCGTCGAATCTTGCTTGTCTGATGCGTTCACATAAACGAATCAACGACGAGCATAAAGCGGACATTATAGTGATACATATATCTGGGATGCGCAAGCACAAATAATGGATGTCTTGGTGTTGCAGTACGGTGGATACGATGAAGTTGGACGCACCAAAAGGGATATTAATTTATGTGATATCTACAAGAAGGAAACAATTGCTTACGGTGATATCAAAACGGTGATCCGTCACATGACAACGCGACAGGAGAAGGATCCAGTGTTCTTTAAGTACTTGGTTGATGGAGAGGACATCTGAAGGGACTGTTCTGGATCGATAGTAAATCCTGGTGCGACTACCAGGCTTTTGGAGACGTCGTTGTTTTTAACAGCACGTACATGACCAATAAGTACAATATTCCCTTCATGCCGTTATTTGGGCTAAATCATCACCGCAACACTGTTACATTTGGATATGGTAGTATCTTACACGGTATAGTCGAGGCGTACAAGTAGATGTTGTGACCTTTCCCGATTGCATGGCCTAGAAGCACCCGATATTTGTGATCATTGACGGGGACCTAGAAATACAGAGAGCTATCAGGGTGACCTGGTCTGACATGATTCACAGATTGTGTGTGGCACATTCAGCAGAATATTGTACGCAATCTGGGTGATGATACTTTCAAAAAAGAGTTTAGGTCTTTTATATATGACTATGCTTCCATAGAGAGCATGAAATAAAGTTCACAAAAAAAGAGCATGAAATAAAATGGGTAGACTTATTAAAAAGGTATAAGTAACAAGCGAGGAGTCGTGACTGCATCAGATGTATAAGACCATCCACTATGTAAGCCAGAACGATTCTAATCTTCTCTCTCCTTCCTTGTGAATGGTTCTATACATTTTTATGAATCGGTTCATGGGGCAAGTTTTTAATTCGCTTCTTTCCTTGTAATGCAGGCATGAATGCATGTAGTAAGGTGTTCTGGCCCACATGGCATAGAGTAAAAAGAAGAGAGAGATTGCAGAGAATAGACATGCATGCACTGACACCAAGCTATGCACACATAGAAGCGAATCAAGACCGATTCCAATGTCTGACATGTTTTCTTATGAACCGAATACACATAGTATATGGCCTAAGACGAGAAAGCTACGGTGTGCTCCGTATCTGGTGGAAAAATATTTTTTTATATTGCTACTATGTGGATGGTTGTCAGCCATTTGCATTTGCATCTTAGTTATGCAGAGGCTGAGTATAAATATTGTTCTAAGTAATAAAATGTGTCCATTTCTAAAAAGATAAGAGAGCTAATATTGACTTTGTATATTAATTTTACACTTTTCCTAATTAACAGCTAGCTGTTTTGTAATTGAGAAACAGCTTTTTGTGCCGTTGGATTCTTGTCGCGGATCTCAGCGCGGGCTTAGTCTTTGGTCATCGCGTCCCGTTCCTTTTTGAGTATCTTTTTTTAATTCTCATTTAGCTCAGTTTCTGGAAACCACCGCTATGTCTTGCCTTCCCCAGGAGAGGGAGAGGCGGAAGCTATGGGAGATGGCAGCGGCGTCGCCGCAGCCAGCTCGGCCAGCGCCGGAGGAGCCGGTGCGTCGCAATCCAGAGATACATCCGTTGGAAAGAGCGGCGGCCCCCGCAGCCGGCGATATCGGGGATGGAGAGAGCTTCAGCTCGTGCGTCTTCTAGACCTTTGATTCGCAAAGCTCGGAAGGCGTTTGCACCGCCGGCAACATGGGTATTTCCCTCCGGACTTCTCCCCCATGGCTGTTGTTTTGATTTCGCTCTATTTCTAGGTTTTCTTTGTCGTGCTTGTTTGTGCTGGTGTGGGAGTATGCGATGGTGCAGTTCTTTTGTCGGTGATAGATCTGAGAAATTCAGTGTTGTATTTTGTGGCGGCGGTAGCTCGTGCTTCTTTACAGATGTAGTGCGTTCATGTAGTTGGACTTTCTCTGTCTTTAGAGATTTTGTCATTGTGGTCTGAAATTGGGGGAAATGGGGTGGTGTCACGATGTTGTGCAAATTTATACCTTGATCCACGTTGTTGTAAGCTAGGGTTAATCTTTGTTATAATTGATTTTTGTTAGGTGATGTACAGGTTAAGTGGTGCTGAAGGATTTTTTTCTTAGGTTGATATCATTTTTGTCAGTATCCTTTTTTTAGCTTCATTATCGTGCCTGATGCTATGCAGAGCAGTTCATGTATTTGGGGGCAGTATCGGGGGGACGCACTCGTAGTTGATTTTTTTGCAGACCAACTTACAAATGGGTAGATCCACCGAGGCAACATCCCTGGTGGTCAAAGCATGGACCGGCGCATGCATGGAGTAGGTTATATTTCTGTTGGTTCCATGTTCGTAATAAGGTTAGGGGAAGCAAGTATTCGGTGATAATAAGTTTTTTGAGTTATTGGTGATGTTCATGTTTAGTTGATCTCTATACTCCACTTCGGTCATAGGAAGGGGAAACATATGTTCAGCTCACTATGTGATACACACATATATATGGCTCTGATTAATCACTTTCAGATTTGCATGTTTTTTATTTCACCAATTCCCTCTCGATGATCCACGAGGTCACAGAAATTTGGCTCATGTACTGGCTGCATTTATTTTTTTCTAAATGTATAACCTGTATTATAGGTTTCTAAAATTATACTCATCATGGACATGGGCTGCATTGCTACATATACACAACAATCCAACCAATCATGGCTTCAGTGAAGGTGAAGCAGCATCTCGCCATGACAAAATAAGCTAGTGGCGGGCAAGCAATCACCAATGAGACAGAGAACAAATTAGGTTTATCCCGGCAGAAATTGGCTAGGCAATACAAAAATGTTTCAGTCTTAAATAAGGAGGCACATTTGTCAGTATAATTTGCTTAGTTTCTCAATCTCTCATTATTTTAGTCTTATTATTTATCTCTAGTTTCTTTGTTCTCTGTCTTGAAATCAGTTTCCATTCTTGAATAAGGAGCTGCTTTTTTAGTCAATTTCCATCAGTCTTTTATTCTTTGGTCTCTCAGTTTCAGTTCCTTAGTCCCTTTCTTCTTTCAGTATACATGTCCCTCTATCCATGGTAATGTTTGCTTCCCCTTTCTTTCTTCAGTTTCTCCGATCCACTTATCAAATTTTAAGTCTTTCAATCTTCAATATTTCTTTCTTCAGTTATAATGTTGTTTCGTCGACCTTTGTTATGTTGGGCCTTCCTTTCTTTGTTCTTAGTCCTGAGTTATTGAGTTTTCAGTTTCATTCAGGAATAAGTATGCTCTTTTTTAGTCAATTTCCATCAGTATCATATTGTTTAGTTTCTCACTGTCTTATTACCTCAATTTTTGCCACAGTTTCTTTATTATGTTTCTCAGTATTACGTCACTCATTTCTCGGCATTTAGAAAAGTTAAGTTTAGTGTTTCACTTTCTCAGTAACTCATTTCTTGGCATTTTAAAATCTAGTTGCCATTGACTCTTTTTTTCATCCTGTCATTATCTCTATTTCTCATCTTTTCTTCATCTCTTCTCATTCATTTTCATTTTTCTCAAATATTTAGTTAGCGTCCCTTCTTTCTTATGTGTTCCTCATTCACTCTTTTTTTCATCCTGTCATTTTCTATATTTCTCATCTTTTCTTCATCTCTTCTCATTAATTTTCTCTTTTTTTCTTCAAATTTTTAGTTTCATTCCTTCCTTCTTTCTTGTCTTTTCTTATCTCATTATTTCTTACTTTATTTTTCTAGTCATTATTGTTTCTTCATTCCATTTTCTTGTTTCTTTAGCCTCTCTTGTTCAGCCTCTCAATATCCTCTATTTATCATTAACTCAGTTAGCTCATTTTCTCTCGTTCTTTTTTCCCATTGCTTGGTCTTTGTTTTCTCTCATTTTGTAGTTGTTATTTATCTTAGTTTCTTTCATTTCTTTCTATTTGTTGGGAAGGGTTTTTTGTGGGGAACTCCGCCTAGCCAATGGAGGAAGGGTTTTTTGCGGGGAAGGGTTTTTTGTTTGCGGGGAAGTTTTTTTTTGCCATGGGTTGTTTATTATGTTTCTCATCTTTTCGTCACTTTCTCGGTAACTCATTTCTTGACATTTTAAAATCTAGTCGGCATTCCTTTTGATCTTGAGTTGCGATGAAGGGTTCTTTGTGGGGACTCCGCCTATCCAACAATTTCTTACTTTGGATAGCCGGTTTCAAGCCTAGGTAAAGGAGGAGGAACCACCATATATTTTCTCAACTTTTTTGTTCATGCATTTGTTTGCTTTAGTGAAGCATGTGAGCAATATGTTCTTGAAGATATTAAATCGTATATGCCAAGATCTTGGAAATCATAATGTCCCACTCAAAATTGTATGCGCCTCGGCACAATATGTTTGCCCTTCTTGTTCCATCCTAGGGCCTGACCCCCCTCTTTTTGCTATGTGTGTTCTTCTATTGGGGATCTGTCGAACTAGAGGTCGCCAAGACCCAAGGGGGCGGCAGTTTTTTTGACGCGAGGTTGATCTAGTGGTCTATATGGCATGGGGTGTGGTTTTCTTGCTAGAGAAGGCTGCTTCTACACTATTCTTTTTTGCTAGTGGGGTGGTTTTGCTCAGTAAGAGTTTTGCCTTGAGCGGTTTTTTAATGTTGGGCGTTCCGTACATTTCTCTGGAGAGAGGCCCGAAATAAGGTGCAAGAATTAAAAATTAGAGGAATTCAATGAACTCAAGTACGTAGAGGCGGAAATGTGTCTGTTCGGGAACAAAGAAACATACACTTTTTTTAGTCTCTTCTCTTTTCTTATTGAGTTTTGATTTACAACTGTCATCATTTCATTGGACTGAAAAAGTGTCTGTTTCTGAATTACAAAACAGCTAGCTGCCAAATAGGCAGTTTTATGTTATTTTGTTCTGTAATGATACAGAGTGCGACCGTCGCAAACTCTTTTGGACAACCGACCGATTCCCATTACCACTCGACGGAATATAAAAAATCACAAGCATGTACTCGCCTTGAGATCTCGCCCGATGGAGACAAAAAGAATGGCAAGATCTGATACAATACGCAGGAACCCAAGGGCCATGCCGCAAAAAGGAGTCCAGCATCGCTACACCTGTACTACTTCGAGAGTTGTTCTAAGAGTTCTCTTCCTAAAAATTAAATAAAAAAGAGCTATTTTTCCAGATCAGATCGGGGCCGGGGGGAGACCAGACCAGAAAATAAAACCAAACTGGAGAGGCCTCCCTGTTTCCGTACCAACCAGGCAAACCATCTACCTTGGCGAGGAGGCGACCCAGACACGACAGGGGAGAGAAGAGGAAGAAGAAGCGTCAGCGGAGGAGCCAGCCAGCCAAGATGTCGTCGGTCTTCAGCGGAGATGAGACGGCCCCCTTCTTCGGCTTCCTCGGCGCCGCCGCCGCCCTCGTCTTCTCATGTACCCTCACCTCCCCTCCCCGATCGAGCGGCACCTGGTTGCCGCTTCTTTGCTCGATCTGTCGCTGCGTCGTGAATCCCGTGCCCCGATTCGCCCGATCCGGGACGCGCGGACGCTGGATCCGGCAAGAGAGACGGTCTGATCGGTTTTTGTTTTTGCTTCGCAGGCATGGGGGCGGCCTACGGAACCGCCAAGAGCGGCGTGGGGGTGGCGTCCATGGGCGTGATGCGCCCGGAGCTCGTCATGAAGTCCATCGTGCCCGTCGTCATGGCGGGAGTGCTCGGGATCTACGGCCTCATCATCGCCGTCATCATCAGCACGGGGATCAACCCCAAGGCCAAGCCATACTTCCTCTTCGACGGCTACGCGCACCTCTCCTCCGGACTCGCCTGCGGCCTCGCGGGGCTCGCCGCGGGCATGGCCATCGGCATCGTCGGCGACGCGGGAGTCAGGTACATAACGATGCACCGGCTTTTTTGTTTATTTAACTAATTATTAATCTTTGATCTTTGACTTTGGCGTGGTGTAGTATTAGCTAGTTAGTGCTGTGCACTACGGCGTGATTAATAATTAACCTTCATCAATGTATTCTGTCTATTGCGTAATGACCATCTACAGATGTGCTTACTTCCTTTGTTAGCTTATTAATAATCTGGCAGTAGCTTACTTCTCCAACATGATAGTTATATGTTTTGATTGCTTTAATCTTTATTAAATTACTAAGAAGGATACCTTCTGGATCCTTCTGTTTGTGATTCATGTGATCTAGACATCTAGTAATTAATAGAGCTATCTTTATGAACGCTGTTGCTTGTCATTGTGACCATGTAAATTCTCTCTGAACTCTTCATCATAGATTATATACAGAAAACATCACAACTGTTTTTTTTTTGCTCTTACTATTTTGACTACTTAGTTGTTGTAATTTGTAGCAAACATATTATCATATACTGATATCACGTTTACAGTGTCATGTGAGCAGCATACATACTGGCTATGATGTTTTGCCTGCAGTATTTTTGAATGACTAATGCTGATTTTAGAGATAATGTGAGTAAATGTTCTTGTATAAGCATGTGAATTGATCCTGACTTACTTGATTTGCAATAAATGTTTAGTGTTGACCATGTTAGATTATTGTATGATGTGGTCGATGAGTGTTCGCTTTACAGTTTTTTTCAGTTTGCACCTTGAAGTTACTTGATGCTATTTTGTACAGGGGCTGTTCAAGCCCCACAGCTGAATACCATGTTGATCTCTTGTGGATTTCAAATGCAGGGCCAACGCTCAACAACCCAAGCTGTTCGTGGGCATGATCCTCATCCTCATTTTCGCAGAAGCGCTCGCCCTTTACGGTCTCATTGTTGGAATCATCCTCTCGTCCCGTGCTGGCCAGTCCCGCGCGGATTAGGCGTGTTACTCTTATCAATTTGTGATTGCCACGCTGTCTACATTCTTGAGAAATGCTGAAACTTTGTTAAGTTCTAATTTTGATGTATTATTATTAAGGAGAGATTTGTAGATTAAGGAAGGTGGAACTTCCAGTACTCTTTCATTCTTTTCTGGTCGTGGTTGGCGTTTGCTGTTCATGCGGAGGATTCTGGGGTAGGCTGGATTGCTGCTCCTGGGGGTTTTATCCTGTTGGTGGTGAAATAAAAACACGGCATTGTAGCTAAATAATAAATTTATATTATATTATGTGCATCTCTTTTCTCTGCTATATGTCTTGATTTTAATGCGTAGTCTTTTTCAGCATGATTGGCTGAGAAAAATGTGCTTTGTTTGCTTTGCTGCTAGTTTTTTTAATAGCCCACAATATTGCAAAGAAAAATTAACAGTGAACAGCAAGATTCTCATCCAAGTGTAGTAGCAGCTCATATGTAGAGACTCGGTACAGCTATCACGTATAATCAGGGATGGGTGATAATCTGGCAGCTGCTTGCAACCTATATAAGGCGGCGTGAAAACAAATTTTAGTTCAAATTAATCTATTTTTTCTGAAAAATCAGAACTAGACTAAACAATTTTGACTATGAAGCGGGGCAGATTGGGTGCCGCTTTGCAACCCTAAGCACAGCAAAAGATTCAGGGATGTTTCATGGAAAATGCACTGAGAAGAACAATATCACTAGGTGAAGTGCAATAAATCATCATTAACACATACTCCCTCTGTTTCAAATTACTCCGCCGGCGCGCTTATGTAGGTGGGCTAATACTTCCTCATTTCTCATTCAAAAAAATCCTAGGATTTTTGAAATAGATAGTATGAAATATGTACTACGTATACTAAAAATTCTAAGAATTTTTTGATGAAAAATGAAAGAATACTAGGCCACCTAGGTAAGCGTGCGCGCGGAGTAATTTGAAACAGAGGGAGTACTCCATTAGAAAGAAAGTTCTTACATACTGTCTGTCTTCACAGCAACAGCAGTTTGAAACATTGCATGGAAGGGAAATTATGTTCTTGCTAACAAGGAAACTATCTGTACAGCTTAGCAAGCTCGCTCTCATAACCCTTCTTGATGACCTCCCTCTTGAGCTTGAGGGCAGCCGTGACAAGGCCCGACTCAGGGGTCCATGGCTCTGGTATCAATTTGATTCTGGCAGGTATCTCAAACTTCTCCAGGCGCGCTTGCTTACCAGCCTGAAGAAGAATTAGAGTACATGCTTGCAAATGTCAAAAAGTCATAATCAGCCAATAAATTGTTCAGAATGTGCAGTAAAAGCACGAACCTTGGTTAAGGATTGAAGAACTTCTCTGACAGCCTCTTGCTTCTGGCACAAATCAGACATATCCGTGTATGCGAGACCTTGTTTTGAGGCCCAGTTTTCCAGTTCACCAGGTGCGGCTACAACAAGCGCAACGCAGTAGTTCTGGGAGGGGTCAGCATGGACCATGATGTTGTCAACATATGGGCTCACGCTCAAAGTGGCCTCCACCTGTGATTGCATATATTTTGTTAAGAAGCTGTTCATTTGAAAGAGCTACTAGCTGCTAGTTTGGCCAGAAAAGGGAAACCTGCCTACCTTTCCTAGAGATACATATTCACCATGTTGAAGCTTAACTATATCCTTCTTACGGTCAATGATTTCCAGGCAGCCATCTGGGTGCAAACGCCCAATGTCGCCGGAGTAGAACCAACGCATGCCTCTTTCGTCGTCCTAAACAAGATGCATATTGTCATGAAGGTATCACGGTATAATATGCTTTGTGGTATTATTGCTGGTAACATACCTTGTAGACCTCATTTGTCTTGGCCTCATTTTTGAAATAGCCTTTGGTTACATTTGGGCCTCCAATAACTATTTCACCCCGAGGCATTGGTGAATCAGTTGTCAAGTATCCACCTTCAACCCAGTCTATCAACTATCGCGTGGAGTTACAATCATGTTAGGAAAAAGGAATCTGTAGGAAAGGGGGACAAATAAAGCTGGATGGGCAAAGCCAAATTTACTGGCTCTTAACACTTGCTAGGTTTTTTGCACAATATCGTACTTATGACAGGGGTGTAAAGTATAACAACAAGGCACTAGATAGACAAAACTGCCATGCATATTAGCTAGTGTAACTGCAAGGTAACTATTTAGTATCACTATCCACAGACATGGAGTATTGTACTGTGAAAACGTAGCTTAGCTAAAAACCAAATATTAACATGTCCATCCCAACTAGACCTTCCAACATACCTCACCAAATATCTCTTTAGGATGAAGATACAGTATTAACAGTAAAACTGTGCATGGAAATAATCTATTTTCTATGGCCTATCTTCTTTCAGTACCTTAATGTATGAACAAGACAGTGCAGCACCAACACGGCCAACAGATGTGTCATCATACTCAGAAAATGTCCCACCAGCGCACGTTTCAGTAAGACCATATCCTTGCCCTATCGGAGCCCTGTAACAGCAAAATTCAGCCTATCGATTCATGGGCTTGTAAATAAGATAAGACTATCATATGCAATTTATACTTGAAATGTATGGCATTCAAGCTCAGAAAGTAATAGTGAACTAAAATACAAATGTTAGTAACAGCAAGAACTGATTATAACTTCTTATGTGAAAGAACCGAGAATCTATATATCTCACCCAAGGCATATATTGATAAATCTTTGAGTATCTCCAGACAGAGGTGCTCCGCCTGAAAGTATAAAGCGAATCCGTCCTCCCAAGATTGCACGCACCTTCTGGAAGACAAGCTTTTCCCACATGAGCTTCTCTAATCCCCATGCACCAAACCAACTTCCACTGACAGCAGCTAGCCGACGGCTGTAGGCAATATCAAATAGTTTCTTTGCTACACCACCCTTTGCATCTACCTAAGTTCATATCAATATGACGTTAAATCAGTAAAGACTAAAAAATACAGAAAATCAAGGGATGATGGCAATGTAAAGGGACATACGTTTTTTCGTACGCCATCACGAACACGGTCAAGTATCGCAGGTACCGCAGTCATAAGTGTTGGCTTCAGTGCAGAAGCATCACCTTGAGTCCCTTTTTTAATTTTATTTGATGTATCAGTCAGGGTCAAAGGTGTTCCATATCCTATAGAAGCCCCAACAGCAGATATAATCGTCTAGAACACACATTTAAATAAATTTAATTAGTGTAACTATACCAATGATGCAAAATAGATTCACATGTCGATATGTCATGTTGTACCTACCTCAGCTGCCAACTCAAGAATGTGTGCAAGTGGTAGGTATGCCAAGTAGACATCCTTCTTGCCAAGTGCAGGAACAATAGTCATAACAGCTGATACAGTAGCCAGGACATTGCGGTGGCTCATCATGACGCCCTGTCAAATCATTTAAACATGAGAATGCATTTTCCTCAATAAGAGGTGTGGTAGAGAAGATGGTCACAGAAATGACATGCTTTCATGATTTACATTTCAAGAGTGGATCCAACATGAGTACATGAGCACTAGCAAGACAACGGAACATCTCAGATCCGTAAGTAGAAAAAAAAGGAGTTTTATGAACTCAGATTTGAACAAACCTTGGGCATTCCAGTGCTTCCACTTGTATACATTATCACAGCTGTATCGGATGGGAGTGGCAAATTTGCTTCGACAGGTGTTTCCAGTCCTAACCTCTCTACCTCCTCAAATGACTCAACTCTCCAGCTAGTGCATTGTTTAGCCATGGATACTTCACTTGATACACCTTCCTCATTTATGTAGATGACATGTTTCAAAGTATCAAGTTGCCCATTTATATCAATAAGCTTTTTCAGTTCTTTCCGTCCACAGATCACCGTAGTTACCTCAGTCTAAAGAGTAAAAAAAGGAACAAGATTAGCAGGTCGTTCCACAAGAACACAAACATAATGTATGATTTGTTCAGATAAAATAGATATACATATGATATATAATTTACTTAAGCAATAATACTAAAAATGATATTGCAGTATGCTGGCTGCGCTTTTGTTGTCTGACAACAAAAGAGAATGATATAACGAATAAATCCAATCGTGCTGAGTTTATGTTGCATATAGTCAACTGACCTCATTTAGTGAGTGACAAAGAGCTCCCTCCCCCAAGGAGGCATAAATTGTGACGACTGTAATATTTTGTCTGAAGCATGCCTAGCAAACAGAAACAGAAACTGGTTAGATAACTTGCAAATGATTTACAGAGCTGAATGCTAAACACACTGCAGATAGTACAAGAAAAGAATCGCAAGGTAGTTAAGCTGAAGCAATTCCATGTTAAAAATATCATGTAAGAAACATGATTTCTTATATACTCCCTCTGTTTCAAAATATAAGATGTTTTAGCTTTGTGAAGCAAATGTATCTAGACTTGTTTTAGTATGTAGGTTCATTCAAGTTTGATGTGAATCTACACACTAAAACAAGTCTAGATACATTTTTTTCACAAACCTAAAACATCTTATATTTTGAAACGGAGGGAGTATTTATCTCCATCGCCAGTCTATCTTTTTTGGGTCATTATGTTCATTTAGATTGCTAACATCATTCACTTTATATGCAAGGATGATGGTGAAATATTTGGTCTTCAGTAGTATATTTGGAATGTCCCATTTGTAAACTTTACGTGATATTGTCAAAGGGTAAAGTAAAAATAAAAATGAAAATAGTAATGATAGGAATGTATTTGTAGTGACGTTTCCTGCTACATGAAATTTTACTTACAACACGGCTGTAACAACTTGCACAGCCGGCGTTCATAAATGCATTAAACTGAAGGGGACCTATTTGAGATAACAATCCTTGCTTGGGAGGTCTGATCCCGGCTAGGAGCCCAACCCTTGTCAATGCCAGATTATGCAAGTCCGAATTGGGCCATGAGAACAGGATGGGACCTCCAAAATAACAACTTACTGTTTCAGAACCTATGAAAATGTAGAACTAGTGTCCTAGCGTGTACCTTCCTATAATTATGCAAGTTATTACTCTATTTTTTAAACATCTTGATAATTCAGAACTAGCATCATAACATGTATTTCTTATGTATTTCTGCAGAGCTTGCATTTTAGAAAAGGCAGCTGAAGATACATGAAGACCAATGTGGAGCATATACAATTTAGATACTTGACGCACGAGGGAAATTATGGCACATGTGTTTTGCTAATTTAGCATATGAGTAGAGAAGTTACCTGCAACGCAATCTGCCACTCGGCCCGTGTATCAGCAAAAATAGCAACACGCTCATCCTTCTGGTGCCCGATTTGCACTAGACCAGATGAAAAGTTGCAGACAGCCTTGAATGCTTCAATGTAGCTTTTCCATTCATACTGCCCCAAATGGAGCTTCTCAAAAGATCTTCCGTCAGAAGCTACCTCTGTTTCCCTTGAAATGAGCTTCCTGGTGCCATGCAGAGGCATATGGGCATACTGCTTGCAGGATTGCTCAAACAGCTCTGCTAGTGTGAAAATCCCTTCCCAGTGTGTTTCGACAGGCTGCTCGAATCTATAGTTACGGATGGCATAGCCAGCCTCACCACCCACGTTAACTGGCACTCCTCTTTTCTTTTCAGCCTTCTTCTTGGTGAGCAACAGAGATGCCACAAAAGGGATAACAAAGCCGATGAAATAGGGATTCATATTCTCGAAATATAGCCTTATACTATTTGTCGCTCAAGAGGTGTGATACTGATTCTCAGAAGTGTTGAAATGATAAACCTGAAATAGTTATACTATGGGGTGAGCTGTTTCTCCAAATAAGTCATGGTTTATATATAATGGCAAGAAAGAATAAATATCGTCAGTGATGGATTCCTTTTATCATCTATATCTTACTAGTTTATAAGGCTGAAATTATGCAGACCAGTTAAATGAATGTGCACAGAGAAATTCATGTCCTGAAATATATTGAAGAATCTCAACAGACAACTATTCGATTATAGAAAGCAACAGTTCCATCATAAGCAAAATTAGTACAGTGTTAAAGACAGAGGAGTAAAAAGTATATTTTGCAGAACAGACCATTTACATTACAGAGAACACAATAATATTTGGTCCGGACCAGCTTCTATGCTTCTAGCATCTTCTCTATTCAAATAAAAAAGACCTGCTAGTATAAATGTATCCTATTGATGCTAGAACCTGTAAACTGGAGCAAGGTAATGTGGAGCCCAAATTTTGAATGGAGAAGATTGTTATGCCTTTGCTCCAAAGTACATTTGAGGATCTTTTGAGTGGATCTTAGCCCAATATACTTCAGATACAGATAAAAAGACACTGCAAGCATGACCTCCCTGGAATCGAAACTAAATATAGCTGACTAAAAGGCTATAAAGCACTGTAACCATTATTCGCTGTGCATTTCGTCAGTCCTTGGAGCAAATAGCTATTACACAAGCTAGCATATGCATACTGCAGAGGCCAGAGGGCAGCTCTGTTCATGACGCCACGGCCATCAAGTAGAGGGAAAGATGGAAGCTGGGAGAGGGGGCAGTACCTGGGGGCTAGCTGGCTGAGGTGAGGCGGGGCGGGGCGGCCGGGGAGGGCTCCGGAAGCTTTCGGTAGCAGCTGCAGAAAAAGGGGCGCGCAATGCGGGTGGCAGACTGGCAGTAAGGAGGAGTACGAGGAAGAGAGAAATAGGCGGAGAGGGTGAGGCGGCGGCGACGGCAACGGGGCGGAGAAACCAACGACGCCGCGCCGACGGAGGGTGGTCAGTGGTGGCCGGCTGGCTGGAGCGGTGCTGTGGGCTTTTTGTTCGGGCTCGCGGGTTTTTTTTGGGATCTCCGCGAGATCCGGTAGCTGCAGCTGGGCCCCCTCGGACGGATCCTCTCTCGGTTTCTCCGTCCTCGTCCTTTCCTTCTCTTCTCCCCACGTTGAATCTCCACCAGCTGTCTTACATGCGTGTCGGAGCAAATTTAGCACCAAAGCCATCATCACTTGGATTTCACTGGGAATCCCAGTGTAGTTTCCCTCTTTCTCACTTCTTTCTTTATCAAAATATATCAAGAAGCATGTGATATTTAATTTCTTTCCATTGGATGCAGAATTGTAAATCAAACATCTCTTTTGAACGATTTGCATGAGTTTTGTTGTTCCTAGGCCTCAAAAAGAAAAAAAAAACATGTTTCTCTCAGGAAAAAGGAACAAGCCAAGATGTTTGAATATTATGTTTCCTTTTTTCGAATGAATATTGTGTTTTTTGTGTTACCGTGTTTCCAGATTCCTATGTCACTCACTCGGCCACCTAGCATGGCAATGCAACTTGAAGTTTTATTCATTATGCCAATGTTCGTTTGTTCTGCCATGGTATAATGTCAACGTCACCATCACACAAAGTAACATAATAAGCGGAGCTGTCTCTCCTCATATTTTCTGTGACATAATGCATGACTTATTGCTAGTTTCCTATAAGGAAAGTTCTACCTACTAGAGGCCTCCAAATTTATCATTGTCATCATAAGGGCATGACACCATTGGGCACACATGCTTATCGTGAACCATCGCTAACTCGAAACCAACCAAACCATGCGTCCTTATCATATTATAGATGCTACTATTTTTTTTACATGAATTCTTAGATCATAGATTGTGTATAAGATTTCTTATACGTTAAATTATAAAATAATTTATGTTGGACTATTTAGAGAAGTGTGAAATTGTCATTATTTTTTTCGTTTCTAGCAATATACTCTATGACATATATGCCCATGGCTAAGTGTAAAATGTATGAAAAGTTTCTCGTTGTTCGTCGATTTGTTGGATGCACGATGTAGCAACTTTAACTAGGATAGACCAATGAACCAAGTGTGTAACAAAAGTATTTCTTTTAGTTTTGGCCCCTTGTTTATTGTTTCTTTCAAGTGTGTTGCTTGATTTCCTTTCCAAAATTTTATGAAATGAGGCATTAATTTTTATAAACAAAACAATCATTGTATTCATACTATTTTTATCACCAACAAAATGTAAATGATGGTAACACACGTGAAAGCACGATACCGCAACAGAAATATTACATTTACCAGCCCCACAGAAAAACCATTACTAGTCTCATGGAATTACTGATATCACAAAACAAGAACACCCCACCAACATTCTCTCCAACTACACACATAATTGTGTAGAAGAATCAGGTACCTTTTCTTGTATAGATGGGCTAAGAATTTGAAGGGGAAGTATAAGAAAAAATCTCCTTCTTGTTATTTATAATTTTGATAAAAAAGTTGAAATTTCGTGCCTTACAAATTTAAGTGGGTGTAAAATGCTAGAGCAGTGAGCATGTGGTGGACCTTATAAGCGAAGAGGAAACTTATTGGATTCAGAGATTCAAAGTTGAAAATGTGAAGAAGGGGTAATAATACTAGATATACTTAGTTGCCAGTGGTAGGCATCAAAAAATTATTTAAAGTTCAAAAAGATGAATGCATCATTGATGAGGGGAGGAACAATTAAAAACCCACATTACATATTACTTCAGATATTTTTGGTTCTTGTGAGGGTAGTCAGGTTTCCCTAGTTTGAACATTGATGTGATGATATCCTGCATGCCTCCCTCAAGGAGAATGAAATTTCACAGGTGAATTTACCTAACATTGACTAAAAATGGTAGTTTTAAAATTGGACTAAGCAATTTTCTAGGCTTTTATGGCTTCACATCTCAGTTTTATCAGACTTTTGTTGTTGTGGTGGTGGGGAGAGGGGGTCATCAAGGATTCGAGGATGATATTATGGTGTCTTTCATGGATTTTCAAAATGCAAGGTTGTCACTACATAGTTAAATTGAGATAGGTTCAATAGCATACACTCACATGTCTTTAAATGTAAGTTTTTTTTTCCAAAAGTAGGGACAAAAAATTTAAATTCCCTTTCTCGTAAGGTAATCTAGCCCTCTCAAAGGGCTTTTTACGTGACTGTTGTATTATGGAGGAGTTATGGTTTTACATGAGACTATACAAGAGATTCATACCAAAAAGTTTATTGTAGTCATTTGAGGCTTATGACAAGTTTAGGTGGTATTTTTTCATTGAGCTCTTTGGATGAAATATTTTCTCCTTTATGAAGATGATCTTGGGTTGATAAGCTTATGCAAGCAACAAAGGGTGTGTCCGTTAACGTTAACAATGATTTAAGTTCCTACTTCCAATCAAATAAGGGGTTAGACAAGGTGATCTTTTATCACCAATGCATTTTAGCATCGTGGTAGATAAGCTAGCCATCCTAATTAACATAGAAAATTAAGAAGGTATGATTAGTGGTGTAATCACACAATTAGTTGATGAATGGTTTGTCCATTTTGCAATATGTAGAGGATACAACCCTTTTTGATTTAGATGAATATCCAAATCTAAAAATCAGTTTGAGTATGCTTGCGTATATCATTGGTTTAATGATTACTTTTCATTAGAATGAGTTTTATTGTTTTGAGGCAGCTAAGGAGCAGGAGGATTCTTATGCTCAATTTAATTTTTGTGGTATAGGCTCCTATTTATAATATGTTTAAATACATTGGCATCTACATTCTAAGGAACTTAGAAACTATGATTGCCACAATAGAGTTGAGAAAAAAGTATGATAAGCCTAAATGTATCATATGGTGACCATTAACTCTTATTAATTTGGTATTAAGAAGCCTCCATGATTTTGTGGTGCCCCTTCTGGAAATTCCAAAAAGTGTGTAAATATTGTACTTTTATTGTTCAAGACTTTTTGGCTATCTGACCAACACAATTCTTTATAGAATGTCTAAATGGGATGTTTTTTGTATGCCAAAAGATTAGGAGAGTTTGGGAATACATGGGTGCAATCTAAAAAAACAAGTGCCTCCTTATTAAAATGGAAATTAAAGCTATCTATGGAGGATGGGTTTGGTAGCCCTTACTTCATAACAAATATATGGGTGAGAAACCATTATCCTTCATTTCTGCTAAATTAGGACACTTTTGAAAAGTGATGGATGTAAGTCAAAGAATATTTTCTTCTATTTAGCCCCTTTAGGGTAAAAATACCAAGAGAAATTGCTTTTACAAATAAAGTGGTTAGATGACGGACAAATTTGTGAGAGACATTCTAGACTCTGTAATATTATTAGGAAAATACATGCTATTGTTGTCTATATTTTAGGAGTATTGCTTTATAATGTTGAGTTTTAGTGCACTCTCTTTGGTCACCACTTGCCTGATTGACATGAAATACTTAAGAAGGTGACACATGTTATACATATTGTCAATAGAGAATGGTGTGCTTAGATTTAACCTAAAGACTAGAAGATGTTTTATAGTCAGTAGTATGTATTTTGTTTTATTTGATAGTAGATGACATTCACAGTTCAAAGAATGATCTTGTCTTGTCATTCTTACAAATGATATATTATCTAGTGAAATTAGGATATTTTTTAAATAATACAACTTTTATTAATTTACAAAAATTATACTCAGTTTTGAGTAATTTCAAAAGTAGACATGCCTCGGCTTGGACGAAACCGACCATGACTCATCGTCTTTGGCGAAGCCTACTAGCCACCAATCTTTCATGGCGTAGCCGACTACCTGGTCGATCTCGACAATAGCCATACAAGCCACCAGTCGGCTTGGTCGAAGCCGACCAGGCCCTGTCAATGTGTTCATAGCTGATAGGACATGTCACCGTCAATGTGTTCATAGCCGATAGGACCTGTCAACTTAGGACAAGCCAATTAGATTATGGGTGCATGTGATCATAGTTATTCTCCCACCATTTTCTCCTATCAACGTTGGCCGCCATTTTTTGTCCTACCACCCTTTCTTGTCGCCTCCTTCTATATATCCGAGCATTGATTTATTTTGATATACTAGTGCTCCTATTCTTCCTATCTATGAGATTCCACAATGAGTGTGTCATGCTCGGACCAAGATTTGAGGCCGAGAAAGATGAAAGATGCAAGCTTGCCATAGGGGTGAGAGCGGAGCAATGTTGATGCGGGCACCTTGCCAAGATGAAGGAGGTGGAGGATTTTTCTTGATAATTTTAACATGAAGTTTTTCATCTGTGCCAAATATGACCATGATCCACCCGACATATAAGTTCATCATTGACGATGCCTCCGGTATGTTCTAAAATCATGATGAATGAAATTTTTAGGTTATTTTTGTTCTTTTATTAATATTCCTATTTTTATTGTAGTCTCCTCATCCTCTCTACAAGTGGTACCATTGGATCAACACAGAGCAGCCAACTTAAATGTTGTAGGAGATTGAGGATAGGAGTCGACGTGCATGGAATAGCTTTTACAATGTGGAGCGTGTCAAAAGGGCTACTGCATGGACGAAAGAGGAGTGAGAGAGTGCACTAAATTAAGGGTGGAGCAAGATTAGAATTGTGAGATAAACTGGAGGAGGATGGAGGAAGAGGATGTTGGGCTAGGAAGGGTTGGGCCGGTCACTTTTCGTTTTTACCCACTCCAACAGGCCCGGTCGGCTTTGCCTAAGACGACAGTATCTCGTCGATTTCCTTGGCGTCCCTACTCTTAAAATTACTCAAAATTGAGTAATATTTTTGGAAATTTAATAAAATGTATTTTATTTTAAAAAAAATAGCGGGGTACACAATGTAGATATTTTAGCAGGGAATTATATAACACTTATTTTCTGTTGTCAAGTGGTCAGATACATGGTGTACTACTTAATATACTTTTAATATTAATCCACCTCAAAACACATGCTCCCGACTCCGACACTTATTTTGGATCGGAGGTAGTAGCAAAATTTTAGATCTTGGTTACATGATTTTTCCAAGTCTAGTCTTTCTCTTATTTTTTGTGGGAATTGTGACACTTTTTTTGGTCTATATGATTTTGACGCAATAACTTGTTTGATGAAAAGAAAGTGACATACTTTTGTGGTTGTCATTCTTTCTTTAGAATACTTGCGGTTGTTGTTCTTATATATCAATTGGTTGCGGCCATGGAAAATATTACAAAGCAATACCATAAATACATGGAAATTGGATCCACGAGGATGGAACGACTTACTAGGGAGTTCTTGTCCCAGTTCGGATAGTGGTCTATTTTATCCTATTAACTTGGCCCAACAGTTGTTTTGTGTGTGGTCTCTAGCTATTTTTATTAGGCTTCTTTTTTTAGACTATGTGTTCGTATATGCATCGGTCAATGTAGAGTCAGAAGGTGATAAAAACTTTTATTTTCTAAAAAATACGAAAACCAATAATAAGTAGATTTGAGTCCTACCTGTTTTGGAGAACAATAATGATCCAACCTGCGAATCTGGCGATTGCCAATCTCAAGTTCATCCTCCTATATGCTTTGAGAAAATGTCAAGGCTCGGGATAAATTCCCACAAGAGTGAGTCATGTTGTTGGGAACCTTGGAGCAGGAGAGCCATATGATTGCCAGTATGTTAAACTATAAGAGGGGTAGTTTCCCGTTCACCTATCTCGGTTTACTAGTTAGTAAAATGATACAACAGCGGATTGGGATTCCCTGACGCGCAAAGTGGTCAAAAGATCCGACCCATATATGGGTAAATTTGTGCCGTATGCGGCAACATTGACGCTTATTAACGCATGCCTATAGAATCTTCCTATGCATGCCATGGGGGTATGCCTGCTGGGGGATGGAGTCCACCAGGAGATGGATAAACAGCGGGCACTTTTTTTTGGATAGGAAATGAAACCAAGAAGAAACACCATTAGGTTAGGTGGTTGGTGATGTGTAAACCCAAGGCTTTGGAGGCGTTGGCATCATTGACACAAAACTGCTGAATATTTGCTTGCTGGTCAAGTGGACATGGAAGATCTATGCAGGAGACCGAGGCCTCTAGGTAGACATCATTAGAAATAAATACCTTAGGGGATATACCTCAATTATGGAATGCTATCTAGAAAATTAAGCATTTATTTTGTTTAGAAGCTAAGCACGCTCTAGGCAATGGAAGTTCCATCGGGTTGTGGAAAGACTAGTGCCAAGGGTCGGAGCCCCTGAAAGACATATTCCCATAGCTTTATGCTATTGTGGAGAACCCTAGGCTCTCAGTGGCCAAGGCTTGGTCGACACAAGGTTGGCATATCTAGGTTATGAGGGATCTGAGTGTTCGAGAACACATAGCCTGGTCAAACCTCACGAGGGAGATTGGCGGGGTGCAACTCTCTTTAGTTTTGAACTTGATCTCCTGGGCCCTTGAACCTTCGGGTAGGTTCTCGGTGGTTTTTAGAGATATCTAGAAAATCCTAAAGATTAGAGTATTCTTGTGGCAACTCATGAGACGCCTAACCACAAATGAAAATATCCGACAGTGAAGGGGCCCTTCCACTAGTATATGCACCCTTTGTGGAGATTTTGAGGACATAGATCATATCTTTTTCTTGTGTACCCTAGCTAAATTCATGTAGAGTGCAATTAGAGAACTTCTCTCTTGCTCTTGGAACCCCTCCTGCTTCGCCGATGTGTTTAGACTTTTGCGTGAGTATTCGAGCCAAATCAAAAGAGTGTTTTGAACTTGTTATGTTGCTCTATGTTGGATCTTGTGGAATGTGCATCATAATTTTACCATTGAGAGGGTTTTTTCAGCTCACCCAGCTGATTGTCTTTTATCAATTGTCTATGTACTTGCAGGTGTGGAAGCCAGTGGCTAGGAGACATGATCGAGAGGCCGTAAAGCTGACTATGATGAGGATTCGACAGCTCTACACTTCAATGGGCGACATCCTGGACCGAGGGGTCCTGCCATCTATCCTCGCCACTATCTTAGGTGTGCAGGTGTGCGTTGGGCGCATCACGTGTGGTTGATTCAGTTGTATCTTCAATTGCACTTGTGGGGTGCCATAATGTGTGTTGGACTGTTGTTGCTGTAGTTAGGATAAACATCCGGGATTTGATTATTGTTGTATCCGTACTTGTACGATGTTGGTTGTGGCTTTATTAATTTAAATCTGGGCTATTCTCGAGCCTACCGGCTAAAATAAAGAACAACAATGTATGGACGATCATAAGCTAGGAGTAGCATCGTTAGAAGCCTTGCCCTTGCCAAATAGGACGTTTCTCAGAGGTATCCAGATTTGTTGGTGATATTATTTTTGTGTGTGTGTATCGAAGCAGTGCAGATGTGTGTTTATGTGGCAAAGCAATGAAATGCTTTGAGGCGTTTCAATGTGAACAATTATCATCCTTAAAATAATTTGAACAACATCGTTAGGCAGCATATAAGTTTGAGTGGAACTCAAAATGTGTATTCCCTCCAACCTCCACAAACCAACCTTCCACCCAACAAACCCATATCACACTGTACAAACACGTCGCAACGATGCAATGCAACAACTTAAAGAAGACACTCATTCGCAGCGACCATGCCGACGCCGGCAAGACTCCTCCTTAACCTCCTCCCCCTGATCACCAGCTGCGTCGCCATTGTCGGCGCTGACGACACGGCATGGCAGCTGGAGCCCGCCCAGCCGACGGCGCCCGCCGCGCTAGCCGGCGAGTGGCGCCTCCTCCACGCCAACATCGGAGTCTCGGCCATGCACATGCAGCTCCTCCCGGAGGACTTCGTCCTCATGTTCGACCGCACCGACACCGGCCCCTCCAACATCTCCCTCGCCGACCCGGGACCGTGTGCCGCCGCGGCCACGACGCCAAACGCCACGGCCGCCCCTGCCGACTGCACCGCGCACTCGGTGCTCCTCGACCTGCGGTCCAACGCGCTGCACCCGTACCCGCTCGCCACTAACCCATGGTGCTCGTCGGCCGCGCTGCTCCCCAACGGCACGCTCCTCCAGACCGGCGGCTTCTCCAACGGCGACCGCATCGCGCGCCTCTTCTCGCCGACGTCCGGCTGGGTCGACCTCCCGGACTTCCTTGCCGCCCGGCGGTGGTACGCCACCGACATCCTCCTCGCCGACGGGCGGGTGCTCATCCTCGGCGGTCGGCGGCAGTTCAACTTCGAGTTCTTCCCGCACGACGTCGATGCCACCCCGCCGCTGACCTTCTTCCCGTTCCTGGACGAGACCACGGAGGTGGACGCCGAGAACAACCTCTACCCGTTCCTCCACCTCCTCCCCGACGGCACCGTCTTCGCCTTCGCCAACGACCGCGCCGTCGTCTTCGACCCCTACAACCGCGCCCCGCTCCGACGCCTCCCCACGATCCCGGGCGGCGTGCCGCGGAACTACCCGTCCTCCGGCTCGTCCGTACTTCTCCCACTCCAACCGGAGTATCCGACCCACGCCGAGGTGCTGGTCTGCGGAGGGGCGCCGCGCGGATCGTACCAGCTCGCGCTCCGGAACAGCACGTTCGTGCCGGCCGAACGGACCTGCGGCCGCATCGCGCCGACGGACGCGAACCCGGTGTGGGCCATGGAGGAGATGCCGCTGCCGCGGGTCATGGGCGACATGGTGCTGCTCCCGACAGGCGACGTGCTCATCGTGAACGGTGCCGCGGCGGGGACGGCAGGGTGGGAGCTCGGTCGCGAGCCCGTGATGTACCCGGTTCTGTACAGGCCGGACACGCAGATCGGCGCGCGGTTCGAGGTGCTCACCGCCTCCACCGTCCCGAGGATGTACCACTCGTCGGCGACGCTGGACACGTACGGCCGGGTGCTCGTCGGCGGGAGCAACCCGCACATCGGCTACGTGTTCTCCAACGTGACGTACCCGACGGAGCTGAGCCTGGAGGCGTTCCTGCCCCCTTACCTGGACACGCGGCTCGACAGCATGCGGCCGCGGGTGCTTGCGGCGCCGGCGGAGGTCGGGTACGGGGAGACGACGGCGGTGCGGTTCGAGGTGCCCGGCGGCGCCCTGGCGGGAGGGGTGCCCGAGGATCAGGTGGTACGCGTGACCACGGTGGCGCCGGCGTTCGCGACGCACTCGTTCGGGATGAACCAGAGAGTGGTGTCGCTGGCCGTGGCGAGGGTGTCGCAGCTGGACATCGGGGTGTACGAGGCGGAGGTGGCCGCGCCGACGTCGCCCGGGGTGGCGCCGCCGGGGTACTACCTCTGGTTCGTGGTGCACGCCGGCGTGCCCAGCAGCGCGGCCTGGGTGCGCTTGCGGCCGCTCGGTGCAGCGACATGAAGAAAGATGATTCTTTCATGAGCAAGATGGGACAAGCTTTCAGCATTTTGCATGTTAACGTAGGACAGAAAATGGTTTTAATTAGTTTGAGCAGTAACCGGAAATTTACCAACTTATATATTATCACTCGTCAGATGACGACCTATACGACGATAAATCCATTCCATTTCTTGTCTGACGATGATGATGTTCATTCCTCGAAACAGTCTTTCGTCCAGCTTTATAAATAAAGCACACATGTTAGACCGCCGCTGAGCCAGACAGCACAACGCCCAAAGACAGACACACAACACGATACACGATGTTGGGGACAGCAGCACATACGCCCGAACTAAAACAAGGGAAAAACAAAAAGAAAGGAGACACAGACGGATCGACTAGACGAGGAAGACCGTAACCACTGCGCCCACCGAAGAATGCCCACCACGCTCCTATCCCCCGACTCGTCAAGCACCAAGCAGCACCCTCAAGAGGGAAAACGACCGCTACTGCCCGGACCAGAACTGGCCCTAGGGTTTCCCCCGGCACACAGAGGGGAATAGATGAAGGGAAGCCACGACGCCCTCCAGGAAGGAAGATGCCACCCGCAGATGGCACCGCGTCGGTGTCGGTCGAGCCGACAAGGATTTCTCCCGATGGCCCTATCCATAACCCCCGGACGAGCCAAAGCACAGGAGACCCGCGAGGGACGCGCCACCACCAAACCTTGCCGCCCACGAGCATGCGCCACTCCGGTTTCGACTTCGCCATCATCGTCTCACCAAGCAAGCTGACGCGAGGGCTGCAACATCGCGACAGAGATAGAAATGGACTGGGGCCCGCAGTACCGCGACCGCGCGGGAGGGAACTTCCTCCACCGCCAGCGGCGGTAGTCGACCGGACGTGGCCGCAGACACACCAGTCCACCATAGGTCCGACCGGGCCCTGCAGGCCCGTAAAACCTCCGCGGAGGCAAACCAGTCCCATGGCGGTCTGGCCGAGCCCAGACGGGCCCGTAAAGTCTGCCACCATGCTGCAACAGGCCGGTCGAGGACACCGAGGATCCTATCCACCCTAACCTGCCAAGATTTACAGCACAGCCAAAGCAGAGCCGGCCCGCCCACCTAACCTAGATCTGGACCCAAATGGGCCCGATCTAGGCCGCCATGGCCATGCCCGTCTCGAGCTCTGCCTGTCGTGGATGCGCTGCGCTGCCCCGCCGCCCAAGACCACGCCGCCGCGCTGGCTCACCCCCTGTCGACGCAGGCCCACCCAGGAGGCGGGCTGGGGCAGCACAGGACCAGATCGGGCCCGGAAGGGCCCAGATCTGGGCCGCACCACCCTGGCCACAAGCTCCTGCCAAGCCCCGCCGCAGCACCTGTAACTACCTCGGTGAATTACGCTCTTAGTTACAAGCCTGGATGAGCGGAAATGGTTAAAATAGTACGGTGGGGCCAGATGCCACTCACAGGTAGACCTTTCGGCCGTCCTAACCATTTCCAAACATCGGGACAAGAACGAGCGGCGTAATCGGCAGGCGAAGGGATCAACTACATACACAAATGAGTATGTATGCAAGCCACCATACAACAGTCCTCAGAGCCATTCCATCTAAAAGAAATAGAAATATTGCAACGCCATACGGCAAGATCCAAATATCCTAGATAGATATAATAGTTTAGGATATCTCCTCATACATCAAACATCAGAGTATCAGGCGGAAGCGGAAAACAAGATCCGAGTACGGATAAGAAGCAAATCGGCATAAGATGCCCCATAAATAAACACATCCCGCCCACAGATCTCACGGATCCCCGTTCCTGGAATCTCTACACCGAATGATCGTTGCCCACATCGTCCGTCTCCTCCACCCAGTATCCATCTTGCGAGCTTACCTGTCCATCTGAATCAAACAATTTATCGTGTGAGACCCTAGGGGTACTCAGCAAGTCTTTATGCCTCTAAAGGGGACACAACCTGGGTGACGCAGTTGGAGCAAAAGATAACACCTAACAATTCTATAGATACTCGCTAACCATCCGCCTAACCAAAGATAGACGGATGTCCGTGAATTAATAACAACAGTTATAACAGTATTATTAACAGATCCATCCTCCTCCTCGCTTACCAACGAGGAAGCGGACGAACAACCCTCCATCCGTTGGCAGTTTTATTAACCATTCCATGAGGGTTGCACTATTTACTAGTCAGGTACTTAGTCAAATTAAAAGCGGTACTTTAGTTATACTTGTCTATGATCGAGAAACTGTGCTCCAAGTCGTCCATAACCGCGGACATGGCTTTCAGAAAGATTTACCCTGCAGGGGTGCACAAATAGCAACACACACTCGATCAACCTCGGAAAAACCAAATCAAAACCCAACGAGGCATTCACGACAAAGCGATCATAGGATTCAGAAATATTTCAGGGGGTCACCCCATTAAGCTACCCGCAACGAAGTTGGCCGGCTCCGAGACGGACTCAAGGTTTGCGTCAATGGCTGTAAACGACTAGGAACCCGAAAGTGTGACTGGGCTTGTCGATACCGCAAAAACACTCCGCATCCAAAACAGTACAGGTGCTCCTCGCAAAATCTTAAATAAAGCAGTAAATCATGGCATAAGTACATGATAGTAATAAAGCCCCAAACTACTTGTGGCCCCAAGAAATAAGAATGAATCAAGCTCTGGCTCAGGGGGGTCCATAGGCCTCCCGGATGTGGATAGTGCGAATAGTCAAGGAACAGGAATCAAGTACTCGGGGTCTTACGGGACACAAGTGAGCATGAAAAACCAAATAGCAGATATTGCTCACCGGTGCCACTTTCATTAGTTATCCCATTACTACTCAGGTTAAGTTGTTTAGGTACCTCGTTATCCTTCAGACACTCACATACCCTACACATGCTGTTCTACGACCCGCATGGCTCAAACAACTCCTGTAGTAATGGCTCATGGGATGGAGGAACAAGCTTCGGTGGGGTGTAAAAGTAAAGGCTATGCAGTACTTGGGATTCAGTTTAATGCAATCGCGACTCAATGATGCAAGAATAAGATAGAGGCAATAGGTACGTATATATGCAAGCATGTGGTAGTGCTTGCCTGGCAGCTCAGTTGAAGCGAGAGAAGGGTCTGGGTAGTGCTCCTGGGTTTCTTGATATATCCCCTGCTCAGCGTCTATTCGAAGAAGAACCAAACAAACAAGGGCCAACATAAATAAATGGCACAAGCATATGAATAAAATGCGACAAGCAAACAATCATGCCATGATGAATGATGCACAATTTGCATGGCAATAATGTAGCATGGCATGGGTGAGGTGTGGAATACAAGAATAAAACCTTTTATTGAGTTTTAGTCACATTTTAACCTCAATTAAGTTGCTGTATACTTTAAATTTATATGATGCATGCTGCACTTCAGAACAAGGAATGCATAAACCGAAAGGTCTCGTCGAGCTGATCATTTTAGACATATTATTTGCCAAATTTGGAGTTATAAAACAAAAGTTATTAATTAATTAAGGAAAAAGGGCATTTTATTGTAATTTTAATCAACTCGAAATTTAAAGTGTTCAAAATATATTTTGAATGGAAGATTTGAATTCCTCACATTTTTCTGATCTCAAATCATATATTACATGTTTAATTTGGAATTATAATTCAAAAGTTATTTAAAAACAGATTGAATTTGAATTTAAAACAAATTTGAAAAGTTTAAATTAAAACCAGGAAAACAGAAAACCTTTTCTTACTTAGCTCGTTCTAGCCCTAGACACTGACGGGTGGGGTCGATTGCTGACTCAGCAACACACGCACAGAAAGGTTTTTCCCACCGCGGCTTTACCTAGCCTCTGCGAACGACAGGTGGGGCCAGCGGCCACGGGCCCACGTGACAGCGAACGAGCACGCAGGGACTGCCAGGCGGGGCCGAGCTGGAGCGCGGGTTACGGCCAAAGAAACAGAGGGACTTTTCTGCAAGAACGACGGGGTGGCTGACAGGTGGGGTAGGCTGGTCCGCGGGTTTAGGAATTAAAAAGGTTGGGGGTTTTCTAAAAGACGGCCACGGCCCCACTGTTCCTCTTCTCTGCGACGCGCGGACAGGTCGGTGAGCGACCGACGCAGGGCGTGGCACGCGGGGATTCGATCCGGGGACCTGGGGCTCGCGATCGACGGCGGTAGCCACTGCGGTAGGCTGGGATAGGTGTCAGGAGGGAGGACCGCGGCTAGATGAGGCACTACGCGGCGCGGCGACGTAGAGGACGCACGCGCACGCAACGCACAGAGGGCGCTCGACGGTTGGTCCGGCGAGAACAGGGAGCCACGGCGAGGACGGAGGTGTCAGGGAGGATCGTGGGCTCACCGCGGGGTTGTTGGTGGAGACGGATTGGGCTAGGACGCGGTGGATCGCCGGCGAGGCAGACGAACGGCGGCTAGGGTTTCGTCGGAGCGGCGCCGGTCCTGGCGAGCCTGGGGTCCTTCTCCTCCTCGCTGGCGCGGTCCAGGGTGAAGCAGGGGTACTCCTCGGTCTCTTCGATCACCTCCACGACGTGCTCACCGGCTGGATCGACGGGGGTGACGCGGTGCTGGCGGTGGCCGGCGATGGGGTAGATGGTGTCGGTGGAGAAAAGAGGGGAGAGGGCAAGGCCCTGGGGTGGATCTGGGAGGGCAGAGGAGAGCCGTGTGGGAGAGGAAAAAGGAGGGAGGGAGGAGGAGCAGCCGTGGCAGGGGGTAGATGAGGGTGGCTTCGGTGCCACCTTTTCCCTCCTCCTCACGTGCTCGGGCTGGACGGCAGGAGCAGGGGTAGGTGATGGAGGCTGCCAGGTGGGGACGGCAGGGTCGGTGGGGAGGCTCGGGCTGGAGGGGCCCTCATGGCAGGGAGAGAAGAGAGGGATAGAGAGAGGGGAGAGAGAGAGGGGAGGCTCGGTTAGGAGCTAGGTTAGGCATGGGCTCGGTTAGGGTTTAGGAGAAGGGTGGGGTGAGGTAGATGGGTGGCTAGGTGGGGCCTGCTGGCAGGGAGAGGGGCACTCCTTGGCTTGGTGAGAGGGTGAGAGAGAGAGAGGTGAGGTAGGGTGTAACTAGGGTTAGATGAGGGGTTAGGTTTAGGGTTTAGGTTAGCTAGGTTAGAGAGAGGAGAGAGAGAGAGGTGTGGTGTGGTAGATAGGTTTTGAATCATTACCGAAAACAAGAGGTGTCAAAAGAGAGGAGAGAGGGGTAGGGAGAGGTTTAGGGTTCTTAGAGATAAAGGTGGAAATGCCCACACATGGCTTGCATGGATGGGGGATGGTGTAGGGTTTTTCACAAGAACCAAACAAGATCAAGCATGAAGAGGGGTAGAGAGAGAGATAGGAGATGATTCACTCCAAAAATTCAAATAAGATCCAAAAGACTAGAATGTGGTGGTACTTGCATGGCCCATGCAAAATAATTAATGCCATGTGTATTCTTGTGAAAACAATAATATTAACATGGCATTATTCTTATGCATTCCCAAAAATGGAATAAAGCCAAGCAAAAGAATTTATAGAAGTAGATCCATCCTATCTCCCATGAGCTAGATTAAATACCCAAAAGAAGATAAAAATACAAGCTCAAGGATAATGGGATGGTGGAATTATAAGGTGGTGAAAGAAAGGGTGGTGGAGTGGAATAAAAGATATGCCCCCAACTCAACTTGGGCATTTAAACAATATATCAATAACCAAATACAATATCAAGAGGCAAATACAATTAATGATGCATATGAGAGGAGATCCAAATTGAAAAGGGTTTTATATGATGCTCAAATGCAATGTGGCATGATGACATGAGCATGATATAATTATGATGCAACAATTGTATATAGGAAGTAGCCATTATATTGCTAAACCAAGTAGCATTACAATTGTTAGACAATTGGGATGCTACAACTCTCCCCCACTAAACAAGAATCTCGCCCCGAGATTCCTAGGAAAAAGAAAACAACACAAAGAGAGGCGGGTGTTCGAACGAAGGTGACCCTCACGTTCCCAAGTTGATGAACAACAGAATAACTTGCTAGACTTGCTGCGAGTCTTGCGTTTTGCTTGAGAAACAACGGTTAGAAGAGTTGAAGGATTACCGTTAGACAATAAGGATAGGATGAACATAGCTCTGATTTTCTGGAGAAACCGATACTAGAGAGGATGAATCTTTGTCTCGCCGGAAGAAAGAGCTAGGTTGGAGAGGTTTTGAACCACTATGACAATAGCATCGTATCTTCTCTCGGATTAGAGAAATGAAGTACGGAAACAATATTGCCTTCAAACAATAGAGTCCCTTGATATCAACAGAAAGATCTAGTTAGACATCGCCGGATTAGATTCTTGTTGCGCCGGTAAGACCCAAAGGATCACGCAATTGAGGTGCGCGGATATAACTTCCAGAGACGGACGTGAAGCCAGATCATGGTGGAATCCCGCGAAGCAAAGAATATGGAGGATCTAGAGTATATTGTAGAGATACTTATTGCTTTCTTTAGCCTTGAGGCTAACGCAATAGATTTGCGGCTGATGGCATCAACCATAATTGGCTTTACCATAGAAAAAGAATTGATGAAACAAAGAGAGATAGTTTCATTTCATCTTGTTTGGGGATGCCGAGCATCGGTAGAAAGACGAGGAACGAAAAGAGTTTGCGTTTGTTTCCACCAGATAATTGAAGATTTGCTCCGTGTAGGAAAAGACGAGATCACCAACAAGAGATTATTGATTACTTTCTTTGAGAGAGCACTCCGGAAAAACAAGGACGGAAGAAAAAGTATCAAGGGATAAAGGCCACTTCTAACTTCCGTGGAATGAGTGAAATCACATTAATTCACCAATTCAATGTACAAGAGCGAATGATAAGAGTAGTGGTATGGTAGCTACTCCATCCCGCACTCAAAGCATTACTCCGCACATGAATAAGAAAACCATGCAACCCAACTACCGAACAGACTGAAGGTATTGACAAAAACTCATGGAACTTCGTTAGGAGCAAGGATAGATGCAAACGATTTGCCCGGTTCACAGATAGATAATGATGATGATGTTGTCGTCATGTCGGAAATACCAAGCCCCCGGAAAGATATGAAGGAATATTACGGAGACAACTGCAAGATTCCACAGACAAAGAAAAAGATAGCACCACTTGAACATAAGGGTTACAAAAGATCTGAAAAATCTTCATGGCCTCCGGTGGATTGAGCATAGATGATAGAACGAGAGGGTTTCAAAAGATCACTTCACGAGACTGAGGTGAAAGAACTCCATGTTCTTCTTGAAATGATTGAGAGAGGTTTAGCAGTTTTGAGGAAAACTACGGCGGAATGACGATGATAACTCGCCAACAAGGAAAACTCTGGGTTTGATTGAAGATGGAAGCTGGAATTAGCAATGGATTTGCTGATTCCAGAATTGAAGCGATCTATTTAGCAGAAGGACATGGCCGAGATAGGTGACTTCAAAAAGTCAGAGTTCTCGCTTTGAGACTTTGCACACGGCAGTGTTAACAAAGCTTGAGAGAAAGGGACACAGATGATCTTCCATGTTCTTCCATTGATATGGAATAGGCAAGCATATTATCAACATATACCACCATGGATTAACAGGATATTCCCAGAATACCAAGTTCAAGAGGCGGGAGAAACGAACAAATGCTCGAAACACTTTCTGAGCTCAACGCTCTTTGAAAGATCAATATTAAGAGCACGGGTTCGTGTTGAAGAAGATGCACTGGAAGAATAGATTATCTGGTCCTTCGGAAGAAAAAGAGATGTCACCTGGTTCACATTGTCGATTGGATCACCGGTTACAAGATAAAGAGATCTTGGATAAAGAAACGATGATAGCTCATACCTCAAGCAAAGCTACCAGAGACGAAAAGATGCAATTCCCTCGTCTCAAAGAGAATTTTTCAGATATGGAGTTCAAAAAGATGTGCAGCATGATGGACAGATGATAGACCGCCGTAGTGCCTTGAGAAACTCCAGATTGCCAAAGATGCTTGAATATGCATAGATATGATCACGGTGTACTCAAAATCACAGGAGATAACCGTCACCATTTGGAGGATAGTGTTGATAGCATTTTCCATATTCCACTCATGATAAGTGTCATATAGCTATGCCGAGAGCCAAATTACAATCACCAGCATCGGATCGACACATGTTATGTAATTAGCCCAAGAGAATTGGAGATGAAAGGAAACTCTAGGATTAAGCGCCCGTGACAAAAGAATGAGTTAGCATGGACATGCTGATAAAAGGGATATAGATAATGTTTCACACACGACTGAAAAGGAGTGTGGAAGCACAGATGTATCAAAGAAAAATTTTCCGCATTTTCGGCATTAAATACCAATAGATGCGCAAAATCACTTAACAGGTAGAGATTAGCAACTCCACATTCTGTGAAAGCATGCTGGAAGGAAGAACGCCCTTAAGAAGATGGCACCGTTTAACAAGGAGTCAGATAGATCGCGTCGGTTTTCAAAAGCCTGTCAGTATGGAATGTACCAACAGTTGATAACCAAAGGCAGATTGTGATAACAAATTGGATGCAATAGATAGACAAGGAATTACACACACACTTTCTATGGTACTACAGAAATCCAGAACACGTGAATCCTAGTTTGAATTTTAAGAAGAGGATTGAAAACGTTACACTTCCTTACCAGAAAAGGGTGGTGGGTGGGTAAGAAGAAAAGTGGAAGCAGTCCTACTCTCACGTTTTGTTTTTCCCTAGTATACATAGCTACCAAAAATATTTGCTAGACTGACAACGACCATTTGGCTGAGACCCTGAAGGGCGGGATAGCTCTGATACCAATTGTAACTACCTCAGTGAATTACGCTCTTAGTTACAAGCCTGGATGAGCGGAAATGGTTAAAATAGTACGGTGGGGCCAGATGCCACTCACAGGTAGACCTTTCGGCCGTCCTAACCATTTCCAAACATCGGGACAAGAACGAGCGGCGTAATCGGCAGGCGAAGGGATCAACTACATACACAAATGAGTATGTATGCAAGCCACCATACAACAGTCCTCAGAGCCATTCCATCTAAAAGAAATAGAAATATTGCAACGCCATACGGCAAGATCCAAATATCCTAGATAGATATAATAGTTTAGGATATCTCCTCATACATCAAACATCAGAGTATCAGGTGGAAGCGGAAAACAAGATCCGAGTATGGATAAGAAGCAAATCGGCATAAGATGCCCCATAAATAAACACATCCCGCCCACAGATCTCACGGATCCCCGTTCCCGGAATCTCTACACCGAATGATCGTTGCCCACATCGTCCGTCTCCTCCACCCAGTATACATCTTGCGAGCTTACCTGTCCATCTGAATCAAACAATTTATCGTGTGAGACCCTAGGGGTACTCAGCAAGTCTTTATGCCTCTAAAGGGGACACAACCTGGGTGACGCAGTTGCAGCAAAAGATAACACCTAACAATTCTATAGATACTCGCTAACCATCCGCCTAACCAAAGATAGACAGATGTCCGTGAATTAATAGCAACAGTTATAACAGTATTATTAACAGATCCATCCTCCTCCTCGCTTACCAACGAGGAAGCGGACGAACAACCCCCCATCCGTTGGCAGTTTTATTAACCATTCCATGAGGGTTGCACTATTTACTAGTCAGGTACTTAGTCAAATTAAAAGCGGTACTTTAGTTATACTTGTCTATGATCGAGAAACTGTGCTCCAAGTCGTCCATAACCGCGGACACGGCTTTCAGAAAGATTTACCCTGCAGGGGTGCACAAATAGCAACACACACTCGATCAACCTCGGAAAAACCAAATCAAAACCCAACGAGGCATTCACGACAAAGCGATCACAGGATTCAGAAATATTTCAGGGGGCCACCCCATTAAGCTACCCGCAACGAAGTTGGCCGGCTCCGAGACGGACTCAAGGTTTGCGTCAATGGCTGTAAACGACTAGGAACCCGAAAGTGTGACTGGGCTTGTCGATACCGCGAAAACACTCCGCATCCAAAATAGTACAGGTGCTCCTCGCACAATCTTAAATAAAGCAGTAAATCATGGCATAAGTACAGGATAGTAATAAAGCCCCAAACTACTTGTGGCCCCAAGAAATAAGAATGAATCAAGCTCTGGCTCAGGGGGGTCCATAGGCCTCCCGGATGTGGATAGTGCGAATAGTCAAGGAACAGGAATCAAGTACTCGGGGTCTTACGGGACACAAGTGAGCATGAAAAACCAAATAGCAGATATTGCTCACCGGTGCCACTTTCATTAGTTATCCCATTACTACTCAGGTTAAGTTGTTTAGGTACCTCGTTATCCTTCAGACACTCACATACCCTACACATGCTGTTCTACGACCCGCATGGCTCAAACAACTCCTGTAGTAATGGCTCATGGGATGGAGGAACAAGCTTCGGTGGGGTGTAAAAGTAAAGGCTATGCAGTACTTGGGATTCAGTTTAATGCAATCGCGACTCAATGATGCAAGAATAAGATAGAGGCAATAGGTACGTATGTATGCAAGCATGTGGTAGTGCTTGCCTGGCAGCTCAGTTGAAGCGAGAGAAGGGTCTGGGTAGTGCTCCTGGGTTTCTTGATATATCCCCTGCTCAGCGTCTATTCGAAGAAGAACCAAACAAACAAGGGCCAACATAAATAAAGGGCACAAGCATATGAATAAAATGCGACAAGCAAACAATCATGCCATGATGAATGATGCACAATTTGCATGGCAATAATGTAGCATGACATGGGTGAGGTGTGGAATACAAGAATAAAACCTTTTATTGAGTTTTAGTCACATTTTAACCTCAATTAAGTTGTTGTATACTTTAAATTTATATGATGCATGCTGCACTTCAGAACAAGGAATGCATAAACCGAAAGGTCTCGTCGAGCTGATCATTTTAGACATATTATTTGCCAAATTTGGAGTTATAAAACAAAAGTTATTAATTAATTAAGGAAAAAGGGCATTTTATTGTAATTTTAATCAACTCGAAATTTAAAGTGTTCAAAATATATTTTGAATAGAAGATTTGAATTCCTCACATTTTTCTGATCTCAAATCATATATTACATGTTTAATTTGGAATTATAATTCAAAAGTTATTTAAAAACAGATTGAATTTGAATTTAAAACAAATTTGAAAAGTTTAAATTAAAACCAGGAAAACAGAAAACCTTTTCTTACTCAGCTCGTTCTAGCCCTAGACACTGACGGGTGGGGTCGATTGCTGACTCAGCAACACACGCACAGAAAGATTTTTCCCACTGCGGCTTTACCTAGCCTCTGCGAACGACAGGTGGGGCCAGCGGCCACGGGCCCACGTGACAACGAACAAGCACGCAGGGACTGCCAGGCGGGGCCGAGCTGGAGCGCGGGTTACGGCCAAAGAAACAGAGGGACTTTTCTGCAAGAACGACGGGGTGGCTGACAGGTGGGGTAGGCTGGTCCGCGGGTTTAGGAATTAAAAAGGTTGGGGGTTTTCTGAAAGACGGCCACGGCCCCACTGTTCCTCTTCTCTGCGACGCGCGGACAGGTCGGTGAGCGACCGACGCAGGGCGCGGCGCGCGGGGATTCGATCCGGGGACCTGGGGCTCGCGCTCGGCGGCGGTAACCACTGCGGTAGGCTGGGATAGGTGTCAGGAGGGAGGACCGCGGCTAGATGAGGCACTACGCGGCGCGGCGACGCAGAGGACGCACGCGCACGCAACGCACAGAGGGCGCTCGACGGTTGGTCCGGCGAGAACAGGGAGCCACGGCGAGGACAGAGGTGTCAGGGAGGATCGTGGGCTCACCGCGGGGTTGTTGGTGGAGACGGATTGGGCTGGGACGCGGTGGATCGCCGGCGAGGCAGACGAACGGCGGCTAGGGTTTCGTCGGAGCGGCGCCGGTCCTGGCGAGCCTGGGGTCCTTCTCCTCCTCGCTGGCGCGGTCCAGGGTGAAGCAGGGGTACTCCTCGGTCTCTTCGATCACCTCCACGACGTGCTCACCGGCTGGATCGACGGGGGCGACGCGGTGCTGGCGGTGGCCGGCGATGGGGTAGATGGTGTCGGTGGAGAAAAGAGGGGAGAGGGCAAGGCCCTGGGGTGGATCTGGGAGGGCAGAGGAGAGCCGTGTGGGAGAGGAAAAAGGAGGGAGGGAGGAGGAGCAGCCATGGCAGGGGGTAGATGAGGGTGGCTTCGGTGCCACCTTTTCCCTCCTCCTCACGTGCTCGGGCTGGACGGCAGGAGCAGGGGTAGGTGATGGAGGCTGCCAGGTGGGGACGGCAGGGTCGGTGGGGAGGCTCGGGCTGGAGGGGCCCTCATGGCAGGGAGAGAAGAGAGGGAGAGAGAGAGGGGAGGCTCGGTTAGGAGCTAGGTTAGGCATGGGCTCGATTAGGGTTTAGGAGAAGGGTGGGGTGAGGTAGATGGGTGGCTAGGTGGGGCCTGCTGGCAGGGAGAGGGGCACTCCTTGGCTTGGTGAGAGGGTGAGAGAGAGAGAGGTGAGGTAGGGTGTAACTAGGGTTAGATGAGGGGTTAGGTTTAGGGTTTAGGTTAGCTAGGTTAGAGAGAGGATAGAGAGAGGTGTGGTGTGGTAGATAGGTTTTGAATCATTACCGAAAACAAGAGGTGTCAAAAGAGAGGAGAGAGGGGTAAGGAGAGGTTTAGGGTTCTTAGAGATAAAGGTGGAAATGCCCACACATGGCTTGCATGGATGGGGGATGGTGTAGGGTTTTTAACAAGAACCAAACAAGATCAATCATGAAGAGGGGTAGAGAGAGAGATAGGAGATGATTCACTCCAAAAATTCAAATAAGATCCAAAAGACTAGAATGTGGTGGTACTTGCATGGCCCATGCAAAATAATTAATGCCATGTGTATTCTTGTGAAAACAATAATATTAACATGGCATTATTCTTATGCATTCCCAAAAATGGAATAAAGCCAAGCAAAAGAATTTATAGAAGTAGATCCATCCTATCTCCCATGAGCTAGATTAAATACCCAAAAGAAGATAAAAATACAAGCTCAAGGATAATGGGATGGTGGAATTATAAGGTGGTGAAAGAAAGGGTGGTGGAGTGGAATAAAAGATATGCCCCCAACTCAACTTGGGCATTTAAACAATATATCAATAACCAAATACAATATCAAGAGGCAAATACAATTAATGATGCATATGAGAGGAGATCCAAATTGAAAAGGGTTTTATATGATGCTCAAATGCAATGTGGCATGATGACATGAGCATGATATAATTATGATGCAACAATTGTATATAGGAAGTAGCCATTATTGCTAAACCAAGTAGCATTACAATTGCTAGACAATTGGGATGCTACAGCACCCACCGTCGCCTGCCGCCTCCGGGCCTGGACGCCAGCGAGGAGCCGCCCCGCCACCACCGGTCGCCACGCCACCGGAGGGCCACGCCGACGCGCCCGAGGCCAGCGCGCTGCCCGGGGCGAAGCTGCAGACCCGTGCTGCAAGCTCCACGCGCGGGGGAGAAGGAGCCCCGCCGCCGCCAGCGCCCGGCCTTCGACCGGCGACGCCCTCCGGCGGCGGCGAGGGGAGGGAGGGGGAGGGAGGAAGGCCCCTGGGGCGGCGGCGCTGGAGCCCTCCCGTCGCCCACGGGAGCGACGAGGAGGGGTTACCGTTTTCCCCAGGTCTGTCCTCTGATGATGTTCATTCATCACGATTCTCACCCGCCTCAGGATGCAATGCATATTGTTAGATCATGTATAGGGTTTTTCCGTTTATGCCGTATGTCATATCACTTGTGTACGTACATATACCCATTCCTTCATGTACTCTGTTACCCTTTGGGCCTATATCAACACGAAGCTGGTACGAGTCCAAGTAACGTCATGCCAAAACTAATATGGTATAGAGTAGGTCTTTTCCGATACCTAGCTGCCAAGCCGCCGTCGCTGGTTCTAGCTGCCGCCGCCACACACAACCGCCGCTATTACTGTGGAGTCTTCTTCACCGCTGCCACATCACGATTTACACCTATGTATACAACAACGACCACCGCTGCTACAGAATCTTCTCCACCGCCACCGCATCACGATCTACATCTATGTCTGCAGCAACAACAACCACCGCCGCTACTGATGATCAGCTGCCGCTGCCTTACAATCTACAACAACCCCTGCTGCTGTTGTTTGACAACCGCCGCCGCACATACGATCGACATCTACAACAAGCCAACACACGATATACATCTTCTCGGCCGCCGCCATGAGCTCCTCGTCATCCACGTCTGCTCTGGACGCTGCCCTAGGCGTGCCCCGGACGCAACAACTCACCCGTGCCAACCATCTCTCATGGAAGGCCCTGATCCTCCCTATGTTCCGTGGTGCTCGTGTCATGGGACTCCTTGATGGCACTGACCTTGCACCGCCTGAAACCCTGGAGACTGAAGATGAGAACAATAAGAAGGTCACGGTGGAGAACCCAGCCTATACCGCATGGATCGCGCGAGACCAACAGTATGTACGCTTCCTCGTCAAATCGTTGTCACTAGACTCGAACTTATTGGGTACCTGCTTTGTGGTATTGATAAAGGTCACTAAAACTCCCTCATCACATCTGTTAACGGCAACCATGGCATCACGCTTGATGAATTCTTTGGGCAACTTTGCGCATATGACATGCACAATGGACCTCCGCAGGAGACTGAGGAAGGCTTCAGCTCCTCGGCCAATCTCGCTCGCCGCAGTGAATACCGCTCATGTAGCCATAGTCCTGAACATGGACGCTTCTACCGGGGTCACCAGGATCAACAAGAAGGCGACGGGTCATGCGATCGTCGTGATTGCCGAGACAGTCAGTGGTGCCATGATGACACACGCCCACGCAGTGATCGCTACCGACATTCTGAAGGTGGAGGCACTAACTGCTATCGTCAGCGTGATGATGATCGACGCCGTGATGATGGTGGAAAAGGGTGCTCTCGTGGCTGACCTGATCATGCTCCAACTCCATTTGTTGATGTCACGTGCCAGATATGTAAAATCCATGGTCACCCTTCAAAGGACAGTTGGTGGCGCTATCAGGACGATAATGATGATGATGGTGATCGTGGCGAGAAGGGTGCACACTTCACATCCTATTGTGTTGATACAAACTGGTACCCCGACACAGGTGCTACTGATCATGTCGGCAGCCAACTAAACAAGCCCTCCACGCATGAAAAGTACACTGGACGCGACTGCGCCTGCACAGCTGAAGGCACATGTATGTACATTAGTCACATTGGCCATTCAACTTTGTGCACCCTTCATGGTTCTTTTTATCTTAAAAATATTCTTCATGTTCCTAGTGCATTGAAAAATCTTCTATCTGTTTATAAGCTTACCCTTGACAATCATGTGTTTATTGAATTTCATCCTTTCTTCTTTTTAATCAAGGACCAAGCAACCAGAAGAATCCTGTTTAGGGGGCCATGCCATGGTGGTCTCTATCCTTTGATGACCATGTTCCATGAGACCTCCAAACTCACCTTCCTCATAATAAAGTTGTCATCATCTACATGGCATCGTCGTTTAGAACATCCATCTTCATTTGTCGTTCAACAAGTTCTTAGAAGAAATAAAATGGCTTACACCCTAGAAAGTACTCCATATGTATGTGACTCTTGTCACTTAGCAAGTTCACTTGGATTTATTGTTTAAAAAGTGCTTGGATGTTTATCAAGCTTTTCTTAATTATTAGCAGTATGTTGAGCGCAAATTTAATAGGAAAATTATCACTATACAAACTAACTGATTGAGGGAGTGAGTATGAGAAATTAAATGGATTCTTTCAAAAAGTTGGCATCACTCACCATGTCTCTTGTCCATATGCCCATCAATAAAATGTCTCTGTTGAACTAAAACACAATCATATTGTTGAAGTTGGTATTGCCTTACTTGCTAATTCCTCTATGCCTCTAAAGTTTTAGGATGAAGCTTTTCTCACAGCCACGTTTTTAATCAATATACTTCCTAACAAAGTCCTTTATTTTGACTCTTCCACTGAACATCTACTTCATGTTACACCTATTATGATGCTTTACGCGCTTTTGGCTGTGCATGTTGGCCTAATATTCATCCCTACAACAAGCTCAAACTCGCTTTCCACTCCAAACGATGTGTCTTCATTGGTTATAGCCCTCTACATAAAGGTGTAAATTGTTTAGATGTTTCCACAGGATGTGTCTACATTTTTCGAGATGTCGTTTTTGATGAAAATGTCTCCCGCTTCGCCGCCCTCCATCCCAATGCCGGTGCCCGCCTCTAGCAAGAAATCTTACTTCTTCCATCCTCGACACCTTCTTCTCTTTCAGGGGGTGCACAAAATATTTATGATCATATTGTGCCTATTGTGTCTACCACTAACGTGCTACAGGATGGCGAACCTCTAGGAGAAAATCTGGATGAAAATGGAGCTGCAAGCAGCTCCGAAAGTGAAGAAAATGATGCTCTACAAAATGACACAGATACAGAGCATGAGAGGGAACATTCCCCTGATCCATCAGATCCCGAGGCAGATCTTGCCTTCGAACCCGAGGGGGTCCTCCTGCGTGTGTCCTCACACCGCTGCCTGCGTCGCCCGTGCGCGGGTCGTCGTCGCTTTCCATGCGTCATCTTTCAGCTGGATCGGCTTGATGCGCTCAAATAAATGTAGAGCTTTGTTGGGAGACCCCAAGAGGAAGGTATGATGAGCACATCAGCAAGTCTTCCCTCAGAAAGAAACTAAGGTTATCGAACCAGTAGGAGAAAGGAAACGACTCAAAGATGTCGCTAGCAACTTGGAAACATGCACAACACAAACTCAAGGCTTTGCCCCAACAAACAGTGAGGTTGTTAATCTCACCGGTTTGCTGAAAATAAAGGATTAACTGTATGGTATGGAAGGTGATAGTGGTTTGCAGAAGGTAAACAGTAACAATGGAAGATGTATCAATGGTAAAGATTGGACCGGGGTCCATAGTTCACTAGAGGTGTTCTCCTTAAGATAAACAAACATGGCATGCTGGGTAAACAAATTACAGCAGGGCAATTGACATGACTGAGCAAGGCATAACAATACAATACTAGATATTCATGATCCTATGAGATTCAATTGGGCAATACAACAAGATACATAGACCGCCATCCAACTGCATCTATGACTAGTAATCCACCTTCAGGTTATCATCCGAACCCCCTCTAGTATTAAGTTGTAAGCAACGGATAACTGCTTTAAGCAAAGTGTGTAAGGTAAACAATCCACTTGTTCCATGAACAAGAGACCATTGTTTTCTCCCTAGTTGCAACAACACATCTACAACCTTAGAGATTTCTGTCACTTCCCTTAGATTAAATAGAGACATGAACCCACTATCGAGCATAAATACTCCCTCTTGGAGTCACTAGCATATACTTGGCCAAGATAGCTACTAGAAACGGAGAGCATGCAAGATCTCAAACAACACAGACATGATAGAATCAATAAGAAAAAAACATTAATCAATCTGACATAGTAATCTCAATATCCATTGGATCCCCGCAAACACAACATGCATGATTACAAATAGATGATCTTGATCATGAACGGAGCTCACAAGATCTAAACATGGTAGCACAAAGGAGGAGATACAACCATCTAGCTACTACATGAACCCGTAGTCCAAGGTGGAACTACTCACACTTCATATCGGAGGCTGGCATGATGAAGAAGAAGGTCTCTGGGATGATCTCCCCTCCGGCAGGGTGCCGAGAAGAGCTTTAGATCCCCCCAATCTAGGGACGATGGTAGTGGCGGCTACATACGGTTTTATGGAATATTGATCGAGTCCTTAGGGTTTTGGTATCGGGGGGGTCTTTATAGGCGAAGAGGCGAGGCAGGGGGCAGCCAGGGCGGCCACACCCCCTAGGCGTGGGCCCACCCACACCGCGCGACCAGGGGGTGTGGCCCCCTGGTGGCTCTTCTCCGTTTCGTACTCTGGCTTCGTGTTCCCCACGGTAAAATATTGACTTTAGCTTTTGTCCCGTCCAATTCCGAAAATATTGATTTTCTGCCTTTTCTGGAACCAAAAAACAGAAGAAAACAGGCAACCGACACTGTGGTATCTTGTTAATAGGTTAGTATCAGAAAACATATAAAAACACCTCAAAATATAGACAAAGCTAAGCAAAGTAGATACTAAACAAGCATAGAACATAAAAAATTATAGACATGTTTCTGATGTATCACGCCCACATGCGCCTCTGACGCAGCGCCTAGATATTTTGCGGTTGTCGACTCTGCAATATCTTATACTGCGAGTTCATCCTCGCTATCCTCTGCTGCTTCAACGCCTCTATCCCCGGTGCCACCTACTGCACCTCCTACACCACCATCTTCCATACGTACTCGGCTTCGGAAAGGTATATGAAATCCAAAGAAATATACTAATGGCACTATTTGATATGGTATGTTTTCCTCTACAGGTGAACCATATAATTTGACAAAAGCTCTTGATGATATGAACTGGCGGAAAGCAATGGAGGAAAAGTACAATGCTCTGATTGAGAACAAGACTTGGCACCTTGTTCCTTCAAGTATAAATAAAAATCTGACCGACTGCAAATGGGTATATCACATAAAAAGGGGAGATGGAACAATTTATAGATACAAAGCACGATTGGTTGCAAAAGGTTTTAACAAAGGTATGCCATTGACTATGAGGACACCTTTAATCATGTATTTAAAATTGCTACTGTTAGGACTATTTTGGCTCTTGTTGTTTCTTGTGGTTGGAGCCTACGACAGCTAGATGGCAAGAACGTGTTTCTTCATGGTGTTCTGGAAGAGGAAGTATACATGAGACAACCCTCAGAATTTGAAAATCCTAACACTCTGCATCATATTTGCAAGCATGATAAAGCCTTGTATGGATTGAAGCAAGCACCTCGAGCCTGGTATTCTAGGTTGAGTTCAAAGTTATGTGATCTTGGCTTCACACATTCGAAGGCTGATACTTCTCTATTTCTCTACAACAAGTCAGGTATCATAGAGTTTGTGCTAATTTATGTTGATGATATCATTGTCACAAGCTCATATAATCATGTTATCTTTGCCCTGCTTCGATATCTTGATGAGAATTTTTCTATTAAGGATCTAGGTGACTTACACTTCTTTCTTGGTATTGAGGTTAAAAAATACGGTTTACCCTTGACACAGGAGAAGTATGCTACAAAATTACTTGACAGGGTTGGTCTGCATGGTTGCAAGCCTGCACCAACTCCACTGTCTTCCACAGAGCCAATGTCCCTTACTAGTGGTACAACTTTGGGTCCTCATGATAGAACCCAATACAGAAGCGTTGTTGGATCTCTTCAATATTTGACTCTAACATGTCTAGATCTGTCTTAATCGGCTAATAAGGTTTATCAGTACCTTCATGCTCCAACTACAGAAAACTGGACAACATTCAAAAGCATTTTTTGATATGTAAAGGATACACTAAGTATTGGGATTACATTTATGAGGTCTTCATCTATACTTCTTAGTGCCTTTTCATATGCTGATTCGGCAGGATCTCTTGATGATAGGCGATCCACTCGTGGGTTTGCTATATTTATCAGAATGAACTTGGTATCTGGAGTGCTAGAAAATAATCTACAGTATCTATGTCCAGTACTGAGGCTGTATATAAAGTCTTGGCCAATGCTATAGCTGAGTTGATATGGGTAGAAACTCTCCTTGGTGACTAGGGGTAAAATTTAAGGAAAAGCCATGTATTTTGTGTGACAACTTGGGTGCTACCTATTTGTCTTCCAATCCCGTGTTTCATACTCGGACCAAACATATTGAAATTGATTTCCACTTTCTTAGAGAAAGAGTAGAAGATAATTTGCTGGAGATTAGGTTTATTTCAAGCAAATATCATATTACAGATGGTTTCACAAAGGAACTTCCAGTCAAGAAGCGAAATGAGTTTAAGCATAATCTTAACCTTTCTAAAGGTTTAGATTAAGTGGGTGTGTTAGATGATGTATATGGTTTTTCCCTTTATACCGTATGTCATACGACTTGTGTATGTACATACCCCTTCCTTCATGTACTTTGTTGCCCTTTGGGCCTATATCAACACGCAGCCGGTATGAGCCCAAGTATTGTTCCACGCCAAAACTAATACATATAGCCTTGTACATGACCTCAGAATTTTTTAAACCTTCATATTATTAAAAACCACATCATTATTATAACTTATTTAGATAGTCCAATACAATACACACACCCATACCTGGATTTGAATCTTTATTATCTTCACTCATGCAAACATCTAGTTTAAATCATATTTGATATGTCGAATGAAGATAAATTGAAGTCCACATGCACATGTTGGCACAACAAACACACAAAATGACATGATATAAACAAGTCCTCGATTGGGGTGTCTACTCGTCATCACGTAAATACTTCTTCCGTTCCAAAATACTTATGTGGTTTTAGTTTAAATTCGAACTAAAACCACATCAAATACTACTTTTTTTAAAGGAGGGAGTAACACCTTTTTGCTGTTGTTTCAATCACTCCCGAAAAAATGGCGTTGCCGTGCATGGCGGCTTTGTCATGCGGCCATGCACGACAAAGAATCCTTTGCCGTGACCAGCTAGGGAGGAGCGCACGACAAATAAGACATGTACGGTAAAACGACTTAGGATTCACAACAAAGAAACATGGCTTGGCAAAGCCTAGAAAAGACACTCCGCAAAGACAAAATACATGGCAAAGGAAAGAAACAACCGACGACAAATAAAATACACGGCACACCATCACGTGGGTCCCATCACTTCAGTATAGTTGACGGGGCCGTGGTGACGGCAGTCTTTGTCGTGCGCCTCAGCGTCACACACGACAAAGTTTTGAAATACCTAAAAAAATTAGGCGCAAAATTTCCCCGCCATTTATTTTTATAATGCGCGAAATTGACCCGGCCGAATAAATCCACGCGGAAAAATCCTTTGACATGTGCCACACACGACGCATTTCACCAAACACACAGCAAAGCACTTTTTTCCAAAAAAAAACCTTGTTTTTGCCACCATTTTCTTTCGGCACATATTTTATCTCTAATATCACCCATATTGCATCTATGGACACTTTCAAACGTATGCTAGGTCCACGTCAAGACTTTGTAGGATTTGGGGGCTCTCGTGGTCATTCTTCGGCGAAAACACCGGTTTGTGGGCCTAGGAGTTCTACCCCCCATATTTCACCGCACGAGGTTCCACCAATATAATTTTTCATTGCTTTAGGTTTTTTTAGGCCATATATACATAGACACTTGTAGAAAACCAAGTTTGGGACCCAGTGACACATTCAAGCCCCTGGTATACCCGCAGCGGGACATTTCCACCTAGAGTTCCTGAAATCTGCTAAGTGTTATCGCCCGAATGTGAAGAAGGTCATATCGGGGATCTATGTCTTGCACAATTAGACCTTCCACCACACTTTCACACATATACTAGGTCGACATGCAAGTTTCCTAGGTACACATGCAAGTTTTAGTGGGTTTCCGAGGCACCGGGGTAATTCTCCAACGAAAGCACCCGTCTGTGGGCTCGGGCCGCAAGAGGTTGCACCAATGTACTTTTTCATTGGTTTAGGGTTTTTTAGGCCACAAAATATAAGGAAAACCATGTTTTGGACCCTATGGCACATTCTAGGCCTCGGTATTACCCGCAGCGGGACATTTCCACTTAGAGTTTCATGAATCTGCTAAGTGTTTTCGTCCGAATGTGAAGAAGGTCACACCAGGGAGCTATGTATTGCACCATTATACCTTCCACCACACTTTAACACATATCCTAGGTTCACATGAAATTTTTCATGGGTTCCGGGGCTCCAGGGGCCGGGTGATTCTCCGACGAAAGCACCTGTCTATGGGCCCAGGAGGTGTACCGCCCTAGATTTCTCCGCACGAGGTTCCACCGACATGATTTTTCATTGTTTTAGGTTTGTTTAGGCCATAGATACAAGGGAAACCAAGTTTGGACCCCCGTGGCACATTCTAGCCCCCGGTATACCCGCAGCGGGACATTTCCACCTAGAGTTCCAGAAATCTACTAAGTGTTATCGCCCGAATGTGAAGAAGGTCGCACTGGGGAGCAATGTATTGCACCATTAGACCTTCCACCACACTTTCACACATATCCTAGGTCCACATGCAAATTTTGGTGGGTTTCTAGGGCTCCGGGGGTCATTCTCCAGCGAAAGCACCTATTTGTGGGCCCGAGAGGTCTACCGCCCTAGATTTCTCCGCACAAGGTTCCACCAATGTATGTTTTCATTGGTTTAGGTTTTCTTAGTCCATAGATACAAGTAAAATCAAGTCTGGGACCCTGTGGCACATTCTATCCCCCGGGTATACCCGCAGCGGGACATTTCCACCTAGAGTTCCAGGAATCTACTAAGTGTTATCACTCAAATGTGAAGAAGGTCACACCGGGGAGATATGTATTGCACATTAGAACTTCCAACACACTTTCACACATATCCTAGGTCCACATTAAAGTTTCCTAGGACCACATGCAAGTTTTGGTGGGTTTCCGGGGCTACGGGGGTTATTCTCCGATGAAAGCACCTGTCTATAGGCCCAGGAGGTCTACCCCTAGCTTTCTTCGCACGAGGTTCCACCAATGTATTTTTCATTGGTTTAGGTTTGTTTATGCCATAGATGCAAGGAAACCCAAGTTTTGGACCTTGTGGCACATTCTAGTCCTCGGTATTACCCGCAGCGGGACATTTTCACCTAGAGTTCCAGGAATCTGCTAAGTCTTATCGCCCGAATGTGAAGAAGGTCACACCGGGGAGCTATGTATTGCACCATTAGACCTTCCACCACACTTTCACACATATCCTAGGTCCACATTCAAGTTTCCTAGATCCACATGCAAGTTTTGGTGGGTTTCCAGGTCTCCGGGGGTCATTCTCCGGCGAAAGCACCCGTTTGTGGGTCTGGGAGGTCTACCCCTATATTTCTTCCCACGAGTTTTCGTGAATGAATTTTTCATTGGTTTAGGTTTGTTTGGGCCATAGATACAAGGAAAACCAAGTTTGAAACCTCGTGGCACCTTCTAGCCCCCGGTATACCCGCAATAGGACATTTCCACCTAGAGTTTCAGGAATCTAGGACATAGATACATGACATATCAGGGAGCTATGTCTTGCACCATTAGACCTTCCACCATACTTTCATACATATCCTAGGTCCACATGCAAGTTTTGGTGGGTTTTTGAGACTGCGGGGTTTATTCTTCGGTAAAAGCACCCGTCTACGGACCTGTGAGGTCTACCCCTAGCTTTCTTCGCACGAGGTCTGCTACCCCGGCGGTCAACACCCAAAGCATGGTAAGTACAATATTAAATAATGTACATGTGAAAAAAGTTTTATTGTAATTAAAAATTAGAACTAATTATGCATATATATACATAGAGATTAAAATTTAAAAATTTAAATGTAAGCAAACATTTGCCGTGTGAGGCCTATGGTAAAGTCAGATATTTTCCGTGTTAGAAGAACAATGATACGTCCATTTTGCATCACTATTCTATATCATAATTTGCTTCTGTTTATTAATATATTTCATATTAAGAGGTGATTCTCATGTTGTTTCATCTATTTTTGCATGTTGGGTGATTCTTGGAGGATGAACTGCCGGAGTGAAGATTCTGATGAAAAAGCGGTGTCTAGATGCAATTTTCGCGAAGATCGGATAAATACCAGAAAATATATGGAAAATTATATTTTTCCATAAGACGAAGGAAGCCAAAAGGGGAGGCGGAGTTGGGCCACAAGGGCCCATCCCCCAGGCGTGGGCCACCCTGGGCCACACCACTAGGGGGTGTGGCCACCCTAGCCCACCTCTGGCTCCGCTTCTTCACCTATATCTTCCTCCCAAAACCCTAAAGTTTGGGGAGCGACCATAGAAAGATTCCGCCGCCTCTGCGGGGCGGAAACTACAGAGAGAGAGAAAGAGCTCTCCGGCAGACAAATTTCTGCTGGGGAAATCCCTTTCCGGAGAGGGGAGATCGTCGCCATCAACACCGTCATCAAGCTAGATAATACGTCGTAAACGTATCTATAATTTTTGATTCTCCGTGCTTATTTTATATCATTTGTCTTATATTTTGTCTACACTTTGAGGTATTTTTATTCACTTTCTGGAACTAACCCATTGACAAGATGCCGCAGTGCCAGTTGCCTGTTTTCTGCTGTTTTTGGTTTCAGAAAAGCTAAAAAATGAATATTCTCATAATTGGACGGGACAAAAGCCAAAGTTACTATTTTTCTGGAGCGAACACAGAGCCATAAGGACAGACGAAGGGGGGCCAGGAGGTGGCCACACCCTAGGGTGGCGCGGGTCCCCCTGGCCACGCCAATCCTAGGTGTGGGCCCCTCGAGGCTCCACCGACGTTGCCCTTTTGCCTATATATACGTCTCCTCGGGACGTAAACCCTCACGCGGAAAAAAACCCAGAAAAAGTTCCACAGTGCCGCCGCCACCGAAAGAGAGATTCGGGGGACAAAAGTCTCTGTTTTGGCATCCTGCCGGGATGGGGAATTGCCCCCGGAGCCATCTCCATCGATCTCCACCACCATCTCCATCGCCGTTGCTGACTTGAAACAACATGTGGGCCCCATGTGTGGTTTTGGTAATTAATGACAATCTCTATGGACTAATGCTTGTATCAAGTTGTACGTGTAGGAATTGTCCATAGGCAATGCTTGAACCATATGTTGGCTTCAAGGTTTGGAGAAGAAGTGAAGAGGATCACGTGGTGACCAAGGTGTTCAAAGAATGATCTCATGTGGTGACCAAGGTGTTCAAATAATGATCCACAGATTGGTCATGTGAGAGTTAAAGCTATGACAAGTATGTCTTGAAGAATAAGATGGAGTGATATCTCTGGTGTACCTTCAAGGCATCAACATAATGAAGAAAAGAAGAAATGATGTGCAAGCTAAATATGTGCAATATCTAGAAGATCTCATGCTTAAAGCTTGCCATCCTCGGTGATCATGGATCGATGAAGACAAGGTCAAAGTAAAGGTTTCCCCATGTTGTATGGGGGAGTAACTTGCAAGTCTTCATCAAGCAAGTGCGTAAAAGAGCAATCAAGAAAGGTGTTCCATCTTGAGAAGGACAAGATCGTATACATCAAGATCAAGTGGAATATGTGCAAGGCAAAGGTATGATATGGATAGGGTTTCTTTCTTACCGGTCTCGTGGTGTTAGTTGGGGAGACCGGTTTATAGGATAAACAACCGTACTATCAAGAGGGGTTCTCAAGTGAGTAACTCGATCATATCTTTCAAAGAGAGCTCAAACCTTTGCATACTTAGCATCATCCTTTCTTGGTTGATTATTTGGATCATATCCATGTGAGGTTCTAGAGCTTGTGGTAATATTCATAACAAGCTCTAGTTCATCAAAAACGGATTTCCCTTTTATATCATATTGCGTTTTTGATCTTTGAGGTTTTACGGTTTCTCACCAAGAGAGGTATCTCACATTATAATACATGAAATGTTCTCTCTTGGTGGTATCCAATATTTCCACTTTTTGTTGGGTATCCCTTGTTGTCATCTTTCCAACAAAATTGGTTTCGGGTCAATCAGAGTTTCCAAACTCTAGATATCGCCATTTGAAGTTTGCCTCTTATTTGGTCCTGACCGGAGTCTCCGGTCTGTGTGGACCGGAGTCTCCGGTGTAGTCCGGAGTTTCTGGATGTGTCTCCGGTGGTGACCTCAGAATCAGGGCTGGGACATACTGTATGGGGGTCCGGAGCCAGGTCCGGAGGCTACCCTGGAGTCTCCGGTGTTTCCTCAGTTCGGAGTCTCCGGTGTTGGAAGACCGGAGTCTCCGGTCTTGTTGGGTCTTGGATGGACCAGGTCATTCAGATGGGCGGTCCGGAGGCTGGTCCGGAGGTTGGGCCGGAATCCCCGGTGTAGACCGGAGTCTCCGGTCTGACTTTTCCCCAACGGGCAGAAAACGGTCAGAAATCTATGGGCCTATAAAAAGGGGCCCTTCTTCCCCAATGCAATAGCTCGAGTTTTACAGGCTTTCTCCTCCATTCTTGACCCTCTTGAGCTTGCTACCCCTTCAATCCCTCCCTTGATTCTTGCATATACTTTAGGGTTTGAAAGAGGAGATCTAGATCTATAATCCCACCAATCCATCTCTCCTCTAAGTGAGGGGAACATCTTGGGATCTAGATCTTGAAGTCTTTTGTGTATTTCCTCCATTGTTCTTCCTCTCTTATTCCCCCACAAGCTTTTGTAGCTTTGGTGGAATTTGGGATAGAAGGATTTGAGCACTACTTGTGTTCTTGCCATTTTCATTTGGTGCATCGGTTTGAGTTCTCCCCGGAGGATTTGGTGAGTGAAAGTTGAGAAGCTTTTTACTCTTGGGTTCTTGGAACCCTAGACGGTTTGTTGTTGTTGCAGGTTGTGGCCTTGGTGGCGTTTGTTGGGAGCCTCCAATTAAGTTGTGGAGAAGTGCCCCAACCTTGTGAGAGGTTCCGGTTTGCCACAGACAAGTGCACCAATAGTGGAAGCGTGGATCGATCCCATTGGTGTGAGATTCACCGGAGAATAAGGGAGGCCTTTTGTGGTGTTGGTGGTTTGATACCACCCCCTCTCCAAACGAGACGTACTCCGTGTTGGGAGGAACTCGGTAAAATATCGCTGTCCCCGCGTGCCTCGGTTATCTCTATACCCGAGCTCTTTACTTATGCACTTTACATTGTGATAGCCTTCGTGCTTGAAGTAATATATATCTTGCTATCACTTTGTTGCTTGTATTGCTTAGCATAAGTTGTTGGTGCACATAGGTGAACCTTAGTTGTTCTAGGTTGTGCTTTACAAAGTAAACACTAGTTTTATTCCGCCTTTGTTGAGCCACTCTAGGAAAAGTTTTAATCGCCTATTCACCCTCCCTCTAGGCGACATCTGTATCCTTTCAATTGGTATCAGAGCCCGGTCTCTCATTTGAGGCTTCACCGCCTTGAGAGTAAAGATGTCGGCTAGAGGATTAGTGCACAATGACATGTTCATATTCGATGGCACAAATTATGATATTTGGAAAACTCATATGCTTATTCATTTTCGGGACATGGACCCAAATTTGGAGCGTATTGTAGATATAGGTTTTTCTCCTCCTATGGATTTTAAAAATCTATCTTGTGAGGATGAGAAAAACTTATATCTCGATGCTCAAGCTTCTAATGTTCTTGTTAATGCTTTGAGCTATGTAGTTACATCTTCAATCATTCCTTTTTGGAGCGCTCATGAGTTATGGACAAAACTTCAAGATAAATATGTTTTGTCCAACATTATTGAGGATGATTGTGTTGCTTCCACTTCCGGTCGAGATGAGTTCTCATCCTCTACCACTTCACCAACATGCGACTCTTCACAAGGTAATGATTTGGTGAGTGGTGATAGAAATTGCAATTTAGATAGTGTGCTTACTATTTGTAATCCCTCATCTATATCTAGTTGCAATAATCTATCTTTGTACTTTAACACTTCTAGCACTACCAACTTCTTACTTGCTTGTGTTAATAGTCCTTGCATATCATGTAGAAATGACTTGAATAAATCTCATGATGATATGCTTGTATTATCTTGTTGCCATGATAAAAATGCTTCCATTTCCTCTAGTTCTTGTGTTGCTAACCATGTAGAGGAAACCGAAGATTCTATGGGCCAAGACATGGTTTTGAATGAAGCCACAAATGCAATCTCATCTTCACCTTCTTCCGGTACCCACCTATGATTTATGGCTAGGGATTCTAAGGTAACTCCTACTTTGGAACCCATTACCTCTTGTGATGAGGAGGATGTGGATAATGTGGAAGAAGAGCTTGATATTGATGATTTATATGAAAAGGGTGAGATTGTTTATCGTGCCCTTGTTAAAAAGGATATTGCTTGCTCTAACTTTGTTGAAGTCTTGTACTTTGCTATTTAGAGCAAAGAACATATTGATAAGTTAGAAACACAAATTGAGGTGCAGGATAACAACGTTGATAAAATGTGTAGTCTTGAGCGTGAGTATGCTAATATAATTGCAAACCTAAATAAAGCTCTTGAAGAGGAACAAACCACTAAGGAATATCTTGAGGAGACCTTTGCGTTAGAGCTATCTAGAGTAAAGGAATCTCATGATAGAGATCTTGAGGTGGCAAGTGATCTCAAAAGTAAAAATGATGAGACTCAAGTTGCTTATGCTAAACTCCTTGAGGATTTTGAGCACCTCAAAAATGGCTCTAGGGTCATAAAGGGTGAGATCAGCAAACTCACTGAGTCACATGAGCAACTTAAAGCTTCATATTCAAAAGAGCTTGCCAAGTTGCCCTCACCTCTTGCTAATAATGATGATGCTTGTGCTACTAACTCCATTTATTGTGAAGCATCTATTTCGAAGGAGAATGTTGAGCTAAAGGCTCAACTTGCTTTGCTAACTAGCAACTATGGGAAATTAGAAGAAATTCATGTTAAGCTCTCAAGCTCACATGAGGATATCCTAGTCTCCCATGGTAGGCTAAAGTTGGCTCATGAGGCCATCATGTCAAAGGTAACATCTAGTGGGACTCATGTGGACATTAGCACTATATCTACTCCAAATGTTATATTACCATGTGCTAGTCCTTGTAATTCATCCTCTCACAACCATGATATATCTCGTGATGAATTACATTCCGTGCCTTGTTGCTCTAACAATGTAGCATCTACTTCCTCTAGTACTTTTATTGAAACTAACCATGTAGAGGAAATCAAAAGGCTCAAGGCTCAAGTCACTTCTTTGAAGAATGACTTGAAAAAGGGTCATCAAGGGAAGGTCACACTCAACAAAATCTTGAGTGTGCAAAAATCCCCCAATGACAAGTGTGGGCTTGGATTCAACTCCAATGTCAAGAACAAGTCCACTATCAATTTGAAGCACAAGGACAAAAAGAAGAATGGCCAAGATCAAGTCAAGAATCTGCCAACATTATTTGCTTCAAGTGCAAGGAAGAAGGGCACCATGTTAGATCTTGCCCATTGAAGATAAAACCTCTTAGTGTGAAGCAACAAGGGAAGCGGCCTCAAGCTCCACCTCAAGTCATTAATGGGCCTCTTCCTAAGAGGACTACTCGAGCTCTTCCTCGAGTTGTGGCTTCACCTAAGAAGAAAGATGGCAAGAGAAGAACTTGCTACATATGTCGTGCAAAGGGGCATATTTCTTCCTCATGCACTATTGGTATCTCCTCATCCAACCCTATCATTATTGATGATGCTTATTCTCTTTGTAAGGATGAGGTTGGCAATGTGTTTGCCAAATTTGTTGGTGCTCTATGTGGGTTCAAGAAAAGAACCATTTGGGTTGCCAAGCCTATTGTGACTAACCTCTTAGGACCCAACTTGGTTGGGGACCAACAAGCCAAAACTTGATCAATAGGTATTGTTGGAGGGCATTGGAGTCTTGGCTACATAATGAAGAATTGAGGGATCTTCATCAATTATTATTGTCAAGCCAAGCCATTTGGATTATCATGATTATAGTATATTTCCAATGTTCCTCCTTGCGGTAACATATACTAAACTCTTTACATTGAAAGTTACTCACCCCCTTGTGCATGAGTTGGTTTTGTATCTTCCATGTGTTTGTACATGTTGTGCTATCCACTTAATTATCTTGAGGTATTAAGCATATTTGTGTATGATTAGGTGGCACTCCATGTATGTGTGTTTCTTGTGGTTGAGCCCTTCTTGATTATATTTGATATCTTATTTGGCTCTTATGAGAAATTAATGGATTATCCCATTTTGGGGGAGTGTTATGCTTGGGCATTCCACAATCCTAAAATTGTGTGTACATGAGGAATACCACCTAGTATTTATATTGGATTATTGTTTAATCTCTATGTGGTATAATCCTCATGAGAAATTTAAGTTTTATAATGTCCATTAATTATCTCTATATGTATCATTTTGCCTCGTGTTGGTTTTTTGGTAGTATCACGTTACGGGGGAGTCATAAGCTTAATGCATATTACAAATCCTAGAAAATGTGAATATTCGAGGTTGTGTCACTTAGAATTGATATTGATTATTATCTAGCTCCTATGTGACACATTTGCTCATACAAGTTCCAATTTGCTTGAATGACTTTATTGATCTTATTTTGGATCTTGTATATGAGAATGTTTCTTGGTATGTGTTTCCTCATATTTAGATATATATCCTCATGGAAACCATTTGCTTCAAGTTACTCTAATCACTAGTTATTGTGTGACTATTGGAAGCTACCAAGAATCTTGTTCGAAGTATCATGCTTAATCTCTTATATTTAGTTATATGCTTCTTGTTGTGACTATGATCTTGGATATCCATGCAAGCTACCTTGGGAAAATTATTCCCAATATTTCTTGTCCTTGGACAATGAGTACCCAACTTATGGTAGAATTTATTGATCATATTCACTTTGTCCCTTGCTTAATTTTATCCTATCTTTGGTCAAGAAAATGTTTTGTGTTGTCTCCCCAGCCTTCCTTGCTTTTTGTGGATCCTCTTATTTTATTGATATCCTCCTGTGTTTTACTTATTGTAGGTACTAGTGATGATCCCATTTGTGTGCATTTTGCATTTAAAAGGAAAATCCTACATAATGCACTATCCATGGGGGAGCTCTCCTATATTATTTAGAACACTCATATTTATGCTTCTTTTTTTGTTCCATATCATGTTTTATATGCTTGGAAGCTCAATCTTTTTGTTTTGGTATTTTGTGCCATCATGAAAAGTTTGGGGAGTTTGGTTTCTTGTTGGAACCTTGCTCTTTTTGGGAGTTGGTTTTGTCTCATTCCTTGTTTCATGTTTTGTCTATTTTTAGAATGAGATAAATCCTTGAGCATTTGTGTTCTTATATATCTTTTGCTCTTTGGATTTTCCCTAGTTTATTTATTGAACTTGTGAATCTTTCATGTGTTGAATTGGTTCTTTGATACAATTTGGACACCATTTGTCATGTCTCACTCTTGTGCATGACATCTCGGTTTACTTGGTGCTTTTGTTCAAATTGTATCTCCTTTTTGTTTCTTGAAATCCTCGTGCATGCATATTTACTACATGTTTATATTATGGCATGTTTGCTTTCTTTGATCCAATGTATAGGGAAAACTCCACCAAATCCCATCGTCTAAGTTGTGCATGAAATTCAATTTCATATCAATATGCACATATTTATGTGGAGTCTCTCCTATGTATTGTAGTTGCACTAACTACATTGGACCCAATAAGTTTGGGGACCATTTTGTACTTAATTGTGTTTTAGGTACATTGGAGATATATTGGATGTTTGTCTCTCTTTTTGAAGAAGTGGTGCTTATAAGAAAATTTGAGGCAAGCTATAGGATGATCAACGAATTCCTATCCTCTACATCCTACCAATTATATCTCGGTAACAAGTATCTCTTCCTCATGCATATTTATATTGCTTCCAACCTTTTATAGGTTGCATCTTGGCATGAATTTTTGTTATTATATTTATTGATTGTATCTCTAGACATGGTATTAATAGGACTCTCTATTTTATATGTGCATAAGTTGAGATGAGTGCATATAATTGGGACTATACAAAATCATGCATATGATCCACCAATTCCAAATATGTCAATCTAGCAATTTTATTGCCTATCTTTTCCTCAACTTCTGTCATGTGCAATAGTGAAATTTTGCTAGTTGATTTCTCCTTGTGATACTTGTTTCCTTTCTCCATATATTCCAACTTTCTCCTTTTCCCTTGGTGATAGTTGTAACGTATGGGGTGTGTTGGTTGTTGAAGCTCATCGATGTACAATAAGATATTTGAGCCTTTTGGCCATGCCTTCAAGAAAAATCTTATTGGTATTGTCATGACTTAATTTTGGATATCTTTCTCTATTGATTTTAAGTATCTACTTTGTGTGTACATGTTTCTTTGTGGATCAATATCTTTGCAAGATTGTTTACTTAGAAACTTATACACATGAAAGAGGTTACTCATTTTTTTCTTGATATCTTCCTTGTTTCGTGTGTGTTGTATCGTCATACTAAGCAATATAATTCATTGAAGACTATGTGGATATGCAATGATCATCCTTGTACTAGTATTATAATATGCTTTGTCATGCATCTCACACATCCTTGTGGTTGAGCCCGCTAATATGTTGTCTCTTACTTATTGCTCAACCATTTGTTTCTTGCAAATTTTATGCCTTGGTATTTGCTCATTTGCACTAAGCTGTTTTATAAGTAAAATAGAGGAAGTGAGGATTCCATGTTGTGCACATTGTATTCACATACAAAAACCTAATGTTGCACATACCTTGGGGAGCTTCCTAGTTTTATTTATAGCATCACTTTGTGATTATCATATTTGTTCTCTCATGCCTTGTATTGTTAAAATGGAGTTGGATGAGTCAGGATTCCATGATTATGCACTTTGTTCCCAAATGCAATTATCATAATTAGTGCATTATCTTTGGGGATCTCATCTAATTCATTCAATAATGCTCATTTGTCTTCTTTCTCATTTATTGTGCCTTAAATGTTTATGGAGGAGTGAGGATTCCATATTTGTGCATTTTTTGTATTAAAATACGCCGATTTTAAAGTATGCACAAATCTTGGGGAGCTTCTCTATTTTATTTAAGCATTTATTTGATCTTTCATTTGTTGTGGTTTAAATACTTATGGAGGAGCAAGGATTCCATATTTGTGCATTATGTATTCCAATGCATTTATTTTAAATTGTGCACAAATCTTGGGGAGCTTCTCTATTTGTTATTTAAAACACTCATCTATTCGTATCATAATATCTTGTTGTTTCCATTTGGATTCATTTGTTGTTTTCAATTGGTTTGTCGGATCTTGTGATTGCTTACATCATTTGTTGATGCTTATTTTATTTTATTTATTTAGGCAATCTTTGGGTCCTCGATATAGTTCTACTTCCTCCCAATTATTCATCATTGGATATGTGCGAATGCACACATTTGGAGGATTTATCACTATATTGGTCTTCTAGAACTTGTCACCCATTTCGGCAATCGATGCCAATGGGGGAGAAGTTTTAGAGGGTTTAAGGGAAATGGTTTATGCCTTGAGTTTGTTCTCAAGCATTTTGCCTTTCATGCTCTTGCATTTTTGTTGTTGCTTAGCATGTGGTATATAGAGGAAACTCCACCAATGATATTGATTGGCAATATATGTAATGAAATTCAAGTTCATCACACATGCATAGATTGTGGGGGAGTTTGCTCTATATATGGTGATGGTAGCAATATCACATACTTGTGTAGTATTTGATATTGGCGCTACCATTTTATTTGTTAAAATTCCTTATATAAACCCTTTCAAAGGGATTGTCATCAATTACCAAAATGGGGGAGATTGAAAGAACATGTGGGCCCCCATGTGTGGTTTTGGTAATTAATGACAATCTCTATGGACTAATGCTTGTATCAAGTTGTACGTGTAGGAATTGTCCATAGGCAATGCTTGAACCATATGTTGGCTTCAAGGTTTGGAGAATAAGTGAAGAGGATCACGTGGTGACCAAGGTGTTCAAAGAATGATCTCATGTGGTGACCAAGGTGTTCAAATAATGATCCACAGATTGGTCATTTGAGAGTTAAAGCTATGACAAGTATGTCTTGAAGAATAAGATGGAGTGATATCTCTGGTGTACCTTTAAGGCATCAACATAATGAAGAAAAGAAGAAATGATGTGCAAGCTAAATATGTGCAATATCTAGAAGATCTCATGCTTAAAGCTTGCCATCCTCGGTGATCATGGATCGATGAAGACAAGGTCAAAGTAAAGATTTCCCCATGTTGTATGGGGGAGTAACTTGCAAGTCTTCATCAAGCAAGTGCGTAAAAGAGCAATCAAGAAAGGTGTTCCATCTTGAGAAGGACAAGATCGTATACACCAAGATCAAGTGGAATATGCGCAAGGCAAAGGTATGATATGGATAGGGTTTCTTTCTTACCGGTCTCGTGGTGTTAGTTGGGGAGACCGGTTTATAGGATAGACAACCGTACTATCAAGAGGGGCTCTCAAGTGAGTAACTCGATCATATCTTTCAAAGAGAGCTCAAACCTTTGCATACTTAGCATCATCCTTTCTTGGTTGATTATTTGGATCGTATCCATGTGAGGTTCTAGAGCTTGTGGTAATATTCATAACAAGTGCTAGTTCATCAAAAACTGATTTCCCTTTTATATCATATTGCGTTTTTGATCTTTGAGGTTTTACGGTTTCTCACCAAGAAAGGTATCTCACATTATAATACATGAAATGTTCTCTCTTGGTGGTATCCAATATTTACACTTTTTGTTGGGTAGCCCTTGTTGTCCTCTTTCCAACAAAATTGGTTTCAGGTCAATCGGAGTTTCCAAACTCTAGATATCGCCATTTGAAGTTTGCCTCTTATTTGGTCCTGATCGGAGTCTCCGGTCTGTGTGGACCGGAGTCTCCGGTGTAGTTCGGAGTTTCCGGACGTGTCTCTAGTGGTGACTTCAGAATCAGGGCTGGGACATACTGTATGGGGGTCCGGAGCCAGGTCCGGAGGCTACCCCGGAGTCTCCGGTGTTTCCTCAGTTCGGAGTCTCCGGTGTTGGAAGACCGGAGTCTCCGGTCTTGTTGGGTCTTGGATGGCCCAGATCATTCAGATGGGCGGTCCGGAGGCTAGTCCGGAGGTTGGGCCGGAATCTCCGGTGTAGACCGGAGTCTCCGGTCTGACTTTTCCCCAACGGGCAGAAAACTGTCAGAAATCTGTGGGCCTATAAAAAGGGGACCTTCTTCCCCAATGCAATAGCTTGAGTTTTACAGGATTTCTCCTCCATCCTTGACCCTCTTGAGCTTGCTACCCCTTCAATCCCTCCCTTGATTCTTGCATATACTTTAGGGATTTGAAAGAGGAGATCTAGATCTACAATCCCACCAATCCATCTCTCCTCTAAGTGAGGGGAACATCTTGGAATCTAGATCTTGAAGTCTTTTGTGGATTTCCTCCATTGTTCTTCCTCTCTTATTCCCCCACAAGCTTTTGTAGCTTTGGTGGAATTTGGGAGAGAAGAATTTGAGCACTACTTGTGTTCTTGCCATTTGCATTTGGTGCATCGGTTTGAGTTCTCCCCGGAGGATTTGGTGAGTGAAAGTTGAGAAGCTTTTTACTCTTGGGTTCTTGGAACCCTAGACGGTTTGTTGGTGTTGCAGGTTGTGGCCTTGGTGGCGTTTGTTGGGAGCCTCCAATTAAGTTGTGGAGAAGTGCCCCAACCTTGTGAGAGGTTCCGGTTTGCCACCGACAAGTGCACCGATAGTGGAAGCGTGGATCGATCCCATTGGGGTGAGATTCATCGGAGAATAAGGGAGGCCTTTTGTGGCGTTGGTGGTTTGATACCACCCCCTCTCCAAACGAGACGTACTCCATGTTGGGAAGAACTCGGTAAAATATCGCTGTACCCGCGTGCCTCTGTTATCTCTATACCCGAGCTCTTTACTTAAGCATTTTACATTGTGATAGCCTTCGTGCTTGAAGTAATATATATCTTGCTATCACTTTGTTGCTTGTATTGCTTAGCATAAGTTGTTGGTGCACATAGGTGAACCTAGTTGTTCTAGGTTGTGCTTTACAAAGTAAACACTGGTTTTATTCCGCCTTTGTTGAGCCACTCTAGGAAAAGTTTTAATCGCCTATTCACCCCCCTCTAGGCGACATTTGTATCCTTTCATGACTCCAATGATGAGGAGGGAGTAGTTCTCCCTCGAGTCTAAGGGCTCTATCGGTAGCTATGTGTTCATCTCTCTCTATGCATGATCTTATTGTGATCATGAGCTTTGTAATCTAGTTGAATAAGTAGATCTACTCTGCTACTCAAGTGCTTTAATTTTTGTAATCTCTGCTTATTCCCATGTGTGTGAAGTTGACAGCGTGCACTTCGTGGTGGCACTTAGGCCAGAGTTTATAAATACATATCATGAGTATATTTTGAGTTGGTTTCCTCTATGAAATTGTGGTGTTTGAAGGAACCATCTAGCGCTCAAGGTGAAAATGTGGGGTTATCTAGATGGGGATTGCAAACTTTAAGGAGTGCTTTTGTAGCCCTGCCATGGATTGGAATTATCCAACCAGAGAGTAGTTTACAGTAGCATAATGAAGAGAAGATATTTGTATGAGAGTGTCCACTAGTGAAAGTATGAGCCCTAGGCCTTGTTTCTAAACATTAAAACACCGTTCACAACTAGATCTGTACATGTTTGCTTGCTTCCAGTCTCTTCCACCCCGTCAATTTCTTTTCTAGCACCGTTGTCTTATAATCATCCATACTACTTATATTTCACTATCTCTTCGCCGAACTAGTGCACCTATACACCTGACAAGTATATTGGGTGTGTTGGGGACACAAGAGATTTCTTGTATCTTGATTGCAGGGTTGATTGGGAGGGATACCTTTGACCACTTCCTCCCTGAGTTCGATAAACCTTGGGTGATCCACTTAAGGGAAACTTGCTTCTGTTCTACAAACCTCTACACCGGGAGTCCCAACACTGTCTACAAGAATAGAAGCATGTGTAGACATCAAGCTCTTTTCTGGCGCCATTGCCGGGGAGGTAAGGTAAAAGGTACTCACATCCTCTGGCTACTAAGCTATCTTTTAGTACTATTGCTGGTGTGTGAGTGCTCGAAGTTATTTCATTTAGACTCTGCAATTATATCTTTTTGTTTCTTGTTTTTATTTTCACTAGTTAGGCTTAATGGAAAACAACAACAAAATTAGAGAGCTTTATAGTATTTATCTTCATTTAGGACATGAAGTGTTTGAAGAGAAAATTTAAAAACCTATGGAACTTTATTTTCATGCTAATAGCAATGTTATTAGTATGAATTCTTTGAATGCCATTATTGCTAATACCATGGAAATATCTAATCTTGGGGAAGCTAGTTTTTATGAAAATGATGTTTTTAGTTCCCCAGCTTTAGAGGAAATTTTGTGTTATGATGATACTATACCTCCAATATATGATGATTACAATGATGAATATGATATTTCTAGTCCACATACTATTGAGGAGAAAATTAATTATGATTACAATATGCCTCCTATATTTGATGATTATGGTGATGAGAATAATAATGATAGCTATTTTGTTGAATTTTCTCCCACTACAATTAATAATGCTTATGTGGAGAGTAATAATTATTATATGCATGTGGCTCATGATAAGAACGTTTTATGTGATAGTTATATTGTTAATTTTATTCATGATGCTACTAAAAGTTATTATGATAGAGGGAAACATGGTTTTATGCATCTTAATAATATTAAGTTTCCCCTCTTTATGTTGAAAATTTTAAAGTTGCATTTGTTTTGCTTTCGTATGCTTGTTGCTTTGTGCTTTCATGACTTGTTTCTTTACAAGATTGTTTTTCATAGGAAGTGGGTTAGACTTAAATTTGTTTTATATTTGCTTATTGATGCTCTCTTTTGCTTCAATTCATATTTCATATGTGAGCATCATCGAAATTATCATGCCTAACTGAAAGGCGTTAAAGAAAAGTACTATTGGGAGATAACCCAAGTTATTTTTATTTCAGTAAGTTTTTCTTTTGTTGAGTCTTGGAAGTTATTGCCTCTATAATAAACTCTCCTTATCCTTTTTGTGTGGTTTTTGTGCCAAGAATAACCTTTAATGAGAGAGAAGTAAGATTTGGGGAAGTTGTTGTCCTAAAAAAGATTTTTGTGCTTCACTGTAAAAATTTGTGAAAAATCTCAGTACGTTGGATTGAGCTGTAATTTTCTGAACTTATGCCCCAAGTTATTATATAACTTTCATTAGTTCAAAACTTTTCGATTTGAGCAACAGAAGGTCTTCAAAAAAATCAGTTTTTACCTGCTGGTATGTTTTGACAGATTTCTGCCATTATTTGCATTTACCTCTTATCGGTTTCTTTTTGAGTTCTCTGTGATCACTTGAGCCTTTAAAAGTAATTGCTACAGTAATTTTGTGTTTTAATGGAAGTTTTACTTGATTTGAAACTGAACCCAAAGACTTATTATCTTGAATACACTAATGTTGCTAATGAAGATTGTGTGAAGTTTTGTATGAAGGAAATTTTCAAGTGTAGGGAAAGAACAATGTGATGAGATGAAGAATGGACAAAAGCTCAAGCTTGGGGATGAAACCCATGTCACCCCAAGAAATATTCAATAGGTACAAGAGTCAAAGCTTGGGTATGCCCAAGGCATCTCCATCTTCATCAACAAAAATCTCAGGTCTTCTTTCAAGACACTTTATTTTTATTACTTCATGCTCTATTATGTTGATATTGGAGAGTATTTGTTTTTGTTTTTGTTTTATTTTGCTTTGTTTGCTGCAATAAGTTTGTTGGATCCCAGCACACTTCTTTTGGAGATACACACACTCCATTTTCATTGCCTAGAACACTCTAGTTTTCACTCTTATTGTTCCATGAGTGTTCACTTTTGCTAGCACCGTGTTTAGCCTTAATTTTCTTATGCTTTTTGCTTAGAACTTTTTAGTTCTTCTTTGTGGATTTGTGAGACATGCTCACTGATCTTTATTGAGTATTATCTTTGTGAGTTGTTTCAAATAAGTCGTTTGGTGTTGGAAAAGAGTAGGAAGTTTCATGCTTAAGTGGTACAAAAGGGAGCTTGCTTTGACTGTGACTTAGACTTTATCATATCATGTTAGATGTTGCTTTGACCATATGATTAGTGATTATTGTTGTAGCATGACTTGTTCCAAACAATTGAGATTGCTTAATGTTCCTTGAAAGAATCATGCGTTGTTTTAGCATATAAAAGCATGGTATTGTGGTATTCTCCTTTGATGCTTTGTTTAGGTTGACTTGGCACATGATCACACCATGTTATTACTATGAACCAGTCACCTTATCCTCTATGATCATTTATTTTTTGACTTGTGGTACCACTTTATCCTTTGATTGATAATGTTTTATCGCTCTGCATGATCATGGCCATTATTGCTCTCTTAGTTGGTCACTCCCAGTCTTTGCTAGCCTCCACTTGTACTGAGTATGATCTACTCATGCATCCAGCTCCTAAGAAACCAAGTTATTCCAAAGTGTCCACTATAATTTCCTATGCATGGTGTGTTACACCATTCCAAGTATATTCTTGTTTATCTATCTTCCAAATTAAACTTGTTATGTGAAAATTAGTGATTAAATCTCTCACAAACTTGATGGCACACTTTATTTTTCTTGCCCCTAATAAACTTGAACCATTATGACCATCTATGTTGCTTATATGCTTGCAAATTATAAGTTGGGAGTTAGCAGAACCATGTTGTCATGGGGAATGCTTTCAACATTGCACTTATTCTATTCAGTTGATATCATGTTCTTTTGTTTATGGATCTCGGCAGTGTGAAATAAAAGGGGAGGTTGTAAGCTCATGGAGTTTGTATATGTGTTGGAGAAACACATGGGCGGCTAGCCTAATCCATGCCTAATCATGGTGCAAACTTGCAGCATAACCATAATAAGCATTCTGTGAAGCATCCTCAATAAAAACTATGCAAATAGCAAATAAAAGATCGCTGAGATGCTCATTGTCTATTGCCTTGTAATTTTGATATGGGATATCTCCTATGTCATGGGGAAGGGGTACCTCGTTGGCGGTTCTCTATGATACACATATACTTACAATGACAATAACTTGCTTGCGACCAAAGTTGAGTAGCATGAGGTTTGGTACTCATACGCAAGGGGCATGGGATTTTCAACTTATAACTTGTCAAGTATATACTCATATTTGTGTCACTTTAACCTTAATCACTTCAAGATGCTTATGATAGGGACAATGAGAGCTCAAAGCTAGTAAGTACCATAATTTTTGGAAGCTCTTTATGAAACTTGAAATCCCTAGTTCCCTCTGTGAAGGGCCTTTCTTTTTTACTTTTATGTTGAGTCTCCATCTTCTATCTTTATGCACTAGTTAAGAGAGCATAGTTGTAATTCTTAGTTCAATGTGCATTGCCACAAAACTTATTGATTGATTCATAATTTTGGTATTATTTGTTCTTAAATTATTTGTATCTAGTCACCCTTATAAACTTTGAAGGTGTCATATGCATTTATGTTTTGCTAATCCATGAAGTACAAGCTGAATACCACTCTTGATATGTTTTCTATATGTGAAACAAACAAATGTCTTTCAATGCATTGTTATTCATGATCTTTTGTTTGTACCTTTTCATGTTGCAACATAGTTGCTTTGTCTTATTGTTAGAACTATATCTTTCATGCTTATGTTAGAGTACTTTGATCCCATCTATCAATGCTTTACAATATCTTGATCAAGATTGTGATGGTGTATGTCACCTCAAAATTATTATTTTTATCACTTACCTACTCTAGGACGAGCAGGAGTTAAGCTTGGGGATGCTTGATATGTCGTAAACATATCTATAATTTTTGATGCTCCATTCTTGTTTTATATCATTTGTCTTATGTTTTGTCTACACTTTGAGGTATTTTTATACACTTTCTAGAACTAACCCATTGACAAGATGTCGCAGTGCCAGTTGCCCCTTTTTCTGCTGTTTTTGGTTTCAGAAAAGCTAAAAAGTGAATATTCTCGGAATTGGACGGGACAAAAGCCAAAGTTACTATTTTTCGGAGCAAACACAGATCCAGAAGGATAGACGAAGGGGGGCCAGGAGGTGGCCACACCCTAGGGTGGCGTGGGTCCCCTGGCCGCGCCAGCCCTAGGTGTGGGCCCCTCAAGGCTCCACCGACCTTTCCCTTTCGCCTATATATACGTCTCCTCGGTACGTAAACCCTAACACGGAAAAAATCTAGAAAAAGTTCTGCAGCGCTGCCGCCACCGAAGGGGAGATTTGGGGGACAAAAGTCTCTGTTCCGGCACCCTGCCGGGACGAGGAATTGCCCTCGGAGCCATCTCCATCGATCTCCACCACCATATCCATCGCCGTTGCTGACTCCCATGATGAGGAGGGAGTAGTTCTCCCTCGAGGCTAAGGGCTCCACCGATAGCTATGTGTTCATCTCTCTCTCTATGCGTGATCTTATTGTGATCATGAGCTTTGTAATCTAGTTGAATAAGTAGATCTACTTTGCTACTCAAGTGCTTTAATTATTGTAATCTCCGCTTATCCCCACGTGTGTGAAGTTGATAGTATGCACGCCGTGGTGGCACTTAGGCCAGAGTTTATAAATACATATCATGCGTACATTTTTAGTTGGTTTCCTCTATGAAATTGTGGTGTTTGAAGGAACCGTCTAGCACTCAAGGTGATAGTGTGGGGTTATATAGATGGGGATTGCAAACTTTAAGGAGTGCTTTTGTAGCCCTACCGTGGATTGGAATTATCCAACCGGAGAGTAGTTTAGAGTAGCATAATGAAGAGAAGATATTTATATGAGAGTGTCCACTAGTGAAAGTATGATCCCTAGGCCTTGTTTCTAAACATTGAAACACCATTCACAACTAGATCTGTTACATGTTTGCTTACTTCCAGTCTCTTCCACCCCGTCAAGCTCTTTTCTGGCACCATTGTATTATAATCATCCATACTACTTGTATTTTACTATCTCTTCGCCGAACTAGTTTACCTATACACCTAACAACTGTATTGGGTGTGTTGGGGACACAAGACACTTGTATCTTGATTGCAGGGTTGCTTGAGAGGGATACCTTTGACCACTTTCTCCTTGAGTTCGATAAACCTTGTGTGATCCACTTAAGGGAAACTTGTTGATGTTCTACAAACCTCTTCACTTGGAGGCCCAACACTGTATACAAGAATAGAAGCGTGTGTAGACAACACTAGACTTCATCGGGATCATCATCATCCACACCACCATCTCCACCAGCACCATCATCACCACTCCATTCCGCTGAAACAATTGTGTTGAATCTTGCATAGTTCTTAGGGGAAACTTTCCCGGTGTTAATTAATTTTGTAGTTGATGCTTGTGAGTGGAACCATTGAACCATTGCCTATGTTTAGATTGTTATTCATCATCATATCATCTATGATCTTGATCCATATGATGCCTCATGAGTAGTTCACTTAGTTCTTGAGGACATGGGAGAAGTCTTGTTGTTAGTAGTGGAATTGTGTTGAGGTATTATTCAATGGTTAATATTTAAGTTGTGGTGCTATTCTTCTAGTGGTGTCATGTGAACGTCGACTACATGATACTTGGCCATTTATGGGCCTAGGGGAATGCATTGTGTATTTGGCTACTAATTGTGGGGTTGCTGGAGTGACAGAAACCTGAACCCCCGTTAGGAAACCTTTGCACGAGGGAGTGTAGGATCTCAGAGTTTAAGGCTGTGGTTAGGTTTTTATCTTAATTGCTTTCTTGTAGTTGCGGATGCTTGCAATGGGTTTAATCAAAAGTATGTATTAGTCCAAGTAAGGTCAGTACATTAGCAGAGGTTCACTCACACAACACTTATCAAAACAAAGAAGATTAATCAACTATATGAAGCGCAAACACTTGACAGTATTTGAAGGGAATATGCCCAAGAGGCAATAATAAAGTGGTTATTATCGCATTCCTTATTTATGATAAATGTTTATTTTGCATGCTATAATTGTATTAATACGGAAACGTTAATACATGTGTGTTTAATAAACAAAAAGGAAGTTCCTAGTTATGCCTCTCTTATAAACTAGCTCGTTGATTAACAAAATGATCAAAGGTTTCCTGATCATAGACATTGGATGTTGTTAATAACGAGGTCACAACATTCTTGGAATGATGTGATGAACATTCGTCCGAAGTATAGCATTACGATCAAGGTCATTGTTTTTATATTGCTATAACATCATACGAAGTAATCTTAGTCCTTAGACCATGAGATCATGTCAATCACTAACACCGAAAACTATCTTGATAACATCAAACGTCACACCGTAACAGGGTGACTATAAAGATGGGTTCAGTGCTACTAAGGTGTTATGTTGAGGCTCATGGATCAAGAGTGTAATTTGTCCATCCCGATGACGGAGAGATATACTCTGGGCCATCTCGGTGATATCACATTAGTTAGCTTGCAAGGAAGTGATTTGATCACTAGAATGTTATATGACGGGAACGAGAAAAGATTACATGTCGGAACGATATCAAACTAGGTATGGAGATACCGATGATTAAATCTTGGACATGAAATATATCGTGAGACAAAGTGATTGAGTTACATGCGTATAAGGTTCACACGATCACAGAAGTCATCGTTGAATATGTGGGAGTCAGTACGAATCTCCAGGTCCCGCTGCTGATTATTGATCGGAGAGGGGTCTCGATCATGTCTACATTATTGGTGAACCGTAGGGTGACACACTTAAGGGATACCGACACCATTTGGAACAAATAATATGCCAGAGAAAGAAAAAGGAAAGCGCAGGAATTTATTTCACTAGACACCGGAACTGTTTCGGTTGAAATTGCTGAAACTGGTTCTGCATGTGAAATTAAAATGTTATAAGGGGTTTTATGTGAATGTTTGTTAATTAGAGTAATTAAAAAATTCTGAATAAATAAATAAAAGAGTTTTATTTAAATGAGAGCTTGCATTAAATTTGGTGGAAATTTAATGCATGTGAGTGGATTTTTTTAGTGGAGGCTCTTTTATGGGAGTGGAGGCTTTTCATTTTGAGTGGGAGCTCCACCCACATGAATGTGGAAGAGGTGGGGGCATCCACCATGGCTGGGCGCCATGACCCTTGGGGTGCCCCCTCTCCTCCTCTCAAAGCACACCTCCTCGCGAATGATCTCTCTCCCCCTTTAGAATTTCTCATGGTCTCGGATCAGCGAGATACATGTTCTCGGTGGCTTTTTCTGGAAGGATTTGTTGCTTACGCTGCTTCGCTGGAGCAAGGGCGCAGAGGTTGTCGGTGTACCCGAACGTGTGTGCGATCACGGATGCACCACTGCTTTGCGGTGCTGGACTTGATGGTGCTGGACTGGCTGGACCAGATGGACTTCATCACGATCTTGAGATCGGCAAGCGTTCGACTATATAATCCACGAGTACAACCTCATTAATGCTATTCGGTCTTTGAGGGTATGTATTCCATGGATATATATCCACCAGTTGCTTGTATCTAGTAGATAGATCTTGGTACTTAGTTGTTCCCATCGTAGGATTTTTTTTTGTTTTCTATGCTGCGAACCCTACAGTGGTATCAGAGCCGGATCTATGCGTAGATGCTTTGCACGGGTAGTAACATATGTATATGTGGGTGATGATGATCATTTTATTTCTTATTAGTTGTATTTTTGATATTGGTGGCATAGTGGGATGAAGCGGCCCGGACAAACTTTACATGTCCTCGCACATGAGACCTGTTCCACGCTTGACATGCAACTAGTTTTGCATAAGTGGCTAACGAGTGTCTGTCTCTCCTACTATAGTCAATATCTAATCTGCAACGAGTTTTCAACAAATTGGTTATCCTCATTGTGGTTCATGTTCGTAGGTAAGAACGGTTCTATCTTCGAAAGCCCTAAGCCACGTAAAACTTGCAATGGATAAATTAGAGGCGTCTAGTTTAGATTGTTGCTGGGCTAGTGTCATGATATGGTAATGTTGTAAGTAGAAGTATAAGTCCATACTCTTACAACACAAATAATGTGTAAGTTCCATAGACCTTGGCCTTACACATAGAGGTATGATGATGATCATACCATGATACACATGATGGATAACAAGTGCAAGAACCATATCATTTCACTTATTTACATGTGATGTTTGTTGCATCTTATATTGGTTGTTTGGCGTTTTATTAGAATAATAAGACGATCCCTCATTTATATATCAAGATAAAAAATGTGTTCTCCCTTAAGTATGCACTGATTATGTTTCTTCGCTCCAAGACATCACGTGATGATCGGGTGTTCTTGGATCCACGATCATAATTCATGGTGTAAGATAGTTACACATACGAATACTAAGGTTCTTACTTGATAAGCCTAGCATGTACATACATGGACTCGAAACACAGACTAAAAGGTTAAGCATGAGTCATATGGAAGATATGATGCCCATTTGATGCTCACCTTTGAAGCTACACGGACTCACATGATGATCGGACTTGGTGTAGTGAATTTGGTTCATGTAATCACCAAAAAGACACAAGTGATGTCATTTTTGAGTGGGAGTTCATTTCTAATTTGGATTAGTAGAACTCAATTTATCATAAATTAAATCAAAGTGAATTTGCATAATTTGTTGTAGTCGGCATTCGTTCACCACCTTATGCTTAGTTGTAATTGAGATAATAGAACTATAGAATTCTGGATATTTACTTTACGAACTGGTATCGTATTGTGTTGAGTGTCAATCTAAAGTTTAAAGTCCTATTGCAAACTTTCAGCAAACTCTGTTTACTCTATGAAGTTTAATAATTAGTATTAAATCTAGAGTGCCAATTCCAGTGTTAGTATCTAAAGTATCATGTTTGCCTCCATGATTCTTGATTTAAATATCGAGATTATCTAGGAGCTGAAAGAATTGTTTCATAAACCATCATGTGTGGCAGATATAACGATATTTGAAACAATGTTTTGGTTGCAATATGATAGAGTATAATATATGTTCTCATATTGGATGAGAATTTGCAAAGGTTGGAGATGCTAGACATCCTAATCATCCAAAAGGGTTTTGGAAAGTGATGTTATACTCACGATTCGCCTTTATAAGCTACATTGGCTTAATCATGAAAGTCGTCATGATAAGGATGAGTAGAAGATGTATGTAAAGTGTTTACTACACTAAAAGATTACTAAAGAATGAATTTTGAAAGAATGTCGATAATTTGATGATGGTGATCTACTTCAAAGTGCAAGTACAAAGGTATTATTATTTGAATATACACGCTTTGGACTATGTGTCATGTATATGGCGCCACTGTTGATGTTGATAGATTTTTTTAAAAAAGGGAAAGGAAATGCTGGAAGAGAATCTATAAAATATATTTGGCATAAAAGAAAAGATTGGAAATATCCAGTTTAGGTATATAGATGATATACATGTTATGGTTGTATTCTTTGCTTGTTAAACAATGTGGTTCTTGGGTATTGGATACCGAATTGGTTGGTATGAAATTTCATACAGAACGACGCAATTCATAAACCACAATGGCCTAAGTAACTAGCAATAGAATATGTGATGATGTTCATCGAAAACAAACAACCCGTTGTTTGTATTTCTCGTTGACATCAAAGCTTGCCTTCAAGATTTGTTTTAATAATAGTTATTTAAATCATGTATTATGAGAACAAAGATTGTTCAAATAATTACTGTATTCCATATAAGATGGATGATTTACAAATCTAGTTGGAGAAATCACATCCATAAAACTAATGCTAAAATGTCGCAAGACAAATGATTGGAAGATCACTTACAAAGTGACATCGCCGTTTAAATTATATTGGAAAGAAAGCATGAAGAAACTCCATTTCATGGATTTTTTGAGTCTTTGATTTGATCAAATAACGCTTGTGAGACTTTTCTCAGGATAATTAAAACTTTGTTCAAAGGCCAAAGAAGAACGATCGACTAAATAATTGGAATTTATACATATCGATGTATGTAGTCCATTATGTGTAGTCGTAAGCGAAGGATTTCAACTTCATATGCTTTCTCCGGAAATTTGAGTGAATATTCACTTAATGAGAAAGAAGTATGAAATATTTGAAAATGTTCAAAGACTTTCAAGATGAAGTTGAAAATCATTGTAACAAGAAAATAAATGATTTATGATTTTATTATAAAGGGATTTATTTGAGTTGCAAGTGTAACTAGAAAATAAATGATTTATGATTTTATCATAAAGGGATTTATTTGAGTTGCAAGTTTAGCAAAACACCTAGATTTACATCTCCCGAAACACTATAGGAAGATGGAACCTTGTTTGACATGGTTGGATCAAAGGTGTTATTTATAAAACTTCCATTATGTTTTAAAAGATTAAAGTTTTAGAGACTACCGATTTTACACTCAAAATAGCTCCATCTTGATCCGTTGAAATGACACCTGGTTTGGGGTAAAACCCAAGTTGTCCTTTCTTAAAATTTTGGTATGCTAAGCATAAGTAAGATGTTTACAACCAAAGTCGGATGAGCATGTCGTTGTAGGTTATTTCGAATAACCATTGGGTATTCCTCCATAACACCGAGGATAAAAGGGTTTGTCACTTGAAATGTGAAGTTTCTTGAAAAAGGATTTTTTCACAAAAGTTAAGTGGGAGGACAATAGAACTTTGATAAGGTTAACGAACCTTAGCTATATGTGCTGAGTTGCACAGCGCCGGAAAATGTTCTAGAGGCAGCAAGAATGCTCATGGCTCACGTGCCTCAAAGGATGTGGTCACGGAGGTCTAAGTTTCCATTGAACCAAGTAGGTCGGATAAACAATCAAATGCTGAGATTTGAGAATAAATCATTATTGTTTGACAATGATGAACCGACTACATGCAAATAAGCGATGATGGGCCCTGACTCCGTCAAATGGCTTGAAGCCATAAAATCCGTGATAGTTCCATACACGAGAAATCAAGTTTTTTGAACTTGGAAGACCCTCCAGAAAGGTGTAAAAACCTATCAGTCGTATTTGGATCTATAAAGAAACAAACATGGATGGTTCACATCTATGAAATAGTCGACATGTCGGTAAAGTTTTTACGACAATGTTCAAGGAGTTGACTATGACAATATTTGATCTTTCATAGCGATATTTAGTCTGGACAGATTAAAGTAGCAACCACTACATATAATTTGGTATATGGTAGATGAATAAACAAAACAAAGTTCTTCTAATAGAATGGTTACCTTGGACATGTGCATGACACGATCCAAAGGGTTTTTGTTAATTCAAAGGATGCTAAAAAGGGCATGCAAACTTCAATGGTTGAAGTAAGCATCGCGGAGTTGGAATCTTCACCGTGATGAAACTATTAAAGGAGTTTTCATCAGGAGATGATGAAGATGCTTGCATTTGCAAGAAATTAAGTGGGAGCGTTGAGACATATTTCTAATACATTATGTGGAGGACATCTTGTTGATTGGAAATGATGTATCTTTTATTGACAAAGGTTAATAATTTCATTTTGACGAAAGACTTAGGCAAAACCCGAATATTTAGCATGAATGTCTACATGGATAGACTATGACACTAATATGGTTATGCCAAATGTACATATATGAGATATTGAAGGGGTTCAATATAGAAACGACAAGAAAAGGATCTTGTCGCATGGAAAAGAATTGAATCAAGATTCAAGTGTATCGACACTTGATAAGTGAAACAAGATTCAAGTGCTTTGACACTTGATGAGTGAAATCAAAAGAATGTTTTGATCAATCATACCATGATATGTACACATCCAGATATGTCCTATGCTCTAAGTGTTATGAGCATATACCAGGATGAATCATAAAATGATCATTGGACGATAGTAAGGAAATTCTTATGATCTTTTGGAAGAACTAAGAATATATTTGTGTAGAGGTGACAAACAATTACAAATAGTTCATTGTAAAGCGTTACATTGATACTAGTTTTGTCACAAGACACAAATTAAGTTTATCTCAATTTAAACTATGGGTGGCACAAGGAAATGGAAAGGAGTTTCCATGACGGATTTGGATGAATTCCAAAGTTAAGACATTATGACGGATACTACACCAAAAGGCTAAGTATATGACTGCTACAGTAGCAGCAAAGGAGGGCATTTGTGTCAAGTAGTTTGTTATCAAACTAAGGTGTGGTTCGCAATGGGCTAACACTAAAGATATATTGTACGACAATAGTATCAACATGATTTAAACACAAGGAACTAAAGGTCTCACCAAAAGACCAAATTTATACAATGCCATCTCATTGGAGAATGAGTGATGCGTGAAGACGCAAAGACATGCAAATACACACAAACCTGAAAGTGTTAGATCCATAAATTATGTTAACCACTTGCAATCGCGTGTATGGAACACCAGAAAGCCATAGGTGCTCAATACGCAAAGTTTTCAAACTAGATTATTGTCTCTAGTGCAAGTGGGAGACTGAAGAAAATATGCCCGAGAGGAAATAATAAAGTGGTTATTATTGTATTCCTTATTTTTGATAAATGTTTATTTTGCATGCTATAATTGTATTAATATAGAAACATTAATACATGTGTGTTTAATAAAAAATGAAGTTCCTAGTTATGCCTCTCTTATAAACTAGCTCGTTGATTAACAAAATGATCAAAGGTTTCCTGATCATAGACATTGGATGTTGTTAATAACGAGGCCACAACATTGTTGGAATTATGTGATGAATATTCATCTGAAGTATAGCATTATGATCAAGGTCATTGTGTTTATATTGATATAACATCATACAAAGTAATCTTAGTCCTTAGACCATGATATCATGTCAATCACTAACACTGGAAGAGTATCTTGATAACATCAAATGTCACACCGTAACAGGGTGACTATAAAGATGGGTTCAGTGATATGAAGGTGTTATGTTGAGGCTCATGGATCAAGAGTGGAATTTGTCCATCCCGATGACGGAGAGATATACTCTGGGCCCTCTCGGTGATATCACATTAGTTAGCTTGCAAGCAAGTGATTTGATCACTAGAATGTTATATCACGGGAACAAGAAAAGAGTACATGTCGGTAACGAGATCAAATGTAACAGCCCAAGCCTGTAATATATGTAACTAGTACTTAAGCATTACATGCATGTGTTAAACCCAATAAAATGTTTGCATGTGATCAAGTGTGTGAATTAAAATACAATTACAAAACCCTAAACCCTAGATTTCTTCCCTCTCTTGGAAACACATTCAAATAGTTTGAATATTTTGGAAAAGTGCCAAAATGTGGAGCCCATTTGGTTATGAGGGCCCCACAACAGTTTGTATATCTTATGAAAGCTTCTGGTATTTTGAAAATATTCAAAACAGAATTCAAAATGAATTGCAAAAGAGAGAAATCAAAACAGAAAAAGAAAAATGTTTCTGGAAAGAAAAATAGCCTCAGCAACTTCATAGGCCACAGCCCAGCCAGCCCACTTCTCTCTTCCCTCTTTCTATCGCCCACGCACGCAGCATCCAGCACAAGCCAGCGGCCTAGCCCAGCTTCGGCCCAGGCACACGTACCCTTTCGTCTGATCTATCGTCGCCGTCCGCCGCGCTGGCATGCGCCAAGATCTTCGCCGCCGCTCTGGAGGCCTACAAGTACCTCGCCGCCGCCACGAAGAGTCCCGCCGTGCCCAGTTTCCCCTCTCCCTCCTTATCTCACCTCGGACACAGAAAGCTCGAAACCCTAGCCTCAGGATCCATCACTCGCCGCTGATGCAGGCCGCCCCGAGCCTCGCCGTGAAGCCTGGGAGATTTGCCTCGCCGTCTAGATCATCCTCGCAGAAGGAATCGACCAGAGGTGCCCTTAATCGGCCGCATCGAGCTGTTCTTCTTCGTCACTGACGACCACCGCTGGCGCCATTATTGCCGCTTCCGAGATCCCCTATCCTCGCCGGGGTTACTCACACGTCGAGGGTCAGCCTCTGGTCCTCCAGGACCCCTCCATTTCTCATCTCTCGCTTCGATTCGCTCTTGCGTCGCATGCTGCCGCTCGCCGCCATCGGGCACCGTCAAAGCCATGCCTCCGGCGACCTCCCGCTAGCGGTGCCTCCCCTATTTAGTCCAGCGCGAAGAGCTGGTTCGAATGCAAGCACTCGCGCATCCCTGCTCGCCCTCTAGCACCGCCAACCACCGTTGCCCGACCAGCCCTCCGGCGAACCAACGTGGCGCCCGTGTGGCGTCGACGTGGCGCCCGCGTGCCAGCCACGTGTGCGCTGACCCCGCTTGACCGCGTGGCCGCTAACCTGGCCATATGGCCCAGTCGTCAGTGACTGTGGCTAGCTTCTGCCCCAGTGACAAATGCCCATCCCCCTAGCTGACGTCAGCCCTGTGTCACAGTGACGCAATAAACCTTTTAATATGTAAAGGTCCCAACCCGATAAGGTAGAGATCCCTGTGTTTACAATGCTAGTCCCTGGATCAAAATAGCTAGCTTCCACAGTTTAAGATGTAATATCAAGAAACAAAGGTCATAACACAACTTTATAACTAGGAATAGAATATTATATTACATCTTACATAGCTCATTTGGATATCTCATTATAATGCAGCAGAAATATCTATATATCATGGAGTGCTTCATCTTCAAAGTGCCACAGGCAATCATGTTGGTTGTATACTTGTAATCCTAATCAACACACTTCACTAACATCAAAAAGACCTGCAACATAATAAGTTGCAGCCACAAGGGTCAATACATTTGAATTGTATTGGCAAGTTTCACTACTATGTATAAATAAGTGGAATCTATCAATATATGCATATTTGGCTAAGTAGGGTTTAGGCTCATTTGCAAAAAGCAATATAGTTTTATCCTATCTTTTCAAAATAGTTTTGATCTTTTGATAATCTTTCTGAACTCCTTGGAAAACTCCAAGTGCTTCTAATCCCTTGTTGACACCATCAAGTTTTACTTTGAGAAATTGGAATGTTGAGATCTTCCATAGCTTCAGGCCTTAGTTGCTCATAGTTGTCCGTAACCGGGGACACGGCTAAGTACTTAGAATTTGATCTTCTGCAGAAGTTGTACACTTTACCCACATGACACAATCTCGTCTTGACGCCACCAGTGTCCGCTGGATAAGTACACACCAAATGGAGTACCGGCAGATCGAGAATGTGACAAAGTCTTTCCATAGAAGTCCTCCCAATACATAATGCTAGCTTGTCTACCAGGCACCAATGCAAGGATATATTTCCAATACATGAATCCGGTTAACCTGAGTAGGTGCCAATGCAGGGGTCTTCCACTATGTAATTGACTAAGCCAGAGCCCATTTAGCATGTGGCTGTACACGAAAGCTACTGTACGAGAAATATGTTCAATCTCTAAGTCCCTGGGTGGTTTTATTCTAGTGCACATACAAAAAGATAGCCATATAAACATGGTTCCCTTTGTTGCCACCTTATCCACAATTGAGTCTCCACATTCCACCCAGGTGGTTCATTGAGTACTTGTTTTATTATATAAAACAAATATTTTTCCAACACTTCATAGAATCATATAATGTATTCCATCCCAAGTCTATAGCAATGCTAAGCATACTACAACTACAATGTTTCCACTAAGGAAGATATAAGGGATATCCTAATAGGTCATAGCATAGCATAGTAATATAGTAGCCCTATCATGCATACTACAAAAATACCACTAAGTGTAATAAAAATAGTAGGACATGGATGATAGTGTCACTTGCCTTTTTAGAAGAGAATATTGGTTCACTCCTTGATCTTTCAAATATCACACTCTTCAAATTTCACTATAATTCAATCAAGCAAGCACATATTCAAACTAGCATTCAAACAATTCACCACATAAAACAATTAAATCAAGCAATGCATGCAAGCATGCAAAAGATTGTTTTATTTGGAAAAGTGGTTTCTATTAGGCTCTAAACATTTTAAAGCTCCTATTGGTCATTTACAAAAGTGGTAAAACCATTTAAATTCAAGTTGGTGAAAATGTCCATTTAAATCATTTTTGTTTTGCTAAAAATGATTTAAAACAAAGTAATTTTTTGTAGTTTTAGCCAAATATATTATTTTTAAAAACACAAATGTTAGTGTGTATGGTTAAAGGGTTTAATATTAATCCCTTTGCAAAAGATTTCACCTAAATTCCATTTTTAAATCAAAACAATATTTTTATTTAACTAGAAATGCTTTTATTCAAAGATTTATTCTAAGTAGATATTCTTTTAAATTAAAAAGTTGGTTCTTATGGTCGGTAGGTTCAAAACAATCCATTTACAAAAGATTTTACCCTAAAAACATTTTTAGAATAAATTTTATACTCAAAATAGGCCTAAATAAGTTTCTGCAAAAACAATCAATTTTACAGTATCAAAATACTAAACAAAGCGCATGGTTGGAAAATTCACATTTTTCTGAATCCAGTGATATAAAATTTTCAAAATTTGACCAAGCAGAACAATAGTTATGAATTTTACAAATTTAAATAATCTAAAATCATTTCTAGAATTTAATCAAACAGGATAGCCACGTGTCTTAATCTTATTTGACGATACCGCTTCACTGGGATCGACTGATGCGGTGCGTTGGATCTACTTAAATTGCACGGCACACAGTGCTTGATACCGGTTCAATTAAATCTAATATGAGCCACACGATTAAGATCTAACGGCTGGAGCATAGCGACCAGGAACTGGCGGCGCTCGACGGCAGCGCGCGGCGACGACCTCTGTCAGCGATGTTGCCAATGATTTAGGAGGCGCGGGAGAGGGAGAAGGCCATTACCTAACTCTCCATGATGAGTAGAAGCTCGAGGTGGTGTTTGTTCGTCGAGGGGCGCTCGGGAATAGCGGCGATTGTTCACCGGAGTTGGTCCAGGCGTCGGCGTCTCTGTTCGTCGTTGTTGGCGAGGTTGCAGGTCATGCCAAGGAAAATGAATGACGCTGTTAGATGCACGCGAGGATTCTGAACATGCGACTAACAACCAGAGAGGAGGGGGCAGTTTGTGCTTACGGGGAGGGGTCGCCAGAGTTGAGGCAGGAGACGGTGGCGAGAAGGCTTCATCATTGCCGAGCTTCTAGAGAGTGCGCAACCAAGTGAGCAGTATTGGGAGATGCAGGAGGTGCTGGCGAGCAACTCAGTATGCACCAGAGGGATGGGGAGGGTTTGGCTTCGCCGAAATCGACCGGTAAACACGACGGAGGCAGTGGGGTTCGATCTCGCGATTGTGGCAGCCTGGTGGCGGAGAGGAAGTGGTGTCTGGGGGAAAATGGAGAGGAGGGAAAGGCGCTTAATATGGCGTGGTCTCTGGAGGAATTAACGTCGCTGTTTACACGAATTTACGCCAGGGATTAAACGATAGTGAATGGCAGTGAGGGAGAGGGGAAACGGTCGCAGGGTGGAGACGACGACTGATAGTGTGGGGTCGTGCTGTCAGCAAAGGAGAGGATTACGCGTGGGGTCACGCGGTCAGCGACTGAGTGGGTGAGCGTTTGAGTGAGAAAACGGTTCGCGGGGAGGGGGAGAGAGTGGGCTTGCTGGGCCAGATGGGCTGGTTTGCTTCTTTTCCATTTTTTATTCTGTTTTCTTTTTCCTTTTCTATTTCTAATATTCTGTTTTGAATTTATTCAAATGTTTCAAACACTATTTTTATTTCAAAACTTTTCCAAACTTGAGTATATTTTTAATACTGTTTATTGATATATTCTAAAGTCCATTTTAGAATATTTCTTTTATTCTTTTAGGGTATATTATTTATTTAAAATAGGCCCTTGTCTTAATTCAAATAAGATTTTAATTATATTTTCAAACTTCTATTTGAATTCCAATTTTTACCAAACCTTTTTCAGTAGGTTTTATTTATTCTTTAGTGCAAATAATTCACTTTGAATTTATTATTTAAAATACTTTAATATGATTTAATGTTCATTTAAATTGGGAATTGTCTTTATTTAAATAAAATTGGATATTAATCAATCCTTATGATTTCATTTAAATAATCCTTTACTCTTTTTATTAATCAATAATCTTTCATATCATTTGTTTGGCCAATATTTAATTTGGCTTTTATTTATTCCTTATTTATTTATTTCTTTGCCTTATAAAATCCATATCTTCGTATTTAAAGATCCAAAATTGGTAATTCCAATTTATACAATTTTATTTAATATTTGTTTATCTTTTCAATCCCTTTAGGACTTATTTGCTCAAGATTTGGCATGGATTTTATATAGGGCTTTATTAGCTTTGGAAACTAATTCCTTTTATCTTAATAAATTCATAAGTTTTTATCTATGACTCCAAATTGAGTGAAACCAATTTCTATGGTTTTATAATATTTTTCTTTATCATTATTGATAATTTATAAATGTTTGTTGACAAATTTTTATATGGATCAAATCCATAGTCTTAGAGAGATCTTGGAAATGAATTATTCCATTAGGGTTTTGGTTTAACTTTTCCAAGTGTTTAAATTTCAAGATACATTATTGATGAATGCACTTCACTTGATTGAAATTTTGTTTGATTCCCTTTTCATTCAAAGTTTGTTCAAGATGGGTTTTGATGTTTCCATTTGGAATCAAAAAGTTTCTTTTCACCCTAAATTTCAACAATTATTTATTTTGTTTATTTATTTTTTTCACATTTCAAAATTTGGAAAATTTTGGGATGTGACATAATTGTTTTCATAATTTCATAATTTGTTTAAATATTGTAAAATCAAAACTTATTCATATTAACTCAGAAAAATATGTATAATATAACAAAATGTTCAGAAAAATGAGAACTACCTAGTTACACTATAATCATGCATTGCTAAACAACTTTCATGACAAGTTTAATTAGATGAACCAATTGAACCCTACAGGTGATTCCGATGATCCCCCTATTCTAGGGTTTGGACCTCTCGGACCCTGTTTAAAATGACCAAGCATGTTCTAGGATTCTTTTCAACACTATTTAACTTGCCATATCATCCATATTGATTGAACATTGCATTATGCCATGTATTGAATGTTGATTCCCCTTTTCTGGTATTTGGTTCTTCGTGAATAGGAACCGAAGCGAAGCTGAAGTCAATGACATCAAAGATCCATACATGTATACTGACGGACAAGTCAAGCGTAGCCTCTCATTCTGAACCTACTTTTATAAAGTATATTACTTTCTTGCTATGATGCACACGATTCCAATGTGGTCTTTTGTCAGTAGCTAGTGTTACCTATCTACTGCATAGTTTCCCTTTTGTAGCCTTATACTTCTGATCCACTCCTCCTAGCATACCTAGGTCTGGCATTTGAGCGTTGCTAGAGCTTTTGTGGTCGTCAGCTTAGCCATGCATAGTAACAACATCTGATCTATCCGAATGATGAATCAGAGATGCCGGAGAATCTAGAAAGGTAGGAGATGGTGACATCATCGAAGGAGTTAATTAAACATGATAAGGCTTGTATGGGAGGCCACGTTGGGTGTGGTTTTTGTAGTCCCATGCTCGCCACCACTAGGAACTGAGTTCTTACCTTTGGAACCAAGACGAGCGTACAACACACGGGGCTTGGGAACCCCTCGACCGACTAACTTGCCTAGTAGATTCCATGAGTCACATAGTTCGGGCTTTCCGTTTGGCATACGCATTGAAAACGTTTTTGAAAGAGGAGGTGATGGAGGTGCATCATAACAGGTAGGGAAGCGTGGACCGGGTTGCTTGGGGTAGATAGCGCCCCTGGTAAACCAACCTCGCCTCACATCTTTAAGTACCAGCTTTGGGATTTGACCCGTTATGGCAGAACCATACTTATTGCATGACTCATGGTCTCGGCGAAAGCATGGTAAAGTTCATGGTCAACCACACCCTTTGCCAGCACACCAAGGAAGTGTGTCAAGTTGCGCTAAGAGTCGGTTGGTACGTGTGGGTAAAGTTGTAGACCCCTGCAGGGTATTAATCTTTTCGAAAAGCCGTGTTCACGGTTATCAACGACTTGGCGACCGGACTTAAGCTCATAGATAGCATTAACCACTATAAAACTTGTTGATCCACGTGTACTAAGTATGCTTCCTCTGGGTCGAGGGGGTGATCCTAGATAGGAGGTTCTGATGAAGCTGGTGGTTATCAAGATATGATGAACAAGATGAAGAAGTGGTTATCTTATCCCTTTTAAAAGATTCTGAGTAGACGAGCCTCTTCTCTCTCTTGTTTACAAATAAAGATTGCTTTACGCAAAAGAAAATCCAGAGAAAGCCTTTCTAGACAGAGCATGTAGATACTAGGTTATCTAAGTCTTGCAGAGTACATTCTCGTACTCAGCCTTGCACCATTGTTGTTTTTCTACAGATGATCTAGTTGCAACTGAAGGTGGCTTCTATGTTGACATCGATGAGTAGTTAGGGGTCCCAGGTAGCAGCCTGAGGACTATGGGATGGACGTCACTTTTGTTTATGGCCTCTTAGGCATTTTGCTAAGTTGTTATGTAGAACAACATATTTGCTTTTGCTGTGTGATGTAATGTTGGGTCTACGACCTTTGGTTTGTAATAACTCTAATATCTTACTCTGTTAAGAGTTTAGACTTATGTTGTTGAATCCCTGTGTTCTGTAATGTTACCGAATCATACTGTGATCTTCTGTGTTTGGAGTTGAACTTATCTTAGATGGTGATCTGAGGTTAGTTTAACCCTAATCCCGGGGGTGCTACAGGTTTTGGTATCAGAGCAGGACTGCCTGTAGGAAACCCTTTTATTGGTCGATGTTGAGTCTAGAAGTTGACAAACCTATTTGAAAGTTAAAAATTATTTGCAGAAACTCTGACTAGGATTCTTTTTACTCCTTCTCTGGTGTGTTTATGATGCTGGAGTTTCTCTTACCCTATTTGGTTTGAAAAGGTTTTCATTCCTTATCTCATATCTCAAAACTTCTAGGATCGTGGTTTTGGGGTTGTTTTTCTAAAGTACTCTGTACTTGGTTGTTATTCTCAGAGTTCCAAGATATCTCAGTTTTGCTTGGTGTGTAACATCTTAGCATTCCATTGTCATGGTTTGTAAGTCAGCTGGTTAGTGTATACATTAGTATGCTTTGATACTACCATGCTTGATAAGATGATACACTTATATCAAGTACTCCTTGTTCATCTTTCCATCCCGTTCCTTTGCATCCTTTGTCTAACTCTTTTTTTCTTTCAGGATGGGTGATACCTCTCGTGCCCATACCCGTGCTCATGCTTGGGGTGCTACAAATGAGGGTGAATCTTCCAACCTTCCTCCACCACCGTTCATGGTTCAACTCATGGCCATGTACGAAACCAACCGTGCTGACAACATGAGGCTCCTTGAAAGGATTGAGCGCAACACTACTCAATGCCAGAACAATCAAGTTGGTATCAAGGACTTCACACGTCTCACTCCGCCAGTTTTCAGCTATTCCACTGAGCCACTTGATGCGGACTACTGGCTTCGCACCATGGAGCGCAAACTTCAGGTTGGTCGTGTTGCTCAAGCTGATTGGGTGACTTTTGCTGCCTATCATCTGGAGGGAGCAGCTAACTCTTGGTGGGAAAATTTCTTGTCTATGCAAGAAGCTCAACATGTTGTTACATGGCAAGAGTTCACTGAATCCTTCCGAGCTTATCATATTCCGGAGGGTTTGATGGATCAGAAGAGAGAGGAGTTCCTCAAGCTGAAGCAGGGCACTGGTTCGGTGTGTGAATACCAGCGCAATTTCAATCGTCTTGCCTGCTATGCTACTGAAGAGGTCTCCACTGATGCTAAGAAGCAAGCTTTGTCCTCAAGGGACTGGATCCCGAGGTTCGCCGTGACATCCATCTCATGGACTTTGGTAACTTCCAAGGTCCAACAAGGCTATGAAGGCCGAGAGTGGAATGGTGGAGTATGAAGAAACCCGTAAGCGTCCTCAGGAGGGGTACAACAAGGCTGGTTTTGGCAATAAGAAGCGTCTTGTCTTTGTGCCTTACAACGGTGTGCCATGTGCTCCTTACGCCCAAGGTCTTGTGGATATGCTCCTCGTCTGAATGCTACTCCAAACAATGCTGGTGGATCAAATTCTCCTGCTGCTGGTACTGGATCATGCCTTATCTGTTTCAACTGTCATCGGCCTAGCCATTATGCAAGAGATTGTCCTCAAAAGAGTGTTGCTGAGAAGGCACAACCCCCAAATAAGAATGACAAGTACCAAGGTGCTGGAAGAGGTCACCTGAACCATATCTCTACTGAGGAGGCTCAGGAAGATCCAAGCTTCATTATGGGTACACTTCGTATCAATCAAGTTCCAGCTAAAGTTTGTTTGATTCTGGAGCATCGCATTCATTCTTGTCACAAGATTTTGCTCAAATGCATGGGATAAGTTTTGAGGGTTTATCTGTTCCTCTGCTAGTTCAGTCTCCTGGTTCTAGGTGGTGTTCCACCATGGTTAGTTATGGGAATCTAATCGAAGTTGCATTTCAACTTTTCCCCACTTCTTTGATTGCCCTCAAGTCAACTGACATTGACATCGTCTTGGGCATGGATTGGTTGACCCGTTACCAAGCTATCCTCGATTGTACAACCAAGTCTGTGACTCTGACTAGTCCTGCTGGCATAACAGTCAAGTATTGGACCGTAGGGTCACTATCCCCTTCAGCTGTCTCTATTCCTGAAGCAGAGTTATATGCTCTTGAAGTTCTACCTCCACTTGAGATTCAAGATGTTTCCGTGGTTTGTGAGTTTCCGGATGTCTTTTCTGAGGAGTTGCCTAGCATGCCACCTGATCGAAGTGTGGAGTTTGTCATAGAGTTAGTTCCTGGAACTGCTCCTATTTCTAAAAGACCCTATCGTATGCCTCCTCATGAGCTTGTGGAGTTGAAGAAGCAATTAGAGGAGTTAGAAGGAAAAGAATACATTCAACCTAGTACATCTTCTTGGGGATGTCCTACCATCTTTGTTAAGAAGCGGGATACCAATATACCGCGTCTGGTTGTGGACTACCGCCCACTCAATGCTGTGACCATCAAGAACAAATATCCTCTCCCTAGGATCAACGATCTCTTTGATCAGTTAAGTGGTGACATTGTCTTTTCCAAAATGAATTTAAGGTCAGGGTATCACCAGATAAAGATTCGTAAGGAAGATATTCCAAAGACTGCTTTCACCACCCGTTATGGTCTTTACGAGTACACAGTCATGTCCTTTGGTCTTACCAATGCTCCAGCCACTTTTATGCATCTTATGAACTCTGTCTTCATGGAGTATCTTGACAAGTTCGTTGTGGTTTATATCGATGATATTCTGGTCTATTCCAAGACTGAAGAATAGCACGCTGAACATCTTTGTTTGGTGTTGACAAAACTCCGAGAACATCGTCTCTATTACAAGTTTTCCAAATGTGAGTTCTGGTTACAAGAGCTTGTATTCCTTGGTCATGTTGTTTCCGCCAAAGGGGTTGTTGTTATCCCAGATAAGGTCCAAACTATTCTCGACTGGGAGTCTCCTAAATATGTTAAGGATGTCCGAAGTTTTCTCGGGATGGCTGGTTATTACCATCGATTCATCGAGAACTTATCCAGGATTGCAAAGCCGATGACCGATCTTCTTAAGAAGGATAAGAAGTTTGAATGGTCTGATAAGGCTGAAGAAAGCTTCCAGATGTTGAAAACTAAGTTAACAACTGCTCTGGTGCTGGTTCTCCCAGACACTAGCAAAGACTTTGTTGTCTTCTGTGATGCTTCTCACAAAGGTCTCGGATGTGTGTTAATGCAAGATGGGCATGTGGTGGCTTATGCCTCCCGCCAGCTAAAACGACATGAGAACAACTACCCAACTCATGATCTTGAGCTTGCAGCTGTTGTTCATGCTCTTAAGCAATGGCGACATTAACTTCTCGACAGTCGTTGCGAGTTATACTCGGATTATCAGAGTCTGAAGTATCTTTTCACATAACCTGATCTAAATCTCAGGCAAAGAAGATGGCTGGAACTCATCAAGGACTATGATTTGGGTCTCAACTATCAACCTAGAAAGGCCAATGTTGTTGCTGATGCGCTGAGCCGTAAATCTTATTTCAACACCCTCATGATCAAACAATCTCAACCTTCTCTTCATGAGGAATTTGCTCGATTGAATCTTGAAGTAGTTCCTCGTGGATTCCTTTCTACTCTTGAAGTGAAGTATTATCTAGAGGATCAAATCAAAGCTACTCAAAGGCAAGATCCTGAGATGGACTCAATCAAAGAGAACATTGCTAGCGGAGTTGCTAAATGTTTCTCTATTAACAAGGAAGGTGTACTATATTTCGGTACACATTTGGTAGTACCAAATGGAAAGGACTTGAAGCAGATAATTCTTACCGAAGCTCATGAATCACTTCTTTCTATCGACCCTAGAGGTACCAAGATGTATCGGGATCTTCGTCAAAGATTCTGGTGGTTAGGTATGAAGAAAGATATCGGTCGTTTTGTTGCTGAATGTGACGTTTGTCATCGCGTCAAAGCTGAGCACCAAAGACCCGCACGTCTCCTGCAATCACATAAAATACCCGAGTGTAAATGGGATGAAGTTGGTATGGATTTCATCACTAGTCTTCCTAAGACTCAGGAAGGAAATGATGCCATATGGGTAATCGTTCACTATTTATCCAAGGTTGGAAAGGCCAATGTTGTTGCTGATGCGCTAAGCCATAAATCTTATTTCAACACCCTCATGATCAAACAATCTCAACCTTCTCTTCATGAGGAATTTGCTCGATTGAATCTTGAAGTAGTTCCTCGTGGATTCCTTTCTACTCTTGAAGTGAAGTATTATCTAGAGGATCAAATCAAAGCTACTCAAAGGCAAGATCCTGAGATGGACTCAATCAAAGAGAACATTGCTAGCGGAGTTGCTAAATGTTTCTCTATTAACAAGGAAGGTGTACTATATTTCGGTACACATTTGGTAGTACCAAATGGAAAGGACTTGAAGCAGATAATTCTTACCGAAGCTCATGAATCACTTCTTTCTATCGACCCTGGAGGTACCAAGATGTATCGGGATCTTCGTCAAAGATTCTGGTGGTTAGGTATGAAGAAAGATATCGGTCGTTTTGTTGCTGAATGTGACGTTTGTCATCGCGTCAAAGCTGAGCACCAAAGACCCGCACATCTCCTGCAATCACATAAAATACCCGAGTGTAAATGGGATGAAGTTGGTATGGATTTCATCACTAGTCTTCCTAAGACTCAGAAAGGAAATGATGCCATATGGGTAATCGTTCACTATTTGTCCAAGGTTGTAATCGTTCACAGTATCAATGCTAGTTAGTTAGCAGATCTATATATCTCTCGAATAGTTGTTCTTCATGGGATTCCAAAGAAAATTATCTCTGACCGAGGGAGTTTGTTCACCTCAAGGTTCTGGACAACCTTCCAAACTGCTATGGGAACTCGCCTCTCCTTCAGTACCGCTTATCATCCTAGTACCGGTGGCCAGACCGAAAGAGTGAATCAAATCCTTGAAGACATGCTAAGAGCGTGTGTCATATCTTTTGGTAAGGACTAGGAGAAATGACTTCCTTTTGCTGAATTATCCTACAACAATAGTTACCAGTCCAGTATAGAAATGGCACCTTTCCAATTCTTATATGGAAGAACCTGTCGTACACCTTTGAACTGGTCAGAAACCAGCAAAAGAAAGTTCTTTGGTCCACATGTGATCTAGGAAGTAGAAGATCAAGTTCGTATCATTCGAGATTGTTTGAAAACTGCTCAGTCTCGCCAGAAAAGCTATCATGATCGTCACCATCAACATGTTGAATATGAAGTTGGTGATCAGGCTTATCTTCAGGTCACTCCGTTAAAGGGTGTCCATCCTTTCGGCATCAAAGGCAAACTATCTCCTCGCTATGTTGGTCCTTTTCGTGTTCTGTCCAGGCAAGGTAACCTCGCATACAAACTGGACCTGTCCGCCAACTTCCCTGAAGTGCATGACGTCTTTCATGTGTCTCAAATCAAGCGTTACTTCAAAGATCCTGTCCGTGGTGTTGATCACCAAACTCTTGATCTCCAAAAGGATCTGACTTATCGTGAGTATCCTGTTCGTATCCTTGATGAAACCGAGCGTAAAACTCGTCGTCAAAACATCAAGTTTCTAAAAGTTCAGTGGTCCCATCACTCTGAGCATGAAGCTACCTGGGAACAAGAAGATCGTCCCCGATCTGAGTACCCTGCCTTCTTTTCTAAATCTTAGGAATCTCGGGTCGAGATTCTTGTAAGGGGTAGAGCTGTAACAGCCCAAGCCTTTAATATATGTAACTAGTACTTAAGCATTGCATGCATGTGTTAAACCCAATAAAATGTTTGCATGTGATCAAGTGTGTGAATTAAAATACAATTACAAAACCCTAAACCCTAGATTTCTTCCCTCTCTTGGAAACACATTCAAATATTTTGGAAAAGTGCCAAAATGTGGAGCCCAATTGGTTATGAGGGCCCCACAATAGTTTGTATATCTTATGAAAGCTTCTGGTATTTTGAAAATATTCAAAACAGAATTCAAAATGAATTGCAAAAGAGAGAAATCAAAACAGAAAAGGAAAAAAATTCTAGAAAGAAAAATAGCCTCAACAGCTTCACAGGCCACAGCCCAGCCGGTCCACTTCTCTCTTCCCTCTTTCTGTCGCCCACGCGTGCAGCAGCCAGCACAAGCCAGCGGCCTAGCGCAACCCAGCTTTGGCATAGGCCCACATACCCTTTCGTCCGATCTATCATCATCGTCCACCTCGCATCGCCCCCGAAGCAACTACGTGTCGTCGTCCGCCGCATCGGCATGCGCCAAGATCTTCACCACCGCTCTGGAGGCCTACAAGTACCTCACCGCCGACACGAAGAGTCCTGCCGTGCCTAGTTTCCCCTCTTCCTCCTTATCCTCACCTCACACGCAGAAAGCTCGAAACCCTAGCCTCAGGCTCCGTCACTCTCCACCGATGCAGGACACCCCGAGCCTCGCCGTGAAGCCTGGGAGATTCGCCTCACTGTCTTGATCATCTTCGCAAAAGGAATTGATCAGAGGTGCCCTTAATCGGCCGCATCGAGCCGTTCTTCTTCGTCACCGACGACCACCGCTGGCGCCATTACTGCCGCTTATGAGCTCCCCTGTCCTCGCCGGGGTTACTCACGCATCTAGGGTGAGCCTCTGGTCCTCCAGGACCCCTCCGTTTCTCCTCTCTCGCTTCGGCGTCAAAGCCACGCCTCCGGCGACCTCCCGCTAGCGGCGCCGCCCCTATTCCGTCCATCGCGAAGCGCTGGTTCAAACGCAAGCACTCGCGCGTCCCCGCTCGCCCTCTAGCGCCGGCAACCAATGCTGACCGACGTGCCCTCCGGAGGGCCAACGTGGCACCCGTGTGGCGTCGACGTGGCGCCTGCGTGCCAGCCACGTGTGCGCTGGCCCCGCTTGACCGTGTGGCCAATGACCTGGCCATATGGCCCAGTCGTCAGTGACTGTGGCTAGCTTCTGCCCCGGTGACAAATGCACATCCCCCTAGCTGACGTCATCCATGTGTCACAGTGATGCAGTAAACCTTTTAAATGTTTTAATAATTTCATAATCTATTTAAATATTGTAAAATCAATAACTTATTCATATTAACTGAGAAAAATATTTATAATATATCAAAATGTTCAGAAAAATGAGAACTACCTAGTTACACTATAATCATGCATTGCTAAACAACTTTCATGACAAGTTTAATTAGAAGAACCAATTGAACCTCACAAGTGATTCCGATGATCCCCCTGTTCTAGGGTTTGGACCTCTCGGACCCCGTTTAAAATGACCAAGCATGTTCTAGGGTTCCTTTCAACACTATTTAACTTGCCATATCATCCATATTGATTGCGCATTGCATTATGTCGTGTATTGAATGTTGGTTCCCCTTTTCTGGTATTTGGTTCTTCGCGAATAGGAACCAAACCCGAAGCTAAAGTCAACGACATCGAAGATCCATACCTTTCTACTGACGGACAGGGCAAGCATAGCCTCTCATTCTGAACCTAATTTTACAAAGTATATTACTTTATTGCTATGATGCACACGATTCCAATGTGGTCTTTTGTCAGTAGCTAGTGTTACCTATTTGCTACATAGTTTCCCTTTTGTAGCCTTATACTCCTGATCCACTGCTCCTAGCATACCTAGGTATGGAATTTGAGCGTTGCTAGAGCTTTTGTGGTCATCAGCTTAGCCATGCATAGTAACAACATCTGATCTATCTGAATGATGAATAAGAGATGCCGAAGAATCTAGAAAGGTAGGATATGGTGACATCATCGAAGGAGTTAACTAAACATGCTAAGGCTTGCATGGGAGGCCATGTTGGGTGTGGTTTTTGTAGTCCCATGCTCGCCACCACTAGGAACTGAGTTCTTACCTTTGGAACCAAGACGAGCGTACAACCACACGGGGCTTGGGAACCCCTCGACCGACTAACTTGCCTAGTAGATTCCATGAGTCACATAGTTTGGGCTTTCCATTTGGCATACGCATTGAAAACTTTTTTGAAAGGTGATGGAGGTGCATCATAACAGGTAGGGAAGCATGGACCGCGTTGCTTGGGGTAGATAGCGCCCCTGGTAAACCAACCTCGCCTCACATCTTTAAGTATCAGCTTTAGGATTTGACCCATTACGGCGGAACCATACTTATTGCGTGACTCATGGTCTCAGCGAAAGCAAGGTAAAGGTCGTGGTCAACCACACCCTCTGCCAGCACACCAAGGAAGTGTGTCAAGTGGCGCTAAGAGTCAATTGGTACGTGTGGATAAAGTTGTACACCCCTGCAGGGTATTAATCTTTTCGGAAAGCCGTGTTCACGGTTATCAACGACTTGGCGAACAGACTTAAGATCATAGATAACATTAACCACTATAAAACTTGTTGATCCACGTGTGCTAAGGATGCTTCCTCTGGGTCGAGGGGGTGATCCTAGATAGGAGGTTCTGATGAAGCTAGTGGTTATCAAGATATGATGAACAAGATGAAGAAGTGGTTATCTTATCCCTTTTAAAAGATTCTGAGTAGACGAGCCTCTTATCTCTCTTGTTTACAAATAAAGATTGCTTTACGCAAAAGAAAATCCAGAGAAAGCCTTTCTAGACAGAGCATGTAGATACTAGGTTATCTAAGTCTTCGGAGTACATTCTCGTACTCAGCCTTGCGCCATTGTTGTTTTTCTACAGATGATCTAGTTGCAACTGAAGGTGGCTTCTACGTTGACATCAACGAGTAGTTGGGGGTCCCAGGTAGCATCCTGAGGACTATGGGATGGGCGTCGCTTTTGTTTATGGCCTCTTAGGCCTTTTGCTAAGTTGTTATGTAGAACAGCATATTTGCTTTTGTTATGTGATGTAATGTTGGGTCTACGACCTCTGGTTTGTAATAGCTCTAATATCTTACTCTGTTAAGAGTTTAGACTTATGCTGTTGAATCCCTGTGTTCTGTAATGTTACCGAATCATACTGTGATCATCCGTGTTTGGAGTTGAACTTATCTTAGATGGTGATCTGAGATTAGTTTAACCCTAATCCCGGGGGTGCTACATCAAACTAGGTATGGAGATACCGATGATCGAATACCGAACATGTAATATATCGCGAGACAAAGGGATTGAGTTACATGCGTATAAGGTTCACACGATCACATAAGTCATCGTTGAATATGTGGGAGTCAGTACGGATCTCCAGGTCCCGACGCTGATTATTGATCGGAGAGGGGTCTCGATCATGTCTACATTATTCGTGAACCGTAGGGTGACACACTTAAGGGATACCGACACCATTTGGAACAAATAATATGCCAGAGAAAGAAAAAGGAAAGCGGAGGAATTTATTTCACTAGACACCGGAACTGTTTCGGTTGAAATTGCTAAAACTGGTTCTGCATGTGAAATTGAAATGTTTTAAGGGGTTTTAGGTGAATGTTTGTTAATTAGAGTAATTGACAAAATTCTGAATAAATAAATAAAAGAGTTTTATTTAAATGAGAGCTTTCATTAAATTTGGTGGAAATTTAATGCATGTGAGTGGATTTTTGAGTGGAGGCTCTTTTTTGGGAGTGGAGGCTTTTCATTTTGAGTGGGAGCTCCACCCACATGAATGTGGAAGAGGTGGGGTAAGCCACTATGGCTAGGCTCCATGCCTCTTGGGGTGCCCCCCTCTTCCTATAAAAGGGCCCCCTCTCCTCCTCTCAAAGCACACCTCATCGCGAAGGATCTCTCCCCCTTTAGAATTTCCCATGGTCTCGGATCAGCGAGATACATGTTTTTGGTGGATTTTTCTGGAAGGATTTGTTGTTTCCGCTGCTTCGCTAGAGTGAGGGCACGGAGGTTGTCGGGGTACCCGGACGTGTGTGAAATCACGGATGCACCACTGCTTTGCGGTGCTGGACTTGATGGTGCTGGACCGGCTGGACCAGATGGACTTCATCACGATCTTGAGATCGGCAAGCATTCGACTACATCATCCATGAGTACAAACTCATTAACGCTATTCGGTCTTCGAGGGTATGTATTCCATGGATGCATATCCACCTGTTGCTTGTATCTAGCAGATAGATCTTGGTACTTAGTTGTTCCCATCGTAGGAAATTTTTTGTTTTCTATGCTGCGAACCCTACAGTATTCTCATGTGTCCTAGAGAACGGTTGGTCCTCATAAGTATTACCACCGGCTTGTCCTTTTCTAAGAAATGATTGGGCCACTTGCTGCAATTATTTGCTGTCTTTATTTACTTGCACTTTATTTCCTTGATTTATCAAAAAACCCTAAAAATCTGTTTGTTAAGTATTTACAAAGATTTCCTGCTCCAAACCACTAGTCAACACCTTCTGCTCCTTGTTGGGATCGACACTCCTATTTATCATAAGTACTTGTGGGTCATCAATACTATTTTCTAGTGTCATTGTCGGGGAGTGAAGCGCTATTGAAGAGTGGAACTGGTAAAGGAAACTTCTACTGTGAGTATTGCTTTTTATTTTTGTTTGTTATTTTTTTTTCCAATATGGATAACCCACTTGGTTTCCTATTTGGGAAATCTACTACCATTGCTAGGGTAGTAGATGAACCACCACTTGTTGAGGTAGATCCTTTTAAGATACCTACAAGAATTGTTGATCGTGTTATGGATAATTATTATTCTAGGGATGGAACTGTCCATCCGGGTGACCACTTGCTTTTTATCCATAAATTATGCGGATTGTTTAAGTGTTCAGGTATCACAACTAAATAGGTAAAGAAGAAGTTACTCTCTATATCATTGAAAGGAAGAGCTGAAGAATGGTACAAGCTGCTGAAGAATGGGCAATATATGGAATGGGAGGAAATTGTACCTCTATTTTACTCTAAATTCTATCCTCCGAGTGAGATTCATAAGGATAGGAATCAAATATATAACTTTTGGCCTCGTGATGGAGAGAGTACAGCCCAAGCTTGGGGGAGATTGAAGTTACTAATGCTTAAATGTCCTATTCATGAACTCCCTAACAACATTATTATTAACAACTTTTATGCAAGGCTTTCTCTTCATGATAAAGATTTATTTGATGCTTCTTGTGCTGGATCATTCACACATACGAAATAAGAAGCTAAATGGGATCTCCTAGACCGTATTCAAGAAAACACTGAAGCATGGGAGAATGACAAAGGAAGAAAGGCAGGTATAAATTATGATTATGAATGCATTAAATCTTTTATGGGAACTGATGACTTTCATGATATTAGTACTGAGTATGGTCTTGATTCTCAAGTTCTTTCAAATTGATTTAAGTCCTTTGCCTCTTATATAGAAATTCCTAAAAAGAAGTGGGACAAGTACCATGCACCTTATAAAGATATTGTTAGTCATGTTCCTGTTAGAAACACTGAAGTTTGTACTATTGATCCTATTTTGCCTGAACATTATATTGAGAAAATCCCTTTCCCTGCTAAGGTAAAGGAACATTCTATTATGGCTAATGTGGTTAGAAAAAGTACAAAGAAAGTTGTTGAACCTGATGAACAAATAAATGTCAAACTAGTAGTAGCCATTGTTAAAGACCTTATCACTAGAAATGTAGAAGATGGGCACATTATCTTCTGTGAAGATGCTTCTAATATTGTCTCTCATCCTAGTAAAGCTAGGAAAGCTAGTGTCCCTGTGCTTTCTGTTAGAATTGGTGATCATTTCTATTATGGTTTATGTGATACTAGTGCTAGTTCTAGTGCTATTCCTTATGAGATTTATAAGGAAATTATGCATAAAATTGGTCCTTGTGAACTTGAGGACATTGATGTGGTTACTCACCTTGATAATAGAGAGATAGTCTGTCCAATTGGTATTGTAAGAGATGTGGAAGTTTTTTGTGGTAAGATTAAATATCGTGCTGATTTTCTAGTGCTTGGTTCAGAAGCTAGTAGAACTTGTCCTATCATTTTTGGTAGACCTTTTCTGAACACTTGTGGAGCTATTATAGATTGTAAGAAGGAGAAAGTTTTAACTAAGTTTGATGGAGAATCTTATGAGTTTAATTTTTCCAAATTTGCTAAAACTCCTTATGAAAATGGTTTGCCTAATGAGGATTTTAGAGTTGAACAACTTGCTTCAATTGATCCTGTTTATAACCTTAGACCTCTTTTTGATGATTGTAAGCATGCTTATTCCAATGACAAAGTTGTTTCTTGTGATAGTTATATTATCAAATTTATTCAAAGTGCTACTGAAAGTTATTATGAGAGAGGGAACATGGTTTTATGCATCTCAATAATATTAAGTTTCCCCGCTTTATGTTGAAAGCTTTGAAGCTACATTTGTTTTGTCTTCCTATACTGGTAGCCTTTTGTTTCAATAATTTGTTTTCTCATGAAACTCCCTTGCATAGGAAGTGGGTTAGACTTAAATGTGTGGGATATTTGCTTCTTGATGCTCTCTTTCATTTCAAATCCATATCTCCTATGTGATCATCTTTGAAATTATCATGCCCATCTTAATGGCTATAAAGAAAGAGCTTTTGGGAGACAACCCTTTTTGTTTGTTTTTGTTTTTTGTTTCTTTGAGTCTTGGAAGTTATTACCTATGTAATAACCGCTCCTTATCCTTTTTGTTTGAGTTTTTGTGTCAAGATCAACCTCTTTGGAGAAGTAGGTGAGTTGTGAGAAGTTCCTGTCCTGGGACAGATTTATGTGCTCTATTGTAAATATTCGTGAACAATCTCAGTATGTCAGATCGATCTGTAATTTTCTGTGCTTGTGACCCAAGTTGTTGTCCAACTTTTGTTAGTTTTGCACTTTTTTATTTGAGCAACAGAATATTTTCGAAAAAATCTATCTTTACCTGCTGGTCAATTTTGATAGATTTCTGCCATCATTTGCATTTGCCTCTCAAAACCAACATTCTTTTAATTCTTTTTGGGCTTTTGAAAGGAGTTGCCACAGTGGTTTTTGTTTTGATGGATTTCAGTTGAAATTTGAATCCAAAGGTTTATTGTTTTTGCTTACACTAATGTTGCTAATGAAGTTTGTGTGAGGCTTTGTATGAAAGGAACTTTCAAGTGTTGGGGAGAAGGAATCTGCAGAGTTCGTCTTTGAATAGGTAAAAGTGCTGAAAACAGAAGGTTCGCGAAAAACTTATCTCTTTATATTTTTGCTGTTTTTGTCCCATATGGAGGTTACGAGACGAAAAAGAGGAGGAAATGGAGCCCGGGTGGGCCACACCCACCAGTGGCGCGGGCCCCACCTGGCCGCGCCACCAGGGGGTGTGAGCCCCCTGGAGTCCGTCTCCGTCCCGTTTTCGCACAGTACCTTCCTTATGTTGTAAAACTTCATATTATATAATCCCCCGGATCCCCCGAGGTTCGTATATCGTGTTCTCATTGTGTTTTCGTTTTGATCTGTTTCAGTCAAGAAATTTTCTCAAGTTTAGAGGCACCATGGTCTCCGCCAACGACAAGGGCAAGGAGCCCATGAAAGAAGAAAGGATCGTTGCTAGGAGCAAAGACATGAATTGGAGTGTCGAGGAGGAAGTGAAGAACATGTCAGCAGGCATAAAGGGACAAGCTGCCACAGGATCAAGGGAAAGGAAACCTACTTTTGTAGGAGCAATTAACACTGGACGTGCTTTTTCTCATAATATGCAGGGGATGATGACCTCCGTTCAAGACCCCAGTTCCTACCCTGAGGCATTGGAAGCCCTTCGAACCACTGATGAGTTTTGTGATAAGTACCGAGCCCTAAGGAGGAAGGTGGATATGCTTCAAGAGGAGAATAACAGGCTTCGTAACTTGCTCGAGGGTTTCCTCACCCTCAACAAGGGAACACCACCACCACTGAAGGAGTAATTCGTCATCAGGTTTTGGCATCCGAAAGAACATGTTGGGCCCCCATGTGTGGTTTTGGTAATTAATGACAATCTTTATGGACTAATGTGTGTATTAAGTTGCACTTGTAGGATTTGTCCATTGGCATCGCTTGGAGCTTGTGTCGGCTTCAAGGTCGATGAAATGAGAAGAAGATATGTTGTGCAAGCTCAAAATGCGCCATCTATTGAAGATCTCATGTTTGATGCTTGCCATCCTCGTGATCATGGATCGATGATGTGGAATCAAGAAAGGCGCTCAATCTTGAGAAGGGCAAGATCGTCTTCATCGAGCTCAAGTGGAATGCTCAAGGCAAAGGTATAATCTTGATAGGTTTTCCCTTTTTCCGGTCTCATGTTGTGTGTGGGAGACCGGGTTTAGGATAGATAACCGTACTATCAAGAGGGGTTCTCGAATGAGTAACTCGATCACATCGTTCGGAGAGAGCTCAAACCTTTGCATACTTGCATCATTGTATTTGGTTGTTATTTGGTTTTATCCATGTGAGTATATAGATCTTGTGGTAATCTCCATAACAAGCTCTTGTTCATCAAAATCGGATCTTCCGTTTGTATCTTGTTGCGATTTTGATCTTGGCGGTTTTTCGGTTTCTCGCCAAGTGAGGTATCCCACATTATTCTACTTGATACTTTCTCACTTGGTGATAACCAATATTTTCACTTTTTATAGGGTAGCTTGTGTCGTCCTCTTTCCAACGCAATTGGAATCGGGTCAATCGAAGCTAGCAATCAAAAGTTATTCACATTTGAATATTGACTACTATTTGCTTTTAAAAAGAAAAGAAAAAGATTTTTTTCTGGTCTGTCTGGTACTATCGGGCCCAGTACCGGACACACCTGATCTGGCCCGCTTCTCCTCAGGCCCAGGCGGTAGTTGTTGCCGGCACTACCGGACCGGCCCGGTAGTACCGCCCAGGTGGGCCGGTACTACCGGCCGGCCCAGGTTGGCCTAAATCATCTGCCCAGCGCGGCCTCAATCTCTCGCCCAGCCGCCCCGCTAGTGGCCCCCGCGCGCCGTCGCGTTGACCTGTGCCTGCCTCGCCCGCCTTGCTCGCTCGCCTCGCGCGCGCTGCTGCGGCCGCCTCGCTTCCATTCGTGCGCGCCAGCGTGTGCTGCTTGCGCTGGCAGCTGGGCCCGCTGCTGTTGGCCCCCGCTCGCTTGGCCGCGCTCACTCGCGCGCTGACCTGCTGCAGCTGCTGCCTCGCCGCCCGCCTGCGCGCGCTGACCTGTCCGCGCTGGCCCCACTAGCAGACGCGTTGCGCATGCTCTGCTCGCCCTGGCTGCGCTGGCTCCTTCCTGCTGATGCGCTGCTTTTTCCTGGAGCTTTGTGGTACTACCGGTTAAATCCGGTAGTACCGGACCGTTCCGAAAAATGCCCCAAACGGCTAGTTTTTTGGGGCCCCTATTTAAGGCTTTGTCCAGTTTTCAGTTTTGGTAACTTCTCTCTTATCTATTAGGCTAAGCTTTGTCCACACTTGCTCTAGATCTTGAAGCTTGCCTAATATTTTCCCGCCGATGATTCTTGCCCATATTTGAGTGGAAGAGAGAGGAGATCTAGACCCACATTTTGACCTAACCGATTCATCTCTTTGTGAGTGCATCTTTGGGGATCTAGATTTTGGGGGATTTTGTGTCTCTCTTTGATTCCTCCTCTCTTGTTCCCCCAATAGCTTTAGTAGCTTTGTTGGAACTTGAGAGTGAGGTATTTGAGCACCTTTGTGGTGTTATTTCCATTTGCATTCGGTGCATCGGTTTGAGTTCTCCTCGGAGGATTTGGTTCGTGTGACTCATTGGAGCTTGTCCCTCTTGGGTTCTTGGAACCCTAGATGGTTTTGTGGTATTGGTGGCATTGTGGCCTTTTGTGGCATTTGTTGGGAGCCTCCAATTAAGTTGTGGAGAATTGCCCCAACCTTGTGAGAGGTTCCGGTTGCCACCGACAAGTGCACCGATAGTGGAAGCATGGATCAATCCCGTTGGGGTGAGATTCGCCGGAGAATAAGGGAGGCCTTTTGTGGTGTTGGTGGTTTGATACCACCCCCTCTCCAAACGAGACGTACTCCATGTTGGGAGGAACTCAGTAAAATATCGGTGTCCCCGCATGCCTCGGTTATCTCTATACCCGAGCTCTTTACTTATGCACTTTACATTGTGATAGCCTCCGTGCTTGAAGTAATATATATCTTGCTATCACTTTGTTGATTGTATTGCTTACCATAAGTTGTTGGTGCACATAGGTGAACCTTAGTTGTTCTAGGTTGTGCTTAACAAAGTAAACACTAGTTTTATTCCGCCTTTGTTGAACCACTCTAGGAAAAGTTTTAATCGCCTATTCACCCCCCCCCTCTAGGCGACATCCGTATCCTTTCTGCATCCCCTTGGTTTGTTCCAAGCTTGGGGGAGTGCCGCGGTATCACATCATTTTCTTTCATCTTTTGACCTTTTTAGTAGAGTCATATCTTGAATAGAAAAGCTATCTTATAGGATGGTTTGCATTGTGGAAGTATCTCTCCTTTAGTTGGTTATCTATGTATCCCTTCGTGTGAGTGCCTTTATGGAATATTAATGAGAAGTTTCATCTTTTAATTTTTGCACTTCTTATTTTAGTTTGCAATCTCTATTATATGATTGATCTTGTTGATTAGTATTGGTATCACTTTGGGAGTGATATGTCGGAAATGTATCTATAATTTTTGATGTTCCATGCTTGCTTAGTATCTACTTTGCTTTGCTTTGTCTACACTTTGAGGTATTTTTATATGTTTTCTAGGAATAAACTATTAACAAGATGCCACAATGCCAGTTGCATGTTTTCTTCTGTTTTTGGTTCCAAAAAGGCAGAAAATCAATATTCTCAGAATTGGACGGGACAAAAGCCAAAGTCAATATTTTACCGTGGGGAACACGAAGCCAGAATACGATACGGACAGGAGCCACCAGGGGGGCACACACCCTAGCCGCGTGGCTAACCCTAGGCCGCGCCTAGGGGTTGCAGCCGCCCTGGGTGCCCCCCTGTCTCGCCTCTTCGCCTATAAGAAGTCCCCGATACGAAAACCCTAAGTACCCGATCAATCTTCCATGAAACAGTCCATAGCCACCGCCACCATCATCCCTAGATCGGGGGGATCTGAAGTTCTTCCCGGCACCCTGCCGGAGGGGAGATCATCCTAGAGGACTTCTTCATCATCATGCCAGCCTCTAGTATGAAGCGTGAGTAGTTCCACCTTGGACTACGGGTCCAGGTAGTAGCTAGATGGTTGTCTGTCCTCCTTTGTGCTACCATGTTTATATCTTGTGAGCTCCGTTCATGATCAAGATCATCTATTTGTAATCATGCATGTTATGTTTGCGAGGATCCGATGCATATTGAGATTACTATGTCAGATTGATTAATGGTTTTGTCTTATTGATTCTATCATGTTTATGTTGTTTCTGATCTTGCATGCTCTCCGTTTCTAGTAGCTATCTTGGCAAAGTAGATGCTAGTGACTCCAAGAGGGAGTATTTATGCTCGATAGTGGGTTCATGCCTCTATTTAATCTAAGGGAAGTGACAGAAATCTCTAAGGTTGTATATGTGTTGTTGCTACTAGGGATAAAACAATAGTCTCTTGTTCATGGAATAAGTGGATTGTTTAACTTACACACTTTGCTTAAAGCAGATATTCATTGCTTGCAACTTAATACTGGAGGGGGTTCGAATGATAACCTTAAGGTGGATTACTAGTCATAGATGCAGTTGGATGGAGGTCTATGTACCTTTTTGTGTTGCCCAATCAAATCTCATAGGATCATGAATGTCTAGTATTGCATTGGTATGCCTTGCTCAATCATGTCAATTGCCCTGCTGTAATTTGTTTACCCAACATGTCATGTTTGTTTATCTTAAGGAGAACACCTCTAGTGAACTATGGACCCCGGTCCGATCTTTACCATTGATACATCTTCCACTATTATTGTTTACCTTTATGCAAACCACCATTACCTTCCACACCATACAGTTAATCCTTTGTTTTCAGCAAACCGATGAGATTGACAACCTCACTGTTTGTTGGGGCAAAGTCTTTAGTTTGTGTTGTGCAGGTTTCCAAGTTGCTAGAAACGCCTTTGAGTCGTTTCCTTCCTCCTACTGGTTCGATAACCTTGGTTTCTTATTGAGGGAACACTTGCTGATGTGCTCATCACACCTTCCTCTTGGGGACTCCCAACGAAGCTCTACATTCATCTGAGCCACCATAAAGATTTTTTGGTGCCTTTGCTAGGGAGGCTAGGGACGGATTCACAAGGGGAGTCCTTCACAAACTTTCTCTTTACTTTGTTTTTGTTTTGCTTAGTTTCTTTTGCTTGGTTTTGTTTGCCTCTTTTTATCAAAAACTCCAAAAAAAATAGTTTAGTTTGGTTTGCTTTCTCTTATAAAAACACAAAGAAATTAGTTCCTGCTCTAGTTGTTGCTGCTGTAGGCTTCCTCCACTTTTGCCAAAATGAACTATGCTGAGAACACCAAGTTGTGTGACTTCACTAGCACAAACAACAATGATTTCCTAAGTACACCTATTGCTCCACCTGCTCCTGATGCTAGCTTTTATGAAATTAAGTCTACTTTGTTGAATCTTGTGATGAGAGAGCAATTTTATGGTGCTAGTTCTGATGCTGTTGCTGCCCATCTCAATAACTTTGTTGAACTTTGTGAGATGCAAAAGTATAAGGATGTAGATGGAGATATTATTAAGCTCAAGTTGTTTCCTTTCTCCTTGAGAGGAAAAGCTAAAGAATGGTTGATATCCTTGCCTAGAAATAGTATTGATTCTTGGATTAAGTGCAAAGATGCTTTTATTGGAAAGTACTACCCTCCTTCTAAGATTATATCTATGAGAAGTGATATTATGAAATTTAAACAACTTGATAATGAACATGTTGATCAAGCTTGGGAAAGAATGAAATCTTTGGTTAATAATTGTCCCACTCATGGACTTACTGCTTGGATGATTATCCAGACTTTTTATGCAGGTTTGAACTTCTCTTTAAGAAACCTATTGGATTCAGCTACTGGAGGTACCTTTATGACCACCACCTTGGGTGCTGCAACAAAACTCCTTGATAATATGATGGTTAATTATTCTAAATGGCACACTGAGAGAGCTCCACATGGTAAGAAGGTAAATTCTGTTGAAGAAACCTCCTCTTTGAATGATAAGATTGATGTTATTATGGCTATGCTTGTTAATGGGAAAGCTCCTTTAGATCCTAATAATGTTCCCTTAGCCTCTTTGGTTGCTCAAGAAGAACAAGTTGATGTGAACTTCCTTAGAAACAACAATTTCAACAACAATGCCTATAGGAATAATTTTGGTAGTAACAACAATTATAGGCCTTATCCTCCTAATAATGGCAATACATATGGAAACTCCTACAACAATACTAGAAGTGCTCCCTCTGAACTTTAAGTCATGCTCAAAGACTTTATTAGTAAACAAACCACTTTCAACAATACTGTGGAGGAAAAGCTTTTGAATGTAGAGAAAAATATTTCCTTTTTGTCTGAAGCACAGTCCTCTTTGATTAATAAAATGGCTGCTAAACCTGAAACCATGGAAAGTACCTTTGCTTCTGCTCATGCCATACAAGTTACTATTGATGAACATGTTAGACTGTTAGCCCAACTTCATGCTAAGTGGGAAAGAGAAGCTAAAATTGCTAGAAACAATAGTGTGTGAACCATCACCACCACCAATATGGATGCCACTAAACCATAAGAAGTCCATATTCCTCCTCCTACAATGCCTAAGACCAATGAGTCTACTACTAGTGATGCTAAGCTTTATTTTGATCTTGATGGTTGCAATATTTCTAAAGTGATTATGTTCCTAAAAAATCTTGCTAGAAGTCCTGATGCTAGTGATATGCATGTAGCTTTCACCAAACACATTACATATGCTCTTATTAAAATTAAGGAAGAGAAGTTGCAACACAAAGCTTATATTCCTAGGAAAGTAGAAATATTTGGGAACCCATGATATGTCGGAAACGTATCTATAATAATTGATGCTCCATGCTTGTTTAGTATCTACTTTGTTTTACTTGTCTACACTTTGAGGTGCTTTTTACATGTTTTATGGTACTAACCTATTAACAAGTTGCAACAGTGCCAGATGCCTATTTTCTGCTGTTTTTGGTTTCAGAAAAGTTAGTAAAGAAATATTCTCGGAATTGGACAGGACAAACGTCAAAGTCAATTACTTTCTGTGGGGAACAAGAAGTCTAGAGGAGAGCCGGAGGGGCCAGCTAGGGGGGCCAGACCCACCCGATGGGCGGGTGGCCCAGCCCCGCGCCTGGCTAGAGTTTGCCAACCTTGGCCGCCTCCTGGGTCTCCCCCTTCGCCTATAAAAAGCCCCCGATGGAGAAACCTGAGTACCCGATCAAATCTCCATGAAACCGTCTGTAGCTGCCGCCACCATCGTCCCTAGATAGGGGGGATCTGAAGATCTTCCCGGCACCCTGCCGGAGGGGAGATCATCCCGGAGGCCTTCTCTCCGGTATGATGTGTGAGTAGTTCCACCTTGGACTATGGGTCCATGTAGTAGCTAGATGGTTGTATCTCCTCCTTTGTGCTTTCATGTATAGATCTTGTGAGATCCGTTCATGATCAAGATCTAATCTATTTGTACTCATGCATGTTGTGTTTGCGGGAATCCAATGGATATTGAGATTATTATGTTGGTTTGATTAATGGTTTTGTCTTTATGATTCTATCATGTCTGTGTTGTTTGTGATCTTGCATGCTCTCCGTTGTTAGTAGCTATCTTGGCCAAGTAGTTGCTAGTGACTCCAAGAGGGGGTATTTATGCTCGATAGTGGGTTCATGCCTCTAGTTTCCAAGGGAAGTGACAGAAATCTCTTCGGTTGTAGATGTGTTGTTGCTACTAAGGAGAAAACAATGGTCTCTTGTTCATGGAACATGTGGACTGTTTACCTTACACACTTTGCTTAAAGCAGTTGTCTGTTGCTTGCAACTTAATACTGCAGGGGGATCGGATGATAACCTGAAGGTGGACTTCTAGTCATAGATGCAGTTGGATGGCGGTCTATGTATCTTGTTGTATTGCCCAAACGAATCTCATAGGATCTTTCTGACTAGTAATTGCATTGTTATGCCTTGCTCAGTTCCTGTCAATTGCCATGTTGTAATTTGTTTACCCTTGATGCCATGTTGTTTATCTAAGGAGAGCACCTCTAGTGAACTATGGACCACGGTCCAATCTTTCCCATTGATACATCTTCCATTGTTACTTTTTTACTTGCTGCAAACCATTACCTTCCACACCATACGTTTAATCCTTTATTACAGCAAACCGGTGAGCTTGACAACCTCACTGATTCATTGGGGCAAAGTCTTGAGTTTGTGTTGTGCAGGTCTCCGCGTTGCTTGCAACACTTGTGTGATGTTTCCTTCCTCCTACTGGTCCGATAACCTCGGTTTCTTACTGAGGGAAACTTGCTATTGTGCTGCTTCATACCTTGCTCTTGGGGTTTCCAACAAAGCGTCTCACGACAAGTGGTGGGCGCCATCAAGCTCTTTTCTGGCACCGTTGCCGGGGAGGCTAAGGACGTCTTCACTAGGGGAGTCCTTCACTTCCTTTCTCTTTACTTTGTTTTTAGTTTGCTTTGTTTCTTTTGCTCAGTTTTGTTTGCCTCTTTTCAAAAAACCCAAAAAAATAGTCTAGTTTGGTTTGCTTTCTTTATTCAAACACACAAAAAAATTAGTTCATGCTCTAGCTGTTGCTGCTGCTGTTTTTGGCTTGCTCCACTTTTTCCAAAATGAACTCTGCTGAGAACACCAAGTTGTGTGACTTCACTAGCACAAACAACAATGATTTCCTTAGCACTCCTATTGCTCTACCTGCTCCTGATGCTACCTTTTATGAAATTAAGTCTGCTTTGTTGAATCTTGTGATGAGAGAACAATTTTCTAGTGCTAGTTCTGATGCTGCTGCTGCCCATCTCAATAACTTTGTTGAACTTTGTGAGATGCAAAAATATAAGGATGTAGATGGAGATATTATTAAGCTCAAGTTGTTTCCTTTCTACTTGGGAGGAAAATCTAAAGAATGGTTGCTATCCTTGCCTAGAAATAGTATTAATTCTTGGACTAAGTGCAAAGATGCTTTTATTGGAAAGTACTACCCTCATGCTAAGATTATATCTATGAGAAGTGATATTATGAAATTTAAACACCTTGATAATGAACATGTTGCTCAAGCTTGGGAAAGAATGAAATCTTTGGTTAAGAATTGTCCCACTCATGGACTTACTGCTTGGACGATTATCCAGACTTTTTATGCAGGTTTGAACTTCTCTTTAAGGAACCTGTTGGATTCAGCTGCTGGAGGTACCTTTATGACCATCACCTTGGGTGATGCAACAAAACTCCTTGATAATATGATGGTTAATTATTCTGAATGGCACACTGAGAGAGCTCCACATGGTAAGAAGGTAAATTCTATTCAGGAAACTTCCTCTTTGAGTGAAAAGATTGATGTTATTATGGCTATGCTTGTTAATGGGAAAGCTCCTCTAGATACTAATAGTGTTCCCTTAGTCTCTTTGGTTGCTCAAGAAGAGCAAGTTGATGTGAACTTCATTAGAAACAACAATTTCAACAACAATGCCTACATGAATAATTTTGGTAGCAACAACAATTATAGGCATTATCCTCCTAATAATGGCAATTCCTATGGAAGATCTTACAATAATGTTAGAAGTGCCCCCTCTGAACTTGAAGTCATGCTCAAGGACTTTATTAGTAAACAAACCACTTTCAATAAGACTATAGAGGAAAAGCTTTTAACTGTTGAGAAAAATATATCCTCTTTGTCTGAAGCTCAAACTTCCTTGGTTAATAAAATGGCTGCTAAACCTGAAACTATGGAAAACACCTTTGCTACTACTCATGCCATACAAGTTACTATTGATGAAAATGTTAGGCTGTTAGCTCAACTTCATGCTAAGTGGGAAAGGGAAGCTGAAATTGATAGAAACAATAGTGTGTGCACCATCACCACTAAACCACAAGTAGCCCCTATTCCTCCTCCTACTATGCCTACTACTAGTGATGCTAAGTTTGACTTTGATATTGATGGTTGAAATATTTCTGAAGTAATTATGTTCTTACAAAATCTTGCTAGAAGTCCTGATGCTAGTGATATGCATGTTGCTTTCACCAAACACATTACAGATGCTCTTGTTAAGATTAAGGAAGAGAAGCTAAAACACAAAGATTCTATTCCTAGGAAAGTAGAAGATAGTTGGGAACCCATTATTAATATGCAAGTGAATGACTTTGATCTGAAAGCTTCATGTGATCTTGGTTCTAGTGTCTCTATTATGCCTGGGAAGATTTATGAAATGCTTGATTTTCCACCATTAGAAGATTGTTATTTGGATGTCCCACTCAATGATAATGCTAAGAAGAAACTCATGGGGGTTTTAATGATGTTCGCACTATGGTTAACAATGCTTATGTCCCTGTTGATATCTATGTTTTGGATGTTGAATACAATGCTTCTTGTCCTATCACTTTGGGAATACCTTTTCTTAGAACAGTTGGTGCCATCATTGATATCAAGAAGGCACCATTAAATATCATTTTCCATTCAAGAAAGGTATTTAACACTTCCATATGATGAGAGAGAATTTGCTTTTTTCTCGTCCTTTGAAAGCAAGATTTGATGTTATTGCTCCTTCATTTGAAAATACTTGATTCTTCTTACTTCTTGTGCCTAACTTAAAGGCGTTAAAGAAAAGTACTTGTTGAGAGATAACCCAAGAGTTTCCTTGAGTCTTGAAAGTTATTACTTCTGTAATGACCTCTCCTTATCCTTTTTGTTTGCTTTTTGTGCCAAGAATGACCTCTAATGAGAGGGAAGTAAGCTTTGGGGAGTTGCTGTCCCGAAACAGATTTATGTCCTCCACCAAAAAAAATCATGAGGAGGATATGCAACTCGGATTGAGCTAGAAACTTACGAATAAATCCCCCAGTATGTTAAATAACTTTCTTTAGTTCAACACTTTTTGATTTGAGCAACATAAGATGTCTGAAAAAATCGATTTCTACCTGTTGGTATGTTTTGACAGATTTCTGCCATTATTTGCATTTGCTTCTTATTGATTCCTTTTTGAGTTCTCTTTAGGTGAATTGAGCTTTTTTAAGGAGTTACTACAGTAGCTTGTGTTTTTAGTGAAAAGTCTTGCTATTTCAAAGCTTTGCCATAGGTCAAATATCTTTTGAATAAGCTAATGTTGCTAATGAATATTGTGTGAAGTTTTGTGTAAAGGGAAAATTTCAGGTGTAAAGAGAGAATGATGCAATGAGATGAAGAATGAACAAAAGCTCAAGCTTGGGGATGCCACCATGGTGTCACCCCAAGAAATATCCAAGAGGTACAAGCGTCAAAGCTTGGGGATGCCCAAGGCATCCCCTTCTTCATCAATAAAAAGCTCAGGTCTGTCTAGACACTTCGTTTTTATTGTTTCATGCACAGTTGTGTTGATTCTTGGAGCGTCTTAGTTTTCGTTTGCTTTGCTTAGTTTGTTTAGTTTTCTTAAAGTACTTTGGACCTCCGTTCTCACTGTGTTGTTTTGCAAATAAGTTGATTGGTGTTGGAAAGGAGTAGAAAGTTCTTGCTTGAATAGTGCAAGATGAGCTTGCTTTGACTGTGACTTAGACTTTAGCATGTCATGCTAGGTGTTGTTTTGACCTTATGCTTAGTGATTATTGATGTAGCATGACTTGTTACAAACAATTGGGATTGCTTAGTGTGCCTTGAAAAAAAAGCATGTGTTGTTTTTAGCATGCAAAAGGATCTTCTTTGATGCTTTGTTTGGGTTGACTTGGCACATGCTCACACCATGTTATGACTATGCACAAGTCACCATAGCCTCTATGATCATTTAGTCCTTGACTTGTAGTACCACTTTATTCTTTGATTAGTAATGTTTTGTTGCTCTGCATGATTATGGCCATTATTGCTCTCTTAGTTGGTTGCTCCCAGTATTTTGCTAGCCTCCACTTGTATGAGTAATCTATACTCATGCATACAACTCCCAATAAACCAAGTTATTCCAAAGTGTCCACTATAAATTCTTATGCATGGTGTGTTACACCATTCCTAGTATATTCTTGTTTTCATCTATCTTCCAATTAAAAAGTATTTTGTTATGTGAAATCTTAGTGATTAAAGCTCTCACAAACTTGATGGCACACTTTATATTTATTGCCCCTAATAAACTTGAACCATTGTGTCATTTATGTTGTATATGCTTGCACTTATACGTTGGAATTAGCAGAACCATGCTGTCATGGGGAACGCTTTCAACATTGTACTTGAACTTTGTACACAGTTGATATTATGCTCTTTTGTCTATGGATGTCGTCGGTGTGAAATGAAAGGGGAGCTTGTAAGTCCATGGATTTATGTATGTGTGTTAGAGAAACGCCTGGGCCGCTAGCTTAAGCCATGCCTAATCATGGTGGAAACTTGCAGCATCACCATAGTGACATCTATGAAGCATTCTTCTTATAAAAAAAGAGACACATTGAGAAAAGAGGAAAGAGAGAAAAAAGCACCATATTCCCATGGTAAATAAGAAGATTGATGAGATGCTCATTGTCTGCTTGCCTTGTCATTTTGGTTATGGGATAGCTCATGTACAATATGCAAGGGGTACCCCGTTGGCTGTTCTCTATGATACACATGTACTTACTATGACAAGAACTTATAAGTGACTAAAGTTGAGTAGCATGAGGAGCGGCCCTCGTATTCAAGGGACTTGAGATTTCCAACTTATACTTTGTCAAGCATATACTCCATACTTTGTTCACTTTAACCTTAATCACTTCAAGATGCTTATGATAGGGGCAATGAGGGATGAAAGCTAACAAGTACCATAATTTTTGGAAGCTATTTTTGAAACTTGAAATCCCTGCTTCCCTTTGTGAAGGGCCTTTCTTCCACCTTTATTTGAGTCTCCACCTTCTACCTTTAGGCACCAGTTAGGAAAGCATAGTTGTCATTCTTAGTTCTATGTGCATTGTCCCAAAACTAATTGATTGATGCATATTGTCGATGTTGCTTGTTCTTGTGCTATTTGTATCTAGTCACTCTTATGAACTTTGAAGGTATCCTATGCATCTATTTGCTACTCTATGAGGGACAAGCTGAATGCCACTATGCCATGTTTTCTGTATGTGAAACAAACAAACGTTTTCAATGCATGTTATTCGTGATCTTTGTTTGTAGCCTTTCATGTTGCATGCATAGTTACTTTGTCTTACTGTTAGAAATCCATCTTTCATGCTCATGTTTAGAGTTCTTTGATCCCAGCTTTCAATGCTTGCAAATGGTTTGATCTTGGTTTTGATGGTGCATGTCACCTCAAAAATTATTCTTTTATCACTTACCTACTCGAGGACGAGCAGGAGTTAAGATTGGGGATGCTTGATACGTCGGAAACGTATCTATAATTTTTGATGTTCCATGCTTGTTTAGTATCTGCTTTGCTTTGCTTTGTCTACACTTTGAGGTGTTTTTATATGTTTTCTGGTACTAACCTATTAACATGATGCCATAGTGTCAGTTGCCCGTTTTCTTCTGTTTTTGGTTCCAGAAAGGCAGAAAATCAATATTCTCGGAATTGGACGGGACAAAAGCCAAAGTTAATATTTCACCGAGGAGAACACGGAGTCCAGAGGAGAGACGGAGGGGAGCCATAGGGCGGCCGCAACCCCCCCAGGCACGGGCCCACCCTAGGCCACGCCTGGGCAGGGTGTGGGCCCCCTGGCCGCCCTCTTTCCTCGCCTCTTCGCCTATAAGAATCCCCTGATGCCTAAACCCTAAGTCCCCGATCAATATTCCATGAAACCGCATGTAGGTGCTGCCACCATCGTCCCTAGATCTGGGGGATCTGAAGATCTTCCCGGCACCCTGCCGGAGGGGAGATCATCCCAGAGGCCTTATTCTTCATCATGCCAGCCTCCGGTATGAAGCGTGAGTAGTTCCACCTTGGACTACGGGTCCATGTAGTAGCTAGATGGTTGTATCTCCTACTTTGTGCTTTCATGTCTAGATCTTGTGAGCTCCGTTCATGATCAAGATCTCATCTATTTATAATCATGCATGTTATGTTTACGGGGATCCAATGGATATTGAGATTACAATGTCAGATTGATTAATGGTTTTGTCTTATTGATTATATCATGTCTGTGTTGTTTGTGATCTTGCATGCTCTCCGTTGTTAGTAGCTATCATGGCCAAGTAGTTGCTAGTGACTCCAAGAGGTGATGAGTGCAGTAGCACTTCGTTGGGAGACCCCAAGAGGAAGGTATGATGCAGCACAGCAGCAATTTTTCCCTCAGTTAGAAACCGAGGTTATTGAACCAGTAGGAGGAAGGAAACGTCTCAAAGGTGTTGCAAGCAACATGGAAACGTACACAACACAAACTCAAGACTTTTCCCCAACTAACACTGAGGTTGTCAATCTCATCGGTTGGTGTAACAAAGGATGAACTATATGGTGTGGAAGGTGATGATGGTTTGCAGCAAGTAAACAGTAACAATGGAAGATGTATCAATGGTAAAGATTGGACCGGGGTCCATATTTCACTAGAGGTGTTCTCCTTAGATAAACAAACATGGCATGCTAGGTAAACAAATTATAGCAGGACAATTGACAGGACTGAGCAAGGCATAACAATGCAATACTAGACAAAAAGATCCTGAGATTCGATTGGGCAATACAACGATATACATAGACCGCCATCCAACTGCATCTATGACTAGAATTCCACCATCGGGTTATCATCCGAACCCCCTCCAGTATTAAGTTGCAAGCAACAGACAACTGCTTTAAGCAAAGTGTGTAAGGTAAACAATCCACTTGTTCCATGAACAAGAGACCGTTGTTTTCCCCCTAGTGGCAACAACACATCTACAACCGTAGAGATTTCTGTCACTTCGCTTGATTGAGTAGAGGCATGAACCCACTATCGAGCATAAATACCCCCTCTTGGAGTCACTAGCAACTACTTGGCCAAGATAGCTACTAACAATGGAGAGCATGCAAGATCACAAACAACACAGACATGATAGAATCAAATAGACAAAACCATTAATCAATCTAACATAGTAATCTCAATATCCATCGGATCCCCGCAAACACAACATGCATGATTACAAATAGATTATATCTTGATCATGAACGGAGCTCACAAGATCTAGACATGAAAGCACAAGGAGGAGATACAACCATCTAGCTACTACATGGACCCGTAGTCCAAGGTGGAACTACTCACGCTTCATACCGGAGGGTGGCATGATGAAGAAGAAGGCCTCATGGATGATATCCCCTCCGGCAGGGTGCCGGGAAGAGCTTCAGATCCCCCCGGTCTAGGGACGATGGTGGCGGCGTCTAAGACGGTTTCGTGGAATATTGATCGGGTGCTTAGGGTTTAGGCATCGGGGGCTTCTTATAGGCGAAGAGGCGAGGCAGGGGGGCAGCCAGGGGGCCCACACCTTACCCAGGCGCGGTCCCACCCTAGGCCGCGCCTGGGGGTGTGTGGCCACCCTTTGGCGCCCCTCCGTCTCTCTTCTGGACTCCGTGTTCTCCTCGGTGAAATATTGACTTTGTCTTTTGTCCCATCCAATTCCGAGAGTATTTCCTTACTAGCTTTTCTAGAACCAAAAACAGCAGAAAACAGGCAACTAGCACTGTGGCAATTTGTTAATAGGTTAGTACCAGAAAACATATAAAAACACCTCAAAGTGTGGACAAAGCAAAGCAAAGTAGATACTAAACAAGCATGGAACGTCAAAAATTATAGATACGTTTCCGACGTATCAAGCATCCCCAAGCTTAACTCCTGCTCGTCCTCGAGTAGGTAAGTGATAAAAGAATAATTTTTGAGGTGACATGCACCATCAAAACCAATATCAAAACAGTTGTAAGCATTGAAAGATGGGATCAAAGAACTCTAAACATGTGCATGAAAGATGGAGTTATAACAATAAGACAAAGTAACTATGCATGCAACATGAAAGGCTACAAACAAAGATCATGAATAACATGCATTGAAAAATGTTTGTTTGTTTCACATATAGAAAACATAGCATAGTGGCATTCAACTAGTCCCTCATGGAGTAGCAAATAGATGCATATGACACCTTCAAATTTCATAAGAGTGACTAGATACAAATAGCACAAGAACAAGCAATATCAACAATATGCATCAATCAATAAGTTTTGGGACACTGCACATAGAACTAAGAATGACAACTATGCTATCTTAACTGGTGCCTAAAGGTAGAAGGTGGAGACTCAATATAATAGTGGAAGAAAGGCCCTTCATAAAGGGAAGCAGGGATTTCAAGTTTCAAAAAGAGCTTCCAAAAATTATGGTACTTGTTAGCTTTCAGCCCTCATTGCCCCTATCATAAGCATCTTGAAGTGATTAAGGTTAAAGTGAACAAACTATGGAGTATATGTTTGACAAAGTATAAGTTGGCAATCTCATGTCCCTTGAATACGAGCGTCGCATCTCATGCTACTCAACTTTGGTCACCTATAAGTTATTGTCATAGTAAGTACATGTGTATCATAGAGAACAGCCAATGGGGTACCCCTTGCACATGGTACAGGAGCTTTCCCATAACCAAAATGACAAGGCAAGCACACAATGAGCATCTCAGCGATCTTTTTATTTGCTATTTGAATAGGTTTTTATTGAGGATGCTTCACAGATTGCTCATTATGGTGATGCTACAAGTTTCCACCATGATTAGGCATGGCTTAGGCTAGCGGCCCAGGCGTTTCTCTAACACAAAATACATAACTCCATGGACTTACAAGGTCCCTTTTTATTTCACACCGACGACATCCATAGACAAAAGAGAATGATATCAACTGTGTACAAAGTACAAGTGCAATGTTGAAAACGTTACCCATGACAGAATTGTTCTACTAATTCCAACGTATAAGTGCAAGCATATACAAAATAGATGACATAATGGTTCAAGTTTATTAGGGGCAAGGAATATAAAGTGTGCCATCAAGTTTGTGAGGGCTTTAATCACTAAGTTTTCACATAACAAAATAGTTTTTAATTGGAAGATAGCTGAAAACAAGAATATACTTGGAATGATGTAACACACCATGCATAGGAATTTAAAGTGGACACTTTGGAATAACTTGGTTTCTTGGGAGTTGTAAGCATGAGTAGAGCTTACTCATACAAGTGGAGGCTAGCAAAAGACTGGGAGCAACCAACTAAGAGAGCAATAATGGCCATAATCATGCAGAGCGATAAAACATTACTAATCAAAGCATAAAGTGGTACTACAAGTCAAGTAATAAATGATCATAGAGGCTATGGTGACTTGTTCATAGTCATAACATGGTGTGAGCATGTGCCAAGTCAACCCAAACAAAGCATCAAAGGAGAATACCATAATACTATGCTTTTGCATGCTAAAACAACACATGATTATTTCAAGGCACACTAAGCAACCCTAATTGTTTGGAACAAGTCATGCTACATAAATAATCACTAATCATAAGGTCAAACAACACCTAGCATGACATGCTAAAGTCTAAGTCACAGTCAATGCAAGCTCCTCTTGCACTTTTCAAGCAAGAACTTTCTACTCCTTTCCAACACCAATCAACTTATTTGAAACAATACAGCGAGAACGGGGGTACAAACTACTTTACTCAAGCAAACTAAGCAAACTAAGCAGAGCAAACAAAAACTAAGACGCTCCAAGAAAAACACAACAGTGCATGAAGCAATAAAAACGAAGTGTCTAGAAAGACCTAAGCTTTTTATTGATGAAGAAGGGGATGCCTTGGACATCCCCAAGCTTTAACGTGTGTACCTCTTGGATATTTCTTGGGGTGACACCAGGGTGGCATCCCCAAGCTTAAGATTTTGTCCATTCTTCATCTTATTACATCATTCTCTCTCTACACCTGAAAATTTTCCTTCATACAAAACTTCACACAATCTTCATTAGCAACATTAATGTATTCAAAAAATAATAGACCCTTGGGTTTAGCTTTAGAACAGCAAACTTTTCACTAAAAACACAAGCTAATGTAGCAACTCCTTCAAAAATCTCAATTTCCCAAAAAGAACCCAAAAAGAAATCAATAAGAAGCAAATGCAAATAATGGCAGAAATCTGTCAAAACAGACCAGCAGATAGAAACCGATTTTTTCGAAAATCTTCTGTTGCTCAAATCAAAAAGTGTTGAACTAACAAAAGTTAGATAACATACCGGGGGATTTATTCGTAAATATTTATCTTAATTAGACTTACATAGACTCCTAACGAATATTTATGGTGGAGGACAGAAATCTGTTTCGGGACAGCAACTCCCCAAATCTTACTTCCCTCTCATTAGAGGTCATTCTTGGCAGAAAAAAGCAAACAAAAAGGATAAGAAGAGGTAATTACTGAAGTAATAACTTCCAAGACTCAATAAAGCTCTTGGGTTATCTCCCAACAATTACTTTTCTTTAACGCCTTTAAGTTAGGCACAAGAAGCAAGAAATCAAGTATTTTCAAATGAAGAAGCATTAACATCAATACTTGCAAAGTCTTCAACTATGAAAGGTATCTCATCCAAATGAGTTTTGGAGGATCCCTTCTCATCTCTCTTTGGCTTACTACTTTCATCAAAAGGATTTTCAGGAACAATCCAATCAAAATTATTTTCAAAGGCCTCATGCATCCCAACAAACTTAAAGGGTATGGGTATCTTAAATTCCTCTCTAGGTTTGGTTTTATCTGAAGTACCCACAACATCTACACATGAGCCTAGCATATAAAAACGCTCAAAGGCCTTTTTGGCTTCCTTGGAAACATCATGGAACTCTTTTAGTAAAGTTTCAAGAATGAATTCTCTCTTTTCAGCATTCTTTTCTTCTTTTAGTTTTAGGAACAAAATTTGCATCATGGGGTTAAGGCTAACAAACCTAGCCTCCAACATATGAACTAAAGAAGCTACAAGAACTTCATAATTAGGAGCAGGTTATGCTATAGATTTATCCTCAACATCCTCATGCTTGCTAACATGATTAAAGAATTTTTCAATATTTTCTTTCCCAATTATGGAGCCACTACCTATTGAAAGGTTTTTCAGGGTGAACTTGGGGATCAACATGGTGAGCTAGAGCAAGGTGGCAACTAGAGTAGGAGCTAATTTTTTATGTTTTTGATAAGAGAAAGCAAACCAAACTAAACTTTCTTTTTGGAGTTTTTGATAAAAAGAGGCAAAGAAAACCAAGCAAAAGAAACAAAGCAAAATAAAAACAAAGAAAAGAGAAAGGTCGAGGAGGACCCCCCTTGTGAAGACGTCCTTAGCCTCCTGTAGAGGTCCCAACCTTTAATAAGGTAGAGATCCATGTGTTTACAATGCTAGTCCCTAGATCAATAGCTAGCATCCACGGTTAAGATGTAATATCAAGAAACAAAGGTCATAATACAACTTTATAACCAGGAATAAAATAATTCATTACATCTTACATAGCTCATTTGGCTATCTCATTACAATGCTGCAGAAATAACTATAGCATGGAGTCCTTCATATTCAAAGTGCCACAGGCAATCATGTTGGTTGTAGACTTGTAATCCTAATCAACACACTTCACTAACATCAAACAAACCTTCAACATAATAAGTTACAGCCACAAGGGTCAATACATTTGAATTGTATTGGCAAGTTATACTATGGTAGTATAGTGTAGACTATCATCTATATGCATTTGGCTAAGTGGAGCTTAGGCTTGCTTTGCTCAAAATAGATTTTCCTTATCATTCGAAAACACTAAGTTTTTGTTTATCAAAATCACCCAAGGCATCTACCAATCATTGATTGAAGATCCTTAACCCTTGTTCAAACACGAGTTTTTAACTTAGAAATTGGGATGAGGAGATTCTTGATAGCTTCCATGTCTTGATGCTCAAATTGTCCATTGCCGGGGACACGGCTAAGTACTTAGATTTTACTCTCTTGAGAGGTGGTGCACTTTCCCCACAAGACTTGACATGCATCGAGACAAGATATTTCAGAAGCCTTCCCTTAGACCAAAATGGACGCGCTCCAAACCTATCATCCCCTACCACCAACTTTCCATTTGGCTAAGTTATTGCAACCTATATGATCCAGGCAGAGCCCATAATGCCAAGTGGTTACACTTGAAGCTTCTCAACATTTGACATCTCAAATATCTTTGTTCCTGGGTGGCATTCCACAAGTGAGATACACAAGGTTCACCAGTCCCCTGGCCTTGTGTAACCACTCAACAAAAATCCATCCAAGCAATACCATTCCACCTAGGTGATTCATTTACTTAGTTGTTTTATTAAACAAAACACAAGTCCTTGACTTAGAAATATTCCATAGCATGAATATAATCCACCCTTGTTTTCTACTAGCTAGGCTAAGCATGATAGTAGTAGGAATCTTAACTTAGGAAATTCTACTAAGGCATCATCTACTAGGATTTCCCATGGCATATCATACTTAGTAAAAATTACATGCAAGTCTTACTTAGAAATATCACTAATGCATAGTGAAAATAATGGGACAAAAGTATGAAGCACCACTTGCCTTTTTGGTAGAGAATATAAGTTCACTCCTTGATCTTGCAATAGTCACACTCTTCAAATTCCACTACAATTCAATCAAGGCACAAAATTCAATCTAACATTCAAGCAATTCAACACATAAAATAATAAAAACAAAGTAATGCATGCAAGCATGCCAAAGATTGTTTTATTTGGAAAAGTGGTTTCTAATAGGTTATAAACATTATAAAACATCTATTGGTCATTTTTTTAAAAAGTGGCAAAACCATTTTAAGTCAAGTTAGTGAAAATGGCCACTTTAAGCCATTTTTGTTTTGCTAGAAATGGTTCAAATCAAAGTAATAATTTCTAGTGTTTGACAAATATATTTTTAAACACAAATGCTAGTGTTTATGGTCAAAGTGTTTAATATTAAAACCATTTGTAAAAGGTTTTACCTATAAACCATTTTTATACCAAAGCAATATTTATTTTGTTGGAAATGCCTTTAAGAAAAGTAATAATTTTATAGGGTTCATCAAATATATTTTTAAGTCTAAAAATTTGGTGTTTAGGGTCAGAGAGTTTAATTCAAATCATTTTCCAAAGGTTTTACTCACAAGACATTTTTTAAAACATATTCAACATTTTTATTTAACTAGAAATGCTTTAATTCAAAGAAATAATTCATAAGTGTCACAAAATATATTTTTAAATCCAAAAGTTGGTTTCTATGGTCAGTAGGTTCAAAACAATCCACTTACAAAATATTTTACCCTAAAAACATTTCTAGAATAATTTTTATATTCAAAATATGCCTACACAAGTTTCTGCAAATACAACCAATTTTATAGAAGCAAACTATTAAACAAAGTACATGATTGGATAGAATTCTTTTTCCTGATTCCATTGATATAAAATTTGCAAAGTTTGGACATGTGGACCAAAAGTTATGAATTTTGCAAGTTTAAACATCTAATAGAAATGATTCTGTTTTTAAAATCAAACTACATGCCACGTGGTGTGTTCTGATTGGTCCATACCGATTCGCACGGATCAAGCGATACTGGCCGTAGGATATAAAGGGCAACACACGGATCAGATCATGCATACCCCTTCGTTTAAGTCATATGTTTCTATGCGTCAGATCTGGATCGAATGGTCCAAATCTAATCGACCACAAAGTGGCGGCGCTGCGATGGTGGTTGGCGGCGTCGCGGTCAGACAAGGACAGAGCTGGCGATACAGGAAGCTAGAGGAGAAGTGGGGAAGCTCACCAGAATCGCAGAAGCTTGCTGATGCTCAGCATGTGCTTGGTTGGCGAAGGGGCGCATGGAGTCGACGGGTATTGCTCGCCGGAGAAGCTCACTGGCTCGGGCACACTTTGTCAACGACGGAGGCGAGGCTAAGGTGCATGCCAGAGAGAATAAAGGGTGGTGTTAGACGCGTAGGAGATTGGCGAACTCGGTAGCAACAAACAAAGAGAAAGGGGAGGATGAGGCTTATAGGAAAACATCGCCGGAGTCAAAACAGACGGCGACGCTGCTCTGGCGAAGACGTAGTCGAGGTTCCAGAGTGTGCGCGAGTGAGCTGGTGGTACTGGAGTGTGCGCCTAGAAATAGGGAGTAAGACAGTGGGTGTCAGGGAGTAGGAGGTGGCCGGAGTTGCCGGGATTTGGCCGGAGGAGCTCGTCGGGGGCACCGCAGTGTGGTTCAAATTCAAAACAGCCCTGAGGCAGAGAGGGAGGGGTGAGCGAGGGGAAATGGAGAGGGAACACGGGTGATTAAGAGGGCGTCGTTACTGGGAGGAATCAACACGACAATTACTTGAATTTACGCGAGGTTTGATTAACAGAGAACGGCAGTGAGGGGGGGGGAGAATGGGTCGCGGGTGGAAGGGACGATCTGGCAAGTGGGGAAACGACGTTAGCGAGAGAGAGGAAATGTGCGTGGGGCCGAGCGTTCAGCGACTGCGTGGGTGAGATTGCAAGTGCGAAACGTTTTCCTGCGGGGAAGAGGTATGGGCTAGCTGGGCCAGACTGGGCTAGGTTAGATGGGCTAGGTTGTTTCTTTTTTTTATTCTTAAACCTTTTTCGTTTTCTATTTAGATTTTCTGTTTTGAATTTTGTTCAAATAATTTCAAACCCTTTTCTTTTCAAATCTTCTCAAACCTTTCAGTAATTTTCTATTCTGTTCAAACATGTATTTTAAAGATCATTTTGCAATATTTTTTTTATTCTCACATGGTTTAATTATTTATTTAAAATGGACCTTTGTCTTTATTTAAATAGGATTTTAATTATGTTTTCCAACTTCTATTTAATCTCCAAATTTTACCAAATCCTTTTCAGTAGGTTTTATTTATTTATTAGGGTGTCAAATAATTCACTTTGAATTATTTGAAATATTTTTAATATGATTTATTAATCATTTAAATTGGGCATTTGTCTTTGTTCAAATAAAATCAAATATGGTTTTAATCCAATATAAATTTTATTTCAAATAATTCTTTGATTCCATTTAAGTTAATTAAATAACTTTTATTCCACTTGGGCAAATTCCAATTATTATTTTCTCATGATTTAATTATTCATTTCTATTAGGGATTTTGTCTTTATTAGAATATAATTGGAATAGGGTTTAATTCCATATACTTTTATTTTGAATATTATTTATCCCTTTATTTCTTTTGGATTCGGATTATCTTTGTTTGATTATGGATTTGGCCAATATTTAATTTGAATTTTTAAATATTCCTTATTTATTTCTTTCTTTCTTTGTCTTATAAAATCCATATCTTTTTATTTAAAGGTCCAAAATTGGTGATTCCAATTTGTATATTTTTATTTAATATTTCTTTATCTTTTTAAATACCTTTAGGATTCATTTGTTCACAATTTGGTATGGATTTTAGATAGGAGCTTTATTAGCTTTGAAAATTATTTCCTTTTATCTTATTATATTCATAAGTTTTTATCCATGGTTCCAAATTGAATGAAATCAATTTCTATGATTTTATAATATGTGTATTTGTCATTTTTGATCATTTATAAATGTTTGTTGACCAATTTTTATATGGAAAAATCCATAGTCTTAGAGTAATCTTGGAAATGACTTTCTTCCATTAGGGTTTTAGGGTTTTGATTTATTTCCCAAGTTTAAATTTCAAGATACATTATTTGATGAATGCATTTCACTTGGTTTGAAATTTTGTTGGATTCCATTTATTAAAATTGTTCAAGATGGGTTTTTGATGTTTCCATTTAGGAATAAAAAGTTTCTTTTTACCCTAAATTTCAACAAATATTTATTTTGTTTATTTATTTTTCACATTTCAAAATTTGGAAAATTTTGGGATGTGACACCTCCCTGGCAACGGCGCCAGAAAAAGTCTTGATGAGTGCAGCATCACTTCGTTGGGAGACCCCAAGAGGAAGGTATGATGCAGCACAGCAACAAGTTTTCCCTCAGTAAGAAACCGAGGTTATCGAACCAGTAGGAGGAAGGAAACGTCTCAAAGGTGTTGCAAGCAACGTGGAAACGTACACAACACAAACTCGAGACTTTTCCCCAACTAACACTGAGGTTGTCAATCTCATCGGTTGGTGTAACAAAGGATGAACTATATGGTGTGGAAGGTGATGATGGTTTGCAGCAAGTAAACAGTAACAATGGAAGAGGTATCAATGGTAAAGATTGGATCGGGGTCCATAGTTCACTAGAGGTGTTCTCCTTAGATAAACAAACATGGCATGCTAGGTAAACAAATTACAGCAGGGCAATTGATAGGACTGAGCAAGGCATAACAATGCAATACTAGACAAAAAGATCCTATGAGATTCGATTGGGCAATACAACAATATACATATACCGCCATCCAACTGCATCTACGACTAGAAGTCCACCATTGGGTTATCATCCGAACCCCCTCTAGTATTAAGTTGCAAGCAACAAACAACTGCTTTAAGCAAAGTGTGTAAGGTAAACAATCCACTTGTTCCATGAAAAAGAGACCGTTGTTTTCCCCTAGTGGCAACAACACATCTACAACCGTAGAGATTTTTGTCACTTCGTTTGATTGAGTAGAGGCATGAACCCACTATCGAGCATAAATACCCCCTCTTGGAGTCACTAGCAACTACTTGGCCAAGATAGCTACTAACAACGGAGAGCATGCAAGATCACAAACAACACAGACATGATAGAATCAAATAGACAAAACCATTAATCAATCTAACATAGTAATCTCAATATCCATCGGATCCCCGCAAACACAACATGCATGATTACAAATAAATTAGATCTTGATCATGAACGGAGCTCACAAGATCTAGACATGAAAGCACAAGGAGGAGATACAACCATCTAGCTACTACACCGACCCATAGTCCAAGGTGGAACTACTCACGCTTCATACCGGAGGATGGCATGATGAAGAAGAAGGCCTTCGGGATGATCTCCCCTCTGGCAGGGTGTCGGGAAGAGCTTCGGATCCCCCGATCTAGGGACGATGGTGGCGGCGGCTATAGACGGTTTCGTGGAATATTGATCGAGTGCTTAGGGTTTAGGCATCAGGGGCTTCTTATAGGAGAAGAGGCGAGGCAGGGGGCAGCCAGGGGCCCATATCCTGCCCAGGCGCAGGCCCACCCTAGGCCGCGCCTGGGGGGTGGACACGCTGTGGTGCCCCTCCGTCTCTCCTCTGGACTCTGTGTTCTCCTCGGTGAAATATTGACTTTGTCTTTTGTCCCATCCAATTCCGAGAATATTTCCTTACTAGCTTTTCTGGAACCAAAAACAACAGAAAACAGGCAACTGGCACTGTGGCAACTGGCACTGTGGCAACTTGTTAATAGGTTAGTACCAGAAAACATATAAAAACACCTCAAAGTGTGGACAAAGCAAAGCAAAGTAGATACTAAACAAGCATGGAACATAAAAAATTATAGATATGTTTCCGACATATCAAGGGGGTATTTATGCTCGATAGTGGGTTCATGCCTCTATTTAATCTAAGGGAAGTGACAGAAATCTCTAAGGTTGTAGATGTGATGTTGCCACTAGGGAGAAAACAACGGTCCCTTGTTCATGGAAGAAGTGGATTGTTTACCTTACACACTTTGCTTAAAGCAGTTGTATGTTGCTTGCAACTTAATACTGGAGGGGGTTCGGATGATAACCTGAAGGTGGACTTATAATCATAGATGCAGTTGGATGGCGGTCTGTGTATCATGTTGTATTGCCCAATTGAATCTCATAGGATCATGATGTCTAGTATTGTATTGTTTTGCCTTGCTCAGTCATGTCAATTGCCCTGCTGTAATTTGTTTACCCAGCATGCCATGTTTGTTTATCTAAGGAGAACACCTCTAGTGAACTACGGTCCCCGGTCCAATCTTTACCATTGATACATCTTGCACTGTTACTGTTTACTTGCTGTAAACCACTATTGCCTTCCACACCATACAATTAATCCTTTGTTACAGCAAACCAGTGAGATTGACAACCTCGCTGTTCGTTGGGGCAAAGTCTTGAGTTTGTGTTGTGCATGTTTGCAAGTTGCTTGCAACACCTTTGAGACGTTCCTTTCCTCCTACAGGTTCGATAACCTCGGTTTCTTACTAAGGGAAAACTTGTTGCTGCGCTCATCACACCTTGATCTTGGGGTCTCCCAACGAGGCGTCAACCATGCGCCATCATTTATCCAGACTTTTTATGTAGGTTTAAACTTCTCCTCAAGAAACCCGTTGGATTCAGCTGCTGGAGGTACCTTTATAACTATTAACTTGGGTGCTGCAACAAAGCTCCTTGATAATATGATGGTTAATTATTTTGAATGGCACACTGAGAGAGCTCCACATGGTAAGAAGGTAAATTCTATTGAAGAAACCCCCTCTTTGAGTGATAAGATTGATGTTATCATGGCTATGCTTGTTAATGGAAAATCTCCTATAGATCCTAATAATATTCCCTTAGCCTCTTTGGTTGCTCAAGAAGAGCAAGTTGATGTGAACTTCATTAGAAACAACAATTTCAACATCAATGCCTATAGGAATAATTTTGGTAGTAACAACAATTATAGGCCTTATCCTCCTAATGGCAATACCTATGGAAACTCCTACAACAATACTAGAAGTGCTCCCTCTGAACTTGAAGTCATGCTCAAAGACTTTATTAGTAAACAAACCACTTTCAACAAAACTATGGAGGAAAAGCTTATGAATGTTGAGAAAAATATTTCCTCTTTGTCTGAAGCACAATACACTTTGATTAATAAAATGGCTGCTAAACCTAAAACTTTGGAAAGTGTCTTTGCTGCTACTCATGATATACAAGTTACTATTGATGAAAATGTTAGACTTTTATCCCAACTACATGCTAAGTGGGAAAGAGAAGCTGAAATTTCTAGAAACAATAGTGTGTGCACTATCACCACCACCAATATGGGTGCCACTAAACCACAAGATGTCCCTAATTCTCCTACCACAATGCCTAAACCCAATGAGTCTACTACTAGTGATGCTAAGTTTGATTTTGATCTTGATGGTTGCAATATATCTGAAGTGATTATGTTCCTACAAAATCTTGCTAGAAGTCCTGATGCTAGTGATATGAATGTAGCATTCACCAAACACATTACAGATGCTCTTATTAAAATTAAGGAAGAAAAGTTGAAACACAAATCCTCTATTCCTAGGAAAGTATAAGATAGTTGGGAACCCATCATTAATATGCAAGTGAAAGATTTATGAAATGCTTGATTTGCCACCTTTTGAAGATTGATATTTGGATGTCCCACTTAATGATAATGCTAAAAAGAAACTCATGGGGAGTGTTAATGATGTTCTTATTATGGTTAAAATTGCCTATGTCCCTATTGATTTCTATGTTTTTGTAAGGTTCCCAACCTTTAATAAGGTAGAGATCCCTGTGTTTACAATGCTAGTCCCTGGATCAATAGCTAGCATCCACAGTTAAGATGTAATATCAAGAAACAAAGGTCATAATACAACTTTATAATCAGGAATAAAATAATTCATTACATCTTATATAGCTCATTGGGATAACTCATTATAATGCAGCAGAAATAACTATAGCATGGAGTCCTTCATCTTCAAAGTGCCACAGGCAATCATGTTGGTTGTAGACTTGTAATCCTATTCAACACACTTCACTAACATCAAACAAACCTGCAACATAATAAGTTGCAGCCACAAGGGTCAATACCTTTGAATTGTATTGGCAGGTTTCACTACTATGTAGGAATAAGTGGATCCTATCAATACATGCATAGTTGGCAAAGTGGGGTTTAGGCTCATTTGCAGAAAGCAATATAGTTTTATCCTATCTTTTCAAAATAGTTTTGATCTTTTGACAAATCTTTCTAAACTCCTTGGAAAACTCCAAGTGCTTCTAATCCCTTGTTGTCACCATCAAGTTTTACTTTGGAGAAATTGGAATGTCGAGATCTTCCATAGCTTCAGGCCTTAGTTGCTCAGAGTTGTCCATAACCGGGCACACGGCTAAGTACTTAGAATTTGATCTTCTGCAGAAGTTGTACACTTTACCCACATGACACAATCTCGTCTTGATGCCACCAGTGACCGCTGGATAAGTACTCACCAAAATGGAGTACTGGCAGATCGAGAATGTGACAAAGTCTTTCCATAGGAGTCCTCCCAATACACAATGCTAGCTTGTCTACCAGGCACCAATGTAGGGATATATTTCCCATACACAATTCTAGTTAACCTGAAGATGCCAATGCATGGGTCATCTACTATGTAGTTGACTAAGCCAGAGCCCATTTAGCATGTGGCTGTACACGAAAGCCACTGTACGAGAAACATGTTCAATCTCTAAGTCCCTGGGTGGTTTTCTTCTAGTGCACACACAAAAAGATAGCCATATAAACATGGTTCCCTTTGTTGCCACCTTGTCCAAATCTTGAGTATCCTTTTCCACCTAGGTGGTTCATTGAGTACTTGTTTTATTATATAAAAACATATATCTTTCCAACACTTCATATAATCATATCATGTATCCCATCCCAAATATATAGCAGGGCTAAGCATACTACAACTACAATGTTTTCACTAAGGAGGATGTAAGGATATCCTAATAGGATTTAGCATAGCATAAAATATAGTAGTCCTATCATGCATGTTACAAAAATCCACTAAGTGTAATGAAAATAGTAGGACTTGGATGATAGTGTCACTTGCCATTTTAGTAGAGAATGTTGGTTCACTTCTTGATCTTGCAAATATCACACTCTTCTAAATTCACTACAATTCAATCAAGCAAACACATTTTCAAACCAACATTCAAACAATTTACCACATGAAATGACAAAGGCAAGGCAATGCATGCAAGCATGCAAAAGATAGTTTTATTTGGAAAAGTGGTTTCTACTAGGCTCTAGATATTTTAAGGCTCATGTTGGTCATTTACAAAAGTGGTAAACCCATTTGCAAGAGGTTTCATCTCATAAACCAAATATTATGCTAAGGTGATAATTTATGTTGTTGAAAATATCTTTTCGCAAAGTAATAACTTTATATGGTTCATCAAATATGTTCTTAAATCACTAAACTTGGTGTTTAGGGTCAGAAGGTTTGAATCACATCATTTCCCAAAGGTTTTACTCAAAATTCATTTCTAAACCATAAACAATATTTTTATTGACTAGAAATGTGTTAATTCAAATATTTATTCCTTAACCTCACAAAATACATTTTTAAATCCATAAGTTGGTTCCTATGGTCAGTAGGTTCAAAACAATCCATTTTGCAAAGATTTCACCTTAAAAATATATCTAGAACAATTTTTATATTCAAATTATGCCTACACATGTTTTTGTAATTTCAACCAATTTTGCAGAAGCAAAACATTAAAGAAAGTGCATGGTTGCAAAGTACTTGTTCTGCTGATTCTATTGATATAAAATTTGCAAAATTTGGACGTGTAGAATTAAAGTTATGAATTTTACAAGTTTGCATATCTAATAGATTCTAATTTCTGTTTTAAATCAAACCTTGTCCACGTGTCTTAATCTAACTGGCTGAAAACGGTTCGCGCGGATCGCTCTCTGTGAGTTGTTGGATTTAACTTAGATCATGCAGCACAGAGCACACGATACCCCTTCGTTTATAATCTAATCTCAGCCACAAGATCAAGATCCAACGGGCACAGCGCATTTGACCAAGGACTGGCGGCGCTGGCGGCGGCGGACGGTGGCGCACACTCGGGCGATGGCGTTGGCGATGATTCAGGAAGCGAGGGAGAGGGAGGAGTAGTTCACCGTGCTCGCAGAAGTGCAGTGAAGCTCAAGGCGTGGTCAGCTTATCGAGGGGCGCACCGGAGCAGAGTGGATTGCTCGCCGGAGTCAGTGGCGGCGTCGGGTGTCTCTGGTTATCGTCGAAGGCGAGGCTTGAGGGCGCGCTAAGGCAAACGGAGCATGGGGTTAGATGTGTACTGCACTGGGGATCATGGGAGCATCATCGAGAAGTACCGGGGCGGTCTGAGCTTACCAGGGAGGCTTGCCGGAGCAATGGCAAACGACGGTGGCGCTCGGGTGTCGAGGTTGCCGAGGCTATGGTGCTCGTGCGGGCTAACGAGCGGCACTGGGAGATGCGCCAGGAGATGGGGAGCAGGCTCGCGTGCAGTGGGAGGCGAGGGGCGGTTGGTCGGCGCCGAAATTGGTCGGGGAAGTTCGTCGGGGCAGAGACGTTTCTACGAAAAATTGGAGCAGCCCTGGGGCTCCGGTGAAATGCAGACTGAAGGGAAAGGGAGAGGGGAGAGGGGCGTTTAAGCGCGTACAGTTGCAGGGAGTATTTGTTGCGGTATCAATGTGAATTGATCGCCGTATTCAATGGCAGAAACAGAGAGGCGCGGGCGTGGTCACCGTGGGGGTGAGGAAGAAGGCCTGCCGGGTGGGGCTCAGCGGTCAGCGAGAGGAAGATGGGAATGGTGGGGTCCAGTCGTCAGCTGCTGTGCGGGTGTGTTACTGAGTGAAAAATGGTTCACTGCGGGGTGAGCAGGTGGGATAGTTTGCTGGGCTGGGTTGGGCCTGTTGGCTGGGCTGCTTCGTTTCATTTTTTTTATACAGAATGTTTTTCCTTTTCTGTTTTGAATTTTCTGTTTTGATTTTCATTCAAATAATTCAAACTCCATTTGAATTCAAACCACCACCAAACTTTAGGTATAGTTTAATTCTGTTTATCAACATATTCCAAAGTCCAAAATAGAACAATTATTTTTAGGGTTTATTATTTATTAAAATTAAATAAATAGACTTTGGTCTTTATTTCAAATAGGATTCAAACATGCTTAAAACTCTAATTGACTTTCTAAATTCTTCCAAAACCTTTTCAGTAGGTTTTAATTGAAAATATAAAACACTTAGAATTTTTATTTTAAAACATTTAAATAAGTTTTAATGTTTATTTAAAATGGAAAAAGCCTTTACTTAAATAAAATTGGGTATTAATAAATCCTTATTATTTTATTTAAATAATCCTTTACTCTTTTTATCAAATCAAAATATTTTATTTCATTTGCTTGGCCAAGATTTAATTTGACTCTTTAAAATAGTCCTTGTTTATATTTCTACCTTTGCTTATAAAAACCATATCTTTTTATTTAAAGATCCAAAAATGGTGATTCCAACTAATATAACTTTATTTATTATTTGTTTATCTTTTTAAATCCCTTTAGGATTCTATTTGATAAAAATAGGTTTTGATGTTTCCAATTGGAATCAAAAAGTTTCTTCTCACCCTAAAATTCAACAATTGTTTATTTTGTTTATTTAGTTTTCACATTTCAAAATTTGGAAAATTTTGGGATGTGACAGGCTACCACCCTTAAAATAAATCTCGTCCCGAGATTTGGGAAGGCTAGGGTTACAAGTTGGATTGAAGACAATTAGGGTACTACCACCCTTAAAAGAAAGTCTCATAGGGTTACATTGATGGTTCACTTGACTATGGGTTCAACACTTGATATCCAGACAAGGAATCCTTATTTGACTCAACTGAGTTAACTAACTCCGGACATCCACTTCTTCTATTTCTTCAAGGTTCCCATCCATGTCAATGTGGTTCACATGTCCTTTCTGGGTCACAATGGAGTTATTTCCATTGGAGTTTCCAACATCCTTTTTCTTGTTCTTCTCAGGACAGTCTGATGCATAGTGTCCAAGTTCCTTACAATTATAGCACTACAACTGGCTAATATCTTTCTTCCTGAAAGTGTCATGTTGGTTCTGACCAAGGTCATATCCATTATCGGTATCATTTCCATTATTATCACTTCCATTGTTGTTGTGGTGATGCTGATGTGATTCAGAATCTTCATTGCTCTTTTTGAATGGACGCTTCTTTTGTGATGATCCTGAGTGATACTTGATTTTATGCTTCATCTTTCTGTTCTCAACTTGATTCATCTTGTTTTCCAATATAGTGGCTTTGTCACAGAGTGATTGATAAGTTGGGACATAGGCAACAGACAACTGTAGGTTCAACTCATCATTAAGTCCTTCGAGGAATTTCTCTTTCCTCTTAGCATCTGTATCAACTTCATCTGGTGCATAGCATGCCATATTATTGAACTCTTCAATGTACTCAGCCACACTGAGGTGATGCTGTTTCAGATTGTGGAATTCCTTTTTCTTCAAGTTCATCACTCCGGATGAGATGTGAGCTGTATGGAAACCATCCTCAAAGATAGCCCAAGTTACATCCTCAAGGGGAGTGGTGATCTGAAAGTTGTCCCACCATGTTGCTGCTGATCCTTCAAGCAGATGTGATGCAAACCTAACTTTTTCTTCGTCGGTGCAGCCCACAGTCACTAAGTCCTTATTCACCGAACGTAACTAGTCATTGGCTACCATTGGATCAGTTGTTCCAGAGAACCTTACAGGCCTTAGTTTTAGAAACCTAGTGAGCATATCATGTGCTAGAGGGTTATTCTGATTGTTGTTGTTGTTGTTCTGATTCTGATTTTGCAGAAACTGCGTCATCATCTGCATCAGTTGAGCTTGATCTATCATCAACTGCTGCATCTCGGGAGTGACATTGTTGTTGTTGTTGTTGTTGTTGTTTTTTTGGTTGGGGTTGGCATGACGGGGAGGCATCTGTTGGTTTGATAGGGATAAGTAATGACAGATAGGCATAAGGGAGTTCTAACATACAACCCAAAACAATCAAGTTCAATCAATCAATCAAGCATCCAACAAGCAACCATTCACTTAACAACTTATGAGCTTAATTCACGAGTTGAAGGAAACAACAAGTTTTCTTGCAATAATTAACTTGGTATGGTCATACCTCATAGGTCAATATGATCCATACACTAACATGATATCAATGTTTTTGGTAGGCAATCTAATGTCTCTTGGTTTTTCACTTGTAGTCCTTAGTGATGTCTAAGTTGAAGTCCTTGATGGAACTAAAGTTGAAGTCATTGGTCATGGTTAAGGTTTGTTCATCAAGTTGAAAAGGGAGAGGTGTAGAATCAAATCCAAAAGGTTGAGGAAAGAGTTTACAAGATTGTTTGTAAATAAGTTTTGGAACAAAATCAACTCCTATTTTTCTAAGGGGTTTTGTCCAATCCTAGGGTTACAATCCTACAGGCAACACAGTGCTCTAGTACCATGTGTAAGGTTCCCAACCTTTAATAAGGTAGAGATCCCTGTGTTTACAATGCTAGTCCCTGGATCAATAGCTAGCATCCACATTTAAGATGTAATATCAAGAAACAAAGGTCATAATACAACTTTATAACCAGGAATAAAATAATTCATTACATCTTATATAGCTCATTGGGCTAACTCACTACAATGCAGCAGAAATAACAATAGCATGGAGTCCTTCATCTTCAAAGTGCCACAGGCAATCATGGTGGTATTAGACTTGTAATCCTATTCAACACACTTCACTAACATCAAAAAACCTGCAACATAATAAGTTGCAGCCACAAGGGTCAATACCTTTGAATTGTATTGGCAGATTTCACTACTATGTAGAAATAAGTGGATCCTATCAATACATGCATAGTTGGCTAAGTGGGGTTTAGGCTCACTTGCAGAAAGCAATATAGTTTTATCCTATCTTTTCAAAATAGTTTTGATCTTTTGACAAATTGTCAACACCCGGATTTTTAATCCCAGATGCCTATTATGCCATACATCGCAATCCCAGGATTACCATTTTTGCGAGACATAACAGAATTGGATACCACAGTACATCATCCATTACAAACCATATATAAGGTCTTACACAAATAAGGATCTCATGATCCAGTTCTTAATACAACTTCAAGCAGCAGAAATACGTAATAATAACGAAAGCGTAGGCGAAGCTCCATCTTCGGGGTCACAGGCAATGCTGACGATGGGAGATGACCCTAGTTGTCGTAACCTTCCTGGGGTCCATCTTCCAGGTACTCCTCTTCATAGTCTGGCCACGGGAATAGCCAGGGACAAAGCCATGAGTACTCTTTAAGTACTCGCAAACTAATACTAACAAGTGAAGGAGGTTTTTGATAATAGGACACTAGGATCTAGGGTTGTTTTGCAAAAAGTCAGATTTATCTCTACTAAGTTTAGAAAGAAACTAGTCACAATTTTATAACTCCTAAAGGGGGAACTTGTAACTCATGTCACAGCTCTGTTGTGGTCAAGTCAAAATCTCAATTCATTTCACAAGTCATTTTGAAAACATCTGACGGGAAACAGTATGGCCACTCCAACTGTCCATAACCGCGAACGTGGCTATTCGAATAGTTTGACACTCTGCAGAGATTGTACACTTTCACCACAACATTCGATACATCCGTCAGGAACAAATCCTGAATTCACCATATTTAGTATGCGGATAATCAATCCTAACCTTTCAATTACACGCCCTAGTATAAGCACCTCTCCTATGAGTTTGGCCTCCCAACCATGACCAACTGTCATCTTGGGTACTGCACAGGTGGACAATCTTCACAAGGTAGCCTCAGCTCAGACCTTGGTCGTGAGGGAACTAATACTAAGTTATATAAGCTTCCAGTCAAGCCCTACCCAATCTTCGGGTATTGTGGTTGTACAATAAAATTGGAATGGTATCGCATCCAGACAACCATCAGTTTTATAAAGGGCTAAGGCTCATGCCTCAACATTTTCATCACCAAAATCATCTGGTGTTCGGAAACATATGTCAAAACATCTCAGTAGAATGATCCTTCATTCTAAGGTTTTCATAACCATTTTCACCAAGTATTCCCATCTAAAGTTGATCAAGTTTTATGCTTAGCGCTAGCATCTACAAGTGGGGGTAACACTAATGAGGGGTGGTGAACTAGTGGAATTTCAACTAAGTACAACCTTATATCTTAGGATGTTATCAAGGTTTCTAACTTAGGCCAAATTTTATGTTCTTTCTGCAACCTTCAATTATATCATTCTAGAATCTACAAGTTACTTAAGTCAACTCTAAGTTAAAGCTTTGATAAAGGAATAAAGTAGAAGCTTGCAAATAAAACTAGGACTGGGTTATCAAGTGGGTATGATCGCATATGCTTAAGGCATATGGTTGGCATGGTAACAAGCAAGTATTTGCTTGCAAAGATAAAGTATCTTGCAAGTGTTAGCTTACACATTCACTAGTAGTATTAGGCTTGCCTTGTGTAGAGCAGTGGTTGAAGTTCTCCTCGGCTTCTTCTTCGTAGAATCCTCCTTCCTCCTCGTATCCTTGGTCGGTACTAGCGTCTATAAATAAATATGATGTACACAATCACCAAGCAATACTTAACTACTTGCAATCATCACACAAAAGGGTCCTATAGATGATCTAGTATCATCACTAACATTACAAGATTTGGGTTTGGTTTAAAATCCCTTTTATTTTTAGAAAAGTAATTTCTACTCATTGAAAAACTACTTAAGATTTAATATTCTCTAATCCAAACATGGGATCATGTTGACACATGTCATCACCACATATTTTAGTCCCTGGGAATGTGATTTAAAGTGGTGTCACAATTTAATAAGGTTTTACCCTTTTATTTTAATTAAATAATATGTCTAGAAATGCCTAAGTGGCATTCTTTTATTACTTGAACATTATTTCTGTAAGTAAACCTATATATTTTTATATATTCTGAAAGGTATGATCAATTGTGATTTTTGAGAGTTGGAATCAACTCAAAATCTATTATGGTTCAAATTTGAAAAAAAATTGAATGCAGAAAAGCTTCTACCTTGTTATTTTTACCAAGGATGATCTATAGATCCAAATGACTTGAATCCAACGGGCTTGGATTCAGCATTCCCAGACCTTTCTAACAAAATTGGTTTCATTCAATTTGGTGCACTGAATCGACCTGGGTTGATTTTTGAAACTGGGTACAGAAGTGTGTTTGAAATAAAATAGAAAAGGTTTAATTCAAATAACTGGGCTGTGCGGGAAACGATACTGGGCCGGCCTGCTAACCGCAGCGCTTCCGCGGGCTGTTTAAGTGGCTGTCCCCACGCGTCAGTGAGACGAGGGGGTGCGAAGCGATATGGGGCGATGTGAGCCGTGGGATCTTGTTCTAATCTAATGGCTGAGAGTCATCGTCGACGTTTGGCAACGCCGGTGAGACAAAAACCTAGCGTGGCCAGTGAGGGTCGTTGGGGGCTCACCGGGGTGCGGGCGAGGGTCGGCGAGGCGGGCGAATGACAAAGTCGACGATGGCGAACTCAGGGGTGGTCGTGGCAGCTCCTGGGGTGGACGAAATCGATGGAGCCCTTCTCCTCCAGAGGCGGCCTGCTCCGGCGCAATTCCGGCGATGCGCTGCTCGCCTTGCTCCGGGATTGAGGTGGGGTGGTTCTGGGTGATAGAGGAGTGGAATGGTGTGAAGAAATCGAGCGGGGGAGTCCTCCTTTTATAGGCTCGACGGCGAGACCGAATGGGATGGGCAGGCGACGGCGGCGACATGGCTACGGGCTGCTAGAGGCATGGCCGGCGGTGGCGATCGCTTGGTGGTCAGTGAGAGTAGGGGCGGTGCGGTTTGGTCTAGAACGGGCGATGCTCTGCGCGGCAGAGGCGGCGTCTTCGACGGCGAGCGGTGGCTACGGGGTACGGGCGGTGAAATGGGCATGTCTGGCGGTCTCCTGGGACGGTGGGGAGCATGTTGGCGGGTGGCGAGGGCTCGAGGTGGTCTGGTTGACTGGGAACGGCGCATGCTCTGCGGCGTGGGTCAGCACGGTCGACAGCGGCACGGGCGCGGCGTTCCTGGCGGTTCTGGGCATTGTCTGTGATGCAGGCCTGGTCGAGAGGGGGCAGTGAGGCATGGGTGATCTCCCAGACAAGGTTGGCATGGCTAGTTCTTCCTCTAGCCTGTTGTCCACACTGGGGTGACATGGGTGCTCTCGGTTGTTCACCATTGATGACATTGTCAAGCTTACAGTGGTGCTAGTGCTTGGTTTAGCTTGCTAGATGATCTACTGAGATGGTTGTGAGCTAAAGAGGGAACAAGTTAGGCTTCAATCACTGCTCACTATAGTGTTTAGGATTTTGATGATTTGTGTCTGCAAGGTGTTTGATGAAATGGCCGCAAAAAGTCAAGTTTTGAATTTTGAAAAGATTTTCGGTGGGTGTGCTAGGTTGGTGCTGGTGAGTCTACAGATTCTTGGGTTTTGAAAGTTGAGCTTGTTTGAATGGTTTTTGAAAAAGTGGGATCTTCCCATATGATATAGATTCAATTTTGAATTGCCATTTAAACTATGCATTTGAAAGTTTCTGGATGATCACAAAGTGGGCCTTGATACTTTATTATGAGTACAGTCAAGGGGTGCAAAGATCCAGAAAAGTTTCTGTTAGGTTCTGAAAGTTTGAGACAGCCAAAGTAGGCATGGGGGTTAAATTGGTCAAAATGACCATTCCCTTATTTTATTTGTTTTGATTTACTTGTCTTTAGGAAAAGTGTGGGAAATGTTTAGATGATGTTTATTTCACCTAAGCATCCATTTACAAGCAAAGGAACACACAAACAAGGTGGTTTAAAAGAATTCAAAATGAAATGCATACTCACATGCATGCTTCCATAATTTTGTTTAGAAAAGTTTTTGTTAACCCTAATTTTGAGGATTAGTGTTTGATGATCCAAGCTTAGTATTTTTGGGATGTTACAAACCTTCCCCCCTTAAACAAAATCTCGTCCCGAGATTTGAAAAAGGACGAAAAAGATTACCTAAGATTTGAAGAGATCGGGAAACTCCGTCCTGATGTGATCTTCGCGCTCCCAGGTAGCTTCCTCTTCTGTGTGGTTGCTCCACTGAATTTTGAGAAACTTGATGCTTCGGGTTCGGGTAGTTCTGAAGGATTCTTCCAAAATACGGATGGGTACTTCGGGATAGGTCAGGTCATCGTTGATCTCTATGGTCCGGTGATCGATATTCTTGAACACTTCGGTCTTCTCTCGAACTTTGAGGCACTTGCGAAGTAATGAGATATGGAACACATTGTGCACGGCTGACATCTCTTCGGGTAGTTCCAATTGATACGACACATCTCCTCGACGGTTCAGAATCTTGAAAGGTCCGATATATCTGGGGGCTAACTTTCCTTTGAGTTGGAAACGCTGCATTCCCTTCAATGGCGACACTTTCAGATAAACAAAATCTCCTATGTTGAAGGCGAGGTCTCGACGTCTCTTGTCGGCGTAACTCTTCTATCTGGATTGGGCAGTCTTGAGGTCCTCACGAATCTTGTGAACCTTCTCTTCTACTTCTCGTAGGATGTCGGGTCCGAAAATCTAACTCTCTCCTACTTTCGACCAGTTCAAAGGGGTGCGACACTTTCTTCCGTACATGAACTCAAATGGGGCCATTTGCAAACTGGCTTGATAACTGTTGTTGTATGAAAGTTCTACAAATGGGAGATAGTCTTCCCACTTGGATCCATATTCTAACACACAGGCTCTCAGCATATCTTCGAGTATTTGATTTACTCGCTCCGTTTGTCCATCTGTCTGAGGGTGATACGCGGTACTAAAATCTAGGCGGGTTCCTAAACCTTCTTGAACTTTCTTCCAGAATCTCGAGGTGAACTGAGTTCCTCGATCCGATACAATGTTCTTAGGGACTCCATGCAAACTAACTATTCTAGCGATGTATAACTCCGCTAGCTTCGAACTCTAATAGGTGGTCTTGACGGGCAAGAAATCGGCGACTTTGGACAATCTGTCCACTATGACCCAGATAGAGTCATTTCCCCTACTAGAAGTAGGTAGTCTAGTGATAAAGTCCATTCCAACGGAATCCCATTTCCATTCCGGAATCTTCAAGGGTTGAAATAATCCAGCGGGTCTTTGATGTCCTGCCTTGACTCGCTGACATATATCACACTTGGCGATATAGCTTCCAATTTCTCTCTTCATCTTATGCCACCAAAATTGCTCCTTCAAATCTTGATACATCTTCGTTCCTCCGGGATGGATAGAATAAAGAGTATCATGAGCTTCCTTCAGAATAACTTCTTTCAACTCAGAATCTGCTGGTACACAAAGGCGTCCTTTGTACCATAGAACTCGTTCTTCGTCTTCGGTGCATCTGGGTACTTTGCCTGTACCGATACGACGCTTGATTCCGTCGATACTAGCATTTCCTTTCTGCGCCTCTTTGATCTGGCTGATCAAAGTGGGCTGAAGTTCTATACTAGCCAAAAATCCTTCGCTCACTAATTCCATTCAAAACTCTTCCATCTCCTTGTGCAAGCTTGGTTGCTCCTTCAAAATCATGAAGTTCAAGCGGCACGGCAATCTGCTAAGGGCATCGGCTACTACGTTGGCTTTACCAGGGTGATAGTGAATGTCCAGATTGTAATCCTTGATTAGCTCAATCCATCTTCTCTGTCTCATATTCAGCTCCTTCTGAGTGAATATATACTTCAGACTCTTGTGATCCGTATAGATCTCACAACGATTTCCCATCAGGTAATGTCTCCATGTCTTCAGGGCTAGAACTACGGCTGCGAGTTCGAGGTCATGGGTTGGGTAATTTTGCTCATGTTGCTTCAATTGTCGAGATAGATAAGATATAACTTTGCCTTCTTGCATGAGCACACATCCGAGACCGATCTTGGATGCGTCACAATACACATCGAAGGGCTTCGTGATATCCGGCATGATCAAGATTGGGGCTGAAATCAATCTCCTCTTGAGTTCTTGAAAACTCGCTTCACATTTGTCAGTCCATTCAAACTTCTTGTCCTTCTTCAGTAATTGGGTCATGGGTCGGGCGATACTCGAGAATCCTTCTACGAACTTGCGGTAATATCCCGCCAATCCGAGAAATGCACGAACTTGGGTTTGAGTGGTTGGGGCTTGCCAATCTTCTACATCTTTCACTTTGGCAGGGTCAACGGCAATTCCTCCGGCTGATACAATGTGACCGAGGAATCCTACCTCCTATAACCAGAATTCACATTTGCTAAACTTTGCATACAGCTGATGCTCTCTAAGGGTTCCAAGAATGGTCCTTAGGTGTAGCTCATGTTCTTCTTCTGATTTGGAATAAATCAGAATGTCATCGATGAAAACAACGACAAACTTATCCAGGAAATCCATAAAAAATCTTATTCATGAGGTTCATGAAATAAGCGGGGGCATTGGTTAATCCAAAAGACATGACACTATACTCGTATAATCCATATCTTGTGGTAAAGGCAGTCTTTGGAATATCCTCTACACGAATCTTGAGTTGATGATAACCCGTTCTAAGATCAATCTTAGAAAACACTTTGGCACCGGTCAACTGATCAAACAAATCTTCTATATTGGGCAAGGGCTACTTGTTCTTGATGGTGACATCATTCAACTTTCTATAATCCGTACACAAACGGTTACCTCCATCTTTCTTGTCCACAAACAAGACAGGTGATCTCCATGGTGACGCACTTGGTTGAATCAATCCGATTTCCAGCATGGCATCCAGTTGCTTCTTCAGTCTTCTAACTTCGATGGGTTCATACTATAGGGTCTCTAGGCTATGGGTCCTGTTCCGGGGATTAGTTCGATGATAAACTCGATATCCCGATCTAGGGGCATACCGGGCAAAACATCTGGAAATACATCGGGGTATTCACAGACTATCCGGACTTGGTCAATGGTAGGTTGGGCTATACTCTTATTGCACTTGAATTGACGAGGTAAGGTTTCAGATATATGCTCGACTGATATTCCGGCTATACTGGTCATGGTGATGGCTTTCTTGGCACAGTCAATCAATCCTTTATGTTTGGACATCCAATCCATTCCTAGTACTACTTCCAAACCTTTAGTTCCGAGTACTATCAGATTAGCATAAAAATCTATGCCATGGATTCGTATAGGGACGGCTTTGCAAATTTGCCTAGCCTTGGTGGTTGATACGAGAATTTGAACAATCATTACATGCTTCAGTTTGGTTGGTTGAATTTTACTAGTGCATGCAAATTCTTCGGTGACAAATGAATGCGATGCACCAGAATCAAACAACACCCTTGCAAGTACTGAATTAACATAAAACATACCCAGCACGACGTCTGGCGCTTCCTGAGCTTCTTCAGCATGCATGAGAAAAATATGGCCATTGCGGTTGAGTGAATTCCCTGGGGCAAACCTTCTTCCGGGCTGAACACGACGCTGTTGCTGAGCTGGGGCATTGGCATTGGGTGTTGCGGCATTTTTCTTGTTGGGGCACTCGTTGGAGTAGTGACCCTTATTTCCACAGTCATAACAAGTCACTTGCGACTTGTCCTTTGCCGCTACACGCACATCATTGCTTCCAGTCCTCGGGGCAGTGTTGGTGTTAAACTTGGGTGGGGCACGGTTGAAATTGCTAGAGTTGCCGGGGTTGTTGTGATTTCCTCCGGGTCTAGGGTTTCCACGGTTGGGATAGGTGGGACGTTTCATCGGGGGTCTGTTGGTTCTTGGGGCAAATACTGGAGATGGGTTAGGGCGATACTTTGGGGTCTGATGGGTTCCTGGCTGATGCATCATGCGACGCTTGCGGTTCTCATTGGCTTGGTTGATCTTTCCTTCCATCTGGATGGCAGAGTCGACAAGGGCTTCAATATCCGCAAAGGGGATATTGACTAACACTGTCTACATCTCATCATGCAGACCATTCAGGAATCTTTCTTTCTTCTTGGCTTCCGTGTCTATCTCATCCGGGGCATACCTAGCTAATGACAAAAATTTGTCACGGTATTCCACTACAGTCATCCTTCCTTGCTTCAGTTCTCTAAACTCGTCTCTCATCCTCTTGATCAAACCCGGTGGCACATGGGTTCTGCTGAACTTGACCTTGAATTCCTCCCAGGTCATCATCTGTCCTCCGGTCATTGCACGAACATTGTTCCACCATGCCCTGGCATCTCCGGCTAGATAGTGGGTGGCAAACATAAATTTCTCGTTGGCTTCCACTCCGGCGACTTCTAAGTTATTTTCCATGGTTTGCAGCCAATCATCTGCGTCTAGGGGCTCTTCTGACTTAGTGAAAACAGGTGGGTTGGTATTCTGGAAATTCTTGAGCTTAGATCCATGGTTATCTTGATTTCCGTGGCCTTGGTTGTTGTGGGCTAGCTGATCTATCTGTTGCAGGGTGGCTAGGTTGGCTTGACGTTCCGCTCTTTCAGCTTTGCGGTCAGAAGTCAACATTTGCAGGATCTGCAACATCAGGTCCGGGGATGAACCACTTCCTCTGCGTGGCATCTGAAGATTGAGATAGATTATGAGAAAAGAGGGAAATTTCTAAGGTTCCGGGGACTTGAGAAGTTTTTAAAGTTTGACACTGATTTTCTAGCAACTTGCTTTTCATTCCTTCATTCACACGATACAACACACACCACAACAAGGAAAAACAGATGGTTTTAAGAACCATTCTGTAAACTACGATACAGTGGGACTGAATACTACTCACTACGCTAGTGCTCAAGTGCTATTACTCCTCGGAATTTGTGGCTTCATCATCTTCATCATCATCGATGAAGGCGAAATCATCTTCATCGGTGAAGAAGTCCATGGCCTGATCCTCCAGAAAATCATCATCATCGCTGAGATAGGAGTAGGGGTCTCCACGAAGATCCTCTCCTGCATTCTCCCTTTTCCTCCAACTGCATGTCTCTCTCGTGGATGGTCTCCTCCAAAGATGATATGCGGTGGCGGAGACGGGCAATAATGTGCTCCTTCTTGTCGAGTTGACGGCGACGATACTTGCGATCCTTTGCTAGCATGGCGATGGTTTAATCCTTCGTCTTGATGATGGCAGACTTGTGATTGGAGTAGTCATGGCAGTTATCCAACTCCTGCTGATGATCGTACATCATGAAGCTAAGATGGTCCAATTGAGTCTTCAACTCGGGGTGGTATGGTGCTTCCAGTGGTTGTCCATTTGCATCATGCCTTGGGCAGATCTCAAAGCGGGTTCCCTTGATCTGATTGATGCTCTGCCCACACAGACGGGCAAGACTTTCCTGCATGGCCCTGGCAAGTCCATCGAGCCAGTTGTTCTCTCTTAAGGTAAACTGAATTCCCTCAGCAGTGGGAGGTTCAATCTTTCCTCGGAGACTTGCAACAATTAGCCACTTCAGATCTTCTCCTCCTTGATCATTGAGCTGAGCTCCGAAGAACTCGGGGTGCGGACGCTCCAGAAGTTCCGAAAGCTGGTCCAAATCCCTCTCAAAGATAAGGTCTCCTCCATTCCCCAACTGGTATAACTTGCTGTACTTCACGTCCATCTATAAGAATATAGGATGAGTAAGTTAGTAGAGTGATCAAGTGTGTCAAAATTTTATGTATTTTGCAAGAGTTTTTGAGGAACATGAATTTTCATGAAAGATTCAGAGAGATAAGAAGAAGAATAAGTTTTTGTAAATATTTGTTTTCTTTGGTTTTGAAACTAAGTTTTTGGTTCAAACGTCCAATCTAACTAGGGTCTCCTATGGTTAGGATGGCTCTGATACCAACTTGTCAACACCCAGATTTTTAATCCCAGATGCCTGTTATGCCATACATCGCAATCCCAGGATTACCATTTTTGCGAGACATAACAGAATTGGATACCACAGTACATCATCCATTACAAACCATATATAAGGTCTTACACAAATAAGGATCTCATGATCCAGTTCTTAATACAACTTCAAGCAGCGGAAATACCTAGTAATAACGATAGCGTAGGCGAAGCTCCATCTTCGGGGTCACAGGCAATGCTAACGATGGAAGATGATCCTAGTTGTCTTAATCTTCCTGGGGTCCATCTTCCAGGTACTCCTCTTCATAGTCTGGCCACGGGAATAGCCAGGGACAAAGCCATGAGTACTCTTTAAGTACTCGCAAACTAATACTAACAAGTGAAGGGGTTTTTTGATAATAGGACACTAGGCTCTAGGGTTGTTTTGCAAAAAGCCAGATTTATCTCTACTAAGTTTAGAAAGAAACTAGTCACAATTTTATAACTCCTAAAGGGGGAACTTGTAACTCATGTCACAACTCTGTTGTGGTCAAGTCAAAATCTCAATTCATTTCACAAGTCATTTTGAAAACATCTGACGGGAAACAGTATGGCCACTCCAACTGTTTATAACTGTGGACGCGACTATTCGAATAGTTTGACACTCTGCAGAGATTGTACACTTTCACCACAACATTCGATACATCCGTCAGGAACAAATCCTGAATTCACCATACTCAGTATGCGGATAATCAATCATAACCTTTCAATTACACGCCCTAGTATAAGCACCTCTCCTGTGAGTTTGGCCTCCCAACCATGACCAACTGTCATCTTGGGTACTGCACAGGTGGACAATCTTCACAAGGTAGCCTCAGCTTAGACCTTGGCCGTGAGGGAACTAATACTAAGGTATATAAGCTTCTAGTCAAGCCCTACCCAATCTTTGGGTATTGTGGTTGTACGATAAAATTGGAATGGTATCGCATCCAGACAACCATCAGTTTTATAAAGGGCTAAGGCTCATGCCTCAACATTTTCGTCACCAAAATCATCTGGTGTTCGGAAACATATGTCAAAACATCTCAGTAGAATGATCCATCATTCTAAGGTTTTCATAACCATTTTCACCAAGTATTCCCATCTAAAGTTGATCAAGTTTTATGCTTAGCGCTAGCATCTACAAGTGGGGGTAACACTAATGAGGGGTGGTAAACTAGTGGAATTTCAACTAAGTACAACCTTATATCTTAGGATGATATCAAGGTTTCTAACTTAGGCCAAATTTTATGTTCTTTCTGCAACCTTCAATTATATCATTCTAGAATCTACAAGTTACTTAAGTCAACTCTAAGTTAAAGCTTTGATAAAGGAATAAAGTAGAAGCTTGCAAATAAAACTAGGATTGGGTTATCAAGTGGGTATGATCACATATGCTTAAGGCATATGGTTGGCATGGTAACAAGCAAGTATTTGCTTGCAAATATAAAGTATCTTGCAAGTGTTAGCTTACACATTCACTAGTAGTATTAGGCTTGCCTTGTGCAGAGCAGTGGTTGAAGTTCTCCTCGACTTCTTCTTCGTAGAATCCTCCTTCCTCCTCGTATCCTTGGTCGGTACTAGCGTCTATCAATAAATACGATGTACGCAATCACCAAGCAATACTTAACTACTTGCAATCATCACACAAAAGGGTCCTATAGATGATCTAGTATCATCACTAACATTACAAGATTTGGGTTTGGTTTAAAATCCCTTTTATTTTTAGAAAAGTAATTTCTACTCATTGAAAAACTACTTAAGATTTAATATTCTCCAAACCAAACATGGGATCATGTTGACACATGTCATCACCACATATTTTAGTCCCTGGGAATGTGATTTAAAGTGGTGTCACAATTTAATAAGGTTTTACCCTTTATTTTAATTTAATAATATGTCTAGAAATGCCTAAGTGGCATTCTTTTATTACTTGAACATTATTTCTGTAAGTAAACCTATATATTTTTATATATTCTGAAAGGTATGATCAATTGTGATTTTTGAGAGTTGGAATCAACTCAAAAGCTATTATGGTGTAAATTTGAAAAATGTTTGAATGCAGAAAAGCTTCTGCCTTGTTATTTTTACCAAGGATGATCTATAGATCCAAATGACTTGAATCCAACGGGCTTGGATTCAGCATTCCCATACCTTTCTAACAAAATTGGTTTCATTCAATTTAGTGCACTGAATCGACCTGGGTTGATTTTTGAAACTGGGTACAGAAGTGTATTTGAAATAAAATAGAAAGGTTTAATTCAAATAACTGGGCTGCGTGGGAAACGATACTGGGCGGGCCTGCTAAGCGCAGCGCTTCCGCGGGCTGTTTAAGTGGCTGTCCCCACGCGTCAGTGAGACGAGGGGGTGCGAAGCGGTATGGGGCGATGTGAGCCGTGGGATCTTGTTCTAATCTAACGGCTGAGAGTCATCGTCGACGTTGGGCCACGCCGGCGAGACAGAAACCTAGCGCAGACAGTGAGGGTCGTTGGGGGCTCACCGGGGTGCGGGCGAGGGTCGGCGAGGCGGGCGAATGACGAAGTCGATGACGGCGAACTCAGGGGTGGTCGCGGCAGCTCCTGGGGTGGACGAAATCGATGGCGCCCTTCTCCTCCAGAGGCGGCCTACTCCGGCGCAATTCTGGCGATGCGCTGCTCGCCTTGCTCCGGGACTGAGGTGGGTTGGTTCTGGGTGAGAGAGGAGTGGAATGGTGTGAAGAAATCGAGCGGGGGAGTCCTCCTTTTATAGGCTCGACGGCGAGACCGAACAGGATGGGCAGGCGAGGGTGGCGACATGGCTACGGGCTGCTAGAGGCATGGCCGGCGGTGGCGATCGCTTGGTGGTCCCCTGGCGATGCTCTACAGCTTTAATGCGCGAGTAGGGGCGGTGCAGTTTGGTCTGGAACGGGCGATGCTCTATGCGGAAGAGGCGGCGTCTTCGACGGCGAGCGGTGGCTACGGGGTACGGGCGGTGAAATGGGCATGTCTGCAGTCTCCTGGGACGGTGGGGAGCATGTTGGCGAGCGGCGAGGGCTCGAGGTGGTCTGGTTGAATGGGAACGGCACGTGCTCTGCGGCGTGGGTCGGCACGATCGACAGCGGCACGGGCGAGGCGTTCCTGGCGGTTCTGGGCATTGTCTGCGATGCAGGCCTGGTCGAGAGGGGGCAGTGAGGCATGGGTGATCTCCAAGACAAGGTTGGCACGACTAGTTCTTCATCTAGCCTACTGTCCACACTTGGGTGACATGGGTGCTCTCGGCTGTTCACCATTGATGACATTGTCAAGCTTACAGTGGTGCTAGTGCTTGGTTTAGCTTGCTAGATGATCTACTGAGATGGTTGTGAGCTAAAGAGGGAACAAGTTGGCTTCAATCACTGCTCAGTATAGTGTTTAGGATTTTGATGATTTGTGTCTGCAAGGTGTTTGATGAAATGGCCGCAAGAAGTCAAGTTTTGAATTTTGAAAAGATTTTCGGTGGGTGTGCTAGGTTGGTGCTGGTGAGTCTGCAGATGCTTGGGTTTTGAAAGTTGAGCTTGTTTGAATGGTTTTTGAAAAAGTGGGATCTTCCCATATGATATAGATTCAATTTTGAAATGCCATTTAAACTATGCATTTGAAAGTTTCTGGATGATCACAAAGTGGGTCTTGATACTTTGTTATGAGTACAGTCAAGGGGTGCAAAGATCCAGAAAAGTTTTTGTTAGGTTCTGAAAGTTTGAGACAGCCACAGTAGGCATGGGAGTTAAATTGGTCAAATTGACCATTCCCTTATTTTATTTGTTTTGATTTACTTGTCTTTAGGAAAAGTGTGGTAAATGTTTAGATGATGTTTATTTCACCTAAGCATACATTTACAAGCAAAGGAATACACAAACAAGGTGGTTTAAAAGAATTCAAAATGAAATGCATACTCACATGCATGCTTCCATAATTTTGTTTAGAAAAGTTTTTGTTAACCCTAATTTTGAGGATTAGTGTTTGATGATCCAAGCTTAGTATTTTTGGGATGTTACACAAATCTTTCTGAACTCCTTGGAAAACTCCAAGTGCTTCTAATCCCTTGTTGACACCATCAAGTTTTACTTTGGAGAAATTGGAATGTCGAGATCTTCCATAGCTTCAGGCCTTAGTTGCTCAGAGTTGTCCGTAACCGGGGACACGGCTAAATACTTAGAATTTGATCTTCTGCAGAAGTTGTACACTTTACCCACATGACACAATCTCATCTTGATGCCACCAGTGGCCGCTGGATAAGTACTCACCAAAATGGAGTACTGGCAGATCGAGAATGTGACAAAGTCTTTCCATAGGAGTCCTCCCAATACACAATGCTAGCTTGTCTACTAGGCACCAATGTAGGGATATATTTCCCATACACAATTCTAGTTAACCTGAAGATGCCAATGCATGGGTCTTCTACTATGTAGTTGACTAAGCCAAAGCCCATTTAGCATGTGGCTATACACGGAAGCCACTGTACGAGAAACATGTTCAATCTCTAAGTCCCCGGTGAAAGGATCGTATGGGCACCTAGAGGGGGGGTGAATAGGTGCTACTTCAAATTTTCTTCTTTTTCAAATTAAGGTTTGACAATAAGGTAAATTCTCTAGATAATGCAACTAAGGTGAATTTACCTATATGACAATTATGCAAGAGCTACCACAACACAAAGTAGGAACAAGTAAGTAAAGTGCGTTAAAGGATAGAAGTAACCAAAGTGGTGGACGCGGAGACACAAGGATTTGTTTCCCGTAGTTCCTTCCTTTTGAGGGGAAGTACGTCTACGTTTGGAGAGGGGGTGGTTTCAAACCACCAATGCCACGAAAGGCCTCCCTTCTTCTCCGATGAATCTCACCCCAACGGGATCGATTCACCTTCCACTATATCGGCAACCATCAAGGTGGAAGCCGGCACCTTTACAAGTTTGGGGCACACATCCACAACTTAATCAGAGGCTCCCAAATACAAGCAAGCTATCAAACCAATCAAAGACAAGCTTGTAAGAACCAAAACAAGAACTAGGGTTTTCAAGAAAACACTAGAACAAAGGGGCCCTCAATGAAATGAGGGGGAAATGAAGATCTCTTTTGGTGAAGTAGTAGATCGAGGCCTCCTCCTTCGATTCCCCAAAGATCAAAGACTTTGGGTGGTGGAATGAGGAGATCTTGAAGATTTGGTGGCTCCAATGGTGGTCTTGACTTTAATGTGTATGAGCATCTTGTCCCAAGGTAGGTGGAAGGGTATTTATACCCCTCCAAGAAATCGTGTCGTTGGAGCCTTTAATGCAGCGGTAGTACCGCAAGTTCAAGCGGTACTACCGGAGAACTCCGGTACTACCGGACCTGGTACCGGACGACCATCATTCGAACTTCATAAGCGCTGGCCACAGCGGTACTACCATTGATGCTACCGTAAAGCGGTAGTACCGCAAATGGCAACCGGTACTACCAGACGTGAAGTGGAATCAGCAGTTTAGATGAAAAAACTCTCTGTCACGCCAGGTAGTAAAATGCGGTACTACTGCATTTACTACCTAGGCAGACAGAAGCTTTTTGCCAACGTACAAAAGTCTCTGCCCCGAGCGGTACTAAAATGCGGTACTACCGCATTTTAGTACCGGAGCTGGCAGAAGCTTTTGACAAGTGGTCAAAAAGCTAATGTCGCGCTAGGTACTAAAATGCGGTACTACCGCTTTTTAGTACCTAGCCCGGTAGAGGCTTTTTGACAGTTAGTCAAAACCTTCTGTCGCATCCGGTAGCAAAAAGCGGTACTACCGCTTTTTGGTACCGCGCCAGGCAGACAGTTTTTGAACATTGCAAATCATTCACCTATGACACACTTGGCAAATCATTAGTCTGATATGTGTGTTGTTATAAAACACCAAAATCACTAGGGATAGCAAATGCTCTTTCAATCTCCCCCTTTTTGGTGTTTGATGACAACACACATTTTGCAGGGAAATCTAGTGATGACAAGATATAGATGGGGCTCCCCCTAGATATGTAGAAACAAGCCCCATACTCTCTAACAAGCTACCTGGGAGTAGAAGTCGCACATACCTTTGCTAAATAACATGTGATGACCAATATGATTAGAAATGGGAAGGTCGTCACATAGAGGGGATCCAAATGAGAATAGCCATATTACACACAAGATGGATCCGTACGATAACCACATAGTCTCACCATACATAGCACAAATAGTTAGTTCACACATAGTAAGTCACACATAATAAGAGGCAAGCAAATAAAGTTCACAGGCGAATAAAAATCAATGGCAAGAACGAGCTTGTGACTTTTCCCTCGCAAATCCCGCATACCTAATATGCAACTTCTCCCCCTTTGGCATCAAGACGCCAAAAAGGGACAAGAGCAACACTAACGTCTCGGAGATCACTCGTCATCATCATCAACCCAGTCTTCCCAAGCATCATCATGAGGTGGCGGAGCACGGAAGGAGGAGGTGGCATCATCTTCCCAGTGGTTGTGCTTGGAGATCCATTGGTCTTCTGGGGTAATGTTGTTCTCGGAGCCCTTGGAGACGGTCAACCCTTGAGCCTCCATCATTTCCTTCTGACGAACAACAGATTTCTTGGCATAGACATGGGCCTCGTACATGCGTTTCTGATTGTCCACTTGGAGGCAGAATATCTTCTTGAGTTTGGCCTCAAATCTCTTGGCCCAAGATGGCTGAGCGGGCTTGCGGCAAGAGACCACATAGTCAGTATCCTGCTGAGCATCACCGGATTCCTCCACAACGGGGTTCCCATCCTCATCAATAATCTGACCATCGGCATTGCGTGGTTTGAGATGGGTCTTGATCAATAGATTCTTGTGGCGGTGAGTGACAAGGCAAAGAGAAGACAAGTCACGGGCAATCACAGGGCACTTGCTAATGATGAGAGCCATGATGTATGGAGCAAAAGGAGGCACCCTCCTTTGAAAAGTGGCACATACCATTTCATTCCAAATAACATCCATCACATCCATGGGAAGTCCAGAGTCACGGTGGTGGAAGCTGGCAAGCATAATATCCACCATGAAGGCATGTATCTCATCAACATTCCCAGCACGGGGGGCGATGGTCTCACGGAAGATGCGATGCAAGATGTCATATGTAGGTAAAAGTCCTTTGATGTTTCCAGGGATACCGCGCCCCCGGATGTACAGTGGTGCAAGAGCATCTTTCTTCTTGGGGCGATCATTGTCATGGCACCGAAAACCAACGGGAGTGTCTTTGCCATGGTCTTCATACCCGAGAATGGCCGCGAACTCAGCCAACGTTGCTTGCTTAACAACACCCTCGGTCATCCAGGTGAGAGTCCGAGTCTGATTATTGGCAAAGTGAACGGTTGCATAGAACTGAGTAATGAGCATTGGGTCATAATTGCACCGAAACTCCATAATGGGAAGCAAACCAATGTTGGTGCAAATCTCAAGAGCTTCACCAAAGTAGTTCAGATTCTTCCTCACATGATTCATCTCGATCCACTTTTGAGGAACCACCATTTTGTAATCTTTCATGAGGATCTCATGGAACACCCGCTCCTAGAAATCCGTAAAGAAGAGGATACCTTCCCGAGTATGAGAGCGAGATGTCCCATATGGACTGACAACCCACGGGTCATGAAATTCTGTCTCAGACAAATCAGACAGCAGCTTTGGCCCAGATGGCCCGGAACTGTGACTCTTGCGAGGACCGGAGGGAGGAGGAGGTGGGGGAGCTCTACTACGACCAACACTTTGCTTGACCCCCCCACCCCCCCCACCCCGACGACCACGTGTTGTTTTCAATTTCAGACGGGCACTAGGTTGAGGCATGACCTCCTCTTCTGACTCAGTCTCTGATTCTGACTCATAGTCCTCGATCTCATAGTGGGCTTTGGAGCATTTGCGCGATCCCCGGGAACCCCTGCACCTGTGAAAGAACGAGGGAGATAGCATAGGGGTAAGGGCACAAGAACCTGAGACAAACAGAGGATGGAACTCTTGGTGTTTTTTTAAAAAAATTGCTGCCAGTACAGGGCGGTAGTACCGGATCTGCACTGGCGGTAGTACCGCCAAGCGGTAGTACCGGAAAAAGATTCCTGGTACTACCGGCCCGCGACCACAGTGCAGATCTGAACTAGAAATCCATGTACGGGCAGTAAATTTGTTGTAAAACACGATTTCCATCAGACAAAGTGGTAGATCTGGTAAATAGCACACGATACAACCTCAAGAATACGTGTTTTAACCAAGAATCAAAGTTACCCTAGATTCAATGGAGAAAACAAGTAAGAAGATGAGGAGGGCGGTAGTACTGGTGTCCATGGCGGTGGAGAGGAAGGAGTAGCCCGCGGGGAGGCTGGATCCAGTGTGGATCCGGGAGAAGGAGAGAAGGGCGGGGCTCCTGCGGCGTCCTCTTGCTCCTGCGGTGGCGCTGGTGAGGAGTGGAGACGAGGGATGAATGAGGCACTGAGGGGTGCCTCTCCCACGTCTCCAATCTTAACTGACACGCACAAGCGGTAGTACCGGATCCAAGGGCGGTAGTACCGCTATGCGGTAGTACCGGATATACCAACCGGTAGTACGGCACCTAGGAAGTTTCCAGACATGACCCTGAAAACTGAACCAGACGCGGTAATACCACTAGCAATTGCCGGTAGTACCGTTTGGCGGTAGTACCGCTTATGAGACCCGATAGTACTGTAACCATCAGGACAGAGTGCCAAGATACATAAGATGGAAGGTTCTTGTGCAGAGTAGATAAGTTTTGTTGGGGAATAAGAAGGGTATGGGTTTAGAGAGTCACACTGATATGGGCCAATGCACTCAAAAATTACTAAAAACATATGGAGAGCCAAATGTGAGTGCATGACCAAAAGAACAAAACCAACAAGAGGGTGACAAACATGAGTAAGAACCAATTCAAAAGTGACAAACACGAGTAAGCACATCAACCTCTCTATTGAGAGGGGGCGGTGGCCTAGGCCACCACGTTTGAGTATACTCGGCTTGGCACCATGAAGATATATCTTGGGTCCATCACCGAAACTCATCATTAAGCTCACATATCACCAAATGATATTAAGAGGAATGATTTTGTTTTACTTTGCGCATAATGGGGGGAGGGATGGTCCAATCAATTAGGACCGCACTCCCCCTATGTCCATGCCTACACCTAAACCAAATATGGGTCGAGTATTAGGTGAGAGTGTAATATAATCAAGTCAAGCTCCTTGAATCTATGATATTTAGTTCATTCCTCAAGTAGAAAAATCTTGCTTCATCAAGTGGCTTCGTGAAGATGTCGGCAAGTTGATCTTTGGTTGATACATATGATGATAGATCAATATCACCTCGAGCAACATGATCTCTAATGAAGTGATGTCGAATCTCAATATGCTTTGTCCTTGTGTGATCCACCGGGTTGTAAGCAATCTTGATGGCACTTTCATTGTCACATAGAAGAGGCACTTTGTCACAATGGACACCGTATTCCTTTAAAGTTTGCCTCATCCATAGCAATTGAGTGCAAGCACTAGCGGCAGCAACATACTCGGCTTCGGCGGTGGAGAGAGATATACAATTTTGCTTCTTAGAAGACCAACATACCAAGGACCTACCAAGGAATTGGCAAGCCCCGGATGTTGACTTTCTATCATCCTTGTTCCCCGCCCAATATGAATCCGTGTATCCACAAAGAGCAAATGTTGAGCCTCGAGGATACCAAAGACCATAAAATGGGGTATGAACTAAATATTGAAAGATTCTCTTGACAGCCATTAAATGGCTTTCCTTAGGAGCCTCTTGATATCTTGCACACACACCTACACTCAACACAATATCGGGTCTAGATGCACAAAGGTAAAGCAAAGAACCAATCATAGACCGGTATACCTTTTGATCCACATCTTTACCATTTGGATTTTGTTCTAGATGAGTCTTTGTAGCCATGGGAGTAGGAGCTCCATTTAAATCTTGCATATTGAATCTCTTGAGCATATCTTGAGTATATTTGGCTTGATTGAATAATGTCCCTCCTCTAACTTGCTTGATCTCAAAGCCAAGAAATACTCTCAACTCTCCCATCAAAGACATCCGGAACCTACTAGTCATAAGCTTTGAGAATTCATCATTAAAAGCTTTGTTAGATGAGCCAAAGATAATATCATCAACATATATTTGGCATACAAAAAGCTCCCTGTTGACCCTCTTAGTAAAAAGAGTGGGATCGATTTTCCCAACCTCAAAGCCACGGTCAAACAATAACTCCCTAAGGTGTTCATACCACGTGCGTGGGGCTTGCTTGAGCCCATAGAGCGCCTTATCAAGTTTGTAGACATGGTTTGGGAAGTTGGGGTCCTCAAATCCCGGGGGTTGCTTAACATAGACCAATTCATTTAAGGGATGTAACACCCCGTCCACTCCTGGGCCCGGGGGTGTCACTCCTAGTAGCTTAATAGGATATCTAGACTGGCCCCACAGACCAACACTAGTCTTTTCTACGCACTTTGTCCTCACTCGTGCGCACCCGGTTACCCACTTCCCGGTCGGTCACCCATCCTAGAATTGCTCTAGGCCAAGCACGCTTAACCTTAGAGTTCTTTTTGAATGAGCTTCCGGAAAAGAAGTTGCAACTTGTTGATATGGGTATCCTATCAATCCTATTAAGCCATGTGCCTAGATCTCACATACATCCACCCTTTAGAAGATCGATGCCCTCATCGATCAAGCACACCCCAGGAACGTTCCCTCTTGGCACGCGTCTGTGCGTCCAGTGCCGACACATGTTGCCATTCCGTGTCCACTCCGGGCCACACGCGCCATGCTCCACATGTCCCGCCACTGACCCGCACACACCCGTGTAATCGTAAGGGTCGGCTCTGATACCACTTGTAACACCCCGTCCACTCCTGGGTCCAGGGGTGTCACTCCTAGTAGCTTAATAGGATATCTAGACTGGCCCACAGACCAACACTAGTCTTTTCTACGCACTTTGTCCTCACTCGTGCGCACCCGGTTACCCACTTCCCGGTCGGTCACCCATCCTAGAATTTCTCTAGGCCAAGCACGCTTAACCTTAGAGTTCTTTTCGAATGAGCTTCCGGAAAAGAAGTTGCAACTTGTTGATATGGGTATCCTATCAATCCTATTAAGCCATGTGCCTAGATCTCACAAGGGACCATAAAGAAATGCACTTTCTACATCCATTTGTTGCAACTTAAAGTTATGATGTGCCGCATAAGCAAGAAGGATACGGATGGACTCAAGGCGATCCACGGGTGCATAAGTCTCTCCATAATCAATGCCTTCAATTTGAGAATACCCTTGTGCAACCAATCTAGCCTTGTTCCTTACTATAATTCCATGCTCATCTTGCTTGTTCTTGAATACCCACTTTGTTCCAATAACATTGCGGCAATCCTTTAGCTTCTCAACTAACTTCCATACTTTGTTTCTTTCAAAGTTGTTGAGTTCTTTGTGCATAGCTTCTAACCAATCCGAATCTTCAAGAGCTTCCCACACTTTCTTTGGTTCAATCATGGAGATGTGTGCTTGGTGTTCACTGAACCTCTTCAATTGTGCTCTTGTGGAGATACCTTTCCTTAGATCACCAACTACATTTTGGAGGGAGTGGTCTCTTAACTCCAACATTCTTTCCTTTCTAGCTTCGCGACGAGCGTGGATCTCCGTATTGTTTCTTGGAGGACCCTCTTCATCATTTTGATCCTTGTCTTGACCATCATCTTGACCTTGATCATCATTGGAATCATCTTCTATAATTGGAGGCAAAGATTGACCTTGGTCTTGATCAAGTGCCCTTCTAGCGTCAATTCGAGCTTGTCTCAAAACAGTTTGTATGGATCTTCCTTGACAAATTGACTTGGCACCACTTGACAACCCGTCGAATGGACCAAGCTCCCATTTACTAGAGTTGACACTTTGATCATCATGTTGAGGGTCCACATCTTGTCTTTGGCTTGGGTCAATCTCCTCTTCGGTGGATGGAGCATGTTGAGGTTGTGAAGATGAGGGCTCCACTTGAGTGGAGCATAGTTCTTCTCGATCCGCCATAAGGGGTTCCTCAACAGGGCGGATATATCCCACACCCATTCTTCCTATGGCATCCTGAGGCATTTCATCATCTGCATCACAAGCATCAACACGCCCCCCTTGGGGACCATCATATTCTTCGAAGGTCACACTACAAGATTCTATGACGGCTCCGGAGAGCTTATCATAGATTCTATAAGTGTGAGATTCGAGACCATAGCCAACAAAAATACCCTCTAATGCTTTCGACTCGAATTTAGACAAACGAACACCTTTTATGAGATAGAAACACTTACAACCGAACACCCGGAAGTAAGATATGTTGGGCTTGTTACCGGTAAGTATTTCATATGGAGTCTTGTTGATTTCTTTGCGGAGGTAGAGCCGGTTTGAAGCATGGCAAGCGGTGGAGATGGCTTTGGCCCAAAAGTTGTATGGATATTTAAACTCCGCCAACATGGTCCTAGCCATCTCAATAAGAGTCCGGTTCTTCCTTTCGGCCACACCATTTTGTTGAGGGGTGTATGCAGCGGAATATTGATGTTTAATCCCCTCATCACTAAGAAAATCATTCAAGGTGTAGTTCTTGAACTCGGTGTCGTTGTCACTTCTTATAATCAACACGAGAACATTGTATTTCCGTTGAACCAAGTTGATGAAGTCGATAAAAGTCTTTTGAGTCTCACTCTTCAACTTGAAGAAATAAACCCAAGAGTATCTTGAAAAGTCGTCAACAATCACCAAACAATATTTCTTCCCACCAAGACTTGCATGAGATGGAGGACCAAATAGGTCCACATGGAGGAGTTCCAAGATCTTGGTAGACTTGATTCGGTTCTTAGGCTTGTGAGGAGCATCATGCATCTTCCCTAGAACACATGCCCTGCAAACACGATCTTTGGCAAAGGAAACATTTTCTTTTAGTCCAACTATATGTCCCTCTTTATGGAGACTTTGCAAAGTTCTCATGTTGACATGGGCTAGTCGGCGATGCCATAGCCAACCCACATCGGCCTTTCTGAATAAGCACATCGGACATGTAGTGGTTTGCTCCGAAAAGTCCACCACATACAAGTCATGTTCGACGTACCCAACAAAAGCGACCTTGAGGGACTTGCTCCACAAGAGGACCACAATATCAACATCAATGAAGACGGCAAAGCCCATCTTACCAAGAGCAAGGACAGAAAGTAAATTGTATCCAAGGGTCTCAACAAGCATGACGTTCACGAGTGTAATGTCATGAGCAACCACAACCTTGCCGAAACCCATTACCTTAGACTTAGATTTGTCGGCATATGTCACGGTGATTTGATCATCATTTAGCTTTAACTCCTTGACGATATACGAGCTTCCGGTCATATGACTTGTGCAACCACTATCAAGCACCCACTTTGACCCTCTGGAAGCATAAGTCTACAAAAGATCAAGCTAATTTTTAGGTACCCATTTTTCAATGGATCCTCTTTTGTTAGCAACAAGGGTCTTGGGAACCCAAATAGACCAAGCAATATAACCATCATAAGGGCCAACATATTGAGCATACACATCACCATAATAATCACGCATTAGAACATAGTGAGGGTTAGCACTTCCCGCAAAGTCATCATGTGACATAGTTTTACCACTTGTGGTCTTACTCTCCACAATGGTCTTGTTGGTCTCTTGTGCGGGCTTGGCCTTCTTCTTCTTATTCTTATTCTTCTTGGTTTTGGAAACAAAACCAATGCCCCCTTTATCACCACTACGCCTTTGCTTGCTCAATAGATCATCAATGGACTTGTTGCCTTGTGGAAATGTGGCCTTAGCAAGCTCCCCCTTCAACCTAGCATTCCCTTCAAGAATAGTTGTGCTACTCGATGGAATGAAGTTACTAGGTGAAGGAATATTGTCCAATTGAGTTTGAAGCGTTTCATGGGACTTTGTGAGTGACAAGAGTTCACTCTCCAAGGCCTTGTGAGCCTTGTTAAGCAAACTAAAGTTCTCGGCAAGTTTTTCATGAACCACACCAAACTCAATCTTGTCCTTTTTAGCCCTTTTGTATTTAGCAATAGCATGATCACGCTCTTTGATGAGTTTGTTAACAATAATGTCATTGGCCTCATCAAGCCCTTCAAGTCTTAATTCAAGTGACAACCTAGTTTCCTGTTCTTCTTCTAGAGCATTGTTTACAGCCTCTAGCTCAATCATATGTTCATGCCCAAGTTTACATCTTACATCTAGAAGCTCTTGAGTATGTGAGAGTTGATCTAAGATGTTCCCAAAATGTAGCTTAGCATCACATTCTAGGTTAGTCATAAACTCATCAAAGGCAATTAATTCCTTTTTAACATCAAGAGACATTTCATCATCAATTTCATCATTATCTAAGTGAGTAGAGCGGGATGATGAGGATACCTCCAATCCTCTTGCCATAAGGCAAGTGACGTTCTTGGTGGAAGAGTTCTCATTTGGAGAATCGAAGAGTGAGAATGTCAGAGTAGAGGTGGTGGCTAGAGTAGACACACCATGAGAAGTTTCTTCTTCCTCATCTTCATCATCTTCATTGTCAGAGGAGTATTCTTCATGAGTGATCAAGACAATTTCTCCCGACTTCTTGTTAACGGGATTCTTTTTGATGAAAGGTTTCTTGTAAGGTGCCTTGAGAGTCTTCTTCAACACAAGCTAACCACCATGATCTTCCCTCTTCTCATAGGGGCAGCTTGCCACAAAGTGATAGCGGTCACCACAATTAAAGCAAGTTCTCAACCTAGTGATATTCTCTCTTTTCCCATTTGGATTGCTTCTCCGTTGCATTTCCATCTTGGCCTTGGCGGGGTTCTTCCAAAAGTTCTTTGCATAGAAAGCCATATATTGACCATGAGAAATATTGACTTCATCGGGATGGTCCATGGAGAGTCCTTCATCACTATCATCTTCATCCCCATGATCCACAACTTTGGCCTTCAAAGCGACATTGACAACATTGCTCATACCAAGGTCACGAGCACGTGCGTCTTTGGCCTTCTTGGCGGCAACCTTGAAAGCGGCCATCTCTTGCATAACTTCATTGGAGGTCATGAGATGGTAGTTGTGTCTACCTTGCAAGATCTTCAAGTCCGTGGGCTCAAAGGGCATGAGTGCGCTCACATATTTCCTTTTTATCCATGCATAATCCACATGTGAGGCACCCACATTTCTAAAAGCGGTGGCGGTGGTTTTGAGCCTTCGGTACATGTCTTCGTGATCTTCACCTTCTTTCATGTAGAAGCCTTCGGCTTCATTGCTTAGTGCATCATATCGGTTCCTCCTCATACTCTCATTTCCAACAAACAATACGGTGAGGGCATCCCAAGCTTCCTTGGCAATGCTCAAGTGCTCAATGTGTGGATAATCCTTTGTCCCCAATCTTTGTTGAATCATATGCAAAGCAGTGGCATTGAGTTTACTATTGACAACCTCTCTTCTTGTCATGTTGTTTGGATCCCCAATAAAGAGTCCATGCTCGATGATGTTCCATAGTTCAATGCAAGAGCTGCGCACATGAGTTCTCATTAGTGATTGCCATTGAGCAAAAGTAGCCGACTCTTCAAGCTTAGGTGGGTCACCTCTATTGTACACATGAGGGTGAGGGATGGGAGGATCAGGAGAGTACCAAGAATCACGGTGCTCACCCTTCCCCCCATCAAGTTGTGTGGAGGAATTAGCATGGTCTTGTTTACCCCCCACCATCATACCCTCGGGGGATACCGACGTATTCCCTTTAGGTAAAATGGATGGTTGATCCTCTTGAGGAGATGGGGGTGATGAGCCTTATTTGTCTTTAAGAAGTTGCTCGAGCATCTTCTTGACTTCGTTGACCAAGGAAGAGCTCAATATTGTCTCCAAGTTTTTGAGATCTTCCATGGTCACCGGTGTTGGCTCACTACCACCATCCCCTTCGTCGCTACCCATATTCTCTTAGGCGGTAAAGCCCGAATAAAGAGCCGAGGCTCTGATACCAATTGAAAGGATCGTATGGGCACCTAGAGGGGGGTGAATAGGTGCTACTTCAAATTTTCTTCTTTTTCAAAATAAGGTTTGACAATAAGGTAAATTCTCTAGATGATGCAACTAAGGTGAATTTACCTATATGACAATTATGCAAGAGCTACCACAACACAAAGTAGGAAAAAGTAAGTAAAGTGCGGTAAAGGATAGAAGTAACCAAAGTGGTGGATGCGGAGACACAAGGATTTGTTTCCCGTAGTTCCTTCCTTTTGAGGGGAAGTACGTCTACGTTTGGAGAGGGGGTGGTTTCAAACCACCAAGGCCACGAAAGGCCTCCCTTGTTCTCCGATGAATCTCACCCCAACGGGATCGATTCACCTTCCACTATATCGGCAACCTTCAAGGTGGAAGCCGGCACCTTTACAAGTTTGGGGCACACATCCATAACTTAATCGGAGGCTCCCAAATACAACCAAGCTGTCAAAGCAATCAAAGACAAGCTTGTAAGAACCAAAACAAGAACTAGGGTTTCCAAGAAAACACTAGAACAAAGGGGCCCTCAATGAAATGAGGGGGAAATGAAGATCTCTTTTGGTGAAGTAGTAGATCGGGGCCTCCTCCTTCGATTCCCTAAAGATCAAAGACTTTGGGTGGTGGAATGAGGAGATCTTGAAGATTTGGTGGCTCCAATGGTGGTCTTGACTTTAATGTGTATGAGCATCTTGTCCCAAGGTAGGTGGAGGGGTATTTATACCCCTCCAAGAAATCTGGCTGTTGGAGCCTTTAATGCAGCGGTAGTACCGCAAGTTCAAGCGGTACTACTGGAGAACTCCGGTACTACCGGACCTGGTACTGTACCTGGTACCGGACGACCATCATTCAAACTTCATAAGCCCTGGCCACAGCGGTACTACCATTGATGCTACCATAAAGCGGTAGTACCGCAAATGGCAACCGGCACTACCGGACATGAAGTGGAATGAGCAGTTTAGACGAAAAAACTCTCTGTCACGCCAGGTAGTAAAATGCGGTAATACCGCATTTTACTACCTAGACAGACAGATGCTTTTTGCAAATGTACAAAAGTCTCTAACCCGAGCGGTACTAAAATGCGGTACCGGAGCAGGCAGAAGCTTTTGACAAGTGGTCAAAAAGCTACTGTCGCGCTAGGTACTAAAATGCGATACTACCGCTTTTTAGTACCTAGCCCGGTAGAGGCTTTTTGACAGTTAGTCAAAACCTTCTGTCGCATCCGGTATCAAAAAGCGGTACTACCGATTTTTGGTACCACGCCAGGCAGACAGTTTTTGAACATTGCAAATAATTTTCAATGCACCTGTGACACACTTGGAAAATCATTAGTCCGATATGTGTGTTGTTATAAAACACCAAAATCACTAGGGATAGCAAACTCTTTCACCTGGGTGGTTTTCTTCTAGTGCACACACAAAAATATAGCCATATAAACATGGTTCCCTTTGTTGCCACCTTGTCCAAATCTTGAGTATCCTTTTCCACCCAGGTGGTTCATTGAGTACTTGTTTTATTATATAAAAACATATATCTTTCCAACACTTCATATAATCATATCATGTATCCCATCCCAAATATATAGCAGGGCTAAGCATACTACAACTACAATGTTTTCACTAAGGAGGATGTAAGGATATCCTAATAGGATTTAGCATAGCATAAAATATAGTAGTCCTATCATGCATGTTACAAAAATCCACTAAGTTTAATGAAAATAGTAGGACTTGGATGACAGTGTCACTTGCCTTTTTAGTAGAGAATGTTGGTTCACTTCTTGATCTTGCAAATATCACACTCTTCTAACTTCACTACAATTCAATCAAGCAAACACATTTTCAAACCAACATTCAAACAATTTACCACATGAAATGACAAAGGCAAGGCAATGCATGCAAGCATGCAAAAGATAGTTTTATTTGGAAAAGTGGTTTCTACTAGGCTCTAGACATTTTAAGGCTCATATTGGTCATTTACAAAAGTGGTAAAACCATTTGCAAGAGGTTTCATCTCATAAACCAAATATTATGCTCAGGTGATATTTTATGTTGTTGAAAATATCTTTTAGCAAAGTAATAACTTTATATGGTTCATCAAATATGTTCTTAAATCACTAAACTTGGTGTTTAGGGTCAGAAGGTTTGAATCACATCATTTCCCAAAGGTTTTACTCAAAATTCATTTCTAAACCATAAACAATATTTTTATTTGACTAGAAATGTGCTAATTCAAATATTTATTCCTTAACCTCATAAAATACATTTTTAAATCCATAAGTTGGTTCCTATGGTCAGTAGGTTCAAAACAATCCATTTTGCAAAGATTTCACCTTAAAAATATATCTAGAACAATTTTTATATTCAAATTATGCCTACACATGTTTCTGCAATTTCAACCAATTTTCCAGAAGCTAACATTAAACAAAGTGCATGGTTGCAAAGTACTTGTTCTTCTGATTCCATTGATATAAAATTTGCAAAATTTGGACGAGTAGAATTAAAGATATGAATTTTATAAGTTTGCATATCTAATAGATTCTAATTTCTGTTTTAAATCAAACCTTGTCCACGTGTCTTAATCTAACTGGCTGAAAACGGTTCGCGCGGATCGCTCTCTGTGAGTCGTTGGATTTAACTTAGATCGTGTGGCACAGAGCACACGATACCCCTTCGTTATAATCTAATCTCAGCCACAAGATCAAGATCCAACAGGCACAGCGCATTTGACCAAGGACTGGCGGCGCTGGCGGCAGCGGACGGCACGCACGCTCGGGCGATGGCGTTGGCGATTATTCAGGAAGCGAGGGAGAGGGAGGAGTATCTCACCGTGCTTGCAGAAGTGCAGCGAAGCTCAAGGCGTGGTCAGCTTATCAAGGGGCGCACCGGAGCAGAGTGGATTGCTCGTCGAAGTCAGTGGCGACGTCGGGTGTCTCTGGTTATCGGCGGAGGCGAGGCTTGAGGGTGCGCTAAGGCAAACGGAGCACGGGGTTATATGCGTACTGCACTGGGGATCATGAGAGCATCATCGAGAAGTACCGAGGCGGTCTGAGCTTACCAGGGAGGCTTGTCGGAGGAATGGCAGACGACGGTGGCGCTCGGGTGTCGAGGTTGCCGAGGCTATGGTGCTCGCGCGGGCTAACAAGCGGCACTGGGAGATGCGCCAGGAGATGGGGAGCAGGCTCGCATGCAGTGGGAGGCGAGGGGCGGTTGGTCGGCGCCGGAATTGGTCGGGGAAGTTCGTCGGGGCAGAGACATTGCTACGGAAAATTGGAGCAGCCCTGGGGCTCCGGTGGAATGCATACTGAGGGGAAAGGGAGAGGGGAGAGGGGCGTTTAAGCGTGTACGGTTGCAGGGAGTATTCGTTGCAGCATCAACGCGAATTGATCGCCGTATTCAATGTCAGAAACGGCGAGGCGCGGGCGTGGTCACCGTGGGGGGTGAGGAAGAAGGCCTGCCGGGTGGGGCGCAGCGGTCAGCGAGAGGAAGATGGGAATGGTGGGGTCCAGTCGTCAGCTGCTGTGCGGGTATGTTACTGAGTGAAAAACGGTTCACTGCGGGATGAGCAGGTGGGCTAGTTTGCTGGGCTGGGTTGGGCCTGTTGGCTGGGCTGCTTCGTTTCATTTTTTTATACAGAATGTTTTTCCTTTTCTGTTTTGAATTTTCTGTTTTGATTTTCATTCAAATAATTCAAACTCCATTTGAATTCAAACCACCACCAAACTTTAGGTATAGTTTAATTCTATTTACCAACATATTCCAAAGTCCAAAATAGAACAATTATTTTTAGGGTTTATTATTTATTAAAATTAAATAAATAGACTTTGGTCTTTATTTCAAATAGGATTCAAACATGCTTAAAACTCTATTTGACTTTCTAAATTCTTCCAAAACCTTTTCAGTAGGTTTTAATTGAAAATATAAAACACTTAGAATTTTATTTTAAAACACTTAAATAAGTTTTAATGTTTATTTAAAATGGAAAAGGACTTTACTTAAATAAAATTGGGTATTAATAAATCCTTATTATTTTATTTAAATAATCCTTTACTCTTTTTATCAAATCGTAATATTTTATTTCATTTGCTTGGCCAAGATTTTATTTGACTCTTTAAAATAGTCCTTGTTTATATTTCTACCTTTGCTTATAAAAACCATATCTTTTTATTTAAAGATCCAAAAATGGTGATTCCAACTAATATAACTTTATTTATTATTTGTTTATCTTTTTAAATCCCTTTAGGATGATATTTGATCAAAATAGGTTTTGATGTTTCCAATTGGAATCAAAAAGTTTCTTCTCACCCTAAAATTCAACAATTGTTTATTTTGTTTATTTATTTTTCGCATTTGAAAATTTGGAAAATTTTGGGATGTGACAGTTTTGGATGTTGAATACAATGCTTCGTGTCCTATTACTTTGGGAAGACCTTTTCTTAGAACTGTTGGTGCCATCATTGATATGCAAGAAGGCACCATTAAATATCAATTTCCATTCAAGAAAGGTATTGAACACTTCCCTATGAGGAGAGAGAGAAGTTGCTTTTTGCTCCTCCTTTGAAAGCAAGGTTTGATGTTAATGCTTCTTCATTTGAAAATACTTGATTCTTGCTTCATGTGCCTAACTTAAAGGCGTTAAATAAAAGTACTTATTGGGAGATAACCCAAAAGTTTTCTTGAGTCTTGGAAGTTATTACTTCAGTAATGACATCTCCTTATCCTTTTTATTTTCTTTTTGTGCCAAGAATAACCTCTAATGAGAGGGAAGTAATATTTGGGGAGTTGTTGTCCCAAAACAGATTTTTGTGCTTCACCCTAAAAATTCGTGTAAAATCTTTGTAAGTCGGATAGATCTGTAATTCTCTGAATAAATCCCTCAGTATGTTAGATAACTTTATTTAGTTCAACACTTTTTGTTTTGAGCAACATAAGATGTTCGAAAAAATCGGTTTCTACCTGTTGGTCTGTTTTGACAGATTTCTGCCATTATTTGCATTTGCTTCTTATTGATTCCTTTTTGGGTTCTTTTTGGGAAATTAAGCTTTCTGAGGGAATTGCGACAGTAGCTTGTGTTTTTAGTGAAAGTTTTGATGTTATAAAACTAAAGTCCAAAGGTTTATTATCTTTTGAATACACTAATGTTGCTAATGAAGATTGTGTGAAGTTTTGTATGAAGGAAAAAGTTTAGGTGTAGAGAAAGAATGATGTAATGAGATGAAGAATGGAAAAAATCTCAAGCTTGGGGATGCCACCCTGTGTCACCCCAAGAAATATTCAAGAGGTACAAGCGTCAAAGCTTGGGGATGCCCAAGGCATCCCCTTCTTCATCAATAAAAATCTCAGGTCTTTCTAAACACTTCATTTTTATTGTTTCATTCACTGTTGTGTTGTTCTTGGAGCGTCTTAGTTTTTTTTCATTTTTGTTTGCTTAGTTTGCTTGAATAAAGTAGTTTGGACCCCCATTCTCGTTGTGTTGTTTCAAATAAGTTGATTGGTGTTGGAGAGGAGTAGAAAGTTCTTGCTTGAACAGTACAAGAGGAGCTTGCTTTGACTATGGCTTAGACTTTATCATGCCATGCTAGATGTTAATTTGACTTTATGCTTAGTGATTAGTGCTGTAGCATGACTTGTTCCAAATAATTAGGATTGCTTAATGAGCCTTGAAAGAATCATGCGTTGTTTTAGCATACAAAAGCATAGTATTGTAGTATTCTCCTTTGATGCTTTGTTTGGGTTGACTTGGCACATGATCACACCATGTTATGACTATGAACAAGTCACCATAGCCTCTATGATCATTTAGTCCATGACTTGTAGTACCACTTTTTGCTTTGATTAGTAATGTTTTGTCGCTCTGCATAATTATGGTCATTATTGCTCTCTTAGTTGGTCGCTCCGAGTCTTTTGCTAGCCTCCACTTGTATGAGTAAGCTCTACTCATGCATCCAACTCCCAAGAAACCAAGTTATTACAAAGTGTCCACTATAAATTCCTATGCATGCTGTGTTACACCATTCCAAGTATATTTTTGTTTTCATCTACCTTCCAATTAAAAACTCTCTTTGTTATGTGAAAACTTAGTGATTAAGGCTCTCACGAACTTGATGGCACACTTTATTTTTCTTTCCCCTAATAAAATTGAACCATTGTGGCATCTATGTTGTATATGCTTGCACTTATACGTTGGAATTAGCATAAGCGTGATGTCACAGGGAACGCTTTCAACATTGCACTTGTACATTGTACACAGTTGATATCATGCTCTGTTATTTATGGATGTCGTGGTGTGAAATAAAAGGGAAGCTTGTAAGTCCATGGAGTTATGTATGTGTGTTAGAGAAACGCCTGGGCCGCTAGCCTAAGCCATGCCTAATCATGGTGGAAACTTGCAGCATCACCATAGTGAGCAATCTATGAAGCTTTCTTCTTATAAAAAAAGAGACATATTGAAGAGAGGAAAGAGATAGAAAAATCACCATTTTCCCATAGTAAATAAGAAGATTGCTAATATGCTCATTGTCTGCTTTCCTTGTCATTTTGATTATGGGATAGCTCCTGTATCATGTGCAAGGGGTACCCCGTTGGCGGTTCTCTATGATACACATGTACTTACTATGACATGAACTTACAGGTGACTAAAGTTGAGTAGCATGGGGAGTGGCCCTCGTATTCAAGGGACATGCGATTGCCAACTTATACTTTTTCAAGCATATACTCCATAGTTTGTTCACTTTAACCTTAATCACTTCAAGATGCTTATGATAGGGGCAATCAGAGATGAAAGCTAACAAGTACCAAAATTATTGGAAGCTCTTTTTGAGACTTGAAATCCCTGCTTCCCTTTTTATGAAGGGCCTTTATTCCACCATTATATTGAGTCTCCACCTTCTATCCTTAGGCACCAATTAAGAGAGCATAGTTGTCATTCTTGGTTCTATGTGCATTGTCCCAAAACTTATTGATTGATTCATATTGTTGATATTGCTTGCTCTTGAACTATTTGTATTTAGTCACCTCTTATAAACTTTGAAGGTGTCCTATGCATTTATTTTCTACTCCACGAGGGACAAGCTGAATGCCACTATGCTATGTTTTCTATATGTGAAACAAACAAACGTCTTTCAATGCATTGTTATTCATGATCTTTGTTTGTAACCTTTCATGTTGCATGCATAGTTACTTTGTCTTATTGTTAGAACTCCATCTTTCATGCTCATATTTAGAATTTTTTGATCCCAGCTTTCAATGCTTGCAAATGGTTTGATCTTGATTTTGATGGTGCATATCACCTAAAAATTATTATTTTTATCACTTACCTACTCGAGGACGAGCAGGATTTAAGCTTGGGGATGCTTGATACGTCGGAACATATCTATAATTTTTGATGTTCCATGCTTGTTTAGTATCTACTTTGCTTTGCTTTGTCTACACTTTGAGGTATTTTTAGATGTTTTCTGGGACTAACATATTAACAAGATGCCACAGTGCCAGTTGCCTCTATTTAATCTAAGGGAAGTGACAGAAATCTCTAAGGTTATAGATGTGTTGTTGCTACTAGGGAGAAAACAACGGTCTCTTGTTCATGGAACAAGTGGATTGTTTACCTTACACACTTTGCTTAAAGCAGTTATCCGTTGCTTGCAACTTAATACTGGAGGGGGTTCGGATGATAACCTGAAGGTGGATTACTAGTCATAGATGCAGTTGGATGGCAGTCTATGTACCTTGTCGTATTGCCCAATCAAATCTCATAGGATCATGAATGTCTAGTATTTCATTGTTATGCCTTTCTCAGTCATGTCAATTGCCCTGCTGTAATTTTCTTACCCAGTATGCCATGTTTGTTTATCTTAAGGAGAACACCTCTAGTGTAATTTCCTATCTAGGTCTATAACATCAAGTAGTAACTGGATGTTGCAACATGCATTTGCACACTAAGTCAAACTTCATGTACACATCTAGTCAATTAAGAAGATCCAAGAAAAACCAATAAATCCAAATGTGGTACATATAACACACAATATTCTAAGCCTAAAATATAGTAGTTGAGTATAATATCTCTAGACTTCAGACTTAGTTGTGTAGTATATGACACCTCCTCGTGTAGGTTTCCATTGTGATACTTAGCACTTAAGGTCAAACTATTCTTTGTCTCATACTTTACCCAAATTGCTCAATTGCAATAGGATAATCTTAAGCAAAGTGGTCTCAATTTGGTTTTAACTAACCTTTTGTCTTACCTTTGGAATGATTAACTACAACCAACCTTTCTTATTTAGTAACTAACCTAACATGATCTCTCAAAAAGACTAATAAGTTTCTATTGAACCCCCTAAAATTGAAGGTTATCACAAATTTGTGACACCTATGACTTCTATCATAGTTCTACCATATTATTTTTTTACTTCTATTTCAAGCTAATTTATTAATTTCTTGTCATATTTATACTCTCATCATGGCTTCAAAGCTAATCTCACCATGATCTTATTATGTTTTACCTATACTTCATGGTTTAAGAGTTCATCTGACCATGATGACTTTGTTTCTCATTAATCTATCATTAAATCTTAACATAATTTTACTTCATCACGTAGAATCCTCAAGTAATCCCAAATGATTACTACTCATTACAACAACATTTATCCTGATGATATTCATCATGTTGTCTTTGGTTATCAACTAACAATAAGATTTCACTGTCCTACATGAATTCTAGGGTTAGGCTACACCATTTAAACTACTCCATATGATATACTAAACTTGATTCAACGCTACTACAACCAATTGGCTTTCCTACAGTATCTTGGTGGTTTATATCTCCTTCGGAAGACACTAAGTAGCACTATAGTGAGAAAAGATAAAATAATTACTCCTAAGAAAGAATGACTTAAGTATCTAGTGACAAAGTTATCCTCAAGTGGATACTTCTCACAAGTCATAAGAATATTTGGTTTAGATAAGATGGCTCCTATAGTCACTATCCAACCTACAGATCTTTCTAAAAGGGTTTTAATCCTAAGGTCAAAGCATATGCTCTAATACCAACTGTGGTGACCCAGCATATCACTGGATGATGTGGTACACTATAGTCGTTGACATAACACCAATGAAACACCGTTCACTAGTATTACATCTCTCAGAGTGGTACAACAGAAACACAGCAGGTCCAAGACATGACTATAGGTTTACAACTCAACTCTTTACACAAGATTCAGAGAACACTCTAGGTTAACGAGAGAGAAATAAACTTCTTACAAAGAAGAATCAGAAATAGATAACTCAAAAACTATCATACTATTAAGACTAGTATCTTAACTAATGGTCTGGCATTGCTGCTATTGCAATTCGCTACCGAAATAGGTTCTATGGCTAAAGATTATATTCCTATCTAATCAGTAACTTCTTCTTCACTCGAGTTGATGTATATGTTGACTTTCTTGACTTCATTGAAGAGCTTTAGCTTTTAATGATGATTCCTGGAGCATATCGTGATGTAGACGTCGTCTGTACTGGCTTCAGAATCTAGCAAGGGTTAAGAAGATACGTTGAGTACGAGCGTACTCAGCAAGTTCACTAGAAAAGGAGTGTTTGATGCACTATATCTACAGCCACAGACCATAGGTCGTAGGCAATGCAAGTTTTTGTAAACATTTCTTCAAAGGTTGCTTTTATTCTGAAAAGCTATGTCTGTCAGCCTTCACGGGTTTACCAGAACTTTCATGGAGTTCCTTTCCCGCCGCGTTTGCAGCTCCTTCCCGGAACAGGGAGTAACAAGTTACAGTTCTTACACTCTACAGAGATGCGTTACTTTACCCATGAGAGATCAAATCCTTGTTGCACAACCTGGCGATCTTTCCCGTCCACACTTCCTATGGTGTGGGGCCTAGAAGATGATCCAAACCAATCAATGCCCCCTTCGAGACCTCGCATGCCTCCCTGGTGTACACCATGACCACCCATTGAATTACGGCAATGGTTTGTACAGACAGTTAGATGCCAGAACTATCATGGGACATTGAGGGTTCCCGCCCATATGTTGCATATCCTCTACGAATTACCAATTAATATGCATGCTACGAGTGATAACAGCCACGACCTGCACATTCGGATACATGCAAGAGGAAGAAGATACAACTGACTTCTCTGTCCCATTCCAAATCTCATGGTTAACGCGTGATATACGGCACAAGAAGAACTAGCGACATTGGTTGTTAAGTCCTAGATAATATGTTCCTTTACCACCGGAACTTTCATAGTAGGTTATTACCTCATGGTAAATAACCTATAATCATATTATTATGAAAATAGTGTTTTCTAACCTTTTTCAAATGCAGGTGATGACAACACTAGATTTGCAAAATACTTTACAGAAAATAATCAAAGGACATGAGCAAGTGTGAACTTGCCTTTTGTGATTGCAAGATTATGCACTCACGGTCTTCGAGACAATATAAGATCCAAGATCTGAAATCAACATCATTGGTTCGGTAAGGACTAATGTTTAAAGAAGCAAGATGCAGTTATGCATAAGTAATGATATGCATTTTGTAAAACTCCCAAAGTGAATCCCCAATACTTTGAGTGAAGTGAATTAGAGTGATTCTTTTAAGAGTTGGTTAATCTTCAAATTTTATTTTATAAGTAATGACCTTTATAAGGAACTTAAGTGTTAACAATTCAAAATATACAAGTAAAGTATAAAATAATGTGATTATGGTTAATTATCATCTGGTGACTATTGATAAACATCCTTGGGATTGAGTTGTTAAGAGTTGAAGAACTTATTATGAGATTATTGTTTGAAGTGGCAAAAAGAATAACATTTGAAGAAAAGATTTCATTTCTCGGTTTTAAACAATCTTTATTGTTAATAGAACGTGATCAACGTCTTTTGGTGTTTGATTGATAAGTTTGGACTTGACATGCTTTATGTCTTAATTGAAATAGACCAAGGTTAACTATAAAAACATAAGTAGTTTTATTAGACATGATGTTTATAAGCTTTGAGACTAAAGTTAACTTTAAAAGGGTAAGTAAACTTAAGGTGTAATATATTTTAATTATTCCCAAGTTTTAGATTTTTACTAAGTATAACTAAGGTGTGGAATTATTCACTTTATATTTAAGTGAATGCTTAGATTAAATATGTTTTGCTATTATGAAAATAATAGGAAACTATTCAATAAAAGTAATATTATTAATTGGTTATATTTAAAGTCATGTTAACTATTATTTAGATATCAAGGTCATTTCCCTTAATATCAGTGAGTGATGTATAAAATTATCTTTAAGGTTGTGGTTTTGAATTTTGATTTTTAATTTTTCAAAAGAGTATTATTAAGTTAATGATTTACACTTAAGTTTTATTATAAATCTTAGTTATGGTTTAGAATTTTGGTAATTAGAGTTTAAAGTTTTAATATGTCAAAAAAATTATTATTTTTACTTAAAATAATGTTTCTAAAGAATTTTTAAAATAGGATATAGATAAGGATTTATTAGTTTAAAATATTAAAAATTCTTGTAATAATATATTTAATATTTTCTAGTGTAATATATTTATTCAAGACTTTAGAAATGTTTTTACTTATTTTTAAGTATTATTCTTATGTTTATAAAATTCCATAAAGGATTAAATGTATTTCAAATACTTTCTTTAAATTTTATTTAACAAAAATTAAGTTACTATTTTTATAAAATAGTAGATCCATCTTTATACATAAAAACTATTTTTCTATTTTTTTGTTGGACTTTTATTTTATTTTATGAAATTTCACTAAGGCTTTAGTGATGTTAATATTTATTTGCATTTTATTTAACTTGAATAAGTAAGATTATATTTTTCATAGGTGGATATTATTTTTGTGATGATTTTTATATATCATATGTATTTTTAGGATTTTTCTATATTTTTATAGAGATGAAATAAGTTTATGGTAATATGATCATTTATTTATTCTATTCCTTTTTATGTTAAATTCTATTTACTTATTTTGGAACTGGGCCAGGCTTATCGATTAGCCTAACTGAACCCAGCTTGGCCCAACAAGGCTCAGGGTCAAACCCCACCCCGGCCCAACCATCCCACCACTCTCTCTCACATCTCACATTCTCATTTCTTTCCCCTCCTGGTTGTTGGCGACGCCGTCGTCGTCGCCCGCCCGATTCCGGCGAGACAGGCAGTTGCGGCCGTCGCTGATAGTCACGGGAGCTTGTTCCCTTCTAGCCTGACCTGGTCCTCCAATTTGATTTGGGAATAGGTCTTGTATCAGGCTGCACCCTTCCCTCACTGGTGCTAGAGTTTTGACGCCTGCGGTGTCGTCGTTCCCTCGTTGGTGTGTTGCCCTCCTCACAGGGCTACTCCGATGCTATGGTGGTCACGGTGTAGCGGTGTGGCTCGGCGCGAGTTGAGCATCATGATGTTCCTCGTGCCACCATGCCGCAGTGCTCTGTCTTGCCGCTGTCGTTGATATTGCTTCTGCTTCCTCTCCGGCGAGCTATGGACTTGCCCTAGGTAGGTACCCCTCAACCTTTCAAACTCCTCTCTCTTTCTCTTGTTGTTCCACACAAGTTAAGTTCCTCTTCTTACTTTTGGTGATCAATGATGCTTAGTGATTTGCTCATGGATCTGTTTTGAGCATGTGAACTTTAGCTAAGTATAATGGTGGTGATGTTAGTGGTATATGTGCCTCAGTCTTATTCAGTTCAATGAGCCCTTACTATGTTTTGATGAATTGATGCTTGTATAATGTAGTAATGAATTTCTATAACTGTCAAACATGATAGTAAATGCTTTTATTCTTGTGTGATGTTGGTACTGTGGAATTATTTGCAGGTGTTTCCTAAATCTGTACCCCTGATGGTGGCTATGCCAAGTTAAATACCAGGCTATGTTATTTAAATAAGTTCTATGGTGGTATTTTAATTAGACTATGGATTTTGGTGTTGGGGTTTTACTTAAGCATCCATATGCTTGAGCCTATGTTTATAAAAAACTATAACAAAATGATCCCATGATCATCAATTTGGGAATATGAGAAGGATATAGTTATAGTGACCCCTCCTAACCTCCTAGAATTTATTCTAGTGTCAGGTTAGTTGTGTTGGTTGCCTTAACTTGTCGTACTCTTGTTTTTTATGGTTTATCACTTGATGAAGTGAAGTGTATATTTTGGACAACAACACATATTAGTTTGGTAAATTCATATTTGATGCCATCCCCAATCAGTGTTTATATGTAAGATGTGAAAGTGAGTACAAATGTTGTACTATACTAAGGCATACTTTCTGGTTATGTTTAATAGTTGGATGGTTAACTATATACATGACAGTAAATCTGTCAGGCTTTGTATATTATTATGTGGGTGAAAGTATATACACTTCCCTGTCAGTAATGACAGTAGTATACTTAATGACTTCTAGTTAATTAGCTAGGGGAATGATTTGAAGAATTTCCTAAGGCTTGCAGATACCTTAGCGTTGTGCTTGGCTTCTTTGCAACTATTCTAGCTAATGTGGTACCTCCTTGGAGGATGCACATGAACTAGATTATATATATATCCATACTATAACATTGCTGTTTAGAAGTTTGGATTTTCTCTAGCCAATGATATCCTAAATTGAGGCTTAAGCTTTGTAAAAGCAAATTATGAATGGATTCTTGCTTGAGGATTTAAGAAAGGATCTATTTTATAGAACTTTTCTACAATGAAACAATCTACATACCTGATTCCTAGAGCAGTTGTTAGGAAAATGATGTGACAAGATAAAGTAGTGGCTTATGTTAGTGTAGATGTCACTGTGGTGCCTCAATTTTGAGTGTGCATAGTGGTGAATCTTAATTAGCATAAAACTGCTGCTGAAAATACTACGATGATGTAATCTGAGTGGTATAATAGGGAGATATGGCTTATAGCTAGTGATGCAAAAGTATGAAGCTATAGTGGCATACTTTGATGGCTCAATCTGCTGTTTTAAACAGATTGGCTAAGAATTAAGATATGACTGCCAAGGGTGCATAGTCTGAGAAACTAGTGGTAATAATAACAGATGCTACAGTTTATAATCCTAGCTCAATGATGATACTGGTGTAGCATTACTACCCAGTCTGAGAGCCCTCTCTCCCATACAACTCCATGCCCAGAAATAAAAGGACAAGAACAGATGTTGCATGAGCTAGTGGTATATCAACCTGTTGTGATTGCTGAAGCTTGACTATAACTTGTGGTTACTTGCTAATATTGTGATTCTGCTAATATGGATTTGCTCCCTTGGATTTGCCCTTGTCCTGCTCCTCCTATGGTTGCTGCGAGCCTTCTCCTTCTTATTGTAAGTATGGTTAACTCAACTAGCTACCCATGATTGGATCATTTGATAATTTGGTAAGGAAGTGTGCTCTTGGGCTAATTAAGAATCTGTTGGTCTAGTTGTGTGTGTGGAGAGAGAGGATATGGTAGCAGCTCTGCAACGGCTGGTGCTATTTCTCTACTTGTTGTTTCCTTGTGGTGTTGACAGCACACTAATGCATGTTGGTGAGTAAGCTGTCTGCTTGACTGTTGTGAGTTGAGGATCAGATCAAGTAAAATCTTGATATTTCCTTATGTTTTACCTCTTTACCTTCTTGTATGGTTTTGGTGAAACTTGCCCCATAAGGCCTATGATGGTTCTCTGAGGTCCATTTTTATGATAAGAACAGATTACTATTTTGCCCCTTTTGAATTACTCTATGATGATATTGGCAGTAGCACTTCTCTGCCTAAACTGAGAGTTCATTTCCCCAACATTCTTTCCTTTGGCTTTTATTTTCTACTAGCTTTTCTTGTTTGCTTGTCTCATTTGTAGGGATCCAATAGAGGAGAAAAGATCTGGAAGATGAAGAAATCTCCTTAAAGTTTAGTATAGGATTTCATTTGTTCTTATGTAAAGAAATACTGTATTGTTTATTTTATTCAATAAAGTGTACTAGTTCTCTTTTTCTTTTATAATGCATTTACAAAGACAATGTAATATTTATATCTTCTTGTAATAAAAATCTTTTTAGTTATTTATTTATGTAATTCAATTTTATATTTATTTGTTTTATAGTAGTGTACTTTTATTCTTTTATTCTTTATTGTAATTCTTCATTTGTTTGGAACTTAATAAAAATAGTGTAATGTTTGTATTATTGTAATAAAATGATTCCTCTCTATTATATTATCTTATTATCCCTTTGGTTCATACTTGTAAAGATAATATAATAATGTGTAATGTAAATAAGATTATTCTTTATCAATTCTTGTTTATTATTTCATTATTGTAATATCATATTACATTACTCATTTACTCATTTTATTTTATTTAAATTTCCACTATCTTTTCTATTTGAATAAAATATTATACCTTGTTTATAAATAAGAGTTCACCTCTTATTTTCTATTACAATTTAGTTTCCAATTATTATTCCATTTCAAATTCTTTTAGAATTCAAATTCACCAATTGAATATTCAAATTTGAATTTCCTTCCCCTCAAACACAAAAGTACAATAGAGGTCATGTTGAAATCCATCGCACCTTCCCTGACGTTTCCATCGGAACAAGAGAGATCCCGATCCCTCTATGGCTACTTTAGTTTTGCGCGAAAATTCTCCGGATTTTCTGATGCATGAATGCAATGCACACATCTGGGTTCAACTTATTTCTAAGCTCTGATGCTGGGATGTTACAATCTATCTTTCAAATTAACAATTCTTTTGTTATGTGAAAACTATTTAGTAAATCTCTCACGAACTTGATGGCACACCTTATTTTCTTGCCCCTAATAAACTTGAACCATCGTGTCATCGAAGTTGTATATGCTTGCACCTATATGTTGGGATTAGCAAAACCGTGCTGTCACGAGGAACGTTTTCAATACCTGTAAATATTTACCCAGTTGATATCATGCTCTTTTGTTTGCGGATGTCGTCGGTGTGAAATAAAAGGGGAGCTTGTAAGTCCATGGAGTTATGTATTTGTGTTAGAGAAACACCTGGGCCGCTAGCTTAAGCCATGCCTAATCATGGTGGAAACTTATAGCATCACCATAGTGAGCAATCTATGAAGCATTCTTCTTATATAAAAAAGAGATAGACATAAAAAGAGCAAAGAGAGAAAAAAGCACCATTTTCCCATGGTAAATAAGTAGATTGCTAAGATGCTCATTGTCTGCTTGCCTTGTCTTTTTGATATGGGATATGAAGGGTTTCGCGGCATAGTAAATCAAAATTTTCTACGGATGCGAACGGGGAAATCTAAGATCTAATCTAGGAGATGCAAACAACGAGGGGGGATAGATGAGATCTTCATACCCTTGAAGATTCGCACAGCGGAACGTTCGACGGAACGTGGGTGATGTAGTCGTACTCGCTTCTCCTCCTCGCGATCCGATCTGATCTAACAATGCAAGTGGCGATGCCTCTGAGAGATGCACACCTGCGGCACCTCGACGTCTCCTCCTTCCTCGGTCCAGCAAGTGGGGTGGAGAGATGGATTGGATCTACAACGCGACGGCGCGGTGCAAGCGGTGGAGAGTTTCTGCGGCAGGGCTTCGCCTACGCGCAGTCGGGAGGGAGAGAGAGGAGGGGCAGTAGGGCGGCTAGGGTTGTAGAGGAGGTGTAGGGGACGGGTGCGCCCCCAGACCTCTTTATATAGAGGGGTGGACGGCCAGCCCTAGCCCCTTCCCCAAGCCCTAGGCCGGCGGCCAAGGAGGGAGGAGTGGGGGGCAAGTTTCCCCCTCCCTTCTAGAAGCTCCCCTAGGGTTTCCTAGGGGTTTGGCCGGCTGGGCCCTATGGGGCCTTGTGCCCCTGGCCCAATGCGGCCAGGGCACTCCCTCATAGGCCCATGCCCCCTCCCGACAAGTGGGGCCACGTTGGTCCCACTCCGGAAGGTTCTAGAAGCTTCCGGTACAATATCGATTAACCCGAAACAATTCCGAACTCCAAAATCCGCTTTGCCTTATATGAATCTTATTCTCCGGACCATTCCGAAACCTCTCGTGATGTCCTGGATCTCATACGAGACTCCGAACAAAAACTCATAAACCAATTATCCAATCTATCCTAGCGTCGAGACACGTTAAGTGTGTGACCCTTCGGGTTCGAGAATATGCAGACATGATCTTCTATCAATAATCAACAGCGGGGTCTGGAAACCCATATTGACTCCCACATATTCATCGATGATCATATCGGATGAACCACGATGCCAGGATTCAATCAATCCCATATATATTCCCTTCGTCGCGTGATATTTTACTTGCCAGAGATTCGATCGTCGGTACCGTCATACCTAGTTCAATCTCCTTCATAGCAAGTACTTTACTCGTTCCGTAATCCGATATCACTTTGTGATTAACTCCTTAACCACGTGCTTGCAAGCGGTGTTGATATCGATTACTGAGTGGGCCCAAAGTATATATCTCCGACTTGGGAGTGACAAATCCCATATCGATACATACAACCCAACAGGTACTTTCCGATCACCTGAGAGACACCTTTATGATCACCCTCTCATAGGATGACGTTTTATGACCTCAAAGCTTTCTTCCGATACCAGGGAGTTGCATTATCTCATGGTCTAAGTACAATGTTTGACATAAGAAAACCTTCACAAAGACGAACACGATGACACGATCTAATTGCTCCGCTTAGTTTGGGTCTGTCCATCATATCATTCTCCCAATGATATGATCTCATTATCAATCGACAACTCATGTCTATGGTTAGGAAACCTTAACCATCATTAATCAATGAGCTAGTCCATAGAGGCGTACTAGGGAAACAGTGTTGTTCACAAACCACACAAGTATTAAAGTTTCCGCTTAATACAATTCTAGCATAGAATATAAACTTTATCATGAACAAGAATTATAATAATAACATCTTTATTATTGCCTCTAGGGCATAATTACAACAGTCTCCCACTTGCACTGGAGTCAATAATCTAGTTTACATCTGGCAACAATCTAACACCCATGGCACTAAGGTGCTGATCATGTTTTGCACGTGGAAGAGGTTTAGTCAATGGATCTGCGACATTCAGATCTGTATGTACTTTGCTGATCTTCAGATCTCTATCTGCTATATAATCTCGGATTATATGAAACTTGCGGTTGATATGCTTGGTCTTTGGATGATATCTTGGTTCCTTAGCCAGTGCTATGGCGCCAGTGTTGTCACACAATATCTCCAGTGGGTCCAAGGCACTTGGAACCACACCAAGCTCAGTGATGAAGTTCCTGATCCAAACTCCTTCACTTGATGCTTCTGCAGCAGCCATGTATTCTGTTTCTACTGTAGATCCCGCGATCACGCTTTGCTTGCAGCTTCTCCAGCTCATAGCTCCTCCATTCAAAATATAAACGTATCCTGTCTGAGATTTAGAATCATCCTTGTCGGTGTCGAAACTAGCGTCGACGTAACCCTTTACGACAAGCTGTTCATCACCTCCATAGACTAAGAACATTTCTTTAGTCATATCAAGTACTTTAGGATGTTCTTTACGGCTGTCCAGTGTTCCACTCCTGGATCACTTTGGTACTTGCTCGTCAAACTAAGAGCATTGGACACATCCGGTCTAGTACACAACATGGCATACATGATAGAACCTATGGCCGAGGCATAAGGCACTTTGCTCATAGCTTCTCTATCATTTACCGTAGCTGGACACTGAGCCTTGCTCAATATCTTACCTAACAACATAGGCATTGAACCTTTCTTTGCCTTATCCATGCTGAACCTTTTCAGAACTTTGTCTAGGTATGTACTTTGGCCTAAAGCTATCAGGCGTCTTTGTCTATCTCTATAGATTTTGATGCCTAATATATAAGCAGCTTCCCCTAGGACTTTCATTGAAAAACATTTGTTCAAATAACTCTTCACATCGTTAAGCATGTCAATGTCATTTCCAATAATCAATATGTCATCCACATATAGTACCAGAAATGTCACTGAGCTCCCACTCACTTTCTTGTAGATACAAGCTTCATAGCAATTTGGAACAAATCCAAAGCTCTTGATCACTTGATCAAAACGAAGGTTCCAACTCTGAGATGCTTGCTTCAGTCTAGAAATGGAACGCTGAAGTTTGCACACTTTATCAGCATCCTTAGGATCGACAAAACCTTCGGGTTGCATCATATACAACTCTTCATCAATGATGCCATTGAGGAACGCAGTCTTGACATCCATCTTCCATATTTCATAATCATGAAACGCAGCAATTGCTAATAAAATCCGAATGGACTTAAACATCGCTACGGGAGACAAAGTCTCATCGTAGTCAACACCTTGAACTTGTCGAAAACCTTTCACGACAAGTCGTGCTTTATAGACAGTAACATTACCATCCGCGTCCGTTTTCTTCTTGAAAATCCATTTGCACTCAACGGCCTTTCGGTCGCTAGGAGGGTCCACCAAAGTCCATACTTGGTTTTCGCTCATGGATCCCAATTCGGATTTCATGGCCTCTAGCCATTTCTCAGAGTCTGGGCTCATCATCGCTTCCTCATAGTTCGCAGGTTCACTGTCTTCTACCAACAATACAGTCAAGACAGGGTTGTCGTACCACTCAGGAGGGGCACGCGACCTTGTCGACCTGCGATGTTTAGTAGTAGCATCGTCCGAAGCTTCATGATCCTTGTCATTAGCTTCCTCTATTGTTGGTGCAGGCGGCACTGGAACAATTTCAGGTGTTGCGCTACTCTCCAATTCAAGAGAAGGTTCAACAACCTCGTCTAGCTCTACTTTCCTCCCACTCACTTCTTTCGAGAGAAACTCCTTCTCAAAAAAGGATCCGTTCTTTGCGATAAACACTTTGCCTTTGGTTCTGTGATAGAAGGTATACCCAATAGTTTCCTTAGGGTATCCTATGAAGACGCACTTCTCCGCTTTGGGTTCGAGCTTGTCTGGCATCAACTTCTTTACGTAAGCTTCGCATCCCCAAACTTTAAGAAATGACAACTTAGGTTTAGCACCAAACCACAGTTCATATGGTGTCGTCTCAACGGATTTAGATGGTGCCCTATTTAAAGTGAATGCAGCGGTTTCTAATGCATAACCCCAAAATGATAACGGCAAATCAGTAAGAGACATCATTGATCAGACCATATCTAATAGAGTTCGATTCCGGCGTTCAGACACACCATTGCGCTATGGTGTTCCGGGTGGCATGAGTTGCGAAACGATTCCACTTGCTTTAAGATGTGTGAGAAAATCATAACTCAAATATTCACCTCCACGATCGGATCGTAGAAACTTAATTTTTCTGTTACGATGGTTCTCCACTTCATTCTGAAATTCCTTGAACTTTTCAAATGTTTCAGATCTATGTTTCACTGGAACAATTTCAGGTGTTGCGCTACTCTCCAATTCAAGAGAAGGTTCAACAACCTCGTCTAGCTCTACTTTCCTCCCACTCACTTCTTTCGAGAGAAACTCCTTCTCAAAAAAGGATCCGTTCTTTGCGATAAACACTTTGCCTTTGGTTCTGTGATAGAAGGTATACCCAATAGTTTCCTTAGGGTATCCTATGAAGACGCACTTCTCCGCTTTGGGTTCGAGCTTGTCTGGCATCAACTTCTTTACGTAAGCTTCGCATCCCCAAACTTTAAGAAATGACAACTTAGGTTTAGCACCAAACCACAGTTCATATGGTGTCGTCTCAACGGATTTAGATGGTGCCCTATTTAAAGTGAATGCAGCGGTTTCTAATGCATAACCCCAAAATGATAACGGCAAATCAGTAAGAGACATCATTGATCAGACCATATCTAATAGAGTTCGATTCCGGCGTTCAGACACACCATTGCGCTATGGTGTTCCGGGTGGCATGAGTTGCGAAACGATTCCACTTGCTTTAAGATGTGTGAGAAAATCATAACTCAAATATTCACCTCCACGATCGGATCGTAGAAACTTAATTTTTCTGTTACGATGGTTCTCCACTTCATTCTGAAATTCCTTGAACTTTTCAAATGTTTCAGATCTATGTTTCATCAAATAGATATACCCATATCTACTTAAGTCATCGGTAAAAGTGAGAAAATAGCGATATCCACCGCGCGTCGAAACACTCATCGGTCCGCATACATCGGTATATATGATTTCCAACAAGTCCGTTGCTCGCTCCATCATTCCGGAGAACAGGGTTTTGATCATCTTGCCCATGAGGCATGGTTCGCATGTGTCAAATGATTCAAAATAAAGAGACTCCAAAAGTCTATCAGAATGGAGTTTCTTCATGCGCTTTACTCCAATATGACCTAGACGGCAGTGCCACAAATAAGTAGTATTATCACTATCTACCTTGCATCTCTTAGCCTCAATGTTATGGATGTGTGTTTCATCCCTTTCGAGATTCAGAATAAATAAACCATTCACAGCAGGTGCATGACCATAAAAGATGTTACTCATATAAATAGAACAACCATTATTCCCAGATTTAAATGAATAGCCGTCTTGCAATAAACACGATCCAGATATGATGTTCATGCTCAACGCATGCACATAATAACATTTATTGAGGTTTAAAACTAATCCCGAAGGTAAAACTAAGGAGAGCGTGCCGACGGCCATCACATCAACTCTTGATCTGTTGCCAACGCGCATCGTCACCTCATCCCTCGCAAGCCGCCGTATATTCCGTAGCTCCTGTTTCAAGTTACAAATATTAGCAACTGGACCAGTATCAAATACCCAGGCACTACAACGAGGGCTAGTAAGGAAAACATCAATAACATGTATATCAAATATACCTTTGATGGTGCCAGCCTTCTTGTCCGCTAAGTACTTCGGACAGTTGCGCTTCTAGTGACCCTTGTCCTTGCAGTAGAAGCACTCGGTGTCCGGCTTAGGTCCAGACTTGAGCTTCTTCTCAGCAGGGGCAACGCGCTTGCCACTACCTTTCTTGAAGGGCTTCTTTGCACCCTTACCTTTCTTAAAGCTGGGGGGCTTGTTGACCATCAACACATGATTATCCTTCTTGATGTCCACCTCCACAGCTTTTAGCTTAGCGAAGAGCTCGGTGATCGTATCAGTGGAACCAATCTGATTATGAGTAACTACAAAACTTTTGTAGCTAGGAGGGAGTGATTGCAGAACCCTGTCAATCTTGAGCTCCTCTGGAATCTTCCAGTCCAGTTGCTCAAGGCGTTGAGTGTAGCCCGACATCTTTATGGTGTGCTCACTAACGGAACTCCCTTCTTCCATCTTGCAGTTAAAGAATTTCTCAGAGATCTCATATCTCTCAGAATGGGCCTAAGTCTAGAACATAGTTTTCAGTTCCTCAAGAATCTCAAAGGGCCCGGGGTAATCTTCAAAACGATTTTGAAGGTCTGATTCCATAGCAAACAACATGGTGCTCTTAATCACACCATAATCATCTTTGCGCGACTGATAAACAGCTTTCTCATCAGCCGGCGCATCTACAGCAGGGGCGTCACCTAGCGCATCCTTAAGGACATAGTCCTTTTGTCCGCCAGCGAGAATGATTCTCAGATTGCGGAACCAGTTGGTGAAGTTAGACCCATTGTTCTTAAGCTTTTCTTTCTCAGCAAAAATGTTGAAGTTGAAGTTGGACTTACCCATTTGATCTACAAAATTTGCAAGTACAATTTAGACTATGTTCATGATAACTAGTGTAACTTAATCAAATTACTAGATGAACTCCCACTAAATTCAGCATCCCTCAAGTTGTTTAGTGAACATGATCCAAATTCACCACACCTAATCCGATCTTCACGAGAAGAGATGTGGTTTCAATGGTGGACAACGAAGTGTCGATCATATCATTCATATGACTCATGCTTAACCTTTCGGTTCATGTGTTCCGAGGCCATGTCTGTACATGCTAGGCTCGTCAAGTCAAACCCAAGCATTTCCGCGTGTGCAAAAACTGGCTTGCACCCGTTGTATGTGAACGTAGAGTTTATAGAACCCGATCATCACGTGATGCTTGAACATGACGAACTTTCGCAACGGTGCATACATGGGGAGAACATAGTTTTATCTTGATCTTAAGTGAGGAATCATCTTATAATGCTACCGTCGCGATCTAAGCATAATAAGATACATAAAAGGATAAACATCACATGCATATAACTTTATGTGACATGGTATAGCCAATCTTCGCGCAATGATCTCCATCTTGTGCGTGCCGGCATGATTTCCATCACTCCACCATGATTGCCTCCACCACGAGTAGCAACTACAACTATTGCTAACTACTTAGCGACAAAGTAAAGCTATTACATGGCGTATAAGAAGTTGACACACAGGTCATACACAATTATAAAGACAACCATATGGCTCCTGCCGGTTGTGTACTCATCGACATGCAAGTCGTGAAACATTACAAAACATGACCATTGCATACAACATACACATCACATCTTGGGCCATACCATATCACAGAAAACACTCCCTGCAAAAACAAGTTAGACGCCTCTACTTTGTTGTTGCATGTTTTACGTGGCTTATGGGAGTAGAAAGCTAAGAACGATTCTTACCTACGGAAAGCCACAACGGTGATATTATGGTTGCCAAACTCCGGTGTAAATCCCATGACAACTATAGTGAGAGAAATAGGCATCCACCAGCCGCATGTGTGGAACAAGCCACACGTCAAGTGCGGAGCCGGTCTCGCGAACGACGTCGCGTAAAGTTGGCCTGGACCGCTTCGATCTCACTGTACCGCGTCATAAGAAGTACACAAACAAGAGGCTTGCAACAGAAAACATCAACGCCCGCAACAACCATGTTGCGTTCTACTCGTGAAACACATCTACGCATAGATCTAGCTCTGATACCACTGAAGGGTTTCGCAGCATAGTAAATCAAAATTTTCTACGGATGCGAACGGGGAAAGCCAAGATCTAATCTAGGAGATGCAAACAACGAGGGGGATATATGAGATATTCATACCCTTAAAGATTCGCACAGCGGAACGTTCGACAGAACGTGGGTGATGTAGTCGTACTCGCTTCTCCTCCTCGCGATCCGATCCGATCTAACACCGCAAGTGGCGATGCCTCCGAGAGATGCACACGTGCGGCACCTCGACGTCTCCTCCTTCCTCGGTCCAGCAAGTGGGGTGGAGATATGGATTGGATCTACAACGCGACGGCGCGGTGCAAGCGGTGGAGAGTTTCTGCGGTAGGGCTTCGACTACGCGTAGTTGGGAGGGAGAGAGAGAGGAGGGGCAGCATGGCGGCTAGGGTTGTGGAGGAGGTGTAGGGGAGGAGGTGCTCCCCCAGACCTATTTATATAGACGGGTGGGCGGCCAACCCTAGCCCCTTCCCCAAGCCCTAGGCCGGCGGCCAAGGAGGGAGGAGTGGGGGGCAAGTTTCCCCCTCCCTTCTAGAAGCTCCCCTAGGGTTTCCTAGGGGTTTGGCCGGCTGGGCCCTATGGGGCCTTGTGCCCCTGGCCCAATGTGGCCAGGGCACTCCCTCATAGGCCCATGCCCCCTCCCGACAAGTGGGGCCATGTTGGTACCACTCCGGAAGGTTCTAGAAGCTTCCGGTAGAATACCGATTAACCCAAAACAATTCCGAACTCCAAAATCTGCTTTGCCTTATATGAATCTTATTCTCCGGACCATTCCGGAACCTCTCGTGATGTCCTGGATCTCATCCGAGACTCCGAACAAAAACTCATAAACCAATTATCCAATCTATCCTAGCGTCGAGACACGTTAAGTGTGTGACCCTTCGGGTTCGAGAATATGCATACATGATCTTCTATCAATAATCAACAGCGGGGTCTGGAAACCCATATTGACTCCCACACATTCATCGATGATCATATCGGATGAACCACGATGCTAGGATTCAATCAATCCCATATATATATTCCCTTCGTCGCGCGATATTTTACTTGCCCGAGATTTGATCGTCGGTACCGTCATACCTAGTTCAATCTCGTTCACAGCAAGTACTTTACTCGTTCCGTAATCCGATATCACTTTGTGATTAACTCCTTAACCACGTGCTTGCAAGCGGTGTTGATATCGATTACTGAGTGGTCCCGAAGTATATCTCTCCGACTTGGGAGGGACAAATCCCATCTAGATACATACAACCCAACAGGTACTTTCCGATCACCTGAGAGACACCTTTATTATCACCCTCTCATAGGATGACGTTTGATGACCTCAAAGCTTTCTTCCGATACCAGGGAGTTGCATTATCTCATGGTCTAAGGAATACAATATTTGACATAAGAAAAGCTTCGCAAAGACGAACACGATGACACGATCTAATTGCTCCGCTTAGTTTGGGTCTGTCCATCATATCATTCTCCCAATGATATGATCTCATTATCAATCGACAACTCATGTATATGGTTAGGAAACCTTAACCATCATTAATCAATGCGCTAGTCCATAGAGGCATACTAGGGACACGGTGTTGTTCACAAACCACACAAGTATTAAAGTTTCTGCTTAATACAATTCTAGCATGGAATATAAACTTTATCATGAATAAGAATTATAATAATAACATCTTTATTATTTCCTCTAGGGCATAATTCCAACAGGATAGCTCCTGTATCATTGGGCAAGGGGTACCCCGTTGGCGGTTCTCTATGATACACATGTACTTATTATGACAAGAACTTACTGGTAACTAAAGTTGAGTAGCATGAGGAGTGGCCCTCGTACTCAAGGGACATGAGATTGCCAACTTATATTTCGTCAAGCATATACTCCATCTTTGTTCACTTTAACCTTAATCACCTCAAGATGATTATGATAGGGGCAATGAGAGATCAAAGCTAGTAAGTACCATAATCTTTTGGAAGCTCTTTATGAACTTGAAATCCCTGCTTCCCTCTATGAAGGGCATTTCTTTTACTTCTTAGTTGAGTCAGTAAAACCCTTTCCTCTCTATCTCCAGCAAGAATTTGAGTTGTTGTGTTTCAATCATTCATATGATGATTTATTCAATCATGTTTCTTATCTCCCTTGTTTTGCACAAGACTCTTATCTGAATGAGTATTACTTTGAAAGCCATCATTGTGAAAAGCCTTTTATGTTTGGGCAAAAGGACTCCTGTTATAAACTTCTTTACAAAAGCTTTGCTTGAAAACTATTTGTCAACTGTTCTCTGACCAAGGACAAAGTTTGCCACTACCAATTATGATTTATCTTTATACATCTTTATTGTGACTCCCTTACTCGTTGCAAGTTAAGTTATATAATGGTGAGTTGCTTTCTATTATGAGTTGTGTATTGGTAAGTGTGATGCTTCTTGTCCGTATTCTTTTTATCGACACTTCACTCCATAAACCTGTGGGCATGTTTACTGAGCTCAGTTTTCGCTTGAGGACAAGCGAGGTCTAAGCTTGGTGGAGTTGATATGTCCATTTTGCATCACTATTCTATATCATAATTTGCTTCTATTCATTGATATATTTCATATTAAGAGGTGAGTCTCATGTTCTTTCATCTATTTTTGCATGTTGGGTGATTCTTGGAGGATGAACTGCCGGAGTCAGGATTCTGATGGAAAAAGCGTTGTCTAGATGCAATTTTCATGAAGATCATAAAAATACCAGAAAATATATGGAAAATTATATTTTTCCAGAAGACGACGGAAGCCAGAAGGGGAGGCAGAGTTGGGCCACAGGGGCCCACACCCCCAGGTGCGGGCCACCCTAGACCACGTCACCAGGGGTGTGGCCACCCTGGCCCACCTCTGGCTCTTCCCCTTCGCCTATATCTTCCTCCCAAAAGCCTAAAGTTTGGGGAGCGACTACAAAAAGATTCCACCGCCTCTGCGGGGCGGAAACTACAGAGAGAGAAAGAGCTCTCTGGCAGAAAGATTTCTGCCGGGGAAATCCCTTCCCGGAGAGGGGAGATCGTCGCCATCAACACCGTCATCAAGCTAGACTTCATCGGGATCATCATCATCCACACCACCATATCCACCAACACCATCATCACCACTCCACCCCGCTGTAACAGTTGTGTTGAATCTTGCATAGTTCTTAGGGGAAACTTTCCCGGTGTTAATTACTTTTGTAGTTGATGCTTGTGAGTGGAACCATTGAACCATTGTCTATGTTCAGATTGTTATTCATCATTATATCATCTCTGATCTTTATCCATATGATGTCCCGTGAGTAGTTCGTTTAGTTCTTGAGGATATGGGAGAAGTCTTGTTGTTAGTAGTGGAATTGTGTTGAGGTATTATTCAATGGTTAATATTTAAGTTGTGGTGCTATTCTTCTAGTGGTGTCATGTGAATGTAGACTACATGATACTTCACCATTTATGGGCATAGGGAATGCATTGTGTATTTGGATACTAATTGTGGGGTTGCTGGAGTGACAGAAACCCGAACCCCCGTTAGGAAACCTTTGCACAAGAGAGTGTAGGATCTCAGAGTTTAAGGCTGTGGTTAGGTTTTTATCTTAATTGCTTTCTTGTAGTTGCGGATGCTTGCAAGGGGTTTAATAACAAGTATGTATTAGTCCAAGTAAGGTTAGTACATTAGCACAGGTTCACCCATACAACACTTATCAAACCAAAGAAGATTAATCAGCTATATGAAGCGAAAACACTTGACAATATTCCCATGTGTCCTCGAGAATGTTTGGTCCTTATAAGTATACCACCGGCTTGTCCTTTGCTAAGAAAGGATTGGGCCACTTGCTGCAATTATTTGCTGTCTTTATTTACTTGCACTTTATTTCCTTGCTTTATCAAAAAAAACCGAAAAATCCATTTGTTAAGTATTTACAGAGATTTCCTGCTCTAAACCACTAGTCAACACCTTCTGGTCCTTGTTGGGATTGACACTCCTATTTATCGAAAGTACTACGATACACCCCCCTTATACTTGTAGGTTGGATTCTAAGACTCGCCGTGTACTGGCCTCAGTAGTGATCGCTCTTTTTTTCCTTTGCCCGTTGCCGGCACCCCTTTTGTTTAATCAGGTTTTGAGATGGGCGTCGTTAGCAAGGTTATCCTTCCGGCTTGGCCTGGGCAGGGTTATGGACGCCATTGGTTATTCTTCAGGGCTCTTAGCCCCATTTGCATCTTGTCCATAGTCGGATGTTGTATCGTTCTTAAAGTGATTTGGATCTTTGTACTGTATATCTGTATTCTTGACTTATTAAGTCGTGGTTGTATATATCTGTTCTGTGGGTTCCGTCGTGGACTATTGTGTAATGATATTACTTTGTTTTTTACCCGCACGAAAGTGCCTGGTGGGCGTCTTTAAATCGTTTCTATGCGGTTTGGCGGGAATCACTAAAACTTGCATAGGACCGATCCGAGGGTGTTACAGTGGCTGCCCCTGCTCCGGCCGCCGGGAATGGGCCTGGGTTGAGCTCGTCGCCGCGAGCTCGGGCTTCCGTCGCTGCTGCGCCGTCAAGGCTCCCTTGCAGGTAAATAGGATTAGGGATGATTTTAGAAGTAGGATTTAGTTTAGGGATTTTAGATGTAGGATTTAGTTATGATTTTTTAAAAACAGGATTTAGTGTAGTAAATAGGATTTATGGCAGTAAATAAATTAGAAATAGGCCCATTTAGAAAAAAAAATAGGATTTAGACATAATATTTGAAATGCAAACATCAAAAGTCAATAACTTTTGAAGTATAAGTCAGAATTCGACAAATTATATGTCTACAATGATAAGCGAAAGATACGGAATCTGTTTATGCTATGTATTCTATCATTTGCATCATGCATCATTACTATGTAATAATGTGCGGCAAGAAAAATAGTAAGTAAAAGTGGTCCAATTATTATTAGGGATATTATAACCGAGCCAAACATGAGGCCTCTCATGCCATCAGCTATTTTAGCCGTTGGATCGTGCCTCCAAGAGTTTAATGGCCGTTTGATGCGCCCTATGCTCCCCCGTGGGCCGCTCCCTGGCCCAGATGTCCCGTGGGCAGCTGCTGTGGAGACTGGAGGTAAAATCGAAGGTCTCTCCTTTGATACGGTCCACGTTTGGATCACAAAATCGGTGCTGACCGTGGAGATGCCCAACGCTCCAACCTCCCCTTCCGCAGCCCGCAGCCGCCCTCCCTAGCAAGGCGAAACCGATATGTACGCCGCCACTTCCGACGTCTTCGCTCTTCATCCTCTCGCGATCTAAGGCGGAAGCGGAACCTAGGTGCGCTACCGCCGCCGAGAGGGATACATAGTTGTGTGGAGCCCAAATCGGCAACTGGCAACCATAGGGGACGGATCCGGCCGGCCGCCGGGGCTCAGGTAACGACAGATCAGAGCGGCCACCTCCTGTAGCACAACACCTAGCGAGCCCCTCGATTCAGCGTGCGTCCTGGGTGGTACACTACCCTAGGCCCAAGTAATACTACGTACTCCCTCCGATCCATATTAATTAACTTTGATTTGTCAAAATTTGGATGAATCTATATACTAAATAGTGTCTAGATTCATTCAAATTTAGACAAATTTGAGTCAATTAATATGGACCGGAGGGAGTACTGATTTTGGCATATGTTCTTGTTCATATCTTTGAATCGTTGTTCTCTGTAGTTAAATAAATTAGGCAAAAACATGTGTTTCATGCCATCTAGTCTAGCTTACATAACTATGTTGATCATTTGCTTTGCAGGTATGAATGTCTCTTTATCTTTCCCCTTTTAGATACGTAGCTTTAATGTTGCTCTTTGGAGGTTCCAGTGTTTGTTTATGATGCAGTTCGGTTTTTCTAGAGGAATTGACTACATGCATGCTGCAGGTTTCGGCAACCCTAATAGAGGCGTTCACGCTTTCATCCTCGGTAAAGCACCCCTGTGGCGCCGATGACAACACCTCGGCCAAGGTTGCCCCGATGGGTTCTAGGTGATGTTAGCTCCCCATCACTCCAGCGGCCTCTACCCGTCCACCTCACCGGAGCAAATAGGACCAGATTGTGTATGGACTCTCGGAGTATCATGTTTACGTGTGTATATGTTCTATGGATTAAAGTACTCCCTCCGACCCATATTAATTGACTTGGATTTGTCAAAATTTGAATAAATCTAGACACTATTTAGTATATAAATTCATCCAAAATTTGACAAATCCAAGTCAATTAATATGGGCCGGAGGGAGTAGCATTTATGTGCATATATAAGCAGATAAAAGATGGCTGACTCTTGATTGTCGACCTACTTAATTTCTAAGGCCATCTTGCCCTTTTTAGATGTAATAATCACATTATCGTAAGCCAATGCACAAAGAAGTGGCCTTTTAGGACTGAAGTCAGATGCAAGGTAACACATGTTGCTGTAGCTGTTGTACACTTAATTCGTTTCCTGTCTTATCAAATGACATAAGTATATATGGTTTGTATAGCTCCCTGCAAACAGAAAAGGATTATTGAATGTATGCCGGGTTCCAGTACGTGAAAGTTTGGTTGTAGACCTTTTTGAGCAACTTGGATTATTTGTAGTAGAGCTAAATTTAATATGATGGTAAGAACTTGTTTTGCGCATGAGAGTTGACAAATATATTTTACTTCAGGTTTCAGAAACTAAATGCAGGTCGTCATTGCAGGTGGGCTTGCGGTTCCATCAGATGAAGACAAATATATACCGTGGGTAATCTCCAATACCGACGCAATATGCAACACCATCTCAATGTTGTTAATTAACTTCAGCCTTTTCACCATCACGGCTACTTTTGCTACCAAGAATCGATACGGGAGGTCAGAAATTTGAGATTTTAATATATACCTGCTCCTCTTTGGGTTAATTAAGCTTGGTATACAAACTTCCTTGACAGTCCAGTATGAAAAGAACACAGGCTGGGGACCATAAGGGTGTTTCTTTCACAGCTAAGATATGTCAAGAAATTCAATTCTTAGACTATTTTCTTAGATTTTATGCTGGTATGACAAACTTTCATCCAGGTTAATGTTCACGGAGATGACAACGTACGGAGCTCCATGTTAAATTTCCTACCCCGGCTCCATTGTGGGCCGTGGAACAGGAAGCAACCCAAAGAGCGCGCAAAAGGTAATAAAATGAAGTAGCTAATTATTACACTGAATTTTGATAAGAAATAATAATAATACAACTGATATAATATTATGTGTTGTTTCTAATTTCTCATCGCTATGGGGCTCCCTTGGTTAGAGAACGGTATACAATATGAGGTTTTGGCTGAACATAATAAAGATATTTCATTTATGTTTTAGAAATTGTTTCATCACTCCTTTAGCCCGGGAACACACTTTCTTACTGAGCATTTCTTTTATGCTTTTCATGGAATGACTGTCCAAATTTATAATAGCTAACGTTATTATAAATATAATAAACCTGCCTTCTTTTTTTCCGAATAATAAACCTGCCTTCTTAAACTTGCTATCTTGCAAACACAAGTTTTTAAGGAAAAATTCATGCAAGTATCCTGCAGCAATTTTCATAGGCATATGAGCATCCACCCTGTCTCCATTGTTCAAATTTACTAATCTTAATGGAGGGAGTCAAAATCACCGGGACAGAGGAGTTCTAGAGGGGGAGGTTTGTCCTTGGAAGAGAGGATGAGTTCAGAGTTGACTCCACTATTGGCACCTGACATTTTGTGCTCTTGTGAGGGAAATAAGGAGCTGATTTGCTTAACTTGCTTCTGAGTTTCTAGGTCATCCCTTTAGCTGGGTATAAGCTAATTAGAGACTCCATTAAGATCGGTAGTTTCAACTTCTTTTTGTCTTTTGGCGTTATATGTCTCCTATGTTAAACAACTCTTTTTAACTAAAACATATCATCTAGCAGGAACCTCTATGGCACAAAATATAATGCTCCCTCCGATCCATATTACTTGTCACAGAAATAAATGTATCTAGACATGTTTTAGTGCTAGATAGATTCAATCCAATGACAATTAATATGGATCGGAGGGAGTACTTCATTGCATTTCTTGTTCCATACTGTCTTATTGATCCTTCTGCACTGCCTTACACAGCACGATGAACAAACTTAATACGATAAATTTGATCTAAGGTCACCCTTTGAACTCCCCTCCGTCCACATTGTAACAGCTAATGACCATTATTATTTACATTTCCATGAAAAGCTATTTGAACCAATATCCAATCATCGTTTTGAAGTCCCCTCAGTCTATATTTGTACCATGTACAATATCTTATCTTTAATGTTTAATATTTATACAAACTTCTACCATTTTATTTGTAAAGTGGATGGGCATGGCCGTGCGCGCCTACATGATCTAGTAAATTTTATTTTTGCATGACTAATTCATTTTCTCGCATGTGCAGGCCATGTTTGGAGGTGGACATCGGGACGCCATCATAGGGTTTTTTGAAGTAGTGCCCTAGATTTCTTCAACGGTGGAGCATGCTACGAGAAGGTATAAATCTTGCGCCCATCTTTACAGTACCTAGTTTTTATTTTTGTGTCTAGATCACCAAGTCAGTCGCGTTACCTAGGCGTCTCCCATTTGGAAGGGTTACGCGAGTAAATATGTATCAAATTACATATTTATGTCCATAATTCTTTCAGATTGTTCACGCATTTTGGACAGCCGGAGGATGTGTAGATTGGGTATGTTTTCCACGCTTTGCTCTGTTTCGAGACATGATTTCGGCGGCACCTCGGGAAGGTGTTGTGGAAATTCTGTCTCGGGCCGGTAGAGCATGGAGAACATACCCATCTACACATCCTCAGGTGGGATTAGGACCTATCTTTACCTATTAGAGAGATAGGTGTGGGTGCAACAGTAAAACCTGTATTTGTTAAAATTAATCGTCTATGCCTGTTTTTATACTGGTTAGAGGATGGATCCGGATTGTTTGTGGATGTACGAGGGCCGGACTGGCCATGGGGAATTTGCTGATGAGTGGAAAGAAAAGACCGAACAGTTTGTGGACAATGTGTTTGCCGACCCTATCAGGCCCGCAAAAGTGTTGTGCCCCTGCGCGCGATGCCGCAATTTTAAACGAAAGTCAAAGGATGACATTAGGCGAGCCACCAACAAAAGCACCAAAACGTGCTAGAAGGCAGTCGCAGCAGAGCGCGGGAGTATTTGATGTTGGGTTTGACAAGTGCTTTGATGACTTTCTTGATGCAAATGCGCATGAAAACCCTAATGTAGAGGAGGAAGAGACAAGTGAGGAGCCGGAGGAGAGCACAAAGAAGTTCTACGAGGCTATGTTTGATGCACATAAACCCCTTCATCCACATACAGAGGTTATCCAGTTGGATGTCGTGGCTCGCCTAATGTCCTTCAAGTGCCAGAGTAACTTATCTAGAGACCGGTTCGATGATCTTGTGGTTGTCATTGGCAGCATCATGCCGAAACGACACCTCTTTACAAAGAAATTTTATGAGTTGGCAAAAATCCTGCATTCACTGAAGATGACATATCAGAAGATGACATATCAGAAGATAGACGCCTTGTCCAAAGGGATGCATGCTATTTAGAAATGAACATGCTAAAGGAAACTACTGCATCCATTGCAATTCCTCAAGGTACTTCGAGGTTGACACCGGTGATGGATAGAAGAGGCAGACTAGGATTCCCCAAAAGATCCTCCTTTATCTTCCATTCCTGTCAAGGCTCCAACGAGTTGCAGAAAACTTATAATTTCCTTGTATGCGCGTCGTCGACCTAGTGCTTGATGTTGTTCGTAGATACTGTCGAGCTCTAAACCGTTTCTGTCACGGCGGACACCCCTTCTTCTTCCCCGTTGTTGGCGGCAACAGCAGCAGGTGGCACGACTGAAGAAACTTCTTCCGTGTCTACAATAGCAGATGGCCCTATCGGTATGATGTTGATGCCAAAAATCCTCAGAACGCCCGGTGGCGCCACTTGGGCAACTGACTCGACAATAGGATGTGCTGGGTGGCGGGCGACATCGTGAGGGACAGACTCAGCAATGACGTGAGTTCTGCCGCCGACTCCCTAGGTCTATCGGTCGTGCCCGCACCGCGCTTCTTATGTATCACCTTGTCCGTGTAGTTCTTCCTCATGCACCCGCCGAGCTGCACTCTCGAGGTGAACACTTCGAGAGAGTGCTTGCAGGGGTGCAGCTTCACCAGCCTGCCGGATGTCGCGTGGCCAAGGATGAGGTAGAGACCCATGGCCACGACTTCCTTGATCCGTCTGCTCGGTAGGCCATGTGGCCGCCGAGCCCCTGGTGCGTGGCGAACCGCTGATCGCACCCTTCTTCCTCATAGAGCCACTAGCCGAACTCGTCCTGGGCCAGCGGTGCAGCGCGCTAGACTTGACCTTGGGCGACGGGATGGAGGATTTGTGGCGGCGCCAACCCGAGTTGACCTTGGGTGACCTAAGGCACGGCGGGCTGGTGGCCTTAGTTGAATTGCAGCGAACAGAGCGGGTGTAGGACGATCTGGTTCTTCTGGTCGGGATCATTGGCCGTTGCAAGAAAGATGGCCATGGAGTGGCCATTGGTAGGGTATTGGGGTCAGCGCGCCTGCTGCTCCTGCTCTGGAACACAACGGGTATGGCGTCGATCATGGGCTCCGCAACCACAATGTCCATGCCACCGCTGATGGCTGGCACGACCGGTGCCCGCTCCTTGTGGTGTCCGTTCGGACCGTGTAGGGCATGGAAGCGCATGTGACCGAACACCACCTTGGTGCTTGTGAACACCCTCCTGCAGACGCGACACTCGCAGCGGTAAGGCGACGACTAGGCACCAATAGCAATGGTAAGACGCCCGCGCTTAATCTGCTGTCGCCCCTCCTTGAAGACGTTAGGGAAATGCAGAGACTCGCCCCCTCGATCTCTTCCTTCACACGGTCGGAGCGGGGACGACGGCGGCTGGAGCGGGACTGATGAGCAGAATCATCGGTGCCCATGGATCGACCCCGAGCTCGAGAGGGTTTGGTTGTGGAGGTGTGTGGGCGAGAGAGAGATCTAATTGTGAGAGTCGATGGCTGTTTATTGTGGCAGGTTTTCTTGGGGATGGGGAGCGGCGACAATGCTCGATGTCATGTCTTTATATGGCCGAGCATCAAAGGCACATGGCAACAGAAGCGAATCAAGTGCATTGTCCTATTCGTAGTAGTAAGGAAAAATAGAGTTAGTTTCTATCACGACTCCAAGAGTAATAACACGGCCGAAATTAACGATACGATTCATTTCCAAGTAAGTAACCTCAAATTACATAAGCACAACATTTGCCAATAAATCAACCATGGTATGAGATCTTCATAATTTGATAGCCCACGACTTATCTCCAACTTTCACCTGTTTTTCTCAACGAGGGTATAACAGTCAAACAAACACCAAAGTGTCCAAGAAGAAAACAACAGGGGAAAGTTGGAGATAAATCGCGGGCTGTCAAATTATGAATATTGCATACCATGGTTGATTTATTGGTAAATGCTATGCTTTCGTAATTTGAGGTTACTTACATGGAAATGAATCATATCGTTAGTTCTGGTCGCGTTATTACTCATGAAGTCATGGTAAAAACTAATTTGTTTTTTCCTTACTATTACAAATAGGACATTGGACTTGCTTCACTTCTGTTGCCTTGTGCCTTTGACGCTCACGCAATATAAAGACACGGCATCGAGCACTGCCGCCGCTCCCATTCCTCAAGAAAACTTGCCACGACACCAGGCCATCAACTCTCGTGATTAGATCTCTCCCTCGTCCATACATCGCCACAACCAAACCCTAGTTAGTGCTTGCTCTCGAGCTCGGTGCCGATCCATGGCCACCGATGATTCTACCCATCAGTCTCGCTCCAGCCGTTGTCGCCCCGTTCCGACTGGGTGAAGAAGGAAGATATCGAGAGGGGCGAGTTCCCGCATAACCCCGATGGCGTCAAGGAGGAGGGGCGACCATAGATTAAGTGCGAGCGGCTTACCGTCGCTGTTGGTGCCCAGTCCTTGCCTTACTGTTGCGAGTGTCGTTTCTACGGGAGGGGGTTCACAAGCACCAAGGAGGTGTCCGGTCATATGTGCATCCATGCCCTACACGGTCCCAACGGACGCCACAAGGAGCGGTCACCGGTCGTGCTAGCCATTAGTGGTGGCATGACCATTGTGGTTGCAGAGCCCGTGATTGACGCCATGCCCATTGCGTTCTAGAGCAGGAGCAACGGTCATGCCGACCCCAATCCCCCTACCAATGGACACTCCATGGGCATCCTTGTTGCAGCGGCCAATGCTCCCGACTAGAAGAACCAGATCTTCCTACACCCACTCTGTTCGCCACAATTCAACCAAGGCCACCATACTGTCGCGCCTTAGGTCAACTCGCGGTGGCGCCACCACAAATCCTCCATCTCGTCTCCCAAGGTCAAGTCCAGCGCACTGTGTCCCTGGCCCAGGACGAGTTTGGCTGGTGGCTCTGCAAGGAGGTAGGGTGCGATCAGCGGTTCGCCACACACCATGGGCTCGGCGGCAACATGGCCGGCCACAAGAGTAGATGGATCAAGGAGGCCGTGGCCACATGTCTCTACCTCGGCCACGCGACATCCGGCAGGCTGGCGAAGCCGCACCCCTGCAAGCACTCTCCCCGAGTGTCCGCCTTGGGAGTGCAACTCGGTGGGCACATGAGGAAGCACTACTCGAGCAAGGTGATACACAATAAGAAGCGTGGTGCGGGCGCGGACGCTAGACCCAGGGAGTCGACAGCAGAGCTCGCGTCATTCCTGAGTCTGTCCCTCACTATGTCGCCCGCTGCCATGGAGGCGCATCCTACTGTCGAGTCGGTTGCCCAAGTGGCGCCGCTGAGTGTTCTGAGGATTTTTAGGTTCAACATCGTATCGGCGGACCACCTGCTACTGAAGCTGTGGAATAAGTTTCTTCGGCCATGCCACCTGCTGCTACCGTCGCCGCCGTGGAAGAGAAGGGTCGTCCACCGTGACAGAAACGGTTTAGAGCTCCATGACATCTACAAACAACATCTAGCATTATGTCGGCGAAGCGCATACAAGGAAATTACAAATTTGCTAGGAGTATCGGGAGTTCTTTGCCACAACATATGACAGCGCGAACCCCGAGACCGAGCCCTTTGACCCTGAGGTTGCCATGCGCGCGGGAGGCGGCCAGAAGAATGGCCACTTGTGGATGTGTGATAGCGTCGTCGATCCTAGGACCGTCCGTTTTATGAGATAGATTAGGCGTGACAGCTCGAGCTCCTCTTCCATACAGTCCCGCCTGACGGCGTCGTCTAGAGCCATTGAGAAGATTCAGGTATGCTTTTCTTCCTTGGTCATCCACACTTCATTCCATGTTTTCCATTGTAACATCCATGACCTTCCAATGACACAATGTAGCTTGACTTGAAGAACGAGAGGAGACAGAGGGAGCAGGCCGATGTCCTCATTGCTCACTAGCAGCAGATGATGCATCAGAATCATATGATGGCATGGTTTACACACAGGATGATAGTCTGCGAGTCCCAGTTATCGGTAAGTTCTTGCTCATAGAATCTCATGTCATTATTCTTGCCATATCATCTGTCCAAATTTTTACTTGCTATGTTCATTGACTTGTCAAAATCATGAAAATTCTTACCATATGACTTGTAGAATCACTCCCGACATAGGACTCTCATGTCATTATTCTTGCCATATCACTTGTGAGCATTTACTTGCTATGTTCTATATTATGTCAAATGACTTGTGAATCTCATGTGTTTTCTTTTGAACATGTAGGATGTGCATGAAGGGATGAACTTGTCAATCTCAGGCGATGTGTTGACATGTGGAGTTGTATTATGAACATATTCACTTGTTACATGTTGTATTATGAACATATTCACTTGTTATGTGCTATTTGTGGTCATGGAACTTGTGTATGCACTTGTTTGTGGTGTTGGACCTTGTATGTACACTATTTGTGAGATATGACTAGGTTTGTGAACTATTTGTGTTGGAGCTCGTTTGTGATCGATTTGTGGAAATGGATCATTTGTATTTGTGTATTGGTTATTATATGCATGCAATATTGTTGTTGTGGTGCCACATATGTTGGCTTTGATACATATTTGTGCCTTTTATGCTGTTTGTATTTGAAATACAGGGAATAAAGCAAAAAAACAAACAAAAAAATGACTAGCTGCCACATGGTGCTCACCTGTGCAACCTAGGAGGTGCTGGTGACCAAATGATCACTTTTTCCATGCGCTGGCCCGGGGCACTTGACAAAGGTCTATGGACCTGGGGTGGGCTGAGAGGCCTCTGCCGTGACCTGGCCAGGCCTCGACTCATGGCAAAAAATGCCGCACGGCAGGCCACGACACACAGCAAAGAGGGCCGACACGACAAAGGCAGAGCGCACAGCAAACTTTGCGTGTGGGATCCACCTGCAAGACACACGAAGGCTGATCACAGGGCAATAACTGGATGGGGCCCACTGTCATCGTTCCGCTTGGGGCGGCGTAAGTTAATTTTTTTTGTGCGTGTACTGTTGTTTGGCACACTGTAAAGTCTTTGTCGTGTATTTTTACAAAAGTACATGATAAAGGCAGCTTTTTCGTCCCAAACTTTGTCGTGCACTCTTTGCCGTTACACGACAAAGAATTAAAATCTGGTAGTGAACTCTTTAGACATTTACGGAGCGACAAACTCTGTTAGCAAACTCAAATTCGCTAAAAAAAAATTAACCAAACTATTTGCTATGAAATTATCTCTCTGCATAGATAGGCTAACTTTATTTTTTGATTTTAAGTGGGACCTTGACTTTTTAAATGAACTTGTGGTGAAAATATTGGTTGTTGTTCATCATGTCGACGTGCAAGAAATTTTAAACTCCCCCTGCCTCATGAAATTTCGAGCGGAACACATCCGGTTTAGGTGGCATGTTAACGTCCATTAGGCTTTTCGTCCCTGCAAAAAAAAATCCATTAGGCTTCGAATCTGACGATGCCATGACGCATGTTTATCAGCGGTAAGTGTCGATCAACGGAAACCCTGCCACACATCCGCTACAAAACGCATGTTTCTGTTGCACAAGAGATGTGTATTTTGCTGGCTAAGAGGAGTCACCCATTGCTTGGAATCTTCCAAAACCTACTGCTCACACCGTCTATGGATTTGAACGGCCGTAAAGAAATTCTCTCTTACTCGTGTTGAAACCTTTCGAGAGAAATTCTGCTTTCACCGACACTCCTCGAAACAGGCATTTGTCTCGCTATATTAATATAACAACCATACGAAACAACTGTTGAGGCAAACAACACGATCAAGCTAAAAAAAGAGAAAATAGTGCCAACATCGGTAGAATGATGAAAAACAAGAATAACTAGTAATCATTGCGCCCTCTGAAAATGTCCCACCATGCTCCTAGTGTTCCAAACGCAATGTACCAAACAACACCTTCAAAAAGAAATATGACAATGATGACGTTGCTGCCCGAACAGGTTCTAGGGTTTCCTTGGCACACGGAGGTAAGTGGGAAAGGGGTACTCGACGCCCTTTAGAAAGGAATGGTGGCGTCCGCATGCATCAACACATCGGTGCTGGACGAGCCTACCGGGATTTCTCCCACCCCCAAAAGACACTACCCCAAACGATCTGAAGCCTTCCACCTATCTTGACGTCCACAAACATGCACGATCACGGCCTTGACGCCACCCTCATCATTACCGTCGCGAGTCCTAGAGGACGGAGTAGGAAAGCACATCGGGGATAGCAGCACCACGACCAGTGGGAGGGAACCATCTCCACTATCGTGGCGGTAGCCAACCAGACATGACAACATTGGCACACCAGGCCTAGCCGGGCTCGGATCAAGCCCGTAAATCCCCCACCACCACGCTATAGCAAGACAGCTGACAGCACCGCCACGACCCAACAACCACCGACTTCCCACCTCGCCTCGAGGGAGCTCTGTCACGCGCAAGACCTTTGGTCCATCTGGACCCAGATATGGGCAAGCTCCATGGCAAAGGGCCGCGTCGTCGTGACCAAAGCCTACCAAGGGCAGCCGCCAGGGATCCCTCGCTAGACCGCCTGAGGCCGAGCCGTACTGCTGCCGGCGGCATCTGCCCAAGTAGGACCGCCGCCAAGCGGGAAATGTTGGGGTTCGTAGCATGGAAAACAAAAAAATTCTATCGCGTGAACACACACAAGCCAAGATCTATCTACTAGATTGTAGCAACGAGTTGATTAGAGTACTCACCCTCAAAGATTCCAAAGCGGTTAACAAGAGCAGATTCTTGTGGGTGATGTAGTCGTTCACTTGCCGATCTCAAGATCGCGTAGATGATGCTTCCGACGCTGCGTTCCGATAGCGCTTCCGCAGTCGGTCACACGTTCGGTACTCGATTAAGACCTTCCTCTCCCTTGTTCTAGCAGGCAGCAGAGGTTGTAGTTCTCCCCTCGCGATTCCGGCAGCACGACGGCATGATGTCAGAAGTAGAGGGAAGATCCTGTAGGGCTTCGCCTAAGCCGGAGCAGGTTATGGTGGATCTAGGGTTTCCGACGATCTAGGGTTTAGAGGGCCGGAGAGGAGGAGGCATGGCCGGGGCGGCTAGGGCGGCGACAGCGCGGAGGAGGCGCTAGGCGACGGTGGCGGCTGGCGAGCGGCGGCGGCGTCAACGCTGGGGGGCGGCGGCGCAGCTAGGTGGGAGGGGCTGGTCTTGTGTGTCTCTTAGGGCACCCACTCCCCTCTATTTATGAGAGGGAGGGTAGCTTGGGAGAGGGGAGTTTGAATCCTTCCGTAACTCCCTCTCCTTGTTAGCTTGTGGTGGAGGGAAAGAAGGATTATTTCCTTCCTCCACAGGATACATTGTCCTAGTTTGACTTTTCAAACTTTCCTTATGACTTTCAATTTGGAGCTCAATTTCTTTCCTACAAATGCCCAACCAAGTGACCTAGGACATGATTCAATCATTCCACTTATCCATGACACATTCATGTACCCTTCCCCTTCTGGTCCGGTGAACCTTCTAGACCCTTCTAGAACCTCTTCAATGAAAACATTAGAATTGGACTTTCCTATATGAATCTTATTCTCGGGACCATTTCGGATCTCCTCGTGATATCCCGGATCCCATCCGAGACTCCGAACAACATCCGGTTTCCTTACTTACATTTCATATCTACTAAACAACATCGAATCCTTAAGTGTGTCTCCCTACGGTTCGTGAATTATGCAGACATGACTGAGACTCTTCTTCGATCAATAACCAATAGAGGAATCTGGAAATTCATATGGCTCCCACATATTTCTATGATTTCTTTGCGATTGAATGAACCACTTACATACGATACCAATTTCCCTTTGTCTTGCGATAGTTTACTTATCCGAGGTCTCATTGTCGGTATCTCTGCATACCTAGTTCAACCTCGTTACCGATAAGTACTCTTTTATCGTTCCCATGATATGTGATCCCTTGTGAGCCAGTCACATGCTTGCAAGCTAATTGGATGACATTCCACCAAGAGGGCCCAAAGTATATCTATCTGTCATATGGATGGACAAATCCCACTCTTGATCCATGTGCCTCAACACATACTTTCCGAACACTCAATGCCACCTTTATAGCCACCCAGTTACGGTGTGGTGTTTGATGTCATCAAAGTATCCATCAGGTGATGGTGATTAGCATGATCTCATGGTCGAAGAAATTAGGTTACTATGTATCAGAAAGCTTATAGCAAACGAACTATTGAAATGACTTGATCTTTATGCTACGCTTATCTATAGGAGTATGTCCATCACACCATTCTCCTAATGGTATGATCTTGTTGTTAATAAATCTTAAATGTTCATGATCAGGAAACCATGATCATATATTAACCAACAAGCTAGTTTAACAAGAGGCTTTACTAGGGACTCTTTTATGTTTACAAATCACATAAGTATTAATATTTCCGGTTAATACAATTATAACATGGTATGTAAACATTTATCATAAGCATTAAGATATGATAATAACCTCTTTATTATTCCCTCTTGGGGATATCTCCAACAGTCTCCCACTTTCACTAGAGACAATAATCTAGTTTCAAAACTTTGTGTATTCAACACCTATGGCTTTTCGGTGTTGTATGTACACGATTGCTAGTGATCAACCGATCTTCGGATCTGACACTTTCAGGTCCGTGTGTAATTGCATGTCTTTGCGTCTCTACGCATCACTCATTATCTGATGAGATGGCTTTGTATAAATTCGGTCCTTTGGTGATACCTTTAGTTCCTAGGGGTTAAAACATGTTGACAATATTGCCGTACAATATATCTTCACAGTACTATCCCGCTGTGAACTACATCTAGTTTGATAACAAGCTACTCGACACAAATGCCCTCTTTTGCTGCTATAATAGCAGCCATATACTTAGCCTTTTGTTGTAGTATCTGTCATAATGTCTTAACTTTGGAACTCATCCAAATCCATTATGAAACTTACTTTCCATCATATTGTGCCACTCTTATTTTAGATTGAGATAAACTTAATTTGTACTTTGTGAAAAAACTAGTATCAATGTAGTACCTTTTACAATGAACTAACCATCTATTTGTCACTTCTACAAAATAATATATTCTTAGTTCTTCCAAAATATCATAAGAATATCCTTACTATCGTCCAATGATCACCTTATGAATCATTCTGGTATATGCTCATAACATTTAGAGCATAGGACATATCTGGATTTTTACATATCACGGTATGATTGAAAAATACTTTTTGTGATTTTATTCATCAAGTATCAATCAATACTTGAATCTTTGTTTCACTTACCAAGTGCTGATACACTTGAATTTCGATTTAATCCTTTCTGTGGGGCAAGAACCTTTCTTGTCATTTCCATATTGAACTCATTCAATATCTCATCTATGCACATTTGGCACAACCATATTAGCGTCTCAATCTATCTATATAGATATTGATGCCAAATATTTGGGTTTTGCCTAAGTCTTTCATCGAGATTAAATTCTTAACATGTGTTAATAAAAGATACATCATTTCCAATCAACAATATGTTTTCCACATAATGTATTAGAAATATGTCTTAGCGCTCCCACTTAATTTCTTGCAAATGCAAGCATCTTCATCGTCTCTGATGAATTTAAACTCTTTTAACAATTTCATCATGGTGAAGATTCCAACTCCACGATGCTTACTTCAACCATTGTAGTTTGCATATATTTTTATCATCCTTTGAATTTAACAAAACCCTATGGACCATGTTATGTGCACGTCCTAGGTAACAATTCTATTAGAAGAACTTGTTTTGTTTATTCAACTACCACATAACCAAATTATATGTAGTGGTTGCTACATTCATCCGTCTAGACTAAATATCGCTATGAAAGATCAGATCTTGTCATAGTCAACCTTTGAACATTGTTGTGAACTCTTTCCCAACATGTCGACTATTTCATAGATGTGAAAAATCCATGTCTATTTCTTTATAGATCCAAACACGACTGTAAGGTTTTACACCTTTCTCGAGGGTCTTTCAAGTTCAAAGCTTGATTTCTCGTGTATGGAACTATCACGGATTCTATGGCTTAAAGCCATCTGGTGCAGTCAGGGCCCATCATCGCTTCTTTGCATATAGTTGGTTCATCATTGTCAAACAACAATGATTTACTTTCGAATCCTAGTATTTGATTGTTTCCCTGACCTACTAGGTTCAATAGGAACTTAGACCTCCGTGACCATAACCTTTGAAGCACGTGATCCATGAGCATTGTTGCTGCCTCTGAAACGCTTTCCGGTGTTGCGCAACTCAACACATATAGCTAAGGTTCTTTTAACCTTATCAAAGTTCTATTGTCCTCCCACTTAACTTTTCACGAAAAATTTCTTCTCAAGAAACTTGACGTTCTAAACTACAAACACTTTTGTCTTTGGTGTTATGGAGGAGTAAACGATTATCCGAAATAACCTACAAAGACATTCTCATCCAAATTTGATTGTAAACATATTACTTATGCATACCAATGTTTAAGAAAGGACAACTTGGGTTTTATCCCAAACCATAACTTTATATGGTGTCATTTCAATGGATCATGATGGAGCTCTTTTCAGTGAAAAAGTGGTAGTCTCTAAAGCTTTTAATCTTTAAAATATAATGGCAGTTTTATGAAATTACACCTTTGATCTTACCATGTCAAACAAGGTTTCATTGCATATCTCGATTATTCCATACTCATATGGTGTTTCGGGAAACGCAAATCCACGGAACGATTTCTCAAATCTTAGGTCTTATGCTAAACTTTGTAACTAAAAAATCTCCTTTATGATCATATCATAAATTTTTATTTTCTTGTTAGATTGATTTTGCACTTCATCTTGAAAGTCTTCGAACTTTTTCAAATGTTTCATACTTCATCCTTATTAAGTAAATATTCATATATTCACTCAAATTTTTGAAAAATCATATGAAGTTAAAATCCATCGCTCTCGACTACACACAATAGGCTTCATACATCTATATGTATAAGTTCCAATAAGCTAGTCATCCGTTCTCTTTTGGCCTATGAACGGAGTTTTAATCATCTCTAAGAAAGTTTCACAAGCGTCATTTGATAAAAATCAAAAGAGTCCAAAATTCCATCCACATGGAGTTTCTTCATGTTTTCTTTCCAATATAATTTAAACGGCGATGTCACTTCGTAAGTGATCTGTCAATCAATTTGTCTTTCGACATTTTTAGCACTAGTTTTGTTGGAATTATGCCCTAGAGTCAATAATAAAGATGTTATTATTATAATTCTTGTTCATGATAAAGTTTATATTCCATGCTAGAATTGTATTAAGCGGAAACATTAATACTTGTGTGGTTTGTGAACAACACCGTGTCCCTAGTACGCCTCTATGGACTAGCTCATTGATCAATGATGGTTAAGGTTTCCTGACCATAGACATGAGTTGTCAATTGATAATGAGATCATATCATTGGGAGAATGATATGGTGGACAGACCCAAACTAAGTGAAGCAATTAGATCGTGTCATCGTGTTCGTCTTTGCGAAGCTTTTCTTATGTCAAATATTGTATTCCTTAGACCATGAGATAATACAACTCCCTGGTATCGGAAGAAAGCTTTGAGGTCATCAAACGTCATCCTATGAGAGGGTGATCATAAAGGTGTCTCTCAGGTGATCGGAAAGTATCTGTTGGGTTGTATGTATCGAGATGGGATTTGTCCCTCCCAAGTCGGAGAGATATACTTCGGGCCCACTCGGTAATCGATATCAACACCGCTTGCAAGCATGTGGTTAAGGAGTTAATCACGAAGTGATATCGGATTACGGAACGAGTAAAGTTCTTGCTGTGAACGAGGTTGAACTAGGTATGACGATACCGACGATCGAATCTCGGGCAAGTAAAATATCGCGAGACGAAGGGAATATATATATGGGATTGATTGAATCCTGGCATCGTGGTTCATCCGATATGATCATCGATGAATGTGTGGGAGTCAATATGGGTGCCCAGACCCCGCTGTTGATTATTAATAGAAGATCATGTCTGCATATTCTCGAACCCGCAGGGTCACACACTTAACGTGTCTCGACGCTAGGATAGATTGGATAATTGGTTTGTGAATTTTTGTTCGGAGTCTCGGATGGGATCCGGGATATCACGAGAGGTTCCGGAATGGTACGGAGAATAAGATTCATATAAGGCAGTGCAGTTTTTGGAGTTCGGAATTGTTCCGGGTTAATCGGTATTGTATCGGAAGCTTCTAGAACCTTCCGGAAGGGGACCAACGTGGCCCCACCTTCCGGGAGGGGGCATGGACCTATGAGGGAGTGTCCTGGCCGCATTGGGCCAGGGGCACAAGGCCCCATAGGGCCCAGCCGATCCTAGATAAGTTTAAACTCGTTTAAACTAGAGATAGGGTTTCTAGATAAGGGATAAGTTTAAATCGTTTAAACTAGAGATAGGCTTGGAGGATGGGCAAGGGCTGGCCGCACCCCCCCTCTATATATAGAGGGCTGGTGCGCCCCCTTCCCCACATCCACACCTTCCTCCAAACCCTAGTAGCCCTGCTGCCTTCCACTCTCCCTCCCGACTGTTTGTAGGCGAAGCCCTGCAGCAGAAATTCTCCACCATATACACCACGCCGTCGTGCTGTAGATCCAATCCATCTCTCCACCATACTTGCTGGTCTGAGGAAGGAGGAGACGTCGAGGTGCTGCACGTGTGCATCTCACAGAGGCACCGCCACTTGTGGTGCTAGATCGGATCGGATCGCGAGGAGGAGAAGCGAGTACGACTACATCACCCACGTTCCGACGAACGTTCCGCTGTGCGAATCTTCAAGGGTATGAAGATCTAATCCAATCTCTCTCTTTGTTTGCATCTCCTAGATTAGATCTTGGCTTTCCCTCTGTTCGCTTCCGTAGAAAATTTTGATTTACTATGCTGCGAAACCCTTCAGTGGTATCAGAGCTAGATCTATGTGTAGATGTGATTCACGAGTAGAACGCAACATGGTTGTTGCGGGCGTTGATGTTTTCTGTTGCAAGCCTCTTGTTTGTGTTCTTCTTATGACGCGGCATAGTGAGATTGAAGCGGTCCAGGCCAACCTTACGCGACATCGTTCGCGAGACCGGCTCCGCACTTGACGTGTGGCTTGTTCCACACATGCGGCTGGTGGATGTCAGTTTCTCTTACTATAGTGTTCATGGGATTAACACCGGAGTTTGGAAACCATAATATCACCGTTGTGGCTTTCCGTAGGTAAGAATCGTTTTTAGCATCTACTCCCATAAGCCACGTAAAACATGCAACAACAAAGTAGAGGCGTCTAACTTGTTTTGCAGGGAGTGTTTTCTGTGATATGGTATGGCCCAAGATGTGATGTGTATAATGTATGCGATGATCATGTTTTGTAATATTTCACGACTTGCATGTCGATGAGTACACAACCGGCAGGAGCCATATGGTTGTCTTTATAATTGTGTATGACCTGCGAGTCAACTTCTTATACGCCATGTAATAGCTTTACTTTATCGCTAAGTAGTTAGCAATAGTTGTAGTTGCTATTCGTGGTGGAGGCAATCATGGTGGAGTGATGGAGATCATGCCGGAACGCACAAGATGGAGATCATTGCGCGAAGATTGGCTATACCATGTCACATAAAGTTATATGCATGTGATGTTTATCCTTTTATGTATCTTATTATGCTTAGATCGCGATGGTAGCATTATAAGATGATTCCTCACTTAAAGATCAAGATAAAAACTGTGTTCTCCCCAAGTATGCACCGTTGCGAAAGTTCGTCGTGTCCAAGCATCACGTGATGATCGGGTGCTATAGACTCTACACTCACATACAACGGGTGCAAGCCAGTTTTGCACACGCGGAAATACTTGGGTCTAGCTTGACGAGCCTAGCATGTACATACATGGCCTCGAAACACAAGAACCGAAAGGTTAAGCATGAGTCATATGAATGATATGATCGACACTTCGTTGTCCACCATTGAAACCACATCTCTTCTCGTGATGATCGGATTAGGTGTGGTGAATTTGGATCGTGTTCACTAAACAACTTAAGGGATGTTGAATTTTGTGGGAGTTCATCTAGTAATTTGATTAAGTTGAACTATTTATCATGAACATAGTCTAAATTGTACTTGCGAATACTGTAGATCACATGGCCAAGTCCAACTTCAACTTCAACGTTTTTGCTGAGAAAGAAAAGCTTAGAAACAATGGGTCTAACTTCACCAACTGGTTCCGCAATCTAAGAATCATTCTGTCTGGCGGACAAAAGGACTATGTCCTTGAGAAAGCGTTAGGTAACCCCCCTGCTGCAACTGCGCCGGCTGATGAGAAAGCTGTCTATCAGTCGCGCAAAGATGATTACGGTGTGATTAAGAGCACCATGTTGTTTGCTATGGAACCGGAACTTCAAAATCGTTTTGAAAACTATCCCGGGCCCTTTGAGATTCTCGAGGAGCTGAAAACCATGTTTCAGACTCAGGCCCGTTCTGAGAGATATGAGATCTCTGAGAAGTTCTTTAACTGCAAGATGGAGGAAGGGAGTTCCGTTAGTGAGCACGCCATTAAGATGTCGGGCTACACTCAACGCCTTGAGCAACTGGACTTCAAGATTCCAGAGGAGCTCAAGATTGACAGGGTTCTGCAATCACTCCCTCCCAGCTATAAAAGTTTTGTAATGACTCATAATCAGATTGGTTCCACTGATACGATCACCGAGCTCTTCGCAAAGCTGAAGGCTGCGGAGGTGGACATCAAGAAGGATAATCATGTGTTGATGGTCAACAAGCCCTCCTTTAAGAAAGGTAAAGGTACAAAGAAGCCCTTCAAGAAAGGCGGCGGCAAGCGCGTTGCCCCTGCTGAGAAGAAGCTCAAGTCTGGTCCCAAGCCGGACACTGAGTGCTTCTATTGCAAGGACAAGGGTCACTGGAAGCGCAACTGTCCGAAGTACTTAGCGGACAAAAAGGCTGGCACCATCAAAGGTATATTTGATATACATGTTATTGATGTTTTCCTTACTAGCCCTCGTTGTAGTTCCTGGGTATTTGATACCGGTTCAGTTGCTAATATTTGTAACTCGAAACAGGAGCTACGGAATAGACGGCGGCTTGCGAGGGATGAGGTGACGATGCGCGTTGGCAACAGATCAAGAGTTGATGTGATGGCCGTCGGCACACTCTCCTTAGTTTTACCTTCGGGATTAGTTTTAAACCTTAATAAATGTTATTATGTGCCTGCGTTGAGCATGAACATTATTTCTGGATCGTGTTTATTGCAAGACGGTTATTCATTTAAATCGGAGAATAATGGTTGTTCTATTTATATGAGTAACATCTTTTAAGGTCATGCACCTCTTGTGAATGGTTTATTTCTTCTAAATCTCGAAAGGGATGAAACACACATCCATAACATTGAGGCTAAGAGATGCAAAGTAGATAGTGATAATACTACTTATTTGTGGCACTGTCGTCTAGGTCATATTGGTGTAAAGCGCATGAAGAAACTCCATTCTGATGGACTTTTGGAGTCTCTTGATTTTGAATCATTTGACACATGCGAACCATGCCTCATGGGCAAGATGATCAAAACCCCGTTCTCCGGTATGATGGAGCAAGCAACGGACTTGTTGGAAATCATAGATACCGATGTATGCGGACCGATGAGTGTTTCGACGCGCGGTGGATATCGCTATTTTCTCACTTTTACCGATGACTTAAGTAGATATGGGTATATCTATTTAATGAAACATAAATCTGAAACGTTTGAAAAGTTCAAAGAATTTCAGAATGAAGTGGAGAACCATCATAACAGAAAGATTAAGTTTCTACGATCCGATCGTGGGGGCGAATATTTGAGTTATGATTTTCTCACGCGTCTCAAAGCAAGTGGAATCGTTTCACAACTCACGCCACCCGGAACACCACAGCGCAATGGTGTGTCTGAACGCCGGAATCGAACCCTATTAGATATGGTCCGATCGATGATGTCTCTTACTGATTTGCCGTTATCATTTTGGGGTTATGCATTAGAAACCGCTGCATTCACTTTAAATAGGGCTCCATCTAAATCCGTTGAGACGACACCGTATGAACTGTGGTTTGGTGCTAAACCTAAGTTGTCGTTTCTTAAAGTTTGGGGATGCGAAGCTTACGTCAAGAAGTTGATGCCGGACAAGCTCGAACCCAAAGCGGAGAAATGCGTCTTCATAGGATACCCTAAGGAAACTATTGGGTATACCTTCTATCACAGAACCAAAGGCAAAGTGTTTGTCGCAAAGAACGGTTCCTTTCTTGAGAAGGAGTTTCTCTCGAAAGAAGTGAGTGGGAGGAAAGTAGAGCTAGACGAGGTTATTGAACCTTCTCTTGAATTGGAGAGTAGCGCAGCACCTGAAATTGTTCCAGTGCCGCCTGCACCAACAATAGAGGAAGCTAATGACAAGGATCATGAAGCTTCGGACGATGCTGCTACTGAACGTCGCAGGTCGACAAGGTCGCGTGCCCCTCCTGAGTGGTACGGCAACCCTGTCTTGACTATCTTGTTAGTAGAAGACAGTGAACCTACGAACTATGAGGAAGCGATGATGAGCCCAGATTCTGAGAAATGGCTAGAAGCCATGAAATCCGAATTGGGATCCATGAGCGAAAACCAAGTATGGACTTTGGTGGACCCTCCTAGCGACCGAAAGGCCGTTGAGTGCAAATGGATCTTCAAGAAGAAAACGGACGCGGATGGTAATGTTACCGTCTATAAAGCACGGCTTGTTGCGAAAGGTTTTCAACAAGTTCAAGGTGTTGACTACGATGAGACTTTCTCTCCCGTAGCGATGTTTAAGTCCATTCGGATTTTATTAGCAATTGCTGCGTTTCATGATTATGAAATATGGCAAATGGATGTCAAGACTGCTTTCCTCAATGGCAACATTGATGAAGAGTTGTATATGATGCAACCCGAAGGTTTTGTCGATCCTAAGGATGCTGATAAAGTATGCAAACTTCAGCGTTCCATTTATGGACTGAAGCAAGCATCTCGGAGCTGGAACCTTCGTTTTGATCAAGTGATCAAGAGCTTTGGATTTGTTCCAAATTGCTACGAAGCTTGCATCTACAAGGAAGTGAGTGGGAGCTCGGTGACGTTTCTGGTACTGTATGTGGATGACATATTGATTATTGGAAATGACATCAACATGCTTAACGATGTGAAGAGTTATTTGAACAAGTGTTTTTCAATGAAAGACCTAGGTGAAGCTGCTTATATATTAGGCATCAAAATATAAAGATGCCTGATAGCTTTAAGCCAGAGTACATACCTAGACAAAGTTCTGAAAAGGTTCAGAATGGATAAGGCATTGAAAGGTTCAGTGCCTATGTTGTCAGGTAAGATATTGAGCAAGGCTCAGTGTCCAGCTGCGGTAAATGATAGGGAAGCTATGAGCAAAGTGCTTTATGCCTCGGCCATAGGTTCCATCATGTATGCCATGCTGTGTACTAGACCGGATGTGTCCAATGCTCTTAGTTTGACGAGCAGATATCAAAGTGATCCAGGAGTGGAACACTGGACAGCCGTGAAGAACATCCTAAGGTACCTAAATAGGACTAAAGAAATGTTCTTAGTCTATGGGGGTGATGAACAGCTTGTCGTAAAAGGTTACGTCGATGCTAGTTTCGACACCGACAAGGATGATTCTAAATCTCAGACATGATACGTTTATATTTTGAATGGAGGAGCTGTGAGCTGGAGAAGCTGCAAGCAAAGCGTGATCGCGGGATCTACAGTAGAAGCGGAATACATGGCTGCTGCAGAAGCGTCAAGTGAAGGAGTTTGGATCAGAAACTTCATCACTGAGCTTGGCGTGGTTCCAAGTGCATTGGACCCACTGGAGATATTGTGTGACAACACTGGCGCAATAGCACTCGCTAAGGAACCAAGATATCATCCAAAGACCAAGCATATCAACCGCAAGTTTCATATAATCCGAGATTATATAGCAGATGGAGATCTGAAGATCAGCAAAGTACATACAGATCTAAATGTCGCAGATCCATTGACTAAACCTCTTCCACGTGTAAAACATGATCAGCACCTCAGTGCCATGGGTGTGAGATTGTTGCCAAATGTAAACTAGACTATTGACTCTAGTGCAAGTGGGAGACTGTTGGAATTATGCCCTAGAGTCAATAATAAAGATGTTATTATTATAATTCTTGTTCATGATAAAGTTTATATTCCATGCTAGAATTGTATTAAGCGGAAACATTAATACTTGTGTGGTTTGTGAACAACACTGTGTCCCTAGTACGCCTCTATGGACTAGCTCATTGATCAATGATGGTTAAGGTTTCCTGACCATAGACATGAGTTGTCAATTGATAATGAGATCATATCATTGGGAGAATGATATGGTGGACAGACCCAAACTAAGCGAAGCAATTAGATCGTGTCATCGTGTTTGTCTTTGCGAAGCTTTTCTTATGTCAAATATTGTATTCCTTAGACCATGAGATAATACAACTCCCTGGTATCGGAAGAAAGCTTTGAGGTCATCAAACATCATCCTATGAGAGGGTGATCATAAAGGTGTCTCTCAGGTGATCGGAAAGTATCTGTTGGGTTGTATGTATCGAGATGGGATTTGTCCCTCCCAAGTCGGAGAGATATACTTCGGGCCCACTCGGTAATCGATATCAACACCGCTTGCAAGCATGTGGTTAAGGAGTTAATCACGAAGTGATATCGGATTACGGAACGAGTAAAGTTCTTGCTATGAACGAGGTTGAACTAGGTATGACGATACCGACGATCGAATCTCGGGCAAGTAAAATATCGCGAGACGAAGGGAATATATATATGGGATTGATTGAATCCTGGCATCGTGGTTCATCCGATATGATCATCGATGAATGTGTGGGAGTCAATATGGGTGCCCAGACCCCGCTGTTGATTATTGATAGAAGATCATGTCTGCATATTCTTGAACCCGCAGGGTCACACACTTAACGTGTCTCGACGCTAGGATAGATTGGATAATTGGTTTGTGAATTTTTGTTCGGAGTCTCGGATGGGATCCGGGATATCACGAGAGGTTCCGGAATGGTCCGGAGAATAAGATTCATATAAGGCAGTGCAGTTTTTGGAGTTCGAAATTGTTTCGGGTTAATCGGTATTGTACCGGAAGCTTCTAGAACCTTCCGGAAGGGGACCAACGTGGCCCCACCTTCCGGGAGGGGGCATGGGCCTATGAGGGAGTGTCCTGGCCGCATTGGGCCAGGGGCACAAGGCCCCATAGGGCCCAGCCGATCCTAGATAAGTTTAAACTCGTTTAAACTAGAGATAGGGTTTCTAGATAAGGGATAAGTTTAAATCGTTTAAACTAGAGATAGGCTTGGAGGATGGGAAAGGGCTGGCCGCACCCCCCCTCTATATATAGAGGGCTGGTGCGCCCCCTTCCCCACATCCACACCTTCCTCCAAACCCTAGTAGCCCTGCTGCCTTCCACTCTCCCTCCCGACTGTTTGTAGGCGAAGCCCTGCAGCAGAAATTCTCCACCATATACACCACGCCGTCGTGCTATAGATCCAATCCATCTCTCCACCATACTTGCTGGTCTGAGGAAGGAGGAGACGTCGAGGTGCTGCACGTGTGCATCTCACGGAGGCACCGCCACTTGTGGTGCTATATCGGATCGGATCGCGAGGAGGAGAAGCGAGTACGACTACATCACCCACGTTCCGACGAACGTTCCGCTGTGCGAATCTTCAAGGGTATGAAGATCTAATCCAATCTCTCTCGTTGTTTGCATCTCCTAGATTAGATCTTGGCTTTCCCTCTGTTCGCTTCCGTAGAAAATTTTGATTTACTATGCTACGAAACCCTTCAAGTTTTATGGATGTGAGTTCTCCAACGAGATTTGTAAATCATCCATTTTTTATGGATTACGACAATTATTTGAACAAACCTTTTGTTCTCATAATACCTGATCAAAATAACCATTATTGAAACAAATCTTGAAGGTAAGTTTTGATTTCAACGAGCAACACAACAACCCTTTATTTGTTCTTGATGAACATCATCACATATTCTTTTGCTAGTTACTTATGCCATTGTAGTTCATGAATTGTGTTGTTTCGTATGACTATTCACACCAACAAATTCAGTATCCAATACTCAAGAACTACATTGTTTAACAAGCAAAGAATACAGCTATAACATGTATATCCTATATATGCCTAAGCTGAACAATTCTAGTCTTTTCTCTTCCGCCAAATATTTCTTAGATTTCTCTTTCAGTATTTCTTTATCCTTTCAAAAGAATCTATCAACATTAACAGTGGCGCCATACTTATGACACATAATCCAAAACATGTATAGTTAAATACCAACATCTTTGGACTTGCACTTTGAAGTAGATCACCATCATCAAATGTTTGGTGTTCTTTCAAATTCCATTCTTTAGTAATCTTTTAGTGGAGTAAACATTTTACCTACATCAAATATTCATCCTTATCATGGAACTATTCATGATCAAGCTACTTTAGCTTATAATGGTGAATTGTGAGTATAATGTTGCTCTCCAAAACCTTTTGGAGTATTAGGACGACCAACATCTCCAAACTTTTGCAAATTCTCATCAAATATGAGAACATGACTTTTGCCATATTATACTCTATCATGTTGCAACTAAAACTTCGTTTCGGATATCACTATATCTTTCACACATGACGGTTTCTGAAACAATTCTTTCAGCTCCCCGATAACCTTGATATTAAAACAATCTTTTGAATATCAAAAATCATGGAGACAAACATAATATTTATATACTAACACTGGAATTGTTACTCTTGATTTAACACTAATTATTAAACTTCAAGAAGTAACCAGAACTTACTGAAAGTTTGCAATAAGACTTTTAAACTTTAGATTAACACTTCAAAACAATATGATACCAGTTCGTAAAGTAACTAACCAGAATTCTATAATTCTATTATCTCAATTATAACTAAGCGCAAGGTGGTAAACGGATGCCAATGACTACAACAACTATGCAAATTCACTTTGATTTAATTTATGATAAATAGTGTTCAACTTTTAATCATATTGCTGTTGAACTCCCACTCAAAACAATATCCCTCACGTTGTTTTAGTGATTACATGAACCAAATCCACTATACCTAGTCCGATCATCACGTGACATGATATAGTTTCAAAGGCGAACAATCATCATATTCATCATATCATCTATATGACTCATGCTTTACCTTTCGGTATTCCGTGTTCTGAGACCATGTCTGTACATGCTAGGCTCGTCAAGATGTAACCTTAGTTTCCGCATGAGAAAATCTGGCTTGCTCCTGTTGTACACACTCGCAGAATCTAACACCCGATCATCACGTGATGCTTCGAAACAACGAGCTTTGGCAACAGTGCCTACTAAGGGTGAACACTTTATAACTTGATAGTTTGTAAGAGGGATCATCTTATAATGCTACCGTCGCGATCTAAGCAATACGAGATGCATAAAAGGATTAATTGAAGGGTTTCGCGGCATAGTAAATCAAAATTTTCTACGGATGCGAACAGAGGGAAAGCCAAGATCTAATCTAGGAGATGCAAACAACAAGAGAGATTGGATTAGATCTTCATACCCTTGAAGATTCGCACAGCGGAATGTTCGTCGGAACGTGGGTGATGTAGTCGTACTCGCTTCTCCTCGCGATCCGATCCGATCTAGCACCACAAGTGGCGGTGCCTCCGTGAGATGCACACGTGCAGGACCTCGACATATCCTCCTTCCTCGGACCAGCAAGTATGGTGGAGAGACGGATTGGATCTACAACACGACGGCGTGGTGTATATGGTGGAGAATTTCTGCAGCAGGGCTTCGCCTACAAACAGTCGGGAGGGAGAGAGGAGGGCAGCAGGGCAGCTAGGGTTGGAGGGGAAGGTGTGGGGGGTGGTGCGCCCCCAGCCCTCTTTATATAGAGGGGTGGGGCGGCAACCCTAGCCCCCTCCCCCAAGCCAAACCGGCGGCCCCAAAGGAGGAGGAGTGGGGGGCAAGGAAACCCCCCCTTCTAGAAGCTCTATCTAGGGTTTAAACCCTCTTTGGCCGGCTGGGCCCTATGGGGCCTTGTGCCCCTGGCCCAATGTGGCCAGGGCACTCCCTCATAGGCCCATCCCCCTCCCGGAAGGTGTGGCCACGTTGGTCCCCTTCGGAAGGTTCTAGAAGCTTCCGGTACAATACCGATTAACCCGGAACAATTCCGAACTCCAAAAACTGCACTGCCTTATATGAATCTTATTCTCCGGACCACTCCGGAACCTCTCGTGATGTCTCGGATCCCATCCGAGACTCCGAACAAAAACTCATAAACCAATTATCCAATCTATCCTAGCGTCGAGACACGTTAAGTGTGTGACCCTGCGGGTTCGAGAATATGCAGACATGATCTTCTATCAATAATCAATAGCGGGGTCTGGAAACCCATATTGACTCCCACACATTCATCGATGATCATATCGGATGAACCACGATGCTAGGATTCAATCAATCCCATATATATATTCCCTTCGTCTCGCGATATTTTACTTGCCCGAGATTCGATCATCGGTACCGTCATACCTAGTTCAATCTCGTTCACAGCAAGTACTTTACACGTTCCGTAATCCGATATCACTTTGTGATTAACTCCTTAACCACATGCTTGCAAGCGGTGTTGATATCGATTACCGAGTGGGCCCGAAGTATATCTCTCCGACTTGGGAGGGACAAATCCCATCTCGATACATACAACCCAACAGATACTTTCCGATCACCTAAGAGACACCTTTATGATCACCCTCTCATAGGATGACGTTTGATGACCTCAAAGCTTTCTTCCGATAACAGGGAGTTGTATTATCTCATGGTCTAAGGAATACAATATTTGACATAAGAAAAGCTTCGCAAATACGAACACGATGACACGATCTAATTGCTTCGCTTAGTTTGGGTCTGTCCATCATATCATTCTCCCAATGATATGATCTTATTATCAATTGACAACTCATGTCTATGGTTAGGAAACCTTAACCATCATTGATCAATGAGCTAGTCCATAGAGGCGTACTAGGGACACGGTGTTGTTCACAAACCACACAAGTATTAAAGTTTCCGCTTAATACAATTCTAGCATGGAATATAAACATTATCATGAACAAGAATTATAATAATAACAGCTTTATTATTGCCTCTAGGGCATAATTCCAATAGTCTCCCACTTGCACTAGAGTCAATAATCTAGTTTACATCTGGCAACAATCTCACACCCATGGCACTAAGGTGCTGATCATGTTTTACACGTGGAAGAGGTTTAGTCAATGGATCTGCGACATTCAGATATGTATGTACTTTGCTAATCTTCAGATCTCCATCTGCTATATAATCTCGGATTATATGAAACTTGCGGTTGATATGCTTGGTCTTTGGATGATATCTTGGTTCCTTAGCGAGTGCTATGGCGCCAGTGTTGGCACACAATATCTCCAGTGGGTCCAATGCACTTGGAACCACGCCAAGCTCAGTGATGAAGTTCCTGATCCAAACTCCTTCACTTGACGCTTCTGCAGTAGCCATGTATTCCGCTTCTACTGTAGATCCCGCGATCACGCTTTGCTTGCAGCTTCTCCAGCTCACAGCTCCTCCATTCAAAATATACACGTATCCTGTCTAAGATTTAGAATCATCCTTGTCGGTGTCAAAACTAGCGTCGACGTAACCTTTTACGACAAGCTGTTCATCACCCCCATAGACTAAGAACATTTCTTTAGTTCTATTTAGGTACTTTAGGATGTTCTTCACGGCTGTCCAGTGTTCCACTCCTAGATCACTTTGATACCTGCTCGTCAAACTAAGAGCATTGGACACATCCGGTCTAGTACACAACATGGCATACATGATAGAACCTATGGCCGAGGCATAAGGCACTTTGCTCATAGCTTCCCTATCATTTACCGTAGCTGGACACTGAGCCTTGCTCAATATCTTACCTGACAACATAGGCACTGAACCTTTCTTTGCCTTATCCATTCTGAACCTTTTCAGAACTTTTTCTAGGTATGTACTCTGGCTTAAAGCTATCAGGCGTCTTTGTCTATCTCTATAGATTTTGATGCCCATTATATAAGCAGCTTCACCTAGGTCTTTCATTGAAAAACACTTGTTCAAATAACTCTTCACATCGTTAAGCATGTTGATGTCATTTCCAATAATCAATATGTCATCCACATATAGTACCAGAAACGTCACCGAGCTCCCACTCACTTTCTTGTAGATGCAAGCTTCGTAGCAATTTGCAACAAATCCAAAGCTCTTGATCACTTGATCAAAACGAAGGTTCCAACTCCGAGATGCTTGCTTCAGTCCATAAATGGAACGCTGAAGTTTGCATACTTTATCAGCATCCTTAGGATCGACAAAACCTTCGGGTTGCATCATATACAACTCTTCATCAATGTTGCCATTGAGGAAAGCAGTCTTGACATCCATCTGCCATATTTCATAATCATGAAACGCAGCAATTGCTAATAAAATCCGAATGGACTTAAACATTGCTACGGGAGAGAAAGTCTCATCGTAGTCAACACCTTGAACTTGTCGAAAACCTTTCGCGACAAGCCGTGCTTTATAGACAGTAACATTACCATCCGCGTCCGTTTTCTTCTTGAAGATCCATTTGCACTCAACGGCCTTTCGGTCGCTAGGAGGGTCCACCAAAGTCCATACTTGGTTTTCGCTCATGGATCCCAATTCGGATTTCATGGCTTCTAGCCATTTCTCAGAGTCTAGGCTCATCATCGCTTCCTCATAGTTCATAGGTTCACTGTCTTCTACTAACAAGACAGTCAAGACAGGGTTGCCGTACCACTCAGGAGGGGCACGCGACCTTGTCGACCTGCGACGTTCAGTAGCAGCATCGTCCGAAGCTTCATGATCCTTGTCATTAGCTTCCTCTATCGTTGGTGCAGGTGGCACTGGAACAATTTCAGGTGCTGCGCTACTCTCCAACTCAAGAGAAGGTTCAATAACCTCGTCTAGCTCTACTTTCCTCCCACTCACTTCTTTCGAGAGAAACTCCTTCTCAAGAAAGGAACCGTTCTTTGCGACAAACACTTTGCCTTCGGTTCTGTGATAGAAGGTATACCCAATAGTTTCCTTAGGGTATCCTATGAAGACGCATTTCTCCGCTTTGGGTTCGAGCTTGTCCGGCATCAACTTCTTGACGTAAGCTTCGCATCCCCAAACTTTAAGAAACGACAACTTAGGTTTAGCACCAAACCACAGTTCATACGGTGTCGTCTCAACGGATTTAGATGGTGCCCTATTTAAAGTGAATGCAGCGGTTTCTAATGCATAACCCCAAAATGATAACGGCAAATCAGTAAGAGACATCATCGATCGGACCATATCTAATAGGGTTCGGTTCCGGCGTTCAGACACACCATTGCGCTGTGGTGTTCCGGGTGGCATGAGTTGTGAAATGAGTCCACTTGCTTTAAGATGCGTGAGAAAATCATAACTCAAATATTCACCTCCACGATCGGATCGTAGAAACTTAATCTTTCTGTTACGATGGTTCTCCACTTCATTCTAAAATTCTTTGAACTTTTCAAACGTTTCAGATTTATGTTTCATTAAATAGATATACCCATATCTACTTAAGTCATCGGTAAAAGTGAGAAAATAGCGATATCCACCGCGCGTCGAAACACTCATCGGTCCGCATACATCGGTATGTATGATTTCCAACAAGTCCGTTGCTCGCTCCATTATACCGGAGAACGGGGTTTTGATCATCTTGCCCATGAGGCATGGTTCGCATGTGTCAAATGATTCAAAATCAAGGGACTCCAAAAGTCCATCAGAATGGAGTTTCTTCATGCGCTTTACACCAATATGACCTAGACGACAGTGCCACAGATAAGTAGTATTATCACTATCTACTTTGCATCTCTTAGCCTCAATGTTATGGATGTGTGTTTCATCCCTTTCGAGATTTAGAATAAATAAACCATTCACAAGAGGTGCATGACCATAAAATATGTTACTCATATAAATAGAACAACCATTATTCTCCGATTTAAATGAATAACCGTCTTGCAATAAACACGATCTAGAAATAATGTTCATGCTCAACGCAGGCACATAATAACACTTATTAAGGTTTAAAACTAATCCCGAAGGTAAAACTAAGGAGAGCGTGCCGACGGCCATCACATCAACTCTTGATCCGTTGCCAACGCGCATCGTCACCTCATCCCTCGCAAGCCGCCGTCTATTCCGTAGCTCCTGTTTCGAGTTACAAATATTAGCAACTGAACCGGTATCAAATACCCAGGCACTACAACGAGGGCTAGTAAGGAAAACATCAATAACATGTATATCAAATATACCTTTGATGGTGCCAGCCTTCTTGTCCGCTAAGTACTTCGGACAGTTGCGCTTCCAGTGACCCTTGTCCTTGCAATAGAAGCACTCAGTGTCCGGCTTAGGACCAGACTTGAGCTTCTTCTCAGCAGGGGTAGTGCGCTTGCCGCCGCCCTTCTTGAAGGGCTTCTTTGCTCCCTTACCTTTCTTAAAGGTGGGCTTGTTGACCATCAACACATGATTATCCTTTTTGATGTCCACTTCCGCGGCCTTCAGCTTTGCGAAGAGCTCGGTGATCGTATCAGTGGAACCAATCTGATTATGAGTCACTACAAAACTTTTGTAGCTGGGAGGGAGTGATTGCAGAACCCTGTCAATCTTGAGATCCTGTGGAATCGTGCATTCCAGTTGCTCAAGGCGTTGAGTGTAGCCCATCATCTTAATGGCATGCTCACTAACGGAACTCCCTTCCTCCATCTTGCAGTTAAAGAACTTCTCAGAGATCTCATATCTCTCAGAACGGGCCTGAGTCTGAAACATGGTTTTCAGCTCTTCGAGAATCTCAAAGGGCCTAGGATAGTCTTCAAAACGATTTTGAAGTTCCGGTTCCATAGCAAACAACATGGTGCTCTTAATCACACCATAATCATCTTTGCGCGACTGATAGACAGCTTTCTCATCAGCCGGCGCAGTTGCAGCAGGGGGGTCACCTAACGCTTTCCCAATGACATAGTCCTTTTGACCTCCAGAGAGAATGATTCTTAGATTGCGGAACCAATTGGTGAAGTTAGACCCATTGTTTCTAAGATTTTCCTTCTCAGCAAAAACGTTGAAGTTGAAGTTGGACTTAGCCATTTGATCTACAGTATTTGCAAGTACAATTTAGACTATGTTCATGATAAATAGTTCAACTTAATCAAATTACTAGATGAACTCCCACTAAATTCAACATCCCTCAAGTTGTTTAGCGAACATGATCCAAATTCACCACACCTAATCCGATCATCACGAGAAGAGATGTGGTTTCAATGGTGGACAATGAAGTGTCGATCATATCATTCATATGACTCATGCTTAACCTTTCGGTTCTTGTGTTCCGTGGCCATGTCTGTACATGCTAGGCTCGTCAAGTTAGACCCAAGCATTTCCGCGTGTGCAAAACTGGCTTGCACCCGTTGTATGTGAGCGTAGAGTCTATAGCACCCGATCATCACGTGATGCTTGGACACGACGAACTTTCGCAACGGTGCATACTTGGGGAGAACACAATTTTTATCTTGATCTTTAATTGAGGAATCATCTTATAATGCTACCGTCGCGATCTAAGCATAATAAGATACATAAAAGGATAAACATCACATGCATATAACTTTATGTGACATGGTATAGCCAATCTTCGCGCAATGATCTCCATCTTGTGCGTTCCGGCATGATCTCCATCACTCCACCATGATTGCCTCCACCACGAATAGCAACTACAACTATTGCTAACTACTTAGCGATAAAGTGAAACTATTACATGGCGCATAAGAAGTTGACACACAGGTCATACACAATTATAAAGACAACCATATGGCTCCTGCCGGTTGTGTACTCATCGACATGCAAGTCGTGAAACATTACAAAACATGATCATCGCATACATTATACACATCACATCTTGGGCCATACCATATCACAGAAAACACTCCCTGCAAAAACAAGTTAGACGCCTCTACTTTGTTGTTGCATGTTTTACGTGGCTTATGGGAGTAGATGCTAAGAACGATTCTTACCTACGGAAAGCCACAACGGTGATATTATGGTTGCCAAACTCCGGTGTTAATCCCATGAACACTATAGTGAGAGAAACTGACATCCACCAGCCGCATGTGTGGAACAAGCCACACGTCAAGTGCGGAGCCGGTCTCGCGAACGACGTCGCGTAAGGTTGGCCTGGACCGCTTCAATCTCACTATCCCGCGTCATAAGAAGAACACAAACAAGAGGCTTGCAACAGAAAACATCAACGCCGCAACAACCATGTTGTGTTCTACTCGTGAAACACATCTACGCATAGATCTAGCTCTGATACCACTGAAGGGTTTCGCGACATAGTAAATCAAAATTTTCTACGGATGCGAACAGAGGGAAAGCCAAGATCTAATATAGGAGATGCAAACAACGAGAGAGATTGGATTAGATCTTCATACCCTTGAAGATTCGCACAGCGGAACGTTCGTTGGAACGTGGGTGATGTAGTCGTACTCGCTTCTCCTCCTCGCGATCCGATCCGATCTAGCACCACAAGTGGCGGTGCCTCCGTGAGATGCACACGTGCAGCACCTCGACGTCTCCTCCTTCCTCGGACCAGCAAGTATGGTGGAGAGACGGATTGGATCTACAACACGACGGCGTGGTGTATATGGTGGAGAAGTTCTGCAGCAGGGCTTCGCCTACAAACAGTCGGGAGGGAGAGAGGAGGGCAGCAGGGCAGCTAGGGTTGGAGGGGAAGGTGTGGGGGGTGGTGCGCCCCCAGCCCTCTTTATATAGAGGGGTGGGGCGGCAACCCTAGCCCCCTCCCCCAAGCCAAACCGGCGGCCCCAAAGGAGGAGGAGTGGGGGGCAAGGAAACCCCCCCTTCTAGAAGCTCTATCTAGGGTTTAAACCCTCTTTGGCCGGCTGGGCTCTATGGGGCCTTGTGCCCCTGGCCCAATGTGGCCAGGGCACTCCCTCATAGGCCCATGCCCCCTCCCGGAAGGTGTGGCCACGTTGGTCCCCTTCCGGAAGGTTCTAGAAGCTTGCGGTACAATACCGATTAACCCGGAACAATTCCGAACTCCAAAAATTGCACTGCCTTATATGAATCTTATTCTCCGGACCACTCCGGAACCTCTCGTGATGTCCCGGATCCCATCCGAGACTCCGAAAAAAAACTCATAAACCAATTATCCAATCTATCCTAGCGTTAAGACACGTTAAGTGTGTGACCCTGCGGGTTCGAGAATATGCAGACATGATCTTCTGCCAATAATCAACAGCGGGGTCTGGAAACCCATATTGACTCCCACACATTCATCGATGATCATATCGGATGAACCTCGATACCAGGATTCAATCAATCCCATATATATATTCCCTTCGTCTTGTGATATTTTACTTGCCCGAGATTCGATCGTCGGTACCGTCATACCTAGTTCAATCTCGTTCACAGCAAGTACTTTAATCGTTCTGTAATCCGATATCACTTTGTGATTAACTCCTTAACCACATGCTTGCAAGCGGTGTTGATATCGATTACCGAGTGGGCCCGAAGTATATCTCTCCGACTTGGGAGGGACAAATCCCATCTCGATACATACAACCCAACAGATACTTTCCGATCACCTGAGAGACACCTTTATGATCACCCTCTCATAGGATGACGTTTGATGACCTCAAAGCTTTCTTCCGATACCAGGGAGTTGTATTATCTCATGGCCTAAGGAATACAATATTTGACATAAGAAAAGCTTCACAAAGACGAACACGATGACACGATCTAATTGCTTCGCTTAGTTTGGGTCTGTCCATCATATCATTCTCCCAATGATATGATCTCATTATCAATTGACAACTCATGTCTTGGTTAGAAAACCTTAACCATCATTAATCAATGAGCTAGTCCATAGAGGCGTACTAGGGACACGGTGTTGTTCACAAACCACACAAGTATTAAAGTTTCCGCTTAATACAATTCTAGCATGGAATATAAACATTATCATGAACAAGAATTATAATAATAACAGCTTTATTATTGCCTCTAGGGCATAATTCCAACATTAACATCACATGCAATTCATAATATATGATATGATATGGCCTTTCTTCTTGTGCTTCCGATCTCCATCTTCAATCACGAACATGATCTCCATCATCACCGGCGTGGCGTCAAGGTCAATGGCACTGCTCCATGGTTGTCATCCACCAGCATCAACTATTACAACTACTTTGAATAATAGACACGCAGGTCTTAACGAAATTAAAAGACAACCATAAGGCTCCTGCCGGTTGCCGACTTATAATAAGAAACATTGCATACATCATATATAATCACAATCATGGCCATATCACATCACAACACACCCCTGCAAAACAAAGTTAGACGCCTCTAATTTTCTTTGCATGTTTTACGTGGTTTAGGGCTTTCAATAAGTGTTGTTCTAACTTACAAACAAGAACCACAACGTTGATACTAGTATTGTCAATCACCCGTTGTAAATTGAATCTTCACTATGTTGGGAGAAATAGGCACCTGCAAAGCCACTTATGCAATACAAGTTGCATGTCAAGCGTGGAGCAAGTCTTATGAACGATATCATATAAGGTTAGCCCGGGCCGCTTCATCCCACCATACCGCGAGATGCAAAGTACACAAGAATCAATCGACAACAAAAGCATCAATGCCCATGATGACCATTGTGTTCTACTCGTGCAACAGATCTACATATAGACACAACTCTGATACCACTGTTGGGGTTTGTAGCATGGAAAACAAAAAATTTCTATCGCGTGAACACACACAAGCCAAGATCTATCTACTATATTGTAACAACGAGTTGATTAGAGTACTCACCCTCGAAGATTCCAAAGCAGTTAACAAGAGCAGATTCTCGTGGGTGATGTAGTCGTTCACTTGCCGATCTCAAGATCGCGTAGGCGATCCTTCCGGCGCTGCGTTCCGATAGCGCTTCCGTAGTCGGTCACATGTTTGGTACTCGATGAAGACCTTCCTGTCCCTTGTTCTAGCAGGCAACACAGGTTATAGTTCTCCCCTCGCGATTCCGGCAGCACGACGACATGGTGTCAAAAGTAGAGGGAAGATCCTGTAGGGCTTCGCCTAAGCCGGAGCAGGTTATGGTGGATCTAGGGTTTCCGACGATCTAGGGTTTAGAGGGCCGGAGAGGAGGAGGCGTGGCCAGCGGTGGCTAGGGCGGCAACGGCGAGCCGGCGGCACGGAGGCGGCACTAGGCGGCAGCGGCGCAGCTAGGTGGGAGGGGCTAGTCTTGTGTGTCTCTTGGGGCACCACCTCCACTCTATTTCTTAGAGGGAGGGTAGCTTGGGAGAGGGGAGTTTGAATCCTTTCCCAACTCGCTCTCCTTGTTGGTTTGTGGTGGAGGGAAAGAAGGATTCTTTCCTTCCTCTACCAGGATGCATTGTCCCAGTTTGACTTTTCAAACTTGCCTTTTGACTTTCAATTTAGTGCTCAATTTCTTTCCTGCAAATGCCCAACCAAGTGACCTAGGACATGATTCAGTCATTCCACTTATCCATGACATGTTCATGTACCCTTCCCCTTCCGGTCCGGTGAACCTTCTAGACCCTTATAGAACCTCTCCGATGAAAACATCGGAATCATTCCCGAACTCCGGAATTGGACTTTCCTTATATGAATCTTATTCTCCGGACCATTCCGAATCTCCTTGTGATATCCCGGATCCCATCCGAGACTCTGAACAACATTCGGTCTCCCTACTTACATTCCATATCTACAAAATAACATCGAATCCTTAAGTGTGTCTCCCTACGGTTCGTGAATTGTGCAGACATGACCGAGACTCTTCTCCGATCAATAACCAATAGAGGAATATGGAAATTCATATGGCTCCCACATATTTCTATGATTTCTTTGCGATCGAATGAACCACTTACATACGATACCAATTTCCCTTTGTCTCGCGGTAGTTTACTTATCCGAGGTCTGATCGTCGGTATCTCTGCATACCTAGTTCAACCTCGTTACCGATAAGTACTCTTTTCTCGTTCCCGTGATATGTGATCCCTTGTGAGCCAGTCACATGCTTAAAAGCTAATTGGATGACATTCCACCGAGAGGGCCCAAAGTATATCTATCCGTCATATGGATGGACAAATCCCACTCTTGATCCATGTGCCTCAACACATACTTTCCGAACACTCAATCCCACCTTTATAGCCACCCAGTTATGGTGTGGTGTTTGATGTCATCAAAGCATCCATTCGGTGATGGTGATTAGCATGATCTCATGGTCTAAGGAATCAGGTTACTATGTATCAGAAAGCTTATAACAAACAAACTATTGAAATGACTTGATATTTATGCTATGCTTATCTATAGGAGTATGTCCATCACACCATTCTCCTAATGATATGATCTTGTTGTTAATAACATCTTCAATGTTCATGATCAGGAAACCATGATCACTTATTAACCAACAAGCTAGTTTAACAAGAGGCTTTATTAGGGACTCTTTTATGTTTACAAATCACACAAGTATTAATGTTTCTGGTTAATACAATTATAACATGGTATGTAAACATTTATCATAAGCATGAAGATATGATAATAACCTATTTATTATTGCCTCTTGGGCATATCTCCAACAGGAAAGGGACGGGGTTGCTGATGGCCCACAAGTATAGGGGGTGTATCGTAGTACTTTCGATAAATAGGAGTGTCGATCTCAACGAGGAGAAGAAGGTGTTGACTAGTAGTTTGGAGTAGGAATTCTCTGTAATTACTTAGCAAACGGACTTTTAGTGTTTTTTGATAAAGCAAATAAATAATGTGCAAGTAAAGAAAGACAACAAATGATTGCAGCAAGTGGCCCAATCCTTTCTTAGCAATGGACAAGCCGGTTGTAATACTTATGAGGACCAAACGTTCTCAAGAACACATGTGAATACTGTCAAGTGCTTTCGCTTCATATAGTTGATTAATCTTCTTTGGTTGGATAAGTGTTTTGTGGGTGAACCTACTCTAATGTACCGACCTTACTTGGACTAATACATACTTGCGATTAAACCCCTTGCAATCATCCGCAACTATAAAAAGTAATTAAGATAAAAACCTAACCACAACCTTAAACTCTGAGATCCTACACTTTCTTGTGCAAAGGTTTCCTAACGGGGGTTCAGGTTTCTGTCACTCCGACAACCCCACAATTAGTAGCCAAATACACAATGCATTCCCCTAGACCCATAAATGGTGAAGTATCATGTAGTCGACGTTCACATGACACCACTAAAAGAATAGCACCATAACTTAAATATCAAACCATTGAATAATACCTCAACACAATTCCACTACTAACAACATGACTTCTCCCATGTCCTCAAGAACTAAACGAACTACTCACGAGACATCATATGGATCGAGATCAGAGATAATATGACAATGAATAACAATCTAAACATAGACAATAATTCAATGGTTCCACTCACAAGCATCAACTACAAAAGTAATTAACACCAGGAAAGTTTTCCCTAAAAACTATGCAAGATTCAACACAATTGTTACAACGGGATGGAGTGGTGATGATGGTGCTGGTGGAGATGGTGGTGAGGATGATGATGATGATCCCGATGAAGTCTAGCTTGATGACGGTGTTGATGGCGACGATCTGCCCTTTCCGGAAAGGAATTTCCCTGGTAGAAATCTGTCTGTTGGAGAGCTCTTTCTCTCTTTGTAGTTTCTGCCCCCTAGAGGTGGCGGAATATTTTTGTGGTCGCTCTTCGTGTATTAGGCTTTCGTGGAGAAGATATAGGCCAAAAGGCGGAGCAAGAGGTGGGCCAGGGTGGCCACACCCCCTGGTGGCGCGGCCCAGGGTGGCCCGCGCAAGGGGTGTGTGGGACCCCTGTGGCCCATCTTTGCCTCCCCTTCTCACATTCTTTGTCTTCTAGAAAAATAGAATTTTCCATGTATTTTCTGGTATTTTTCTGATCTTTGCAAAAATTGCATCTAAACACCGCTTTTTCCATTAGAATCCTGACTCCGGCGGTTCATCCTCCAAAAGTCATCTAACATGCAAAAATAGATAAAACAACATAATTATCACCTCTTAATATGAAATATATCAATGAATAACAGTAAATTATGATATAGAATAGTGATGCAAATTGGACGTATCAGTTGCTGCTACCGGCACCGCACGGGCCACGCTCGGCCGCACCCGCCGGTGGCGAGAGGGGAGAGGGAGGTGCAGGGGGTGGGCTGGGGGTGGCGGCACGGACCCCCGACCGTCTCACTCGGGGAGGCGACACAGGTGATTGTGGTTGCAATTTGGGTTTGGAATACTTATTTCGTAGCTGCTCTTGCCTAATCGATCCTCATTTAGCAGACTGAATAGCCATTTGCTAAACCAATTTTTTCAGATTTACACTCATCTCTTTCGAGATGTTTGTACCCTACAAAAGCTTTCACATTATATTCGGAAAAACATCTTCTAATATAGAACATAGGAGTACTTTTCTGAAATTCCATCGAGGAGAGGCAATTTTTTTACAAATATGTCCATAGACCATCTAGCAACGACTACAAACACTAACGCGAGCTGAAGACGTGCCGCCATCCTCACACTCCATCACCGGAGCCAAGGTAAAGCTCGTCGCAGAAGAGTCACTGGAGCCAAGGTAAAGCTCGTCGCAGAAGAGTTTGTTTCAGTAGACATGCCGAAAAGCTGTTGTGCTAAGACCCGAAGGATCGGCGTGTATCGACCATTACCAATAATGACATCCGTAAATTAGAAAATACTGACCTAAAATAACACGAACAAACACAAAAACCGATCATATCATAGGATATCCGCCGGGCACACATCCACCTGCCCTCCGTCAATGCTAGACGTACCGATGGAGCGTGGATAGGACAGAGAGGGACTTGTTCTGACTTTAGGGTGTAGCTATCATTTCACCATTTTAAAAAGACACGAAAAACGGTCTAAACAAAGAAAAGAAACCCCCACCAACGAGGGGACATTTTTCGCCACACCTCCGAGACCCCAAAGTCCACCGAAAGCGAGCGGACCGACAGCTTCACCGACGAAACCCTAGATGGTTTACATACATAATGATACCTATACTAGAGAAGATAATTTCTAATGTTTTTTTATTCGATACCAAAACTGCCAAAAACCTCTTCAGATATTTGCAAATTTTTAAAAGCATTTAAGCACATACACTTAACTCTCCTTCACATCCACCAAACGGGGAATAGGGCGACGAAGCAAGAAAAAATTAGCAAAAAAGAGAAAGAAATGCACCACCGCTGCCAACCGTCGTGACCTCGCCGCCGGCGAGGCCTTCCTCCCCGTGCCCATGGAGTCTGCCGCCTATGCCCTCGATATCCTCAGCAAGCTGCAGTTCCTCGGCTTCTGCGCCGGTCTCAAGATCCCCGACTCCGCATCTTCCCACCCCTCCGAGGTGTTCGACGCCGTCCTCGCCGCGTTCCTGCGCGAGGTCTACCCCGGAAAGCGTGACACGCGCCCGCTTCCGGCGGCCCTCGGAGACGGGCGCCGCGTGGACCTCCTCCGCCTCTTCTCCGCCGTCGGCGCCGCCGGCGGCTACGTGACGTGCTCCGCCGGCGCCTGGGCAGGGGCGGCCGAATCCGCTGTCCTCGCCGCGCCGGTGAAGATACTCTACGCCAAATACCTCGGCGCGCTAGATCGCTGGATCCAGAAGCTCCCGGAAGCTGAGCGACCGTCGGAGGAGAAGGAAGAGCCGTCCCTGGACTGCAATGGGAGGGGGCAGCAGGATATGGTGTTGAAGAGGAAGAGGGATGACATGGCCGGGATGCTGGATTGGGTGAGGGGGGTCGCCGAGAGTGTCTCGGAGGAGGGCGCCATGGCTGCCGGATTGGCGGATGGATACTTCCCGGCAGCGTTGGCGGTGCGGGAGGCGGTGTCCAGGAAGAGGGCTCGCCGGGCAAGCGTGGCGAATGGCGCACTCTCACAGGTGATTCTGATACTTTTGAGTTTTGATGAACTTGCTGATGAATTGTTGGATACCTTGATATTGAATCATTTCATCTTTTAACATAAGCATTTGATTACTCAATTAGGGTTGCAAAGTGGCACCCGATCTACCTCGCTTCGTAGTCAAAATTAGTTAGGCTAGTTGTATTTTTTTAACAAAATTTGTCTAGTTTGAACTAACTTTCTAGTTTCGCGGGCTTACGTGGGCTGCCGCTCAGCAACCCTAATACTTATACTGATATTGAATCATTACAAAGCCTCGAGGACTGAAAGTATTCACATGTTTACTCATGTGTAATTGGTAAATGGTAATGTGTGTTGTACCGCGTGTCCGCGTGGCACTGCTTCTATGGAATAGTGAGTCATTTTTTTAGCTTTGTAGTCAGAACAGTTCACTTATAATCATTGTAGTCTATTCATTCATTCATGCTGAAGTTACAAAATACTGTGGTTCGTTCATTCTTTCAGGTTTTGCCAGTCATTCGATCATGCTTTAAGTCCTAAACGCCCTTGTAAACTTAATTGTTTGGCCACTTTTTAAACCCTACAAATGGACAGTTGCCATTCCTTTTTTTTCTTATTTTGATGGTGCAGGTTGGATAAGCGAGCATTTAGCTGTTTTTAGGAAACTAACTAGTCAACTCTTCATTTTTGTGATATAGTATATGGATAGAAGGGAATGCGTGAACTTGTCCCATTGACATCTCGACTAGTTAGAACTTCTTGAGGGACATGTGTATGCTATCCGAGGGCAAAATCTGGCCCAATCCTCCTTATGTATTGCACTGTAGAGAGAACCAAGCACTGGCTTGGTGGCTAGAGCTCGGAGCACCAAGCCAGCCCACCCAGGTTCGAGTCGCAGAAGCGCTCGTTGACCAACGGAGTGCTATCCCGTGTTAATAAACACGCTGGAGAGGTCTCATCTACCTAACAGCGTATAGCCAAGGGAGGGATTCTTCCCCCGTTGGTCAATGTTTTTATGTATTACACTGTAGACAAGTGAGAAGTACAGTATAATATTAATTCATTCTTAGATCGCAAAATCCTTAAAAAATGGGTTTTGCTCGCTCCTTGGTGTTTGACACATGAATCATTGGGAACGATGAACAGAAATTGATAAGTGCGTATCTGAGAATATCCAAAATCTAAAATAAATAAAGAATATTCCTTCCCTATTTAGTTGTCGATCTCATCTATATATTTAACAGTCATCATGGGGTTGAAATGTATTTTGATGGCCCGATGAATATGGAAACTGAGAACTTATCCTTGTACTAAATAAATCCTTGACTACATGTATAACTAGTTAAGCCTTAACAACCTTGCCACATACCCGAGTATTGTTACACAGCGGTTGGAGTGGAAGGTGGGTGGTTGACGGCAGTGGCGGAGCCACAGCCTGCCATGCCCAGGCGGCTGCCCAGGCTACACCGATGAGTTCCCTTGCAATACTATCGGGCAATGAGGATTGAATGATGGATTAGTGCGAGCAAATGCTGACACATGGATGTGCTAATAGACTTTGTCCAGGCTGCAAGAGCGAGTTAGCTCCGTCCATGGTGGAGGGGATGGACATAATTTATTTGCTTCATTTTTATAAACACGATAGTCCTCTTTAAATAGAGCTACAAAATCTTATATTTCTAGCTAAACCAATCCAAAATAGCTGAACCAACCGTGTAGGCTTGCTTACTTCGGCGACTGTCAGTGTTGCTCCACATGAAAATCTTCCCATTGTAATCGTGTATGCATAGCTTTACTCCATAGGTCGATTTGATACATTTCTCACTCGTATTATTGCTGAACTATTCTTTTTGTGCTGCTGCAGGAAGTAAGTTGCAAGTGCTGCAGGAGTACCACCAGTGCCAAAATTGATGTCCTATGCACTAAAAAACATGGGCTTCTAGTTCAGCATGCTGGTTCAGACACTAATGATCTGACAAAAGTTCTTCAAAATATGAACGGATCCGCAATGGTCATAGAACATGAGAGCAATTTGAATGGACAATGGAAACATGAATGCAAGAAGCAGCTAAACTCTTCTGATGGTTTGCATTTTACAAGTCACAAAAGGACCAAAATACCAGTGGGCTCCAGTTATCAAGCACATGTGCTACAGTGGTCTGATGTTCCACCTGAAAATTATGATGATCCAGAAACCTTGAAATGGTTGGGCACAGAACTCTGGCCTATAGAAAATGAGAACAAAATGGCACTAGTTGACTGTGACCCAATTGGCAAAGGAAGAGAAGATATTTGCAGCTGCAACTTTCCACGATCAGTAGAATGTGTTAGGTTTCATATTGCAGAAAGGCGGCTTCAGCTGAGGCGTGAACTCGGTTCTGCTTTCTACGTGTGGGGATTTGATCGTATGGGTGAGGAAATTGCGCTTTCTTGGACAGATGAAGAGGAGGCAAATTTCAAGGCAGTAATGCAAATGTATGCTCCGTCTCCAGAAAGGAATTTATGGGACCGTCTCCACTTATCCTTTCGCTTAAGGCGAAAGAAAGAACTCGTGAGCTATTATTTTAATTGTTTTCTACTTAGACGGAGGTGCTACCAGAATAGGATTACACCAAGGAAGATAGACAGCGATGACGAGGAAGAGACAGAATTTAGATTTTTGGGCAACAGCCTTGGACAAAGCGCAACCAAGTATGACAGTACCAAGCAAACCATTTGCATTCAAAGTACAAACTGCATGGATCTTGATCAGTAGTTACTGATCACATTCTGCGGTGCCGGTTGAAGCTTTGCCAATTCTCAGTTTTCTCCTTGTTTAGAGATCAAATTGAATGCTTACATTCATTGATTTGGTTATGCCCATGGCATCGCACATGAGTTGCTGCGGGACAACTTGGAAGAGTTCGTTTCTGTTTCGGCGCCTGGTCGTCAATCGAGTTTTGGCGCTGATCTGTAAGCACCTGCTTGGATAAATTTCCAAAGGAAAAGTGCACTGGTACAACAGCATTTCACCAATGCTTTTTGGTAGGTATCATCAGGTGTACCTGTTTTGTTTTTTCCTTTGTGGGTTAACTTGTACACTATCCAGTAGGCATAATTGCCAGTACTAGCATGTTCTAGCCCCTTTCTGCTGTATTTCTCTAGACCTGATGGAGTAGACAGTGCATGGGTATATGTAGAGGTTAGAGTCTTCTCAAAGGAGCGTTGCAGAAGTTCTTTGTAAGCTCAGCATGTGTACTCTTTTTCCCTGTGACATTTGTTAGTTCGGCATTTCAACCCTTTCAAATTTTATTACAGTTTCTCGAATTTCTTTTTCAAATGCAATATTGCAAATTATAATACTCCCTCTGTCTTGAAATAGATGTTGGAAAATTTTCTAGATTCGCACTATCACGTTTTAGTGTATAGGTAGATGTAAATCTAGACAATCTCTGACATCTATTCGAGACGGAGGGAGTACATTTATTTTTCCCTGATATATTCATGAATTTTGTGAGCAAACTGGCTCTAATAGTGTTCCAAAAATCCAACCCAGGAAATTGGAAAATATTTAAGGGTGTTAAATTATTGCTGGAAGAGAAAGGAAAATGTGAGTCCTTGATGTCTGTCAAGAGAGTCCACAACATAGAAATAACACGTTGTATCTTGATCACCAAATTCAGGAGATAATATCAGAACTGAATACTTGCACAGGATCTTCGTGGATAAGACAGTGAAATGTTGCCGATTGCACAAGCGTTTTTGAATTCTGAATAATGTTGAACCAAATAACTTGGTTGCTACTCCCTCTGTTTCAAAATATAAGATGTTTTAGGTTTATGAATAAAATGTATTTAGACTTTTTTTTAGTAGTAGGTTCATTCCAAGTTTGAGTGAACCTATACACTAAAAAAAGTCTAGATACATTTCATTCACAACGCTAAAACATCTTATATTTTAAAACGGAGGGAGTACTTGCTAGGTACACATACTTTGCGACAGATAAACAAAATATATACTAGCAGCTAATTTGCACCGCCAGACTACACGAGTAGGTCCGTGTTCCTCTCCATGCAGAGACACGGGGAGCATACCGACCACCTGCTCGCGCAAATGCCTGCGAGCAGAACAGCTCAACAAAACTAAAGCTGCCTGACACTAGTCCATACATACATTCCGATCGATTTGAAGTACTCTCTGGCAGGTCATGTTTGCCGAGGGGATGTTGGAGCTTCATGTACTCATGTTGCTCTCGGGTATCTACAATGGTATACAAGACACTTTTTCTCTCCACCGCATCTTTTAGAAAAGACAATAGAGGACATTGTATTATCACCCTTTGCATAATTAGAACAAATTAAACATCAGTAGAAATTATGTTAATAAGATCAATCGTACGATACAATCGAGAAAATAGTCTTCCTATATTTTCTAAGAGATCATCACTTTACTACGTGAAGGCAAACTTCGTTCATTTCATCCAACTAAGAAACAAAATCTAACTTGAAAACTATAAGAGAAGACCTCCTCGAAACAGACTCGCGCCCAGCTTTATAAATAAAGCAACATTCATCCAAGGTTCAAGACATTCAAACAGCACACCAACAACAGAAACCAAACACACCCAAGTCCAAGTCCACACATGCAAAGAAAACAACAAGACTGATGATACAACTCCCTCCAGGAGTACCACTCAGCGATCGGATGATGTAGCTAATTGGTGAGCCGCCACTATCAAGTGCTCCATCATGACGTCCAGCCGCTCTCTGTCTCGTTGTCTACACAACGATACCACTGCTGCTAAAAATCCAGGAATTTGAAGATCGAGTCAGAGGCACGGCGAAGAAAGACACGCTCTATGACCATTTTATTGCGAATGTTCCATAAGGTCTAGGCCATCGTCGTAAACACTAACCAGAAGAGGCGCCTCCTCCTACCGGTCAGGTTCGCATTGGCTTCTAGGAATTCCCCCTGGTATGAGGCCTGCCAGGCAGGCCCTAAGGCCTCGTGGGTGAAGTTCCACATGAAGCGAGCCGCAGGACAGGAGAACAAAATGTGGGAGCTCGATTCCGGGACCGCACACAGTGGGCACATGCCACCGCCATGTCTATGCCGCTTGGACACCTCCACACTTGAAGGAATCCTATCACATAGTAGCTGCCACACGAAGATCTTAATCTTCAGTGGTAGGGGGCCTTCCATAGGAGGGAGGTCCAAGTAAGAGAGGGCCCACCGAACATGGCCCTGTATGCCGATCTAACTATAAAGACCCCCAAGGGGGCTAGGAGACAAGACATGTCATCTGGCGATAGGGAAAGGGAAAGCGGGAGGCTGTCCCGGAGCCCATCCCAGGCATCTGTCTCAGCCCTGCTAAGGTATCGTCTGAACTCAATCGCCCAGGAACCATTTTGAAAAGCTTCCACCACCAAGATCATAGGATCCGAGCAGACCGTGAACAACCTAGGGATCTCGTGCCGCAGGGGCCGGTCCCCAACCCAGGGGTCCAACCATAATAGGGTATCCCTACCATCGCCTATGGATATGGACATCCCCTTCCGTAGTGTCGGCTTTATGTCCTAGATGGCTTTCCAAAACTGATATACATCCCGACGTTCGCAAGCCAACAACGGTCTTCCCCGAAGGTACTTAGCTTTTACAAGTTGGATCCAAACCTTTAGGATCCTCCACACCCATCTCAGCAGCAGCGCCACATTCATGTGGCAAGAAGATATAATACCAATGCCCCCAAAGTCTTTGGGGCGTAGATGTTAGCCCATTTTACCATGTGGTACTTATGGTGGCCATTAGTAGCCATCCAGAACCGCGATAGTTCCTTGTCGAAGCTGGCGTGGATACCTTCCTTTAGGAGATAGAGCCCCATGATGTACATGGGGAGGCTGGATAGACATGAGTCAGTGAGGATGGTATTGCTCCCTTTGGAGGTAAATATCCCCCCATGGCTCGGATTTTGCTTTAACCCACCATATAAGGGGTTCCAAGTCCTTTGTCAGGATCCTGGTGTCCCGCACGGGCATTCCCATATAGTTAAGAGGGAAGACCGCCAGCCAGTAGCTCAAGTTATCAGCTATCCTCTATTGCTCATCTAGGGAGTATCCTAGGACCATAACCTCGCTCTTGTCAAAGTTGATCTTGAGACCCGACATAGCCTCAAAGTAGAGGAGTAGGAACTTAAGTTTAATGATATCCTGTTCTACCCCTCCATCATAATCATAGTATCGTCAGCATATTGGAGGTGGGTAACCCTCTCTCTAGGTATAAGGTGCCCCACCACACCCGAGATGTGGCAGAAATTACTGGCCTTCTCTAGGATTTTCGTAAGGGCATCCACCGCGACATTAAACAAAATAGGAGAGATCAGGTCCTCTTGCCTAACCCCACAAGAGGGTTTAAAGTAGGGGACCACTTCTCCATTTATGTTAATAGACGTGTTACAGCTCATGACCATCTGCATGATCCACCCTATCATGCACTCTTCAAGGCCACGCCGCTGAAGGACCTAACGAAGGAAGGCCCAATCCAGACGGTCATAAGCCTTCTAGAAGTCTAGTTTTAGGAAGATGCCCCTCTGGCGTCTCACCTTCACCTCATGGATAATCTCATGAAGTGCTAGAATACCATTGTGAATATATCTGCCTTTTAATAAGGCAAACTGATATGGGTGCGTCAGTCGCTCCATTACTGGGGCCAGTCTGCACGCACACACCTTGGATATGATCCTCTAGATCACATTTATAACTGTGATCGGCCTGAACTGGCGTATATACGTGGTCCCACTATCTTGGGGATCATGGTAATCACGCCAAAGTTCAATCGCGGCATCACAAGGGTCCCAACATAGAGATCTTGGAACATAGGGATAATGGCTCCCTGTATCCTGTCCCGGAACTTCTGAAAAAGATCACAGGTAAGCCATCAGGCCCAGGTGCCGAGTAAGATCTGCATTCTCATCATGATGGCCTGCTCAACCTCGCTTGGAAGGAATGGGAGCATAAGCTTCGCATTCTCATCCGGAGAGACCATGGCCCCCTCTGACCAAAGATCTCCAGCTAAGGCTACCCCTGAACGCGGCCTGCCGAGAAAAGCTCCATATAGGAGTAAATATGGGAGGTGATGTCTACGGCCTCCTCCAAGAGACGACCATCCCTCGGGCCAATTAGAAAGCTGATGGCTCCCCTCCCACCCACCCACCCTGGCTGCGCCCATGGAGACCCCTTGGCGATCTAGGGTTCCACCTTCACCTTGCCTACAATGGAAGCCCTGCTTCACTGGGATTTATCTCCTAGCCAGGCTCTGGCTAATCAGGTGCGTCGACGTTTTGGATCCACGGTCCATTTCTTCCCTTCCCCGACTGCCAAAGAGTTCTTCTTGGTGGTTTCCTTCTCTTCGGCCTCTTTTCCTCTGAATGTTGAATCCATGAGCCTTGCCCTTCAATGTTGTATTGGTGGAATTGCTGCAAGATTCAATGTTTTTCAATTAAGTGATCAAAGATTTCGGTTTTCGGTGGCTTCAAACAAGGTGGGGCATTTCATCTATGGTCTCAAAGACAGGGTTTGGCCAGACTTTGTGTGTTCTTTCAATCTGTTTTGGGGTATTCATCCTAAGATCTCTTGTTTCATTCATGATCCACCATCCTCCGGATTGCTTTCTGATGATAATGTGATGATCTCTCAAAATAGCCCCATTCGGTTCAAACCTAATCTGGATTTCCTTAAGAAAATTGCTGCACATGGTTCTCCCTCGAGATCGGCACATGAATTGGAAAAATTTGGTTTTCCACAACAAGTTTCTCCCGTGGTACCTACAGATGGATCTGATCAGGTTATTCCTCAGGTTTCTCATCATTTCTTTTTTGGAAGTTTCCCTGATCCTATTTTGGTGGATCCTGAACGTGACCACAAAGGAATGTTTGCTGGTTCAAATTTCATACGTAACTTTTGCATGCAACTGCCATCTATCACGTTAGAAAATGTTGAAGATCTGCGACAGGCTCATTACTCTGACCAAGATATCATGCATGCACTTGATTTGAAATTCATCCCTGGCAAAGATTTGGTTTTCGAAATCTTGGGTCATTGTTCCAGACGTGGAGATCGTGATCACCTTGTTGCTTCTTGTTCGATAATTTGTGTTTGCAATTCTTCATTGGGCCGTAGATGCTCGGCGTGCAATGATTTTCGTATCCCCTGGTGTGTTAAATGCTTAATCTTTGGTCACCTGGCGAGTAATTGCACGTTGGGCTGGCGCTGTCGGAGTTGTCATTTATTGGGCCACTGGGCCAAGAGCTGCCCAAACAAGAAAAGAAGGGTTTGGCAAAAAAAACATAACAACTCGAGCCAAACAGACCGATATTACTGGTCGGAAAATCCGGGTAATTAAGAGGCAAAAAACAGTTTCACCTGGAGACACGCAACCCCCTTACCCTGCCGCTTCATCTCCTTCTCCGTCGGCTATCAAACAATCTCTCTCCGCCGCTCCAATGGCTAACTTCCCAGTAAATCCACTAGCTTTTCTCCCCAATGGCATGACAATCGACCCGGGGTCAGTTGATCACTTGGTGAGAACACACATGGTAGTGCCCGCTGAAGCTCCTCTACAACATGATCACAAGGTAATCTCTAAGACTAATAGATTCATCCTGATTCAGCTTAGAGAGGATTATAGGGTTCAGGTGATGAATCTGCTGAATGAGTCACAGTTATTTGTCAGTCGCTTTGATGATCATCCTCTTGGACTTGGCATTTTTACTATGACTAAAACCCTGATTGTGGATGCTACAGTAGGAACCTCCTTTGAGATTGATTATATCATCTTGGTTACTTCTGTGAAACACAATGAAGCCAGAAACATGTGTCTTACTGCTTTTGGTAGAGAAACCTGGATTCATTTTTTAGCTTCCCCCCTAGATTATCAAACCATTCAGCACATACATAGTGTTGTTCAGGATTTTGGTTTGTTGTCCATGTGGCATAATCCTAGAGGAGATGATAAATCAGTGCTTGTTAAGGTTTGGATTGTTCACCCAAAGTTTTTGCCTAAGAGCTTGGTTATTCATCAGCTGGGGGGGAGGGCTAGGCACTCTTGGATTGTCCCTGTTATTTTGCTTAGATGTGCAGACTGGAATGCAATCTACCTGAGATTCTGCCTCCTCCTGAAGATACAACACCAGAAGATGGCAATCCCCATCCAATGGATGGAGAGGGTCTCTCTGCAGAGCAGCTTTATCAACAACATCTTGATAACTGTAACCAACTAAATCAGATGCCTGGAGGTGTTAATGTTCAAGGTAATGTTCAAGGTGGACACAATGGGGGGCACAATAATGTTGCTCAGTTTCACCAGCAAGGCCAGTTTGTAACTGCTCAAGTTATTGCTACATTATTTGATAATAATATTGCACATGATGAAAATATTGTTGCACCTTTTGAGCATGATGGTGCAATGCCTCTCACCCCTCCTTTGATTAATTTTCAGCAAATTTTATATGCATAAGGGGTTACTTTTGAGGATGGTGTGCCACCTCCACCTACCAATGTTCAAGATAGTCCTATGCAAGCTTGGAATGATAGTTTATCTGATGCTTCTGATGGAAATTCTTTTGGGTCTGATTTAATGCAAGTTGATACCAACTTATCCATTAATTTTGCTATGATGAGTGACAACATGATGAATGTAAACTCTGAAATATGGATGGCAAGATCAATTGCTCTTTCCACCTTCAAGAATTATTGTATGCCCAACTATTCTCTTGATAATTCCAATTTCCTATCTGTTTCTGTTTCACTGCCAAAGTATATTATGTTTGAAATGTTTGGAGAAAGGGAGGTGCTACTCCAGTCAAAAAAGAAGAATCTGATTACTATTGCTCAGCCTATGGTGGTCTCTGATCTGTAGACCTTCTCCCATGTTGGTACCAAAAGGAAGCTCCTGCTGTTAGATGAACCAGAGGTTTTGGCTCTTGGGACACCTATTTCTACCAACCAAGTCAAAAGGATCTCAAGGTCTACTAGATACAGGGGTTTTAAACCTAAGATCATATGTGATGCCAGGCAGACTAAATCAAAAGTGAAGCCAGGGAAGGTTCCAGGAGTGGCAATTACTGATGATACAGAGGAGGTTAACCAGTCTCAGATGATATCTGTCAATGAAGACCTGGCTACTGACAAGACTTTTCTTGCCACCCCAGTTCCAGTGCTTCAATCCATTGGAATTTCTCTTTGTGGTGTTCCTCCTGATGAAATCACTCCTAAGAAGCTCATGGCAGGCTTGCAGGAGGAGGAGAATGCTGACAGTGCCTAGTGCATGTCCATCTTTAGTTTGTTTTCTATATTTGAGTTGTAATAATGTCATTGCTTAAACAATGGGTAATTCTATGTTGGAACATCAGGGGCCTTAATGCAAGAGAGAAACAGTTAGCTTTAATGAATGCTATTAATGTAAGTGGATGTTCAATTATTTGCTTGCAAGAGACAAAAAAAGTAAGCTTTTGAATTGAGCTTTATTAAATCTTGTTGTCCAGCAAGGTTTGATGAGTTTGTTTATGTGCCTTCGGTTGGTGCTTCTGGGGCCTGATTATTATTTGGAATAGCTCAATTTTTCTGGGATGGTAATGCATTATGAACAATTTGCACTCTCTGTCCATTTTACCTCTACTCAATCAGCTCAGTCTTGGACTCTAATTAACATCTATGGCCCATGTAATGGGGAATTGAGAGAAAAATTTGTTAAATGGCTCTTTGAGGTGAACATTTCTGATGATGAAGACTTGATCTTAATGGGAGACTTTAATTTCATTAGATCCTCTGCAAATGGGAATAAGATTGGTAGAAACATTAATGACATGCTCATTTTTAATGAATTCATTAGAGAGCAACATCTCACTAAACTGCCAATTAAAGGAAGGAAGTTTGCCTGGAGCAACATGCAACAAGACCCTATGCTGGAGCAACTAGATTGGTTTTTTACATCCATACATTGGACAACTAGCTATCCTAATACAGTTGTATACACACAAGGAAAACCAACCTCTGATTATACTCCTTGTGTTGTTTCTATCAAAACTAAGATCCCTGGCAGTAGGGGTTTTAGATTTGAAAATTATTGGGTGTCCCATCCTGGATTTCTTGAAACAGTAACACATAGTTGGGGAAAACCAACTCATAAACCCAATAGTGCTGCAAGCATCAATGCAAAATTCAAACAGTTGAGATATGATTTGAAGTTTTGGAGCAAATCAATTTCAAAATTGTCCACTTGTATTGAAAATACAAACATGGTTCTCTCTAAACTTGATAACCTTGAAGATAGAAGGCCTTTGTTCTGTCAAGAAGCAAACTTTAGAAAAATTTAAAAGCTCATTTAGCAAGATTGCTGCAGTACCAAAATGCATACTGGAATAAAAGGTGCACCATTAGATGGACAAAGTTTGGAGATGAAAACACAAAATTCTTTCACAACTTTGCCACTGAAAGATATAGACGGAATAATATTGCCTCTCTAAAATTATCTGATGGTTCTTTAGTTACTGAGCATGCTGCCAAATAAAAAGCTATTTTTCAAGTTTATAAGGAAAGATTGGGTACTTCTACACAGCCTGATATGCTTTTTGATCTACAACATCTGATTACTCCAACTGTTGGTCTTGAAGCACTGTCCCTACCCTACAAGAGGAAATTGACAAAGTGGTTAAAGAAATGCCAAATGATAAGGCTCCAGGTCCTGATGGTTTTAATGGACTTTTCCTAAAAATTTGTTGGCACATCATCAAGGAAGATATTTACACACTATGCTTCCAGTTTTATGAAGGAGACTTGAATTTAGAAAGCATAAACATGGGACACATAACACTTATTCCTAAGATGGGTTCACCTGAAACTGTAAATGATTTTAGGCCAATTACTCTGCTAAATTGTGTGCTGAAGCTCATCACCAAATTTTTGGCTAACAGACTCCAGAAGATCATCTTGAAAATTGTTCATAAAAATCAGTATGGTTTTCTCAAAGGCAGAAACAATCAAGATTGCCTTGCATGGGCATTTGAATTTCTTTATCAATGTGAAACCTCCAAGAAAGAAATTATTCTTCTTAAGATGGACTTTGCCAAGGCCTTTGATACCATTGATCATCTTGCTATGATGAAAATTGTGAAGCAGATGGGGTTTGATGATAAATGGCTAAAATGGATTGAAATTATTTTTGGCACTGGTAAATCTGCTATTCTGCTTAATGGAGTACCTGGAAGGCAATTTCACTGTAAAAGAGGAGTCAGGCAAGTATATCCACTGCCCCCCTCATATTTGTCCTAGCTTCTGATCTGTTGTAGTCTGCAATCAATAATGCATTCAGAGAGAACATCCTCAAAGCTCCCTTCTCAACAAATTTTGGACAGGATTTTCCAGTAGTCCAATATGCAGATGACACTTTGATCATAATGCTAGCAGATAAAGATCAAGTTCAAGTGATGAAAGGAATACTTCAGAAATATGCTCTTTCTACTGGTTTAGAGATTAACTTCCAAAAATCTCATCTGATACCAATAAATCTGACAGAGAACGTCACTAAGGAAATTACAGATATGCTAGGTTGTTCCATTGCTACAATGCCATTCACTTATTTAGGTCTCCCTCTTGGCACCACTAAACCCACAGTATATGACCTAATGCCACTGATTGACAGAATTGAGAGAAAGGTTTCTGCATCATTTATGATGATGTCTTATAGTGGGAGAGTGACTGTGATTATCTCCTTAGTTGCCTCAATTGCAACCTTCACAATGTGTTCAATCAAATTACCAGATAAGATTGTGGGACACATAGAGAAAATCCAAAGACACTGCTTATGGAATAAAAAGACCGAAGAAGGTGAAAAATGTAATTCACTTGCTGCTTGGGACATGATCTGTAGGCCAAAGAATATAGGTGGTATTGGCATCCTTAATCTCAAAATACAAAATGAAGGCCTATTGTTAAAATTCCTCCATAAATTTTACAATAAGGATGACACCCCTGGGTCTCTCTGATTTGGAATTCTTATTATACTAATATAGTCCCACATGTTGTTGGGCCTTGTGGCTCTTTCTGGTGGAGAGATGTCTTTATACTATCTCATTTATTTAGAGGAGTGGATAAGAGTACAATTGGTAATGGAGCCTCTACTTTATTTTAGAAAGATCAATGGTCTAACACTATATTAGAAGAAAGCCACCCTGTTATTTACTCATATGTGAAGAATGAAGATATCTCTGCCCAGGAATTTCTCACCTCAGACGATTTGGCATCTATATTTCATCTTCCTCTATCACCAGAAGCTCTGACTGAATTAATTCAGAATAATTGCAGAGGAATACAACTCAGTGAACACCTAAAAGACACTTGGAGTTATGTTTGGGGAGCCAAAAAATTTACATCCAGCCGATATTATCAGTTCAACTTCAGAAATCTAAACCCCCACATTGCTCTCAAATGGCTATGGAAGTCTAAATGTACTTCAAAAGTTAAGTTTTTTAGATGGCTTATTTTATCAGATTGGCTGAATACAAGAAACATGCTTAAAAGAAGACACTATACCCTTGGGACAGGATATGACTGCCTAATGTGTAGCCATCTTCCTAAAGAAACAATTGAACACTTGCTCTTTCAATGACCCTTCATCCAAGCTTGTTGGAGCACAGTTAACATTTATTTTCCTATGGCTGGTTCTAGGCTTATGATCATTGAGCAAGGAAAACAAGCTTGGAACAAAAAACTGTTTATGGAGATTACTTTGCTTGGATCCTGGAACATCTGGAAGGAGAGAAATAACCTATGGTTTAACAACATACAACCTTCGATCCAATCCTCGAAGGCAAGGCTTGCTACTGATTTATCTCTGCTGGTCCACAGGACAAAAGAAGATTTACATCGACTCATCAAGAGCATAATCCATAGCTTGTAATTTTTGTGGTTCCTAGGCATTTCTACTTCTTCGGGATTTCTTAATCCTTTGTAATTTGTAAATATGTAACACTGCAAATTGTGACCCCTGATTTAATGAAAAAGAGGCAGTAGGAACCTTTCCTACTGTTAATACCCTAAAAAAAGAGACGACTATCCTCCCAGAGACAGGGAATGGAGCACTTCCTACATAGACCATTCACAATGGCATGGAAGTAGGCACTATTCGCATCCCCTTTGAGGAGCCAGTTCTGGCGATTCCATTGTCACAAGAAAATCTCCTTTCCTCGATAAATCTCCATAATGGAGTCTTCCAATGCATACCTTTGGAGCCACTCCTCAGAAGAGAGCCCTACCGAGTCTGAAGCCTGGTCAAGGTCCTGGATAGCGCTGAGGAGATCACCCTTTTGGCGTTGCAACTCGGCGCCCAGGTTAGCCCCCACCCTCGCATGAACTAGCGGTCCATCATGGGACAAAAATGCCAGACGTCCACCGCCAAGCGCACCCTCGGGACCGATATTGCCGTGGCTGCCCACTATAAGAGAAGACCAACATAACCCTGTTATCCAAAAATAGAATTCTTTGAGATAGGTGGACGATGTCCTGTTATTAACAACATCGCTAACAACTCCCCTATAATAGGGCACCAAATTTGCAGAGTCCGGAGTGGATTTTGGGCAGCCTCGTGGTGTTGCAAACTTGCAGGGGCAAAAATAGGAGAGGGAAAAAATAGGGCCATTCCAAAAAAATTGGAATAGCAAATACTTCCTCCATCTAGAAATATAAGATGTTTTAGCTTTGTGAAACGAATGTATCTAGACGACTTTTGTGTATTGATTCAGAGTGAACCTATATACTAAAAAAATTTAGATACATTCGTTTCACAAAGATAAAGTTTCTTATATTTCTGAATGGAGAGAGTAGGTATAGGACAACTGTCGGAGGCTCTACCCTCAAGTGTCTTATACAATAGTTTTTATGAGGCATGACTATTATAGGGCAGCTATTAGAGATGCTCTAATGCCCTTCCCCATAACAAATATTACCTTAAGTAGTCCATTCATAACTAGAGAAAATCTTAGCCGCTTTGATGCGCCACCGCGATGTTCGCGAAGCTGTGCACGACGTTCTCGAAGCTATCAACCACCACTGCCTTAAGGAAGCTCTGGGAGTCGCCATCCTTGTAACCTGTCTGTGATGGTGCAGCTATGAGCACCCTCGATTGCCCCTGTTGCGAGCATAGTCCAGGAGCTTCTACTCCAATAAGATGACGAGGTCGCCACCGTTTGCAATCTTGATCGCGCTCTCCACCGTTGCCATAGCCGAAAAGGCCCAGAAAATACCGCACCATGAAGGTCACAACACCCTAATTCATCCATCCAGTCCACCAAATCCAGCAGCGGCAGTAACATTCATCGACAAGCTTCCCCGCCCGCAAAGCCCGTGGGCTTGGGGGAGAATGCCTAACCACACTCCATAGTTCTACAAACGACATAATAGGATGTCGATTGAAGCTTGCTACTCTAGATAGTATCAAATTTAAGGGTCCCATTCATTGATCCTAAATTCTTATTACCGCATCTATGCTATCCGGGCGTCCTGATCCCACTGATACCTTCGATCCGGATTACGGATGTAGTATAACTCCTTTTCCCTAGTATACCTAGGTTTATCGAATCCTCGGAAAGCAAAAATCAAAGTGAGATTACTTAAACGGACCTTTGAGAGTTTTAGAATTCCTATTGCGTTTTCACCGGACCAAGAGTTTGCGATCTTGTTATTGTTGTTGTTGTTGTTGTTGTTGTTGACGATGGAGAGAGAGAGGGCCTAGGGACTTCGGTTTTAACCAGTAGCTGTGGAAAACATCTGATGGGAATAATAAATAATAATAAAGTATGGATGTAATTGTTAGAGCAAGATAATTATATGTGGGTAGTGCATCCATAATTGTTAGCGCCTCCGCAATCGCTTATAGAAATAACCTACTAGTATCATCCATATAAGAAAGAGAACTAATGATAGGCATCATGATGTCAGCGTTAATCCCAAGCAAATTCCTCACATACAGCCATACTACCCTTTCTGTCACTGGGGTTCCTATCCTGCAGATCAGTCATTACTCACACTCCCTTTACCTGGATCAATATTCGGGGTCTTAGGTACCTGACAAGTCTTTAGATTGAGGCAAGAGAGGATACTACAACCATCATGTCATACAAACTAATACATGATCCCATCTATGATAAATAACATGCACAAAAGCTACATGGCTAGGCCGAAGCCCTTAGCCCAAGGAGAATTACTCAAACATAGAGACAAAATCGACAATCATAAACATTGTAATAGAGATCATCAGGTTGATAGCAAATAGTCTTACAATGTCGTCAATTGGAGATGAAATCTACTATTACAAGTGGTGGAAGATGGCTATGGTGGTGGAGAAGGGTTTAGAGGTTCAGATCTAGATCTATTCCTCTGGCGTGGCGGCAGGGAGAGTTGAGGTAGAAAAGAAGCAAGATTGTGGAGTCGAGCAGGAGTTTCTCATCGCCCAAAGCCTCTTTATATAGGGGTCCCTTCACGAAAGGTGTTCTGTTTGACCTAATGAAGTCGGTGAAAACTATACAGCGGCAACTATATGGCGGCGACCCATATAGTTGGTCGTTAAGTCTTCTGGATCCACTTCACGACTCCTGGTTTCTTTGACGTGTTGAAAATATCATATCTTTGGCATTTATATAGTGATTCCCATCATCATACGTCATTATCTACGCAAGGAAAAATGGCAAGAAAGGATTGCATACCCCTTTGATCATTAGGCATTAGTGGCAGGTTTTAGAGAGATATTTCATAAAATATATGAATAATATATAGTTTAAATATGGACGTGGATGACTATATTTCACAGCCATCACCCACCCCCTGCCGACCATACGATTGAACGCCCGAGCAGAGATTAGTGTCCAGTACAGGTGCGTTGTAGTCCGATTTTTGTTCTGGTGTTTGACCGATGTGGTCGTTTTCCTCTCCTCGCAACAACCTTTCCCTGCACCCCCTCGGCCGGGTAACCAGGGTCACCGGCAGTGATGAGAGAGAGAGGTGTTCAAGTATCTATAGAGGAAGCAGGGTAATTTTTCGTCTAGATGTGGGTGTCCGATTTCCCCTTCTGCTCATGGCCATGGTGGTTGTAGGTTAGTGAGAAGCCCATGATTGTTGAAATAAATTGTCTACCTATTTTCATCAGTTGCGACTTTTAGTTTAGTTGTCTAGTGTATGCAATTCATTATAAATGTATTGTCTAGTCCTTTTCATCGGTACGGACTTTTCGTTAAGTTGGAAAGTGCATGCAGATATCATAGTAGGAGGTCCTAGGACCAAATCCTGCCCAACACAAGAATTAAAAATAAATATCAAACAAGTGCATGCAGTCTTACTCTGTCGGCAAACAAATACTTCGACACATTATGTGATAATGGTGTAAATGTCAAAAGTAGGATACATTAACGATTTGCAAAGAATACATGGATCTACTAAAACAGATCAAGGACATGAAGTTTTCCATGCGCAAGCATGATCATAAGACCATATATGATATGATATTATGATTAGTAACAAATGTGACTAGATTATTTGTACTCTAGTTCAAGTGAGAGACTAAATGTGATATGGCCTAGAGGCAAATAATAAATGTGTTTATTATCATATCTCAATTACTTCTTAATAGTTTTATATTGTGATATAATTGTATCAAGCCGAAACATTGATACACGTGTGTTATGTAAACAAACCAAGTTCCTAGTAGCTCTATTTATACTAGTTCATTGGGCAACCGATGATCAAGGTTTCCTGATCATGGATAATTTATGACTGTTGACAATAAGGTCATGACATTGATGAATGTCGTGATGGACATTAGCCAATATAATTATTGCAATACTATCAAGTCACAAAGTTCATCATTGCAATAGTTAGGAACGAATTATCATATTTCTTTGACTGTGAGATCATGTTTAATCACTGTCACCCGTAGGTGCTTAGACTGCATCAACCATCACACCGTAACAGGAATTAACATTTAAATTAAATTTATTGGGAAAAACTTCCCTATTGGGCCTAATCCCCCGAGGGAACAAGGCCCAAGAGGCAAGACGCCACTAGGGAAAGGCGCGGGTGGGGGCCACCCTGGCCGCCACCCCCATGGGCCGTGCGCGGGGCTCACCTGGCCCGGCCAGGCCTCCTATCCTCACGCGTACGTGCCTCCACCTATCCTTGGTTTAGACCCATCCTGGGACTTTAAAGGATGGGGTAGAGCTATTTTCCCCTCTATATAGAGGTCTATATGGGAGGGAAAATGAATGGAAATCTCTCTCTCTCTCTCTTGCAAACACGGTCCCAAGTAAGGACTACACATGTAAGAGACTGCTTCGTTGTGGTACACCGTTGTGCTACAGTGATTCCGACCAGAAGATGTACTTCCGCATCCCGGATGGATCAGGTAGAACGAGAGTCGTCGTCAAGCACCGGACGTGTGCGAGACCTCGGGGGTGCTTTCACTTGTGGCACCAGGAGATGTCGTGCCAGAACTAGGAGGTGAAATGCGACAAGCTTCACGACCTTGAGGTCGGTTGGATTACGACAACATCATCCATGTTTCTACATGAGTGTTAAGTGCTTTCGGTATACAAGGGTATATTACCAAAGTCTCTCTCCATTACACCATTACTCCTAAATATATCTTGGGCATATGGTGTTACACTTGTCAGGATTTTTTTGTTTTCTGTTGTGAACCCCTTCGAAACTCTGAAGGATAAAGCTTGCTATTTGGTGTGTAGTTGATGACTTGATTGTCACATGAACTAGTATCAGTGGCATGATACGTCGGAAACGTATTTATAATTTTTGATGCTCCATGCTTGTTTAGTATCTACTTTGCTTTGCTTTGTCTACACTTTGAGGTGTTTTTATATCTTTTCTGGAACTAACCTATTAACAAGTTGCCACGGTGCCAGTTGCCTGTTTTCTTCTGTTTTTGGTTCCAGAAAGGCAGAAAATTAATATTCTCGGAATTGGACGGGACAAAAGCCAAAGTCAATATTTTACCGTGGGGGACACGAATACAGAAGATGAGACGAAGAAGCAAACCAGGGTGGCCACACCCCCTAGGCACGGCTAGGGGTGGACCCGCGCCTGGGCAGGGTGTGGCCCCCCTGGTCGCCTCCCGGCCTCGCCTCTTTGCCTATAAGAAGCCCCCGATGCAGAAACCCTAAGTACCCGATCAAAACTCCACGAAACCGTCTGTAGCCGCCGCCACCATCGTCCCTAGATCGGGGGATCTGAAGTTCTTGCCGGCACCCTGCCGGAGGGGAGATCATTCCGGAGGTCTTCTCTCCGGTATGATGCGTGAGTAGTTCCACCTTGGACTATGGGTCCGTGTAGTAGCTAGATGGTTGTATCTCCTCCTTGTGCTTTCATGTTTAGATCTTGTGAGATCCGTTCATGATCAAGATCCAATCTATTTGTAATCATGCATGTTGTGTTTGCGGGGATCCGATGGATATTGAGATTATGTCAGTTTGGTTAATGGTTTTGTCTTTATGATTCTATCATGTCTGTGTTGTTTGTGATCTTGCATGCTCTCCATTGTTAGTAGCTATCTTGGCCGAGTAGTTGCTAGTGACTCCGAGAGGGGGTATTTATGCTCGATACTGGGTTCATGCCTCTAGTTTCCAAGGGAAGTGACAGAAATCTCTTCGGTTGTAGATGTGTTGTTGCTACTAGGGAGAAAACAACGGTCTCTTGTTCATGGAACAAGTGGATTGTTTATCTTACACACTTTGCTTAAAGCAGTTGTCTGTTGCTTGCAACTTAATACTAGAGGGGGTTCAGATGATAACCTGAAGGTGGACTTCTAGTCATAGATGCAGTTGGATGGCGGTATATGTATATTGTATTGCCCAATCGAATCTCATAGGTTCTTTCTAACTAGTATTGCATTGTTATGCCTTGCTCAGTTCCTATCAATTGCCCTGCTATAATTTGTTTACCCTTCATGCCATGTTGTTTATCTAAGGAGAGCACCTTTAGTGAACTATGGACCCTGTTCCAATCTTTACCATTGATACATCTTCCTGTTACTGTTTACTTGCTGCAAACCACCATTACCTTCCACACCATACAGTTAATCCTTTGTTACAGCAAACCGGTGAGCTTGACAACCTCACTGATTCGCTGGGACAAAGTCTTGAGTTCGTGTTGTGCAGGCTCCATGTTGTTTGCAACACCTGTGTGACATTTCCTTCCTCCTTCTGGTTCGATAACCTCGGTCTCTACTAAGGGAAACTTGCTGCTGTGCTCATCACACCTTGCTCTCGGGGTTCCCACGAAGTGTCCCACGACAATATTGGGTGCACGCATCAAAGATTTCTGGCGCCGTTGTTAGGGAGGCTAAGGACGTCTTCACAAGGGGAGTCCTTCACTTCGTTTCTCTTTACTTTGTTTTTAGTTTGCTTAGTTTCTTTTGCTTGGTTTTGTTTGCCTCTTTTCAAAAACCAAAAAAATTAGTCTAGTTTGGTTTGCTTGCTTTATTCAAAAACACAAAAAAAAATAGTTCCTACCCTAGTTGCTACCATGTCTGGTTTGGGGCCAATCTCTATTACACCTTTGGAAGATATCTTTACTTTTAAGCAAAAAAGTGAAGAGAGTTTTAAAGAAGCTTGGTCTAGAGTCACTGCTTTACAGAGGGAAAATGAGCCTAAGATGAGTCTTAGCATGATTATCAATAGTTTCTACCACGGTATTGCTCTTCGTTATAGATATGCTTTGGATGCCGTGGCTGAGAAAGATATTTTTCAATGTACTGAGTATGAAGCTTTTGATGCCATAATTAAGTTTATTACAATTTATAATACAACTGGCAAGTCTGATTCCTCTTTCACAAATATTTTTGCTAGGTTGAACACTCTTGAGACTAGTATTGCTGCTATGAATAGTTGCTATCACACGCTTAGGGCTTACCATGATTATGTTCCCATAAACTCTGAGCCTTCAAATTGGTTTCCCACAATCAAAGTCTCTATAAATACTACACTTTTTGATGCTCGCTGTGATATCATGTCTGAATTTTGTCTCATGCCTAAAGATATTTATGATTCTTTGTGTCTTTGGGGGATTTCTGAAGGAGGAGAGGAAATCTCTCTTACTAATAATGCCACTTTATTACCCATTGGAATAGCTAAAGGTGTGTTTACAAAAATCTCAAGGAAATTGGTGTCTACTGATTATCTTGTTATTGAATGTGTAGGAAAAGGACATATTACACTTGGAAGATCCCTACTGAAACACCTTGGAGCAGTAATAGATGTGGAAAAAGGCATTATGCATTTTGCTCCTCCAGTGCGCAACCATATTTTCCCTAAATAGAAGAAGAAAGGTAAGAAAGGAAAAGAACAAGAAGGTTGCTTCTTCATTTGAAAACACTTGATTCTTCTTGCTTCTTGTGCCTAACTTAAAGGCGTTAAAGAAAAGTACTTGTTGGGAGATAACCCAAGAGTTTCCTTGAGTCTTGGAAGTTATTACTTCTGTAATGACCTCTCCTTATCCCTTTTGTTTGCTTTTTGTGCCAAGAATGACCTCTAATGAGAGGGAAGTAAGATTTGGGGAGTTGCTGTCCCAAAACAGATTTCTGTCTTCCACCAAAAAAATTCATGAGGAGTATCTGTAACTCGGATTGAGCTGAAAATCTACAAATAAATCCCCAGTATGTTAGTAACTTTCGTTAGTTCAACACTTTTTGATTTGAGCAACAGAAGATGTTCGAAAAAATCGGTTTCTACCTGCTGGTCTGTTTTGACAAATTTCTGCCATTATTTGCATTTGTTTATTATTGATTCCTTTTTGAATTCTCTTTTGGGGAATTGAGATTTTTGAAGGAGTTTCTACAGTAGCTTGTGTTTTTAGTGAATTTTTTTGCTGTTCTAAAGCTTTGCCAGAGGTCTAATATCTTTTGAATACACTAATGTTGCTAACGAAGATTGTGTGAAGTTTTGTATGAAGAAAAAATTTCAGGTGTAGAGAGAGAATGATGTAATGAGATGAAGAATGGACAAAAGCTCAAGCTTGGGGATGCCACCATGGTGTCACCTCAAGAAATATCCAAGAGGTACAAGCTTCAAAGCTTGGAGATGCCCAAGCCATCCCCTTCTTCATCAATAAAAAGCTCAGGTCTGTCTAGACACTTCGTTTTTATTGTTTCATTCATAGTTGTGTTGTTCTTGGAGCATCTTAGTTTTTGTTTGCTTTGCTTAGGTTGTTTAGTTTGCTTGAATAAAGTAGTTTGGACCCCCGTTCTCGCTGTGTTGTTTTGCAAATAAATTGCTTGGTGTTGGAAAGGAGTAGTAAGTTCTTGCTTGAAAGTGCAAGAGGAGCTTGCATTGACTGTGACTTAGACTTTAGCATGACATGCTAGGTGTTTTTTTGACCTTATGCTTAGTGATTATTGTTGTAGCATGTCTTGTTCCAAACAATTGGGATTGCTTAGTGTGCCTTGAAGAAATTATGTGTTGTTTTAGCATGCAAAAGCATAGTATTGTGGTATTATACTTTGATGCTTTGTTTGGGTTGACTTGGCACATGCTCACACCATGTTATGACTATGGCAAGTCACCATAGACTCTATTATCATTTAGTCCTTGACTTGTAGTACCACTCTATGCTTTGATTAGTAATGCTTTGTTGCTATGCATGATTATGATCATTATTACTCTCTTAGTTGGCTGCTCCCAGTCTTTTGCTAGCCTCCACTTATATGAGTAAGCTCTGCTCATGCTTCCAACTCCCAAGAAACCAAGTTATTCCAAAGTGTCCACTATAAATTCCTATGCATGATGTGTTACACCATTCCAAGTATATTCTTGTTTTCAGCTATCTTCCAGTTAAAAAGTCTCTTTGTTAAGTGAAAACTTAGTGATTAAAGCTCTCACGAACTTGATGGCACACTTTATATTATTTTCCCATAATAAACTTGAACTATTGTGTCATCTATGTTGTATATGCTTGCACTTATACGTTGGAATTAGCAGAACCATGCTGTCATGGGGAAAGTTTTCAACATTGCACTTGTACTTTATACTCAGTTGATATCATGCTCTTTTGTCTATGAATGTCACCGGTGTGAAATAAAGAGGGAACTTGTAAGTTCATGGAGTATGTATTTTGTGTTAGAGAAACGTCTGGGCCGCTAGCCTAAGCCATGGCTAATCATGGTGGAAACTTGCAGCATCACCATAGTGAGCTATCTATGAAGCATCTCAATAAAAATCTATGCATATAGTAAATAAAAAGATCGCTGAGATGCTCATTTTCTGCTTTCCTTGTCATTTTGGTTATGGGATAGCTCCTGTACCATGTGCAAGGGGTACCCCGTTGGCGGTTCTCTATGATATGCATGTACTTACAATGACAAGAACTTACAGGTGACTGAAGTTGAGTAGCATGAGGTGTGGCCCTCATATTCAAGGGACTTGAGATTGCCAACTTATACTTTGTCAAGCATATACTCCATAGTTTGTTCACTTTAACCTTAATCACTTTAAGATGCTTATGATAGGGGCAATGAGGCCTGAAAGCTAACAAGTACCATAATTTTTGGAAGCTCTTTTTGAAACTTGAAATCCCTGCTTCCCTTTGTGAAGGGCCTTTCTTCCACCATTATTTGAGTCTCCACCTTCTACCTTTAGGCACCATTAAGAGAGCATAATTGTCATTCTGTGTGCAGTGTCCCAAAACTTATTGATTGATGCATATTGTGATATTACTTGTTCTTGTGCTATTTGTATCTAGTCACCCTTGTGAACTTTGAAGGTGTCCTATGCATCTATTTGCTACTCCATGAGGGACAAGCTGAATTCCACTATGCCATGTTTTCTGTATGTGAAACAAACAAATGTTTTTCAATGCATGTTATTCATGATGTTTGTTTGTAGCCTTTCATGTTGCATGCATAGTTACTATGTCCTATTGTTAGAACTCCATCTTTAATGCACATGTTTAGAGTTCTTTGATCCCAGCTTTCCATGCTTGCAAATGGTTTGATCTTGGTTTTCAAGGTGCATGTCACCTCAAAAAATTATTCTTTTTGTCACTTACCTACTCGAGGACGAGTAGAAGTTAAGCTTGGGGATGCTTGATACGTCGGAAACGTATCTATAATTTTTGATGCTCCATGCTTGTTTAGTATCTACTTTGCTTTGCTTTGTCTACACTTTGAGGTGTTTTTATATCATTTTTGGAACTAACCTATTAACAAGTTGCCACAGTGCCAGTTGCCTGTTTTCTTCTATTTTTGGTTCTAGAAAGGCAGAAAATCAATATTATCGGAATTGGACGGGACAAAAGCCAAACTCAATATTTTACCATAGGGGACACGAATCCAGAAGACAAGACGGAGAAGCAAACCAGGGCAGCCAAACCCCCCTAAGCGCGGCCAGGGGTGGACTCCTGCCTGGACAGGGTGTGGCCCCCTGGTCGCCTCCCGGCCTCGCCTCTTCGCCTATAAGAATCCCCCGATGCAGAAACCCTAAGTACCCGATCAAAACTCCACGAAACCGTCTGTAGCCATCGCCACCATCGTCCCTAGATCAGGGGGGATCTGAAGTTCTTTTCGGCACCCTGCCGGAGGGGAGATCATCCCGGAGGCCTTCTCTCCGGTATGATGCGTGAGTAGTTCCACCTTGGACTATGGGTCCATGTAGTAGCTAGATGGTTGTATCTCCTCCTTGTGCTTTCATGTATAGATCTTGTGAGATCCGTTCATGATCAAGATCTAATCTATTTGTAATCATGCATGTTGTGTTTGCGGGGATCCGATGGATACTGAGATTATTATGTCAGTTTGGTTAATGGTTTTGTCTTTATGATTCTATCATGTCTGTGTTGTTTGTGATCTTGCATGCTCTCCGTTGTTAGTAGCTATCTTTGGCCGAGTAGTTGCTAGTGACTCCAAGAGGGGGTATTTATGCTCGATAGTGGGTTCATGCCTATAGTTTCCAAGGGAAGTGACATAAATCTCTTCGGTTATAGATGTGCTGTTGCTACTAGGGAGAAAACAACGGTCTCTTGTTCATGGAACAAGTGGATTGTTTACCTTACACACTTTGCTTAAAGCAGTTGGCTGTTGCTTGCAACTTAATACTGGAGGGGGTTCGGATGATAACCTGAAGGTAGACTTCTAGTCATAGATGCAGTTGGATGGCGGTCTATGTATATTGTTGTATTGCCCAATCGAATCTCATAGGATCTTTCTGACTAGTATTGCATTGTTATGCCTTGCTCAGTTCCTGTCAATTGCCTTGCTGTAATTTATTTACCCTTTATGCCATGTTGTTTATCTAAGGAGAGCACCTCTAGTGAACTATGGACCCCGGTCCAATCTTTACCATTGATACATCTTCCACTGTTACTGTTTACTTGCTGCAAATCACCATTACCTTCCACACCATACAGTTAATCCTTTGTTACAGCAAACCGGTGAGATTGACAACCTCACTGATTCGTTGGGACAAAGTCTTGAGTTTTTGTTGTGCAGGTCTCCACGTTGTTTGCAACACCTGTGTGACGTTTCCTTCCTCCTTCTGGTTCGATAACCTCGGTCTCTACTGAGGGAAACTTGCTGTTGTGCTTACCACACCTTGCTCTTGGGGTTCCAACGAAGTGTCCCACGACAACATTGGGTGCACACATCATGGCATTAAACAGTTCAAGGATCAAATGAGGAAGATGTTCAACATGAGTGATCTTGGACTGCTGAATTATTATCTTGGCATTGAGGTAAGCCAAACATCATAAGGCGTATCTCTTTTCTAGTCTAGTTATGCAGCCGAGCTACTGGAGAAAAGGGGTATGGAAAAATTATAATTGAGTACAAATTCCAATGGAGGCAAGCCTACATCCGAGCAAGAACAGTAAGTGCCCAGAAGTTGATTCCACATTGTTCATGAGCATTGTGGGTAGTCTCAGGTATCTCATCCATACCAGACCTTTCAGTAGGTTTATGGAGAAGCCAACCAGTGAGCCCCTAACAATAGTAAAGAACATTCTGAGGTATATTAGTGGTACATTAAACTTCGGAGCGGTGTATCACAGGGAGAAGGAAGGGAACATGTAGCTAACAGGTTTCGGTGACAGTGACATGGACGGGGATGTGGATGACCGCAAGAGCACAGCATGAGTAATGTTTTATCTTGGCTCATCACCTGTCAGCTGGCTATCACAGAAACAAAAAGTACTGGCACTATCATCCTGTGAAGATGTATACATAGCTGCAACTACTACAACCTATCATGGTATTTGGCTCAGCCGTTTACTGGCTGATATATGACTAGATCAAAATTTGAGAAGGTTACTCTGAAAATAGATAACCAGTCATCTATCTCCCTCTACAAAATCCCGTGTTTCATGACATAAGCAAACACATAGATACGTGTTATCACTTCATCAAAGAAAAGGTGGAAGAAGGTGTTGTTGAGTACATTGACACTAACGATGAGCTTGCATATATCCTGACTAAACCTCTCGCAAGACTCGAGTTCATAGATATGAGAGAGAAGATTGGGATGACCCTCGTGAAGAAGGCCTAAGGAGGTGAGTATTAGTGTTAGCTCTTGTTGTAGTAGAAAATAAAGCAGCTAGACTGCTCTGTTCTTTTTCTGAATTCCATAAGTTACTATAGCGTTTCATGTGTTGTCGTTTATCTGTCAAATTTATCACTGTAAGAGCAACTCTAACATGCATTGTATCTCACCGCGCGCTAAAAATGATTTACCGCGCCAGATTTTGCATTTTGCGCGCTTGTGAATTGCTTTTCTAGGCGCTGTAAAATTTTGGGCGTGCAGACTGCGCAGCTATTCCAGAGGTGCTAAAATACAGCACGCGCGGCTGTTCGGCGCTTGCTCACATTATCACACAAAAACATAAACAAGACCGCAAATATGAAGCAAAATTTCAGTTGTCCAAATAATAAAATCTAAAACATAGAACATAGTTCAAAACAACAAAAGGACTAAAACATAGTTCATGCAAACACAAGTAAATCAACAATCACTTGTCTTCACCATCATCTTCTTCAGCATCATTTTTTGGATCTCCATCTTGTGCTTGAGTAGAATCAACCGGTGATCGTATGTCGTCTTTATTGTTAGTAGGCATAGATGACATCAGAGCTCCCATTGAAGCCATGAAACCACCCGGATGAGCCCCCGCACCACCCATGCCTCCGTAGCCTCCATAGCCACCCATGTTTGAACTCATCCCTCGCATGGCTCCAAAGCCTTCCATGCCATACCCCCCATGTTTGCTCCCATGTCTCGCATGGCGCCAAATTCACCCATCGGTGCTCCCATTGCTCCCATTACTCCTATTCCTCCCATGCCACCAAAGCCCATCGCCCTCTTTTGAGCTAAAATTTGAGCTCACATAAGGCTAACGTACTCCTTTTGTGTTTCATCAAGGTTTGATATGTCCATGAAGAACCAATTCTTCTCTTGCTCAACAAGTCATTGGTGTTCTTGCATGGCGATCTTCTTCTCCTCCAAGGCCACCGTTCTCTCTTCGGCCGCCACCCTTCTCTCTTTGGCCGCCACCCTCATCTTGTTCTCCAACTTCCTCTCCTCCGCTGCTTCCTTTCTTTCTTGCACCATAGCATCTAGGGATTTCTTGAAGTCATCATCACCATTCTTGCCCTTTGCTTTAGCTTGTTTCTTTCCAACTGCTCGTCCTCTTATGGTTCTCGCAACCGAATTAGGAGTTTCTTCACTAAAAGAATCTTTGCCAGCTGCAATGGCACCTTCCGCGGTTTCCTTGATTGCTTTTCTTATCTTAATTGGCACTTCCAAGACATCACAGTTTCTCCACTTCTCCTCATTTTTGGGCGGTGGCGATGTAGGAGGCTGGAATTGGGCGGCCGCTGCCACCATAGTGGCGCATACCTTCGTCTTCTTCATGGAGGTCCCCTTCTCCTTGTTTAGCGCTGATGCGCTGGCAGGGCGCTTGGCCACAGCCTTCTTTGACGTCTTCGCCAGCGCCGGCGTAGTGGTACCAGTCGTCGCCGCGACGTTTGGTCGGGGCGGGATGAAGAGGTGCCGCGCCAGACCATTGCTAGGGTTTACCGCTGGCGCGGCAGCGAGGTGGGAGGGCGATAGAAAGGGTAAATTGGGCTCCGCCATGGAGAAATTGGTATGAGGAAGGGGGAGAAGCCGTCCATCGTCGGAATCTCGCCGGTGCCGATGCGACAAAGGAGAAATCGCGAGTGCGAGAGAGGCGAAATCACGAGTGCATGATGGAATGAGCTTGGTGATTGGCGTTCGTGCGCAGCGTTAAGTTTTACCGTGCGCCAAATATCCTGGCGTGGAGCCGCAATATCCCGCGCACCCAAAAAATTAACCGTGCCGCGTGTCCACCGGAGGCGCCTTTTCGACGCCCACGCCCAAAAAGCAGTTTTTACAGTGCCACCATGTTACGATCGAGTCAGTGATGTTAGAATTATATTAGGAGTTTTCTCCTTATCTTCATTGTAACCAATATGGAGTAGTACTCCAATTGGACTTCTTGTCAATCTTGTAACAATCGGCTTGTGCCAAACTATATAAACACGCAAACGTACCAAGGCCAAGGTAACGTTAACACCAAAACCTAATATGGTATCAGAGCAGGCTCTTCCCTGACTTGCTGCCAGAACCCACATCGCCACCGCCGCTGTAGACCCTCTACGCCGCCGCCGTGATTCTGCCGTCGCCTCGGTCTCCGACGCTGCCGCAAAAGCTACAACCCAACAAAACCAAAGCCCTGCCGCCGCGAGATCTTCTATTTGCCGTCGCCCACAAACAAAATCTACAAAACCCTTACACAACACCCGCTACCGCTGCAACTTCTTGCCGCCGCCGCCATGTCTACCTCGACAACATCCTCGGTTATGGCGCTGGCTGCTGCTCTCGGAGCACCACCAGCCCAACTTCTCACCCGTGACAATCCACTCGTCTGGAAAGCTCTCGTTGTTCCTGCCCTACGAGGAGCTCGGGTCCTAAATCTTGTGAAGGGTCTCGAGACTGCCCCTGCTGAAGAAATCGAAGTTGCTGACAGCACCGGTAAACCGATCAAGATTGAAAACCCTGATTACTCTGCTTGGATCACCCGCGATCAACAGGTCCTACGCTACCTCTTGAACTCCTTGTCCCCCGATCTGTTATCGCATGTCATTGGGCTTGACACCTCTGCAGAGGTATGGAAGGCGATCGAGGCTCTCACCACTACCCCATCTCGCTCTCGGGCTCAACAGTTGAGATCGGCCCTCAATGATACAAAGAAGGGTGACCTCTCCGCTGAAAAATATTATGACAAGATGAAGGCAATTGCATCTGAGCTTGCTGCTGCTGGTAAACCACTGGATGATGATGAACTGATCTGGTCAATTCTGCATGGTCTTGAGGATTCATACAACACACTGAAGGTAGCTGTCAATGCCAACCCTAACACCACCTTGTCTGATCTGGTGAATCAGCTTAAAGCTTTTGATCAGTTGCATAACGCTGGAGATGGCGGTGCCGTGTTTATGTCCTCTGCTCACATGGCACGTCGCGCTACTGATCGTCCTCCTTCTCGTTATGATGACCGACCTCGCCAAGAATACTATGGACGACAGGACCGTTTTGATACTTATCGCCGAGATCGCTATGTAGACCGCCAGGATGATCGTGGTCGTCGCGATCGCTATGACGATCGTCGTGATCGCTTTGATGATCGTCGCCCTAGTGGTGACCGTGATCGTCGGTATGATGATCGCCCGCGCAGGCGTGATGATGATGTTGGGCGCCGACGTGATGATGATGCTGGGCGTCGGCGTGATGATGGACGGGATGATGGGCGTCGTCGTGGTCGTGCACCCACTCCATATGTTAATGTCACATGCCAAATTTGTAAGATTCATGGTCACCCTGCAAATGACTGTTGGTGGAGGTTTCAGTCTAATCGCGATCGCCGTGATGATGATGGAGTCCGTGGGGGTGATCGAGCTAGTGACAAGGGTGCTAATGCAAATGCAAATATGGCCTACTATGGAGTTGATACAAATTGGTACTCTGACACTGGTGCTACTAGTCATGTTGCCAATGATATGAGCAAGCTTTCTGTTCATGAGAAGTACACAGGACGTGATCAAGTTCACACAGCCAATGGCAACAGTATGCAAATTTCTCATATTGGTCACTCAATGTTGCACACTCCCCATAATTCTTTACATCTTAGAGACATCCTTCATGTTCCAGATGCTTCAAAGAATCTTCTTTCTGTACATAAGCTTACTCTTGATAATAATGTCTTTCTTGAATTTCACCCTCATTTTTTCTTGATTAAGGATCAGGCCACAAGGAGAACTCTGTTTGAGGGGCCATGTCATGATGGTCTCTATCCTCTAATGCCTTTATCCCAAGGGTCATCCAAGCAAGCCTTCATTACAATAAAGCCGTCGTCTTCTACATGGCATCGTCGCCTAGGACATCCATCCTCCTTTGTGGTGCAGCAAATCCTTAGGAAACATCGTATTTCTCATACCCCTGAAATAAACCCATATATTTGTGATTCGTGTCAATTAGCTAAGAGTCAACAGTTACCATATCCTGTGTCCACTAGTGTTTCTACTACTCCTTTAGAACAAGTTTTTTCTGATGTATGGGGTCCAGCACCTACCTCTGTTGGCAAACATTCATACTATGTAAGCTTTATTGATGATTATAGTAAATTTACTTGGATCTATTTGCTTAAGAAAAGATCTGAGGTGTATCAAGTTTTTCTTAATTTCCAGCAACTTGTTGAAAGGAAATTTGATAAGAAAATTATCACTATGCAGACTGATTGGGGTGGTGAATATGAAAAACTTCACAGTTTCTTTCAAAAAGTTGGCATCACCCATCATGTCTCTTGTCCCCATGCTCATCAACAAAATGGTTCTGCTGAACGCAAACACCGCCATATTGTTCAAGTAGGCCTCGCTTTACTTGCTAACGCATCCATGCCACTTAAATTCTGGGATGAAGCTTTTCTCACAGCCACTTTTCTTATAAACCTTCTTCCTAGCAAAGTCATAAATTCAGAAACCCCTGTTGAGCGTCTTCTTCACACACCACCCAACTATGAGTCTCTTAGAGTTTTTGGCTGTGCTTGTTGGCCTAATCTTCGTCCATACAACACCAGAAAACTAGCTTTTCGTTCCACCCAATGTGTATTCTTGGGCTATAGTCCTCGTCACAAAGGCGTCAAGTGCCTCGATCCTAAAACAGGCCGTGTCTATATCTCCAGGGATGTGGTATTTGATGAGAATGTGTTTCCTTTTTCTACCTTGAATCCTAATGCTGGTTCTCGTTTAAAAAATGACATCCTTCTTTTGCCTAATAATAATGGGGAGACACACATTGATGATCATATGAATTTGCATGTTGTGCCCAATGTTTCTAATCATGATAGTGTTTCTTCAGATATTGACATATTTGCAGATCAAACTCCAGTTCAGCAAGAAAATTCTGGCCAAAACAGTACTACAGCTGATATAGGTTCAGATATCGAGGCTGATTCCTCATCTGCCTCGGATCACTCGTCCGCTGACTCTGAGAGTGATTCCCTGCATGCACCCAATGAGGCATCCTCCCGCCTTGAGCTGTCCCCTGCACATGCAAGCGCTGCACGCTCTGACTCTCTGTCCCTGTTACATGGTGCTGGTCCTTCATCGCATGCAGCTGGCTCTCTCCATTCCTCGTCGCATGCAGGCGACAGCGACAGCTCTTCGTCACATACAGCAGATGGTCCCTCCTCATCGCATGCAGCTGACAGCGACCAGCGCACTACCTCTGCCCACATGCATGCAAATATTCTAGGAGATGGTGACGCCAGGGAGAGTAATAATCCAAGTGATCATGGCACTAGTACTAGTACTGGTGAAACTGGTACTGATGAATCACATCAATCCAATCGTGCAACAGATGATAATATGACATCAGTACGACTTGGACCCCGCACTCGGTTACAAAGAGGTATAAGACAGCCTAAACAGTATACTGATGGTACTATTCGCTATGGTATGTTTACTGCTACAGGAGAACCGTCTACTCTTTCAGAAGCTCTTAAAAGTGATCAATGGTGTCAAGCTATGACTGAAGAATATAATGCTCTCTTAGAAAACAAGACTTGGCGTCTTGTTCCTCCACATTCTACAAAGAATCTTATTGATTGTAAATGGGTGTACCGAGTGAAAAGAAATGCTGATGGTACAGTTGACAGATTCAAGGCACGGTTGGTTGCAAAAGGCTTCAAACAAAGGTATGGCATAGATTATGAAGATACCTTCAGTCCTGTTGTGAAGGCAGCTACTATTAGACTGGTTCTTTCAGTTGCTGTCTCTCGTGGCTGGAGTTTACGGCAGCTAGATGTCAAGAACGCGTTTCTTCATGGCGTTCTGGAAGAGGATGTGTATATGAAACAACCTCCAGGATTTGAAGATTCTCAAACTCCACACTATATTTGCAAACTTGAAAAGGCTCTTTATGGTCTCAAACAAGCCCCTCGAGCATGGTATTCCAGACTAAGCACAAAATTGCAATCTCTTGGTTTTGTTCCTTCTATAGCAGATACTTCACTTTTTCTCTACAAAAAGGCAGGAGTTATGATATTTGTTCTGATATATGTTGATGATATAATTGTTACAAGCTCATCTGATCAGGCAATCTCTGTTCTGTTAAGTGATCTAAAGGATGATTTTGTTCTCAAGGATCTGGGAGATCTTCACTTCTTCTTAGGCATTGAGGTAAAGAAAGTAAGTAATGGTCTACTACTCACACAGGAAAAGTATGCTACTGATTTAATTACAAGAGTTGGCATGAAGAATTGTACCACGTGTCCTACACCTCTTTCGTCCACTGAAAAGTTGTCTCTTAATGAGGGTACTCCTCTTGGCTCTGAAGATATTACTGAATACAGAAGTATAGTGGGTGCATTACAATACTTGACATTGACACGACCTGATATTTCTTTCTCAGTTAATAAGGTTTGTCAGTTCTTACATGCCCCAACAACTTCTCATTGGACGGCTGCAAAAAGGATATTGAGATATATTCAGGGCACACTGAAGGTTGGACTTATTGTTCAGAAATCTTCTTCCAGTTTGCTTAGCGCTTTCTCTGATGCAGACTGGGCAGGTTGTCTTGATGATAGAAGATCTACAGGAGGTTTTGCTGTATTTTTTGGACCAAATTTAATATCTTGGAGTGCTAGAAAACAAGCTACAGTGTCTAGATCTAGTACTGAAGCTGAATACAAATCACTTGCCAATGCAACAGCTGAGTTAATATGGGTTGAGGCTCTTCTTGGTGAATTGGGTGTGTCACTAACAGAGAAACCATGTTTGTGGTGTGACAATCTAGGAGCTACATACTTATCTGCAAATCCTGTGTTTCATGCAAGGACCAAGCATATTGAAATTGATTTTCATTTTGTCAGAGAAAGGGTAGCTAATAAACTTCTTGACATCAGATTCATTTCTAGCAAGGATCAAATTGCAGATGGATTTACTAAGACACTACCTGTCAAGGAACTTGATGAATTCAAACGTAATCTCAACCTTTCACAAGGTTGTGATTAAGGGGGGCTGTTAGAATTATATTAGGAGTTTTCTCCTTATCTTCATTGTAACCAATATGGAGTAGTACTCCAATTGGACTTCTTGTTAATCTTGTAACAATCGGCTTGTGCCAAACTATATAAACACGCAAACGTACCAAGGCCAAGGTAACGTTAACACCAAAACCTAATAAGTGAGTTAGTTAGAGGAGAGAAGCACACCGTGATGTGGAAGCGTGGGATGGCACGGACCGTGTGGATCATGGTGGGTTTTCCGGGGCTTAGTTATATCCTTCCGTCGGACAGAGAATAAAAGGAAGAAATCAGAAAAGGCGCAAGATAGAATAGAACGCGTACTCTATTTTCTTTGTGTCGTACTGCGTGCATGGATTTTGTTTGCGCGTGTGCTTAGAGAGTAGGGTGTTCTAGGTGGTCGTGTGTGTGATTCTGGCCTGAGAACCAACAGAAATCTCTTCCTCATATACGAGGAGAGGAGATCAATGTGGGCGTGTTCGGTTGCTTGTTTCCTTGTTTCTCGCATGGAGCGGGAAAAAATAAGGTTGTTTGGTTTCGCACGGCTGATGAAATCTTTGCATCATATGATTTTTAATGCGCCCCTCAGCCAGGCCCTGGAGGAACACCGAAATCGAACGTTTTCACGGAGCCAACTTCTTCTCGTGCTCGCGGGGAAAGAAGCTACACGCGCTCGTGCACGGGACGGATGGCGGGAACTCGTGAAATCCGGCGGGAGAAATTGGGGTTATCGCCCGCCGATTCTCCGCGGCTATTTACACCGTCCCTCCGCCGGCTCCAAAATCACCGCCTCCATTTTCCTCAATTTCAAGCTCCCCCTCCAAATCCTCTTCCTCATCGACGAGCAGGTAAGCGGTGCCTCCTATTTCGGCGGGTCTAGGTCATCTCCGGCAAGTCTTCCTCCTCGGCTATGTCGGATATGTGGTTCTCGTCAGGCGAGATTGAGATCGTGATAAGAAACATCTAACCGGACCGTCGACGGGAAAACAAAGGGGAGAAAAAACGCTTCGCGTCGCTCCCCCCGTGGGCGACCGAAGTGGCGGCGGCCCAACCCTACCGCACCCTCCCCCACCCCTCCCTCCCTCCCGCCGCCGCCGGCGTGAGCCACCGGGCAAAGCCCACGCGGCGCCGGCGGTGGCGGCTGCTCTCCACCCGGCGCTAGGGGAACCCAGACGGGGAGGCGGGAGCTCGACGCGCAGGGTCCTTCGGCGGGAGGCGGCGAGGCCTGGCGCAGCGGTGGCCGGCGAGCGGCTTCAGGGGCGCCTCCTGGCAGCTAGAGGCAGCGGCGGAGGTGGGTGCTCGCAGCCCTGCGGCGGTAGGGGCCCGAGATCCTGTGGGCTTTGGGCAGCGGCGGTTGGCTGCAGCGGCGGCTGGGCGACCTGGGGGGTTGTGGTTCTTGCGGAGACGGGGCACGACGAGGTCGCTCGGGGGTCCGGGGCGGTGGATCGAGGCAGCAGTGGGCGGCGGGGTGGTTGGTGGCGGCCGGCCCTGTTGACCAGATCTGGGCCAGGGCGGGCCCAATCTGGACCTGAAGGGCCGTGGTCGGCGGCCATGCCTTGGCTCTCTCAGGGAGGCTAGGCCCACTTCCCTGGCCCGTGTGTGGCTGGGGCCAGTACTGGGCTAGGTGGGCCTAGCGCTGAGTGTCGTCGGTCAGACCCTATCGGGGTCTGTAGGGCGCGACTCGCTGGCGGCACGGAGGTGTTGTGCTTGCCGTGGGGTTCGCCTCCCGCTCCTCTTTGCTGATGTGTACCGGCTCCCTTTTTTTTGTGTCGTGCTCGTCGAAGGGGGGACTAGGGTTGGTGGCCTGGGGGCGTTCTCGGACCGGTGGAGATCCGGCTAGACGGTGTCGGCGGCGCTGCCTCTTGGTGGCGGGGATCTGTGGTGGCGGCGGATCTGCTGGTGGACAGAGGAGTAGAGACTAGAGCTAGGGTTGGCGGCGTCAGTGACACCCTTGCTGCAGTGTGACGACGGGGCTTTACGGGTCCATTTCGGCTCGGCCGGACCAGGAAGGGTCTGGTTTGCCCATGTTGCTGCATCCGGTCGGCTATCGCCCTCTGGCGGTGGAGGTAGTTCCCTCCCGCGTGTTATCGTACTGCTGACCCCGCTGAAGTTTCTCCTTCTGGGTCGTACCAGCCTCGCAACGTGGTTCACGGTGAGACGGCGGGGGTGGCTGCAAGACCGTGGTGGCGTGTGCAGGTGGGCGGTGAGCTGGGTGGAGCTATCCAGAGCGTCCGGGAGCGTGGTTTTTTGAGAGATCGAGAGAAATCCTTGTCGTCTAAACACCGACGCGGTGACGCCCATGGGTGTCGCCGGCCTTCCTGAAGGGCGTCGGGAGTATCTCTTTCCCCACTCCCCGTAGCGTACCAGGGGAAACCCTAGGTCTAGTCCGGGTAGCAGCGTCGTTGTCGTCGCTTCCCTTCTTGGAGGTGCTGCTTGGTACGCGACGCTTCGGAGCGCTTGGAGCGTGGTGGGTCTCTCCGGAGGGCGCAGCGGTTGCGGGTCATCCTTGTTTTCGTCGAGCCGCTGTTATCGGCCTTGTTTTTCTCTTATTTTTCCTTTTCCTTTTCTTTTGTCTTTATATTTTGGGCGTTGTGCTGTCTGGCCCTGCAGCGGTCTCAAACGGTTGCTATATTAATATAGCTGGGCGAAAGCTTGTTTCGAGGAGGAGGAAACATCTAACCCTAGCTCTCGCAGCTTAGATCTGTTGCCATGTTCTACCTCACAGTTCTAAACTGTTAGCTCGTGTTCTAGATCTGAACCTGAGCATGCTGTTCTGTGAGGATTGCCATGTGTTGTAGGTAGGGTATAAGTAGAGTTTTTCCCGTAGAACCGAACACATTATTATCCGTGCTGCCGTAGGAGAAGGTTACGTCCTCTGATCTGTCTGCAACCTCTATGCTGCCTCTGCGTTATGTGCCGATGCCCGATGCAGTGGCCACGAGGAAGCATGCCATGTCATGGCCAGCATCTCTGTCCACCTTCGTCCTGAATCGGGTGGTCTAGTTGATCGAGAAAGGAGGTTTCGTAGTGCGGGGATTCAGACAGGCGAACATGCGTTTGGTTGCAGAGGATGCCTTCAATTTCTGTGGCCAGACAATCACTGCGAACCAGGTGTACAACCACATGAGGCACTGGAGAGTGCGCTGGATTAGGGTGATGAAACTCAGGAGGCTTGAGAACGTGTGCTGGGTTGAGGAGACCTCTGCCATCATGATGGACGACAAAGCTTACTATGAGCAATCAAGGTATGATATATTTGCACTTGCATCAGTTTTTGTAATGCTCACATATGAACTATATGTCATGAACTAACTATGATTCTCATGTAGCCTGAGCCATCCGATATCGAGATGTTCAACAAGCCCATTAAAAACTATGCTCAGATGAATATCATCTATGGTGCTCACATTCCAGCTGCGTCCGTCTCTGTGACCACGATACACCATGCTCTTACCCACCTGATGAAGCACAACGCACAGCGAGCAGGTATCTTGCCATGATCCATGAGCACAGGTTGAACTGGTTCACGGCCTTCTTGAATAAGTACTACCTCTGAGCAGCTGTTCGAGGGTGTGCTGGTAGCGGTGTTAGTGATGATGGCTGTGATGTGTATTTTGGGAGTAGCTAGGCTGATAAACTATGATTGCGGAGACCCCTGAACTGTTGTCTGTATATTTTGGGAGATGGTATTAGTTATAACCCCTCCGTATGTGATGAACTAGTGCTGCATCACGGGTAGTTGCTCGTTAACTCGTGCTGCAGCACACACGCCACGATTTATTATGTCAAACATGTGTTAGCATAAGCTAGTAGTTCTTTGAATTGTACTTTTTAAACTTTGTTCTCTTGCTTGATGATGTTGGATAAGCTCACCTCACTATTCAGGAGGTAGGGCTAGCAAGAATAATACAGCTCTCCAAACATACACCAATTTTCCAAAATCCATGAATGCATAAAACCAAAGAACTGAGGCTTGGCTTTTAAACCCCTAGTAAAATGAGAATATAAGGAATCAAACGAGTGACCCATTTAACACGAGAGGTTGTATTGCTACGTGCAGCTTCCGTGAAACCATGATCTCCAGATATGAGTAAAAGACACGAAAAACCAAACACGCCCTGTATGACTCGACTAAGAACGACCGGCCGAAAGGTGGCGAAATTCTTTGGGTGCCTATTCACGGCAGCAGAGCGGGAGGCCGTTATTGTTGAACCGGACGGCCGAAAAACAAACAAACATGGTGCGGTCTATGTCTGCTGGTGCGTGGATTAAATCAAGCAGAATTAATTAACGGGCGTCTGATGTAATGATCGGGCATCTGGGATGGATTGGTTAATCACTGCGTTAACCTTTCTAGAGTGGAGACATGGAACGGAAGAAAATAAAGAAGCCACGACGAAGAAAAGAGACGTGAGGTGAGAGCACCGGTGCCTATTTGATGAGTCCTCTAAAATAAGCCTTTGCCTTTCAGTGTTTTGTCCTTGTGGACATTTTTTCTTTTGAAAATAGACGTTTTTATTATTTTAAAGTAATGTTTACATCTGGCATCTGCATAACTAAGATGTACACATACACACAAACCACACGGAAAAAAGAAAACACAAAGTTGAGTAAAATTACAAAAATCACAAACAAAATCAGCGGCTTCATACTATTGCAGATCAATCCATAAATCACGCGGCCATCCATGTCGGAAGAAAATATCCCTCGTCGTGTCCTCCAATCGCATACACCACTCCACAAACAAGTCGCGAAACTCCATGATGGGGATGTGCCTATCGGGGTATACCCGGCAGGACGTTTCCGACTGGTCCAAGAACTGGCGAGTGGGCCTGCAAGACGGCGACTGGATTGAAGCCCAGCGAGGATCCAAGCGACTGAAAGCTGAAGGCCCAGGCGAGTAGATAGGCCCAGTCGGATTAGGTTAAACGAGTACCGAAGTTTTAACTGATTCGGTTGAGATATGTAAACCCTAGGGGATGTGAGCCTATATAAACCTCCCTGCAGGGCGTGTAGACGCACGTTCGATCATACACCTAAGCGACTCGCCGCCTAGCCGCCGAGCTCGCCCATTGTACCACCTTCATAATACAATCTAGCAGGAGTAGGTCTTTACCCTCCGGGGGGCCGAACCTAGGTAAAACCCTGTGTCTTTGCCCTCATCTCGCACCGCAGATGGCTGGCCGCCCTTGCCCCTCGTTCTACTACTCGCTGCCGATTGCAGCATCTGCCGTGACCATTCCCACGACAGTGGCGCCCACCGTGGGGCCTGGCCGGTCTGGCCGGTGTTCTGCGGCGAGATCCAATCTGCCCATCAACGAGACGGTCGCCACCGGCCGCATGATAGCGATCGGCGAGATGCTCCAAATCTTGCCGAGCAGCTACATCCCGGCGGCGCGACCCGTCACGCAGCGTGATCCTGCCGGTCGGCACGATCATCCTCTTCGTCAGCCTCACCGACGTCATCATCTCGGAGGATTCGGCTCGCATCCGCGAGTCGCCGCCACGCGATCGGCTCTCCGAGAGCCAGATCCGCACGATCCATCGCCTCGCCTCCGAGTACAATTCGGCCCACAACGACGTAGCCGAAAACTCAGCGGCCGCAGAAGACGCGGCCCTCAACGCCGACGCCGACTCGGCGACCCCGGCGTCACTCGCTGGGTCCATCACCGCGGCTTCACCTGCGGGCTCCATCACCCAGGTCTCCAACGTGGGAGACTTCGAGGACCCCTCCATCCTCGGGATCTTCGAATTCGACTCCGGGTCAGAGAACTCCGCCGACCTCCACGACGGAACCGGTCGCCACGCCGCGACCTACATGGCGACCGGCACCGATCCACCGGAGGATCCATTCTCCACCCCAATCCCTCCTAACGCCACGGCAACGGAGGTCGAGGAACTCCGCCTGAAACTGGCGGAGGCAGTGCGCAAGGAACAAGCCGAGCGCGAAAATTTTCGCCTCGAGCAGGTGACGGCGCAGGAACTATCGCGCTACCACCAGCAGTGGATCAGGTCGCGCCTGAACCCCACCGTTCAGGGGCACGCCCTGAACTTCGACGACGAAAATGACCCAGCCCGCGTGGCCGAGCGCGCAATCTGCGAGAACGCGCCACCAGGAGGAAGCGCCCGGCCCCCGCCATGATCAACGGCGATGGGCGCCCCACCTCCACCCAACCGCACACCTCCCAGGGACCAGCCGCGGATAGTAGTCTCCTCACGGGAGAGAGATGCAAACGGCCTCCCACTGTTCTCCACCCCGATGGACAACCTCGTGGCGGGCCGAGCAGCAGCCGACAACATCACGGCCACGGGCGACGGCGCCCTGCAGATCCAGTACGTCAGGGCCCTGCTCGCAAAAGCCGTCGAACAGCAAAACGCAGGCGCCGACTCGCAGGGTCGAGTATACTCGCGTTCGTCGGGAAGCAGAGCGGCCTCAAGCGGCCACCCAGCGGCGGCAAACACCCTCAACTGCCCGCCACCAGAGTCACTGCAGCTCCAACACTGACCCGCGAACACGACACTCTCCACCAACGACCCCAGGCCAACGACCAACTTCGTCGCCGCCAACGGTCAACCCATCGACGCCCGCACCCACATCATCAACAACCAAAGCTGGCGCGCACGCCAGCCCGATGACCTGCGACACACTCTGACCAATCGCCGCGACGGCGAGCCCATGGGGTCGCTCATTCGACTCGGCCCCAAGTGCTTCGGACCAATGATCCGAGGCGAGAAGTACCCGCCAAACTTCAAGGCGCCGAAGGAGATAGAAAAGTACGACCCCTCGTACGACCCCGCCGTCTGGCTCGACACATACCTCATGGCAATGGGGATCGCAGGCCACACCGACCTGCTAGCCGCCCGTTACCTCCCCCTGATGATGGAGGGGACGTGCAGGCAGTGGATCAACACCCTCCCCAGGACAGTATCGACTCCTGGGAAGAGATGCGCGACGCCTTCATCAGGCATTTCGAGTGCTCCTACACCCGCGCCACCACCATCGAGGACCTGGAGCGATGCGTCCAGGGACCCCGCGAGTCGACCCACAACTGGGTCCAACGGTGGCAAGAACTCTGGTACAACGCGGTCGGCATCCACCCGGACACTGCGATCCATTGCTTCAAGACCTCGTGCCGCTACGAGCCCCTGGTTGCCAAGCTCAAGCGACACTCTCGCACACTCGACAACATCCCCGACCTCCTCGAGATCGCCAAACGGTACGCGGAGGAAGATCCAAACCAGGAAACTGACGACGAGTCAGGAGGTCAACGCCGCACGAGCGGCAACGACATCGGACGACGGTCCGACCTACGCTACAGCAACACTCGCCTCACCGGCAAGCGCCGCAGTGACGGGCGAGTCGACTTCATCGCCAACGCCGGGCACGCGCAACGCGAGCCCAAGAGCTTCCACCGCGACAGAGGACAACGCCGCGACAGCGGCAACTACAAGGCCAAGCCAAGGTTCGACCCCGCGGCCCTCCTTAACCAACCATGTGCGTTTCATAGCAGGGAAGGGAAGCCCGCAACGCACACCACCGCCGACTGCCACACCCTCAGGGAGATCGAGAAGGCACGGCGAGCATGGGAGGACCCCGACAACGACCTGCCAAACGGCAGAAAATTCGGCAAAGTGGCCGGCTCGCTCCATACCTTCACCGGCTTCAACACGAAACACGAGAAGAAGGTCATCGCCCGCGCCGTCGCCGTCAACGCGGTGGCCCAGGTGGACATTCCCCAGTTCCTCAACTGGTCGGAGCAGCCCATCACCTGGAGTCGACAAGACCACTCGCCACGCATCGAGTACCCAGGTCGAGTCGCCCTGGTTGTCAAGCCTAAGGTGGACGACTACTGGCTCCCCAAGACATTGATGGACGGCAGCAGCTCCATCAACATCCTGTACCTGGACACCTTCAGGCGGCTGCGGCTCCCGCAGTCGATGATCGAGACGACTCACACCACGTTCCACGGCATCGTCCCCGGTCGGAAGGCGTACCCGATCGGCAAGGTCACGCTGCCAGTCACCTTCGGCACACCAGCAAACTTCCGCACCGAGCGGATCATCTTCGAGCTGGTGCCCTTCGACAGCCCCTACCACTGCGTCCTGGGGCGCCAGGCGTTCGCCAAGTTCATGGCAGCGCCCCACTACGCGTACAACGCGATGAAGCTCCCTGGGCCGTGCGGCGTCATCACCATCAACGGCGACCCCGACATGTCCGCCGAGTGCGAGGCCAAAGGAGCCGAACTCGCTGACGCCGTCATCGTGGCAGAGACCAACCACGCCGATGAACTCGCCAAGTACACGAGCGTGGTCAACAACGACGACCCCACCATCCTCAAGAAGCCCAACTCGGAGGGTGCAAACACCTCAACCTTCGAGGCGACGACGCACATCCGCACCGTCGAGCTGGTCCCAGGCGACTCCAGCCAGACGGTGACAATCGGGATGGGCATGAGCCCAGCATAGGAAGGCGCGCTCATCGAGTTCCTCCGTGAGAACAGGGACATATTCGCGTGGAAGCCTTCTGACATGCCTGGTGTCCCTAGGGAGCTCGCTGAGCACAAACTAAACGCCGACCCCAAAGTGTGACCCGTCAAATAGTCGCTATGGCCCTTCAATGAAGAACGCCGCCGAGCAATCGCCGAGGAGGTGCAGCGTCTACTCGCTGCAGGCTTCATCCGGCCAATCAAATACTCCAAGTGGCTGGCAAACCCAGTCCTGGTCGAGAAAAAGAACGGAACCTGGAGGATGTGTATCGACTACACAAACTTAAATAGCGCCTGCCCAAAGGAGCAGTTTGTCCTCCCGCGGATCGACCAAATAATCGATTCCACCGCGGGCTCGGAGTCGCTATGTTTCCTCGACGCCTACTCTGGGTACAACCAGATCAAAATGGCCGTCGAAGACGAGGAGAAGACGGCGTTCATCACGCCATTCGGAGCCTTCTGCTACACCGCCATGACCTTCGGCCTCAAGAACGCCGGGGCGACCTACCAGCGGTGCATGCAGGAATGCCTCGCGAGCCAAATTGGCCGCAACATCCACGTCTACATCAATGACGTGGTCGTAAAGTCCGCTCGCCAGGGCGACCTACTCGCCGACCTGGCGGAAACATTCGCCAACTTGCGAAAATACAAGATAAAGCTCAACCCAGGCAAATGCACCTTCGGTGTACCAGCAGGACAACTACTGGGGTACGTCGTCTCCAAACGAGGGATCGAGGCGAACCCCACGAAGATCGACACGATCGCCCGGCTCGGCAAACCCGAGTGCCTGCGCGACGTCCAGAAACTGGCCGGGCGAGTAGCGGCTCTCAGTCGCTTCATCCCCCGCCTGGGCGAAAAGGCGATGCCCCTATACCGCCTGATGCGCAAGAACCCCACCTTCCAGTGGGACAAGGAGGCGGACGACGCGCTCCGCGATCTCAAAAAGGTGCTACTCGCCGCACCGCTACTCGCCGCCCCCGCCGACAAAGAACCATGCTGGTTTACGTCGCAGCTTCCGAGCGCGTCGTCAGTGCCGTGATGGTCGTCGAGCGACCGGAGGAAGGAAAGGAGCGCCCAGTACAGCGACCGGTGTACTACATCAGCGAGGTCCTCACCGAGTCGCGCCAACGGTACCCCCAGTACCAAAAGCTGGTATACGCGGTGTTCAGAGCTCAGCGGCGCCTGCCGCACTACTTCCAGGAACACCCGATCACGGTCGTATCCCCAGCACCACTGCAAGACATCATCCGCAACCGCGAGGCGACCGGGCGGGTCGCCAAGTGGGCCGTCGAGATCGGCGTCCACAACATCAAATACGAGCCACGAAAAGCGATCAAGTCGCAGGCCCTAGCGGACTTCATCGCCGACTGGGAAGAGGCCCAGCAGCTAGAGAAGCTGCCATACCTCCATTACTGGAGCCTGCACTTCGACGGCTCCAAGAACGCGGACGGCGCAGGCGCATGGATCGTGCTAACTTCACCAAAGGGCGACAAGCTCCGCTACATCCTCTACCTCAACTTCACACCCTACACCAACAACATGGCCGAGTACGAGGCCTTACTCCACGGCATGCGAGTGGCCAAGGAGATGAATGTCAACCGCCTACGCTGCTACGGCGATTCCGACCTCGTCGCAGGGCAAGTCGCTGGCACCTGCGACGCCGTCTCCCCCACCATGGCGGCGTACCGCCAATCAGTGGACAAGTTGGGCGGACACTTCACAGGCTACTCCGTCGAGTGGATCGACAGGCAGAAGAACGAGGAGGCCAACGCACTCTCTCGCATCGGGTCAGCTCGACTCGCACCACCCGTCGCGTCTTCCTCGACATGATCACCAAGCCATCAGTCTCTCCCCCGAGGGAGATCGACATCGGAGTCCCGCTCCAACCAGAGGCAGCCCTGGTCGCACTCGTCAACGAGCCAGACGACTGGACCAAGCCCTACATCGCCTACCTGGAAGCCGGCACCTTGCCGACAGACGAGACAGACGCCCGGATGATCGCTCGTTGATGCAAGTCCTACACCATCATCGACGGCGAGCTCCACAAGCGTAGTGTCACCGGCGTGTTCCAACACTGCGTCCAACCCGCCGAAGGACGCAAGATCCTCCATGATATCCACTCCGGTGACTGCGGCCACCACGCCGACGCTCGCTCTCTGGTCGCCAAGGCTATGCGACATGGCTTCTACTGGCCCACCGCACACGCCGATGCTGTCGACATTGTCCAGCGGTGCGCCGGGTGCCAGAAGTACGCCAACCAGACGCATGTGCCGAGCTCAGCGCTCAAAACAATCCCCATCACCTGGCCATTCGCTGTGTGGGGCATGGACATGGTAGGCCCCTTCAAGAAGGCTCCCTCCGGCTACACCCACCTCCTGGTCGCGGTCGACAAATTCACAAAGTGGGTGGAAGCCAAGCCAGTTCGGAAATGCGACGGGAAGACCGCCACCAAATTCCTACGCGAGCTCATATATCGCTACGGGTTTCCAAACAGCATCATCACGGACAACGGCACCAACTTCGCCAAAGGAGCCATGGCCGAATTCTGCGAAGAGCACCACATTCGGCTCGACCTCGCATCAGTCGCCCACCCGGAATCCAACGGCCAGGCGGAACGGGCCAACCAAAGCATCCTCCACGGCCTGAAGCCGCGACTCCAAGTACCACTCGAGCGCACCGCCGGGTGTTGGGTCGAGGAGTTGCCCTCTGTCATCTGGGGGATCCGCACCTCGGTCAACAGGTCGACAGGGTTCACCCCCTTCTTCATGGTCTACGGCGCCGAGGCAGTCATACCCACCGACCTCGAGGACGACTCGCCGCGGGTCGTCCACTACACGGAGGCCGCAAACAAGCTCGCCCGCCAAGACAGGGTCGATCAACTCGACGAGGCACGTGACCTCGCTCGGTCACGCACCGCCATCTACCAGCAGGGACTCCGCTGCTACCACAGCCGGCGGGTGAAAACTCGCACCTTTCAAGAGGGCGACCTGGTGTTGCGCCTCATCCAGGACAAGAAGGGCATGCACAAGCTCTCCCCTCCGTGGGAGGGACCATTCGCCATCGGGCGAGTGCTTGGCAACGACGCCTACTACCTCATCGACGTCCGCGGGGACGGCGAACTCAACGTCAAGCGACCATGGAATGTAAACCTCCTACGGAAGTTCTACCCCTAGAACCTCATATATGTACTCTCCAGTCGCTGTGAAATAAAAAGAATCGGTTACCGCAAATTGCGCTCACTCTCCATGTCTTGTGCCACTCGCACTCGTAATAACAGTGTCCAGCTAACCGCAGAAGTCAACCTTTGGTACAGCGATCGGCACGGCTAAGTAGTGCGACGCAAGAGCACTGAGTAACCTCAGGTCTTGCATCGTCCATGAAAAACGCCTACCCGAAGCCCCATTGGAGTCGCCTCGCCCGACTGGTTTTACGAGCCAAGACAACTGCCTTCGCTTCGTACAGCGACCATGGTCCTCCGCATCCTCGGCATAGCGACTCGAACGGATAAGTACCACGCTCGGGGACTGACTACCAGTTCATTGCGAGTGGCTCGGGAAAACGCCAAGTAAGAGAGCATGCCCAGGACTCGCCACGCGACTGGCCCAACGGGCCAGGCAGGAGTGATGCGCCCAAACCAACGCGCCAAGTCCTCAACCACCCTCGAATCGCACCTAGAACAACCAAGTACCACGCTCGGGGACTCGGCCACCCGACCCCGTTCGCGCAAGGGAAAACGGTGAAGTATAGAGCGTTCAAGGGAGTCGCCCTGCGACTGGCTCTTCGAGTCCGGGCGAGTAGACAACAATAACAAAACAGTCAAAAACAACAAACATATCATACACGAGGTAAACCCCACAAAAGGGCGGACGCGCTCGGGGACTCGTTCAAACCACAATCACAAAACACATGACAAATTGCAACACAGACACGATGTCTCATTCAAAAGCATGTCGCATTGTCTCATATTACAAAATATGCCCATACGGCAGACCTGCTACTAACGCCTCAGGGCAAACTACCCTATTCTGCAGACTTTGACGACGACTCGCCAGCACCCCGACGACTGCGAATGAACGACGTGTATGGGTTTGACGGGTACGTCGTTAGTTCACCCGCCATCGCCGCGCGGAAAGGCTGCTCGACCTTGAAATCACGGTGCGGAGGCTCGGGGTCGTTAGGCGCGACGACCGTCTCCTGGTACGGAAGGAGGTCGCCCATTGCCCAGACACGCTCCGAGTAGACCGCGGCGCGGTCCGTCAACTTTAGCACCTCAGAAAGCTCCACCGCGCCAGTCGACGAAGGGTAGCCGCTCGTCACGTCATCGAGGTCGAAGTCCTCTGGGAAGTGAGCAAGCCCAAGGCTCAGCGCCGTTGATGCTCCGCGTCGAAACGCCGACCGCGTCATGAATTCAACTACCGAGGGCGCCTTCTCCAAGTACTTCCACACCTCGACGAGGTCGCTGGGAATCACCTCTGTGGGTGATATCTCCTGGAGGTATGCTCGGATGCACGTCGCCGACAATGTCGCCGAGTCAACGAGCATGCCCACACACTGCCGCGCGTCGAGCGAGCTCGCCTCTTCCGCGCTATCAATGATGCGACCTGCGAGTAGAGGACAACAGTGAGCACGTTGGACATCACAAACAACACAAGCTACTGGCAGAGGCAAGCGCACTTACCAATCAGCGGGCGGGCGAGATCCGTGATGAAGCGTTGAAGCGCCGTATGATCGTCCTGAAGCCCAGCAACAAGGGCGTTCGACACTTTACGATCCTCTTCGGCGGCCGCAATGGCGGCCTTGGCTCGCCCATCAGCCGAGCTCGCTTCCTCCTTCGCCTCTCGCAGCTCGCGCTCAAGATCGGCGATCCGCTTTTCAGCCAAGCTCAGGGCCGAGTGCGCCGCTGCCAATTCACCCGCGGGGACAAGTCCCTGGCGAGCTTCCTCCGCCTTCGCGGCAACAGCCTGAAGCCCTTTATTCGCTTCCTAGACGGTGGCCAGTTCCTTCTCCGCGCGGTGCTTCGCTGCCAATCGGTCAGCTGATTCACGTTGCAGACCCTGCACATCATTCAAACAGTTAGACGATGCGAAAAATCCTAAGTGCCCACCCGCTGAAATTCAGCGAGTGTGCACTCGGGGACTGGCACTCAAGAAAATTCCAAGTGCCCACCCGCTGAAATTCAGCGAGTGCGCACTCGGGGACTGGCACTCAAGAAAATTCCAAGTGCCCACCCGCTGAAATTCAGCGAGTGCGCACTCGGGGACTGGCACTCAAGAAAATTCCAAGTGCTCACCCGCTGAAATTCAGCGAGTGCGCACTCGGGGACTGGCACTCAAGAAATTCCAAGTGCCCACCCACTGAAATTCAGCGAGTGCACACTCGGGGACTGGATGCGAAAAATAATAACAAGGTGCTTAAAGGATCAGACCGCTGCAAAACACCGACCTGATCCTCGGGGACTGGACATACCTGGATGGCCGCGCCAAGCATGCCATGGAGTTGTATCGCATCCACGGACGTGAGGAGAGCTGGCGTATACCCACGACGCTGGTCGATTTCTGCATCGGCGACCCCATGTGCACGGCTCGATGGCGAAGTTCCAATCGCCGTGGCCGCTTTGGCCATAAAGCGTGGGAATGTCGCGATGGAGGCACCCACCCCGAAGGAGGTCGGCTCGGCCATTCCAGGCGAGGGAGCACCCTCCTTCATGGACGCGGCCGCCTCTGTTGCGGGCTCAGTCGGCGCGACCGCCGTATCGTCAGAGATCGTGACGACGTCATCGCCCTTGGCCTTCTTGCTGCCATCTGTAGGGTCGACGACCTTGTCCGCCTTCCTCTTACGGGAAGGATCTTCCTTGCTGGTGATAGGTGTCACCTTAGCCACGGTCGGGTGGCCCATTCTCTTCACTCCGGTCCTGTACATCAATCGTGTAAGCAAAAATAATTCAAGTGGTTATGGAAGACAAAGGAGGGTGAGGGTACTCACTTGGCGACTGGAATAAAGCGTAGCCCCGTGCGGAGGCCGGCCGGTTTCTCCAGTTCAGGGCCCAGTTGGCGACTGAGCCCCATCTCCAGGACGTCCCGTGCCCAAGACACGAACGGCTTCTTCGTCGTTGAGGCCGCAGCCGGAGCCTCTGGGATATCTTCGGCAGGGGCTTCCTTGCGAGGCGAAGCCGTTGCAGCCGGAGCTCCCCCCATCCCAAAGACTGGGGCGAATGGCGAAGGCATTGAAGCCAGCGGCACCTCGACGGTGGCCGTGTCCAGCACGGCTGTCGTCGGGGGCGCCTCGTCCTTGGCCGGGCTGGGGGCGTCGGAACTGCTCGCCGAGTGCAGCGGCGAGGTCGGCCTCATCGGCTTCGGCTTCCTCTTCGGAGGAGCCTTCGTGTCCTTCTCCTTCTTATTCTTCTTCTTCGACGGAGTAGCTTGTCGGCGCGAGGTGGTCTCCGGAAGTTCTTCGTTGTCATCGTGATGCTCGAGGCTTTTACTCGCCTCAAGCTCACGCTATCGCTGCCCGCGGGTCTTGCAAACCAGCGGGGCGACCTCCTCCTCGGACTCGTCGTCGTCGTCAATCTCGTCGTTCTCGGAATCGCCTTTGGCGGAAGGCGACTCGCCCATGTCCTGGACGGACGAGCTCGAATTCTCGTCGTCCGAAGGTGGGAGCCATCCTTCCACCACTTGGAACAGCTGCAAAGAATGCAAGATAAGATCAGAATTACCGCGACTGCAAAAACTGTGACTATGAATGAAGCGAGGTGATTACCGTTGGGGCTGGACGCTTTGCGGTGTAAGGGGCGACTCCAGCTTGTGCGTCCAGGTACACCGCCTGGGTGATCTTCTTCAATGCTGGGATGTAGTCCTCCAGCTTCCACTCGGCGAGGCAGGCCTTCGTCGAGTCTTCCCGGCCCGTGTACTGGTACATATAATGGTTGCGTCGAGCCAGAGGGACGAGCCGCCGCCCGAGCCAGCAGTTGTATAGGTTGATCGTCTGGAGGCCCTTCTTCTTCAGGCTGCGGATGGTCTGGAGCATCTCGTCAACGACCATCCGCTGGTCGTTGGGGAGCTTGCCGACTTGGAGACGGCGCGGCTCGGACCGGTTGGCGGAGTACCGCGAAATCGCTGTCTCGCCCTCCGGGGTCGCCTCGGCAACAAAGAACCACGACTTCTTCCAGTCGCTTGCCGCCTTGGCAGGCAGCATCAAGTCGAAAAATGAAGCCTTCGACTTCAGCTAGAAGTAGGGCCGCCCGCCTCCTCGCGGCTGATCCATCCATGGAACAGATCTTGCCATAGAGGGAAGTAGGGCCGGCAGCCCAAGTAGCACTCGCAGAACGCCACGAAGATGGCGAGCTGCTCGATGCTGTGGGGACCCAGATCCGATGGCTGGATCCCATAGTAGGCGCAGAAGCGCCGGAAGAACAGGGACGTGGGGAACCTTAGCCCCCGTTCGAGATGGCTGGTGAAGCAGATGAATTCTCTTTCTCGCGGGTTCGGGGTCGTTTCACCGGCCGCGGGGATGCGCCAGCAGCCGGCTCGCAAGATCCTGGCCTCCTCAAAGGAAGCCAGTTGTGCCCTCGTGCACTTAGATCTACACCAGGGCTCGGTGGAGAGGGCCATGGCGGAGAGATTTGTTGGGGGTCGGGGATTTCTTTTCGGCTGGGTCGCGATGCGAAGGGAGGCGAAAGTGCGCGCAGTCGGAGGAAATGGTGAGAAGGTGGTTCTCTGAATGCCTGTCATTCCCCTTATATAGCGGATGTTACCCGCCAAATCAGGGAACCGTTACCGCGCGATGATTAAGCCAAAAGTTACCGTTGGATTACCCCAACGGCTAGTTTGACCACGTTTAACGGTCCAACTTCAGCCACTCGGCTCGCCGACCCAACCACTATGACAGTGTTTCCCCGACTCGACTCGCCAAAGATGCGACCTGGATGACTGGTTTTCTCCTTTATACAGGAGCCCGCCGACGATTCGACTGGATGTCTACTCTGAAGCCGCATACTCCGACTGCCAGCAGCCACCTGCGCCTAATCGACGACGGCCTCGGGGACTACTGATGGGGATGTGCCTATCGGGGTATACCCGGCAGGACGTTTTCGACTGGCCCAAGAACTGGCGAGTGGGCCTGCAAGACGGCGACTGGATTGAAGCCCAGCAAGGATCCAAGCGACTGGAAGCTGAAGGCCCAGGCGAGTAGATAGGCCCAGTCGGATTAGGTTAAACGAGTACCGAAGCTTTAACTGATTCGGTTGAGATATGTAAACCCTAGGGGAGGTGAGCCTATATAAACCTCCCTGCAGGGCGTGTAGACGCACGTTCGATCATACACCCAAGCGACTCGCCGCCTAGCCGCCGAGCTCGCCCATTGTACCATCTTCATAATACAATCTAGCAGGAGTAGGTCTTTACCCTCCGGGGGGCCGAACCTGGGTAAAACCCTGTGTCTTTGCCCTCATCTCGCACCGCAGATGGCTGGCGCCCTTGCCCCTCGTTCTACTACTCGCTGCCGATTGCAGCATCTGCCGTGACCATTCCCACGACACTCCATATATTGGAGAATAGTGCATGATTGAAGGATAGCCGTCGCCCGATATATAACCTGCAGGGAAGAAGACAATGTTATTAAAATCTTGTCATTTCTACATAGCCATAGCGACTAAATAATGGCAAGCACTCTCACCCTAAACAAAGTCATGTATTTATCATCTATCACATGCAATCAGTTACCAAAAACATTGGCCACCGAACATGGAGGAGATAAACCAGAGGCTATTTGGATGAATGACCATATAGAGCAAGTAAATTTACAATGGAAGAATAAATGATGAATTGTCTCATCATGGTGACAAAAACGCATTGTATATTTGCATGCCAATTCCTATTTACAAGATTATCTTTTGTAAGAATTACTCCCTTACGGAGGTACCAAACGAATATCTCTATCTTTAGGGGAATTTTCATTTTCTAAATTTTCATTATCATCGACCGGAATATCAGGTTGAATCAATGCTCTATACAATGAGTCAATAGAAAATTTACCACTTTCTAGTAATTTCCATTTGAACTTATTCACACCGTCCGACAGCTGAATCGTGGGTAACCGTAATAAAAGATTGTTTCAAAATACCAGTAGAGTACCTATGAGGCTTTTTCTAAAAGACATATTAGGAGGATTAGATTTCATCACTGTGAAATGTGTATGCCCTTTGTGCCTAAAAATCAAATATAGAGCTGGATATTGTTCGCGGAGAGAAGTTTGGTCAATCCACTTATCCTCCCAAAATCTAATCTGCGATCCATGCATAATATTGAAAGCACCAAAATGGAAGAAATGTTTTTTGGACATCATTAGTACTGCCTAAAAATGCGAGTCACCGGGTTTCCAAACCACTTGAGACACAACTTTGGATCCCACATATTTTCTCCATATAATCGTTTGCTAGACACCATCTTTAGTCAGTAGTTTAAAAAACCATTTAACCAAAAGCGTGGTATTTTTCACTTTCAAATCCTGTATGCCAAGTCCAGTGTATTCTTTAGATCGGCAAACCACATTCCATCTGGCCAGTCGATATTTTTTTTAGTATTCCCCTGCTAAAAGAATGTTGATCGGAAATAATTGACATCATCCAAGACACCTTTTGGTAACTGGAAAAACGAGATCATATACATTACCATATTGCTGAGTATTGAATTTATGAGTACAAGTATTCCCCCAAAGGATAGTAATTTTCCTTTCCAACTATTAAAATGTTTTTGGAGTCTTTTCTCAACGAGTTTTCATTCAGCAATTGTGAGACGCTGATAGTGAATTGGTATTCCTAGATAGTTGATTGGAAATTTCCCCTAACCACAGCCAAAAAGTTTAGCATATAGGTGGGTCTCGTTTTGAGCCTCGCCAAAACAATACAAATCACTCTTATGAAAGTTTATTTTTAGTCCAGAGAGCTGCTCGAATGCTGATAATATTAATTTCAGATTCTTAGCATTCTCAAGATCGTGTTCCATAAATAAGATTGTATCGTTAGCGTATTGAAGAATAGAGAGTCCGCCATCAACAAGATGTGGAACTAATACTTCAATTTGGCCATCAGCCTTGGCTCTCTCAATAAGGATAACCAACATATCAACCACTATATTAAATAGTATAGGCGATAGTGGGTCCCCATGTTTTAGTCCTTTCTTGGTATGAAAGTAATTTGTTAGTGTCATTGTTTACTTTTATGACAACACTATCCCCAAACCCAAAAGACTGTATGAGAGCGCACCACTCCTCAGAAAAACCTTTCATACGAAGTGTTTACTTCAGAAAGAACCAATTAACTTTTGCATACGCCTTCTCAAAGTTAATCTCGAACAATACACCATTTAGTTTTTTAGAGTGTAGTTCATGGATTGTTTCATACATGATTACTATAAATCTAGGATGTTTCTACCTTGCATGAACGTCGTTTGAGAAGGACCGGCAACATGATCATCTACTGAATTTAGTCTAATCGTGGCAACTTTTGTGAACATTTTAAAACTAACATTATGAAGGCAGATTGGACGGTACTGTTGTATACGTTCTGCATTATTAACCTTAGGCAGTAAAATTATGTTGCCAAAATTTAGTTTAAAAAGATCCAATTGACCGACCTGTAAAAACCCAAACAAATTTATTGGGTCCTCCTTGATGACTTTCTAGAATTTTTGGTAAAACTCCGCTGGGAAACCATCCGGCCCTGACGCTTTGTTATGTTCCATTTGAAAAACAGATTTCTTAACCTCCTCCTCAATATAAGAGGCAGTTAGGAAGTTGTTTTCCTCAATAGAAACTTATGGGATATCCGTCGTTTGGGACTCATTCATAGAAAAAGAGTTTTCCAGTGGAGCCTCAAATAAGGATTTATAATAAGCTGTAATATAAGACTTCAGTTGCTCATATCCCTCAATTATACCTTTTTCCTGATTTAGAGAGTGAATAAATTTCTCCTTATGCTTTCTATTGGCAACAACATGGAAGTATCTTATATTCGTACCTCCTTTCAGAATGAATTTTTCTTTAGAGCGTTGGTATAGTTGAGTTCCTCTTCACGCAGTAGTCGGGCTATCTCCGCATTCGATTGGCTTTTAAGCTCAATTTGTTGTGCAGATAACGGTCTTACTTCCGCAAAATCTTCCAAGTCATCAATAATATATGATAGGCGTATTTTTTCCTTTTAAGAATACCAGCAGTGTGTCTAGCCCAACCTCAAAGGAACTTACATAAACATGCATTTTATATTCCATCGCAGTATAGGCGTTTGACTACTAATAGGTTTCTCCTAAATAGCCTTGACCATCTCGTAGAAACCATCACGAATCATGCATCCGAGTTAGATTTTGAACTCATTCTTAGACTTTCATGGCGGTGATTCAATAGATAAAAGTAAAGGAGCATCATCCGACAAAGCCTCAATACGATCTAGAGCGCAAACAGTTACCATAGGGAACTTCTCTTTCCACTCGGTATCCATAAGCACTCTATCTATCTTTTTCGTATGTTGGTTCCGGAAGACTATTAGCCAAGATAAATTATCTTCCTAACATTGTAACCTCTCTTAAGTCCAGGCTATCTATGACAACATTGAACAAGAAAGGCCAATGTTCATTGAAACGGCCCTGACTTTTCTCGTGGGGAAATCTTAGCAAATTAAAATCACCTCCTATAAGTATAGTATATGGATTATCCTTTGCCAGATTCACCAACTCATGTAGAAAATCAAATTTATAGACATCCTGGGCGGCCCCATAAACAACGACTAAAGACCATGCGAAATTATCAGCCTTGTTCTGTATATGGAGTTATAAAAAAATCTCCAACCGAACCGGCTAAGACTTCCATAGTCTCATCTCGGGCGCCCAACATGATCCCTTAGAACGACCACACAGCGAACGTGATATCCACGTAAAGTCCACTCTGCTAGATAGGCGATTGAGTAAGGCTTGTGAAAAATCATGTCTACCGGTCTTAGAAATACCTATAAAATCCAACTTATAATCTCTCACACAATTGGAAAAGAACAAATATTTAGCCAAGTCTCGAAGACCTCTACTATTTGAAAACATTCCATTCATTGAGAAACTATAGAAATTTTGGATACAGAGGGTCTCTTGCGAGACTTCTGGCTCTTTGATCGACCAAATGCTTTTAGCTCATACATAGAGGCCTAGTCTCATCAAATTCTACTTTTGATACTTCACCAACTAAGTGAGAAAAGAGTTGACCATCTATTGTGGCATGCAACTCCTCCTCCTTCATTGGGGAATAATCAGGAACAACAACAACCTTAGGAGTAACTCTTAGATGGTCAACCTCCATGTGTCGCAAAAAATTAGAAGAAAAAAGAACCCCCTGTGCAGATATACCCAAACTAACGCCAACATTGGCTAGCTTAGAAGTAATAACAAGAGTAGAAAAACAAATAAAGGAACATTGGCTAGCTTAGAAGTAATAACAAGAGTAGAAAAACAAATAAAGGATTTCGATGAGCTCATTATACCAGGCAAATCAAAATTCTTCTCAGCGTTACGACGCATCGCCTTGACCAAAGAGTTTTCATCCATCGCGGACACACTAGCGACATCAACCCCGTGGCGAGTGCTCCGCCTGAAAGGAGTACTACCTTCCTGTACAACGGTCGATGTAGCAGCCGGAGTAGTCTAAGCACGCATCGGAGAAAGGGGCAGCCCCAACCCCTCCTGGGTACGGCCACCCCATCCACCAACGACCCAGGCTTGGCCGCATGAGTCTCCGAGGAAGGCCCCTCGTCAACATGCATCCCCTGGTCCTCCCTGACCGCACCCGGCAGCCCTAACGAGTCTAGGTGCACACTCCTAGAGCCACTGTCGTGGGCAGCCGACCTCTGCTGGGTCAGCCTCGCAAAGTCTGCATCCACGCGCCCGCCTCCAACATCGCGGGCAGCCGACCCCTCCTAGATTGGCTTCCACGAACACACCATAGGGACAACCTCCTCGAGCACTAGCTGAGGCCGGTCACGAGGAATATATCTACCCATAACATGTGTCCTAGACCGCGCTGGAGAAGCATAACGAGCCCTCTGAACAACCATAGAGGCTTCCTAGATAGCCTCCTACAACTGAGCCTGTGAAACACATGGTGATGACGAAGTGGCCCTTCCACGGAGGGGAGAGTCCACGGATAACGCTGCCACCAATTCCCTTCCACGAGGGGTAGTTGTAATAGCATTAAAAGGAGTGACATCAAACACCACTCACGTCCCTTGCCTAGAAGAGGGCAGCTCCGAACCCCCTGCCCAGGCAACGCCGCCGAAGAACCGGAGCCACTGAGCCAGCCACATGTGTGCCACTGACCAGATCAGAAGTATCCATAACATCATAAGATGGCTTCTCATTAGCATCATCATCCCCTTTCCTTCAGAAGAAAGGAACAAACTCAGGCTTCAGAATATATCCAACATGTTCCAACCAGTAGAGAAACTCATAGGCCTTAAGCTCGACCATGGCATCAGACAAAATATAATTACCCAACGCGTCATGCAACTTCAAGAAAACCTTAGTATCATGCATAGCCACAAGAATCCGAACTACCCCACACTTCCGCAAGCTGAACAAATCAACATTAAGAGTAGTCCCCATAAGACCTCCAATAGCCCATAAACCCAAAAAATGAGCGCAAAGTGTGTGGTACCCCTTTGACATGTAGCCAAACCTGTAAAGTGTGTGGACTTCCTCCGTCCCGTATGCAGAAAACGTAAGTTGAGAGGAACATAGAGTCACCGACATATGAACCCCATCAATTCTGTCAAGGTACTAAAAAGATGGGAAGCTCACTAAGAAAGAAGACTCTCCATAAGGCATAACCTCCCACTTCCACTGCTTCCGAACAACACATTTCGTATCAATCAGTCGCTGAACAACATCCCTAGAAACCATCTGTCCAGTAATTTGCACAAGACTGATAGGGGTATGGTTAGGCACCAAATGATCACAAACCACAACATCAGGAAACTGAGTAAACAAAGTCTACTCACTGCCAATGCCAGCCATGTAAGGGGTAAGGCGTGTCTGTTTCAGAACAGGGCATCTCAAGGTGGGGTGGGCGGAGGTATCACGGATGTAGCAGTAATGTATGACCTTACAGTCCTTAGACGCATGAGTATTAACTTCACAATTCAAGCATCGAACAAACTTTTTATTCTTCTTACCAACAGTAGCTGTTACATGAGGTACCTGCGGAGTGTCAACATGAGGGATACAGCCTTGGTTTTGTTGCTGAGCCTGCGAGTTGACCGGATGCGTGTACGGAGAAACATACGCACCAGGCACCTACATTTGAGGGTACCCATATTACTGTGATCCCAATTGTTGGGCCACTAACTGAGGATCAGACTATACTTGATTCACCTGTGGCTGATACGTCGGAAACGTATCTATAATTTTTGATGTTCCATGCTTGTTTAGTATCTACTTTGCTTTGCTTTGTCCATACTTTGAGGTGTTTTTATATGTTTTCTGGTACTAACCTATTAACAAGTTGCCATAGTGCCAGTTGCCTGTTTTCTGCTGTTTTTGGTTCCAGAAAAGCTAGTAAGGAAATATTCTCGGAATTGGACGGGACAAAATCCAAAGTCAATATTTCACCGAGGAGAACACGAAGTCCAAAGGAGAGACGGAGGGGAGCCACAGGGCAGCCGCACCCCCCAGGAGCGGGCCCACCCTAGGCCGTGCCTGGGCAGGGTGTGGGCCCCCTGGACGCCCTCCTGCCTCACCTCTTCGCCTATAAGAAGCCCTCGATGCCTCAACCCTAAGTACCCGATCAATATTCCATGAAACCGTTTGTAGCCGCCGCCACCATCGTCCCTAGATCGGGGGGATCTGAAGCTCTTCCCGGCACCCTGCCGGAGGGAAGATCATCCCAGAGGCCTTCTTCTTCATCATGCCAGCCTCCGGTATGAAGCGTGAGTAGTTCCACCTTATACTATGGGTCCATGTAGTAGCTAGATGGTTGTATCTCCTCCTTTGTGCTTTCATGTCTAGATCTTGTGAGCTTCGTTCATGATCAAGATCTCATCTATTTGTAATCATGCATGTTGTGTTTGCAGGGATCCGATGGATATTGAGATTACTATGTCAGATTGATTAATGGTTTTGTCTTATTGATTCTATCATGTCCGTGTTGTTTGTGATATTGCATGCTCTCCGTTGTTAGTAGCTATCTTGGCCAAGTAGTTGCTAGTGACTCCAAGAAGGGGTATTTATGCTCGATAATGGGTTTATGCCTCCATTTAATCTAAGGGAAGTGATAGAAATCTCTAAGGTTGTAGATGTGCTGTTGCTACTAGAGAGAAAACAACGGTCTCTTTTTCATGAAACAAGTGGATTGTTTAGCTTACACACTTTGCTTAAAATAGTTTTCTGTTGCTTGCAACTTAATACTGGAGGGGGTTCGAATGATAGCCCAAAGGTGGACTTCTAGTCATAGATGCAGTTGTATGGAGATCTATGTATCTTGTTGTATTGCCCAATCGAATCTCATAGGATCATGATGTATAGTATTGCATTTTTATGCCTTGCTCAGTCCTGTCAATTGCCCTATTGTAATTTGTTTACCCTGCATGCCATGTTTGTTTATCTAAGGAGAACACCTCTAGTGAACTATGGACCCCCGTCCAATCTTTACCATTGATACATCCTCCACTGTTACTGTTTACTTTCTGTTAACCACTATTACCTTCCACACCATACAGTTAATCCTTTGTTACAGCAAACCGGTGAGATTGACAACCTCACTGTTAGTTGGGGCAAAGTCTTGGTATTGCGTTGTGCAGGTTTCCAAGTTGCTTGCAACACCTTTAAGACGTTTCCTTCCTCTTACTGGTTCGATAACCTCGGTTTCTTACTAAGAGAAAACTTGCTGCTATGCTGCTTCACACCTTGATCTTGGGGTTTCCCGATGAAGCGCTTCATGTTGATATAGCGCCATCATCAAGATCTTTCTGGCGCCGTTGCCGAGGAGGCTAAGGACGTCTTCACAACCTTTCTTTACTTTGTTTTTGGTTTGCTTAGTTTCTTTTGCTTGGTTTTGTTTTCCTCTTTTTATCAAAAACTCCAAAAAAAATAGTTTAGTTTGGTTTGCTTTCTCTTATCAAAAACACAAAAAAATTAGTTCTTGCTCTAGCTCACCATGTTGTTCTCCAAGTTCACCCTGAAGGACCTTTCGATAGGTAGTGGCTCTATAATTGGGAAAGAAAATATTGAAGAACTCTTTAATCATGTTAGCAAGCATGAGGATATTGAGGATAGATCTATAGAAGAACTTGCTCCTAATTATTAAATTGCTGCAGTTTCTTCAGTTCATATGTTGGAGGCTAGGTTTGTTAACCTTAACCTCATGATGCAAATTTTGTTCCTTAAACTAAAACAAGAAAAAGATGCTGAAAAGAGAGAATTTATCTTTGAAACTTTAATAAAAGAGTTCAATGATGTTTCTAAGGAAGCCAAAAAGGTCTTTGAACGTTTTAATATGCTAGGCTCATGTGTAGATTTTTGGGTACTTTAGATAAAACAAAACCTAGAGAGGAATTTAAGATACCCATACCCTTTAAACTTGTTGGAATGCATGAAGCCTTAGAAAAGAATTTTGATTGGATTGTTCCTAAAAATCCTTTTGATGAAAGTAGTGAACCAAAGAGATATCAGAAGGGATCCTCCAAAACTACCTTTCCTAGTTTAAGAGATTGCAAGTATTGATCTTAATTCTTCATTTGAAAATACTCGATTTCTTGCTTCTTGTGCCTAACTTAAAGACGTTAAAGAAAAGTACTTATTTGGAGATAACCCAAGAGTTTTCTTGAGTCTTGGAAGTTATTACTTCAGTAATGACCTCTCCTTATCCTTTTTGTTTGCTTTTTGTGCCAAGAATGACCTCTAATGAGAGGGAAGTAAGATTTGGGGAGTTGCTATCCCGAAACAGATTTTTGTGCTCCACCATAAAAATTCGTGAGGAGTCTATGTAAGTCAGATTAATCTGAAAATTTACAAATAAATCCCCCAGTATGTTAGCTAACTGTCGTTAGTTTTATTTGAGAAACATAAGGTCTTCGAAAAAACGGTTTCTACCCGCTGGTCTGTTTTGAGAGATTTCTGCCATTATTTGCATTTGCTTCTTATTGATTCCTTTTTGGGTTCTTTTTGGTAAATTGAGATTTTTGAGGGAATTGATACAGTAGCTTGTTTTTTTAGTGAAAGTTTTACTGTCTAAAGCTAAACCCAAGGGACTATTATCTTTTGAATACACTAATGTTGCTAATGAAGATTGTGTGAAGTTTTGTATGAAGAAAAAATTTCAGGTGTAGAGAGAGAATGATGTAATAAGATGAAGAATGGACAAAACCTCAAGCTTGGGGATGTCACCCTGGTGTCACTCTAAGAAATATCAAAGAGGTACAAGTGTAAAATCTTGGGGATGCCCAAGGTATCCCCTTCTTCATCAATAAAAAGCTTAGGTCTTTCTAGACACTTCGTTTTTATTGTTTCATGCAATGTTGTGTTGTTCTTGGAGCGTCTTAGTTTTCGTTTTCTTTGCTTAGTTTGTTTAGTTTGCTTGAATAAAGTAGTTTGGACCCCCATTCTCACTGTGTTGTTTCAAATAAGTTGATTGGTGTTGGAAATGAGTAGAAAGTTCTTACTTGAATAGTGCAAGAGGAGCTTGCTTTGACTGTGACTTAGACTTTAGCATGTCATGCTAGGTGTTGTTTTGACCTTATGCTTAGTGATTATTGCTGTAGCATGACTTGTTCCAAAAAATTGGGATTGCTTAGTGTGCCTTTGCTGTAGCATGACTTGTTCCAAACAATTGGGATTGCTTAGTGTGCCTTGAAGGAATCATGCGTTGTTTTAGCCTACAAAAGCATAGTATTGTGGTATTCTCCTTTGATGCTTTGTTTGGGTTGACTTGGCACATGCTCACACCATGTTATGACTATGAACAAGTCACCATATCCACTATGATCATTTAGTCCTTGACTTGTAGTACCACTCTATGCTTTGATTAGTAATGTTTTGTCGCTCTGCATGATTATGGTCATTATTGCTCTCTTAGTTGGTTGCTCCCAATCTTTTGCTAGCCTCCACTTGTATGAGTAAGATATACTCATTCTTCCAACTCCCAAGAAACCAAGTTATTCCAAAGTGTCCACTATAAATTCCTATGCATGGTGTGTTACACCATTCCAAGTAAATTATTGTTTTCATCTATCTTCTAATTAAAAAGTATTTTGTTATGTGAAAACTTAGTTTTTAAAGCTCTCACGAACTTGATGGCACACTTTATATTTCTTGCCCTAATAAACTTGAACCATTGTGTCATATATGTTGTATATGCTTGCACTTATACGTTGGAATTAGCAGAACCATGCTGTCAAGGGGAACGCTTTCAACATTGCACTTGTACTTTGTATATAGTTGATATCATGCTCTTTTGTCTATGGATGTCGTCGGTGTGAAATAAAAGGGGAGCTTGTAAGTCTATGGAGTTATGTATTTTGTGTTATAGAAACGCCTAGGCCGCTAGCCTAAGCCATGCCTAATCATGGTGGAAACTTGCAGCATCACCATAATGAGCAATCTGTGAAGCATCCTCAATAAAAACCTATGCAAATAGAAAATAAAAATATTGCTGAGATGCTCATTGTCTGCTTGCCTTGTCATTTTGCTTATGGGATAGCTCCTGTACCATGTGCAAGGGGTACCCCGTTGGTGGTTCTCTATGATACACATGTACTTACTATGACAAGAACTTACAGGTGACTAAAGTTGAGTAGCATGAGGAGCGGCCCTCATATTCAAGGGACATGAAATTGCCAACTTATACTTTGTCAAGCATATATTCCATAGTTTGTTCACTTTAACCTTAATCACTTCAATATGCTTATGATAGGGGAAATGAGGGCTGAAAGCTAACAAGTACCATAATTTTTGGAAGCTCCTTTTGAAACTTGAAATCCCTGCTTCCCTTTATGAAGGGCCTGAGTCTCCTCCTTCTACCTTTAGGCACCAGTTAAGAGAGCATAGTTGCCATTCTTAGTTCTATGTGCATTGTCCCAAAACTTATTTGACTAATGCATATTGTTGATATTACTTGTTCTTGTGCTATTTGTATCTAGTCACTCTTATGAACTTTGAAGGTGTCCTATGCATCTACTTACTACTCTATGAGGGACAAGCTGAATGCCACTATGCTATGTTATTTGTATGTGAAACAAACAAAAGTTTTTCAATGCATGTTATTCATGATATTTGTTTGTAGCCTTTCATGTTGCATGCAAAGTTACTTTGTCTTAATGTTAGAACTCCATCTTTCATGTTCATGTTTAGAGTTCTTTGATCCCAGCTCTCATTTCTTGCAAATAGTTTGATCTTGATTTTGATGGTGCATGTCACCTCAAAAATTATTATTTTTATCACTGTCACATCCCAAGATTTTCCAAATCTTGTAATATGAAAAACAAATAAACAAAATAAATTATTGTTTAATTTTAGGGTGAAAAGAAACTTTTTGGAAACTTGAAATCCCATCTTGAACAAACTTTGGTAAAAGTTTGAATTCAACAAAAATCCAAATCAAGGGAAATGCATTCCTCAATGAATGTATCTGGAAATTTAATCATTTGGAAAATAAATCCAAAACCCTAAACCCTAATGGAAGAAAATCATTTTCTAAAGTTATCTCCAAATCTATGGATTTGATCCATACCAAAATTGATCAACAAATATTCACAAAGGATCAAGAAAGACCATAGAAGTTGGTTTCACTCAAATTGGAACCATAAATAAAATCTTATGAATATAATAAGATAAGGAAATTGAATTTCCAAAGCTAATAAAGCCCTTACCAAAAACCCATACCAATTGGTGAACAAATAAAACTTAAAGGGATTTAAAAGTTAAAACATTTAATAAAGGAAAATAAAATATTTTGGAAACACTATTTTAGATCTTTAAAATAAAGAGTTTTTGGTTTTCAAAAGCAAAGATAGAATTATAAATAAAGATTATATTTTAAAGAGCCAAATTAATTTTGGCCAAGCTTTTATAATAAAATAATTTGTTTTGATAAAATGAGTAAAGGTTTATTTAAATAAAATAATAAGGATTTAAATATCCAATTTTATTAAAGTAAAGGCTTTTTCTTTTTAAATAAACACTAAAACTTATTATTTTATTTTAATAAGTTTTCCAAAGGTTTTTGAATAAAACATACTGAAAAGGTTTTTGGTTTGGTTTATATTTCAAATAGAGTTCTAAAAATAAATTAAACCCTATTTTGAAAATAAAGACTAAAGTCTTTTTATTTAATTATTAATAGATCCTAAAAAGGATAAAAATTATTTTGTTTTTGACTTTGGTTTTATATTCTCAAATAAACTTACTGAAGTATTTTGGTTTTATTTTAGATTTCAAATAAATATTCTAATAAAACAAATCTTATTTGAAGTAAATGAATAAGGCCCATTTTATTTAATTGTTAATGGACCAAAAATAAAGATGTTATTTTATTTTAAACAAGATTTCCAAATATCTATTATTTTCAAATAAAACCTACTGTTTTGGTTTTGAAAATATTTGGATTTCAAATGGAGGTTTTAATATTAAACAACAAACTCTATTTGATTAATAAACCATGTCCATTTATATTAATTATTAATGGACTCTATTATCAAAATTATTACTTTGACCTTGGTTTTTGGTTCCGGTTACTGAACAGAACCAAGTCAAACTTTCAAAGATTTGGTGATGGTTTGAATTGATTTGAACCTTGTTTGTTTGTTTGAAATTCAAAATAGGAAATAGAAGTAGAAAAAGGAAAAAGATCCAGAAACAGAAAAAAATAAGAAAAGGACAACCCAACCCATCAGCCCACTAAGGCCCAGCAAACCAGCCCAGTTTTTCTTCCCGAAGAAAACGATTCGCACGCAATATCAAACCCACAGAGAGAATGACCAGTGGACCCTCCCCTCCTTTCTTTTCCCGCTGACGACTGGACCCCACTATCCCTGTTCATCGTCCTCACCCGCACGACCCCTTCTCCCTCCCTCGACGCCGTTACCTGCTGTGATTCCGTGGATTCAATACGCCATAATGCCGCGCCTTTACCTCGCCTTGACCATGCTAGATAAAACGCCAGCGTCCCTTCTTCATTTCCCCTCTGACTCCTCCCCAAGCACGCCACCAGGCCGCCCCCAATTCCTCCCCGAGCACCCTCTGCTTCGACGAGGTCCAGTACCAATTCAGGCCAGTACACACCACCCCGTGCCTCCCCGAGCACCCTAGCAGCTTCCCCACTCCCAGACGCATCCCCCTGTACCCGCCGTTCAACCGCGGGTGTCCCAGAGCGTCGGCTTCGACAAGCTCTGACAGCGCCGCCGTCTGTCTCTTCTCCGACGACGTCTTCCAGGTAAACCAGGCCGCCCCTCTTCTTCTCGTTCACGCACACAGCTCCGCCATGATCTCCCGCGTCTAACCCTGCCCTCGGTCTACCTTCTCTTGATCTGTAGCGTCGACTCCAACCGCGAGCAGGACCATCCGACGCTGACAACGACTCCGGCGAGCGATTACCACCGTCTCCGTGCGCCCCTTGCTTCCTCGAGAGTACCTTGAGCACCTCTTTGACCTCACGAACATGGTGAGCACCCCCTCTGTCTTCCTCGCTTCCTAGAACCACCGCGAGCATCTCGTCTGGCCGTCGCCGCCGTCCACCGCCGCGCAGCGCCGCCAGCTTCTGGTAAAACACGCGCGAGCCGTTCGATCTAGATCGGGCAAGCGAGATAGAATCACTTAGTCGCGAAGAGGTACGCACTCTGGACCACACGATCTAGTTAGATCCAACGTACCGCGTTGCCGATCCGGCCGAACCAGTACCGTCTAGTTAAAACACGCCGCGTGTCACCTATTCCGTTTAAAAACAGATTTGAAAACAGAATTATTTGCAAACTTCAAACCCTTGTAACTTTGGATCCACACGTCCAAAAATTACAAATTTTATGTCGTTGGATTCAGGAGAGAAAGCCCTAGCCAACCATGCCCTTGGTTTAGCAAATAGTATCTGTTAGTTTGCTTGTTCTTGCAGATTATTTTGTGAGCTTGTTTAGAGTATAAAAATTGTTTAAAAACACTTTTAGGGTTAACTTACTGACCGTAGGAACCAACCCATGGAATTAAAAATTAATTTGGTGAAATTTAGGATAAGTTAATTGATTTAGCCCATTTCTAGCCAAATGGAAATAAAGATTTTGGTTATGAAAATACTTTTATAAAGAAAACTTTGGGAAAATATTTTGGACAAAACCTACTGACCCTAGGAAACACTTTGTGGACTCAAAAATCTATTTGGTGAAATAAAAATATGATTCTTTGATTTAAAACCATTTCTAGTCAAATAGAAATGTGGTTTATTTATTAAAATTGATTTTGAAGGAAAACCTTTGAGAAATGTTTTATTTTAAACTCTCTGACCACAAACACCAAGTTTTATAGTTTGAAAACATATTTGGTGAACCCTATAGGTTAATGCCTTAGTAAAAATATTTCTACACCACATAAAATGATACTTTGTTTTGAAAATGGTTTATGAAGTGAAACCTTTTGCAAATAACTTTGCCACTTTATAAAATGACCATTAGGTGTTTTCAAATGTCTATGACCCATTAGGAACCACTTTTTCAAACAAAACAAAGCTTGGCATGCTTGCATGCATTACTTTGACTTTGTCATTCTATGTGTTGTTTTGCTTGATTGGTAGATTGAGTTGTACCTTGCTTGATTGAATTGTAGTGACTTGAAGAGTGTGATCGCTGCAAGGACAAGGAGTAAACCTATACCCTCTACCAAAAAGGCAAGTGATGCTTCATATCTTTTGTCCCATTACTTTCACTATGCATTAGTGCTTTCTCTAAGTAAAACTTGCATGGATTTTATTTTGCTAAGTATAGACCTTGCTATAGGAAAACCTAGTAGATGAATCCTTAGTAGGATTTTCCTAAGTTAAGAATCCTATTACTATCAAGCTTAGCCTAGCTAATAGAAAACATGTGTGGAGTATATATTCACACTATGGAAAAATATTCTAAGTCTGAGGACTTGTGTTTTATTTAATAAAACAACTAAGTTAATGAATCACCTGGGTGGAATGGGATTGCTTGGTGGTTTTTGGTTGAGTGGTTCACAAGGTCATGGACTTGGCTTGTGTATCTCACTTGTGGATGGCCACCCAGGAACAAAGAGATTTGAGATGTCAAATGTTGAGAAGCTTCAAGTGCAACCACTTGGCAATATGGGCTCTGCCATGATCATATAGGTTGCAAGAACTTCGCCATATGGATAGTTGGTGGTAGTGTTTGATAGGTTGGAGCTCGTCCATTTTGGTCTAAGGGAAAGCTTCTGAAAGATCTTTTCTTGGGAAACCAAGTCTTGTGGGGAAAGTGCACCACCTCTGCAGAGTGTAAAACCTAAGTACTTAGCCATGTCCCTGGTAAAGGACAATTTGAGCATCAAGACATGGAAGCAATCAAGAATCTCATCATTCAAATTTCTAAGTTAAAATATTGTGGTTTGAACAAGGGTTGTTTGAAATCTTCAATCTTTGATTGAGAGATGCCTTGGAAAAGATTTTGTCAAAACAAAAACTTTGTAATTTCAAAATGATAAGGAAAATCTTTTTTGAGCAATGCAAGCCTCAACTCCACTTAGCCAAATGCATATAGATGATAGATTCCACTATACTACCAGAGTATCACTTGCCAATACAATTCAAATGTATTGACCCTTGTGGCTGTAACTTGTAATGTTGCAGGTTCGATTGATTTTAGTGAAGAATGATTGATTAGGATTACAAAGTCTACAACCAACATCTGCCTGTGGCACTTTGAAGATGAAGGACCCCATGCTTATAGTTATTCCGCTGCAATGTAATGTAATAGCCAAATGAGCTATGTATTGATGTAATAAAATTATGTTATTCCTGGTTATAAAGTTATATTATGACCTCTGTTTCTTGATATTACATCTAAACTGTGGATGCTAGCTATTGATCCAGGGACTAGCATTGTAAACACAGGGGACACCACCTTATGTTAATAAAGGTTGGGACACTCCCTCTACAATCACTTACCTACTCGAGGACGAGCAGGAGTTAAGCTTGGGGATGCTTGATACGTCGGAAATGTATCTATAATTTTTTATGTTCCATGCTTGTTTAGTATCTACTTTGCTTTGCTTTGTCCACACTTTGAGGTGTTTTCATATGTTTTCTGGTACTAACCTATTAACAAGTTGGCACAATGCCAGTTGCCTGTTTTCTGCTGTTTTTGGTTCCAGAAAAGCTAATACGGAAATATTCTCGGAATTGGACGGGACAAAAGCCAAAGTAAAAATTTCACCGAGGAGAACACGGAGTCCAGAGGAGATATGGAGGGGAGCCATAGGGCGGACGCACCCCCTAGGCGCGGGCCCACCCTAGGCCGCGCCTGGGTAGGGTGAGGGCCCCCTGGCCGCCCTCTTGCCTCACCTCTTCGCCTATAAGAAGCCCCTGATGCCTAAACCCTAAGTACTCGATCAATATTCCACGAAACCGTCTATAGCCGCCACCACCATCGTCCCTAGATCGGGGGATCTGAAGCTCTTCCTGGCACCCTGCCGAAGGGGAGATCATCCCGGAGGCCTTCTTTTTCATCATGCCAGCCTCCGGTGTGAAGCGTGAGTAGTTCCACCTTGGACTACGGGTCCATGTAGTAGCTATATGGTTGTATCTCCTCCTTTGTGCTTTCATGTCTAGATCTTGTGAGCTCCATTCATGATCAAGATCTCATCTATTTTTAATCATGCATGTTGTGTTTGTGGGGATCCGATGGATATTGAGATTACTATGTCAGATTGATTAATGGTTTTGTCTTATTGATTCTATCATGTATATGTTGTTTGTGATCTTGCATGCGCTCTATTGTTAGTAGCTATCTTGGCCAAGTAGTTGCTAGTGACTCCAAGAGAGGGTATTTATGATCGATAGTGGGTTCATGCCTCTATTTAATCTAAGGGAAGTGACGAAAATCTCTAAGGTTGTAGATGTGTTGTTGCTACTAGGGAGAAAACAACGGTCTCTTGTTCATGGAACAAGTGGATTGTTTACCTTACACACTTTGCTTAAAGTAGTTGTCTGTTGCTTGCAACTTAATACTAGAGGGGGTTCGGATGATAACCCAAAGGTGGACTTCTAGTCATAGATGCAGTTGAATGGCGGTCTATGTATCTTGTTGTATTGCCCAATCGAATCTCATAGGATCATGATGTCTAGTATTACATTGTTATGCCTTGCTCAGTACTATCAATTGCCTTGCTGTAATTTGTTTACCCTGCATGCCATGTTTATCTATCTAAGGAGAACAACAGTAGTGAACTATGGACCCTGGTCCAATCTTTACCATTGATACATCGTCCACTGTTACTGTTTACTTTCTGCAAACCACTATTACCTTTCACACCATACAGTTAATCCTTTGTTGCAGCAAACCGGTGAGATTGACAATCCCACTATTTGTTGGGGCAAAGTCTTGAGTTTGTGTTGTGTAGGTTTCCAGGTTGCTTGCAGCACCTTTGAGACGTTTCCTTCCTCCTACTTGTTCGATAACCTCGGTTTCTTACAGAGGGAAAACTTGCTGCTTCACACCTTGCTCTTGGGATTTCCCGACGAAGCGCTTCACGTTGATACAACGCCATCATCAGTGTCTGAATACTCTATTTCTGTGGCTGCTTCTTGTACTTCTTCCTCTTCGGAACCACAGTCGCCACAGTACCCACCCCCATAGCAAACTACAGAGCGGACAACTTCCCTCCCATCAGTACCTACGATGGAATCAGACCCGTTTGACCTTCGTCGTGCATAGGCCCGTGGGTACCATTGTCATGTCCGCCAATAAACTCGGGAGCATGACTCCTAGCGAAATTCGCCAGCGGCTGACCATGATATGGTGGCTGTAGCAGGCGATACTATACTGGCATTGAAGGGCATTGAATAAGGCAACAGGAGAACTGGTGGCCGATCGGCCGCCCTTGGCAGCATCCCCGGCGGCTCCAACCTAGGTGGCTGCATCCGGCTACGGCAGTGGCATAGGCGGCCCGGAGAAAGGCGAAGGACCATGCGAGGGCGTGGTGGGCGGACCCCTAGGATTGGGAGCAGCCATAGGTGACTTGGAGACGATGACTGCCGTGTAGGAGAGCATGTGGCCAGCAGAAGAACGGCCAGGTAGGAGGACGACAATGAGTTTGAGACGATCTGAGGTAGAGTCAATGTAGGCGATGATGGCGATAAAAATGGCGTAGCGGAAGTGATTGAGGACTTAGGTATCATATCTAACTGGGACTTCCTCTACCACACTTTCCATAATCTATGCCGAATACGGAACCACGAAAATACTGCCTCGTCAGTGGGCCCTGGTCCCGGAAAAACCGCTCCATCCCGCGAGGGTTCCGGATCGTCCTGCTTTGGGCATCGATCAAGCACCGCCATTAGTAGATGACCAAGAACCAGCGGTGCTGACTCGCACTGAGGAGGAAGCTACCCCCTCCAAGGCTTCATACTCGATCCCCATCCCACCATGAGCCCCATTGGCAAAGTCGAAGCCCCTCTGCGACCTTTAACTGCCCGACCTCGGATTCCCTGTCTTGATGGGAAGTCAACAACCGGCGACTGCACCATCTCCGACGATGTTGATCGCCTGTCCAAGAACCGAGACGCTAGAGTGGGGAAACCAATCTCCTCCTAGAAATCCTTCCGGAGCTCCACGTCCGCCTATGCCTCGCCACCATAGTCCATCCCAGCTCACTGGTCTCATCCTCCAACCCTTCGAGCGCCTCTCTAGCACCAGTCATGGACTCATCCGCCTCGGAATCAGAACGAAGGACACCGAGAAGTTAATGTATGCAGATATAGCTGGTTTACAATTCGTTGTGTCGAGTAATCAAGGGCTGATGTACTAAGAGCATCTCCACTTGGCTTCCCAGGACGCTGATCCGAGGGCTTTTTTTGGTCCGGATGCCGAAAATCAGCCCAGTCGTGTTCCCGTGACCCCGGTTTCATCTGGATTTGGGCCAACTTTGATCCGGACTTGCCAGGCCAGTCCCAGCATCCCGGGAACTCCCTGGGAATTCCGGACAAAGCGAACTCGGCAGAAAAATAGACGGTGAGTGGACACACCCAGTCAGCAATAGAAGTCGAGTCGTCATCATCCTTCCACCTCGAAATCCCGTGGAGGACCGGACATTAACTGCCCGTTGCTTTGGCCACATGTCGCCATAATGCCGTGCCACCGCCGCCTCCTCGACTCCCGCGACGGACCCGCGGGCAATAACTTCTCATCATTTCCCCTTCTCCCGCCCTGGCCGCTACACCCCTCCCGCCCTCGCCACCTGCCTCAGCCTATAAAAGCCGTACACCTCTCTAATACATCATAAACATATCTATAATTTTTGATGCTCCATGCTTGTTTTATATAAACTTTCTTATGTTTTGTATACACTTTGAGGTATTTTTATACATTTTCTAGAACTAACTTATTGACAAGATGCCGCAGTGCCAGTTGCCTGGTTTTTGTTGTTTTTGGTTTCAAAAAATCTAGTAAATAAATATTCTCAGAATTGTACGGGACAAAAGCCAAAGTCAATATTTTACCAGAAGGAACATAGAGTCCGAAGGGCAGCCAAAGTGGGGCCACGAGGCGACCACACCATGTGGCGGTGCGGCCAGGGGGGCGCCAGCCCTAGGTATGGGCCCCTCGGGCGCCCACCGACCTTGCCCCTTCGCCTATAAAAGCACCCCGATACAGAAACCCTAAGTACTCGATCAAATCTCCACGGAACAGTCCGTAGCCGTCGCCATCTCCATCCCTAGATCGGGGGATCTGAAGCTCTTCCTGGCACCCTACCGGAGGGGAGATATCATCCCGGAGGCCCTCTTCATCACCATGCCAGCCTCCGAAGTGATGCGTGAGTAGTTCACCCTTGGTCTACGGGTCCATAAAGTAGCTAGATGGTTGGCTCCCCTCCTTTGTGCTACCATGTTTAGACCTTGTGAACTCCGTTCATGATCAAGATCATCTATTTGTAATCATACATGTTGTGTTTGCGGGGATCCGATGGAATTGAGATACTATGTCAGATTGATTATTGATTCTATCATGTCTTATTTGTGATCTTTCATGCTCTCCGTTGTTAGTAGCTATCTTGGCCAAGTAGATGCTTGCAACTCCAAGAGGGAGTATTTATGCTCGATAGTAGGTTCATGCCTCTAGTAATCTGGGAAGTGATAGAAATATCTAAGGTTGTAGATGTGTTGTTGCTACTAGGGAGAAAACAACAATCCTTTGTTCATGGAACAATTGTATTGTTTACTTTACACACATTGCTTAATGCAATTATCTGTTGCTTGCAACTTAATACCGGAAGGGGTTCGAATGATAACCTGAAGATGGATTATTAGTCATAGATGCAGTTGGATTACGGTCTATGTATTATGTTGTAATTCCCAATTGAATCTCATAGGAATCATCATGACTTGTACATGCATAGTTATGCATTTTCAATCTATCAATTGCCCAACTTAATTTGTTCACCCAACATGCTATTTATCCTAAGGAGAAACACCTGTAGTGAATTGTGGACCCCGGTCCATTCCTTTATCATTGATATTCCATCTACTGTTTACTGTTTACTTACTACAAGCAATTACTATCTTCCACACTATACGTTTAATCCTTTGTTTTCAGCAAACCAGTGAGATTGAAAACCTCATGATAAATTGGGGAAAAGTTCTGTGGTTGAGTTGTGCAGGTTCCAAGTTGTTAAGAAACACCTTGGAGTTGTTTCCTTACTCCTACTGGTTCGATAACCTTGGTTTCATAACTGAGGGAAACTTGCTGTTGTGCTCGTCATACCTTCCTCTCGAGGTTTCCAACGAGCTCTACATATCTGAGCCATCACTCGCCGAATCTCTTCACACTCTCTCAGAGCTCCCCAGCTCTCCCAACTCCAGCAAACCCCAAACTCCGGCGAACTACCCACACTTCCCCCACTTCCCCATGGCTAAGAGGTTTCCCGGCGACCCCGCGGCGGCAAACGGCTTCGGCCACCGCACACTGCAGACGTGGGAGGCCGGATGCTCCATGACACGGGATATATGGCACCGCCGGACGTTCGTCTCCCCTCGCTTGGAGGATAAACACCGGCGGGATCCCAATTCCGCTGGTGTCGGAAGACGAGGAGATGATCGACGAGATCCAGGACGCCATCACGGCCATGGAGGACCCGGACCTTGCTGAGGATCCGGGCAAACCTCCATTTTTGGGAGAAGTTCTTCACCGACCGGCGGCTCCAGGAGCTCGCCCTCCACGAGGGACTGCCGGGTCACCACCAAAGAGGACTGAAGCCACCATCATGCCGCCGCCGGTGGAGCGCTCCCGGGCGGACGCTCGCTGCCATGCTGGAGCACATCCACGTCGGCAACAATCCCCACCTCGGCTTCCCCCGCAAACTCATTCCGGTGTCAAGGGCGAGGCGCCATCCTCTGGCCAACTAGTGGTCGAGGAGGATGGCCAGCCTCTCCTCCTCCTCCGCAGCCTCGGCCTCCCGCTCCTTCGGGTCCATGCCGGTGATGTCGCCGCCATTCCGGCCGATTAAGCGCGAGTTGGAGACGTTGGTCCGCTCGCCATCGAGGACAAGGGCACGCGACATCGTCTGTAGGGGTTCATAGCATGGAAAACAAAATTTTCTATCGCATGAACACACACAAGAGAATATCTATCTAGTAGATTGTATCAACGAGTCGATAGAGTACTAACCCTCGAAGATCCAAAGCGGTTAACGAGATCATATTCTCGTGGGTTATGTAGTTGTTCACTTGCCGATCTCAAGATCGCGTAGACGATCCTTACAGCGCCGCATTCTGGCAGCACTCCCGTAGTCGGTCACATGTTCGGTACTCCCTGAAGACCTTCCTCTCCCTTGTTCTAGCAGGCAACAGAGGTTGTAGATCTCTCCTTGCGATTTCGGCAGCACGAGGGCATGGTATCGGAAGTAGAGGGGAAATCCCGCAGGGCTTCGCCTAAGCCGGAGCTGGTATGGTGGAGTAGAGAGAGCCTCAGCGATCTAGAGTTTAGAGGTCCAAGGGGTGGAAGTAGCCGGTGGCTAGGGATTAACTAGACGTCGGCTGTTTAGAGGAGATCTAGAGCGGCTGCAACTAGAGAGGGGGGCGGCAGCCGACCTAGAGTTTAGGGTTTCTTGTGTGGTACAAGGGGGCGCCCCTCCCCTCTATTTATGAGAGGGAGGAGAGGTTTGGGGAGGGGAGTCCTTCCAAAACTCCACCTTGTGGCCGGAGGCAAGGGAGAGGGAGGAATCCTCCCTTAGGTAGGATTCCTTCCCTCCCTCCACTAGGCAACCATGTTGGGATGTGACTTTTTCAAATTGGCGTTTGACTTTGAAACTAGAGGTTGATTTCTCTCTTCCCATTGCCCAGCCAAGTGACCTAGTACATGATGCAACCATTACACTTTGTCATGACACATCCATGTACCTTTCCCACTCCGGAGTGATGGACCTTCTATACCCTTCTAGAACATTCCGGTGAAAACACCGAAACCATTCCCAAATTCTGGAATTGGACTTTCCTTATATGAAACTTATTCTCCGGACCATTCCGTATATCCTCGTGATATCTCGGATCCCATCCGAGACTCCGAACAACATTCGGTCTCTTACTCACATTCCATATCTACTAAACAACATCGAATCGTTAAATGTGTCTCCCTACGGTTCGTGAATTATGCAGACATGATCGAGACTCTTCTCCAATTAATAACCAATAGAGGAATCTAGAAATTCATATGGCTCCCATATATTTCTATGATTAATTTATGATCGAATGAACCATTTACATACGATACCAATTTCCCTTTGTATCGCGATACTTTACTTATCTGAGGTTTGATCGTCAGTATCTCTGCATACCTAGTTCAACCTCGTTAACGATAAGTACTCTTTACTCGTTCGTGTGATATGTGATCCCTTGTGAGACAATAATATGCGCAAGCCAATTGGATGACATTCCACTGAGAGGGCCCAGAGTATATCTATCCGTCATATGGATGGACAAATCGCACTCTTGATCCATGTGCCTCAACACATACTTTCAGAACACTCAATCCCACCTTTATAACCACCCAGTTATGAAGCGGTGTTTGATATCATCAAAGCATCCATCCGGTGATGGTGATTAACATGATCACATGGTCGAAGGATTTAGTTTACTATGTTTTTGAAAGCTTATAGCAAGTGAACTATTTGAATGAATTGATCTTATGCTACGCTTAACTATAGGAGTATGTCCATCACATCATTCTCCTAATGATACGAACTTGTTGTTAACAACATCTCAATGTTCATGATCAGGAAACCATGATCATCAATTAACCAACAAGCTAGTTTAACAAGAGGCTTTACTAGGGACTCTTTTATGTTTACAAATCACACAAGTATTAATGTTTCATGTTAATACAATTATAACATGGTATGTAAACTTTTATCATAAACATGAAGATATGATAATAACCACTTTATTATTGCCTCTTGGGCATATCTCCAACAGTCTCCCACTTTCACTAGAGTCAATAATCAATTTTGAAACCTTTGTGCATTCAACAACTATGACTTTCCGGTGTTGTATTTACATGATTGCTAGTGGTCAACTGATCTCCGGATCCGACACTTTCAGATCCGTGTGTAATTGCATGTCTTTGCATCTCTACGCATCACTCATTCTCTAATGAGATGGTTTTGTATAAATTTGGTCCTTTGGTGAGACCTTTAGTTCCTTTGGGATTAAACTATGTCGATAATTGCTGTACAATATATCTTCATAGTACTATCGCACTATGAACTATACCTAGTTCGATAACAAACTATTCAACACAAATGCCCTCTTTTGTTGCTACAATAACATTCATATACTTAGCCTTTTGTTGTAGTATCTGTCACAATGTCTTAACTTTGGAACTCATCCAAATTCGTTATGGAACTTCCTTTCTACTACATTGTGCCACACATAGTTTAAATTGAGATAAACTTAATGTGTACTTTGTGACAAAACTAGGATCAGTGTAATACTTTACAATGAACTATCTATCTATTTGTCACCACTACAAAAATAATATATTCTTAGTTCTTCCAAAAGATCATAAGAATATCCTTACTATTGTCCAATGATCATCTTATGGATCATTCTGGCATATTCTCATAACATTTAGAGCATAGGACATATCTGGATGTGTACACATCACATTATGATTGAAAAAACACCTTCTTTTATTTCATTCATCAAGTATCAAAAATACTTGAATCTTTGTTTCACTTACCATGTGTCGATACACTTGAATTTTGATTTAATCCTTTCTGTGTTGCAAGAACCTTTCTTGTCATTTCCATATTGAACTCATTCAATATCTCATGTATGTACTCTTGGCACAACCATATTTGCGTCTCAATCTATCCATATAGACATTGATGCCAAATATTCGGGTTTTGCCTAAGTCTTTCATCGGGATGAAATTCTTATCTTGTGTCAATAAAAGATACATCATTTCCAATCAACAATATGTCTTTCACATAATACATTAGAAATATGTCTTAGAGCTTCCACTTAATTTCTTGCATATGCAAGCATCTTCATCGTCTCCTATGAAATTAAACCTTTTAACAGTTTCATCACGGTGAAGATTCCAACTCCTTGATGCTTACTTCAACCATTAAAGTTTGCATACGCTTTTAGCATCTTTTAAATTAATAAAAACCTTTGGACCGTGTCATGTACACGTCCTAGGTAACCATTCTATGAGAATAACTTGTTTTGTTTATTCAACTATCACATAACAAAATTATATGTAGTTGTTTCTACATTAATCCGTCTAGGATAAATATCGTTATGAAAAAAAAAATCTTGTCATAGTCAACTGCTTGAACATTGTCGTGAACTCTTTCCCGACATATCAACTATTTTATAGATGTGAAACATCCATGTCTATTTATTTATATATCCAAATACGACTGTAAGGTCTTACACCTTTACAGAGGGTCTTCCAAGTTCAAAGCTTGATTTCTCGTGTATGGAACTATCACCGGATTTCATGGCTTCAAGCCATTTGACGAAGTCAGGGCCCATCATCGCTTCTTTGCATGTAGTCGGTTCATCATTGTCAAATAATGATTTAACTCTCAAATTTTGGTATTTGATTGTTTACCTGACCTACTTGGTTCAATAGAAACTTATACTTCCGTGACCACAACCTTTGAAGCACGTGATCCATGGGCATTGTTGCTGCCTCCAGAGCACTTTTCGGTGCTACACAACTTTGCACATATAGCTAAGATTCTTTTAGCCTTATCAAATTTCTGTTGTCCTCCCACTTAACTTTTCACGAAAAATTACTTCTCAAAGAAATTTTGACGTTCTAAGCGACAAACACTTTTGTCTCCGGTGTTATGGAGGAATACTCAATGGTTATTCGAAATAACCTACAAAGACACGCTCATCCGACTTTGGTTGTAAACATCTTACTTATGCCTACCATACCAAAGTTTAAGAAAGGAAAACTTGGGTTTTACCCCAAACCATAACTTTATATGGTGCCATTTCAACGGATCATGGTGGATCTCTTTTCAGTGTAAAAGCGGTAATGACTAAATCTTTAATCTTTAAAATACTATGACATTTTTATTACTCACACCTTTGATCTCACCGTGTCAAACAAGGTTTCATTGCATGTCTCGAACACTCCATACTCATATGGTGTTTTGGTAAATGCAAATACATGGAACGATTCCTCAAATCTTAGGTGTTTTTGCTAAAATTGTAACTCAAATATCTTCCTTTATGATCCTATCATAAACTATTTATTTTCTTGTTACAATGATTTTTTCACTTCATCTTGAAAGTCTTTGAACTTCTTCAAATGTTTCATACTTCATCCTCATTAAGTAAATATTCATATATTCACTCAAATTTCCGGAGGAAGCATATTGTAACATCCCAAAAAAATACTAGACTTGGATCATCAAACTCTAATCATCAAAATTAGGGTTAACAAAAACTTTTCTAAATAAAATATGGAAGCATACATATGTGTATGCATTGATTTTGAATTCTTTTGAACCACCTTGTTTGTGTGTTTCCTTGCTTGTAAAATGTTTCTTAGGTGAAATAAACATCATCTAAAACATTTCCCACACTTTTCCCAAAAGAAATTAAATCAAAACAAATAAAATAAGGAAATGGTCATTTTGACCAATTTAACTCCCATGCCTACTTTGGCTGTCTCAAACTTTCAGAACCTAACAGAAACCTTTCTGGATCTTTGCACCCCTTGATTGTACTCATAACAAAGTATCAAGGCCCACCTTGTGATCATCCAGAAACTTTCAAATGCATGGTTTAAATGGCAATTCAAAATTAAATCTATATCATATGGGAAGATCCCACTTTTTCAAAAACCACTCAAACAAGCTCAACTTTCAAAACCCAAGCATCTGTAGACTCACCAGCACCAACCTAGCACACCCACCAAAAATCTTTTCAAAATTCAAAACTTGAGTTCTTGCGGCCATTTCATCAAACAGGTTGCAGACACAAATCAAACAAAATCCAAACACTATTGTGAGCAGTGATTGAAGCCTAACTTGTTCCCTCCCTGGATGCAACTAGGCTTTAGTAGACCATCTAGCTCAATTGCACACCCTTAGCATCACTGTAAGCTTGGCATTGCCATCAATGGTGAGCAGGCCGAATGCACCCTTGTCACCCCCATGTCGTCAGCCAGCTAGGAGGAGAAACAAACCTAGCCAGCATGTCTGGGAGCAAGCCAACACCCCACCGCCACTCCCTGTCCACCGCTCAAACGTTGCCAGCCACTGGACCACGCGCACGAACCATGCCAACCTCGCCAGCAACCATGCCGAGAGCACGCCCCGTGCGCCACGCTCGACCGGCGCCCACAGACCGCGCGTCGCCCTCGTCGCGTGCATACGTGATCACCACTGTCCCAGCAACCCTGCAGACACGCTCGTTCGCCGCCGCGCGGACCACGCGTGCTGTGCGCCATTAAGTTCTCCGTCGGGCATGCGCAGAGCACCGTCGCGTTCCGACCCAACCGCACCGCCCCACGTCTCGCCACCGTGTCGTTGAGCATCGCCAGGGAGCACTGCACCGCCCCTACCTTCGCCCATGTTGATAGCCGTCTGTACCATCGCCCCCGACGAGCTCACCGTGCGCCCCGTCGGTCCCCTCGCTCGACTATAAATAGAGGCCACCCCCAGTCGAATTCTTCACACCATTCTACTCCCCTCTCCTCACTGATCGTGCCACACCGTTCTCGGAGCAAGGCGAGCACCACCTCGTCGGAATTTCACCGGAGCCCGCCGCCTCTGGAGAAGAAGGGAGCCAGCGATTGGAGCCGCCCCAAGAGGAGCCACCGGTACCAGGAGATTCGCCGTCGTCGACTTCGTCGTTCGCCCACCTCGCCGACCCTCGCCTGCACCCCGGTGAGCCCCCAACGACCCCCACTGGCCGCGCTAGGTTTCTGTCGGGCCGGCGTTGCCCAACGTCGACGATGACTCTCAGCCGTTGGATTAGAACTAGATCGAACACACCACAACGCCCCATACCGCTTCGCACCCCCTGTTTCACTAACGCGTGGGGACAGCCACTTAAACAGCCCGCGGAAGCGCTGCGCTTAGCAGGCTGGCCCAGTATCGTTTTCCGCGCAGCCCAGTTATTTGAATTAAACCTTTTTCTCTTTATTTCAAACACACTTCTATACCCATTTTCAAAAACCAACCCAGGTCGACTCAGTGCACCAATTTGAATGAAACCAATTTTGTTAGAAAGGTATGGGAATGCTGAATCCAAGCCCGTTGGATTCAAGTCATTTGGATCTATAGATCATCCTTGGTAAAAATAACAAGGCAGAAGCTTTTCTGCATTCAAACATTTTTCAAAGTTAAACCACAATAGCTTTTGAGTTGATTCCAACTCTCAAAAATCACATTTAACTATACCTTTCAGAATATATAAATATATATAGGGTTACTTACAGAAATATTGTTCAAGTAATAAAAGAATGCCACATAGGCATTTCTAGCCATTTTAATTAATTAAAATAAAAGGGTAAAACCTTATTAAATTGTGACACCACTTTAAATCACATTCCCATGGACTAAAATATGTGGTTATGACATGTGTCAACATGATCCCATATTTGGTTTGGAGAATATTAAATCTTAAGTAGTGTTTCAATGAGTAGAAATTACTTTTCTAAAAATAAAAGGGATATTTTAAACCAAACCCAAATCTTGTAATGTTAGTGATGATGCTAGATCATCTATAGGGCCCTTTTGTGTGATGATTGCCAGTAGTTAAGTATTGCTTGGTGATTGTGTACATCGTATTTATTTATAGAAGCTAGTACCAACCAAGGATACGAGGAGGAAGGAGGATTCTACGAAGAAGAAGCTGAGGAGAACTTCAACCACTGCTTTGCACAAGGCAAGCCAGTAACCTTGCAAGATAACACTGAAATTTAGCAAGCTTATACTAATATTGTGCCAGCAAACCCTTACTTGTTACCATGCCTACTATATGCCTTAAGCATATGTGATCATACCCACTTGATAAACCAATCCTAGTTTTACTTGCAAGCTTCTTACTTTATTTCTTTATCAAAGCTCTTACTTAGATTTTACTTAAGAGTTTGGTAGATTCTATAAAGATATGTGAAGGTTGCATAAAGAGCATAAAATTTGGCCTAAGTTAGAAACATTATTATTATCCTAAGAAATAAGGTTGTACTTAGTTGAAACTCCACTAGTTACCACCCCTCATTAGTGCCTACTCCCACTTATAGATGCTAGTGCTAAGCATAAAACTTGATCAACTTTAGATGGGAATACTTGATGAAAATGGTTATGAAAACCTTGGAATGATGGATCATTCTATTGAAATGTTTTGGACATGTGTTTCTGGACACTTGATGATTTTGGTGATGAAAATGATGAGGCATGAGCCTTATCCCTTTATAAAACTGATGGTTGTCTGGATGCGATACCATTCCAATTTTATCGTACAACCACAATACCCGAAGATTGGGTAGGGCTTGACTGGAAACTTATATACCTTAGTATTAGTTCCCTCACGGCCAAGGTCTGAGCTGAGGCTACCTTGTGAAGATTGTCCACCTGTGCAGTACCCAAGATGACAGTTGGTCATGGTTGGGAGGCCAAACTCATAGGAGAGGTGCTTATACTAGGGCATGTAATTGAAAGGTTAGGATTGATTATCCGCATACTGAGTATGGTGAGTTCAGGATTTGTTCCTGATGGATGTATCGAATGTTGTGGTGAAAGTGTACAATCTCTGCAGAGTGTCAAACTATTCGAATAGCCGTATCCGCGGTTATGAACAGTTGGAGTGGCCATACTGTTCCCCCGTCAGACTTTTCAAAATGACTTGTGAAATGAAGTGAGACTTTGACTTGACCATAACAGGGTTGTGATATGAAATACAAGTTCCCATTTAGGTGTTATAAACTTCAACTAGCATTAGTGCTCCTGAACTTAGTAGAGATAAATCTGGCTTTTGCAAAACAACCCTAGAGCCTAGTGTCCTATTATCCAAAAACCCCTTTACCTGCTAGTACTAGTTTGCGAGTACTTAAAGAGTACTCATGGCTTTGTCCCTGGCTATTCCCATGGCCAGACTATGAAGAGGAGTACCTGGAGGATGGACCCCAGGAAGGTTACGACAACTAGGATCATCTCCCATCGTCAGCATTTCCTGTGACCCCGAAGATGGAGCTTCGCCTACGCTACCGTTATTATTACGTATTCCGCTGCTTGATGTTATATTAAGAACTGGATCATGAGATCCCTATTTGTGTAAGAACTTATTACGGTTGTAATGGATGATGTACTATGGTATCCAATTCTGTTATGTCTCGCAAAAATGGTAATCCTGGGATTGCGATGTATGGCATAACAGGCATCTGGGATTAAAAATCCGGGTGTTGACAAGTTGGTATCAGATCCATCCTGACCATAGGAGACCCTAGTTAGATTGGACGTTTGAACCAAAAACTTAGTTTCAAAACCAAAGAAAACAAATATTTACCAAAAACTTATTCTTTTTTTATCTCTCTGATTCTTTCATGAAAATTCATGTTCCTCAAAAACTCTTGCAAAATACATAAAATTTTGACACACTTGATCACTCTATTAACTTACTCATCCTATATTCTTATAGATGGACGTGAAGTACATCAAGTTTTATCAGTTGGGGAATGGAGGAGACCTTATCTTTGAGAGGGATTTGGACCAGCTTTCGGAACTTCTAGAGCGTCCGCACCCTGAGTTCTTTGGAGCTCAACTCAATGATCAAGGAGGAGAAGATCTGCAGTGGCTAATTTTTGCAAGTCTCGGAGGAAAGATTGAACCTCCCACTGTGGAAGGAATTCAGTTTACCTTAAGAGAGAACAACTGGCTCGATGGACTTGCCAGGGCCATGCAGGAAGCTCTTGCCCGTCTGTGTGGGCAAAGCATCAATCAGATCAAGGGAACCCGCTTTGAGTTTTGCCCAAGGAGTGATGCAAATGGACAACCACTAGAAGCCCCATACCACCCCGAGCTGAAGACTCAATTGGACCACCTTAGCTTCATGATGTACGATCGTCAGCAGGAGTTAGACAACTGCCGTGACTACTCCAACCACAAGTCTGCCATCATCAAGACGAAGGACCAAACCATCGCCATGCTAGCAAAGGATCGCAAGTATCGCCGCCATCAGCTCGACAAGAAGGAGCGCATTATTGCCCGTCTCCGCCAGCGCATCTCATATTTGGAAGAGACCATCCACGAGAGAGACATGCAGTTGGAGGAAAGGGAGAATGCAGGAGAGGATCTTCGTGGAGACCCCTACTCCTATCTCAGCGATGATGATGATTTTCTGGAGGATCAGGCCATGGACTTCTTCACCGATGAGGATGATTTCGCCTTCATCGATGATGATGAAGATGATGAAGCCACAGATTCCAAGGAGTAGTAGCACTTGAGCACTAGCGTAGCGAGTAGTATTCGGTCCCACTGTATCGTAGATTCCAGAATGGTTCTTAAAACCATCTGTTTTTCCTTGTTGTGGTGTGCGTTGTATCGTGTGAATGAATGAATGAAAAGCAAGTTGCTAGAAAATCTGTGTCAAACTTTAAAAACTTTTCAAAGTCCTAGAACCTTAGAAATTTCCCTCTTTTCTCATGATCTATCTCAATCTTCAGATGCCACGCGGAGGAAGTGGTTCATCCCCGGACCCGATGTTGAAGATCCTGCAAATGTTGACTTCTGACCGTGAAGCTGAAAGAGCGGAACGTCAAGCCAACCTAGCCAATCTGCAACAGATAGCTCAGCTAGCCCACAACAACCAAGGCCACAGAAATCAAGATAACCATGGATCTAAGCTCAAGAATTTCCAAAATACCAACCCACCTGTTTTCACGAAGTCAGAACAACCCCTAGACGCCGATGATTGGCTGCAAACCATGGAAAATAACTTAGAAGTCGCCGGAGTGGAAGCCAACGAGAAAGTTCTGTTTGCCACCCACTACCTAGCCGGAGATGCCAGGGCATGGTGGAACAGTGTTCGTGCAATGACCGGAGGACATATGATGACCTGGGAGGAATTCAAGGTCAAGTTTAGCAGAACCCATGTACCACCAGGTTTGATCAAGAGAATGAGAGACGAGTTCAGAGAGCTGAAACAAGGAAGGATGACGGTAGTGGAATACCGTGACAAATTTTTGTCATTAGCTAGGTATGCCCCGGATGAGACACCGAAGCCAAGAAGAAGGAGAGGTTCCTGAATGGTCTGCATGACGAGATGCAGACAGTGTTAGTCAATATCCCCTTTGCTGATATTGAAGCCCTTGTCGACTCTGCTATCCAGATGGAAGGAAAGATCAACCAAGCCAATGAGAACCACAAGCGTCGTATGATGCATCAACCAGGAACCCATCAGACCCCAAAGTATCGTCCTAACCCATCTCCAGGATTTTCCCCAAGAACCAACAGACCCCCGATGAACCGCCCGACTTAACCCAACCGTGGAAACCCTAGACCCGGAGGAAATCACAACAACCCCGGCAACTCTAGAAATTTCAACCGTGCCCCACCCAAGTTCAACACCAACAATGCTGCCACCAACACCAACACTACCCCTAGGACTGGAAGCAATGTTGTGCCTATAGCAGCCAAGGACAAGTCGCAAGTGACTTGTTATGACTGTGGAAATAAAGGCCACTATTCCAATGAGTGCCCCAACAAGAAGAATGTCACAGCACCCAATGCCAATGCCCCAGCTCAGCAGCAGTGTCATGTTCAGCCCAGAAGAAGGTTTGCCCCAGGGAATTCACTCAACCGCAATAGCCGTCTTTTTCTCATGCATGCTAAAGAAGCTCAGGAAGCGCCAGAGGTCATGCTGGGTATGTTTTCTGTTAATTCAGTACTTGCACGAGTGTTGTTTGATTCTGGTGCATCGCATTCATTTGTCACCGAAGAATTTGCACTAGTAAAATTCAACCAACCAAATTGAAGCATGTAATGATTGTTCAAATTCCGGGATCAACCACCAAGGCTAGGCAAATTTGCAAAGCCGTCCCTATCCGAATCCATGGCATAGATTTTTATGCTAATCTGATAGTACTCGGAACTAAAGGTTTGGAAGTAGTACTAGGAATGGATTGGATGTCCAAACATAAAGGATTGATTGACTATGCCAAGAAAGCCATAACCATGACCAGTACCGCCGGAATATCAGTCGAGCATATATCTGAAACCTTACCTCGTCAATTCAAATGCAACAAGAGTATAGCCCAACCTACCATTGACCAAGTCCGGATAGTCTGTGAATACCCCGATGTATTTCCAGATGTTTTGCCCGATATGCCCCCGGATCGGGATATCAAGTTTATCATCGAACTAATCCCCGGAATAGGACCCATAGCCCAGAGACCCTATAGTGTGAACCCATCGGAGTTAGAAGAACTGAAGAAGCAACTGGATGCCATGCTGGAAATCGGATTGATTCAACCAAGTGCGTCACCATGGAGATCACCTGTCTTGTTTGTGGACAAGAAAGATGGAGGTAACCGTTTGTGTACGGATTATCGGAAGTTGAATGATGTCACCATCAAGAACAAGTACCCATTGCCCAAGATAGAGGATTTGTTTGATCAGTTGACCGGTGCCAAAGTGTTTTCTAAGATTGATCTTAGAACTGGTTATCATCAACTCAAGATTCGTGCAGAGGATATCCCAAAGACTGCCTTTACCACCAGATATGGATTATACGAGTATACTGTCATGTCTTTTCGATTAACCAATGCCCCCGCTTATTTCATGAACCTCATGAATAAGATTTTTATGGACTTCCTGGATAAGTTTGTCGTTGTTTTCATTGATGACATTCTGATTTATTCCAAATCAGAAGAAGAACATGAGCTACACCTAAGGACCATTCTTGGAACCCTTAGAGAACATCAGTTGTATGCCAAGTTTAGCAAATGTGAATTCTGGTTATAGGAGGTAGGATTCCTCGGTCACATTGTATCAGCCGGAGGAATTGTCGTTGACCCTGCCAAAGTGAAAGATGTAGAAGATTGGCAAGCCCCGACTACTCAAACCCAAGTTTGTGCATTTCTCGGATTGGCGGGATATTACCGCAAGTTCGTAGAAGGATTCTCGAGTATCGCCAGACCCATGACCCAATTGCTGAAGAAGGACAAGAAGTTTGAATGGACGGACAAATGTGAAGCGAGTTTTCAAGTACTCAAGAGGAGATTGATTTCAGCCCCAATCTTGATCATGCCGGATATCTCGAAGCCCTTCGATGTGTATTGTGATGCATCCAAGATCGGTCTCGGATGTGTGCTAATGCAAGAAGGCAAAGTTATATCTTATCTATCTCGACAATTGAAGCAACATGAGCAAAATTACCCAACCCATGACCTCGAACTCGCAGTCGTAGTTCTAGCCCTGAAGACATGGAGACATTACCTGATGGAAAATCGTTGTGAGATTTACATGGATCACAAGAGTATGAAATATATATTCACTCAGAAGGAGCTGAATATGAGACAGAGGAGATGGATTGAGCTAATCAAGGATTACGACCTAGACATTCACTATCACCCTGGTAAAGCCAATGTGGTAGAGGATGCCCTTAGCAGATTGCCGTGACACCTCCATGATTTTGAAGGAGCAACCAAGCTTGGACAAAGAGATGGAAGATTTTCGAATAGAATTGGTAAGTGAAGGATTTTTGGCTAGCATAGAACTTCAGCCCACTTTGATCAGTAAGATCAAAGAGGCACAGAAGGGAAATGCTAGTATCGACAGAATCAAGCGTCGTATCGGTACAGGCAAAGTACCCGGATTCACCAAAGACGAAGAAGGAGTTCCGTGGTACAAAGGACCCCTTTGTGTACCAGCAGATTCTGAGTTGAAAGAAGTTATTCTGAAGGAATCTCATGATACTCTTTATTCTATCCACCCCGTAGGAACGAAGATGTATCAATTTTGGTGGCATAAGATGAAGAGAGAAATCGGAAGCTATATCGCCAAGTGTGATATATGTCAGCGAGTCAAGGCAGTACATCAAAGACCAGCTGGATTGTTGCAACCCTTGCAGATTCCGGAATGGAAATGGGATTCCGTTGGAATGGACTTTATCACTGGACTACCTACTTCTAGTAGGGGAAATGACTCTATCTGGGTCATAGTGGACCGATTGTCCAAAGTCGCCCATTTCTTGCCCGTCAAGACAACATATCAGAGTTCGAAGCTAGCGGAGTTATACATCGCTAGAATAGTTAGTTTGCACGGAGTCCCTAAGAACATTGTATCGGATCGAGGAACGCAGTTTACCTCGAGATTCTGCAAGAAGGTTCAGGAAGGTTTAGGAACCCGCCTAGATTTCAGTACTGCGTATCACCCTCAGACCGATGGACAAACAGAGCGAGTAAATCAAATACTCGAAGATATGCTTAGAGCATGTGTGTTAGAATATGGATCCAAGTGGGAAGACTGTCTGCCGTTTGTAGAATTTTCCTATAATAACAGTTACCAAGCCAGCTTGCAAATGGCCCCATTTGAATTCATGTACGGAAGGAAGTGTCGCACCCCTTTGAACTGGTCGGAAGTAGGAGAGAGTCAGATTTTCGGACCCGACATCCTACGAGAAGCAGAAGAGAAGGTTCACAAGATTCGTGAGCACCTCAAGACCGCCCAATCCAGACAGAAGAGTTACGCCGACAAGAGACGTCGAGACCTCGCCTTCAACATAGGAGATTTTGTTTATCTGAAAGTGTCGCCATTGAAGGGAATGCAGCGTTTCCAACTCAAAGGAAAGTTAGCCCCCAGGTATATCGGACCTTTCAAGATTCTGAACCGTCGAGGAGAAGTGTCGTATCAATTGGAGCTACCCGAAGAGATGTCATCCGTGCACAATGTGTTCCATATCTCGTTACTTCGCAAGTGCCTCGAAGTTCCAGAGAAGACGGAAGTTTTCAAGAATATCGATCACCAGACCATAGAGATCAACGATGACCTGACCTATCCTGAAGTACCCATTCGTATTTTGGAAGAAGCCTTCAGAACTACCCGAACCCGAAGCATCAAGTTTCTCAAGATTCAGTGGAGCAACCACACAGAAGAGGAAGCTACCTGGGAGCACGAAGATCACATCAGGACGGAGTTTCCCGATCTCTTCAAATCCTAGGTAACCTTTTTCGTCCTTTTTCAAATCTCGGGACGAGATTTTGTTTAAGGGGGGAAGGTTTGTAACATCCCAAAAAAATACTAGACTTGGATCATCAAACTCTAATCATCAAAATTAGGGTTAACAAAAACTTTTCTTAATAAAATATGGAAGCATGCATATGTGTATGCATTGATTTTGAATTCTTTTGAACCACCTTGTTTGTGTGTTTCCTTGCTTGTAAAATGTTTCTTAGGTGAAATAAACATCATCTAAAACATTTCCCACACTTTTCCCAAAAGCAAGTAAATCAAAACAAATAAAATAAGGGAATGGTCATTTTGACCAATTTAACTCCCATGCCTACTTTGGCTGTCTCAAACTTTCAGAACCTAACAGAAACCTTTCTGGATCTTTGCACCCCTTGATTGTACTCATAACAAAGTATCAAGGCCCACCTTGTGATCATCCAGAAACTTTCAAATGCATGGTTTAAGTGGCAATTCAAAATTGAATCTATATCATATGGGAAGATCCCACTTTTTCAAAAACCACTCAAACAAGCTCAACTTTCAAAACCCAAGCATCTGCGGACTCACCAGCACCAACCTAGCACACCCACCAAAAATCTTTTCAAAATTCAAAACTTGAGTTCTTGCGGCCATTTCATCAAATAGGTTGCAGACACAAATCAAACGAAATCCAAACACTATTGTGAGCAGTGATTGAAGCCTAACTTGTTCCCTCTCTGGTTGCAACTAGGATTTAGTAGATCATCTAGCTCAATTGCACACCCTTTGCATCACTGTAAGCTTGGCATTGCCATCAATGGTGAGCAGGCCGAATGCACCCTTGTCACCCCCATGTCGACAGCCAGCTAGGAGGAGAAACAAGCCTATCCAGCATGTCTGGGAGCAACCCAACACCCCACCGCCACTCCCTGTCCACCGCTCGAATGTTGCCAGCCACTGGACCACGCGCACGAACCATGCCAACCTCGCCAGCAACCATGTCGAGAGCACGCCCCATGCGCCACGCTCGACCGACGCCCACAGACCGCGCGCCGCCCTCGCCGCGTGCATACGTGATCACCACCGTCCCAGCAACCCCGCAGACACGCTCGTTTGTCGCCGCGCGGACCACGCGTGCTGTGCGCCATTCAGAGCACCGTCGTGTTCCGACCCAACCGCACCGCCCCACGTCTCGCCACCGTGTCGTTGAGCATCGCCAGGGAGCACCGCACCGCCCCCTACCTTCGCCCATGCCGATAGCAGTCTATACCATCGCCCCCGACGAGCTCACCGTGGGCCCCGTCGGTCCCCTCGCTCGACTATAAATAGAGGCCACCCCAGTCGAATTTTTCACACCATTCTACTCCCCTCTCCTCATTGATCGTGCCACACCGTTCCCGGAGCAAGGCGAGCACCACCTCGTCGGAATTTCACCGGAGCCTGCCGCCTCTGGAGAAGAAGGGAGCCAGCGATTGGAGCCTCCCCAAGAGGAGTCACCGGTACCAGGAGATTCGCCGTCGTCGACTTTGTCGTTCGCCCGCCTCGCCGACCCTCGCCTGCACCCCGGTGAGCCCCCAACGACCCCCACTGGACGCGCTAGGTTTCTGTCTCGCCGGCATTGCCCAACGTCGACGATGACTCTCAGCCATTGGATTAGAACTAGATCGAACGCACCACAGCGCCCCATACCGCTTCGCACCCCCCTGTGTCACTGACACGTGGGGACAGCCACTTAAACAGCTCGCGAAAGTGCTGCGCTTAGCAGGCCGGCCCAATATCGTTTCCCGCGCAGCCCAGTTATTTGAATTAAACCTTTTTCTCTTTATTTCAAACACACTTCTGTACCCATTTTCAAAAATCAACCCAGGTTGACTCAGTGCACCAATTTGAATGAAACCAATTTTGTTAGAAAGGTATGGGAATGCTGAATCCAAGCCCGTTGGATTCAAGTCATTTGGATCTGTAGATCATCCTTGGTAAAAATAACAAGGCAGAAGCTTTTCTGCATTCAAACATTTTTCAAAGTTAAACCACAATAGCTTTTGAGTTGATTCCAACTCTCAAAAATCACATTTAACTATACCTTTCAGAATATATAAATATATATAGGGTTACTTACAGAAATATTGTTCAAGTAATAAAAGAATGCCACATAGGCATTTCTAGCCATTTTAATTAATTAAAATAAAAGGGTAAAACCTTATTAAATTGTGACACCACTTTAAATCACATTCCCATGGACTAAAATATGTGGTTATGACATGTGTCAACATGATCCCATATTTGGTTTGGAGAATATTAAATCTTAAGTAGTGTTTCAATGAGTAGAAATTACTTTTCTAAAAATAAAAGGGATATTTTAAACCAAACCCAAATCTTGTAATGTTAGTGATGATGCTAGATCATCTATAGGGCCCTTTTGTGTGATGATTGCCAGTAGTTAAGTATTGCTTGGTGATTGTGTACATCGTATTTATTTATAGACGCTAGTACCAACCAAGGATACGAGGAGGAAGGAGGATTCTACGAAGAAGAAGCTGAGGAGAACTTCAACCACTGCTTTGCACAAGGCAAGCCAGTAACCTTGCAAGCTAACACTGAAATTTAGCAAGCTTATACTAATATTGTGCCAGCAAACCCTTACTTGTTACCATGCCTACTATATGCCTTAAGCATATGTGATCATACCCACTTGATAAACCAATCCTAGTTTTACTTGCAAGCTTCTTACTTTATTTCTTTATCAAAGCTCTTACTTAGATTTTACTTAAGAGTTTGGTAGATTCTAGAAAGATATGTGAAGGTTGCATAAAGAGCATAAAATTTGGCCTAAGTTAGAAACATTATTATTATCCTAAGAAATAAGGTTGTACTTAGTTGAAACTCCACTAGTTACCACCCCTCATTAGTGCCTACTCCCACTTATAGATGCTAGTGCTAAGCATAAAACTTGATCAACTTTAGATGGGAATACTTGATGAAAATGGTTATGAAAACCTTGGAATGATGGATCATTCTATTGAAATGCTTTGGACATGTGTTTCTGGACACTTGATGATTTTGGTGATGAAAATGATGAGGCATGAGCCTTATCCCTTTATAAAACTGATGGTTGTCTGGATGCGATACCATTCCAATTTTATCGTACAACCACAATACCTGGAGATTGGGTAGGGCTTGACTGGAAACTTATATACCTTAGTATTAGTTTCCTCACGGCCAAGGTCTGAGCTGAGGCTACCTTGTGAAGATTGTCCACCTGTGCAGTACCCAAGATGACAGTTGGTCATGGTTGGGAGGCCAAACTCACAGGAGAGGTGCTTATACTAGGGCGTGTAATTGAAAGGTTAGGATTGATTATCCGCATACTGAGTATGGTGAATTCAGGATTTGTTCCTGACGGATGTATCGAATGTTGTGGTGAAAGTGTACAATCTCTGCAGAGTGTCAAACTATTCGAATAGCCGCGTCCGCGGTTATGGACAGTTGGAGTGGCCATACTGTTCCCCCGCCAGACTTTTCAAAATGACTTGTGAAATGAAGTGAGACTTTGACTTGACCACAACAGGGTTGTGATATGAAATACAAGTTCCCATTTAGGTGTTATAAACTTCAACTAGCATTAGTGCTCCTGAACTTAGTAGAGATAAATCTGGCTTTTGCCAAACAACCCTAGAGCCTAGTGTCCTATTATCCAAAAACCCCTTTACATGCTAGTACTAGTTTGCGAGTACTTAAAGAGTACTCATGGCTTTGTCCCTAGCTATTCCCATGGTCAGACTATGAAGAGGAGTACCTGGAGGATGGACCCCAGGAAGGTTACGACAACTAGGATCATCTCCCATCGTCAGCATTGCTTGTGACCCCGAAGATGGAGCTTCGCCTACGCTACCATTATTATTATGTATTCCGCTGCTTGATGTTGTATTAAGAACTGGATCATGAGATCCCTATTTGTGTAAGAACTTATGTACGGTTGTAATGGATGATGTACTATGGTATCCAATTCTGTTATGTCTCGCAAAAATGGTAATCCTGGGATTGCGATGTATGACATAACAGGCATCTGGGATTAAAAATCCGGGTATTGACACATATGAAGTTGAAATCCATTGCTCTTGACTACACATAATGGGCTTCATACATCTATATGTATAATTTCCAATAAGCTCGTCATTTGTTCCCTTTTGACCTATGAACAGAGTTTTAATTATCTCTAGGAAATTTGCATAAGCGTCATTTGATCAAAAATCAAAAGACTCCAAAATTACACCATTGAGTTTCTTCATGTTTTCTTTCCAATATAATTTAAACGGTGATGCACTTCTTAATCAATTTTTAGCACTAGTTTTATGGATTTGATTTCTCCAACGAGATTTGTAAATCATCCATCTTTTATGGATTACGACAATTATTTGAACAACCCTTTTGTTCTCATAATACCTGATAAAATAAATCTTGAAGGCAAGCTTTGATGTCAATGAGCAACACAACAACCCTTTGTTTGTTTTCGATGAACATCATCACATATTTTCTTACTAGTTACTTAGGCCATTGCAGTTCATGAATTATGTTGTTTCGTATGACGATTCACACCAACAAATTTAGTATCCAATACTCAAGAACTACATTTTTTAGCAAGCAAAGAATACATCCATAACATGTATATCATCTATATACCTAAGCTGGGCAATTCTAGTCTTTTCTTTTCTTCCAAATATTTCTTAGATTTATCTTTCAACATTTCCATTTTATTTCAAAAGAATCTATCAACATCAATAGTGGCGCCAAACACATGACACATAGTCCAAAGCATGTATAGTCAAATACTAATATTTTTGGACCTGCACTTTGAAGTAGATCACCATCATCAAATTTTTGGTGTTCTTTCGAATTCCATTCTTTAGTAATATTTTAGTGTAGTAAACATTTTACCACATATTATATTCATCCTTATTATAGCAATTTTCATGATCAAGCTACTTTAGCTTATAACGATGAATCGTGAGTATAATGTTGCTCTCCAAAACCTTTTGGAGGATTAGGACTACTAGCGTCTCCAAACTTTTGCAAATTCTCATCAAATATGTGAACATAAACTTTGCCATATTATACTCTATCATGTTGCAACCAAAACATCGTTTCGGATATCGCTATATCTTCCACACATGATGGTTTCTGAAACAACTCTTTCAGCACCTAGATAACCTTGATATTAAAACAATCTTTTGAATATCAAGAATTATGGAGACAAACATGATACTTATATACTAATACTGAAATTGTTACTCTTGATTTAATACCAATTATTAAACTTGACGGAGTAACCGGAACTTACTGAAAGTTTGCAATAGGAATTTTAAACTTTAGATTAACACTTCAAAACAATACGATACCAGTTCGTAAAGTAACTAACCAGAATTTTATAGTTCTACTATCTCAATTATAACTATGTGTAAGGTGGTAAACAGATCCCAATGACTACAACAACTATGCAAATTCACTTTAATTTAATTTATGATCAATAGTGTTCAAATTTTAATCAAATTATTGTTGAACTCTCACTCAAAACAATATCCCTCACATTGTTTTAGTGATCACACGAACCAAATCCACTACACCAAGTCCGATCATCACAAGAAATAATGTAGCTTCAAAGGCGAATAATCAACATGTTCGTCATATCATCTATATGACTCATGCTTTACCTTTTGGTATTCTGTGTTCCGAGACCATGTCCGTACATGCTAGGCTCGTCAAGGTTAACCTTAGTTTCCGCATGAGCAAATCCGGCTTGCTCCCGTTATATGCACATGTAGAATCTATCACACTCGATCATCACGTGGTGCTTCGAAACGACGAGTCTAGCAATGGTGCTTACTAAGGACGAACACTTTATTACTTGATATTTTGTGAGAGGGATCATCTTATAATGCTACCGTCACGATCTAAGAAATACAAGATGCATAAAAAGGATTAACATCACATGCAATTCATAATATGTGATATGACATGGCCTTTCTTCTCGTGCCTTCAATCTCCATCTCCAAGCACGAACATGATCTACATCATCACCGGTGTGGCGTCAAGGTCAATGGCGCCGCTCCATGGTTGTCGTCCACCAGCATCAACTATTACAACTACTTTGAATAATAGACACACGAGTCTTAACAAAATTAAAAGACAACCATAAGGCTCCTGCCGGTTGCCAACTTACAATAAGGATCATTGCATACATCATATATAATCACAATCATGGCCATATCACATCACAACACACACCTGTAAACCAAAGTTAGACGCCTCTAATTTTCTTTGCATGTTTTACGTGGTTTGGGGCTTTCGAATAAGAACCGTTCTAACTTACAAACAAGAACCACAACATTGATGCAAGTATTATCAAGTGCCCGTTATAAATTGAATCTTCCCTATGATGGGAGAGACAGACACCCGCAAATCCACTTATGCAACACAAGTTGCATGTCGAGCATGGAGCAAGTCTCATGAACGATGTCATGTAAGGTTAGCCCGGGCCGCTTCATCCCACCATCCCGCAAGATGCAAAGTACACAAGAAGCAATTGATAATAAAAGCACCACCGCCCATAATGACCATTGTGTTCTACTCATGCAACAGATCTACTTATATACACGGTTGTAATACCACTGTAGGGGTTCGTAGCATGGAAAACAAAAATTTCTATCGCATGAACACACACAAGCCAAGATATATCTACTAGATTGTAGCAACGAGTCAATAGAGTACTAACCTCAAAGATCCAAAGCGGTTAACAAGATCGGATTCTCGTGGGTGATGTATTCGTTCACTTGCCGATCTCAAGATCGCGTAGACGATCCTTTCGGCACCACATTCCGGCAGCACTCCCGTAGTAGGTCACATGTTCAGTACTCGATGAAGACCTTCCTCTCCCTTTTTCCAGCTGGCAGCGGAGTTTGTAGATCTCTCCTCGCAATTTCGGCAGCACGACGGCGTAGTGTCGGAAGTAGAGGGGAAATCCCGTAGGGCTTCGCCTAAGTCGGAGCGGGTATGGTGTAGTAGAGGGAGCCTCAGTGATCTAGAGTTTAGAAAGTCAAGGGGTGGAAGTACCCAGCAGCTAGGGATTAAATAGATGGCGGCTGTTTAGAGGAGATCTAGAGCGGCTGCAACTAGAGAGGGGGCAACAACCAATCTAGAGTTTATAGTTTCTTGTGTGGTGCAAGGGGGCGCCCGCTCCCCTCTATTTATGAGAGGGGTGGTTTGGGGAGGGGAGTCCTCCCCAAACTCCACCTTGTGGCTGGAGGCAAGGGAGAGGGAGGAACCCTCCCTTAGGTAGGATTCCTTCCCTCCCTCCACTAGGCAACCATGTTGGGATTTGACTTTTTCAAATTGGCGTTTAACTTTCAAACTAGAGTTTGATTTATCTCTTCCCATTGCCCAGCCAAGTGACATAGTACATGATGCTACCATTCCACTTTGTCATGACACATCCATGTACCTTTCCCACTCCGGAGTGATGGACCTTCTAGACCCTTCTAGAACATTTCGGTGAAAACACTGAAACCAGTCCCGAACTCTGGAATTGGACTTTCCTTATATGAATCTTATTCTCCGGACCATTCCGGATCTCCTTGTGATATCCCGGATCCCATCCGAGACTCCGAAAAATATTCGGTCTCTTACTCACACTCCATATATACTAAACAACATTGAATCCTTAAATGTGTCTCCCTACGATTCATGAATTATGCAGACATGATCGAGACTCTTCTCCGATCAATAACCAATATAGGAATCTGTAAATTCATATGTCTTCCACATATTTCTATGATTACTTTATGATCGAATGAACCATTTACATACGATACCAATTTCCCTTTGTCTCGCTATACTTTACTTATCCGAGGTTTGATCGTCGGTATCTCTGTATACCTAGTTCAACCCTGTTACCGATAAGTACTCTTTACTCGTTCATGTTGACGAGGTTTCGACTCGTCAATGCCCATTGTTATGGACTTGGGTTTTGGAGAAGATGGGGATGCTGGAGATCACGGAACAGTTAGCAAAAAGCAACACGGGGACACGAAGTTTACTCAGGTTTAGGCCCCCGGAGGGAAAACCCTACTCCTGCTTGTCTACTCTTGATTACGGCGGAACCGAAGGTTACAGGGGTGCACAGGTGCAATATGGCGTGAGGTGCGTATGAGGTGAGTAGTGCCCTCCTCGTCGTGCCCTCCTAGCCTTTATATAGATAGGCAGGTCTCGAGCGTAGGTCGAGTCGGTTACAGATTAGGGTTCGTCCCTTTGAAATTCTATCTACTCTAGTCTTGTTCTCCAAGGATCTGAAGGCGTCATGGGCTTGGGCCACCCAAAATCTCCACATGACGCGTATCTTGTCGCGGACCTTCCCTTGGGTTGTACCAGGTATGCTAACATTGTGTACCCGTGGGGTATAACCATGTCAATAGCCCCCGAGTGTTCAGTCAAATCATAGATTCGGCTTAGGACTCTTTCAATCTTTCGGGTGTAGTTGGACCTGTTTGTAAGAGAAAATATTTTAGTTCGTAGGGATTGTTGATGCGTGTGCCTGACTCTCCTAACGGATCAAGGCCAGTTAACTATCATAGGACAAAGCAACACGATCTTCTTCAGACTCAAGTCCCCGGACTCGAATCTGGAACGAATGCTGGTGTAATTCGACTCAAGCTGTTGAGGTCTTATAGGAGTCAAATCCTAGTGATTTTTCAAGTTATGTACCCAACGCGTCCGTCAGGATTTTTCATCGCGCATGTTGGCACTGTTTTTTACTAGCAGAGCGCAGTCAGGTGTGTTACCAGGCCATAAGATGGTATCTGTAGGTCTTATCCTTGCGTCGCAGACGCAACATCCGAAATGTTATCACCGTGGATGTGTTTCGGGTGGCCAAGGATATTGCTTCCCACTTAGCGTTGATTTGGGCAAAGTTGCCAGAAGAAATTTATATTTTGATCTGAAGGATCGCAGTCGAAGAAATCATAGGGTGCGCGGCCAGCGCTCCCCATGGGAGTATCCCCCGAGTGTCTGTTCGAGTCATTGACTCGAGCAGAGACTTTAGTTATGCTGTTTTTAACTTCAGGTCCGAAGGACACAATTTTTTAGGATGCTTTGAACAATCCTCCCTATGGGAGTAGCCCCCGAGTCCTTAGTGGAGTCGTAGACTCGACGTAGGACTCGAAGAATGGTTAGTAGTGTAGTACCTTGATCATGTTTCAGGTGCGCGGCCAGTGCTCCTAATAGGAGTAGCCCCCGAGTAATTGCTCGAATCATAGATTCAAGTATGTACTTTATTCCTTAGCCGAAGATTTCCAACCGTTGCTAGGTTGGTCTTGATGACGTCAGTGCTGACGATCGATGATCTCAACCGTCTGTGGCTGTCACATCCCAAAATTTTCCAAATTTTGAAATGTGAAAAATAAATAAACAAAATAATTAATTGTTGAATTATGGGTGAAAAAAACTTTTTGATTCCAAATGGAAACATCAAAACCTGTCTTGAAAAAACTTTGAATAAAATGGAATCCAACAAATTTCAATCAAGTGAAATGCATTCATCAATGAATGTATCTTGAAATTTAAACTTGGAAAAGATAGACGAAAAACTAAAACCCTAATGGAAGAAAATCATTTCAAAGATCTCCCTAAGTCTATGGATTTGTTCCATATAAAGATTTGTCAACAAACATTTATAAGTGATCAAAATGATAAATAAAAATATTATAAAACCATAGAAATTGGGTTCATTTAAATTGGAACCATGGATAAAAACTTATGAATTTATTAAGATAAAAGGAAATAATTTCCAAAGCTAATAAATCTCCTATCACAAATCCATACCAAATTGTGAGCAAATTAATCCTAAAAGGATTTAAAAGGATAAACAAATATTAACTAAAATTATACAAATTGGAATCACCAATTTTGGATCTATAAATAAAAAGTTATGGATTTTATAAGACAAAGAACGAAATAAATAAATAAGGAATATTTTCAAGACAAATTAAATCTTGGCCAAATCCATAAGTAAATGAAATAAATATAATCCAAATGAAATAAAGGGATAAGGAATATTCAAAAAAAAAATATGACATTAACCAAATTCTATTCCATTTGAATGAAGACAAAATCCCTAATAGAAATGATTAATTAAATCATGATAAAATAGTAAATTGGAATTTACCAAAGTGGATTAAAAAGTTATCTAATTAACTTAAAACAATTATTTGAATAAAATTTATATGGGATTAAAACCATATTTTATTTTATTTGAATAAAGACAATTTGCCCAATTTAAATGAATAATAAATCATATTAAAATATTCTAAATAATTCAAAGTGAATTATTCACACTAATGAATAAATAAAACCAACTGAAAAGGATTTGGTAAAATTTGGTTTTCAAATAGAAGTTTGAAAACATATTTGAAAATTCAATTAAATAAAGACAAGTGTCTAAATTAATTAATTAATAAACCATAAAAGAATAAGGGAAAATTATTCTAAAATGGACTTTAAATACAAGTTTAAAATAGTATAGAAACTTATTGAAAAGTTTGATAATATTTGAAACGAAAGAGGGTTTGAAATCATTTGAATGAATTGAAAATAGAAAATCAAAATTGAAAAAAGAAAAAGAAACAGGAATAAATAAAAAAGGAAAGAAACCAGCCCAGCCCAACAGGCCCAACTCGCAGCCCAACTAACCCTCCCCGTAACGTTTTCCTCACTCACAAACACACCCGCGCTGCCACTGCCGCCTGGACCCCACTGGAAACCCCCTCATTCGCTGACCAATCAACCCCACCTGCCAGTCATCGTTCTCACCCCCCACGACTGCTTCTTCCCCCCTCCATTTCTGACATTGATTCTGCGTCGTCAATATGACTGATTACCGTGCTAATTCCTCCCAGTGATCACGCTCGTTAACTTGCCTCGCTCCCCTCTACCTTTCCCCCCAAACACCATTTCCCCTCCGCCCCCAGGCTGCCTTAAATTCGCCTCGAACCCTCTCTGTCTCCGGCGAACCTTCCTTCCGATTCCGGCCAGACCTCGCCTCCCCTTGCTCCCTAGCCTCCACGAGGACACTCCCCAGCCTCTTGCGCATCTCCCAGTGCTGCCCGCTCTGCCGCGCAAGCACCAAAACCTCGGCAACAACGACAACCGAGAGCCGCTACCATCTGCCTCCACTCCGGTGACCATTCCCCATAATCCACGTACTCCCCTCTCTCTCTCTGAATGAAACTCCTACACTCTAATCTCTCTCGCGCAACTAACGAACCCTCTGCTTCACTTTTCCATGCACCATAGCGTCGCCTCCATCATCGACAGTGAGCGCCAGCTGCCAGAAGCTTCTTCGGTGAGCAATTGGCATCGAACCAGTGGGCCGCTGGCCTTCCCACGACGTCCTTGAGATTCACCACGACACAGCGAACACGGTGAGCCATCTCTCTTGTCCCCTAGCTTCCTTCTTCGCCGAAACCACCATAGCCAGAGCGCTCCGCCGCCAGCCGCCGCCACAGCACCGCCCACCTATGGTCAAGATGATTCGGGCCGTTAGATCTAGATCGGATGTGTGAGATTAGAATTAAACCGAAGAGGTATCGTGTGCCCTGAGCTGCACGATTTGCTTTAGATCTAACGCTCTGTATCGCGCGATCCTGCCGAACCGGTACCGGCGAATAGGAAACAGACGCGTGGCACGTGTTTTGATTTAAAAACAGAAACATGTCTATTTTATGTTTGAATTTGTAAATTCCATAACTTTTAATCTAAACGTCCAAATTTTGCAAACTTTATATCATTGGAATCAGCAAAAAGAATACTTTCCAACCATGCCCTTTGTTTAGTGATTTGCTTCTGGAAAATTAGTTGTTTCGCAGAAACTTGTGTAGGCATATTTTGTGTATAAAATTTATTCTAAAAATGTTTTTAGGGTAAAATCTTTTGTAAATGGATTGTTTTTAACCTACTGACCATATAAACCAACTTTTGGATTTAAAAATATATTTTGTGACACTTAGGAATTATACCTTTGAATTAAAGCATTTCTATCTAAATAAAAATGTTAAATATGTTTTAAAAATGCTTTTTGAGTAAAACCTTTTGAAAATGGTTTGAATTAAACTCTCTGAACCTAAACACCAAGTGTTAGGATTTAAAAATATATTTGGTGAACCCTATAAAATTATTACTTTGTTTAAAGGCGTTTCCAACAAAATAAAATATTGCTTTGATTTAAAAATGGTTTTTAAATGAAACCTTTGGAAAATGGTTTAATATTAAACACTTGACATTAAAACACTAACAATTGTGTTTAAAAATATATCTGGCAAACGCTAGAAATTATTACTTTGATTTAAATCATTTCTAGCAAAACAAAAATGATTTAAAGTGGCCATTTTTCACTAACTTAATATCAAATGGTTTTGCCACTTTTATAAATGACCAATAGGTGTTATGAAATGTTTATAACCTATTAGAAACCACTTTCCCAAATAAAACAATCTTTGGCATGCTTGCATGCATTGCTTTATTTTTATTATTATGTGATGAATTGTTTGAATGCTAGTTTTGAATTTGCCCCTTGCTTGATTGAATTATAGTGAACATTGAAGAGTGTGGCTATTGCAAGATCAAGGAGTGAACTTATAATCTCTACCAAAAAGGCAAGTGGCGCTTCATACTTTTGTCCTATTATTTTCACTATGCATTAGTGATGTTTTGAGTAGGACTTGCATGGAATTTTTTACTAAGTATGCTATGCCATGGGAAATCCTAGTAGTTGGTGCCTTAGTAGAATTTTTCCTAAGTTAATATCCCTACTACTATCATGCTTAGATTAGCTAGTAGAAAACAAGGGTGGATTATATTCATGCTATGAAATATTTCTAAGTCAAGGACTTGTGTTTTGTTTAATAAAACAACTATGTGAATGAATCACCTGGGTGGAATGGTTGTGAATGGTTATGTTGAGTGGTTACATAGGGCCAATATTTATGGTCTACCCTAGTGTATCTCACTTGTGTAAAGCCACCCAGGAACAAAGAGATTTGAGATGTCAAATGTTGAGAAGCTTCAAGTGCATCCACTTGGCATTATGGGCCCTGCCTGGATCATATAGGTTGCAATAACTTAGCCAGATGGACAGTTGGTGGTAGGGGATGATAGGTTTGGAGCGCGTCCATTTTGGTCAAAGGGAAGGCTTCTGAAAGATCTTGTCTTGATGCATGTCGAGTCTTGTGGGGAAAGTGCACCACCTCTCGAGAGAGTAAAATCTAAGTACTTAGCCGTGTCCCCGGTAATGGACAATTTGAGCATCAAGACATGGAAGCTATCAAGAATCTCCTCATCCCAATTTCTAAGTTAAAAGCTTGTGGTTGAACAAGGGTAAAGGTTAACCAATATTCATTGGTTGTTCCTTGGGTGATTTTGAAAAACAAAAACTTAGTGTTTTCAAATGATAAGGAAAATCTATTTTGAGCAAAGCAAGCCTAAGCTCCACTTAGCCAAATGCATATAGATGATAGATACCACTATTCTACCATAGTATCACTTTCCAATGGCTGTAACTTATCATGTTGCAGGTTTGTTTGATGTTAATAAAGTGTGTTGATTAGGATTACAAGTCTACAACCAACATGATTGCCTGTGGCACTTTGAAGATGAAGGACTCCATGCTATAGTTATTTCTGCTGCATTGTAATGAGATAGCCAAATGAGATATGTAAGATGTAATGAATTATTTTATTCCTAGTTATAAAGTTGTATTATGACCTTTGTTTCTTGATATTACATCTTAACTGTGGATGCTAGCTATTGATCCAGGGACTAGCATTGTAAACATAGGGATCTCTACCTTATTAAAGGTTGGTACCTCTACAGTGGCGTCTGAGATGATGCGACAGGACAAGCGTGGGTCCCACTTTCTGACCTGGAGTTGGCTAGTAATGCGTGTCATGGCGAGAATTACGACGTCTCCTTGATTTCTATGCGTAGTGGACGGCGTGCTGGCGATGATTCGTTGCTATGCTGACACGTGGACGGTTGGATCTTTCCTGGACGTTAGGGATTCTAGATGAACGGTTCGTGTTCATCGTCCTTGTCTTTTATAACCGTGGGGAAACAGTGATTTTGTTTCACCCTTGCTATTTGCTTTCACCATTGCCTCCATTTTCTCGAGCACCACATCCCTCGCCCTTGTGCTATGGACGTTCTTCGTTCCTTTCCTTCATTGTTTCTCCGCGCTCATCGCCGCACTTGCCACCGCACTATGGGCAAGTCGAGGAAGGGCGCTGCTGGAGCTGGCTCGAGTGTTGCTGCCGGCGGCAAGAAGGTGGCCGCTCTTGCGCGTACCACTGACGGCAAGTGGAGGCGCTCCGAGGTGCGTGACATCGATCTGCGCAAGCTACGCGATGCGGGATTAATCCCGCTGAACAAGGAGGACGCCAGGATCCCCGGCGATGAGGTAATCCCGCACCCACCCGTAGGGTTTCGGGTGATCTTTGTTGCCTTCATTCTCCGCGGTTTTTCGCTTCCTGCCCACGATTTCCTTCATGGGCTTCTTTTTCTCTATGGGATTTAGATTCATCATCTGTCTCCCAATTCTTTTCTTAACATTGCGTGCTTCATCACGCTTTGCGAGTGCTAGATGGGCATCGAGCCACACTTTGGCCTCTTACGGAAGCTCTATTTCGTAAAGAGGCAGTCCGGCACTGATACGTCGGAAACGTATCTATAGTTTTTTATGCCCCATGATTGTTTAGTATCTACTTTGCTTTGCTTTGTCTACACTTTGAGGTGTTTTTATATCTTTTTTGGAACTAACCTATTAACAAGTTGCCACGGTGCCAGTTGCCTGTTTTCTTCTGTTTTTGGTTCCAGAAATGCAGAAAATCAATATTCTCGAAATTGGACGGGACAAAAGCCAAAGTCAATATTTTACCGTGGGGGACACGAATCCAGACGACGAGACGGAGACGCGAACCAGGGCGGCCAAACCCCCCTAGGCGCTGCCAGGGGTGGGCCCGCGCCTAGGCAGGGTGTGGCCCCCCTGGTCGCCTCCCGGCCTCGCCTCTTCGCCTATAAGAAGTCCCCGATGCAGAAAACCTAAACACCCGATCAAAACTCTACGAAACCGTCTATAGCCGCCGACACCATCATCCTTAGATCGGGGGGATCTAAAGTTCTTCCCGGCACCCTGTCGGAGGGGAGATCATCCCGGAGGCCTTCTCTCCGGTATGATGCGTGAGTAGTTCCACCTTGGACTATAGGTCCATGTAGTAGCTAGATGGTTGTATCTCCTCCTTGTGCTTTCATGTATAGATCTTGTGAGCTCCGTTCATGATCAAGATCTAATCTATTTGTAATCATGCATGTTGTGTTTGCGGGGATCCGATGGATATTGAGATTATTATGTAAGTTTGGTTAATGGTTTTTTCTTTATGATTCTATCATGTCTGTGTTGTTTGTGATCTTGCATGCTCTCCGTTGTTAGTAGCTATCTTGGCCGAGTAGTTGCTAGTGACTCCAAGAGGGGGTATTTATGCTCGATAGTGGGTTCATGCCTCTAGTTTCCAAGGGAAGTGACAAAAATCTCTTCGGTTGTAGATGTGATGTTGCCATTAGGGAGAAAACAACGGTCTCTTGTTCATGGAACAAGTGGATTATTTACCTTACACACTTTGCTTAAAGCAGTTGTCTGTTGCTTGCAACTTAATACTGGAGGGGGTTCAGATGATAACCCAAAGGTGGACTTCTAGTCATAGATGCAGTTGGATGGCGGTATATGTACATTTTTGTATTTCCCAATCGAATCTCATAGGATCTTTCTGACTAGTATTGCATTGTAATGCCTTGCTCAGTTCCTATCAATTGCCCTACTGTAATTTTTTTACCCTTCATGCCATGTTGTTTATCTAAGGAGAGCACCTCTAGTGAACTATGGACCCGGTCCAATCTTTACCATTGATACATCTTCCATTGTTACTGTTTAATTGCTACAAACCACCATTACCTTCCACACCATACAGTTAATCCTTTGTTACAGCAAACCGGTGAGCTTGACAACCTCACTGATTCGTTGGCACAAAGTCTTGGGTTTGTGTTGTGCAGGTCTCCACGTTGTTTGCAACACATGTGTGACGTTTCCTTCCTCCTTCTGGTTCGATAACCTCAGTCTCTATTGAGGGAAACTTGCTATTGTGCTCATCACACCATGCTCTTGGTGTTCCAACAAAGTGTCCCACGTCAACATTGGGTGCACGCATCAAAGATTTCTGGAGCCGTTGCCGTGGAGGCTAAGGATGTCTTCACAAGGGGAGTCCTTCACTTCCTTTCTCTTTACTTTGTTTTTAGTTTGCTTAGTTTCTTTTGCTTGGTTTTGTTTGCCTCTTTTCAAAAACCCAAAAAAATTAGTCTAGTTTGGTTTGCTTGCTTTATTCAAAAACACAAAAAATTAGTTCCTACTCTAGTTGCCACCTTGCTCTAGCTCACCATGTTGTTTCCCAAGTTTGCTCTGAAAGATCTTGCAATAGGTAGTGGCTCCATAATTGGGAAAGATAATATGGAAGAATTCTTTAATCATGTTAGCAAGCATGAGGATATTGAGGATAAATCTATAGAAGAACTTGCTCCTAATTATGAGATTGCTGTAGCTTCTTTAGTTCATATGTTGGAGGCTAGGTTTGTTAGCCTTAACCCCTTCATACAATTTTTGTTCCTAAAACTAAAAGAAGAGAATGCTGAAAAGAGAGAATTCATCCTTGAAAATTTATTAAAAGAATTCCATGATGTTGTTAGGGAAGCCAAAAAGGTCTTTGAGCATTTCAATATGCTAGGCTCAAGTGTAGATGTTGTGGGTATTTCTGATAAAACTAAGCCTAGAGAAGAATTTAAGATACCCATACCCTTTAAGCTTGTTGGAATGCATGAAGCCTTTGAAAAGAATTTTGATTGGATTGCTCCTGAAGATCTTTTTGATGAAAGTAGTAAACCAAAGAGAGATGAGAAGGGATCCACCAAAACCCATTTGTATGAGATAAATTTCATAGTTGAAGACTTTGCAAGTATTGATGCTAATGCCTCTTCATTTCAAAACACTTGAGTCTTCTTGCTTCTTGTGCCTAACTTAAAGACGTTAAAGAAAAGTACTTGTTGGGAGATAACCCAAGAGTTTCCGTGAGTCTTGGAAGTTATTATTTCTGTAATGACCTCTCCTTATCCTTTTTGTTTGCTTTTTGTGCCAAGAATGACCTCTAATGAGAGGGAAGTAAGATTTCGAGAGTTGCTGTCCCGAAAATGATTTCTGTCCTCCACCAAAAAATTCCGTGAAGAGTCTCTGTAACTCGGATTGAGCTGAAAATTTACGAATAAATCCCCCAGTATGTTAGCTCACTTTCGTTTGTTCAACACTTTTTTATTTGAGCAACATAAGAAGTTCGAAAAAATAGGTTTCTACCTGCTGGTCTGTTTCGACAGATTTCTGCCATTATTTGCATTTGCTTCTTATTAATATTTTTTTGAGTTCTTTTTTGGGGAATTGAGCTTTTTGAAGGAGTTGCTACAGCAGCTTGTGTTTTTAGTGAAAATTTTTGTTGTTCCAAAGCTTTGCCAGAGGTCTAATATCTTTTGAATAAACTAATGTTGCTAATGACGATTGTGTGGAGTTTTGTACGAAGAAAAAAATTAGGTGTATAGAGAGAATGATGTAATGAGATGAAGAATGAACAAAAGCTCAAGATTGGGGATGCCACCATGGTGTAACCCCAAGAAATATCCAACAGGTACAAGCGTCAAAGCTTGGGGATGCCCAAGGCATCCCCTTCTTCATCAATAAAAAGCTCAGGTATGTTTAGACACTTCATTTTTATTATTTCATGCACATTTGTGTTGTTCTTGGAGCGTCTTAGTTTTTGTTTTGTTTTCTCAGGTTCTTTATTTTGCTTGAATAAAGTAGTTTGGACCCCCCGTTCTCGCTGTATTGTTTTGCAAATAAATTTCTTGGTGTTGGAAAGGAGTAGGAAGTTTTTGCTTGATAAGTGCAAGAGAAGCTTGCATTGACTGTGACTTAGACTTTAGCATGACATGCTAGGTGTTGTTTTGACCTTATGCTTAGTGATTATTGTTGTAGCATGTCTTGTTCCAAACAATTGGGATTGCTTAGTGTGCCTTGAAGAAATTATGCGTTGTTTTAGCATGCAAAAGCATAGTATTGTGGTATTCTCCTTTGATGCTTTGTTTGGGTTGACTTGGCACATGCTCACACCATGTTATGACTATGACAAGTCCATAGCCTCTATGATCATTTAGTCCTTGACTTGTAGTACCACTCTATGCTTTGATTAGTAATGCTTTGTTGCTTTGCATGATTATGGCCATTATTTCTCTCTTAGTTGGTTGCTCCCAGTCTTTTGCTAGCCTCCACTTGTATGAGTAAGTTCTACTCATGCTTCCAACTCCCAAGAAACCAAGTTATTCCAAAGTGTCCACTATAAATTCATATGCATGGTGTGTTACACAATTCCAAGTATATTCTTGTTTTCAGCTATCTTCCAGTTAAAAAGTCTCTTTGTTATGTGAAAACATAGTAACTAAAGCTCTCACGAACTTGATGGCACACTTCATATTCTTTGCCTCTAATAAACTTGAACCATTGTGTCGTCTATGTTGTATATGCTTGCACTTATACGTTGGAATTAGCAGAACCGTGCTGTTAAGGGGAACATTTTCGACATTGCAATTGTACTTTGTACTCAGTTGATATCATGCTCTTTTGTCTATGGATGTCACCAGTGTGAAATAAAGAGGGAACTTGTAAGTCCATGGAGTTTGTATTTTGTGTTAGAGAAACGCCTTAGCCGCTAGCCAAAGCCATGCCTAATCATGGTGGAAACTTGCAGCATCACCATAGTGAGCTATCTATGAAGCATCCTCAATAAAAAGCTATGCACATAGTAAATAAAAATATCACTGAGATGCTCATTGTCTGCTTGCCTTGTCATTTTGGTTATGGGATAGCTTGTACCATGTGCAAGGGGTACCCCATTGGCGGTTTTCTATGATATGCATGTACTTACAATGACAAGAACTTACAGGTGACTGAAGTTAAGTAGCATGAGGTGTGGCCCCCGTATTAAAGGGACTTGAGATTGCCAACTTATACTTTGTCCAGCATATACTCCATAGTTTGTTCACTTTAACCTTAATCACTTCAAGATGCTTATGATAGGGGCAATGAGGGCTGAAAGCTAACAAGTACCATAATTTTGGGAAGCTCTTTTTGAAACTTGAAATCCCTGCTTCCCTTTGTGAAGGGCCTTTCTTCCACCTTTATTTGAGTCTCCACCTTCTACCTTTAGGCACCATTAAGAGAGCATAGTTGTCATTCTGTGTGCAGTGTCCCAAAACTTATGGATTGATGCATATTGTGATATTACTTGTTCTTGTGCTATTTGTTTCTAGTCACCCTTGTGAACTTTGAAGGTGTCCTATGCATCTATTTGCTACTCTATGAGGTACAAGCTGAAGGCCACTATGCTGCTATGTTTTCTGTATGTGAAACAAACAAACGTTTTTCAATGCATGTTATTCATGATCTTTGTTTGTAGCCTTTCATGTTGCATGCATAGTTACTATGTCCTATTGTTAGAACTCCATCTTTTGTGCACATGTTTAGAGTTCTTTGATCCCAGCTTTCAATGGTTGCAAATGGTTTGATCTTGGTTTTGATGGTGCATGTCACCTCAAAAATTATTCTTTTTATCACTTACCTACTCGAGGATGAGCTGGAGTTAAGCTTGGGGATGCTTGATACGTCGGAAACATATCTATAATTTTTTATGCTCCATGCTTGTTTAGTATCTACTTTGCTTTGCTTTTATTTGAGGTGTTTTTATATCTTTTCTGGAACTAACCTATTAACAAGTTGCCACAGTGCCAGTTGCCTGTTTTCTTCTATTTTTGGTTCCAGAAAGGCAGAAAATCAATATTCTCGGAAGTGGAAGGGACAAAAGCCAAAGTCAATATTTTACCGTGGGGGACACGAATCCAGAAGACGAGACGGAGAAGCGAACCAGGGCGGCCAAACCCCCTAAGCGCGACCAGGGGTGGGCCCACGCCTAGGCAAGGTGTGGCCCCCCTGGTCGCCTCCCGTCCTCGCCTCTTCGCCTATAAGAAGCCCCAGATGCAGAAACCCTAAACACCCAATCAAAACTCCATGAAACCGTCCGTAGCCGCCGCCACCATCATCCCTAGATCGGGGGGATCTGAAGTTCTTCCCGGCACCATGCCGGAGGGGAGATCATCCCGGAGGCCTTCTCTCCGGTATGATGCATGAGTAGTTCCACCTTGGACTATGGGTCCGTGTAATAGCTATATGGTTGTATCTCCTCCTTGTGCTTTCATGTATAGATCTTGTGAGCTCCGTTCATGATCAAGATCTAATCTATTTATAATCATGCATGTTGTGTTTGTGTGGATCCAATGGATAGTGAGATTATTATGTCAGTTTGGTTAATGGTTTTGTATTTATGATTCTATCATGTATGTGTTGTTTGTGATCTTGCATGCTCTCCTTTGTTAGTAGCTATCTTGGCCGAGTAGTTGCTAGTGACTCCAAGATGGGGTATTTATGCTCGATAGTGGGTTCATGCCTCTAGTTTCCAAGGGAAGTGACAGAAATCTCTTCGGTTGTAGATGTGTTGTTGCCATTAGGGAGAAAACAACGGTCTATTGTTCATGGAACAAGTGGATTGTTTACCTTACACACTTTGCTTAAAGCAATTGTCTGTTGCTTGCAACTTAATACTAGAGGGGGTTCGGATGATAACCTGAAGGTGGACTTCTAGTCATAGATGCAGTTGGATGGCGGTCTATGTATCTTGTTGTATTTCCCAATCGAATCTCATAGGATCTTTCTGACTAGTATTGCATTGTTATGCCTTGCTCAGTTCCTGTCAATTGCCCTACTGCAATTTGTTTACCCTTCATGCCATGTTGTTTATCTAAGGAGAGCACCTCTAGTGAACTATGGACCCCGGTCCAATCTTTACCATTGATACATCTTCCACTGTTACTGTTTACTTGTTGCAAACCACCATTACCTTCCACACCATACAGTTAATCCTTTGTTACAACAAACCGGTGAGCTTGACAACCACACTGATTCGTTGGCACAAAGTATTGAGTTTGTGTTGTGCAGGTCTCCATGTTGTTTGCAACACCCGTGTGACGTTTCTTTCCTCCTTCTGGTTTGATAACCTCGGTCTCTACTGAGGGAAACTTGATGTTGTGCTCATCACACCTTGCTCTTGGGGTTCCAACAAAGTGTCCCACGTCAACATTGGGTGCACGCATCAGGCACCGGCGGAGTCTATCCGCTTGGCGGCAGCATCATCTCCCTTCGTCCCCTTGTCCAATTTTTCTCCTTATCCATTTGCGAGTCCATCTAGTATTGGCGTCGTAAGTGGTTTTACATCCGCGATGTCAAGCTGGATGGGCAGCAATTTGGTCTTGCTCCCTTTTACTCCGAGCAGAAGATTGTCCCGAAGAGATTGTGGAAAAACCACATCTTGGAGGGCAAAGTTATGGAGGTGGAGAGGCTCTACAAGCGAGTAGAGGATCTTCAACTGGTGCCAGGAAAGGAGGTCAATGGTGTCGACATCATCTGTACCTTCCTCAAACGTCGGGTGCAACCGCTCCAGGCCAGGGAGCACCCGATGTTTCTCTACGCCGGCCCCAGTGATCCGACCAGAGTGTCACCCGAAGAGTTATCTTCGGGTGATCTTGATAGGGCCCTCCGTCCTCTGCTGAAGTTCAATGCTGGTGAGGACCTGCCAGGGGAGTCGCTGACCCCCCTCTTAGCACCAGTAAAGGGGCTTCGAAGGTGAAGTTTGTATGTGCATGTTGCGCTTTTCCGTGTGTTTTTTGTTTGTTGCAGTTTCTCATGTTATTGCCATTTTTTTGCTTGCAGCACCTCCAAGTTACGGGGTCTATGCCCCCTCTGCCTGAGAAATATAGGGAGGCACTAGACAATGAGGAGGTGGAATCCGAGTCTGAGCTTCCTCCAGCTCAGTCGCCAACTGCGGATGCTCCTGAGGCGAGCGAGGGTTAGACCCAAAAGCGATCGCGTAGCGAATCATCGGAAGCGTCTACCCCACCAACCCCGAGGGGCCCGTCCTTCCTTGAGCGGCATGGCGAGGACGATGGTGATTCTTCCGCACCGTATCCGGTTGTGCCCCTTCGAGCGATGGCACCGCAGCCGCCAGCCAAGAAGAAGAAGAAGGAGAAGGCACCGCCCGTCTTCAACTTGTCATACATTGACTCGTAAGTAGTTTCGGCTGCGCTTTATTCTGTGTGCAATGTTTCTTCTTGTCTTGATCGATATTGTCCTTGTAGCCACTCCTCGGAGGGTTCTCTTAGTGAGGGTGGTCAAGAGGCTGCAGGGGAGTCGAAACTAAGAACTCCTCACCCTCATATGGTGGCCGACTCTGAGGATGACGCCCCAAATCCCTTCCCACGAGAGGCTCGAGTAGTTGTTACTTAGAAGACTACACGCGGAACTTTGGAGTCTCCGTCTGAGCACGTAAGTTGTCTGCTCCTTTGTCTTGTAGGGGAAGCCCCCGAGCCCTTTTTTTGGATGATCTGTTGGTCTAGTTTTGCTCCTGTGGGCGTAGCCCCCGAGCCCTTTCTGATGCTTGGTTGTGTTTTTTTTTTGTAGCCCTTCGTGGATAGCGCTAATCTCCTGATCCAGCAGCATTTGGCACTGGAGGCCAACATGCGACAGTTGCAAGGTACGTAGTTTGATCATCCTTTGCTTGCTTCGGCTGTCCGCTTCTTCTTTGCTTCTATTGATCTTTTGTTCTTAATGCTTGTAGATGAAAATAATGTGGCTCTCTGTCGGCTGGACGCTCTTGAAAAGATCCTTGGTCACGTGGAGAAGCAAGATGCAGATGCCACGGAGGCGAAGGAGCGCCTACAAAAGGAGGTGGCCGATGCTGCCGAGGCCCAGAAGCGTCTACGGAAGGAGTCTGCCGACCGCGAGGAGCAGTTTGCTTCTGCGGCTGCCAGTCGCGAGAAGGAGATGGCCAACAGGCTCATGGATGCGGCCAAAGCTTTCTCTGGTGAGTATCTTTTACTTGCTCTTGTCATGTACTTTCTTTGACTGTTCCTTGTCCTGGTTCTTATTCGGGTATTTTATTCTTGTCTTAGATGCATCAGGCATCGCGTTTGATCACGGTGTGCTGGAGCACGGAAATGCTCTGGATGATGCCACCGCAGCGGTCGAAGATCGTTGCGGTACTGCTGCTAGCGCCTTGGCGAAGGCCAAGGGGGTGCTCTGATGCTTCTACAAGGAGATCGTCCCCAAGGGACCTGCTCTTGAGGATGTCGACGCGTTGGTGGATGCCCTGTCGGAGGACGCTCCAGCGGCCTACAAGCGCAAGCAGAAGGGCCTCGGCGCCTCGATGGGGTTGGCCATGGCCATGGCATCCGGAGCGGAGATGGACCTGCCGCACATCACCTCCCAGATGCCAACTGCTGTCGATGGCTCAGAGGTAGAATTTGCTCTCTTCGCCTCCCGTTGTAAGCGTTATGGGCCGAAGCTCATTGACCTCCTGGCGGAGTATGCGGCAAAGCAGCAGGAGGAGGTCAAGAGCAGGCAGTCTGGCTCTGAGGCCACTCCGTATGCGGGTGCCTAGGCTCTATTGTTGTAGTTTAGGATAGTATATCCTCTTCCTTTCGTAATGTATGCTTTTGCCAATGAACAATCTTGACTTATGCCATGGGGTGGCATTGTGTATATAAGTTATGTTTCGATCTCCCACCAGCGATGTTTGTGATGTTCATTTCCTTACTTGTTTGCTTTTAGGGTCCTTCGGGTGAGATTCCCGTAGATACTTCGACTGCTCTTGAGCCGCAACCATCATTGGATGATGCATCGCAACTTGTTTCCCATTGCGACCGCGTCCGCAGCCTGGAGAAGGATATTCTCGGCATTCGAGGCCACACGGACGTGTGGAAGTCGAAGGTTGAGCGATCCACTGCTAGGGAGGAATTTTTGATGGGGGAGCTGCGGCAAATCAGCGAGCAGCTTCAATGTGGGTCTCCATGAACTGTTGTTCTTTTCGGATGCACCTTTCTTATGTGTCATCTTCTTCTTGTGTTTGTTGCAGGCGCCAATCTCGTTCTGAAGGAGGAGAAGGAGCGCGTTGCTGTTCGGATGAATTGCCTGACCCAACAGGACTTGGAGGCTGGCGGCTTCTTCTAGATGGACCATGATCGGGCCATCGTCCTTGCGACGGTTCAAGATCGCGCGCACCAGGTTTATCAAGTGTTGAGGCAGGCGAGGATTTCCCTGGCGTCCATCTGGGCCGTCATGTTTCCCCTGGATGAGGCACCTTCCAACCTTTGGGGCCTGCTGGAAGTTTCGGGATGTGGGTCACGTCAATGAATTGGTGCGGCGTCAGCTGGTTGCTGGGGTGAAGGCCGCTCTTTCACTTGTTCGGCTGCATCGTCAGAACGTCGATCTCGTGGCGGTGGCGACTGGGCCACCCCTTCGTCTAGATGGTAGTCTTTGGGATATGCACCCGCATTATGCGGCTGTAAGGCAGTATGCCGAAGAAATTGTTGATCTGTTCGAGCAGCGGGCGTGTGTAATACTCCAGAATAGGTAGGAGCTGTAAACAAAACAGATTGATGTAAAATGTGTATGTATTAGAGTGGGATTGCTGTGCCTTTTGTAAATTTTATTTATATTAGCACGTTGTGCTTTGTTATGTGCATGTCCTTTTCGTTAGCCTGACGTGGTCAGCTACTCAGGTTGTATGCTTTTGTTCTCAGTCGACGAAGTTGTGAGGTGATGCATAGCCCCCGAGCGTATTATAGAAAATTAAGGAAAGGAATTTTCGGCCGAGGAACTTAGCTTTTATTCATATCGTAATGAGGAGGTACATTGTTTGGCTGAGTAGCCTTATTGAAAGTAAAGGGGTAACTAGTGGTAGAAGCGTCGCAGACGTGCGACGTTCCAGAGTATTCGACTCCTGACACGATGTCCATGAGGCGGTAAGCGCCGCTTGGGATGACTTCTGTGACGATGTAGGGTCCTTCACAGGGTGACTCGAGATTTTTCGGCCGCTCTTGCTTGAGTCGTAGGACGAGGTCTCCTTCAACGAAGGACCTTGGGCGCAGCCGTAGGCTATGGTAGTTGCGGAAGCTCTGCTGGTAGACCGCTGAGCGAGCCACGGCGATGTCGTGTGCCTCGTCAAGTGTGTCGATGGCGTCTTCGAGTGCGACTGTTGATTTGGCTTTGCTGTAGGCGACGACCCAGGGGCGTTGTGGCGTACCTCGGCAGGTAGTACGGCTTCGGATCCATGCACCATGAAGAAAGGTGTGAAGCCGGTTGCGCTGTTTGGCGTTGTGCGTAGACTCCAGAGGACGGATGGTAGCTCCTCTGCCCAGGCTCCCGCAAGCCGTTCGAGTGGGCTGAGCAGGTGTTTCTTGATGTCCCCGCCTATGAGGTTGTTGGCCTTTTCGACCTGCCCGTTGGTCTTCGGGTGCACCACAGAGGCGTATGATATGTCGATACCAAGGCCCTCGCAGAAGTCCTGGAATTCCTTCGATATGAAGTTTGAGCCATTGTCCATGATGATGTTGTGCGGCACGCCGAACCTATAGACTATGGACTCGAAGAACTTGACGGCCATTTTGCCACTTTGGTTGGTGACGGGCATGGCCTCGATCCACTTGGTGAACTTTTCGACTGCGACCAGGAGGTAGACGTGGCCTCCTTTCAAAGATTTGGGCAGTTTGCCAATCATGTTGAGGACCCATTGGGCGAAGGGCCAGGCCAGTGTATGGTCCTGAGCTCCGATCCTGGTGCGTGTGGCTTGTCCACAAACCTTTGGCAGTCATTGCATCTTCGGATGATGTCCTTAGCATCGTTCATGGCCGTTGGCCAGTAGAATCCAGCTCGTAAAGCTTTGGCGACGAGGGCGCGTCTGCCTGCATGATGACCGCAGATGCCCTCGTGGATGTCTTGGAGGATGGTTTTGCCATCACCGATGGTGATGCACCTTTGGAGTACACCCAAAATACCGCGCTTGTATAGCTCGCCATTGTGGAGGATGAATGCTTTAGACCAGAGAGATATGTGTCGGGCATCTGTCGGGTCGTCAGGCAGTTCTTTGTTTAGTAGGTACCAAAGTTACGGCTGCGTCCACGTCTCCTCTATTACCATGACCTGCATCAGGCTGACGAGCTCGGCCTCTATGTCGAGCTTTTCGGGCCCTTCATGTCCTTTGGGTAGCGCAGCCCCCGAGTGCTCTGCTTCTTTGATTGATCCCTTGGGGAATTTCCTTTTGATAGAGGGTACGCAGATTTGTTCGAGGAACACACCTGGTGGCACCCGTGCACAGGTGGAGCCAATGTTGGCGAGTCTATTAGCTTCCTCGTTGCTTTCCCGTACAACGTGCCGAAGCTCGCAGTCGTCCAAGTCTCCTTCGAGTGAGTTGTAGAGCGTGCGGTACGCGATCATGTTGGTGCTATGCGCGTCGCACTCATTCATCGGCTGCTGGATGACAAGGTTCGAGTCGCCATAGATGATTAGGCATGTTGCATGATGCGTGCACCCAATGTTGACGTGGGACACTTCGTTGGAACCCCAAGAGCAAGGTGTTATGAGCACAACAACAAGTTTCCCTCAGTAGAGACCGAGGTTATCGAACCAGAAGGAGGAAGGAAACGTCACACAGGTGTTGCAAACAACGTGGAGACTTGCACAACAAAAACTCAAGACTTTGTGCCAACGAATCAGTGAGGTTGTCAAGCTCACCGGTTTGCTGTAACAAAGGATTAACTGTATGGTGTGGAAGGTAATGTTGGTTTGCAGCAAGTAAACAGTAACAGTGGAAGATGTATCAATGGTAAAGATTGGACCGGGGTCCATAGTTCACTAGAGGTGCTCTCCTTAGATAAACAACATGGCATGAAGGGTAAACAAATTAGATCAGGGCAATTGACAGGAACTGAGCAAGGCATAACAATGCAATACTAGTCAGAAAGATCCTATGAGATTCAATTGGGCAATACAACAATATACATAGACCGCCATCCAACTGCATCTATGACTAGAAGTCCACCTTCAGGTTATCATCCGAACCCCCTCTAGTATTAAGTTGCAAGCAACAGACAACTGCTTTAAGCAAAGTGTGTAAGGTAAATAATCCACTTGTTCCATGAACAAGAGACCGTTGTTTTCTCCCTAGTGGCAACAACACATCTACAACCGAAGAGATTTCTATCACTTCCCTTGGAAACTAGAGGCATGAACCCAGTATCGAGCATAAATACCCCCTCTTGGAGTCACTAGCAACTACTCGGCCAAGATAGCTACTAACAACGGAGAGCATGCAAGATCACAAACAACATAGACATGATAGAATCATAAAGACAAAACCATTAACCAAACTAACATAATAATCTCAATATCCATTGGATCACTGCAAACACAACATGCATGATTACAAATAGATTAGATCTTGATCATGAACGGAGCTCACGAGATCTATACATGAAAGCACAAGGAGGAGATACAACCATCTAGCTATTGCATGGACCCATAGTCCAAGGTGGAACTACTCACGCATCATACCGGAGAGAAGGCCTCTGGGATGATCTCCCCTCCGGCAGGGTGCCGGGAAGAACTTCAGATCCCCCCGATCTAGGGACGATGGTGGTGGCAGCTACAGACGGTTTCATAGAGTTTTGATTGGGTCATTACTGTTTCTGCATCGGGGGCTTCTTATAGGCGAAGAGGCGAGGTCGGGAGGCGACCAGGGTGGCCACACCCTGCCCAGGTGCGGGCCCACCCCTGGCCGCGTCTAGGGGGTTTGGCCGCCCTGGTTCGCGTCTCCGTCTTGTCTTCTGGATTTGTGTCCCCTACGGTAAAATATTGACTTTGGCTTTTGACCCGTCCAATTCCGAGAATATTGATTATCTGCCTTTCTGGAACCAAAAACAGAAGAAAATAGGCAACTGGCACTGTGGCAACTTGTTAATAGGTTAGTTCCAGAAAAGATATAAAAACACCTCAAACTATAGACAAAGCAAACCAAAGTAGATACTAAACAAGCATGGAGCATCAAAAATTATAGATACGTTTCCGACGTATCAAGCATGCCCAAGCTTAACTCCTGCTCGTCCTCGAGTAGGTAAGTGATAAAAATAATAATTTTTGAGGTGACATGCACCATCAAAACCAAGATCAAACCATTTGCAAGCATCGAAAGCTGGGATCAAAGAACTCTAAACATGTGCATGAAAGATGGAGTTCTAACAATAGGACATAGTAACTATGCATGCGACATGAAAGGCTACAAACAAAGATCATGAATAACATGCATTGAAAAACGTTTGTTTGTTTCACATACATAAACACATGGCATAGTGGCAATCAGCTTGTCCCCCATAGAGTAGCAAATAGATGCATAGGGCACCTTCAAAGTTCACAAGGGTGACTAGAAACAAATAGCACAAGAACAAGTAATATCACAATATGCATCAATCAATAAGTTTTGGGACACTGCACACAGAATGACAATTATGCTCTCTTAATGGTGCCTAAAGGTAGAAGGTGGAGACTCAAATAATGGTGGAAGAAAGGCCCTTCACAAAGGGAAGCAGGGATTTCAAGTTTCAAAAAGAGCTTCCAAAAATTATGTACTTGTTAGCTTTCAGCCCTCATTGCCCCTATCATAAGCATCTTGAAGTGATTAAGGTTAAAGTGAACAAACTATGGAGTATATGCTTGACGAAGTATAAGTTGGCAATCTCAACTCCCTTGAATACAAGGGCCACACCTCATGCTACTCAACTCTAGTCACCTGTAAGTTCTTATCATTGTAAGTACAATTGTATCATAGAGAACCATCAACGGAGTACCCCTTGCACATGGTACAGGAGCTATCCTATAACCAAAATGACAAGGCAAGCAGACAATGAGCATGTAAGCGATCTTTTTATTTACTATGTGCATAGCTTTTTATTGAGGATGCTTCATAGATATCTCACTATGGTGATGCTGCAAGTTTCCACCATGATTAGGCATGGCTTAGGCTAGCGGCCTAGGCGTTTCTCTAACACAAAATACAAACTCCATGGACTTACAAGTTCCCTCTTTATTTCACACTGGTGACATCCATAGACAAAAGATCATGATATCAACTAAGTACAAAGTACAAGTGCAATGTTGAAAACGTTCCCCGTGACAACACGGTTCTGCTAATTTCAACGTATAAGTGCAAGCATATAAAACATAGACGACACAATGGTTCAAGTTTATTAGGGGCAAAGAATATAAAGTGTGCCATCAAGTTCGTGAGAGCTTTAGTCACTATGTTTTCACATAACAAAGAGACTTTTTAACTGGAAGATAGCTGAAAACAAGAATATACTTGGAATTGTGTAACACACCATGCATATGAATTTATAGTGGACACTTTGGAATAACTTGGTTTCTTGGGAGTTGGAAGAATTGGTAGAACATACTCATACAAGTGGAGGCTAGCAAAAGACTGGGAGCAACCAACTAAGAGAGAAATAATTGCCATAATCATGCAAAGCAACAAAGCATTACTAATCAAAGCATAGAGTGGTACTACAAGTCAAGGACTAAATGATCATAGAGGCTATGGACTTATCATAGTCATAACATGGTGTGAGCATGTGCCAAGTCAACCCAAACAAAGCATCAAAGGAGAATACCACAATACTATGCTTTTGCATGGTAAAACAACGGATAATTTCTTCAAGTCACACTAAGCAATCCCAATTGTTTGGAACAAGACATGCTGCAGCAATAATCACGAAGCATAAGGTCAAAACAACACCTAGCATGTCATTCTAAAGTCTAAGTCACAGTCAAGGCAAGCTCCTCTTGCACTTATCAAGCAAGAACTTCCTACTCCTTTCCAACACCACGCAATTTATTTGCAAAACAACACAGCGAGATCGGGGGTCCAAACTACTTTATTAAAGCAAACTAAACAACCTAAGAAAACCAAACGAAAACTAAGACGCTTCAAGAACAACACAACAGTGCATGAAACAATAAAAACGAAGTGTCTAGAAAGACCTGAGCTTTTTATTAATGAAGAAGGGGATGCCTTGGGCATCCCCAAGCTTTGACGCTTGTACCTCTTGGATATTTCTTGGGGTGATACCAGTGTGGCATCCCCAAGCTTGAGCTTTTGTCCATTCTTCATCTCATTACATCATTCTCTCTCTAGACCTAAAATTTTTCCTTCATACAAAACTTCACACAATCTTCATTAGCAACATTAGTGTATTCAAAAGATATTAGACCTTAGGAAAAGCTTTGGAACAGCAAAACTTTTCACTAAAAACACAAGCTATTGTAGCAACTCCTTCAAAAATCTCAATTCCCCAAAAGAGAACTCAAAAAGGAATCAATCAGAAGTAAATGCAAATAATGGCAGAAATCTGTCAAAACAGACCAGCAGGTAGAAACCGATTTTTTCGAACATCGTCTGTTGCTCAAATCAAAAAGTGTTGAACTAACAAAAGTTAGCTAACATACTGGGGGATTTATTCGTAAATTTTTATCTCAATCCGAGTTACATAGACTCCTTACGAATGTTTTTTGTGGAGGACAGAAATCTATTTCGGGACAGCAACTCCCCAAATCTTACTTCCCTCTCATTAGAGGTCATTCTTGGCACAAAAAGCAAACAAAAAGGATAAGTAGAGGTCATTACAGAAGTAATAACTTCCAAGACTCAAGGAAACTCTTGGTTTATCTCCCAACAAGTACTTTTCTTTAACGCCTTTAAGTTAGGCACAAGAAGCAAGAAGAATCAAGTGTTTTCAAATGAAGAAGCAACCTTCTTGTTCTTTCCTTTGTTACCTTTCTTCTTCTCTTTAGGGGAAATATGGTTGCTCACTGGAGGAGCAAAATGCATAATGCCTTTTCCCACATCTATTACTACTACAAGGTGTTTCAGTAGGGATCTTCCAAGTGTAATTTGTCCTTTGCCTACACATTTAATAACAAGATAATCAGTAGACACCATTTTCTTTGAGATTTTTGTAAACACACCTTCAGCTATTCCAATGGGTAATAAAGTGGCATTATTAGTAAGAGAGATTTCCTCTCCTCCTTCAGAAATCCCCCAAAGACACAAAGAATCATAAATATCTTTAGGCATGAGACAAAATTCAGACATGATATCACAGTGAGCATCAAAAAGTGTAGTATATATAGAGACTTTGATTGTGGGAAACCACTTTTAAGGCTCAGAGTTTATGGGAACATAATCAGCGTAAGCCCTAAGCGTGTGATAGCAACTATTCATAGCAGCAATACTAGTCTCAAGAGTGTTCAACCTAGCAAAAATATTTGTGAAAGAGGAATCAGACTTGCCAGGTGTATTATAAATTGTAATCAACTTCTTTATGGCATAAAAAGCTTCATCCTTAGTACATTGAAAAATATCTTTCTCAGCCACAGCATCCAAAGCATATCTATAACGAAGAGCAATACCGTGGTAGAAACTATTGATAACCATGCTAAGACTCATATTAGGCTCATTTTCCCTCTGTAAAACAGTGATTCTAGACCAAGATTCTTTAAAACTCTCTTCACTTTTTTGCTTAAAAGTAAAGATCTCTTCTAAAGGTGTAATAGAGATTGGCCCCAAACTAGACATGGTAGCAACTAGGGTAGGAACTAATTTTTTTGTGTTTTTGAATAAAGCAAGCAAACCAAACTAGACTAATTTTTTTTGGGTTTTTTGAAAAGAGGCAAACAAAACCAAGCAAAAGAAACTAAGAAAACTAAAAACAAAGTAAAGAGAAAGGAAGTGAAGGACTCCCCTTGTGAAGACGTCTTTAGCCTCCCCGGCAACGGCGCCAGAAATCTTTGATGCGTGCACCCAATGTTGACGTGGGACACTTCGTTGGAACCCCAAGAGAAAGGTGTGATGAGCATAGCAACAAGTTTCCCTCAGTAGAGACTGAGGTTATCGAACCAGAAGGAGGAAGGAAACGTCACACAGGTGTTGCAAACAACATGGAGACCTGCACAACACAAACTCAAGACTTTGTCCCAATGAATCAGTGAGGTTGTCAAGCTCACTGGTTTGCTGTAACAAAGGATTAACTCTATGGTGTGGAAGGTAATGGTGGTTTGCAGCAAGTAAACAGTAACAGTGGAAGATGTATCAATGGTAAATATTGGACCGGGGTCCATAGTTCACTAGAGGTGCTCTCCTTAGATAAACATCATGGCATGAAGGGTAAACAAGTTAGAGCAGGGCAATTGACAGGAACTGAGCAAGGCATAACAATGCAATACTAGTCAGAAAGATCCTATGCGATTCGATTGAGCAATACAACAATATACATAGACTACCATCCAACTGCATCTATGACTAGAAGTCCACCTTCAGGTTATCATCCGAACCCCCTCCAGTATTAAGTTGCAAGCAACAGACAACTGCTTTAAGAAAAGTGTGTAAGGTAAACAATCCACTTGTTCCATGAACAAGAGACCGTTGTTTTCTCCCTAGTGGCAATAGCACATCTACAACCGAAGAAATTTCAGTCACTTCCCTTAGAAACTAGAGGCATGAACCCACTATCGAGCATAAATACCTCCTCTTGGAGTCACTAGCAACTACTCGGCCAAGATAGCTACTAACAACAGAGAGCATGCAAGATCACAAACAACATAGACATGATAGAATCATAAAGACAAAACCATTAACCAAACTGACATAATTATCTCAATATCCATCAGATCCCCGCAAACACAACATGCATGATTACAAATAGATTAGATCTTGATCATGAACGGGGCTCACAAGATCTATACATGAAAGCACAAGGAGGAGATACAACCATCTAGCTATTACATGGACCCATAGTCCAAGGTGGAACTACTCACGCATCATACCGAAGAGAAGGCCTCCGGGATGATCTCCCCTCCGACAGGGTACCGGGAAGAACTTCAGATCCCCCTGATCTAGGGACAATGGTGGCGGCGGCTACAGACGGTTTCATAGAGTTTTGAGCGGGTCCTTTGGGTTTCTGCATTGAGGGCTTCTTATAGGCGAAGAGGCAAGGCCGGGAGGCCACCAGGGGGGCCACACCTTGCCCAGGCGCGGGCCCACCCCTGGCCGCGCCTAGGGAGGTTTGGCTGCCCTGGTTCACGTCTCCGTCTCGTCTTCTGGATTCGTTTCCCCCACGGTAAAATATTGACTTTGGTTTTTGACCTGTCCAATTCCAAGAATATTGATTTTCTACCTTTCTCGAACCAAAAACAGAAGAAAACAGGCAACTGGCACTGTGGCAACTTGTTAATAGGTTAGTTCCAGAAAAGATATAAAAACACCTCAAAGTGTAGACAAAGTAAAGCAAAGTAGATACTAAACAAGCATGGAGCATCAAAAATTATAGACACGTTTCCGACGTATCATTGCGCCACATATCTTGGCCATCCGCATTGCATGGATGAGGGATTCATATTCGGCCTCGTTGTTGGAGGCGTGGAATTTCATCCGAAGGATGTATTTCATCTTATCGCCCTGAGGGGATGTCAATATGACACCGGCTCCTGCTCCGGCCTCACGTTTGGATCCGTCGAAGTGCATCGTCCATGATTGCGTCATGTCTGGAGTGTCCGGCAGCTGGAGTTCCATCTAGTGGACTAGGAAGTCAGGGAGGACCTAGGATTTGATGGCCTTGCGCCGCTCATAGACTATGTCTAGAGGGGATAGCTCGATGCCCCACAGGGCTATGCGTCCCATGGCTTCGGGGTTATTCAGGATGTTGGACAGTGGCGCCTCGTTGATGACCATTATCTAATGCTCCTGGAAGTAGTGGCTTAGCCGACGAGCCGTCATGAATATGCTGTAGGCGAGCTTTTGGTAGTGAGGGTACCTCTGCTTTGTTGGTGTCAGTACCTCGCTGAGGTAGTAGATTGGGCGTTGGACCCCATGGGTCTTGCCATCTCCGGGTCGTTCGACCACGAGTACGGTGCTTACCACCTGGTGCATGGCTGCGATCTATAGCAGCAGAGGCTCTCGTTCTTTTGGCATGACCAGGACAGGCGAGGTGGAGAGCAGCCGTTTGAGTGCTTCGAATGCATCGTCTTCTTCAGGTGTCCACTCGAATTTGTCCGTCTTGCACAGCAGCTGGTAAAAGGGTAGGGCCTTCTCACCCATGCGGATGATGAATTGGCTCAGCGCCACGATGCGCCCAGCCAGCTGCTTAACACCTTTGAGGTTCTTCGGCTTCTCCATTGTTAGTATGGCCCGGATTTTCTTTGGATTCACCTCGATCCCTTGGTGGTAGATGAAGTAGCCGAGTAGTTGGCCAGATGGGACGCCGAAGGCGCACTTTTCTGGATTCAACTTGATCTTGTAGTGCTCAAGGTTATCGAACGTCTCGCGGAGATCGTCGATCAGTGTCTTGGCTTCCCTGGTCTTGATGACTATGTAGTCGACATAGACTTGGATGTTGCGACCAATCTGTTTTTTCAGACACGCCTGCATGCACCTCTGGTATGTGGCACCTGCATTCTTTAGCCCTAAAGGCATGGTGTTGTAGCAGAACACTCCGAACGGCGTGATGAATGTTGTTTTCTCCTGGTCTTCGACCTTCAGCCGAATCTGATTGTAGCCTGAGTAGGCTTCGAGGAAGGAGAGTTTCTCGCATCCTGCGGTTGAATTGATGATCTGATCGATCCGAGGAAGAGGAAAGTGGTCCTTGAGGCAGTGCTTGTTGAGTGACGTGAAGTCCACGCACATCCACAGGATGTCCATGTCCTTTTTGGGGACCAACACAGTATTGGCTAGCCACTCGCTCTCCTTGATTTCTCAGATGAAGTTGGCATCGAGCAGTCTGTTGACTTTGATTCCAACTGCTTCGGCTCGTGGTTCGGACAGTCGTCGGATCGACTTCTTGACTGGCCTTGCGTCGGGGAACACATTGAGTGCGTGCTCGGTGAATTCCTTGGGAATTCCTGGCATGTCCGCAGGACACCAGGCGGAGATTTCCCAGCGCTCACAGAGGAATTCGACAGGCGTGCTTTCCTATGCGGGGCTGAGGTCGTTGGTGATCAGCGCTGTCTTGGAGGCATCCGTTGGGTGGACCTGCACTTTTTTTGTGTTGATCGTAGAGTCGAACGACATATCGGGTGCGTTTTGCCTGGCGATTGGGGGTGCCCCGTTGTCTGTCACCTCTCGGAGCCTTGTGAGATCCTCTTGCATGTCGAACGACTGGGAGATTCTATTGAAATCTCTATCGAATTGGTCCGATCGGGTGAAGCTTCCTTGGATTGTGATGACGCCCCTGGGCCCTGGCATTTTGAGCAGCAAGTACATGTAGTGCGGTACTGCCAGGAATCTTGTGAATGCCACGCGCCCGAGGATGGCGTGGTACTGTGATGGCCAATCCACCACTTCGAACTCCAGCCACTCGCATCGGAAATTTTCGGGCTTGCCGAAGATGACGTCAAGCCATATCTTTCCCAAGGGATAAATGCCCCTTCCCTGGGACTATGCCGTGGAACATCGTGTCGGATTGTTCTAGGCTGCACAGCGGGATCCGCATCGCTGCGAGGGTGCTAGCGAACATCAGGTTGATGCCGCTGCCGACGTCCATGAAGACGCGGCTCATCTCGAATCCTCCGATCTACGCCTCGAGCACTAGGGCAGCATGACCTGGGCGAGGGATCTAGTGAGGGTGATCCGAGCGATCGAATGTGATGTAGGACTCCGAATCACTGAGGTACTCAGGGATAGCAGGTGGAGCGTTCATTGCCAGGCTGACCTGTCGGGTGATCTTCTTTTGCACCCTGTTGGTAGGGTGTCCCTTCTGGATCATCAGGGCCCCCTTTGGCGGTGGGTATCCTCATGTACCATTATTTGGTGCAGGTGCGATTGCTGGATTCGACGGTCCCACGGGTGGTGGTGGAGGAGCTCCGTGGGCAATGTCACCTAGTGCAGGTCCGGGTCCAAACCCAGGGTTCACGATCTGGCATCGCATTTGGGTGAGACCCTCGCTGAGTTTCTAGAACTCGCGACAGTCCTTGAGCATGTGGCTGGCCTTCTTTTTGACATCCTACTTGTTGATGTAGAAGTGGATGGTGCAGGGACCGGACAACTTGTCGTATGCCGAGGGTTCGTCGTCACGGCTGCGATGCTGCCATGTTTGTGTAGGGCGCCCTCCATCGAGGGAGTTGCCTCCACGGTATCCGGTACTGCGGTTGCCGTCGCTGCATCGATCGGTGTAGCCAGCCGCAACCATGTCGACACCGTCGCGGTCTTCATAGACCCGCGATCTTCGCTTGCTGCGGCGTTCGCGACTGCGGCCGTAGTCATCCTCGTCATCCGAATGCATTCGGTGGAGGGAATCTTCGCCATCCGCCCACATGTTGGCGATGTCCATGAGGTGGTCGAGCGTCTTGGGCTTGACGCGCCCAAATTCTTTCTTGAAGTCCGGGTGCCCAAGTTCTTCCTTGAAGGCGTCGATCGTCCTTTCCTCGAAGATGTGTGCGGCAGAGTTCTTGATATGGGACCAACGTAGGATGTACGAGTGAATGGATTCGCCCGTACGTTGAGTGCAGGCCCGCAGTTCCTCGATCGAGGCTGGCCTCTTGCTGGTGCCCTTGAAGTTTCGGATGAAACTGTACGCCAGCTCTTCCTAGCTTCGGATGGAGCCGGAGGACAGGCTGCTGAGCCAGATTCGGGCTGCGCCTGTCAGCTGCAGCTGAAGGCATTGTAGCGCGGTGTTTTTATTACCGCCGTGCATCTTGACTGACAAGAGGTGATCGCTGAGCCAGGCCTTCAGGTCCTGTGTGCCGTCGAACTTCGGAGTGTCCGAAGGAAGCTTGAAATTTTTCGGCATCCGTGTGCGCCAAACAGATCTGCTGAAGCATCGAGCTCCGCACAGCTCTCCGTCGTCATCCTCATCGGATTCGGTTGAGCACGTGCGTTTAGCGCGAGCCTTGTCGACCTTACGCTGGGCGAGGTCTTTTCGAGCGTCGTAGTCGCTGCTGCGACGCCTTGGGATCTTTCGACATCGAGGTAGATCGTGCTCATCCTCGTCGGATGAGGGTGTGGGGCTGCAGTTGAATCTGACTGCAGCCTTTTTCTTCGGCTCCACAGGAGCTTCATCGTGGAGCGCAGCTCCGACGAGTCTGAGTCCGGCTAGCACGGACTTGTGCATGTCACTCTTCGGGTCCCCCACCGTAGGTGGATGGGACGCGAGGTACATGGTGGCTTCCATGATTGCGGCCTGCGGCGTCTTTGGTATGACGTTGCCGTTGACGTCCATCTCCATGAAGGACGTGTTGAGGGTTTTGGTGACCTCATGTCGTGCATCAGGGTCCATGTGCTCTATGCGAGAGCGATGCTTGTTGGCGTGGTTGCCGTGCGAACTGGAGCCACCAGCCACGGAGAGCGCAGCTCGCCGCGTGCTAGACTTCGAAGCTGCCTGCTTGCGTTTGTCGAGTTCCTCCTGCCGGTTATGCTCACCGATGAGGAGGAGGTGGTATTCCATCAGCAGATCCCATGAAGAATTCATAGGTATGATCTTGTTGCCCGCCAAGGCTTCGCGTGCCTAGCGCCATCATCGCCAAGGTTGATCCTCTGGTAGGCGTCAGCATCGCCTTCGTTGGGTTGGAGGGTAGGGTTTCCTCTGTTCCCTCCATTCCCAGCCCGCGGGTTGGGCGGTGGAATGGGTGGTGGGTTGGGGTTGGTCGAACCTGGTGGCAGTACCGATTCACCCTGGATAACCACAACGCATTGGTAGCGCCCGCGGATTGGGTCGCTGCTGCCACATCTTTCGGATCCGGAACCGTAGGTTCCTTCGTCTGATGGGGGGCGCACAGATCTGAGTTGCAGCTGCTGCTGTCAAAGGACTCATCTGTCAGTGTCGACGTGTGTAGCATGCCGATGGGCAGGACCCACGAAGCGGGCCTGATGGATGGCGGTGACACCCGCTCTGGGAGGTGGAGGGTGCCGGTCTGTCCCACCTGGAAACAGGAGCTCCCGAACAGAATCTCGAGCCCGTCGCCTACGGGCTCGAAATCCTTCATGGTGACTAGCGAGTGGGCGGTGAAGTCGAAAGTACCGAAGAGGATATGGCTCTCCGTTGCCGATGAGTTGTAGATCGCTCCGGATGGGACTGTCATGATCACACAATCAGCACCCCCCAGTTCCCACAGACGGCACCAATTGACGAGGTTTCGACTCGTCAATGCCCATTGTTATGGACTTGGGTTTTGGAGAAGATGGGGATGCTGGAGATCGCAGAACGGTTAGCAAACAAGCAACATGGGGACACGAAGTTTACCCAGGTTTAGGCCCCCGAAGGGAAAACCCTACTCCTGCTTGTCTACTCTTGATTACAGCGGAACCGAAGGTTACATGGGTGCGCAGATGCAATCTGGCGTGAGGTGCGTATGAGGTGAGTAGTGCCCTCCTAGCCTTTATATAGATAGGCAGGTCTCGGGCGTAGGTCGAGTCGGTTACAGATTAGGGTTCGCCCCTTTGAAATTCTATCTACTCTAGTCTTGTTCTCCAAGGATCCGAATGCGTCATGGGCTTGGGCCACCCGAAATCTCCACAGGCCGCGTATCTTATCGTCGACCTTCCCTTGGGCTGGACCAGGTATGCTAATGTTGTGTACCCGTGGGGTATAACCATGTCACCTTGATATGTGATCCCTTGTGAGCCAGTCACATGCTTGCAAGCCAATTGAATGACATTTCACCGAGAGGGCCCATAGTATATCTACCCGTCATATGGATGGAAAAATCCCACTCTTGATCCATGTGCCTCAACACATACTTTCGGAACACTCAGTGCCACCTTTATAACCACCCAGATGTCATCAAAGCATCCATCCGGTGATGGTGATTAACATGATATCATGGTCGAAGGATTTAGGTTACTATGTATTTGAAAGCTTATATCAAGTGAACTATTTGAATGACTTGATCTTATGTCACGCTTAACTATAGGAGTATGTCCATCACATCATTCTCCTAATTATATGACCTTGTTGTTAACAACATCTCAATGTTCATGATCAAGGAAACCATGATCATCAATTAACCAACAAGCTAGTTTAACAAGAGGCTTTACTAGGGACTCTTTTATGTTTACAAATCACACAAGTATTAATGTTTCCTGTTAATACAATTATAACATGGTATGTAAACTTTTATCATAAACATGAAGATATGATAATAACCACTTTATTATTGCCTCTTGGGCATATATCCAACATCGTCATCAACGAGCCGTGTGCGTCCTCGCTGCCCACTGGGCGTCTCCGGCTTCGTCAGCTGAAGCCGGAGCCGGCCGAATGGGCGGTGCCCGTCGACGAGGAAGTCTTCGCCATGAAGATGGCGATGGAGCAGTCCCTCCGCGACGCCGGGCCCCGCCGCCAGAGCCTGCGTCGCCGGACATTCTCTCCTGGTCCAGGACGGACTGAGAGGAGACCGAGCGGCTCCGTGTCCAGTGACAGCAAGAGTCGGTCGAGCGCCAGGCCTGATCTGTCCGCGTGCTCGCCTACCAGGGCGCGCCGCTCGTCGTCCTTGATGACAACGAAGAGGCCGGCCCCTCCTACCAGCCATGAAGGAGCGGCGATGATGGCCATGGCAGCTCCCACCCGCCGCAGCCGCCGAGATAAGACGACAACGACGATGACGGCAAGGTCGACCCTGACTACACCTGCTTCTACAGCAACTTTGGCATGTAGAAACGGCGTCGGCATCAGCGACGGTAGCCTTTTTATGTTTTTTAGTTATTATTAGCCTAAATCTAGTTTAAATTCAGATCTTCGTCTGAATTATATGTAATATATATGTATTCGCCCTAAATTAATGAAAACCGCCTATATTCGTCTAAAGTTTGCCAAAAATTTGTTGAATTTTAACCAACACGGGAACTCGGCCTGGAAACGCGAGTGGAAAACTTGGCTAAAGTCGAGTTTCATCGGTCCAAAATAGGTCCAGATTTCGGCTCGAAAAGGCCAACGAGTAGGGATGCTCTAAGCGATAGGTCAATCAAGAACTCCACGCCATTTGAAATCTTTGATTGATGTATGAAGTTAATGAATTGTTCGTTTGGTTTAACGTGACGCAGTAGCAATGCATCGGCTTTGTGCTAGTCCAGACAGTATGTCGTTAGAGTAACCCGTTGTCTCGTTTAGAAACACGCCTGAGCTGAAAACTGCTGGGTAAATTCACTTTTTTGTTTTTGTTTTTGAGATCTAGCTGGACAAATTGAAATGCATGCCAAGCGACAGCGGGGCTTGAAGAATAAAAGGAAAAACCAGCCAAGGAAGCTTCCCAAAACTCGTCACAGCGACTCTGGGCCGGCCCAGCAAGCACGGACATGAAAAAGGTGTAAGCTGTCTGAGAAAAAACAAAACAAAAGGTGTAAGCGAGATGAGGTATGCGTCATGGGGATATCGGACGCGTTGCGCGTCAAATAGGGACCGCCGTTTGCTGGTCGAGTCCTATGTCAGCAGCCCAAATCATGTTGAAGCCCTAAGTCCAAGTGAACAGTTCATTCAGCCCAGTGTGCAAATTTTGATCAGCGACCTCCCGCCATAACCGCAAGTTCGAATCTACGCCCCCAGTATGGCGGACGGCGTGATCAAACTTAAGCTCCATATATAATAATAGGATCTCCCCCTTCCGATGAATCTGAAGACCGCCAAATACAGCGATCGTCTCCACAAGAAAAATCCCGCAAACTACTCTACTCTACTCTGAATCCATACCTGCAGCCTTCGATCCAGAACCATGGCGATCTCCACAATGAGATCGCACCTTCTCCTGAAACCCGACTCTGAGGCTCCTAGGGGCTAGGGCATGAAACGCATTACAAGTGTGATGAGATTCCTAGAGCAGCCGCCGCGAGAAAGTCTCCCAACGTCAGTGGGATCGATCGGAGCCCTAAGGGCCTCGCCCTCCTCCGTCCTCGCCATCCATCTACCGGGATCGGAGGAGCTCCAGGGGTTCCTCCTCGGTGGAGCTCTGCCCGCTCCCAAAATATCCTCTCCATCTACTGGATCGTCGATAGGTTGGTCTCACCTCAAGCTGTTCACCAAGTCCTCCATACTCGTACGGGGGGCACAAGCCTTACTCCATTCAACCAACAAGGCATTGGCCTCACAACACCGCATTCGTCCCTCTCAAAAATAAAAAAAAGCTCTACGGCACCTTGAGGAACAAAGCCAGGATCGCAAGAGATAGAAAGTGGCAAGGAGCAGGGAGAACACGGTTTTCCCTCAACACAAGACTGTGCCTGCCTTGGCCAACACCTTATCAAGCAGCAACAGGAGGCCGTGCTTGCGCAGCGGCTTGATAGTCACCAGGGAAGGGGAGCACGCAGATATTTGCAGGGAAACTCTTGAATTTCAGAGTAGTTTACCTCCAAAGTCAACAAATTTTGGATTCCTAGGGAACACATTCCTTTAATAAAGTTGTAAGTAACAACTTACAGTAGTTCTTTTCAGGTATGCATAAAAGCAAGTGTTAGAGTTTACTACTTGCCAGGATTCTTTTCCATCATATTTTTGAATGCCTATAATCTCTTGTACATTTCACTAGCTACAGAAGCTGGATTTTTATCGCCATAACCTCTGCTCCCTGTACATATATCCACACCTATGTTTGTATGTTGAATACTATCTGTGTTTTATCAGACTCTAGTTCACAAATTTATGTGCACTCGATCTTAAATCATTAGTAGTTACCTGTGAGGTGTGAACGATGTTCATGTATTGTGGTAAAAAAAAATCCTTATTTCTCTGCTGGTACTACATGTAAGAGTAGTGTAAGACCATCATTACTTATTACTTGGCGAATCATGCAGGTGTTGGGAAATCCCATCAAGTTTATAGTGCGAGGAGAATGAATTGAATACCTTGAGCTTCTCTATCTTGATTGCATGGTGCAACTTTTTTGGGGGATAGGATGTGTCCTTACATTTGTTAAAAAAGCGCAAGAAATTGTAAGTAGCTTCTTCTGAAATTCAAAGGTTAGGACAGACCAGGGGAACAAGGTATTCTTATGGTGCTTACCCGATGCTGCAAATAGGCTTGTCAAAAGGATATCATTGAACTACAGAAGAAGGCCATGAGTGGAAAATTTAGCTTCACTGGCTCCTCAATCGTAAAATGTTACACAAAAATTGTTCTATGAACCATGTAATTTGAATCATCCTAGGCATGAACAAGGTATATAAACCTGTCGGATTCATTAAGCTTTTGAAAGTGATGACATCCTCAGTTGAAGCATATGCTCAAAGTATATGAGATAAATGCCAGAACTTGATAACACTTCTCATTATAAATAGTTTGCTCCAGCATAACTCGGGTAGCTGAAACAATACTTGCATGTGTAGCGTCCATGAACAATGCAATTATAGCTGGTGCATTCCTCCTAAACTATCGATATATATACACATATGAACGTTGTAGCGATGGTGATGGTTCCTTATGTCACTGCATTTATTCTTGCATTTTGCTATGGAAAGAGAAAAACCAGAGTTACTTGCTGAATCACGCGAGAGGAGGATTGCAGAGTAAATGGGGAGTCCAACGACACAGAAAGGGGGGCTCAGTCTTAATATTCTGATCGTCTACAGCAGATGGAGCTGGATGCAGTGCAGTAGGCTTTAGGTTGGTAGGGCTTTGACTTGAAAACTTTCATTGGATTAGCATGCAATGCTCCAGGCCCCTGTTCAACTGATGTTAATAGGGATCCTACAAGTTGTAAGATTTTCTGTACAGTTTTACACACATAACGTTTTAGTAGATGAAACATGCATTTTACTGCCTTCCGAAGGCTACTCTCGTACTACATTCAAACAACGAATAATAAAGTACGAGTATGAAGTGATAGTAGGCAAAACAAGATTAGAAAGACCAGCCAAAGCATTTATTAACCGCAAACAATATTCTGGAGAAAACACTACGTGCGTGCAGGTTCATTCAAAACAAGCAATTTAGGGACCAGAAACAAGAAAATAAAAGGAACAGTAGCTTGGTGGGGTTACCAGCTCTAAGATGTAGCACATTACAAATCAAGAACTCCCTGCCAGTAGAACTTATTTTTGTTAATGTCACACTACATTTGGCCACTGATGATAGTTTCAACGCTGTCTGCTATCCTGGCTCTTAGCTCCCGGACGCTGTTGGCATTGACATCGCGGTTCACCGCTTCAATCCAATCACCCTCCAGACCATCTCTAGTGTTCCACCAATCATATATTGCTCTGGCCATATCCATGACATATATGGCGCAATCGTTGCCATACTCGTCTTGCCTTGGGGTGAGCTCTGAGGTGAACGGCGCGGCGGCGGCACCAGGGAGCAGAGGGCGGAGCCTCGAGACAAGGCGGAGAGCAGACTCGGTGTTCATCTGACTTGCGCTGCTGTCGTGGTGGACAAAGCGGGGGCCACGGGCTTGGTCCGTGTTGTCATACACTAGCAATGAAAAGTGAAGGCCGACATCGACTTGGTTGACATCAGTGTTGTCACTGACAGCAAAGAGAACCAGCCAGCGATCCACAAGGAGAGGATCCAGTACCACATCATGCTGCTCAGTACGGTTCGTAAGCAACTGGCCAATGGAAGTCGACTGCAGCAATACCTCGTCCGTGGAGGGCAGCTGGTTGAAATAGTAGCTGATGACTGAGTCACTGACGAAATTGCTGCTACGTAAATCTTCCACATCAAATATGGTGAGCCCTTCTACCGGATTAGGAGAAGCAGGAGCCGGCTTATGGAATTCCCTGACGCTGGCATTATAGATGCCCTGCTCCTGCATTGCAAGCATGTTATGGTAGTAAGTAATATTGGCAACACATTACTAAACTGACTGACTGAACCATGCGCTCAAAGCATTAAGTAGAACCTTCTTGTTGTCGTCATCAGTTTTGAACTTCCTGATGGGTGCCGGAACATCAAGGAGCTTCAGTCCGAGATTCTGTGCTTCCGACGGCACAGGTTTGGATTCAGCCTCCTGTCCAAACCAAACCGGGCAATCAGCACAACACTCAACAGCGTATATACGGTGAAAACATAGTTATGATGAAAACTACATTTAAAGTTTTCAGAAAATTCAACACAATTATTGGCAAAATATTACTAAAGCTGACAGAATGAACTATGCGCTCAAAGAATTTGTTGTACAGAAGTAGAACCTTCTCATTGTCGTCATCAGTTTTGAACAGTCTGGTGGGTTCTGGAACATCAAAGAACTCCAGTCCCAGCTTCTGGGCTTCCAACACCACAGTTTTGGATTCAGCCTCCTATACAAACCAAAATTAACAATCAGAAAAACACTCAAAAACATATATCGTATAAACCAAGTTATGATGAAAACCACACTTAGAAGTTCTCATAAAATAAGATGGCTGATGTTCCATGAACATGAATAAAAAATCCAAGTTCAAACCCATACTCATTCGGGAGCTATGATCACTATTCATTGCTGAACTTGTTTTTTCATAGCTAATGAGTGTATTCGAGTTTTAACTAGACACTTTACATGTTTCATCATAACATCACCCTCCCAACCTAGAGTAACTTCTTCAGATGAGAAATTAAACGTGGTTTTCAACAGTTTGCATCAGATATTTTCCCAACATTTAAATTCCACAAACTAACTACACTAATGATAAAAAATCACCCAAATTTCACAAACTAACTTAACTGATAATCAGAAATTTCACAAATTAACTTAACTCAGTCGCCAAAAACATTCAGTTCCAAGAAATAGGCATCCTCACACCTTTCAAATTGCATGAACCAACAATCAACGTCCACTCAAATTCAGCAAAATGGACCGGGAGCATATGTAAACAAACCTTGGCATAGTGTGACCACTTGGAGAACCAACCAGGGACCTCCGGACGGCCTCCAGCGCCTCCTCCTCCAGGACCATCTAGCCTCCTCTTGACGGGCGTATTATCACCTGCCCAGCCACTCGAGCCTCTTTTTCGCCCTGCTTTCTTCACTCTGCCTTCAGACCTCCTTTCCATCTCAATGTACCTTTCAGGTGCATCTTCACTAACAGTGGCACCCGGTTGAGGAATGTCCCCATCTCCTACGCCAAGGTCAATCGGACACCAAGTGTCCGACCGCGGGACAGGTGGTAATTTTGGATGTGTAAACACACCCTCAGAGAGAGCATCCAAATGCAGAAAGTAGAGATTGTTGAATATCTCTTCAAAAGTGTTAAGCTTCTCTTTGAGCCCATGCTCACGCATGGCATATTGCTTGAATACCAGATAATGCATTACCTCTTTGCTCAATGCACTCCAGTTCACTATCATCAATGATACCCAATCTAACCCAAGCGTACTAATGCTTGAGTCCTTCATTCCTTTGAAACACCTTCGTAGTACTTCTCTGAACTTAGACTCCATGAGCAAACAAACAATCAGGCCAATGCTAATACGAAACTCAGAATCCTCTTCGTTCTTGATTGTCCACTTGTGATCACATACTTTTGTAAAAGCTCCACGTAGAGCCCCTACTCCAAGTCTTGTATTGCCCGGATTCTTCTTCTTAGCTATATCTGCATAGCCAGCGAAAAAGTTGAGCAAGTGGCAAGAAGGGGAGTCCATGTATGGAACTAATTGATCTTCCAGCTTCATTTGAAAAACGCCATTGGCACCATAGAAGCCAACCATCCAAAAACTCCTCGCTGCAATGACAAATACAAGATATCTCCCTTTGTAGGGGATGACATAATAAAATCTTCCGGTTATTGGAGTAGTGTAAGCCAGCCTGCTTCCTTTTCGAACTCTACGGTAGGAGTTGCAAAAGATCCAATAACGAAGATACGCCTGGCACTTGGTGTAATTTTGACGCACTTGGTCCTCAGAACCGTCAAGCCATAATGTGACCGTATTCTGCAATTCAACAGCAAAAACGGATTCAAAATTAAAATTCATGGTAAACCAAGGGACAGGGATATATGATGCACATCAAAGCTCTGTGAAAATTAAGATTCCACCAAAATTTGTTAGTCAGATGAGGAAAAAATTGGAACTTTCTTCAAGAAATAACGCACTTGAGTACCCAGATTCACCATCGGTAGGAACAGCGATAGATGTGGAACAAATCACACATCCACACACGGTGCGAATTAACATCCCACCAAAATTTTCCCTCAAAAAGAAAAGACGCGGCCATCCATCCAAAAGTTTTTGAGTCGGATAAAAAAAGGTTTTTTCCAAAAATAAAAAGACCATGTACGCGGACGCACCCTCGATAGGAACACGCATATAAGCAACAAATGCGCCCATCAACCCGTGGGGCGAACTAAGATATCACCAAAAAAAATTGACTCCGATGAGGAAAAAATGGAAACTTCCTTAAAAAAGAACAGACTTGAGTACGCCAACTCACCCTCGGTAGCTTCGACATATCGTGAGGATAGTAGCGCCGGTACAGTACCAGGAAGGGGCAGCCGCTACATGGCCTCTGGGCGCCGGGCGGAGGCGGCGAGGGGAAACAGGGGTTTTGGTGGCGATGCAAGAAAAAGTGAGGGCGCAGAGAGAGAGAGAGAGAGACCGAGAGGTCCGGAGGGAGAACAGAGTGCCTGGGTTTTTTTTGTCGGAGGAGGCAACACAGGAATTTCCTACTACCTGTTTTGCCCCGGAGCTTCTTTGCTCCAATGATTGCTACTGTCTCTGTCTCAAGGCTTAAGGTTTATATTTTAAAAAAAATTATTAAAGTTTGACCAAATTTTTAAAAAGAAATTTTAATATTCACAACATGTAGTCTATACTTTTTTATACATCGTGAAATATATTTTTACATGATATCTATATAATATAATAGTTTTTTTTTTAAAGTTTGATAAAAAATTTCGTGGCTTGATTTTTCAAAAATATAAACCTTAAGCCTGAGGATAAAGGAAGTAGAGTAGATTTTTTGGAGCAGGCCGACCCAAAGGATCGGATAGAAAAACGTAAAAACTCGTCTCAGTGATACGATCTGAAAATCTGGACCAATCTATTTTTATCTAAATTTGGACTGGTAATGCGTTCTGGCCGAAAACGTGCTAGACCGTGTGGCTCTCCATGCGTGTCCACGTGCTTGGCATGCAGGTTCTCCATAGTGACTCATTAAAACCCATAAACATGTTTCACTTCTCATTACATTAAAATCTATAAACTATCCTACTTAACTACGATGACGGTTACCCAAAAACCAACTGACCGTCCTACACTATGACGGTGATTGTCACAAACCTGCTGGCCATCCTCTGTCCTACTTCGGTGATATTTAGTGCTCGTCGTTCTTTGTCCATGTTGGCTAGAGGGGCTGGCCTCGGCGATGCGCCCCTTCCCATTGGCAAGGCGCGATGCCGAGATTTCCGCTCCACCATCGCCGCCTGGCGGCGATCCCTCTTGGCAAGGTGACGCTAAGTCATCATGCCCGACGTCCAATGGGTCCTTGAGGCCTCCTCCTCATGCCACCGGTCCACGAAGGCGTGCTCCATCTCGGCGTTCCAACGTTTCCTAACCTCATGCGTCTCTGCCACCGCAATGTCCTCCACTGTTGAGGATATGCATAATGAGTAGTGTCGTGATATTGCCAACGAGTACGCCATGGAGGAGTCCTTACAGAGCGTGTTTAGAGAGGTGGGGGAAGGCGGTGAGTTGACGGGTACGAGGTAACACAGCTTATCCAGGTTCAGATCCCACGACGGTGGCGGAATTCTACGCCGAGTTACAGGGATCAGTCTGTTGTGCAAGGTTGAGTTGTGTTGTGCCCTAAAGGCTCCCATAGGTACGACTTATAAAGGCGCTAGAACCTAGGGTTACAAAAAAGAGCCCATACTGGACCGGTTATAGAGTCCTACACTAAGACTAACTAGTCTTCGTGTCTTGCACTCCAAGGCTCTGGGATCGTCTATGTCGGTGGCGTAGCCTTCCTTTATCCAGCATCGGCCTCCCTTCTAGATTCTTGGTCTGCCCAGCAGTCCATAGGCCTTGCTACCAACTATGGGTCATCCGGGTTAGCCAGATTAGAGATATGATATGGTGATACCCATTAAGCATATCCCCAATAGTAGCCTCTGGAGAACTTTGAGGTCTTGCGCTATCTTGCCTCTTAGTCTTGAATACTCTGTCTATATATGGGATGTCGGCAATCCGTGAAGCAAAATCTTGAAGTCCTCCCAAAGAACCATGCAAATATCCCCGTCTTCAATATGTAACCCGGAGAATCGCCGAGTCTTTAGCTTTCTTCCTCTAGTCGGGTATGACCCGGCTAGATCTAGAATCTTCAGACCGTTCCACTGCATCTGTCAGGAAGCTAACATAGGGTACAACCTATGCTACCTCGAAACTCACATATAGCTAGTGGTTAATCATAGCGATTTTCCCGTGCGAGAAATCCAAAACATTCAGCAGCAAGCATGGGACGTGGCGAATTACCATGCACATTCGCACACACATTACTCACTCTTAACTCGTTGGATCTTCCTGTGCACGAATCTTAGCGTTGGTGTTATATAGGTTACTGCGGTAGAATTTGTCGCTTCACCCCACATTCTTCCCAACTCTTTCTTCTTCCTCGTGACGAGCAACCCTTCGAGATCTAAGCGGAACAACCCTAACCGAATCCAATCTCACCACCTCCTCTACATCTCAATGGAAAGTAGCAGCAACCCCACAATGACAGTGGACTTTGAGGCTCAGAGGGAGCCATCGAAGGAGATTGAAGTCCCATCGGAAGGGATAGAGATCCCAGTCACTGCCATGGTGGAACATGACACTGGTGGCGACCAAAGATCGGCAGCGGTCAATGCCGTCGAGGAAGAAGAGGAATAGACGGACTCCCACAAGGGAGTGTGGATAGGTTCGGAGCTCACCGCCACTGAGCTAAAGGAGCTCGTCACCGAGGGCTACCTTCTGTCGGTGGAGGGATTAATCTGGCGGACAATGTCGGCCGGTGAGGTCACTCATTCTCCCCAAGCTGGGGAAAAGGTATACCTCAAAGCCCAACTGGTACGTGGCGTATCCCTTCTAGTATCTAACTTATTCCTTCAAGTACTTAGGCACTTCCGGGTTCTTCCCAACAACTTTTCTCCCAATAGCATCCTTGTACTTATCAATTTTGTAGCTTTATGTGAGGGATACCTAAAAATTAGGCCTAGGTTAGATATATTTATCTATTTCTTCATGGTGAATAGAGAGTCTAACATCACTAAAGATGAACTAGCAAACTGCGGGACCATTAGTTTCAAAAAAATTCATGGCTGGCGATTTCCCGACATCGTCGGTCACGAATCCTGCAAGAATTGGCAGAAGATGTATTTCTATGGCTCGAATATTTCTATGGTCGGCCTCCAAGATTCATACCCAGATTTCATTGACGACGTTGCTTCTGAGTCCGCCAGCTGGAGGTGCAAAGCCATCCTCTCGTCCGAAGACGAAGCCTCTATGAGATCCAAGCACATGACTTAATAGGATTGATAGGATACTCATACCAACAAGTTGCAACTTCTTTTTCGGAAGATCATTCGAAAAGAACTCTAAGGTTAAGCGCGCTTGGCCTAGAGCAATTCTAGGATGGGTGACCAACCGGGAAGTGGGTAACCAGGTGTGCATGGGTGAGGACAAAGTGTGCAGAAAAGACTAGTGTTGGTCTGTGGGGCCAATCTAGATATCCTATTAAGCTACTAGGAGTGACACCCCCTGGGCCCAGTGGACGGGGTGTTACAAGTGGTATCAGAGCCGATGCTCACGGTTAAACGGGTGTGTGTGGGTCAGTGGTGGGACTTGTGGAGCATGGCGTGTGTGTGGCCCAGAGTGGACACGGCATGGCACATGTGCCGGCACTAGACGCATAGACGCGTGCCAAGAGGGAACGTTCCTGGGATGTGCTTGGTTGATGAGGGCATCGATCTTCTAAAGGGTGGGTCTATGTGAGATCCAAGCATAATAGGATTAATAGGATACTCATACCAACAAGTTGCAACTTCTTTTTTGGAAGCTCATTCGAAAAGAACTCTAAGGTTAAGTGTGCTTAACCTAGAGCAATTATAGGATGGGTGACCGACCGGGAAGTGGGTAATCGGGTGCGCATGAGTGAGGACAAAGTGCGTAGAAAAGACTAGTGTTGGTCTATGGGGACAGTCTAGATATCCTATTAAGATACTAGGAGTGACACCCCTCGGGCCTAGTGGACAGGGTGTTACAACCTCCCACATCGTAAGGCGGATCGGATTGCCCATAGACGGAGGTCTAACTGGCTTGGACCTAGCCATGTGCTGGTTTACAAGGAAGATCCAGTCTCTACAACACCACGCCAAGCTGATGCACCAATACACAAAAGATAGGAGGGATCCAATCCGAATCTTCAAAGATAACTTCTCTAGTGACTTCATCAAGCTTAGGCTGAAGGACATCATCAAGGTGAAGGATAAGAAGCGCGGGTTCTACATCACCTTCGACATGTTTGATTGCAGCGAATGATGGGGTTCATTGCATATAAAACAAAAAAATCCTATGGTTGCAACAACCAAGATCGAATCTAGGTGATACTTGTAACGGTTTCATAAGACTCACCCTTGAATACCATAAGCGGGATAACGTTCCCGCAAACAAACATGGTTGGTGTAGAGTGTACATGACTGTCCTCAAGGACATGCAGACGATTAGTGCCACAAAGGGTAAGCGCCTTCGTAATCGGTCACACATACGGTGTGCCGACGACTTTCGTCCCTCGCTCCAGCCAGGCAACGAAAGTAGTGGATCCCTGGGAACTCTAGAGGCACTATGACATGGTGGAGGTGGTGGAGGGGAAGATCTCTAGCAAGGCTTCGCCTAAGCACCTTTCTCTTGGAAATGGACAAAGCTAGCAAGGGGAAAGATGCCATACAAAGGGCATATGAGAGGAGAGGGAGTGAGTGTGTATGGAGAGAGAGAGGTCTCCACCTCATTTTATAGGGGGAGGGGCAGCCCCTTTCCTTGGCCGGCGGCCAAGAGGGATCCCTCTCCTCTCCCCTAATCATGTTGGTGGACACTCCACTCAAAAAATATTAAACTTCACTTTCTTCCATTGAATCTCCACTCAAAAATCAAAGGTCTTTCCATTAAAGCAGTTTAATTATCTTGGTTTAATGTAACTCAATTTAATGAACAGTTCATTTAATGAACACATTAATATTTTATTCACTTGCTTTGTTTCGATACCCTGAAACCATTTTGGCAGATTCGACAGAACAATTCTTGCGATGTCGAGTATCTTCTCTTGCGTTTCCTATCAACTTAATTGCGTCGACTACCCTTAAGTGTGTATCCCTATGGGTTCGAGAGCTATGTAGACATGATCGATACTCTCTCCGATCAATAATCATTAGCAGTACCTGGAGATCCATAATGACTCCCACTAGCTCCACGAAAATCCAATGATCGTCTGAACCTTTTTCGTTGTAATCAAATTCCTTTTGTCTCACGATATTTTACTTGTCCGAGATCCAATCATTTGGTATCATCCATACCTTATTTAATCTCGTTCCTGACAAGTACTCCTTTTCTTGTTCCCATGATATAACATTCTAGTGATCAAATCACTTGCTTGCAAGCTATGTCAATGTGATATCACCGAGAGGGCCCTGAGTATATATCTCCGTCATCTGGATGGACAAATCCCACTCTTGATCCATGAGTCTCAACTAACACTTTCCAAGTACCCGATGACACCTTTATAATCACCCTGTTATGGTGTGACGTTTGATGGAATCAAAGTACTTTTCTGCTGGAAGTGATTGACGTGATCTCATGGTCTAAGGACATTGAGTTACTATGAATGTGATAGCACTATAAACTTGAGGACTTGATCGTATTGCTAAATCTACTACGGGTGACTGTTCATCCTGTTATTAACAACATCTAATGTTTATGATCAGGAAACCTTTGATCATCTATTAATCAACAAGATAGTATTAAGAGAGGCATTACTAGGAACCTTTTTTGTTTATAAATCACACATGTATTAATGTTTCCTATTAACACAATTATAGCATGAAAAATAAACATTTATCATAAATATGGAATAAGATAAGAACCACTTTATTATTGCCTCTCGGGCATATTCCTTTTAGTCTCCCACTTGCACTAGAGTCAATAATCTAGTTTGAAAAACTTGCGCATTTAACACCTATGGCACTTTGGTGTTGTATATACGTGTTTGCTAGTGGTAAACATAATCCCCAGATCTGACACTTTCAGGTATGTGTGTATTTGCATGTCTTTGCGTCTCTGCGCATCACTCTATGGGACATATACCCAAGAGGCAATAATAAAGTGGTTATATATTTGTGTTTATGATAAATGTTTACATCCCATGCTATAGATGTATTAAAAGGAAACATTAATACTTGTGTGTTTTGTAAACATAAAAGATTCCCTAGTAAGTCTCTTATTGAGCTAGTTTGTTGATTAATAGATGATCATGGTGTCCTGATCATGGACATTGGATGTTATTAATAACAAGGTCATATCATTAGGAGAATGATGTGATGGACACACACCAAAAGTAAGCATAGCATAAGATCAAGTCATTAAGTTCGTTTTGCTATAAGCTTTCAAATACATAGTAACCTAATCCTTCGACCATGAGATCATGTTAATCACCATCACCTGACATCAAACGCCACTTACATAACTAGGTGGTTATAAAGGTGGCATTGAGTATTCTGAAAGTATGTGTTGAAGCACATGGATCAAGAGTGGGATTTGTCCATCCAAATGAGGGATATATATACTCTGGGCCCTCTCGGTGGAATGCCATCCAATTGGCTTGCAATCATGTGACTAGGTAACAAGGGATGTCATATCATGGAATGAGTAAAGAGTACTTATCTTTAACGAGGTTGAACTAGGCTTGGAGATATCGACGATCGAACCTCAGATAAGTAAAGTATCATGCGACAAAGGGTGTAAGATCCCTCCTTTGTAAAGGAAAAGGATCCCTGTGATTGCAATGCTAGTCCCTGGATCATGGCTAGCATCCACAGTTTAAGATGAAGTACACAGATACAAAGGTCATTTATTACATCCATTCCAGAGATAAAACATAGTCTTTTACAACTCAGGGCCACAGGCCTAATACAAGAGTTTTGGAATAAGTAAATAAACATAAGTCTTCATCTTCATGTGCCACAGGCAAGCATGTTGAGTGTATACTCATGACACCTAATCATCAACGGAGTAACCTGCAACATCACAAGTTACAGCCACAGTGGGTCAATACTTTGGAATAGTATTGGCAAGTGATACCTTAGTAAATTTTAAGTGGACTATATTACTATATGCATTTTGGCTAAGTGTAGCTTGGCTTGCTTTGCTCAAAATAGGTTTTTCCTATTAGTTGAAATCACTAAGTTTTTCTTTGTCAAAAACTTTCCCAAGAAACCACCAATAGACATTGGGGTCCTTCACCCTTGTTCACCCACAAGTTTTACTTAGAAGTTGGAGTGATGAGATTCTTGATAGCTTCCATGTCTTGATGCTCAAGTTGTCCATTGCCATGGACTTGGCTAAGTACTTAGATTTTCCATCTGCAGAGGTTGTGCACTTTCCCCACCAGACTTGGTTTCCCAAGACAGGACCTTTCAGAAGCCTTCCCTTAGCCAAATGGACGCGTTCCAACCTATCATCCCACTACCACCAACTGTCCAAATGACTAAGTTCTAGCAACCTATATGATCAAGGCAGAGCCCATATTGCCAAGTGGCTGCACTATAAGCTTCTCAACACTTGGCCTCCAAAATCCCTTTGTGCCTGGGTGGCATACCACAAGTGAGATACACAAGGTAAACCATGTCCATGGGCCTTATGTAACCACTCAACCAAAAACCACCATTCAAGTGCCATTCCACCCAGGAGGTTCATTGACTTAGTTATTTTATTAAGAAAAACTTAAGTCCAAAGACTTAGAAATATTTTCATCATAGCATGTAGATACTTTACCAACCCTTGTTTGCTACTAGCTAGGCTAAGCATGGCATAGTAACTTAACTTAGGAAATTTCCTAGCAATTCTACAATTCTACAACTACTTAGGATTTCCCAACATAGCATTTGGCAAAAGTAACATGCAAGACTTAGCAAAATATTTCTAATGCTTGTACAAAATATAGGGATTGAAATATTCATGAAGTACCACTTGCCTTGGTAATGTGGAGAGTAGCACTCTTCACAATCACAGTCACTAGCAAAATCTACACAAAAATTTGTAGCACAAAATTACACACAATTCATATACAAACAAAAATATGAATGCATGCATGCAAGAGAATGCTAAGTGATGATTTTTGAAAACTCCACCAAGCAAGTGCATGATACAGAAACATAACCAAGTCAAAAACTTGCTAACTAAACTTATTTAGCACTAAAACTATTTACTAAACAAATTCTATACTCAAAATAGTCCTAAACAAGTTTCTGCATAAAAAGTCATTTTGACGGAAACATTTCACTAAACACATTGCAGATTCAGAAAGGGCTTGTCTCCCTGATTCCAACGGTATAAAATTTGCAAAAATCTAACGTGGGAATCAAAAGTTATAGCCAATTGAATTTTGGATCTAAATCTGATTTGAATTCTGTTTTTGAATCAAACCCTAGCCACGCGTCATGTTTCTATTGGCGCGTACCGATTCGCTCCGGATCGCGCTTGCTAGCCGTAGGATCTAACTAACGATGCATGGTTCAGATCTAGCATAACGGTTCGATTAGTGGATCTATCGCACGCGTTGGATCTAGATCCAACGGCTCTCGAGCATGCGACCATGTTCTGGCAGCACGCGGCGTCAGCGAGCGGCGGAGCATTCAGTCAGCGGCGGCGCTAGCGTTCTAGGTCACGCGCGACAGGGGGAAGGGTCTTACCAGAACCGCGGTGGCGTGCTGAAGCTCAACGTGGCGTTGGTTTGCGAAGGGGCGCGCGGGCACGGTCTCTGGAGCTCGTCGGAGTTGCGGGCGGCGTCAGTTGCTTGTAGTCGTGGTTCTTGCCGAGGTTTGGCGTCGCCCTAGCACGAACCGGAGGGGTCAGGCGATGCACAAGACGCAGGCGAACAATCTCGTATGAAAGAGGGGGCAAGGGGCGCTCGGGTTTTACCTCAATTGGTCGCCGGAGTCAAGCGGCGGCGCAGGTGGTTGCGGTCGTGAACGGAAACGACGACCTGGGTCACGAGCAGGCAAAAGAAAGGTGTCAGCAGGTGCACAAGATCATGCTGAGCATCATCGTTTGAACCAGAGAGAGGGAGGCGGTCGAGGCTCACCGGAATCGGTCGCCGGAGTCGTCGGTACTGCGGGGCTTCGAGGGCAAATGCGCGCAGCCTGGTGGCAGAGTGAGCGAGGAGAGTGGGGGAAATGACCGCGGCGGGGTGTGGTTTATATAGGCTCAAGCGCGACAGGAAACGCCTGCGGCATCAAGGCTAATTACGCCGTGCCATTACCGGCATTGACAGCAGCGACGACGTGGTCTGCGGGCGCGGTTTGGGGAAGACGAGGGTGACGTGGAGAGGGCCCACTCGTCAGCGAAACGCACGGAGAGGAGGTGGGGTCTGGTTGTCAGCGGCTATTCGGGTGTGCTTGCGCGTGCGAGAGAGAGAGGGGAAGGCCGGGTGGGCTAGTTGGGCCAGTTCTGTTGCTGGGCTAGAATCCTGGCACCTGGCCCTTTTCTTTTCTTTTGCCTTTTCTTTTTCTGTTTTGATTTTCAGGAATGGTTTTGATATGAATTCAAACTCTTTTTGAATTCAAATCCTTCTGGGGGTTTTGCAGTGTGCAAAAGTTTCAAATATAGGCATAAAACCATGTGGTTGCTTTGCAAAAGCTTGGTCACTCTTGGAGAACAAAAATATCAGGAGCTTGGCACAAGATTTGCAAATGTTTGAAATATAGTTTTTGAACCATTTCCATTTTGTAAAACTTGGTTTAAATTTCCACACTCAATCCATTCAACAAAGGAGACAAGCAATCTAGGTTTAAAACATTCAAACTCTCAAATGGGGATGGCCATTTGATTTTAGCTTGCTCACATAAAATGATAGCACTATGTGCTTTGTTTTCCTGAAATGAGTTTTGAAATTGACCTCAATTCTATATGCATGCATGAATGATATGCAAACTTTGAAATCATGATTTTAGGGATGTTACAAATCTAACCCCCTTAAGGTGAATCTCGCCCTCGAGATTCGGATTGGCTAGCAAATAGGTGAGGGTGGTCTTTCCGAAGATCATCTTCTCTTTCCCATGTTGCTTACTCTTCGGAATGATGATTCCATTGCACTTTGCAAAACTTGATAGTCTTTGTCCTTGTGACTCTTTCTGCGGTCTCAAGAATCTTGATAGGCTTCTCCTCGTATGTGAGGTCACTTTCTAATTGAACCTCCTCCAAAGGTATGGTATCCTTCAAAGAAGTTTCTTCCATTTCTGGGTGACATTTCTTAAGCTGACTCACATGAAACACATTATGGACAGCTGATAGAGATGCTGGCAGTTCAATTTCATAAGCAACTTCTCCTTTGCGACTCAGAATCTTGAATGGCCCAACATATCTTGGTGCCAATTTTCCTTTGACTCCGAATCTTTTCACTCCACGGAGTGGTGATACTCTAAGATAGGCTCTATCACCAACTTCGTAGGTGACTTCTCTATGCTTAGGATCTGCGTAGCTTTTCTGTCGGGACTGTGCTATCTTTAACTTGTCCTTAACCAATTTGACCTTCTCTTCGGCTTCTTTGATAAGATCTGGCCCGAATAAACTTCTTTCTCCCACACCATTCCATAACAATGGGGTGGTACACTTTCTTCCGTAGAGAAACTCAAACGGTGCCATTTCAATGCTGGCTTGATAGCTGTTGTTATAAGAAAATTCTGCGGAAGGCACACTTTCATCCCAACTTGCTCCATAGTCTAGGGCACATGCCCTCAACATGTCTTCTAGAATTTGATTAGTCCTTTCTGTTTGTCCATCGGTTTGAGGATGAAAAGCAGTACTGAATTCCAACCTCGTTCCCAATGACTCATGTAGCTGTCTCCAAAAATGGGAAGTGAATTGGGTTCCCCTATCAGACACAATACTCTTGGGCACACCATGTAGACATACAATTCTACTCATGTAGATTTTGGCTAACTTGGCACTTGTATAAGTTGTCTTCACGGGTATGAAATGAGCCACTTTAGTTAAGCGATCCACTACTACCCATATGGAATCATATCCTGATCTGGTCCTTGGTAATCCGGTAATGAAATCCATACCAATCTTGTCCCATTTCCAATCAGGAATTGGTAGTGGTTGAAGCAAACCTGCTGGTTTCTGATGCTCCGCTTTTACTCTACTACACACATCACACAAAGCAATATGTTCGGCGATGTCCCTCTTGAGATTATTCCACCAAAATCTTTCTTTCATGTCCATGTACATTTTGGTGTTACCCGGGTGAATAGAATACGGAGAGTTGTGTGCTTCCTGCAAAATCAGTTTCCGCAACTCTGGGTCTTGTGGAACACAGATACGTTTCCCATGCCATAAAGTACCCTGTTCATCTTCATGGAAATTTTTAGCTTTCCCTTGGCCAATCTTTTCCTTAATCTCTTCAATTTCCTTATCAGTCTTCTGAGCTTCTCGGATCTTGTCCAACAAAGTGGATTGAACATCCAAAGACATGAGATGTCCTTCAGGCACAATCTCCAATCTGAGTTCTCTGAATTGGGTACACAAATCATCTGGCAATTCTCCTTTGGTAAGGCCATTCACAAATACCTTACGACTTAGAGCATCTGCTACAACATTTGCTTTACCGGGGTGGTATTGCAAACTTAGGTCATAATCCTTGATAAGCTCTAACCATCTTCTTTGTCTCATATTGATTTCCTTTTGGGTGAAGATATACTTCAAACTTTTGTGGTCCGTGAACACTTCACAACGCTTTCCCAAAAGGTAATGTCTCCATGTTTTGAGTGCATGGACGACAGAGGCTAACTCTAAATCATGAGTAGGATAGTTCACCTCATGAGTTTTGAGTTGTCTCGAGGCATAGGCCACAACTTTACCGTCTTGCATAAGTACGGCACCCAAACCTTGATGAGACGCATCACAATATACATGGAAATCCTTTTCCAAATCTGGCAGACATAGAACTGGTGCTGTCACTAGTCTCTTCTTCAATTCTTGGAAGCTGACTTCACAACCTTCAGACCATGCAAACTTCTTGTCCTTCTTTAACAATTCAGTCATGGGCTTAGCAACCTTTGAGAAATTCTCAATGAACCTTCTGTAGTAACCTGCTAAGCCAAGGAAACTACGAACCTCTTTCACGTTCTTAGGAGATTCCCATTCAGTCACAGCTGAAACCTTAGCAGGATCAACTGCTACACCATCTTTTGTCATAACATGACCAAGAAAACCAACTTATTCTAACCAGAACTCACACTTGCTAAATTTGGCATAAAGCTTATGCTCTCTCAACTTCTCAAGTATCAAACGCAAGTGTCCTTCATGCTCTTCTTTGCTCTTGGAGTAGACTAAGATGTCATTGAAGAAAACGACGACAAACTTGTCAAGGAATTCCATGAACACTTTGTTCATCATATTCATGAAGTATGCTGGGGCATTGGTTAAGCCAAAAGGCATTACGGTATACTCATACAATCCATATCTTGTGGTGAATGCTGTTTTAGGTATGTCTTGTTCTCTTATCTTAAGTTGAAAATAGCCTGACCGGAGATCAATTTTTGAGAACACACAGGCTCCCTCTAGCTGATCAAACAAGTCATTGATTCTTGGCAAAGGATATTTGTTCTTGATAGTTACCTCGTTGAGTGAACGGTAATCTATGCATAACCTTTGGCTTCTATCCTTCTTCTCCACGAACAAAACTGGGGCTCCCCAAGATGAAGAACTTGGTTGAATAAATCATTTCTGCAATTGTTCTCCTAGTTGCTTCTTGAGCTCTTTCAGTTCATCAACTGACATTTTATATGGTCTCTTTGCTATTGGTCCAGATCCTGGTACCAAATCTATCAAAAACTCCACATCTCTATCTGGTGGCATTCCTGGCAATTCTTCCGGGAACACATCCGGATACTCACACACAATTGGCACACTGTCCATGCTAACCCCCTTAAGAGAATTAAGCATACTCCTCTTTGCTCCAAAGCTGGTCTTGAATCTGATCCTTTTATTTTCCAGAGTTGTGAGTGAGACAGTATGGCTGGCACAATCTATCACTCCTTTGTACTTAGTCATCCAGTCCATTCCCAGAATGACATCCAAACCTTGGGAGTTTAATATTATCAAGTTAACGGGAAACTTATACTTCCCAAATTCTATGACTAGGTCATGGCATCCTGAATTCACTATCATTTCTCCACCAGGAGAACTTACTTTTATAGGACACCCAATAGTTTCTACCGGTAGTTCATTTCTTTCAACAAATGCTCTTGATATGAATGAATGAGATGCACCAGTATCAAAGAGTACAAACGCTGGAATGGAATTGAGTCTGAACTTACCAGCGACAGCGTCAGGTTCCTCATAGACCTCCTCCACATTAATGTGGTTCACCTGACCTTTCTGGAAAGGATTGGGATTGACAGGTCCTTCAATTTTCTTTTCGGGGCACTCATTTGCATAGTGTCCCATATTCTTGCACTTGAAGCATTCAACCTGACTGATGTCCCTTTTAGCAGGCTGACTTCCACTTCCACTACCATTCCCACTGTGGTGGCTCTTATGTCCACCCTTGTGGTTCTTGTACTTGTCATTGTCATGACTGCGATGATGCTTGTTGTCATGACGGTTGTGGTTGTGGTGCTTGTTGAATTTCCCATGCTTATGGGATCCTGAGCTTCCACTGTCATCATGGTGAGATCGTTTGTGAGACGATCCCAAGCTGTGCTTGTCGGAGTGCTTTCTCTTTCTACTCTCGACTTGCTTCATTTTGTTCTCCAATATAGCAGCCTTGTCACAGAGCGACTGATAAGTGGGAACATATGCCACAGCCAGCTGCAGATTCAGCTCATCATTCAAGCCTTCTAGAAACTTTTCCTTTCTCTTGGCATCTATGTCAACCTCATCCGGTGCATAACGCGCCAGATTGTTGAACTCTTCAATGTATTCAGCCACACTGCGGTGGCGTTGCTTCAGATTGTGGAACTCTTTCTTTTTCAGGCTCATTATTCCTGATGAGATATGAGCAGTGCGAAAGCCATATTCAAAGATAGCCCAAGTCACCTCATCTATAGGAGTGGTGATTTGGAAGTTGTCCCACCATGTGGCGGCTGGCCCTTCCAGCAGATGTGCTGCAAACCTAACCTTTTCAGCATCCGTGCAGCCCACGGTCACTAAGTCTTTGTTTACAGAACGTAGCCAATCATTGGCCACCATGGGATCAATCGTCCCCGAGAACTTAGCTGGCCTCAAACGCAGAAATCTGGTGAGCATATCAAAGCCCGGAGGTTTGTTGTTGTTGTTATTGTTGTTGTTATTGGGGTTGTTGTTGTTGTTATTATTCTGGTTCTGGATGAATGTTGTCATCATCTGCATAAGCTATGTTTGAGCATTCATCATTTGCTGCATTTCCGAAGTTATGTTGTTGTTGTTGGGGTTGGGGTTTGCGCGACGGGGAGGCATCTGTGGTTTGTTCAAATAGAGATAAGAATGAGATACCCATAGATGTTTTCATGCACATACATCACATAAGCAAACACAAGCATGCAACAGAAGATAAAAGTTCAACAACAAGATAACAAGTTCACAAAGTAAAACACTCAAGTGGCAAGCCATCCACATGTCGGATGGTACAATAACAAGTTCACAAATAACAAGTACGATAATAAAAGATAAATGAGTAGTCAAGTCTACTCATCAGCATCAATCTCCTCCTCGACAAAGGTAAGACCTGCGTTCTCCATCGCGGTCTTGTTATCCTCAATAGTAGTGGTCAAGGATTCAATCTTGTCCTTGAGAGCCCTCTTCTGGGAACGAAGCCTCTCAATCACCATCTGCTGCTGCTCTAGCTCGAAGTCCTTGGACTTCAGTTCTTCAGTCATGTCCCGGATCTTCTTGTTCCTATCCTGGACGCGTTTCTCCTGACTCTTGAACTTCTGGTCCTGGGTCTCGAACTTCGCCTCCATTTCTATCTCGTCCTACTGAGCGAAAAGCTTGTCCTTCTCGTGAAGCTGCACCTGGAGCTCGTCATTGCTGAGCATGACATTGGTCCTGTCCGTGTCCACGTGCCTAATGAGAGACTCTAAGTCTTGGAGATAGAGACGTATCGGCTCTGCTGCGTCCCTCAAGTCGTCCTCGAAGTCGATGGACTCTCCATCCTCATCACGTCTTCCGAAGACGTGGAAGTGGGTGCCTCTAACCTGTCGGGAGTGACGGCCTAGCAGACGTCCTATCAGGTCCTGCATGACTACCTCCATGCCTCTCTCCCTGTCATCGTGCATAAGCTTGAAGACGATGGCCTCCGTAGTAGGCTCTATCTGGCGTCCGGGCTGGTTCACCTTGAAGCCCCAGAGGTCCTTCCTCTCGAACTTGGTGAGTGGATACACCATGATGGTGGGAAGAGGGAGATTGAGCAAAGTGGTAAGCTCAACGATACGAGGACCAAAGCGGGTAACCTGGAACTCCTCAACAGTGCTGATGGTAATAGGCATCTATTTATAAGATAGAAAAGTTAGAACAACACTATTTAAGATAAAAACAAAGACAAACATCACATACATATCCTTGGGACACAATTCACACAAGTCATGCATACATGAATCCATTACATCAACCAAGGTCCAAACTTATTTAAGGTATCATTTTGGAAAAATAAGGTGATAGGTGGTGGTCCAACTAACGAAGTACGTTTACAATCCTATCTCACTGGATCTGTTAGCTAACACAATGTTCCTAGAAGCAATCAGCCTATCTTTCTCACATGATTCCATCACTAAGTCTATAATATCTCCTCTTAAGGTTTGGTTGGTGGCTTCCAACTCTTGGGTATGTTCCTTCTCTTTCTCTAAGTCTTTTTGGAGGTTGAGCATTCTGCACTTGACTCTAGCACTAAGTTCTTTGATAGTCCTCCAAGCTGCTTCTCTTGCTGACTCAAAGAATGTGGTGTGCACCACAGTGTTGGTATACATGCAGAATCCTCTTTCTTTGTGGTTGTCTTCCTTGCTTTTGTACAAGTGAAGTTGCACCCACCAGTACTCAATTCCTTCATCCATCACTGGAAAGCCTTTGTACACAGCTGCACCATGTATTTCCATTGCCACCATGAGGTCCTTGAGAATTTTGGGAAACTCAGTTTCACACTCCAAGGTCATGGTCATGAGTGGTCCTTTCTTCACGGCTTCGTTGATGGAGTTCATCTACAAATAGTGATGAGAATGATAAGATTAGAAAAGTTTACGAGAAGAATAGACAAGTGTAGAAGTAGTTGAAAATTTTCCTTAGTGGTTTCCAATCCTAGGGTCATAATCCTACAGGCAACACAGTGCTCTGATACCATCTGTAAGATCCCTCCTTTGTAAAGGAAAAGGATCCCTGTGATTGCAATGCTAGTCCCTGGATCATTGCTAGCATCCACAGTTTAAGATGAAGTACACAAATACAAAGGTCATTTATTACATCCATTCCAGAGATAAAACATAGTCTTTTACAACTCAGGGCCACAGGCCTAATACAAGAGTTTTGGAATGAGTAAATAAACATAAGTCTTCATCTTCATGTGCCACAGGCAAGCATGTTGAGTGTAGACTCATGACACCTAATCATCAACGGAGTAACCTGCAACATCACAAGTTACAGCCACAGTGGGTCAATACTTTGGAATAGTATTGGCAAGTGATACCTTAGTTAATTTTAAGTGGACTATATTACTATATGCATTTTGGCTAAGTGTAGCTTGGCTTGCTTTGCTCAAAATAGGTTTTTCCTATTAGTTGAAATCACTAAGTTTTTCTTTGTCAAAAACTTTCCCAAGAAACCACCAATAGACATTGGGGTCCTTCACCCTTGTTCACCCACAAGTTTTACTTAGAAGTTGGAGTGATAAGATTCTTGATAGCTTCCATGTCTTGATGCTCAAGTTGTCCATTGCCATGGACTTGGCTAAGTACTTAGATTTTCCATCTGCAGAGGTTGTGCACTTTCCCCACCAGACTTGGTTTCCCAAGACAGGACCTTTCAGAAGCCTTCCCTTAGCCAAATGGATGCGTTCCAACCTATCATCCCACTACCACCAACTGTCCAAATGACTAAGTTCTAGCAACCTATATGATCAAGGCAGAGCCCATATTGCCAAGTGGCTGCACTATAAGCTTCTCAACACTTGGCCTCCAAAATCCCTTTGTGCCTGGGTGGCATACCACAAGTGAGATACACAAGGTAAACCATGTCCATGGGCCTTGTGTAACCACTCAACCAAAAACCACCATTCAAGTGCCATTCCACCCAGGAGGTTCATTGACTTAGTTGTTTTATTAAGAAAAACTTAAGTCCAAAGACTTAGAAATATTTTCATCATAGCATGTAGATACTTTACCAACCCTTGTTTGCTACTAGCTAGGCTAAGCATGGCATAGTAACTTAACTTAGGAAATTTCCTAGCAATTCTACAATTCTACAACTACTTAGGATTTCCCAACATAGCATTTGGCAAAAGTAACATGCAAGACTTAGCAAAATATTTCTAATGCTTGTACAAAATATAGGGATTGAAATATTCATGAAGTACCACTTGCCTTGGTAATGGGGAGAGTAGCACTCTTCACAATCACAGTCACTAGCAAAATCTACACAAAAATTTGTAGCACAAAATTACACACAATTCATATACAAACAAAAATATGAATGCATGCATGCAAGAGAATGCTAAGTGATGTTTTTTGAAAACTCCACCAACCAAGTCAAAAACTTGCTAACTAAACTTATTTAGCACTAAAACTATTTACTAAACAAATTCTATACTCAAAATAGTCCTAAACAAGTTTCTGCATAAAAGTCATTTTAACAGAAACATTTCACTAAACACATTGCAGATTCAAAAAGGGCTTGTCTCCCTGATTCCAACAGTATAAAATTTGCAAAAATCTAACGTGGGAATCAAAAGTTATAGCCAATTGAATTTTGGATCTAAATCTGATTTGAATTCTGTTTTTGAATCAAACCCTAGCCACGCGTCATGTTTCTATTGGCGCGTACCGATTCGCTCCGGATCGCGCTTGCTAGCCGTAGGATCTAACTAACGATGCACGGTTCAGATCTAGCATAACGGTTCCATTAGTGGATCTATCGCACGCGTTGGATCTAGATCCAACGGCTCTCGAGCATGCGACCATGTTCTGGCGGCGCGCGGCGTCAGCGAGCGGCGGAGCGTTCAGTCAGCGGCGGCGCTAGAGTTCTAGGTCACGTGCGAGAGGGGGAAGGGTCTTACCAGAACCGCGGTGGCATGCTGAAGCTCAACGTGGCGTTGGTTTGCGAAGGGGCGCGCGGGCACGGTCTCTGGAGCTCGTCGGAGTTGCGGGCGGCGTCAGTTGCTTGTAGTCGTGGTTCTTGCCGAGGTTTGGCGTCGCCCTAGCAGGAACCGAAGGGGTCAGGCGATGCACAAGACGCAGGCGAACAATCTCGTATGAAAGAGGGGGCAAGGGGCGGTCGGGTTTTACCTCAATTGGTCATCGGAGTCAAGCGTCGGCGCAGGTGGTTGCGATCGTGAACGGAAACGACGACCTGGGTCACGAGCAGGCAAAAGAAAGGTGTCACCAGGTGCACAAGATCATGCTGAGCATCATCGTTTGAACCAGAGAGAGGGAGGCGGTCGAGGCTCACCAGAATCGGTCGCCGGAGTCGTCGGTACTGCGGGGCTTCGAGGGCAAATGCGCGCAGCCTGGTGGCGGAGTGAGCGAGGAGAGTGGGGGGAAATGACCGTGCCGGGGTGTGGTTTATATAGGCTCAAGCGCGATAGGAAACGCCTGTGGTATCAAGGCTAATTACACCGTGCCATTACCGGCATTGACAGCAGCAGCGACGTGGTCTGCGGGCGCGGTTTGGGGAAGATGAGGGTGACGTGGAGAGGGCCCGTTCGTCAGCGAAATGCGCGGAGAGGAGGTGGGGTCTGGTTGTCAGCGGCTGTTCGGGTGTGCTTGCGCGTGCGAGAGAGAGAGGGGAAGGCCGGGTGGGCTAGTTAGGCCAGTTCTATTGCTGAGCTAGAATCCTGGCGCCTGGCCCTTTTCTTTTCTTTTGCCTTTTCTTTTTCTGTTTTGATTTTCAGGAATGGTTTTGATATGAATTCAAACTCTTTTTGAATTCAAATCCTTCTGGGGTTTTTGAAGTGTGCAAAAGTTTCAAATATAGGCATAAAACCATGTGGTTGCTTTGCAAAAGCTTGGTCACTCTTGGAGAAGAAAAATATCAGGAGCTTGGCACAAGATTTGCAAATGTTTGAAATATGGTTTTTGAACCATTACATTTTGTAAAACTTGGTTTAAATTTCCACACTCAACCCATTCAACAAAGGAGACAAGCAATCTAGGTTTAAAACATTCAAACTCTCAAATGGGGATGGCCATTTGATTTTAGCTTGCTCACATAAAATGATAGCACTATGTGCTTTGTTTTCCTGAAATGAGTTTTGAAATTGACCTCAATTCTATATGCATGCATGAATGATATGCAAACTTTGAAATCATGATTTTAGGGATGTTACAAAGGGAATTAGTATTGTATGTAAATGGTTCATTCGATCACGAAGTCATCGTTGAATATGTAGGAGCCATTATGGATCTCTAGGTCCCGCGATTGGTTATTGATCGGAGAGGTGTCTCGATTATGTCTGCATAGTTCACGAACCGTAGGGTGACACACTTAAGGTTCGATGTTGTTTAACTAGATATGGAATATGAGTTGGAGAAAGAATGTTGTTCGGAGTCTCGGATTGGATCCAAGATATCACGAGGAGATCCAGAATGGTTTGAAGAATAAGATTCATATAATGGAAGTCATTTTCCGGGGTTCGAAAAATTTATTGGTATTTGACTAGAGCTTCTAGAATGTTCTAGAAGGGGCCACCAGTGGGCCCACCACCCTGGGAGGGGCCACTTGGGCAGATGCATGCCATGGGGGGCCTTAGGACAGCTGCACCAAGCCCAAGGGGCCAAACCGGCCACCACAAGGAAAAGGGGCAAAAACCCTAATTGGGAAGGGGGAAACTTTGGGGGCAAGTCTCCCCCCAATCCTTGTGTGCGTCGACCCTAGGAGGGAGAGGCCAAGGGGGAAACCCTGGCCATATCCCCCTTTATATAAAGAGGGGAGGGGAGGGCGCCACCCCTACCCTCTCTCCCAACACTAGCCGCCACCCTCCTCCTCCTCCTTCCCGCTGCTCCGGCTTAGGCGAAGCCCTGCAGGATTATCTCCACCACCACGCTGTCGTGCTGCTGGGATTACGAGGGTATCTACTACCTCCGCTGCCCACTGGAATATGGAGAGGAAGGTATTCATCGACTCCATACGTGTGACCGAGTGTGGAAGTGCTGCCGGAACGTATCGCCGGAAGGATCGTCTTCGCAATCTTGAGATCAACAAGTGATCGACTACATCAACCATAAGATCCGATATCATTAAACGCTTTGGATCTATGAGGGTTAATTCTCTTCAATCTCGTTGCACCTATCTCGTAGATTAGATCTTGGCTTTTCCATAGATTGGATCTTGGTTTTATGTGTTCTTGCGATAGAAATTTTTTGTTTTCCATGCAACAAACCCTACAGTGGTATCAGATCCAAAAATACGCGTAGATCTATTGCACGAGTAGAACACAATGGTTTTGTGGGCGTTTATGCTCTTGTTGTCACTTTATTTTTGTGTACTTAGCATCTTGTAGGATGGTGGGATGAAGCGTCCCGGGCTAACCTTACATGTCATAGCAGATGAGACTTACTCCACGCTCAACGTGCAACTTGCAAGCACAAGTGGCTTTGCAGGTGTCTGTATCTCCCACCATAGTTAAGATCCAACTTACAATCTGCACTTGACAACACTTGTATCAGTGTTGTGGTTCTTGTTTGTAGGTAAGAATGGTTCTTATTCGAAAGCCCCAAGCCACGCAAAACATGCAAAGAAAATTAGAGGCATCTAACTTGTTTTTACAGGGGCATGTGATGTGATATGGTCATGATGTGATTGTGATTATATTTGATGTATGAGATGACCCTTATTGTAATATGGCAACCAACATAAGCCTAATGGTTGTCTTTAAATTTGTTAAGACATGCGTGTCTATTCATCATGTAATATGTTTATTCCAAGTAGTTGTAATAGTTGTTGTTGGTGATGGAAAACCATGAAGCGACGCCACGGACCTTGACGCCATGCTGGTGATGATGGAGATCATGTCCATGCTTTGGAGATGGAGATCAAAGGCACATGAAGAAAGGCCATATCATATCACATATTATGAATTTCATGTGATGTTAATCCTTTTATGCATCTTGTATTGCTTAGATCATGACGATAGCACTATAAGATGATCCCTCCCACTAAATATCAAATAATAAAGTGTTCGTCCTTAGTAGGCACCGTTGCTAAGACTCGTCGTTTCAAAGCATCACTTGATGATTGGGTGTTATAGATTCTACGTGTGCATACAACGGGTGTAAGCCAAATTTGCACATGCGGATACTAAGGTTAACCTTGACGAGCCTAGCATGTACATACATGGCCTCAGAACATGAAATACCGAAAGGTAAAGCATGAGTCATATGGATGATATGATGAACATGTTGATTGTTCACCTTTAAAGCTACATCTTCTCTCGTGATGATCGGACTTGGTGTAGTGGATTTGGTTCATGTAATCACTAAGGCAACATGAGGGATGTTGTTTTGAATGGGAGTTCAAATAGTAATATGATTAAAGTTGAACACAATTTATCATAAATTAAATCAAAGTGAATTTGCATAATTTGTTGTAGTCATTGGCATCCGTTCACCACCTTATGCTTAGTTATAATTGAGATAATAGAACTATAGAATTCTGGATAGTTACTTTACAAACTGGTCTCATATTGTTTTGAGTGTCAATCTAAAGTTTAAAAATCCTATTGCAAAGTTTTAGCAAACTCCGTTTACTCCGTGAAGTTTAATAATTGGTATTAAATCAAGAGTAAAAATTCCAGTGTTAGTATCTAAAGTATCATGTTTGCCTCCATGATTCTTGATATTCAAAAGATTGTTTTAATATCAAGGTTATCTAGAAGCTGAAAGAAATGTTTCAGAAACCGTCATATGTGGAATATATTGCGATATGTAAAACAATGTGTTGGTTGCAACATGATATAGTATACTTTAGCAAAATATATGTTCTCATATTTGATGAGAATTTTCAAAGGTTGGAGACGCTAGTCGTCCTAATCCTCTGAAAAGGTTTTTGAAAGCAACATTATACCCGCGATTCGCCTTTATAAGCTATGCTAGCTTAATCATGAAAGTTGTCATGATAAGGATGAATAGAAGATGTAGGTAAAATGTTTACTATACTAAAATATTACTAAAGAATGGATTTTGAAAGAACGCCAAATATTTGATGATGGTGATCTACTTCAAAGTGCAAGTCCAAAGATATTAGTATTTTGACTATACACACTTTGGACTATGTGTCATATGGATGGCGCCATTGTTGATGTTGATGGATTCTTTTAAAAGGGAAAGGAAATGCCGAAAGAGAATCTCAGAAATATTTGGCAGAAAAATGAAAGACTGGAATTGCCCAGCTTAGGTATATAGATGATATAAATGTTATGGTTGTATTCTTTGCTTGTTAAACAATGTGGTTCTTGGGTATTGGATACTGAATTGGTTGGTGTGAAATGTCATACAGACAACATAATTCATAAACTACAATGGCCTAAGTAACCAACAAGAGAATATGTGATGATGTTCATAAAAAACAAATAAAGTGTTGTTGTGTTTCTCGTTGACATCAAAGCCTACCTTCAAGATTTGTTTTAATAATTGTTACTTTGATCAGGTATTATGAGAACAAAAGATTGTTCAAATAATTACTGTATTCCATAAAAGATGGATGATTTACAAATCTATTTGGAGAAATCACATCCATAAAACTAATGCTAAAATATTGCAAGACAAATGATTGAAAGATCACTTACAAAGTGACATCGTTGTTTAAATTATATTGGAAAGAAAACATGTAAAAACTCCATGTTGATGGAATTTTGGAGACTTTTTGATTTTGATCAAATGACGCTTGTGAGACTTTCCATGAGATAATTAAAATTTCGTTCAAAGGCCAAAGAAGAACGTACGACTAACTTATTGGAACTTGTACATATTGATGTATGTAGTCCATTATGTGTAGTCGTGAGCGATGGATTTCAACTTCATATGCTTTCTCCGGAAATTTGAGTGAATATATGTGTATATTTACTCAATGAGGATGAAGTATGAATTTGAAAATGTTCAAAGACTTCCAAGATGAAGTGGAAAATCATTGTAACAAGAAAATAAATAATTTATAAAGTAGGATATTTGAGTTACAAGTTTAGCATAACACCTAAGATTTGAGGAATTGTTCCAAGGATTTGTATTTCCCAAAACACCATAGGAGTATGGAGTGTTCGAGATATGTAATAAAACCATGTTTGACATGGTGAGATCAAAGATGTCAGTTATAAATCTGCCATTGTATTTTAAAGATTAAAACTTTAGTGACTATCGCTTTTACACTGAAAAGAGCACCATCATGATCCATTGAAATGACACCATATAAGTTATGGTCTGGGATAAAACCCAAGTTGTACTTTCTTAAATTTTAGTATGCTAGGCATAAGTAAAATGTTTACAACCAAAGTCGGATGAGCACATGTTTGTATGTTATTTCGAATAACCGTTGGCTATTCCTCCATAACACCGAAGACAAAAGTGTTTTTCACTTAGAACGTCAAGTTTCTTTAGAAGGATTTTTTGTGAAAAGTTAATAAGTGGGATGACAATAGAACTTTGATAAGGTTATTGAACCTTAGATATATGTGCAGAGTTGCGCAGCATCGAAAAGTGTCCCAGCGGCAGCAACAATGCTTATTACTCACGTGCCTCAAAGGTTGTGGTCACGGAGGTCTAAGTTCCTATTGAACCAAGTAGGTCGGGTAAACAATCAAATACTAAGATTTGAGAGTAAATCATTATTGTTTGACAATGATAAACCGACTACATGCAAAGAAGCGATGATGGGCCCTGAAGCCACAAAATCTGTGATAGTTCCATACACGAGAAATCAAGTTTTTGAACTTGGAAGACCCTTTGAAAGGTGTAAAACCTAACAGCCGTATTTGGATCTATAAATAAATAGACATGGATGTTTTACATCTATGAAATAGTCGACATGTCGGGAAAGAGTTTACGACAATGTTCAAGGAGTTGTCTGTGACAAGATTTGATCTTTCATAGAGATATTTAGTATGGATGGATTAATGTAGCAACTACTACATATAATTTTGGTATATGGTAGTTGAACAAACAAAACAAAGTTCTTCTAATATAATTGTTACCTAGAACATGTACATGACATGATCCAAAGGGTTTTATTAATTCAAAGGATGCTAAAAGCGCATGCAAACATCAATGGTTGAAGTAAGCATCCGGGAGTTGGAATCTTCCCCGTGATGAAACTATTAAAAGAGTTTAATTTCATCGGGGACGATGAAGATGTTTGCATTTGTAAGAAATTAAGTGGGAGTGCTAAGACATATTAATAATTGTAACACCCCTGGGATTAGGGTTAAACTAACCTCAGATCACCATCTAAGATAAGCTCAACTCCAAGCACAGAAGATCATAGTAAAATTCAGTAACATTACAGAACTCTGGGATTCAACAACATAAGTTTAAACTCTTAACAGAGTACGATATCAAAGTTATTACAAACCAGAGTCATAGACCCAACATTACATCAAACAGTGAAAACGAAATATGTTGTTCTACACAACAACTTAGCAAAGGGCCTAAGAGTCCATAACAGAAGCGACGTCCATCCCATAGTCCTTGGACTGCTACCTGAGACCCCCAACTACTCGTCGATGTCAACATAGAAACCACCTTCAGTCGCAACTAGATCCTCTGTAGAAAAAAACAATGGCGCAAGGCTGAGTACGAGAATGTACTCGGCAAGACTTAGATAACCTAGTATCTACATGCTCTAGCTAGAAAGGCTTTCTCTGGATTTACTTTTTCATAAAGCGATCTTTATTTGTAATCAAGAGAGAGAAGAGGCTTGTCTACTCAGAATATTTTTAAAAGAGATAAGATAACGACTTCTTCATCTTGATCAGCATATCTTGACAACCACCAGCTTCGTCAGAACCTCCTGTCTAGGATCACCCCCTCGACATAGAGGAAGCATCCTTATGCACACATGGATTAGCAAGTTTTAATTTAGGTTATAGTTCTCTATGATCATCACGTCCATTCCCAAGTTGTTCATAACCATGAACACAACTTTTCAAAAAGATTAATACCCTGCAGGGGTGTACAACTTTACCCACATGTATCAACCGACTCTTAATGCCAAATATTATTATCCCTCTTCCTGGGAAGGCCGGCAGAGGGTGGTTGACCACGACCTTTACCTTGCTTTCGCCGAAACCATGAGTCATGCCCTAGGGATGGTTCCGCCATAACGGGTCAAGTCCCGAAGCCGGTCCCTAAAGATGTGAGGCGAGGTTGATTTACCAGGGGATCCATCCACCCCAAGCAACCGCGGTCATGCTTCCCTACCTATTATGATGCACCTCCATCACCTCCTCTTTCGAAAACGTTTTCAATGCGTATGCCAAATGGAAAGCCCGAACTATGTGACTCATGGAATCTACTAGGAAAGTTAGTCAGTCGAGGGGTTGTCTATGCCCCGTGTGGTTGTACGCTCGTCTTGGTTCAAGAGGCAAGAAATCGGGTCCTAATGGTGGCGAGAATGGGACTACAAAAACCACACCCAACTTGGCCTCCCATACAAGCCTTAGCATATCTAGTTATCTCCTTCGATGATGTCTCCATCTCCTACCTTTCTAGATTCTTTGGCACCTTCGAATCATCATCGGAATATATCAGACGTTACTATTAAGAATGGCTAAGCTGCCGGTCACAAAAGCTCTAGCAACGCTCAAATGCCAGACCTAGGTATGCTAGGAGCAGTGGAACAGGAGTATAAGGCTACAAAAGAGAAGTGCAGCAGATAGGTAACTCTAGCTACTGACAAAAGACCACATTGGAATCATGTGCATCATAGCGAGAAAATAAATACATTATAAAACATAGGTTTAGAATGAGAGGCTACGCTTTCCTTGTCCTTCAGTAGACATATATGGATCTTCGGTGTTGTTGACTTCAGCCTTGGGCTCAGATCCTATCGCGAAGAACCAATACCGAAAAGGAAGGCGACAATCAAGACATGGCATAATGCAGTGCGCAAACAATATGTATGATATGTCAGATTAGAGACTTGATGCGGCTTAGTAGTAGAGCTTCGTTGAGAGACCCCAAGAGGAATGTATGATGAGCACAGCAGCAAGTTTTCCCTCAGTTATGAAACCAAGATTATCGAACCAGTAGGAGCAAGTAAACAACTCCAAGATGTTGCTACCAACATGGAATCCTGCACAACACAAATTCAAGACTTTGCCCCAACTTACAGTGAGGTTGTCAATCTCACTGGTTTGCTGAAAACAAAGGATTAAACGTATGGTGTGGAAGGTAATGGTTGCTTGCAGAAAGTAAATAGTAATAGTGGATGATGTAACAATGGTAAAGATTGGACTGTGGTCCATAGTTCACTAGAGGTGTTCTCCTTAAGATAAATAACATAACATGCTGGGTAAAAAAATTACAGTGGGGCAATTGATAGGAACTGAGCATGGCATAACAATGCAATACTAGACATTCATGATCCTATGAGATTTGATTAGGCATTACAACAATATACATAGACCGCCACCCAACTGCATCTATGACTAGTAATCCACCTTCAGGTTATCATCCGAACCCCCTCCAGTATTAAGTTGCAAGCAACGGATAACTGCTTTAAGCAATGTGTGTAAAGTAAACAATCCACTTGTTCAATGAACAAGAGACCGTTGTTTTCTCCCTAGTGGCAACAACATATCTACAACCTTAGAGATTTATGTCACTTCCCCAGATTCAGTAGAGGCATGAACCCACTATCGAGCATAAATACTCCCTCTTGGAGTCACTAGCATCTACTTAGCCAAGATAGCTACTAGAAACGGAGAGCATGCAAGATCTCAAACAACACAGACATGATAGAATCAATAATCAATAAGACATGATATATCATTAATCAATCTGACATAGTAATCTCAATATCCATCGGATCCCCACAAACACAACATGCATGATTACAAATCGATGATCTTGATTATGAACGGAGCTCACAAGATCTAAACATGATAGCACAAAGGAGGAGAAACAACCATCTAGCTAATGTATGGACCCATAGTCCAAGGGTGAACTACTCACGCATCATACCGGAGGCTGGCATGGTGATGAAGAAGGCCTCTGGGATGATCTCTCCCCTCCGGCATGGTGCCGGGAAGAGCTTCAGATCCCCCATGATCTAGGGACGATGGTGGAAGCGGCTACAAACTATTTCGTGGAGATCTGATCGGGTACTTAGGGTTTTGGCATCAGGGGGATTTTATAGGCGAAGAGGCGAGGAAGGGAGGCACCCGAGGTGGACACACCTGGTGGCGGCGCGCCCTAGGGTGGTCCCGCACCACCCTAGGGTGTGGCGGCCTCGTGGCGCTCCTTTGGTTGCCCTGCGGTCTCTCTGTTCTCCTCGGTGAAATATTGACTTCGGCTTTTGTCCCGTCCAATTCCGAGAATATTTCCTTACTAGCTTTTCTGAAACCAAAAACAACAGAAAACAGGCAACCGGCACTGTGGTATCTTGTTAGTAGATTAGTCCTAGAAAATGTATAAAAATACCTCAAAGTGTAGACAAAGCATAGCAAAGTTGATACTAAACAAGCATGGACCATCAAAAATTATAGATACGTTTACGACGTATCAGGTAACCCCAATCTTAACTCCTGCTCGTCCTCGATTAGGTAAGTGACAAAAAGAATAATTTTTGAGGTGACATGCACCATCACAATCATGATCGAACCATTTGCAAGCATTGAAAGCTGGGATCAAAGTACTCTAAACATGAGCATGAAAGATGAAGTTCTAACAATAAGACATAGTAACTATGTTGCAACATGAAATGATACAAACAAAGATTCATGAATAAAAATGCATTGAGAGACGTTTGTTTGTTTCACATATAGAAAACATAGCATAGTGGCATTCAGCTTGTCCCTCATTGAGTAGCAAAACATAAATGCATAGGACACCTTCAAGGTTCATAAGGGTGACTATACAAATAGTTCAAGAACAAGCAATATCAACATTATGAATCAATCAATAAGTTTTGGGACAATGCATATAGAACTAAGAATGACAACTATGCTCTCTTAATTGGTGCCTAAAGGTAGAAGGTGGAGACTCAATATAAAAGTGGAAGAAAGGCCCTTCAAAGAGAAGCAGGGATTTCAAGTTTCATAAAGAGCTTCCAAAAATTATGGTACTTGTTAGCTTTCAGCTCTCATTGCCCATATCATAAGCATCTTGAAGTGATTAAGGTTAAAGTGAACAAAGTATGGAGTATATGCTTGGCAAAGTATAAGTTGGCAATCTCATGTCCCTTGAGTACGAGGGTCGTTCCTCATGCTACTCAACTTTAGTTATCGGTAAGTTCTTGTCATTGTAAGTATATGTGTATCATAGAGAACCGCCAACGGGGTACCCCTTTCCCCATGACACATGAGCTATCCCATATCAAAATGACAAGGCAACAGACAATGAGCATCTCAGCAATCTTCTTATTTACCATGGGAAAATGGTTCTTTTTTCTCTTCTTTCCTCTTTTTTTTCTTTTTCTCTTCTCTTTTTTCTATCTCTCTCTTTTTTTATAAGAAGAATTCTTCATAGATTGCTCACTATGGTGATGCTGCAAGTTTCCACCATGATTAGGAATGGCTTAGGCTAGCGGCCCAGGCGTTTCTCTAACACATATACATAAATCCATGGACTTACAAGCTCCCCTTTTATTTCACACTGCCGACATGAATAAACAAAAGAGCATGATATCAACTGGGTAGATATTTACAGGTGTTGAAAGCATTCCCCATGACAGCACGGTTCTACTAATTCCTAACTTATAAGTGCAAGCATATACAACATAGATGACACAATGGCTCAAGTTTATTAGGGGCAAGAAAAATAAAGTGTGCCATCAAGTTTGTGAGAGATTTAATCACTAATTTTCACATAACAATTTTAATTTGGAAGATAGATAAAACAAGAATATACTTGGAATGGTGTAACACACCATGCATAGGAATTTATAGTGGACAATTTGGAATAAATTGGTTTCTTGGGAGTTGGATGCATGAGTAGAGCTTACTCAATACAAGTGGAGGCTAGCAAAAGACTGGGAGCGACCAACTAAGAGAGCAATAATGGCCATAATCATTGATGACCTACAAGTATAGGGGATCACAATAGTCTTCGCGGGTAGTATTACCCAATTTATTGATTCGACACAAGGGGAGCCAAAGAATACTTGCAAGCCTTAACATCTGAGTTGTCAATTCAGCTGCACCTGGAAATAGTTCTTGCTCATAGAAGTTTATCAGTAGCAACAACAAAGCAACAGCAACAGTGAAACATGATCAATAGTAACAGTAATAGTAACAGTAATAGTGGGATTCGAGTGCGGTAGGCATAGGGATGGATGGACGGGCATTGCATGAACGAGTCTAAACATGTAACTTCAAGATCTAGGGCATTGTAAATAAATAAGAATAAGCATCCAAGTACTAAACAATCATAGGCATGTGCTCCATATATAGTCATACGTGCTCGCAATGAGAACTTGCACAACATCTTCTGTCCAGCCAGCCCGTTGGAGCGGGGCCTCTAGGGAACTACTGGCAATTAAGGTGCTCCTTTTAATAGAGCACAGGAGCAACGCATTAACACTCCGTGAACACATGTGATCCTCACATCACAGCCATCCCCTTCGGTTGTCCCAATTTCTGTCACTTCGGGGCCTTTGGATCCGGACAATGATATGTGTACACAACTTGCATATAAGATCACAAAAAATACTATCATAATGATTCAATAATAAGTTCAGATATGAGATCATAGCACTCGGGCCCTAGTGACAAGCATTAAGCACAACAAGTTACAACAAAGTCAAAAAGCACTAATACCGATACTAGGCACTATGCTCTAACAATCTTATTCGATTACATGATAGAACTCATCCAATCCCTACCATCGCCATAGCCTACTGCAGGGTATTACTCACTCATGGATGAGGGAAACATCGATGGTTGATGGAGAGGCGTTGGTGATGACGATGGCGATGATCCTCCCCAAATTCCCCGTCCCGGCAGGGTGCCATAATGGAGTTTCTGGTTCCGAATATTGTCTCTGGTGGTTGTGGCACAACGGAACTCTTTTCTGGAAAACGTCGAACCCCTCCCCCCCTCGGTTTTTAGGTCAAGGGGTAACTTATAGGCAAAGAGAGAGCCCGAGGGGGTGCCTGGGGTGACCGCACCCCCTAGGCGCAGTTTGGGCCCACCCGCGCCTGGCAGGGGTGTGGGCCCCCAGGCCTCCACTCCGTCTCGTCTTATGGCTCCGTGGATCTTCTGGTGAAACAGGATTTTTGGCATATTTTCCCGATTTTTTCCTGATAGTTGATTTTCTGCACAAAAACTAGACACCAAGGTAATTCTGCTGAAAACAGCGTGAGTCCGTGTTAGTTGTATCCAAATCACACAAGTTTAGAGGATAAACAATAGCAAAAGTGTTCGTGAAAGTAGATACGTTTTGGACGTATCAACTCCCCCAAGCTTAGCTTATTTCTTGTCCTCGAGCAATTTAGTTGAAAACTGAGTGCGATAAAAGAACTTTCACGAACACATTTGCTTCATATGATGTATATATTCTCAGGACAGGAGTATATGCTTAAACCATTCATAATAAAGAGTATGCAAATAAGTCTACTCAATAGTCATTGCAAGCTATGAAGAGGAACCATCTCGATAATAATAAGTAGCATGAAACATAAACATACGCAACATTGCAATGCTCATAATAAGGTATGATAGAGTGGTATCTCGCTTGCCTTTTTTTAGAGCACAATATAAATGCCGAGGCACCTCTGAAGTTCAAGGGAAGACTACAAGTAAAAATATCAGAGATACAAGCATCAAAGTCATGACATAATTAACCAAGTTTTGAAACAAACACAAGAATGATAATTATGCTCTCAAGAAAGTGCTCATAGAATAAGTGGTGACTCAACAAGGAAGTGAAAAGGTTTTGTAAAGTTTGAAAGGCTTCCAAATGCTGAAAGCAAGGTACTCATTAGCTTTGAGCTCTCATTGCACCTATCATAGGCATCTTTATGTGGTTAAGGTGAAAGTGAGGTCCAATCTGAGTTATATGCTTGACAGACCATAAACTGGAAATCCCAAGTCCCTTGAGTACGAGGGCCGCTCTGCATGCTACTCAACTTTGGTTACCTGTAAGTTCTTGTCATTGTAAATACATGCATATCATAGAGAACCGCCAACGGGGTACCCCTTGCACATGATACAAGAGCTATCCTATGATCAATATGATAAGGCAAGCAGACAATGATCATCTCAGCGATCTTTTTATTTACTATGTGCATAGCTTTTTATTAAGGAGGCTTCATAGATGCTCATTATGGTGATGCTGCAAGTTTCCACCATGATTAGGCATGGCTTAGGCTAGCGGCCCAGGCGTTTTTCTAGAACAATGTATAGACTCCATGAACTCACAAGCTCCCCTTTTATTTCACACCGACGATATCCGCAAACAAAAGAGCAAGGTATCAACTAGATATGTATCCAAAAAGTGTTGAAAGCGTTCCCCGTGACAGCACGGGTCTGCTAACTCCCAGCATATAATTTGCAAGCATATAACTTTCATGGACAGGTCACAATGGTTCAAGATTATTAAGTGCAAGGAATAAAGTGTGCCATCAAGTTTGTGAGAGCTTTTACTAACTAACTTTCTCAAAACAGACAAACATTTTATTTGGAAGAAAACATGGCATATAGAATATGCACTGAAGTAGCAAATGATGCTAGTAGGTAGGTATAATGGACACAGTTGGCAATATTGGTTTTGGGGAGTTGGAAGCACATGTAGAGCTCATACTCAGTGCAAGTGAAGGCTAGCGATAGAGAGGGAGCGACAAAACGAGAGAGCAATAAATGTCATAATCATGCTTGCAACAAAATAGGGCTAATTATGGCATGAAAGTGATACTAGAACTCTAAGGAAAAATAATCATCGAAGCTTACTGACTATTGTTTAGTCATATGCATGCGTGAGCATGTGCCAAGTCGATTCACATGAAACTTTCAGAGGAGGATACCACAATATCATACCAAGTTATGAATAAAACAATGCAAGCAAACATTCATATGACATGCTACAAACTATTAGAAAGTTGGAGCTAATCACAAGCAAGCAAGAACTACTAAGCATCCATAATAACATACACCTTACACGAACAGGCTAATCATGCTCACAATGATGATTATATGTACAAAAATGAAAACAGATAGAGTTCGTTACCAGCCTCTTACCACACCTCAAGTTGTCTTAATCTTCATTATTGCCCTTCACTTGTGTGACTTGAGTAATAACATGAAACCAAAATCCACTGAGGACAGCTGAACCCTGCAAAGAACTCACAAAACCAAAGAAGAACAAAAAATATTTTGGGTGTTTTCAATTTTTTAAAGAAAGCAAACAAAGCAAAAACAAACAAAGCAAAAGCAAACCAAACAAAACAAAATCTTTTTGGATTTTTCTTTCAAGGAAAACCAAAACCAAAAAAAGCAAAGAAACAAACTAAGAGAAACAACAAAAATATTTTTGGTATTTTTGTGTTTTTGAGAAAGCAGTAACAAGAATCAAAAAGAAAGCGAAACAATAGATATACAAAGAACCGACCGAACATGATATATAGATGAGTGTGATGTGGGTGTACCTCCCCCCAAGCTTAGGTTTTTGGCCTAAGTGGGGTTCAATAGCGCGGGTAGTAACCACAAGCTGGTGGGTCATCATAGGAATGATCATAGTCAGGCACTTGCGATGAAGAAGAAGATGCGCCCCAATCAAATGCGGGCTGCTGGTATGAAGACTCTCCCAAGTTGGAGGGCTGAAACGAATCATCTTTGTCATCCACTCTATCATTCTCCTCATGCTGGGAGACCTCCACCACGTATGTGTCAAACTCCTCCTCTGTGAGCGACCATCCTTGCCTGTTATCAAAATTAAACAAAGCGGGTGCATGCAAATAAACTATTTTCTTAGTCCTACCCCCTCTCCAACCTTGATGAGCAAAAGATAGTTCAAATGGTAAACTTCTCACATTAGCCCTCAAGGAAACAAAACCATGCTGAATCATAGATTCAAGATCAAGTCTCTCAATGGGGAACTAATAATCTGAATGGTGAGGCTCTAAACCATGGAAAGCTAGCAACTTTAGAGGCAATGAGACCTCCACAAATTCCACCCTTCTCGCGGTTGGTGGTGAGACGTTAAGCTATCAAAGCACCCAGGTTATAAGATCTATTCCTATTCAAAGCAGTTGCGATAAAAGCTAGATCAAAAGAAGATAACTTCCTAGCAATCTTTCTAGCAAGAACACACTTGGTAATGAAATAGGCAAAATATCTAATGGCTGGGAACTGAATGTTCTGAATTTTATCACTTTCCTTTGAGAAGTCGAAACCTTGGAAAATCTCAGCATATAAATCCATACGCGACTTTGGCCTCTCCTTGATCTTCTCACAAGATCCCCACTGAGGTACTCTAATTGATGGACAGAAATCAGCAAAAGGCAGGTCGACAGGTATATTGTATATTTTGTAATGGACCATGGGATTAGATGTAGACCAAGTAAACCGGAAGTCCTTCACAAAAGTGATGACCCACAAGTATAGGGGGTGTATCGTAGTACTTTCGATAAATAGGAGTGTCGATCCCAACGAGGAGCAGAAGGTGCTGAACAGTGGTATGGAGAAGGAATCCCTGTGAATACTTAGCAAACGGATTTTTAGTAGTTTTCTGATAAGGCAACAGAACAAAGAGCAAGTAACAAAGGTAATGAGCAAATAGAGCAAGTGGCCCAATCCTTTCTTAGCAAAGGACAAGCCGGTGGAAATACTTAAAAGGACCAAACGTTCTCGAGGACACATGGGAATTCTATCATGTGCTTTCGCTTCAAATAGCTGAGTACTCTTCTCTGGTGTTGTAAGTGTTGTGTGGGTGAACCTGTGCTAACATACCGACCTTACTTGGACTAATACATACTTGTGATTAAACCCCCTGCAAACATCCGTAACTATAGGAAAGTAATTAAGATATAAATCTAACCACAGCCTTAAACTCTGAGATCCTATGCTCCCTTGTGCAAAGGTGTCCTAACGGGGGTTTAGGTTTCTGTCACTCCGGCAACCCCATGATTAGTAGCCAAATACACAATGCAGTCCTCTAGGCCCATAAATGGTGAAGTATCATGTAGTCGACGTTCACATGACACCACTAGAAGAATAGCACCACAACTTAAATACTAAACCATTGAATAATAACTCATCACAGATTCACTACTAACAACATGACTTCTGCCATGTCCTCAAGAATACAACGAACTACTCACAAGACATCATATGGATCAAGATCAAAGATGATATAGTAATGGATAACAATCTAAACATAAACAATAATCCAATGGTTCCACTCACAAGCATCAACTACAATAGTAATTAACACTGGGAAAGTTTCCCCTATCGAACTAAGCAATATCCAACACAATTTTTATAGCGGAATGGAGTGATGATGATGGTGCTGGTGGAGATGATGGTGTGGATGATGATGATCCCTATGAAGCCTAGCTTGATGATGGTGTTGATGGCGATGGTCTCCCCACTCCAGGAAGGAATTCCCTCGGCAGAAATTTGTCTGCCGGAGAGATCTTTCTCTCTCAGTGTTTTCCGCCCCCCAGAGGCGGCGGAAATCTATCTGTGGTCGCTCTTCCAGGTTTAGGGTTCCGTAGGGAAGATATAGGCGAAGGGGCGGAGTCGGAGGCAGGGCAGGAGGGCCACACCTGCCCTAGGCGCGGCCCAGGTTTGTGGGCCCCCTGCGACCCCTCTTCGCTCCTCCTTCTGGCTTCCTTCATCTTCTGGGAAAATAATATGTTTCCATATTTTTCTGGTATTTTTCTGATCTTCGCGAAATTTCACTGAAATGCCTTCTTTTCCATCAGAATCCAGACTCCGGCAGTTCATCCTCCAAGAATCATCCAACATGCATAAACAGATGAAAAGCCATAAGTAATACCTCATAATAAGACAAATATCAATGAATAGAGGTAAATTATGATATAGAAAGGTGATGCAAATTGGGCGTATCAACTCCCCCAAGCTTATACTTCGCTTGTCCCCAAGCGAAAACTGAGCTCAGTAAACATGTCCACAGGTTTATGGAGTGACGTGTCGATAAAAGAATACGAACAAGAAGCATCACACTTACCATTGCACAACTCATAGAAGAAAGCAACTCACCATTATATAACTTAGCTTGTAACCAAGTACAACAGTCACAATAGAGATGCATAAAGATTAATCATAATTGGAATTGGCAAACTTGTTCTTGGTCAAAGAACACCTGGCGAACAGTTTCACAAAAAGCTTTTTGTAGATGTTTCATAACAAGAGCACTCTTTGCTCAAAAAGGTTTTTCACAAGTGAAGGCTTTCAAAGTAATACTCAATGGATAAGAGTTTTGTGTAAACAAGGAAGATAAAGAACATGATTGAATAAATCACTATATGAATGCTTGAAACACAACAACTCAAATGCTTGCTGGAGATAGAGAGGAAATAGGTTTACTGACTCAACTTGGAAGTGGGAGAAAGGTCCCTTTATAGAGGGAAGCAGGGATTACAAGTCATAAAGAGCTTACAAAATATTATGGTACTTACTAGCTTTGAGCCCTGATTGCCCCTATCATAGGCATCTTGAGATGATTAAGGTTAAAGTGAACAAGGATGGAGTATATGCTTGACGAAATATAAGTTGGCAATATCATGTCCCTTGAATATGAGGGCCACTCCTCATGGTACTCAACTTCGGTCACAGGTAAGTTCTTGTCACTGTAAGTACTTGCATATCATTGAGAACCACCAACGGGGTACCCCTTGCACATGGTATAGGAGCTTTCCCATAACCAAAATGACAAGGCAAGCAGACAGTGAGCATCTCAGCGATCTTTTTATTTACTATGTGCATAGCTTTTTATTGAGGATGCTTCATAGATAGCTCACTATGGTGATGCTGCAAGTTGCCACCATGATTAGGCATGGCTTAGGCTAGCGGCCCAGACGTTTCTCTAACACAAAATACAGACTCCATGGACTTACAAGTTCCCTCTTTATTTCACACCGTTGACATCCATAGACAAAAGAGCACAATATCAACGGTGTACAGAGTACAAGTGCAATGTTGAAAACGTTCCCCGTGACAGCACGGTTCTTCTAATTCCAACGTATAGATGCAAGCATATACAACTTCGATGTTCACAATGGTTCAAGTCTATTAGGGGCAAGAAAATAATGTGTGCCATCAAGTTTGTGAGAGCTTTACTAACTAGTTTTCACATAACATAATACATTTTACTTTGAAAGATAGATGAAGCTTGAGAATTTGCTTGGAATAGCAATAATGCTACTAGGTATGTATGCTGGACACAAATGACATAGGTTTGGTTCACAGGGATCTGGAAACATGAGAAGTATGCCTTCTCAAAACAGGTTTTTGGCTAGCAAGGCTGGGTAGCAAGCAAGAGAGTTGAAATAAACAAGAAAACATACAAGTAATAAAGCCAAACATGCAATCTTCCTTGAAGACACAAAAGAATCTTAAATAAAGAATACTAAGCTTACGAGCCAACAAGAAAGAAAACAAATGATACAAAATACCTGTAAGCTTTTTCTCTTTTTCTTTCAACCCTCAAAAAGTATTGCTACTGACTAGAGCTTTATTTGCCAAAACCAATTTAGAGTTACTTGATGCTCCCAAAGTGATGCCAATACTTATCAACAAGATCCATCATATAATAGAGATTGCAAACTAAAATAAGAAGTGCAAAAGGTAAAAGATGAGACTTCTCATTAATATTCAATAAAGGCACTCACATCAAGGGATACGTAGATAATCAACTGAAGGAGAGATACTTCCATATGCAAACCAAACTATAAGATAACTTCTCTACCACAGATATGAATCCACTGAAAAGGTAAAATATGAAAGATAATGGTGGTGATACCACGACACTCCCCCAATCTTGGAACAAGCCAAGGGGATGCCAAACCTGATGATGAATTACTCCTTCGGTGGTGGTGGTGTTCTTTTGACAAGCTCTTCAATAAGTTTCTTCAAATCCTCCATATCGAAGGTCAGAGTACGAATCAACTCCGAATTATGCTCAATGCAGCTTATGATTAATTCAGACCAAGGATCCCTATCCTTGTTATTCTTTCTCCACTCTTCCTTATTAGAGTGTTTCTTCCCTGCATGGTTAGAACAAGTGGTGCGAGGAGGAAGTGTGCGGGGAGCGAGGATATGACGTGGAGTTCTCCCTCCTGTAGACATTCGTGCTGTCCTCCTAAGCTTGGTAGGTCGTGCCACCAAACCAATGCTTGCGACAGTAGCGCGGGTGTCCGGATGCTTGTCCTCCTCCATGTCCTCTTCATGTCCAACAAGAATCTCCTCCTCCTTGGGGACTTGAGGTTCTTATTCCTCGGGCTTCTTGCCTTTGTCGTTGGCGGAAACCATGGCGCTCTAAACTTGAGAAGATTTCCTGAAAGAAACAGATCGAAATGAAAACACGACGAGAAAACGATGCACGAACCTCGGGGGATCCGGGGGGTTATATATTACGAAGTTTCAATGCATAAGGAAGGTACTGACACGGAAACGAGGCGGAGACGGAGTTCGAGGGTGGCACACCCCCTCCAGGCGCGGCCAGGCTGGGCCAGCGCCTAGGGTGGGTTTGTCCACCCCGGACTCCGGTTCTTACTATGTTCTGTATCATAGTCTTCCTTATGTACTAAAAACATCAAAAATATAAAAAGATTGGAGTTTCACGAACCTTCTGTTTTCACCAGTTTTACCTATCAAAGACGAACTCTACAGATTCCTCTTCTCCTTCTGAAAATTTCCTTCTTACAAAACCCTTTCACAAACTCAATGACAACATTAGTGTAAGCAAAAACAATAACCTTTATGTTTGCACTTCAACTGAAAACCCATCAAAAGAAAAGCTTCTTTAAGAGGCAAAATGCAAATGATGGCAGAAATCTGTCAAAACAGACCAACAGGCAAAGATTCATTTTTTCGAAAACCTTCTGTTGCTCAAATCAAAAAGTGCAGAACTAATGAAAGTTGGGTAACAACTTGGAGAACAAGCTCAAAAAAATACAGGTCCATCCGACGTACTGAGCTTCCTCACAGATTTTAACAATGCAGAACAAAAATCTGTCCCGGGACAACCACTTTTCACAACTCCTCTACTTCACAAAAGTAGTTGGGCTTGACACAAAAAACAAAACAAAAAGGATAAGGAGTGGTTATTACTGAGGTAATAACTTCCAAGACTCGACAAAACTCTTGAGTTATCTCCCAACAAGTACTTTTCTTTAATGCCTTTAAGTTAGGCTTGAAACTTTCAAAGATACTCACAAAGGAGATATATATTTGAAGTGAAAGAGAGCATCAAGAAGCAAATAACCAACACATTTGAGTCTAACCCACTTACTATGCATGGGGGTATCATGATAAAACGAATTGTTGAAACAAAAAGCCACAAGCATAGGAAGACAAAACAAATGCAACTTCAATGCTTTCAACATAAAACGGGGAAACTTAAAATTATTGAGATGCATAAAACCATGTTTCCCTCTCTCAAAATAACTTTCATAAGCACTTTGAATAAAGTTGACAATATAACTTTCACTGGCAACAACTTTATCATTAGAATAAGCATACTTACATTCACCAAAAGGAGGTCCAAGGTTATAGACTGGATCAATAGAAGCAAGTTGTTCCATCCTGAAATCTTTATTAGGCAAGCTATTTTCACAAGGAGCTTTAGCAAATTTGGAAAATTTAAACTCATAAGAATCTCCATCAAACTTAGTTAAAAACTTTTCCTTCTTACAATCTATGATATCCCTACAAGTATTCAGGAAGGGTCTACCAAAGATAATAGGATAGGTTTTACTAGCTTCTTTACCAAGTACTATAAAATTAGCAGGATATTTAATCTTACCACAAAGGACCTCCACATCTCTTACAATGCCAATGGGGCAAACTTGCTCTCTATTAGAAAGGTGAATGACCACATCAATGTCCTCAAGCTCACAAGGACCAATATCATGCATAATTTCCCTGTAAAGCTCATAAGGAATAGCACTAGAACTAGCACCAATATCACATAAACCATAATAGCTATGACTACCAATTCTAACAGAAAACACAGGGACACTAGCTTTTCTAACTTTCTTAGGATGAGAAACAATATTAGTAGCATCTTCACAGAAGACAATATGCTCATCCTCTATATTTCTAATGACAAGATCTTTCACAATAGCTACCACAGGCTCAATATTAACAAGCTCATCGGACCCTACAGTTTTCTTTGCCTTTTGCTAACCACATTAGCTATAATAGAAAGTTCCCTTACCTTGGAGGGAAAAGGGATTTTCTCAACATAAGGTTTAGGCAAAATAGGATCAACAGTACAAACCTCTACACTGGCAAGAACATGGGTAACACTGTCTTTATAAGGAGCATGGTACTTGTCCCACTCTTTCTTGGGAATTTCAATATAAGAGGCAAAGGCCTTAAAACATTTCGCAAGAACTTGAGGATCAAGACCAAACTCATTACTAATATCACGGAAGTCATCAGTTCCCATAAAAGATTTAATGCATTCATAATCATAGTTTATACCTGACTTTCTTCCTTTCTCATTCTCCCAAGCTTCAGTGTTATCTTGAATACGGTCTAAGAGATCCCATTTAGCTTCTTCCTTCATGCATGTGAATGATCCAACACAAGAATCATCTAGTAAATCTTTATCATGAAGAGAAAGCCTAGCATAAAAGTTATTGAGAATAATATTGTTAGGGAGTTCATGAATAGGACATTTAAGCATTAGTAACTTCAATCGCCCCCAAGCTTGAGCTGTACTCTCTTCATAAAGAGGCCAAAAGTTATATATAAGATTTCTATCCTTATGAATTTCACTGGGAGGATAAAATTTAGAGTAAAAGAGAGATGCCATCTCCTCCCATTCCATGGATTGTCCATTCTTCAGCAGCTTATACCATTCTTCATCTCTCCCTTTCAAGGATATGGAGAGTAATTTCTTCTTCACCTATTCAGTTGTGATACCTGCACACTTAAACAACCGGCATAATTCATGTATAAAAAGCAAGTGATCACTAGGATGGATAGTTCCATCCCCAAAATAATAATTATCCATAACACGATCAACAATACTTGTAGGTATCTTAAAAGGATCAATCTCAACAGGTGGTGGTTACTCTACTACCCTTTCAGTGGTAGTAGTTTTCCCAAACAGAAAACCAAGTGGGTTATCCATATTGGAAACAAAGGAAAAAATAGCAACAAAAGCAATACTCACAGTAAAAGTTTCCTTTACCAGTTCCACTCTTCAATAGCGCTTCATTCCCCGGTAACGGCGCCAGAAAATAGTCTTGATGACCCACAAGTATAGGGGGTGTATCGCAGTACTTTCGATAAATAGGAGTGTCGATCCGAACAAGGAGCAGAAGGTGATGAACAGTGGTATGGAGCAGGAAATCCCTGTGAATACTTAGCAAACGTATTTTTAGTAGTTTCTGATAAGGCAACATAACAAAGAGCAAGTAACAAAGGTAACGAACAAACAGAGCAAGTGGCCCAATCCTTTCTTAGCAAAGTACAAGCCGGTGGAAATACTTATAAGGGCCAAACGTTCTCGAGGACACATGGGAATTCTGTCAAGTGCTTTCACTTCAAATAGCTGAGTACTCTTCTCTGGTGTTGTAAGTGTTGTGTGTGTGAACCTGTGCTAACATACCGAACTTACTTGGACTAATACATACTTGTGATTAAACCCCCTGCAAACATCCGTAACTATAGGAAAGTAATTAAGATATAAATCTAACCACAACCTTAAACTCTGAGATCCTACGCTCCCTTGTGCAAAGGTGTCCTAACGGGAGTTCAGGTTTCTATCACTCCGGAAACCCCAAGATTAGTATCCAAATACACAATGCACTCCCCTAGGCCCATAAATGGTGAAGTATCATGTAGTCGACGTTCACATGACACCACTATAAGAATAGCACCACAACTTAAATACTAAACCATTGAATAATAACTCATCACAGATTCACTACTAACAACATGACTTCTCCCATGTCCTCAAGAACACAACGAACTACTCACAAGACATCATATGGATCAAGATCAAAGATGATATGGTAATGGATAACAATCTGAACATAAACAATAATCCAATGGTTCCACTCACAAGCATCAACTACAATACTAATTAACACCGGGAAAGTTTCCCCTAATGAACTAAGCAATATCCAACACAATTGTTACAGGGGGATGGAGTGATGATGATGGTGCTGGTGGAGATGATGGTGTGGATGATGATGATGATCCCGATGAAGCCTAGCTTGATGATGGTGTTGATGGCGACGGTCTCCCCTCTATGGGAAGGAATTCCCTCGGTAGAAATCTGTCTGTCGGAGAGATCTTTCTCTCTCGGTATTTTCCGCCCCTAGAGGCGGCGAAAATCTATCTGTGGTCGCTCTCCCAGGCTTAGGGTTCCGTACAGAAGATATAGGTGAAGGGGCGGAGTCGGAGGCCGGGTAGGTGGGCCACACCTGCCCTAGGCGCGGCCCAGGGGGACCCGCGCCTAGGGGGTGTGGGCCCCCTGTGGCCCCTCTTCGCTCCTCCTTCCGGCTTCTTTCGTCTTCTGGGAAAATAATATGTTTCCATATTTTTTTGGTATTCTTCTGATATTCGCGAAATTGCACCGAAACGCCTTCTTTTCCATCAGAATCCAGACTCCAGCAGTTCATCCTCCAAGAATCATCCAACATGCATAAACAGATGAAAAAACATAAGTAATACCTCATAATAAGACAAATATCAATGAATCGAGGTAAATTATGATATAGAAAGGTGATGCAAATTATGCGTATCAAAAAGCCATGGTTAGCTGAACAAATTGAAATGGTTCACCTTCAGCAAAGTGTTCCAACCCTGCATTGACAATCAAAGTTTGGAAATCCTGGAAGATTCCCGCAGTTCTCATAAATTCATGACATGGATATATTTAAGGGAAGACTCCTTCCTCTCGATGAACCTTCATTGGCTCAGGCGCCATTAAGTCATATTTATTCAGTGGATAAGCACTCATCTTCCTTGCTGAAATTTTTAGACAAACATCAAACCAAGTGCTTTCCAAGTTGATAAATGATGAGCAACTACTATAGGAACTTGCTAGAGGGATACACATGCATAAAAATGAAAACTCTAAGCATAGAACAAACATGCAAGCTCACACAACCTGACACCTATAGCAGCAAATACTCAAGATACAATCTAACAATCACAAATCTAATTGGACAAGTGGAGGAGGCACATACCAAGGAGCAATCCCTCCAAAAATCAGTAGCAAAGCTGGGCTGAGCAAGGAGATCGAAAATCGCGAGCAAGAACAGCAAAAACTCGAGCTTGAGAAAGTTTTCCGGTGTTTTTCGGGAGAGAGAAAGAAGATGCCTTTGAGGAGGAACCTGGGAGGGCCCCAGGTGGGCCACACCCCCCTAGGCGCCACCCATAGGCAGGCTGCGCCTACCTGGGGTGTGGGCGCCTGGGGTGGCCCCCTGGGTCACTCTAGGTGCCCCTCTACCCCTTTTTCGAGGAAAAATGTATTTTGAATTTTCTGGGATTTTCCAGAAACTTTATTTTTGGCCAATTTTCAGGGTATGAAAATTGATTTTCTCGCAGAAACAGTTTTTTTAGAAGAAGCAAAGGCAAACAAAATCCAAACTACAGAAGTTCTAATACACTCTAACAAGGAAACAACTATCTAACAAGAGCAAAAGCAAGGACTAGGAATGAGAAAGGTAAAAGAAAGCAAGAATAACCACGGTGAAAACATTATTTTGTTCATTAAAATCCTTTTGTTAACAAGGTTGATCAAGTCTTGTTACCAAAACAATCTTATATGAAACAAAACTTTGTATTCCACAAAGTGATTATGTTACCTCAAGCTTGATAGCAATGGTCCCAATCATAATAGTTTCAAAATTTTCTTGTGAAATGGGACAACATATTTCTCCAACCTTGATGCTCTCAATATTTTCAATGGAATTCATGCAATAGCTCTTAGCAACCTTCTTAGGGAAATATACAATATGCTCTTGAATGTTACTTTCCTTGATTACAATTAATGATAGCACCTGCAGTATTAATAAAAGGTCTCCCAAGAATAATAGAGATATTATCGTCTTCAGGAATTTCAAGCACAACAAAATCAGTTAAAACCAAGCAATTATGAGCCACTTGAACAGGAACATCCTCACATATACCAACATGAATAGTAGTTGACTTATCAGCCATTTGCAAAGATATATCAGTTGGTATCAGCTTTTCTAGCTGGAGTCTCTTGTAGAGAGAAAAAGGCATAACACTAACTCCGGCTCCCAAATCACTAAAGCAGTTCTAACATAATTATTCTTAATAGAGCAAGGAATAGTTGGTATACCTGGATCACCAAGTTTCTTTGGAACCTTACCATTGAAGGAATAATTAGCAAGCAAAGTAGAAATCTCCTCATTAGGAATCTTCCTTTTATTAGAGACAATTTCCTTCATATACTTTGAATAAGGAGGTAACTTAATAGCATCAGTCAAAGGAATTTGCAAAAATAAAGGTTTCATCCACTCACAAAACTTGTTGTGGTGTTCTTCCTCCTTTGACTTGTGTTTCTTACCTGGAAAAGGCATAGGTTTCTGCACCCAAGGTTTTCTCTCTTTACCATGTTTATTAGAAATAAAATCTTCCTTAGTGTACCTAGTGTTCTTAGTGTGCTTCTCAGGTTCTTCCTCAACTTCCTCCTTATCAGGAGCATCATTTTTATCAATACCACTCTCAGTTTCAGCATCAGAGACAGATATACTATTAGGATCTACAGCAAGTTCAAGGGGTTCCTCAACTATTTTATGTTTCTTTTTCTTTCTCTTACGAGGACTACCACTACTCTCACCTTGCTGAGAATCCTGCTCAATTCTTTTAGGGTGTCCTTCAGGATATAACGGATCTTGAGTAGCTATACCACTCCTAGTTCTAATTCCATAAGCATGTTTATTTCCTGAGGCATTAACTAGCATATCCTTTTGTACCTTAGCAAGTTGATCAAACTGAGTTTGAACCATTTGAAAGTGTTTACAAAGCATTTTAATATCATTAGAAGTTCTTTCCATAATATCTTTCAACTCTTTAATAGCTCTAGAGTTTTCCAATAAATGATTCTGAACTTGTTTATTAAAATTACCTTGCTTAACAATAAAAATGTCAAGTTCCTCTAAACATTGATCAGGAGGCTTACCATAAGGAATATCACCTTCATCAAAGTGTTGGAGAGAGTGTACCTCAATAGTGGATGAGTGGGGAATTGGCTTACATAGTTCTTCTATAGGAGGTAGATTCTTCACATCTTTAGCTCTAATACCTTTCTCGTTTAGACACTTCTTAGTTTCCTTCATCACTTCGTCATTTAATGCAATAACTCCCCTCTTCTTTGGTGTTGGTGTTGGAACTAGTTCAGGCACAGCTGGTTCAGGAGTAACAGGCTCAGGTGTATTTAGCTCAGTTGAAGTCCAATCATCATAATTTTTGCTTATTTTAGCCATTAATTCTTTAGCATCTGTAGGAGTTCTTTTCCTGAAAACACAATCAGCAAAGCTATCTAGGTATGTCCTAGAATCATCAGTTAGTCCATTATAATAAATATCAAGAAACTCATTCTTAGGTAATGGACATCCAGGATGTGCATGAATCAAGGCACAAAACCTTGTCCATGACTCAGGCAATTTCTCTTCTTCTCCCTGTTTAAAATCAAAAAGTCTCTGCAAAGCAACATGTCTAGCACTGGGAGGAAAATATTTCTAGAAGAAAGAAGCAATCAAACAATCAGGGCTATCAATGGAACTAGGAGGTAATCTATTAAACCAAGCCCTAGCTTCTCCTTTTAGTGAAAAAGGGAAGATCTTAGTAACAAAGTACTTGCGCATCTTAAAATCATCAGAGAATAAAGCACTCATAGTATAAAGCTCATTCATATGAGCCACAACACTCTCAGTTTCAGTCCCACAAAAAGGTTCTTTCTCAACAATGTCCAAATAGGATAAATCAAGAGAGAAATCATAATCTTTATCTTTAATATCTATGGGAGAAGTGGCAAACTTAGGATCAGAGGAAAACTTAGGAATAATGGTATGTCTTGCAAGGAGACTTGTCACATCCCAAGATTTTTCCAAATCTTGTAATGTGAAAAATAAATGAATAAAATAAAACTTTGTTTGATTTTCAGAGTGATAAGAATTTTTTTGAATCCAATTGGAAATCTTCAAACCAATTTGGATCAAATAAAATCCTAAAGGGACTAAAAAGATAAAACATTTATAAGGGAAAATAAAAATATTTTGGAATTACTATTTTGGATCTTTTAAATAAAAGGATTTGGTTTTCAAAAGAAATAGAATGTTTATAAATAAGGATTATTTTATAGAGCCAAATTAAACCTTGGCCAAGCTTTTGAAATAAAACATTTTGTTTTGATAAAAATAGTAAAGGTTTATTTAAATAAAATAATAAGGATTTAATATCCAAGTTTTATTAATAAAGGTTTTTACTATTTCTAAAACATCAAAACTTATTTATTTATTTTAAATAAGTTTTCCAAGTATTTTATATTCTCAAATAAAACCTACTGAAGAGTTTTGGTTTTATTTTAGTTTTCAAAATAAAGATTTTATTAAAACAAATCCTATTTGATTTAATAACTAAGGTCCATTCTATTTAATTATTAATGGAACCTAAAATAAAAATGTTATTTTGTTTTAAACAAGTTTTCCAAGTATCTTTTATTTTCAAATAAAACCTACTGATTTGGTTTTGAAAATATTTAGTTCCCAAATGGAGATTTTATTAAATAAATCAAACCCTATTTGTTTAAATAACTAAAGGTCCATTTTATTTAATTAATGAATGGATCCTAAAAAGAATAAAAATATTATTTTATTTTAGGATTTGGTTTATGTTGATAAACAGAACCAAAAACTCATTACAAGTTTGAATTGTTTGAATGTTTGAAAAGTTGATTGAAATTCAAAACAGAAATTGATTTGGAAAAAGGAAAAACATCCAGGAAGAAAAAAAATGAAACAACAGCAGCCCAGCCCAACAACCCAGTCCAGCCCACCTGTTCCCTCGCCCCCGAAAAGTTTTCTTTACCGCAGAAGCAACCCGCGAGGACACTGACAAGCGGACCCCTCCCCCTCACTTCCTTTCTCGCTGACAGGTATGCCCCACCCCTCCTGTTCATCGTCCTCACCCGCAGCGACCAGTTCATCCCCGTTTCTGGCTTTGATTTCGCGGCTTGAATTCGTCTTAACACGGCCACCATTACTCGCAGTGACCATGCCCCTTTAAACGCCAACGACTCTCCTCCGTTTCCCCTCTGTCTCCTCCCCCAAGTGCGCCCCCAGGCCGCCCCAATTCCTCCCCGAGCACCACTGTCTCTGACGACCCTCCTTGCCGATTCCGGCCAGTACTTGCCACCCCTCTCCTCCTTGACCACACTCGCATACTCCCCAAGCCCTGGCGTACCTTTCTGCAGCCGCAGTTCGCTCGCGCGCGTCCCTGAGCGTCGGCAACGTCTTCCCCGAGCCAGCGCCGCCGTCTGCTCCAACTGCGGCGACGTCTCCCAGGTAAACCAGACCTCCCCTCTCTTACCCGTGGACACGATGATGATCGCCATGCCTTTGCGAACCTAACGGTGCCTCCCGTTTGTCCTAGGGTGCCCTCCATCCTCGCCCTTGACGACCTCCAGAACCACCCGACGCCGGAAGCTCCTCCGACGAGCAATCACCGTCGCGCCCGTGCACCCCCTGCTCTCCTACGACCACGTTGAGCACCAGAATACCACGGCGGACCCGGTGAGCATATCTGTCCCCTCCCTCGCTTCCTGTAGCCGCCATAGCACCGCCAGCAGCGCGTCGCCGCTGCCAGCCACCGTTGAGCGCCGCTGGATTTTGGTTAGTGAGTCAGGAGCCGTAGGATGCGAAACATCTGGCTAGGATTAGATCCAATCGAAAAGGTACGCGTCCATCTGTGCCGCACGTTTTCAGTTAGATCCAACGCACCCCGTAGCCGATCCGAGCGAACCGTTATTAACCAATCAGAAACAGCCACGTGGCCTCTGTTTAATTTAAAAGACAGAAAACTTCTATTAGAGTTCCAATTTTGTAAATTGCACAACTTTTGATCCACACGTCCAAAAATTGCAAACTTTATATCAATGGAATCAGTAGATCAAGTCCTAGCCAACCATGCCATTTGTTTAGTAAAATGCTTCTGGAAAAATGGTTGTTTTTGCAGAAACTTTTGTATGCTTGTTTAGATTATAAAAATTGTTCAAAAATGATTTTGGGGATAAAATCTTTGGCAATTGGTGTGATTTGAACCTACTGACCATAGGAAACACTTTGTGGTTTCAAAAATGTATTTGGTGAAACAAAATAATGATTCTTTGATTTAAAACCATTTCTAGTCAAATAGAAATGTGGTTTATTTATTAAAATGGTTTTGGAAGAAAACCTTTGGAAAATGTTTTGTTTTAAACTCTCTGACCCAAAACACAAAGTTTTATGGTTTGAAAACATATTTGGTGAACCCTATAGATTAATGCCTTAGTAAAAATATTTCTACACCACATAAAATGATACTTTGTTTTGAAAATGGTTTTGAAGGGAAACCTTTTGCAAATGACTTTGCCACTTTAAAAATTGACCATTAGGTGTTTTCAACTGTTTATGACCCATTAGGAACCACTTTTTCAAATAAAACAATCCTTGGCATGCTTGCATGCATTATCTTGGTTCTATGATTTTATGTGATGATTTGCTTGATTGGTAGATTGAGATTGTGCCTTGCTTGATTGATTTGTAGTGGCTTGAAGAGTGTGAATGTTGCAAGGACAATGAGTGAACCTATACCCTCTACCAAAAAGGCAAGTGATGCTTCATACTTTTTGTCCCATTACTTTCACTATGCATTAGTGTTTTTCTCTAAGTAAAACTTGCATGGAATTTTTACTAAGTATAAACCTTGCTATAGGAAAACTTAGTAGATGAAACCTTAGTAGAAATGCTCCTAAGTTAAGATTCCTACTACTATCAAGCTTATCCTAGCTAATAGAAAACAAGGGTGGAATATATATTCACACTATGGAAAAATTTCTAAGTTTGAGGACTTGTGTTTTGTTTAATAAAACAACTAAGTTAATGAATCACCTGGGTGGAATGGTAATTTCTTGGTGGATTTTGGTTGAGTGGTTCACAAGACCCATGTCTATGGTTTACCTTGTGTATCTCACTTGTGGATGGCCACCCAGGAACAAAGGGATTTGAGATGTCAAATGTTGAGAAGCTTCAAGTGCAACCACTTGGCATTATGGGCTCTGCCTAGATCATATAGGTTGCAAGAACTTAGCCATATGGACAGTTGGTGGTAGTGTTTGATAGGTTGGAGCGCGTCCATTTTGGTCTAAGGGAAGGCTTCTGAAAGATCTTGTCTTGGGAAACCAAGTCTTGTGGGGAAAGTGCACCACCTCTGCAGAGTGTAAAACCTAAGTACTTAGCCATGTCCCTGGTAAAGGACAATTTGAGCATCAAGACATGGAAGCAATCAAGAATCTCATCATTCAAATTTCTAAGTTAAAATATTGTGGTTTGAACAAGGGTTAAAGGATCTTCAATCTTTGATTGGTAGATGCCTTGAGTAAAGATGTTTTTGTCAAGCAAAAACTTAGTGTTTTCAAATGATAGGGAAAAATCTATTTTGAGCAATGCAAGCCTCAACTCCACTTTGCCAAATGCATATAGATGTTAGACTCCACTATACTACCATAGTATCACTTGCCAATACAATTCAAATGTATTGACCCTTGTGGCTGTAACTTGTAATGTTGCAGGTTTGATTGTTTTTAGTGAAGATTGATTGATTAGGATTACAAAGTCTACAACCAACATGTCTGCCTGTGGCACTTTGAAGATGAAGGACCCCATGCTTATAGATATTCTGCTGCAATGTAACGTAATAGCCAAATAAGCTATGTAAGATGTAATAAAACTATGTTATTCCTGGTTATAAAGTTGTATTATGACCTTTGTTTCTTGATATTACATCTTAACTGTGGATGCTAGCTATTGATCTAGGGACTAGCATTACAATCACAGGGATCCTTTTCCTTTACAAAGGAGGGATTCTACAGATGGTATCAGAGCATTGTGTTGCCTGTAGGATTTGTAAACCTAGGATTGGACAAAAACCCTTAGGAAAATAGGAGTTGTTTTGTTCCAAAACTTATTTACAAACAAATCTTGTAAACTCTTTCCTCAACCATTTTGGTTTCAACTCTACATCTCTTCTACTTCAACTTGATGGAAAAACCTACCCATGGCCAAAGACTTCACCATGTGCAAAGGACTTCTTCAACTCTAATGACTTCAATATCTTCAACTCTAATGACTTCAACATCTTCAACTCTAATGACTTCAACATCTTCAGCATATTCACCAAGGACCTCCAACTTGGATATCACTAAGGACTACAAGTGAGACAAGGAAGACTTGCTCAAGATTTAGAGACTGAGGGAATGCAAAAGATAGAAGGAGCCCACATCACTTGAAGCTTTGTGACCAAGGAGTTTGCCCAAAGAAATCATGATCTCAAGTAAGAGGAAGAAACCAAGAAAGATGGAAGATCACAAGTGAACCATATAGATGGACCACCATATTATAGTTAAGTCAAACACACCAACTTATGTGGTGTAACAAAAATATTTTGTTGCCTAAGTATGTGCTTGAACTTTGTTGCTTGAGTGAAAAGTTGTTTGTGAATGCTTGCACATTGCTTGAGTGAATTGTGATGTGTGTGATTAGAATTGATTCCTTAGAAAATCTTTTGCCTATTCTAATCCCAATCAACCCAAACATATGACTTCTCCAAGAGACTCCAACATCAAGGTTGATGACAACAACAACAACAACCAAGAGGACAACATGAGAGAACTTATAGCAACCCAAAACCAGTTGAGCCAAGAGAAACTCAGCTTTTAGCCAACAACAATGGACTAGACCCAGCCATATAAAGGATTTTGAAACTTCAATCCCAATTGTTGCAAGGATTGGTTACTCAAATGATCAACATGGGAGAAAACTTTTCCCAAAGAGATAATGACAACAAGGATGACAAAGATGTTATTCTAGAAGGAACCCAAGCATGCAATATTTATGGAGACAAGGATCATACATCCAAGGAGCATGAAGATCAATGCCCCAAGAAGAGAGAAAGATTTTCCACCTCTGAGGTAAGGTATGAAGAACATGAACTAGAAGAACTCCTAGCTTTGGAGAAACCCAAAAAGCAAAAGAAGGACAAAAGCCATGTGCAATGTCATAAATGTAAAGAAATGGGACACTATGCCAGTGACTGCCCAGAAAAGAAGAAGAACCAAGGAAACAAACAAGAAGAATTGTTACCAAAGGAAAAGAGGGATATTAGCCAAGTGTGGTGCAACAACTGCAATAGTAGCATCTAGGAAAGGACCTAATGAACCACTCGCATCAAGCACACTAGAAGTAACATCATGAGTATCAAAAGCAGTTTCAGACTTAGTAGTAGTAGCAGTGTGTGTAGCATGTGTATGTGTTAGCAGTAGTAGCAGTGTGTGTAGCATGTGTATGTGGTGGTGGTGTAACAAGCTTACTTATAACAGACGGTGAATCAAGAGCAGCAGAGGTGTTTAGGATTGTACCTCTTCTTGTAGTGGATGGTAAAATAGATAAATTTCCATCACGAGACTTCCCCATGATGAAAGGAGTAGCAGTGAACAATAATAGATCCAAGTGAACTTACAAATAAAGCTATGCTCCCCGGCAACGGCGCCAGAAAATAGTCTTGATGTTCCACAAGTATAGGGGATCGCAACAGTCTTCGCGGGTAGTATTATCAAATTTATTGATTCGACACAAGGGGAGCCAAAGAATACTTGCAAGCCTTAACAACTGAGTTGTCAATTCAGCTGCACCTGCAAATAGTTCTTGCTCACAGAAATTTATCAGTAGCAACAGTTTTGTAGTAGCAACAGTAAAGCAACATCAACAGTGAAACAGGAGCAATAGTAACAGTAACAGTGGGATTCGAGTGCGGTAGGCATAGGGATGGATGGACGGGCGTTGCATGAACGAGTCTAAACATTTAACTTCAAGATCTAGGGCATTGCAGCTAAATAAGAATAAGCATCCAAGTACTAAACAATCATAGGCATGTGCTCCATATATAGTCATACGTGCTCGCAATGAGAACTTGCACAACATCTTCTGTCCAGCTAGCCCGTTGTAGTGGGGCCTCTAGGAAACTACTGGAAATTAAGGTGCTCCTTTTAATAGAGCACTGGAGCAAAGCATTAACACTCCGAGAACACATGTGATCCTCACATCACAACTATCCCCCCCGGTTGTCCCAATTTCTGTCACTTCAGGGCCTTTGGATCCGGACAATGATATGTGTACACAACTTGCAGATAAGATCACAAACAATACTATCATAATGATTCAATAATAAGTTCAGATATGAGATCATGGCACTCGGGCCCTAGTGACAAGCATTAAGCACAACAAGTTGCAACAAAGTCAAAAAGCACTAATAGAGATACTAGGCACTATGCCCTAACAATCTTATTCGATTACATGATAACACACATACATGGTGTGCCACCTAATCATACGCAAATATACTTGATACCTCAATATAATTAAGTGGAAAGCACAACATGTACAAAAGCATGGAAAATACAAAACCAACACATGCACAAGGGGGCGAGTAACTTTCAATGTAAAGTGTTTAGCACATGTTACCGCAAGGAGGAACATTGGATATATAATAGACGCATGATAATCCAAAAAGGATTGGCTTGACAAAAATAATTGATGAATATCCCTCAGTTCTTCATTATCTATCCAAGTCTCCAATGCCCTCCAAAAACACCTATTGATCAATTTTTGGCTTGTTAGTCACAATAGGCTTGGCAACCCAAATGGTTCTTTTCTTGACACCGCATTGGGCACCAAAAAATTTGGCAAACACATTGCCAACCTCATCCTTATGAAGATAATAAACATCATCAATGAAGATAGGTTGGATGAGGAGATACCAAATGTGCATGAGGAATAAATGTGCCCCTTCGCACGACATATGTAGCAAGTTCTTCTCTTTCCATCTTTCTTCTTAGGTGAATCCACAACTCGGGGAAGAGCTCGAGTAGGCCTCTTAGGAAGATGCCCATCTCTAACTTGAGGTAGATCTTGAGGTCGCTTCCCTTGTTGCTTCACACTAAGAGGCTTCTTCTTCAATAGGCAACATTTAACATGATTCCCTTCTCCCTTGCACTTGAAGCAAACAATGTTGGCCGGATTCTTGACTTGATCTTGGCCATTCTTCTTATTGCCCTTGTGCTTCAACTTGATAGTGCACTTGTTCTTTACATTGGAGTTGAAACCAAGCCCACACTTGTCATTGGGGAATTTTTGCACACTCAAGATGTTGTCGAGTGTGGCCTTCCCTTTATGACCCTTTTTCATGTCATTCTTCAAAGAAATGACTTGAGCCTTGAGCTCTTTAATTTCCTTTACATGGTTAGTATGAACAACAATACTAGAGGAAGTAGATGCTACATTGTTAGAGTAACAAGGCACAGAATGCAATTCATCACAAGATGTAGCAATGGTATGAGTGGGTGGATTACAAGGACTAGCACATGGCAATATAATATTTGGAGTAGATATAGTGCTAATGTCCACATGAGGCTCGTTAGATTTTACCTTTGACACGATGGCCTCATGAGCTAACTTTAGCCTACCATGGGAGACTAGAAGATCCTCATGCGATCTTGAGAGCTTAACATGACTTTCTTCTAATTTCCCATAGTTTCTAGTTATCAAAGCTAGGTGAGCTTTTAGCTCAACATTCTCCTTCAAAATAGATGCTTCACAATAAATAGAGTTAGTAGCACAAGCATCATCATTATTAGCAAGAGGTGAGGGCAACTTGGCAAGCTCTTTTGAATATCAATCTTTAAGATGCTCATGCGACTCGGTGAGTTTTATGAACTCCCTCTTGACGACCCGAGAGCCATTTTCGAGGTGATTAAAATCCTCAACAAGTTTAGCATGGGCACCTACAAGTTCATCATTTTTAGTTTTGAAGGAATTTTCCACCGCAAGTTCTCTATCATGAGATTCCTTCACTCTAGACAGCTCTAGAGCAAAGGTCTCCTCAAGAGATTCCTTAGTGGTTTGTTCCTCTTCAAGATATTTATTTAGATTTGCAATTATATTAGCATACTCATGCTCAAGACTACCCATTTTATCAAAGTTGTTATCATACACCTCAATTTGTGTTTCTAACTTATCAATATGTTCTTTGCTCTTATTCCAAGATTTCAACGAAGTTAGAGCAAGCAATAATATGATTAACAAGGGCACGATAATGCAGGGTTTCGTAGCATGGAAAACAAAAAAATTCTACCGCATACAAACAAACAAGCCAAGATCTATCTACTAGATTGCAGCAACGAGTCGATGGAATAACTCACCCTCGAAGATTCCAAAGTGTTTAACGAGAGCGGATTCTCATGGGTGATGTAGTCGTACTCTTGCCGATCTCAAGATCGCGTAGACGATCCTTCCGGCGCTGCGTTCCGGTAGCGCTTCCACAGTCGGTCACACGTTCGGTACTCGACGAAGACCTTCCTCTCCCTTGTTCCAGCAGGCAGCGGAGGTTGTAGCACTCTCCTCGCGATTCCGGCAGCACAACGACGTGGTACCGGAAGTAGAGGGAAGATCTCACAGGGCTTCGCCTTAAGCCGGAGCGAGTATAGTGGACTATGAGAGAGATCCTCAGCGATCTAGGGTTTAGACGCACCAAGGAGGAGCTATGCCGGTGGATAGGGTTTAGCAAGGCGGCGGCGGCTTGCCCTAGGCGGCGGCAGCAGGAGGTGGCGGCGCCGGGGCTAGGGTTTGCGGGGTGGAGGTGTTGTGTCTTGGAGGGGCAGCCCTGCCCCTCCTTATATAGGTGGAGGGGCGCGCCAGGGGAGGGGAGTCCCTCCCCAACTCGGTTTCCCAAGTGGGCCGGCGGTGGAGGGGAGGAACTCCTCCCCAAGTAGGTTTCCTACTTCCCCTCCACCTTCCAAAATAGCCGTTTGACTTTTCAAATTGGCATTTGACTTTTCAAACTAGGATTTGATTAAACCCTTTATTTTGTTCAGCGATGACACCTAGTACATGATGCAATCATTCCAACTTGATATGACACATTCATGTACCCTTCCCTTCCGGAGTGCCAGACATTCCGGAACCTTCTAGAACATTCCCAATGAAAACACCGGAACCATTCTCCAACCCCGAAACAAGACTTTCCTTATATGAATCTTATTCTCCGGACCATTCCGGATCTCCTCGTGATATCCCGGATCCCATCCGAGACTCCGAACAACATTTGGTCTCTTACTCATCATTCCATAACTACTCAACAACGTCGAATCCTTAAGTGTGTCTCCCTACGGTTCGTGAATTATGCGGACATGATCGAGACACTTCTCCGAACAATAACCAATAGAGGAATCTGGAAATTCATATGGCTCCCACATATTTCTACGATTACTTTGCGATCGAATGAACCACTTACATACGATACCAATTTCCCTTTGTCTCATGATAGTTTACTTATCCGAGGTTATGATCGTCGGTATCTCTACATACCTAGTTCAACCTCGTTACTGATAAGTACTCTTTTCTTGTTCCCGTGATATGTGATCCCTTGTGAGCCAGTCACATGCTTGCAAGCTAATTGGATGACATTCCACCGAGAGGGCCCAGAGTATATCTATCCGTCATATGGATGGACAAATCCCACTCTTGATCCATGTGTCTCAACCAATACTTTCCGAACACTCAATGCCACCTTTATAGCCACCCAGTTACGGTGTGGTGTTTGATGTCATCAAAGGATCCTTATGGTGAAGGTGATATGCATGATCTCATGGTCGAAGGAATTAGGTTACTATGTATCAGAAAGCATATAGCAATTGAACTATTAAAATGACTTGATCTTTATGCTACGCTTATCTATAGGAGTATGTCCACCATATCATTCTCCTAACGATATGATCTTGTTGTTAATAACATCTCAATGTTCATGATAGGGAAACCACAATCATTTATTAACCAACAAGATAGTATTATAAAGAGGCTTTACTAGGGACTCTATTATAGTTTACAAATCACACAAGTATTAATGTTTCCTTGTTAATATTATAGCATAAATGTAAACATTTATCATAAACACAAATAATAACTACATTTATTATTGCCTCTAGGGCATATCTCCAACAGTCTCCCACTTGCACTAGAGTCATCTAATCTAGATTACATGGTAATATACCGAACACCCATGGCAATTTGGTGTTGGTCATGTTTTGCCCTCGGGAGAGGTTTCGTCAACGGATCCGCCACATTTAGATCTGTGTGTACTTTGCAAATCTTTATGTCCCCATCTTGGACATGTTCTCGAATAGCGTGAAAACGCAGCTTGATGTGCTTCAGCTTCTTGTGTGACCTTGGTTCTTGCGCATTGGCTATGGCGCCCATGTTATCACAGTAGATAGACATTGGGTCCAGCGCACTAGGAACCACACCGAGCTCTGTAATGAACTCTTTCATCCATATCGCTTCTTGTGAAGCCTCCGAAGCAGCCATGTATTCCGATTCAGTTGAAGATCTCGCCACAACACTTTTCTTTGCACTCCTCCAGCTAACTGCTGCACCATTCAAAGTAAATACGTATCCAGATTGTGACTTAGAATCATCCAGATCGGTGTTCCAACTAGCATCGGTGTAACCATTAACAACGAGCTGTTCATCACCTCCATAAGAAAGAACCATATCCTTAGTTCTTCTCAAGTACTTAAGGATGTTTTTGACCGCTGTCCAATGATCCACTCCTGGATCAATTTGATATCTGCTAGTTAAACTAACAGCATATGCAATCTCGGGTCTAGTACATAGCATGGCATACATTAGAGATCCTATGGCTGAGGCATAGGGAGTCTTACTCATCCTTTCTCTATCTTCTGCCGTTGTCGGACTTTGAGTTTTACTCAAGGTCGTATTGGGCAACATGGGCAAGAACCCTTTCTTGCTATCTTCCATTCCAAACCTCTTTAGAACTTTGTCCAAATATGTACTTTGTGACAATGATATTAGGCGTCTCGATCTATCTCTATAGATCTTTATGCCCAATATATAAACTGCTTCGCCAAGATCTTTCATTGAAAAACTATTATTCAAATATTCCTTGACACTATTAAGAAGGTCTACATCATTCCCAATCAACAATATGTCATCTACATATAGTATTAAGAATGCTACAGAGCTCCCACTCACTTTCTTGCAAATACAAGCTTCTCCATAAGTTTGTATAAAACCAAAACTTTTGATTACCTTATCAAAACGTTGATTCCAATTTCGGGATGCTTGCTTCAATCCATAGATGGACCGTTGAAGTTTGCACACCTTGTTAGCATCTTTAGGATTGACAAAACCTTTGGGTTGCATCATATACAACTCTTCATCAATGTCTCCATTGAGGAATGCTGTTTTGACATCCATCTGCCATATCTCATAATCATAATATGCAGCGATTGCTAACATAATCCTCACAGACTTTAGCTTCGCTACAGGTGAGAAAGTCTCATCGTAGTCAACTCCTTGATTTTGTCGAAACCCTTTTGCGACAAGTCGAGCTTTATAGACAGTAACATTACCATCAGCATCTGTTTTCTTCTTGAAAATCCATTTGTTCTCGACAGCCTTCCGGCCATCCGGTAAGTCCACCAAAGTCCATACTTGGTTTTCGTACATGGATCCAATCTCGGATTTCATGGCTTCTTGCCATTTATTGGAATCTGGGCTCATCATCGCTTCCTCATATGTCGCAGGGTCATCGGTGTTGTCCACCAACATGACACTCATAATGGGATTATACCAATCAGGAGTGGTACGAGTTCTCGTTGACCTGCGAGGCTCTGTAGCAACTACAACCGAAGTTTCATGATCATCATCATTAGCTTCCTCTCTTATTGGTGCAGGCACCACAGGAACTTCTTCCGGTGCTGCGCTACTCGCAATTTCGAGAGAATGTTCGACAACCTCGTCGAGTTCTACTTTCCTTCCATTCACTTCTTTCGAGAGAAATTCCTTCTCTAGAAAGGATCCATTCTTAGCAACGAAGATTTTGCCCTCGGATCTATGATAGAAGGTATACCCGATAGTTTCCTTCGGGTATCCTATGAAGACGCATTTTTCCGCTTTGGGTTCAAGCTTGTCCGGCTGTAACTTCTTTACATAGGCTTCACAACCCCAAACTTTAAGGAACGACAATTTAGGTTTCTTCCCAAACCATAATTCATACGGTGTCGTTTCAACGGATTTAGATGGTGCCCTATTTAAAGTGAATGCGGCTGTTTCTAATGCATAACCCCAAAATGATAGCGGTAAATCTGTAAGTGACATCATAGAACGAACCATATCTAAGAGAGTTCGATTACGACGTTCGGACACACCATTACGCTGTGGTGTTCCCGGCGGTGTCAATTGTGAAAGTATTCCGCATTTCTTCAAATGCTCTCCAAACTCGTAACTTAGATATTCACCTCCACGATCAGAACGTAGAAATTTAATCTTCTTGTTACGTTGATTCTCAACCTCACTTTGAAATTCCTTAAACTTCTCGAAAGTTTCGGACTTATGTTTCATGAAATAGATATACCCATATCTACTCAAGTCATCCGTGAAGGTAAGAACATAACGATAACCACCGCGTGATGCTACACTCATTGGACCACACACATCGGTATGTATGATTTCCAATAAGTCTGTAGCTCGCTCCATCATACCAGAAAATGGAGTCTTTGTCATTTTACCCATTAGACATGCTTCGCATCTTTCAAGTGATTCGAAATCAAGTGATTCAAGAAGTCCATCGGAATGGAGTTTCTTCATGCGCTTCACTCCAATGTTACCAAGACGACAGTGCCACATATAGGTCGAGTTATCACTCGATTTCAAACGTTTAGCCTCAATATTATTAATATGTGTATTTCCACTATCGAGATTCAATAAGAATAGACCATCTATCAAAGGTGCATGTGCATAAAACATATTACTCATATAAATCGAACAACCATTATTCTCGGACTTAAACAAGTAACCGTCTCGCAATAAACAAGATCCCGATATAATGTTCATGCTTAAGGCAGGCACCAAATAACAATTATTTAAGTATAAAACTAATCCCGATGGTAGATGAAGAGGTAGCGTGCCGACCGCGATCACATCAACCTTTGATCCATTTCCCACGCGCATCGTCACCTCATTCTTCGCTAGCTTCCGTTTATTCTGCAGCACCTGTTTCGAGTTACAAATATGAGCAACCGAACCAGTATCAAATACCCAGGCACTACTACGAGTACTGTAACATCCCTAAAATCATGATTCAAACTTATGCATATCATCCATGCATCCATGATCATATGAATTTTCATTTCAAACAAATCATTTCAAAACAGAAGCTTCCATGCTTATTATTATATGTAAGTTTACTCAAGCCTTGTGATACTTGTTTTGAGAAAGGTACTGTTAATCATTCAGTATGGTTTAGAATCCAAACTCAAGTGATTTCAAAAACTTGAGCAAAGTCTCAAAGCAAAATATGAAATAAAAACCAATTCTATGCCTATTATCACACCTCATAAAGGCATGGTTTATTTTATTTTCAAAAGACCCAAGTGTGTTTGAGTGAACAGATGTGTTTGACACTTATTTGAGTACAAGATTTATTGTACAAAAATCCTGAAAAGTTTTGGAATCAAACAGATTTGAATTGAAGTTTGAAAACCATTTTAGAAAAGCAAACAGAAAAAGAAAAAGCTTAAAAGAGAAAAAAATAAGCCTCGGCCGAATCTGGCCCAACTGGCCCAGCACCCCCACCCGCGAACCGTTTTTCTTCACTCACCCCCGCACCCACTAGCTCGCTGACAGTCTGGACCCACTTCCTCTCCTTTCCTCTCGCTGACAGCCATGGCCCACACGACCATCGTCGTCTCCACCCAGCGACTGGTTCATCCCCAAATCACGCGGGCGTTTCCTGTTTGATTCGCGTCGTCAATTCCCGTTCAATGCTGGAGTGATTCATGCCCCCACATCGCCTACTCAAACCCCCTCTGCCCCCTCTCTATTTTCCCCCAGACCCCGAGCACAGAACGCCCCCAGGCTGCGAGAATTCCTCGCTGCAACCCCGCTGCTCCGACGACCTCGCCGATGAATTCCGGTGAGTATCGCACTCCCCTCTGCCCGTGGTTCATGCTGGCTTACTCTGCATCTCCGTGCGCATCTACTGACACTTTCCGTTTGCTCGCGCATGGCATGTAGCCTCGGCAACGTCAACAACTGAACGCCGCAACTCTCTGCTCGAACTCCGGCGATCTTTTCCCGTAAGTTCTAGCCTCCCCTTGCCCTCTGTTTGATACGCGTAAGATCCCCAGCGTCCTGCGCATCTAACAGTACCCTCCCCTTGTCTTAGCGCGGCTCAGAACATCGCCAACGTCGACGAGCCGAAGCCACAGCCACCAGGGACTACTCCGACGAGTAATCTGCGACGGCTCCGAGCGCCCCTTTGCCAACCAAGGACACATCGAGCTTCTCCTCGTCACTGCGGTTCTGGTGAGCATCTTCCCACCTCTTCGGGCGCCCTAGTTCACCGGCACCGCCACTGTCAGAGCGCGCCGCCACCAGTCGCCGCCGCTAGCGCCGCCCGTCTGTGGTCAATTAGATTAGGGCCGTAGGATTTAGATCTAACGAGTAAGATTAGATCTGTGTCGAAGAGGTACACGTTAGATCTGGTTGTGCATCTTCATTTAAATCGTGTGGCTCTCGTTGATCGATCCGCCCGAACCGGTACGGGCCAATTAGAACAGGACTTGTGGCAGCAGTTAGATTTAAAAGATAGAATTTGAATCTATTAGAAGTTTGATTTTGTTTTGGCTATAACTTTTGATCCCCACGTTAGAATTTGACAAAACCGTTGGAATCAGGAGAGCAAGCTCTTTCTAAATATGCAATGTGTTTAATGTTTTGCTTCTGTTAAAATGGTTTTATTTGCAGAAACTTGTGTAGGGCTAATTTGAGTATATGAAATATTTAAGAAATGAATTAGGGTTTAAATAAATGTTGTTTGGCAAGTTTTTAACTTGTTTATGAATCAGTACTGTATACTTGCTTTGTTGAGTTTTAGAAATCATCACATATCATTTTGCATGCATGCATATATTTTTGATTGTATATGTTTTGTATGTGATTGTGGCTATGATTCTTTGTGTAGATTTTGGTGCTAGTGATTGTGAGGAGTGTAGCTACTCTCCAAACTACCAAGGCAAGTGGTACTTCATGAATATTTTTATCCCCGTGTTTTATACTAAGCATTGGAAATATTTTGCTACTTGCATGTTATTATTTTGCTTATATGCCATGTTGGGAAATCCTAGTAGTTGTAGAATTGCTAGGAAATTTCTAAGTTAAGTTGTTATCTATGCCATGCTTAGCCTAGCTAGTAGCAACCAAGGGTTGGTGAAATATACATGCTATAATGAAAATATTTCTAAGTCTTTGGACTTGTGTTTTGCCTAATAAAACAACTAAGTTAATGAAACACCTGGGTGGAATGGAAGGAATGGTTTGTGTTGAGTGGTTACACAAGGCCAGGGGACTGGTGAACCTTGTGTATCTCACTTGTGGAAAGCCACCCAGGAACAAAAAGATTTTAGAGGCCAAGTGTTGAGAAGCTTCTAGTGCAACCACTTGGCAATATGGGCTCTGCCTAGATCACATAGGTTGCTAGAACTTAGCCATTTGGACAGTTGGTGGTAGTGGGATGATAGGTTTGAACGCATCCATTTGGTCTAAGGGAAGGCTTCTGAAAGGTCCTATCTTGGTGAAAATCAAGTCTGGTGGGGAAAGTGCACAACCTCTGCATATGGAAAAATCTAAGTACTTAGCCATGTCCCTGGAAAAGGACAACTTGAGCATCAATACATGGAAGCTATCAAGAATCTCCTCATCCCAATTTTTAAGTAAAAACTTGTGGGTGAACAAGGGTGAAGGACCTCAATGTCTATTGGTGGTTCCTTGGGAAAAGTTTTGACAAAGAAAAACTTAGTGATTTCAACTAATAGGCAAAACCTATTTTGAGCAAAGCAAGCCAAGCTACACTTAGCCAAATTGCATATAGTAATATAGTCCACCTAAATTATACTAAGGTATCACTTGCCAATACTATTCCAATGTATTGACCCACTGTGGCTGTAACTTGTGATGTTGCAGGTTACTCTGATGAGGATTAGGAGTCATGAGTCTACACTCAACATGTTTGCATGTGGCACATGAAGATGAAGACTTTTATTTATTTACATATTCAAACTCTTGTATTAGGCCTGTGGCCTTGGAGTTGTAAAGACTATGTTTATCTCTGGAATGCCTGTAATAATGACCTTTCTATCTGTGTACTTCATCTTAAACTATGGATGCTAGCAATGATCCAGGGACTAGCATTGCAATCACAGGGATCCTTTTTCCTTTATAAAGGAGGGATCTTACAGATGGTATCGGAGCACTGTGTTTCCTGTAGGATTATGACCCTAGGATTGGAAACCACTAAGGAAAAATTTTCAGCAACTTCTACACTTGTGTATTCTTCTCGTAAACTTTTCTAATCTTCTTTCTCATCTCTATTTGTAGATGAAGTCCATCAACGAAGCCGTAAGGAAAGGACCACTCATGACAATGACCTTGGAGTGTGAGACAGAATTCCCCAAGGCTCTCAAGGACCTCATGGCTGCATTAGAAATACAAGGAGCAGCTGTGTACAAAGGTTTTTCTGTGATGGATGAAGGAGTTGAATACTGGTGGGTGCAACTTCACTTGTATAAAAACAAGGAAGACAACCACCAGGAAAAAGGATTCTGCATGTTCACCAATTCAGTGGTGCACACTACATTCTTTGAATCAGCAAGGGATGCAGCTTGGAAGACCATCAAAGAACTTGGTGATAGAGTCAAGTGCAGAATGCTCAACCTCCAAAATGACCTAAAGGAAGAGAAGAAACATACCCAAGAGTTGGAAGCTACCAACCAAACCTTAAGAGGAGACATTATAGACTTAGTGATGGAGTCATGTGAGCAAGATAGACTGATTGCTTCTAGAAACATTGTGTTGGCCAACAGATCCAATGAGATAGGATTGTAAACGTACTTCGTTAGTTGGACCACCACTTATCACCTTATTTTCCAAAATGCTGCTTTAAAATAAGTCGAACCTTGGTTGTTGTAATGGATCCATGTATGCCATGACTTGTGTGTTTTGATTTCCAAGGATATGTATGTGATGTTTTGTCTTTTGTTTTATCTTGAATTGTGTTGTTCTAACTTTTCTATCTTATAAATAGATGCCTACTGTTACCATCAGCACTGTTGAGGAGTTCCAGGTTACTCGCTTTGGTCCTCGTATTGTTGAGCTTACTACCTTGCTCAATCTCCCTCTTCCTACCATCATGGTGCTTCCCCTCACCAAGTTTGAGAGGAAAGACCTTTGGGGTTTCAAGGTCAACCAGCCCGGACGCTAGACTGAGCCTACCATGGAGGCCATCGTCTTCAAGCTCATGCACGATGACAAGGAGAGAGGCCTTGAGGTAGTCATGCAGGATCTGATAGGACGTCTGCTAGGGAGACACTCCCGGCAGGTTAGAGGTACTCACTTCCACGTCTTCGGTAGATGTGATGAGGATGGAGAGTCCATCGACTTCGAGGACGATTCACGGGACACAGCGGAGCCGATTCGTCTATGCCTCCAGGACTTATAGGCTCTCATTAGGCACGTGGACTCTGATAGGACCAACGTCATGCTCAGCAATGACGAACTCCAGGTGCAGCTTCGCGAGAAGGACAAGCTCTTCGCGGATCAAGACGAGATAGTCAAGGAGATGGAGGCGAAGTTCGAGAGCCAGGACAGAAAGTTCAAGAGTCAAGAGAAGCGAGTCCAGGATAGGAACAAGAAGATCCAGGACATGACTGAAGAACTGCAGGCCAAGGACTTCGAGCTCGAGCATCAGCAGACGGTGATTGAGAGGCTTCGTTCTTAGAAGAGGGCTCTCAAAGCCAAGATAGAGACCTTGACCACCAGTGTCGAGGAATACAATACCGCGATGGAGAACGCAGGTCTTACCTTTGTCGAGGAGGAGGTTGATGCCGAGGAGTAGATTTGACTACTCATTTACCATTTATTATCATACTTGTCGTTGAGAACTTGTTATTGACCATCCAACATGTGGATGGCTTGTTATTTGTGTGTGTTTTACGTTGCAAACTTGTTATCTGGTTGTTGAATCTTTATCGTTATGTTGCATGCTTTGTGATTGTTTATGTGATGTATTGTGCATGAAAGCATCTATGGGTATCTCATTCTTATCTCTATTGAACAAACCACAGATGCCTCCCCGTCGTGCAAACCCCAACCCCAACAACAACAACAACAACATCACTCCAGAAATGCAGCAAATGATGACCGCTCAAACTCAGCTGATGCAAATGATGACGACGCTCATCCAGAACCAAAACAACAACAACAACAACAATAACAACAATAACAACAACAACAACAACCCACTGGGTTTTGACATGCTTACCAGGTTCTTGAGATTGAGGCCAGCAAAGTTCTCAGGAATGACTGATCCCATGGTGGCCAATGATTGGCTATGCTCTGTGAACAAGGACTTGGTAACTGTGGGCTGTACTGATGCAGAAAAGGTCAGATTTGCAGCACATTTGCTGGAAGGACCAGCCACCACTTGGTGGGATAACTTCCAGATCACCACTCCCATAGAAGATGTGACATGGGCTATCTTTGAGGATGGCTTTCGCACTGCTCATATCTCATCTGGGGTGAAGAGTCTGAAAAAGAAAGAGTTCCATAATCTGAAGCAGCGCCACCGCAGCGTGGCTGAATATATTGAGGAGTTCAACAATCTGGCGCGTTATGCACCGGATGAAGTTGACACCGATGCTAAGAAAGGAAAAATTTCTTGAAGGCTTGAATGATGAGCTGAACCTGCAGTTGGCTGTGGCATATGTTCCCACATACCAGTCTCTTTGTGATAAGGCTGCTATTTTGGAGAACAAAATGAAACAAGTTGAGAGCAGGAAGAGAAAGCACTCGGACAAGCACAGCTCGGGATCGTCTCACAAACGTCCCCATTACGATGATAGTGGAAGCTCAGGATCCCACAAGCATGGGAAATTCAACAAGCACCACAACCACAACCGTCATGACAACAAGCATCATAGTAGTCATGACAATGACAAGTACAAGAACCACAAGGGTGGATATAAGAGCCACCACAGTGGAAATGGAAGTGGCAGTGGAAGCCAGCCTGTCAAGAAGGACATCAGTCAGGTTGAATGTTTAAAGTGCAAGAAGATGGGGCATTATGCAAATGAATGCCCAGAAAAGAAAGTTGAAGGACGCAACAAGCCCAACCCTTTTCAGAAGGGACAAGTTAACCACATCAATGTGGAGGAAATCTATGAGGATCCTGATGCTGTTGCTGGTAAGTTCAAACTCAATTCAGTTCCAACATTTGTTCTCTTTGGTACTGGTGCATCTCATTCATTCATATCAAGAGCATTTGTTGAAAGAAATGAACTGCCGGTAGAAACTATTAGGTGTCCTATAAAAGTAAGTTCTCCTGGTGGAGAAATGATAGTGAATTCGGGATGTCATGATCTAGTCATAGAGTTTGGGAAGTATAAGTTTCCCGTTAACTTGATAATTCTAAACTCCCAAGGATTAGATGTCATTTTGGGAATGGACTGGATGACTAAGCACAAGGGAGTGATAGATTGTGCCAACCATACTGTCTCACTCACAACTCCAGAAAATAAAAGGATCAGATTCAAGACCAACTTTGAAGCAAGATGGAGTATGCTAAATTCTCTTAAGGGAAGACCAACTTTGAAGCAAGATGGAGTATGCTAAATTCTCTTAAGGGGGTTAGCATAGACAGTGTGCCAATTGTGAGTGAATATCCGGATGTGTTTCCGGAAGAATTGCCGGGAATGCCACCAGATAGAGATGTGGAGTTCCTTATAGATTTGCTACCAGGGTCTGGACCAATAGAAAAGAGACCATATAAGATGTCAGTTGATGAACTGAAGGAACTCAAGAATCAACTTGGAGAACAGTTGCAGAAAGGATTTATTCAACCAAGTTCTTCATCTTGGGGAGCCCCAGTTTTGTTCGTGGAGAAGAAGGATAGAAGTCAAAGGTTGTGCATAGATTACCGTTCACTCAATGAGGTAACTATCAAGAACAAATATCCTTTGCCTAGAATCAATGACTTGTTTGATCAGCTGGAAGGAGCTTGTGTGTTCTCAAAGATTGATCTCCGGTCAGGCTATTTTCAACTCAAGATAAGAGAACAAGACATACCTAAAACAGCTTTCACCACAAGGTATGGATTGTATGAGTATACCGTGCTGCCATTTGGTTTGACCAATGCTCCAGCATACTTTATGAATATGATGAACAAGGTGTTCATGGAATTCCTTGACAAGTTTGTTGTCGTTTTCATCGATGATATTTTAATCTACTCCAAGAGCAAGGAAGAGCATGAAGGACATTTGCGTTTGATACTCGAGAAACTTAGAGAGCATAAACTGTATGCCAAATTCAGCAAGTGTGAATTCTGGTTAAATGAAGTTGGTTTTCTTGGACATGTTATGACAAAGGATGGTGTAGCAGTTGATCCTGCTAAGGTTTCAGCTATAACTGAATGGGAATCTCCCAAGTCAGTGAAAGAAGTTCGTAGTTTCCTAGGCTTAGTAGGTTACTACAGAAGGTTCATTGAAAATTTCTCCAAGGTAGCTAAGCCCATGACGGAATTGCTAAAGAAAGACAAGAAGTTTGCTTGGTCTGAAGGTTGTGAACTCAGCTTTCAAGAATTGAAGAAGAGACTTGTGACAGCACCAGTCTTGTGTTTGCCAGACTTGGAAAAAGATTTTCAAGTGTATTGTGATGCATCTCATCATGGTTTGGGTGCAGTACTTATGCAAGAAGGAAAAGTTGTGGCGTATGCCTCGAGACAACTCAAAACTCATGAAGTGAACTATCCTACTCATGATTTAGAGTTAGCCTCTGTTTTCCATGCACTCAAAACATGGAGGCACTATCTTTTAGGAAAACGTTGTGAAGTGTTCACATATCACAAGAGTTTGAAGTATATCTTCACCCAGAAGGAAATTAATATGAGACAAAGAAGATGGCTAGAACTCATCAAGGATTATGACTTAAGTTTGCAATACCATCCCGGTAAAGCAAATGTTGTAGCGGATGCCTTAAGCCGTAAGGTTTTTGTGAATGGCCTTACCAAAGGAGAATTTCCAGATGATTTGTGTGCCCAATTTAGAGATCTCAGATTGGAGATTATGCCTGAAGGACATCTCATGTCTTTGGATGTTCAACCCACTTTGTTGGACAAGATCAAAGAAGCCCAGAAGATTGATAAGGAAATTGATGAGATTAAAGAAAAGATTGGCAAAGGAAAAGCCAAAGGATTCCATGAAGACGAACAAGGTACTTTATGTCATGGGAAATGTATCTGTGTTCCACAAGATCCGGAGCTTCGGAAACTGATTTTGCAAGAAGCACACAACTCACCGTATTCCATTCATCCGGGTAACACCAAAATGTACATGGATATGAAGGAAAGATTTTGGTGGAATAATCTCAAGAAGGACATCGTCGAACATATTGCTTTGTGTGATGTGTGTAGTAGAGTGAAAGCGGAACATCAGAAACCAGCCGGTTTGCTTCAACCACTACCTATACCTAATTGGAAGTGGGACAAGATTGGTATGGATTTCATTACCGGATTACCAAGGACCCGGTCAGGATATGATTCTATTTGGGTAATAGTGGATCGCCTAACTAAGGTAGCTCATTTCATACCCGTGAAGACAACCTATACAAGTGCTAAGTTGGCTAAGATCTACATGAGTAGAATTGTATGTCTACATGGAGTGCCAAAGAGCATTGTGTCTGATAGGGGAACTCAATTCACATCCCATTTTTGGAGACATCTACATGAGTCATTGGGAACAAGGTTGGAATTCAGCACTGCTTTTCATCCTCAAACTGATGGACAAACAGAAAGAACTAATCAGATTCTTGAAGACATGTTGAGGGCATGTGCCCTAGACTATGGAGCCAGTTGGGATGAAAGTCTGCCTTACGCAGAATTTTCTTATAACAACAGCTATCAAGCCATCATTGAGATGGCACCATTTGAGTTTCTCTACGGAAGAAAGTGTACCACCCCATTGTTATGGAATGGTGTGGGAGAAAGAAGTTTGTTCGGACCAGAACTTATCAAAGAAGCCGAAGAGAAAGTCAAGTTGGTTAAAGACAGATTGAAGATAGCACAGTCCCGACAGAAAAGCTACGCGGATCCTAAGCGTAGAGAAGTCACCTACGAAGTTGGTGATAGAGCTTATCTTAGAGTGTCACCACTTCGTGGAGTGAAGAGGTTCGGAGTCAAAGGAAAGTTGGCCCCAAGATATGTTGGACCATTCAAGATTCTGAGTCGTAAAGGAGAAGTTGCTTATGAAATTGAACTGCCAGAGTCTTTGTCAGCCGTTCATAATGTGTTTCATGTGAGTCAACTTAAGAAATGTCATCCAGAAATGGAAGAAACTTCTTTGAAGGATACCATACCTTTGGAAGAGGTCCAGTTGGAGAGTGATCTCACTTATGAAGAGAAGCCTATCAAGATTCTTGAGACTGCAGAAAGAGTCACACGGACCAAGACTATCAAGTTTTGCAAAGTTCAATGGAACCATCATTCCGAAGAAGAAGCAACATGGGAAAGAGAAGATGATCTTCGAAAAGACCACCCTCACCTATTTGCTAGCCAATCCGAATCTCGAGGGCGAGATTCACCTTAAGGGGGTTAGATTTGTAACATCCCTAAAATCATGATTCAAACTTATGCATATCATCCATGCATCCATGATCATATGAATTTTCATTTCAAACAAATCATTTCAAAACAGAAGCTTCCATGCTTATTATTATATGTAAGTTTACTCAAGCCTTGTGTTACTTGTTTTGATAAAGGTACTGTTAATAATTCAGTATGGTTTAGAATCCAAACTCAAGTGATTTCAAAAACTTGAGCAAAGTCTCAAAGCAAAATATGAAATAAAAACCAATTCTATGCCTATTATCACACCTCATAAAGGCATGGTTTATTTTATTTTCAAGACCCAAGTGTGTTTGAGTGAACAGATGTGTTTGACACTTATTTGAGTACAAGATTTATTGTACAAAAATCCTGAAAAGTTTTGGAATCAAACAGATTTGAATTGAAGTTTGAAAAACATTTTAGAAAAGCAAACAGAAAAAGAAAAAGCTTAAAAGAGAAAAAAATAAGCCTCAGCCGAATCTGGCCCAACCGGCCCAGCTAAGCCCAGCACCCCCACCCGCGAACCGTTTTTCTTCACTCGCCCCCACACCCACTAGCTCGCTGACAGTCTAGACCCACTTCCTCTCCTTTCCTCTCGCTGACAGCCACAGCCCACACGACCATCGTCGTCTCCACCCAGCGACTGGTTCATCCCCAAATCACGCGGGCGTTTCCTGTTTGATTCGCGTCGTCAATTCCCGTTCAATGCTGGAGTGATTCACGCCCCCACCTCGCCTACTTAAACCCCCTCTGCCCCCTCTCTATTTTCCCCCAGACCCCGAGCACAGAACGCCCCCAGGCTGCGAGAATTCCTCGCCACAACCCCGCTGCTCCGATGACCTCGCCGACGAATTCCGGTGAGTACCGCAGTCCCCTCTGCCCGTGGTTCATGCTGGCTTACTCTGCATCTCCGTGCGCATCTACTGACACTTTCCGTTTGCTCGCGCATGGCCTGTAGCCTTGGCAACGTCAACAACTGAACGTCGCCGCTCTCTGCTCGAACTCCGGCGATCTTTCCCCGTAAGTTCCAGCCTCCCCTTGCCCTCTGTTTGATACGCGTAAGATCCCCAGCGTCCTGCGGATCTAAAGGTACCCTCCCCTTGTCTTAGCGTGGCTCAGAACATCGCCAACGTCGACGAGCCGAAGCCACAGCGGCCAGGGACTACTCCGACGAGCAATCTGCAACGGCTCCGAGCGCCCCTTCGCCAACCAAGGACACGTCGAGCTTCTCCTCATCACTGCGGTTCTGGTGAGCATCTTCCCACCTCTCCGGGCGCCCTAGTTTGCCGGCACCGCCACTGTCAGAGCGCGCCGCCGCCAGTCGCCGCCGCTAGCGCCGCCCGTCTGTGGTCAATTAGATTAGGGCCGTAGGATTTAGATCTAACGAGTAAGATTAGATCTGTGTCGAAGAGGTACGCATTAGATCTGGCCGTGCATCTTCATTTAAATCGTGTGGCTCTCGTTGATCGATCCGCCCGAACTGGTACGGGCCAATTAGAACAAGACGCGTGGCAGCAGTTAGATTTAAAAGACATAATTTGAATCTATTAGAAGTTTGATTTTGTTTTGGCTATAACTTTTGATCCCCACGTTAGAATTTGACAAATTTTATACCGTTGGAATCAGGAGAGCAAGCTCTTTCTAAATATGCAACGTGTTTAATGTTTTGCTTCTGTTAAAATGGTTTTATTTGCAGAAACTTGTGTAGGGCTAATTTGAGTATATGAAATATTTAGGAAATGAATTAGGGTTTAAATAAATGTTGTTTGGCAAGTTTTTAACTTGTTTATGAATCAATACTGTATACTTGCTTTGTTGAGTTTTAAAAATCATCACATATCATTTTGCATGCATGCATATATTTTTGATTGTATATGTTTTGTATGTGATTGTGGCTATGATTCTTTGTGTAGATTTTGGTGCTAGTGATTGTGATTGTGAGGAGTGTAGCTACTCTCCAAACTACCAAGGCAAGTGGTACTTCATGAATATTTTTATCCCCATGTTTTATACTAAGCATTAGAAATATTTTGCTACTTGCATGTTATTATTTTGCTTATATGCCATGTTGGGAAATCCTAGTAGTTGTAGAATTGCTAGGAAATTTCTAAGTTAAGTTGTTATCTATGCCATGCTTAGCCTAGCTAGTAGCAACCAAGGGTTGGTGAAATATACATGCTATAATGAAAATATTTCTAAGTCTTTGGACTTGTGTTTTGCCTAATAAAACAACTAAGTTAATGAAACACCTGGGTGGAATGGAAGGAATGGTTTGTGTTGAGTGGTTACACAAGGCCAGGGGACTGGTGAACCTTGTGTATCTCACTTGTGGAAAGCCACCCAGGAACAAAAAGATTTTAGAGGCCAAGTGTTGAGAAGCTTCTAGTGCAACCACTTGGCAATATGGGCTCTGCCTAGATCACATAGGTTGCTAGAACTTAGCCATTTGGACAGTTGGTGGTAGTGGGATGATAGGTTTGAACGCATCCATTTGGTCTAAGGGAAGGCTTCTGAAAGGTCCTATCTTGGTGAAAATCAAGTCTGGTGGGGAAAGTGCACAACCTCTGCAGATGGAAAAATCTAAGTACTTAGCCATGTCCCTGGAAAAGGACAACTTGAGCATCAATACATGGAAGCTATCAAGAATCTCCTCATCCCAATTTCTAAGTAAAAACTTGTGGGTGAACAAGGGTGAAGGACCTCAATGTCTATTGGTGGTTCCTTGGGAAAAGTTTTGACAAAGAAAAACTTAGTGAATTCAACTAATAGGCAAAACCTATTTTGAGCAAAGCAAGCCAAGCTACACTTAGCCAAATTGCATATAGTAATATAGTCCACCTAAATTATACTAAGGTATCACTTGCCAATACTATTCCAATGTATTGACCCACTGTGGCTGTAACTTGTGATGTTGCAGGTTACTCTGATGAGGATTAGGAGTCATGAGTCTACACTCAACATGTTTGCATGTGGCACATGAAGATGAAGACTTTTTTATATTTACTTATTCAAACTCTTGTATTAGTCCTGTGGCCTTGGAGTTGTAAAGACTATGTTTATCTCTGGAATGCCTGTAATAATGACCTTTCTATTTGTGTACTTCATCTTAAACTATGGATGCTAGCAATGATCCAGGGACTAGCATTGCAATCACAGGGATCCTTTTTCCTTTATAAAGGAGGGATCTTACAAGTACTAGTGAGATACACATCAATAACATGTATATCGGATATACCTTTCTTCTTGATGTTGCCGTTCTTCAAATCTGCCAAGTACTTTGGGCAATTCCGCTTCCAGTGACCTTCTCCCTTGCAGTAAAAGCACTCAGTACCAGGCTTAGGTCCAGCCTTGGTCTTCTTTGTCGGCGTGGTAACTTTCTTACCACCCTTCTTGAAGTGTCCCTTTTGCTTAGACTTGCCTTTCTTGAATTTGGTGGTCTTATTGACCATCAACACTTGGTGCTCTTTCTTGATCTCCACTTCTGCAGATTTCAACATGGCGAAGAGTTCTGGCAACTGCTTGTTCATGTTTTGCATATTGTAGTTCATCACAAAGTTCTTGTAACTAGGTGGTAGTGATTGGAGGACACGATAAATCCCCAGAGCATTAGGAATCACTATACCCAAGCTTTGAAGTTTGTTTGCGTGCCCAGACATCTTAAGCACATGCTCACTGACGGAGCTGCCCTCTTCCATCTTGCAGTTAAAGAACTTTTCAGAAGCCTCATAGCTCTCAATTGCCGCGTGAGTCTCAAAGATCAATTTGAGATCACGGAAAATATCATGTGGGTCTGAATTCTCAAACCTTTTCTGAAGCTCCGATTCTAAACCATACAAGATAGCACACTGAACTGTGGAGTACTGAGTCTTCCGAGCGAGGTAAACATTCTTTACTTCATCGGTAGCAGTAGCTGCAGGTGGGTCACCCAGCGGTGCATCCAGCACATAGGTCAAATTACCAGCTGTGAGGACAATCCTCAAATTGCGGAACCAATCCGCGAAGTTGCTTCCATTTTTTTCAACTTTTCTTTCTCTAGGAACGCATTAAAATTGATGGTAGGGGCCGCCATTGATCTACAACATATTTGCAATAGTTTAGACTAAGTTTATGACAAATTGAGTTCTAATTAATAGTTAAATTAATCTAGGTGAACTCCCACTCAAAACAATATCCCTCACATTGTTTTAGTGATCACACGAACCAAATACACCACATCAATACCGATCATCACGAGAGTTGATGTAGTTTCAATGGCGAACAATCCACACGTTCATATCTACTATATGATTCATGCTTTACATTTCGGTGATCCGTGTTCCGAGACCATGTCTGTACATGCTAGGCTCATCAAGATCAAACCTTAGTTTCCGCATGAGCAAATCTGGCTTGCTCACGTTGTATACACTTGTGGAATCTAACACACCCGATCATCACGTGGTGCTTCGAAACAACAAGCTTTAGCAACGGTGCTAACTAAGGGTGAACACTTTACAACTTGAAATTCATGTGCATGAGGGATTATCTTATAATGCTACCGTCGTTAACTAAGCAATACAAGATGCATAAAGGATTAACATCACATGAAATTCATAATATGTGATATGATATGGCCTTTCTTCTTTGTGCTTCCGATCTCCATCTTCAAGCACGAACATGATCTCCATCATCACCGGCATTGCATCAAGGTCAATGACGCTACTCCATGGTTGTCGTCCACCAGCTTCAACTATTACAACTACTTTGAATAGACACGCGGGTCTTAACAAAATTAAAGACAACCATATGGCTCCTGCCGGTTGCCAACTTACAATAAGGAACATTGCATACATCAAATATAATCACAATCATGGCCATATCACATCACAGCACACCCCTGCAAAACAAAGTTAGACGCCTCTACTTTCTTTGCATGTTTTACGTGGTTTGGGGCTTTCAATAAGTGTCGTTCTAACTTACGAACAAGAACCACAACATTGATACTAGTATTGTCAATCACCCGTTGTAAATTGGATCTTAACTATGTTGGGAGAAACAGGCACCCGCAAAGCCACTTATGCAATACAAGTTGCATGTCAAGCGTGGAGCAAGTCTCATGAACGATATCATGTAAGGTTAGCCCGGGCCGCTTCATCCCACCATCCCGCAAGATGCAAAGTACACAAGAAGCAATCGACAACAAAAGCATCAACGCCCACAATGACCATTGTGTTCTACTCGTGCAACAGATCTACATATAGACACGGCTCTGATACAACTGCAGGGTTTCGTAGCATGGAAAACAAAAAATTTCTACCGCATACAAACAAACAAGCCAAGATCTATCTACTAGATTGTAGCAACGAGTCGATGGAATAACTCACCCTCGAAGATTCCAAAGTGTTTAACGAGAGAGGATTCTCGTGGGTGATGTAGTCGTACTCTTGCCGATCTCAAGATCGCGTAGACGATCCTTCCGACGCTGCGTTCCGGCAGCGCTTCCGCAGTCGGTCACACGTTCGGTACTCGACAAAGACCTTCCTCTCCCTTGTTCCAGCAGGCAGCGGAGGTTGTAGCACTCTCCTCGCGATTCCGGCAGCACAACGGCGTGGTACCGGAAGTAGAGGGAAGATCTCGCAGGGCTTCGCCTTAAGCCGGAGCGAGTATAGTGGACTATGAGAGAGATCCTCAGCGATCTAGGGTTTAGACGCACCAAGGAGGAGCTATGCCGGTAGCTAGGGTTTACCTAGGCGGCAGCGGCTTGCCCTAGGCGGCGGCGGCAGCAGGAGGTGGCGGCGTCGGGGCTAGGGTTTGCGGGGTGGAGGTGTTGTGTCTTGGAGGGGCAGCCCTGCTGTAGCATCCCAATTGTCTAACAATTGTAATGCTACTTGGTCTAGTAATATAATGGCTACTTCAAACATATAATTGTTGCATCATAAATATATCATGCTCATGTCATCATGCCACCTTGCATTTGAGTATCATATAAAACCCTTTTCCATTTGGTTCTTATCTCATATGCATTATTAATTGTATTTGCCTCTTGATATTGTATTTGGTTGTTGATATATTGTTTAAATGCCCAAGTTGAGTTGGAGGCATATCTTTTATTTAACTCCACCACCTTTCTTGTCATCACCCCATCTTTCCACCATTCCATTACCCATGAGCTTGCAATTGTTTTTCTTTTGGGTTTTACCTCTAGCTCATATGGGTTGGGATGGATCCAATTCTTTTTCCACATGCTCTCATCTTAGCATCATGTTGTTTTCACACTATTGATATATGAGAGCCACATGGCCACCCTTGCATGCCTTGTGAGTGGAACCTTTTTCCTAGCTCCCATATGGATTATTATGGATTTATGCTCATGTGGGAATATTTTTGGAACTAGTAATCATCTAGTGGAATATACACACTAGCAAGTCCCAATTATAATCAAATGTGATCATCTCCATCTACTCCACTTGGAACTCTCTTTTAAATTGTTTTTGCTTGGCTTCATTCCACTTTTGGAAATGCATAAGAATAATGCCATGTTTATTAATTTGTTTCACAAGTTTAAGACATGGCATTAATTATTTTGCATGGGCCATGCAACCATCTCCAACTTTGTCCTCCTTTGCTTGTTTTTGGATTTTGGGTGAACCATCTCATCTCTCATCTCTCTCTCCCTACTTTTGGCTTGGTCTCATTTGATCTTGCTTAAACCATATCACCACATCCCTCTCTTTTCTTGTCTTGATCTTGTTGGAGCTTGGCATGTGCTTGGCTTGATCTTGACAAAAGCAAACCCTAGCTACCATACCACTTCTCTCTCACCACCTCATCTCTCCTCTCTAACCCACACCCCCATCTAACCTAACCCTAGCCTCTCTCTCTAGCTAACCCTAGCTCCCTTCCTCTCTCTCGGCCTCTCTCTCTCTCACCTAGCTTGGCCCCACCTAGCTACCCCATCCCTAGCAAAAACCCTAGCCCGAGCCTCCCACTACCCAACCCTAGCTCCAACCCGAGCTTCCCCCTCTCTCTCTCTCCCTCACTTTCTCTCCCTGCCGTGAGGGCCCCTCCAGCCCGAGTCGCCTCACCGGCCCCACCTGGCAGCCTACCAGCCTCCATCTACCCTGCCCCTGCCCTACCCGAGCCAGCCGAGCACGTGAAGGAGAGGAGGGAAAAAGGTGGCCGAGCCACCTTTAACCCTACCCACTCCCCCACGGCACCCCTCTCCCTCTCTGCTTTTCCACTCCCTCTCTCTCGTCTACTGCCTCCCCTAGATCTACCCCGGGGCGCCTGCCGCTGCTCCCCTCTCTTCTCCATCGCCACCACCTACCCCAACGCCGGCCACCGTCTGCTCCACCGGCGCTGCTTCGATCCAGACGACAAGCGCGACGTGGAGGTGATCGAGGAGGACAAGGAGGTCCTCTGCATCCGCTCCGTACACGCCAGCGAGGAGGAGAAGGACCAGAGCCACCAGGCTGACGCCGCTCTAACGCGAAACCCTAGCTTCGCCGGTCTCTGCCTCGTCGTCGATCCGCTACCCCTCCGCCCGAACCACCACCTCCAACAACCTCTCGGTGAGCCACGCAACCTCCTAGACACACTCCTCTGCGCTGCCATTGCCTGTACGCGCCGGGAAATCCGACAAACGCTCTCTGTGCTGGCGCGCTCACGTTCGCACCCTCGCCGTAGCGTCGCAGAACCCTATCTAGCTGTGCAGCCCTCCCCTACCAGCAACCCCCAAGCCACCGCAGTGGCTCCGCCCTCCGCGCGCGAGCCCTAGGTCCCCGGATCGAACCCTGCGCGCCGCGTCGTCCGCTGTCGCGCACCGATCGGTCGTCAGCAGATTCAGAGAAGAGAAACAGTACGCGTCGCCGTTTTGCAGAAAACCCCCTATAGCTTTTTACTCCTAAACCCACGGTCCAGCCTGCCCCACCGTCAGCCGCAGCGCCCGTTTTGCAGAACACCCCCTAGGCCTTTTCAATCGCAACCCGCACTCCCCGGATGCCCCACGTGTCGCGTCCCCGCTGGCGCGCCCGCGAGTGGGTTCGCGTGTGCTCCGGCCCCACTTGTCATCCTCTGTGGCTGGGCGTGCTCGCGGTGACAGAAGATTTTTTTCTGCGCGCTGTGGCTAACTAAACCTGGGTAGAAAAATGTTTTCTGTCTGTCTGTTTGAATTTAACCCTTTTTCAAATTATTTCAAATTCAAATTTTAATTCTGTTTTTAAATAACTTTTAAAATACAAATCCAAATAATACAAATAATATATGTTTTCAAATCAGAAAAATGTGAGGAATTCAAATATGCTATTCAAAATATATTTTGGACACTTAAAATTTCAAGTTGATTTAAATTACAATAAAATGCCCTTTTTCCTCAATAAATTAATAATTTTTGTTTTATAAGTCCAAATTTAACAAATAAGATGTCTAAAATGATTAGCTCGACGAGACCTTTCTGTTTATGCATTCCATTATCTATTTTGCAGCATGCATCATATAAATATAAAGTATACAGCAACTAATATGAGGATAAAATGGGGCCAAAACTCAATAAAATGATTTATTCTTGTATTCCACACCTCACCCAGGCCATGATACTTTATTGCCATGCAAATTGTGCATCATTCATCATGGCATGATTGTTTGCTTGTCGTATTTTATTCATATGCTTGTGCACTTTATTTATATTGGCCCTTGTTTGTTTGGTTCTTCTTCGAATAGACGCTGAGCAGGGGATATACCAAGAGAACCAGGAGCACTACCCAGATCCTTCTCTCGCTTCAACTGAGCTGCCAGGAAAGCACTACCACATGCTTGCATACATATAGTACCTATTGCCTCTTTCTAATTCTTGCATCATTGAGTCGCGATTGCATTAAACTGAATCCCAAGCATTGCATAGCTTTTACTTTTAAACCCCACCGAAGCATGTTCCTCCATCCCATGAGCCATTACTACAGGAGTTGTTTGAGCCATGCGAGTCGTAGAACAGCATGTGCAGGGTATGTGAGTGTCTGATGGATAACGAGGTACCTAAACAACTTAACCTGAGTAGTAATGCGATAACTAATGAAAGTGGCATCGGTGAGCCATATTTGCTATTTGGTTTTTCAGGCTCACTTGTGTCCCGTAGGACCCCGAGTACTTGATTCCTGTTCCTTGAATATTCATGCTATCCACATCCGGGAGGCTTATGAACCCCCCTGAGCCAGAGCTTGATTCATTCTTATTTCTTGGGGCCACAAACTAGTTTGAGGTTTTATTTACTATCCTGTACTTATGCCATGCTTTACTGCTTTATTTAAATTGTGCGAGGTACTGCACCTGTACTGTTTAGGACCGTGACCCGTTTTCGCTGTATCGACAAGCCTAGTCACACTTTCGGGTTCCCAGTCGTTTACAGCCGGCCCCACAAACCTTGAGTCCGTTTCGTAGCCGGCCAGCTTCGTTGCGGGTAGCTTGATGGGGTGGCCCCCTGAAATATTTCTGAATCCTGTGATCGCTTTGTCGTGACTGCCTCGTTGGGTTTTGATTTGGTTTTTCCGAGGTTGATCGAGTGTGTGTTGCTAATTGTGCACCCCTGCAGGGTAAAACTTTCTGAAAGCCGTGTCCGCGGTTATGGACGACTTGGAGCACAGTTTCTCGATCATAGACAAGAATAACTAAAGTACCGCTTTAATTTGACTAAATAACTGACTAGTAAATAGTGCAACACTCATGGAATGGTTAATAAAACTGCCAACGAATGGGATGTTGTTCGTCCGCTTCCTCGTCGGTAAGCGAGGAGGAGGATGGATCTGTTGATATTACTGTTATAACTGTTGTTATTAATTCACGGACATCCGTCTATCTTTGGTTAGGCGGATGGTTAGCGAGTATCTATAGAATTGTTAGGGTTTATCTTTTGCTGCAATTGCGTCACCCCAGGTTGTGTCCCCTTTAGAGGCATAAAGACTTGCTGAGTACCCCTAGGGTCTCACACGATAAATTGTTTGATTCAGATGAACAGGTAAACTCACAAGAAGGATACTGGGTGGAGGAGACGGACGATGTGGGCAACGATCATGAGGTGTAGAGATTCCGGGAACGGGGATCCGTGAGATCTGTGGGCGGGATGTGCTTATTTATGGGGCATCTTATGCCGATTTGCTTCTTATCCGTACTCGGATTTTGTCTTCCGCTTCCGCCTGATACTCTGATGTTTGATGTATGAGGAGATATCCTAAACTATTATATCTATCTAGGATATTTGGATCTTGCCGTATGGCGTTGCTATATTTCCTTTCTTTTTAGATGGAATGACTCTGAGAACCATTGTATGGTGGCTTGCATACATACTCATTTGTGTATGTAGTTGATCCCTTCGCCTGCCGATTATGCCGCCCGTTCTTGTCCCGATGTTTGGAAATGGTTAGGACGGCCGAAAGGTCTACCTGTGAGTGGCATTTGGGCCCCACCGTACTATTTTAACCATTTCCGCTCATCCAGGCTTGTAACTAGGAGCGTAATTCACCGAGGTAGTTACACCTGCCCCTCCTTATATAGGTGGAGGGGCGTGCCAGGGGAGGGGATTCCCTCCCCAACTCGGTTTCCCAAGTGGGCCGACGGTGGAGGGGAGGAACTCCTCCCCAAGTAGGTTTCCTACTTCCCCTCCACCTTCCAAAATAGCCGTTTGACTTTTCAAATTGGCGTTTGACTTTTCAAACTAGGATTTGATTAAACCCTTTATTTTGTTCAGCGATGACACCTAGTACATGATGCAATCATTCCAACTTGATATGACACATTCATGTACCCTTCCCCTCCGGAGTGCCTGACATTCCGGAACCTTCTAGAATATTCCCGATGAAAACACCGAAACCATTCTCCAACCCCGAAACAGGACTTTCCTTATATGAATCTTATTCTCCAGACCATTCCGGATCTCCTCGTGATATCCCGGATCCCATCCGAGACTCCGAACAACATTCGGTCTCTTACTCATCATTCCATAACTACTCAACAATGTCAAATCCTTAAGTGTGTCTCCCTACGGTTCGTGAATTATGCGGACATGATCGAGACACTTCTCCGAACAATAACCAATAGAGGAATCTGGAAATTCATATGGCTCCCACATATTTCTACGATTACTTTGCAATCGAATGAACCACTTACATACGATACCAATTTCCCTTTGTCTCATGATAGTTTACTTATCCGAGGTTATGATCGTCGGTATCTCTGCATACCTAGTTCAACCTCGTTACTGATAAGTACTCTTTTCTCGTTCCCGTGATATGTTGTAACATCCCTAAATTCAAATTCCAAAACTCATTCATATCATCCATGCATCCATCATCATCTAGGGTTTTTCTCAAAATCACTTTAGAAATAGGAGCATTTGTGGCTCATTATTTTATGTATGAAAACCCTAGCCTTTGTGCTACTTGATGTTGAGAAAAGTACTTTTTTTTCTTTCATTATTGTTTAGAATCCAAACACAAGTGATTTCAAAACATTGAGCAAAGTATCAAAGCAAAATATGAATTAAAACAAAATATATGCCTATTTCATAAAGGCATAGTTTTAATTTATTTTCAAAAAGACCCAAGTGTTCTGAAGTGTTCAGATGTGTTTGACACTTATTTAAGAACAAGATTTATTATACAAAAGTCCTGTAAAGCTTTGGATTCAAACATATTTGAATTTGGGTTTAAAAACCATTTCTAGAAATTCAATCAGAAAAAGAAAAGGAATTAAGAGGAAAAAAAATAGCCAAACCAGCCAATCTGGCCGACCCAGCCCAACACGGCCCAGCTAGCCCAGTAGCTCTCACCCCCGCGAACCGTTTTCTTTACCCACCCCCGCACCCACCAGCTCACTGACAGAAGGGACCCACTCCCTTTTCCCTCTATCGCTGACAACCGCGGCCCACTTGAGCATCGTCGTCTTCACCCGCACGACCAGTTCATCCCCAAATTAGCGCGGCCGTTTCCTGTTTAATTCGCAACTTCAATTCGTATCAATGCTCGAGTAATTCTCGCTCACGACCAGGCTACTTAAACCCCCTCTGCCCCCTCTCCCTTCTCCCTCAAACCCCGAACCCAGAGCGCCACCAGGCTGCGTGCATTGCTCCCTGTAGCCCCGCCATCTCCGACGAGCTGCAGCCACGATTCCGGCCACCTCCGACCACCCCTCTGCCTCTGCTTCACACGAACAGATTCCACTTGACCTCACGCATCACCCAGTACCCCTGGTTCGCCCGCGCGTGACCCAGAACGTTGGCAACGCAAACGACTGACCGCCACCGTCTTCAGCGTCAACTCCGACGAGCTCCAGTGGTAAGTCCAGACCGCCCCAAACCTTCCCCTTCACGCACGCATCTTCGCCGTGATCTTCTTCATCTGACCATACCCTCCGTTTGCCTCCTAGTGATCTACAACGTCGCCTTCGACCTCAAGCAGAGCCACCGTTGCCGGATCCAACTCCGGCGAGGAATCCACCGCAACCCTGAGCGCCCCTTGCCGAGCTGTCCACACGTTGAGCACCCCCACGTCCTTGTGGTCTCGGTGAGTACCTACCCTATCCTCCTAGCGATCTGTATCGCCGGCGCCGCCATCGTCTGACCGTCGCCGCCGCGCGCAGCTGATAAGCGCCGCCAGATTTTGGCTTGATGCTTTAGACCGTTGGATCTGTATCGTAGGGCTAGGATAGAATTTTAAACGAAGGGGTATGCGCGCGTCTGAGCCGCCAGATCTCATTTAGATCCTGTGGTCCGCAGCGCTCGATCCAACCGAATCGGTACGCACCAGTAGCTTAGCGACACGTGTCTGGGGTGAATTCAAAAACAGATATTCGAATCAGATTTAGATCCAAACTTCAAACTGCTATAACTTTTGAATGCCACGTTAGAATTTTGCAAACTTTATACCGTTGGATTCAGTGATTCAAGGCCTTTCTGTTTATGCAAAGTGTTTAACAAATAGTAACCATTAGAATGACTTTATTTGTAGAAACATGTCTAAGGCTATTTTGAGTATGGATTTAGTTTAGTAATTTGTTTTAGGGTTAAGTAAGTTTAGTTGGCAAACTTGTGACTTGTTAAGTTTCTGTAAACATGCACATGCTTGGTAGAGTTTTCAAAATCACCACTTAGTAAATTCTTGCATGCATGCATTCATATTATTTTGATTGTATATAATTGTGTGCTATAAATTTTTGTGTAGATTTTGCTAGTGATTGTGATTGTGAGGAGTGCTACTCTCCACATTACCAAGGCAAGTGATATTTTCATGAATACTCCTTTCCCATATTTTGTATCAGCATTAGATATTTGCTAAGTCTTGCATGCTACTTTTGCCAAATGCTAAGTTGGGAAATCCTAAGTAGTGTAGAATTGTAGAATTGCTAGGGAATTTTCCTAAGTTAAGTTACTATGCCATGCTTAGCCTAGCTAGTAGAAAACAAGGGTTGGTAAAGTATGTACATGCTATGATGAAATAATTCTAAGTCCTTTGGGACTCATGCTTTTCTTAATAAAACAACTAAGTCAATGAACTTCCTGGGTGGAACGGGACTTGAATGGTGGTTTTTGGTTGAGTGGTTACACAAGGCCATGGACTTGGCTTGTGTATCTCACTTGTGGAATGCCACCCAGGCACAAAGGGATTTGGAGGCCAAGTGTTGAGAAAGCTTACAGTGCAACCACTTGGCAATATGGGCTCTGCCATGATCATATAGGTTGCTTGAACTTAGTCACTTGGACAGTTGGTGGTAGTGGGAATGATAGGTTGGAGCGCGTCCATTTGACTAAGGAAAGGCTTCTGAAAGGTCCTGTCTTGGGAAACCAAGTCTGGTGGGGAAAGTGCACAACCTCTGCAGATGGAAAATCTAAGTACTTAGCCAGGTCCATGGCAATGGACAACTTGAGCATCAAGACATGGAAGCTACAAGAATCTCATCACTCCAACTTCTAAATAAAACTTGTGGGTGAACAAGGGTGAAGGACCCCAATGTCTATTGGAGGTTTCTTGGGAAGTTTTTGACAAAGAAAAACTTAATGATTTCTACTAATAGGAAAAACCTATTTTGAGCAAAGCAAGCCAAGCTACACCTAGCCAAAATGCATATAGTAGTATAGTCCATTTAAAATATACTAAGGTATCACTTGCCAATACTATTCCAAAGTATTGACCCTCTGTGGCTGTAACTTGTGATGTTGCAGGTTACTCCGATGATGAATAGGAGTCATGAGTCTACACTCAACATGCTTGCCTGTGGCACATGAAGATGAAGACTTATGTTTATTTGCTTATTCCATAAACTCTTGTATTAGGCCTTTGGCCCCGAGTTGTAAAAGACTATGTTTTATCTCTGGAATGAATGTAATAAACGACCTTTGTATCTGTGTACTTCATCTTAAACTGTGGATGCTAGCATTGATTCAGGGACTAGCATTGCAATCACAGGGATCCTTTCCTTTACAAAGTAGGGGTCTAACATATGTGATCCCTTGTGAGCCAGTCACATGCTTGCAAGCTAATTGGATGACATTCCACCGAGAGGGCCCAGAGTATATCTATCCGTCATATGGATGGACAAATCCCACTCTTGATCCATGTGTCTCAACCAATACTTTCCGAACACTCAATGCCACCTTTATAGCCACCCAGTTACGGTGTGGTGTTTGATGTCATCAAAGCATCCTTCCGGTGAAGGTGATATGCATGATCTCATGGTCGAAGGAATTAGGTTACTATGTATCGGAAAGCATATAGCAATTGAACTATTAAAATGACTTGATCTTTATGCTACGCTTATCTATAGGAGTATGTACACCATATCATTCTCCTAACGATATGATCTTGTTGTTAATAACATCTCAATGTTCATGATAGGGAAACCACAATCATTTATTAACCAACAAGCTAGTATTATAAAGAGGCTTTACTAGGGACTCTATTATAGTTTACAAATCACACAAGTATTAATGTTTCCTTGTTAATACTATTATAGCATGAATGTAAACATTTATCATAAACACAAAGATATAATAATAACTACATTTATTATTGCCTCTAGGGCATATCTCCAATAGATAAACCATCTCACCCTTTTCATATAAAGCATCAACATCAAGCTCTTCTTCCTCATTATACACATTCTCATCATCACAAGAGATATTGGTTTCCAAAGTAGGAGTTACTTTTGAATCCTTCGCCATAAGGCATAGATGAGTACCAGAAGAAGGTGAGGATGAGATGGCATTTGTAGCTCCATACAAAACATCGTCTTGGCCCATATAATCTTGGGTTTCCTCTACATGGTTAGAAACACAAGCACTATAGGAAATAAAAGCACTTTTATTATGGCAACAAGATAACACAAGCATATCATCATGCAATTTATTCAAGCCATTTCTACATGATATGCAAGGACTATCAACATAAGCATGTAAGGATTTTGTAGTGATAGAAGTGTTAAAGTCCAAAGATAGATCATTGCAACTAGATAGAGATGAGGGATTACAAATAGTAAGCACACTATCCAAATTGAAATTTCTATCACCACTCACCATATCATTACCTTGTGAAAAATCACATGTTGGTGAAGTGGTAGAAGATGATAACTCATCTTGACCGGAAGTGGAAGCAACACAATCATCCACAATAATATTGGACACAACATATTTACCTTGAAGTTTTGTCCATAACTCATGAGCGCTCCAAAAAGGAATGATTGTAGATGTAACTACATAGCTCAAAGCATTAACAAGCACATTAGAAGCTTGAGCATCGAGATATAAGTTTTTCTCATCCTCACAAGATAGATTTTTGAAATCCATAGGAGGAGAAAAACCTATATCTATAATATGCTCCAAATTTGGGTCCATGTCCCGAAAATGAATAAGCATATGAGTTTTCCATATATCATAATTTGTGCCATCGTGTATGAATATGTTATTTTGCACTAATCCCCTAGACGACATCTTTACTCTCAAGGCGGTGAAGCCTAAATTGAGAGACAGGGCTCTGATACAAATTGAAAGGATATAGATGCCGCCTAGAGGGGGGGTGAATAGGCGGTTTAAAACTTTTCCGAGAGTGGCTCAAATATGGCGGAATTAAACTAGCATTTTCTTTGTTAAGCATAAAACCTAGAACAACTAGGGCTCACCTATGTGCACCAACAACTTATGCTAAGCAAGACAAGCAACTATGTGATAGCAATAGATATACTTCAAGCATGATGGCTATCACAAAGTAAGGTGCATAAGTAAGAGCTCAGATATAGAGATAACCGAGGCACACGGAGACGATGATGTTTTACCGAGTTCCTCCCAACATGGAGTACGTCTCGTTTGGATAGGGGGTGCTATCAAACCACCAACACCACAAAAGGCCTCCCTTGTTCTCCGGTGAATCTCACCCTAATGGGATCGATCCACACTTCCACTATCGGTGCACTTATGGGTGGCAATCCAGAACCTCTCACAAGGTTGGGGCACTTCTCCACAACTCAATTGGAGGATCCCAACAAACAAGCTTGGGGAAATCTCCACAACTAAATTGGAGGCCCCAAGTAATCCTCAAACCTGCAAAACAACCAAACTGTCTAGGGTTCTAAGAACCCAAGAGTAAAAAGCTTCTCAACTTTCACTCAATCGAATCCTCACCGAGAACTCAAACCGATGCACCTAATGGAATGTCAAGAACACAAGAAGTACTCCAATCCTTATCTCCCAAATTCCACCAAAGCTAAAAAAGCTTATGGGGGAATAAGAGAGGAAGAACAATGGAGGAAATCCACAAAAGACTCCAAGATCTAGATCCCAATATGTTCCCCTCACTTAGAGGAGAGATTGATTGGTGGGGTTATAGATCTAGATCTCCTCTTTCAAATCCCTCGAGAGTATGCAAGAATCATAGGAGGGAGTGAGGGGAAGCAAGCTTAAGAAGGTCAACAATGGAGGGGAAAACTTGCAAGAATGGTTAGGGAACCATTGGGGAAGAACAGGCCCTTAAATAGGTCCCTAGAAATCCAACCGTTAGGCCCAGGAATCACCCGGTCTGGAGTCTTCGGACTAGGACCGGAGTCTCTGGTGTACCCAGGCCAAACGGGGACAATCTGGAGGACAGTCTGTACACAGTACGGAGATAGACCGGAGATTCAGTCCGGAGTCTCCGGTCTTACAAAAACTGGCAGAAAGATCAATATAAAAACAACCATAACTTTTGCATACGAACTCTGATTTTGATGATCTTGGACTCATTTTAAAGAGTACAATAAGTTCTACAAGATCATACAGAAAAACATAATAGTACATCAAGGGAGGATAGAACCAAATGACGAAAGTTTTAACCTCTCTCAAAAAGACAAACCGGTAAAACCTCTAACATCGAAAACGTAATAGAGAATGCATATGAAATTCGTTTTCGATGAACTAGAGCTTGTCATGGAGATTAAAACAAGCTCTAAATACTAACATGAGTAAGAACCAAATAATGGAAGGTTTTAACTATCTCTAAAATACAACCGGTAAAACCTCCAAGATCAAAAACGCAATAAGATATCAAAGGAAAATCCATTTTGATGCACTAGAGCTTGTTATGAATAGTACCACAAGCTCTAGAACCTCACATGGATCAGATCCAAATAACAACAAAGAAAGGATGATGCTAAGTATGCAAAGATTTGAGCTCTTTTCGAAAGATATGATCGAGTTACTCAATTGAGAACCCCTCTTGATAGTATGGTTATCTATCATATAAACCGGTCTCCCCAACTAACACCACGAGACCGGTAAGAAAGAAACCCTATCAAGATCATACCTTTTCCTTGCGCATATTCCACTTGATCTTGTTGTAGACGCTTGTCCTTCTCAAGATGGAACACCTTTCTTGAATTCTCTTGCACACGCTCGCTTGATGAAGACTTGCAAGTTTCTCCCCCATACAACATGGGGAAACCTTTACATTGACCTTGTCTTCACCGATCCATGATCACCGAGGATGGAAAAGAGATCTTCTAGATATGGCACATATTTAGCTTGCACAACATTTCTCATAACTCCATTTGGATGATGTCTTGAAGATACACATGAGGAACTCTATCTTCTTCTTAAAGACACCCTTAATCTTATTTTCTTTATTCTTCTCCTTTATTTCTTATTTCTTTATTATGTTGGTGTCGTGAAGGTACACAAGAGGTATCACTCCATATATTCTTCAAGACACACTTGTTGTAGGCTCAACTCTCACATGACCAATGTTTGGATCACTCCTTGAACACCTTGGTCAACACTTGATCTTCTTCACTTTGTTCTTCTCCCAACCTTGAAGCCAACATATGGTTCAAGAATTGCCTATGGACAATTCCTACAAGTACAACTTGATACAAGCATTAGTCCATAGAGATTGTCATTAATTACCAAAACCTGGGGCCCACATGCTCTTTCACCCCCGGCGATCTCCGTCGCGTTACTGTAATCCTGCAATCATGTAGCTAGCTTGGCGGTGCCGTCATAGGGTTTGATCATCTTGTCTATCTAGAAACCCTTAGGGTATGTTGCGGCCCATATCATAGGTCCAAAGAAACGTGGTCCTAGGTACTGTCCTTCCTGGGCCTCGTGAATCTTGTCCAAGCATGAACATGCGTCGTATGGCTCTGGGCTTGCCTTTTTCTTCTTGCCATCAGGGAAGGGCTACGTGAGTGACGCGACCCTCCTCCGCCATGGTGGCTGCTAAGGGGCGATGGAGGCGGAGGTTGCAGTGGATTAGCTTTCTTGTTGTTACCCTCCTGGGACTCCTCGCGTTTGTCGCGGTTGCTTATCGGACGTGGGGGGCATGATGTGATATCCTCTAATGTCCCTGATTTCCATTGCGCTCCCCACCATGACGAGGCTGCTCCGCATTGTCGCGAATGACAATGCCGCCCGGAGGGCATCTAGGCAGAGGCATGCTCGTACGATGGTGAGATCTTTGGTCTTCGTGATGTCGGGGGGAGCAGGGCGGTGGAGACAGGAGACGAGGGTGAGCCTTGCCTCTGTGGCCAAACGATATGGGGATAGCGTCCTTCCTGTTGCGCGCGTCCCTCCGTCTTTGTTCTGATGAACCCGTCTGGGACCCGACATCGTGAGGAGATCTTTCTCTTGGCGGCTTAGGATTGCTAGACTGGATCTGAGAGGTGGCCTTTTTCTGCTGCTTGACAGCCTTGGAGACAAGGTCATAGACCTGTTCCACAACTGTGGGTGATCTATCCTGATCTAGTATGGTCTTGGCGATGGCCAAGTTGAGGATAGGTGTGGGCATGACCTGCCTGCCTTCACTGTCAATGTATGGCTTGGCTTGTGCCGGCTTCGAGGGATCCCACCCTAGGTTGAGTCATACTCTAGGGTCGTTGAAAACGTGATCCGGAGCTTTCCTGGCCTTCTACTGCTTGAGCAAAGTCTTGTACTCGGCTTCCATGGCTCTAGCTGCTTCGATTGATTTTTGCGCCTTGGCCAGATCTCGATCTAGTTTTGCTCCTTGCTCCTCAATGGCCCGCGCTTCCTCCAGCAGTTGCTAGCGCTTCTCATCAAGTTGGACTATGTTCCCTATATGGGCCACAGTCATAGGCTCGACGAGCAAATTTCCGTACATCACTCTATCAATTGCAGTGACTTGGGCGGCCGCAGACGTAGATGCTGGTGGCAGCGGATTTTTGGTGTTGGTGTTACTTGGACCGGTGTTGAGTTCCTGCGGATGTTGTGTTGGGTTAGGCGGAGGAGGCATGGCCTTTGTGCGGTCATTATCGGCATCATCGGCTGGTCCCTTCCCCTTGTCCAGCGGCTTAGGTGGAGCTTGTCTGTTTTGATCTTCTTCCATCACACTCCCAATGGCGACAAACACCTCTCGAGATGTGGCGGCTTTGTTAGCCTGCTCCTCACGCTTAATATCCTCCTCCATATCTTTCATAGCTAAGTCGAGCTCCTCCGGATTGATATCCATCTCCTCCGAGTCCACACTAATGTCGGCGTAGAGTCCGTCCATAATGGAGTCAGAGGGTGCAGGGGCTTCCTCGATGACGGAGGATGATGCTGAGGCAGCAGGGATGTTGATTGGAGGCGGTGGCCCGGGTATGGCAGCGAACTCTGCCTGAGCAGCTACATCAGCGACCACATAACTGTTGACGGTGCCAATCATGCTCTCAAATGTGAGGAGAACTACGGCCTGCTGTCGCCTTAGCGTATGCCGGAGAAGTGTATCGCGATCTGGCCCTTCCACAAAGTGATAGATAACATCATCACTTGGTTAGTGTTCTAGGTCGGCATGTATCTGGATCCATCTGACGAGGTAATCGCGGGGGTTTTCACCCTCTCTCTGAATGCATCACGCCAGATCGAAGATAGTCACCACGCTGACGAAGTGTGATCTATGCTTTCCAGATGCACGGGTGAAGACGGTGGATTTGCAGTGATCTTCCACCATTATTTCCTACACAGGGGCGGTTTGGGTGGGCCTTGAATTTTTCTGATCTAAGTCAGCAAACTCCGAAGAGAGATCCGACTTCGATCCTTCTGCAAACGTATCCTTCCCATAGGCGGTCTGTGCGGGCCTTGACAATCCTCCGACTTCCAGGGAACTAGTGCATGAGTCAGTTTCGCTGATGAAGAGGTGGATGTCCCCGATTGGAACGATTGAGCAGCGGGTGGGGTTTGTCTTCGCCGGGATCCAGAACTCATCAGGAGGGACGATCGGAATGTTGCTGGAGTAGAGAACACGACCAATGGATACAGTTTCTCTGATTCCCACGAAGATCTTGGACTTTGCCCGTTGTAGAGCGTGAAGCGCCTCTTGCCCCATGGTGGGCGCCAACTGCCGTGGTATTGCCAACGAGTATGCCATGGAGGGGGTCCTCACAGAGCGTGTTTAGATACGTTGGGTAAGGCGGACGGTTGGCGGGTACGAGGTGACACAACTTACCTAGGTTCAGATCCCACGATAGTGGCGGAATCCTACTCCTGCTATAAATCACTATAACAGCAATATGCCGGGTTACAGGGATCGGTTCGATGTGCGTGAGTTGTGTTGTTACATTTGATTATTGATGCCCTAAAGGCTCCTCTAGGTTCGGCTTATATAGTCGCCAGATCCTAGGGTTACAGGGAAAGTCCTAGCCCGACAGGTTATAGAGTCCTACATGTTATACAACTAGTCTAACGTGTCTTGCACTCCAAGGCTCTGGGTACACCGATGAATCCACTGTAGCCTTCCTTCATCCGGCATGGGACTCCCTTATGGGTCCATCTAACTTGGCTGCCCAGCAGGCCATAGGCCTTGCTACCAACTGTGGGCCACCCGGTTATCCGGATTAGAGACATGCAATGGTGATACCCATTTAGCATATCCCCAACATTAGGACTGCACTCCCCTATCTCCATGCCTGCATCTAAACATAATAAGGGCCAATACATAAGTGAGTATGCAAGGTGATCAATCCAAGCTCCTTGAATCAATGATATTTAGCTCATTCCGCAAGTAACAAAATCTCGCTTCATCAAGTGGCTTCGTGAATATATCGACAAGTTGATCTTTGGTTGAAACATAGGCTAGCTCAATATCTCCAAGAGAAACATGATCTCTAATAAAGTGATCACTACAAGAAATGTTTCCTTCCGCAATGACTGGGCCCATCGGTCGTCGTAGAATGCGCCTCTTCCGCGACAAAAATCTTGGCTCGACCATGGCCGATGCAAAACTTTTTTTTCCGGTTCCGCGCCCCTCTACTACGATGAAACCGCTAAAAACATGGAAGAAGCTCGACGGGCGTGTGGTAGAAGTAAGATTTCCACTTCCTCACGAGATGTTGACTCGCCAAAGTATTTTTTTGCGTGTGGGTCCCGGACATCAGTGACTATAGCGGACCAAAATTTTCGGTCGTGCCTCCCTGATTTGAACTTGATGACGTTGTTCGATGCCTCTTCCGTTTAGTCAGGCTACTGGGTCCCGCATGTCTGCCTCACATTAGAGGAATCATGTGTATGATGGAATTTTTTTCCTTGCCTGTTCCGAACCTGATAGCGTCGCTCGATGCATTTGTCGTTTAGTCAGGCTGCTGGGTCCCACATGTCATCCTCACACTATAAGAAACGTGTGCACCTCCCTGATATGAACTCGATAACGTTGCTCAAACTATCTGCCATTAATCATGATGTTGGGTCCCACATGCCAGCCTCTCATTACAAGAATCGTGTGTACGATGGAATTTTTTCTTTTGCTCCCGCTACCATGTTCCTAACTTGATAGCGCTGCTAGATGCATCTACAATTTAATCACGCAGCTGGGCCCCACATGTCATCCTCTCATTAGGAGAAACATGTGCATGATAATTTTTTTCCTTGGCTCGTGCCTCCCTGATGTGAAATCTATAACCTTACTTGAACAATCTCTTGTTAATCACGATGATGGGTCCCACATGTCATCCTTTCATTATAAGAATCGTGTGATGGAATTCTTTCCTTTGCTCTCGCTACCCTGTTTCGAACTTGATTGCGATGTTGTTTAATCATGTATCTAGGCCCACCTGTCATCCTCTCATTAGAAGAAACGTGTGCATGATGGATTTTTTGTCCTCGGTCGCGCTATCCTATTTCAAACTTGATAGCGCCGCTGGATACATAATCACGCAGCCGGGCCCACGTGTCATACTCTCATTAGAAGAAATGTGTGTATGATGGAATTTTTGCCCTCGGTCGCGCCTCTGTGTTAACTTGATAGCGTTGCTCGATGCATCAGCCATTTATTCAGGCTGGTGGGTCCTATATGTCAGCATATCATTAGAAGAATCGTGTGTATATGATTGAATTTTTCCCTTCTCTAGCGCTACCCTATTCCTAACTAAATAGCTTGCTCGACAAATCTGCCGTTTGGTCACGCTGCTGGGCCCCACATGTCAGCATCCTATTAGAAGAAACATGTGCATGTAGGACTTTTTTCTCGCTCGCGCCTCCGTGTTTCGAACTTGGCCATGTTGCTTGATGCATCAGCCGTTTATACAGGCTGGTGGGTCCCATATGTTAGCCTCACATTAGAAGAATAGTGTGTATATGATGGAATGTTTTCTTCTCTAGCGCTATCCTATTTCGAACTAGATAACGTTGCTCGACGAATCTGTCGTTTGGTCATGCTGCTGGGTCCCACATGTCAGCATCTCATTAGAATAACGTATGCATGTTAGACTTTTTTCTTGCTCGCGCCTACCTTATTTGAACTTGGCAACATTGCTCGATGCAGCACCTATGTAAGGTCTCTCTGGTGGGTCCCACATGTCAACCTCTCCGTAAATGAAACTTGCTATGATGGACTTTTTTTCGGCCGCCTCCGTTGTTTTGACTTTGATCCGTAGCTGCGTACCACATGTCAGCAACCTCTATGCAGGAAATGTGTCTATGTTGGGTCCCAAATATCAGCCTCTATTTGAAAGAAACATATGTATGTTGGACTGTTTTTTCGGATTGAGTCCGCCGTTATGATCTTGGCAACATTGGTAGATTGTTTTGCGAGAAAACGTGTCTATGATGATGCAGCAGTTTATATGGATCGCAAATGTCAGCCTTATAGAGTACAAAAAATGTTAATCTATACTCCGTTGCTGGGTCCCACATGTCAGCCTTCTATGTACAGGAAATATTTCTATGTTGTGTCGCACATGTCAGCCTTCTGTGTGCAGGAAACGTGTCTATGCTGGGTTCGATATGTCAGCCTCTATATGAATTAAATGTGTCTATGTTGGGTCCCATATGTCAACCTCTATTTGCATTAAATGTATGTGTATATGTTGGACTATTTTTTTAGGTCGAGTCCGCTATCCTGACCTTGGCAACATTGCTAGATGCAGCAGCAGTTTATTTGGGTCCCACATGTCAGCCACTATTTGAATTAAACGTGCCCATGCTGGTTCCCATATATCAACCTCTATTTAAATTAAACGTGTGTATATATGTTTGACTGTTTTTTTGGGTCGAGTCCGCCGTCCTGACCTTGGCAACATTGCTAGATGCAGCAGCAGTTTATCTAGGTCCCAGATGTCATCCTGGGAGTACAAAAAAGTAAGTCTATATTAACACAAATTGCCTAGGATTCGAACTCGAGACCTCACCACCGGTTGACTGGGTGCCTTGCCACTACGACATAAACAACTAATTGAATAGATCGTTAAGCTTTGCTATTATAACTTATTGACTTGTCTCCTTAAAAAGACTTTTTTTGAACATTTTTTATCTCCCATCAAATAATAAGGCGGCGCTCCTGGCAGCTAAACTAAAAACTGCATGCACTGTAAAAAAAATTGAGGAAGAGTTTTCTTTAAATATTGAGAGGTGGGAGGAAATGCCCAAAAGACCGAATTAAAAAGATTTTGGATATTCTACATGGGCTATACTCCATAGGCTGTTATCCATGGGCTCGTTTCTCAAATTTCCCTGGGTTGTGGTCAGCAGTCCCCTTATACCCCTAAAAGGATGAATTAAAATATTCTATGATAAAGAGTGGCCGCATGAGCTAGATTTCTTCTCCTGGTATATAAAAATTGCATTTTGCTGTGGCTCGGCCGGATTCGAAACAAATATCTCAGAGAGGAAAGGAAAGAAATCAATAATTCTTTTTGGCAGATATTTATATAAACTATACAGTACATAATAAGATAGAAAAATTATTGACAGATTCGCAGTTCACATTCAGTAGCACTTGACCAATTCATTAGCATTTCAAAGTGAGCGATTCAGCAATACAAACACTAAAATACAATAGAGGTACATAGAGAACTAGTTTTTGTTTCAGCTCTTAAAACCTTGTCACCCGATCAGTTTGCCCTTTTCTTCAAACACACTCGACCATTGGAGCATGCAAAACTGACGATCAATTCTGCTTCGAGTACCTTCTTCTCACATCAAATGCCTGTGTGACCCTCCTATGCTACCCAAAATGCCCAAGTCTCATCTAGATTGTGCCAAGGCCATGTTTCAAAACAAAAGCAAGACTATCTATTGCCCTTGATTTAAACAAGTACCAGTACATCAGTATTAGTTTCACAAAATGCTTTAGCAATAGCAAGGACAAAACAATTGAGAGAATCAATAGCTTTCCTGCTTGAAATTCAATAGCAGTATAGAGAGAATTAGTTCTTGTTCCAGCTCAAAAAACCTTAGCGCACGATCAGTTTGCCCTATTCTCTGAACAGACTCGGTCATTGGAGCAAGCAAAACTGACTATCAAGTCTGCTTGTGTATGAATACCTCCTCATTACATCAATGCCAGTGTGACCCCTATATGCAACCCAAAATGCCCAAGACGCATCTTGATAATTGTGACAATGCTAAGTTTCAAAATAAAAGAAAGACAATCTGCTGCACTTGATCTAAACAAGTAGTCCAATTACATCACAGTTAGTTGTCAAAATATTGTACTAGTAGTAATGACAGAACATTTGACAGATTCATCAATACATAATAAGACCGAAAAAATATCGACAGATTGCCAGTTCATATTCAGCAGCACTTGACAGATTTAGCAGCATCACAAACTAACCGATTAGCAGTACACAGACAATGACCAAAAGAATTAAAAGATTTAGCAATGCACACATTGAAATTTAATAGATGTAGCAAGGCCTGATCCAAAAGGAAAGCGAGACCATATTTTGCACTCCATAGGTAGATCTGAACAAGTACCAGTACATGGTTATTACTGCAAAAATACTCCCAAGTACAACTACTAAGAAGGTGTAGTAAGTCTTTCTAGCAGTGCAAGTACTCAAACGAACATTAAGATGTGCTTATATCACTCATGAATCTTGTCAATGCAAAGACGGTATTCCATGGTGAACACCGACGGTCTATGAGCAACCAGGTGCGACATCGGCACCGACAGGAGCCATTGCAGCTCATCGAACGGGACGCCGTCCGGTGACGTGGTGTTCTCCGGCACGCATAGCCCGGAATTTTTGAACCTTCTACCCTCAATCATGGTCGATGACCAAAACTTCACCAGGTACTGCAACGACAAGCATGCCGCCGACCTAACGCATACAAAGGATACAACGTGTAGCGATTGTCGCGTGTCAAATCGCACCACGAACACTATACCATCATCCCCTGATCTGATGATATCTACTGTCCGCAGGCCTGTTGCCGACAGAGGATAAGAGGTGTACCTACCTGTTTTGCCGTAGCGGAAACTAAGCACCCAGATCGAGTGAGCTTAAGAGAGGTGGGCGAGGAGAGCTGCCAGCGAGGCGGCGAACACGCAGCCATCCTCCATGTAGTTGCACGGGTCGTGCGGGCACGCGGTCTTGTGGTTGTGGACCAGACGGTAGGCGACCAATGTCCCGCAACCGTTGTTGGAGCATGTGGTACCTTTTCCGCTGGTGACTCGGAGGTTCAACTCCTTGGAGCATGCGACCAGCCGGACGGCGCTGGTAGTGTCCATACGCGTAGATATCTCATCGAAGACGTCGCCGCCGACCTTGCTCCATCCGCCGTGCCACCTGTTGGGCTCCGAATCCGCTATCGCGTCCCAATGGATTGGGGGCGAGGGCTGATAAATCTATGACTATTGGAAGGACCGATGTTGCGAGCGTGATGGCGAGTAAAATGAGTGAAGTGCACGCTGGAGATGATACCAAACGATGATGGAGATGGGGAAGATGGAATGGCTCTTTGAACTAGGTTTTTTTTGCCTGTTCCTTTATCGGTATTCTGCTGTAGGGCGAAGCTGCATCGAGGAGACTTTAATTAGCTAGTCTAGCATTCCAATACCTATCTATAGAGAGTACTACTCCAGTATTGGGTTGCACGTGCCTTGCAACTCAGAAAATGCTGCACGGACACAACATGCTGATACGTTGAACCCCACATCGACAGGCATGCACTGGACGTTTCCCGACGCTGATAGAGGGCGCATTTTGTGATTTGTTACGTGACTACACTCCCAGTATGTAGATATTTTATAATGCAGTACAATTTTTATGTGACTAAACTACGAGTATATATGCCCACGTCGGCACCCAACTCTATGTACCCGCCATTGCACATTCTGAACAACTTTCTCGCGCAGGATGGAACCGCGCCGTGGAACTGGCAGATCCTTGCCGGTGGCTAACCGCCCTACCTCACCTGCTCGTCGCGGCATCGTTTGTGCCCGCCGACAGCCATCTGATGCACCACGACGTGTCCAACCGCGCCTAGATCCATCGACATTCGCGCTCGAGGACACCGCGACATCGAAGCTTGTCATACCCGCCACGCCCGATAAGCGCGTTGCACCAGCCACCAGCAGAGACGGAGGAGCGCCAAGCAGCAGCCAAGACGGAGGAGCGTCAGAGGAAGGCCTACGATACCACCATGAAGAAGGCCGAGAGGAATAGAGGAGCCAGAGACGAGAACGACTCCGACTTGGGCAACAAGGAGGCGTTCATGGAGCAGTTGGAGGCAGAAGCGAAGGAGAGTGACGTCGACCCGTGGGACTACGAGGAGGAGGAGGACTTCGACGAGGAGAGGGCATGTATCTACGAGGAGGGAGTTAATGACAAGTCATCAGAGGACACCGACGGTTGTGATGGCTACGATGACTAGTAGAGTAATGTTATGTTGTAAGTATTGTTATATAACTGCCATGTCCTGCATTGTAATTGTTGTAACTACCATGTCTTGCTACAATATTGTGTTGTTGGTACTTTAACTATTTCATCAAAATATTATCGCGACAAGCACAGAGCCGGCCTATAGTGTGCACTCGGCATCAGTTGGCAACGAAGGGAGCACGTAGTGGTCATGCTCACTGCCAAAACCATGCATCCGTCTCCACAGATAGAGGGGTGGGGCAGAGATAAATGGGGCTATCCTGGCACGCCAATACGTTCTATAGTGTAATCCTGAATAGTAGTATTGGTTTGCACGTGCCTTGCAAATCAGTTAATGCTACTACTGTACTAGTAATAGTAGAATGACATATCATCACAATATAAAATTATAAAGTAATATGTAAAGCACAGAAACTAATTATAATTTCGAGCCACATCCATAAAGTATCGGGTGTATATTTGGTCCTTATGCATAGAGTTCATCGTGCTTCTAATATTTCAGATGGTTAGAAATGTTGCGATTTGCTAGTATTGATATAACCGTTATGTAGAGGGAGTATCCCAACCTTTATTTAATATAAGGTGGAGTCCCCTGTGTTTACAATGCTAGTCCCTGGATCAATAGCTAGCATCCACAGTTAAGATTTAATATCAAGAAACAAAGGTCATAATATAACTTATAACCAGGAATAACATAATTTTATTACATCTTACATAGCTCATTTGGCTATTACATTACATTGCAGCGGAATAACTATAAGCATGGGGTCCTTCATCTTCAAAGTGCCACAGGCAAATGTTGGTTGTAGACTTTGTAATCCTAATCAATCAATCTTCACTAAAATCAAATCAAACCGGCAACATTACAAGTTACAGCCACAAGGGTCAATACATTTGAATTGTATTGGCAAGTTTCACTACTATGTAGAATATAAGTGGATCCTATCATTACATGCATATTTGGCTAAGTAGAGTTTTAGGCTCATTTGCATAAAGCAATAATTTTATCCTATCTTTTAAAAAAAAGTTTTGATCTTTTGTCACCTCCTTGGAATCCACCAAGTGTCTTTGTTAAAAAAAACTCTTGAGCTCCTTGGTAACCCCAAGTGTTCAAGTTTTCATCAAAATCTCTTGAGTTCCTTGGTAACCCCAAGTGTTCAAGTTTTCATCAAATCTCTTGAGTTCCTTGGTACCCCCAAGTGCATCAAGTTTTATCAAAATCTCTTGAGTTCCTTGGTACCCCCAAGTGCATCAAGTTTTATCAAAATCTCTTGAGTTCCTTGGTACCCCCAAGTGCATCAAGTCTTTGTTGTCACTTAAAAGTTTTTCTTTTAGAAATTTGAATGTCGAGATTTCCCATAGCTTCAAACTTTAGTTGCTCAGTATTGTCCATGACCGGGGACACGGCTAAGTACTTAGATTTTATTATCTTCTATAGAAGTAGTACACTTTACCCACATGTAACAATCTCATCTTGTTGCCACCAGTGGCCACTGGATTAGTACTCACCAAGGTGGAGTACTGGCAGATTGAGAATGTGACGAAGTCTTTCCAGAGGGTCCTCCCATATACCATTGCTAGCTTGTCTTCAGTACCCATGTAGGATTCCAGGTCCTCATTTTCAGTAACCTAAAGACAATGCATGGGTCTTCCCAATGTAGTTGACTAAGCCTGAGCCATAAATAGCATGTGGTTGCACACGAAAGCCACAATTGGAGAAACATGTTCAATCTCTAAGTTTCCTGGGTGGTTTTCCTTTGGAGCACAACACAAAGAGATTGCCATAGACATGGTTCCTTTTGTTGCCACCTTCTCCAAAACTCAAAGTATCCTTGTCCACCCAGGTGGTTCATTGAGTCCTTGTTTTATTATATAAAAAACACAAGTCCTTTTCTCAACTTCATAAAATCTCAACATGTATCTCTTTTCAAAATATAACATGGCTAAGCATGTAACAACTACATAGTTTCCACTAAGGAATGTATAGGGTATCCTATTAGGATTTAGCATAGCATAAGTATAGAAATTCTTTTCATGCATGTTTCAAAATCCACTAAGTATAATGAAAATAGTAGGACTTTAGATGATAGTGTCACTTGCCTTTCTTTTGGTAGGGAATGTTGGTTCACTCCTTGATCTTGCTAGTCTCACACTTTTCTAACTTCACTACAATCAATCAGGCAAACACAATATCAACTAGCATTCCAAACCAATAATCAATCAAACAATTCACACACACAAAACAATGGGATCTAAGTCATGCATGCAAGCATGCAAGAGATAGTTTTATTTGCAAAGATGGTTTCCACTAGGCTTCTAAACTTTGTAAGGTTTAAGGTGGTCATTTTACAAAGTGGCAAAGTCATTTGCAAAAGGGTTTTGTCCACAAACCATTTTTAAGTCCATTCATCATTTTATGTGGTGGAAAAATGATTTTATCAAATCCAAATCTCCATGTTGTTTACCAAATAAGTTGTTGTTTCTCAAAACTTGGTGTTTAGGGTCAGTAGGTTTGATCCAAATCATTTTCCCAAGATTTTTACTCCAAAAACATTTTCATAACAAAACCATTATTTTTATTTGGCTAGAAATAGGCTAAATCAATGAATCCATCCTAAACTTCACCAAATCCATTTTCAAAACCATGGGTTGGTTCCTAGGGTTAGTAAGTTTACCACAACCCAATTTGCAAAGATTTCAACCTCAAAAACATTTTTGGACAATTTTTCTAATCTAAACAAGCATACAAATGTTTCTGCAAAAACAAACATTTTACCAGAGTCTTTTTACTAAACAAACTGCATGGTTGGCTAGGGCTTGTTCCGCTGATTCCAATAATATAAAGTTTGTGAATTTTGGACATGTGGATCAAAAGTTACATGGGTTTCAAGTTTGCATCTAAATCTGTTTTCAAAATTCTGTTTTAAATCGTCTGGTGCCACGCGTCGCAATTCTACTGGTTGATACCGATTCGGGCGGATCGGCCTCTACGGGGCGTTGGATCTAAATAGATCGCACGGTTCAGAACACGTACTCCTTCGCTGTTAAGTGGTTCTATCGTGTCTCTTCGATCTAAATCGAACGACTCTTATCAATCTTGCCAAGAACTGGCGGCGCTAGCGGTGGCAGACGGCGGTGCTCGCTCGGACGGTGGCTAGTGGCGGTTCTAGGAAGCAAAGAATGGAGTGGGGATGCTCACCGTGATCGCAAGGACGTGGTGATGCTCGGGGCATGGTCGGTTGGTCGAGGGGCGCTCAGGGACTACAGAAATTCCTCGCCGGAGTGAGGAACGGCGTCGGGCGGCTCTGGTCATGGTCGGAGTCAACGCTACAGATCACAAGGGGGCAAACCGAGAGTATGGTTAGATGCGCATGGTTGAGGTGATGACGCGTGCGTGAAGGAGAAGGAGAGGGGTGGTCGGACACTACCTGGGGAACTCGCCGGAGTAAGGCAGACGCGGCGCCGCGGTCAGTGGTCGTCGAAATCGACGCTCAGGGGCGCCCGCGGTTGAACGGAGGGTACATGGAGAAGCGTCTGGGAGTGGGGAGTGTGCTCGTGTGCTTGGGGAGGTAAGGGGTGGCGAGGTTGGGCCGTAATCGACTGGGGACGGTGGTCGAAGCAGTGGTGCTGCGAGCTCGATTCAGGGCAGCCTGGTGGCGTTCAGGGCGTGGGGTCTGAGGGGAAAGGAAGAGGAGACGCAGGCGGTTAAATGGGCGTGGTCGCGGGGTGGATTAATGCGGCCATTTACGCGAATTGATCGCCGGCGTTACCTGCTGCAACGGCCGGGCGTCGTCTGCGCGAGGAAGAAGATGAGCTGGAGGGGTGGGGTCGGTTGGTCAGCGAGAGAGAGGAGAGGGAAGAAGGGGCCACCAGTCAGTTGCTCTGCGGGTCAGTTAATAGGTGGAAAACGTTTCGCTGAGGGAGAGTGGGAGTGGGCTGGTACTGGGCTTAGTGGGCTTGTCGACTGGGCTGTGTCTGATTCTTATTTTTTTCTTCCTGAAAGTTTTATCTTTTTCCAAATCTATTTTCTGTTTTGAATTTCAAACAACAACTCAACATTCAAATCAATTCAAACATTCACCAAACATTGCAATTGAATTTGGTTCTGTTTAACAACATAAACCAAAGTCCAAAGATCAAAATAATATTTTTATTTTAGGGTCCATTTTTAATTAAATAAATAGACCATTGTTATTAAATCAAATAGATTTTGATTTATTCAAAACTCCATTTTGAAATCTAAAACAATAACAAAACCAAATCAGTAGGTTTTATTTGAGAATATAAAATACTTGGAAAACTTATTTGAATTAAATAAATAAGTTTTGATGGTTAATTAAAATAGTAAAACCTTTATTTATAAAACTTGGATATTAAATCTTTATTACTTTATTTAAATAAACCTTTACTATTTTTCTCAAATAGAAATATTTTATTTCAAAGGCTTGGCCAAGTTTTAATTTGGCTCTTGTTAGAAATAATACTTATTTTATTTCTATCCTTTTCATTTTAAAATCAAGTCTTTTATTAAAAGATTTCAAAATAGTGAATCCAATTATTTTATTTTTCCTTTATTAAATGTTTATATTTTTAAATCCCTTTAGGATTTATCTTGATCAAAATAGGTTTGAAGATTCCCATTTGAATTCAAAAAGTTTCTTCTCACCCTGAAAATCAACAAAGTTTTATTTTTATTCATTTATTTTTCACATTACAAGATTTGGAAAATCCTGGGATGTGACAGGCTACCACCCTTAAAATAAATCTCGTCCCGAGATTTGGGAAAGCTAGGGTTACAAGTAGGCTCAAAACATCTAGGGTACTACCACCCTTAAAAAAAATTCAAACTAAACTATATGTTGGCTTGCTTGGGATTTGGGGAAACTTCTCTGGACAAACATTTGCATTGTGTCCTTGGTTTCCACACTTGACTCATGGGCCAAGGTTGAGATTCTCCATAGGCTTGTTCAATTTGTTCTTCATCTTTTCTGGACAGTTGCTTGCATAATGTCCTGGGTTTTTGCAATTGAAGCAGTTGATGTCTTTGAGTTCTTTACGTGGCTCTTGTGGACAAGTTGCTACATAATGGCCTAGCTCTTTGCAGTTGTTGCACATCACTTGGCCAATCTCCTTATTCTTCTGGTTCTCTGGGCATTCACTGGAATAGTGTCCCATTTCTTTACACTTATGACATTACACATGGCTTTTGTCCTTCTTTTGCTTTTTGGGTTTTTCCAAAGCTAGGAGTGCATCCAGTTCATGTTGTTCATATGTTATCTGGTAGGTAGGAATGTCTACATGTTTCCTGGGCCTTCTTTTGCTCTTCACATGCCCTTTCTTTGGTCCTTTGAATTGGGTTGTTTTTTTTGGAGGTATAAGTGGACCTTTTCCTTTGTCAACAATCTTCTTGGTAGACTTGGATCCTTATTGATGGTTTGCAATCATTTGTTGCACTCCACCTTGTTTCCTTTGTTCTACAATGGAATAGATGGGGCATTGGATAGGAACATGGTTGTTTCCTTCACATAGGTAGCAAGTAGCTTGAGAGGTGGGACATTGGCCAACAGGATGTTTCTCTTCACAGTTGGGGCATTGATCTCCATGCTCCTTGGAAGTATGATCCTTGTCTCCACAAATAATGCAAGCTGGGGATCCATCTAGAATAACATTTCTGTCATCCTTGTTGTCACAAACTCTTTTGGAATAGCTTTCTTCCATTTTGATCATTTGATCAGTCACTTTGAGCATCAGTTGGCCTTGAGTTTCCAAAAATCCTTGTAGTGTTGGATCTTCTCCACTGGTGTTGGCTATGAATTGAGCTGTCACTTGGTTCAACTGGTTCTGGGTTGCTATGAGCTCTTTCATGTTGTCCTCTTGGTTGGTGTTGGTTTCATCAACCTTGAGGTTGGAGTCTCTCGGAGTAGTCATCTGTTTGGGTTGAATGGGAATTAGGTTAGACAAAATATTTCTAAGGAAATAATCCTAATCACACACATCACTATTCACACAAGCAATGTGCAAGAATTCACAAACAACTTTTCACTCAAACAACAAAGTTCAAGCACATACTTAGGCAACAAAATATTTTTGTTACACCACATAAGTTGGTGTGTTTGACTTAACTATAATATGGTGGTCCATCTATATGGTTCACTTGTGATCTTTCCATCATTCTTGGTGGATTCTTCTTACATGAGATCATGGTTTCCTTGAGAAAAACTCTTGGTTACAATAACTTCTAGTGAAATGATCTCTTTCTTATTTTTGCATTCCCTTAGTCTCCATATCTTGAGCAAGATTTCCTTGTTTCACTTGTAGTCCTTAGTGGTATCCAAGTTGGAAGTCCTTGGTGAATATGCTGAAGATGTTGAAGTCATTAGATTTGAAGATGTTGAAGTCATTAGAATCTAGAGTTGATGAAGTCCTTTGCACATGGTGAAATCCTTGGCCATGGGGTAGGTTTGTCCATCATGTTGAAAATAGATGAGATGTAGAATCAAAAATCAAAGTGTTTGAGGAAAGAGTTTACAAGTGTTTTTGTAAATAAGTTTTTGGAACAAGTACAACTCCTATTTTTCTAAGGGTTTTTGTCCAATCCTAGGGTTTACAATTCCTACAGGCAACACAATGCTCTAATACCATCTGTAGAGGGAGTGTCCCAACCTTTATTTAATATAAGGTGGAGTCCCCTGTGTTTACAATGCTAGTCCCTGGATCAATAGCTAGCATCCACAGTTAAGATGTAATATCAAGAAACAAAGGTCATAATATAACTTATAACCAGGAATAACATAATTTTATTACATCTTACATAGCTCATTTGGCTATTACATTACATTGCAGCGGAATAACTATAAGCATGGGGTCCTTCATCTTCAAAGTGCCACAGGCAAATGTTGGTTGTAGACTTTGTAATCCTAATCAATCAATCTTCACTAAAATCAAATCAAACCTGCAACATTACAAGTTACAGCCACAAGGGTCAATACATTTGAATTGTATTGGCAAGTTTCACTACTATGTAGAATATAAGTGGATCCTATCATTACATGCATATTTGGCTAAGTAGAGTTTTAGGCTCATTTGCATAAAGCAATAATTTTATCCTATCTTTTAAAAAAAAGTTTTGATCTTTTGTCACCTCCTTGGAATCCACCAAGTGTCTTTGTTAAAAAAAACTCTTGAGCTCCTTGGTAACCCCAAGTGTTCAAGTTTTCATCAAAATCTCTTGAGTTCCTTGGTAACCCCAAGTGTTCAAGTTTTCATCAAATCTCTTGAGTTCCTTGGTACCCCCAAGTGCATCAAGTTTTATCAAAATCTCTTGAGTTCCTTGGTACCCCCAAGTGCATCAAGTTTTATCAAAATCTCTTGAGTTCCTTGGTACCCCCAAGTGCATCAAGTCTTTGTTGTCACTTAAAAGTTTTTCTTTTAGAAATTGGAATGTCGAGATTTCCCATAGCTTCAAACTTTAGTTGCTCAGTATTGTCCATGACCGGGGACACGGCTAAGTACTTAGATTTTATTATCTTCTACAGAAGTAGTACACTTTACCCACATGTAACAATCTCATCTTGTTGCCACCAGTGGCCACTGGATTAGTACTCACCAAGATGGAGTACTGGCAGATTGAGAATGTGACGAAGTCTTTCCAGAGGGTCCTCCCATACACCATTGCTAGCTTGTCTTCAGTACCCATGTAGGATTCCAGGTCCTCATTTTCAGTAACCTAAAGACAATGCATGGGTCTTCCCAATGTAGTTGACTAAGCCTGAGCCATAAATAGCATGTGGTTGCACACGAAAGCCACAATTGGAGAAACATGTTCAATCTCTAAGTTTCCTGGGTGGTTTTCCTTTGGAGCACAACACAAAGAGATTGCCATAGACATGGTTCCTTTTGTTGCCACCTTCTCCAAAACTCAAAGTATCCTTGTCCACCCAGGTGGTTCATTGAGTCCTTGTTTTATTATATAAAAAAACACAAGTCCTTTTCTCAACTTCATAAAATCTCAACATGTATCTCTTTTCAAAATATAACATGGCTAAGCATGTAACAACTACATAGTTTCCACTAAGGAATGTATAGGGTATCCTATTAGGATTTAGCATAGCATAAGTATAGAAATTCTTTTCATGCATGTTTCAAAATCCACTAAGTATAATGAAAATAGTAGGACTTTAGATGATAGTGTCACTTGCCTTTATTTTGGTAGGGAATGTTGGTTCACTCCTTGATCTTGCTAGTCTCACACTTTTCTAACTTCACTACAATCAATCAGGCAAACACAATATCAACTAGCATTCCAAACCAATAATCAATCAAACAATTCACACACACAAAACAATGGGATCTAAGTCATGCATGCAAGCATGCAAGAGATAGTTTTATTTGCAAAGATGGTTTCCACTAGGCTTCTAAACTTTGTAAGGTTTAAGGCGGTCATTTTCCAAAGTGGCAAAGTCATTTGCAAAAGGGTTTTGTCCACAAACCATTTTTAAGTCCATTCATCATTTTATGTGGTGGAAAAATGATTTTATCAAATCCAAATCTCCATGTTGTTTACCAAATAAGTTGTTGTTTCTCAAAACTTGGTGTTTAGGGTCAGTAGGTTTGATCCAAATCATTTTCCCAAGGTTTTTACTCCAAAAACATTTTCATAACAAAACCATTATTTTTATTTGGCTAGAAATAGGCTAAATCAATTAATCCATCCTAAACTTCACCAAATCCATTTTCAAAACCATGGGTTGGTTCCTAGGGTCAGTAAGTTTACCACAACCCAATTTGAGAAGATTTCAACCTCAAAAACATTTTTGGACAATTTTTCTAATCTAAACAAGCATACAAATGTTTCTGCAAAAACAAACATTTTACCAGAGGCTTTTTACTAAACAAACTGCATGGTTGGCTAGGGCTTGTTCCACTGATTCCAATGATATAAAGTTTATGAATTTTGGACGTGTGGATCAAAAGTTACATGGGTTTCAAGTTTGCATCTAAATCTGTTTTCAAAATTCTGTTTTAAATCGTCTGGTGCCACGCATCGCAATTCTACTGGTTGATACCGATTCGGGCGGATCGGCCTCTGCGGGGCGTTGGATCTAAATAGATGGCACGGTTCAGAACACGTACCCCTTCGCTGTTAAGTGGTTCTATCGTGTCTCTTCGATCTAAATCGAACGGCTCTTATCAATCTTGCCAAGAACTGGCGGCGCTAGCGGTGGCAGACGGCGGTGCTCGCTCGGACGGTGGCTAGTGGCGGTTCTAGGAAGCAAAGAATGGAGTGGGGATGCTCACTGTGATCGCAAGGACGTGGTGATGCTCGGGGCATGGTCGGTTGGTCGAGGGGCGCTCAGGGACTGCAGAAATTCCTCGCCAGAGTGAGGAACGGCGTCGGGCGGCTCTGGTCGTGGTCGGAGTCAACACTACAGATCACAAGGGGGCAAACCGAGAGTATGGTTAGATGCGCATGGTTGAGGTGATGACGCGTGCGTGAAGGAGAAGGAGAGGGGTGGTCGGACACTACCTAGGGAACTCGCCGGAGTAAGGCAGACGCGGCGCCGTGGTCAGTGGTCGTCGAAGTCGACGCTCAGGGGCGCCCGCGGTTGAACGGAGGGTACATGGAGAAGCGTCTGGGAGTGGGGAGTGTGATCGTGTGCTTGGGGAGGTAAGGGGTGGCGAGGTTGGGCCGGAATTGACTGGGGACGGTGGTCGAAGCAGTGGTGCTGCGAGCTCGATTCAGGGCAGCCTGGTGGCGTTTAGGGCGTGGGGTCTGAGGGGAAAGGAAGAGGAGACGCAGGCGGTTAAATGGGCGTGGTCGCGGGGTGGATTAATGCGGCCATTTACGTGAATTGATCGCCGGCGTTACCTGCTGCAACGGTCGGGCGTCGTCTGCGCGAGGAAGAAGATGAGCTGGAGGGGTGGGGTCGGTTGGTCAGCGAGAGAGAGGAGAGGGAAGAAGGGGCCACCAGTCAGTTGCTCTGCGGGTCAGTTAATAGGTGGAAAACGTTTCGCTGAGGGAGAGTGGGAGTGGGCTGGTACTGGGCTTAGTGGGCTTGTCGACTGGGCTGTGTCTGATTCTTATTTTTTTCTTCCTGAAAGTTTTATCTTTTTCCAAATCTATTTTCTGTTTTGAATTTCAAACAACAACTCAACATTCAAATCAATTCAAACATTCACCAAACATTGCAATTGAATTTGGTTCTGTTTAACAACATAAACCAAAGTCCAAAGATCAAAATAATATTTTTATTTTAGGGTCCATTTTTAATTAAATAAATAGACCATTGTTATTAAATCAAATAGATTTTGATTTATTCAAAACTCCATTTTGAAATCTAAAACAATAACAAAACCAAATCAGTAGGTTTTATTTGAGAATATAAAATACTTGGAAAACTTATTTGAATTAAATAAATAAGTTTTGATGGTTAATTAAAATAGTAAAACCTTTATTTATAAAACTTGGATATTAAATCTTTATTACTTTATTTAAATAAACCTTTACTATTTTTCTCAAATAGAAATATTTTATTTCAAAGGCTTGGCCAAGTTTTAATTTGGCTCTTGTTAGAAATAATACTTATTTTATTTCTATCCTTTTCATTTTAAAATCAAGTCTTTTATTAAAAGATTTCAAAATAGTGAATCCAATTATTTTATTTTTCCTTTATTAAATGTTTATCTTTTTAAATCCCTTTAGGATTTATCTTGATCAAAATAGGTTTGAAGATTCCCATTTGAATTCAAAAAGTTTCTTCTCACCCTGAAAATCAACCAAGTTTTATTTTTATTCATTTATTTTTCACATTACAAGATTTGGAAAATCTTGGGATGTGACACGTTAATGTTGAAAATTATCCGTACACTATATAATATAGTAGTAAGATAAGATAAGATAAGAAAATCTCTAACAAAATGGTTTTTTCACATTAGCTTAACCAAACAGTAGTGCATGAGCCTAGAATCATTGAAGGGAAGGTTGTTTACATAGAGTACGACTCTTATTACACAATCATTGAGGTGATTGTTTCTTAAAGTGTATATAACATGTGGTTTGTAATATCCTGTTGATGCTAGTCATAACATGGTGTGAGCATGTCCAAGTCCACCCAAACAAAGCATCAAAGGAGAATACCATAATACTATGCTTTTGTATGTTAAAACAAAGCATGATTCTTTCAAGGCACATTAAGCAATCCTAATTGTTTGGAACAAGTCATGCTACTACAATAATCACTAAGCATAAGGTCAAAACAACATCTAGCATGACATTATAAAGTCTAAGCCACAGTCAAAACAAGCTCCCTTTGTACCACTATAAGCATGAAACTTCCTACTCTTTTCCAATACCAATCAACTTATTTGAAACAACTCACAAACATAATAATCAACAAAGACCAGTGATCTTGTCTCACAAATCCACAAAGAATAACTAAAAACTTCTAAGCATAAAGCATAAGAAAACTAAGGCTAAACACAGTGCTAGCAAAAGTGAACACTCACAGAACAATAAGAGTGAAAACTAGAGTGTTCTAGGCAATGAAAACAGAGTGTATCTCTCTCTAAAAGAAGTGTGCTGAGCTCCAACCAACTTAATCAAGCAAACTAAGTAAACGAAAACCAAAACAAAAACAAAGACGCTCCAAGAACAACACAACTATGCATGAAACAATAAAAACGAAGTGTCTAGAAAGACCTGAGATTTTTATTGATGAAGAAGGGGATGCCCAAGGAATCCCCAAGCTTTGACGCTTGTACCTCTTGAATATTTGTTGGGGTGACACGGGGTGGCATCCCCAAGCTTGAGATTTTGTCCATTCTTCATCTCATTACATCATTCTCTCTCTACACCTAAAATTTTTCCTTCATACAAAACTTCATACAATCTTCATTAGCAACATTAGTGTATTCAAAAGATAATAGACCCTTGGGTTTAGCTTTAGAACAGAAAAACTTTCACTAAAAACACAAGATACTGTAGAAATTCCCTCAAAAATCTCAATTTCCCAAAAAGAACCAAAAAAGAAATCAATAAGAAGCAAATGCAAATAATGGTAGAAATCTGTCAAAACAGACCAGCAGGTAGAAACCAATTTTTTCGAAGACCTTATATTGATCAAATCAAAAAGTGTTGAACTAACGAAAGTTAGCTAACATACTGGGGGATTCATTCGTACATTTTCATCTCAATCCGCCTTACAGAGATTCCTCACGAATTTTTACGGTGGAGCACAAAAATCTGTTTTAGGACAGCAACTCCCCAAATCTTACTTCCCTCTCATTAGAGGTCATTATTGGCACAAAAAGCAAACAAAAAGGATAAGGAGATGTCATTACTGAAGTAATAACTTCCAATACTCAAGGAAACTCTTGGGTTACCTCCCAACAAGTACTTTTCTTTAATGCCTTTAAGTTAGGCTTGATAGTTTGAGAAGATGATCACATTAGAAATATGAATTGAAGTAAAAGAGAGCATCAAGAAGCAAATTCAAAACACATTTAAGTCTAACCCACTTCCTATGCATAGGAATCTTGTAAATAAACAAATCATGAAAGCATTAAGAAACAATCATAGGAAAGCAAAACAAGTGCAACTTCAAGATTTTCAACATAAAGAGGGGAAACTTAATATTATTGAGATGCATAAAACCATGTTTCCCTCTCTCACAATAACTTTTAGTAGAATCATGAATAAAATAACCAATATAACTATCACATAAAACATTCTTATCATGATCCACATGCATAAAATAATTATTACTCTCCACATAAGCATAGTCATTCTTATTAATTGTAGTGGGAGCAAATTCAACAAAATAGCTATCATTGTTATTCTTGTCACCATAATCATCAAATATAGGAGGCATATTGTAATCACAATAAATCTTCTCCTCAATAGTAGGTGGACTGAAAATATCATACTCATCATTGTAATCATCATAAATTGGAGGTTTGGTATCATCATAAGCAATAGAATAGCTATCTTCCAAAGCTGGGGAACTAAAAAGATCATTTTCATAAAAACTAGCTTCCCCAAGCTTAGACTTTTCCATAGCATTAGCAATAATGGTGTCCAAAGAATTCATACTAATAACATTGCTATTAGCATGCAAATACAGCTCCATAGGTTTTTTAATTTTCTCTTCAAACACTTCATGTCCTAACTCAAGATAGATATTATAAAGCTCTCTAATTTTTTTGTTATTGTTTTCCATTAAGCCTAACTAGTGAAAACAAGAAACAAAAAGACAAAATTGCAGAATCTAAAGGAAATACCTTCGAGCACTCACACCGGAGAATGTGAGTACCTTTTACCTTACCTCCCCGACAACGGCGCCAGAAAATAGCTTGATGTATATGCACTTCTATTCTTGTAGACAGTTGTTGGGCCTCCAAGTGCAGAGGTTTGTAGAACAGCAGTTGGTTTCCCTTAAGTGGATTACCCAAGGTTTGTCGAACTCAGGGAGGAAGTGGTCAAAGGTATCCCCTCTCAAGCAACCCTGCAATCAAGATACAAGAAGTCTCTTGTGTCCCCAACACACCCAATACACTTGTCAGGTGTATAGGTACACTAGTTCAGCGAAGAGATAGTGAAATACAAGTGGTAACGGTGCCAGAAAATAGCTTCTGACCTGTTGTTGCTGACTAAAGGCAAGCTAAACAAAGATGGAAGCAAGCAAACATGCAACAGATCTAGATGCAAACAGTGTTTCAATGCTTAGAAACAAGTCCTAGGGATCATACTTTCACTAGTGAACACTCTCTCATATAAATATCCTCTCTTCATGATACTACTCTTAACTAATCTCCGGTTGAATACTCTAATCCACGGTAGGGACTTCCCCAATATAGATAACCCCACACTGTCACCTTGAGCGCTAGATGGTTCCAACAAACACCACAACTTCATAGAGACATCCAACTCCAAATATAACTCATGAATATATATGTAATCTAGATTAAGTGCCACACACGGCGTGCACGCTGTCACTATCACACACGTGGGGAAAAGCAGGGATCTATTAAAGCACTTGAGTAGCAAAGTAGATCTACTTGATTACAAATCTCATGACCACAACATGATCATGCATAGAGAGAGATATGAACACATAGCTACCGGTAGAGCCCTTAGCCTCGAGAGAGAACTACTCCCTCCTCATCATGGGAATCAGCAATGGTGATGGAGATGGTGGTGGAGATGGATGGAGATGGCTTCGGGGGCACTTCCCTGTCCCGGTAGGGTGCCAGAACAGAGACTTTCTGTCCCCCGAATCTCCCCTTCGATGGCGGCGGCGCTGTGGAGGTTTTCGTGGCTTTCTGGTCGATTCCCTAGGGTTTTTAGGTCGGAGGCTTCTTATAGGCGAAGGAGGCAAGGTCGGTGAAGGGCTAGGGAGCCCACACCCCTTGTGGGTGCCACCAGGGCTGGCCCGCGCCTAGGGAGGGTGCGACCACCCTGGTGCCCCCCTCCACCTCTGCTTTGTGGTTCCGTGTTGCTCCGGGGAAAATAGGAAGATTGGCTTTTGTCCCGTCCAATTCCGAGAATATTGATTTTCTGCCTTTTCGAGAACTAAAAATAGAAGAAAACAGGCAACTGGCACTATGGCATCTTATTAATAGGTTAGTTCTAGAAAGTGTATAAAAATACCTCAAAGTGTAGACAAAACATAAGACAAATGATATAAAACAAGCATGGAACATCAAAAATTATAGATACTTTTCCGACGTATCATTAATCCATAGTGCGGTGACACTAACATGCTCTACCGCCACCGCCGAACATGTGCATCCTTTTTTGGTGGTGCCGGAATAGATCGAGAGGTGGGGATCCCGGTTGAAACGTTGTAAACGTATCTATAATTTTTTATGTTCCATGCTTGTTTAGTATCTACTTTGCTTTGCTTTGTCTACAATTTGAGGTATTTTTATATGTTTTCTGGGACTAACCTATTAACAAGATGCCACAGTGTCAATTGCCTGTTTTCTGTTGTTTTTTGTTCCAGAAAAGTCAGAAAAAGAATATTCTCGGAATTGGACGGGACAAAAGCCAAAGTAAATATTTGACCAAGGAGAACGCGGAGCAAGAAGACGAGATGGAGGAGGGCCTCGAGGGGCCCACACCCCCTAGCCGCATGGCCAGGCCTGGCCCGTGCCTGGGGGGTGCAGCCACCTCGGTCTCCCCTTCGCCTATAAGAAGCCCCCGATACCTAAACCCTAAGTACCTGATCAGATCTCCACAAAAAAGTACGTAGCCACCGCCACCATCATCCCTAGATCGGGGGGATCTGAAGGTCTTCTTGGAACCCTGCCGGAGGGAAGAGATCATCCCGGAGGCATTCTTCATCACCATGCTAGCCTCCGGTATGATGCGTGAGTAGTTCCACCTTGGACTATGGGTCCATACAGTAGCTAGATGGTTGTTTCTCCCCCTTTGTGCTACCATGTTTAGATCTTGTGAGCTCCGTTCATGATCAAGATCATCTATTTTTAATCATGCATGTTTTGTTTGTGGGGATCCGATGGATATTGAGATTACTATGTCAGATTGGTTAATATTCTATCATGTCTGTGTTGTTTGAGATCTTGCATGCTCTTTGTTTCTAGCTGCTTTCTTGGCCAAGTAGATGCTAGTGACTCCAAGAGGGGGTATTTATGCTCGATAGTGGGTTCATGCCTCTATTGAATCTAGGGAAGTGGCAGAAATCTATAAGGTTGTAGATGTGATGTTGCTACTAGGGAGAAAACAACGATCTTTTGTTCATGGAACAATTGTATTGTTTACTTTACACACCTTGCTTAAAGAAGTTATCCGTTGCTTGTAACTTAATACTGGAGGGGGTTCGGATGATAACCTGAAGGTGGATTACTAGTCATAGATGCAGTTGGATGGCGGTTTATGTATATTGTTGTAATGCCCAATCAAATCTCATAGGATCATGAATGTCTAGTATTGCATTGTTATGCCTTGCCCTGTCTTGTCAATTGCCCCGCTGTAATTTGTTTACCTAGCATGTTAAGTTGTTATTCTTAAGGAGAACACCTCTAGTGAACTATCGACCCCGGTCCAATCTTTACCATTGATACATCTTCCACTGTTACTGTTTACTTTCTGCAAGCCACCATTACCTTCCACACCATACAGTTAATCCTTTGTTTTCAGCAAACTGGTGAGATTAACAACCTCACTGTTCGTTGGGGCAAAGTCTTGAGTTTGTGTTGTGCAGGTTTCCAAGTTACTAGCAACACCTTTGAGTCGTTTCCTTCCTCCTACTGGTTCGATAACCTTGGTTTCTTTCTGAGGGAAGACTTGCCGTTGTGCTCATCATACCTTCCTCTTGGGGGTTTCCCAACGAAGCTCTACAGTGATCTGAGCCGCATCAACGAGTTTTCTGGCGCCGTTGTTTGGGAGGCTAAGGACGGCTTCACAAGGGGAGTCCTTCACAACATTTATCTTTACTTTGTTTTGTTTTGCTCAGTTTTGTTTGCCTTGTTTTTTTGCTTATTTTTATCAAAAACTCCAAAAAAAAATAGTTTTGTTTGGTTTGTTTTTTCTTATCAAAAACACAAAAAAATTAGTTCCTACTCTAGTTGCTGATGCTGTTGGTTTGCTCTACTTTTTCAAAAATGAACTCTGCTGATAACACCAAGTTGTGTGACTTCACTAGCACAAACAACAATGATTTCCTGAGTACACCTATTACTCCACCTGCTCCTGATGCTACCTTTTATGAAATTAAGCCTGCTTTGTTGAATCTTGTGATGAAAGAGCAACTTTCTGGTGCTAGTTCTGATGATGATGCGGCCTACCTCAATAACTTTGTAGAACATTGTGAGATGCAAAAATATAAGGATGTAGATGAAGATATTATTAAGCTCAAATTCTTTCCTTTCTCCTTGAGAGGAAAAGCTAAAGAATGGTTGCTATCCTTGCCTAGAAATAGTATTGATTCTTGGATTAAGTGCAAAGATGCTTTTATTGGAAAATACTATCCTCCTGCTAAGATTATATCTATGAGAAGTGAAATAATGAAATTTAAACAACTTGATAATGAACATGTTCCTCAAGCTTGGGAAAGAATGAAATCTTTGGTAAAGAATTGTCCCACTCATGGACTGACTGCTTAGATGATTATCTAGACTTTTTATGCAGGTTTAAAATTCTCTTCAAGAAATCTGTTGGATTCGGCCGCTGGAGGTACCTTTATGGCCATTACCTTGGGTGCTTCAACAAAGCTCCTTGATAATATGATGGCCAACTATTCTGAATGGCACACTTAGAGAGCTCCACATGGTAAGAAGGTAAATTCTATTGAAGAAACCTTCTCTTTGTGTAACATCCCAGGATTAGCACCTCAAAATAGACAGGACACAGGTGTGTGCATTGCATTCATGCATCAGAAAATCTGGCGAATTTTCACGCAAAACTAAAAAGAGCTATAGAGGGATTGAGATATCTCTTGCTCTGATGAAAACATCAGGGCAGGTGCGATGCATTCCGACATGACCTCTATTGTACTCTTGTGTTTGAGGGGAAGGAAATTCAAATATTCAGTTGATGAATCTGAATTCTAAAAGAATTTGAAATGGAATAATAATTGGAAACTAAATTGTAATGGAAAATAAGAGGTGAACTCTTATTTATAAACAAGGTATAATCTTTTATTCAAATAGAAAATATAGTGGAAATTTAAATAAAATTAAATGAGTAAATGATTAATGTAATATGATATTACAATATGAAATAATAAACAAGAATTGATAAAGAATAATCTTATTCACATCACACATTATTATATTATCTTTACAATTAAGAACCAAAGGGATAATAAGATAATGAAATAGAGAGGTATCATTTTATTACAAACGTATAATCATTACACTATTTTTATTAAGTTCCAAGAATAATTGAACACTTTGTTATAGAATACAATGTTTCATTGTCATTACAATAAAAGAATAAAAGTAAATTATTATAAAACAAATAAATATAAAAATGAATTATATAAATAAATAACTAAAAGGATTCTTTATTACAAGCATATATAAATATTACATTGTCTTTGCAAATGCATTATAAAATAAAAAGAAAACTAGTACACTTAATTGAATAAAGTAAACAATACAATATTTCTTTACAAAGGAAGAATGAATAAATAAAAAAGAAATCTTTTATTACAATTATACAATGCTTATTACTTCACAAAAGAAAAGGTTAATTAAAAAAGAATAAAGTAAAATTTAAAACTAAAGTCATCTTCATCTTCTAAATCCACTCTTTATATTCCTGATTCTTGATCCCTGCAAAACAACACAAAAGATAACAAAAAATAAAGAATAAAAGAAAGGTTAGTAAATTACTTTTACTCTCAGATTGGGCATACAAATGATATGCTTTGGCTCATCATTGAGTATGGGTTAAAAGGGCCACATAGGATCTGTTCTTATCAAATTTAGGCTTCAGCCTTGAGCATCATTAGCCTAGAGATAATATCCCACTTGACAAACACCAAAAATAAAGCTTATCTTGGGATAAGGTCAAGTCAGTCGAGCTTATCAACATGGAAAATATCTCAGCACTGAAAACTAGTAAAAATATAATATCTACCTAGTAAAAATATAATATTACTTGTTCAAGATGGATAAAATACAAATAAATATTAATAATATTAAATCCTAAGTGAAATTTCAGGAAAAAAGGAAAAGTCTTAAAAATCATTAAAAAATCAGGTTTGTGCAGTAAAACCAATCCATCATTGTATAAAAATGTTAACTTAGAATTTTACAAATAAAACTTACAAACAATTAACTAAGTACATTTAAACCTTGGGGGAATTTTATAAAAACAAGAATAATATTTAAAAATAAATAAAATTCATTTCGAAGATCCTAAATAAATATAATTTACTAGAAAAATATTAATTATCATATTCCAAGACATTTTAAGATTTTTAGGTAATAAAATTTATTTACCTATTTTACTAAAACAAGATAACTATTTTGTTAATTCATTAAAATTATTTCCTAAGTAAGAAATAATCTCATCTCTTTATAAAACACTAAATTCTAAGTCTAAATCTATAGTATGATTCATAATAAAACTTAAATGTAAATTGTTAACTTTATAATACCCTTTTGAAACCTTTAATCAAATTTAAACCAAACATTCACTTAAATACCAAATAAATTATCTCATACCTTAATCACACTGATCATTAATCTAAAACTTAGGAGTAATTAAAACATATTAGACTTTAAGCGTATTTGTCAATTAAAAGTTAACTTTAGTCTCAAAAATCTTATAACATCATGTCTAATAAACTACTTATGTTTTTATAGTTAACTTTGGTCTATTTCAATTAAGACATAATACATATCAAGTCCAAACTAATCAATCAAATACCAGAAGGCATTGATCACATTCCATTAACAATAAAAAATTGCTTAAACATTATAAAGGAAATATTTTTAAAAATGTTATTCTTTTTACCACTTGAAATAACAATCTTATAATAAGTTCTTCAACTCTTAACAACTTAACCCCAAGGACTTTTATCATAGTCACCAAATGACAGTTAACCATAATCACATTAATTTATACTTTACTTGTATACTTAGGATTGATAACACTTAAGTTCTTTATAAGTGACATTACTTGTAAAGTAAAATTTGAAGATAAACAATTATAGTGTAAACAATCTTGAGTAGCATTCCATATGTGTATATCTTGTTGTTGTACACCATTATATTTACATGATGTGTCACACACACTCACAAGCCTTAATAAGAAGCACAAGTGTGAAACTTATATAAAAGGACAACACATTCTAAAGAAATCATTTCCCGTATCCAAACCCTAGAACAACGTTATCCCCGGGATTCACGTTTATCAAGTGCATTACATTACTTATGCATAATAGCATCTTGCTTCTTTAAACATTAGTCCTTACCGGACCAATGATGCTAATTTCAGATATTGGATCTTTTATATTGTCTCGAAGATCGTGAGTGCATAATCTTGCAATCACAAAAGGCAAGTTCACACTTGCTCATGTCCTTTGATTATTTTCTGTAAAGTATTTTGCAAATCCAGTGTTGTCATCTGACGAGGTTTCGACTCGTCAATGCCTCCTTGGTGCAATCAAAAAGGGCTGGACTAGGTATGCTGAGGTCACGCACCCGTAGGGTACAACCATGTCAGTAGCCCCCGAGTGATCAGTCGAATCATAGATTCGGCTGAGGACTCTTCAATCCTTCGGGTGCAACTATGTATTAATAGTATGTGTGTAGTGATCATTGATGCGTGTGCCTGACTCACCCGACGGATCAGGGTCAGTTAACTGTCTTAGGACGAAACAACACGATCTTCCTCAGGTTCGAGTCCCTCAACTCGAAACTGGAACATATGTTGGCGTAATTCGACTCAGGCCACAGAGGACTTACAGAAGTAGAATTCCAGTGAATTCAATTGATGTACCCAATGCGTCCGTCGGGCTTTTTCATCATACCTGTTAGCACGGGTTTTTACTAGCAGAGCACAGTCGTGTGCATTGCCAGGCCATCAGACGATATCTGTAGGTCTTATCTTTGCATCGCAGACACAGCATCCGAATATTTGTCACCGCGGAGGTGTTCCGGGTGGCCAAGGAGGACGTTGCTCACTTAGCGTTGATTGGGGAAGAGTTGCCGAAAAGTTTTGCATACTGATCCGAAAGATCACAGTCGAAGATTTCATAGGATGCGTGACCAGCGCTCCCTATGGGAGTAGCCCCCGAGTGTCTGTTCGAGTCGTAGAGTCGAGCGGAGACTTTAGTTCAAACATTGCTCAGTTGTTAAGTCCGTAGGACACAAAAAATTTCGGATGCTTAAATCCATCCTCCCTATGGGAGTAGCCCTCGAGTCCATAGTGGAGTCGTAGACTTGACGTAGGACTCGAAGATATATGTTGTCTTTATTTGTCTTTCGGGTGCGCGGCCAGCGCTACTAATAGGAGTAGCCCCCGAGTATTTAGTCGAATCGAAGATTCGAGTGAGTACTCTTAGCTGTGGAGCCGAAGAATTGTAGTTGGTGCTAGTATAGCTTTTGATGACATCATTGCTGACGATCAATGACCTCAAGCGTCTGCTACGCCAGAGATGACTTGACTGGACGAAACGTGGGTCCCACTTGCTGACCTTGAATTGACCGGTCACGCGCGGCGTGGAGATAATTACGGCGTCTCCTCGATTTCCGCGCGTAGTGGATGGCGTGGTAACGACGGTTCGTTGTGATGCTGACACGTGTACGGTCAGATCTGCCGTTGGCGCTAGGTCTTCTGGATGGACGGCTGCCGTGCGTCGTCTTCGTCGTTATAATCATTGGGGAAAGCCACGGTTTGTTTTCACCGCATCAGTTCTTTTTTTCACTGCCTCCTTGTGCTCTAGCAATTCTTGCTGCGCATTGGGATTTCCTTCCACATTTCCATCTTCGCTTCTGCGCTTTCACCGCCGGCGCCAGCGCAGCGCGATGGGGAAACCGAAGAAATCGTCATCTGCAGTTGGGACCAGCGCCACCGGAGGAAAGAAAGGCGCCACCGCTACCCGTGTCACCGACGGAAGCTGGCGGCGATCAGAGACGCGGGAGAGCGATCTCCGCAAGCTTCGCGAGCGAGGTCTGATCCCGCAAGATAGGGAGGCCGTCAGACTCCCGGCAATGAGGTAATCCCCCGTCCCCCAGCTGGGTATCGGGTTATGTTTCTTGCCATCGTTATGCGTGGGCTTTCCTTCCCAATCCACAACTTCCTCCGCGAGCTGATCTTTCTCTATGGCAACCAGCTTCATCATCTGTCTCCCAATTCGCTTCTCCATATTGCTTGCTTCATCACTTTTTGCGAGTGCTGGCTCGGCATTGAGCCGCACTTTGGCCTCTTCCGGAAACTTTATTCCGTGAAGAGGCAGTCTGGTTCGGATGGTGTGTATCCCATTGGGGGTTGCATCATCTCCCTTAGTCCCAATCTTCTTTTCTTTTCCTTTTCCATGTATGAATCTGTCCAGTACTGGCGGAGGCGATGGTTTTACATCCGCGACTCCGTAGTGCCTGGGCAAGATTTTGGTCTTGTTCCTTTTGACCCCTCCCAGATAATCGAGCCAAAAAGATCCTGGAAAAACCAGATTTTGGATGGCGAGACAGAGGAGATAGAGGCCCTTTACCGTCGGGTGGAGGGTCTCCAGCTGATTCCGAAGAAGGAGGTGAACGGTGTGGACATCATCCGGACGTTTCTTGAGCGTCGGGTGCAGCCTCTCCAAGCGAGGGCGCACCCGATGTTTCTTTATTCTGGGCGCCGTGATCCGACGAGGGTTTCGGCTGAGAAAATCTCCAAGGGGGATCTTGACAGGACCCTTCGCGCGCTGCTGAAGTTCAAGGCCGGAGAGAAAATCCCGGGGAAGTCGCTAACTCCTCCGTTTTCTTCAACGTTGGCCGTTCCGCAGGTGTAGATTCGTGCGCGCAGCGCTTTTTTTTTGTTGACTGCGTATTTGTTTCCTTTGTTTGCTAACAAAGTCCCTTCTGGTTTTTGCAGAGCTTCAAGGTGCCAGGCATGGTACCGCTTTTGCCCGAAAAGTATCCGAATGCCCCGGATAATGAAGTGGTGGAGTCCGTGTCTGAACTGCCGTCGGCGCGATCTTCGGCCGAAGATGCCGACGAGTCGAATGAGGACCATACGCGAAAACGATCACGGAGCTCCAGCGAGTCTTCGGATGCCTCGACTCCTCCGACTCCCAGAAACCCTCTGTGCCTTGAACGTCATAGTGACGGGCATGGAGGTTCTTCCTCTCCCATTCGTGCCATTCCTGTGCGGGCTGTAGCACCGCACCCGCCAGCGAAGCCGAAGAAGGAAGAGAAGAAGGAAGAGAAAAAGGAGGAGAAGGAGGAGGAGAAGAGAGCCCGAAGAACTCCTCCTATCTTCGACCTGAGCTCCCTGGGCTCGTAAGTTTCTTGTTGTACTATTGTCCTTTTTCCTTCATGATTTTTGCACTTGTGCTGATTTCTTCGTATGCAGGCATTCCTCCCACGATTCCTCCAGTGATGGTGCGCGGGAGATGATGGGGGAGTCGAAAATTGCGTCTCCTCCTCCTCAGACGGTGGCGACTTCGGGTGGCGTGGCTCTGGATCCTCCGTTGCAGGAGGTGCAGGTGGTTGCGCCTCAGAATTTCACCAGCGAGCCTTCGGAGTCGCCATCAGAGCATGTAAGTACCTCTTCTTTGTACCACGGGGGGAGCCCCCGGGTGTCTGAAAAATTACTTGTCTTGTTCTTTTTGCGAATCTTCGGGGTGAATCCCCCGAGTGTCTTCGCGTTCGAGTGTTGCCTTTATTCCTTAATGCTGGGCGCAGCCCCCAAGTCCTTTTTTCTTACTGGTGTTTCTTTTTCCTGCAGCCTTTTGTGGAGGAGGCCAAGCGGCTGGTGCAGGAGCGCCTGGTGCTAGCGGCTAACCTCCAACAGCTTCAAGGTACTTGTTTGTTGTTGGTGCATCTTTCATTTATTCTAGCCCTGTTCTCTGACATTTGCTTGTTTCGAATGCAGAGGAGCATAATAAGTCTCTCCGTGAGGTCGATGCTCTCAAGAAGAGCCTCGGTCAATCGGAGAAAAAGGCCGAGGCCGCCGTTGGTGCGAAGGAACGCCTCGAGCTAGAGCTGACCAAGGCGGCCGAAGCTAAGGAGAGTCTGCAGCAGGAGGCCGTGGACCGTGAGGAGCAGCTGGCCACTGTTGCGGCTACGCGCGAGAGGGAGGTGGCAGACAAGCTCATGGCTGTTGCCAAGGCTGTTTCAGGTAAGTGTTGTATTTGTGCTTCTTTCTTCTTGTCTTCTTCTGTGTTGCTTTTCGTCATGTCCTCCTTTTTTTGTCTCAGATGCCGCAGGCATCGAGTTTGACCGGAGTGCTCTAGAGCACGGTAGTGCTCTAGATGATGCTACTGCAGCGGTCGAAGATCGCTGCAGCACCGTTGTCGGCTCCCTTTCTAAGGCGAAGGAGGTCCTTGGCTGCTTCTATAGGGAGCTTGTCCCTAAGGGCGCGGCCCTCGATGATGTGGATGCTCTGGCGGAGGCTTTGTCAGCCGAAGCGCCTGCGGCGTACAAGCGCAAGCAGAAGGGCATCGGCGCTTCCGTCGGGCTAGCGATGGCTTTGGCGGCTGGAGCGGAGCTGGACCTGCCCCAGATCACCTCCCGGATGCCAACGACTGCAGATGGATCCGAGGTAGCCTTTGCTTCCTACTCTGCTCGCTGCAAGCGATATGGGCTGAAGCTCATTGATTTGCTGTCTGAGTATGCACTACGGCAGCAGGGTGGGGCCAAAGCTAGGCAGTCCGGCTCCGAGGCGACTCAGGGTGCCGTGTCTTAGGCGTTGTAGACGTAGGATATTTTGTAGTCTACTTTTTGCTGTAAATATTTTGATGAACACGATTCTTGTGTCACATAGTGGCCTTTTATGTGCTTGAATGAATTCGCCTGAGTTGTGCTCGACCACCGTCTGAATGTTTGTGTCCTGTGCTTTTCTGCTGTTCTAGGTCCCTTCGGGTGCTGACCCTGTTGACACCTCGCCTGCAGCGCAGCTGCGTCCATCTTTGGATGCTTCCTCGCAACTCACTTTTCTTCGGGATCGTGTTCGTAGTCTTGAGAAGGAGTTGCTTGGATTGCGAGGTCACGCCGATGTTTGGAAGTCCAAGGCGGATCGTGGTGCAGCCAAAGAGGAGTACTTGATGGCGGAACTGCTTCGGCTGTCTGAGCAGCTTCAGTGTAAGTTGCTCTTTGTTTCGAGCTGCAGCTCAGTTCTTCGAGTGAGCCTGCTGGATTTGCCTCTTATTTTGTGCAATTGTCGCAGGTGCTAACCTTGCTCCTAGGGAAGAGAAAGAGCGTGTTGCTGTTCGGGTCAATTGCTTGACTCAGCAGGACATGGAGGCTGGCGGATTCTTCTGGATGGATCGTGATCGCGCCATGGCTCTGGCGACGATGCAGGATCGTGTGCACCAAGTTTCGCGGGTGCTTCGCCAAGTGCAGACGTTGCTTTCCTCGGTGTTGCACGTCATGTTTCCTTTGGATGCCGTACCGACGAGTCTTGCGGGTCTTCTGTCGAAGTTTCGAAGCGTGAGCAATGTCAAGGAGTTGGTGCGGCAACAGCTCGTCGCCGGAGTCAAGGTTGCGTTGTCTCTTGTGAGGCTGCACCGGCCTAATATAGATTTGGCTATTGTGGCAGCTGGGCCACCTCTTCGGCCGGATGGTGGTGACTGGGACATGCGGCCACATGACGCATCTGTAAGGCAGTATGCCGAACAGGTCATAGATTTGTTTGAGCAGCGTGCTCAGGTTATTCTTCAACATAGGTAGTACCTGTAAAAAGAGATAAATGTAAAATTTGTATATTTTGACTGGGCGTGTTGTGCCCTTTGTAAAGGTTTGTTTGTTGTAAGCACGCAGCGCTTTGTTTGAGTACGTGTCCTTTTCGTTTGCCTGACGTTGTCAGCTACTCAGGTGTACACGCGTGATCCTCAGTCGATGAAATCGTGAGGTGGGGGGAGCCCCCGAGTGCGTTTGTAGTATAAAGTAAAGTTTGCAAAATAGCGAACTGAAGTTTGGGCGAGACACTTAGCTTTATTTATATCGTAATGGAGGAAGTACATTGTTCGGCTGAATAGCCTTGGCTGCAAGCCTTATTGCAAGTAAAGGGGGTGGGTAACTAGGGGTAGAATCGTCGCAAGTGCGAGATGTTCCATGGGTTAGAGTATGTGACTCCAGACTCCACGTGCTTGAGGCGATAGGCGCCATCTGGGATGACTTCGGTGATGACGTAGGGTCCTTCCCATGGTGACTCGAATTTTGTCGGTCGCTCTTGCTTGAGTCACAAGACGAGGTCTCCTTTGACGAAGGACCTGGGGCGAAGCCGGCGGCTGTGGTAGTTGCGGAGACTCTGCTGGTACACCGCTGATCGAGCTGCTGCTATGTCTCTTGCTTCGTCGAGTGTGTCGACGGCATCTTCGAGTGCAGCCGTGGATTCGGCTTCGCTATAAGCGACGACCCGGGGGGCCTGGTGGCGTACTTCGGCTGGTAGCACGGCTTCAGCTCCGTGCACCACGAAGAATGCTGTGTAGCCTGTGGAGCTGTTTGGCGTGGTTCGTAAGCTCCATAGGACAGATGGTAGCTCTTTCGTCCAAGCTCCTGCTTTCCGTTCGAGTGGACTCATGAGGCGCTTCTTGATGCCGGCACCGATTAGGCCGTTGGCCTTTTCCACTTGCCCGTTCGTTTGCGGGTGTGCCACTGATGCGTACGTGATGTTGATCCCAAGGCCTTCGCAGAAGTCCTAGAATTCCTTGGAGATAAAGTTCGATCCATTGTCGGTGATGATGTTATGCGGTACGCCGAACCTGTAGACAATGGACTCGAAGAACTTGATGGCAGTTTTTCCCTTTTGGTTGGTGACGGGCATGGCCTCGATCCACTTGGTGAATTTGTCGACTGCGACTAGGAGGTAAACGTGTCCCCCTTTCGAGGACTTTGGCAGTTTGCCGATCATGTCGAGGCCCCATTGAGCAAAGGGCCAAGCTATAGGTATGGGTCTGAGCTCTGACCCGGGTGCGTGCGGTTTGTCGGCGAACCGTTGGCATCCATTGCATCTTCGGACGATGTCCTTTGCGTCGCTCATGGCCGTTGGCCAGTAGAATCCGGCCCGCAGAGCTTTGGCGACTAGAGAGCGGCTGCCTGCGTGATGGCCGCAGATGCCCTCGTGGATGTCTTGGAGGATGGCCTTCCCGTCATCCATGGTGACGCACCTTTGCAGTACACCCGTAATACTGCGCTTGTACAGCTCGCCATTGATGGTGGTGAAGGCTTTCGACCGACGAGATATGCGCCGGGCATCTGTCGGGTTGTCAGGCAGTTCTCAGTTTATCAAGAACTGTAGGTATGGTCGCGTCCAAGTTTCTTCGACTGCCATGACCTGCATTAGGTTGACCATGGCTACCTCTGTGTCCAGTTTTTCGGGTCCTTCATGTCCTTCAGGCAGCATAGCCCCCGAGTGTTCTGCTTCTTCGGGTGATCCCTTAGGGAATTTCCGCTTGATGGATGGCACGCAGATCTGTTCGAGGAACACACCTGGTGGCACCTTCGCGCAGGTGGAGCCGATGTTGGCGAGTCTGTCGGCCTCCTCGTTGCTTTCTCTTCTGACATGCCGAAGCTCGCAGCCGTCAAATTCTCCTTCGAGTGCGTTGTAGAGTGCGCGGTACGCGATCATGTTTTCGGCGTGTGCGTCGCACTCATTCATCGTCCGCTGGACTACGAGGTTGGAGTCACCGTAGATGACCAGGCGCGTTGCGCCGCATATCTTTGCCATCCTCATGCCGTGGATGAGGGCTTCGTATTCGGCCTCGTTATTAGAAGCTCGGAATTTCATCCGAAGGACGTACTTCATCGTGTCGCCTTGCGGGGAGGTCAGTATGACTCCTGCCCCTGCTCCAGCTTCTCGCTTGGAGCCGTCGAAGTGCATCGTCCATGACTGCGACATATCTGGGGTGTCTGGCAGCTGCAGCTCCATCCAATGTACCAGGAAGTCCGGAAGGACTTGAGATTTGATTGCGAGTCGCTTCTCGTAGATGATATCTAAGGGTGACAGCTCGATGCCCCACAGGGCCACGCGTCCTGTGGCCTCTGGATTATTCAGGATGCTGTTCAGGGGTGCCTCGTTGACGACCATCACCTGGTGCTCCTGGAAGTAATGGCTCAGCCGTCGAGCCGTCATGAACACGCCGTAGGCGAGCTTCTGGTAGTGAGGGTACCTCTGCTTTGTTGGTGTCAATACCTCGCTGAGGTAGTAAATTGGGCGCTGGACCCCATGGGTCTTGCCTTCTTCGGGTCGTTCGACCACGAGTACGGTGCTGACCACCTGGTGTGTGGCTGCTATGTACAGCAGCAGAGGCTCGCGCTCCTTTGGCGTGACCAAGACGGGCGAGGTGGAGAGGAGCCGCTTGAGGCTTTCGAATGCATCGTTGGCTTCTGGTGTCCACTCGAACTTGTCTGCCTTGCACAGCAGTTGGTAGAATGGCAGGGCCTTCTCGCCCATGCGGCTGATGAATCTGCTTAGCGGCGCTATTCGCCCTGCGAGCTGCTGGACGCCTTTGAGGTTTTTCGGCTTCTCCATTGCCATGATGGCTCTGATTTTCTTCGGGTTCGCCTCGATCCCTCGCTGAGAGATGAAGTACCCAAGCAGCTGACCGATGGGACGCCGAAGGCGCACTTTTCCGGGTTGAGCTTGATCCTGTAGCGATCAAGGTTGTCGAACGTCTCGCGGAGATCGTCGATAAGTGTTCTTCCCTCTTTGGTTTTTATCACTATGTCGTCAACATAGACTTGGACGTTGCGGCTGATCTGGTCCTTGAGGCAGGCCTGCATGCATCGCTGGTACGTAGCACTTGCGTTCTTTAGCCCGAAGGGCATTGTGTTGTAGCAGAATACCCCGAACGGTGTGATAAACGCCGTTTTCTCTTGATCTTCGACCTTAAGTCGAATTTGGTTATAGCCTGAGTAGGCGTCGAGGAAGGAGAGTTTCTCACAACCTGCAGTCGAATCGATTATCTGATCGATCCGAGGAAGAGGGAAGTGGTCCTTTGGGCAATGCTTGTTTAGTGACGTGAAATCCACGCACATCCGCAGGATGTCCGTGTCCTTCTTTGGGACCATGACTGTGTTTGCCAGCCACTCGCTTTCCTTGATTTCCCTGATGAAGTCTGCAGTGAGTAATCTGTTGATTTCCTTGCCGATGGCTTCGGCTCGTGGTTCGGACAGTCTCCGGATGGACTGCTTGACTGGCTTGGTGTCTGGAAAGACGTTGAGTGTGTGCTCGGCGAATTCCCTGGGAACTCCTGGCATGTCCGCAGGACACCAGGCAAAGATTTCCCAGCGCTCACGGAGGAATTCGACGAGCGCGCCTTCCTATGCGGGGCTGAGATCATTGGCGATCAGCGCCGTCTTGGAGGCGTCAGTCGGATGGACTTGCACCTTCTTTGTGTTGACGGTGGAGTCGAAAGACATGTCAGGTGTGTTTTGCCTTGTGACTGGGGGTGCCCCGTTATCCGTCACCTCGCGGAGCCTTACGAGTTCGTCTTGCATGCCGAAATACCGGGAGATTTTGTTGAAATCCATGTCGCATTGGTCCGATCGGGTGAAGCTCCCGTGGACTGTAATGACGCCCTTCGGCCCTGGCATCTTGAGTAGTAGGTATGCGTAGTGTGGGACAGCCAGGAACCTTGCGAATGCTACACGCCCAAGGATGGCGTGGTATTGTGATGGCCAGTCCACCACTTCGAATTCGAGTCACTCCTGCCAGAAGTTGTCCGGCTTCCCGAAGATGACGTCGAGCCCTATTTTGCTCAGGGGGAATATGCCCTTCCCTGGAACGATGCCGTGGAACGTTGTGTCTGACTGTTCCAGGATGCATTGCGGGATCCGCATTGCCGCTAGAGTGCTTGCGAACATTAGGTTAATGCCGCTGCCGCCGTCCATGAAGACGCGACTCATCTCGAAACCTCTGATCTGCGTCTCTAGCACCAGGGCGGCATGACCTGGGCGAGGGATCTGGCAAGGGTGATCCGCACGAGTGAATGTGATGCAGGACTCCGATCCGCTGAGGTACTCAGGGATGGCAGGTGGGGTTGTCACGGCCAGGTTGATTTGTCGGGTGATTTTCTTCTGCACCCTATTCGTGGGGCATCCCTTCTGGATCATCATCAGTGCTCCTTTCGGTGGGGGTACCCGTTCCCAGCGTTGTTATGTACGGGTGCGACTGGTTGGTTTGGGCCTCCGATAGGCGGCGGTGGAGGAGCTCCATGCGCTATTTCACCTTGCGCAGGTGCGTTCCCGAACGCAGGAATTGGGGCTTGTTGCCTCATCTGCACCATGCTTTCGCTGATTTTTTGGAACTCGCGGCAATCCTTGAGCATGTGGCTAGCTTTCTTTTTGCCATCCTGCTTGTCGATGTAGAAGTGGATGGTGCATGGACCCGAAAGTTTGTCGTATGCTGAGGGTCCGTTGTCGCGGTCGCGGCGTTGCCACGACTGTGCTGGGCGTCCACCGTCGCGGAAGTTTCCTCCGCGATATCCTCCGCTGTTGTGGCTGTTGTCGTTGTGACGGTCGGCGTAGCTGGCCGCGACCATGTCGGGTCTGTCGCGGTCGTCGTAGACGCACGATCTCCTCTTGTTGCGGCGTTCCCGTCTTCGGCCGTAGTCGTCCTCTTCATCTGATTGTGCCCGGTGGATGCAATCTTCGCCGTCGGCCCACCTGTTGGCGATGTCCATGAGGTGGTCAAGTGTTTTGGGCTTGACGCGCCCAAGTTCCTCCTTGAAATCTGGGCGTTTGACGCCGTCTCTGAAGGCATCGATGGCCCTCTCTTCGGAGATGTGTGCTGCGGAGTTCTTGGTGGTAGACCAGCGTAATATGTACGAGCGAATAGATTCGCCCGTTTTCTGAGTGCAGGCTCGCAACTCTTCGATCGAGGCGGGCCTCTTGCTGGTGCCCTTGAAATTTCGGATGAAGTTGTAAGCTAGCTCCTCCCAGCTTCGAATGGATCCTGATGATAGGCTGCTGAGCCAGACCCGCGCCGCGCCTGTCAGCTGCAGCTGAAGGCATTGCATGGCGGTTTCTTTGTTACCGCCGTGCAACTTGACGGATGACAGATGGTCACTGAGCCAGGCTTTTGGGTCTTGAGTGCCGTTGAACTTCGGAGTATCCGAAGGAAGCATGAAATTGCGTGGCATTTGTGTTCGCCGAACAGATCTGCTGAAGCATCGAGCTCCGCAGAGTTCTCCTTCGTCTTCGTCCATCTCGGATTCATACGAGCATGCACGCTTGGCTCGTGCTTTGTCGATTTTGCGATGTGTACGCGCGTCTCTGGCGTCGTAGTCGCGTTTATGGCGACGTGAGCTCTTCTTCCTTCGAGGAAGGTCGTGTTCCTCTTCCTCTTCGGATGAAGGGGTGGGGCTCCGGTCGCGTCTGGCCGGAGCTTTCTTCTTTGGCTCCGCAGGAGCGTCTTCGTGGAGCGCAGCTCCGACAAGTCCGAGTCTGGTGAGTGCGGACTTATGCATGGCTCTCTTTGGGTCCCCCTCCGGAGGTTGGTGGGCCGCGAGCTACGCGGTGGCTGCCATGATCGCAGCTTGTGGTGTCTTCGGGATGATGTTGCCGTCGGCATCCATCTCCATGAACGATGTGTGGAGAGTTCGGGTCACATCACGACGCTCCTTGGGATCCATGTTTTCCACCCGTGAGCGGTGCTTGTTTCCTTGGTTTCCGTTCGTGCTAGAGCCGGGGGCCATGGTGGAGAGCGCAGCTCGTCGCGCGCTGGACTCAGAGGCTGCTTGCTTGCGTTTGTCAAGTGTTTCCTGCATCTTGACTTGCTTCTTATGCTCCTCGATGAGGAGGTAATGGTATGCCATCAGTAGTTCACGTGAGGAGTCTACAGGCAGGACTATGTCGCCTGCTACGGCGCGGCGTGCCTAGACCCATCCTTCTTTGCTAAGTTGGATGACGTGGCCGTTGTTTTCCCCTTCGGGTGGGGGGGACTGGCTTCTTCTGTTCCCGCCGTTTCCGCTGTTTCTGTCCTGTGGGTTGGGGTTCGTGTTGGGCGGCGGGTTAGGCGTTTACTGCTCCTGGATGACTGGGGCGCATTGGTAGCGCTTGTAGATCGGTCCACTGCTGCCGCAGCTCTCAGATCCAGAACCGTAGGTCCCTGCATCCGATGGCGGATCGCACAGATCGGAGTTGCAGCTGCTACTGTCGTAGGAATCATCTGCTGATGATGTTGTGCATAGCACGGGGTGTGGGGCCCATGAAGCGGGCCTGATTGATGGTAGGGGCACCCACTCAGGGAGACGGAGGGTGCCAGTTTGCCCCACCTGGAAGCAGAAGCTCCCGAACAGGATTTCGAGTCCGTCGCCTACGGGCTCGAAGTCCTTCATGGTGGCCGGCGAGTGGGCGGTGAAGTCGAAAGCGCCGAAGAGGAGGTGACTCTCCGTCGCCGCAGAGTTGTAGATCGATCGGGTCGGGACCGTCACGATCGCACAATCAGCAGCCCCGATTCCCACAGACGGCGCCAATTGACGAGGTTTCGACTCGTCAATGTCCATTGTTATGGACTTGGGTTTTGGAGAAGATGGGGATGTTGGAGATCGTGGAACGGTTAACATACAAGAAACCAGGGGACACGAGATTTACCCAGGTTCAGGCCCCCGGAGGGAAAACCCTACTCCTGCTTGTCTGCTCTTGATTACGGCGGAACCGAAGGTTACAGGGGTGCGCAGATTCGATCTGGCGTGGAGGTGCGTATGCAAAAGTATGAGTCGAGAGATCTAGGCCGTGCCTTCCTGGCCTTTATATAGACTTAGGCAGGTCCCGGGCATAGTCCTAGTCGGTTACGGGTTCTAGGGTTTTACCCCTTTGAATTTCCTATCTACTCTAGTCTTGCTCTCCAAGGATCCGAAGGCGTTATGGGCCTGGGCCACCCGAAAGTCTTCATGGGCCGGCATACATCCGCAATGGGCCTTCCTTGGGCTGGACTAGGTATGCTGAGGTCATGCACCCATAGGGTACAACCATGTCATCATCACCTGCATTTGAAAAAGGTCAGAAAACACTATTTTCATAATAATATGATTATAGGTTATTTACCATGAGGTAATAACCTACTATGAAAGTTCTGGTGGTAAAGGAACATATTATCTAGGACTTAACAACCAATTTCGTTAGTGATTCTTGCGTCGTATATCACGCGTTAACCATGAGATTTGGAATGGGACGGAGAAGTCAGCCGTATCTTCTTCCTCTCGCATGTAGCCGGATGTGTAGGTCGTGGCTGTTATCACTCCTAGCGTGCATATTAATTGGTAATTCATAGAGGATATGCAGCATATGGATGGGAACCCTCAACGTCCCACGATAGTTCTGGCATCTAACGGTCTGTACAAACCATTGTCGTAATTCAATGGGTGGGCATGGTGTACACCAAGGAGGCATGCGAGGTCGCGAAGGGGGCAGTGATTGGCTTGGATCTTAGTCTGGGCCCCACACCAAGGAAGTGTGGATGAGAATGCAACTCGGATGTGCAACAAAGCTAAGATCTCTCATGGGTAAAGTGACGCACCTCTGCAGAGTGTAAGAACTGTAACTTGTTACTCCCTGTTCCGGGAAGGACCTGCGAACGCGGCGGGAAAGGAACTCCATGAAATTTCTGGTAAACCCGTGAAGGCTGACGGACATAGCTTTTCAGAATAAAAGCAACCTTTGAAGAAATGTTTACAAAAACCTGCATTGCCTACGACCTATGGTCAGTGGCTGTAGATATAGTGCATCAAACACTCTTTTCTAGTGAACTTGCTGAGTACGCTCGTACTCAACGTATCTTCTTAACCCTTGCTAGATTCTAAAGCCATTAAGACGACGTCTACATCAAGTTATGCTCCAGGAATCATCATCAAAAGCTAAAGTTCTTCAATGAAGTCAAGAAGGTCCACATATACACCAACTCAAGTGAAGACGAAGTTACTGATTAAATAGGAATATAATCTCTAGCCATAGAACCTATTTCTATAGTGTATTGCGGTAGCAGCAATGCCAGACCAATAGTTCAGATACTAGTCTTATTAGTATGATAGTTTTTGAGTTGTTTATTTTTGATTCTTCTTTGTAAGAAGTTTCTTCCTCTCTCTTTAACCTAGAGTGTTCTCTGGATCTTGTGTAAAGAGTTGAGTTGTAACCTATAGTCATGTCTTGGACCTGCCGTGTTTCTGTTGTACCACTATGAGGGATGTAATACTAGTGGACGGTGTTTCATTGGTGTTATGTCAATGACTATAGTGTACTACATCATGCAGTGGTATGCTGGATCACCGCAGTTGGTATCAGAGCATATACTTTGACCTTAGGATTAGAACACTTTTAGGAAGATCTGTAGGTTGGATAGTGACTATAGGAGCCATCTTATCTAAAACCTAATGATCTTATGACTGGTGATGAGTATTCCCTTGAGGATAACTTTGTCACTAGATACTTAAGTCATTCTTTCTTAGGAGTAATTATTTTACCTTTTCCCAGTATAGTGTCATTTAGTGTCTTCCAAAGGAGACATAAACCACCAAGATACTGTAGGAAAGTGTAAGACATCAATTGAAGTAGTCTTAATGGTGTAGCCTAACCCTAGAATTTAAGGAAGACAGTGAAATTTTATGGTTAGTGATAATCAAGGACAACATGATGAATATCATCAAGATAAATGTTGATGTAATGAGTAGTAATCATGTGGGATTCACTTGAGAATTCTATGTGATGAAGTGAAATCATGCTAATAATTAATGGTAGTACTAGGTGAAACAAAGTTATCATGGCTAGATTAATTCTTAAATCATTATGTACAAGTAAAACATAATAAGATCATGGTGAGATTAGCTCCAAAACCATGATGAGAGTATGAATATTACAAGTAATTAGTAAATCATTCTGAAGTAGAAGTAAGATAATAATATGGTAGAACTATGATAGAAGTCATAGGTGTCATAAATTGTGATAACCTTCAATTTTGGGGAATCAATAGAAACTTATTAGTTGTTTTTTTTTGAGAGAGATCATGTGAGGTTAGTTTACTAAATGAGGAAAGGATGGTTATAATTAAGCATTCCAAAGTTGATATTAAAGGTTAGTCCAAACCAAATTGAGACCACTTTGCTTAAGATTATCCTATTGCACTTGGGCAATTTGGGTAAATATTGAGATAAAGAATAGTTTGACCCGATGTGCTAAGTATCACGATGTAAAACCTAAATGAGGAGGTGTCATATACTACACAACTAAGCCTGAATTCTAGAGATACTATACTCAACTACCATATTCCAGGCTTAGAATATTGTGTGTTATATGTACCACATTTGGATTTAATTGTTTTTCTTGGATCTTCTTGATTAACTAGACCTATACATGAAGTTTGACTTGATGTGCAAATGCATGTTGCAACATCCAGTTACTACTTGATGTTATAGACCTAGATAGGAATGGAAATTCGTGTAAGGGAGTGACGATTTTCAAAGACCAAGATGAAGACTTACATGAAGAATGAAGCAAAGTATAAGGAGTATCAACGCAATTTGAAGGATGGATCAAGTTCAGATAATTACTAAACAACAATAAGAAGGAATATTAGTGTAGAAGATGTATGGGGCAACAAGAAGTAATAAACTTAAATTTCATTCAAAGTAGGTAATGTTGCTAAGAAGTTAATAAAGTAGTTGTACCAAGTTCATGGAAGTATCATGAATAAGTGCAAAGAAGAAGTTTTGGAACCAAAATGGTATTCAAGCTCTGACAATTCAGAGAGAATGCCAATAGTATGTAGGGAACCGTAGGGGAATTCATACACCCTAGGATGGTTCGCAGTTGGTATCTTGTCTGCAGCTGGTATTTGTCTAACTTAGTTAATCAGATCTTCTTAAAAGTTGCATAAAGAGCATAAAACTTGGCCTAAGATAAGTAATACCTCAAGGAGTATAAAATTTTAAGCGATTGTCTTTCGAGGCGCTTCGCGAAGTCAGACCTATCCAAGCAAAAATGTCCAATATTAAGTAAGACAAATAATGCTGAAAGATTTGCTTCGGAGATCCACAATTGTGTGGATACACCGTACAATCTTTCATAAGACCCTAACTAGGTAGAATATAAGCTGGATAGATACCAATATTCAAAGTATAAAGCCAATAAATACTATATAGACAGTTTGAAGACTATTAGTAAACCCTAAGGGGGAGAGTAAACATTAGAAATGAAAGTAATATTATCTGACTTTCTGAATAAAGGATGGAGAAGAAGGACTAACCTACAACAACAGCAAGCCTTATTTTCATAAGGTTAAAAGAAGCCATTAATATAAAAGTATGTTCAGAAGTATGTCTGGATGAAAGATTAAAGTGTATTTCAAGGTAGTAGTACTCAAACCTAAAGGCAATTATTAAATGGAAGTTGAAAAGGTACTTAAGGTAATAAGGAAAGATTATCTAAAGCCTGCTAAGGTAAAAGCTAGAGGAGATAGAATAGATTAATTCTAACGAACTAATTCTAGAGGAAACAACTCTTAAGTAATCTTTAAGAGTGAATAATCACATCAAATTAGACATGTATGGCGGAACAAGGAAATTCCAATGGGTATGTACTAAATGAATTCACATCCAATATTTAGAAGGACTACTAGTATAAACCATACCATCACAAATCAAAAGTTAGTCTTTTATAGTTATTGTTTAATAGAGTTAAAATCCTATTTTAGTGAGACTTCCTAAACCTTATATAGTATAGCAAGGAAGTTTTATGATCAAGTAAAGGAGTTGGATTAGGATACCTAACCAATGAAATGAACTAAAGAAGAGACCCCAATTTAAGGATGTTATAATAAAGATCTATCCCTAAGGGATGATAGTAAAAATAACTTTGGGATATGGAAGACAACAAGTTTGAGAATTGTCAAGTATGATGAGAATTCAAGAAATAGATATGGATATGGGATATTACAATTATTCCCATTCGAGGTTACCATGAAGTTGAGAAAGGTCGTAACCAATACAAGTTAATTCCTCATTCCGAAACGCAAGAGAGTGCGAACTTCGAGCACGAAGTTTATTTTAAGGGGGAGAGTTTGTAACATCCCAGGATTAGCACCTCAAAATAGACAAGACACAGGTGTGTGCATTGCATTCATTCATCAGAAGATCGGGGAAATTTTTGCGCAAAACTAAAAAGAGCTATAGAGGGATTGAGATCTCTCTTGCTCTGATGAAAACATCAGGGCAGGTGCGATGGATTCCGACATGACCTCTACTGTACTCTTGTGTTTGAGGGGAAGGAAATTCAAATTTGAATATTCAATTGATGAATATGAATTCTAAAAGAATTTGAAATGGAATAATAATTGGAAACTAAATTGTAATGGAAAATAAGAGGTGAACTCTTATTTATAAACAAGGTATAATCTTTTATTCAAATAGAAAAGATAGTGGAAATTTAAATAAAATGAAATGAGTAAATGATTAATGTAATATGATATTACAATATGAAATAATAAACAAGAATTGATAAAGAATAATCTTATTTATATCACACATTATTATATTATCTTTACAATAAGGACCAAAGGGATAATAAGATAATTAAATAGAGAGGTATCATTTTATTACAAACGTATAATCATTACACTATTTTTATTAAGTTCCAAGAATAATGGAACACTTTGTTATAGAATACAATGTTTCATTGTTATTACAATAAAAGAATAAAAGTAAATTGTTAGAAAACAAATAAATATAAAAATGAATTACATAAATAAATAAATAAAAGGATTCTTTATTACAAGCATATATAAATATTACATTGTCTTTGCAAATGCATTATAAAAGAAAAAGAAAACTAGTACACTTTATTGAATAAAGTAAACAATACAATATTTTTTTACAAAGGAAGAATGAATAAATAAAAAAGAAATCTTTTATTACAATTATATAATGCTTATTACTTCACAAAAGAAAAGGTTAATTACAAAAGAATAAAGTAAAATTTAAAACTAAAGTCATCTTCATTTTCTTCATCTTCTAAATCCACTCTTTATATTCCTGATTCTTGATCCCTGCAAAACAACACAAAAGATAAAAAAAAAAAAAAAAGAAGGGTTAGTAAATTATTTTTACTCTCAGATTGGGCATACAAATGATATGCTTTGGCTCATCATTGAGTATGGGTTAAAAGGGCCACATAGAATCTGTTCTTATCAAATTTAGGCTTCAGCCTTGAGCATCATTAGCATAGAGATAATATCCCACTTGACAAACACCAAAAATAAATCTTATCTTAGGATAAGGTCAAGTTAGTCGAGCTGATCAACATGGAAAATATCTCAGCACTGAAACCTACACCTGGACAAGGTCCAGCTAGCTAGCAGCTTACACAGCACATGCACAACTCTGTGATGTCAACACCACAAGAGAGCACCACATAGAGAAAGAGCACATCCGTAGCTAGCATAACTATGCCATTCCACATACAACCAGTCCATATCCACAACTCCAAAGCACAAGTTTCAGCACCAAAACCTTCCCAATGCACCACAACCACATCACCAGTACCCTGGTTGCTTGGGGAAGCCATCCAGGAGCACCAGAAGGAGGACATGAGCAGGGAGGAGAAGGTTTACTAGAATATTCAACAGCAACCAATCAAGATCCATCACAAGGGCAAGACAACAGTACTAGATGGAGCAGTTACACATTAGCAGATCCTCAAGTTAACAATAAGTAGATGAAGAAGCCAAGATACAGTACACAATCTACATCAAGTAGCAAGGTATAGCAAAGTATCACCAGATCATGTAGCATCTATTCTTAATAGCCTGCATCACCTGGATCATGGGTAGATAAGGGGGAACAACATCCAAAATAGATAATTACAACTACCCTTCAACTAGATCTAGTCTAGGAGGATGAGGAGTAATATTTATCTCAGTCTTGCATAGAGTTGCTATGCAAGGCTCATCATAGAGAAAGAAACCCACAAAGTAGTATCTGTTCTTAAACTGTAATCTGGCCTCAGCCTTTGCATCATTGGCAGCCAAAGTTTCATCTTTTGTGAGTAAAATCAAACAGCAGATCATGTTGCTATACATGACTACTATGCACACTCACTAGAGGCACCACAGTAGGGTTCTACAACAAACAGAAGCCATCAAAATCACTCTTTAGAACCACTGAATCATTTATTTCCAACCAAAGGTTTAAAAAGTTGTGCAAATGATTCACTGTCATGTTGTCCTCCCATATTCAGTAAGCAACACTAGAGAAAAATCATTCCAAACAGAATTACGTCATATTCCTAGGTAGTATTCCTAAGAATCAGTATCTATACATGATAATCATTTTACTGAATCAAAGATCCAGACAAGCATAGAAGAATCACACTAAGGCCTAGAGTTACCAATTTGAGCCACAATTTAGCACTCACCAACACTAGCAGCAGAGCCACTAACCCAAATTAGTACCACTGGAGCACTTGCTCATCCAAATTTAGGAATCATGTGGTCAATAACTGTCATGTTGACAGCATACATACATACCAAACCTTACTTTTAAATAAATTTTAGATCATTTTACTAGCTACCACTTGCTAGGAATCATTCTCAATATACTTTCATTTAATATATCCCAGATCATGCCTTTGCAAGATATGATCATCAATAGCTCATTCAAAACCATCTGCAGGCAACCAACATCAAATTTTAGATCATTTTCCTAGCTATTTAGCTAGGAATCATTTGTGTGTGTACATGTCCTACTTGCATCTGATCTACCCATCTGCATCTATTAGAGCATATAATATTGCACAACAAGAACACAAGCTAGCTACCAGGAACCAATTGAGAGTAGAAGATTGTTTACTGAATCCCAATCAGTCAAAGGAACAAGTAGTAGAAGGATTACACTAGCAAGCACTGATAATTATTCAGCAATACCATAAATTTACCCAATAGCAATGGGAACTAATAAGAGTCATGAAGGAACCAAGAATCTGATAACAGCATGCTCAACCGAGTAGATCAGATAAATTATGAGCATCCAAGAATTAAGATAGTAGAGTGGAGAGAATAGAGGCAGAGAGATAAACACCTACCTGTAGCAAGCTACAACTTGTCGAAGAGGAAGAAGAATATGGCGGTGGAGCAGTGAGCGATGGAGGCCACGACACGATAGCACAGGGGAACGGGGTGCTGCACCTGCGCCTAGTCGCGACCAGCAGCAACAACCGCAACATCACCATGCCAATCCTAGCCATACTCCACCTACCAGCGGGCATTAACAGATCACCAGAGTGATGAGGTCAAGATGACCGAAACCCTAGCACCTAGCAAGGAAGTGGTCGACATAGGGAAGAGGCGGCTTTAAAATCAAGACGGACCCCGTGAATCACCATCCAAAACCACTGATAAACACCGTAGCAGCATTCAGGGTGGTCGGGCTCGCCGGAATCGAGTAGCACTAGCGGCGAGCTAGCACAGGCGTCAGGGAGAGGCTGGTCGAGAGGGGGAAGACAAACTGGATCAAGCAGGTCGGTTTGACCGGCTCAGTTCACCGATCAGGTTGGTCTAGCCCAACCATGGGCCAGACTGACCAGTGGGTCCAGTGTCTTATTTAAAAATAAAAATTACCAAAACACCCCAAAGATTGTTTCACCTCTAGAAAAATATATAAAAATCCTAAAAATACATATGATATATCAAAATGACCACAAAAATAATATATACCTAGTAAAAATATAAAATTACTTGTTCAAGATGGATAAAATACAAATAAATATTAATAATATTAAATCCTAAGTGAAATTTCAGGAAAAAAGGAAAAGTCTTAAAAATCATTAAAAATCATTTTTGTGCAATAAAACCAATCCATCATTGTATAAAAATGTTAACTTAGAATTTTACAAATAAAACTTACAAACAAATAACTAAGTACATTTAAACCTTGGGGAAATTTTATAAAAGAAATAATAATATTTAAAAATAAATAAAATTCATTTCCAAGATCCTAAATAAATATAATTTACTAGAAAAATATTAATTATCATATTCCAAGACATTTTAAGATTTTTAGGTAATAAAATTTATTTACCTATTTTACTAAAACAAGATAACTATTTTGTTAATTCATTAATATTATTTCCTAAGTAAGAAATAATCTCATCTCCTTATAAAACACTAAATTCTAAATCTAAATCTATAGTATGATTCATAATAAAACTTAAATGTAAATTGTTAACTTTATAATACCCATTTGAAACCTTTAATCAAATTTAAACCAAACATTCACTTAAATACCAAATAAATTATCTCATACCTTAATCACACTTGTCATTAATCTAAAACTTAGGAGTAATTAAAACATATTAGACTTTAAGCGTATTTGTCAATTAAAAGATAACTTTAGTCTAAAAAATCTTATAACATCATGTCTAATAAACTACTTATGTTTTTATAGTTAACTTTGGTCTATTTCAATTAAGACATAATACATCTCAAGTCCAAACTAATCAATCAAATACCAGAAGGCATTGTTCACATTCCATTAACAATAAAAATTGCTTAAACATTATAAAGGAAATCTTTTTTTAAAATGTTATTCTTTTTACCACTTCAAATAACAATCTTATAATAAGTTCTTCAACTCTTAACAACTTAACCCCAAGGACTTTTATCATAGTCACCAAATGACAGTTAACCATAATCACATTAATTTATACTTTACTTGTATACTTAGGATTGATAACACTTAAGTTCTTTATAAGTGACATTACTTGTAAAGTAAAATTTGAAGATAAACAATTATAGTGTAAACAATCTTGAGTAGCATTACATATGTGTATATCTTGTTGTTGTACACCATTATATTTACATGATGTGTCACACACACTCACAAGCCTTAATAAGAAGCACAAGTGTGAAACTTATATAAAAGGACAACACATTCTAAAGAAATCATTTCCCGTATCCAAACCCTAGAACAATGTTATCCCCGGGATTCGCGTCTATCAAGTGCATTACATTACTTATGCATAATAGCATCTTGCTTCTTTAACCATTAGTCCTTACCGGACCAATGATGCTGATTTCAGATATTGGATATTTTATATTGTCTCGAAGACCGTGAGTGCATAATCTTGCAATCACAAAAGGCAAGTTCACACTTGCTCATGTCCTTTGATTATTTTCTGTAAAGTATTTTGCAAATCCAGTGTTGTCATCACCTGCATTTGAAAAAGGTCAGAAAACACTATTTTCATAATAATATGAGTATAGGTTATTTACCATGAGGTAATAACCTACTATGAAAGTTCCGGTGGTAAAGGAACATATTATCTAGGACTTAACTGTAGGGGTTCGTAGCATGGAAAACAAAAAATTTCTACCACATGCAAACAAACAAGCCAAGATCTATCTACTAGATTGTAGCAACGAGTCGATAGTGAAACTCACCCTCGAAGATTCCAAAGCGGTTAACGAGAGTGGATTCTCGTGGGTGATGTAGTCGTACTCTTCCCGATCTCAAGATCGTGTAGACGATTCTTCCGGCGCCGCATTCCGGCAGCGCTCCCGCAGTCGGTCACACGTTCGGTATTCGATGAATACCTTCCTCTCCCTTGTTCCAGCAGGCAGTGGAGGTTGTAGCACTCTCCTCGCGATTCCGGCAACACAACGGTGTGGTACCGGAAGTAGAGGGGAGATCTCGCAGGGCTTCGCCTTAATCCAGAGCGAGTATGGTGGACTATGAGAGAGCCCTTGGCGATCTAGGGTTTAGAGGCACCAAGGAGAAGAGGCTAGGCCGGCGGCTAGGGCAAGGGGAAGCCCCAACTCGGCGGCTTGGGAGAAAACCCTAGGGCGGCGGCGGCGACTTGGTGGCCGGCGGCTAGGGTTAGGGTTTGGTGGGGCAAGGTGTGTGTTTGGAGGGGCAGCCCTGCCCCTCCTTATATAGGTGGAGGGGGCCGGCCAAGGGGAGGGGAGTCCCTCCCCAATTTGGCTTCCAAGGCCGGCGGTGGAGGGAGAGGGACTTCCTCCCCAAGTAGGTTTCCTACTCTCCCTCCACCAAGCAAACTTGTCATTTGACTTTTCAAATTGGCGTTTGACTTTTCAAACTAGGATTTGATTTATCCCTTTATTTTGCTCAGCGATGACACCTAGTACATGATGCAACCATTCCAACTTGTAATGACACATTCATGTACCCTTCCCCTCCGAAGTGCTGGACATTCCGGAACCTTCCAGAACATTCCCGATGAAAACACCGGAACCATTCTCCAACCCCGAAATAGGACTTTCCTTATATGAATCTTATTCTCTGGACCATTCCGGATCTCCTCGTGATATCCCGGATCCTATCCGAGACTCCGAACAACATTCGGTCTCTTACTCATCATTCCATAACTACTCAACAACATCGAATCCTTAAGTGTGTCTCCCTACGGTTCGTGAATTATGCGGACATGATCGAGACACTTCTCCGAACAATAACCAATAGAGGAATCTGGAAATTCATATGGCTCCCACATATTTCTAAGATTACTTTGCGATCGAATGAACCACTTACATACGATACCAATTTCCCTTTGTCTCACGATAGTTTACTTATCCGAGGTTTTGATCGCCGGTGTCTCTGCATACCTAGTTCAACCGCGTTACCGATAAGTACTCTTTTCTCGTTCCCGTGATATGTGATCCCTTGTGAGCCAGTCACATGCTTGCAAGCTAATTGGATGACATTCCACCGAGAGGGCCCAGAGTATATCTATCCGTCATATGGATGGACAAATCCCACTCTTGATTCAGGTGTCTCAACCCATACTTTCCAAACACGCAATGCCACCTTTATAGCCACCCAGTTACGGTGTGGTGTTTGATGTCATCAAAGCATCCTTCCGGTGATGGTGATAAACATGATCTCATGGTCGAAGGAATTAGATTACTATGTATCAGAAAGCATATAGCAATTGAACTATTAAAATGACTTGATCTTTATGCTACGCTTATCTATAGGAGTATGTCCATCATACCATTCTCCTAATGATATGATCTTGTTGTTAATAACATCTCAATGTTCATGATAGGGAAACCACAATCATCTATTAACCAACAAGCTAGTATTATGAAGAGGCTTTACTAGGGACTCTAATTTAGTTTACAAATCACACAAGTATTAATGTTTCCTTGTTAATACTGTTATAGCATGAATGTAAACATTTATCATAAACACAAAGATATAATAATAACTATATTTATTACTGCCTCTAGGGCATATCTCCAACATTAACAACCAATGTCGTCAGTGATTCTTGAGTCGTATATCACGCGTTAACCATGAGATTTGGAATGGGATGGAGAAGTCAGTCGTATCTTCTTCCTCTCGCATGTAGCCGGATGTGCAGGTCGTGGCTGTTATCACTCGTAGCGTGCATATTAATTGGTAATTCGTAGAGGATGCAGCATATGGGTGGGAACCCTCAACGTCCCACGATATTTCTGGCATCTAACGATCTGTACAAACCATTGAAGAAATGTTTACAAAAACCTGCATTGCCTACGACCTATGGTCCGTGGCTGTAGATATAGTGCATCAAACACTCTTTTCTAGTGAAATTGCTGGGTACGCTCATACTCAACGTATCTTCTTAACCCTTGCTAGATTCTGAAGCCATTAATACGGCATCTACATCAAGTTATGCTCCAGGAATCATCATCAAAAGCTAAAGTTCTTCAATGAAGTCAAGAAGGTCCACATATACACCAACTCAAGTGAAGACGAAGTTATTGATTAAATAGGAATATAATCTATAGCCATAGAACCTATTTCTGTAGTGTATTGCGATAGCAGCAATGCCAGACCAATAGTTCAGATACTAGTCTTATTAGTATGATAGTTTTTGAGTTGTTTATTTCTGATTCTTCTTTGTAAGAAGTTTCTTCCTCTCTCTTTAACCTAGAGTGTTCTCTGGATCTTGTGTAAAGAGTTGAGTTGTAACCTATAGTCATGTCTTGGACCTTCTGTGTTTTTGTTGTACCACTCTGAGGGATGTAATACTAGTGAACGGTGTTTCATTGGTGTTATGTCAACGACTATAGTGTACTACATCATGCAGTGGTATGCTGGGTCACCGCACTTTGAGTGATAAAATTGATAATGTTATCATGGCTATGCTTGTTAATGGAAAAGCTCCTATTGATCCAAATAATGTTCCCTTAGCCTCTTTGGTTGCTCAAGAAGAGCAAGTTGATGTGAACTTTATTAGAAACAACAATTTCAACAACAATGCCTATAGGAATAATTTTGGTAGTAATAATAACTATAGGCCTTATCCTCCTAATAATGGCAATACTTATGGAAATTCCTACAAAAACAATACTAGAAGTGCTCCCTCTGAACTTGAAGTCATGCTTAAAGACTTTATTAGTAAACAAACTGCTTTCAACAAAACTGTGGAGGAAAAGCTTTTAAATGTTGAGAAAAATATTTCCTCTTTGTTTGAAGCACAGTCCTCTTTTATTAATAAAATGGCTGCTAAACCTGAAACCTTGGAAAGTACCTTTGCTGCTACTCATGCCATACAAGTTACTATTGATGAAAATGTTAGCCTATTAGCCAAATTACATGCTAAGTGGGAAGGAAAAGCTAAAATTGCTAGAAACAATAGTGTTCGCACTATTACCACCAGCAATATGAATGCCACCAAACCACAACAAGTCCCTATTCCTCCTACCACAATGCCTAAACCCAATGAGTCTACTACCAGTGATGCTAAGTTTGATTTTGATCTTGATGGTTGCAATATCTCTGAAGTGATTATGTTCCTACAAAAGCTTGCTAGAAGTCCTAATGCTAGTGATATGAATGTGGCTTTCACCAAACACATTACAGATGCTCTTATTAAAATTAAGGAAGAAAAATTGAAACACAAAGCCTCTATTCCAAGGAAAGTAGAAGATAGTTGGGAACCTATCAATAATATGCAAGTGAACGACTTTGATCTCAAAGCTTCATGTGACCTTGGTTCTAGTGTCTCTATTATGCATAGAAAAAATTATGAAATGCTTGATTTACCACCTTTGGAAGATTGCTATTTGGATGTCCCATTTGATGATAATGCTAAAAAGAAACTCATGGGGAGTGTTAATGATGTTATTATTATGGTTAACAATGCCTATGTCCATGTTGATTTCTATGTTTTGGATGTTGAATACAATGCTTCTTGTCCTATTACTTTGGGAGGACCTTTTCTTAGAACTGTTGGTGCCATCATTGATATGAAAGAAGGCACCATTAAATATCAATTTCCATTCAAGAAAGGTATTGAACACTTCCCTATGAGGAGAGATAAATTGCCTTTTGCTCCTCCTTTGAAAGCAAGGTTTGATGTTAATGCTTCTTCATTTGAAAATACTTGATTCTTGCTTCTTGTGTCTAACTTAAAGGCGTTAAAGAAAAATACTTCTTGGGAGATAACCCAATAGTTTTCTTCAGTCTTGGAAGTTATTACTTCTGTAATAACCTCTAATTATCCTTTTTGTTTGATTTTTGTGCCAAGAATAACCTCTAATGAGAGGGAAGTAAGATTTGGGGAGTTGCTGTCCCGAAACAGATTTTTGTGCTCCACTGTAAAATTCTTGAAAACTTTCTGTAAGTTGGATTGAGCTGTAATTTTCTGAATAACTCCCCCGGGTTGTTATCTAACTTTCGTTAGTTCAACACTTTTTATTTGAGTAACAGAAGGTCTTCGAAAAAATCGGTTTCTACCTGCTGGTCTGTTTTGACAGATTTCTGCCATTATTTGCATTTGCTTCTTATTGATTCCTTTTGGGGTTCTTTTTGGGAAACTAAGCTTTTTGAGGGAATTTCTACAGTATCTTGTGTCTTTAGTGAAAGTTTTGCTGTTTTAAAACTAAATCCAAAGGTCTATTATCTTTCAAATTCACTAATGTTGCTAATGAAGATTGTGTGAAGTTTTGTATGAAGGAAAATTTTCAGGTGTGGGGAAAGAATGATGTAATGATATGAATAATGGACAAAATCTAAAGCTTGGGGATGCCACACCGTGTCACCCCAAGAAATATTCAAGAGGTACAAGCGTCAAAGCTTGGGGATGCCCAAGGCATCCCCTTCTTCATCAATAAAAATCTCAGGTCTTTCTAGACACTTCGTTTTTATTGTTTCATGCATTGTTGTGTTGTTCTTGGAGTGTCTTAGTTTTCGTTTTTGGTTTTTGGTTTTCTTAGTTTTCTTGAATAAATTAGTTTGGACCCCCGTTCTCGCCGTGTTGTTTCAAATAAGTTGATTGGTGTTGGAAAGGGGTAGGAAGTTCTTGCTTTAGTAATACAAGAGGAGCTTGCTTTGACTATGACTTAGACTTTATCATGTCATGCTAGATATTGTTTTTACCTTATGCTTAGTGATTATTGTTGTAGCATGACTTGTTCCAAACAATTATGATTGCTTAATGTGCCTTGAAAGAATCATGCGTTGTGTTTGCATACAAAAGCATAGTATTATGGTATTCTCCTTTGATGCTTTGTTTGGGTTGACTTGGCACATGCTCACACCATGTTATGACTATGGATAAGTCATCTTAGACTCTATGAACAATTAGTTTTTGACTTGTGGTACCACTTTATGCTTTGATTAGTAATGTTTTGTCGCTCTGCATGATTATGGCCATTATTGCTCTCTTAGTTGGTCGCTCCCAGTCTTTTGCTAGCCTCCACATGTATGAGTAAGCTCTACTCATGCATCCAACTCCCAAGAAACCAAGTTATTCCAAAGTGTCCACTATAAATTCCTATGCATGGTGTGTTACACCATTCCAAGTATATTCTTGTTTTATCTATCTTCCAAATTAAACTTGTTATGTGAAAGTTAGTGATTAAAGGTCTCACAAACTTGATGGCACACTTTATTTTTCTTGCCCCTAATAAACTTGAACCATTGTGTCATCTATGTTGTATATGCTTGCACTTATACGTTGGAATTAGCAGAACCATGCTGTCATGGGGAACGCTTTCAACATTGCACCTGTACACCCAGTTGATATCATGCTCTTTTGTTTATGGATGTCATTGGTGTGAAATAAAAGGGGAGCTTGTAAGTCCATGGAGTTATGTATGTGTGTTAGATAAACGCCTGGGCCGCTAGCCTAAGCCATGCCTAATCATGGTGGAAACTTGTAGCATCACCATAGTGAGAAATCTATGAAGCATTCTTCTTATAAAAAAAGAGTGATAGAAAAAAAGATTGAGAAAAAGAAAAGAAAGAGATGAGAAAAGAGGAAAGAGAGGAAAAAAGCACCATTTTCCCATGGTAAATAAGAAGATTGTTGAGATGCTCATTGTCTGCTTGCCTTGTCATTTTGATATGGGATAGCTCCTTATAATGTGCAAGGGGTACCCCGTTGGCGGTTCTCTATGATACACATGTACTTACTATGACAAGAACTTACCGGTGACTAAAGTTGAGTAGCATGAGGAGCGGCCCTCGCACTCAAGGGACATTAGATTGTCAGTTTATACTTTGTCAAGCATATACTCCATAGTTTGTTCACTTTAACCTTAATCACTTCAAGATGCTTATGATAGGGACAATGAGAGCTGAAAGCTAACAAGTACCATAATTTTTGGAAGCTCTTTATGAGACTTGAAATCCCTGCTTCCCTTTATGAAGGGCCTTTCTTCCACTATTATATTGAGTCTCCACTTTCTATCCTTAGGCACCAATTAAGAGAGCATAGTTGTCATTCTTAGTTCTATGTGCATTGTCCCAAAACTTATTGATTGATTCATATTGTTGATATTGCTTGCTCATGAACTATTTGTATCTAGTCACTCTTATGAACTTTGAAGGTGTCCTATGCATTTATTGCTACTCCATGAGGTACAAGCTGAATGTCACTATGATATGTTTTATGTATGTGAAACAAACAAACGTCTTTCAATGCATTGTTATTCATGATCTTTGTTTATATCCTTTCATGTTGCATGCATAGTTACTTTGTCTTATTGTTAGAACTTCATCTTTCATGCTCATGTTTAGAGTTCTTTGATCCCAGATTTCAATGCTTGCAAATGGTTTGATCTTGATTGTGATGGTGCATGTCACCTCAAAAATTCTTTTTATCACTTACCTACTCGAGGACGAGCAGGAGTTAAGCTTGGGGATGCTTGATACGTCGTAAATGTATCTATAATTTTTGATTTTCCATGATTGTTTAGTATCTACTTTGCTTTGCTTTGTCTACACTTTGAGATATTTTTATATGTTTTCTGGGACTAACATATTAACAAGATGCCACAGTGCCAGTTGCCCGTTTTCTGTTGTTTTGGTTCTAGAAAAGTTAGAAAATAAATATTCTCAAAATTGGACGGGACAAAAGCCAAAGTCAATATTTCACCGAGGAGAACCGTAGAGCCCACACCCTGTGGACGCGTGGCTAGGCCTGGCCCACGCCTGGGGGGCGCCTCGATCACCCCCTCAGTCTCCCCCTTCACCTATAAGAAGCCCTCGATACCTAAACCCTAAGTACCCGATCAGATCTCCACAAAAAAGTCTGTAGCCGCCGCCACCATCGTCCCTAGATCGGGGGATCTGAAGCTCTTCGCGGCACTCTACCGGAGGGGAGCGATCATCCCAGAGGCCTTCTTCATCACCATGCCAGCCTCCGGTATGATGCGTGAGTAGTTCCACCTTGGACTATGGGTCCATACAGTAGCTAGATGGTTGTTTCTCCTCCTTTGTACTACCATGTTTAGATCTTGTGAGCTCCTTTTATGATCAATATCATCTATTTGTAATCATGCATGTTGTGTTTGCGGGGATCCGATGGATATTGAGATTACTATATCAGATTGGTTGATGATTCTATCTTATTGATTCTATCAAGTCTGTGTTGTTTGATATCGATAGCTATCTTGGACAAGTAGATTTGTCCACACCTTGCATGCTCTCCGTTTCTAGTAGTTATCTTGGACAAGTAGATGCTAGTGACTCCAAGAGGGGGTATTTATGCTCGATAGTGGGTTCATGCCTCTATTGAATCTGGGGAAGTGACAAAAATCTCTAAGGTTGTAGATGTTCTATTGCTACTAGGGATAAAACAACGATCTTTTGTTCATGGAACAATTGTATTGTTTACTTTACACACATTGCTTAAAGCAGTTATCCGTTGCTTGCAACTTAATACTGGAGGGGGTTCAGATGATAACCTAAAGGTGGATTACTAGTCATAGATGTAGTTGGATGGCGGTTTATGTATACATTGTTGTAATGCCCAATCAAATCTCATAGGATCATGAATGTCTAGTATTGCATTGTTATGCCTTACTCTGTCCTATCAATTGCCCCGCTGTAATATGTTTACCCAGCATGTTATGTTATTCTTAAGGAGAACACCTCTAGTGAACTGTGGACCCTGGTCCAATCTTTACCATTGATACATCTTCCACTATTACTGTTTACTTTCTGCAATCCACCATTACCTTCCACACCATACAATTAATCCTTTGTTTTCAGCAAACCGATGAGATTGACAACCTCATTGTTCGTTGGGGCAAAGTCTTGAGTTTGTGTTGTGCAGGTTTCCAAGTTGCTAGCAACACCTTTGAGTCGTTTACTTCCTCCTACTGGTTCGATAACCTTGGTTTCTTTGTAAGGGAAGACTTGTTGTTATGCTCATCATACCTTCCTCTTGGGGTTTCCAACGAAGCTCTATAGTGATCTGAGCCGCATCAACGTCGTGGTCGCGGTATTACTCCTGCCAAAGATCTTCGCGGTCAATCGGGCGACTCCACGATCCCTACCAAGCTGCTCTGGCCAAGGAAAGCGCATGGAAAATTGCCTTGGGGCATGTGTGCGTCCTCACGTCTACGTGTATCGGATCGACGCATGTGGTTGGCAGCAGCACGAGCTCTTCGCCTGCTCTGCCCTGTCCATGGGAGTGTGGCTTGACACGTGAAGATTCATTTTCCCTGGTTTGTGGCGATATTCGTCCACCTTGGGTCAGCCTTGTCATTCATTGTCGCGATTATTGAGGTGTCGATGAATAGATCATGGTGGTTGTGTTTGAAAAAGACCGGATAGGCTCTAGAGGTTCCTATCTTGCATGCTCGTGTTGAGTCGAGAATATCCTAGGGAGTACTCGCAAAGGTTCGGGATAAGTATGTGTGCAGAACAATCAGCTTTTGCAGCAGTGTTCTCGACAAGTGGGGATGGCAATGAATTACTTCATTCTTGGTGGTGCTCTTTGAGCTCCGTGTCTTAGTTTTTGGGGTGAAAACCCTAGGTCTGACCTTTGATCGTTGTACTTGCCATTGGTGGATCCGTAGTTATTTTCTTGTTGAAGACATTGTTTGGAGATTGGATCTTCTCCAGGATAAAAACACGGGATCTGACCATTGGTTAGGCCAAACGACAATGGTGTTTCTGCATTGTTATCTTCTTGGAGGCATCGTTTTGGAAAATCTTTTCTGGAGTTGAGGTGTCATCACCACCGGTGGTGCTATTGCTATTGTGATTCAGTTTGCTTCGGTGGGACCTGTATTTTTGTCAAGCCTTTTGCCCTTTTTTTTTAAAGGAATGCGGTAGGGGAATCTCCTACGAGTTTGTTTTTTAAATAATAAGAACCCAAATATGCATCCATGAGGACTTAAATCTGGGTGGCTAGGTTGTACATCCATTTCCCTAACCAAGTGAGCCTAGCTCACTGCCTTTTGCCCTTTTGCTTTAGGATTTATGTCTAACATAAATAGATTGTGCTTCGCTATTCAATTTTTGATGCCTAATATTATTTTCCTGCATTTTTCTACAGGGATGCATGGACAGGTTTGGTATAATCATGCCTCTCATAGATATTCCTTTGGGAAAAACTTTCAAGTCAATAATGGTTTTTTTTATGTTTGAGAGTTGAGTAGTTTCAGTCTCAGCTCATCCACTATTCACAACTTGGCAAAGCACTCTGTACAATCGGTTTTTTCTTTCCTCCTTTTGTGTAGTTATATTCACATAGTGACCGAGATATAATAAAAGTTTGAAATATTCTAGACAGAGTAACTGAAGCATAATGGATGTCCATGTGAATACAAAGTAGTACGTGCAGAAGAACCCTGCAGCTTTAACCTTCAGAGCGATAGTTTTGGTGTTACCAGTGTGGCAAACTTCAATCTGCACATAGTTTGGAGTGAGCATCAAACTTGGAAAGTGTAACCCTGTAAGCAACATGGAGGGTCACCAAGGGAAGAAGATGCCAGTCAATCTGGCAGCATGTCAAGTTGGGAGATGTTCAGAACTTTTGAAAGCATCTGAACCTATAGTAAAAATATATTTTTGGAAAACCGAAGTTATCCAGTCCGAATGACTGAATGATGTGAGGTTTCTTTAGGCCCAAATTTATCATTTTGAACCATAAAAAAATAGACAAATAAAACTATAGTAAAGACAACTAAAAAAAACATAGGCATTGCACATGCGCACTCACTACTAAACGCACAAACATTGGGCCGTCAAACAACCCCGCAGCCTACTGCCCATATATGACCCCCGCGAAGATGATAATCAGGGGTGTATTCTTCTTTCTTTTCTACTCCATCCGTTTAGAAATATAAGATGTTTTAGGTTTGTGAAGAAGATGTATGTAGACACGTTTTAATGTATAGGTTCAAATGAATCTAGACACTAAAATGTGTCTAGATACATCTCCTTCATAAATCTAAAACATCTTATATTTCCAAACGGAGGGAGTACCAGTATACAAAACCTGTAGGTTTCCGTTGGTTCCAGATTCCGTGGGACACAAACATAAATAGCGTCAGACAGTGTGTTCACCACCTGAGCTCACAAACTTTGAACAAACAGTGACAGCATACAGCAGGATGCCACATCCGGATTTCCAAAGAAATTGAGGCAATCAAAAGGTGTTTCGGCACATAGGCAAGCATACTTTTTTTTATGACAGCCCTAGCGATGCTTGACACGCCTTCAAAATCAAACGCCTACAATAGCATCAGTTGACACCATGCATCCACCATGTCAAGTAGGAGTACTAAAATTTCAAAGTGGAATTAACTTCCTGACATTACCATTCAAACATGTACGGTACAGAAGTATATATAGCACAACCATAGTGTTATTCCACATACGTACACACAAATAAGTTCCCGAACATTTAAACATGCCACAAGTGCACAGCAGGCTGACATAAACAAACCGAGAAGACACTCATATTGTTCCTTCCTGTTCTTCCAACTCAGAGTCATAATCAACACTCTCATACGCCGGCCACTTATAGTGGTTGTCTGCTCTAAGAGCACTGTTGGGGACGTCCAGAGTCGACCAAGTCACCTTCATCTCTATGGTGGCATAATCAAGCTTGAAAGTCATGGTATCACTCCCATGCAGTCTAACATTGTAGAGAACAAACTGGGTCATGCGATCGGAGTCACCGTCCTGACCAAACTTGACTGTCACAATCAGTTTCGTACCCCTCAGCGCAGCAACCACAAACTTGTTTAGGTCACATGCCTCAGTGATAACACCGTCAAACAACCAGAGCTCTTTTGTTATTTTGTTAGCACATACGTCTATAAAGAAACTTAGGCCACCGTCACGCACGTTTGATATCCCAACCTCTATGGTGGCCTCCGCCGCCCCATGCAGAAGTACAAGACTTATGTCCACTGCGCCGCAATCACCGACGATCCGTCGAGTGTAGAGTCTGTCAGGTGTCGAGCCCAGGTCACTGAAGCAGACAGCCCCATCAATGAGCTGCAGATCGTCTTCTTCATTCTCCCCCATCTTGATCCTCATGTCGAACTCGACCAGCACCGAAGCTTGCATCTCGATGCCCCTCTTGGGTCCAGACATTCGTATGAACTGATCGTCGCCGTCCTGAACCACGACGAAGGGATCGTCCCTTGTGCGGTTGAACACGTAGTTACGCCGAGGATTCAGAAGATCCCGGGCGGCCATGAATCCATACAGCTGAATTGGGCCACCGGAGGTACCGGCAGAGATATACGCTAGCTTCAGTGAGTATATCTGCATCATATGGCAATACAGGTGCCCTTTGCAATTCCTCATGTTAGGCCAGCAATTAGTTGGGCTCGACATCATCATAGGCTCCAAATAAGCTGAACACAAAGTGGGACATTGTGCAACGCATTAGATGACAGCAATTTAAAAATATTATTATATCTGGTTTAGAATTGAAAAACAGACAAAACAAGAGAGGTATGAAGACAGAAGCAAGGTTTAAAGAGGAACTTGATACATTGGGTCTTAGTTTGCAAAATTACTTTAGGATATGCACCTGGTTGGTGAGTACCATGCTTAATTGAAAAACTGGAGGCTTATACCCACTCCTTTCTCTCTCCTGCAACCTTTTCCTTCCCCCTTCTCAAATATATGACAGCATTGTTCTAAAACAGAAAATATGTCACCTTCTCGCCGCTCTCCTGTTTTCAACCTCAGCACCCAATTCCCTGCCGGTCCTCCCTCCCTCTAAATCCACCGACACAAACCTTTAGATTTGATTGATGCTTAATGCCTGTGAGTTCGGGCTGGTCAAGCCGTGAAACTTCACCAATGGCTCAACACACACTTATTCGTCTCGGAGGGCAGTGAGAAGGTGGCCAACCTTGTCCACCATGGATCCATCAATCTGCCGTTCGGCCTCTGAACCCGGTGCTGTTTCACTTCTAAATCCGCCAACAGATTGATGGATCCATGGTGGACAAGGTTGGCCACCTTCTCACTGCCCTCCGAGACGAATAAGTGGGTGTTGAGCCGTTGGTGAAGTTTCACGTCTTGACCAGCCCGAACTCACAGGCATTAAGCATCAATCAAATCTAAAGGTTGGTTCTTCAAACAGTTTGAAAACGCAAACTACCAATTCACCTAATCAGTTTCGCCTTGTTAAATATTTCGTTAATTTGGTGGTGAAGATTACCAGAACCAACTTGTTCTACTATGTTACTTTAGAAGGAATTTTTTCCTCGGGAAGGGGATTTGGGAAGACGTTCACAATAAGGAAATAGGTTGGCAAGTCTCTCTAGGGAACTCCCTCATATTTTTAAATCGAAAGAAAAGGGTAGAGCTAAGCATAACCTGGGAGCAAGATAATGAAGTAGGTGCTGTGTTTTTTACACTGAATAGTTCAAAAGATTCTAAATTGTACATTGTGAATGCTTCAAAGCCATAGATGAAATCAAAACTCAAAAGTATGATAGGTATAAGCTTACAAATCAGATGCTAAAATTTGGGAAAGAAACTCATAGCAACTTATACTAGTCTGTATAGATCCATTAGATTACCGTATCATATAATAAACTGACGACTAGAGGCAATCTGTTAAAATGCCTTGGGAGGGAGGTCCTGATTATCTTGAGAAGATGGCAACCACATACAAGGATATCACCCATACTTTACTTAACAGAAAGGAAGCACTTTCTAGGATTATGATGAAGGAATATTACGTAGTCTACACAGATAATACTGATACCAAGTAATTCAACAAGATGGAGAGAAAGAGAAGGATGAGAGAGGCCACCGTACGTACTCTCTTCCGTGAGATTGGTGCGATAAATTTTGTGCCACGCAAGGGAGTCACTGCAGATGGATCCATCCCGGTGCTTGCTGTCGTCAAGGAGCCTTATCTCTTGGACGGAATCGTCGCCGTCGCCCCAGTTTTTCCAAGTTGGGATGGGAAGTGCCGACCCGGTGCCGATCTGATCGGTTTTGCGCGTGGAGCCGCCACCGCCGCCGCCACCCCCGCCACCACCTGTAAGCGTAGAGCAGCTGACGCCGCCACCGCAACCCGTCCCTCCCGTGCCGTCACCAAAACGGATGCCATCAGTTGTAAGCGTAGAGGAGCCGCCGCCTCTTCCGCTCTCCATCGCTCTTCGATTTGGATTTAACTTTAGGGTTTGCTTGGTTCGGTCCCGACCTCTCCTTTCGTACTCCCTCTCCCTCCGGCCCGATTTACCTGTCGCGGCGGTCGTTTTGCAAAAACGCCCTCAATTGTTTTTGCGCATCAACCCGCACTCCATCGTCTCCTACCTCTCACATCCTCCATCCCCCCCACAGCTACCTCGCCGGCCCGCGAGCGGCGAGCATCCCCTCCATTCCCCACCGCTCCCTCTCCGTCCAGAACGCCCTCGTCAGCGCCACTCTCCGGCCCGCGCCGCTACCATCCATTCCCCACCACGCGCTGCTCCCCCGCCTTCATCCGCGAATCCTAGCGGCGCACCCGGCCCAGCCTCCATCCGCGAACTAAAGATTCAATCTTTCTTGCGACTGCGGCCTGATCTCCACTGGATCCAGCGACTACGGCCTCCAGCAGCCACCTGCTCGCACGTGTTGGAGCTGGGGACGAACCCGCGCCATAGCCATCCACTCCCCCAGCGAGTAGTGTTTTTTTGCCTCCCCTGAAAATTTCGTTTTCTTTTTTCTGGTTCATTCCCAAATCAAATCTCATGGATTTTGTTCTCTGTGGAGGTGTGGTGACCACGGTGGAATCTAGGAGAAAGGCCGTGGACTCTTGGGAGTTGGGACTGAGAGACAGGGGGATTTGCCTGGTGGCTTCAGTCAATAAGCTAAGCTAACGTGATTTAAATGCATTGAAGACTAGAAGTGATGCACTCTTAGTGAAATGCCGAATTAGTTTCATTTTGCCTAATTTTCTTGCAGTACTCCTAGCAGTCACTTTGATCTCTCTGAATTTTGGTGCCACATTAACAATTATGTCAGTTTGATCTCTTTGAATTCTATAGCTGTCCTGAAAAAAACTAAATTCTAGAGTAGCTAAATTCTAAATATTGCAAGTTACTGTCAAGTTACTCCAGTACATGTTGTTTTACTTGTACTAGTGTTGTAGTAGTTAAAATCAGTACTCCAGCACATGCTGTTTTCTAGTCTTCACATTCTGAAACTTGCACCTACGGTAATACTCTAGCACATGTTCCTAGTGCTGATTGACTTGCACCTACAGTATTAATCCAGCACTTGTTCCTAGTGTTCACATTCAGCTGAAACTTGCACCTATGGGGAGTACTGTCATTTTATTTTGATAGTGTACTTCTATTTGTTTGTGTACCAGAAAGTGGATCGCCCTCTGGAACTTGATGTACTGAAACAGAGCTTTTGTTTCACCTAAGGGAGCTTGATGTACCAGATAGTGTACTAATGACGGGGTAATAGTCTTTCTTCTAACCTAGAGTATCGTTGAACTACATGGCCATGTCGGGTGGCAGGTCAGCTTAGTGAGAGTCGCTGAAGCCAAGTCGCCCTTGCCTCCATGAAATATTTAGTGGTGAGCTTTTACTGGCATAGTTTCAACAAGTCTGTTTAGTGCTGAGCTTTCACATGGAGCTTCTTTGTGTGCCAAGTGTCGAGCGAGATGTGCAAATATGCTAAACTTATTCCGAAGTTTGTTTAGGAATGCAAACTCAATATAGTCAAATTTCATTTCACTCGGCCACCAGTTCATCTAAAAAGGAACATTCTGAATTTTCATCTAAAATGGAAGATTCTAAAGTTTCACATAAAAGAACAACATTCTAAATATTGCCTCATTCCGTTGAAATCAACAGTTGGTTTGAATGATGAAATTTCTTTTCTGAACTTTGGCGATGTTGGTTCTCATGGCTACTTATACTGACCGAGAGGTAGCCCTAAAGGCTCTCATGGCTTATTTATCAGATATGCTGTCAGAAGTAAGGCCATCATACTTGAAGTATGTTTAGTTTTGTATGTTCATCAGCAATTCATGTGACAGTACGTTCATTTGCACAGTAATGATTTACAACTCTCCTTTGTATAGTAAGGCAATCATACTTGAAGTATCTTCCATTCTTAATATGAGTTGTGAAGTAAATTTTGAGTGGAGCATTCCATTCTTAAGCTATATACATTATTTTTGCACATGAAGTGAATTAATTCTCATCAAAGTTGTTTGTTTCTTCAGTTTGATTCATAGTTGAGACATGTTTTTTAATTATCGTATGATGATGTATCTCACAGAAGTATAACTGTGTACTGTGATTCCGGCCAGGTGCAGTGCTGCTGGGAGATCATGGCGGCGAGCACGGAAGCTGCGGAGGAGCTGCTTCTGGAGAGAACGGCGAGCTGCTGGTTGAGATCATGTGCAAAGGAGCCCGGCGAGCTGCAGCATGTTGTGTAGAGGGGTGGCGGCGGCACAACGTAGGCGGTAGCTGAGCTTGAACTTTCCCAGGCGATGGCGGGGCAGAGGACCTGCTGGGGCGGAGGAGCATGGCTCAGCAGCAGTGGCGGCGGTGGAGGAGCTCCGTGGAGGAGCGCCGGTAGTGGTAGATGGCCAAGCGGAGGAGCTCCGGGGAGGAGCGGCAGTAGCCTACTGAGCGGGAGAGGAGCAGCGCGGGGGGAGGGGCGGAGGAAGGAGGACTGAGGTGAGGGCGAAGCGATCATCCGGTCAAAAAAGATCTTGTTTTGTAAAGGGTTAATTGGTTTTATGCCACTCTCAATTCCACTGATTGTATATATGCCATTATAAAAACTGGACTTGGGGAGGATATGCCAGTGCAACTACATAATACCTCTACATATGCCATTGTGGTAATTAGAAATGCATGTACAGTCAGATTGTACTCTCGTGTACACTCGTACGTACAGATTTCACATATACATAGACAGGTAAAAGAAAGAAAAAGGAAAACCACACGACTTGGCCAATGAAGTCGCCGGCGACTAGACGCCCACGCAAGACGCCGAGGCTGCAAGCGCCGTGGCGGGAGCCCCTCTCGCATGACTCATCTGCCTTGGTTGCCGGCAGGCAGGTCTGTAGGACGGCGTGTCTGCTGAAGGCCGTTGCCGGAGACGCTGTTGTAGCCGGAGGAGGGCATGGAGGCCGTTCCCGAGTCTCCATTCGTGTGAGTGCACAGCCTCCAGAGCATCCAGCATGGAGGAGCGGTCAACTTCATGAAGGCCGCCACGGCGCCCAAATAGACACGGTTGCATCGACCAAAGGCTGCACATGTATGGCCATCCCACATCCTCTCTATTTCTTCCGCCCCTTGCAAACACGAGAGCCTGCTACCCTTGCCTGATAGATTAGTGTTCTAGGCTGCTCCTTGCCAATCCATCACTTTCTAAATTTTTCTCTGGCAGTAGCTGATTATTGGGTATATGCACCGTGAACTGATGCCATCCCAGCTGTTTGTTCTTATGTTTCTTACAACTTTCAGGTTTCTCTTGCAGTTGGCAACGGCTAGAGCAAACTTTAAGGTATTTTTTTTTTGATAACTGAAAAAGTTTTTGAGGACTACTTAGGGTTGCAGATGCGAGGCTCTGATTTTGCATGCATGCATCGAAGTTTAATGAGTGTGTTCAGCAATGGAATCAACTAGATTTTGTTTAAGCAGGACATTCCGCGTACAGATGCACATGGCCTCTTGGCCTAGGAGTTAAGCTTTAAAAAAAAAGAAAAACTACCAGATTGGCCCCAACTTTCTACATAAACTGATAAACTATGGCTATAATTGGAATGCTTTTCAAGAAAACTAAAGTCTTGATTTCTTATGAATACTATATCTTTATATTTTCATACACTTGAATTTTACATGTATTACGTCGTTATAAGCTGCGAACGAAAGTAAAATACCATAGTAACGCACGAACACTCTGCTAATCTTTATTATATAATTTGTTTAGAGGTGGTTTTCGTCGAAGATGTTTTTCGTTCGTCGCGTCTCTCCCTTTGTCTGGTGTCCCTTCCGCGTACGTTTGATCACTCGCGATCCATTCCTATTCCTATTCCTATAGAAAACCGACCGGTTAGGTAGTTTTCTTTCTCACGACCCCAAACGAACCTTACGTCACAGGCTCACAGCTTTCTGTTGGAACACCCCCTGCCGACTGGCCGGTCCCGAGGCTGTTCCACATCCGAGAAGAAGACTAATAGAAGGCACACAGATTACACAAGTAGATGACACAGGGAACAAAGGGGAACTTTTATTAACTTTCTCTCGGTAAACTCACGTACAAAGATTGTTCCTCTATTTATAGACTAAGGGGGATACGATACCTACATGGGCCAACCCTAGCCTGGTAGAGACCACACCGAGTGGGCCTCTATCGGCCCAGTTTCCCAACACTCCCCCTGTGTATCTTATCTGTATAACCATGGCTTAAAACTCCGAAAAACCCAGTGGGAAAAATATGGAGAAATGCACACGGTATACTTGTTGCTATGTTGCACGAATTGCCTCGTTAAAAACCTCATGTGAGAAACTTCATAAAAACTCACTAAGGGAAAAAGAGTACAATTCACTTAACTATAAAGTTAAGCACTCAATCATCGGGATCAAGATTTTAGCGATGAGTTTGTGAAGATTCTCCTCCTGAACCTTGCATCTCCCTAAGTCTCATCATGCCGATCCCACGGACACATCTCTCGAAAGAAGATGTTGGCAATGATTTAGTGAACAAATAAGCGAGATTTTCACACGACTTAGTATGCAAGACTTTTACTTCATTCATCTTTTGCAGTTCATGTGCATAGAAGAACTTGGGGTTTATATGCTTTGTGAGATTGCTCTTTACATAACCCGTTTGGACTTGTGCAACACAAGCGGCATTATCTTCATAGATAATTGTTGGGGTTTGTACGGTGTTCAGTCCACATGACATCTGGATGTGGCTGACTACTCGTCGAAGCCATACACATTCTCGTGATGCTTCATATAATGCTATGATTTCCGAGTGGTTCGTCGAAGTCGACACAAGAGTTTGCTTAGACGATTTCAAGGAAATTGCCGTTCCACCACAAAGGAAAACATATCCAGTCTGCGACTTGGATGTATGCGGGTCCGAAAGGTACCCAGCATCTGCATAGCCTACAACAAATAGGTCTTGGTTCTTTTGGTAAAACAAGCCAAGGTCCTTTGTCCCTTGTATGTACCTAAAGATATCCTTAACGCTTTTCCAATGCCTCTTGGTAGGCTCAAAACTGTACCTTGCAAGCAAATTGACGGCGAATGCAATATCCGGCCGTATACAATTTGCGAGGTATATAAGTGCGCCAACTGCACTTAAGTAGGGGAATTCCGGTCCCAGAATTTCCTCCCCCTCTTCTTTAGGCCTAAACGGGTCCTTGTCTTGCTGCAAAGATCTTCCGACCATCGGGGTCTTAGAAGGATATGCATTTTCAAACCCAAATCATTCCAACACCTTCCGGGTGTAGGCCGACTGGTGAACTAGAATCCCAGCAGGGGAATGCTCAAGTTGCAGACCGAGGCAGAACTTGGTTTTGCCTAAGTCTTTCATCTCGAATTCCGACATCAGGTAGGAACTCGCTTCCTCAATATCGTCAGGTGTACCGATTATATTCAAATCGTCCACGTACACCGAGATAATACAGAAACCATCCTGGGATCTCCGTATAAAAACACATGGGCAATCTTCATTGCTCGCGTAGCCCTTCTGATGAAGGAAATCGCTTAAACGATTATACCACATCCTACCTGACTGTTTTAGTCCATACAATGACTTTTTAAGCTGAACACTATATAAGCTCCTGTTTGCTCTATCCTGGTTCGGGACAGGGATACCTTCTGGTACTTTCATGTATATGTCCGAATCCAAGTTACCATATAGGTAAGCGGTGACAACATCCATTAGTTTCATTTTAAGTCCATGTTTATTGCCATTGAGATCAAGTATCTAAAGGTAATTCCATCCATGACTGGGGAGTAAGTTTCCTCAAAGTCGACACCTGGTCGCTGAGTGAAACCTTGAGCAACGAGCCTTGCTTTGTACCTTACTACTTCATTATTCTCGTTTCTCTTTCGAACAAAAACCCACTTATGGCCAACGGGGCGAATGTCGGGAGGAGTTAGACAAACAGGTCCAAATACCTCTCTTTTGTTTAACGATAATAATTCAGCAGTAATTGCCTTCTGCCAATCTTTCCAATCTGACCTTTTCTTGCAATCAGCGAGCGTGTTAGGCTCAGGGTCAAGATCTATGATTGAGGCAATTTTCTTGGCAAAATTAATGTCGACATTTTCCATGGCTCGGTTGTATGACTCGCCCGAATTAACATAGTTAATGGCCATTTCGTCATGGAGTGCATCAGGCACATCCTCTTGCTCCACCGGATTTCCCAATCCAGGAGCTAGGTCCTTTAGCTTTCCCGCTCCGATGTGTGCGCACACAACTTCGCTGGGTATTTCCGATATAGGAAAGTTCAAGTCCGGAATTTCGTGCACTGAAATATCCGTACTTGTGCCAGGTCTCAACTGGCTCCCCTCAACAGGGGTAGTCTGTAATAAATCTCTCTTATCCTTTTTCTTCGGGCGTCCCCGGGTACTTGGGATTTGAGAAACCGGAATCCGCGTCCTCTTAGGCCTTAGAGCAGGAGCGGGTATACCATCATTTTTCTTTGGTATTTCAACCTTTTCCGGTGCATTGCGTGCATGCACATGCGACTTTGTCACAGTCTTTAAATCACTAAAATGATCGGGCAGTTGATTCGCTAAGGAGTGCAAATCTAGTATCTTTTGGACTTCTCTATTAGTCTCAACAGTGCATGGGTCATGAGCGTGGATCCCCGTGGCTTTCCACGTGATTTCTCGACTTTTGTCATCCAGGGGTTGATTACCTCCCCCCAAAGTCGAAAAAAGATCCTCGTCAAAAATGCAGTCAGCAAACGGGCCGTGTGACAGTCACCTGTCAAGGGGTCCAAGAACCTGATTATGGACACAGTCTCATAACCAACGTATATCCCCGACTTCCGGAGTGGTCCCATTGCTGATCGCTGGGGAGGTGGTATAGGTACATATACCTGGCAGCCGAACCTACGTAGGTGGGAAATTTTCGGTGCCGACCCTTGCGCAAGTTGGATGGGAGAGTGGATGTTGTAGGCCGATGGTCGAAAGTTGATGAGATTAGCGGCGTGTAACACCGCGTGCCCCCAACATGTAGTTGGTAAATTACAACCCTGAAGGAGTGGTCTGGCAATGAATTTAATCCTTTTAATCAATGCCTCTGGAAGTCCATTTTGAGTGTGGACATGCGGTACGGAGTGCTAAAGTTTGATTCCAGTTGCCATGCAATAATCATCTAATGTCTTTGAAGTAAATTCTCCGGCATTGTCCATTCGAATAGACTTTAAACGATAATCAGGGAATTTATTCCTTATTTGTATGATCTGGGAGATCAACTTTGCAAAAGCATGGTTCCTTGTTGACAGCAGGCAAACATTGGACCATTTAGAGGAAGCATCGATGAGCACCATGAAGTACCGAAACGGCCCTGAGAGGGGCTGAATTGGACCACATATATCCCCTTGAATGCGTTCCAAGAACGCGGGGAGTTCATCCTTCACCTTTAGGGGGGACAGTCTAATGATCAATTTCCCCGTAGCGCATGCGGAGCACACGAAATCATCGGGATTCGGGAAATTTTTCACATTAACATTATGACCATTCGAGTTGTTAATTATATTTCTCATCATCCTAAGACCGGGGTGGCCTAACCTATCATGCCAAAGGCAGAATAGTTCGGAGCTTCTAAAGACAGTCTTAAGGGTAGTGTAAATATGTGGTGCTACTATATTAGTGTAGTACAGTTGGAGATATGCCCTAGAGGCAATAATAAAAGTAGTTATTATTATATCTTTGTGTTTATGATAAATGTTTACATTCATGCTATAATAGTATTAACAAGGAAACATTAATACTTGTGTGATTTGTAAACTTAATTTGAAGTCCCTGGTAAAGCCTCTATATAATACCAGCTTGTTGGTTAATAGATGATTGTGGTTTCCCTATCATGAACATTGAGATGTTATTAACAACAAGATCATATCGTTAGGAGAATGATATGATGGACATACTCCTATAGATAAGCGTAGCATAAAGATCAAGTCATTTTAATAGTTCAATTGCTATATGCTTTCTGATACATAGTAATCTAATTCCTTTGACCATGAGATCATGCATATCACCTTTACCGGATGGATGCTTTGATGACATCAAACACCACACCGTAACTGGGTGGCTATAAAGGTGGCATTGAGTGTTCGGAAAGTGTTGGTTGAAACACATGGATCAAGAGTGGGATTTGTCCATCCTTATGACGGATAGATATACTCTGGGCCCTCTCGGTGAAATGTCATCCAATTAGCTTGCAAGCATGTGACTGGCTCACAAGGGATCACATATCACGGGAACGAGAAAAGAGTACTTATCGGTAACGAGGTTGAACTAGGTATGCAGAGATACCGACGATCATAACCTCGGATAAGTAACATATCGTGAGACAAAGGGAAATTGATATCGTATGTAAGTGGTTCATTCGATCGCAAAGTAATCGTAGAAATATGTGGGAGCCATATGAATTTCCATATTCCTCTATTGGTTATTGGTCAGAGAAGTGTCTCGATCATGTCCGCATAATTCACGAACCGTAGGGAGACACACTTAAGGATTCGACGTTGTTTTGAGTAGTTATGGAATGATGAGAAAGAGACCGAATGTTGTTCGGAGTCCCAGATGGGATCCGGGATATCACGAGGAGATCCGGAATGGTCCGGAGAATAAGATTCATATAAGGAAAGTCCCGTTTCGGAGTTGGGGAATGTTTCCGGTGTTTTCATCGGGAATGTTCTAGAATGTTCCGGAATGTCCGGCACTCCAGAGGGGAAGGGTACATGAATGTGTTGTATCAAGTTGGTATGATTGCATCATGTACTAAGTGTCATCGCTGTTCCAAATAAAGTATTAATTCAAATCCTAGTTTGAAAAGTCAAATAGCTAAATTGAAAAGTCAAACGGCTAAATTTGGAAAGTGGAAAAGAGGAGGAAAGGGGGAAACCGAGTTGGGGAGGAGTTCCCTCCTCCAACCGGCGGCCCACCTCCAAGCCGAGTTGGGGAGGGACTCCTCTCCCTCCCCCTTGGCGCGGCCGGCCCCTCCACCTATATAAGGAGGGGCAGGGCTCCCTCCTCTAGACACACAAGTACCTCTCCTCCAAACCCTAGCTTGGCGCCACCACCTCCTGCAGCTGCCGCCGCCTCCTAGGGTTGCCCTAGCCGCCGACTTGGGGTGCCCCAAACCCTAGCCGCCGGCTCTAGCACCTCCTCCTTGGTGTGTCTAAAACCTAGATCGCCGAGGAGCTCTCTCATACTCCACCATACTCGCTCCGGCTTAAGGCGAAGCCCTGCGAGATCTCCCCTCTACTTCCGATACCACGCCGTTGTGCTGCCGGAATCGCGAGGAGAGTGCTACAACCTCCGCTGCCTGCTGGAACAAGGGAGAGGAAGGTCTCCGTCGAGTACCGAACGTGTGACCGACTGCGGGAGCGCTGCCGGAACGCAGCGCCGGAAGGATCGTCTACGCGATCTTGAGATCGGGAAGAGTACGACTACATCACCCACGAGAATCCGCTCTCGTTAAACACTTTGGAATCTTCGAGGGTGAGTTATTCCATCGACTCGTTGCTACAATCTAGTAGATAGATCTTGGCTTGTTTGTTTGTATGCGGTAGAAATTTTTTGTTTTCCATGCTATAAAACCCTACAGTGGTATCAGAGCCGTGTCTATATGTAGATCTGTTGCACGAGTAGAACACAATGGTCATTGTGGGCGTTGATGCTTTTATTGTCGATTGCTTCTTGTGTACTTTGCATCTTGCGGGATGTTGGGATGAAGCGGCCCGGGCTAACCTTACATGACATCGTTCATGAGACTTGCTCCACGCTTGACATGCAACTTGTATTGCATAAGTGGCTTTGCGGGTGCCTGTTTCTCCTAGCATAGTTAAGATGCAATTTACAACGGGTGATTTACAATACTAGTATCAATGTTGTGGTTCATGTTCGTAAGTTAGAACGACACTTATTGAAAGCCCCAAACCACGTAAAACATGCAAAGAAAGTAGAGGCGTCTAACTTTGTTTTGCAAGGGTGTGCAGTGATGTGATATGGCCATGATTGTGATTATATATGATGTATGCAATGTTCCTTATTGTAAGTTGGCAACCGGCAGGAGCCATATGGTTGTCTTTAATTTATGTTAAGACCCGCGTGTCTATTCAAAGTAGTTGTAATAGTTGAAGCCGGTGAACGACAACCATGGAGAAGCGTCATTGACCTTGATGCAATGCCGGTGATGATGGAGATCATATTCGTGCTAGAAGATGGAGATTGGAAGCACAAAGAAGAAATGCCATATCATATCACATATTATGAATTGCATGTGATGTTAATCCTTTATACATCTTGTATTGCTTAGTAGACGACGGTAGCATTATAAGATGATCCCTCATGCACATGAATTTCAAGTCATAAAGTGTTCACCCTTAGTTAGCACCGTTGCTAAAGCTTGTTGTTTCGAAGCACCACGTGATGATCGGATGTGTTAGATTCCGCAAGTGTATACAACGTGAGCAAGCCAGATTTTCTCATGCGGAAACTAAGGTTTGATCTTGACGAGCCTAGCATGTACAGACATGGTCTCGGAACACGGATCACCGAAAGGTAAAGCATGAATCATATAGTAGATATGATGAACATGTTGATTGTTCGCCATTGAAACTATATCAACTCTCGTGATGATCGGTGTTGATGTGGTGGATTTGGTTCATGTGATCACTAAAACAATGTGAGGGATATTGTTTTGAGTGGGAGTTCACCTAGATTAATTTTAATATTAATTTGAACTCAATTTGTCATAAACTTAGTCTAAACTATTGCAAATATGTTGTAGATCAATGGCAGCCCCTACCATCAATTTTAATGCGTTCCTAGAGAAAGAAAAGTTGAAAAATAATGGAAGCAATTTCGCGGATTGGTTCCGCAATTTGAGGATTGTCCTCACAGCTGGTAATTTGACCTATGTGCTGGATGCACCGCTGGGTGACCCACCTGCAGCTGATGCTTCCGATGAAGTAAAGAATGTTTACCTTACTCGGAAGACTCAGTACTCCACAGTTCAGTGTGCTATCTTGTATGGTTTAGAATCGGAGCTTCAGAAAAGGTTTGAGAATTCAGACCCATATGATATTGTCGAGGATCTCAAATTGATCTTTGAGACTCATGCGGCAATTGTAAGCTATGAGGCTTCTGAAAAGTTCTTTAACTGCAAGATGGAAGAGGGCAGCTCCGTCAGCGAGCATGTGCTTAAGATGTCTGGGCACGCAAACAAACTTCAAAGCTTGGGTATTGTGATTCCCAATACTTTGGGGATTTACCGTGTCCTCCAATCACTACCACCAAGTTACAAGAACTTTGTGATGAACTACAACATGCAAAACATGAACAAGACGTTGTCAGAACTCTTTGCCATGTTGAAGTCTGCAGAAGTGGAGATAAAGAAAGAGCACCAAGTGTTGTTGGTCAATAAGACCACCAAATTCAAGAAAGGCAAGTCTAAGCAGAAGGGACACTTAAAGAAGGGTGGTAAGAAAGTTACTGCACCGACGAAGAAAACCAAGGCTGGACCTAAGCCTGATACTGAGTGCTTTTACTGCAAGGGAGAAGGTCACTGGAAGCGGAATTGCCCAAAGTACTTGGCGGATTTGAAGAACGGCAACATCAAGAAGAAAGGTATATTTGATATACATGTTATTGATGTGTATCTCACTAGTACTCGTAGTAGTGCCTGGGTATTTGATACTGGTTCGGTTGCTCATATTTGTAACTCGAAACAGGTGCTGCAGAATAAGCGGAAGCTAGCGAGGAACGAGGTGATGATGCGCGTTGGAAACGGATCAAAGGTTGATGTGATCGTGGTCGGCACGCTACCCCTTCATCTACCATCGGGATTAGTTTTATACTTAAATAATTGTTATTTGGTGCATGCGTTAAGCATGAACATTATATCGGGATCTTGTTTATTGCGAGACGGTTACTTGTTTAAATCCGAGAATAATGGTTGTTCGATTTATATGAGTAATATGTTTTATGCACATGCACCTTTGATAGATGGTCTATTCTTATTGAATCTCGATAGTGGAAATACACACATTAATAACATTGAGGCTAAACGTTTGAAATCGAGCGATAACTCAACCTATATGTGGCACTGTCGTCTTAGTCACATTGGAGTGAAGCGTATGAAGAAACTCCATTCCGATGGACTTCTTGAATCACTTGATTTCGAATCACTTGATAGATGTGAAGCATGTCTGATGGGTAAAATGACTAAGACTCCATTTTCTGGTATGATGGAGCGAGCTACGGACTTATTGGAAATCATACATACCGATGTGTGTGGTCCAATGAGTGTAGCATCGCGTGGTGGTTATCGTTATGTTCTTACCTTCACGGATGACTTGAGTAGATATGGGTATATCTATTTCATGAAACATAAGTCCGAAACTTTCGAGAAGTTTAAGGAATTTCAAAGTGAGGTAGAGAATCAACGTAACAAGAAGATTAAATTTCTACGTTCTGATCGTGGAGGTGAATATCTAAGTTACGAGTTTGGCGAGCATTTAAAGAAATGCGGAATACTTTCGCAGTTGACACCGCCGGGAACACCACAGCGTAATGGTGTGTCCGAACGTCGTAATCGAACTCTCTTAGATATGGTTCATTCTATGATGTCACTTACAGATCTACCGCTATCATTTTGGGGTTATGCATTAGAAACAGCCGCATTCACTTTAAATAGGGCACCATCTAAATCCGTTGAAACGACACCGTATGAATTATGGTTTGGGAAGAAACCTAGATTGTCGTTCCTTAAAATTTGGGGTTGTGAAGCCTATGTAAAGAAGTTACAGCCGGACAAGCTTGAACCCAAAGCGGAAAAATGCGTCTTCATAGGATACCCGAAGGAAACTATTGGGTATACCTTCTATCATAGATCCGAGGGCAAAATCTTCGTTGCCAAGAATGGATCCTTTCTAGAGAAGGAATTTCTCTCGAAAGAAGTGACTGGAAGGAAAGTAGAACTCGACGAGGTTGTCGAACCTTCTCTCGAAATTGCGAGTAGCGCAGCACCGGAAGAAGTTCATGTGGTTCCTGCACCAATAAGAGAGGAAGCTAATGATGATGATCATGAAACTTCGGTTGAAGTTGCTACAGAGCCTCGCAGGTCAACGAGAACTCGTACCACTCCAGATTGGTATGATCCCGTTATGAGTGTCATGTTGGTGGACAACACCGATGACCCTGAGACATATGAGGAAGCGATGATGATCCTAGATTCCAATAAATGGCAAGAAGCCATGAAATCCGAGATTGGATCCATGTACGAAAACCAAGTATGGACTTTGGTGGACTTACCGGATGGCCGGAAGGCTGTCGAGAACAAATGGATCTTCAAGAAGAAAACAGATGCTGATGGTAATGTTACTGTCTATAAAGCTCGACTTGTCGCAAAAGGGTTTCGACAAATTCAAGGAGTTGACTACGATGAGACTTTCTCACCAGTAGCGAAGCTAAAGTCTTTGAGGATTATGTTAGCAATCGCTGCATATTATGATTATGAGATATGGCAGATGGATGTCAAAACAGCATTCCTCAATGGAGACATTGATGAAGAGTTGTATATGATGCAACCCAAAGGTTTTGTCGATCCTAAAGATGCTAACAAGGTATGCAAACTTCAACGGTCCATCTATGGATTGAAGCAAGCATCCCGAAGTTGGAATCAACGTTTTGATAAGGTGATCAAAAGTTTTGGTTTTATACAAACTTATGGAGAAGCTTGTATTTACAAGAAAGTGAGTGGGAGCTCTGTAGCATTCTTAATACTATATGTGGATGACATATTATTGATTGGGAATGATGTAGACCTTCTTAATAGTGTCAAGGAATATTTGAATAATAGTTTTTCAATGAAGGATCTTGGCGAAGCAGCTTACATATTAGGCATAAAAATTTATAGAGATAGATCGAAACGCCAAATATCATTGTCACAGAGTACATATTTGGACAAAGTTCTAAAGAGGTTTGGAATGGAAGATAGCAAGAAAGGGTTCTTGTCCATGTTGCCCAATACGACCTTGAGTAAAACTCAAAGTCCGACATCGGCAGAAGATAGAGAAAGGATGAGTAAGACTCCCTATGCCTCAGCCATAGGATCTCTGATGTATGCCATGCTATGTACTAGACCCGACATTGCATATGCTGTTAGTTTAACTAGCAGATATCAAAGTGATCCAGGAGTGGATCATTGGACAGCGGTCAAAAACATCCTTAAGTACTTGAGAAGAACTAAGGATATGGTTCTTTCTTATGGAGGTGATGAACAACTCGTTGTTAATGGTTACACCGATGCTAGTTGGAACACCGATCCGGATGATTCTAAATCACAATCTGGATACGTATTTATTTTGAATGGTGCAGCAGTTAGCTGGAGGAGTGCAAAGCAAAGCGTTGTGGCGAGATCTTCAACTGAATCGGAATACATGGCTGCTTCGGAGGCTTCACAAGAAGCGATATGGATGAAAGAGTTTATTATAGAGCTGGGTGTGGTTCCTAGTGCGCTGGACCCAATGTCTATCTACTGTGATAACATGGGCGCCATAGCCAATGCGCAAGAACCAAGGTCACACAAGAAGCTGAAGCATATCAAGCTACGTTTTCACGCTATTCGAGAACATATCCAGGATGGGGATATAAAGATTTGCAAAGTACACACAGATCTGAATGTGGCGGATCCGTTGACTAAACCTCTCCCGAGGGCAAAACATGACCAGCACCAAACTGCCATGGGTGTTCGGTATATTACCATGTAATCTAGATTAGATGACTCTAGTGCAAGTGGGAGACTGTTGGAGATATGCCCTAGAGGCAATAATAAAAGTAGTTATTATTATATCTTTGTGTTTATGATAAATGTTTACATTCATGCTATAATAGTATTAACAAGGAAACATTAATACTTGTGTGATTTGTAAACTTAATTTGAAGTCCCTGGTAAAGCCTCTATATAATACCAGCTTGTTGGTTAATAGATGATTGTGGTTTCCCTATCATGAACATTGAGATGTTATTAACAACAAGATCATATCGTTAGGAGAATGATATGATGGACATACTCCTATAGATAAGCGTAGCATAAAGATCAAGTCATTTTAATAGTTCAATTGCTATATGCTTTCTGATACATAGTAATCTAATTCCTTTGACCATGAGATCATGCATATCACCTTTACCGGATGGATGCTTTGATGACATCAAACACCACACCGTAACTGGGTGGCTATAAAGGTGGCATTGAGTGTTCGGAAAGTGTTGGTTGAAACACATGGATCAAGAGTGGGATTTGTCCATCCTTATGACGGATAGATATACTCTGGGCCCTCTCGGTGAAATGTCATCCAATTAGCTTGCAAGCATGTGACTGGCTCACAAGGGATCACATATCATGGGAACGAGAAAAGAGTACTTATCGGTAACGAGGTTGAACTAGGTATGCAGAGATACCGACGATCATAACCTCGGATAAGTAACATATCATGAGACAAAGGGAAATTGATATCGTATGTAAGTAGTTCATTCGATCGCAAAGTAATCATAGAAATATGTGGGAGCCATATGAACTTCCAGATTCCTCTATTGGTTATTGGTCAGAGAAGTGTCTCGATCATGTCCGCATAATTCACGAACCGTAGGGAGACACACTTAAGGATTCGACGTTGTTTTGAGTAGTTATGGAATGATGAGAAAGAGACGGAATGTTGTTCGGAGTCCCGGATGGGATCCGGGATATCACGAGGAGATCTGGAATGGTCCGGAGAATAAGATTCATATAAGGAAAGTCCCGTTTCGGAGTTGGGGAATGTTTCTGGTGTTTTCATCGGGAATGTTCTAGAATGTTCCGGAATGTCCGGCACTCCGGAGGGGAAGGGTACACGAATGTGTTGTATCAAGTTGGTATGATTGCGTCATGTACTAAGTGTCATCGCTGTTCCAAATAAAGTATTAATTCAAATCCTAGTTTGAAAAGTCAAATAGCTAAATTGAAAAGTCAAACGGCTAAATTTTGAAAGTGGAAAAGAGGAGGAAAGGGGGAAACCGAGTTGGGGAGGAGTTCCCTCCTCCAACCGGCGGCCCACCTCCAAGCCGAGTTGGGGAGGGACTCCTCTCCCTCCCCCTTGGCGTGGCCGGCCCCTCCACCTATATAAGGAGGGGCAGGGCTCCCTCCTCTAGACACACAAGTACCTCTCCTCCAAACCCTAGCTTGGCGCCACCACCTCCTGCAGCTGCCGCCGCCTCCTAGAGTTGCCCTAGCCGCCGACTTGGGGTGCCTCAAACCCTAGCCGCCGGCTCTAGCACCTCCTCCTTGGTGTGTCTAAAACCTAGATCGCCGAGGATCTCTCTCATACTCCACCATACTCGCTCCGGCTTAAGGCGAAGCCCTGCGAGATCTCCCCTCTACTTCCGGTACCACGCCGTTGTGCTACCGGAATCGCGAGGAGAGTGCTACAACCTCCGCTGCCTGCTGGAACAAGGGAGAGGAAGGTCTTCGTCGAGTACCGAACGTGTGACCGACTGCGGGAGCGCTGCCGGAACGCAGCGCTGGAAGGATCGTCTACGCGATCTTGAGATCGGGAAGAGTACGACTACATCACCCACGAGAATCCGCTCTCGTTAAACACTTTGGAATCTTCGAGGGTGAGTTATTCCATCGACTCGTTGCTACAATCTAGTAGATAGATCTTGGCTTGTTTGTTTGTATGCGGTAGAAATTTTTTGTTTTCCATGCTACGAAACCCTACAAGTACAGCCCAGTAGCTAATGAAGGGAGTCTTTCGACAACATGTTTACCATTTTCGTCGCGCTTGGTAATGAGTAGGAACTCCTTTCCATTCTCATCATCATCGATTTCGACATGGAAACCATTTGCGCGGATGTCTCTAAAACTTAAGAGAGTACGAGTCGACTCTGGATACAACAATGCCTCTTCAATGATCAGAGTTGTTCCATCTGGGAGTATGATAGTTGCTCTTCCGGAGCCAACTACATTCGGACCGCAGCCGGCGATCGTCATTATGTTACCAGGGTTTTTGGTAATGGACTCAAAATACTTTGTTTCTCTCAAGATGGTACTTGTGGTGCCGCTATCAGCAAGGCACGTTTCCTCCATTTGGGCGCCACACGCGTTCTAAAATATAGTGCCTAATTAATATAATGGAGCGAGGAAGATGCTACATCAAGTAAGTAAAACACATAAACATTTTAGAACATCACATAATCAAATAATGGAATAAATGAATGAAATAAATGTCATCCAATCACCAAAAACAAATAATTGTTATGCTCCCATAGAGCTTACAACCATATCGAAAAATTGTATCTGATTATTAGTGGAAAAGAAATCATCACAACAAAATGGAGCTCAGGTGGATTCTGCAAAGAAACCATCAAGCTCAGCCTGTATCTCAAGGTCAGTGAGCTTCTCTTCGTTGGCCATCATCCTCGAGGCAGCGGAGATGTCTAGCTGAGGCGGGGGGGGGGGGGGCACAACGTGCTCAACCTCCATGGGCACAGCGGCGTTCGTGGGAACCACCGAGGGTGCTGCCACTTGTGCTACGTCCTGCGCCACTACGGGCGCGGCGTTCTGCACAGGCGCCGCTCCGGGCGCCAGTGGTGCCTAAACCTGGACAAGGTGCGCCTCGCGCGCCTTCTTGTTGGCCTTGAACGCGTCCACGATGTGTTTAGGGGCCAAACACTGCCTGGAGAAGTGAGTCTTGGAGCCACAGCGGAAGCAGTCCTAGGGCCTCGCCTCCTCCTTGCCCGCCTTGCGTTGCTTGGCCGGGTTGGGGGACTTGGGGCCCTTCTTGCCCTTCTTGCCTCTCTTCTTATGGATGGGCTTGCACACCTTGTAGGCACCGGCATTGGCCTCATGACTTGGGCCCCCCGTGAAGGGTTGCGCGGAGAAGTTCTTTTTCAGAACATTATCCTGCGCCTCGGCCACCTGGAGAGCATCAATAAGCGCTGCATATTCCGTGAATCCTTCCTGGCGAAAGTTTCGCGAGGACTGGATGTTGTCCGGATGGAATGTGGAGAGGGTTTTGTCTATCTTCTGCTGATCGGTGGTACTGGTCCCACACGGCTGAAGAATCGTACAAATCCGGTGCAACCTGGAGTTGTACTCTCCCACCGTCTTGAAGTCCGCAAACCTTAGACGAATCCAATCTGCCTCCGCCTATGGCTGAATGGTGTACTTCAGCCTAGAGAACCGCTTGTTGAGGGCGGTCCAAAGGGCAGAAGCACTCCGTTCTGCCATATACTCGTTCTTGAGAGTCTCACACATGTGATGGCGGAGGAAGTGCAGGGCTTTGGCGTTGTCTGCCGGGATGGTTTTGTTGGGGGCCGTCGGGGTCCCCTCAATCAACGCATCCTTGATTCATCGGCCCTCAAGGGCGATCTCAATGTCCGAGGCCCAAGTCAGGTAGTTAAGCCCATCCTGGGTCAACTCCGGAAACTCGCGGCTGACGATTCCGGTCATCTGCAATTTATGCAAAGTGTGTAAGATTACAGCAGGTAATCGGTTGCATAAATGCGATAATCGATACAATAATTCAAATATGACGGCGTTCCAAAATTTAATGTAAAAACGGTTGCATGCTAACTATGTAATCACAAGAATTAAAAGTATAAAAACATTTAATTACTGTAGAAAACATAATACGAAAGCATGTACAGAAAAAAGATATAACAGGCCAAATCTGTGATAAATCGGGCCAATCCACCGTGCCACTGTTTGCCTCACTGGGCTGCTAGCCTGTGGCAGGCCCACCCCCACAGTCCCTGCCCACGAGTGGGGGAACGACGCGAATGGCGCCCGAGGGGGTGGCGGCGGCAGCAGCTGGCTGCGCGTCGGCCGGGGGCCAGCTGGGCGGAGGCGCGTGGCGGGCCAGGATGGGCGACGGGGAGGGAGCTCGCCGACGCGCGCGCGCCTACCGGGGCGAGGCCGTGCGGGCGTGGCGCCAGGCGGTTGCAGGCGTAGCAGCGGCGGCGGCCGGCATGCGGCAGCGCGCGCAGGCATGGAGCATGCGCGGGCAGCAGCGCAGCAGCGGCTGCACGCAGTGGCGACGGTACGCGGCTTAGCCAGCACGCGGCGGCGTCGTAGGCCAGCGGGGCCTGGCGAGGCACGACGGCGCGCAGGCGTTTGGTCTGCAGCGGGCGCGCGGCACGACAGTGCGGCGACGCGAGCACGCGGCCGGCGGGGCGCGGCCGGCACGCGGCAGGCCAGCGAGGCCAGTGCGGCGGCGGGCGCTCAGCGGCGTCGCAGTGGCAAGCTTAGTACGCGGCGGCGCGGCATGAGCCAGCGGGGGTCAGCAGCGTGTGGCGACGCGGCCAGCACGGCGCAGACAGCGGGGCCGGCGCGGACGCAGCACGACGGCGGACGCGGCACGTCGCGGTCAGCTGCTCGCGGCGGCGAGCGGCAGCGACGCGCGGTGGCCAGCGGCAGCTCAGCGCGAGCGCGCGTGGCCAGCGGGGCCGGCGCAGACGCGGCACGACGGTGGACGCGGCACGTCGCGGTCAGCTGGTCGCGGCGGCGAGCGGCGAGCGGCAGCGACGCGCGGTGGCCAGCGGCGGCTCAGCGCGAGCGCGCGTGGCCAGTGGGGCCGGCCTGCCGTGCGCGTGGCCAGTGGCGTCTCGGCGCGGGGCGCGTGGTCAGTGGCCAGGGGCGGCAGCGATAGGCGGCCAGCGGGGCTGAGCTGCTGCGCGCGTGTCCAGCGGCCACCAGCAGGCCTGGCCATCAGGGCCATGGTGGCGGGCACAAAAATCGACATGAAATTAACGCAAAGAGAAAAAATATACTGTAGATCTATCGAATCTACTAAAAAACCAGATCGGCACAGCAGGTGCACGCATCGACGGTACAGTCAACAAAATTCTAATCCGGGAGTGATTAAATCGACATTGGTCGGCGACTGCAGGTCAGCTCGACTCCTGGAAAGAAAAATCCGTACCTTAGATGGGATCTGATCTAAGATCTGAACGCAAATCTAGAAAGAAAATCACGAGACAGATCCATTTTTGCGATCAGATTGGGGTTACCTTCAACGAAAGCCTGCACGATGTAGGCTCGACGGTGGCTTGACGGAGGCTCGATAGAGAGACACGTGCTGATAACGTGTTGGAACACCCCCTGCTGACTGGCCGGTCCCGAGGCTGTTTCACACCCGAGAAGAAGACTAGTAGAAGGCATACAGATTACACAAGTAGATGACACAGCGAACAAAGGGGAACTTTTATTAACTTTCTCTCGGTAAACTCACGTACAAAGATTGTTCCTTTATTTATAGACTAAGGGGAATACGATACCCACATGGGCCAACCCTAGCCTGGTAGAGGCCACACCGAGTGGGCCTCTACGGGCCCAGTTTCCCAACACTTTCTTTTCTCCATCCCAAACAAACCCAATGCGGCGGCGATGCCAGATCGAGGGTGTGACAGCTACAACCGAACACTAAGGACGACGGCGGCGAGGTGTTCGCGGCGCATACGTCGCTCTCGCCAACACGACAAGGACTTAGAGAGGCGAATGTCCGGTTGGGGCGGCGCCGCCGGAGCCCGATGCGACGACCATGGGCTAGACCATACCATCGTACTGCAGAAGATCGACCACGTCTCCGACTGCAGGAGCTTGACCATGGAGACTGGGACCACGGGGCTGGAGTATAGGTAGCCGGCTCAAGGCGGTCGGTGCCGAAGTCCACACAAGTGGAGGAACCGCCCCCTGCCACAAATCACGCTCCACCACGGAGCCGCCGCCACCACCCAAATCCTCCCCTTCAAGCGGGCCTCCTTCCTCGTCCTCGCCGATGTCTCCGTCGCGGCCAGATTAGGCAGCGTTGAAAGTCGACCTCTTTCGCCGGGGACGTTGCCATTGCCGACCAGTTCATGGCTGCCAGCATCTCCAACATCCCAGGTACTCTCCGCTGAAAAAGTTCTTCGGATTACCGAGTGGGTATACAAATCGTGATACAGTCATTGTTCTATTTTGTATTAATAGAATCCTAAATATTCTAATCGGCTTTTCTCATGGCACTAATTATAAGTTGTTGTTTTTGTTCAAGCTAGGGAGCCGGTGGAACATGCATCATTGCAATGTCGACTGAAATCTAGGGTGCCATAAAATTAGTGTATAGGGTCAAGCTGAATCTCACGAATTAGACATCACATCTGATGTCGATCACACCTGGCTCTTCTACCTATCGTGTGTCCCTTGATGACCTGGTTGTGCTGAACGTGGATGTTTCTTTTCGGTCAGTTTCTAGTTGTATAGGGGCAGATGCGGCAATCCATGATCACCAGGGGAGCTGTCTTGCGGCAAGCAGGCAAACTTTGCAACTTTCCAAGGGCACCGGTGACGCGAGGACTTTGCCGTAGGTAAGGCGGTCTATTCTTTGAGGTACTTCTTCGACAACCCGGTGCACTGGCACAACGAGTGAGGCCAGCGCCTAAGGAGCTTTTGGGCCCTTATATTTGCATATTGAGTAAGTGTTGAATGAACAATGCTTCCAGCGAAAAGAGTACTTGCATCTGTATGATTTGTAACGACTACATGAATTACACTAAAATGTGTCCTTGGGTTGATCAATATCTTTTTCTTGCTACAATATTATCTTAGAGAAAGGAGTGTGCAGTCGACAAGGACAAGGAGATAGAGCGTGTAACGGCGAGGCCCGCAGAGGTCGCTGCAAGGAAGTCGACAGCCAGGTACATCGGCAACATTACCCAATTGCCAAACGTTGTGCACTTCATTACAAGAAGCCCCAAACAAGATTATGGCATCAGCGCTATTCATAAGACAGGAAGCTCATGTACACAACTTTCTGAGGGTTCTTTTGTAGAACAACAGGAGTTTCTTCGGTGGTGTGAAGTTCTACATTGTTTCCCGCAGATTAGAATTTGACAGATTTAAATAAGCAAGTCTAAGTACTACACTTTGAATTTCATATGAGTTTGTATATGTGCTCAAAATGAAAAAAAAACTAGGGTCTCGTCTAGGTGCAAAAAAGCTGCTGGATCTGGATGACACAAAAAAGGAGCCCCACCACATACCCTTGGTGAGAGCAATTCGATATGTTGGTAGATGAATCTTAAAGACTAATTGTTTCGTTCATTTCAAAGGCTGGGCTGAACCATGAGATCTTTTGCTTTGATTCAAATGGATCGTGTATTGCCATTAATTGTTTGAAGACAGGGTCAACCATGGGATATCCTACTCATTTTAAGGTGGGGCGGATTATGGTGCAATTGATCAATGCGGAGAGCAGGGAGAGTCTCCGGAAATAGTATTCACTATGGGAAAAAATGTCGCTGCCGTCGCCCCTCTCCTTTGCCGTGTGCCAAAAGGCCCGGAACACGACAAAGAGTATCTTTGCCGTGTGTAAACCAAGAAGAACACGGCAAAGGACAGGTGCATGGCAAACAGCAGAAAAAGAACACGGCAAAGAAACAAACACGACAATGGACCGACGAGAACACACGGCAAAGAAAAGAATCACGGCAAAGTCAATGAAGAAACACGGCAAAGGTTTCCTCACGGCAAAGAAGTGGGCCCCGTGGCCTCGCAGGGTCACCCGCCGGCAGGGGCTGACGGCAGAATCTTTGTCGTGTGCCCTCGTCGTCAGGTACACGGCAAAGATAATCTTTGCCGTGTGTTTCCTTCTGTGTACACGGCAAAGAATTTTTTCACCTTTTTCTTTTCTTTAATTAGCAAGGCTTTTATTACATATATGTTAGGTGATATTATTTCATAGGATCATGAGAGAACACATATGATCATAGGTTATTGTGGTCTTGATCACTTTATACATGCACCCCCCTGATTTCGACGTTCTCGTGGACTTCCTCCGGCGAAACCCTGATGATCTACGGGCCTCGGATCGTCTACCCCCTAGACATTCTTATGATGGGGGTAGCCCGGCATAGCTCTCTCTTGTTTTGTGTTTGATTATGTCATGGGATGATGTGAAACCATGTTGGTTCACAAGTTGGGGCACTATACTACCCGATTTCACTGTAACGGGGAGATTCACCCTTATACAGGTCCAGAACCTTTGCTTCTAGGTTAGAGCGCATGCATGCGAGGGGGGACACATGCAATCACCTATACCAACCTTGCACCATACTCACACACATATGCCAGGGACACATGCAAGTTTTCAGATTATTCCGACGTTCTCGTGGTCTTCCTCCGGCGAAACCCTGATGATCTAGGGGCTCGGATCGTCTACCCCCTAGACATTCTTCTGACAGGGGTAGCCTGGCGTAGCTCTCTCTTGTTTTGTGTTTGATTATGTCATGGGATGATGTGAAACTATGTTGGTTCACAAGTTGGGGCACTATACTACCCGGTTTCACCGTAACGGAGAGATTCCCCCTTATACAGGTCCAGAACCTTCGCTTCTAGGTTAGAGCGCATGCATGCGAGAGGGGACACATGCAAGCACATATACCAACCTTGCACCACACTTACACGCATATGCTAGGGACACATGCAAGTTTTCATCTGATTCCGACGTTCTCGTGGTCTTCCTTCGGCAAAACCCTCGTCAGCTCTACCGTGAGGGGAAATTCTACTCTTGACGATTGGTTGAGGATTGTTTCTCAAAGTTTGTGACTAGGCACCCACCTAATGGAAATGAAGTTCAGCATCCTCCTGAAGCTTATGGTCTAGTGAAAAGTTCATATTTCCATGGTCTCAATCCTTATGAAGAGCTGGTACATGCTATATCTACAAGAGAAACTATCGTCCGCTCCTCAAGAGGGTTGACAGAACCAGTGGCGGGAGTTTCCACGTATATATCCAGGATTTTACTAAGTATTAACGCATGCATGTCTACAAAGGGGGTCACACTTGGGACTTACACATGGGACCTACCAACCTTGCACCACACTCACACACATATGCTAGGGACACATGCAAGTTTTCAGATGATTCCGACGTTCTCGTGGTCTTCCTCCGGCGAAACCCTGATCTGCGGGCCTCGGATCGTCTACCCCCCTAGACATTCTTCTGATGGGGGTAGCCCGGCATAGCTCTCTCTTGTTTTGTGTTTGATTATGTCATGGATGATGTGAAACCATGTTGGTTCACAAGTTGGGGCACTATACGGTCCGGTTTCACCGTAACGGGGAGATTCCCCCTTATACAGGTCCAAAACCTTCGCTTCTAGGTTAGAGCGCATGCATGCGAGGGGGGGACACATGCAAGCACATATACCAACCTGGCACCACACTCACACACATATGCTAGGGACACATGCAAGTTTTCATCTGATTCCGATGTTCTCGTGGTCTTCCTCCGGCGAAACCCTGGGGATCTACGGGGCTCGGATCGTCTACCCCCCTAGACATTCTTCTGACAAGGGTAGCCCGGCGTAGCTCTCTCTTGTTTTGTGTTTGATTATGTCATGGGATGATGTGAAACCATGTTGGTTCACAAGTTGGGGCACTATACTACCCGGTTTCACCGTAACGGGGAGATTCCCCCTTATATAGGTCCAGAACCTTCGCTTCTAGGTTAGAGCGCATGCATGCGAGGGGGGACACATGCAAGCACATATACCAACCTTGAACCACACTCACACGCATATGCTAGGGACACATGCAAGTTTTCATCTGATTCCGACGTTCTCGTGGTCTTCCTCCGGCGAAACCCTCGTCAGCTCTACCGTGAGGGGAAATTCTACTCTTGACGATTGGTTGAGGATTGTTTCTCAAAGTTTGTGCAAAGGAGCCACATGTGAGCCACATGTGCGCCCCTGGGCAATGTCACAGGGCCTTTGCCGTGTGCAGTGCGCAGCAGACACACGGCAAAGGAGTGAACGTTGCCGTGTGCCCCCCCCACGGGCACACGGCAAAGAGAATGGACACGGCAAAGATAAGGCACACGGCAAAGAAAGGGGACACGGCAAAGAGAAGGCACACGGCAAAGAAAGGCGACACTGTTGGAGATATGCCCTAGAGGCAATAATAAATGTAGTTATTATTATATCTTTGTGTTTATGATAAATGTTTACATTCATGCTATAACAGTATTAATCAGGAAACATTAATACTTGTGTGATTTGTAAACTAAATTAGAGTCCCTAGTAAATCCTCTTCATAATACTGGCTTGTTGGTTAATAGATGATTGTGGTTTACCTATCATGAACATTGAAATGTTATTAACAACAAGATCATATCATTAGGATAATGGTATGATGGACATACTCCTATAGATAATTGTAGCATAAAGATCAAGTCATTTTAATAGTTCAATTGCTATATGCTTTCTGATACATAGTAACCTAATTCCTTCGACCATGAGATCATGTTTATCACCATCACCGGAAGGATGCTTTGATGACATCAAACACCACACCGTAATTGGGTGGCTATAAAGGTGGCATTGAGTGTTTGAAAGTATGGGTTGAGACACATGAATCAAGAGTGGGATTTGTCCATCCATATGACAGATAGATATACTCTGGGCCCTCTCGGTGGAATGTCATCCCATTAGCTTGCAAGCATGTGACTGGCTCACAAGGGATCACATATCACGGGAACGAGAAAAGAGTACTTATCGGTAACGAGGTTGAACTAGGTATGCAGAGATACCGACGATCAAAACCTCGGATAAGTAAACTATCGTGAGACAAAGGGAAATTGGTATCGTATGTAAGTGGTTCATTCGATCGCAAAGTAATCGTAGAAATATATGGGAGCCATATGAATTTCCAGATTCCTCTATTGGTTATTGTTCAGAGAAGTGTCTCGATCATGTCCGCATAATTCACGAACCGTAGGGAGACACACTTAAGGATTCGAAGTTGTTGAGTAGTTATGGAATGATGAGTAAGAGACTGAATGTTGTTCGGAGTCTCGGATAGGATCCGGGATATCACGAGGATATCCGAAATGGTCCGGAGAATAAGATTCATATAAGGAAAGTCCTGTTTCGGAGTTGGAGAATGATTCCGGTGTTTTCATCGGGAATGTTCTAGAAGGTTCCAGAAGGTCCGGCACTCCGGAGGGGAAGGGTACATGAATGTGTCATAACAAGTTGGAATGGTTGCATCATGTACTAGGTGTCATCGCTGATCAAAATAAAGGGATAAATCAAATCCTAGTTTGAAAAGTCAAACGCCAATTTGAAAAGTCAAACGGCAAGTTTGCTTGGTGGAGGGAGAGTAGGAAACCTACTTGGGGAGGAAGTCCCTCTCCCTCCACCGCCGGCCAAGGAGGCCGAGTTGGGGGAGGACTCCCTCCCCTTGGCCACGCCCTCCCACCTATAAAAGGAGGGGCAGGGGTGCCCCTCTAAACCTACACCTCCACCACCCAAAACCCTAGCCCTAGCCGCTGGCCCTCCTGCAGCCGCCGCCGCCCTAGGGAAAACCCTAGCCGCCGACTTGGGGCTTTCCCCAAGCCCTAGCCGTCGGCTTAGCTCTCTCCCTCTTGGTGCCTCTAAACCCTAGATCACCAAGGCTCTCTCATAGTCCACCATACTCGCTCCGGCTTAAGGCGAAGCCCTGCGAGATCTCCCCTCTACTTCAGGTACCACGCCGTCGTGCTGCCGGAATCACGAGGAGGGTGATACAACCTCCGCTGCCTGCTGGAACAAGGGAGAGGAAGGTCTTTATCGAGTACCGAACATGTGACCGACTGCGGGAGCGTTGCCGGAACGCGGCGCCGGAAGGATCGTCTACACGATATTGAGATCGACAAGATTACGACTACATCACCCACGAGAATCCGCTCTCGTTAACTGCTTTGGAATCTTCGAGGGTGAGTTTCACTATCGACTCGTTGCGACAATCTAGTAGATAGATCTTGGCTTGTTTGTTTGCATGCGGTAGAATTTTTTTGTTTTCCATGCTATGAACCCCTACAGTGGTATCAGAGCCGTGTCTATATGTAGATCTGTTGCACGAGTAGAACACAATGGTCATTGTGGGCGGTGGTGCTTTTATTATCAATTGCTTCTTGTGTACTTTGCATCTTGCGGTATGATGGGATGAAGCGGCACGGGCTAACCTTACATGACATCGTTCATGAGACTTGCTCCACGCAAAACATGCAACTTGTATTGCATAAGTGGCTTTGCGGGTGTCTGTCTCTCCCATTATAGTATAGATCCAATTTACAACGGGCACTTGATAGTTCTAGCATCAACGTTGTGGTTCTTGTTCGTAAGTTAGAGCGACACTTATTGAAAGCCCCAAACCACGTAAAATATGCAAAGAAAATTAGAGGCGTCTAACTTTGTTTTGCAGGGGTGTGCTGTGATGTGATATGGCCATGATTGTGATTATATTTGATGTATGCAATGTTCCTTATTGTAAGTTGGCAACCGGCAGGAGCCATATGGTTGTCTTTAAATTCTGTTAAGACCCGCGTGTCTATTCAAAGTAGTTGTAATAGTTGAAGCTGGTGGACGACAACCATGGAGCGGCGTCATTGACCTTGATGCAATGCCGGTGATGATGGAGATCATGTTTATGCTTGAAGATGGAGATCGGAAGCACAAATAAGAAAGGCCATATCATATCACATATTATGAATTGCATGTGATGTTAATCCTTTATGCATCTTGTATTGCTTAGTTAACGACGGTAGCATTATAAGATGATCCCTCAAGCACACAAATTTCAAGTTTTAAAGTGTTCATCCTTAGTTAGCACCGTTGCTAAATCTTGTTGTTTCGAAGCACCACGTGATGATCGGGTGTGTTAGATTCTGCAAGTGTATACAATGTGAGCAAGCCAGTTTTGCTCATGCAGAAGCTAAGGTTTGATCTTGACGAGCCTAGCATGTACAGACATGGTCTCGGAACACGGATCACCAAAAGGTAAAGCATGAATCATATAGAAGATATGATGAACATGTCGATTGTTCGCCATTGAAGCTATATCAACTCTCATGATGATCGGTTTTGATGTGGTGGATTTGGTTCGTGTGATCACTAAAACAATGTGATGGATATTGTTTTGAGTGGGAGTTCACCTAGGTTTATTTAACTATTAATTAGAACTCAATTTGTCATAAACTTAGTCTAAACTATTGCAAATATGTTGTAGATCAATGGCGGCCCCTACCATCAATTTTAATGCGTTCCTAGAGAAAGAAAAGTTGAAAAACAATGGAAGCAACTTCGCGGATTGGTTCCGCAATTTTAGGATTGTCCTCAATGCTGGTAATTTGACCTATGTGCTAGACGCACCGCTGGGTGACCCGCCTACAGCTGATGCTACCGATGAGGTAAAGAATGTTTACCTCGCTCGGAAGAATCAGTACTCCACAGTTCAGTGTGCTATCTTGTATGGTTTGGAATCGGAGCTTCAGAAAAGGTTTGAGAATTCAGACCCACATAATATTGTCCGTGAACTCAAAATGATATTTGAGGATCACGCGGCAGTTGAGAGTTATGAGGCTTCTGAAAAGTTCTTTAACTGCAATATGGAAGAGGGCAGCTCCGTCAGTGAGCATGTGCTTAAGATGTATGGGCACGTAAACAAACTCCAAAGTTTGGGTATAGTGATTCATAATTCTTTGGGGATACACCGTGTCCTCCAATCACTACCACCAAGTTACAAGAACTTTGTGATGAACTACAATATGTAAAACATGGACAAGACGTTGCCAGAACTCTTCTCCATGTTGAAATCTGCAGAAGTGGAGATCAAGAAAGAGCACCAAGTGTTGTTGGTCAATAAGACCACCAAATTCAAGAAAGGCAAGTCTAAGCAAAAGGGAAACTTCAAGAAGGGCGGTAAGAAAGTTGCTGCACCGGCGAAGAAGACCAGGGCTGGACCTAAGCCTGATACTGAGTGCTTTTACTGCAAGCAAGAGGGTCACTAGAAGCGGAATTTCCCAAAGTACTTGGCGGATTTGAAGAACGGCAACATCAAGAAGAAAGGTATATCCGATATACATGTTCTTGATGTGTATCTCACTAGTACTCGTAGTAGTGCCTGGGTATTTGATACTGGTTCGGTTGCTCATATTTGTAACTCGAAACAGGTGCTGTAGAATAAACGGAAGCTAGCGAAGAACAAGGTGACGATGCGCGTTGGAAATGGATCAAAGGTTGATGTGATCGCGGTTAGCACGCTACCTCTTCATCTACCATCGGGATTAGTTTTATACTTAAATAATTGTTATTTGGTGCCTGCGTTGAGCATGAACATTATATCGAGATCTTGTTTATTGCGAGACGGTTACTTGTTTAAGTCCGAGAATAATGGTTGTTCGATTTATATGAGTAATATGTTTTTTGCACATGCACCTTTGATAGATGGTTTATTCTTATTGAATCTCGATTGTAGTAATACACACATAAATAACATTGAGGCTAAACATTTGAAATTGAGCGATAACTCGACCTATATGTGGCACTGTCGTCTTGGTCATATCGGAGTGAAGCGTATAAAGAAACTCCATTCCGATGGACTTCTTGAATCACTTGATTTCGAATCACTTGAAAGATGCGAAGCATGTCTGATGGGTAAAATGACTAAGACTCCATTTTCTGGTATGATGGAGCGAGCTACAGACTTATTGGAAATCATGCATACCGATGTGTGTGGACCAATGAGTGTAGCATCGCGCGGTGGTTATCGTTATGTTCTTACCTTCACAGATGACTTGAGTAGATATGGGTATATCTATTTCATGAAACATAAGTCTGAAACTTTCGAGAAGTTTAAGGAATTTCAAAGTGAGGTAGAGAATCAACGTAATAAGAAGATTAAATTTCTACGTTCTGATCGTGGAGGTGAATATCTAAGTTACGAGTTTGGCGAGCATTTGAAGAAATGCGAAATACTTTCACAATTGACACCACCGGGAACACCACAGCGTAATGGTGTGTCCGAACGTCGTAATCGAACTCTCTTAGATATGGTTCGTTCTATGATGTCACTTACAGATTTACCGCTATCGTTTTGGGGTTATGCATTAGAAACAGCCGCATTCACTTTAAATAGGGCACCATCTAAATCCGTTGAAACGACACCATATGAACTATGGTTTGGGAAGAAACCTAAATTGTCGTTCCTTAAAGTTTGGGGTTGCGAAGCCTATGTAAAGAAGTTAGAGCCAGACAAGCTTGAACCCAAAGCGGAAAAATGTGTCTTCATAGGATACCCAAAGGAAACTATCGGGTATACCTTCTATCATAGATCCAAGGGCAAAATCTTCATTGCCAAGAATGGATCCTTTCTGGAGAAGGAATTTCTCTCGAAAGAAGTGACTGGAAGGAAAGTAGAAGTCGACGAGGTTGTTGAACCTTCTCTCGAACTTGCGAGTAGTGCAGCACCGGAAGAAGTTCCTGTGGCGCCTACACCAATAAGAGAGGAAGCTAATGATGATGATCATGAAACTTCGGTTGAAGTTCCTACAGAGCCTCGCAGGTCAACGAGAACTCATACCACTCCTGATTGGTATGATCCTGTTATGAGTGTCATGTTGGTGGACAACACCGATGACCCTGAGACATATGAGGAAGCGATGATGAGCCCAGATTCCAATAAATGGCAAGAAGTCATGAAATCTGAAATTGGATCCATGTACGAAAACCAAGTATGGACTTTGGTGGACTTACCGGATGGCTGGAAGGCTGTCGAGAACAAATGGATTTTCAAGAAGAAAACATATGCTGATGGTAATGTTACTGTCTATAAAGCTCGACTTCTCGCAAAAGGGTTTCGACAAATTCAAGGAGTTGACTACGATGAGACTTTCTCACCAGTAGCAAAGCTAAAATCTGTGAGGATTTTGTTAGCAATCGTTGCATATTACGATTATGAAATATGGCAGATGGATGTCAAAACAGCGTTCCTCAATGGAGACATTGATGAAGAGTTGTATATGATGCAACCCAAAGGTTTTGTCGATCCTAAAGATGCTAACAAGGTATGCAAACTTCAACGGTCCATATATGGATTGAAGCAAGCATCCCGAAGTTGGAATCAACGTTTTGATAAAGTAATCAAAAGTTTTGGTTTTATACAAACTTATGGAGAAGCTTGTATTTACAAGAAAGTGAGTGGTAGCTCTGTAGCATTCTTAATACTATATGTAGATGACATATTGTTGATTGGGAATGATGTAGAACTTCTTAATAGTGTCAAGGAATATTTGAATAATAGTTTTTCAATGAAAGATCTTGGCGAAGAAGATTACATATTAGGCATAAAGATTTATAGAGATAGATCAAGACGCCTAATATCATTGTCACAAAGTACATATTTGGACAAAGTTCTAAAGAAGTTTGGAATGGAAGATAGCAAGAAAGGGTTCTTGCCCATGTTGCCCAATACGACCTTGAGTAAAACTCAAAGTCCAGCAACGGTAGAAGATAGAGAAAGGATGAGTAAGACTCCCTATGCCTCATGAAGGGTTTCGCGGCATAGTAAATCAAAAATTTCTACGGATGCGAACAGAGGGAAAGCCAAGATCTAATCTAAGAGATGCAAACAACGAGAGAGATTGGATTAGATCTTCATACCCTTGAAGATTCGCACATCGGAACGTTCGTCGGAACGTGGGTGATGTAGTCGTACTCGCTTCTCCTCCTCGCGATCCGATCCGATCTAGCACCACAAGTGGTGATGCCTCCGTGAGATGCACACGTGTGGCACCTCGACGTCTCCTCCTTCCTTGGTCCAGCAAGTATGGTGGAGAGATGGGTTGTATCTACAACGCGACGGCGCGGTGCAATTGGTGGAGAATTTCTGCAGCAGGGCTTCGCCTACAAGCAGTCGGGAGGGAGAGAGGAGGGAAGCAGGGCGCCTAGGGTTGGAGGGGAAGGTGTGGGGGTTGGTGCGCCCCCACCCCTCTTTATATAGAGGGGGGCGCAGCCCTAGCCCCTCCCCCAAGCCCAAACCGGCGGCCCCAAAGTATAAGGAGTGGGGGGCAAGGAAACCCCCCCCTTCTAGAAGGTCTATCTCGAGTTTAAACCTCTCTAGACCGGCTGGGCCCTATGGGGCCTTGTGCCCCTGGCCCAATGCGGCCAGGGCACTCCCTCATAGGACCATTCCCCCTCCCGGAAGGTGTGGCCACGTTGGCCCCCTTTCGGAAGGTTCTAGAAGCTTCCGGTACAATATCGATTAACCCGGAACAATTCCGAACTCCAAAAACTGCACTGCCTTATATGAATCTTATTCTCCGGACCACTCCGGAACCTCTCATGATGTCCCGGATCCCATCCGAGACTCCGAACAAAAACTCATAAACCAATTATCCAATCTATCCTAGCGTCAAGACACGTTAAGTGTGTGACCCTGCGGGTTCGAGAATATGCAGACATGATCTTCTATCAATAATCAACAACGGGGTCTGGAAACCCATATTGACTCCCACACATTCATCGATGATCATATCGGATGAACCACGATGCCAGGATTCAATCGATCCCATATATATATTCCCTTCGTCTCGCGATATTTTACTTGCCCGAGATTCGATCGTCGGTATCGTCATACCTAGTTCAATCTCGTTCACAGCAAGTACTTTACTCGTTCCGTAATCCGATATCACTTTGTGATTAACTCCTTAACCATATGCTTGCAAGCGGTGTTGATATCGATTACCGAGTGGGCCCGAAGTATATCTCTCCGACTTGGGAGGGACAAATCCCATCTCGATACATACAACCCAACAGATACTTTCCGATCACCTGAGAGACACCTTTATGATCACCCTCTCATAGGATGACGTTTGATGACCTCAAAGCTTTCTTCCGATACCAGGGAGTTGCATTATCTCATGGTCTAAGGAATACAATATTTGACATAAGAAAAGCTTCGCAAAGACGAACACGATGACACGATCTAATTGCTTCGCTTAGTTTGGGTCTGTCCATCATATCATTCTCCCAATGATATGATCTCATTATCAATTGACAACTCATGTCTATGGTTAGGAAACCTTAACCATCATTGATCAATGAGCTAGTCCATAGAGGCGTACTAGGGACACGGTGTTGTTCACAAACCACACAAGTATTAAAGTTTCCGCTTAATACAATTCTAGCATGGAATATAAACATTATCATGAACAAGAATTATAATAATAACATCTTTATTATTGCCTCTAGGGCATAATTCCAACAGTCTCCCACTTGCACTAGAGTCAATAATCTAGTTTACATTTGGCAACAATCTCACACCCATGGCACTGAGGTGCTGATCATGTTTTGCACGCGGAAGAGGTTTAGTCAACGGATCTGCGACATTCAGATCTGTATGTACTTTGCTAATCTTCAGATCTCCATCTGCTATATAATCTCGGATTATATGAAACTTGCGGTTGATATGCTTGGTCTTTGGATGATATCTTGGTTCCTTAGAGAGTGCTATGGCGCCAGTGTTGTCACACAATATCTCAAGTGGGTCCAATGCACTTGGAACCACTCCAAGCTCAGTGATGAAGTTCCTGATCCAAACTCCTTCACTTGACGCTTCTGCAGCAGCCATGTATTCCGCTTCTACTGTAGATCCAGCGATCACGCTTTGCTTGCAGCTTCTCCAGCTCACAGCTCCTCCATTTAAAATATACACGTATCCTGTCTGAGATTTAGAATCATCCTTGTCGGTGTCGAAACTAGCATCGACGTAACCTTTTACGACGAGCTGTTCATCACCCCCATAGACTAAGAACATTTCTTTAGTCCTATTTAGGTACTTTAGGATGTTCTTCACGGCTGTCCAGTGTTCCACTCCTGGATCACTTTGATACCTGCTCGTCAAACTAAGAGCATTGGACACATCCGGTCTAGTACACAGCATGGCATACATGATCGAACCTATGGCCGAGGCATAAGGCACTTTGCTCATAGCTTCCCTATCATTTACCGTAGCTGGACACTGAGCCTTGCTCAATATCTTACCTGACAACATAGGCACCGAACCTTTCTTTGCCTTATCCATTCTGAACCTTTTCAGAACTTTGTCTAGGTATGTACTCTGGCTTAAAGCTATCAGGCGTCTTTGTCTATCTCTATAGATCTTGATGCCCAATATATAAGCAGCTTCACCTAGGTCTTTCATTGAAAAACACTTGTTCAAATAACTCTTCACATCGTTAAGCATGTTGATGTCATTTCCAATAATCAATATGTCATCCACATATAGTACCAGAAACGTCACCGAGCTCCCACTCACTTTCTTGTAGATGCAAGCTTCGTAGCAATTTGGAACAAATCCAAAGCTCTTGATCACTTGATCAAAATGAAGGTTCCAACTCCGAGATGCTTGCTTCAGTCCATAAATGGAACGCTGAAGTTTGCATACTTTATCAGCATCCTTAGGATCGACAAAACCTTCGGGTTGCATCATATACAACTCTTCATCAATGTTGTCATTGAGGAACGCAGTCTTGACATCCATCTGCCATATTTCATAATCATGAAACGCAGCAATTGCTAATAAAATCCGAATGGACTTAAACATCGCTACGGGAGAGAAAGTCCCATCGTAGTCAACACCTTGAACTTGTCGAAAACCTTTTGCGACAAGCCGTGCTTTATAGACGGTAACATTACCATCCGCGTCCGTTTTCTTCTTGAAGATCCATTTGCACTCAACGGCCTTTCGGTCGCTAGGAGGGTCCACCAAAGTCCATACTTGGTTTTCGCTCATGGATCCCAATTCGGATTTCATGGCTTCTAGCCATTTCTCAGAGTCTGGGCTCATCATCGCTTCCTCATAGTTCGTAGGTTCACTGTCTTCTACTAACAAGACAGTCAAGACAGGGTTTCCGTACCACTCAGGAGGGGCACGCGACCTTGTCGACCTGCGATGTTCAGTAGCAGCATCGTCCGAAGCTTCATGATCCTTGTCATTAGCTTCCTCTATTGTTGGTGCAGGCGACACTGGAACAATTTCAGGTGCTGCGCTACTCTCCAATTCAAGAGAAGGTTCAATAACCTCGTCAAGCTCTACTTTCCTCCCACTCACTTCTTTCGAGAGAAACTCCTTCTCAAGAAAGGAACCGTTCTTTGCGACAAACACTTTGCCTTCGGTTCTGTGATAGAAGGTATACCCAATAGTTTCCTTAGGGTATCCTATGAAGACGCATTTCTCCGCTTTGGGTTCGAGCTTGTCCGGCATCAACTTCTTGACGTAAGCTTCGCATCCCCAAACTTTAAGAAACGACAATTTAGGTTTAGCACCAAACCACAGTTCATACGGTGTCGTCTCAACGGATTTAGATGGAGCCCTATTTAAAGTGAATGCAGCGGTTTCTAATGCATAACCCCAAAATGATAACGGCAAATCAGTAAGAGACATCATTGATCGGACCATATCTAATAGGGTTCGATTCCGGCGTTCAGACACACCATTGCGCTGTGATGTTCCGGGTGGCGTGAGTTGTGAAAAGATTCCACTTGCTTTAAGATGCGTGAGAAAATCATAACTCAAATATTCGCCCCCACGATCGGATCGTAGAAACTTAATCTTTCTGTTACGATGGTTCTCCACTTCATTCTGAAATTCTTTGAACTTTTCAAACGTTTCAGATTTATGTTTCATTAAATAGATATACCCATATCTACTTAAGTCATCGGTAAAAGTGAGAAAATAGCGATATCCACCGCGTGTCGAAACACTCATCGGTCCGCATACATCGGTATGTATGATTTCCAACAAGTCCGTTGCTCGCTCCATCATACCGGAGAACGGGGTTTTGATCATCTTGCCCATGAGGCATGGTTCGCATGTGTCAAATGATTCAAAATCAAGAGACTCCAAAAGTCCATCAGAATGGAGTTTCTTCATGCGCTTTACACCAATATGACCTAGACGACAGTGCCACAAATAAGTAGTATTATCACTATCTACTTTTCATCTCTTAGCCTCAATGTTATGGATGTGTGTTTCATCCCTTTCGAGATTTAGAAGAAATAAACCATTCACAATAGGTGCATGACCATAAAAGATGTTACTCATATAAATAGAACAAGCATTATTCTCCGATTTAAATGAATAACCGTCTTGCAATAAACACGATCCAGAAATAATGTTCATGCTCAACGCAGGCACATAATAACATTTATTAAGGTTTAAAACTAATCCCGAAGGTAAAACTAAGGAGAGCGTGCCGACGGCCATCACATCAACTCTTGATCCGTTGCCAACGCGCATCGTCACCTCATCCCTCGCAAGCCGCCGTCTATTCCGTAGCTCCTGTTTCGAGTTACAAATATTAGCAACTGAACCGGTATCAAATACCCAGGCACTACAACGAGGGCTAGTAAGGAAAACATCAATAACATGTATATCAAATATACCTTTGATGGTGCCAGCCTTCTTGTCCGCTAAGTACTTCGGATAGTTGCGCTTCTAGTGACCCTTGTCCTTGCAATAGAAGCACTCAGTGTCCGGTTTAGGACCAGACTTGAGCTTCTTCTCAGCAGGGGCAACGCGCTTGCCGCCGCCTTTCTTGAAGGGCTTCCTTGCACCCTTACCTTTCTTGAAGGTGGGGGGCTTGTTGACCATCAACACATGATTATACTTTTTGATGTTCACCTCCGCTACTTTCATCTTAGCAAAGAGCTCAGTGATCATATCAGTGGAACCAATCTGATTGTGATCAACTACAAAACTTTTGTAGCTAGGAGTGTCAATCTTGAGCTCCTCTGGAATCTTGCAGTCCAGTTGCTCAAGGCGTTGAGTGTAGCCCGTCATCTCAATGGCGTGCTCACTAACGGAAGTCCCTTCCTCCATCTTGTAGTTAAAGAATTTCTTAGAGATCTTATATCTCTCAGAACGGGCTTGAGTCTGAAACATGTTTTTCAGCTCCTCGAGAATCTCAAAGGGCCCGGCGAACTCCTCAAAACGATTTTGAAGATCCGATTCCATAGCATACAACATGGCGATCTTAATCAAATCATAATCATCCTTGCGCGACTGATAAACAGCTTTTTCATCAGCCGGCGCATCTATAGCAGGGGCGTCACCTAGCACTTTCTCAAGGACATAGTCCTTTTGTCCGCCAGCGAGAATGATTCTCAGAATACGGAACCATTTGGTGAAGTTAGACCCATTGTTTCTATGCTTTTCTATCTCAGCAAAAACGTTGAAGTTGAAGTTGGACTTGGCCATGTGATCTACAGTATTTGCAAGTACAATTTAGACTATGTTCATGATAAATAGTTCAACTTAATCAAATTATTAGATGAACTCCCACTAAATTCAACATCCCTCAAGTTGTTTAGTGAACACGATCCAAATTCACCACACCTAATCCGATCATCACGAGAAGAGATGTGGTTTCAATGGTGGACAACGAAGTGTCGATCATATCATTCATATGACTCATGCTTAACCTTTCGGTTCTTGTGTTCCGAGGCCATGTCTATACATGCTAGGCTCGTCAAGTTAGACCCAAGTATTTCCGCGTGTGCAAAACTGGCTTGCACCCGTTGTATGTGAGCGTAGAGTCTATAGCACCCGATCATCACGTGATGCTTGGACACGACAAACTTTCGCAACGGTGCATACTTGGGGAGAACACAGTTTTATCTTGATCTTTAAGTGAGGAATCATCTTATAATGCTACCGTCGCGATCTAAGCATGATAAGATACATAAAAGGATAAACATCACATGCATATAACTTTAATGTGACATGGTATAGCCAATCTTTGCGCAATGATCTCCATCTTGTGCGTGCCGGCATGATCTCCATCACTCCACCATGATTGCCTCCACCACGAATAGCAACTACAACTATTGCTAACTACTTAGCGATAAAGTGAAACTATTACATGGCGTATAAGAAGTTGACACACAGGTCATACACAATTATAAAGACAACCATATGGCTCCTGCCGGTTGTGTACTCATCGACATGCAAGTCGTGAAACATTACAAAACATGATCATCGCATACATTATGAACATCACATCTTGGGCCATACCATATCACAGAAAACACTCCCTGCAAAAACAAGTTAGACGCCTCTACTTTGTTGTTGCATGTTTTACGTGGCTTATGGGAGTAGATGCTAAGACCGATTCTTACCTACGGAAAGCCACAACGGTGATATTATGGTTGCCAAACTCCGGTGTTAATCCCATGACAACTATAGTGAGAGAAACTGACATCCACCAGCCGCATGTGTGGAACAAGCCACACGTCAAGTGCGGAGCCGGTCTCGCGAACGACGTCGCGTAAGGTTGGCCTGGACCGCTTCAATCTCACTATCCCGCGTCATAAGAAGAACACAAAAAAGAGTCTTGCAACAGAAAACATCAACGCCCGCAACAACCATGTTGCGTTCTACTCGTGAAACACATCTACGCATAGATCTAGCTCTGATACCACTGAAGGGTTTCGCGGCATAGTAAATCAAAATTTTCTACGGATGCGAACAGAGGGAAAGCCAAGATCTAATCTAGGAGATGCAAACAATGAGAGAGATTGGATTAGATCTTCATACCCTTGAAGATTCGCACAGCGGAACGTTCGTCGGAACGTGGGTGATGTAGTCGTACTCGCTTCTCCTCCTCGCGATCCGATACGATCTAGCACCACAAGTGGCGATGCCTCCGTGAGATGCACACGTGTGGCAACTCGACGTCTCCTCCTTCCTTGGTCCAGCAAGTATGGTGGAGAGATGGGTTGGATCTACAACGCGACGGCGCGGTGCAATTGGTGGAGAATTTCTGCAGCAGGGCTTTGCCTACAAGCAGTCGGGAGGGAGAGAGGAGGGAAGCAGGGCGGCTAGGGTTGGAGGGGAAGGTGTGGGGGGTTGGTGCGCCCCCACCCCTCTTTATATAGAGGGGGGAGCAGCCCTAGCCCCTCCCCCAAGCCCAAACCGGCGGCCCCAAAGGATAAGGAGTGGGGGGCAAGGAAACCCCCCCTTCTAGAAGGTCTATCTCGAGTTTAAACCTCTCTAGACCGGCTGGGCCCTATGGGGCCTTGTGCCCCTGGCCCAATGCGGCCAGGGCACTCCCTCATAGGCCCATTCCCCCTCCCGGAAGGTGTGGCCACGTTGGCCCCCTTTCGGAAGGTTCTAGAAGCTTCCGGTACAATATCGATTAACCCGGAACAATTCCGAACTCCAAAAACTGCACTGCCTTGTATGAATCTTATTCTCCGGACCACTCCGGAACCTCTCGTGATGTCCCGGATCCCATCCGAGACTCCGAACAAAAACTCATAAACCAATTATCCAATCTATCCTAGCGTCAAGACACGTTAAGTGTGTGACCCTGCGGGTTCGAGAATATGCAGACATGATCTTCTATCAATAATCAACAACGGGGTCTGGAAACCCATATTGACTCCCACACATTCATCGATGATCATATCGGATGAACCACGATGCCAGGATTCAATCAATCCCATATATATATTACCTTCGTCTCGCGATATTTTACTTGCCCGAGATTCGATCGTCGGTATCGTCATACCTAGTTCAATCTCGTTCACAGCAAGTACTTTACTCGTTCCGTAATCCGATGTCACTTTGTGATTAACTCCTTAACCATATGCTTGCAAGCGGTGTTGATATCGATTACCGAGTGGGCCCGAAGTATATCTCTCCGACTTGGGAGGGACAAATCCCATCTAGATACATACAACCCAACAGATACTTTCCGATCACCTGAGAGACACCTTTATGATCACCCTCTCATAGGATGACGTTTGATGACCTCAAAGATTTGTTCCGATACCAGGGAGTTGTATTATCTCATGGTCTAAGGAATACAATATTTGACATAAGAAAAGCTTCGCAAAGACGAACACGATGACACGATCTAATTGCTTCGCTTAGTTTGGGTCTGTCCATCATATCATTCTCCCAATGATATGATCTCATTATCAATTGACAACTCATGTCTATGGTTAGGAAACCTTAACCATCATTGATCAATGAGCTAGTCCATAGAGGCGTACTAGGGACACGGTGTTGTTCACAAACCACACAAGTATTAAAGTTTCCGCTTAATACAATTCTAGCATGGAATATAAACATTATCATGAACAAGAATTATAATAATAACATCTTTATTATTGCCTCTAGGGCATAATTCCAACACCTCAGCCATAGGATCTCTAATGTATGCCATGCTATGTACTAGACCCGACATTGCATATGTTGTTAGTTTAACTAGCAGATATCAAAGTGATCCAAAAGTGGATCATTGGACAGCGGTCAAAAACATCCTTAAGTACTTGAGAAGAACTAAGGATATGGTTCTTTCTTATGGAGGTGATGAACAACTCGTTGTTAATGGTTACACCGATGCAAGTTGGAACACCGATCCGGATGATTCTAAATCACAATCTGGATACGTATTTAGTTTGAATGGTGCAGCAGTTAGCTGGAGGAGTGCAAAGCAAAGCGTTGTGGCGAGATCTTCAACTGAATCGGAATACATAGCTGCTTCGGAGGCTTCACAAGAAGCAATTTGGATGAAGGAGTTCATTACAGAGCTCGGTGTGGTTCCAAGTGCGCTGGACCCAATGTCTATCTACTGTGATAACATGGGCGCCATAGCCAATGCGCAAGAACCAAGGTCACACAAGAAGCTGAAGCACATCAAGCTACGTTTTCACGCTATTCGATGACATGTCCAAGATGGAGACATAAAGATTTGCAAAGTACACACAGATCTGAATGTGGCGGATCCGTTGACTAAACCTCTCCCGAGGGCAAAACATGACCAACACCAAACTGCCATGGGTGTTCGGTATATTGCCATGTAATCTAGATTAGTTGACTCTAGTGCAAGTGGGAGACTGTTAGAGATATGCCCTAGAGGCAATAATAAATGTAGTTATTATTATATCTTTGTGTTTATGATAAATGTTTACATTCATGCTATAACAGTATTAACCAGGAAACATTAATACTTGTGTGATTTGTAAACTAAATTAGAGTCCCTAGTAAAGCCTCTTCATAATACTGGCTTGTTGGTTAATAGATGATTGTGGTTTCCCTATCATGAACATTGAGATGTTATTAACAACAAGATCATATCATTAGGAGAATGGTATGATGGACATACTCCTATAGATAAGCATAGCATAAAGATCAAGTCATTTTAATAGTTCAATTGCTATATGCTTTCTGATACATAGTAACCTAATTCCTTCGACCATGAGATCATGTTTATCACCATCACCGGAAGAATGCTTTGATGACATCAAACACCACACCATAACTGGGTGGCTATAAAGGTGGCATTGAGTGTTTGAAAGTATGGGTTGAGACACATGAATCAAGAGTGGGATTTGTCCATACATATGATGGATAGATATACTCTGGGCCCTCTCGGTGGAATGTCATCCAATTAGCTTGCAAGCATGTGACTGGCTCATAAGGGATCACATATCACGGGAACGAGAAAAGAGTACTTATCGGTAACGAGGTTGAACTAGGTATGCAGAGATACCGACGATCAAAACCTCGGATAAGTAAACTATCGTGAGACAAAGGGAAATTGGTATCGTATGTAAGTGGTTCATTCGATCGCAAAGTAATCGTAGAAATATGTGGGAGCCATATGAATTTCCAGATTCCTCTATTGGTTATTATTCAGAGAAGTGTCTCGATCATGTCCGCATAATTCACGAACCGTAGGGAGACACACTGAAGGATTCGATGTTGTTGAGTAGTTATGGAATGATGAGTAAGAGACCGAATGTTGTTCGGAGTCTCGGATAGGATCCGGGATATCACGAGGAGATCCGGAATGGTCCAGAGAATAAGATTCATATAAGGAAAGTCCTGTTTCGGAGTTGGAGAATGATTCCGGTGTTTTCATCAGGAATGTTCTAAAAGGTTCCGGAAGGTCCGACACTCCAGAGGGGAAGGGTACATGAATGTGTCATAACAAGTTGGAATGGTTGCATCATGTACTAGGTGTCATCTCTGAGCAAAATAAAGGGATAAATCAAATCTAGTTTGAAAAGTCAAACGCCAATTTGAAAAGTCAAACGACAAGTTTGCTTGGTGGAGGGAGAGTAGGAAACCTACTTGGGGAGGAAGTCCCTCTTCCTCCACCGCCGGCCAAGGAGGCCAAGTTGGGGGAGAACTCCCTTCCCCTTGGCCGCGCCCTCCCACCTATAAAAGGAGGGGCAGGGGTGCCCCTCTAAACCTACACCTCCACCACCCAAAACCCTAGCCCTAGCCGCCGGCCCTCCTGCAGCTAGAACCCTAGCCGCCGACTTGGGGCTTTCCCCAAGCCCTAGTCGTCGGCATAGCTCTCTCTCCCTTGGTGCCTCTAAACCCTAGATCACCAAGGCTCTCTCATAGTCCACCATACTCGCTCCGGCTTAAGGCGAAGCCCTGCGAGATCTCCCCTCTACTTCCGGTACCACGCGAAGCCCTGCAGGAGTACCGAACGTGTGACCGACTGCGGGAGCGCTGCCGGAACGCGGCGCTGGAAGGATCGTCTACACGATCTTGAGATCGGCAAGAGTACGACTACATCACCCACGAGAATCCGCTCTCGTTAACCGCTTTGGAATCTTCGAGGGTGAGTTTCACTATCGACTCGTTGCTACAATCTAGTAGATAGATCTTGGCTTGTTTGTTTGCATGCGGTAGAATTTTTTTGTTTTCCATGCTACGAACCCCTACAGACACGGCAAAGATAAGGCACACGGCAAATAAAGAATACACGGTAAAGAGTCATTACACACGGCAAAGGAGGAACACGACAAAGATGTGTTGGCTCCGTTAGACGGACGGAACCGTCAAGTACTTTACTTTGCCGTATCGACAAAGGTTTTGCCGTGTTCCGGGCGCAAAGACACACGACAAAGAGCCTTTGCCGTGGCTATCGTTGCCGTGTGGCTTTTGCCGTGTGCATACACACGGCAAAGGCTTTGCCATGTTCCGAGGGGCCTTTGTCGTGTCTTTTTCCCACACGGCAAAGAGTCTGTGTGCCGTAGTGATTACATGTGTTGGAGGGAAAAAATTTAGGACCCGTGGCAGCGCACGGGTATTCAACTATATCTCTTCTACTTTATCTATACCTAATAATAAAGCACGAAGTGTTTCTCCCGGTCCAACACTTTTTTGGACCGATTTACCCTCCCACCAAATAGCAAATTACCCACTCATACCATCTATAAGTAATAATAATAAGTAAAATAACAATAAAGCTTTTGCCCATCCGATATTCCTTTTTTATCGTGTAAAACCGTCCGATGAATATAGAAGAGTCCTCCTCCATCGTCCCTACATCCAATGCAGTTGCCAAAATAAAAACTTCCTCGTCTCAGATCTCACCTTCCGGAACCGCCGCCACCAACAAACTCTGACCTAGCTGTCTGTCCCATCCATCTTCGATAGTTGGTGTTGGGCTTGAATTAAATTGCTCAAATAGTGATCTATATACTCCAACATGCACGATTTGCTGCCTGCTTTGGTGACGATCTGATCAATCCATGTATCGGCATTCACGACGGATGGTCACGTCGAGCGGAAGAAGCGTGCTGGGTCTAGCCTCCAGTGCAAGCTCGATGTTGCCCATGCCGAGAGACGGGCATGATCCTTGTAGCGCCCGTACGTCCGGCAAGTTATGCCGTTGCCCAACCGCGCTGCAAGTATCATTGATTAACTAGCCGAAGGAGCCTTCAGGAGACACTTGACTTTCCAGTCTCCACACGTGCATCCGCTGTATCGTGTTTGATTTTGGAATCATTCTCCATGCCAGAGCAGCTGATTGCGGTCTGATTGCACTACAACGCGAGCCAATGAAGGGTTAGTCCTCCGGTTAGCTCAACTTAGAAGGAACATATCATATATCTAATGTTCTAATGTTTCTTGGACATTAAATTCAAGATCACAATTATTTGTGTATTTTGCAGCATAGGAGGACACGGAGGACAAACATGTCATAGCTGATGAGAATTTCGCAGGGACATCGGCTAGATACAATTCAGATTAAAATAATGGACGCAGCAGAGATATCAAGATGTAAAAGTTCAGAGTATTTATGCTCAAAATAAGTAACCCAATTTGGCTCCTGCTATGTATGCAAGCAATATATCTGATTGTCCGAGATTAAATCCTGGGTGGAGGTATGTGTTCTCTAATTGCTTCATATGTCAAATATTCAAATTGCAATATAAATTTATTTTTAAAGCTACATGAAATAATTTGTTTCTTGTCGCCCAACACTTTTTTAGACAAATTTGTCCTCCCATCAAATAGCAAATTACCCACCAATTATCGATCTGGTGCAACGCACGGACACTAACTTATTACCCACTACCACTGTTTATGTATATCCCGGTTATATTCACAAAGCCCGTATATACCCACCCCACTCATCGTCCGACTTAGGTCTACATCAACCAAGTCGATCCCGGTGAGTTGCCAATCGATTGGCTTTTGTTAGGGTTTCTCTTGAGAATCTGATCTGGATGAATTTCGGACGGCCAAGGGCCAACCCGAGTCTATCGGCCCCCGGAGACCGCCTCACACAGCCGGCGGTGCACACGACACTCGGGCACGCGCGGCAGTCCCAAGATACCCGCGGTGGAATGATCTACTTAGGGAGCGACTCTCTCCGGTTCTCCTATGGACAACGTTGTGTTCTGGTTGATCAAGTCCACACACAGCTGAAACTTCTTGCCTTGCGGGAGGTCCTGGTGCCCAGTAGCATCTACTCTCTCCGTTTAGAAATATAAGATGTTTTAGGTTTGTGAAGGAGATGTATCTAGACATGTTTTAGTGTATAGGTTCATAGTTTCAGTGTATAGGTTCAAATGGATCTAGACACTAAAACATGTCTAGATACATCTCCTTCACAAACCTAAAACATTTTATATTTTCAAACGGAGGGAGTACTTCCTGTTTGTGAAAAAATAGGTTGGCTTTGTCTGCCCAACGATCTAGGCTTCGTCTGTCGATAAGGTAAATCTTGCCGTCCTCAGCCGGGACCAGTCAAGCCTCATGGACGCCTCCCATCCGGACGACGACAACCAGTCTGCTGAACCAGTACGTCGCTCTGATTGGGTTTTCTGATCGCTGGTATTTTTTGCGATGGCAGGTGGTTCTTTTAGATACCTCTTTCCCTTTACCATGATCAACCATGTTTTTCTCGAACCAGCACAAGCATGCTGGCTATCTGATGCATGCGTGCTGGATGCGAGATCGCCTCCGAGCCCGGCCGCCAAAATCCGTCCACAGGTACATGTGAATGACTTATTATATAAAGATCTCCGATACTAACTAGCTAGCTAGCTGGAACAAATATATCACCAATCTGATTGATTATTATTCTTCATGCGTATATTACAATTTTTCTCTCCTTTTGACTTAAATTTGTATGGACTAGAGGAAGTATTTGATTTAATATGGTACCGTAGCAACGCACGGGCTTTGTGCTAGTCTATATCTATATCTATATCTATATCTATATACCTTAATAATAAAGCACGAAGTGTTTCTCCCGGTCCAACACTTTTTTGGACCAGTTTACCCTCTCACCAAATAGCAAATTACCCACCAATGCCACACATAAGTTTTATTAATTCTTTTTTTCCATTCGAATCAAGCAAAAATAAAACAATTAATAGACATAATTAGCGCCGTCATCAAAACTAATCTAGGGTACGCCCTCCTCACGCACTCTTACGGCGCCGGTGCCGCCGATGGCTCATATTCCAACGTTCCTTCACCTCTGTTACCACCACCGACGTATTTGCCACGCTGATTGCAGCCGGTAAGAAGCCATGCACATGGATCAATGACGTCCGGTTCCAATTTACACATGCAGACATATAAGATTGATCCAATGCACTTAGCCGGCTTAACTCTTCACTTGTGCATGCACATGGAACAACGTCCTCGATCGGGTAGTCAGGTTTCAATTGTAGACACGAGCCAGATCAGATGGATCCACGGAGAATTAAGACTTGCCTCATGCACAAGGACGGACAGCCAAAGCCAGGTAACTGCACATGAACTTTGCTTTGACGGTACTGTCTATTTTTTTCCAAGATAATTCAAGCACGTACACTACAAGCATATCTGTTGTTGCAAAGTTTCAGGTTTTCTCAAAGCTCAAAGTTTCAGATTTGTACCGTACTCGACGACAGGTTTCAATCTGTGGGACTTCCCGGCATTATAGTTTAAGATGTGCATATGTATCTATATACAAGAAAACCATTACATTGTAAAATCTCTGTCGTGAAATTTCAGCATTAAATTGTAGTGTACAGGCCTAAATTATGCTTATATTTTTTAATTAAAAGAGAGTCATTGGCCTGAGCGCCTAGCGGGTAACAATTGGTTTACATTAATCACAATGTATACTCCAATTTCACCAGAGCAGATTTTCTGGACAAAAATTACTTGATTTCTCTTCTGAACGCAGGTATAGCATTAGTACCTATTCCGGCCGCATCCTTTGAGCAGGTGAACGAGAATCTTTTATGATTATCACAAATACCAAATGTCTCGCAGAAGTGTAAAATATATAAGAAATTAGTACTCCCTCCGATTCATATTAGTTGACTTGGATTTGTCAAAATTTGGATGAACCTATATCTAAATAGTGTTAGATTCATCCAAATTTAGACAAATTTGAGTCAACTAATATGTGTCGGAGGGAGTATTAGTAATAGGTCAATAATTGTTTTCATAACATTATCTTTGCCATTGTGTCTTTTTTACCCTAGAGAATTGTTGACGCATAGTCAATTTATAAATGGAGTCTGTTAGGTTAACATGCCAACATGTAATTCATTTATGAATATATTTTGTTTATATTAAAATTCAACACGTATTGAGATCAACAGGACTGAGTCATCTGGTGCCGGAACCCAACGCATTTGTCATTCCTGACGGGAGAACATCACCAGTTCATGTCACCAAGACAAACGAGCTGATGAGCCCATGACCATCCAACTACAAGCTCCCCATGGCACGATATAGGAGCGAGCTCCATTGCGGCCCCAAGATCGAGCGCCCCAACAACCAGATCGAGCTCCAGTGGCACCACGTCGAGCGCACCGCGACTGAGGCGACCTCCACCGCAGCCAGATCGTGCATTCAAGCGACCAGATCGAACTCCTGGCAAACGAGCCAATGACCAGCCAACGACGGGCTCCCTGGTGGAGGAGGAGACGGCTCCATGTTAGGATTCAAGGAGATTAAGAGCTGAGAGATGCATCTGGGAAGATCTTTCCATGAAGAAATAAAGAAGAGGGAGAAATCGTGAGGAGTAGCATAAATGGAGGAATCGTGATGTGAAGATGTGAAGGTGCTACAGGTAAATGACCCATCCCATTTTATTGTTGGGACCTGTCTCCCTACCTACATATGACCTGTTTTTGAGTAGACGGTTTGGTTGAGAAGAAATTTTATTTGTGCCTTAAAAAAATTCTAAAAACGTATCCTGGTCTCGGTTAATTTTCATTTTCTTTCTTAAATTGTGTGACATTTCTACTATGAGAGACTGGTTTCATGTTTATTAAAGAATAATTATCATCTTGAGATGAAGAATTCTGTGAGGTCGTTGACACATAAGCTTCTAACTGGACGATGTCATCCTACCCAAGTTTTTCCAGGAAACAATGTGTACAACTTTTTTATATAAGTCAATTTGAGATGCTCTTGGTTTGGATTGCGAAATTTATTAATACGGTTATGCGCACAGTCATTTTGACTGCATCCATGAAACATCATTTGACAAAATTAGGAAAAATATAGGAGCCAACCATCTCTGTTTCTGAGACAAATCTATTATATAAGAAACTAGGTCTAATTTTTTTTGGTCATAGTACCGTACGGTCATTTATGCTACTCCCTTCGAGCTATATTAATTAACTTAAATTTGTATGGGTCAAAGGAAGTATTTGATTTAATGTGATGCCGTAGCAACGCACAGGTTTTGTGCTAGTCTATATCTATATATCTATATCTATAATAATAAAGCACAAAGTGTTTCTTCCAGTCCAACACTTTTTTGGACCGATTTACCCCTTCACTTGGATAGAATTACCCACCATTGTCACCAGTAAGTTACGTAAGATTTCGCCTGACCGGGCGAACTGGTCCGTGTCCTGAGAGGCTGATGGGCCTTTCATCGATTGATTTTCCACTGGCCGCTCCCTCCGGATTGCGGAATAGTCCCACCTCGCTCTTTTATAGCGAATCTCACCAGCTCATATATGTTCTTAGGTTCCTGGAATCAGCAAGCCAGTCGCTAATCTAATATGCAACAACACCGTTGTTTGATCTCTGAAATCAGATGATATAAGAAAGGAATTATAAATCCTCATGTCCCAACGGGAGAGGGGGGAAACTGCCTAGACGGACCGGGGTCAACATGGCCGGCCAATCCTTGGAAGAGGGAACTGACAGATGCGGGATACGGCGACGCGATGCAGAGGAGGGCGAGGTCGCGTCTGGTTTGCTTGGCGGCGGGGATAGAGGCCGCGCAGCCGACAGCGGAAGAAGAGCCTACTGGATGGAGATCGATGTGTATGCGGATGGAGGCGGCGACGTCCAATAGCGGCCCATGGAGGCTGCTGCCGCCGGCGACCGTCTCTCCGCCCAAGACGGCCGTGGTCCCTCTCGCCCGTGCCTTCAAGGCTCCATCTGTATATTGCGCCTCTTCCTGATCCCCTGACAGCAGCTGTCCATTGGCTGGCTCTCTCATCATCCCCGACCTCTTGGTCAATCCCCGTGGGTCTCCTCACAGAGTCATAGCTCCCGGATGTTTGACCATATTCCAACGAGGAATTTTTCCGTTCCCTTTGATTTTGCCTCGGTTGTTGGCGTATGGACGAATGGTACTGAGTTCCTTTTTGCAGGATTTCCATGTTTCAGCTTCTGGTGTCCCCTGCCTCTAAACTAAGGTACAGTTCGTCTTACCTTCTGAAAAACTTATAGCGGGAGATCCAACCTGACATGCTGTGTGGAGACAGAAACTATGAATTGTTGGGCGGATGAAGTTGTACTTGGAATAAGTAAGCTTCAGAATATTAGAACTAAAGTGGAGCAAGGATTGATGTTTGTGTCAAAGTTAGACTCAGATTTCAGTAATTCATTGCGTCTGTCTAGAACTGTACGCATGTGCTTGAGGCCTTGAGTTTTCTAGACTCACTTATTTGTTTGTCTTTTACGCATTTACTATAATGACAATGGCCTTGAAGATTTTTTTGGATAATACGGTCGATCCAGGTTTGTGAATAAAAATGTATGGATGTTAATCCTCATTTATATGAATTGGCGAATAATTTCCTTAATTGTTGGTTTGTGAGAATACTTTTGTATTTGTTGCTGTCTCGGAAGGTGGAAGGGGAAGGCATCGCGCAGGTGGAAGATGTGGTGCATCACACAAATTCTCTCCGGGGTTGGTAAGGACTATGAACGGTCAACAGAATTTTCTTCGAACGGTAGTTGTGTCCCGTAAAAAGACGGATAAAATTAACTCGTAGCAACACAAGTTGTCTTTATGTAACATGCCTCACAAGTGTCTAAGGTGCGGCCACCATCGATAATGGCAAGAACCACAATGAACGGCAGTGAGTGTAGTGTTGAAATAAAGGGGATGCATTGAGCTCTGCTTATTTTGGGTTGGGTGTGTAATGTTTTTTTCTCCCGTTGCAACGCACGGGTTTGTTTCCTAGTTATATAAAAAGTGTTAAGGTGGTTTTCGTCGTTCCCGTTTTCGTCCATCCTCTGTGCGCCTTCATAGATACTTCTACATCTCAATTGTCCGCGTTCCTCTTCCTATATAGAATCCCCACTTTGTCTTGGCCCGCAACCCAACCCTGTTCGGATACTTCAATCCCCCGATAATACGGCAGCGGGGAGCCCGTCCACCTTGGAGTTTCTTGCGTTCCTCATTAGGACACGAGGTGTGCGCACCTGGCGTCGGGCACACCCTAACCTCGACATCTGCCTAGAAGCGCCGACGCTTGGCATCTGCTTGGAAGCGCGCGAGGGCAGAGACATGGAGGTACATCGCACGCGGCCACAAAATAAATCCAATTGGGAGCAAGATGCCAAGCAAGCAAGCCTCTAGGGTGCCTCCGATCCCGTCCGTGATGACAACCAGTTTCGTGGAACTCGCTCGGATCAGGTCGCATTGGAGCTGGAAGCGGTTTTCTGGTTGTCAGGCTTTTCTCTCGAACCAATACGTCACTCCGACCAGGGTACAACGACGGCCTGTCCAATGCACTGCCGCACATCACGATAGAGGCATGCCCCTGCCGCTTCCTCTACACGAGCCACGGAGAATCCATGAAGGCGAGCTACGGCCAGGGTCATCTGAGGAGGCCAGGTAAGAGTGGTCATGATAGCAGCTCATGGTGGCATTCTCCTCTGCCCAGCTGTGTAGAAGAAAGATGGCCGCCTGCGACGTTGTTTGAATTGATGGTAGAAAAGCTAGATGACGTGAGAGAGACGACCTCCATCTCAATCCTCTCTTTAATTTTCAGCGGGTGGGAGAAGCCAACCATGGTAGAGGGTCGCGTAGGAGGATTCGGATTTCTGCAAGAGCTCGCACGTATAGCCCCCTGGAGCAGTACATCGCCCCAACTATCTCGCCGTCTCTCGGAAGGGCGCATAGCCAGAATGCTGCATGAGCTACGACTCCGACGGTGACACGACTATCTTGCCATTTCTTGCCCCGACTATCTCGTCGTCTCTCGGCCCCGACTCCGACGGTGATGACTTGAATCGAGGCTTGCTTTCGGCACAACAAAAAAAAGTTCCAACATGGATCCTCCGGCTTATAGGATTACACAACAAACATTATTGATGTTGTGCGGAAGTACCTAAGACGACGTCAAATACTCCCTCCGTTTAGAAATATAAGATGTTTTAGGTTTGTGAAGAAGATGTATCTAGATATGTTTTAGTGTATAGGTTCAAATAAATCTAGACACTAAAAGATGTCTAGATACATCTCATTCACAAACCTAAAACATCTTATATTTCCAAACGGAGGGAGTAGTAGATATTGTTTACACGCTGTATCTAGAAAATGTTAGGTCAATTAATTTGCTGCTGTAATCTTGAATTCCACGGAACGGAAGAGAACGGGGTCCCTGGGACTGATCCCCTAGCCTAGGTTTCGCTCCTACCGCCGTCCGCCTCTCCGGCGGCGGCGTCCATAAGTGTCAACACCCGGAATTTTAATCCCAGATGCCTGTTATGCCATACATCGCAATCCCAGGATTACCATTTTTGCGAGACATAACAGAATTGGATACCACGGTACATCATCCATTACAAACGATACATAAGGTCTTACACGAATAGGGATCTCATGATCCAGTTCTTAATACAACTTCAAGCAGCGGAATACGTAATAATAACGGTAGCGTAGGCGAAGCTCCATCTTCGGGGTCACAGGCAATACTGACAATGGGAGATGATCCTAGTTGTCGTAACCTTCCTGGGGTCCATCTTCCAGGTACTCCTCTTCATAGTCTGGCCATGGGAATAGCTAGGGACAAAGCCATGAGTACTCTTTAGGTACTCGTAAACTAATACTAACAAGTAAGAGTGGTTTTTGGATAATAGGACACTAGGCTCTAAGGTTGTTTTGCAAAATCCAGATTTATCTCTACTAAGTTCAAAAGCTAGTCACAATTTTATAACTCCTAAGTGGGATCTTGTAACTCATGTCACAACTCTGTTATGGTCAAGTCAAAGTCTCAACTCATTTCACAAATCGTTTTGAAAAGTCTGACGGGGGCACAGTATGGCCACTCCAACTGTTCATAACCGCGGACGCGGCTATTCGAATAGTTTGACACTCTGTAGAGATTATACACTTTCACCACAACATTCGATACATCTGTCAGGAACAAATCCTGAATTCACCATACTCAGTATGCGGATAATCAATCCTAACCTTTCAATTACACGCCCTAGTATAAGCACCTCTCCTGTGAGTTTGACCTCCCAACCATGACCAACTATCATCTTGGGTACTGCACAGGTGGACAATCTTCACAAGGTAGCCTCAGCTCAGACCTTGGCCGTGAGGGAACTAATACTAAGGTATATAAGCTTCCAGTCAAGCCCTACCCAATCTTCGGGTATTGTGGTTGTACGATAAAATTGGAATGGTATCGCATCCAGACAACCATCAGTTTTATAAAGGGCTAAGGCTCATGCCTCAACATTTTCACCACCAAAATCATCAGGTGTTTGGAAACACATGTCCAAAACATTTCAATAGAATGATCCATCATTCCAAGGTTTTCATAACCATTTTCACCAAGTATTCCCATCTAAAGTTGATCAAGTTTTATGCTTAGCACTAGCATCTACAGGTGGGGATAAGCACTAATGAGGGGTGGTAAACTAGTGGAGTTTCAACTAAGTACAACCTTATACCTTAGGATGATATCAAGGTTTCTAACTTAGGCCAAATTTTATGCTCTTTATGCAACCTTCAGTTACATCTTTCTAGAATCTACAAGTCACTTAAATCAACTCTAAGTTAAAGCTTTGATGAAGAAATAAAGTAGAAGCTTACACATAAAACTAGGATTGGGGTATCAAGTGGGTAAGATCACATATGCTTAAGGCATATGGTAGGCATGGTAGCAAGTATGGGCTTGCATAGGTCAACTTGATTAGTAAGGCTTGCACAAGTAACTAGTAGCATTAGGCTTGCCTAAATTGCAAGTGTTAGCTTGCAAGGTTAATAGCTTGCCTTGTGCAGAGCAGTGGTTGAAGTTTTCCTCGGCTTCTTCTTCGTAGAATCCTCCTTCCTCCTCGTATCCTTGGTCGGTACTAGCGTCTATGAATAAATACGAGGTACACAATCACCAAACAATACTTAACTACTTGCAATCATCACACACAAGGGTCTATAGATGATCTAGCATCATCTCTAACATTACAAGGTTAAGGCTTGGTTTAATTCCTTTTATTTTTAGAAAAGTAATTTCTACTCATTGAAAAACTACTTAAGATTTAATATTCTCCAAACCAAACATGGGATCATGTTGACACATGTCATCACCACATATTTTAGTCATGGGAATGTGATTTAAAGTGGTGTCACAATTTAATAAGGTTTTACCCTTTTATTTTAATTAATTAAAATGGCTAGAAAAGCCTATGTAGCATTCTTTTATTACTTGAACAATCTTTCTGCAAGTAAACCTATATATTTTTATATATTCTGAAAGGTATAGTTAAATGTGATTTTTGAGAGTTGGAATCAACTCAAAAGCTATTATAGTTTAAATTTGAAAAATGTTTGAATGCAGAAAAGCTTCTGCCTTGTTATTTTTACTAATGATGATCTACAGATCCAAATGACTTGAATCCAACGGGCTTGGATTTAGCATTCACAGACCTTTCCAACAAAATTGGTTTCATTCAAAATGGTGCACTGAATCGACCTGGGTTGATTTTTGAAAATGGATACACAAGTGTGTTTGAATTAAAAAGAAAAAGGTTTAATTTGAATAACTGGGCTGCGCGGGAAAAGTTAACGGGCCGGCCTGCTAAGCGCAGTGCTCCCGCAGGCTGCTTAAGTGGGTGTCCCCACTCGTCAGTGACACGGGGAGGGGCGAAGAGTTACGGGGAAACGTGGGTCGTTTGATCTGATTCTAATCCAACGGCTGGGAGTCATCGTCGACGCGAGACAACGCCGGCAAGAACGAAACCTAGTGCGGCCAGTGAGGGTCGTTGGGGGCTCACCGGGGTACTGGCGAGGGTCGGCGAGGCGGGCGAACGACGAAGTCGACGACGGCGAATCTCCTGGTACCGGTGGCTTCTCCTGGGGCGGCTCCAATCGCTGGCTCGCTTATTCTCGAGAGGCGGCAGGCTCCGGTGAAATTCTGGCGAGGTGGTGCTCGCCTTGCTCAGGGAACGGCGTGTCACGATCAGTGAGGAGAGGGGAGTGAGATGGTGTGAAGAAATCGAGCGGGGGTGGTCTCTATTTATAGTCGAGCGAGGGGACAGACGGGGCGCACGGTGAGCTCGTCGGGGGCGATGTTACAGGCGGCTATTGGCATGGGCGACGGTAGGGGGCGGTGCGGTGTCTCCTGGCGATGCTCAACGACATGGTTTAGAGGCGTGGGGCGGTGTGGTCTGGTCTGGAACACGCAACGCTCTGTGCGGCAGAGGCGGCGTCTTCGACGGCGAGCGGTGGATGTGCGTCACGGGGCAGCGAACGGGGATGCCTGGCGGTCTCCTAGGTCGGTGGGGATTGTGTATGCACGCGGCGAAGGCACCGCGCGGTCTGTGGGCTTCGGTCGAGGGTGGCGCTCTGGCGCACGCTTGGCATGGTCTCTAGCAGTCTGGGCGCGGTCCGTGTGTGTGGTCCAGGGCTTGGCAACGCTCGCGGCTGGGACAGTGAGTGACGGTGGACGGTGGGCTGCCTCCCAGACATGCTGGCTAGGCTTGCTGCTGCTCCTAGCTTGTTGTCGACTATGGGGTGGCAAGGGTGTGCTCGGCTGTTCACCATTGATGACAATGGCAAGCTCACAGTGGTGCTAGTGCTTGGTTAATCTTGCTAGATGATCTACTGAGCTGGTTGTGAGCTAACTAGGGAACAAGTTAGGCCAATTTTACTGCACACTATAGTGTTTGATGTTTGGTTTGATTTGTGTCTGCAACCTGTTTGATGAAATGGCCGCATGAAATCAAGTTTTGAAATTTGAAAAGATTTTTGGTGGGTTTGCTAGATTGGTGCTAGTGAGTCTGCAGATGCTTAGGTTTTGAAAGTTGAGCTTGTTTGAGTGGTTTTTGAAAAAGTGGGATCTTCCCATATGAGAAAGATTCAATTTTGAATTGTCATTTAAACTATGCATTTGAAACTTTCTGGATGATCACAAAGTGGGCCTTGATACTCTGTTAGGAGTACATTCAAGGGGTGCAAAGATCCAGAAAAGTTTCTGTTAGGTTTTGAAAGTTTGAGACAGCCAAAGTAGGCATGGGAGTTAAATTGGTCAAAATGACCATTCCCTTAATATATTTGTTTTGATTTACTTGTCTTTAGGAAAAGTGTGAGAAATGTTTAGATGATGTTTATTTCACCTAAGCATCCATTTACAAGCAAAGGAACACACAAACAAGGTGGTTTAAAAGAATTTCAAAATCAATGCATACACATATGCATGCATTCATAATTTTATTTAGAAAAGTTTTTGTTAACCCTAAATTGAGGATTAGAGTTTGATGATCCAAGCTTAGTATTTTTGGGATGTTACAACAAGCCTCACGTTGGTGGCCACTCCGGCGCCGGCGGACACCAGATCCCGCCCTTCCTCCCTTCCCCTGCATCCCCGTGCCATGGAGATGGGCCGACTACTCTGACGACGAGGAGGCTGAGCGCTCCCCCCGCTCGTACTGCGAGGTGCTCCGCACCGGCACCCCCTTGCCAGTGGCCCGCTCGCCGTCGCCGCCGGCCGCGCCTTCGAGCATCCCCCGTCCGCGTCAGCAGCAGCCGTCTGCGTCTACAGCCGCCCCGTCGTGCGGCCACCCCCCTTGGGCCGGGAGGAAGCTTCGAGGGTCGAGCGCGGCGAGTGGAAGCGGGTGGGCGACGCGAAGAGGAGCCGTGGTGGTGCCGTGGAGCTTCAGGCGCTCGTCATCCGTCCGCGAGAATCTTCCAGCGAACCCACATCTCCAAAGACTGTACCTTTGAGACGGTGTGCCTGCTGTGCCGGCATGAGGGGCACCATGCCCGTGCTTATCCGGAGCGACGCGGTGAGAGGTCGCGTCCGCGTGGTGCGGCGGAAGAGCCGTGGAGTGGGCGACAGGACCAGGGCCAGGCGGCGGCGTTGGTGGGGCCGCAGCTAGGTCATGGAGGGCAGCGAGAGTTGGCTGACCGCAGGGGAAACATGAGGGAGCGGCTGGGCAGCCATATTCAACCGGCGCCCTCGCCGTCCTCGCCGCCGGCGTCGTGCTCACCCTCTTCTGTCTGTGGCGGAGCGTATCGGGTCCCGACGCGGCGTCGTCTTGGCTCGCCCCTTCACTCCCCTCCGCCCCAGCCAAGCTCAGTTTGTTCAAGGTTCGTTGGCCGCCGGGACGACCACGGTGGAGCAGCGGCATGCGGGGAATCTAGCAGTAGTCGGGAACACAACATGGTGGTTGCTCATGGCGAGCGTGGAGGTCGCAGCAGCGACCGTGGTGCCCAGGAGGGGTGTGGAAGGCAGGTCAGCAGGGATGCGCATGCGGCGCGCGGCGAGCGCGCCGGTCGCGAGGGTGGCATGGACCGCCAGGGGAGAAACCCTTCTGCACACTGGGAAGACACATGCGCCGAGCGCGCAAGGCATGACCTGCCGTCGACCTCGCGACCTAGAGTGGCCACGCCGAGCATGGACTCCGTCATCATCCCGCGCTCAGCGGAGATCGCTGCGGCGGAAGGTGCTCTGTGATGGGCCCTTGTGGCGTTCGTTTCTGGGCAGCGATCCGGCATCTCCATCGCTGAGGCGGGCGCGGCGGTGGCTGCCCATGTCCCTCGTGCTGAAGATAACTTCTCCGTTCATCACTCCTGGCCGGCGGACTTCCTGGTGGTCTGCAGCAGTAGGCGTGTGCGCGACGATGTGGTGGCCACCGTCGTCATCGACGGACGGGGTTTCTCTCTCTGCTTCTCGCTGTGGAACCTACAGCTTCAAGTTGTGCGACGTCAGTTGCGCTACCGTGCCCACCTCGAGCTCACAAGAATTCTGGCGCATGTGTGGAACCGTTCTACGGTGGTGGCTCTGCTGGGCTACGGCGCCTGGGTTGAGAGGTTGGGCGCGACGACGGCGAGCCGGGAAGACCTGGGCTGCTTAAGGGTGGTGGAATGGCTCGACGGTCTCAACCAGCTGCTGAGAGAGAAGGCACTGCTCATCGAGGAGCCAGATGACCTCATGGAGGAGGACGAGGGGCTGGTTCTCCCAGGCGATGCCCTCGTCCCCATCGAGAAGTTCATGCTGCGTTACGTGATCAAGATCCGTTTGGTCCGTGCGGAGAACATGTATGATGACGATCCTGACCCGCGGCCAGACGATGATGCTGGCGGGGACGATGACGACGGCGACCGAAGAGGCCGCATCGGCGGGAACGACCAGGGACGTGTTCGGGAAGGTCATGGTGATCTGGGTGGCGGATCTAGCAGGACACCTCGCCATGATGCACGCATGGATGAGGCTCGTCGGTGGCGGTCCTCTGGCACGGACTGGAGCGGCAGCCGCCGTGTCGCCATTAACTCCCCTCTCGAGGTGGAGACATGGTCGCCTGTAGAGAAGGAGGACGAAGGCGACGCGGAGGTTGGAGGTGACGACCCTGAGATCGTGGTCGCTGGGGCCCACGAGGAGAAGCGGTTGTCGGACAATGGCGATGAGGAGTGGGCCAGCGCTGACGCAACGACGCATTCTTTTGACCTTGACCGCATAGTAGGTCCCGAGTGGACCGGCCGTTCAGAGACTCCCACTCAAATAGGGCTTGATTTGCTCGTGGAGGAACCCACCCTACTCGTCGCCATCTGCCCTGGGCCCGTGGGGGGACGCGCCGATGCTTCCTTGTTTGATACTCCTGTGGATGGTGCGAGACGTGTTTTGGCCCCTAAGTCTGGGAGTGTGGGGCTCCTGTCCGATCGCATCTTGGTCGATCAGGGCGCCAGCTGTGGGGATTGCCAGCTGCCCTCGCCTGGCCAGCTTCCATCCCCTGAGGAGAAGTGGTTGGGCGAGTGGCCTCTGTCTGACCCACCAGGCTGCCCTAGGTCGGTGTTGGACATGTTGGAGGTATTCACTATTGCCCTTTCACCGGTGGGCTCAGACATGCAGACGCCTTCCTCCGCCGCTTGGAATGCAAAGCCAGTGGAGTCGTCGGTTGGAGCACTGAGCTCGGATGCTTTCCGAGGAGCATGCAAGAGGCCCGTCAACTCCATCTTGAATAGATCGGTGGCCAAGCGCTGCAGGAAAGAAGAAGTACTCAGGGCCGGTGAGGAGGAGTGGACGGATTGGGGGACGCTTTGCGCCGGGTACCCCGATCCGCTAGCAGCAGCGCAGTCTCATCACTAGGATGGGGATTGCCCGGGAGGGTGAGGTGATGGCGATGAGGCCTTGGACGCTTACTTGGATCTGTTTGCGAGACCGCTACGTCAGCAACACATCGACGTGGTCCTTCGCCTGTTTGGATGGATGCCGGAAGCCTTGCCCTTGTGTGATGACGTGCCAGTGGAGTGTCTTATCTGACTCTGTCTTGCCCAACCTCGAGTTGTCCTTTTTCATCTTCTCGGACATTTGTTGTAATAATCCCTGATGGACGATCTTTACTTCTGTATTGGTATTTGGAACGCGCGTGGACTGAACTCCCCGGCTCGGCGCCTTGCTGTCTCTCGTGTTTTGGCACCCTCTAGGGCGGCGGTGGTTTGTTTGCAGGAAACCAAGATGGCGTTCATCACTGACCGTGTGGTGAGGGAATGTCTCAATTTCTTCTTTCTGTCGGCAGATGGGACTCGAGGGGGAATCCTGCTCGCCTGGCAGTCTAGCCTAGTTTCTGTGACTCACCCACACCTCTCCAACAACGCAATCACGGCCCGCATCTCGACGGGTGTGGATCATAGTTGGTGGTTCACGGGCGTTTACGGGCCTCAGCGGGAGGACGACAAAAGAGCCTTCCTCCAGGAACTTAAGGATATCCGAGACCTTCACGCTGGTCCGTGGATTATGGCTGGAGATTTCAACCTCATCATCAACCCAGAGGACAAAAACCAGGGCCCCCTTCACCACCGCATGATGGCCAAGTTTAGGCTTACCCTGGCAATGTTGGAGCTTAAGGAGCTATACCTGAACGGGCGCAGATTCACATGGACCAATGAGCGCGTGCAGCCAACCCTGGAGAGTCTTGGCAGGGTTTTCGAGATGGTGGATTGGGAAGTGCGCTACCCGGATGCTTTCTTATCGGTGCTGTCATCTGGACCATACGATCACTATCCCCTGCTGCTCTGCCTGGCGCCGGACCTGCTGCGTGGGCGCCGTTTCCATTTCCAGTCGTTCTGGCCCAAAGTGGAGGGCTTTGTGGAAGTGGTTCAAGAGGCTTGGGCATCGCAGCCTTGGGAGCCCAACCCCTTCAAGAGGCTCGATCTCAAACTTAGAGCCGTGGCAAAAAAGCTTTCGGGGTGGAGTTCCAGATTCATTGGCAACGTCAAAATGCAAATTCTGCTAGCCACGGAGCTAATTCTTCGCTTCGATGTTGCCATGGAGAGCAGGCAACTCTCACCCGAGGAGCGTGGCCTACGGTGCCTGCTCAAAAAGAAGCTCCTGGATCTTGCCTCTCTTGATAGAACGTTAGCACGACAGAGATCAAGGATCCTCTGGCTTCGTGAGGGTGACACATGTACGCGCTTCTTCCACACCCACGCCAGCCACCGTAGGCAGAAAAACTTCATCAGTCACCTTCTAGTGGGCGATGTTCGGATTTCAGAACACGAGAGCAAGGTTGAGGCCGTGGACAGGTTCTTCGAGGATCTGATAGGGACATCGGTTGACCGACCTTTCTCTCTTGACCTGGATTTCTTAGGGCCACAGCCGACAGATCTGTAGCACCTAGACGGTGAATTCTCAGAGGAGGAAGTAATGGAAGCCATCAAAGGAATGCCGTTGGACAAGTGCCCTGGGCCGGATGGCTTCTCCAACCATTTTTGTGACCTGCTGGGGCATCATCAAAACCTATGTCATGGACGCTTTCAACTCGCTATCTAGGCGGGACTGCCGGGGATTTGGCGCAGTCAATGGAGCCCTAATCACGCTCCTGCCCAAGAAGCCGGGCGCGGAGGAGGTGAGGGATTACCGCCCGATTAGTCTGATCCACGGGATTTCCAAGTGGGTGGCCAAGGTGGTCACAAACAGGGTGGCTCCGGTTCTCCCGCAGCCAGTGGGGGTGCATTAGAGTGCATTCGTGCATGGACGCTGCCTGCACGACAACTTCATGATGGTGCAAGGGACAGCCTGCAAGCTTCATACCAGTAAGACCCCAGCAGTGCTCCTGAAGTTAGACATCACAAAGGCTTTTGCTACTATGGACTGGGCTTTTCTCTTAGAGATTATGAGGAAGATTGGCTTCGGGGAGCGTCTCCTGTCGTGCATCTGTGCCCTGCTCTCCACGACTATGACGCGTGTCCTGATGAATGGCTGCCCTGGGGCTAAGGTGGCCAACAAGCGAGGTCTTCGACAGGGGGACCCCCTCTCCCCGCAGTTGTTCATCCTGATCATGGAGGTTCTTCATTTGATGATTGTGAAAGCGGAGAGTCTAGGCCTCCTCACCAGGCTGGCAGCCACAAGACTCCGACACCGGACCTCAATCTATGCAAATGATGTGGTCACTTTCTTGCGTCCATCAGGAGTGGATATTCAGGTGATTGCCGGGATCATCGAGGACTTTGGCGTAGCGTCAGTCCTACGAACAAATTTTGACAAGTGTTCGGCAAGTCTGATCAGGTGCTCCGCCGAGGACAGAGACCTAATCTCTCGAGAGCTGCAATGCCCAATTATGCATTTCCCGCTCCGTTACCTGGGACTTCCGCTCTCCTTGCGGAAGCCCTCAGTAGCGCAGCTCCGCTCACTGGTCGACCTGGTGGCAGCTAAACTACCATCGTGGAAAGCTTCCATGCTTAACAGGGGAGGACGTCTCGAGTTGATAAAAAAACGCTTTCAGCCATCCACATTTTCGCCATGATGTCCCTCAATATTCCCATTGAAACCATTGCTGCCATTGATAAGATCATGCGGGGTTTCCTCTGGAAAGGGCGGAAAGATGTCCATGGTGGACACTGTCTAGTGGCATGGGATCGAGTGTGCATTCCCAAGGAGCTAGGAGGGCTTGGCATTCCTAACCTACGACTCATGAACATCGCGCTTAGGGCCAGATGGATGTGGCTGAAACGAGTGGAGGTGGACAGACCTTGGCATGGGCTGAACATTCGAGTCCCAACACTCGCTGAACAACTGTTCGACGCTGCGGCGACATCGGTGCTTGGAGATGGTGCCAATACCTTCTTCTGGTCTGACAAGTGGCTGCCATGTGGACGGATCAAGGATGTGGCCCCGAACCTCTACGCGGCGGTTCCAGCAAATGCGATCTCGGCACGCCGGGTGCGCGAGAGTTTGGATGGGGCCTGGCTGCATGACATTCCCCCTGACCTGAATGCGGCGGCTATAAGGGAGATCCTTGAAGTTGTAGACCGGCTGGAGGAAATCACCTTGACAGAAGGTACTCAGGATGTTTTCAAGTGGAGTTGGGACCCTACTAGCTGCTACTCCGCAAAATCTTGCTACAAAGCCCTGTTCGTGGGTCGGACGTCGATGGCTGGAGCTCTTCAGATCTGGCGCTCCCGAGCCCCCGCCAGCTGCAAGGTCTCACTCTGGCTTGCCGTGCAGAACAGGTGCTGGACGCCTGATCGGCTGCGACGCCGAGGTCTGCAGCACCCGGGGGCGTGCCCCTTCTGTGATCAGTGTGGAGAGACTATTGACCATCTCCTCATGGGATGTGTCCTTGCTCGAGAGGTGTGGACGACTTGCCTCAGCTGGTGGGGCAAGGGACAGTGGACGCTGGAGCCCGACACGAAATTCGTCTCGTGGCTTCAGGGCAGGCGCGGGGGCAAAGGCCGAGAGCGCGACATCTGGACAGGCATCTCTTTGGTTTGCTGGACGCTTTGGCGTCACCGGAACGATGTCGTTTTCGAGGGCATCAACCCTTCCCCCGCCCTGGTCATTCAGAAGATATCCATGGAGGCCGAGCTTTGGAGGAATGCACGGCTTTTCCGTGACTGCCTAAGCCAAGTGGACAGGTGGAGATGTCGCGAGTAGTTGGCTAGTGTGTGAGTGCTGCCTCTAGGGCAGCGCGGGGTTGCGTTCGTGGCGTCTGTGCCATGCCGCGTTGTAAAAATTTGGCCTCTTGACCCTCCTTCTATGGAAACGATACGTCTCCCAAGACGTATCCTTGAAAAATTTGCTGCTGTAATAATACTACTATGTTTGAATTTCTCGATGGAAGTCTATATATAGAATATTAATGTTGTGTGTATATACCAGTACGAGGTCGGTCGGAGAAGTACATCGCAACAACTAAAGAGGCGAAAGAGAGCGCAAGAGTGTGGTGCGAGCATGTTGTCATTCAGGAAGGGCGTGAAGTTGTGAGCTATGAAAAATCAGCTATAGTGTTGTGGGACCACATGCTTGTGGCGGTGACATACATGATATGTTCTACAACATAACGTTATAGAGTACGCTCGCTTACCGACGCCAAGGTGGAGACATAATAGGTAATCATGTCGGTCCAATTTTGATTAAGAGGAGTTAACATTGTCACAGTTTACGACAGTAAAAACACACAAGCAAAACTTTAGAGTCGTCAAGGAAGATCGATAATACACTATATTTTCATATGTTAGAGAGTCCGCAAAGCAGGACCATGACAATGAGCATTGCGGCGAGAGAGGTTCGCCGTGTGGGGATGAAGAACATCGTTAGCACTGTCGTTCTAATAGAAGAGGCACTACATTGGGGAGGTGCAAGGGACAAACTTTGACATCGAGAGATGTTTACATGAATGGATATTGAAAAGTGCAAATTTTTCGTAGCAATCCACGGGCATTCAGCTAGTATATATATATATATATATATGGGAAATAGCCAGCTAAACATAGGTATAGCTGCGCATAGCCTATCCACCATTGATTCTCTCCCCTTTTGATATAGGGAGCACATGTTTCTTGACCCAAAACGTTAGATTCACATTTGATGCTAAGTAACGCCGTTATTTCATGACTTGCATGAAAACCGAACAAACTAAGCTTATCTGATTTCATGCCTTTTTGAGTCAAACCCTAATGTACGACAAAAGCAAAACCCTAACCCAAATGAGCCTTATTTTCATTTTGTAACACTAATCCAAACAAGCCTTATTCCTTTTAGGTAGCTATTCCTTTTTGAGTCAAATCTTATTTCGTGTTGTAACCCTAACCCACGTAAGCCTTAGATAAGCCTTATTCCTTTTAAATAGCTATTGCATGCAGAACTTAACATTTTTTCACTTTATGTATTATTTTACGAGCTGCTGGCCCAAGCCTCACTTATTTTTTCTCTCTTCAAAATTCCTTGCTCATTTGATAAATAAGGCGAAATAGGCGATTGCTCTCTTCGTTCTACCTCATCCCTCGTCGTGCACGGCGCTGCCATCGGCACATTTTTTTGGTACGTACCATTGCTTTCCCTAAGCACAAGAAATTTTTTTATGCCAAAAATATAAGGCACTAAACCACTTACATGTGTATACTACCACAAGCTTTCACTAGGGTACAAACGTTTGCATGCAGAACTCAATTTAATCCTTGTTTACTTTATCTTTCCATTTTAGATGCTAAAATTTTCTTTGCCAAACAGCGTGCTAAAAAATTAGGGTTTACTCAGAAATCTAGGCATTGCATGCATGAACACAAACGGTGTGGTACAATTGCCGTTAGAAACCGTTAGTCCTTCCAAGAGCCAGCCACTATCATCTAAAGTAGTATTGCATGTGATCTCTTTATCCAACGAATCTAAGCTTATGTACATCTACGCCTATGTGTAGCAAATCCACGTCGATATATATATATATATATATATATATATATATATATATAGAGAGAGAGAGAGAGAGAGAGACAAAATAGCTTGTATGTCCATACTCCATGGAGGAAGCATCTTACACCGTCCGTGGCTTCATGATCCGTGGTAGCTGAGAGAATCTCCCCTCTATTAGTCATTTTCCATCCACTACACATATAACTGAAGAGGAATTAACTTGGAGAGCTTTCAGCTATCGTCCTGCCACGCCTGCATTCTGTGTTCTGACCGCCTGTACTCTCGTCTGCCTTCTGACCCGCTTGGTCCTCACAGTCTGTGCATAGAGCGCTGTAAGGCACCCACAGTGTGTAGCCAAAAGTGGTTCCATATTTGCCTTTTGGCTTTTAGAACTAATTCCTATATTGTGGAGGTGGTTCTAAATTGAGCAAAAGAGGGAACTAGAGCAAGAGGATGCTCCGATGCCAAATGTGGTTCTAAATTGATTAGCCAATCTTCTTGTGACATGTGTCCTCTGTTGTCATATCTTAGACAAAAAATAAGGCTATTCTTGTCAGGGTGGGACCGCATGGCGCAGGAATCTTCTCGTGACCATAAGGAGCCCTCGTCAATAGATCGATTTTTTTACAAATATGACCCTCTGCAATTTGTCATCGCCAAAAATACCCTCATCGTGCCGCAAAAGCCAAAAATACCCTGGCGGGAGGCTGAAAAGGCGACACGTGTCACCTCCCGCCACGGGGGGTGGCGGGATGTTCCTCCCGCCACAGGGGGTGGCGGGATGTTCCTTCCGCCAGGAGGAATGGCGGGATGAGGTGGGCCCCACGGCCGGGCCAGCGGGGAGGTTCGACTTGGCGCTGGCGGGAGGTTCGACTTTGCACTCGTGCTGGTGGGCCCCACGGCGTCATTCCGCCACCGCCAAAGGCGAAAGGAACATCCCGCCACCCCCTATGGCGGGAGGAACATCCCGCCACCCCCCGTGGCGGGAGGTGACACGTGTCGCCTTTTCAGCCTCCCGCCAGGGCATTTTTGGCTTTTGCGGCATGAGGGGGGTATTTTTGGCGATAGGAAATTGCAGAGGGTTATATTTGTAAAAAAATCCAATAGATCCCCTCCCACGTCCCATCCCCATCCCCCCACCGCATGCCCTTTCTGACCCCGCCTCCGGTCACCTCCGGCTCCCCATCGCTGCCCCAAGATTCGTCCTCGCCGGGAGAGGTCGACGGTCTTTCCCGCCGCTGACAAGCGAGCATCACCTCCAGGCTATTCACCCCAAGCCAGATCCACGGTCGCCTCCGGTCACCTCTGGCTCCCCACCGCTACCCCCAAGATCCGTCCATCAAAGCCACGGTGATGGGCAGTTCCTCACCGTCGAGCTTGGCAGGCCAGACATCGGCAACCTGCGCCGGTCGTCCACCCAAGCGCTGCCCGCAGCGCCCCCGGACTCCTGAATCACCGGAGCTCCTTCCGATGCTGCCCTTGGATTCAAGCGCCACACCCGACCGGGAGATGTCCGAGCTCCCCAACACCGCCGTTGAGTCCGCCAACGAGCCAGCCCCCACTGCTCGAGCTCCCCCAGTTTCATCCTTGCTGTCTCCCGTCTCTCCATCCGCTTTCTCGACGCAGCAACCACAGGCTGCAGGACTGGACGATGGCACGCCGACGCGGTTGCTCCCTGGACGAGGAGCAAGACATTCTTGACAAACGGTTCTTCAAGAGCAGGAACTCATCGGTGAGTCGATGGATGCCTGTTCGTTGAGTATTTGTTCGTGCTTTCATCCCTTCATCGGACACAAAATATTGACAATCGTTTTTGTAGTGTTTCACTTGGATCTGGGAGGAGGCCTTGATGGACTTCGTCAACGCCATTATTTTCTATCAGGCCTATTCTGTCACAGCTTGCAGACCAGGGCGCCATTTTTAGTACTATCAACGAGAAGCACTACACATGGTCGATAGAGTAGATGCCTGATGATCCAGAAGGTTTCCTAAAGTCTTTTTTCATAAGATTCAGTTTTCAGTTTTCTCCTTTGGTGTCACCTGTGGATGTATGCTTGAGTGCCTAGTGTATTGCCCTCATTTTATTGCCCGTTCCTTCATGCATGGAGGATCTGCAGACTTACAAATTTTAATTTCTTGAATGATGTTATATGGCTTCTGTTATGTGGACTTCACAGTCTTGTTTTTCTCTTTTCATTGCATGTTGATTGTATGAGTTTGGATCTATAGGTACTTCTGAAGTTTCATGTTACCTGGCTAGATGCTCTCTTTTTTCATCTTTTGATGATTCTCTCTTTAGAGGGAAAATAGAAATGAGCTTGCCTTGGTCATTTATCCCATGATATGTATGTGTGCATATAGGATTCTTAATGAATCTGACACAAAATACCTAGCCAGCAGCGTTTGCCTGACTCGCCGGTGCAGCGTTGAGCTGCCACACACGGCACCATTCAGTTCTCTCGGCATGGCAATAGTAGAATTTTGGGCTATGGATTATTTTTAATTTATATATAATGTACTATAATGCCGCAAAAGAAGTAATTGAAATTTATTTTTCTCTGATAATATATTCATTTACTCCTTTTTTCCATCTTTAGAATCCTGTTCCAAGTTCTCGGTAATAAATATGTTCAATCCATGTATAATGCATTTTCCAGTAGATACTGATATTGCCACAACGTAGTGCTTAATGAATCTGCACCTTTTGGTGCATGAAGGACTCATATTTGTGTTAATAACCAAGATGTGTGTTCTGTTAGCTGTTATATTATGACTTGCACCTTGTGCATCCCTGGGTGGCACAGTGGAACTACTCACCATTGTTCGACTGATTTCAAAGTCTCACATGCAAATTCATCTTGGTACTGAAGTTAGTAACACCTGGTGCTGAATGTGTGTTTTTGATGACTAAATTTCTGGCTACTAAACCGTCTTGCACCTAGTACTGGAGTGTCTTGAATTTCCTATTTTTTAGTTCTGAACACTTTACCAAAAAAGTTATAAGCAATCATCTTGGGAGGGTACTAACTAGCACGTCTGAGATTGTGTGTGGCCATCCAAAGTTGTTATCTGTTATGGTGATATGGTGGACTAACATGTATCATGAAAAGATTCAGCATGGCCTATGCTTGTACTGTTAAGCTCACATGTAATTTACTAGCCTATTCTTTCAAGATTTTTGTGTGAAACCTTTTATAGTTACTTACCAATTGTTGGGTGTACGTTTTGTGAATATTTGAACACTCGTACCAAATTCATATTCTCTAAGGCCAGGTCTATTTCAAAGGTGGAACTGTGATTTTTCTATGACAAGTAATTGTGAATGACAAATAGGTGCTTAGCAAGTTGTTGTGAGGCGCTGAATCGTTTAATAGAGACTTAACAATTTATGCTTGGGTGCAAAATGGAATTTTTTGAGGGTGCTTAACAAGTTAAATTGTGGTGCCGAATAAGTTGTCCGAACATTGTCCCACTATTTTCATTTCATTGATTAATATGTGACTTTTTTGTATGATCTATTCGCCGGTGTGGAACAATTCATCACGACAGCTACTTGATGGAAATGAGCCAGGCGCCGTTGAAGCATAACATGTAAAATATGTGCGACTGGTCATGGTCAGTGTCATCCTAATGACGGACTATTGCACAATGCGGGTGCATGCATGGTACTGAAGTATAAGCGAGGATGTGATTAACATCAGAAGAGTCGTGAAGTGCTTCTTATACAGTGTACATGGGTCTCCCAGGTACTGAATAGTGCTTAACTAGATACTTAGTACCTAGCTGCATGAAATTTGTGCTTGTTGTTATCTTATCTAGCTGCATGGAATTTGTTCCTGCTGTTATCTCATCTAGCTGCATGGAATTTGCGTGCTGATGAATACTATCTTAAGGGTGTCTCCGGACGTTCATTATTTATTGAGTACAATATTTAGTTGATTTTTGGTGTGAATTTTCTTGGTTCATTATTTACTGAAGTACAATATTTAGTTGCTTTTTTTGTGTGAATTTTCTTGGTTTGAACTGTGCTCCAGTGTACTTGAAGAAAATGCTATGTCTCTATCAGATATTCAGTTTTAATATACAATGCCTTCTGTTTATTCTGCTTGCCTAATTGAGTGCACGCTAGATACCTTGTTCTACTAGTAGCAGATGCATCTTGCGATGCTGGAGGTGCTGAACATGTGTTAGGGGTGCTGAACATTTGTTATCGTGGGTGCTAAACATGTGTTATCATGGGTGCTTAATAATGGATAGTCAGATTGATGTTTCTAGGATGGTTGTTGTGTAGTAGATATTATTATTCAGTCCCTGGCTAGAAATAATCAAGTACCCGTTTGGGAGAGGGTGCTTAACAAGTTAAGTTGCCGTGCTGAATAATGTAACATGGTTGTTGTGTAGTAGATGTTATTATTCAGTCCCTAGCTAGAAATAATCAAGTACCCGTTTGGAAGAGGGTGCTTAACTAGAAATAATCAAGAAATTGAGTGATTTCCTGACTTTCTCTGTCCTCTAGTACACGTGAGATGGATTTCGGTTCAAGACTAGGCCACCTACTATTTATGGCCTACACCTTGTGCATCTCCAAGTGTCCCAGCCAGGCTGCTCGGCACACACACCGCACAATTTTTTTCCTTTTTGAATGAATTGATATGGCTTCTGTTTTGTGGTACTGATTGCCTATGATGGAGCTGTGGTCGGGCCAGGGTTCTCGAAGCTTACATTTTCGTTATTGTCCACAAGCCGTTGTGGAGAAGTGCCGGACCAGCGTCGTGCCCTGTCTTCTCTTGGGCTTTTTTATTATATGTGATGCTGCGGAAGACTTTAGTCATATTTACCATGATATGTATGTATATATGCAACTGGGCACATCAGTAACATTCAGCACCTGGTACATACTTCCGTGTACAAGAAATTTAAACCCTTTGATAAGTTTTGTTCATGAATCAAGGTGTTGGACGGTTTGTTTGATGGTGCTTGACAGTACACTTCCACAGTATCCCTTGTGTCTCAGTTTCCAAATGTTTGTGTCCGTTTATGCTCCAAGAGTCACGTGTGTCAGTATGTATGTTCTGGCCTAGCTTCTACCCTTTGATGCGTCGTGCACGTTACCATCAGGATAACCCGTGAACAATAATATCAATTGTATGGATTCTGGGTTCTGGCCCAAGTTAAGTACCAACGAAGGATGCCAGCCCATGTCTAGGTACCGGGTGTTTGAATTTGGAACCAGGCCTGCGCGTGCTGACAGACATGTGGGCTGACTGTGGGGGGTGGGGGGGTACCGTGTGTTTGAAATTCCAACGAAGTACCAGCATCTCCTCTAGTTAAGTACCGCCGGGTCAGCCAGCCCATGGGGGTACCGTGTGTTTGAAATTCAAATCGGGCCTGCGCCTGCTGACATGGTCTATGGGCTGGCTGATAGGAAGTCAGCCCACTGCTCTCAGCTGCTGTCAACTACCTCTTTTTGACAATTTTTCAAACCAACATTCAAACAAAAGCTGCAAGCACCACCAAAATAGAACTGCCAAACTATGACAAGTTTCCTCTTTTGCTTGTGCATGTGATGTGCTAGGTGAGAGAAAATAGTTTCATAAATACTTGGTGTAAATTGTAAATGAAAAAGGATAGACATTAGGTACGCATCGCGGAGCACGTGTGCGGTGCTAGATGTTTCCTCTAGCGAGGATGGACGTACCAAATCCGCTTCCTATATATATATATATATATATATTATATTTATGTTAAGATGGTTTGCCTCGTTGGTATGTTCCAATTTTTTCGTACGTTGGCTTGAATTTCTAAAGGATACTGATCGGTACAAGCTAAAAACCGTCCCGGTCTAAGGTAACCAAAGGAAAAAAAGATAATCAAAGGAAGCGCGGACGGGAGGGGCGGCTGCCCAGCTCACCTTCGGTCCTATGGCGCTGCGCCCAGCCCTCTTCCATACCGAAGCCCGACGGCGTCGTAAGGCGCAAGACGGCATCCGACTTCAAAGCCCACTGAAAGGGTAATTGCCCCTATGTGTGGTTTTGGTGATTAATGACAATTTCTATGGACTAATGTTTTCATTGAGTTTTATATGAAGGAATATTCCATAGGTCATGCTTATAGTCCATGTGTTGGATTCGAGTATGGATGCCATGAAGGTAAAGATATACCTTGACCTTGAGTATTAACATCAAAATCATCGAGTTGAAGAGAAGAATATGATGATCAAGATCTTGAGAGTGTGATCTCAATAGAAGAATTCAATATATGGCTCTAAGTGGGTGTCATGATAGCCTCATTAGTTGAGCTATGGTTGACTAAGATTTAGAGCATGTAATCAAATGAAGAGTTCCTTAAGTACTACCTCAAGATATTAAGATGGAGCACGGGAAGATACTTGGTTAACCAATACAAAGAGTGAAGAGTGATTTCAAGTTGGTCAACACATGAAGCATAAAGAATGTACCACATGGTATTGTGGTATGGTAAGCCTTGTCAATTATGCATCATGAACTAATCCATTATATATTTGCCTTTGCGTTTTCTATATGGACAGGTATCTTTCCATGGGCATGATTCGCCCATGAGAGGATGACATCAAGTGGTGATCGTCATCAAGGTTGAGAAGGGCAAGTTCAAGATAAGCATCTCGAGAAGATCATTTGCTTGAAGCTTGCCGTCCATATTGGTGATAATGTACATGTGAAGACATGTATTAATGAAGCTATCCCATAGTGGTGTATAAGGAGCAAATTAGGAGTCTTCACGAAGCAACAATGATCAAGTATTGCATTCCGGCTTGGGTGGAGCTTGAAGCGTTGTCATCAAGATCAAGCGGTATGCGCAAGGAAAAGGTATGGCCTTGCTAGGTTTTCCTTTTACCGGTCTCAGGGTGGTTGTTGGGAGACCGGGTTATAGGATAGATAGCCGCACTATCAAGAGGGGCTTTCGGTTGTGTAACTTGATCACATCGTCATAGGAAGCCCAATCCTTTGCATACTTTGCATCTTCCTATTTTGTTGCTTCTTGGTGTTTCTCCATGTGAGGTTCTTGATCTTGTTGGTAGCTCTTCAACAAGCCCAAGTTCATCGAAAACGGAATTCGTATGCATCTTCTATGGCGTTTTCGAGTTTAAAGGTTTTATCGGTTCTTATTTAGGGAGACTTCTTACCTTTCTTTATTTGGTTCTATCCTCCTTTGTTGGGCTATGATGTTTCTCTGCACAAACTTGTAGAGCTTGTCCTCGTCAAAACAAGCCCAGGATTATCGAAATCGGAGTCCGGATGCAAAAGTTATTGCGTTTTTCGTGAAGCCTGGTTCATCCCGGTTGTGGATTCGGTTCAACCGGCTCCTAGACCGGGTGGTCCGGTGTCAGGACCGGAAAACCGGATCTGAAACCGGGATTTTTGGTTTTTCTATACCGAGTCTATCCGAGACTGTGTACTGACCTAATTCCGGTTTTAAGTTCGGTTTTCCGGTCCAAGAACCGGACCTTCCGGTTCGGGTCCAACTGAACTTTCAACCGAGTTCGCACAGATTTCTTCCAACGACCATATTTGTTTCCACTATAAAAGAGGGTTCTTCCCCCAATGTTTTAGGTTGTTCTTGACCACGAAATTGACCTCCATTGTTGAACCTCTTGAGCTTGCTTCCTCCCTTCCCTCCTACGATTCTTGCATCTTTTTGAGGACTTTGGAAGAGGAGATCTAGATCTACAATTCCCACAAATCAATTCCTCCTCTAAGTGAGGGGAACCCATTGGATCTAGATCTTGGAGTCATTGGTTGACTTCCACCATTGTTCTTCCTCTCTAATTCCTCCCTAGCACTTGTTGCTTTGGTGGGATTTGAGAGTGAAGGATTTGAGCATCCTTGGTGGTCTTGCTTTGCATTCTTGCATAAGTGTTGAGCTCTCCATTACGATTTGTTCGAGTGAGAGACCGTGAGCTTGTTACTCTTGAAGGGTGACCTCCTAGTTGGCTTGGCGATTGGTGTCGCGGTGTTATCTTCATGGAAGATTGTGAAGAGACCTGGGCTTCTCCTTCGTGGAGCTTGTGAAGTGGTTGTGGAGCTAGCCATCTTCGGAGTAGAGGAAAAGCTAGCCATAAGGAAAGGGCCTATTCCTTCGTGGGATAGACTCGGAGAAGAAGGTGAGCCTTTGTGACGCGTGAGGAATCCTTCGTGGAACCTCACACCTCTCCAACGTGACGTAGCCTCCTTCCTAAAGGTGGTGAACACGGGAATACATCTTCGTCTCCGCGTGCCTCGGTTATCTCTATATTCGAGCTTACTTTCCTTGTGATAGCCATCGAGCTTGAAGTACTTATATCTTGCTTATCACTTGTGGTATATTTATCTTGTGCTATCTTGCTTAGCTTAATTTGTTGTTGGTGCACTTAGTTGAGCCTAGTGTATTTAGATTTTGTGCTTGTAAAATAAACGTTAGTTTAATTCCGCATTCTATCAAGCCAAAACCGTAATAGTTTTGAAATTGGCTATTCACCCCCTCTAGGCGACCTCTCTATCCTTTCACCCACGCCCGCAATGGCGCCGTGGCAGACTGCTCCCGACGGCGTCGTAAGGCGCAGGGCGCCGTGGCAGACTGCTCCTCGCATATTGCGGGAACGATGACGGCCGCCCCCACGTCGAGGCATGAGGATGCAGGTCCTCGCCAGCGACCTCCCTACTAGGGCGACCTGTAGATGTTATTGCAGTTTTCGCTGGACTCCACCGCCATGATCTCCAGCCACCGTACCCGCTGCCTTCCTCTCCTCCGTCAAGGGGAATCGGACGACGACAAGCTGCTACGGCAAAACGAAACAAGGCGCGTCGACGAAGGATGGGATGTGGAGGGCTTGAAACGAAAAGGCAAGGGCAGCCGCATCCGTTGGTCCATGTTCGTCGTCCCTATGGAGTTGTGGTCTTCCCCGATGTGGTGTTTCTGCTTCAACAAAAAGTGCTCCGGGCAGGACATGATCGACAACTATCTATGATACTCTTGCTCCAATACGATGCTCTTTTCTCTCCCAAGTTCAATTGTTCTGCCCAAAAAAACCATGTACGTGCATAGAACGAACCGAACAAACCAAACCACAAAAGCATCTCTGCACATGAACTTGCATGTTCCGGTTCGACATCAATCCACCCATCACGGGTTTGCTTTCATAGGCAGCTTGCACATCTTCTACGGCGACGACTCGGTCGAGCGCGTCCACTACCGATGCAATGACACCGTCGCCTCGTGTGGCATCGAGGTGACCTCCACTGAGATGCTCATGCGGTCGACCTGGCCGTCGTGATCCAGAGGCTGAACGTCGTCGCCGATCCGCTTTTTGGACGGCTGCGCAGATAGACCATGGCTGGAAAGTCATTCCGTACCCCAAATCTCGGCGCCGTGGGCAGGATGAGCCTTCTCACAGACAGCATGCTCGCCGATGGCGAGAAGACAAGGACAATCTAAGATCGAGGCACTGGCTTGAATCCCTGAATCCAAGGTCATTGGACTCCGATGATGAGAGGAGTCCAAACGGGCAGGTGCAGGGGCCACGGCATCCACCTTCTTGCACTACCGGAAATCAAGATGCTATTGGGTGTATTCTTGTTTGCCGAGTGTTTAGATACCGAACAAATGTCGTGTATCATACTTGTTACACTCGGCAAACAAGTGACTCACGGTAAAGTTGGCACTTTGCCGAGTGTACTAGTGAAAAACACTAGGCAAACAATACATACACAGTAAAATAGAAAAATACACTCGGTAAAAGTTTGATACACGGCAAACCATCGTACCACGTGTCCTTCCAAGCCGCACTAGACACGCAATTGACGACATTAGGGTTTGCCGAGTGTCATTTAACGTACACATGGCAAACTTTTGGCAAGAAACTTTCTCCTCCCACGTGGGCCAAAAAAACTAGAGTTTGGGTCTAAACTTTGTCGTGTGTCAGACACAAATACTCAGGAAAGATGCCTTTTGCCATGTATCAATTTTTTTTACCGTGTGTTGCAAAAATATGAGAAAACTTATTTTCAATCTTTTTAAATTGTTTAACTCGTTAATCTCACATGAATTTTTTTAATTCTCGAATGAAATAGCATATTGCGAACCTAAAAATGTTTTTTCCAAAAAATCATGAGCATCAGATTATATACCTGTAGTTCAAATCTGACTCACTTCCTACCGATTCGACATGAATTTGTATTTTTCACCAGGGGTGGACTGAAAGGTTTGAGATACCCCGGTTAGGATATTGTCCATGCAAGGTAGTCTACTATTTTTCAAAAATGGGGTGATGCCATTTTGAAACTTTTATTTTGTGGTTGCTTCACAAAACACCTCGTTTTTTGCACTCGGAAAATGAAAAATGGCTTTTTGGTGTGACGAAAAGGAAAACTTCCTCATGCAATATTGTTCACAATCCCATGATGCACATGCGTGCATAATATGGGCACAATATTATAAACTATGCCGCGATTCTGGTCATAATATTGGTCATTTGACATGAAAGCCAGGAAATCTCGATTGAGATAGGTTATTTTGTGAAGGTTTTTTTTGAGAGACAATATATATACCAAGTTTGGTATTTTTCCTTGCAACTATGTCACATAATATGACACCACGCGAAGGCTTTGCATTGTTTCGATTGTTTTTAAATTTTTTATGCCCATTTTAAACTATCGTCAAACTTTCTAAATCGGCGGGAATGAAGATTCTTAGCTCAGGGCCGAGTCTCGCTAAACTTGCATTGGATATCTGATGAAATAGAATATTGTGAACCTAAAAATGATTTTTTCCAAAAAATCATGAGCATCAAATCATGTACGTGTAGTTTAAATCCGACTCACTTCCTGTCGACTTAGCAGGAATTTATCTTTTTCATAAGGGGTGGAAGGAAAGGTTTGAGATATCCCGGTTAGGACATTGTCCATTTAAGGTGGTCTACTATTTTTGAAAAATAGGATGGTACCATTTTAAAACTTTTATTTGGTGGTTGCTTCATAAAACACCCCGTGTTTTGCACTCGGAAAATAAAAATGGCTTTTTGGTATAACGAAAAGGAAAATTTCCTCCTGCAATATTGTTCACAATCCCATGATGCACATGCGTGCACAATATAGGAACATTATCAGAAATTATGCCGCAATTCTGGCATAACATTGGTCATTTTACCTGAAAGCAGGAAACCTCGATTAAGATTGGCCATTTTGTGAAGGTTTTTTTGAGACACAATCAATATACTAAGTTTGGTATTTTTCCTTCCAACTACGTCACATAATATGACATCTCGCGAAGGTTTTGCATTGTTTCGATTGTTTTTGAATTTTGTATGCCTGTTTTAAACTATCGTCAAACTTTCTAAATCGGCTGGCATGATTAGCTCGGGGATGAGTCTCGCTAAACTTGCATTAGATCACTTTCTGCCGATTCGGCAGAAATTTGTCTTTTTCACGAGTGGTGGACAGAAAGCTTTGAGATATCCCGGTTAGGACATTGTCCAGGGACGGAGCCACCTATTAGAATTGGAAGGGGCTTAATCATGTTGGTGGGGGCAAAATTGCTTAGAGTCATTAAGTATAAGCATGAATAGTAGAGCATTTCTTAATAAAATCAAATCATTGGGGGTGGCTTAGCCCTTGCTCGTTCCCTTTCCTTCGTCCCTGACATTGTCCATGCAAGGTGGTCTACTATTTTTAAAAAATAGGATGGTACTATTTTGAAACGTTTATTTGGTGGTTGCTTCACAAAACATCCCGTTTTGAACACCCTGGCCAGAGGGCGTATTCCCCGCGTCCCCAAAATATGATAGTCTCCTCAATTTAGAAATCACTTGCGGATTATTCTCGTCAGTCCTATCAGCATGGGCGCAAATACTCATTCCTCGGTCCACGACTCTAAGTTTTGTGCCCTAGAACCGATCCCTAATAATTTAGAGGACTAAAATTTTGTTTTTTTGCAAAAAATGTATTTTAACCAAAATATGAATATTACAAACCGAATTAAATGTATTAATTTTGAATTTTCTATGCATGTCTGGATCATAACTTTCCGGAGTGTTTTTGTTGGACACTCGGCAAACATGTTGCACACTGATTGGTCAAATACACAGTCCCACGGATCGTGGCTTTCAACCGTTTGATCATGAAAGAATTAAAGGACACAATGTATGTTCCTTTACCTGTCTCTCTTATCCCTTTATTTTTTTATTTCTCTGTCCTTTTATCCTGTAAACCTCAGAGAGCCACCCACCATCACCTCTACATCCCAACCATCGACGCAACTCTCTTCCTTGATCCCCTTTTTATTCCATAGTCTCGTCGCCACCGATCCGGCAGCTACTCGCCGGCCAGCCAAACCTCGCCGCCGCCACGCCCCTGCGACCCCCACTGTCGCGTCATGGTCCCCGTCGTGCCGTGGGAGACAACCATCTTCGCCTACCTGCATCCCGCCATGGCCGCGGCCTTCGGGCTCGAGCGCAGTGCCTGCGGCTACCTGCCGGCCCCTCGCCCCTCCCGTCTGTCGGCTGTCCCCACCGGCATCCGCTTCCTGCTGGTGGTGCAGGAGTCCCCATACGTCTTTGATTCCCCCTGCCCGCCACCGTACTCGAAGGCCCCCGAGATGCAGGCGTCCCCGGCCTCCTCTCCGAACTGCTGGAGGTCGCCCTCAGTATCGACGACCGGATCCGGCCACATCTGGTGCTTGGCGCTCAGGAGGGACTAGGGAGAGGTCCGGTCGAGAAGCGCTGGAACGCCGTCATGGTCGACGCGCAGGTCATCCATGGCTGGGCCTCACGTGGGCGTGGATGGCGCCCTCCTTCCTTACTGGACAGCAGGAAGGGCGGGGCCTTGCGAAGAAGCTCTTGAGGCGGGGTTCCTGGCGTTGAGGTTTTCTGGCTGCGGCTCGTTTTGGCGCAGGCGAGGTCGCCGCCGAACATTTTTTTTGTCACAGTTCAGAAAGTTTGCTGTGTTTGATGACGATTACACTCGGCAAAACGGTGGCTCAATCGTGTGACTGTGGTGACATGCCGTGTTCCCTTCTTGACACTCGGCAAAACGGCAACACACGGCAAAGGCTTGACGCCGTCCGTGGTTGTGGGCACCGTCAGTCTTGTATTTGCCAAGTATTCGGAGTTTAGACACTCGGCAAAGCCTTTACCGAGTATCCGGGTTTCAACACTCGGTAAACTCATCTTTACCGGCGGGTTATTTGCTGAGTGTTGTTTGTTGAGTGTATATATACAGTAAAATTTTGCCGAGTGTTTTTTGGATATCGACTGTGTATTTTTAATACATAGCACAATTTCGTTTTTCCGTAGTGCTGTGAACATGGATCCCTGAGTTCTCTGGATTTTCTTTTCCCTCGAGGCTCCATAGCAATGACGAGTGCGTTTCTTGGCTACATGCAGCAAGTCTAATCGTTTTTATTTTTATTTTTAGAGCATGACGAGTTTGACATGGGTATGCAATGTTGCGTGATTCTGCTTGGTGGATACACGAGCAAGGATTTCTTCTGAAACATCTGCTTTGCTTTGTTTAGATTATTAGTTTAGAAGATAAGAGATCTTACTTTGATCGAGTCTGTAGTGGATTTGACCGACAATAGTGATATGTAGTTTCATTTCCGCATGGTATAGGACATCACCGGTTTAGTTAAGTAGCTCTGTTTGTTCTTATCTTGCATGTATTGCTCTGTTATGTTCAGTTAAGGGCATACAATCAGGCAACGTATGTAGCTTGATTTACTGATTGGTTCAAATATCTTCATATTATTTCATTTTGGCAATGTTACAGAAGTATCAAATATATATATATATATATATATATATATATATATATATATATATATATATATATATATAGGGCTTAATAGAGTTTCTATATATATAGAAACCATATTCAGCACCCAGGGTGCAGAATAGTTATTTTATACCCAATATATTTTTATGTTGTTAGATTGAAAAAATTATGTTTTGTATACGAATAATTATGTTCATATATTCACCACAACCAAAAAATTTGACACAAAAATAAAGTTTATGAGTCATTATAGTGTAAAAAACACCAAAAATATGTATTTTACGTCGAATTTTTTTACGGCATGTAAACAAAAAAAATTATGTTATTTCTAAATTTTATTATGTTCTTCTCGACTTACGAAGTAAATTTATAAAATTTACGTGACATAAAAATAGTATACGGTTCTAAAGATATATGGTGGTATAGAATAAGTATTCTACACCCTAGGTGTCAAATAACTTTGAGATTCGTACCAGTAGACCTCCCTTTTTCTTTTCCCTTTTGCACCATCTATTTATGAAATTATTTTCTCTCACCACACACATGACATAGGCAAGCAAAAGAGAAAACTTATAGCAGTTTTGCAGTTCTAAAAGAGTAATTTTTGCAGCCTTAGTTTAAATCCATTTTGAAAATCCATGCAATTTTGGGAAATCCTTGTTCTGACAAGCCAGCGGGATGCCTGTGCGTGTGCAGTGCAGAGAAAGCCTGCTGCAGGCCTGTGCATGCCTACCATTCAAATTTCAAACCAGTCGGTGCCTTCACATGGGCTGCAAAACCCATGTTAGTTTCCTTCCATGTGAGTTGGTACCTAATGTAGGCACACCTGGGAGGTTGGCCCTTAACGTTACATGGGCTGGTACTGAAATATAGCATTGTACTTAGTTCAGTTGTCTAAAAAAAACTCTTTGGTATTTCTACTTTTATCCGTTATATAAGCACCAATATTCAACAACTCAATAAGTAACCCAGTTGAAAAATAATGCATGCCCGGTGTCTAATACTAGGTGTGAAACTAATCAGTGCCAAAATAGTAGACTCATCAGAAAATACATACAGTACGAGAAATCAATTTTAGGGTTGCTAAGAGTATATTCATTTAGCTCAAACAAACGATTCAACACCTTGAGATCATCAATTTAAGCACCCATATAATTCAGAACATCAGGAACATTCCATGATTCTATTGCAGCTAAACAATTCATCGTAGGAAGGATCTGTCATTTTGATAGTCCAATACTCTCTTAATCATACAGATACATCTTCCATGCAATATTATGTCAGACAAGAGTAGGCATGCCACATGGACTTGTTAAGTACCTCAGTATAATGGAAGACGAAGGGAAAAATCAGTCTGCAACTTATTATGTACCATATAAGTATTTTCATATACTCATTTGGTACCATGTGAAAGAAGAAATATAATTCAACAGAAGACATAATACAACCTGATCTGGCACCAGCAGCAGGACCATGTCCTATTTGGCCAATGCCCAATGGGGTCTAAACCACAACTCAGCTGTAGAATACAACCAAAATTCTATGCTCAGCGCCATGTCTTAAGTTGTCAAGCACCCTCACTTTAACTTACCAAGCACCTTGGCAAACAAGCACCTAAGTGAACAAGTGCATGCAGCAGGTGTGAATCCTGTATAGTCAGGTACTTGCTAAATATCAGAATCCCATATGATTCGGCACCTCACGGCAACTTATTAAGCACCCATATGATTCGGCGCCTAGCAGAAACTTGTCAAGCACCCATATGATTCAGCACCTCGCAGAAACTTGTTAAGCACCCATATGATTCAGCACCTCAGAGAAACTTGTTAAGTACCCATATAAGGTGAAGTCAGCACTAGTAGCGGGCAACATAAATGAGTGCTTATATCGACACCATGGACACAATTAAGCAAATGGAATTAATTAGATTCAGCTTAAACAGAATGCCATAGAGCCATGGGCAGTGAAAAAGAAATACAGGTTGTGTGCTTGCCACATAGCAATGGAAAATTCAAGTAATCGACCTATGTCGGCATTAACACAAACACCTAAAGTTCAACCATAGCTTTCCATAGACATGTACCTGACAGTGTATGTTTTAGTACCTAGCAAAATAAATTCACCAAGTGATTCAGCACCTCATATAAACTTGGTAAGAACCAAGTGATTCGGCACCTCAGAGATCTTGGGCGAAATGACAACTGATTCATCACATAGAGCAGGTCAAGATTTTCAGACTCAACACCACGCCATACCTTGTTAAGCACCATACCACGAATCTTTAAGCACTAGTCGGCATAGAAGTTTGTATTTCTCTAGCCCCATATGATTCAGCACCATACAATGTGCGTCTCACTTGTTAATTGTTAAGTACCTTGTTGTAATGCAAGATGGAAAAAGAAATCAGTAGCCAGTTGGGGGACAAGGTGAAATGATGTACAGTTCAAACCAAGCAATCACTGTCACACCTTGTAAAACACATCTAGTACTCCAGTTCATTTTTCCAAATACCCAAAAGATTGAAATAAACTTCAAGCACACTAGTGATTCAGCACCTCAAAGAAACTTGGTAAACACCAAGTGATTCAGCACAAGTGAACCAACACCTCATAGCAACTTATTAAGGGAACGGGCCATGAGCATGCAAAATATTACAGCAAAATCATAAAGTGCCACGTGTGCAAAGATAGCTGTTTATGACTATAGCTAGGGTTCAAGTCTAGTTTGTATCTGGTCAGATTTAGTTTGCATAAGTTCAGATTCAGTTTGGGTAAACATATGCACAGCTGTTATGACAATCTCACAGATAGCTACAAGTAGAAGAACTAGTCAAATTCAAGTACAGATTTGGCTAATTCTCAGTTTGCACATCAAGCAGACTACAAAATACACCTCCTAAGATCACACACTCTAGGTATGGTTGGAGTAAGCACTAAATGGAAATTTCCATCGGTAAATGCCACCAGAAAATTAACATCTGTTCTTTCCAAAACAAGATGCGATCCAAGAAAAAAATACATAGGAAAAAAACCAAACAACATCACCCGTCGCGTGGCTGGCTTGATCGGACGAGAGCCAATAATGTGCTTAGTGGCGTGGTGCCGAGCTCAAGATCCGACGATGGCCGTGGATGGCCGGCGTCAAGATCCCGACGACGAGCCCGGGGAGGGAAACCGGCGGTGGTGGCCGGATGTGGAGTTGGTGATGATGTCGATGGCAGTTGGATGTGCACGAGGGAGGCAGAATCGAGCAGCTGGCCCCGTGGAGGCGCCATGGCCACGGGATCCCCTCCTGCTGCTGATGCTCTGCTAGGGTTCCGGGCCCGGGGGCAGTGGGTCGGAGGGTAGGAACCCGACGTTAGGGAGGAAGGTAGGCGGTGGAGGGGAAGGTGGCCGGCGAGGCTAGGCTGGGTGATGCCGGCCGGCGGCTCGATATTGATCGGGGTGGAGGGAGGCGCACCAGAGAGAATGGGGGCGGCCGGGAGGGAGGTGGGACGCAAGAGAGAGAGAGAGGTGGTGGTATTTGATGGACGGAGGCAACCGTAGCCTGCAGCTCTGCGGCGGTGAGCAACCCGTGAGCTCTGCGGCGGTGGCAGGAGGGCATGGCCGGTGTCGGGAGGACAGGGCTCTAGCATGCGTTGCAGAGAGGCAGGCAATAGGCAGAGAAAGATTTCCACCTAAATACTGTTTTGGGATATAATGGATATAACATGTAAAGACCAGCTGTGGGGATATTCTAGCCACGCGTGCGGATCTCGAAGCAGCCGACGATGAGAGATGCTTCCTCCACACACGATACGGGCATATCATGTGTTTTGTCTCTATATATATATATATATATGGGAAATAACATGCTAAACACGGGCATAGCTGCGCATAGCCTATCCACCGTTGATTCTATCCTCTTTTGATATAGGGAGCACATGTATCCAGACCTAGGATTTGTCTAAAAACTAACGCCGTTAGTGTTTATTTGGCATGCATGCATGAAGCTCTAGCAAAACAAACCTTATCTAATTTCGTTTGCATGAGGCAAACCCTAACGAGCAACATGCGGTAAACACTAAACCAAATATACTACATGGTAAACCGTAATATACTACATGCATGAAGCCCTAACAAAACAAAGCCTATCTAATTTCGTTTTGGTTAGGCGAACCTTAATATACAACATGAGGTAAACCCTAACCCTAATATACCACATGCATGAAGCCCTAGCAAAACAAAACTTGTCTAATTTTGTTTGCATGAGGCAAACCCTAACGAGCAACATGCAAAACAAAGCTTATCTAATTTAGGTGAGGCAAACCCTAACGGACAACATGCCGAGAAACCCTAACTTATTTAATCCTTGTTCTCAATCCCTTCTCATTTTAGATGCTAAATTTTCTGTAGCCAAAACAGTGTGTTAATTTAGAACCAATGCCAAACCCTAGATTCTTGCATGCATGCACAAACTAACACCGTTAGCTCATCCATGTTCCACCCCACTTCCATCTAGAGGTTGCATGCATTTGATCCCTAAATCCAACGGTGCTCTGCCTATGCGCAGCTACGCCCGTGAGTAGCAAATCCGTGTCGATATATATATATATACTCGTGCCCCTGGTTCGTTAGTTGTACTCACTTTCCCCAGCCGCTTAACTTTTGCTCACTTTTCCCCTCGCCATGTTAAGAAACCCTCGCGGGCGCTCGGACGGAGGGATGCCGTCAGGTCAAAGGCTTGACCGTTACATGCTGACTGGTGGGATCGCATTGGGGCAGGTCGGGCGTTGAGCGTTATGTTATAAGGCCTCGACCGTTACATGCCTGACCGGTGGGGCCATGTTGGGACGGGTCCTGCATACGTGGTGAAGGGTGGGGCCGTGTTGGGATGGGTCTGTTGGAATTATGCCCTAGAGGCAATAATAAAGATGTTATTATTATAATTCTTGTTCATGATAAAGTTTATATTCCATGCTAGAATTGTATTAAGCGGAAACATTAATACTTGTGTGGTTTGTGAACAACACCGTGTCCCTAGTACGCCTCTATGGACTAGCTCATTGATCAATGATGGTTAAGGTTTCCTAACCATAACATGAGTTGTCAATTGATAATGAGATCATATCATTGGGAGAATGATATGGTGGACAGACCCAAACTAAGCGAAGCAATTAGATCGTGTCATCGTGTTCGTCTTTGCGAAGCTTTTCTTATGTCAAATATTGTATTCCTTAGACCATGAGATAATGCAACTCCCTGGTATCGGAAGAAAGCTTTGAGGTCATCAAACGTCATCCTATGAGAGGGTGATCATAAAGGTGTCTCTCAGGTGATCGGAAAGTATCTGTTGGGTTGTATGTATTGAGATGGAATTTGTCCCTCCCAAGACGGAGAGATATACTTCGGGCCCACTCGGTAATCGATATCAACACCGCTTCCAAGCATGTGGTTAAGGAGTTAATCACAAAGTGATATCGGATTACGGAACGAGTAAAGTACTTGCTGTGAACGAGATTGAACTAGGTATGACGATACCGACGATCGAATCTCGGGCAAGTAAAATATCGCGAGACGAAGGGAATATATATATGGGATTGATTGAATCCTGGCATCGTGGTTCATCCGATATGATCATCGATGAATGTGTGGGAGTCAATATGGGTGCCCAGACCCCGCTGTTGATTATTGATAGAAGATCATGTCTGCATATTCTCGAACCCGCATGGTCACACACTTAACGTGTCTCGACGCTAGGATAGATTGGATAATTGGTTTATGAATTTTTGTTCGGAGTCTCGGATGGGATCCGGGATATCACGAGAGGTTCCGGAATGGTCCGGAGAATAAGATTCATATAAGGCAGTGCAGTTTTTGGAGTTCGGAATTGTTCCGGGTTAATCGGTATTGTACCGGAAGCTTCTAGAACCTTCCGGAAGGGGGCCAACGTGGTCCCACCTTCCGGGAGGGGGCATGGGCCTATGAGGGAGTGTCCTGGCCGCATTGGGCCAGGGGCACAAGGCCCCATAGGGCCCAGCCGATTCTAGATAGATTTAACTCGTTTAAATCTAGGGATAGAATTTCTAGATAAGGGGAGAGTTTAAATCGTTTAAACTAGAGATAGGCTTGGAGGAGGGGCTAGGGCTGGCCGCCGCCACCCCCTCTATATATAGAGGGCTGGTGCGCCCCCTCCCCCCCACACACCTTCCCCTCCAACCCTGGACGCCCTGCTGCCCTTCCTCTCTCCCTCCCGACTGTTTGTAGGCGAAGCCCTGCAGCAGAAATTCTCCACCATATACACCACACCGTCGTGCTGTAGATCCAATCCATCTCTCCACCATACTTGCTGGTCCGAGGAAGGAGGAGACGTCGAGGTGCTGCACGTGTGCATCTCACGGAGGCACCGCCACTTGTGGTGCTAGATCGGATCGGATCGCGAGGAGGAGAAGCGAGTACGACTACATCACCCACGTTCCGACGAACGTTCCGCTGTGCGAATCTTCAAGGGTATGAAGATCTAATCCAATCTCTCTCGTTGTTTGCATCTACTAAATTAGACCTTGGCTTTCCCTCTGTTCGCTTCCGTAGAAAATTTTGATTTACTATGCTGCGAAACCCTTCAGTGGTATCAGAGCTAGATCTATGCGTAGATGTGTTTCACGAGTAGAACGCAACATGGTTGTTGCGGGCGTTGATGTTTTCTGTTGCAAGCCTCTTGTTTGTGTTCTTCTTATGACGCGGGATAGTGAGATTGAAGCGGTCCAGGCCAACCTTACGCGACGTCGTTCGCGAGACCGGCTCCGCACTTGACGTGTGGCTTGTACCACACATGCGGCTGGTGGATGTCAGTTTCTCTCACTATAGTTGTCATGGGATTAACACCGGAGTTTGGCAACCATAATATCACCGTTGTGGCTTTCCGTAGGTAAGAATCGTTCTTAGCATCTACTCCCATAAGCCACGTAAAACATGCAACAACAAAGTAGAGGCGTCTAACTTGTTTTTGCAGGGAGTGTTTTCTGTGATATGGTATGGCCCAAGATGTGATGTGTATAATGTATGCGATGATCATGTTTTGTAATGTTTCACGACTTGCATGTCGATGAGTACACAACCGGCAGGAGCCATATGGTTGTCTTTATAATTGTGTATGACCTGCGAGTCAACTTCTTATACGCCATGTAATAGCTTTACTTTATCGCTAAGTAGTTAGCAATAGTTGTAGTTGCTATTCGTGGTGGAGGCAATCATGGTGGAGTGATGGAGATCATGCCGGAACGCACAAGATGGAGATCATTGCGCGAAGATTGGCTATACCATGTCACATAAAGTTATATGCATGTGATGTTTATCCTTTTATGTATCTTATTATGCTTAGATCGCGACGGTAGCATTATAAGATGATTCCTCACTTAAAGATCAAGATAAAACTGTGTTCTCCCCAAGTATGCACCGTTGCGAAAGTTCGTCGTGTCCAAGCATCACGTGATGATCGGGTGCTATAGACTCTACGCTCACATACAACGGGTGCAAGCCAGTTTTGCACACGCGGAAATACTTGGGTCTAACTTGACGAGCCTAGCATGTACAGACATGGCCTCGGAACACATGAACCGAAAGGTTAAGCATGAGTCATATGAATGATATGATCGACACTTCGTTGTCCACCATTGAAACCACATCTCTTCTCGTGAAGATCGGATTAGGTGTGGTGAATTTGGATCGTGTTCACTAAACAACTTGAGGGATGTTGAATTTAGTGGGAGTTCATCTAGTAATTTGATTAAAAGTTGAACTAGTTATCATGAACATAGTCTAATTTGTACTTGCAAATATTGTAGATCAAATGGCTAAGTCCAACTTCAACTTCAACGTTTTTGCTGAGAAAGAAAAGCTTAGAAACAATGGGTCTAACTTCACCAACTGGTTCCGCAATCTAAGAATCATTCTGTCTGGCGGACAAAAGGACTATGTCCTTGAGAAAGCGTTAGGTAACCCCCCTGCTGCAACTGCGCCGGCTGATGAGAAAGCTGTCTATCAGTCGCGCAAAGATGATTATGGTGTGATTAAGAGCACCATGTTGTTTGCTATGGAACCGGAGCTTCAAAATCGTTTTGAAAACTATCCCGGGCCCTTTGAGATTCTCGAAGAGTTGAAAACCATGTTTCAGACTCAGGCCCGTTCTGAGAGATATGAGATCTCTGAGAAGTTCTTTAACTGCAAGATGGAGGAAGGGAGTTCCGTTAGTGAGCACGCCATTAAGATGTCGGGCTACACTCAACGCCTTGAGCAACTGGACTGCAAGATTCCAGAGGAGCTCAAGATTGACAGGGTTCTGCAATCACTCCCTCCCAGCTACAAAAGTTTTGTAGTGACTCATAATCAGATTGGTTCCACTGATACGATCACCGAGCTCTTCGCAAAGCTGAAGGCTGCGGAGGTGGACATCAAGAAGGATAATCATGTGTTGATGGTCAACAAGCCCTCCTTTAAGAAAGGTAAAGGTGCAAATAAGCCCTTCAAGAAAGGAGGCGGCAAACGCATTGCCCCTACTGAGAAGAAGCTCAAGTCTGGACCCAAGCCGGAAACTGAGTGCTTCTATTGCAAGGACAAGGGTCACTGGAAGCGCAACTGTCCGAAGTACTTAGCGGACAAGAAGGCTGGCACCATCAAAGGTATATTTGATATACATGTTATTGATGTTTTCCTTACTAGCCCTCGTTGTAGTGCCTGGGTATTTGATACCGGTTCAGTTGCTAATATTTGTAACTCAAAACAGGAGCTACGGAATAGACGGCGGCTTGCGAGGGATGAGGTGACGATGCGCGTTGGCAAAGGATCAAGAGTTGATGTGATGGCCGTCGGCACGCTCTCCTTAGTTTTACCTTCGGGATTAGTTTTAAACCTTAATAAATGTTATTATGTGCCTGCGTTGAGCATGAACATTATTTCTGGATCGTGTTTATTGCAAAACGGTTATTCATTTAAATCGGAGAATAATGGTTGTTCTATTTATATGAGTAACATCTTTTATGGTCATGCACCTCTTGTGAATGGTTTATTTCTTCTAAATCTCGAAAGGGATGAAACACACATCCATAACATTGAGGCTAAGAGATGCAAAGTAGATAATGATAATACTACTTATTTGTGGCACTGTCGTCTAGGTCATATTGGTGTAAAGCGCATGAAGAAACTCCATTCTGATGGACTTTTGGAGTCTCTTGATTTTGAATCATTTGACACATGCGAACCATGCCTCATGGGCAAGATGATCAAAACCCCGTTCTCCGGTATGATGGAGCGAACAACAGACTTGTTGGAAATCATACATACCGATGTATGCGGACCGATGAGTGTTTCGACGCGCGGTGGATATCGCTATTTTCTCACTTTTACCGATGACTTAAGTAGATATGGGTATATCTATTTAATGAAACATAAATCTGAAACGTTTGAAAAGTTCAAAGAATTTCAGAATGAAGTGGAGAACCATCGTAACAAAAAGATTAAGTTTCTACGATCCGATCGTGGGGGCAAATATTTGAGTTATGATTTTCTCACGCATCTCAAAGCAAGTGGAATCGTTTCACAACTCACGCCACCTGGAACACCACAACGCAATGGTGTGTCTGAACGCCGGAATCGAACCTTATTAGATATGGTCCGATCGATGATGTCTCTTACTGATTTACCGTTATCATTTTGGGGTTATGCATTAGAAACCGCTGCATTCACTTTAAATAGGGCTCCATCTAAATCCGTTGAGACGACACCGTATGAACCGTGGTTTGGTGCTAAACCTAAGTTGTCGTTTCTTAAAGTTTGGGGATGCGAAGCTTACGTCAAGAAGTTGATGCCGGACAAGCTCGAACCCAAAGCGGAGAAATGCGTCTTCATAGGATACCCTAAGGAAACTATTGGGTATACCTTCTATCACAGAACCGAAGGCAAAGTGTTTGTCGCAAAGAACGGTTCCTTTCTTGAGAAGGAGTTTCTCTCGAAAGAAGTGAGTGGGAGGAAAGTAGAGCTAGACGAGGTTATTGAACCTTCTCTTGAATTGGAGAGTAGCGCAGCACCTGAAATTGTTCCAGTGCCGCCTGCACCAACAATAGAGGAAGCTAATGACAAGGATCATGAAGCTTCGGACGATGCTGCTACTGAACGTCGCAGGTCGACAAGGTCGCGTGCCCCTCCTGAGTGGTACGGCAACCCTGTCTTGACTGTCTTGTTAGTAGAAGACAGTGAACCTACGAACTATGAGGAAGCGATGATGAGCCCAGACTCTGAGAAATGGCTAGAAGCCATGAAATCCGAATTGGGATCCATGAGCGAAAACCAAGTATGGACTTTGGTGGACCCTCCTAGCGACCGAAAGGCCATTGAGTGCAAATGGATCTTCAAGAAGAAAACGGACGCGGATGGTAATGTTACCGTCTATAAAGCACGGCTTGTCGCAAAAGGTTTTCGACAAGTTCAAGGTGTTGACTACGATGAGACTTTCTCTCCCGTAGCGATGTTTAAGTCCATTCGGATTTTATTAGCAATTGCTGCGTTTCATGATTATGAAATATGACAGATGGATGTCAAGACTGCGTTCCTCAATGGCAACATTGATGAAGAGTTGTATATGATGCAACCCGAAGGTTTTGTCGATCCTAAGGATGCTGATAAAGTATGCAAACTTCAGCGTTCCATTTATGGACTGAAGCAAGCATCTCGGAGTTGGAACCTTCGTTTTGATCAAGTGATCAAGAGCTTTGGATTTGTTCCAAATTGCTACGAAGCTTGCATCTACAAGAAAGTGAGTGGGAGCTCGGTGACGTTTCTGGTACTATATGTGGATGACATATTGATTATTGGAAATGACATCAACATGCTTAACGATGTGAAGAGTTATTTGAACAAGTGTTTTTCAATGAAAGACCTAGGTGAAGCTGCTTATATATTGGGCATCAAAATCTATAGAGATAGACAAAGACGCCTGATAGCTTTAAGCCAGAGTACATACCTAGACAAAGTTCTGAAAAGGTTCAGAATGGATAAGGCATTGAAAGGTTCAGTGCCTATGTTGTCAGGTAAGATATTGAGCAAGGCTCAGTGTCCAGCTACGGTAAATGATAGGGAAGCTATGAGCAAAGTGCCTTATGCCTCGGCCATAGGTTCCATCATGTATGCCATGCTGTGTACTAGACCGGATGTGTCCAATGCTCTTAGTTTGACGAGCAGATATCAAAGTGATCCAGGAGTGGAACACTGGACAGCCGTGAAGAACATCCTAAGGTACCTAAATAGGACTAAAGAAATGTTCTTAGTCTATGGGGGTGATGAACAGCTCGTCGTAAAAGGTTACGTCGATGCTAGTTTCGATACCGACAAGGATGATTCTAAATCTCAGACAGGATACGTGTATATTTTGAATGGAGGAGCTGTGAGCTGGAGAAGCTGCAAGCAAAGCGTGATCGCGGGATCTACAGTAGAAGCGGAATACATGGCTGCTGCAGAAGCATCAAGTGAAGGAGTTTGGATCAGAAACTTCATCACTGAGCTTGGCGTGGTTCCAGTGCATTGGACCCACTGGAGATATTGTGTGACAACACTGGCGCCATAGCACTCGCTAAGGAACCAAGATATCATCCAAAGACCAAGCATATCAACCGCAAGTTTCATATAATCCGAGATTATATAGCAGATGGAGATCTGAAGATCAACAAAGTACATACAGATCTGAATATCGCAGATCCATTGACTAAACCTCTTCCACGTGTAAAACATGATCAGCACCTCAGTGCCATGGGTGTGAGATTGTTGCCAAATGTAAACTAGATTATTGACTCTAGTTCAAGTGGGAGACTGTTGGAATTATGCCCTAGAGGCAATAATAAAGATGTTATTATTATAATTCTTGTTCATGATAAAGTTTATATTCCATGCTAGAATTGTATTAAGCGGAAACATTAATACTTGTGTGGTTTGTGAACAACATCGTGTCCCTAGTACGCCTCTATGGACTAGCTCATTGATCAATGATGGTTAAGGTTTCCTAACCATAGACATGAGTTGTCAATTGATAATGAGATCATATCATTGGGAGAATGATATGGTGGACAGACCCAAACTAAGCGAAGCAATTAGATCGTGTCATCGTGTTCGTCTTTGCGAAGCTTTTCTTATGTCAAATATTGTATTCCTTAGACCATGAGATAATGCAACTCCCTGGTATCGGAAGAAAGCTTTGAGGTCATCAAACGTCATCCTATGAGAGGGTGATCATAAAGGTGTCTCTCAGGTGATCGGAAAGTATCTGTTGGGTTGTATGTATCGAGATGGAATTTGTCCCTCCCAAGTCGGAGAGATATACTTCGGGCCCACTCGGTAATCGATATCAACACCGCTTGCAAGCATGTGGTTAAGGAGTTAATCACAAAGTGATATCGGATTACGGAACGAGTAAAGTACTTGCTGTGAACGAGATTGAACTAGGTATGACGATACCGACGATCGAATCTCGGGCAAGTAAAATATCGCGAGACGAAGGGAATATATATATGGGATTGATTGAATCCTGGCATCGTGGTTCATCCGATATGATCATCGATGAATGTGTGGGAGTCAATATGGGTGCCCAGACCCCGCTGTTGATTATTGATAGAAGATCATGTCTGCATATTCTCGAACCCGCAGGGTCACACACTTAACGTGTCTCGACGCTAGGATAGATTGGATAATTGGTTTATGAATTTTTGTTCGGAGTCTCAGATGGGATCCGGGATATCACGAGAGGTTCCGGAATGGTTCGGAGAATAAGATTCATATAAGGCAGTGCAGTTTTTGGAGTTCGAAATTGTTCCGGGTTAATCGGTATTGTACCGGAAGCTTCTAGAACCTTCCGGAAGGGGGCCAACGTGGTCCCACCTTCCAGGAGGGGGCATGGGCCTATGAGGGAGTGTCCTGGCCGCATTGGGCCAGGGGCACAAGGCCCCATAGGGCCCAGCCGATTCTAGATAGATTTAACTCGTTTAAATCTAGGGATAGAATTTCTAGATAAGGGGAGAGTTTAAATCGTTTAAACTAGAGATAGGCTTGGAGGAGGGGCTAGGGCTGGCCGCCGCCACCCCCTCTATATATAGAGGGCTGGTGCGCCCCCTCCCCCCCCACACACACCTTCCCCTCCAACCCTGGCCGCCCTGCTGCCCTTCCTCTCTCCCTCCCGACTGTTTGTAGGCGAAGCCCTGCAGCAGAAATTCTCCACCATATACACCACGCCGTCGTGCTGTAGATCCAATCCATCTCTCCACCATACTTGCTGGTCCGAGGAAGGAGGAGACGTCGAGGTGCTGCACGTGTGCATCTCACGGAGGCACCGCCACTTGTGGTGCTAGATCGGATCGGATCGCGAGGAGGAGAAGCGAGTACGACTACATCACCCACGTTCCGACGAACGTTCCGCTGTGCGAATCTTCAAGGGTATGAAGATCTAATCCAATCTCTCTCGTTGTTTGCATCTCCTAAATTAGATCTTGGCTTTCCCTCTGTTCGCTTCCGTAGAAAATTTTGATTTACTATGCTGCGAAACCCTTCAGTGGTATCAGAGCTAGATCTATGCGTAGATGTGTTTCACGAGTAGAACGCAACATGGTTGTTGCGGGCGTTGATGTTTTCTGTTGCAAGCCTCTTGTTTGTGTTCTTCTTATAACGCGGGATAGTGAGATTGAAGCGGTCCAGGCCAACCTTACGCGACGTCCCCTCCCCCTAGCCGTGGAGCCCACTCCACCTCCGGTCCTGCTCCCGCCCTTGCTAGATCTACCCCTTTCGCGGAATAGTATGCAACGCCGGCTGGTGCACCATCCATCATGGTCGAGCACGCAGAAGATTGGGTGGAATCGCAGGGATCTAACGCATGGATTCCATCTGGGTAAGCATCGTTTCCCTTTTGTGGGTTGATTATTGGCAGTCTTTGAACGCGAATCGTCGGTGCTCAACTAACTGCCTTGATTTTCGAATAGGATTGATCCAGTGCTGGCGTAATTCGTGGTTGTGAACAATATCTCTCTGGATTTTACTTTCCAATGGTGGTTTCAACCTCCATAACTCTCAGAGATAGATAAAATCTCCCTAAAATCTAATGTAAATTTCCATGGAGCAGTGGCAATTTAGTTGGTTTGCAAGAGTGTTTATAATTATGAAACTCTCGCGCGGTCTAAAACTATAATTGACACAACTCTCGCAAATTAAAAAAAATTATACAACTCTTAATGTACTAGAGTGTTTATAATTTACACAACTCTTAAACACTTTCAAATTAAAAAAATACAACTCTTAATGTAAAAGAGTGTTTATAATTGACACAACTCTTGAACACTTTCAAGTCTTAATGTAAAAGAGTGTTTATAATTTACACAACTCTTGAACACTTTCATATTAAAAAAAACCATACAACTCTTAATGTAAAAGAGTGTTTATAATTGACACAACTCCTGAACACTTTCAAATTGAAAAAATTATACAACTCTTAATGTAAAAGCGTGTTTATAATTGACACTACTCTTGAACACTTTCAAATTAAAAAAAATATACAACTCTTAATGTAAAAGAGTGTTTATAATTGACACTACTCTTGAACACTTTCAAATTGAAAAATTATACAACTCTTAATGTAAAAGAGTGTTTATAATTGTCACTATTCTTAAACACTTTAAAATTGAAAAATTATACAACTTTAAATGTAAAAGAGTGTTTATAATTGACACTACTCTTGAACACTTTCAAATTGAAAAATTATAAAACTCTTAATGTAAAGGAAAAGGGTGTTTACCTTTGAACACTGTGAAATTGCACTTAATACATGATAATGATGTGCTAAGAAAATCTTGAGAGATTATCATTTTCATAGAATATAGGGATGTAATGCATAAACTTGCATATGGCAAAAATTATACACCTTTGAACTCTTTGAAATCGCACTTAGGACATGGAGTGAAATATAATGCAAACATTATATACCTTTGAACACTTTCCCTTCAAATTATATTCAAAATCATTTGTTTATGGAGTTAAAGCATTAGTGGAAAACTCGTTATTTTGCATGGATAGAGGGTGTCCCCCGACAGATACAGGGGTTATCTTGTCCGCTAGATCACAGAGGATCAACGGTTGGTGGGTATGATCCGCGTGACAACTGTCTCAACCAATCAGAGCGTAGCAGCCAAGATGAGCACGTGTGTGAGAGTTTGTCACTAAGAGGAAGGGAAAAACTGAGTAGAACTTAAAAACCAAGGGCAAAACTGACAAGGGGGTTCAAATATAAAACAAAAATAGATTTAAAAATGGAAAATGCTTATTTTATACAATAAAATACATATTGGCATACATCAAACTATTTGAAATTCAAATATACATCAGTTTGACAATTATGGCCTCATTCAGACAAATTATGTTTTGGGGAGGGATGTTTTGGGGAGAGGCTTGAGTAGAAAGCCATGAACCTTCATATATAGTAGGTTATTTGAGAAGTGGTGATTTAGGTTAAAACTTGATTTATATACATTTCTTAATGTTTTGATCTTTTTGAATTTGTTGTGCATAAAATAACTCAATTAGCTAGCTAAAACCCATTCGTTGACTCTCTGTTGACCAGCCACCGGAGGGTAAAAGTGAGTATATTGCACACAGCAGTGTTAGTACTTGAGGGCAAAACTGAGTACAACCAAACCACGAGTGCTACACTCGAGGGTATAACTGAGCACAACTAAGTGGCCAAGGTTAGCCACGAGAGGGAAAACGTGACGCACGGTACGCGTGTCGCGGTGCACGGGGAGGTAGCGGACGCGTGTGGCCGTGCATGGTGCAGTAGCGCATGCGGTTACGCGGTGAACGGTGGTGCAACGAAACGTCTCCTCCCTTCACCTTTATAGAAGCCTCCTCACTCTCACTCATCACTCACTCATGCAACCATCTCCACTATCCCATCACCTTCTGCAAACCCCCAAGCAAACCCCAACCATGCCGGTGATGGAGAAGAACGGCGCGGTGTCCATCGTCGCCTCCAAGGCGGCTGGCGAGGAGGCCCCCGTCCCCGTACTGGGCCCTGTCGACGCATTGAAGGCATCCACCATCCCCGTCCAGACCCCCGTCCCCGCTTCCGCCATAGCTGCCGGCAAGGAGGCCCCCGTCCCCGTACATGCCCCCGCCGTTCTCCTGGAGATCCTGCATGACTGGGACCCCTATAGGGGCAATGATTACATCAGGCCGGAGAACCCCTTTGACACCATCTTAGCCGACCCATGGTCGGAGGTAACTAGGGTTTTCTCCCCTTCCTTTGTTCTTCCCCTATTACCATCGTTGGATGCTAGATCGTGTGTTATTAGGGCTCAGCTAATCGTTGTATGCTAGGTATTTTTTATAGTAGCTAATCCTCTTGTGTTAGATCTTGTATTTCGATGAATGCCCCTAGTTGGGATCGGTACTAGCACCGATCTGTAGTTGGGATCAGTACTAGCACCGATCTATAGTTGGGTCAGTACTAGCACCGATCTGTAGTTGGGATCAGTATTCGATTTGGTTTGAGATTTGGGTATTGGGGAATAATCGGGGGATCTCAATCGGTTAATTTATGAAAATAATCAATCCCAATAATCACGGTATCTCAATCATGTCGTTATTGCACGCTACTGTTTTTTGTAATAGGTGGATAGCAGCGACATCTGCAGCGACGACGAGTCCATGGACACCAAGACTCGTTAGGTGGTGAGGAAGATGAAGTACCGCCAGTTCAACGGCTTCTTTGCCGGTGACGTCTACAGGTGCCCCTTCTGCACCAGGAGCCTCGCAACCGACTTTAACTCCCTCGTGATGCATGCCGAGGACATGAATACCTGCGACCCGTCAAAGAACGCCAACGCCTTCAGAGCCCAGCAGAAGGCGCTCGGTTTTCACCTCCGCAACCTCCAGAAGGTGGTCATCGAGGAGGGTCGCATGCCCCCGATAAAGCACAAGGCGCCCAAGGTCAATGGACTGGGCAACAGGAAGTGGAGGAAGCGCCACAGGGAGGAGGCGGAGGCCCTCCTAGTGCAGGTGTCAACACCCGGATTTTTAATCCCAGATGCCTCTCATGCCATACATCACAATCCCAGGATTACCATTTTTGCGAGACATAACATATTGGTACCATAGTTCGTCATCCATTACAAACCATAATAAAGGTCTTACAAATAAAGGATCTCATGATCCAGTCTTAGTACAATCAACGCAGCGGAATAATATAATAACGGTAGCATGTGCGAAGCTCCATATTCAAGGTCACATGCCATGCTGACGATGGGAGATGATCCTAGTTGTCGTAGACTTCCTGCTGTCCATCATCCTGATAGTCCTCCTCATAGTATGGCCACGGGAATAGCCAGGGACAAATCCATGAGTACTTTTTAAGTACTCGCAAACTATCACTAACAAGTAAAGTGGTTCAAGTAGGAATCCTAAGCTCTAGGTTGTTTTGCAAAAAGCCAGATTTATCTCTAGATGAGTTTAGAAGCAAAGAAAGCTAGTTTAATATCTTTCAACACCTAAGTGGGAACTTAGTTTTCACTTTCACAACCCTGTTGTGGTCAAGTCAAAGTTATGATTCATTTCACAAGTCATTTTGAAAAAAATTGACGACGGAACAATATGGCCACTCCAACTGTCCATAACCGCGGACGTGGCTATTCGAATAGTTTGACACTCTGCAGAGGTGGTACACTTTCACCACAATATTCGATACATCCATTAGGAATAATCCTGATTCACCATACTTAGTATGCGGATAATCAGTCCTAACCTTTCAATTACACACCCTAGTATAGGCACCTCTCCTATGAGTTTGGCCTCCCAACCATGACCATCTGTCATCTTGGGAACTGCATAGGTGGACAATCATCACGAGGTAGCCTCAGCTCAAACCTCGGCCGCAAGGGAAGCCATACTAAGGTATATAAACTTCCAGTCAAGCCCTACCCAATTCGGATATTGTGGTTGTACGGTAAAATTGGAATGGTATCACATCCAAACTCAACCATCAGTTTTATAAAGGGCTAAGGCTCATGCCTCAACATTTTCATCATCAAAAATCATCTAGTGTTCATAACACATGTCAAAACATTTCATTAGAATGACTCATCATTCTAAGGTTTTCATAACCATTTTCACCAAGTATTCCCATCTAAGGTGATCAAGTTTTAATGCTTAGCACTAGACACTAAAGTGGGGGTAATCACTAATGAGGGGTGATAATCAAGTGTGACTATCAAATCTAATCTCATGCATCAGGATTACATCTAATTCTATCTAACTTAGGCCAAGTTTTATGCTGTTTATGCTACCTCGAACAACTTTTCAAAATTCACAAGTCACTAAGTTAACATAAATAAAAAGCTTTGATAAAGAAATAAAAGAATAAAGCTTGCAAGTAAAATTGGGATTTAGTATGATCAAGTGGTATAAGCAAATATGACTAATGCATCTTGCATAGGTTAACTAGTGGTCTTAGGTTTGCAAGTAAGACTTGCATGGTTTTAGCTTAGCTTGCCTTGTGCAGTGCAGTGGTTGAACTTCTCCTCTGCTTCCTCATCGTAGTAGTCTCCTTCCTCTTCGTATCCTTGGTCAGTACTAGCGTCTATAAATAAATACGAATTACACAATCACCAAACAATACTTAACTACTTCTATTTAGCACACAAATGTTTACACTAGATGATCTAGCATCATCACAATCATCACAAGGATTAAAGCAATAGTCTTATTCATTTTATTTTAGAAAAGTAATTTCTACTCATTGAAAAACTACTTAAGATTTAATATTCTCCAATTAAAACATGGGATCATGTTGACACATGTCATCACCACATATTCTAATACTTGGGAATGTGATTTAAAGTGGTGTCACAATTTAATAATGTTTAACCTTATTATTTTAATTAATTAAATTGACTAGAAATGCCTATAGGGCATTCTTTTATTACTTGTCCATTATTACTGCAAGTAAACCTAGATATTGTTATATATTTAGAAAGGTCTTATCAAATGTGATTTTTGAGAGTTGGAATCCACTCAAAATCATTTATGGTTGATTTTTGAAAAATGTTTGAATGCAGAAAAGTCTTTGCCTTGTTATTTTTACCATAGGTGATCTATAATTTCAAATGGTTTGAATCCAACGGGCTTGGATTAAGAATTTCAATACCTTTCTAACAAAATTGGTTTCATGATATTTGGTCTAGTAAAACTCTCTGAATTGATTTTTGAATCAACAGACAGAACTAGGGTTTGAAACTAAATGGAAAAATCTAATTTGAACTAACTGGGTTGCGCGGGAGAGTTACTGGGCCGGCCCACTACGCATAGCGCACACGGGCTGCCGACAGCTAGGGTCCACTAGTCAGCAGAACTAGCTAAATGAAATGGTATCTATGAATCTGAGCCTTACTATCTAATTCTAATCTAACGGCTGAGGGTCGTCGTCGACGACGAGCTACTCCGGCGAGGAACTAATCCTAACGCGGCCAGTGGGGGTTTGGGGAAGCTCACCGGGGCTCAGGCGAGGGTCGGCGACGGGGACGGATGAGGTTGTCAACGACGGCAGTTCTCCTGGTACTGGCGGCTTCTACTGGGGTGGCTGCAATCGACGACGCCCTTCTCCTCCAGTAGTGGCAGGCTCCGGTCAAATTCCAACGAGAGAGAGCTCTCCTTGCTTCGAGAAGTGGGAAGGATCAATGAGAGGTGGGGAGTAAGATGGTGTGGAGAAATCAAGCTGGGGAGGCCTTCTTTTATAGGCGAGCGAGAGGGGCAACACGATGTGGGCAGAGGTCGTCGAAGGCGACGGTACAGGTGGCTATCGACGTGGTTGAGGCTAGGGGATGGTGCGCGGTCTCTTGGCGATCGTTGCTAGCTTAAAGGCGAGGCGTGGGGCGGTGGGGTTTGGTAGGGAACGTGCGGTGCTCTGCATGGTACCAACGGCGAACTTCGCGGTGTGCGACGGTTACGGGGCACGGTCGAGGAAACAAGCATGTCTGGTGGTCTCCTGGGATGGTGGTTATCGTACTGGCGGGCGACAAGGGCTCGAGGTGGTCGGGTTGAGTGGGAACAGGGCATGCACTGCGGTGCGTGTCGGCAGGGTCGACAGCGGCGCGGGCACGGTGTTTTCGGCGTTTCCTCTCTCTGTCTTCGAGTTAGGGCTGGTCTAGAGGGTGCGGTAAGGCACATGCGGCATGATAGACAAGGTTGGCGAGGCTGGCTATGCTTGTAGCTTTCTGTCGATGGTGGGGGTGGAAAGTGTGCTCGGTCATGGTGGCCATTGATGGCATGGTCATGTACACAGTGGGCTAGAGCTACTTAGACAAGGTTGATGACATACTGGGAGTGTGGGGAAGGCCGGAGAGGGAACAAGTTTGGCAAAACACTGCTCACATTAGTGTTTGTTGTTTTATTTGATTTGTGCTCAGAAGGTGTTTAATGAAATGGCCGCAAGAGATTTATATTTGAATTTTTGGATGAAATTTGGTGAGTGTACTGGGCACACACTTGGTAGTATATGGTTGATTGGATTTGTCAAGGTGAACTGATTTGGTTGGTTTTTGAGAAATGGTGATCTTACCATATGAACTAGATTCAATTTTGAATTGTCCTTGGCATAGATTTGCAAAATGTTTTTGTGGGTTTGCAAGGTGGGCTTGGGTTCACTTTGACTTGTTCTAGAAAGGGGTGAAAATAATTGGATTTTTTCTGTTAGAAATCTTGGACTAGAAACACTCAAAGTGGTCTAGTGAACAAGTTTGGCAAAAATGACCAATTTGCTTATATGGTTTGTTTTTGAATTTCTCTTCATTTTATTCTGCTTGGAAATGATTTAGATGATGTTGTTTTCATATTTAAACCAATCCTTTCCATTCATAACCATCACACAAGTCCACACAATCATTCATGCATTCATCACATACACACATGCATTCATATTGATTTTAATTAACAAAAGTTTTTATTAACCCTAAGCTTGGGTGATTGGAATTTAATAACCTTGATTAATATTTTTGGGATGTTACAAACCTTCCCTCCTTAAAAAAAATCTCGTCCCGAGATTTGAGAAAAAGAAAACTAGGATTTAAAGAGATCTGGAAACTCCATCCTAATGTAATCTTGTCGCTCCCAGGTAGCTTCTTCTTCAGTGTGGTTACTCCACTGTATCTTGAGAAACTTGATACTACGGGTCCTGGTGGTTCTGAAAGCTTCTTCCAAAATACGAATGGGCACTTTGGGATATGTCAGGTGTTGATATCTTTGGTTCGGTGATCAATATTCTTGAAAACTTCGGTCTTCTCCAGGACTTCTAGGCATTTGTGAAGTAACGAGATATGGAACACATTATGCACGGCTGACATCTCCTCTAGCAGTTCCAATTGATACGATACTTCTCCTCGGCGATTCAAAATCTTGAAGGGTCCGATATATCTGGGGGATAACTTTCCTTTGAGTTGGAAACGTTGCATTCCCTTCAAAGGTGATACTTTGAGATACACAAAATCTTCGATATTGAAGGCTAGGTATCGACGTCTCGTGTCGGCATAACTCTTCTGTCTGGATTGGGCAGTCTTGAGGTGCTCACGGATCTTGTGAACTTTCTCTTCGGCTTCACATAGGATGTCGGGTCTGAAAATCTAACTCTCTCCTACTTCCGACCAATTGAAAGGGGTACGACACTTCCTTCCATACATGAATTCAAAGGGGGACATTTGCAAGCTGGCTTCATAACTGATGTTGTATGAAAATTCTGCGAAAGGCAGACAGTCTTCCCATTTTGATCCATATTCTAACACACAAGCTCTCAACATATCTTCGAGTATTTGGTTTACTCGCTCCGTTTGTCCATTAGTCTAAGGGTGATAATCTGTGCTAAAATCCAGTCGGGTTCCTAATCTTTCTTGGACTTTCTTCCAAAACCTCGAGGTAAGCTGGGTTCCTCGATCCGACACAATGTTCTTGGGGACTCCATGCAAACTGACTATTCTAGCAATGTACAACTCTGCTAGCTTCGAACTTTGATAAGTGGTCTTGACTGGTAAGAAATGGGCGACTTTGTACAGTCTATCCACTATGGCCCAAATAGAGTCATTTCCCCTACTAGATGTTGGCAAACCGGTGATAAAATCCATTCCAACTGAATCCCATTTCCATTACAGAATCTGTAATGGTTGCAAAAGTCCTGCGGGTCTCTGATGTTCCGCCTTGACTCTCTGACAGATATCACACTTGGCTATATAGCTTCCGATTTCTCTCTTCATCTTATGCCACCAAAATTGCTCCTTCAAATCCTGATACCTCTTGGTTCCTCCGGGGTGGATAGAATAAAGAGTATCATGGGCTTATTTCAAAATATCTTGTTTCAACTCTGAATCTACTGGCACACAGATACATCCTTTGTACCACAAAACTCTTTCTTCATCTTCGGTGAATCCGGGTACCTTCCCTGTACCGTACGATGTTTGATTCCGTCGATACTAGCATTTCCTTTCTACGCCTCCTTGATCTGACTGATCAAAGTGGGTTGAAGTTCTATGCTAGCCAAAAATCCTTCACTTACTAGCTCCATTCTAAAATCTTCCAACTCCTTGTGCAAACTTGGTTGCTCCTTCAGAATCATAGAGTTCAAGTGACACGGCAATCTGCTAAGGGCATCTGCTACCACATTGGCTTTACCGGGGTGATAGTGGATGTCCAGATCATAGTCCTTGATTAGCTCTATCCATCTCCTTTGCCTAATATTCAGCTCCTTCTGAGTGAAAATATACTTCAGGCTCTTGTGATCCGAATAAATCTCACAACGGTTTCCCATGAGGTAATGCCGCCATGTCTTCAAGGCTAAAACTACGGCTGCTAGTTCGAGGTCATGGGTAGGGTAATTCTGCTCATGTTGCTTCAGTTGTCGGGATAGATAAGATATGACTTTGCCTTCTTGCATTAGCACACATCCGAGACCGATCTTGGATGCATCACAAAACACATCAAAAGGCTTCATGATATCCGGCATAATCAAGATTGGGTCTGAGGTCAATCTCTTCTCGAGTTCTTGGAAACTTGCTTCACATTTGTCCGTTCATCCAAACTTCTTATCTTTCTTCAACAATTGGGTCATGGGCGTTGCCATGCTCGAAAATCCTTCTACGAACTTGCTGTAATATCCCGCTAATCCGAGAAATGCACGAACTTGAGTTTGAGTGGTTGGGGCTTGACATTCTTTAACATACTTAACCTTTGCGGGGTCAACAGCAATTCCTCCTGCCGACACGATATTTCCAAGGAATCCTACTTCCTGTAACCAGAATTCACATTTGCTAAACTTGGCATACAACTGATGCTCCCTAAGGGTTCCAAGGATGGTCCTCAGGTGTAGCTCACGTTCTTCTTCTAATTTGGAATAGATCAGAATGTCATCGATGAAAACAACGACAAACTTATCCAGGAAGTCCATAAAATCCTTATTCATGAGGTCCACGAAATAAGCAGGGGCATTGGTTAATCCAAAAGACATGACAGTGTACTCATACAATCCATATCTGGTGGTAAAGGCAGTCTTTGGAATATCTTCAGCAGTGGATACTTATTCTTAATGGTGACATCATTCAGCTTCAGATAATCCGTACACAAACAGTGACATGGTTACACCCTACAGGTACACGACATTAGCATACCTAGTCCAGCCCAAGGAAGGCCCACGAGAATATACGCGGCCCATGAAGATTTTCGGGTGGCACAAGCCCATGACGTCTTCGGATCATTGGAGAGCAAGACTAGAACAGATAGAATATTCAAAGGAGCAAACCCTAAACTTGTAATCGACTCGATCTGTGCCCGGGACCTGCCTACCTCTATATAAAGGCTAGGAAGGCATGATGAGGAGGCCTCTCTCACCTCACCGCATACACACCTTCATGCCAGATTGCATCCGTGCACCCCTGTAACTTTTGGTTCCGCCGTAATCAAGAACAGACGAGCAGGAGTAGGGTTTTCCCTCCGGGGGCCTGAACCTGGGTAAATCTCGTGTCCCCTGGTTGCTTGTCTATTAACGGTTCCGCGATCTCTAGCACCCCCACCTTCTCCAAAACCCAAGCTCATAACAATGGGAATTGACGAGATCGAACCTCGTCAATTGGCGCCGTCTGTGGGAATCGGGGGCGCTGATTGTGCGATCGTGACGGTCCCGACCAAAGCAATCTACAACTCCTTGGTGACGGAGAGCCATCTCCTCTTCGGAGCTTTCAACTTCACTGCCCAGTCGCCAGCCACCCTGAAGGACTTCGAGACCGTAGGCGACGGGTTCGAGATCCCATTCGGAAGCTTCTGCTTCCAGGTGGGACAGACCGACACTCTCCGCCTCCCAGAGCGGGTGCCACTACCATCCATCAGGCCCGCCTCGTGGGCCCCACATCCCAATGTGCTATGCACGACAACATCGACATATGAGTCATACAACAGTAGCAGCTACAACTCAGATCTGTGTGATCCCCCATCGGATGAAGGAACCTATGGTTCCGGATCCGAAAGCTGCGGCAGCAGGGATCCAGTCTGCGGACGCTACCAATGCGCCATGGTCATCCAAAGCAAAACAAGCAACAACCACCAGGTTCGGGTGATCACGTACCGCCACCCAACCCGCAGGGTAGAAACGGCGAAAACAGGAGGCAACCATCCCCCCCGCCCAATGAGGACGACCCTGATGCCAGTCGAGTAATCCATCTTAGCGAGGAAGGATGGAACCAGGCACGCGAAGCCGTGGCGGGCAACAATCTTATGCCTGTGGGTGCCTCACGGGACCTACTGATGGCATACCACCTGCTCCTCATCGAAGAGCACAAAAAGCAGGTGAAGATGCAAGAAGTACTCGACAAATGCAAGCAAGCAACCTCGAAGTCTAGCGCGCGGCGAGCTACGCTCTCTGCCGTTGGCGGCTCCAGCTCGCACGACAACAATGCCAACAAGCATCGCTCTCGCGTAGAGAACATGGATCCCGCCGCACGTCGCGAGGTGACTCGAACCCTCAACACGTCCTTCATGGAGATGGACGCCAACGACAATGTCATCCCAAAGATGCCGCAAGCTGCGATCATGGCAGCCACCACATATCTCGCATCCCATCCACCTTCGGTGGGGGACCTAAAGAGGGCCATGCACAAGTCCGCACTAGCCGGACTCGGACTCGTTGGAGCTGCGCTCCACGAGGAGGCTCCCGCGGAGCCGAAAAAGAAAGCTGCGGTCAGATTCAACCGTAGCCCCACACCCTCATCCGACGAGGAGGAACACGACCTACCTCGAAGACGCAAGAGTCCACGACGTCGCAGCCGCGATTACGACGCTCAAAGAAACCTCGCTCAGAGCAAGATCGACAAGGCACGCGCCAAGCGCGTGTGCTCATCCGAATCCGAGGAAGATGATGACGAAGGAGAACTCTGCGGACCTCGATGCTTCAGCAGATCTATTCGACGGACACGGATGCCGAGAAACTTCAAGCTTCCTTCGGACACTCCGAAGTTCGACGGCACGCAGGACCCTAAGGCGTGGCTTAGCGACCACCCGTCATCCGTCAAGCTGCACGGCGAAAAGAAAAACACCGCCCTGCAATGCCTCCAGTTTCAGCTGATAGGCACAACCCGGATCTGGCTCAGTAGCCTATCCTCGGGATCCATCAGAAGCTGGGAGGAACTTGCGTACAGTTCCATCCAAAACTTCAAGGGTACCAGCAAGAGGCCAGCCTCGATCGAAGAGCTGCGGGCCAGCACCCAACGAACAGGCGAATCCATTCGCTCGTACATACTACGCTGGTCCAACATCAAGAACTCCGCGACACATATCTCTGAGGAGAGAACAATCGACGCCTTCAAAGATGGCGTCAAACGCTAGGACTTCAAGGAAGAACTTGGGTGCGTTAAGCCCAAGACACTCGACCACCTCATGGACATCGCCAACAGGTGGGCAGATGGCGAAGACTCCGTCCACCGAGCACTCGGATGAGGAGGACGACTACGGCCGCCGACGCGAGCGCTGTAGCAAATGAAGATCGCGCGTCTACGATGATCGCGACTGGCTATGCCGACCGCCGCAATGAAAGCAACCGCAGCAGCGGCGGATACCGTGGAAACAACTTCCGCGATGGAGGACGCCGAATGCAAACGCGGCAACGCCGCGGCCGCGACGAGGAGCCCTCGGCATACGGCAAATTGTCGGGCCCATGCACCATCCACTTCTACATCGACAAGAAGGATGGAAAAAAGAAGGCCAGCCATATGCTCAAGGACTATCGCGAGTTCCAGAAACTCAGTGAGAACCTGTCCCAGATGAGACAACAGGTCCTGAACAATGGGTTCGGACACACGCCTGGCGACATCGCCCATGGAGCTCCTCCACCACCACCCGTGGGACCCTCGAATCACCCGGTCGCACCCATACAGAACAAGGGCGTAAATGGGTACCCCGCGTCGAAAGGGTCACTGATGATCCAAAAGGGGTGCCCAACAAACAGGGTGCAAAAGAAGATCACCCGCCATGTAACCTTGGTTGTGACCGCTCCACCCGCCATCCCTGAGTACCTTAGCGGTTCGAAGTCCTGCATCACATTCAGCCATTCGGATCACCCCCGCCAGATCCCTCGCCCAGGTCATGCTGCCCTGGTGCTCGAGGCGCAGATCGGAGGATTCGAGATGAGCCGCATCTTCATGGACGGTGGCAGCAACATCAATCTGATGTTTGCTAGCACCTTAGCAGCAATGCGGATCCTGCTATGCAGCCTGGAACAATCCGACACAATGTTCCACGACATCGTCCCAGGGAAGGGCATATTTCCCCTGGGAAAGATATGGCTCGACGTCATCTTCGGCAAGACCGATAACTTTCGGTGCGAGCGACTCGAGTTCGAAGTGGTGGACTGGCCATCACAATACCACGCCATCCTCGGGCGCGTGGCATTCGCAAGGTTCCTGGTAGTACCGCACTATGCGTACCTGCTACTCAAGATGGCAGGACCTAGGGCGTCATCACGGTCCACGGGAGCTTCACCTGGTCCGACCACTGCGACAGGGACTTCAACAGAATCTCCCAGTCATTCGGCATGCAGGAGGAGCTCACAAGGCCCAGTCTTGAGGCAAAACGCACCTGACATGTCGTTCGACTCAACAGTCAACATGAAGAAGGTGCAGGTCCACCCGACGGACGCCTCCAAGACAACACTGATTGCCAATGACCTCAGCCCCGCATAGGAAAACGCGCTCGTCGAATTCCTCCATGAGCGCTGGGAAATCTTTGCCTGTGTCCTGCGGACATGCCAGGAGTTCCCAGGGAATTCGCCGAGCATGCACTCAATGTGTTCCCAGATGACAAGCCCATCAAACAGTCCATCCGACGATTGTCTGAGCCACGAGCCGAAGCCATCGGAGTCGAAGTCAACAGACTGCTCAATGCTAATTTCATCAGGGAGATCAAGGAAAGTGACTGTCTAGCCAACACCGTGATGGTCCCTAAAAAGGACACGGATATACTGCGGATGTGCGTGGACTTCACATCGCTGAACAAGCATTGCCCGAAGGATCACTTCCCTCTCCCTCGGATCAATCAGATCATCGATTCAATGGCAGGATGCGAGAAATTCTCCTTCCTCGACGCCTACTCAGGCTACAATCAGATTCGACTAAAGTTCGAAGACCAGGAGAAAACGGCATTCATCACGCCGTTCGGAGTATTCTGCTACAACACAATGCCCTTCAGGCTGAAGAACACAGGTGCCACGTACCAGCGGTGCATGCAGGCATGCCTAAAGAGCCAGACCGGCCGTAATATACAGGTCTATGTCGACGGCATAGTAGTCAAGACAAGGGAGGCCAAGACGTTGATCGATGATCTCCGCGAGACGTTCGATAACCTTGATCACTACAAGATCAAGCTAAACCCAAAAAAGTGGGCCTTCGACATCCCATCTGGCCAACTGCTTGGATACTTCATCTCCCAGCGAGGAATTGAGGCGAACCCAAAGAAAATCTAGGCCATACTGGCCATGGAGAAACCAAAAAACCTCAAAGGTGTCCAACAACTCGCTGGGTGCATCGCGGCACTGAGCAGATTCATCAGCCGCATGGGTGAGAAGGCCCTTCCTTTCTATCAGCTGCTACGCAAAGCAAACAAATTCGAATGGACACCTCAAGCGGATGACGCATTCGAAGATCTGAAGCGGCTGCTCTCAACCTCGCCCGTCCTGATCACGCCAAAGGAACACGAGCCTTTACTGCTATACATATCAGCCACACATCAGGTGGTAATCACCATGCTCATGGTCGAATTACCCGAAGATGGCAAGACCCATGGGGTCCAACGCCCTATCTACTACCTCAACAAGGTACTGACGCCAACAAAACAGAGATACCCTCACTACCAGATACTTGCCTATGGCATGTTCATGATGGCTCGTCGGCTGAGTCACTACTTCCAGGAGAATCAGGTGATGGTCATCAACGAAGACACCGTCGACACACTCGACGAGGAACGCGACATCGCCACGGCTCACTTGGCGGTCTACCAGCAGATCCTTCGCAACTATCACAGTCGTCGGCTGCGCCCAAGATCCTTCGTCGAAGGAGACCTCGTCTTACGACTCAAGCAAGAGCGGCCGAAAAAGCTCGAGTCACCCTGGGAAGGACCATACGTCGTCACCGAAGTCATCCCAGGTGGCGCCTACCGCCTCAAGCACGTGGAGTCTGGAGTCGCATACTCCAACCCATGGAACGTCGCACAATTGCGACGCTTCTACCCCTAGCTACCCCCCTTTATTTTCAATAAGGCTATTCAGCCAAGGCTACTCAGCCGAACAATGTACCTCCTCATTATGATATAAATAAAGCTAAGTGTCTTGCCCAAAAATTTATATTTTCTTGCATTCCTTTATGCTACAACACACTCGGGGCTCCCCCTCACCTCACGACCTCGTCGACTGAGGATAACGCATGTACACCTGAGTAGCTGATCATGTCAGGCTAACGAAAAGGGCATGCATACAACCAAGCACCATGTGCTAATACAATGAACCTTTACAACAAAGGGCACAACACGCCCAGTCTAAATACATACAAGTTTTACATCTATCTTTTTTACAGGAACTACCTATTCTGAAGGATCACCTGCACACGATGCTCAAAGAGATCTACAACTTCTTCGGCATACTACCTAACAGCTGCATAGTGCGGGCACATGTCCCATAGGCCACCATCTGGTCAAGAGGGCAGCCCAGCCGCCACAGCCGCAAGATTCACATCAGGGCGATGCAGCCGCATGAGGGAAAGGGCGGCCTTCATTCCCGCAACCAACTGGTGCCGCACCAACTCCCTGACGTGACACACGTCTCGAAACTTCGCCAGCAAGCCCCAGAGAGTCAACAACGCTTCATCAAGGGGAAACATGACGTGTAGAATTGATGCCAAGGAAGTCTTCACCTTCCGTAGCACTCGTGATACCTGGTGAGAATGATCCTGCGCAGTTGCAAGGACCGTGGCATGGTCGCGATCCATCCAGAAAAAGCCACCGGCTTCCATATCTTGCTGGGTCAAGCAGTTGATCTGAACTGCAACACGCTCCTTCTCATCCCTTGAAACTAGGTTGGCACCTGCAGCAAGCACAAAGTACGATGACCCGCAAACCAGACGCATCCGAAAATGAGCAGCAGCTCAAAAAAACTTACACTGCAGCTGCTCGGCCAACTGCCGTAGCTCCCCCATCAGATATTCCTCTTCGGCAGTACCTCGCTCCGCCTTCGACTTCCAAACATCTGCATGGACTCAGATGGAAAGTAACTCCTTCTCAAGACCACGGTCATGGTCACGAAGAAAAACAAGCTGCGATGAATCATCCAAGGATGGTCGCGGCTACAGAGCAGACGAAGTATCGACAGAGTCACCACCCAAAGGTCCCTAAAGGAAAACAGAAAGGATATAAACAACACACGATTGGGCAACAACTCGAAGGCTCATTATATACAACAAAAAGCAACTGCGTGGCACAGGAAGTGTTCATCAAGACATTACAGCAAAATTAGAAAGACAACTATCCTACAACTACAACGACAAAGCCTAAGCAGCTGCATCCTGAGTGGCCTCGGAGCCCGAGTGCCTGCCCTTGACCTCCTCGTACTGCTTCGCCGCATACTCCGCCAGAAGGTCAATAAGCTTCGGCCCATAGCGCTTACAGCAAGCAGCGAAGAGAGAAAAGGCTACCTCGGAACCGTCGGGAGCCGTTGGCATCTAGGAGGTGACCTGGTGAAGATCCAGCTCCGCCCCGGACGCCATGGCCATGGCTAGGCCCAAGGAGGCACCGATCCCCTTTTGCTTGTGCTTGTAAGCCGCAGGTGCATCCGCGGGCAACGCATCCGCCAAGGAATCGACATCCTTAAGAGCAACGCCCTTGGGAATGAGCTCCTTGTAGAAGCGCCAGAGGACCTCCTTGGCTTTGGCAAGAGAGCCAACCACAGTACTGCAGCGGTCTTCGACCATCGCAACAGCATCATCCAAAGCACTACCGTGCTCCAGGGCACTACGATTGAACTCAATGCCTATGGCATCTAGAGAAACGAAAAAGTACAGTAAGAATCGAATAAAGGCATAGGGACGTGGAAGCCGAAAAAATCAAAGAAAGGCAAAAATACTCACCAGAGACAGCCTTGGCAGCAATCATTAGTTTTTCAGCCACCTTCTTCTCGCGCGAAGCTGCAGCGGTGGCGAGCTGCTCCTCGTGATCCGTGGCTTCCCGCTGTAGGTGCTCCTTGGCCGCCGTAGCATCAACCAACTCCTGTTCGAGGCGCTCCTTCGCCCCAACCGCATCCTCGGCCTTTTTCTCCGCTCGCCCAAGGCTCTTTTTGAGAGCATCAAGCTCGCGAAGGGCAGTATTATTCTCATCTGCAAAAGCAACAAGAACGTACATGAGCTCAACAGGCTAGCAAGCAGGCGAAAAAGTAGAGGATTAGTTAAAGATGTACCTTGAAGCTGCCGCAGGCTGGCCTCCAACGCCAGGTGCTTCTTCACCAGCTGGTTTGCACCTTGCACAAAAGGCTACAAGAAGAAACAACTTGTCTGGAAAATGGGCTCGGGGGTTGCGCCCAAGAAACGAGCAAGAGATCAAACACATGACAAACGCTCGGGGGCTCCCCCCGAGACACACAAAAAAGGAAGCAAAGATCAGCAGATCATACGAAAATATGGCTCGGGGGCTCCTCCCATAGCAAAGGAAATAACACTTACATGTTCAGACGGAGACTCTGAAGGTCCCGGTGTAGTCTCCTGGGAGACGATCACCCGAGTTTCGTGCGGAGAGGTGTTCAAAGCAGCGCCCCCAGAGGTGGCCACCGTCTGAGAGGGGGGAGGTGTCATTTTCGACTCCCCTACTTCCTCCTGAGTGGCATCGCTAAAAGAGCCCTCAGAGGAGTGGCTGCAAGAAACAAACCAGTCAAAAAAGCAAGAAGACAAGAAAAGTAGCAAAAGGCATCCGAAGGCACTTACGAGTCCATGTCGCTCAGATTAAAAATAGGCAGGGCCCTATTGCTTTTCTTCTCTTCCTTCTTCTTCTTCTTCTTTGCCGGCGGCTGTGGCGCTACAGCCCGCACAGGAACGGCCGGAATGGGAGAGGAAGAAGCACCATCACCTCCACTATGGCGGACAAGGAACGGCGGGTCCCTTGGCGTTGGCGGATTCGAGGCATCCGAAGATTCGCTCGAGCTCTGTGCCCGCTTTCGGTTCTGCCCCTCGCTCGTCTCGGGAGCCTCCTCAGTAGGCGACTGCGCCGGAGGAAGCTCGGACTCAGAGTCCACGACTTCGTTGTCCAGCGCATCCGGAAACCGTTCGGGTAGAGGAGGCATCATGCCAGGTACCTTGAACTCCTGCACAATGAATACAAACTTTCAGAAAAGATAATTACAAGGAAACACACTCGAAAAAAGCGCTACGCACACGTCCCATATCTACACCTGTGGAACCGGTCGAGAAGCACTGAACGGAGGGGTCCGCGACTTCCCTGGAATGTCCTCATCGGACTTGTACTTCAGCAGCAGCTGAAGGACTCTGTCGAGGTCCCCCTTGGAGAGCTCCTCAGCTGCAACTCTCGTTGGGTTATGGCGGCCAAATTAAAGGAATATCGGGTGTGCCCTAGCCTGGAGTGGCTGCACCCGACGTTTGAGGAACGTGCGGATGATATCCACACCATTCACCTCCTTCTCCGGAACCACCTGGAGGGCCTCCACCCGACGATAGAGCTCCTCTATCTCCTCCACCTCGGCCTCCAGGATATGATTCTTCCAGGATCTCTTTTTCAAGATCTCCTGGGTGGAGTCGAAAGGGGCAAGGCCAAAGTATTGCCTGTCCACTGTGGAATCGCGTATATAAAACCACCTCTTCCGCCAGTATTGGACGGACTCAGACATAGAAAAGAGAAGAAAAGAAAATTGGATTTAAGGGAACTGATGCATTCACCAATTGGATAAACTCCATCGGAGCCAGACTGCCTCTTCACGGAATAGATCTTCCGAAAGAGGCCAAAGTGCGGCTCGATACCGAGCCAACACTCGCAAAAAGTGATGAAACATGCGATGTGGAGAAGAGAATTGGGCGAAAGATGGTGGAGTTGGATGCAATATAAAAACAACAGTCCACGGAGAAAATCGTGGACTGGGAGCAACAGTCCACGAAGAACAAAAGCAATGAACATCACCCAAAACCCTGTGGGTGGACGAGGAATTACCTCATCGCCGGGACCCTGATGGCGTCCCTGTCCCGCGGGATCAAACCCGCCTCACGCAACTTGCGCAGGTCTCCCTCGCGCGTCTCCGAGCGCCGCCACCCACCATCGGTGATACGAGTGGCGGCGGTGCCTTTCTTGCCGCCGACAGCAGCATTGGTGCCCGCTACGGTGGAGGCCTTCTTTGATTTCCCCATCGCAACGCAATGACGACGGCGGTATGAGCACAAGAAAGAGGAAGGGAATGATCAGAGAACTTCCAGCGCGCGGGGAGAAAATCTCAAGAAAATGGAAGCAGTAGAAAGCAAGTGGCTACGGTGAAAACAAACCAAAATTTTCCCCACAGTTATAAGGACGAAGACGATGAACAGGGACCGTTCATCTGGAAGCCCTAGCGCCAGTATCAAATCCAACCATCCATGTGTCAGCACAGCAGTGAACCATCGCCCGCACGCCATCCACTATGCACGAAAACCAAGGAGACGCCGTAATTCTCGCCACGTCGCGCATGAACAGTCAACTCCAAGTCAGAAAGTGGGACCCACGTTCGTCCAGTCATGTCACCTCTAGCACCGCAGACGATTGAGGTCACCGATCATCGGCACTGACGTCATCAAAACCACACTAGCAACGGTCAAAAATCTTCGGCTAAAAAACATCTAAAGTACTCACTCGAACCTACAATTCGAGCAACTACTCGGGGGCTACTCCTATCAGGAGCGCTCGCCGCGCAGCCAAAGCATGAATAAGGTATTAAGCCAAAGATCTATTCCTCGAGTCCTACATCGAGTCTACGACTCCACTACGGACTCGGGGGCTACTCCCATAGGGAGGATTGATTCAAGCATCCAAAAAATTGTGTCCTACGGACCTGAAGCAAACAATGACTGAATTAAAAGTCTCTGCTCGAGTCTACAACTCGAACAGACACTCGGGGGCTACTCCCATAGGGAGCGCTGGTCGTGCACCCTATGAATTCTTCGACTGCGATCCTTCGGATCAGAATGGAAAAACTTTTTGGCAACTTTGCCCCAATCAACGCTAAGTGAGTAGCATCCTCCTTGGATACCCGAAACATCTCTGCGGTGATACAATTTCAGATGTTGTGTCTGCGACGCAAAGATAAGACCTACAGATACCATCTGATGGCCTGGTAACGCACCCGACTACGCTCTGCTAGTAAAAATCCATGCCAACAGGCGCGATGAAAATCCTGATGGATGCGTTGGGTACATCATTCAAAACCACTAGAATTCGACTCATTGAAGACCTCAGCGGCCTGAGTCGAATTACGCTAGCATATGTTCCGGATTCGAGTCTAGGGACTCGGGTCTGAAGAAGAACGTGTTGTTTTGTCCTAAGATAGTTAACTGACCTTGATCCGTTAGGAGAATCAGGCACACACATCAAAATTCCCTACACACTAAAATCATTTCTTTCCTGATGAACAGAAATAGCCACACCCGAAAGATTGAAGAGTCCTCAGCCGAATCTACGATTTGACTAAACACTCGGGGGCTACTAACATGGTTACACCCTACGGGTACACGACATTAGCATACCTGGTCCAGCCCAAGGAAGGCCCACGAGAATATACGTGGCCCATGAAGATTTTCGGGTGGCCCAAGCCCATGACGTCTTCGGATCATTGGAGAGCAAGACTAGAACAGATAGAATATTCAAAGGAGCAAACCCTAAACTTGTAACCGACTCGATCTGTGCCTGGGACCTGTCTACCTCTATATAAAGGCTAGGAAGGCACGACGAGGAGGCCTCTCTCACCTCACTGCCTACACACCTTCACGCCAGATTGCATCTGTGCACCCCTGTAAATTTCGGTTCCGCCGTAATCAAGAACAGACAAGCAGGAGTAGGGTTTTCCCTCTGGGGCCCTGAACCTAGGTAAATCTCGTGTCCCCTGGTTGCTTGTCTGTTAACCGTTCCGTGATCTCCAACACCCCCATCTTCTCCAAAACCCAAGCTCATAACAATGGGCATTGACAAGATCGAACCTTGTCAAACGGTTACCTCCATCTTTCTTGTCCACGAACAAGACATGTGATCTCCATGGTGACGCACTTGGTTGAATCAGGCCTATCTCCAGCATAGCATCTAGTTGCTTATTTAGCTCCACTAGTTCAGATGGGTTCATACTATAAGGTCTCTGAGCCATGGGTCCAGTTCCAGGGATTAGTTCAATGATAAACTCGATATCCCGATCTGGGCATACCGGGCAATACATGTGGGAATACGTCAGGGTATTCACAAACTACTCTGACTTGGTCAGTGGTTGGTTGGGCTAGACTCTTGTTGCACTTGAATTGACGGGGCAAGGTTTCAGATATATGCTCTACTGATACTCTAGTGGTACTGGTCATGGTTATGGATTTCTTGGCACAGTTGATTAATCCTTTATGTTTCGACATCCAATCCATTCCTAGTACCACTTCCAAACCTTTGGTTCCAAGTACTATTAGATTAGCATAAAAATCTATGCCATGGATTCTGATAGGTACGGCCTTGCAAATTTGTCTAGCTTTGGTGGTTGAACCAGGTATTTGAACTATCATAACATGCTTCAATTTTGTTGGTTGAATCTTGCTAGTGCATGCAAATTCTTCTATAACAAACGAGTGCGATGCTCCAGAATCAAACAACACTCTTGCAAGTACTGAGTTAACAGAAAACATACCTAGCACGACATCTGGCGCTTCTTGGGCTTCTTCAGCATTCATGTGAAACAGACGGCCGTTGCGGTTGAGCGAATTCCCTAGGGAAAATCTTCTTCCAGGCTGAACACGACGCTGCTGCTGAGCTGGGGCATTCACATTGGAGGCTGCTGCAAGCTTCTTGGGGCACTCATTGGAGTAGTGACCCTTGGTTCTGCATTCATAACAAGTAACCTGAGACTTGTCTTTTCCCGTAACAGGCACAACATTGATTGCAGTCCTTGGGGCAGTATTGGTGTTGTTGGTGACATTGTTGTTGTTGAACTTGGGCGATGCACGATTGAAATTGTTGGAGTTTCCAGGATTGGTTTTATGGTTTCCTCCGGGCCTTGGGTTTCCTCCTCCATGGTTGGGATAGTTAGGACGGTTCATCGGGGGTCTATTGTTTCTTGGGGCAAATCCTATAGACGGGTTGGGGCGATACTTTGGGGTATGGTGGGTTCCTGGTTGAAGCATCATTCGATGCTTGCGGTTCTCATTGGCTTGGTTGATGTTGCCTTCCATCTGGATTGCAGAATCCACTAAGGCTTCAATTTTAGCAAACGGAATATTGACTAACACTGTCTGCATCTCATCATGCAGACCATTCAAGAATCTCTCCTTCTTCTTAGCTTCAGTGTCAATCTCATCTAGGGCATACCTAGCTAATGATAGAAATTTGTCATGGTACTCAACTACTGTCATCCTCCCTTTCTTCAATTCTCTGAATTCATCTCTCATCCTCTTGATTAAACCCGGTGGCACATGGGTTCTGCTAAACTTGAGTTTGGATTCATCCCAAGTCATCATTTGTCCTCCATTCATGGCGCGAACGCTGTTCCACCAAGCTCTTGCATCTCCCGCCAGATAGTGGGTGGAAAACAGTACTTTCTCATTGGCCTCCACTCCTACAACTTCTAAGTTGTTCTCCATGGTCTACAACAAGTCATCAACATCTAATGGTTCTTCAGACTTACTAAAGATGGGTGGATTGGTGTTCTGAAAGTTCTTGAGCTTGGATCCATGGTTGTCCTGGTTTCCATGGCCTTGATTGTTATTGGCCATCTGAGCTATGTGTTGGAGGGTGGCTAAGTTGGCTTGACGTTCAGCTCTTTTAGCTTCGCGGTCTGAAACCAACATTTGCAATATTTGGAGCATTGGGTCCGGGGATGAACTGCTTCCTTTGCGAGGCATCTGAAGATTGAGATAGATCATGAGAAAGGAGGGAAATTTCTAAGGTTCAGGGGTTTGTTTTTGAAAAGTTTTTAAACTTTGAGTTTGACTCAGATTTTGCTAACTAGCAACTTGCTTTTCATTCATTTATGGCACATAATACAAACACACACCACAACAATGAAACAGATGGTTTTAAGAACCATTCTATGAAACTATGATACAATGGGATCGGATACAACTCACTAACGCTAGTTCTCAAGTGCTACTACTCATCAGACTCGGTGTCTTCATCATCATCATCAATGAAGGCGGAGTCATCATCATCGATGTGGAAGTCCATGGCTTGGTCCTCCAGGAAGTCATCATTATCACTGAGGTAGGAGTAAGGGTCTCCATGGATATCTTCCCCTGCATTTTCTCTCCTCAAGCTGCATGTCCCTCTCGTGGATGGTCTCCTCCAAGTCTGTCACCTTGTGATGAAGGTGAGTAATAATGCGATCCTTCTTGTCAAGCTGACATCGACGTGACTAGTGATCCTTCACAAGCATGGCGATGGTCTGGTCCTTCTTGACTATGATGGCATAGTTGTGGTTGGCGTAGGCGCAGGCATTGTCCAACTCCTTCTGCCTGTCATACATCATGAAGCTGAGATGGTCCACTTGATGCTCCAGCTTCGGGTGACGTGGTACCTCCAATGGCTGTCCCATAGCATCATGCCTTGGGTAATACTCAAAGCGCGTGCCCTTGATCTGATTGATGCTTTGCCCACATAGATAGGCAAGAACTTCCTGCATGGCCCCGGCTAGTCCATCTAGCCAGTTGTTCTCTCTTAAGGTGAACTAGATTCCCTCTGAGGTGGGGGCTTCAATCTTCCCTCTGAGACTTGCAACAATCGGCCATTGCAATTCTCCCCCTTGTTGATCATTGAGCTAGGCTCCGAAGAACTCTGGGTGCAAGCGCTCCAGAAGTTCCGAGAGTTGGTCCAAATCACGCTCAAAGATGAGATCTCCTCCATTGCCCAACTGATAGAACTTGCTATACTTCACGTCCATCTATAAGAATGTAGGATGAGTAAGTTAGTAGAGTGATCAAGGGTGTCAAATTTTATGTAAGTTTGCAAGAATTTTTGAGGAACATGAATTTTCATGAAAGAATCTAAGTGATAAGAATGAGGATAGGTTTTTATAAATACTCACTTCTTTTGTTTTGAAACTAAGTTTTTGATTCAAGCGTGCATTCTAACTAGGGTCTCCTATGGTCAGGATGGCTCTGATACCAACTTGTCAACACCCAGATTTTTAATCCCAGATGCCTGTCATGCCATACATCGCAATCCCAGGATTACCATTTTTGAGAGACATAACAGATTGGTACCATAGTTCATCATCCATTACAAACCATAATAAAGGTCTTACAAATAAAGGATCTCATGATCCAGTCTTAGTACAATCAATGCAGCGGAATAATATAATAACGATAGCGTGGGCAAAGCTCCATCTGCAAGGTCACAGGCAATGCTGACGATGGGAGATGATCCTAGTTGTCGTAGACTTCCTGCTGTCCATCATCCTGATAGTCCTCCTCATAGTATGGCCACGGGAATAGCCAAGGAAAAAGCCATGAGTACTCTTTAAGTACTCGCAAACTATCACTAACAAGTAAAGTGGTTCAAGTAGGAATCCTAAGCTCTAGGTTGTTTTGCAAAAAGCCAGATTTATCTCTAGCTGAGTTTAGAAGCAAAGAAAGCTAGTTTAATATCTTTTAACACCTAAGTGGGAACTTAATTTTCACTTTCACAACCCTGTTGTGGTCAAGTCAAAGTCATGATTCATTTCACAAGTCATTTTGAAAACATCTGACGATGGAACAGTATGGCCACTCCAACTGTACATAACCGCGGACGTGGCTATTCGAATAGTTTGACACTCTACAGAGATGGTACACTTTCACCACAATATTCGATACATCCGTCAGGAACAATCCTAATTCACCATACTCAGTATGCGGATAATCAATCCTAACCTTTCAATTACACACCCTAGTATAGGCACCTCTCCTATGAGTTTGGCCTCCCATCCATGACCATCTGTCATCTTGGGAACTACATAGGTGGAAAATCATCACGAGGTAGCCTTAGCTCAAACCTCGGCTGCAAGGGAACCCATACCAAGGTATATAAACTTCCAGTCAAGCCCTACCCAATTCAGGTATTGTGGTTGTATGGTAAAATTGGAATGGTATCGCATCCGAACAAAACCATCAGTTTTATAAAGGGCTAAGGCTCATGCCTCAACATTTTCATCATCAAAAATCATCCGGTGTTCATAACACATGTCAAAACATTTCATTAGAATGACTCATCATTCTAAGGTTTTCATAACCATTTTCACCAAGTATTCCCATCTAAGGTGATCAAGTTTTATGCTTAGCACTAGCCACTAAAGTGGGGGTAATCACTAATGAGGGGTGATAATCAAGTGTGACTATCAAATCTAATCTCATGCCTCAGGATGACATATAATTCTATCTAACTTAAGCCAAGTTTTATGCTCTTTATGCTACCTCGAACAACTTTCCACAATTCACAAGTCACTAAGTAAACATAAATAAAAAGCTTTGATAAAGAAATAAAAGAATAAAGCTTGAAAGTAAAACTGGGATTTAGTATGATCAAGTGGTATAAGCAAATATGCCTAATGCATCTTGCATAGGTTAACTAGTGGTCTTAGGCTTTCAAGTAAGACTTGCATGGTTTTAGCTTAGCTTGCCTTGTGTAGTGCAGTGGTTAAAGTTCTCCTCTGCTTCCTCTTAGTAGTTGTCTCCTTCCTCTTCGTATCCTTGGTCGGTACTAGCATCTATACATAAATAGGAATTACACAATCACCAAACAATACTTAACTACTATTTTGCACACAAAGGTTTACACTAGATGATCTAGCATCATCACAATCATCACAAGGATTAAAGCAATAGTCTTATTCATTTTATTTTAGAAAAGTAATTTCTACTCATTGAAAACTACTTAAGATTTAATATTCTCCAATTAAAACATGGGATCATGTTGACACATGTCATCACCACATATTCTAATACTTGGGAATGTGATTTAAATTGGTGTCATAATTTAATAATGTTTAACCTTATTATTTTAATTAATTAAAGTGACTAGAAATTCCTATGGGGAATTCTTTTATTACTTATCCATTATTACTACAGGTAAACCTAGATATTGTTATATATTCAGAAAGGTCTTGTCAAATGTGATTTTTGAGAGTTGGAATCCACTCAAAAGCATTTATGGTTGATTTTTGAAAAATGTTTGAATGTAGAAAAGTCTCTGCCTTGTTATTTTTACCATAGGTGTTCTATAATTCCAAATGCTTTGAATCTAACAGGCTTGGATTAAGAATTTCAATACCTTTCTAACAAAATTGGTTTCATGATATTTGGTCTAGTAAAACTCTCTGAATTGATTTTTGAATCAACAGACAGAACTAGGGTTTGAAACTAAATGGAAAAATCTAATTTGAACTAACTGGGTTGCGCGAGAGAGTTACTGGGCCGGCCCACTGCGCACAGCGCGTGCGGGCTACTGATAGCTGGGGTCCACTAGTCAGCGAAACTAACTAAATGAAATGGTATCTATGAATCTGAGCCTTACGATCTAATTCTAATCTAATGGCCGAGGGTCGTCATCAAGGACGAGCTACTCCGGCGAGGAACTAACCCTAACACGGCCAGTGGGGTTCTGGGAGGCTCACCGGGGCTCAGGCGAGGGTCAGCGACGGGGGCAGATGAGGTTTTTGATGACGGCTTGTCTCCTGTTACTGGCGGCTTCTCCTAGGGTGGCCGCAATCGACGGCGCCCTTCTCCTCCAGCAGCGGCAGGCTCCAGCCAAATTCCGGTGAGAGAGAGATCGCCTTGCTCCGGGAAGAAGTGGGAAGGATCAGTGAGAGGTGGGGAGTGAGATGGTGTGGAGAAATCGAGCTGGGGAGGCCTCCTTTTATAGCTGGGGAGAAATCAGTGAGAAATCGAGCCGGAGAGGGGCAGCAAGGCGTGGGCAGAGGTCGTCGAAGGCGACGGTATAGGCGGCTATCGGCGTGGCTGAAGCTAGGGGACGGTGCGCGGTCTCCTGGCGATCTTGGCTAGCTTAAAGGCGAGGCGTGGGGCGGTGGGGTTTGGTCGGGAACGTGCGGTGCTCTGCGCGGTACCGACGGTGCACTTCGCGGCGTGCGGCGGCTATGGGGCACGGTCGAGGAAACGAGCATGTCTAGTGGTCTCCTGGGACAGTGGTGATCATGCTGGTGGGCGGCAAGGGCTCGAGGTGGTCGGCTTGAGTAGGAATGGGGCATGCAATGCGGTGCATGTCGGCATGGCGGGCACGGTGTTTCCGGTGGTTCCTCTCTCTGTCTTTGAGCTAGGGCTGGTCTAGAGGGGGCGGTGAGCCACAGGCGGCATGGTAGACAAGGTTGGAAAAGTCGGCTACGCTTGTAGCTTGCTATCGACGGTGGGGGTGGCAAGTGTGCTCGACCATGGTGGCCATTGATGACATGGTCGTGTACACAGTGGGCTAGAGCTGCTTAGACAAGGTTGACGACCTACTGGGAGTGTGGGGAAGGCTGGAGAGGGAACAAGTTTCGCAAGAACACTGCTCACAATAGTGTTTGTTGTTTTATTTGATTTGTGCTCAGAAGGTGTTTGATGAAATGGCCGCAAGAGATTTATATTTGAATTTTTGGATGAAATTTGGTGAGTGTACTGGGCACGCACTTGGTAGTATATGGTTGCTTGGATTTGTCAAGGTGAACTGATTTGGTTGGTTTTTGAGAAATGGTGATCTTACAATATGAACTAGATTCAATTTTGAATTGTCCTTGGCATAGATTTGCAAAATGTTTCTGTGGGTTTGCAAGGAGGGCTTGGGTTCACTTTTACTTGGTATAGCAAGGGGTGAAAATAATTGGATTTGTTTCTATTATAAATCTTGGACTAGAAACACTCAAAGTGGTCTAGCGAACAAGTTTGGCAAAAATGACCATTTTCTTATATGGTTTGTTTTTGAATTTCTCTTCATTTGATTCTGCTTGGAAATGATTTAGATGATGTTATTTTCATCTTTAAACCAATCCTTGCCATTCATAACCATCACACAAGTCCACACAAGAATTCATGCATTCATCAAATACACACATGCATTCATATTGATTTTAATTAACAAAAGTTTTTGTTAACCCTAAACTTGGGTGATTGGAATTTGATAACCTTGATTAATATTTTTGGGATGTTACAACAGGCCATGAGGGGCCACTGATCCTATGCTGATGCTACTGCTGCTATAAAGTAGCTTCTTTTTTTGTTGTCTGTGTTGAACTTGTAAGTTGCTGCTGCTAAGCAGCCTAATTGTCGAACCTGGTTTAAGTATCATACTATATAATCCTTTATTAGCTGCTTTATCTACATCTGCTCTATTCATCTACATATTTATGGTACTGGTTAGATTTGCTGCCAGATTGGGAAAATACGAGGACCAAAAGGAACCATGAATGAAGAGAGAAGCTACTCTAGATTCGCTGCCTTTTTGGGCAAAAATAACAACTGTTAGCGACATAAAGGGGAAAAGGCGCTCTTAAAAAGGCCAATCATAAAAATAACAAAAAATAAATCTTCCAATTTAGGTGACAGGGTGCACATAACTACATTACGCGCCCCACATGGTCCCACACCACATCCCCCAACAAGCCAGCCCTGCACCATATGGGGTCCTACTACGAGACCCGACTGAACGTGGACCCACCTATCATCACGTAACGGGGTGGGTCCTACTTGTCAGCACGTAATGGCGAGGGTCCACTATGGGACCCACCTGAATGCGGCCCCACTTGTCAGCACGTAATGGCGAGGGTCCACTAACGGGACCCGACGGAGAGGGAGTTTTAGATCGATGTGAGAGTTCCATAATAGGAGCTGGACAAAAGTGAGGAAAAACTAAGCGGCCGGGGAAAAGTGAGTACAGCTAACGAACTAGGGGCATGAAAATAGAAATCCCATATATATATAGCTGAATTGATTTTTGCTCACTGGGTGGGTTCTCTATTTTTCTGTTCATTCATTTAGATATAAGAGCTTCAAGTTCACTATATTTGGTTTCCCTGATAAGTCATATGCACTCTTTTAGATGTATTTACAAATAATTTTAATACACCATGTTTTCGTGCATTACAGAGTCACGTGGGAAGGTCAATAACAATGAACATGACGATGAGAGAGGCTCACAGTGAGGGGAAGAACAACATCGTCAGATGCATGCGGTGGCAGAATCCTAATAGAAGGGAGGCACTGTGTCTAGGTGGCGCAAGGGAAAACTTGACCTCCAGGACTCACAGAGAGATGTTGATGACCCGTGACTAAATATTGCAAAGTAGAATTTTTGACTAGACGTAGAAATGCACGGGAATTCAACTAGTTAGGTATAGATTATTTAGAATTTTATTTTAAAGTCCGGACCGAGCCCATTGGGCTGACACAGCCCGACCCGGCCCACCTGGGCTGATCAAACCCACTCACTCGAGTTGTACTGGACCGTACCGGCCCAGTACACACCTCTCTCTCTCACGCTCGCTTCTCTCCTCCTCTCTCTCGCCTCGTCGTGGCGCTGTGCTGCCGCCTTCGCCGTTCGATTTCGGCCTCCCCAAGCCTCTCTGGTCGCCGCCGTGGTGCGTGTCAAGGTAGTCAAAGACGCTCCGTCGACTGGTCCTACTCGATTTGACTATAGTCCCCTCTCCTGGCCAGACCATTGATGACTGCAAGTGCATAGATCGTTTGTAGCTAGTTTCAAAGTTAAGATATTGATCCCACAGGGAGCCCAATGGTAAGTGTTTATGGGTAAAGTCTCTGTCACACTAAAAGTTGTCATAGGTCTTCAAGTTAATTGACTGCAAGTGTTGAAATAAGAATAAAATTTGGATTAAATGAATATATTTAAATAAAATTAAAATGTAAACTTCAGAAATAAAAGCATAAAATTAAAGAACGGTTGATTGTTTGTTGTTTCCTGCAGATGATAAAGTAGGCGCAGGGAGATACATTTCATGGTTATGGTGAATGTGTCAGGTGGATGAGTGATAAGTGTAACAATTATAATCTTATAAGTATATGTGTAGGTGAGCAACCCATAATTACCCGGAAATCCTCTTGGTAGATTTCATCCCAACTTTAATAATCCTACTAGTCTGTTACCAACCATGGTCAGTCACTAGATGATTAAGATCCTTTAGGTTGCTTAGCAATTAAGCTCCTTGGATCAGACTAATGCAATAGTAATAGTGGCTCCTCGTGCTCCTCGAGTTTATCTAATTTTCCATTGATAAGGCCGGAGAAAATGTTCCCGTTGTATAGTGTCACATCCCTAAACTCATGATTTCAAAGATTGCATATCATTCATGCATGCATATAGTTTTGAGATCAATTTCAAACCAATTTCAAGAAAACAGAAGCACATAGTGCTATCATTTTATGTGAGCAAAATTAAATCAAATGACTATCCTCATTTGAGAGCTTAAGGGTTTTAAACCAAGTTTGCTTGCTTCCTTGTTGATTGGATTGAGTGTGGAGTTTTGTACAAATATACAAAATAAAAATGGTTTCAAAACCATTTTTAAACATTTGCAAATCAAGTGCCTTAGCACTGTTTATTTTGTTTATTCAAAAGAACCAAGCTTGAACAGGGAGACCATTTGGTTTTATGCCTAGAATTATGAATGTTGCACCCTACAAAAGTTCCTGAAAAGATTTGATTCAATTTGAGTTTGAATTCATTTGAAAACCATTCCAGGAAATTGAATTAGAAATAGAAAAGGAATAAGGAAAATAAAAAGGGCCGGCGCCAGGGTTTGAGCCCATCAACAGAAACAGCCCATCTAGCCCACCCGGATTCCCCTTCTCCCTCTCTCACGCGCAGACGCACCCAGCGAGCCGCTGACACCCGGACCCCACTCCCCCTCTGTTCTATTCGCTGACAAGCAGGCCCCGTCCACGTCGTCATCGTCTTCCCCAGATTCCGCGCACGAACACCGCCGCTGGCCGTTGCTGCGTTGATTCCGCGGCGTAATTGGCATTGAATCACTGAGCGTTTCTTGTCGAGCTCCTGCCTACTTAAGCCCCTCCCTCTCGCGGCCATTTCCCCTCACTCACCAACCATAGAGCGCCCCCAGGCTGCGAGTATTTCTCGCCGCAACTCCGCTGTTCCGACGACCTCGCCGACGAATTTCGGTGAGCACCGTGTCCCCCTCTGTCCATGGTTCATACTGGCATGCTCTACAGCTCCGTGCGCGTCTACTGACATCTTTCATTTGCTCGCGCATGACCTGTAGCCTCGGCAACGACAACGACTGAGCGCCGCCGCTCTCTGCACGAACTCCGGTGACCTCTCCCCGTAAGTACCAGCCGCCCCTTGCCCTCTGGTTGATACGCCTAGGACCCCCATCATCTTGCACATCTAACGGTGCCTCCCTTTTGTCTTAGCACGACGCAGAACCTCGCCAACGTCGACTAGCAGCCGTACCCGACGCGTTCGCGAACTCCGGCGAGGAATCCCCGACGACTCCGAGCGCCCCTTGTCAAGCCACCGCCACGTTGAGCTTTACCTCGTCCCTGCGGTTCTGGTGAGCACCCTCTTCCCTCCCCGGGCGACCTAGAACGCCAGCGCCGCCACTGACAGACGCGCCGCCGCCAGTCGCCGCCGCTAGCACCGCTAGGCTATGGTCAGAGCAACGGTAGCCGTTAGATCAGTATCGTAAGGACTAGATTAGATCTGAGCGAAACGTTTTCTCTGAATCTGGCGCGTTGGATCTGACTTGATCTGACGGCGTAGAAGGGTGATCCTGAGCGAAACGGTATCGACCAATAGGATAGTGCCGCGTGGCTAGGGTTTGGTTTAAAAAACAGAATTTGAAATCTGATTTATATCCAAATTTGTTTTAGCTATAACTTTTGATCCACACGTTAGAATTTGACAAATTTTATACCGTTGGAATCAGGAGAACAAGCCCTTTCTGTTTATGCAATGTGTTTAATGTTTAGCTTCTGTTAAGATGATTTTATTTGCAGAAACTTGTTTAGGACTAAATTGATTATATGAATTGTTTAGGAAATTGTTTTAGTGTCAAATAAACTTGGTTTAGCAAATTTTTGACTTGTTTAAGATTCAGTACTATGCACTTGCTTGGTTGAGTTTTAAAAATCATCACTTAGCATTTTTGCATGCATGCATATGTATTTTTGTTTGTTTGTATATCATGTGTGTAATTTGTTGCTACCATTCTTTGTGTAGACTTTGGTGCTAGTGATTGTGATTGTGAAGAGTGCTACTCTCCTAACTACCAAGGCAAGTGGTACTTCATGAATATTTCTATCCCTATATTTTTTTATACAAGCATTAGAAATATTTTGCTAAGTCTTGCATGTTACTATTTTGCCAAATACCATGTTGGGAAATCCTAAGTAGTTGTAGAATTGCTAGGGAATTTCTAAGTTAAGTTACTATCTATGCCATGCTTAGCCTAGCTAGTAGCAAACAAGGGTTGGTGAAATATACATGCTATGATGAAAATATTTCTAAGTCTTTGGACTTATGTTTTTCTTAATAAAACAACTAAGTCAATGAATCACCTGGGTGGAATGGGACTTGATTGGTGGTTTTGGTTGAGTGGTTACACAAGGCCCATGGCTATGGTTTACCTTGTGTATCTCACTTGTGGAAAGCCACCCAGGAACAAAGGGATTTTAGAGGCCAAGTGTTGAGAAGCTTCTAGTGCAGCCACTTGGCAATATGGGCTCTGCCTGGATCACATAGGTTGCTAGAACTTAGCCATTTGGACAGTTGGTGGTAGTGGGAATGATAGGTTGGAACGCGTCCATTTGGTCTAAGGGAAGGCTTCTGAAAGGTCCTGTCTTGGTGAAACCAAGTCTGGTGGGGAAAGTGCACAACCTCTGCAGATGGAAAAATCTAAGTACTTAGCCAAGTCCATGGCAATGGACAACATGAGCATCAAGGCATGGAAGCTATCAAGAATCTCATGATTCCAACTTCTAAGTAAAAACTTGTGGGTGAACAAGGGTGAAGGACCTCAATGTCTATTGGTGGTTCCTTGGGTAAAGTTTTGACAAAGAAAAACTTAGTGATTTCAACTAATAGGAAAAACCTATTTTGAGCAAAGCAAGCCAAGCTACACTTAGCCAAAATTGCATATAGTATCTAGTCCACTTAAAATATACTTAGGTATCACTTGCCAATACTATTCCAAAGTATTGACCCACTGTGGCTGTAACTTGTGATGTTGCAGGTTACTCTGATGAGGATTAGGTGTCATGAGTCTACACTCAACATGTTTGCCTGTGGCACATGAAGATGAAGACTTATATATGATTACTTATTCAAACTCTTGTATTAGGCCTGTGGCCTTGAGTTGTAAAGACTATGTTTATCTCTGGAATGGATGTAATAAATGACCTTTGTATCTGTGTACTTCATCTTAAACTGTGGATGCTAGCAATGATCCAGGGACTAGCATTGCAATCACAGGGATCCTTTTCCTTTACAAAGGAGGGATCTTACAGATGGTATCAGAGCACTGTGTTGCCTGTAGGATTATGACCCTAGGAATTGGAAACCACTAAGGAAAATTTTTCAACTACTTCTACACTTGTCGATTCTTCTCGTAAACTTTTCTAATCTTCTCTCTCATCTCTATTTGTAGATGAACTCCATCAACGAAGCCGTGAGGAAAGGACCACTCATGACAATGACTTTGGAGTGTGAGACAGAATTCCCCAAGGCTCTCAAGGACCTCATGGTTGCATTAGAGATACAAGGTGCAGTTGTGTACAAAGGTTTTCCAGTGATGGATGAAGGAGTGGAATACTGGTGGGTGCAACTTCACTTGTATAAAAACAAGGAAGACAACCATCAAGAAAAAGGATTCTGCATGTTCACCAATTCAGTGGTGCACCCTACATTCTTTGAATCAGCAAGGGATGCAGCTTGGAAGACCATCAATGAACTTGGTGATAGAGTCAAGTGCAGAATGCTCAACCTCCAAAATGATCTAAGGAAAGAGAAGGAACATACCCAAGAGTTGGAAGCTACCAACCAAACCTTAAGAGGAGACATTATAGACTTAGTGATGGAATCATGTGAGCAAGATAGGCTGATTGCTTCTAGAAACATTGTGTTAGCCAACAGATCCAGTGAGATAGGATTGTAAACTTACTTCGTTAGTTGGACCACCACCTATCACCTTATTTTCCAAAATGTTTCTCTAAAATAAGATTGAACCTTGGTTGTTGTAATGGTTTCATGTATGCATGACTTGTGTGTTTTGCTTTCCAAGGATATGTATGTGATGTTTTGCCTTATGTTGTAACTTAAATTGTGTTGTTCTAACTTTTCTATCTTATAAATAGATGCCTATTACCATCAGCACTGTTGAGGATTTCCAGGTTACCCGCTTTGGTCCTCGTATCGTTGAGCTTACCACTTTGCTCAATCTCCCTCTTCCCACCATCATGGTGCATCCCCTCACCAAGTTTGAGAGGAAGGACCTCTGGGGCTTCAAGGTGAACCAGCCCGGACGCTAGACAGAGCCTACTACGGAGGCCATCGTCTTCAAGCTCATGCACGATGACAGGGAGAGAGGCATTGAGGTAGTTATGTAGGATCTGATAGGACGTTTGCTAGGGCGACACTCCCGACAGGTTAGAGGCACCCACTTCCACGTCTTCGGAAGACGTGATGAGGATGGAGAGTCCATCGACTTCGAGGACGATTCGAGGGACGCAGCAGAGCTGATACGCCTGTACCTCTAGGACTTAGAGTCTCTCATTAGGCACGTGGACACGGACAGGACCAATGTCATGCTCAGCAATGATGAGCTCCAGGTGCAGCTTCGCGAGAAGGACAAGCTCTTCGCGCAGCAAGACGAGATAGTCAAGGAAATGGAGGCGAAGTTCGAGACCCAGGACAGGAAGTTCAAGAGTCAGGAGAAGCGTGTCCAGGATAGGAACAAGAAGATCCGGGACATGACTGAAGAACTGCAGTCCAAGGACTTCGAGCTAGAGCAGCAGCAGACGGTGATTGAGAGGCTTCATTCCCAGAAGAGGGCTCTCAAGGCCAAGATAGAGGCCTTGACCACTAGCATCGAGGAGAACAAGACCGCGATGGAGAACGCAGGTCTTACTTTTGTCGAGGAGGAGATTGATGCCGATGAGTAGATTTGACTACTCGTTTATCTTTTATTATCATACTTGTTATTTGAGAACTTGTTATTGGACCATCCGACATGTGTATGGCTTGCTACTTGTGTGTTTTACTTTGTGAACTTGTTATCTTGTTGTTGAACTTTTATCTTTGTGTTGCATTCTTGTGTTTGCTTATGTGATGTATTGTGCATGAAAGCATCTATGGGTATCTCATTCTTATCTCTATTTGAACAAACCATAGATGCCTCCCCGTCGTGCAAACCCCAACCCCAACAACAACAACAACATCACTCCAGAAATGCAACAAATGATGACTGCTCAAACTCAGCTAATGCAGATGATGACGACGTTCATCCAGAACCAAAACAACAACAACAACAACAATAAAACAATAACAACAACAACCCACCGGGTTTTGATATGCTCACCAGGTTCTTGAGATTGAGGCCAGCTAAGTTCTCAGGGACGACTGATCCCATGGTGGCCAATGATTGGCTACGCTCAGTAAACAAGGACTTGGTAACCGTGGGCTGTACGGATGCTGAAAAAGTCAAATTTGCAGCACATCTGCTGGAAGGGCCAGCCGCCACTTGGTGGGACAACTTCCAGATCACCACTCCCATAGATGAAGTGACATGGGCTATCTTTGAAGATGGCTTTCACACTGCTCATATCTCATCAGGAGTGATGAGTCTGAAAAAGAAAGAGTTCCACAATCTGAAGCAGCGCCATCGCAGCGTGGCTGAATATATTGAGGAGTTCAACAATCTGGCGCGTTATGCACCGGATGAAGTTGATACTGATGCCAAAAGAAAGGAAAAAATTCTTGAAGGCTTGAATGATGAGCTGAATCTGCAATTGGCTGTGGCATATGTTCCCACTTATCAGTCGCTCTGTGACAAGGCTGCTATTTTGGAAAACAAAATAAAGCAAGTTGAGAGTAGAAAGAGAAAGCACTCCAACAAGCACAGCTCGGGATCGTCCCACAAACGATCTCATTATGATGACAGCGGAAGCTTAGGATCCCACAAGCATGGGAAATTCAACAAGCACCACAACCACAACCGTCATGACAACAAGCATCATCGCAGTCATGACAACGACAAGTACAAGAACCACAAGAGTGGACATAAGAGCCACCACAGTGGTAATGGAAGTGGAAGTGGAAGTCAGCCCGTTAAGAGAGATATCAGTCAGGTTGAATGCTTCAAATGCAAGAAGATGGGGCATTATGCAAATGACTGCCTCGAAAATAAAGTTGAAGGACCTATCAAGCCCAACCCTTTTCAGAAGGGGCAGGTAAACCACATCAATGTGGAGGAGGTCTATGAGGAGCCTGATGCTGTTGCTGGTAAGTTCAGACTCAATTCCATTCCAGCATTTGTACTCTTTGATACTGGTGCATCTCATTCATTCATATCAAGAGCATTTGTTGAAAGAAATGAACTACCGGTAGAAACTATTGGGTGTCCTATAAAAGTAAGTTCTCCTGGTGGAGAAATGATAGTGAATTCAGGATGTCATGATCTAGTCATAGAATTTGGGAAATATAAGTTTCCCGATAACTTGATAATTCTAAACTCCCAAGGATTGGATGTCATTCTGGGAATGAACTGGATGACTAAGTACAAAGGAGTAATAGATTGTGCCAACCATACTGTCTCACTCACAACTCCAGAAAATAAAAGGATCAGATTCAAGACCAACTTTGAAACAAAAAGGAGTATGCTTAATTCTCTTAAGGGGGTTAGCATGGACAGTGTGCCAATTGTGAGTGAGTATCCGGATGTGTTTCCGGAAGAATTACCGGGAATGCCACCAGATAGAGATGTGGAATTTCTTATAGATTTGGTACCAGGGTCTGGACCAATAGCAAAGAGACCGTATAAAATGTCAGTCGATGAACTGAAAGAGCTCAAGAAACAACTTGGAGAACAGTTGCAAACATGATTTATTCAACCAAGTTCTTCATCTTGGGGAGCCCCAGTTTTGTTCGTGGAGAAGAAAGATAGAAGTCAAAGGTTATGCATAGATTACCGCTCACTCAACGAGGTAACTATCAAGAACAAATATCCTTTGCCTAGAATCAATGACTTGTTTGATCAGCTAGAAGGAGCATGTGTGTTCTCAAAGATTGATCTCCGGTCAGGCTATTTTCAACTCAAGATAAGAGAACAAGACATACCAAAAACAACATTCACTATAAGGTATGGATTGTATGAGTATACCGTAATGCCTTTTGGCTTGACCAATGCTCCAGCATACTTCATGAATATGATGAACAAGGTGTTCATGGAATTCCTTGACAAGTTTGTTGTCGTTTTCATCGATGACATCTTAGTCTACTCCAAGAGCAAAGAAGAGCATGAAGGACATTTGCGTTTGATACTTGAGAAGTTGAGAGAGCATAAGCTTTATGCCAAATTCAGCAAGTGTGAGTTCTGGTTGGATGAAGTGGGATTTCTTGGTCATGTTATGACAAAGGATGGTGTAGCAGTTGATCCTGCTAAGGTTTCAGCTGTGACTGAATGGGAATCTCCCAAGTCCGTGAAAGAAGTTCGTAGTTTCCTTGGCTTAGCAGGTTACTACAGAAGGTTCATTAAGAATTTCTCTAAGGTAGCTAAGCCCATGACTGAATTGTTAAAGAAAGATAAGAAGTTTGCTTGGTCTGAAGGTTGTGAACTCAGCTTTCAGGAGTTGAAGAAGAGACTTGTGACAGCACCAGTCTTGTGTCTGCCAGATTTGGAAAAAGATTTCCAAGTATATTGTGATGCGTCTCATCAAGGGTTGGGTGCAGTACTTATGCAAGACGGTAAAGTTGTAGCTTATGCCTCGAGACAACTCAAAACTCATGAAGTAAACTATCCTACTCATGATTTAGAGTTAGCCTCTGTTGTCCATGCACTCAAAACATGGAGACACTATCTTTTTGGGAAAGCGTTGTGAAGTGTTCACAGATCACAAAAGTTTGAAGTATATCTTCACTCAGAAGGAAATCAATATGAGACAAAGAAGATGGTTAGAACTTATCAAGGACTATGACTTAAGTTTGCAATATCACCCCGGTAAAGCAAATGTTGTAGCAGATGCTCTAAGCCGTAAGGTTTTTGTGAATGGCCTTACCAAAGGAGAATTGCCAGAAGATTTGTGTGCCCAATTCAGAAAACTCAGATTGGAGATTATGCCTGAAGGACATCTCATGTCTTTGGATGTTCAACCCACTTTGTTGGACAAGATCAGAGAAGCCCAAAAGACTGATAAGGAAATTGAAGAGATTAAGGAAAAGATGGGCAAAGGAAAAGCCAAAGAATTCCATGAAGACGAACAGGGTACTTTATGGCATGGGAAACGTATTTGTGTTCCACAAGACCCGGAGTTGCGGAAACTGATTTTGCAGGAAGCACACAACTCTTTGTATTCTATTCACCCGGGTAACACCAAAATGTACATGGACATGAAAGAAAGATTTTGGTGGAATAATCTCAAGAAGGACATCGCCGAACATATTGCTTTGTGTGATGTGTGTAGTAGAGTGAAAGCGGAGCATCAGAAACCAGCAGGTTTGCTTCAACCACTACCTATTCTTGATTGGAAGTGGGACAAGATTGGTATGGATTTCATTACCGGATTACCAAGGACCCGGTCAGGATATGATTCTATTTGGGTAGTAGTGGATCGCCTAACTAAAGTGGCTCATTTCATACCCGTGAAGACAACCTATACAAGTGCTAAGTTAGCCAAAATCTACATGAGTAGAATTGTATGTCTACATGGAGTGCCCAAGAGTATTGTGTCTGATAGGGGAACTCAATTCACTTCTCATTTTTGGAGACAGCTTCATGAGTCATTGGGAACGAGGTTGGAATTCAGTACTGCTTTTCATCCTCAAACTGATGGACAAACAGAAAGAACTAATCAGATTCTTGAAGACATGTTGAGGGCGTGTGCCTTAGACCATGGAGCAAGTTGGGATGAAAGTCTGCCTTACGCAGAATTTTCTTATAATTGTAGCAGAAATCTATAAGCATGGGGTCCTTCATCTTCAAAGTGCCATAGGCAAACATGTTGGTTGTAGACTTTGTAATCCTAAACAACACATCTTTCACTAAATCAATCAAACCTGCAACATAACAAGTTACAGCCACAAGGGTCAATACATTTGAATTGTATTGGCAAGTTTCACTACTATGTAGAATATAGGTGGATCCTATCATTACATGCATATTTGGCTAAGTAGGGTTTTAGCTCTTTTGCAGAAAGCAATAGTTTTATCCTATCTTTTCAAAATGGTTTTTGATCTTTTGTCAAATCTTTCTGAACTCCTTGGTAAATCCCCAAGTGTTTCAAGTCTTTGTTAAAATCTCTTGAGCTCCTTGGTACACCCCAAGTGCTTCAAGTTTTTATCAAAATCTCTTGAGCTCCTTGGTACGCCCCAAGTGCTGCAAGCCTTTTGTTGTCACTTTAAAGTTTTGCTTTTAGAAATTGGAGTGTCAAGATTTCCCATAGCTTCAAGCTTTAGTTGCTCAGTATTGTCCATAACCGGGGACACGGCTAAGTACTTAGAATTTTATCTTCTGTAGAAGTTGTACACTTTACCCACATGACACAATCTCATCTTGTTGCCACCAGTGGCCGCTGGATAAGTACTCACCAAGATGGAGTACTGGCAGATTGAGAATGTGACGAAGTCTTTCCATAGGGTCCTCCCATACACCATGCTAGCTTGTCTTCAGGCACCAATGTAGGGTTCCTAGTTCCCTCATTTCAGTTAACCTGAAGACCAATGCATGGGTCTTCCCAATGTAGTTGACTAAGCCAGAGCCATTTTAGCATGTGGCTGTACACGGAAGCCACTGTTGGAGAAACATGTTCAATCTCTAAGTCCCTGGGTGGTTTTCATCTGGTGCACAACAAAAAGAGATTTCCATATAAACATGGTTCCTTTTGTTGCCACCTTTTCCAAAACTTGAGTATCCTTGTCCACCCAGGTGGTTCATTGATTACTTGTTTTATTATATAAAACACAAGTCTTTTCTCATCTTTATAAAATCTCAACATGTATCTCTTCTCAAAATTTATTGCATGGCTAAGCATTTTACAACTACATTGTTTTCACTAAGGAATGTATAAGGGTATCCTATTAGGATTTAGCATAGCATATAGTATAGAAATCCTTTTCATGCATGTTTCAAAATCCACTAAGTATAATGAAAAATAGTAGGACTTTAGATGATAGTGTCACTTGCCTTTTTGGTAGAGGAGGTGGGATCACTTCTTGATCTTGCTAATATCACACTCTTCTAACTTCACTACAAATCAATCAAGCAAACATAGATTCAACTGGCATTCCAACCCATAAACAAACAATTTAACACACAAAAATAATAGAAGCTAAGTCATGCATGCAAGCATGCAAAAGGTAGTTTTATTTGCAAAGGTGGTTTCTACTAGGCTCTACACATTGTAAGGCTCAAAGTGTTCATTTTATAAAGTGGCAAAACCATTTGCAAAAGGGTCTTATCTAAAAAACCATTTTTAAATCAAATCATCATTTCATGTGGTGGAAAATGTTTTTAGCAAAGCAACACTTTCATGTTCTTCACCAAATAAGTTGTTAATTCTCAAAACTTGGTGTTTAGGGTCAGTGGATTTGAATCAAATCATTTTTCCAAAAGGTTTTACTCAAAAAATCATTTCCATAGCAAAACCAATATTTTTATTTGACTAGAAATGAGCTAATTCAATTATTCAATCCTAATCTTCACCAAATACATTTTTAAATACAAAAGTTGGTTCCTAGGGTCAGAAGGTTCACCACAAACCAATTTGCAAAGATTTCATCCTTAAAATCATTTTTGAACAATTTTTATAACCTAAACAAGCATACAAATGTTTCTGCAAAAACAAACAATTTAACAGAAACTTTTTGCTAAACAAATTGCATGGTTGGCTAGGTATTGTTCCACTGATTCCATTGATATAAAATTTGCAAATTTTGGACGTGTGGATCAAAAGTTATGGATTTTTCAAATTTGCAAACCAATCTGATTCTAATTCTATTTTAAATCAAAAGCTGGGCCACGCGGCGTGTTCTCATTGGGCGGTACCGGTTCACACGGATCGGCCTCTGTGAGGCGTTGGATCTAAACAGATTGCACGGCTCAAGCGTGCTCATACCCTTTCGCTCAGGTTCTAATTCTAGCCTCAGGATCTAGATCCAACGGTCTCAGCTGCCTTGACCAAGGACTGGCGGTGCTGCACGGCGGCTGGCGGCAGCGACACTCAGACGGTGGCGGTACTGGCGATGCAGGAAGCAAAGAGAGAAGGGGAGGTGCTCACCGTGCTCGCAGGGTTGTGATGATGCTCGAGGCATGGTCGGTTGGTCGAGGGGCGCACAGGGACGGGAGTAATCGCTCGCCGGAGACGTCGTCGGCGTCAGACGGCTCTGTTCGTTGTTAGGGGCGACGTTGCAGTCCACCCTAAGACAAGATAGGGGAAGGGTTAGATGCGGGCGAGTGTGGGATTCACGTGAGCGTGATCGAGAGGGCTCGGGGCGGTTGGTGCTTACCAGGAAACTTCGCCGGAGTAAGAAGTAGACGCGGCGGTGGTGGTCGTCGTCGTTGCCGAGCCTGCAGAGCACGCGCGGTTGAGCTGGCGACACGGAAAGGTGCGCCTGGGTCTGGGGAATGTGCCCGTGTGCTCGGGGAGGCAAGGGGTGGCGCGGGGTCGCCGGAATTTGTTCGCGAGTTCGTCGGAGCAGAGGGTGGTGTAGGAGAAAATTTGGCAGCCTGGGGGTGCGCTAAGGTGGGGCGACAGAGGGGAACGAGAGAGGAGATGCTGGCGCTTAAGTAGGCGTCGTCGCAGGGCCGTTACATGGCGTGGTTAACGTGTAATCACACCGGCAGTTCATCGGAAGTAATGGACAGAGAGGAATGAGGGGCGAGGTCGTCGCGGGGAGGAAGAGAGTGAGCTGGCGGTGGGGCCGTCTGGCAGCAAGAGAGGGAGAAGGAAAATGGGGTCCACCTGTCTATCGCTCTGCGGGTGCGTGTTAAGGTGGAAAACGTTTCGCCGAAAGGGGGAGGGAAACTGGGCTGCGACTGGGCTTCCTGGGCCAGGTGGGTTGGGTCAGGTCTGGTTCTATTTTTTTCTTTCTAATTGTTTTATCTTTTTCTGTTTGAATTTCCTGTTTTGAATTTCAAACAACAAATCAAACACCCCAATAATTTCAAATCTTTGCCAAACTTTGTATTGGTTTTTGTTCTGTTTATCCACACAAATCAAAGTCCAAAAATAAAATAATATTTTTATTCTTTTAGGATCTATTTAATAATTAAATAAATAGTCCTTAGTTATTTATTCAAATAGGATTTGTTTTATTTAAAATCTCCATTTGAAATCTAAATAATATCAAAACCATTTCAGTAGCTTTTATTTGAAAATACAAAACACTTGAAAGACTTATTTAAAATAAATAAATATGTTTTAGTGTTTATTCAAAATGGGAAAAGCCTTTACTTTGATAAATTTGGTTTATTAATAAATCCTCATTATTTTATTGAAAATACTTTTATCTCTTTAATCAAAACAAAATATTTCACTTCAAAAGCTTGGCCAAGGTTTCATTTGGCTTTATAAAATATTTCTTATTTATTTTTCTACCTTTTCATTTGAAAACCAAATCTTTTTATTAAAAGATCCAAAATAGTAATTTCTCTTATTTAAAATTTTCTTTATTAAATTTTTATCTTTTCAAATCCCTTTAGGATTTGTTTGATTAAAATAGGTTTGAAAGTTTCCAATTGGAATCAAAAAGTTTCTTCTCACCCTGAAAATCAACAAAGTTTTATTTTATTCATTTATTTTTCACATTACAAGATTTGGAAAATCTTGGGATGTGTCATCACCCCTAGATGGCACCATTTGAGTTTCTCTACGGAAGAAAGTGTACCACCCCATTATTATGGAATGGTGTGGGAGAAAGAAGTTTATTTGGGCCAGATCTTATCAAAGAAGCCGAAGAGAAGGTCAAGTTGGTAAAGGACAGGTTGAAGATAGCACAGTCCCGACAGAAAAGCTACGCAGATCCTAAGCGTAGAGAAGTCACCTACGAAGTCGGTGATACATCTTATCTTAGAGTGTCACCACTTCGCGGAGTGAAAAGATTCGGAGTCAAAGGAAAATTGGCACCAAGATATGTTGGGCCATTCAAGATTCTGAGTCGTAAAGGAGAAGTTGCCTATGAAATTGAATTGCCAGAATCTCTGTCAGCTGTTCACAATGTGTTTCATGTGAGTCAACTTAAGAAATGTCATCCAGAAATGGAAGAAACTTCTTTGAAGGATACTATACCTTTGGAGGAAGTTCAACTAGAAAGTGATCTCACTTATGAAGAGAAACCTATCAAGATTCTTGAGACTATAGAAAGAGTGACAAGGACTAAGACTATCAAGTTTTGCAAAGTGTAGTGGAATCATCATTCCGAAGAGGAAGCAACATGGGAAAGAGAAGATGATCTTCGGAAAGACCACCCTCACCTATTTGCTAGCCAATCCGAATCTCGAGGGCAAGATTCACCTTAAGGGGGTTAGATTTGTCACATCCCTAAACTCATGATTTCAAAGATTGCATATCATTCATGCATGCATATAGTTTTGAGATCAATTTCAAACCAATTTCAAGAAAACAGAAGCACATAGTGCTATCATTTTATGTGAGCAAAATTAAATCAAATGACTATCCTCATTTGAGAGCTTAAGGGTTTTAAACCAAGTTTGCTTGCTTCCTTGTTGATTGGATTGAGTGTGGAGTTTTGAACAAATATACAAAATAAAAATGGTTTCAAAACCATTTTTAAACATTTGTAAATCAAGTGCCTTAGCACTGTTTATTTTGTTTATTCAAAAGAACCAAGCTTGAACAGGGAGACCATTTGGTTTTATGCCTAGAATTATGAATGTTGCCCCCTACAAAAGTTCCTGAAAAGATTTGATTCAATTTGAGTTTGAATTCATTTGAAAACCATTCCAGGAAATTGAATTAGAAATAGAAAAGGAATAAGGAAAATAAAAAGGGCCGGCGCCAGGGTTTGAGCCCATCAACAGAAACAACCCATCTAGCCCACCCGGATTCCCCTTCTCCCTCTCTCACGCGCAGATGCACCCAGCGAGCCGCTGACACCCGGACCCCACTCCCCCTCTGTTCTATTCGCTGACAAGCAGGCCCCGTCCACGTCGTCATCGTCTTCCCCAGATTCTGCGCACGAACACCGCCGCTGGCCGTTGCTGCGTTGATTCCGCGGCATAATTGGCATTGAATCACTGAGCGTTTCTTGTCGAGCTCCTGCCTACTTAAGCCCCTCCCTCTCGCGGCCATTTCCCCTCACTCACCAACCATAGAGCGCCCCCAGGCTGCGAGTACTTCTCGCCGCAACTCCGCTGTTCCGACGACCTCGCCGACAAATTCCGGTGAGCACTGTGTCCCCCTCTGTCCATGGTTCATACTGGCATGCTCTACAGCTCCGTGCGCGTCTACTGACATCTTTCATTTGCTCGCGCATGACCTGTAGCCTCGGCAACGACAACGACTGAGCGCCGCCGCTCTCTGCACGAACTCCGGCGACCTCTCCTCGTAAGTACCAGCCGCCCCTTGCCCTCTGGTTGATACGCCTAGGACCCCCATCGTCTTGCGCATCTAAAGGTGCCTCCCTTTTGTCTTAGCGCGACGCAGAACCTCACCAACGTCGACTAGCAGCCATACCCGACGCGTTCGCGAACTCCGGCGAGGAATCCCCGACGACTCCGAGCGCCCCTTGCCAAGCCACCGCCACGTTGATCTTCACCTCGTCCCTGCGGTTCTGGTGAGCACCCTCTTCCCTCCCCGGGCGACCTAGAACGCCAGCTCCGCCACTGACAGACGCGCCACCGTCAGTCGCCAGGCTATGGTCAGAGCAACGGTAGCCGTTAGATCTGTATCGTAAGGACTAGATTAGATCTGAGCGAAACGTTTTCTCTGAATCTGGCGCGTTGGATCTGACTTGATCTGACGGTGCGGAAGGGTGATCCTGAGCGAAACGGTATCGACCAATAGGATAGCGCCGCGTGGCTAGGGTTTGGTTTAAAAACAGAATTTGAAATTTGATTTATATCCAAATTTGTTTTAGCTATAACTTTTGATCCACACATTCGAATTTGAAAATTTTTATACCGTTGGAATCAGGAGAACAAGCCGTTTCTGTTTATGCAATGTGTTTAATGTTTAGCTTCTGTTAAAATGATTTTATTTGCAGAAACTTGTTTAGGACTAAATTGATTATATGAATTGTTTAGGAAATTGTTTTAGTGTCAAATAAACTTGGTTTAGCAAGTTTTTGACTTGTTTATGATTCAGTACTATGCACTAGCTTGGTTGAGTTTTAAAAATCATCACTTAGCATTTTTGCATGCATGCATATGTATTTTTTGTTTGTTTGTATATGTTGTTTGTAATTTGTTGCTACCATTCTTTGTGTAGACTTTGGTGCTAGTGATTGTGATTGTGAAGAGTGCTACTCTCCCAACTACCAAGGCAAGTGGTACTTCATGAATATTTCTATCCCTATATTTTTTTTCTACAAGCATTAGAAATATTTTGCTAAGTCTTGCATGTTACTATTTTGCCAAATGCCATGTTGGGAAATCCTAAGTAGTTGTAGAATTGCTAGGGAATTTCTAAGTTAAGTTACTATCTATGCCATGCTTAGCCTAGCTAGTAGCAAACAAGGGTTGGTGAAATATACATGCTATGGTGAAAATATTTCTAAGTCTTTGGACTTATGTTTTTCTTAATAAAACAACTAAGTCAATGAATCACCTGGGTGGAATGGGACTTGATTGGTGGTTTTGGTTGAGTGGTTACACAAGGCCCATGGCTATGGTTTACCTTGTGTATCTCACTTGTGGAAAGCCACCCAGGAACAAAGGGATTTTAGAGGCTAAGTGTTGAGAAGCTTCTAGTGCAGCCACTTGGCAATATGGGCTCTGCCTGGATCACATAGGTTGCTAGAACTTAGCCATTTGGACAGTTGGTGGTAGTGGGAATGATAGGTTGGAACGCGTCCATTTGGTCTAAGGGAAGGCTTCTGAAAGGTCCTGTCTTGGTGAAACCAAGTCTGGTGGGGAAAGTGCACAACCTCTGCAGATGGAAAAATCTAAGTACTTAGCCAAGTCCATGGCAATGGACAACATGAGCATCAAGGCATGGAAGCTATCAAGAATCTCATCATTCCAACTTCTAAGTAAAAACTTGTGGGTGAACAAGGGTGAAGGACCTCAATGTCTATTGGTGGTTCCTTGGGTAAAGTTTTGACAAAGAAAAACTTAGTTATTTCAACTAATAGGAAAAACCTATTTTGAGCAAAGCAAGCCAAGCTACACTTAGCCAAAATTGCATATAATATCTAGTCCACTTAAAATATACTAAGGTATCACTTGCCAATACTATTCCAAAGTATTGACCCACTGTGGCTGTAACTTGTGATGTTGCAGGTTACTCTGATGAGGATTAGGTGTCATGAGTCTACACTCAACATGTTTGCCTGTGGCACATGAAGATGAAGACTTATATATGATTACTTATTCAAACTCTTGTATTAGGCCTGTGGCCTTGAGTTGTAAAGACTATGTTTATCTCTGGAATGGATGTAATAAATGACCTTTGTATCTGTGTACTTCATCTTAAACTGTGGATGCTAGCAATGATCCAGGGACTAGCATTGCAATCACAGGGATCCTTTTCCTTTACAAAGGAGGGATCTTACATATAGTTGGTCGTTAAACCTCCTCGATGCCTTCCTCGTTTGCTTCCAAAAAGAGACTTGCTTGTTTTGCCTGAATATTGTGTTTCTTTTGTTAAAACCTTCTTTTGATGTTCAGAACCTGAAACACACATTAAAACCCAAGTTTTCTTCGCTAACAAAGTATTAGCGTTAGGTAAATCTAGAAAACCACCAAATCCAGACGAAAACCATCAATAAAAAACATAAAAAATGTGTCAAATCTCACAGCTATCAGCCGTCTCCACCCTGAACCCTAGGGTTTGGTGGTTGCCGGTGATATGGTGCTCTACCATCCCTATGGTGCTGTGCCATGTCTCTGGTGGCCCTGTGGTGCTACCAGCGTCACTCGTGTTACTGTGGCCGCCGTGCCCATGGCTTGGCGCGGGTTGAAGCACCTTCGGTGCTCTCCGTGCTGCCGTGGACCTCATCGCCGGCCACACTACTTCCTCTTCTATAACCTAGCGAGGACCTCGTGTATGTTCTTCTGCTCCCCCTTATTATTCTCTCTATGTCTCTCTTGTTGTCCTATGTATGCTTATATTGAGGAATCCCTAATTAGGGTTCATCTTTTGTGTTAGGGTTCTGCCCCTTTGTTGTTGTGATTATTAAATATAATGAACGATTTATGAGTAACTTGTGGCGACTAGACTGTGCAGAATTATTGTCTATTGATGGACTTGGAATTGATAATAGTGGCTCTGTTATATGAATTCTTATCTGATATTGGATAACTATCACTTGTAAAATTGGTGATGTTGTGGCTTTGATCTAGATTGAGATCTAGTTATTGGTGATGATTGATTTCTTTTAGTACCGGAACATGTAATTGGCTTCCTATTCAAATACTATTGATGCACTAAGTTGATAATTTCTTTAAGAAAAACAGAATGATTCCTAATTACTATATTAGGAAGATGATTGAATAACTTTTTGAAAGAATTTGATTATGAAATCTCTTTGTAGAATTTGCTTGGTTAGGATGAATCTTTGTGACACCTTCATTTGAATGGTACACAAGATTTCATTTTGATGCTGGGCTACTTTCTATCTATATTCTAGAGTGGCTTTGTGTTAGTAAGAGTTGAAAAACTCTACTGGATAAATTAGCGTATGCTGCTTATTAATTTCATTTGGCCTGTGATGCTGGTCTGAGGCAAAGTTATATAAAACTAAGGTTTTTACCTGCTTCCTCCTTTTGGCGCAAGCTCTTGTGCCTTCGAGGAAGGTCGTGCTCTTCATCTTTGGATGAGTGTGTGGGTCTGCGGTTGAACCTGACCGCAGCCTTCTTCTTTGGCTCCGCAGGAGCTTCTCCGTGGAGCGCAGCTCCAACGAGTCCGAGTATGGTAAGTGCGGACTTATGCATGGCCCTTTTCGGGTCCCCTTCCAGAGGTGGATGGGACGCGAGGTATGCAGTGGCCGCCATGATTGCGGCTTGCGGTGTCTTCGGGATGACGTTGCCATCGGCCTCCATCTCCATGAAGGATGCGTTGAGGGCCCGAGTCACCTCGCGACGCTCCTTGGGGTCCATGTTCTCCATCCGAGAACGGTTCTTATTGCCATGATTGCCATGCGAGCTGGAGCCGATGCCCATGGCGGAGAGCGCAGCACGCTGCTCACTGGACTCCAAGGCTGCTTGCTTGCGCTTGTCAAGCACCTCTTGCATCTTCACCTGCTTCTTGTGCTCCTCGATTAGGAGCATGTGGTATGCCATCAGCAGGTCCCGTGAGGCACCCACGGGCAGGATCTTGTTGCCTGCTACGGCTTCGCGTGCTTGAGCCCATCCCTCCTCGCTGAGGTGGATGATCGGATCAGTGTCGTCCCCGTTGGGTGGGGGGGACTGACTTCTTCTGTTCTCGCCGTTTCTACCCTGCGGGTTGGGTGGCAGATTGTGTTCCTGATCTTGGATGACTGTGGCGCACTGGTAGCGCTCGTAGATCGGGTTGCTGCTACCGCAGCTTTCGGATCCGGAACCGTAGGTCCCTTCATCCGATGGTAGATCGCACAGATCTGAGTTGCAGCTGTTGCTGTCATAGGAATCATCTGTCGATGGTGATGTGCGTAGCACGGGGTGTGGAGCCCATGAAGCAGGCCTGATCGATGGCAGGGGCACCCGCTCTGGGAGGCGGAGAGTGCCGATCTGCCCCACCTGGAAGCAGAAGCTCCCGAAAAAGATCTCGAGTCCGTCGCCAACGGGCTCGAAGTCCTTCAGGGTGGCTGGCAAGTGGGCGGTGAAGTCAAAGGCGCCGAAGAGGAGATGACTCTCCGTCGCCACGGAGTTGTAGATCGCTTTGGTTGGGACCGTCACGATCGCACAATCAGCGCCCCCATTTCCCACAGACGGCGCCAATTGACGAGGTTTAATCTCGTCAATGCCCATTGTTATGGACTTGGGTTTTGGAGAAGATGGGGATGCTGGAGATCACAAAACGGTTAGCAAACAAGCAACACGGGGACACGAGGTTTACCCAGGTTCAGGCCCCCAGAGGGAAAACCCTACTCCTGCTTGTCTTCTCTGATTATGGTGGAAGCGAAGGTTACAAGGTGCGCATATGCAATCTGGCATGGAGGAGTGTATGCGATGGTGTGCGAGAGATTGTAAGAGAGCCTCCTCGTCGTGCCCTCCTGGCCTTTATATAGAGGTAGGCAGGTCCCAGGCACAGATCAAGTCGGTTACAGGTTTTAGGGTTTACCCCTTTGAATTTTCTATCTACTCTAGTCTTGCTCTCCAAGGATCCGAAAGCGTCATGGGCCCTGGCCACCCAAAAATCTTCATGGGCTGGCGCATATTTGCTGTGGGCCTTCCTTGGGCTAGACCAGGTATGCTAAGGTCGTGTACCCGTAGGGTATAACCATGTCAGCTGTGTCGACAACACATAGCATGCAATTAGGTGATTGAGTTGCTTCACTATTTTGTTCATTTGGATCAGATCAAGTGAATCCATTTTCACTACTTATCCTTTTACTAGTTACTATCCTGGTGAAACTTGCCCCTTTGCTATAGCTAGTGATGTTGATCTGAAGCTTTATTTGCTTAGAAGAACAAATATTATACATTGGTGAAGTTTGCCCCTTTAATTTACTCAATGAGGTAAATAGGAACAGTGCACTACACTGTTCACCACTAAGAGTAAAACTAACCAATTAACATTATGTTTCAATTTGAGTTTCTTTTATTTTGCAGGTACAAGGACTATGAAGATAAAAATTTAGTATAGAAATAGATAGGTAGTCTAGGGTTTTTATCTTTCATTGTAATCTTTCATTTATTCTTCTGTAAAGAATCTTTGTAATAATATTCTTATTATTTAATAAAGTTTCATTTTTTTATTTTTTCTGTAATATTGTAATTTGATGTATTTACCTCCCTTTGTATTATTGTAATAGAATAAATAAAAGAAATAAGAATTCCTTTCTTATTACTTTGTTATCTGATCTTAAATTCTCATTATTGTTTAATATATATATAACATAGTCAAACAATATTCCTAAATCATTTTGGAAAACAATTTAATATTACTTCATTTTAATTTTCAAATATTTTCCAAATGATTTAAATTTCAAATTTGAATTCAAATTGTTTCCCCAAAATTCATTAATTCCTAAAGGTCATGCCAAAATTTATAGCAATCACTATACAAAGAGCTAATTCTACCTCTAGATAGTGAAAGAAATTTTGATCTCCTTAGGTTTTTGTTTAGCAAAAAATTTACCCAGATTTTACAGATGAATGCATGAAAATGATCGGATTCGTACTTCTACCCTTTTTGTTTTTTAAATGCTGGGGTGTTAGAGACTTCCCCCCCTTAAATTAAACTTCGTCCCAAAGTTTGTTGATGTGTACCTGAATAGTTCTGGATATGCTTCTCTTAGATCATCTTATTTTTCGCATGTGGCTTCTCTCTCAGGGTGATGTTCCCATTGTACTTTGTAGTATTTAATTCCCTGTTTCTTAACCTTTTCGAGTTCCCTTCCAAAATTTTGCAGGGTTTCTCAACATAGGTAAAATCTGCTTGTAACTCGATCTCTTGATGTGTAACAGTATCATATGGAACCTTACGAAATTTCCGAAGTTGTGATACATGGAAAACATTATGAATTTGAGCCAGTCTTTTTTGGTAACTCTAGAGCATAAGCTATTGTTCTATTCTAACTCAGTATATTGAATGGTCTGAAATATCTTGGACTTAAATTTCCTTTAACTCTGAATCTTTTGACTCCCTTCATTGGACTTACTTTGAGATATATCATATCCCCCACTTCTGGATGACATGATCTTCGACTTTCATCATCATAAATCTTATATCAACTTTGAGCTATCTTCAATCGATCTTTAATAATGTCGATGATGTCTTGATTATCCTTGATATAGTCTAGTGCAAATTCCTTGCTACTACCAGGATCATACCAACATATTGGCGATCTTCACTTTCTCCCGTAAAGTACTTGGTATAGTGCTGCCTTCAGACTACTCTGATAGCTATTGTTGTAGGAAAATTCCGCCAATGGTAGATGATCTTCCCACGAACCTCGAAAATCTAATGCACAAGCTCTAAGCATGTCTTATAAGATTTGATTAGTTCTTTCTGTCTGGCCTCCAGTCTCTGGATGATAGGTTGTGCTGTAATCTAACTTTGAGCCAAGTGCTTCATGTAATTGTTTCCAAAATGCTGAAGTAAATTGATACGTCCATTTTGCATCGCTATTATATATCATAATTTGCTATTATTCATTGATATATTTCATATTAAGAGGTGAGACTTATGTTATTTCATCTATTTTTTCATGTTGGATGATTCTTGGAGGATGAACTGCCGGAGTCAGGATTCTGATGGAAAAACGTTGTCTAGATGCAATTTTCGTGAAGATCAGAAAAATAACAGAAAATATATGGAAAATTATATTTTTATAGAAGATGAAGGAAGCCAGAAGGGGAGGCGGAGTTGGGCCACAGGGGGCCCACACCCCTAGGCGCGGGCCACCCTAGGCCGCGCCACCAGGGGGTGTGGCCACCCTGGCCCACCTCCTGCTCTACCCCTTCGCCTATATCTTCCTCCCGAAACCCTAAAGTTCGGGGAGCAACCATAGAAAGATTCCGCGACCTATGCGGGGCAGAAACTACAGAGAGAGAAAGAGCTCTCTGGCAGACAGATTTCTGCGAGGGAAATTCCTTCCCGGAGAGGGGAGATTGTCGCCATAAACACCGTCATCAAGCTAGAGTTCATCAGGATCATCATCATCATCCATACCACCATCTCCACCATCACCATCATCACCACTCCAACCTGCTGTAACAGTTGTGTTGGATCTTGCATTAGTTCTTAGGGAAAACTTTCCCTGTGTTAATTACTTTTGTAGTTGATGCTCGTGAGTGGAACCATTGAATTATTGTTTATGTTTAGATTGTTATCTAGCATCATATCATCTCTGATGTTGATCCATATGATGTCTCATGAGTAGTTCATTTAGTTCTTGAGGACATGGGATAAGTCATGTTGTTAGTAGTGGAATTGTGTTGAGGTATTATTCAATGGTTAATATTTAAGTTGTGGTGCTATGATTCTAGTGGTCTCATGTGAACGTCGACTACATGATACTTCACCATTTATGGGCCTAGGGGAATGCATTGTGTATTTGGATACTAATTGTGGGGTTGCCGGAGCGACAGAAACCTGAATCCCCATTAGGAAACCTTTGCACAAGGGAGTGTAGGATCTCAAAGTTTAAGGCCGCGGTTAGGTTTTTATATTAATTACTTTCTTGTAGTTGCGGATGCTTGCAAGGGTTTTAATCACAAGTATGTATTAGTCCTAGTAAGGTCAGTACATTAGCATAGGTCCACCCACACAACACTTATCAAACCAGAGAAGATTAATCAGCTATATGAAACGAAAGCACTTGACAATATTCCCATGTGTACTCGAGAACGTTTGGTCTTCATAAGTATAACCACCGGCTTGTCCTTTGCTAAGAAAGGATTGGGACACTTGCTACAATTATTTGCTGTCTTTATTTACTTGCACTTTATTTCCTTACTTTATCAAAACCCCCTAAAATCAGTTTGCTAAGTATTTACGGAGATTTCCTGCTCCAAACCACTAGTCAACACCTTTTGCTCCTTGTTGGGATCGACACTCCTATTTATTGAAAGTACTACGATACACCCCATATACTTGTGGGTCATCAAGACTATTTTTCAACGCCGTTGCCGGGTAGTGAAGCGCTATTGAAGAGTGGATCTTGTAAAGGAAACTTCTATTGTCAGTATTGCTTTTTCTGTTTGTTACTTTGTTTCCAATATAGATAACCCACTTAGTTTCCTATTTGGGAAAGTGATGACCCACAAGTATAGGGGTGTATCGTAGTACTTTCGATAAATATGAGTGTCGATCCCAACAAGGAGCAGAAGGTGTTGATTAGTGGTATGGAGCAGGAAATCTCTGTAAATACTTAACAAACTTATTTTTAGTGGTTTTCTGATAAAGCAACACAACAAAGTGCAAGTAATAAAGAACGAACGCAACAAGTGGCCCAATCCTTTCTTAGCAAAGGACAAGCCGGTGGGAATACTTATAAGGACCAAACGTTCTCGAGGACACATGGGAATTCTGTCAAGTGCTTTCGCTTCAAATAGCTAAGTACTCTTCTTTGGTGTTGTAAGTGTTGTGTGGGTGAACCTGTGCTAATGTACCGACCTTACTTGGACTGATACATACTTTTGATTAAACCCCCTACAAGCATCCTCAACTACAGGAAAGTAATTAAGATATAAACCTAACCACAGCCTTAAACTCTGAGATCCTACACTCCCTTGTGCAACGTCACTCCGACAACCCTGCGATTAGTAGCCAAATACACAATGCATTCCCCTAGGACCATAAATGGTGAAGTATCATGTAGTCGACGTTCACATGACACCACTAGAAGAATAGCACCACAACTTAAATACTAAACCATTGAATAATAACTCAACACAAATCCACTACTAACAACATGACTTCTCCTATATCCTCAAGAACTAGACGAACTACTCACAAGACTTCTGAACATAAACAATAATCCAATGGTTCCACTCACAAGCATCAACTACAATAGTAATTAACACCGGGAAAGTTTCCCCTAAGAACTAAAGCAGTATCCAATACAATTGTTACAGTGGGACAAAGTGGTGATGATGGTGCTAGTGGAGATGATGGTGTGGATGATGATGATCCCGATGAAGCCTAGCTTGATGATGGTGTTGATGGCGACGATCTCCCCTCTCTGGGAAGGAGTTTCCTTGGCAGAAATCTGTCTGGCGGAGAGATCATTCTCTCTCGGTGTTTTCCGCCCCGCAGAGGCGGCGAAAATCTATCTGTGGTCGCTCCCCTGGTGTTAGGGTTCCGTAAGGAAGATATAGGTGAGAGGGCGGAGTCGGAGGCCGAGCAGGTAGGCCACACCTGCCCTAGGCAAGGCCTAGGGGGACCCGCGCCTAGTGGGATGTGGGCCCCCTATGGCCCTTCACCTCCCCTTCTGTATTCCTCTGTCTTCTGGGAAAATATAATTTTCCCATATTTTTCTGGTATTTTCTAATCTTCGGGAAATTGCATCAAAACACCTCTTTTTTCCATTAGAATCCAGACTCCGGCAGTCCATCCTCCAGGAATCATCCAACATGCAAAAACATTAGAAAAGACATAAGTTGTAAGATCCCTCCTTTATAAAGGAAAATGATCCCTGTGGTTGCAATGCTAGTCCCTGGATCAATGCTAGCATCCACAGTTTAAGATGAAGTATACAGAAACAAAGGTCATTATTACAGTCATTCCAGAGACAAACATAGTCTTTTACAGCTCCATGGCCACAGGCCTAGTACAAGAGTTTATTTAAGTAAATAGATAAATAAGTCTTCATCTTCATGTGCCACAGGCAAGCATGTTGAGTGTAGACTCATGACTCCTAATCATCATCAGAATAACCTGCAACATCACAAGTTACAGCCACAGTGGGTCAATACATTGGAATAGTATTGGCAAGTGATACCTTAGTAGAATATTGGTGGACTAGATACTATATGCATTTTGGCTAAGTGTAGCTTAGGCTTGCTTTGCTCAAAATAGGTTTTGCCTATTAGTTGAAAACACTAAGTTTTTCTTTGTCAAAAACTTTACCCAAGGAACCACCAATAGACATTGGTGAACCTTCACCCTTGTTCAACCACAAATTTTTACTTAGAAATTGGGATGAGGAGATTCTTGATAGCTTCCATGTCTTGATGCTCAACTTGTCCAATACCATGGACATGGCTAAGTACTTAGATTCTTCCATCTGCAGAGGTTGTGCACTTTCCCCACAAGACTTGATTTTCACCAAGACAGGACCTTTCAGAAGCCTTCCCTTAGACCAAATGGACGCGCTCCAACCTATCATTCCCACTACCACCAATTGTCCAAATGGCTAAGTTATTGTAACCTATATGATCCAGGCAGAGCCCATATTGCCAAGTGGATGCACTAGAAGCTTCTTAACATATGGCATCTCAAATCCCTTTGTTCCTGGGTGGCTTTCCACAAGTGAGATACACAAGGTAAACCATAGAAGTGGGCCTTGTGTAACCACTCAACATAAACCATTCCTTCCATTCCACCCAGGTGTTTCATTCACTTAGTTGTTTTATTAAGAAAAACACAAGTCTAAAGACTTAGAAATATTTTATCATAGCATGAATATTTCACCACCCTTGGTTGCTACTAGCTAGGCTAAGCATGGCATAGATAAGCATCTTAACTTAGAAATTTCTAGCAATTCTACAACTACTAGGATTTCCCAAGCATAGCATATAAGCAAAAAATAACCATGCAAGACTAGCAAAATATTTCTAATGCATAGTAGAAAAACATAGGGATAAATCATGAAGCACCACTTGCCTTGGTAGTTTGGAGAGTAGCTACACTCCTCACAATCACAATCACTATTTGCACCAAAATCTACACATAAAATCATAGCAACATATCACATACAAAATAAATACAAGCAAAAATATATGGATGCATGCAATATGATATGTGATGATTTTATAAATTCAACAAGACAAGTGCACAATATTGGTTCATAAACAAGTTCAAAACTTGCCAAACAATCTTTATTTGAACACTAAAACATTTCCCAAATAACTAATATACACAAAATAGGCCTACACATGTTTCTGTAAATAAAACCATTTTAACAGAAGAAAAACATTAAAAACATTACATAATTGGAAAGGGATTTCTCTCCTGATTCCATTGATATAAAATTCATCAAATTTGGACGTGGGAATCAAAAGTTATGATTAAAACAAGTTTAAACATTCAATAGATCCAAATTCAGATTTTAAATCAAACTAGCAGACACGCGGCGTGTTCCTATTGGTTGGTACCGGTTCGGGCGGATCGATCAACGAGAGCCACACGATTTAAATGAAGATACACGGCCAGATCTAACGCGTACCCCTTCGCTAAATGAATCTAACGCAGCCGATGGATCCAGATCTAACGGTTGCTGGTCAAGCAACCAAACTCTAGCGGCGCTAGCGGTGGTGAGTGGCGGTGGCGGCTCTGTCCACGGCGGCTCAGTGGATACAGGGGGGTTTGGGGTTATCGGAGATGCTTACCAGATTCGCGGCGGTGTGCTGGAGCTCAACGTGTGGACGGGCAGGGTCGAGGCGCACGGACACAGCAGTACGAGCTCGTCGGAGTTGCTGACGGCGTCGGATGCTCACTGATGGAGTCGAAGACGATGTTCTAGGGCACGAGGATCCAAACAAAAGGCGTTAGCAGGTGCGCTAGATGCAGGCGAACATGTCCGTGTGATTCAGAAACGTAGGGGAACACGAGGCTCACCGAATTTAGTCGCCGGAGTTGGAGACGGCGTCGGGAACTTGCGGTGTTCGATGGAGTCGACGACCTGGGGCAGTATAGGACGAACGAAAGATGTCAGAAGGAGTGCAAGGAGGTTGCGAAGCAGTTCGCGTGAACCAGAGAGGAAGGCGCGCACGGAGCTCACCGGGATTGGTCGCCGGAGTGGGTTCTGTCTGCGGCGGTGTAAGGGCGAATACTGGCAGCCTGGGGGCGCTCTGTGCTCGGGGTCTGGGGGAAAATGGAGAGGGGGCAGAGGGGGTTTAAGTAGCAAGGCCGCGAGCGTGATTCCCTTGAGCATTGATCGTGAATTGAAGCTGCAAATCAATCCAGAAACGGCCGAGTGATTTGGGGGGAGGAACTCGTCGCCGGGGTGGAGATGATGACCGTTGCGTGGGCCGTGTTTGTCAGCGAGAGAAACAGAGGGGAGGTGGGGTCAGGCGGTTAGTCACTCTGCGGGTTTGCTTGCGAGTACAGAAAAACGGTTCGCGGGAGGGGTTTCTGGGCTAGCTGGGTCAGGTTGGGCTGAGTTGGGCCAGATTGGGCTGTTTGCTTATTTTTTTCTCTTTATTCCTTTTCTTTTTCTGTTTGCTTTTCTAAAAATGATTTTCAAACTCCATTTCAAATCAGTTTGATTTCAAACCTTCTCTGGACTTTTGTAAAGTGAATTTTGTATTCAAATAAGTGACAAACCTTTCTGTTTACAAAAACCAACTTGGGTCATTTGAAATATAAAAATAAAACCAAGCCATTAAGAGATATAATAATTGGCATAAACTTGGTTTTATTTCATACTTTGTTTGGAAACTTTATTCAAGCTTTTGAAATCACTTATGTTTGTATTCAAAACACTACTGAATGAATATTTGTATCTTATTCATTAGCAAGTAGCCCAAAGGCTAGAGTATTCATACATAAAATAATGAGCAATATATGCTCCTGTTTTTGAAATGATTTTGAAATGAAACCCTAAATGATCATGGATGCATGGATGATATGCATGAGTTTGAAACATGATTTTAGGGATGTTACATAAGTATTACCTCATAATAAGACATATATCAATGAATAGAGGCAAATTATGATATAGAATGGTGATGTAAATTGGACGTATCAGAAAGCTACTATCACTGCTAGGGTAGTAGATGAACCACCAGTTGTTGAGATATATCCTTTTAAGATACCTACAAGAATTGTTGATCGTGTTATGGATAATTATTATTTTAGAGATGGAACTATCCATCTTGGATATCACTTGCTTTTTATCCATGAATTATGCGAGTTGTTTAAGTGTGCAGGTGTTACAACTAAACAAGTTAAGAAGAAGTTACTCTCTATATCATTGAAAGGAAGAGATTAAGGATGGACAATCTATGGAATGGGAGGAAATAGTACCTCTTTTTTTTCTAAATTCTATCCTACCAGCGAGATTCATAAGGATAGGAATCAAATATATAACTTTTGGCCTCATGATGGAGAGAGTACAACTCAAGCTTGGGGGAGATTGAAGTTACTAATGCTTAAATGTCCTATTTCATGAACTCCCTAATAATATTATTATTAATAACTTTTATGCAAGGCTTTCTCTTCATGATAAAGATTTATTAGATGCTTCTTGTGTTGGATCATTCACACGTATGAAGGAAGAAGCTAAATGGGATCTTCTATACCGTATTCAAGAAAACACTGAAGCATGGGAGAATGACAAAGGAAGAAAGTCAGGTATAAATTATGATTATGAATGCATTAAATCTTTTACGGGAAGTGATGACTTTCATGATATTAGTACTGAGTATGGTCTTGATTCTCAAAGTATTGCCAATTGTTTTAAGGCATTTGCCTCTTATATAGAAATTCACAAAAATAAGTGGGACAAGTACCATGCACCTTATAAAGATGTTGTTAATCATGTTCCTGTTAGAAACACTGAAGTTTGTACTGTTGATCCTATTTTGCCTGAACCCTATATTGAGAAAATACCTTTCCCTGCCAAGGTAAAGGAACATTCTATTATGGCTAATGTGGTTAGCAAAAGTACAAATAAAGCTGTTGAACCTGATGAACAAATAGATATTGAACCTGTAGTAGCCATTGTGAAAGATCTTGTCACTAAAAATGTAGTAGATGGGGACATTATCTTTTGTGAAGATGCTTCTAATATTTTCTCTCATCCTAGTAAAGCTAGGAAAGCTAGTGTCCCTGTTCTTTCTATTAGAATTGGTGATCATTGCTATTATGGTTTATGTGACATTGGTGCTAGTTCTAGTGCTATTCTATGAGCTTCACAAGGAAATTATGCATGAAATTAGTCCTTGTGAACTTGAGGACATTGATGTGGTTATTTACCTTGCTAATAAAGAAACCATCTGTCCCATTGGTATTGTTTGAGATGTGTAAGTTCTTTGTGCTAAGATAAAGTATCCTTCTGATTTTCTAGTACTTGGTAAGGAATCTAGTAAAGCATGTCCTATCATTTTTGGTAGACCTTTCTTGAACACTTGTGGAGCTATTATAGATTATAAGAAGGAGAAAGTTTTAACTAAATTTGATGGAGAATCTTATGAGTTTAAATTTTCCAAGTTTGCCAAAGATCCTTATGAAAATAATTTGCGTAATGAGGATTTTAGGGCTGAACAACCTGCTTCTATTGATCCAGTTTATGACCTTAGACCTCTTTTTGATGATTCTAAGTATGCTCATTCTGATGATAAAGTTGTTTCTTGTGATAGTTATGTTGTCAACTTTATTCAAAGTGCTAATGAAAGTTATTATGAGAGAGGGAAACATGGTTTTATGCATCTCAATAATATTAAGTTTCACCACTTTATGTTGAAAGATTTGAAGTTGCATTTGTTTTGTCTTCCTATGCCAGTGGCCTTTTGTTTCAATAATTCATTTTATTATGAAACCCCCTTGCATAAGAAGTGGGTTAGACTCAAATGTGTTGGATATTTGCTTCTTGATGCTCTCTTTCACTTCAAATCCATATCTCCTATGTGAGCATCATTGAAACTATCATGCCCATCTTAATGGCTATAAAGAAAGAGATTTTTGGGAGACAACCCATTTTAGTTTGTTTTGGTTCTTTGTTTATTTGAGTCTTGGAAGTTATTACCTCAGTAATAACTGTTCCTTATCCTTTTTGTTTGGTTTTTGTATCAAGATCAACCTCTTTTGAGAAGTAGAGGAGTTGCGAAAAGTTGCTGATTTTTGTGCTGTATTGTAAAAATTCGTGAAGGAGCTCAGTATTTAGGATGGAGATGTAATTTTATGTGCTTGTGCCCCAAGTTGTTGTCCAACTTCCGTTAGTTTTGCACTTTTTGATTTGAGCAACAGAAGATTTTTGAAAAAATCAATCTTTACCTGCTGGTATGTTTTGACAGATTTCTGCCATCATTTGCATTTGCCTCTCTTATTGATTTCCTTTCAGATTCTTTTTGGGCTTTTGAAGGGAGTTGCTACAGTAGCTTTGTTTTGATGTATTTCAGTTGAAGTTTGAACCCAAAGTTTTATTGTTTTTGCATACACTAATGGTGCTAATGAAGATTGTGTGAGGCTTTGTATGAAAGGAACGTTCAAGTGTTGAGAGAAGGAATATGCAGAGTCCGTTTCCGAATAGGTAAAGTGCTAGAAATCAAAGGTTCACAAAAAACATTTTTATTTATATTTTTGCTGTTTTATTCCATATGTTAGGTTATGAGTCGAAGAAGACGAGAATAACAGGCTTCATAAGATGCTAGAGGGTTTTCTCATCCTAGACAAGGGAACACCACCACCAACAAAGGAGTAATTCGTCATCAGGTTTTGGCATCCCCTTTGTTTGTTCCAAGCTTGGGGGAGTGCCGTGGTATCACATCATTATCTTTCATATTTTTACCTTTTTAGTAGAGTCATATCTTGAATAGAGAAGTTATTATGTAGGATGGTTTGCATTGTGGAAGTATCTCTCCTTTAGTTGGTTATCTATGTATCCCTTAGTGTGAGTGCCTTTATGAAAGTTTCATCTTTTACTTTTTGCACTTCTTATTTTAGTTTTCAATCTCTATTATATGATTGATCTTGTTGATTAGTATTGGTATCACTTTGGAAGCATCAAGTAAATCTAAATTGGTTTTGGAAAAACAAGATCTAGTCAGTAGCAACACTTTTTGGGGTTTGAAAGGAAAAGAGAAAAGTGCTTACAGGTATTTTATATTGTTTTCCTTCTTTCTTGATTGGATCATTAGCTTAGTATTCTTTATTTAATATCTTTTGTGTCTTCAAGTAAGATTGCATGTTTGACTTTATCACTTGTATGTTTGCTTGTTTCCTTCAATCCTTTTGCTTTCTACCTAGCCTTGCTAGCCAAAAACCTGTACTAAGAGGGAACACTTCTCGTGCATCCAATCCTTTAAACCAAAACTTATGCCATTTGTGTCCACCATATCTACCTATTAGTATCATTGCTATTCCAAGTAAATTCTCAAGCTTCATCTATCTTTCAAATTAAAAATTCTTTTGTTATGAGAAAACAGGTTACTAAAGCTCTCACGAACTTGATGACACACCTTATTTTTATTGCCCCTAATAACCTTGAAACATTGTGTCATCTATGTTGTATATGCTTGCACCTATAAGTTGGGATTAGTAGAACAGTGCTGTCATGGGGAACGCTTTCAACACCTGTAAATATCTACCCCGTTGATATCATGCTCTTTTGTTTATGGATGTCGTCGGTGTGAAATAAAATGGGAGCTTGTAAGTCCATGGAGTTATGTATATGTGTTAGAGAAACGCTTGGGCCGGTATCTTAAGCCATGCCTAATCATGGTGGAAACTTTCAGCATAACCATAGTGAGCAATCTATGAGCATTCTTCTTATATAAAAAAGAGAGAGACATAGAAAAGAGGAAAGAAGAGAAAAAAGCACCATTTTCCCATGGTAAATAAGAAGATTGCTGAGATGCTTATTGTCTGCTTGCCTTGTCATTTTGATATGGGATAGCTCCTGTATCATGTGCAAGGGGTACCCCATTGGCGGTTCTCTATAATACACATGTACTTACTATGACAAGAACTTACTGGTAACTAAAGTTGAGTAGCATGAGGAGCGGCCCTCGGACTCAAGGGACATGAGATTGCCAACTTATATTTCGTCAAGCATATACTCCATCTTTGTTCACTTTAACCTTAATCACCTCAAGATGCTTATGATAGGGCAATGAGAGCTCAAAGCTAGTAAGTACCATAATCTTTTGGAAGCTCTTTATGAAATTGAAATCCCTGCTTCCCTCTACGAAGGGCCTTTCTTTTACTTCTTAGTTGAGTCAGTAAACCTATTCCTCTCTATATCCATCAAGCATTTGAGTTGTTGTATTTTAATCATTCATATGATGATTTATTCAATCATGTTTCTCATCTTTCTTGTTTTGCACAAAACTCTTATCTAAATGAGTATTACTTTGAAAGCCATCATTATGAAAAGCCTTTTATGTTTGAGCAAAGAGTACTCCTGTTATAAACTTCTTTACAAAAGCTTTGCTTGAAAATTGTTTGTCAACTCTTCTCTGACCAAGAATAAAGTTTGCCATTACCAATTATGATTTATCTTTATTCATTTTTATTGTGACTCCCATACTCGTTGCAAGTTAAGTTATATAATGGTGAGTTGCTTTCTATTATGAGTTGTGTATTGGTAAGTGTGATGCTTCTTGTCTGTATTCTTTTTATCGACACTTCACTCCATAAATCCGTGGACATGTTTACTGAGCTCAGCTTTCGCTTAGGGACAAGCGAGGTCTAAGCTTGGGGGGAGTTGATACGTGCATTTTGCATCACTATTCTATATCATAATTTTCTATTATTCATTGATATATTTCATATTAAGAGGTGATATTTATGTTATTTCATCTAATTTTGCATGTTGGATGATTCTTGGAGGATGAACTGCCAGAGTCAGGATTCTGATGGAAAAACGGTGTCTAGATGCAATTTTCGCGAAGGTCGAAAAAATACCAAAAATATATGGAAAATTATATTTTTCTAGAATACAAAGGAAGCCAGAAGGGGAGGCGGAATTGGGCCATAGGGGGCCCACACCCCCTAGGCACGGGCCACCCTAGGCTATGCCACCAGGGGGTGTGGCCACCCTGTCCCACCTCCTGCTCTGCCCCTTCGCCTATATCTTCCTCCCAAAACCCTAAAGTTCGGGGAGAGACCACAGAAAGATTCCACCGCCTGTGCGGGGCGAAAACTACAGAGAGAGAAAGAGCTCTCCGGAAGACAGATTCCTGTCGGGGAAATTCCTTCCCGGAGAGGGGAGATCATCGCCATCAACACCGTAATCAAGCTAGACTTCATCGGGATAATCATCATCATCATCCATACCACCATTTCCACCAGCACCATCATGACCACTCCATCCCGCTGTAATTTGTCTTGGATCTTGCATTAGTTCTTGGGGAAACTTTCCAGGTGTTAATTACTTTTGTAGTTGATGCTTGTGAGTGGAACCATTGAATTATTGTTTATGTTCAAATTGTTATCTATCACCATATCATCTCTGATCTTGATCCATATGATGTCTCGTGAGTAGTTCATTTAGTTCTTGAGGACATGGGAGAAGTCATGTTGTTAGTAGTGGAATTGTGTTGAGGTATTATTCAATGGTTAATATTTAAGTTGTGGTTCTATTCTTCTAGTGGTGTCATGTGAATGTCGACTACATGATACTTCACCATTTATGGGCCTAGGGGGATGCATTGTGTATTTGGCTACTAATTGTGGGGTTGCCAGAGTGACAGAAACCTGAACCCCCATTAGGAAACATTTGCACAATGGTTAATATTTAAGGCTGTGGTTAGGTTTTTATCTTAATTACTTTCTTGTAGTTGCGGATGCTTGCAAGGGGTTTAATTACAAGTATGTATTAGTCCTAGTAAGGTCAGTACATTAGCACAGGTTTAGCCACACAACACTTATCAAACCAGAGAAGATTAATCAGCTATATAAAACGAAAGCACTTGACAATATTCCCATGTGTCCTCGAGAATGTTTGGTCTTCATAAGTATTACTACCGGCTTGTCCTTTGCTAAGAAAGGATTGGGCCACTTGCTGCAATTATTTGTTGTCTTTATTTACTTGCACTTTATTTCCTTGCTTTATCAAAAACCCCTAAAAATCCATTTGCTAAGTATTTACAGAGATTTCCTGCTCCAAACCACTAGTCAACACCTTCTGTTCCTCGTTGGGATCGACACTCCTATTTATCAAAAGTACTATGATACACCCCCTATACTTGTGGGTTATCATAAACACAATCCTCTATCCGATACAATCTTCTTGGGTACTCCGTGCTTACTCATATCTCTTTGACATAGATCTCCACTAATTTCTCGGCATTATCCTTTTGGTTTACTAGAATAAAATGTGCACTTTTTGTGAATCTGTCCATAATCACCCATATCATATCCTTTCGTTTCGGTGTCATGGGTAGTCCTATGATAAAATCCATACCAATTTCTTCCCACTTCCATTCTGTATTTTCCAAAGGTTATAATGGTCCTGCTGGACTTTGATGTTCTGATTTCAGATGCATATTTTGCAATATCTCTTTTCATGTTATTCCACCAAAATAGTTCCTTCAAATCCATGTGCATCTTTGTACTTCCTGGATGTATAAAGTATGGCGTTTCATGTGCTTCCCAGAGTATCACCTCTCGAATTTCTGGTACATCTGGTACACAAAGACGATTTTGGAGCCATAAAGATCTGTAATCTCTGATACGCCCAATTTGCATCACCATTCTATATCATAATTTACCTATATTCATTGATATTTGTCTTATTATGAGGTATTACTTATGGATTTTCATCTGTTTATGCATGTTGGATGATTCCTGGAGGATGTACTACCAGCGTCTGGATTCTGATGGAAGAGAAGGCGTTTTGGTGCAATTTCGCGAAGATCAGAAAAATACCAGAAAAATATGGAAATATATTATTTTACCAGAAGAAGAAGGAAGCCAGAAGGAGGGATGGAGATGGGACTCAGGGGGCCCACACCCCCTAGGCGCGGGCGCGCCGAGGGCAGGTGTGGCCCAACTGCCGAGTCTCCGACTCCGCCCCTTCGCCTATATTATACCTTCGAACCCTATGGCTCAGGGATCGACCACACATAGATTTCCGCCGCCTCTGGGGGGCAGAAAACACCAAGGGAGAAAGATCTCTCTGGCAGACAGATTTCTGCCGGGGGAATTCCTTCCCGGAGAGGGGAGACCATCGCCATCAACACCGTCATCAAGCTAGGATTCATCGGGATCATCATCATCATCCACACCATCATCTCCACCAGCACCATCATCACCACTTCGTCCTGCTGTAACAATTGTGTTGGATATTGCTTCAGTTCTTAGGGGAAACTTTCCCGGTGTTGATTACTATTGTAGTTGATGCTTGTGAGTGGAACCATTGGATTATTGTTTAAGTTCATAGTGTTATCCATTACCATATCATCTTTGATCTTCATCCATATGATGTCTCGTGAGTAGTTCGTTTAGTTCTTGAGGACATGGGAGAAGTCATGTTGTTAGTAGTGAATCTGTGATGAGTTATTATTCAATGGTTTAGTATTTAAGTTGTGGTGCTATTCTTCTAGTGGTGTCATGTGAACGCCGACTACATGATACTTCACCATTTATGGGCCTAGGGGAATGCATTGTGTATTTGGCTACTAATCGTGGGGTTGCCGGAGTGACAGAAACCTGAACCCCTGTTAGGACACCTTTGCACAAGGGAGCGTAGGATCTCAGAGTTTAAGGTTGCGGTTAGACTTATATCTTAATTACTTTCCTGTAGTTACGGATGTTTGCAAGGGGTTTAATCACAAGTATGTATTAGTCCTAGGAAGGGTGGTATGTTAGCACAGGTTCACCCACACAACACTTACAAATACCAGAGAAGAGTACTTAGCTATTTGAAGCGAAAGCACTTGACAGAATTCCCATGTGTCCTCGAGAACGTTTGTTCCTTATAAGTATTTCCACCGGCTTGTCCTTTGCTAAGAAAGGATTGGGCCACTTGCTCCGTTTGTTTGTTACTTCTGTTACTTGCTCTTTCTTTTGTTGCCTTGTCAGAAAACCACTAAAAATCCGTTTGCTAAGTATTCACAGGGATTTCCTGCTCCATACCATTGTTTAGCACCTTCTGCTCCTCGTTGGGATCGAGACTCCTATTTATCAAAAGTACTACGATACACCCCCTATACTTTTGGCTCATCAAGACTATTTTCTGGCGCCATTGCTAGGGAGTGAAGCGCTATTGAAGAGTGGAACTGGTAAGGGAAACTTTCACTGTGAGTATTGCTCTTGTTACTGCTTGTTACTTTGTTTCCAATATGGATAACCCACTTGTTTTTCTGTTTGGGAAAACTACTACCACTGCTAGGGTAGTAGATGAACCACCTCCTATTGAGATAGATCCTTTTAAGATACCTACAAGTATTATTAATCGTGTTATGGATAATTATTATTTTGGGGATGGAACTGTCCATCCCGGTGATCACTTGCTTTTTATCCATGAATTATGCGGCTTTTTAAGTGTGCAGGTATCACAACTGAACAGGTGAAGAAGACGTTACTCTCCATATCCTTGATAGGGAGAGCTGAAGAATGGTATAAGCTGCTGAAGAATGGACAATCCATGGAATGGGAGGAGATGTCATCTCTCTTTTACTCTAAATTTTATCCTCCCAGTGATATTCACAAGGATAGAAATCTTATATATAACTTTTGGCCTCTTGATGGAGAGAGTACAGCTCAAGCTTGGGGGAGATTGAAGTTACTAATGCTTAAATGTCCTATTCATGAACTTCCTAACAATATTATTCTCAATAACTTTTATGCTAGGCTTCCTCTTCATGATAAAGATTTACTAGATGCTTCTTGTGCTGGATCATTCACACGTACGAAGGAAGAAGCTAAATGGGATCTCTTAGACCGTATTCAAGATAACATTGAAGCTTGGAAGAATGACAAAGGAAGAAAGTCAGGTATAAACTATGATTATGAATGCATTAAATCTTTTATGGGAACTGATGACTTCCGTGATATTAGCAATGAGTTTGGTCTTGATTCCCAAAGTATTGCCAAATTTTTTAAGGCCTTTGCCTCTTACATTGAAATTCCCAAGAAGAAGTGGAATAAGTACCATGCTCCGTATAAAGATGTTGTTAGTCATGGTCCCGTTAGAAGTACTCAAGTTTGTACTACTAATCATATTGTGCCTGAACCTCATGTTGAGAAAATGCCTTTCCCAGCTAAGGTAAATGAGTATTCTATGATTATTAGAGCAAATAACAAAGGTACAATGAAAACTATGGAGCCTGGTAAGAATTTGAGTGATGAACCTGTGGTAGCTATTGTGAAAGACACTGTCACTAGAAATAGAGAGGATGAGCACATTGTCTTCTGTGAAGACACTTCTAATATTATCTCTCATCCCAGCAAGGCTAGAAAAGCTAGTGTTCCTGTGCTTTCTGTTAAAATTGGTGAACATTGCTACTATGGTTTATGTGATATTGGTGCTAGCTCTAGTGCCATTCCTTATGAGCTTTACAGGGAAATTATGCATGAGATTGGTCCTTGTGAGCTTGAGGACATTGATGTGGTTATTCAACTTGCTAATAAGGAAATCATTTGCCCCATTGGCATGGTAAGAGATATGGAGGTTCTCTGTGGTAAGATTAAGTATCCTGCTGATTTTCTAGTGCTTAACTCAGCAGCTAGCAAAACTTGTCCTATCATTTTTGGTAGACCTTTCTTGAACACTTGTGGAGCTATTATTGATTGTAAGAAGGACAAAGTTTTAACTAAGTCTGATGGAGATTCTTATGAGTTTAACTTTTCCAAATTTGCTAAAGATCCTTGTGAAAATAGCTTGCCTAATAAAGATTTCAGGATGGAACAACTTGCTTCTATTGATCCAGTCTATGACCTTGGACCTCTTTTTGGTGACTGTAAGTATGCTTATTCTGATGATAAAGTTTTTTCCAGTGACAGTTATATTGTCAACTTTATTCATTGTGCTACTGAAAGTTATTTTGAGAGAGGGAAACATGGTTTTATGCATCTCAATGATGTTAAGTTTTCCCGTTTTATGTTGAAAGCTTTGAAGTTGCATCTGTTTTGTCTTCGTATGCTTGTGGCCTTTTGTTTCAACAATTCGTTTTCTCATGATACCCCCATGCATAGGAAGTGGGTTAGGCTCAAGTGTGTTGGTTATTTGCTCCTTGATGCTCTCTTTCACTTCAGATATATATATCCTATGTGAGCATCTTTGGAAGTTTCAAGCCTAACTTAAAGGCATTAAAGAAAAGTACTTATTGGCAGATAACCCAAGAATTTTGTCGATTCTTGGAAGTTACTACTTCAATAATGACCGCTCCTTATCCTTTTTGTTTTGGTTTTTGTGTCAAGTTCAACTACTTTTGTGAAGTAGAGGAGTTGTGAAAAGTGGCTTTCCTGGGACAGATTTTTGTGCTGCATTGTACAAATTCCTGAGGGAGCGTAGTACTTCGGATGGAGCTGAATTTTTCTGAGCTTGTTCTCCAGGTTGTTACCCAACTTTCATCAGTTCTGCACTTTTTGATTTGAGCAATAGAAGGTCTTTGAAAAAATCAATCTTTACCTGCTGGTCTGTTTTGACAGATTTCTGCCATCATTTGCATTTGCCTCTTACAAAAGCTTTTGTTTTAATGGGTTTTCAGTTGAAGCATTTACCAAAGGTTTATTGTTTTTGCTTACACTAATGTTGTCATTAAGTTTGTGCAAGGGTTTTGTATGAAGGAAATTCTCAGGAGAAAGAGAAAAGGAATCTGCAGAGTTCGTCTTTGAATAGGTAAAAGTGGTGAAAACAGAAGGTTCGTGAAACTCCAATCTTTTTATATTTTTGATGTTTTTAATACATAAGGGAAGTTACGAGAAAAAACTTAAGAGGAAACGGAGCCCGGGGTGGACAAACCCACCCCAGGCGTGGGCCCAGCCTAGCCACGCCCGAGGGTGTTGTTCGACCCACCAACTCCGTCTCCGCCTCGTTTCCATGTCAAAACCTTCCTTATGCATTGAAACTTCATAATATATAACCCCCCCGGATCCCCCGAGGTTCTTGCATCGTGTTCTCGTCGTGTTTTCGTTTCGATCTGTTTTTGTCAGGAAATCTTCTCAAGTTTAGAGCACCATGTCCTCCGCCAACGACAAAGGCATGAAGCCCGAGGAAGAAGAACCTCAAGTCCCCAGGAGGAAGAGATTTCAGCAGGATATGAAGGTGACATGGAGGAGGACAAGCAACCAGACACTCGCGCTACCGTCGCAAGCATTGGTTTGGTGGCGCGACCTACCAAGCTTAAGAGGATAGCACGGATGTCTACAGGAGGGAAATCTCGACGTCATACTCTCTCTCCACGATCATCTCTTCCACGTAACAAGAGACCCTTCCATACACTTATACATGAGTATCAATATAAACATGTGGCCAAAGGGAATTTGCCCTTGGTTTGGGATGTTCCTCGTTCTAACAATGCAGAGAAGGATCATGCTAAGGATGAAGAGTGGGGAAATAATAACAAGAACTGGGACTCTCAGACTAACATGATCATGAACCGTATAGACCAAAACTCGGAGCTAATCCGTACTCTTACTTTTGATTTCAAGGAGTTGAAGAAACATATTGAGGAGCTTATCAAGAGAACACCACAACCATCGAAGGAGTAATTCGTCCTCAGGTTTGGCATCCCCTTGGCTTGTTCCAAGCTTGGGGGAGTGCCGCGGTATCACCACCATTATCTTTTATCTTTTACCTTTTTAGTGAATTCATATCTGTGGTAGAGAGGTTATCTTATAGTTTGGTTTGCATGTGGAAGTATCTCTCATTTAGTTGATTATCTAAGTATCCCTTGGTGTGAGTGCCTTTATTGAATATTAATGAGAAGTCTCATCTTTTACTTTTTGCACTTCTTATTTTTAGTTTGCAATCTCTATTATATGATGGATCTTGTTGATCAGTATTGGCCCCAGTTTGGGATCATCAAGTGGATCTAAATTGGTTTTGTCAAACCAAGTTCTGGTCAGTGGCATTAGTTTGAAAAAAAAGAAAGAAAGAAAAAAAAAGCTCACAGGTATTTGGTATCTTTTGTTTTCTATCTTGTTGGCTCATAAGTTTAGTATTCTTTATTTAAGATTCTTTTGTGTCTTCAAGGAAGATTACATGTTTAGCTTTATTACTTGTATGTTTGTGTTGGGGAGGTGACCCCAGATAGGGTCAAGACAGGGGAAAGACGAAAGGAATCTCCCTTGTCATGAGCCGAGTTACTATTTGTATCGGCCGAGTCATGTAAGAGTCGGCCGAGATAAGCGAGGCCATAACCGCCACAGAATGAGTAACACCTTATCCGGCCGAGATATGAGTTAAGTCGGTCGAGCGAGTCTGGCTAACTTGAATGCAGATGAAGGCCAAGCCGAGTTATGCGAGGCAAGGCCGAGTAACACGAAGCTTGCAGGAGAAGGAGGAGCCTATGGTCAAACCCTAGTCGCTAGCTAGGAGGAATCTGAACAGAGCCAAGCACAAAGGACAAGGAGCAGAGCGGCAGAAGGGCAGAAGAGGGTCACGGAGGTGACAGTCAGGGAGCCCGAGGCGCTTATGTGAAGCTCTATGGAACATTGCCGTCAATAGAAGGGGGACACGGAAAGGAGGCCGCCGAGTTACCATATTGGGACAAGCATATTCCAAGAATATTCTTGCCACGTCAGCCCTAAGAGGAACCAAGGAACCCCTTTATAAGGGGAGACGCGGGCTCCTGAGAAGGGATCGATTCATTTATACGCCGTAAGGCTCGTGTAGTAGCTCTCTTCTTCCTGAAAACAGCTCGAGGAGCATTTGTAGTCCTTGTGAGGAGAAATAAAGATCTACATGTTAGTCATTTGAGTGTAGAAATCACTACATCTTCCCTCCCCGGATCCCTCTAGCATCCATTGGCCCCATACTTTAGCCTACCCATGGGATCTGCCGTGCCACAACCACGATAGTTGGCGCCCACCATGGGGCCAGCAGCGGTGCTAGCTGGAGTCAAGATCCGAACGGGAAACTTCATCCACACCGGTGAGCGCGTTGTCTCTGGCTTAGTCCAGAGATTTGATCTCTGGGACTATGTCAGCGATAACACAAGCAGCTTCAGGAGGAAAGCACCTCCGCGCAATGACGTCTTCATCAACTTGGGCACGCACAAGGTCTACGTCGGCGTCGACACCTCCTGTGTTTATCCTCACCAAGTTGTTGATGCAGGAGAGCCTCCCCTCAGTGCCGCTAACGGTCCGCATGGAGCGCACCTCGTCGGCAGCGTCGAGGTGATGGTCGCAGTCGCGGTACAGGCGGCAGGAGCAGGCGCCGAATCAAGCAAGGACCCAGCGGCAGGAGGACAGGTGACCACGAAGCAAGCAACTCCACAGCCCACCGAGGTAGATCCGTCGGCAGCCAAGTCAGCCGAGGTGCATGAGACAACCCCAAAGGCAGCAAGGGTAAGATGGCCACCTCTGGAAAGACCAGAGAATATACTCCAGGCAACTATAGATAATCTAACCACGCCTGTGGCGCCGATACTTGATCCGGCTAATGCTCAGGCAGAGTTAGAAGAGACTAGGCAGAAAGTAATGGTAGATGCAAAAAAGGTGTCGGCCTTGCGGGAGTCCTTGAACAGGACGCTGCGAAAATATGCTAAGGCAAACAAACTAGATGTTGCCCCCGAGCAGGTAGATGAATTAAAATTGAGAGGAAAAAACCTCATGAATGATATCAACAAAGAGTATGAGACTCATAAGGCAGACTCAGTTGATCTAAGCTTGCCGAGGTATAGCACCCCGAGAAAGAACCTAAGGGCAGCAAATGTCGCTGCATTGGAGTTAGAAGGATTAATCGGCGAAGCCTGGCAGAAACAGCAAGAAAGAGCGAATGAGCTGGTACGCATTGCGAACCAGCAGAATGAAGAAATGCTTAGGGCTGACCCGGCAAGACCGGGAGCCTCGCCTATGGTTCATTCGGCTGGAGCAGCGCCCGCACTATCAACGGCAGCAGCATCCTCGCCCGAAAACAACACGCGAAAAGATAGATAAGTAACTTCAAAAAAGAAATAAGCAAATTGTTCCGTATGACCCGGCAGTAGCCAGAAAGGTCAATGAAAACAGAGGCAATGGAAGCCGAGCTAACAGTGGCGATAGAAATCCCGGACGTGCCAACAAAGGCAACAGAAGCCGATGTAATGGAGACCTCGGAAGAGGAAATCATGAGAACAATAACCCGGCAGAGGGAAGGAGAGACCCACCGCCCGAACCTGAGCCGAGGTATGAGCCTCGGCACGAGCGAAAAGTAAGACCAGCTCACCATAATCAGGCAAATGAGATATATAATGATGGTTACTCAGACATGGAGTATGCAGGACATGGTGGGAATAACCATTATGGAATACAGGAAAAAATCATTTACAGAAACTTGCCGTCAAATGATGCAAGGTTAAAACTCGATAGGTTATATCGGTCCGAGTTATTGGAGGAACAGGGTCCACCTGGTCCGACGTGTTTCGGACCTCGGATCATGGGTGAACCACCAGTGCCGAACTTTCAACTGGCAAGGGGCACTAAAACATACAATGGGAGCACAAAACCACAGGATTGGTTGATTGACTATGCCACTGCAGTGAAAATTGCTAGTGGAAACTTACGATGGGCAGTGAGATACGTCCCATAGATGCTGGAAGGACCAGCCAGAGTGTGGCTGAATAATCTGCCAGCAGGCAGTATCAACTGTTGGCTAGATTTTGAAGAGATGTTTGTCAGCAACTTCACCAGTACCTATAAAAGGCCAAACAGGCCCCAACAGCTTGCTATGTGCAAGAAGAGGCCGGATGAAACATATAGAGAATTCTTGACTCGGTGGTGTAACCTCAGAAATTCATGCGAAGGAGTCATAGAGTCTCAAGCGATAGCTTGGTTTGCTCAAGGATGCCGATATGGGAGTGTACTATGGCAAAGGATGCAAAGAGATATGCCGACTACATTGGCAGAGAATATCAGGATAGCATATTTGTATACTTTAGGGGATCCGACGCAACCAGAATTAATGTCGGCAGAACATCAGGAGCACCAGGATCAATACACAAGAGATGCAGCCGGATCATCGAGGCGCAACGAGTTCCGAGGTAGAAGAAGGGAGGAAATACCGGATTACAGATATGCTTCCAATCAGGTGGCAGTAGTAGTACAAGATCAGCCGAGTCACGGAAACAGTCAGCGACAAAAAAATGGTCCTCAGCAATGGACACCGAGGAATGAAGGGAAGAGATAGTGGACACCAGAACAGAAGAAGCAGTAGCAGGAAAGGCCGAAATACACGTTTGATTCCATGTTGGATCAACCGTGTAAGTTTCACACTCCAAACCCGGCAAAGCCGGCTAATCATACAACTCGTCAATGTGCTTGGATGAAAAATGCAATAGGGAACCCGACGGGTATGCAAGCGCCTCCTCATCAAGCGCATCAGTAGCAACAACCACAGTTAACTGGAGCAAATGTGCAGCAGTTAATGTTACCCCCACCTCCTCCGAGGTATGATAACTCGGACCGGAGATATGCCGTGCATCAAGTGATAAATTAGGGTCAGGATGGAAGGACAAACCCCGGAAACAACAGACGTAATGATTACAGGGAGCATCATCAGTCATATTGTGTGTTCACAACAGAACAGAAAGATAGACAAAGTGTACAACGCCGGCATATGGAAGTAAATGCTGTTATGCTGGCGGTACCAAGGTATGTGCCTTGGTCAGATCAGGAAATAACCTAGAGCATAAAGGATCACCCGAAAATAATGCCGAATCCAGGGCCGTATGCACTCGTACTAGATCCGACATTTGTCGGGCCCAACATTAATGTGAAATTTTCAAAAATACTCATTAACAATGGGAGCAGTATCAACATCATGTACAAAGATACGATGCATAAACTCGGAATAGCATAGAATATGCTGCAATCCACAAGAACCACATTCCATAGAATAGTGCCAGGACTTTCGTGCGAACCCATTGGGAAAGTCCGAGTAGATGTATTATTCGGCACAAGGGAGAATTGCAGAGCGGAAAATTTGGAGTTTGAAGTGGTGGACCTAGAAAGCTGCTATCATGCTTTACTCGGACGGCCAGCATTGGCCAAATTCATGAGTAGCTACCACATTAATTATTTGAAAATGAAGTTACCCGGGCCACAAGGGTTGATAACAGTAGCCGGAGATTACAGGAAGTCGATGGAATGTGCTTCGGCCAGATCAAACCTGGCCGAGTTGTTGGTGATTGCAAGAGAAAAAAGAAGAATTCAGGAGGTAGCGGCTCTCGCTCAGTCAGCACAGCTGAATATGCTGGCATTAGCCAACCCACATGGAAGCATTTCTTTCTAGCCGACCAAAGAGACAAAAAAGATCCAGATAGATGAGCAATTCCTAGAGCGCACCAGCACGATTGGTGCCGGCCTAGATGCCAAATAGGAAGGCGAGCTCACCAACTTCCTCCGTGAGAATCGGGATATCTTTGCATGGTCAACTCAAGACCTACAAGGTGTGCCGAGGGATTTGACTGAGCACTTTTTGCAGATAAGGCCAGGAGCAAGGCCGTGAAGCAACCTCTCCGCCGCTTCGCCGAAGATAGGAGAAAAATAATAGGGGATGAGATAGCTCGGCTCCCTGTGGCCGGGTTCATCATGGAAGTGCTTCATCCGGATTGGCTATCAAATCCAGTGTTAGTAGAAAAGAAAAAGGATAACCCAAATGTAGCCGTCGTATGGCGAATGTGTATTGATTACATGAACCTAAACAAGGCATGTCCCAAAGATCCTTTTCCTTTACCTAGGATAGACCAAGTCATTGATTCAACCGCTGGTTGTGAGCTGTTGTCATTTGTAGACGCGTATTCTGGTTTTCACCAGATACCGTTAAATCCGGCCGATCAAATAAAGACTGCGTTCATTACCCCGTGCGGGGCTTATTGCTATCGCACCATGCCATTTGGCCTGCGTAATGCAGGAGCAACATACCAGAGGTTCATGCAAAAGTGTCTACATGACCAGATAGGAAAAAATGTACAAGTATATGTAGACGATGTGGTTATAAAAACCAAAGAGAGCAAAACGCTCCTAGATGATATTCAGCAAACATTCGCAAACTTGAGAAGGTTCCGAATGAAGCTAAACCCAGAAAAATGTACCTTCGGTGTGCCGGCTGGAAAATTACTCGGTTTCCTCGTATCCAGCTGAGGTATAGAGGCCAATCCAACTAAAATCCAAGCAGTTGAAAAAATGGAATTCCCGAAGTGTCTAAAGGATGTACAAAAATTCACGGGCTGCCTGGCCTCGCTGAGTCGATTTGTATGTCGGCTGGGGGAAAAAGGGTTACCTCTATATCAACAGATGAAAAAGTCTGATAAGTTCATTTGGACACCACAGGCAGATAATGCATTTCATGAGTTAAAAAAGATGTTGGTCACAGCACCAATCTTGGCCTCTTCACTGTCAAAAGAACCTATGTTACTTTATGTAGCTGCCACTAACAGAGTGGTAAGTGTGGTGGTTGTTGTGGAACGGAATGAAGGGGATAATTCAATACAAAGGCCGGTGTTGTAAGGGTCCCAACCTTAGATAAGGTAGAGATCCCTGTGTTTACAATGCTAGTCCCTGGATCAATAGCTAGCATCCACAGTTAAGATGTAATATCAAGGAACAAAGGTCATAATATAACTTTATAACCAGGAATAACATAATTTTATTACATCTTACATAGCTCATTTGGCTATTACAATACATTGCAGCAGAATATCTATAAGCATGGGGTCCTTCATCTTCAAAGTGCCACAGGCAAACATGTTGGTTGTAGACTTTGTAATCCTAATCAATCAACTTCACTAATATTCAATCAAACCTGCAACATAGCAAGTTACAGCCACAAGGGTCAATACATTTGAATTGTATTGGCAAGTTTCACTACTATGTAGAATATAAGTGGATCCTATCACTACATGCATATTTGGATGAGTAGAGTTTTAGGCTCATTTGTAGAAAGCAATAATTTATCCTATCTTTTCAAAATGGTTTTGTTCCTTTTGTCAAATCTTTCTGAACTCCTTGGTAAATCCCCAAGTGTTCTAGTCCTTGTCAAAACCTCTTGAGCTCCTTGGTAAATCCCCAAGTGCTTCAAGTTTTTATCAAAATCTCTTGAGCTCCTTGGTAAATCCCCAAGTGCTTCAAGTTTTTATCAAAATCTCTTGAGCTCCTTGGTAAATCCCCAAGTGCTTCAAGTCTTTTGTTGTCACTTAAAAGTTTTCTTTTTAGAAATTAGAATGTCGAGATTTCCCATAGCTTCAAACTTTAGTTGCTCAGTATTGTCCATAACCGGGGACACGGCTAAGTACTTAGATTTTTATCTTCTGCAGAAGTTGTACACTTTACCCACATGACACACTCTCATCTTGTTGCCACCAGTGGCCGCTGGATTGGTACTCACCAAGATGGAGTACTGGCAGATTGAGAATGTGACGAAGTCTTTCCAAAGGGTCCTCCCATACACCATTGCTAGCTTGTCTTCAGTACCCATGTGGGATTCCAAGTTCCCTCATTTTCAGTAACCTGAAGACAATGCATGGGTCTTCCCAATGTAGTTGACTAAGCCAGAGCCATATGTAGCATGTGGCTATACACGAAAGCCACAATTGGAGAAACATGTTCAATCTCTAAGTTCCTGGGTGGTTTTCTTTTGGTGCACAACACAAAGAGATTTCCATAGACATGGTTCCTTTAGTTGCCACCTTCTCAAAAACTCAAAGTATCCTTGTCCACCCAGGTGGTTCATTGAGTCCTTGTTTTATTATATAAAACATAAGTCTTTTTCTCAACTTCATAAAATCTCAACATGTGTCTCTTCTCAAAATTTGTAGCATGGCTAAGCATTTTACAACTACATTGTTTTCACTAAGTAATGTATAGGGGAATCCTATTAGGATTTAGCATAGCATAAGTATAGAAATTCTTTTCATGCATGTTTCAAAATCCACTAAGTATAATGAAAATAGTAGGACTTTAGATGATAGTGTCACTTTCCTTTTTGGTAGGGAATGATGGTTCACTTCTTGATCTTGCTAGTTTCACACTTTTCTAACTTCACTACAAATCAATCAAGCAAACACAAAATCAACTAGCATTCCAACCAATACTCAAACAATCAAACACACATAAAATCATAGGAACTAAGTCATGCATGCAAGCATGCAAAAAATAGTTTTATTTGCAAAGGTGGTTTCCACTAGGCTCTATACATTGTAAGGTTCAAAGTGGTCATTTTTCAAAGTGGCAAAGTCATTTGCAAAAGGGTTTTTAGCTATAAACCATTTTCTAAATCAAATCATTATTTCATGTGGTGGAAAATGTTTTTATCAAAGCAACAATTTTATATTGTTCACCAAATAAGTTGCTAGTTCACAAAACTTGGTGTTTAGGGTCAGTAGGTTTGATCCAAATCATTTTCCCAAAGTTTTTATTCCAAAAACATTTTCATAGCAAAATCAATACTTTTATTTGACTAGAAATAGGCTAATTCAATTATTAAATCCTAATCTTCACCAAATACATTTTTAAATCCACAAGTTGGTTCCTAAGGTCAGTAGGTTCACCACAAATCAATTTGCAAAGATTTTAACCCTAAAAACATTTCGGAAAATTTTTTATCACCTAAACAAGCATACAAATGTTTCTGCAAAAACAAAATTTTTACCAGAGGCTTTTTACTAAACAAATTGCATGGTTGGCTAGGGCTTGTTCCACTGATTCCATTGATATAAAGTTTGCAAATTTTAGACGTGTGGATCAAAAGTTACAAGGGTTTCAAGTTTGCATCTAAATCTGATTTCAAAATTCTGTTTTAAATCGTCTGGTGCCACGCGGCGTGATGCTACTGGTCGATACCGATTCGCGGGTATCGGCCTCTGCGGGGCGTTGGATCTAAATAGATCGCACGGTGTGGGTTGACTCATACTGTAGGGTTTCGTAGCATGGAAAACAAAATTTTCTACCGCTTACAAACAAACAAGCCAAGATCTATCTACTAGATTGTAGCAACGAGTCGATAGAATAACTCACCCTCGAAGATTCCAAAGTGTTTAACAAGAGCAGATTCTCGTGGGTAATTTAGTCGTACTCTTCCCGATCTCAAGATCGCGTAGACGATCCTTCCGGCGCTGCGTTCCGGCAGCGCTCCTGCAGTCGGTCACACGTTCGGTACTCGACGAAGACCTTCCTCTCCCTTGTTCCAGCAGGCAGCGGAGGTTGTAGCACTCTCCTCGCGATTCCGGCAGCACAACGGCGTGGTACCGGAAGTAGAGGAGAGATCTCGCAGGGCTTTGCCTTAAGCCGGAGCGAGTATGGTGGAGTATGAGAGAGTCCCTCGACGATCTAGGGTTTAGACACGACGAGGAGGAAGCTTGGCCGACGGCTAGGGTTGCTAGGCGGCGGCTTGACCTAGGTCGGCAGCGGCGGTAGTGGAGGTGGCGGAGCCGGTGGCTAGGGTTTGGAGGAGAGGATCTTGTGTCCTAGGAGGGAGCCCTGCCCCTCCTTATATAGGTGGAGGGGCCGACCGGCCAAGGGGAGGGAGGGGAGTCCCTCCCCAACTCGGCTTGGGTGGTGCGCCGCCGGTTGGAGGAGGGAAACCCTCCCCAACTCGGTTTCCCACTCCTCCTCCTCTTTCCAAAACTTGCCGTTTGACTTTCAAACTAGCTATTTGACTTTTCAAACTAGGATTTGAATAAACCCTCTATTTTGAACAGAGATGACACCGAGTACATGATGCAATCATATCAACTTGATATAACACATTCATGTACCCTTCCCCCCGGAGTGCCGGACATTCCGGAACCTTCTAGAACATTCCCGATGAAAACACCGGAACCATTCTCCATCTCCGAAACAGGACTTTCCTTATATGAATCTTATTCTCCGGACCATTCCGGATCTCCTCATGATATCCCGAATCCCATTCGAGACTCCGAACAACATTCGGTCTCTTTCTCATCATTCCACAGCTACTCAAACAACGTCGAATCCTTAAGTGTGTCTCCCTACGGTTCGTGAATTATGCGGACATGATCGAGACACTTCTCCGAACAATAACCAATAGAGGAATCTGGAAATTCATATGGCTCCCACATATTTCTACGATTACTTTGCGATCGAATGAACCACTTACATACGATATCAATTTCCCTTTGTCTCACGATAGTTTACTTACCCGAGGTTATGATCGTCGGTATCTCTGCATACCTAGTTCAACCTCGTTACCGATAAGTACTCTTTTCTCGTTCCCGTGATATGTGATCCCTTGTGAGCCAGCCACATGCTTGCAAGCTAATTGGATGACATTTCGCCGAGAGGGCCCAGAGTATATCTATCCGTCATATGGATGGACAAATCCCACTCTTGATCCATGTGTTTCAACCAATACTTTCCGAACACTCAATGCCACCTTTATAGCCACCCAGTTACGGTGTGGTGTTTGATGTCATCAAAGCATCCATCCGGTAAAGGTGATATGCATGATCTCATGGTCGAAGGAATTAGATTACTATGTATCAGAAAGCATATAGCAATTGAACTATTAAAATGACTTGATCTTTATGCTACGCTTATCTATAGGAGTATGTCCACCATATCATTCTCCTAACGATATGATCTTGTTGTTAATAACATCTCAATGTTCATGATAGAGAAACCACAATCATCTATTAACCAACAAGCTAGTATTATATATAGAGGCTTTACTAGGGACTTCAAATTAAGTTTACAAATCACATAAGTATTAATGTTTCCTTGTTAATACTATTACAGCATGAATGTAAACATTTATCATAAACACAAAGATAAAATAATAACTACATTTATTATTGCCTCTAGGGCATATCTCCAACAGTCTCCCACTTGCACTAGAGTCATCTAATCTAGATTACATGGTAATATACCGAACACCCATGGAAGTTTGGTGCTGGTCATGTTTTTCCCTCGGGAGAGGTTTAGTCAACGGATCCGCCACATTCAGATCTGTGTGTACTTTGCAAATCTTTATATCCCCATCTTGGATATGTTCTCGAATAGCGTGAAAACGTAGCTTGATGTGCTTCAGCTTCTTGTGTGACCTTGGTTCTTGCGCATTGGCTATGGCACCCATGTTATCACAGTAGATAGACATTGGGTCCAGCGCACTAGGAACCACACCCAGCTCTGTAATGAACTCTTTCATCCATATCGCTTCTTGTGAAGCCTCTGAAGCAGCCATGTATTCCGATTCAGTTGAAGATCTCGCCACAACGCTTTGCTTTGCACTCCTCGAGCTAACTGCTGCACCATTCAAAATAAATACGTATCCAGATTGTGATTTAGAATCATCCGGATCGGTGTTCCAACTAGCATCGGTGTAACCATTAACAACGAGCTGTTCATCACCTCCATATGAAAGAACCATATCCTTAGTTCTTCTCAAGTACTTAAGGATGTTTTTGACCGCTGTCCAATGATCCACTCCTGGATCACTTTGATATCTGCTAGTTAAACTAACAACATATGCAATGTTGGGTCTAGTACATAGCATGGCATAAATTAGAGATCCTATGGCTGAGGCATAGGGAGTCTTACTCATCCTTTCTCTATCTTCTGCCAATGTCGGACTTTGAGTTTTACTCAAGGTCGTATTGGGCAACATGGGCAAGAACGCTTTCTTGCTATCTTCCATTCCAAACCTCTTTAGAACTTTGTCCAAATATGTACTTTGTGACAATGATATTTGGCGTTTCGATCTATCTCTATAAATCTTTATGCCTAATATGTAAGCTGCTTCGCCAAGATCCTTCATTGAAAAACTATTATTCAAATATTCCTTGACACTATTAAGAAGGTCTACATCATTCCCAATCAACAATATGTCATCCACATATAGTATTAAGAATGCTACAGAGCTCCCACTCACTTTCTTGTAAATACAAGCTTCTCCATAAGTTTGTATAAAACCAAAACTTTTGATCACCTTATCAAAACGTTGATTCCAACTTCGGGATGCTTGCTTCAATCCATAGATGGACCGTTGAAGTTTGCATACCTTGTTAGCATCTTTAGGATCGACAAAACCTTTGGGTTGCATCATATACAACTCTTCATCAATGTCTCCATTGAGGAATGCTGTTTTGACATCCATCTGCCATATCTCATAATCATAATATGCAGCGATTGCTAACATAATCCTCACAGACTTTAGCTTCGCTACTGGTGAGAAAGTCTCATCATAGTCAACTCCTTGAATTTGTCGAAACCCCTTTGCGACAAGTCGAGCTTTATAGACAGTAACATTACCATCAGCATCTGTTTTCTTCTTGAAAATCCATTTGTTCTCAACAGCCTTCCGGCCATCCGGTAAGTCCACCAAAGTCCATACTTGGTTTTCGTACATGGATCCAATCTCGGATTTCATGGCTTCTTGCCATTTATTGGAATCTGGGCTCATCATCGCTTCCTCATATGTCTTAGGGTCATCGGTGTTGTCCACCAACATGACACTCATAACGGGATCATACCAATCTGGAGTGGTACAAGTTCTCGTTGACCTGCGAGGATCTGTAGCAACTTCAACCGAAGTTTCATGATCATCACCATTAGCTTCCTCTCTAATTGGTGCAGGCACCACATGAACTTCTTCTGGTGCTGCGCTACTCGCAATTTCGAGAGAAGGTTCGACAACCTCGTCGAGTTCTACTTTCCTTCCAGTCACTTCTTTCGAGAGAAATTCCTTCTCTAGAAAGGATCCATTCTTGGCAACAAAGATTTTGCCTTCGGATCTATGATAGAAGGTATACCCAATAGTTTCCTTCGGGTATCCTATGAAGACGCATTTTTCCGCTTTGGGTTCAAGCTTGTCTGGCTGTAACTTCTTTACATAGGCTTCGCAACCCCAAACTTTAAGGAACGACAATATAGGTTTCTTCCCAAACCATAATTCATACGATGTCGTTTCAACGGATTTAGACGGTGCCCTATTTAAAGTGAATGCGGCTGTTTCTAATGCATAACCCCAAAATGATAGCGGTAAATCTGTAAGTGAAATCATAGAACGAACCATATCTAAGAGAGTTCGATTACGACGTTTGGACACACCATTACGCTGTGGTGTTCCCGGCGGTGTCAACTGCGAAAGTATTCCGCATTTCTTCAAATGCTCGCCAAACTCGTAACTTAGATATTCACCTCCACGATCAGAACGTAGAAATTTAATCTTCTTGTTACGTTGATTCTCTACCTCACTTTGAAATTCCTTAAACTTCTCAAAAGTTTCGGACTTATGTTTCATGAAATAGATATACCCATATCTACTCAAGTCATCCGTGAAGGTAAGAACATAACGATAACCACCGCGTGATGCTACACTCATTGGACCACACACATCGGTATGTATGATTTCCAATAAGTCTGTAGCTCGCTCCATCATACCAGAAAATGGAGTCTTAGTCATTTTACCCATCAGACATGCTTCGCATATTTCAAGTGATTCGAAATCAAGTGATTCAAGAAGTCCATCGGAATGGAGTTTCTTCATACGCTTCACTCCAATGTGACCAAGACGACAGTGCCACATATAGGTCGAGTTATCGCTCGATTTCAAACGTTTAGCCTCAATGATATTAATATGTGTATTTCCACTATCGAGATTCAATAAGAATAGACCATCTATCAAAGGTGCATGTGCATAAAACATATTACTCATATAAATCGAACAACCATTATTCTCGGACTTAAAAAAGTAACCGTCTCGCAATAAACAAGATCCCGATATAATGTTCATGCTCAACGCAGGCACCAAATAACAATTATTTAAGTATAAAACTAATCCTGATGGTAGATGAAGGGGTAGCATGCCGACCGCGATCACATCAACCTTTGATCCGTTTCCCACGCGCATCGTCACCTCGTTCTTCGCTAGCTTCCGTTTATTCTACAGCACCTGTTTCGAGTTACAAATATGAGCAACCGAACCAGTATCAAATACCCAGGCACTACTACGAGTACTAGTGAGATACACATCAATAACATGTATATCAGATATACCTTTCTTCTTGATGTTGCCGTTCTTCAAATCCGCCAAGTACTTTGGGCAATTCCGCTTCCAGTGACCTTCTCCCTTGCAGTAAAAGCATTCAGTATCAGGCTTAGGTCCAGCCTTGGTCTTCTTCGTCGGCGTGGCAACTTTCTTACCACCCTTCTTGAAGTGTCCCTTCTGCTTAGACTTGCCTTTCTTGAATTTGGTGGTCTTATTGACCAACAACACTTGGTGCTCTTTCTTGATCTCCACTTCTGCAGACTTTAACATAGCAAACAGTTCTGGCAACTGTTTGTTCATGTTCTGCATGTTGTAGTTCATCACAAAGTTCTTGTAACTTGGTGGTAGTGATTGGAGGACACGGTAAATCCCCAAAGCATTAGGAATCACTATACCCAAGCTTTGAAGTTTGTTTGCGTGCCCAGACATCTTAAGCACATGCTCACTGACGTAGCTGCCCTCTTCCATCTTGCAGTTAAAGAACTTTTCAGAAGCCTCATAGCTTTCAATTGCCGCATGAGTCTCAAAAATCAATTTGAGATCCTCGACAATATCATATGGGTCTGAATTCTCAAACCTTTTCTGAAGCTCCGATTCTAAACCATACAAGATAGCACACTGAACTATGGAGTACTGATTCTTCCGAGCGAGGTAAACATTCTTTACTTCATCAGCTGCAGGTGGGTCACCCAGCGGTGCATCCAGCACATAGGTCAAATTACCAGCTGTGAGGACAATCCTCAAATTGCGGAACCAATCCGCGAAGTTGCTTTCATTGTTTTTCAACTTTTCTTTCTCTAGGAACGCATTAAAATTGATGGTAGGGGCTGCCATTGATCTACAACATATTTGCAATAGTTTAGACTAAGTTTATGACAAATTGAGTTCAAATTAATAATAAAATTAATCTAGGTGAACTCCCACTCAAAACAATATCCCTCACATTGTTTTAGTGATCACACGAACCAAATCCACCATATCAACACCGATCATCACGGGAGTTGATATAGTTTCAATGGCGAACAATCGACATGTTCATCATATCTACTATATGATTCATGCTTTACCTTTCGGTGATCCGTGTTCCGAGACCATGTCTGTACATGCTAGGCTCGTCAAGATCAAACCTTAGTTTCCGCATGAGCAAATCTGGCTTGCTCACGTTGTATACACTTGCGGAATCTAACACACCCGATCATCACGTGGTGCTTCGAAACAACAAGCTTTAGCAACGGTGCTAACTAAGGGTGAACACTTTATGACTTGAAATTCATGTGCATGAGGGATCATCTTATAATGCTACCGTTGTCTACTAAGCAATACAAGATGCATAAAGGATTAACATCACATGCAATTCATAATATGTGATATGATATGGCCTTTCTTCTTTGTGCTTCCGATCTCCATCTTCAAGCACAAACATGATCTCCATCATCACCGGCATTGCATCAAGGTCAATGACGCTTCTCCATGGTTGTCGTCCACCGGCTTCAATTATTACAACTACTTTGAATAGACACGCGGGTCTTAACATAAATTAAAGACAACCATATGGCTCCTGCCGGTTGCCAACTTACAATAAGGAACATTGCATACATCAAATATAATCACAATCATGGCCATATCACATCACAGCACACCCCTGCAAAACAAAGTTAGACGCCTCTACTTTCTTTGCATATTTTACGTGGTTTGGGGCTTTCAATAAGTGTCGTTCTAACTTACGAACAAGAACCACAACATTGATACTAGTATTGTTAATCACCCGTTGTAAATTGGATCTTAACTATGCTAGGAGAAACAGGCACCCGCAAAGCCACTTATGCAATACAAGTTGCTTGTCAAGCGTGGAGCAAGTCTCATGAACGATGTCATGTAAGGTTAGCCCGGGCCGCTTCATCCCAACATACCGCAAGATGCAAAGTACACAAGAAGCAATCTACAATAAAAGCATCAACGCCCACAATGACCATTGTGTTCTACTCGTGCAACAGATCTACATATAAACCTGGCTCTGATACCACTGTAGGGTTTCGTAGCATGGAAAACAAAATTTTCTACCGCATACAAACAAACAAGCCAAGATCTATCTACTAGATTGTAGCAACAAGTCGATAGAATAACTCACCCTCGAAGATTCCAAAGTGTTTAACGAGAGCAGATTCTCGTGGGTGATGTAGTCGTACTCTTCCCGATCTCAAGATCGCGTAGACGATCCTTCCGGTGCTGCGTTCCGGCAGCGCTCCCGCAGTCGGTCACACGTTCGGTACTCGACGAAGACCTTCCTCTCCCTTGTTCCAGCAGGCAGCGGAGGTTGTAGCACTCTCCTCGCGATTCCGGCAGCACAACAGCGTGGTACCGGAAGTAGAGGAGAGATCTCGCAGGGCTTCGCCTTAAGCCGGAGCGAGTATGGTGGAGTATGAGAGAGTCCCTCGACGATCTAGGGTTTAGACACGCCGAAGAGGAAGCTTGGCCGACGGCTAGGGTTGCTAGGCGGCAGCGGCAGCTTGACCTAGGTCGGCGGCGGCGGCAGTGGAGGTGGCGGCGCCGGTGGCTAGGGTTTGGAGGAGAGGATCTTGTGTGTCCTAGGAGGGAGCCCTGCCCCTCCTTATATAGGTGGAGGGGCCGGCCGGCCAAGGGGAGGGAGGGGAGTCCCTCCCCAACTCGGCTTGGGTGGTGTGCCGCCGTTTGGAGGAGGGAAACCCTCCCCAACTCGGTTTCCCACTCCTCCTCCTCTTTCCAAAACTTGCCGTTTGACTTTCAAACTAGCCGTTTGACTTTTCAAACTAGGATTTGAATAAACCCTCTATTTTTAACAGCGATGACACCGAGTACATGATGCAATCATATCAACTTGATATAACACATTCATGTACCCTTCCCCCGGAGTGCCGGACATTCCGGAACCTTCTAGAACATTCCCGATGAAAACACCGGAACCATTCTCCATCTCCGAAATAGGACTTTCCTTATATGAATCTTATTCTCCGGACCATTCCGGATCTCCTCGTGATATCCCGAATCCCATTCGAGACTCCGAACAACATTCAGTCTCTTTCTCATCATTCCATAACTACTCAAACAACGTCGAATCCTTAAGTGTGTCTCCCTACGGTTCGTGAATTATGCGGACATGATCGAGACACTTCTCCGAACAATAACCAATAGAGGAATCTGTAAATTCATATGGCTCCCACATATTTCTACGATTACTTTGCGATCGAATGAACCACTTACATACGATATCAATTTCCCTTTGTCTCACAATAGTTTATTTACCCGAGGTTTTGATCGTCGGTATCTCTGCATACCTAGTTCAACCTCGTTACCGATAAGTACTCTTTTCTCGTTCCCGTGATATGTGATCCCTTGTGAGCCAGTCACATGCTTGCAAGCCAATTGGATGACATTTCACCGAGAGGGCCCAGAGCATATCTATCCGTCATATGGATGGAAAAATCCCACTCTTGATCCATGTGTTTCAACCAATACTTTCCGAACACTCAATGCCACCTTTATAGCCACCCAGTTACGGTGTGGTGTTTGATGTCATCAAAGCATCCATCCGGTAAAGGTGATATGCATGATCTCATGGTCGAAGGAATTAGATTACTATGTATCAGAAAGCATATAGCAATTGAACTATTAAAATGACTTGATCTTTATGCTACGCTTATCTATAGGAGTATGTCCACCATATCATTCTCCTAACGATATGATCTTGTTGTTAATAACATCTCAATGTTCATGATAGAGAAACCACAATCATCTATTAACCAACAAGCTAGTATTATATATAGAGGCTTTACTAGGGACTTCAAATTAAGTTTACAAATCACATAAGTATTAATGTTTCCTTGTTAATACTATTACAGCATGAATGTAAACATTTATCATAAACACAAAGATATAATAATAACTACATTTGTTATTGCCTCTAGGGCATATCTCCAACACATACCGCTTCGCTCAGTTCTAATCTCAGCCACGCGATATCGATCTAACGGCTACTGTCTAATTGCCACTAACTGGCGGCGCTGCGCGGCAGCAGACAGCGGCGGCGCTCGGTCAGCGGCGGTACGGCGGCTATAGGAAGCAAAGGAGGAAGTGGAGATGCTCACCGTGCTCAGGGGATCGTGGCGATGCTCAACGTGGTCGCGAGGAGGCGAGGGGCGCACTGGAGCGGGTTTAATCGCTCGCCGGAGTGGAGGACAGCGTTGGGTTCGTCTGGTGGTCGTCGTGGGCGGTGCTGTGGTTCACTCTGAGGCAAAACGAGGATGCGGTTAGAAGCGCAAGACCAAGGCGAAGCTGTGTGCGTGAAGGAGAGGGTGCGGGGTGGTCGGTTCTTACCAGGAAACTCCGCCGGAGTAAGACGTAGACGCGGCGGCGCTCAGTCGAGGTGGTTGCCGACGTTCTAGGGCGCCCGCGGTTGAACGAATGGCACAGACAGATGCGCCTGGGAGTGGGGATCACGGCGGTGTGCTTAGGGAGGCAAGGGGTGGCGTAGAGTCGCCGGAATTGGCTGGGGACGATGGTCGGAGCAGTGAGGGTGCGCGGAGAAATTCATCCGGCCTGGGGGAAGAGAGAGGGAGGCGCGTGAGGGGAAATGGAGATGAGGCCAGGGCGGCTAATAGGGCGCAGTCACGGCGAGTAACGGTCGCGGAATCAACCTGTATTGATCGCCGGAGTAATGGCTGCAACGGCAGGGAGAAATCGGCGCGAGTTGAAGACGATGAACAGTGCTATGGGGCCTTGCTGCCAGTGAGGCAGTGAGAGGGAAAAGAGGGGCCACCGGTCAGTCGCTCTGCGGGTCAGTTGACAGGTGCGAAACGTTTTCTTCGTGGAGAGAGGGAGTGGGCTAACTGGGCTTAAGTTGGGCCAGGCTCAGTTGGGTCAAGTCTGACTCTATTTTTTTCTTTCAAATGCTTTTTCTTTTTCTATTTCTATTTTCTGTTTTGAAATTCAAACAACAAATCAAACATTCAAATTAATTCAAACATTCACCAAACATTGTAATTGAATTTGGTTGTGTTTAACAACATAAACCAAAGTCCAAAGATCAAAATAATATTTTTATTTTAGGGTCCATTTATAATTAAATAAAATAGACCTTTGTTATTAAATCAAAATAGATTTTGATTTATTCAAAAACTCCATTTTGAAATATAAATATTATCAAAACCAAATCAGTAGGTTTTATTTGAAAATAAGGAATACTTGGAAAAATTGTTTAAAATAAATAAATAAGTTTTGATGTTTAATTAAAATAGTAAAGCCTTTGTTTTTAATAAACTTGGATATTAAATCCTTATTATTTTATTTGAGTAAACCTTTACTATTTTTATCAAATAGAAATATTTTATTTCAAAGGCTTGGCCAAGGTTTAATTTGGCTCTATAGAATAATCCTTATTTATGTTTCTACCTTTTATTTGAAACCAAATCTTTTTATTAAAAGATCCAAAATAGTACTTCCAAATATTTTTTTATTTTCCTTTAAATGTTTATCTTTTTAAATCTCTTTAGGATTTATCTTGATCAAAATAGGTTTGAAGGTTCCCAATTGGAATCAAAAAGTTTCTTCTCACCCTGAAAATCAACAAAGTTTTATTTTATTCATTTATTTTTCACATTACAAGATTTGGAAAATCTTGGGATGTGATAGGTGTATTATCTAAGCGAGGTACTATCGGCCTCAAAACAGAACTACCCGCACTACCAGAAGATGGCTTATGGAGTATACATGTCGGCGAAAAAACTTAAACATTACTTCAAAGAGCATCTGATAAAAGTAACTTACAAAGCGCCCATAGCCGAGATATTGAGCAACAAAGATGCAAGTGGCTGAATAGCAAAATGGGCAATCGAGTTATCACCTTATGCTCCGCAATTCGATAGGCGAGATGCAATCAAATCTCAGGCAGTGGCCGACTTCTTTGTGGATTGGTCCGAGGTACAATATGAACCGCCATTACCAGATCCAAATTATTGGACCATGCATTTTGACGGATCCAAGATGAAGAATGGCTTGGGGACAGGGATAGTGTTAACTTCACCGAAAAAAGATCAGCTGAAATATGTGCTGCAAATACATTTCGCCGCATCAAACAATGTAGCCGAGTATGAAGCACTCGTCCATGGGTTGAAGGTGGCAAAAGAGATTGGTATCCGTCGGATTCTATGCTACGGCAATTCAGATCTAGTAGTACAGCAAGTGTCAGGCAATTGGGATGCATTATATGCAAATATGGCCCTATATAGATTCCATGTGCAGAAAATCAGTGGATACTTCGAGGGATGCGAGTTTCATCATGTACCTCGGGCGGAAAATGACGCCGCAAACACACTGTCAAAACTCGGATCAACTAGGCAGTCAATTCCCCTAGGTATCGCCCTAGAGCACCTGTGAAAACCATCGATTACACCATCACCAGAGTCCGAGTCAATTCATACCTCGGGAGAATTGAAAGAAGGAAGTGTGCCAATGGAAATCGACAAAGAATGCAACTCGGACTTTTTGAAAGTGAACCCGGCTATCGCACGAGTGAACACAGAAAAATCCGAAGCTGTTATGTCGGCAAAAAATATGGAAATCGACAGTGAAATTATCCCAGAGAAAATCACGCCGACATGGGCGCAACCCATATTCTCCTTCCTTAAGGACGCAGTCTTGCCGAGTAATGAGGTACTGGCTAGACAGACAATAAGAAGAGCAAAAGCTTATACAATCATAAACAATGAGCTGTATAAGAGAAGCGTCACAAGCGTGCTGCAAAGATTTGTTGACTCGGCAGAAGGCCAGGAAATACTCTTGGATATACATCAGGGAGAATGCGGGCATCATGCCTCGTCTAGAGCTTTAGTGGCCAAAGCATTCAGGCATGGATTTTATTGGCCGACGGCATTGAAGGAGGCAAAATAATTGGTAGAAAAATGTAACGGTTGCCAGAGATACGCCAGCAAGATACATATGCCCTCGTCCAAATTAAAGACAATACCAATTACTTGGCCATTTTCTGTATGGTGCTTGGATATGGTAGGTCCGTTCAAACCAGCCCGGGGCGGAATGAATCACATTCTAGTCATGGTGGATAAATTTACAAAGTGGATCGAGGTAAAACCAATAAGAAAATGTGATGGACCAACAACAGTAATATTCCTCAAAGACATTATCTTGAGATATGGTTATCCACACAGTGTTATTACAGACAATGGCACAAATTTTGCTGAAGGAGCCTTTGCTAGATTCTGCCAAGAGAAACACATAAGACTAGATGTTGCCTCGGTGGCTCACCCAACATCAAACGGGAAGGTAGAGAGATCAAATGGGCTGGTATTGTCCGGAAAAAAACCCTGGCTTGCCTCAGATGCTGGATCGAGGAGCTACCAGCGATACTTTGGAGCCTCATAACTACACCAAACAGATCAACAGGGTATACCCCATTTTTTCTGGTATATGGGGAAGATGCTGTGCTTCCAGCTGACATAATATATGATTCGCCAAGAGTGACCCAGTACACAACTGCTGTGGTAAATGAGGTAGCTCGGCAAGACGATGTCGATTTGCTAGAAGAGGCCAGGGAGTTAGCATTATCAAGATCAGCTATTTATCAGCAAGACCTCCAACGATATCACAGCAAGAAAGTCAATCCAAGAGTTTTTAAAGAAGGAGATTTGGTTCTTCGGCTAGTGCAGCGCACAGCCGGCATGCACAAACTATCACCCCCATGGGAAGGACCATTCATAGTGAGTAGAGAATTGCACAATGATGCATATTACCTAATCGATGCTCAGTCACCAGAAAAGAACAAGGCAAACAAAGCCGGCGACGAATCAAAAATACCGTGGAACATAGCTTTACTTCGCCCATTCTACACTTAGGAGCCACATGTTGTACATCGTAATGTGACGCATCAAGTTGGAGTAGCAAGCACGTATTGAACCTCGGCACCTCGAGCAGCGACTCGAGGACTGCACAATGTTGTTTCTATTTTTCTTAAGACTATGTAGTAAACCTCGGCACCTCGATCAGCGACTCGAGGACTGCACAATATTGTTTCTGTTTTTCTTAAGACTATGTAGTAAACCTCGACACCTCGAGGAGTGACTCGGGAACTGCACCGTGTTATTTCTTATTTTGAATTATGTGTTAAATTTCAGCACCTCGAGCAGTGACTCGGGGACTGCACCGTGTTATTTATTATTTTGAATTATGTGTTAAATTTCAGCACCTCGAGAAGCGACTCGGAGATTGCACCGCATTATCCCTTATTTCGGATTATGCATCAAACCTCGATACCTCGGGCATTGACTCGGGGACTGCCCCAGGGTTGTTTTTTATTCTAAAAATATGCATTAAACTTCGGCACCTTGAGCGATGACTCGGGGACTACCCCATGAATTATATTTCGGCAACCCAGTTTGTAACTCGGGGACTGCTACATGATCCTAGATATTCTTTGAACACACAAAAGAACTCGATAACCCGAGTGATAACTCGGGGACTGACTCGTATTACCCACTGTTTGTCGCCAGACACATAAAAGCCCCATAGCTCAGCTACAGACTCGGGGACTCCCCGAAATTGTTGATCATAACTTGCAAGATATGATATAAACTTGTCTCAGTAATCAGAGGAATAGCAAAGCAACAACAAACAAAGATCTCTAAAGATAATGCAAAAAAGAATAAGAACCCCAGCAAATCGAAGTACGATAAGGGATGCAACTTATTGTATCACTTTACACGATATGGGCTTCAGGCAATATACTTCAGATAGAAGTTGAAAACACAACAACTACGCTGTCGAGTTTACGAAGGGCAAGCAAGATAAATGCCGAACTAAGGTCAGCCACAGGGAAAATACAATCCGACCTTACGAAATCAAAGTTCGCCAAAGCAAAGATATAAAGCAATGAGATTGGTTTAGATAGAGTAATAATAATTACCATCACCCATGCCTCAGCGGCGAAAGGTAAAAAGTTTCACACCACATCAAAAGCCGGACAATTGTTCCATAGACATCATACGCCCAGCATACCGGGGACTGAAAATAACTTAAGAGTTTTTTGAACCTAAAATAGCGAAAAGGGCCAAAGCACCCTTAAGGGGCAGCAGCATGATCAGGAGCGTCGGGAATGGGTATCTCAGATGATGGCGGGGCAACCTCAGTCTCCTGCGCAGGGGTATTATCAGGAACTGGGCGCTCCGAGGTAGCCGGCGCCTCAGCTGAAGTTACTTTGCCTTCAACAGAAGCAATAGTAACCTCGGGGGCAAGCCTCGGCTGCTGAGAAACATTAGCTTGAGCTCGAGAATTCTCAGTTGTAAGATCCCTCCTTTGTAAAGGAAAAGATCCCTGTGATTGCAATGCTAGTCCCTGGATCAATGCTAGCATCCACAGTTTAAGATGAAGTACACAGATACAAAGGTCGTTTATTACAGTCATTCCAGAGATAAAACATAGTCTTTTACAACTCAGGGCCAAAGGCCTAATACAGGAGTTTATGGAATAAGTAAATAAACATAAGTCTTCATCTTCATGTGCCACAGGCAAGCATGTTGAGTGTAGACTCATGACTCCTATTCATCATCGGAGTAACCTGTAACATTACAAGTTACAGCCACAGAGGGTCAATACTTTGGAATAGTATTGGCAAGTGATACCTTAGTATATATATTAAGTGGACTATAATACTATATGCATTTGGCTAAGTGGAGCTTAGGCTTGCATTGCTCAAAATAGATTTTTCCTTAACATTTGAAAACACTAAAGTTTTGTTTGGCACAAACCACCCAAGGCATCTACCAATCAAAGACTGAAGATCCACTCAGGGCATCTACCAATCAAGGACTGAAGATCCTTTTAACCCTTGTTCACCCACAAGTTTTATTTAGAAATTGGAGTGATGAGATTCTTGAAGCTTCCATGTCTTGATGCTCAAATTGTCCTTTACCAGGGACATGGCTAAGTACTTAGGTTTTACACTCTGCAGAGGTGGTGCACTTTCCCCACAAGACTTGGTTTCCCAAGACAAGATCTTTCAGAAGCCTTTCCTTAGTCAAATGGACGCGTTCCAACCAATCATTCCCTCTACCACCAACTGTCCAAGAGTCTAAGTTCTAGCAACCTATATGATCATGGCAGAGCCCATATTGCCAAGTGGTTGCACTTGAAGCTTCTCAACATTTGACATCTCAAATCTCTTTGTTCCTGGGTGGCCATCCACAAGTGAGATACACAAGCCAAGTCCATGGCCTTGTGAACAACTCAACACAAACCATTCCTTCCATTCCACCCAGGTGTTTCATTCACTTAGTTGTTTTATTAAACAAAACATAAGTCCACAGACTTAGAAATTTTTCCATAGTGTGAATATATAAACCACCCTTGTTTTCTAGTAGCTAGGCTAAGCATGGCATGGAAACTTATCCTTAGGGAATTTTCCTAGCAATTCCACCATTCTAATCTACATAGGATTTCCCATCATATCACTTGACAAAAGTGGCATGCATGTCTTAGCAAAATATCTAATGCAAGTATAAAATATAGGAATGGAATATTCATGAAGATATCACTTGCCTTGGTAATGGGGAGAGTAGCACTCTTCACAGTCACAATCACTAGCAAAATCTACACACACAAAGTTGTAGCACACAATTACACACAAATATATACAATCAAAATAATATGAATGCATGCATGCAAGAATCTACTAAGTGGTGATTTTTGAAAACTCTACCAAGCAAGTGCATGTTTACAGAAACTTAACAAGTCACAAGATTTGCCAAAACAAACTTATTTCACCCTAAAACAAATTACTAAACTAAATCCATACTCAAAATAGCCTTAAACAAGTTTCTACAAACAAAGTCATTCTAATGGTTACTATTTGCTAAACACATTGGATATTTAGAAAGGTCTTGTCTCACTGAATCCAACGGTATAAAGTTTGCAGAAATACAACGTGGCATTCAAAAGTTATAAGCATTTGAAAATTGGATCAAAATCTACTTTTAAATCTGTTTTTAGTTCTAACCCTAGCCACGCGTCGCGCTGTGATTGGCGCGTACCGCTTCGGTTGGATCGCGCTTGGCAGCCGCAGGATTTAAACAGATCGTACGCTCCAGATCGCGTAACGCTTCACAGTTAAGTGAATCTATCCTAGCGCTCGGATCTGGATCTAACGGTGCTCGTTCAAACGACCATGTCCTGGCGGCGCGCGGTGTCAGCGAGCGGCGGAGCGCTCGGTCTACGGCGGCGCTTGCGTTCCAGGTCGTCCGCGAGAGGGAGAAGGGTCATACCAGGTTCGCAAGAGGCTGCTGAAGCTCAAGGTAGCATCGGTTTGCGAAGGGGCGCTCGGATGTGGCTGAGAGAGCTCGTCGGAGTTGTGCACGGCGTCGGGTGGTCGTTGTCGGAGTTGTTGCCGAGATTCCGCGTTGCTCTAACACAAGCCAGAGGGTTTAGGAGATGCGCAAGGCAACTGCGAACAAGCTCATGTGAAGGAAAAGGCAAGGGGCGCACGGGACTTACGGAATTTGGTCGCCGGAGTCGAGGTGGTCGTCGGTGCTTGCGGTGTCGAGCGGAAACGGCGACCTGGGGCAGTACAGGATGAACTAGTGGGGTCAGGAGGTGCGCAAAGACTCACTGAGCAAGATAGCATGAATGAGAGACAGAGGGGAACACGAGGCTCACCGGAATTGATCGTCGGAGTGGGCTCTGTCTGCGGCGGTGCGAGGATGATTGAGGGCAGCCTGGTGGCGGAGTGAGCGAGGTGTTTTGGGGAAAATGCTCGCGAGGCAGAGAGGGTCTTATAGCCAGAGGCTCGACAGGAAACGCCCGTGGATTAATGCCCAATTAAGCTCGGTATCACTGCGGCAACGGTCAGCGGCGGAGATCGTGCGCGGAGTCAGGGGGAAGACGATGCTGACGTGGAGGAGGCCCGCTCGTCAGCGAAGTGCGCAAGGTGGAGGTGGGGTCTGTCTGTCAGCGACTGATTGCGTGCGCTCGCGCGTGAGAGAAGAAAAGGAGAATCCCCGGGTGGGCTTGATGGGCCTGTTTCACTGCTGGGCCAGATTTCAGCCGCGCGGCCTTTTTCCTTTGTTAGCTTCTTTTCTTTTTCTAATTCTATTTTCTGGAATGATTTTGATATGAATTCAAATCCTTTTTGAATTCAAACAATTCTGGGGATTTTTGTAGGGTACTGTGGTTTCAAAATCAGTCAATTAACCATGTGGTTACCTTGCTAGGGCTTGGTCAAGCTTGGGCTTCAAATAAACAGAGACTTTGCTTCTAGTTTGCAAATGTTTGAAATAGGGGTTTTGAAAAATATTTCCAAGTTGAAAACTTTTGTTAGATTGCTACACCTAAACTTTCCAACAATGGAGGCAAGCAAACAAGTTCCTAAACCATCAAGTCTCAAAGGGTGATGGCCAATTGAGTTAAATTTGCTCACATGAAATCATAGCACAAGCTTCTGATTCTAAATGATTTTGAGAAAAACCCTAAATGAATGAAGGATGCAAGGATGATATGAATGAGTTTTGAAATATGATTTTAGGGATGTTACAAATCTAACCCCCTTAAGATGAATCTCGCCCTCGAGATTCGGATTGGCTAGCAAATAGGTGAGGGTGGTCTTTCCGAAGATCATCTTCTCTTTCCCATGTTGCTTCCTCTTCGGAATGATGATTCCATTGTACTTTGCAAAATTTGATAGTTTTTGTCCTTGTGACTCTTTCTGTGGTCTCAAGAATCTTGACAGGCTTTTCTTCATAGGTGAGATCACTTTCTAGTTGAACTTCTTCCAAGGATATGGTATCCTTCAAAGAAGATTCTTCCATTTCTGGGTGACATTTCTTGAGCTGTCTCACATGAAAAACATTATGGACTGCTGATAAAGATGTTGGCAGTTCGATTTCATATGCAGCTTCTCCCTTGCGACTTAGAATGTTGAATGGTCCAACATATCTTGGTGCCAACTTTCCTTTGACTCCAAATCTTTTCACTCCACGAAGTGGTGATACTCTAAGATAAGCTCTATCCCCAACTTCGTAGGTGACTTCTCTACGCTTAGAATCTGCGTAGCTTTTCTGTCGAGACTAGTGTATATATACTATCATTGGAATAACAGACAAAGTATCAACAGAAGTGCTTAACTCATTCATCTTATCACTGCCAAGAACAATCTTAGCAGCCATGTGCAAACGACTGCTGATGTCGGAAAGCTGAAACAGCTGGCTACTCGGATTGCCCTCAAGCTGATCGGCGCCGTTCCAGTTATTGGCATATTCCACCAAAGAGCCGAGGCTATTCCCACTCTTAGTACGGGTCAGTACTTTACCTCGGACCCGTTGGGTAATTACTGCCGTCGCAGGACTCTTGTGAAGAGCAAGCTGAGTGTCAGCGACCGTGGTGACAACAGGCTTAGCAGAGGAAGCCCCCTTGCGGAGTGCATCAACTATGTTGGGTTGAGAAGAGCTAGCCGTCCCCTTCTGAGATGCTGAAGGTTTGGTGACAACAACCTTCCTAGTCTTAGAAGAGGTTTTGGCAGGGGCAACAACCTCGGCACTAGGAGTGGCATCCTTGGAGGCAGGAGGAACTATGGTTTCCAAGGGAGCCGAGATGGTGATATCCTCGGCTGGAGTTGGGGTAGCAGCTGGAATTGTGGGGGTCAAAGGAATATCGGGGAAACCTTGGTGGTCATAACAGGGGCAACAGGTTTAACAGGATGATCTACTGGCGGAGTTATGTCGGCGTTAATGGTGGGAGATGTGGGTACATCTCGCCGAGGCGATGTATGAGTCGGCGTAGGAGGAGAGTTAACACGAGAGGGACTGGGAGCCTGAGTATCCTCCGGGGGCGGAGGAGAAGGCTGCCGAGTTGTATGGCTTGTCATACTCGGACCGCTTGGCTTGGCAGAGAGAGGAGCTCTGCAAAGAGTCGAATCAAAAGACAGAAAGAGAGAAACAAGAAGTACAAATGAAAATAAACTCACCCAGTAACCCCAGGCATGGTTTTACGCCTCGGATTGTGCTGGGCAGACTTCTTCGTTCGCTTCTTGGGAGCAGCATCGGAGGGATCTGCCGGAGCGGTGTCCTTCTTCGAGGTAGCAGGAGCTTGAGAAGCAAGAGGCTCGACGTCGTGCACCTGACCGTCCTGATTAGCTGGGAAAGTAGAAGCCAGAAATGCATAAGAGATAGGCATCACGGTGACTACCTCAAGAATTTGGACATCGTCCGAGTCACCTTCATCCCCGTGGGACGAGGTCTTGCCACGGGCGCGAGCCGGAGCAACATCCGACTTAGGGACAAACTCCTCCGAGTCAGGTTCCCCGTTGTCCGGGGTATTCCGATCTACAGTCCACGGAAGAGCCAGAACCTCGGCATCCTGAATCTTCTGCTACGCAAACCTCTGCGAGAGAAGAAACAAAATAGAGTTAGCAAAAGAACAACCATAAACGAGACTCGGAAACAAACATCAATGCGTAAGTTTATCCGAGGAGGGGGATTCCCGCGAGTGAACGACTTCAGTCCCCATGCCCAATCCTCCGGCATATCGGTCTTGAAGATAGCTCGGACTTTCTTATAAATAAGATAGTCGTCGAGCTCAACCGTCGAAACTCGGTTGGGATCAAGAGGACCACTCATGTAACAAAGCTTGTGAGAGAGAAGCTGGAAGGGGAAGATTCGGCTGCTGATGAATGCGGTCATCAGATCCTCACCACAGAGCCCGACGCGGATCAACTCCTTGAGCCGAATCTCGAATGCCTCGGCCAAAGCATGGCTCTTCCTAGGATTGTAGTTCCAATTCTTCTTGGAAGGGGTGCCAATAGAAAAGGCAGGGAGCCGAATCTGATCCTCTTTTCCAGTATTTTTTGTTGGAACACCCCCTGCCGTCTGGCCGGTCCCGAGGCTGCTCCACACCCGAGGAAGAAGACTAGAGTCGAAGGCACACAGATTACACAAGAAAATGACACAGGGAACAAAGGGAAACTTTATTGATCTTTCTCTCGGTAAAACTCCCGTACAATGATTGCTCCTCTATTTATAGACTAAGGGGATAGGATACCCACATGGGCCAACCCTATCCTGGTAGAGGCCACACCGAATGGGCCTCTACCGGCCCAGTTTCCCAACACTCCCCCTGGGTATCTTATCTGTATAACCATGGCTTAAAACTCCGAAAAACCCAGTGGGAAAAATATGGAGAAATGCACATGGTATACTTCTTGCTATGTTGCATGAATTGCCTCATTAAAAACCTCATGTGAGAAACTTCATAAAAACTCACTAAGGGAAAAAGAGTACAATTCACTTAACTATAAAGTTAAGCACTCAATCATCGAGATCAAGATTTCATCGATGAGTTTGTGAAGATTCTCCCCCTGAACCTTGCATCTCCCTAAGTCTCATCATGCCGATCCCACAGACGCATCTCTCGAAAGAAGATGCTGGCAATGATTTAGTGAACAAATTAGCGAGATTTTCACACGACTTAGTATGCAAGACTTTCACTTCGTTCATCTTTTGCAGTTCATGTGCATAGAAGAACTTGGGGTTTATATGCTTTGTGAGATTGCTCTTCACGTAACCCGTTTGGACTTGTGCAACACAAGCGGAATTATCTTCATAGATAATTGTTGGGGTTTGTATGGTGTTCAGTCCACATGACATCTGGATGTGGCTGACTACTCGTCGAAGCCATACACATTATCGTGATGCTTCATATAATGCTATGATTTCCGAGTGCTTCGTCTAAGTTGACACAAGAGTTTGCTTAGACGATTTCCAGGAAATCGCTGTTCCACCACAAAGGAAAACATATCCAGTCTGCGACTTGGATGTGTGCGGGTCCGAAAGGTACCCAGCATCTGCATAGCCTACAACAGATATGTCTTGGTTCTTTTGGTAAAACAAGCCAAGGTCCTTTGTCCCTTGTATGTACCTAAAGATGTCCTTAACACCTTTCCAATGCCTCTTGGTAGGCTCAGAACTATACCTTGCAAGCAAATTGACGGCGAATGCAATATCCGGCCATGTACAATTTGCGAGGTACATAAGTGCTCCAAATGCACTTAAGTAGGGGAATTACGGTCCCAGAATTTCCTCCCCCTCTTCTTTAGGCCTGAACGGGTCCTTGTCTTGCTGCAAAGATCTTCCGACCATCGGGGTCTTAGAAGGATATGCCTTTTCAAACCCAAATCGTTCCAACACCTTCTGGGTGTAGGCCGACTGGTGAACTAGAATCCCAGCAGGGGAATGCTCAAGTTGCAGACCCAGGCAAAACTTGGTTTTGCCTGTCTTTCATCTCGAATTCCGACATCAGGTAGGAACTCGCTTCCTCAATATCGTCAGGTATACTGATTATATTCAAATCGTCCACGTACACCGAGATAATACATAAATCATCCTCGGATCTCCGTATAAAAACACATGGGCAATCTTCATTGCTCGCGTAGCCCTTCTGATGAAGGAAATTGCTTAAACGATTATACCACATCCTACCGGACTGTTTTAGTCCATACAACGACTTCTTAAGCTGAACACTGTATAAGCTCTTGTTTGCTCTATCCTGGTTCGGGACAGGGATACCTTTTGGTACTTTCATGTATATGTCCTAATCCAAGTTACCGTATAGGTAAGTGGTGACAACATCCATTAGTTTCATTTTCAAGTCCATGTTTACTGCCATTGAGATCAAGTATCTAAAGGTAATTCCATCCATGACTGGGGAGTAAGTTTCCTCAAAGTCGACACCTGGTCGATGAGTGAAACCTTGAGAAACGAGCCTTGCTTTGTACCTTACTACTTCATTATTCTCGTTTCTCTTTCGAACAAAAACCCACTTATGGCCAACGGGGCGAATGTGGGGAGGAGTTAGACAAATAGGTCCAAATACCTCTCTTTTGTTTAACGATAATAATTCAGCAGCAATTTCCTTCTGCCAATCTTTCCAATCCGACCTTTTCTTGCAATCAGCGAGCGTGTTAGGCTCAGGGTCAAGATCTATGATTGAGGCAATTTTCTTGGCAAAATTAACGTCGACATTTGCCATGGCTCGGTTGTATGACTCGCCCGAATTAACATAGTTAATGGCCATGTCGTCATGGAGTGCATCAGGCACATCCTCTTGCTCCACCGGATTTCCCAATCCAGGAGATAGGTCCTTTAGCTTTCCCGCTCCGATGTGTGCGCACACAACTTCGCTGGGTATTTCCGATATAGGAAAGTTCAAGTCCGGAATTTCGTGCACTGAAATATCCGTACTTGTGCCAGGTCTCAAATGGCTCCCCTCAACAGGGGTAGACTGTAATAAATCTCTCTATCCTTTTTCTTCGGGCGTCCCCGGGTACTTGGGATTTGAGAAACCGGATTCCGCGTCCTCTTAGGCCTTGGAGCAGGAGCGGGTATACCATCATTTTTCTTTGGTATTTCAACCCTTTCCGGTGCATTGCGTGCATGCACATGCGACTTTGCCACAGTCTTTAAATCACTAAAATGATCGGGCAGTTGATTCGCTAGGGAGTGCAAATCTAGTATCTTTTGGACTTCTCTATTTGTCTCAACAGTGCGCGGGTCATGAGCGTGGATCCCCGTGGCTTTCCACGTGATTTCTTGACTTTTGTCATCCAGGGGTTGATTACCTCCCCCCAAAGTCGGAAAAAGATCCTTGTCAAAAATGCAGTTAGCAAAACGAGCCATGTGACAGTCACCTGTCAAGGGGTCCAAGAACCTGATTATGGACACAGTCTCATAACCAACGTATATCCCCGACTTACGGAGCGGTCCCATTGCTGATCGCTGGGGTGGTGGTATAGGTACATATACCTGGCAGCCGAACCTACGTAGGTGGGAAATTTTCGGTGCCGACCCTTGAGCAAGTTGGATAGGAGAGTGGATGTTGTAGGCTGATGGTCAAAAGTTAATGAGATTAGCGGCGTGTAACACCGCGTGTCCCCAACATGTAGTTGGTAAATTATAACCCTGAAGGAGTGGTCTGGCAATGAATTTAATCCTTTTAATCAATGCCTCCGCAAGTCCATTTTAAGTGTGGACATGCGGTACAGAGTGCTCAAGTTTGATTCCAGTTGCCATGCAATAATCATTGAATGCCTTTGAAGTAAATTCTCCGGCATTGTCCATTCTAATAGACTTTAAATGATAATTAGGGAATTTATTCCTTATTTGTATGATCTGAGAGATCAACTTTGCAAAAGCATGGTTCCTTGTTAACAGCAGGCAAACATTGGACCATTTAGAGGAAGCATCGATGAGCACCATGAAGTACCGAAACGGCCCTGAGAGGGGCTGAATTGGACCACATATATCCCCTTTAATACATTCCAAGAACGCGGGGAGTTCATCCTTCACCTTTAGGGGGGACGGTCTAATTATCAATTTCCCCGTAGCGCATGCGGAGCACACGAAATCATCGGGATTCGGGAAATTTTTCACATTAACATTGTGACCATTCGAGTTGTTAATTATATTTCTCATCATCCTAAGACCGGGGTGGCCTAACCTATCATGCCAAAGGCAGAATAGTTCGGAGCTTCTAAAGATAGTCTTAAGGGTAGTGTAAATAGGTGGTGCTACTATCTTAGTGTAGTACAGCCCAGTAGCTAATGAAGGGAGTCTTTCGACAACATGTTTACCATTTTCGTCGCGCTTGGTAATGAGTAGGAACTCCTTTCCATTCTCATCATCATCGGTTTCTACATGGAAACCATTTGCGCGGATGTCTCTAAAACTCAAGGGAGTACGAGTCGACTCCGGATACAACAATGCCTCTTCAATGATCAGAGTTGTTCCATTTGGGAGTATGATAGTTGCTCTTCCGGAGCCAACTACATTCGGACCACAGCCGGCGATCGTCATTATGTTACCAGGGTTTTTGGTAATAGACTCAAAATACTTTGTTTCTCTCAAGATGGTATTTGTGGTGCCGCTATCAGCAAGGCACGTTTCCTCCATTTGGACGCCACACGCGTTCTAAAATATAGTGCTTAATTAATATAATGGAGCGAGGAAGATGCTACATCAAGTAAGTAAAACACATAAACATTTCAGAACATCACACAACCAAATAATGGAATAAATGAATGAAATAAATGTCATCCAATCGCCAAAAACAAATAAATGTTATGCTCTCATAGAGTTTACAACCATATCGAAAAATTGTATCAGATTATTTGCGGAAAAGAAATCATCACAACAAAAAGGAGCTCAGGTGGATTCTGCAAAGAAACCATCAATCTCAGCCTGTATCTCAAGATCATTGAGCTTCTCTTTGTTGGCTATCATCATCGAGGCAACAGAGATGTCTAGCTAAGGCGGGGGGAGGGGGGCACGACGTGCTCAACCTCCAAGGGCACATCGGCGTTCGTGGGAACCACCAAAGGTGCTGCCACTTGTGCTATGTCCTACGCCACTACGAGCGTGACGTTCTGCATAGGCGCCGCTCCGAGCGCCAGTGGTGCCTCAACCTGGACAAGGTGTGCCTCGCGCACCTTCTTGTTGGCCTTGAACGCGTCCACGACGTGCTTAGGGTCCAAACACTGCTTGGAGAAGTGAGTCTTGGAGCCACAGCGGAAGCAGTCCTAGGGCCTTGCCTCCCCCTTGCCCGCCTTGCGTTTCTTGGCTGGGTTGGAGGAGTTGGGGCCCTTCTTGCCCTTTTTGCCTCTCTTCTTGTGGATGGGCTTGCGCACCTTGTAGGCACCGGCATTAGCCTCATGACTTGGGCCCCCCGCGAAGGGTTGCGCGGAGAAGTTATTTTTCAGAACATTATCCTGCGCCTCGGCCACCTGGAGAGCATCAATAAGCGCTGCATATTCCGTGAATCCTTCCTGGCGAAAGTTTCACGAGGATTGGATGTTGTCCGGATGGAATGTGGAGAGAGTTTTGTCTATCTTCTACTGATCGGTGGTACTGGTCCCACACAACTGAAGAATGGTACAAATCCGGTACAACCTGGAGTTGTACTCTCCCACTGTCTTGAAGTACGCAAACCTCAGACGAATCCAATCTGCCTCTGCCTGTGGCTGAATGGTGTACTTCAGCCTAGAGAACCGCTTGTTGAGGGTGGTCCAAAGGGCAGAAGCACTCCGTTCTGCCATGTACTCGTTCTTGAGAGTCTCACACATGTGATGGCGGAGGAAGTGCAGGGCTTTGGTGTTGTCCGCCGGGATGGGTTTGCTGGGGGCCGTCGGGGTCCCCGCAATCAACGCATCCTTGATGCATCGGCCCTCGAGGACGATCTCAATGTCCGAGGCCCAAGTCAGGTAGTTAAGCCCATCCTGGGTCAACTCTAGGAACTCGCGGCTGACGATTCCGGTCATCTGCAATTTATGCAAAGTGTGTAAGATTACAGCAGGTAATCGGTTGCATAAATGCGATAATCGATACAATAATTCAAATATGACGGCGTTCCAAAAATTTAATGTAAAAACGGTACAAGCTAACTATGAGATACAAAGTATTAAAATCATGCGATAATTAATAACTGTAGTAAAACATAGTGCAAAAGCTTGTGTAAAAACGGTCCGAAAACAGAGCCAAAAACGGTCCAACGGCCCAGCAAACGCCCCACAGTTTTTTCCAGAGGGTATTTTTCTATGGGCCAAAAACGACCCAAAACGCTCGGTCTCCCGTGGGCCGGCCCACCCCACAATGTCCCTGCCCGAGAAACGGGGGGACAGAGCATGGGCGTGCTCTCGAGTGGGGCGGCGAAGACAGCAGGCCGCTCCGGCGACGGGTTGAGGGAGCGGCCGACGCGGCGGTCGCGGCCAGCGGCTTGGGCGAGCGCGACCGGCGGCTGCTGCACGCGCGCGGCCAGCGGCGGCGTGGAGCGTGCAACAGGCGAGCGACACGGCAGCGGCACGCGGGCGACACGGCAGCTGCACGCGGGCGGCGCGGCAGAAGCGCGCGGCAGACGCGACGGCGTGGCCAGCGTCAACGCGGCGGCGCGCGGCAAACGCGGCGGCGTCGAACGCGCAGCAGGTGAGCGGCGCGGCAGCAACACGCGGCGGACGTGATGGCATGGCCAGTGGGGCCAGCGGCAACGCGGCGGCGCGAGGCGGACGTGGTGGACGCATCGGCGTCGAATGCACAGCAGACGAGCGGCACGGCAGCTGCGCGCGGCGGAGGCATGTGGCGCGCGGCCAGCGGGGCCGGGCGCCGACGGCGAGCATGTGGCGGCGGACGACGCGCAACGGCGCAGGCGGGCGCGGTACGCAGCAGTGCAGGGGCGCGCGCGTGCGTCCGGCTTCGGCCAGCAGGGCCACGGCGCGGCGGCGGCCCGGCCAGCGGCGTGGCGGTTGCCAGCACGCGGCGCGGCTAGCGGCGGCGGCTGCCAGCCAGCAACCAGCGGGGCTGCTCATTAGCCATGGCATGTGCATGTTGCAAGTCGCGTGCGTACGTGCGGTTACAAAAAAAATACATGAAAAAACTGTAGATTGATCCGATCTACTAATTAAAAATGGCCAAGATCAGTCCGATCTACTAAATAAAAATTAGATCGGCACAACAGGTGCACTGGTACAATCAACAAGTTCCTGATCCGGGAGTGATTAAATCGACATTGGTTGGCGACAACAGGTCAGCTCGACTCCTGGGAAGGAAAATCTGTACCCCAGATGGGATCTGATCTAAGATCTGAACGCAAATCTTGAAAGGAAATCGAGAGACGAATCCATTTTTGCGGTCAGATTGTGGTTACCTTCAATAAAAGCCTGCGTGATGCAGGCTCGATGGAGGCTCGACGGAGAGTCACGTGCTGATAACGTGTTGGAACACCCCCTGCCGGCTGGCCGGTCCCGAGGCTGCTCCACACCCGAGGAAGAAAACTAGAGTCGAAGGCACACAGATTACACAAGAAAATGATACAGGGAACAAAAGGAAACTTTATTGATCTTTCTCTCGGTAAAACTCCCATACAATGATTGCTCCTCTATTTATAGACTAAGGGGATAGGATACCCACATGGTCCAACCCTAGCCTGGTAGAGGACACACCGAATGGGCCTCTACCGGCCCAGTTTCCCAACATTTTTTACATAGAAAAATGATCTATGCCATTTCTTGCAAGACTCGAGGCCGGCGACAAGAGGGAACTCGGAATTTCTCCGAGGTGTAATGGACGCGGCCCCGCATTGGGTAAGAGACTTCTTGGAAGGGTGAAGAGTTTTGTCTGGTACGATATTAGATCGAATCTGGAAGAATTTAGACCAAACGGGTATGGAGGGCCACAAGCCGAAGTACCCCTCCGAGGCCGAGATGTAAGCAGACAAGGAGGCGATGGCATTAGCCGGCAGGTGATGCGGCTGGAGGCCGAAGTAATCAAGAAACTCCCTGGCGAAATCGCTAAGGGGGAGGCCGAACCCGCGAGCGAAATGGGACATGAAGACTACGTATTCTCTCTTGTTGAGCACGAGAGGGGATTCATTGCCGGGCAAGCGATATCTTACCTCGGTAGGGATTCAGCGCGTCTTGATTAGCCACTCTACCTCACGGCGAGTGACGGTGGAACCCTGCCAAGAACCTCGTTCTGTACCAGATGCAAAATCATCCTCCCCGACGAGGGCTCGGCTGGCAGAACTAGACATGGGCTCGCCGGAGGAATCGACGGAGAAAAAGCTAGCAGCAGAGAGAGGCCTAGAGGCGCAGGGCCCCGTCGTGATTCTAAGCAAGCACGTCGGCGAAACGAAAAAGAACCGCGCAGCCCTGGCGGTAGTGGGATCGTGGGTGTGCACGATAACCGTGTAAACCGCGCGTGCGGTGGAACCGTTCGTTAGTAGTGGAGCCACACCGAAGAACACACGGCGCAGGAGGGGATCGTGCCTCCTGACCGATGCGGTACTCGAGGCGTCACTACGTCGATGCGACGGGCGCAGTAATTACTGTAGCTTATCAGTGGGCACTATAGAGGAACAAAAAACTAGAAGAATAATGATGGGTGGTACACGTAGGACAAGGCATGCACAATAAGCTGCACGGAAACCTCGAACAGAAAAAGGTAACTCAGAAATAAGGAGAGAAATATGTTGGGGAAACTGATGTGGCCTGGCCGAGGTTTCAGGCAGGACCACACCAGCTTCGGGGACTAATGTTGGGGAGGTGACCCCGGATAGGGTCAAGACAGGGGAAAGACTAAAGGAATCTCCCTTGTCATGAGCCGAGTTACTATTTGTATCGACCGAGTCATGTAAGAGTTGGCCGAGATAAGCGAGGCCATAACCGCCACAGAATGAGTAACACCTTATCCGGCCGACATATGAGTTAATTCGGCCGAGCGAGTCTGGCTAACTTGAATGCAGATGAAGGCCAAGCCGAGTTATGCGAGGCAAGGCCGAGTAACACAAAGCTTGCAGGAGAAGGAGGTGCCTATGGTCAAACCCTAGTCGCTGGCTAGGAGGAATCTGAACAGAGCCAAGCACAAAGGACAAGGAGCAGAGCGGCAGAAGGGCAGAAGAGGGTCACGGAGGTGACAGTTAGGGAGCCCAAGGCGCGCATGTGAAGCTCTCTGGAACATTACCGTCGATAGAAAGGGGACACGGAAAGGAGGCCGCCGAGTTACCATATTGGGACAAGCATATTCCAAGAATATGCTTGCCACGTCAGCCCTAAGAGGAACCAAGGCACCCCTTTATAAGGGGAGACGCGGGCTCCTGAGAAGGGATCGATTCATTTCTACGACGCAAGGCTCGTGTAGTAGCTCTCTTCTTCCTGAAAACAGCTTGAGGAGCATTTGTAGTCCTTGTGAGGAGAAATAAAGATCTACATGTTAGTCATTTGTGTAGAAATCACTACATCTTCCCTCCCCGGATCCCTCTAGCATCCATTGGCCCCATACTTTAGCCTACCCATGGCATCTAACGTGCCACAACCACGACAGTTTGCTACCCAGCCTTGCTAGCCAAAAACCTGTTTTGAGAAGGCATACTTCTCATGTTTCCAAAATCCTTTGAACCCAAAACTTTTGCCACTTGTGTCCACCATATCTACCTAGTAGCTTTTGCTATTCCTAGCAAATTCTCAAGCTTCATCTACCTTTCAAATTTAAAAGTATTTTGTTATGTGAAAACTACTTAGTAAAGCTCTCACGAACTTGATGGCACACCTTATTTAATTGCCCCTAATAGACCTGAACCATTGTGAACATCGAAGTTGTATATGCTTGCATCGATACGTTGGAATTAGCAGAACCGTGCTATCACGGGGAATGTTTTCAACATTGCACTTGTACTCTGTACAAAGTTGATATCGTGCTCTTTTGTCTATGGATGTCAACGGTGTGAAATAAAGAGGGAACTTGTAAGTCCATGGAGTTTGTATTTTGTGTTAGAGAAATGCCTGGGCCGCTAGCCTAAACCATGCTTAATTATGGTGGAAACTTGCAGCATCACCATAGTGAGTCATCTATGAAGCATCCTAAATAAAAAGCTATACACATAGTAAATAAAAAGATTGCTGGGATGCTCATTGTCTGCTTGCCTTGTCATTTTGGTTATGGGAAAGCTCCTGTACCATGTGCAAGGGGTACCCCGTTGGCGGTTCTCAATGATATGCAAATACTTACAATGACAAGAACTTACCTGGGCCCAAAGTTGAGTATGCATGAGGAGTGGCCCTCATATTCAAGGTACATGAGATTGCCAACTTATATTTCGTCAAGCATATACTCCATCTTTGTTCACTTTAACCTTAATCATCTCAAGATGCTTATGATAGGGGCAATGAGGGATCAAAGCTAGTAAGTACCATAATCTTTTGGAAGCTCTTTATGACTTGTAATCCCTGCTACCCTCTATGAAGGGACCTTTCTCCCACTTCCAAGTTGAGTCAGTAAACCTACTTCCTCTCTATCTCTAGCAAGCTTTTGAGTTGTTGTGTTTCAAGCATTCATATGGTGATTTATTCAATCATGTTCTTTATCTTCCTTGTTTGCACAAAACTCTTATCTATTGAGTATTACTTTGAAAGCCTTCACTTGTGAAAAACCTTTTTGAGCAAAGAGTGTTCCTATTTTGAACTTCTACAAAAAGCTTTTGTGAAACTTTTTACAGGTGTTCTCTGACCAAGAACAAGTTTGCCAATTCCAATTATGATTTATCTTTATGAATCTCTATTGTGACTGTTGTGCTTGGTTGCAAGATAAGTTATATAATGGTAAGGTGCTTTCTTCTATGAGTTGTGCAATGGTAAGTGTGATGCTTCTTGTTCGTATTCTTTGATTGACACTTCACTCCATAAACCTGTGGACATGTTTACTGAGCTCAGTATTCGTTTGGGGACAAGCGAAGTCTTAGATTGGGGGAGTTGATACGCCCAATTTGCATCACCATTCTATATCATAATTTAACTCTATTTATTGATATTTGTATTATTATGAGGTATTACTTATGGCTTTTCATCTGTTTATGCATGTTGGATGATTCCTGGAGGATGGACTGCCGGAGTCTGGATTTTGATGGAAGAGAAAGCGTTTCGGTGCAATTTCGTGAAGATCAGAAAAATACTAGAAAAATATGGAAACATATTATTTTACCAGAAGACGAAGGAAGCCAGAAGGAGGGACATAGATGGGCATCAGGGGCCCCACACCCCCTAGGCACGGGCCCACTTGACCCCGCGCCTAGGGCAGGTGTGGCCCACCTGCCCAGCCTTCGACTCCGCCCCTTCGCCTATATCTTCCCTTCGAAACCCTAAGGCTCGGGGAGCGACCACAGATAGATTTCCACCGCCTCTAGGGGCGGAAAACACCGAGAGAGAGATCTCTCCGGCAGACAGATTTCTGCCAGGGGAATTCCTTCTCGGAGAGGGCAGACCGTCGCCATCAACACCATCATCAAGCTAGGCTTCATCAGGATCATCATCATCATCCACACCATCATCTCCACTAGCACCATCATCACCACTCCGTCCCGCTGTAACAATTGTGTTGGATATTGCTTTAGTTCTTAGGGGAAACTTTCGTGTTGATTACAATTGTAGTTCATGCTTGTGAGTGGAACAATTGGATTATTATTTAAGTTCAGATTTTTATCCATTACCATATCATCTTTGATCTTGATCCATATGATGTCTTGTGAGTAGTTCGTTTAGTTCTTGAGGACATGGTTGAAGTCATGTTGTTATTAGTGAATCTGTGATGAGTTACTATTCAATGGTTTAGTATTTAAGTTGTGGTGCTATTCTTCTAGTGGTGTCATGCGAACATCGACTACATGATACTTCACCATTTATGGTCCTAGGGGAATGCATTGTGTATTTGGCTACTAATCGCGGGGTTGCCGGAGTGACAGAAACCTGAACCCCCATTAGGACACCTTTGCACAAGGGAGCGTAGGATCTCAGAGTTTAAGGCTGTGGTTAGATTTATATCTTAATTACTTTCCTGTATTTACGGATGTTTACAGGGGGTTTAATCACAAGTATGTATTAGTCCTAGGAAGGGCGGTATGTTAGCACAGGTTCACCCACACAACACTTACAAACACCAGAGAAGAGTACTCAGCTATTTGAAGTGAAAGCACTTGACAGAATTCCCATGTGTCCTCGAGAACGTTTGGTCCTTATAAGTATTTCCACCGGCTTGTCCTTTTCTAAGAAAGGATTGGGCCACTTGCTCCGTTTGTTCGTTACTTCTGTTACTTGCTCTTTGTTTTGTTGCCTTGTCAGAAAACCACTAAAAATCCGTTTGCTAAGTATTCACAGGGATTTCCTGCTCCATACCACTATTCAGCACCTTCTACTCCTCGTTGCGATCGACACTCCTATTTATCGAAAGTACTATGATACACCCCCTATACTTCTGGGTCATCAATCTCCTAGGTGAAAAATTGATGTTTGACCTTGAGAAATTCTTCTTAGCTCTTCAGCAATGAAAGGATCTTCACCTTGATGTCTAAAAATTTCATTCCGAATATCACTACTCCATTCTTCAACTACTCTGATGGTAGCTAAGACTCCAAGAACTTTTGTACTTATGAATTGTATTTCCAATATTTCTAAATCCCTTTGCAACTCTTTTGACAGTTCTCTATTGATAGGTTGAGTATTTGTGCTCTTCTGACTTAAAGCAGCAGCTACAACATTGGCTTTTCCAGGAGTATAATTGATCATTAGATCATAATATTTGATTAGCTCTATACAATGCTTCTGTCTCATATTGAATTCCTTTAGAGTGAAGAAGTATTTGAGAATTTTATGGTCAGTGTATAACTCACACCTTGCTCCATGAAGAAATTGCCTCCATCCTTTTAAAGCAAATACTATTACTGCTAACTCCAAATCATGAGTTGGATAATTAACTTCATGTGGTTTCAGTTGTCTCGATCCATAAGAAATAACCTCACGATCTTACATTAACACACATCCCAATCCTTTCTTGGATGCATCACAATATACTATGTAATCATTTACTGTTTCTGGAACTGCTAAGATTGGTGCGGTGGTTAGTCTGGTTTTCAACTCCTAAAAACTTGCTTCGCACCTCTCACCCCATATGAATGGTGTATTCTTTCTTAGCAATTTGGTCATTGGTCTAGCTATATTGGAAAAACCTTCAATGAATCTCTGATAATAGCCTGCCATGCCTAAGAAACCTCGGATTTGCTTCACATTAGTTGGTGCATTCCATTCCAACACTGATTGAACTTTGGATGGATTTACTGCAATTCCATCCTGACTAATCACGTGACCAAGATATTCTACCTGGTCCAACCAGAACTCACACTTGCTGAACTTAGCATAAAGCTTATGTTCTCTTAATATTTGCAATGCTATCCTCAAATGATCTGCATGCTCTTCTTTATCATTAGAGTATATCAAAATATCATCAGTAAACACTATGACAAACTTGTCCAGATAAGGCATGAAGATTTTGTTCATCAAGTTCATAAAGATTGCTGGTGCATTGCTCAATCCAAAAGGTACAACGAGATACTCATGATGACCATATCTTGACACAAATGTTGTTTTTCGCACATCTTCAGGTTTGATTCATATCTGATGGTATCCTAATCTTAAATCTTGGAAAATACTCTAGGTCCTTTGACTTGATCAAATAGATCTTGAATTCTTGGCAATGGATACTTGTTTTTGATGGTGACGTTATTGATATTTTTGTAATCCCCACACATTCTTCGTCCTCTGTCTTTTTTATCCATGAAAATCACCAGAGTTCCCCATGGAGATACACTTTCCTGAATAAATCCTTTCCTGGCTAACTCATTAATTTTCTCCTTAAGATCTTTTAACTCTTTTGGGCCCATTTTATATGGTACTTGAGCTATTGGTGCTGTACCAGGTATCAGGTCAATAGTGAATTCTATTTCCCGATCAGGTGGCATTCCCGATAATTCTACTGGAAAAACATCTTGAAACTCATTTACTACTGGAATATCCTTCAACTTGACCTCCTTCATTGAATTTAATTGGAGATCTACCATGATATGACTATGTTTATCCACCTGATATACTATCCTTCCTCCACTTGAAGACTTGATTGAAACAGTTTTATCTGGGCTCCATGTTCAGTCAACCAGTCCATACCCAGCACTACCGCAATCCCCTTCAATGAAATCACATATAGGTCTGCAAAGTATGTACATCCACAGATCGATATAACTTGATCTTGCTTAATGTGTCATACCACTACATTTCCCTCGGTCGTCACTACAGTCATAGGATTTGCTAACATTGCCCTTCTAATCCTGAATTTATCACAGAATTCTTCAGATATGAAGGAAGTAGTTGCACCCGTATCAAAAAAAATTCCGGGATTGGTAAGGATGTTGAGCGTACCTATCACTGCATGCTCAGAGTTATTCACCTCCTCCAAGGTTGCACAGTTCAGCTCTCCGGTAGGCCTTCTCCTTTTGCCATTATTGTTCTTGACAAAATATCCTCCTTTTGTTAGGTTGTCCACTACATCCACTGGCTTGTACTCCACCTGTTGTGGGCCAACCACCTAGTGGTTTGCTTGGGCACTCTGGCTTGATATGACCCTTTTGACCACAACCATAACAAATAATCACTGCCTTTTTGCAATCCTTGCTAATATTGTTGGAGATATGCCCTAGAGGCAATAATAAAAGAAGTTATTATTATATCTTTGTGTTTATGATAAATGTTTACATTCATGCTATAATAGTATTAACAGGAAAAATTAATACTTGTGTGATTTGTAAACTAAAATAGAGTCCCTGGTAAATCCTCTTTATAATACTAGCTTGTTGATTAATAGATGATCGTGGTTTCTCGATCATGACATTGAGATGTTGTTAATAACAAGATCATATCATTAGGAGAATGGTATGATGGACATACTCCTATAGATAAGCATAGCATAAAGATCAAGTCATTTTAATAGTTCGTTTGCTATAACCTTTGTAATACATAGTAATCTAATTCCTTCGACCATGAGATCATGCTAATCACCATCACCGGAAGGATGATTTGATGACATCAAACACCACACCATAACTAGGTGGCTATAAAGGTGGCATTGAGTGTTCGGAAAGTATGGGTTGAGGCACATGGATCAAGAGTGGGATTTGTCCATCCATATGACGGATAGATATACTCTGGGCCCTCTCGGTGGAATGTCATCCAATTGGCTTGCAAGCATGTGACTGGCTCACAAGGGATCACATATCACGGGAACGAGAAAATAGTACTTATCAGTAACGAGGTTGAACTAGGTATGCAGAGATACCGACGATCAAAACCTCGGATAAGTAAACTATCATGAGACAAAGGGAAACTGGTATCGTATGTAAGTGGTTCATTCGATCGCAAAGTAATCATTGAAATATGTGGGAGCCGTATGAATTTCCATATTCCTCTATTGGTTATTGATCAGAGAAGTGTCTCGATCATGTCCGCGTAATTCACGAACCGTAGGGAGACACACTTAAGGATTCAATGTTGTTTAGTAGATATGGAATGTTAGTAGGGATACCGAATGTTGTTCAGAGTCTCGTATGGGATCCAGGATATCACGAGGAGATCCAGAATGGTCTAGAGAATGAGATTCATATAAGAAAAGTCCTATTTCAGAGTTCTGGAAAGTTTTCGATGATTTCATCGGAGAGGTTCTAGAAGGGTCTAGAAGGTTCACCGGTCCGGAAGGAGAATGGTCCATGAATGTGTCATGGGTACGTGGAATGATTGGATCATATCCAAGGTCACTTGGTGTTGGAATATGCGAGAGAGAAATAAAGCTCTAAATTAAAAGTCAAACGGAAGTTTGAAAAGTCAAACTGGAACAATGGTTTCCTAGTGGGAGAAAAACAAGTCCTTCTCTCAATCCAACTTGGGTTTGGGTTTGGGTTTGGATTCAAACCCACCCTCCCAAGGCTGCCACCCCTCTCATAAATAGAAGGGGAGGGCTGCCCCAACACAACACACAAGTTCCAAGCCCTCTCCACCCGAGCCCGCCGCCGCCAACCCGCCGCCGTGCCGCCTTACCGCGCCGCCGCCGTGCCGCCTTACCGCGCCGCCATGCCACCGCCACCTCGCGCCACCACCGGTCCGTCGCCGCCGCCCTAGCCGCCGCCAACACCTCCTCCTCCTCCTCCCGGATTTCTAAACCCTAGATTTCTGGGAAACCCTAATCCACCATATCTCGCATCTGCCTTAGGCGAAGCCCTGCGGGATATTCCCTCTACTTCCGACACCACGCCTTCATGCTGTCGGAATCATGAAGGGAGAACTACAACCTCCACTGCCTGCTGGAACAAGGGAGAGGAAGGTCTTCATCGAGTACCGAACGTGTGACCGACTGCGAAAGCGCTGCCGGAACGCAGTGCCGGAAGGATCGTCTACGCGATCTTGAGATCGGCAAGTGTACGACTACATCACCCACGAGAATCTGCTCCCGTTAACCGCTTTGGAATCTTCAAGGGTGAGTGCTTCTATCGACTCGTTGCTACAATCTAGTAGATAGATCTTGGCTTGTTTGTGTGCATGCGGTAGAATTTTTTTGTTTTCCATGCTATGAACCCCTACAGTGGTATCAGAGCCGTGTCTATATGTAGATCTGTTGCACGAGTAGAACACAATGGTCATTATGGGCGGTGGTGCTTTTATTATCAATTGCTTTTTGTGTACTTTGCATCTTGCGGTATGATGGGATGAAGGGGCCCGGGCTAACCTTACATGACATCGTTCATGAGACTTGCTCCACGCTCAACATGCAACTTGTATTGCATAAGTGGCTTTGCGGGTGTTTGTCTCTCCCATCATAGTATAGATTCAATTTACAACGGGCACTTGTGTAACATCCCAAAAATATTAAACTAGAATCATCAAACTCTAATCATCAAAATTAGGATTAACAAAAACTTTTCCAATTAAAAATATGAAAGCATTTATATGTGTATGCATTACAATTTGGATTCTTTTGAATTGCCTTGGTTTTGTGTTTCTTTGCTTGTAAATTGATTCTTAGGTGAAATAAACATCATCTAAACAATCCCCACACTTTCCCAAAGACAAACAAATTAAGTGAATGGTCACTTTGGCCAAATTAACTCCCATGCCTACTTTGGCTATCTCTAACTTTCAGAACTTAATAGAAACTTGTATGGATCTTTGCACCCCTTGATAGTACTCATAACAAGGTATCAAGGCCCACTTTGTGATCATCCAAAAACATTTGAATGCATAGTTTAAATGGCAATTTAAAATTGAATCTATTTCATATGGGAAGATCCCACTATTTCAAAAACCACTCAAACAAGCTCAATTTTCAAAACCCAAGCATCCACAGTATCACCAGCACATGCCTAGCAAACCCACCAAAAATATTTTCAAAATTCAAAACTTGAGTTCATGCGGCCATTTGATCAAACAGGTTGCAGATGCAAATCATACAAAATCAAAACACTATGTTGAGCAGTGTTTTGGGCCTAACTTGTTCCCTCTCTGGACACCACTAGCCTTAGTAGATCATCTAACAACCTTAGCTAATCACTAGCACCACTGTAAGCTGGCCATTGTCATCAATGGTGAGCAGGCCGAGAGCACCATTGCCACCCCATAGTCGACAGCAAGCTACGAGCAACACTAGCCTCGCCAACATTGTCTGGGAGCAAGCTAGCACCCCACCGCCACTCCCTGTCCCAGCCGCGAGCAATGCCAGCCACTGGACCACACACACAGGCCATGCCAACCTTCTCTGCAACCAAGCCGAGAGCGTGCCCCGTATGCCATGCTCGACCAGCACCCACAGACCGCGCGCCGCCCTCTCCGCGTGCACGCGTGATCACCACCGTCCCAGCAACCCTGCAGACACGCCCGTTCGCCTCCGCGCGGACCACGCGCGCTGTGCGCCATCAAAACTTCCGTCGGACCAGCGCAGAGCACCGTAGCATTCCGACTGATCAGCACCGCCCCACGCCTCTCCACCACGCCGATAAGCTTCGCCAGTGAGCACAACACCGCCCCCTACCGTCGCCCACGCCGATAGCCCTCTGTACCGTCGACCACGACGAGCTCATCTTGCGCCCGTCGGTCCCCTCTCGCCACTATAAATAGAGGCCACCCCCGCTCGATTTCATCACACCATCTCACTCCCCTCACCTCACTGAGCATTCCACCCCTTAGCCGGAGCTAGGCGAGCAGCGCACCGCCGGATTTGCGCCGGAGCTCGCCGCTGCAGAGGAGAAGAGGAGCCGTTGATTTCGTCCACCCCCGGAGCTGCCGCGACTACCCCTGAGTTTGCCGTCGTCGACTTCGTCGTTTTCCCGCCTCGCCGTCGTCACTGGAGCCACGGTAAGCCCCCTATGCACCCCCACCGAGCCGCTAGGGTTTGATCTCGCCGGTGACCTGTTCATCGTCGACGACGACCCTCAATCGTCGATCTTCATTCTAATCCAACGAACCACATCGCCCTGTACCGCTTCGCGTTTAAAGAGCCACTGACCAGTAGAACCCCCTGTCAGTTGCGCCCCGCGCCGCGGAGTGACACTGGGCCGGCCCATTAAACCTTCCCGCGTAGCCCACTCGTTTGAATTTAGCTTTTTCTATTTATTTTCAAACTCAATTCTGTACCCAGTTTCAAAAATCAACCCAGCTCGATTCAGTGAACCAAATTGAATGAAACTAATTTTGTTAGAAAGATATTGAAATTCTTAATCCAATCCCATTGGATTCAAATCATTTGGATTTGTAGATCAACCTTGGTAAAAATAACAAGGCATAAGCTTTTCTGAATTCAAACATTTTTCAAATTTAAACCATAATAGCTTTTGAGTTGATTCCAACTCTCAAAAATCACATTTGATCATACCTTTCAGAATATATAAAAACATATGGGTTTACTTACAGAAATAATGTTCAAGTAATAATAGAATGCCACATATGCATTTCTAGTCACTTATAATTATTTGAAATAAAAGGGTTAAACCTTATTAAATTGTGACACCACTTTAAATCACATTCTCATGTACTGAAATATGTGGTAATGACATGTGTCAACATGATCCCATGTCAGAGTTGGAGAATATTAAATCTTAAGTAGTTTTTCAATGAGTAGAAATTACTTTTCTGAAAATAAATAAATAAGACAAATGCTTTAACCTTGTAATGTAGGTGATGATGCTAGATCATCTATAGAACCCATTTTGTGTGATGATTGAAAGTAGTTAAGTATTGTTTGGTGATTGTGTACCTCGTATTTATTCATAGACGCTAGTACCGACCAAGGATATGAGGAGGAAGGAGGATACTACAAAGAAGAAGCCGAGGACAACTTCAACCACTGCTCTTCACAAGGCAAGCCTAATAATACTAGTTGATTGAGCAAGCTAACACTTGCAATTAGGAAACTTAGATAACCTATGCAATGCACTAAGCATGCTTGGTTGGACACATTTGATGATACCCAATCCTAGTTTTACTCGCAAGCTTTCTACTTTATTTCTTTATAAAAGCTATTTCTTAGAGTTTATTTAAGTGACTTGTAGATTCTAGGAACATAATTGAAGGTTGCATAAAGAGCATTAAATTTGGCCTAAGCTAGAAAATCTTGATGTCATCCTAAGGCATGAGATGGTACTCAGTTAAAACTCCACTTGTTTACCACCCCTCATTAGTACTCACTCCCCCTTGTAGATGCTAGTGCTAAGCATAAAACTTGAGCAACTTTAGATGGGAATACTTGGTGGAAAATGGTTATGAAAACCTTAGAATGATGAGTCATTCTACTAAGATGTTTTGACATATGTTTCCAAACACCAGATGATTTTGATGATGAAAATGTTGAGGCATGAGCCTTAGCCCTTTATAAAACTGATGGTTGTCTGGATGCGATACCATTCCAATGTTACCATACAACCACAATAACCGAAAATTGGGTAGGGCTTGACTGGAAATTTATATACCTTAGTATGGGTTCCCTCACGGCCAAGGTCTGACCTGAGGCTACCTTGTGAAGATTGTCCACCTGTGCAGTACCCAAGATGACAGTTGGTCATGGTTGGGAGGCCAAACTCACAGGAGAGGTGCTTATACTAGGGCGTGTAATTGAAAGGTTAGGATTGATTATCTGCATACTGAGTATGGTGAATTCAAGATTTGTTCCTAACGGATGTATGGAATGTTGTGGTGAAAGTGTACAATCTCTGCAGAGTGTCAAACTATTCGAATAGCCGCGTCCGCGGTTATGGACAGTTGGAGTGGCCATACTGTTCCCCCGTTAGATGTTTTCAAAATGACTTGTGAAATGAATTGAGAACTTGACTTGACCACAACAGAGTTATGACATGAGATACAAGTTCGCACTTACATGTTATAAAATTTGACTAGCTTTCTCTTGCTTATGAACTTAGTAGAGGTAAATCTGGGTTTTTGCAAAACAACCATAGAGCTTAGTGTCCTACTACAAAAACCCCCTTCACTTGTTAGTATTAGTTTGCGAGTACTTAAAGAGTACTCATGGCTTTATCCCTGGCTATTCCCGTGGCCAGACTATGAAGAGGAGTACCAGGATGATGGACCCCAGGAAGGTTACGACAACTAGGATCATCTTCCATCGTCAGCATTGCCTGTGACCTCGAAGATGGAGCTTCGCCTACGCTACCTTTATTATTACGTATTTCCGCTGCTTGTGTTGTATTGAGAACTGGATCATGAGATCCTTATTTGTGTAAGACCTTATGTATGGTTTGTAATGGATGATGTACTGTGGTATCCAATTCTGTTATGTCTCGCAAAAATGGTAATCCTGGGATTGCGATGTATGGCATAACAGGCATTTGGGATTAAAAATCGGGGTGTCGACAAGTTGGTATTAGAGCCATCCTGACCATAGGAGATCCTAGTTAGACTGGACGTTTGAATCAAAAACTTAGTTTCAAAACCAAAGGAAGCAAATATTTACAAGAACTTATTCCCATTCTTATCACTTTGATTCTTTCATGAAAATTCATGTTCCTCAAAAACTCTTGAAAATTACATAAAATTTGACACACTTGATCACTCTACTAACTTACTCATCCTATATTCTTAATAGATGGACGTGAAGTACATCAAGTTTTATCAGTTGGGGAATGGAGGAGACCTTATCTTTGAGCAGGATTTGGACCAGCTTTCGGAACTTCTGGAGCGTTCGCACCTCGAGTTCTTCGGAGCTCAGCTCAATGATCAAGGAGGAGAAGATCTGAAGTGTAATTGTTGCAAGTCTCCGAGGAGAGATTGAACCTCCCACTGCCGAGGGGATTCAGTTCACCTTAAGAGAGAACAACTGGATCGATGGACTTGCCAGGGCCATGAAGGAAGCTCTTGCCCGTCTGTGTGGGCAGAGTATCAACCAGATCAAGGGAACCCGCTTTGAGTTTTGTCCAAGGCGTGATGCTAATGGACAGCCACTGGAAGCCCCATAACACCACGAGCTGAAGACTCAATTGGACCACCTTAGCTTCATGATGTACAATCGTCAGCAGGAATTGGACAATTTTCGTGACTACTCGAACCACAAGTCTGCCATCATCAAGACGAAGGATCATACCATCGCCATGCTAGCAAAGGACCGCAAGTCTCGCCGCCGTCAGCTTGACAAGAAGGAGCGCATCATTGCTCGTCTTCGCCATCGTATCTCAGATTTGGAGGAGACCATCCACGAGAGAGACATGCAGTTGTTAGAAAGGGAGAATGCCGGAGAGGATCTTCGTGGAGACCCCTACTCCTATCTCAGCGATGATGATTTTCTGGAGGATCAGTCTATGGACTTCTTCACCGATGAGGATGACTTCTCCTTCATCAATGACAACGATGATGATGAAGATGATGACTAAACCGACACTAAGGAGTAGTAGCACTTGAGCACTAGCGTAGTGAGTTGTATTTGGTCCCACTTTATCGTAGTTTCCAGAATGGTTCTTAAAACCATCTGTTTTCCTTGTTTTGTGGGGTGTGTTTGTATCGTGTGCTATGAATGAATGAATGAATGAAAAGCAAGTTGCTAGAAAAATCTGAGTCAAACTTTAAAAAAATTTCAAAGTCCCGGAACCTTAGAAATTTCCCTCTTTTCTCATGATCTATCTCAATCTTTAGATGCCCCGCGGAGGAAGTGGTTCATCCCCGGACCCGATTTTGCAGATCCTGCAAATGTTGGTTTCTGACCGCGAAGCTGAAAGAGCCGAACGTCAAAGCCAACCTAGCCACCCTTCAGCAGATAGCTCAGCCAGCCCACAACAATCAAGGCCAAGGAAATCAGGACAACAATGGATCTAAGCTCAAGAATTTCTAGAACACCAACCCACATGTTTTCACTAAGTTGGAAGAGCCCCTAGACGCCGATGATTGGCTGCAAACCATGGAAAACAACCTAGAAGTCGCCGGAGTGGAAGCTAACGAGAAAGTTCTGTTCGCCACCCACTATCTAGCCGGAGATGCAAGAGCATGGTGGAACAGTGCTCGTGCAATGACCGGAGGACAGATGATGACCTGAGAGGAATTCAAGGTCAAGTTCAGTAGAACCCATGTGCCACCGGGTTTGATCAAGAGAATGAGAGATGAGTTCAAAGAACTAAAGCAAGGACGGATGACCATAGTGGAATACAGTGACAAATTCTTGTCATTAGCTAGGTATGCCCCGTATGAGATCGACACCAAAGCCAAGCAGAAAGAGAGATTCTTGAATGGTCTGCACGATGAGATGCAGACTGTGTTAGTCAATATCCCCTTTGCTGATATTGAAGCCCTTGTCGACTCTGCCATCCAGATGGAAGGAAAGATCAACCAAGCCAATGAGAACCGCAAGCGTCGCATGATGCATCAGCCAGGAACCCATCAGACCGCAAAGTATCGCCCTAACCCATCTCTAGGATTTGCCCCAAGAACCAACAGACCCCCAATGAACCGTCCGACCTATCCCAACCGTGGAAACCCAAGGCCCGGAGGAAAGCACAACAACCCCAGCAACTCTGGCAATTTCAACCATGCACCACCCAAATTCAACAACAACAATGCTACCACCAACACCAACACTGCCCCGAGGACTAGAAGCAATGTTGTGCCTGTTGCAGCAAAGGACAAGTTGCAAGTGAGTTGTTATGACTGTGGAAATAAGGGTCACTACTCCAATGAGTGCCCCAAGAAGAATGCCACAACCCCCAATGCAAATGCCCCAGCTCAGCAGCAGCGTCGTGTTCAGCCTAGAAGAAGGTTTGCCCCAGAGAATTCGCTCAACCGCAACGGCCGTCTTTTTCTCATGCATGCTGAAGAAGCCCAGGAAGTGCCAGACATCGTGCTGGGTATGTTTTCTGTTAATTCAGTACTTGCTAGAGTGTTGTTTGATTCTGGTGCATCGCACTCATTTGTCACCGAAGAATTTGCATGCACTAGTAAGATTCAACCAACCAAACTGAAGCATGTCATGATTGTTCAAATCCCCGGTTCAACCACTAAAGCTAGGAAAATTTGCAAAGCCGTCCCTATCCGAATCCATGACATAGATTTTTATGCTAATCTGATAGTACTCGGAACTAAAGGTTTGGAAGTAGTACTAGGAATGGATTGGATGTCCAAACATAAAGGATTGATTGACTATGCCAAGAAATCCATAACCATGACCATTACAGCCGGAATATCAGTCGAGCATATATTTGAAACCTTACCTCGTAAATTCAAGTGCAACAAGAATATAGCCCAACCTACCATTGACCAAGTCCGGATAGTCTGTGAATACCCTGATGTATTTCCAGATGTTTTGCCCGGTATGCCCCCAGATCGGGATATCGAGTTTATCATTGAACTAATCCCCAGAACAGGACCCATAGCCCAGAGACCATATAGTATGAACCCGTCTGAACTAGCAGAACTGAAGAAGCAACTAGATGCCATGCTGGAAATTGGATTGATTCAACCAAGTGCGTCACCATGGAGATCACCTGTCTTGTTCGTGGACAAGAAGGATGGAGGAAACCGTCTGTGTACGGATTATCGGAAGTTGAATGATGTCACCATCAAGAACAAGTACCCATTTCCCAAGATAGAAGATTTGTTTGATCATTTGACCGGTGCCAAAGTGTTTTCTAAGATTGATCTTAGAACTGGCTATCATCAACTCAAGATTCGCGCAGAGGATATCCCCAGGACTGCCTTTACCACCAGATATGGATTATACGAGTATACCGTCATGTCTTTTGGATTAACCAATGCCCCCGCTTATTTCATGAATCTCATGAATAAGATTTTTATGGACTTCCTGGATAAGTTTGTCATTGTTTTCATCGACGACATTCTGATTTATTCCAAATCAGAAGAAGAACATGAGCTACACCTAAGGACCATTCTTGGAACCTTTAGAGAGCATCAGTTGTATGCCAAGTTTAGCAAATGTGAATTCTGGTTACAGGAGGTAGGGTTCCTCGGCCACATTGTATCAGCCGGAGGAATTTCCGTTGACCCTGCAAAAGTGAAAGATGTCGAAGATTGGCAAGCCCCAACCACTCAAACCCAAGTTCGTGCATTTCTCGGATTGGCGGGATATTACTACAAGTTCGTAGAAGGATTCTCGAGTATTGCCAGACCCATGACCCAATTGCTGAAGAAGGACAAGAAGTTTGAATGGACCGACAAATGCGAAGCGAGTTTTCAAGAACTCAAGAGGAGATTGATTTCAGCCCCAATCTTAATCATGCCGGATATCACGAAGCCCTTCGACGTGTATTGTGATGCATCCAAGATCGGTCTCGGATGTGTGCTAATGCAAGAAGGCAAAGTTATATCTTATCTATCTCGACAACTGACACAATATGAGCAAAATTACCCAACCCATGACCTCGAACTCATAGCCGTAGTTCTAGCCCCGAAGACATGGAGGCATTACCTGATGGGAAACCGTTGTGAGATCTATTCGGATCACAAGAGCCTGAAGTATATATTCACTCAGAAGGAGCTGAATATGAGACAGATAAGATGGATTGACATAATCAAGGATTACGATCTGGACATTCACTATCACCCTGGTAAAGACAACGTAGTAGCAGATTTCTGTGCCGCTTGAACTCCATGATTTTGAAGGAGCAACCAAGCTTGCACAAAGAGATGGAAGATTTTCGAATGGAATGAGTGAGTGAAGGATTTTTGGCTAGCATAGAACTTCAACCCACTTTGATCAGCCGGATCAAAGAGGCGTAGAAAGGAAATGCTAGTATCGACGGAATCAAGCATCGTATCGGTACAGGCAAAGTACCCGGATTCACCAAAGACGAAGGAGTTCTGTGGTACAAAGGACGCCTTTGTGTACCAGCAGATTCTGAGTTGAAGGAAGTGATTCTGAAGGAAGCCCATGATACTCTTTGTTCTATCCACCCCGGAGGAACGAAGATGTATCAAGACTTGAAAGAGCAATTTTGGTGGCATAAGATGAAGAGAGAAATCAGAAGCTATATCGCCAAGTGTGACATATGTCAGCGAGTCAAGGCAGGACATCAAAGACCCGCTGGATTGTTGCAACCATTATAGATTCCGGAATGGAAATGGGATTCATTTGGAATGGACTTTATCACTGGACTGCCTACTTCTAGTAGGGGAAATGACTCTATGTGGGTCATAGTGGACAGATTTTCCAAAGTCGCCCATTTCTTACCGTCAAGACCACATATTAGAGTTCGAAGCTAGCGGAGTTATACATCGCTAGAATCGTCAGTTTGCACGGAGTCCCCAAGAACATCGTATCTGATCGAGGAACTCAGTTTACCTTGAGATTCTAGAAGAAAGTCCAAGAAGGTTTAGGAACTCGCCTAGATTTCAGTACAGCTTATCACCCTCGGACCGATGGACAAACGGAGCGAGTAAATCAAATACTCGAAGATATGCTGAGAGCATGTTTGTTAGAATATGGATATAAGTGGGAAGACTGCCCGCCGTTTGCAGAATTTTCATACAACAACAGTTATCAAGCTAGTTTGCAAATGGCCCCATTTGAATTCATGTATGGAAGGAAGTGCCGCACCCCTTTGAACTGGTCGGAAGTAGGAGAGAGTCAGATTTTCGGACCCGACATCCTACAAGAAGCAGAAGAAAAGGTTCACAAGATTCGTGAGCACCTCAAGACAGCCCAGTCCAGACAGAAGAGTTATGCCGACAAGAGACGTCGAGACCTCGCTTTGAACATAGGAGATTTTGTGTATCTGAAAGTGTCGCCATTGAAAGGAATGCAGCGTTTCCAGCTGAAAGGAAAGTTAGCCCCCAGATATATCGGACCTTTCAAGATTCTAAACCGTCGAGGAGAAGTGTCGTATCAATTGGAACTACCCGAAGAGATGTCATCCGTGCACAATGTGTTCCATATCTCATTACTTTGCAAGTGTCTCGAAGTTCCAGAGAAGACTGAAGTGTTCAAGAATATTGATCACCAGACCATAGAAATCAACGATGACCTAATCTATCCCGAAGTACCCATCCGTATTTTGGAAGAAGCTTTCAGAACTACCAGAACCCGAAGCATCAAGTTTCTCAAGATTCAGTGGAGCAACCACACAGAAGAGGAAGCTACCTGGGAGCGCGAAGATCACATCAGGACAGAGTTTCCCGATCTCTTCAAATCCTAGGTAATCTTTTCATCCTTTTTCAAATCTCGGGACGAGATTTTGTTTAAGTGGGGAAGGTTTGTAACATCCCAAAAATATTAAACTAGAATCATCAAACTCTAATCATCAAAATTAGGATTAACAAAAACTTTTCCAATTAAAAATATGAAATCATTCATATGTGTATGCATTACAATTTGGATTCTTTTGAATTGCCTTGGTTTTGTGTTTCTTTGCTTGTAAATTCATTCTTAGGTGAAATAAACATCATCTAAACAATCCCCACACTTTTCCCAAAGACAAACAAATCAAAACAAACAAATTAAGTGAATGGTCACTTTGGCCAAATTAACTCCCATGCCTACTTTGGCTATCTCTAACTTTCAGAACTTAACTGAAACTTGTATGGATCTTTGCACCCCTTGATAGTACTCATAACAAGGTATCAAGGCCCACTTTGTGATCATCCAAAAACATTTGAATGCATAGTTTAAATGACAGTTTAAAATTGAATCTATTTCATATGGGAAGATCCCACTATTTCAAAAACCACTCAAACAAGCTCAATTTTCAAAACCCAAGCATCCACAGTATCACCAGCACATGCCTAGCACACCCACCAAAAATATTTTCAAAATTCATAACTTGAGTTAATGCGGCCATTTCATCAAACAGGTTGCAGATGCAAATAAAAAAAATCAAAACACTATGTTGAGCAGTGTTTTGGGCCTAACTTGTTCCCTCTCTGGACACCACTAGCCTTAGTAGATCATCTAACAACCTTAGCTAATCACTAGCACCACTGTAAGCTGGCCATTGTCATCAATGGTGAGCAGGCCGAGAGCACCATTGCCACCCCATAGTCGACAGCAAGCTACAAGCAACACTAGCCTCGCCAACCTTGTCTGGGAGCAAGATAGCACCCCACCGCCACTCCCTGTCCCAGCCGCGAGCAATGCCAGCCACTGGACCACACGCACAGGCCATGCCAACCTTCTCTGCAACCATGCCGAGAGTGCGCCCCGTGTGCCACGCTCGACCAGCACCCACAGACCGCGCGCCGCCCTTGCCGCGTGCACGCATGATCACCACCGTCCTAGCAACCCCGCAGACATGCCCGTTCGTCGCCGCGCGAACCACGCGCCCTGTGCGCCATCAAAACTTCTATCGGACCAGCGCAGAGCACCGCAGCGTTTCGACCAATCAGCACCGCCCCACGCCTCTCCACCACGCCGATAAGCTTTGCAAGAGAGCACAACACCGCCCCCTACCGTCGCCCACGCCGATAGCCCTCTGTACCGTCGACCACGACGAGCTCAGCTTGCGCCCGTCGGTCCCCTCTTGCCACTATAAATAGAGGACACCCCCGCTCGATTTCATCACACCATCTCACTCCCCTCACCTCACTGAGAATTCCACCCCTTAGCCGGAGCAAGGCAAGCAGCGCATCGCCGGAATTGCGCCGGAGCTTGCCCCTGCAGAGGAGAAGAGGAGCCATTGATTTCTTCCACCCCCGGAGCTGCCGTGACCACCCCTGAGTTCGCCGTCGTCGAATTCGTCGTTTGCCCGCCTCGCCGTCGTCATTGGAGCCCCGATATGCCCCCTATGCACCCCCACCGAGCCACTAGGTTTCGAGCTCGCCGGTGACCTGTTCATCGTCGACGACGACCCTCAGCCGTCGATCTTCATTCTAATCCAATGCACCACATCGCCCCGTACCGCTTCGCGTTTAAAAAGCCACTGACCAATAGACCCCCCTGTCATTTGTGCCCCACGCCGTGGAGTGACACTGGGCCGGCCCATTAAACCTTCCCGCGCAGCCCACTCGTTTGAATTTAGCTTTATTTATTTATTTTCAAACACAGTTCTGTACCCAGTTTCAAAAATCAACCCAGCTCGATTCAGTGAACGAAATTGAATGAAACCAATTTTGTTAGAAATACATTGAAATGCTTAATCCAATACCGTTGGATTCAAATCATTTGGATCTGTAGATCAACCTTGGTAAAAATAACAAGGCAGAAGATTTTCTACATTCAAACATTTTTCAAATTTAAACTATAATAGCTTTTGAGTTGATTCCAACTCTCAAAAATCACATTTGATCATACCTTTCAAAATATATAAAAACATATGGGTTTACTTACAGAAATAATGTTCAAGTAATAAAAGAATGCCACATAGGCATTTCTAGTCACTTATAATTATTTGAAATAAATGGGTTAAACCTTATTAAATTGTGACAACACTTTAAATCACATCCTCATGTACTGAAATATGTGGTGATGACATGTGTCAACATGATCCCATGTTTGAGTTGGAGAATATTAAATATTAAGTAGTTTTTCAATGAGTAGAAATTACTTTTCTAAAAATAAATAAATAAGACAAATGCTTTAACCTTGTAATGTAGGTGATGATGCTAGATCATCTATAGAACCCCTTTTGTGTGATGATTGAAAGTAGTTAAGTATTGTTTGGTGATTGTGTACCTCGTATTTATTCATAGACGCTAGTACCGACCAAGGATACGAGGAGGAAGGAGGATACTACGAAGAAGAAGTCGAGGAGAACTTCAACCACTGCTCTACACAAGGCAAGCCTAATACTACTAGTTGATTGAGCAAGCTAACACTTGCAATTAGGAAACTTAGATAACCTATGCAATGCACTAAGCATGCTTGGTTGGACACATTTGATGATACCCAATCCTAGTTTTACTTGCAAGCTTTCTACTTTATTTCTTTACCAAAGCTATTTATTAGAGTTTATTTAAGTGACTTGTAGATTCTAGGAAGATAATTGAAGGTTGCATAAAGAGCATTAAATTTGGCCTAAGCTAGAAAATCTTGATGTCATCCTAAGGCATGAGATGGTACTTAGCTAAAACTCCACTTGTTTACCACCCCTCATTAGTACTCACTCCCCCTTGTAGATGCTAGTGCTAAGCATAACACTTGAGAAACTTTATATGGGAATACTTGGTGGAAAATGGTTATGAAAACCTTAGAATGATGAGTCATTCTGCTGAGATGTTTTGACATATGTTTCCAAACACCAGATGATTTTGATGATGAAAATGTTGAGGCATGAGCCTTAGCCCTTTATAAAACTGATGGTTGTCTGGATGCGATACCATTCCAATGTTACCGTACAACCACAATACCCGAAAATTGGGTAGGGCTTGACTGGAAATTTATATACCTTAGTATGGGTTCCCTCACGGCCAAGATCTGAGCTGAGGCTACCTTGTGAAGATTGTCCACCTGTGCAGTACCCAAGATGACATTTGGTCATGGTTGGGAGGCCAAACTCACAGGAGAGGTGCTTATACTAGGGCGTGTAGTTGAAAGGTTAGGATTGATTATCCGCATACTGAGTATGGTGAATTCAGGATTTGTTCCTGACGGATGTATCGAATGTTGTGGTGAAAGTGTACAATCTCTGCAGAGTGTCAAACTATTCGAATAGCCGCGTCCGCGGTTATGGACAGTTGGAGTGGCCATAATATTCCCCCGTCAGATGTTTTCAAAATGACTTGTGAAATGAATTGAGAACTTGACTTGACCACAACAGAGTTGTGACATGAGATACAAGTTCCCACTTAGGTGTTATAAATTTTGACTAGCTTTCTCTTGCTTCTAAACTTAGTAGAGGTAAATCTGGCTTTTTGCAAAATAACCATAGAGCTTAGTGTCCTACTACAAAAACCCCCTTCACTTGTTAGTATTAGTTTGCGAGTACTTAAAGAGTACTCATGGCTTTGTCCATGGCTATTCCCGTGGCCAGACTATGAAGAGGAGTACCAGGATGATGGACCCTAGGAAGGTTACGACAACTAGGATCATCTCCCATCGTCAGCATTGCTTGTGACCTCGAAGATTGAGCTTCGCCTACGCTACATTTATTATTACGTATTTCCGCTGCTTGTGTTGTATTAAGAACTGGATCATGAGATCCTTATTTGTGTAAGACCTTATGTATGGTTTGTAATTGATGATGTACTGTGGTATCCAATTCTGTTATGTATCGCAAAAATGGTAATCCTGTGATTGCGATGTATGGCATAACAGGCATCTGGGATTAAACATCCGGGTGTCGACAACTTGATAGTTCAAGCATCAATGTTGTGGTTCTTGTTCGTAAGTTAGAACGACACTTATTGAAAGCCCCAAACCACGTAAAATATGCAAAGAAAATTAGAGGCGTATAACTTTGTTTTGCAGGGGTGTGCTGTGATGTGATATGGCCATGATTGTGATCATATATGATGTATGCAATGTTCCTTATTGTAAGATGGCAACCGGCAGGAGCCATATGGTTGTCCTTTAAATTCCGTTAAGACCTACGTGTCTATTCAAAGTAGTTGTAATAGTTGAAGCTGGCGGAAGACAATCATGAAACAGCGCCATTGACCTTGACGCCATACCGGTGATGATGGAGATCATGTTCATGCTTGAAGATGGAGATCGGAAGCACAATAAGAAAGGCCATATCATATCACATATTATGAATTGCATGTGATGTCAATCCTTTATGCATCTTGTATTTCTTAGTTTGCGACGATAGCATTATAAGATGATCCCTCAAGCACAAAAATTTCACGTTTTAAAGTGTTCATCCTTAGTAAGCACTGTTGCTAAAGCTCGTTGTTTCAAAGCACCACATGATGATCGGGTGTGTTAGATTCTGCGAGTGTATACAACATGAGCAAGCTAGATTTGCTCATGCGGAAGCTAAGGTTTGATCTTGACGAGCCTAGCATGTACAGACATGGTCTCAGAACACGAATCACCGAAAGGTAAAGCATGAGTCATATAGTAGATATGATGAACATGTTGATTGTTCGCCATTGAAGCTACATCAACTCTCGTGATGATCGGTTTTGATGTGGTGGATTTGGTTCGTGTGATCACTAAAACAATGTGAGGGATATTGTTTTGAGTGGGAGTTCACCTATATTAATTTAACTATTAATTAGAACTCAATTTGTCATAAACTTAGTCTAAACTATTGCAAATATGTTGTAGATCAATGGTGGCCCCTACCATCAATTTTAATGCGTTCCTAGAGAAAGAAAAGTTGAAAAACAATGGAAGCAACTTCGTAGATTCGTTCCGCAGTTTGAGGATTGTCCTCAATGCTGGTAATTTGACCTATGTGCTGGATGCACCGCTGGGTGACCCGCCTGCAGCTACTACTACCGATGAAGTAAAGAATGTTTACCTCACTCGGAAGAATCAGTACTCCACAGTTCAATGTGCTATCTTGTATGGTTTGGAATCAGAGCTTCGGAAAAGGTTTGAGAACCATGACCCACATGATATTGTCCCTGAACTCAAAATGATATTTGAGGCTCATGCGGCAGTTGAGAGTTATGAAGCTTCTGAAAAGTTCTTTAACTGCAAGATGGAAGAGGGCAGCTCCGTCAGTGAGCACGTGCTTAAGATGTCCGGGCACGCAAATAAACTCCAAAGTTTGGGTATAGTGATTCCTAATTCTTTGGTGATTCACCGTGTCCTCCAATAACCGCCACCAAGTTACAAGAACTTTGTGATGAACTACAATATGCAAAACATGGACAAGACATTGCCAGAACTCTTCTCCATGTTGAAATCTGTAGAAGTGGAGATCAAGAAAGAGCACCAAGTGTTGTTGGTCAATAAGACCACCAAATTCAAGAAGCAAGGAAAGTCTAAGAAAAAGCGAAACTTCAAGAAGGGCGGTAAGAAAGTTGCTGTGCCGGTGAAGAAGACCAAGGCTGGGCCTAAGCCTGACACTGAGTGCTTTTACTGCAAGGGAGAAGGTCACTGGAAGCGGGATTGCCCAAAGTACTTGGCGGATTTGAAGAACGACAACATCAAAAAGAAAGGTATATCCGATATACATGTTATTGATGTGTATTTCACTAGTACTCGTAGTAGTGCCTGGGTATTTGATACTGGTTCAGTTGCTCATATTTGTAACTCGAAACAGGTACTGCAAAATAAACGGAAGCTAGCGAAGAACGAGGTGACGATGCGCGTAGGAAATGGATCAAAGGTTGATGTGATCGCGGTCGGCACGCTACCTCTTCATCTACCATCGGGATTAGTTTTATACTTAAATAATTGTTATTTGGTGCCTGCGTTGAGCATGAACATTATATCCGGATCATGTTTATTGCGAGACGGTTACTTGTTTAAGTCTGAGAATAATGGTTGTTCTATTTATATGAGTAATATGTTTTATGCACATGAACCTTTGATAGATGGTCTATTCTTATTGAATCTCGATTGTGGAAACACACACATTAATAACATAGAAGCTAAACGTTTGAAATTGAGCGATAACTCGACCTATATGTGGCACTGTCGTCTTGGTCATATTAGAGTGAAGCGTATGAAGAAACTCCATTCCGATGGACTTCTTGAATCACTTGATTTCGAATCACTTGAAAGATGCGAAGCATGTCTGATGGGTAAAATGACTAAGACTCCATTTTCTGGTATGATGGAGCGAGCTACAGACTTATTGGAAATCATACATACCGATGTGTGTGGTCCAATGAGTGTAGCATCGCGCGGTGGTTATCGTTATGTTCTTACCTTCACAGATGACTTGAGTAGATATGGGTATATCTATTTCATGAAACATAAGTCCGAAACTTTCGAGAAGTTTAAGGAATTTCAAAGTGAGGTAGAGAATCAACGTAACAAGAAGATTAAATTTCTGCGATCTGATCGTGGAGGTGAATATCTAAGTTACGAGTTTGGCGAGCATTTGAAGAAATGCGGAATACTTTCACAATTGACACCACCGAGAACACCACAGCGTAATGGTGTGTCCGAACGTCGTAATCGAACTCTCTTAGATATGGTTCATTCTATGATGTCACTTACAGATTTACCACTATCTATTTGGGGTTATGCATTAGAAACAGCCGCATTCACTTTAAATAGGGCACCATCTAAATCTGTTGAAACGACACCTTATGAATTATGGTTTGGAAAGAAACCTAAATTGTCGTTCCTTAAAGTTTGGGGTTGCGAAGCTTATGTAAAGAAGTTACAGCCGGACAAGCTTGAACCCAAAGCGAAAAAATGCGTCTTCATAGGATACCCGAAGGAAACTATTGGGTATACCTTCTATCATAGATCTGAGGGCAAAATCTTTGTTGCCAAGAATGGATCCTTTCTAGAGAAGGAATTTCTCTCGAAAGAAGTGACTGGAAGGAAGGTAGAACTCGACGAGGTTGTTGAACCTTCTCTCGAACTTGCAAGTAGCGCAACACCGGAAGTAGTTCCTGTGGTGCCTACACCAATAAGAGAGGAAGCTAATGATGTTGATCATGAAACTTCAATTGAAGTTACTACGGAACCTCGTAGGTCAACGAGAACTCGTACCACTCCTGATTGGTAATGATCCCGTTACGAGTGTCATGTTGGTGGATAACACCGATGACCCTGCGACATATGAGGAAGCAATGATGAGCCCAGATTCCAATAAATGGCAAGAAGCCATGAAATCCGAGATTGGATCCATGTACGAAAACCAAGTATGGACTTTGGTGGACTTACCGGATGGCCGGAAGGCTGTCGAGAACAAATGGATTTTCAAGAAGAAAACAGATGCTGATGGTAATGTTACTGTCTATAAAGCTCGACTTGTCGCAAAAGGGTTTCGACAAATTCAAGGAGTTGACTATGATGAGACTTTCTTACCAGTAGCGAAGCTAAAGTCTGTAAGGATTATGTTAGCAATCGCTGCATATTATGATTATGAGATATGGCGATGGATGTCAAAACAGCGTTCCTCAATGGAGACATTGATGAAGAGTTGTATATGATGCAACCCAAAGGTTTTGTCGATCCTAAATATGCTAACAAGGTATGCAAACTTCAACGGTCCATATATGGATTGAAGCAAGCATCTCGAAGTTGGAATCAACGTTTTGATAAGGTAATCAAAAGCTTTGGTTTTATACAAACTTATGGAGAAGCTTGTATTTACAAGAAAGCGAGTGGGAGCTCTGTAGCATTCTTAATACTATATGTAGATGACATATTGTTCATTGGGAATGATGTAGACCTTCTTAATAGTGTCAAGGATTATTTGAATAATAGTTTTTCAATGAAAGATCTTGGCGAAGCAGCTTACATATTAGGCATAAAGATTTATAGAGATAGATCGAGACGCCTAATATCATTGTCAGAAAGTACATATTTGGACAAAGTTCTAAAGAGGTTTGGAATGGAAGATAGCAAGAAAGGGTTCTTTCCCATGTTGCCCAATAAAACCTTGAGTAAAACTCAAAGTCCTGCAATGGCAGAAGATAGAGAAAGGATGAGTAAGACTCCCTATGCCTCATCCATAGGATCTCTTATGTATGCCATGCTATGTACTAGACCCGACATTGCATATGCTGTTAGTTTGACTAGCAGATATCAAAGTGATCCAGGAGTGGCTCATTGGACGGTGGTCAAAAACTGTAAGAGGTCCCAACCTTCGATAAGGTAGAGATCCCTGTGTTTACAATGCTAGTCCCTGGATCAATAGCTAGCATCCACAGTTAAGATGTAATATCAAGAAACAAAGGTCATAATATAACTTTATAACCAGGAATAACATAATTTTATTACATCTTACATAGCTCATTTGGCTATTACATTACATTGCAGCGGAATAACTATAAGCATGGGGTCCTTCATCTTCAAAGTGCCACAGGCAAACATGTTGGTTGTAGACTTTGTAATCCTAATCAATCAATCTTCACTAAAATCAAATCAAACCTGCGACATTACAAGTTACAGCCACAAGGGTCAATACATTTGAATTGTATTGGCAAGTTTCACTACTATGTAGAATATAAGTGGATCCTATCATTACATGCATATTTGGCTAAGTAGGGTTTAAGGCTCATTTGCAGAAAGCAATAATTTATCCTATCTTTCAAAATGGTTTTGGTCCTTTATCAAATCTTTTCTGAACTCCTTGGTAAATCCCCAAGTGTCTTTGTCAAAATCTCTTGAGATCCTTGGTACACCCCAAGTACATCAAGTTTTTATCAAAATCTCTTGAGCTCCTTGGTAAATCCCCAAGTGCATCAAGTTTTATCAAAATCTCTTGAGCCCCTTGGTACCCCCAAGTGCTTCAAGTCTTTTGTTGTCACTTTAAAGTTTTTCTTAGAAATTGGAATGTCGAGATCTCCCATAGCTTCAAGCTTTAGTTGCTCGGTATTGTCCATAACTGGGGACACGGCTAAGTACTTAGATTTTATTATCTTCTGCAGAAGTTGTACACTTTACCCACATGACACAATCCCATCTTGTTGCCACCAGTGGCCGCTGGATTGGTACTCACCAAGATGGAGTACTGGCAGATTGAGAATGTGACGAAGTCTTTCCAAAGGGTCCTCCCATACATCATTGCTAGCTTGTCTTTAGACACCCATGTAGGGTTTCGAGTTCCCTCATTTTCAGTGACCTGAAGACAATGCATGGGTCTTCCCAATGTAGTTGACCAAGCAAGAGCCATAAGTAGCATGTGGCTGTACACAAAAGCCACAATTGGAGAAACATGTTCAATCTCTAAGTTCCTGGGTGGTTTTATTTTGGTGCACAACACAAAGAGATTGCCATAGACATGGTTCCTTTTGTTGCCACCTTATCCAAAACTCAAAGTATCCTTGTCCACCCAGGTGGTTCATTGAGTCCTTGTTTTATTATATAAAACATAAGTCTTTTCTCAACTTCATAAAATCTCAACATGTATCTCTTCTCAAAATATGTAGCATGGCTAAGCATTTTACAACTACATTGTTTTCACTAAGTAATGTATAAGGGGAATCCTATTAGGATTTAGCATAGCATAAGTATAGAAATTCTTTTCATGCATGTTTCAAAATCCACTAAGTATAATGAAAATAGTAGGACTTTAGATGATAGTGTCACTTGCCTTTTTGATAGGGAATGTTGGTTCACTTCTTGATCTTGCTAGTTTCACACTTTTCTAACTTCACTACAAATCAATCAAGCAAACACAAAATCAACTTGCATTCCAACCAATATTCAAACAATACATCACACACATAAAATCATAGGAACTAAGTCATGCATGCAAGCATGCCAAAGATAGGTTTATTTGCAAAGGTGGTCTCCACTAGGATTCTAAACTTTGTAAGGTTCAAAGTGGTCATTTTCTAAAGTGGCAAAGTCATTTGCAAAAGGGTTTTATCCATAAACCATTTTTAAATCCAATCATTATTTTATGTGGTGGAAAATGTTTTTATCAAAACAAAAACTTTATGTTCTTCACCAAATAAGTTTGTTAATTCCCAAAACTTGGTTTTTAGGGTCAGTAGGTTTGATCCAAATCATTTTCCCAAAGTTTTTACTCCAAAGTCATTTCCTTAGCAAAATCAATATTTTTAATTGACTAGAAATGGTTAATTCAAGTTTTTATTCCTAAACTTCACAAAATCCATTTTAAATCCATGGGTTGTTTCCTAGGGTCAGTAGGTTCACAACAAACCAATTTGCAAAGATTTCAACCTTAAAAACATTTTGGAAAAAATTTTATAACCTAAACAAGCATACAAATGTTTCTGCAAAAACAAACATTTTACCAGAGGCTTTTTACTAAACAAATTGCATGGTTGGCTAGGGCTTGTTCCACTGATTCCATTGATATAAAATTTGAAATTTTTGGACGTGTGGATCAAAAGTTACAAGGGTTTCATGTTTGCATCCAAATCTGATTTCAAAATTCTGTTTTAAATTGTCTGGTGCCACGCGGCGTGATGCTACTGGTCGATACCGATTCGCGTGGATCGGCCTCTGCGGGGCGTTGGATCTAAATAGATCGTGCGGCTCAGATTGCGTACCCTTTCGCTGTTTAAGTGATCTAATCGCATCCTTTGGATTTATATCTAACGGTCACAGATGCCTAGCCAAAAGTTGGCGGCACTGCGCAGCGGCAGACGGCGGCGACGGTCAGGCGGTGGCGCTACGGCAGCTACAGGAAGCAAGGAACGAAGTGGGGATGCTCACCGTGATCACAGTGACGTGGGGATGCTCAAGGTTCGGTCAACTCATCGAGGGGTGCTCTGGTTCTAGCGGGATTGCTCGCCGGAGTGGGGAACGGCGTCGGGCAGCTCTGGTCGTGGTCGGGGTCGACGTTGTAGATCGCCCTAAGGCAAGATAAGAGCATGGTTAGATGAAGGAGAGTGTGGCGAGTGTGGGAGTATCATCGAGGAGTGCTGGGGCGAACGTGGTTTACCTGTGGAGTTCGCCGGAGTGGGAAGCAGACGCGGTGGCGCTCAGAAGTTGTCGAAGTCGATGCTCTGGGGCGCCCGCGGTTGAACAGATGGCATAGGGGGAAACGCCAGAGGCTGGGGAGTGTGCCCGTGTGCTTGGGAAGGCAAGGGGTGGCGAGGTTCGGCCGGAATCAAGGAGGAAGCTCGTCGGAGCAGTGAGGGGTCTCTGGTGAAATTTGCGTAGCCTGGTGGCGTGTTGGTTATGGAGACAGAGGGGAAATTGGGAGGAGAGGGAGACGTTTAAGGGGGCGTGGTCGCCGGGGAAGTAATGGCTGTTAATCACGCGAATTGATGCCGAAGTAAAGACACGAAACGGCGAGGAGGAATCAGCGTGGTTGAAGACGATGAACAGTGCTGTGGGACCTTGCTGTCAGTGGGGGAGTGAGAGGGAAGGAGGGTCCACCAATCAGTGTCTCTGCGGGTATGTGTTCATGTGCGAAACGTTTTCTTCGGGAGAGAGGGAAGCTGGGCTGGTACTGGGCTTAGTGGGCTTGCTGGGTTGGGTCGGGTTTGTTTTCATTTTTTCTTTCTGAATGTTTTATCTTTTTCCAATTCTATTTTCTGTTTTGGAATTCAAACAACAAATCAAGCATTCAAATCAATTCAAACATTCACCAAACATTGCAATTGAATTTGGTTCTGTTTAACATCATAAAACAAGATCCAAAGACCAACCTAATATTTTTATTTTAGGGTCCATTTATAATTAAATAAAATAGACCTTTGTTATTAAATCAAATAGATTTTGATTTATTCAAAAACTCCATTTTGAAATCTAAATATTATCAAAACCAAACCAGTAGGTTTTATTTGAAAATAAGGAATACTTGGAAAAATTGTTTAAAATAAATAAATAAGTTTTGATGTTTAATTAAAATAGTCAAACCTTTATTTTTAATAAACTTGGATATTAAATCCTTATTATTTTATTTAAATAAACCTTCACTATTTTTATCAAATAGAAATATTTTTATTCCAAAGGTTTGGTCAAGTTTTAATTTGGCTCTTTAAAATAATCCTTATTTTATTTCTATCCTTTTCTTTTGAAAACCAAATCTTTTTATTAAAAGATTCAAAATACTAATTCCAAATATTTTTTATCTTCCTTTATTAAATGTTTATCTTTTTAAATCCCTTTAGGATTTATCTTGATCAAAATAGGTTTAAAGGTTCCTATTTGAATTCAAAAAGTTTCTTCTCACCCTGAAAAACAGCAAAATTTTATTTTATTCATTTATTTTTCACATTACAAGATTTGGAAAATCTTGGGATGTGACAGGCTACCACCCTTAAAATAAATCTCGTCCCGAGATTTGGGAAGGCTAGGGTTACAGGTAGGCTCAAAAGCATCTAGGGTACTACCACCCTTAAAAATTTTCAAACTAAATTACATGTTGGCTTGCTTGGGATCTTGGGGAAACTTCTCTGGGCAAACATCTGCATTGTGTCCTTTGTTTCCACACTTGACACATGTGACAAGGTTGAGATCAGGCTTGTTTATCTTGTTCTTCATCTTTTCTGGACAATTGCTTGCATAATGTCCTTGGTTTTTGCAATTGAAACAGTTGATGAGTTTGAGTCCTTCACGTGTCTCTTGTGGACAAGTTGCTGCATAATGGCCTAGTCCTTTGCAGTTGTTGCACCATACTTGGCCAATCTCTTTATACTTCTGTTTCTCTGGACATTCACTGGAATAGTGTCCCATTTCTTTGCAATGATGACATTGCACATGGCTTTTGTCCTTCTTTTTCTTTTTGGGTTTCTCCAAAGCTAGGAGTGCATCTAGTTCATGTTGTTCATATGTTATATGGTAGGTAGGAATGTCTACATGCTTCTTGGACGTTCTATTGCTCTTTGGATAATTCATATGCCTCTTCTTTGGTCCTTTAAATTGGGTTGTATTGCATGGAGGTATAAGTGGTCCTTTTCCTTTGTCCTCATTCTTATTGGTAGGTTTGGATCCTTCTTGATAGTTTGCTATCATTTGTTACACTCCACCTTGTTTCCTTTGTTCCACAATGGAATAGATGGGGCATTAGATAGGAACATGATTGTTTCCTTCACATAGGTAGCAAGTAGCTTGAGAGGTGGGACATTGTCCAACAGGATGTTTCTCTTCACAGTTGGGGCATTGATTTCCATGCTCCTTAGTAGTGTGATCCTTGTCTCCACAAATATTGCAAGCTTTGGATCCTATTAGAATAACATCCTTGTCATCCTTGGAAAAGTTGCTTTCCATGTTGAGCATTTGGTCTGTCACTTTATGCAACATTTGGGCTTGGTCTTCCAAAAACTTTTGTAGGGTTGGATCTTCTCCACTGGTGTTGGCTATGAACTGAGCTGTCATTTGGTTCAATTGGTTTTGGGTGGCTATGAGTTCCTCCATGTTGTCCTCTTGGTTGGTGTTGCTGTCATCAACCTTGATGTTGGAGTCTCTTGGAGTAGTCATCTATTTGGGTTGAATTGAGATTAGAATAGGCAAGACATTTCTAAGGAAATCGTTCTAATCAAACACATCACAATCCACTCAAGCAATGTGCAAGCATTCACAAACAAATTTTCACTCAAACAACAAATTTCAAGCACATTTTTAGGCAACAAAATATTTTTGTTACACCACATAAGTTGGTGTGTTTGACTTAACAAAATATGGTGGTCCATCTATATGGTTCACTTGTGATCTTTCCATCCTTCGTGGTTGATTTCTTCTTGCTTGAGATCATGGTTTCCTTAGGAAAACTCTTGGTCACAAAACTTCAAAGGTGATGTAGGCTCCTTCTAAGTTGTGTTTCCTTAGTCTCCAAATCTTGAGCAAGATTTCCTTGTCTCACTTGTCCTTAGTGACATCCAAGGTTGAAGTCCTTGGTGAATATGCTGAAGATGTTGAAGTCATTAGAGTTGAAGAAGTTGAAGTCATTAGAGTTGAAGGAGTTGAAGTCAATAGAGTTGAAGATGTCCTTTGCACATGGTGAAGTCTTTGGCCATGGGGTAGGTTTTTCCATCAAGTTGAAATAGAAGGGATGTAGAATCAAAACCAAAATGGTTGAGGAAAGTGTTTACAAGATTGTTTGTAAATAAATTATGGATCAAATACAACTCCTATTTTTCTAAGGGTTTTTGTCCAATCCTAGGTTTACAAATCCTACAGGCAACACAATGCTCTGATACCATCTGTAAGAGGTCCCAACCTTCGATAAGGTAGAGATCCCTGTGTTTACAATGCTAGTCCCTGGATCAATAGCTAGCATCCACAGTTAAGATGTAATATCAAGAAACAAAGGTCATAATATAACTTTATAACCAGGAATAACATAATTTTATTACATCTTACATAGCTCATTTGGCTATTACATTACATTGCAGCGGAATAACTATAAGCATGGGGTCCTTCATCTTCAAAGTGCCACAGGCAAACATGTTGGTTGTAGACTTTGTAATCCTAATCAATCAATCTTCACTAAAATCAAATCAAACCTGCAACATTACAAGTTACAGCCACAAGGGTCAATACATTTGAATTGTATTGGCAAGTTTCACTACTATGTAGAATATAAGTGGATCCTATCATTACATGCATATTTGGCTAAGTAGGGTTTAAGGCTCATTTGCAGAAAGCAATAATTTATCCTATCTTTCAAAATGGTTTTGGTCCTTTGTCAAATCTTTTCTGAACTCCTTGGTAAATCCCCAAGTGTCTTTGTCAAAATCTCTTGAGATCCTTGGTACACCCCAAGTACATCAAGTTTTTACCAAAATCTCTTGAGCTCCTTGGTAAATCCCCAAGTGCATCAAGTTTTATCAAAATCTCTTGAGCCCCTTGGTACCCCCAAGTGCTTCAAGTCTTTTGTTGTCACTTTAAAGTTTTTCTTTTAGAAATTGGAATGTCGAGATCTCCCATAGCTTCAAGCTTTAGTTGCTCAGTATTGTCCATAACCAGGGACACGGCTAAGTACTTAGATTTTATTATCTTCTGCAGAAGTTGTACACTTTACCCACATGACACAATCCCATCTTGTTGCCACCAGTGGCCGCTGGATTGGTACTCACCAAGATGGAGTACTGGCAAATTGAGAATGTGACGAAGTCTTTCCAAAGGGTCCTCCCATACATCATTGCTAGCTTGTCTTCAGACACCCATGTAGGGTTTCGAGTTCCCTCATTTTCAGTGACCTGAAGACAATGCATGGGTCTTCCCAATGTAGTTGACCAAGCCAGAGCCATAAGTAGCATGTGGCTGTACACGAAAGCCACAATTGGAGAAACATGTTCAATCTCTAAGTTCCTGGGTGGTTTTATTTTGGTGCACAACACAAAGAGATAGCCATAGACATGGTTCCTTTTGTTGCCACCTTATCCAAAACTCAAAGTATCCTTGTCCACCCAGGTGGTTCATTGAGTCCTTGTTTTATTATATAAAACATAAGTATTTTCTCAACTTCATAAAATCTCAACATGTATCTCTTCTCAAAATATGTAGCATGGCTAAGCATTTTACAACTACATTGTTTTCACTAAGTAATGTATAAGGGGAATCCTATTAGGATTTAGCATAGCATAAGTATAGAAATTCTTTTCATGCATGTTTCAAAATCCACTAAGTATAATGAAAATAGTAGGACTTTAGATGATAGTGTCACTTGCCTTTTTGGTAGGGAATGTTGGTTCACTTCTTGATCTTGCTAGTTTCACACTTTTCTAACTTCAATACAAATCAATCAAGCAAACACAAAATCAACTTGCATTCCAACCAATATTCAAACAATACATCACACACATAAAATCATAGGAACTAAGTCATGCATGCAAGCATGCCAAAGATAGGTTTATTTGCAAAGGTGGTCTCCACTAGGCTTCTAAATTTTGTAAGGTTCAAAGTGGTCATTTTCTAAAGTGGCAAAGTCATTTGCAAAAGGGTTTTATCCATAAACCATTTTTAAATCCAATCATTATTTTATGTGGTGGAAAATGTTTTCATCAAAGCAAAAACTTTATGTTCTTCACCAAATAAGTTTGTTAATTCCGAAATCTTGGTGTTTAGGGTCAGTAGGTTTGATCCAAATCATTTTCCCAAAGTTTTTACTCCAAAGTCATTTCCTTAGCAAAATCAATATTTTTAATTGACTAGAAATGGTTAATTCAAGTTTTTATTCCTAAACTTCACAAAATACATTTTTAAATCCATGGGTTGTTTCCTAGGGTCAGTAGGTTCACAACAAACCAATTTGCAAAGATTTCAACCTTAAAAACATTTTGGAAAAAAAATTTATAACCTAAACAAGCATACAAATGTTTCTGCAAAAACAAACATTTTACCAGAGGCTTTTTACTAAACAAATTGCATGGTTGGCTAGGGCTTGTTCCACTGATTCCATTGATATAAAATTTGAAATTTTTGGACGTGTGGATCAAAAGTTACAAGGGTTTCATGTTTACATCCAAATCTGATTTCAAAATTCTGTTTTAAATCGTCTGGTGCCACGCGGCGTGATGCTACTGGTCGATACCGATTCGCGCGGATCGGCCTCTGCGGGGCGTTGGATCTAAATAGATCGTGCGGCTCAGATTGCGTACCCTTTCGCTGTTTAAGTGATCTAATCGCATCCTTTGGATTTATATCTAACGGTCACAGATGCCTAGCCAAAAGTTGGCGGCGCTGCGCGGTGGCAGATGGTGGCGACGGTCAGGCGGTGGCGCTACGGCAGCTACAGGAAGCAAGGAACGAAGTGGGTATGCTCACCGTGATCGCAGTGACGTGGGGATGCTCAAGGTTCGGTCAACTCGTCGAGGGGCGCTCTGGTTCTAGCGGGATTGCTCGCCGGAGTGGGGAACGGCGTCGGGCGGCTCTGGTCGTGGTCGGGGTCGACATTGCAGATCGCCTTAAGGCAAGATAAGAGCATGGTTAGATGCTGGAGAGTGTGGCGAGTGTGGGAGTATCATCGAGGAGTGCTGGGCGAACGGGGTTTACCTGTGGAGTTCGCCGGAGTGGGAAGCAGACGCGGCGGCACTCAGAAGTTGTCGAAGTCGACGCTCTGGGGCGCCCGCGGTTGAACAGATGGCACAGGGGGAAACGCCAGAGGCTGGGGAGTGTGCCCGTGTGCTTGGGAAGGCAAGGGGTGGCGAGGTTCGGCCGGAATCGAGGAGGAAGCTCGTCGGAGTAGTGAGGGGTCTCTGGTGAAATTAGCGTAGCCTGGTGGCGTGTTGGTTATGGAGACAGAGGGGAAATGGGGAGGAGATGGAGACGTTTAAGGGGGCGTGGTCGCCGGGGAAGTAATGGCTGTTAATCACGCGAATTGATCGCCGGAGTAAAGACAGGAAACGGCGAGGAGGAATCAGCGCGGTTGAAGACGATGAACAGTGTTGTGGGACCTTGCTGTCAGTGGGGGAGTGAGAGGGAAGGAGGGTCCACCAATCAGTGTCTCTGCGGGTATGTGTTCATGTGCGAAACGTTTTCTTCGGGAGAGAGGGAAGCTGGGCTGGTACTGGGCTTAGTGGGCTTGCTGGGTTGGGTCGGGTTTGTTTTCATTTTTTCTTTCTGAATGTTTTATCTTTTTCCAATTCTATTTTCTGTTTTGGAATTCAAACAACAAATCAAGCATTCAAATCAATTCAAACATTCACCAAACATTGCAATTGAATTTGGTTCTGTTTAACATCATAAAACAAGGTCCAAAGACCAACCTAATATTTTTATTTTAGGGTCCATTTATAATTAAATAAAATAGACCTTTGTTATTAAATCAAATAGATTTTGATTTATTCAAAAACTCCATTTTGAAATCTAAATATTATCAAAACCAAACCAGTAGGTTTTATTTGAAAATAAGGAATACTTGGAAAATTGTTTAAAATAAATAAATAAGTTTTGATGTTTAATTAAAATAGTAAAACCTTTATTTTTAATAAACTTGGATATTAAATCCTTATTATTTTATTTAAATAAACCTTCACTATTTTTATCAAATAGAAATATTTTTATTCCAAAGGTTTGGTCAAGTTTTAATTTGGCTCTTTAAAATAATCCTTATTTTATTTCTATCCTTTTCTTTTGAAAACCAAATATTTTTATTAAAAGATTCAAAATAGTAATTCCAAATATTTTTATCTTCCTTTATTAAATTTTTATCTTTTTAAATCCCTTTAGGATTTATCTTGATCAAAATAGGTTTAAAGGTTCCTATTTGAATTCAAAAAGTTTCTTCTCACCCTGAAAAACAGCAAAATTTTATTTTATTCATTTATTTTTCACATTACAAGATTTGGAAAATCTTGGGATGTGACAAAAACATCCTTAAGTACTTGAGAAGAACTAAGGATATGGTTCTTTCTTATGGAGGTGATGAACAACTCGTTGTTAATGGTTGCACCGATGCTAGTTGGAACACCGATCCGGATGATTCTAAATCTCAATCTGTATACGTATTTACTTTGAATGGTGCAACAGTTAGCTGGAGGAGTGCAAAGCAAAGCGTTGTGGCGAGATCTTCAACTGAATCGGAATACATAGCTGCTTCGGAGGCTTCACAAGAGGCGATATGGATGAAGGAGTTCATTACAGAGCTCGGTGTGGTTCCAAGTGCGTTGGACCCAATGTTTATCTACTGTGATAACATGGGCACCATAGCCAATGCGCAAGAACCAAGGTCACACAAGAAGCTGAAGAACAGCAAGCTACGTTTTCACGCTATTCGAGAACATGTCCAAGATGGTGACATAAAGATTTGCAAAGTACACACATATCTGAATGTGGCGAATCTGTTGACTAAACCTCTCCCGAGGGCAAAACATGACCAACACCAAACCACCATGGGTGTTCGGTATATTACCATGTAATCTAGATTAGTTGACTCTAGTGCAAGTGGGAGACTGTTGGAGATATGCCCTAGATGCAATAATAAAAGCAGTTATTATTATATCTTTGTGTTTATGATAAATGTTTACATTCATGCTATAATAGTATTAACAAGAAACATTAATACTTGTGTAATTTGTAAACTAAATTAGAGTCCCTGGTAAAGCCTCTTTATAATACTAGCTTGTTGATTAATAGATGATCGTGGTTTCTCGATCATGAACATTGAGATGTTATTAATAACAAGATCATATCATTAGGAGAATGGTATGATGGACATACTCCTATATATAATCATAGTATAAAGATCACGTCATTTTAATAGTTCGTTTGCTATAAGCTTTCTAATACATAGTAACCTAATTCCTTCGACCATGAGATCATGCTAATCACCATCGCCGGAAGGATGACTTGATGACATCAAACACCACACCATAACTGGGTGGCTATAAAGGTGGCATTGAGTGTTCGGAAAGTATGGGTTTAGGCACATGGATCAAGAGTGGGATTTGTCCATCCATATGACGGATAGATATACTCTGGGCCCTCTCGGTGGAATGTCATCCAATTGGCTTGCAAGCATGTGACTGGATCACAAGGGATCACATATCATGGGAACGAGAAAAGAGTACTTATCAGTAACGAGGTTAAACTAGGTATGCAGAGATACCGATGATCAAAACCTCGGATAAGTAAACTATCGTGAGACAAAGGGAAATTGGTATCGTATGTAAGTGGTTCATTCGATCGCAAAGTAATCGTTGAAATATGTGGGAGCCATATGAATTTCTAGATTCCTCTATTGGTTATTGATCGGAGAAGTGTCTCGATCATGTCCGCGTAATTCACGAATCGTAGGGAGACACACTTAAGGATTCGATGTTGTTTAGTAGATATGGAATGTTAGTAGGGATACCGAATGTTGTTCGGACTCTCGGATGGGATCCGGGATATCACGAGGAGATCCGGAATGGTCCGGAGAATAAGATTCATATAAGTAAAGTCCTATTTCGGAGTTCGGGAAAGTTTCCGATGATTTCATCGGAGAGGTTCTAGAAGGGTCTAGAAGGTTCACCGGTCCGGAAGGAGAATGGTCCATGAATGTGTCATGGGTATGTGGAATGATTGGATCATATCCAAGGTCACTTGGTGTTGGCATATGCGAGAGAGAAATAAAGCTCTAAATTGAAAGTCAAACGGAAGTTTGAAAAGTCAAACTGGAACAATGGTTTCCTAGTGGGAGAAGAAACAAGTCCTTCTCTCAATCCAACTTGGGTTTGGGTTTGGATTCAAACCCACCCCTCCCAAGGCTTCCCCCCTCTCATAAATAGAAGGGGAGGGCTGCCCCAACACAACACACAAGTTCCAAGCCCTCTCCACCCGAGCCCGCCGCCGTCAACCCGCCGCCGCGCCACCGCCCGTGCCACCGCCACTCGCCGCTGCCGCCTGCACGCCACCGTGCCGCCGCCACCTCGTGCCGCCACCGGTCCGTCGCCGCCGCCCTAGCCGCCGCCGACACCTCCTCCTCCTCCCGGATTTCTAAACCCTAGATTTCCGGGAAACACTAATCCACCATAACTCGCATCCGGCTTAGGCGAAGCCCTGCCGGATCTTCCCTCTACTTTCGACACCACGCCGCCGTGCTGCCGGAATCACGAAGGGAGAACTACAACCTCTGCTGCCTGCTGGAAGAAGGGAGAGGAAGGTCTTCATCGAGTACCGAACGTGTGACCAACTGCGAAAGCGCTGCCGGAACGCAGCGTCGGAAGGATCGTCTACGCGATCTTGAGATCGGAAAGTGTACGACTACATCACCCACGAGAATCTTCTCTCGTTAATCGCTTTGGAATCTTCGAGGGTGAGTGCTTCTATCGACTCGTTGCTACAATCTAGTAGATAGATCTTGGCTTGTTTGTGTGCATGCGGTAGAATTTTTTGTTTTCCATGCTATGAACCCCTACAAATATGTCCCGGAAGTTTACAATTGTGACATATGACATTCCTTTTGGTTGGATTTTCACTTCGATTGGGGTCGCTGTTGCTATGGAAGGGTCGATTCCTTGGTTTGAACTCCAACTTGGGTTTAGGTTTACTTGCCTGAATCCTCTTGGTTTCTTTCTTTGCCCTCTTCCTTTGGTCCTCTTGGACATTCTTGTAATCATCCCCAAAATTTATAGCTGCATTAAGTAACTGTTGGAAAGTCTGCTTATTGGCCAGCCTCAGCTGCATCTTCACAAATGGATTTAAACCACGCCAAAACATTTCTTCCTCTTTTCCTCAGTGTTCACTTCATCCTCAGCATAACGAGATAGTTGACCGAACTCTCAGATGTACTTCATGACACTGGTATAACATTGTTGAAGCTCATCAAATTATATGCGCTTCAACTCCATTACACTTTCTAGAACATGATACTCACGGAATATCTGCTTGAACTCTTCCCAGTTGTACTCCCTTCCTAGAAGTTGCATTGCTAACTAGTTCTCCCACCATGATGCTACAAGTACGGTTAAGAGATGTGTTGCATACCTCAACTTTTCTTCATCATTGCATCATACAGTTTTCAACTTTCTCTCTGTATCTTCTAACCAATCCTCTACATCCATAGGTTCTAGAGCTGATGCAAAAGGTAACGGCTTTGAATTCTGAAAGTTGAAAAGACTCACTACACGACCTTTAGATTCTCTACGATCTCTGGCTCATCCCCATAATTCATCCATGAACTTGTTTTGAGATTCTTGCATCATCTGCATACACTGTATGAAGTTCTGCTCCATTAACGGCCTCATTGGTGGTGGTGGTGGTAATGTTCCTTGATTTCCGGTGTCTGCATCTGCCTTTTCCTTTGCCTCGTGCTCCATGCGCTTCTGTTCAAACTCGGTCTCTACACCCGATTCCATGACCCCCTAGTCCTGCAACATAAAGTGAATACTCGTAATTACATCATGCATATGTGTTCTAAGCTCAACTTCATGCACAAAACTAGTCACACAATGGAAAACAAAATCCAAATAAGAACCAAATATGCAATTCACATATTATACATTACAAACAATATAGTTGGTACCCCACTCATTACAAGCCCGTACTATATAGGTACAACAAACTCATGTGGATGCTACCCCACTTGTTTAAATACAATAGTCTCTCACCAATAAAATACGCAATACCAGTTACTCCTCTACGAGTAATCTAAATCCTTAGTATCTACCACGCTCATTATACATGCCTGGAATCCAACCGTGTTGAGTGAAGTTCGGTGCACAGTTTGTGAAACAATTGGACTTCCAGATGGAATGTACTCGGTATCTAAAGTATCAGGACTTGATTTATCACTCAACTTGAGTGCATTGACTCTGTCCAGCTTAGCTGAAAAGTCTGCAGAAACATGTTCATCACTGTCACCCACTTGCATCTCCTGATCCCCATCTCTAGAGTAATCGACCGAATACACATATTCTATTGCTCCCTAGGTGCTCCGCTGGGCAAGATAGTTAAACACTGGATAATGTACATTCCCTGGGTTTTGATAATGTATCGGTGATTCAAACACCCTCTCCTCAGGATCTTCCTCTTCATCCTGACTTTCTCCAAGCATAGCATTCCTGCTACTATTGTTAGTATTGGATATCGCACCCATCCATCTGGATTGTCCAACATCTCTATCAGAACCATCCACTAACATTTGATTTCCACGAGATCCAATCGGTGATCCCATTATCCATCCATCAGAATTCTCAATAGGAAGTTTCTGAATCAGATGCTTCCTCGGAAGCCTGTGGTACAGGATATCTCGTATCTAAAGTACGATCATAGGTAGGTTCATGTCTAGGTGAATACGGATATGGTGTAAAAGATATTGGATCTATAGGAATATCCTTGAAAATTGGATTATCCCTACTCACCGCTTCATTCTCTAACTGGGATGCTAACTTATCCCTTCGTTCGGGATCAGTTAAATACTCCAACATGTCATTCTTATCCTCCACTATGACTTAATGTGTCTTATACAAAGACCCAATTATCAGTTGATACCGATCCATAAACTTGAAAGCTAACTTAGGATGCTTCTTTACTAAAGTAAGATGATTTGGTACTGGCTCTGTGTCTATAGAATCATGAGGAATCACACCAAATGTGCTTCCTTCTAGATCCTAGGCTTTGTGCTCCCTAATATTAGTTATCGCCTCCAGAATAGCAACATGGTATGCTACTAAGTGACTTCTACCTTCACCCATGGTTAAATCGTGATATAAACCAAGCTTCTCAGGAAGTTGGATACTCACACGATATTTGTCTAACATACGACCATTGTAGTATGTTATGGTATTCACTGGGATAGTAGTTGAACAACCAAAAATCCACAAAAGCTGACGAAGTTGTTCAGTGAATGTCCTCTAATAATCATCAAGAGTCTCTTCTTTTCTTACCAAAGTCTGTTTTGGAAACTTTGGTGCCATTTTATCTGTGCACAAAATATATTGATTAGTAATTGATTATAATATTGCATCATAACCAAGAATTATCGCACTAAAATATTCAAGGGTATATTCCCATTTGAATATCCATTATACTCTTTTGGAGAATCTTTATTGTTGTTATAGATTCCTATAGGTTATACCCTTTACTAGGTTTCTAACCTAAGGTCAAAGCAATAACTGTGATACCAGCTGGGTGACGCAGAATAGCACTACATGTGTAGTACACTATAGTCGTTGACATGACATCCACAGAACACCGTTCCGTAAATATCACATCCCTAAGAGTGGTACAACAGAAACATTGCGGGTCCATATTACAAACATACACACTTCATTATTATTACAATTCCAGAAGTTCAGTACTTCAAGTGATTCAAAGTTACAAACCAAACTTAAATAGTTTTAGGGGAAGATTAAAGTTTCAAACTCATACCCCTAATTGAGATCAACAACTTATTATATAAAGTTTATGCTGCTCGGATCAATTGGTTTACTACTAACTAAGGAAACTACTCAGACTCGTTGCCCTCTACTCCATAGCGTATCTCATAGTCCACCCCTTCCACTCCTCCAGACAAATCTGGTTCCTCATAGTAGACATCCTCTTGTCCTTCAGCTGTGTACATCGGAGTGTCTTCTGGCTTCTCAGAGTCTAAGCAGGGGATCAAAGAAAGAGTGAGTAACAACGTTACCTAGCAAGTTCATTATATGTAAGGTGGGAAGTTTGATGCACTATCTACCACCTCGGACTATCAGTCCTTAGCACTATGCAGTTTTCATAAACATTTCTTCAAAGATTGATTTTATTATCAAAAACTATGCCCATCAGCCTTCACAGGTTGACCAGAACTTCATGGAGTTCCTTTCCTGCCACGTTCGCAATTCCTTTTCAGAACAGGGAGTAACAAGTTACAGTTCTTACACTCTACAGAGGTGCGTTGCTTTACCCATGAGATATCAACTCCTTATTTCACAACCGGGCATACTTTCCCGTCCACAATTTTGTGATGTGGGGCCCAATAGGCGATCCAAGCCAATCACTGTTCCTCTCCGCGACCCCATATGTCTGCACGATCCTTCGGGACGAGCTACATCTCCATTAATCCCCCTTTCAGGCAAGATAAAATCCTTATGAGTTCCCGAAGACTCTATGATCCGGTTATGCCCCTGGCAAGCTCCATAAAGGTCTGAGTATACCTCCGGCAGCCACTCACAAATAATGTATACACAAAAATCGTAGGGGCCTAAGGGTGCCCACCCATATGCTGGATCCGCACAAGGAATCATAGCATCACGTTAAGGTATTCTTACCTACATATGAAAGGAAGAAGATCCAGCCGACTTCTCCGTCCCATTCAAAATATCATGGTTAATGCATAATATACGACACTAGAATCACTGATGTCATGGGTTATTAATTCCTATGTGATGACTCTTATTGCAATTGGAAATCTAAGTTGCATTGCCCACCTTATCTTTATCATCACTTAGGATGATAATAACATTTTATTTGTTTAAGAAAATAATAATTTTTTTCTTCAAAACATAGATGATCACACACAATTTGCAATTTACTTTGATAAGGACTCATCAAAGGACATGAGCAAGTGATGAACTTGCCTTGTGACTGCAAGGTAGTGAAGTCGGATGCTTGCACTCGACATTGAGCTTATATTTCTATAAAACATCATTATTGCTCGGTAAGGACAATGTTTAAATAAGCAATAATGACTATGCATAGTAATGCAATGCATCATTTATTAATTATTTTCTTTGTGTGTTTTACCCACCTTATTAAATTCTTACATTCCTTTATTTAATGAAAAGAAATTGTTAATGGGTAATCCCTAAAATTTTATAATTAATATTTTTATGGTATAATATAATAATAATAGAAGAGCTTAAAACTTATTTTTATTTAATTTTACTCTTATTATTATTTTCTTGATATTCTTTTTAAGAATAAACATTTAAATTTCTAAGATTTTATTTTTACTAATCTAAATAGCAATTTAGTATTTTTACAAAATACTATACTAATTTAGAATGATAAAAATTCCTTAAGTAATATATATTATAAAAATATTTAACCTAAATTTATTCTATTAAAGTAGAATTCTTAATTTTATTGGGTAGCTTATATTTTTATGAACTCATAGATATATTATTTGTATTTTTAGTAATTGTATTTTATTTCTTAGAACTTATTAAGTCCTAGGGGGTATTTTGGTTTTTTAATAAAAAAATAGATTTTTCTTGTAAAGTCTGGACCGAGCCCATTGGGGTAACACAGCCTGACCCGGCACACCTGGGTTGATCAAACCCACTCACTCGAGCGGTACTGGACCGTACCGGCCTAGTACACACCTCGCTCTCTCTCACGCTCGCGTCTCTCCTCCTCTCTCTCTCTCTCTCGCCTCGCCGTGGCGCTGTGCTGCTGCCGCCGTTGCCGTTCGATTTCGGCCTCCCTAGGCCTCTCCATTTGCCACCGTGGTGCGTGTCGAGGTAGTCGAAGCTGCTCCATCGACTGGTCCTGCTCGATTTGACGCTAGGCCCCTCTCCTGGCCAGGCCGTCTCCACCCCGAACCCTAGGGTTTGGTGGTTGTCGGTGATATGGTGCTATGCCGTCCCTGTGGTGTTGTGTCGTGGCTCTGGTGGCCCAGTGGTGCCGCTAGAGTCGCTCATGTTGCTGTGGTTGCCGTGCCCATGGCTTAGCGCGGGTTGGATCGCCTTCGGGTACTCCCCGTACCGCTATGGAACTCATCGCCGACCACCCTGCTTCCTCTTCTATAACCTCGCAAGGACCTCAGGTACGTTCTTCTGCTCCCCTTCTTATTCTCTCTCTCTGTCTCTCTTGATGTCCTCTGTATGCTTATAGTGAGGAGTCCCTAATTAGGGTTCATCTTGTGTGTTAGGGTTTTGCCCCTTTGTTGTTGTGATTATTAAAGATAATGAACAATTTATGAGTAACTTGGGGTGACTAGACTGTGCATAATTACTGTCTATTGATGGACTTGGAATTGATAATAGTGGATCTGTTAGATGAATTTTTATCTAATATTGGATTAATCTCACTTGTAAAATTTGTGATGCTTTGGCTCTGATCTAGATTGAGATCTAGTTATTGGTGTTGATTGATTTGTTTTAGTACTGGAACATGTAATTGGCTTCCTGTTCAAATACTATTGATGCACTCAGTTGGTAATTTCTTTATGAAAAATAGAATGATTCCTAATTACTATATTAGGAAGATGATTGAATAACTTTTTTTGAAAGAATTTGATTATGAAATCTCTTTGTATAATTTTCTTGGTTAGGATGAATCTTTGTGACACATTCATTTGAATGGTACACAAGATTTCATTCTGATGATGGGCTACTTTCTATCTGTATTCTACAGTGGCTTTGTGTTAGTAAGAGTTGAAAAACTCTACTGGATAAATTATCCTATGATGCTTATTAATTTTATTTGGCCTCTGATGCTGGTCTGAGGCAAAGTTATGTAAAAACTAAGGTTTTTACCTGTTGCCTCCTTTCTTAATTGAACTATCATAAATAATCCATAGATATGAATCCTACAATGAATAGGAAAATGATTGGTATTTCTATTTTCGTGCCCCTGGTTCGTTAGCTATACTTAGTTTTCCCCAGCCGCTTAACTTTTCCTCACTTTACCCTCCCCATGTTAAGGAACCCTCGCGGGTGCTCGCGAGCACTCGGACGGAGGGATGCCGTCAAGTCAAAGGCTTGACCGTTACATGCTGACTGGTGGGACCGCGTTGGGGAAGGTCGGGCGTTCAACATTACATTACGAGGCCTCGACCATTACATGCCTGACCGGTGGGGCCACGTTGGTGCGGGTCCTGCAGTGGCCGATACATGCTGACGGGTGGGGGCGAGGATACACGTCGGACCCGCCATCCTTCTCTCGCTGGCTTGTGGGCCACTTTGGGTGGCTGGTGCAGGCAATGACAAATGGGGCCGTTCCGTAGGGCCATCGAAGCCAATGAACGATGGGGCCGTCGAAGCCAATGACTGATGGGGCCGTGATGTGGAGCTGGAGGGGGGATTTGCATATTCGCCATGTTTTACGTTGCAACTTGCGCTTGAAGATTTGCCATTTTGTGTGTCGCTGACATGTGGTGGTTATGTGGCAAATATGCAAATTTCAAAGAAAATGTTCGTTCCGTGGGGCTATCGAAGCCGATGAACGATGGAGCCATCATGTGGGGTGGGGCCTCGAAGCCAATGACTGATGGGGCCGTGATGTGGAGCTAGAGGGGGGATTTGCATATTCGCCAAGTTTTACGTTGCCACTTGCATATTTGCCATTTTGTGTGCCGCTGACATGTGGTGGTCATGTTGCAAATATGCAAATTTCAAACAAAGGGTTCGTTCTATGGGCCCATCAAAGTCAATGAACGATGGGGCCGTCATGTGGGGCGGTCGAAGCCAATAACCGATGGGCCGTGATGTTGGGCTGGAGGAGGGGTGTTTGCATATTTGCAATGTTTTAGATTGAAACTTGCATATTTGCCATTTTGTGTGTCACTGATATGTGGTGGTCATGTTGAAAATATGCAAATTTCAAAGAAAAGGTCTGTTCCGTGGGGCCATCGAAGCCAATGAACGATGGGGTTGTCAGTGGGGCGGTCGAAGCCAATGACCGATGGGGCCGTGATGTGTGGCTGGAGGGGAATTTGCATATTTTCCATGTTTTAGATTGCAACTTGCATATTTTCCATTTTGTGTGTCGCTGACATGTGGTGGTCATGTGGCAAATATGCATATTTCAAAGAAAAGGTTCGTCTTGTGGGGCCATCGAAGCCAATGACCCATGGGGCCGTGATGTGTGGACAGAGGAGGGATTTGCATATTTGCCACGTTTTAGAATGCAACTTTCATATTTGCCATTTTGTGTGTCGCTAACATGTGGTGGTCATGTAGCAAATATGCAAATTTCAAAGAAAAGGTTCATCCTGTGGGGCCATCGAAGCCAATGAACGATGAGGCCGTCATGTGGGGCCATAGAAGCCAATGACTATTGGGCCATGTAGAGATAAAACAAAACTTTTTTCCTCTAACGTGGTGATTCCAAGATCTAGCTGAGGTAGAAGGCCACGAGGTTTACCACTAGACGCGCAGTTGCGGACTACTGATGAAGCGCGTCAGTTGAATGCAGTGCAGTCCTTTGCGATCCAATCCAATCGTCCTGGTGTTGCTCGTACAACACCTCTGCTAGTATCCACATGTACAAGGAAGAGCACCGGCGGCGAACTGCTAGGTTCGGTACGTCGGCCGGACTGCTGTGGAGCTAGGGTTTCCAACTCATGGAACGACCTAACCGATCAACGATTAACCCTTCTGGGTTACTATGCTCCACTATTGTAACACCCCAGTTTTAGATAAACATTATTTAGGGTTTGTTTGTGCATCATGAGCATCATGTTTTAAATTGTGCATTAAATAAATCATGCAAAACCCTAAAACCCTAATTTCCTTCCTCACATGAAAATCCATTCAAAATGATTTTGAATTTTGGAAATCACAAAACAAAGAGACCAAATGGATTACTAGGGCCCCACATTATTTTAGGTATTTTATTAAGCTTGCGGTATTTTTGAAATGTCCAAAATAGTTTACAAATGAAAATACCAAACACAAATGCAAAACAGAAAAAGAAAAGGAATTTGCAAATAAAAACAAAACCCTACCTATCTGGGCCGCAGCCCAACCTCTCCCTCTCTCCTCTCCTGCCGCTCGCGCAGTACCCTGCAGCCTAGCGCGGCCCACTCGGCCCGTACACCTTCGCCCTTTGCTCCTGTCGTCTTCCTCGACGACGAGGAAGCAGCTCGATGTCCCCAGCGCCGCCGTCGATCTCCGCCGCTCGCTTGCCGCTGTCCGTCACGCTCCGGGGTGAGGATAAGAACCACGTCGACTACCTGGACGTCCTCATCCACTTTACCCCTCCCCAGAGACCTCCCTCTCCTGTTCCTCTCCTCGGGCCGAAACCCTAGCTCCGGCTCGTCGTCGTTCTACGCCTCCCCGTGCCCCTCTGAGAAAGCCACCCGCACCTCCATGGTCCCCTGATTCGACCAGCAGAAGGAATCGAGCCACGACGCTCTGAATCGTCGCCCTCGACGCCATCTTCTTCATCACCGACAACCACCTCCGTCGACCTTGTTGTTGTTCCAGTCCACCTCATCCCTCGCCGTCACCGTCAACACCCTCCCGGTGAGCCTCTGGTGCGCACAGCGCCTTCTGTCGCCTCGTTTTCTTGCTAGATTCGCTGCGCGCTATTGACCCATGAGCCTCACCGCCGCTCGCTGTCGTAACCCATGCTCCGGTGACCCAGATCGAGCGGCACCACCCTCTTTAGGTTCGCCCTGCAGCGCTTGTTCGAACCCGCCCCTCCGCGCGTCCCCGCTCGCCCTCTAGCACCGCCAACCACCACTGGTAGACGTGTCTCCGACGAGCCTGCGTGGCGCCTACGTGGCACCGATGTGGCACTTGCGTCAGCACTGCACAAGCTTGGCCAGCGTGGCTAGCTGGCATGGCCCTGGGCCCTCCTGTCAGTGACCGCGGGTAGGATTAGGTGTAGTAACAAAAGTATCTGTTTGGTCTGATGATGTTAGCCATGTGTCATGCTGATGCAATAAACCTTTTTAATGATTTCAGAAAATGTTGTAATCTTGTAAAATTCATAACTAATTATTTATAAGTAAGAAAAATATGTGTAATATATCAAAATGTTTATAAAAATGAGAACTAGCTATTAAAGCTATAATCATGTATTGTTGAACAACTTAAATGACAATTATAATTAGACGAACATAGTAACCCCTCTCATATACATCCAGAGTTTCCCCAAGTTAGGGTTTTCACCCCTCAGAACCATGTTCAATTTGTCGAGCATGCCTTAGGGTTACATTTAAGTACAATTCAACTTGTCATATCATCATCCTTGATTGAGCATTGCATCGATTCCATGTGTTGATTGTTTCCCTTTCTTTTCGGTGTTTGGTTCTTCCCGGTAGAATACGATATCGAGATCGAGATTGAAGACAGAGATCAAGACCATCAAAGATCAAAGATCGACGAACAATACTGGACCAACTATAATCAAGTCAAGCCAAGGCTTCCGAAGATCTGCTTATTGGTTATCCACTGGCAAAGGCAAGCATAGCCCCACCATGCAACAATCCTATGATTTCGAATGCATTTCAATTCTGCCATGGTGCATATGATTCTACTATGGTATTTTTATTGATAGGTAGAGTATCCTATCTGTTGCATTACTCCCTTTGAGCTTATATTACCTGATCCACTGCACCTAGCATAACTAGGTTTGGCTTGTGTGCACTGCTAAAGCTTATATATGTGTTCGCTTAGCCATGCATAGCTATTAGTTCTGGTTCATCCAAATGATGTATCAGATGCAGAGAATCTAGTATGACAGGAGAACGTGATAAGATGATATCAAAGGTGATATGAGATTAAACATGCTAAGGCTTGTATGGGAGGCCACAGTGGGATGTGGTTTTTCTAGTCCCATACTCGCCACCCCTAGGACCCCATGTTCTTGCCTCTTTTGAACCAAGACGAGTGTACAACCACACAGGGCCATGGGAACCCCTCAATTGACTAACTTTCCTAGTAGATTCCATGAGTCACATAGTTCGGGCGTTCCATTCGACATGCATTCTGGATCTTCTCGAAGGCGGTGAAGGAGGTGCATTCATAACAGGTAGGTAAGCATGTCCGAGGTTGCTTAGGGTCGATGGAGCCCCTGGTAAACCAACCTCGCCTCACATCTTTAAGTATCGACTTCGGGATTTGACCCGTTACGACGGAACCGTACTTATTGCGTGACTCATGGTCTCGGCGAAAGAAAGGTAAAGGTCGTGGCCAACCACCCTCTGCCGGCCTTCCAAGGAAGATGGCTAAAACGTTGGCATTAAGAGTCGGTTGGTACGTGTGGGTAAAGTTGTACACCCATGCAGGGTAATAATCTTTCGAAAAGTCGTGTCCACGGTTATGGACGACTTGGGAACGGACGTGATGATCATAGACAACTATAACCTAATCTTAAAACTTGGTAGATCAACGTGTGCTTAAGGATGCTTCCTCATGGCTACGAGGGGGGTGATCCTAGATAGGGTTCAGATGATTATGATTAGGTGGATATCAAAATATGATGATCAATACTTCGAAGATGTCGCTCTCTTATACCCTTTTAAAATACTCTGACTAGACAAGCTTCTCCTCCCTCTTGTTTTATAAACAAAGATGGCTTTATGCAAAACAACTCCACCAACCAGAAGTCTTGCGGAGTACACCCTGTACTCACCCTTGCTTTGTTGATACTTTTGGCAGAGTAAGTGTTTCCTGAAGATCAGTTTGGTACTACATCGACACCGACGAGTAGCTTGGGGTTCCCGGCTGGCAGCCTGTAATCTATGGGCTGGGACGTCATCGTGATGCTTCAGGCCTCTTAGGACATTTGTTAAGTTTTCTATACTTAATAGCATAATTTGCCTTCCGTTCTGTAATGTTTGTGGTCAGTGACCTCTGCTTGTAATATTTTGGTTCTTCGCTCAGTTATGAGCTTGATGTAATAATTTTTGTGTCGTAGGGTCACTGATGTGTTACCGATTCTTCACTGGATATTCTCGAGCTCAAGGTTAAGCTTATCTTCAGACGGAGGTCTGGGATTTGTTTAACCCTGATCCCGGGGGTGTCACAACTATATATAGGGAGTGAACATGGTCTCCACTCACGTGTCACATTCACTAAAGCCCATATAATATTAGTACCTGTGAGTCCGACTCACCGACTCAGACCAAATTCGGCTTGAGTCCAACTCAACCAGATTTCTGGTTCAGATCCAAACGAACTTGCTCCCGCTCTTAAGTGTGTGACTCCACAGGCTCATGGTGTTGGAATTATGCCCTAGAGGCAATAATAAAGATGTTATTGTTATAATTCTTGTTCATGATAAATTTATATTCCATGCTAGAATTGTATTAAGCGGAAACTTTGATACTTATGTGGTTTATGAACAACACCGTGTCCCTAGTACGCCTCTACGGACTAGCTCATTGATTAATGATGGTTAAGGTTTCCTAACCATAGACATGAGTTGTCGATTAATAATGAGATCATGTCATTAGGAGAATGATATGATGGACAGACCGAAATCAAGCACAACAATTAGATCGTGTCATCGTGTTCATCTTTGCGAAGCTTTTTCCTATGTCAAATATTGTATTCCTTAGACCATGAGATAATGCAACTCCCTGGTATCGGAAGAAAGCTTTGAGGTCATCAAACGTTGTCCTATGTGAGGGTGATCATAAAGGTGTCTCTCAGGTGATCGGAAAGTACTTGTTGGGTTGTATGTATCAAGATGGAATTTGTCCCTCCCGAGTCGGAGAGATATACTTCGGGCCCACTCGGTAATCGATATCAACACCGCTTGCAAGCACGTGGTTAAGGAGTTAATCACAAAGTGATATTAGATTATGGAACGAGTAAAGTACTTGCTGTGAACGAGATTGAACTAGGTATGCCGATACCAACGATCGAATCTCGGGCAAGTAAAATATCGCGTGACGAAGGGAATGTATATATGGGATTAATTGAATCCTGGCATCGTGGTTCATCCGATATGATCATAGATGAATATGTGGGAGTCAATATGGGTTTCCAGATCCCGGTGTTGATTATTGATAGAAGATCATGTCTGCATATTCTCAAACCCGTAGGGTCACACACTTAACGTGCCTCGACGCTAGGATAGAATGGATAATTGGTTTATGAGTTTTTTGTTCGGAGTCTCGGATGAGATCCAGGACATCACGAGAGGTTCCGGAATGGTCCGGAGAATAAGATTCATATAAAGGAAAGCAGTTTTTGGATTTCGGAATCGTTTCGGAGTATTCGGTATTGTACCGAAAGTTTCTAGAAGCTTCCGGAGTGGGACCAACGTGGCTCCACTTGTCAGAGGGCTGCGTGGACCTAAGAGGGAGTGCCCTGGACGCTTTGGGCCAGGGGAACAAGGCCCCATAGGCCCAGCCGTCCAAACCCTAGGGGAAACCCTAGGGAACCCTTCTAGAAGGAGGGGGGAAACTTGCCCCCCACTCCAACCCTTGGGGCCGCCGCCCTAGGGCTTGGAGGAGGGGCCAAGGGGGCCGGCCAGACCCCTATATAAGGTGGGCAGGGGCGCACCCCTCCCCCACTCCTCCAACCCTAGCCGCCGTCCTGCTGCCCTCCACCTCTCTCTCTCCCGACTGCGCGTAGGCGAAGCCCTGCCGCAGAAACTCTCCACCATAGCACCATGCCGTCGTGTTGCAGATCCAATCTATCTCTCCACCCCACTTGCTGGACCGAGGAAGGAGGATATGTCGCGGAAGCGTACGTGTGCATCTCTCGGAGGCGCCGCCACTTGCGGCGTAGGATCGGATCGGATCGCGAGGAGGAGACGGTGAGTACGACTACACCAACCACGTTCTGTTGAACGTTTCCGCTATGTGATTTCTTCAAGGGTATGAAGATCTCATCTATCTCTCTCGTTGATTGCATCTCCTAGATTAGATCTTGGCTTTCTTGTTCGCATCCGTAGTTTTTTTTGATTTACTATGCTGCGAAACCCTTCAGTGGTATCAGAGCTAGATCTATGCGTAGATGTGTTTCACGAGTAGAACGCAACATGCTTGTTGCGGGCGTTGATGTTTTCTGTTGCAAGCCTCTTGTTGTGTACTTCTTATGGCGCAGCATAGTGAGATCGAAGCAGTCCAGGCCAACTTTACGCGACCTCGTTCGCGAGACCGGCTCCGCACTTGACGTTTGGCTTGTTCCACACATGCGGCTGGTGGATGTCAGTTTCTCTCACTATAGTAGTCATGGGATTTACACCGGATGTTAGCAACCATAATATCACCGTTGTGGCTTTCCGTAGGTAAGAATCGTTCTTAGCTTGTTACTCCCATAAGCCACGTAAAACATGCAACAACAAAGTAGAGGCGTCTAACTTGTTTTTGCAGGGAGTGTTTTGTGATATGGTATGGCCCAAGATATGATGTGTATGTTGTATGCAATGATCATGTTTTGTAATATTTCACGACTTGCATGTCGATGAGTTCACAACCGGCAGGAGCCATATGGTTGTATTTATAATTGTGTATGACCTGCGTGTGAACTTCTTATACGCCATGTAATAGATTTACTTTATCGCTAAGTCGTTAGCAATAGTTGTAGTTGATATTCGTGGTGGAGGCAATCATGGTGGAATGATGGAGATCATGCTGGCACGCACAAGATGGAGATCATTGCGCGGAGATTGGCTATACCATGTCACATAAGATTATATGCATGTGATGTTTATCCTTTTATGTATCTTATTATGTTTAGATCGCGACGGTAGCATTATAAGATGATTCGTCACTTAAAGATCAAGATAAAATTCTGTTCTCCCCATGTATGCACCGTTGCGAAAGTTCGTCGTGTTCAAGCACCTCGTGATGATCGGGTGCTATAAACTCTACATTCACATACAACGGGTGCAAGCCAGTTTTGCACACGCGGAAATACTTGGGTTTGACTTGACGAGCCTAGCATGTACAGACATGGCCTCGGAACACACGAACCGAAAGGTTAAGCATGAGTCATATGAATGATATGATCGACACTTTGTTGTCCACCATTGAAACCACATCTCTTCTTGTGAAGATCGAATTAGGTGTGGTGAATTTGGATCGTGTTCACTAAACAACTTGAGGGATGTTGAATTTAGTGGGAGTTCATCTAGTAAATTGATTAAGTTGAACTAGTTATCATGAACATAGTCTAAATGGTATTTGCAAATTTTGTAGATCAAATGGCTAAGTCCAACTTCAACTTCAACGTTTTTGCTGAGAAAGAAAAGCTTAAGAACAATGGGTCTAACTTCACCAACTGGTTCCGCAATCTGAGAATCATTCTCGCTGGCAGACGAAAGGACTATGTACTAGAGAAAGCGCTAGGTGACGCCCCTGCCATTGATGTGCCGGCTGATGAAAAAGCTGTTTATCAGTCGCGCAAAGATGATTATGGAGTGATTAAGAGTACCATGTTGTTTGCTATGGAATCGGACCTTCAAAATCGTTTTGAGGAGTTCGCCGGGCCCTTTGAGATTCTTGAGGAACTGAAAACCATGTTTCAGACTCAGGCCCGTTCTGAGAGATATGAGATCTCTGAGAAGTTCTTTAACTGCAAGATGGAGGAAGGGAGTTCCGTTAGTGAGCACGCCATTAAGATTTTGGGCTACACTCAACGTCTTGAGAAACTAGACTGTAAGATTCCAGAAGAGCTCAAGATTGACAGAGTTCTGCAATCACTCCCTCCTAGCTACAAAGGTTTTGTATTTACTCACAATCAAATTGGTCCACTGATACGATCACTGAGCTCTTTGCTAAGCTGAAAGCTGCGAAGGTGGACAGAAAGATAATCATGTGCTGATGGTCAACAAGACCCCTAGCTTTAAGAAAGGTAAGGGTGCAAAGAAATCCTTCAAGAAAGGCAGTGGCAAGCGCGTTGCCCCTGTTGAGAAGAATCTCAAGTCCAGACCTAAGACGGAGACTGAGTGCTTCTATTGCAAGGACAAGGGTCACTGGAAGCGGAACTGTCCGAAGTACTTAGCGGACAAGAAGGCTGGCACCATTAAAGGTATATTTGATATACATGTTATTGATGTTTACCTTACTAGCGCTCATTGTAGTGCCTAGGTATTTGATACTAGTTCAGTTGCTAATATTTGTAACTTGAAACAGGAGCTACGGAATAGACGACGACATGCAAGGGATGATGTGACGATGCGCATTGGCAATGGGTCAAAAGTTGATGTGATGGCCGTCGGCACGCTCTCCTTAGTTTTACCTTCGGGATTAGTTTTAAACCTTAATAATTGTTATTATGTGCCTGCGTTGAGCATGAACATCATATCTGGATCGTGTTTATTGCAAGACGGTTATTTATTTAAATCGGAGAATAATGGTTGTTCTATTTATATGAATAACATCTTTTATGGTCATGCACCTGTTGTGAATGGTTTATTTCTTCTGAATCTCGAAAGCAATGAAACGCACATCCATAACATTGAGGCTAAGAGATGCAAAGTAGATAGTGATAATTCAACTTATTTGTGGCACTGCCGTCTAGGTCATATTGGTGTAAAACGCATGAAGAAACTCCATTCTGATGGACTTTTGGAGTCTCTTGATTTTGAATCATTTGATATGTGCGAACCATGCCTCATGGGAAGATGATCAAAACCCCGTTCTCCGGAATAATGGAGCGAGCAACGGACTTGTTGGAAATCATACATACCAATGTATGCGGACCAATGAGTGTTTCGACGCGCGCTGGATATCGCTATTTTCTCACTTTTACTGATGACTTAAGTAGATATGGGTATATCTATTTAATGAAACATAAATCTGTGTTGGGGAGGTGACCCCGGATAGGGTCAGGACGGGGAAAGGCAAAAGGAAGTCCCCCGTCCAATTCCGGGTTAATGGCTAAATCGGCCGAATCCTGTAAAGGTTGGCCGAGGTAAGCACGAGCAGGACATTCAGGAGAGGGGCAATACATGACCCAACCGATGTACTGTGTAAGTCAGCCGGGTCAGCCCGAATAATATAATTGTAGGTAACGGCCAAGCCGAGTTAAGCGAGATAGGGCCGAATAACATGAAGCTTGCAGGAGAAGGAGGAGCCTCTAGTCAAACTCTAGTCACGGGCTAGGAAGAATCTGAGCGGAGCCAAACACAAAGGACAAGGCGCAGAGCGACAGAAGGGAAGAAGGAGGTCACGGAGGTGGCAGTCCTGGGGCCCGAGGCGTGCAGGTGGGGTTCTCTGGAACCTTGCCGTCATTAGAAGGGCGACACGGAAAGGAGGCCGCCGAATTACTATATTGGGACAAGCATATTCCTCGAATATGCTTGCCACGTCAGCCCTAGAGGAGCCAAGGCTCGCCTTTATAAGGAGAGGCTTGGATTCTGAGAAGGGGATCGATTGATTTTGGTACCGTTAGGCTGGTAAAGTTCTTCTACTCCACTTGTATACAGCTCAAGGAGCACTTGTAGCCCAAGAAGGGAGAAATAAATATCTTTACGTTAGTCTTCTGAGTGTAGTTTGAACTACATCTTCCCTCCCCAGATCCCTCTAGCATCCATTGGCCCCATACTTTAGCCTACCCATGGCATCTGCCGTGCCACCACCACGACAGTTGGCGCCCACCGTGGGGCCAGCAGCGGTGCTAGCCGGAGTCAAGATCCGGACGAGAAACTTCATCCACACTAGCGAGCGCGTGGTCTCTGGCTTAGTTCGGAGATTTGATCTCTGTGACTACGTCAGTGACAACGCAGGCAGCTTCAGGGGAAAAACTCCCCCGCGCAACGGCATCTTCGTCAACCTGGGCATGCACCAGATCTACGTCGGCGTCGACACCTCCTGCGTCTACCCTCACCGAGTCATTTTTGCAGGAGAGCCTCCCCTTAGTGCTGTGAAGGGTCCACGTGGGGAGCGCTCCACCAGCAGCGTCGAGGTAATGGTCGCAGCAGGAGTACAGGTAGCAGCAGGAGGCGCCGGATCAAGCAAGGACCCGGTGGCAGGAGCACAGGTGACCACAAGGCAGGTAGCTCCACAGCCCACCGAGGTAGATCCTTCGGCAGCAAGGCCAGCCGAGGTGCAGGAGACAACCCCAAGGGCACCAAGGGTAAGATGGCCACCTCTGGAAAGACCAGAGAATATTCTCCAGGCGACCATAGATAACTTGACTACGCCTTTGGCGTCGATACTTGATCCAGCTAATGCTCAGGCAGAGTTGGAGGAAACTAGGCAAAAAGTACTTGTAGAGGAAAAAAAGGTGTCGGCATTGCGGGAGTCCCTAAACAGGACCCTACGAGAATATGCTAAGGCAAATAAGCTAGATGTGGACCTTGAGCGGGTTGACGAGTTGATTATAATAGGAAAGAACCTCATGAATGATATCAACAAAGAGCTTGAAGCTCATAAAGCAGATTCAGCTGATCTAGGTTTGCCGAGGTATAGTACCCCGGCGAAAAACCTAAGGGCGGCGAATGCTGCTGCACTAGAATTGGAAGGGCTGACCGGTGAAGCCCGGCAGAAACAGCAAGAAAGAGTGACTGAGCTGGTGCGCATTGCGAACCAGCAGAATGAGTACATGCTTAAAGCAGACCCGGCAAGACCTGGTGCTTCACGAATGGTTCATTCGGCTGGAGCAGCACCTGCCCTTTCAGTGGCCGCTGCATCTTCACCCGGAAACAATGCACGAAGAGATAGGGCGGTAACTTCAGGAAAAAGAAACAAGCAGATTGTACCGTATGACCCGGCAGTAGCTGAAAAGATTAATAAGAACAGAGGCAATGGGAGCCGAGATAACAATGGCGAAAGAAACCCCCACCGTACCGACAGAGGCAACGGAAGCCGAGGTAATGGAGATCTCGGAAGGGGAAATCATGAAAACAATATCCCAGCAGAAGGAAGGAGAGATCCGCTGCCCAATCCTTAGCCGAGGTATGAACCTCGGCAGGAAAGAGAAGTAAACCAACTCGCCATAATCACGCAAATGAGAGATACAATGATGGATACTCAAATATGGAATATGCGGGTCATGGTGGGAATAACCACTATGGAATGCAGGAAAGAATTGTATATAGAGATTTGCCATCAAGTGATGCAAGACTAAAACTAGACCAGCTATACCGGACCGAGTTGTTAGAAGAACAGGGTCCACCGGGTCCGGCATGCTTCGGACCATGAGTAACCACATGATTGGTTGATTGATTATGCCACTGCTGTAAAAATAGCTGGCGGAAACTTGTGATGGGCAGTAAGATATGTCCCGCAAATGTTGGAAGGCCCAGCTAGAGTATGGCTGAATAACCTGCCACCAGGCAGTATCAACTGTTGGCTAGATTTTGAAGAGATGTTCATCAGCAACTTCACTAGTACTTACAAGAGGCCGAATAGACCACAACAGCTAGCAATGTGCAAGCAAAGGCCGAATGAGACAAGCAGAGAGTTTTTGACTCGGTGGTGTAACCTCAGGAACTCATGCAAGGGAGTTATAGAATCGCAAGCAATAGCTTGGTTCGCTCAAGGTTGCCGTTACGGCAGTGTCTTATGGCAGCGATTGCAAAGAGATATGCCAATCACTTTGGCCGAGACCATCAGGATAGCAGATTCATATGCATTGGGAGATCCGACGCAACCAGAGCTGATGTCGGCAGACCATCGAGAGCATCAGGATCAATATGCAAGAGATGTGTCCGGATCATCGAGGCGCAATGAATTCAGAAGTAGAAGAAGAGAAGAAAGACCAGACTACAGATATGCCTCTAATCAGGTGGCAGCAGTGGTACAAGATCAGCCGAGTCAAGGAAACAGTCAGCGGCAGAGGAATGGTCCTTAGCAATGGACACCGAGGAATGAAGGAAAAAGACAGTGGACGCTAGAACAGAAGAAGCAATGGCAGGAAAGGCCGAAGTACACGTTTGAATCCATGTTGGATCAACCGTGCAAGTTTCACACTCCAAACCTAGCCAAGCCGGCTAATCATACAACCCGACAATGCGCTTGGATGAAGAGCGCAATGGGAAACCCGGGCAGGAGTGCAGGCATCTTCCCATCAGGCGCATCAGCAGCAGCAACCACAATTGATCGGGGCAAATGCACAGCAATTACTATTACCCCCTCCTCCTCCGAGGTATGATAACTCGGATCGGAGGGATGCAATGCATTAAGTGATAAATCAAGGTCAGAATGGGAGAATTAACCCTAGAAATAATGAACGCAATGATTACAGGGAGCATCATCAATCATATTGCGTGTTCACAACAGAACAGCAAGACAGGCAGAGTGTACAGCGCCAGCATATGGAGGTAAATGCAGTTATGCCGGCCGTACCAAGATACGTGCCAGATCAAGAAGTAACTTGAAGTATAAAAGATCACCCGAAAATAATGCCGAGTCCGGGGTCGTATGCGCTAGTACTAGATCCGGCGTTTGTCGGGCCCAGCATTAACGTGAAATTCTCAAAAGTAATCATTGACAATGGGAGCAGTATCAATATCATGTACAAAGATACAATGCACAAACTCGGAATATCGCAGAATATGCTGCAATCCAAAAGAACCACATTCCATGGGATAGTACCGGGACTTTCATGCGAACCCATTGGTAAGGTTCGAGTGGATGTGTTATTCGGCACGAGGAAGAACTGCAGAGCAGAAAATCTGGAGTTTGAAGTGGTGGATCTGGAAAGCTGCTATCATGCCTTACTCGGGCGGCCAGCATTGGCCAAATTCATGAGTAGCTGCCACATCACATACTTGAAAATGAAGCTACCTAGACCACAAGGGGTGATAACAGCAGCAGGAGATTACAGGAAATCAATGGAATGTGCTTCAGCCAGATCAAATATGGCTGAGTCATTGGTAATTGCAAGAGAAAAAAGAAGGATTCAGGAGGTAGCGGCCCTTGCTCAGTCGGCACAATTGAATATGCCGGCACTGGCCAACCCGCATGGAAGTGTCGCTTTCCAGCCGACTAAGGAAACAAAAAAGGTCCAGATAGATGAGCAGTTCCCAGAGCGCACCGTCACCATTGGTGCCGGCCTTGAAGCTAAATAGGAAAGCGAGCTCACCAACTTCCTCCGTGAGAATTGGGATATCTTTGCATGGTCAACTCAAGACCTTCAGGGTGTGCCGAGGGAGTTGGCTGAGCACTCTCTGAATGTAAGGCCAGGGGCAAGGCCGGTGAAGCAACCTCTCCGTCGCTTCGCCGAAGACAGGAGAAAAAAATAGGTGATGAGATAGCTCGGCTCCTTGCGGCCGGGTTCATCATGGAAGTGCTCTATCCGGATTGGCTTTCAAACCCGGTGCTTGTAGAAAAGAAGAAGGATGATCCAAACGTAGCCATCGTGTGGCGAATGTGTATCGATTACACGAACCTGAACAAGGCGTGTCCCAAAGATCCTTTTCCTTTACCTAGTATAGATCAAGTCATCGATTCGACCGCTGGTTGCGATCCTTTGTAGACGCGTATTCTGGTTTCCACCAGATACCGTAAAATCCAGTTGATCAAATAAAAACTGCATTTATTACCCCGTACGGGGCTTATTGCTATCGCACCATGCCATTCGGCCTGCGCAATGCAGGAGCAGCCTACCAGAGATGTATGTAGAAGTGTCTACATGACCAGATAGGGAAAAATGTACAAGTATATGTCGACGATGTGGTTATTAAAACCAAAGAAAGCAAGACGCTACTGAATGATATTCGGCAGACGTTTGCGAACTTGAGAAGATTCCGAATGAAGCTCAACCCGGAGAAATGCACTTTCGGTGTGCCAGCTGGGAAACTACTCGGTTTTCTTGTATCCAGCCGAGGTATAGAGGCTAATCCAACTAAGATAAGAGCTGCAGAAAGAATAGAATTGCCAAGATGTCTAAATGATGTACAGAAGTTCACAGGTTGTCTAGCCTCACTTAGTCGATTTGCATGTCGGCTAGGAGAGAAGGCATTACCACTATATCAACTGATGAAAAAATCTGATAAGTTCATTTGGAAACCACAAGAAGATAGCGCATTCCATGAGCTGAAGAAAATGTTGGTCACAACACCAATCCTGGCTTCTCCGTTGTCAAAAGAACCTATGTTACTTTACATAGCCGCCACAAATAGGGTGGTGAGCGCAGTAATTGTTGTAGAACGAAATGAAAACGATAGGTCAAAACATAGGCCAGTATACTACCTAAGTGAGGTACTATCAGCTTCAAAACAAAATTACCCACATTATCAGAAGATGGCGTATGGGGTGTATATGTCGGCAAAGAAGCTCAAACATTACTTTGAAGAGCACCCGATCAAAGTTATCTGTGAAGCACCCATAGCCGACATATTGAGCAACAAAGATGCAAGTGGCCGAATAGCAAAATGGGCAATTGAACTATCACCTTATGCTCCGCAGTTCAATAGGCGAGATGCGATCAAATCTCAAGCAGTGGTCGACTTCTTGGTAGATTGGGCCGAAGTGCAATATGAGCCGCCCTTACCAGATCCGAATTATTGGACAATGCACTTTGACGGCTCCAAGCTAAGGAATGGCTTGGGAGCAGGAATAGTATTAACCTCGCCAAAAAGGGATCAGCTGAAATATGTGTTGCAAATACATTTTGCCGCGTCAAACAATGTCGCCGAGTACGAAGAACTCGTCCATGGATTAAAGGTGGCAAAAGAAATTGGCATACGTCGGGTCCTATGCTACGGAGATTCCGATCTAGTAGTACAGCAAGTATCAGGCAGTTGGGACGTGCTAGACGCAAATATGGCTTTATACAGATTTCATGTGCAAAAACTCAGCGGATACTTCGAAGGATGTGAATTTCATCACGTACCTCGGGCAGAAAATGACGCTGCAGATACGCTGTCAAAACTTGGGTCAACCAGGCAATCAATCCCCCCAGGTATCGCCCTGGAGCACTTGAGAAAACCGTCAATAACACCATCACCAGAATCCGAATCCATCTTTATTCCGGAAAAATCAAGAGAAGATAGTATGCCGATGGAAATTGACAAGGAAAGTAGCCCGGAATTTCCAAAAATGAACCCGGCTGATGCACGAATGGATATGGAAAAATCCGAGGTAGTTATGTCGGCTGAAAATATGGAAATAGATAGTGAGATTGCCCCAGAAAAAATCATACCAACATGGCGCAACCTATATTTTCTTTCCTTAAAGATGCGATTTTGCCGAATAACAAGGTATTGGCTAGACAGACAGTGAGAAGAGCTAAAGCTTATACAATCAAAAACAATGAGTTGTATAAAAGGAGCTTCACAAGCGTGTTGCAAAGATGTGTGAGTTCGGCGGAAGGCCAGGAGATCCTCCTAGATATACATCAAGGAGAATGCGGCCATCACGCCTCATCTAGAGCTTTAGTGGCCAAAGCATTCAGGCATGGATTTTATTGGCCAACAGCGTTGAAAGAGGCCAAAGAACTGGTGGAAAAGGGTAATGGTTGCCAGAGATATGCCAGCAAGATACATATGCCATCGTCCAAGTTAAAAACAATACCAATTACTTGGCGATTTTTTGTATGGTGCTTAGATATGGTGGGACCATTCAAGCCGGCCCGGGGCGGGATGACCCACATCCTAGTCATGGTCGACAAATTCACAAAATGGATTGAAGTAAAACCAATAAAGAAGTGTGATGGGCCCACAGCAGTAAAATTCCTCAAAGATATTATCTTGAGATATGGTTACCCACACAGTGTTATTACAGACAATGGTACAAACTTTGCTGAAGGAGCATTCACTAGATTCTGTCAAGAGAAACACATAAGACTAGATGTCGCCTCGGTGGCTCACCCAGCATCTAATGGGCAAGTAGAAAGATCTAATGGACTAGTATTGTCCGGAATAAAACCACGACTCGTCGACCCACTGCAAAGGTCGGCAGGGTGTTGGATTGAGGAACTACCAGCGGTACTATGGAGCCTCAGAACTACCCCAAACAGGTCAACAGGGTATACACCATTTTTTCTGGTATATGGGGCAGAAGCCGTGCTTCTAGCCGACATAGTACATGACTCGCCAAGGGTTGCCCAGTATACAACCGCTGAGATAAATGAGATAGCTCGGCAAAATGATGTCGATCTGCTAGAAGAAGCCAGGGAGTTGGCACTATCAAGATCAGCTATTTATCAATAGGACTTACGACGATATCATAGCAAAAAAGTAAACCCAAGAGTGTTTAAAGAAGGAGATTTGGTTCTTCGATTAGTGCAACACACGGCCGGCATGCACAAACTGTCACCCCCATGGGAAGGATCATTCATCGTAAGCAAAGCATTGCACAATGATGCGTACTACCTAATTGATGCTCAGTCACCAGGAAAGAACAAGGCAGACAAAGTCGGCGAAGAATCGAAAAGACCGTGGAACGTAGCTTTACTTCGTCCATTTTACTCGTGGGAGTCATCTATGACACGTTGAAGAGTGACGCTTCAGGATGAAGCATCAACTATGTATTAAACCTCGGCGCCCAGAGCAGTGGCTCGGGGACTGCCATATCTTGTTTTCGAGTTTGTGTTATGTATTAAACCTCGGCACCTTGAGCAGTGACTCGGGGACTGTCCTATATTGTTTCTAAGTTTGGGTTATGTATTAAACCTCGGCACCTTGAGCAGTGACTCGGGGACTATCCTATATTGTTTCTAAGTTTGGGTTATGAATTAAACCTCGGCACCTTGAGCAGCGACTCGGGGACTATCTTATATTGTTTCTAAGTTTGGGTTATGTATTAAACCTCGGCACCTTGAGCAATGACTCGGGGACTGCCATATTTTGTTTTTGAGTTCGGGTTATGTATTAAACCTCGGCACCTCGAGCAATGACTCGAGGACTGCACAATGTTATTTATCATTTTTAGTGATGTGTTAAGTCTAGATTTCTAGGCAGTGCTTAGGGGACTGCCCCAAAATTGTCCCTTGTTGCAGGAATCGGTATCAAACTTCGGCACCTAGAGTGACATTATTTCGCTCTCCCCAAATATAGCTTTCGAGATTTACAAATTGGTTAGAATCCAAGAGCAGAATGGTTGAGTTGTCAAACTTATCAAGGTCAGGCAATATTAGACGCCGAACTACGGTAGAACAAAGGCAGACACACGATCCGAACTTAAGAAATTGAAGGCCACCAAGGCAAAGATTTAAACAAACAAGATCAGTTTAAACAGAGTAATAACAATCACAACCATGTGTGCCTCAGCGGCAAAAGGCAAAAGAGGTTCATACCACACAGAAAGTAGGACGATTGTTTCACACACATCATACGCCTGACATGCCGGGGATAAGAAACGACTTAGAGTTTTTTAAACCTAAGGGACAGCGACTTGGTTAGGTACTGGGCGCTCCAAGGTAGACGGCACCTCGGCCGAAGTTGCTTCGCCCTCCATAGAACCAGGAGCGATTTCGGCGGAAGCCCGGGACTGTTGAGAAACATCAGCTTGAGCTTGAGAATGCCCAGTCCCTTTGGAGGAGGATCGCACGTCGCCATTGCCATCCGAGCTTGCGCTGGAATCACCAGAAGTATCCGAGTCACCCTCATCCTCGCCCTGGTCGGCTGAATTATCATCAGAGGTATATTCAACTTCAAGTTTGTCCGCCGGGTTAGAAAGGAAACTCGGCCCTTCAATCCAGTTATGCACGTCCGCATACTCCACAAGCTGGAAGGCACGAGCTTGTCGGCGAGCGACGAACTCTGGATCCTCAACCCAACGGGAGCCAGTGCGCAAATTTATCAAGGTATCAAAGGAAATATCCTAATTCCATGACATAACGACTGTGAGCGCCATATCAACACCATCTCGTCCAGCGGATTCCCTCCATAGATTTAACTGGTTCTCAGATTCCATCAATCTTTCCACCAGTATTTTGATCTCATCAATATCAGGAGTCCCAAAGGTATTCGGCTAGAGAACATGATAGGCTCGGATGGCTGCCTGCACCAAGTCCCTGCCCATAATCTTCATCGGACCAACGACAACCAAGTAGTCTTCCATCGAATTTTCTGGGCTCGAATCAGTGGAAACACCTCGGCGCACACGAGCATTTACCACCGCTCTAGAGCTCATGGGCTTAGCCTCTGGAAAGTGGTCTGCGCAAAATAAGAATACATTAGTTAATGGTGAGAAAGAGAAAAAGATAGCTCGGCCACGGTCAGAGGATTATGATGAATATAGCTCAGCATTCTCTGGAGATCTTGAGCCCAATCACCCTTGGTTTTCTCAAAGAGAATGATATCCTCGCTCATTGCCCGTGTTTTGAGGTCGGCAGCCTCGAGGAGTTCTTTATGTTTCTGCAATTGCAACACTAGCCGGTTCTTTTCCTCGGAGAACTCCTGGTCGAATTTCTCTAACTCAGACCTCTGAGAGAGCTTGAGGGACTCCACCTCAGCGCACAAACGAATTATCTCATCATCTTTATCTTTCAGCTGCGCCGAATGAGTAGCGGCTTGTTCTAAAAAATGCAGCATCATATCAGGCATGGGTATGTAGTCTTGATGTGATACTGCAAAAGTTTGTAACTCGGCTTTACCAAAGCCAAAAGGGTTAAAAGAAACTCGATGCACATTTCAAATGAAAATCTGTAAAGAAAAATAGTAACTAACCTTTCAGGGCCTTGACTTTCTTCTCAAGACGGATATTAAGATTGTTGATGTTACCTGTTTACCAGCAAAATGAGCTAACACCTCACGTCCAAAATAATGAGAACCTTATGGACAATGCAAAAAGTTGGTTAACTTACCAGCTTTCTTCACCACGGGGATGACCTTCTCATATTTATCTTGCAATTTTTTATGAGCAAAAAGCAGCCTTTGGAATTCGGCAGTCCGCCGGTCATGCGCAACCTAAGCAACAAAATAAATAGCAATAAGATATTCGATGCTAAGACAGATCCGAGTCAAGCAAAACTTAACTCGGATCTAGGTGGCTGGATATTCAAAACTAAGACAGATCCGAGTCAAGAAAAACTTAACTCGGATCTCGGTGGCTGGATATTCAAAGCCAAGATAGATCCGAGTCAAGCGAAACTTAACTCGAATCTAGGTGGATGGATATTCGAAGCTAAGACAGATCCGAGTCAAGCAAAACTTAACTCGGACCTAGGTGGCTGGATATTCGAAGCTCAGCCAGACCCAAATCAAGCAAAGCTTAACTCGGATCTAGGTGGTTGGATATTCAAAAGCTAAGACAGATCCGAGTCAAGGAAAACTTAACTCGGATCTAGGTGGCTGGATATTCAAAACTAAGATAGATCCGAGTCAAGCAAAACTTAACTCGGACCTAGGTGGCTGGATATTTGAAGCTCAGACAGACCCGAGTCAAGCAAAACTTAATTCGGACCTAGGTGGCTGGATATTCGAAGCTCAGCCAGACCCAAATCAAGCAAAGCTTAACTCAGATCTAGGTGGCTGGATATTCTAAAGCTAAGACAGATCCGAGTCAAGCAAAGCTTAACTCGGATCTAGGTGGCCTGATATTCAAAAGCTAAGACAGATCCGAGTCAAGCAAAACTTAACTCGGATCTAGGTGGCTGGATATTCAAAACTAAGACAGATCCGAGTCAAGCGAAACTTAACTCGGACCTAGGTGGCTGGATATTCGAAGCTCAGACAGACCCAAATCAAGCAAAGCTTAATTCGGATCTAGGTGGATAGATATTCGAACACTAAGACAAAACTGAACCAGGCCAAACCTAATAAAACTTCCAAACGAATAACAAATTATTCGGTTGCAAGCTTCGGGGACTAGAGTTTATATAATATCATTCGAATGACAAATTAAACATCGATAAAGACAATTACCTCATTCATCTTATCACTGTCAAGAACGATCTTGGCAGCCAGATGTAAGCGACTGCTGATGTCGGAGAGTTGAAATGGCTGACTGCTTGGATTGCCCTCGAGCTGATCAGCAGCGTTCCAATTGTTGGCATACTCAATCAACGAGCCGAGGCTATTCCCACTCTCCATACGAGTCAGGACTTTACCTCAGACGTGTTGTGTAGCCAACGCCACCACAGGACTCTTGTGAAGAGCGAGCTGTGTATCGGCAGCCGGGGTAACAATGGTCTTGGCAGAAGAAACCCCTTTGCGCAGCGCATCGGTGATTGTAGGCTGAGAAGAGCTGGCAAGCCCTTTCTGGGATGATGGAGGCTTAGTGACGACGACCTTTCTTGCCTTAGAAGAGGCGTAGGAAGGAGCCAGAACCTCTGCAGTTGGAGTGGCATCTTTGGGGGCCGGAGGGATTACAGTTCCAGAGGGCGCCGAGATATTGGTATCCTCGGGTGGAGTCGGAGTAAAAGCTGTGGGGGTCAAAGGGTTCTCGGCAGAAACTTCGGGATTCATGGAGGAGGCAGCAGGCTCAGTAGAAATATCTACTGGCCGAGTTGTATCGGCGTCAACAGGAGAGACCTCAGGCGCATCCTGGCGAGGTGACGCCTGATTCGGAGCGGGAGGAGAGTCAACGCGGGCAGGACTAGGGACTCTAGTATCTTCAGGAGGCGGAGGAGAAGGCGGCCGAGTCGTGCGACTCGTCATGCTAGGACCACTAGGCTTAACAGAAAGAGGAGCCCTGCAAAGGCAAAAAGATCAGGTCAAAAGGCAGAAAGAGAGAAACAAGAAATACAAATAAAAAGCAACTCACCCAGTAACCCCGGGCATAGTTTTACGCTTCGGAGGGTGCTGGGCTGACTTCTTCATTCGTTTCTTGGGAGCGGCTTCCGAGGCACCAGTTGGAGCGCTGCGTTTCCCCGAGGTAATGGGAGGTCGGGAGGCGAGAGGCTCGGCGTTGTGAACCTGACCGGCCGGATTAGCTGAGAAAGTAGAGGCCGGAAATGCATAAGAAATTGGCATTGCGGCAACTACCTCAAGAACTTGTACCTCGTCCGAATCACCTTCCTCCTCGTGGGCCGGGGTCTTGCACCACGGGCACGAGCCGGAGCAAGGTCAGACTTGGGAACGAACTCCTCCGAGTCCAGCTCCCCGCTGTCCGGAGTGTTCCGATCCGCAGGCCACGGGAGAGACAAAACCTCGGCATCCTCAATCTTCTGCTCCTCGAACCTCTGCAGGAAAAGAGAGAAATTAACAAGAGAAATCACAGATGCGATTAAAAGGCAAAACACAACTGCGAGGACTTACGCTGGGAGGAGGATGCTCGCGGGTGAACGGCTTCAGTCCCCAGGCCCAGTCCTCCGGCATCTCTGTCTTGAATATAGCCCGGACGCGCTTGAAGATAAGGTAGTTATCCAGCTCCACCGTTGAGACTCGGTTGGGATCAAGGGGACAGCTCATATAGCAGAGCTTATGCGTGAGTTTCTGGAATGGGCAGATCCGGCTGCTGACGAAGGTGGTCATCAGATCCTCGCCGCGTAGCCCGGAGCGAATCATTTCCTTCAGCCGAATCTCAAAGGCCTCGGCCAGAGCATGACTTTTCCTCGGATTATAAATCTAGTTCTTCTTGGAAGGGGGGGCAATGGAAAAAGGAGGGAGCCGAATCCTGTCCCCCTTCCCCGAATTCTTGACACAAAAGAACGACTTATGCCATTTCTTGCATGACTCTAGACCTGTGACACGAGGAAACTCGGATTTCCTCCGAGGTGTGATTGATGCAGCTCCACATTGGGTGAGCAACTTCTTAGGGGGTTAAAGAGACTTGTCTGGGACGACATTGGATCGGATATGAAAGAACTTCGACCAAACGTGCACAGACGGCCATAGGCCGAAGTATCCTTCCGAGGCAGAGATAAATGCGGAAATAGAAGCAATACATTAGCTGGAAGATGATGCGGCTGCAGGCCAAAGTAATCGAGGAACTCCCTAGCAAAATCGCTAAGGGGGAGACCGAAACCGCGAGCGAAGTGTGACATAAAGACGACGTACTCGCCCTCGTTGAGAACGGGAGAAGATTCACTGCTGGGTAAGCGACAAGCTACCTCGGCAGGAATCCGGCGAGTACGGATTAACCACTCAACCTCTCGCCGAGTGATGGAAGAGCCCTGCCAGGAGCCCCGCTCGGGCCCAGACGCTGTGTCGTCATCCTCAATAAGCGCACCGCTAACGGAGCTCGACATAGGGTCGCCAGAAGAATCTACGGAAGATAAACTAGCGGCGGAGCGAGGCCTAGAAATGCAAGGCCCCGTCGTGATCCTACGCGAAAACAGCGGCGGAGCGGAGAAGGAACTGCCGCGGGAAATCTAAGGAGAAGCAGATACGTCTAGAGGATAAACTAGGCAACGAGACCGGGTAAACTCACCGGCAACGGCGCCGAAGCAAGTATATGGGGACGAGGTCGACGGAGCAGAGCGACTGGAGCCTCGCCATCGAAGATACCGATGGGCGCACGGCGGCGGGAGCACGAACAGGCGCGGAAGCGAGAGGAGGAAGAAGGGCAACGGGAAGCGGAGGAGGAAAGTAAATCCCCCAGCCCCGTGCCCCTCTGTATAACCACGCGGCCTGAGTGGTAGTGGGATCGTACGTGCGGGTGTTAACTGTGTAGATCGTGTGTGCGGCATAACCGCGCACCGCTGAGTGGAACCACACCAGCGACCACACGATGCAAGAGAGGATCGCGATCCCTGACGGAAACGGTGCGCGAGGCGTTGCAGCACCGATGCGACAGGCGCAGTAATTACTGTAGCCTGTCAGTGGGCACTATAGAGGAACAGAAAACTAGAGAAACAATGATGCGAGTAACACGTAGGACGAGGCGTACACGAGAAGATGCGCAGATAACTCGGACGAGGGAAAAGTAACTCGAAAACTAGGAGAAACGAATATTGGGAAACTGATATGGCCCGGCCGAGGTTAAAGGCAGGACCATACCAGCTTCGGGGACTAATGTTGGGGAGGTGACCCCGGATAGGGTCAGGATGGGGAAAGGCAAAAGGAATTCCCCCGTCCAATTCCGAGTTAATGGCTAAATCGGCCGAATCCTGTAAAGGTCGGCCGAGGTAAGCACGAGCAGGACATTCAGGAGAGGGGCAATATGTGACCCGGCCAATGTACTGTGTAAGTCGGCCGGGTCAGCCCGAATAATATAATTGTAGGTAACAGCATAGCCGAGTTAAGCGAGATAGGGCCGAATAGCATGAAGCTTGCAGGAGAAGGAGGAGCCTATAGTCAAACTCTAGTCACGGGCTAGGAAGAATCAAAGCGGAGCCAAACACAAAGGACAAGGCGTAGAGCGACAGAAGGGCAGAAGGAGGTCATGGAGGTGACAGTCCTGGGGCCCGAGGCGTGCAGGTGGGTTTCTCTGGAACCTTGCCGTCATTAGAAGGGCGACACGGAAAGGAGGCGCCGAATTACTATATTGGGACAAGCATATTCCTCGAATATGCTTGCCACGTCAGCCCTAGAGGAGCCAAGGCTCCCCTTTATAAGGAGAGGCTTGGATTCTGAGAAGGGGGTCGATTGATTTTGGTACCGTTAGGCTGGTAAAGTTCTTCTACTCCACTTGTATACAGCTAAAGGAGCACTTGTAGCCTAAGAAGGGAGAAATAAAGATCTTTACATTAGTCTTCTGAGTGTAGATTGAACTACATCTTCCCTCCCCAGATCCCTCTAGCATCCATTGGCCCCATACTTTAGCCTACCCATGGCATCTGCCGTGCCACCACCACAACAATCTGAAACGTTTGAAAAGTTCAAAGAATTTTAGAACGAAGTGGAAAACCATCATAACAGGAAAACTAAATTTCTACGATCCGATTGTGGAGGTGAATATTTGAGTTATGATTTTCTCACGCATCTTAAAGCAAGCAGAATCGTTTCGCAACTCACGCCACCCGGAACACCACAGCGCAATGGTGTGTCTGAACGCCGGAATTGAACTCTATTAGATATGGTGCGATCAATTATGTCTCTTACAGATTTGCCGTTATCATTTTGGGGTTATGCATTAGAAACCGTTGCATTCATTTTAAATAGGGCACCATCTAAATCCATTGAGACGACACCGTATGAACTATGGTTTGGTGCTAAACCTAAGTTGTCATTTCTTAAAGTTTGGGGATGCGAAGCTTACGTCAAGAAGTTGATGCCGGACAAGCTCGAACCCAAAGCGAAGAAATGCGTCTTCATAGGATACCCTAAGGAAATGATTGGGTATACCTTCTACCACAGATCCGAGGGCAAAGTGTTTGTTGCAAAGAACGAATCCTTTCTTGAGAAGGAGTTTCTCTCGAAAGAAGTGAGTGGGAGGAAGGTAGAGCTAGACGAGGTTATTGAACCTTCTCTCGAGTTGGAGACGAGCGCAGCACCTGCAATTGTTCCAGTGCCGTCTGCACCAACAAGAGAGGAAGCTAATGACGAGGAACATGAAACTTTGAACGATGCTACTACTGAACTTCGCAGGTCGACAAGGTCGCGTGCCACTCCTGAATGGTACGGCAACCCTGTCTTAACCATCTTTTTGGTAGACAACAGTGAACCTGCGAACTATGAGGAAGCGATGATGAGCCCAGACTCTGAGAAATGGCTAGAGGCCATGAAATCCGAATTGGGATCCATGAGAGAAAACCAAGTATGGAATTTGTTGGACCCTCCTAGTGAACGTAAGGCTGTTGAGTGCAAATGTATTATCAAGAAGAAAACGGACGCGGATGGTAATGTTACTGTCTATAAGGCTCGGCTTGTCGCAAAAGGTTTTTGACAAGTTCAAGGTGTTAACTACAATGAGACTTTCTCTCCCGTAGCGATGTTTAAGTCCATTAGGATTTTATTAGCAATTGCTGCATTTCATGATTATGAAATATGGCAAATGGATGTCAAGACTGCGTTCCGCAATGGCAACATTGATGAAGAGTTGTATATGATGCATCCCGAAGGTTTTGTCGATCCTAAGGATGTTGATAAGGTATGCAAACTTCAGCGTTCCATTTATGGACTGAAGCAAGCATCTCGGAGTTGGAACGTTTGTTTTGATCAAGTGATCAAGATCTTTGGATTTGTTCCAAATTGCTACGAAGCTTGTATCTACAAGAAAGTGAGTGGGAGCTCAGTGACATTTTTAGTACTATATGTGGATGACATGTTGATTATTGGAAATGACATTGGTATGCTTAACGATGTGAAGAGTTATTTGAATAAATGTTTTTCAATGAAATACCTAGGAGAAGCTGCTTATATATTAGGCATCAAAATCTATAGAGATAGACAAAGACGCCTAATAGCTTTAAGCCAAAGTACATACCTAGATAAAGTTCTGAAAAGGTTCAGAATGGATAAAGCAAAGAAAGGTTCATTGCCCATTTTGTCAGGTAAGATATTGAGCAGGGCTCAGTGTCCGGCTACGGTAAATGATAGAGAAACTATGAGCAAAGTGACATATGCCTCGGCCATAGGTTCTATCATGTATGCCATGCTGTGTACTAGACCAGATGTGTCCAATGCTCTTAGTTTGACGAGCATATACCAAAGTGATCCAGGAGTGGAACACTGGACAGCCGTAAAGAACATCCTAAAGTATTTAAATAGGACTAAAGAAATGTTCTTGGTCTATGGAGGTGATGAGCAGCTCGTCGTAAAAGGTTACGTCGACGCTAGTTTCGACACCGACCCGGATGATTCTAAATCTCAGACAGGATACGTTTATATTTTGAATGGAGGAGCTGTGAGCTGGAGAAGCTGCAAGCAAAGCGTGATCATGGGATCTATAGTAGAAGCGGAATACATGGCTGCTTCAGAAGCATCAAGTGAAGGAGTTTGGATCAGGAACTTCATCACTGAGCTTGGTGTGGTTCCAAGTGCCTTGGACCCACTAGAGATATTATGCGACAACACTGGCGCCATAGCACTGGCTAAGGAACCAAGATATCATCCAAAGACCAAGCACATCAACCGCCGTTTTCATATAATTCGAGATTATATAACAGATGGATATCTGAAGATTAGCAAAGTACATACAGATCTGAATGTCGCAGATCCGTTGACTAAACCTCTTCCACGAGCAAAACATGATCAGCACCTTAATGCCATGGATGTTAGATTGTTGCCAGATGTAAACTAGATTATTGACTCTAGTGCAAGTGGGAGACTATTGGAATTATGCCCTAGAGGCAATAATAAAGATGTTATTGTTATAATTCTTGTCCATGATAAAGCTTATATTCCATGCTAGAATTGTATTAAGCGGAAACTTTGATACTTGTGTGGTTTATGAACAACATTGTGTCCCTAGTACGCCTCTATGTACTAGCTCATTGATTAATGATGGTTAAGGTTTCCTAACCATAGACATGAGTTGTCGATTAATAATGAGATCATGTCATTAGGAGAATGATATGATGGACAGACCCAAATCAAGAAGAGCAATTAGATTGTGTCATCGTGTTCATCTTTGCGAACCTTTTTCCTATGTCAAATATTGTATTCCTTAGACCATGAGATAATGCAACTCCCTGGTATCGGAAGAAAGCTTTGAGGTCATCAAACGTCATCCTATGTGAGGGTGATCATAAAGGTGTCTCTCAGGTGATCGGAAAGTACTTGTTGGGTTGTATGTATCGAGATGGAATTTGTCCCTCCCGAGTCGGAGAGATATACTTCGGGCCCACTCGGTAATCGATATCAACACCGCTTGCAAGCACGTGGTTAAGGAGTTAATCACAAAGTGATATCGGATTACAGAATGAGTAAAGTACTTGCTATGAACGAGATTGAACTAGGTATGCCGATACCAACGATCGAATCTCGGGCAAGTAAAATATCGCGTGATGAAGGGAATGTATATATGGGATTAATTGAATCCTGGAATCGTGGTTCATCCGATATGATCATCGATGAATATGTGGGAGTCAATATGGGTTTCCAGATCCCGCTGTTGATTATTGATAGAAGATCATGTCTGCATATTCTCGAACCCGTAGGGTCACACACTTAACGTGCCTCGACGCTAGGATATAATGGATAATTGGTTTATGAGTTTTTTGTTCAGAGTCTCGGATGAGATCCAGGACATCACGAGAGGTTCCGGAATGGTCCGGAGAATAAGATTCATATAAAGGAAAGCAGTTTTTGGATTTCAGAATCATTTCGAAGTATTCAGTATTGTACCGGAAGGTTCTAGAAGCTTCCGGAGTGGGACCAACATGGCCCCACTTGTCGGAGGGCTGCGTGGGCCTAAGAGGGAGTGCCCTGGCCGCTTTGGGCGAGGGGCACAAGGCCCCATAGCCCCAGCCGGCCAAACCCTAGGGGAAACCCTAGGGAACCCTTCTAGAAGGAGGGGGAAACTTGCCCCCCACTCCAACCCTTGGGGCCGCCGCCCTAGGGCTTGGAGGAGGGGCCAAGGGGGCCGGCCAGACCCCTATATAAGGTGGGCAGGGGCGCACCCCTCCCCCACTCCTCCAACCCTAGCCGCCGTCCTGCTTCCCTCCACCTCTCTCTCTCTCTCTCCCGACTGCGCGTAGGCGAAGCCCTGCCGCAGAAACTCTCCACCATAGCACCACGCCGTCGTGCTGTAGATCCAATCTGTCTCTCCACACCACTTGCTGGACCGAGGAAGGAGGAGACGTTGCGGCACCGTACGTGTGCATATCTCGGAGGCGCCGCCACTTGCGGTGTAGGATCGGATCAGATCGTGAGGAGGAGACGGCGAGTACGACTACACCAACCACGTTCTGTTGAACGTTTCCGCTGTGCAATTTCTTCAAGGGTATGAAGATCTCATCTATCTCTCTCGTTGATTGCATCTCCTAGATTAGATCTTGGCTTTCTTGTTCGTGTCCGTAGAATTTTTTTGATTTACTATGTTGCGAAACCCTTCACATGGCTACTTGGACATGATTGGAGTCCGACTCTCAATCGATCAGTCAGTAGCGGCTCCTAGCAGAACGTGCCGACTCCCAAGTACCAAAGAGTCATGACGACTTGCCTTTCCAATGCGACTTACGTCCGAGTCCCTTTTGCCTCACGATATACCTTGTCAGACTATAGGCGAATAATTGTCATCCCTTAAATAGTCTGACTCTCTTCTCGATCCGAGATAAGTGATTCACCCGACTAACTCTTAGTCGATAGCCTCGGTTAACACTTAACCGAGTCGTGCATGGCCATGCTTTCCGAATCATATCATCCGAGAGGGCCCAAAGAATATCTCTCCAAGTGGAGGGAAAAAATCCCATCTTGGTTATCCACATCACGCAACTTGATTCTTAGTCGACCTGAACTCTGCCTTTATAACTGCCTAGTTACGGATCATCGTTTGACAAAACCTAAGTCGGTGATCCTCAACTCGGACTATGCAACAACCTCAGGTCTAAGGATTACATTGATTGAGATATACAAATGACAACTTCTTCGTTGTACCTCAATATGGGTCAATCCGACTCGCTAAACTCTTTAGCCGAATCTGTGTAAATCGGAATAGCATCTCCATGCCCATGACAAGTGGAACCAAGTCATCAAGCCAACTTCTGCATTGGTCTAAGTTGTGTGTCCAGCACAACCTTGATGACCAAGGATATTTAGTACAAACAACATGAATGTATAGTTCCACAACTGAATCACATATTCAATGATATACATCAGATGTTTATACAAGGACAAATTAATATCTTTATGAATACAATGGGAAATATCATCATACATGATTGCCTCTAGGGCATATTCCCAACAGTCTCCCACTTGCACTAGAGTCAATCTTCTGACATCACATGTCTAAGCATCTAATGCCCATATATCTTAGGTGCGCCTCATTATTTGGCTGTGGTAATTACTTTGTCAATGGATCCACAATATTTGCATCTGTGTGTACCTTGCATAACTTGATATCACCCTGATCCACGAACTGGCGAATCAGGTGGTACCGCATGAGTATGTGCTTGTTCTTCTGGTGTTGCCTAGGTTCCTTGGCTTGTGCAATATCACCATTGTTGTCGCAATATACGTCTCTGTTAGACGAGCCCTGAAGCACACCAAGATCCATGAGGAAATTCCTCATCCAAACAGCTTCTTTTGCTGCCTCCGAGGCGGCAATATACGCAGCCTCTGTTATAGATGCAGACACAATATCTTTCTTGGAACTCTTCCAACTCATAGCACTTCCATTTATAATAAACACGTATCTGGATTGCGAACGAGAATCATCAGAGTAGGTAAGATAACTCGCATATGTGTAATCCTTTACACTGAGTTCATCTTCACCACCATAATCCAAAAACATATCCTTAGTCCTTCTCAAGTACTTTAGGATATTTTTAGCCGCTGTCCAGTGGATTTATCCAGGATCAGCCTGGTATCTGCTCACAACACTTAGAGCATAGGAAACATCCGACCTAGTAATGTCATACATGATGGATCCGACTGCAGAAGCATACGGAATCGCACTCATCCGACTTCGCTCATCAGTTGTCGAAGGACACTGAGTCTTGCTAAGTTTTACACCATGGGACATCGGTAAGAACCCCTTCTTAGATGATTCCATGTTGAACTTCTTCCACACTTTGTCCAAATAAGTACTCTGACTCAATCCAATGAGCCTGCTTGATCTATCTCTATAGATCCGGATTCCGAGAATATATGTTGCCTCACCCAAGTCTTTCATTGAGAACCTCTTTTCCAATGATTCCTTGGTTTCTTGCAACATCTGGACATCATTTCCAATCAGTAATATGTCATCCACATATAAGATTAGAAAGTTTACTTTGCTCCCACTAAACTTCTTTTATAAACAAGAATCATGATCACTCTTGATGAAGCCAAACGATTTTACTACCTCATCAAAGCGAATATTCCAACTCCGAGATGCTTGCTTCAACCCATAAATGGATTTCTGAAGTTTGCACACCTTGTTAGCATTAGCCGGATCGACAAAACCCTTGGGCTGTATCATATACACGTCCTCGGTTGAATTTTCGTTAAGGAAAGCCATTTTGACATCCATCTGCCATATCTCATAGTCGAAATAGGATGCTATAGCTAACATGATCTGAACTGATTTAAGCATCACTACGGGCAAGAAAGTCTCGTCGTAATCAACTCCTTGAACTTGTCAGAACCCCTTCGCGACAAGGTGTGCTTTATACACGGAAACATTTCCATCCATATCAGTTTTCTTCTTAATGACCCATTTGCACTCGACGGGTCTTGCACCGTCTGGCAGATCAACCAAGTTCCAAACTTGATTTTAATCCATGGACTTTAAATCGGATCTCATGGCTCCAAGCCATGACTCGGAATCAGATCCCACCATCGCTTCCGAATAATTTGCCGGCTCATCACTGTCTAACAGTAATACATCACGGACACTTTGTAATCTTGCCGATCTTCGCAGTACAGGTGCTACTGTCGGCTTAGCTACCATGACCGGCTCAACCTCCAAGTTTTTTGTCGACTCGCTACTAGCCGGTTCCTCTCGAATTTCTTCGAGCTACACTGTGCTCCCACTTACTCCCCGACTGAGAAACTCTTTCTTAAGGAAGACACTGTTCTGAATGACAAACACTTTGCCCTCTTCTCGGTTGTAGAAGTAGTAACCCGAGGTTTCCCTCGGATACCCCATGAAAATACACTTATCCGACTTGGCCGTAAGCTTGTCCGACTGAAGTTTCTTGACAAATGCTTCACAACCCCAAATCTTAAGAAAAGACAAACTCGGCCTTTTGCCTGTCCACATATCATGCGGTGTCTTCTCTACCGACTTTGATGGTACTTTTTTAGTGTGAATGCCGCTGTTTCTAGACAATAACCCCAAAATGATAAACGCGGATCTGTCCGACTCATCATTGATCGTACCATGTCTAACAAGGTCCGATTCCGCCTTTCCGAAATACCGTTCCTTTGTGGCGTTCCTAGCGGAGTAAGTTAAGGAACTATTCCGCAACTTTTTAGATGGTCATCAAACTCATGGCTCATGTACTTTCCTCCTCGGTCCGACCGAAGAAACTTTATTTTCTTGTCGAGTTGATTCTGTGCTTCATTCTAGAATTCTTTGAACTTTTCAAAGGCTTCCGACTTATGTTTCATCAAGTAGATATATCCATACCTACTCAAATCATCAGTGAAGGTAATGAAGTACGCATAACCACCCCTGGTTGTCGTGCTCATTGGTCCATATACATCACTATGTACTAGTCCCAACAAGTCGGACGCCCTTTCACAACTCTTTGCAAAAGGTGTCTTGGTCATTTTTCCGAGAAGGCAAGATTCGCATGTCTCAAACGACTCCAAGTCGAACGAAGTTAGGAGTCCATCACCATGGAGCTTCTTCATGCGTCTCCAACTTATATGACCAAGCCGACAGTGCCAAAAGTAAGTCATATTCAGATCATTTGGTTTCAACCTTTTAACATTTATGTTATAAACCGACTCACCATCAAGATTCAAAATAAACAACCCATCCTGGACAGGTGCAAAGCCGTGAAACATATCATTCAAATACAAAGAACAACCATTATTCTTGATATTCGACTCATAGGCTTGACTCATCAAACATGAAGCAGAAACAATGTCTCGACTGAGCACTAGAACATAATAACAATTATTCAGTTCCATAATGAATCCAGAAGGTAAATGAAGCTGCATCGTGCCGAATTCCAACGCAGCAACTCTTGCTTTGTTGCCGACTTGAATATCAACCTCGCCTCTTGCTACACTCCTAGTTCTTATCAGTCCCTACAATGAGTTGTAGATGTGAATAACTGATCCGGTATCATATACCCAAGAACTATTAGGTGCATCAGCAAGATAAATGTCTATAAAATTGCAAACAAATGTACTTGAGTCGGAAGTCATACCTCCACTCTTGGCTTTGTCGGCCATGTACTTGCTGCAATTCCTCTTCTAGTGGCCATCCGCCTTGCAGTAGAAGCAAGTGGATCCGGCTGAAGGAGATGGCTTAGTCCCTAAGGAAGCGCTTGGGACCGGGTCCTGAGCCTGCTTTCCTCCCGACTTAGCCTTCTTCTTAGTCCAAGAACTCTTCTTGAACTTAGCCTTATTCTGCACCATCAACACTTGACTGGCGCCCTTCTTGAGATTCGCCTCTGCCTGCTTGAGCATCCCATGTAATTCAGTGAGCTTCTTATCCATACCATGCATGTGGTAGTTCGAAATGAACTGCCCATATGCACTAGGAAGAGAGTTCAGAATTATGTCCGTAGCGAACTCTTCGCTAATGGGGTAGCCAAGCCTCTTTAGAGACTACACGTAACCAACCATTTTGATCACATGCGGAATCAGTGGATCACCATCCTTAAGATTGCAACTCAGCAAAGCCTGAGAGACTTGATACCTCTCAGTCTTCGCCTGAGCTTGGAACATACTTTTGAGGCTTTTGATCATATCATAGGCCTCAACATTCTCGAACTTCTTTTGCAAGTTCGGTTCCATGTGAGAAAACATAAGACATCTAATATCCGTGGACTCAACCTTATCCCAACGGTAGGGATTGGTGGCAGCGACAGTCGCATTCTCATTCGGCTCATCTGGAAGTGGGTTGTCTAGGACATGGTCCTTCTTTTCTTGTTTGAGAACAATTCTCAGATATCGATACCAGTTGGTAAAATTAGTGTCGTTCAGTTTATCTTTCTCAAGAATGGTTCTCAAAGCAAAATCGGATATCTAAGAGTGACTTCTACTTGGTGCCATGATCTACAACAGAAAATATGCAGAACATTTAAGACATGTCTTCATAAAGGAGCAAGCATATTAACCACTTTAATATTTTATGATCCCACTAGAACCAACACCCCTCTGATGGTTGCTTAGTGATTCAGGATCCTAAATAAGCAAGTCAGCTAGTGAGCTTTAGCATCACCGCTAGCCGTCAAGTGATCTAAGTAGACAACTCCTTGTCAATCGCATCTCATACGACTCCTGTTGGACGGGTGGCATCACATGTCCCGAGCCCCACAACCGTTGTGATAGACCCGTCTAGCTTACCGAGTGTTTCCGCTGTAAGAGTCTGACTCAAACCCACCTAGTCAAAAAGAATTGGCAGCATCTCAATTTTAGGAGCCCACTACCAAAAATGTCCGACTTGTGATGGTGCAAACACTGGGGGGAAAACCGACTAGTACTTCTTTGAGGGATTAGATTTTACCGACTATATAATAGAGGTAAAACAAAGACATAACAATAACACAAAATAAATCAATTATAATGTGAAATGGTATGGCTCTCTTCATGGCGATCTCCATCTCCACAAAGCCTGTAATCCGACTTGTGCCAACTCTTGTCACTTGTCGTCTAACTCCATGTCACCAACATGTACACCGCCTTGCATGCCATCCGGGTTCTCCATACAGCTACACTAGCTTAGTAAAATAAATTACATGGAGAATCCGACATGCAGGTCGTTATACAATAAAATGATAGAACCTAGGCTCCAGTCGGCTGACAAAAACCGTGATTCACAAATCACGTATGGATTACACACATACATCACATGCACATGTACCATACCATTCACAACTTCCTGCAAAAACAAGTTATGCATAGATACGCAATCTACCAGTGTTGTGAAACTCACAACAATGTCTAACGCGTTACGACAGGGCAAAGCCGTCGGCCCCGATTCGATCAAACTCTTTTGTTCTTCTATCGCTGCTTCTGAATTTATGTGTCACAGTCTACCCTAATGGCGGAAACCGACCGGTAGGGGTATGTCGTTCCATGACCTCAACAGTATGATCACGGAAATCATATCTACCATTCCCCGAGTATAGTTAATCCAATCAACCTCATACAAAACCGATCTATCTCATAGATCAACCACCAAAACAGCATATAGATCTCATCTACAGCCAACCGCATATCACATATGCGAGATGTCGAGCCTAAAACTAGAAGCTATCGCTCTGATACCACTGTTGGGCCACGTAGAGATAAAACAAAACTTTTTCCCTCTAACGTGGTGATCCCAAGATCTAGCTGAGGTAGAAGGCCATGAGGTTTACCACTAGACGTGTAATTGCGGATTACTGATGAAGCGCGTCAGTTGAATGAAGTGCAGTCCTTTGCGATCCGATCCAATTGTCCTTGTGTTGATCGTACAACACCTTTGCTGGTATCCACACGTACAAGGAGGAGCACCGACGGCGAACTGCTAGGTTCGGTACGTCGGCAGGACTAATGTGGAGCTAGGGTTTCCAACTCATGGAACGACCTAACCGATCAACGATTAACCCTTCTGGGTTACTGTGCTCCACTATATATATTGAGTGAATGTGGGCTCTACTCACGTGGCCCATTCACTAAAGCCCATATAATATTAGTTCCTTTGAGTCCGACTCACTGACTCAGTCCAAATCTGGCTTGAGTCCAACTCAACCAGATTTCCGGTTCAGATCCAATCCGAACTTGCTCCTGCACTTAAGTGTGTGACCCCACAGGCTCATGGCTACCTGGACATCATTGGAGTCTGACTCTCAATCGATCAGTCGATAGCGGCTCCTAGCAGAACGTGCCGACTCCCAAGTACCAAAGAGTCATGACGACTTGCCTTTCCCATGTGACTTACGTTAGAGTCCCTTTTGCCTCACGATATACCTTGTCAGACTATATGCGAATAATTGTCATCCCTTAAATAGTCTGACTCACTTCTCGATCCGAGATAAGTGATTCACCCGACTAACTCTTAGCCGATTGCCTTGGTTAACACTTAACCGAGTCGTGCATGGCCATGCTTTCTGAATCATATCATCCGAGAGGGCCCAGAGAATATCTCTCCAAGTGGAGGGGCAAAATCCCATCTTGGTTATCCATATCACGCAGCTTGATTCTCAGTCGACCCAAACTCTGCCTTTATAACTGCATAGTTACGGATTAGCGTTTGACAGAACCTAAGTCGATGATCCTTAACTTGGACTATGCAACAACCTCAGGTCTAAGGATTACATTGATTGAGATATACAAATGACAACTTCTTCATTGTACCTCAAAATGGGTCAATCCGACTCGCTAAAGTCTTCAGCCAGATCTGTGTAAATCGGAATAGCATCTCCATGCCCATGACAAGTGGAACCGAGTCATCAAGCCGACTTTCACATTGGTCTAAGTTGTGTGTCCAGCACAACCTTAATGACCGAGGATATTTAGTATAAACAACATGAATGTATAGTTCCACAACCGAATCACATATTCAGTGATATACATCAGATATTTATACAAGGACAACTTAATATCTTTATGAATACAATGGGAAATATCATCATACATGATTGCCTCTAGGGCATATTCCCAACAATGACTGATGGGGACGTGATGTGTGTCGTGGTATTGCCGACGAGTATGCCATGGAGGGGTCCTCACAGTGCGTTTTTAGAGACGTGGGGTAAGGCGGACGGTTGACGGGTATGAGGTAACACACTACAAGAAATCTGGTGATACATGACCCTCCATATTGGTCACTGGAAGGTCATAGTTTTTAATTTGTGACCTTTTTGTGACCAAATATAGAATGTCAAAAGCTGAGCGTCACTAGTTAAACACCACGAAGTTTTTTCTAAATTGGTCATAGACGTCTATGACCAATACACTTGGTCACAGATTCTATGAACAACTGTATTTGTCACAGACTGTTTGTCGTGTCCACGTAAGATCCTACGTGGCCAATCCTACGTGGCAAATCTATGACCAATTGGAAAGGTCGTTGAACAAATTCAGCCCGGTCTAGTTAGGTGTTTCATATGGGCCAAGCCCAACAATTCTGCCGTTCTTATATGGCATTTTTGGGTATTTTCAGTCCATTTCTATTTGGGCTTTAACCTTTATGATTCATTTCATGTTTGGGCCATAGCCTTTTTACATGGCCTGCTTAGCTATTTCAATTAATTTCGATTTGGACCTTGGCCTTTTTAGAGCCCAAAAGGTTCTGCCTTCATAGAGCCCAATAGGTTCTACCTTTTTAGAGCCCATAATGCAGTAGGCCCCACTTGTCAGTCCTTTACACACTGGCCCCACCAATCAGTTACACATTTTGAGTAAATAAATAATATTTAACCAAGATAATAACCAAACCACATGACAAATTTGTCTAATAATAAGCTCACAACATCATCATGACAGGTACCACAAAACAATTACCAATACAAAACCCTAGCATCTAGGTTAACAACCAACATAGAGATAAAGCTAGTATCTACACAAGTGTGCCAAAGGAGTTTACTATGCGAAAGTTCATGCTCCAGCAAGCTTGGATGCATAGGAGAAAAATTTACAGAATGTATCACAAACAGCAAGCAGAGAACTGCTCGGTCGGGCCTCGACGGCCTCTGGTACCATTCGCCTCTAGTCGCTCCTTTCCTCGCTGGGTTGCTGCTACAGGCTCTTCTAACGTATGAAAAGAAAACAGCTTAACTTAAACATTCATACATCCATAAACATTCACATCTGAAAACAAAGCAGCTCCTCTCACATCTGAAAACAAAGCAGCTCCTCTCACATCTGCCACAACATTCATACATTCATAAATAGCCAGAGCAAACACAATTGCAGTACCTGGTTGTCGCGCCACTTTGGTCTAATTTCCGCGTCAGAAGGACTCTAGAGCTTGTATTTAATGCCTGCATATATTCAGTAGCAATGAATATTTTGAGCAGAATAACATGATATCAGATTAACAGTCAAGCTGAATTAACCCCTCTTGTTTTTGCTACAGCCCTTGATTAATTACTAAACATATTGTTTTCTCAAAGAACAAATTTTAAATTAGAGCCAAATGCCAAATCTACCAACATATTGTTTTCTCAAATAACTCATCTATCATATTATGAGATAGCAACTCGGTATAAAAACATAAATGATGATATCCACTTTCTGGAAGGAGGGGCAATAGCAACATAAAAGAACAACTTATGGTAAAAAGTCCTGCAAGAGTGAATTCTTGGTCGCCTGCAAGATGGAGATCAATTTGGAGAGTGAGTGGACGACAAGAACAAACTAACAGAGAGATACAAGTGAGAACAGTCAAATAATAAACTAATAGAAATATTTAAGGTGAACATCAGGTGTGCATATTAGAATGGAAATGGCTAGACTACAAAAGTCATTTATAAGAAATACGAACAAATATACAGAAAGCTATACAATGGTTGAGGTCTTACATTTGTATCAAGTCAAACTATACAAGAACATTATACAATTAAGGTACTCATACCTATACACAATTGTTCCAGTACGAAAACTTACCTATACACAATTAAGGTACTCATACTTATACAATTGATGTTTGTTTCTAGCTAGGGAGTCCATTATATTCATAACTTTATCTTTTAACCAGCAGCATAACATTATTAAGTCCCTAAGAAGCTATCATTTAACCAACAGCATACACAATTAAACCAGAAGCATACACAATGAAACTATCTTTTAACCAGTAGCATACACAATTAAACTATCATTTGTATTGACAGTACCAGTACACCTAAAAGTAAATGACCTAGCCATAAATATTGACAGCAAGCAAGCAAACTGTACAAGCTTATACTCACAGTAAGTAAGAAGATAAAGATGTGATGTACTAGATCTACCATACACGCTGAATCAACGATGCAGTGGACACCAATGATGCAGTCAGAAGCACATAACACCATGCAAAATGTCTCCACCAAAAAAGATCACAAGTGGAATGAACAATGAATCCTCATGGCACATGTACTGCAAGCCAAATCTACAACTTCAGAACAACGCGAACCACCTCTCATGAAAAACGAGGGGAACGACCAGATCTACGAGAGGAGAACCCCAAAATTGCAGCATTCTAACGAAAGGAGGGCACTAGATCTACACGCAATGGTATACTACTATACCTGTACTAAGATCTAGAATATCAGTTTGTAATGCAGTTCAATTCCTAAAAGCCTTGATTCTAATGAAGTTTAATGTTTTTCTAACTATATGTTTACTAAATTAAACACTACTGGATATTGCGAGCAAGCAAAACAAAACCATTCACTACTCTGAATATTCCTATACTCCTACAGTCTTCCCTGTCTAATTACACTATACTCCATTGTCATTGTCATTGCTACCGTCAATTGAGAACATTGCTTCTTATGAGAATATTTGCCTACGAGTAACCCATTGGTAGGGGGTATGTACCTTGGTGGTGGAAGGAGGGGTCGACGCAGGTCTCGCCTCCATCAGCGTCCCGGTACTACTCCTAGTCCTTGGAGAAGGGGGAGGCCACCACGAGGAACTCGACCTGGGAGGTAGCAGGGCGATGACAACATCCCTGGTCAGCAAATCCAATCTACGGTGAGAGTGCCTGCAGAGAAAGAGAGATTTACTAAAACAGAAACCAAAATATAAAAGTGGGGGAGAACGGTCATAGATCAGGCCAACCTATGGCTACAACCGGCGACCCCGATGACAGATCTGGCAACCCCGTGGATCTATCATGGCCGACATATTCCTTGGCATTCCAGCAACCCAAAGGTGAGAGGCGAGCTGCGAGAGGGTGCATAGCACGGTGAAGAGGTGAGAGACCAAAACCCCGAACACCTCCTCCCTTTGGCCTCCGAGCACCTCCTTGTCTCGGGCCGGTGTGTCGCCAACCTCTTCGTCTACCGATGCCGCAACGTGGTAGAACCGCTGGCTACAGAGGTGGGAGAAGGCGAATGGATGGGCGAGGCGATAGGGCCGCCGCGGGTCACAAACAAAGAGGAGAGGAGGGTTTTGTGGTGGCGGCGGCGAATGGGTGCTGTGGACTGTGGAGAAGGGAGAGCGCTGCAGGGTGGGAGGGGATCAGGGTTTGGGTGGATGTCCCTCTCGAAATGGATGGGTAGCATGGAGGATTTTAAAAAACTACCCCTAATCATTTATATGCTGGTGTTGTGGAAAGTATAGGGCTTTTAGGTCATTTAATGGTAAAATGTGGGCGGGGAGGGGAGGCGGGATACCTGGTGTGAGCTGAAAATTGGCTCGTTGGATGGAGCCCATGTGGACGGCTGAGATCTACTTCTATGGGGTGATCCATGGATAATGTGTCTCTATTCTGATTGGCTGCCGTTTTGACCATACTTTGAAACGGGCATAAAAAATTTAAAAATTGTCCAAATGAGGCAACTCCTTCGCGTGCTATCTTATTATGTGACATATTTGCAAGGAAAAATATCAAACTTGGTATATTGCAAGTGTCTCACAAAAACCTTCGCGGAAATGACCTATCTTGTTCGAGGTTTCATGGCTTTCGGGTCAAACGACCAATGTTATGGTGAGAATCACAACATAGTTTGTGATAACGTGCCCATATTGTGCATCTTGGGATGTCGAACAATGTTGCAGTATAAAGTTTTCCTTTTCGTCGCATAGAAAATCCATTTTCCATTTTTCGAGTGCCAAAAATCGGGGCGTTTTGTGAAGCAACCACCAAACGAAAGTTTCAAAATGCTATCATCCCATTTTTCAAAAATACTAGACCATGTTACATGGACAATGTCCCAACCGGGGTATCTCAAACCTTTCGGTCCACCCGTCATTAAAAAGACAAATGTCCGCCGAATAGAAAATCCATTTTCCATTTTCCGAGTGCTGAAAATTGGGGCGTTTTGTGAAGCAACCACCAAACGAAAGTTTCAAAATGCTACCATCCCATTTTTAAAAAAACTAGACCATGTTACATGGACAATGTCCCAACCGGGGTATCTCAAACCTTTCGTTCCACCCGTCGTGAAAAAGGCAAATGTCTGCTGAATCGGTAGGAAGTGGGTCCAATTTGAACTACATGTACATCATATAATGCTCATGATTTAAAAAAAAATCATTTTTATGTTTACAATATGATGTTTAATCAGAGATCCAACACAAGTTTAGCGAGTCTCATCCCCTAGCTAGGAATCTTCATGCCCTCCGTTTTGACCATAGTGTGAAACAGGCATAATAGATTCAAAAACGGTCGAAACGAGGTAAATCCTTCGCGTATTATATGACATATTTGCAAGGAAAAATACCAAACTTGATATATTGCAAACATCTCGAAAAAACCTTCACATAAATGACCTATCATGTTCGAGGTTTCATGGCTTTCATGTCAAACGACCAATGTTATAGCGAGAATCGCGGCATAGTTTGTGATAACATGCCCTTATTGTGCATGCATGTGCATCTTCGGATGGCGAAAAATGTTGTAGCAGGAATTTTTCCTTTTCGCCGCACAAAACATGCACTTTCTATTTTCTGAATGCCAAAAATCGGGGCGTTTTGTGAAGCAACCACCAAACAAAAGTTTCAAAATGATACCATCCCATTTTTCAAAAATACTAGACCATATTACATGGACAATGTCCTAGCCAGGGTATCTCAAACCTTTTGTTCCACCCGTCGCAAAAAAGATAAATGTCTGCCGAATCAGAAGGAAGTGGGTCCGATTTGAACTACATGTACATCATATAATGCTCATGATTTTTTGAAAAAATCGTTTTTATGTTCACAATATGATGTTTTATCAGAGATCTACCAAAATTTTAGTTATACTCAGCACCTATATGAGTCACTCCCTTCGTTTTGACCACGTCTTGAAATTGTCATAACTAATTAAAAACATTTAAAAAATAGATATACTTCACATTGCATAATTTTATATGACAAGAAAGTTATGCACCTCCTAAATATGAAGCAAATTGATTTTTATATCATTTCAATCCGAAGTCATATGAAAAAATTATAGGAAAATTAAGTTTTTCAACTTTCTAAAAAAATAAACTTCATCCATTCATGTGGGCTCAAATATTACAAGAAGCCCATTGTTTTTAGTAAAATGGAACTGCTAATGACTATTGGGCTATTGGCCTAGCCGGTAGGGCAAAATATTCAGGAAAACAAATAGATGAGGCCATTTCCAGCCCAGGCCCAACACTGTTTAAGAATGTATAAAAGTGTGCCACGTGGTTGAACATGAAAGAAATGTTGGTGCACTGGTTTGGTACCGTGGGCATGAGGGAGAGGTCGCGGGTTCGACCCCCCCCCCCCCCGTTGCTCCCTATTTTTGCTTCATTATTTCTTGTAGGTTTGACATATTCTAGTGGGTTCAATATGTATCAAAGAGCAGCGCGTGGTTTGTTAACACAAAAGTCAGGTTGGTCTAGTGGTTAGGTTCGATGGCGCTGGTGAGGGTTCGTGGGTTTGAGCCCCCCTGCTCACCATTTTTGCTTTCATTATTTCTAGTAGGTTTGACATATTAAAAAGATAGATTAAGATGTTGTGGGTTCGCGTCCTTATGGGCTTATTTTTTTGCCATAATTTCCATCGCACTGTTTAATATCACAATGACGGTTAGACCCCACTAGTTAGTGATACTATAATAAAATACCAGATTTAATTATAGACCCCACATAAATGGACATGTCACATGACACACAGACGAATTGCTGAGGTGGCGGTCTAGTCACCCTCTTTATACTTTAGAATATATTGTTATTATATGATATGACCATTTAAATTGGTCGTAGTGTCCAAGATAACTCGCTTTAGAACAGTCCTATCCATCTATAACCTTTCCGTGTTAGGATATCATGACCTTTTTGACTAAATTGGTCGTTATTTTTCAAGGTTTGGACCCTTCCAAATTTCCTACGACCAATTGGTTCAGAATGGTCATAGATCTATGACCAAAAAATCCATGGTCGTTAAAAAAGGTCACTAGTGAGCAGATTTCTTGTAGTGATACAGCTTACCCAGGTTCAGATCCCACAACGGTGGCGGAATCCTAGTCCTACTATAAATCACTATAATGGCAATACGCTGAGTTACATGGATCGGTTCGTTGTGCAAGGTATGTCTAGAGTTATCTAGGTTGTTCCCTAAAGTCTAGGCCCGACTTATATAGTCGCCAGTTCCTAGGGTTACAGGGAAAGTCCTAGCCGTACAGGTTATAGAGTCCTACATAGTATACAATTAGTCTAACGTGTCTTGCACTCCAAGGCTTCGAGTACGTCAGTGACTCCTCCGTAGCCTTCCTTTATCCGGCATGAGCCTCCCTTTTGGATCCATGTAACTAGGCCACCCAGCAGGCCATGGGCCATGCTACCAATTGTGGGACACCCGGGTTATCCGGATAGGAGACATGCTATGAGGATACCCATATAGCATATCCCCAATAGTAGCCCCCGGAGAACTCCGAGATCTTGCGTCGTCTTGCCTCTTCAGGTTGAATTCTCCATCTAGATGGATGTCAACAATTCGTCAAGCATTATCTTGTAGTCCTCCCAAGAACCCTGCAATGCTCTCCATCTTCAACTTGTAAGTCGGAGAATGCTGAATCTTGCATCATACTCTTCTCGTAGCCGGACTGGATCCGTCAATGCCAGAATATTCTGATGTGATGGTTCATCTTCTCGTGTCAGCTAGAACAACATAGGCATAGGTCAGCGGTCCCTCGTAACTCACACATGCAGAGAACACAATCATGTCCGTTTTTCCTACGCAAAGGATATGAACCGTTGGCGGCGGCGATTGGGAACATGGCGAAATTGCCACACACGCGCGCGCACACGTTGCCTACGTGCCGACAATTCAATCACTTTGCACGAATCTTGACGTTGGGGTTATAAATTACAAATGTGGTGGATTTTTACTTTTCACCTCATTCTCCTCACGCGTCATCGTCTTCCTCCTGCGAGCACCTCCTTGAGCCCTCCGCGCGCACGCAAAAAACCCTAGCCTCCCAATCTCCCCAGTCACCTCCTCTCCCAACTCAATGGCGAGCAGCAGATCTAACCCATCCATGGCGGCAGCGCTGACGCTGCGGCGAAGCCGGCGAGTGTCGTACATGTGCCCCCAGAGGGCCTGTTGCTGCCTAAGTCCACGGTGGCGACCATAACCCAGCAGCGTTGGAGCTGCTGGAGAAAGAGGGCGACTCCCATAAGGGGATTGGCGCGGCTCTGATATCACTAACAATGATATCAAGGAGATGGTTGTCGAAGGCTACCTCCCTGCGACATAGGGGCTTGTCTGGCGGGCGGCGTCGGCCGGCGAGGTCACCCCTTATCCCCAAGCCGGAGAGAAGGTGTACCTCAAAGCTCAGTTGGTACGCGGCGTCTCCCTCCCCATCTCCGACTTCTTCCTGGCTGTCCTCAAACATTACCGGGTTCAACCTCAGAACCTTTCCCCCAATAGTATCCTCGCGCTTAGCAACTACACGGTGCTTTGCGAGGGTTACCTAGGGATTAGGCCTAGGTTAGACTTGTTCATCTACTTCTTCACCGTAAAGAGGGAAGCCAGAGCAAGCAAGTACGAGCTCAGGAATTGCGGGACAATTAGTTATAATATCCGGCTTGGCCGGCGGTTCCCCGACATCGTTGTCCATGAGTCCTGCAAGAACTAGCAACAGATATACTTCTACGGCCCAGACATCCTTCTGGCCGACCGAGAAGGAACGTATTCGGATTTTGTCGATGGAGCTGTCGCTGAAGCCCCGACATGGAGATCCCAGGCCACCCTTCCCTCTGACAACAATGCTTCCCGTGACATAAGGCGGATAGAGTGGTTTGTAGAGACGGGTCTGACCGGATTGGACCTGGCCATGTGCTGGTTCGTTAGGCGGATCCATCCTCTGCAGCACCAGTCGAAGCTGATGCACAAGTACACCAAAGAGAGGAAAGATAGCCTCCGTATCTCCGAGGACAACTTCTCGAGTGACTCCATCAAGATCTGCCTCAAGGAAATCGTCAAGGTGAAGGACAGGAAGTGTGGCTTCGCCATCACCTACGACATGTTCGAGGAGGGCAAGTGCCCAGAGGTACCTGTTTATTTTCCGTGTATGACATATACTCTAGTTCTTCCGACTAGCCATTATCATCGCATCTAACACTTTGGGATTCACTTAACAACTTAAAAGTCTAGAAGAGGACGACATGGCTGTCCAAATCTATGTCCCCAAGATTATGGAAGTCACCGTCGTGTCTGACGACGATGCTCCGTTGGTGCGTAAGCGGAAGAACTCCACCTCCCATGCTTCCGACGGAGGCAAGAAGAAGAAGACGGGGGGTGGATCCTCCAAGATGACTACCGCCGCCCTGGAGGCGGAGAAAAGAAAGATTACCGGGATCCCTTTTACCAAAGCACCCACTGTTGTGTAAGCCTCTTTTCCTCCGACATTGTCCATTGCTCATCTTATTCCTGTACTTATACTTTTGCACGTTTCAATAAGAAGGCCAGTATCAGTTTGAAGAAGACCTCAAAAACATCGGGGGCTTCTAAAAACATTAAAGATATGTTGCACCGGGATGTGTCGCACCATGCATCTCCCGCCATCGCCCCTACCACTTCTAGTGTCCAGCCTGCCACCGCTCCGATAAGCTCTCCAGCCAAGGATGCATATGGCCCTTACGCCATGGAAGTGGACCTAGCTGCCTCCACGGAGCCCGTCGTTGCCAGCGAGCAGGCGACACAAGAAAGTACTGCTTCCAAAATGGCTGAAGCTCCGGCTAAGGATGCCATGGGTAGCAATAAGGCGATGGTGGTAGGCGGACGTCACTCGAAGGCGGCGCTTCTGCACACAGGACAACCACAGAGCATCCGAAGATAGTCTACCCGGCGCTTACGCCGAGTAGCTCAACTCTGGCTCCTAGTGCATCTCCAACTTCCAACTTGCAGTCTTAAGGAGCTCCTTGAAGGGGTTTCGCGACATAGCAAATCAAAAATTTCTACGGATGCGAACAGAGGGAAGCCAAGATCTAATCTAGGAGATGCAAACAACGAGAGAGATTGGATTAGATCTTCATACCCTTGAAGATTCGCACAGCGGAACGTTCGTCGGAACATGGGTGCTGTAGTCGTACTCGCTTCTCCTCGCGATCCGATCCGATCTAGCACCACAAGTGGCGATGCCTCCGTGAGATGCACACGTGCGGCACCTCGACATCTCCTCCTTCCTTGGTCCATCAAGTATGGTGGAGAGATGGGTTGGATCTACAACGCGACGGCGCAGTGCAATTGGTGGAGAATTTCTGCAGCAGGGCTTCGCCTACAAGCAGTCGGGAGGGAGAGAGGAGGGCAGCAGGGCGGCTAGGTTTGGAGGGGAAGGTGTAGGGGGTTGGTGCGCCCCCAGCCCTCTATATATAGAGGGGTGGGCGCAGCCCTAGCCCCTCCCCCAAGCCAAGGCCGGCGGCCCCAAGGAGGAAGAGTGGGGGGCAAGGAAACCCCCCCTTCTAGAAGCTCTATCTAGAGTTTAAACCTCTCTTGGCCGGCTGGGCCCTATGGGGCCTTGTGCCCCTGGCCCAATGCGGCCAGGGCACTCCCTCATAGGCCCATGCCCCCTCCCGAAAGGTGGGGCCATGTTGGTCCCCTTCCGGAAGGTTCTAGAAGCTTTCGGTACAATACCGATTAACCCGGAACAATTCCGAACTCCAAAAACTGCACTGCCTTATATGAATCTTATTCTCCGGACCACTCCGGAACCTCTCGTGATGTCCCGGATCCCATCCGAGACTCTGAACAAAAACTCACAAACCAATTATCCAATCTATCCTAGCGTCGAGACATGTTAAGTGTGTGACCCTGCGGGTTCGAGAATATGCAGACATGATCTTCTATCAATAATCAACAGCGGGGTCTGGTAACCCATATTGACTCCCACACATTCATCGATGATCATATCGGATGAACCACGATGCCAGGATTCAATCAATACCATATATATATTCCCTTCGTCTCGCGATATTTTACTTGCCCGAGATTTGATCGTCGGTACCGTCATACCTAGTTCAATCTCGTTCACAGCAAGTACTTTACTCGTTCCGTAATCCGATATCACTTTGTGATTAACTCCTTAACCACATGCTTGCAAGCGGTGTTGATATCGATTACCGAGTGGGCCTGAAGTATATCTCTCCAACTTGGGAGGGACAAATCCCATCTCGATACATACAACCCAACAGATACTTTCCGATCACCTAAGAGACACCTTTATGATCACCCTCTCATAGGATGACGTTTGATGACCTCAAAGCTTTCTTCCGATACCAGGGAGTTGTATTATCTCATGGTCTAAGGAATACAATATTTGACATAAGAAAAAGCTTCGCAAAGACGAACACGATGACACGATCTAATTGCTTCGCTTAGTTTGGGTCTGTCCACCATATCATTCTCCCAATGATATAATCTCATTATTAATCGACAACTCATGTCCATGGTTAGGAAACCTTAACCATCATTAATCAATGAGCTAGTCCATAGAGGCGTACTAGGGACACGGTGTTGTTCACAAACCACACAAGTATTAAAGTTTCCGCTTAATACAATTCTAGCATGGAATATAAACATTATCATGAACAAGAATTATAATAATAACATCTTTATTATTGCCTCTAGGGCATAATTCCAACAGTCTCCCACTTGCACTAGAGTCAATAATCTAGTTTACATCTGGCAACAATATCACACCCATGGCACTGAGGTGCTGATCATGTTTTACACGTGGAAGAGGTTTAGTCAATGGATCTGCGACATTCAGATCTGTATGTACTTTGCTAATCTTCAGATCTCCATCTGCTATATAATCTCGGATTATATGAAACTTGCGGTTCATATGATTGGTCTTTGGATGATATCTTGGTTCCTTAGCGAGTGCTATGGCGCCAGTGTTGTCACACAATATCTCCAGTGGGTCCAATGCACTTGGAACCACACCAAGCTCAGTGATGAAGTTCCTGATCCAAACTCCTTCACTTGACGCTTCTGCAGCAGCCATGTATTCCGCTTCTACTGTAGATCCCGCGATCACGCTTTGCTTGCAGCTTCTCCAGCTCACAGCTCCTCCATTCAAAATATAAACGTATCCTGTCTGAGATTTAGAATCATCCTTGTCGGTGTCGAAACTAGCGTCGACGTAACCTTTTACAACGAGCTGTTCATCACCCCCATAGACTAAGAACATTTCTTTAGTCCTATTCAGGTACTTTAGGATGTTCTTCACGGCTGTCCAGTGTTCCACTCCTGGATCACTTTGATATCTGCTCGTCAAACTAAGAGCATTGGACACATCCGGTCTAGTACATAGCATGGCATACATGATAGAACCTATGGCCGAGGCATAAGGCACTTTGCTCATAGCTTCCCTATCATTTACCGTAGCTGGACACTGAGCCTTTCTCAATATCTTACCTGACAACATAGGCACTGAACCTTTCTTTGCCTTATCCATTCTGAACCTTTTCAGAACTTTGTCTAGGTATGTACTCTGGCTTAAAGCTATCAGGCGTCTTTGTCTATCTCTATAGATCTTGATGCCCAATATATAAGCAGCTTCACCTAGGTCTTTCATTGAAAAACACTTGTTCAAATAACTCTTCACATCGTTAAGCATGTTGATGTCATTTCCAATAATCAATATGTCATCCACATACAGTACCAGAAATGTCACCGATCTCCCACTCACTTTCTTGTAGATGTAAGCTTCGTAGAAATTTGGAACAAATCCAAAGCTCTTGATCACTTGATCAAAACGAAGGTTCCAACTCCGAGATGCTTGCTTCAGTCCATAAATGGAACGCTGAAGTTTGCATACTTTATCAGCATCCTTAGGATCGACAAAACCTTCGGGTTGCATCATATACAACTCTTCATCAATGTTGCCATTGAGGAAAGCAGTCTTGACATCCATCTGCCATATTTCATAATCATGAAATGCAGCAATTGCTAATAAAATCCGAATGGACTTAAATATCGCTACGGGAGAGAAAGTCTCATCGTAGTCAACACCTTGAACTTGTCGAAAACCTTTCACGACAAGCCGTGCTTTATAGACGGTAACATTACCATCCACGTCCGTTTTCTTCTTGAAAATCCATTTGCACTCAACGGCCTTTCGGTCGCTAGGAGGGTCTACCAAAGTCCATACTTGGTTTTCGCTCATGGATCCCAATTCGGATTTCATGGCTTCTAGCCATTTCTCAGAGTCTGGGCTCATCATCGCTTCCTCATAGTTCGTAGGTTCACTGTATTCTACTAGCAAGACAGTCAAGACAGGGTTGCCGTACCACTCAGGGGGGGCACGCGACCTTGTCGACCTGCGATGTTCAGTAGCAGCATCGTCCGAAGCTTCATGATCCTTGTCATTAGCTTCCTCTATTGTTGGTGCAGGCGGCACTGAAACAATTTCAGGTGCTGCGCTACCCTCCAATTCAAGAGAAGGTTCAATAACCTCGTCTAGCTCTACTTTCCTCCCACTCACTTCTTTCGAGAGAAACTCCTTCTCAAGAAAGGAACCGTTTTTTGCGACAAACACTTTGCCTTCGGTTCTGTGATAGAAGGTATACCCAATAGTTTCCTTAGGGTATCCTATGAAGACGCATTTCTCCGCTTTGGGTTCGAGCTTGTCCGGCATCAACTTCTTGACGTAAGCTTCGCATCCCCAAACTTTAAGAAACGATAACTTAGGTTTAGCACCAAACCACAGTTCATACGGTGTCGTCTCAACGGATTTAGATGGAGCCCTATTTAAAGTGAATGCAGCGGTTTCTAATGCATAACCCCAAAATGATAACGGCAAATCAGTAAGAGACATCATTGATCGGACCATATCTAATAGGGTTTGATTCTGGCGTTCAGACACACCATTGCGCTGTGGTGTTCCGGGTGGCGTGAGTTGTGAAACGATTCCACTTGCTTTAAGATGCGCGAGAAAATCATAACTCAAATATTCACCTCCACGATCGGATCGTAGAAACTTAATCTTTCTGTTACGATGGTTCTCCACTTCATTCTGAAATTCTTTGAACTTTTCAAACGTTTCAGATTTATGTTTCATGAAATAGATATACCCATATCTACTTAAGTCATCGGTAAAAGTGAGAAAATAGCGATATCCACCGCGCGTCGAATCACTCATCGGTCCGCATACATCGGTATGTATGATTTCCAACAAGTCCATTGCTCGCTCCATCATACCGGAGAACGGGGTTTTGATCATCTTGCCCATGAGGCATGGTTCGCATGTGTCAAATGATTCAAAATCAAGAGACTCCAAAAGTCCATCAGAATGGAGTTTCTTCATGCGCTTTACACCAATATGACCTAGACGACAGTGGCACAAATAAGTAGTATTATCACTATCTACTTTGCATCTCTTAGCCTCAATGTTATGGATGTGTGTTTCATCCCTTTCGAGATTTAGAAGAAATAAACCATTCACAATAGGTGCATGACCATAAAAGATGTTACTCATATAAATAGAACAACCATTATTCTCCGATTTAAATGAATAACCATCTTGCAATAAACACCATCCAGAAATAACGTTCATGCTCAACACAGGCACATAATAACATTTATTAAGGTTTAAAACTAATCCCGAAGGTAAAACTAAGGAGAGCGTGCCGACGGCCATCACATCAACTCTTGATCCGTTGCCAACGCGCATCGTCACCTCATCCCTCGCAAGCCGCCGTCTATTCCGTAGCTCCTGTTTCGAGTTACAAATATTAGCAACTGAACCGGTATCAAATACCCAGGCACTACAACGAGGGCTAGTAAGGAAAACATCAATAACATGTATATCAAATATACCTTTGATGGTGCCAGCCTTCTTGTTCGCTAAGTACTTCGGACAATTGCGCTTCCAGTGACCCTTGTCCTTGCAATAGAAGCACTCAGTGTCCGGTTTAGGACCAGACTTGAGCTTCTTCTCAGCAAGGGCAACGCGCTTGCCGCCGCCTTTCTTGAAGGGCTTCCTTGCACCCTTAACTTTCTTGAAGGTGGGGGGCTTGTTGACCATCAACACATGATTATTCTTTTTGATGTTCACCTCCGCTACTTTCATCTTAGCAAAGAGCTCAGTGATCATATCAATGGAACCAATCTGATTGTGATCAACTACAAAACTTTTGTAGCTAGGAGTGTCAATCTTGATCTCCTCTAGAATCTTGCAGTCCAGTTGCTCAAGGCGTTGAGTGTAGGCCGTCATCTCAATGGCATGCTCACTAACGGAACTCCCTTCCTCCATCTTGCAGTTAAAGAACTTCTCAGAGATCTCATATCTCTCAGAACGGGCCTGAGTTTGAAACATGGTTTTCAGCTCTTCGAGAATCTCAAAGGGCTCGGGATAGTCTTCAAAACGATTTTGAAGTTCCGGTTCCATAGCAAACAACATGGTGCTCTTAATCACACCATAATCATCCTTGCGTGACTGATAGACAGCTTTCTCATCAGCCGGCACAGTTGCAGCAGGGGGGTCACCTAACGCTTTCCCAAGGACATAGTCCTTTTGACCGCCAGAGAGAATGATTCTTAGATTGCGGAACCAATTGGTGAAGTTAGACCCATTGTTTCTAAGCTTTTCCTTCTCAGCAAAAACGTTGAAGTTGAAGTTGGACTTGGCCATGTGATCTACAGTATTGGCAAGTACAATTTAGACTATGTTCATGATAACTAGTTCAACTTTTAATCAAATTACTAGATGAACTCCCACTAAATTCAACATCCCTCAAGTTGTTTAGTGAACACGATCCAAATTCACCACACCTAATCCGATCATCACGAGAAGAGATGTGGTTTCAATGGTGGACAACGAAGTGTCGATCATATCATTCATATGACTCATGCTTAACCTTTCGGTTCTTGTGTTCCGAGGCCATGTCTGTACATGCTAGGCTCGTCAAGTTAGACCCAAGTATTTCTGCGTGTGCAAAACTGGCTTACACCCGTTGTATGTGAGCATAGAGTCTATAGCACCCGATCATCACGTGATGCTTGGACACGACGAACTTTCGCAATGGTGCATACTTGGGGAGAACACAGTTTTATCTTGATCTTTAAGTGAGGAATCATCTTATAATGCTACCGTCGCGATCTAAGCATAATAAGATACATAAAAGGATAAACATCACATGCATATAACTTTAATGTGACATGGTATAGCCAATCTTCGCTCAATGATCTCCATCTTGTGCGCTCCGGCATGATCTCCATCACTCCACCATGATTGCCTCCACCACGAATAGCAACTACAACTATTGCTAACTACTTAGCGATAAAGTGAAACTATTACATGGCGCATAAGAAGTTGACACACAGGTCATACACAATTATAAAGACAACCATATGGCTCCTGCCGGTTGTGTACTCATCGACATGCAAGTCGTGAAACATTACAAAACATGATCATCGCATACATTATACACATCACATCTTGGGCCATACCATATCACAGAAAACACTCCCTGCAAAAACAAGTTAGACGCCTCTACTTTGTTGTTGCATGTTTTACGTGGCTTATGGGAGTAGATGCTAAGAACGATTCTTACCTACGGAAAGCCACAACGGTGATATTATGGTTGCCAAAATCCGGTGTTAATCCCATGACAACTATAGTGAGAGAAACTGACATCCACCAGCCGCATGTGTGGAACAAGCCACACGTCAAGTGCGGAGCCGGTCTCGCGAACGACGTCGTGTAAGGTTGGCCTGGACCACTTCAATCTCACTATCCCGCGTCATAAGAAGAACACAAACAAGAGGCTTGCAACAGAAAACATCAAGAACGCAACAACCATGTTGCATTCTACTCGTTAAACACATCTACGCATAGATCTAGCTCTGATACCACTAAAGGGGTTTCGCGGCATAGCAAATCAAAATTTTCTACGGATGCGAACAGAGGGAATCCAAGATCTAATCTAGGAGATGTAAACAACGAGAGAGATTGGATTAGATCTTCATACCCTTGAAGATTCGCACAGCGGAACGTTCGTCGGAACGTGGGTGATGTAGTCGTACTCGCTTCTCCTCCTCGCGGTCCGATCCGATCTAGCACCACAAGTGGCGATGCCTCCGTGAGATGCACACATGCGGCACCTCGACGTCTCCTCCTTCCTTGGTCCAGCAAGTATGGTGGAGAGATGGGTTGGATCTACAACGCGACGGCGCGGTGCAATTGGTGGAGAATTTCTGCAGCAGGGCTTCGCCTACAAGCAGTCGGGAGGGAGAGAGGAGGGCAGCAGGGCGGCTAGGGTTGGAGGGGAAGGTGTAGGGGGTTGGTGCGCCCCCAGCCCTCTATATATAGAGGGGTGGGCGCAGCCCTAGCCCCTCCCCCAAGCCAAGGCCGGCGGCCCCAAGGAGGAAGAGTGGGGGGCAAGGAAACCCCCCCTTCTAGAAGCTCTATCTAGAGTTTAAACCTCTCTTGGCCGGCTGGGCCCTATGGGGCCTTGTGCCCCTGGCCCAATGCGGCCAGGGCACTCCCTCATAGGCCCATGCCCCCTCCCGGAAGGTGGGGCCACGTTGGTCCCCTTCCGGAAGGTTCTAGAAGCTTCCGGTACAATACCGATTAACCCGGAACAATTCCGAACTCCAAAAACTGCACTGCCTTATATGAATCTTATTCTCCGGACCACTCCGGAACCTCTCGTGATGTCCCGGATCCCATCCGAGACTCCGAACAAAAACTCACAAACCAATTATCCAATCTATCCTAGCGTCGAGACACGTTAAGTGTGTGACCCTGCGGGTTCGAGAATATGCAGACATGATCTTCTATCAATAATCAACAGCGGGGTCTGGAAACCCATATTGACTCCCACACATTCATCGATGATCATATAGGATGAACCACGATGCTAGGATCCAATCAATACCATATATATATTCCCTTCGTCTCGCGATATTTTACTTGTCCGAGATTTGATCGTCGGTACCGTCATACCTAGTTCAATCTCGTTCATAGAAAGTACTTTACTCGTTCCGTAATACGATATCACTTTGTGATTAACTCCTTAACCACATTCTTGCAAGCGGTGTTGATATCGATTACCGAGTGGGCCCGAAATATATCTCTCCAACTTGGGAGGGACAAATCCCATCTCGATACATACAACCCAACAGATACTTTCCGATCACCTGAGAGACACCTTTATGATCACCCTCTCATAGGATGACGTTTGATGACCTCAAAGCTTTCTTCCGATACCAGGGAGTTGTATTATCTCATGGTCTAAGGAATACAATATTTGACATAAGAAAAATCTTCACAAAGACGAACACGATGACACAATCTAATTGCTTCACTTAGTTTGGGTCTGTCCACCATATCATTCTCCCAATGATATGATCTCATTATTAATCGACAACTCATGTCCATGGTTAGGAAACCTTAACCATCATTAATCAATGAGCTAGTCCATAGAGGCGTACTAGGGACACGGTGTTGTTCACAAACCACACAAGTATTAAAGTTTCCGCTTAATACAATTCTAGCATGGAATATAAACATTATCATGAACAAGAATTATAATAATAACAGCTTTATTATTGCCTCTAGGGCATAATTCTAACACTCCTTAGGCAAGCTAATATCCTGCAAGGAAATAGCCTTTCCTTCAGCAAGATATTTGCCGAGAGCGCCACCAATCTCAAGATCATCGCACGTGTAAGTTTTATTTGACTTCTGCATTTCATATGAGTATCCCACTGTAGCCCCCGAGGATTTAAACGGAAAACCATAGGTCTTTGCATCTAAATGCTCTAAGAGTGACTAAGCTAGAAAACTTGGCATTGTAGCCCCCAAGTATGTAGTTTTAATGAATTATTATGACTAGATACTTTCAGAGTAGCATACGTAGTGTTTGTAAAATTCAATACTGTAGCCCCCAAGCTTCTAGTTGAAAACTGAATTAGTTCTGACTAGATTCTTAAAGAAAGACTAAGCATTCTTGCTGAAATTAAAACTCATACTGTAGCCCCAAGCTTCTAGTTGAAAACTGAATTAGTTTCGACTAGATGCTTAAAGAAAGACTAAGCAACTTCCGAGTTAAAAACTATCACTGTATCCCCCAAGCCTCTAGCTGGATAGTTATCCGGCTAGATGCTCCAAGTAGACTAAGTGGTTATGATCTTCTTTGCACAGAATGAGAATGCTCGGAGAGGCGTCGCCAACGAGAAGTTCCATAAGATGAACACAAAGCTGAAAGCCAAAAAGGGTAAAATTGCCTTCTTGGAGGAACAAATCACCAAGAGCAAGAGTCTGTTTTCCTTTCGTTTTCGTACTCCGACTTTGTCTTGTGCCGTCACTCTTCGACTACTCACTGTGTATTGTTCTTTCTCTGACTTGTAGAAGCCATTGCCAAGGCCAAGGACATTGTTGAGCAATCCAAGCACATTGAGTTGCTGGATAGCGAAAACAAAATACTTAAGCAGGAGAGGAATGATACCTTGAAGATGCATGAGGATTCCATGGAGGCCTTGCAGGAGTCCGCCAATACGGATATGAACCGCCTAAAGGAGGAGATTGCGATGCTGAAAGAGCAGAAGAAAGCTGCCGATGAGAAAAATCAATGCAATCTTGAAGCATACAAGATCCTCCGTCAATAACGAGACTCCATGGCGGATACGCTCCAGCAAGGCGAGGCGAGCATCTTTGGTAAGTGATTCTCTGTCTTGTACTTCTGTAAGTCGGGTATTTTGAACTTTGTGTTTACTGAACTCGTGTGCTACCTTGTCGGAAATGCAGCTACTATTGTTTTAACCAAGTCGCCTCCTCCGCCAAAGGAATGCATGGTCCTCACCGGCAACTTTATCAGCACCTCCGTCAAGCAGTCCAAGGAGATCGCCAAGCCCCTCAACATTAATATCAAGGCAGTGGACTCTATGATGAAGTAGTCGGAGATCTTGCGTCAAGCCCCCGAGCGTATTGTAAGTTGGAAAGCTTCATGTACCCGGGCTGGCACTGGCAATGGTCAAGGCTCACTACGAGAACGCCGACATCGCCATGGTAACCTCTGGTCTCCCCGACATAGACGATGAAGGCCAAAAGATTGACCACAAGGCTATCCATTCATCGCTCGCGGGTTTTGACACTAGGGTTGCCGAGTTGGTCAATCACAACGTCTTCGTGCCTCTAGAGATTATTTATGGAGAGCACCAGAGCTCCTCCGAGTCCCTCAAGACCACCGACTTCGAGGAAGATGACTCTCCAGCTGCCGACGATGCTGCATCAAAGTCTCCTGCACCAGAGGAATGAAAAACACTTTGTAATATTTGTTTCCTCTGGTTCGGTGTATGTGGAAAAACTACTATGTTAACTTAAGGCGGAAAAACAATATGTGTAATTTCCCGCTACTCAAGTACTTGGTTCCAGCATGTAATTATTTTTTAAGCAAGTGCTGGCTTATCCATTACTCTAGTTTTTATGCTTGAATTTTTGTGAGTCGGAAGACTCGTAGTCGGAACCATGCGCTCAAGTGATGATGCCCAATGGCACCATCAAAAACCTAAGCACAAAATCACCGACAACAAGTGCCAAAAGTCACTACTCCAGAATTCACATAAAAACAACAAAGAACGTGTAGACCATAAAACTTAAGCTAACGCTCGTAGGCGGAATTTTCACAAGTGCAAATTCAAAGCTTGCGCATAAAGGTTTTATATGATCCAAAAATGAACACTACAGGAGGTAAAAGACTCAGAAATCTGAGTGAACTGGAGAGCTTTGTTTCATTGATCATATAAGAGGTACACAGTAGATAAAAAATATGCTAAGTGTAAAAAGTACGTAGATGTGCTATGTTTCATGGCCGATCAAGCTCCGGGTAGTCATCATCTGGGTCACGTTGCTTACGCTTATGATCTTCTGTTGGTCTATCCTCAAGTTCACGATTGTCAACGAGGTAGTAAGACCCATTGAGCAGCACCTTGCTTATGAGGAATGGTCCTTCCCATGGCGGGGATAATTTTTGTGACTTCTTCTTAAGTCGGAGCACTAGATCCCCCTCTTTAAACGAGCAATGCCGAAAGCGAAGACTATGGTAGCTGCGTAGCTTTTGCTGGTAGATGGCAGATCTTTGGCATGCCAATACGGGCTCTTCCTCGAGAAGGTCCACATCTTGGTGAATCGTGAATGATGTCGGAAGGCAGGATGGCTTCTGCTCCATATACCATTAAGTAAGGGGTGTAGCCGATGGATCTATTGGGTGTAGTTCGTAAACTCCACATCGCAAATGGTAGTTCCTCCGCCCAGGCTCCAGCTGCTCTATGTAGTGGTGCCTCAAGACGTGGCTTGATTCCCTACAGAATTAATCCATTGGCCCGCTCAACTTGGTCATTGGACTATGGGTGTGACACAGATGCTAGATCAAGTCAGATGCCCTTGTCCCAACAATAAGATTCCACTTCTCTGAGTGACAAGTTGATGCCGTTGTCGGTGATAATGCTATGTGGGAGACCAAATATCACCACTAGATTCCGGACAAACCTAAGGGCAGTTGCCCCATCAAGCTTTCTAATGGGTTTAGCTTCTATCCATTTGGTGAATTATCAACTACTACTAGCAGATGCGTAAACCCACATGGTGTCGTCTGTAATGGACCAACCATGTCTAGACCCCATACTGCAAATGGCCAAGTTATTGATATTGTTCGCAATTCTTCATCTGGAACATAAGGTTGTCGGGCATAATACTGGCATCCCATGCATGTATCCATCAGCTTTTCGGCGTCCGCATTCGTGGTCAGCTAGTAGAATCCTTGCCGGAAGGCTTTGGAGACCAATGATCGAGGAGCAGCGTGATGCCCGCAATCTCCGAGATGGATCTCACGTAGGATTTCAATACCTTCTTGCTGGGAAACACACTTAAGGTATACACCAGTGGTGCTTATTTTGTAGAGCTGTCCATTGATTATGGTATAGCCATTTGCTCGACATACTATTTACCGTCTTTCGACCTCGTCGTCGGGCAAAGTTCCGCGTACGAGATATTTCATGAACGATTGTGTCTAAGCCGGAGGGACCTTTGTCACTGTGTGAACTATAGAGTCAACTCTATCCGGGTCATCGATGTCTGCTCCTTTCACTAATGGTGTCCGTAGATGCTCCAGGCAAACGCCAGGCGGAATTCGTTTGCGCCCTGACCCAAGCTTAGACAGTAGATCAGCCACCTTGTTTTGCTCCCTAGGCACATACTTGACTTCATAACCCAAGAAGCTCTTGGCTATCTCATCCACTTCATCTAATATATGCTGCCATCATAGGGTTCCGCGCATTCCAGGTGCCAGCCACCTGCTGGGCAACCAAGTCGGAATCTCCACAGCAAACTATGCGCTTGATGCCAATATCCTTGGCTACGCGTAGTCCGTGAATGAGTGCTTCATACTATGCCATGTTGTTCGTAGCCTCGAAGTGGATCTGCAGAACGTAGTGTAGCTTTTCCCCAGTTGGTGACTGTAGAAGTACACCAACCCCCGAGCCATTGAGTAGCTTTGATCCGTCAAAGTGCATCACCCAGTATTCTGGCTCCAGCATAGGGGTAGCATCTGGCATCTCCGTCCAATCTGCAATGAAATCCGCCAAGGCCTATGACTTGATAGCGTCGCGTCTCTTGTAGGTGATCTCGAAGGTGGCAAGTTCAATGCCCCACTTCGCAACCCTTCTTGTAGCGTCGCTGTTGTTGATGATGTTAGACAGTGGAGCCTTGCTCACAACTGTGATAGGGTGCTCCTGGAAGTAGTGCCTTAGCTTCCGAGAAGCAAGGAACACTCCATAAGCTATCTTATGGTAGTGCGGGTAACATTGCTTGGACTTCATCAAGACCTCTCTTACATAGTAAACTGGTCGTTGAACTCCGTACTCATGTCCTGGTTCTTTCCGCTCTACCACGACGACGATGCTGATTACCCGGTTGGTGGCCGCCATGTAAATTAACATAGGCTCCATGGGCTCGAGTGCTGCAAGGATAGGTGCCGAGGATAATATCTCTTTTAGCTGCTTCAATGCTACATCTACTTCTTCCGTCCATGTAAATTTGTTCGCCTTCTTCAGCAACTTGTATAGCGGCAGAGCCTTCTCTCCAAGTCGACTGACAAACCGACTAACCGCTGCAACGCAGCCTGTTAGCCGTTGTATGTCCTTCAGGCATGTCAGACGGTTTATGTTTAGGATAGCCTTGATATTGTTCGGGTTCACCTTGATTCCACACTAGGAAATGATGAAGCCCAAAAATTTGCCGGCTGGAACCCCGAAGACGCACTTCTTAGGGTTAAGCATCAGGTTGTATTTCCGGAGATTATGAAAGGTTTCTTTTAAGTCAAGAGATTAAGTCGTTTGACTTTTTAGACATCACCACTATGTCATCCACATAGGCGTGAATGTTCCGACCAATTTGATCGTGTAGGCAATGCTGCATTGTCCGCTGGTACGTAGCACCTGCGTTTTTCAGCCCAAAGGGCATCGTGACATAGCAAAACATGTCGTAAGGTGTGGTGAAAGAAGTGGACAATTGGTTCGTCTTCCTCATCTTAATTTGGTGGTATCCTGAGTATGCATAGAGAAAACACAAAAGCTCCGAGCCAGCCGTCGAGTCAATGACTTGGTCAATGCGAGGCAAAGCAAATGGATCTCTGGGACACGCTTTGTTCAAGTCAGTGTAATCAACGCACATTCTTAATTCTTTGGTTCCTTTTTTGGGGACAAGTACAGGATTGGCCACCCATCGGGTGTGAAGGACTTCTCGGATAAAACTAGCCTTAAGTAACCTAGCTATATCCTTGCCTATGGCGTGTATCTTCTCATCTCCGAAGCATCGTAGAGGTTATTTCACCGGTTTGCATGTTGGATCAATATTAAAGTTGTGCTCGGCAAGTTCCCTAGGTACACATTTCATGTCGGCAGGTTGCCAGGCAAAGATGTCCATATTCTCATGAAGCAACTCAACGAGCGTGCTTTCCTATTTGGGATCCAGGTTCGTACCAATGGCGGTGGTCTTGGAGGCATCGCCTACCACAAGTTCCACCGGCCTGGTTTCGATGGCAGCCTTGAATGCTGGGGCGGAGTAAAAAATCTGCTTCTTCGACGCCGGCATCTCCGAGGCATCGACCTTGCTCTGGATGTCCTTGAATTCTTCGCTGTAAAGGACAGCTTCTGCAAAGGATGCTTCTCCAATCTCACAGTCCCTTGCCTTGGTAAAGCTTCCGGATACGGTGATGACACCATTTGGTCCGGGTATCTTGAGCTTGTTGTAGACGAAGCATGGCTTGGCTATGAAGGTGTGGAAGATGTCGCGGCCGAATATGACGTGGTACACACTCTTGAAGGGGACCACCTCAAAGGTCATGCGTTCTTGTCGGTAATTATTAACATCGCCAAAAGCGACCTGAAGTGTGATGCACCCAAGGGACCGAGCCTCCCGACCAGGAACTACGCCTTGGAAGATGGTGCTGGTCCGCCTTAGGTTAGACTTCGTCAAGTTCATCTTGTGCAGTTTATCCAGGTACATGATGTTGATGCTGCTTCCACTATCCACCATACATTTGGTGAAATCATTGCCGTCAATCAGGGGGTTGATGACCATGGCGTACTAGTTCTCCATAGGTATGAGGTCTGGGTGATCCTTTCTGTCCCAAGTAATTGGAATCTCCGACCAGCGCAGGTACTGGGGAACTGGGGGTAGAGTGGCCATCAGTATCGTCATAGAGGTCTTCTGTTGTCGGACAGTGGGGTACCAAGGGAAAACGACTACCAACTTCTCGAAGGGGTTCTTGCCCTTGCCATCGCTCTTGGCGGCGTTCTTGGGGTCAACATTATCATCCATGTCACTTGAATCCTTGGACTCCTCTTCCTTCTTCTTCCCTTTGCCCTTGCCTCGCGGTCTGTTCTTTCGACTTTGCTTGTAGCCAGACTCCAGGTCCTCCTTGAGATCATTGAAAAACTTGCAATGGCGATTGGTGTGAGTGGCCTTGCCATTGGCGTCGAGGTGTACAAGGCACGACATATCACGGTACTCCTCGTAGGTTTGGAGAACGCGGAGCGCTGCCGAGGTAGTTTCACTACCTCGCTGCTGCCCACGACCAGCCCCCATCCTCGGCCATGCCGTCCACCATGACCATGTCCTGCAAATGTCATGGTGACCATGTCGGAGGTTTGCTTTTCTTCTGGCGGGCTCTTCCGCTTGGTGCTGCTGTTCCTCCTAGCTTGAGTTGGAATGGCTGTTGCCGGTAAGGAGCCGCAAGAATCACCGTCGGCAGCTGCGAACTCACTAGCCAGCTGGATCATCTGGTTGAGATCTAGCCGGTAATTGTCCTGCAAGCGCTTCAACTTATGTCGGAGCAACGTACCTTTCTCCAACCCATCGATGAAGGAGGCCATGGCGGTTTGAGCATGCACTCCTGTGCAGGAATTCTTCATGTCCAACCAGCTAGAGAGGTAGGCGCGAGATGACTCATCTTTCTCCTGCACGCACCACTGTAGATCGCCAACAGTACAGGGATGCTTATATGTACCCTCAAAGTTTTTGGTGAACGCCTCTTGCATGTCCAACCAATTGCAGATGGACTTCTCTGGCAAGTCATTGATCCATTGTCGGGCCGTGCCCGCCAACATTAATGGGAGGTACTTGATAGCGACATTGGGGTTACCCCCGGCGATCTCCACCACGTTGTCGTAATCCTGCAACCATGTAGCTGGCTTGGCGGTGCCGTCATAGGGCTTGATGGTCTTGTCAATCCGGAAACCCTTGGGGTAAGCTGCGGTCCGTATTACAGGTCCAAAGCAACGTGGTCCCAAGTATTGTCCTTCCCGGGCCTCGTGAATCATTTCCAAGCGTGAACGTGCGTCGTATGACTCCGGGCTTGTTTTCTTCTTCTTGCCATCAGGGGATGGGATGCATGAACGATGCAGGCCTCCTCCGCCATGGTGGCTGCTAGGGGGCGACGGAGGCGGAGGTGGCGGTGGGTTAGCCTTATTGTTGTTATCCTCCTGCAACGCCTCACGCTTGTCACAGTTGCTTGTCGGACGCGGAGGGTCATGGCACGACCTGCTCTTGTGTCCTTGGTTACACTCCCCATCATGACGGGTCTGCTCCGTGTTGTCGCGGATGATGATGCCGCTCTGCCTTGGTGGTGGCATATCCGTGCGACGGTGAGCCTTAGGGTCTTCGTGATGTCGGGGGGACCGGGGCGATGGAGATGGGTGACGAGGTTGAGCCTTGCCTCCATGGTCAGAGGATATGGGGATAGCGTCCTTCCTGTTGCGCGCATCCCTCCGTCTTCGTTCTGACGAACCCATCTGGGACCCGAAATCATGAGGAGATCTCTCCCTTGGTGGCTTTGGCTGGCTAGACTGGCAAAACGTTCGGTCGGACTCAAGCCTCTGAGAGGTGGCCTTTTTCTGCTGTTTCACCGCCTTGGCCACAAGGTCATAGACCTGATCCACAGCCGCGGGTGATCTATCCTGCTCCAGAAGGGTCTTGGTGACAGCGAGGTTGAGCAGAGGGGTGGGCATCACCTGTCTGCCTTCGCTGTCAATGTATGGCTTGGCTTGTGCCGGTTTTGAGGGAGCCCATCCTAGGTTTTGCCGTACACCAGGATCGTTGATGACGTGAGCCGGACATTTCTTAGCCTTCTGCTGCTATAGTAGAGTCTTGTACTCGGCCTCCATTGCTCTAGCTTTCTCTATTGACTTCTGCGCATTGGCCAGATCTCGATCCAGCTTAGCTGTAAGATCCCTCCTTTATAAAGGAAAAGGATCGCTGGGATTGCAATGTTAGTCCCTAGATCAATAGCTAGCATCCACAGTTAAGATGTAATATCAAGAAACAAAGGTCATAATACAACTTTATAACCAGGAATAAAATAATTCATTACATCTTACATAGCTCATTTGGCTATCTCATTACAATGCAGCAGAATATACAATAGCATGGGGTCCTTCATCTTCAAAGTGCCACAGACAGACATGTTGGTTGTAGACTTGTAATCGTACTTCACTAATATCAAACAAAACCTGCAACATAACAAGTTATAGCCACAAGGGTCAATACATTTAAATTGTATTGGCAAGTGATACTATGGTAGTATAGTGGAGTCTATCATCTATATGCATTTGGCTAAGTGGATCTTAGGATTTCTTTGCTCAAAATAGATTTTCCTTATCATTTGAAAACACTAAGTTTTTGCTTGACAAAAATCTTTCCCAAGGCATCCCCCAATAGAAATTGGTGATCCTTTCAACCCTTGTTCAACCACAAGTTTTTAACTTAGAAATTTGGATGATGATATTCTTGATAGCTTCCATGTCTTGATGCTCAAATTGTCCTTTGCCAGGGACATGGCTAAGTACTTAGATTTTTCACTCTGCAGAGGTGGTGCACTTTCCCCACAAGACTTGGTTTCCCAAGACAAGATCTTTTAGAAGCCTTCCCTTAGACCAAAATGGACGCGTTCCAACCTATCATCCCCTACCACCAACTGTCCATTTGGCTAAGTTATTGCAACCTATATGATCTAGGCAGAGCCCATAATGCCAAATGGCTACACTTGAAGCTTCTCAACATTTGACATCTCAAATCTCTTTGTTCCTGGGTGGCCATCCACAAGTGTGATACACCAGGGTAGTCCATTGAAATGGTCCCTGAGTAACCACTCAACACAAACCAATCCTTCCATTCCACCCAGGTGATTCATTCACTTAGTTGTTTTATTAAACAAAACACAAGTCCTTAGACTTAGGAATTTTCCATAGCATGAATATATATTCCACCCTTGTTTTCTACTAGCTAAGCTAAGCATGATAGTAGTAGGAATCTTAACTTAGGAAATTCTACTAAGGTTTCATCTACTAGGATTTCACATGGCATAGTTTACACTTAGCAAAATTCCATGCAAGTCCTACTTTAGAAATATCACTAGTGCATAGTGAAAATAATGGGACAAAGTATGAAGCATCACTTGCCTTTTTGGTAGAGAGTATAGGTTCACTCCTAGATCTTGCAATATTCACTCACTTCAAATCACTACAATTCAATCAAGCAAACAATATTTCAATCTACCATTCAAGCAATTCAACACATAAAATTATAGAAACAAAACAATGCATGCAAGCATGCAAAAGATTGTTTTATTTGTAAAAGTGGTTTCTAATGGGTCATAAACATTTGAAAACACCTAATGTTCATTTTATAAGTGGCAAAACCATTTGCAAAAGATTTTACTTTGCAAACCATTTTTAAACCAAATCATTATTTTATGTGGTGAAGAAATGCTTTTAATAAGGCAACATTCTATAGAGTTCACAAAATATGTTTTCAAACCATAAAACCTTGTGTTTAGGGTCAGAGAGTTTATTTCCAAAACATTTTCCCAAAGGTTTTCCTCAAAAATCATTTTTAACAATTAAACCATATATTTTTTATTTGACTAGAAATGGGTTAAATCAAAGATTTATTCTTTTGCTTCACCAAATACATTTTTGAAACCACCAATTGATTCCTAAGGTCAGTAGGTTCAAAACAAACCATTTTCCAAAGGTTTCATCTCAAAATTCATTTTAGAACAAATTTTATATTCTAAATATGCATACACAAGTTTCTGCAAAAACAATCAATTTAACAGAAGCTTTTTACTAAACAAAGTGCATGGTTGGCTAGGGCTTGTCTTTCTGAATCCATTGATATAAAATTTGCAAAATTTGGACGTGTGGTTTGAAAGTTATGGATTTTTCAAAATTGATCATCTAATAGACATGTTTCTGTTTTTAAAACAGATCTCAAGCCACGTGTCTTATTCCTATTCGCCCATACCGGTTCGTCTGGATCACGCTCTCTGGTGCGTTGGATCTAAGTTAGATCGAGCGGTGTATATCAAGCGTAACGATTCAGTTCAAGTGATCTATCGCATCCCTATGATCTTCATGTAATGGCTATCAACACAACGACCAGGAACTAGCGGTGCTGAGCGACGGTGAGCGGCGGCGATGCTCGGCTAGCGGCGGATCCGGTGAAATAGGAAGCAATAGGACAAGGGGGATGGCTTACCAGAATTGCCTTGACGCACTGATGCTCAACGTGGCCTTCGACAGTCAAGGGGCGCACGAGGTGGTCGACAATTGCTCGTCGAAGATGCTCCTGGCGTCGGGTGCGGTCAGACGTCGACCGGGGCGAGGCTACAGAGCGTGCTAGGATGAGTGGAGAACACAGTCAGATGCGCAAGGACGTGGCGATGATGCGTGCATGAAGGAGAAAGAGAGGGGCGGTCAGGTTCTTCCCGGAGGAGTCGCCGGAGAAGAAAGCAGACGGTGGCGGCGGTGGTCTTGGTCGTTGTCGAGGCTGTGGAGCGCGCGGGGGCGAGCTGGTGCTACGAGGAGGTTCGCCAGGAGATGGGGATCACGCTTGTGTGCTCGGGGAGGAAAGGGGTGGCGCGGGGCTGCCGGAATTCGCTCGTGAAGCTCGTCGGAGCAGCGGCAAAGCAAAGTAAATTAGGGGCAGCCTGGTGGCTCTCTGGCAGCGGGGTTTGAGGGGAAAGGAAGAGGAGAGGGAGGGGATTTATCTGGCGTGGTCACGGGATTAATTCGTCGAGTCATTGCAGCGTATTTACTCCGAGAAGTTAACGGCAGGAACGGCCGGGAGGAGGGCGAGGTCAGCGGGGTGGGTGAAGACGATGACGACGTGGCGATGGGGTCCATTGTCAGCGAGTGAAAGAGAGTGGGGGTAGGGTCCACGCGTCATAGACTCAGCGGGTTCTGTCTACGGTGAAAAACGTTTTACTCTGAGGGGGTGGAGAGATGGACCGTTGGGCTTTAGTGGGCTAGCTGGGTTGGGTCGACTTGTTCATTTTTTTTGATCTGATTGTTTTTCTTTTTCTCATTTGATTTTTCTGTTTTGATTTTGTTTAAACAATTTAAACATTCCATTGAATTCAAACTTTTGCCAACATTTGTGTAGGCCTAAATACTAATTTGTGATATAATCTGAAGTCATTTTTGGAACTAAAACTTTATTCTTTTGGGGGTCTTTTAATTATTCAAAATAGGCTCTAGTTTTAAATCAAATAAGATTCAATAATAATTTCAAACACCATTTAAATTTCTAATTCCTTCCAAAACTTTTTAGTAGGTTCTTATTCAATTATAAGGATGTCAAATTAGTTCACTTTGAATTATTTGGAATAATTTTAATATGATTTATTAATCATTTGAATTGGGCATTTGTTTTAATTCCAATGGAATTAAATATAATTTTGATTCCCTAAATTTTATTTGGAAGATTTATTTTATTTAAGTTAATTAAACAACTTTTATTCCACTTGGGTAAATTCCAAAATACTATTTTCTCATGAATTATATAATTATCCTTATTAGATATTTGTCTTTATTAAAATAGGGATAGAATGGTTAATGCCATTTTATTTTATTTTGGAAATTCTTTATCCTTTTATTTTATTTGATTTGGATTATATTTATTCCATTTGCTTAATGGATTTGGCCAAGATTTGATTTGGTCTTTAAATATTCTTTATTTAATATTTCTTTCTTCATCTTATAAAATCCATATCTTTTTATTTAAAGATCAAAACTTGGTGATTCCAATTTGTAAAATCTTATTTGATATTTGTTTATCCTTTTAAATCCCTTTAGGATTATTTGCTCACCATTTGGTATGGATTTATAGATAGGTTCTTTATTAGCTTTGGAAATTTAATTTCCTTATATTATATTCATAAGATTTTATCCATGGCTCCAAATTAAGTGAAACCAATTTATATGGCTTTTATAATATTTCCATTTGTCTTTTCTTGATCTTTTGTAAATGTTTGTTGACAAATTTTTATATAGATCAAATCCATAGGCTTGGAGATAACTTGGAAATTATTCTTATTCCATTAGGGTTTTAGGGTTTGGATTCATTTTCCAAGTGTTTAAATTTCCAGATACATTCATTGAGGAATGCATTTCTCTTGATTTGGATTTTTGTTGGATTCAAACTTTTTATCAAAGTTTGTTCAAGATGGGATTTTAAGTTTCCATTTAGAAACAAAGTTTCTTTTCACCCTGATTTTCAAAAAAAAATTATTTTGTTTATTTATTTTTCACATTACAAGATTTGGAAAATCTTGGGATGTGACATTAGAGCCTTGCTCCGCGATGGCCTGCGCTTCCTCCAGCAGCTGCTGGCGCTTCTTGTCAAGCTGGAATACATTGCGAATATGAGCCACAGTCATGGGCTCGACGAGGAGATTGCCATACATCACTCTATCAGCTGGAGTGACTTGGGCAGCAGCATACGTAGATGCTGGAGGTGGCGGGTTTGCAGTGTTGTTGTTGCTCGGACCGGTGCCGAGTTCCTGCGGCTGCTGCACTGGGTTAGGCGGAGGGGGCATGACCTTTGCGTGATCATTGTCGACAACAACAGGTGGTCCCTTCCCCTTGTCCAGCGCTGTAGGCGGAGCTCGTTCGGGTTGATCTTCATCCATCATCGTCCCAATGGTGACGAACACCTCTCGGGACGTGACGACGTTGTTGGCCTGCTCGTCGCATTTGTAATCCTCCTCCATCTCCTGCATAGAGGAGTCTAGATCCTCCGGGATGAAATCTATCTCCTCTGAGTCAGCACTGATGTCGGCGTTGAGCGCATCAAGAACAGATTCGGAGGGTGTCGGGGCTTCCTCGATGATGGGCGGTGGAGGTGCAACAGCAGCGACGATCACTGGAGGTGGTGGTCCAGCTGCAGCGATGACAACCGGAGGCGGTGGTGGCGGTGGCTGAGGCGGAGGGGCACCGTCAAGAAGCGCAAGCGCTGTCTGATCTGCCTCCTCGGGGTCCGCGTAGTTGTTGACGATATTCACCATGCTTTCGAAAGTGAGGCGTCCTGAAGCCTGCTGCTTCCTTAGCGTATGTCGGAGAAGCGTACCTTGGTCCAGTCCTTCCACAAAGTGATACATAGCATCATCATTGGGGTAATGTGCTAGATCGGCCCATATACGGAGCCACCTGGCAAGGTAATCGCGGGGGTTTTCCCCTCTCTCTAAATGCAACGTGCCAGATCGAAGATGGTCACCAATCCGACGAACTTGGATCTCTATTGTCCAGACGCACGGGCGAAGCCGGCGGACTTGCAGCATTATATCCTGCACAGGGGTAGTTTGGGTGGGCCTTGAATTTTTCCGATATTTGTCGGCAAACTCCAAAGAGAGATCCGACATTGATCCTTCCGCGAATGTATCCTGCCCATAGGCGGTCCGTGCAGGGTCTTGACGTTCTTCCGACTCCCAGGGAACTAGTGCCCGAGTCGGTTTCGCCGATGAAGAGGTGGATGTCTTCGATGGGGACGATCGAGCATCTGGTAGGGTTCGTCTTCACCGGGATCCAGAATTTGTCAGGAGGGACGATCTGAAAGTTGCCGGAGAAGAGAACACGGACGATGGCTATGGTTTCATCGATTCCCGTGAAGATCTTGGACCTCGCCCGCTGTAGAGCCTGAAGCGCCTCTTGCCCCATGGTGGGGGCCAACTGTCGTGGTATTGCCGACGAGTATGCCATGGAGGGGTGCTCATAGTGCGTGTTTAGAGACGTGGGGTAAGGCAGACGGTTGATGGGTACGAGGTAACACAGCTTACCCAGGTTCAGATCCCACAACGGTGGCGGAATCCTACTCCTACTATAAATCACTATAATGGCAATACGCCGAGTTACAGGGATCGGTTCGCTATGCGAGGTATGTCTAGAGTTATCTAGGTTGTTCCCTAAAGGCTCCCATAGGCCCGACTTATATAGTCGCTAGGTCCTAGGGTTACAGGGGAAGTCCTAGCCGAACAGGTTACAGAGTCCTACACAATATACAATTAGTCTAACGTGTCTTGCACTCCAAGGCTCCGGGTACGTATGTGACTCCTCCATAGCCTTCCTTTATCCGACATGGGCCTCCCTTATGGATCCATCTAACTGGGCCGCCCAGCAGGCCATGGGCCATGCTATCAACTGTGGGCCACCCGGGTTATCCGGATAGGAGACATGCTATGAGGATACCCATATAGCATATCCCCAACAATGTGTGGCTGGAGGGGGGATTTGCATATTTTCCACGTTTTAGATTGCAACTTGCATATTTTCCATTTTGTGTGTCACTGACATGTGGTGGTCATGTGGCAAATGTGCAAATTTCAAAGAAAAGGTTCGTACTATGGGGCCATCAAAGCCAATGAACGATGGGGCCATCATGTGGGGCCATCAAAGCCAATGACCGATGGGGACGTGATGTGTGGCTGGAGGAGGGATTTGCATATTTGCCATGTTTTAGATTGCAACTTGCATATTTTCCATTTTGTGTGTCGCTGACATGTGGCGGTCATGTGGCAAATATATAAATTTCAAAGAAAAAGTTTGGCAGATATGCAAAATTGGCAAATATGCAAAAATCCCGGAGCAGCTACTCCCCAAACATTAACAGGTGGGGTCGTGTATGACACACATGAGGTCGGCTCTCTCTCTCTCATCCACTCCTAGTCCCTAGCCCCAAGCAGCTCCTACCCCACCGGCGGTCAGGGCAACCATCATCGGCGCATCAGTGATGCAGCTCAGATCATTGTAGAGCTTTGTTGGGAAACCCCAAGAGGAATGTATGATGGGCATAGCAGTAAGTCTTCCCTCAGTTATGAAACCAAGGTTATTAAACCAGTAGGAGGAAGTAAACGACTCCAAGGTGTTGCTAACAACTTGGAACATGCACAAAACAAACTCAAGACTTTGCCCCAACGTCCAGTGAGGTTGTCAATCTCACTAGTTCGCTGGAAACAAAGGGTTAAACGTATGGTGTGGAAGGTAATGATTGCTTGCAGAAAGAAAACAGTAACAGTGGATGATGAATCAATGGTAAAGATTGGACCGGGGTCCACAGTTCACTAGAGGTGTTCTCCTTAAGATAGATAACATAACATGCTAGGTAAACAAATTACAGCGGGGCAATTGATAGGACTAAGCAAGGCATAACAATGCAATACTAGACATTCATGATCCTATGAGATTTGATTGGGCATTACAAAAATATACATAGACCACCATCCAACTACATCTATGACTAGTAATCCACCTTCAGGTTATCATCCGAACCCCCTCCGATTTTAAGTTGCAAGCAACGGATAACTGCTTTAAGCAATGTGTGTAAAGTAAACAATACAATTGTTCCATGAATAAGAGATTGTTGTTTTCTCCCTAGTAGCAACATAACATCTACAACCTTAGAGATTTCTGTCACTTGCCCAGATTCAATACAGGCATGAACCCACTATCGAGCATAAATACTCCCTCTTGGAGTCACTAGCATCTACTTGTCCAAGATAGCTAATAGAAACGGAGAGCATGCAAGATATCAAACAACATAGACATGATAGAATCAATAATCATAAGACATGATAGAATCAATAATCAATCTGACATAGTAATCTCAATATCCATTGGATCCCCGCAAACACAACATGCATGATTACAAATAGATGATATTGATCATGCACAACGGAGCTCATACCGGAGGCTGGCATGGTGATGAAGAAGGCCTCCGGGATGATCTCTCCCCTCCGGCAGGGTGCCGGGAAGAGCTTCAGATCCTCCTCGATCTAGGGATGATGGTGGCAGCGGCTACAGACTGTTTCGTGGAGATCTGATCGGGTATCTAGTGTTTTGGCATCAGGGGGTTTATATAGGCAAAGAGGCGAGGCAGGAGGGAGGCCAGGGCACCTAAAAGTGCAATGGACGTCGCCTAGAGGGGGTGAATAGGATTTTAAAATTATTATGGTTTAGGCTCAAATAAATGCGAATAAACTAACTTTTAATTTATTGAGCACAAAAACTAACCACTAGGTTCACCTAAGTGTACCAACAACCTATGCTAAGCAATACAAGCAACCAGGTGATAGCAAGATATTAATACTTCAAGCATGATGGCTATCACAAAGTAAAGTGCATAAGTAAAAGGCTCGGTTGAGAGATAACCGATGGACGCGGAGACGAAGATTTTTATCCCGAAGTTCACTTCCAAAGAAGCTACGTCTCCGTTGGAGAGGTGCGATGGCGCAATGCTCTCCGAATGCCACAAATGTCTCACCTTGGGGTGTGGTGGCTCGATGCTCACCCAACGCCACACAAGGCCTCTCCCCGGATGCGAAGTCACGCAACTCACCAGCGCCACAAAAGTTTCACCCTATTCTCCCGTGAGCTCGCCACAAAGTCCTACTCACGATCCACTAAGGGACACTTGAGGGCGGTCACCAAAACCCGTACAAGATTGGGGCTATCTCCACAACTCAATTGGAGGCTCCCGGCAACAAAGCCACAAAAGGCTACAACGCCACAAAAGGCCAACAAAGCCACAAAAGGCTACAAGACCACAAAAGGTCACACGAATTCAACAACCCAACGACACAACCGTCTAGGGTTCCAAGAACCCAAGAGAAACAAGCCCACAAGCTTGAACTCACGGAATCTCCGAGGAGAACTCAAACCTATGAAACAAATGCAAGGGCAAGTCCTTCTCTCCCAAATTCCAACAAAGCTACAAAAGCTATTGGAGGAATAAGGGAGGAAGAACACAAGTGGAGAACACAAAACTCTCCAAGATCTAGATCTCAAGGATTTCTTCACAAAGAAGGAATTTGGTTTGGTGGGATTATAGATCTAGATATCCTCTCACTTTTCCCTCAAAAATATGAAAGAATCATGGGAGGGAGAGGGAGTAAATCTCAAATAGGTCAACATTGGTGGGCAAAAACGATCTCAAAAGATGGAGAACCATTGGGGAAGAACCCCCCTTAAATAGGACAAGGAAAAACTGACCGTTTGGGCCAGATTCACGCACCACCGGAACTTCTGGTGAACCACCGGAACTTTCGGTAAATAGAGACTCAAGATACATAAGAAAACATACGTTCACCGGAACTTGGGTCGGAATTTCGGCCGGAACTTCCGCTCAAGCAAAAATGTTGGACAGCATAGCACGAAAACTTCAATACTTTTGATTCCGCACGCCGTTTTTGATGATCTTGGGCTCGCTTTGAAGAGAACGACAAGCTCTACAGGATTATGAAAAGAAACAGCATAGTACAACATGGAAGGATAAAACCAAATTGAGAAAGTTATGACCTCTCTAGAAGCGATGAACCGATAAAACCTCCAAAACCCAAAACATAAGAAGTTGAGCTTGGAAACTCCGATTGGGAAGAAAACAATTTTGATGGAAAGATAACATCCCATCATTAGAGCTTAGAAATAAGCTAAACACAGACGTGTGCATTGCATTCATGCATAGAAAATCTGAATAATTTTCGCGCTTTTGAAAAAACTTATCAAAGTGATTGAAGCTTCTCTCAACTTGATGGAACTGAAGTAGATCATCAAGTTGACTGTGATAAGTTTCAATATGACCTTTGCGAAAACCTTATTTTGGGTAAAGGAGATTTTATCTAAGGGTAGATCAAATGTAATAAAAATTAAACCCTAATACATTGCTTAATGATTAATATTTGATCCTTAAGTGACTATCACATATTATTCATTAAAATAACTCATGAATACCAAGATATGTATATAATTTAAGTAATAGGAATGTAACAACTAAATCTTGAGCTATCTTAATTTCATCTACTTATACCATGAGTATCATGGTAATACCTTACCTTAACTCTTTAGTGAGATTGAGTAGGAAGGAAACCAAGTCAAGATCATTCACCATATATCTTTCTTTCTATATCAATCCTTATCATCTCCATTGGATTCTATTCTAATATCTATTGTTCATCAATGTTGAGTAATCAACTATTGATTCATCAAATCTTAACCTATCAATTCTTGATCTATCAACTCTTGCTCTTACCATAACAATCAATTTAAACATTTAGAGAAAGAAGTAAGACGAGGTAGATGGTAATGCTAGTTATAAATATCATCTATAGGATGGGACTGTTGGAAGTGAATAAGATCAATATGATAATTGATGGAGTTAACTCACTCCTGAAATGATAGAAGAGTTATCTGGACTATATATTTGTATGGTAACCAAGAAGATTATAAGGATGATTATTGAAGATAGTTACCAGGAGTAATCCTATTGGATCAATTAGGTATAGTCAATGAATAATATCTCTTAGTCCAATAGAGATAAATAGAAGATAATTATAATACAACTGTTATGTTGTATGGATGAAAGCCTTGGTTAGCCAACTGGAAACCTAAACCATAAAGGATCAGAGGATTATAAGGATCATGCTTTAGTCACCAAGATTGAATGCTTATATCATGTATAAGTAACATTGGTGGATAGAACATGATTGAACCCTGGTATAAATATGTTATTCTAGGTTAGCCATGACAAGTCACCATGATATGATGTGAAGTTTGAATATAAGATACTGGAGTGAAGTAAATATAAGATAGTATGATTAAGATGATGTTAGAGCAACATTGGATTAAAGAAGTAGTATTTTCCTCTTTGGAAATACTAAGCACTTGAGGTGAAGTAGGATTTGATGTATACATCTATTGAAGTAATATTATCGAAGGATGATAAAGGAAGTATAAGAATGGATTTAGAAGTAACTACTTAGTGGATTAGAGGTTATCATTATTAGGTTAGTTTGGTATAACCCAATTATAGGTGTGAGCAGATTATTAAAAGCTTTAGTGTCAAGCTCATCGGATTTACAAATGGATTTAGAAGAATAAAAGGTGGATAAGAATATTCTTGTGAAGTAAAGCTCATCATGTTAACACCATGATGATGGATAGGGAGAAGTAGTATATTTAGGAAAGGAATTCCTTAATTAGAATCCAAGATTTTGAATTATGAAAGATAGGAATTCTTGGTAAACACTAAACCCTAAATCTATAATCAAGCTTAACATCCATCTCATCTGTTGGATAAATTATTTTATTTTCAAAATGCTTTATAGGAATACTTTCCTATAGCAAATCACTTAAGCACATCTCTGTTATTTCCAATTATCACAACCATATGTGCTTAGGAGTTATCTTTATCAATTCTTTTCCATCAGACATTCTAGATAATAACTTTCTATCTTAAAGGGTGATAGCATTAAAGATCACAAACATAAAGACAATATGTTTAGCCATAAATCTTTACTCACATCAACAAAAGAATATGGGTATATTAGGAACCCTAAACCCTAGAGTAAGCATTTACAATTCAAACCCTAACTCCTATATTATTTATAACAAAATGTATATATCTTGTTGTTCCCTAGATTCATGGGAGTAATATTAACCATATTAATTCATTTGTATATCATACATCAAATAAGGACATATGATCATTATATAAAAATTTCCCTCCAAACTCTAAATTAACTAGAACTAAGTTTTTTAAATAAATAAGGAAATATCATATAATAAATACATGGTTTATTATACAAAGAAAATTAATAACAAAGGCTTCTACACAATATTAAAAAGGATTTATATAAAGAAAATAAAGAAATATAACAATATATATATAATAAAGGTTCACAAAATGATACTTAATACATTTCACTATTGCTATAATCATTTAGAAAATAACTTCTATGAAGAGAGTTTCCAAAACAAATAAAAAACATAAATCTGAAAACAAAACGTAAAATAGATAAGGAAAACAGAAAGAAAAGAAAAAGAGAACCAGGCCCAAGTAGCAGGCCGGCCCAGATTTTGTCCTCTCCTATCTACTGCCCAGCAGCAACAACTTTCCTCCTCCATTCACTTCACCAAGGCCCAACAGAAGCCCGACCCAGATACGGTTTTTTCAACTAAATCCTCATCGTATACCTCTTGCTCATCCCAAAGAAGCTCGCTGTCGATCACGCCGCCGTCGCCCGCTCTAACATACTCGCCCCGCCGCCCGGGAGCTGTGGATAAGAATACAGACGTCGTCCTCTCTCTCTCTCTCCCCATACCTATCTCTCTTGGTCTCGTTTCCCCTAGCGTTTTTCCCCTTCCACCAAAACCCTAACCCACCATGGCCTCGAGCTAGAGCTCGCCTCCGGCCTCCCCTTTCCATTATGAGGCCACCACCGAGACTGCGATGCTCAACTTCATCATTTGCCCCAAAGCGCGCTAGTCAAGGAGTTCACTAACTTCAGGATTTGAGCCGTCTTCCCCGACACCGACGCCGTTCGCCGACGTCAATCGTTGCCGTTTCTAGCTGCACCTCGACTCTACGACTTCTCCTCTGCGCTCACGGTGAGATGGTGGTACCCTAGGACCCTTCCCTTCCTCCCATCCCTCTCTGGTTCGCTCCAGCCTCGGGCGCCGCCGTGCGGTCTCTGCTCTGGTCACTGCCGACGAGGCTCCCGGCCACACAAAGACCCTACGCCACCCTAGTTAGGTTGCCCTTGTTTATACGCTACCGATCCGTGAACGTGTGCATCCACGCGCGTGCCGTAGCACAGCCACTGGGTGGTCCCCGGCGCCGTCCACCGTCCACCGTGCCGGTTAGCGCGAGTCAACTCGATGCGGGCCCCGTCGTTGAGGTGGCTTGCTGATGTGGCATAGACCCCACTAGTCAGTGTCTGGGGTAAGAATGGGCCTAGTGAAAAAACTGTTCACCCCATGCTGACATCAACATTACATCATGAACTATTTAGTTTATTATTTCTAGAAATTAAATAAAATGATTCAATCTTATAAAATCAATAACTTTTGTTTTATAATTCAGAAAATTAGGTTTAATATATGAAAATTTTCAGAAAAATAAAATCTATAAGTTAAACTATTATCAAATATTATTATGATAATTATTTAAATAAATATTATTTAATAAAGGTTTTATAAGTAATAAAACTTAGATAATTCATATTGTAATATTGGTAAATATTAAAATATAAATAAAATACCAAAAATCTTAGAGAAATAAAATAAATACTCTAAAACTATAATCATACATTATTATTTCACTTAAATAAGTATTTATTATTTATAAAGTGATAAACCTTATAAAAATCATATCCTATTATTTATAAATCACAAATATAAATGTAATATACCAATGATCACAAAAATAATACCTACATGTTAAAAATATGATATTCCACTTTAGAGGTAAATAAACATTTGAACAATTTAATAACTTGAATTTAAACTTATTTCCTTAATGATAATTCATATAAGGGTAAATAAAAATTGCTAAGAATTCAAAAAATTAGCTAATTGAGTCTAATAAATAGTATTAGTCTTAAATGGTGATAATATGAAGTCAAAATGGTTCAACACATTTTAAAATACAAGTTTATTGAATTATCATTCAACCATATGTGTAGTTTATTTTCTAAAAAGATCTATATAAAGTATAAAATCTTCAAGAATAATTTGGGATTAAACAAAACCTTTTTACTTACCTCAACCACAAGTTTATAAACAAATCAAAACCCTATAGTGAAACCATAAGTAGTGAAGTAATGTGATTTCCCTGATTACCAATTATAACCATTCATTCATAAAAAGATAAATGATTATATTCCATTATAAAATCAAGAAACCACTACACCAAATAAAAGTATAACCATTCTTAAGTAACTTTAAGGAAACATTATAAAGTACACAAGGTACAAATAACATAAGCAATATACCTTAGATCCATCTATGTCTTTAAAGTTAACTTTAGTCTACAAGACTTTAAGTATAATGCTAAAGACCTTATTATGTGTTTTATAGTTAACTTTGGTATGTTATAATTAAGTTATAAAGCATCTCAAGTCCAGACTATTCAAGCAAGCATAAACAATATCAATCACATTCTATCAACCATATTCCAAAAAACTATTAGAATTGTTTACACCTTAATAAATAAATATTTTCTTCAAAAGTTATTTGTTTTGCCACTTTAGTCAACATATGACAATTAATCATAATCACATTACTTTATACTTTACTTGTATACTTAGGATTGATAACACTTAAGTTCTTTAAAGTGACATTACTTGTAAAGTAAAAATTTCAAGATAAATAATTATAGTATAAGCAATCTTGAGTAGCATTTCACATTTGTGTGTATCTCATTGTTTTATGATTTTATAATTACATGATGTTCACACACACTCACAAGCCTTAATAAGAAGCACAAGTGTGAAACTTAATCTAAAAAGGCAACACATTCCAAAGAAACCATTTCCAGAATCCAAACCCTAGAACAACGTTTATCCCGGGATTCGAGTTTATCAATTTGCATTACATTACTTATGCGTAAAAGCATCTTTCATCTTTAAACATTAGTCCTTACCGGACCAATGATGCTGATTCCATATATTGGATCTTATATTGTCTCGAAGATCATGAGGGCATAATCTTGCAATCACAAAAGGCAAGTTCACACTTGCTCATGTCCTTTGATTATTTTCTGTAAAGTACTTTGCAAATCCTGTGTTGTCATCACCTGAATTTGAAAAAGGTCAGAAAACACTATTTTCATAATAATATGATTATAGGTTATTTACCATGAGGTAATAACCTACTATGAAAGTTCCGGTGGTAAAGGAACATATTATCTAGGACTTAACAACCAATGTCGCCAGTGATTCTTGCAACGTATATCACGCATTAACCATGAGATTTGGAATGGGACAAAGAAGTCAGTTGTATCTTCTTCCTCTCGCATGTAGCCGGATGTGCAGGTCGTGGCTGTTATCACTCGTAGCATGCATATTAATTGGTAATTCATAGAGGATATGTAGCATATGGGTGAGAACCCTAACGTCCCATGATTGTTCTGGCATCTAACGGTCTGTACAAACCATTGCCGTAATTCAATGTGTGGGCATGGTGTACACCAAGGAGGCATGCGAGGTCGTGAAGGGGGCAGTGATTGTCTTGGATCATCTACTAGGCCCCACACCATAGGAAGTGTGGACGGGAAAGATCGTCCGATTGTGCAACAAGGATTTGACCTCTCATGGGTAAAGTAATGCACCTCTGTAGACTGTAAGAACTGTAACTTGTTACTCCCTGTTCCGGGAAGGAGCTGCGAACGCGGCAGGAAAGGAACTCCATGAAAGTTCTGGTAAACCCGTGAAGTCTGATGGACATAGATTTTCAGAATAAAAGCAACCTTTGAAGAAATATTTACGAAAACCTGCATTGCCTATGACCTATGGTCTGTGGCTGTAGATATAGTGCATCAAACACTCCTTTTCTAGTGAACTTGCTGAGTACGCTCGTACTCAACGTATATTCTTAACCCTTGCTAGATTCTGAAGCCATTAAGACGACGTCTACATCAAGTTATGCTCCAGGAATCATCATTAAAAGCTAAAGATCTTCAATGAAGTCAAGAAAGTCAACATATAAATCAACTCAAATGAAGACGAAGTTACTGATTAGATAGGAATATAATATCTAGCCATAGAACCTATTTCTGTAGCATATTGCAATAGCAGCAATGCTAGACCATTAGTTAAAATACTAGTCTTAATAGTATGATAGTTTTTGAGTTGATTATTTCTGATTCTTCTTTGTAAGAAGTTTCTTTCTCTCTCTTTAACCTAGAGTGTTCTCTGGATCTTGTGTAAAGAGTTGAGTTGTAACCTATAGTCATGTCTTGGACCTGCTGTGTTTCTGTTGTACCACTCTGAGGGATGTAATACTAATGAACGGTGTTTCATTGGTGTTATATCAACGACTATAGTGTACTACATCATGTAGTGGTATGCTGGGTCACCGCAAACCTCTTCTTTGAGCTTGTGTTCATCACTCCATGATCACGAGGATGAAAAGCTTCAAGCATGAGATCTTCTAGAGATGGCGCATCTTGAGCTTTCCGTTCTTAATCCCTTCTTGAGGTTGATCCATCTTGATGCAACTCTTTGCACTTGTCTTGATCAACCTTAAAGCTACTTGTTTCTTCATGAATCCAATGGCACAAAGCCCTTGGACATTTGTTCATCTTTCAACCTTGAGACCAACACATGGCCCAATCAATGCCAATGGACAAACCTACAAGTGAAACTCAATTTACACATTAGTCCATAGAGATTGTCATTAATTACCAAAACCACACATGGGGGCATACATGCCCATTCAGCGCCAACACCATAGGGCAGCGTGCCCTAGGGTGGGATCGTGTGGCCCTAGGTGTGGCGGCCCTGCAGCCCCCCTTCGGTCGCCCTTCATTCTCTATGTTCTCCTCGGTGAAATATTGAGTTTGGATTTTGTCCCATCCAATTCTGAGAATATTTCCTTACTAGCTTTTCTGAAACCAAAAATAGCAGAAAACAGGCAACTAGCACTATGGCATCTTGTTAATAGGTTAGTCCCAAAAAATGTATAAAAATACCTCAAAGTGTAGATAAAGCATAGAAAAGTGAATACTAAACAAGCATGGAACATCAAAAATTATAGATACGTTTACGACGTATCAAGCATCCCCAAGCTTAACTCCTACTCGTCCTCGAGTAGGTAAGTGATAAAAGAATAATTTTCAAGGTGACATGCACCATCACAATCAAACCATTTGCAAGCATTGAAAGCTGGAATCAAAGTAATATAAAAATGAGAAATAAAGATGAAGTTCTACCAATAAGACAAAGCAACTATGCTGCAACATGAAAGGATACAAACAAAGATTCGTGAATAACAATGCATCGAGAGACGTTTGTTTGTTTCACACATAGAAAACATAGCATAGTGGCATTCAGCTTGTCCCTCATGGAGTAGCAAAACATAAATGCATAGGACACCTTCAAAGTTCATAAGGGTGACTAGATACAAATAGTTCAAGAACAAGCAATATCAACATTATGAATCAATCAAGAAGTTTTGGGACAATGCACATAGAACTAAGAATGACAACTATGCTCTCTTAATTGGTGCCTAAGGATAGAAGGTGGAGACTCAATATAAAAGTGGAAGAAAGGCCCTTCATAAAGGGAGGCAGGGATTTCAAGTTTCATAAGCTTCCAAAAATTATGGTACTTGTTAGCTTTCAGCTCTCATTGCCCCTATCATAAGCATCTTGAAGTGATTAAGGTTAAAGTGAACAAAATATGGAGTATATGCTTGACAAAGTATAAGTTGGCAATCTCATGTCCCTTGAGTATGAGGGCCGTTCCTCGTGCTACTCAACTTTAGTTACCGGTAAGTTCTTGTGATAGTAAGTACATGTGTATCATACAGAACCGCCAACGGGGTACCCCTTGCCCCATGACACAGGAGCTATCCCATATCAAAATGACAAGGCAACATACAATGAGAATCTCAACAATCTTCTTATTTACCATGGGAAAATGGTGATTTTTTCTCTTCTTTCCTATTTTTTTCTTTTTCTTAATCTCTTTTTACTATCTCTCTCTTTTTTATAAGAAGAATGCTTCATAGATTGCTCACTATAGATATGCTACAAGTTTCCACCATGATTAGGCATGGATTAGGCTAGCGGCCCAGGCATTTCTCTAACACACATACATAACTCCATGGACTTACAAGCTCCCCTTTTATTTCACACTGCCGACATCCATAAACAAAATAGCATGATATCAACTGGGTAGATATTTACAGGTGTTGAAAGCGTTCCCCGTGACAGCACGGTTCTGCTAATTCCCAACGTATAAGTGCAAACATATACAACATAGATGACACAATGGTTCAAGTTTATTAGGGGAAAAAATAAAGTGCACCATCAAGTTTGTGATATCTTTAGTCACTAATTTTCACATAACAAGTTTAATTTGGAAGATAGACAAAAAAAGAATATACTTGGAATGGTGTAACATAGTGCACACTTTGGAATAACTTGGTTTATTGGTAGTTGGATGCATGAGTAGAGCTTACTCAATACAAGTGGAGGCTAGCAAAAGACTGGGAGCGACCAACTAAGAGAGCAATAATGGACATAATCATGTAGAGAGACAAAACATTATAAATCAAAGCATAAAGTGGTACCACAAGTCAAAAACTAAATGATCATAGAGGCTAAGGTGACTGGTTCATAGTCATAACATGGTGTGAGCATGTGCCAAGTCAACCCAAACAAAACATCAAAGGAGAATACCACAATACTATGATATTGTATGCTAAAACAACGCATGATTCTTTCAAGGCACATTAAGCAATCTCAATTTTTTAGAACAAGTAATGCTACAACAATAATCACTAAGCATAAGGTTAAAACAACATCTAGCATGAAATGATAGACTCTAGACCACAGTCAAAGCAAGCTCCCTTCTGTACTACTATAAGCAAGAAATTTCTACTCCTTTCCAACGCCAATCAACTTATTTGAAACAACACAGCGAAAGCGGGGGTCCAAATACTTTATTCAAGCAAACCAAACAAATGAAAACCAAAAATAAAAAATAAGACGCTCCAAGAACAACACAAAAGTGCATGAAACAGTAAAAACGAAGTGTCTAGAAAGACCTGAGATTTTTATTGATGAAGAAGGGGGTGCCTTGGGCATCCCCAAGCTTTGATGCTTGTAACTCTTGAATATTTCTTGGGGTGACACGGGGTGGCATCCCCAAGCTTGATATTTTGTCCATTCTTCATCTCATTACATCATTCTTTCTTTACACTTGAAAATTTTCCTTCATACAAAACTTCACACAATCTTCATTAGCAACATTAGTGCATTCAAAAGATAATAAACCTTTGGGGTTTAGTTTTAAAACAACAAAACTTTCATTAAAAACACAAGCTACTGTAGCAATTCCCTCAGCAAGCTCAATTTACCCAAGATAAATCAAAAGGAAATCAATAAAGAGGCAAATGCAAATAATGGCAGAAATCTGTCAAAACAGACCAGCAGGTAAAAACCGATTTTTTTGAAGACCTTCTGTTGCTCAAATAAAAAACTGTTGAACTAACGAAAGTTATATAACAACCTGGGGAATTTATTCAGAAAATTATAGCTCAATAGGCCTAACAGAGATTTTTCACGATTTTTTACAGTGAAGCACAAAAATCTGTTTCGGGACAGCACTTCCCCAAATCTTACTTCCCTCTCATTAGAGGTTATTCTTGGTACAAAAAACAAAATAAAAAGGATAAGGAGAGTTTATTACAGAAGTAGTAACTTCCAAGACTCAATAAAACTATTGGGTTATCTCCCAAGAAGTACTTTTCTTTAACGCCTTTAAGTTAGGCACATAAAGATGCTCACATAAGAAATATGAATTGAAGTAAAAGAGAGCATCAAGAAGCAAATTCAAAACACATTTAAGACTAACCCACTTCCTATGCATTCTTGTAAGAAAATAAATCAAAGAATCACATAGTAACAAGAATGGGTAGATAAAACAAGAGCAACTTCAAAACTTTTAGCACATAGAGAGGTGTTTCGATACAATAAAAACTTGTACAACCATATTTTCCTCTCTCATAATAATTTTTAGTAGCCTCATGAATAAACTCAACAATATAACTATCACATAAAGCATTCTTTTCATGATCTACAAACTTATAATTTTTATCAAGCTCAAAAATAGTGGGATTAAAACCTTCAAACCCACTTTTAACAATTTTATAACATGATGACTGATCACTCTCAAGAGGTATGGGGTTCCAAGATAAAGTCAAAAACCCTCCAATCTCACTTTTAATAATAGTACAATTAATATTATCAACCAATATAGGACCATTATATAGAGCTTTATCATAAACATTTTCTAAGCAAAACTCTTTAGTACCATGCATTTCAAAGTAAGGGACAAATAAAGGATTATCATGGATAACAGGACCATAATTATTATCACAAGTTTTACCCATAGTAGACATTTCAAAAGAATCCACAGGAGCATAACATTCATCCTCCTTTGGTAGGCATGGGAGACAATCAAATAATGTAAGGGATAAAGAGTTACTCTCATTAGAAGGTAAGCATGGGTAGCTAATCCATCTTCCTCCTTTTGTTCATCACTCTCCCCCTCTTTTTCATCTAATGAGCTTCTAGTTTCAGCAATTTCTTCTTCCATAGGCTCCTGCAAGGCATTAGTCTCTTCTGTTTGTGGAAAGCATCTATTAATATATTCAATAATATAGCCATTTTCTTCCTTGTAATTATCAAAGCAAAATTTAAGTATATCATAAACCTCATATTTATAAGGTGAATCATCAGTATTTTCAAGCAAACTAGCAATTTCAAATGAACCCTTCCAAGCAATAAATTCTTCAATTTGTTCCACATCATAAAAGTCATAATTTCCTTTAACATAAGAAGATATGGTAACATTATCATTATACTCACATGGAAAAGGGTGGTGTTTATACCTCCTACATCAACAAGATTTATCAAGGCAATAAGTAACATTATAAGTAGAGCACACGTTTCTAGCAATGGTATTCAATTTATCAATTTGTTCCCATAAGCGTTTCCCTTTTTGTGACAAGTGGTGTTCCTTATAATAATATTTTTATTCTTCCATGAACCCACCTTGCCAATAAGAACTAGTTTCAAAGAAACCAACAATTGATAGAAAGCATGACAAAGCAAGGCAATAACAGACCAACAACTATAGTAGGGACTAATATTTTTGTGTTTTTGATAAGAAGAAGCAAACCAAACAAAACTAATTTTTTTGTATTTTTGAAAAGTAGAAATAAGCAAAACAAAGCAAAAGAAACTAAGCAAAACAAAAAAAAGTAAAGAGAATGGATGTGAAGGACTCCCCTTGTGAAGTTGTCCTTAACTCCCCGGCAACGGCGCCAGAAAACGTCTTGATGCGGCTCAGATCACTATAGAGCTTCGTTGGGAAACCCCAGGAGGAAGGTATGATGAGAACAGCAGTAAGTCTTCCCTTAGTTATGAAACCAAGGTTATTGAACCAGTAGGAGGAAGGAAACGACTCCAAGGTGTTGCTAACAACTTGGAACCTGCACAACACAAACTCATGACTTTGCCCCAACGTACAGTGAGGTTGTCAATCTCACCGGTTTGCTGAAAACAAAGGGTTAAATGTATGGTGTGGAAGGTAATGATTGCTTGCAGAAAGTAAACAGTAACATTGGATGATGTATCAATGGTAAAGATTGGACCGGGGTCTTCACTATATGTGTTCTCCTTAAGATAGATAACATAACATGCTGGGTAAACAAATTACAGCGGGGCAATTGACAGGACTGAGCAAGGCATAAGAATGCAATACTAAACATTCATGATCCTATGAGATTTGATTGGGGATTACAACAATATACATAGACCGCCATCCAACTGCATCTATGACTAGTAATCCACCTTCAGGTTATCATCCGAACCCCCTCCGGTATTAAGTTGCAAGCAACGGATAACTGCTTTAAGCAATGTGTGTAAAGTAAATAATACAATTGTTCCATGAATAAGAGATTGTTGTTTTCTCCCTAGTAGCAACATGATACGTCGGAAACGTATCTATAATTTTTTATGCTCCATGCTTGTTTAGTATCTACTTTTCTTTGCTTTCTCTACACTATGAGGTGCTTTTTACATGTTTTCTGGTACTAACCTATTAACAAGTTGCCACAGTTCCAGTTGCCTGTTTTCTGCTGTTTTTGGTTCTAGAAAAGTTAGTAAAGAAATATTCTCGGAACTAGACAAGACAAACATCAAAGTCAATAACTTTCCGTGGGGAATAAGAAGTCCAGAGGGGAGCCGGAGAGGCGGGCCAGGGCAGCCAAACCCCCCCTAGGCGCGGCCAGGGGTGGGCTCGTGCCTGGGAGGGGTGTGGACCCTCTGGCCGCCTCCTCGGCCTCCCCCTTCTCATATAAGAAGCCCACGATGCAGAAACCCTAAGTTCCCGATCAAATCTCCACGAAACCTTCTATAGCCGCTGCCACCGTCGTCCCTAGATCGGGGGGATCTGAAGTTCTTCCCGACACCCTGCCGGAGGGGAGATCATCCCGGAGGCCTTCTCTCTGGTATGATGCGTGAGTAGTTCCACCTTGGACTATGGGTCCATGTAGTAGCTAGATGGTTGTATCTCCTCCTTGTGCTTTCATGTATAGATCTTGTGAGCTCCATTGATGATCAAGATCTAATCTATTTGTAATCATGCATGTTGTGTTTGCGGGGATCCGATGGATATTGAGATTATTATGTTGGTTTGATTAATGGTTTTGTCTTTATGATTCTATCATGTCTATGTTTTTTGTGATCTTGAATGCTCTCCATTGTTAGTAGCTATCTTGTCCAAGTAGTTGCTAGTGACTCCAAGATGGGGTATTTATGCTCGATAGTGGGTTCATGCCTCTAGTTTCCAAGGGAAGTGACAATAATCTCTTCGGTTGTAGATGTGTTGTTTCTACTAGGGAGAAAACAATGGTCTCTTGTTCATGGAACATGTGGACTGTGTACCTTACACACTTTGATTAAAGAAGTTGTCTTTTGCTTGCAACTTAATACTGGAGGGGGTTCGGATGATAACTGAAGGTGGACTTCTAGTCATAGATGCAGTTGGATGGAGGTCTATGTATATTGTCATATTGCCCAATCGAATATCATAGGATCTTTCTGACTAGTAATTGCATTGTTATGCCTTGCTCAGTTCCTGTCAATTGCCCTGCTGTAATTTGTTTACCCTTCATGCCATGTTATTTATCTAAGGAGAGCACCTCTAGTGAACTATGGACCCCGGTCCAATATTTACCATTGATACACCTTCCACTATTACTTGTTTACTTGCTACAAACCATTACCTTCCACACCATATGTTTAATCCTTTGTTACAGCAAACCGGTGAGCTTGACAACCTCACTAATTCGTTGGGGCAAAGTCTTGAGTTTGTGTTGTGCAGGTCTCTGCGTTGCTAGCAACACCTGTGTGACATTTCCTTCCTCCTACTGGTTCGATAACCTCGGTTTCTTACTGAGGGAAAACTTGCTTCTGTGCTGCTTCACACCTTGCTCTTGGGGTTCCCAACGAAGCGCTCCTACATCAACTCAGCGCTGCATCAAGCTTTTCTGGCACCGTTGCCGGGGAGGCTAAGGACGTCTTCACTAGGGGAGTGCTCCACTTCCTCTCTCTTTACTTTGTTTTTAGTTTGCTTTGTTTCTTTTGCTTGGTTTTGTTTGCCTCTTTCCAAAAAAACCCAAAATAAATTAGTCTAGCTTGGTATGCTTTCTTTATTCAAAAACACAAAAAAATTAGTTCCTACTCTAGTTACCACCTCGTTCTAGCTCACCATGTTACTCCCCAAGTTCACCCTGAAGAACCTTTCTATAGGTAGTGGCTCCATAATTGGGAAAGATAATATTGAAGAATTCTTTAATTATGTTAGCAAGCATGAGGATATTGAGGATAAATCTATAGCAGAGCTTGCTCCTAATTATGAAATTTCTTCAGCTTCTTTAGTTCATATGTTGGAGGCTAGGTTTTTTAGCCTTAACCCCATGATGCAAATTTTGTTCTTAAAACTAAAAGAAGAAAAGAATGATGAAAAGAGAGATTTTATTCTTGAAACTTTACTCAAAGAGTTTCATGATGTTGCTAGGGAAGACAAAAAGGTCTTTGAGCGTTTCAATATGATAGGATCATGTGTAGATGTTGTGGGTACTTCAGATAAAACAAAGCCTAGAGATGAATTTAAGATACCCATACCTTTTAAGCTTGTTGGTATGCATGAGGCCTTTGAAAAGAATTTTGATTGGATTGTTCCTGAAAATCCTTTTGATGAAAGTAGTGAACCAAAGAAAGATTAGAAAAGATCCTCCAAAACCCATTTGGATGAGATACCTCTCATAGTTGAAGACTTTGCAAGTATTGATCTCAATTCTTCATTTGAAAATACTTGATTCTTCTTGCTTCTTGTGCCTAACTTAAAGGCGTTAAAGAAAAGTACTTGTTGGGAGATAACCCAAGAGTTTCCTTGAGTATTGGGAGTTATTAATTCATTAATGACCTCTTCTTATCCTTTTTGTTTGCTTTTTGTGCCAAGAATGACCTCTAATGAGAGGGAAGTAAGATTTGGGGAGTTGCTGTCCCGAAACAGATTTCTGTCCTCCACCAAACAAAATTCGTGTGGAGTTTATGTAACTCTGATTAAGCTCAAAATTTACGAGTACATCCCACAGTATGTTATCTAACTTTCGTTAGTTCAACACTTTTTGATTTGAGTAACAGAAGATGTTCGAAAAAATCTGTTTCTACCTGCTGGTCTGTTTTGACAGATTTCTGCCATTATTTGCATTTGCTTTTTATTGATTCCTTTTTTGGGTTCTTTTTGGGAAATTGAGATTTTTGAAGGAGTTACTACAGTATCTTATGTTTTTAGTGAAAAGCCTTGATGTTCGAAAGATTTGCCAAAGGTCTAATATCTTTTGAATACACTAATGCTGCTAATGAAGATTGTGTGAAGTTTTTGTATGAAGAAAAAAAATTCAGGTGTAGAGAGAGAATGATGTAATGAGACGAAGAATGGACAAAAGATCAAGATTGGGGATTCCACCATGGTGTCACCCCAATAAATATCCAAGAGGTACAAGCATCAAAGCTTGGGGATGCCCAAGGCATCCCCTTCTTCATTAATAAAAAGCTCAGGTCTGTCTAGACACTTCGTTTTTATTGTTTCATGCACAGTTGTGTTGTTCTTGGAGCGTCTTAGTTTTCGTTTGCTTTGCTTAGGTTGTTTAGTTTGCTTGAATAAAGTAGTTTGGACCCCCTTTCTCGCTGTGTTGTTTTGCAAATAAGTTTGCTTGGTGTTGGAAAGGAGTAGTAAGTTCTTGCTTGTAAGTGCAAGAGGAGCTTGCATTGACTGTGACTTAGACTTTAGCATGACATGCTAGGTGTTGTTTTGGCATTATGCTTAGTGATTATTGCTGTAGCATGTCTTGTTCGAAGCAATTGGGATTGCTTAGTGTGCCTTGAAGAAACTATGCATTGTTTTAGCATGCAAAAGCATAGTATTGTGGTATTCTCCTTTGATGCTTTGTTTGGGTTTACTTGGCACATGCTCACACCATGTTATGAATTTCACAAGTAACCATATCCTCTATGATCATTTAGTCCTTGACTTGTAGTACCACTCTGTGCTTTGATTAGTAATGCTTTGTTGCACTGCATGATTATGGCCATTATTGCTCTCTTAGTTGGTTGCTCCTAGTCTTTTGCTAGCCTCCACTTATATGAGTAAGCTCTAATCATGCTTCCAACTCCCAAGAAACCAACTTTTTCCAAAGTGTCCACTATAAACTCCTATGCATGGTGTGTTACACCATTCCAAGTATATTCTTGTTTTCAGCTATCTTCCAGTTAAAAATTCTCTTTGTTATGTGAAAACTTAGTGATTAAAGCCCTCACAAACTTGATGGCACACTTTATATTCCTTGCCCCTAATAAACTTGAACCATTGTGTCATCTATGTTGTATATGCTTGCACTTATACATTGGAATTAGCAGAACCGTGTTGTCACGGGGATCATTTTCAACATTGCACTTGTACTTTTGATATCATGCTCTTTTGTCTATGGATGTCACCAGTGTGAAATAAAGAGGGAACTTGTAATTCCATGGAGTTTGTATCCTGTGTTAGAGAAACGCCTGGGCCACTAGCCTAAGCCATGCCTAATCATGGTGGAAACTTGCAGCATCACCATAGTGACATCTATGAAGCATTCTTCTTATAAAAAAAGCCACATTGAGAAAAGAGGAAAGAGAGAAAAAAGCACCATATTCCCATGGTAAATTAGAAGATTGCTGAGATGCTCATTGCCTGCTTGCCTTGTAATTTTGGTTATGGGATAGCTCATGTACCATGTGCAAGGGGTACCCCGTTGGCGGTTCTCAATGATATGCAAATACTTACAATGACAAGAACTTATAGGTGACTAAAGTTGAGTAGCATGAGGTGTGGCCCTCGTACTCAAGGGACTTGAGATTGCCAATTTATACTTCGTCAAGCATATACTCCATCTTTGTTCACAATCTCTTCAAGATGCTTATGATAGCGGAAATGAGGGTTGAAAGCTAAGAAGTACCATGATTTTTGGAAGCTCTTTTTGAAACTTGAAATCCATGCTTCCTTTACAAAAAGGATTTTCTTCCACCATTATTGAGTCTCCACCTTCTACCTTTAGGCACCATTAAGAGAGCATAGTTGTCATTCTATGTGTAGTGTTCCAAAGCTTTTTGATTGATTCATATTATGATATTACTTGTTCTTGTGCTATTTGTTTCTAGTCACCCTTGTGAACTTTGAAGGTGTCCTATGCATCTATATTGCCACTCTATGAGGGACAAGCTGATTGCCACTATGCTATGTTTTCTGTATGTGAAACAAACAAATGATTTTCAATGCATGTTATTCATGATCTATGTTTGTAGCTTGTCATGTTGCATGCATAGTTACTATGTCCTATTGTTAGAACTCCATCTTTCAAGCACATGTTTAGAGTTCTTTGATCCCAGCTTTCAATGCTTGCAAATGGTTGGATATTTATTGTGAGGGTACATGTCACCTCAAAAATTATTCTTTTTATCACTTACCTACTCGAGGACGAGCAGGAGTTAAGCTTGGGGATGCTTGATACGTCGGAAACATATCTATAATTTTTTATGCTCCATGCTTGTTTAGTACTTTTCTTTGCTTTGTCTACACTTTGAGGTGCTTTTTACATGTTTTCTGGTACTAACCTATTAGCAAGTTGCCACAGTGCCAGTTGCTTGTTTTCTGCTGTTTTTGGTTCCAGAAAAGTTATTAAAGAAATATTCTTGGAATTGGACGGGACAAACGTCAAAGTAAATAATTTTCCGTGGGGAACAAGAAGTCCAGAGGGGAGCCGGAGAGGCGGGCTAGGGCAGCCAAACCCCCCCTAGGCGAGGCCAGGGTGGGCACGTGCCTGGGAGCTTTGTGGCCCCTCTGGACGCCTCCTCGGCCTCCCCCTTCGCCTATAAGAAGCCCATGATGCAGAAACTCTAAGTACCCGATCAAATATCCACGAAACCTTCTGTAGCCACTGCCACCGTTGTCCCTAGATCGGGTGGGATCTGAAGTTCTTCCCGGATGCCTTCTCTCCGGTATGATGCGTGAGTAGTTCCACGTTAGACTATGGGTCCATGTAGTATCTAGATGGTTGTATCTCCTCCTTGTGATTTCATGTATATATCTTGTGAGCTCCATTCATGATCAAGATCTAATCTATTTGTAATCATGCATGTTGTGTTTGCGGGGATCCGATGGATATTGAGATTATTATGTTGGTTTGACTAATGGTTTTGTCTTTATGATTCTATCATGTCTGTGTTGTTTGTGATCTTGCATGCTCTCCGTTGTTAGTAGCTATCTTGGCCAAGTAGTTGCTAGTGACTCCAAGAGGGGTTATTTATGCTCGATAGTGGGTTCATGCATCTAGTTTCCAAGGGAAGTGACAATAATCTCTTCGGTTGTAGATGTGCTGTTGCTACTAGGGAGAAAGCAACGTTCTCTTGTTCATGGAACATGTGGACTGTTTACCTTACACACTTTGCTTAAAGCAGTTGTCTGTTGCTTGCAACTTAATACTGGAGGGGGTTCGGATGATAACCTGAAGGTGGACTTCTAGTCATAGATGTAGTTGGATGGCGGTCTATGTATATTGTTGTATTGTCCAATCGAATATCATAGGATCTTTCTGACTAGTTATGCCTTGCTCAATTCCTGTCAATTTCCCTGCTGTAATTTTTTTACCCTTCATGCCATGTTGTTTATCTAAGGAGAGCACCTCTAGTGAACTATGGACCCCGGTCCAATCTTTACCATTGATACACCTTCCACTGTTACTTTTTTACTTGTTGCAAACCATTAACTTCCACACCATACGTTTAATCCTTTGTTACAGCAAACCGGTGAGCTTGACAACCTCACTGGTTCGTTGGGGCAAAGTCTTGAGTTTGTGTTGTGCAGGTCTCTGCATTGCTAGCAACACCTGTGTGACTTTCCTTCCTCATACTGGTTCGATAACCTCGGTTTCTTACTGAGGGAAAACTTGCTGCTATGCTTCTTCACACCTTGCTCTTGGGGTTCCCAACGAAGCGCTCCTACATCAACTCAGCGCCGCATCACAACATCACATCTACAACCTTAGAGATTTCTGTCACTTCCCCAAATTCAATAGAGGCATGAACCCACTATCGAGCATAAATACTCCCTCTTGGAGTCACTAGCATCTACGTGGCCAAGATAGCTACTAGAAATGGAGAGCATGCAAGATCTCAAACAACACAGACATGATAGAATCAATAATCATAAGACATGATCGAATCAATAATCAATTTGACATAGTAATCTCAATATCCATCGGATCCCCACAAACACAACATGCATGATTACAAATAGATGATATTGATCATGAACGGAGCTCACAAGATCTAAACATGATAGCACAAATTGAAAGGATACGGATGTCGCCTAGAGGGGGGGTGAATAGGCGATTAAAACTTTTCCTAGAGTGGCTCAACAAAGGCGGAATAAAACTAGTGTTTACTTTGTAAAGCACAACCTAGAACAACTAAGGTTCACCTATGTGCACCAGCAACTTATGCTAAGAAATATAAGCAACAAAGTGATAGCAAGATATATATTACTTCAAGCACGAAGGCTATCACAATGTAAAGTGCATAAGTAAAGAGCTCAGGTATAGAGATAACCGAGGCACGCGGGGACAACGATATTTTACCGAGTTCCTCCCAACATGGAGTACGTCTTGTTTGGAGAGGGGGTGTTATCAAACCACCAACGCCACAAAAGGCCTCCCTTATTCTCCGGTGAATCTCACCCCAATGGGATCGATCCACGCATCCACTATCGGTGCACTTGTCGGTGGCAACCGGAACCTCTCACAAGGTTGGGGCACTTCTCCACAACTTAATTGGAGGCTCCCAACAAACGCCACCAAGGACACAATGCCACCAAGGCCACAACCTGCAATACCAACAAACCGTCTAGGGTTCCAAGAACCCAAGAGTAAAAAGCTTCTCAACTTTCACTCACCAAATCCTCCGGGGAGAACTCAAACCGATGCACCAAATGCAATGGCAAGAACACAAGTAGTGCTCAAATCCTTCTCTGACAAATTCCAACAAAGCTACAAAAGCTACAAAAGACTCCAAGATCTAGATCCCAAGATGTTCCCCTCACTTAGAGGAGAGATGGATTGGTGGGATTGTAGATCTAGATCTCCTCTTTCAAATCCCTAAAGTATATGCAAGAATCAAGGGAGGGATTAAAGGGGGAGCAAGATCAAGAGGGTCAAGAATGAAGGAGAAAGCCTGTAAAACTCGAGCAGTTGCATTGGGGAAGAAGGGCCCCTTTTTATAGGCCCACAGATTTCTGACCGTTTTCTACCCGTTGGAGAAAAGTCAGACCTAAGACTCCGGTCTACACCGGAGATTCCAGCCCATTCTCCAGACCAGCCTTCGGACCGCCCATCTGAATGACCTGGGCCATCCAAGACCCAACAAGACCGGAGACTCCGGTCTTCCAACACCGGAGACTCTGGACTGAGGAAACACCAGAGACTCCGGGGTAGCCTCCGGACCTGGCTCCGGACCCCCATACAGTATGTCCCAGCCCTGATTCTGAAGTCACCACCGGAGACACATCCGGAAACTCCGGACCACACCGGAGACTCCGGTCTGGACCAAATAAGAGGCAAACTTCAAATGGCGATATCTAGAGTTTGGAAACTCCGATTGACCCGAAACCAAATTTGTTGGAAAGAGGACAACAAGGGCTACCCAACAAAAAGTGGAAATATTGGATATCACCAAGAGAGAACATTTCATGTATTATAATGTGAGATACCTCTCTTGGTGAGAAACCGTAAAACCTTAAAGATCAAAAACGCAATATGATATAAAAGGGAAATCCGTTTTTGATGAACTAGAGCTTGTTATGAATATTACCACAAGCTCTAGAACCTCACATGGATAAGATCCAAATAACAACCAAGAAAGGATGATGCTAAGTATGCAAAGGTTTGAGCTCTCTCTGAACAATATGATCGAGTTACTCACTTGGGAGCCCCTCTTGATATTACGGTTATCTATCCTATAAACCGGTCTCCCCAACTAACACCACAAGACCGGTAAGAAAGAAACCCTATCAATATCATACCTTTGCCTTGCGCATATTCCACCTGATCTTGATGTATACGATCTTGTCCTTATCAAGATGGAACACCTTTCTTGATTTCTCTTGTATGCACTTGCTTGATGAAGACTTGCAAGTAACTTCCCCATACAACATGGGGAAACCTTTACTTTGACCTTGTCTTCATCGATCCATGATCACCGAGGATGGCAAGCATTAAGCATGAGATCTTCTAGATATTGCACATATTTAGCTTGCACATCATTTATTATTTTCTTCATTATGTTGATGCCTTGAAGGTACACCAGAGATATCACTCCATCTTATTATTCAAGACATACTTGCCTTAGGTTTAACTCTCACATGACCAATTTGTGGATCACTCTTTGAACACCTTGGTCACCACTTGATCCTCTTCACTTTCTTCTTCTCCAAACCTTGAAGCCAACATATGGTTCAAGCATTGCCTATGGACAATTCCTACAAGTACAACTTGATACAAGCATTAGTCCATAGAGATTGTCATTAATTACCAAAACCACACATGGGGGCCCACATGTTCTTTCACAAATGAAGAGAAACGACCATCTAGCTACTGTATGGACCCATAGTCCAAGGTGGAACTACTCACGCATCATACCGGAGGCTGGAATGGTGATGAAGAAGGCCTCCGGGATGATCTCTCCCCTCTGGCAGGGTGCCGGGAAGAGCTTCAGATCCCCCCGATCTAGGGACGATGGTGGCGGTGGCTATAGACTGTTTCATGGAGATCTGATCTAGTACTTTTGGCTTTTGCATCGGGGGGTTTATATTGGCGAAGGGGCGAGGCAAGAGGGAGGCCATGGCGCCCACACCATAGGGAGGAACGACCTAGGGTGGGCCCGTGCAGCCGTAGGATGTGGCGGCCAACGCAACCCTAGGGTGTGGCGGCCCCTCCAGCCCCCTTCGGTCTCTATGTTCTCCTTGGTGAAATATTTACTTTGGATTTTGTCCTGTCCAATTCTGAGAATATTTCCTTACTAGCTGTCACATCCCAAAATTCTCCAAATTTTGAAATGTGAAAAATAAATAAACAAAAGAATTAATTGTTGAAATTTAGGGTGAAAAGAAAATTTTTGCTTCTAAATGGAAACATCAAAACCCTACTTGAACAAAATTTCAATGAAAAGGCAACAAACAAATATTCAAAAGATCAAATGCATTCATGCATGGAAAGAATCTTGAATGTTAAAGCACATGGAAAAGTTAAACCAAAACCTAAAACTCTAATGGAAGAAATCATTTCCAAAATCACTCCAATACTATGGATTTGTTCCATATAAAAATTTATCAACAAAAAATTCTAAATGATAAAAAATGGCAAAAAAAAATATTATAAAACCATGGGAATTGATTTCATTCAATTTTGAGCCATGGATAAAAACTTATGAATTTAATAAGATAAAAGAAAGTAATTTCAGGACTAATAAAGATCCTAGCTAAAATCCACACCAAATTATGAGCAAAATAATCCTAAAGGAATTTAAAAAGATAAATAAATATTAAATAAAATTATACAAATTGGAATCACCAATTTTGGAACTATAAGTAAAAAGATATGGATCTTATAAGATAAAGAAAGAAAGAAATAAATAACAAATATTTAAAAGACAATTTAAAATCTTGGCCAAATCCATAAACAAATGGAATAAAAGTAATTCAAATAAAATAAATAAAAAAATTATTTGAATAAAAATATATGGGCTTGAACCATATTTAATTTTATTTAAATAAAGACAAATGCCTCATTTAAATAAATAATAAAGTATAAGAGAATACTTGAAAATATTCCAAAGTGAGTTAATTAATCAACACATAACTTGATTAAAACCTACTAAAAAGGTTTTGCAAAAAATTGAATTCAAACTGATGTGGAAATCATTTGGTTTGAATAAAAACAGAAATTAGGAAAAGAAAAAGAAAAAGAACTCAGAAGGAAAATAAATAAGAAAGAGATCCAACCAACCTACCCTAGCCCAGCAAGCCCAACTAAAGCCCACCCGGCTCTCACCCCTCTCCCCCTGGAATTTTCTCACCCCACGCGTACCCCCCTCACCTCGCTGACGCCCATGCCCCACCCTTCCAACTCATTGTCGTCCTCACCCGCGGTGACCACACCTTCTCCCCTCGCCGTTTCTTCTCGAGTTTAATCCGTTTAATTCGTGTTGATGGCGTAGTAATCCCTCCCTGCGATCACTCTCGTTTAATCGCCCCTCTCTCCTCTCTCTTTTCCCCAGTCACCACCCCACGAGAGCCCCTAGGTTGTGCTAATTCTTCACTCGAACCCCCACTGCTCCGACGAGCCTCAGCGCCAATTCCGGCCAGCCCTGACCACCCCCTTGCCCCTAGCTCACATGAGCTTGATCCCCAACACCTTGCGCACCTTCCAGCACCCTCCACTTGCTCGCGTGTGCCCCACAACCTCGCCCCCATCAATGTCTGAGTGCCACCGTAGTCTTCCTCAACTTCGGCGAGTAGTAACCGACGAATCAACACGCTCCTTGCCCTCTGGTAGGTACCATCGCAACGTCTACAAGTGTGCGCATCTTACTGAATCTTTTCCTTGCCTTCTTATGCCCTAGGAACTCGCCCCCGATGATGCTAGAGCATGTCCGACGCTGACGCTAGCTCCAACGAGCGATTCAGGCCAACCCCGTGCGCCCCTTGGACAACGGTGACCATGTCGAGCTTCTTCACAGTCCTGCGAACCCGGTGAACCCCTCCTTTTCTCCTCTCGCTTCCTAGGTTCGCTGGAACACCACCACCCGAGCGCCTCCACCGTGCATCCGTCGCCAGTGCCGCCCGTCTTTGACCAGTGCCTCCTAAACAGTTAGATCTAGATCTAACATTTTGAATTAGATGACTAGTCGCAGCGGTATCGTGTGTTCTGTGCCATGCGATGCAATTTAGATCTAAGGGCTTGTGTTGATCAATCCACGCGAAACGGTACTGACCAGTAGGAACACGCCATGTGGCCAAACTCTGGTTTTAAAAACTGGAATTAGATCTATTAGATGTTTGAATTTGTAAAATCCATAACTTTTGATCTGTTTGTCCAAAAATTACAAATTTTATATCAGTGGATTCAAAAAATGTAAACTTTGCAACCATGGCCTTAGTTTAGTATTTTTCTTCTAAAAAATTAGGTGTTTTTTCAGAAATATTATTAAGACTAATTTGGATACAAAAATTGTTTTAAAAATGATTTTTGAGTGAAATCTTTTGCAAATGGATTTGATTTGAACCCTCTGACCATAAACACTAACATTTGAGTTTAAAAATATATTTTATTGGCACTAGGAATTATTCCATTGAATAAAAGCATTTCTAACAAAACAAAAATTATTTAAAAGGGCCATTTTCACTAACTTGGTTTCAAATGATTTTGCCACTTTTATAAATGACCAGTAGGTGTTTTAAAATGTTTAGAACCTTGTTATAAACCACTTGTTCAATAAAATAATCTTTTTCATGCTTGCATGCATTGCTTTGTTTTCATTATTTTATGTGGTGAATTGTTTGAATGCTAGTTTTGAATGTGTGCCTTGCTTGATTGAATTGTAGTGAACTTTGAAGAGTGTGAAAATTGCAAGATCAAGGAGTGTACCTAGTTTCTCTACTAAAAAGGCAAGTGATACTTTGTTCATCAAAAGTCCTATCTTTTCAATAATGCATTAGTGATATTTTTGTAGTATGCCTGATAGGACTATCTTTTATATAAAGCTATGCTATAGTAGATCATATAGAATATATCTTGGTAGGATTCTTCCTAAGTCAAGAGACAAGTTTTGCTACTATGCTTAGCCTAGCTAAAATATTTCAAGGGTGGAATATTCATGCGATGATCTTATGTAAAGTCAATGACTATGTTTTTGAGTAATAAAACAACTAAGTGAATGAAACACCTAGGTGGAATGATAATTGCTTGGATGGATTTGCGTTGAGTGGTTACACAAGGCCCATTTCTATGGTTCACCTTGTGTATCACACTTGTGGATGGCCACCCAGGAACAAAGAGATTTGAGATGTTTTGTGTTGAGAAGCTTCCAGTGTAGCCACATGGCATATGGGCTCTGCCTTTGATCATATAGGTTGCAATAACTTAGCCAAATGGACAGAAGGTGGAGTGATTATAGGATGGAACACGTCCATTTGGTCTAAGGGAAGGCTTCTGAAAGATCTCGTCTCGATGCATGTCGAGTCTTGTGGGGAAAGTGCACCACCTCTCGAGAGGGTAAAACCTAAGTACTTAGCCGTGTCCCCGGCAATGGACAATTTGAGCATCAAAGGGATTGAAGCAATCAAGGATCTCCTCATCCCAATTTCTCTAAGTTAAAACTTTTTGGGTAAACAAGGGAAGCACCTAGAGAGTATCCAGTGTGCCATTGTGTGATGAAAGGTTTTGTCAAAGAGAAAAACTATTTTCAAAGGATAGGGGAAAACTTGTTTTATGCAAAGGCAAGACAAAACTCCACTTAGCCAAATATTCATGTAGATGATAGATTCTTCATGTCAATATAAAATCACTTGCCAATACAATTCAAATGTATTGACCCTGGTGGCTATAACTTATTATGTTGCAGGTTTGTTTGATGTTAGTGAAGTTTGTTGAGTAGGGATTACAAGTCTACAACCAACATGATTGCCTGTGGCACTTGAAGATGAAGGACTCCATGCTATATAGATATATCTGCTGCATTGTATTGAGATATCCGTATGAGCTATGTAAGATGTAATGAGTTATTTTATTCCTAGTTGTAAGTTGTAATATGACCTTTGTTTCTTGATATTACATCTTGAACTGTGGATGCTAGCTATTGATCCAGGGACTAGCGTTGTAAACACAGGGATCTCTACCTTATCAGGTTGGGACCTCTACACTAGCTTTTCTGAAATAAAAAACAACAGAAAACAGGCAACTGGCACTGTGGCATCTTGTTAATAGGTTAGTCCCAGAAAATGTATAAAAATACCTCAAAGTGTAGAAAAAACATAGAAAAGTGAATACTAAACAAGAATGGAACACCAAAAATTATAGATACGTTTACGACGTATCAGTCGGCGGCTCCGTCCTACAGTGGCATCGGACGGACTAACGCGCTGCACCTCAACCACGGCTCCAGCACATGTTTCCTCTGCACGCATTGTACGTTGAGACAGTACCAACCGCAGGCAGGTCCGCCACCCACGACGACCGGGATTTTGTCCTGCCGCCATAGCTCGATGAACGGTCGCAGCAATTGCTAGTAGTGCTTGGTAAGACCTTCGCTCCTGCTTCGCCCACCCTAATCGATTCGGTTCCCGTAATTTCCTCGATATTGCAGGGGTAAATTAGTATTCAATGTCTGGTTGTAGCGGGTACACCAGCGAAGGCGGGGATTCGATCATGTCGTGGCCATGTTCTCCTTCTCCTACCATGTCGGAAGTGTAGATAGCTCCTTCTCTTTGTATTACCATTGAATTTGAAGTGCCGCCATGGCTTGTCGGACTGATTTTAATTGGGTTTGTTTTTGGATTGTTACAGTCTGCTGATGGCCCACAAGTATAGGGGGTGTATCGTAGTACTTTCGATAAATAGGAGTGTCGATCCCAACGAGGAGCAGAAGGTGTTGACTAGTGGTATGGAGCAGGAAATCTGTGTAAATACTTAGCAAATGGATTTTTAGGGTTTTTTTGATAAAGAAAAGAAACAAAGTACAAGTAATAAAGACAACGAACAATTGCACCAAGTGGCCCAATCCTTTCTTAGCAAAGGACAAGCCGGTGGAAATACTTATGAGGACCAAACTTTCTCGAGGAAACATGGGAATTCTATCAAGTGCTTTCTCTTCAAATAGCTGAGTAGTCTTCTTTTGTGTTGTAAGTGTTGTGTGGGTGAACCTGTGTTAATGTACCGACCTTACTTGGACTAATACATACTTGTGATTAAACCCCCTGCAAGCATCCGCAACTACAGGAAAACGATTAAGATATAAACCTAACCACAGTCCCTCTGAGATCCTACGCTCTCTTGTGCAATGGTGTCCTAATGGGGGTTTAGGTTTCTGTCACTCCGACAACCCCACAATTAGTAGCCAAATACACAATGCATTCCCTAGGCCCATAAATGGTGAAGTATCATGTAGTCGACGTTCACATGACACCACTGGAAGAATAGAACCACAACTTAAATACTAAACCATTGAATAATATCTGAACACAAATCCACTACTAACAACATGACTTCTACCATGTCCTCAAGAACTAAAAGAACTACTCATGAGACATCATATGGATCAATATCAAAGATGATATGGTGATGAATAACAATCTGAACATAAACAATAATCCAATGGTTCCACTCAGTAATCAACACCAGGAAAGTTTCGCCTAAGAAATATGCAAGATTCAACACAATTGCTACAGCGGGATGGAGTGGTGATGATGGTGTTGGTGGAGATGATGGTGTGTATGATGATGATGATCCGAATGAAGTCTATCTTGTTGATGGTGTTGATGGTGTTGATGGCGACGATCTCCCCTCTCCGGGAGGGAATTTCCCCGGTAGAAATCTGTCTACTAGAGAGCTCTTTCTCTCTTAGTGTTTTACACCCCGCAGAGGCGGCGGAATATTTCTGTGGTCGCCCCCCTTGTTTTAGGGTTTCGAGGAGAAGATATAGACAAGAGGGCGGATCCAGAGGTGGGCTAGGTGGGCCACCCCCCTATAGGCGTGGCCTAGGGGTGGCCCGCGCCTGGGGGGTGTGGGCCCCCTGTGGCCCATCTCCGCCTCCCCTTCTGGCTTTCTTCATCTTCCGGGAAAATATGATTTTCCGTAGTTTTTCTGGTATTTTTCCGATCTTCGTGAAATTGCATCAAAACACCTCTTTTTCCATCAGAATCCTGACTCCAGTAGTTCATCCTCCAAGAATCATCCAACATGCAAAAACAGATGAAAAGACATAAGTAACACCTCTTAATAAGATATATATCAATGTGGAGGCAAATTATGATATAGAATGGTGATTCAAATTGGACATATCAACTCCCCCCAAGCTAAGACCTTCGCTTGTCCCCAAGCGAAAACTGAGCTCAGTAAACACGTCCACAGGTTTATGGAGTGAAATGTCGATAAAAGAATACGGACAAGAAGCATCACACTTCCCTTTACATAACTCATAGAAGAAAGTGAAGGGAATATGCCCTGAGAGGCATAAATAAAGTGTTTATTATGTGTATTCCAAGTATATGATAGATGTTTATTTTGCATGCTATAATTGTACTAAGACGGAAACGTTAATACATGTGTGTTTAATAAACAAACAGAAAGTTCCTAGTTATGCCTCTCTGATAAACTAGCTCGTTGATTAACAATATGATCAAGGTTTCCTAATCATGGACATTGGATGTTGTTAATAACGGGATCACAACATTAGTGTAATGGTGTGATGAACATTCATCCGAAGTATAGCATTACGATCAAAGTCATTGAGTTTATATTGCTATAACAACTTACAAAGTAATCCTAATCCTTAGACCATGAGATCATGTCAATCACCAACACCGGAAGAGTTTCTTGATAACATCAAACATCACACTGTAACAGGGTGATTATAAAGATGGGTTCAGAACTAATAAAGTGTTATGTTGAGGCCCATGGATCGAGAGTGGAATTTGATCATCCCGATGACGGATAGATATAATCTGGGCCCTCTCGGTGATATCACATTGGTTAGCTTGCAAGCAAGTGATTTGATCACTAGAATGTTATATCACGGGAACGAGAAAAGAGTGCATGTCAGTAACGAGATCAAACTAGGTATGGAGATATCGATGATCGAATCTCGGACATGTAATATATCACGAAACAAAGGGATTTAGATACTAGCGTAAAAGGTTCCGACGATCACAAGAAAGTCATCGTTGAATGTGTGGGGGTCAGTATGGGTCTCCAGATCCCGCTTCTGATTATTGATCCGAGTGGGGTCTTGGTCATGTCCGCATTATTCGCGAACCGTAGGGTGACACACTTAAGATACACTGACATCCAATTGGAGCTAAACTTTCATGCCAGAAAGAATAACAAGCACAGGAATTTATTTCACTAGATACCGAAACAGGTTTTCGGGTGAAATTGCAGAAAGTGTTTTTGCATGTGAAATGGAATTCTAGCAAGGGGTTATATGTGAATGTTTGTCATTAAAGTAATTGACAAAATTCTGAATAAATAAAAGGAGTTTTATTTAATGATAGTTTGCATTAAATTTGGTGGAAATTTAATAGCAATTTTGAGTGGGATTTTGAGTGGAGGGAAATGAAGAGGTTTTTGTGAGTGGAGTGTCCACCCACATGAATGAAGGAGGGGAGGGGGCAGCCCCCATGGCCGGCGGCCACCCCCTTGGGTGCCCCCCTCCTCCAATAAAAGGCACCCCTCTCCCTCTCTCTCACTCACACCTCCTCGTGAAGGATCTCTCACCCTCTAGAATTTATCCCCCATGGTCTCGGACTAGCGAGATACATGTTCCCGGTGGCTATTCGGCAAGAAAGAGTTGTGCTTCCGCTGCATCGCTGGATCGAGGAGGCGGAGGTTGCTCAGTGCCTCGGACGTGTGTGTGAGCACGGATGCGCTGCTGATTTGCGGCGCTAGGACTTCCTCTCGATCTTGAGATCGGCAAGAGAACGTCTACATCAACCACGAGTTTAACTCGTTAAGCTTTGTCGGTCTTCAAGGGTATGTTCTATACGGATATACATCCGCCCGTTGTTTGTATCTAGTAGATAGATCTTGGTACATAGTTGTTCCCATCGTAGGAAATTTTTTGTTTTCTATGTTGCAAACCCTACAGTGCTATCAGAGCCGGATCTATGCGTAGATGCTTTACACGGGTAGTAAACATATGAGTATGTGGGCGATGATGATCATGTTGTTGCTCCTTAGTTGTAATTTTGGATATTGGTGGCATAGTGGGATGAAGCGGCCCGGACAAACTTTACATGTCCTCGCACATGACACCTGTTCCACGCTTCACATGTAACTAGTTTGCATAAGTGGCTAGCGGGTGTCTGTCTCTCCTACTATAGTCAATATCTATTTTGCAACGAGTTGTCAACAATTTGGTTATCCTCATTGTGGTTCATGTTCGTAGGTATGAACGGTTCTATCTTCGAAAGCCCTAAGCCACATAAAACTTGCAATGGATAAATTAGAGGCGTCTAGTTTAGATTGTTGCTGGGCTAGTGTTATGATATGGTGATTTTGTAAGTATAAGTATGAGATGATACTCTTACAACACACATAACATGTAAGTTCTATAGACCTTGGCCTTACACATAAAGGTATGATAGTGATCATACCACGGTGCACATGATAGAGATCATATGCGGGAACCATATCATTCCACTGATAAACATGTGATGTTTGATAGCATCTTATATTGCTTGTTTGGCGTTTTATTAGCATAATAAGATGATCCCTAATTTAAATATCAAGATAAGAATGTGTTCTTACTTTAGTATGCACCGATTATGTTTTCGTCGCTCCAAGAGATCACATGATGATCAGGTGTTCTTGGATCCATGACCATATTTCGGGTGTAAGACAGTTACACACGTGAATACTAAGGTTCTTACTTGGCGAGCCTAGCATGTACAAACATGGCCTCAAAACATGGACTGAAAAGTTAAGCATGAGTCATATAGTAGATATGATGCCCATTTGATGCTCGCCTTTGAAGCTACACCAACTCACATGATGATCGAACTTGGTGTAGTGGATTTGGTTCATGTAATCACCAAAAAGACACGAGGGATGTCGTTTTTGAGTGGGAGTTCATTCGTAATGTGGATTATTTGAACTCAATCTATCATAAACTTAGTCTAAACTTTAAAAATTCTGTTGTAGATGGCACCACCTGCTTTTAATTTCAATGTGTTCATGGAGAAAGAGAAACTTGCAACAAATGGTAGCAACTTTACTGAATGGGCCATGAATTTGAGGATTCTCCTCTCTGTTGCACATAAGAAATATGTGCTAGAAGCGCCGCTAGTCCCACCACCTTTTGAGGATGCCCCTGACGAGGAGAAGAATGTCTATCAGACTCGTCAGGAGGACCACAACTTAGTTCATTGCGCCATATTGTATGGGCTAGAGCCAGAACTTCGAAAGCGTTTCGAAAACAGCAATGCATTTGATACAATGGTGAGTTGAAAATGATTTTCGACACACATGCTGCTGTAGAGAGCTACAATGCTACAGAAAAGTTCTTTAGCTGCATGATGGAAGAGCACAGCTCCATAAGTGAGCATGTACTCAAGATGTCGGGTTACGCCGATAAGCTTGTGTCCTTGGGAATATCGATTCCCATTGACTTAGGCATCCATCGTGTTCTATAGTCTCTGCCAGCTAGCTATAAGAGATTCATGATGAACTATAATATGCAAGGCATGAAGAAGTATCTCCCCGAGCTTCTGTCAATGCTTAAAACTGTAGAAGTGGAGATCAAAAAGGAACATCAAGTGTTGATGATCAATAAGAACACTGGTTTCAAGAAAGACAAGAAGGGTAAACGGAAGTGTAGTAAGGGCGTCAAGCAGGTTGCCGTTCCTGAAAAGAAACCCCGAGTTGGCCCTAAGTATGATACCGAGTGCTACTATTGTAAGGGGACTGACCACTGGAAGCGCAACTGCCCCAAGTATTTGGCAGACAAGAAGGCCGACAAGGGAAACAAAGGTATATATGATATACATGTTATTGATGTATACTTGACTAGTGCTCATAGTAGCACCTGGGTATTTGATACCAGTTCAGTTGCTAATATTTGTAACTCGAATCAGGGGCTGCGGAACAAGTGACCGCTAGCAAGGGGTGAGGTCAAGATGCGTGTTGGCAATGGATCAAGCATTGATGTGATCGCCGTTGGAATGCTACCTCTCCACTTTCCATTGGGATTAGTAATAAACTTGAATAATTGTTATCTGGTGCCTGCATTGAGCATGAACATTGTATTTGGATCGTGTTTGATGCGAAGTGGTTATTCATTTAAATCCGAGAATAATGGTTGTTCTATTTATATGAATGAAATCTTTTATGGTCATGCACCGATGATGAATGGTTTATTTCTTTTGGATCTCGATAATAATATTACACATATTCATAATGTTGATGCTAAAAGGATTAAACTAAATGATGATATATCTGCATATATGTGGCACTGCCGTCTAGGTCATATTGGCGTTAAACGCATGAATAAGCTCCATTCAGATGGACTTCTGGAATCACTTGATTTTGAATCATTTGATACATGTGAGCCATGCCTTATGGGCAAGATGACTAGAACGCCGTTTTCCGGTTCAATGGAACGGGCGACAGATTTATTGGAAATCATACATTCTGATGTATGTGGTCCAATGAGTGTGTCGGCGCGAGGTGGATATCGTTATTTTGTTACTTTCACAGATGATTTGAGTAGATATGGTTATATCTACTTGATGAAACACAAGTCTGAAACCTTTGAAAAGTTCAAGGAATTTTAGAATGAAGTGGAAAATCGTCATAATAGAAAGATCAAATTTCTACGGTCCGACCGTGGAGGTGAGTATCTAAGTTACGTGTTTAGCACTCATATGAAAGAGTGTGGAATTGTTCACAACTCACGCCTGCTAGAACACCACAACGAAATGGTGTGTCAGAACGTCATTATCATACTTTATTGGATATGGTTCGATCTATGATGTCTCTGACGGACTTGCCGTTGTCATTTTGGGGTTATGAACTAGAAACTGTTGCATTCACTTTAAATCGGGCACCATCTAAATCCGTTGAAAAGACACCGTATGAATTGTGGTTTGGAAAAAAAAACCTAAGCTATCATTTCTTAAAGTTTGGAGATGCGATGTTTATGTGAAGAAACTTCAACCGGATAAACTCGAACCCAAAGCGGAAAAATGTTTCTTCATGGGATACCCTAAGGAAACTGTTGGGTATTCCTCCTATCACAGATCCGAGGGCAAGGTTTTTGTTGCCAAGAATGGATCCTTTCTAGAGAAAGAGTTTCTCGCGAAAGGTGTGAGTAGTCGGAAGGTAGAAGTCGAAGAGGTTATTGAACCTTCTCTTCAAAGTATGGCGAGTAGCGCAGCACCGGAAGTTGTTCCGGAGTTGGCTTCACCAGTTGAAGAGGGAAATAATGATAATGATCATGAAACTCCGATCGAGAGTACTACGAAACCTCGCAGGTCTAGCAGGACGCGTGCATCTCCTGAGCTGTACGGAAACCCTGTTGTGAATTTCATGGTTGATGAAATTGATGACCCTGCGACGTATGAAGAAGCGATGATGAGCCCGGATTCCAACAAATGGTTAGAAGCCATGAAATCCGAGATGGAATCCATTTATGAAAATCAAGTTTGGAACTTGGTGGAATTACCTCACGACCGAAAGGCCGTGGAGAACAAATGGATTTTCAAAAGGAAAACTGATGGTGATGGTAATGTGACCGTCCATAAAGCTCTACTTGTCGCAAAGGGGTTTCGAAAAATTCAAGGAGTTGACTACGATAAGACATTCTCTCCCGTAGTGATGCTAAAGTCAGTTAGGATTATGTTAGCAATTGCTGCATATTTCGATTATGAGATATGGTAGATGGATGTCAAAACCGCGTTTCTCAATGGAAATATTGAAGAAGAGTTGTATATGATACAACCAAAGGGTTTTGTCGATCCTAAGGATGCTAACAAGGTGCAAACTTCAGCGATCCATCTATGGACTGAAGCAAGCATCACGAAGTTGGAATCTCCGCTTTGATGAGGTGATCAAAGAGTTTGGATTTGTCCAAACTTATGCAGAAGCTTGTATTTACAAGAAAGTGAGTGGGAGCAATGTGGCATTTCTGATATTATATGTGGATGACATATTATTGATCGGAAATGATATAGATCTTTTAAACAGTGTTAAAAGTTATATAAACAGCAAATTTTCAATGAAGGACCTAGGTGAAGCGTCATACATATTAGGCATAAAGATCTATAGAGATAGATCTAGGCGCCTAATAGGGCTATCGCAAAGTACATACCTTGATAAGGTTTTAAAGAAGTTCAAAATGGACGGAAGTAAGAAGGGGTTCTTACCTATGTTGCAAGGCAAGACATTGAGTAAGACTCAAAGTCCGGCTACGGCGGAAGAAAGAGAGATAATGGACAAATTCCCCTATGCTTCAGCCATAGGCTCTATAATGTACGCCATGCTATGTACAAGACCGGATGTGGCACATGCTATTAATTTGACTAGTAGGTACCAATCAGATTCAGGTTCGGAACACTGGATAGCGGTCAAGAATATCCTTAAGTACTTGCGAAGAATTAAGGATATGTTTCTTGTGTACGGAGGTGAAGAAGAGCTCGTCGCTAAGTGTTATGTCGATGCTAGCTTTGACACCGATTCGGATGACTCTAAGTCTCAATCCGGATACGTATTTCTCATGAATGGTGGAGCGGTTAGTTGGAGGAGTTCCAAACAACCTGTGGTGGTGGGATCAACAACGGAGGCCGAATATGTTGCTGCTTCAGAAGCAGCTCAGGGAGCGGTTTGGATGGAGTTCATATCCGAACTAGGTGTGGTTGCAAGCGCGTTGGACCCAATGGTGATCTATTGTGACAATAATGGTGCCATTGCCAATGCCAAAGAACCAAGGTCTCACAATAATTCCAAGCATATTAAGCGCCGGTTTCACTCCATCCGCGAGCATGTCAAGGATGGAGATATAAAGATTTGTAAAGTACACACGGATCTCAATGTAGCAGATCCGTTTACTAAAACTCTCCCTAGAGAAAAACATGATCAACACCAGAACTCCATGGGTGTTAGATTCATCACTATGTAACTAGATTATTGTCTCTAGTGCAAGTGGGAGACTGAAGGGAATATGCCCTGAGAGGCAATAATAAAGTGTTTATTACGTGTATTCCAAGTATATGATAGATGTTTATTTTGCATGCTATAATTGTATTAATACGGAAACATTAATACATGTGTGTTTAATAAACAAACAGAAAGTTCCTAGTTATGCCTATCTCATAAACTAGCTCATTGATTAACAAGATGATCAAGGTTTCCTGATCATGGACATTGGATGTTGTTAATAACGGGATCACAGCATTAGTGTAATGGTGTGATGAACATTCATCCGAAGTATAGCATTACGATCAAAGTCATTGAGTTTATATTGCTATAACAACTTTTGAAGTAATCCTAATCCTTAGACCATGAGATCATGTCAATCACTAACACAGGAAGAGTTTCTTGATAACATCAAACATCACACCGTAACAGGGTGATTATAAAGATGGGTTCAGAACTAATAAAGTGTTATGTTGAGGCCCATGGATAGAGAGTGGAATTTGATCATCCCGATGACGGATAGATATAATTTGGGCCCTCTCGGTGATATCACATTGGTTAGCTTGCAAGCAAGTGATTTGATCACTAGAATGTTATATCACGGGAACGAGAAAAGAGTGCATGTCAGTAACGAGATCAAACTAGGTATGGAGATACTGATGATCGAATCTCGGACATGTAATATATCGCGAAACAAAGGGATTTAGATACTAGCGTAAAAGGTTCCGACGATCACAAGAAAGTCATCGTTGAATGTGTGGGGAGTCAGTATGGGTCTCCAAATCCCGCTTCTGATTATTGATCTGAGAGAGGTCTCGATCATGTCCGCATTATTCGCGAACCGTAGGGTGACATACTTAAGATACACTGACATCCAATTGGAGCAAAAGTTTCATGCCAGAAAGAATAACAAGCGTAGGAATTTATTTCACTAGATACCGAAACAGGTTTTCGGGTGAAATTGTAGAAAGTGTTTTTGCATGTGAAATGGAATTCTAGCAAGGGGTTATATGTGAATGTTTGTCATTAAAGTAATTGAAAAATTCTGAATAAATAAAAGGAGTTTTATTTAATGAGAGTTTGCATTAAATTTGGTGGAAATTTAATAGCAATTTTGAGTGGGATTTTGAGTGGAGGGAAATGAAGAGGTTTTTGTGAGTGGAGTGTCCACCCACATGAATGAAGGAGGGGAGGGGGCAGCCCCCATGGCCGGTTGCCACCCCCTTGGGTGCCCCCCTCCTCCTATAAAAGGCACCCCTCTCTCTCACTCACACCTCCTCGTGAAGGATCTCTCTCCCCCTCTAGAATTTATCCCCCATGGTCTCTGACTAGCGAGATACATGTTCCCGGTGGCTATTCGGAAAGAAAGAGTTGTGCTTACGCTACATCGCTGGAGCAAGGAGGCGGAGGTTGCTCGGTGCCTCGGACGTGTGTGCGAGCACGGATGCGCTGCTGATTTGCGGCGCTAGGACTTCCTCTCGGTCTTGAGATCGGCAAGAGAACGTCTACATCAACCATGAGTTTAACTCGTTAAGCTTTGTCGGTCTTCAAGGGTATGTTCTCTACGGATATGCATCCGCATGTTGTTTGTATCTAGTAGATAGATCTTGGTAAATAGTTGTTCCCACCGTACGAAATTTTTTGTTTTCTATGCTGCAAACCCTACAGAAAGCAACTCACCATTATATAACTTAGCTTGCAACAAGTATAGGAGTCACAATAGAGATGCATAAAGATAAATCATAATTGGAATTGGCAAACTTTGTTATTGGTCAGAGAATAGCTGACAAACAGTTTCACAAATAAAGCTTTTGTAAAGAAGTTTTACAACAAGAGTACTCTTTTGCTCAAACATAAAAGGTTTTTTCACAATGATGGCTTTCAAAGTAATACTCAATAGATAAGTGTCTTGTGCAAACAAGGAAGATAGATAACATGATTGAAAAATCATCATATGAATGCTTGAAACACAACAACTCAAATGCTTGCTGGAGATAGAGAGGAAAAAGGTTTATTGACTCAACTTAGAATAGAAGAAAGGCCCGTCATATAGGGAAACATGGATTTAAAGTTCATAAAGAGCTTCCAAAAGATTATGGTACTTACTACCTTTGAGCCCTCATTGCCCCTATCATAAGAATCTTGAAGTGATTAAGTTTAAAGTGAACAAAGATGGAGTATATGCTTGACGAAATATAAGCTGGCAATCTCATGTCCCTTGATTACGAGGGCCGCTCCTCATGCTACTCAACTTTAGTTACCGGTAAGTTCTTGTCATTGTAAGTACATGTGTATCGTAAAGAACCGCCAACGGGGTACCCCTTGCACTTGATACAGGAGCTATCCCGCAAGCAGACAGTGAGCATCTCAACGATCTTTTTATTTGTTATTTGCATAGGTTTTTATTGAGGATGCTTCACAGATTGCTCACTATGGTTATGTTTCAAGTTTCCACCATGATTAGGCATGTCTTAGGCTAGCGGCCCAGGCGTTTCTCTAACACACATACATAACTCCATGGACTTACAAGCTCCCCTTTTATTTCACATCGACGACATCCACAAGCAAAAGAGCATGATATGAACTGGATATGTATCCATAAGTGTTGAAAGATTTCCCCGTGACAACACGGTTCTGTTAATCCCAACGTAGGGCAAGAAAATAAGGTGTGCCATCAAGTTCGTGAGAGCTTTACTAACTAGTTTTCACATAACAAAATAATTTTTAATTCGAAAGATAGATGAAGCTTGAGAATTTGCTTGGAATAGCAATAATGCTATTAGGTAGATATGGTGGACACAAATGGCACATGTTTGGTTCAAAGTGGTTGGATGCATGAGAAGTATGCCTTCTCAAAATAGGTTTTTGGATAGCAAGGCTGGGTAGCAAGCAAAAGAGTTGAAGGAAACAAGAAAACCTACAAGTGATAAATCCAAACATGCAATCTTCCTTTGAAGACACAAAAGATCTTAAATAAAGAATACTAAGATTATGAGCCAATCAAGAAAGAAAATAAATGATACACAATACCTGTAACCTTTTTCTCTTTTTCTTTCAAACCTCAAAAAGTGTTGCTACTGACCAGAGCTCGGTTTGCCAAAAACCAATTTAGATCTACTTGATGCTCCCAAAGTGATACCAATATTGGTCAACAAGATCAATCATATAATAGAGATTGCAAACTAAAATAAGAAGTGCAAAACGCAAAAGATGAAACTTCTCATTAATACTCCATAAAGGCAGTCACACCAAGGGATACATAGATAATCAACTAAAGGAGAGATACTTCCACAATGCAAACCAACCTATAAGTTAACTTCTCTACCAAAGATATGAATCTACTAAAAAAGGTAAAAGATAAAAGATAATGATGTGATACCGCGGCACTCCCCCAAGCTTGGAACAAGCCAAGCTGATGCCAAACCTGATGATGAATTACTCCTTCGGTGATGGTGGTGTTCTCTTGATAAGCTCCTCAATCAGTTTCCTCAAATCCTCAATCTCGAAGGTTAGAGTACGAATCAACTCTGAATTTTGCTCAATGCGGTTCATGATCATATCGAACCGAGAATTCTAGTCCTTGCTATTCTTTCCCCACTCTTCCTTCTTAGTGTGTTCCTTCCCTGCATGGTTAGAGAGAGACATATCCCAAACCGAGGGCAAGTTCTGTTTGGGCACCTTTTGGTATTGTTGATCATGTATAAGAGTATGGAAAGGATTATTGGTACATGGAGGAGGTGACCGTGGAGCAAGGATATGACGCGGGGTTTTCCCTCCCGTGGACATCCGTGATGTCCTCCTAAGCTTGGTAGGATTTGCCACCACTCTAATGCTTGCGACGGTAGCGCGGGTGTCCGGATGCTCATCATCCTCCATGTCTTCTTCATCCCCAACCAAGATCTCCTCCTCCTTGGGGTTTTGAGAATCATCCTCTTGGGCTTCTTGCCTTTGTCGTTTGCGGAGACCATGGTTCTCTAAACTTTGAGAAGATTTCCTAACAGAAATAGATCAAAACGAAAACATGACGAGAACACGATATACGAACCTTGGGGGATCCGAGGGGTTATATATTACGAAGTTTAAAAACATAAGGAAGGTACTGGTGCGAAAATGAGGCGGAGACAGAGCTCAGGGGGCTCACACCCCCTCCAGGCACGGCTAGCTGGGGCCCACACCTAGGGTGGGTGTGGCCACCCTGGCCTCCGTTTCCTCCTCTGTTTCGTTTCGTAACCTTCCGTATGTAATAAAAACATCAAAAATATAAAAAAACAGGGTTTTCACGAACCTTCTATTTTCACCTCTTTTACCTATCCAAAGACGAACTCTGTAGATTCCTTGTCTCCTTCTTCTGGAAATTCCTTTTCTCACAAGGCATTACACAAACTTCAATGGCAACATTAGTGTAAGAAAAAACAATAAACCTTTAGGTTCACACTTCAACTGAAATCCATCAAAACAAAATCTATTGTAGCAACTCCTTTCCAAAAACCCAAAGAATCTGGAAGGGAATCAATATAAGAGGCAAATGCAACTGATGGCAGAAATCTGTCAAAACAGACCAGCAGGTAAAGATTGATTTTTCGAAAACCTTCTGTTGCTCAAATCGAAAAGTGCAAAACTAATGAAAGTTGGGTAACAACTTGGAGAACAAGCACAGAAAAATAAATCTCCATCCGAAGTGTTGAGCTCCATCACAAATTTTTACAATGCAGCACAAAAATCTGTCCCAGGACAGCCAATTTTCGCAACTCCTCTACTTCTCAAAAGTAGTTGATCTTGACACAAAAACCAAAACAAAAAGGATAAGGAGCGGTTATTACTGAGATAATAACTTCCAAGACTCAACAAAACTATTGGGTTATCTCCCAAGAAGTACTTTTCTTTAATGCCTTTAAGTTAGGCTTGATATTTTCAAGGATGCTCACATAGGAGATATATATCTGAAGAGAAAGAGAGCATCAAGAAGCAAATAACCAACACATTTGAGTCTAACCCACTTCCTATGCATGAGGGTATCATGAGAAAACAAATTGTTGAAACAAAAAGCCAATAGCATAGGAAGACAAAACAAATGCAACTTCAAAGCTTTCAACATAAAATGGGGAAACTTAACATTATTGAGATGCATAAAACCATGTTTCCCTCTCTCATAATAACTTTCAGTAATGCTTTGAATAAAATTAACAATATAGCTGTCACTATCAACAACTTTATCATTCGAATGAGCATACTTACAATCACCAAAAATAGGTCCAAGGTCATAAACCGGATCAATAGAAGCAAGTTGTTCCATCCTGAAATCTTTATTAGGCAAGCTATTTTAACAAGGAGCTTTAGAAAATTTGGAAAAATTAAACTCATAAGACTCTCCATCAAACTTACTCAAAACTTTTTCCTTCCTACAATCTATAATAGCTCCACAAGTGTTCAAAACAGATCTACCAAAAATGATAGGAAAAGTTTTACTAGTTGCCGAATTAGGCACTAGAAAATCAGTAGGATACTTAATCTTACCACAAAGAACTTCCATATCTCTTACAATGCCAATGGGACAGACTATCTCTCTATTAGCAAGGTGAATAACCACATCAATGTCCTCAAGCTCACAACTACCAATTTCATGCATAATTTCCTTGTAAATCTCATAAGGTATAGCACTAGAACTAGCACCAAAATCACATAAACCATAATAGCAATGATCACTAATTCTAACAGAAAGCACGGGGACACTAACTTTTCTAGGATGAGAGACAATATTAGAAGGGTCTTCACAGAAGACAATGTGCTCATCCTCTATTTTTTAGGTTCAATATTTATTTTCTCTTCGGGTTCCACAGTTTTCTTTGTACTTTTGCTAACCACATTAGCTATGATAGAATGTTCCTTTACCATAGCAGGAAAAGGATTTTCTCAACATAAGGTTCAGGCAAAATAGGATCAACAGTACAAACTTCTATGCTAGCTCGAACATGGGTAACACTGTCTTTATAAGGAGCATGGTACTTGTCCCACTCCCTTTTGGGAATTTCAATATAAGAGGCAAAAGCCTTAAAACAATTGGCAAGAACTTGATAATCAAGACTATACTCATTACTAATATCACGGAAGTCATCAGTTCCCATAAAAGTTTTTATGAATTCATAATCATAGTTTATACCTGACTTTCTTCCTTTGTCATTCTCCCAAGCTTCAGTGTTCTCTTGAATACGGTCTAGGAGATCCCATTTAGCTTCTTCCTTCATACGTGTGAATGATCCAACACAAGAAGCATCTAGTAAATCCTTATCATGAAGAGAAAGCCTAGCATAAAAGTTATTAATAATAATATTGTTAGGGAGTTCATGAATAGGACATTTAAGCATTAGTAACTTCAATCTCCCCCAAGCTTGAGTTGTACTCTCTCCGTCACGAGGCCAAAAGTTATAAATTAAATTCCTCTCCTTATGAATTTCACTGGGAGGATAAAATTTAGAATAAAAGAGAGGTACTAGTTCCTCCCATTCCATGGATTGTCCATTCTTCAGCTGCTTATACCATTATTCAGCTCTCCCTTTCACGGATATAGAGAGTAACTTCTTCTTCACTTGTTCAGTTGTGATACCTGCACACTTAAACAACCCGCATAATTCATGGATAAAAAGCAAATGATCACCAGGGTGGACAGTTCCATCCCCTAAATAATAATTATACATAACACGATCAATAATACTTGTAGGTATCTTAAAAATATCTATCCCAATAGGTGGTAGTTCATCTACTACCCTAACAGTGGTAGTAGTTTTCCCAAACAGAAAACCAAGTGGGTTATCCATATTGGAAACAAAGTAACAAACAGAAATAAAAAGCAATACTCACAGTAGAAGTTTCCTTTACCAAATCCACTCTTTAATAATGCTTCACCGCCCGGCAACAGTGCTAGAAAATAGTATTGATGAAACACAAGTATAGGGGGTGTATCGTAGTACTTTCGAAAAATAGGAGTGTCAATCCCAACGAGTAGCAGAAGGTGTTGACTAGTGGTATGGAGCAGGAAATCTCTGCAAATACTTAGCAAACGGATTTTTAGGGGTTTTCTGATAAAGCAAAGAAACACAGTAAAAGTAATAAAGACAACGAACAATTGCAGCAAGTGGACCAATCCTTTCTTAGCAAAGGACAATTCGGTGGACATACTTATTAGGACCAAACATTCTCGAGGACACATGGGAATTCTGTCAAGTGCTTTCGCTTCAAATAGCTGAGTAGTCTTCTTTTGTGTTGTAAGTGTTGTGTGGGTGAACCTGTGCTAATGTACCGACCTTACTTGTACTAATACATACTTGTGGTTAAACCCCCTGTAAGCATACGCAACTACAGGAAAGAAATTAAGATATAAACCTAACCGCAGCCTTAAACTCTGAGATCCTATGCTCCCTTGTGCAATGGTGTCCTAACTGGGGTTCAGGTTTCTGTCACTCCGGCAACCCCACAATTAGTAGCCAAATACACAATGCATTCCCCTAGGCCCATAAATGGTGAAGTATCATGTAGTCTACGTTCACATGACACCACTAGAAGAATAGCACCACAACTTAAATACTAAACCATTGAATAATATCTCAACACAAATCCACTACTAACAACATGACTTCTCCCATGTCCTCAAGAACTAAACTAACTACTCACAAAACATCATATGGATCAAGATCAAAGATGATAGTGATGAATAACAATCTAAATATAAATAATAATCCAATAGTTCCACTCACAAGCATCAAATACAATAGTAATCAACACCGGGAAAGTTTCCCCTAAGAACTATGCAAGATTCAACACAATTGGTACAGTGGAATAGAGTGGTGATGATGGTGCTGGTGGATATGATGGTGTGCATGATGATGATGATCTCGCTGAAGTATAGCTTGATGATGGTGTTGATGGCGATGATCTTCCCTCTCCGGAAGGGAATTTCCCCAGCAGAAATCTGTCTGCCGGAGAGCTCTTTCTCTCTCGGTGTTTTCCGCCCAGCAGAGGCGACGAAATCTTTCTATGGTCACCCCCCTTGTTTTAGAGTTTCTAGGAGAAGATATAGGCGAGAGGGCGGAGCCAGAGGTGGGCTAGGTGGGCCACACCCCCTGTAGGCGAGGCCTAGGGGTGGCCCGCGCCTGGGGGGTGTGGGGCCCCTGTGGCTCATCTCCGCCTCCCCTTCTGGCTTTCTTCGTCTTTCGGGAAAATATGATTTTTCGTAGTTTTTCTTGTATTTTCCTGATCTTCGAGAAATTGCATGAAAAGACCTCTTTTTCCATCAGAATCCTGACTCTGACGGTTCATCCTCCAAGAATAATCCAACATGCAAAAATAGATGAAAATATATAAGTAACACCTCTTAATAAGAAATATATCAATGAATTGAGGCAAATTATGATATAGAATGGTGATGCAAATTGGACGTATCATCTGCTATGCACATCTCTTACAATGCCAATGGGACAGACTATCTCTCTATTAGCAAGGTGAATAACCACATCAATGTCCTCAAGCTCACAACTACCAATTTCATGCATAATTTCCTTGTAAATCTCATAAGGTATAGCACTAGAACTAGCACCAAAATCACATAAACCATAATAGCAATGATCACTAATTCTAACAGAAAGCACGGGGACACTAACTTTTCTAGGATGAGAGACAATATTAGAAGGGTCTTCACAGAAGACAATGTGCTCATCCTCTATATTTTTAGTGACACGATCTTTCACAATAGCTACCATAGGTTCAATATTTATTTGCTCTTCGGGTTCCACAGTTTTCTTTGTACTTTTGCTAACCACATTAGCTATGATAGAATGTTCCTTTACCATAGCAGGAAAAGGGATTTTCTCAACATAAGGTTCAGGCAAAATAGGATCAACAGTACAAACTTCTATGCTAGCTCGAACAAGGGTAAAACTGTCTTTATAAGGAGCATGGTACTTGTCCCACTCCCTTTTGGGAATTTCAATATAAGAGGCAAAAGCCTTAAAACAATTGGCAAGAACTTGATAATCAAGACCATACTCATTACTAATATCACGGAAGTCATCAGTTCCCATAAAAGTTTTTATGAATTCATAATCATAGTTTATACCTGACTTTATTCCTTTGTCATTCTCCCAAGCTTCAGTGTTCTCTTGAATACGGTCTAGGATATCCCATTTAGCTTCTTCCTTCATACGTGTGAATGATCCAACACAAGAAGCATCTAGTAAATCCTTATCATGAAGAGAAAGCCTAGCATAAAAGTTATTAATAATAATATTGTTAGGGAGTTCATGAATAGGACATTTAAGCATTAGTAACTTCAATCTCCCCCAAGCTTGAGCTGTACTCTCTCCGTCACGAGGCCAAAAGTTATAAATTAAATTCCTCTCCTTATGAATTTCACTGGGAGGATAAAATTTAGAATAAAAGAGAGGTACTAGTTCCTCCCATTCCATGGATTGTCCATTCTTCAGCTGCTTATACCATTATTCAGCTCTCCCTTTCACGGATATAGAGAGTAACTTCTTCTTCACTTGTTCAGTTGTGATACCTGCACACTTAAACAACCAGCATAATTCATGGATAAAAAGCAAATGATCACCAGGGTGGATAGTTCCATCCCCTAAATAATAAATTATACATAACACGATCAATAATACTTGTAGGTATCTTAAAAATATCTATCCCAATAGGTGGTAGTTCATCTACTACCCTAACAGTGGTAGTAGTTTTCCCAAACAGAAAACCAAGTGGGTTATCCATATTGGAAACAAAGTAACAAACAGAAATAAAAAGCAATACTCACAGTAGAAGTTTCCTTTACCAAATCCACTCTTCAATAGTGCTTCACCGCCCGGCAATAGTGCTAGAAAATATTATTGATGACACACAAGTATAGGGGGTGTATCGTAGTACTTTCGAAAAATAGGAGTGTCAATCCCAACGAGTAGCAGAAGGTGTTGACTAGTGGTATGGAGCAGGAAATCTCTGCAAATACTTAGCAAACGGATTTTTAGGGGTTTTCTGATAAAGCAAAGAAACACAGTAAAAGTAATAAAGACAATGAACAATTGCAGCAAGTGGACCAATCCTTTCTTAGCAAAGGACAATTCGGTGGACATACTTATGAGGAGCAAACATTCTCGAGGACACATGGGAATTCTGTCAAGTGCTTTCGCTTCAAATAGCTGAGTAGTCTTCTTTGGTGTTGTAAGTGTTGTGTGGGTGAACCTGTGCTAATGTACCGACCTTACTTGTACTAATACATACTTGTGGTTAAACCCCCTGCAAGCATATGCAACTACAGGAAAGAAATTAAGATATAAACCTAACCGCAGCCTTAAACTCTGAGATCCTATGCTCCCTTTTGCAATGGTGTCCTAACGGGGGTTCAGGTTTCTGTCACTCCGGCAACCCCACAATTAGTAGCCAAATACACAATGCATTCCCCTAGGCCCATAAATGGTGAAGTATCATGTAGTCTATGTTCACATGACACCACTAGAAGAATAGAACCACAACTTAAATACTAAACCATTGAATAATATCTCAACACAAATCCACTACTAACAACATGACTTCTCCCATGTCCTCAAGAACTAAACTAACTACTCACAAAACATCATATGGATCAAGATCAAAGATGATAGTGATGAATAACAATCTAAATATAAATAATAATCCAATAGTTCCACTCACAAGCATCAAATACAATAGTAATCAACACCGGGAAAGTTTCCCCTAAGAACTATGCAAGATTCAACACAATTGGTACAGTGGAATAGAGTGGTGATGATGGTGCTGGTGGATATGATGGTGTGCATGATGATGATGATATCGAATAAGTATAGCTTGATGATGGTGTTGATGGCGATGATCTTCCCTCTCCGGAAGGGAATTTCCCCAGCAGAAATCTGTCTGCCGGAGAGCTCTTTCTCTCTCGGTGTTTTCCGCCCAGCAGAGGCGACGGAATCTTTCTATGGTCACCCCCCTTGTTTTAGAGTTTCTAGGAGAAGATATAGGCGAGAGGGCGGAGCCAGAGGTGGGCCAGGTGGGCCACACCCCCTGTAGGCGCGGCCTAGGGGTGGCCCGCGCCTAGGGGGTGTGGGGCCCCTGTGGCTCATCTCCGCCTCCCCTTCTGGCTTTCTTCGTCTTTCGGGAAAATATGATTTTTCATAGTTTTTCTTGTATTTTCTTGATCTTCGAGAAATTGCATGAAAAGACCTCTTTTTCCATCAGAATCCTGACTCCGACGGTTCATCCTCCAAGAATAATCCAACATGCAAAAATAGATGAAAAGATATAAGTAACACCTCTTAATAAGAAATATATCAATGAATAGAGGCAAATTATGATATAGAATGGTGATGCAAATTGGACGTATCATCTGCTATGCAGGCTGATGATCCATGGTACATTGCATACCAATATGAATCAACCCAGTGGTCTAGCCAGAGGATGGATTTGGAGGAGATAGTTGCCAATTTAGGTGATGAATTGGCCCGTAAAAACCTGTTGATATTAGAGCTGAAGTGTACTGTCGAGGAAGAAAAGAAAAACTCAGAGCTTATTCGCAAAGAGAAGTTGACACTTGAGGCTGATCTTGCCGTATCTGATCAAGTGGTAAAAATCTAAAACATGAACTTCAAGTGAAGGGGAAGAGAACAGTAGATTCATGTGGGCAGTTTTAGTAGGTGTCATCCCTGTCCTAACAGTTACACTATGGGGTTGTGGTGAAGGTGGTATGTAATGATTAGTTTAATTGATAGCTAATTTAGATAGTAGAATTTTTATTCGATGGATGGTTGTGAGTTCCTGCAAATTTAGTCACTTTGCAGTCCCAAAGTTGTCATGAGAATGCATTGCGGGGCCCGAGTTGCTTGCCATTGGATCTAGCTGCCCCTAGTTGGCGTGCCAAATCCCATGTAGACTTGCAGCGTTGATGGCAACATACATTCCCCGTTCTTCCTGACGCCCCATTCTTCTTCTCTCCAGAGAGGCGATCTGTCAAAGAAAGTACTACTCCCTCCAATCCAATTTAGTTGACTCAAATTCGTCAATATACGTATAAATCTAATACTAATTCATGTCTAGGTACAATCGAATCTAGACAAATCTAAATCAACTAATAAAAGCCCAATGGAGATTGTCAAAGCAAGTACTGCTACTTATGAATCAGCATATTCACCGGTCTCACGGCTCAAATACATATTCCCTCCGACCCATATTAGCACTAAACTTGACTAGATACATTTCATATCTAGATGAATCCAAGTCAACTAATATGGCTCGGAGGGAGTATCAAATTTATTCAAATCGGTTCACGGGGTCTTGATATGCACCGTCACAGTGATGTTGCAGATGATGGATTCAATCGTCGTTGCATCGATGACTACCCATCGTGGCTGACAGAGGGGCCCATGGCCACCTCAGTTGCCACACAGGCACCACGTCACCACGGCGGCAACACGACAGACGACGGCCGGCGACGACGGTAGAGGGCAAGCGGGGGCACGCGACTGGCTCCGTTCGAATCAGCACTTCGCGATGAGCCAGAAAAGAGCGGCGTCGTCATCTATTGGTCGCCGGAGCAGGTGACGCGACGACGACCGACAGCGGCAGGTGGCGGCACGCGATTGGAGTACAAACCAGGGAGGGAGGGGAGGCACAGAGTGGTGCCTGAGAACCGCACGCTCACCGTGGTTGCATAGAAGAGGTCAGCAAGGAGGCCCGAGGGCGGAGGCAGCTGGAATCGTCGATAAACACGGTGGCCGGAGCTCGGGGAGGAGGCCTCGATTTGAGCTTCTGGGAGCGCGCCTGCTCAAGAGGGTGGGGGCAAAAGACAGAGTCGACAATAGCGGTAACTCATGTGAGCTCCGAACGACGAGGGGAGTCAAAGAATGGCGAGGATCGATGAAGTCCGGCGAGCTAGGGTTCGGGCTCTCTGCGCGTGAGGAGAGGATAAGGAGGGATAGGGGAATGGGCACGGCGGGGATCCTCGTGACGGCGACGGGATACTTGTAGGCCTCCCAAGCGGCGGCGGGCATCTTGGCACTCAGCGAGCATCGCGACGCTGACGAGCAGCGGAGGCAGTGACACTGAGCTTCTTCCGTCACGAGGAAGGCGACGAACGAACAGGAACGGGCCAGGTGGGACGATGTGGGATGCGCTGGGCTGCGAGGCTACTGCGCGGCACGGCAGGGAGGGAGGGAGGAGGGATGGGCCGGCTGGGCTACGGCCTGAGAAGCTCTGGTTGTTGTTTTTATTTACATACTTGTTTTTTTTCTTTTTCTGATTCTATTTCCTGTTTGTAATTTCATTCAAAATTGTTTCTGAATCACTTCAAAAATACTAGAAGCTTTACAAGAGTATAGAAAATAATTAGGGTCCCTTTTAATCCATTTGGGATCCATACTTTTTGATTCTTTTTCAAAATATGAAAACCATTTGAATGTATTTCAAAGAGGGAGAGAGAGGGAACTATGGTTTTAGGATTTGCATTTTATTTTCTTTGCATGCACAATTTCAATTATGATGCTCATGAATGCACAATCAACCCTAAATAGTAATTAGCTAAAACTGGGGTGTGACAGTACGTTACCTCAGCCTCCATTCCTCTTCTAATGCATTTCATCTTCAATTGTTTTGCCCTGGCATGCAAAGCCTTAATAAAAGATGGGAGGATGAGATGGCCAGCATATACTGTTGATGCAATTCTTTGACACAAATCGATCTTTATCATGATCATCTGCGTAATCTTATCAAATATTTGCCACAGCATAAGCCCTTTCAATGACTTGACGTTTGCATTGAAACTCTCTACAAGGTTACTTGTTACATAGTCTACCTTGCAAATTTCATTGAATCGGCTTCTTGACCACACCATTCCATGACGTGCATCCAAGTACTCCTTCACTGCAGGTTTTTGTTTATACAACACTTCCAAATGATACAAATGCTTCCTCAAACTGCATCTGTATGAAGTTGGCCATAGGTTGTCAGTATAAACTTTACCCTTGAATTTCTTTGTAAAATTCCGCACTAAGTGTCGCATACATTCCCTATGCTTCATTCTGGGGAATACTGTTGTGGCACCCCGGATTTATGGTATGAGAATACTCGTTATGCATACAATTCATGTTCCCATGATCAGTGAGCCGTGAGCATAACCGACCAGTTATCATTACATCATCCCAAAATTAACGATTAGAACACTTACAAAGTGGCCATTATGGCAATTACAGCACAAGTAGCGGAAGTCTTCAAGCGCAGAGCCCATGTCATGCCTTAACCTACAGTCGACTGACTGGGAAGACGGCTTAGCTCGCATAGACGTTAGCACCTTCGTCACTTCTTAACATCTGCAATCTGGCTAGGTAAATAGCCAGGGACAATGCCAGTGAGTACTTTGAATGCACTCGCAAACCACCCAGACAATGTAACAAATAGAATGTGTATTAGGCTATGGCGAGATAGCTCTACACTATAGTTGTTTTTGAAAAGCCTAACATTGGCATCTCTATATCTTTGTTGAAAAAGAGATTTTAGAAAAATGCCTCCTTTTTGTAAGTCCGGACACCTCCACATCCTTGTTAAAAACTTTATTGAAAACAATTTTATAGTAAAACCCCTTTTTAGAACATGTTCGGCCATCTCTGGTCAAAACCAAACTCGTTCCCATCTTTACTCGTGACCAAGTCACATCCTTTATATTCCTCTTAAACATATCCCAAGGGTCCTCCTAGCAATCACCTTTCCAACTGTCCTTGACCGTGGACACGGCTATTCGAATAGATTAGACTCTGCAAAGTTTGTGCACTTTACCCACAAGTATCAATACATCCGTCGGGATACAACCACGACCCGCTACACATGGTAAACAGGGGTTCGGATAATCAAACCTAACTTTTAATTTGTCCATCCCTAGAAACGACGGCTTTTCCTTTTGGGTTGTTCTCTCCAGCACGAGTATGTGGAATGACGGACATAGTCCTCCCTCCCGTACAAGCCTATTCCCCAAACCGTAGTTTGGCATATGGTAATTTGACTCTACTTCCTCTCGTACTTACCATAAGTCATACTGTCCACGAGAGACCCAATTGTTGCACGGGTACCTTGTCCACGATAGTCCCAATTTCATGGGATTTCTCCCCTTTAGTGAGTACGACCAGCCCCGGCTAAAGACCACAAACTATGAACTAAGCCCCAGCTACTGGGGTAGCGTGGTTGCATGGTAAATTGTTCCGGTAAAGGCGTAGAACATCCCTTCTCTTTCTCTTGCTTGAATTTCTCTTCATCCTCCTTATATCTTCTTTAGTAAAACCTCCACTTCAAAACAATTCCTTTTTACAAGGGTTTTATGTTGGAAACTTTGCAGTAGGGTAGAACCCAAAATAGTTTTATCATTGAAAACCCGTAGTTTCCAAGAGGCAAGGTGTTAAGCATCTTATCCTCGATATAAAGGGTAAAAGTGGGTGTAAACGAGGGTAAGTGTCCTAATGGACACTCCATCATAACTTGGAGGAGTCAAGTTACCCACGTCTTTTTATTTGAAACAAACCATGCATTTAATCATGAGATTCATAAACGAGATATAAAATAATTGATAAAAAGGAGTAGGTTAATATAGGAGTTAGGGAATGGTGGCTTGCCTGTGACCAGCGAGATGTCCCTTGAATTCCTTATAATACCAGAAAACCAATAATAACAATAAAAGAATAACCCGAAGGTTCCTTCTTCTCGGCGTCACACAATCGCAACTATCACCGTTATTGAGCATACATGCAAACAAACAACACCACAATCAATACATTGCATACAAGCATCAATACATACAAAGAGCGACATAAACACATGATATACATCAGTAGGGTGTTGGAGGTATGATTAGATTGGATTGGAAGAAGATTTGGAGGCATAGGAAAAAGGGATCCTTTTTGGGATTTAAAGTCTAGGAAATACCTAAGAGAGGGTTTTTGACCAAGGGCTTGATTTGTATGATACCATTGTATAAAAATGATACCACCAGATAGTTATTGATAAAGTGAATCCAATAAAAGTGGTTTCACTATTTTATCAATTTCCATTGATTTATAATGATTTTTATAGTGGATAAAACTCTAGTTTTAAGAAATAATTCACTAGACATAATCTGGAGCTCCAAAAATTATTTTCTTGGGTGATTAGGTAGTATTTGATGGACTGATTCAAAAGGAGTTGGATTCACCTCAAAACAATTATAGAATGCCCTTGAGAAATTCCCAAAGACAGTACTGGATGGGATTTTTCTTTTTCATCAAATTTAAACTACAGAAGCTTTTAATGTGATTCCAAGGACACATGTTAGGTACTGAATATACCTTTATTTAGAAATTGGAATCAACCTTTTTGGAGTTACAGAGCTACTGCAGTGATTTATTAGTGTATAAACCATGCATAGAATAGTTTAATTCACTAAAATTCAGTAGATGCTCACTAAATTCTGGTCTCCAGGGGTTTGATTGGTAGGGTGGTATAGAGGTACTGAGAGTTGGAATTAGGTGTTTTCCTCCTTTGGTTTCACCTAGGGGATTTTCTAGAGGCGGAAATGCCCTAAAATTTTTATTTTTACTAAAGGAAAACTACGAAGCAATTTTATGTGGGGCTAGTGGGACATGCAAGGTATGGATTATACCTTCCAGTAAAAATTGGTTTCAGGCCATTTGGGTAAATGAAACTCTCTGGAGAACATTATGAGTGAACTGGACATATCTTAGTAGATGATTTATCATATTTATTCTAGACATCAATTTGGTCCAGCACCAAGTCTACATGTTTGTAAAGACATACAGGGACTTAAGAAAAATAGGATATGGATATTTTAAGTGGTTTTGCATTTTTATTTGGATTTAAACCAAACTGCCAATACCAGATCTAGAAATAAATTTAAAGAAAAAAGAGAGGATAGGGGATGCGGGCCGGATCTTTACCCCAGTGGGCCGCGGGGAGCATCTGCGGCCCAGCCTGGTTGCCCGCGCACGAAGGGGTATGGAGGGGCGACAGTCGTTGGATCTAGGCAGATCTGACGACCCAGAGGTCATCGTCCTCCTCGCGTCGGGACGTTCGGGGAGGCAACCCAAGAGGCTTCGTGGTAGCGCGGTGGCGCGCTAGAGGACCTCGCCGGTGATGGAGGGATGGCAGGGTAGAAGCGGTGGTCGATGAAGAGTCCAGAGAGAGGCGGCACAGGGAAGTTCGACGTCGGGAGGAAGCTCGCGCAAGGTCGCCCGCTGGTGCACACTCGGGCGGTCATCGGGGAGCCTCGTAGGGTTGCTGCAAGACCAAGAAAAGGGTATGAGAAGATTCAAGGGAGCAAGTGGGTTCGTGCAGGGTGACATGGAGAGATAAAAGAGTGGAGAGGGGAGATGAGGGCTCGATTTCCTAGCCATGTCCGAGGGGGCCTTTCTTCTCTTCTCCTGGACAGTATGAAGCTAGGGAGAGGGAGAGGGTGCTCTGGAGGGGTAAGATGGTGTGGGAGGATGCAAATGAGGGAGGGAGAGGGGTTGTACTGGCATGTGGCCTTACAAACCAAAGGGTAAGGTCCATTGTGGACCTAGCTCATGGAGGAGCTTGGGGAGGGTGCTGGTTTTCCATTGGCTGGCTGGGGTGGTGCTGGGTGGTGGTGGGGCCAGTAGCTCGACCAGAGACAGGTGGCAGGGATGGTGTGGCTGCTGCCTCTAATGTGCAAGATTTTTGGGCAGATTTTGTACTCCTCTCTCTCTTTGCTTCCAAGGGTAATAGGAGAAAGGAGAGGTTTGGCTACTATGCATTTAACCAGGGAAGGGGTGGGTGCTGTGGAGCATTGCTTGGCAAAATTGGATGAGTTTTGAGGGGGTTTACTAATGGTTTTTGTAGTATGGTCAAATCTTCCATGGATGTTGGTTATGAAGAAAGTGAAAAATCTTGCATTGGACAAGGTGGATAAAATGCTACTGGTAGATGGGTATGGTTAAGATGTACCCTAGGGACTTATTTGGGATTTTTCAGAAGATTTTTAGACCACTTTGTACCATTTATTCAAAAAGGGTAGAAGTAGATTCTAGAAGCTCATGTGATATTTTTACATTGTACAAGATGGGTTTTTGTTGTGATATGGTCCTAAATACCATATTACAGATGGGAGAATTTTATTCGAATTTAATATGATGGGAAAGTATTTTTAAGGAATTATTTCTTGTTTCTGCCATTTAAGAAAAAGGGCAAAAAGAAATAATAAGGAATATCAAAAATATTTATTTTTGAGGTGGTAAGGTAGGGTATGAGTTATAGAACTCAAATATGCATTGATTTGGCAAAGTAGTTTAGATAAAAACAAACTTTCTTTTATAGACAAAGATTTTGAGAATTTTGCAATATAATGAATTTAATTTGTTTGATGATCCAAATAATTATGGGAATTATTTGGGGATGGTTATATTTAAGGTGGAGGTTGTAGAATTGATTTATACCTCAATGCCATCTTGGTTATTGAAGAGTTTTGGGTGAAAAGGGAAGAAACTAGATTTTAGGGAATCTAGGGTTTTGTTATTTTCATGCCACCAAGAAAGGGGTGTATTTCTGAGCTCAGATCTCACCTTGGTAAAAGGGGTATATGGTTAGATAGACCAAGTCATATATATGATCAAGTAAGCAATAGTTGAGCTTGGTTGCATTTGAGGTGATCTATAAGAGATGGCAAACTTGGTTGAAAATAAGGCTGCCATAGCAGATACATCAGGTCGCCTCCTAAACCAAGTGGGTTTAAGAATCACAAGGCTACAATGGAAACAAGTGAAGTAGGGTTTGATAATCCATGGTTAGTAGGTAATAACCATGCAAAGAGTTGGTCAAGGGGAGGTAGCATATATATGTGAGCTTCTGCCAAAGTAGGAAAAATGATAAGATTTGCAGAAAAGATTACTATCTTGACTAAAAACCATCATAGAAGAGTGGGAGTTAGAATGGCTTATGTTGGGGATATACTTTCTGGGTATACCCACATGACTCGCTGACCAGGGTGACCCACCAATGGGTTAGAGCTTTGCTTCAAGGGCGGCCCAATCAGAGAAAGAGGAGCTAGTTCCGGCTACGACAAGGCCCAAAAGAGTTACTGACTTAGGCCTGTAGTATTACTTGTAGTCCAAGCTGTACATAGTTACCGACTCTGTAACGTAGCCAGATAGGTCTCTCCCTGTAACCCTAGGACCCGGTGACTATACAAATCGGCCCTATGGGAGCATTTAGGGCAACAACTCGATACACAACCACAACCAACTCGCACAGGCGAACCTCTCTTGTAATCCTCTGTAACATCCGAATTACGCTGATATATTAATGGGTTTATAGTAGGAATAGGATCCGATCACCGCAGTTGGATCTGAACCTGGGTAAACTTGTGCTCACCGCTCCTGGAACATCCGACGTGTCACAGCCCATCTTTCCAACGCCACTAGGACCCCATATGGTGTACTTGTCGACAATCTGACGATAGTTGGCGCCCACCGTGGGGCAGGTGACCTTTGGAGCATCGTTCTAGGCGGAATCTGCATGTGCAGGAATTAGCAAAACAATCGCCATGGGTCGCGTGGTCTATGCTAGTGATGTCCCTCTCATCCTCCTCGATGAGACTTGGATTCCGGCTTCGAAACCCGTGACAACTTACACGATTATGTCAATCGGCAAGATCGATATTTATCTCGGTTTCGCTGAACCCGCCCAACCCACCCTAGAGGTGATGACCATGGCAGAAGAAAAATCCGGATCTTGTTTTTCCATAGAGGCGGAAGAGTTCAGGGTCCCGGAGAAAATCAAACCCACCCAACCCACTCCTGTAGTGGAAGAAGAGGTGGAAGAAGAAGCCAGATCCGACCTCTCCAGCAAGATCGGATACACAAACGAGGAATACATCCACTGCGGATCCAGCTTTGTTGACGTCGAAGCGGAAACCAAGTTATACAAGTACCTCAAGAACATGAACAAGAAGAAGCACTGTTTCGTGTACCACATAACCACTGGATCCGACTTTGTCGATGCTGGAGCTGGTAGCGACTCGCTCCTAGACACAATATACAAAAACGCCGACTTACCTAGCTCCCTAGTGGAGTCAATCACGTCGTAGGAACTTCGAGACTTCGACAAAGAGATAGAGGAGTAAGAGCAAGAGAACGTCTCCAGACAAGCGCAAGGTGAGACGGAAACTCCTCCTAGTCCATATGATAGCATGGATGAAAGCTACACCTCGCAGGATGACATGGATACCGGAGATTCCTCTAAGGTCCACAAACCTACCATGACGGAAAGTACCGACAGAAGTTTATCCCCCGGTACCGGACCAAAAGCCGTCTTTGCCACTGGTACGCATGTTAAGGCTACTGGGCGGTCAAAGAAGAAGAAGAAGAACAAGAATCCGACTCCGGCAGAGCTGGACGTTGAGGAAGCCAACGAAGAAAAAGTTGACGAAGAGACCGAGATGGAGAATCAGGACGAAGATCTGATTAATCCCACCCTGATCGATCCTCCTATGTATGGACACGTTGTCACCAAGGCTGCATGTGAAATTTACGGATATGCTCTCACAATTCCAATCCCAATAGCTTCGGATCTTACGCCGGAGGCACTAGAGAAAAGGGCTGAGGACCTGGAAAAGCATCGCTTGTTTCTACTTGAAGAGGCTGCGCGCCTCGTCGAGATGAGACAACAGTTAGACAGTGATCCTGCCAGATATCAGTCAGATTTCAAGCGACATCCAAACAAAACAAGGGGAGGTCCGCTTCTTGCAAACAAGAATCCGGATATCCACAAAGATAGATTCGATGGAAAAGATGGAGAGAAGATCCGAGTCTCCAGCACGCCAGTGGAAAACGCTGCTGCAGCTCGTGCCATCCTCGCCAACAATCCGTCTCCGCAGTAGGTCCAGCAATGCGTCGTGTTGCTAGACAAAGGATTAAAGCAGCAGAAGACGGACGCGTCATTTAGTGGAAAGCTGGCCTCAAAATCCGAGTTTTGCCACACTGGCGCTGACCAAAGCGCTGATATAAGACTCTGCAGGGATACGACTCAACGCTATCCTCCCCGTGGAGAAAAATAGAATTCAAGAACCATCTCAAACAGCCACTCCCGCCGGCCGGCACGTTACTGGGCAAGAGTTATTCCGTCTCCAGCCGAAGACGCCATCAGGGTAATGGTTCCTCATATGGACCATCGTCGGCAAAACAATCACTATAGAGAAGACCCAGAAACACGCCGCCAGCGAGAGGAGCAAGATCGTCTAAGGATGCCACCACCGAGCCGTCCGGCTGGCAACGCTGGACGAAGAGATGATATGGATTATCTTGAATCTAGTAGGGACGATGCCCGAAGAAACAGGCATCAAAGTCAGCATAATGAGGCTCCACCGCCACCACCAAGAAACCCAGCCGGAAATAACCCACCAGGGACTCCATCGCCTCCCAGCAGCAACCATGAAGGATCGCGTCGTAGCCACGGGAGCTGTAGGGGCGGAGGCGGCAATAGTGAGAGAAGAAGCAGAAATCCGACTCCACCGCGCAGAAGCCGCGAGCCTCCAAGGCGCAGATCTCTCTCGCCAAACGATGCTCGCCATCGCATCAAATCAAACATAGAAGCGCAGCGGTACGAGGAAGAGGATGTGTACATAGGACCCAAGTGCTTTGGTCCACGTATACGTTAGACCAAATTTCTGGTTGACTTTGGAATCTCCAAACATATTCAGCCCTATGACGCCGTAGCTCGGCCAGATACTTGGCTCCAGGATTTTTTCTAGGCTTGCTGCATCGCCAAAGGAGGAAATAGCCTGGTTGCAGTTCGATATCTCTCACTGATGTCGAGGAAGACGGCTCGATCATGGCTCACTGAATTGACAGAGAATTCAATTCATAACTAGTATGATATGCAAAGTGTGTTCTTTTCAAACTTCGAGGGAACATACAGGAGGCCCTGCATAGTCGGAGACTTGCAGCGTTGCACCCAAATACCCGGAGAAACCTGTCGGGATTACCTCGGATGATGGATCGATACGATGAACTCCTGCGAAGGAGTAAACAAGCAAACTGCGATAGAAGCTTTTATTGCAGGACTTCTAGTCGGACTTTTATGTCACAGGCTGAAGCGTGACCACGCCACATATTTGGGAGAAATGATACAGACGGCAAGAAAATATGCTAACACCGATGACAATTCAGAAGGGCTGCTAAATATTCTGGCCAATCCCAATGCGGCCAAATAGCCAAAGCAAACTCAGAAGCGCAAGAACACCTCAGACGAAAAGTCGGCTTCGGACAATGCATCTCTCAACGCAACGTTTGGATCTGGAGGACGAGGAGGGCACAGAGGAGGCCATGGTAGAGGCCGAGAACTTCCCGAATCCAGGGTAGATGATACCAACAACCCGGAAGAACCTATACCTGGGCTGACATTGCCAATGATCCCTGTGTCCACCACTTGGATAGTAACGGAGAATCTACACATACAAATGTCGAGTGTCATTTCAATGACGACATCAAGAAAGACGAATCCGCTGGCTACAGAGCCAAGCGACAAAAAGGAAAGAAAAATTCCGAGAAAGTAAAGGAGCCCAAGGAAGATTCCGACATGGAAGAGGCGGAAGCCACTGCAGAACCAAAGCCGGATGGAAAGATAACTTTTCCGACTAAGAAAGACGCATACGTCTTCTTCCTTGGAACCAACCGGCTAAGGACAAAAAGGTGGTTCTTCGTGAGATCAATGCCACGGTTCCGGCTATCCCCCAATTCCTGGACTGGTCAGACGTGACCATCACCTTTGATCGTTCAGATCACCCGAGGAAAACACATCGTCGGGGAAAGTACCCTCTAGTCGTCAATCCTCTTATTGATGGCTATGAGTTCTCAAAAACACTCACGGACGATGGGAGCGGCATTAACATCCTCTACATCTTGACGCTCCACCGCATGAAACTACAGGAGAGATAGTTGAGTTATAGCAGTGTAACTTTCCATGGCATTGTACCAGGGAGACATGCAAATTCTCTGGGTGTCGTGGGAATGGTCACGGCAGATGCTGCAATCGGCAGAGAGTAGTAGAACGAAGGGCAAGGGCGGCCAGCCATCTGCGGTGCGAGATGAGGGCAGAGACACAGGGTTTTACCCAGGTTCGGCCCCCCGGAGGGTAAAGACCTACTCCTGCTAGATTGTATTATGAAGGTAGTACAATGGGCGAGCTCGGCGGCTAGGCGGCGAGTCGCTTGGGTGTATGATGGATCGTATCTCTACACGCCCCATAGGGAGGTTTATATAGGATCACCTTCCCTAGGGTTTACATATCTCAACCGAATCAGTTAAAGCTTCGGTACTCGTTTAACTTAATCCGACTGGGCCTATCTACTCGCCTGGGCCTTCAGCTTCCAGTCGCTTGGATCCTCGCCGGGCCTTGATCCAGTCGCCGTCCTGCAGGCCCACTCGCCAGGTCTTGGGCCAGTCGGAAACGTCCTGCTGGGCATACCCCGGTAGGCGCATCCCCATCAGTAGTCCCCGAGGCCGCCGTCGATTAGGCGCAGGTGGCTGCTGGCAGTCGGAGTATACGGCTTCAAAGTAGACATCTAGTCGAATCATCGACGGGCTCCTGTATAAAGGAGAAAACTAATCATCCAGATCGCAGCTTTGGCGAGTCGAGTCGGCGCAACATTTGTCAGGTTGGCGAGCCGAGTGGCGGAAGTTGGACCGTTAAACGTGGTCAAACTAGCCGTTGGGGTAATCCAACGGTAACTTTTGGCGTAATCACCGCGTAGTAACGGCTCCCTGATTTGGCGGGTAACAACCGCTATATAAGGGGAATGGCAGGCGATCAGAGAACCACCTTCTCGCCATTTCCTCCGATCGCGCGCACTTTCGCCTCCCTTCGCATTGCGATCCAGCCGACCAGAAATCCTCCGACCCCCCACAAATCCTTCCGCCATGGCCCTCTCCACCGAACCTTGGGGTAGGTCCAAGTGCACGAGGGCGCAACTGGCTTCCTTTGAGGAGGCCGGGATCCTGCGAGCCGGCTGCTGGCGCATCCCCGCGGCCGGACAGGTGACCCCGAGCCCGCGAGAAAGGGAATTCATCTGCTTCACCAGTCATCTAGAACGGGGGCTAGGATTCCCCACGTCCCTGTTCTTCCGGCGCTTCTGCGCCTACTACGGGATCCAACCATCGGATCAGGGTCCCCACAGCATCGAGCAGCTCGCCATCTTCGTGGTGTTCTGCGAATGGTACTTGGGCTGCCGGCCCTACTTCCCTCTGTGGCAAGATCTGTTTCATGGACGGATCAGCCGCGAGGAAGCGGGCGGCCCAATGCTCGCCGCGGGAGGCCTAACCTTCCAGCTGAAGTCAAAGGCCTCATTATTCGACTTGATGCTACCCGCCAAGGCAGGGAGCGACTGGAAGAAGTCGTGGTTCTATGTTGCCGAGGCGACCCCGGAAGGCGAGACGGCGATCCCGCGGTACTCCGCCAACCGGTCCGAGCCGCGCCGTCTTCAAGTAGGCAAGCTCCCCAACGACCAGCGGATGGTCGTTGACGAAATGCTCCAAACCATCCGCGGTTTGAAGAAGAAGGGCCTGCAGACGATCAACCTATACAACTGCTGGCTCGGGCGGCGGCTCGTTCCTCTGGCTCGACGCGACCACTACATGTACCAGTACACGGGCCGGGAGGACTCGACGAAGGCCTGCCTCGCCAAGTGGAAGCTCGAGGACTACATCCCAGCACTGAAGAAGATCACCCAGGCGGTGTACCTGGACGCACAGGCTGGGGTCGCCCCTTACACCGCAAAGCGCCCAGCCCCAACGGCAATCACCTCGCTTCATTCGCAGTCGCGGTAATTCTAATTTCACCTTGCATTCTTTGCAGCTGTTCCAAGTGGTGGAAGGATGGCTCCCGCCTTCGGACGACGAGAATTTGAGCTCGTCCGTCCAGGACATGGGCGAGTCGCCTCCCGCCAAAGGCGATTCCGGGAGCGACGAGAACAATGACGACGACGAGTCCGAGGAGGAGGTCGCCCCACTGGTTCGCAAGACCCGCGGGCAGCGACAGCGTGAGCTTGAGGCGAGTAAAAGCCTCGAGCGTCACGATGACGATGAAGAACTTCCGGAGACCACCTCGCGCCACCAGGCTACTCCGTCGAAGAAGAAGAAGAAAGAGAAGGAGGCAAAGGCCCCTCCAAAGAGGAAGACGAAGCCGACGAGGCCGGCCTCGCCGCCGCACTCGGTGAGCAGTTCTGACGCCCCCAGCCCAGCCAAGGACGAGGCGCCGCCGACGACAGCCATGCTGGATACGGCCACCGTCGAGGTGCCACTTGCTTCGATGCCTCTGCCATTCGCCCCAGTCTCTGGGCTGGGGGATTCTCTGGCTCAGCGGCTTCACCTCGCAGGGAGGCTCCTGCCGAAGATGTCCCAGGGGCTCCGGTTGCGGCCTCGACGACGAAGAAGCCGTCCGTGTCTTGGGCACGCGACGTCCTGGAGATGGGGCTCAGCCGCCGACTGGGCCCTGAACTGGAGAAGCCGGCCGGCCTCCGCACGGGGCTACGCTTCATTCCAGTCGCCAAGTGAGTACACTCACCTTCCTTTGTCTTCCATAGCAGCTTGAATTATCTTGCTTACATGATTGATGTACAGGACCGGAGTGAAGAGGATGGGCCACCCGACCGTGGCTAAGGTGCCGTCCGTCGTTAGCGAGGAGGATCCTTCCCGTAATAGGAAGGCGGACGAGGTTGTCGTCCCTACGGATGGCAGCAAAAATGCCAAGGGCGATGACGTCGTCACGATTTCTGATGACACGGCGGTCGCGCCGACTGAGCCCGTAATAGAGGCGGCCGCGTCCACGAAGGAGGGCGCTCCCTCGCCTGGAACGGCCGAGCCGACCTCCTTTGGGGCGGGTGCCTCCATCGCGATGTTCCCCGCGCTTCATGGCCAAAGCGGCCGCGGCGAGTGGAACTTCGCCCTCGAGCTGTGCACCTGGAGTCGCCGATGCGGAAGTCGACCAGCGTCGTGGGTACATGCCATCCCTCCTCACGTCCGTGGACGCGATACAACTTCATGGCATGCTTGGCACAGCCATCCAGGTATGTCCAGTCCCCGAGGATCAGGTCGGTGTTTTGCAGCGGTCTGATCCTTTTGGCATATAATTGTTATTTTGCGCGTCCAGTCCCCGAGTGCGCACTCGCTGAATTTCAGCGGGTGGGCACTTAGAAAGTTTTTGATTGCCAGTCCCCGAGTGTGCACTCGCTGAATTTCAACGGGTGGGCACTTAGGAAGTTTTCGATTACCAGTCCCCGAGTGCGCACTCGCTGAATTTCAGCAGGTGGGCACTTAGGAAGTTTTTGATTGCCAGACCCCGAGTGCGCACTCGCTGAATTTCAGCGGGTGGGCACTTAGGATGTTGCTTTAATTAACTGTTTGAACGATGTGCAGGGTCTGCAACGTGAATCAGCTGACCGATTGGCAGCGAAGCACCGCGCGGAGAAAGAACTGGCAGCCGTCCAAGAGGTGAATAGGGGGCTTCAGGCGGTTGCCGCGAAGGCGGAGGAAGATCGCCAGGGACTTGTCCCCGTGGGTGAATTGGCGGCGGCGCAATCGGCTTTGAGCTCGGCTGAAAAGCGGATCGCCGATCTCGAGCGCGAGCTGCGGGAAGCGAAGGAAGAAGCGAGATCGGCTGATGGACGAGCCAAGGCCGCCATTACAGCCGCCGAATAAGATCGTAAAGTGTCGGACGCCCTTGTTGCTGGGCTTCAGGATGATCATACTACGCTTCAACGCTTCATCACAGATCTTGCCCGCCCGCTGATTGGTAAGTGCATTTGCCTCTGCTAGTAGCTTGTGCTTTTTGTGATGTCCAACGTACTCACTGTTGTCTTCTACTCGCAGGTCGCATCATTGATAGCGCGGAAGAGGCGAGCTCGTTCGACGCGCGGCAGTGTGTGGGCACGCTCGTCGACTCGGTGACGTTGTCGGCAACATGCATCCGAGCCTACCTCCAGGAGATATCACCCACGGAGGTGATTCCCAGCGACCTCGTCGAGGTGTGGAAGTACTTGGAGAAGGCGCCCTCGGTTGTTGAATTCATGACACGGTCGGCGTTTCGACGCGGAGCAGCAACGACGCTTAGCCTTGGACTTGCTCACTTCCCAGAGGACTTCGACCTCGACGACGTGACGAGCGGCTACCCTTTGTCGACTGACGCGGTGGAGCTTTCCGAGGTGGTCAAGTTAACGGACCGCGCCGCGATGTACTCGGAGCGTGTCTGGGCAATGGGCGACCTCCTTCCATACCAGGAGACGGTCATCGCGCCCAACGACCCCGAGCCGCCGCACCGGGATTTCAAGGTCGAGCAGCCTTTCCGCGCGGAGATGGCGGGTGAGCTGACGACGTACCCGTCAAACCCATACACACCGTTCATTCGCAGTCGCCGGGGTGCTGGCGAGTCGTCGTCGAAGCCTGCAGAATAGGGTAGTTTGCCCTAAGGCGTTAGTAGCAGGTCTGCCGTATGGGCATATTTTGTAATGTGAGACAATGCGACATGCTATTGAATGAGACATCGTGTCTGTGTTGGAATTTGTCATGTGTTTTGTGATTGTGGTTTGAACGAGTCCCCGAGCGCGTCCGCCCTTTTGTGGGGTTTACCTCGTGTGTGATATGTTTGTTATTTTTGAATGTTTTGTTATTGTGGTCTACTCTCCCGAACTCGAAGAGCCAGTCGCAGGGCGACTCCCTTGAACGCTCTATACTTCACCGTTTTCCCTTGCGTGAACGGGGTCGCGTGGCCGAGTCCCCGAGCGTGGTACTTGGTTGTTCTAGGCGCGACTCGAGGGTGGTTGAGGACTTGGCGCGTTAGTTTGGGCACATCACTCCTGCCTGGCCCGTTGGGTCAGTCACGTGGCGAGTCCTGGGCTTGCTCTCCTACTTGGCGTTTTCCCGAGCCGCTCGCGATGAATTGGTCGTCAGTCCCCGAGCTCGGTACTTAGCCGTTCGAGTCGCTATGTCGAGGATGCGGAGGACCATGGTCGCTGTAAGAAGCGAAGGCAGTTGTCTTGGCTCGTAAAGCCAGTCGGGCTAGGCGACTCCAATGGGGCTCCGGGTAGGCGTTTTTCATGGATGATGCAAGACCTGAGGTTACTCAGTGCTCTTGCACCACACTACTTCGCCGTGCCGATCGCTATACCAAAGGTTGACTTCTGCGGTTAGCTGGATGCTGTTATTACGAGTGCGAGTGGCACAAGACATGGAGAGTAGGCGCAATTTGCAGTAACCGATTCTTTTTATTTCATAGCGACTGGAGAGTACATATGTGGGGTTCTAGGGGTAGAACTTCCGTAGGAGGTTTACATTCCATGGTCGCTTGACGTCGAGTTCGCCGTCCCCGCGGACGTCGATGAGGTAGTAGGCGTCGTTGCCAAGTACTCGCCCGATGGCGAATGGTCCCTCCCACGGAGGGGAGAGCTTGTGCATGCCCTTCTTGTCCTAGATGAGGCGCAACACCAGGTCGCCTTCTTGGAAGGTGCGAGTTTTCACCCGCCGGCTCTGGTAGCAGCGAAGTCCCTGCTGGTAGATGGCGGTGCATGACCGAGCGAAGTCACGTGCCTCATCGAGCTGATCGACTCCGTCTTGGCGGGCGAGTTCGTTTGCAGCCTCCGTGTAGTGGACGACCCGTGGCGAGTCATGCTCGAGGTCGGTGGGCATGACTGCCTCGGCACCGTATACCATGAAGGAGGGGGTGAATCCTGTCGACCTGTTGACCGAGGTGCGAATCCCCCAGATGACAGAGGGCAGTTCCTCGACCCATCACCCGGCGGTGCGCTCGAGTGGCACTTGGAGTCGCGGCTTCAGGCCGTGGAGGATGCTTTGGTTGGCTCGTTCCGCCTGGCCGTTGGATTCCGGGTGGGCGACCGACGCGAGGTCGAGATGGATGTGGTGCTCTTCGCAGAACTCGGCCATGGCTCCTTTGGCGAAGTTGGTGCCGTTGTCCGTGATGATGCTGTTTGGGAACCCGTAGCGATATATGAGCTCGCGTAGGAATTTAGTGGCGGTCTTCCCGTCGCATTTCCGAACTGGCTTGGCCTCCACCCACTTTGTGAATTTGTCAACCGCGACCAGCAGGTGGGTGTAGCCGGAGGGAGCCTTCTTGAAGGGGCCTACCATGTCCATGCCCCACACAGCGAATGGCCAGGTGATGGGGATTGTTTTGAGCGCTAAGCTCGGCACGTGCGTCTGGTTGGCGTACTTCTGGCACCCGGCGCACCGCTGGACAATGTCGACAGCATCGGCGTGTGCGGTGGGCCAGTAAAAGCCATGTCGCATAGCCTTGGCGACCAGAGAGCGAGCGCCGGCGTTGTGGCCGCAGTCACCAGAGTGGATATCGTGGAGGATCTTGCGTCCTTCGGCGGGTTGGACGCAGCGTTGGAACACGCCGGTGAAGCTGCGCTTGTGGAGCTCGCCGTCGATGATGGTGTAGGACTTGCATCGGCGGGCGATCATCCGAGCGTCCGTCTCTTCTGCCGGCAAGGTTCCGGCCTCCAGGTAGGCGATGTAGGGCTTGGTCCAGTCGTCTGGCTCGGTGACGAGTGCGACCAGGGCTGCCTCCGGCTGTAACGGGACTCCGATGTCGATCTCCCTCGGGGGAGAGACTGATGGCTTGGTTATTGTGTCGAGGAAGATGCCGGCGGGTGGTGCGAGTCGAGCCGACCCAATGCGAGAGAGGGCGTCAGCCTCCTCGTTCTTCCGCCTGTCGATCCACTCGACGGAGTAGCCTGTGAAGTGTCCGCCCAGCTTGTTCACTGCTTGGCGGTATGCCGCCATGGTGGGGGAGACAGCGTCGCAGGTGCCAGCGACTTGCCCCGCGACGAGGTCGGAGTCTCCGTAGCAGCGTAGGCGGTTGACATTCATCTCCTTGGTAGCTCGCATGCCGTGGAGTAAGGCCTCGTACTCGGCCATGTTGTTGGTGCAGGGTGTGAAGTCGAGGCAGAGGATGTAGCGGAGCTTGTCGCCCTTCGGTGAGGTTAGCACGATCCCTGCGCCTGCGCCGTCCGCGTTCTTGGAGCCGTCGAAGTGCAGGCTCCAGTAATGGAGGTATGGCAGCTTCTCTGGCTGCTGGGCCTCTTCCCAGTCAGCGGTGAAGTCCGCTAGGGCCTGCGACTTGATCGCTTCTCGTGGCTCGTATTTGATGTTGTGGACGCCGATCTCGACGACCCACTTGGCGACCCGCCCGGTCGCCTCGCGGTTGCGGATGATGTCTTGCAGTGGTGCTGAGGAGACGACCGTGATCGGGTGCTCCTGGAAGTAGTGCGGCAGGCGCCGCTGAGCTCTGAAGACCGCGTATACCAGCTTTTGGTACTGGGGGTACCGCTGGCGCGACTCGGTAAGGACCTCACTGATGTAGTACACCGGTCGCTGTACTGGGCGCTCCTTTCCTTCCTCCGGTCGCTCGACGACCATCACGGCACTGACGACGCGCTCGGAAGCCGCGACGTAAACCAGCATGGGTTCTTTGTCGGCGGGGGCGGCGAGTAGCGGTGCGGCGAGTAGCACCTTCTTAAGGTCACGGAGCGCGTCATCCGCCTCCTTGTCCCACTGGAAGGTGGGGTTCTTGCGCATCAGGCGATATAGGGGCATCGCCTTTTCGCCCAGGCGGGGGATGAAGCCACTGAGAGCCGCTACTCGCCCGACCAGTTTCTGGACGTCGCGCAGGCACTCAGGTTTGCCGAGCCGGGCGATCGTGTCGATCTTCGTGGGGTTCGCCTCAATCCCTCGCTTGGAGACGACGTACCCCAGTAGTTGTCCTGCTGGTACACCGAAGGTGCATTTGCCTGGGTTATGCTTTATCTTGTATTTTCGCAGGTTGGCGAATGTTTCCGCCAGGTCGGCGAGTAGGTCACCCTGGCGAGCGGACTTTACGACCACGTCATCGATGTAGACGTGGATGTTGCGGCCAATTTGGCTCGCGAGGCACTCTTGCATGCACCGCTGGTAGGTCGCCCCGGCGTTCTTGAGACCGAAGGTCATGGCGGTGTAGCAGAAGGCTCTGAATGGCGTGATGAACGCCGTCTTCTCCTTGTCCTCGACTGCCATTTTGATCTGATTGTACCCGGAGTAGGCGTCGAGGAAACATAGCGACTCCGAGCGCGCGGTGGAATCGATTATTTGGTCGATCCGTGGGAGGACGAACTGCTCCTTTGGGCAGGCGTTGTTCAAGTTTGTGTAGTCGATACACATCCTCCAGGTCCCGTTCTTCTTCTCGATCAGGACTGGGTTTGCCAGCCACTTGGAGTATTTGATTGGCCGGATGAAGCCTGCAGCGAGTAGACGCTGCACCTCCTCGGCGATTGCTCGGCGGCGCTCTTCATTGAAGGGCCACAGCGACTGTTTGACGGGTCGCACTTTGGGGTCGGCGTTTAGCTTGTGCTCAGCGAGCTCCCTAAGGACACCAGGCATGTCAGAGGGCTTCCATGCGAAGATGTCCCTGTTCTCACGGAGGAACTCGATGAGCGCATCTTCCTATGCTGGGCTCATGCCCGTCCCGATCGTCACCGTCTGGCTGGAGTCGCCTGGGACCAGCTCGACGGTGCGGGTGTGCGTTGTCGCCTCGAAGGTTGAGGTGTTTGCACCCTCCGAGTTGGGCTTCTTGAGTATGGTGGGGTCGTCGTTGTTGACCCTGCTCGCGTACTTGGCGAGCTCATCGGCGTGGTTGGTCTCCGCCGCAATGACAGCGTCAGCGAGTTCGGCTCCTTTGGCCTCGCACTCGGCGGCCATGTCGGGGTCGCCGTTGATGGTGATGACGTCGCACGGCCCGGGGAGCTTCATCGCGTTGTACGCGTAGTGGAGCGCTGCCATGAACTTGGCGAACGCCTGGCGCCCCAAGACGCAGTGGTAGGGGCTTTCGAAGGGCACAAGCTTGAAGACGATCCGCTCGGTGCGGAAGTTTGCTGGTGTGCCGAAGGTAACTGGCAGCGTGACCTTGCCGATCGGGTACGCCTTCCGACCGGGGACGATGCCATGGAACGTGGTGTGGGTTGTCTCGATCATCGACTGCCGGAGCCGCAGCCGCCTAAAGGTGTCCAGGTACAGGATGTTGATGGAGTTGCCGCCGTCCATCAATGTCTTGGGGAGCCAGTAGTCACCGACCTTAGGCTTGACCACCAGGGCGACTCGACCTGGGTACTCCATGCGTGGCGAGTGGTCTTGGCGGCTCCAGGTGATGGGCTACTCTGACCAGTTGAGGAACTGGGGAACGTCCACCTGGGCCACCACGTTGACGGCGACGGCGCGGGCGATGACCTTCTTCTCGCGCTTCGTGTTGAAGCCTGTGAAGGTATGGAGCGAGCCGACCACTTTGGCGAATTTTCCGCCGTTTGGCGGGTCGTTGTCGGGGTCCTCCCGTGCTCGCCGTGCCTTCTCGATCTCCCTGAGGGTGTGGCAGTCGGCGGTTGTGTGCGTTGCGGGATTCCCTTCCCTGCTATGAAACGCACACGGTTGGTTAACGAGGGCTGCGGGGTCGAACCTTGGCTTGGCCTTGTAGTTGCCGCCATCGTGGCGTTGTCCTCCGTCGCGGCGGAAGCTCTTGGGCTCGCGTTGTGCGTGCCCGGCGTTGGCGACGAAGTCGACTCGCCCGTCACTGCGGCGCTTGCCGGTGAGGCGAGTGTTGCTGTAGCGTAGGTCGGACCGTCATCCGCTGTCGTTGCCGCTCGTGCGGCGTTGACCTCCTGACTCGTCGTCAGTTTCCTGGTTTGGATCTTCCTCCGCGTACCGTTTGGCGATCTCGAGGAGGTCCGGGATGTTGTCGAGTGTGCGAGAGTGTCGCTTGAGCTTGGCGACCAGGGGCTCATAGCGGCACGAGGTCTTGAAGCAATGGATCGCGGTGTCCGGGTGGATGCCGACCGCGTTGTACCAGAGTTCTTGCCACCGTTGGACCCAGTTGCGGGTCGACTCGCGGGGTCCCTGGACGCATCGCTCCAGGTCCTCGATGGTGGTGGCGCGGGTGTAGGAGCACTCGAAGTGCCTGACGAAGGCGTCGCGCATCTCCTCCTAGGAATCGATACTGTCCTGGGGGAGGGTGTTGATCCACTGCCTGCACGTCCCCTCCATCATCAGGGGGAGGTAACGGGCGGCTAGCAGGTCGGTGTGGCCTGTGATCCCCATCGCCATGAGGTATGTATCGAGCCAAACGGCGGGGTCGTACGAGGGGTCGTACTTTTCTATCTCCTTCGGCGCCTTGAAGTTTGGCGGGTACTTCTCGCCTCGGATCATTGGTCCGAAGCACTTGGGGCCGAGTTGACTGAGCGACCCCATGGGCTCGCCGTCGCAGCGATTGGTTAGGGTGTGTCGCAGGTCGTCGGGCTGGCGTGCGCGCCAGCTTTGGTTGTTGATGATGTGGGTGCGGGCGTCGATGGGTTGACCGTTGGCGGCGACGAAGTTGGTCGCTGGCCTGGGGTCGTTGGTGGAGAGTGCCGCGTTCGCGGGTCGGTGTTGGAGCTGCAGTGGCTCCGGTGGCGGGCAGTTGAGGGTGTTTGCCGCTATTGGGCGGCCGCTTGAGGCCGCTCTGCTTCCCGAAGAACGCGAGTATACTCGACCCTGCGAGTCGGCGCCTGCATTTTGCTGCTCGACGGCCTTTGCGAGCAGGGCCCTAACGTACTGGATCTGTAGGGCGCCGTCGCCCGTGGCCGTGATGTTGTCGGCTGCTGCTCGACCTTCCACGAGGTTGTCCATCGGGGTGGAGAATAGTGGGAGATCGTTTGCGTCTCGCTCCCGTGAGGAGATTACTATCCGCGGCTGGTCCCTGGGAGGTGTGCAGTTGGGTGGAGGTGGGGCGCCCATCGCCGTCGACCCTGGCGGGGGTCGGGCGCTTCCTCCTGGTGGCGCGTTTTCGCAGATCGCGCGCTCGGCCACGTGGGTCGGGTCGTTTTTGTCGTCGAAGTTCAGGGCACGCCCCTGAACGGTGGGGTTCAGGCGCGACCTGATCCGCTGCTGGTGGTAGCGCGATAGTTCCTGCGCCGTCACCTGCTCGAGGCGAAATTTTTCGCGCTCGGCTTGTTCCTTGCGCACCGCCTCCGCCAGTTTCAGGCGGAGTTCCTCGACCTTCGTTGCCGTGGCGTTAGGAGGGATTGGGGTGGAGAATGGGTCCTCCGGCGGTTCGGTGCCGGTCGCCATGTAGGTCGCGGCGTGGCGACCGGTTCCGTCGCGGAGGTCGGCGGAGTTTTCCGATCCGGAGTCGAATTCGAAGATCCTGAGGATGGAGAGGTCCTCGAAGTCTCCCACGTTGGAGACCTGGGTGATGGAGCCCGCGGGTGAAGCCACGGTGATGGACCCGGTGAGTGACGCCGGGGTCGCCGAGTCGGCGTCGTCGTTGAGGGCCGCGTCTTCTACGGCCGCTGAGTTTTCGGCCACGTCATTGTGGGCCGAATTGTACTCGGAGGCGAGGCGATGGATCGTGCGGATCTGGCTCTCGGAGAGCCGATCGCGTGGCGGCGACTCGCGGATGCGAGCCGAGTCCTCCGAGACGATGACGTTGGTGAGGCCGACGAAGAGGCTGATCGTGCCGACCGGCAGGATCACGCTGTGCGTGACGGGTCGCGCCGCCGGGACGTAGCGGCTCGGCAAGATTTGGAGCATCTCACCGATCGCTATCATGCGGCCGGTGGAGACCGTCTCGTTGATGGGCAGATTGGATCTCGCCGCAGAACACCGGCCAGACCGGCCAGGCCCCACGGTGGGTGCCACTGTCGTGGGAATGGTCACGGCAGATGCTGCAATCGGCAGCGAGTAGTAGAACGAAGGGCAAGGGCGGCCAGCCATCTGCGGTGCGAGATGAGGGCGGAGACACAGGGTTTTACCCAGGTTCGGCCCCCCAGAGGGTAAAGACCTACTCCTGCTAGATTGAATTATGAAGGTAGTACAATGGGCGAGCTTGGCGGCTAGGCGGCGAGTCGCTTGGGTGTATGATGGAACGTATCTCTACACGCCCCATAGGGAGGTTTATATAGGCTCACCTTCCCTAGGGTTTACATATCTCAACCGAATCAGTTAAAGCTTCGATACTCGTTTAACTTAATTCGACTGGGCCTATCTACTCGTCTGGGCCTTCAGCTTCCAGTCGCTTGGATCCTCGCCGGGCCTTGATCCAGTCGCCGTCCTGCAGGCCCACTCGCCAGGTCTTGGGCCAGTCGGAAACGTCCTGCTGGGCATACCCCGGTAGGCGCATCCCCATCACTGGGTGATATTACTCTAGACGTGACATTCAGAACCTGAGATAATTACCGGACCGAGCCACTCTCCTTCGAGGTGGTACCATTCAAAAGTGCTTACCACGCCATCTTCGGACGTCCGGCTTACTGGGCATTCATGGCTCGTCCCTGTTACATCTACAACATGATTAAACTTCTAGGTCCAAAGGACGTAATCATCGTACGAGGAAATCTGAGGAAGGTGTGAGAGTGTGACGAAGGATCTGCTGCCTTCGCCGAAGCCATGCTGCATGCCCAGGAGTACCAGGATATAAAGAAGACCATCAATCAGTCCGAGATGCCCGCTACGAAGAACGAGGTGCTGAAGCCAAGTTTGCAGTTCAAGGCATCGGAAAAGACGAAGAAGACGTCGCTGAAGGAAGATGATCCCTCCAAGACGATGAACATAGGGGTAGCCTTAGGCCACGCATAGGAAAGCGTGCTCGTCGAGTTCCTCAAAGCTAATAGTGATATCTTCGCATGGCAGCCATCTGACATGACCGGAGTACCTAGGGAACTCGCCGAGCACTCTCTTAATGTGTACCCAGACGCTAAACCTGTCAAACAGTCCTTACGATAGTTTGGTGATGAAAGGCGCAAAGCAATAGCCAAGGAATTAGCCCGCCTAGAGTTAGCGGATTTCATAACAGAGGTCATCCATACAGATTGGATGGAAAATCCTGTACTCGTCCCTAAAAAGGACACCATTTATTTAAGGATGTGTGTTGATTATACCGCTTTGAACAAGGCATGCCCAAAAGATCCGTTTCCTTTGCAAAGAATCAATCAATGCCAGGGGGATAACCCCCGGTAGGGTCACAAGGGATGAAACACAGCCCATCTTGGCTTACATCGAGTAAGTACAGCCGTGTAAGAGAATTGTATGCGGCCGACATAGAAACTATGTTGGCCTGTATAAGACAAAGGTGTCAACCTTGCAGGAATCAACAAGCCGAGTATCCCGAGGATGGGCTAAGTCAGATAGGACATGTGTCACCTTTCCAAGTGAGGCTCAGGAGGGACCATGGTAAAGCGTGGTCCAAAGAGAAGGGCGACGTCTAGTGACACGAAAGGAGTCGGGTGACGCCCAAAGCAAGGGCTAACACACAAAGTTACTACGTGATGCCAAAAGGAACAGGACGCGACGTACCAGAAGACCGTTAGCTGTCTGGCTTTGTGGACTGGGCCATTGGGCTTAGGGCAAGCCCATGACCTGGCTCGCATAGTAGGGACCAAGATCCAAACAGTAACCCTAGAACCCAAAGGGGTGTAACCTAGCTAGCACCGTCTATATAAGGAGGGGCATAGCTGTAGTAGAGGGAGGTTGGACCAAGTAGGGAGCTAGTGCATAGAACACTAGTTCATACAACTCAAGGAGTACTTGTAACCTCAAGCATCAATAAAATTCCTAAGTGTGGAGAGTTCATCTTATTCTTCGTGCATGGCAAGACCGTGCACACCCTCCCCGGTGACCACAAGCACCCATTCGTCCCCCAACTTAAGCCTACCCATGGCATCTGCCGTGACACCACCATGACAGTTGGAGCCCACCGTGGGACAGAAGCACGTGCTTGATGGAGTCTTCACCCGGACGGGCAACATCATCGCCAAGACTGGTGAGCGTGTCTACTCCAGCCTCATCCAGAGGTTTGGAGCGCTCAACTTCATCAGCGACAATGCAGGGTGCTTCGGGACCAAGCCGTTCCCTAGGGGCGGTCGCTTCATCAAGTTCGGCGAGCACCAGGTCTACGTTGCCGTGCACGTGGAGCGCGCATATCCGAAGCGCGTCGTCCTGGCGCCGGATCCACCAGCGGTTCCTATAGCTGGGAAGCTTCACCAACTCATCTCCATTGAGGTAATGATGACAGCTCCTAACCCAGCAGCTCCGCTAGTAGCTCCAGTAGTGAATGAGAATGCTGAGGGAGGAAATCATGAGGAGACACCAAAAGCTGCGAGAATAGCAAAGGAACCACTAGAAAAGCCAGAGAACATTGCTAGGAGTAAGAGGGCTAAAGAGCTGCAAGAAGTGATAGACAAGTTGGAAGAGCCAGTGGCACAAGCAACTGATCTGGAACGCGTGCAAGACGAGTTAGAGGAGGCTAGGGTAAAGGTTCTGGAGAAAGAAAAGGAATTAGCACAGTTACAGCAAGATGTGGGTATCACAATTCGAGAGCTCAACTCGGCAAATCGAGTCAAGGGCGCAAAGACCCGGCTTGATGAGACCAGATTAAGAGGAAAAAACCTCAATGAGGAGCTGGCGGATGTAACATCAAAAATAACACTAGAGAACAGCAACGAAACAACTATGCGACCGACATACAATACAACAGGAGAAAACCTGCAAGCCGCAGAAGCAGCAATGGCAAAGCTATCCCATTTGACGGGTGAATCAAAGAAAAGACAACAAGAGCGAGTCAATGAACTGGTAAGAGAAGCTAGCATGCTGAATGAAGCATACTACAGGGCGAATCCGGGTATAGCAGGGAGGTCATAGCTGGTTCACTTGGGACTCTCGTCCTGGAAAGATCAGCAGGTCATACGGCATCCTCACCCGGAGCAACGCCAAGGCCGAGAAAAGAGCGTGGATTCGGGGAGGAACAAGAAAATGATCACTTATGACCCGACAATGGCTCAGGGAAACCCAGCGCATGCACAGGAAACGAGAAGGAATAATGCCCAAGGAAATGAGAACCAGGAAAATGCAGGCCGAGAGAGGCAAGCAGGGAAAAGGAATGACAATGGGGGGCAAAATTTTGCACCTCAACCTAGGCATGGAGCTCACTCAGCAGCAGGAGGAAATCCAGCACCGAATAATGCTCCAGCTCAACCCGAAAGAAGATAGCAAAGTAAGGGAAAAGCAGCACAACAGCCTGCTGACCCAAACACAAGCAAATACAATGATGGTTACTCGGCGATGGTGAACAACGGGTATGAATTGCCGGATCATGTGTATAAAGCGATGGGAGCCAGACTCGGAGGCAGGAACCTTCAGCCGGATGATGCAAGGCTGAAACTTGACCGAATAAAGATGGCAGAGCTGATCGAGTCGCAACGTCCACAGGGTCCCCCATGCTTTGGCCCAAGGATCATGAAGGAGCCACCTGTACCAAACTTCCAGCTAGCAAGAGGAACAAAAACTTACGATGGGAGCACAAAGCCAGAAGACTGGCTCATAGATTATGGAACTGCCGTGAAAATTGCGTAGGGAAATTTGAGATGGGCAGTACGATATGTACCGCAAATGTTGGAAGGACCAGCACGGATGTGGCTGAATAATTTGCCACCCGGAAGCATCAACAACTAGATTGATTTTTAGGACGCTTTTGTGAGCAATTTCACGAGCACCTATAAGAGGCCGAATCACCCACAACAATTAGCAATGTGCAAGCAAAGGCCGAATGAGACAGACAGAGAATTCCTCACAAGATGGTGCACAATGCGCAACTATTGTAAAGGGGTAATTGAGTCACAGGCAATCGCTTGGTTTGCTCAAGGTTGCAGACACGAAAGTGTGTTGTGGCAAAGGTTACAAAGGGATATGCTGGCAAGCTTGGCAGAAACCATAAGGATCGCTGACTCGTATGCGTTAGGGGATCCGACTCAGCCTCTGCTCATGTCGGCAGATGGGATGACCGAGACTCAGATCTATGACACTGCCGGGTCGCAAAGGCGCCAGGAAAGATCCGAATACAGAAGGAAAAGAAGAGATGAAAGGCCAGACTATAGATATGGTTCGACTCAGGTTGCGGCCGTGAGTCATGATCATCCAGATGCTGGAAGTAGCCAAAGTCAAAGGACAAATGGACAACAACATTGGGTACCAAAGAATGATGGCAAAAATTCATATGAACAAAGGAAGCAGTATCAGGACTGACAGAAGTATACCTATGAGATGATGCTAGACCGGCCGTGTAAATTTCACACGCCTATTCCGAGTAAGCCAGCAAATCACACAACAAGACACTGTACTTGGTTTCAGAAAGGAGATAGAGTGGATTCCCCGAGTAAACAGCTACCACCACCTCCCCCTCCACCACTCACAGGAGGAAATGCTCAAGCTATGGGAGTTGATAATAGATATGAAAACAGGCAGCCACGGTATCATAATCAAGAAAGAAGGGAAGCTATACACCAGGTGCACAATCCAAGAGGTGACGACGCTCATGTCGGCCACGAAACTAGAAATGAGTACAGAGAACATCACCAGAGCTATGTCGTCTTCATCACAGAGCCGAATGAAAAAAAGATCCAGCAGAGACGAATGATGGAGGTGAATGCCACAATGCCGAAAATTCCTAAGTACATGCAATGGTCCGAGCAAGAAATAACTTGGAGCATAAAGGATCACCCCAAGATCATGCCAACCCCAGGAGGTTATGCTCTAGTCTTAGATCCAACTTTCATGGGCCCTGATATCAATGTGAAGTTTTCCAAGGTACTGATTGATGATGGCAGTAGCATCAACATCATGTACAAGGATACCATGCTCAAGTTAGGCATTACCATGAACATGCTAGAGCCGACTAAGACAACTTTCCATGGCATCGTGCCGGGATTGTCCTGTGAGCCAATTGGCAAGATCTGGGTCGACGTCTTATTTTGCAATAGAGAGAATTGTCGCACTGAAGCCATAGAGTTCGAGGTGGTTGATTTGGTCAGCTCGTATCATGCCTTACTCGGCAGGCCAGCTATGGCGAAGTTTATGGCTACTCCTCACATTGCTTACTTGAAGATGAAGCTGCCAGGCCCCCTGTGGGGTGATTATAGTTGAAGGAGATTACAAAAGATCCATTGCTTATGCCTCAGCCGGATCTTCATTGGCCGAGTCACTGGTCATAGTGCAGGAAAAGCATCAAATGTTGGAGGTGGCAGCATTGGCCAAAGAAGCACAAATGTCCATGCCGGCACTCACTAATCCGCATGTCAATGTGTCATTTCAAGCTACCAAAGAGACCAAGAAGGTACAGGTGGATGAGACTTTCCCGGAGTGTACAGTTACCATTGGGGCTGGCCTCACTGACAAATAGGAAAGCGAGCTCACCAGCTTCCTCCGTGAGAATCGGGATATCTTTGCATGGTCCACACAGGATTTGCAAGGAGTTCCGAGGGAGCTGGCTGAGCACTCTCTTCATGTCAGGCCAGATGCCAAGCCGGTGAAGCAACCCCTCCGCCGCTTTGCCATAAATAGGAGCAAAGTAATTGCTGCCGAGATTGCCAGGCTCTTAGCTTCTAGATTCATCATGGAAGTACTGCACCCGGATTGGTTATCAAATCCAGTCTTGGTCGAGAAGAAAAAGGATGACCCGAACGTGGCAGTGGTATGGCGCATGTGTATTGATTACACGAACCTCAATAAGGCATGTCCGAAAGATCCATTTCCCCTGCCATGGATCGACCAAGTCATAGATTATACTGTCGGGTGTGAGTTGTTGTCGTTTGTGGATGCGTATTCTGGATTTCATTAGATACCACTGAATCCGAATGATCAAATAAAGACAACTTTTATCACTCCATACGGGGCTTATTGCTATCGTACCATGCCATTCAGACTGAGAAATGCAGGTGCAACATATCAAAGATGCATGCAAAAATGCTTGCAAGATCAATTGGACAAAAATGTTCAAGTATACGTCGATGATGTGGTAATAAAAACCAAGAAAAATCATTCTCTAATTGAGGACATGCGTCAAACATTCACAAACTTAAGAAGATTCCGGATGAAACTTAACCCGGAAAAATGCACATTTGGCGTCCTGGCTGGCAAGTTACTCGGATTTCTTGTATCCAGCCGAGGAATTGAGGCTAACCCGACAAAGATCAGGGCCGTCAAAAGCATGGAATTGCCGAAAACCCTCAACGATGTCCAGAATTTCACAGGATGCCTGGCCTCGTTGAGTAGATTTATTAGTCGGCTAGGTGAAAAATCCCTACCACTATATCAACTGATGAAAAAATCAGACAAATTCACATGGACACAGCAAGCTGATAGCGCTTTCCATGAACTAAAGAAAATGTTGGCAACAGCACCAATATTAGCATCACCACTATCAAAAGAGCCAATGTTGCTCTATATCGCCGCAACCAACAGAGTTGTAAGTGCAGTAATAGTGGTTGAACGCGAAGAGGAGGGCAAATCAGTCCAAAGGCTAGTTCATTACTTGAGTGAAGTGCTCTCTGTATCAAAGCAAAATTACCCTCATTATCAGAAAATGACATATGGGGTATATATGACAGCAAAGAAGCTGAAACATTATTTTCAAGGACACCCAATCCGGGTAATATGTGAGGCGCCTATCTCGGATATATTAGGCAGCAAAGATGCCACTAGCCGAGTCGCAAAATGGGCCATAGAGCTAGCACCATATACTCCACAGTATGATAGGCGAGATGCAATTAAATCTCAAGCTGTTGCAGATTCTTCGTAGATTTGATGGAAATGCAGTACGAACCACCACTACCAGATCCGAATTACTGGAAGATGCATTTTGACGGGTCCAAGACGAAAATGGGTTTGGGCGCCGGGATAGTGCTCACATCGCCAAAGAGGGATCAGCTCAAGTATGTGTTACAGGTCCATTTTGCTGCTTCTAACAACGTTGCCGAGTACGACGTAGTTGTCCACGGCATCAAAGTGGCCAAAGAGATTGGCATCAAAAGGATTATGTGTTTTGGTGATTCAGCAAGTGTCTGGGCATTGGGATGCGTTGGACACAAACATGGCACTGTATCGTTTCCATGTGCAACAAATCTCGGGATAGTTTGGCTGGTGTGAATTCCACCATGTCCCAAGAGCAGAGAATGAAGCATCATATGTACTATCCAAATTAGGTTCATCTCAGAAAGCGATACCACCAGGAATAGCATTGGAACACCTTAGGAAACCATCGATCAAGCCGTCACCAGAATCCGAGTCAATCAGGGTTACCCCGGCGAATCAGGAGTCAGACGTTGTGCCAATGGTTATTGACTCAGGGGCAGGTTCGAGTCACCCGGGGACTAATCCATTCACCTCAGGGATAGCCGAATCACACTCGGGGACGCCTTAGGACATGTCGGCTGAGCCAATGGAAATTGATGGGGAAACAGATCCGGAACCACTGATACCACCATGGGCGCAGCCAATTTTCAACTACTTAAAATATGGAACTTTGCGGATGATGAGATATTAGCGAGGCAAACAGAAAGAAGGGCAAAAGCATACACCATAATCAACGAGGAGCTGTACAAGAGAAGTGTGACAAATGTACTGCAGCGTTGCATTAGTTTAGAGAAAGTTCAAGCGATTTTATTGGATATTCACCAAGGAGAATGTGGGCACCATGCATCATCAAGGGCATTGGTGGCCAAGGCATTCCGACATGGTTTTTATTGGCCAAGCGCACTGGCAGAGTCACAAGAGCTAGTCGGAAAATGTAATGTATGCCAGCATTATGCATCCAAGTCACACTTACCAGCGTCTGAATTAAAGACTATACCAATCACTTGGCCATTCGTAGTATGGTGCCTAGATATGGTAGGACCATTCAAGCCAGCAAGGGGAGGCATGACTCATATATTAGTAATGATTGATAAGTTCACCAAATGGATAGAAGTGAAGCCCATCAAAAAATTGGACGGCAAAACAGATGTCACATTCTTAAGGGACATAATCCTGAGATATGGTTACCCACATAGTGTAATCACAGATAATGGCACAAACTTTGCTGAAGGATCTTTTGCTCGATTCTGCGGGAAAAACCGAATAAGACTCGATGTAGCATCAGTCGCGCATCCAGAATCAAATGGACAAGTTGAACGAGCTAGTGGCTTAGTTCTATCCGGGATATAACCCCGCTTGATGGAACCACTCTAGAGATCACCTGGCTGTTGGATAGAGGAACTACCCTCAGTACCATGGAGTCTAAGGACAACTCTGAATCGGTCAACAGGCTATACACCATTTTTCCTTGTGTATGGGGCAGAAGCAGTTTTGCCTGCCGACATAGAGTATGACTCGCCAAGAGTGAGGCAATACTCGGAAGCCGAGGTAAAAGAGGCCCTAGAAGATGGAGTTGACTTACTCAAAGAAGCACAGGAACTGGCATTATCCAGATCCGCTATATATCAGCAAAACCTCCGACACTACCATAGCCAGAAAGTTTAACCTCGTGCTTTTCGAGAAGGGGATATGGTGCTAAGGCTAGTGCAGCGCACAGCCGGAATGCATAAGTTATCACCCCCATGGGAAGGTCCATTCATTGTAAGCAAAGCATTGCACAATGATTCATATTATCTCATAGATGCTCGTGAAGCACAAAAGAACAAGGCGGACAGATCAAGTGATGAGACCAAGAGGCCATGGAATGTGGCACTGCTTCGTCCTTTCTACACTTAGGAGAAGTAATGCACGTATCACTCGAACTCTCATACGTCAGACAAATGTGATGGCTATGTGCTGATAATAAAATGGTATGACTCGAAAAAACTGACTCGGGGACTGCCCCTTATGTTTATCCTTCCAATTATTTTATGTCGGCTGGCGTGACACCCAAAGCTTATCTCGGAACAAGTAGTGTTTACTCGGAAAAAATCAACTCTTCGACTATGCTGTTGTCCGAAAACACGGCTTCATGGAAAGCAAGAGGAAATGATGCATGACGAGTAAACATGAATGCCGGATAAGTATAAGGAGAAACGTGAGTCGAACCTATGTCTTTTGCCTAACCAACTGCAGGTTATATTGCATTGTGTGTTGAATGATCCTCGGCCAAGTGATCTAAGTTTCATACCCGCTAACTATATCCTTAGAACTTTGAGACTCTAATGTCGAACACCAAAAGAGGTATACAAGAGCCAAAGTCAAGGAAAGGTGAAACGGCAAAATGGGACTCGGGGACTTGCCCTTGGATGATTCATACTCAAAATATACAAGATATTTAAAGACTTATCAAAAGGCACACAACCAAACATAAGTTCAATGTACATTACATTTGTACCCGGCATACCGGAGATCTCATCAAAGTTCAAGTATTTTTCCTATTTGGTCTAAGAAGCAGAAGGACTCAGAGGAGCAGTCTTGGAACTAGGAGCATCGCTTGGAACATCTGCCGAGTCAGGGGCATCAGTCGCCGAGTCTTCAGGGTCGTCCGACTCGGTGGCCTCACTGTCAGCACCCTCCTTGTTAGCAACTTCGACAAGTGGGTCTCCAAGGTCGAGGAAGTTGGGCCCGTCGCACCAAGCGTGTACCATAGTGTACTCGATCATGGCGTAGGCTCGCTCTTGGCATCTCTTGATCAACTTAGGATCATTCAGCCCCTTATGCGTGCAAGCACATCAAGATTGATGTCCTCGTACCATGAGAGCACGAAGGAAAGGGCCTTATCCGCTGCGGCTCGTCCGGCCAACTCACGCCACTGATCCAGCATGTCTTCGATATGAATCAGCCTTTTAGCAAGGGGCTCGATGAGTGTGGGTGCATCTTCATCCGGCCAGAGCATGTAGAACGCATGAATGGCTGATTTGAGCAAGTCCACGCCACAGGACTTGAGGGTCTTGACGTGCTCCCACAGTGCTTCGAGATGCTCGTCGTTAGTCACCTCGCCATCAGCTGGAGCACCAGACTGGCTCTCACTCTCTTCATGGCCCGAATGGCAAACAAATTAGCCTCGGGAAAATTCTCTACAAGCAAAAGAGAATGTTAGCAAAGTAACAAAAGGGATGAAAAAGTCAAGAATAGAAAGCACAGTGCAAAAAAGACTAAGAACTCACTACCGAGAAAAGAGTTGATGGTGCCGAGTTTGGTTTGCCAAGCCTTGGCTGTGGCTTCGAGTGCGTCCAGGTCCATGTTCGCCGACTCAACAGCTGACTCGGCCTCCTTGAGCAGCTCCCTGGTTTTCTCGGTGCTGGCGGCGTGTTGGCCGTCTTTCTCGGCAAGCTCTTCCTTCAGCCCCTTCACCTCGGCTAAATGTTTCTGCTCCATGTCGGCCATCAGCTTTTTCAGCCGGGTCACCTCATCTCACTCCTTCTGGAGTTCGTCTTGGTGCTTCTCTGCTTATTCGGAACGAATTACTCGTCAGCAGCAACGGAACTATCTTGACCCGTCAGGATAATAAGGCAAGAGAATGGCATGAACAAAAAACAGCACGAGGAAGGCTAAGAACTTACTCTCTGTCTCGCTGATCTGCGAGTGGAGCGCGTCGATGGTGGACTGGGCAGAAGCTGTGGGGAAGGAGCGAGAAAAGACTAAGAAAATGAAGCAAAGAAAGGTACACCAAATAAAGATATGGCGAGTAAGAAGATTACCTTGGCCTTGGGTCTCGATTTGCAGCTTCTCATAAGCAAGTTCGAGCTTGCGATGCTCGAGGAGGAGAGCTTGATGCACCTTGGTGCACTCATTATGCGTAAGCTGCACAAGGGAAAAGGACAGTGAATAAATGGAAAAGACAAGCTCCCAGTCGGATAAAGGGGGACTCCTATCTTAGAGCTTACAGCCGAATAAGTTCGGCAGTAACCTCGGGGACTAGGGATCGAAAGTCTAACATGCGATCTTGGCATAAGGAAATAAAAGGCTAAGTTATTGCTTAGAGCTTATAGCCGAGTAAATTCCTCACTCGGCAGTAACCTCGGGGACTAGGTGATATGTATAACAGAAGTACTCATCAACACAAAAGAGTAGAAATGTTATTTACCTCGTTCACTTCATCCATGCAAGCCATTAAGGTGATGGCCTGCTGGGTCATATCGGAGACGACCTTGGGGCCCAGCTTCAGCTTCTTGCCAGCACGAGTGCTGACCACCTGCTCGCCATCTGCATTCCACGCCATAGCATAAGGTTCAGCCGAACCAAGGCCATTCCCGCTGAGCGTTCGAGTGAGAACTTGCCCCATCTTCAGGGTAGTTCCCACATTAGCGCGTGGCAGCGACACTAGTGTGAAGGGCAACAGCTTTAGAGCCATCACCTGACCCGGCAGCCGCAGACCCGCTCGGTTTACCCGTTGACACGAGCATTATTGATAATGTCGGGGGCCGGATCTGAGGAGCGGTAACCGAAGCACAAAACAAAGTTGTTTGTTTGGTGGAGGTGGTCTTGCTAGATGAGGTGCGAGCTGGACCAGGAGACGTAGGCCGGGTATGGTTCTTTGACAGAAGAGGAGGGTGAGCAGATTTGTTCGGAGAAGAAAGGGGAGCCGACTGACTGGTCTCAGCAGTTTTGCTGGCACCAAGATCAGAAAGTTGTTCATGTCCACCAGCTTGAGGGCTGGTGCCAAAGGAACTGGTGGCAAAGGTTTTCTCGGCGCCAGCATCGCTAGCACCAAGATCAGGAAGTTGTTCCTGGCTAGCACCAGGGGTGCTTGGCCGAGCCTCCTTCGTCGGGTGCGCCACCGGGTCTGACTGACATTGAGAAGCATGAGCCTCAACGGTCGGAGCCTCGACTCGGACGGGGTTCTGCACCAAAGAGTCAGTCGGAGCAGGTGCAGGCCTTAGCGGCGAGGCGATGCTAGGAGCAGCCTGGTTAGCCGACAAAGGCGCAGCGCTGAAAACAGCAAGACACACATAAGAAAACGGTAGCAACGTATAAGAAGGAAAAATGTAATGTAAGCAGAACACAAAAGCTTACCTAGTGACAACCGGATCGCGCGGTGGGCGACGCGTGACTCAGCGCCTGGCAGCTTTGCGAGTCACATCCAACGTGGCAGCAGCAAGAGCAACTAGAGTAGCCTTGCTCTTTTTGGCTGGCTAAGTATTAGAGACAGGGATCTTGCCGAGTCCGCCCACGGCGAGAGGTGGAGTCTCATGTACCTGGCCAGCTGCATAAGTAAATGATAGGCTTGCTCGAATAAGTTAGAGGGCTAAGGTCACAAGGATGTACCTCCAAAATCGTACAACCATCATCCTCATCATCGTCAGACCAATCTTGTAAGGGGTTTCGAGATTGACTCTTACCTGAAGTTGAAGCAGTTGTCGCATGCGGAATGGGCATGAAGCACTCCAAATCATACTCGACTTCGTCGGAGTCGGAGCGATCCTCGTTGTAAGCGCTAGGAGGGACAGTATTGTCATCAACCTGGCGAACAAGGTTCTGCGAGAGACAAACAGAATAAGTATCGAAAACTATATTGAGAGTAGCAAACAAGCTAAAGCTGACTCGGCAGTGAAAGTGACTCGAAAACTACCCAGGGGACAGGCTTGACCCGGCTAACCGGAGGGAAGCTCCAAGCCCAATCATCCGCCAAGGTCAGTTTGAAGATCGAGCTTACTCGGCGAGCCACAGAATCGTGGGTAAGCTCCTTCGTGGAGTGCCGAGTGGGGTCATGGGAGCCACTTATGAAGCACATCTTATGGCTCCTGGCTTGGATAGGGCTTACCCAGCGAGAGATGAAGGTGCACATGAGGTCCGTGTCGGCGAGATGAAAGTTCTCATCCGGCGACAGCAACCTTTCCAAGATCACATTGGCCTCGTTCACCCCAGCGTCTTGGTCACGCGGGTCAAGCTGCCAGGATTTCTTGCTAGGGACCTCGTCCGAGAAAGGGAGTTGGATGTTATCGGTGGCCCCGCTATTTTTGACATAGAAGAAAGTACTATGCCATTTCTTGCAAGAGTCAAGGCCAGTGACCCGAGGAAAGATGGAGTCTCTCCTGGGAGTGATGCTAGAAGCAACGCACCGAGTCGGTTTCTTCTCGGCTCGGGGAGCACCAGGCTGAGGGATGACTTGCACCGTAAAGATAAATTATTCAGCCCACAGAAGAACTGTAGGCCAAATGCCAAAATAGGCCTCGCAAGCGAAAATGAAGCAGGAAAGGGAGCCAATCGCATTGGTAGGGAGATGATAGGTCTGGAGATGGAAAGTGGAAAGAAACGAAGAAAATAAACTGCTCACTAGCAGAGCGAAACCTCGCTCAAAATGAGAAAGGAAAACCACCCGCTCATTGGCATCGGGTTTGGGGGAGATCTCACCGGTGGAAAGACGGTAGTCATCCTGGAGTGGGATGCGCCTGGTGGAGCGGAGCCATTCGACCTCCTCGGTGGAGACCTCTGAACCCTCCCAGCCACCGCGCTCACCGGCGGGAACCTCCTATTCCTTGGCCCCATCAGCACCGTCGCGTGCGTTCATGATCCTCTAGGACTCAATCTCCTCCATCGTTGGAAGAGGTTTGGAAGAACAAGGACCCATCGTCGAATAAGAAGAGGAAAAGGGCAATCGCAAAGCAAGAGCGGAAAGCAAGAAGAACCGCAGAGGAGGGAGTTTGATTTTGGAGGCGCAAGGAAGAAGAAGAAGTAAGGGGAAACTGAACGGGCGAGGGGAGTTGTAACCCCCTGACCCCTACTTAAGGGCAGTAAAAACCCCAATCGTGGGATCCCCCTGCTCCGTGCGGCCTGCGTGTGGCCGTGTACCCGGCAGAGTGAGCCAATCAGCGGGCTCCACATGGCAAAAATACACGAAAAATCCCCCGCCATGTCACGAAAGGAAGGACAAGGGGCGCAGACCAATGGGACTGCCACAGTGACGGGGAATAACTGCGCAGCCGTCACTGTGCAGTCAGGTCTTGGAACAAAATTTGAGGCAAGTTACCATGATTACCAGCTGTCAGTGACCGAGGCACGCCGAAAATGACTCGGAATTGGCCAAAATGACTCAGCACGAGGTGAAATGAGAATCACTATCCACGGAGGACCACCTTCTATATCAATCATAGCAATCACCAAGTAAGAACTGTAAAAAGATTAAGAAATGAGCCAGAAAGTCAAAGAATAGACCTGAAAACTGTCACACAGACTTGGCAAAATGCGAAATTGTGCCAAACAGTGCGTCGTAAGCGAAGAATAAGGAGAAAAGAAAAAGTTCCAATTAGATTAAAGGAACCTAGAGATGCCTAACAGCTAGAACTGGTAGACCTCACCAGCTTCGAGGACTAATGTCGGGGGGATAACCCCCGGTAGGGTCACAAGGGATGAAACACAGCCCAGCTTGGCTTACGTCGAGTAAGTACGGCCGAGTAAGAGAATTGTATGCGGCCGACGTAGAAACTATGTCGGCCCGTATAAGATAAAAGTGTCAACCTTGTAGGAATCAACGAGCTGAGTCTCCCGAGGATGGGCCGAGTCAGACATGACGCATGGCACCTTTCCGAGTGAGGCTCAAGAGGGACCATGGTAAAGCGTGGTCAAAAGAGAAGGGTGACGCCGGGTGACACGAAAGGAGCTGGGTGACGCCCAAAGCAAGGGCTGACGCACAAAGTTACTGCATGACGCCAAAAGGAACAGGAGGCGACGTACCAAAAGACCGTTAGTTGTCTGGCTTTGTGGACTAGGCCATTGGGCTTAGGGCAAGCCCATGACCCGACCCGCATAGTAGGGACCAAGATCCAAACAGTAACCCTAGAACCCAAAGGGGTGTAACCTAGCTAGCACCACCTATATAAGGAGGGGCATAGCTGTAGTAGAGGGAGGTTGGACCAAGTAGGGAGCTAGTGCATAGAACACTAGTTCATTCAGCTCAAGGAGCACTTGTAACCTCAAGCATCAATTAAATTCCTAAGTGTGGAGAGTTCATCTTGTTCTTCGTGCATGGCAAGACCGTGCACACCCTCCCCGGTGACCAAAAGCACTCATTCGGCCTCCAACTTAAGCCTACCCATGGCATCTACTGTGACACCACCACGACAATCAAGTTATCGACTCAACGGCAGGGTCGGAATTACTCTGATTTCTGGACGCATATTCCGGATATCACCAAATACCGATGAAAAAGTCGGATCAAATTAAGACGGCTTTCGTCACTCCTTTCGGAACCTTCTGCTACAAAACTATGCCTTTTGGCTTAAAGAATGCAGGAGCAACATATCAACGTACCATGCAACATTGCCTCAACGACCAAATCGGATGCAACGTCCATGTATATGTAGACGACATAGCAGTTATGTCCAAAAATAAGGAAACTTTAATTTCTGACTTGGATGAAACGTTTACTAGTTTACGGAAATTTAATATGATGCTAAATCCAAAGAAGTGTTTCTTTGGAATTCCAGCCGGAAAATTGTTAGGTTTCATCGTCTCTGAGCAAGGCATAGAGGTGAACCGGGACAAAATAAAGGCTATCTTAAACATTACCAGGCCGACTCGCCTAAAGTACGTACAGCGCCTCACTGGTTGCATTGTAGCAGTGAGTCGGTTCGTCAGCCGGCTCGGTGAAAGAGCCGCACCTTTGTATAAACTCTTGAAGAAAACCGACAAATTTGTCTGGACCCCAGAATCAAAAACTTCCCTACAAAGTTTGAAAGATCTTCTTTCAATCCCACCAGTTCTCGCAGCGCCAGAACCTCAGGAACCTATGTTACTCTACATTGCAGCGACCAACAAGGTCATAAGCATGGTAACAGCAGTTAAGCGCGAGGAAGAAGGCCACGAGCATAAAGTGCAATGGCCAACTTATTATCTAAGTGAGGTCCTGACAGAATGAAAGCAATGGTATCCACATCATCAAAAGCTATCCTATGGAGTGTTCTATGCATCCAGAAAGCTACGTCACTATTTTCAAGAGCACAAGATCATAGTAGTGAGCACAGCTCCTCTGCGAGATATAATCAATAATCGCGACGCCACTGGACGTGTCGCAAAGTGGGGACCAGAGCTTGCATCTTTCGACATTGAGTGCAAACCACATACAACAATCAAGTCCCAAATTCTCGCCGACTTTTTTGTTGATTGGACAGAAACGATAGAAACCTCAGGCCCTCCAGACTCGGAATTTTGGATCCTTCACTTTGACGGATCAAAATCACGAGGAGGCTCGGGGGATGGCGTGGTGCTCAAATCGCCCCAAGGGGATAAGTTGTTCTATGTGTTGCAAATACATTTCACGACAACCAATAATATTGTCGAGTACGAAGAACTGCTACACAGAATACGAATGGCCAAGAACATCGGCATATCAAGACTCATGTGTTACGGAGACTCAGATTAGTTGCTCAGCAAGTATCTGATATCTGCAACACAAACAAACACGTGGCAGCATACAAAGCTGTTGTGGATGAATTATTTAAATCGTTCGAGGGCTTTGAGGTTCAACACATCCCTCGAGCAGAAAATGAGGAAGCAGATGCACTATCAAGAATAGGCTTTGCACGGAAACAAGTACCAGATGGAGCTTTTTTAGAGCATTTAAGGGTCCCCTCCATAGTCAGAGTTGGTGAGGACTATCTGAAAAAATCCGACTCACCTCTAATAGCACTTATGGCTGTAATTCCCAGCTGGACAAAACCCTATCTGGATTTCCTGATAGACGGAAAACTACCAAAAGACAAAGTCTTGAGACGGCAGATTGTCCGACGAGCAAAAGCCTATTCTATAATAAATGGTGAGCTCTATAAACAGAGTGTTTCTGGCGTGTTTTAGAGATTTATTTCTTCGGAAGAAGGAGTGGAAATCTTAAGAGAAATCCACGAAGGCGAGTGTGGTCACCATGCTGCAGCCAGATCCTTAGTGTCAAAAGCTTTTCAACTCACATTCTTTTGGCTTACAGCTAAGGCGGATGCCGAAAAACTGGTCAAAACGTGCAAGGGCTGCCAAAAGTATGCTCATCAGGCACATGTTCCAGCTGAACAGCTACGAACAATACCTATTACATGGCTGTTCGCGGTCTTGGGGCTTGATATGCCAGGGACGTTTCGCACGGGAAAAAGTGGATTTACTCACCTACTAGTGATGGTGGATAAATTTACAAAATGGATTGAGGCTAAACCCGTAACAAGTTGCAATGGAGCCACAACCAGAAGATTCGTCGAGGACGTAATCATCAGATTCAGATATCCACACAGTATAATTACTGACAACGGGAGCAACTTTTCCATGGGTGAACTTACCGAATTCTGCGAAGAACAAGGGATCCTACTTGATATTGCATCAGTCGCACATCCACAAACCAATGGGCAAGTCGAAAGAAATAATGGCCTTATTCTACAAGGAATCCGACCTCGCCTCGAGGCACCGCTTCATCGGGCCACGGGGGCTTGGGCGGAAGAATTATCATCTGTGATTTGGAGCTTACGTACAACTCCTAACAGGTCAACTGGCTATACTCCTTTCTTCTTGGTCTACGGTGCAGAAGCAGTTCTTCCAAGTGATTTGATTTATCAGGCTCCACGAGTCAAAGCATATATCGAAGAAGATGCAGACGTTTCTTGGAAAGATGATCTCGATATAATCGAAGAAGTACGCGTTTTTGCTGAGCAGAGATCTACCGTCTATCAACAGAAGTTACGCAAGTATCATAGTCAGAGAGTGCAAAACCGTTCTTTTAGAAAAGGCGATTTAGTTCTCCGACTTGTGCAAAAGATAAAGCACAAACTTTCCCCAATTTGGGAAGGACCTTTTATGGTTAGCAGAGTTCTGCATAATGGGTCATATTAATTAACTGACATGAGAGCAGTCAAGGAAAGACCTGATACTCAGAAAAGGAAGAGAGCTGGTGGCAGCACAGACCCGGATGAAATAGACCGTCCATAGAATATTGCACAGCTACGTCCCTTCTATTCTTAGTTATATTTACTTGTAATCATATATGTACATGTTCAAAGTGAAATAAAGTAGTGATTTCCTCATATTGTTATTTTTGAGACGTTTTTGCCATCTTATTTCCAAAACAGCATGTAATTTTTTCAAAAATCCCAGAATGCTTGAAAGTACTTTATGCTCATGTTCGTTCTGGTTACGATTTTTGAACAAATCTAAAAATGTTACCTTAGGGTACAAAGTTTAAATTATTGTCTATACTTTGATTCTTTATCTGATTGCTTAGACGCAGGCATTTTCCGAGTAATGATTTGTTGGTACTGGAAGCCGGCTTTGTTTCCGAGTTTAAACTGGTTTAGCAATTGCGCTCCGTTGCTCGGCAAAGTTTTCGTGCTAAAGGTTGGTCGACCCATGAAAGGGACAAGGTAGAGAGCCAGATAAACCGATAAGTACAAGCATAAAAACGCAAAGTGCTTCAGAAATTTTCAAGCACATGCATAAAAATATATAAACTAAAGTGCTAAGATAGTAAAAGCATCAGTTTTTACAAACCAGCACAAAATAAACATTGTATCCATCATTACATTGCCACAAGTTTAAGATAATGCATAGAAATTGTTTATGCTGCAGGCGGTGGTGATGAAGTAGGTGGAGCACTAGAATCAACAGCAGTGTCGCCCTCGATCTTAGACTCGGAAGCATTGCTGGCTTCTGGCTCTTGGGGCGAGGGAGGAGCGGCGACGAATTCGAAGAATGGCGTCGTATAGTTGGTCATCTACGCCACCCAACAAGCATAACCTACACAAGATTCTTGGATGGCCTTGATATATCTTGCGGGTTACCCTCATCATCCTCCTCGGCAATGCCCTTGGTGACGTGCCATATTTCCATCTCGTTATGGTGGCTCATCACCATGGTCAGAGTTGTTTGCGCAGCAGTTCGAGCATAGGAGATCTTATAGTCCTCGATCAACTTCGGAATCTCCTTAACTTTGTCCCTCACCTCATGCACTGACATTGTGTGCAAGTCGGAAAGCTTGACAGCTTCTCCAGCCTCTTCTAGAGTTTGGCGGAAGTCGAACAAGACATCTCGGACAAGCTTAATGCGCTCGAGGCGAGGTTCAGAAGTGGAAGAGTCAAAAAGATTCAAGGGGGCTGGGAAAGAACCAAAAAGTCAAGATTCGGCTAAAACGAAAGTCAAAAAAATAAACAACACAAAGTAAAAATATTCGGAAATCTTACCAAGCACGGAGTGATTCCATTCATCATGTTCCTTGCGGAGGCTGTCTAGTTCACTAGCTGAGGCCTGGGCAAGATCCCTCTGGATATCAAAGTCCTTCTTGAGATCAGCAAGTTCCTTATCTCGGAGGGCTAGGAGCTTCTCGAGCCTCACGGTCTCATGGTTGCTTGTCTCCAGGACAGCGGCTACGATTTCTCCGATTCCATAGTTAGCGTCTCAAGATTTTCCGGAGTTCAGCATTCTTTGCCTGCAAGACCTTGAAGTTTTCGGCTTGCTCCACCATCTTGTTGGATTGACATAAAAATTCTGCAAAGACAGAAATATCAGTCGGATAAAGCAAATTCGACTATGACAAAACAGATAACTGACAAAGAGGAAGCAGGAAATGTTTACCTTCTGCTTCATCTTTTTCAACTTTCAACTTTGAATTTTCAAAGCGCAAAGCTTTGATTTATTTGCGCTTAATGGAAATATTCTTGAGCAATTCCTGGTTGGAAGATGCAATTTTCTGTAAGTTTAGAGACAGAATACCGTCAGACGGCTACTAAGACTCAGGCTGCAAATTTAAATAAATAAAATTACAGCATGGGCCTTGGGGGCTACACTACATTGTTCTTTTGCAACCTAAAAGCATCAACTCGGATCCAGCGATGTTTATCCGACTTGATGCTTGGGGGCTAGAGGATAAGATAATACATGCAAATAAGAATCGGAAACTTACAATGTGTTCCAGGTGCAACTTTTCAAATCCAAGCTTGGTGCTATTAAACACCTTCTCGGTAAGGGTGAGGGAAGGAACATCCGTCACTGGAAGCTTGCCGGATGCGACTTTAGTGTCCCGGACCAAAATTTGGTCCACGAGGCTGACTAGCTTGACGTCCTCCTCTTCTTGGCTCGCTGCTTCTGGGGTCAAGACTTGCTTCTCAAGACAGGACTGAGCCAGTTAGAGGATCTCTTCTTTCTCCTTCCTCTTGAGGACAGGAACAACAGAGTCAACCACCTTATCCACTGTTACTATGGTCATTACCATGGGATCATTACCCTTGATGGGTTCACCCTTGTTAGTTCCCTGGTCGTCAAACGTGACCAGGGCTTTCGAGATCTTGCCAGCATCAGGGGATGCAGAAGCTCCATGTGCTGACGTAGTAGTGGATGGAGTCGACGGCAGCACAACAGGGGAGATAACAAGCTTCTGCTAATGCATCTGCTTGCCCGGCTTGCTTTCCGGCTTTATCTTGCTCTTAAACACTGACTTAGCTCTAGAACACGAAAATCCTAAAAATTATGTGTCCTCTGGAAAGATAACAAAGGTACAGGAGTACTAAAAATGAAAGGCGAGGTGCTTACTTTTTAACTACTGGCAGCACTTGGCTACTAGCAGCAACAACTTCCTTTGCCTTGCACTTCTTGGAGGAAGGGGCGACAACTTCTTGCACCTCATCATCCTCCGTCGCCTCTAGTTCATCTGAAGCATAGCCCTCTAGTGGAGATAGCTCGGACTCGGAGAGTTTCTCGAGCTGACAAAATCGAAAAGCATCGATGAAAATAGAGTCGGAGAAAGAACCAAAAAGAATGACGAAACGCAAAAGCAGAGTCGAAATATTTATCGGAGTCAGAGGACGGTTGGTTGTATACATCTTCAGGGAAATTTCCAGAACTTTCCATTCCACTCTTTTCCTTGATCAAGGACTGCATGAGGGTCTTGTCCTTCGGCGCGAGCCAGCTAGAACTGACCCTCATCTTGTCCTTCTTTTCACTCGTAATCTGGTGCATGAGCGATCTCTGTGATGCTGGAGAGGCTGAATCCAACGCTTTAGCCAGTAGTGGATCAAGTCGGATCCACGGAGTCCCTCATGCTTCATCAAATACTCGATCCGTCTCTTAGCAAGGATCAAAATATCTGATAGCTCCGGCACCTCCGTGTCACATGAATCTTGGTGGGGAGCGGCGCCATTGAGAAACGCCAGAAGACCTTCCGCCTTTCCCGAAGCCGGAATATCCTTATGGTAGAATAAAGTTCCGGCCCAGCGTTTGACGGACTCACTAGCATTAATCTTAGGATAGATCTGATTCCTCCTAAGGACTAAGTTAAGAGTGCCAGTGACGTAAGGAACACCGGCACTAATAGAATTCTTTCGAGTACCATAATAATACCGGAAAAGGGTGAGACTTGGCCTAATGCCAAGAAACCCCTCGCACAGAGCTACATGAGCACTAAGCTCGAGCAGAGAGTTGGGAGGAAGATTATGGAGTTGCACACCGTAATGGTTGAGGACCTCGATGAAGAAGTCCAACGGTGGCAAGCTGAGGCCACGGTCGATGTGAGTGCCGAACAACACCCTCTTGCCATCAAGCGGCGCGGGGATGGCGTGTCCTAAGGCACTCTAACACGCGCCGACGATGATGAACCCCTCATCCTCCATGACTTGGAGCTCCGCGGTATCCATGGTGCTGGGATCCAAATACCCCGCATATTCTTCTCTTCCGCCTCCGACGAACCCGCCGCTGCTGCTCCAGAGGTTGAGGCAGATGCCATAGATCTTGGAGGAAGAAGGGCTGGTGGGGGCAAGGAGAGATTTTTTCTCAATGGTGTGCAGATGGGAACTGGTGCGGAGAGCTCGAGGAGTACGAGGAAGCAATGAATGAATTGACGAAGAGGTGAATCTGAGAAGAAGGGTTTTCTCTCCTCTTTATTTGTCTCTGCGTCAAGATTCGTGTGGTGAGACACGCGATTATCTCCACGCGTATAGGAGACGGGGAGTTAGCTTCCTCGCGACTCTTCTGCCTCCTCGATTTTCGTGCAGGCATTGAAACAGCGTTCTGTTCCGTAAAGAACGGACCCACCAACGGTCGTGCTGATGGAAATCCTATCAGTGACAGGACCTAGCCTCTAAAGTTGTCAACAAGCACGCCGCTGAAAAATCTGGCTTATGTTTTAAATCAAGCAAGGAAAAGATCAAGGTCAGAGCAATATATATCCGACCCGATTGACTCAGAATCCTACATCAATGAAAGAAGTTTTCGGGAACCCTTCAAGATTATCAAGACAAAGAAACCATCAAGCTAGACGATTTATCCGACTTCAGATCTTGGAGACTTCCGGGGGCTACTGTTGGGGATATAGTTTCCGGGTATACCCACAGGACTCGCTGACCAGGGTGGCCCACCAACGTGTTAGAGCTTTGCTTCACGGGCGGCCCAGTCAGAGAAAGAGGAGGAGCGAGTTCCGGCTACGACAAGGCCCAGGAGAGTTACTGACTTAATCCTGTAGTATTACTTGTAGTCCAAGATGTCCATAGTTACCGACTCTATAACATAGCCGGATAGGTCTCTTCCTGTAACCCTAGGCCCCGGTGACTATATAAACCGGCCCTATGGGAGCCTTTAGGGCAACAACTCGATACACAACCACAACCAACTCGCACAGGCGAACCTATCTTGTAATCCTCTGTAACATCCGGCTTACGCCGTTATATTACTGGGTTGCTAGAAGGAGTAGGATCCGATCACCGTAGTCAGATCTGAACCTGGGTAAACTTGTGCTCACCGCTCCTGGAACATCCGACGTCTCACACCCCATCCTTCCAACGCCACTAGGACCCCCTATGGCATACTTGTCGACAATCCGATGACAGCTTAGTCAAGAGCATGAGTGGGATTGGCTAGTACTAATGATGTACTAGAACATGGTTCAAGTACATTCTCAAGAATGCACATAGGTTGGGAAAGGTAGAACTCCAAAGATTGAATCTAGATAAGAAATCCATGACTTAGCCATTCTAGCAGATATGGAGATTTTGACTTGTATACAAGGAGGGAACATTTAAGAGGGTGGCAAGGGTTTAACTTTTCCATTAAGTGGTTGATGTTGAGGTATAGATTGAATAGAGGGGATCCAAACTTGGATTGGTTCTTCACTAGGTTGGAAACCATCAAAAGGGAATATCCTTGGATTGATCTGATCAGGAGATGAGATGGTTACTTTAGTGGATTGGGTTGATCCATATTTGGATTCTTGGTTTGAGATTGATGATCACAAACATAGATTGGGTCCTAAGGGATGAGCTACTAGATTGGCTCACTCTAGTACCTAAGCAACAAGGCAATCAACAGATCAAGGCAATTCATCTTATCATGCTTATCCAACTACTACTAGGGTTACCATCAAGCCTAGCTTGGGTAAGGATGGGTATTTTGAAATGGGTTGTGCTTTGAAGTAAGATAAGGACCATCTTGGTATCTCTACCAAGATTTAAATTAAAAGGTTTTAATAAAGGTTTTGGAAAACCAGGGGTAAGAGTAGATGGGAGTTCTGTCGTGAAAACATAAGGAGATTATATATAGGTCTCCATAGTTTTGTTAATAGAAACTAATAAAGTATTTTGTTGTGTCAAAGTCATCTTGGCTCAGGTTTTTGAAATGCCAGAACATTTGAGAATATGAAAGATGAGCCAAGAAATCTCTTTTGTAAAATAGCTTATTGTAAACTAGTGTTGAGATAAGGAGTGCATCACCTGATACACAAGCAGTAACATGAGCACAAGAAAACAAGTAAGCAAACATTGCAACATATAACAAGAAAAAGTTTTTGTTCCCCCTGATTTTTGCCCTTTGGACACCAAATCGGGGTTGGTGAAATTGGGATGTTACAAACCTTCCCCCCTTAAAATAATCGCGTCCCGAGATTAGGGAGGAATAGGGTTGGGTGATAACATCCGCTTAACAATTTCAGCGGTGCAAATTATTAGGCTCTAACGACTTTTAGAACTAACCGACGGGGACAACTACGAATCGGAGCTACGGGGGCTACGAGTTTGGGCGTTTAGATTAAGTGAGTGGAAAAGACGTAGTATTTCCCCTTAGTACAAGTCTAGATAGGTTTAGCATCGACGGGTTACTTCCTTCCTGGGGCGAGGCGGCAAGTTGAGTCCTCTTTATTCCTTTGCCTTGTGGTCAACTTTTCTCTCTTCAAGGTATTGATACACCGGGGTGTTGGCTAGACAGTCGACCTTGGAGGGGAGTACTTTCCTGAAGTATCTTCTGACTCTAGAGAAGTGTTGATTGTCGTTATTCTTGCATGGTCGATGATTTGGATTTGGAGGGGTGGTCATCACTAAACGCTAACTAGGGTTCGACTCCAGGGGTATATCGGGTTTTGGGCAGGAAAGACGCAGTCTTTCCCCCTTAGAGAAAAAATTAGGGCTGCTTGGTGGAGCCGCCGACCTTCTTGGGTGGAGTCGTATACTGATGTTTGGGAAAGGCACTACACCTTTCCTTTAGGGTATTTATCTTCTGTCAAGTCATCGGAACCGCTTCATGAGGTGGAGGGTATATTGCAAGGGGCGTCTACTAGCTTCCGGGTAGTTAGTTCTGAGCTAGTTAGGGGTCCGATGGGTTGGAGGATGCCCTTGGAGTTTGGCGTTCTAGGAATCGAGGTCCTTCGGCAAGGGTTTGTTCCGGGTTTGGTCTGATGGAACGTCGTGGGTAAAACACGCAAAGAAAGACCTCATACCTGCATATCACCCATAGATTTAGCAGGTTCGGGCCGGTCGGTGGCGGAGGTACTTGGGGTGTTACAAAACGGGTCTGTGCCGCAGGGCGAACAAGAACTTAGAGTCTTACAAAACATGTTCAGGGATGATACATAGGTACTACCCTGCACCATAGGGGTGATTCGAGGGAGGAAAACTACTCCATGGGTGTCCCTTGACTCTAGTTGCCCTTCTTGAGTTGTTGCATTGACTTCGGCTATTGCAATTCCTCATGGGTGTGGGGAATATTAAACTCTTCGGTAGTGAGGGTGCTTAGGGTTTCTGCATCGGGGGCTTCTTATAGGCGAAGAGGCGAGGCCGGGAGGTGGCCAGGGGCCCCACACCCTACCTAGGCGCGGGGTAGGGCCCACCCGTGCCTAGGGAGTCTGGCCACCCTGGTTCGCCTCTCTATCTCTCCTCTGGACTTCGTGTCCCTCACGGTAAAATATTGACTTTGGCTTTTGTCCCGTCCAATTCCGAGAATATTGATTTTCTGCCTTTCTGGAACCAAAAACAGAAGAAAACAGGCTACTGGCTCTATGCCAACTGGTTAATAGGTTAGTTCCAGAAAAGATATAAAAACACCTCAAAGTGTAGACAAAGCAAAGAAAAGTAGATACTAAACAATCATGGAGCATCAAAAATTATAGATACGTTTCCGACGTATCAGGGTCTTGTCGAGATCTTCTTAATGGTGTTGCAGGAGGTATTCCATATTCTCTAGCCGATTTCCAATGCAGCAGGTGAGGAAGGATTCTGTGGGTATCCCATCCTTGTCACGCTTCCCAAACAGGTGGTAAGGGGTATCTTTCAGCTCTTCTTCATGGATCTTGCAGAGGCGTGCCATGATATGTTGTATCGCTCACACGACTCCATCTACCTAGTTGTGGTCAATGAAGGTAAAGATGATGGGCTCGGGGTCGATCTCACGAGCTGGAATGGTGGCCTTGATGACCCACTGAGCTATGCTTGAATTGCTGCGAGGAAGCTCTGTCCCTTTGATATTAGGCGGGGGACGACGGATGATCTTCAATAGATCATGCAGTTGCTCTTCAAAGGGCTAGAAGCTTTTTCCGACGATGATGCTTTCTGAACGGGAGGGATCCATCTGCAGGGTTTTGGTTTTAGACGTGAAGGAGGTATAAGGATGACGATTCATCAAGATATATAGGTAGTAGCCAGCACGGGTAGGGTGCCGATTCCCTCTAACTACTCTCGTGGTGGAGTGTGGGGTGGTTTACTGGAGTTGGAGTTTGAGTAGAAAGACGCGGTCTTTCCACCTTAGGGCTTTACTTGAGGTTGTCGAGGCTTTCTTATGTGGCCATCCTGTTGAGGACGGGTTTCCGGATATGAAGTTGCGAGGGTTAGCGTTAGGATATGTCAACAAGGTGGTCAAAACTTTAGGATCGGATGATTTTTGGCAGACAAGCAACACGTTCCAAGCATCATTCACGCACATGACAAGAAAACAAGGCATACCCTAAGTACTAAGGAGGTGACAACAGACCATAAAAGGAATCCTATTTTAGGGATGCTAATCCTAAGTACGGAGGTTATGGGGGTCTTAACTTCTGTCTAGCCGTCTTTTGTCGTTGGTGTCGTACTTGATTGATTTGGGGGTGATGAAGGACTCCATTGGTAGGGCGATCTTGTAGTGTCTTTCGTTGTTGGTAGCTCCTTTGTTTTGCTTTTCTCGGTGTCTCTTCATCTTAGGACTTCTGTCTCATAGTCTCCGATTCAGACTTTGTTTGTAAAACAGAGTAGTTGAAGTTGACGAGCTATAGAATAATCCATTTTCAAATTGTTTAAGTCAGAGAAGATGAGGTAAGAAATCCTTCAAAAAGCATTTGAGAGAATAGTTTTTTTTGAAAAAAGGTTGTTTTTCCAAAATAGTGGTTGTCTTGTGTAACGTCCATGCTAACTAAGGTCTCCTACAATCAGGATGGCTCTGATACCAGGTTTGTGGCACCCCGGTTTTATGGTCTGATAATACCCGTTATGCATACAATTCACGTTCTCATGATCAGTGAGACATGAGCATAACCGACCAGTTATCATTACATCATCCCAAAATTAACGATTACAAAACTTACAAAGTGGCCATTATGGCAATTACAGCACAAGTAGAAGAAGTCTTCAAGCGCAGAGCCCATGTCATGCCTTAACCTACAGGCGACTGACTGGGAAGATGACCTAGCTTGCATAGACGTTAGCACCTTCATCACTTCTTAACATCCACAATCTGGCCAGGTAAATAGCCAGGGACAATGCCGGTGATTACTTTGAATGCACTCGCAAACCACCCATACAATGTAACAAATAGAATCCGTATTGGGCTGTGGCGAGATAGCTCTACACTATAGTTGTTTTTGAAAATCCTAACATTGGCATCTCTATATCTTTGTTGAAGAAGAGCTTTTAGAAAATATGCCTACTTTTTGTAAGTTCGGACACCTCCACATCCTTGTTAAAAAATTTATTGAAAACAATTTTATAGTAAACCCCCTTTTTAGAACATCTTCGGCCATCTCTGCTCAAAACCAAATGCGTCCCCATCTTTCCTCGTGACCAAGTCACATCCTTTATATTCCTCTTAAACATATCCCAAGGGTCCTCCTAGCAATCACATTTCCAACCGTCCTTGGCCGTGGACACGGCTATTCGAATAGATTAGACTCTACAGAGTTTGTGCACTTTACCCACAAGAATCAATACATCCGCCGGGATACAACCACGGCCCGCTACACACGGTAAAAGGGGTTTCGAATAATCAAACCTAACTTTTCATTTGTCCATCCCTAGCAATGGCGGCTTTTCCTTTTGGGTTGTTCTCTCCGGCACGAGTATGTGGCACGATGGCCATAGTCCTCCCTCCCGTACAAGCCTATTCCCCAAACCGTAGTTTGGCATATAGTAATTTGACTCCACTTCCTCCCTACTTACCATAAGTCATACCGTCCGCGAGAGACCGAGTTGTTGCACCGGTACCTTGTCCATGACAGTCCGGATTTTAGGGGATTTCTCCCCTTTAGCAAGTACGAGCAGCCCCGGCTAAAGACCACAGACTATGAGCTAAGCCCCAGCGACTAGGGTAGTGTGGTTGCACGGATAAATTGTTCCGGTAAAGGCGTAGAACATCCCTTCTCTTTCTCTTGCTTGACTTTCTCTTCATCCTCCTCATATCTTCTTTAGTAAAACCTCCACTCAGAAACGATGCCTTTTCCCAAGGGTTTTATGTTGGAAACTTTGTAGTTGGGTAGAACCCAAAATAGTTTTATCATTGAAAACCCGTAGTTTCCAAGAGGGAATATGCTAAGCATGTTAACCTCGATCTAAAGGGTAAAAGTGGGTGTCAATGAGGGTAAGTGTCATAATGGACACTCCATCATAACTTGGAGGAGTCAAGTTACTCATGCCTTTTTATTTGAAACAAACCATCCATTTAATCATGAAATTCATAAACGAGATATACAACAATTAATAAAAGGAGTAGGTTAATATAGGAGTTAGGGAATGGTGGCTTGCCTATGACCAGAGAGATGTCCCTTCACTTCCTTATAATACCAGAAAACCAATAATAATAATAAAATAATAACCTGATGCTTCCTTCTTCTCGGCGTCACACAATCGCAACTATCGCCGTTATTGAGCATACATGCAAACAAATAACACCACAATCAATACATTGCATACAAGCATAAATACATAAAACAAGCGACATAAACACATGATATACATCAGTAGGGTGTTGGAGGTATGATTTGATTGGATTGGAAGAAGATTTGGAGGCATAGGAAAAAGGGATCCTTTTTTGGATTTAATGTCTAGGAACTACCTAAGAGAGGGTTTTTGACCAAGGGCTTGATATGTATGATACCATTGTATAAAAATGATACCACCGAATAGGTATTGATAAAATGAATCCAACAAAAGTGGTATCACTATTTTATCAATTTCCATTGATTTATAATGATTTTTATAGTGGATAAATCTCTACTTTTAGGAAATAATTCACCAGACATAATCTGGAGCTCCAAAAATTATTTCCTTGGGTTATTAGGTAGTATTTTATGGAATGATTCAAGAGGAGTTGGATTCACCTCAAAACAATTAACAGAATGCGCTTGAGAAATTCCCAAAGACAGTACTGGATGGGATTTGTCTTTTTCATCAAATTTAAACTACAGAAGCTTTTGATGTGATTCAAAGAACACATGTTAGGTACTCAATATACCTTTCTTTATAAATTGGAATCAACCTTTTTGGAGTTACAGAGCTACTGTAGTTATTTTATTAGAGAATAAACCATGCATATAATAGTTTAATTCACTAAAATTCAGTAGATGCTCAATAAATTTTGGTCGTCTGTGGTTTTATATTTAGGATGGTATAGATGTACTGAGAGTTGGAATTAGGTCTTTTCCTCCTTTGGTTTCACCTAGGCAATTTTCTAGAGGCAGAAATGCCCTGAATTTGTTATTTTTACTAAAGGCAAACTATGAAGCAATTTTATGTGGGGCCAGTGTGTTGTGCAAGGTATGGATTATAACTTCCAGTACAAATTGGTTTTAGGCCATTTGGGTAAATTAAACTCTCTAGAGAAAATTATTAGTGAACTGGATAGATCTTAGTAGATGATTTATCATATTTATTCTAGACATCAATTTGGTCCAGCACCAAGTCTACATGTTTGTAAAGACATACACAGACTTAAGTAAAATAGGATATGGATATTTTAAGTGGTTTTACATTTTTATTTGGATTTGAACCAAACTGCCAATACTAGATGTGGAAATAAATTTAAAGAAAAGAGAGAGGATAGGGGATGCTGGCCGGATCTTTACCCCAGTGGGCCACGGGGAGTAGCTGCGGCCCAGCCTGGTCGCCCGCGCGCGAAGGGGTATGGAGGGGCGACGGCCAATGGATCTAGGCAAATTTGATGGCCCAGGGGTCGCCGTCCTCCTTGCGTCGGGACGCACGGCGAGGAAACCCTAGCGGCTTCGGGGCAGCGCGGTGGCGCGGCAGGAGACCTCATCGGCGATGGAGGGATGGCAGGGAGAAGCGGTGGTCGACGACGAGTCCAGAGAGGGTCGGCACAGGGAAGTTCGACGTAGGGAGGAAGCTCGCGCGAGGTCGCTCACTGGTGCACGCTCGGGCGGTCATCGGGGAGGCTCCTAGGGTTGCTGCAAGACGAATAAAAGGGTATGAGAAGATTCAGGGGAGCAAGTGTGTTCATGCAGGGTGACATGGAGTGATGGGGATATGCCTACCGGGGTATACCCAGCAGGACGTTTCCTACCGGGGTATATTCAGCGAGTGGGCCTACAGGACGACGACTGGATCAAGACTTGGCGTGGACTCAGGCGACTAGAAGCTGAAGACCCAGAAGCGTAGATAGGCCCAGTCGGATTAGGTCATAGGATCGCCGAGTCCTTAACTGATTCGGTTGAGATCTGTAAACCCTAGGGGGGTGAGTCTATATAAACCTCCCTAGAGGGTGCATAGAGATACGTTCCATCATACACTCAAGCGACTCGCCGCCTAGCCGTCGAGCTCGCCCCATTGTACTCTCACCATAATACAATCTAGCAGGAGTAGGTCTTTACCCTCCGGGGGGCGAACCTGGGTAACCCCTTATGTCTTAGACCTCATCTCGCACCACAGATGGCTGGCCGCCCTTGCCCCATGTTCTACTACTCGCTGCCGATTGCAGCATCTACCGTGGTCATTCCCACGACAGTGGCGCCCACCGTGGGGCCTAGCCGGTCAGGCCGGTGTTCTGCGGCGAGATCCAATCTTCCCATCAACGAGTCGATCGCCACCGGCCACATGATCACAATCGGTGAGATGCTCCAGATCTTGCCGAGCAGCTACGTCCCGGCGGCGTGACCCGTCACGCATAGCATGATCCTGTCGGTTGGCACGATCAGCCTCTTCATCGGCCTCACCGACGTCATCGTCTCGGAGGACTCGGCTCGCATCCGCGAGTCGCTGCGACGCGACCGGCTCTCTGAGAGTCAGGTCCGCATGATCCACCGCCTCGCCTCCGAGTATGACTCGGCCCACAGCAACGTGGCCAAAACCACCGCAGCCGCGAAAGACGCGGCCCTGAACGACGACGCCGACTCGGCGACCCCGACGTCACTCGCCGGATCCATTGTCGCCCCATCACCCGCGGGATCCATCACCCAGGTCTCCAACATTGGAGACTTCGAAGATCCCTCCATCCTTGGGATCTTCGACTTCGATTCCGGGTCAGAGAACTCCGCCGACCTCCGCGACAGAACCGGCCACCACGCCGCGGCCTACATGGCGACTGGCACCGACCCGCCGGAGGATCCATTCTCCACTCTGATCCGTCCCAACACGACGGCAACGGAGGTCGAGGAACTCCGCCTGAAGCTGGCGGAAGCAGTCCACAAGGAACAAGCCGAGCGCAAAAAATTTCGCCTCGAGCAGGTGACAGCGCAGGAGCTGTCGCGCTACCACCAGCTCCGAATCAGGTCGCGCCTGAACACCACCGTCTAGGGGAGCGCCCTGAATTTCGACGACGAGAGCGACCCGGCCCGTGCGGCCGAGCGCGCGATCTACGAGAACGTGCCACCAGGAGGAAGCGCTCGGCCCCTACCAGGGGCAATGGCCAATGGCGTCCCGCCACCACCCAACCGCGCACCCCCCAGGGACCAGCCAAGGATCGTGGTTTCCTCACGGGAGCAAGACACGAACGGCCTCCCACTGTTCTCTACCCAGATGGACAACCTCGTCGCGGGCCGAGCAGCAGTTGACAACATCACGGCCACTAGTGACGGCGCCCTGCAGATCCAGTACGCCAAGGCCTTGCTTGCAAAAGCGGTCGAGCAACAAAACGCAGGCGTCGACTCACAGGGTCGGATGTACTCGCGTTCATCAGGACGCAGAGCGTCCTCAAGCAGCCGCCCCATGGCGGCAAACACCCTCAACTGCCCGCCACCCGAACCACTACAGCTCCAACACCGACCCGCGAACGCGGCACTCTCCACCAACGACCCCTGGCCGGCGACCAACTTCGTCACCACCAATGGTCAACCCGTCGACGCCCGCACCCACATCATCAACAACCAGAGCTGGCGCGCACCCCAGCCCGACGACCTGCGGCATACCCTCACCAACCGTCGTGACGGTGAGCCGAGGGGGTCGCTAAGCCGACTCGGGCCCCGGTGCTTCGGACCGATGATGCGAGGCAAGAGATACCCGGCGAACTTCAAAGCGCCGAAGGAAATAGAGAAGTACGACCCCTCATACGACCCCTCTGTGTGGCTGGATACCTACCTCATGGCGATGGGGATCGCCGGCCACACCGATCTACTAGCCGCCCGCTACCTTCCCCTGATGATGGAGGGGGCGTGCAGGCAGTGGATCAACACTCTTCCCGTGTATAGCATCGACTCCTGGGAAGAGATGCGCGACGCCTTCGTCAGGCACTTCGAGGGTTCATACACCCACGCCACCACCATCGAGGACCTGGAACGGTGCGTCCAGGGATCTCGCGAGTCGACCCGCAGTTGGGTCCAACGGTGGTAAGATCTGTGGTACAACGCGGTCGGCATCCACCCAGACACCGCGATCCACTGCTTCAAGACCTCGTGCCGCTACGAGCCCCTGGTCGCCAAGCTCAAACGAGCGTACCGCACACTCGACAACATACCGGATCTCCTGGAGATCGCAAAAAGGTACGGGGAGGAAGACCCAAACCAAGAAACCGATGACGAGTCGGGAGGACAACACCGCACGAGCAGCCACGACAACGGGATAAGAACCGATCTACGCTACAGCAACACTCGCCTCACCGGCAAGCGCCGCAGTGACGGGCGAGTCGACTTTGTCGCCAACGCTGGATACGCGCAACGCGAGCCCAAGAGCTTCCGCCGCGACGGGGGGCAACGCCGCGATGGTGGCAACTACAAGGCAAAGCCGAGGTTCGACCCCGCGGCCCTTCTTAACCAACCTTGTGTATTTCACAGTAGGGAAGGAAAGCCCGCTATGCACACGATCACCGACTGCCACTCTCTCAAGGAGATCGAGAAGGCACGGCGCGCGCGAGAAGACCCCGACAACAACCTGCCAAACGGCGGAAAATTCGGCAGCGTCGCCGGCTCGCTCCACATCTTCACAGGCTTCAACACGAAGCGCGAGAAGAAGGTCATCGCCCGCGCTGTCGCCGTCAACGCGGTGGCCTAGGTGGACGTCCCCCAGTTCCTCAACTGGTCTGAGCAGCCAATCGCTTGGAGCCGTCAGGACCACTCGCCACGGATCAGGTACCCAGGCCGAGTCGCCCTGGTGGTCAAGCCCAAGGTGGGAGACTACTGGCTCCCCAAGACATTGATGGACGGCGGCAGCTCCATCAACATCCTATACCTGGACACCTTCAGGCGACTGCGGCTCCCGCAGTCAATGATCGAGACGACATACACCATGTTCCACGGCATCGTCCCCGGTCGGAAGGCGTACCCGATCGGCAAGGTGACGCTGCCAGTCACCTTCGGCACACCGGCAAACTTCCGCATCGAGCGGATCGTCTTTGAGCTGGTGCCCTTCGACAGCCCCTACCACTGCGTCCTGGGGCGCCAGGCGTTTGCCAAGTTCATGGCAGCGCCCCACTACGCGTACAACGCGATGAAGCTACCCGGGCCGTGCGGCGTCATCACCATCCACGGCGACCCCGACGTGGCCGCCGAGTGCGGGGCCAAAGGAGCCGAACTCGCCGACGCCGTCATCGCGGCAGAGGCCAACCACGCCGACGAGCTCGCCAAGTACGCGAGCGGGGTCAACAACGATGACCCCACCATACTCAAGAAGCCCAACTCGGAGGGCGGCAACCCCACCGCCTTCGAGGCAACGACGCATACCCGCACCGTCGAGCTGGTCCCAGGCGACTCCAGCCAGACGGTGACGATCGGGACGGGCATGAGCCCAGTATAGGAAGGCGCGCTCATCGTGTTCCTCCGTGAGAACAGGGACATCTTCGCATGGAAGCCCTCTGACATGCCTGGTGTCCCCAGGGAACTCGCTGAGCACAAACTCAACGCCGACCCCAAAGTGCGACCTGTCAAGCAGTCGTTTGGCCCTTCAATGAAGAGCGCCGCCGAGCCATCGCCGAGGATGTGCAGCGCCTACTCGATGTAGGCTTCATCCGGCCAATCAAGTACTCCAAGTGGCTGGCAAACCCAGTCCTTGTCGAGAAGAAAAACGGGACCTGGAGGATGTGTATCGATTACACAAACTTAAACAGCGCCTGCCCGAAGGAACAATTCGTCCTCCCACGGATCGACCAAATCATCGATTCCACCGTGGGCTTGGAGTCGCTATGCTTCCTCGACGCCTACTCTGGGTACAACCAGATCAAAATGGCCGTTGAGGACGAAGAGAAGACGGCGTTCATCACGCCATTCGGAGCCTTCTACTACACCGCCATGACCTTCGGCCTCAAGAACGTCGGGGCGACCTACCAGCGGTGCATGCAGGAGTGCCTTGTGAGCCAAATTGGCCGCAATATCCACGTCTACATCGACGACATGGTGGTGAAGTCCGCTCGCCAGAGCGACCTACTCGCCGACCTGGCGGAAACATTCGCCAACCTGCGGAAATACAAGATAAAGATAAACCCAGGCAAATGCACCGTCGGTGTACCAGTTGGGCAGCTACTGGGATACGTTGTCTCCAAGCGCGGGATACAGGCGAACCCCACCAAAATCGACACCATCGATCGAATCGGCAAACCCGAGTGCCTGCGTGACGTCCAGAAGCTGGCCGGGCAAGTCGCGGCTCTCAGTCGCTTCATCCCTCGGTTGGGCGAAAAGGCGATGCCCCTCTATCGCCTGATGCGCAAGAACCCCACCTTCCAGTGGCACAAGGAGGCGGATGATGCGCTCCGCGAACTCAAGAAGGTGCTACTCATAGCACCACTACTCGCTGCCCCCGTCGACAAGGAACCCATGCTGGTCTACGTCGCGGCATCCGAGCGTGTCGTCAGCGCCGTCATGGTCGTCGAACGACCAGAGGAAGGAAAGGAGCGCCCGGCGCAGTGACCAGTGTGCTACATCAGCGAAGTCCTCACCGAATCGCGCCAGCGCTACCCGCAATACCAGAAATTGGTACACGCGGTCTTTAGAGCACAATGGCGACTGCCACATTACTTCCAGGAGCACCCGATAACGATGGTCTCCTCAGCACCGTTGCAGGACATCATCCGCAACCGTGAGGCGACCGGGCGAGTCGCCAAGTGGGCCGTCAAGATCGGCGTCCACAACATCAAATATGAGCCGCGCAAGGCGATTAAGTCGCAGGCTCTCACGGACTTCATCGCCGACTGGGAGGAGGCCCAGCAGCTAGAAAAGCTGCCATACCTCCATTACTGGATTTTACACTTCGACGGCTCCAAGAATGCGGATGGTGCAGGAGCAGGGATCGTGTAACCCCTCCGAAGGGCGACAAGCTCCGCTACGTCCTCTGCCTCGACTTCACCCCCTGCACCAACAACATGGCCGAGTACGAGGCGCTACTCCACGGCATGCGAGCTCCCAAGGAGATGAACGTCAACCGCCTACGCTGCTATGGAGACTCTGACCTCGTCACCGGGCAAGTCGCGGGCACCTGCGACGCCGTCTCCCCCACCATGGCGGCATACTGCCAAGCAGTGGACACGCTGGGCGGACACTTCGCAGGCTACTCCGTCGAGTGGATTGACAGGCGGAAGAACGAGGAGGCCGACGCACTCTCTCGCATCGGCTTGGCTCGACTCGCACCACCCGCCGGCGTCTTTCTCGACACCATCACCAAGCGATCCGTCTCTCCCCCAAGGGAGATCGACATCGGAATCCCGCTGCAACCAGAGGCAGCCCTGGTCGCACTCATCGCCGAGCCAGACGACTGGACCACGCCGTACATTGCCTACCTGGAGGGAGGCACCTTGCCAGCAGACGAAACGGACGCCCGGATGTTAGCACGCCGCTACAAATCCTTCGTCATCATCAACGGCGAGCTCCACAAGCGCAGCGTGACCGGCGTGTTCCAACGCTGTGTTCAACCCGCTGAAGGACGCAAAATCCTCCAAGACATTCACTTCGGCGACTGCGACCACCACGTCGGCACCCGCTCTCTGGTCGCAAAGGCTATGCGACACGGCTTCTGCTAGCCCACCGCACACGCAGACGCTGTCGACATTGTCCAGCTGTGCGTCGGGTGCCAGAAATACGCCAACCTGACCCACGTGCCGAGCTCGACGCTCAAGACAATCCACATCAGCTGTCCATTCGCCGTGTGGGGTATGGACATGGTAGGCCCTTTCAAGAAGGCCCCCTCCGGCTTCACCCACCTCCTGGTCGCAGTTGACAAATTCACAAAATGGGTGGAGGCCAAGCCAGTCCGCAAATGCGACGAGAAGACCGCCACCAAGTTCCTACGCGAGCTCATCTATCGCTACGGGTTCCCAAACAGCATCATCACGGACAACAGCACCAACTTCGCCAAAGGAGCCATGGCCGAGTTCTGCGAGGAACACCACATTCGACTCGACCTCGCCTCAGTTGCCCACCCGGAATCCAACAGCCAGGCGGAACGCGCCAATTAGAGCATCCTCCATGGCCTGAAGCCACGGCTCCAAGTACCACTCGAGCGCACCGCCGGATGCTGGGTCGAGGAGCTACCCTCCGTCATCTAGGGCATCCGCACCTCCGTCAACAGGTCGACAGGGTTCACCCCCTTCTTCATGGTGTACGGTGCCGAGGCAGTCATGCCCACCGACCTAGAGCACGACTCGCCCAGGGTGGTCAACTACACGGAGGCCACAAACGAACTCGCACGCCAAGACGGAGTCGACCAGCTCGACGAGGCACGCGACCTCGCTCGCTCCCGCACCTCCATCTACCAGCAAGGGCTCCGACGTTACCATAGCCGGCGAGTAAGGACTCGCACCTTCCAGGAAGGAGAGCTGGTACTACACCTCATCCAGGACAAGAAGGGCATGCACAAGTTCTCCCCCCCCCTTGGGAGGTACCATTCGCCATCGGGCGAGTCCTACGCAACGACGCCTACTACCTCATCGACGTCCGAGGCGACGGAAAACTCGACGACAATCGGCCGTGGAATGTAAACCTCCTATGAAAGTATTACTCCTAGAACTCCATACATGTACTCCCACCCGCTATGAAATAAAACAGTGATTACCGAAAGTTGTGTCTACTCTCCATGTCTTGTGCCACTCGCACTCGTAATAACAGCGTTATGCTAGTCGCAGAAGTCAACCTCTGGTACAGCGACCGGCTCGGCCAAGTAGTGTGGTACGAGGGCACTGGGAAACCCTAGGCCTTGTAACGTCCACGAAAAAGCCAACCCAGAGCCCCATTGGAGTCGCCTAGCTCGACTGGCTTACCGAGCCAAGACAACTGCCCTCGCTTCCCACAGCGACCAAGGTCCTCCGCATCCTTCGTACAGCGACTCGAACGGCCAAGTACCACGCTCGGGGACTGACACCCAGCCAAGTATGAGCGACTAGGGAAAAACGCCCAGTATGAGAGCGTGCGCAGGACTCGCCATGCGACTGATCCTTCGGGTCAGGCAGGAGTGACGCGCCTACTTTAACGCGCTTAGTCCTCACCTACCTTGGATCTGCGACTAGAACCACCAAGTACCACGCTCGGGGACTCGGCTACCCGACCTCGTTCGCGCACGGGAAAACGGTCAAGTAAAGAGCACCCATGGGAGTCGCCCTGTGACTGGCTCTCCGAGCCCTGGCGAGTCGACCTAAATCCACCAAAAATTTGCAAATACATAACAAACGAGGTAAACCCCATAACATGGGCGGACGCGCTCAGGGACTCGTTCAATCAAAATCCAAAATCACAAAGCAAATAACAAAACAACACGAATCTCCTTTGCAGCAGCACAAAGTTGTGTCAAATTACAAGGAAAGTTCAATAGTTATTGTTCCTAACGCCCCAGGGCACAACGCTTCTACTCTGCAGGTTTGGACACCGACTCGCCGTCACCCCTGCGGTTACGAATGAAGGGCACGTATGGGTTTGACGGGTACGTCGTCAACTCGCCCGCCATCGCCGCGCGAAACGGCTGCTCGACCTTGAAGTCTAGATGCTTCGGCTCGGGATCGTTGGGGGCGACAACCGTCTCTTGATAGGGGAGGAGGTCGCCCATCGCCCAAACACGATCGGAATACACCGCTGCCCGGTCCGTCAACTTCAGCACCTCGGCAATCTCCACAGAGCCCGTGGACGAGGGGTAGCCGCTCGTCACGTCGTCAAGATCGAAGTCCTCCGGGAAATGGGCAAGCCCAAGGCTGAGCGCCGTCGCCGCCCCGCGCCAGAAGGCCGACCGCGTCATGAACTCAACGACCGACAGAGCCTTCTCAAAATAGCGCCATACCTCGACGAGGTCGATGGGAATCACCTCCGTGGGCAATATCTCCTGAAGGTATGCTCGAATGCAAGTCGCAGACAACGCGGTCGAGTCGACCAGGGTAGTCACACACTTCCGCGCGTCGAATGACTGCGCCTCCTCCTCGCTATCAATAATTCGGCCTGTGGAACAAAAGCAGGTAGTGAGCATGTCAATGACTTCGCAAACACAATTGTGCAGGCAGAGGAAAAAGGAAGAAGATTTTACCAATTAGCGGACGGCAGAGGCCCATGATGAAGCTTTGAAGAGAGGAGAAGCCGTTCTGCAACCCAGCAACAAGCGCGTCAGACACTTTCCGCTCCTCAGCGGCAGACGTAACAGCAGCCTTCGCTCGTCCATCTACCGAACTTGCTTCCGCCTTCGCCTCCTTGAGCTCACGCTCCAGATCAGCGATCCGTTTCTCGGCCGCACTCAACGCAGATTGAGCCGCCGTCAGGTCACCCACCGGGACAAGGCCCCGGCGGACTTCCTCCGCCTCGGCTGCAATGGCTTGCAGCCCCTTGTTCGTCTCCTGGACGGCACCGAGTTCCTTTTCCATGCGACACTTCGCTGCAAGCCGATCGGCCGATTCGCGTTGCAAGCCCTGCACACAAACTACAACGTCAACAACAACGAAATCCTAAGTGCCCACTCGCTGAAATTCAGCGACCAGGCACTCGAGGACTAGACATTAAAAATCCTCAGTGCCCACTCGCTGAAATTCAGCGACCATGCACTCGGGGACTGGACATTGAAAATCCTAAGTGCCCACTCGCTGAAATTCAGCGACCAGGTACTCGGGGACTGGACATTGAAAATCCTAAGTGCCCACTCGCTGAAATTCAGCGACCGGCACTCAGGGACTGGACGATATAAACACATTAAGAATCCAACCACTGAAATTCAGTGGCCTGATCCTCGGGGACTGGACATACCTAGATGGCAGCGCCCAGCATGCCATGAAGCTCCAGTGCGTCCACAGACGCAAGCACGACTGGAGTGTGGCCGCGATGCTGCTCGACCTTCGTCTCGGTGATCCCAGGCATCCGGCTCGTCGGCACCGTGCCACTCGCCGCGACCGCCTTCTCCATGAAGCGAGGGAAAGTTGCAGCAGATGCCGCGGCGCCACTCGGAGCCGGCTCGGCCACGTCGGGTGAGGCAACATCCTCCTTGGCCTTCGAAGCCACATCAACCGCAGTCGGAGGTTCGCTCGGTGCAACCGCTGTGTCATCAGAGACTGTGACCACGTCATCCCCTTTCGCCTTCTTGACGCCCTCGGCGGGAGCAGCGACTTTGTCGATCTTCCTCTTCCGCGAGGAGTCCACCTCGGTGACGACTGGCGGAACCGTGGCAACGGAGGGATGGCCGATCTTTTTGGCACCAGTCCTGTGAAACAACGATATGAATAAGACTGTCTGACTACAACAAAAAACAGGCAGATGAACAATACTTACTTGGCGACTGGTATGAATTGCAGACCGGTGCGGATGCTAGCCGGCTTTTCCAACTCGAGCCCTAACCTCCGAGTGAGGCCCGTCTCGAACACGTCGTGTGCCCAAGACACCAATGGCTTCTTCGACGATGAGGCCGTGGCAGGAGCCTCCGCGATAAACGCTGCGGGAGCCTCCCTTGGAGGCGAGGCCCTTGCGACCAGAGAATTGCCCAAACAAGCGACTGGGGCGAATGGAGGTGGCAGCGATGCCAGAGGCGCCTCGTCCAGGGGGAAACAGCGTCCGGTGCCACGGGTGTGCGTGCAGCTGTGCCCTTAGCCGAGCTGGTGGCGCTGGAACTGGACGTGGACCGGGGCGGAGACACCTGACTCGCCGGTTTCGACTTCTTCTTCGGCGTAGCTTTCGTCTCCTTCTTCTTCTTCTTCGGCGTAGCTTTCGTCTCCTTCTTCTTCTTCTTCGATGGTGTGACCTCACGATGTGAGGTGTACTTGGGAAGCTCGTCGTCGTCATCATCGTGAAGTTCGAGGCTTTTACTTGCCTCGAGCTCGCCCTGGTGTTGTCCGCGGGTCTTGCGAACTGTTGGGGCAGCGTCCTTTACGGGCTCGTCCCTGCCGTCGTCGTCATCGTCATCTCCTTCGTCGCTCTCGGCATCGCCTTCGGCGGGCAACGACTCGCTCCCGTCCTGTACGGACGAGCTCGAGTTTTCGTCGTCTGCGGCTGGAAGCCATCCTTCCACCACTTGAAACAACTGCAATAAAAATAATACAACGTCAGCACAACCACGAATGCATCATCTGCGACACCGAGTGGTGACGAAATAACAACTTACCGTTGGAGCTGGGCGCCTTGCAGTATAGGGGGCGATCCCGGCCTTCGCGTCAAGATACACCGCCTGGGTAATCTTCTTCAAGGCCAGGGTGTAGTCTTGGAGATGCCATTCAGCTAGGGAGGACTTCGTTGGGTCGTCCTTACCCATGTATTCATACATGTAGTGGTCGCGGCAGGCCAAGGGAACGAGCCGCCGCCCGAACCAACAGTTGTAGAGGTTAATGGTCTGGAGGCCCTTCTTCTTCAGGCCGCAGATGGTCTGCAGCATTTCGTTGACAACCATCCGTTGATCCAGTGGGAGCTTGATGACCTGGAGTCGACGCGGCTCGGGCCGGTCGGCAGAGTACCTTGGAAGCGCCACCTCGCCATCTGGAGTCGACTCGCTGACGTAGAACCAGGACTTCTTCCATTCGCTCGCCGCCTTGGCTAGCAGCATCAGGTCGAAGAACGAGGACTTCAACTTTAGTTGGAACGTTAGGCCACCCGCGGCTAGCATCGGGCTGCCTGATTCTTCGCGGCTGATTCTCCCATGGAACAGCTCTTGCCACAGAGGGAAGTAGAACGCCACGAAAATGGCGAGCTGCTCGATACTATGTGGACCCAGATCCGACGGCTGAATCCCGTAGTAGGCGCAGAAACGCCGGAATAAGAGGGAAGTGGGGAACCCTAGCCCCCACTCTAGGTGGCTGGTGAAGTAGATGAATTCTCCCTCGCGCGGGTCCGGAGTCACTTCTCTGACCGCGGGGATGCGCCATCTGCCGGCGCACAGGATCCCGGCTTCCTCGAAGGACGCCAGTAGCGCTCTGGTGCACTTGGATCTGCCCCATGGTTCGGCGGAAGGGGCCATTGGTTGGAATATTCGTGGGGGTCGGGGCTCTCTGGATTGGTGGGATCGCTATGCGGAGAAGGGAACAGAGATGAGCGAGATCGGAGGAAGAACGAAGGAGTTTTTCCGCATTCGCTTGTCATTCTCCTTATATAGCAGTTGCTACCCGCCAATTTCGGGAGCCGTTCTACACGGTGATTACGCCGAAGTTACTGTTGGATTGCCCCAATGGCTAGTTTGACCCCAATTGACGGTACAAATTCATCCATTCGATTCGTCATTCCACGCGACTCGATGATTCGCCGACCCGATCACTATGACAGTGACTGAATATTCGCCGACCCGTTCGCCGAGCTATGACACGATTGGTCGCCGTTATTGCGACTGGAATAACTAGTTTTTTCTTTATTCAGGAGTCCGCCGCCGATTCGACTGGATGCCCGCATTGGACCTGCATACTCCGACTGCCAGCGAACGCCTGCGACTAATCAACGACGGCCTCGGGGACTACTGATGGGGATATGCCTACCGGGGTATACCCAGCAGGACGTTTCCTACTGGCCTAAGCCGTCAGCAAGTGGGCCTGCAGGACGGTGACTGGATCAAGACGTGCATGGACTCAGGTGACTGGAAGCTGAAGGCCCAGAAGCGTAGATAGGCCCAGTCGGATTAGGTCATAGGATCGCCGAGTCCTTAACTGATTCGGTTGAGATCTGTAAACCCTAGGGGGTGAGTCTATATAAACCTCCCTAGAGGGTGCATAGAGATATGTTCCATCATACACCCAAGCGACTCGCCGCCTAGCCATCGAGCTCGCCCCATTGTACTCTCACCATAATACAATCTAGCAGGAGTAGGTCTTTACCCTCCGGGGGGGGCGAACCTGGGTAAACCCTTGTGTCTCAACCCTCATCTCGCACCGCAGATGGCTAGCCGCCCTTGCCCCATGTTCTACTACTCGCTGCCGATTGCAGCATCTGCCATGGTCATTCCCACGACATGGAGAGAGAAAAGAGTGGAGAGGGGAGCTCGGGGCTCGATTTCCTTGCCATGTCCGAGGGGTCCTTTCTTCTCTTCTCATGGCCAGTATGGAGCTAGGGAGAGGGAGAGGGTGCTCTGGAGGGGTAAGCTGGAGTGGGAGGATGCAAATGAGGGAGGGGAGAGGGGCTGTACTGGCATGTGGCCTTATAAACCAAAGGGGAAGGTCCATTGTGGACCTAGATCATGGAGGAGCTTGGGGAGGGTGCTGGTTGTCCATTGGCTGGCTGGGGTGGTGCTGGGTGGTGGTGGGTCCAGTAGCTCGACCAGAGAGAGGTGGCAGGGGTGGTGTGGCTTCTGCCTCTAATGTGCAAGATTTTTGGGGAGGTTTTGTACTCCTCTCTCTCTTTTATTCCAAGGGGAATAGGAAAAAGGAGAGGTTTGGCTACTATGCATTTTACCAGGGAAGTGGTGGGTGTTGTGGAGCATTGCTTGGCAAAATTGGATGGGGTTTGAGGGGGTTTACTAATGGTTTTTGTAGTATGGTCAAATCTGCCATGGAGATTTGTTATGAAGAAAGTGCAAAATCTTGCATTGTACAAGGTGGATAAAATTCTACTGGTAGATGTGTATGGTTAATATGTACCCTAGGGATTTATTTGGGATTTTTGAGAAGATTTTTAGACCACTTTGTACCATTTATTCAAAAAGGGCAGAGGTAGATTCTAGAAGCTCATGTGATATTTTTACATTGTACAAGATGGGTTTTTGTTATTATATGGTCCTAAATACCATATTACACATGGGAGAATTTTATTGGAATTTATTGACATGGGAAAGTATTTTTAAGGAATTATTTTTTGTTTCTGCCATTTAAGAAAAAGGGCAAAAAGAAATAATAAGGAATATCAAAAATATTTATTTATGAGGTGGGAAGGTAGGGTATGAGGTATAGAACTCAAATATGCATTGATTTTGCAAAGTGGTTTGGAGAAAAACAAACTTGCTTTTATAGACAAAGATTTTGAGAATTTTTTAAGATAATGAATTTAATTTGTTTGATGATCCAAATAATTATGGGAATTATTTGGGGATGGTTATATTCAAGGTGGAGGTTGTATACTTTATTTATACCTCAATTCCATCTTGGTTATTGAAGAGTTTTGGGTGAAAAGGGAAGAAACTAGATTTTAGGGAATCTAGGGTTTTGTTATTTTCATGCCACCAAGACAGGGGTGTATTTGTGAGCTCAGAGATCACCTTGGTACAAGGGGTATATGGTTAGATATACCAATTCATATAGATGATCAAGTAATCAAGAGTTGGGCTTGGTTCCATTTGAGGTGATCTAGAAGAGATGGCAAACTTGGTTGAAAATAAGGCTGCCATAGCAGATACATCAGGTAGCGTCCTAAACCATGTGGGTTTAAGAAGCACAAGGCTCCAATGGAAACAAGTGAAGTAGGTAGGTCATAACCATGCAAATAGTTGGTAAAGGGGAGTTATCATATAGATGTGAGCTTCTGCCAAAGTAGGCAAGATGATAAGATTTGCAGAAAAGATTACTATCTTGACTACAAACCCATCATGGAAGAGTGGGAATTAGAATGGCTTAGTCAAGAGCATGAGTGGGATTTGGTAGTACTAATTATGTACTACAACATGGTTCAAGTACATTCTCAATAATGCACATAGGTTGTAAAGGTATAACTCCAAAGATTGAATCTAGATAAGAAATCCAGACTTAGCCTATTTGACAGATTTTGAGATTTTGACTAGTATACAAGGAGGGGACGTTTGAGAGGGTGGAAAGGGTTTATCATTTCCATTAATTGGTTTATGTTGAGGTATATATTGAATAGAGGGGATCCAAACTTGGATTGGTTCTTCACTAGGTTGGAAACCATCAAGAGGGATTATCCTTGGATTGATCTGATCAGGAGATGAGATGGTTAGTTTAGTGGATTGGGTTGATCCAGATTTGGATGCTTGGTCTGAGATTGATGATCACAAACATAGATTGGGTCCTAAGGGATGAGCTACTAGATTGGCTCACTCTAGTACCTAAGCAACAAGGCAATCAGTAGATCAAGGCAATTCATCAGGCAGTAGATCAAGGCAATTCATCTTATCATGCTTATCCAACTACTACTAGGGTTACCATCAAGCCTAGCTTGGGTAAGGATGGGTATTTTGAAATGGGTTGTGCTTTGAAGTAAGATAAGGACCATCTTGGTATCTCTACCAAGATTTAAATGAAAAGGTTTTAATAAAGGTTTTGGAAAACCTAGGGGTAAGAGTAGCTGGGAGTTCTGTCTTGAAAACATAAGGAGATTATATATAGGTATCCAAAGTTTTGATAATAGAAACTAGTAAAGTATTTTGTTATGTCAAAGTCATCTTGGCTCAGGTTTTTGAAAGGCCAAAACATTTGAGAATATGAAAGATGAGCCAAGAAATCTCTTTTGTAAAATAGCTTATTGTAAACTAGTGTTGAGATGAGGAGTACATCACCTGATACACAAGCAGTTGCATGAGCACAAGCAAACAAGTAAGCAAACATTGAAACATATAACAAGAAAAAGTTTTTGTTCCCCCTGATTTTTTCCGTTTGGACACCAAATCAGGGTTGCTGAAATTGGGATGTTACAACTACTTCTACAGCTTTCTCCAAACCTTTGCAAGCGTCCGTGTGGATATTAAGTCCTAGTGGATGACCTATAAGGTCACGCAAGTTCTCTATAAACCAAGTCCAACTTTCCTCTGACTCAATCTCCAAAACTGCATAAGCAACAGGGAACATCCAATTGTGGCCATCAATTGCAGTAGTAGCCACTAGCTGTCCTTTAAATCATCCGTGAAGAGTTGTTGCATCCACGGCCAAATAAGGCCTGCAACCATCCAGAAACCCTTGCCAGCAAGCTTTGAAACAAACAAAAGCCCTTCTAAAGCACTCCTTCTCCATTGTTTTCCCTCTTATTTTGTACTGAACTTTATGTCTATCTATCTATACAACACTACCTAGACTAGCCATCTCCACTTCATCTTTGAAGTTGTAAAGCAACTAAAAACTTTCATTCCATGGACCATTGATCCTCTCAAGATCCATTTCCTTTGCATAGAACATCCTCATGTAGGGTACTGTAATATTAAAATTTTAGAAACTTCTTTTATGAGCGTTGTTTGATGGTGGCTCAGATCAATGTAGAGCTTCGTTGGGAGTCCCAAAGAGGAAGGTGTGATGAGCACAGCAGCAAGTCTTCCCTCAGTAAGAAACCAAGGTTATCGAACCAGTAGGAGGAAGGAAATGACCCAAAGGTGTTGGTAGCAACTTGGAAACCTGCACAACACAAACTCAATACTTTGCCCCAACGAACAGTGAGGTTGTCAATCTCACCGGTTTGCTAAAAACAAAGGATTAACTGTATGGTGTGGAAGGTAATTGTGGTTTGAAGAAAGGTAAAGAGTAACAGTGGAGGATGTATCAATTCTAAGGATTGGACTGGGGTCCATAGTTCACTAGAGGTGTTCTCCTTAAGATAGACAAACATGGCACGCTGGGTAAACAAATTACAGTAGGGCAATTGACAGGACTGAGCAAGGAATAATAATGCAATACTATACAGTCATGATCCTATGAGTTTTGATTGGGCAATACAACAAGATACATAGACCGCCATCCAACTGCATCTATGACTAGTAATCCACCTTCAGGTTATCATCCGAACCCCCTCCAGTATTAAGTTGCAAGCAACGGATAACTACTTTAAGCAAAGTGTGTAAGGTAAACAATCCACTTGTTCCATGAACAAGAGACCATTGTTTTGTCCCTAGTAGCAACAACAAATCTACAACCTTAGAGATTTCTGTCACTTCCCCAGATTAAATAGAGGCATGAACCCACTTTCGAGCATAAATACTCCCTCTTGGAGTCACTAGCATCTACTTGGACAAGATAGCTACTAGAAACAGAGAGCATGCAAGATCACAAACAACACAGACATGATAGAATCAATAAGATAGAACCATTAATCACTCTGACATAGTAATCTCAATATCCATCGGATCCTCGCAAACACAACATGAATGATTACAAATAGATGATCTTGATCATGAACGGAGCTCACAAGATCTAAACATGGTAGCACAAAGGAGGATAGACAACCATCTAGCTACTACATGGACCCATAGTACAAGGTGGAACTACTCACACTTCATACCGGAGGCTGGCATGATGATGAAGAAGGCCTCTGGGATGATCTCCACTCCGGCAAGGTGCCGAGAAGAGCTTCAGATCCCCCTGATCTAGGGATGATGGTGGCGGCGGCTACGGACTGTTTCGTGGAAGATTGATCGGGTACTTAGGGTTTTGTTATTGGGGGCTTATTATAGGCGAAGAGGCGAGGTAGGGGCACCCAGGGTGGCCGCACCCCCCACTGTCGTCGTATTGCCGAAGAGTACGCCATGGAGGGGTCCTCATAGTGCATGTTTAGAGACGTGGGGGAAGGCGGTCGGTTGACGGGTACGAGGTAACATAGCTTACCCAGGTTCAGATCCCACGACGGTGGCGGAATCCTACTGCTGCTATAAATCACTATAAGGGTGATACGCCGAGTTACAGGGATTGGTTCGCTATGCGAGGTTGTATGAAGTTGTGCCCTAAAGGCTCCCATAGGCCCGACTTATATAGTCGCCAGGTCCCAGGGTTACAAGTCAAATTCCTAGCCGGACAGGTCACAGAGTCCTACACCGCCTATTACTAGTCTTGTGTATCTTGCACTCCAAGGCTCCGGGTATGTCGGTGACTCCAACCGTAGCCTTCCTTTATCTGGCATGGGCCTCCCTTCTGGATCCATCTAACTGGGCCGCCCAGCAGGCCATAGGACATGCTACCAACTGTGGGCCAGCCGGGTTATCCAGATAGGTGACATGCTATGAGGATACCCATATGGCTTATCCCCAACAGTAGCCCCCGGAGAACTCTGAGATCTTGCGCTGTCTTACCTCTTCGTGTGGAATGCTCCGTCTAGATGGATGTCGGCAAATCATCAAGAAACATCTTGTAGTCCTCCCAAAGAACCCTGCAAGGCTTTCTCCATCTTCAATATGTAAGACGGAGAAATGTTGAATCTTCCATCGTACTCTTCCGTAGCCGATCTAGATCCGTCCATGCCGGAATCTTCCAATGTGATGGCTCATCTGCCTATGCCAGCTATGACGATGTCGGCTTAGGTCAGCGACGCCTCTTAACTCACACATGCAGAGAACGCAATCATGTCCGATTTTCTGGCGCGAGCGATACGAACCGTTGGCGGCGATGGTTGGAGACGTGGCAAAATTTCCGCGCACGTTCGGGAACACGTCATCTACGCGGCAACCGTTCGATCAAGCTGCACGAATCTTGATGCTGGGTATGATAAATAGTAATCGTGGTGGAATTTCCATTTTTTTACCTCATTCTCCTCGCATTGTCTTCTTCCTCTAGCGTGTGCCCCCTCGAGCTCTCCATGCCTAACTCACAAAAAAAACCTAGCCTCCAATCCTCACCAGTCACACCCAACCTCACTCCATGGCCAGCAGTAGCACCTCTCCCTCCATGGCGGCATCGAACGAAGCCGCAGCAAAGCCGGTGAGCTCCATTGTCGTGCCCCCAGAGGGCCTGGTCATCCCCGCATCAGCGGTGATCGAGTCCACCGGCGGCAACCTTAATCTGGCGGCACTGGAGCCGTTGGAGGAGGAGCTAGATTCGCACAAGGGCGACTGGAGAGGCTCAGATATCACAGAACGTGATATCCAAGAGCTGATCGCCGAGGGCTACCTCCCTACGACAGAGGGGCTCGCCTGGCGGGCGGCGCCGGCCGGCGAGGTGACACCTCCTCCCCAAGCCGGAGAAAATGTGTACCTCAAAGCCCAACTGGTACGTGGCGTCTCCCTGCCCATCTCCAACTTCTTCCTCTCCGTCTTGAATCACTATAGAGTCCAGCCCCAGAATCTTTCCCCCAATAGTATCTTAGTGCTTAGCATCTACGCGGCGCTCTGCGAGGGATACTTAGGAATAAGTCCTAGGTTAGACCTCTTTGTGTACTTCTTCACCGTCAAACGTGAAGCCGGACATAGCAAGGAAGAACTCAGGAACTGCGGCACCATAAGCTTCAAGATTCGACCTGGCCGGCGGTTCCCTGACATCGTCGGCCACGAGTCCTGCAAAAGTTGGCAATGGACGTACTTCTACGGCCTAGACATCCCTCTGGCTGGCCGACAAGTAACGTACCCGGACTTCGTTGACGGAGCCGCCGCTGAAGCCTCGTCATAGAGATCCCAGGCCTCCCTTCCCTCCGACCTCGATGCTTCCCGCGCCATAAGGCGGATAGAATGGTTTGTAGAGACGGGTTTGACCGGCTTGGACCTAGCCATGTGCTGGTTCATCAGGCGAATCCAACATCTACAGCACCGCACGAAGCTCATGCATGAGTATACCAGCGACAGAAGTGATAGCCTCCGCATCTCCGTGGATAACTTCTCGAGCGACTCTGTCAAGCTCTGCCTTAAGGACATCGTCAAGGTGAAGGATAAGAAGTGTGTCTTCACCATCACCTACGACATGTTAGTAGACGGCAAGTGCCCAAAGGTATGTATTTATTTTCTGTGTACAACATATACTCCAGTTCTTCCGTCTTGCAAGTGTCATCTTATCTAATACGGTGACTTCTCACTTAACAGCTTAGCGATCTAGAGGAGGGCAACCTGGCTGCCCAAATATACGATCCAAAGAAGAAGGAAGTCACGGTCGTGGCGGACGACGAGGCTCCGTTGGCGCGAAAGCGGAATAGCTCCACCTCTGACGCTGCCGATGGAGGCAAGAAGAAGACGGAGGGTGGAGCCTCCAAGAAGACTACCGCCGCCCTGGAGGCGGAAAAGAGAAAAGTGACTAGGATCCCCGTTGCCAAAGCATCCCCACTTGTGTAAGCTTCTCTTCCTCCGACATTGTCTATTTATCTGTCTTGCTCCTGTACTTATGCATTTTGCATGTTTCAGGAAGAAAGCCACGACCAGCCTCAAGAAGACCTCCAAATTGGGGGCTTCTAGAACTATCAAGGACATGCTGCATCGCAACGCATCTCCCGCCATCGCCCCTACCACTCCCTCCATCAAGCCTTCGTCTGCCCCGACAAGCTCACAAGCTAAGGAGGCATCTGGCCCTTCCGCCATGGAAGTGGACTCAGGTGCCTCTACCGAGGTTGCAGTCGTCGGCGAGTAGGCGACGCAAGAGAGTGTCGCCCATCAAATGGATGAAGCTCCGGCTAAGGATGCCGTCGGTGGCGGTAAGGCGATGGTGGAAGCAGGTACCTCTTCCAATGGCGGCGCCCCCGCACCCAAGAAAACCATAGCCTATCCAAAGATAGTTTATCCGGTACTTACACCGGGTAGCACTGCTTTGGTCCCTGGTGTGGCGCCGACATCTCCGACGTGCGGTCTAGAGGAACTCCGCCGACAAGCAGAAATCTTGCAAGGAAACAGTGAATCCTTTGGCAAGCTGATGGCCGAGAGTGCTACAAACCTCAAGATCATCGCACTTGTAAGTTTTATTTGCCTTTTGCATTTCATACGAGTATCCCACTGTAGCCCCTGAGGATGTAGACGGAAAAACCATAGGTTTTTGCATCTATATGCTCTAAGAGTGACTAAGTTAGAAAAACTCTCACTGTAGCCCCCAAGCATGTAGATGGAATGAAATATTCCGACTAGATGCTTTAAGAGTAGCATACGCAGTGTTTATAATTTTCCGTACTGTAGCCCCCAAGCCTCTAGTTGTAACTGAATTAGTTCCGACTAGGTGCTTAAAGAAAAGCTAAGCATATATCCGAGTTAAAAACTTTATACTGTAGCCCCCAAGCTTCTAATTGAGAAATGAATTAGTTCTGACTAGATGATGAAAGAAAAGCTAAGCATATTACTAAGTCAAAAAACTCTCGCTGTAGCCCCCGAGCGTCTAAGTGGAAAATTTCCGGCTAGATGCTCCAAGTAGACCAAACAACGTTTTAACTTTGACCTTTTTTCCATAGAACGAGAGTGCTCGGAGGGTCATGGCCAATGACAAGTACCAAAAGATGCGCGCAGAACTGGAACTGAAAAGGGTAAAATTGCCTTCTTGAAGGAACAGATCACCAAGAGCAAGCGTATATTTTCTTTTTCGCATTCCGACTTGGTTTTGTGCCCATATTCTCCGAGTACTCACTGTGTAATTTTACTTTCTCCGACTTTGCAGAAACAATCGCCAAGGCCAAGAATATTGTCGAGCAATCCAAGCACATTCAAGAGATGGATAGCGAGAACAAGATTCTTAAGCAGGAGAGGAATGATATGATGAAAATTCATGAGGAACCGATGAAGGCCCTGCAGGACTCCGCCACCGAGGAAATCAATCGCTTGAAGGAGGAGATTGCGATCTTAAAAGATCAGAAGCAAGCTGCCGATGAGCAAAATCAACGCCATAGCGAGGCATATAAGATCCTCCAACAAGAGAAAGAATCCTTGGCGGACACCCTCTGGCAAGCTGAGGCCAGCATCTTCAGTAAGTTTTCTCCGTCTTGGGTTTCTGTAGTCTGGGTACTTTGAATTGTTGAACTCATGCGCTCCTTGTCGGAATTTGCAGCTCCTATGGGTTTAACCCGATCGCCTCCTCCAGCCAAGGAATGCATGGTTCTTGTCGGAAACTTCATCAACACCGCCATCACACAAGCCAAGGAGATCGCCAAGCCCCTCCAGATAAACATCAAGGCATCAGACTTCGTGGTGAAGTACTCGGAGATTCTGCGTCGAGCCCCCGAGCGTATCACAAGCTGGAAAGCTTCATGTGCACGGGCGGGTGGAAGGATGGAGCTGTAAATGGTGAAGTCACACTATGAAGATGCCGACATCGACACGGTGACCTCTGGCATGCCCGACATAGACGATGATGGCAAAGAGATTAACCATGAAGCCATCTTGTCATTGCTCGCGGGCTATGACACCAGAGTTTCCGAGTTGGTGGACATCGACGTCTTCGTGCCCATGAACATCATCGACAGCGGCAACCAAGGTTCCTCTGAGTCCCACCACAGCGCCGACTTCGAGGGTGGCTCTCCGGCTGGTGATGATGCTGCTTCCATGTCACCTGTGCCAAAGGAGTGAAGAACAACTTTGTAATATTTGTTTCACCTTTGGTGCATATGCGGATAAAACTTGTTTATGTAACTTAAGGAGTAAAACAATGGTTGTTATTTCCTGCTGCTCAAGAACTAGTTTCCAGCATGTATATATTGTTTTAAGCAAGTGCTGGCTTATCCATTACTTTGGTTCTTATGCTTGACTTTTCGTGAGTCGGAAGACTCGTTGTCGGAACCATGCGCTTAGGTGATGATGCCCAATGGCACCGTCAATAACCTGAGGACAAAATCGCCAACAATAAGTGCCAAAAGTCACTACTCCAGAATTCACATAAAAACGACAAAGAATGTGTAGACCAGAAAACTTAAGCTAACGCCCGTAGGCAGAATTTTCACAAGTGCAATCGCAAAGCTTGTGCATAAAAGGTTTTACATGATCCAAAAATGAACACTAAAGGAGGTAAAATACTTAGAAATATGAGTGAACCAGAGAGCTTTATTTCATTGATCATATAAGAGGTACACAATTAGATAAAAAATGCTAAGTGTAAAAAGGACGTAGCTGTGCTATGTTCCATGGCCGATCAAGCTCCCGGTAGTCATCATTCGGGTCACGTCGCTTACAATTATGATCCTCGTTGGGTCTATCCTTCAGTTCATGATTGTCAACGAGGTAGTAAGACCCATTGAGTAGCGCCTTGCTTATGATGAACGGTCCTTCCCATGGCGGGGATATTTTGTGTGACTTCTTCTGCTTAAGTCGGAGCACCAAATCCCCCTCTTTAAACGAGCGATGCCGAACGCGGCGACTATGGTAGCTACGTAGCTTCTGCTGGTAGATGGCGGATCTTTGGCATGCCAAAACATGCTCCTCCTCGAGAAGGTCCACATCTAGGCGTCTGGATTCTTCAGCGTCATCTTCGTCGTAGGCGGCAACTCTTGGTGCATCGTGAAGGATGTCGGAAGGCAGGATGGCTTCTGCTCCATATACCATGAAGTAAGGGGTGTAGCCGGTGGATCTGTTGGCTGTAGTTCGTAAACTCCACAGCACAGATGGTAATTCTTCCGCCCAGGTTCCAGCTGCTCTATGTAGCGATGCCTCAAGACGTGGCTTGATTCCCTGCAGAATTAATCCATTGGCTCGCTCAACCTGACAGTTGGACTGTGGATGTGCCACGGATGCATGGTCAAGTCGGATGACTTTGTCCCAACAATAAGACTCCACTTATCCGAGTGACAAATTGCTACCGTTGTGGGTGATAATGCTATGTGGGAGACCAAATCTCACCACGAGATCCCGAACAAACCTGAGGGCAGTTGCCCCATCAAGCTTTCTAATGGGTTTAGCTTCTATCCATTTAGTGAATTTATCAACTGCTACGAGCAGATGTGTAAACCCACAAGGTGTCGTCTGTAACGGTCCCACCATGTCCAACCCCCAGACTGCAAACGGCCAAGTTATTTTTATTGTTCGCAATTCTTCAGCCGGGACATGTGGTTGTCGGGCATAATACTGGCATCCCATGCATGTCTCAACCAGCTTGTCGGCGTCCGCCTTCGCGGTCAGCCAGTAGAATGCTTGCCAGAAGGCTTTCGCGACCAACGATCGAGGAGCGGAATGATGCCCGCAATCTCTGAGATGGATTTCGCGTAGGATTTCCATAGCTTCTAGCTGGGAAACACACTTTAGGTATACAACAGTAGTGTTCCTTTTATAGAGTTGCCCATTGATGATGGTATAACCCTTTGCTTGTCGTACTATTTGTCGTCTTTTGACTTTGTCGTCGAGCAAAGTTCCGTGTTCGAGATATTCCATGAACGGTTTTGTCTAAGCCGGAGGGACCTTAGTCACCATGTTGACGAAAGAGTCAGCTCTATCCGGGTTGTCGATGTCGGCTCCCTTCACAGATGGTGTGCGCAGGTGCTCTAGGAAAACTCCTGGCAGAATTTGCTTGTGCCCTGATCCAAGCTTAGACAGCAAATCAGCCGCCTCATTTTGCTCCCTAGGTACATACTTGACTTCGTAGCCCAAGAAGCTCTTGGCTATCTCGTCCACTTCGTCTCGATATGCCGCCATCATAGGGTTCAGCACATTCCAGGTGCCAGCCACCTGCTGGGCAACCAAGTTGGAATCTCCACAGCAAACTATGCGTTTGACGCCAATATCCTTGGCTACACGTAGTCCGTGAATGAGTGCTTCATACTCCTCCATGTTGTTTGTAGCCTCGAAGTGGATCTGCAGAACATAGTGTAGCTTGTCTCTTGTTGGTGAATGTAGCAATACACCAGCCCCCGAGCCGTTGAGAAGCTTTGATCCGTCAAAGTGCATCACCCAGTACTCTGGTTCCGGCAAAAGAGTAGCATCTGACATCTCCGTCCAATCTGCAACAAAATCCGCCAAGGCTTTTGACTTGATAGCGTCGCGTCTCTTGTAAGTGATCTCGAAGGCGGCAAGTTCAATGCCCCACTTCGCGACCCTTCCTGTAGCGTCGCTGTTTTTGATTATGTCGGACAGTGGAGTCTTGCTCACCACTATGATTGGGTGCTCCTGAAAGTAATGCCTTAGCTTCCGAGAAGCAAGGAATACTCCATAAGCCCTCTTCGTCTAGTGCGGGTAATGCTGCTTGGACTCCTTCAAGACCTCGCTCACATAGTAAACTGGTCGTTGAACTCCATGCTCATAGCCTGGTTCCTTCCGCTCTACCACGACGACGATGTTGATTACCCGGTTGGTTGCCGCCATGTAGATTAACAGGGGCTCTCCAGGCTCGGGCGTTGCAAGGATGGGCGCTGAGGAAAGAATCTCCTTGAGTTGCTTCAATGTTGCATCTTCTTCGTCTGTCCACGTGAATTTGTCCGCCTTCTTCAGCAACTTGTACAGCGGCAGAGCCTTCTCTCCAAGTCGGCTGACGGACCGACTAACTGCTGCGACACAACCTGTTAGTCGTTGAATGTCCTTTAGGCATGTCAGACGGTTTATGTTTAAGATGGCCTTGATTTTCTCCGGGTTGACCTCGATTCCGCGTGGAGAAACGATGAAACCCAACAATTTGCCGGCTGGAACCCCGAAGACGCACTTCTTAGGGTTAAGCATCATGTTGTATTTCTGGAGATTATCAAAGGTTTCTTTTAAGTTGGAGATTAAGTCGTTTTACTTTTTAGACATCACAGTGATATCGTCCACATAGGCTTGAACATTCCGACCAATTTGGTCATGGAGGCAACGTTGCATTGTCCGCTGGTAGGTAGCACCTGCGTTTTTCAGCCCAAAGGGCATCGTAACATAGCAAAACATGTCGTATGGGTAGTGAACGAAGTGTCCAATTGGTCCGACTTCCTCATCTTGATCTGGTGGTATCCTAAGTATGCATCAAGAAAACACAAAAGCTCTGAGCCAGCCATCGAGTCAATGACTTGGTCAATGCGAGGCAAAGCAAACGGATCTTTGGGACATGCTTTGTTCAAGCCTAATCAACGCACATTCTTAATTCATTTGGTCCCTTTTTGGGAACAAGTACAGGATTGGCCACCCATTGGGTGTGAAGGACTTCTCGGATAAATCTAGCCTTAAGTAACCTAGCTATCTCGTTGCCAATGGCGCGTCTCTTCTCATCTCCAAAGCGTCATAGAGGTTGTTTCACTGGTTTGCATTTTGGATCAATGTTTAAGCTGTGCTCGGCAAGTTCCCTAGGTACACCTTTCATGTCGGTAGGTTTCTAGGCAAAGATGTCCCTATTCTCACGGAGGAACTCGATGAGCGCGCTTTCCTATTTGGGATCCAGGTTCGTCCCAATGGCGGTGACCTTGGAGGAATCACCTACAACAAGTTCCACCGGCTTGGTCTCGATGGCGGCCTTGAATGCAGGAGCGGAGTCCGAGATCTGCTTCTTCGACGCGGGCATCTCTGAGTCATCGACCTTGCTCTGGATCTCTTTGAATTCTTTGTTGTAGAGGACAGCTTCTGCAATGGCTTCTTCGTTGATCTCGCAGTCCCTTGCATTGGTAAAGCTTCCAGATACGATGATGACACCGTTCGGTCTGGGTATCTTGAGTTTGTTGTAGACGAAGCATGGCTTGGCCATGAATGTGTGGAATATGTTGCGGGCGAATATGACATGGTACACGCTCTTGAAGGGGACCACCTCAAAGGTCATGCACTTTTGGCCGTAATTGTTAACATCGCCAAAGGCGACCTGAAGTGTACTGCACCCAAGGGACCGAGCCTCCCGACCAGGAACTACGCCGTGGAAGATGGTGTTGGTCCGCCTTAGGTTTTCCTCCGTCAAGTTCATCTTCTGCAGTGTATCCAGGTACATGATGTTGATGATGCTTCCACTATCCACCATACACTTGGTGAACTCCACGCCGTCAATCAAGGGGTTGATGACCATGGCGTACTGGTTCTCCGTAGGTATAAGGTCTGGGTGGTCTGTCCTGTCCCAAGTGATTGGAACCTCCGACCAGCGCAGGTACTGGGGAACTGGCGGGAGAGTAGCCATCAGGATCCTCAGAGAGGTCTTCTGTTGTCGGACGGTGGGGTTGCCGAGGAAAGTGTGGTAGACTGGAGCCTTCTTCACGAAGGGGTTCTTTCCCTTGTCGTCGCTCTTGGAGGCATGCTTGGGGTCAACGTCTTCGTCCATGTCACTTGAATCCTTGGACTCCTCCTACTTCTTCTTCCCCTTGCCCTTGCTTCGCGGTCTGTTCTTCCGACTTCGCTTGTAGCCAGACTCCGGGTCGGTCTTCCTTGAGGTCGTTGACGAACTTGCAGTGTCGATTGGTATGGGTGGCTTTGCCATTGACGTCGAGGTGTAAGAGGCACGGCATATCGTGGTACTCCTCGTAGGTTTGGGGAACGCGGAGCGGCGCCGAGGTGGTTTCACTTCCTCATTGCTGACCACGGCCAGCTCCCCTTCCTCGGCCACGTTGTCTGCCATCACTTCGTCCTGCAAAATTCATAGCGACCATGTCGGTAGATTGCTTTTCTTCTGGAGTGGTTTTCCGCTTTGTACTGCTGTTCCTCCGAGCTTGAGTTGGAACGGCCGTTGCTGGCAAGGAGTCGCGAGCATCGTCAGCGGCAGCGGCGAACTCACTAGCCAACTGAATCATCTGGTTCAAGTCAAGCTGGTGATTGTCTTGCAAGCGTTTCAGCTTATGTCGGAGCAACGTGCCCCTTTCCAACCCATCGATGAACGCGGCCATGGCGGTCTGAGCGTGCACTCCTGTGCAGGAATTCTTCATGTCCAGCCAGCGGGAGAGGTAGGCGCGAGATGTCTCGTCTTTCTCTTGCACGCACCACTATAGATCACCCACAGTGCAGGGACACTTGTATGTACCCTGAAAGTTCTTGGTGAACGCTTCTTGCATGTCCAACCAACATTAATGTCAAGTCGTCGATCCATTGACGAGCCGTGCCCGCCAACATTAATAGGAGGTACTTGACGGCGACGTTGGGGTTGCCTCTGGAAATCTCCACCGTGTTGTCGTAGTCCTGCAACCATGTGGTTGGATTGGCGGTTCCGTCATAGGGCTTGATGGTCTTGTCAATCCGGAAACCTTTGGGGTAAGTTGCGGACCGTATTGCAGGTCCAAAGCAACGTGGTCCCAGGTATGGTCCTTCCCGGGCCTCATGGATCTTATCGATCCACGAACGTGCATCGTACGGCTCCGGGTTCTTCTTCTTCTTGTCAACAGGGGATGGGCTGCGTGAACGACACGGGCCCCCTCCGCCATGGTGACTGCTTGGTGGTGACGGAGGTGGAGGTGGCGGTGGGTTAGCCTTCTTGTTGTTACCCTCCTGCGACGCCTCACGCCTATCATGGTTGCTTGTCGGACGAGGAGGGTCATGGTGTGACCTTCTCCTGTGTCCTTGGTTGCGCTCCCCGTCATGACGGGTCTGCTCCGTGTTGTCGCGGATGACGATGTCGCACTGTTTTGGTGGGGGCATATCTGTACGATGGTGAGACTTGTAATCTTCGCGATTTCGGGGGGACCGGGGCGGTGGCTATGGGCGACGAGGTCGGGCCTTTTCTCCGTGGTTGGAGGATATGGGAATAGCATCCTTCCTGTTGCGTGCATCCCTCCGTCTTTGTTCTGATGAACCCGTCTACGACCCGACATCAAGAGGAGATCTATCCCTTGGCGGCTTATACTGGCTAGACTGGAAAAGCGCTGGCTCGGACTCAAGCCTTTGAGAGGTGGCCCTTTCCTGCTGCTTTACCACCTTGGCCACTAGGTCATAGACCTGTTCCACTTCCTCGGGCGATCTATCCTGCTCCAGAAGGGCCTTGGAGACGGTGACGTTAAGGAGTGGTGTGGGCATCACCTGCTTGCCTTCACTGTCAATGTATGGCTTGGCTTGTGCCGGCTTCGAGGGAGCCCATCCTAGGTTGCGCCATACACCAGGATCGTTGATGACGCAAGCCGGAGCTTTCTTGGCCTTCTACTATTGCAGCAAAGTCTTGTACTCAGCCTCCATTGCTCTAGCTTTCTCTATGGACTTCTGCGCGTTGACCAGATCTCGATCTAGCTTAGCGCCTTGCTCCGCGATGGCCTGCGCTTCCTCCAGAAGCTGCTGGCGCTTCTCGTCAAGATGGGTCACGTTCCGGATATGAGCGACGGTCAGTGGCTCGACAAGGAGATTGTCGTACATCACTCTATCAGTTGGAGTAACTTGGGCTGCTGCAAACGTAGATGCTGGAGGCGGCAAGTTCGCGGTGTTGTTGTTGTTCGGGCCGGTGCCGAGTTCCTGCGGCTGCTGCACTGGGTTAGGCGAAGGAGGCATGACCTTTGCGTGATCATTATCAGCAGCAATAAGTGGCCCCTTCCCCTTTTCCAGCGCTGTAGGCGGAGCTCGTCCGGGTTGATCTTCATCCATCGTCGTCCCAATGGTGATGAACACCCCTCGAGACGTGACGGCATTGTTAGCTTGCTCTTCGTGCGTGTACTCCTCCTCCAGATCCTACATAGCGGAATATAGCTCTTCTAGACTAAAATCTATCTCCTCTGAATCTGCACTGCAATCAGCATAAAGCGCGTCAATGACAGAGTCAGAGGGTGCCAGGACTTCCTCGATGATGGGCGGTGGAGGTGCAACGGCGGTGACGGTGACTGGAGGTGGTGGTGCAGCTGCGATGATGGCGGCCGGAGGCGGTGCTGGCGGTGGCTGAATCGGAGGTTCTCCGTCGATGAGCGCAAGTGCTTTCTGGGCTTCTGTGTCAGCCTCCGCATAGTTGTTGACGGTTCTCACCATCTGTTCAAGGGTAAGGCGTCCTGTTGCCTGCTGCCGTCTTAGAGAATGTCGGAGAAGCATGCCACGGTCCAGTCCTTCCACGAAGTGATACAAAGGGTTATCATCGGGGTAGTGGGCCAGATCGGCTCGTATACGGAGCCACCTGGCCAGGTAATCGTGGGGGTTTTCGCCCTCTCTCTAAACGCAACGCGCCAGATCGAAGATGGTAACCACTTCGACGAACTTGGATCTCTACTGTCCAGACGCGCGGGCGGAGCCGGCGGATTTGCAGTGATCTTCCACCTTTATATCCTGCACAGGGGCGGTTTGGGTGGTCTTCGAATTTTTTTGATCTTTGCCGGCAAACTACGAAGAGAGATCCGACATCGATCCTTCCGCAAACGTATCCTGCCCATAGGCGGTCTGTGCGGTCCTTGATGCTACTCTGACTACCAGGGAACTAGTGCCTGAGTCGGTTTCGCCGATGAAGAGGTGGATGTCTCCGATAGGAACGATCGAACACCGCGTAGGGTTCGTCTTCACCAGGATCCAGAACTCGTAAGGAGGGATGATCGGAACGTTGCCGGAGAAGAGAACGCGACCGATGGCTACGATTTCGCCGATTCCCGCGAAGATCTTGGTCCTCGCCTGCTGAAGAGCCTGAAGCGCCTCTTTCCCCATGGTGGGCGCCAACTGTCGTGGTATTGCCGACGAGTACGCCATGGAGGGGTCCTCACAGTGCGTGTTTAGAGACGCGGGGGAAGGCGGTCGGTTGACGGGTACGAGGTAACAAAGCTTACCCAGGTTCAGATCCCACGACTGTGGCGGAATCCTACTCCTGCTATAAATCACTATAAGGGCGATACGCCGAGTTACAGGGATTGGTTCGATGTGCGAGGTTGTATGAAGTTGTGCCCTAAAGGCTCCCATAGGCCCGACTTATATAGTCGCCAGGTCCCAGGGTAAACAGGGAAAAAGTCCTAGCCGGACAGGTCACAGAGTCCTACACCGCCTATTACTAGTCTTGTGTATCTTGCACTCCAAGGCTCCGGGTATGTCGGTGACTCCAACTGTAGCCTTCCTTTATCTGGCATGGGCCTCCCTTCTGGATCCATCTAACTGGGCCGCCCAGCAGGCCATAGGCCATGCTACCAACTGTGGGCCAGCCGGGTTATCCGGATAGGTGACATGCTATGAGGATACCCATATAGCATATCCCCAACACCCACCCTAGGCGTGGGCCAGGCCTGGCCGCGTGGCTAGGGGGTGTGGCCCCCTGGTGTCTCTTCTCCGTTTCGTCTTCTGGTTCCATGTTCCCCACGGTAAATATTGATTTTGGCATTTGTCCCGTCCAATTCCGAGAATATTGATTTTCTGCCTTTTCTGGAACCAAAAACAGAAGAAAACAGGAAACTGGCACTATGGCATCTTGTTAATAGGTTAGTCCCAGAAAACATATCAAAATACCTCAAAGTGTAGACAAAGCAAAGCAAAGTAGATACTAACCAACCATGGAACATCAAAAATTATAGATACGTTTTCGACGTATCAAGCATCCCCAAGCTTAACTCCTGCTCGTCCTCGAGTAGGTAAGTGATAAAAAGAATGATTTTTGAGGTGACATGCACCATCAACATAAAGATCAAACCATTTGCAAGCATTGAAAGCTGGGATCAAAGAACTCTAAACATGAGCATGAAAGATGGAGTTCTAACAGTAAGACAAAGTAACTATGCATGCAACATGAAAGGTTACAAACAAAGATCATGAATAACAATGCATTGAAAGATGTTTGTTTGTTCCACATATAGAAAACATAGCATAGTGGCATTCAGCTTGTACCTCATGGAGTAGCAAAAATGCATAGGACACCTTCAAAGTTCATAAGAGTGACTAGATACAAATAGTTCCTGAGCAAGCAATATCAACAATATGCATCAATTAATAAGTTTTGGGACAATGCACATAGAACTAAGAATGGAAACTATGCTCTCTTAATTGGTGCCTAAGTATAGAAGGTGGAGACTCAATATAATGGTGGAAGAAGGGCCCTTCATAAAAAAGGAAAGCAGGGATTTCAAGTCTCAAAAAGAGCTTCCAAAAATTATGGTACTTGTTAGCTTTCAGCTCTCATTGCTCCTATCATAAGCATCTTGAAGTGATTAAGGTTAAGTGAACAAACTATGGAGTATATGCTTCACAAAGTATAAGTTGGCAATCTCATGTCCCTTGAATGCGAGGGCCGCTCCTCATGCTACTCAAGTTTAGTTACCGGTAAGTTCTTGTCATAGTAAGTACATGTGTATCATAGAGAACCGCCAACGGGGTACCCCTTGCACATGATACAGGAGCTATCCAATAATCAAAATGACAAGTCAAGCAGGCAATGAGCATCTCAGCAATCTTCTTATTTACCATGGGAAAATGGTGTTTTTTCTCTCTTTCCTCTTTTCTCATCTTTTTTTTCTTTTTATCAATATCTTTTTCTATCTATTTTTTTATAAGAAGAATGCTTCATAGATTTCTCACTATGGTGATACTTCAAGTTTTCACCATGATTAGGCATGGCTTAGGCTAGCGGCCCAGGCGTTTCTCTAACACACATACATAACTCCATGGACTTACAAGCTCCCCTTTCATTTCACACCGACGACATCCATAAACAAAAGAGCATGATATCAACTGGCTACAATGTACAAGTGCAATGTTGAAAGCGTTCCCCATGACAACATGGTTCTGTAATTACAACGTATAAGTGCAAGCATATACAACATAGATAACACAATGGTTCAAGTTTATTAGGGGCAAGAAAAATAAATTGTGCCATCAAGTTTGTGAGAGCTTTAATCACTAAGCTTTCACATAACAAAGAGACTTTTTAATTGGAAGGTAGATGAAAACAAGAATATACTTGGAATGGTGTAACACACCATGCATAGGAATTTATAGTGGACACTTTGAAATAACTTGGTTTCTTGGGAGTTGGATGCATGAGTAGAGCTTACTCATACAAGTGGAGGCTAGCAAAAGACTAGGAGCGACCAACTAAGAGAGCAATAATGGCCATAATCATGCAGAGTGACAAAACATTACTAATAAAAGCATAAAGTGGTACTATAAGTCAAGGAATAAATGATCATAGAGGCTATGGTAACTTGTTCATAGTCATAACATGGTGTGATCATGTGCCAAGTCAACCCAAACAAAGCATCAAAGGAGAATACCACAATACTGTGCTTTTGTATGCTTAAACAACGCATGATTCCTTCAAGGCACATTAAGCAATCCTAGTTATATGGAACAAGTCATGCTACAACAATAATCCCTAGGCATAAGGTCAAAACAACAACTAGCATGACATGATAAAGTCTAAGTCACAGTCAAAGCAAGCTCCTCTTGTACTAATCAAGCAAGAACTTTCTACTCCTCTCCAACACCAATCAACTTATTTCCAACAACACAGCAAGAATGGGGGTCCAAACTACTTTATTCAAGCAAACTAAGCAAACAAAAACCAAAAACAAAAACTAAGATGCTCCAAGAACAACACAACTTGTGCATGAAATAATAAAAATGAAGTGTCTAGAAAGACCTGAGATTTTTATTTATGAAGAAGGGGATGCCTTGGGCATCCCCAAGCTTTGACGCTTGTTCCTCTTGAATATTTCTTGGGGTGACATGGGGTGGAATCCCCAATCTTGAGCTCTTTTCCATTCTTCATCTCATTACATCATTCTTTCTCTACACCTAAAATTTTTCCTTCATACAAAACTTCACACAATCTTCATTAGCAACATTAGTGTATTCAAAAGATAATAGACCCTTGGGGTTTAGTTTTAAAACAGCAAAACTTTCACTAAAAACACAAGATACTGTATAAATTCCCTCAAAAATCTCAATTTCTCAAAAAGAACCCAAAAAGTGATCAATAAGAAGCAAATGCAAATAATGGTAGAAATCTGTCAAAACCGACCAGCAGGTAGAAACCGACTTTTTCGAAGACCTTCTATTTCTCAAATCAAAAAGTGTTGAACTAACGGAAGTTATCTAACAGCTTGGGGGATTTATTTAGAAAATTACAGCTCAATCGGACTTACATAGATTTTACACGAATGTTTACGGTGGAGCACAAAAATCTGTTTCGGGACAGCAACTCCCCAAATCTTTACTTCCCTCTCATTAGAGGTTATTCTTGGCACAAAAAGCAAATAAAAAGGATAAGGAGTGGTTATTACAGAGGTAACAACTTCCAAGACTCAAGAAAACTTTTGGGTTATCTCCCAATAAGTACTTTTCTTTAACGCCTTTAAGTTAGGCACAAGAAGCAAGAATTAAGTATTTTCAAATGAAGAAGCATTAACATCAAACCTTGCTTTCAAAGGAGAAGCAAAAAAGCAACTTCTCTCTCCTCATAGATAAGTGTTCAATACCTTTCTTTAATGGAAATTGATATTTAATGGTGCCTTCTTTCATATCAATGATGGCACCAACAGTTCTAAGAAAAGGCATTCTCAAAGTAATAGGACAAGAAGCATTGTATTCAACATCCAAACATAGAAATCAACATGGACATAAGAATTGCTAACCATAATAAGAACATCATTAACACTCCCCATGAGTTTCTTTTAGCATTATGATTAAGTGGGACATCCAAATAGCAATCTTCCAAAGGTGGCAAATTGATACGTCCAATTTGCATCACCAATCTATATCATAATTTGTCTCTATTCATTGATATATTTCATATTAAGAGGTGTTACTTATGTATTTTCATATGTTTTTGCATGTTGGATGATTCTTGGAGGATGAACTGCCGGAGTCAGGATTCTGATGGAAAAAGTGGTATTTTGATGCAATTTCGTGAAGATCAGAAAATACCAAAAAACTACGGAAAATCCTATTTTCCCGGAAGACGAAGAATGCCAGAAGGGGAGGCAGAGTTGGGCCACAGGGGGCCTACACCCTCCCAGGCGCGGGCCACCCTAGGCCGCACCTACAGAGAGAGAAAGAGCTCTCCGGTAGACAGATTTCTGCCTGGGAAATTCCTTCCCGGAGAGGGGAGATCGTCGCCATCAACACCGTCATCAAGCTAGACTTCATCGGGATCATCATCATCATCCACACCACCATCTCCACCAGCACGATCATCACCACTCCATCCCGCTGTAACAATTGTGTTGAATCTTGCATAGTTCTTAGGGGAAACTTTCCGGGTGTTAATTACTATTGTAGTTGATGCTTGTGAGTAGAACCATTGAATTATTGTTTATGTGCAGATTGTTATCCATAACCATATCATCTTTGATCTTGATCCATATGATGTCTCGTGAGTAGTTTGTTTAGTTCTTGAGGACATGGGAGAAGTCATGTTATTAGTAGTGGATTTGTGTTGAGATATTATTCAATCGTTTAATATTTAAGTTGTGGTGCTATTCTTCTAGTGGTGTCATGTGAACGTCGACTACATGATACTTCACCATTTATGGCCCTAGGGTAATGCATTGTGTATTTGACTACTAGTTGTGGGGTTATCGGAGTGACAGAAACCTGAACCCCCGTTAGGAAAACATTGCACAAGGGAGTGTAGGATCTCAGAGTTTAAGGCTGTAGTTAGGTTTATACCTTAATTGCTTTCTTGTAGTTGCGGATTCTTGCAAGGGGTTTAATCACAAGTATGTATTAGTCCAAGTAAGGTTGGTACATTAGCACAGGTTCACCCACACATCACTTATAAAACCAAAGAATATTACTCAGCTATATGAAGCGAAAGAACTTGACAGAATTCCCATGTTTCCTCGAGAACGTTTGGTTCTCATAAGTATTTCCACAGGCTTGTCTTTTGGTAAGAAAGGATTGGTCCACTTGCTGCAATTGTTTGCTATTTTATTTACTTGCACTTTATTTCTTTGCTTTATCAGAAAACCCCTAAAATCCGTTTACTAATTATTTACAGAGATTTCCTACTCCGTAGCACTAGTCAACATCTTCGGCATCTCTTTGGAATCGACACTCCTATTTATCGAAAGTACTACGATACACCCCCTATAATTATGGGTCATCAAGACTATTTTCTGGCGTCGTTGCCGGGGAGTGAAGCGCTATTGAAGAGTGGAACTGGTAAAGGAAGCTTCTACTGTGAGTATTGTTTTTATTTCTGTTTGTTACTTTGTTTCCAATATGGGTAACCCACTTGGTTTTCTGTTTTGGAAAACTACTACCACTATTAGGGTAGTAGATGAACCACAACCTATTGATATAGATCCTTTTAAGATACCTACAAGTACCATTGATCATGTTATGGATAATTATTATTTAGGGGATGGAACTGTCCACCCTGGTGATCACTTGCTTTTTATCCATGAATTATGCGGGTTGTTTAAGTGTGCAGGTATCACAACTAAATAGGTGAAGAATAAGTTACTCTCTATATCATTGAAAGGAAGAGCTGAAGAATGGTATAAGCTACTGAAGAGTGGACAATCCATGGAATGGGAGGAAATAGTACCTCTATTTTATTATAAATTCTATCCTCCCAGTGAGATTCATAAGGATAGGAGTCTGATGTATAACTTGTGGCCTCATGATGGAGAGAGTACAGCTCAAGCTTGGGGGAGATTGAAGTTACTAATGCTTAAATGTCCTATTCATGAACTCCCTAACAATATTATTATCAATAACTTTTATGCTAGGCTTTCTCTTCATGATAAATATTTACTAGATGCTTCTTGTGCTGAATCATTCACACATATGAAGGAAGAGGCTAAATGGGATCTCCTAGACCGTATTCAAGAGAACACTGAAGCATGGGAGAATGACAAAGGAATAAAGTCAGGTATAAACTATGATTATGAATGCATTAAATCTTTTATGGGAATTGATGACTTCCGTGATATTAGTACCGAGTATGGTCTTGATTCTCAAAGTATTGCCAATTGTTTTAAGGCCTTTGCCTCTTACATATAAATTCCCAAAAATAAGTGGAATAAGTACCATGCACCTTATAAAGATGTTGTTAATCATGTTCCTGTTAGAAACACTAAAGTTTGTACTATTAATCATACTTTGCCTAAACCTTATGTTGATAAAACACCTTTCCAGCTAAGTTAAAGTAGTATTCTATGATAATTAGTGTGAATAACAAAGGTACAAAGAAATCTGTGGAACCCGATGAGCAAATAAACAATGAACCTGTGGTAGCTATTGTGAAAGATCTTGTCACTAAAATATAGAGGATGAGCACATTGTCTTCTGTGAAGACGCTTCTAATATTGTCTCTCATCCTAGAAAAGCTAGTGTCCATGTGATTTATGTTAGAATTGGTGATCATTGCTATTATGGTTTATGTGACATTGGTGCTAGTTCTAGTGCTATTCCTTATGATCTTTACAGGGAAATTATGCATGAAATTGTTCCTTGTGAGCTTGAGGACATTGCTGTGGTTATCCACCTTGCTAATAAGGAAACCATTTGCCCTATTGGTATTGTAAGAGATGTGGAAGTCATTTGTGGTAAGATTAAGTATCCTGCTGATTTTCTAGTGCTTAGTTTAGCAGCTAGTAAAACCTGTCCTATTATCTTTGGTAGACCGTTCTTGAACACTTGTGGAGCTATTATAGATTGTAAAAAAGGAGAAAGTTTTAACTAAGTTTGATGGATATTCTCATGAGTTTAACTTTTCCAAATTTGCTAAAGCTCCTTATGAAAATATCTTGCCTAATGAAGATTTCAGGGTTGAACAACTTGCTTCTATTGATCCAGTTTATGACCTTGGACCTCTTTTTGATGATTGTAAGTATGCTCATTCTGATGATAAAGTTGTTTCTTGTGATAGTTATATTTTCAACTTTATTCAAAGTGCTACTGAAAGTTATTATGAGAGAGGGAAACATGGTTTTATGCATCTCAATAATGTTAAGTTTCCCCGTTTTATGCTGAAACATTTGAAGTTGCATTTGTTTTGTCTTCCTATGATATTGGATTTTTGTTTCAATAATTTGTTTTCTCATGAGACCCCCTTGCATCGGAAGTGGGTTAGACTCAAATGTGTTGGATATTTTCTTCTTGATGCTCTCTTTCACTTCAAATCTATATCTCCTATGTGAGCATCTTTGAAATTATCAAGCCTAACTTAAAGGCACTAAAGAAAAGTACTTCTTGGGAGATAACCCAATAGTTTTGTTGAGTCTCGGAAGTTATTACCTTAGTAACAACCGCGCCTTATCCTTTTTGTTTTGGTTTTTGTGTCAATATCAACTACTTTGGAGAAGTAGAGGAGTTGTGAAAAGTGGCTATCTTGGGACAGATTTTTGTGCTGCATTGTAAAAATTCATGAAGGAGCTCAGTACAACGGATGGAGCTGTATTTTTCTGTGATTTTTCCAAGTTGTTATCCAACTTTCATTAGTTTTGCACTTTTTGGTTTGAGCAACAGAAGTTTTTCAAAAAAATCAATCTTTACCTGTTGGTCTGTTTTGACAGATTTTTGCCATCATTTGCATTTGCCTCTTATATTGATTCACTTTCAGATTCTTTTTGGGATTTTGGAAAGGAGTTGCTACAATAGCTTTTGTTTTGATGGATTTTAGTTGAAGTTTGAACCTAAAGGTTTATTGTTTTTGCACACACTAATGTTGCCAATGGGGTTTTTGTAAGGCCTTGTATGAAAGGAATTTTCACGAGATGGAAAGAAGGAATCTGCAGAGTTCATCTTTGAATAGGTAAAAAGTGCTACAAACTGAAGGTTCGTGAAAACCTTATCTTTTTATATTTTTTATGTTTCTATTACATACGTAAGGTTACAAGACGAAACAAAGGAGGAAACGGAGGCCAGAGGGGCCACACCCACCCTAGGAGCAGGCCCCAGCTGGCCACACCTACAAGGGGTGTGAGCCCCTTGGAGTCCATCTCCGCCTCGTTTTCGCACAGTACTTTCCTTATGCATTGAAACTTCTTAATATATAACCCTTCGGATCCCCCGAGGTTCGTATATCATGTTATCGTCGTGTTTCCGTTTTGATCTGTTTCTGTCAGGAAATATTCTCAAGTTTAGAGCACCATGGTCTCTGCCAACGATAAAGGAAAGAAGCCCGTGGAAGATGACCCTCAAAACCCCAAGGAGGAGGAGATCTTGGTTGGGGATGAGGAAGACATGAAGGAGGAGAGAATCCGGACACCCGCGCTACCGTCGCAAGCATTGCAGTGGTGGCAAACCCTATCAAGCTTAGGAGGACAGCACGGATGTCTACAGGAGGGAAACCACCGCGACATTGCCTTGCTCCGCGGTCACTTCCTCCACGTACCAAGAATCCCTTCCATACTCTCATAATTAAGCAACAATACCAAAAGGTTCCCCAAGGTAATTTGCCTTCTGTATGGTATTTGCCTCGTTCTAACCATGCAATGAAGGAACACACTAAGAAGGAAGAGTGGGGAAAGAATAACAAGGAATTGTATTCTCGGTCTGACATGATCATGAACCGCATTGATCATAATTCGGAGTTGATTCGTACTCTATCCTTCGAGGTTGAGGATTTTAGGGAACTTATTGAAGAGCTTATCAATATAACACCACCACCACCAAAGGAGTAATTCGTCATCAGGTTTGGCATCCCCTTGGCTTGTTCCAAGCTTGGGGGAGTGCCGCGGTATCACATCAGTATCTTTTAACTTTTTACATTTTTAGTAGTTGCATATCTTGGGTATAGAAGTTATCTTATAGGTTGGTTTGCATATGGAAGTATCTCTCCTTTAGTTGGTTATCTATGTATCCCTTGGTGTGAGAGACTTTATGGAATATTAATGAGAAGTTTCATCTTTTACTTTTCGCACTTCTTATTTTAGTTTGCAATCTCTATTATATGTTTAATCTTGTTAATCAGTATTGGTACCACTTTGGGAGCATCAAGTAGATCTAAATTGGTTTTGGAAAACCGAGCTCTGGTCAGTAGCAACACTTTTTGATGTTTGAAAGGAAAAGAGAAAAATCTTACAGGTATTTTGTATCATTTATTTTCTTTCTTGATTGGCTCATAAGCTTAGTATTCTTTATTTAAGATCTTTTGTGTCTCCAAGGAATATTGCATGTTTGGCTTTATTACTTGTATGTTTGCTTGTTTCTTTCAACTCTCTTGCTTGCTACCCAGCCTTTCTAGCCAAAAACCTGTTTTGAGAAGGCATACTTCTCATGTTTCCAAAATCCTTTGAACCCAAAACTTTTGCCATTTGTGTCCACCATATCTACCTAGTAGCTTTTGATATTCCTAGCAAATTCTCAAGCTTCATCTACCTTTCAAATTAAAAAGTATTTTGTTATGTGAAAACTACTTAGTAAAGCTCTCACGAGGAACGCTTTCATCTACCTTGCATCTATACGTTGGGATTAGCAGAACCGTGTTGTCACGGGGAACGCTTTCAACACCTGTAAATACATACCCAGTTGATATCATGCTCTTTTGTTTGTAGATGTTGTCGGTGTGAAATAAAAGGGGAGCTTATAAGTCCATGGAGTTATGTATATGTCTTAGAGAAATGCCTGGGCCGCTGATACGTCGGAAACGTATCTATAAGTTTTGATGCTCCATTCTTGTTTAGTATCTACTTTGCTTTGCTTTGTCTACACTTTGAGGTGTTTTTATATCTTTTCTGGAACTAACCTATTAACAAGTTGCCACAGTGTCAGTTGCCTGTTTTCTTCTGTTTTTGGTTCCAGAAAGGCAGAAAATCAATATTATCAGAATTGGACGGGACAAAAGCCAAATTCAATATTTTACCGTGGGGGATACGAATCTAGAAGACGACACGAAGACGCAAGCCAGGGCGGCCAGACCACCCTAGGCGTGGGTGGGCCCTGCCTCGCGCCTGGGTAGGGTGTGGCCCCCCTGGCCGCCTCCCAGCCTCACCTCTTCGCCTATAAGAAGCCCCTGATGCAGAAACCCTAAGTACCCGATCAATATTCCACGAAACCTTCTATAGTTGCCGCCACCGTCGTCCCTAGATCGGGGGATCTGAAGTTCTTCCCGGCACCCTGCCGGAGAGGAGATCATCCCGGAGGCCTTCTCTCCGGTATGATGCGTGAGTAGTTCCGCCTTGGACTATGGGTCCATGTCGTAGCTAGATGGTTGTACCTCCTTTGGGCTTTCATGTATAGATCTTGTGAGCTCCGTTCATGATCAAGATATAATCTATTTGTAATCATGCATGTTGTGTTTGCGGGGATCTATTTGTGATCAAGATATAATCTATTTGTGATGCATATTGAGATTATTATGTCAGATTGATTAATGGTTTTGTCTTTATGATTCTATCATGTCTGTGTTGTTTCTAATCTTGCATGCTCTGCGTTGTTAGTAGCTGTCTTGGCCGAGTAGTTGCTAGTGACTCCAAGAGGGGGTATTTATGCTCGATAGTGGGTTCATGCCTCTAGTTTCCAAGGGAAGTGACAGAAATCTCTTCGGTTGTAGATGTGTTGTTGCTACTAGGGAGAAAACAACGGTCTCTTATTCATGGAACAAGTGGATTGTTTACCTTACACACTTTGCTTAAAGCAGTTGTATGTTGCTTGCAACTTAATACTGGAGGGGGTTCGGATGATAACCTGAAGGTGGACTTCTAGTCATAGATGAAGTTGGATGGCAGTCTATGTATATTGTTGTATTGCCCAATCGAATCTCATAGGATATTTTTGACTAGTATTGCTTTGTTATTCCTTGCTCGGTTCCTGTTAATTGCCCTGCTGTAATTTGTTTACCCTTCATGCCATGTTTTTTATCTAAGGAGAGCTCCTCTAGTGAACTATGGACCCTGGTCCAATCTTTACCATTGATACATCTTCCACTGTTACTTGTTTACTTGCTGCAAACGATTACCTTCCACACCATACGTTTAATCCTTTGTTTCAGCAAACCGGTGAGCTTGACAACCTCACTGTTCATTGGGGCAAAGTCTTGAGTTTGTGTTGTGCAGGTCTCTGCGTTTCTTGCAACACCTGTGTGACGTTTCCTTCCTCCCACTAGTTCAATAACCTCGGTTTCTTACTGAGGGAAAACTTGTTGTTGTGCTGCTTTGCACCTTGCTCTTGGGGTTCCCAACAGACTCGTCGTAAAGGAGTCACCATCAAGCTTTTTCTGGCGCTGTTGCCGAGGAATAAAGAAAGAAGCCCCCACGCCAACTAAGCGCCATCAACAAGCTTTTTCTGGCACCGTTGTTGGGGAGGCTAAGGACGCCTTCACTAGGGGAGTCCTTCACTTCCTTTCTCTTTACTTTGTTTTTAGTTTGCTTTGTTTCTTTTGCTTGGTTTTGTTTGCCTCTTTTCAAAAAACCCAAAAACATTAGTCTAGTTTGGTTTGCTTGATTTATTCAAAAACACAAAAAAAAATATTTCCTACTGTAGTTGCCACCTTGCTCTAGCTCACCATGTTGTTCCCCAAGTTCGCCCTGAAAGATCTTGCAATAGGTATTGGATCCATAATTGGGAAAGATAATATTGAAGAATTATTTAATCATGTTAGCAAGCATGAGGATATTGAGGATAGATCTATAGCATCACTTGCTTCTAGTTATGAGATTGCTGCAGCTTCTTTAGTTCATATGTTGGAGGCTAGTTTTTTTAGCCTTAACCCCTTCATACGATTCTTGTTCTTAAAACTAAAAGAAAAAGAGAATGCTGAAAAGAGAGAATTCATCCTTGAAACTTTATTAAAAGAATTCATGATGTTGCTAGGGAGGCCAAAAAGGTCTTTGATCGTTTAAATATGCTAGGCTCAAGTGTATATGTTGTGGGTATTTCTGATAAAACTAAGCCTAGAGAAGAATTTAAGATACCCATGCCCTTTAAGATTGTTGGAATGCATGAAGCCTTTGAAAAGAATTTTGATTGGATTGCTCCTGAAAATATTTTTTATGAAAGTAATAGACCAAATAGAGATGAGAAGGGATCCTCAAAAACCCATTTGGATGAAATACCTTTCATAATTGAAGATTTTGCAAGTATTGATGTTAATGCTTTCTCATTTGAAAATACATGATTATTCTTGCTTCTTGTGTCTAACTTAAAGGCGTTAAAGAAAAGTACTTGTTGGGAGATAACCCAAGAGTTTTCTTGAGTCTTGGAAGTTATTAATTCAGTAATGACCTCTCCTTATCCTTTTTGTTTGCTTTTTGTGCCAAGAATGACCTCTAATGAGAGGGAAGTAAGATTTGGGGAGTTGTTGTCCCGAAACAGATTTCTGTCCTCCACCAAAAAAATTCGTGAGGAGTCTCTGTAACTCAGATTGAGCTGAAAATTTACAAAACAATCCCTCAGTATCTTAGCTAACTTTCGTTATTTCAACACTTGTTTATGTGAGCAACAGAAGATTTTCTAAAAAATCGGTTTCTATCTGCTGGTCTGTTTTGACAGATTTCTGCCATTATTTGCATTTGCTTCTTATTGATTCCTTTTTTAGTTCTCTCTAGGTGAATTGAGCTTTTTGAAGGAGTTGCTACAGTAGCTTGTGTTTTTAGTGCAAATCCTTGATGTTCCAAAGCTTTTCCAGAGGTCTAATATCTTTTGAATAAACTAATGTTGCTAATGAAGATTGTGTGAAGTTTTGTATGAAGGAAAATTTTCAGGTGTAAAGAGAGAATGATGTAATGAGATGAAGAATGGACAAAATCTCAAGATTGGGGATGCCACCATGGTTTCACCCCAAGAAATATCCAAGAGGTACAAGCGGCAAAGCTTGGGGATGCCCAAGGCATCCCCTTCTTCATCAATAAAAAGCATAGGTCTGTCTAGACATTTCGTTTTTATTGTTTCATGCACAGTTGTGTTGTTCTTGCAGCGTGTTAGTTTTTGTTTGCTTTGTTTAGGTTGTTTAGTTTACTTGAATAAATTAGTTTGGACCCCCGTTCTCACTGTATTGTTTTGCAAATAAGTTGATTGGTGTTGGAGAGGAGTAGAAAGTTCTTGCTTGATTAGTACAAGAGGAGCTTGCTTTGACTGTGACTTAGACTTTATCATGTCATGCTAGTTATTGTTTTGTCCTTATTCCTAGGGATTATTGTTGTAGCATGACTTGTTCCAAACAATTGGGATTGCTTAATGTGCCTTGAAGGAATCATGCGTTGTTTAAGCATACAAAAGCATAGTATTGTGATATTCTCCTTTGATGCTTTGTTTGGGTTGACTTGGCACATGCTCACACCAATTTATGACTATGAACAAGTTACCATAGCCTCTATGATCATTTATTCCTTGCCTTGTAGTACCACGCTTTGCTTTGATTAGTAATGCTTTGTTGCACTACATGATTATGGCCATTATTGCTCTCTTAGTTGGTTGTTCCCAGTCTTTTGCTAGCCTCCACTTGTATGAGTAAGCTCTACTCATGCTTCCAACTCCCAAGAAACCAAGTTATTCCAAAGTGTCCACTATAAACTCCTATGCATGGTGTGTTACAACATTCCAAGTATATTCTTGTTTTCAGATATCTTCTAATTAAAAACTATTTTGTTATGTGAAAACTTAGTGATTAAAGCCCTCACGAACTTGATGGCACACTTTATATTCTTTTCCCCTAATAAACTTGAACCATTGTGTCATCTATGTTGTATATGCTTGCACTTATACGTTGGAATTAGCAGAATCGTGCTGTCATGGGGAACGTTTTCAACATTGCACTTGTACTTTGTACTCAGTTGATATCATGCTCTTTTTTCTATGGATGTCACCGGTGTGAAATAAAGAGGGAACTTGTAATTCCATGGAGTTTGTATTTTGTGTTAGAGAAACGCCTGGGCTGCTAGCCTAAGCCATGCCTAATCATGGTGGAAACTTGCATCATCACCATAGTAAGCTATCTATGAAGCATCCTCAATAAAAAGCTATGCATATGGTAAATAAAAAGATCGCTGAGATGCTCATTGTCTGCTTGCCTTGTCATTTTGGTTATGGGATAGCTCCTGTACCATGTGCAAGGGGTACCCCGTTGGCGGTTCTCTATGCTATGCATGTACTTATAATGACAAGAACTTACAGGTGACTGGAGTTGAGTAGCATGAGGTGTGTCCCTCATATTCAAGGGACTTGAGATTGCCAACTTATACTTTGTCAAGCATATAATCCATAGTTTGTTCACTTTAACCTTAATCACTTCAAGATGCTTATGATAGGGGAAATGAGGGCTAAAAGCTAACAAGTACCATAATTTTTGGAAGCTCTTTTTGAAACTTGAAATCCCTGCTTCCTTTATGAAAGGCCTTTCTTCCACCATTATTTGAGTCTCCACCTTCTACCTTTAGGAACCATTAAGAGAGCATAGTTGTCATTATGTGTGCAGTGTTTGAAAGCTTATTGATTGATGCATATTGTGATATTACTTGTTCTTGTGCTATTTGTTTCTAGTAACCCTTTTGAATTTTGAAGGTGTCCTATACATCTATTTGCTACTCTATGAGGGACAAGATGAATACCACTATGTTATGTTTTTTGTATGTGAAACAAACAAACGTTTTTCAATGCATGTTATTCATGATCTTTGTTTGTAGCCTTTCATGTTGCATGCATAGTTACTATGTCCTATTGTTAGAACTACATCTTTCATGCACATGTTTAGAGTTCTTTGATCCTTGCTTTCAATGCTTGCAAATGGTTTGATCTTGGTTTTGATGGTGCATGTCACCTCAAAAATTATTCTTTTTATCACTTACCTACTCGAGGATGAGCAGGAGTTAAGCTTGGGGATGCTTGATACGTCGGAAATGAATCTATAATTTTTGATGCTCCATGCTTGTTTAGTATCTACTTTTCTTTGCTTTGTTTACACTTTGAGGTGTTTTTATATCTTTTCTGGAACTAACCTATTAACAAGTTGCCACAGTGATAGTTGCCTGTTTTCTTCTGTTTTTTGGTTCCAGAAAGGCAGAAAATCAATATTTTCGGAATTGGACGGGACAAAAGCCAAAGTCAATATTTTATCGTGGGGGACACGAATCCAGAAGATGAGACAGAGACGCAAGCCAGGGCGGCCAGACCCCCCCTAGGCTCGGGTGGGCCCTGCCCCGTGCCTAGGTAGGGTGTGGCCCCCTGGCCGCCTCCTAGCCTCGCCTCTTTGCCTATAAGAAGCCCCTGATGCAGAAACCCTAAGTACCCGATCAATATTCCACGAAACCTTCTGTAGCCGCCGCCATCGTCGTCCCTAGATCGAGGGGGATCTGAAGTTCTTCCTGGCACCCTACCGGAGGGGAGATCATCCCGGAGGCCTTCTCTCTGGTATGATGCGTGAGTAGTTCCACCTTGGACTATGGGTCCATGTAGTATCTAGATGGTTGTATCTCCTCCTTTGTGCTTTCATGTATAGATCTTGTGAGCTCCGTTCATGATCAAGAACTAATCTATTTGTAATCATGCATGTTATGTTTGCAAGGATCCGATGGATATTGATATTATTATGTCAGATTGATTAATGGTTTTGTCTTTATGATTCTATCATGTCTGTGTTGTTTGTGATCTTGCATGCTCTCCGTTGTTAGTAGCTATCTTGTCCTAGTAGTTGCTAGTGACTCCAAGAGGGCGTATTTATGCTCGATAGTGGGTTCATGCCTCTAGTTTCCAAGGGAAGTGACAGAAATCTCTTCGGTTGTAGATGTGATGTTGCTACTAGGGAGAAAACAACGGTCTCTTGTTCATGGAACAAGTTGATTGTTTACCCTACACACTTTGCTTAAAGCAGTTGTCTGTTGCTTGCAACTTAATACTGGAGGGGCTTCGGATGATAACCTGAAGGTGGACTTCTAGTCATAGATGAAGTTGGATGGCGGTCTATGTATATTGTTGTATTGCCTAATCGAATCTCATAGGATCTTTTTGACTAGTATTGCACTGTTATGCCTTGCTCGGTTCATGTCAATTGCCCTGCTATAATTTGTTTACCCTTCATACCATGTTGTTTATCTAAGGAGGGAACCTCTAGTGAACTATGGACCCCGGTCCAATCTTTACCATTGATACATCTTCCACTGTTACTTGTTTACATGCTGCAAACCATTACCTTCCACGCCATACGTTTAACCCTTTGTTACAGCAAACCGCTGATCTTGACAACCTCACTGTTTGTTGGGGCAAAGTCTTGAGTTTGTGTTGCGCAGGTCTCCGGTTTGCTTACAACACCTGTGTGACGTTTCCTTCCTCCTACTGGTTCGATAACCTCGGTTTCTCACTGAGGGAAAACTTGTTGATGTGATGATTCACACCTTCCTCTTGGGATTCCCAACAGAGTCGCCGTAAAGGAGTCACCATCAAGCTTTTTCTGGCACTATTGCCGGGGAATAAAGAAAGAAGCCCCCACGCCAACTAAGCTCCATCAACAAGCTCTAGCCTAAGTCATGCCTAATCATGGTGGAAACTTGCAGCATCACCATAGTGAGAAATGTATGAAGCTTTCTTCTTATAAAAAAAGAGAAATACTGAAAAGAGGAAAGAGAGAAAAAATCACCATTTTCCCATGGTAAATAAGAGATTGCTGAGATGCTCACTGTCTGCTTGCCTTGTCATTTTGATTATGGGATAGCTCCTGTATCATGGGGCAAGGGGTACCCCGTTGGCGGTTCTCTATGATACACATGTACTTACAATGACAAGAACTTACCGGTAACTAAAGTTGAGTAGCATGAGGAGCGGCCCTCGCACTCAAGGGACATGAGATTGCCAACTTATATTTCGTCAAGCATATACTCCATCTTTGTTCACTTTAACCTTAATCATCTCAAGATGCTTATGATAGGAGCAGTGAGAGCTCAAAGCTAGTAAGTACCATAATATTTTGGAAGCTCTTTATGAACTTCAAATCCCTGCTTCCCTCTATGAAGGGCCTTTCTCCTACTCCTAAGTTGAGTCAGTAAACCTATTCCTCTCTATCTCTAGCAAGTAGTTGAGTTGTTGTGTTTCCAGCATTCATATGATGATTTATTCAATCATGTTCTCTATTTTCCTTGTTTGCACAAGACTCTTATCTAAATGATTATTACTTTGAAAGACATCATTGTGAAAACCTTTTATGTTTGAGCAAAGAGTACTCCTGTTGTAAAATTATTTACAAAAGCTTTGTTTGAAAACTGTTTGACAACTATTCTCTGGCCAAGAACAAAGTTTGCCAATCCCAATTATGATTTATCTTTATGCATCTTTATTGTGATTCCTATACTTGTTGCAAGCTAAGTTATGTAATGGTGAGTTGCTTTCTTCTATGAGTTGTGCATTGGTAAGTGTGATGCTTCTTGTCCGTATTATTTTATCGACACTTCACTCCATAAACATGTGGACATGTTTACTGAGCTCAGTTTTCGCTTGGGGACAAGCGAAGGTCTAAGCTTGGGGGAGTTGATACGTCCAATTTGCATCACCATTCTATATCATAATTTGCCTCTATTAATTGATATATTTCATATTAAGAGGTGTTACTTATGTGTTTTCTTCAGGTTTTGCATGTTGGATGATTCTTGGAGGATGAACTGCCGGAGTCAGGATTCTGATGGAAAAAGTGGTGTTTTGACGCAATTTCGCAAAGATCAGAAAAATACCAGAAAAACTACGGAAAATCCTATTTTCCCAAAAGATGAAGAATACCGGAAGGGGGGCGGAGTTGGGCCAAAGGGGGACCACCCCCCCCCCCTAGGAGAGGACCACCCTAGGTGGCGCCTACAGGGGGTATGGCCCACCTCTGGCTCCGCCCTCTCGCCTATATCTTCTCCTCGAAACCCTAATACATGGGGAGCAACCATAGAAACATTCCGCCACCTCTGTAGGGTGGAAAACACCGAGAGAGAAAGAGCTCTCCGGTAGACAGATTTCTTCCTGGGAAATTCCTTCCCGGAGAGGGGAGATCGTCGCCATCAACACCATCATCAAGCTATACTTCATCGGGATCATCATCATCATCCACACCCTCATCTCCACCAGCACCATCATCACCACTTCATCCCGTTGTAACAATTGTGTTGAATCTTGCATAGTTCTTAGGGGAAACTTTCTCGGTATTGATTACTATTGTAGTTGATGCTTGTGAGTGGAACCATTGAATTATTGTTTATGTTCAGATTGTTATCCATCACCATATCATCTTTGATCTTGATCCATATGATGTCTTGTGAGTAGTTTGTTTAGTTCTTGAGGACATGGGAGAAGTCATGTTGTTAGTAGTGGATTTGTGTTGAGATATTATTCAATCGTTTAATATTTAAGTTGTGGTGCTATTCTTCTAGTGGTGTCATGTGAACGTCGACTACATGATACTTCACCATTTATGGCCCTAGGGTAATGCATTGTGTATTTGACTACTAGTTGTGGGGTTGTCGGAGTGATAGAAACCTGAACCCCCGTTAGGAAAACATTGCACAAGGGAGTGTAGGATCTCAGAGTTTAAGGATGTGGTTAGGTTTATACCTTAATTGCTTTCTTGTATTTGCGGATTCTTGCAAGGGGTTTAATCACAAGTATGTATTAGTCCAAGTAAGGTTGGTACATTAGCATAGGTTCACCCACACATCACTTATAAAACCAAAGAAGATTACTCAGCTATATGAAGCGAAAGCACTTGACAGAATTCCCATGTTTCCTCGAGAACGTTTGGTTCTCATAAGTATTTCCACAGGCTTGTCTTTTGCTAAGAAAGGATTGGTCCACTTGCTGCAATTGTTTGCTATTTTATTTACTTGCACTTTATTTCTTTGCTTTATCAGAAAACCCGTAAAATCCGTTTACTAATTATTTACAGAGATTTCCTACTCCGTAGCACTAGTCAACATCTTCGGCTCCTCGTTGGAATCGACACTCCTATTTATCGAAAGTACTATGATACACCCCCTATAATTATGGGTCATCAAGACTATTTTCTGGCGCCGTTGTCGGGGAGTGAAGCGCTATTGAAGAGTGGAACTGGTAAAGGAAGCTTCTACTATGAGTATTGTTTTTATTTCTGTTTGTTACTTTGTTTCCAATATGGGTAACCCACTTGGTTTTCTGTTTTGGAAAACTGCTACCACTATTAGGGTAGTAGATGAACCACCACCTGTTGATATAGATGCTTTTAAGATACCTACAAGTACTCTTGATCATGTTATGGATAATTATTATTTAGGGGATGGAACTGTTGACCCTGGTGATAACTTGCTTTTTATCCATGAATTATGCGGGTTGTTTAAGTGTGCAGGTATCACAACTGAATAGGTATCATTGAAAGGAAGAGCTGAAGAATGGTATAAGCTGCTGAAGAATGGACAATCCATGGAATGGGAGGAAATAGTACCTCTCTTTTATTATAAATTCTATCCTCCCAGTGAGATTCGTAAGGATAGGAATTTGATGTATAACTTGTGGCCTCATGATGGAGAGAGTACAGCTCAAGCTTGGGGGAGATTGAAGTTACTAATGCTTAAATGTCCTATTCATGAACTCCTTAACAATATTATTACCAATAACTTTTATGTTAGGCTTTCTCTTCATGATAAATATTTACTAGATGCTTCTTGTGCTAGATCATTCACACATATGAAGGAAGAGGCTAAATGGGATCTCCTAGACCGTATTCAAGAGAACACTGAAGCATGGGAGAATGACAAAGGAATAAAGTTAGGTATAAACTATGATTATGAATGCATTAAATCTTTTATGGGAACTGATGACTTCCGTGATATTAGTACCGAGTATGGTCTTGATTCTCAAAGTATTGCCAATTGTTTTAAGGCCTTTGCCTCTTACATAGAAATTCCCAAAAATAAGTGGAATAAGTACCATGCACCTTATAAAGATGTTGTTAATCATGTTCCTGTTAGAAACACTGAAGTTTGTACTATTAATCATACTTTGCCTAAACCTTATGTTGAGAAAACACCTTTCCCAGCTAAGGTAAAGTAGTATTCTATGATAATTAGTGTGAATAACAAAGGTACAAAGAAAGCTGTGGAACCCGATGAGCAAATAAACAATGAACCTGTGGTAGCTATTGTGAAAGATCTTGTCACTAAAAATATAGAGGATGAGCACATTGTCTTCTGTGAAGACGCTTCTAATATTGTCTCTCATCCTAGAAAAGCTAGTGTCCATGTGCTTTATGTTAGAATTGGTGATCATTGCTATTATGGTTTATGTGACATTGGTGCTAGTTCTAGTGCTATTCCTGATGAGCTTTACAGGGAAATTATGCATGAAATTGTTCCTTGTGAGCTTGAGGACATTGATGTGGTTATCCACCTTGCTAATAAGGAAACCATTTGCCCTATTGGTATTGTAAGAGATGTGGAAGTCATTTGGGGTAAGATTAAGTAGCATGTTGATTTTCTAGTGCTTAGTTTAGCAGCTAGTAAAACCTGTCCTATTATCTTTGGTAGACCCTTCTTGAACACTTGTGGATCTATTATAGATTGTAAAAAGGAGAAAGTTTTAACTAAGTTTGATGGATATTCTCATGAGTTTAACTTTTCCAAATTTGCTAAAGCTCCTTATGAAAATAGCTTGCCTAATGAAGATTTCAGGGTTGAACAACTTGCTTCTATTGATCCAGTTTATGACCTTGGACCTCTTTTTGATGATTGTAAGTATGCTCATTCTGATGATAAAGTTGTTTCTTGTGATAGTTATATTTTCAACTTTATTCAAAGTGCTACTGAAAGTTATTATGAGAGAGGGAAACATGGTTTTATGCATCTCAATAATGTTAAGTTTCCCCGTTTTATGCTGAAAGCTTTGTAGTTGCATTTGTTTTGTCTTCCTATGATATTGGATTTTTGTTTCAATAATTTGTTTTCTCATGAGACCCCCTTGCATCGGAAGTGGGTTAGACTCAAATGTGTTGGATATTTGCTTCTTGATGCTCTCTTTCACTTCAAATCTATATCTCCTATGTGAGCATCTTTGATATTATCAAGCCTAACTTAAAGGCACTAAAGAAAAGTACTTCTTGGGAGATAACCCAATAGTTTTGTTGTGTCTCGGAAGTTATTACCTTAGTAACAATCACGCCTTATCCTTACCAATATCAACTACTTTGGAGAAGTAGAGGATTTGTGAAAAGTGGCTATCTTGGGACAGATTTTTGTGCTGCATTGTAAAAATTCATGAAGGAGCTCAGTACAACGGATGGAGCTGTATTTTTCTATGATTTTTCCAAGTTGTTGTCCAACTTTCATTAGTTTTGCACTTTTTGATTTGAGCAACAGAAGTTTTTCAAAAAAATCAATCTTTACCTGTTGGTCTGTTTTGACAGATTTTTGCCATCATTTGCATTTGCCTCTTATATTGATTCACTTTCAGATTCTTTTTGGGATTTTGGAAAGGAGTTGCTACAATAGCTTTTTTTTATGGATTTTAGTTGAAGTTTGAACCTAAAGGTTTATTGTTTTTGCACACACTAATGTTGCCAATGGTGTTTTTGTAAGGCCTTGTATGAAAGGAATTTTCACGAGATGGAAAGAAGGAATCTGCAGAGTCCATCTTTGAATAGGTAAAAAGTGCTACAAACTGAAGGTTCGTGAAAACCTTATCTTTTTATATTTTTTATGTTTCTATTACATACGAAAGGTTACAAGACGAAACAAAGGAGGAAACGGAGGCCACAGGGGCCACACCCACCCTAGGAGCGGGCCCCAGCTGGCCGCACCTACAGGGGGTGTGAGCCCCTTGGAGTCCATCTCCGCCTCGTTTTCGCACCGTACCTTCCTTATGCATTGAAACTTCTTAATATATAACCCTTCGGATCCCCCGAGGTTCGTATATCATGTTATCGTCGTGTTTTCGTTTCGATCTGTTTCTGTTAGGAAATCTTCTCAAGTTTAGAGCACCATGGTCTCCGCCAATGACAAAGGCAAGAAGCCCGTGGAAGATGACCCTCAAAACCGCAAGGAGGAGGAGATCTTGGTTGGGGATGAGGAAGACATGAAGGAGGAAGAGAATCCGGACACCCGCGCTACCGTCGCAAGCATTGGAGTGGTGGCAAACCCTATCAAGCTTAGGAGGACATCACGAATGTCTACAGGAGGGAAACCACCGCGCCATTGCCTTGCTCCGCGGTCACTTCCTCCACGTACCAAGAATCCCTCCCATACTCTCATAATTAAGCAACAATCCCAAAAGGTGCCCCAAGGTAATTTGCCTTCTGTATGGTATTTGCCTCGTTCTAACCATGCAGGGAAGGAACACACTAAGAAGGAAGAGTGGGGAAAGAATAACAAGGACTGGTATTCTCGGTCTGACATGATCATGAACCGCATTGATCATAATTCGGAGTTGATTCATACTCTATCCTTCGAGGTTGAGGATTTGAGGGAACTTATTGAAGAGCTTATCAAGATAACACCACCACCACCAAAGGAGTAATTCGTCATCAGGTTTGGCATCCCCTTGGCTTGTTCCAAGCTTGGGGGAGTGTCGCGGTATCACATCAGTATCTTTTATCTTTTTAGATTTTTAGTAGTTTCATATCTTGGGTAGAGAAGTTATCTTATAGGTTGGTTTGCATATGGAAGTATCTCTCCTTTAGTTGGTTATCTATGTATCCCTTGGTGTGCGTGCCTTTATGGAATATTAATGAGAAGTTTCATCTTTTACTTTTCGCACTTCTTATTTTAGTTTGCAATTTCTATTATATGTTTGATCTTGTTAATCAGTATTGGTACCACTTTGGGAGCATCAAGTATATCTAAATTGGTTTTGGCAAACCGAGCTCTGGTCAGTAGCAACACTTTTTGATGTTTGAAAGGAAAAGAGAAAAGGCTTACAGGTATTTTGTATCATTTATTTTCTTTCTTGATTGGTTCATAAGCTTAGTATTCTTTATTTAAGATCTTTTGTGTCTCCAAGGAAGATTGCATGTTTGGCTTTATTACTTGTATGTTTGCTTGTTTCTTTCAACTCTCTTGCTTGCTACCCAGCCTTTCTAGCCAAAAACCTGTTTTGAGAAGGCATACTTCTCATGTTTCCAAAATCCTTTGAACCCAAAACTTTTCCCACTTGTGTCCACCATATCTACCTAGTAGCTTTTGCTATTCCTAGCAAATTCTCAAGCTTCATCTACCTTTCAAATTAAAAAGTATTTTGTTATGTGAAAACTACTTAGTAAAGCTCTCACGAGGAACGCTTTCATCTACCCTGCATCTATACGTTGGGATTAGCAGAACCGTGTTGTCACGGGGAACGCTTTCAACACCTGTAAATACATACCTAGTTGATATCATGCTCTTTTGTTTGTAGATGTCGTCGGTGTGAAATAAAAGGGGAGCTTATAAGTCCATGGAGTTATGTATATGTCTTAGAGAAACTCCTGGGTCGCTGATACGTCGGAAACGTATCTATAATTTTTGATGCTCCATTCTTGTTTAGTATCTACTTTTCTTTGCTTCGTCTACACTTTGAGGTGTTTTTATATCTTTTATGGAACTAACCTATTAACAAGTTGCCACAGTGTCAGTTGCCTGTTTTCTTCTGTTTTTGGTTCCGGAAAGGCAGAAAATCAATATTATCAGAATTGGACGGGACAAAATCCAAATTCAATATTTTACCATGGGGGATACGAATCTAGAAGACGACACGAAGACGCAAGCTAGGGCGGCCAGACCACCCTAGGCGCGGGTGGGCCCTGCGTCACGCCTGGGTAGGCATTGTGGTAGGAGGAATAGGGACTCCTTGTGGTTTAGTGGCATCCATATTGGTGGTGGTGATACTACACACACTATTGTTTCTAGCAATTTCATCTTCTCTTTCCCACTTAGCATGTAGTTGAGTAACAGTCTAAGATTTTCATCAATAGTAACTTGTATGGCATGAGTAGCAGCAAAGGCACTTTTCAAAGTTTTAGGTTTAGCAGCCATTTTATTAATCAAAGAGGACTGTGCTTCAGACAAAGAGGAAATATTTTTCTCAACATTCAAAAGCTTTTCCTCCACAGTCTTATTGAAAGTGGTTTGTTTACTAATAAAGTCTTTGTGCATGACTTCAAGTTTAGAGGGAGCACTTCTAGAATTGTTGTAGGAGTTTCCATAGGTATTGCCATTATTAGGAGGATAAGGCATATAATTGTTGTTACTACCAAAATTATTCCTATTGGCATTGTTGTTGAAATTGTTGTTTCTAATGAAGTTCACATCAACTTGCTCTTCTTGAGCAACCAAAGAGGCTAAGGGACATTATTTCGATCAATATGAGTTTTTCCATTAACAAGCATAGCCATGATAACATCAATCTTATCACTCAAAGAGGAGGTTTATTCAACAAAATTTACCTTCTTAACATGTGGAGCTCTCTCAGTGTGCCATTCAGAATAGTTGACCATCATATTATCAAGGAGCTTGTTGCAATATCCAAGGTAATGGTCATAAAGGTACCTCCAGCAGCTGAATCCAACAGGTTTCTTGAGGAGAAGTTTAAACATGCATAAAAAGTCTAGATAATCATCCAAGCAGTAAGTCCATGAGTGGGACAATTCTTAACCAAAGATTTCATTCTTTCCCAAGCTTGAGCAACATGTTCATTATCAAGTTGTTTAAATTTCATTATTTCACTTCTCATAGATATAATCTTAGCAGGAGGATAATATTTTCCAATAAAAGCATCTTTGCACTTAATCCAAGAATCAATACTATTTCTCGGCAAGGATAGCAACCATTCTTTAGCTTTTCCTCTCAAGGATAAAGGAAACAACTTGAGGTAATATATCCATCTACATCCATATATTTTTCCATGTCACAATGTTCAACAAAGTTATTGAGGTGGGCAGCAGCATCATCAGAACTAGCACCAGAAAATTCCTCTTTCATCACAAGATTCAACAAAGCAGGCTTAATTTTATAAAAGGTATTATCAGGAGCAGGTGGAGCAATAGGTGTACCTAGGAAATCATTGTTGTTTGTGCTAGTGAAGTCACACAACATTTTGTTATCAGCAGAGTTCATTTTGGCAAAACTGGAGCAAGCCAACAGCAGCAGCAACTAGAGCAGGAACTAATTTTTTTGTGTTTGTGATAAGAGAAACCAAACCAAACTAATTTTTTGGTAGTTTTTGATAAAAAGATGCAAGCAAAACCAAGCAAAACAAACTAAGCAAATCAAAAAAAAGTAAAGAGGAAGGTTGTGAAGGACTCCCCTTGTGAAGCCATCCTTAGCCTCCCCAGCAACGGTGCCAGAAAATCTTGATGGTGGCTCAGATCAATGTAGAGCTTCGTTGGGAGTCCCCAAGAGGAAGGTGTGATGAGAACAGCAACAAGTCTTCCCTCAGTAAGAAACCAAGGTTATTGAACCAGTAGGAGGAAGGAAACGACTCAAAGGTGTTGCTATCAACTTGGAAACCTACACAACACAAACCCAAGACTTTGCCCCAATGAACAGTGAGGTTGTCAATCTCACCGGTTTGCTGAAAACAAAGGATTAACTATATGGTGTGGAAGGTAATTGTGGTTTGCAGAAAGGTAAACATTAACAGTGGAGGATGTATCAATGGTAAAGATTGGACCGGGGTCCATAGTTCACTACAGGTGTTATCCTTAAGATAAACAAACATGGCACGCTGGGTAAACAAATTACAGCAGGCCAATTGACAGGACTGAGCAAGGCATAATAATGCAATACTAGACATTCATGATCCTATGAGATTTGATTGGGCAATACAACAAGATACATAGACCACCATCCAACTACATCTATGACTAGTAATCCACCTTCAGATTATCATCCGAACCCCCTCCAGTATTAAGTTGCAAGCAACGGATAACTGGTTTAAGCAAAGTGTGTAAGGTAAAAAATCCACTTGTTCCATGAACAAGAGACCGTTGTTTTATCCCTAGTAGCAACAGCACATCTACAACCTTAGAGATTTCTGTCACTTCCCCAGATTAAATAGAGGCATGAACCCACTATCGAGCATAAATACTCCCACTTGGAGTCACTAGCATCTACTTGGCCAAGATAACTACTAGAAACAGAGAGCATGCAAGATCACAAACAACACAGACATGATAGAATCAATAAGATAGAACCATTAATCAATCTGATATAGTAATCTCAATATCCATCGGATCCCCGCAAACACAACATGCATGATTACAAATAGATGATCTTGATCATGAACGGACCTCACAACATCTAAACATGGTAGCACAAAGGAGGATAGACAACCATTTAGCTACTACATGGACCCGTAGTCCAAGGTGGAACTACTCATGTTTCATACCGGAGGCTGGCATGATAATGAAGAAGGCCTCCGGGATGATCTCCCCTCTGGCAGGGTGCCGGGAAGAGCTTCAGATCCCTCCCCCCGATCTAGTGACGATGGTGGCGGCGGCTACGGAATGTTTCATGGAAGATTGATTGGGTACTTAGGGTTTTGGTGTCGAGAGCTTCTTATAGGCGAAGAGGTGAGGCAGGGGCACCCAGGGTGGACACACCCTCCCAGGTGCGGGCCAGGGGGTGTGACCTCCTAATGGCTATTTTCCGTCTCATATTCTGGCTCCGTGTTCCCCACGGTAAAATATTGACTTTAGCTTTTGTCCCGTCCAATTCCGAGAATATTGATTTTCTGCTTTTTCTGGAACCAAAAACAGAAGAAAACAGGCAACTAGCACTGTGGCATCCCCTAATGAGGAAATTTCTACTTTGCTTGCTAATTATTCCTTCAATGGTAATGTTCAAAAGAAACTTGATGATCCAGGTATTCCAACTATTCCTTGCTTTATTAAAAATAATTATGTTAGAACTGCTTTGTGTGATTTGGGAGCTGGAGTTAGTGTTATTCCTTTTTCTCTCTACAAGAGACTACAACTAGAAAAATTGATACCAACCGATATATCTTTGCAAATGGTTGATAAGTCTACTACTATTCCTATTGGTATATGTGAGCATGTTCATGTTCAAGTGGCTCATAATTGCTTGGTATTAACTGATTTTGTTGTACTTGAGATGCCTGAAGATGATAATATGTCTATTATTCTTGGGAGACCTTTTCTTAATATTGCAAGTGATGTCATAAATTTTAATCAAGGAAAGGTAACTTTTAATATTAATGACAAAGAGCATATTGTCTATTTCCCCAAGAAGATTGATAAGAGATATGGCCTGAATTGTAAGATCCCACCTTTATAAAGGTAAAGATCCCTGTGATTGCAATGCTAGTCCCTGGATCAATGCTAGCATCCACAGTTTAAGATGAAGTACACAGATACAAAGGTCATTACTACATATCATTCCAGAGACAAACATAGTATTTTACAACTCCATGGTCACAGGCCTAATACAAGAGTTCAAATATAGAATAATATAAATAAGTCTTCATCTTCATGTGCCACAGGCAAGCATGTTGAGTGTAGACTCATAACCCCTAATCATCATCAGAATATCCTGCAACATCACAAGTTACAGCCACAGTGGGTCAATACATTTGGAATAGTATTGGCAAGTGATACCTTAGTAGAATATTAGCATCTAGATACTACATGCATTTGGCGAAGTGTAGCTTAGGCTTGCTTTTCTCAAAATAGGTTTTTACCTATCAGTTGAAAACACTAAGTTTTCTTTGACAAAACTTTCCCAAGGAATCACCAATAGAAATTGGTGAACCTTCACCCTTGTTCAACCACAAGTTTTAACTTAGAAAATTGGGATGAGGAGATTCTTGATAGCTTCCATGTCTTGATGCTCAAGTTGTCCAATACCAGGGACATGACTAAGTACTTAGATTCTTCCATATGCAGAGGTTGTGCACTTTCCCCACAAGACTTGATTTTCACCAAGATAGGACCTTTCAGAAGCCTTCCCTTAGACCAAATGTACGCCTTCCAACCTACCATCCCACTACCACCAACTGTCCAAATGGCTAAGTTATTGCAACCTATATAATCCAGGCAGAGCCCATAATGCCATGTGGCTGCACTAGAAGCTTCTGAACATTTGGCATCTCAAATCCCTTTGTTCCTGGGTGGCTTTCCACAAGTGAGATACACAAGGTAAACCATAGAAATGGGCCTTGTGTAACCACTTAACACAAACCATTCTTTCCATTCCACCCAGGTGTTTCATTCACTTAGTTGTTTTATTTGGCAAAACACAAGTCAAAAGACTTAGAAACATTTCATATAGCATGAATATATAATCCACCCTTGTTTGCTACTAGCTAGGCTAAGCATGGTAATAGTAAGCATCCTAACTTAGAGGAAATTCTAACAATTCTATAACTACTAGGATTTCTCAAGCATTTCATATAGATATTTATCAAAATATTCATGCAAGTCCTATACAAAATATTTCTAGTGCATAGGTGAAAAATATAGGGATAAAAACATGAAGCACCACTTGCCTTGGTAGTTTGGGGAGTAGCAACAATCTTCACAACCACAATCACTATTAGCACCAAAATCTACACATAAAATAATGGCACCAAAATCACATAACAAAATATACAAACAAAAATATATGAACGCATGCAAATTCCATGTGATGGTTTTTCTACACCAAACAAAACAAGTGTATATTACTGAAACACAAACAAGATCAAGATACTCAAAATAAACTTTATTTGATCATTAAAACATTTTTCAAATAACTTTCATACCCAAAATAATCTTACAATTGTTTCTACAAAAACAACCATTTTTAAAGAGGCAAAACATTAAACACATTGCATAAACAGATAGGATTTTCTCTCCTGATTCCAATGATATAAAATTTTCAAAATTTGAACGTGGGGATCAAAAGTTATGAATTTTGCAAGTTTGAATCACTAATAGATCAAATTTCTGTTTTAAATCTAAACTCAGGCCACGCGGTGTGTTCTGATTGGCCCGTATAGGTTCGCGCGGATCGGTCGATGAGGGCCGTTGGATGTAAATGAAAACACACGGTCAGATCTAACGTGTACCCCTTCGTTAAGTGAATCTATCGCATGCGTTAGATCTAGATCTAACGGCTACGGATCAAACGACCAAAGTCTGGCGGCACCAGCGGCGGAGAGTGGCGGCGGCTCTATCAGAGAAGTTGCCGGTGATTTAGGTCGCGCGGGGAGGAGTGGAGATGCTTACTGGGTTCGCGTGGTCGCTGCGATGCTCGAGGTGGTCGAGGAAGAGACAGGGGCGCACGGACTCAACGGCAGGACCTCGTCGGAGTTGCTGGCGGCGTCGGGTGGTTGCGGATGGAGTCGCTGCCAACGATGTAGACCGCCCTAGCACGAACTAGTGGTGTCAGAGGATGCACAAGGCTGTGGCGAACACGACAGTGTCAAAGAGGAAGCAAGGGGCGCTCGGACATTACCGGTATTCCTCGTCGGAGTTGAGCGGCGGCTCTGTTGCTTGCAGGGATGGACGGAAACGGCTACCTGGGTCAAGCGCGGCCAAACGAGACGAGTCAGGAGGTGCGCAAGGTTGCAAGGAACACGCTCGTTTGAATTAGAAGGGAAGGGGTGGTCTGGCTCACCGGTATTTCGTCGCCGGAGCTCGTCGGTATAGCGGTGTTGCAACGTGAAATTGTGGCAGCCTGGTGGCGGAGAGAGCGTGTGGTGTGAGGGGAAATACGCGGGGTGAGGAGAGGGTTTTATAGCCGGAGCAGGGGCGAGGATCACGAGAGTAAACGCCGACAATTAAGCCTGCTTCATTCGCGGTAGTGATGGAGGTAACGGCGGCGTCGACGGGGTCGTGGGGTGCGTGGTTTGGGGATGATGCTCGCGTGGCATTTGGGTCCACCAGCCAGCGACCGCGGGGTAAGTCTGCGCCGCGTGAGAGAGAGAGAGAGAGAGAGAGAGAGAGAGAGAGAGAGAGAGAGAGAGAGAGAGAGAGAGAGAGAGAGAGAGAGAGAGAGAGAGAGAGAGAGAGAGAGAGAGAGAGAGAGAGAGAGAGAGAGAGAGAGAGAGAGAGAGAGAGAGAGAGAAACCTCGGGTGGGCTTGCTGGGCTGAGTTCGTTGTTGGGCTGAAAAGCTGGCGCCGGCCTTTTTGCAATTCTTTATTCTTTTTCTTTTTCTAATTCTATTTTCAGGAAACCTTTTCAAATGATTTCAAATGCATTTGAATTCCAAATCTTTCTGGACTTTTATAAAGTGAAACCTGCAAAATTTTGAGCATAAACCATGCTGTCTTGCTAGACTTGCTTGGTCCTTTTGAAAAAAAACAGTGCCTTAGCACAAGATTTAATGAAGATATGAAAATGGTTTTAAAACCTTATTTTGTTTTGAAATTTTGTTCAAGCTTTGGAACTCATCAAACAATCCTATGAACACACAACATTGGTTTAAAACAAATATTCTCTCACTAGAGAGTAGCATTGGATCAAAGCTTGTCTACATGAAATAATAGCACTCAATGTTTCTGTTTCTATGAAATGACTTTGAAAATGATCCCTAAATGATTATGCATGCATGATGATATGCAATCTTTGAAAACATGATTTTATGGATGTTACAAATCTAACCCCCTTAAGGTGAATCTCGCCCTCGAAATTCGGATTGGCTAGCAAATAGGTGAGGGTGGTCTTTCCGAAGAACATCTTCTCTTTCCCATGTTGCTTCTTCTTCGGAATGATGGTTCCATTGAACCTTGCAGAATTTGATAGTCTTAGTCCGAGTAACTCTTTCTGTAGTCTCAAGAATCTTGATAGGTTTTTCCTCATAAGTGAGATCACTTTCCAACTGAACCTCCTCCAAAGGTATAGTATCCTTCAAAGAAGTCTCTTCCATCTCTAGATGGCATTTCTTAAGTTGACTCACATGAAACACATTGTGAACGGCAGACAATGATTCTGGCAATTCAATCTCATAAGCTACTTCTCCTTTACGACTCAGAATCTTGAATGGTCCAACATATCTTGGGGCCAATTTTCCTTTGACTCCAAATCTCTTCACTCCACGAAGTGGTGACACTCTGAGATAAGCTATATCACCCACTTCATAGGTGACTTCTCTTTGCTTAGGATCTGCGTAGCTCTTCTGTCGGGACTGTGCTATCTTCAATCTGTCCTTAACTAGTTTGACTTTCTCTTCAGCCTCTTTGATTAGTTTCGGTCCGAACAAATTCCTTTCACCCACAACATTCCAGAGTAATGGGGTGGTACACTTTCTCCCATAGAGAAACTCAAACGGAGCCATCTCAATACTAGCTTGATAGCTGTTATTGTAAGAGAATTTTGCGTAAGGCAGACTTTCATCCCAACTGGCTCCATAGTCTAGGGCACATGCCCTCAACATATCTTCAAGTATCTGGTTGGTTCTTTCTGTTTGTCCATCAGTCTGAGGATGAAAAGCAGTGCTGAATTCCAACCTCGTTCCCAATGACTCATGTAGTTGCCTCCAAAAATGAGAAGTGAATTGAGTTCCCCTATCAGACACAATACTCTTGGGTACTCCATGCAGGCATACAATCTTACTCATATAGATCTTGGCTAACTTAGCACTTGTATAGGATGTCTTCACGGGTATGAAATTAGCCACTTTAGTTAGGCGATCCACTACTACCCAAATAGAATCATATCCTGACCTGGTCCTTGGCAATCCGGTGATGAAATCCATGCCAATCTTGTCCCACTTCCAATCAGGAACAGGTAGTGGTTGTAGCAATCCTGCTGGTTTCTGGTGTTCCGCTTTCACTCTACTACATACATCACACAAAGCAATATGTTCGGCGATGTCCTTCTTGAGATTATTCCACCAAAATTTTTCTTTCATATCCATGTACATTTTGGTGTTACCCGGATGAATGGAATATGGTGAGTTTTGTGCTTATTGTTAAATCAGTTTCCGAAGCTCCGGATCTTGTGGAACACAGATACATTTTCCATACCATAAAATACCATGTTCGTCTTCATGGAATCCTTTGGCTTTTCCTTTACCAATCTTTTCCTTGATCTCTTCAATTTCCTTGTCTGTCTTTTGGGATTATTTGATTTTGTCCAACAAAGTGGGTTGAACATCCAATGACATGAGATGTCCTTCAGGCACAATCTCCAATTTGAGATCTCTAAATTGGGCATACAGATCATCTGGCAACTCTCCCTTAGTAAGGCCATTCACAAATACCTTACGGCTTAGAGCATCTACTACAACATTTGCTTTACCGGGATGGTATTGCAAACTCATGTCATAGTCCTTGATGAGTTCTAGCCATCTTCTTTGTCTCATGTTGATTTCTTTCTAGGTAAAGATATACTGCAAACTTTTGTGATCTGTGAACACTTCACATCGCTTTCCCAAAAGATAATGTCTCCATGTTTTGAGTGCATGGAAAACAGAGGCTAACTCTAAATCATGAGTAGGGTAATTTACCTCATGAGTTTTGAGTTGTCTCGAGGCATAAGCCACAACTTTCCCTTCTTGCATTAGCACTGCACCCAATCCATGATGAGATGCATCACAATACACTTGGAAATCCTTCTCCAAATCGGGCAAACATAAGACTGGTGCTGTCACTAGTCTCTTCTTCAATTCTTGGAAACTGAGTTCACATCCTTCAGACCAAGAAAATTTCGTGTCTTTCTTTAGCAACTCTGTCATTGGTTTAGCTATCTTGGAGAAATTCTCAATGAATCTTCTGTAGTATCCTGCCAAGCCAAGGAAACTACGCACCTCTTTTACTGACTTTGGAGCTTCCCATTCAGTTACAGCTCACACTTTAGCGGGATCAACTGCTACACCATCTCCTGACACAACGTGTCCGAGAAATCCAACTTCATTTAACCAAAATTCACACTTGCTGAATTTGGCATACAGCTTATGCTCTCTAAGCTTCTCAAGTATCAAACGCAAATGTCCTTCATGCTCTTCTTTGCTCTTGGAGTAGATCAAAATGTCATCGATGAAAACGACAACAAACTTGTCAAGGAACTCCATGAACACCTTGTTCATCATATTCATGAAGTATGTTGGTGCATTGGTCAAACCAAATGGCATCACGGTGTACTCATAAAATCCATACCTAGTGGTGAAAGCTGTCTTAGGTATGTCTTGTTCCCTTATCTTAAGATGAAAATAACCTGATCGGAGATCAATCTTTGAGAACACACAGGCTCCTTCTAACTGATCAAACAAGTCATTGGTTCTAGGCAAAGGGTATTTGTTCTTGATAGTCACCTCATTGAGTGAACGGTAATCTATGCATAACCTTTGACTTCTATTCTTCTTTTCCACAAACAAAACTGGTGCTCCCCAAGACGAAGAACTTGGTTGAATAAATCCTTTCTGCAACTGTTCTCCAAGTTGTTTCTTGAGTTCTTTCAACTCATCAACTGACATCTTGTAAGGTCTCTTTGCTATTGGTCCAGATCCTGGTAGCAAGTCAATCAGAAATTCCACATCTCTATCTAGTGGCATTCCCGGTAATTCTTCCGGAAACACATCCGGATATTCACTCACAATTGGCACACTGTCTATGCTAACCCCCATAAGAGAATTTAGCTTACTCCCTTTTGGTTCAAAGTTAGTCTTGAATCTAATCCTTTTGTTTTCTGGAGTTGTGAGTGTGACAGTATGGTTGGCACAATCTAGCACTCCCTTGTGCTTGGTCATCCAGTCCATTCCCAAAATGACGTCCAATCCTTGGGAATTTAGGATTATCAGATTAGCGGGAAACTTATACTTCCCAAACTCTATGACTAGATCGTGACATCTCGAGTTCACTATCATTTCTCCGCCAGGAGAACTTACTTTTATAGGACACCCAATAGTTTCTACTGGTAGTTCATTTCTTTCAACAAATGCTCTTGATATGAATGAATGAGATGCGCCAGTATCAAAGAGAACAAATGCTGGAACAGAATTGAGTTTGAACTTACCAGCAATAGCAGCAGGTTCCTCATAGATTTCTTCCACATTGATGTGGTTCACTTGTCCCTTTTGAAAAGGGTTGGGCTTGTTGGGTCCTTCAATTTTCTTTTCTGGGCATTCATTTTCATAATGGCCCATCTTCTTGCACTTGAAACATTCAACCTGACTAAGATCTGTAGGGTTCGCAGCATAGAAAACAAAAAATTTCCTACGATGGGAACAACTAAGTACCAAGATCTATCTACTAGATACAAACAACGGGCGGATGTATATCCGTAGAGAACATACCCTTGAAGACCGACAAAGCTTAACGAGTCCAAACTCGTGGTTGATGTAGACGATCTCTTGCCGATCTCAAGATCGAGAGGAAGTCCTAGCGCCGCAAAACAGCAGCGCATCCGTGCTCGCACACACGTTCGAGGCACCGAGCAACCTCCACCTCCTCGCTCCAGCGATGCAGCGGAAGCACAACTCTTTCTTGCCGAATAGCCACCGGGAACATGTATCTCGCTAGTCCGAGACCATGGGGGATAAATACTAGAGGGGGAAGGAGATCCTTCACGAGGAGGTGTGAGAGACAAGTGAGGAGGGGGGCTCCTTTTATAGGAGGAGGGGGGCACCCAAGGGGGTGGCCGCCGGCCATGGGGGCTGCCCCCTCCCCTCCTTCATTCATGTGGGTGGACACTCCACTCACAAAATTTCCTTTAAATTCCCTCCACTCAAAAGTCCACTCAAATTCCCATTAAATTTCCACCAAATTTAATGCAAACTCTCATTAAATAAAACTCTTTTATTTTATTCAGAATTTTGTCAATTACTTTAATGACAAACATTCAAAAATAACCCCTTGCTAGAATTCCATTTCACATGCATAACCACTTTATGTAATTTCACCCGAAAACCTGTTTCGGTATCTAGTGAAATAAATTCCTGCGCTTGTTCATTCTTTCAGCATGAAACTTTTGCTCCAATTGGATGTCGATGTCTCTTAAGTGTGTCACCCTACACTTTGTGAATAATGTGGACATGATCGAGACCCCTCTCGGATCAATAATCAGAAGCGGGATCTGGAGACCCATACTGACTCCCACACATTCAACGATGACTTTCTTGTGATCGTCGGAACCTTTTATGCTAGTATCTTAATCCCTTTGTTTCTTGATATACTACATGTCCGAGATTCGATCATCGGTATCTCCATACCTAGTTTGATCTCGTTACCGACATGCACTCTTTTCTCGTTCCCGTGATATAACATTCTAGTGATCAAATCACTTGCTTGCAAGCTAATCAATGTGATATCACCGAGAGGGCCCAGAGCATATCTATCCGTCATCGGGATGAACAAATTCCACTCTCGATCCATGGGCCTCAACATAACACTTTAGTAGTTCTGAACCCATCTTTATAATCACCCTGTTACGGTGTGACGTTTGATGTTATCAATAAACTCTTCTAGTGTTAGTGATTGACATGATCTCATGGTCTAAGGATTTGGATCACTTCGTAAGTTGTTATAGCAATATAAACTCAATTACTTTGATCGTAATGCTATACTTCGGATGAATGTTCATCACATCATTACACTAATGTTGTGACCTCGTTATTAACAACATCCAATGTCCATGATCAGGAAACTTTGATCATCTTGTTAATCAACGAGCTAGTTTATAAGAGAGGCATAACTAGGAACTTCCTTTTTGTTTATTAAACACACATGGATTAACGTTTCCGTATTAATACAATTATAGCATGCAAAATAAACATTTATCATAAACAAGGAATACGATAATAACCACTTTATTATTGCCTCTCGGGCATATTCCCTTCAGTCTCCCACTTGCACTAGAGACAATAATCTAGCTTGAAAACTTTGCGTATTGAACACCTATGGCTTTCTGGTGTTCCATATACGCAACTGCAAGTGGTTAACATAATCTACGGATCTGATGCTTTCAGGTCCGTGTGTATTTGCATGTCTTTGCATCTTCACGCATCACTCATTCTCCAATGAGATGGCATTGTATAAATTTGGTATTTTGGTGAGACCTTTAGTTCCTTGGGGTTAAAACACGTCGATACTATTGTCACACAATAAATCTTTAGTGTTAGCCCGTTGCGAACCACACCTTAGTTTGATAACAAACTACTTGATACAAATTCCCTCCTTTGCTGCTACTATAGCAGTCATATACTTAGCCTTTTGTTGTAGAATTCGTCACAATGTCTTAACTTTGGAACTCTTCCAAATCCATCATGGAATCTCCTTTCCACTACATTGTGCCACCCATAGTTTAAATTGATATAAACTTAATTTGTATCTTGTGACAAAACTAGTATCAATGTAACGCTTTACAATGAACTATTTGTAATTGTTTGTCACCTCTACACAAATATATTCTTAGTTCTTCCAAAAGATCATAAGAATGTCCTCACTATCGTCCAATGATCATTTTATGATTCATTCTGGTATATTCTCATAACACTTAGAGCATAGAACATATCTGGATGTGTACATATCATGGTATGATTGATCAAAACATTCTCGTGATTTCACTCATCAAGTGTCAAAGCACTTGAATCTTGTTTCACTTATCAAGTGTCGATACACTTGAATCTTGATTCAATTCTTTTCCATGCGACAATAACCGTTTCTTGTTGTTTCTATATTGAACTCCTTCAATATCTCATATATGTACGTTTGGAACAACCATATTAGCGTCACAGTCTATCCACTATAGACATTCATGCTTAAATATTCGGGTTTTGCCTAAGTATTTCATCGAAATGAAATTCTTAACCTTTGTCAATAAAAGATACATCATTTCTAATCAACAAGATGTCATCCACATAATGTATTAGAAATGTGTCTCAGCGCTCCCACTTAATTTCTTGCAAATGCAAGCATCTTCATCGTCTCCTGATGAAAACTCCTTTTCATTAAGGTGAAGATTCCAACTTCGCGATGCTTACTTCAACCATTGAAGTTTGCATGCCCTTCTTAGCATCCTTTGAATTAACAAAACCCTTTGGATCGTGTCATGTACACGTCCTAGGTAACCATTCTATTAGAAGAACTTTGTTTTGTTTATTTATCTATCATATACCAAATTATATGTAGTGGTTGCTACTTTAATCCGTCCAGACTAAATATCGCTATGAAAGATCAAATCTTGTCATAGTCAACTCCTTGAACATTGTCATAAAATACTTTACGACATGTCGACTATTTCATAGATGTGAAACATCCATGTCTGTTTCTTTATAGATCCAAATACGACCGATATGTTTTTACACCTTTCCGGAGGGTCTTCCAAGTTCAAAACATGATTTATCGTGTATGGACTTATCACGGATTTTATGGCTTCAAGCCATTTGACGGAGTCAGGGCCCATCATCGCTTCTTTGTATGTATTCGGTTCATCATTGTCAAACAATAATGATTTACTCTCAAATCTTAGCATTTGATTGTTTAACCGACCTACTTGGTTCAATAGGAACTTAGATCTCCGTGACCACAACCTTTGAGGCACATAAGCTATGAGCATTATGGCAGCCTTCGGAACAATTTCCGGCGCTGCGCAACTCAGCACATATAGCTAAGGTTCTTTAATCTTATAAAAGTTCTATTGTCCTCCCACTTAACTTTTACGAAAAAATTCTTCTGCAAGAAACTTCACATTTCAAGCGACAAACCCTTTTGTCCTCGGTGAATAACCAATTGTTATTCAAAATAACCTACAAAGACATGCTCATCCAACTTTGGTTGTAAACATCTTACTTATGTTTAGCATACCAAAATTTAAGAAAGGACAACTTGGGTTTTACCCCAAACCATAACTCATATGGTGTCATTTCAACGGATCAAGATGGAGCTCTTTTCAGTGTAAAAGTGGTAGTCTCTAAAGCTTTAATCTTTTAAAACATAATGGCAGTTTTATAAATAACACCTTTGATCCAACCATGTCAAACAAGGTTTCCTTACAAATCTCAAACACTCCATATTCCTATGGTGTTCCGGGAGATGTAAATCTAGGTGTTTTGCTAAACTTGTAACTCAAATAAATCCCTTTTATGATAAAATCATAATTCATTTATTTTTCTTGTTACACTTGTAACTCAAATAAATCCCTTATGATAAAATCATAAACCATTTATTTTCTTGTTACAATGATTTTCACTTCATCTTGAAAGTCTTTGAAACGTTTTTCAAATATTTCATACTTCTTTCTCATTAAGTGAACATTCACTCAAATTTCCGGAGAAAGCATATGAAGTTGAAAACCCATCGCTTACGACTACACATAATGGACTACATACATCGATATGTATAAATTCCAATATTTTAGTCGTTCGTTCTTCTTTGGCCTTTGAACGAAGTTTTAATTATCCCGAGGAAAGTCTCACAAGCGTCACTTGATCAAATCAAAGACTCCAAAAATCCATGAATATGGAGATTCTTCATGTTTTCTTTCCAATATAATTTAAACAGCGATGTCACTTTGTAAGTGATCTTTCAATCATTTGTCTTGCGACATTTTAGCATTAGGTTTTATGGATGTGATCTCTCCAACTAGATTTGTAAATCATCCATCTAATATGGAATATGGTAATTATTTGAACAACCTTTGTTCTCATAATACCTGATTTAAATAACAATTATTAAAACAAATCTTGAAGTCAAGCTTTGATGTCAACGAGAAATACAAACAACGGTTTATTTGTTTTTGATGAACATCATCACATATTCTCTTGCTAGTTACTTAGGCCATTGTGGTTCATGAATTGCGTCGTTCCGTATGAAATTTCATACCAACCAATTCGGTATCCAATACCCAAGAACCACATTGTTTAACAAGCAAAGAATACAACCATAACATATATATCATCTATATACCTAAATTGGATATTTCCAATATTTTCTTTTCTGCCAAATATATTTTATAGATTCTCTTTCAGCATTTCCTCTTTCTTTTTAAAAGAATTTATCAACATCAACAGTGGCGCCATATACATGACACATAGTCCAAAGCGTGTATATTCAAATAATAATACCTTTGGACTTGCACTTTGAAGTAGATCACCATCATCAAAATTATCGATATTCTTTCAAAATCCATTCTTTAGTAATCTTTTAGTGTAGTAAACATTTTACATACATATTATATTCACCCTTATCATGACAACTTTCATGATCAAGCTACTTTAGCTTATAAAGGCGAATCATGAGTATAACGTTACTTTCCAAAACCCTTTTGGATGATTAGTATGTGTAGCATCTCCAACCTTTGCAAATTCTCATCCAATATGAGAACATAAATTATACTCTATCATATTGCAACCAAAACATTGTTTCAGATATCGTTATATCTGCCACACATGATGGTTTCTGAAACAATTCTTTCAGCTCCTCGATAAACTTGATATTAAAACAATCAAGAATCATGGAGGCAAACATGATACTTAAGATACTAACACTGGAATTGTTACTCTTGATTTAATACCAATTATTAAATTTCACAGAGTAAACAGAGTTTGCTGAAAGTTTGCAATAGGACTTTAAACTTTAGATTGACACTCAACACAATACGATACTAGTTCGTAAAGTATATATCCAGAATTCTATAGTTCTATTATCTCAATTACAACTATGCATAAGGTGGTGAACGAATGCCAATGACTACAACAAATTATGCAAATTCACTTTGATTTACTTTTATGATAAATTGAGTTCTACTAATCCAAATTAGAAATGAACTCCCACTCAAAAACGACATCCCTCGTGTCTTTTTTGTGATTACATGAACCAAATCCACTACACCAAGTCCGATCATCACGTGAGTCGGTATGGCTTCAAAGGCGAGCATCCATATGGTCATCATATCAAAACATATGACTCATGCTTAACCTTTCGGTCCGTGTTCCGAGGCCATGTCTGTACATGCTAGGCTCGCCAAGTAAGAACCTTAGTATTCGCGTGTGTAACTGTCTTACACCCGAGATATGCTCGTGGATTCAAGTACACCCGATCATTACGTGATGTCTTGAAGCGACGAAACATTGTCGGTGCATACTTAAGGAAGAACACATTTTTATCTTGATATCTAAATGAGGGATTATCTTATTATGCTAATAAAACGCCAAACAAGCAATATAAGATGCTATCAAACATCACATGTTTATTAGTGGAATGATATGGTTCCCGCATATGATCTCTATCATGTGCATCGTGGTATGATCACTATCATACCTTTATGTGTAAATCCAAGGTCTATGGAGTTTACACGTTATGTATGTTGTAATAGTATCATCTCATACTTCTACTTACAACATCACCATATCATAACACTAGCCCAACAACAATCTAAACTAGACGCCTCTAATTTATCCATTGCAAGTTTTACGTGGTTTTGGGCTTTCGAAGATAGAACCGTTCTTACCTACGAACATGAACCACAACGAGGATAACCAAATTGTTGACAACTCGTTGCAAATTAGATATTGACTATAGTAGGAGAGACAGACACCCGCTAGCCACTTATGCAAAACTAGTTGCATGTCAAGCGTGGAACAGGTCTCATGTGCGAGGACATGTAAAGTTTGTCCGGGCCGCTTCATCCCACTATGCCACCAATATCCAAAGTACAACTAAGAAGCAATAAAATGATCATCATCGCCCACATACTCATATGTGTACTACCCGTGCAAAGTATCTACACATAGATCCGGCTCTGATACCACTGTAGGGTTCGCAGCATAGAAAACAAAAAATTTCCTACGATGGGAACAACTAAGTACCAAGATCTATCTACTAGATACAAACAACGGGCGGATGTATATCCGTAGAGAACATACCCTTGAAGACCGACAAAGCTTAACGAGTCCAAACTCGTGGTTGATGTAGACGATCTCTTGCCGATCTCAAGATCGAGAGGAAGTCCTAGCGCCGCAAAACAGCAGCGCATCCATGCTCGCACACACGTTCGAGGCACCGAGCAACCTTCGCCTCCTCCCTCCAGCGATGCAGCGGAAGCACAACTCTTTCTTGCCGAATATCCACCGGGAACATGTATCTCGCTAGTCCGAGACCATGGGGGATAAATACTAGAGGGGGAGAGAGATCCTTCACGAGGAGGTGTGAGAGACAAGTGAGGAGGGGGGCTCCTTTTATAGGAGGAGGGGGTGGCCGCCGGCCATGGGGGCAGCCCCCTCCCCTCCTTCATTCATGTGGGTGGACACTCCACTCACAAAATGTCCTTTAAATTCCCTCCACTCAAAAGTCCACTCAAATTCCCATTAAATTTCCACCAAATTTAATGCAAACTCTCATTAAATAAAACTCTTTTATTTTATTCAGAATTTTTTCAATTACTTTAATGACAAACATTCAAAAATAACCCCTTGCTAGAATTCCATTTCACATGCATAACCACTTTATGTAATTTCACCCGAAAACCTGTTTCGGTATCTAGTGAAATAAATTCCTGCGCTTGTTCATTCTTTAGGCATGAAACTTTTGCTCCAATTGGATGTCGATGTCTCTTAAGTGTGTCACCCTACACTTCGTGAATAATGCGGACATGATCGAGACCCCTCTCGGATCAATAATCAGAAGCGGGATATGGAGACCCATACTGACTCCCACACATTCAACGATGACTTTCTTGTGATCGTCAGAACCTTTTATGCTAGTATCTTAATCCCTTTGTTTCTCGATATACTACATGTCCGAGATTCGATCATCGGTATCTCCATACCTAGTTTGATCTCGTTACCGACATGCACTCTTTTCTCGTTCCCGTGATATAACATTCTAGTGATCAAATCACTTGCTTGCAAGCTAATCAATGTGATATCACCAAGAGGGCCCAGAGCATATCTATCCGTCATCGGGATGAACAAATTCCACTCTCGATCCATGGGCCTCAACATAACACTTTAGTAGTTCTGAACCCATCTTTATAATCACCCTGTTACGGTGTGACGTTTGATGTTATCAATAAACTCTTCTAGTGTTAGTGATTGACATGATCTCATGGTCTAAGGATTTGGATCACTTTGTAAGTTGTTATAGCAATATAAACTCAATGACTTTGATCGTAATGCTATACTTCGGATGAATGTTCATCACATCATTACACTAATGTTGTGACTTCGTTATTAACAACATCCAATGTCCATGATCAGGAAACTTTGATCATCTTGTTAATCAACGAGCTAGTTTATAAGAGAGGCATAACTAGGAACTTCCTTTTTGTTTATTAAACACACATGTATTAATGTTTCCGTATTAATACAATTATAGCATGCAAAATAAACATTTATCATAAACAAGGAATATGATAATAACCAGTTTATTATTGCCTGTCGGGCATATTCCCTTCAAGATCCTTCTTGACAGGCTGGCTTCCACTACCACTTCCACTTCCATTGTGGTGGCTTTTGTATCCACTCTTGTGATTCTTGTACTTGTCATTGTCATGACTACGGTGATGCGTGTTGTCATGATGACGGTTGTGGTTGTGGTGGATGTTGTATTTTCCATGTTTGTGGGATCCAGAACTCCCACTATCATCATAATGGGAACGCTTGTGAGACGATCCCGAGCTGTGCTTGTCAGAGTTGTGTTTCCTCTTTCTGCTTTCCACCTGTTTCATCTTGCTCTCCAAGATGGCAGCCTTGTCACAAAGAGATCGGTAAGTGGGGACATAGGCCACAGATAGCTGCAGGTTCAGTTCATTGTTCAACCCTTCGAGGAACTTCTCCTTCCTCTTGGCATCAGTGTCAACTTCATCCGGTGCATAATGCGCCAGATTGTTGAACTCCTCAATATATTCAGCCACACTGCGGTGGCGCTGTTTCAGATTATTAAATTCCTTCTTCTTCAAACTCATCACTCCGGATGAGATGTGAGCTGTACGGAAACCATCTTCAAAGATAGCCCATGTCACATCCTCAATGGGAGTGGTGATCTGGAAGTTATCCCACCATATAGCTGCTGGTCCTTCCAACAAGTGTGTTGCAAACCTGACTTTTTCCTCATCAGTACAACCAACAGTTACCAAATCCTTGTTCACTGAGCGTAGCCAACCATTGGCCACCATGGGATCAGTAGTTCCTGAGAACTTTGCAGGCCTCAGTCTTAGGAATCTGGTGAGCATGTTAAAACCTGGTGGGTTATTCTGATTGTTGTTGTTATTCTGATTCTGCATGAAGGTAGTCATCATTTGCATCAGCTGTGCCTGTGCTGCCATCAGTTGCTGCATCTCGGGGGGACATTGTTGTTGTTCGGGTTGGGGTTGGCACGTCGAAGAGGCATCTGTAGTTTTCAATAAGGATAAGAATGAGATACCCATAGATGCTTAACATGCACAATACATCACATTGACAATCACAAACAAGCATTAAAGATAACAAAAGTTCAACAACATAGACATCAAGTTTTAAAAAGCAAACACACCAATACCAAGCCATCCACATGTTGGATGGTCATCGCGACTCAATAATCAAAAGCATGGTAAATAAAAGGTAAATGAGTAGTCATCACTACTCCTCTGCATCAACCTCCTCATCAACAAGTGTAAGACCTGCATTTTCCATAGCGGTCTTATATTCCTCGACATTGGTAGTCAAGGCATCTACTTTGGCTTTGAGAGCCCTTTTCTGTGAATGAAGCCTCTCAATCACACCCTGTTGATGCTCAAGCTCGAAGTCCTTGGCCTCTAGTTCTGTAGTCATCTCTCGAATCCTCTTGTTCCTATCTTGGACTCTTTTCTCTTGACTCTTGAACTTTCTATCCTGACTTTCAAACTTGGCCTCCATTTCCTTGACCATCTCATCTTGCTCCGCGAAGAGCTTGTCCTTCTCATGAAGTTGCACCTGGAGTTCGTCATTGCTAAGCATGACGTTGGTCCTATCAGTATCTAGGTGCCTAAGAAGAACCTCTAGGTCCTGGAGGTACAGACGAATCGGCTCTGCCGTCTCTCTAGCAGCATCCTCGAACTCAATAGCCTCACCATCCTCGTCACATCTACCGAAGGCGTGGAAGTGAGTACCTCTAATCTCCCGAGAGTGTCTCCCTAACAAACGTCCAAGCAAATCCTGCATGACTACCTCTAGGCCTCTCTCCTTGTCGTCATGCATGAGCTTGAAAGTGATGGCCTCCGTGGCTGGCTCAGTCTAGCGTCCTGGCTGAGTAACCTTGAAGCCCCAAAGGTCCTTCCTCTCAAATTTGGTGAGGGGAAGCATCATGATGCTAGGAATCGGAAGATTGAGCACACTAGTGAGCTCAATAAGACGAGTGCCAAAACGAGTTCCCTTGAACTCTTCAGCCATGCTGATAGTAACATTAGGCATCTATTTTATAAGATAGAGAAAAGTTAGAATCATCAACAACAGAAATACACAAGATAAGGTAGCGCAAGCATATCATTTGCAAACAAACACACAAGTCCTGGCATACATAAATCCATTACAAGCATACACAAATTTTGGAAATAAAGTGATAAATGTGGTGGTCCAACTAACGAAGTACGTTACAACTCTCACTCACTAGACAAAATGGCTATCAAAGCATCCTTAGTAGCCATCTGCCTATCTTGTTCACAAGATTCCCAAATCAAGTCTATGATGTCTTCCCTTAGTTGTTGTTTGGTATTTTACAACTCTTGGGTATGCTTCTTTTCTTCTCTAAGGTCATTTTGGGTGTTGCATTCTGCACTTGAGTCTATCACCAAGCTCTTTGATGGCCTTCCAAGCTGCATCTCTTGCAGAGTCAAAGAATGTGGTGTGCATCACTGAGTTGGTGACCATGTAGAATCCTGATTCTTTGTGGTTGTCTTCCTTGTTTTTGTACAAGTGAAGTTGCACCCACCAACATTTTTCTCCTTCATCCATCACAGGGAAACCTTTGTACATAGTTGCACCATGTATCCCCATGGTAACCATAAGGTTCTTGAGGGCCTTTGGAAATTCAGTCTCACACTCTAGGGTCATAGTCATGAGTGGTCCCTTCCTTACAGCTTCTTTGATGGAGTTCATCTACAAATAGAGATGAGAAAGAAGAATTAGAAAAGTTTACGAGAAGAAAAAGACAAGTGTTGAAATTGTTGAAAAAATTTCCTTAGTGGTTTCTAATCCAATCCTAGGGTCATAATCCTACAGGCAACACAGTGCTCTAATACCATCTATAAGATCCCACCTTTATAAAGGTAAAGATCCCTGTGATTGCAATGCTAGTCCCTGGATCAATGCTAGCATCCACAGTTTAAGATGAAGTACACAGATACAAAGGTCATTATTACATATCATTCAAGAGACAAACATAGTCTTTTACAACTCCATGGTCACAGGCCTAATACAAGAGTTCAAATATAGAATATATAAATAAGTCTTCATCTTCATGTGCCACAGGCAAGCATGTTGAGTGTAGACTCATAACCCCTAATCATCATCAGAATATCGTGCAACATCACAAGTTACATCCACAGTGGGTCAATACATTTGGAATAGTATTGGCAAGTGATACCTTAGTAGAATATTAGCATCTAGATACTACATGCATTTGGTTAAGTGTAGCTTAGGCTTGCTTTGCTCAAAATAGGTTTTTACCTATCAGTTGAAAACACTAAGTTTTTCTTTGACAAAACTTTCCCAAGGAATCACCAATAGAAATTGGTGAACCTTCACCCTTGTTCAACCACAAGTTTTAACTTAGAAAATTGGGATGAGGAGATTCTTGATAGCTTCCATGTATTGATGCTCAAGTTGTCCAATACCAGGGACATGGCTAACTACTTAGATTCTTAAATATGCAGACATTGTGCACTTTCCCCACAAGACTTGATTTTCACCAAGACAGGACCTTTCAGAAGCCTTCCCTTAGACCAAATGGACGCGTTCCAACCTACCATTCCACTACCACCAACTGTCCAAATGGCTAAGTTATTGCAACCTATATGATCCAGGCAGAGCCCATAATGCCATGTGGCTGCACTAGAAGCTTCTTAACATTTGGCATCTCAAATACCTTTGTTCCTGGGTGGATTTCCACAAGTGAGATACACAAGGTAAACCATAGAAATGGGCCTTGTGTAACCACTCAACACAAACCATTTTTTCCATTCCACCCAGGTGTTTCATTCACTTAGTTGTTTTATTAGGCAAAACACAAGTCAAAAGACTTAGAAACATTTCATATAGCATGAATATATAATCCACCCTTGTTTGCTACTAGCTAGGCTAAGCATGGTAATAGTAAGCATCCTAACTTACAGGAAATTCTAACAGTTCTACAACTACTAGGATTTCTCAAGCATTTCATATAGATATTTATCAAAATATTCATGCAAGTCCTATACAAAATATTTCTAGTGCATAGGTGAAAAATATAGGGATAAAAACATGAAGCACCACTTGCCTTGGTAGTTCGGGGAGTAGCAACAATCTTCACAACCACAATCACTATTAGCACCAAAATCTACACATAAAATAATGGCACCAAAATCGCATAACAAAATATACAAACAAAAATATATGAATGCATGCAAATGCCATGTGATGGTTTTTCTATACCAAACAAAACAAGTGTACAGTACTGAAACATAAAAAAGACCAAGATACTCAAAATAAACTTTATTTGATCATTAAAACATTTTTCAAATAATTTTCATACCCAAAATAAGCTTACAATTTTTTCTGCAAAAACAACCATTTTTACAAAGGCAAAACATTAAACACATTGCATAAACGGATAGGATTTTCTCTCCTGATTCCAATGATATATAATTTGCAAAATTTGAACGTGGGGATCAAAAGTTATGAATTTTGCAAGTTTGAATCACTAATAGATCAAATTTCTGTTTTAAATCTAAAATCAGGCCATGCGGCGTGTTCTGATTGGCCCGTACCGGTTCGCACGGATCGATCGATGCGGGCCGTTGGATCTAAATGAAAACACACGGTCAGATCTAACGCGTACCCCTTTGTTAAGTGAATATATCGCATGCGTTAGATCTAGATCTAACAGCTACGGATCAAACGACCAAAGTCTGGGGGCGCCAGCAGCGGCGAGTGGCGGCGGCGGCTCTGTCAGAGAAGTTGCCGGCGATTTAGGTCGCGCGGGAGGAGTGGAGATGCTTACTGGGTTTGTGTGGTCGCTGCGATGCTCGAGGTGATCGAGGAAGAGACAGGGGCGCACGGACTCAACGGCAGGACCTCGTCGGAGTTGTTGGCGGCGTCGGGTGGTTGCGGATGGAGTCGCTGCTGACGATGTAGACCGCCCTAGCACGAACTAGTGGTGTCAGAGGATGCACAAGGCTGTGGCGAACACGACAGTGTCAAAGAGGAAGCAAGGGGCGCTCGGACATTACCGGTATTCCTCGTCGGAGTTGAGCGGCGGCTCTGTTGCTTGCAGGGATGGACGGAAACGGCTACCTGGGTCAAGCGCGGCCAAACGAGAGGGGTCAGGAGGTGCGCAAGGTTGCAAGGAACACGCTCGTTTTAATTAGAAGGGAAGGGGTGGTCTGGCTCACCGGTATTTCGTCGCCGGAACTCGTCGGTACAGCAGTGTTGCAATGTGAAATTGTGGCAGCCTGGTGGCGGAGCGAGCGTGTGGTGTGAGGGGAAGACACGGGGTGAGGAGAGGGTTTTATAGCCAGAGCAGGGGCGAGGATCACGCGAGGAAACGCCGGCAATTAAGCCTGCTTCATTCGCGGCACTGATGGAGGTAACGGCGGCGTCGACGGGGTCGTGGGGTGCGTGGTTTGGGGACGATGCTCGCATGGCATTTGGGTCCACCAGTCAGCAAGCGCGGGGTAAGTCTACGCCGCGTGAGAGAGAGAGAGAGAGATAAAAACCACGGGTGGGCTTGCTGGGCTGAGTTCGCTGTTGGGCTGAAAAGCTGGCGCCGGCCTTTTTGCAATTCTTTATTCTTTTTCTTTTTCTAATTCTATTTTCAGGAAACTTTTTCAAAAGATTTCAAATGCATTTGAATTCCAAATCTTTCTGGACTTTTATAAAGTGAAACCTGCAAAATTTTGAGCATAAACCATGTTGTCTTGCTAGACTTGGTTGGTCCTTTAAAAAAAACAGTGCCTTAGCACAAGATTTAATGAAGATATGAAAATGGTTTTAAAACTTTATTTTGTTTTTGGAAATTTTTGTTCAAGCTTTGGAACTCATCAAACAATCCTATGAACACACAACATTGGTTTAAAACAAATATTCTCTCACTAGAGAGTAGCATTGGATCAAAGCTTGTCTACATGAAATAATAGCACTCAATGTTTCTGTTTCTATGAAATGACTTTGAAAATGATCCCTAAATGATTATGCATGCATGAATGATATACAATCTTTAAAAACATGATTTTAGGGATGTTACATGAATTCAATTGAAAATATTGAGGGCATCAAAGTTGGAGAAATATATTGTCCCATTCCACAAGAAAGTTTTAAAACTATTATGACTAGTGAGCCGGTAAGCTGCAACAGAACGTAGATTATTCTGTAGAATACCTATGGCAAAGCTAACTGTTTATGCAGGTGAGCTCTGCTACAACTCCACCCATCTACTGTAGTAAACAACTCCAACCTAGCAGATCTCCATCCGACGTACACGACCCGCAGACTGGAGTATGTGCGTGTCACCGCCAACCGCGTGTGACCATCAGGTTGGCCACCCATTGCAGGTGCCCCTCCTCCATGGGAGACACCACCAAACAACAGCGCGTGGCTAAACCTGAACAGTCACCACTTGTTGCCGAGGCCTAGACCCGGCGGAGCAGCGGCCACGGTCGACGGTCGAAAGATCCAGTGCTAGCTCGGCGGGAGAATATTCGGTCCGTGGAGGGGCAAGGAGTTGTGTCGACGTCTTCCTCCTCTCTGTTGGTGCGCGCTATCGCGTGAGACGGTCGTGTCCCGTAGAAGAGGTCGTCCGGCGAGATTAGGCAGCGATCCAGGGATTGGGAATCGGGCAGTGTCCGATTAAGGATCTGTTCTCGGGAGGAAGGACTCGATGTGCGACAGTAACCGGTCAGTCGTTGACCATGACGAAGGTTCACTTGTCCATGGCAGTTGTTGGAATATCTCTGAATTATCTAATTATCGAGGGTAAATTCATCCATAGAAAATTCGTACGACGGACGAAAACTCAGCAGAATGAAAACCACCTAGGTTGAAAACGTATTTTCGGTGAATGGAAACGTATTTTACTAACCTACCTCAAGGAAAATTAGTAGATAGATTGGGACTATTGCCATCAAGATTGAGGTAATCTAATCATTTTGTGAAATGCAAAGTTTTGTTTCATATAAAATTGTTTTGGTAATAAGACTTGATCAACCTTGTTAACAAAGGGATTTTAATGGACAAAACAATGCTTTTACAATGATTATTCTTGCTCACTTTTATCTTTCTCCATTCCAATCTTTGCTCTTCGTCTTGTTCGTCTTAGTTTTGCTAGTTTCTTGCTTTTTAGAGTGTCTTAGAACTTCTATAGTTTTGGTTTGTTTTTGTGTCTTTTCAAAAATCTTTTTCTGTGAGAAAATCAATTTTCATAACCTGAAAATTGGCCAAAAATAAAGTTTCTCGACAAATTTCAGAAAATTCATATTAAATTTTTTCTTAAAAAAAGGGCGGGGGGCACTTGGAGTGACCCAGGGGGACCCACCAGGCCAGCACACCCCCTTGTGGCGCGGCCAGCCCCAGGGCGTGCCTAGACTAGGTGTGGTCCACCTCTGGCACTCCACCTTGTCTCCTTCCAGCCACTTCTTTCTCTCTCCCGAAAAACACCGGAAAACTTCTCAAAGCTCGAGTTCTTGTTGTTCTTGCTCCCGAATTTCGATCTCCTTGCTCAGCTCATCTTTGCTGCTAATTTTTGGAGGGATTGCTCTCCGGTATGTGCCTCCTCCGCTTGTCCAATTAGATTTTTGATTGGTGGATTGTATCTTGAGTATTTTGCTACTATAGGTCACAGGTTGTGTGAGCTTGCATGCTTGTTCTATGCTTAGGGATTTCATTTTGATGCATGTTTAGCCCTCTAGCAAGTTCCTATAATAGTTCCTCATCATTTATCAACTTGGAAATCACTTGGTTTGATGTTTGTCTAAAATTTCAGAAAAGAAGATGAGTGAATACCATCTAAGTCAACATGAAGTAGGGGTACCGAAGATTATGAAATTCCACCATGAGGAGGAAGTTTTCCCTTCCATTTATCCATGCCCAGAATTCATGAGAGCTGCAGGGATATTTCAGGATTTCCAAACTCTAATTTCTAATGTAGGGTTGGAGCATTTTGTTAGAGAAGAACCTTACCAATATGTGAAACTAACTATGTCTGTAGTGCAGGACTTTCCATTTAGTTGGTCCTTGCCTAACCCCATGGTCCACTACAAAATTTACAATATAGCTGTCAGCCTCCCTTCTGATGTTTTATGTGCAGCTATCAGAGTGCCACGATGGGGTTCATGTGAGAAGATTAGAGAGAGGCCTACGCCACTCATGGACTTATATGCGGAAATTTTCCAAGGTTGCAACTTCTCAACGGAGAGTGGTTAAATTCGTAATATTCATCTCACATCCATTAGATATTTTTCCTATTTCATTGCCAAGTGTGTTCTTCCTAGGAAGACTGCTAGAAAATTATCTTCATTTGATCTAGCTTTTATCTCAGCTGCTTTGAATAGGGATAGAACTTATAACTTGGGTGCTTTGATAGCTTTCCGTCTTGCTGCTAACCGCAAGAAAGGTGGAATTTGTGGAGGTCTCATTGCCTCTCGTTTGTTAGCTTTGCATGGTTTAGTGCCTGATCATTCAGACTTGCAGTTTCCCATAGAGAGACTTGATCTCAATTCCATGGTACAACATAAATTTGTTTCTTCTTGGTCTAGTTCGAGCGAGTTATCTTATGAAATAACCTTTGTCAAGAGTGGTTGGAGAGGGGGTAAGTCTGAGAAAGTAGTCCCTTTGCATGCACCTGCTTTGTTTAACTTTGATAATAGGAAAGGATGTGTAACATACCACCTTTTGTGTAATATAAATAAGATATGTTTGAGCATTTCATGCATGCATAACACTTGCATTTTGGTTTAATCAAGAAATAACCAACAAAACCATAAACCCTAACTCCCCTCTCTATTTGAAACATTCATCTGGTTTTGAAAATATTTGGAAAGAAACACCAAATGCATGGAGCCCAATCAGTACCAAGGGCCCCTTAGTGTTTTCAGTTATATTATAAAAGTTTCTGTGATTTGAAATTATTCAAAACAGATTTAAAATTCAAAATATAAAAGGAAATCAGAAAAAAAGAAAAGAAAAAGGTTTCCTGAAAATAAAACAGCTTTCTAACCTATCTGGGCCGCAGCCCACCTCTTTTCTCTCTCTCTCTCTGCAGCCAAGCGTAGCACGCAGTAGCCCAAGAGCTGGCCCACCTCAGCCCATCTAGCCCGTACCCCTTCGCCGTCCTTTTCTTTTCTTCTTCCCCGAGCTGCCGGCGAAGCAGCTGCCTGGCAGCACCCTTGCCGTCGATCTCGCCGATGCAGCGATGCGCGCCGCCGCCTGCGAGGATGAGGATAAGGACCGCTGCATCGAGCTCTTCCTCCCCATACCCATCTCACTCTTTCTCGTGGCCTTTGTGGCTTTCCCCAAACTCGACGGAACCCTAAGCCTCGGGCTCCGCCATTACCCGCCATTCTCGACCACCCCTCGCCATCTGATACCTCTGCTGGCTTCGCCTTGCCACACTGGTCATTCCTGCCAGAGGAATCGACCGGAGATGCACGGAATCGTCGCCATCGACTTTACCTTCCCGAGCTCCGGCCACCACCTTCTTCGTCGATTCCGGCCGTTCCAGACCGCCCCCGGCATCGCCGTCACCACCATCGCGCTCAGGGTGAGCTACTGGTTCTCGCAGACCCCTCTGTCTCCTCCCTCTCGCTCCCTGGCATCCTCCCCACCGTGCACCGCCGCTTACCGCCTCTGTCCGTCGTCGCATGACCGTCTCCAGCGACCGTTTTCTGGCGGCGCCACCACGGTTCGACTCGCCTTGTTCCCCTCTTTACAACGCCCACCACCGCAGCCTCTCGCGTGCGCTCAATCGCCAGCTCCATCGTCGATCTGAGAGCAAGCCATTGATGATGTCAGCATGACATCATCCTGATGTCATATTTCATTTTTATTTTCTTTTTAATGATTTCTGTAATTAATAAATATATGACAGGTGGACCCTGCCTGTCAGGGTTTTATTATTTTCTGTAAATATTTTCTGAAATGATTAAAAGTCTGACATGTGGGCCCAAGTTGGAAATTATTTTAAATATTCCAAAAATGATTAAAATGAATTAAAATTTGAGAAATTCATAACTAATTCATTTTAAATCAGAAAAATACAAATAATATATCAAAATGATCAGAAAATTTAAATCTATCTAACTAAGCTATAATAATACATTGTTAATCAACTTTGATATCAAGTTTAATTAGAAGAACTAATTGAACCTCGCAGGTGATTCCGATGATTCCCCTGTTTTAGGGTTTGAACATCTCGGACCCCCTTTAAAGTGACCAAGCATGTTATAGGGTTTATTTCAGCACTATTTAACTTGTCATATCGTCCATATTGTATGAGCATTCCACATGCCATGTGTTGAGTGTTGCTTTCTCTTTTCCGGTGATTGGTTCTCGCGAATAGGAACCGAACCCGAAGCTGAAGTCAACGCCACCGAAGAGCAGTATCAGTCCAACAACGGGCAAGGCAAGCGAAGCCCCACTCATACATATGAATCCTATGTTTACAAAGTATTTAACTCTCGACATATGCATTCGGTTCAACAGTCTTTTATCAGTAGATAGAGTAATCCTATCTGATGCATGTTTCTCCTTGTGAACTAAATACCTGATCCACCGTTCCTAGCATAACTAGGGTTTGGATTATGAGCATCGCTAGTGCCACAGTTCAGTCAATCTTAGCAATGCTTAGTGGTCCGATGCTGATCATTCAGGTGATGCACCGGAGATGCGAATGATTCCTATATGGTAGGATGTGGTGATGTGATCAGAGATGGATGACAAACATGCTAAGGCTTGTATGGGAGGCCACGTGGGATGTGGTTTTTGTAGTCCCATACTTGCCAACCCTAGGACCCGATGTTCTTGCCTCTTGAACCAAGACGAGCGTACAACCACACGGGGGCCTGGAAACCCCCTCGACCAACTAACTTGCCTAGTAGATTCCATGAGTCACATAGTTCGGGCTTTCCATTCGACATATGCATCTTGGTTGTTCTTGAATGGAGGTGAAGGAGGTGAATTCATACAGGTAGGTAAGCGTGGCAGGGAATGGGAGATGCCTGTCATCCGTAATCTCAAACCATGTTCACATCGCTAGGGACCGACTTCAGGACTTGACCCGTTACGGCGGCATATCCTTAGTGCGTGACTCATGGTCTCGGCGAAAGCAAGGTAAAGGTCGTGGTCAACCACTCTCTGTCGGCCTTCCAAGGAAGAGGGCTAATAATTTGGCATTAAGAATCGGTTGGTACGTGTGGGTAAAGTTGTGCACCCCTGCAGGGTTATTAATATTTTCAAAAAGCCGTGCCCACGGTTATGGACGACTTGGGAACGGACGTGAAGATCATAGAGAACTATAACCGAATGTTAAAACTTGTCAACTAATGTGAGATCCGAAGTACTTCCTCGAGGTTGTTTGAGGGGGTAGTCCGGGAAGAGAGGTTCTGTTGATGATGGTTCTTGGTGGATATCAAAGATGATTTTAAGAGCTAGAGTTGAAGTCTTCCTATCCCCTTTTGAAAATGATCTGACTAGACGAGTTTTCTTCTGACCCTTGTTTTGAAAACAAAAGATGGCTTTATGCACAAATAACTCCACTACCCATAAGTCTTGCGGAGTACACCCTGTACTCAGCCTTGCTTCGTTGCTGTTTTTCTACAGATGATGCTACTACAACTGAAGGTGGTTTCTACGTAGAAGTCGATGAGTAGTCAGGGTTCCCGGGCAGCAGCCTAGGATCTATGGAAGGATCGCTACTTCTATTATGGCCTCTTAGGCCCTTTGCTAAGTTTGTTGTTTAGAACAACTTGTTTGCTTCCGTTGTTTGATGTAATGATGGGTCTGTGACCCCTGGCTTGTATGACTGGTTTGTAACTCTCTTAAGAGTTTACCTTATTAATATATGGTTTGTATGTTCTGTAATGTTAGCGATCTTTCCCTGCGCATTTCGGAATTTAGGTTAGGCTTATATCAGATGAGGATCTGGTATTTGTCTAGCCCTGATCCCGGGTCATGACAGGATGGTCACTCATGGAGGAAGAACTTGACACATACATGGTGGAACTCTCCCAGCAAGAGGAGAATGTTGGAGAGGATGCCAAAGATAATTCGGTTTAACCCTCCAACATGGGGGAATCTTCATACCAGTAGCCCTCTTATGATTGGGGCGCCTCTTCTTCTTCATCATGAGGCCCTGATTATGATCATTCCTATGATAATCTACCGGCTTGGGCCTACTACCCGCGTTTCGATTGATCCCCACTTAGGCCAAAATCCTAAGCTTGGAGGGAGATATACCGACACCACACTCATCTACATATCATGTTTCGTTGGTCCTTTGTATATCCATGTTTCGTTTTCTTTTTGGTTTTCGTTTCTTCTTTCCAAAACACAAAAAGACCAAAAATATTTGTGTTGTTTCTCTTTTTGTTTCTTTGTCTTTTAGCTTTGGTTTTCTATAAGAAAAATACAAAAATATTTTGCTTTGTTTGCTTTTTCTTTGAGTGCTTTCTTTAAAAAAATCGAAAACCCAAAAATATTTGTTGTTCTTCTTTGGTTTTGATAAGTTCGGTGAAGGGTTCAGCGGTCTTCAGTGACTCCTTTGGAGTTTGGTTTCTTGTTATTATTCAAGTCACACAAGTGAAAGGAAATAATGATGATTAATGACAACTCGAGGTATGGTAAGAGGCTGGTAATGAACTCTATTTGTCTTTATTTTTGTACATATACTCATCATTGTGGGCATGCTTAGTCTGTTCATGTAAGGTGTATGTATTTATTGGATGCTTAGTAGTTCTTGCTCTCTTATGATTAGCTCCAACTTGCTAATAGTTTGTGGCATGTCATATGAATGTTTTCTTGCATTGTTCTATTCATAACTTGGTATGACATTGTGGTATCCTCCTCTGAATGTTTCATTTGAAACGACTTGGCACATGCTCACGCATCCATATGACTGAACAAAAGTTAGTTAAGCCTCGATGATTTATTTTGCCTTAGAGTTCTTTTATCACTTTTATGCCATAATTAATTCTGTTTTATTGCAAGTATGATTATGACAGTTATTGCTCGCTTGTTTGTCGCTCCCTCTCTATTGCTAGCCTTCACTTGCACTGAGTATGAGCTCTACTCGTGCTTCCAACTCCCAAAACCAAAAATTGTCAAAAGTGTCCACCATATCTACCTATTAGCATCATTGCTATTCCATGCATATTTATTATGCCTTGTTTTCTTCTAAAATGTTTGCTTGTTTTGAGAAAGTTAGTTAGTAAAGCTCTCACGAACTTGATGGCACACTTTAATTTCTTGCATTTAATAAACCTGAACCATTGTGACTGTTCATGAAAGTTATATGCTTGCAAATTATAGGCTAGGAGTTAGCAGAACTGTGTTGCCACGGGGAACGCTTTCAACATGTGCAAATATTATCCAGTTGATATCATGCTCTTTTGTTTACAGATGTCGACGGTGTGAAATAAAATGGGAGCTTGTAAGTCCATGGAGTTATGTATATATGTTAGATAAATGCCTGGGTCGCTAGCCTAAGCCATGCCTAATCATGGTGGAAACTTGCAGCATCACCATAGTGAGCAATATATGAAGCATTCTTCTTATAAAAAAGAGAGAAAGAAAAAAGAGAAGAGAAAAAGAAAAAAAAAGAGAAAGAGGAAAGAAGAGAAAAAAGCACCATTTTCCCATGGTAAATAAGAAGATTGTTGAGATGCTCACTGTCTGTTGCCTTGTCATTTTGATATGGGATAGCTCCTGTATCATGGGGCAAGAGGTACCCCGTTGGCGGTTCTCCATGATACACATGTATTTACAATGACAAGAACTTACGGTAACTAAAGTTGAGTCGCATGAGGAACGACCCATGTACTCAAGGGACATGATATTTCCATTTTATGGTCTGTCAAGCATAAAACTCGTATTGGAACTCACTTTAAACTTTTAACCATCTAAATATGCCTATGATAGGGTCAATGAGAGCTCAAAGCTAATGAGTATCATACTTTCAGCATTTGGAAGCCTTTCAAACCTTTCAAAACCTTTTCCCTTCTTTGTGGAGTCACCACTTATTCTATGAGCACCTTCTTGAGAGCATAGTTGTCATTCTTAGTGTAATGTTCTTGTCTCAAAACTTGGTTAATTATGACATAACTTTGATGCTTGTATCTTTGATATCAATACTTCTAGTCTTCACTTGAACTTTAGAGGTGCCTTGGCATTTATGTTTCCTCCGCAATCAAAGGCAAGCGAGATGCCACTTTATCATACCTTCTTATGAGCATTACAGTGTGGCTTATACTTATGTTTCATGCTGCTTATTATTATTGTGTTGGAATCTCTTCATAGCTTGCAATGACTATTAAGTAGACTTAGTTGCATACTCTTTATTATGAATTGCCTAAGTATCTACTCATGTGCTGAGAATATATACATCATATGAAGCAAATGTGTTCGTGAAAGTTTCTTTTATCGCACTCAGTTTTCAACCGAATTGCTTGAGGACAAGCAATAATCTAAGCTTGGGGGAGTTGATACGTCCAAAACGTATCTACTTTCCCTAACACTTTTGCTATTGTTTCTCCTCTCATTTATGTGATTTGGATACAACTAACACAGACGTTGTTTTTAGTAGAATTGCTTTGGTGTCTAGTTTTTGTGCAGAAAATCAACTTTCGAGAAAAATCCCGGAAAAGCAAAACTCCTATTTTACCAGAAGACTCACAGAGCCAAAATATGAGACGGAGGAGGGCCACGAGGGGCCCACACCCCTGGCCACGCGGGCCAGGCCAGGCTGCGCCTGGGGTAGGTATGGCCACCTCGGGCGCCCCCTCGGTCTCCCTCTTCGCCTACATATATCCTTCTGACCTAAAAACAGAGGGGGGTTCAACGTTTTTCCAGATAGAGTTCCTCTGTGCCGCCACCACCAGAAACCGTGATTTAGAACTAGAAACTCCATTCTGGCACCCTACCGAGACGAGGAATTGGAGGAGATCATTGCCATCATCATCACCGACGCCTCTCCATCAACCATCCATGTTTCCCCATCCATGAGTGAGTAATCCCCCACTGTAGGATATGGGTATGGTAGGGATTGGATGAGATCTATCACGTAATCTAATAAGATTGTTAGGGTATGGTGCCTAGTATCTTTATTAGTGCTATTTGACTTCGTTGCAACTTGTTGTGCTTAATGCTTGTCACTAGGGCCCGAGTGCCATGATCTTAGATCTGAACATGTTATTGATTCATGATGATAGTATTGTTTGTAATCTTATCTGCAAGTTGTTTACACATATCATTGTCCAGAACCAAAGGCCCGGAAGTGACAGAAATTGGGACAGCCGAAGGGGATGGCTATGATATAAGTATCACGTGTGTTCATGGAGTGTTAATGCTTTGTTCTGGTACACTATTAAAAGGAGTAACTTAATTTCTAGTAGATTCCCTTGAGGCCCCGCTGCAAAGGGCTGGCAGGACAAAAGATGTTGTGCAACTTCTCATTGCGAGCACGTATGACTATATATGGTACACATGCCTATGATTGCTTGATACTTGGATGCTTTATCTTATTTATCTGCAAATGCCTAGATCTTGTTATTACATGAATAGTCTCGTCCATGCAACACCCGTCCATCCATCCCTATGCCTACCGCACTCAAATCATGATGTTTCCTACTATTATTACTACTGCCTTTGTTTTACTGTTGCTATTACTTTGCTATTGCTACTACAAAACTGTTGCAACTGATAAACTGTTGTGAGCAAGATTATTTCTAGGTGCAGCTGAATTGTGAACTCAGTTGTTAAGGCTTATAAATATTCTTTGGCTCCCCTTGTGTCGAATCAATAAATTGGGCTATACTACCCTCGAAGACTGTTGTGATCCCCTATACTTGTGGGTCATCGGGTGCAAAAACCAATGCCTTTCCCTGATAAGAAACACAAGTGAAAGGAAGAAGAAAACTATAACAAGTTTTGTGAGTGGATGAAACCTTTATTTTTCCAAATTCCTTTGACTGATGCTATTAAGTTGCCTCCTTATTCAAAGTATATGAAGGATATTGTCTCTAATAGGAGGAAGATTCCTAATGAGGAAATTTCTACTCTGCTTGCTAATTTTTCCTTCAATGGTAAGGTTCCAAAGAAACTTGGGGATCCATGGATTCCAACTATTCCTTGCTCTATTAAAATAATTATGTTAGAACTGCTTTGTGTGATTTGGGAGCGGGAGTTAGTGTTATGACTTTTTCTCTCTACAAGAGAGTTCAACTAGAAAAATTGATACCAACTGATTTATCTTTGCAAATGGCTGATAAGTCTACTATACCTATTGGTATATATGAGGATGTTCATGTTTAAGTGGCTCATAATTGTTTGGTATTAACTGATTTTGTTGTGCTTGAGATGCCTGAAGATGATAATATGACTATTATTCTTGCGAGTATTTTTCTTAATACTACAGGTGCTATCATTAATTGTAATAAAGGAAATGTAACTTTTAATATCAATGACAAAGAGCATACTGTTTATTTCCTGTCAACACCCGGATTTTTAATCCCAGATGCTTGTTATGCCATACATCGCAATCCCGGGATTACCATTTTTTGTGAGACATAACAGATTTGGATATCATAGTACATCATCCATTACAAACCATACATAAGGTCTTACACAAATAAGGATCTCATGATCCAGTTCTTAATACAATTCAAGCAGCGGAATAACGTAATAGTAACAATAGCGTGGGCGAAGCTCAATCTTCAGGGTCACAGGCAATGCTGACGATGGGAGATGATCCTAGTTGTCGTAACCTTCTTGCGGTTCATCATCCTGGTACTCCTCTTCATAGTCTGGCCACGGGAATAGCCAGGGACAAATCCATGAGTACTCTTTAAGTACTCACAAACTAATACTAATAAGTGAAGGGGGGTTTTGTAGTAGGATGCTAAGCTCTAGGGTTGTTTTGCAAAAAGCCAGATTTACTCTACTAAGTTCAAAAGCAAAGAAAGCTAGTTGAAAGTTTTATAACACCTATGTGGGAACTTGAATTTCATATCACAACTCTGTTGTGGTCAACTCAAATTCATAAACCATTTCATAAGTCATTTTGAAAACATCTGACGGGGGAACAGTATGGCCACTCCAACAGTTCATAACCGCGGACGCGGCTATTCGAATAGTTTGACACTCTGCAGAGATTGTACACTTTCACCACAACATTCAATACATCCGTCAGGAACAAATCCTAAATTCACCATACTCAGTATGCTGATAATCAATCCTAACCTTTCAATTACACGCCCTAGTATAGGCACCTCTCCTGTGAGTTTGGCCTCCCAACCATGACCAGCTGTCATCTTGGGTACTGCACAGGTGGACAATCTTCACAAGGTAGCCTCATCTCAGACTTTGGTCGCAAGGGAACCCATTCTAAGGTTTTCATAACCATTTTCACCAAGTATTCCCATCTAAAGTTGATCAAGTTTTGATCTTAGCACTAGCATCTACAAGTGGGGGTAAAGACTAATGAGGGGTAGTAAATAAGTGGGGATTAGCTAAGTTCATTATCATGCCCTAGGATGACATCAAGATTATCTACTTAGGCCAAATTTTATGCTCTTTATGCTACCTTCAATTATCTTTCTAGAATCTACAAGTCACTAAGTAAACTCTAAGAGAAATCTTTGATAAAGAAAATAAAGTATTAAACTTGCAAGTAAAGCTAGGATTGGGTATCAAGTGGGTATGATCACATATGCTTAAGGCATATAGTTGACATAGTAACAAGCAAGTAGTAGATTGCATATGTAGGGTATCTTGCAAGTGTTAGCTTGCATAATTGCAAGTATAAGCTTGCTAAATTCAACTAGTAGTATTAGGCTTGCCTTGTGCAGAGCAGTGGTTGAAGTTCTCCTCGACTTCTTCCTCGCAGTATCCTCCTTCCTCCTCGTATCCTTGGTCGGTACTAGCGTCTATAATTAAATACGAGGTACACAATCACCAAACAATACTTAACTATTTCTAAACATCACACAAAGGTTCACACTAGATGATCTATCATCATCACTATCATTACAAGATTAAAGCACTTGTCTTATTTATTTTATTTTGAGAAAAGTAATTTCTACTCATTGAAAAACTACTTACGATTTAATATTCTACAACTCAAACATGGGATCATGTTGAAACATGTCATCACCACATATTTCAGTACATGGGAATGTGATTTAAAGTGGTGTCACAATTTAATAAGGTTTAACCTTTTTATTTTAATTAAATAAAATGACTAGAAATGCCTATGTGGCATTCTTTTATTAATTGAACATTATCTATGCAAGTAAACCCATATGTTTTTATATATTCTGAAAGGTATGATCAAATGTGATTTTTGAGAGTTGGAATCAACTCAAAAACTCTTATGGTTGAATTTTGAAAAATGTTTGAATGCAGAAAAGCTTCTGCTTTGTTATTTTTACCATGGTTGATCCATAACTCCAAATGGTTTGAATTCAATGGGCTTGAAGCATTTCAGTACCTTTCTAACAAAATTGGTTTCATGCATTTTGGTTCAGTGAATCGAGATGGGTTGATGTTTGAATTTAGGTACAGAACTGTGTTTGAAAATAAATGAATAAAAGTAAATTTGAATTGTTGGGTCGCGCGGGAGGGTTAACTGGGCCGGCCCACTACGCATAGTGCACGCGCGGGCTGGTTAAGTGGCTGTCCCCACTTGTCAGTGAGACGGGGAGGGGCAAAGCGGTACGGGGCAATGTGGACAGTGGGATCTAGTTCTAATCGAACGGCTCTAGTTCATCGTCCACGTCGGGCAGCGCTTGTCGTGGTGGTGGCACGGCAGATGCCATGGGTAGGCTAAAGTACGGGGCCAATGGATGCTAGAGGGATCTGGGGAGGGAAGATGTAGTTGATTCTACACACAGAATACTAAGGCAAAGATCTTTATTTCTCCTTCCTTGGGCTACAAGTGCTCCTTGAGCTGTGTACAAGTAGAGAGGAAGAACTTTACCAGCCTAACGGTGCTAAATGAGCCGATGCCCTTCTCAGAGTCCAAGCCTCTCCTTATAAAGGAGAACCTTGGGCTCCTCTAGGGCTGATGTGGCAAGCATATTCGAGGAATATGCTTGTCCCAATATAGTAACTCGGTGGCCTCCTTCCCGTGTCGCCCTTCTAACGACGGCAAGGTTCTAGAGGACCCCACCTGCATGCCTCGGGCTTCAGGACTGTCACCTCCGTGACCTCCTTCTGCCCCTCTGTCGCTCTGCGCCTTGTCCTTTGTGCTTGGCTCTGCTCAGATTCTCCCTATCCTGCGACTAGAGTTTGACTATTGGCATCTCCTTCTCCTGCAAGCTTCATATCGTTCGGCCCTGTCTCGCATAACTCGGCTTGTCCTTCACCTGCATTAAGATTAATCGGGCTGACCCGGCCGACTTACGCAGTATCTCGGCTGGGTAATGCCTTGCTATTATCATAAGGGTCCTACTCTTTCATACCTCGGCCGACCTTTATAGGATTCGGCCGATTTAGAGTGTAACTCGGAAACTGGACGGGGAATCTCCTTTCGTCTTTCCCCCGTCCTTTCCCTATCCGGGGTCACCTCCCCAACATTAGTCCCCGAAGCTGGTACGGTCCTGCCTATAACTTCGGCCGGGCCGTATCAGTTTCACGATATTCGTTTCCCATTGTTTCCGAGTTATCTTTTTCTCGTTCGAGGTATCAGCACATCTTATCACGTACGCCTCGTCCTACGTGTCATACTCATCATTGTTTATCTAGTTTTTCGTTCCTCTATAGTGTTCACTGACAGGCTACAGTAATTACTGCGCCTGTCGCGTCGGTGCTGCGACGCCTCGTGTACCGTTTCCGTCAGGGATCCTGACCTTTTCTGTCATCGTGTGGTCGTTGGTGCGGTTCCACTTAGCGGCGCGCAATCGTGCCATGTACACGATCTACACAGATAACTGCCACACCCACGATCCCACTACTTCTCAGGCGGCGCGGTTATAAAGAGGGGCACGGGGCTAGGGGATTCACTTTCCCCCTCCACTTACTGGTGCCCTTCTTCTTCCTCTCGCCTCCATGTCCGTTCGTGTTTCCGCCGCCGTGCACCCATCTAGGTCTTCGACGGCAAGGCTTCCTCCGTACTACTCCGTTGACCTCGTCCCCGTTCGCTTGCTCCGGCGTCGTCGCCGGTGAGTTCATCCGGTCTTATCACCTAGGCTTTCCTCCAGACACCTCTGCTTTTCTTTAGTTCTGGCGCGGTGGTTCCTTCTCTGCTCCGCCGCCATTTTCGCGTAGAACCACGACGGGGCCTTGCAGTTCTAGGTTTCCCTCCGCCGCTATTTCTTCCTCCGTGAGTTCCTCCGGCGACCTCATGTCGAGCTCCGTCAGCGGTGCGCTCATTGAGGACGACGATGCTGCATCTGGGCCCGAGCGGGGCTCGTGGCAGGGCTCTTCCATCACCCGCCGAGAGGTTGAGTGGCTAATCAGAACTCGCCGGATTCCTGCCGAGGTAGCCTGTCGCTTACCCAGCAGCGAATCCTCTCTAGTTCTTAGGGAGGGCGAGTGCGTCGTCTTCATGTCACATTTCGCTCGCGGGTTTGGTCTCCCCCTCAGCGATTTCACTAGGGAGTTCCTCGATTACTTCGGCCTGCAGCCGCATCATCTTCCTGCTAATGCTATTGCGTCTCTTTCTGCCTTCATCTCTGCCTCGGAGGAATACTTCGGCCTATGGCCGTCTGTGCATGTTTGGTTGAAGTTTTTCCAGATTCGATCCAACGTCGTCCCCGACAAATCTCTTCAACCCTCCGAGAAGTTGCTCACCCAATGTGGAGCCGCGTCAATCACACCTCGGAGGAAATCCGAATTTCCTCGCGTTGCAGGTTTAGAATCGTGCAAGAAGTGGCATAAGTCGTTCTTTTATGTCAAGAACTCTGGGAATGAGGATAGGATTCGGCTCCCTTCTTTTTCCATTGGCCCTCCTTCCAAGAAGAACTGGACCTATAATCCGAGGAAGAGTCATGCTCTGGCCGAGGCTTTTGAGATTTGGCTGAAGGAACTGATCCGCTCCGGGCTATGCGGCGAGGATCTGATGACTACCTTCGTCAGCAGCCGGATCTGCCCATTCCAGAAACGCTCACACAACCTCTGCTATATGAGCGGTCCTCTCGATCCCAACCGAGTCTCGACGGTGGAGGTGGACAACTACCTTATCTTCAAGCACGTCCGGGCTATCTTCAAGACGGAGATGCCGGAGGACTGGGCCTGGGGATTGAAGCCGTTCACCCACGAGCATCCCCCTCCCAGAGTAAGTTCTTGTAGTCATGTTTTACCTTTTAATTGCATCTGTGTTTTATCTTGTTAATTTTTTCTATTTCTTCTCCTGCAGAGGTTTGAGGAGCAGAAGATTGAGGATGCCAAGATTTTGTCCCTCCCGTGGCCCGCGGATCGGAACACTCCGAACAGCAGGGAGCCAGACTCGGAAGAGTTCGTTCCCAAGTCGGATCTTGCTCCGGCTCGCGCCCGCGGCAAGACCCCGGCCCACGAGGAGGAAGGTGATTCGGAAAAGGTCCAAGTTCTAGAGGTAGTTGCCGCAATGCCAATTTCTTATGCATTTCCGGCTTCTACTTTCTCAGCTAATCCGGCCGGTCAGGTTCACAACGCCGAGCCTCTCGCCTCCCGGCCTCCTGTTACCTCGGGGAAACGTAGCGCCCCCGCTGGTGCCTCAGAAGCGGCTCCCAAGAAATGAATGAAGAAGTCAGCCCAGCACCCTCCGAAGCGCAAAACTATGCCCAGGGTTACTGGGTGAGTTGCTTTTGTTTGTATTTCTTGTTTCTCTCTTTCTGCTTTTTGACTTGATCTTTTTGGTCTTTGCAGGGCTCTTCTTTCTGTTAAGCCCAGCGGTCCTAGCATGACGAGTCGTACGACTCGGCCACCTTCTCCTCCGCCTCCTGAGGATACCAGAGTTCCGAGTCCTGCTCGCGTTGCCTCTCCTCCCGCTCCGAATCAAACGCCACCTCGCCAAGATGCGCCTGAGATTTCTCCTGTTGATGCCGATACAACTCGGCCAGTAGATATTCCTACTGAGCCTGCTGCCTCCTCCGTGAACCCCAACGTTTCTGCTGAGATTCCTTCGACCCCCACAGTCTTTACTGCGACACCGACTCCAGCCGAGGATACTAGTATCTCGGCGCCCTCTGGAACCGTAATCCCTCCGGCTCCCAAAGATGCCACTCAAAATGTCGAGGTACCGGCTCCTACCAACGCCTCTTGTAAAGAAACAAAGGTCGTCGTCACCAAACCTCCTTCATCCCAGAAAGGGCTTGCCACCTCTTCTCAGCCTACAATCGCCGATGCGCTGCGCAAAGGGGTTTCTTCTGCCAAGACTATTGTTACCCCGGCTGCCGATACACAGCTCGCTCTTCACAAGAGTCCCGCGGTGGCAGTGGCTACACAACACGTCCGAGGTAAAGTCCTAACTCGTACGGAGAGTGGGAACAACCTCGGCTCGTTGGTTGAGTATGCCAATAATTGGAATGCTGCTGATCAGCTCGAGGGCAATCCAAGCAGTCAGCCATTTCAACTCTCCGACATCAGCAGTCGCTTACATCTGGCTGCCAAGATCGTTCTTGACAGCGATAAGATGAATGAGGTAATTGTCTTTATCGACGTTTAATTCGTTATTCGAATGATATTATATATACTCTAGTCCCCGAAGCTTGCAACCGAATAATTTGTTATTCGTTTGGAAGTTTTATTAGGTTTAGCTTGGCTCAGTTTTGTCTTAGTGTTCGAATATCCATCCACCTAGATCTGAATTAAGCTTTGCTTGATTTGGGTCTGTCTGAGCTTCGAATCTCCAGCCACCTAGGTCCGAGTTAAGTTTCACTTGACTCGGATCTGTCTTAGTATTGACTATCCAGCCACCTAGATCCGAGTTAAGTTTTGCTTGACTCGGATCTGTCTTAGTTTTGAATATCCAGCCACCTAGATCCGAGTTAAGTTTTGCTTGACTCGGATCTGTCTTAGTTTTGACTATCCAGCCACCTAGATCCGAGTTAAGCCTTGCTTGACTTGGATTTGCCTTAGTTTTGAATATCCAGCCACCTAGATCCGAGTTAAGTTTTGCTTGACTTGGATCCATCTTAATTTCGAATATCTTATTATTATTTGTTTTGTTGCTTAGGTTGCGCATGACCGGCGGACCGCCGAATTCCAAAGGCTACTTTTTGCGATTAAAAAATTGCAAGATAAGTATGAGAAGGTCATTCCTGTGGTGAAGAAAGCTGGTAAGTCAACAAACTCTTGCATTTTATCCCTAAAGATCTTATTGTTTTGTACATGAGGCGTTGGCTCACTTTGCTGGTAAATAGGTAACATCAACAATCTTAACATCCGTCTTGAGAAGAAAGTCAAGGCCCTGGAAGGTTAGTTACTCTTTTACTTTACGTACTCCCATTTGAAATGTGCACTAGGTTTCTTTTAACTCTTTTGGCTTTGGTAAAGCCGAGTTACAAATTTTTGCAGCGTCTCATCAAGATTGCACACCCATGCCTGATATGATGCTGAATTTTTTAGAACAAGCCGCTACTCACTCGGTGCAGCTGAAGGATAAAGACGACGAGATAACTCGCTTGTGTGCCGAGGTGGAATCCCTCAAGCTCTCTCAGAAGTCTGAGTTAGAGAAAGTTGACCAGGAATTCTCCGAGGAGAAGAATCAGCTAGCTCTGCAATTGCAGAAAGATAAAGAACTCCTCGAGGCTGCCGAACTTAAGGCACGGACAATGAGCGAGGAGATCACTCGCTTTGAGAAAACCAAGGGTGACTGGGCGCAAGATCTTCAGAGAATGCTAACCTATATTCACCGTAAGCCTCTGACCGTGGCCGAGTTATCGTTTTCCCTTTCTTATTGTTGATCGACGTATTTTTCTTTTACGCAGATCATTTTCTAGAAGCTAAGCCTGTGAGTTCCAAAGCGGTGGTTAATGCTCGTGTGCGCCGAGGTGTTCCTGCTGATGCGAGCCCAGAGTACTCGATGGAAGATTTCTTGGTTGCTTTTGGCGCTGCTGTTGGTCCAATGAAGATTATGGGCAGGGACTTGGTGCAGGCAGCCATCCGGGCCTACCATGTTCTCTGGCCGAATACTTCTGAGACTCCTAATATTGATGAGGTCAAAGTATTGGTAGAAAGATTAATGGCATCTGAGAAACAGCTAAGTCTTTGGAGGGAATCTGCCGGACGAGCTGGTGCTGATATGGCTCTCACAGTCATTATGTCATGGTATGAGGATATCTCCATTGATACCTTGATAAATTTGCGCACTGGTTCCCGTTGGGTTGAGGATCTAGAATTTGTCGCTCTCCGGCAAGCTCGTGCCTTCCAGCTTGTTGAGTATGCAGACGTGCATAACTGGAATGAAGGGCCGAGTTTCCTTCCTAACCCGGAAGACGAGGTCGAAGTTGAGGATGCCTCTGATGATAACTCAGCCAAACAGGGCAAAGATGAGGGTGACTCGGCTACTTCTGGTGATTCTAGTTCGAGCTCGGATGGTAACGGCGACGCGCGATCCTCCTCCAAAGGTACTGGGCATTCCACAGGGCAAGATGACGTTCCTCAATAGCCTCGGGCTTCCCCCGAAGTCGCTCCTAGGTCTGTGGAGGGCGAGGCAACTTCGGCCGAAGTACCACCTACCTCAGAGTGCCCAGCTCCTGATCAAGTCGTTGCCTCTCCAGTTAAAAAACTCTAAGTCATTTCTTATCCCCGGTATGCCGGGCGTATGATGTGTGTCAAATATTTGTCCGTCTTTTTGTGCGGTATGAACCTCTTTTGCCTGTCTCCGCTGAGGCACACGTGGTTGTAATCGTTATCACTTTGTTTAAACTGATCCTTGTTTGTCCGAATCTTTGCTTTGATAGCCTTCAATTTTTTGAATTTGGAGTGTATGTTTGCCTTTTCCCTACCGTGGTTCAGCGTCCAATATTGCCTGACTTTGATAAACTTCACAACTTGACCACTGTGTTTTGGACTATTAATCTGGGTGTAAATCTCGAAGGCCGTATTTGGGGAGAGCGAAATAATATCACTCTGGGTGCCGAAGTTTGATACCCACTCTTGTAACAAGGGACAACCCATACTTAGAAATAATATAGGGTAGTCCCCGAGCCACTGCTCAAGGCACCAAGGTTTAATACATAAACCAAACTTAGAAACAATATAGGGCAGACCCCGAGTCACTGCTCAAGGTGCCGAGGTTTAATACATAACACAAAATCAAAAACAATATATGGCAGTCCCCGAGCCACTGCTCTGGGCGCAGAGGTTCAATACATAAACCAAATTTAGAAACAATATAGGGCAGTCCCCGAGTCACTGCTCAAGGTGCCGAGGTTTGATACATAGCACAAAATCAAAAACAACATATGGCAGTCCCCGAGCCACTGCTCAAGGCATCGAGGTTTAATACATAAACCAAACTTATAAACAATATAGGGCAGTCCCCGAGTCACTGCTCAAGGTGCCGAGGTTTAATACATAACACAAAATCAAAAACAATATATGGCAGTCCCCGAGCCACGGCTCTGGGCGCCGAGGTTCAATGCATAGCTGATGCTCCGTCCTGAAGCGTCACTTTACGATGTGTCGTAGACGACTCCTATGAGTAAAATGGACGAAGTAAAGCTACGTTCCATGGTCTTTTCGATTTTTCGCCGGCTTTGTCTGCCTTGTTCTTTCCTGGTGACTGAGCATCGATTAGGTAATACGCATCATTGTGCAATGCCTTGCTCACGATGAATGGTCCTTCCCATGGGAGCGACAATTTGTGCATGTCGGCCGTGCGTTGCACCTGTCAGAGAACCAAATCTCCTTCTTTAAACACTCTTGGATTCACCTTCTTGTTGTGATATCGTCGCAAGTCTTGCTGATAAATAGCTGATCTTGATAGCTCCAGCTCTCTGGCTTCTTCTAGCAGATCGACATCATCTTGCCGAGCTACTTCATTTACTTCAGCAGTTGTATACTGGGTAACCCTTGGCGAGTCATGTATTATGTCGGCTAGAAGCACAGCTTCTGCCCCATATAGTAGAAAAAATGGTGTATAGCCTGTTGATCTGTTTGGGGTAGTCCTGAGGCTCCATAGTACTGCTGGTAGTTCCTCGATCCAACACCCTGCCGACCTTTGCAGCGGTTCGACAAGTCGTGGTTTTATTCCGGACAATACTAGTCCATTAGATCTTTCTACTTGCCCATTAGATGCTGGGTGAGCCACCGATGCGACATCTAGTCTTATGTGCTTCTCTTGACAGAATCTAGCGAAGGCTCCTTCGGCAAAGTTTGTACCGTTGTCTGTAATAACACTGTGTGGGTAATCATATCTTAAGATAACATCTTTGAGGAATTTCACTGCTGTGGGCCCATCACACTTCTTTATTGGTTTTACTTCAATCCATTTTGTGAATTTGTCCACCATGACTAAGATGTGGGTCATCCCGCCTCGGGCCGGCTTAAATGGTCCCACCATATCTAAGCACCATACAGAAAATGGCCAAGTAATTGGTATCGTTTTTAACTCGGACGATGGCATATGTATCTTGCTGGCATAACTCTGGCAACCATTACATTTTTCGACCAGTTCTTTGGCCTCTTTCAACGCTGTTGGCCAATAAAACCCATGCCTGAATGCTTTGGCCACTAAGGCTCTGGACAAGGCGTGATGCCCGCATTCTCCTTGATGTATATCTAGGATAATCTCCTAGGCTTCCGCCGAGCTCACACATTTTTGCAACACGCTTGTGACGCTCCTTTTATACAGCTCATTGTTTATGATTGTATAATCTTTAGCTCTTCTCATTGTCTGTCTTGCCAATATCTCATTATTCGGCAAAATCGCATCTTTAAGGAAAGAGAATATGGGTTGCGCCCATGTTGGTGTGATTTTTTCTGGTGTAATCTCACTATCTATTTCCATATTTTCTGCCGACATAACTACCTCGGATTTCTCCATATTCATCCTTGCATCAGCCGGCTTCATTTTTGGAAATTCCGGGTTACATTCCTTGTCAATTTCCATCGGCACATTATCTTCTCTTGATTTTGCCGGAATGAAGATGGATTCGGACTCTGGAGATGGTGTTATTGATGGCTTCCTCAGGTGCTCTAGGGCGATACCTGGGGGAATTGACTGTCTGGTTGATCCGAGTTTTGACAATGTGTCTGCGGTGTCGTTTTCTGCCCGAGGTACATGATGAAATTCACATCCATCGAAGTATCCACTGATTTTTTGCACATGAAACCTATATAAGGCCATATTGTCATCTAACGCATCCCACTTGCCTGAGACTTGTTGTACTACTAGATCTGAATCTCCGTAGCACAAGATTCGGCGTATGTCAATCTCTTTCGCCACCTTCAATCCATGGACGAGTGCTTCATATTTGGCTACATTGTTTGATGTGGCAAAATGTATTTGCAACACATATCTCAACTGATCTCTTTTTGGCGAGGTTAACACTATTCCTGCCCCCAAACCATTTCTTAGTTTGGAACCGTCGAAGTGCATCATCCAATAATTCGGATCTGGCAATGGTTGCTCATACTGTACCTTGGCCCAATCCACGAAGAAGTCGGCCACAGCCTGAGATTTGATTGCATCTCGCCTATCGAATTGCGGAGCATAAGGTGACAATTCAATTGCCCATTTTGCTATTCGGCCACTTGCATCTTTGTTGCTCAATATGTCGGCTATGGGTGCTTCACAGATCACTTTGATGGGGTGCTCTTCGAAGTAATGTTTAAGTTTCTTTGCTGACATGTACACCCCATAGGCCATCTTCTGATAATGTGGGTAATTTTGTTTTGAGGCTGATAGTACCTCGCTTAGGTAATACACCGGCCTTTGTACTGATTTATCATCTTCAATTCACTCTACCACGATCACAGCGCTTACTACTCTGTTCGTGGCGGCTATGTAAAGTAACATAGTCTCTTTCGACAATGGAGAAGCCAAAACTGGCGCTGTGACCAACATCCTTTTCAATTCATGGAATGCATTGTCTGCTTGTGGTGTCCAAATGAACTTATCAGATTTTTTCATCAATTGATAAAGTGGTAGTGCTTTCTCTCCCAGCCGACATACAAATCGGCTAAGCGAGGCTAAGCAACCTGTGAACTTCTGTACGTCATTCAGACATCTCGGCAATTCCATCCTTTCCACTGCTTTTATCTTAGTTGGGTTGGCCTCTATACCTCGGCTAGATACGAGAAAACCGAGCAGTTTTCCTGCAGGCACATCGAAAGTGCATTTTTCCGGGTTAAGTTTCATTCGGAACCTTCTCAGGTTCGCGAAAGTCTGTCGGATATCATCCAGTAGCGTTTTTCTTTCTTTGGTTTTGATAACCACATCATCTACATACACTTGTACATTCTTTCCTATCTGGTCATGTAGACATTTTTGCATACATCTCTGATACGTTGCCCCCGCGTTACGCAGGCAGAATGGCATGGTGCGATAGCAATAAGCCCCGTACGGGTAATAAATGCAGTCTTTATTTGATCGGCCGGATTTAACGGTATCTGGTGAAAACTAGAATACGCGTCTACAAATGACAATAGTTCACAACCAGCGGTAGAATCAATGACTTGGTCTATTCTAGGTAAGGGAAATGGATATTTTGGACACGCCTTGTTCAGGTTCGTGTAATCGATACACATTTGCCACACAATGGCTACATTTGGATCATCCTTCTTCTTTTCCACCAGCACCGGGTTCGATAGCCAATCCGGATACAGCACCTCCATGATGAACCCGGCCGCAAGGAGCCGAGCTATTTCATCCCCTATTATTTTTCTCCTGTCTTCGGCGAAGCGGCGGAGAGGTTGCTTCACCGGCCTTGCTCCTGGCCTTACATTCAGAGAGTGCTCAGCCAACTCCCTCGGCACACCTTGCAGATCCTGAGTTGACCATGCAAAGATATCCCGATTCTCACAGAGGAAGTTGGTGAGCTCACTTTCCTATTTAGCATCTAGGCCGGCACCAATGGTGACGGTGCGCTCTGGGAACTGCTCATCTATCTAGAACTTTTTTGTTTCTTTAGTTGGCTGAAAGGAGACACTTCCATGTGGGTTGGCTAATGCCGGCATATTCAGTTGTGCCGACTGAGCGAGGGCCGCTACCTCCTGAATCCTTCTTTTTTCTCTTGCTATTACCAATGACTCGGCCAGATTTGATCCGGCTGAAGCACATTCCATTGACTTCCTGTAATCCCCTGCTACTGTTATCACCCCTTGTGGTCTGGGTAACTTCATTTTCAGGTAAGTTATGTGGCAGCTGCCCATGAATTTGGCCAATGTTGGCCGTCCGAGTAGAGCATGATAGCAACTCTCTAGATCCACCACTTCAAACTCTAGATTTTCTACTCTGTAGTTATCTCTTGTGCCGAATAACACATCCACTCGAACCTTTCCAATGGTTTCGCATGAAAGCCCTGGTACTATCCCATGGAATGTGGTCCTCGTGGATTGCAGCATGTTCTGCGATATTCCGAGTTTATGCATTGTATCTTTGTACATGATATTGATACTGCTCCCATTGTCAATGAGTACTTTTGAAAATTTCACATTAATGCTTGGTCCGACATATGTCGGATCTAGCACGAGTGCATACGATACCGGACTCGGCATTATTTTGGGGTGATCCTTTATGCTCCAAGTTATTTCTTGATCTGACCAAGGCACATATCTTGGTACTGCCGGCATAACTGCATTTACTTCCATATGCCGGCGTTGTATACTTTGCCTGTCTTGCTGCTCTGTTATGAACACGCAATATGATTGATGATGTTCTCTGTAATCATTGCGTCCATTACTTCCTGGATTTGTCCTTCCATCCGGACCCTGGTTTATCACTTGATGCACTGCATCTCTTCGGTCCGAGTTTTCATACCTCGGGGGAGGAGGTGGTAACATCAGTTGATGTGCATTTGCTCCAGTCAACTGTGGCTGATGCTACTGATGTGCCTGGAGGGACGTTGCTTGCACGCCTGTGGGGTTACCCATTGCATTTTTCATCCAGGCACACTGGCGAGTTGTATGATTGGCCGGCCTGGCCGGGTTTGACGTGTGAAATTTACACGGCTGATCTAACATAGACTCAAACGTGTACTTCGGCCTCTCCTACCATTGCTTCTTTTGCTCTGGTGTCCACTGTCTTTTCCCTTCATTCCTTGGTGTCCATTGCTGAGGACCGTTCTTTTGCCGCTGATTGTTTCTGTGACTCGGCTGATCTTGCACTACTGCTGCCACCTGAGTTGAACCATATCTATAATCTGGTCTTTCTTCTCTTCTTCTTCCTCTGAAATCATTGCGCCTGGATGACCCGGCCACATCTCTTGCATATTGATCTTGATGTTCCCGATGATCTGCTGACATTAATTCTGGTTGCGTCGGATCTCCCAACGCATAGGAATCCGCCATCCTGATGGTTTCTGCCAATGTGGTTGGCATATCTCTTTGCAGTCGCTTCCATAATACACTGGCATAGCGGCATCCTTGGGCGAACCAAGCTATTGCCTGTGATTCTATAACTCCCTCGCACGAATTCCTCAGGTTACACCACCGAGTTAAGAATTCTCTGTCTGTCTCATTCGGCCTTTGCTTGCACATGGCTAGCTGTTGCAGCCTGTTTGGCCTCTTGTAAGTACTGGTGAAGTTGGTAACGAACATTTCTTCAAAATACAACCAATAGTTGATGCTGCCTGTTGGCAGGTTATTCAGCCATACTCTAGCTGGTCCTTCCAACATTTGCGGGACATATCGCACTGCCCATCGTAAGTTTCCGCCAGCTATTTTTACAGCAGTGGCATAATCGATCAACCAATCATGTGGTTTGGTGCTCCCATTATATGTTTTTGTGCCCCTTGCCAGCTGAAAGTTCGGCACAGGCGGCTCGCCCATGATCCATGGTCCGAATCATGTCGGACCTGGTGGACCCTGTTCTTCTAACAGCTCGGATCGGTATAGCCGGTCCAGCTTTACTCTAGCATCACTTGACGACAAATCTCTGTACAGAATTCTTTCCTGCATTCCATAGTGGTTATTTCCACCATGAATCGCATATTCCATCTCGGAATAACCATCATTATACCTCTCGTTCACCTGATTGTGGCGAGCTGGTCTCACTTCTCTTTCCTGCCGAGGTTCATGTCTCGGCTGCGGGTTGGGTGGCGGTTCTCTTCTACCTTCGGTCGGGATGTTGTTCTCAAGATTCCCTCTTCCGAGTTCTCCTCTTCCGAGATCTCCATTGCCTCGGCTTCTGCTGCCTTTCTCGGCACGGCCGGGGTTTCTCTCGCCACTGTTACCTCGGCTTCCATTGCCTCTGTTTTCATTTGCTTTTACGGCTATCGCCGGATCATATGGAACAATTTGCTTATTTCTCTTTCCCAAAGTTACCGCTCTGTCCTTTCGTGCATTGTTTCCGGGCAAAGATGCTGCTGCCACAGATTAGGCAGGTGCTGCACCAGCCGAGTGAACCATTCGCGAGGCACCTGGCCTTGTCGGGTCTGCCCTGAGCATCTCTTCATTCTGCTGGTTCGCAATGCGCACCAGCTCATTCACTCTTTCTTGCTGTTTCTGCCGGGCTTCGCCGGTCAATCCTTCTAACTCTAACGCAGCGGCGTTTGCCGCCCTCAGGTTCTTTGCCGGGGTACTGTACCTCGGCAAGCCTAGATCAACTGATTCTGCCCTATGAGCATCAGGCTCCTTGTTGATATCATCTATGAGGTTCTTTCCTCTTAATCTCAACTCGTCAACCCGCTCGGGGGCAACGTCAAGCTTGTTTGCCCTGGCATATTCTCGCATGGTCCTGTTTAAGGACTCCCGCAAGGCCGACACCTTTTTTGCCTCTACCAGCACTTTCTGCCTGGTCTCTTCTAACTCTGCCTGAGCATTAGCCGGATCAAGTATCGGCGCTACAGGTGTAGTCATATTATCTATAGTTGCCTGGAAAATGTTTTCTGGTCTTTCCAGAGGTGGCCCTCTTACCCTTGGTGCCTTTGGGGTTGTCTCTTACATCTCGACCTGGTTGGCCGCTGAAGGAATTACCTTGGTGGGTTGTGGAGCTGTCTGCTTGGGAGCCACCTGCACACCCGTCGTCGGATGCCTGCTTGATCTGGCGCCTGCTGCTCCCGCCTGCACCCCAGCTGCGACCATCACCTCGACGCTGCTGACAGGGCGCACTCCGCGCGGACTGTTTGCAGCGCTAAGGGGTGGTTCTCCTGCAACAACAACCTGGTGAGGATAAACGCCGGAGACGTCGACGCCGACGTAGATCTGGTGCATGCCCAAGTCAATGAAGACGCCGTTGCGCAGAGGAGTTTTTCCCTTGAAGTTTCCTGTGTTGTCGCTGACGTAATCACAGAGATCAAGTCTCCGGACTAAGCCAGAGACAATGCGCTCGCCAGTGTTGATGAAGTTTCCCGTCCGGATCATGACTCCAGCTAGCACTGCTGCTCGCCCCACGGTGGGTGCAAACTGTCTTGGTGGTGGCACGGCAGATGCCATGGGTAGGCTAAAGTATGGGGCCAATGGATGCTAGAGGGATCTGGGGAGGGAAGATGTAGTTGATTCTACACACAGAATACTAAGGCAAAGATCTTTATTTCTCCTTCCTTGGGCTACAAGTGCTCCTTGAGCTGTGTACAAGTAGAGAGGAAGAACTTTACCAGCCTAACGGTGCTAATGAGACGATTCCCTTCTCAGAGTCCAAGCCTCTCCTTATAAATGAGAACCTTGGGCTCCTCTAGGGCTGACGTGGCAAGCATATTCGAGGAATATGCTTGTCCCAATATAGTAACTCGGCGGCCTCCTTTCTGTGTCGCCCTTCTAACGACGGCAATGTTCCAGAGGACCCCACCTGCATGCCTCAGGCTTCAGGACTGTCACCTCCGTGACCTCCTTCTGCCCCTCTGTCGCTCTGCGCCTTGTCATTTGTGCTTGGCCGCTCTGCTCAGATTCTCCCTAGCCTGCGACTAGAGTTTGACTATTGGCATCTCCTTCTCCTGCAAGCTTCATATCATTCGGCCCTGTCTTGCATAACTCGGCTTGGCCTTCACCTGCATTAAGATTAATTGGGCTGACCCGGCCGACTTACGCAGTATCTCGGCCGGGTAATGCCTTCCTATTATCATAAGGGTCTTACTCTTTCATACCTCGGCCGACCTTTATAGGATTCGGCCGATTTAGAGTGTAACTCGGAAACTGGACGGGGAATCTCCTTTCGTCTTTCCCCCGTCCTTTCCCTATCCGGGGTCACCTCCCCAACAGCGCCGGCGAGACAGAACCCTAGCGCGGCAGGTGGGGGTCGTGGGAGGATCACCAGGGCTCAGGCAAGGGTCAGCGATGGGGGCGAACGACGAAGTCGATGACGACGGTTCTCCTGGTACCGGCAGCTTCTCCTGGGGCGGCTCCAATTGACGGCTCCCTTCTCCTCTAGCAGCGGCGGGCTCCGGCCAAATTCCGGCGATGCGCTGCTCGCCTTGCTCTGGGAGTGAGGTGGGTTGGTTCTGAGGGAGAGGGGAGTGAATTGGTGTGAAGAAAACGAGCGGTGGAGGTCTCTATTTATACTGGCTGAAGGGGACCGACAGGTGCGGGCTGAGCTCGTCGTGGTCGACGGCACAGAGGGCTAATGGCATGGGCGACGGTAGGGGGCGGTGTTGTGCTCCCTAGCAAAGCTCAACGGCGTGGTGGCGAGGCGTGGGTGGTGTTGATTGGTCGGAACGCGTCGATGCTCTGGGCGGGTCCGATGACAATTTTAATATCTCACAGCGCGCATGGTCCGCGCTGCGGCGAATGGGCATGTATGCAGGGTTACTGGAGCGATGGTGATCACGCACGCATGCGGCAAGGGCGGCGCGCGGTCTGTGGGTGCTGGTCGAGGGTGGCGCACTGGCGCGCTCTCGGCTCGCACGCAGAGAGGTTTGGCATGGTCTTGTCGTGTGGTCCAGGGGATGGCAGTGCTCGGGGCTGGGACGGGGAGTGGCGGTGGACGGTGGAGTGCCTGCTATATATGCTTTCTAGGCTTGGTGCTTCTCCTAGCTTGCTGTCGACAATGGGGTGGCAAGGTGAGGCTCGGCATGCTTGCCTTAATGGCATGGTCTGGTATACAGTGAGCTAGAGGGGTTAAACAAGTTAGATGATCTACTGAGGGTGTAGAGTGAGCTAGATAGGGAACAAGTTAGTCCAAAATTACTGCACACTATAGTGTTTGATGTTTGTTTGATTTCTATCTGCAAGGTGTTTGATAAAATGGCCGCAAGAACTTTGAATTTGAATTTTGGATTCAAACTTGGTGGTTTTGCTAGGCACATACTAGGGAGTGTCTGGTTAGTTGGATTAGTCAAGGGGCACTGGTTTGGTTGGGTTTTGAAAATGGGTGGTCTTCGCATATGATAAAGATTCAATTTTTAATTGCGATTTGAATGAGGTTGCCAAATGTTTCTGCAAGTTTGAAAGGTGGGATTTGATTCACTTTTACCTGTTATATCAAGGGGTGAAAAGCATTGGGAAAGATTCTATTTGAAATATTGGACTAGAAACACTCAAAGTGACCTAGTGAGCAAGATTGGCATGACCATTTGCTTTATTTGATATGTTTTTGATTTTATCTTTATTTGTTTATGCATGGAAATGTTTTATATGATGTTATTTTCCTTTTTAAACTATTTCTTGCTATTTAGGTTATTCACACAAGATCATTCATGCATTTATAAAATCATCACATTCACACATGTATTCATATGTTTTAAATTGATCCAAGTTTTTTGTTAACCCTAATTTTAGTGATTAGAGTTTGATGATCATTGTTTTATATTTTTGGGGATGTTACATTTCCCCAAGAATATTTATAAGAGTTATGGCTTAAATTCAATTGAAAATATTGAGGGCATCAAAGTAGGAGAAATATATTGTCCCATACCACAAGAAAATTATGAAACTATTTTTATTGGGACTATTGCTATCAATATTGAGGTAACATAATCATTTAATGAAATGCAAAGTTTTGTTTCATAAGAAATTGTTTTGGTAACAATACTTGATCAACCTTGTTAACAAAGGGATTTTAATGAACAAAACAATGTTTTCACCATGATTATCTTTGCTCACCCTTATTTTCTCTACTCCAATGTTTGCTCTTTGCATTGTTTGTCTTAGTTTTGGTAGTTGCTTGCTTTTTAGAGTGTCTTAGAACTTCTGTAGTTTTTGCTTTGGTTTGCTTTTGCATCTTTCCAAAATCTTTTTTGCGAGAAAAACAATTTTCATTACCTGAAAATTGCCTAAAAATAAAGTTTTCCGAAAAATTCCAGAAAATTCATATTAAATTTTTTGTCCGAAAAAGGGGCAGAGTGGCACCTGGAGTGACCCAGGGGGACCCACCAGGCAGGCAGACCCCTTGTGGCGCGGCCAGACCAGGGTGGCTCCTGGCCCTGGTGTGGGCCACCCCTGGCCCTCCACTTAGTCTCCTTCCTGCCACTTCTTTCTCTCTCCCAAAAACACTGGAAATCTTCGCATAACTCGAGTTCTTGCTGTTCTTGCTCCCAATTTTTTATCTCCTTGCTCAGCCCATCTTTGCTGCTGATTTTTGGAGGGATTGCTCTCCGGTATGTGCCTCCTCTGCTTGTCCAATTAGATTTTTTCTTGGTGTATTATATCTTGAGTATTTTGCTACTATAGGTGACAGGTTATGTGTGTTTGCATGCTTTTTCTATGCTTATAGAATTCATTTTATGCATGTTTAGCCCTCTTGCTAGTCCCTATAGTAGTTCCCCATCATTTATTAACTTGGAAATCACTTGGTTTGATGTTTACCTTAAAATTTTAGAAAAAGGGATATGGACAACCATACTTTTGGAGAACTGTTTGAAAGAGATACACCTAGTAGTTCAAGGCCTTCAAGATCAGCCTCTCAATTTAGTCCATCATACAATGAGGATCTTATTGCCCCGCACTTTGGCAATGAGGGAGATGATGGAGATGCGCACCCATCTACCTTCCCTTGTTTTGCATTTTTGCAAGCTGTAGGGATCCTCGATGATTTTTTAATTCTTGTTCAGAGGGTTCAAAACAAATCCATTTGCAAAAGGTTTTACTCAAAAATCATTTTTAGAACAATTTTTATACTCAAAATAGTCCTACAAATGTTTCTGCAAAAACACCTAATTTTTTAGAAGCAAATGACCAAACCATGGCCATAGTTGCAAAGGTTTCATTTTTCTGAATCCATTGATATAAAGTTTGTAAATTTTGGACTTACAGATCAAAAGTTATAAATTTTTCAAACTCAAACATCTAATAGATCAATTTTTGTTTTTAAAACAACAACCAGGCCACGTGTCTATTTCTAATTTGCTCATACCGTTTCGTTTGGATTGAGCAACGTGGGCCGCATGATTTAAAGGAAATCGCACGGCATAGATCAGCTCATACCTATTCATTTAAGTGAGTTGTCTCAGCCACAGGATCTAAATCTAATGGTCTTAAGAGCATTGACCAAGATCTGGCGGCGCTGGTGACGGTGAGCGGCGGAGGCGCGTTGGACGGTGACGTTCCGGCTAATTCAGAAAGCAAGGAAGGGGAAGGAGGGGCTCACCGGGTTCACAGGAGCGTGATGTCAACACCCAGATTTATAATCCCAGATGCCTGTTATGCCATACATCGCAATCCCAGGATTACCATTTTTGCGAGACATAACAGATTGGATATCACAGTACATCATCCATTACAAACCATACATAAGGTCTTAAACAAATAAGGATCTCATGATCCAGTTCTTAATACAAATCAAGGAGCGGAATAATGTAATAATAATGATAGCATGGGCGAAGCTCCATCTTCATGGTCACAGGCAATGCTGACGATGGGAGATGATCCTAGTTATCGTAACCTTCCTGCGGTCCATCTGATACTCCTCTTCATAGTCTGGCCATGGGAATAGCCAGGGACAAAGCCATGAGTACTCTTTAAGTACTCGCAAACTAGTACTAACAAGTGAAGTGGTTTTGAAATAGGAAGTACTAAGCTCTAGGGTTATTTTGCAAAAAGACAGATATACCTCTACTAAGTTCTGAAGCAAATAAAGCTAGTTGAAAGTTTTATAACACCTAAGTGGGAACTTGAATTTCATTTCACAACTTTGTTGTGGTCAAGTCAAAGTCACAAATCATTTCATAAGTCATTTTGAAAACATCTGACGACGGAACAGTATGGCCACTCCAACTGTCCATAACCGTGGACGCGGCTATTCGAATAGTTTAACACTCTGCAGAGATTGTACACTTTCACCACAACATTCGATACATCCATCAGGAACAATCCTAAATTCACCATACTCAGTCTGTGGATAATCAATCCTAACCTTTCAATTACACGCCCAAGTATAGGCACCTCTCCTGTCAGTTTGGCCTCCCAACCATGACCAACTATCATCTTGGGTACTGCACAGGTGGACAATCTTCACAAGGTAGCCTCAGCTCAGACCTTGGCCGCAAGGGAACCCATACTAAGGTATATAAATTTCTAGTCAAGCCCTACCCAAATTTCGGGTATTGTGGTTGTACGGTAAAATTGGAATGGTATCGCATCCAGACAACCATCAGTTTTGTAAAGGGCTAAGGCTCGTGCCTTAACATTTTCATCATCAAAATCATCTGGTGTTTGAGAACACATGTCAAAACAGTTCAGTAGACTTACTCATCATTTTAAGGTTTTCATAACCATTTTCACCAAGTATTCCCATCTAAAGTTGATCCAGTTTTATGCTTTAGCACTAGCATCTATAAGTGGGGGTAAATACTAATGATGGGTAATAAACAAGTGGGAATTGGCTAAGTTCAATCTCATGCCTGAGGATGACATCAAGATTATCTAACCTAGGTCAAGTTTTATACTCTTTATGCTACCTTCAAATATCTTTCTAATAAAGATTATATAACCTAGGTCAAGTTTTATACTCTTTATGCTACCTTCAAATATCTTTCTAATATCTACAAGTAACCAAGTAAACTCAAATAAAATCTTTGATAAAGAAATAAAATACTAATCTTTCAAGTAAAACTAGGATGGGGTGTCAAGTGGTGTAAGCTTGCAAGTAAAACTTGCATGGTGTAGCTTGCTAAGATAGTATTATAAGCTTGCTAAGTTGCAAGTGTTAGCTTGCTCAGTTAATAGCTTTCTAATTCAACTAGTAGTATTAGGCTTGCCTTATGCAGAGCAGTGGTTAAAGTTTACCTCGGCTTCTTCCTCGTAGTATCCTCCTTCCTCCTCGTATCCTTGGTCGGTACTATCGTCTATAAATAAATACGGGGTACACAATCACCAAACAATACTTAACTATTTCTATTTATCACACAAAGTTTCACACTAGATGATCTAGCATCATCACTATTATCACAAAGATTAAAGCACTTATCTTATTTATTTTATTTTAGAAAAGTAATTTTTACTCATTAAAAAACTACTTAAGATTTAATATTCACCAACTCAAACATGGGATCATGTTGACACATGTCATCACCACATATTTCAGTACTTGGGAATGTGATTTAAATTGGCGTCACAATTTAATAAGGTTTAACCTTTTATTTTAATTAATTAAAGTGACTAGAAATGCCTATGAGGCATTATTTTATTACTTGATCATTATTTCTGCAAGTAACCCTATATATTTTTATATATTCTGAAAGGTATGGTTAAATGTGATTTTTGAGAGTTGGAACCAACTCAAAAGCTCTTATGGTTGAATTTTGAAAAATGTTTGAATGCATAAAAGCTTCTGCCTTGTTATTTTTACCATGGGTGATCTACAAATCTAAATGGTTTTAATCCAACGGGCTTGGATTAAGCACTCTAGTACCTTTCTAACAAAATTGGTTTCATCAATTTTGGTTCAGTGAATCGTGTTGGGTTGATTTTTGAATCTAGGTACAGAACTGAGTTTGAAATTAAATGAATAAACCTAAGTTTGAATTAATGGGTCGCGTGGGATGTTTAACTGGGCCGGCCCACTACGCACAGCGTGCGTGCAGGCTGGTTAAGTGAGCGACCCCATTGAGATAGCGAGTGGCAAAGCGGTACGGGGTGATTAGGGCCGCACGATCTAACTCTAATCCAACGGCTACGGTTCATCGTCCACGTCGGGCAGCGCCGGCAAGACAGAACCTTAGCGCGGCCAGTGGGGGTTAGTGGGGGCTCACCGGGGCTCTGGTGATGGTCGGCGATGGGGGCGAACGACAAAGTCGACGACGGCGATCCTCCTGGTACAGGCAGCTCCTCCTGGGGCGGCTCCAATCGACGGCGCCTCTCCTCCTCTGCAGCGGAGAACTCCGGTGAAATTCCGACCACCTAGTGCTCGCCTTGCTCCGAGAGTGAGTGGGTGTGATCAATGAGAGGTGGGGAGTGAGATGGTGTGCTCAAGTCGAGCGGGGGTGGCCTCCTTTTATAGTTGCTGAAGGGGACCGACGGTCACGGGTGGAGCTCGTCGTGGTCGCCGGCATAGTGTGCTATTGGCATGGAAAAAGGTAGGGGGCGGTGCTGGGCTCCCTGGCGAAGCTCATTGGCACGGTCACGCGGCGTGGGGCAGTGCTGAATAGTCAGAACGTCGGGGCGCTCTGGGCGGGTCCGACGGGGATTTTAATGGCGCACAGCATGCGTGGTCCGCGCGGCGGCGAACGGGGCTGTCTGGCGTGTTACTGGGGTGCTGGCGATCACGTATGCAAGCGGCAAGGGCGGCGCGCGGTCTGTGGTCTGGTGTCACGTGCGGCGCTCTAGCACGCTCTCGGCTCGCACGCAGAGAGACTGGGCGCGTGCTTGGCGGGTGGTCCAGGGGCTGGCAATGCTCGGGGCTGGGATAGAGGGTGGCGGTGGATGGTGGTCAGTGCTCCAGACAAGGTTGGCAAGGCTAGTGCTTCCTCTAGCTCGCTGGCGACATGGGGTGGCAAGTTTGCTTTCGGCATGGTCACCATTGATGGCTAGGCTTGCTCACAGTGGTGCTAGATATTGTTAAAGGGGCTAGATGATATACTAAGGGCTTGCTGCAACCAGAGAGGGAACAAGGTTGGCCAAATTCACTGCTGCAAATAGTGTTTAATGTTTTGTTGTTTGCTGATCACAAGGTGTTTGATGAAATGGCCGAAACAAATTCAAATTTGAATTTTGGATTCAAACTTGGTGGATTTCCTAGACACATACTAGGGAGTATTGGGTTAGTTGGATTGGTCAAGGGGCACTGGTTTGGTTGGGTTTTGAAAAGGTGTGATCTTCACATATGTTAAAGATTTAATTTTGAATTGTCATTTGAATGGGGTTGCTAAATGTTTCTGTAAGTTTGAAAGGTGGGCTTTGATTCACTTTTACTTGGTCTTGCAAGGGGTGAAAAGAATTGGAAAAGTTTCTGTTTGAAATCTTGGACTAGAAACACTCAAAGTGACCTAGTGAGCAAGATTGTCAAAAATGACCATTTGCCTTATTTGATTTTTTATTTTCTCTTGATTTGTTTCTGCTCTGAAATGTTTTAGATGATGTTATTTTCATCCTTAAACCATTCCTTGCTATTTAGGTTAATCACACAAGTCCATTCATGCATTCATCAAATCATCACATACACACATGCATTCATTTGGTTTTTATTTAATCAAATTTTTTGTTAACCCTAATGTTAGTGATTAGAGTTTGATGGTCATGATCAATATTTTTCGGATGTTACAAACCTTCCCTCCTTAAAAAAAATCTCGTCCCGAGATTTCAAAAGGAAGAAAAAAAGATTACCTAGGATTTAAAGAGAACGGGAAACTCCGTCCTGATGTGATCTTCTCGCTCCCAGGTAGCTTCTTATTCAGTGTGGTTCTGAAAGCTTCCTCCAAAATACACGATGGGTACTTCGGGATACGTCAGATCATCGTTGATCTCTATGGTCTGGTGATCAATGTTCTTGAAAACTTCGGTCTTCTCCGGAACTTCAAGGCATTTGCGAAGTAACGATATATGAAACACATTGTGCAATGCTGACATTTCCTCTGGCAGTTCCAATTGATATGATACTTCTCCTCGATGATTCATAATCTTGAAGCGTCCGATTGACATGGTTATACCCTACGGGTACATGATCTCAGCATACCTGGTCCAGCCCAAGGAAGGCCCACGGCAGATGTACGCCGGCCCATGAAGATTTTCGGGTGGTCAAGGCCCATGACGCCTTCGGATCCTTGGAGAGCAAGAGTAGAGTAGATAGGAAATTCAAAGGGGTAAAACCCTAGAACCTGTAACCGACTAGGTCTATGCCCGGGACCTGCCTGAGTCTATATAAAGGCTAGGAGGGCACGACCTAGATCTCTCTCTCTCTCATACTTTCGCATACACACCTCCACGCCAGATCGAATCTGCGCACCCCTGTAACCTTCTGTTCCGCCGTAATCAAGAGCAGACAAGCAGGAGTAGGGTTTTCCCTCCGGGGGCCTGAACCTAGGTAAACCTCGTGTCCCCGTGTTGCTTGTTTGCTAACCGTTCCGCGATCTCCAGCATCCCCATCTTCTCCAAAACCCAAGTCCATAACAATGGGCATTGATGAGATCAAACCTCGTCAATTGGCGTCGTCTGTGGGAACTAGGGACGCTGATTGTGCGATCGTGACAGTCCCAACCCGAACGATCTACAACTCTGCAGCGACAGAGAGCCACGTCCTCTTCGGTGCTTTCGACTTCACCGCCCACTCGCCGGCCACCATGAAGGACTTCGAGCCCGTAGGCGACGGACTCGAGATCCTATTCGGGAGCTTCTGCTTCTAGGTGGGTCAGACTGGCATCCTCCGCCTCCCTGAGCGGGTGCCCCTACCATCGATCAGGCCCGCTTCATGGGCTCCACACCCTGTGCTATGCACATTGTCATCAACAGATGAATCCTACGACAGCAGCAGCTGAAACTCCAATCTGTGCGATCCGCCATCGGATGAAGGGACCTACGGTTCCGGATCAGAAAGTTGCGGCAGCAGTGGACCAATCTATGAGCGCTACCAATGCGCCGTAGTCATGCAGAGCGACGTGGATCAACAACCACCCAACCCGCCGCCCAACTCGAACCCCAACCCGCAGGACAGAAACGGCGGGAACAGAAGAAGCCAGTCCCCCCACCCGAAGGAGAGGACAACGGCCACGTCATCCGCCTCAACAAGGAGGGATGGGCCCAAGCACTCGCCGCCGTGGCGGGCAGCACAGTCTTGCCTGCAGACGCCTCACGAGAACTACTGATGGCATACCACTTCCTCCTCATCGAGGAGCACAAGAAACAAGTCAAGATGCAAGAAACGCTTGACAAACGCAACAAGCAGCCTCTGAGTCCAGCGCGCGACGAGCTGTGCTCTACGCCATGGGCCCCGGCTCTAGCACGAATGGCAACCAAGGAAACAAGCACCGCTCTCGGGTGGAGAACATGGATCCCAAGGAGCGCCGTGAGGTGACCCGAACTCTCCACACATCCTTCATGGAGATGGACGCCGACGGCAACGTCATCCCGAAAACGCCGCAAGCTGCGGTCATGGCAGCCACTACGTATCTCGCGGCCCACCCACCTCCGGAGGAGGACCTGAAAAGAGCCATGCATAAGTCCGCACTTACCGGACTTGGACTTGTCAGAGTCGTGCTCCACCAGGAAGCTCCTGCGGAGCCGAAGAAGAAAGGTCCGGCCAGGCACGACCGTAGCCCCACCCCTTCATCCGAAGAAGAAGAGGAACACGACCTTCCTCGAAGGAAGAAGAGCTCGCGTCATCATAACTGCGACTACAACGCCAGTGACGCGCTCACACCGCGCAAAATAGACAAAGCGCGAGCCAAGCGCGCATGCTCGTCTGAATCCGAGATGGACGAAGACGAAGGAGAACTTTGCGGGGCCCGATGCTTTAGCAGATCTGTTCGACGAACAAAGATGCCGCGTAATTTCAAACTCCCTTCGGATACTCCAAAGTTCGACGACACGCAAGACCCAAAGGCATGGCTCAGCGACCATCTGTCATCCGTCAAGCTGCACGGCGGCAACAAAGAGACCGCCATGCAATGCCTTCAGCTGCAGCTGATAGGCGCAGCCCGGATCTGGCTTAGCAGCCTATCCTCAGGGTCCATACGAAGCTGGGAGGAGCTGGCTTACAGCTTCATCCGAAACTTTAAAGGCACTAGCAAGAGGCCCGCCTCAATCGAGGAGTTGCGAGCCTGCACTCAAAGAACGGGCGAATCCGTTCGCTCGTACATACTACGCTGGTCCAACACCAAGAACTCCGCAGCACACATCTCCGAAGAAAGGGCCATCGACGCCTTCAAGGACGGCGTCAAGCGCCAGGACTTCAAGGAGGAACTCGGGCGCGTCAAGCCCAAAACACTCGACCACCTCATGGATATCGCCAACATGTGGGCCGACGGCGAAGATTCCGTCCACCGAGCACACTCGGAAGAAGAAGACGACTACGGCCGACGACGGGAGCGCCGTAGCAAGAGAAGATCGCGCGTCTACAACGATCGCGACGGACCCGACATGGTCGCGGCCGGCTACGCCGACCGCCGCAACGACGCCAACCACAACAGCAGAGGATACCGCAGAGGAAACTTCCGCGATGGTGGACGCCCAGCACAGTCGTGGCAGCGCCGCGACCGCGACAACGGACCCTCAGCATACGACAAACTTTCGGGTCCATGCACCATCCACTTCTACATCGACAAGCAGGATAGCAAAAAGAAGGCGAGCCACATGCTTAAGGATTGTCGCGAGTTCCAGAAGCTCAGCGAAAGCATGGTCCAAATGAGGCAGCAAGCCCCAATTCCTGCGTTCGGAAACACACCCGCGCCAGGTGAAATAGCGCACGGAGCTCCCCCACCACCACCTGTGGGAGGTCCGCACCAGCCAGTCGCACCAGCACAGAACAACGCCGGGAACGGGTATCCCCCGCCGAAAGGAGCACTGATGATCCAGAAGGGGCGCCCCACGAATAGAGTGCAGAAGAAAATCACTCGCCAGATCAACTTGGCCGTAGCAACTCCACCCGCCATCCCTGAGTACCTCAGCGGATCGGAGTCCTGCATCACAATCAGCCGTTCGGATCACCCTTGCTAGATCCCTCGCCCAGGTCATGCTGCCCTGGTGTTGGAGGCGCAGATCGGAGGTTTCGAGATGAGCCACGTCTTCATGGACGGTGGCAGCGGCACCAACCTGATGTTTGCAAGCACTCTAGCAGCAATGCGGATCCCGCAGTGCAGCCTGGAGCAATCAGACACAACGTTCCACGGCATCGTTCCAGGGAAGGGCATATCCCCCTGGGCAAAATTTGGCTTGATGTCATCTTCGGCAAGCCGGATAACTTCCGACTCGAGCGGCTCGAATTCGAAGTGGTGGACTGGCCATCACAGTACCACGCCATCCTCAGGCGTGTGGCATTCGCAAGGTTCTTGGCCGTCCCACATTACGCATACCTACTACTCAAGATGCCAGGACCAAGGGGCGTCATCACAGTCCATGGGAGCTTCACCCGATCGGACCAATGCGACAGGGATTTCAACAGAATCTCCCAGTCCTTCGGCATGCAAGACGAGCTCGTAAAGCTCCGTGAGGTGACGGATAATGGGGCACCCCCAGTTGCAAGGCAAAACGCACCCGACATGTCCTTTGACTCCACCGTCAACACAAAAAAGGTGCAGGTCCATCTGACGGATGCCTCCAAGACGGCGCTGATCGCCAACGACCTCAGCCCCGCATAGGAAAGCGCGCTCGTCGAATTCCTCCGTGAGCGCTGGGAAATCTTCGCCTGGTGTCCTGCGGACATGCCAGGAGTTCCCAGGGAATTCGCCGAGCACGCACTCAACGTCTTTCCAGACACCAAGCCCGTCAAGCAGTCCATCCGGAGACTGTCCGAGCCACGGGCCGAAGCTATCGGCAAAGAAATCAACAGACTACTCGCTGCAGACTTCATCAGGGAGATCAAAGAAAGCGAGTGGCTTGCAAATACAATGATGGTCCCAAAAAAGGACACGGACATCCTACGGATGTGCGTGGATTTCATGCCGCTGAACAAGCACTTCCCAAAGGACCACTTCCCTCTTCCTCGGATCGACCAGACCATCGATTCGACTGCAGGATGCGAGAAACTCTCCTTCCTCGACGCCTACTCAGGCTACAACTAGATTTGACTCAAGGTCGAAGATCAGGAGAAAACAGCGTTTATCACACCGTTCGGAGTGTTCTGCTACAACACAATGCCCTTCGGGCTAAAGAACGCAGGTGCCACGTACCAGCGATGCATGCAGGCATGCCTGAAAGACCAGATCGGTCGGAACATCCAAGTCTATGTCGATGACATAGTCATCAAAACCAGGGAGGCAAAAACACTCATCGACAATCTCCGCGAGACGTTCGATAATCTCGACCGCTACAGGATCAAGCTCAACCCTAAAAAGTGCGCCTTCGGCGTCCCATCAGGACAACTCCTTGGCTACTTCATCTCCCAGCGAGGGATCGAGACGAACCCGAAGAAAATTCGGGCCATCATGGCAATGGAGAAGCCAAAGAATCTCAAGGGTGTCCAGCAGCTCGCAGGGCGAATAGCGGCATTGAGCAGGTTTATCAGCTGCATGGGCGAGAAGGCCCTGCCATTCTAGCAGCTGCTACGCAAGGCAGATAAATTCGAATGGACGCCCGAAGCAGACGGCGCATTCGAAAGTCTCAAGCGACTACTCTCTACCTCGCCCGTTTTGGTCACACCAAAGGAGCGCGAGCCTCTGTTACTATACACAGAAGCCACTCACCAGGTGGTAAGCACCGTGCTAGTGGTCGAACGACCCGAAGAAGGCAAAACCCATGGGGTCCAACACCCAATTTACTACCTCAGCGAGGTATTGACGCCAACAAAACAGAGATACCCCCACTACCAAAAAATCGCCTACGGCGTGTTCATGACGGCTCGTCGGTTGAGCCATTACTTCCAGGAGCATCAGGTGATGGTGGTCAACGAGGCACCTTTGAATAGCATCCTGAACAACCCAGAGGCCACAGGACTCGTGGCCCTATGGGGAATTGAGCTGTCACCTCTAGACATCGTCTACGAGAAACGACTAGCAATCAAGTCGCAGGTCCTACCGTACTTCCTTGTACACTGGATGGAGCTACAACTACCAGACACCCTAGACATGTCGCAGTCATGGACGATGCACTTCGACGGCTCCAAGCGTGAAGCCGGGGCAGGAGCTGGAGTCATACTGACCTCCTCGCAAGGCGACAAGATGAAGTATGTCCTTCGGATGAAATTCCGAGCTTCCAACAACGAGGCCGAATACGAAGCCCTCATCCATGGCATGAGGATGGCAAAAATCTGCGGCGCAACGCACCTGGTCATCTACGGTGACTCCAACCTCATCGTCCAACAGACGATGAATGAGTGCGACGCACACGCCGAAAACATGATCGCGTATCGCGCTCTACAACGCACTCGAAGGAGAATTCGACGGTTGCGAGCTTCGGCACGTTGGAAGAGAAAGCAACAAGGAGGCTGATAGACTCGCCAACATCGGCTCCACCTGTGCAAAGGTGCCACCAGGTGTGTTCCTCGAACACATCTGTGTGCCATCCATCAAGCGAAAATTCCCCAAGGGATCACCCGAAGAAGCAGAACACTCGGGGGATACGCTGCCCGAAGGTCATGAAGGACCCGAAAAACTGGACACAGAAGTCGCTATGGTCAACCTAATGCAGGTGATGGCAGTCAAAGAAACATGGACACGACCATACCTCTAGTTCCTCATCAATGAAGAACTGCCTGACAGCCCTACAGATGCCCGGCGCATATCTCGCCGGTCGAAAGCTTTCACCATCATCAATGGCGAGCTGTACAAGCGTAGTATTACGGGTGTACTACAAAGATGCGTCACCATCGGTGACGGGAAAACCATCCTCCAAGACATCCACGAGGGCATCTGCGGCCATCACGCAGGCAGCCGCTCCCTTGTCGCCAAAGCTCTACGAGCTGGATTCTACTGGCCAACAGCCATGAGCGATGCAAAGGACATCGTCCGAAGATGCAAGGGGTGCCAAAGGTTCGCCGACAAACCACACGCACCCGGATCAGAGCTCAGGCCCATACCTATAGCCTGGCCTTTTTCTCAATGGGGCCTCGACATGATTTTCAAACTGCCAAAGTCTTCCAAAGGGGGGCACGTCTACCTCCTAGTCACAGTCAACAAATTCACCAAGTGGGTCGAAGCCATGCCGGTCACTAACCAAAAGGGCAAGACCGCCGTAAAATTCTTTGAGTCCATTGTCTACAGGTTCAGCGTACCGCACATCATCATCACCGACAATGGATCGAACTTTATCTCCAAGGAATTCCAGGACTTCTGCGAAGGCCTCGGGATCAACATCACGTACGCCTCAGTGGCACACCCACAAACGAACGGGCAGGTGGAAAAGGCCAACGGCCTAATCGGTGCCGGCATCAAGAAGCGCCTCATGAGCCCACTCGAACGAAAGGCTGGAGCCTGGATGGAAGAGCTACCATCCGTCCTATGGAGCTTGCGTACTACGCCAAACAGCTCCACCGGCTACACGCCGTTCTTCATGGTGCACGGAGCCGAAGCCCTGCTACCATCCGAAGTACGCCACCAGGCCCCCCGGGTCATCGCTTATAGCGAAGCCGAATCCACGGCTACACTCGAAGATGTCGTCGACACACTCGACGAAGCAAGAGACGTAGCAGCAGCTCGATCAGCGGTGTACCAGCAGAGTCTCCGCAACTATCACAGCCGCCGGCTACGCCCAAGGTCCTTCGTCGAAGGAGACCTCGTCTTGCGACTCAAGCAAGAGCGACCGAAGAAATTCGAGTCGCCATGGGAAGGACCCTACATCATCACCGAAGTCATCCCAGGTGGCGCCTATCGCCTCAAGCACGTGGAGTCTGGGGTCGCATACTCCAACCCATGGAACATCTCGCACCTGCGACGATTCTACCCCTAGCTATCTACCCCTTTACTTTCAATAAGGATATTCAGCCAAGGCTACTCAGCCGAACAATGTATTTCCTCCATTACGATATAAATAAAGCTAAGTGTCTTGCCCCGAAAATTTCATTTCACTATTTATACCTTTACTACATGCTACAAAACGCACTCGGGGGCTCCCCCCACCTCACGATTTCATCGACTGAGGATAACACGTGTATACCTAAGTAGCTGATCACGTCAGGCTAACGAAAAGGAGACGTACGCAAACAAAGCACTACGTGCTCAAATTACAACCGCATCTTTATAACAAAGGGGCACAAAACGCCCAGACACATACATACAAATTTTACATCTATCTCTTTTACAGGTACTACCTATTTTGAAGAATAACTTGAGCACGCTTCTCAAACAAATCTACAACCTGTTCGGCATACTGCCTCACAGCCGCATAATGTGGACGCATATCCCACTCATCACCATCCGGCCGAAGAGGTGGCCCAGCAGCTACAGCAGACAAATCCAAATCAGGGCGGTGCGGCCTCACAAGGGACAAAGCAGCCTTCACTCCTGCGACGAGCTATTGCCGCACCAACTCCTTAACATTACTCACGTTCCGAAACTTCGACAAAAGACCGGCAAGACTTGTTGGCGTGGCATCCAAAGGAAACATGACATGCAGCACTGACGCAAGTGACGTCTGCACCTGACGAAGCACCCGCGAAACTTGGTGCACACGATCATGTACCGTCGCTAGGACCATAGCGTGGTCACGATCCATCCAGAAGAACCCGCCAGCTTCCATGTCATGTTGAGTCAAGCAATTGACCTGAACAGCGACACGCTCTTTCTTCTCCCTCGGAGCAAGGTTAGCACCTGTGATACTCGCACAAAATAATACGCAAGGTCAGTAGGCGCATCCGAAGAACTGAGCTGCAGCTTGAAACAAAGAACAACTTACATTGAAGCTGCTCAGACAGTCGAAGCAGCTCCCCCATCAAGTACTCCTCTCTGGCTGCACCGCGATCTGCCTTCGATTTCCAAACGTCGGAGTGACCACGCACCCCAAGCAACTCCCTCTCAAGACTACGAACACGGTCTCGAAGAAAAGCAAGTTGTGAAGAATCATCCAAAGACGACCGCAGCCGTGCTGCAGGCGAGGCGTCAACGGGATCAGCACCCGAAGAAACCTAGAGCAGCAGAAAAGAAAAGGAGATAAACATTCAGACGGAGAAGAGCACAACTCAACAAAATTCATTAAGCATATAAAGGCCACTACGTAGCACAATGATTTCGTTCCTCAACATAATTACAGCAAAAGAAGACTACAAACTATCCTACAGCTACAACGCCTAAGATGCGGCACCCTGAGTAGCCTCGGAACCGGATTGCCTCGCCTTGGCTTCCCTCTGCTGCCGCAGCGCATACTCGGACAGCAGATCAATGAGCTTCGGCCCATATCGCTTGCAGCGAGCAGAATAGGTAGCAAAAGCTACCTCATATCCATCCGCGGCCGTCGGCATCCGGGAGGTAATCTGGGGAAGGTCCAGCTCCGCTCCAGCCGCCAAGGCCATCGCCAGCCCGACGGACGCGCCGATGCCCTTCTGTTTGCGCTTGTACGCCGCAGGTGCTTCGGCTGACAAAGCCTCCGCCAGGGTGTCAACATCATCAAGGGTCGCGCCCTTGGGGACAAGCTCCTTGTATAAGCGGCCAAGGACCTCCTTTGCCTTGGCAAGTGAGTTGACAACGGTGCTGCAGCGATCTTCGACCGCTGCAGTAGCATCATCTAGAGCACTCTCGTTCTCCAGAGCGCTACGGTCAAACTCGATGCCTGCAGCATCTGAGACAAAAAAAAAAGGAATGAATAAAGTAGCACAGAAGAAAGACAAGAAAACAAAAGAAAGGAGCAAAAATAAGGTACTCACCCGAAACAGCCTTGGCAGCAGCCATGAGCTTGCCTGCCACCTCTCTTTCACGCGCGGTCGCAGCAGTGGCAAGCTTCTCCTTGCGGTCCGTGGCCTCCTGCTGCAGGCGCTCCTTAGCCTCGGCTGCCTTGGCCAGCTCCAGCTCGAGGCGCTCTTTCGCACCAGCGGTAGCCTCGGCCTTCTTCTCCGCTTGACCAAGGCTCTTCTTGGGAGCATCAATCTCACGGAGGGAAGTGTTATGCTCCTCTGCATTCAAATCATACAAGCATCAGAAAACAAGACAGTAATACAAAAAGAAAGAAGCACCAAGGCATACAGGTACCTCGAAGCTGTTGGAGGTTGGCCTCCAACACCAGGTGCTCCTGCACCAGTCGCTTGGCATCCTGCACAAAAGGCTGCAGGAAGAAGAACTACCAGTAAGGAAAAAGACTTGGGGGCTGCACCCAATGCAAAAAAGAACAAAAGCAAAATTCGCACACGAAAAAACGCTCGGGGGCTCCCCCGAAGACTCGAAGAAAGAACAAGACAAGAAAAAAAATTCAGACGCTCGGGGGCTCCCCCCGTGGCAGGAAACAGAAGTACTTACATGCTCCGATGGATACTCCGAAGGCCCGCTCGCAGCCTTCTGAGGCGCAACCACATGAGCTTCCTGCGGAGAAGGGACCAGCGCAGCACCCTCAGAGGTAGCCACCATCTGAGGAGGAGGAGACGCAACCTTCGACTCTCCCATCATCTCCCGAGCACCATCGCTGGAGGAGTCGTGGGAGGAATGCCTGCACACGAAATAATTAGCACAAGTACAAAAGTCAACAACAAAAAGACAGCAGTATAAAAGAAACTTACGAGTCCAGTGAGCTCAGGTCGAAGACAGGAGGAGTCCTTCGGGATCTCTTCTCCCCCTTTTTCTCTTCCTTCTTCTCTTCCTTCTTTTCTTCCTTCTTCCGCTTCGCTGGCGGGTGCGGTGCTACAGCTCGCATGGAAAGAGCAGGAATAGGAGAGGAAGAACTTCCATGCCCATCACTGTGACGCCCAAGGCACAGAGGGTTTCTGGGAGTCAGAGGAGTCGATGCATCCGAAGACTCGCTGGAGCTCTGCGATCGTTTGCGAGTATGGTCCTCGCTCGACTCGTTGGCCTCTTCATCCGGCGATCGTGCTGAAGGCAGCTCGGACATGGAATCCACCACATCATTATCCGGAGCATCCGGAAATAATTCGGGCAATGGCGGCACCATGCCCGGCACCTTGAAGCTCTGCAAAAAAGACGAGACTTTGTTAGCAAACCAAGGAAAATAAATATGCAGTCGATGAAAGTGCTACGCGCACGAATCTACACCTGTGGAACAGCCAGCGTCGAAGAAAACTGCGGAGTTAGCGACTTCCCCGGGATATCCTCTCCAGCCTTGTACTTCAACAGCGTACGAAGGGCCCTGTCGAGATCACCCTGGGAAAGCTTCTCGGCCGAAACTCTCGTCGGATCACGGCGCCCAGCATAAAGAAACATCGGGTGCGCCCTAGCCTGGAGGGGCTGCACCCGACGCTCGAGAAACATGCGGATAATATCCACGCCATTCACTTCTTTCTCAGGAGTCAACTGGAGATCCTCCACCCGACGGTAAAGGGCCTCTATCTCCGCTGACTCGCCATCCAAGATCTGGTTTTTCCAGGACCTTTTCGGCTCAATTATTTGGGAGGAGTCGAAAGGAGCAAGACCAAAATGTTGCCTAGCCACTATGGAGTCGCGAATGTAAAACCATCGCCTCCGCCAGTACTAGACAGATTCGGACATAGAGAAAGAGAAGAAAAGAATATTGGCTTTGAGGGAGATGATGCAACCCCCAATGGGATACACACCATATGAACCAGATTGCCTCTTCATGGAATAGAGTTTCCGGAAGAGGCCAAAGTGCGGCTCGATGCCGAGCCAGCACTCGCAGAAAGTGATAAAACAAGCAATGTGAAGAAGAGAATTGGGAGAAAGATGATGCAGCTGGATGTCGTAGAGAAAGAGCAGCCCACGAAGGAAGTCGTAGACTGGGAAGGAAAACCCACAAATAACGAAGGCAAGAAACATAACCCGATACCCAGCGGGGGGACAGGGGATTACCTCGTTGCCGGGGAGTCTGACGGCCTCCCTATCCTGCGGGATCAAGCCCCGCTCGCGAAGCTTGCGGAGGTCACTCTCCCGCGTCTCTGATCACCGCCAACCACCGTCGGTAACATGGGTAGTGGTGGCCTTTCTTCCCTCCGGCGGCGCTAGTACCAGCCGCAGATGATGACTTCTTTGGTTTCCCCATCGCGGTACGGCGGCGTCGGCGGTGAGAGCGCAGAAGGGAAGACGGAAATGTGGAAGGATATTCCAGCGCGCAGCAAGAACTCTTAGAGCACAAGGAGGCAGTGAAAACAAGAATCGATGCGGTGAAAACAAATTGCAGCTTTCCCCAATGATTATAACGACGAAGACGACGCACGACAACCGTCCATCAAGAAGACCTAACGCCAACGGCAGATCTGGCCATACACGTGTCAGCATCACAACGAACCTTCGTTACCACGCCATCCACTACGCGCGGAAATCGAGGCGACGCTGTAATTATCTCCACGCCGCGCATGACTGGTCAATTCAAGGTCAGCAAGTGGGACCCACGTTCGTCCAGTCAAGTCATCTCTGGCGCAGCAGACGTTTGAGGTCACTGATCGTCAGCACTGACGACATCAAAAGCTATACTAGCAACAACTACAAATTCTTCGGCTTCAAAGCTAAGAGTACTCACTCGAATCTACGATTCAACTAATTACTCGGGGGCTACTCCTATCAGGAGCGCTGGCCGCGCACCCGAAAGATGAATAGAAGCGAACTATTTCTTCGAGCCCTACGTGGAGTCTACGACTCCACTACGGACTCGGGGGCTACTCCCATAGGGAGGATGGATTGAAGCATCCGAAAAATTTTGTGTCCTACGGACTTAACAACCGAACAATGTCTGAATTAAAGTCTCCACTCGAGTCTACGACTCGAACAGACACTCGGGGGCTACTCCCATAGGGAGCGCTGGTCGCGCACCCTATGAATTCTTCGACTGCGATCTTTCGGATCAGCATGCAAAAACTTTTCGGCAACTCCGCCCCAACAAGACGCTAAGTGAGCAATGTTCTCCTTGGCCACCCGAAACACCTCCGCGGTGATAAACATTCGGATGTTGTGTCTGCGACACAAAGATAGGACCTACAGATATCATCTGATGGCCTGGCAACGCACACGACTGCGCTCTGCTAGTATAAACCCGTGCCAGCAGGCGCGATGAAAAATCCCGACGGACGCGTTGGGTACATCAATTAAAATCACTGGAATTCCACTCCTGTAAGTCCTCCGCGGCCTGAGTCAAATTAGCCAGCATATGTTCCAGGTCCGAGTTGAGGGACTCGAACCTGAAGAAGATCGTGTTGTTTCGTCCTAAGACAGTTAACTGACCCCGATCTGTCGGGTGAGTCAGGCACACACATCAACAATCCCTACACATGAACTATTGAAATACATAGTTGCACCCGAAGGATTGAAGAGTCCTCAGCCGAATCTACGATTCGACTGATCACTCGGGGGCTACTGACATGGTTATACCCTACGGGTACATGATCTCAGCATACCTGGTCCAGCCCAAGGAAGGCCCACGGCAGATGTACGCCGGCCCATGAAGATTTTCGGGTGGTCAAGTGTAGGGGTTCGTAGCATGGAAAACAAAAAATTTCTACCGCATGAACACACAATCAAGATCTAATCTATGATCAAGCCAAGATCTATCTACTAGATTGTAGCAACGAGTCAATAGAGTACTAACCCTCGAAGACCCAAAGCGGTTAACGAGAGCAGATTCTCGTGGGTGATGTAGTCGTACACTTCCGATCCCAAGATCGCGTAGACGATCCTTCCGGCGCTGCGTTCCGGCAGCGCTTCCGCAGTCGGTCACACGTTCGGTACTCGACGAAGACCTTCCTCTCCCTTGCTCCAGCAGGCAGCGGAGGTTGTAGCCCTCTCCTCGCGATTCCGGCAGCACGACGGCGTGGTACCGGAAGTAGAGGGGAGATCTCGCAGGGCTTCGCCTTAAGCCGGAGCGAGTATGGTGGACTATGAGAGAGCCTTGGTGATCTAGGGTTTAGACACACCAATTATAAGGGGCTAGGCCGGCGGCTAGGGCAATTAGAGGCCCCAACTCGGCGGCTTGGGAGAAAACCGTAGGCTGTGGCTAGGGTTTAGGTTTAGAGGTAGGGAACTTGTGTCTAGGAGGGGAGCCCTGCCCCTCCTCTTATAGGTGGAGGGAGGCGCGCCTGGGGAGGGGAGTCCCTCCCCAACTCGGACCCAAGGTGGGCCGGCGGTGGGAGGAGGAACTCCTCCCCCAAGTCGGTTTCAACCTTCCTCCTCTTTTCCTCTTTCCAAATTTAGCCGTTTGACTTTTCAAACTAGCTGTTTGACTTTTCAAACTAGGATTTGAATTAATCCTTTATTTGGTTCAGCGATAACACTTAGTACATGATGCAATCATACCAACCTGATACAACACATTCATGTACCCTTCCCCTCCGGAGTGTCGGACATTCCGGAACATTCTAGAACATTCCCGATGAAAACACCGGAACCATTCTCCAACCCCGAAACAGGACTTTCCTTATATGAATCTTATTCTCCGGACCATTCTGGATCTCCTCGTGATATCCCGGATCCCATCCGAGACTCCGAACAACATTCGGTATCTTACTCATCATTCCATAACTACTCAACAACATCGAATCCTTAAGTGTGTCTCCCTACGGTTCGTGAATTATGCGGACATGATCGACACTTCTCCGATCAATAACCAATAGAGGAATCTGGAAATTCATATGGCTCCCACATATTTCTACGATTACTTTGCGATCGAATGAACCACTTACATACGATACCAATTTCCCTTTGTCTCACGATAGTTTACTTATCCGAGGTTTTGATCGTCGGTATCTCTGCATACCTAGTTCAACCTCGTTACCGATAAGTACTCTTTTCTCGTTCCCGTGGTATGTGATCCCTTGTGAGTCAGTCACATGCTTGCAAGCTAATTGGATGACATTCCACCGAGAGGGCCCAGAGTATATCTATCCGTCATATGGATGAACAAATCCCACTCTTGATCCATGTGTCTCAACCAATACTTTCCGAACACTCAATGCCACCTTTATAGCCACCCTGTTACGGTGTGGTGTTTGATGTCATCAAAGCATCCTTCCGGTAAAAGTGATATGCATGATCTCATGGTCGAAGGAATTAGGTTACTATGTATCAGAAAGCTTATAGCAAATGAACTATATTAAATGACTTGATCTTTATGCTACGCTTAACTATAGGAGTATGTCCATCACATCATTCTCCTAATGATATGACCATGTTGTTAATAACATCTCTATGTTCATGATCAAGAAACCATGATCATATATTTAACCAACAAGCTAGTTTAACAAGAAGCTTTACTAGGGACTCTTTTATGTTTACAAATCACACAAGTATTAATGTTTCCTGTTAATACAATTATAGCATGGTATGAAAACATTTATCATAAGTATGAAGATATGATAATAACCACTTTATTATTGCCTCTTGGGCATATCTCCAACAGTCTCCCACTTGCACTAGAGTCAATAATCTAGTTTCAAACCTTTGTGTATTCAACACCTATGGCTTTCTTGTGTTGTATGTACACTATTGCTAGTGGTCAACTGATCTCCGGATCTGACACTTCCAGGTCCGTGTGTAATTGCATGTCTTTGCGTCTCTACGCATCACTCGTTCTCTAATGAGATGGCTTTGTATAATTTTGGTCCTTTGGTGAGACCTTTAGTTCTTTGGGGTTAAAACATGTTGATAATATTGTCGTATAATATATCTTCATAGTATTATCCCGCTGTGAACTACACCTAGTTTGATAACAAACTACTTGACACAAACGCCCTCTTTAGCTGCTATTATAACAGTCATATACTTAGCCTTTTGTTGTAGTATCTGTCACAATGTCTTAACTTTGGAACTCATCCAAATCCATTATGGAACTTACTTTCCATTATATTGTGCCACCCTTAGTTTAGATTGAGATAAACTTAATTTGTACTTTGCGACAAAACTAGTATCAATGTAGTAGTTTTACAATGAACTGACCATCTATTTGTCACTTCTACAAATAATATACTCTTAGTTCTTCCAAAAGATCATAAGAATATCCTTACTATTGTCCAATGATCAATTTATGAATCATTCTGGTATATGCTCATAACATTTAGAGTACAGGACATATCTGGATTTGTACATATCACAGTATGATTGATATAAATACTCTTTGTGATTTCATACATCAAGTATCAATCTATACTTGAATCTTTGTTTCACTTACCCAGTGTCAATACACTTGAATATATCATCAATATTGAACTCATTCAATCCTTTCTGTGCGATAAGAACCTTTCTTGTAGTTTCTATATTGAACTCATTCAATATATCATCTATGTACTTTTGGCACAACCATATTAGCGTCTATTGATGCCAAATATTTGGGTTTTGCCTAAGCCTTTCATCGAGATGAAATTCTTAACATGTGTTAATAAAAGATACATCATTTCCAATCAACAATATGTCTTCCACATAATGTATTAGAAATATGTCTTAGCGCTCCCACTTAATTTCTTGCAAATGCAAGCATCTTCATCGTCTCTGATGAATTTAAACTCTTTTAACAATTTCATCATTGTGAAGATTCCAACTCCGCGATGCTCACTTCAACCATTGAAGTTTGCATATGCTTTTAGCATCCTTTGAATTAACAAAACCCTATGGACCGTGTCATGCACACGTCCTAGGTAACAATTCTATTAGAAGAACTTGTTTTGTTTATTCAACTACCATATAACAAAATTATATGTAGTGGTTGCTACTTAAATCCGTCTAGACTAAATATCGCTATGAAAGATCAAATCTTGTCATATACAACCTTTGAACATTGTTGTGAACTCTTTCCCAACATGTCGACTATTTCATAGATGTGAAACATCCATGTCTATTTCTTTATAGATCCAAATACGACTGTAAGGTCTTGTACCTTTCCAGAGGGTCTTTCAAGTTCAAAGCTCGATCTCTCGTATATGGAACTATCACGGATTTTATGGCTTCAAGCCATTTGTCAGAGTCAGGGCCCATCATCGCTTCTTTGCATGTAGTCAGATCATTATTGTCAAATAATGATTTAACTCTCAAATCTTGGTATTTGATTGTTTACCCGACCTACTTGTTTCAATAGGAACTTAGATCTTCGTGACCACAACCTTTGAGGCACGTGAGCCATGAGCATTATTGCTGCCTCCGGAACACTTTTCGGCGCTGCGCAACTCTGCACATATAGCTAAGGTTCCTTTAACCTTATCAAAGTTCTATTGTCCTCCCACTTATATTTTCACGAAAAATTCCTTCTCAAAGAAACTTGACGTTCTAAGCGACAAACACTTTTGTCTCCAGTGTTTATGGAGGAATACTTAACAGTAATACAAAGACAGGTTTATCCGACTTTGGTTGCAAACATCTTTCTTATGCATAGCATACCAATGTTTAAGAAAGGACTACTTGGGTTTTATCCCAAACCATAACTTTATATGGTGTCATTTCAGCGGATTATGATGGAGCTCTTTTCAGTGGAAAACGGTAGTCTCTAAAGCTTTTAATCTTTAAAATACAATGGCAGTTTTATGAATTACACCTTTGATCTTACCATGTCAAACAAGGTTTTAATTACATATCTCGAACGCTCCATACTCTTATGGTGTTTCGGGAAATGCAAATCGACGGAACGATTCCTTAAATTTTAGGTATTATGCTAAACTTGTAACTCAAATATCTTACTTTATGATCTTATCATAAACTATTTATATTCTTGTTACAATGATTTTGCACTTCATCTTGAAAGTCTTTGAACTTTTCAAATGTTTCATACTTCATCCTTATTAAGTAAATATTCATATATTCACTCAAATTTTCGGAGAAAGCATATGAAGTTGAAATCCATCGCTCTTGACTACACATAATGGACTTCGTACAACAATATGTACAAGTTCCAATAAGCTATTCATTCGTTCCTTTTTGGCCTATGAACGAAGTTTTAATTATCTCTAGGAAAGTTTCACAAGTGTCATGTGATCAAAAATCAAAAGACTCCAAAATTCCATTCACATGGAGTTTCTTCATGTTTTCTTTCCAATATAATTTAAACGGCGATGTCACTTACTAAGCGATCTTTCAATCAATTTGTCTTTCGACATTTTTAGCACTAGTTTTATGGATGTGATTTCTCCAACGAGATTTGTAAATCATCCATCTTTTATGGATTACGGCAATTATTTGAACAACCCTTTTGTTCTCATAATACCTGATAAAAAAAATCTTGAAGGCAAGCTTTGATGTTTAACGAGCAACACAATAACCCTTTATTTGTTCTCGATGAACATCATCACATATTCTTTTGCTAGTTACTTAGGCCATTGTAGTTCATGAATTGTGTTGTTTCGTATGACGATTCACACCAACAAATTCAGTATCAAATACTTAAGAACCACATTGTTTAATAAGCAAAGAATATAGCCATAACATGTATATCATCTATATATTTAAACTGAACAATTCTAGTCTTTTCTTTTCTGCCATATATTTATGAGATTCTCTTTCAGTATTTATTTTGAAAGAATCTATCAACATCAATAGTGGAGTCATACATATGACACATAGTCCAAAGCGTGTATAATTAAATACCAATGTCTTTGGACTTGCACTTTGAAGTAGATCACCATCATCAAATGTTTGGTGTTCTTTCAAATTCCTTTCTTTAGTAATCTATTGATGTAGTAAACACTTTACCTACATCAAATATTCACCCTTATCATGGAATTATCCATGATCAAGCTACTTTTAGCTTATAACGGTGAACTGCGAGTATAATGTTGCTCTCCAAAGCATTTTGGAGGATTAGGACAACTAGTGTCTTCAACCTTTTGCAAATTCTCATTAAATACGAGAACATGACTTTTGCCATATTATACTCTATCATGTTGCAACCAAAACTTTGTTTCAGATATCACAATATCTTCCACACATCATGGTTTCTGAAACAACTCTTTCAGATCCTAGATAACCTTGATATTAAGACAATCCTTTGAATATCAAGAATCATGGAGACAAACATGATACTCATACACTAACACTTGGAATTGTCACTCTTGATTTAATACTAATTATTAAACTTCATGGAGTAACCGGAACTTACTGAAAGTTTGCAATAGGACTTTTAAACTTTAGATTAACACTTCAAAACAATACGATACCAGTTCGTAAAGTATCTAACCAGAATTCTATAGTTCTATCATCTCAATTAAAACTAAGCGCAAGGTGGTAAACGGATGCCAATGACTACAACAATTATGCAAATTCACTTTGATTTAATTTATGATAAATAGTGTTCAACTTTTAATCATATTGCCGTTGAACTCCCACTCAAAACAATATCCCTCACATTGTTTTAGTGATCACACGAACCAAATCCACCACATCAAAACCGATCATCACGAGAGTTGATGTAGCTTCAATGGCGAACAATCAACATGTTCATCATATCTACTATATGACTCATGCTTTACCTTTCGGTGATCCGTGTTCCGAGACCATGTCTGTACATGCTAGGCTCGTCAAGATCAACCTTAGCTTCCGCATGAGCAAATCTGGCTTGCTCACGTTGTATACACTCGCAGAATCTAACACACCCGATCATCACGTGGTGCTTCGAAACAACGAGCTTTAGCAACGGTGCTTACTAAGGATGAACACTTTAAAACTTGAAATTGTGTGCTTGAGGGATCATCTTATAATGCTACCATCGTTAACTAAGCAATACAAGATGCATAAAAGGATTAACATCACATGCAATTCATAATATGTGATATGATATGGCCTTTCTTCTTGTGCTTCCGATCTCCATCTTCAAGCACGAACATGATCTCCATCATCACCGGCATTGCATCAAGGTCAATGACGCCGCTCCATGGTTGTCATCCACCAGCTTCAACTATTACAACTACTTTGAACAGACAAGCGGGTCTTAACAGAATTTAAAGACAACCATATGGCTCCTGCCGGTTGCCAACTTACAATAAGGAACATTGCATACATCATATATAATCACAATCATGGCCATATCACATCACAGCACACCCCTGCAAAACAAAGTTAGACGCCTCTAATTTTCTTTGCATGTTTTACGTGGTTTGGGGCTTTCAAAAAGTGTCGTTCTAACTTACGAACAAGAACCACAACATTGATACTAGTATTGTCAATCACCCGTTGTAAATTGAATCTTAACTATGTTGGGAGAAACAGGCACCCGCAAAGCCACTTATGCAATACAAGTTGCATGTCAAGCGTGGAGCAAGTCTCATGAACGATGTCATGTAAGGTTAGCCCGGGCCGCTTCATCCCACCATCCCGCAAGATGCAAAGTACACAAGAAGCAATTGACAACAAAAGCATCAACGCCCACAATGACCATTGTGTTCTACTCGTGCAACAGATCTACATATAGACACGGCTCTAATACCACTGTAGGGGTTCGTAGCATGGAAAACAAAAAAATTCTACCGCATGAACACACAATCAAGATCTAATCTATGATCAAGCCAAGATCTATCTACTAGATTGTAGCAACGAGTCAACAGAGTACTAACCCTCAAAGATCCAAAGCGGTTAACGAGAGCAGATTCTCGTGGATGATGTAGTCGTACACTTCTGATCTCAAGATCGCGTAGACGATCCTTCCGGCGCTGCGTTCCGGCAGCGCTTCCACAGTCGGTCACACGTTCGGTACTCGATGAAGACCTTCCTCTCCCTTGTTCCAGCAGGCAGCGGAGGTTGTAGCACTCTCCTCGCGATTCCGGCAGCACGACGGCGTGGTACCGGAAGTAGAGGGGAGATCTCACAGGGCTTCGCCTTAAGCCGGAGCGAGTATGGTGGACTATGAGAGAGACTCGGTGATCTTAGGGTTTAGACGCACCAAGGAGAGGGAGCTAGGCCAGCGGCTAGGGAAAGGGGATTGCCCCAACTCGGCGACTTGGCAAACCGTAGGAGGCGGCGGCGACAATGGTGGAGGCCGGCAGCTAGGGTTTAGGTTTAGAGGAGAGAGGTGTTGTGTACTTGGAGGGGCAGCCCTGCCCCTCCTTATATAGGTGGAGGGAGGCGCGCCAGGGGAGGGGAGTCCCTCCCCAACTCGGATCCCAAGTGGGCCGGCGTTGGAGGGGCAGTCGGTCACACGTTTGGTACTCGACAAAGACCTTCCTCTCCCTTGTTCCAGCAGGCAGCGGAGGTTGTAGCACTCTCCTCGCGATTCCGGCAGCACGACGGCGTGGTACTGGAAGTAGAGGGGAGATCTCGCAGGGCTTCGCCTTAAGCCGGAGCGAGTATGGTGGACTATGAGAGAGCCTTGGTGATCTAGGGTTTAGACACACCAATTAGAAGGGGCTAGGCCGGCGACTAGGGCAATTAGAGGCCCCAACTCGGCGGCTTGGGAGAATACCCTAGGCTGTGGCTAGGGTTTAGGTTTAGAGGTAGGGAACTTGTGTCTAGGAGGGGAGCCCTGCCCCTCCTCTTATAGGTGGAGGGAGGCGCGCCTGGGGAGGGGAGTCCCTCCCCAACTCGGACCCAAGGTGGGCCGGAGGTGGGAGGAGGAACTCCTCCCCCAAGTCGGTTTCAACCTTCCTCCTCTTTTCCTCTTTCCAAATTTAGCCGTTTGACTTTTCAAACTAGCTGTTTGACTTTTCAAACTAGGATTTGAATTAATCCTTTATTTGGTTCAGCGATAACACTTAGTACATGATGCAATCATACCAACTTGATACAACACATTCATGTACCCTTCCCCTCCGGAGTGCCGGACATTCCGGAACATTCTAGAACATTCCCGATGAAAACACTAGAACCATTCTCGAACCCCGAAACAGGACTTTCCTTATATGAATCTTATTCTCCGGACCATTCCGGATCTCCTCGTGATATCCCGGATCCCATCCGAGACTCTGAACAACATTTGGTCTCTTACTCATCATTCCATAACTACTCAACAACATCGAATCCTTAAGTGTGTCTCCCTACGGTTCGTGAATTATGCGGACATGATCGACACTTCTCCGATCAATAACCAATAGAGGAATCTGGAAATTCATATGGCTCCCACATATTTCTACGATTACTTTGCGATCGAATGAACCACTTACATACGATACCAATTTCCCTTTGTCTCACGATAGTTTACTTATCCGAGGTTTTGATCGTCGGTATCTCTGCATACCTAGTTCAACCTCGTTACCGATAAGTACTCTTTTCTCGTTCCCGTGGTATGTGATCCCTTGTGAGCCAGTCACATGCTTGCAAGCTAATTGGATGACATTCCACCGAGAGGGCCCAGAGTATATCTATCCGTCATATGGATGGACAAATCCCACTCTTGATCCATGTGTCTCAACCAATACTTTCCGAACACTCAATGCCACCTTTATAGCCACCCTGTTATGGTGTGGTGTTTGATGTCATCAAAGCATCCTTCCGGTAAAAGTGATATGCATGATCTCATGGTCGAAGGAATTAGGTTACTATGTATCAGACAGCTTATAGCAAATGAACTATATTAAATGACTTGATCTTTATTCTACGCTTAACTATAGGAGTATGTCCATCACATCATTCTCCTAATGATATGACCCTGTTGTTAATAACATCTCTATGTTCATGATCAGGAAACCATGATCATATATTTAACCAACAAGCTAGTTTAACAAGAGGCTTTACTAGGGACTCTTTTATGTTTACAAATCACACAAGTATTAATGTTTCCTGTTAATACAATTATAGCATGGTATGTAAACATTTATCATAAGTATGAAGATATGATAATAACCACTTTATTATTGCCTCTTGGGCATATCTCCAACATCAAGGCCCATGACGCCTTCGGATCCTTGGAGAGCAAGACTAGAGTAGATAGGAAATTCAAAGGGGTAAAACCCTAGAACCTGTAACGGACTAGGTCTATGCCCGGGACCTGCCTGAGTCTATATAAAGGCTAGGAGGGCACGACCTAGATCTCTCTCTCATACTTTCGCATACACACCTCCACGCCAGATCGAATCTGCGCACCCCTGTAACCTTCGGTTCCGCCGTAATCAAGAGCAGACAAGCAGGAGTAGGGTTTTCCCTCCGGGGGCCTGAACCTGGGTAAACCTCGTGTCCCCGTGTTGCTTGTTTGCTAACTGTTCCGCGATCTCCAGCATCCCCATCTTATCCAAAACCCAAGTCCATAACAATGGGCATTGATGAGATCAAACCTCATCACCGATATATCTGGGGGCTAACTTTCCTTTGAGCTGGAAACGCTGCATTCCCTTCAAAGGCGACACTTTGAGATACACAAAATCTCCGATATTAAAAGCGAGGTCTCGACGTCTCTTGTTAGCGTAATTCTTCTGTCTTGACTGAGCGGTCTTGAGGTGCTCACGAATCTTGTGCACTTTCTCTTCTGCATCTCGTAGGATGTCGGGTCCGAAGATCTGACTCTCTCCTACTTCCGACCAATTCAAAGGGGTGCGACACTTCCTTCCATACATGAACTCAAATGGGGCCATTTGGAAACTAGCTTGATAACTATTGTTGTAAGAAAATTCTGTGAACAGCAAACAGTCTTCCCATTTAGATCCATACTCTAGCACACATGATCTTCACATATCTTCGAGTATTTGATTTACTCGCTCCATTTGTCCATCAGTCTGAAGGTGATACGCTTTGCTGAAATCCAGTCGGGTTCCTAATCCTTCTTGGACTTTCTTCCAGAATCTCGAGATAAACTGAGTTCCTCGATCTGATATGATGTTCTTGGGGACTCCATGCAAACTGACGATTCTAGAGATGTATAACTCCGCTAGCTTCGAACTTTGGTAGGTGGTCTTGACTGGTAATAAATGGGCTACCTTGGACAATCTGTCAACTATGACCCAAATAGAGTCATTTCCCCTACTCGAAGTAGGTAATCCGGTGATAAAGTCCATTCCAACTGTATCCCATTTCCATTCTTGAATCTGTAATGGTTGCAACAGTCATGCAGGTCTCTGATGTCCCGCCTTTACTCTCTGGCAAATATCACACTTGGCGATATAGCTTCCGATTTCTCTCTTCATCTTATGCCACCAAAATTGTTCCTTCAAGTCCTGATACATCTTTGTTCCTCCGGGCTAGATATAATAAAGGGTATCATGGGCCTCTTAGAAAATAACTTCTTTCAACTCTGAATCTGCTGGTACACAAAGACGTCCTTTGTACCACAAAACTCCTTCTTCGTCCTCGGTAAATCCGGGTACCTTGCATGTACCGATACGACGTTTGATTTCATCGATACTAGCATTTCCTTTCTGCGCCTCCTTGATCTGACTGATCAAAGTGGGTTGAAGTTCTATGCTAGCCAAAAATCCTTCACTTACTAATTCCATTCGGAAATCTTCCAAGTCATTGGGGAAACTTGGTTGCTCCTTCAAAATCATGGAGTTCAAGCGGCACGGCAATCTGCTAAGGGCATCTGCTACTACATTGGCTTTACCGGGGTGATAGTGAATGTCCAGATCATAATCCTTGATTAGCTCAATCCATCTTCTCTACCTCATATTCAGCTCCTTCTGAGTGAATATATACTTCAGGCTCTTGTGATCCAAATAAATCTCACAACGGTTTCCCATCAGATAATGCCTCCATGTCTTTAGGGCTAGAACTACGGCTGCTAGTTCAAGGTCATCGGTTGGATAATTTTGTTCATGCTGCTTCAGTTGGCGGTATAGGTAAGATATAACTTTTCCTTCTTGCATCAACACACATCCTAAGCCGATCTTGGATGCGTCGCAATACACATCAAAGGGCTTCGCGATATTCGGCATGATCAAGATTGGGGCTGAAATCAATCTCCTCTTGAGTTCCTGAAAACTCGCTTCACATTTGTCTGTCCATTTGAACTTCTTGTCCTTCTTTAGCAATTGGGTCATGGGTCTAGCGATACTCGAGAATCCTTCTACAAACTTGCGGTAGTATCCTGCTAATCCGAGAAATGCACGAACTTGGGTTTGAGTGGTTGGGGCTTGCCAATCTTCAACATCCTTCACCTTTGTAGGGTCAACGGTAATTCCTCCGGCTGATACAATGTGTCCGAGGAATCCTACCTCCTATAACCAGAATTCACATTTGCTAAACTTGGCATACAACTGATGCTCTCTAAGGGTTCCAAGAATGGTCCTTAGGTGTAGCTCATGTTCTTCTTCTGATTTGGAATAAATCAGAATGTCATCGATGAAAACAATGAAAAACTTATCTAGGAAGTCCATAAAAATCTTATTCATGAGGTTCATGAAATAAGCGGGGGCATTGGTTAATCCAAAAGACATGACAGTATACTCGTATAATCCATATCTGGTGGTAAAGGCAGTCTTTGGAATATCCTCTGCGTGAATCTTGAGTTGATGATAGCCAGTTCTAAGATCAATCTTAGAGAACACTTTGGCACCAGTCAACTGGTCAAACAGGTCTTCTATCTTTGGCAACGGGTACTTGTTCTTGATGGTGACATCATTCAACTTCCAATAATCCGTACACAAACGGTTACCTCCATATTTCTTATCCATAAATAAAACAGGTGATCTCCATGGTGACGCGCTTGGTTGAATCAATCCAATTTCCAGCATAGCATCTAGTTGCTTCTTCAGCTCCACTAGTTCAGACGGGTTCATACTATATGGTCTCTAGGCTATGGGTCCGGTTCCAGGGATTAGTTCAATGATAAACTCGATATCCTGATCTGGGGGTATACCGGGCAAAACATCTGGAAATACATCGAGGTATTCACAGACTATCCGGACTTGGTCAATGGTTGGCTGGGCTATACTCTTGTTGCACTTGAATTGACGGGGCAGGGTTTCAGATACATGCTCGACTGATATTCCGGCTGTACTGGTCATTGTTATGGCTTTCTTGGCACCGTCGATTAATCCTTTATGTTTGGACATCCAATCCATTCCTAGTACTACTTCCAAACCTTTAGTTCCGAGTACTATTATATTAGCATAAAAATCTATGCCATGGATTCGGATGGGTACGGCTTTGCAAATTTGTCTAGCTTTGGTGGTTGAACCAGGTATTTGAACAATCATAACATGCTTCAATTTGGTGGGTTGAATCTTACTAGTGCATGCAAATTCTTCAGTAACAAATGAGTGTGATGCTCTAGAATCAAACAACACTCTTGCAAGTACTGAGTTAACAGAAAACACACCCATCACGATATCTAGCGCTTCTTGGGCTTCTTCAGCATGCATGAGAAAGAGATGACCGTTACGGTTGAGCGAATTCCCTGGGGAAAACCTTCTTTCGGGCTGAACACGACGCTGCTGCTGAGCTAGGGCATTTGCATTGGAGGTTGCGGCAATCTTCTTGGGGCACTCATTGGAATAGTGACCTTTGGTTCCACATTCATAACAAGTCACTTGCGACTTGTCCTTTGCTGCAACAGGCACAGCATTGCTTCTAGTCCTTGGGGCAGTGTTGGTGTTGGTGGCGACATTGTTGTTGTTGAACTTAGGTGGTGCATGGTTGAAATTGCTGGGGTTGCCGGGGTTGTTGTGATTTCCTCCGGGCCTTGGGTTTTCACTGTTGGGATAGGTTGGACGGTTCATCGGGGGTCTGTTGGTTCTTGGGGCAAATCCTGGAGATGGGTTGGGGCGATACTTCGGTGTATGGTGGGTTCCTTGTTGATGCATCACGCGACGCTTGCGGTTCTCGTTAGCTTGGTTGATCTTGCCTTCCATCTGAATGGCAGAGTCCACTAAGGCTTCAATATCAGCAAAGGGGATATTGACTAACACTGTCTGCATCTCATCATGTATATCATTCAGGAATCTCTCCTTCTTCTTGGCTTCAGTGTCCATCTCATCAGGTGCATACCTATCCAATGACAAGAATTTGTCACGGTATTCCACTACTGTCATCCTGCCTTGCTTCAATTCCCTGAATTCATCTCTCATCCTCTTGATCAAACCCGGTGGCACATGGGTTCTGCTGAACTTGACTTTGAACTCTTCCCAAGTCATCAGCTGACCTCCTGTCATCGCGCGAACGCTGTTCCACCAGGCTCTTGCATCTCCGGCCAGGTAGTGGGTGGAAAACAGTACTTTCTCGTTGGCTTCCACTCCTACAACTTCCAGATTGTTCTCCATGGTTTGCAACCAATCATCTGCATCTAGGGGCTCTTCTGACTTAGTGAAAACGGGTGGATTGGTGTTCTGGAAATTCTTGAGCCTAGATCCATGGTTGTCCTAATTTCCATGGTCTTGATTGTTGTTGGACATCTGAGCTATCTGTTGAAGGGTGGCTAAGTTGGCTTAACGTTCGGCTCTTTCAGCTTCGCGGTCAGAAACCAACATTTGCAAGAGTTGCAGCATTGGGTCCAGGGATGAGGTTCTTCCTCCGCGAGGCATCTAAAGATTGAGATAGATCATGAGAAAAGAGCGAAATTTCTAAGGTTCAGGGTTTTTGGAAAGTTTTTAATCTTGACTCAGATTTTTCTAGCAACTTGCTTTTTATTCATTCATAGCACACGATGATGGGGGAGTAGCAATCGGGGTATACCCATGAAGCGGAGTCGCCAGATGGTATCGAGCCGACTGAAGCCAAGCCTGGAGCGTGTCGACTCGCCGGATATGACGACTGGCGCATATTTGACCTAGGCGACTGGCGCCGACTGGAGGCCCAAGACAGCGACTCATATACAAATCCCACAAGCACTTGTAAACCCTAACTGGCTGCATATATAAAGCCACCAGGGGCACCCCCACGGGGCATCCTCTCTCACATTAGATTAGATCTAGTCTCTCCCTTCACCTACGGCGGTTCCCATGTAAACCAATCTATGATCATATACTGGATTGACAGCAGGACGTAGCGATCCTCCACTGAGGGGACGTGAACCTGGGTACATCGTGTGCCATTCTCGCTCCCGGATTCTTCTACATCGTCTTGCTCCCTCTATATAAGCTACCCAAGTAGCATCTGCCGTGCAATACCACGACAGTTAGCGCCCACCGTGGGCAAGCGATGCTCGGAGATGATAATCCGGACGGGATCCTCAAATTCGTCGTCAACGTCACTGATCGCGTCCAATCAATTCGATCGTGCCGATGTGCTTGGCTTCGTCGTCAAAACTATCCGTCATGACGTATCGCATCGCGTTGCCACTTCATCACAAAGGAGCCAATTCCAATCAGATTAATTTTTTGGCGGAGATGTCTCCTATGCCAGGGAGATCGACCTGACTATCATGCAGCAATAAAGCGGTGAAAGACCGTACTGACTGGGTTCTATTTTCCTATTCGATCCCTTTTTCTTTCTTTTTGCTAATCACTCTGTCACTTGATTATTTTATTGGGATCTTATGCTTCTCATGCGTGATATTGACATGTACGATGGCTTGGAGAATCGAATGGTTGATGCTAAACCGGATGGAAGGATGTACGTGATGGAACTCGTCGTCTGCAATTGCGCGAGTGCTCTCCGCATACGGAGGCTTGATCGATCACGATGCCGAGGATGACTCGGCTATGACTAATAATTCAATCCCCCTCTTTCTCATTGATTTGTTTATCAATTATTATTTTATTTGGATTTAATCGTACGTGCGTTTTGCCTACAATTGCACACATTGTTCGGAGTCATTTTTCATGCATACAGAATCAGATCGCTTCTCGATGTGAATCCTCAAGCCAAGAAAAATATGGGACGACTTTCAGACGGATCAAGTCCAGCCCGACGCATCAACTCCGACAAAAAATTGGCTGCCGTCGGTACTAAACGCCGTACACGGGTACTTGCAACTCGCTGCCCTTGTACCACGTTCGGCGACTTGTCCATCGCGTATTCGCCTCTTACGGTCTCGTCCATCGCCGGCTCTCCATTCTAGAACTCGCCTAAACGCGGACTCACTAGGCTCGGCGACTCACCCGCTGCATATTCGCCCCGCCGCGGTCTCACCCGCCGTGAACTCGTCATCAACGGTTCGCCATGTCGGCGACTCGCCCATCTTATATTCGCCGCGCTCGGCGACTCCCCCGCCACGTCGACTCTGTCCCCATTTGACAACTAAGTTTCTCTATATTCGTACATTCTATAAGTCCAAAACATATTCATCTTTCCGTTCAATTTACAAAATCATACTTGGGATCGGTTTCAGCTTTGTCTGTTGTTTATTCGTGTCCGTCGAAGTAGCGAGGCTGGGTACCAAAAGACCGACCTTGTCTCCGGGTTCAATAGTCTGTCATCGCGTCTCTGTTACCCGGCAAGCGTTTGATGCTGGAGGTCTGCCTACTCATGAAAAGACACGCATAAACCTTACATACTGCTCATCGATCCACATAACAAAAGTGCATTTTCTTCAACATCTACAATTCGCACTCTTTACAAATGTTCAATATATTTCATAAATACATCTTATTGCAGTTGTACATTTTTCTCCACATCAGCAAAACGGTGTCTTTCTCGCCACTCGCCGCGCTCGGGACTCGGCGGCGCGCTACAGACCGTGCCACTCGCCGGTCGCCCGACCTCGCCACTCGCCGCGCTCGAGGACTCGGCGCTCTCCGGTCGCTCGACCTCGCCACTCGCCGTGCTCGGGGACTCGGCGCTCGCCGGTCGCTCGACCTTGCCACTCGCCGCGTTCGGGGGCTCAGCGCTCGCCGGTCGCTCGACCTCGCCACTTGCCGCGTTCGGGGCTCGGCGCTCGCCGATCGCTCGACCTCGCCACTCGCCGCGCTCGGGCGCCCGATAGCTCTACCTCGCCCCTCGCCGCGCTCGAGGACTCGGCGCTCGCCGGTCGCTCGACCTCGCCACTCGCTGCATTCGGGGGATCGGTGCTCGCCGGTCGCTCGACCTCTCCACTCGCCGCGCTAGGAGGCTCGGCGCTCGCCGGTCGCTCGACCTCGCCACTTGTCGTGCTCGAGGGCTCAGTGCTAGCCGGTCGCTCGACCTCGCCACTCACCGCGCTCGGGGGCTCGGCGCTAGCCGGTCGCTCGACCTCACCACTCGCCGCGCTCGGGGACTCGGCGCTCACCGTTCGCTTGACCTCGCCACTCGCCGCGCTCGGGGACTCGACGCTCGCCGGTCGCCCGACCTCGCGGATTCGCCATGCTCGGCAACAACCACTACTATTTTCAGAACATGCATCTCTAAAGAGCCTCAAGTCGCCTCTACAAGCCAACTTGAGCCTCGGGGACTACTCCTAGGTATATCGCGTGTGCGCGTGGTTCCACGAGCGCGGCTCACCACTCCCACGGACTCTCCCTCGCGTACTCGCCACTCTCGGGGACTTGCCACCACGGACTCGCCCTCGCGTACTCGACACGCTCGGGGACTCGCCATCGTGTACTCAGCATGCTCGGGGACTCGCAACCGCGGACTTGCCCTCGCGTACTCGACACGCTCGGGAACTCGCCACCATGGACTCGTCCTCGCGTACTCGACACGCTCGGGGACTCGCCACCGCGGACTTGCCCTCGCGTACTCGACACGCTTGGGGACTCGCCACCACGGACTCGCCCTCGCATACTCGACACGCTCGGGGACTCGCCACCGCGGATTCGCCCTCGCGTACTCGACACGCTCGGGGACTCGCCACCGCGGACTTGCCCTCGCATACTCAACATCCTCGGGGACTCGCCACCGCGGACTCGCCCTCACGTACTCACCATGCTCGGGGACTCTCCACCGCGTACTCGCCACGCTCGGGGACTCGCGTCTCCCCTCGCGGACCCGTTCTCGTGTATACGCCTGAGCCGACTCGACGACTTCATCATCAACGATTTTGTGGCCTCCACGTCCTCTACGACAGCAAGTTGACAAGGCGCCAGCCAAACTTCTCCAAGGGCGACTCCGTCCAATGGCGACTCGCCTAGCGCGACGACTCGCTCAGGCGAATGAACTAATTCATGAGTTATTTCTCTATTTCAGGAGCTCGCCAATGACTCGCCATCGACTCCACCCTAGAATCTCCTGCGTCAATTCAGTGGCTTGAAGTCATCGCCGATTCCCTGACGCGCTCGGGGACTACTGATGGGGGAATACCAATCGGGGTATACCCATGAAGCGGAGTCGCCAGATGGTATCGAGCCGACTGAAGCCAAGCCCGGAGCGTGTCGACTCGCCGGATATGACGACTGGCGCATATTTGACCTAGGCGACTGGAGGCCCAAGACGGTGACTCGTATACAAAGCCCACAAGCACTTGTAAACCCTAATTGGCTGCATATATAAAGCCACCAGGGGCACCCCCAGGGGACATCCTCTCTCACATTAGATTAGATCTAGTCTCTCCCTCCGCCTACGGCGGCTCCCATGTAAACCAATCTATGACCATGTACTGGATTAACAGCAGGACATAGCGATCCTCCACCGAGGGGACGTGAACCTGGGTACATCGTGTGCCAATATCGCTCCCGGATTCTCCTACATTGCCTTGCTCCCTCTACGTAAGATACCCCCAATAGCATCTGCCGTCGTGCCTGGTGGTGGCCGGGAGCTCCCTCCTGGCGGCGCGTTCTCGCAGACCGCGCGTTCGGCCGCACGAGCCGTGTCGTTTTCATCGTCGAAGTTCAGGGCGTGTCCCTGAATGGTGGGGTTCAGGCGCGACCTGATGCGGAGTTGGTGGTAGCGCGAGAGTTCATGCGCCGTCACCTGCTCGAGGCGAATTTCACGCTCGGCTTGTTCCTTGCGGACCGCTTCCTCCAGCCACAGGCGGAGTTCCTCGACCTCCGTTTCTGTTGCGTATGGTGGGATCGGCGTAGAGAAGGGGTCTGGCAGGGGGTCGACGCCATTTGCCATGTAGGTCGTGACGTGGCGACCAGATCCGTCGTGGAGGTCGGCGGAGTTCTCCGACCCAGAGTCGAAGTCGAAGATCCCAAGGATGGAGGGGTCTTTGAAGTCTCCCACATTGGATACCTGGGTGATGGAGCCCGTGGTTGAAGCGGTGACGATGGATCCGGCGGCGATGCCGGGGTCGCCGAGTCGGCGTGGTCGTCGAGGGCCGCGTCGTTTGTGATCGCGGTGGTTTCGGCCACGTTGTTGTTGGCCGAGTCATACTCGGATGCGAGGCGATGAATGGTGCGGACCTGACTCTCAGAGAGTCGGTCACGTGGCGGTGACTTGCGGATGCGAGCCGAGTCCTCCGAGGTGATGACATCGGTGAATCCGACGAAGAGGCTGATATGTGCTTTTTCTTGCAATAATCAGGGGGAAGAAAAACTTTTTCTTGCAATATGTGCTTACTTGTTTGCTTGTACTCAAGCAACTGTTTGTGTGTTAGTTGTGTACTCCTCATCTCAACACTAGTTTACAAAAACTATTTTTCAAAAGAGATGTCTTGGCTCATCTTTCATATTCTCAAATGTTCTGGCATTTCAAAAACCTGAACCAAGATGACTTTGACCCAACACAATACTTTACTAGTTTCTTTTGACAAACTATGGAGACCTATATATTATGTACTTATGTTTTCAAGAAAGAACCTTCAACTACTCTTATCCCTAGTTTTTCCAAAACCTTATTAAAACCTTTTCATCTCAATTTTGGTAAAGATACCAAGATGGTACTTATCTTACTTCAAAGCAAAACCCCTTTCAACATCCCCATCCTTACCTCAAGATAGGCTTGGTGGAAACCCAAGTAGTAGTTAGATTAATTGCCTTGATCTGTTGGTTGATGAATTGCCTTGATCTGCTTTCATATGAATTGCCTTGATCTATTGTTTGCCTTGTTTTCTTAGGAACTAGAGTGAGCTAATCTAGCACCTCATCCTTTAGGACCCAATCTATGCTTGTGATCATCAATCTCAAGCTAAGCTTCCAAATCTGGATCTATCCTAAGCCACTCAAGTGCCCCTCTCATCTCCTGCTAAGATCAATCCCAAGGTAATCCCTCTGGATAGTTTCCAACTCAATAGAGACCCAATATAAGCATGAATCCTATCTACTTAGTGAGTAACTCAACATCATATCCTTGATCATAAGTTTGGAACCTACCATCCTCTCAAAAGCCTCTACACTTGCACTCTAGTCTAGAACCCTAAAGCTGCCAAAATGGCAAAGTCTAGATTTCCTATCTGGATACCATCTTTGGAGCTCTACCTTTTCCAACCTAGGTGCATTCTTGAGAATATACTTGAACCATCTTGTAGTACATTATTAGTACTACCAAGTCCCACTCCTTCCCTTGGCTAATCCATTCTAATCCCCACTCATCCCTAATGGTTTTGTAGTCAAGATAATAATCTTTTCTACAAACCTTATCATCTTGCCTACTTTGGCAGAAGCTCACATCTATATGCTACCTATCATTGGCCAACTCATTACTTTGTTATGATCTAATAATCATGTACTATCAACCCCCACTTCACTTGTTTCCAATGGAACCTGGTGCTTCTTAAACCCACATGGTTTGGGAGGCTACCTGATGCATTTGTTATGGCAGCCTTATTTTCAACAAAGTTGTCCATCTCATCTAGATCACCTCAAATGCAACCAAGCCCAACCTTTGCTTCCATGGTCATCTATATAACTTGGTATATCCATCCATATACCCCTTGTACCAAGGTGGGCTCTGAGCTCCCAAATCCAACCCTGTTTAGGTGGCATCAAAATAACCAAACCCTAGATCCTCCAAGAATCTAGTTTCAACCCTTTTCACCACTTCTCTTCAAAACCAAGGTTGACCTTGATGCCTACATCAATTTTACATCATATACCTTGGATATAAGCATCCCCAAATAATTCCCATAATTATTTGGATTATTAAAATATTTTATTTTCTTTACTTGCCAATTTATCAACAACCTTGTCTTCAATGGAAAATTTTATTTTCTCCAAATCACCTTGCCAACTCAAGGCACATTTTATGCCTATATATCATATCCCATCTTTCCAACTCAAAAATAAATATTTTTCAGATTCTTTATTATTTCTTTTTTCCCTTTTTCTTAAATGGCAGAAACAAGAAATAATTCCTTAAAAATACTTTACCACCTTAATAAATTCCAATAAAATTATCCAATGAGTGTTATGGTATTTAGGACCATCGCACATAAAAAACCAAGCCTATCCAATATAAAAATTTCACCTTTGCTTCCATAATCTTCTTCAGAACTTTTTGAAGAAGTGCATTTAAATGGGATAATAATCATCAGAAAAATCCCATTTGAATCATGGAGAGATTATTTGACCTAGTCCACCGACCATACCATTTACACACTTTGTCCAATGCAAATTTATCAACTTCCTTCACAAACCTCCATTTAATCAATTTTGCAAAACCAAGCCAAACTTGATTCAAACAAAGACCAAACTAGTTCCAATCTTGTCAAGTACTCCTCCACAGCCAGCACACACCCTCCCTGGTCGACCAGCACTGTAGCTTGCCCACACCACCCCTGTTGTCCTTTGGGTTTGTTTATAAGAGAGACATAGGTCATTTCCAATCCCACCATCAAAGCTTGTGCAGCAGCTACCCTCTCCCTCCCTGCCACAAATCAAACCAGAAACCACCCAAACCCTCTCTCACGCCCACAGCAACTACCCTTCCCAGGTTTTCCCCCTCTCCTTGGCCACCATGAGCAAGGTCCACCATGGACCTCTCCACTCGGGTTTATAATTCCAGGAACCCTGGCACCTCTCCTCCCCTCCCCCATTTGCACCCACTCACCCCCTCCCCCCCCCGAAACACCACCTCCCTCTCCACTGCTCTATTCTGCGCGAGAGTGAAGGAGAGAGAAGCTTTATCCCTCTTCCAACAATCGAGCAAGGCCCTCTCCCCCGAGCTCCCTTCCCTCTGCATGCTACATTTTCGGAACCCCCTCCCTCCTCTGCATCTAACCATGCCCTCCTTCCCGTGCAGGACAGTCTCTGGAGGTGACCTCGGCGAGCCACTGCCGAGCTCCTCTTAGGGCAGACGCGTGAGGCTCACTCCCTCAGAGAAGCTAGCACTTCTGCCCCTCCCTAAGGTCGTCGCCGACTGCCGCATCTTCCTGACCCCTCCCCGCCTCCTCCCCGGCCATCGGTAAGCCTCCCCTCCGCCGTTTTCCCTCTCTACTAGGGTTACATCTCGTTGGGCATCGTCAGAGGAAGGAGACGGCCAGCCACCGTCGATCTCCTTCCAGATCAAATGGCCGACAGCTCTCCTTACCGCTTTGGTGACGCGCCCCGGCCGATGGGCCTCACCTCGACACCCTCCTGCTCCCTTCCGCGCGTGCGGGCGCTGTGTCTGGGCCGAATCGGTCTCACGGGCCCTCCCACTCCCTAGATCCGGCCCGTGAACTCCCTCTCCTCTTTTCTTTTTCTGCTGGTAAGGATCTAGAAAAATACCATGTTTACTTTAAATCAAAATAAAATGGGAAAATGGCTTAATATGACCAGATCTAAATTTACCTATATAACCACATGTTTTGTCAAACATGATGTACCCTTGCCTACCCAAAATAATGTATGGGGAGAACCTGGAAATTAAAGTGGCCACATGTGTTCTTTTCACCAATAAAATCCTCCAGAGAGCTTGATAAATCCAATTAACCCAAAACCAATTGGTGATGAAAGGTACTGACCATATATTTTATATCCCACTGGCCCCACCCTAGTTTGTTTCCTAGTTTGCTGGTAGAAAAAATATCTAAAACAGGCCTTTTCTGCCTTTAGGAATTTCCCTAGGTAAAACCAAGTAAGGTTCTGACCTAATTCCAACTCTCACCTGACACACCTAACCATATATTACTAAATCCCGCAACTCATAATTTCATGAGTCGCTGTTGAAATTTGGTGAATTAAACTATTTTGTGCATGGTTTATTCACTATTAAAATCATTACAGTAGCTCTGTGACTCTAAAAAATTTGATTCCAATTTCTACAGAAAGGTATTCCCTGTACCTAGAATGTTTCCTTGTAATCAGCTAAAAATCTTCTGTAGATTAAATCTTATGAACAAGACAAATCTTGTCCAGTACTGTCTTTAGGAATTTATCAAGGGCATTATGGTAATTGTTTTGAGGAGATTCCAACTCCTATTGATTAAGTCCATCAAATAATGCCTTTTCACCCAAGGAAATAAATTTTGGAACTCCAAAGAAGTTCTGGTGAATTATTTCCTTAAACTAGAGCTTTAACCACTATAAACTTCATTATAAATCCTAGGAAGTTGCTAAAATAGTGAAACCACCTTTGTTGGCTTCATTTTATCAATACCTAACTGATGGTATCATTTTTATACAATGGTATCATACAGATCAACCCCTTGGTCAAACACCCCTCTCTTAGGTAGTTCCTAGACTCAATAAAAAGGGATCCTTCACCTAATGCCTCCAAATCTTCTCCCAATCCAATCAAATCAATACTCCAACATCCTCCTGATGTATATCATGCATTTATCCTTTACTTGCTGTATGGATTGATGCTTGCATGCCTTGTATTGATTGGTGTATTGTTTGTTTGCATGTATGCTCGGTAACGGCGATAGTTGCGATTGTGTGACGCCGAGAAGAAGAAAAGATCGGGATATTCTTATTTGTATTATTATTGGTATTCTGGTATTCTAAGGAATTCAAGGGACATCTCGCTAGTCACAGGCAAGCCACCATTCCTAAACTCCTATGTTAACCTACTTCTTTTTATCAACTTTTTATATCTCGTTTATAAATTGCATGATCACAGGCATGGTTTGTTTCAAATAAAAGTGCGTGAGTAACTTGGATCCTCCAAGTTATGGATGAGTGTCCGTTAGGACACCTACACTGTTGACACCTACTATACCCCCTTTAGATTGAGGCAAAGATGATTAGCATCTTCCCTCTTGGAAACCCATGGATTTTCAAGAATAAAACTATTTTGGGTTTTACCCTACTACAAACTTTTCAAAATAAAACCCTTGGAAAGAGGCATCGTTTCCAAGTGGAAGTTTTACTAAAGAAAATAGGAGGTGAATGAAGAGAACGATAATTAAGAGGAAGAAAAGTAAAGGAAAGTTAAGTAAGAGAAAGAGAAAGGATGTTCTAAGCCAATGTGCGGAACAATTTATACGTGCAGCCACATTACCCCGGGCGCTGGGGCTTAGCTCGTAGTTGTAATCCTTATCTGGGGCTGCTTGTACTTGCTTAACGGGAGCAATCCCTGGAAGCCCGAGTGGACTCTACCTCAGGTCTGCAGATTTGGGGCCTCCATCGCCCGCTACGGCGGAAGTGTCGGTGCACCAATTGGGTCTCCCGCGGCGGTATGTTTTAGGCGTAGGGAAGGAAGTGGAGTCAACAATTGTATATTTCCAAGCCGAGGGTTTGGGTATATGGAAGTGCTGCAGGAAGGACTAAGGCCATAGTGTCGCATACTCGTTCCGGGGAGAACAAACCCAAAAGGAAAAGCCGCCTTTGCTAGGGATGGACAAATGAAAAGCTAGGTTTGATTATCCGAACCCCCGTCTACAGTGTGTAGCGGGTCGTGGTTAAATCCCGGCGGATGTATCAATTCTTGTGGGTAAAGTGCACAAACTCTGCAGAGTCTACTATATTCGAATAGCCGTGTCCATGGACAAGGACGGCTGGAATGGCAAGTGCTAGGAGGACCTTTCGGTTAAGTTGTGATGAAATAAAGGATGTGACTTGGTCACGAGGAAAGATAAGAATGAGATAGGTTTTGACCAGAGATGGTTGAAGATGTTTAAAAAGGGTTTCATAGCAAAACTGTTTTAAATCTTTTAACAAGGATGTGGAGATGTCTGGGTTTTCAAAAAGGAGGCATATTTTCTAAAAACTCTTTTTCAACAAAGATATAGAGATGCCAATGTTAGGTATTTCAAAAACAACTATAGTGTAGAGCTATCTCGCCACAGCCAAATATGCATTATCTTATTATTCTCGTCTCGGTGGTTTGCGAGTACATTCAAAGTACTCACCGACATTGTCCATGGCTATTTACTTGGCCAGATTGCAGATGTTAAGAAGTGACGAAGGTGCTGACGTCTATCCGAGCTAGGCCGTCTTCCCAGTCAGTTGCCTGTAGGTTAAGGCACGGGCTCTGCGTTGAAGACTTCCGCTACTTGTGTTGTATTCGCCATAATGGACACCTTGTAAGTTTGTACTCGATATTGTATGGATGATGTAATGATACTAGTCGGTTATGCTCACGGCTCACTGATCATGGGAACGTGAATTGTATGCATAATAGGTATTCTTGGACCGTAAATCCGGGGTGCCACAGACATGGTATCAGAGCCATCCTGACTGTAGGAGACCTTAGTTAGCATGGACGTTAGACAGGACAACCCCTATTTATGAAAACCCCGGTTTTCGCAAACTATTTTTCTCAAAAGCTCTTTGAAGGAATTCTTATCTCATCTTCTCTAATCTAAACGATTTGAAAACGGATTTCTCTACATCTCATCTACTTCAAATGTTCCGTTTTCACAAACAAAGTCCGACCTGGAGACTATGAAGACGGAGATCCCGAGATGAAGAGACACCGCGACAAGCAAAATAAAGGAGCTACCAACAAAGAAAGATACTACAAGATCGCCCTACCAACGGAGTCCTTCACCGACCCCAAATAGATCAAGTACGGCACCAACGACAAAAGACGGCAAGATAGAAGTTAAGACCTCTGTAATGTCCGTACTTAGGATTTGCATCCCTAAAATAGGATTCCCTCTATGGCGTGTAGTCACCTCCTTAGTACCTATGGTATGCACTAATTTCTTGTCATATGCGTGTTTGATGCTTGAAATGTGCTTGCTTGCCTGCTCTGGACCCTCCTACCCTAAAGTTTTGACCACCTTGCTGGCTTATCCCGACGCTAGCCCTTGCAACCTCCTAACCGGAAACCTCTCCTCAGCAGGATGGCCACCTAAGAAAACCCTCAACAACCTCAAGTAAAGTCCTAAGGTGCGTATTTCCACTCAAACTCCAATTCCAACGAACCACCCACTCTCTACTTAGAGAGTCATCCAAGAAAAACCAAGCCATGACGCTGCTTAGTTTTACCCGTGTACCCGGATAAATCTGCACCTATCTGTGTTATCTCACCCTAAAACCACAAACCCTCCTCTTTGCAGATGGAACCCAATGATGAAGCATGGCTAAGCGCTGGATTCCCAGTGCTCCTCTGGGACTCCCTGCAGCTTTGCGGATACACCCAACATCCCACCTACCAACTCCACAAGGGACTGGAAATCGGATTGTATCTGGGACAAGTTACCATCTATCCAAAGTATGGAGTACCCGGAGAACCCATTCGCGCCACAGGATTCCGTATGCCAACCCCAGTGCTGGCTCTGCAAATGGTGGCAAGAGAAGCATTGTTTCGCATTCGGGATGTCCTTCCCGAGATGAGGCAACCCACGACCTTCTTTTTACCCATCAAAGGCTCTGTGGATTCCTCCCGACAATCCCAAGATCCCCGCTTGACCTACCCTTCCCTGCAATTGCAAGCCCGATATAGCTATGCTAGATATGAGCTTCTCACCGCCGTTGTTGATGAATACTGCCGCACCCAAATGGAACTTCACCGTGTGCAAGCTATCCTAGATCACAAGGAAGCGTTAGAAGTCCAGCAAAGGAATCAAGCCATAATCAAGGGATCAGAAGAAGCCTCTGGAATACGCATCCTCAACGGAAGAAAGAAGTGTGTCTCCACTCTGCAATATCTCAAGAGGTTCAAGCCACCCCAAGATATACAAGGATCCTCCACCCATCTCCCCGAAGGCGAAGGTGAAGCCAAAGAGGATTCTGCAAGATCATCCACAAGCGGCAACTATCCTAGCGTAGTACCTATGTATCGCGGTATCCATGTATCGTCCCTGAACCTGTTTTGTAAAACTCTTTGTGCCTGTTCGCCCTGCGGCACAGACCTGTTTTGTAACCCCTTAAGTACCTCTGCCACCTACCGACTCGAACCGGCTAAATGTATGGATGTTATGCAGGCATGATATCCTTCTTTGCATGTTTTACCCACGACGTTGTATCAGACCAAAACCCAGTGGTTTTGCTCTAAGGGGGAAAGACTGCGCCTTTCCCGTCCAAAATCCGATAGAACCTTGGATTCGACCCCTAGTTAGCATTAATCCATGACCACCTCTCCAAGCCCAAATCATCGATCCTGCAAGAAGGACGACAACCGGCACTTCTCTAGAATCTGAAAGTACTCCACTCCAAGGTCGACCGCCCAGCCAACACCCCGGTGTATCAATACCTGGAAGAGATAAAAGTCGACCCCGAGGCCAAGAATAAAGAAGACTCAACTCGACGTCTCGCCTCAAGAAGGAAGTACCCCGTCGTTGTTAAACCTACCTAGACTTGTCCTGAGGGGAAAAGACTACGTCTTCTCCACTCGCTTAAATCAAAACGCCCAAACGAGAAGCCACTCAGCTCCGAGCCATAGCTGACCATGCCTGTTCGTTAGAAGACCTGATGGCACCACTTGTGTTCTACCGCTGAAATTGTTGAGCGGATGTTATCACCCTAACCCTACTCCTCCCTAATCTCAGGACGAGATTATTTTAAGGGGGGAAGGTCTGTAACATCCCAATTTCAGCAACCCTGATGAAATGTCCAAAAAGGCAAAAATCAGGGGGAAGAAAAACTTTTTCTTGCAATATGTGCTTACTTGTTTGCTTGTACTCAAGCAACTGTTTGTGTGTTAGTTGTGTACTCCTCATCTCAACACTAGTTTACAAAAACTATTTTTCATGTCTTGGCTCATCTTTCATATTCTCAAATGTTCTGGCAGTTCAAAAACCTGAGCCAAGATGACTTTGACCCAACACAATACTTTACTAGTTTATTTTGACAAACTATGGAGACCTATATATTATGTCCTTATGTTTTCAAGAAATAACCTTCAACTACTCTTATCCCTAGTTTTTCCAAAACCTTATTAAAACCTTTTCATCTCAATCTTGGTAAAGATACCAAGATGGTACTTATCTTACTTCAAACAAAACCCCTTTCAACATACCCATCCTTACCTCAAGCTAGGCTTGATGGTAACCCAAGTAGTAGTTAGATGAATTGCCTTGATCTGTTGGTTGATGAATTGCCTTGATCTGCTGTCAGATGAATTGCCTTGATCTGTTGTTTGCCTTGTTTTCTTAGGAACTAGAGTGAGCTAATATAGTAGCTCATCCTTTAGGACCCAATCTATGCTTGTGATCATCAATCTCAATATAAGCTTCCAAATCTGGATCTATCCTAAGCCACTCAAGTGCCCCTCTCATCTCCTGCTGAGATCAATCCCAGGGTAATCCCTCTGGATGGTTTCCAACTTAGTAGAGACCAATATAAGCATCAATCCTATCTACTTAGTTAGTAACTCAACATCATCTCCTTGATCATAAGTTTGGAACCTACCATCCTCTCAAAAGCCTCTACACTTGCACTCTAGTCTAAAACCCTAAAGCTGCCAAAATGGCCAAGTCTGGATTTCCTATCTGGATACCATCTTTGGAGCTCTACCTTTTCCAACCTAGGTGCATTCTTAAGAATATACTTGAACCATATTGTAGTACATTATTAGTACTACCAAGGCCCACTCCTTCCCTTGGCTAAGCCATTCTAATCCCCACTCATCCCTGATGGTTTTGTAGTCAAGATAATAATCTTTTCTGCAAACCTTATCATCTTGCCTACTTTGGCAGAAGCTCACATCTATATGCTACATTCCCTTGGCAAACTCATTACTTTGTTATGATATACTAATCATGGACTATCAACTCCCACTTCACTTGTTTTCAATGGAACCTGGTGCTTCTTAAACCCACATGGTTTGGGAGGCTACCTGATGCATCTGTTATGGCAGCCTTATTTTCAACAAAGTTGGCCATCTCATCTAGATCACCTCAAATGCAACCAAGCCCAACCTTTGCTTCCATGGTCATCTATATAACTTGGTATATCCATCCATATACCCCTTGTACCAAGTTGGGCTCTGAGCTCCCAAATCCAACCCTGTTTAGGTGGCATCAAAATAACCAAACCCTAGATCCTCCAAGAATCTAGTTTCAACCCTTTTCACCACTTTTCTTCAAAACCAAGGTTGACCTTGATGCCTACATCAAGTTTACATCATATACCTTGGATATAATCATCCCCAAATAATTCCCACAATTATTTGGATTATTAAAATATTTTATTTTCTTTACTTACCAATTTATCAACAACCTTGTCTTCAATGGCAAGTTTGCTTTTATCCAAATCACCTTGCCAACTCAAGGCACATTTGATGCCTATATATCATATCCCATCTTTCCAACTCAAAAATAAATATTTTTTAGATTCTTTATTATTTCGTTTTGCCCTTTTTATTAAATGGCATAAACAAGAAATAATTCCTTAAAAATACTTTACCACCTCAATAAATTCCAACAAAATTCTCCAATGAGTGTTATGGTATTTAGGACCATCTCACATAAAAAACCAAGCCTGCCCAATATAAAAAATTCACCTTTGCTTCCATAATCTTCTTTAGCACTTTTTGAAGAAGTGCATTTAAATGGGATTATAATCATCAGAAAAATCCCATTTGAATCATGGAGAGATTATTTGACCAACTCCACCTAACATACCATTTCCACATGTTGTCCAATGCAAATTTATCAACTTCCTTCACAAACCTCCATTTAATCAATTTTGCAAAACCAAGCCAAACTTGATTCAAACAAAGACCAAACCAGTTCCAATCTTGTCAAGTACTCCTCCACAGCCAGCACACACCCTCCCTGGTCGACCAGCTTTGTAGCTTGCCCCCACCAACCCTCTTGTCCTTTGTGTTTGTTTATAAGAGAGACATAGGTCATGTCCAATCCCACCATCAAAGCTTGTGCAGCAGCTACCCTCTCCCTCCCTGCCACAAATCAAACCAGAAACCACCCAAACCCTCTCTCACGCCCACAGCAACTACCCTCCCCAGGTTTCCCCCTCTCCTTGGCCACCATGAGCAAGGTCCACCATGGACCTCTCCACTCAGGTTTATAAGTCCAGGAACCCTGGCACCTCTCCTCCCCTCCCCCATTTGCACCCACTCACCCCCAGAACACCACCAGCCTCTCCCCTGCTCTGTTCTGCTCGAGAGTGAAGGAGAGAGAAGCTTCAGCACTCTTCCAACAATCGAGCAAGGCCCTCTCCCCCGAGCCCCCTCCCTCTGCATGCTACATTTTTGGAACCCCCTCCCTCCTCTGCATCAAACCATGCCCTCCTTCCCATGCAGGACAGTCTCTGGAGGTGACCCCGGCGATCCACTGACGAGCTCCTCTCAGGGTAGACGCTCGAGGCTCACTCCCTTAGAGAAGCTAGCACTTCCGCCCCTCCCTGAGGTCGTCGTCGACTACCGCATCTTCTTGACCCCTCCTTGCCTCCTCCCCGGCCATCGGTAAGCCTCCCCTCTACCGTTTTTCCTCTCTGCTAGGGTTACATCTCGTCGGGCATCGTCAGAGGAAGGAGACGGCCAGCCACCGTCGATCTCCTTCTAGATCCAACGGCCGCCATCTCTCCTTACCGCTTCGGTGACGCGCCCCGGCCGATGAGCCTCGCCCCGACGTCCTCCCACTCCCTTCCGTGCGTGCGGGTGCTGCATCTGGGCCGAATTGGTCTCACGGGCCCTCCCACTCCCCAGATCCGACCCACGAACTCCCTCTCCTCTTTTCTTTTTCTGCTGGTAAGGATCCAGAAAATACCATGTTTACTTTAAATCAAAATAAAATGGGAAAATGGCTTAACATGACCAGATCTAAATTTACCTATGTAACCACATGTTTTGTCAAACATGTTGTACCCTTGCCTACTCAAAAGAATGTATGGGGAGACCCTGGAAATTAAAGTGGCCACATGTCTTCTTTTCACTAATAAAATCCTCCAGAGATCTTGATAAATCCAATTAACCCAAAACCAATTGGTGATGAAAGGTACTGACCATACCTTTGATATCCCACTGGCCCCACCCCAATTTTGTTCCTAGTTTGCTGGTAGCAAAAATATCTAAAACAGGCCTTTTCTGCCTTTAGGAATTTCCCTAGGTCAAACCAAGTAAGTTTCTGACCTAATTCCAACACTCAGCTGATGCAACTAACCATATTGTACTAAATCTAGCAGCTCATAATTTTATGAGTCTCTTTTGAAATTTGGTGAATTAAACTATTTTGTGCATGGTTTATTCACTATTAAAATGATTACAGTAGTTGTGGGACTCTAAAAATGTTGATTCCAATTTCTACTGAAAGGTATTCCCATTTCCTAGAATGTGTACTTGGAATCAACTAAAAATCCTCTATAGATTAAATCTGATGAAAAAGATAAATCTTGTCTAGTACAGCCTTTGGGAATTTCTCAATGCCATTCTGCTGATTGTTTTGAGGAGATTCCAACTTCTATTGATTAAGTCCATCAAATACTACCTTTTGACCCAAGGAAATAATTTTTGGAACTCCATAGAAGTTCTGGTAAATTGTTTCCTTAAACTAGAGCTTTAACCACTATAAACTTCATTATAAATCCTAGGAAATTGATAAAATAGTGAAACCACCTTTGTTGGCTTCATTTTATCAATACCTAACTGATGGTATCATTTTTATACAATGGTATCATACAGATCAATCCCTTGGTTAAACACCCCTCTCTTAGGTAGTTCCTAGACTCAATAAAAAGGGATCCTTCACCTAATGCCTCCAAATCTTCTCCCAATCCAATCAAATCAATCCTCCAACATCATACTGATGTATATCATGCATTTATCGTTTACTTTTTGTATGGATTGATGCTTGCATGCCTTGTATTGATTGGTGTATTGTTTGTTTGCATGTATGCTTGGTAACAGCGATAGTTGCGATTGTGTGACGCCGAGAAGAAGGAACGATCGGGATATTCTTATTTGTATTATTATTGGTATTCTGGTATTCTAAGGAAGTCAAGGGACATCTCGCTAGTCACAGGCAAGCCACCATTCCTAAACTCCTATGTTAACCTACTTCTTTTTATCAACTTTTTATATCTCGTTTATAAATTGCATGATCACAGGCATGGTTTATTTCAAATAAAAGTGCGTGAGTAACTTGGATCCTCCAAGTTATAGATGAGTGTCCGTTAGGACACCTACACTGTTGACACCTACTATACCCCCTTTAGATTGAGGCAAAGATGATTAGCATCTTCCCTCTTGGAAACCCACGGATTTTCAAGAATAAAACTATTTTGGGTTTTACCCTACTACAAAGTTTTCAAAATAAAAACCCTTGGAAAGAGGCATCATTTCCAAGTGGAAGTTTTACTAAAGAAAATAGGAGGTGAATGAAGAGAAATATAAGTAAGGGGAAGAAAAGTAAAGGAAAGTTAAGTAAGAGAAAGAGAAGGGATGTTCTAAGCCAATGTCCGGAACAATTTATACGTGCAGCCACATTACCCTAGGCGTTGGGGCTTAGCTCGTAGTTATAATCCTTAGCTAGGGCTGCTTGTACTTGCTTAATAGGAGCAATCCCTGGAAGCCCGAGTGGACTCTACCTCAGGTCTGCGGATCTGGGGCCTCCATCGCCCTCTATGACGGAAGTGTCAGTGCAACAATTGGGTCTCCCGCGGACGGTATGTTTTAGGCGTGGGGAAGGAAGTGGAGTCAATAATTGTATATTGCCAAGCCGAGGGTTTGGGTATACGGAAGTGTTGTAGGGAGGACTAAGGCCATAGTGCCGCATACTCGTTCCGGGGAGAACAAACCCAAAAGGAAAAGCCGCCTTTGCTAGGGATGGACAAATGAAAAGCTAGTTTTGATTATCCAAACCCCCGTCTACAATGTGTAGCGGGCCATGGTTAAATCCCAGCGGATGTATTGATTCTTGTGGATAAAGTGCACAAACTATGTAAATTCTAATCTATTCGAATAGCCATGTTCACGGACAAGGACGGTTGGAATGGCAAGTGCTAGGAGGACCTTTCGTTAAGTTGTGATGAAATAAAGGATGTGACTTGGTCACGAGGAAAGATAAGAATGAGATTGGTTTTGACCAGAGATGGACGAAGATGTTTAAAAAGGGTTTTACAACAAAACTGTTTTAAATCTTTTAACAAGGATGTGGAGATGTCCGGGTTTTCAAAAAGGAGGCATATTTTCTAAAAACTCTTTTTCAACAAAGATATAGAGATGCCAATGTTAGGTCTTTCCAAAAACAATTATAGTGTAGAGTTATCTCGCCACAGCCAAATATGCATTATCTTATTATTCTTCTCTCGGTGGTTTGCGAGTACATTCAAAGTACTCACCGGCATTGTCCCTGGCTATTTACTTGGCCAGATTGCGGATGTTAAGAAGTGACGAAGGTGTTGACGTCTATGCGAGCCAGGCCGTCTTCCTAGTCAGTTGCATGTAGGTTAAGACACGGGCTCTGCGCTGAAGACTTCCGCTACTTGTGTTGTATTCGCCATAATGGCCACCTTGTAAGTTTGTACTCGATATTGTATGGATGATGTAATGATACTAGTCGGTTATGCTCATGGCTCACTGATCATGGTAACATGAATTGTATGCATAACAGGTATTCTCGGACCGTAAATCTGGGGTGCCACAGCTGGGATCCCTGGCGAAGCTCATCGGCACGGTCACGCGACATGGGGCGGTGCTGAACGGTCGGAACATCGCGGCGCTCTGGGCGGGTCTAACATGGATTTTAATGGAGCACAGCATGTGTGGTCCGCGTGGCGGCGAACGGGGATGTCTGGCAGGTTACTAGGGTGCCGGCGATCACGTATGCAAGCAACGAGAGCGAAGCGCGGTTTGTGGGCTGGTGTCGCGTGCGGCGCTCTGGCGCGCTCTCGGCTTGCACGCAGAGAGACTGGGCGCGTGCTTGGCGGGTGGTCTAGGGGATGGCAATGCTCGGGGCTGGGACAGAGGGTGGCGGTGGACGGTGGTCAGTGCTCCATACAAGGTTGGCGAGGCTAGTGCTTTCTCTAGCTCTCTGGCGACATGGGGGTGGCAAGTTTGCTCGCGGCATGGTCACCATTGATGGCTATGCTTGCTCACAATGGTGCTAGAGATTGTTAAAGGGGCTAGATGATCTACTAAGGGCTTGCTGCAACCAGAGAGGGAACAAGGTTGGCCAAATTCACTGCTGCAAATAGTGTTTAATGTTTTGTTGTTTGCTGATCACAAGGTGTTTGATGAAATGGCCGAAAGAAATTCAAATTTGAATTTTGGATTCAAACTTGGTGGGTTTGCTAGGCACATACTAGGGAGTATTGAGTTAGTTGGATTGGTCAAGGGGCACTGGTTTGGTTGGGTTTTGAAAAGGTGTGATCTTCACATATGTTAAAGATTCAATTTTGAATTGTCATTTGAATGGGGTTGCTAAATGTTTCTGTAAGTTTGAAAGGTGGTCTTTGATTCACTTTTACTTGGTCTTGCCAGGGGTGAAAAGAATTGGAAAAGTTTCTGTTTGAAATCTTGGACTAGAAACACTCAAAATGACCTAGTGGGCAAGATTGTCAAAAATGACCATTTGCCTTCTTTGATTTGCTATTGATTTTCTCTTGATTTGTTTCTGCTTGGAAATGTTTTAGATGATGTTATTTTCATCCTTAAACCATTCCTTTATATTTAGGTTAATCACACAAGTCCATTCATGCATTCATCAAATCATCACATACACACATGCATTCATTTGGTTTTTATTTAATCAAAGTTTTTGTTAACCCTAATGTTAGTGATTAGAGTTTGATGATCATGATCAATATTTTTGGGATGTTACACATGATGAATCTCAACATGGTCTTCGTGGGCGAAGGGCGCATGGGGTCGCTGGGGATTTCTCGCCGGAGCTAGCGTCGGCGTCGGGCACACACTGTCGTCGTCGGGGAAAAGCTACAGGGCACGCTAAGGCAAAAGAAAAGGTGCGTTAGATGCGTGAGAGGAAGGCGAGTGTGGGAGCATCAACGAGAGGGAGAGGGGTGGTCAGGACTCACGGGGAGAACTCGTCGGAGTTGAAGCAGAAGACGGTGGCGCACGGACGAGGACGGTGTCGATGCTCTGGGGCATGAGAAAGCACGTGGCTGGGGTCAATAGATGCACACGGTGATGACAAACAAATGAGCTTGAACTAGAGATCAAGGGGTGGAGTGTGCTCACCAGAATTTGTCGATGAACTCGTCAAAGACAGTGACTGTTCGAGCACGAATTCGTGCAGCCTGGGGGCTCCGGTGGCGTGGTGTCTGAGGGAAAAGAGAGAGGAGGGGGCGGTTAATAGGGCATGGTCGCGGGGAGGAATTACTGGTGCAATTACTCGAATTCATTCGGTTCATCAGCGGGCAGAAACGGTGAGGAGGAATGGGGCGGGTTCTACGGGGTTGAAGACGATGCCTGCGTGGCGGTGGGTCCGGATGGTCAGTGGGGGTATGGGTAGATGTCGCGGTGTGGAAAGGGGGAGAGGGGAGAGAGGTTTTCCCGGGTGGGCTTTAGCTGGGCCTAGGGCTTGCTGGGCTGGGTAGGTTAGTTGGGCATGTCTATTTTCATATATTTTTCTTCTTATTTCTTTTTCTTTTCCATTTCTGACTTCTGTTTTAATTCAATTCGTTTGTTTCAAGCTTAAATTTAAATTCAAATTTTTTCCAAACCTTTTCAGTAGGTTTAAACTATTTAATAGTGTGTTTAAATAGTCCACCTTGAATTATTTCAAATATTTTTTTATGATTTAATGTTTATTTAAATTAGGCATTTTGTCTTTATTTAAATAAAATTTTAATATGGTTCAAACGCATATAATTTTATTCAAATAATCCTTTATTCTTTTATTTTATTTGAATTACTTTTATTCCATTTGCTTATGGATTTGGCCAAGATTTAATTTGTCATTTAAATATTTCTTATTTATTTATTTATTTATCTTATAAAATCCCTATCTTTTTATTTATAATTCCAAAATTGGTGATTCCAATTTGTAAAATTTTATTTAATATTTATTTATCTTTTTAAATCCTTTTAGGATTACTTTGCTCCCAATTTAGTATTGATTTTGGTTAGGAGCTTTTATTAGCCTTGGAAATTACTTTCTTTTATCTTATTGAATTCATAAGTTTTTATCCCTGGCTCCAAATTGAGTTCAACCAATTTCCATGGTTTTGTAATATTTTTATTTACCATTTTTGGTCATTTAGACATGTCTGTTGCTAAATTTTTATATGGGACAAAGCCATAGTGTTGGAGTGATTTTGGAGATGATTTCTTTCATTAAGATTTTAGGGTTTTGGTTTACCTTTTCCAAGTGTTTTAATTCAAGATTCTTTTTATGAATAAATGCATTTAATCTTTGGTACATTTGTTTGTTGCCTTTTCTTTCAAATTTTGTTCAAGTAGGGTTTTGATGTTTCCATTTAGAAGCAAAAGTTTCTTTTCACCCTAAATTTCAATATTTGTTCCTTCTGTTTGTTTATTTTTCACATTTCAAAATTTGGAGAATTTTGAGATGTGACAGACTACCACCCTTAAAAGGAATCTCGTCCCGAGATTCGGGAAGGCTAGAGTTTACAAGTTGGCTTCAAGAAAACTAGGGTACTACCACCCTTAAAAGATTTTTAACTAGATTACATCTTGGCTTACTTGGTATCTTGATGTAACTTCTCTAGACAGTTGTTTGCATAGTGCCCTTTGTTACCACATTTGAAACATGTGACAAGGTTGATGTCTCTCACAAGTTCGCTTGTCTTGTCTTTCTCCTTTTCTAGACAATGTGATGCATAATGGCCTAGCTCTTTGCATTTGTGGAACATCACTTGGATAATATCCTCTTTTACCTTTGGTTTCACTACCTCTTGTTTGTTTCCTTGGCTCTTCTTTTTTTGGGTCTCTACTAAGCTAGGAGTTCTCTTAGTTCATGTTCCTCATATTTCACTACAAATGTGGAAAATTTCCTCGGTTCATAGAACGATTCCTGGGATAACGTCCATGTTTCCTCTTTTGTCCACCATAGTGGGTTACAATGTATGGAGGTGCATACCGAGACTTGACTTTGTCTTCATCCTTCTTGGTAAAAGTTGTTATTTCATGGATGTTTCCAAAGACTTGATGTTTTCCATCTTGTTTCATCTGTTGAACTATAGGATAGATGGGGCATTGAACAGGGACATGATCATTTTCTTCACATAGGAAACAAGTAACTTCACATGTGGGGCATTTTTTAGCTGGATGTTTCTCTTCACAATTAGGGCATTGGTCCGCATGTTCTTTGTAAGTGTGTCGTGATACGTTGGAAACATATCTATAATTTTTGATGCTCCATTCTTGTTTAGTATCTACTTTTTTTACTTGTCCACACTTTGAGGTGCTTTTTACATGTTTTCTGGTACTAACCTATTAACAAGTTGCAATGGTGCCAGATGCCTATTTTCAACTGTTTTTGGTTTCCAAAAAGTTAGTAAAGAAATATTCTCGGAATTGGACGGGACAAAGGACAAAGTCAATTACTTTCCGTGGGGAACAAGAAGTCCAGAGGAGAGCCGGAGGGGCCAGACCCACCCCAGGCGCGGGTGGGCCCAGCCCCGCTCCTGGCTAGGGTTTGGTGGCCCTTCCCGCCTCCTCGGTCTCCCCCTTCGCCTATAAGAAGCCCCTGATGTAGAAACCCTGAGTACCCGATCAAATATCCACGAAACCGTCTGTAGCCGCCGCCACCATCGTCCCTAGATGGGGGGATCTGAAGTTCTTCCCGGCACCCTGCCGGAGGGGAGATCATCCCGGAGGCCTTCTCTCCAGTATGATGCGTGAGTAGTTCCACCTTGGACTATGGGCCCATGTAGTAGCTAGATGGTTGTATCTCCTCCTTTGTGCTTTCATGTATAGATCTTGTGAGCTTCGTTCATGATCAAGATCTAATCTATTTGTAATCATGCATGTTGTGTTTGCGGGGATCCGATGGATATTGAGATTATTATGTTGGTTTGATTAATGGTTTTGTCTTTATGATTCTATCATGTCTGTGTTGTTTGTGATCTTGCATGCTTTTCGTTGTTAGTATCTATCTTGGCCAAGTAGTTGCTAGTGACTCCAAGAGGGGGTATTTATGCTCGATAGTGGGTTCATGTCTCTAGTTTCCAAGGGAAGTGACAATAATATCTTCGGTTGTAGATGTGTTTTTGGCACTAGGGAGAAAACAACGGTCTCTTGTTCATGGAACATGTGAACTGTTTACCTTACACACTTTGCTTAAAGCAGTTGTCTGTTGCTTGCAACTTAATACTGGAGGGGGTTCGGTTGATAACCTGAAGGTGGACTTCTAGTCATAGATGCAGTTGGATGGCGGTCTATGTATCTTGTTGTATTGCCCAATCAACCTCATAGGATCTTTCTGACTAGTAATTGCATTGTTATGCCTTGCTCAGTTCCTGTCAATTGCCCTGCTATAATTCGTTTACCCTTCATGCCATGTTGTTTATCTAAGGAGAGCACCTCTAGTGAACTATGGACCCCGGTCCAATCTTTACCATTGATACATCTTCCACTGTTACTTGTTTACTTGCTGCAAACTATTACCTTCCACACAATACGTTTAATCCTTTGTTACAACAAACCGGTGAGCTTGACAACCTCACTATTCGTTGGGGCAAAGTCTTGAGTTTGTGTTGTGAAGGTCTTCGTGTTGCTTGCAACACATGTGTGACGTTTCCTTCCTCCTTCTGGTTCGATAGCCTCGGTCTCAACTGAGGGAAAACTTGCTGCTTGGTGCTTCACACCTTGCTCTTGGGTTCCCAACAGGCTGTGCGTAGACAGTCATCAAGCTTTTCTGGCGCCGTTGCTGGGGAGGCTAAGGACGTCTTCACAAGGGGAGTCCTTCACTTCCTTTCTCTTTACTTTGTTTTTAATTTTCTTTGTTTCTTTTGCATGGTTTTGTTTGCCTCTTTCCAAAAAACCCAAAAAAATTAGTCTAGTTTGGTTTGCTTGCTTTATTCAAAAACACAAAAAAATTAGTTCCTACTCTGGTTGCTGGTCTGTTATTGCCTTGCTTGGTCATGCTTTCTGTCAATGGATGGTTTCTTTGAAACTAGTGCTTATTGGCAAGGTGGGTTCACGGAAGAACAAAAGTATTATTATAAGGAACACCGTTTGTCACAAAAAGGGAAACACTTATGGGAACAAATTGATAAGTTGAATACTATTGCTAGAGACGTGTGCTCTACTTATAATGTTACTTATTGCTTTGATAAATCTTGTTGCTGCAGGAGGTATAAACACCTACCTTTTCAATGTGAGTATAATAATAATGTTACCATATCTTCTTATGTTAAAGAAAATTATGACTTTTATGATGTGGAACAGATTGAAGAATTTATTGCCTTCAAGGGTGAATTTGAACTTGCCAGTTTTCTTGAAAATATTGATGATGCACCTTATGAACATGAGGTTTATGAGATACTTAAATTTTGCGTTGATAATTACATGGAAGATAATGGCTATATTCTTGAATATTTTAATAAGTGTTTTCCACAAATGGAAGAGACTAATGCCTTGTAGGAGCCTATGGAAGAAGAAATTGAAACTGGAAGCTCATTAGATGAAAAAGAGGAGGAGAGTGATGAACAAAAGGAGGAAGAATGGATCTACCCATGCCTACCTTCTAATGAGAGTAACTCTTTACCTCTTATATTATTTGATTGTCCCCCATGCTTACCAAAGGAGGATGAATGCTATGTTCCTGTGGATCCTTTTAAAATATCAACTTTGGGTAAAACCTGTGAATGTTTTAATCCCACTATTTTTGAGCTTGATAGAAATTATGTGTTTGTAGATCATGAAAAGCATGTTTTATGTGATATCTATATTGTTGATTGTATTCATGATGCTACTGAAAATTATTATGAGAGAGGAAAGTATGGTTGTAGAATTTTTCATGGTACTGAAACACCTCTCTATGTTTTGAAAGTTTTGAAGTTACTCTTGTTTTATCTTCCTATGCTTGTCACTTTGTTCTTTGTGAATTTATTTGTGTACAAGATTCCGATGCATGGGAAGAGGGTTAGACTTAAATGTGTTTTGAATTTTCTTCTTGATGCTCTCTCTTACTTCACCTCATAGTTCTTATGTGAGCATCTTCTCAAGCTATCATGCCTAACTTAAAGGCGTTAAAGAAAAGTACTTGTTGAGAGATAACCCAAGAGTTTCTTTGAGTCTTGGAAGTTATTACTTCAGTAATGACCTCTACTTATCCTTTTTGTTTGCTTTTTGTGCCAAGAATGACCTCTAATGAGAGGGAAGTAAGATTTGGGGAGTTGTTGTCTCGAAACAGATTTTTGTCCTCCACCAAAAAAATTCGTGAGGAGGATCTGTAACTAGGATTGAGCTCAAAATTTACAAATACATTCTCCAGTATGTTAGCTAACTTTCATTAGTTCAACACTTTTTTATTTGAGTAACAGAAGATGTTCGAAAAAATCGGTTTCTACCTGCTGGTTTGTTTTGACAGATTTCTGCCATTATTTGCATTTGCTTCTTATTGATTCCTTTTTGAGTTCTGTTCAGGTAAATTGAGCTTTTTGAAGGAGTTACTACATTAGATTGTGTTTTTAGTGAAAAGCCTTGCTGTTCCAAAGCTTTGCCTGTGGTCTAATATCTTTTGAATACACTAATGTTGCTAATGAAGATTATGTGAAGTTTTGTATGAAAGAAAAATTTCAGGTGTAGAGGGAGAATGATGCAATGAGATGAAGAATGGACAAAAGCTCAACCTTGGGGATGCCACCATGGTGTAACCCCAAGAAATATCCAAGAGGTACAAGCATCAAAGCTTGGGGATGCCCAAGGCATCCCCTTCTTCATCAATAAAAAGCTCAGGTCCGTCTAGACACTTCGTTTTTATTGTTTCATGCACAGTTGTGTTGTTCTTGGAGCGTCTTAGTTTTCGTTTGCTTTGATTAGTTTTTTTAGTTTGCTAGAGTAGTTTGGACCCCTGCTCTCGCTATGTTGTTTTGCAAATAAGTTTGCTTGGTGTTTGGAAAGGAGTAGTAAGTTCTTGCTTGAAGTGCTAGAGGAGCTTGCATTGACTGTGACTTAGACTTTAGCATGACATGTTAGGTGTTGTTTTAGCATTATGCTTAGTGATTATTGCTGTAGCATGTCTTGTTCCAAACAATTGGGATTTCTTAGTGTGCCTTAAAGAAATTATGCGTTGTTTTAGCATGCAAAAGCATAATATTATGGCATTCTCCTTTGATGCTTTGCTTGGGTTGACTTGGCACATGCTCACACCATGTTATGACTATGGAAAGTCACCATTAGCCTCTATGATCATTTATTTCTTGACTTGTAGTACCACTCTTTGCTTTGATTAGTATGCGTTGTTGCACTCCGTGATTTTGGCCATTATTGCTCTCTTAGTTGGTTGCTCCCAGTCTTTTGCTAGCCTCCACTTGTATGAGTAAGTTCTGCTCATGCCTCCAACTCCCAAGAAACCAAGTTATTCCAAAGTGTCCACTATAAATTCCTATGCATGGTGTGTTACACCATTCCAAGTATATTCTTGTTTTCAACTATCTTCCAATTAAAAACTATTTTGTTATGTGAAAACTTAGTGATTAAAGCCCTCACGAACTTGATGGCACACTTTATTCTTTGCCCCTAATAAACTTGAACCATTGTGACAACTTTGTTGTATATGCTTGCACTTATAAGTTGGAATTAGCAGAACTGTGCTATCACGGGGAACGTTTTCAACATTGCACCTGTACCTTTTTATACTCAGTTGATATCATGTTCTTTTGTCTATGGATGTCACCGGTGTGAAATAAAGAGGGAACTTGTAAGTCAATGGAGTTTGTATCCTGTGTTAGAGAAACGCCTGGGCCGCTAGCCTAATCCATGCCTAATCATGGTGGCAACTTGCAGCATCACCATAATGAGCTATCTATGAAGCATCCTCAATAAAAAAGCTATGCATATGGTAAATAAAAAGATTGATGAGATGCTCATTGTCTACTTGCCTTGTCATTTTGGTTATGGGAAAGCTCCTATACCATGTGCAAGGGCTACCCCATTGGCAGTTCTCAATGATATGCAAATACTTACAGTGACAAGAACTTACCTGGACCCAAAGTTGAGTATGCATGAGGTGTGGCCCTCGTATTCAAGGGACTTGAGATTTCCAGCTTATACTTTGTCAAGCATATACTCCAGCTTTGCCACTTTAACCTTAACCACTTCAAGATGCTTATGATAGGGGCAATGAGGGCTGAAATCTAACAAGTACCATAATTTTTGGAAGCTCTTTTTGAAACTTGTAATCCCTGCTTCCTTTTAAAAAGGCCTTTCTTCCACCACTATTGAGTCTCCACCTTCTACCTTTAGGCACCATTAAGAGAGCATACTTGTCATTCTGTATGCAGTGTTCCAAACCTTATTAATTAATGCATATTGTGTTATTACTTGTTCTTGTGCTACTTGCTTCTAGTCACCCTTGTGAACTTTGCAGGTGTCCTATGCATTTAATTGCTACTCTATGAGGGACAAGCTGATTGCCACTATGCTATGTTTTCTGCATGTGAAACAAACAAACGTTTTTCAATGCATGTTATTCATGATCTTTGTTTGTAGATTGTCATGTTGCATGCTTAGTTACTATGTCCTATTGTTAGAACTCCATCTTTCATGCACATGTTTAGAGTTCTTTGATCCCAGCTTTCAATGCTTGCAAATGGTTGGATCTTTATTGTGAGGGTGCATGTCACCTCAAAAATTATTATGTTTATCACTTACCTACTCGAGGACGAGCAGGAGTTAATCTTGGGGATGTTGATACGTTGGAAACGTATCTATAATTTTTGATGCTCCATGCTTGTTTAGTATCTACTTTGCTTTACTTGTCCACACTTTGAGGTGATTTTTACATGTTTTCTGGTACTAACCTATTAACAAGTTGCAATAGTGCCAGATGCTTGTTTTCTGCTATTTTTTGTTTCAGAAAAGTTAGTAATGAAATATTCTTGGAATGGGACAGGACAAAGGACAAAGTCAATTACTTTCCCTGGGAAACAAGAAGTCTAGAGGAGAGCCGGAGGGGCCAGCCAGGGGGGCAGACCCACCCCAGGCGCGGGTGGGCCTAGCCCCTCTCCTGGCTAGGGTTTGGTGGCCCTAGCCGCCTCCTCGGTCTCCCCCTTCGCATATAAGAAGCCCCCGATGCAGAAACCCTGAGTACCCGATCAAATATCCACGAAACCGTCTGTAGCCGCCGCCACCATCGTCCCTAGATCGGGGGGATCTGAAGTTCTTTCTGACACCCTGCCGGAGGGGAGATCATCCCGGAGGCCTTCTCTCTGGTATGATGCGTGAGTAGTTCTACCTTGGACTATGGATCCATGAAGTAGCTAGATGGTTGTATCTCCTCCTTTGTGCTTTCATGTATAGATCTTGTGAGCTCCGTTCATGATCAAGATCTAATCTATTTGTAATCATGCATGTTGTGCTTGCGGGTATGGATATTGAGATTATTATGTTGGTTTGATTAATGGTTTTGTCTTTATGATTCTATCATGTCTATGTTGTTTGTGATTTTGCATGCTCTCCGTTGTTAGCAGCTATCTTGGCCAAGTAGTTGCTAGTGACTCCAATAGGGGGTATTTATGCTCGACAGTGGGTTCGTGCCTCTAGTTTCCAAGGGAAGTGACAATAATCTCTTCGGTTGTAGATGTGTTGTTGCCACTAGGGAGAAAACAACGGTCTCTTGTTCATGGAACATGTGAACTGTTTACCTTACACACTTTGCTTAAAACAGTTGTTTGTTGCTTGCAACTTAATACTAGTGGGGGTTCGGATGATAACCTGAAGATGGACTTCTAGTCATAGATGCAGTTGGATGGCGTTCTATGTATCTTGTTGTATTGTCTAATTAACCTCATAGGATCTTTCTGACTAGTAATTGCATTGTTATGCCTTGCTCAGTTCCTGTCAATTGCCCTGTTGTAATTCGTTTACCCTTCATGCCATGTGTTTATCTAAGGAGAGCACCTCTAGTGAACTATGGACCCCGGTCCAATCTTTACCATTGATACATCTTCCACTGTTACTTGTTTACTTGCTGCAAACCATTACCTTCCACATAATACATTTAATCCTTTGTTACAGCAAACCGGTGAGCTTGACAACCTCACTGTTTGTTGGGGCAAAGTCTTGAGTTTTGTAGCACCCCGGATAAAACCACTACTAGAAAATCGCTTGTTGTTTACTATCTTGTGCATCCTCATAACATCATGCATATTTTTTTGAACAGAAAGTTATTTATTAAGCGCCGTATTTTGTCTGCTAAATTATTTCATAATATATATAAAGTCGTTCTCCATTTTCTAAATTTAAAATAAAACAAAATAATATTTTTGTCTTATAAGACTGCAAAAGAGTTTTTCTCATTTACTAATTATAAAACAGGCTAAAAGCCACCTAAAATTTCGGTCCAAAATTAGCCCCATCTAGTCTACTTTAGACTATATAAATACTCATTTTCCCTTCTTGCTTTCCAAACCCTAACCCTAACCCAAATGCCCAAATCTGAGATTCAGATCCGTCTAAACTTTCCCACCGTTCTTTTCTCGTTTTCCCTTCTGCGGCTGGGCAGCTCCACATCAATCCTTCCGCATGCGTGCAGCTAAGATAAAATCGATGGACACCACCATCTGCTTGTTCCCCACCAAATTTCTGATCCAAATACCACCGCACGAGCTGCTACCTTTGATCCATCCTAAAAATCAATCAGTATAGCCATCGATGCACACACCCATCAGATCCCATGATTTCTTTCCTGCCATGTGTCTTGATCCTTGAGCCAATCAATCAGATCAACTTCCCCTAATCGATCCCCACCAGTGTGTGTGAAGTTCAGCCAGATTTCACGCCACCGATCCAAGCCGCTGCTCTGCTTCCTGGACTCCCATGCGAGCGCCCGTACGACGACCGATAGCAGCAGGCCCCTCCTGGTCGGGCCCTTGCGCATGCTTCCCATCGCCGCGTGTCACTGGGTTTCCTTGTCCCTTGGAGGCAGCCAAGAGACCACACCCCATGCTCCAACCAGCCTCGAGTGTCTCCCTGCTTGTCCGCGTGTGCGGCAGTGCACCGCACCATCCCGGCACCGCCTCGGAGTGTTGACGCGCCAGCCAGCCCTGGGCCGCTAGATCCTTGTCTTTTTGGACCGCGTGCAGAACCAGGTTCCAGCGCTGGGTCGGAGAGCCGCTCGTCTCGGTAGCCAGCAGGTAGTGTTTCTGCTCTGTATAGCATATAAGTTGTTCGACAAATTTTTCCTGTGAGATTTGACCGTGGTTTCTTGTGACTAGAGTCATTTCGACAACTTAGATTCCAACAACATTACATGCTGACAATACGACATCTGCAACTTCTACTATTTCGAAGACCCTTCCTCCACCTATCCGACTCGAGCTGTGAGACCCCGTCTCCAACCATATTTTTCTAAATATGCCACATACAACTTGTTTCATATTTAAATCATCATGCTTGCATACATATTGTGGTTGTTTGGGGGCATTATGCCAATTCACATCATAATTAAATATGGAGGCCATATGCGGGCGAATCTAGGCTTATATTGGCTCCATTTAAATTTGTGTAGCGAACCGATGTCATATTTTGCCTTGTAAGTCAACATTTAAATTGCGGGGTATCTAAACAACATGAAACTATTAATTAATTGTCGGGAATATGGCCTAGTTGCATCGCATCTTGGCTATGTCACACATCATACATGCATCATGCCCGATCTTTTGCCATTGTATTAAATAGTGTATCCAGTGCTTTCTCTAGTGCTTTGCTTCTTCACGGATTAGGCCGATGAGTTGATGCGAGTGTCGATCCGATCTTCGGATGAACCTTCAGCAATGTTTTTCAGGCGAGCATTCTCCCTCTTTTTACCTATTTTACATTTCTAGTATTTATTTCCTCCTGTTGATCTATTGCTATCCGTGTTGCGATGCTTTAGTTTCCGTACCCCCGTTATAATACTTGCAGCCTCTATATTTTTTTGGACACCTCCTATTGCCTATTGATTGATAGACAGTTGGCCTTGCGAGTTGTAGTTGTTTGCTCAGGTGCTGCTTCGTGTCGTCGATGTTCCACCGTTGTTGGGTGGTTGGCACATGCTTAATGGTAGATATGATCATGGATTTAATTATTGTTTAATAACTAAAATTGAAAGTAGGTAAATGCAGAGGCACCGGTGGGTAATAGACAATATTTGGTTTTTAACCTCCCACTTGTGTCCCGTAGGACCCTGAGTTCTTGACATCTATTCCGAGATCGAGCGCGCTAACCACAGATGGGGTGTGTGGGCACCCCCATCGATTTAGTACCTGATTTCAAAGTACTGTACTGGGGGCCACAAAGTAGTTCGGGGCTTTACTACTATCATGTACTTATGACATGCTTTACTGCTTTATTTACGATTGCGTGTGGAGCGCCTGTACTATTTAGGAACCCCATGATACGTTTTTGTTGTATCGACAAGCCCAGTCACACTTTCGGGTTCCCAGTCGTTTACAGTCGTCGACACAAACCCTGGGTCTGTCTCGAAGACCGGCCGACTTTGTTGCGGGTAGCTTAGTGGGGTGGCCCCCCGTGCTTGCTTTGGGTATGGGAAACGTCATGTACAAAACCCCGTCGACATACCGTTGGGTGTATGTTTTGTGATCTTGTACCTACCTGGTCTGACAACAAGGGTGAAGGTGCGTGTGGAAACTTCGGTGCACCCCTGCAGGGTTAAATCTTTTCGAGAAGCCGTGTCCGCGGTTATGGACAACTTGGAGCACAGTTCTCGATCATAGACAACTATAACTAAAGTTTACTGTTATAATATGACTTGCATCTGATATGACTAGTAAGTTGGACAACCACCATGGAATGAATGAATAAAACTGCCAACTGTGTGAGTTTCCTCGGATTGACTTCCTCGTTTGGTCTCGAGGGGGAAATATCAGGATGGGTATGTTTGGTGATAGTATTAGGTTGGTTCCGAATAGGTCTTTCTTACCCCTCTCTGATAGCCGACAGTTGTATCGAGTCTCTATAGGTTGTGTAGTGCATGCTGCGCCGCTGCTTCAGTCCACCATACCTATGTAGGCGAGGACCACTGAATTCTAGTATCGCCGTGCACTGGCCTCAGTACTGACTGCTCTCTTTTTCCTTTGCCCTTTTTTGGCACCCCTTTTGTTTAAGCAGGTTTTGAGATCGACGTTGTTAGTAGGGTTACCCTTCCGGCTTGGCCTGGGCAGGGTTATGGACGCCATTGGTTATTCTTCAGGGCTCTTACCCAATTTGCATCTTGTCCGTACTCGGAAGCTGTATCATTTTTAAAGTGATTTGGATCTTTGTATTGTATATCTGTATTCTTGACTCATGAAGTCATTGTTGTATATATCTGTTCTGTGGATTCCATCATGGACTATTGTGTAATGATATTACTTCGTTTTCCACCCGCACGCAAGTGCCTAGTGGGCACCTTTGAATCGTTTCTATGCGGGTTTGGTGGGAATCGCTAAAACTTGCATAGGGCCGATCTGAGAGTGTTACAATTTTGTGTTGTGCAGGTCTTCGCGTTGCTTGCAACACCTGTGTGACGTTTCCTTCCTCCTTCTGGTTCGATAACCTCGGTCTCAACTTGCATAGGGCCGATTTGATTGGTCATCCTTTGCAACAATTGAGATTCGGATTCCATGAATTTTAGTATGGTTGGGTCTACTCAATGTTGTTGGCTAAAAACTGAGTTGTCACTTGATTCAACTGGGCTTGGGTTGCTAGCAGTTGTTCTTTCATGTGCATCTCTAGGTTGTTGTTACCATCCTTGATGTTAGAGTTGTGGTCTCTTGGAGAAGTCATCTGTTTGGGTTGGATTGGGATTAGATTAGGCAAATGATTTCTAGAGAAAGAATTCTACTCACACACAACAATTCACACAAAGCAATGTGCAAGCAATCACACTCATGCATTCCACTCAAACAACAAGATTCAAACATATTTTAGGCAACAAAATATTTTTGCTCACCACATAAGTTGGTGTGATCAATAAATTGATTTAAACTAAACACTAGTGTGGTGGTCCAACTATGGTTATCACTTGAGATCATTCCATTCTTCTTAATTGGTACATCAAGAACAAGTTCATGGTATCCTTGGAAGAAATTTCTTGCATCTTGGTCACAAAATTTCAAAGGTGATGATGGTTCCTCCTAAGTTGTGTTTCCCTAGTCTCCAAGTCTTGAGTACTATTCTTGTCTCACTTTTGGTCCTTAGTGATGTCCAAGTTGAAGTCCTTGGTGAAACTAAAGTTCAAGTCATGGGTGATGGTGAAGTCCTTGCTCATGTTGAAGTTTTGTCCATCAAGTAGAAAAAGGGAGAGATGTAGAGTCAAAACAAAATGTTGAGGAAAGAGTTTACAAGATTGTTTGTAAATAAGTTTGAACAAAATACAACTATTATTTTTCTAAGGGGTTTTGTCCAATCCTAGGGTTACAATCCTACAGGAAACACAGTGCTCTGATACCATCTGTAGAGGTCCCAACCTGATAAGGTAGAGATCCCTGTGTTTACAGTGCTAGTCCCTGGATCGAATAGCTAGCACCCATAGTTTAAGATGTAATATCAAGAAACAAAGGTCATATTACAACTTATAACCAGGAATAAAACAATTCATTACATCTTACATAGCTCATATGGCTATCTCATTACAATGCAGCGGAAATAACTATAAGGCATGGAGTCCTTCATCTTCATTTTCCACAGGCAATCATGTTGGTTGTAGACTTGTAATCCCTACTCAACAAACTTCACTAACATCAAATAAACCTGCAACATAATAAGTTACAGCCACAAGGGTCAATACATTTGAATTGTATTGGCAAGTGATATCATATTGATATGGAGAATCTAGCATCTACATGAATATTTGGCTAAGTGGAGCTTTGGCTGGCCTTTGCATAAAATATGTTTTCCCTATCTTTTGAAAAATAGTTTTTCTCTTTTCAAAACATTTCATCACACAATGGCACACTGGAGTCACACCAGGTGATTCCCTTGTTTACCCAACAAGTTTTAACTTAGAGAAATTGGGATGAGGAGATCCTTGATTGCTTCAATGTCTTTGAAGCTCAAATTGTCCATTTCTGGGGACACGGCTAAGTACTTAGGTTTTACCCTCTCGAGAGGTGGTGCAATTTTCCCACAAGACTCGACATGCATCGAGACGAGACTTTTCAAAAACAATCCCTCAGATCAGCACGGACGTGTTCCATCCTATCATCACTACCACCTTCTGTCTGCCTGTCTGAGTTCTTGCAACCTATGTAGTCAAGGCAGAGCCCATATGCCATGTGGTTGCACTGGAAGCTTCTCAACACAAAACATATCAAATCTCTTTATTCCTGGGTGGACAGCCACAAGTGTGATACACAAGGTAAAACATAGACATGGGCCTTGTGTAACCACTCAACACAAACCATTCTTACCATTCCACCTAGGTGATTCATTCACTTAGTTGTTTTGTTAATCAAAAACATAGTCATAGATTTTGCATAATATCATAACATGAATATTCCACCCTTGAATTTCTAATAGATAGGCTAAGCATACTAGCATAACTTGTCTCTTATATTAGGAAGATTCCTAACAATATATATTCTATAGTATCTACTATAGCATAGCAATATATAAAATATTAGTCCATCATGCATTCTACAAAAATATCACTAATGCAATATTGAAAAGATAGGAATTTTGATGACCAAAGTATCACTTGCCTTTTTAGTAGATAAACTAGGTACTCTTCTTGATCTTTCAATTTTCACACTCCTCAAGGTTCACTACAATTCAATCAAGCAAAGCATACATTCAAAACTAGCATTCAAACAATTCACCACATAAAATGATAAAAACAAGGAAATGCATGCAAGCATGCAACAGGTTGTTTTATTGAAAAAGTATTTTCTAACAAGGTTCTAAGCATTTCAAAACACCTACTGGTCATTTATAAAAGTGGAAACCCCATTTAAAATCAAGTTAGTGAAAATAGGCCTTTTAAATCATTTTTGTTTTGCTAGAAATGCTTTTATTCAAAGGAATAATTCCTTAGTGTTAGAAAATATATTTTCAAACTTAAATGTTAGTGTTTATGGTTAGAGGGTTCAAAACAAACCCATTTGAAAAATGTTTTACTCAAAAATCATTTTTAGAACAATTTTTATACTCAAATAGTCCTACAAATGTTTCTGCAAAAACACCTAATTTTTCAGAAGCAAAATACCAAAACAGGGCCATAGTTGCAAAGGTTTAATTTTCTGAATCCAATGATATAAAGTTTGTAAATTTTGGACTTACAGATCAAAAGTTATGAATTTTTCAAACTCAAACATCTAATAGATCAATTTCTGTTTTTAAAACAACGACGAGGCCACGTGTCTGTTTCTAATTGGCTGATATCGTTTCGTTTGGATTGAGCTATGTGGGCTGCAGGATTTAAAAGAAATCACATGGCACGGATCAGCTCGTACCTGTTCGTTTAAGTGATCTGTCTCATCCACAAGATCTAAATCTAATGGTCCTAAGCGCATTGACCAAGATCTGGTGGCGCTGGTGACGGTGAGCGGCGGCGGCGTGTCAGGCGGTGATGTTCCGGCTAATTCAGGAAGCAAGGAAGGGGAAGGAGGGCCTCACCAGGTTCGCAGGAGCGTGACGAAGCTCAACATGGTCTCCGTGGGTGAAGGGGCGCACGGGGTCGCTTGGGATTTCTCGTCGGAGCTAGCGTCGGCGTCGGGCACGCACTGTTGCCGTCAGGGCGAAGCTACAGGGCACACTAAGGCAAAATAAAAGGTGTGTTAGATGCGTGAGAGGAAGGCGAGTGTGGGAGCGTCAACGAGAGGGAGAGGGACGGTCAGGACTCACGGGAGAACTCGTCGGAGTTGAAGCAGAAGATGGTGGCGCAAGGGCGAGGATGGTGTCGACGCTCTGGGCATGAGAAAGCACACAGCTGGGGTCAATAGATGCGCACGGTGATGACAAACAAACGAGCTTGAACTAGAGAGCAAGGGGCGGCGTGTGCTCACCAGAATTTGTCGATGAACTCATCAAAGATAGTGACTGTTCGAGCACAAATTCGTGCAGCCTGGGTCCTCCGGTGACGTGGTGTCTGAGGGAAAAGAGAGAGGAGGGGGAGGCGGTTAAGAGGGCGTGGTCACGGGGAGGAATTACTGGCGCAATTACTCGAATTCATTCGATTCATCAATGGGCAGAAACGGTGAGGAGGAATGGGGGCGGGTTCTACGGGGTTGAAGACGATGCCTGCGTGGCGGTGGGTTCGGATGTTCAGTGGGGGTGTGGGTAGATGCCGCGGTGAGGAAAGGGGCAGAGGGGAGAGAGGTTTTCCTGGGTGGGCTTTAGCTGGGCCTGGGGCTAGCTGGGCTGGGTAGGTTAGTTGGGCAGGTCTGTTTTCATTTTTTCTTATTTCTTTTTCTTTTTCCATTTCTGATTTATGTTTTAATTTAATTTGTTTGTTTCAAGCTTCAATTTGAATTCAAATTTTTGCCAAACCTTTTCAGTAGGTTTAAACTATTTAATAGTGTGTTTAAATAGTCCACCTTGAATTATTTCAAATATTTTCTTATGATTTAATGTTTATTTAAATTAGGCATTTTGTCTTTATTTAAATAAAATTTTAATATGGTTCAAACCCATATAATTTTTTTCAAATAATCCTTTATTCTTTTATTTTATTTGAATTACATTTATTCCATTTGCTTATGGATTTGGCCAAGATTTAATTTGCCTTTTAAATATTTCTTATTTATTACTTTATCTTATAAAATCCCTATCTTTTTATTTATAGTTCCAAAATTGGTGATTCCAATTTGTAAAATTTTATTTAATATTTATTTATCTTTTTAAATCCTTTTAGGATTACTTTGCTCACAATTTAGTATTGATTTTTGTTAGGAGCTTTTATTATCCTTGGAAATTACTTTCTTTTATCTTATTAAATTCATAAGTTTTTATCCCTGGCTCCAAATTGAGTGAAACCAATTTCCATGGTTTTGTAATATTTTTGTTTACCATTTTTGGTCATTTAGACATGTTTGTTGCTAAATTTTTATATGGGACAAAGCCATAGTCTTGGAGTGATTTTGGAGATGATTTCTTTCATTAAGATTTTAGGGTTTTGGTTTAACTTTTCCAAGTGTTTAAATTCAAGATTCTTTTTATGCATAAATGCATTTATTCTTTGGAACATTGTTTTGTTCCCTTTTCTTTCAAATTTTGTTCAAGTAGGGTTTTGATGTTTCCATTTTGAAGAAAAAGTTTCTTTTCACCCTAAATTTCAATATTTGTTCCTTCTGTTTGTTTATTTTTCACATTTCAAAATTTGGAGAATTTTGGGTTGTGACAATACGCATGTACTTACAATGACAAGAACTTACCGGTAACTAAAGTTGAGTAGCATGAGGAACGGCCCTCGTACTCAAGGGACATGAGATTTCCAGTTTATGATCTATCAAGCATATAACTCGAATTTGACCTCACTTTAAACTTAACCACTTAGAGATGCCTATGATAAGGGCAATGAGAGCTCAAAGCTAATGAGTACCATACTTTCAGGAATTTGGAAGCCTTTCAAACTTTTCAAAACCTTTTCACTTCTTTGTTGAGTCACCACTTATTATATGTGCACTTTCTTGAGAGCATAGTTGTCATTCTTAGTGTAATGCTCTTGTCTCAAAACTTGGTTAATTGTGACATAACTTTGATGCTTATATCTTTACTTCTATTCTTCACTTGAACTTTAGAGGTGCCTTGGCATTTATGTTTTGATCCACAATCAAAGGCAAGCGAGATACCACTCTATCATACCTTCTTATGAGCATTACAATGTTGCTTATGCTTATGTTCCATGTTGCTTATTATTATTGTGTTGGAACCTCTTCATAGCTTGCATGACTATTTGAGTAGACTTATTTGCATACACTTTATTATGAATTGCCTAAGTATCTACTCATGTGTTGAGAATATATACATCATATGAAGCAAATGTGTTCGTGAAAGTTTCTTTTATCGCACTCATTTTTCAACTGAATTGCTTGAGGACAAGCAATAAGCTAAGCTTGGGAGGAGTTGATACGTCCAAAACATATCTACTTTCCCGGACACTTTTGCTATTGTCTCTCCTCTAATTTGTGTGATTTGGATACAACTAACATGGACTAATGCTGTTTTCAGCAGAATTGTTTTGGTGTCTAGTTTTTGTGCAGGAAATCAACTTTTAGAAAAAATCCCGGAAAATATCGCAAAAATCCTATTTTACCAGAAGACTCACGGAGCTAGAAGACGAGACGGAGAAGGGCCCTGAGGGGCCCACACCACCTGGTGGCGTGGGCCAGGCCGGGCCGCGCCAGGGGGTGGTGTGGCCACCTCGGGCACCCCCTCGACCTCTCCCTTTGCCTACATAAGCCCTCTGACCTAAAAACAGAGGGGGGGTTTCGACGTTTTTCCAGATAGAGTTCCGCTGCGTCGCCACCACCAAAAACGCGATTCGAAACCAGAAACTCCGTTCTGGCACCCTGCCAAGACGGGGAATTGGAGGATATCATCGCCATCATCATCACCGACACCTCTCCATCAACCATCCATGTGTTAACCCATCCATGAGTGAGTAATCCCCCGCAGTAGGCTATGGGGAAGGTAGGGATTGGATGAGATCTATCATGTAATTGCATCAGATTGTTAAGGCATGGTGCCTAGTATCTTTGTTAGTGCTTTTTGACATTGTTGCAACTTGTTATTCTTAATGCTTGTCACTAGGACCCGAGTGCCATGATCTCAGATCTGAACATGATTGATTCATGATGATAGTATTGTTTGTGATCTTATCTGCAAGTTGTTTACACATATTATTATCCAGAACCCGAGGCCCTGAAGTGACAGAAATTAGGATAACCGGAGGGGATGAATGTGATATAAGGATCACGTGTGTTCATGGAGTGTTAATGCTTTGCTCTGGTACTCTATTAAAAGGAGTACCCTAATGCCAGTAGATTCCCTTAAGGCCCCGCTGCAACGGGCTGGCAGGACAAAAGATGTTGTGTAAGTTCTCATTGTGAGCATGTATGACTATATATGGAACACATGCCTATGATTGTTTAGTACTTGGATGCTTTTTATCTACAAATTCCCTAGATATTGATATTACATGAATAGTATTGTCCATGCAACGCTCGTCCATCCATACCTATGCCTACCGCACTCAAATCTTGTCGTTTGCTACTATTGTTACTACTGCCTTTATTTCATTGCTGTTGTTACTTTGCTATTTCTATTACAAAACTGTTGCTACTGATAAACTATTGTGAGCAAGACTATTTTCAGGTGCATCTGAATTGACAACTTAGGTGTTAAGGCTTATAAATATTCTTTGGCTCCCCTTGTGTCGAATCAATAAATTGGGTTATACTACCCTCAAAGACTGTTGTGATCCCCTATACTTGTGGGTCAACATAGATTTAGACGGTTTTGCAACAAGTGTCTCCCTTATAGTTCTCGAAGTCGATGAGCTATTGTTACGACAATGACATGAGTTTGTGGCCCCTGATGTCATGGAGGCTCTTGACCCTCATGGTCTCTACAACGCTCATCAACAAACGTGCATATCTCGCTAGTCTAGGGGAGGACAATGGCAGTGACATCATGGTTCATGAATCCATCTTGGCGCAACACGTCGTTAAGTTTTGGTGGGCACAATTTTGGAACTCCTTGAGGAGCTCATGTGCGGCTCATCACATCTTTCTCCTTAAACATGGAGAACTTCTGAGCCTTCCCCTCAAGGTCTTATATATGTCACCATATGATGGTGTCAATAGCATTGTTGGTAGATCACAGTGATCATCTCCTCCTATGTCCGGTTGTGATCACTGGAAGTGAATCATTATCGCTCGTTGCCGAACAGTGTCACGATTAATGTTTTATAATAGGTATAGTTATCATTAACATTGTAAATTCGATATGATAAAAAAATTATATATCATTTCAATGAATTTAGAAATAATTTTCATAAACAAAGATTGTTCCCTTGCATTTGAGACCTATGTAGTGCACTACGCCACGTGATAGTCAGGTGGTGGGGTTGAGCTGTGGAATTTTGTCATTGCGTATTACGAGTATCGACACGAGTTGCGGGGAATATCCAGTTGTACAAGCAAAGAAAATTATTACACTTCGCCATGTATAAGGATGGAAATGGGACAGGTTTTGATGTAGCCCGACCTACGGTCGTTTCCACATCATGTTCTCCAACTTACACCAAGTCGTCATGGACTCCAAAGGTGAATCCATTCCTCTATGCGAGCCCAATTCCTACCCTATTGAATGGTATGCTACTTCATACTCCGTCACATATGCATGATAGGTTCACACCGACGAGTACGGAGACGAGGGAGGAAGCCCGAGGACTCACGCCCGACAAGACGGAGGCTTGGAAGAGGAGACAGAAGAAGCTCCAGCTGGAATAGGCGACAGAACCGGCGAACCGGAGCCACCGCCGGAATCCCCGGCGATAGCACCGGCGAACCGGACGCACCGCCGGAAATCCTGGCGCTAGGACCGGTCGACCGGACCCACCACCGGAATCGCTCAATGTATGTCGTTCCGGTGCGCGACCGGAATATCCGGCGACGATTGGAAATCTCGGCGCCAGATCCGGCGCCGCCGGACTTACCGCCAGAACTCCCCGTCTGCGTGCAGATCTGGGTTTGATGCCCTAGAATATTCCCTTTACTTACCCCTTTGCCTAGTTTATTCCCAAACTACCCCCTTGTTAAGTGGCCGGCCTATAAATAGAGCCCCCACCCCTCATGTACCCCTTAGGCATAGATGATAGACTAAAGACAACCCCCTTGTGTGGAATCTCTAGTTTTGACTCATCCCCTTTACCAAGGGGACCGACTATCGTCACCAACCTCGATTAGACTTTGCATCACGCATCCATCGTTAAACAAGGCCTTGGAGTTCATTGTCTCGTCTCCAAGTTGTCAAGACCCTCCCCAAGGTGTTCTTACCTCTCCGATGTGGATTTGAGGGAGCATGTTGACCGATCTTTCCTTGCGAGGATTCTATCGGACCGGTGGCCGCCGTTCGGGAGAAATCGGCCTTGTATCGTGTGAGTTTTGTTGTGTTCATCGTGTTCTTCGCGAGGTGTGTGTTCGCTTCCGCTACCTTATCCGTTTCCCCTCGCTTTCCCATCGATTTGACCACGAGATCTGTGAAGATCGGGACACCCAAGAGGTTAACCCCTCCATCATCTGGTATCAGCAGCTTTTGGTTGCCACGGATTTCTCATCGATTTGGTCTTTTCCCCATAAATTCGAAAATTCCACCAAAAACAGCCCCAATTCATATTTTGGATCAATCTGTGATTTGAGTGAGTTTTGGTAGGTTTTGATCCACGGATTACTTGCTAAACTTGTTGATCTACCTTCACATGCGTTCACATGGCCTAATTCCTTGATTTCCCCCTTCGATCTGAAGTTTCCCATCGAATTTTTCCGCAGAAAATCGAGTTTTCGTGTTCTTGAACTCGTTCCGGCGCCAGATCCGGCGAACCGGAGCTCCCGCCGGAATTTCCGGTCAAACCGGACCTACCGCCGGAATTTCCGGCGAGAATTCCGGTCCCACCGATCTGGTCTCCAACAGATTCAGCTCCTCACGGTTTTGAGCATAACTTTTGCATTCGAACTCGGATTTTGGTGTTCTTTAGCTCGTTTCGAAGAGGATAAGGAGCTCTACATCATCATCCATGCTCTCATGCTATCTAATCCATCCAAATTCCGTGAGAAAGGTGGAATCCAACAATAAAGGGTGAAGATCATTGACGAAAGGTATAAACATTCCGCGACTTCTCCCCACTTGCATTCCTTTGTGAACCCCACTATCTTTGCAAGCAACAAACACCTATTGAGACTAGTTACTCTTATGATTGCTTGGGATATGCACATTTGATACCTTGTAGATTTCGAGCAAACGTTGTGAGCGCTATCTCATATAGTTATCTTGTATAGTTGTTGGCACAAGAAAGAGGCAAGTGAAAAATAAAAAGAAAGAAAAAGAGTGAAAAAATATAGAAAAAGAAAAAGGAAGATAAAAAGAAAGAAATATACATGTGCCTCATAGAATAGGAAGCGCAAGCTCGATGAACATCATATATGTGGTACTTATTGTGCATATCTTGTAGCCCATCAATTTTGTGCAATCGAACTAGCGTCTCTCCTTGTAATTGTGTGGCATGAGCTTATAGTCTTCGCTAGGTAATCATTTGGTTCTTAGCTCACTTTCTCCGTCGCACAAGTCCCTTTTATCCCACCGTGTGTGTTTCCTTGTACATATTTCCTATCTTGGGGATTGACTTGTTTTGCTTTGTGATCATTGTGGTTCTTTACTTGCCATTACAACATCTTGATTTCGGATTGGTTCTTGACATGCCACTTTACATACCTATCCACCATAGGCTTTGTGTGTGTGTTTTTTTGGTTCATAGTTGGTTTTTGTGTTCCGCGTAAACTTCACTTTGCTTGGTTTATTGCTCTCAAGTGTGGCCACTTGTACGATACGATCTTCCAACGTAAAGTAAGGTTTGACGTTGCATCCCCAACACCCTCTACCACTTCCATATACAACACTTGGTCTTGTGAAGCATGTCTAGGGACTTCGGGACCGAGAATGATATCTATGAAGAATCCATGATGAGACACCATGACTACGACTCCGCAAGTATAGAGGACATGACGGAGCATAACACCGATAATGGATCCGCATGCTTTGAGGACCCGGAGCACTACACCTACGACGACTCCACATGCATGGAAGACTTGGAGCTCTACATCGACAATGCCTCCTCATGTATGGAGACTATGGAGCACTACACCGACAATGGCTCCACATGCTTGGGTGATATGGAGTACTATACCAACAATTACTCCCCAAGCATGGATGACTTCGAGTGCGACATCGACGACGCCTCGCCAAGCTCCAAGGCGCCAAGCTCCACCTCCTATCCAAAGAAGAGTGGCATCCAAACATCATATACATCAAGTGGCGCCAAGAAACAAGAATCTTCATCGACAAACATCCTCTCATGAGCATCGCCACCATAAAGAGGATACAAGACATCGTCAAAGGCATCTTCGCCACCAAGACGAAGAATTCGTGATGAGCACCAACCATAATGCTTAAGCAAGCTCAAGAAGGCACCACAAGCACAAGAAGAGTGCCAAGGCAAATGATCACCGTCGTGAGCGTCATGTGGATGACCAAGTGCTTCACCAACATCAACCATCGGCAAGGCACGCCAATGACCTCCGTCGACACCATCATAGGGCACCTTCAACTACTCGTGCCACCACCACAATGGCACCAAGAGCAAGCCTTCCTCCACGCCATCAAGCTTCAACGCCTACGCTTGACTTCCACGACCTCGCGAACAAGGAAAATGTAAACCTCTACTTCGCCAAGTTGGATAGCATGAGCCTACCTCCACCACTACTACGAGATGGCCACAAGACGGTCGAGCATGGGATTTTCCCTTCGACCATGGAGGAGAGCGATGATGCCCATCTTATGGCATCCAACCTTGAAGGCGACAAGGTCAAGAATGGTGAGCATGGGATTTTCCCTTCACCAAAGGAGGCGCTTGGAGTTGAGGAAACCGAGCCTATCCCCATATGCTTGAGTGATGATGTGGTACCAATCCCATGTGAGTATGAGAGCCACTTAGCCCACTTGAGTGAGAACAAGAGTGAGATGAGTGACTCCACCTTATGTGAGATTGAGTGCTTCCACTTGGAGGGCATGGGTGATACTCCTAGTGAGTTGAGAGTGGTAGTTGATAGGTCAAGTGAGACCATTTCGATTTCTAACAACTTACCCTCTACCTCTAGTGTGTTCTCTTGTGTTGTGCTAGGTTCCATGGATGAAGAAGCGCCAAGCCATGAAGCATTGATGCCTCAATTGGAGAAGATGTACATGGTGCACGAAGATGATGCTATGCCTTGGCTACATCAACAAGACAAAGTCGTCCACAAGGAGGCCACTACTACCACAACACCCACTTCATATGAGAGGTATGACCAAGGTAACAATAAGGGTGTTGATGATGCCATTATCCCACTAGTGGACATGATGAATTGTGAGGATATGCATGCTATGGATGATACTTGTGACATTACTTATGCTTCATCCACATTCCTATGTGATGCTTCGCCTTTGCATAATATTGATCATGTGGAATTCTTTGATTGCAATATCATTGCCATAAACATGCCATGCTATGCATCTTGTGTGTATCCTCCAATTGCTTCGGACTTGCCTTGTCATGCTAGTCATTCAATTTCTCTCGTTGCTTGTGATAAGATGAATGCTTGTTATTTCACTTATTTTGCTTGCAACAATATTGATTATATGCGTTATAATGAGATGGCCCCCATAGCTTTCTCAATTTTTGGAGATTTTGATGATTTCCGTGATAAGCATGTTCCCCACTTGAATACTCACCATGCATCTATTTCATACTTGATTGACATTAATGGTGATGTGCACAAGAAGAGATATGTCATGATGGATGATGTGTATCTCTACCATGCACACACGTTCTTCCTTTTGTGTATGATGTGTGTAGGTACCCGCACAAGAATGTCAACCTCGGTTGAGCACGAGTTGACAAAAAGAGCTCTCGATAGCATCCCACAAGTAAGTTCAAGATCGAACCTAGCTCTGATACCTTTTGCATGCTTTGCATCTTTCATGTTGACAAATTGCTCTTTCCTACGGTTTGCTTGCAAGCATGTTAATGGTATTATCTCCCCTTGTGACATTCATGTTTCTTCGCTTTTGGATAATGATGCTTTGTGTGTTGTAACACAATTGTTGAACAATTTCTCTTTCCAATGTTTTGTATGCAACCACGATTCCATTAAGAGCATGTATTGTCATGAGAGCTTCCAAGAATCTCATCTTATTGTTGCAACAAACATAAGGACCACTTGCTTTTTCATTTGGTTTGTTTGCAAACATGTCGTTTTTGCCTTCGTTTGGGATACTCAAATTCCCATGATACTTGCTTTTGATGATATGTGTATGGCATCCAACATAATGAACAATATCCCTTTTGAATGGTTGGTTTGCACACATAATGATGTTGCTTTGGATGATTTTGCAACAAGTTCCATGGACTTTGACCTTGCATATGCATCCCGTTTGCTATACTTGAGTTGTGCTAATCGTGTTGTGAACAAGAATGGACATGCCACAAATGACATGCTCCTCTATCACACACAAACATATGTTGCTTGGTCTTTGTTGTATGAATCTACAAATGCATATACGTCAACCTCTACCAACCATGGGTTGACAAGAAGAACCGAAGAGAGTTACCTATGGCTACCCTTCATCGAGCTATCTCTACAAGCTAAGGTGACTTCCTTCTAATTGAGGACTCCTGCGATAATGTTCATGAATTGGCTACGCTTTGAGTGTTGCTTCGCTTTTGTTGTGAGATTTGTAGGCTTCATGGAAGGTGAAGGAACATTGAAGTGTTGTCAAGTCAATCTTTCCGAGGACGACTATATGGTGAACCCCAGGATCATGAAGGTATCTCGACCTCTTCTACTTTGTGATGAGCATGTAGAGTCGAGGACGACTCTTTTTGAAGGGGGGAGCTAATATAGCCCGACCTACGGTCGTTTCCACATCATGTTCTCCAACTTACACCAAGTCATCATGGACTCCAAAGGTGAATCCATTCCTCTATGCGAGCCCAATTCCTACCCTATTGAATGGTATGCTACTTCATACTCCGTCACATATGCATGATAGGTTGACACCGACGAGTACGGAAACGAGGGAGGAAGCCCGAGGACTCACGCCCGACAAGACGGAGGCTTGGAAGAGGAGACGGAAGAAGCTCCAGCTGGAATCGGCAACAGAACCAGCGAACCGGAGCCACCGCCGGAATCCCCGACGATAGCACCGGCGAACCGGACACACCGCCGGAAATCCCGGCTCCAGGACCGGTTGACCGGACCCACCACCGGAATCGCTCACTGTACGCCGTTCTGGTGCACGACCGTAATATCCGGCGACGACCGGAAATCTCGGCGCCAGATCCAGCGCCGCCGGACTTACCGCCAGAACTCCCCGTCTACGCACGGATCTGGGTTTGATGCCCTAGAATATTCCCTTTACTTACCCCTTTGCCTAGTTTATTCCCAAACTACCCCCTTGTTAAGTGGCTGGCCTATAAATAGAGCCCCCACCCCTCATGTACCCCTTAGGCATAGATGATAGACTAAAGACAACCCCCTTGTGTGGAATCTCTAGTTTTGCCTCATCCCCTTTACCAAGGGGACCGACTATCGTCACCAACCTCGATTGGACTTTGCATCACGCATCCATCGTTGAACAAGGCCTTGGAGTTCATTGTCTCGTCTCCAAGTTGTCAAGACCCTCCCCAAGGTGTTCTTCCCTCTCCGATGTGGATTTGAGGGAGCACGTTGACCGAACTTTCCTTTTGAGGATTCTATCGGACCGGTGGCCGTCGTTCAGGAGCAATCGGCCTTGTATCGTGTGAGTTTTGCGTGTGTTCATCGTGTTCTTCGCGAGTTGTGTGTTCGTTTCTACTATCTTCTCCCTTTCCCCTCGTTTTCCCATTGATTTGACCACGAGATCCGTGAAGATCGTCCACCCAAGAGGTTAACCCCTCCATCAGGTTTGGGTGGGTAAACCAAAATTATATCCAAATCTAGATCCATGAGTCTCATTTTAACCCGCCCACTAAGGTATCCATGGTCATGTACAACGCTCCAAATCCAAACCTGGCTGATACCCAGGTACCATGGATATCCATGTTTTTACAGGAGCATAGTATAATATTATTTTAGTAATGGCTCTATGCGGGAACAAAAGGGACGAACATGACTAGGGGCATGGCCGTGCGAGTGCCTCGTGCAAATCGTGTTAGGGTTAGCAGTTGGAGTTAGGTCGGCCTTTGAGGCTGGAGAAGTAGAGGTTAGGGCTTTAAATGAGTTTGACACATCTAATAGGCGAACAAATTATATCCCTGGCATATGGGTTTCACAAGTCATGGATTGAATCCATAGACCAACGGAAAATCTACTTATCGACCGGTCGATGGATGACCAAACTCGGCGGGCACTGGGCTGCTATTCCACCACACGGGGGTATGGCACTAAACGGTCAGCTAAGAATCAAATCAAAAATTCAAAATGATTTATAGATCAAACCGTTCGTCCAATTTAGAATCCGTTTTCACCATTGGGCTAGTCGCGTCGAGATCTTCGAAACTAGATCCCATGTTGATATATTTTGATGAAATTTTTTTTGTCACAAAAAGTTATTCACCCTTAACACGTGAGGTATCCATGTGTAACACCCCCGGTCACTCCGGACCGACGGATGTCACTTCTAGCAGCTCAATAGGATCTCTAGACTAACCCCACAGACCAACACTAGTCTTTTCTGCGCACTTTGTCCTCACTCGTGCGCACCCGGTTACCCACTTCCCGGTCGGTCACCCATCCTAGAATTGCTCTAGGACAAGCACGCTTAACCTTAGAGTTCTTTTCGAATGAGCTTCCGGAAAAGAAGTTGCAACTTGTTGGTATGGGTTTCCTATCAATCCTATTGATCCATGTGCCAGGGTCTCACATACACCCACCCTTAGAAGATTGACGTCCTCGTCGATCAACCACAAGCCAGGAACGTCCCCTCTTGGCACACGTCTGTGCGTCCAGTGCCGCCACATGTGCCATGTCGTGTCCACTCCGGGCCACACGCGCCATGCGCCACATGTCCGCCACTGACCCGCACACACCCGTGTAACCACGAGGGTCGGCTCTGATACCACTTGTAACACCCCCGGTCACTCCGGACCGACGGCTGTCACTTCTGGCAGCTCAATAGGATCTCTAGACTAACCCCACAGACCAACACTAGTCTTTTCTGCGCACTTTGTCCTCACTCGTGCGCACCCGGTTACCCACTTCCCGGTCGGTCACCCATCCTAGAATTGCTCTAGGACAAGCACGCTTAACCTTAGAGTTCTTTTCGAATGAGCTTCCGGAAAAGAAGTTGCAACTTGTTGGTATGGGTTTCCTATCAATCCTATTGATCCATGTGCCAGGGTCTCACACCATGTCATAATATGTAAGTTATCCACCCTATAACACATAAGTTATCCACCATGTAAATATATTGGGTAGAGACGTTTTTGCATACGTGCCGAGCTGGTTTAATTGGACGTGTTAGCCTAGTTATTAGGGTACCAAAACTTTATTGTCTATTTCATTCGATGAAGACTCGGAACCTAAATTCTTCGAGGGTTCGTCACCCGTATGCCGCCGTGGCAACGGATGACGAAGCTGAGCCACTAGACTACTGGTTATATGTTACGTTGTTCACTATGACTTAGTGTGGTGGTGGCTGGGGCATATGATCCTATTTTATTTATATCGTATGCAAAACAAATTTAGATAAAGTTCTTTAAAAATTATGTTTGATATTTGACGCGGTAGCCTTTCGAGATTGACTCTTCTATACGCTACGAGAGCGGCAATGGGATACAAAGCCGAGCTCTTAGAATGATTTTTTATATTTTATTTGTAGATAAATTTCTATTGTAGGGGTTCGTAGCATGGAAAACAAAAATTTTCTATCGCATACAAACAAACAAGCCAAGATCTATCTACTAGATTGTAGCAACGAGTCGATGGAATAACTCACCCTCGAAGATTCCAAAGTGTTTAACGAGAGCAGATTCTCGTGGGTGATGTAGTCGTACTCTTTCCGATCTCAAGATCGCGTAGACGATCCTTCCGGCGCCGCGTTCCCGCAGCGCTCCCGCAGTCGGTCACACGTTCGGTACTCGACGAAGACCTTCCTCTCCCTTGTTCCAGCAGGCAGCGGAGGTTGTAGCACTCTCCTCGCGATTCCGGCAGCACAACGGCGTGGTACCGGAAGTAGAGGGGAAATCCCGCAGGGCTTCGCCTTAAGCCGGTGCGAGTATGGTGGAGCTTATGAGAGAGGCTATTAGTGGTCTAGTAATTAGACACACCAATTAGAAGGCTCTAAACCAATTAGAAGGCTCTAAACCGAATAGCTCTAAACCGGGGTCTAGATCTAGGGTTTAGTTTAGAGGATAGGAAACTTGTGTTGTGTCTAGAGGAGGAGGCCCTGCCCCTCCTTTTATAGGTGGGAGGGCCGGCGCCATGGGGAGGAGTTCCTCCCCAACTCGGCCTAGGGAGGTGCGCCGGCCTAGGGGAGGAACCCTCCTCCAACTCGGCCTCCACCTCTCCTCCTCTTTCTCCACTTTCCGAAACTGGCAGTTTGACCGAAAACTGGCAGTTTGACTTTTCCAATTAGGATTTGAATTAACCCTTTATTTCGGACAGCGAGAACACTTAGTACATGATGCAATCATTCCAACATGCAATGACACATTCATGTACCCCTTCCCCCCCGGAGTGCCGGACATTCCGGGACCTTCTAGAATGTTCCCGATGAAAACACCGGAACCATTCCCCAACTCCGAAACGGAACTTTCCTTATATGAATCTTATTCTCCGGACCATTCCGGATCACCTCGTGATATCCCGGATCCCATCCGAGACTCCGAACAACATTCGGTCTCTTTCTCATAATACCATAACTACTCAAACAACGTCGAATCCTTAAGTGTGTCTCCCTACGGTTCGTGAATTATGCGGACATGATCGAGACACTTCTCCGAACAATAACCAATAGAGGAATCTGGAAATTCATATGGCTCCCACATATTTCTACGATTACTTTGCGATCGAATGAACCACTTACATACGATACCAATTTCCCTTTGTCTCACGATATGTTACTTATCCGAGGTTATGATCGTCGGTATCTCTGTATACCTAGTTCAACCTCGTTACTGATAAGTACTCTTTTCTCGTTCCCGTGATATGTGATCCCTTGTGACCCAGTCACATGCTTGCAAGCTAATTGGATGACATTTCACCGAGAGGGCCCAGAGAATATCTATCCGTCATGTGGATGGACAAATCCCACTCTTGATCCATGTGTTTCAACCAATACTTTCCGAACACTCAATGCCACCTTTATAGCCACCCTGTTACGGTGTGGTGTTTGACGACATCAAAGCATCCATCCAGCAAAGGTGATATGCATGATCTCATGGTCGAAGGAATTAGGTTACTATGTATCAGAAAGCATATAGCAATTGAACTATTGAAATGACTTGATCTTTATGCTACGCTTGTCTATAGGAGTATGTCCACCATATCATTCTCCTAACGATATGATCTTGTTGTTAATAACATCTCAATGTTCATGATAGGGAAACCACAATCATCTATTAACCAACAAGCTAGTGAAGTATAGAGGCTATACTAGGGACTTCAATTTAAGTTTACAATTCACACAAGTATTAATGTTTCCTTGTTAATACTATTATAGCATGAATATAAACATTTATCATAAACACAAAGATATAATAATAACTATATTTATTATTGCCTCTAGGGCATATCTCCAACAGTCTCCCACTTGCACTAGAGTCATCTAATCTAGATTACATGGTAATATACCGAACACCCATGGCAGTTTGGTGTTGGTCATGTTTTGCCCTCGGGAGAGGTTTAGTCAACGGATCCGCCACATTCAGATCTGTGTGTACTTTGCAAATCTTTATATCCCCATCCTGGATATGTTCTCGAATAGCGTGAAAACGCAGCTCGATATGCTTCAGCTTCTTGTGTGACCTTGGTTCTTGCGCATTGGCTATGGCGCCCATGTTATCACAGTAGATAGACATTGGGTCCAGCGCACTTGGAACCACACCCAGCTCTATAATGAACTCTTTCATCCATATCGCTTCTTGTGAAGCCTCCGAAGCAGCCATGTATTCCGATTCAGTTGAAGATCTCGCCACAACGCTTTGCTTTGCACTCCTCCAGCTAACTGCTGCACCATTCAAAAATAAATACGTATCCAGATTGTGATTTAGAATCATCCGGATCGGTGTTCCAACTAGCATCGGTGTAACCATTAACAACGAGCTGTTCATCACCTCCATAAGAAAGAACCATATCCTTAGTTCTTCTCAAGTACTTAAGGATGTTTTTGACCGCTGTCCAATGATCCACTCCTGGATCACTTTGATATCTGCTAGTTAGACTAACAGCATATGCGATGTCGGGTCTAGTACATAGCATGGCATACATTAGAGATCCTATGGCTGAGGCATAGGGAGTCTTACTCATCCTTTCTCTATCTTCTGCCGATGTCGGACTTTGAGTTTTACTCAAGGTCGTATTGGGCAACATGGGCAAGAACCCTTTCTTGCTATCTTCCATTCCAAACCTCTTTAGAACTTTGTCCAAATATGTACTTTGTGACAATGATATTTGGCGTTTCGATCTATCTCTATAAATCTTTATGCCTAATATGTAAGCTGCTTCGCCAAGATCCTTCATTGAAAAACTATTATTCAAATATTCCTTGACACTATTAAGAAGGTCTACATCATTCCCAATCAACAATATGTCATCCACATACAGTATTAAGAATGCTACAGAGCTCCCACTCACTTTCTTGTAAATACAAGCTTCTCCATAAGTTTGTATAAAACCAAAACTTTTGATTACCTTATCAAAACGTTGATTCCAACTTCGGGATGCCTGCTTCAATCCATAGATGGACCGTTGAAGTTTGCATACCTTGTTAGCATCTTTAGGATCGACAAAACCTTTGGGTTGCATCATATACAACTCTTCATCAATGTCTCCATTGAGGAATGCTGTTTTGACATCCATCTGCCATATCTCATAATCATAATATGCAGCGATTGCTAACATAATCCTCACAGACTTTAGCTTCGCTACCGGTGAGAAAGTCTCATCGTAGTCAACTCCTTGAATTTGTCGAAACCCTTTTGCGACAAGTCGAGCTTTATAGACAGTAACATTACCATCAGCATCTGTTTTCTTCTTGAAAATCCATTTGTTCTCGACAGCCTTCCGGCCATCCGGTAAGTCCACCAAAGTCCATACTTGGTTTTCGTACATGGATCCAATCTCGGATTTCATGGCTTCTTGCCATTTATTGGAATCTGGGCTCATCATCGCTTCCTCATATGTCTCAGGGTCATCGGTGTTGTCCACCAACATGACATTCATAACGGAATCATACCAATCTGGAGTGGTATGAGTTCTCGTTGACCTTCGAGGCTCTGTAGTAACTTCAACCGAAGTTTCATGATCACCATCATTAGCTTCCTCTCTTATTGGTGCAGGCACCACAGGAACTTCTTCCGGTGCTGCGCTACTCGCAATTTCGAGAGAAGGTTCGACAACCTCGTCGAGTTCTACTTTCCTTCCAGTCACTTCTTTCGAGAGAAATTCCTTCTCTAGAAAGGATCCATTCTTGGCAACGAAGATTTTGCCTTCGGATCTATGATAGAAGGTATACCCAATAGTTTCCTTCGGGTATCCTATGAAGACGCATTTTTCCGCTTTGGGTTCAAGCTTGTCCGGCTGTAACTTCTTTACATAGGCTTCGCATCCCCAAACTTTAAGGAACGACAATTTAGGTTTCTTCCCAAACCATAATTCATACGGTGTCGTTTCAACGGATTTAGATGGTGCCCTATTTAAAGTGAATGCGGCTGTTTCTAATGCATAACCCCAAAATGATAGTGGTAGATCTGTAAGTGACATCATAGAACGAACCATATCTAAGAGGGTTCGATTACGACGTTCAGACACACCATTACGCTGTGGTGTTCCCGGCGGTGTCAATTGTGAAAGTATTCCGCATTTCTTCAAATGCTCGCCAAACTCGTAACTTAGATATTCACCTCCACGATCAGAACGTAGAAATTTAATCTTCTTGTTACGTTGATTCTCTACCTCACTTTGAAACTCCTTAAACTTCTCGAAAGTTTCGGACTTATGTTTCATGAAATAGATATACCCATATCTACTCAAGTCATCTGTGAAGGTAAGAACATAACGATAACCACTGCGCGATGCTACACTCATTGGACCACACACATCGGTATGTATGATTTCCAATAAGTCTGTGGCTCGCTCCATCATACCAGAAAATGGAGTCTTAGTCATTTTACCCATCAGACATGCTTCGCATCTTTCAAGTGATTCAAAATCAAGTGATTCAAGAAGTCCATCGGAATGGAGTTTCTTCATACGCTTCACTCCAATGTGACCAAGACGACAGTGCCACATATAGGTCAAGTTATCGCTTGATTTTAAACGTTTAGCTTCAATGTTATTAATATGTGTATTTCCACTATCGAGATTCAATATGAATAGACCATCTATCAAAGGTGCATGTGCATAAAACATATTACTCATATAAATCGAACAACCATTATTCTCGGATTTAAATAAGTAACCGTCTCGCAATAAACAAGATCCAGATATAATGTTCATGCTCAACGCAGGCACCAAATAACAATTATTTAAGTATAAAACTAATCCCGATGGTAGATGAAGAGGTAGCGTGCCGACCGCGATCACATCAACCTTTGATCCGTTTCCCACGCGCATCGTCACCTCGTTCTTCGCTAGCTTTCGTTTATTCTGCAGCTCCTGTTTCGAGTTACAAATATGAGCAACCGAACCAGTATCAAATACCCAGGCACTACTACGAATACTAGTGAAATACACATCAATAATATGTATATCAAATATACCTTTCTTCTTGATGTTGCCGTTCTTCAAATCCGCCAAGTACTTTGGGCAATTCCGTTTCCAGTGACCTTCCCCTTTGCAGTAAAAGCACTCAGTATCAGGCTTAGGTCCAGCCTTGGTCCTCTTCGTCGGCATGGTAACTTGCTTACCACCCTTCTTGAAGTGTCCCTTCTGCTTAGACTTGCCTTTCTTGAATTTGGTGGTCTTATTGACCATCAACACTTGGTGCTCTTTCTTGATCTCCACTTCTGCAGACTTCAACATAGCAAATAGTTCTGGCAACTCTTTGTTCATGTTCTGCATGTTGTAGTTCATCACAAAGTTCTTGTAACTTGGTGGTAGTGATTGGAGGATGCAGTAAACTCCCAAAGTATTAGGAATCACTATACCCAAGCTTTGAAGTTTGTTTGCGTGCCCAGACATTTTAAGCACATGCTCACTGACGGAGCTACCCTCTTCCATCTTGCAGTTAAAGAACTTTTCAGAAGCTTCATAACTTTCAATTGCCGCATGAGTCTCAAAAATTAATTTGAGATCCTCGACAATATCATATGGGTCTGACTCTTCAAACCTTTTCTGAAGCTCCGATTCTAAACCATACAAGATAGCACACTGAACTATGGAGTACTGATTCTTCCGAGCAAGGTAAACATTCTTTACTTCATCGGTAGCATCAGCTGCAGGTGGGTCACCTAGCGGTGCATCCAGCACATAGGTCAAATTACCAGCTGTGAGGACAATCCTCAAATTGCGGAACCAATCCGCGAAGTTGCTTCCATTGTTTTTCAACTTTTCTTTCTCTAGGAACGCATTAAAATTGATGGTAGGGGCTGCCATTGATCTACAACATATTTGCAATAGTTTAGACTAAGTTTATGACAAATTGAGTTCAAATTAATTAATGAAATTAAACTAGGTGAACTCCCACTCAAAACAACATCCCTCACATTGTTTTAGTGATCACATGAACCAAATCCACTACATCAACACCGATCATCACGAGAGTTGATATAGTTTTCAATGGCGAACAATCGACATGTTCATCATATCTGCTATATGATTCATGCTTTACCTTTCGGCGATCCGTGTTCCTGAGGCCATGTCTGTACATGCTAGGCTCGTCAAGATCAAACCTTAGCTACCGCATAAGCAAATCTGGCTTGCTTACGTTGTATTCACCCGTGGAATCAAAGACACCCGATCATCACGTGGTGCTTCGAAGCAACAAGCTTTAGCAACGGTGCTAACTAAGGGCGAACACTTTAGACTTGAAATTTATGTGCATGAGGGATCATCTTATAATGCTACCGTCGTCTACTAAGCAATACAAGATGCATAAAGGATTAACATCACATGCAATTCATAATATGTGATATGATATGGCCTTTCTTCTTTGTGCTTCCGATCTCCATCTTCAAGCACGAACATGATCTCCATCATCACCGGCATAGCATCAAGGTCAATGACGCTTCTCCATGGTTGTCGTCCACCAGCTTCAACTATTACAACTATTTTGAATAGACACGCAGGTCTTAACAGAAATTAAAGACAACCATATGGCTCCTGCCGGTTGCCAACTTACAATAAGGAACATTGCATACATCAAATATAATCACAATCATGGCCATATCACATCACTGCACACCCCTGCAAAACAAAGTTAGACGCTTCTACTTTCTTTGCATATTTTACGTGGTTTGGGGCTTTCCATAAGTGTCGTTCTAACTTACGAACAAGAACCACAACATTGATACTAGCATTGTTGATCACCCGTTGTAAATTGGATCTTTACTATGCTAGGAGAAACAGGCACCCGCAAAGCCACTTATGCAAAACGAGTTGCATGTCAAGCGTGGAGCAAGTCTCATGAACGATGTCATGTAAGGTTAGCCCGGGCCGCTTCATCCCAACATACCGCAAGATGCAAAGTACACAAAAAGCAATCTACAATAAAAGCATCAACGCCCACAATGACCATTGTGTTCTACTCGTGCAACAGATCTACATATAGACACGGCTCTGATACCACTGTAGGGGTTCGTAGCATGGAAAACAAAAATTTTCTATCGCATACAAACAAACAAGCCAAGATCTATCTACTAGATTGTAGCAACGAGTCGATGGAATAACTCACCCTCGAAGATTCCAAAGTGTTTAACGAGAGCAGATTCTCGTGGGTGATGTAGTCGTACTCTTTCCGATCTCAAGATCGCGTAGACGATCCTTCCGGCGCCGCGTTCCCGCAGCGCTCCCGCAGTCGGTCACACGTTCGGTACTCGACGAAGACCTTCCTCTCCCTTGTTCCAGCAGGCAGCGGAGGTTGTAGCACTCTCCTCGCGATTCCGGCAGCACAACGGCGTGGTACCGGAAGTAGAGGGGAAATCCCGCAGGGCTTCGCCTTAAGCCGGTGCGAGTATGGTGGAGCTTATGAGAGAGGCTATTAGTGGTCTAGTAATTAGACACACCAATTAGAAGGCTCTAAACCAATTAGAAGGCTCTAAACCGAATAGCTCTAAACCGGGGTCTAGATCTAGGGTTTAGTTTAGAGGATAGGAAACTTGTGTTGTGTCTAGAGGAGGAGGCCCTGCCCCTCCTTTTATAGGTGGGAGGGCCGGCGCCATGGGGAGGAGTTCCTCCCCAACTCGGCCTAGGGAGGTGCGCCGGCCTAGGGGAGGAACCCTCCTCCAACTCGGCCTCCACCTCTCCTCCTCTTTCTCCACTTTCCGAAACTGGCAGTTTGACCGAAAACTGGCAGTTTGACTTTTCCAATTAGGATTTGAATTAACCCTTTATTTCGGACAGCGAGAACACTTAGTACATGATGCAATCATTCCAACATGCAATGACACATTCATGTACCCCTTCCCCCCCGGAGTGCCGGACATTCCGGGACCTTCTAGAATGTTCCCGATGAAAACACCGGAACCATTCCCCAACTCCGAAACGGAACTTTCCTTATATGAATCTTATTCTCCGGACCATTCCGGATCACCTCGTGATATCCCGGATCCCATCCGAGACTCCGAACAACATTCGGTCTCTTTCTCATAATACCATAACTACTCAAACAACGTCGAATCCTTAAGTGTGTCTCCCTACGGTTCGTGAATTATGCGGACATGATCGAGACACTTCTCCGAACAATAACCAATAGAGGAATCTGGAAATTCATATGGCTCCCACATATTTCTACGATTACTTTGCGATCGAATGAACCACTTACATACGATACCAATTTCCCTTTGTCTCACGATATGTTACTTATCCGAGGTTATGATCGTCGGTATCTCTGTATACCTAGTTCAACCTCGTTACTGATAAGTACTCTTTTCTCGTTCCCGTGATATGTGATCCCTTGTGACCCAGTCACATGCTTGCAAGCTAATTGGATGACATTTCACCGAGAGGGCCCAGAGAATATCTATCCGTCATGTGGATGGACAAATCCCACTCTTGATCCATGTGTTTCAACCAATACTTTCCGAACACTCAATGCCACCTTTATAGCCACCCTGTTACGGTGTGGTGTTTGACGACATCAAAGCATCCATCCAGCAAAGGTGATATGCATGATCTCATGGTCGAAGGAATTAGGTTACTATGTATCAGAAAGCATATAGCAATTGAACTATTGAAATGACTTGATCTTTATGCTACGCTTGTCTATAGGAGTATGTCCACCATATCATTCTCCTAACGATATGATCTTGTTGTTAATAACATCTCAATGTTCATGATAGGGAAACCACAATCATCTATTAACCAACAAGCTAGTGAAGTATAGAGGCTATACTAGGGACTTCAATTTAAGTTTACAATTCACACAAGTATTAATGTTTCCTTGTTAATACTATTATAGCATGAATATAAACATTTATCATAAACACAAAGATATAATAATAACTATATTTATTATTGCCTCTAGGGCATATCTCCAACATCTATAATGGTGGATAATTTACATATTTTCAAGTGGTTAACATACATGCTCAAGATTGGATAACTCTCGTGTTATTGATGGCTAACTTTGAGTAAAAAGAAAGTTAACCTGTGGGTAATTTTATAATAATGGATAACTTATATGTTTTTGGATTGGTAACTTAGATACTAAAGGAAGGATAATTCGAGTGTTATGGGTGGATAACTTTTAGTACAAAAAAAAGTTATCGGAACATAACAATATGGGATCTAGTTTCGAAAATCTCTTCGTGACTAACCCAACGATGTAAACAGATTTTAAATTCGATAAACAGTTCAATCTATAAAACATTTTAAAATTTTAGATTTTATATTAACTAGATGACGTAAGTAAATTTGTATGCATGCCCTAGTAATTACATTTAACCACTAATTATTCATGTTTTGCATGCTTCTTGGACAGCCTTAAGGGCAAGTTTAATAATACAGCCGGCTATTGGCTACAAGGCTTTGCCATGTCACCTATAGACAACATTATGCCAACATGTATAATAGTTAGTTATAACAATATACTATTTTATTAATATATGACACACCTTTAAATCTCTCGAAGTGTCTAGGAACACGTGCAAGAGCAAACTCTTGCATGAGAGCCCGCTTCCTTTCTCTCTCATATTCTCTCTCTGTCAAGTCAGCACAAATATAATATTTTAAATCTTATAGTCTCTAAGCTCGATAGATAGAGAAAATTAATTTGGTGGCCTGGGAATTAATGCTTTAGGCTGTTCGAGTGATGCCCGTCAGGTTTGGATATTTTTAGGGGAATTCTATTTTCAGACCGGTTGTTGGTTTGCAAAATTTGACAGGAAGTGTGAACGCATGCTGTCAATCAGCTTAGAATCATATCAAAAATTCAAAATGTTCTACATATCAAACCGTTTATTCGATTTAAGATTCGTTTTCATCGTTGGACTAGTCGCGACGAGATCTTTAAAACTAGATCTCATATTGATATGTTTCGATGAAAAAATCAGACCAAAAGGTTATCCACCCCAAACACGTGAGTTATCCATGTCATAATATATAAGTTATCCATCTAGTGATACATAAGTTACCCACCATATAAACATATTGGATAGAGGCGTTCTTGCATATGTGTTAAACAAGTTTAATTGGAGCGGTAGGCTAGTTGTTAGGGTACCGAGACTTTATTGCCATCAACGTGTTAGCATCGACGAGCGATTAAGGATTGGTATCTTAAAACCCTTCAAAACTTGGTCACCCGTCCACTATGGTAGCAGCGACGGATGTCGACGAAGTCGAGTCGCTAGATTACTGGTTGCACGTGGTAGATGGGCATAAGACCCCATATAGTATGCAAGAAACCATAGATTTAGTTTCTTTAAAAAATATATGTTTGATGTTTGACACGATAGTCTTTTAAGATTGAGTAGTCCATACGCTGCGAGAGAGCGACGGACGACGAGGTCGTGTCATTAGAAAAACCTTTTATATTCTATCTGTGGATAAATTTTTATAGTGATAGATAACTTACATGTTATTTGATGGATAACTTATATGTTAAAGGCTGGATAACTCGCGTGTTACTGATGGATAACTTATTGGTAAACAAAAAAGTTACCTATCTCTAACACATGATCTATAGGTAAATTTTGTAGTAGTGGATAACTTATATGTTATTGGGTAGATAACTTACATGCTGAAGTCCGGATAACTCGCGTGTTATGTGTGGATAACTTTTCGTTAAAAAAAATATTGTCAGAATATACCAATATGGGATTTAGTTTTGAAAATCTCGTCACGACTAATCTATTGGTGAAAACGGATCTTAATTCGGACAAACAGTTTGACATAGAAAACATTTTAAATTTTTATATTTGAATTGAGCTGGCTAATTAAAAAAATTGTTTTTTAGTGTTTGAAAAAAATACCGTACATATAATTACTAGACTAATCCTTATCTAAACGTCCGCCAAATTTTAACCTCATACAACCGTTTGCCATGTAGCAACGTCCTATTTTTTAAGACGTCCGTCCGCACAGCACAAGGCAGTGCCAACAACTTGTTCCAAGTTCTAACTTACCAAACAGCCCCTCCCAAACTCTTCATCTACCAAGAGGGACCAATCGAGAGCTGAAACACAGACGACTCCAAATCTCGTCTCGTCTTCCCCGCCGCCGGCCTCCGCCGTTTCCCAGTCAGCCGCCAGCCAGCCATGCCTCCCTCCCCGACCTCCTCCGCCGGCGCGGCTGCTTCCCCCTCCGGATCGTCCCCGGCCTCCGCCGCCGCGTCGGCCGCCGACCAGACCACCCCGTCCTGGTGGGAGTCCGTCTCCCAGGCGCGCTCCCGCATCCTCGCGCTCGCCTCCATCCTCCCTCCCCAGGCCTCCCCCGACGTCGCGGCGCTCGCGGACTCCGACCGCCCCGCGCGCGCGCTCCTCCGCTCCGCCGCCGCCTACGACGCGCTCTCCGGGGCGCTCCGCGCGGGGGGCGGCGCCGACGACCCCGCCTGCCACTGGCTCTACGACACGCTCCTCTCCCAGGACCCCGACCTCCGCCTCGCCGCGCTCGCGTTCCTCCCGCTCCTCTCCTCGCTCTACCTCCTCCGCCTGCCTCCCGCGCTCCCGTCCTCGCTCTCTGGCTTCGAGGCCGTCCTCCTCGCCGTCTACTCATCCGAGGCCAAGAACCGACAGGGAAAGCCCGTCCTTGTCCGGGTCCCCGACCTCTCCGTCCCCTCTCTGTACCACACCCCGCAGTCCAGCCCCAGCTCCAAATCGCCTCGCCGGCCGCACCCGCCGCCGATCCCGACGCCTCAGGCGAATGTGGTGGTGGGCGTGCTCTCGCCGCCGCTGGAGCCACAGGCGGCAGTCAAGTCCACCAAGCGTGCTGGGATTATCGGGGTCGCCTTTGAGGCATACTACGCCAAGATCTCGCAGATGCCCCCTGCATCCAAGGTGGATGCCTGCAATGCCGTGGCGGCATGGGCGGGGCAGTACTGCAGGTGCCGTTTTGAGCTTGACGATGAGGAGCTGCTGGAGGTAGAGGAGGTGGATTCAATGGGATCCATGTCGCCGTTGTCGACAGAGGCTGAGAATGGGAATGGGAAGGTCTTGGAAGAGGAATTGGCAAGGATGCGCATCAACGGAGACAGCAGCGTGCGGAATTGTCGTAAAGAGGAGGAGGTAAGGGAGGCGAGGGTGCAGCTCCCTTGGGAGTTGCTGCAGCCAGTGATGAGGGTTCTTGGGCACTGTTTGCTCGCGCCACTGAACCCACCGGAGGTGCGGGATGCGGCGGCAGAAGCCGTACGGGTTGTCTATGCCCGTGCCTGTCATGACCTCGTGCCACAGGCGATCTTGGCATCCCGGAGCTTGATTGAGCTTGACAAAAGCGCACGCAAGGCTGCCAAGGCTGCAGCCATAGCAGCTTCGGGGATAATGGTAGCGTCCGGCACAGCTGGAAGCACTGCGTCGAGTTCCAGGCCAAGTTCCAAGCCAAACACACCGAGCAAGCAGCGTAAACCTGACATGTTTCTTGTGTCCAAATGAGGTCAACAGCTGTGTATTTTGTGAAATTGTTTGTGATGTGGTAAAGAGTCTGTTTCTGATCAGCTTGGCACTGAGATGTGAAACAAACCCTATTATACCTTGCAATCTGGGAAGATTGTTTGTTATGGCTTGAAAAACGGCTGCTTTGGTATGTTGTCAACTCTGTATTGTATGTTAACTTGCCTTGTGTAGTTATGTTACTTGTTGCATATAGTTTACAAATCAATACATTTTATTATTCTGCTTGTGGTTTGGTGAGGAGATTCTATTGGGATGAATATTATGGTGAAATGGTTATTGTTGTAATGTCAATTTGATTCTTTTTGTCCATGTATTTTGTTTCAGTATGTAGATATTTCGCTGATGATACTGTTGAGTTTGCTACTTGCTAGAGACTAATGCATTCATGGTGCATGGTTTATGATCTGATATTAGTTCTGGCCCTCTCTGTTTCTGCTTTCTTTTGAAATAGATATCATCGCATATTCATAGCCAGCTATGTTTTTTTTATCATGCCAGGATATACTAGATAACCCTGGAGCATGTTATGCTTCTTGGACTTCAAGCGTGCATTATACTAGTTGAGAAGTGTCATCACGCGGTAATTACCTGCTGTGTGAAGCTAGCTTTTCATCTTTTTTGTGCTTTTGTGACGCAATATGCAGCAACTTGTGTATTATTATGCTCTTTTAACACTTAGTCTGCTAGATCATTAATGTTTGAAGATCGATTGTTATGGATTCAAACCATTTGTTTAGTATGTTGAAAACTATGTTTTTATGTCAGTAGTTGCCTTACTCTACTTGTTTCATATAGTTCATAACTCACTCTGCACATATTGCAGTAGCTGATTGGTGATGGAGTGTACAGCTTAGTTGCTTTTAGTGCAGTGCCAATCTTAGTTGGTCTGTCCATGTATTTCTTACAGTCTAGTATTTTGATGAAAATATCTACTACTCTACAACTATTTGATGAAAGTAGAATAGACTGCAACTCATTGTTTATTCATTTGTCCTGGGGTTTAAGCTAACGGTTTTCAATGACATCTTCACTTGGTGACTCATATAATCAAGTGTAAAGGTGATATTTTTATTTAAATAGTCATATTATCATATAATCAAGTATAAAGGTGATATTTTTATTTAATTAAATAAAGTCATACAAAGTGATGGAAGATTACTCACAATAAAAAACTAGAGAAAAACAGTCCTTGCTTATAGAAGTTCTTTACTGTGAAATATTTTTTACATCTTACATGTCAATGTTCTTAGATACTCCAGAAAGAGTGATAATTAAAATTGAAAATGTAGAAGATCAAGATCTGGCCAATTTACTTTGCTTGCATGGCAATGTTATGAAATGGACTTTTTTTTTGTATGTGAAGATGCAGCAAACATATTGTCAATGCAATGCCAGGGACAGGTGTTGGAATTTTCCTCTAGAAACATAAGTGTTGTATTGCATATTATGTGATGTTAGATTTACTGCAATATGAAGCTATTCCAGCGTCTGTTTCAACCTAAAAGATGTCACTTGGTGCAACATGACCATTATGATTGGCTGGCACAAACTGAGCACTCTGATTTATCTTGATTCATGAGCATTTCACCAGTAGGTTGTAGGCATGCCAATGTGTGCTGCTGCCTCGCTGCACTTAGTATAGTTTGAACATGCTGTGTGGGTTGGCAACTCTGTGCGCATGTGTCCGCTCTGATTGCACCCCCATGGCGCAGTGTGTAAAAACACCTGTTGTCGTTGTAAACAACTCTGCGTTCTATGTCGACTTGCCTTGAACTGGTATATTCTTTGATCCTATTTGTGATTTGCTGTTGAGAAAAATGATGAAACGAATTGGGTTTACCGCTTTTGTTGGAATATCAGTATGGATTTGTTTGGCTATGTATATTATGTGACATGTGACGGTATTATGTGAAGATGTTTCTGTGGGGAATAGGGCTGAAGTCTGCTGGCAGTTTTGTTTGTGGTCTAGTGCATTTTCAGGCCTCCGGGCACGGACACTGCTACTGAAAGCAGTAGTGGTCCTTTTCTTCTCCCAGTCTTTGCTTTGCTTTTCAGTAACCTCTTACGGATCATGAAACTTAGTTATATCAGGTTTTCTTTTTGGCTGCATTGTATATGCATATTAGTGCTTGTGGACTGAGAACAAAGCTGTGCTAGCGCACTTCCTCATGCAGCTACCTCTGCATCCTTCTCAGCTTTCGTAAGGTCGTTTGGTATCCATTATTTGGGCCTAGAATTCTGGAATTCATTTTGCAATTCCATTCCTATGCTGTTTGGTTGGTACGGAATTGGGCTGTCATTTCATTTGGCAAATCCATCCAAATATTCTTATGTGTAAACCAAATTCCTATCTTAGACTTGTCATTTCTAAATTTCGGTGGCAGCCAAACATATGAGTGTTTTTAGAATCATAATATAAATGAATCCATAAATGAAATGAATACCTGGATGCCAAACGACCTCTAAGGGAATATGGTTTCATGGTCTGGCACCTAGTGAGCACGTTCTGAGATATTATACTTTTTCATGAAGAGTTGACCGTCGGGAAGGAGGCAGTTTGCCACACATTCCTCACCAGCAAATCAGGAAAGTTGCCAGGGAAAATTGTCACAAAGCACAAGGTCACTTCTGGAGAAGCAAATGGTTGTGCAAAACAAGTAATGCGAGCCAAACTTAGTGAATCATCGCTTAATTTGAATAAATATTTTTCGCTCAGGTAAACATACTAATTGGCAGCTCTAACAGTAGAGTTTCTCAACTTGTTCTGTGCTAGCTTCATAGTGAGATGTTATCATCTGAATGCTCGCCATCGCCTCCGGTAGAGTTAAACAACGCACCTAATTAAGAAGCAAGAACATCAATTTCGACGGCCGGGTACTTCTTTCTCAAACAGTCTCGTCAGATCCATATCTGAAGAAACAAAAAATCGAGATGCTGCGTTGTTCGTTGAGATGTGAGCTAGAATAAGTTGAAAGCAATAAAATAATTTGGCTTGGAAAATCCACGTCGAACTTATTCAATGATCTTACTGTAACCCATAAGCATATGATATACTACTACTTCAAAAGAAACCATTTCATCCCTAATTAAGATCTCATCTGACGCAAGGCATTTATACTCTTTGTAGCCCATGGCGTACAACGCGCCGATGTAAAAAACTGGTTAGATGAGTAAATGATTTCCTTTTACTCCTCTAACACGCATCTAACTGATCTCCTATCAACATTAGAGGAGTACAAAATTTAGGAGTCATGCAACCTTGACTCCTATTTTTACTTTTTCGATCGGTGGAGGAGTAAAAGATTCCCTTACCGTTTCACGTTCACACTGCCATCCTCCTCGGCCTATTCTCCACCTCCGGTGACCACCGATACCCCCTGCCGCCACCCAGCCACCGGCGGAGCCCCGCGATGGCTGGATCTTCTTGCCGGCCATCTCCGCCGCGCATTCCTAGCGCTCGCTAGCACCGCAGCCCCCCGCCACACCCCCGGTCACCTCTTCTTCCCACAAGCATTCCCCTCTGCGATTGGCGTCACCCAAGCGCCGGCGGAAGCCCCGCCGCTCCACCAGTACCCTCGACCTACCCGTCCCACCGACGCCGGTCTATCGCGCAGTGCAACAGCGGTCGTGGGGCTCGTGGGTGGCTGAAATCACCGACCAAAACACTCGTCGGAAGGTGTGATCGATAGCTTCCAGTCGGCAGAGCGGGCGGAGATGGCGTATGACGTGAAGAACGTGGAACTCCATGGCTCTGACTACGGCGAGCTCAACTCCCTGCTTGGGGTGGGAGGAGAGGTGTTGAACCTGGAGCAAGCCGGCTTTCGATTTGTCTCCGACCGCGAGCGGCGGGAGGCCCGCGAGTGCCTCGAGGCGGAGCGCCGGGACACGGAGATGGTGGAGCGGCTCGCGCATGCCAACCCGGAGCTCGTCGAAGAGGACCAACGCCAGCTCGAGGAATACGCCACGGCGAAGAAGGAGATCGTCGATGTTGCAGGGCCGTCGACAGCACCGACGGCAGCGAGGACGGAGGAGGAGGAAGCAGGACCATCGACAACGCTGACAGTGATCGAGTTCGGCAATGATTCATCCTCCTTCGACTGGAAGGAGGATTAGGTTTGCTTTTAGTGAAATTCGGCCAAATTTAGTGAAATTTGGCCGAATTTTGGTTGTATTGTGTACATATTTAGTGAATCTAACTAGTATTCCCTCCGTTCAGAATATAAGATGTTTTAGCTTTGTAAATTGAATGTATCTAGACGTATTTTAGTGTATAGGTTCGTGGAGGTTAAAAGTGAACCTATACACCAAAAGGCATCTAGAACATTCATTTCACAAAGTTAAAATGTCTTATATTTCTAGGGTGGGAGTACTTGTCAAATTCGATTGAAATCATGCAAAATTTGGTCGAATTTGAGTGATTTTGTTCTAATCGGGTTTTACTCCTCTAAACTATTGGAGATCGGCTAGGAACCGCTTTTCGGTAGAGGGGTATTTATACTTCTCTAAGTTTTAGGGATCGGTTTTAACTACTCTCTTCGTCTTAAAATAAATGTTTTATTTTTTAAATTTTTTTGGATGAATCTATATACTAGATAGTGTCTAGATTTATAGAATTTTTTGACAAATTTGAGACATCTATTTTAATAGGAAGGGAGTATAAGGATCGGTTAGAGATACCCTTTAAGCCAAGCAAACCTCCGAAGAGTATATGACCTGTTAATTTGTTTTGGAATCCTCTTGCAATGTTAATTTGGTCGAACTTGAGTGATTTCGTTCTAATCGGTTTTTACTCCTCTAAACTATTGGAGATCGGCTATTTCAGTAGAGGGGTATTTATGCTTCTCTAAGTTTTAGGGATCGGTTTTAACTACTCTCTTCGTCTTAAAATAAATGTTTTATTTTTTTAAAATTTGGATGAATCTATATACTAGATAGTGTCTAGATTTATAGAAATTTTTGACAAATTTGAGACATCTATTTTAATAGGAAGGAAGTATAAGGATCTGTTAGAGATACCCTTTAAGCCAAGCAAACCTCCGAAGAGTATATGGCCTGTTAATTTGTTTTGGAATCCTCTTGCAATGTTAATTTGGTCGAACTTGAGTGATTTCGTTCTAATCGGTTTTTACTCCTCTAAACTATTGGAGATCGGCTATTTCAGTAGAGGGGTATTTATGCTTCTCTAAGTTTTAGGGATCGGTTTTAACTACTCTCTTCGTCTTAAAATAAATGTTTTATTTTTTTAAAATTTGGATGAATCTATATACTAGATAGTGTCTAGATTTATAGAAATTTTTGACAAATTTGAGACATCTATTTTAATAGGAAGGGAGTATAAGGATCTGTTAGAGATACCCTTTAAGCCAAGCAAACCTCCGAAGAGTATATGGCCTGTTAATTTGTTTTGGAATCCTCTTGCAATGTTAATTTGGTCGAACTTGAGTGATTTCGTTCTAATCGGGTTTTACTCCTCTAAACTATTGGAGATCGGCTATTTCAGTAGAGGGGTATTTATGCTTCTCTAAGTTTTAGGGATCGGGTTTTAACTACTCTCTTCGTCTTAAAATAAATGTCTTATTTTTTTAAAATTTGGATGAATCTATATACTAGATAGTGTCTAGATTTATCGAAATTTTTGACAAATTTGAGACATCTATTTTAAAATAAAGGGAGTATAAGGATCGGTTAGAGATACCCTTTAAGCCAAGCAGTATAAGACCTGTTAGTTTGTTTTGGAATCCTCTTGCAATGTTACGCGCGCTTGCACAAGGAGACAAGCCCATAATACTCTCGATTAAAGTATAGGTACGATCAGTCAATCACACCATTGCCATCACTACCTGCTAGGGCCTAATTAACCTCGGTTTCGGTTTGCTACGGGGTTTATACAGGCGGCACAGGAAGCACAACCTGCTAGGGATCAGTACTAATGAAAATGTATTTTGTAGAGTAGATTGAGCTGGATGCAGCTTGGACGGTAGTAGCATGTCAAGGGGAGTACAACCACATTGAGTAATCGGTACTGTAGCTCGTTGATCCGCCCAAAGTGGCTGTTTGTTCTTAACCCTTTGTCTGGCTGTTCCGCGGAAATGGAATATAGCCAACAAATATGCTGCTCTGCTCAGCGTAAAGGAACAAAACCTTGCATCGAATTTGGTTTTGTTAGATCTTGGAAGCAGGCAGAGGCCACAGGGAACTATTAGTAGTTTGGAGCCTATTATATGGCTTTACTTCTTTGTTTTGTGTATGAACGTGGTGTTCTGCTGGATTTGGCAAACCTTTTTTGTGTGTGTGGGTGGGTGGGTGGGGGGGGGGGGGGGGAGGGGGGCTTAAGAAAAATCAGAAGTAAAAATCATTTCGAACGAGAAAAATCCAACTTTTATTCGCAAATTTGAATTAATTTTTTTTGAAGTCAGAACCTTGAAATAACTGAAGAACAAATGTGGCAAAATTTCAGGTGGGACGCTCTCTAACCGGTGAGCTTCTAGAAATGGCCCTTATGCTTTCATTTTTTGTTTGAGCAGCATATGACTGAAAAATAAATGCGCCAAAATTTCAGGTGATCTAACCGGTGAGCTTCTAGAAATAGCCCTTATGCTTTCATTTTTGTTTGAGATGCATATATCTGGTAATGTGAAACACTTTATTTAGCATAGACCTCGCATTTGCACCTTAACCTGGCCATAAAATGGTTCGACCTCTTAACGAGTTACCTCATGGTTTACACATCATCTCCCCGCATTATGAGAGGAATCTCCCGATTGGTAGGTATAGCTAATAAGATACAAAGATTGCCCCCATTTGTTTAAAGTTTTGAATCTTGATCCAGCCCCACAGACCCCTGACACTAACGTCTGAAGAACGTCGCTCGAATAATTCCAAATCCAGCAAAACAAGCAGCTTGAAGACACCCATCTTCTTTCGAGCTGTGCCATTGACATTCTTTGCTGTAAGCGTCTCTTCCAGTTTGTCCCGTCTCTCCAAGCAGGTCACAAGCAATGCTAAATTAACAATGGTCTATGACCATTGCTGGACCTAATGACCTGTTTGTTCTGGAATCAGATCGTGATACCTGTCTTGAAATAATACACAACCCCAAAACATTTTTGATTAAAATACAGGTATAAGTAATAACCATGTTACCTCTATTTGCTATAGGGCTAATTGACCTAAGTTTTCTACAGGATATATTGCATAGAGGTGCACTAGCTAGCTTGGGATTACTAGACTAATCAAACATGTATTTAGTAGAGTAGATCGAGCAGGATGCAGATGTATAGTAGCATCTCAAGAGGAATGCAAGATTCAGTAATAGTACTAGTAGTACATTTGCTTCTCCCAAAGTGACTGTTTGTTCTCAATCCTTTGTCTGGCTGTTCCACCGAAGCACCCCAGATATATATATGCTTATGGTTGTATAAGCGGCTGATTTGGTCAGCACAAAGGGACAAAACCTTGCATTGATATTAATTTTGTTAGATCTTGGAAGCTGGCACATGAACAAGTTTGGAGCCTATTGCATGGCCTTGTTCTCATCTTGCCATGCGTGATCCTGTACCTGCAATGGTACCTTCTTTTGTAAAAAAAAGGGAACAAGTTCTGAATGGTCAATAATTGTGGTTTGAGATGCTGTCATGCCCTGAGTGCCAAACATGACTGACGCAGGATTTGCAGCCAGAAAATTTGAATCATGAACTGATGATCAACAGGAAACAGAGATGCTACAACAGAAGCCAGTAGATCTACGTAGTAGATAGCAAAACTAGTATGTTACAGCAGTGGTTATGGTTCAGTAGCCACTGTATAGATCACTACGAAGCAAGGCAGTATAGCCCGGGAACTGAACACGGACAGTTCATCCAAATCTGAGCTAGAACTGACGCTGTCACAGCCGAACTCGTCTGAAGGATTACTGCCATCGGCGACCTTCTTCACCCTCCCTGCCACCACCCTGCACACCAGCATGGCCCTCTTCTCCACGCCGCCGTCCGACGGCGACAGCGGCGCCGTGTCATGAGCCCGCCCGCTCGTCGCCATCGTCGCAATCTTCCCGTCGCCGTCGACCCTGACGATAACAAACGCAAAACCTGTCATGCCAAAAGCTCTGCAAAAACTTGTCTGAACATTTGCTTCTGTACAAACATACTACCTGAAACCGTCTCTGACTATGCTGCACAGCTTGCACTGCGACGGCGACCGGCAGAGGGCGGTGGATCCGGCGAGGCCGAGGGAGCATCCGTTGAAGGTGCTGCAGTGGAACCGGAGGAGCTCGTTGCCGTCGGCGGCGCACCGCGGGTAGCTCCTCCTGGCCAGCTCGTCGGCGCTGCTCGCCGCCGCACTCGCCTTGACGCGCTCCCTGTGCTGCTCGAACCTCTCCACGGTCTTGCCAAAGTTTTGCACCTTGAGTACCCTCTCGATCCGGCACACCGGCGCTGCCCGCGGCTTCCTGACGAGCCAGCTCGACTGGAAGATGATCTCCACCACGTTCCTGCTCGTGTCCTCGGCGCCCAGCTCCGAAACTGCAATCATTTCATTCATCATCAGTGAATTAGTTGCTTGGAAAGACTCAAGAATGTAAAGCTGTAGCTGCAATTTCTTTTGTTTACCTGCATGCCGGGTTGATCTGTGGAGCTCGAGGGCCTCAGCTTTGACGAAGAACTCGTCGCAGTCGGCGCACGGGAGCATGGCCATGGCGGCGCCCCCGACGTGGCTTGTCCTCCCGGGTTCGAGAACCGAGTGGCACTCGTAGTAGCAGCCAGAGAGCTTCCTGAAGGACCTGGAGCCGGACCCGATGGACGAGAGCGGAGACGACGATGAGGAGGAGGAGGAGCTGACGGTGGTCGCCGTCGTCGCCACCGTGGTCTCCGAGTTGAACGACGACGACGCGGACACGACCGCGCTGGAAGCAGCCATGGACACGGACAATGTGTCATTGTCCGGAGCCTTGAGGGACCTGCTGCTCGAGTTTCCGCGGCTGCTCCGGCCGCTTCCCCTGCTCAGCACAGCGCTCTCCTTGGTGCCGCAGATTGAACCCGCGCACGTTATGCTCCTGCCAATACTGATGCTCGTCCTCGTCGTGGTTGTCTTCCTCTTGCTGCTCATGTTCTTGCTCTCACCTGCTCCTTCTCCTTCTGGTTGGCTTCTGTTCTTCAACGCCATGGCTCCCCAAAAGGAAGAACCAGATTGCCGCTGCTGCTTTTTCCCTTCTCCTCCTCTGCTCATCTTCTTGGCAGCTGTAACTGCATCCATTGGAGAAGAAGAACTAGTAGGCATACACCTATCTTAAACCTTGCTGGGAGGGAGGGAGAAAGGGTTGCAGAAATTAGGGGACGGTGTCTGAAGCTTTGGTCAGTAAACTAGCTTTAGGCTCCATTGCTCCATGATTAGTTTACGGATTGAGCCCTTAATGACCTCCCTTTTGGTGTGTGTAGCCTGGCAATGCTGGGTGGTGGAGTGGGGAGTGAATGGAAAGGCACACAAGGTTGCAGATGCCTAGGAGATAAAAGGGACCTCGCTCGTGGCATGCAGGCATGGCATGGGCAGCTTGCAATCATGCTTCCAATCCTCACCATGTGGTACAGTACTGCATATGCCCTGTTTGTGTTTATTTTTTGAATGGGAAAATAAATCAGATGGTAATACTCATCTAATCCATGCTTTAAGTTAAAGAAAGAGACTGTAACCGCATGCTTTAGTACAAAGTAAGTTGATAGAAAGAAGCCATTAACTATGAAGAGTGTTGAACTTTCTAAACCCATTTAATTTGAATGTTTGCTCAATCTTGGATAGTGGTTTCACATTTTGGAGCTTAAAAAGAAAATAAATAATATATGCAGGTGATCATGTGAGTTTTACAACTTGCACACTTTCATAATTATTAAATTTGTTCCATAATATAGAACCTTTAGCAAACTAATTTAGTTTTCCAAAACATTCTACATTATGGAACAAGGGTACTACTATGAATATCTGTGCCATGTGAAAAATGGCAGTACATAAATGGTGTTATGTTATTCATTTTATATACAAGACAAATTGTCATAGTTGAATCAATATTTAAACGTTCACGACCCTCGGTATATCCCTCTGATCATGCCCCCGCCCCCACCCACCCCCAAATTTCTGCCTAAAAACTATGAAACACCAGTAGAAAACAGGACACTAGTCCCGGTTTGTAAGAGGCTTTAGTCCCGGATTACAATCCGGGACTAACGTATCGGGACTAAAGGTTAGGCCTTTAGTCCCGGTTCTGTTACAAACCGGGACTAGATTGTCTCCACGTGGCCCCGCTGCATGCGCTGGGCTGGAGGATCTTTAGTCTTGGTTCATAACATGAACCGGGACTAAAGTTTTTCTGCCGCGGCAGCGTTTTGCACCAAACGGCTGTCGCGGCAGGAGGTGGGGTTTTTAGGTTTTTAGGGGTTTTTTTGTGTTTGATTATTTTTCATTTTGTGTTTTCATATACATATTATTCTACGCTACTACATGTTGTATACATTGATGCATATATAATATAATTTCTCTCAAAATTACATAAAGACATATAAATATATACACAACCGAGACTAGAGCTCGTCTAATTGATTTACACGAAGATCATTACAACGGATACTCTCCTTTTGTGTCTATCCACGATTACACGAAGGTCTATCCACGTTGTACTCTCATTTTGTGTTTATGATGTCCCTGAGCAAAAATTCCGATAACTCCTCTTGAATTGCTAGTAGGAGCTTATCCCGCATCGCATCCAACTATATATAAAGAAGTAGATCATTATGAATGAAACTCAACAAAAACTATGGTATAGAATAAATTGCGAATATATTATTTACGTACTTGAAGAAAGTCAGTGCCCTGCTCCATACACCCACGAATAAACTCGCATACATAATATACACATAAATTAGTCCCCTGTGGCTGTGTCGCACACTTTTCGATCGAAAATATAATTCAATCAAATAATAATCAAGCATAATAATTATATGATTGATAATTGTAATATCCACATAAATTAGTCCCCTAGCTCTCGTACTACTTACCGGGACCGTACAAAAAGTGAGCTCCTCACACCATTCATCCCGAACCTCCTTTATGAACCTTTTCCAAACCCTGTCCGATAAAAAAGAAATAAATGAGTTATTAATTAGTTTACATCTCAGAGAATGAACGAAAGAGACAGATATAGTGCGATAATGATTGAAATTACTTTTGGAGGCAATCAATTATGCTGCGGTAGTCTTCCATCGGCTTCTTTAACGAGTCCGAGATTTCCACTTTTGCACGGTCAACGTCAATGTTTAGAAGAATCCAGTGGTAGCTGCGCACATTTATATACACTTAACATCTAGTAAACAAAAATTGAATGTGTACAAGACAGTAAGACTCTTACCCATAGTTGTAAGGAAATAGAATTTGTGTCTTGTAATATTGCTCCATTAAAAACATTAGCAAGTTATCCTCCGTTTCCTCGAGGTTATTTATTACCGTATGTCCATTAACTCTGTTTGGGTCAACGAACCCAATGCTGTAGATTGACTTTCTTCTACATTCTTGAATCTTAATTCTGTATATATAATAGCATACAGAAGGAGATATAGTGAGGATAACGATAGCAAATGAATTGAACGAGATGAGTTAGTGACTTAATTACTTACAGACAATAGCAGCTGAGGAGGGACTTGTCGAGGGCCTCTAGGTTGAATAACTGAAATAGTTCACAAAGTTTAATGGAGATCTCGTCTGGACGGAAGTACTCCTCTCCAACTTTACATACGAGAAATTGTCTCCCTTCCTTTGTGACTTTCAAGTACCAGATATGCAACAGTCGCATATGTGTTGGCAGATCATCGAATACCTCATCGCTGATCAGAGGCTCCCCGTAGACAAATTTTTGTGCTATTAGTCCCTTGGCGACATTATCTCCACCAGCTAGAAGTGCTTCGAGGGGCATGTTATACTCCTTGGCTAATTTAATAGCTAATTCCATATATATTCCACCTTGTGTGGGCTGGGGTAACACCTTGAGCGGGGCGATGGATTTTTTTGCCTGTTTGCCGAGCTGAGCAACTTCTTTTGATTTTCTCCCGCTTGCAGTACTGCTTGATGACTTATCTTTTAGTGTCTTCGTAAGACAACGTGTATAGTCATCTTTCCTATTTAACACATGTTGGGGTGGTTTCTCAAGGAATGCCTTGAAGTGCTTCTTAACTTTTGGATCAACTAGCACATGTGGCTCGGGTTGTTTTGGTGCAAAATGGGCCTTCACTTCGGCCTGGGAGATCACCGCGCTTTCCTCATCGGTCCGGTGATAAGCTAACTTGGGAGGAGACGGCGGTACTCTTGGGAGGGGATCTTGTTGTTTTCGGCGTCGGGTCTCCCTCGACGTAGCGGTGTTATTCTTACGCTTTCTTCCCTTTGATTTAGTGGGCGGAGACGGAGGCACCGGTGATGGAGATGCAGTCGCGCTGCGATCCCTCTCAGGAAGGGGTGGACTATTGTTTCTTGGTGGAGACGGTGGACTCGGAGGTGATGGTGGCCTTGGAGGTGATGGATTGATTCTCGGAGGAGAAGATTGCCTTGGCGCCCAGCCTAGAAACACGATGTGCTGTTTTTTCCAAAGAATGATCCCACCCTCCACTTCTCCAAGTGTTTTCTCCCCTTCGCCTGCAGGGATGTCAAGCTCAAGTGATCGACATGTCGGTTCAACTTCATCCACACCGACACGAGCATAGCCCGCTGGAATCTGACTTCCATGGTAGGTCACTTCCGGTGGACGAGGTAAAGCAAAGCCGAGCGCCACCTTCATAGAAATGTTCTTCACTGTGACATGTAGCTCACAAGCTGTCCTTGCCTCGACTTCATCCATGGGGTAGCGAACCATCGTTGCACCGGCAGTATTATCTATCACCGGTGCATTATCTCCATCAGTATTAGATTATTAGCTTCTACCTCTATGGAAGCCACGCTGCTTCTCCATTGAGATGGGCCCACCGGACTGTCTAATGCAGGATCTTGCTGTCGGGCCAGTACTCTAAGTTCATTAATCTGCTCCTGCTGCAGCTTGAACATGGCTTGAAATACCTCGTTCATTTTTTCAACCGCCTCCAACCGCGCTGCCTCCTTCGCCTTCTACCGGCTCGTTTTTCTGGATCGGCTTCTATAAGTGTCGATGTCAGCGGGAAACCCTGTCTTCCATGGAACAGATGGGACAAAGCCTCGTGTTCGTCCGACTTTTTCAGGATTCCCGAGGGCATATGTCAGCTCATCGTTCTCTCTGTCGGGAATGAACTTTCCATATTTTCTCAGTTGTATCACTTTAACAAGTTCATCTTTGGGTTTAGTAATGGCCTTCTTTGTAACAATAATCTCCCCGGTTTTAGTGTCATACGACCCCCCATGCCCAAGGAGCCAATTTTTTGACCTCACGGGCCACTGATTTGTAGCTTGCATGACCCCTTTTTGACGCATTTATTTCTCGGTTTTTTCCCACTTCAGCGTGACCGTCTTGTAGCTACCTGTCCCCATAGTATGGTGATATTTCTTTTTGGCTGCATTTAACTTATTCTTTTCTCTTGGCCGTAGCTGCTTCTGATTCCTTGTATGTCACAAATGGGGACCAGTTATCCCGCTTCTTCTCCAGCGGGCCAGTGAATGGCGGAGTCAGCCCCTTCTTGGCAAAGTTGTTGTACAATCTTTTCCTCCAGTCCTTGAACTGTACGCCCATCTTCTTAAGGCCCACTTTATGACTTGCAACCTCAATGCCTCAGTGAGTTCAGGAGTGTCCAATTCAGGCAGAGAGAAGTGTGCCATGAGTGAATTCCAAAGACCGTCTTTGGCTCTGTCATCGACAAAAGTTTCTCCAACTCGATCACTTTTCTTTCCTGGCTTATTCTACTTCTGAGTGGTGATCGGGATGGCGTCCCTGACTATCGCTCCGCATTGGTATACAAATATACTTGCGGCCTCTTTCAGCTCCAAAGGTTCGCCGAACTCAAACACTAAATCAATAGTGAAACGCGCACCATCGGCCAACTTTTTGGTCGGGCCTCGTTTTCTTGCAGAAGATTCGCCCGATGCGGAGGTCTAAGAGAAGAAACAGTCGTTAGTACATATATATATATGAATCAACTAATGCATCTACTCGCTCGTGATCAGCAGAGGCTTTATATACCTCGTCGGTCTTTGCTATGGTGTCTCCACGGTCAGTTCCACCGTCTTCTCCACCAAAAAATTCATCATAGTCGTCTCTTCTGTCGGCTTCATCCAAGTTGAGGTATTGGGAGCCATCATCATCTCTATCGTCGTCTGCTCCATCATAATGATAACCTCCTGTACCCTCATCTATCATGTTGTACATGATGTTCTCTTCGTTGTCTCTACCATCCATAACTTAACTAATACAGAACAAAGATAAAATCATTTTGCTTAATGCGATAAAATAAAGAAAGATAAAGTAATCCAGCTTAAACAATGTGATAAAGAAAGATAAAGTACCAATTAAACAACAATGCATCTCGAATAATCGAGCTAGTACAACAATAAAGTATCAATTAAACAATAATACATCTCGAATACAAGATGGTACCATATTACACATCTAGCTAGCTCAGTGAAGACGTCGAGCCCCGGCTACTGAGCCACGGGAGGTGTGCACCCAAAGTGTAGGAACCATCACCGGAGAATATCTCGGATAAGGTGCTTGAAGAAGCTGTCAGGTATTGGCGACCCGGGCTCCTAAAATGTACATGTAGCGTCGGACGTGCTCGTCCTCCTCCCTGACACGACGTTGTACCACCTCGTCGGGGGCCGGCTCCCTCTGCATCGCACCTAGACCACTCGGCCGCCACCACAAAAGATCCGGGTCGACGACGACACCCGGATTCCTCACCAGACGACGTCCCCCGGCTGGTAGCACCTCCCAGTGCCAGCCCAGCGGAGCCTAGCCCCGTGGATGTCCGGCGACACTGTCTAGTAGCGCTCCGTTGTTCACGCCGAGTGAACGAGGATGAGGAATCGGCATATTCCTAAACACTAAAATTAAACCTATATATTTTAACCATGACGAAAATAAATAGTATCCACTAAAATAAACTATATTAAACACTAACTAAATTACACTATCAAAATTACACTAACAAATTACACTAACTAATTAAACTATATTAACACTAATAGCACTAAAAAAATTACACTAACTAAAATTATATATATTAACACTAATAGCACTATACACTAACAAATACACTAACAAAATTACACTAACTAAAACTATATATATTAACACTAATAGCACTATACACTAACAAATGCACTAACTAAATTACACTAACAAATGCACTAACTAAATTACACTAACTAAATTATTTACACTAATTATAACTAAAATTACACTAATTAACCCTAACTAAGCTACGTGGCCGAGAGGGGCGGCGCACGGGTGTGGGGGGAGGCTCACCTGGCCGGAGAGGGGCGGCGTGACGGTCGGAGAGAGGCGCGGGGGATGGGCGGCACGGGCGCGGGCGGCACGAGGAGGGGCGGCACGAGGAGGGGCGCGGGCTCAGCGGCGTAGTGGCTCTGCGCGAGGAGGAAGACGGCAGCGCGGGAGGATCTGCGTGCTCCGGTTCGGTGCACGAACCGGGGCACGCGGGATGGATATTTATACCCACCACCCTTTATTCCCGGTTTGTAAAGGGGGATAAAGGGTTTTCGGCGCGCCGCCTTTCGCGCGCAGCCCCGCACCCCTTTAGCCCCGGTTTGTACTACAACCGGGACTAAAGGTCATTTTCTAAAACCTTTTAAAAAACAAAAAACCATTTTTAAAACCTTTTTAAAATTAATTATTATATATCAAAAATTGCAGAAATAAAATTTACATCTACTTTGTTATATATATATATATATGTAAATAAAATAATTGTTCCCAAGATTTAAATTGCTCGGACATTTTGAATTTTTTGCCGTTTCGAACTTAGGTCAAAACGGCGTACGTGAAGATAGGGGATGAGAATGTTAGAACTTGCATTGGATCTCTGAAAAAACAACATATTGTGAGTCTAAAAATGATTTTTTCAAAAAATCACGGACGTTAGATCATGTATCTGTAGTTCAAACCGGACCCACTTCCTACCGCTTCGGCAGACATTTGTCTTTTTCATCCAGGAAGGACAGAAAGGTTTGAGATCCCCTGGTTGGAATATAGTTCATGTAAGGTGGTCTACTATTTTAAAAAAATGGGATGGTAGCATTCCGTAACAGCATTTTGGTGGCCGCTTCACAAAACGACCCGTCTTTTTGTGCTCGGAAAATGGAAAATGGCTTTTCCGAGCGACGAAAAGGAAAACTTCCTCCTGCAACATTGTTCTCCATCCCAATATACACATGCATGCACAATATGGGCACCGTATCACAAACTATGCCATGATTCAACACATAGCATCTGTCTCTTGGACCGAAAGCCATGAAACCTCGAACATGATAGGTCATTTTGTGAAGGTTTTTTCGAAACATAATTAGTATACTAAGTTTGATATTTTTCCTTGCAACTATGTCACATAATATCACACCACGCGAAGGATTTACACTGTTCGGACCTTTTTTGAAATTTTATGCCCGTTTTGAATTTTTTGCCGTTTCGAACTTAGGTCAAAACGGCGTGCGTGAAGATAGGGAATGAGAATGTTAGAACTTGCATTGGATCTCTGAAAAAACAACATATTATGAGTCTAAAAATTATTTAAAAAAAACACGGACGTTAGATCATGTACCTATAGTTCAAACCGGACCCACTTCCTACCGCTTCGGCAGACATTTGTCTTTTTCACCCGGGAAGGACAGACATGTTTGAGATCCCCCGGTTGGGATATAGTTCATGTAAGGTGGTCTAGTATTTTATAAAAATGCGATAGTAGCATTCTGTAACTGCATTTTGGTGGCTGCTTCACGAAACGACCTGTCTTTTTGCGCTCGGAAAATGGAAAATGGCTTTTTCGAGCGACGAAAAGGAAAACTTCCTCATGCAACATTGTTCTCCATCCCAATATACGCATGCATGCACAATATGGACACCGTATCACAAACTATGCCGCGATTCAACACACAAACATGTCCGTTTTCCCGCCATATCCCACCGCTTCCCGCCATGTTTTTCCGCCCTTTCCCTCTGAGCAGTACTTTTAGTCCCGGTTGTAGCCACTAACCGGGACTAAAGATATTTCTCGCCATATCGCACCGCTTCCCGCCATGTTTTCCTGCCCTTTCCCTCTGAACGGTGCTTTTAGTCTCGGTTGTAGCCACACACCGGGACTAAATATATTTTCCGCCATTTCCTACTGTTTCCCGCCATGTTTTCCTGCCCTTTCCATCTATATATAGGCCGGCCACGCCATGGCTATCCATACATCCACACCTTCCTCTCTCACAACAATGGACAGTGCCTACTGGGCCATTCTGACCCTCGAGGAGACCGAGGCACTGTTCGCCTCCAACTACCCTTGCCCGCCGGCTGGATGCTGAGCACTGGAGGGGTTCCTCTCCCTCCTGTGTCTCAAGGCTCCGCCCGACAGGCGGCCATCATGAACCACTTCTACCACAAGCTCACGTCGGAGCAGCGGATGGATCCCCAGTGGGACCCCGACAATTATGACACCTGGAATGCATTCTTCGCTAACCGGCGGGAAAGGGAGCTCGCCAGGTATGAGGGTGATGGCCCGCCCCCGGTGAACCACAATGAAGTCGGCCGACGTCTGTGGTGGGCGAACCTATCATCGGTGTGATGCGCTACATCGCTGGAGGATACCATCTTCGCCTGCGGTGCCCACAAGTCCACCCACCATAGAGCCACAAGAAGGCCCCTCCCCCCGCCCAGTGGTAGCGGCATCGTCTTCCAGGAGACTCCTCCCCTGCCCACCATGAATCTGAGGCCGGAGTGGCAGGTGCCCCCGGTATATGCCATGGCTGGCTGAGGATCTCTGGAGTGGCAGGTGACGATGACGAAGAAGACCCTGAAGCTACGTACTATAGGACTAGGCATGATTATGACTAAAGGGGTGGCTTTGGTCCTTAGTGTTAGCTAGTCCCGTTTTATCCCGATTTTTAATATTAATAAATGTCTAAGTGTTACCTAGTCTAGTGTTTTGGTACCTGCCTACAACAATCTCAGAAATTCCTTTTTGTCCCGTTTTTTAATATTAATAAATGACGATGACGATGAAAAATAGGATTAATTCACAAAAGGTTTAATACATTACATCACCAATATCCACATCTAGTGTTTTGGTTCTCTTCTTGTCCGTAACCATGGAGCATCTTCCTTATTTAGCGGTATGCTTGGGTCAGTTTTCACTTTTAATGGCGGAATTTCATGAAATTTATCATAATCTTCTGACATGTCTGTCCTGTTCTCAACTCCCACCATGTTTCTTTTTCCTGAAATAAATATATGGCGCTTTGGCTCATCGTATGATATTGTATTCTTTTGCTTATCTTTCCTTTTTCTCGGTCTAGTAGACATGTCCTTCACATAGAAAACTTGAGCCACATCATTGGCAAGGACGAATGGTTCGTTTCCGTACGCAAGATTATTGAGACCCACTATTGTCATTCCGTACAGCTGGTCTACCGTTACCCTACCTCCTGTCATCTTGACCCATTTGCATCGAAACAATGGGACCTTGAAATTAGGACCACAATCAAGTTCCCATATGTCCTCTATGTAACCATAATATGTGTCATTTTTTCCATTCTCGTCCATTGCATCAAATCGGACACCACTGTTTTGGTTGGTGCTCTTTTTATCTTGGGCGTGCATGTAAAATATATTCCCATTGATCTCGTACCCTTGGAAAGTCAATATAGTTGACGATGGATACCTGGCCAACAAATACAATTGATCTACAATAGTGGTGTCATTCATGAGATGTGTCTACAACCAACCGCCGAAAGTCTTCATGTGTTCATCTCTAATCAACCTGTCAGACTGCCCCGGGTAGTTCGAGCGTACAATATTCTTGTGTACCTCGATATACGGAGCCACCAAGGTGGAACTTTGCAGAATTGTATAGTGTTCTTTAGTGAAAGAATGTCCATCCATACATATCTTTGCTTTCTTTCCTAGCGTTCCTTTTCCACTAAGTCTCCCCTCTTGTCGTGATTCAGGTACACCGATCGGCTTAAGGTTAGGAATAAATTCAACACAAAACTCAATGACCTCCTCTGTTCCATAGTCCTTGGAGATGCTTCCTTCTGGCCTCGCACGGTTATGGACATATTTCTTTAAGACTCCCATGAATCTCTCAAAGGGGAACATATTGTATAAAAATACAGGACCGAGAATGGTAATCTCTTCGACTAGGTGAACTAGAAGGTGCGTCATTATGTTGAAGAAGGATTGTGGGAACATCAACTCAAAGCTGACAAGACACTGGACCACATCTTTCTGTAACCCTGGTAGACTTTCTGGATCGATTACCTTCTGAGAAATTGCATTGAGGAACGAACATTGCTTCACAATGGGTACTCTAACATTTTCCGGTAGAAGCCCCCTCAAAGCAACCGAAAGCAAATGCGTCATAAGCACGTGGCAGTCATGAGACTTCAGGTTCTGGAATTTTTTTCTCTAACATATTTATTATTCCCTTTATATTGGACGAGAAGCCAGAAGGGACCTTGATACTACTCAGGCATTCAAAAAATATTTCCTTCTCTTCCTTGGTAAGAGCGTAGCTGGCAGTACCTTGAAATAGCTCTGGATTCCTACCTTCTCAGTCTTTCATACATTGTTGGTCCTGCCGTGCTTCTGGTATATCTTTATTCTTTCCATACACGCCCAATAAGCCTAGCAGTATCACGCAAACATTCTTCGTCAGGTGCATCACGTCGATTGCAGAGCGGACCTCTAAGACTTTTCAATAGGGTAGCTCCCAAAATATAGATTTCTTCTTCCACATGGGTACGTGTCCGCCAGCGTCCTTCGGAACGGACTGTCCGCCAGGACCCTTTTCAAAGATTACTTTTAAATCCTTCACCATATCAAATACAGCATCACCAGTACGACGGACAGGCTTACTCCGGTGATCTGCTTCACCATTGAAATGCTTGCCTTTCCTTCTCAGGGAATGCGTGGGCAGAAGAAAATGACGATTCCCTAGGTACACATTCTTCTCGCACTTATCCAAACAAATACTTTCAGTGTCATCTAAACAGTGTGTGCATGCATTGTATCGCTTGTTTGTCTGTCCTGAAATGTTACTAAGAGCAGGCCAATCATTGATGGTTACGAACAACAATGCTCGTAGGTTAAATTCCTCACGTTTGTGCTCATCCCACACACGTACACCTTGTCCATGCCACAGCTTTAAAAGTTCTTCAACTTATGGCCTTAGGTACACATCAATGTCGTTGCCGGGTTGCTTCGGGCATTGGATGAGCACTGGAATCATAATGAACTTCCTATTCATGCACAACCAAGGAGGAAGGTTATAGATACACAAAGTCATGGGCCATGTGCTATGACTGCAGCTCTGCTCCCCAAAGGGATTCATGCCATCCGTACTTAGACCAAACCATAAGTTTCTCGCGTTACCTGCAAAGTTCGGGTACTTTCTCTCAATTTTTCTCCACTGCGACCCATCAGCGGGGTGTCTCAACATCTTGTCTTTCTTACGGTCTTCTTTGTGCCATCGCAACAATTTGGCATGCTCTTCGTTTCTGAACAAACGTTTCAGCCGTGGTATTATAGGAGCATACCACATCACCTTGGCGGGAACCCTCTTCCTCGGGTGCTTCCCCTCAACATCACCAGGGTCATCTCATCGGATCTTATACCGCAATGCAGTCCATACCGGACATGCATCCAAATTCTCGTACTGCTCACCGCGGTAGAGGATGCAGTCATTAATGCATGCATGTATCTTCTGTACCTCTAATCCTAGAGGGCAGACAACCTTTTTTTGCTTCGTAAGTACTGGCGGGAAGTTCGTTATCCCTTGGAAGTAGCTTCTTCATTATCTTCAACAACTTTTCAAATCCCTTGTCAGGCATACTGACCTCTGCCTTCCATTGCAGCAATTACAGTGTGCTGCCTAGCTTTTTGTGGCCATCTTCGCAATTCGGGTACAACAATTTGTTGTGATCCTCTAATATCTGCTCAAATTTCAACCTCTCCCTTTCGCTATCACATTCTCCCTTTGCATCAGCAATGGCCCGACCAAGATCATCATTTGACTCATACGATGCACGTTCTTCTTCTTCATCATCATTGTCTTCCATTGTAGTATCACCGTATTCAGGGGACATAGGATAGCTGTCATCATTCTCTTCATCTTCATTGTCTTCCATCATAACCCCTCTTTCTCCGTGCTTGGTCCAACAATTATAGCCAGACATGAAACCGAACCGAAACAAATGGCCATGAAGGACTCTTGAGGAAGAGTATTCCTTCTGATTCTGACACTCACCACATGGACAACACATAAAACCATTCCGCTTGTTTGCCTCTGCCACATCGAGAAAATAATGCACACCTTTAATGAACTCGTCAGAGATTCGATCAGCGTACATCCATTGCCGTCTCATCTGCATTTTATAAGTTCATCAAACAAAATCACGATGCTAAGAGTAGTACTAGTCTAAAAATAAAAGAACACATCGTATACATCACACAAGCACTGATGTAAAAACTTTCTACTACATCTTTAGTCCCGGTTGGACACACCAACCGGGACTAAAGGGGTTGCGGCAGGCTGGGGCCGACATGAGCCTATTTAGTCCCGAATGGTGTCTCCAACCGGGACTAAAGGACACTCCAATCGGGACTAAAAGTGGGTGACGACACTATATGTCATGTGAGTGGCGACACTGTTTCAGTGGGTGGCGACACTATGATAGGGGTGAGTGTCGACATTATGTCGTGAGTGTCGACACTATGTTGTGCTGCTTAATCTATAAATAGGCTTCCTTGTGAACTATCAACTGCAAGGAAGATCATGTGCGAGACCAGGGACACCACTACGGCGGAGCTTCTCGAAGATATCTTAGGACCTCGTCCTCAGACATCTTCGAGGAGCTCGCCGTAGAGGCACTCCCTAATATGTGAAATGAGTTAGCTCCACCAGCATACTGATTTAGCTAGAAAAGATATGAACTGAAAGATGGTGTGCGAGAGTAGGGACACCACTATGGCAGAGCTTCTCGAAGATGTCTTAGGATGCCTCGTCCTCAGACATCTTCGAGGAGCTCGCCATAGAGGCACTCCCTAATTTAATTAGGTATCTCCTTGGCGTGTTCATGTTTTTGTTCTTTCTTGCTTAACTGGCCGATGATTAACTAAAATGCTAGGGCGCCACTATATATGTGTGCCTTCATAGTTTTGGTACTTATTTTTGTTTCAATGGATTTTGTGACGACAGGTAGAAGAAAGAAGAATATTTTGTTGGTCGACGGTGACATGATATGCACTGTGAACCGTCTGGATTTCAAGACAACGTGTCAAACTAAGATATGTAGATAGGATGAACTCATGCATCTATGTGCTTCGATGAATCAAATAAATTTCGATAACTATATGTGCCAAATTAACCAGATATATAGAGATAGAATCCACACAAAATCTATCCATTTCTAGAGCATGAAATGGGCTAAAACAAGCAATGAGAAATGAAATGATGAAGTTGCTAACCTCTTAGGACCCTTGATAGATGTGGAGCCAAAAAATCTTCACAAATCTTGAGAAAAATGGGGAAGAACTCGAGCTTGAGGGGAGAAATTTGAGAGGGATGCTTGTGTGAGCTTGAAATGGCTCGGGCTGGGAAGGGGAAGAAGATATAGTCGGGGACTTTAGTCCCGGTTTGAGAAACAAACCGGGGCTAAAGGTCCACGCATTTGCTCTTTTCCAGCGCCAGACCCTTTAGCCCCGATTTGTTAAACGAACCGGGGCTAATGTCTTCTGGGCCCTGCGGTTAGCCATTGGGACCAGGGCATTAGTCCCGGTTTGTACCAGAACCAGGACTAATGCTCTAGACCAAAAGTCCGTTTTCTACTAGTGAAGGTACAAAGCTCCCCTAACTAATCGTGTTAAGGATTGTACTATATGGTTTCATCTTTCGAGGGTACCATAAAACCTGAGAAATAATCACTTGGTGTGGAGAATGCTACAAAGTATAAACTAAGAGTGAATTTCTATATTTACTATTTAGTCATATGTATGTTTTCGATGTACTTTTGTGCTTTATCACCCCATAGCATCAACTCTTTACATATGTTGGGATAACAAATCACTTCTCATGACATATTTATATGGTTTTCAAAATTTAGAGTTTCATATAGGTTTGTTTTAACATGATATGGATGTTCGAAGAAACATCACTTGGAACATATACCGTGTAGAAAGGACAATAGAAGATTTAATATCTTCTAAAATATATCATCTATTGGTCATGAATATTCGATAAACCTAAAGATACAATTTTGATGTGCATAACGTGGTAATGGTGGGTTTGGTGGGGAGTGAATGGAAAGGAACACATGCTTGCAAATGCTAAAAGGGTTGTCTTGGGGCATGCAGGAATGTCATGGGCAGCTTGCAATCATGCCTCCAATCCTTACCATGTGCTATATGTTATATATCCCATGTTTACACACTTTTTGGAGAGAGGATATAAATCAGAATGATATACTCATCTAATCCAATGCTTTCAATTAAAGAAACATCATATAATCGCATGGTTTAGTTAAGGTAAGAATACATACGAATTATGGACCAACTATATTAAATATTCATCTTTCAAAAACAATTCAGTTTGAACATTTGCTCGATGTTGTATAGTTGTTTTGCATTTTGGGGCTTAAAAAGGTTATGAAAAACTAGAGATGCAAGGAATTCTTAGAGTTTCATAACTTGCAAATGCTCATCAGATAATATGACTGCCAAATAATTCAAAGTTGCAAAACTACCCTAAACAATTGAGTTAAAGATTGCATATGGCTCGTACTCTAAGTTTTTAATAATACTAGAAATTTTAATTGTTTGGATAATGCAGTTGATTGAGAGTTCAATTTTATATTAATATTTGTGATTTACTGTATCCTTGCACTCCATACATTATTGAAAAACTTTTTCACCATTCTTCATAGGCCGGGTCCTAAAATTACTTTTCAAGACACGCATGGATTCCTTTTTCATGGTTTCATATATTTACACATGTAACTAACATTTTATTTGAAGTTGTTATGTTTTTGAATGTTTTATTTGAAGTTGTTATATATGGTTGTTCGGATAAACATCAGGTGGAAACCATACTATGTAGGAGTAAGAGGTATAAAATATTTTAAAAATCATGTCTAGCAGGGGTGAGGATTCTTTAAGCCTCCAAAGTTTTGAGGCTAAATCAAATCTAAGAGACAAACAAAGAAATAAATAGACAAGCATAGAAAAATTGCTAGTTTTGCATTCTAGGGATTAGAGAACATGGAAATAACACTAAACGCACAAAGAATTCTAGATATTTTATAACTTGACTATTTTTATAATAATTTTTTGTGTCATATGCAAATTTGTCAGAGATAGATAGTGCGCTCTCACGTTATTTTATGCATAATAAAAATTGTCGTATTAGTGGATCCATATTTTCACATGCACAACCCGTAATATCCCTCTCATTCATGATGACGTCTTTGATTTTTTTTCCTTCAACTACGGAGCTAGAATATGATGCAAAATAATCGGGTAAAGCATTCAAATAGTTTTGTCTCCTAAGGGTTCCATCGAACCTGGAAAAAAATAATGTCGATAATGCTATTAACTAAGAGTTGCTATTCTAAGAGCGGACAAATGGCTGCCAAGCTTTAGGGATTCCTTTAGTTTGGAAAAATCTTAAAATCATATTTGAAAGATTCAATATGTATCCAATGGTATATAGTATAAGTGTGTAATCTCGATGAGAAATGCTTGGTATTCGAGGCTACAAAAAATGATAAAATCGAACAAAAAATTGAGTTTGAGAAATGTGCTTTTTTCACTATACTAAGATCCACGCTCAGGAAGGAGCGCCCGACTCCTATATGTAGGTGAGGGGTTTACCCCCGAGATCAGGATAGCCCTTACTGCATAGTGATTTCGGTAGCCGCCATATGTATGCATTTTTCTTTGAATTGTATATTTTGATTTATTCTTATAACATTTGCTACATCCATGGATATTTTTCGCACGCTTGGATCACATAGGTATTTAGTTTGCATAACATGTATGGGATTCCTCTTAAATGGTTTAATACATTAGATTTTATGAAGTTGATATGGTATTTTGGATAAATATAAGGGTGGCAACAAAGTCGTGGAAAAAAGCACATTTAGAAGATTTTAAAATCTTTTCAGTATCCATTGGAAATAAACACCTCATCCGTTCCAGATTAATTGTAGTTTTAGCTTTGTCCTAAATCATGTTTTCCAAGTTTGACCCCTATATATAGAAAAGCATACTACCTCCTTCCCAAGTTTTAAGACTTTTTTTTCAAAAATCAAACTATATAAAGTTTGACCAAGATTTTAGAGAAAAATATATATTTACGATATGAAATCCGTACACTTTGATATTAGTGCTACTATAGGTTGTTGATATTAGTGCACTTCTCTAAATCTCCTTCAGAAAACGTGGAACAACATCTGATAAACACTAGTAGTAAGAAATTAAGTGAACATCTCGTCTACTATACTTTGGATGAAAAGTGAAATGAAAGGATCACCCCTCTCTCTCTCTCCTAGTAGAAAAAGGGCATATAGTCCCGGTTTGTAAGGGTCTTTAGTCCCGATTTTGCACCGGGACTGCGAAATCGAAACTAAAGGCCCCTATCTCTAGTTCCGGTTTGTTACAACCCGGGACTAGAGGTCACCACATGGAAGTTTTTATAGCGGGGAGATGAAGGACCTTTAGTCCCGGGTCGTAATACGGCCCTGGACTAAAGAGTTTTTTTCAAATATTTTTTTAATTTTCTTTAAAAAAAATTAATTTTTTTTCAATTTTTTTTTCTTGAACTTTTGAATTGTTTAACTCGTAATCCTCTCACTTGGAACATTTTTAGTACTAAGTATATCTAATCTTATGTCAAATTACACTTACGATAAACTTCTCAATCGGTCACCCATCCTAGACTACTCCTCGCCCGAAGCCCATTTATATCTTGTTGTCAACACTACCATATCTATCCTATTAGCCCATATCAATATGCCATACATCTTTATTTTTTCAAATTACAAACAACTATTTTAGTAAACAACAAAATAACTAATAATAATATTTTAATCCAATGAAAGTAAAAAACCAAATAAAATAACATTTTATTCTTTTTTGCCATTTATTCATTTAATATGGCATAAATAATATCTTTAAATCTGTAAATTGAAATTCGACAAATAATATATCCATAATTATCAGAAAAATGTGAGGAATCCAAATATGGAATAAATAAAATTGCAAAAAAACTTAATTTTTTAAATAACTTTATTTTTCTTTTCGAATTTTAAAAATCTAAAATAATTCAAAACGGCCTAACGCTGTTGAAATCGAAATCACAATTTTATCCATACATTTTTATAGGTTGTACATTTTTTTCGATATCGTACGCAAAAGTTATAGCCAATTTAAGTTTTTCTACCGGGGTCTGCATCCCTTTAGTCTTGGGCCGTATCACGACCCAGGACTAAAGGGTGTTGCCCGTGCCCGAACCCTTTTAGTCCCGGGTCGTAAAGGTCTGAAACGACCCGGGACTAAAGTTTTCTCGGGCTCCTAGCCACCGAAAACGGAACGAACCGGGACTAGTGCTTATACTAGTTCCGGCCTGTAACAAATCAGAACTAGTGTTAGACTCTAGATCAAACCGAAGACCCTTTTTCTACTAACGTCACTCCCTCTGCCATCGAGAACGTAATTAATCTGGCGGAAGGAATCACCCTCTGAATACGCACCGCATCAACACACTAGCTTTCATGTGATCTCGAGACGGAAAATGGAATGATTGGACGCCTCCGACGACAGTCCAGCACTCGATGGAAATCCATCCACTCGGTTCGGGTGGAGTACCGCGCTGCTGGAGAATAGGTTCGCGCGCGACTTGGAGAAATCCAACGCAACGCCATGGTTCGGGCAAAGCTTTTTGCCCTGTAAAAGCTAGCGGAGTACCTCGGGCGGGCGAGCACGGGGTGGTGGTGCGTCCCATCATTACCCGATCGGAACCAAACGGCTATACGTACTATGGCATGTCTAGCTGGTCCTGGTCCTGGCTTTGCTTGTCTCGACCACCGTCGTCGGCGTTTGATTTCGTTTTGGATGGGCGCGAAAGATGGTCGTCGCCTACCGCGCGCATGCATATGCGCCGGCCCGATCGATGGCTTGGATACTTGGATGGCTGGCGTAGGCGCCCTCTCCGGCTTGTCACGTTGGCCGGTTGCTGCGATGAAGTCGATCGAATCGATCCTCGACGGCACGGGCTGGCACGGCTGCTGCTGCTGCTGCAGGAGCCCGCGCATGTGCCATCATCGCGTTGTACATTTTTTGTTGGGACGATAAATGAGCTATGCGACACGGACGAGTCACGATCCAGCCGAGAATGTTCGCCACGCCGTTTTGTTTCCTTGTGAAGCGACCCTTCATCATTTTGTGTACTACCTAAAGATGGCTGGGGTATTTTTTTAATTCTTATTACGTTTTTATTGCAGAAGATGTTTCGAGGTCCTGGTTTTCCGAAACGGAGGCAAGAGATTTGCCCCTATTTATTTACTCTTTATTAGAATTTAGTTTTTATACATGGCCAGTCCCAGAAGAGACTCTTGTGGAGTAAAATGAAATCCTCCCCCCACCGCCCACCGCCGCTTCTGTTTCGTTGGTATTTATAGGTATCTGGTTTGGTTTCTACGTCAATTTAGTTCGGCTGTCTTTAGAAAAGTGAAAGATTGTGTCATCGAAGAAGAAAGAGTATGAAAACCTCGAAGATTTGATAGTTTCGTTTAGCAGACTTTATTTTGTAATCGATGGAGTCGGTTTATGTATCTCTACCATCTACTATTTGCGGTATTGATTGTTAAAAAAAATCCTAGTGACTTTATTTTGTAATCGATGGAGTCGGCTTATGTATCTTTACCCGCATAAAAGAAAAAGAAAAACATTATCACAACGCTTCGTCCCTGCAATGGCTTAACTAGAGGCTTCACCTTTATCCTGGTGACAATGGTGGGCAGGAGGTAGGGAGAAAACATTTTTCTTCGCGGTGGGGTGCATTGGATACTAATGATAGGGTAGTCGATACCACACCATTCATTTATAATGAGGAAGCTTATCTATTTCTCTTCGCAGGGTTGTGAAATGGGGACCGGATTTAAACAGTCATATATGAAAAAATTCGACAGATTTGAAACCTCCAAAAATATTACATAATTACTTTGTATCGTTAAGGCCAGGCCCCGGAGAAGTTTTGGATTCATTATATTTCCGAAAACTTGTTTGCAAACCACGGGAATCATTGACATAATGTGTACAGTATGAAGACCGGGTGGAGTAAACATTGCTCGGAAGCATGTTGAATTAATGTGATGATTATTACTGGCAGTATTGTATTATCTGATATCGAGCACTATTCACAGGGATTCATGTGTGCGTGCGTGCGTGCGCACGAAGACGAGGACAATGACGAGGACGAGGACGCGATCGATTAACACGATATGCATATCATAATGCAACATCATCAGCAAATTAGAGTAGCTTAGCTACTCCACATACATATAATGGCACGCGTGGATATTATGATGATCGAACGTAAACAGGATATATTGTGATGATACGTGATGATACCTTTGTTATCTCGAACTGCACGTCACTCGTACCGGGTTCTTTTTTTATTTTCTTCTCGTGCAGCCCAGCACAAACATTTTTTTAGTACGAGCATATTGGCTGCCTTCGGCAGGGTACTAATCTCTGTCGGCCCAACTTTGTGGGCTCCCTGACGGCCTGTGAATTACATCACGGGGCCTCTTATTCGACGCGTCTGGGTTCCCTTATGTACCGCTCACAGCGCGCTGGTGCGCCTGGCCACCTCCAGGGGATATATGTGGGCTAGCATTGGTTGGCCTGCTTTGGCCCGACCCCTAAAATGTACTCTGGCCTTGTTTTATATTATATATTAATTTAGAAAATATAGGCCAGGTGCTGACTTTCATGGGCTCTACTTTGCGGGCTCCCTTACGACATGTGAATTAAAATACCGGATGTTCTCTCTTTTTTAGACGTAGCAATCACAAGGCTAGTGATGGTGGAGAGTAACTTAGAATAGCAATATGTACTATGTGTTATTAGTGTACGTTACTATTTTTATAGTAAAAATAATATATACGTGATATTATGCAAAGTCTTATGTATTGCAATATAAACTTATTTCTTGAAATATGTGACGTTATGGTAACATAGGTAATTACCATATGACCCTCTCTCATCATTTAATTACATGCCATATCATCTAAACGCTTAGGTGACAATGCATGTAGCTCTATGTTACCACCTTAATTTTTCTCCCGCTATGACTAGTCTAAGCCAACAAAAAAAACCTCTCATATATGGTTCTTCTCTCTCGCCGACGATACATTCGGTGAGAGAACTCCGTTCTCCACTGGTTTGGAGTTATTTCCTTTCGTGGGTGTGAGAGGGATCGTGTTGATGGAGTTTTGGGCTATCTCTTTGATCCCTCCTTGAGGAAGATCACAAAATCCTACACCGTTTTTACAATCACGCTAAGGGTTTTGGCAAGATGGCAGACACACAACCAGGATCGGGAACAAAGGGTGACAATATTGAAGATCTAATGGAGAATATTGGCCTTTGTGAGGAAGATCTTGATGATGACATGGCGTTTGAAAATGAGGCACCTTCGATTGATGAAACTGCGACGAGATGGCTAGCCATACCTGTGTTCACACGGGCATTAATGATGGACAATTTTGATTCTACAAGAATTTACGGGCTGCTTGGGATCTTCCGCAAGACGAGAAGTTTAGAGCCATCGATGGCAACCTATACATACTAAAAATTTCCTGTCTCAGGGACTGGGAAAAGGTTATGGAGGAAGGGCCTTGGGCGTTCCGCAAAAAAGTGTGATCACTGAGAAATATGATGGTATCACAAAGGCGTGTACCATCGAACTCAATCGGATAAAATGAGGATTCAGATCCATGATCTTCCATTGCATACAAGCCATTCTTCAACAATCTTCCTGGAAAGGTGGGGGACCTTTATGTGCGTCGAGCCTGACGCCACGGATTATGATGGAAATTACCATCTTGTTAAAATCAAGATCGATATAGGAAAGAGTTTGAAGAAGGCAACATATTTGATTAGAGAGAGAGAGAGAGAGAGATCTTCCCTATTTTGTATGAGGTGACATCCCAGCATTTAGGAACTAACGAAGGGTAGATTTAGGAATTTGGAATGTTGCATGCATTCATCTGTGAAAATGTGGGTAAAATTTTCGCCAAATAAAAACCTTAAGTGATCAATGTTTCTTTCATACTTTGAGATTAGGTTTAGTCTTAAAGGGTGATTGCTATAGACTTTGATATGATCCTTAAGGAATTATGTGTTTTAAAATGAATTTGGATTTTAAACTTGAGAGTTTGAATTATAATTCAAATAAATTAGGGATAAGTTTTGAATCTTAATTTAATTAAGAAATGAATATTACAACTTAAATTCTATCCAAAGAAAAACAATAATGAATATGAAACTTATTTCATATCATCAATATATAATCAAGTTACAAAATTATAACTTATTGAAATCATCCACACAATTCACAAAAGCAAATATATAAAGAATAAGAATATTCTTTATTAATAATAATGTAATCATTATTACAGAAGAATAAAATGAAGATTACAAAATAATAAAAAGAAAATTACAAAAATATGAAGAAGATTACATTGGACTATCGACTAACTATTCTATAAAAGAAAACCTAATCTAAAATCTTCATATTTATCTGTACCTGCAAAACCAAACAGAAGCTAATAAAAGAGAAGTTAGAGTTAGTAATATTTTCTCTCAGACATGTCAGTGAAGTGCACTAGACAAATTCATCATTGAGAAATTTATTGAAGGGGCAAGTTTCACCAAATATGATAGAATTTATCTTTCATAAATTTCAAGCCAGAAGTTAAATGATATCCAAGAGGGGCAAATTCACCAGCCAGGTGAAAGTAACCAAATAATAGTAAGTGTCAAAATTCTGAACATATCCACAAGTGCACAACAAGCACACAGGCAGGACACACACCAACATGCATGTGGTGTGTTGTCAACCTCACAGCACAGCCCCAAACTCACAAAACCACAAGCATAGCCGTGGAGAGGCACTAGTGCATCTCTCCACTGCTTGCACACAAGAACAACCAGCTTAGACAGCAGCTTACCAGGCACATCAGCCAAACCAAACCACCAAAGATCAACCAAACATCACCAGGATGGTGACATAAGGAGGGGGAAGGATCAGGTGGACAGCAAGGCCAAGTCTAGGAGTTAGGAGGAGCAGGCTAGCTCAAGGTCAAGCACAGGAGTCCAGCAAAACCAGATCAAGATCATCACCACCTTACTCCACAACCATCAGAGTCTGTGGTGAGTTTCATAAAACCTTCACATGATCTAATCATATCATCCAGAGAGAAGCATGTGTTGTTTTATAAAACAAACCCTCAGAAAGCACCCAAGTGGGGTGAATCCATCATAGGGATTTTAAACTCTAAAAGCAAACAGCAAAGTACCAGGATCCAGCCAGAGCTCAGAGCAACATCCTTGCTCTGGTTGTGGAGCTATATATTACAGTTCAAGCATAAATATAGCTATGATCTAATTTCTAGGCACATCCCTAAAGGAAGGGTAGCACCTTAGAAACAAATCTTTGAGATCCATAGAATGATCAAGCCTACTATCATTTTCCCCAAGCTTTGATTCAAGAACAATAGCTGGTACCCCTACCAGGCCTATCTATATGAATCAACTAGATAAGGTCTGAACCCGTAAGCCTCAGACCAACATCATTGGTCTTAGGGAGTTCAGAAAAGAACATTTCCATTTATCTTTCAAAGCCAAATTTGTCTGAAGCATAAACCAACCCAATCAATGGATTAGAATCAAACTTGTGTGCCATACATGATGGTGTCACAATAACAATTTTAGATGAATCAGGATAGACATTTGATCATCACAAATTCAGACAATCAACTTACTAATCATTTTCCTGTTAACACAGGAACCATAACTAGGATATTCCTATATTAAACTTCACCGTTTGAGATCATGATGATCTCAAACCACATGTTAATTCCCAAGCCAACAACATTAATACAATGGTTTCATCCTATCATAATCATGACCATAAATCAAATAACCACTTAGCATGTTTACAATTCATCCAAACATGATCCAATTCATCCAGTATATGATCAACCCCAGGATAAGAACCCTAAATGGATATGTCATCCTAATCAAAATCAGATAGTAGCCAGAGAGGACACTACCAGCATCTAGCATCGAATCAGCAAGCACAGAGAGCACCAGGGGAGAAGAATCAAACTCACCGTAGGTCCTCGCTGAAGACTAGAAGAGGAAGCAGAGGGGCCGACGACCATGGCGACACGGGGAGCACCCCAGAGGGGACGCTGCAACCCGCATGGCGCCACGACAGCGACCCTAATCATGCCTGGAGGTGCAGAGCATCACCTCGACACATGACGACCACGACAGCACCTGGATCCATGCCAACCCCCAAACCCTAGGGTTCGGGACGGCATCGATCCCTCGCAGGAGAGCCCCAGGCTCAAATCCAATTGGATAGAACAAACGGGCGTCGTCGACAACCCCATGTTGCACCACAGCGGCGACCAGAATGGCCCACGGCAGCGAGAATCGTCGGTGGCAGCATCGCCGGCCACGGGCTCGGGGTTAGAGGAGGAGAGGATGAACTCGAGGGAAAGAGAGAGGTAGTGAGGAGTGGGCCGAGTTGGGCCAAACCCTTTGGGGTAGTTCTTATGTCTATGACTAATGGGCTACTAGGGCCCAATAAGATAAACCACCCAGAAATTCTTTCAGGCCTGTTTTAATAAAGAGGAAAAGACCAAAATACCCCTCGACTTAATTAAATTCTAGAAAATAAAATAAAAGTCCAAAAATTATAAACAAAATATTTTTGGATTCACAATAATCTACACTATCCAAATAAAATAAGATATAAAATTTTAGACATTTAAATTTTATTAAGAATTTTGTAATTTTTATATTCCTTACGGAATTTTACAAAATTAATGAAAGATGATAAAAATAAATAAAAATCACTTTCATTATATATTAATATTTTAGTATTTTTTAAAAATACTAAATAAATATGTAATAACAATTATTAATGTATAATTGATAATTCCTAAAAGAATTATTAAATCAATAAAAGGAAAATAAAAGGAAAATAAAATAAAATAATTCAATATATGTTATAAATATTAAAAAGTAATATTTATAAATCCTTTATTATTAAAAAGAACTTTTTATAATAATAGGGTGAATACATGTCAAATTAAAAAGATGCATTACATTATTGCATAATCATTTTGCTTCTTTAAATATTGTCCTTACCGAGCAATAATGATGTTTTTGTAGACATAGAAGCTCAAGGTCCAGTGCAAGCATCAGACTTCACTACCTTGCAATCACAAGGCAAGTTCATCACTTGTGCATGTCCTTTTGAAGAGTCTTTATTAAAGTATTTGCAAATTGTGTGTTATCATATATGCTAAGAAAGAAAGAAAATAATATTTTCACAAATAAAGAAATTATAGATATCATCCTAAGTGGTGATATAATGGAGCAATAGAACTTGGAGTTCTAATTGCAACAATGATGATCAAGTAGGGACTTAATAACCCCTGACATCAGTGATTCTAGCGCCGTATATTACGTGTTAGCCATGAGATTTGGAATGGGACAAAGAAGTCAGCTATATCTTCTTCCTCTCGCATGAAGCCGGATGTGCAGGTCGTGGCTGTTATCCTCGTAGCGTGCATATTAATTGATAATTCGTAGAGGATATGCAGCATATGGGTGGGAACCCTCATCGTCCCACGATAGTTCTGGCATCTAACGGTTTATACAAACCATTGCCGTAATTCATTATGTGAGCATGGTGTACACCAAGGAGACATACGGGGTCGCGAAGGGGGCAGTGATTGGCTTGGACCAACTACTGGGCCCCACATCATGGAATTGTGGACGGTAAAGTACGCCCGGTTGTGCAACAAAGAGTTGTTCTCTCATGGGTAAAGTAACGCACCTCTGCAGAGTGTAAGAATTGTAATTTGTTACTCCCTGTTCCGGGAAGGAGCTACGGACGCGGCAGGAAAGGAACTCCATAAAAGTTCTGGTCAACCTGTGAAGGCTGATTGTCATAATTTTTCAGAATAAAATCAATCTTTGAAGAAAGATTTACAAAAATTGCATAGTACCAAGGATTTATAATCCGAGGTGGTAGTTAGAGCATCAAACTTCCCACCTTGCATATAATGAACTTGTTGGGTAATACTGTTACTCATTCTTTCCTTTGATCCCTTGCTTAGACTCTGAGGAACCCGAAGACGTGCCCATGTATGCAGCCGAATGTCAAGAAGATGTGTTCTACGAGGAACCCGATCTGTCCGGAGGAGTTGAAGGAGTGGATTACGAAATCCGCTATGGTGTCAAGGATAACAAGTCCAACTAAGTATCCATAGTTAGTAGTAAGCAACGGAGCCGAGCAGCATGAACTCTATAGAATAAGCTGCCGAGCTCAACTCCTAGTCAGAGTTGCTACTTTTAAATTCCGCTGAAACACTTTATATTTTGGTTTGTAAGTTAAATATTTTGATGTCTTGAACTTCTGGTATTGTAATAATAATAATGTGTGAGTGTTTGTAATATGGACCCGCAATGTTTCTGTTGTACCACACTGAGGGATGTGATAATCACGGAACAGTGTTCCGTGAGTGTCATATCAACGACTATAGTGTACTACACATGCAGTAGTATGCTGGGTCACCGCATATGAGTACATACCACATTCCCTGTTTAGGACGTCCCGCCCGAAGGGGCACCGGTGCTCTGGTTGACTGGTCCTCCCCGTCATGCCACACGCATCGGGACGATACTCCCGCCGGCCTCCGTGTCATAGGAAGTACCATCATGACCGCCCTTGGCCTTCGAACCTCCAAGGTGGCAACTTTCTGTGGGGGCTCCCATCGTGACCAGGATCTGATTGCTAGTCGCAGGGAGCGGGAAATTGTGGGTCGGCTTGAAGATGGAGTGCAAAGTGAAAGCAGGGAGATGGAACGGATCAGCGCTAGGATGCCAGAGGGGATAAAGTATACCCTGGACAACTTCATCACCTAGCCTATTTTTGAAACTAGCAGGTGGGCCTCCCCCATGCGGCGTGTCATAAAAAAGGCTGACTATCGCGCCTTCCTAAGAGGAGCCGCATCAACGTGGACGTGGAAATCCGCACACGGATCAGTGAGTCGTTGAATAAAGTTGACCGCTCTCGATGTCGTTTTACTCCCTCCGTTCCAAAGCTTAAGCCTTAAGCCTTGGGATGGAGGTAGTAGTCGCTAACGAGTCACGGGCCTATCTGCTCTTTGTAGATGCGCGTCACGTCGATGCTAGGCTAGGGTTATTCGCGGTGTGGCGTTGGCAAGTCCAACGTTACTAGCATCCCAATAGCGACAGCGTTACGATACAAGGGTACGCCACCGCTAATAACCACCGCCTTTTTACTGAAGCGAACGCCTAGTGTGTTAGAGCAGCCACGCTACCGCTATGTTCGACGGGCCAAGCCGATGAATTCCACTCCCCGGCAGCGTACCAATGTCGGGACAACGCGGCTAGTAATCTTGTACCTGTCGTGTTCTTGTTTGGCCACGCCGTCAATACTTTCCGGCGTTACCCATTTCCGACCCGCTACTAACGATTCGGCGAATATAATTGTTTATCTACTAGTATGGAATCTGCTAGAAGTGCTCTAAGAAAGAAAAACGAGCTGGTAACATGCCGTAGATTAGCAATCCTGTCAAATAGGCTCAAATGAATTGCATTTAGCTGGTCAGTCAGTAGCAACCATGCATATGGGCGAATGATGGATGCATCCATCCCGATGGGCCGGTCGAGGAACCGCGACCAAGGTCCAGCACACACACGTACGTTCTTCGATCGCAATGTGATGATAACGAGATCTTCTTTTCCAAAGGAGGATTAGCTAGCTTGTACTACGGGTGGTCTTGCAGATGATCTATCTACGAGTGTCCCTTGAGATGGTCCATGGTCCAATAGTTCGAAAATACTATGTATCGATGATGCATTGGTCCCAATTCAAAAAGGGTGCCAGGATAGGTCCATGCATAATGCAAGCATGCATGAAGAGGAAGAGACCATGATGAGAGAGAGAGAGAGAGAGAGAGAGAGAGAGAGATCAACAGAATAGGAAGCTACCGAGCAATGAAGATAACGGAATCGGAAGCTGCCAAGCAGTTATAGGATTGGTGGATGGCTCATATCTTTTGCATGTTCGTCATCATCATTAGCAGAGATCACTTCTTTCCAGCATGTTAATTTGTACAACAATTGCTTATTCCAGCTAGTTTGTTTGATGCAAGTCCATAAGGTTACTTTTTTTTCGAGTATATTAAAATCAAGCTGATATATAGTGCTCGACACAAAGCTCGCTCGGCGAGTTTAATGAGCGCTCGGAGTACTGCTCGGCTCGTTTGAGATCGTTTTGTTTTCTTGACGAACCAAGCTGAATAGCAATATTTGCTCGTTAATGTTAACGAGCTAAACAATCAAGCCGGAGAGTTTCCTAAGCTACTCGTTAAGCTCGGTAGCATGTACATCAAGTCCATGTATGCACGTTAATGCATGCCAGCATGTACCATCTAAATCAAAAAATAAAGGCAAAATATTTTCCTTAATTCATTGAATAAGAGGGAGCAATAATCCAAGGTTACACGAAGTTCAACAAGATCAAATACTATGATTAATCATTTAATCTCCCGGTAAAAGATGACCCAAATGTGTGGCCCCGTCAAAGCACCAAGCACTCGCCTCTAGCTTAATATGGGCGAAAACCCCTATGGCCGAACTACTCTTATTCTTGAAGACTCTTGTGTTTTGTTCATTCCAAATCTCCCACGAGACTAACATCAAGAGGGATGCCATAGCCAACTCCACTAATCAAGATTAGTGCTAACATCCTCCTCCCGGGGTGGCCATGAGTCACATGAAGCCACCAATATTTTACATCATAAAAAAAACCCACTTGGAAGGTTCAAAAGCATGAAGGCCAAGCCACCCTTTAACCATGACCCAGATTCTTGTGACATATCGGCATTTGAAGAGAAGATGAGCCGCCGACTCGAGTACTCTATTGCATAGCAGGCAATTGCCACAATTAGGCCACCTCCTATTTTGAAGCCTATCCGCCGTCCACACCCAATTTTGTATGATAAGCCAAGATAAAAACTTGTATTTTGGAGGTGTCCAATTCTTTCAAACGTTGCTATTCATGTCCATGCGAATTAATCTAACAAATTGATCCTTGTAAGCGGAGGCCGATGTGTATGAGCCCGAGGGAGTGAGTTTCCAAACTATTGATTCACTAACGTCCTCATTGAGATGGACTTGTGAGATAAAGTGCCAAAGATGCGGGAACTCCTCTAGGTTATTGACCATAAGCCCATTGGAGAAGTCAATTTGTTGAGTCCAAGCATTCTTTTGAAGGGCGGCATCCACAATCCATTTTTTTTCTTGGATAGACCATAGATTGATGGTGCAATGGTTTTGGGGATGATTCCGTCCATCCAAGGCGCCTCACAAAAGGAAAGCCAAGCGTCCATTCCCAATAGTGACATTTTTTATAGCGTAAAAGAACTACATGTCCTCCTTAGTGCAAGGCAGCTCGGTGCCCACCCAAGCACGATCGGGCTCTGTCCATTCAAGCCAGGCCAACGCAAACGCAAAGCGCGAGAGAACTTTTGCAAGTTGAGGATGCCAAGCCCTCCAAGTGCACTGGGGCGGCACACGGCGGTCTAATTAATTTTGCATTTCCTCCAAGTACATCAATGCATGTATGCACGTTCTGCTGAATACTGATGAAGTATATAACATCATATGTATGAGCTGAAAATTGATTGCTCCTTAACATTCTTAATGAGCACTCACTAATTATTAACAAACCAAACCAATATTATTTCTAGCTCGTTAAAGATAACGAGCTTAACGATTTGAGCCTTAACAATCATGAGTCTTAAGTCTTAACGAGCAGATCCTTAACAAGTCGAGCGGCTCGTTAGTCCAGCCCTACTGGTATCCATGCCGAAGAACTCAAGGTCAATCCGAAGCAATCAATAACATGCAACATCAAACATCTACTACCACAGTTGGAAACACCCAACGAGAAAGGTTCTACTATAGTGATGCCTCTAGGAAGAGAACGGTGCACGGATCCTATCGTTGTCAGACCAAATTACTAAGAACAAATCATGGTTTTTCGCCATGCAGATAGAAAGTCCGAGCAATCTCCGGTCAATGTCTTCAGCAACCAAAACCAGTGGTTGATACATACAAAGAGTGAATAATAGACCTAGAACTTTCACCACGGGATACACGGCATGATACTCGAAGAGCATCATCGAATCCATGTCACCCACTATGTTGTCGCCCCTAGTTTTCGGCAAGAGGTCATTGATGTAAATTGTCGATAGCGAAGCCGAGCACACATGCGACATGCCCTCAAGATCTAGAATCTTTGCCCCATCCCCCTCCCAGCTCCACCGCTGCGATCAACTACTCCAACCCGACCCTATTGTAGGGGTTCGTAGCATGGAAAACAAAAAATTTCTACCGCATACAAACAAACAAGCCAAGATCTATCTACTAGATTGTAGCAACGAGTCGATGGAATAACTCACCCTCAAAGATTCCAAAGTGTTTAACGAGAGCGGATTCTCGTGGGTGATGTAGTCGTACTCTTGCCGATCTCAAGATCGCGTAGACGATCCTTCCGGCGCTGCGTTTCGGCAGCGCTTCCGCAGTCGGTCACACGTTCGGTACTCGACGAAGACCTTCATCTCCCTTGTTCCAGCAGGCAGCGGAGGTTGTAGCACTCTCCTCGTGATTCCGGCAGCACAACGGCGTGGTACCGGAAGTAGAGGGGAGATCTCGCAGGGCTTCGCCTTAAGCCGGAGCGAGTATGGTGGACTATGAGAGAGAGCCTCGGTGATCTAGGGTTTATACGCACCAAGGAGGAGCAAGGCCGGCGGCTAGGGTTTGCCTAGGCGGCGGCGACAGCAGGAGGTGGCGGCGCCGGCGGCTAGGAGCTAGGGTTTGCGGGGTGTGTGTTGTGTCTTGGAGGGGCAGCCCTGCCCCTCCTTATATAGGTGGAGGGGCGCGCCAAGGGGAGGGGAGTCCCTCCCCAACTCGGTCTCCAAGTGGGCCGGCGGTGGAGGGAGGGAACTCCTCCTCAAGTAGGTTTCCTACTCTCCCTCCACCTCACAAAATAGCCGTTTGACTTTTCAAATTGGCGTTTGACTTTTCAAACTAGGATTTGATTAAACCCTTTATTTTGTTCAGCGATGACACCTAGTACATGATGCAATCATTCCAACTTGTTATGACACATTCATGTACCCTTCCCCTCCGGAGTGCCGGACATTCCGGAACCTTCTAGAACATTCCCGATGAAAACACCGGAACCATTCTCCAACCCCGAAACAAGACTTTCCTTATATGAATCTTATTCTCCGGACCATTCCGGATCTCCTCGTGATATCCCGGATCCCATCCAAGACTCCGAACAACATTCGGTCTCTTACTCATCATTCCATAACTACTCAAACAACGTCGAATCCTTAAGTGTGTCTCCCTACGGTTCGTGAATTTTGCGGACATGATCGAGACACTTCTCTGATCAATAACCAATAGAGGAATCTGGAAATTCATATGGCTCCCACATATTTCTACGATTACTTTGCGATCGAATGAACCACTTACATACGATACCAATTTCCCTTTGTCTCACGATAGTTTACTTATCTGAGGTTATGATCGTCGGTATCTCTGCATACCTAGTTCAACCTCGTTACTGATAAATACTCTTTTCTCGTTCCCGTGATATGTGATCCCTTGTGAACCAGTCACATGCTTGCAAGCTAATTGGATGACATTCCACCGAGAGGGCCCAGAGTATATCTATCCTTCATATGGATGGACAAATCCCACTCTTGATCCATGTGTTTCAACCAATACTTTCCGAACACTCAATGCCACCTTTATAGCCACCCAGTTACGGTGTGGTGTTTGATGTCATCAAAGCATCCTTCCGGTGAAGGTGATATGAATGATCTCATGGTCGAAGGAATTAGGTTACTATGTATCAGAAAGCATATAGCAATTGAACTATTAAAATGACTTGATCTTTATGCTACGCTTATCTATAGGAGTATGTCCACCATATCATTCTCCTAACGATATGATGTTGTTGTTAATAACATCTCAATGTTCATGATAGGGAAACCACAATCATTTATTAACCAACAAGCTAGTGTTATATAGAGGCTTTACTAGTGACTTCAATTTAAGTTTACAAATCACACAAGTATTAATGTTTCTTTGTTAATACTATTATAGCATGAATGTAAACATTTATCATAAACACAAAGATATAATAATAACTACATTTATTATTGCCTCTAGGGCATATCTCCAACAGTCTCCCACTTGCACTAGAGTCAACTAATCTAGATTACATGGTAATATACCGAACACCCATGGCAGTTTGGTGTTGGTCATGTTTTGCCCTCGGGAGAGGTTTAGTCAACGGATCCGCCACATTCAGATCTGTGTGTACTTTGCAAATCTTTATGTCACCATCTTGGACATGTTCTCGAATAGCGTGAAAACGTAGCTTGATGTGCTTCAGCTTCTTGTGTGACCTTGGTTCTTGCGCATTGGCTATGGCACCCATGTTATCACAGTAGATAGACAATGGGTCCAGCGCACTTGGAACCACACTGAGCTCTGTAATGAACTACTTCATCCATATCGCTTCTTGTGAAGCCTCCGAAGCAGCCATGTATTCCGATTCAGTTGAAGATCTCGCCACAACGCTTTGCTTTGCACTCCTCCAGCTAACTGCTACACCATTCAAAGTAAATACGTATCCAGATTGTGATTTAGAATCATCTGGATCGGTGTTCCAACTAGCATCGGTGTAACCATTAACAACGAGCTGTTCATCACCTCCATAAGAAAGAACCATATCATTAGTTATTCTCAAGTACTTAAGGATGTTTTTGACCGCTGTCCAATGATCCACTCATGGATCACTTTGATATCTGCTAGTTAAACTAACAGCATATGCAATGTCGGGTCTAGTACATAGCATGGCATACATTAGAGATCCTATGGCTGAGGCATAGGGAGTCTTACTCATCCTCTCTCTATCTTCTGCCGTTGTCGGACTTTGAGTTTTACTCAAGGTCATATTGGGCAACATGGGCAAGAACCCTTTCTTGCTATCTTCCATTCCAAATCTCTTTAGAACTTTGTCCAAATATGTACTTTGTGACAATGATATTAGGCGTCTTGATCTATCTCTATAAATCTTTATGCCCAATATGTAAGCTGCTTCGCCAAGATCCTTCATTGAAAAACTATTATTCAAATATTCCTTGACACTATTAAGAAGGTCTACATCATTCTCAATCAACAATATGTCATCTACATATAGTATTAAGAATGCTACAGAGCTCCCACTCACTTTTTTGTAAATACAAGCTTCTCCATAAGTTTGTATAAAACCAAAACTTTTGATCACCTTATCAAAACGTTGACTCCAACTTCGGGATGCTTGCTTCAATCCATAGATGGACCGTTGAAGTTTGCATACCTTGTTAGCATCTTTAGGATCGACAAAACCTTTGGGTTGCATCATATACAACTCTTCATCAATGTCTCCATTGAGGAACGCTGTTTTGACATCCATCTGCCATATCTCATAATCATAATATGCAGCGATTGCTAACAAAATCCTCACAGACTTTAGCTTCGATACCGGTGGCAAAGTCTCATCGTAGTCAACTCCTTGAATTTGTCAAAACCCTTTTGCGACAAGCCGAGCTTTATAGACAGTAAAATTACCATGAGCATATGTTTTCTTCTTGAAGATCCATTTGTTCTTGACAGCCTTCCGGCCATCCGGCAAGTCCACCGAAGTCCATACTTGGTTTTCGTACATGGATCCAATCTCGGATTTCATGGCTTCTTTCCATTTATTGGAATCTGGGCTCATCATCGCTTTCTCATATGTCGCAGGGTCATCGGTGTTGTCCACCAACATGACACTCATAACGGGATCATAGCAATCAGGAGTGGTACGAGTTCTCGTTGACCTGCGAGGCTCTGTAGCAACTATAACCGAAGTTTCATGATCATCATCATTAGCTTCCTCTCTTATTGGTGCAGGCACCACAGGAACTTCTTCCGGTGCTGCTCTACTCGCAAGTTCGAGAGAAGGTTCGACAACCTCGTCGAGTTCTACTTTCCTTCCAGTCACTTCTTTCGAGAGAAATTCCTTCTCTATAAAGGATCCATTCTTGGCAACGAAGATTTTGCCTTCGGATCTATGATAGAAGGTATACCCAATAGTTTCCTTTGGATATCCTATGAAGACGCATTTTTCCGCTTTGGGTTCAAGCTTGTCCGGCTGTAACTTCTTTACATAGGCTTCGCAACCCCAAACTTTAAGGAACGACAATCTAGGTTTCTTCCCAAACCATAATTCATACGGTGTCGTTTCAACGGATTTAGATGGTGCCCTATTTAAAGTGAATGAGGCTGTTTCTAATGCATAACCCCAAAATCATAGCGGTAAATCTGTAAGTGACATCATAGAACGAACCATATCTAAGAAAGTTCGATTACGACGTTCGGACACACCATTACGTTGTGGTGTTCCCGGCGGTGTCAATTGTGAAAGTATTCCGCATTTCTTCAAATGCTCGCCAAACTCGTAACTTAGATATTCACCTCCACGATTAGAACGTAGAAATTTAATCTTCTTGTTACGTTGATTCTCAACCTCACTTTAAAATTCCTTAAACTTCTCGAAAGTTTCGGACTTATGTTTCATGAAATAGATATACCCATATCTACTCAAGTCATCCGTGAAGGTAAGAACATAACGATAACCACCGCGCGATGCTACACTCATTGGACCACACACATCAGTATGTATGATTTCCAATAAGTCCGTAGCTCGCTCCATCATACCAGAAAATGGAGTCTTAGTCATTTTACCCATCAGACATGCTTCGCATCTTTCAAGTGATTCAAAATCAAGTGATTCAAGAAGTCCATCGGAATGGAGTTTCTTCATACGCTTCACTCCAATATGACCAAGACGACAGTGCCACATATAGGTCGAGTTATCGCTCGATTTCAAACGTTTAGCTTCAATGTTATTAATATGTGTATTTCCACTATCGAGATTCAATAAGAATAGACCATCTATCAAAGGTGCATGTGCATAAAACATATTACTCATATAAATCGAACAACCATTATTCTCTGACTTAAACAAGTAACCGTCTCGCAATAAACAAGATCCCGATATAATGTTCATGCTTAACGCAGGCACCAAATAACAATTATTTAAGTATAAAACTAATCCCGATGGTAGATGAAGAGGTAGCGTGCTGACCACGATCACATCAACCTTTGATCCGTTTCCCACGCGCATCGTCACCTCGTTCTTCGCTAGCTTCCGTTTATTCTGCAGCACCTGTTTCGAGTTACAGATATGAGCAACCGAACCAGTATCAAATACCCATGCACTACTACGAGTACTAGTGAGATACACATCAATAACATGTATATCGGATATACCTTTCTTCTTGATGTTGCCGTTCTTCAAATCCACCAAGTACTTTGGGCAATTCCGCTTCCAGTGACCTTCTCTCTTGCAGTAAAAGCACTCAGTATCAGGCTTAGGTCCAGCCTTGGTCTTCTTCTTCGGCGCGGTAACTTTCTTACCACCCTTCTTGAAGTGTCCCTTTTGCTTAGACTTGCCTTTCTTGAATTTGGTGGTCTTATTGACCATCAACACTTGGTGCTCTTTCTTGATCTCCACTTCTGCAGATTTTAACATGGCGAAGAGTTCTGGCAACTGCTTGTTCATGTTTTGCATATTGTAGTTCATCACAAAGTTCTTGTAACTTGGTGGTAGTGATTGGAGGACACGATAAATCCCCAAAGCATTAGGAATCACTATACCCAAGCTTTGAAGTTTGTTTGCGTGCCCAGACATCTTAAGCACATGCTCACTGACGGAGCTGCCCTCTTCCATCTTGCAGTTAAAGAACTTTTCAGAAGCCTCATAGCTCTCAATTGCCGCGTGAGTCTCAAAGATCAATTTGAGATCATGGACAATATCATGTGGGTCTGAATTCTCAAACCTTTTCTGAAGCTTCGATTCTAAACCATACAAGATAGCACACTGAACTGTGAAGTACTGAGTCTTCCGAGCGAGGTAAACATTCTTTACTTCATCGGTAGCAGTAGCTGCAGGTGGGTCACCCAGCGGTGCATCCAGCACATAGGTCAAATTACCAGCAGTGAGGACAATCCTCAAATTGCGGAACCAATCCGCGAAGTTGCTTCCATTGTTTTTCAACTTTTCTTTCTCTAGGAACGCATTAAAATTGATGGTAGGGGCCGCCATTGATCTACAACATATTTGCAATAGTTTAGACTAAGTTTATGATAAATTGAGTTCTAATTAATAGTTAAATTAATCTGGGTGAACTCCCACTCAAAACAATATCCCTCACATTGTTTTAGTGATCACACGAACCAAATCCACCACATCAACACCGATCATCACGAGAGTTGATGTAGCTTCAATGGCGAACAATCGACATGTTCATCATATCTTACTATATGATTCATGCTTTACCTTTCGGTGATCCGTGTTCCGAGACCATGTCTGTACATGCTAGGCTCGTCAAGATCAAACCTTAGCTTCCGCATGAGCAAATCTGGCTTGCTCACGTTGTATACACTTGCGGAATCTAACACACCAGATCATCACGTGGTGCTTCGAAACAACAAGCTTTAGCAACGGTGCTTACTAAGGGTGAACACTTTAGAACTTGATATTCATGTGCATGAGGGATCATCTTATAATGCTACCGTCGTTAACTAAGCAATACAAGATGCATAAAGGATTAACATCACATGCAATTCATAATATGTGATATGATATGGCCTTTCTTCTTTGTGCTTCCGATCTCCATCTTCAAGCACGAACATGATCTCCATCATCACCGACATTGCATCAAGGTCAATGATGCTGCTCCATGGTTGTCGTCCACCAGCTTCAACTATTACAACTACTTTGAGTAGACATGCGGGTCTTAACAGAAATTAAAGACAACCATATGGCTCCTGCCGGTTGCCAACTTACAATAAGGAACATTGCATACATCAAATATAATCACAATCATGGGCATATCACATCACAGCACACCCCTGCAAAACAAAGTTAGACGCCTCTACTTTCTTTGCATGTTTTACGTGGTTTGGGGCTTTCAATAAGTGTCGTTCTAACTTACGAACAAGAACCACAACATTGATACTAGTATTGTCAATCACCCGTTGTAAATTGAATCTTAACTATGTTGGGAGAAACAGGCACCCGCAAAGCCACTTATGCAATACAAGTTGCATGTCAAGCGTGGAGCAAGTCTCATGAACGATGTCATGTAAGGTTAGCCCGGGCCGCTTCATCCCACCATCCCGCAAGATGCAAAGTACACAAGAAGTAATCGACAACAAAAGCATCAACGCCCACAATGACCATTGTGTTCTACTCGTGCAACAGATCTACATATAGACACGGCTCTGATACCACTGTAGGGGTTCGTAGCATGGAAAACAAAAAATTTCTACCGCATACAAACAAACAAGCCAAGATCTATCTACTAGATTGTAGCAACGAGTCGATGGAATAACTCACCCTCGAAGATTCCAAAGTGTTTAACGAGAGCGGATTCTCATGGGTGATGTAGTCGTACTCTTGCCGATCTCAAGATCGCGTAGACGATCCTTCCGGCGCTGCGTTCCAGCAGCGCTTCCGCAGTCAGTCACACGTTCGGTACTCGACGAAGACCTTCCTCTCCCTTGTTCCAGCAGGCAGCGGAGGTTGTAGCACTCTCCTCGTGATTCCGGCAGCACAACGGCGTGGTACCGAAAGTAGAGGGGAGATCTCGCAGGGCTTCGTCTTAAGCCGGAGCGAGTATGGTGGACTATGAGAGAGAGCCTCGGTGATCTAGGGTTTAGACGCACCAAGGAGGAGCAAGGCCGGCGGCTAGGGTTTGCCTAGGCGGCGGCGGCAGGAGGTGGCGGCGCCGGCGGCTAGGAGCTAGGGTTTGCGGGGTGTGTGTTGTGTCTTGGAGGGGCAGCCCTGCCCCTCCTTATATAGGTGGAGGGGCGCGCCAAGGGGAGGGGAGTCCCTCCCCAACTCGGTCTCCAAGTGGGCCGGCGGTGGAGGGAGGGAACTCCTCCTCAAGTAGGTTTCCTACTCTCCCTCCACCTCACAAAATAGCCGTTTGACTTTTCAAATTGGCGTTTGACTTTTTAAACTAGGATTTGATTAAACCCTTTATTTTGTTCAGCGATGACACCTAGTACATGATGCAATCATTCCAACTTGTTATGACACATTCATGTACCCTTCCCCTCCGGAGTGCCGGACATTCCGGAACCTTCTAGAACATTCCCGATGAAAACACCGGAACCATTCTCCAACCCCGAAACAGGACTTTCCTTATATGAATCTTATTCTCCGGACCATTCCGGATCTCCTCGTGATATCCCGGATCCCATCCGAGACTCCGAACAACATTCGGTCTCTTACTCATCATTCCATAACTACTCAAACAACGTCGAATCCTTAAGTGTGTCTCCCTACGGTTCATGAATTATGCGGACATGATCGAGACACTTCTCCGATCAATAACCAATAGAGGAATCTGGAAATTCATATGGCTCCCACATATTTCTACGATTACTTTGCGATCGAATGAACCACTTACATACGATACCAATTTCCCTTTGTCTCACGATAGTTTACTTATCCGAGGTTATGATCGTCGGTATCTCTGCATACCTAGTTCAACCTCGTTACTGATAAATACTCTTTTCTCGTTCCCGTGATATGTGATCCCTTGTGAACCAGTCACATGCTTGCAAGCTAATTGGATGACATTCCACCGAGAGGGCCCAGAGTATATCTATCCGTCATATGGATGGACAAACCCCACTCTTGATCCATGTGTTCCAACCAATACTTTCCGAACACTCAATGCCACCTTTATAGCCACCCAGTTACGATGTGGTGTTTGATGTCATCAAAGCATCCTTCCGGTGAAGGTGATATGCATGATCTCATGGTCGAAGGAATTAGGTTACTATGTATCAGAAAGCATATAGCAATTGAACTATTAAAATGACTTGATCTTTATGCTACGCTTATCTATAGGAGTATGTCCACCATATCATTCTCCTAACGATATGATCTTGTTGTTAATAACATCTCAACGTTCATGATAGGGAAACCACAATAATTTATTAACCAACAAGCTAGTGTTATATAGAGGCTTTACTAGGAAGTTCAATTTAAGTTTATAAATCACACAAGTATTAATGTTTCCTTGTTAATACTATTATAGCATGAATGTAAATATTTATCATAAACACAAAGATATAATAATAACTACATTTATTATTGTCTCTAGGGCATATCTCCAACACCTATATGTGCCCAAGAAGTCAGTAGAAGCAAATGACGTGCCTTGCCCCCTAGCGCCACACAATAACCACCGATGGCGGGAAGGGAGAGGCGGAGGTCAAATGGGGTCTCATAGATGGAAAAGTTGTCTGCCGCCCGAGTCGCTAGCTGGGTGGATGGTTGTTTTGCTGTTATGTTCTTGGGAAAGAACATGTGAGTTGCCTACTCCCCAATAAGGTTACGTAGGGTAACTAGTTTGCATGAACTAATTGAAGTGTACCGATAATTCAGAGATTGGCTAGTTTGTCACCCTCAGCACATTGTAACATCATTTTTTATCATATTGCATATCGTTTTCTCATATGCTTTTGTGAAAACTTTTCTTCATAGTTCGTGGAAATTCGGTCTATGCAACTCATTTTGTAAATCATTAGTACAAAAAAAGTATACAAATAAAAAAATCATTTAACACTAATTTTTTTCTTCTATCACCGTTTACATAGCGAACAAAAACTAACATGAAAAATTATCAAGTACTCCTACTTACTTGAGAAAATTAATCCATGCATTTCACAAGTGGGATCATACTATTTGTGTTTAGTTTTTACAAATCAACTAGGGCCTATAGATCATGTGATCCGATGACACACAAATCAGCCACAATTCTCTGCATCTGATGTTACATCAATTAGATTTCATTTTCCCTAATTAAATAGTGCTTCCTCAACAAAGAACTCATCATCATAATCTAGACTTTTTGGTCCTACAACGTGATCTGTTGGTTTTGTTAACCAGGGAGTATCTAAAAGGGCAAATCTGATTCTACACTAATTAAGTACTAGTTGTTCCTTTGCTAGTTAGTTGATGGACCATAAAGGGATAAAACGGGGAACAAAACTAAAGAATAATGTGAGTTAGGGCCTGCCTCCTTGATTCCTTGTAGAGTCCACCTAATCATATCTTGTGAACGCACACTTTTTAAGCCATGCATACACAGTTTTGTGGCCCCACATTTTAGCCTTGTTTTAACTTTTCCCTTCCCCCTACATTAATACTTTAATATATGTGTTACCTGTCGTGTCTTATGCAGCTTACATACACTTTGAAAACATAATTCTACGTGCATGCCACATATCTCAAGACCTATTTCTGAAGTGACGATGCTAAAATTTCTAGAACAGAATCAACCGATTGGCAAAATTTTCTTTAGTAAGATATCTGTCGACATGATGTCATCCCAAAATTTGGTGAACAATTAATCTGATATCGACTACCCTGCATTATTATTATTATTGTTATTATTATTTCTCTTTTTATAGTACTATGAATGTGCTGTTCTAACTACAATTCCTCCATTACTTCATTCATGTGAACCATGATTGCTCCAGGGGTGGGAGATAGTGCTCCGCATTATTGTGCCACACGTGTGACAACTAATTAGATGTGTTGCTGCTACTGATCTTCTTGTCGACCGTACGGCAGATATATGAACGCGTATTGGAAAATGTGTCGGTATAAACAATAGACTCTAAGACAAGCAAATCTGATCTGATTAGTAGTAACCAATTTATTAATTTTATTTGTTTCGTTCAACAGAATAAATATTTTCCTTGGATTAAATTACAGTACTCAGTCGATGTCTTCCGTACTCATATCTAACTATAAATACCGACGCCCGAAGTACTATATATATGCATTACGAATTCAAATGAAATCACACATTTCATACTGTAGTTGTGTGAAGAAAACGTAGACTAATCAGATCAACTCAGAAGCTAGCACACCAACAACCAATGATGATTTTGTACTACAAGGACGACATGCCATGCGCCAACTTTGCATGGGCCACTAATCTCCAATCACATCTGGTAACCGAAGCAAAGATCACAGTCCATGTTTGCCAGCTGAACTAAGCCCCATTGCATGGGCCACTAAGCTCCAATCACATCTCCTCGCTCTAGCTATACGCTGAACGGTCCCTATATTATGTACTACTCCCTTCGTTTCAAAACATAAGATGTTTTAGGTTTGTGAAGAAAATAAATCTAGACTTATTTTAGCATGTAGATTCACTCAACTTTGGGATGAATCTACACACTAAAACAAGTCTAGATTTATTTTCTTCATAAACCTAAAACATCTTATATTTTGAAACGGAGGGAGTACTTGATCTCTCATACATGACATATCAAAGAGACTGGCAGAAAAAAGAATAGGGTGAGGAGAAAGATCACAAGTTTGCCAGCTGCCGGATGGGCCAGGGTGCTCGTGCGCTGCCCCCGTCCATGCATGCATGCACCCATCACTAGCCACACCAACAACAACAACGTTTTCTTTATCATTCATTCGATCTCGCCAGCCTGATCGACCCTATATAGTACTGCAGCCTCTGCCGTAGCAAGATAGCAGCGACGACAAGAGAAGAAGACACAAGGAGGTAGATCATCCGATCGATCTGAGGGCGGCCGGGGAGATGGCGTCGGAGAAGGTGGAGACGGTGGTGGCAGGGAACTACGTGGAGATGGAGCGAGAAGGAGGCGGCGACGGCGAGACAACTGGCGGCGACGCGGTGGAGGGAGGCAGACTCAGCAGCAAGCTGGTGTCAAGCCTGTTCTGGCACGGCGGTTCGGCCTACGACGCGTGGTTCAGCTGCTCGTCGAACCAGGTGGCGCAGGTGCTGCTGACGCTGCCCTACTCCTTCTCGCAGCTCGGCATGGCGAGCGGCGTCGCCTTCCAGCTCTTCTACGGCCTCATGGGCAGCTGGACGGCGTACCTCATCAGCGTGCTCTACGTGGAGTACCGGACGCGGAAGGAGAAGGCGGCGGACTTCAGGATGACCGGCCACGTCATCCAGTGGTTCGAGGTCCTCGGCGGCCTCCTCGGGAACCACTGGCGCAACGCCGGCCTCTTCTTCAACTGCACCTTCCTCCTCTTCGGCTCCGTCATCCAGCTCATCGCATGCGCCAGCAACATCTACTACATCAACGACGCGCTGGACAAGCGGACATGGACCTACATCTTCGGCGCCTGCTGCGCCACCACCGTCTTCATCCCCTCCTTCCACAACTACCGGATGTGGTCCTTCCTCGGCCTCCTCATGACCACCTACACCGCCTGGTACCTCACCGTCGCCGCCTTCGTCCACGGCAAGGCCGACGGGGTCACGCACTCCGCGCCCACCAAGACGGTGCTCTACTTCACCGGGGCCACCAACATACTCTACACCTTCGGAGGCCACGCCGTCACCGTGTAATCATCCTAATTATTACTCCTTTCTCTTCATCATCAAATATATAATTTTGATGAGCTAGCTCCTGCTACAGCGAGATCATGCACGCCATGTGGAAGCCGCAGAAGTTCAAGCTCATCTACCTCCTGGCCACGCTCTACGTGCTCACGCTGACCCTGCCGTCGGCCTCCGCAATGTACTGGGCATTCGGCGACGCGCTCCTCGACCACTCCAACGCGTTCTCCCTCCTCCCGCGCACCCCGTTCCGCGACGCCGCCGTCGTGCTCATGCTCGTGCACCAGTTCATCACCTTCGGCTTCGCATGCACCCCGCTCTACTTCGTCTGGGAGAAGGCCATCGGCGTGCACTCCGACGAGACCACAGTGCTCCGCCGCGCCGCGGCAAGGCTCCCCGTGGTGGCGCCCATCTGGTTCCTGGCCGTCGTCTTCCCCTTCTTCGGGCCCATCAACTCCACCGTAGGGTCACTCCTCGTCAGCTTCACAGTGTACATCATCCCGGCTGCTGCGCACATGGCCGTATTCGCGTCGCCGGCGGCCAGGGAGGGCGCCGTGGAGCGGCCGCCGCGGTGGCTCGGAGGCTGGGCGGGGATGTACGCGCTGAACTGCTTCGTGGCTGCCTGGGTGCTCGTCGTGGGATTTGGCTTCGGCGGATGGGCCAGCACCGTCAACTTCGTCCGACAGGTCAACACCTTCGGCCTATTCACCAAGTGCTACCAGTGCCCTCCTAGGCACTAATTAACTACCTCCGTACTAGCTTTAATCCTCTTCCTATATAACTAAACTAGCAAACCCAAGTTGAAAGGATTAATTATATATCGGATGCATGGTTACTTCTTGAGAGAAGAACCTTTAATTAGTTAATCTTAAAAAGGAAATTCACTTGTAATATCAGAGCTTGTTTTAAATTTTTGATCTTTGTGATCTGTTTTATTTTCGTGCTGTGTCATGCTTGTAATTATCAGTTCATGAGAGTTGTATGTATGTATGTATCTCATGATGAGCCTCTCTGAATCATACATTGCTGTGTGCTTGCTCTTGTTTTTCTTCATTAAGCGGCAGTTACAGATCAATTCTGGGAGGATCACATATAATCTTAAGAGTTTGTGCAATGTCCTGTCAACAAATGCATGCTAATCTGCAGTGGCCCCAAAATCAGAACCTTCACAATATCTGGTGGTCCTACCATCTTAGTACCAAAAGTACGTATTGATGATCCATGTCACCATCCCCTTGGCAAAGCAGACATCCTATGGTGATAATTATGATGCATCCGTATGTTAACTGATGATGCCTACAGGACAGCTAATAGCACTTGTAGATGAATCACATGGCAGAGGAGGAAGCATGCATGCTTGCATGATCATGTATCGCACTGGTCCACCTTTAATTTGAATGAGAAAACCTAAAGTGCTACTGAGAGATCAGGAAGAAGGAAGGAAATATCAGCTGCAATGAGAGGATTTTGTAGATCACATGATGGAGAAAAGGTGTGATGAGAGACCTGTCACCCTGGTGGTGGTCCATGCATTTCTTTGTTGTGAAGACATTGTAGGACTAGGCGACTAGCTAGCTTTGAGACAATGTGTGTGCTCATCGACTTCATACTCGGGGCCTAATCTTAACACAAAATCGATAACAACTAGGAGTGCTTCCGTTCCAAAATATAAGATGTTTTAGGCTTTTTCTGAATCACATGTATCTAGACACTCTTTAATGTGTAAAGCAAAATAAGTGAACTTGCACACTAAAAAGCGTTTAGATACATGTGTTTTAGAAAAAGGCAAGCATCCTATATTTTAAAATGGAGGAAGTAGATGACAACAAATTATGGAAAAACCAAGAACACTATCAATCAAGCACACGCCCCGGTGATTGCGTAGTTCCCTTGGTGTCTGTAGCGGCCGTCGCCTTGGTCTCCACCTCCGGTGGCATGCACAGGTGCAGAGAGGCAAGAGGAAATCATTCCAGAACAGAACACCCTTCACATTCTTCACCATTGCAAATCTAGCAAGCAAACTAGATGATGATATTTCTAAAAGGTAATATTCCATATCAAATTCTTTTAGTATCAGCAACACAAGCTGTTCATAATTTTTGTTTCCCCGATTCATCTTTCAGAAATGAAAAACAATGAGTTGGCCGACAGAAATGTCCAATCTGATCTACTTAGTCTGATTGAGCAAAGCACAAGATGCATAGCCCCAGAGTCAGAGAAGAACAAACTGGACAGCAAGATCAAGCAAAGATCCATCCATGAATCCAAGAGCATGAATTATTCAAGAGTCTCTGACATGTCCACCGTTCCATGGACACCGAGAGCTTAGCACCTGATTAATAAGACTAAGCAGATGCCGCCAGGCAGGCTACAGGCCAAGCAAAGCTACAATAGTAGCCTTTGCAGACCAGAGACTGTAGGGTGCCCAGGCAACACCCTCTCACGTCAAACATCAGATCTGGAGAAGCTTGATCCATCAACGGCTCATGCTCATTCATTACATGTGTGTGCGTGTGGCAATAATTGAGGGATCCAACATAATCTACGCATGCATGTTTGATAAAAGAAAAGACAGTGACCCTGAGATTCTCCAGAGACCAAAGTGTCCAAGAACAAGATAACCGAGATGTGGGGGTTGATGGAAATGAAGCCATGGCATGGTGCATTTTCAGGAAGAGAGGAAGAAAAGATGGTCAAAGTTTTGTCATGTCTTGACAAGAGATTGTAGAGATGAGCAATTAAGTACATCTGCTACCTTATAAGGGAGGACAAAAAAATTAACAGAGTAGAATAGAACGCAAAAATACATTTGCATTTTTTGGTGCTAGATGACATTTTTTCCTTGTAACTTACTAACTCCGTTCCAAAATGTTGTATGTTTTAGAAAGCTAATTTCTAAAACATACTATATTTCGGAACGGAGGTAATATTTGCCAATTTTGGTCATTGCCTGTTTGGTTTGTTGTATACTTGTATTGCTGACCGGAGTACAAAGGTACACTTGAAATGAATGGCTTGAAGGTGGGACAGGAATCTTATTCTGATACAAGCTCCTGAGCAACGAGGGGGGGGGGGGGGGAGGGGGGGCTATATGAATTACAACATTGTTCTAATCTGACAGTTCTCTAACTTAGTAAATTTCCTTGAGGCAAAAACAAATGTACAGATTGAGTTTACATGATTGCTTCTGTACCTTTAAGCAGCTCTTGGAAGCAAAAGAACCGAGGTCAGGGTCTAAGTAAAGCTGGATGAGCCCAACATCAACTCAAACATGTCATCTGGGGAAAGAAGGGTTGTACCGCCAAGAATAAGCTCCACATCGGGCCTGCTGCTCTCTGAGATTGCCTTCATGACTTCCCGGACCTTGCATAAAAACATCACGTTTGTTAAGACAATACTGCTTTCTAGTATGGAGAAACACGGATCATACTTTTTCATAGAGACATTAGTTTTGGTGGACAGCGATCTCTAGCTCAGAGATCTTAATTCGACATATACTTCTCAAACCACATGAATTAAAACCTGATGTTGTGGCAGAATAATTTTAGAAGTAGTGCACTGAGCTGGACAGTTCAAATAAATCAGAAGCTTCTTGGTTGTTCTTACTCTAGTTCCAGGTCGATATTGAATATTGATGAAAAACTAGAACATAAACAGAGTACTTCATCATGACATGATAAAATAAATGAAGCCAAAGAATATGGAACGTACCTCCATAGTATTGATACCTCCCACAACGAAAACGATAAGAACACTTTGATCGCCAAAGCTTGGTTTAGACTGCAGGCAACATAACTGTAAGTACGTAATTTAAACATAGGATGGTACAAGAAGTTAAAAAGAAGAAGACCAACACACCTGTCCAAGCCCAAATCTACCCAATCCGCTTTTAAATAAACGGCCAACAGCTGATGAATGATACTCAAGGCCGGGTATGTCATATCTTGTCAACACAGCTAATATCAACTTGTAAAGCAAGCATTTTCTTGAGTAGCTATCAGTCTCAAATCTACTCAATGCTGCCAACCCTTCTCCAAGAACTTGATTCCTTACCCTCATACTGGACAGGTTGTGAAGGAATTTAAAGAGTTGATCCACCCTATCCCGTACTTCCAACTTAAGTTGCATGTCCCCGTAAGCTTCCTCCTTTTGATTATCAGTATTATCATCATCATCCCAGTTATCCCATTGGTCATCAAAATCATCGGTAGTGGTGGATGTAGGCTCGCTAGAGTCCTTATTTCTATCAGCATCTTTAGATCTAGCTTTAGCTTCAAGTTCCTTCTCCAAGCCGTCAAGGAACCTGAACTTCACAGATGATGGCCTCTCAAGGATAGAGTCCACCACAACATCTTTCAGAGACCGCTCATCTTCCCAGGAGAATGGACCACCAGCCATTGATGTAGGAAAGTTTTCCCCGGCCAAGATATACCCAATAATTATTAAAAGTAATATGTCCTGGAAAGTCAGAAGGCCTTGGCAAGACTCCATGGTACTACCTTGTTTGTGAGATTCCACTGAAGTGCTAGTGTTGATGAAATCACGAATCTCGCTGGCAAGACTTTGTGTTGTCTCTGCTGATGTTACACTTAATATTCTCTCAGCACTTGTAAAGGCATCCCAGCGAGTACTTTGAGGTTCCTGGAGAGCCATTTCAGCAGCCAGTGCCAACTGAATAACCCCTCTGTTTCTTACCAAGGACAACTGGTGTTGACCGAGCATTTGCACCATAGAATGAAGCTCTGAAACAGAAGCTGCTTGTCGACCCTTAGATGGAAAGGACAGCTTCTCGAGCTGCAAAGCCTCCATAAGCCATTTCTTAATCAACATTAACCCATCTTTTGTTCCTCTGTCTAGTAATGCTTCTAAGTAGCGCACTCCAGCATAGTTCGATAAGATAGAACCACTTATAGTGCCATCTTTGCCGTCATGTGCTTTGTCGGTGTAATCAGGTAGCCAGGTAACTTCAGAGTCATCCTCGGCAGAGTTCCAGCCAGACACAAATGCCATCATATTTTCAGACAACATAGTGGTCCTACTCTTAGTTTCTTCCTTGCTAAAAGCTGTTTCGAAAGGGACCTTTATATCTAGTGGGGGACGTTTAACAGCAGCTTGAGTATGCTTGCTAGGAGTTTGAGGATTTTTTGCCACATAATAGGATGAAGTCCTTTCCTTGCGTGGCAACGAGGACAGCATCCTATCGAGAAATGAGTCGCCATGAAAGCAAGGAGTTAGAAGATCAATTGTACGATCTACAATCAGTAGACCAGCAGAACTCTTATTACGACCAACGTCATATAGACTTGACATATCCATCATGAGCTTCCCAATGACTTTTGATGTATCACCAAGTGAAAATATATCAAGCTTTAGGTCCATCTACACACATTTTGTAATGGAGATCAACGAAAGGTTGTGTGCTTGATAAATTAATAAGAGTGTCATGCAATATGTTGCGTGTAATGAAAGCCGTTACCTTATTGGCCAAATGGTACAGGAATTGAGCAGTCAAGGTTACTCCAGGGGGCACCTCATCACCATCAAAAGCTTTACCAGTAGATATGGAGGGCAGACCCGGGCTAAGGGAATCCTCACGGTGATTTGACAAATATGATTCAGCAATTGTACCTTCCGAAGGCAAAATAAAAGTCCTTGAGGAAATAGGAGAGAAAATCATCGGGAAGTGACACACGGTTACAGAAAACCTCTTTCCTCCTGCTTCTGCCTGGCCTAAATCGTCATCAGAGAAATCCTTTTTCCTCGGGCTAGATTCAGAAGGGCCATAGTGCACCCCAGAACCCCACTTATTATCACCATCTGAGGTAAAATCTCTCTCTGTGTAAGGAATGTTATCTGTATCCTTGTTCAACTTCCCACTCTTCTTCAGAAGCTCCTCATGGTCCTGAATGAGTAATGTCTCATACTCCCGGAAAGCATCTGGTCCAAGAGGGGAATCAACATAGGCTGAATGACCAATCTGCAATAGATTCACCAAAGGTTAAAGGTTCCTTGCAATATTTTAGGATAGTTTGAAATAGATCTAAGAAGGTTCTACAATAATGGAGTGAATATGAATAGTAAGATGGGCATTTACTCAACATTTTGGCTGAGCAATGCAAAAGTTACTCTGGATTGCAGAGGAAGCAATGTGAGCAAATAAATTCCTACCGATACCCTAATATATGGCTACTACATAAATCAGATAGTTCAGGACTCATGAGGAACTCAACCAAGTCGGGCAAGTTTTAAAATAGATACATTAAACACAGGTATACTACGTAAATCGGGAAGTATGTGACTCATGGTGAACTTAAGTGAATCAAAGAAGTTTTGAAACAGGGAACATGTAACTATCAAAGTCAGAAGTCACCAACAAACAGATATCAAGTAGATGCAATGCTAACAGCAAGATTTGATGGTATCCAACATGTATTTTGATGCTTTTTCAAGAAAATGAACTTCTGCACCAATCAAAATATACTGAATGCTTTTGTCAACGAAGAGTCATAATTTAATAAAAATAATAATTATTAGCAGGATGGTCAGGCACTTCAGAAGCAAACCAGGCATCACAAGTAACATACTATTGTAGGAGTGAAGCACCTCGGATATCGCTGTCAATACAGTACAATGTGAAACAGTTCCATTGTTGCCCAAGCAGCGTACAATGTACCGATGTGCATCACTAAGAAGGCGTGATGTAATTACAACAATCTTCCTTGCTGGATGAGAAAAACTTGAATTCCACTCAGCAGCCTGCAAACACAAGATACGGCAGGTGATCAGGTAAAGAGCAGGAGAACAAAAATGGACCCATTCTCAGATAATTTTTTTGTCAATTTCCTTGTTTCCATAGAAAGAAACAGAAAAGCTTGGAGGTGGTGTTTTGGCTCATAGGTGTAGATACACCCATTACGAAAAATACATAATAAACGCATTTCAAAATGTCAAAAAATTCTGAAGAAATTTCGTGTGTACATCCGGGCATTATATGTTCACAAACAAAGTTTTGAAAGAAAAGAACATTTTTTGTGGCTTGTGTAAAAAGGAAAAAAAATGTCTTGTGAATAGTCATGTTGGAGCATCGAAAATTGTCCTTTTTACATAAGCCACAACAAATGTTCTTTAGCGCCGAAACTTTGTGTGAATGTCAAAAAATACACGGTTTTTTTTGGAATTTTTTGATATTTCGAAAATGTGTATTTAGACAATGGATGAAAAGTGGATTTCCGGTTAACTATATAAAAAAGCACTGCAACTTTACTGCCATCAACATAGGCAGTCACCAGCCAGGTTGACATGCTACCAGCAGCAAATGCCAAGCTAAGACACAAAATTCAGATAGCCACAAGAGTCCAGCCACAGCAAGCAAGCCAAAAATGTATCTAAGAAAACTTATGCCATGGGGGGCGACAGGATAGGGAAGCCTGGGGAAATCCAGGCACACACACCAATACCGTCTTGGCATCACTGACCGATGTGATGTCTCTGACTGTAAGACTTGGCTCTACCAGTGTATATGACAATGGTTAACAAAGAAAGGGTAAGGTCATGTCAACAATAGCATTAGCAGGCACCAACTCCCCTTCAATAGGTTTAAGGTTTTTTTTTTGATATTTCGAAAATGTGTATTTGGACAATGGATGAAAAGTGGATTTCCGGTTAACTATATAAAAAAGCACTGCAACTTTACTGTCATCAACGTAGGCAGTCACCAGCCAGGTTGACATGCTACAGCAAGCTAAGACACAAAATTCAGACAGCCACAAGAGTCTAGCCACAGCAAGCAAGCCAAAAATGTATCTAAGAAAACTTATGCCATGGGGGGGACAGGATAGGGAAAGTTTTGTGTATTTTTACTATTGAAGGGGAGTTGGTGCCTGCCTGCGTGGTGATGTCACACTTGTAACTAATTACACAAAAAACACCACCATGTGTACATAAAAGATAGAACAGCCTTTTCTCCAACCTCTCTCTCATGAGTTTTATGGGGAGGACACGGAGATCCGGCAATGAATTCCAATGGCCGGCGTTCAGACGTTAGGTTTCAATATGGGGTATTAATGCGATGAAACGGATTAATAAGGAGAAAAAAAGATGCAGAAGTTAATCCGTGTGAAAATGAACATAGAAGAGAGAAACTAGAGGCGACGCGGCATTCATCTGTTGCTGGCGGCGGTGGAGCTTGTCTCATGCACCAGGAGGACGAATGCGAGGGTGGTGGCAGGCTAGACGGGCTTGGCAGGGATGAATGAGCCTTGGCCAGCTACCACTTCAGTTTCCTCGAAAGTAAAAAAAATACTAGCCTCATTGGCCCTACTGAATGTAATAAGTTTATGTGATTTAAATGATGGCTTAAGTCTTTACACCTGTTTTATTATTTGGGGTCTAGATATTTTTAGCAGGGCATACCAAATGGTGTACCGCTTTTGTAGACAAATGCCACCAAAGTTATGATAAAAATACCAGAAAATGCTATATTATTATATGACAATGATGTTTTTTAATGTAATTATCAATGGCAAAACCTTGGGTAGCATCAAGTTGCAGCCAAATCCACCACATAAACCCATCAAGTTGCCACTAAAGCTGTAGATTTCAATAGCTACTTGCCATTTGATAGAAAGCGGGAGTAAGGGAACCTTACAGCATCAAGAGGAGACGTGCTCTCCAAGCTGCAGACTGCACGAGCGCCAAGCTCAAGCAGCAGAGGGAATGCTCCTATGAACTGGAACGCCTCCAGAGTGCCTGCATCTAGGTACACAAGTGCGTCTGTAATCTCATCTCCAATCTGCAAAGCAGAGGCAACCAAGAAAATAAATCAGTTTCAGTAGTGAAAGCTGGATAGATGGTGTATCTACTGAAAAAGAGCACCGCACGAACAGTTCTTCTCAAGTTTTTCACAGTTTGAGTTAACAGGTAAAGCAGCCCCATGTTATACCACTCGTTCAAAATTAATTTGTTCTGTTTGGAAGCTTCAAAAGTTTGGCCTTTTAACAGGCGCAAACCGCTACTATACAGTCGTCAAATCATATTTCCTCATAGCGGGAATAGGCCTACAGCAGGAAAGTTTACACTAATCCTTCTCGAAGGGTCGACGCGAAAACAATGAACAAGCAATGAAAAGGTACGGAACCAGCAAAGAGGGGAACCCGCGAAGAGATCGGACCTGGCGGATAGAGTCGAGGCAGGACGCGATCAGATCCACCGCCACCATGGCGTCCCACTCCCTAGGTCCTCGGAGGATTCCTGAACCTTCGCCGCGAAGCCACCCGGTGATGCGGTCGGACCGTGGGGCGAGATGGGAGAAGACGGAAGAGCACTGGCGAAGGAGACCACGGCTAGAGAAGCCGGAGACTCCGTCCGCTCCCTCCGCAGGATGAAGAGGAGGGGAGGGGAGATCGATGTCTCCTACGAAGCTGCTGCTCGCCGGAGATGCGTTACTGGCTGCTCCAGCCTCCAGGAGAGATCAGCCGGAGGAGACGGTATGGGCTCGCCGGATTAGCTCCGTTAGTTTAACTTATTAGGCCCATGGGGTTTCGGCCCAGCTACAAATGCAACATCGGTTCTCTTTCTTTTTTTCTTCTTTAAAAAAATATACATTTGCACAAAGGATGACCACGGCTGAATTGCAATTAAAATGAATGAATACTATATCAGTAATAAGTATAGAAACAACTATCCACAAGATTATGTTGAGAGGAAAAATGTCCAAACTCTCAAATAGACTAACTACGCGGCGGAGGAGGATTTTTTGCGGCTCCCGGAATGGCCGCCCTCTCGTCGGGACCGGTCGGCGCGACCATGCCCACTCCGGCCACCGTCGCGACCGGCACGAGTGGATCTTCTGCGCCATCCTCTTCATCAACGGCTTACCATGCGATAGTTGTCTACTGCTCCGTCTTAGGTAAGGTTTTTTCTTTTGATTTGCCTCAATTTCGTAGATCTATCCTTGCTAGCTGTATGATTGATTGGCCCACTTGCATATTTGATTGGCATGCATCTTGAATCCTTGATATGCATCTCAACGACCAGTACTACAATCTGTGTATATATACATATGAGTACTTGTTTTGGTCGCCATTGGTTGTCTTTGTTGTCACTGATCTACATTGAGCACCGGTGCAATCCATGTAGTAACCTTATCAATAATTGTTTTTTTCTTTCGTCATTGTCTATGATCTTCATTTATCAGGACCTTGTGCAATCCATGTACTTACTTATCAGTATTTGATTTGCTTTTTCTTTTGATTGGCTATGATCTACATTGATCAACACCTTGTGTAATCCATGCACTTACCTTATCAGTATTTGTTTTGCTTTGTATTTTGATTGTATGTGATCTAAATTGATCAACACCTTGTCTTCATCATCATGTTACTGCCAACCATTTGCTCTCGATTGATTAGTTGTCTATGCCAACGTACCTAAGCAAAATTGGGACACCCTCTGCTGGAATACAGTCTGTCCTATGTTGAGGTACGAGGACATCCTCTCAAAGATCGCCGCCGCACAAGAGAGACGCAACCTATCTCGGATACTGGGAATTTTCGTTGTCAAGGAAAAGGAGTCAGTGCAAGGTTGTCGTCCCCGGATTGGGTACCACCCTGTCAGTGACGTCCCACGTCACTTCTTTTCGTCCAGATCAAAGCTACAAACATGTCTCTATACAATGCCCCTATGAAGATGCCACGAATTAAGAAGAGAGTTTGCACTGTGTCGCTGATGACTTCCACCTTCGGCGAGTACAGTGTCCAACTGGAGATGTACGAGGGAGAGGTCTACTTCTTAAAAGGCTGGAGGGAGTTCTCCAAGAAGATCAAGCTCTGGTTGGGCGACGTCCTAACCTTCAAGGTCATCAACAAGCAAAGGGGCTTCAAGGTCACTATATTTAGGGATTTCGGCAACACGTAGGAGTTTATCACCTGCGAAAGTCTAATGTAGTGATCTTTCGGGGCTGCCAGGTGAGGAGGTCGTTTATAAACTTGTTGTACATAGTATCCCTGCTAGTAAGATGATCAGTTTAAACTAGATATTGTATGAACCAGTTCTTATGGGTCAAGGGGTCCTGACAGCAAGTACCGATTAGATGGCATAGGATGCACATATTTTAAACTAAACCCTCTAGCTATGAACATGTAGTGTTAAGCATGTACTCCCTCTATCCGTAAATAAGTGTACTTCTAACTTTTGCCTAAGTCAAACATTATCAAATTTGACCAACTTTTATAGATAAATATAGCAACATATATGTAGGGGTTCGTTGAAGGGTTTCGCAGCATAGTAAATTAAAATTTTCTACGAAAGCGAACAGAGGGAAAGCCAAGATCTAATCTAGGAGATGCAAACAACGAGAGAGATTGGATTAGATCTTCATACCCTTGAAGATTCGCATAGCGGAACGTTCGTCGGAACGTGGGTGATGTAGTCGTACTCGCTTCTCCTCCTCGTGATCCGATCCGATCTAGCACCACAAGTGGCGGTGCCTCCGTGAGATGCACACGTGCGGCACATCGACGTCTCCTCCTTCCTCGGACCAGCAAGTATGGTGGAGAGATAGATTGGATCTACAACACGACAGCGTGGTGTATATGGTGGAGAATTTCTGCAGCAGGGCTTCGCCTACAAACAGTCGGGAGGGAGAGAGGAGGGCAGCAGGGCTACTAGGGCTTGGAGGGAGGTGTGTGTGTGGGGAAGGGGGCGCACCAGCCCTCTATATATAGAGGGAGGGTGCGGCCAGCCCTTGCCCATCCTCCAAGCCTATCTCTAGTTTAAACGATTTAAACTTTCCCTTATCTAGAAACCCTATCTTATCTCTAGTTTAAACGATTTAAACTTATCTAGGATCGGCTGGGCCCTATGGGGCCTTGTGCCCCTGGCCCAATGCGGCCAGGACACTCCCTCATAGGCCCATGCCCCCTCCCGGAAGGTGGGGCCACGTTGGTCCCCTTCCGGAAGGTTCTAGAAGCTTCCGGTACAATACCGATTAATCCGGAATAATTCCGAACTCCAAAAACTGCACTGCCTTATATGAATCTTATTCTCCGGACCACTCCGGAACCTCTCGTGATGTCCCGGATCCCATCCGAGACTCCGAACAAAAATTCATAAACCAAGTATCCAGTCTATCCTAGCGTCGAGACACGTTAAGTGTGTGACCCTGCGGGTTCGAGAATATGCAGACATGATCTTCTATCAATAATCAACAGCGGGGTCTGGGCACCCATATTGACTCCCACACATTCATCGATGATCATATCGGATGAACCACGATGCCAGGATTCAATCAATCCCATATATATATTCCCTTCGTCTCACGATATTTTACTTGCCCGAGATTCGATCGTCGGTATCGTCATACCTAGTTCAATCTCGTTCACAGCAAGTACTTTACTCGTTCCGTAATCCGATATCACTCTGTGATTAACTCCTTAACCACATGCTTGCAAGCGGTGTTGATATCGATTACTGAGTGGGCCCGAAGTATATCTCTCCGACTTGGGAGGGACAAATTCCATCTCGATACATACAACCCAACAGATACTTTCCGATCACCTGAGAGACACCTTTATGATCACCCTCTCATAGGATGACATTTGATGACCTCAAAGCTTTCTTCCGATACCAGGGAGTTGTATTATCTCATGGTCTAAGGAATACAATATTTGACATGAGAAAAGCTTCGCAAAGACAAACACGATGAAACGATCTAATAGCTTTGCTTAGTTTGGGTCTATCCACCATATCATTCTCCCAATGATATGATCTCATTATCAATTGACAACTCATGTCTATGGTTAGGAAACCTTAACCATCATTGATCAATGAGCTAGTCCATAGAGGCGTACTAGGGACACGGTGTTGTTCACAAACCACACAAGTATTAAAGTTTCCGCTTAATACAATTCTAGCATGGAATATAAACTTTATCATGAACAAGAATTATAATAATAACATCTTTATTATTGCCTCTAGGGCATAATTCCAACAGTCTCCCACTTGCACTAGAGTCAATAATCTAGTTTACATTTGGCAACAATCTCACACCCATGGCACTGAGGTGCTGATCATGTTTTACACGTGAAAGAGGTTTAGTCAATGGATCTGCAACATTCAGATCTGTATGTACTTTGCTAATCTTCAGATCTCCATCTGCTATATAATCTCGGATTATATGAAACTTGCGGTTGATATGCTTGGTCTTTGGATGATATCTTGGTTCCTTAGTGAGTGCTATGGCGCCAGTGTTGTCACACAATATCTCCAGTGGGTCCAATGCACTTGGAACCACGCCAAGCTCAGTGATGAAGTTTCTGATCCAAACTCCTTCACTTGACGCTTCTGCAGCAGCCATGTATTCCGCTTCTACTATAGATCCCGCGATCACGCTTTGCTTGCAGCTTCTCCAGCTCATAGCTCCTCCATTCAAAATATACACGTATCCTGTCTGAGATTTAGAATCATCCTTGTCGGTGTCGAAACTAGCATCGACGTAACCTTTTACGACGAGCTGTTCATCACCCCCATAGACTAAGAACATTTCTTTAGTCCTATTTAGGTACCTTAGGATGTTCTTCACGGCTGTCCAGTGTTCCACTCCTGGATCACTTTGATATCTGCTCGTCAAACTAAGAGCATTGGACACATCCGGTCTAGTACACAGCATGGCATACATGATGGAACCTATGGCCGAGGCATAAGGCACTTTGCTCATAGCTTCCCTATCATTTACCGTAGCTGGACACTGAGCCTTGCTCAATATCTTACCTGACAACATAGGCACTGAATCTTTCAATGCCTTATCCATTCTGAACCTTTTCAGAACTTTGTCTAGGTATGTACTCTGGCTTAAAGCTATCAGGCGTCTTTGTCTATCTCTATAGATTTTGATGCCCAATATATAAGCAGCTTCACCTAGGTCTTTCATTGAAAAACACTTGTTCAAATAACTCTTCACATTGTTAAGCATGTTGATGTCATTTCCAATAATCAATATGTCATCCACATATAGTACCAGAAACGTCACCGAGCTCCCACTCACTTTCTTGTAGGTGCAAGCTTCGTAGCAATTTGGAACAAATCCAAAGCTCTTGATCACTTGATCAAAACGAAGGTTCCAACTCCGAGACGCTTGCTTCAGTCCATAAATGGAACGCTGAAGTTTGCATACTTTATCAGCATCCTTAGGATCGACAAAACCTTCGGGTTGCATCATATACAACTCTTCATCAATGTTGCCATTGAGGAAAGCAGTCTTGACATCCATTTGCCATATTTCATAATCATAAAATGCAGCAATTGCTAATAAAATCCGAATGGACTTAAACATCGCTACGGGAGAGAAAGTCTCATCGTAGTCAACACCTTGAACTTGTCGAAAACCTTTCGCAACAAGCCGTGCTTTATAGACGGTAACATTACCATCCGCGTCCGTTTTCTTCTTGAAGATCCATTTGCACTCAACGGCCTTTCGGTTGCTAGGAGGGTCCACCAAAGTCCATACTTGGTTTTCGCTCATGGATCCCAATTCGGATTTCATGGCTTCTAGCCATTTCTCAGAGTCTGGACTCATCATCGCTTCCTCATAGTTCGTAGATTCACTGTCTTCTACTAACAAGACAGTCAAGACAGGGTTGCCGTACCACTCAGGAGGGGCACGCGACCTTGTCGACCTGCGACGTTCAGTAGCAGCATCGTCCGAAGCTTCATGATCCTTGTCATTAGCTTCCTCTATCGTTGGTGCAGGCGGCACTGGAACAATTTCAGGTGCTGCGCTACTCTCCAATTCAAGAGAAGGTTCAATAACCTCGTCTAGCTCTACTTTCCTCCCACTCACTTCTTTCGAGAGAAACTCCTTCTCAAGAAAGGAACCGTTCTTTGCGACAAACACTTTGCCTTCAGTTCTGTGATAGAAGGTATACCCAATAGTTTCCTTAGGGTATCCTATGAAGACGCATTTCTCCGCTTTGGGTTCGAGCTTGTCCGGCATCAACTTCTTGACGTAAGCTTCGCATCCCCAAACTTTAAGAAACGACAACTTAGGTTTAGCACCAAACCACAGTTCATACGGTGTCGTCTCAACGGATTTAGATGGAGCCCTATTTAAAGTGAATGCAGCGGTTTCTAATGCATAACCCCAAAATGATAACGGCAAATCAGTAAGAGTCATCATCGATCGGACCATATCTAATAGGGTTCAATTCCGGCGTTCAGACACACCATTGCGCTGTGGTGTTCCGGGTGGCGTGAGTTGTGAAACGATTCCACTTGCTTTGAGATGCGTGAGAAAATCATAACTCAAATATTCGCCCCCACGATCGGATCGTAGAAACTTAATCTTTCTGTTACGATGGTTCTCTACTTCATTCTGAAATTCTTTGAACTTTTCAAACGTTTCAGATTTATGTTTCATTAAATAGATATACCCATATCTACTCAAGTCATCGGTAAAAGTGAGAAAATAGCGATATCCACCGCGCGTCGAAACACTCATCGGTCCGCATACATCGGTATGTATGATTTCCAACAAGTCCGTTGCTCGCTCCATCATACCGGAGAACGGGGTTTTGATCATCTTGCCCATGAGGCATGGTTCGCATGTGTCAAATGATTCAAAATCAAGAGACTCCAAAAGTCCATCAGAATGGAGTTTCTTCATGCGCTTTACACCAATATGACCTAGACGACAGTGCCACAAATAAGTAGTATTATCACTATCTACTTTGCATCTCTTAGCCTCAATGTTATGGATGTGTGTTTCATCCCTTTCGAGATTTAGAAGAAATAAACCATTCATAAGAGGTGCATGACCATAAAAGATGTTACTCATATAAATAGAACAACCATTATTCTCCGATTTAAATGAATAACCGTCTTGCAATAAACACGATCCAGAAATAATGTTCATGCTCAACGCAGGCACATAATAACATTTATTAAGGTTTAAAACTAATCCCGAAGGTAAAACTAAGGAGAGCGTGCCGACGGCCATCACATCAACTCTTGATCCGTTGCCAACGCGCATCGTCACCTCATCCCTCGCAAGCCGCCGTCTATTCCGTAGCTCCTGTTTCGAGTTACAAATATTAGCAACTGAACCGGTATCAAATACCCAGGCACTACAACGAGGGCTAGTAAGGAAAACATCAATAACATGTATATCAAATATACCTTTGATGGTGCCAGCCTTCTTGTCCGCTAAGTACTTCGGATAGTTGCGCTTCCAGTGACCCTTGTCCTTGCAATAGAAGCACTCAGTGTCCGGCTTAGGTCCAGACTTGAGCTTCTTCTCAGCAGGGAAACGCGCTTGCCGCCGTTTTTCTTGAAGGGCTTCTTTGCACCTTTACCTTTCTTAAAGGAGGGCTTGTTGACCATCAACACATGATTATCCTTTTTGATGTCCACCTCCGCAGCCTTCAGCTTTGCGAAGAGCTCGGTGATCGTATCAGTGGAACCAATCTGATTGTGAGTCACTACAAAACTTTTGTAGCTGGGAGGGAGTGATTGCAGAACCCTGTCAATCTTGAGCTCCTCTGGAATCTTGCAGTCCAGTTGCTCAAGGCATTGAGTGTAGCCCGACATCTTAATGGCGTGCTCACTAATGGAACTCCCTTCCTCCATCTTGCAGTTAAAGAACTTCTCAGAGATCTCATATCTCTCAGAACGGGCCTGAGTCTGAAACATGGTTTTCAGCTCCTCGAGAATCTCAAAGGGCCCGGGATAGTTTTCAAAACGATTTTGAAGTTCCGGTTCCATAGCAAACAACATGGTGCTCTTAATCACACCATAATCATCTTTGCGCGACTGATAGACAGCTTTCTCATCAGCCGGCACAGTTGCAGCAGGGGGGTCACCTAACGCTTTCCCAAGGACATAGTCCTTTTGTCCGCCAGACAGAATGATTCTTAGATTGCGGAACCAGTTGGTGAAGTTAGACCTATTGTTTCTAAGCTTTTCTTTCTCAGCAAAAACGTTGAAGTTGAAGTTGGACTTGGCCATGTGATCTACAGTATTTGCAAGTACAATTTAGACTATGTTCATGATAAATAGTTCAACTTAATCAAATTACTAGATGAACTCCCACTAAATTCAACATCCCTCAAGTTGTTTAGTGAACACGATCCAAATTCACCACACCTAATCCGATCTTCACGAGAAGAGATGTGGTTTCAATGGTGGACAACGAAGTGTCGATCATATCATTCATATGACTCATGCTTAACCTTTCGGTTCTTGTGTTCCGAGGCCATGTCTGTACATGCTAGGCTCGTCAAGCTAGACCCAAGTATTTCCGCGTGGCAAAACTGGCTTGCACCCGTTGTATGTGAGCGTAGAGTCTATAGCACCCGATCATCACGTGATGCTTGGACACGACGAACTTTCGCAACGATGCATACTTGGGGAGAACACAGTTTTTATCTCGATCTTTAAGTGAGGAATCATCTTATAATGCTACCGTCGCGATCTAAGCATAATAAGATACATAAAAGGATAAACATCACATGCATATAACTTTATGTGACATGGTATAGCCAATCTTCGCACAATGATCTCCATCTTGTGCGTTCCGGCATGATCTCCATCACTTCACCATGATTGCCTCCACCACGAATAGCAACTACAACTATTGCTAACTACTTAGCGATAAAGTAAAGCTATTACATGGCGTATAAGAAGTTGACTCGCAGGTCATACACAATTATAAAGACAACCATATGGCTCCTGCCGGTTGTGTACTCATCGACATGCAAGTCATGAAACATTACAAAACATGATCATCGTATACATTATACACATCACATCTTGGGCCATACCATATCACAGAAAACACTCCCTGCAAAAACAAGTTAGACGCCTCTACTTTGTTGTTGCATGTTTTACGTGGCTTATGGGAGTAGATGCTAAGAACGATTCTTACCTACGGAAAGCCACAACGGTGATATTATGGTTGCCAAACTCCGGTGTTAATCCCATGACAACTATAGTGAGAGAAACTGACATCCACCAGCCGCATGTATGGTACAAGCCACACGTAAAGTGCGGAGCCGGTCTCGCGAACGACGTCGCGTAAGGTTGGCCTGGACCGCTTCAATCTCACTATCCCGCGCCATAAGAAGAACACAAACAAGAGGCTTGCAACAGAAAACATCAACGCCCGCAACAACCATGTTGCGTTCTACTCGTGAAACACATCTACGCATAGATCTAGCTCTGATACCACTGAAGGGTTTCGCAGCATAGTAAATCAAAATTTTCTACGAAAACGAACAGAGGGAAAGCCAAGATCTAATCTAGGAGATGCAAACAACGAGAGAGATTGGATTAGATCTTCATACCCTTGAAGATTCGCACAGCGGAACGCTCGTCGGAACGTGGGTGATGTAGTCGTACTCGCTTCTCCTCCTCGCGATCCGATCCGATCTAGCACCACAAGTGGCGGTGCCTCCGTGAGATGCACACGTGCGGCACCTCGACGTCTCCTCCTTCCTCGAACTAGCAAGTATGGTGGAGAGATAGATTGGATCTACAACACGACGGTGTGGTGTATATGGTGGAGAATTTCTGCAGCAGGGCTTCGCCTACAAACAGTCGGGAGGGAGAGAGGAGGGCAGCAGGGCTACTAGGGCTTGGAGGGAGGTGTGTGTGTGGGGAAGGGGGCGCACCAACCCTCTATATATAGAGGGGGGGGTGCGGCCAGCCCTTGCCCATCCTCCAAGACTATCTCTACTTTAAACGATTTAAACTTTCCCTTATCTAGAAACCCTATCTTATCTCTAGTTTAAACGATTTAAACTTATCTAGGATCGGCTGGGCCCTATGGGGCCTTGTGCCCCTGGCCCAATGCGGCCAGGACACTCCCTCATAGGCCCATGCCCCCTCCCGGAAGGTGGGGCCACGTTGGTCCCCTTCCGGAAGGTTCTAGAAGCTTCCGGTACAATACCGATTAATCCGGAACAATTCCGAACTCCAAAAACTGCACTGCCTTATATGAATCTTATTCTCCGGACCACTCCGGAACCTCTCGTGATGTCTCGGATCCCATCCGAGACTCCGAACAAAAATTCATAAACCAAGTATCCAGTCTATCCTAGCGTCGAGACACGTTAAGTGTGTGACCCTGCGGGTTCGAGAATATGCAGACATGATCTTCTATCAATAATCAACAGCGGGGTCTGGGCACCCATATTGACTCCCACACATTCATCGATGATCATATCGGATGAACCACGATGCCAGGATTCAATCAATCCCATATATATATTCCCTTCGTCTCGCGATATTTTACTTGCCCGAGATTCGATCGTCGGTATCGTCATACCTAGTTCAATCTCGTTCACAGCAAGTACTTTACTCGTTCCGTAATCCGATATCACTCTGTGATTAACTCCTTAACCACATGCTTGCAAGCGGTGTTGATATCGATTACCGAGTGGGCCCGAAGTATATCTCTCCGACTTGGGAGGGACAAATTCCATCTCGATACATACAACCCAACAGATACTTTCCGATCACCTGAGAGACACCTTTATGATCACCCTCTCATAGGATGACATTTGATGACCTCAAAGCTTTCTTCCGATACCAGGGAGTTGTATTATCTCATGGTCTAAGGAATACAATATTTGACATGAGAAAAGCTTCGCAAAGACGAACACGATGAAACGATCTAATAGCTTTGCTTAGTTTGGGTCTATCCACCATATCATTCTCCCAATGATATGATCTCATTATCAATTGACAACTCATGTCTATGGTTAGGAAACCTTAACCATCATTGATCAATGAGCTAGTCCATAGAGGCGTACTAGGGACACGGTGTTGTTCACAAACCACACAAGTATTAAAGTTTCCGCTTAATACAATTCTAGCATGGAATATAAACTTTATCATGAACAAGAATTATAATAATAACATCTTCATTATTGCCTCTAGGGCATAATTCCAACATTCGTAACATGGAAAACAAAAAAATTCTACCGCATGAACACACAATCAAGATCTAATCTATGATCAAGCCAAGATCTATCTACTAGATTGTAGCAACGAGTCAACAGAGTACTAACCCTCGAAGATCCAAAGCGGTTAACGAGAGCAGATTCTTGTGGATGATGTAGTCGTACACTTCCGATCTCAAGATCGCGTAGACGATCCTTCCGGCGCTGCGTTCCGGCAGCGTTTCCGCAGTCGGTCACACGTTTGGTACTTGATGAAGACATTCCTCTCCCTTGTTCCAGCAGGCAACGGAGGTTGTAGCACTATCCTCGCGATTCCGGCAGCACGACGGCGTGGTACCGGAAGTAGAGGGGAGATCTCGCAGGGCTTCGCCTTAAGCCGGAGCGAGTATGGTGGACTATGAGAGAGCCTCGGTGATCTTAGGGTTTAGACGCACCAAGGAGAGGGAGCTAGGCCGGCGTCTAGGGCAAGGGGATTGCCCCAACTCGGCGACTTGGCAAACCCTAGGAGGCGGCGGCGACAATGGTGGAGGCCGGCAGCTAGGGTTTAGGTTTAGAGGAGAGAGGTGTTGTGTACTTGGAGGGGCAGCCCTGCCCCTCCTTATATAGGTGGAGGGAGGCGCGCCAGGGGAGGGGAGTCCCTCCCCAACTCGGATCCCAAGTGGGCCGGCGGTGGAGGGGAGGAACTCCTCCCCAAGTAGGTTTCCTACTTCCCCTCCACCTTCCAAAATAGTCGTTTGACTTTTCAAATTGGCGTTTGACTTTTTCAAACTAGGATTTGATTAAACCCTTTATTTTGTTCAGCGATGACACCTAGTACATGATGCAATCATTAAAACTTGGTATGACACATTCATGTACCCTTCCCCTCCGGAGTGCCGGACATTCCGGAACCTTCTAGAACATTCCCGATGAAAACACCGGAACCATTCTCCAACCCCGAAACAGGACTTTCCTTATATGAATCTTATTCTCCGGACCATTCCGGATCTCCTCGTGATATCCCGGATCCCATCCGAGACTCCGAACAACATTCGGTCTCTTACTCATCATTCCATAACTACTCAACAACATCGAATCCTTAAGTGTGTCTCCCTACGGTTCGTGAATTATGCGGACATGATCGAGACACTTCTTCGATCAATAACCAATAGAGGAATCTGGAAATTCATATGGCTCCCACATATTTCTACGATTACTTTGCGATCGAATGAACCACTTACATACGATACCAATTTCCCTTTGTCTCACGATAGTTTACTTATCCGAGGTTTTGATCGTCGGTATCTCTACATACCTAGTTCAACCTCGTTACTGATAAGTACTCTTTTCTCGTTCCCGTGATATGTGATCCCTTGTGAGCCAGTCACATGCTTGCAAGCTAATTGGATGACATTCCACCGAGAGGGCCCAGAGTATATCTATCTGTCATATGGATGGACAAATCCCACTCTTGATCCATGTGTCTCAACCCATACTTTCCGAACACTCAATGCCACCTTTATAACCACCCAGTTACGGTGTGGTGTTTGATGTCATCAAAGCATCCTTCCGGTGATGGTGATATGCATGATCTCATGGTCGAAGGAATTAGGTTACTATGTATCAGAAAGCTTATAGCAATTGAACTATTAAAATGACTTGATCTTTATGCTACGCTATCTATAGGAGTATGTCCATCACATCATTCTCCTAATGATATGACCCTGTTGTTAATAACATCTTTATGTTCATGATCAGGAAACCATGATCATATATTAACCAACAAGCTAGTTTAACAAGAGGCTTTACTAGGGACTCTTTTATGTTTACAAATCACACAAGTATTAATGTTTCCTATTAATACAATTATAGCATGGTATGTAAACATTTATCATAAGTATGAAGATATGATAATAACCACTTTATTATTGCCTCTTGGGCATATCTCCAACAGTCTCCCACTTGCACTAGAGTCAATAATCTAGTTTCAAACCTTTGTGTATTCAACACCTATGGCTTTTCGGTGTTGTATGTACACGTTTGCAAGTGGTCAACTGATCTCCGGATCTGACACTTCCAAGTCCGTGTGTAATTGCATGTCTTTGCGTCTCTACGCATCACTCATTCTCTAATGAGATGGCTTTGTATAAATTTGGTCCTTTGGTGAGACCTTTAGTTCTTTGGGGTTAAAACATGTTGATAATATTGTCGTACAATATATCTTCATAGTATTATCCCGCTGTGAACTACACCTAGTTTGATAACAAACTACTTGACACAAATGCCCTCTTTAACTGCTATAGTAGCAGTCATATACTTAGCCTTTTGTTGAAATATCTGTCACAATGTCTTAACTTTGGAACTCATCCAAATCCATTATGGAACTTACTTTCCATCACATTGTGCCACCCTTAGTTAGATTGAGATAAACTTAATTTGTATTTTGTGACAAAACTAGTATCAATGTAGTACTTTTACAATGAACTAACCATCTATTTGCCACTTCTACAAAATAATATACTCTTAGTTCTTCCAAAAGATTATAAGAATATCCTTACTATCGTCCAATGATCATCTTATAAATCATTCTGGTATATGCTCATAACATTTAGAGCATATGACATATCTGGATTTGTACATATCACAGTATGATTGATATAAATACTCTTTGTGATTTCATACATCAAGTATCAATCTATACTTGAATCTTTGTTTTACTTACCAAGTGTCAATACACTTGAATATAACATCAATATTGAACTCATTCAATCCTTTCTGTGTGACAAGAACCTTTCTTGTAGTTTCTATATTGAACTCATTCAATACATCATCTATGTACTTTCGGCACAACCATATTAGCGTCTATTGATGCTAAATATTTGGGTTTTGCCTAAGTCTTTCATCGGGATGAAATTCTTAATATGTGTTAATAAAAGATACATCATTTCCAATCAAAAATATGTCTTCCACATAATGTATTAGAAACATGTCTTAGCGCTCCCACTTAATTTCTTGCAAATGCAAGCATCTTCATCGTCTCCGACGAATTTAAACTCCTTTAACAGTTTCATCATGGTGAAGATTCCAACTCCGCGATGGTTACTTCAACCATTGAAGTTTGCATATGCTTTTAGCATCCTTTGAATTAACAAAACCCTTTGGACCGTGTCATGCACACGTCCTAGGTAACCCTTCTATTAGAAGAACTTGTTTTGTTTATCCAACACATAACAAAATTATATGTCGTGGTTGCTACATTAATCCGTCTAGACTAAATATCGCTATGAAAGATCAAATCTTGTCATAGTCAACCTTTGAACATTGTTGTGAACTCTTTCCCAACATGTCGACCATTTCATAGATGCGAAACATCCATGTCTATTTCTTTATAGATCCAAACACAACTTTAAGGTCTTACACCTTTCTCGAGGGTCCTTCAAGTTCAAAACTTGATTTCTCGTGTATGGAACTATCACGGATTTTATGGCTTCAAGCCATTTTACGGAGTCAGGGCCCATCATCGCTTCTTTGCATGTAGTACGTTCATTATTCTCAATTAATGATTCAACCCTCAAATCTTGGTATTTGATTGCTTACTCGACCTACTTGGTTCAATAGAAACTTTGACCTTCGTAACCACAACCTTTGAGGCACGTGAGCCATGAGCATTGCTGCTGCCTCCGGAACACTTTTCGGCGCTGCGCAACTTTGCACATATAGCTAAGGTTCTTTTAACTTTATCAAAGTTCTATTGTCCTCCCACTTATCTTTTCACGAAAAATTCCTTCTCAAGAAACTTGACGTTCTAAGTGACAAACACTTTTGTCTCCGATGTTATGGAGGATTACTTAACAGTTTTTCGAAATAACATACAAAGATAGGTTCATCCGACTTTGGTTGCAAACATCTTTCTTATGCATGGCATACCAATGTTTAAGAAAGGACAATTTGGGTTTTATCCCACACCACAACTTTATATGGTGTCATTTCAACGGATTATGATGGAGCTCTTTTCAGTGGAAAAACGGTAGTCTCTATAGCTTTTAATCTTTAAAATATAATGGCAGTTTTATGATTTACACCTTCGATCTTACCATGTCAAACAATGTTTAATTACATATCTCGAACGCTCCATACTCTTATGGTGTTTCGGGAAAAATGCAAATCCACGGAACGATTCCTTAAATTTTAGGTATTATGCTAAACTTGTAACTCAAATATCTTACTTTATGATCTTATCATAAACTATTTATATTCTTGTTACAATGATTTTGCACTTCATCTTGAAAGTCTTTGAACTTTTCAAATGTTTCATACTTCATCCTTATTAAGTAAATATTCATATATTCACTCAAATTTTCGGAGAAAGCATATGAAGTTGAAATCCATCGCTCTTGACTACACATAATGGACTTCGTACAACAATATGTACAAGTTCCAATAAGCTATTCATTCGTTCCTTTTTGGCCTATGAACGAAGTTTTAATTATCTCTAGGAAAGTTTCACAAGTGTCATGTGATCAAAAATCAAAAGACTCCAAAATTCCATCCACATGGAGTTTCTTCATGTTTTCTTTCCAATATAATTTAAACGGTGATGTCACTTACTAAGCGATCTTTCAATCAATTTGTCTTTCGACATTTTTAGCACTAGTTTTATGGATGTGATTTCTCCAACGAGATTTGTGAATCATCCATCTTTTATGGATTACGGCAATTATTTGAACAACCCTTTTGTTCTCATAATACCTGATAAAAAAAATCTTGAAGGCAAGCTTTGATGTTTAACGAGCAACACAATAACCCTTTATTTGTTCTCGATGAACATCATCACATATTCTTTTGCTAGTTACTTAGGCCATTGTAGTTCATGAATTGTGTTGTTTCGTATGACGATTCACACCAACAAATTCAGTATCAAATACTTAAGAACCACATTGTTTAATAAGCAAATAATATAACCATAACATGTATATCATCTATATACCTAAACTTAACAACTCTAGTCTTTTTCTTTTCTGCCATATATTTATGAGATTCTCTTTCAGTATTTATTTTCTGTTTGAAAGAATCTATCAACATTAATAGTGGAGTCATACATATGACACATAGTCCAAAGCGTGTATAATTAAATACCAATGTCTTTGGACTTGCACTTTGAAGTAGATCACCATCATCAAATGTTTGGTGTGCTTTCAAAATTCCATTCTTTAGTAATCTCTTGGTGTGGTAAATATTTTACCTACATCAAATATTCACCCTTATCATGGAATTATTCATGATCAAGCTACTTTTAGCTTATAAAGATGAATCGCGAGTATAATGTTGCTCTCCAAAACCTTTTGGCGGATTAGGACAACTAGTGTCTCCAACCTTTTGCAAATTCTCATCAAATATGAGAACATGACTTTTGCCATATTATACTCTATCATGTTGTAACCAAAACTTCGTTTCAGATATCACAATATCTTCCACACATCATGGTTTCTGAAACAACTCTTTCAGATCCTAGATAACCTTGATATTAAGACAATCCTTTGAATATCAATAATCATGGAGACAAACATGATACTCATACACTAACTCTTGGAATTGTCACTCTTGTTTTAATACCAATTATTAAACTTCATGGAGTAACCGGAACTTACTGAAAGTTTTGCAATAGGACTTTTAAACTTTAGATTAACACTTCAAAACAATACGATACCAGTTCGTAAAGTAACTAACCAGAATTCTATAGTTCTATCATCTCAATTAAAACTAAGCGCAAGGTGGTAAACGGATGCCAATGACTACAACAATTATGCAAATTCACTTTGATTTAATTTATGATAAATAGTGTTCAAATCATATTGCCGTTGAACTCCCACTCAAAACAATATCCCTCACATTGTTTTAGTGATCACACGAACCAAATCCACCACATCAAAACCGATCATCACGAGAGTTGATGTAGCTTCAATGGCGAACAATCATCATGTTCATCATATCTACTATATGACTCATGCTTTACCTTTCGGTGATCCGTGTTCCGAGACCATGTCTGTACATGCTAGGCTCGTCAAGATTAAACCTTAGCTTCCGCATGAGCAAATCTGGCTTGCTCACATTGTATACACTCGCAGAATCTAACACACCCGATCATCACGTGGTGCTTCGAAACAACGAGCTTTAGCAACGGTGCTTACTAAGGATGAACACTTTAAAACTTGAAATTGTGTGCTTGAGGGATCATCTTATAATGATACCGTCATGAACTAAGCAATACAAGATGCATAAAAGGATTAACATCACATGCAATTCATAATATGTGATATGATATGGCCTTTCTTCTTGTGCTTACGATCTCCATCTTCAAGCACGGACATGATCTCCATCATCACCGGTGTGGCGTTAAGGTCAATGGCGTCGCTTCATGGTTGTCTTCCACCAGCATCAACTATTACAACTACTTTGAATAGACACGCGGGTCTTAACAGAATTTAAAGACAACCATATGGCTCCTGCCGGTTGCCAACTTACAATAAGGAACATTGCATACATTATATATAATTACAATCATGGCCATATCACATCACAGCACACCCCTGCAAAACAAAGTTAGACGTCTCTAATTTTCTTTGCATGTTTTACGTGGTTTGGGGCTTTCAATAAGTGTCGTTCTAACTTACGAACAAGAACCACAACATTGATACTAGTATTGTCAATCACCCGTTGTAAATTGAATCTTAACTATGTTGGGATAAACAGGCACCCGCAAAGCCACTTATGCAATACAAGTTGCATGTCAAGCGTGGAGCAAGTCTCATGAACGATGTCATGTAAGGTTAGCCCGGTCCGCTTCATCCCACCATCCCGCAAGATGCAAAGTACACAAGAAGCAATCGACAACAAAAGCATCAACGCCCACAATGACCATCGTGTTCTACTCGTGCAACAGATCTACATATAGACACGGCTCTGATACCACTATAGGGGTTCGTAGCATGGAAAACAAAAAATTTCTACCGCATGAACACACAATCAAGATCTAATCTATGATCAAGCCAAGATCTATCTACTAGATTGTAGCAACGAGTCAACAGAGTACTAACCCTCAAAGATCCAAAGCGGTTAACGAGAGCAGATTCTCGTGGATGATGTAGTCATACACTTCTGATCTCAAGATCGCGTAGACGATCCTTCCGGCGCTGCGTTCCGGCAGCGCTTCCGCAGTCGGTCACACGTTCGGTACTCGATGAAGACCTTCCTCTCCCTTGTTCCAGCAGGCAGCGGAGGTTGTAGCACTCTCCTCGCGATTCCGGCAGCACGACGGCGTGGTACCGAAAGTAGAGGGGAGATCTCGCAGGGCTTCGCCTTAAGCCGGAGCGAGTATGGTGGACTATGAGAGAGCCTCGGTGATCTTAGGGTTTAGACGCACCAAGGAGAGGGAGCTAGGCCGGCGGCTAGGGAAAGGGGATTGCCCCAACTCGGCGACTTGGCAAACCCTAGGAGGCGGCGGCGACAATGGTGGAGGCCGGCAACTAGGGTTTAGGTTTAGAGGAGAGAGGTGTTGTGTACTTGGAGGGGCAGCCCTGCCCCTCCTTATATAGGTGGAGGGAGGCGCGCCAGGGGAGGGGAGTCCCTCCCCAACTCGGATCCCAAGTGGGCCGGCGGTGGAGGGGAGGAACTCCTCCCCAAGTAGGTTTCCTACTTTCCCTCCACCTTCCAAAATAGCCGTTTGACTTTTCAAATTGGCGTTTGACTTTTTCAAACTAGGATTTGATTAAACCCTTTATTTTGTTCAGCGATGACACCTAGTACATGATGCAATCATTACAACTTGGTATGACACATTCATGTACCCTTCCCCTCCGGAGTGTCGGACATTCCAGAACCTTCTAGAACATTCCCGATGAAAACACCGGAACCATTCTCCAACCCCGAAACAGGACTTTCCTTATATGAATCTTATTCTCCGGACCATTCCGGATCTCCTCGTGATATCCCGGATCCCATCCGAGACTCCGAACAACATTCGGTCTCTTACTCATCATTCCATAACTACTCAACAACATCGAATCCTTAAGTGTGTCTTCCTACGGTTCGTGAATTATGCGGACATGATCGAGACACTTCTCCGATCAATAACCAATAGAGGAATCTGGAAATTCATATGGCTCCCACATATTTCTACGATTACTTTGCGATCGAATGAACCACTTACATACGGTACCAATTTCCCTTTGTCTCACGATAGTTTACTTATCCGAGGTTTTGATCGTCGGTATCTCTGCATACCTAGTTCAACCTCGTTACTGATAAGTACTCTTTTCTCGTTCCCGTGATATGTGATCCCTTGTGAGTCAGTCACATGCTTGCAAGCTAATTGGATGACATTCCACCGAGAGGGCCCAGAAGATATCTATCCGTCATATGGATGGACAAATCCCACTCTTGATCCATGTGTCTCAACCCATACTTTCCGAACACTCAATGCCACCTTTATAACCACCCAGTTACGGTGTGGTGTTTGATGTCATCAAAGCATCCTTCCGGTGATGGTGATATGCATGATCTCATGGTCGAAGAAATTAGGTTACTATGTATCAGAAAGCTTATAGCAATTGAACTATTAAAATGACTTGATCTTTATGCTATGCTTATCTATAGGAGTATGTCCATCACATCATTCTCCTAATGATATGACCCTGTTGTTAATAACATATCTATGTTCATGATCAGGAAACCATGATCATATATTAACCAACAAGCTAGTTTAACAAGAAGCTTTACTAGGGACTCTTTTATGTTTACAAATCACACAAGTATTAATGTTTCCTGTTAATACAATTATAGCATGGTATGTAAACATTTATCATAAGTATGAAGATATGATAATAACCACTTTATTATTGCCTCTTGGGCATATCTCCAACAATATATTATATAAAATTGACATATTACGGAAGTAAATTTGAAAACATATCTACTAGTACCAATTTAGAGTCATAAATATTGCTATGTTTTTTATAAAGTTAGTCAAATTTTACAAATTTTGACTTAAGACAAGACTAGAAGTATACGGATACTAGTTGAATGCCCGTGCTTTGCTACGACACCTTCAATGTTTTTATCTTCAATAATTTTGTTGACACACATCATATACATGCAATGGACATAAAACCCAAACACATATACATAGAAAAAGACAGACGCATAGTACTGTAAATCCATTAGAATTCCATTTTGCATAATTTAACAACATATGCATATTGCGTGTCTTTTCCTGAAAGAGAAAGAATATAGTTACATTGAACAACAATGACTTATATCAATTTTCAATAAATCAAAAACTTCCCAAACAAAATAATCGATGAATATTTCACTACATGATCAGGCTATCAGGTACCCCGGAAGTCAAATATGAAGCCAATACAAAATGCACAGGTAGGTTCACAGTGTCCATTGCATTCCTCTTAGATCCTGATGGAGGATGGAGTGACTTGATCTTCACGGTGTCAATTGCATTCCTCTTTACAATGTCTATTGCATTCCTCTCAGATCCTGATGGAGGGTGGTATGCTGGAAATATCTACTCAATTATCCAAGACCACATTCTCAAAATTGAGACGCTCCTCAAGCTATAAAACAGAACTTCCAATAGAAACTGTAGGAAATGCACAGGTAGGTTCTCTTGAATAAATCACAATCGATGGCCCAAAACAGTGTCAATGTTCATAATATTAGTAATACCAGAAAGTGAGACTGTTGTACAAATATACATACATAATGCACAGTTAGCTTTGTGTTCAAAATTCTGAGATATAGCAATAGGAACAATACAGGGATAGTTTGGGATTAATAAGTATGGATGAGCACACATGGATCTTCACGATTTTTCCTAGCAATAAGAATACACAGTCGCCACCTTTGCTGACGATGTAAGATTCCATTTGTAGTTTGTGCTCTAGCATAAGAAAACAATAAATTCTAAACTAAAAGATACAATTATCGCTGGTCACACATAATTATAAAATACAGCTCTCTTTAAACATTGGCTCAATGCGTGCACATGCAAAAGCAAGGCTATATGTCAAAAAAATACATGTACAACTTTAAAAATTGTTTAAGCTTAGATCATCTACTTCAACATTGCTATGGTTTATTTGTAGTAGATGATGATGTCAACTGAACATATTCCATACTATGTATCTGAATATCTGTTGAAGCTCCAATCATAAAGATCAAAATGATGTTCCGTGTAATATCAACCAGCCTTTAGTTGTAATGAAATTAATTTGAAGTACCGTCACTCCTTCCTCATAGGCGGCTCACAACACAGACAGGTAAAACATTATCAGATCAACTCCTGTTGTATCTATTAAATTCACCTCATAACCCCTTGTAAATTAGAGAGAGAGAGAGAGAGAGAGAGAGAGAGAGAGAGAGAGAGAGAGCAGCTGTGTTTTGTATCACCTCAAGCAGAACAATGCAAGCGCTACGCTGTCTTCACAGATTTAACAAATCAAAATTTCTAGGCTACCCCATGTAGATACTTTACAGACTTCTTTCTATGTTACCCCATGTTAACCAATGGATTTAATTGATATATCCTATGGAGATTGAAGACCAAAAATAGATGCTTGATTATAGGTTATTCCTAACTTGTAAACTGGAAACTCGGTTGGGAATTGCATCAAGCATGTATCAGGTGTAACATTTGTAGCATATTTATTTTTAATAGAAGTGTGCGATGCTCCTTAAGTAGAACTCGGTTGGGAATTCCTTCATCTGTTCTTTGTTCTTTCGTTAGTTTTCCATCTAGTTTAATCTTCCTTCCCCTCGCCAAAGACAATATAACTTTATGGAAAATTATTAAAATGATGGTATTGATATACTTATACTTTACCTAGTCACACAATCTTAAGTAGAACTAACCTCTATAAAAACCAATGCATGTAAAAGTCGTAAGGTAGCACAAAAACCTAAAAGTAAATTTGCCAATATTAATGATCTGAGTTCAGTCTCATGAACAAGATGCACCAAAAATATACTTTTGGTATATACAGAAGAAGTCAGGCATGAGATAATGTGTTGGCTCTCTCCTACCCATACTGTAATGGACTGAATGAACAAAACATGAATTTGAAAATGCTGATGGCTCCTTATCCAAACTAAGTTGAGAACATTGTGCACTAAAATGGCGTAGGGTTCTATTCTTAAAGTACTTGTATGTAAACTAATTTGAAACAATAGGTTTGACGCTCTAAGTGTAGGGCCCTCACCCAATCAGATGTAGAAAAAAAGAAACACATTCATATAAAAAACCATGCTCTGGTGTATCATCACAACTTGACCACAAGAATGAATGAACATAACACCAAATCAGGGAAGGTTATAAAATGATTTACAAGGTCATATGAACTACATGGAGCGGGTGAATAAATTTTTGAAGAAGTGGGAACCTGACTCCAGAGAGACGCTGCCACCATTCTGAACAGTGACACTAGTGACAAGGCTAGTGTCAAGCAGTACCTGCAACAGCTAAAACAGCCGTCAGCTTCATGTTCTGAGCCATGGCGACAATGGCAAAGTCAACACTCTCAGCATTGATGATGATGGACTAATCGGTGTCAGAGTTGTTGCTCTCAATCGAAGCTTCAGAGCCACGCATGAAGTTGGAGGAGTAGACCTACACCTCCGAGGTCAAACTCGACACAGAAATGCCAGTAACCAACAATAGGATTTCACATATTCATAGAACATCCATCTCGGATGTTCAAGCAAGCTAGAACGAACATCTATATAAGTAAAGCAGGTAGACCAGTTCACATCGATCCCATCACAACGCAAGAAAAGCAAACCATCTTGGCCATGGCGTTCAACAAGGCACAAGTGTTAGTTGTCTTCACCCTGGGCTTGCTCTTCATGGCCTACATTAACTCTATTCATACATGCCTACACACATCTTGTTAACTACTCGTATATGTATTTAAAAGGAAAATCAATGGGTGTGTAAGCTCTACATGGTCAGTATAGCAAGGAAACCAGAATATTTTCCTCGGTGTACAAAAGTAGTAGAGGCGTATATACTTAAATTCTTCAGGAAAAAGTAAACAAGCATTGCTAGCAGGTGCTAACTGTAGTATCGATCTTTAGCATGCCAGATGTGTTAGAATATGTTTTACTTTTGGTATGGTGCATGGAGAAAATTCTTCCAAAATGGATTTATTTGTATTAAGATTTGTTGATCTACACATGCGTGGTTATTTTGGTCTGCTGTACAGGTCTATAACATACACAAACCAGGCAAAAGAGATGTGGGAGAAAGATACAAATACTTGACTTTTCTTGGTACATATGCAAGTATGCAACAATATTATCTTCAGAGAAAAGATGGGGCTACGGGAAATTTGCATACACGAGGGAAATTATACAGTATAAAAACATCAGAAGGTCTAAGACAAAGCATACCTAACATGTTTCCACCCCAAATTAAATATCATGTCGTTTAAGGCATATATTTTGCAGTGACAATAGGTAAAGTTCACATAATGACGGTAAGTGAGCATTACAACCACTTCCTATATGGTAACACAAAATGATGAGAAGAATAGTTTTATCCAAAAAGGATAAGAGTGAAATCCACAATGGACAGAATAAAATTGGACAGCTTCATCATAAGCACAATTTCAATTAAGTTGTATTCGGACTTGAGAGCGGTGACAGAAGAAGCTAAGTAAAACTCGATTTAGATCAAGAAAATTGACTCAGTTTAGCTAGGGAGAAATCGGGAGCAAAGAAGCCATGTAGTTCATTACCTAGCAAAACATACTGGTAGGTGAGGTTCATGGCGGCAACCGAGAGTAGGGAAGCCAGGGCACGCCCGCACTGCATGCTGTGTTCGCCACCGCCGACCATTCGAGTACGAAGATCCTGCCTCAAATCTCGTCTTGATAAACACAAGGCATGCAAAATTCAATATTCTGAGAACTCTACAGTTTTAGAGAAAACAAATAAAAAACGAATAGCCAGACAAAAATGGTAATCTAAATACATGCACAGATAAATAAGATGTTGAACTTATGAAGCTCTTCTAAAGCATGCGACACCTTGTTATGGCATACAGTATATACCTTGAGGATACAAAGTCAGATCATTGATCTGAAATCCGACCAAACCCTTTGTAGGCATGTGTTTTTACATGGCAACAAGAACGAAAATGTGATAGTATATGCGGTTAACTTAAAACTGATCATGCAGTTCCTATTTAAGAGCATCTTTATGACACAATTAGTATCAGTTTACCACAATTATTGAAAATTATAAATTCATGAGTAGTAGTATGACCAGAGGTGACTGGCGGTGAATTGGTGATGGCGAATAGTGTTGGAGTGGTGTCCGTAGATACTGAAATACACATACAATATATTACTGTAGTTTTCTTACTTTTCATGGACCTTTGAGTGTAGTCATGAATCACTCGCTGAAAACTATCAAACATCTACTTTAGTCTATTGCTTTTCTACAAAGAATTGCATACGAAATCAGCAAACCATATCGTTTTCCTATTTAACTATATAGACAATTTGTGGATCCACTGGAAACCTGAAGCTAGTAAAATTTGACCAGCACGGACGTATTATTGAATCGGCCACCATAGGCCAGCGCTGAAAGGGAAACCAAGCGCCGGCTTCTCACACCTTTGCTACAGCCAGCACAACCTTTTTTCTCAGAGACAGTTGGAGACGGAGGAGAGAGATAAAGAGAGGAAGGAAAAAGAGAAGACACTGGATGTAGATTATAAAATACCCACTACGCCTACGCACCATTAGATGCACCGCTGGGATTTCCATTGAGTCTGCTATTATTTTGTCCATCTGGCGATCCGCCGCCACTTCGATCGAGCGAGAGACCGGGAACTGGGAGGGATGTCGGTGGAGGAGGTTAGTTGGCACCGTGCTTTGGGGGGATTCCTGGCGCTAGAGATGGGATGATGTTGTGCCGCCTGCCCTAGTGGCCGGAAGACATGGATGTGCCCACGCGAGAAACACGAGGGGACGGTGGGAGAAGAGAAAATGCGTGAGGTAGGGGAGGAGAAAGAAAAAACCGGTAAGTGGCAACATACGTACCTTGCCCGTGGGGTGCTCTTGGGTCGCCAAAGGTGGGGCAACTGACCATCGAAGGCCCGACTGGCGGTGGGAGGGGTTGGGGTGGCCGGCGAGTTGGGTGACGAGGCAGCGGCGGTGCTACTGGTTTAGGAGGGGGAGAAGGAATCGAGGAATACCTACATAGATAAGACAGATGGGAGAGGGCGGCTGGGTGGGAAGACCATGCCATCCCAGTTCGTCGAAGGAGGGACCTGCAAGACCGCCTACGGATTTGGGGACTGGGGCCTAGGCACTCGTGCTGGACTGCCGCGGCGATCTCAGACCACGTCTCGGGCTTATGGCGCTCCGGAAGGAGGGCGTCCGCCTTGGACGTTCTCGGGCTGTTTGTGGTGGCGGGAGGGCGACCGGGATGGGAGCAAGATAGGAGGGGGTGCTGGCGGCGAGACGTTGCCTCCGTTCCGAGTTTAAGTTTCTACTTAGCGGTGGCAGATAGATGTAATTAACTAAGCCAAGTATTGAGAGACTCACGACATCATCGGATGTAGATTAGACGCTCAGAATTCTTCCAATGTTGTTTGATGATGACCTATGATCACCAACTCTCTTTTAATAGTAAAGAGAGGGAGTAGTTACCTATTGTGTTGATGTAAGTTCATGTGCTACATGGTAAGCTCATCATATTTGAAAGAGATCGATGCATCTTATTTATGTGTGCAATAAGAGAAAAACATAAAACAACTAAATATCCGATGGTTGCATCCGCCGAAAAACCCGATAAGCAAAGGAAAATGATACGTATTATCCAGGGGATAAAACATTTTTATCCTCCAGGTCACGTCGCTAGCATCAACTGAACGGACTGCGCGTCTTCATCTACCTTGTCTTCAACTGCACATACCGCGTCTCCACTGCCTCCTCTACTACGACGCCCCTTCGGCTGCTGCCGCACGCCACCGCTGCTGCGGCGCCTCTCCGCTGTTGCCGCCCACCTCCGCTGCCGCCGCGCGCCTCCGCTGCTGCCATGCGCTTCCGCCGCGGCACTCCCATATGTTCCACCGCTCGCGGGCAGTCCAACCTCACGACTCGCTGGTCATCCTTCCAGCGGCCGAGTCGCTCCCGACATCCCTTTCCTCCTAGTTTCCTCCTCCTACCGCCATGGCCTGCTCGCATAAGTAGTGTTTACTACGACTGATTTTTGCTACCATCAACATGTGAATTTGCTATAGACGGCAGGGATCGTTGCTACCGAAGACACACGTTGATTTGCTTCTCTAGATTTACCCTTTTGGGAATTTTTTGCTGAGATAGGGATTTGGTACATATCAATAATGCTACAATATCACGGTATTTTTGCTATAACTATTTTATAATCTTGCTACAATAGCATAAAGATGTTGCTACGTGATCTCCGACAAGGTATCCGGGGAGCTCTCCCGGCGAAAAGTTTCCGGCGAGTGTCAAACGAGGTCGGTTTCTGCTATATTAGCATATTTTTTCTGCTACCACCATTATCTGATTTTGCTATAATAGCATAAAACTTTTGCTACGAGGTCTCCGACGAGGTTTTTTTCGGCGAGTCTCCGGTAATATTTTCCGACGAAGTCGGTTTTGCTACATTAGAATATATTTTTTACTACAAGGTCACCGACGAGGTCTTCGGCGAACTCTCCGGCAAGGTCTGATATGTCTGTTTTTTTTTCTAACCCGAACCTTTTTTTGCTACATATAGCAAAAGCGAACAATGTTATAGCAAACTCGATCCGTTTATAGAAAAAACATGATTAGACCTTGTTTTAGAGACACGTAACGGCCTAGAGACCCAGAAGATTAGGGAAGTTATCCCGGGGGACGCCTAGCGCTATCCATAAGCAAAGCGGATGTAAATTTTGTCTAACACATGTGACTCAGTTAGCAAACGGGCCGTGGCCTAAATTGTCGGCTGGCCAAGCCCAGCTCGACACTTCTAGGCCGGCCCGAAAAACCGAGGCAGTCTACCGAACGCGCCCTTAGCAATCGGGAAAAATTAAGAAGACGCACCCAAAAGATTCCACGCTACAGTCCACCATCCATGATGTTCGCCTCCTTCTGCCGGCGGCGGCTCCTCCTCCTCCTCCGCATCCGCAAAATCCCCGGCGAAGGCACAAGCCTCCTCCAGTCCATCTCCATCCCTGGAGCCATCCATCTCGCCCACAGCTACTCCTCAACCGCCGTCGCTAGTGTACCCAACTCCGCATTCTGCCCAGCCACCGTCTCCTATCTCATCTCTCGCGGCTTCTCCCCCACCGCCGCCGCCGCCACGGCCGCCAGTCAAAAGATCCGTGTCGTTTCGACCGACAAGGCAGACGCCGTGTGTGCCCTCCTCACAGACTATGGTTTCACCGACGCGGAAATCGTCCGGACCGTGCGCAGCGCCCCGACGATCCTCATCATCGATCCCGAACGGATCCTCCGCCCCAAGCTCGACTTCTTGGCCTCCTTCGGCTTCGAGCCCAGAAAGCTCGCCACCGCGCCTTTCCTCCTCGTGCGCAGCCTCGAGAAGCACATCGTCCCCTCCATCCAGTTCATCCGCGACATCATCGGCAGCGACGAGAACCTCCGCATCGGCTTCTCCCGCGTCCCCCGGGCCCTCATGGCGGACGTCGACAAAAACATGCGCCCCGTCGTGGAAGCCCTCCGCCGCTGCGGCCTCACCGATGCGGCCATTTCGAAGCTCCTCGTCATCCAGATGGGTGTGCTCATGACGTCGCCGGATCGCATCTGCGAAATCTTCGAGGAGCTCAAGGCCATCGGTATGTGCATCTCGGACTCGCGCTTCCTGTACTGCGTCCGTGCGATGTGCTGCATTAAGAGGGGCACGTGGCGGCGGAAGCTGGCATTGTTCCAGAGCTTCGGGCTGTCGGAGGCTGAGGTGGTCAAGGCCTTCAAGACGCAGCCCATGCTATTTGCTTTCGCCGATGAGAACACAAAAAAGAAGGTCCGGTTCTTGCTGGACGAGCTGAAGCTTGGAATAAGTGATGTGATTGCGCAGCCTGTGTTACTATCTTATAGCTTGGAGAAGTGCATCATGCCAAGGTGTGCCGTGCTGAGTGTACTGATGAAGGAGGGGAAGATCCAGAGAGATATCAAGTTGGTTCAGGCATTGCTCGGTAATGCGAGGGTTTTCTCGACCAGATATGTAGTGAGGCACGCTGATGATGTGCCTGATGTTGTTAAGGCCTATGAGGGTAAGATCAAATTTGAAGGATTCTGACATGACCGGTGATTTATCATCCAATAGGAAGGTCTTTAGAATACTATAAATTCAGGATTACGCTTATGTATCCAGTGCCACAAATGTTAAAGATAAAGTCATGATACATCATTTTAACACTGCTTCAGAGAACAATTCTGCACCATTGTAGCCCATGGTATATGCTCAACTGTTCTGTATCATCTCCTTGTGTAATTTAGCGGCTGCCATTAGCGTCCTGTGGCCTATTGAACTGCAGAATCATGGTAGATGCTGTACTGTTCTCCAGGTTCCTTTATATGGTATGTTCAACTGGTTCTGCTAATTTATGTTTTTTAGATCGATTATTCCAACACATTTCAAGTTATAAATGTTACAGCGTAATGAACTCAGTGTTGATGCTTATATCGTACTCTATCCACTACCCATCTGAAGTCTTTGTGGTTCTTTCCAATATATGAAGTCGCCGCGTTATCTAGAGTAGAGACTTCTAGTACTTCTTCCTCTCCCTAGATGTAATGCTCATGTGCACGAACTAACCTCTCTGTGTAGGTTAGGTCCATGGTCGAAGTGCAAAACTTGTGGTTCCGTGGAAAAAAAAACTGCTTATGTGGCTGAGATGAAGTTGCTATTTGATTTAAATGTTGATCTGTCCGTGCAGAGTGATATACATATGCAAAAGTCTATTCTAGAGTGACAGTCCCTATTTTTGAGCAGTGACCCTTGCTCCTACAGTTGCATTGAATCAACTGCATGAAAAACAGTTCTGTGGAAAATATAGAAGGGAAAGCTAGTAAAAAAAAAGGGATTGGCTGCATCCATTATCAGACACAACACTAAACTTCTCTTTGCTTGCTCTAGATTGCCAAACGAGTGCATAGTTTCCAAAGTTTCAGTATTAAGACAGCAGCAGAAGACTTAATATCATCTTGGGCATATATATCAATGTTGGACCTGATCGAGGGCAGGATCGAACGAGAAACGGGGAGTTCGAAGCTGTGGTCTGGGCAGACCTAACACTGATCTGGCATCTGTTAATTTGCCTGTTGGGATGGGATCTTCATGAATGTTCAGAAATTTGATGTTCGGTTTGATCCATCCGATCTTGTTATGTAATGACACTGTTCATTTCACCAAGCTTCTGTTCTATCTACGAATTTCCGTCATTCATGTTATGGTCTTGTGTACTTTCCAGGCCCGTGACTTGATTGCATCAAGTCAGTTACCATCTGAAACTGAAAGTACAGCAGCATTTTGGAAGATTCAGATGACCCGCTGATGAGCCATCTGGATGCTGCTACTCGTCAGTGCTACGAGTCCATGACTGAAACAGACCATTGCTCATGTTATGGAAATGCAGCAGAAATAATAATTGCTCTGGTGGGAGTTTTTTTGTTCCATCTCCTGTAGAAATAACATGAAAGGCCAGAGAGAGGTGGATCTAGATGTTTGTTCAGCTGAAGCCAAGGCGAGCAGAGCATGCATACGCTAGGGAGAATTTGGGAAATCACTGTATACTATAGCTAATTTGAGTGTCACGAGCATTGCAGACAGGATTTCTAATTTGTTGCCGCGGTGCCTGTTGGAGTGTTGAAGCATAGCTGATCCCACGACATCCTTGAGGGTAGGGTTGAAGGTGCAGGCCCCGCTTAGGCCCGCAAAACGGGATTGTTAGTATCAATTGTACTGCATGCACATATTAGAACCGCTCTACAAATTATACTACACCTACATGAGCTGAGCCTGAATCTTTGCCCGCAAACCCGCCCCGCTTGCAACCCTACTTGAGGGTAACTTAGCTCTCACTGAAGAGAAAGGGTTACTTGATCTTGTGTGGGGTGGTTTGGTTTAACTCCATGTGCTGGTATTAGGCACAAGAAGAAGGAGAGCACCGAGAGGAGACCGCGGCACATGTGCAAGAGGAAAGGACTTAACTAGGAGGTAATAACATTGGGCATATGACAGTTCTGAATCTCATCGTTCTCACTCTGTGCTTCTTCTGAACATTGATGTCTCCACGGCTGCTACAAACTGTTACTCTGAGGACAGCTTGTGAGCCCGTCATATGCACAAGGCTTGGCAATACTTGACTGGTGACAATGGTGCACAGGCATAGAAAAGAAAACGATCTTACCTTGTGAACAGTGCCTCGTGTGAAAACTTTAGGAAAAGGCTAGCACATGTGGCGGCTGAATCAAATTACCATACCAGGAAGCAGGGCACTACCATTGATAATGCTAAATTGCCAATGTTTAGTGCTGTTGTTACTGAATGAGAAAAGGGCTGCACGTGATCTAAACAAATCCGAGTCACCTATCCCGGACGGAAGAAGCACGAAGCTGCAGCTCGCTGGAGACATGTTGCTAGTTTCTCTAGCCTCCAGGAGAGCTCAGCGCAGAAGAGACTGCAATTCCTATTTGCCGCTCTGTGCAGCACAACATGCTCGACCTGCCCGAAGGATGTCCCCCAAGAGCTGGGCCCATCCAGCGTTTTTCTTTTTTCTCTATTTTTATGACTTCTACAAAAAATTGTCCATGTGTAAAAAGTTGTTCATAGCAAAAAAGTGTTGATGGGGTTAAAAATATTCGGATTCGAAAAAAAATCCCAGAAATGGAAAAAAATGTTCACCGGATCCGAAAAAATATTTCATGGTAGGTTTAGAAAATGTGCATGGAATTTTTAATGCAATAATGTGTTCAATTTTATGTAAGGACCTGTGTAGCACAATTATAAGTTATTATTGCACCTCAAAACCAATATCACTAATATCAGTATCCAAATGGACGAGGGCAATTTGTTTCTTGCTCCATAGGCATCGTTCGACGTGCCACATGAACATTTAGGTCTTTAGTCTTGCTTAGTCTTTCTAATACCTAAACTATACATGCTTGATAGGGCCACATGCCGTCACATGCTGTGGTAACAAATAACAGAAAAAACCTAAATTGAAAGCTTTTTAATTTAGATTCTTCTACAATTGGTTGATGGGTTTTGTCTTTATTTTCAGTCATGTCATTCTTTATTAATCTCTATGGAGCTGGGACACTTCGAGTTTTTTTTTCTTTTTGACTGGCCCAATACTCCATGAGCCAAGAGCCATCAAGCCCATCATATTACTGAACATAGCATCAACTCAATTTTCTTGATTTGGGCATCCTTAGGCCGGGCCGGGTATCCTACCATACTACGAAAAGCCTGGGCCTGGTCGAAATAGCAAAATAGAGGTATTTTATTATTTAAAATACTATTTGATCATTTTTTGGGTGTATAAAATACATTATTGCACCTGTTTTTGCAAAAAGTGTACTACTTTTACTGTATTTTTTGGTTTTTTGGCTTTCGGGCTAGGGTTCATGCAGAAAAGTGGAGACCAAGTCCGACCTGAACTAAGGCTTTCAAGTCAGGCCAGGCTGCCCATGTCTTTGCATATATGTTTCGATGGAACATTAATTGACTAGAATAGTATTTCTATTGTAGTACTGCAGCCTTACTTGGTCTTTAAACTTTTTAAGTTGACCATCTTTCTTAGTCTAACAATTTATGATCTCTTTTTTCTTTATAAATTTCCTTACTCGGTGTCTTTATATACTCTCCTCCGATGAATGTATATTGAACTACAAATAAGGCCACATGTTTAAAAAATGGGAGGCAAACTCTGTCACAGCCTCTGAGTCGCAAAGTAAATTATTTTGAAGAACAAGTTTAAAAGCATGTATATATAGTGACCACATAGGGTTTAATGAAAATGTTGGAGCTGGAAACATTTAGAGAATCTCCACAAAAAGAACATTTAGGGAAATTCTGATAAACATTTATTTCTGATGGGTTGAGCTAGTTCTACCGCTATACCTACCGGGAACATCTCGGCTGGTGTTATTGTTCATAACCATGCTTCAGTTGTTTTCATTCTGATGCTTCAGTTGTTCACAGATGCAGGGACGCCAAAGAGGCTGAAGCTCGCGCCTGCGTTGCTGGCGTAAAGCTGCTGAACGCATCATCCTGGAACCGGATAGTGTTACGGTGGTAAAGAACATCAGACAAGGCAAACGCCTGGAAAAAAGCTGGCACGTCTATGAAGAGGTCAGTCAATAAACAAAACTACTCTTGAGAGCTTTGCTATTACTAAGAGCGGAAGAGAGTGTAATAAGCCTGCTCATGAGCTAGCACAATGCGCTTCTAGATAGGGATTTAGTCAAACGTGTGAGGCATTTTATCTGTGATCTGGTTGTAGAAAACAATGTGAACTACTTCCCTGATAATGAATAAAATTCACTCTTCCCTCATAAAAAGAAATATTTATAGAAGTTATGAGAAGAACATTTATCTGCCATATTATCTGCCACTTGCATGCTCTTGCATGGGCATTTTCCGCTCACAGTTTCATACTCTGCACTCAAAACTACATCGGCCTCCTCAAAACAGGCATACGCCCGGCTATATAAATATAGCAACCACGATTGATACCGTTGCTGGGCCAGACAGCACAACGCCCAAAACAAACAACAAAGAAAATATAAGAAGAAAAAGAAGAGAAAGCAAAGCCGACAATAGTGGCTCAACGAAAATCGAGGATAGCCCGCAACCGCTGCACGCTCCACGAATTACCACCATGCTTCTAGCACTCCGATGCATCACGTACCAAGCAGCACCTCCAAGAAGGAAAGCGACGACCACGATGCTGCTGCCCGGACTAGTCCTAGGGTTTCCCCCGATACGCTACAGGAGATGGGAAAGAGGTACACCCGACGCCCTTCAAGAAGGATGACGACACCCGCAGGCGTCACCGCGTCGGTGTCAAGATGACAAGGATTTCTCCCGACCCCTAAAGAAAAAACCACACTCCCGGATGCTTCGGGAAGCTCCACCATACACGCCATCCACCAGCACGCGCCACCACGGTCTTGGAGGTACCATCGTCATCTCACCGTGACCCACGTTGTGAGGCTGGTAAAACCGAAAAGAGGGACCATCGGCGAGGGTCGGCAGTACAGCAGCATGCAGGAGGGAACTGCCTCCACCGCCTACAAGCGGTAGCCGACTGGATGCAGCAGCAGGGGAAAACCAGGCCCTTCCTGACCTGGCCGAGCCCGCATAGGCGCGTGAAGCCCCGCCGCCGCACTGCAGCAAGGGTGCCACCATCATCGCCAGCCCCGACCCTAGTCCCTACACCTCCGTTCACCAGAAGCTCCACCCACTGCAGATCCCCGCCGCCAAGAGGCCGCGCTGTCACCATCGTGTTCACCCAGGCATGCCGGACCATCGTCGGTCTGAGGTACACCGCGTCACGCACCGGAAAGGCGCCCAACATTGCGCCAGTGGTGTAGGGTTCGCAACATAGAAAATAATTTTTTTTTACGATGGGAACAACTATGTACCAAGATCTATCTACTAGATACAAGCAACGGGTGGATATACATCCATAGAATACATACCCTCGAAGACCGAATAGCGTTAACGAGGTTGTACTCCTGGATGATGTAGACGAACGCTTGCCGATCTCAAGATCGTGATGAAGTCCATCTGGTCCAGCCGGTCCAGCATGATCAAGTCCAGCACCTCAAAGCAGTGGTGCATCCGTGATCGCACACACGTACGGGTACCCCGACAACCTCCGCGCCCTCGCTCCAGCGAAGCAGCGGAAGCAACAAAATCTTCCAGAAAAGCCACCGGGAACATGTATCTCGCTGATCCGAGACTATAGGGAAAATCTAAAGGGGGGAGAGAGATCCTTCGCGAGGAGGTGTGCTTTGAGAGGATGAGAGGGGGGCCTTTTATAGGGGAGAGGGGGGCACCCAAGGGCCATGGCGCCCAGCCATGGGGGCTGCCCCCACCTCTTTCACATTCATGTGGGTGGAGCTCCCACTCAAAATGAAAAGCCTCCACTCCCATAAAAGAGCCTCCACTCAAAAATCCACTCACATGCATTAAATTTTCACCAAATTTAATGCAAGCTCTCATTTAAATAAAACTCTTTTATTTATTTATTCAGAATTTTATTAATTACTTTAATTAACAAAAATTCACATAAAACTCCTTACAACATTTCAATTTCACATGCAGAACCAGTTTCAGCAATTTCAACCAAAACAGTTTCGGTGTCTAGTGAAATAAATTCCTGCGCTTTCCTTTTTATTTCTCTGGCATATCATTTGCTCTGAATGGTGTCGGTATCTCTTAAGTGTGTCACCCTACGGTTCGCGGATAATGCAGACATGATCGAGACCCCTGTCCGATCAATAATCAGCAGCGGGACCTGGAGATCCGTACTGACTCCCACACATTCAACGATGACTTCTGTGATCGTTTGAACCTTTTACGCTAGTATCTTAATCCCTTTGTTTTACGATATATTACATGTCCGAGATTCTATCATCGGTATCTCCAAACCTAGTTTGATCTCGTTACCGACATGCACTCTTTTCTCGTTCTCGTGATATAACATTCTAGTGAACAAATCATTTGCTTGCAAGCTAATCAATGTGATATCACCGAGAGGGCCCAGAGTATATCTATCCGTCATCGGGATGAACAAATTCCACTCTCGATCTATGAACCTCAACATAACACTTTAGTAGTTCTGAAGCCATCTTTATAATCACCCAGTTACGGTGTGACGTTTGATATCATCGAGAAACTCTTCCGGTGTTAGTGATTGACATGATCTCATAGTCTAAGGATTAGGATCACTTCGTAAGTTGTTATAGCAATATAAACTCAATGACTTTGATCGTAATGTTATACTTCGGATGAATGTTCATCACATCATTACACTAATGTTGTGATCTCGTTATTAACAACATCGAATGTCCATAATCAGGAAATCTTGATCATCTTGTTAATCAACAAGCTAGTTTATAAGAGAGGCATAACTAGGAACTTCCTTTTTGTTTATTAAACACACATGTATTAACGTTTCCGTATTAATACAATTATAGCATGCAAAATAAACATTTATCATAAATAAGGAATACGATAATAACCACTTTATAGTTCACAAAAAAAACCCGATAATAACCACTTTATTATTGCCTCTCGGGCATATTCCCTTCAGGTGGTTCAATCGAGGAAACTAACACCCGGTCTAGACCCGCCTGATCTAGACCCCGCCGAGGATCGGGATGTAGGGCGGAATGAGCCATGGTAGGGGGTGCCAGAAGTCACCAGATCTCGGCCCGCCTGGCCTGGATCTAGAGTCAACAGAACCCTACAGGCCCAGATCTGGGCCACACTACCTATGTCTCCTCCACGCCGAACCGGCCGCTGCCTCCCACACCCAAGCCGGCGAGCTCCTCCATCGACCCGACGCCGCCCACCGCCGGCGCGCCTCACCTCCGGCCGACGGGGGAAGCTCCACCCCACGACCGCGCCGCCCCTTCACCCATCACTGCAAAGAGAACCGCCCATGGACCACGCCGCCCTCGGCCCTCGCCGCCCGCGCCAGCAGCCGCTAGCCCAGGCACGGCCGCCACCACGCCGCCCGTCGCACCGCCGCTGCAAGCAGCGCCGCCGCCATGGCCCCCGACGCCAACGCCATTCCCTGGCCCAGAGGGACGCCCCCGTGTGCACCCCGCCGAGAGAGAGGACGAGAGGGCCTCGCCGCCGCCGGTGGCGGCGAGGGAGGGGGAGGGGAGACGGAGGCGGCGGCCGCGAGGGATTTGGGTTCCCCCTATCGCCACGCGGGGGCGACGAGGGGGGAGGGGGAGTTCTTTTTCTGTCTCGTCAAACTACATCAGCCTCATAACATTCACAGTTTCATACTGCAGTTGCAAGTTTTACTTCATAGCCCAAAGAATCCTAGCAATACCGTGGAAGTTTCGCGTAGGGTATACATGTACACCACCACCATCCACCTGACTTACGCCTCACTATCAATATCTCGGCCATCTAACTTATTTGGTCGACTTGGTTCGATACCTTTCTTTGTTTGAATCTATCGATATTATGGATGAGAGCCCAAATTGTTTCATGTTTGTGTCGCTAGAAGGAGAAGACTGAACAATGATTTCCTAAGATGGACTTTCGCTCAGTTGTCCTTTCCACTAGAACTTCCCTTTAGCGGTTCTGTTTTGTCTGATGGACCTGCCGTGCAAAATATTTGGTTTTTTCCTGAACTCATGAATTATCTCTTTAGTCTTTCTTAGTCTTTCTAATTCCTAAGCTATATATATAGATGTGCACCGTTGAATGAGGCCACATGCTTTTAAATTGGATTTCTTGTACAATTGGTAGTTGGATCTTATCCTCGACTTTCAGTCATGTCGTTCTTTATTGGTCTCTATACAGGTGGCAACAGTTCGAGCTTGATTGCTCTTGGACCAAAATTCCATGACCAAGTTGCAATTGATCACATCTTATTAATGAACACAACATCTACAAATCCCGATATAATCTGAATCAGCATAATTTGTTTGCAGGGCCACGTTTGGTGCAACCACATGAGACCGGTATTTTACTGTAGTGTCAGTTGGTCTTTAAACTTTGTAAGTTGATCATGGCCACAATAACGTTTTACACCGCATGGTAGTATAAATAAGCCACGGTAGTTGATGGATAAACTTCATAATGTTTTGTCACCAAGTGAAATCCAAAATAAATATTCCAGATATCTATTTCCATAATTTTGAATGCATTTTATATGTTTGAGAGTTACTCACATAAACGGTTTAACTCCCTCAAATTGTATTTTTCTGTTCGTTGGTACTTTTTTATGGCATGTAAAACCATGTACGTACTCTTTAGGTATCTTTCGGCAATATATTCTGCCAGACAAGCTGAAGAGAAAAGATATGACGAGCTTCCGGTCATGCACGATGATCTTCAACCATATGGATAACATTTTTTTCACATTATGTTAATCTATGGATCATTAGACGTAGCTAACTCAACAACCAATATGCAAAATGTGCATATGCTTATGACTAGCTAAGTTCGTCAAGCATAACAAGGATCTGAAATTAGTGCAGCGACATGCACATGCCACAACATTTTAATATCAGGAGTCAAGCAAGATTATCTCTAGTTAGGTTAGGCAATGCATATGCTAATCTCAGCAGGATATTAGGCTCTATAAATTGCCACATTAGCTCCATTCATTTGCACACACACAAGACACAAGCATCCTATCTTTCTTAGCCGAAGCTTTCAACATATCCTAGAGCTAGCCATGGCTGCTACGAACCCATCCTACTACCAGAGTGGTCTTTGCCAAGAGATCAAGCAAAAGGACCATCACCTCCACTTGTACATGTTCCAGCACGTCCAATCAACAACGGGTGCAAACCAACTAGTGATTGTGAGCCCACCGAATACTAGTTTTGGTGTCACCGCGGTTAATGACTGGACCATATGTGATGGTCCGGATGAATCCACCGCAAATATTTTTGCACGAGCTCGGGGCTTTCACATCTCCGATGGTAAAGCTGATACCAACTGGTTATTCTCCCATAGCATTGTGTTCACTGATGCCAGGTTCGACACTATCTAATAAAGTTGCTCTTCTGCGCCATATATACACATATGTTTTATTTCATACTAATTAACTTTCGCTATCTTTATTTATGTAAATTCTGGCCAGGTTTAAGGGGTCAAGCCTTAAGGTTCTCGGAGATTTCGCCGGCACAGATAGTGAATGGGCAATCGTGGGTGGAACAGGAGAGTTTGCCTTTGCAAATGGTGTTGTAACGGCAAAATTAATCCGGTCCCCGCCAACTGGTACCGGGGGCACTTGGGAGCTAAATATTCTTGCTTTCTCCCTCTGCATCCCAAAGCAGGTGAGATACAATTATTTCCATGATCTCTTACTAAGCTATGTACAATCCTTGCAAGTTATTTTATGAATTACACATATATGCATGAGATGTCTAAACCAATATGTTGCGCCATAACCTATGTGCAGACCCCTGTCACTAAGTTGGGACCTTGGGGTGGGAACGAGGGACCGCTTGTGATATCATCCCAGAACAACCACACTCCCTTCAAGGTGTGACAATTAAATGCGTGGATGTGATTAACTCGGTTGCTTTCTCCTACACCAATCAAGCTGGTGAGAAAAAAACTGCAAGACCATGGGGTGGTGATGGTGCACTTACTATCACAGTAAGTGATTTGGGGTTTTACTATGTTATGTCAATATAATTTATCCATTCTAATGTATGGTATATCTTACTCTCAAAGACCCTTTACTTGCTACTGTACCTGTAGCCATGTTGAAACACAATATATTGTACAAACATGTAGTTGTATATAATTTGTTGTTTTCCTTCAATGCAGGTCAACCTTGCTCCTTTGGAGACTATAACGCAAATTCAGGGAACAACTGGTACAGTTGGAGGTGACACTGTTGTCACGTCACTTACTTTGGTCAGCAACCTCCGAGCGTATGGGCCATTTGGAAAAGCAAATGGTACTCCTTTCAACACCCAGCTGTCAGTCGGTAATATAGTCACGGGATTCTATGGACGCGCTGGTGGATCTGTTAATGCGTTGGGTGTTTACGCGTGCCCTAATTAGCACACTGCAATTGTTCATCACGGACCATTTATGCTTTCCTTCATTCCAACAATAAATCAGACATGCTATTGTCCTAGTCCTCATGTCATGTACTACCTTTGTAACTGGCTTCATTTGCTTGATTTTGAAAAAAAATGTTACGAGAGATCAAAGATAACACGTTCTCTTTCTCTTGTGTAAAATATGTGCAAAAATGATGGTTGTTTTCTTTGATATATATGATACACATCTTTGTGAAGTGCATATGCTCTACCCTGGCCGCAAGACAAGGAAAAACCAAATTGTGTAGATAAACTTGCAACAAATATTAAGAATTGCAATGTGGTGATGGTTACTTGGATTTGACACAAATGTATGACTTTTATCATAGAAGGCTATTTGTTTTGTATTTATATTGATTCGTCCTCATAGGTTAGTTACTGGAAACTATTTCGTTATGTTTTGTAAGATTATTTTGTAATTGCTTAAAATAGATGAAGAAATAAACCTCTAAACTATTTTAAAAATATTTAAACTATTCATTCATCCTACGATAGAATATATATATATATATGTGGGTGGACAATGGATGTTATATGACTCAAAAAATATGATCAAACAACGTTCATACACATCATTTCATTGATGAATAATGTTTCCCCATCCCTCACCATCTCCTTCCTCTCTTCCTTTGGATCTCCAAACTCGGCAGATGCCCACCGGTAGAGGCGGCGTGGTAGAGGTGACGATTAGGGTGCCCTCTAGTGACCTCCACAGCTGATCCCCTTCCTATGAACACATGCTCCATCTTGGACGTCTTACTCCACCGCTCCTACATGCTCGGAGATGCAGGGAACCCGACCATAGGCTTGCAAGCAACCCTTAGGGCAAAGACGTTGTTGAGATGAAGTGAGAAGGAGGCGGGATGGCATCAGAATGCAAGAACAAGGGCTTGGTTAGGCTTATACAAAGTTAGCGGGATGGTACGTGTCACTCGAAAGTCGGAACCATGCAAGGCCGCCATAATGTAGACGCCACAACAAAGCAACGCCTAACGACCATAATGCCCCATTTCTTAGGCGGCTTTATGTTTTGGAGTAGATATAGTCAAATACTCATCAGCCGTATAAAAGACCAAGGTCGCTCCTGGCAAAGCGACAACGCTGGCGGGCAAGCTCAAAGGCTATCGAGGATATCATGCCAATGAAGTTTGGAGTATTCTGACTTCTCCAGTTCAGTTATGTTAGCAAACCAACAACCATATTGGTTACCGCCGCCATCGGTTTTCCGAAAGGCTTAAGTATAGTTATATGTGCAAAGTTGTGATCCGAAACTGATACTCAAATGAGGTTGCTTAAAGTTGTGATTTTTAATTGTGGAAGCTTTTTAATTTAGATTCTTGTACAATTGGTAGAGAGCTTTTGTCTTTTCATTTTCAGTCATGCCATTCTTTATTAATCTCAAAGTCACGGGAACAACAATTATTATACCGTGATCCGATCAACCCCAACAGTTCACGGGTGCAGCAAAGCGTGTAAAAAATTCTAGTACTTATGACTAGCTCTCGTGGTCCCGTGAAAGTCTGCTTCTAGTTCATTTGGAAAATAGTTCAAAGTTTGGGCCAAAAAGGCAGAACTAGAAGCAGAACTTTCGTGGGATGCCACTTTCAACCCTAACTAGCTCCAATCAAAGTATTGTGGAACCATGAAAAATATTAGGTCAAACCATATTACATAGCAGACACGGCTATCATCTACTTCATCAACATAGCTGGCACTTATTACTTATTAGAGGTTGTTGAAGGGAATATGCCCTGAGAGGCAATAATAAAGTGTTTATTATGTGTATTCCAAGTATATGATAGATGTTTATTTTGCATGCTATAATTGTATTAATACGGAAACGTTAATACATGTGTGTTTAATAAACAAACAGAAAGTTCCTAGTTATGCCTCTCTCATAAACTAGCTCGTTGATTAACAAGATGATCAAGGTTTCCTGATCATGGACATTGGATGTTGTTAATAACGGGATCACAACATTAGTGTAATGATGTGATGAACATTTATCCGAAGTATAGCATTACGATCAAAGTCATTGAGTTTATATTGCAATAACAACTTACGAAGTGATCCTAATCCTTAGACCATGAGATCATGTCAATCACTAACACCGAAAGAGTTTCTTGATAACATCAAACGTCACACCATAACAGGGTGATTATAAAGATGGATTCAGAACTAATAAAGTGTTATGTTGAGGCTCATGGATCGAGAGTGGAATTTGTTCATCCCGATGACGGATAGATATACTCTGGGCCCTCTCGGTGATATCACATTGATTAGCTTGCAAGCAAGTGATTTGATCACTAGAATGTTATATCACGGGAACGAGAAAAGAGTGCATGTTGGTAACGAGATCAAACTAGGTATGGAGATACCGATGATCGAATCTCGGACATGTAATATATCGTGAAACAAAGGGATTAAGATACTAGCGTAAAAGGTTCCGACGATCACAAGAAAGTCATCGTTGAATGTGTGGGAGTAAGTATGGGTCTCCAGATCCCGCTTCTGATTATTGATTCGAGAGGGGTCTCGATCATGTCCGCATTATTCACGAACCGTAGGGTGACACACTTAAGAGACACCGACATCCAATTGGAGCAAATGTTTCATGCCGAAAGAATAAACAAGCGCAGGAATTTATTTCACTAGATACCGAAACAGGTTTTCGGGTGAAATTGCATAAAGTGGTTATGCATGTGAAATGGAATTCTAGCAAGGGGTTATTTGTGAATGTTCGTCATTAAAGTAATTGACAAAATTCTGAATAAAATAAAAGAGTTTTATTTAATGAGAGTTTGCATTAAATTTGGTGGAAATTTAATGGGAATTTGAGTGGACTTTTGAGTGGAGGGAATTTAAAGGAATTTTGTGAGTGGAGTGTCCACCCACATGAAGAGGGGAGGGCAAAGGGGCAGCCCCCATGCGCCGGCCACCCCCTTGGGGTTCCCCCCTCCTCCTATAAAAGGAGCCCCCCTCCTCACTTGTCTCACACACCTCCTCGTGAAGGATCTCTCTCCCTCTCTAGAATTTATCCTCCATGGTCTCGGACTAGCGAGATACATGTTCCCGGTGGCTATTCGGCAAGAAAGAGTTGTGCTTCCGCTGCATCGCTGGAGCGAGGAGGCGGAGGTTGCTCGGTTCCTCGAACGTGTGTGCGAGCACGGATGCGCTGCTGATTTGCGGCGCTAGGACTTCCTCTCGATCTTGAGATCGGCAAGAGATCGTCTACATCAACCACGAGTTGAACTCGTTAAGCTTTGTCGGTCTTCAAGGATATGTTCTCTACGAATATACATCCACCCGTTGTTTGTATCTAGTAGATAGATCTTGGTACATAGTTCCCATCATAGGAAAATTTTTGTTTTCTATGCTGCGAACCCTACAGTGGTATCAGAGCCGGATCTATGCGTAGATGCTTTACACGGGTAGTACACATATGAGTATGTGGGCGATGATGATCATGTTGTTGCTCCTTTGTTGTAATTTTGGATATTGGTGGCATAGTGGGATGAAGCGGCCCGGACAAACTTTACATGTCCTCGCACATGAGACCTGTTCCACGCTTGACATGCAACTAGTTTGCATAAGTGGCTAGCGGGTGTCTGTCTCTCCTACTATAGTCAATATCTATTTTGCAAGCGAGTTGTCAACAATTTGATTATCCTCGTTGTGGTTCATGTTCGTAGGTAAGAACGGTTCTATCTCGAAATCCCTAAGCCACGTAAAACTTGCAATGGATAAATTAGAGGCGTCTAGTTTAGATTGTTGTTGGGCTAGTGTTATGATATGGTAGTGTTGTAAGTAGAAGTATGAGATGATACTCTTACAACACACATAGCGTGTAAACTCCATAGACCTTGGATTTACACATATAGGTATGATAGTGATCATACCACGATGCACATGATAGAGATCATATGCGGGAACCATAACATTTCACTAATAAACATGTGATGTTTGATAGCATCTTATATTGCTTGTTTAGCGCTTTGTTAGCATAATAAGATGATCCCTCATTTAAATATCAAGATAAGAATGTGTTCTTCCTTTAGTATGCACCGATTATGTTTCGTCGCTCAAGGACATCACGTGATGATCGGGTGTTCTTGGATCCACGACCATATTTCGGGTGTAAAACAGTTACACACGCGAATACTAAGGTTCTAACTTGGCGAGCCTAGCATGTATAGACATGGCCTCGGAACACGGACCGAAAGGTTAAGCATGGGTCATATAGTTGATATGATGCCCATTTGATGCTCGCCTTTGAAGCTATACCGACTCACGTGATGATCGGACTTGGTATAGTGGATTTGGTTCATGTAATCACCAAAAAGGCACGAGGGATGTCATTTTTGAGTGGGAGTTCGTTCATAATATGGATTAGTTGAACTCAATCTATCATACACTTAGTCTAAACTTTACAAATTCTGTTGTAGATGGCACCACCTGCTTTTAATTTCAATGTGTTCATGGAGAAAGAGAAACTAGCAATGAAAGGTAGCAACTTTACCGAATGGGCCATGAATTTGAGGATTCTCCTCTCTGCTGCACAAAAGCAATATGTGCTAGAAGCGCCGTTAGGCCCCCCACCTTTTGATGATGCCCCTGACGAGGAGAAGAATGTCTATCAGACTCGTCAGGAGGACCACAACTTAGTTCATTGCGGCATATTGTATGGGCTAGAGCCGGAACTTCGAAAGCGTTTAGAAAATGGCAATGCATTTGATACAATGGGTGAGTTGAAAATGATTTTCGACACACATGCTGCTGTAGAGAGCTACAACGCTTCAGAAAAGTTCTTTAGCTGCATGATGGAAGAGCACAGCTCCGTTAGTGAGCATGTACTCAAGATGTCGGGTTACGCCGATAAGCTTGTGTCTTTGGGAATATCGATTCCCATTGACTTAGGCATCCATCGTGTTCTGCAGTCTTTGCCACCTAGCTATAAGAGCTTCGTGATGAACTATAATATGCAAGGCATGAAGAAGTCTCTCCCCGAGCTTCTGTCAATGCTTAAAACTGCAGAAGTGGAGATCAAAAAGGAACATCAAGTGTTGATGATCAATAGGAACACTGGTTTCAAGAAAGACAAGAAGGGAAAACGGAAGGGAAGTAAGGGCGGCAAGCCTGTTGCCGTGCCTAAAAAGAAACCCCGAGTTGGACCTAAGTCTGATACCGAGTGTTACTATTGTAAGGGGACTGGCCACTGGAAGCGCAACTGCCCCAAGTATCTGGCAGACAAGAAGGCCGGCAAGGCAAACAAAGGTATATATGATATACATGTTATTGATGTGTACTTGACTAGTGCTCGCAGTAGCACCTGGGTATTTGATACCGGTTCAGTTGCTAATATTTGTAACTCGAATCAGGGGCTGCGGAACAAGCGACTGCTAGCATGGGGTGAGGTCAAGATGCGTGTCGGCAATGGATCAAGCGTTGATGTGATCGTCGTCGGAACGCTGCCTCTCCACTTGCCATCGGGATTAGTTATAAACTTGAATAATTGTTATCTAGTGCCTGCACTAAGCATGAACATTGTATCTGGATCGTGTTTGATGCGAAGTGGTTATTCATTTAAATCCGAGAACAATGGTTGTTCCATTTATATGAATGAAATCTTTTATGGTCATGCACCGATGATGAATGGTTTATTTCTTTTAGATCTCGGTGATAATGTTACACATATTCATAATGTTGATGCTAAGAAGATTAAACTTAATGATGATATATCCGCATATATGTGGCACTGCCGTCTAGGTCATATTGGCGTTAAACGCATGAAGAAGCTCCATTCGGATGGACTTTTCGAATCACTTGATTATGAATCATTTGATACATGTGAGCCATGCCTTATGTGCAAGATGACTAGAACGCCGTTTTCCGGTTCAATGGAACGGGCGACAGATTTGTTGGAAATCATACATTCTGATGTATGTGGTCCAATGAGTGTGTCGGCGCAAGGTGGATATCATTATTTTGTTACTTTCACGGATGATTTGAGTAGATACGGTTATATCTACTTCATGAAACACAAGTCTGAAACCTTTGAAAAGTTCAAGGAATTTCAGAATGAAGTGGAAAATCATCGTAATAGAAAGATCAAATTTCTACGGTCCGATCGTGGAGGTGAGTATCTAAGTTACGAGTTTAGCACTCACATGAAAGAGTGTGGAATTGTTTCACAACTCACACCTGACGGAACACCACAGAGAAATGGTGTGTCGGAACGTCATAATCGTACTTTATTAGATATGGTTCGATCTATGATGTCTCTGACGGACTTGCCATTGTCATTTTGGGGTTATGCACTAGAAACTGCTGCATTCACTTTAAATCGGGCACCATATAAATCCGTTGAAAAGACACCGTATGAATTGTGGTTTGGAAACAAACCTAAGCTGTCTTTTCTTAAAGTTTGGGGATGCGATGTTTATGTGAAGAAACTTCAACCGGATAAACTCGAACCCAAAGCGGAAAAATGCGTCTTCATAGGATACCCTAAGGAAATTATTGGGTATTCCTTCTATCACAGATCCGAGGGCAAGGTTTTTGTTGCCAAGAATGGATCCTTTCTAGAGAAAGAGTTTCTCGCGAAAGGTGTGAGTAGTCGGAAAATAGAACTCGAAGAGGTTATTGAACCTTCTCTTCAAAGTAGGGCGAGTAGCACAGCGCCGGAAGTTGTTCCGGAGTTGGCTCCACCTGTTGAAGAGGGAACTAATGATAATGATCATGAAACTCCGAAAGAGAGTACTACCGAACCTCGCAGGTCAAGCAGGACGCGTGCAGCTCCCGAGCTGTATGGAAATCCTATCATGAATTTCATGGTTGATGAAAATGATGACCCTGCAACGTATGAAGAAGCAATGATGAGCCCGGATTCCAACAAATGGTTAGAAGCCATGAAATCCGAGATGGAATCCATGTATGAAAATCAAGTTTGGAACTTGGTGGAATTACCTCACGACCGAAAGGCCGTGGAGAACAAATGGATTTTCAAAAGGAAAACTGATGTTGATGGTAATGTGACCGTCTATAAAGCTCGACTTGTCGCAAAGGGGTTTCGACAAATTCAAGGAGTTGACTACGATGAGACATTCTCTCCCGTAGCGATGCTAAAGTTAGTTAGGATTATGTTAGCAATTGCTGCATATTTTGATTATGAGATATGGCAGATGGATGTCAAAACCGCGTTTCTCAATGGTAATATTGAAGAAGAGTTGTATATGATACAACCAAAGGGTTTTGTCGATCCTAAGGATGCTAACAAGGTGTGCAAGCTTCAGCGATCCATCTATGGATTGAAGCAAGCATCACGAAGTTGGAATCTCCACTTTGATGAGGTGATCAAAGAGTTTGGATTTGTCCAAACTTATGGAGAAGCTTGTATTTACAAGAAAGTGAGTGGGAGAAATGTGGCATTTCTGATATTATATGTGGATGACATATTATTGATCGAAAATGATATAGATCTTTTAAACAGTGTTAAAAGTTATCTAAACAGCAAATTTTCAATGAAGGACCTAGGTGAAGCGTCATACATATTAGGCATAAAGATCTATAGAGATAAATCTAGGCGCCTAATAGGGCTATCGCAAAGTACATACCTTGATAAGATTTTAAAGAAGTTTAAAATGGACGGAAGTAAGAAGGGGTTCTTACCTATGTTGCAAGGCAAGACATTGAGTAAGACTCAAAGTCCGGCTTCGGCGGAAGAAAGAGAGATAATGGACAAAGTCCCCTATGCTTCAGCCATAGGCTCTATAATGTACGCCATGCTATGTACAAGACCGGATGTGGCACATGCTATTAGTTTGACTAGTAGGTACCAATCGGATCCAAGTTCGGAACACTGGATAGCGGTCAAGAATATCCTTAAGTACTTACGAAGAACTAAGGATATGTTTCTTGTATACGGAGGTGAAGAAGAGCTCGTCGCTAAGTGTTATGCTGACGCTAGCTTTGACACCGATCCGGATGACTCTAAGTCTCAATCCGGATACGTTTTTCTCATGAATGGCGGAGCGGTTAGTTGGAGGAGCTCAAAACAACCTGTGGTAGCGGGATCAACAACGAAGGCCGAATATGTTGCTGCTTCAGAAGCGGCTCAGGAAGCAGTTTGGATGAAGGAGTTCATATCCGAACTAGGAGTGGTTGCAAACACGTTGGACCCAATGGTGATCTATTGTGACAACAATGGTGCCATTGCCAATGCCAAAGAACCAAGGTCTCACAAGCATTCCAAGCATATTAAGCGCCGGTTTCACTCCATCCGCGAACATGTCAAGGATGGAGATATAAAGATTTGTAAAGTACATACGGATCTCAATGTAGCAGATCCGTTGACTAAAACTCTCCCTAGAGCAAAACATGATCAACACCAGAACTCAATGGGTGTTAGATTTATCACTATGTAACTAGATTATTGTCTCTAGTGCAAGTGGGAGACTGAAGGGAATATGCCCTGAGAGGCAATAATAAAGTGTTTATTATGTGTATTCCAAGTATATGATAGATGTTTATTTTGCATGCTATAATTGTATTAATACAGAAACGTTAATACATGTGTGTTTAATAAACAAACAGAAAGTTCCTAGTTATGCCTCTCTCAAAACTAGCTCGTTGATTAACAAGATGATCAAGGTTTCCTGATCATGGACATTGGATGTTGTTAATAACGGGATCACAACATTAGTGTAATGATGTGATGAACATTCATCCGAAATATAGCATTACGATCAAAGTCATTGAGTTTATATTGATATAACAACTTACGAAGTGATCCTAATCCTTAGACCATGAGATCATATCAATCACTAACACCGGAAGAGTTTCTTGATAACATCAAACGTCACACCGTAACAGGGTGATTATAAAGATGGATTCAGAACTAATAAAGTGTTATGTTGAGGCTCATGGATCGAGAGTGGAATTTGTTCATCCCGATGACGGATAGATATACTCTGGGCCCTCTCGGTGATATCACATTGATTAGCTTGCAAGCAAGTGATTTGATCACTAGAATGTTATATCACGGGAACGAGAAAAGAGTGCATGTCGGTAACGAGATCAAACTAGGTATGGAGATACCGATGATCGAATCTCGGACATGTAATATATCGTGAAACAAAGGGATTAAGATACTAGCGTAAAAGGTTCCGACGATCACAAGAAAGTCATCGTTGAATGTGTGGGAGTCAGTATGGGTCTCCAGATCCCGCTTCTGATTATTGATCCGAGAGGGGTCTCGATCATGTCCGCATTATTCACGAACCGTAGGGTGACACACTTAAGAGACACCGACATCCAATTGGAGCAAATGTTTCATGCCGAAAGAATAAACAAGCGCAGGAATTTATTTCACTAGATACCAAAACAGGTTTTCGGGTGAAATTGCATAAAGTGGTTATGCATGTGAAATGGAATTCTAGCAGGGGGTTATTTGTGAATGTTTGTCATTAAAGTAATTGACAAAATTCTGAATAAAATAAAAGAGTTTTATTTAATGAGAGTTTGCATTAAATTTGGTGGAAATTTAATGGGAATTTGAGTGGACTTTTGAGTGGAGGGAATTTAAAGGAATTTTGTGAGTGGAGTGTCCACCCACATGAAGAGGGGAGGGCAAAGGGGCAGCCCCCATGCGCCGGCCACCCCCTTGGGGTTTCCCCCTCCTCCTATAAAAGGAGCCCCCCTCCTCACTTGTCTCACACACCTCCTCGTGAAGGATCTCTCTCCCCTCTAGAATTTATCCCCATGGTCTCGGACTAGCGAGATACATGTTCCCGGTGGCTATTCGGCAAGAAAGAGTTGTGCTTCCGTTGCATCACTGGAGCGAGGAGGTGGAGGTTGCTCGGTGCCTCGAACGTGTGTGCGAGCACGGATGCGCTGCTGATTTGCGGCGCTAGGACTTCCTCTCGATCTTGAGATCGGCAAGAGATCGTCTACATCAACCACGAGTTGAACTCGTTAAGCTTTGTCGGTCTTCAAGGGTATGTTCTCTACGGATATACATCCGCCCGTTGTTTGTATCTAGTAGATAGATCTTGGTACATAGTTCCCATCGTAGGAATTTTTTTGTTTTCTATGCTGCGAACCCTACAGTTGTCATACCTATGATGATAATATATGTAATATTTCAAGAACTAGCTCTTCAGTGTTAGAAAGGGCGGACATAAACCAAATAATACATTCATGTATCTAAAATAAATAATATTACTTTCATGTGGTATGAGTCAGCAGCGATGGAACATAAGTCGATTAGAAAGGTTCCTTACTCTTATAACTAAATTGTATTCGCTTATTATCACCATAATATATGTCCAACATAGAAATAGTACATTTGTATTGATATATGTTCACATTTACTCGGTAATGTTTGATGCAAGGAAAATAATTCTACTATATCTAGCTGAGTGTTTAATGCAACAATGAATTCATATTTAATGCAATAAGAATCTATTATTTCACATTTAAACCAATGCTACTCCTTCTGTTCAACAAAATCTGAGATATATAGCACAAAAGTTATACCATTACGAATTTCTTCTGAATATGAAACCAATGGTATAGGTTTATGACATATATCTCATATTTTGTTCATAATACTAGCGGTCAAAGTTTTTTCATATCTCATATACATTAAACTCAAACAGAGGGATTAGTAGCCAAGTCGATGAGAGCAATTTGTTTCCCGTTTCATGTGCCATTGTAACGAGAACACTAAACTAGTGTTAGTTCATCGGTCTTGCTTAGTCTTTCTAATATCTAAACTATATGTAGGCATTGTTTGTTGGGGCCACATGACATCACATGCCACGATAATAATGAATAACAAAAAGATACAAAATTGGATGGTTTTAAATTTAGATTGTTGAACAGTTGATTGATTTGTTTTGCCTTTTCATTTTTAGTCATGTCGTTCTTTACTAATTTGCATAGAGGTGTGATAATTAGAGCTTGACTGGACCAATATTCCACGAGCAAGTTGCCATCAAGCCTATCTTATTACTGGACATACATCCGAAAATCTCAATCTAGTATGTATCTATGCAGGTATGATTAGATGGAACCACGACTAACTAAAGTAACATTTCTATTGTAGTCTTGGTTTTTCAAACTTTGAGAGTTGATCATATCTTTCTTAGTCCACCGTTTTATGATGTCTCTACTGTGTAAAATACATTACTCAATCTATTTCTCTGATCTTTGATGAACCTATATTGAACTACAAATTGAGTCATATGTTTAAAAAATGTAACAAACTCTATCACAACCTCTTTTTCGTTAAATAAATTATCTTGAAGTATGAATGAGCAACAAGTTTAAAAGCATGCATGTATATTTGTAGTACCGACACAAGGTTTAATAAAAAAAATTGGAGCCAGAAATACTTTAGGTAAGTTCCGAAAGAAACATTCTGAAAATCCACATTATGTGCTGATTCTACTGCTATATTATCTACCACTCGCATGCCCTTGAATGGGGGTTTTCTGCTCACAATTTTATTCTCTGCACTTAAAATTACATCAGCCTCGCAACATTCACATTTCCTGAACCATCTAAAGCGTCTGCACCGTCTTCTAAAGTTTGGAGAAAGCCTTAGTTAGGCTGGATAACTTGTTGATGCTAGTTCCCTTGCAGATACGGGCACTGCTACCTGGCCTGGGGTTCTATTGTGCGCCATCATTCTGCCTTGCATGCAGCCCAGGTAATCAGCTCAAACTAGGGCTACATTCCTCGCTGCCGTGACGCCGAATCTGCAGAAGGCCTCGAAAGCCTGAAGGTTGGCCTGACACCAATCAGATTGTCCTGGAGACTTGAGCCAGGCAGAGACACCAACATTGTGAGTGACTTCTAATGGGATCTAAAACTGTATACTCTCTCCGTTCTAAAAATAATTTACCCGATTTTTTTTAATTTATAAGTATCTGTACAATAAACTGGGTTTAGTAAATGCAAATCTAGACAAATCTATGATATCTTTTTAGGACAGAGGAATTTCAATTTATCTATCTTTCGGCAATATTGACTGTCAGAAAAATGTATATGCCTCCGGACAAACTAAAGGAGAAAATAATATGACGAGCTTCTAGCCGTGATGATTTTCATCCATATAAATAACAGTTTTTCTTTACAATATGTTAATCTAGGGAGACGTAGTTAGCTTAACAACCAATATGATATTGTGCATGCATATAATTATGACTAGGTGTAGTCGTCAAGCTTAGTATGGGATCTGAACAAGGCAGCGACTTGCACATTCTACCACATTTTTGTATCCGGAGTGGACATGCTCATAGCCCCCGTTAGATAAGGCTAGTAGGAAATTATCTCAAAACAGGATTTTGTTACGCTATACTCCCTCCGTTCCTATATGACAGGCTAAAAAGGCAAATATCGTTGCTTTTAATCGTTAATATCCCTAGATAATCAATAGAAGACTAAAGGAAAAATAGGAAAATCTTCGAACCCGCTCTCTTCTAATCAGATTGACTCCTAATTTAGCGTAAAAAATCCCATAATCCCAAAAGAAACCTTACATTTTGGGAATTTTTACAGAAAACTATACACCTTATATCAAGGAATGGAGGGAGTATTAATATAGCAATCACAATACAACCAACGATAATGCTGGGGCAGCAGCACAAACCAGCCTAAAAAAAAGAAGGAAGGTGAATAGGGAAGGGGTACAGCCGATGCCCTTCAAGAAGGAAGGTGGCACCCGCAGGTGTCACCACATCGGTGCCAAACAAGCCGACATGGATCTCCCGATCCCCAAAAAACCACCACACCGTTCGATCCGTCGCGCTCCACCAATCATGCCGCTCACCAACACGCGCCAACATGATCTTACAACCATCATCGTCACACTGTGGCCACCGATGTGTGGCCTTCAAGACGGACAAGAGGGACCGCGGGAAACGAAAGGTAGCATGGTAGCCTCGCGGGAGGGACTGTCCTCCACCGTTTTCGTGGAAGTAGCCGATCAGATGCAGCTGCGGAGGCATACCAGGCCCAAACAAGCCCAGCCGGGCCCATATCGGGCCCGTAAAGCCACCATCACCGTGCTTCCGAAAGCGCGTTGCCGACACCGCCTCCCCAATCCATGTGTCCGCCTTACCCATCCTGCAGAAATAGCCTCTAGAACCAGGCAAAGAGCTAGCCTATCCTAACCCGGATGGAGCCCAGCAGGATCAGATCTGAGCTGCTGGGAGGGCTCATCGGCCATGCCGCACCAACTCCACCACACCAGGTGCCGTCTCGCCTCGCAGTGGAGGCGCCACTGCATCCCTGCCGCCGACCTGGCCGCATCGCCATGAGAAGCAGCACTCAAGCAGCCGCCCTCACGCGCGGGAAGAAGAACAGCAGCCGCTGCTGATGCCGCACGGGCCACGCCCGACGGCGGTGGCAGGAGGGGAGGGAGGGGCTCGACGCCGGAGATAGGAGAATCCCTCGGTCGCTAGCTCGAGGGACGATACGGGGGTGAAAGACATGTCGGTCCAAAATAGTAAATAATAGAGGTACTTTCCAATGGAAAATAATCTTTTAATATTTGTGGGGTTATAAAATACACTAAAATCTATTTTTTTTGTATAAGTGTACTAGTTTTACAACATTTTTGGGTGGGGTTTGCCCATAAAGTGGAGCCTAGCCCAAACTTTGGCTTCAATGCGGGTCGCCGGCCAAGCTACTCATGTCTTTTCAGGTATGTTTTGATGGAACCACAATTGACTAAAATCATATTTCTACTATAGCTTAGTTGGCTTTTAAACTTTCCAAGTTGGTCACCTTTCTTTGTAGGGAGGAGGAAAACTCTTCCTTATAAGCTGGCCACAGCCTCCTCCTCTAAGAGATGTGAGACTAAATCGAGCATCCTCCACCAGTCCTATAGCATCCCTGACATCCATCTGATACGTCGGAAACGTATCTATAATTTTTGATGTTCCATGCTTGTTAGTATCTACTTTGCTTTGCTTTGTCTACACTTTGAGGTGTTTTTACATGTTTTTTGGTACTAACCTATTAACAAGTTGTCACAGTGTCAGTTGCCTGTTTTCTGCTGTTTTTGGTTTCAGAAAAGCTAGTAAAGAAATATTCTCGGAATTGGACGGGACAAACGTCAAAGTCAATAACTTTCCGTGGGGAACAAGAAGTCTAGAGGGGAGACGGAGAGGCGTGCCAGGGCAGCCAGACCCCCTAGGAGCGGCCAGGGGTGGGCCCGCGCCTGGGAGGGGTGTGGCCCCCTGGCCACCTCCTCGGCCTCCCATTCGCATATAAGAAGCCCCCGATGCAGAAACCCTAAGCACCCGATCAAATCTCCACGAAACCGTCTGTAGACGCCGCCACCATCGTCCCTAGATCGGGGGAGGGGATCTAAAGTTCTTCCTGGCACCCTGCTGGAGGGGAGATCATCCCGGAGGCCTTCTTCTCCGGTACGATGCGTGAGTAGTTCCACCTTGGACTATGGGTCCATGTAGTAGCTAGATGGTTGTATCTCCTCCTTTGTGCTTTCATGTATAGATCTTGTGAGCTTCGTTCATGATCAAGATCTAATCTATTTGTAATCATGCATGTTGTGTTTGCGGGGATTCGAAGGATATTGATATTATTATGTTGGTTTGATCAATGGTTTTGTCTTTATGATTCTATCATGTCTGTGTTGTTTGTGATCTTGCATGCTCTCCGTTGTTAGTAGCTATCTTGGCCAAGTAGTTGCTAGTGACTCCAAGAGGGGGTATTTATGCTCGATAGTGGGTTGATGCCTCTAGTTTCCAAGGGAAGTGACAATAATCTCTTCGGTTATAGATGTGCTGTTGCTACTAGGGAGAAAACAATGGTCTCTTGTTCATGGAACACGTGGACTGTTTACCTTACACACTTTGCTTAATACATTTGTCTGTTGCTTGCAACTTAATACTAGAGGGGGTTCAGATGATAACCTGAAGGTGGACTTCTAGTCATAGATGAAGTTGGATGGCGGTCTATGTATCTTGTTGTATTTCCCAATGGAATCTCATAGGATCTTTCTGACTAGTAATTGCATTATTATGCCTTGCTCAGTTCCTGTCAATTGCCCTGTTGTAATTTGTTTACCCTTCATGTCATGTTGTTTATCTAAGGAGAGCACCTCTAGTGAACTATGGACCCCGGTCCAATCTTTACCATTGATACTTATTCCACTGTTACTTGTTTACTTGCTTCAAACCATTACCTTCCACACCATACGTTTAATCCTTTGTTATAGCAAATCGGTGAGCTTGACAACCTCACTGATTCGTTGGGACAAAGTATTGAGTTTGTGTTGTGCAGGTTTCCACGTTGCTTGCAACACCTTTGAGACGTTTCCTTCTTCCTTCTGATTCGATAACCTCGATCTCTACTAAGGGAAACTTGCTGCTGTGCTCCTCACACCTTGCTCTTGGGGTTACCAACGAAGTGCCATGTCGAGCACCATCAAGATTTCTAGCGCTGTTGCCGGAGAGGCTAAGGGCGTCTTCACTAGGGGAGTCCTCCACTTCCTTTCACTTTACTTTGTTTTCAGTTTGATTTGTTTCTTTTGCTTGGTTTTGTTTGCCTCTTTTCGAAAAACACAAAAAAATTAGTTCCTGCTCTAGCTGCTGCTGCTATTTTTGGCTTGCCCACCTTTGCCAAAATAAACTCTGCTGAGAACACCAAGTTGTGTGACTTCACTAGCACCAACAACAATGATTTACTAAGCACTCCTATTGCTCCACCTGCTCATAATGCTACCTTTTATGAAATTAAGCCTGCTTTGTTGAATCTTGTGATGAGAGAGCAATTTTCTGGTGCTAGTTCTGATGATCCTGCTGCCCATCTCAATAGCGTTGTTGAACTTTGTGAGATGCAAAAGTATAAGGATGTAGATGGAGATATTATTAATCTCAAGCCTTTTCCTTTCTCCTTGAGAGGAAAAGCTAAAGAATGGTTGCTATCCTTGCCTAAAAATAGTATTGATTCTTGGACTAAGTGCAAAGATGCCTTTATTGGAAAGTACTATCCTCCTGCTAAGATTATTGCTATGAGAAGTGACATTATGAAATTTAAACAACTTGATAATGAACATGTTTCTCAAGCTTGGGAAAGAATGAAAACTTTGGTTAAGAATTCTCCCACTCATGGACTCACTGCTTGGATGATTATCCAGAATTTGTATGCATGTTTGAACCACTCTTCAAGGAACCTGCTGGATTCAGCTGCTGGAGGTACCTTCATGGGCCTCACCTTGGGTGATCCAACAAGGCTCCTTGATAATATGATGGTTAACTACTCTGAATGGCATGTTGAGAGAGCTCCACATGGTAGGAAGGTAAATTCTGTTGAGGAAACTTCCTCTTTGAGTGAAAAGATTGAGGTCATTATGGCTATGCTTGTTAATGGGAAAGCTCCTTTAGATCCTAATAGTGTTCCCTTAGCCTCTTTGGTTGCTCAAGAAGAGCAAGTTGATGTGAACTTCATTAGAAACAACAATTTCAACAACAATGCCTATAGTAATAATTTTGGTGGTAACAACTTTAGGCCTTATCCTCCTAATAATGCAATTCTTATGGAAACTCTTACAACAATGCTAGAAGTGCCCCCTCTGAACTTGAAGTCATGCTCAAAGACTTTATTAGTAAACAAACCACTTTCAATAAGACTATAGAGGAAAAACTTTTAACTATTGAGAAAAATATATCCTCTTTGTCTGAAGCTCAGTCCTCCTTGATTAATAAAATGGCTGCTAAACCTGAAACCATGGAAAATACCTTTGCTGCTGCTCATGCCATACAAGTTACTATTGATGAAAATGTTAGGCTGTTAGCTCAACTTCATGCTAAGTGGGAAAGGGAACCTGAAATTGATAGAAACAATAGTGTGTGCACTATCACCACTAAACCACAAGTAGTCCCTGTTCCTCCTCCTACTATGACTAAGCCTATTAAGCCCACTACTAGTGATGCTAAGTTTGACTTTGATATTGATGGTTGCAATATTTCTGAAGTGATTATGTTCTTGCAAAATCTTGCTAGAAGTCCTGATGCTAGTGATATGCATGTTGCTTTCACTAAGCACATTACAGATGCTCTTGTTAAGATTAAGGAAGAGAAGTTAAAACACAAAGCTTCTATTCCTAGGAAAGTAGAAGATAGTTGGGAACCCATTATTAATATGCAAGTGAATGACTTTGATCTCAAAGCTTCATGTGATCTTGGTTCTAGTGTCTCTATTATGCCTAGGAAGATTTATGAAATGCTTGATTTGCCACCATTGGAAGATTGTTATTTAGATGTCCCACTCAATGATAATGCAAAGAAGAAACTCATGGGGAGTATTAATGACGTTCTCATTATGGTTAACAATGCTTATGTCCCTGTTGATTTCTATGTTTTGGATGTTGAATACAATGCTTCTTGTCCTATTACTTTGGGAAGACCTTTTCTTAGAACAGTTGGTTCCATCATTGATATGAAAGAAGGCACCATTAAATATCATTTTCCATTCAAGAAAGGTATTGAACACTTCCCCATGAGGAGAGAAAAGTTGCCTTTTGATCCTCCTTTGAAAGCAAGGTTTGATGGTAATGCTTCCTCGTTTGAAAATACTTGATTCTTCTTGCTTCTTGTGCCTAACTTAAAGGCATTAAAGAAAAGTACTTGTTGGGAGATAACCCAAGAGTTTCCTTGAGTCTTGGAAGTTATTACTTCAGTAATGACCTCTCCTTATCCTTTTTGTTTGCTTTTTGTGCCAATAATGACCTCTAATGAGAGGGGAGTAAGATTTGGGGAGTTGTTGTCGCGAAACAGATTTTTGTCCTCCACCAAAAAAAATCGTGAGGAGTCTCTGTAACTCGGATTGAGCTCAAAATTTACGAATAAATCCCCCAGTATGTTAGATAACTTTCGTTAGTTCAACACTTTTTTGATTTGAGCAACAAAAGATTTTCGAAAAAATCGATTTCTGCATGCTGGTCTGTTTTGATAGATTTCTGCCATTATTTGCATTTGCTTCTTATTGATTTCTTTTTGAGTTCTCTTTTGGGGAATTGAGTTTTTTGAAGGAGTTACTACAGTATCTTGTGTTTTTAGTGAAAAGCCTTGCTATTACAAAGCTTTGCCAGAGGTTTAATATCTTTTGAATAAACTAATGTTGCTAATGAATATTGTGTGAAGTTTTGTATGAAGGAAAAATTTCAGGTGTAGAGAGAGAATGATGCAATGAGATGAAGAATGAACAAAATATCAAGCTTGGGGATGCCACCATGGTGTCACCCCAAGAAATATCCAAGAGGTACAAGCGTCAAAGCTTGGGGATGCCCCCCTTCTTTATCAATAAAAAGCTCAGGTCTGTCTAGACACTTCGTTTTTATTGTTTCATGCACAATTGTGTTGTGCTTGGAGCGTCTTAGTTTTTGTTTGCTTTGCTTAGTTGTTTAGTTTGCTAAAATAGTTTGGACCCCGTTCTCACTGTGTTGGTTTGCAAATGAGTTGCTTGGTGTTGGAAAGGAGTAGTAATTTCTTGCTTGAAGTGCAAGAGGAGCTTGCATTGACTGTGACTTAGACTTTAGCATGACATGCAAGGTGTTGTTTTGACTTTATGCTTAGTAGTTATTGATGTAGCATGTCTTGTTTCAAACAATTGGGATTGCTTAGGGTGCCTTTAAGAAATTATGCGTTGTTTTAGCATGCAAAAGCTTAGTATTGTGGTATTCTCCTTTGATGCTTTGTTTGGGTTGACTTGGCACATGCTCACACCATGTTATGACTATGAACAATTCACCGTTAGCATCTATGATCATTTAGTCCTGGACTTGTAGTACCACTCTATGCTTTTATTAGTAATGCTTTGTTGCTCTGCATGATTATGGCCATTATTTCTCTCTTAGTTGGTTGCTCCCAGTCTTTGGCTAGCCTCCACTTGTATGAGTAAGCTCTACTCATGCTTCCAACTCCCAAGAAACCAAGTTATTCCAAAGTGTCCACTATAAAATCCTATGCATGGTGTGTTACACCATTCCAAGTATATTCTTGTTTTCAGCTATCTGCCAATTAAAAACTATTTTGTTATGTAAAACTTAGTGATTAAAGCTCTCACAAACTTGATGGAACACTTTATATTCTTTGCCCCTAATAAACTTGAACCATTGTGACATCTATGTTGTATATGCTTGCACTTATACGTCGGAATTAGCAGAACCGTGCTGTCATGGGAAACGTTTTCAACATTGCACTTGTACTTTGTATTCATTTGATATCATGCTCTTTTGTCTGTGGATGTCACATGTGTGAAATAAAAAGGGAACTTGTAAGTCCATGGAGTTTGTATTCTGTGTTAGATAAACGCCTGGGCCGCTAGCCTAAGTCATGCCTAATCATGGTGGAAACTTGCAGCATCACCATAGTGAGCTATCTATGAAGCATCCTCAATAAAAATCTATGCATATAGTAAATAAAAAGATCGCTGAGATGCTCATTGTCTGCTTGCCTTGTCATTTTGGTTATGGGAAAGCTCCTGTACCATGTGCAAGGGGTACCCCGTTGGCGGTTCTCAATGATATGCAAATACTTACAATGACAAGAACTTACCTGGGCCTGAAGTTGAGTAGCATGAGGTGTGGCCCTCATATTCAAGGGACTTGAGATTGCCAGCTTATACTTCGTCAAGCATATACTCCCTAGTTTGTTCACTTTAACCTTAATCACTTCAAGATGCTTATGATAGGGGCAATGAGGGCTGAAAGCTAACAAAAATACCATAATTTTTGGAAGCTCTTTTTGAAACTTGAAATCCCTGCTTCCTTTATAAAAGGCATTTCTTCTACCATTACTTGAGTCTCCACCTTCTACCTTTAGGAACCATTAAGAGAGCATAGTTGTCATCATGTGTGTATTGTTCCAAAGCTTATTGATTGATGCATATTGTGATATTACTTGTTCTTGTGCTATATGTTTCTAGTCACCCTTGTGAACTTTGAAGGTGTCCTATGCATCTATATTGCTTATCTATGAGGTACAACTTGACTGCCACTATGCTATGTTTTCTGTATGTGAAACAAACAAACATTTTTCAATGCATGTTATTCATGATCTTTGTTTGTAGCCTTTCATGTTGCATGCATAGTTACTATGTCCTATTATTAGAACTCTATTCTTTTATGCACATGTTTAGAGTTCTTTGATCCCAGCTTTCAATGCTTGCAAATGATTGGATCTTTATTGTGAGGGTGCAAGTCTCCTCAAAAATTATTCTTTTATCACTTACCTACTCGAGGACAAGCAGGAGTTAAGCTTGGGGATGCTTGATATGTCGGAAACGTATCTATAATTTTTGATGTTCCATGCTTGTTAGTATCTACTTTGCTTTGCTTTGTCTACACTTTGAGGTGCTTTTTACATGTTTTCTGGTACTGGCCTATTAACAAGTTGTCACAGTGCCAGTTGCCTATTTTCTGTTGTTTTTGGTTTTAGAAATCTAGTAAATAAATATTCTCGAAATTGGACGGGACAAACGTCAAAATCAATAACTTTCCGTGGGGAACAAGAAGTCTAGAGGGGAGACGGAGAGGCGTGTCAGGGCAGCCATACCCCCTAGGCGCGGCCAGGGGTGGGCCCGTGCCTGGGAGGGGTGTGGCCCCCCTGGACACCTCCTCGGCCTCCCCTTCGCCTATAAGAAGCCCCTGATGCAAAAACCCTAAGCACCCGATCAAATATCCACGAAACCGTCTGTAGCCGCCACCACCATCGTCCCTAGATCGGGGGGGATCTGAAGTTCTTCCTGGCACCCTGCTGGAGGGGAGATCATCCCGGAGGCCTTATTCTCCGGTATGATGCGTGAGTAGTTCCACCTTGGACTATGGGTCCATGTAGTAGCTAGATGGTTGTATCTCCTCCTTTGTGCTTTCATGTATAGATCTTGTGAGCTCCATTCATGATCAAGATCTAATCTATTTGTAATCATGCATGTTGTGTTTGCGGGGATCCGATGGATATTGAGATTATTATGTTGGTTTGATTAATGGTTTTATCTTTATGATTCTATCATGTCTGTGTTGTTTGTGATCTTGCATGCTCTCCGTTGTTAGTAGCTATCTTGGCCAAGTAGTTGCGAGTGACTCCAAGAGGGGGTATTTATGCTCGATAGTGGGTTCATGCCTCTAGTTTCCAAGGGAAGTGACAATAATATCTTCGGTTGTAGATGTGCTGTTGCTACTAGGGAGAAAACAATGGTGTCTTGTTCATGGAACATGTGGACTGTTTACCTTACACACTTTGCTTAATACAGTTGTCTGTTGCTTGCAACTTAATACTAGAGGGGGTTTAGATGATAACCTAAAGGTGGACTTCTAGTCATAGATGCAGTTGGATGGCGGTCTATGTATCTTGTTGTATTGCCCAATCAAATCTCATAGGATCTTTCTGACTAGTAATTGCATTATTATGCCTTGCTCAGTTCCTGTCAATTGCCCTGCTGTAATTTGTTTACCCTTCATGCCATGTTATTTATCTAAGGAGAGCACCTCTAGTGAACTATGGACCCCGGTCCAATCTTTACCATTTATACATCTTCCACTGTTACTTGTTTACTTGCTGCAAACCATTACCTTCCATACCATACATTTAATCCTTTGTTACAGCAAACGGGTGAGCTTGACAATCTCACTGATTCGTTGGGACAAAGTCTTGAGTTTGTGTTGTGCAGGTTTCCATGTTGCTTGCAACACCTTTGAGACATTTCCTTCCTCCTTCTGGTTCTATAACCTCGGTCTCTACTGAGGGAAACTTGCTGCTGTGCTCCTCACACCTTGCTCTTGGGGTTACCAACAAAGTGCCACGTCGAGCACCATCACCATCCCACCGCGAAGACCCTCACGAGGCATGGCGATGTTGGGTTTTATACCAGATGTTATCATCTACTTGGGTCTAGCCCAGCACTCAACCTACGTTCGGGATTTTTTTGAGTGGTCACCGGGAGAGGCATAAGCCTCCACCTGAATTTATCATTTCATTGGGAAGATGAGGTGAATCCTTGTTTTGTGTTTTTTGGAATTATAACAGAGGATGGGAGAAACACACCCCAAGAGAGAGAGAGAGAGAGAGAGAGATCACAACACACAACACAACACAAACATCAGACTAATTGGACATGAAGGAGGTAGGTAAGCCACAAGTAGATGTCGACCCTCATTTCCATTGGCAGACACGCGCACCAAAGCTTAGCGTCATCGCGGAAGTTCTTCCGAATCGCCGAGAGGGAGGGGACCTGACCGGTGAATACGCTGTCGTTCATGTGTTTCCACATGTGCCAGAGGTACAACAGGCACAACATGGAGGCAGTGCGGGGCGGGACAGAGGGACGGAGAGCGATGGGGACAACCTCGCCAACAACGAGCTCAATAGCAGTGTGCGCGAACCAAGCGCATCCCACCCCCCTAGCGAAAGGACTTGCTAACATGATGTGCACCGCCGTCTCTAGGGGACATCACAAAGGGCACATCCACTCTCCTCCACGCGGAGCATGTTCTTGTGCAGCAGAGTTGCCCGGGCCTGGATGCAATCTTGAACCAATAGCCAGGCGAAGAACTTGACCTTCGACAGCGCACAACACCCCCGTGAGGTTTCTATGAACTATGGTGTCTCTGAATGTCAGATCTTAGATCTGTTTGCACGAGTGAGGCTATTTGACGAGGGGCTTAAATGCCGGGTCATGGAGGCGCACCATGCGGGCGGGTCCTACCCATATCGATGCTCGTTAAAGCATGTGTCTCCTGGTGCGCGAGACGGTTTGCTCCCCTTTCTCCCTAAGTGCATGAATATTTATTTTGAGCCTTTAATGGCCTTCAAATAGCATATTTATGCCCATAGTTGATTTCTACAATTTATTTTAACATCCATACATTCAACTATGGGATCTTGGTGAAACAAGCATAAAAGGGCAAGCAAGCGCGGTAAAATACCCAAATCCTATCACTACTCATGCAAAAACACAAGGTAAACATGCTGCAAAAATGCACCCATCAGGGTGCGATGTATCCTCGGTGTCCGTGACTCCACTCACGACATTCCTTTAACTTCTTTCTACTAGAACTTTCTTTAGAATTTCTGTTTCTGCTGGCCCGCCTCGCAAGATATTTAGTCTTTCCCTACAACCGATGAATTAACTCTTTAGTCTTGCTTAGTATTTATTATTCCTAAACTATACATATGCATCGTTCAGTGATGCCACATGTCATCACATGCTGCAACAATAGATGATAAAAATAAAAGCTAAATTGGATGCTTTTAAATTTAGGTTCTTGTCAAATTGGTTGTTGCATATTGTCCTTCGATTTTTAGTCATGTTATTCTTTATTAATCTCTATACATGTGGTGACTATTCGAGCTTGATTGGGTCAAATTCCATGAGCAAGTTGTGATTCAATCATATTGTATTAATTGACACAACATCCAAAAAACTCAGTGTAATATGAATCAGCAAATTTTGTTTCCAGGGCCATGTTTGGTGCAACCACTTGAGACTAGTATTTCTACGATACCCTTAGCTGGTCTTCAAAACTTTTTAAGTTGATCATGGACACAATAATAGTTTGCACCGCAAAGTAGTATAAATAAGCTATGTTAATTGATGGATAAACTTTATAATGTCTTGTCACCAAGTGAAATCTAAAATAAGTGTTCCTTATATCCACTTCCATAATTTTGAATGCATTTTATATGTTTGAGGGTTTCTCACATAAACAGTTTATCTCTCTCAGATTGTATATATTTTCCCTTGGTACCTTCTATGGCATGAAAAACTATGTACGTAGTATTTAGGTATATTTCAATAACGAGTGCCATCGCTAGGAACTACAGTAGAAACTGGAGGGGAATATACGGCGAACTTCCATCCATGATGATCTTCAACAATATAGAAAATTTACTTTTTACACATTATGTTAATATATGGATCATTAGACGTAGCTATCTTAACGACCAATATGCAAATTGTGCATATGATTATGACTAGCTATAGTCGTCGAGCTTAAATGGAATTCAAAATTAGTGCAGCAATTTGCACATGCCCTAATAGTTTAATATCCTAACTAGAGAAGCGCATCAAGCAAGATTAAATCTAGTTATATTAGGCAATGTATATACTAATCTCATCGGGATATTAGGCCATGTCTATAAATTGTCACATTGACTCCATTCATTTGCACACACAAGGCACAAAGTACCCTATATTTCTTAGCTGGAGCTTGATACGCCCAATTTGCATCACCTTTCTATATCATAATTTACCTCTATTCATTGATATTTGTCTTATTATGAGGTATTACTTATGGCTTTTTATCTGTTTATGCATGTTGGATGATTCTTGGAGGATGGACTGCCGGAGTCTGGATTCTGATGGAAAATGTAGCACCCCGGGTAAAACCATTACTAGAAAATCGCTGTTGATTTTATTTTATGCATCACCATAACACAATCATGCATATTTTTGTTCTTAAAAATTATTTCCTATTAAACACTATTTTCATTTGCTAAAATATTCATACGGTTTGATATGTACCAAGCCACCCTACCTTTGTCTTATTTTAAATTTAAGCAAACAATATTTTCTAGTCAATTATAAGACCACAAAAGATTTTCTTATTTTACTAAAATAAAAAGAGGCAAAAGGCCGTCTAAAATTTTGGCCCAAAACTAGCCTCATCTAGTCTATTTTGGACTATATAAATACCACAATCCCCTCCTCACTCCAAACCCTAACCCTAATCCTACCTAAACCACATGCCGCCGCCACCCGCTGGATCGACACCCACACCAACGCGCCGCCGTGTTTTGCTTTTATTCTTCTCTACATCTTCTTCTCCACAAATTGTTGTTGGTTCCTTCGATCTAAATCAGCCCGACCATATCTATTTTGGTAAGCAACGGAGGCATGTCTCTCCTTGGCCTTCGTGTCATTTCTTTTTGTTTGTGGAAGCCGATCCAAAGCTTTGCTTGTTTCCTTGCAGCATCACACGAGAAACTCCACGAAATTCCTCTGCCGCAGCTCCCCTGGTCCCTGACCACCTCGCTAGCTGTGCCGCGCAGCAGCTCCACACGCCACCAACCAGCGCCGCCCAGACTTCACCGCCTGCGCCTGTGCGCGTACGCGTCCGACCGTGTCTTGGTCCTTCTGCCCGTGTCAGCGCGCTCTGCAACCTTGTCCCTCGCGTGCGCGAAAGCCAGCCAAGTTGCACGCCACCTGCTTCACGACCACGTCCCAGGTCGCGCTGCCTGACGACCCTCTGTTGGACGGCGCACTGGTATTTGGCTCTTCTATTCCTCTATTCGATCGTGGTGCAGGTCCATCACACCGCTCAACTCCACCTTTCTGTGCTTGTGCGGCAGTAGCAACACAAAGATTCATCATGTCTCTGGTTCATAGTCTACCTCGGTGCATTGGAAATTCAATCGTGTTTGACACCTGCAGGCTGTTCGACAAAATGTCTGCTAGCCTTTTTATTTCGGCTTCTAGTTCCACCTTCTCGATCCATTCCGTTGCCTTCCAAGTGTATTTTGACTTCTTTGTCAAGTACTCTATATCGTTACGCCATGTCGAATCCTATCGCCCGACGCTAGCCACCATCACGCCGGCAAGATCTACTTCCGTCTTTCACCACTTCGTCTATACTCCGAAGACCGATCCATCGACACGCCAAGACCTCCGTCACGGAAACCTCAAGATCTCCTTCGCGGACCGAAGACCGATCCCTCGTCGAACCCCGAAGACTGAACCAAACCCCTCGGATCCAAGACCATCGCCCCAATGTGTGACCCCAAATCCGAGCCCCTATTTTATTAAATGCTATATATCAACATGTTGCATATAAAAATTATCATGCTTACATACATATTGTGTGGTTTGGGGGCCTTATGCCGATTCACCTCATAATCAAATATGGAGTTCATATGCGGGCGGTTTTAGTCTAATACTGGCTCCATTTAAATTTGCGTAGCGAACCGATGCCATATTTTGTCTTGTTAAGACAACAATTAAAATTGCGGGGTATCTAAACAACACGAACTTAATAATTAATTGTCGGAACCCCGGTTTCGTTTAATATTGTCTAATTGCATCGCATCTTTGCCATGTCATACATCATACCTGCATCATGCCCGATCTTTTGTCGTAGTATTAAATATTGCATCCGATGTTGCTTCTAGTGTTTTGCTTCTTCGCGGATAAGGCCGTTGAGTTGATGCGAGTGTCGACCCGATCTTCGGATGAACCTTCCGCAATATTTTCAGGCGAGCATTCTCCCCCTTTCTACCTATTTTACACTTCTAGTCTTTATTTACTCCTATTGATCTATTGCTATCTGTGTTGCGATGCTCTAGTTTTCGTACCCGTGGTATCCCTTGCAGCCTTATATTGCCTTGGACACATCCTATTACCTGTTGTTTGGTAGATAGATGGTCTTGCGCGTCGTAGTCGCTTGCTTAAGTGTTGTTGCGTGTCGTCCAGTACCACAGCTGTTGGAAGGCTGCCATATGCTTTATGTTGGAGATGATCATGGCTTTAATTACTGTTTAATAACTAAAATTGAAAGTAGGTAAATACAGAGGCACCGGTGCGTAATAGACAATATTTGGATTTTAACCGCTCACTGGTGTCCCGTAGGACCCCGAGTTCTTGACACCTGTTCCGAGATCGAGCGCGCTAACCACAGGTGGGGTGTGTGGGCACCCCCATCGATTAGTACCTGATTTCAAAATATTGTACTGGGGGCCACAAAGTAGTTTGGGGCTTTATTACTATTTTATACTTATGCCATGCTTTACTGCTTTATTTATGATTGCGCGTGGAGCGCCTATACTATTTAGGTAAGCGGAGTGTTTTCGCGGTATCGACAAGTCCAGTCACACTTTCGGGTTCCCAGTCGTTTACAGCCATTGATGCAAACCCTGGTTCCGTCTCGGAGACCGGCCGACTTCGTTACGGGTAGCTTAGTGGGGTGGCCCCCTGTGCTTGCTTTGGGTCTGGGAAACGTCGTGTCCGAAACCCCGTCGACATACCGTTGGGTGTATGTTTTGTGATCTTGTACCTACCTGATCTGACAACAAGGGTGTAAGTGCGTGTGGAAACTTTGGTGCACCCCTGCAGGGTTAAATCTTTTAGAGAAGCCGTGTCCGCGGTTATGGACGACTTGGAGCACAGTTCTCGATCATAGACAACTATAACTAAAGTTTACTGTTATAATTTTACTTGTATCCGATATGACTAGTAATCAGCTTCACTACAACGGAATGGCTAAATAAAAGTACCAACAACTGCTGGGTTCGGGATATCTCATGCTAATTGTATCTGACTAGTAAGTGTCGCAACTACAACGGAATGGTTAACTAAAAGTGCCCACTACTTATTATATCAGGATGACTATCTATACCTACCTAGTAATTGGTGCAACGATAACTGAATAAATAAAACTGCCAACTGTGTGAGTTTCTCGGTTGACTTCCTCGTTTGGTCTCGAGGGGGAAATACCAGGATGGGTATGTTTGGTGGTAGTATCAGGTTGGTTCCGAATAGGTCTTTCTTATCCCTCTCTGATAGCCGCCAGCTGTATCGAGTCTCTATAGGTTGTTTAGTGCATGCTGCGCTGCCGCTTCAGTCCACTATACCTATGTAGGCGAGGACCGCCGAATTCTAGTCTCGCCGTGTACTGGCCTCAGTACTGACCGCTCTCTCCTTTTTCCTTTGCCCTTTGTCGGCACCCCTTTTGTTTAAGCAGGTTTTGAGATCGACGTCGTTAGCAGGGTTACCCTTCCGGCTTGGCCTGGGCAGGGCTATGGACGCCATTGGTTATTCTTCAGGGCTCTTAGCTCAATTTGCATCTTGTCCGTACTCGGACGCTGTATCGTTTTCAAGGTGATTTGGATCTTTGTACTGTATATCTGTATTCTTGACTCATGAAGTCGTTGTTGTATATATCTGTTCTGTGGGTTCCATCGTGGACTATTGTGTAATGATATTACTTCGTTTTCCACCCGCACGCAAGTGCCTGGTGGGCACCTTTGAATCGTTTCTATGCGGGTTTGGCGGGAATCGCTAAAACTTGCATAGGGCCGATTCTTAGGGTGTTACAGAGTGGTATCAGAGCTCAGCAGTTACGATACCCCACTGGTCCAGCCTGTAGGATAACCTAGCTAACGGACGTTGTAGAGTGTCAAAACTAATTTGGAAAAATCGGTTGGATAGATCTGCTTAGGTCTGCTTTTACTCCTTACCCCTCTGCTATTCTCTTCTTACCTCTGCGTGTTTTGAATCTACTCTCTTATCTTTCTTCGAGTCCAGGATTTCTCGCAGTTGGGTTTCCGTCGTACCTTCAGGGTTTCGCTTTCTCCCTTTTATAACGGTGGTGCTACGATCATCAAATCTGCATCTTGTCTGTTGTACCCTTCATCCAATCTTTTGTTTTTGAACTCTTTATCTATATGTGTACCTTGCTGGATATCCGTATCGTTGAAAAACATATGAGAAGGACGAGCATTGGTGAAGTTGGAGTATGCCTTGAGCATGTGTTGTTCATGCCAATGGAACCATTGCGAAACCTAATCGTTATGTATTTTCATAAAAATTTCTTTTGTATCTTCCGGTGTTTTCCAACGTGATGACCTCATCTACATCAGATCCAATGCAGAGCTTGCATCACCCCTTTTGTTCCGAATACCGCTTATGAAGATCTTCATTCTAAATTTCGAGAGTTGTGTTGCATGATTTTCCTATTCATGTATAGAGTTGATAGTTTGGGTACGGGATGGACTGATCACCCTAACCGACTCTTATTGTTCACTCTTGTACATCGAACTGGTGGATCACTGTAACTTTTCCTCTTTTCACGGAAGTTAGAGGTGGCCTTATCTTTTGATACCTCTACCTTCGTCCTTTGTTTCTCCGGAGTGTTCTCTCGGCGAACGTGAGCAACAGACCTTGTTGGTGGTGTCGCCAATTTCAAGACGAAAGCAAAATCCTCGTTAGTGGTGTCGCGGGGATCTACACGAAGCGAGAAGATTCAGGACATCGATTTTCTTCCCCGTACTAGGAGGCGGATCTTGAGGGCGAGATCCATTGTTAGTGGTGTCGAATTGTAGCACCCCGGGTAAAACCATTACTAGAAAATCGCTGTTGATTTTATTTTATGCATCACCATAACATCATCATGCATATTTTTGTTCTTAAAAATTATTTCCTATTAAACACTATTTTCATTTGCTAAAATATTCATACGGTTTGATATGTACCAAGCTACCCTACCTTTGTCTTATTTTAAATTTAAGCAAACAATATTTTCTAGTCAATTATAAGACCACAAAAGATTTTCTTATTTTACTAAAATAAAAAGAGGCAAAAGGCCGTCTAAAATTTTGGCCCAAAACTAGCCTCATCTAGTCTATTTTGGACTATATAAATACCACAATCCCCTCCTCACTCCAAACCCTAACCCTAATCCTACCTAAACAACATGCCGCCGCCACCCGCTGGATCGACACCCACACCAACGCGCCGCCGTGTTTTGCTTTTATTCTTCACTACATCTTCTTCTTCACAAATTGTTGTTGGTTCCTTCGATCTAAATCAGCCCGGCCATATCTATTTTGGTAAGCAATGGAGGCATGTCTCTCCTTGGCCTTCGTGTCATTTCTTTTTGTTTGTGGAAGCCGATCCAAAGCTTTGCTTGTTTCCTTGCAGCATCACACGAGAAACTCCACGAAATTCCTCTGCCGCAGCTCCCCTGGTCCCTGACCACCTCGCTAGCTGTGCCGCGCAGCAGCTCCACACGCCACCAACCAGCGCCGCCCAGACTTCACCGCCTGCGCCTGTGCGTGTACGCGTCCGACCGTGTCTTGGTCCTTCTGCCCGTGTCAACGCGCTCTTCAACCTTGTCCCTCGCGTGCGCGAAAGCCAGCCAAGTTGCACGCCACCTGCTTCACGACCACGTCCCAGGTCGCGCTGCCTGACGACCCTCTGTTGGACGGCGCACTGGTATTTGGCTCTTCTATTCCTCTATTCGATCGTGGTGCAGGTCCATCACACCGCTCAACTCCACCTTTCTGTGCTTGTGCGGAAGTAGCAACACAAAGATTCATCATGTCTCTGGTTCATAGTCTACCTCGGTGCATTGGAAATTCAATCGTGTTTGACACCTGCAGGCTGTTCGACAAAATGTCTGCTAGCCTTTTTATTTCGGCTTCTAGTTCCACCTTCTCGATCCATTCCGTTGCCTTCCAAGTGTATTTTGACTTCTTTGTCAAGTACTCTATATCGTTACGCCATGTCGAATCCTATCGCCCGACGCTAGCCACCATCACGCCGGCAAGATCTACTTCCGTCTTTCACCACTTCGTCTATACTCCGAAGACCGATCCATCGACACGCCAAGACCTCCGTCACGGAAACCTCAAGATCTCCTTCGCGGACTGAAGACCGATCCCTCGTCGAACCCCGAAGACTGAACCAAACCCCTCGGATCCAAGACCATCGCCCCAATGTGTGACCCCAAATCCGAGCCCCTATTTTATTAAATGCTATATATCAACATGTTGCATATAAAAATTATCATGCTTACATACATATTGTGTGGTTTGGGGGCCTTATGCCGATTCACCTCATAATCAAATATGGAGTTCATATGCGGGCGGTTCTAGTCTAATACTGGCTCCATTTAAATTTGCGTAGCGAACCACCGATGCCATATTTTGTCTTGTTAAGACAACAATTAAAATTGCGGGGTATCTAAACAACACGAACTTAATAATTAATTGTCGGAACCCCGGTTTCGCTTAATATTGTCTAATTGCATCGCATCTTTGCCATGTCATACATCATACCTGCATCATGCCCGATCTTTTGTCGTAGTATTAAATATTGCATCCGGTGTTGCTTCTAGTGTTTTGCTTCTTCGCGGATAAGGCCGTTGAGTTGATGCGAGTGTCGACCCGATCTTCGGATGAACCTTCCGCAATATTTTCAGGCGAGCATTCTCCCCCTTTCTACCTATTTTACACTTCTAGTCTTTATTTACTCCTATTGATCTATTGCTATCTGTGTTGCGATGCTCTAGTTTTCGTACCCGTGGTATCCCTTGCAGCCTTATATTGCCTTGGACACATCCTATTACCTGTTGTTTGGTAGATAGATGGTCTTGCGCGTCGTAGTCGCTTGCTTAAGTGCTGTTGCGTGTCGTCCAGTACCACAGCTGTTGGAAGGCTGCCATATGCTTTATGTTGGAGATGATCATGGCTTTAATTACTGTTTAATAACTAAAATTGAAAGTAGGTAAATACAGAGGCACCGGTGCGTAATAGACAATATTTGGATTTTAACCGCTCACTGGTGTCCCGTAGGACCCCGAGTTCTTGACACCTGTTCCGAGATCGAGCGCGCTAACCACAGGTGGGGTGTGTGGGCACCCCCATCGATTAGTACCTGATTTCAAAATATTGTACTGGGGGCCACAAAGTAGTTTGGGGCTTTATTACTATTTTGTACTTATGCCATGCTTTACTGCTTTATTTATGATTGCGCGTGGAGCGCCTGTACTGTTTAGGTAAGCGGAGTGTTTTCGCGGTATCGACAAGCCCAGTCACACTTTCGGGTTCCCAGTCGTTTACAGCCATTGACGCAAACCCTGGGTCCGTCTCGGAGACCGGCCGACTTCGTTACGGGTAGCTTAGTGGGGTGGCCCCCTGTGCTTGCTTTGGGTCTGGGAAACGTCGTGTCCGAAACCCCGTCGACATACCGTTGGGTGTATGTTTTGTGATCTTGTACCTACCTGATCTGATAACAAGGGTGTAAGTGCGTGTGGAAACTTTGGTGCACCCCTGCAGGGTTAAATCTTTTAGAGAAGCCGTGTCCGCGGTTATGGACGACTTGGAGCACAGTTCTCGATCATAGACAACTATAACTAAAGTTTACTGTTATAATTTTACTTGTATCCGATATGACTAGTAATCAGCTTCACTACAACGGAATGGCTAAATAAAAGTACCAACAACTGCTGGGTTCGGGATATCTCATGCTAATTGTATCTGACTAGTAAGTGTCGCAACTACAACGGAATGGTTAACTAAAAGTGCCCACTGCTTATTATATCAGGATGACTATCTATACCTGACTAGTAATTGGTGCAACGATAACTGAATAAATAAAACTGCCAACTGTGTGAGTTCCTCGGTTGACTTCCTCGTTTGGTCTCGAGGGGGAAATACCAGGATGGGTATGTTTGGTGGTAGTATCAGGTTGGTTCCGAATAGGTCTTTCTTATCCCTCTCTGATAGCCGCCAGCTGTATCGAGTCTCTATAGGTTGTTTAGTGCATGCTGCGCTGCCGCTTCAGTCCACTATACCTATGTAGGCGAGGACCGCCGAATTCTAGTCTCGCCGTGTACTGGCCTCAGTACTGACCGCTCTCTCCTTTTTCCTTTGCCCTTTGTCGGCACCCCTTTTGTTTAAGCAGGTTTTGAGATCGACGTCGTTAGCAGGGTTACCCTTCCGGCTTGGCCTGGGCAGGGTTATGGACGCCATTGGTTATTCTTCAGGGCTCTTAGCTCAATTTGCATCTTGTCCGTACTCGGACGCTGTATCGTTTTCAAGGTGATTTGGATCTTTGTACTGTATATCTGTATTCTTGACTCATGGAGTCGTTGTTGTATATATCTGTTCTGTGGGTTCCATCGTGGACTATTGTGTAATGATATTACTTCGTTTTCCACCCGCACGCAAGTGCCTGGTGGGCACCTTTGAATCATTTCTATGCGGGTTTGGCGGGAATCGCTAAAACTTGCATAGGGCCGATTCTTAGGGTGTTACAGAAAATAAGGCGTTTCGGTGCAATTTCATGAAGATCAGAAAAATATGGGCGCAGGGGGCCCACCTGAGGCCGCACCTAGGGCAGGTGTGGCCCACCTGCCCGGCCTCCGACTCTCCCCCTCCGCCTATATCTTCCCCACAAAACCCTAAGCCTCAAAGAGCGACCACGGATAGATTTCTGCCACCTCTGGGGGCGGAAAACACCGAGAGAGAAAGATCTCTCCGGTAGACAGATTTCTGCTGGGGGAATTCCTTCCCGGAGAGGGGAGACCGTCGCCATAAACACCATCATCAAGCTGGGCTTCATTGGGATCAGCATCATCATCATCCACACCATCATCTCCACCAGCACCATCATCACCACTCCGTCTCGTTGTAACAATTGTGTTGGATATTGCTTTAGTTCTTAGGGAAAATTTTCCCTGTGTTAATTACTATTGTAGTTGATGCTTGTGAGTGGAACCACTGTATTATTGTTTATGTTCAGATTGTTATCCATTATCATATCACCTTTTATCTTGATCCATATGATGTCTTGTGAGTAGTTTGTTGTGTTCTTGAGGACATGGGAGAAGTCATGTTGTTAGTAGTGAATCTGTGATGAGTTATTAGTCAATGGTTTAGTATTTAAGTTGTGGTGCTATTCTTCTAGTGGTGTCATGTGAACGTCGACTACATGACACTTCACCATTTATGGGCCTAGGGGGATGCATTGTGTATTTGGCTACTAATTGTGGGGTTGCCGGAGTAACAGAAATCTGAACCCCCGTTAGGACACCTTTGCACAAGAGAGTGTAGGATCTCAGAGTTTAAGGCTGTGGTTAGATTTATATCTTAATTACTTTCCTGTAGTTACGGATGTTTGCAGGGGGTTTAATCACAAGTATGTATTAGTCCTAAGAAGTGCGGTATGTTAGCACAGGTTCACCCACACAACACTTACGAACACTAGAGAAGAGTACTCAGCTATTTGAAGCGAAAGTACTAGACAGAATTCCCATGTGTCCTCGAGAACGTTTGGTCCTTATAAGTATTTCCACCGGCTTGTCCTTTGCTAAGAAAGGATTGGGCCACTTGATCCATTTGTTTACTGTCTTTGTTATTTGCTCTTTGTTTTGTTTCCTTGTCAGAAAACCACTAAAAATCCGTTTGCTAAGTATTCACAGGGATTTCCTGCTCCATACCACTGTTCAGCACCTTCTGCTCCTCGTTGGGATCGACACTCCTATTTATCGAAAGTACTACGATACACCTCCCATACTTGTGGGTTATCAGAGCTTTCCACATATCCTACTACCAAAATGGTCTTTGCCAATAGATCAAGCAAAAGGACCATCACTTCCACTTGTACATGTTCCAACACGTCCAATCAACACCAGGTGAAAACCAACTAGTGATTGTGAATCCACCAAATGCGGTTAAAGGTTTTGGTGTCACTGCTGTTAATGAATGGGGCATACGTGATGGTCTGGATGCCACTGCAAATGTTGTCGCACGAGCTCAAGGCTTTCATGTTGGTGATGGTAAAGCAGATACAAATTGGTTATTCTATCATAGCATTGTATTCATCGATGCCAGGTTTGCCACTATCGAAAGTTGTTGGCATATAACTTATCTTTTGCACAATGGATACATGTTTCCATAATAACTTTTTCTATTATGTGTATATTGGTCAGGTTTAAGGGGTCAAGCCTGAAGGTTCTAGGAGATTACGCTGGCATGGATAGTGAATGTGTAGGGTCGCAGCATAGAAAACAAAAAATTTCCTACGATGCAAACTAAGTACCAAGATCTATCTACTAGATACAAGCAACAGTGGATATACATCCATAGAATACATACCCTCGAAGACCGAATAGCGTTAATGAGGTTGTACTCGTGGATGATGTAGTCGAACGCTTGCCGATCTCAAGATCGTGATGAAGTCCATCTGGTCCAGCCGGTCTAGCACCATCAAGTCCAGCACCGCAAAGTAGTGGTGCATCCGTGATCGCACACACTAGGTACCCCGACAACCTCCGCGCCCTCACTCTAGCAAAGCAGTGGAAGCAACAAATCCTTCCAGAAAAAGCCACCAGGAACATTTATCTCGCTGATCCGAGACCATGGGGAAATTCTAAAGGGGGAGAGAGATCCTTCACGAGGAGGTGTGTTGTGAGAGGAGGAGAGGGGGGTCTTTTATAGGAAGAGGGGGGCACCCCAAGGGGCATGGCGCCTAGCCATGGTGGCTGCCCCACCTCTTCCACATTCATGTGGGTGGAGCTCCCACTCAAAATGAAAAGCCTCCACTCCCATAAAAATGCATCCACTCAAAAATCCACTCACATGCATTAAATTTCCACCAAATTTAATGCAAGCTCTCATTTAAATAAAACTCTTTTATTTATTTATTCAGAATTTTGTTAATTACTCTAATTAACAAACATTCACATAAAACCCCTTACAACAATTCAATTTCATATGCAAAACCAGTTTTAGCAATTTCAACCGAAATAGTTCCAGTGTCTAGTGAAATAAATTCCTGCGCTTTCCTTTTTCTTTCTCTGGCATATTATTTGCTCCAAATAGTGCCGGTATCCCTTAAGTGTGTCACCCTATGGTTCACGAATAATGTAGACATGATCGATACCCCTCTCCGATCAATAATCAATAGCGGGACCTGTAGATCCGTACTGACTCCCACACATTCAACAATGACTTCTGTGATTGTGTGAACCTTATACGCATGTAACTCAATCCCTTTGTCTCGTGATATATTACATGTCAGAGATTCGATCATCGGTATATCCATACCTAGTTTGATCTCATTACTGGCATGTACTCTTTTATCGTTCCCGTGATATAACATTCTAGTGATCAAATCACTTGCTTGCAAGCTAACCAATGGGCTATCACCGAGAGGGCCCAGAGTTTATCTATCCGTCATCGGGATGGACAAATTCCACTCTTGATCCATGAGCCTCAACATAACACCTTCGTAGCACTGAACCTATCTTTATAGTCACCCTATTACGGTGTGATGTTTGATGTTATCAAGATACTCTTCCGGTGTTAGTGATTAACATGATCTCATGGTCTAAGGAATAAGATTACTTTGTATGATGTTATAGCAATATAAACACAATGATCTTGATCGTAATTCTATACTTTGAATGAATGTTCATCACATCATTCCAACAATGTTGTGACCTCGTTATTAACAACATCCAATGTCCATGATCAGGAAACCTTTGATCATCTTGTTAATCAACGAGCTAGTTTATAAGAGAGGCATAACTAGGAACTTTATTTTTGTTTATTAAACACACATGTATTAACGTTTCTGTATTAATACAATTATATCATGCAAAATAAAAATTTATCATAAATAAGGAATACGATAATAACCACTTTATTATTGTCTCTCGGGCATATTCCCTTCAGTCTCCCACTTGCACTAGAGACAATAATCTAGGTTGAAAACTTTGCGTATTGAACACCTATAGCTTTATGGTGTTCCATATACGCGATTGAAAGTGGCTAAAATAATCTACGGATCTGACGCTTTCAGGTCCGTGTGTATTTGCATGTCTTTGCGTCTTCACACATCACTCATTCTCCAATGGGATGGCATTGTATAAATTTGGTCTTTTGGTGAGACCTTTAGTTCCTTGGGGTTAAATCATGTCGATACTATTGTCGTACAATGTATCTTTAGTGTTAGCCCGTTGCGAACCACACCTTAGTTTGATAACAAACTACTTGACACAAATGCCCTCCTTTGCTGCTACTATAGCAGTCATATACTTAGCCTTTTGTTGTAGTATCCGTCATAATGTATTAACTTTGGAATTCATCCAAATCCATCATGGAAACTTTCTTTCCATTTCATTGTGCCACCCATAGTTTAAATTGAGATAAATTTAATTTGTATCTAGCGACAAAACTAGTATCAATATAACGCTTTACAATGAACTATTTGTAATTGTTTGTCACCTCTTGATGACCCACAAGTATAGGGGATCGCAACAGTCTTCGAGGGTAGTATAACCCAATTTATTGATTCGACATAAGGGGAGCCAAAGAATACTTCCAAGCCTTAACAACTGAGTTGTCAATTCAGCTGCACCTGGAAATAGTTCTTGCTCACAACAGTTTATCAGTAGCAACAGTTTTGTAGTAGCAATAGAAAAGCAACAACAACAGTAAAAAAAGAGCAATAGTAACAGTAGTAGCAAACAATAGGATATGAGGACAATTGGCATATGGATGGATGGACGGGCGTTGCATGAACGAGTCTAAACATGTAACTTCAAGATCTAGGGCATTTGCAGATAAGTAAGAATAAGCATCCAAGTACTAAACAATCTTAGGCATGTGCTCCATATATAGTCATGCGTGCTCGCAATGAGAACTTGCACAACATATTTTGTCATGCCAGCCCGTTGCAGTGGAGCCTCAAGGGAACTACTAGCAATTAAGACACTCCTTTTAATAGAGCACCGGAGCAATACTCCACGAACACATGTGATCCTCACATCATAGCCATCCCCTCCAGTTTTCCCAATTTATGTCACTTCAGGCCTTTGGATCCGGACAATGATATGTGTATACAACTTGCAGATAAGATCACAAACAATACTATCATAATGATTCAATAATAAGTTCAGATCTGAGATCATGGCACTCAGGCCCTAGTGACAAGCATTAAGCATAACAAGTTGCAACAAAGTCAAATAGCACCAATAGAGATACTAGGCACCATACCCTAACAATCTTATTCGATTACATGATAGAACTCATCCAATCCCTACCATCCCCATAGCCTACTGCGGGGGATTACTCACTCATGGATGGGAGAAACATGGATGGTTGATGGAGAGGTGTTGTTGATGATGATGGCGATGATCCTCTCCAAATTCCCCATCCCAATAGGGTGCCAGAATGGAGTTTCTGGTTCCGAATCGCGGTTTCTGGTGGTGGCGGCGCATCGGAACTCTTTCTAGAAAAACATCGACCGCCTCGGTTTTTAGGTCAAGATGCATCTTATAGGCGAAGAGGGAGGCCGAGGGGGTGCCTGGGGTAGCCACACCCCCTCCAGGCGCGGCCTGGGCCCACCCGCGCGGAAGGGGGTGTGGCCCCCTCGGGCCTTGATACGTTGAAAACGTATCTATAATTTTTGATGTTCCATACTTGTTTAGTATCCACTTTGCTATGTTTTGTCTACACTTTGAGGTATTTTTATACACTTTCTGGAACTAACCTATAAATAAGATGCAACTGTGCTAGTTGCCTGTTTTCTTCTGTTTTTGGTTCCAGAAAAGTCAGAAAATCAATATTCTCGGAATTGGACGGGACAAAAGCCAATCTTCCTATTTTTCCTGGAGCAACACGGAACCACGAAGCAGAGGTGGAGGAGGAAACCAGGGTGGCCGCACCCCCTAGGTGCTGGCCAGCCCTGGTGGCGCCCATAGGGGGTGTGGGCCCCCTGGCTTCCTTCTCGCCTTGCCTCCCTCGCCTATAAAATCCTCCCGGGGAGAAAACTCTAAGGCATCGGCCAGAAAGCCATGAAAACCTCCGTAGCGCCGCCGCCACCGAAGGGGAGATTTAGGGGACATAAGGTCTCTGTTCCGGCATCCTGCCGGGACGGGGAAGTGCCCCTAGAGCCATCTCCATCGATCTCCATCGCCATCTTTATCACCATTGCTAATTCCCATGATGAGGAGTGAGTAGTTCTTCCTCGAGTCCAAGGGCTCTACCAGTAGCTAAGTGTTCATCTCTCTATATGCATGATCTTGTTGTGGTCATGAGCTTTGTAGTCTAGTAGATCTACCTTGTTACTCAAGTGCTTTAATAGATCTATACTCTCCCCATGTGTGTGTGGAAGTGACAGTGTGCATGCCATGGTGGCACTTAGGCTTGAGTCTACATAAATACTCATCGTGCTTTAATAGATCTATGCTTTTCCCCACGTGTGTGAAAGTGACAGCGTGCACGCCATGTGTGGCACTTAAGCTAGATTATATATATTTGTTATGAGTTATATTTGGATTTGGATGTCTCTATGAAATTGTGGTGTTTGTTGGAACCATCTAGCTCTCAAGGTGACAGTGTGGGGTTATCTAGATTGGGGAAGGCCCTACCATGGATTAGAGTGTCCAACCGGAGAGTAGTTAAGAGTAGTATCATGAAGAGAGGATATTTATATGAGAGAGTGTTCACTAGTGAAAGTATGATCCCTAGGCCTTGTTTCTAAACATTGAAACACCGTTTGCATCTTCATTTGTTGCATGTTTGCTTGCTTCCATCCTTTTGCCTTTAGAATTACCTCACCGTCAAGCTATTTTCTGGCACTCACACACGTTACCCCACATCAACAATAAGTCAGAAGCTATTTTCTGGCACTGTTACCACTTGTATTTCACTATATCTTCGCCGAACTAGTGCACCTATACACCTAACAAGTGTATTGGGTGTGTTGGGGACACAAGAGATTTCTTGTATCTTGATTGCAGGGTTGTTTGAGAGGGATACCTTTGAACACTTCCTCTATGAGTTCGATAAACCTTGGGTAATCCACTTAAGGGAAACTTGTTGCTGCTCTACAAACCTCTTCACTTGGAGGCCCAACAACTGTCTACAAGAATAGAAGTGCGTAGACATCAAGCTATTATCTGGCAGCGTTGCCAGGGAGGTAAGGCAAAAGGTACTCACATCCTCCGATGTGAGTGCTCGAAGTTATTTCCTTTATATTCTACAATTTTGTCTTTTTGTTTCTTGTTTTCACTAGTTAGGATTAATGAAAAACAACAACAAAATTAGAGAGCTTTATAGCATTTATCTTGAGTTAGGACATGAAGTGTTTGAAGAGAAAATTAAAAAACCTATGGAACTTTATTTGCATGCTAATAGCAATGTTATTAGTATGAATTCTTTGGACACCATTATTGCTAATGCTATGGAAACGTCTAAGCTTGGGGAAGCTAGTTTTGATGAAAATGATCTTTTTAGTTCCCCAGCTTTGGAAGATAGCTATTCTATTGCTTATGATGATACCAAACCTCCAATATATGATGATTACAATGATGAATATGATATTTTCAGTCCACTTACCATTGAGGAGAAAATTAATTTTGATTACAATATGCCTCCTATATTTTATGATTATGGTGATGAGAATAATAATGATAGTTATTTTGTTGAATTTGCTCCCACTACAATTAATAAGAATGACTATGCTTATGTGGAGAGTAATAATCATTTTATGCATGTGGATCATGATAAGAATGTTTTATGTGATAGTTATATTGTTAATTTAATTCATGATGCTACTGAAAGTTATTATGAGAGAGGGAAACATGGTCTTGTGTATCTCAACAATATTAAGTTTCCCCCCTTTATGTTGAAATTTTTGAAGTTGCACTTGTTTTGCTTTCCTATGCTTGTTGCTTTGTGCTTTAATGACTTGTTTATTTACAAGATTACTATGCATAGGAAGTGGGTTAGACTTAAATGTGTTTTTAATTTGCTTCTTGATGCTCTCTTTTACTTCAATTGATATTTCTTATGTGAGCATCTTTTCAAACTATGAAGCCTAACTTAAAGGCGGTAAAGAAAAGTACTTGTTGGAATATAACCAAAGAGTTTTCTTGAGTCTTGGAAGTTATTACTTTAGTAATGACCTCTCCTTATCCTTTTTGTTTGCTTTTTGTGCCAAGAATGACCTCTAATGAGAGGGAAGTAAGATTTGGGGAGTTGCTGTCCCGAAACAGATTTTTGTGCTCCAGCATAAATATCCGTGAGGAATTTCTATAAGTCGGATTGAGTTGATAATTTACGAATAAATCACCCAGTATGTTAGCTAACTTCAGGTAGTTCAACACTTTTTGATTTGAGCAACATAAGGTCTTCGAAAAAATCGGTTTCTACCTGCTGGCCTGTTTTGACAGATTTCTGCCATTATTTGCATTTGCTTCTTATTGATTCCTTTTTGGGTTCTTTTTGGGAAATTGAGCTTTTTGAGGGAATTTCTTTAGTAGCTTATGTTTTTAGTGAAAATTTTGCTGTTACAAAGCTAAACCCAAGGGTCTATTATCTTTTGAATACACTAATGTTGCTAATGAAGATTGTGTGAAGTTTTGTATGAAGGAACAAATTTAGGTGTAGAGAGAGAATGATGTAATAAGATGAAGAATGGACAAAATATAAAACTTGGGGATGCCACCCTGGTGTCACCCCAAGAAATATTCAAGAGTTACAAGCGTCAAAGCTTGGGGATGCCCAAGGCATCCCCTTCTTCATCAATAAAAAGCTCAGGTCTTTCTAGACACTTTGTTTTTATTGTTTCGTGCACTGTTGTGTTGTTCTTGGAGCGTTTTTGTTTTTGTTTTTAGGTTTATTTTATTTGGTATGCTTGATTAAGTTGGTTTTATCCCAGCACACTTATTTTGGAGAGATACACACTCTGTTTTCATTGCCCAGAACACTCTAGTTTTCATTCTTATTGTCTTATGAGTGTTTTGTTTTGCTAGCACTGAGTTTAGCCTTAGTTTTCTTGTGCTTTCAGCTTAGAAATTTTTATTTCTTCTTTTTGGAGTTGTGAGACAAGATCACTGATCTTTATTGATTTTTATCTTTGTGAGTTGTTTCAAATAAGTTGCTTGGTGTTGGAAAGGAGTAGAAAGTTTCATGCTTTAGTGGTACAAAAGTGATCTTGCTTTGACTGTGGCTTAGACTTTATCATGTCATGCTAGATGTTGTTTTGACCTTATGCTTAGTAATTATTGTTGTAGAATGACTTGTTCCAAACAATTAGGATTGCTTAATGTGCCTGGGAAGAATCATGCGTTGTTTTAGCATACAAAAGCATAGTATTGTGGTATTCTCCTTTGATGCTTTGTTTGGGTTGACTTGGCACATGCTCACACCATGTTATGACTATGAACAAGTCACCATAGCATCTATGATCATTTAGTCCTAGACTTGTAGTACTACTTTATGCTTTTATTAGTAATGTTTTGTCGCTCTGCATGATTATGGCCATTATTTCTCACTTAGTTGGTTGCTCCTAGTCTTTTGCTAGCCTCCACTTGTATGAGTAAGTTCTACTCATGCTTACAACTCCCAAGAAACCAAGTTATTCCAAAGTGTCCACTATAAATTCCTATGCATGGTGTGTTACACCATTCCAAGTATATTCTTGTTTTCAGTTATCTTCCAATTAAAAAGTATTTTGTTATGTGATAACTTAGTGATTAAAGCTCTCAAAAACTTGATGGCACACATTTTATTCCTTGCCCCTAATAAACTTGAACCATTGTGTCATCTATGTTGTATATGCTTGCACTTATATGTTGGAATTAGCAGAACCGTGCTGTCACGAGGAATGTTGTCAACATTGCACTTGTACTTTGTACATAGTTGATATCATGCTCTTTTGTCTATGGATGTCGCCGGTGTGAAATAAAAAGGGAGCTTGTAAGTCCATAGAGCTATATATTTTGTGTTAGAGAAACGCCTGGGCCGCTAGCCTAAGCCATGCCTAATCATGGTGGAAACTTGCAGCATCACCATAATGAGCCATCTGTGAAGCATCCTCAATAAAAACCTATGCAAATATCAAAATAAAAAGATCGTTGAGATGCTCATTGTCTGCTTGCCTTGTCATTTTGGTTATGGGATAGCTCCTGTACCATGTGCAAGGGGTACCCCATTGGCGGTTCTCTGTGATACGCATGTACTGAAGGAAATATGCCCTAGAGGCAATCATAGAGATGATTATATTTCTTATGTATCCATGAGTTATTGTAATGTTCCTTGAATATACATATCAGGCAACTTTTATTGATTGGCAATTATGTGAATTTTTTGTGAAACTCTATACTTGTATGGTTATTTAAGAGTTGTCCGTAGTCGGAGTTCATGTGAGGACACACGTGAATATTAGACTAGCACATCGATTGGTTGATGACTATGTTCCGCAAGTCATAGACATGGAGATGTCAAACTAATAATGTGGACACATGTTATGAACATGGGGTTGGACTGACCCAACTTGAGACCGGCAATTAGTTGCAGCTCTCTCTCTACACATCGTGTATGTTTTGTCCTTAGACCTGAGATTGTCGCATGTACTTGAGATGTGGATCGACATACTTTGGGGCTATCAGACGCTACTCCGTAACTGGGTAGTTATAAAGGTAGCTTTCGGGTTTGTCCTAAAGCATGCTGCAAGGCATGGTCAATCAAGATGGGATTTGCCCCTCTCTACTTGAGAGAGATATCTTTGGGCCCCTCGAGTGATCGGATCCAGAAATGCATGGTCGTACCACATATGGTTAAGAGTTAACCTAGTAAAGGGATTCTGAATCATAGTATCGAGAAAGGGAGGTCAGCTTGGAGCTAGACCAAATATCACGAGGCAAAGGGAAAGACATGTACTAAACCTTGTGATGGCTCGTCCGATATGATCTTTTTATGAGTTTAGGAGTTGGCACGTCTTACTAGAGGCTACTACCAAGTATTGATAGAATAAGTGTATTCGTGTCATGTATATACGTATATGAACCTATAGGTCACACACTTAAGGGGCTGGAAGCGTAATGAGGATTGAATCCGAATTAGACCAAGCTTAGGCTACTAATGGGCTGCTAATGTAGAAGCCCACTAGGGACTCCTATATAAGAGAGGGTGGGGCGAGCTGACCAGGGTTAGACCATTCCTCCCAACCGCCACACCTCTCGCATGTGTTGCGCGCGCGGACCTAGCAGTCCGGCGTCTAACGCTTCCACCCCGCACGTGTGGATACCTTGGAGGTGCTGCATCGGTGGCACTTGGATGAGCCGCGCAAGGGGAGATGCTCGTGGGACGAGAACGAGGAGGAGACCTAGATCGTCTGCACTGCCTCGACGCGCTTCATCAAGTTCTGCAACTGCGCATCTAGTGGTAATCCCGTGATCTATGACAACAGTAATCCTGGTTTACGCGGTAGAAATATTGATTTGCACTAGTGTAGCCTACCCATATCCCTTTAGTGGTATCAGAGCCGATGCTGTTCAGTTATAGGTTCGGGATGATTGCAAATGGTGATATGCAGATTGATATGAATGATGTGATCGTTTATATTGCGGTGGTTCAAGATTGATCTATGATCTTGCTTTCCGTGATCGTGATTCTGAGGTAGTCGAACGACTTACCCCTACCAGTCGGTTTCCGCCATCGGGGTAGACAGTGACACATAAATCCTGTTGAATCACGCGAAGATCAATATGATTGATCGAATCGGAACCTAGATCTAAAATCGTTTACTGTGATCAAAGGAGTTTGATCAGATCGGAGCAACAGACGGTTTATGGTAAATTTGATTTGCCAATCAAAATCCTTAAAAAAATTGTGTAGATTTGATCTCTCATTTTTCACAGTTTTCCAGACGCCCAGAGATACCGCGAGGGGCGCTGCCCTTTCTAACCCCGCAGGGGGAGACCCCCTAGACCCCCATAGTCGTAGCACATTTTTGTATCTCGTTAAGGTAACTAGGTGCTGCGAGGTCACATTATCTGATAGAATGCGATTCTATGCATAACTTGTTTTTGCAGGATGTATGTGATCAATATGTCCCATATATGTATGTGATGCATGTATGAAATTTATCATGACCCGCGTGTGGTGAGTAGGGCAACACGGCTGGAACCATGTGTGTTGTCAATTATTGTAATGGCCTGCGTGCCAACTTGTGATGATCCCAATTCTATGTAATTTTGATTACTAGTTGTTAGGGGTAATAGCTTGTATTAGTTCTTGGAGGACTCATCACTTGGAGGATGGCTCGCATGGAACATGAAGATGGAGATCATCATGGTGGACAGGTTCTATGGTGATAGAGATCACCATGAGAAAATGGGCCATACTGTGTCACAACTATGTGAATGCTATTCTTATGCGTTTTACTCTATGCATGCTTAGATGATAGAAGTAGAACGATCCCTCACAAAGTTTAAGTTAAACCATGCCCTCCCAATCAAACCTTGCACCATCCTATGCCCTGTACAATCGTTGGTGGGCCTATGAAATTAGGGTGCCGCGGTTTTCCTTGGCTGGATGGGTTTGTATCGGATACCTACACGCATAAGGGTTGGTGAGCTTTACAAGGTCATCTTAACAGTTAAGTACCTTGGGGCATAAAGGTTGGGCGCCTAGTTTTGACATAGAGATGACACCCAACAACAAGAGTCATGTGTGATATGATTAGCAAGTGTTGCTTACCGATTTACCTTGTCTTCTAGTAGTGATGTTAAAGCTCACTAGTCGACTTGTTAATTGTGGATCTTGAATCACTTAGTATCAATAGAGGGATATTGATTTAAGTGGGAGTATATGCTATTAAATTGTTTAATATGTTTTACTCTTTCATGGTTACATGGCTTAGTATTTTGCATGTTTTCTGTTGTAGATCAATGGAACCGAACACTGCATCACCTTTTTCTTTGCGTTCGATTCTTGACAAAGATAAACTAAATGGAACAAACTATTCAGACTGAGTATGTAACCTGAGAATTATTCTCAGGTCTGATAAAAAGGAAACGGTTCTGGATACCCCAATCCCCGATGAACTTGTTGATAATGCATCTGCTTCCCTAAAGAACGTCTACAAGAGAGCATGTGATGATTCTCTTGAGGTTAGTTGTCTTATCTTGCATGCATGGAACCTGTACTCCAAAAGAAGTTTGAGGATCAAAATGCGTACGATATGATCATCGCGCTTAAGGACATGTTCCAAGATCAGGCAAGGACTGAGAGGTACAATGTTGCCAAGTCCTTTGTCGAATGCAAGCTAGCAGAGGGAGCAGCTGTAGGCCCCCATGTGATCAAAATGGTTGGTTACAGTCAGACTTTGGAAAAGCTTGGTTTTCCACTAGGCCAAGAGTTGTCCACTGACTTCATTTTGGCGTCTCTTCCATCCAGCTATGGGCAGTTCATTTCGAACTACCATATGCATGGGGTGGAGAAGGGCCTTAATGAGTTATGCGGGATGCTAAAAACAGCAGAAAGTGACATGAAGAAGTGTGCAGAACAAGCCTAGCTTCAAGAAAAAGGGTACTTCTTGGAAGAAGAAGGGCAAGGCTAAGGATATGATCCCTAAGCCTGCACCTAAGCAAAAGGTTGGACCTGTAGAAGACGCTGAGTGCTTCTTTTGTCATGAACATGGCCACTGTAAGAGAAACTGCAGCAAGTACCAGGCTTCTTTGAAGAAGAGTGGAAGTAAGAGTACTTCCCACTCAGGTATGCTTGTTGTAAATGTTGTGGACATTCTTCTCGCTGATTCCTATGTTAACTCTTGGGTATTTGATACCGGATCAGTTGCTCATATTTGCAATTCGATGCAGTGGCTAATAAGGACTAGAGAAGTGCAGAAAGGCGAAGTGGATTTTTGCATCGGAAATAAAGCAAGGGTTGCTGCATTGTTCGTCGGCGTCATGCAATTTCACCTTCCGTCAGGATTTATTACGGAGTTGAATAAGTGTTATTACATTCCTAGTATGGGTCGAAACATTTTATCACCTTCATGTTTAATGAGGGATGGTTATTCATTCGCAAGTGCAAACAATGGTTGTGTAATCTCTAAGAATGATATGTTTATGGCTGATGCTCCCATTGTGAATGGGTTATTTATTTTAAATCTTGATGATGCATTTGTTTACAATGTTAGTGCTAAAAGGCTTTGGCCTAATGATTTGAATCCTACCTATTTATGACATTGTCGTTTGGGGCATATAAGTGAAAAGCGCATGAAGAAGCTCCATGGTGATGGTATTCTAACTTCGTTTGATTTTGAATTATACGAGACATGTCAGGCTTGTTTACTTGGAAAGATGACCAAATCGCCTTTTTTAGGTTTACTCGCGAGAGCGACAGACTTGTTGGAACTCATACATACTGATGTGTGTGGACCAATGAGAACAACGGCCAGAGGAGGTTATCACTACTTCATTACTTTCACTGATGATTTCAGTAGATATGGTTATGTCTATTTGATGAAGCATAAGTCTGAAACTTTTGAAAAGTTCAAGGAGTTTTAGAATGAGGTAGAGAATAAACGTGGCAAGAAAATAAAGGCCTTGCGATCTGATCGTGGAGGTGAATATTTGAGTCACGAATTTAGCAATCATCTTAAGAGTTGCAAAATTGTTCCACACCTCACGCCGCCCGGAACGCCTCAAAGAAACGGTGTCTCTGAACGGCGCAATCGAACTTTGTTGGACATGGTTCGATCGATGATGAGCCAGTCGGATTTACCATTATCATTTTGGGGTTATGCTCTAGAAACGGCAGCTTTCACACTTAACAGGGTACCATCTAAATCCGTAGTTAAGACACCTTATGAGATGTGTACTAGAAAGAATCCCAGTTTGTCTTTTCTAAAGATTTGGGGATGTGATGCATTTGTCAAGCAACTTCAGTCGGACAAGCTAACACCCAAATCGTATAAGTGCATTTTCATGGGATATCCGAGGGAAACCTTAGGGTATTACTTCTACAACCGAGAAGAGGGCAAAGTGTTTGTCGCTCGTAGCGGTGTTTTCCTAGAGAAAGAGTTTCTCACAAAGGGAACGAGTGGAAGGTCGGTGCGACTTGAAGAAGTTCAAGATGAGCCAGTTGGGGATGCTTCTACAAGTGATGCTATTGTAGCAGACCAAGTTGAGGAACCCGTTGCAATAGAAGCACCACAACCACGAAGGTCGGCGAGGCTCCACAAGACGCGAGAATTATTATTGTTAGACAATGATGAGCCTGCGACCTATGCAGAAGCGATGGTGGACCCAGACTTTGAGAAATGGCTGATCGCCATGAGATCCGAGATAGAGTCCATGGGAGACAATCAAGTTTGGAACTTGGTTGACCTGCCTGATGGTTTTAAAGCCATCGAGAGCAAATGGATCTATAAGAAGAAGATTGATATGGATGGAAATGTTCACATCCATAAAGCTCTACTTGTTGCAAAAGGTTTTCGACAAGTTCAAGGAGTTGACTACGACGAGACTTTCTCGCCCGTGGCGATGCTTAAATCTATACGGATCATTCTAGCCATTGCTGCACATTTCGACTATGAAATATGGCAGATGGATGTCAAGACGGCTTTCCTAAATGGAATCCTAACTAAGGACGTGTATATGATGCAGCCTGAAGGTTTTGTCGATCCAAACAATGCTGGAAAGGTATGCAAACTTCTAAAGTCTATTTATGGGCTGAAGTAAGCATCTCGGAGTTAGAACATTCGATTTGATGAAGTTGTAAAGGAGTTTGGCTTCATCAAAAACGAACAAGAACCTTGTGTTTACAAGAAGGAAAGTGGGAGAGCACTGGTATTTCTAATCTTATATGTAGATGACATATTACTGATTGGAAATGACATTCCTATGCTCGAGTCTGTTAAGACCTCATTGAAAAATAGTTTTTCGATGAAGGACTTGGGAGAAGCGGCATATATTCTGGGCATAAAGATCTATAGAGATAGATCAAGGAGGCTAATTGGATTAAGACAGAGTACATACATTGACAAAGTGTTGAAACAGTTCAGCATGGAAGAGGCTAAGAAGGGGTTCTTGCCCATGTCTCACGGCATAAAACTCAGCAAGACTCATTGTCCTTCGACTACTGATGAGCGTGAGCGCATGAGCATGATTCCATATGCTTCGGCTATTGGATCCATCATGTATGCAATGATACGTACTCGCCCAGATGTTTCCTATGCTCTAACTGTTATGAGCAGATACCAGGCTGATCCAGGTGAAGGTCACTGGACAGCGGTAAAGAATATCCTTAAGTACTTGAGAAGGACTAAGGATGTGTTCCTAGTTTATGGAGGTGAGGATGAACTCAGTGTAAGGGGTTACACAGATGCGAGTTACCTTAACGACTCAGATGACTCCAGATTGCAATCTGGTTATGTGTTTGTCATGAATGGTGGTGCTGTGAGTTGGAAAAGTTCCAAGCAAGATACGGTGGCCTCCTCTTCAACAGAAGCTGAATATATTGCCGCCTCGGAGGCTGTAAAGGAAGCTGTTTGGATTAGGAATTTCCTGATCGCTCTTGGTGTGGTTCAGGGCGCGTCCAATCCCATGGACGTTTATTGTGACAAAAATGGTGCTATTGCACAAGCCACGGAACCTAGATGGCACCAGAAGAACAAACATATTCGCATGCGTTACCATCAGATTTGTGAGTTCGTTGAGGATGGTAGTGTCATGATATGCAAAATACATACGGACTCAAATGTTGCTGATCCTTTTACAAAGCCACTCCCGCAGCCTGCGCATGAGGCGCACACAAGAGCAATAGGTATTAGATACAATCTAGATTGACTCTAGTGCAAGTGGGAGACTGAAGGAAATATGCCCTAGAGGCAATCATAGAGATGATTATATTTCTTATGTATCCATGAGTTATTGTAATGTTCCTTGAATATCCATATCAGGCAACTTGTATTGATTGGCAATTATGTTGTTTGTGAAATTCTATACTTGTATGGTTATTTAAGATTTGTCCCTAGTCAGAGTTCATGTGAGGACACACGTGAATATTAGACTAGCACATCAATCGGTTGATGGCTATGTTTCGCAAGTCATACACATGGAGATGTCAAACTAATGATGTGGACACATGTTATGAACATGGGGTTGGAATGACCCAACTTGAGACTGGCAATTAGTTACAGCTCTCTCTCTACACATCGTGTACGTTTTGTCCTTAGACCTGAGATTTTTGCATGTACTTGAGATGTGGATCGACATACTTTGGGGCTATCAGACGCTACTCCGTAACTGGGTAGTTATAAAGGTAGCTTTCAGGTTTGTCCAGAAGCATGCTGCAAGGCATGGTCAATCAAGATGGGATTTGCCCCTCTCTACTTGAGAGAGATATCTCTGGGCCCCTCGAGTTATCGGATCCAGAAATGCATGGACGTGCCACATATGGTTAAGAGTTAACCTAGTAAAGGGATTCCGAATCATAGTATCGAGAAAGGGAGGTCAGCTTGGAGCTAGACCAAATATCGTGAGGCAAAGGGAAAGACATGTACTAAACCTTGTGATGGTTCGTCCCATATGACCTTTGTATGCGTTTAGGAGTTGGCACGTCTTGCTAGAGGCCGCTACCAACTATTGACAGAATAAGTGTATTCTTGTCATGTCTATATGTATATGAACCTATAGGGTCACACACTTAAGGGGCTAGAAGCCTAATTAGGATTGGATCCGAATTAGACCAGGCTTAGGCTACTAATGGGCTGCTAATGTAGAAGCCCACTAGGGGCGCCTATATAAGAGAGGGTGGGGCGAGCTTACCAGGGTTAGACCATTCCTCCCAACCGCCACACCTCTCTCCTGTGTTGCGCACGCGGACCTAGCAGTCTGGCGTCTGACGCTTCCACCCCGCACGTGTGGATACCTCAGAGGTGCTGCATCGGTGGCACTTGTACGAGCCGCGCAAGGGGAGATTCTCGTGGGACGAGAACGAGGAGGAGACGTAGATCATCTGCACTGCCTCGACGCGCTTCATCAAGTTCCGCAATTGCGCGTCTAGTGGTAATCCCGTGATCTATGGCAACAGTAATCCTGGTTTACGCGGTAGAAATTTTGATTTTCGCTAGTGTAGCCTACTCGTTCATGTACTTACTATGACAAGAACTTACATGTGACTAAAGTTGAGTAGCATGAGGTGTGGACCTCATATTCAAGGGACATGATATTGCCAACTTATACTTTGTCAAGCATATACTCCATAGTTTGTTCACTTTAACCTTAATCACTTCAAGATGCTTATGATAGGGGCAATGAGGGCTAAAAGCTAACAAGTACCATAATTTTTGGAAGCTCTTTTTGAAACTTGAAATCCCTGCTTCCCTTTATGAAGGGCCTTTCTTCCACTATTATATTGAGTCTCCACCTTCTACCTATAGGCACCAGTTAAGAGAGCATAGTTGTCATTCTTAGTTCTTTATGCACTGTCCCAAAACTTATTGATTGATTCGTAATGTTGATATTGCTTGTTCTTGTGCTATTTGTATCTAGTCACCCTTATGAACTTTGAAGGTGTCCTATGCATTTATGTTTTGCTACTCTATGAGGGACAAGTTGAATGCCACTATGCTATGTTTTCTATATGTGAAACAAACAAACATTTTTCAATGCATTGATATTCATGATCTTTGTTTGTAACCTTTCACGTTGCATGCATAGTTACTTTGTCTTATTGTTAGAACTTCATATTTCATGCTCTTGTTTAGAGTACTTTGATCCCAGCTTTCAATGCTTGCAAATGGTTTGATCTTGATTGTGATGGTGCATGTCACCTCAAAAATTATTCCTTTTTATCACTTACCTACTCGAGGACGAGCAGGAGGTAAGCTTGGGGATGCTTGATACGTTGGAAACGTATCTATAATTTTTGATGTTCCATGCTTGTTTAGTATCCACTTTGCTATGTTTTGTCTACACTTTGAGGTATGTTTATACACTTTCTGGAACTAACCTATTAACAAGATGCCACTGTGCCAGTTGCATGTTTTCTTCTATTTTTGGTTCCAGAAAAGTCAGAAAATTAATATTCTCGGAATTGGACGGGACAAAATCCAATCTTCCTATTTTTCCTAGAGCACCACGTAACCACAAAGCAGAGGTGGAGGAGGACACCAGGGTGGCCGCACCCCTAGGCGTGGGCCAGCCCTGGTGGCGCCCACATGGGGTGTGGGCCTCCTGGCTGCCTCCTCGCCTTGCCTCCTTCGCCTATAAAAGCCTCCTGGGGAGAAAACCCTAAGGCATCGACTAGAAAGCCATGAAAACCTTCGTAGCGCTGCCGCCACCGAAGGGGAGATTCGGGGGACAGAAAGTCTCTGTTCCGACACCCTGCCGGGACGAGGAAGTGCCCCTAGAGCCCTCTCCATCGATCTCCATCACCATCTTCATCATCATTGCTGATTCCCATGATGAGGAGGGAGTAGTTCTTCCTCGAGGCTAAGGGCTCTACCAGTAGCTATGTGTTGATCTCTCTCTATGCATGGTCTTGTTGTGGTCATGAGCTTTGTAATCTAGTAGATCTACCTTGTTACTCAAGTGCTTCAATAGATCTCTGCTCTCCCCATGTGTGTGAAAGTGACAGCATGCACGCCATGGTGGCACTTAGGCTTGATTCTACATAAATACTCATCGTGCTTTAATAGATCTATGTTTTTCCCCATGTGTGTGAAAGTTATAGCGTGCACGCCATGTGTGGCACTTAAGCTAGATTATATATATTTATTATGAGTTATATTTGGAGTTGAATGTCTCTATGAAATTTTGGTGTTTGTTGGAACCATCTAGCGCTCAAGGTGACAGTGTGGGGTTATCTAGATTGGGGAAGGCCCTACCGTGGATTAGAGTGTCCAGACGAAGAGTAGTTAAGAGTAGTATCATGAAGAGAGGATATTTATATGAGAGAGTGTTCAATAGTGAAAGTATGATCCCTAGGCCTTGTTTCTAAACATTGAAACACCGTTTGCATCTAGATCTGTTGCATGTTTGCTTGCTTCCATCCTTTTGCCTTTAGTCTTTACCTTACCGTCAAGCTATTTTCTGGCACTCACACATGTTACCCCACGTCAACAACAAGTCAGAATCTATTTTCTGGCACCGTTACCACTTGTATTTCACTATCTCTTCGCTGAACTAGTGCACCTATACACCTGACAAGTGTATTGGGTGTGTTGGGGACACAAGAGACTTATTGTATCTTGATTGCAGGGTTGCTTGGGAGGGATACCTTTGACCACTTCCTCCCTGAGTTCGATAAACCTTGGGTAATCCACTTAAGGGAAACTTGCTGTTGTTCTACAAACCTCTGCACTTGGAAGCCCAACAATTGTCGAATAGAAGTGCGTAGACATCAGGCCTCCCCTCCGTCTTGTACTATGGCTACATGAGTCTTCTGGTGAAATAGGATTTTTGGCATATTTACAGGATTTTTCCTGATAGTTGATTTTCTGCACAAAAACTAGACACCAAGGTAATTATGCTGAAAACAACGTTAGTCCGTGTTAGTTGTATCCAAATCACACAAGTTTAGAGGAGAAACAATAGCAAAAGTGTTCGGGAAAATAGATACGTTTTGGACGTACCAACTCCCCCCCAAGCTTAGCTTATTGCTTATCCTCAAGCAATTCAGTTGAAAACTGAGTGCGATAAAAGAACTTTCACGAACACATTTGCTTCATATGATGTATACATTCTCAGCACAGGATTAGATACTTAAACCATTCATAATAAAGAGTATGCAACTAAGTCTACTCAATAGTTATTGTAGGCTATGAAGAGAAACCAACTCAGTAATAATAAGTAGCATGAAACATAAACATAAGCAACATTGCAATGCTCATAAGAAGGTATGATAGAGTGATATCTCGCTTGCCTTTGTTTGTAGAGCACAATATAAATGCCAAGGCACCTCTGAAGTTCAAGTGAAGACTAGAAGTAAAGATATCAGAGATACAAGCATCAAAGTATTGACATAATTAACCAAGTTTTGGAACAAGCACATTACACTAAGAATGACAACTATGCTCTCAAGAAGGTGTCATAGAATAAGTGGTGACTCAACAAGGAAGTGAAAAGGTTTTGAAAAGTTTAAAAGGCTTCCAAATGCTGAAAGTAAGGTACTCGCTAGCTTTGAGATCTCATTGCCCCTATCATAGGCATCTTTAGATGATTAAGGTGAAAGTGAGGTCCAATTTGAGTTATATGCTTGACATACCATAAACTGGAAATCCCATGTCCCTTGAGTACGAGGGCTGCTCCTCATGCTACTCAACTTTAGTTACCTGTAAGTTCTTGTCATCGTAAATACATGCATATCATAGAGAACCGCCAACGGGGTACCCCTTGCACATGATACAGGAGTTATCCCGTGGTCAAAATTACAAGGCAAGCAGACAATGAGCATCTCAGCGATCTTTTTATTTGCTATTTGCATAGGTTTTTATTGAGGATGCTTCACAGATTGCTCATTATGGTTATGCTGCAAGTTTCCACCATGATTAGGCATGGCTTAGGCTAGCGGCCTAGGCGTTTCTCTAACACATATATATAACTCCATGGACTTACAAGCTCCCCTTTTATTTCACACCGACGACATCCGCAAACAAAAAGAGCATGATATCAACTGGATATGTATCCATAAGTGTTGAAAACGTTCCCCGTGACAACACGGTTTTGCTAACTCCCAGCCTATAATTTGCAAGCATATAACTTTCATGGACAGTCACAATAGTTCAGGATTATTAAGTGCAAGTAATAAAGTGTGCCATCAAGTTCGTGAGAGCTTTACTAACTAACTTTCTCAAAACAGTCAAACATTTTATTTGGAAGAAAACAAGGCATAGTGAGTATGCACAGAATTAGCAAATGCTAATAGGTAGGTATGGTGGACACTGTTGGCAATATTGTTTTGGGGAGTTGGATGCACAAGTAAAGCTCATACTCAGTGCAAGTGAAGGCTAGCAATAGAGAGGGAGCGGCAAATGAGAGAGCAATGTCATAATCATGCTTGCAACAAAACATGACTAATTATGGCATGAAAATGATACAAGAACTCTGAGGAAAAATAAATCATCGAGGCTTACTGACTATTGTTTAGTCATATGCATGCGTGAGCATCTGCCAAGTCGATTCACATGAAACATTCAGAGGAGGATACCACAATATCATTCCAAGTTATGAATAGAACAATGCAAGCAAACATCCATATGACATGCTAAAAACTATTAGTAAGCTTGAGCTAATCATAAGAGAGAAATAACTACTAAGCATCCATAGATAACATACACCTCACATGAACATACTAAGCATGCTCACAATGATGAGTATATGTACAAAAATGAAAACAAATAGAGTTCGTTACCAGCCACTTACCACACCTCAAGTTGTCTTAATCTTCATTATTGCCCTTCACTTGTGTGACTTGAATAATAACATGAAACCAAACTCCACTGAGGACTGCCGAATCCTGCAAAGAACTTTACAAACCCAAAGAAGAATAACAAATATTTTTGGTGTTTTCGTTTTTTTAAAGCAAGCAAACAAAGCAAAAAGAACAAACAAAGCAAAAGCAAACAAAGCAAAATCTTTTTGGATTTTTATTTAAGGCAAACCTAAGCTAAAAAGAAAAGAAACAAACCAAGAGAAACAACAAAAATATTTTTGGTATTTTTGTGCTTTGAGGAAGCAGAACAAAAACCAAAAAGAAAGCGAAACATGGATATACAAAGAACCGACAAAACATGATATATGGATGAGTGTGATGTCGGTATACCTCCCCCCAAGCTTAGGCTTTTGGCCTAAGTGGGGCTCAACCCCATGGTGACCAATAAGGTGCACCTCCGTAATATGACGAGGAGGCCCCTTCGTTCTGGTAAGAGCTCGAGGACTCCCATGTGTAGTGCATAGAGAGGTCGTATGAGGGCGCGTCCCCCTGATAGTGTCCATGGAAACCAAGAATGCGCATATTCTCGCCCATCTCCTCCTTGGAGCGTGACAAAGGTCCCTGGGAAATACTAAACAAAGTGGTTTGGGACAGAGGGATCTCTCTCTCTCTCTCTCTCTCTTCCCCATTAGTAAACAACATTCTATAAACCAGACTCTCAAGGGTAGAGCCGGTAGTAAAAAAGTGATGCGCTTTCATGGCAGCGAAGTCAAGCCTCCGAGGAGCCAAAACTGTATCATTTGGATCAACAGAAAGGTCTAAGGCAGCAACAACACATCAGCAATAATACCCCCATAAATGGGTCCCTTAGCAGCTAAGCGACGAGCAATGAGGGAACCAAGATTGTACCGAGTTTCATTATTGAGCGCAGTAGCTAGGAAGGCCAAATGATAGTTGGAAATATTGCTAGTGTTCTCCCTACCAAGAACACTAGTGGCAAGATAATTAGCAAAATACCTGATAGCTGGGAGTTGAATATTTCTTATCTTTCCCCGCTGGGCTCTACGGTCATCATCATTGGTTATCCCGCGGTAGAGCTCCAAAAAATCAGTAGCCTGAGCTGGAATCTTCTTCACTGTCCCAGCCATACCAATACCCAGGATCTCACAAAATTTCTTCAATGTCATGGAGAAAGGCCAGTTATAGATTTTGAAAGACACATCTAGTTTAAAAGGGCCGTTAGAAAAAGAGAAACTCTCCACAAAGATTTTAGTGAGCGTAGCATATTGCACACTCTCATCCTGCATATAACTCGTTAGTCCAACCCTCAAAACCAAGGTTAGAAAATCATTGAGAATCCCAGCAGCCTGCAAAAAGGTTGGACAAGGAAAGGTAGAAGGGTGCGCATCCCCTCATCTCTCTCGTCGCAAAATCACGGTGTAATGAGATCCTCATTGTATGAGGGCCTAGCTCGGGAGGATGATCTTGAAGGCCTTGTCCTTCTAGGTGCATCACTCTCAAATATTTCACCAAAGGTGTGGTTGTCCATGACCCTTTTTCTGAAATTTTTAGACAAACATCAAACCAAGTGATTTACAAGTTGATAAATGATGAGAAACTACTATAGGAACTTGCTAGCGGGCTACACATGCATCAAAATGAAATCTCTAAGCATAAAACAAGCATGCAAGCTCACACAACCTAACACCTATAGTATCAAAATACTCAAGATACAATCTACCAATCAGAAATCTAATTGGACAAGCGGAGGAGGCACATACCAAGGAGCAATCCCTCCAAAAACCAGCAGCAAATATGGGCTGAGCAAGGAGATCGAAAATCGGGAGCAAGAACAGCAGGAACTCGAGCTTGGGAAGGTTTTCCGATGTTTTTTGGGAGAGAGAAAGAAGGTGGCTGGGAGGAGGAAACTTGGAGGGACTCAGGTGGGACCCACCCATGCCAGGCGCACCCCTAGGGCTGGCCGCGCCACCAGGGGGAGTGCTGGCCTGGGGGGTCCCTTGGGCCACTATAGGTATCCCTCAGCCCTTTTTCGAGGAAAAAATAATATGAATTTTCTGGAATTTTTCGGGAAACTTTATTTTTGGCCAATTTTTAGGGTATGAAAATTGATTTTATCGTAGAAAAGATTTTTTAGAAGAAGCAAAAGCAAACCAAAACCAAAACTACAGAAGTTCTAAGACACTTGAACAAGCAAACAACTAGCAAAACCAAAGCTAACAAGAGAAAAGAAAGGAGAATAAACAAAGTGAGCAAGTATAACCACTTGTGAAAGCATTGTTTTGTTCATTAAAATCCTTTTGTTAACAAGGTTGATCAAGTCTTGTTACCAAAACAATCTTATATGAAACAAAACTTTGCATTCCAGAAAGTGCTTATGTTACCTCAAACTTGATAGCAATGGTCCCAATCATAATAGTTTCAAAACTTTCTTGTGGAATGGGACAATATATTTCTCCAACTTTGATGCCTTCAATATTTTCAATTGAATTCAGGCCATAGCTCTTAGCAACCTTCTTGGGGAAATAGACAGTATGATATTTGTCATTAATATTAAAAGTTACTTTTCCTTGATTACAATTGATGACAGCACCTACAGTATTAAGAAAAGGTCTATCAAGAATAATAGACATATTATCATCTTCAGGCATCTCAAGCACAACAAAATTAGTTAAAACCAAACAATTATGAGCCACTTGAACAGGAACATCCTCACATATACCAATAGGAATAGTAGTTGACTTATCAGCCATTTGCAAGGATATATTAGTTGGTATCAACTTTTCTAGCTGGAGTCTCTTGTAGAGAGAAAAAGGCATAACACTAACTCTAGCTCCCAAATCACATAAAGCAGTTCTAACACAATTATTCTTAATAGAGCAAGGAATAGTTGGTATACCTGGATCACCAAGTTTCTTTGGAACCTTACCATTGAAGGAATAATTAGCAAGCAAAGTAGAAATTTCCTCATTAGGAAGCTTACTTTTATTAGAGATAATATCCTTCATATACTTTGAATAAGGAGGCAACTTAATAGCATCAGTCAAAGGAATTTGCAAAAATAAAGGTTTCATCCACTCACAAAACTTGTTATAATGTTCTTCCTCCTTAGACTTGTGTTTCTTATTAGGAAAAGGCATAGGTTTTTGCACCCAAGGTTCTCTTTCTCTACCATGTTTATTAGCAATAAAATCTTCCTTAGTGTACCTAGTGTTCTTAGTGTGCTTCTCAGGTTCTTATTCAACTTCCCCCTTATCAGGAGCATCATTTTTATCATTACCACTCTCAGTTTCAGCATCAGATACAAATATACTATTAGGATCTACAGCAGGTTTAGAGGGTTCCTCAACTATTTTGTGTTTTTTTCTTTCTCTTACGAGGACCACCACTATCAACTTGTTGAGAATCCTGCTCAACTCTTTTGGGGTGTCCTTCAGGATATAAAGGATCTTGAGTGGCTATACCACTCCTAGTTCCAATTCCATAAGCATGTTTATATCTTGAAGCATTAACTAGCATATCCTTTTGTACGTTAGCAAGTTGATCAATTTGAGTTTGAACCATTTGAAAGTGTTTACAAAGCATTTTAACATCATTAGCAGTTCTTTCCACAATATCTTTCAACTCATTAATAGCTCTAGAGTTTTCCAATAAATGATTCTGAAATTGTTTATTAAAATAACCTTGTTTAACAATAAATGTGTCAAGTTCCTCTAAGCATTGATTAGGAGGCTTATCATAGGGAATATCACCTTCATCAAAGTGGAGAGAGTGTACCTCAATAGTAGATGAGTGGGTAATTGGCTTACATAATTCTTCTATAGGAGGTAGATTCTTCACATCTTCATCTCTAATACCTTTCTCCTTAAGAAATTTCTTAGCTTCCTTCATCACTTCATCATTTAATGCAATAACTCACCTCTTCTTTGGTGTTGGTATTGGAACTGGTTCATGCACAACTGGTTCAGGAGTAATAGGCTCAGGTGTATTTAGCTCAATTGAAGTCCAATCATCATAATTCTTGCTTATTTTAGCCATTAATTATTCAACATCTGTAGGAGTTCTTTTCCTGAAAACACAATCAGCAAAACTATCTAGGTATGTCCTAGAATCATCAGTTAGTCCATTATAGTAAATATCAAGAAGCTCATTTTTAGGTAATGGATATCCAGGATGTGCATGGATCAAGGCACAGAACCTTGTCCATGACTCCGGCAATTTCTCTTCTTCTCCCTGTTTAATCAAAAAGTTTCTGCAAAGCAGCATGTCTAGCACTGGGAGGAAAATATTTCTGGAAGAAAGAAGCAATCAAACAATCAGGACTATCAATGGATCCAGGAGGTAATCTATTAATCCAAGCCTTAACTTCTCCTTTTAGTGAAAAGGGAAGATCTTAGTAACAAAGTACTTGCGTATCTTAAAATCATCAGAGACTAAAGAACTCATAGTGGAAAGCTCATTCATATGAGCTACAACACTCTCATTTTCAGTCCCACAGAAACGTTCTTTTTCAACAATATCCAAATAGGATAAATCAAGTGAGAAGTCATAATCTTTATCTTTAATATCTATGGGAGAGGTGGCAAACTTAGGATCAAAGGACAGTTTAGGAATAATGGTACGTCTCTCAAGGAGACTCTTAATAGCACTATCACCATGTGTGTTTCGGCACTCCTCAATAAATTCATCAGTAACTCAATATAACCATCATTAATATCATATATCTCTATACTCAGGTGAGCTAACAGGTGTAACAGTGTCTTCACTCGGAGTTTCAGTATTTCCTAGATTAGCCATAGTAGCATCTAGGAAAGGACCCAATGAACCACTCGCATCAAGCACAGTAGAAGTAACGTCATGAGTATCAGAAGCATTTTCAGATTCAGTAGTAGTAGCAGTGTGTGTAGCATGAGTATGTGGTGGTGGAGTAACAAGCTTACTTATAACAGACGGTGAATCAAGATCAGCAGAGGTGTTTAGGACTGTACCTCTTCTTGTAGTGGCTGTTAAAATAGGAAACTTTCCATCACGAGACTTCCCCATGATGAAAGGAGTAGCAGTGAACAATAATAGATCCAAGTGAACTTACAAATAAAGCTATGCTCCCCGGCAACAGCGCCAGAAAATAGTCTTGATGACCCACAAGTGTAGAGGATCGCAACAGTCTTCGAGGGTAGTATAACCTAATTTATTGATTCGACACAAGGGGAGCCAAAGAATACTTGCAAGCCTTAACAACTGAGTTGTCAATTTAGCTACACCTGGAAATAGTTCTTTCTCATAGTAGTTTATCAGTAGCAACAGTTTTGTAGTAGCAGTAGCAAAGCAACAACAGTAGTAAAACAAGAGCAATAGTAACAGTAGTAGCAAACCGTAGGATATGAGCGCGGTAGGCATAGGGGATGGACGGGCGTTGCATGAACGAGTCTAAACATGTAACTTCAAGATCTAGGGCATTTGCAGATAAGTAAGAATAAGCATCCAAGTACTAAACAATCATAGGCATGTGCTCCATATATAGTCATGCGTGCTCGCAATGAGAACTTGCACAACATCTTTTGTCCTACCAGCCCGTTGCAGCGGGGCCTCAAGGGAACTACTAGCAATTAAGGCACTCCTTTTAATAGAGCACCGAAGCAAAGCATTAACACTCTGTGAACACATGTGATCCTCACATCACAACCATCCCCTCCAGTTGTCCCAATTTTTGTCACTTCGGGGCCTTTGGATCGGGACAATGATATGTGCACACAACTTGCAGATAAGATCACAAACAATACTCTCATAATGATTCAATAATAAGTTCATATCTGAGATCATGTCACTTGGGCCCTAGTGACAAGCATTAAGCACAACAAGTTGCAAAAAAGTCAAATAGCACTAATAGAGATACTAGGAACCATGCCCTAACAATCTTATTGGATTACATGATAGAACTCATCCAATCCCTACCATCCCCATAGCCTACTGCGGGGGATTACTCACTCATGGATGGGAGAAACATGGATGGTTGATGGAGAGGCGTTGTTGATGATGATAGCGATGATCCTCTCCAAATTCCCCATCCCGGCAGGGTGCTAGAACGGAGTTTCTGGTTCCGAATCGCGGTTTCTAGTGGTGGCGGCGCAATGGAACTCTTTCTAGAAAAACATTGAACCCCCTCGATTTTTAGGTCAAGAGGCATCTTATAGGCGAAGAGGGAGGCCGAGGGGTGCCTAGGGCAGCCACACCCCCTCCAGGCGTGGCCTGGGCCCACCCGCGCGACAGGGGGTGTGGGCCCCTCATGCCTCCCCTCCGTCTCATACTCTGGCTCCGTGAGTCTTCTGGTGAAATAGGATTTTTGGCATATTTTCCGGGATTTTTCCTGATAGTTGATTTTGTGCAAAAAACTAGACACAAGGTAATTCTGCTGAAAACAGCGTCAGTCCATGTTAGTTGTATCCAAATCACACAAGTTTAGAGGAGAAACAATAGCGAAAGTGTTCGTGGAAGTAGATACGTTTTGGACGTATCACCTCTACACAAATATATTCTTAGTTCTTCCAAAAGATCATAAGAATTTCCTTACTATCATCCAATGATCATTTTATGATTCATTCTGGTATATGCTCATAACACTTAGAGCATAGGACATATCTGGATGTGTACATATCATGGTATGATTGATCAAAATATTCTTGTGATTTCACTCATCAAGTGTCAAAGCACTTGAATGTTTCACTTATCAAGTGTCGATACACTTGAATCTTGATGCAATTCTTTTCCATGCGACAAGATCTTTTTCTCGTCGTTTCTATATTGAACCCCTTCAATATATCATATATGTACGTTTGGCATAACCATATTAGCGTCACAGTCTATCCATGTAGACATTCATGCTAAATATTTGGGTTTTGCCTAAGTCTTTCATCAAAATGAAATTCTTACCCTTTTGTCAATAGAATATACATCATTTATAATCAACAAGATGTCCTCCACATAATGTATTAGAAATATGTCTCAGCGCTCCCACTTAATTTCTTGCAAATGCAAGCATCTTCATCATCTCCAGATGAAAACTCCTTTAACAGTTTCATCACCGGTGAAGATTCTAACTCCGTGATGGCTCAGTTGATGTGGATCCTATTGGGAACCCCAAGAGAAAGGTGTGAAGAAGCACAACAGCAAGTCTTCCCTCGGTAAGAAACCGAGGTTATCGAACTAGTAGGAGGAAGGAAACGTCACACAGGTGTTGCAAGCAACGTGGAACCCTACACAACACAAACTCAGGACTTTGCCCCAACTAACAGTGAGGTTTTCAATCTCACCAGTTGCTGTAACAAAGGATTAACTATATGGTCTGGAAGGTGATGATGGTTTGTAGCAAGTAAATAGTAACAGTGGAAGATGTATCAATGGTAAAGATTGGACCGGGGTCCATAGTTCACTAGAGGTGCTCTCCTTAGATAAACAACATGGCATGAAGGGTAAACAAATTACAACAGGGCAATTGACATGAACTGAGCAAGGCATAACAATGCAATACTAGACAAAAAGATCCTATGAGATTCGATTGGGCAATACAACAAGATACATAGACCGCCATCCAACTGCATCTATGACTAGAAGTCTACCTTCAGATTATCATCCGAACCCCCTCCAGTATTAAATTGCAAGCAACAGACAACTGCTTTAAGCAAAGTGTGTAAGGTAAACAATCCACTTGTTCCATGAACAAGAGACCGTTGTTTTCTCCCTAGTGCCAACATCACATCTACAACCGAAGAGATTTTTGTCACTTCCCTTGGAAACTAGAGGCATAAACACACTATCGATCATAAATACCCCCTCTTGGAGTCACTAGCAACTACTTGGCCAAGATAGCTACTAACAACGGAGAGCATGAAAGATCACAAACAACACATACATGATAGAATAATAAAGACAAAACCATTAATCAATCCAACATAATAATCTCAATATCCATCGTATCCCCGCAAACACAACATGCATGATTACAAATATGTTAGATCTTGATCATGAACGGAGCTCACAAGATCTATACATGAAAGCACAAGGAGGAGATACAACCATCTAGCTACTAGATGGACCTGTAGTCCAAGGTGGAACTACTCATGCTTCATACCGGAGAAGAAGGCCTCCGGGATGATCTCCCCTCCGGCAGGGTGCCGGGAAGAACTTTAGATCCCCCCAATCTAGGGACGATTGTGGCGGCAGCTATAGAAGGTTTCGTGGAGTTTTGATCGGGTGCCTAGGGTTTCTGCATCGGGGGCTTCTTATAGGCGAAGAGGCGAGGCTGGGAGGCGGCCAGGGGGCCCACACCCTGCCTAGGCGTGGGCCCACCCTAGGACGCGCCTGGGGAGTGTGGCCGCCCTGTGGCGCCCCTCCGTCTCTCCTCTAGACTTGTGTTTCCCATGGTAAAATATTGACTTTGGCTTTTGTCCCGTCCAATTCCGAGAATATTGATTTTCTGCCTTTGTGGAACCAAAAACAGAAGAAAACAGGCAACTAGAACTGTGGCAACTTGTTAATAGGTTAGTACCAGAAAACATATCAAAACACCTCAAAGTGTAGACAAAGCAAAGCAAAGTAGATACTAAACAAGCATGGAGCATCAAAAATTATAGATACGTTTCCGACGTATCAAGCATCCCCAAGCTTAACTCCTCCTTGTCCTCGAGTAGGTAAGTGATAAAAGAATATATTTTTAGGTTACATGCACCTTCACAATAAAGATCAAACCATTTGCAAGCATTGAAAGTTGGGATCAAAGAACTCTAAACATGTGCATGAAAGATGGAGTTCTAACAATAAGATAAAGTAACTATGCATGCAACATGAAAGGCTACAAACAAAGATCATGAATAACATGCATTGAAAAACGTTTGTTTGCTTCACATACAGAAAACATGGCATAGTGGCATTCAACTTGTCCCTCATAGATTAGCAAATGGATGCAAAGGACACCTTCAAAGTTCATAAGAGTGAGTAGATACAAATAGCACAAGAACAAGCAATATCACAATATGCATCAATCAATAAGTTTTGGGACACTACACATAGAACTAAGAATGGCAACTATGCTCTCTTAATGGTGCCTAAAGGTAGAAGGTGGAGACTCAACATAATAGTGGAAGAAAGGCCCTCCATAAAGGGAAGCAGGGATTTCAAGTTTCAAAAAGAGCTGCCAAAAATTATGGTACTTGGTAGCTTCCAGCCCTCATTGCCCCTATCATAAGCATCTTGAAGTGATTAAGGTTAAAGTGAACAAACTATGGAGTATATGCTTGACAAAGTACAAGTTAGCAATCTCATGTCCCTTGAATATGAGGGTCACTCCTCATGCTACTCAACTTCAGTCACCTGTAAGTTCTTGTCATAGTAAGTACATACGTATCATAGAGAACCGCCAACGTGGTACCCCTTGCACATGGTATAGGAGCTATCCCATACCAAAATGACAAGGCAAGAATACAATGAGCATCTCAGCGATCTTTTTATTTACTATGTGCATAGCTTTTTTATTGAGGATGCTTCACAGAATGCTCATTATGGTGATGCTGCAAGTTTCCACCATGATTAGGTATGACTTAGGCTAGCGGCCCAGGCGTTTCTCTAACACAAAATACATAACTCCATGGAGTTACACGCTTTTATTTCACACAGGCGACATCCATATACAAAAGAGCATGATATCAAATGTGTACAAAGTACAAGTGCAATGTTGAAAACGTTCCCTATGACAGCATGGTTCTGCTAATTCCAACGTATAAGTGCAAGAATATACAACATAGATGACACAATGGTTCAAGTTTATTAGGGGAAAAGAATATAAAGTGTGCCATCAAGTTCGTGAGGGCTTTAATCACTAAGTTTTCACATAACAAAATACTCTTTAATTGGAAGATAGTTGAAAACAAGAATATACTTGGAATGGTGTAACACACCATGCATAGGAATTTATAGTGGACACTTTGGAATAACTTGGTTTCTTGGAGTTGGAGGCATGAGTAGAGCTTACTCATACAAGTGGGGGCTAGCAAAAGACTGGGAGCAACCAACTAAGAGAGAAATAATGGCCATAATCATGCAGAGGTACAAAACATTACTAATCAAAGCATAGAGTGGTACTACATGTCCAGGACTAAATGATCATAGAGGATATGGTGACTTGTTCATAGTCATAACATGGTGTGAGCATGTGCCAAGTCAACCCAAACAAAACATCAAAGGAGAATACCACAATACTATGCTTTTGTATGCTAAAACAACGCATGATTCTTCCAAGGCACAATAAGCAATCCCAATGACTTGGATCGAGTCATGATACAACAAAAATCACTAAGCATAATGTCAAAAAAATACCTAGCATGGCATGCTAAAGTATAAGTCCCAGTCAATGCAAGCTCCTCTTGCACTTTCAAGCAAGAACTTTCTACTCCTTTCCAATACCAATCGACTTATTTGAAACAACACGGCGAGAACGGGGGTCCAAACTAATTTTTTCAAGAAAACTAAACAAACTAATCAAAGCAAACAAAAACTAAGATGCTCCAAGAACAACACAACAGTGCATGAAACAATAAAAACAAAGTGTCTAGACAGACCTGAGCTTTTTATTGATGAAGAAGGGGATGCCTTGGGCATCCCCAAGCTTTGACGCTTGTACCTCTTGGAAATTTCTTGGGGTAAAACCATGGTGGCATCCCCAAGCTTGAGCTTTTCTCCATTCTTCATCTCATTACATCATTCTCTCTCTACACCTGAAATTTTTCCTTCATACAAAACTTCACACAATCTTCATTAGCAACATTAGTGTATTCAAGAGATAATAGACCCTTGGGTTTAGCTTTGGAACAGCAAAACTTTTCACTAAAAACACAAGCTACCGAAGCAACTTCCTTTAAAAAGCTCGATTCCCCAAAAGAGAACTCAAAAAGAAATCGATAAGAAGCAAATGCAAATAATGGCAAAAATCTGTCAAAATAGATCAGCAGGTAGAAACCGATTTTTTGAAGACCTTCTGTTGCTCAAATCAAAAAGTGTTCAACTAACGAAAGTTATCTAACATACTGGGGGATTTATTCTTAAATTTTCAGCTCAATACGACTTATAGAGACTCCTCATGAATTTTTATGGTGGAGGACAAAAATCTGTTTCGAGACAGCAACTCCCCAAATCTTACTTTCCTCTCGTTAGAGGTCGTTCTTGACACAAAAAGAAAACAAAAAGGATAAGTAGAGGTCATTACTAAAATAATAACTTCCAAAACTCAAGGAAACTCTTGGGTTATCTCCCACCAAGTACTTTTCTTTAACGCCTTTAAGTTAGGCACGAGAAGCAAGAAATCAAGTATTTTCAAATGAAGCATTAACTCTCTTGTTCTTTCCTTTCTTACCTTTCTTCTTCTCTTTAGGGAAAATATGATTGCTTACTGGAGGAGCAAAATGCATAATGCCTTTTCCCACATCTATTATTGCTCCAAGGTGTTTTAGTAGGGATCTTCCAAGTGTGATCTGTCCTTTGCCTACACATTCAATAACCAGATGATCATTAGACACCATTTTCCCTGAGATTTTTGTAAACACACCTTCAGCTATTCCAATGGGTAATAAAGTTGCATTATTAGTAACAGAGATTTCCTATCCTCCTTTAGAAAGCCCCCAAAGACTCAAAGACTTATAAATATCTTTAGGCATAAGGAAAAATTCAGACATGATATCACAACGAGCATCAAAAAGTGTAGTATTTATAGAGACTTTGATTGTGGGAAACCACTTTGAAGACTCGGAATTTATTGGAACATAATCATGGTACACCCTAAGTTTGTGATACCAACTGTTAAAAGCAGCAGTACTGGACTCAAGAGTGTTCAACCTAGCAAAACTATTTATGAAAGAGGAATCATACTTGCCAGACGTATTATAAATTATAATCAATTTCTTTATGGCATCAAAAGCTTCGTCCTCACTACATTGAAAAATATCTTTCTTAGCCACAGCATCCAAAGGATATCTATAACAAAGAGCAATACTGTGGTAGAAACTATTAATAACCATGCTAAGACTCATCTTAGGCTCAGTTTCCCTTTGTAAAGCGGAGATTCTAGACCAAGCTTCTTTAAAACTCTCTTCACTTTTTTGCTTAAAAATAGAGATCTCTTCCATGGGTGTAATAGAGATTGGACCAAAACCAGACATGGTAGCAACCAGGGTAGGAACTAATTTTTTTTGTGTTTTTAAATAGCGAAAGCAAACCAAACTAAACTATTTTTTTTGGAGTTTTTGATAAAAAAAAGCAAACAAAATAAACTAAGAAAACTAAAAAAAGTAAAGAGAAAGGAAGTGGACGACTCCCCTTGTGAAGACCTCCTTTGCCTCCCCGGCAATGGCGCCAGAACACTTGTTGATGGCTCAGTTGATGTGGAGCCTTTTGGGAACCCCAAGAGCAAGGTGTGAAGCAGCACAGCAGCAAGTCTTCCCTCAGTAAGAAACCAAGGTTATCGAACCAGTAGGAGGAAGGAAACGTCACACAGGTGTTGCAAGCAACATGGAACCCTGCACAACACAAACTCAAGACTTTGCCCCAACTAACAGTGAGGTTGTCAATCTCACCGGTTGCTGTAACAAAGGATTAACTATATGGTGTGGAAGGTGATGATGGTTTGCAGCAAGTAAACAGTAACAATGGAAGATGTATCAATGGTAAAGATTGGACCGGGGTCCATAGTTCACTAGAGGTGCTCTCCTTAGATAAACAACATGGCATGAAGGGTAAACAAATTACAGCAGGGCAATTGACAGGAACTGAGCAAGACATAACAATGCAATACTAGACAAAAAGATCCTATGGGATTCGATTGGGCAATACAACAAGATACATAGACCGCCATCCAACTACATCTATGACTAGAAGTCCACCTTCAGGTTATCATCCAAACCTCCTCCAGTATTAAGTTGCAAGCAATAAACAACAGCTTTAAGCAAAGTGTGTAAGGTAAACAATCCACTTGTTCCATGAACAAGAGACCATTGTTTTCTCCCTAGTGGCAACATCACATCTACAACCGAAGAGATTTCTGTCACTTCCCTTGGAAACTAGAGGCATGAACCCACTATCGAGCATAAATACCCCCTCTTGGAGTCACTAGCAACTACTTGGCCAAGATAGCTACTATCAACAGAGAGCATGCAAGATCACAAACAACACAGACATGATAGAATCAAATAGACAAAACCATTAATCAATCTGACATAGTAATCTCAATACCCCCGGATCCCCGCAAACACAACATGCATGATTACAAATAGATTAGATCTTGATCATGAACGGAGCTCACAAGATCTATACATGAAAGCACAAGGAGGGGATACAACCATCTAGCTACTACATGGACCCGTAGTCCAAGGTAGAACTACTCATGCTTCATACTGGAGAAGAAGGCCTCCGGGATGATCTCCCCTCTGGCAGGGTGCCGGGAAGAACTTCATATCCCCCAATCTAGGGATGATGGTGGTAGCGGCTACAGAAGATTTCGTGGAGTTTTGATCGGGTACCTAGGGTTTCTGCATCGACGGCTTCTTATAGGCGAAGAGGCGAGGCTGGGAGGCGGCCAGGGGGCCCACACCCTGCCCAGGCGCGGGCCCACCCTGGGCCACGCCTAGGGGGGTGTGGCCGCCCTGTGGCGCCCCTCCTTCTCTCCTCCGGACTTCGTGTTGCCCACGGTAAAATATTGACTTTGGCTTTTGTCCCGTCCAATTCCGTAATATTGATTTTCTGCCTTTCTGGAACTAAAAACAGAAGAAAACAGGCAACTGGCACTGTGGCAACTTGTTAATAGGTTAGTACCATAAAACATATAAAAACACCTCAAAGTGTAGACAAAGCAAAGTAAAGTAGATACTAAACAAGCATGGAGCATAAAACTTATAGATACGTTTCCGACGTATCATTCCGCGATGCTTACTTCAACCATTGAAGTTTGCATGCCCTTTTATCATCCTTTGAATTTAACAAAACCCTTTGGACCGTGTCGTGTACACGTCCTAGGTAACCATTCTATTAGAATAACTTTGTTTTGTTTATTCAACTACCATATACCAAATTATATGTAGTGGTTGCTACATTAATCCGTCCAGACTAAATATCGCTATGAAAGATCAAATCTTGTCATAGTCAACTCCTTGAACATTGTCGTAAAATACTTTATGACATGTTGACTATTTCATAGATGTGAAACATCCATGTTTGTTTCTTTATAGAACCAAATACGATCGATAGGTTTTTACACCTTTCCGGAGGGTCTTCCAAGTTCAAAAAACTTGATTTCTCGTGTATGGAACTATCACGGATTTTATGGCTTCAAGCCATTTGACGGAGTCAGGGCTCATCATCGCTTCTTTGCATGTAGTCAGTTCATCATTGTCAAACATATATGATTTACTCTCAAATCTTAGCATTTGATTGTTTATCTGACCTACTTGGTTCAATAGGAACTTAGACCTCCATGACCACAACCTTTGAGGCACATCAGCCATGAGCATTGTGGCTGCCTCCGGAACGTTTTCCGGCGCTGTACAACTCAACACATATACATAAGGTTCGTTAACCTTATCAAACTTCTATTGTCCTCCGACTTAACTTTTTGTGAAAAATTTCTTTTTCAAGAAACTTCACGTTTCAAGTGACAAACCCATTTGTCCTTGGTGTTATGGAAGAATACCCAATGGTTATTCGAAACAACCTACAAATATATGCTCAACCGACTTTGGTTGTAAACATCTTACTTATGCTTAGCATACCAAAATTTAAGAAAGGACAACTTGGATTTTACCCCAAACCATAACTTACATGGTATCATTTCAACGGATCAAGATGGAGCTCTTTTCAGTGTAAAAGCGGTAGTCTCTAAAGTTTTAATCTTTTAAAATATAATGGAAGTTTTATAAATAACACCTTGATCCAACCATGTCAAACAAGGTTTTATTACAAATCTCAAACACTCCATATTCCTATGGTGTTTCAGGAGATGCAAATCTAGGTGTTTTGCTAACTTGTAACTCAAATAAATCCATTTATGATAAAATCATAAATTATTTATTTTCTTGTTACAATGATTTTCCGCTTCATCTTGAAAGTCTTTGAATGTTTCAAATATTTCATACTTCTTTCTCATTAAGTGAATATTCACTCAAATTTCCGGAGAAAACATATAAAGTTGAAATCCATTGCTTATGACTACACATAATGGACTACATACATCGATATATATAAATTCCAATATTTTAGTCATTCGTTCTTCTTTGGCCTTTGAACGAAGTTTTAATTATCCCGAGGAAAGTCTCACAAGCGTCATTTGATGAAATCAAAGACTCCAAAAATCCATGAAAATGGAGTTTCTTCATGTTTTGTTTCAAATATAATTTAAACGGCGATGTCACTTCATAAGTGATCTTCCAATCATTTGTCTTGCAACATTTTAGCATTAGTTTTATGGATGTGATTTCTCCAACTAGATTTGTAAATCATCCATCTTATATGGAATAAGGTAATTATTTGAACAATCTTTGTTCTCATAATACCTGATTTAAATAACTATTATTAAAACAAATCTTGAAGGCAAGCTTTGATGTCAACGAGAAATACAAACAACGGCTTGTTTGTTTTCGATGATCATCATTACATATTCTCTTGCTAGTTAGTTAGGCCATTGTGGTTCATGAATTGTGTCGTTATGTATGAAATTTCATACCAACCAATTCGTTATTCAATACCCAAGAACCACATTGTTTAACAAGCAAAGAATACAACAATAACATGTATATCATCTATATACCTAAACTGGATATTTCCAGTCTTTTCTTTTCTACCAAATATATTTTATAGATTCTCTTTCAGCATTTCTTTTCCTTTTAAAAGAATCTATCAACATCAAAAGTGGCACCATATACATGACACATGGTCCAAAGCGTGTATATTTAAATACTAATACCTTTGGACTTGCACTTTGAAGTAGATCACCATCATTAAATGATTGGCGTTATTTCAAAATCCATTCTTTAGTAATCTTTTAGTGTAGTAAACACCTTACATACATCTTCCATTCATCCTTATCATGACGACTTTCATGATCAAGCTAATGTAGCTTATAAAGGCAAATCGTGAGTATAATGCTACTATCCAAAACCCTTTTAGATGATTAGGATGTTTAGCATCTCCAACTATAGAGGTCCCAACCTTTAATAAGGTAGAGATCCCTGTATTTACAATGTTAGTCCCTAGATCAATAGCTAGCATCCACAGTTAAGATGTAATATCAAGAAACAAAGGTCCTAATACAACTTTATAACCAGGAATAAAATAATTCATTACATCTTACATACCTCATTTGGCTATCTCATTACAACGCAGCAGAAATAACTATATAGCATGGAGTCCTTCATCTTCAAAGTGCCACAGGCAATCATGTTGGTTGTAGACTTGTAATTCTAATCAACACACTTCACTAACATCAAACAAACCTACAACATAATGAGTTACAGCCACAAGGGTCAATACATTTGATTTGTATTGGCAAGTGATACTATGGTAGAATAGTGGTATCTATCGTCTATATGCATTTGGCTAAGTGGAGCTTAGGCTTGCTTTGCTCAAAATAGATTTTCCTTATAAGTTGAAAACACTAAGTTTTTGTTTGTCAAAATCACCCAAGGCATCTACCAATCATTGATTGAAGATCCTTTAACCCCTGGTCAACCACAAGTTTATAACTTAGAAATTGGGATGACGAGATTCTTGATAGCTTCCATGTCTTGAGGCTCAAATTGTCCATTGCTGGGGACACGGCTAAGTACTTAGATTTTACTCTCTCGAGAGGTGGTGCACTTTCCCCACAAGACTCGACATGCATCGAGACAAGATCTTTCAGAAGCCTTCCCTTAGACCAAAATGGACGCGCTCCAAACCTATCATCCCCTACCACCAACTGTCCATTTGGCTAAGTTATTGCAACCTATGTGATCCAGGCAGAGCCCATAATACCAAGTGACTGTACTTGAAGCTTCTCAACATTTGACATCTCAAATCTCTTTGTTCCTGGGTGGATTTCCACAAGTGAGATACACTAGGATAGTCCATAAATATGGGCCCTGTGTAACCACTCAACATAACCCATTCACAACCATTCCATCCAGGTGATTCATTCACATAGTTGTTTTATTAAACAAAACACAAGTCATAGACTTAGAAATATTTCATAGCATGAATATAATCCACCCTTGTTTTCTACTAGCTAGGCTAAGCATGATAGTAGTAGGAATCTTAACTTAGGGAAAATTCTACTAAGGCTTCATCTACTAGGATTTCCCATGGCATAGTTATCACATAAAAAAATTCCATGCAAGTCCTACTTAGAAATATCACTAATGCATAGTGAAAATAATAGGACAAAAGTATGAAGCACCACTTGCCTTTTTAGTAGAGAAACTAAGATTACTCCTTAATCTTGCAATTGTCACACTCTTCAAAGTTCACTACAATTAAATCAACGCACAAATTCAATCTAGCAAAAAGCACACACTCAAAACTAGCATCACAAAACAATCACAAGAATACAATGAAATGCATGCAAACATGCAAACATGCAACAAGATAATTTTATTGAACAAGTTGTCACAACGAGGGTTCTGAATACTACAAACACCTACTGGTCCTTTTATATAGGTGGGATTCCAACTGAAACCATTTTAGTGCAATTAGGTCATTTCAAGTATTTTCCTTTTACTAGAAAAGCTTTATTCAAAATGATGATTACTACTGCCATCAAAATATATGTTCAATTTTATTTTTTTGATGTTTCTGTTCAGAGGGTTCAGTATACAACCATTTGCAAAAGGATTCAATCAAAAATAATTTACACAACAATTTTTATACTCAAAATACTCCACAAATGGTTCTGTATATAATGTGATTTTAACCGACTCAAAATACTAAATTATGGACCCACTATGTTCTACTCGTTTTTGTGAATCCATAGACGTATTATTTGCTAATTTTTGATAAACAGAAATTAAACTATTAATTTTTGAAGTTTCTAGGTTCATATGTCTAAAATTCCAAAAAATAGACACAGATGTGACAAATGGCAGGTGCTGATTGGTGGATACCTCTTCATCTAAGTGAATTGATTTCAGCCATTGGATCAAGAGCATGTGGTTTAGAAAGGAAGAAGAAATAAAGAGAAGAAAGAAAACAAGACCTGCACCTCACGTACGTAAAGAATGAAACCGCCACCAAACTAAATCAGCTTTAGCATCGGATGCTTGGATGAGGATGATGTTGGCGATGGGGAGGTCTCCGGATTTAACCAGCAGATAACACTCCTATATGCGAGGTACAGAATGTATGTTTCTCTTCTAGTTCCGTTGAAGCTCCTGAAGACGGCGTCTACGGCTAGAACGGCGGCCGGCATTGGCGACGCGGTCAGCCGGGACAATATAAGATGAAACATCATGTCCTGGCGGTCTACGATGGCGAGGATAGAATATTGTTAAAAGGAATTGAAAAAATAAGTACTATATGCGACGTAATCATCCGATGAACTCACCAAGAACTCGAGCAAGACGTCGATAGTGCGGACTACACAGGGATTCTTTGATGAAGGTTTGAGAATGAAAGTGAGGGAGGAGGTGTAGGCGCACGAAGTGACGCGCTCAGATAATTTTAGTATGGATAGAGTAGAGAGATCGGGAGGGCATTGCCAACGAGTGGCATTCGGAGCGCCGATTTGATTTTGAAAATTTAACACAGTAAAGTGGGGAATTAATGCCCTGAATGAGATGCCCATGTAATTTGGAATAAAGTTCGTATTGAAGTCGAGAAGAAACTGCCCAGTACAATTGATTGGCGGAGGAGAGAAAAGCTATCGCCATTAACGTTTCAGCTCTATACGTGTGTTTCTGAAGACTTACAGGAAGAGGAAGATGATTCGTTTGCACGGGCTTCAGTCGCTGGATTAGTTGGGCCATGAAATTCAGCCCAAGAATAAATAGGAAGGAAAAAATATAGAGAGATTGGGTCGAGATGATGGCCTGGCTCTGAAAGGAATTGCGACGTGACACCTCCTTTTTTCCTGATCCTGTTCTTTTTCCTTTTCCTATTTTATTTTCTTTTATAAAATTTGTCTCCCAAATTCATTCAGATTTGAACCAGACTTCCTCTAAAAATTTACAAAATATTATTTTTGGATAGATTATTCTAAATAGAGCACGTTGGCACTATCTTTATAAATATAATTTGAACATGGCACATAAGCCTATATGTTTTTATTTCATTTTCTTAATTCCTTTTATGTATCTTGTATATTACATATCTTTCGATTTAAACCTCCAAAAATGATCAAACAAGTTTGTAATTTTTTATAAAATGTTATTTATTATTATATATCATTTAAGTATACTTTTGTTTCGTTCAATTATGGATTTCGTCCATGGCTACCCAGCTCAGCTCCTGTAGTTTGTACGTTCGTGTTCAGGTTCAGAAGGATGACGATCGAATCGGTCGGGCTGGTTGAGTTTACGTATATAGGCCAGGAATTTGGTCCAAAGGAAAAATAAAGAGAATAAAAAAATAAGAGAGAGAAGAGGAGGCCACGGTGGGATTTTTGGGTTGATAACTTCGTTTTGATACGCCCAATGGTGGTCGCTTGCTTCTTCTTATTTTCTTTATATATTATTTTCCTTTTTTTCTAGTTCTTTTCTAACTTTTGTTTTGACGCTCCAAATTGATTCGAATTAAATCCTAAAAAATAATAAGATTCAAACTAGTCATTTAGGATCTTTATAAATAAATTTGGTTGAAATCATTTTATAAAAATTATTGTGTGACTTTTGGCCTAATATGGCTAGTTAGGTAATATTTCAAAATAGTTTAGAGTTTTCTATATTGCCGTGATCACAAAGATAATATGTTCCTTTATAAACAATGAATAAGCATTTAATATATTTCCCACTCTTTTTATAATTTATAAATGGAAATGTTATGTTATTTCCCTCTCTTTTAAATCAAGCGCTGGGAAAATACCTGGGTGTCCAAATATATAAAGTCTTTAAGGTACAATAGGACATATTAATATATTCCTCCACCATAATTGGGGAATTAATTTCATTCCTCTCTTAAATACTTAAAATTTGGGTGAATTAGTATTTTTTTTAAAAAAAATTGTTTCAGTAAATGCAACCAAGTCGGATAGTCATGTTTACCCGCTCTCGTATAATATATATCTTTTGATTTAAAACTCCAAATGGGTAAAATCAATTTGTAAAGTTGTATCAAATAATTGTTTACCATTATAGATTATATAGGAATAATTTTGCTAAATTTTTATATGAAACATAGCCATAGTCATGTATTGAACTTGATGGCGGTTTCTCTTATTATTGTTTAGGTTTTAGGTTTATCAATTTTCTAGAGGTTTAAAATGCAAGTGCTTAATGATGATGATGCATGACTTGCATTTGATTTTTTTTTCAAAATCTTGTTTTTCACTTTCTCATTCAAAATTATTTTTTGTTTAAGTAAGGTTTTGATATTTCCATTAGAGGAACAAAATTTTTCTTTTCCCCCTAAATTTCATCCTTTATTTCTTTTGTCTGTTTATTTTTCACATTTCAAAATTTGGAAAAAAAATTGGGATGTGACACCAACCTTCGCAAATTCTCATCCAATATGAGAACATACATTATACTCTATCATATTGCAACCAAAACATTCTTTCAGCTATCGTTATATCTGCCACACATTATGGTTTCTGAAACAATTCTTTCAGCTCCTAGATAATCTCGATATTTAAATCAAGAATCATAGAGGCAAACATGATACTTTAGATACTAACACTGGAATTGTTACTCTCGATTTAATACTAATTATCAAATTTCATAGAGTAAACAGAGTTTGCTGAAAGTTTGTAATAGGACTTTAAACTTTAGATTGACACTCAACACAATACGATACCAGTTCGTAAAGTAAATATCCAGAACTCTATAGCTCTATTATCTCAATTACAACTAAGCATAAGGTGGTGAACAAATGTGAATGACTACAACAAATTATGCAAATTAACTTTGATTTAATTTATGATAAATTGAGTTCTACTAATCCAAATTAGAAATAAACTCCCACTCAAAAACGACATCCCCAATGTATTTTTGGTGATTACATGAACCAAATCCACTACACCAAGTCCGATCATCACGTGAGTCGGATCAGCTTCAAAGGAGAGCATCCATATGGTCATCATATCAAAACATATAACTCATGCTTAACCTTTAGGTCCGTATTTCGAGGCCATGTCTGCACATGCTAGGCTCGCCAAGTAAGAACCTTAGTATTCGCGTGTGTAAAACTGTCTTACACCCGAGATATGCTCGTGGATTCAAGTACATCCGATCATCACGTGATGTCTTGAAGCGGCGAAACATTGTCGGTGCATACATAAGGAAGAACACATTTTTATCTTGATAGCTAAATGAGGGATCATCTTATTATGCTAATAAAACGCCAAACTAGCAATATAAGATGCAACAAACATATTATGTGAAAAGTGAAATGATATGGTCCTTGCACTTAATCGTTATCATGTGCATCGTGGTATATATGATCCTCATCATTCCTTTATGTGTAAGGCCAAGGTCTATGGAACTTACACGTTATATGTGTTGTAAGAGTATGGACTTATACTTTTACTTACAACATCACCGTATCATGACACTAGCCCAGCAACAATTTAAACTGGACGCTTCTAATTTATCCATTGCAAGTTTTACGTGGCTTAGGGCTTTTGAAGATAGAACCGTTCTTATCTATGAACATGAACCACAACGAGGATAACCAAAATATTGACAACTCGTTGCAAATTAGATATTGACTATAGTAGGAGAGACAGACACCCGCTAGCCACTTATACAAAACTAGTTGCATGTCAAGCGTGGAACAGGTCTCATGTGCGAGCACATGTAATGTTTGTCCGGGCCGCTTCATCCCACTATGCCACCAATATCTAAAGTACAACTAAGAAGCAATAAAATGATCATCATCGCTCATATATACATATGTGCACTACCCGTGCAAATCATCTACGCATAGATTCGGCTCTGATACCACTGTAGGGTTCGTAGCATAGAAAACAAAAAAATTCCTACAATAGGAACTAAGTACCAAGATCTATCTACTAGATACAAACAACGGGTGGATATATATCCATAGAATACATATCCTCGAAGACCGAATAGCGTTAACGAGGTTGTACTCATGGATGATGTAGTCGAACGCTTGCCGATCTCAAGATCGTGATGAAGTCCATCTAGTCCAGCCGGTCCAGCACCATCAAGTCCCGCACCGCAAAGTAGTGGTGCATCCGTGATTGCACACATGTCCGGGTACCCCGACAACCTCCGCGCCCTCACTCCAGCGAAGCAGCAGAAGCAACAAATCCTTTCAGAAAAATCCATCGGGAACATGTATCTCGCTGATCTGATACCATGGGGAAATTCTGAAGGGGGGAGAGAGATCCTTCACGAGGAGGTGTGTTGTGATAGGAGTAGAGGGGGGACTTTTATAGGGAGAGGGGCACCCCAAGAGGCATGGCGCCCAGCCATGGTGGTTGCCCCCACCTCTTACATATTCATCTGGGTGGAGCTCCCACTCAAAATGAAAAGCCTCCACTCCCATAAAAATGCCTCCACTCAAAAATCCACTCACATGCATTAAATTTCCACCAAATTTAATGCAATCTCTCATTTAAATAAAACTCTTTTATTTATTTATTAAGAATTTTATTAATTACTCTAATTAACAAACATTCACATAAAACCCCTTACAATATTTCAAATTTACATGCAGAACCAGTTTCAGCAATTTCAACCGAAACAGTTCCAGTGTCTAGTGAAATAAATTCCCGTGCTTTCCTTTTTATTTCTCTGGCATATTATTTGCTCCAAATGGTGTCGGTATCCCTTAAGTGTGTCACCCTACGGTTCTCGAATAATATAGACATGATCGAGACCCCTCTCCGATAAATAATCAGCAGCGGGACCTGGAGATCCGTACTTACTCCCACACATTCAACGATGACTTCTGTGATCGTGTGAACCTTATACGCATGTAACTCAATCCCTTTGTCTCGCGATATATTACATGTCCGAGATTCGATCATCGGTATCTCCATACCTAGTTTGATCTTATTACCGACATGTACTATTTTCTCGTTCCCGTAATATAACATTCTAGTGATCAAATCACTTGCTTGCAAGCTAACGAATGTGATATCACCGAGAGGGCCCAGAGTATATCTATCTGTCATCGGGATGGACAAATTCCACTCTTGATCCATGAGCCTCAACATAACACATTCGTAGCACTGAACCCATCTTTATAGTCACCCTGTTACGGTGTGACGTTTGATGTTATCAAGATACTCTTCTGGTGTTAGTGATTAACATGATCTCATGGTCTAAGGACTAAGATTACTTCGTATGATGTTATAGAAATATAAACACAATGACCTTGATCGTAATGCTATACTTCGGATGAATATTCATCACATCATTTTAACAATGTTGTGACCTCGTTATTAGCAACATCCAATGTCCATGATTAAGAAACCTTTGATCATCTTGTTAATAAACGAGCTAGTTTATAAGAGAGGCATAACTAGGAACCTTTTTTTAATTAAACACACACGTATTAATGTTTCTGTATTAATATAATTATAGCATGCAAAATAAACATTTATCATAGATAGGGAATATGATAATAACCACTTTATTATTGCCTGTCGGGCATATTCCCTTCAGAATGGGCAATCGTGGGTGGGACGGGAGAGTTTGACTTTGCATATGGTGTTGTAACAACCAAAGTAATCAAGTCCGATGCTACCGGGGCCACTTGGGAGCTCAATATTCGTGTGTTTTCCCTATGCACCCCTAAGCAGGTGACATACAATTATTTTCATGATATTTACTAATCTACATATACTCCCTGCAAGTTATTTTTAGTTACACATGTATGCATGAGATTTTCTAAACCAATATGTTGCCCCATCACCAATATGCAGACCCCAGTCACTAAGATGGGACCTTGGGGTGGAAACGGAGGGACATCTTTTGATATCATCCCAGAACAACCGCACACCCTTAAAGATGTGACAATTAAATGTGGAGATGTGGTTAACTCAGTTGCTTTCTCCTACACCAATCAAGATGGTCAGATCAAAACTGCAGGACCATGGGTTGGTGATGGTCCACTTACCGCGACAGTGAGTGATTATTGATTTTACCATGTTATTTAATATAATTTATTAATTCTCATGTCTAGTACTATATCTTACTGCCATATCCTATACTTGCTATAGAACCTGCAGCCATGTTGAAATAGTATTTGCAGTGCAATATACTTAGACAAACATAGTTCACTATATACTCTGCTATTTTTCTTTCCATGCAGGTCACCCTTGCTCCTTTCGAGACTATAAAGCAAATTCAGGGAACAACTGATACAGCTGGAGGTGACACCGTTGTCACGTCACTTACTTTGGTCAGCAACCTTAGAGCATATGGGCCATTTGGAAAAGAAAATGGTGCCCCTTTTAGCACCCAACTTCCAGACGGTAACATCGTCCCAGGATTCTATGCACGCACTAGGGCATCCGTTAATGCGCTGGGAGTTTACATGTGCCCTAACTAGCACAATGCAAGTGATCCTCACGAATCATTTATGCTTTCATTCCAACAATAAGGCAGAGATGCTATTGTCCTTGTCCTGACGTCATGTTATGGTTGTGTTCACCTTTGTATCTACCTTCATTTTCTTACTTGAAAAAAATGTTATGAGAGATCGAAGATAATACTATCTCTTTCTGTTGTGTAACATATATGCAAAAACTGATGGTTCTTTGCTTCAATATATATAGTACACATCTTTGTGAAGTGCATATGCTACGTCCGAGCCGCAAGATAAGGAAAAAAGTAATCTGTGTAGCTAGACTTGCAACAAATATTGGAAGCTATAATTTTCCAATATTTACTTGGATTTGTCACAGATGTATGACTTATAGAACTAAGGGCTATGTTTGTTTTGTATTTCTAGTGATTTTGTTCATGCTTCATCCACACATGTTAATTACTGGAAACTATTTTGCTATGTTGTGAGACTTGTTCAAAATTGCTTCGAACATATATATAAAGAAATAAACCTCCTCGAAGCATTGTTGAAAGCTATTCATTCATCCTACGATCTAATATATATGTGGATGGATAATGGATGCTATGATACATGACTGAAATAATAGTATATGATTAAACAAACATAGTACATACACATTATTTCTTCGATGAATAATGTTTCCACATCCCTCACCATCACTACCCTTCCTTTCTTCCTCTGGATCTCCAATCCATGGTTCAAATATTGCATTTTTCACCACCCTGCCCTTATATGTGTGTTTTGTACAATTCCATTGTGGTAGAGGAGCGTATACAGTTTGTAATTTAGTGTAGAAACAAGAACTAATTTTATTGAAAACATCTTAATGTACGCCCAGGAGAATCGTCTATGAACCTCAATATATTCAGACCACTTCAAAATCAATAAAATGTATTTCTATAGGATTTAAATTAAGGAGGCTATATTGTCAACCATTCGCGTGTCTTATTAATAACTGAACCGTCAGGTCCTCCCTCTCCACGCTTCATCACTCCCTTTTTCCTAGCCTAGTTCTTACAATCAAAAGGCGTTACTCCACAAGGACAACTTCATAAGGATCCTAGTGAGAAGAAACAAACGTAAAACTATTGCACTCAAACAGATACAGACGTAAAACTAAGCAAACGAAAACAGAAATCTTTGTCGAACTATGCAAAAGGTTTGATCTATAGTCACAGAGAAACGAATTTCAACTAAAATGGTCAAGATTGAAAGCTCGAGACTACCAAGAGAACTTGTTGCACTTTCTAAATTCCAGGTCATCATAAACAAAGTACCACCTTCCATGCCCTTTTTCCCTTTGCCAAAAGCACTGTAATTTCATTTAAACACGCAATATATACAGGCAATTACATCGCTAGCAATTAAAAAGAATTCCCTGAGGATTTCTTAGCTACTGTTCTCCGTGATGAAGCATGGGCTTGCTATCAAACTCAATCTCGAGAAGGCGCTCAATAGGTTGCCTGCATATGGGGCATTTGTTGGTCTGGATCCTTACAAGTTGAGCACAATCCATGCACATGCACTGCAAAAGAGCACAAGACATTAATTTCAGACTAGGAAAGATCACAAGACATAATTTTTTTAGTTTTTACCAGTTTCTTGAAAAAAATAGATCAACAAAGTTCCTGGATATATATAAGACGGTATACCTCCAGCATTATACATACTACTATACCTAACAAATCCTTGGTGATTTTTGTTTTTAGGCAGCGAGGTATAAAGGACAAAATCAGTTGCCTTTGCACAGATTTACATGCTGAATTGCCAAAAGTGAGGATTGCTCAGTAAGCACCTTAGAAGTCCGTCTTCTTTTACATTTGCCCCCCAACATAAAAAGGTTGCACTTTTGTGAAATATATGAAACAGCACTGACATATTATTAGTTGGATAGTATGACAAAAAGGTATAAACGTTGACCAGGCAATGCTAAGTGCAAAAGTTTTTGTCTTGGTTTCAAATTATGGGCCAGTTTGCAGTTGATATGCTGTGCCGTGCTGCACTTCCATATGCCCATATGCAGCATATTTTGAAGAATTTCCAGTGTTTGAGTTACATACAAAAGTAACAAATTGTGCTATTCACACTTTGTGATCTTGGTAGATAGTAGTGCAGCTGTCTATGGGTGATTGCAAATCAGGCTTTGATGTGCTTTAGAAATTTTGATGTTCGCTTTCTGGGAAAGCATGGAAGCAATGCAAGATGCATCTTTGCTGAAATAGCATGCGCTGAAGAAATTAGCAAGAAGTAGGAATGGACATCACAAATAGCTAGCTTACTAGCAAGACTGAGTAAACTTTAGTGATAAGAAACAAATAGCTTCTCTAATGCGAGCTAAGCAGGCCCCTGATTGCATTGCACGGCAACTGTGGGTATCCACTAGTCAAATTATTAGGCCGAACTCCTCCCTTTCTACCAATTACACGACTTTTTTTCCCTCCTGTGCTAAAATGTCACCAGACTCACCACCACTAACTCATATAGCTAGGATACACATCTTCCACTGCCCAGTTTTAGAAAATATATCAATACATAAAACTAATGCAGTAAGAACCAAGAGCTCTACAAAAATGATACTAACTCTTTTTAAAAAAAACGATGTTTTCAATAGTGACACAACCTCCAGAAATATCTTATGATCATTGCTTTATATGTACATGTTAGAAGAGAAGTATTAAATATTATATTATAATCATATTATTCAATAAATATAATAATATTATTTTCACCTTGCCAATCAATGTTTCATATAGTTGTAGTCAAAGTTAGAACTTTATGACAACAGGCCTACTAGGTTTCATGTATTTGCGGACAAAGATAGTACATATGATCTTGCCATGCCTATTTCCATCATAATATATATCTAAGCATAAATGGTACCCATGTTTTACATCTAAAACAAGTTTGAACAACCTTAGCCTTATATCCAGATCTATTCATCTAAAGAACATTTAGTGTGGAAGGATAACCTACCATATGCCTGCATGGAAGAACAGTTGTATCTCTTGGTTCTGTAAGACAAACCACACATTCTTTCCCAGAATCATCCTCATTAACATTCTTGTCAGCTGTGTTCCTGTTCCCAATACCGTATATCTCCTGCAAGACATATCTAGTTCCATTCACCCACAGTATCTGCTGCACAACTTGAATCCCATATTCAGCGTTGTCTCTCTTCACGAATACAGCAAATTTAGCCAATGACTTCGAGACTTCTGCGTCCTGTCCCCTTTCTAATTCTTGGTTGCTTGACACATCCACTTCCACTTTGAATGCGACAGGAAATACACCATCCTCTCCAACCTTAGTGAGCTCAGATTCCTCAAACATTGAGAGGTCAATTCCTGTTCCACTTGGTTGCTTGAACTCCTGACCTTTACCTTCCTTAAAAGTCACGCTCACAGGTTGGAGCAAATTTTCCTTTGTAGCCTTCAGGACAGAGTCATCACCTTCTTGTGCAAAGAAGTAAACAGTTATGCTGTTTGCAGGTTCAGAAGTTAAGAATCAGTATTAGTTAAAAATAACGTGTCCAGTCTTGAAAAAAGATAAAAAAGTAGGGCACACTCTGGACAGGTACACAAGATGAGATACCATGCGACAAATTAAGGATATAAAATGGGATAGCCTGAGCTCAGAGTGGCAAAGAGCCAGACATGCATTTGGGGAGTCTCATTAAGTATGGATTTGCCATGGTTAAATTATGGAAAAAAAAGTACACACCCCAAGTTCATTAAAGCTCCATTGAGCCTCAAGTATCATGAGTTCCTCACTTCGCCACCTAGATGAATATGATTAAGTTTAAATTTCCATACCTAGACCTGATTTGGCTATTTTTCTTTCCTCCAACATTCATTTAAGCCATTAGCCGTGCACACAATATACAGTACCATAATATTAAGCAAAGATATCCATGATGCTCCACCAAGACAAAAACATATGTGAACCCTAAATCCAGACAATTGACAAACACTTGACCAGTTTTGTTCAAATGGACAAACGCATCACCAATAGTATTATGGCTCCAACTAAATTATGTCCATGATGAGGTTCGCGGCAGAATTGCAGACTACTCTCTCAGGATAAAGAGCCCAATGACCAGCTACCAAGGGTCCACAACGACATTTCAGACCTCCATCTAATCAGCAATCGAATAATCCAAGAAGAGAACAAGGGGCGGACCTTCCGGGGGCTTCGGCGTCGAAGGAGAAGGCAAGTAGGCGGTGGCCGTCTTCGTCACGCTCCAGCCGCAGGGTATCCCCCTTGACGTTGACGCCGGCGTGCACTGACACGGTCCTTTGCCGCTCCACCTGCGCAGGAAACGGCACAGGCGGCGGCGCGGCGGCACCCGGAGGCCATGGCGGGTACCGGTGGTAGTACGGCGGAGGCACCCCATGTCCCCGCCCGTCAAGATGAGGCCGCGGCGGTGGCGGATTGGAGCCACCGCTGCTTCCGGTGTTGCCCATGAGCGCGTCGCCGTCTTCGTGCTGCGATTTAGGTTTACTTGACTTCGCCAAGTTTTGTTGGACTGCGACTTGCCTTGGCGCGGTCTTACTGTTAGAAAAGCAAATTTTTGTAAGAAAAAAACGCACCACATGACCAGATTTAACCTCCTTCTGTTAAAAGTAATTGAAGTTTCAGATTTGTTTAGAATTGAACAGTTTTGTAGAAAAATATGTCAATATTTACAATATCAATCTAATTTTTCTAGATCTATCATAAATATATATTCAGACTATATATATTTTTTTGCGAAAATTTTACCGATCTATTATTAATCATCAACAGAACAAAGAATCCTAAAATAATAAAAATTACAAATAGATCCTTGGATCGCCTAAGCCAAAGGTGTGTCGCCGTCCTCATCCATCCCTCATCCATCCGTCGCCGGATCCGAGCAAATCTTGTCATAATAGAGCTTGTTATAGTTGATAGACATGAAGCCATCGTGCTAAGCCCCAAAACACCATCACACCAGAGCAGCCATCGCTGATGATGACAACCGTAGATCCAGAGAGACTGTCCTGAAGCCACAGACAGAAGAAAATCGACGAGATCCAAGAAGATTCGGAGGGCACACAACTGACAACTTCGGGCGGCCTCCGTGGCATAAGACGCACCACAGAGCGGGGATAGAGTCGGAAAGGACCTTATTATGACACTAGATATAGCCTCCGTCTCACCATCACGGTGAATAAAGATGGCAATGGACACGGTATGGACATGGTAGAGCAATACCATACCCATACCTGTGTAGTCAATGGATACAAAAGTTGTAGGGTTTCGTAGCATGGAAAACAAAAAATTTCTACCGCATACAAACAAACAAGCCAAGATCTATCTACTAGATTGTAACAACGAGTCGATAGAATCACTCACCCTCGAAGATTCCAAAGTGTTTAACGAGAGCGGATTCTCGTGGGTGATGTAGTCGTACTCTTCCCGATCTCAAGATCGCGTAGACGATCCTTCCGGCGCTGCGTTCCGGCAGCGCTCCTGCAGTCGGTCACACGTTCGGTACTCGACGAAGACCTTCCTCTCCCTTGTTCCAGCAGGCAGCGGAGGTTGTAGCACTCTCCTCGCGATTCCGGCAGCACAACGGCGTGGTACCGGAAGTAGAGGGGAGATCTCGCAGGGCTTCGCCTTAAGCCGCAGCGAGTATGGTGGAGTATGAGAGAGTCCCTCGACGATCTAGGGTTTAGACACGTCGAGGAGGAGGCTAGGACGGCGGCTAGGGTTGCTAGGCGGCGGCGGCGGTTTGCCCTAGGGCGGCGGCAGCTGGTGGCGGCGCCGACGGCTTAGGGTTTAGAGGAGAGGATCTTGTGTGTGTCTAGGAGGGAGCCCTGCCCCTCCTTATATAGGTGGAGGGGCCGGCCGGCCAAGGGGAGGGAGAGGAGTCCCTCCCCAACTCGGCTTGGGTGGTGCGCCGCCGGTTGGAGGAGGGAACTCCTCCCCAACTCGGTTTCCCACGCCTCCTCTTTCCAAAAACTGACGTTTGACTTTCAAACTAGCCGTTTGACTTTTCAAACTAGGATTTGAATAAACCCTCTATTTTGATCAGCGATGACACCGAGTACATGATGAAATCATATCAACTTGATATAACACATTCATGTACCCTTCCCCCCTGGAGTGCCGGACATTCTGGAACCTTCTAGAACATTCCCGATGAAAACACCGGAACCATTCCCCAACTCCGAAACGGGACTTTCCTTATATGAATCTTATTCTCCGGACCATTCCGGATCTCCTCGTGATATCCCGAATCCCATTCGAGACTCCGAACAACATTCGGTCTCTTTCTCATCATTCTATAACTACTCAAACAACGTCGAATCCTTAAGTGTGTCTCCCTACGGTTCGTGAATTATGCGGACATGATCGAGACACTTCTCCGAACAATAACCAATAGAGGAATCTGGAAATTCATATGGCTCCCACATATTTCTACGATTACTTTGCGATCGAATGAACCACTTACATACGATATCAATTTCCCTTTGTCTCACGATAGTTTACTTATCCGAGGTTATGATCGTCGGTATCTCTGCATACCTAGTTCAACCTCGTTACTGATAAGTACTCTTTTCTCGTTCCCGTGATATGTGATCCCTTGTGAGCCAGTCACATGCTTGCAAGCTAATTGGATGACATTTCACCGAGAGGGCCCAGAGTATATCTATCCGTCATATGGATGGACAAATCCCACTCTTGATCCATGTGTTTCAACCAATACTTTCCAAACACTCAATGCCATCTTTATAACCACCCAGTTACGGTGCGGTGTTTGATGTCATCAAAGCATCCATCCAGTAAAGGTGATATGCATGATCTCATGGTCGAAGGAATTAGATTACTATGTATCAGAAAGCATATAGCAATTGAACTATTAAAATGACTTGATCTTTATGCTATGCTTATCTATAGGAGTATGCCCATCATATCATTCTCCTAACGATATGATCTTGTTGTTAACAACGTCTCAATGTTCATGATAGGGAAACCACAATCATCTTATTAACCAACAAGCTAGTATTATATAGAGGCTTTACTAGGGACTTCAAATTAAGTTTTCAAATCACACAAGTATCAATGTTTCCTTGTTAATACTATTATAGCATGAATGTAAACATTTATCATAAACACAAAGATATAATAATAACCATATTTATTATTGCCTCTAGGGCATATCTCCAACAGTCTCCCACTTGCACTAGAGTCATCTAATCTAGATTACATGGTAATATACCGAACACCCATGGCAGTTTGGTGCTGGTCATGTTTTGCCCTCGGGAGAGGTTTAGTCAACGGATCTGCCACATTCAGATCTGTGTGTACTTTGCAAATCTTTATATCCCCATCTTGGATATGTTCTCGAATAGCGTGAAAACGTAGCTTGATGTGCTTCAGCTTCTTGTGTGACCTTGGTTCTTGCGCATTGGCTATGGCGCCCATGTTATCACAGTAGATAGACATCGGGTCCAGCGCACTAGGAACCACACCCAGCTCTGTAATGAACTCTTTCATCCATATCGCTTCTTGTGAAGCCTCTGAAGCAGCCATGTATTCCGATTCAGTTGAAGATCTCGCCACAACGCTTTGCTTTGCACTCCTCCAGCTAACTGCTGCACCATTCAAAATAAATACGTATCCAGATTGTGATTTAGAATCATCCGGATCGGTGTTCCAACTAGCATCGGTGTAACCATTAACAACGAGCTGTTCATCACATCCATAAGAAAGAACCATATCCTTAGTTCTTCTCAAGTACTTAAGGATGTTTTTGACCGCTGTCCAATGATCCACTCCTGGATCACTTTGATATCTGCTAGTTAAACTAACAGCATATGCAATGTCGGGTCTATTACATAGCATGGCATACATTAGAGATCCTATGGCTGAGGCATAGGGAGTCTTACTCATCCTTTCTCTATCTTCTGCCGATGTCGGACTTTGAGTTTTACTCAAGGTCGTATTGGGCAACATGGGCAAGAACCCTTTCTTGCTATCTTCCATTCCAAACCTATTTAGAACTTTGTCCAAATATGTACTTTGTGACAATGATATTTGGCGTTTCGATCTATCTCTATAAATCTTTATGCCTAATATGTAAGCTGCTTCGCCAAGATCCTTCATTGAAAAACTATTATTCAAATATTCCTTGACACTATTAAGAAGGTCTACATCATTCCCAATCAACAATATGTCATCTACATATAGTATTAAGAATGCTACAGAGCTCCCACTCACTTTCTTGTAAATACAAGCTTCTCCATAAGTTTGTATAAAACCAAAACTTTTGATCACCTTATCAAAACGTTGATTCCAACTTCGGGATGCTTGCTTCAATCCATAGATGGACCGTTGAAGTTTGCATACCTTGTTAGCATCTTTAGGATCGACAAAACCTTTGGGTTGCATCATATACAACTCTTCATCAATGTCTCCATTGAGGAATGCTGTTTTGACATCCATCTTCCATATATCATAATCATAATATGCAGCGATTGCTAACATAATCCTCACAGACTTTAGCTTCGCTACTGGTGAGAAAGTCTCATCGTAGTCAACTCCTTGAATTTGTCGAAACCCTTTTGCGACAAGTCGAGCTTTATAGACAGTAACATTACCATGAGCATCTGTTTTCTTCTTGAAGATCCATTTGTTCTCGACAGCCTTCCGGCCATCTGGTAAGTCCACCAAAGTCCATACTTTGTTTTCGTACATGGATCCAATCTTGGATTTCATGGCTTCTTGCCATTTATTGGAATCTGGGCTCATCATCGCTTCCTCATATGTCTCAGGGTCATCGGTGTTGTCCACCAACATGACACTCATAACGGGATCATACCAATCTGGAGTGGTATGAGTTCTCGTTGACCTGCGAGGCTCTGTAGCAACTTCAACCGAAGTTTCATGATCATCATCATTAGCTTCCTCTCTTATTGGTGCAGGCACCACAGGAACTTCTTCCGGTGCTGCGCTACTCGCAATTTCGAGAGAAGGTTCGATAACCTCGTCGAGTTCTACTTTCCTTCCAGTCACTTCTTTCGAGAGAAATTCCTTCTCTAGAAAGGATCCATTCTTGGCAACGAAGATTTTGCCTTCGGATCTATGATAGAAGGTATACCCAATAGTTTCCTTCGGGTATCCTATGAAGACGCATTTTTCCGCTTTGGGTTCAAGCTTGTCCGGTTGTAACTTCTTTACATAGGCTTCGCATCCCCAAACTTTAAGGAACGACAATCTAGGTTTCTTCCCAAACCATAATTCATACGGTGTCGTTTCAACGGATTTAGATGGTGCCCTATTTAAAGTGAATGCGGCTGTTTCTAATGCATAACCCCAAAATGATAGCGGTAAATCTGTAAGTGACATCATAGAACGAACCATATCTAAGAGAGTTAGATTACGACGTTCGGACACACCATTACGCTGTGGTGTTCCCGGCGGTGTCAACTGTGAAAGTATTCCGCATTTCTTCAAATGCTCGCCAAACTCGTAACTTAGATATTCACCTCCACGATCAGAACGTAGAAATTTAATCTTCTTGTTACGTTGATTCTCAACCTCACTTTGAAATTCCTTAAACTTCTCGAAAGTTTTGGACTTATGTTTTATGAAATAGATATACCCATATCTACTCAAGTCATCCGTGAAGGTAAGAACATAACGATAACCACCGCGCGATGCTACACTCATTGGACCACACACATCAGTATGTATGATTTCCAATAAGTCCGTAGCTCGCTCCATCATACCATAAAATGGAGTCTTAGTCATTTTACCCATCAGACATGCTTCGCATCTATCAAGTGATTCGAAATCAAGTGATTCAAGAAGTCCATCGGAATGGAGTTTCTTCATACGCTTCACTCCAATGTGACCAAGACGACAGTGCCACATATAGGTCGAGTTATCGCTCGATTTCAAACGTTTAGCCTCAATGTTATTAATATGTGTATTTCCACTATCGAGATTCAATAAGAATAGACCATCTATCAAAGGTGCATGTGCATAAAACATATTACTCATATAAATCGAACAACCATTATTCTCGGACTTAAACAAGTAACCGTCTCGCAATAAACAAGATCCCGATATAATGTTCATGCTTAACGCAGGCACCAAATAACAATTATTTAAGTATAAAACTAATCCCGATGGTAGATGAAGGGGTAGCGTGCCGACCGCGATCACATCAACCTTTGATCCGTTTCCCACGCGCATCATCACCTCGTTCTTCGCTAGCTTCCGTTTATTCTGCAGCACCTGTTTCGAGTTACAAATATGAGCAACCGAACCAGTATCAAATACCCAGGCACTACTACGAGTACTAGTGAGATACACATCAATAACATGTATATCATATATACCTTTCTTCTTGATGTTGCCGTTCTTCAAATCCGCCAAGTACTTTGGGCAATTCCGCTTCCAGTGACCTTCTCCCTTGCAGTAAAAGCACTCAATATCAGGCTTAGGTCCAGCCTTGGTCTTCTTCGTAGGTGTGGTAACTTTCTTACCACCCTTCTTGAAGTGTCCCTTCTGCTTAGACTTGCCTTTTCTTGAATTTGGTGGTCTTATTGACCAACAACACTTGATGCTCTTTCTTGATCTCCACTTCTGCAGATTTCAACATGGCAAAGAGTTCTGGCAACGTCTTGTTCATGTTTTGCATGTTGTAGTTCATCACAAAGTTCTTGTAACTTGGTGGCAGTGATTGGAGGACGCGGTAAATCCCCAAAGCATTAGGAATCACTATACCCAAGCTTTGAAGTTTGTTTGCGTGCCCAGACATCTTAAGCACATGCTCACTCACGGAGCTACCCTCTTCCATCTTGCAGTTAAAGAACTTTTCAGAAGCCTCATAGCTTTCAATTGCCGCATGAGTCTCAAAGATCAATTTGAGATCCTCGACAATATCATATGGGTCTGAATTCTCAAACCTTTTCTGAAGCTCCGATTCTAAACCATACAAGATAGCACACTGAACTGTGGAGTACTGAGTCTTCCGAGTGAGGTAAACATTCTTTACTTCATCGGCAGCATCAGCTGCAGGTGGGTCACCTAGCGGTGCATCCAGCACATAGGTCAAATTACCAGCTGTGAGGACAATCCTCAAATTGCGGAACCAATCCGCGAAGTTGCTTCCATTGTTTTTCAACTTTTCTTTCTCTAGGAACGCATTAAAATTGATGGTAGGGGCTGCCATTGATCTACAACATATTTGCAATAGTTTAGACTAAGTTTATGACAAATTGAGTTCAATAAAATTAATCTAGGTGAACTCCCACTCAAAAAAATATCCCTCACATTGTTTTAGTGATCACACGAACCAAATCCACCACATCAACACCGATCATCACGAGAGTTGATATAGTTTCAATGGCGGACAATCGACATGTTCATCATATCTACTATATGATTCATGCTTTACCTTTCGGTGATCCGTGTTCCGAGACCATGTCTGTACATGCTAGGCTCGTCAAGATCAAATCTTAGTTTCCGCATGAGCAAATTTGGCTTGCTCACGTTGTATACACTTGCGGAATCTAACACACCCGATCATCACGTGGTGCTTCGAAACAACAAGCTTTATCAACGGTGCTAACTAAGGGTGAACACTTTATGACTTGAAATTCATGTGCATGAGGGATCATCTTATAATGCTACCGTCGTCTACTAAGCAATACAAGATGCATAAAGGATTAACATCACATGCAATTCATAATATGTGATATGATATGGCCTTTCTTCTTAGTGCTTCCGATCTCCATCTTCTAGCACGAACATGATCTCCATCATCACCGGCATTGCATCAAGGTCAATGACGCTTCTCCATGGTTGTCGTCCACCGGCTTCAACTATTACAACTACTTTGAATAGACATGCTGATCTTAACATAAATTAAAGACAACCATATGGCTTCTGCCGGTTGCTAACTTACAATAAGGAACATTGCATACATCAAATATAATCACAATCATGGCCATATCACATCACAGCACACCCCTGCAAAACAAAGTTAGACGCCTCTACTTTCTTTGCATATTTTACATGGTTTGGGGCTTTCAATAAGTGTCGTTCTAACTTACGAACAAGAACCACAACATTGATACTAGTATTGTTAATCACCCGTTGTAAATTGGATCTTAACTATGCTAGGAGAAACAGGCACCCGCAAAGCCACTTATGCAATACAAGTTGCATGTCAAGCGTGGAGCAAGTCTCATGAACGATGTCATGTAAGGTTAGCCCGGGCCGCTTCATCCCAACATACCGCAAGATGCAAAGTACACAAGAAGCAATCGACAATAAAAGCATCAACACCCACAATGACCATTGTGTTCTACTCGTGCAACAGATCTACATATAGACACGGCTCTGATACCACTGTAGGGTTTCGTAGCATGGAAAACAAAAATTTTCTACCGCATACAAACAAACAAGCCAAGATCTATCTACTAGATTGTAACAACGAGTCGATAGAATCACTCACCCTCGAAGATTCCAAAGTGTTTAACGAGAGCGGATTCTCGTGGGTGATGTAGTCGTACTCTTCCCGATCTCAAGATCGCGTAGACGATCCTTCCGGCGCTGCGTTCCGGCAGCGCTCCCGCAGTCGGTCACACGTTCGGTACTCGACGAAGACCTTCCTCTCCCTTGTTCCAGCAGGCAGCGGAGGTTGTAGCACTCTCCTCGTGATTCCGGCAGCACAACGGCATGGTACCGGAAGTAGAGGGGAGATCTCGTAGGGCTTCGCCTTAAGCCGGAGCGAGTATGGTGGAGTATGAGAGAGTCCCTCGACGATCTAGGGTTTAGACACGTCGAGGAGGAGGCTAGGCCGGCGGCTAGGGTTTCTAGGCGGTGGCGGCGGTTTGCCCTAGGGCGGCGGCGACGGCAGCTGGTGGCGGCGCCGGCGGCTTAGGGTTTAGAGGAGAGGATCTTGTGTGTGTCTAGGAGGGAGCCCTGCCCCTCCTTATATAGGTGGAGGGGGCGGCCGGCCAAGGGGAGGGAGAGGAGTCCCTCCCCAACTCGGCTTGGGTGGTGCGCCGCCGGTTGGAGGAGGGAACTCCTCCCCAACTCGGTTTCCCACTCCTCCTCCTCTTTCCAAAAACTGTCGTTTGACTTTCAAACTAGCCGTTTGACTTTTCAAACTAGGATTTGAATAAACCCTCTATTTTGATCAGCGATGACACCGAGTACATGATGCAATCATATCAACTTGATATAACACATTCATGTACCCTTCCCCCCCGGAGTGCCGGACATTCCGGAACCTTCTAGAACATTCCCGATGAAAACACCGGAACCATTCCCCAACTCCGAAACGGGACTTTCCTTATATGAATCTTATTCTCCGGACCATTCCGGATCTCCTTGTGATATCCCAAATCCCATTCGAGACTCCGAACAACATTCGGTCTCTTTCTCATCATTCCATAACTCCTCAAACAACGTCGAATCCTTAAGTGTGTCTCCCTACGGTTCGTGAATTATGCGGACATGATCGAGACACTTCTCCGAACAATAACCAATAGAGGAATCTGGAAATTCATATGGCTCCCACATATTTCTACGATTACTTTGCGATCGAATGAACCACTTACATACGATATCAATTTCCCTTTGTCTCACGATAGTTTACTTATCCGAGGTTATGATCGTCGGTATCTCTGCATACCTAGTTCAACCGCGTTACTGATAAGTACTCTTTTCTCGTTCCCGTGATATGTGATCCCTTGTGAGCCAGTCACATGCTTGCAAGCTAATTGGATGACATTTCACCGAGAGGGCCCAGAGTATATCTATCCGTCATATGGATGGACAAATCCCACTCTTGATCCATGTGTTTCAACCAATACTTTCTAAACACTCAATGCCATCTTTATAACCACCCAGTTACGATCTGGTGTTTGATGTCATCAAAGCATCCATCCAGTAAAGGTGATATGCATGATCTCATGGTCGAAGGAATTAGATTACTATGTATCAGAAAGCATATAGCAATTGAACTATTAAAATGACTTGATCTTTATGCTATGCTTATCTATAGGAGTATGTCCATCATATCATTCTCCTAACGATATGATCTTGTTGTTAACAACATCTCAATGTTCATGATAGGGAAACCACAATCATCTTATTAACCAACAAGCTAGTATTATATAGAGGCTTTACTAGGGACTTCAAATTAAGTTTACAAATCACACAAGTATCAATGTTTCCTTGTTAATACTATTATAGCATGAATGTAAACATTTATCATAAACACAAAGATATAATAATAACCATATTTATTATTGCCTCTAGGGCATATCTCCAACAAAAGTATACCTATACCCGTACCCGCGGGTATAAAATATTACCCATACTCATACATGTTCTGTACCCATTCTCATTGGGTACCCGGTGGGTAAATCCAATAATACACAAGTTATTCTAACATATTAAAAAAACACAATTATCTCTACTTAATGTGAGGTAGAATGAAAGTATGGAGGTTTAGAATTCGCAATCGCATACTCGTCCCTAGTCTTCTCGAATGCATAGTTTAAGACTCTACAAGTAAGTTTGACATGTTAGTTTAAACGGATAAGATATGGGTATACCCATGGGTACAAGTCTATACCCGTGTCCGTACCTGTAACTTGCGGGTAGGGTATGGATATTACCCGTAGGTATAAAAATCTGCTCATACCCTTCCCAAACGGGTAGGGTACTCATAGGTACGGGTACCCGTGGATAAAATTGTTATCCTTAGCGGTGAAGACACAAAAGTTTGCTAAAACAAAAACGGACACCCTCCTGCCGATGAGAGGTCGGGATCCTCCACCATCGTGGGGAAGGTGCATGAACCCTAACCACCATAAGTCGCCTGAAATGTTTTGCTGTCCTGAGACTATATAGATTTGACATGGTATTTCCTTTAACACGGAAATAAAGCCCCTGCCTATGTATCTGAGTGACTCGCATTGTTTATATTATTTAAAGACCAAAATTCAGTAGCCAAACAATTTTGATTCAGAATTGAAATCTTGAGACCAACAATTTTGATTCAGAATTGAAATCTTGAGACCGTATGTCTCACGACAGTAACTTCATTAGCCAACCAATAACCCTATGGTAGAGTTAAAAAAAAAGCAAAAATTACTAGGCTAAGCCTTCAAAACAACCGCCCCACTTGCGCTGATGGTGTCGAGTACAACCATAAGTTGATCTTGGATTTTCATCCTCAATGTCAAACTTTGATCCACCACCTTCAGCCAGGACACGACGTATGCGAGCGGGTCGACATAGCTTTACCAGAGATCTTGTTACCAGAGATCTTGTTTTTCCACCAAAGTCCGCTACTAAGTCATTAAAACCGCATGTACCAACGTCTCTTGTCCTACTATCGACATCTTGAAAGTTGGATACCGTTGGAGGAGGTAGTGGAAGACGGAGGGGTCCCATACCACCTCATAACCCATCACTGTCGCACCACCTTCGATCCAATATCACTAGACAAAACTTGTTGCATCCATAGGAACTACCGTGCAAAGCATCTGCCGACTACATACATGACTTGATGTCTCCACATGAGTCAGTCATGCGTAGCATATGCCGATGACAAGCGTGAATTGGCGCATCTCAAAGAAGTCGCCATGCGTAGCACCTAATGAACGAGATCAAACCTGATTTGAAGATGAAGGGGATGTCACATAGTTGCTGACCTCTAAAAGCCATCACCATCTCGAGTCATGGTCACCGCGTCATCCACACGGTCATGGACGCCATCATCAAAAAGATCCAGGACCATCGCTACAAAAGACAAACTCCTACGCCGACATAGGTTGACGCCACATCAAGCATATCACAGTCAGACCACTGCCAATTGACCGACTACAGTCTATTGTGCTAGCTCGCAGCAACACTCGCCGGTAGCAACCACTATCCCGCTGCAAGCCGTTGTATCCGTAGACCCAAAACACATGGCCACCAAGGCCTCGGAACTGCCGACATTCACTAGAATTTGAATTGTAGGGGATAGGGTTGTAAAATAGACTTTTTTGATCATTTTCTTCCCCTTGCGTCAATTAATTTGGTAAGGAGTATATGTAGCTTTTTTTTGGGTAAAAAGGAACTTTATTAAACATGGGGTGTTACATTGTGGTTATGTTCTAGCTCCGAAAGAATAACACCAGGTCCAGACACTAACCAAGTAGCAGTACAGCATTCTGCCCTAGCAAAGTTTGCAAGTCAGTGGCTAACCCTAACCTATGATTATTCCACTTTTATAAAATGACACAATCTATTTTGACTAGACAAGGTTTTTATTTCTGCAATAAGATGAAGAAAAGGCGACCAGTCATGTAATCTTGACTGCTTCAATCATCCGGGCACAATTAGACTCAACGATGATAGACAATTGGCTAAAATGAGTGGAACGTTCTAGCCCTTCAAGACACGCTTGCAACTATACTTCAAGAGGGGAAGCATAGTCATCCAGGAATCTGCATGAAGAGAATATCGAAGATCCCTCATTATCATGAAGAACCATTCCAATTCCTTCCATGTGATTAGCTTAACGGAAGGACCCATCAACATACAGTTTGACCCACCCATCCGGTGGTTTGTACCATGGTTTGATCAAGGATTGCTTCTTCTCACCAGGTAGTCGTGAATCCCATCCTCCAGAATTGGTTGTTTTCCTTTAATCAATGTATATGTAGAATCATGCTTATTGTTTTGGGTTTGATCAAGGACTACACATAGCTAGAGATGAATAATGGAATAAGTGCTAGCGCACAACATCCCGTCCACCATCTTAGTGTCTTGGGTTTTAGTGACGATCGACAATACTTGAAAAAAAAGATGGTTTATGAAGATACAACTAACATGTTGGCGCGGAAACTTGGCTTTATTTCAAGATAGTTTTGAAGATTCGAAACAGTTTGTCTTCTGAGTGGTATCTGAAGGTCCATGGTCATGCTGAGTATTTTACAGGTGCTACAAGACCAGTTCTACTCGATGATCACGGGGTGTTCATTGCAGGGTCGTGTTGTGGTATCCCAAATATTGGTGATGCATCTAGTGCGGAATCATGGGCACTAAGAGATGGACTAATAGTACTAGCAAGTCAAGTTGGATGCAATAAGTTGTTGATTAAATGTGACTGCATGGAGGTCATCGACATAATTCATAATGGAGGCAGTTCAATGGGAGCTGTTGTGGCAATCTATGAAGAATGTACCTTTTTATCTCATAGAATGTACCTTTTTATCTCAAGTTTTGATACCGTTAATTTGTTCATTGTTCTAGGGAACATAACTTTGTGGCTCATAATTTAGCTTGTAATACAGAGAAGGGACTTCAGTCAGTTGTTTAGCTTGAGGATTCACCTAATTTATTCACTGGCCATTTGACTAAAGATGTAAACCTGGTTGATAATTAAAAAGTTGTCGTGATGGCTTTTCCTCAAAAAATGAAGGCCCATCTTTCTCCATGAAGGCGTATCTTTCCTCAAATTTTTGTCGCCATGCAAATAAGAGTTACAGCCGTACTTCAGTTGAGGTACACCTGGGGTAGATACAAAAACTAACACATTGTAACTTCACGGGGCTACCACAACTTATATACTTATTGCTGCTAATGGTAGCATGTAGAGTACTTTCTACCCACTTCGAAACACCATTTAGGAGAAATATTCGAATATATATAGAATAGTAGAATACATGTTCAAAAAGTACTAAACATCTCCGGCACCTCTAGCATTGAGACTTTTTCTAGTGCAACATTTAATCTTAGTGCCTAGCATGTAGACAAAAGAAACTAACAATGCAGACATCGCTGGATGGTTCTGTGGTATCATGAGAATGGGAGGCAAATGGAAATAATCTTTAAGAAATACAAAGAGTTCCTGTCCAAACATCACCCACGGTGCACTAGATCTGGACACAAAATCTTTTCTTGTGTGAGTTTCAGATGGTCATACAATTAGCTAGGTCTATTGCAGCAACAAGTCTAGTACTTTACTATGTTTGGCTCAACTTCTATGCTGGATCTACCACAAATTCATCCTCTCCAAATAGGCACTAGTAAATTAATATTCATCCACCAATATTTCTAGTTAAACAATACTACACCGTAAGCAGTAATGGTAAAGGTTAATATACTTCTGTTTCATCTGATTCAGCATAAATATTTTCTTCCATTCATCAACATCAAAGACGAGAGGTCTCTTATATAGTTCCTTTTTTAATATGTAACTTGATAATGATATGACATATTACTCAATGTTTGTGATTGTTGAACATCGGTACGTTACCCATTGGGGTACTCGTATTCTTTTACAAATATTTCCTTCATATAACTTGTATTCTTGAATAGTCTTTATCGGATATGTTCCACTCCCCAAAGTTTAGTGTGCAAGGGAATTTGTAGCATCTAGTCGTGCAATGGAATCCCAATGCACCTCCATACTTCCGCTACCACTGACACGAAGTCATGATCTCCCCAGTCATGACTAACACTTCACAAAATTACTAGTTCAAATAAGTGATGGGTTTCGCGGCATAGTAAATCAAAATTTTCTACGGATGCGAACAGAGAGAAAGCCAAGATCTAATCTAGGAGATGCAAACAACGAGAGAGATTGGATTAGATCTTCATACCCTTGAAGATTCGCACAGCGGAACGTTCGTCGGAACATGGGTGATGTAGTCGTACTCGCTTCTCCTCCTCGCGATCCGATCCGATCTAGCACCACAAGTGGCGGTGCCTCCGTGAGATGCACACGTGCAGCACCTCGACGTCTCCTCCTTCCTCGGACCAGCAAGTATGGTGGAGAGATAGATTGGATCTACAACACGACGGCGTGGTGTATATGGTGGAGAATTTCTGCAGCAGGGCTTCGCCTACAAACAGTCGGGAGGGAGAGAGGAAGGGCAGCAGGGCAGTTAGGGTTGGAGGAAAGGTGTATGGGAGGGGGCGCCCCAGCCCTCTATATATAGAGGGGGGGCGGCCAGCCCTTGCCCCTCCTCCAAGCCTTGGGCCGGCGGCCAAGGGAGGGAGAAGTGGGGGGCATGGACTCTCCCCCTTCTAGAAGGTCTATCCAGGGTTTAAACCCCTCTAGGCCGGCTGGGCCCTATGGGGCCTTGTGCCCCTGGCCAAATGCGGCCAGGGCACTCCCTCATAGGCCCATGCCCCCTCCCGGAAGGTGGGGCCACGTTGGTCCCCTTCCGGAAGGTTCTAGAAGCTTCCGGTACAATACCGATTAACCCGGAATAATTCCGAACTCCAAAAACTGCACTGCCTTATATGAATCTTATTCTCCGGACCACTCCGGAACCTCTCGTGATGTCCCGGATCCCATCCGAGACTCCGAACAAAAACTCATAAACCAATTATCCAATCTATCCTAGCGTCGAGACACGTTAAGTGTGTGACCCTGCGGGTTCGAGAATATGCAGACATGATCTTCTATCAATAATCAACAGCGGGGTCTGGGCACCCATAATTGACTTCCACACATTCATCGATGATCATATCGGATGAACCACGATGCCAGGATTCAATCAATCCCATATATATATTCCCTTCGTCTCGCGATATTTTACTTGCCCGAGATTCGATCGTCGGTACCGTCATACCTAGTTCAATCTCGTTCACAGCAAGTACTTTACTCGTTCCGTAATCCGATATCACTTTGTGATTAACTCCTTAACCACATGCTTGCAAGCGGTGTTGATATCGATTACCGAGTGGGCCCGAAGTATATCTCTCCGACTTGGGAGGGACAAATTCCATCTCGATACATACAACCCAACAGATACTTTCCGATCACCTGAGAGACACCTTTATGATCACCCTCTCATAGGATGACGTTTGATGACCTCAAAGCTTTCTTCCGATACCAGGGAGTTGTATTATCTCATGGTCTAAGGAATACAATATTTGACATAAGAAAAGCTTCGCAAAAACGAACATGATGACACGATCTAATTGTTTCGCTTAGTTTGGTTCTGTCCATCATATCATTCTCCCAATGATATGATCTCATTATCAATTGACAACTCATGTCTATGGTTAGGAAACCTTAACCATCATTGATCAATGAGCTAGTCCATAGAGGCGTACTAGGGACACGGTGTTGTTCACAAACCACACAAGTATTAAAGTTTCCGCTTAATACAATTCTAGCATGGAATATAAACATTATCATGAACAAGAATTATAATAATAACATCTTTATTATTGCCTCTAGGGCATAATTCCAACAGTCTCCCACTTGCACTAGAGTCAATAATCTAGTTTACATTTGGCAACAATCTCATACCCATGGCACTGAGGTGCTGATCATGTTTTACACGTGGAAGAGGTTTAGTCAATGGATCTGCGACATTCAGATCTGTATGTACTTTGCTAATCTTCAGATCTCCATCTGCTATATAATCTCGGATTATATGAAACTTGCGGTTGATATGCTTGGTCTTTGGATGATATCTTGGTTCCTTAGCGAGTGCTATGGCGCCAGTGTTGTCACACAATATCTCCAGTGGGTCCAATGCACTTGGAACCACGCCAAACTCAGTGATGAAGTTTCTGATCCAAACTCCTTCACTTGACGCTTCTGCAACAGCCATGTATTCCGCTTCTACTGTAGATCCCGCGATCACGCTTTGCTTGCAGCTTCTCCAGCTCACGGCTCCTCCATTCAAAATATACACGTATCCTGTCTGAGATTTAGAATCATCCTTGTCGGTGTCAAAACTAGCGTCGACGTAACCTTTTACGACAAGCTGTTTATCACCCCCATAGACTAAGAACATTTCTTTAGTCCTATTTAGGTATTTTAGGATGTTCTTCACGGCTGTCCAGTGTTCCACTCCTGGATCACTTTGATATCTGCTCGTCAAACTAAGAGCATTGGACACATCCGGTCTAGTACACAGCATGGCATACATGATGGAACCTATGGCCGAGGCATAAGGCACTTTGCTCATAGCTTCCCTATCATTTACCGTAGCTGGACACTGAGCCTTGCTCAATATTTTACCTGACAACATAGGCACTGAACCTTTCTTTGCCTTATCCATTCTGAACCTTTTCAGAACTTTGTCTAGGTATGTACTCTGGCTTAAAGCTATCAGGCGTCTTTGTCTATCTCTATAGATTTTGATGTCCAATATATAAGCAGCTTCACCTAGGTCTTTCATTGAAAAACACTTGTTCAAATAACTCTTCACATCGTTAAGCATGTTGATGTCATTTCCAATAATCAATATGTCATCCACATATAGTACCAGAAACGTCACCGAGCTCCCACTCACTTTCTTGTAGATGCAAGCTTCGTAGCAATTTGGAACAAATCCAAAGCTCTTGATCACTTGATCAAAACGAAGGTTCCAACTCCGAGATGCTTGCTTCAGTCCATAAATGGAACGCAGAAGTTTGCATACTTTATCAGCATCCTTAGGATCGACAAAACCTTCGGGTTGCATCATATACAACTCTTCATCAATGTTGCCATTGAGGAACGCAGTCTTGACATCCATCTGCCATATTTCATAATCATGAAACGCAGCAATTGCTAATAAAATCCGAATGGACTTGAACATCGCTACGGGAGAGAAAGTATCATCGTAGTCAACACCTTGAACTTGTCGAAAACCTTTTGCGACAAGCCGTGCTTTATAGACGGTAACATTACCATCCACGTCCGTTTTCTTCTTGAAGATCCATTTGCACTCAACGGCCTTTCGGTCGCTAGGAGGGTCCACCAAAGTCCATACTTGGTTTTCGCTCATGGATCCCAATTCGGATTTCATGGCTTCTAGCCATTTCTCAGAGTCTGGGCTAATCATCGCTTCCTCATAGTTCGTAGGTTCACTGTCTTCTACTAACAAGACAGTCAAGACAGGGTTGCCGTACCACTCTGGAGGGGCACGCGACCTTGTCGACCTGCGACATTCAGTAGCAGCATCGTCCGAAGCTTCATGATCCTTGTCATTAGCTTCCTCTATTGTTGGTGCAGGTGGCACTGGAACAATTTCAGGTGCTGCGCTACTCTTCAATTCAAGAGAAGGTTCAATAACCTCGTCTAGCTCTACTTTCCTCCCACTCACTTCTTTCGAGAGAAACTCCTTCTCAAGAAAGGAACCGTTCTTTGCGACAAACACTTTGCCTTCGGTTCTGTGATAGAAGGTATACCCAATAATTTCCTTAGGGTATCCTATGAAGACGCATTTCTCCGCTTTGGGTTCGAGCTTGTCCGGCATCAACTTCTTGACGTAAGCTTCGCATCCCCAAACTTTAAGAAACGACAACTTAGGTTTAGCACCAAACCACAGTTCATATGGTGTCGTCTCAACGGATTTAGATGGTGCCCTATTTAAAGTGAATGCAGTGGTTTCTAATGCATAACCCCAAAATGATAACGGCAAATCAGTAAGAGACATCATCGATCGGACCATATCTAATAGGGTTCGATTCCGGCGTTCAGACACACCATTGCGCTGTGGTGTTCCGGGTGGCGTGAGTTGTGAAACGATTCCACTTGCTTTAAGATGCGTGAGAAAATCATAACTCAAATATTCACCTCCATGATCGGATCGTAGAAACTTAATCTTTCTGTTACGATGGTTCTCCACTTCATTCTGAAATTCCTTGAACTTTTCAAATGCTTCAGATTTATGTTTCATTAAATAGATATACCCATATCTACTTAAGTCATCGGTAAAAGTGAGAAAATAGCGATATCCACCACGCGTCGAAACACTCATCGGTCCGCATACATCGGTATGTATGATTTCCAACAAGTCCGTTGCTCGCTCCATCATACCGGAGAACGGGGTTTTGATCATCTTGCCCATGAGGCATGGTTCGCATGTGTCAAATGATTCAAAATCAAGAGACTCCAAAAGTCCATCATAATGGAGTTTCTTCATGCGCTTTACACCAATATGACCTAGACGACAGTGCCACAAATAAGTAGTATTATCACTATCTACTTTGCATCTCTTAGCCTCAATGTTATGGATGTGTGTTTCATCCCTTTCGAGATTTAGAAGAAATAAACCATTCACAAGAGGTGCATGACCATAAAAGATGTTACTCATATAAATAGAACAACCATTATTCTCCGATTTAAATGAATAACCATCTTGCAATAAACACGATCCAGAAATAATGTTCATGCTCAACGCAGGCACATAATAACACTTATTAAGGTTTAAAACTAATCCCGAAGGTAAAACTAAGGAGAGCGTGCCGACGGCCATCACATCAACTCTTGATCCGTTGCCAACGCGCATCGTCACCTCATCCCTCGCAAGCCGCCGTCTATTCCGTAGCTCCTGTTTCGAGTTACAAATATTAGCAACTGAACCGGTATCAAATACCCAGGCACTACAACGAGGGCTAGTAAGGAAAACATCAATAACATGTATATCAAATATACCTTTGATGGTGCCAGCCTTCTTGTCCGCTAAGTACTTCGGACAGTTGCGCTTCCAGTGACCCTTGTCCTTGCAATAGAAGCACTCAGTGTCCGGCTTAGGACCAGACTTGAGCTTCTTCTCAGCAGGGGCAACGCGCTTGCCGCCGCCTTTCTTGAAGGGCTTCTTTGCTCCCTTACCTTTCTTAAAGGAGGGCTTGTTGACCATCAACACATGATTATCCTTCTTGATGTCCACCTCCGCAGCCTTCAGCTTTGCGAAGAGCTCGGTGATCGTATCAGTGGAACCAATCTGATTATGAGTTACTACAAAACATTTGTAGCTGGGAGGGAGTGATTGCAGAACCCTGTCAATCTTGAGCTCCTATGGAATCGTGCATTCCAGTTGCTCAAGGCGTTGAGTGTAGCCCGTCATCTTAATGGCGTGCTCACTAACGGAACTCCCTTCCTCCATCTTGCAGTTAAAGAACTTCTCAGAGATCTCATATCTCTTAGAACGGGCCTGAGTCTGAAACATGGTTTTCAACTCTTCGAGAATCTCAAAGGGCCCGGGATAGTCTTCAAAACGATTTTGAAGTTCCGGTTCCATAGCAAACAACATGGTGCTCTTAATCACACCATAATCATCTTTACGCGACTGATAGACAGCTTTCTCATCAGCCGGCGCAGTTGCAGCAGGGGGGTCACCTAACGCTTTCCCAAGGACATAGTCCTTTTGTCCGCTAGATAGAATGATTCTTAGATTGCGGAACCAATTGGTGAAGTTAGACCCATTGTTTCTAAGCTTTTCCTTATCAGCAAAAACGTTGAAGTTGAAGTTGGACTTGGCCATGTGATCTACAGTATTTGCAAGTACAATTTAGACTATGTTCATGCTAAATAGTTCAACTTAATCAAATTACTAGATGAACTCCCACTAAATTCAACATCCCTCAAGTTGTTTAGTGAACACGATCCAAATTCACCACACCTAATCCGATCATCACGAGAAGAGATGTGGTTTCAATGATGGACAGCGAAGTGTCGATCATATCATCCATATGACTCATGCTTAACCTTTCGGTTCTTGTGTTCCGAGGCCATGTCTGTACATGCTAGGCTCGTCAAGTTAGACCCAAGTATTTCCGCGTGTGCAAAACTGGCTTGCACCCGTTGTATGTGAGCGTAGAGTCTATAGCACCCGATCATCACGTGATGCTTGGACACGACGAACTTTCGCAACGGTGCATACTTGGAGAGAACACAGTTTTTATCTTGATCTTTAAGTGAGGAATCATCTTATAATGCTACCGTCGCGATCTAAGCATAATAAGATACATAAAAGGATAAACATCACATGCATATAACTTTATGTGACATGGTATAGCCAATCTTCGCACAATGATCTCCATCTTGTGCGTTCCGGCATGATCTCCATCACTCCACCATGATTGCCTCCACCACGAATAGCAACTACAACTATTGATAACTACTTAGCGATAAAGTAAAGCTATTACATGGCGTATAAGAAGTTTGACTCGCAGGTCATACACAATTATAAAGACAACCATATGGCTCCTGCCGGTTGTGTACTCATCGACATGCAAGTCGTGAAACATTACAAAACATGATCATCGCATACATTATACACATCACATCTTGGGCCATACCATATCACAGAAAACACTCCCTGCAAAAACAAGTTAGACGCCTCTACTTTGTTGTTGCATGTTTTACGTGGCTTATGGGAGTAGATGCTAAGAACGATTCTTACCTACGAAAAGCCACAACGGTGATATTATGGTTGCCAAACTCCGGTGTTAATCCCATGACAACTATAGTGAGAGAAACTGACATCCACCAGCCGCATGTGTGGAACAAGCCACACGTCAAGTGCGGAGCCGGTCTCGCGAACGACGTCGCGTAAGGTTGGCCTGGACCGCTTCAATCTCACTATCCCGCGTCATAAGAAGAACACAAACAAGAGGCTTGCAACAGAAAACATCAACGCCCGCAACAACCATGTTGCGTTCTACTCGTGAAACACATCTACGCATAGATCTAGCTCTGATACCACTGATGGGTTTCGCGGCATAGTAAATCAAAAATTTCTACGGATGTGAACAGAGGGAAAGCCAAGATCTAATCTAGGAGATGCAAACAACGAGAGATATTGGATTAGATCTTCATACCCTTGAAGATTCGCACAGCGGAACGTTCGTCAGAATGTGGGTGATGTAGTCGTACTCGCTTCTCCTCCTCGCGATCCGGTCCGATCTAGCACCACAAGTGGCGGTGCCTCCGTGAGATGCACACGTGCAGCACCTCGACGTCTCCTCCTTCCTCGGACCAGCAAGTATGGTGGAGAGATAGATTGGATCTACAACACTACGGCGTGGTGTATATGGTGGAGAATTTCTGCAGCAGGGCTTCGCCTACAAACAGTCGGGAGGGAGAGAGGAAGGGCAGCAGGGCAGCTAGGGTTGGAGGGAAGGTGTATGGGAGGGGGAGCCCCAGCCCTCTATATATAGAGGGGTGCGGCCATCCCTTGCCCCTCCTCCAAGCCTTGGGCCGGCGGCCAAGGGAGGGAGAAGTGGGGGGCATGGACTCTCCCCCTTCTAGAAGGTCTATCCAGGGTTTAAACCCCTCTAGGCCGGCTGGGCCCTATGGGGCCTTGTGCCCCTGGCCCAATGCGGCCAGGGAACTCCCTCATAGGCCCATGCCCCCTCCCGGAAGGTGGGGCCACGTTGGTCCCCTTCCGGAAGGTTCTAGAAGCTTCCGGTACAATACCGATTAACCCGGAACAATTCCGAACTCCAAAAACTGCACTGCCTTATATGAATCTTATTCTCTGGACCACTCCGGAACCTCTCGTGATGTCCCGGATCCCATCCGAGACTCCGAACAAAAACTCATAAACCAATTATCCAATCTATCCTAGCGTCGAGACACGTTAAGTGTGTGACCCTGCGGGTTCGAGAATATGCAGACATGATCTTCTATCAATAATCAACAGCGGGGTCTGGGCACCCATATTGACTCCCACACATTCATCGATGATCATATCAGATGAACTACGATGCCAGGATTCAATCAATCCCATATATATATTCCCTTCGTCTCGCGATATTTTACTTGCCCGAGATTCGATCGTCGGTACCGTCATACCTAGTTCAATCTCGTTCACAGCAAGTACTTTACTCGTTCCGTAATCCGATATCACTTTGTGATTAACTCCTTAACCACATGCTTGCAAGCGGTGTTGATATCGATTACCGAGTGGGCCCGAAGTATATCTCTCCGACTTGGGAGGGACAAATTCCATCTCGATACATACAACCCAACAGATACTTTCCGATCACCTGAGAGACACCTTTATGATCACCCTCTCATAGGATGACGTTTGATGACCTCAAAGCTTTCTTCCGATACCAGGGAGTTGTATTATCTCATGGTCTAAGGAATACAATATTTGACATAAGAAAAGCTTCGCAAAAACGAACACAATGACACGATCTAATTGCTTCGCTTAGTTTGGGTTTGTCCATCATATCATTCTTCCAATGATATGATCTCATTATCAATTGACAACTCATGTCTATGGTTAGGAAACCTTAACCATCATTGATCAATGAGCTAGTCCATAGAGGCGTACTAGGGACACGGTGTTGTTCACAAACCACACAAGTATTAAAGTTTCCGCTTAATACAATTCTAGCATGGAATATAAACATTATCATGAACAAGAATTATAATAATAACATCTTTATTATTGCCTCTAGGGCATAATTCCAACAATAAGTTATTTATGTGCCGATGCTTCGATTGATCTAAGTTGGAGTATTAACCGTGGCATCACCTAAAGGTTGTGTGCAGCGACCGATGCAGAGGCCGGGGTGCTATCCACCTTTTCGGAAAAAAACCGTGACACCACCTATATTGTTAGAGGATGAATGGGTGACCCGAAAAGATGCATTATGTAGGATAAACTTTACTTACTAATTGAGGAAATGTGAACACCTGTCCAAGATACTTATCATATTTTCAATAAGAAGTTTGTTCCAAAAATTAATGGTATGATTCATTCGATCGATTTTCTTACTCGTGAGCCATGGCGAGAGATTAAAAACTAAATCAGTTTTGGAATTCACATTATTTCTATATATACCATGTGCCAAACTAGAAGCAATACATGGTGAAGTAGATATAACATGAGTAGTTAAAACGGGAGCTTTTATTGTCCTTATCGTTGAATCAAATAGATTTGTGCATGGCAATTATTTGGAAAGCATGTAAGTTTGTTGTGAGTGGCAATGAATGAAGTTACATGACTACAAGTCAAACTAGATAATTTGCAGTCAAATAGCACTCTAACCACGGCTAATTTGTACATGACTTCCTGTTGTCAAATATATACATGTTTTTTAAAATTGTGTGCTACTTCGGCCAAGTAGTTTGGGTCACGTGAGTGCCTAATTAATCGAGACAAATTCCTCACCCTGTCCCTCACTAATTTAGAGAACACTCTAAGCTTAAACCAGTACTAATACATTACATCCATATACGCAATTACATATATCATCTACCACGGGGTCTCTAAGTTGAGCTAACTTTGATAAAGATCAAAGATTCAATTTGTTAGTATTTATACTAAATGAACGACATAAATACTATAGCGTACGCCACAGACCACTGCCATCAGTATGACCTCCTATATATTGTTTCCATTTCAACTTATCTCAACAAGTTGTAGTAGTCAATAGTGAGTAGATTGCTGGAACATTTGCATAAGTAACATGAGAATATGAGGTGAAGGGAAAAAATCTATTAGCTGCACAAAGAAAGGGTGTGTTATTGTAATTAGATTTCGCACGACAATCCAAGAGTAATTTTTTCGATTCTTGTTGATGGATTCAGTGCTTGTTGGCTACCAGAAGCAATTGCAGTAAGACCACTTAATCTATGGAAACTTATGTCCCCTTGCCATTTGGACAACATGTGGGAAAGGGGAAATTCGGGTCCTCCTAGGTTGAATCCCCCTAATAGAAAAAAATAATAGCGCCTGCTAGTTATTCACTTCTTGTCAACTGAAAGAACAAGTAGAGCAGCCTCATGTTTTATAGCTCGTCCTGAACTTGATCGCTTCGGTTCAGAACCTTCAATGATTTGCAATTTTGTTTGAGTGCATGCGACATCACCCGGCTCGGGCGTCGGACGCTGCGTACCTTTGTGGTCTCCATGCACAGGTATAACAAGATGTGAAACTAGATTTTTTACTTTGCCCGAATGCCACAAGCGCACTATACTCTCCATCCGTCTCGCAATAGACAAGTTTGTCTACCATCCAAATTTATACAAATTTATGACATCTATTTTGGAATAGCTTGTGACTTATGAACAATTGTGTGGCATGTAGATACTAAAATCCATTTTCTTTTGGTAATGTTCCAATTTGTTATTTGGTCAAATGTGCTTTTGCAAATGAATGGTCTTTGAAATGTTCACTTGGATTCCTAAGAAATATTGTAGTTTTATACACAAAGAAATGTCGTTTCCCTAATGTACCCATCTAAAAAGAAAGAAACATATATAATGTACTATTTGTCCCATTCAATCGTCGGTTTCTTTATCCCGCGATGACCTTTCAGAGAAAGTAGTACATCAATTAATTATTACATAGAGGGCATACGTGAAGCTTTATAGCAGACACCACACACACTATAGCACACATTTCATCTACAAAGAGGAGCATGGGAATCAGGAGGTGTTAATGCTTAAGATATTCATCAACTTTTTTGGAAGTTGCTTATTAACTATTGGACCATTCCTACCAAAGGTATTGTATTCATTACCAATATCTCCTCAACTAGTGTATTTTATAGTATGCTTTCTATATTTTAACTTCATAAGAGAATATGTGACATATGAGCTGAAGCTAAATACCCCCTTTTTATTGCACAATAGTTTAATATCGACCTCATATAAGATCAGACAAAGTTAGACTTTCTACAAGATGGAGTAGTTTAAGATAATGTAGGTTCATGAAGCTACAAGATAGAGTGAAGTAACAAAGATGCTCTTGGAAAAAATATGGAATGACAAAGTACCAAATTAATTAAATGGCATGTTGCATAGACATATTATGATCCTCCTATATAATGTTTCATATCCGATGTGTCACATCAAAACCTAGCCGCAACCATCTTGGCCGAAGAAGAGTGGAAAATTAGCATGGAGTTGGATAACTCCACTGATATCATGGAATGAGAGGCACAAGGATAGAATCCCTCTAGGGGAATGAGATTCTGTGTCCCTAGAGAATGCATTATTGCATTAGGTTGTTCCCTGGTACAATTATCTAGAATATTGGCTTTTGATGGGGTAGTAAATTGTTCTCCTAAAAAAAGAGTGTGTGTTTACTTTCAAGGAAATGAAGCAATTTCTACATGAATCAAGGAAAATTAATTTTTTCAAAATCAAAGTTAGTGCCTTATGGAAATCATATTTACTAAAGGTGATTACATCGTGAGAGGCAAAGAAAATGTACTAATATAATTAACTAGTTTTTTCTGACTTATATAAGCTACTATATGGCATTCCTTTTAATCTACAAGCTGCAATAAATGGTCTCATGTTGTCTGCTTATTGTTCATGAGTCAACCAAACTTTTTTTGAGACAAAATCAATCAAACGTGTATGTAAAATATAATTCAAATTAGAATACATTAGCTGATGGTGATGGATGGGTGTCATCAAGAATATATTTATTCTCAATTTTAAGTTTTGTTCTTGTACAGTTTGCATATGTCCTTACAATTTGTTTGTGTGGTCAGTCTTCATTGATGATAGGACTTGGATTTGACCATATTATAGTATCTAGGTTTCGCAAATTAGGCATCTACGCTCTTAGCAAACAAGTTTAAGGTTCAACAACTCATCTCCGCTTAAAATGTTGCTACACAATCATATATAGTTTGGATGGTCTTAAAGTTGTGTATAGACCTCCATGACATCCTCCCTAGAGAATTGCGTTTCACAATTTTTTGTCAAATATTTGAGGATGAGAGTCCTTAAAAGGCATGGTCATCAAGTAAAGTACTTGATTCCTTGGTGATGCTTCTCTCATGGGAAATTTATATTGAGCAAAATGCGAGGATCTTCCACAACCATACTACTAAGACAAATAGTTGCTGGGTAAAATCTAAGATAATTTGATCCTTATGCAGTTCTATAAATTAAGTATTGCAATTACACAAGATTGTTTTATGGTATATATCTACTTCCTTGTTTTAGAAAAATATCTCTTTTTACAACACACTAACATAAAGTACATGTGCAGAGCTTACATAATACCATAGGGTAGCTCCACTCTTATTGCATCCAGTTATTAAGGCATATAAAAGTTCACACTTTGGTGCCAAATGTTTGGCGAATAAAATATTTTCATGGAGCTTGGCCCATCAGACATGAATTTCAAGTATAATTTAGTAAATGGTGTTTGAATTTTTATAGGTAAATAGAAAATTGGACCATAACCACTCAGGTTTGTACAAGTGTCATGCCAAATCTTGAAAAATCTATAAATAGATATACTGTCTAAGAAAAAATCTCCTATAGTATCATCATGTATGTGGAAACTATGATATCCTAGTAGTCCACAATTTCATTATGCGAATAACAAAGTATAGATTTTATAAACATACGAAGGCCATATCATTAAAATTATGTGAATGAACTATATTGACAAACCAACAAAACTATCCATCTAAGTAAAATATTTTTGGGAGGTCAAAATTTATGAGCCACCACAAACATTATTGTGGACAATAGAAATCGAAGGGAGACAAAATATCATGGTAATTTCTCCCAATCCTACTTGGAGGACAAACCTAAAGATTATTTTGCGGTAGTAGAATAGGGACCATGAACATGGGGAAAAAGGATGGTCCGACCTCCCATGACTTCAGAAACGAGACATCTTAGGAATATAGAGATGTATGCGATATCTATAGTCAGGCATGTATCCACTAAGACCATGACAATGTTGTTCAAGTGGATTCATATGTGAGGCATATGGGACAAAGGCCAAGAGGAAGCAAGTTGAGGGGAGGCTAGGTGCATGATGGAGCGAGATGATGCATTGTAGCAAAGTGGAAAGAAGAGAGTTAGATCGGTGTTGAGTGGATATTTTTTTAATTAAACACAAATAAATATGATTAGATGGTTAGGCTATGTTAGTTACATGTGTGAACAAAATGAGTAGCGAATATAATAATTACAATGATGTAGACCGATGTGGATGCGAAAACCTGTTCAACGCATAGTAGTTTCGTAATTTTTTTGATGGATCTCTATAATCTGACCGAGAGCAAGCTCAAATTGTAGAGATTAGTTGCTTCAAAAACATTTTCACATAAGTTCATAGAAAATAAATAGAAATAATACATATAGACAAAATTAGGTTTGAGATGTAGCAAAAACGGAAAATTGTTTTCTTTATAGTAGTTTCATAACGTTTGCCTTTTTTGCATCTTTGCATAAGTCTGAAACCTTTGAAAAGTTTAAGGAATTTCAGAAAGAGGTAGAGAATCAACTCAACAAGAAGATTAAGCACCTCCGATCAGATTGGGGAGGCGAATACTTGAGTTATGAGTTTGGCATGCACTTGAGGGAATGTGGTATTGTACCACGGCTTATGCCAGTCAGAACACCACAGCGTAATGGTGTGTTAGAACGACATAATTGTACTCTATTGGATAGTGTCTGGTCCATGATGTCTTTGACTGATTTGTCTATGTCGTTTTAGGGCTATGCATTAGAAACCGCCGCTTTCATTTTAAACAAAGCACCATCCAAATCCGTGGAGACAACACCATATGAGATATGGCGTGGCAAGAAGCCAAAGTTGTTGTTCTTGAAAGTTTGGGGGTGTGAGGCTTACGTTAAGAAACTACAGCCTGACAAACTTGAACCTAAAGCTGAAAAGTGTATATTTGTAGGATACCCAAAGAAAACCATTGGGTATACCTTTTACAAAAAAGCTGAGGGCAAAACGTTTGTCGCTAAGGACGACGTCTTTCTAGAGAAAGAGTTTCTCACGAAAGGAGTTAGTGGAAGTAAGATAGAGCTAGATGAAATCATTGACCCTTCTCTCCAAATGCCGAGTAGAACCACCCTCTGTAGTGGAAGAATAAACAAATGATACAGATAATAACATCGAAGCTCCTACGGTTCGGAGATCTACAAGAGTGCATACTGTCCCATATTGGTACAGTAACCTTGTGATGTCAGTCTTGTTAGATGGCCAAGAGGAACCTAAAAACTATGAAGAAGCAATGGAGAGGTTTAATCTCGTCAATGCCCATTGTTATGAGCTTGAGTTTTGGAGAAGATGGGGATGCTGGAGATCGCGGAACGGTTAGCAAACAAGCAACACGGGGACACAAGGTTTACCCAGGTTCAGGCCCCTAGAGGGAAAACCCTACTCCTGCTTGTCTGCTCTTGATTACGGCGGAACCGAAAGTTACAGGGGTGCGCAGATGCAACCTGGCATGGAGGTGTGTATGCGGTGGTATGAGAAGTGCCCTCCTCGTCGTGCCCTCTTAGCCTTTATATAGAGGTAGGCAGGATCCGGTCACAGACCAAGCCGGTTACAGATTTAGGGTTTGCCCCTTTGAATATTCTATCTAATCTAGTCTTGCTCTCCAAGGATCCGAAGACGTCATGGGCTTGGGCCACCCGAAAGTCTTCATGGGCCGTGTATATTCTCGTGGGCCTTCCTTGGGCTGGACCAGGTATGCTAAGGTCGTGTACCCATGGGGTATAACCATGTCAGTAGCCCCCGAGTTTTCAGTCGAATCGTAGATTCGGCTGAGGACTCTTCAATCTTTTGGGTGTAGCTGTTTTCTATTTATCAGAGAATGATTTTAGTGTGTAGGGATTGTTGATGCGTGTGCCTGACTCTCCCGACGGATCATGGCCAGTTAACTGTCTTAGGACAAAACAACATGATCTTCTTCAGATTCGAGTCCCTCGACTCGAACCCGGAACAAATGCTGGCGTAATTCAACTCACGCCGTTGAGGACTTACGAGAGTAGAATTCCAGTAATTTTCAAACGATGTACCCAACGCGTCCGTCGGGATTTTCGTCGCGCCTGCTGGCACGGATTATTACTAGCAGAGCGCAGTCATGTGCGTTGCTAGGCTATCAGATCGTATCGGTAGGTCTTATCTTTGCATCGCATACACAACATCCGGAATTTTATCCCCGCGGAGGTGTTTCCGGTGGCCAAGGAGGATGTTTACTCACTTAGCATTGGCTGGGGCAGAGTTGCCGAAAAGTTTTTGCACGTTGATCCGAAGGATCGCAGTCGAAGAATTCATAGGGTGCGCGACCAGCGCTCCCTATGGGAGTATCCCCTGAGTGTCTGTTCGAGTCGTAGACTCGAGCAGAGACTTTAATTCAGTCGTTGTTGACTTTAGGTCCGTAGGACACAAATTTTTTGGATGCTTGAATCCATCCTCCCTATGGGAGTAGCCCCCGAGTCCGTAGTGGGGTCGTAGACTCGACGTAGGACTCGAAGAATAGTTCAGAGGTGTAGTACCTTAGTCATACTTCGGGTGCGCGGCTAGCGCTCCTGATAGGAGGAGCCCCCGAGTAGTTACTCGAACCATAGATTCGAGTGACTACTTTAGCTCTGTAGCCGAAATTTGTAACCGTTGCTAGTATAGCTTCGATGACGTCAGTGCTGACGACCGGTAACCTCAAGCGTCTGCGGCGCCAGAGGTGACGTGACTTGGTGAGCATGGGTCCCACCTTCTGACTTTGAATTGACTGGTCACGTGCGTCGTGGAGATAATTACGGCGTCGCCTCGGTTTTCGTGCGTAGTGGACGGCGTGCGAGCGACGGCTCGCTGCTGTGCTGACACGTGGACGGTTGGATTTTGATGCTGGCTCTAGGCCTTCACGATGAATGGTCCCTGTGTATCGTCTTCGTCCTTATAATTTCTGGGGAAATTTTTGTTTGTTTTCACCGCAGCCATTCTCGTTTTCACTGCTTCCACTTACTTTAGCTTTTCTCGTCGCGCGCTAGAAGTTCTTCGATCCTTCCCATCTTATTTCCTGCGCTCACGCCGCCGCCGCCACCTTCGTACTGCAATAGGGAAGTCGAAGAAAGCCTCCGCCGCAGTGGGCACCAGTGCTGCTACCGGCGGCAAGAAGGGTACCGCCGCCACTCGCGTCACCGACGGTGGCTGGCGGCGGTCGGAGACGCGCGAGGGCAACCTGCGCAAGCTTCATGAGCGGGGTTTGATCCCGCAAGACAAGGATGCCGTCAAGATTCCCGGCGACGAGGTAATTTCCCGTCCACCCGCTGGGTTTCGGGTCATGTTTGTTGCTTTTGTCCTTTGGGGCATCTCTCTCCCAGTCCACGATTTTCTCCGTGGATTGCTTTTCTTCTATGGCATCCAACTCCATCATCTTTCGCCAAATTCCCTTCTCCACATTGCCTGTTTCATCACCTTCTGCGAGTGCTGGCTCGGTATCGAGCCGCACTTTGGCATTTTCTGGAAACTTTATTCCGTGAAGAGGCAATCTGGCTCCAATGGCGTTTATCCCATCAGTGGCTACATCATTTCCCTTAAATCCAATTTTCTCTTCTTCTCTTTTTATATGTCTGAGTCCTTCCAATACTGGCGGAGGTGTTGGTTTTACATCCGCGACTCCACAGTGGACGGGCAAAATTTTGGCCTTGCTCCCTTCGGCTCCACCCAGATAATCCAGCCGAAGAGGTCCTAGAAGAACCATATCTTGGATGGCGAGGTGGCGGAGATAGAGGATCTCTATCGTCGGGTGGAGGACCTCCAGGTGATTTTGGATAAGGAGGTGAATGGTGTGGATATTATGCGCACCTTCCTCAAACGTCGGGTGCAACCGCTCCAGGCTAGGGCGCACCCGATGTTCCTTTATTCTGGCCGCCATGATCCGACTAGGGTTTCGGCTGAGGAGCTCTCCAGGGGGGATGTCGACAGAATCCTTCGGCCGGTGCTGAAGTTCAAAGCTGAAGAGGACCTTCCGGGTAGCTCACTGGCCCTTCCGTTCAGGGCCTCTCGATCGGTGCCGCAGGTGTAGATCTAGGACGTGCGCGTAGCACTTTTTCCGACTGCGTTTTCTTGTACTTCTTTTGTTCTGAAAGTTTGTTTCTTTTGTGCAGGAGTTCAAGGTACCGGGCATGGTGCCTCCACTACCCGAACGTTTTCCAGATGCACCGGACAATGAGGTAGTGGACTCCATGTCTGAGCTTCCCTCGGCGCGGTCACCGGCTGAAGAGACTTCTGAGTCGAGCGAGGAGCAGACTCAAAAGCGGACACAGAGCTCGAGCGAGTCGTCGGATGCTTCGACTCCGTCGATGCCTAGGAACCCGCCATGCCTTGTGCGCCACAGTGGAGGTGATGGTGGCTCTTCCTCTCCTATTCCAGCCGTGCCCATGCGGGCTGCAGCGCCGCAGCCGCCGGCGAAGCGGAAGAAGGAAGATAAGAAGGAAGAGAAGAAGGGCAAGAGGGCCTTGCCTGTCTTCGACTTGAGCGATATGGACTTGTAAGTACCTTCAGTTGCCTTTTGCTATCTTTCATTGTTGCTTGCTTGTATTTGACTGATGTTTTCTTTTGTAGCCACTCCTCCGATAGCTCGTTTAGCGATGGCACTCGGGAGATGGTGGGGGAGTCGAAGATTGCGCCTCCTCCTTCTCAGATGGTGGCCGCCTCTGGGGACATTGCTCCGAAACCTTCTCCGCAGGAGGCTCGGGTGGTCGTTCCCCAGAAGACTATAGTCGGACCTTCGGAGTCTCCATCTGATCATGTAAGTATTTTTGTCCTTGTCATGGGGAGAGCCCCCGAGCGTCTTCCGGATGATCTGCTGATCATGTCTTCTTTTTGTGCGTGTCTCGGGGGGAGCCCCGAGCGCTTTTCGTATGCTTGATTTGTTTTGCTCGTTTCTTGGGCGCAGCCCCGAGCCCTTTCCTAATAAGTTGCTTCTTCTTGCAGCCTTTTGTGCAAGGCGTCAACCAGCTGGTGAAGCAGCATCTGGCATTGGAGGCCAGCCTCCAGCGGCTTCAAGGTTCATCTTTTAGATAGATATTATACTTCTTCGTCTGCTTGCTTACTTGTGGGTCTCATGCCTGCTCTTTGTTGCAGATGAGAATAACACTGCCCTCCGCGAGCTTGATGCTCTCAAAAAGAGCCTCAGGCGAGCGGAGAAAAAAATCTGAGGACGCCGTTGGCGCTAAGGAGCGCCTCGAGCAGGAGCTAGTTAACGCAGCTGTGGCCAAGGAGCGCCTGCAGCAAGAGGCCACGGACCGCGAGGAGCAGCTTGCCACCGCTGCATCCTCGCGAGAAGGAGGTAGCCGACAAGCTGATAGCTTCTGCCAAGGCTATTTCAGGTGAGTATTTTCGTCTATTCTCTCTGGTTTTATTTGATTCTCACTTTGCCTTTTCCGTTTATCTAGATGCCGCGGGCATTGAGTTTGACCGTAGTGCTCTGGAGCATGGAAGTGCTCTGGATGATGCTACTGCGGCGGTCGAAGACCGCTGCAACACTATGGTTGGCTCTCTTGCAAAAGCCAAGGAGGTGCTCAGGCGCTTCTACAAGGAGCTCGTCCCCAAGGGCATTGCCCTCGAGGATGTCGACTTGTTGGCGGACGCGTTGTCAGCTGAGGCGCCCGCGACGTACAAGCGCAAGCAGAAGGGCATCAGGCGCGTCCATGGGGCTGGCGATGGCCATGGCATCTGCAGCGGAGGTGGATCTTCATCAGGTCACCTCCCAGCTGCCAACGGCTCCCGACGGATCCAAGGTAGCCTCTTCCCTCTATGCTGCCCGCTGTAAGCGATATGGGCCGAAGCTGATTGACCTGCTGGCGGAGTACGCGGTGAGGCAGCAGGGGGAGGCCAAGAGCAGGTAATCCAGCTCCGAGGCCACTCAGGATGCAGATGCTTAGGCCTTGTAGTTTATAGGATAGCTTTCGTCTGCTTTTGTTGTAATATATTTATGAACACTCCTTGTGCCACGCAGTGGCTTTTGCTGTATATAATGAATCTCCGAGTTGTTTGCCCATTCATGTGTTTGTTCACATACGTGCTTCTTTTCCTCTAGGGGCCTTCGGGTGATGATCTCGCCGATACTTCGTCCGCGCCGCAGCTGCGGCCATCCTTGGATGATGCGTTGCAGCTTGTATTTCTTCATGACCGCGTCCATAGTCTTGAGAAGGAGTTGCTTGGCATCCGAGGCCACGGGGATGTGTGGAAGTCGAAGGCAGAGCGAGGCGCCGCCAGAGAGGAGTATCTGATGGGGGAGTTGCGGCATTTGGCCGAACAGCTTCAGTGTGAGTTTTCTTCGAGCTGCTGCTCATTTTTCGGATGCTCCTGTTGGCTTGTCATCTTACTTTGTAAGTGTTGCAGGTGCTAACCTTGTTCCTAGGGAGGAGAAGGAGCGCGTTGCTGTTCGGATCAACTGCCTGACCCAGCAAGATATGGAGGCTGGCGGCTTTTTCTGGATGGTCCGCGATCGTGCCATGGTCCTTGCGACAGTGCAGGATCGTGTTCACCAGGTGTCACAGGTATTGCGTCAAGTGAAGACTTCCCTGGCGTCAATTCTGCACGTAATGTTTCCCCTGGATGAGGCACCATCGACTCTTTGGGGCTTGTTGGCAAAGTTTCGAGATGTGCATCATGTTAGGGAGCTGGTGCGACATCAGTTGGTTGCGAGGGTGAAGGTTGCGCTTTCCCTCGTGCGGCTGCATCGCCCTAATGTAGATCTTGCTGCTGTTGCGGCTGGGCCGCCTCTTCGGCCAAATGGTGGCATGTAGGACATGCGTCCGCACTATGCGGCTATAAGGCAGTATGCTGAACAAGTTGTAGATCTCTTTGAGCATCGTGCGCATCTGATTCTTCAGAATAGGTAGGACCTGTAAAAAAAGTTAGATGTAAAACTTGTATGTATTCGATTGGGCGTGTTATGCCCTTTGCTGCAAAGGTTGATTGTTTTTAGCACTTGGTGCTTTGTTTGTATGCATGCACTTTTCATTAGCCTGACGTGATTAGCTACTCAGGTTTACACGCGTTATCCTCAGCCGACGAAGTCGTGAGGTGAGGGGAGCCCCCTAGTGTGTTGTAACATGAAGAAAATGCGAATAAGAAATAAATTTTTGGGCTGAGACACTTAGCTTTATTCATATCGTAATGAGGAGGTATATTGTTCGGCTGAGTAGCCTTGGCTGAATAGCCTTATTGAAAGTAAAAAGGAGGGGGTGTAGCTAGGGGTAGAAGCGTCGTAGTTGTGCGACGTTCCATGGGTTGGAGTATGCGACTCCATACTCCACGTGCTTGAGGCGATAGGCGCCACCCAGGATGACTTCGGTGACGACGTAGAGTCCTTCCCAGGGTGACTCGAGCTTCTTCGGTCGCTCTTGCTTGAGTCGTAAGACTAGGTCTCCTTCGACGAAGGACCTTGGGCGCAACCGACGGCTGTGATAGTTGCGGAGGCTCTGTTGGTAGACCGCCGATCGAGCTGCGGCTATGTCGCGTGCCTCGTCGAGTGTGTCGACGGCGTCCTCGAGTGCAGTCGTCGATTCGGCTTCGCTGTAGGCGACCTGTGGGGCCTTGTGGCGTACTTCTGCAGGCAACACGGCTTCGGCTCCGTGCACCATGAAAAAAGGCGTGTAGCCGGTTGAGCTATTTGGCGTTGTGCGCAGGCTCCAAAGGACGGAGGGTAGCTCTTCTGGCTAGGCTCCCGCATGTCGCTGAAGCGGTCTCATCAGGCATTTCTTGATGCCGCTGCCGACGAGGCCGTTGGCCTTTTCGACCTGCCCGTTCGTTTGCGGGTGCGCCACTAAGGCATATGTTATGTTGATCCCGAGGCATTCGCAGAAGTCCTGAAATTGTTTGGAGATGAAGTTCGACCCGTTGTCGGTGATGATGTTGTGCGGCACGCCAAACCTGTAGACTATGGATTGGAAGAACTTCACGACCGTTTTACCCTTTTGATTGGTAACGGGCATGGCTTCGATCCACTTGGTGAACTTGTCGACTGTGACCAGGAGGTAGACGTGGCCTCCTTTCGATGATTTGGGCAGTTTGTCGATCATGTCGAGGCCCCATTGGGCGAAGGGCCAGGCCAAGGGTATGGGCCTGAGCTCGATCCTGGGGCGTGCGATTTATCTCAAACCTCTGGCACCCGTTGCATCTTCGGACGATGTCCTTGGCATCGTTCATGGCCGTTGGCCAGTAGAATCCAGCTCGTAGAGCTTTGGCGACAAGGGCGCGGCTTCCCGCGTGATGGCCGCAGATGCCCTCGTGGATGCCCTCGTGGATGTCTTGGAGAATAGTTTTGCCGTCACCGATGGTGACGCATCTTTGGAGTACACCTGAAATGTTGCGCTTGTACAGCTCGCCATTGATGATGGTGAAGGCCTTGGACCGGCGAGATATGCGCCGGGCATCTGTCGGGTCATCAAGCAGTTCCCTGTCTATCAGGTATCGGAGGTATGGCTGTGCCCATGTTTCTTTGACTGCCATGACCTGCATCAGGTTGACCAGTGCGACCTCTGTGTCGAGTTTTTCTGGTCCTTCTTGTCCTTCGGGTAGCAGCCCCCGAGTGTTCTGCTTCTTCGGGTGATCCCTTGGGAAATTTCCTTTTAATGGATGGCACACAGATCTGTTCGAGGAACATACCTGGTGGCACCCGCGCGCAGGTGGAGCCGATGTTGGCGAGTCTGTCGGCCTCTTCGTTGCTTTCTCTTCCAACGTGCCGAAGCTCTTAGCCATCAAAGTCTCCTTCGAGTGAGTTGTAGAGTGCACGGTACACAATCATGTTGGCAGTGTGCGCGTCGCACTCGTTCATCGTCTGCTAGACAACAAGGTTCGAGTCGTCGTAGATGACCAGGCATGTCGCGCCGCAGATCTTGGCCATCCTCATGCCGTGGATGAGGGCCACGTATCCGGCTTCTTTGTTGGAAGCTCTAATTTTCATCCGGAGGACATACTTCATCTTGTCGCCCTACGGGGAGGTCAGTATGACCCCGACTCCTGCTCCAGCCTCGCGCTTGGAGCCATTGAAGTGCATCGTCCATGACTGCGTCATGTCCGGAGTATCCGGCAGCTACAGTTCCATCAAGTGGACTAGGAAATCTGGTAGGACCTGCGACTTGATCGCATGGCATTTCTCGTAGACTATGTCTAGAGGGAACAGCTCGATGCCCCATAGGGCCACACGTCTTGTGGCCTCCGGGTTGTTCAGGATGCTGTTCAGGGGTGCTTCGTTGACAACCATCACCTGATGCTCCTGGAAGTAGTGGCTCAGCCGGCGAGCCGTCATGAACACGCCGTAGGCGAGTTTCTGGTAGTGAGGGTACCTCTGTTTTGTCAGTGTATATACCTTGCTGAGGTAGTATATTGGGCGTTGGACTCCATGGGTCTTGCCCTCTTCAGGTCGTTCGACCACGAGCATGGTGCTTACCACCTGGTGTGTAGCTGCTATGAATACCAGTAGAGGCTTGCGCTCCCTTGGTGTGACCAAGACGGGCGAGGTGGAGAGCAGCCGCTTTAGATCTTCGAATGCGTCATCCGCTTCGGGCGTCCACTCGAATTTGTCTGCCTTGCGTAGCAGCTGATAGAAAGGCAGGGCTTTTTTGCCCATGCGGCTCATGAACCTGCTTAACGCCGTGATTCGCCCAACGAGCTGCTGGACGCCTTTGAGATTCTTCGGCTTCTCCATGGCCATTATGGCTCGGATTTTCTTTGGGTTCGCCTCGATCCCTCGCTGGGAGATGAAGTAGCCGAGCAGTTGACCAGATGGGACGCCAAAGGCGCACTTTTCTGGGTTTAGCTTGATCTTGTATCGATCAAGGTTGTCAAAAGTCTCGCGGAGATCATCGATCAGTGTCTTGGCCTCCCTTGTTTTGATTACTATGTCGTCGACATAGACTTGTATGTTACGGACGATCTGGTTCTTCGAGCATGCCTGCATGCACCGCTGGTACGTGGCACCTGCGTTCTTCAGCCCGAAGGGCATTGTGTTGTAGCAGAACACTCCGAACGGTGTGATGAACGCCGTTTTCTCCTTATGTTTGACCCTCAGTCGAATCTGGTTGTAGCCTGAGTAGGCGTCGAGGAAGGAGAGATTCTCGCATCCTGTAGTCAAATCGATGATCTGATCGATCCGAGGGAGAGGGAAGTGATCCTTCAAGCAGTGCTTGTTCAGCGATGTGAAGTCCACGCACATCCACAGGATGTCCGTGTCCTTTTTGGGGACCATCACGGTATTGGCTAGCCACTTGCTCTCCTTGATCTCTCTGATGAAGTTAGCGTCGAGCAGTCTGTTGACCTCGACTCTGATGGCTTCAGACCATGGCTCGGACAGTCGTCGGATGGACTGTTTGACGGGCTTGGCATCTGGAAATACGTTAAGTGCGTGCTCGACGAATTCCCTGGGAACTCCTGGCATGTCCGCATGACACCAGGCGAAGATTTTCCAGCTCTCACGGAGGAATTCGACGAGCGCGCTTTCCTATGCGGGGTTGAGGTCGTTGGCGATCAGCGCCGTCTTGGAGGCGTCCGTCAGGTGGACCTGCACCTTCTTTGTGTTGACGGTGGAGTCGAAAGACATGTCGGGTGCGTTCTGCCTTGCGACTTGGGGTGCCCCAAAGTCTTTCACCTCTCGGAGCCTTATGAGCTCCTCCTGCATGCCGAATGACTGGGAGATTCTGTTGAAGTACCTGTCACAGTGATCCGATCGGGTGAAGCTCCCGTGGACCGTGATGACACCCCTAGGTCCTGGCATCTTGAGTAGCAGGTACGCGTAGTGCGGTACTGCCAGGAACCGTGCGAATGCCACGCGCCCGAGGATGGCGTGGTATTGTGATGGCCAGTCCACCACTTCGAAGTCGACTCGCTCGCACCGAAAGTTATCGGGCTTGCCGAAGATGACGTCGAGCCATATCTTTCCCAGGGGGAATATGGCCTTTCCTGGAACGATGCCATGGAACGTTGTATCGGATTGTTCCAAGCTGCACAGCGGGATCCGCATTGCTGCTAAGGTGCTAGAGAACATCAGATTGATGCTGTTGCCACCGTCCATGAAGACACGGCTCATATCGAACCCTCCGATCTGCGCCTCGAACACCAGGGCATCATGACCTAGGCGAGGGATCTGGCGGGGGTGATCCGAACGGCTGAACGTGATGCAAGACTCCGAACCGCTGAGGTACTCAGGGATGGCGGGTGGAGTGATCACAGCCAAACTGACCTGACGGGTGATTTTCTTTTGCATCCTGTTTGTTGGGCGCCCTTTTTGGATCATTAGTGACCCTTTCGGCACGGGGTACCTGTTTCCGCCGTTGTTCTGCGCATGTGCGATTGGGCAATTCGAAGGTCCCACAGGTGGTGGTGGAGGAGCTCCGTGGGCGATGTCACCTGGTGCGGGTGTGTTCCCATACCCAGGTTTCGGGGCTTGTTGCCTCATCTGGGACATGCTCTCGCTGAGTTTCTAGAACTCATGGCAGTCTTTGAGCATGTGTCTTGCCTTCTTTTTACCATCCTGCTTGCCGATGTAGAATTGGATGGTGCATGGGCCCGACAACTTGTCGTATGCCGAGGGTCCGTCGTCGCGGCCGCGGCGTTACCATGACTGCGCTGGGCGTCCTCCGTCATGGAAGTTGTTTCCACGGTACCTGCTATTGCCGTGGTTGCCTTCACTTCGGCGGCTGGCGTAGCCAGCCGCGACCATGTCGGGTCCGTCGCGATCGTCGTAGACGCGCGATCTTCTCTTGCTATGGCGTTCACGTCGACGGCCGTAGTCATCTTCCTCCTTCGAGTGTGCTCAGTGGACGGAGTCCTCACCATCTTCCCACCTGTTGGCGATGTCCATGAGGTGGTCGAGTGTCTTGGGCTTGATGTGCCCTAGTTCTTCCTTGAAGTCTTGGAGTTTGACGCCGTCCTTGAAGGCATCGATTGCTCTCTCCTCGGAGATGTGTGCCGGGCGGAGTTCTTGGTGTTGGACCAGCGTAATATATACGAGCGAATGGATTCGCCCGTTTGCTAGGTACATGCCCTCAGCTCTTTGATCGAGGCTGGCCTCTTGCTGGTGCCCTTGAAGTTTCGGATGAAATTGTATGCCAGTTCTTACCAGCTTCAGATGGATCCCGAGGATAGGCTGCTGAGCCAGATCCGGGCTGCGCCTGTCAGCTGTAGCTGAAGGCATTGCATGGCGGTGTTTTTGTTTCCGACGTGTAGCTTGACGGACGACAGGTGGTCGCTGACCCACGCCTTGGGGTCCTGTGTGCCGTCAAACTTCAGAGTGTCCGAAGGAAGCTTGAAGTTCCACGGCATCCGCGTCCGTCGGACGGATCTGCTAAAGCATCGAGCTCCGCAGAGTTCTCCTTCGACGTCGTCCTTCTTGGATTCGGACGAGCATACGTGCTTGGCGCGTTCCTTGTCGATCTTGCGTTGGGTGAGCTCACTTTGAGCGTCGTAGTCGCGGCTGCGATGTCGTGAGCTCTTGTGCCTTCGAGGTAGGCCGTGTTCTTCCTCGTCGGATGAAGGTGTGGGACTGCGGTTGAACCTGACCGCAGCCTTCTTTTTTGGCTCCGCAGGAGCTTCTCCATGGAGTGCAGCTCCAATGAGTCCGAGTCCGGCTAGTGCGGAGTTGTGCATGGCCCTTTTCGGGTCCCCCACCGGAGGTGTATGGGACGCAAGGTATGTGGTGGCTGCCATGATTGCAGCTTGCAGTGTCTTCGGGATGACATTGCTGTCGGCATCCATCTCCATGAAAGACGTGTTGAGGGTTCGGGTCACCTCACGACGTGCAGTGGGGTCCATGTTCTCTACGCGAGAACAGTGCTTGTTGTCGTGGTTGCCATGCGAGCTGGAGCCGCCCATAGCGGAGAGCGCAAGTCGCCGTGCACTGGACTCCGAGGCTGCTTGCTTGCGTTTGTCAAGCACCTCTTGCATCTTCACCTGCTTTTTGTGCTCTTCGACGAGGAGCAGGTGGTACGCCATCAGTAGGTCCCGTGAGGCACCCATAGGCAGGATCTTGTTGCCTGACACGGCTTCGCGTGCTTGAGCCCATCCTTCCTCGCTGAGGTGGATGACCCAATTGGGATCGGTGTCCTCTTCGTTGGGCGGGGGGTCTGGTTCCTCCTGTTTTCGCCGTTTCTACCCTGCGGGTTGGGTGGCGGGTTGGGTTGTCACTGATCCACATCGCTCTCATGACCATGGCGCACTGGTAGTGCTTGTAGGCCGGGTCGCTGCTGCCGCAGCTTTCGGATCCGGAACCGTAGGTCCCTTCATCCGATGGTGGATTGCACAGATCTAAGTTGCAGTTGCTGCTGTCATAGGACTCATCTGTCGACGGTGATGTGCGTAGCACGGGGTGTGGATCCCATGAAGCGGGCCTGATCGATGGCAGGGGCACCCGCTCTGGGAGGCAGAGAGTGCCGGTCTATCCCACCTGGAAGCAGAAGCTCCCAAACAGGATCTCGAGCCCGTCGCCAACGGGCTCGAAGTCCTTCAGAGTGGCTGGCGAGTGGGCAGTGAAGTCGAGCGCGCTGAAGAAGATATGGCTCTCCATCGCCGAAGAGTTGTAGATCGCTTTGGTTGGGACCGTCACGATCGCACAATCAGCGCCCCCAGTTCACACAGACGGCGCCAATTGACGAGGTTTAATCTCGTCAATTCCCATTGTTATGATCTTGGGTTTTGGAGAAGATGGGGATGCTGGAGATCGCGGAACAGTTAGCAAACAAGCAACACGGGGACACAAGGTTTACCCAGGTTCATGCCCCCCCAGAGGGAAAACCCTACTCCTGCTTATCTGCTCTTGATTACGGCGAAACCGGAAGTTATAGGGGTGCGCAGATGCAATCTGGCGTGGAGGTGTGTATGTGGTGGTATGCGAAGTGCCCTCCTCGTTGTGCCCTCCTAGCCTTTATATAGAGGTAGGCAGGTCCCGGGCACAGACCGATTCGGTTACAGATTTAGGGTTTGCCCCTTTGAATATTCTATCTAATCTAGTCTTGCTCTCCAAGGATCTGAAGACTTCATGGGCTTGGGCCACCCAAAAGTCTTCATGGGCCGTGTATATTCTCGTGGGCCTTCCTTGGGCTGGACCAGGTATGCTAAGGTCGTGTACCCGTGGGGTATAACCATGTCAGGGAGTGCTGACTCCGAGAAATGGCTACAATCCATGAAATCCGAGATAGGATCCATGCATGAGAACCAAGTTTGGAACTTGGTGGATCTCCATGAAGGTTGAAAGGCCGTGGAGAATAAATGGATCTTTAAAAAGAAGACGGGTGCTGATGGCAATGTGATTGTCCATAAGGCAAGACTTGCCGCAGAGGGTTTTCGACTAGTGGAAGGAATTGACTACAGCGAGACATTCTCTCATCTGTCAATGTTAAAATATGTCCGGATTTTACTAGCAATTGCTGCATATTATGATTATGAGCTATGGAAGATGGATGTGAAGACTGCCTTCCTCAATGGTCACATTGATGAAGAGTTGTATATGATGAAACCAGAGGGGTTTGTCAATCCTAAGGATACTGGAAAGGTATGCAAGCTTGAGCGATCCATTTATGGACTGAAGCAAGCATCTAGGAGTTGGAACAAGTGATTTGATCAAGTGATCAAGAGTTTTGGATTTCTCCAAAATAATCAAGAGGCTTGTGTTTATAAGAAAGCGAGTGGGATCTTGGTGGCATTCCTAGTGGTATATGTGGATTACATATTACTAATTGGGAATGTTGTGGATTTATTAGGGAGCATAAAGGAATATCTAAGTAGTCAGTTTTCTATGAAGGATCTGGGTGAAGCAGCCTATATATTGGGCGTCAAGATCTATAGAGATAGATCAAGACGCCTAATAGCGTTAAGTCAGAGTATATACAAAGAGAATATTTTGAAGAAATTCAAAATGGAAGACGCCAAGAGGGGTTTTGTGCCTCTTCTGAAAGGTGTGTCATTGAGTAAGACTCAATGTCCAGCAACACATGCTGATAGAGCAAGGATGGTAAATGTCCCCTATGTCTCAGCCATAGGTTCTTATCATGTATGCTATGCTATGTACTCGACCTGATGTGGCCCTGGCTCTCAGTTGGATAGGCCATTTTCAAAGTGATCCAGGAGTGGAACATTGGACAACTATGAAGAATATCCTAAAGTATCTAAAAAGAACTAAGGATATGTTCCTAGTCTTTGGAGGTGGTGATGAAGCTTTGAACGTAAAGGGTTACGTGGATGCAAGCTGGAACATGGACTCCAATGACTCGAAGTCTCAGACGGGATTTGTCTTTCTGGTGAATGGTGGCACAGTAACCTAGAGAAGCATGAAGCAACCAGTGGTGGCACAGTCTTCAATGGAGTCAGAATATATCGTAGTTAAATCTGCGGCGAATGAAACTGTGTGGCTACGGAATTTCGTCATTGAACTGGGAGTTGTTCCTAATGCGGATGACCCTATGACCATCTACTGCGATAACACTAGTGCCATAGCAAACACGTTAGAACCAAGAACTCATTCCATAGTCAAGCATATCTAGCTGAGATTCCATGCCATTAGACAAAATCTTGAGAATGGCGAAGTCAAGATTTGCAAAGTGCATACGGATCTGAATGTTGCACATCCGTTTACCAAAAGTATTCCACAAGCCAAGCATGAATAACACTAGGATAGTATTGGTGTTAGGTCATTGCCTATTGTAAAGCTAGATTAATTTGTACTCTAGTGCAAGTAGGAGGCTAAAGGAGATATGCCCTAGAGGCAAATAATAAAATGTTTTTATTTGATGTATCTCTTGTTCATAATACATTTCTTACCATGCTATAACTGTATTAATACGAAACGTTAATACACGTGTGGTATATAAACAACCAGGTCTCTAGTTGCCTCTAGCAAACTAGCTCATTGGGAAAGTGGTGATCTTATGGTTTCGAGATCATGGTGATAGTGCCGATTGACAATGAGGTCACATCATTGGAGAATGATGTGATATATATACACCCAAAGTTAATCACAATGAGATGTAGTTACTTAAATGTTCGTCATTGATGATAACATAGAAACACCGTGTCCTATATCGTTCGACTGTGAGATAATGCATAATCATTGTTTTAGAAGGAGACTTTGATGATATCAAGTACCAAGCCGTGAAAAGGGTGATCATAAAGGTATCGTTGGGTTTCCTAAAGAAATGGGTTGAGGAGTTTTTATCAAGACCAGGATTTGCCAATCCAAGTAATGGATAGATACACGTGGCCAACTCGGTGGCGTTGCATTAAGGAAGCTTGCAAGCATATGAATGGATCATGGAATGAAACGCCATGGGAACGAGTAAATGATCTCATCGGTAACGAGATTGAACACAAGTATGGATATGTTTGAGATCAAATCTTGGATGACCTAGGTATCGTATGGCAAAGGTAATAGGAGTACACATTTAAGGTTCAAGCGATGAGATTCGTGAATGAACGGGTGGTCATTATGGGCACCCAAGTCCCATTGTTTATCATTGACGCAAGAGGGGTCTTGGTCATGCTATAGCATCTCTGAGCCAAAGGGTGGCACACTTAAGGGTGGGGACGCATTGGAATAGAACCGGCACCACAAGAGAAATAAGAGAGAGAGAGAGAGAGAGAGAGACCGAAAAGGTTACGGGTAACATCCGATGTTTATCGAAAAGGGTCCGGAAGGAGTTCTAGAGTATGAAATATAATAATAAATGTGTTTTATATTAATTAGTTGAATTAATATTAAAACATATTTTATTTTTTATATTTATGAGCAGCCTTTTGCTATTGGGCCACTTCCGGATGGAAGGGCCCATAGGGCTAGGCGCAAAGAAGGAAAAGGAGAAGGGGGGGCCAGCCGAAACCCTAGGGTTTCCCACCCATATTGTGGGGCCTAGGGTTGGCGGTGGTTGCCCCCTCTTGGCGGTGGTGGCGACTTGGGGGATCCCTCCCCCTTGACCTAGGGTTTGACCTTACCCCCTCCCACCTAAAAATAGAGGAGCCCCCTCCCCTCTACTTGCACCACAACAACAAGTACTCTCCTCTCCCTCTAAACCCTAGACCTTTCTCCATTAGATTGAATCTAGTTATTGGGATTAGATCTCCACCTCCGCACTATCGTCGTGCGTAGGATGGTCCGACTTCCATCTTCTTCCGCCGCTCGGCTGGAGCAGATCTTGGGAGACATTCCTACACCGGACGTGTGTAGAGCTTCGAGGCGCAACACTTGGGGCACTGTCTTCATTGCTATACGCCTTCCCCCGTAAGGCGTGCCACAGTCTTCAAGGGTATGAACACCGTTCTCCATCTCTGTTACTTATGTCTATATAGTATAGATCTTGGTTGTCGTGTTCGTGTAGCTAGATTTTTTTTGTTTTCTGCTACGAACCCCAACAATTTCATATCAACACTGCTTGCAAGCATGTGACTAGGTCATAAGGATGTTGTATGACAGAACGAGTAAAGAGTACTTGTCGGAAACGAGATCGAACTAGGGTATGGTTGATACATGTGATCAGATCTCGGACAAGTAACATATCGCGAGACAAAAGGAATTGGGTATGATGTTAATGGTTCACATGATCACAAGTTTATCATTGAATGTGTAGGAGTCGGTACGGATCTCGAGATCCTGCTACTGATTATTGATAAGAGAAGTGTCTCTATCATGTCTGCATTATTTGCGAACCGTAGGGTGATACACTTAAGGTATACCAACACTATTGGGTAGATAAAATATATATCAGAGAAAGTTTTTGATAGAACTGAAATTCTTTCGATGCTCACCAGAATTGTTTCGGGTCAAATTGCTTAAATTGGTTTCAGATGTGATATCTTAATAATACAAGGGGTTTTATGCAAATGTTTGATAATTAAAGTAATTAACAAAATTCTAAATAGAAGAAATAAAAAGTTTTTTTATTTAATAGAGAAATGCATTTAATTTAGTGGGCATTAAATGCATATGAGTGGAGAATATTATGTGAGTAGAGTGGCCACTCACATGAATGAAGGAAGAGGTGGGGGCACCCTCCATGGCCGATGTGATGGCCCCTTTGTGCTGCCCCCTTCCCTATAAATGGAGGCCTCTCCCTCCTCTCAATTTGCACCACCTCCTCGTGAAGGTTCTCTTCTCCCTCTAGCAAATTCCCCATACCTTCGGATTAGCGAAGTACATGTTTTCGGTGGTTTCTCTGGAAGGATCTACTGCTTCCGCTATTCTGCTAGAGTATGGACGGGGAGGTTCTTGCGAGATGGACGTGTGCCCGATGATGGATACGGTGTTGGGTTGCGGCGTTTTTCAACTCGATCTTGAGATCGGCAAGTGATCGACTACATCACCAAAGAAATCATATTTCATCAACGCTTTCAGTTTTTGAGGATAAGTTATTCTGGTTACCCCTTACTCGTTACTAGCATTTACTATTGGAGATATGCCCTAGAGGCAATAATAAATGTAGTTATTATTATATCTTTGTGTTTATGATAAATGTTTACATCATGCTATAACATTATTAACCGGAAACATTAATACTTGTGTGATTTGTAAACTAAAATAGAGTCCCTAGTAAAGCCTCTTTATAATACTAGCTTGTTGGTTAATAGATGATCGTGGTTTCCCGATCATGAACATTGAGATGTTGTTAACAACAAGATCATATCATTAGGAGAATGGTATGATGGACATACTCCTATATATAAGCGTAGCATAAAGATCAAGTCATTTTAATAGTTCAATTGCTATAAGCTTTCTGATACATAGTAACCTAATTCCTTCGACCATGAGATCATGCTAATCACCATCACCGGAAGGATGCTTTGATGACGTCAAACACCACACCATAACTGGGTGGCTATAAAGATGGCATTGAGTGTTTGGAAAGTATGGGTTGAGGCACATGGATCAAGAGTGGGATTTGTCCATCCATATGACGGATAGATATACTCTGGCCCCTCTCGGTGGAATGTCATCCAATTAGCTTGAAAGCATGTGACTGGCTCACAAGGGATCACATACCACGGGAACGAGAAAAGAGTACTTATCGGTAACAAGGTTGAACTAGGTATGCAGAGATACCAACGATCAAAACCTCGGATAAGTAAACTATCGTGAGACAAAGGGAAATTTGTATCATATGTAAGTTGTTCATTCGATCACAAAGTAATCGTAGAAATATGTGGGAGCCATATGAATTTCCAGATTCCTCTATTGGTTATTGATTGGAGAAGTGTCTCGGTCATGTCCGCATAATTCACGAACCGTAGGGAGACACACTTAAGGATTCAATGTTGTTTAGTAGATATGGAATGTTAGTAGGGATACCGAATGTTGTTCAGAGTCTCATATGGGATCTGGGATATCACGAGGAGATCCGGAATGGTCCGGAGAATAAGATTCATATAAGAAGCGTCCTATTTCGGAGTTCGGGAAAGTTTCCGATGATTTCATCGGAGAGGTTCTAGAAGGGTCTAGAAGGTTCACCGGTCCGAAAGGAGAATGGTCCATGAATGTGTCATGGGTAAATGGAATGATTGGATCATGTCCAAGGTCACTTGGTGTTGGCATATGCAAGAGAGAAACGAAGCTCTAAATTGAAAGTCAAACTGGAATAATGGTTTCCTAGTGGGAGAAGAAACAAGTCCTTCTCTCAATCCAACTTGGATTTGGGTTTCGATTCAAACCCACCCCTCCCAAGGATGCCCCTCCCTCTCATAAATAGAGGGGGAGGGCTGCCCCAAACACACAAGTTTCGAGCCCTCTCCACGAGCCGCCGCCGACCCGCGCCGCCGCCGTCGCGCCGATGTTAGCAATCGCTGCATATTACGATTATGAGATATGGCAGATGGATGTCAAAACGACGTTCCTCAATGGAGACATTGATGAAGAGTTGTATATGATGCAACCCAAAGGTTTTTTCGGTCCTAAAGATGCTAACAAGGTATGCAAACTTCAACGGTCCATATATGGATTAAAGCAAGCATCCCGAAGTTGGAATCAACGTTTTGATAAGGTAATCAAAAGCTTTGGTTTTATACAAACTTATGGAGAAGCTTGTATTTACAAGAAAGTGAGTGGGAGCTCTGTATGTCGTGGTGGTGGCACGGCAGATGCCATGGGTAGGCTAAAGTTTGGGACCAATGGATGCTAGAGGGATCTGGGGAGGGAAGATGTAGTTAATTCTACACACAAATGACTAACATACAGATCTTTATTTCTCCTTTCTTGGACTACAAGTGCTCCTTGAGCTGTATCCAGGAAGAGAGGATGAATTTCTACCAGCCTAACGGTATATAACTGAGCTCCTCCCCCTCAAAGGTCCAAGCTTCTCCTTATAAAGGGGCGCCTTGGCTCCTCTAGGGCTGACGTGGCAAGCATATTCGAGGAATATGCTTGTCCCAATATAGTAACTCAGCGAGCTCCTTTCCGTGTCCCCCTTCTAATGACGGTAAAGTTCCAGAGAGCCCCACCTGCATGCCTCGGGTTCCAGGACTGTCACCTCCGTGACCTCCTCCTGCTCTTCTGCTGCTCTGCGCCTTGTCCGTTGCACTTGGCTCTTGTTCAGATTCTCCCTAGCCTGAGGCTAGGGTTTGACTTTAGGCTCCTCCTTCTCCTGCAAGCTTCATGTTATTCGGCCCTGCCTCGCTTAACTCGGCTCGGCCTTCACCTGCATCGAGGATTATTCAGACCTGCCCGGCCGACTTAATTCGTACGTCGGCCGAATAAGGTACAGCCCCTCTAGTAAACGTCATGGTCATGCTCATCCCGGCCGACCTTTACATGATTCGGCCGATATAAGCAGTAACTCGGCATAAGACCGGGGAAACTCCTTTTGGCTTCCCCCGTCTTGACCCTATCCGGGGTCACCTCCCCAACATTAGTCCCCGAAGCTGGTGTGGTCCCGTCCGTACCTCGGCCGGGCCACATCAGTTTCCCAATTCTCATTTCTCCTCATTTCCGAGTTACTCTCTCCTGTTCGAGGTATCCGCGTAACTTCTTGTGTACGCCTCATCCTACGTGTAACACTCATCATTATTTCTTTAGTTTTTTGTTCCTCTACAGTACCTGCTGACAACGCTATAGTGAATACTGTGCCTGTCGCGTCGGCACTGCGATGCCTCGCGCACCGCATCGGTCAGGAGGCCTGATCCTCTCCTGTGCCGTGTGGTCGTCGGTGTGGCTCCACTCAGCCGCGAGCAGTTACGCCGCATACACGATTTACACGGTTGATGCCTGCACGCACGATCCCACTACCACCAAGGCCACGCGGTTATAAAGAGGGGCACGGGGCTAGAGGATTTACTTTCCTCCTTCGCTCCCTGTTGCCCTTCTTCCTCCTTTCACCCTTGCGCCTGTTCGTGCTTCTGTGGCCGCGCACTCGTCGGAATCTTTGACGACGAGGCCCTAATCCCTCTGCTCCGTCGACCTCGTCCCCGTACACTTGCTCTGGCGCCGTCGCCGGTGAGTTTCGCTGTGGTTTCGTTTCCTAGATTTTCCTCTAGACGCGTCTTCCGCCCTCTAGGTTCCCCGCGGCAGTTCCTTTTCCATTCCACCGCCGTTTTCGCCTAGGACCACGACGGGGCCCTGCACCTCTAGGCTTTGCTCTGCCGCTAGTTCCTCTTCCGTAGACTCCTCCGGCGACCCTATGTCAAGCTCCGTTAGCGGCGCGCTCATCGAGGATGATGATGCAGCGTCTGGTCCAGAGCGGGGCTCCTGGCAAGGTTCCACCGTTACCCGCCGAGAGGTTGAGTGGTTAATTAGAACTTGCCGGATTCCTGTCGAGGTAGCCTGTCGCTTACCCGACAACGAATCTTCTCCTATTCTTAAGGAGGGTGAGTATGTTGTTTTTATTTCCTATTTCGCTCGCGGTTTTGGTCTTCCCCTTAGCGATTTTGCTAGGGAATTCCTCGATTACTTCGGCCTGCAGCCGCATCATCTTCCGGCTAACGCCATTGCTTCTCTATCTGCCTTTATTTAGTCCTCGGAAGGATACTTCGGCCTCTGGCCGTCTATGCATGTATGGTCCAAATTCTTCCAGATCCGATCCAATGTCATTCCAGACAAATCCCTTCAGCCTTCCGAGAAATTGCTTACCCAGTGTGGAGCAGCGTCCATCACGCCTCGGAGGAAATCCGAGTTTCCTCGCGTTGCTAGTCTTGAGTCATGCAAGAAATGGCATAGATTGTTTTTCTATGTCAAGAATTCTGGGAAGGAAGACAAGATTCGGCTCCCTGCTTTCTCCATCGGCCCCCCTTCCAAGAAGATTTGGACTTATAATCCCAGGAAGATCCATGCTTTGGCCGAGGCCTTTGAGATTCGGCTGAAGGAGCTGATCCGCGCCGGGTTACGTGGCGAGGATCTGATGACCACCTTCGTCTGCAGCCGGATCTGCCGTTTTCAGCAACGCATGCATAAGCTCTGCTATATGAGCGGTCCCCTTGAGCCCAACCGAGTCTCAACGGTTGAGCTTGATAATTATCTTATTTTCAAGCGTGTCCGAGCTACCTTTAAGACGAAGATGCCGGAGGATTGGACCTGGGGACTGAAGCCGTTCACCTGTGGGAATCCCCCTCCCGAGGTAAATTCATGCATTTACATTTTGCCCCCAATTGCGTTTGCGATTCCTTTTGCTAATTCCTTTGTCCCTTTTCTTGCAGAGATTTGTGGAGCACAAGATTGAAGATGCCGAGGTTTTGGCCCTCCCATGGACCGCAGATCGGAACACCCCGGATAGTGGGGAACCTGACTCGGAGGAGTTCGTTCCCAAGTCGGACCTCGCTCCGGCTCGTGCCCGTGGCAAGACCTCGGCTCACGAGGAGGAAGGTGATTCGAACGACGTCCAAATTCTTGAGGTAGTTGCCGCAATGCCTATCTCTTATGCATTTCCGGCTTCTACTTCCTCAGCTAATCAGGCCGGTCAGGTGCACGATGCCGAGCCTCTCGCCTCCCAACCTCCTGCTACCTCGCGGAAGCGTGCCGCTCCAACGGGTGCCTCTGAAGCCGCCCCAAGAAGCAAACTAAAAAGGCATCCCAGCATCTTACGAAGCGTAAAACTATGCCCGGAGTTACTGGGTACGCTCATTTTCATTTGTATTTCTTGTTTCTCTTTTTCTGTCCTTTGATTTGACTTTCTGTGCTTTTGCAGCGCTCCTCTTTCTGTTAAGCCCAGTGGTCCAAGCATGACGAGTCATACTACTCGACTGCCTTCTCCTCCGACTCCTGAAGATATCCGAGTTCCTAGTCCAGCTCGCGTGGACTCTCCTCCTGCTCCGAGTCAAACATTACCTCGGAAAGAAGCATCCGTGGTTACCGTTGCTGATGCCAACGTAACCCGGACAGTTGATCCTCCTTCCGAACCCGCTCCCCCCATCGTGAACCCCGGAGTTTCCCCCGAGACTCCTTTGGCCCGCGCAGTTTCAACCACAACTCCAACTCCAGCCGAGAATATCACCATCTCGACGCCCTCAGAAACTATAGTTCCTCCTGTTTCCAAAGACACCGTCCCTAGTGCCGAGGTAACGTCTCCTGCCGACGCCTCTTCTAAGGCCAAGAAGGTCGTCGTCACCAAACCTCCCTCATCTCAAAAAGGGATTGCTAGCTCTTCTCAGCCTAAAATTGCTGATGCGCTCCGCAAGGGGGTTTCTTCTGCCAAGACCGTTGTCACCCCGGCCGCTGATACTCAGCTCGCTCTTCACAAGAGTCCCTCGGCGGCGGTGGTTACACAACACGTTCGAGGTAAAGTCCTCACTCATACTGAGAGTGGGAACAACCCTGGCTCGTTGGTTGAGTATGCCAATAACTGGAACGCTGCTGATCAGCTCGAGGGTAATCCAAGCAGTCAACCATTTCAACTTTCTGACATCAGCAGTCGCTTGCATCTGGCTGCCAAGATCGTGCTTGATAGCGATAAGATAAACGAGGTAATTGTTTTTATTGATGTTCGATTAGTCATTCGAATGATATTATATATACTCTAGTCCCCGAAGCTTGCAAACGAATAACTTCTTATTCGTTTGAAAGTTTTCTTAGGTTTTGCCTGTTTCGATTTTGTCTTAGTGTTCGAATATCCAGTCATCCAGATCTGAGTTATGCTTTGCTTAATTCGGATCTGTCCTAGTGTTCAAATATCCAGCCACCTAGATCCGAGTTATGCTTTGCTTAATTCGGATCTATCCTAGTGTTCAAATATCCAGCCACCTAGGTCCGAGTTAAGCTTTGCTTGATTCATATCTGGCTTAGCTTCGAATATCCAGCCACCTAGGTCCGAGTTAAGCTTTGCTTGATTCGGATCTAGCTTACCTTCGAATATCCAGCCACCTAGGTCCGAGTTAAGCTTTGCTTGATTCGGATCTGTCTTAGCTTCGAGTATCTCACTGCTATTTATTTTGTCGCTTAGGTTGCGCATGATCGGCGGACCGCTGAATTCCAAAGGCTGCTTTTCGCACATAAGAAATTGCAAGATAAGTATGAAAAAGTCATTCCCGTGGTGAAGAAAGCTGGTAAGTTAACAAACTTTTGTATTGTCCCTAAAGTTCTTATTGTTTTGGACTTGAGGTGTTAGCTCATTTTGCTGGTGAATAGGTAATATCAACAATCTTAATATCCGTCTTGAGAAGAAAATCAAGGCCCTGGAAGGTTAGTTACCCTTTTTCTTTACAGATTTCCGTTCGAAACTTATCTCGGGTTTCTTTTAACCTTTTGGCTTTGGTATAGCCGAGTTACAAACTCTTGCAGCGTCACATCAAGAATGCATACCCATGCCTGATATGATGCTGTATTTTTTAGAACAAGCCGCTACTCACTCGGCGTAGCTGAAAGAGAAATATGACGAGATAATTCGCTTGCGCGCCGAGGTGGAGTCCCTCAAGCTCTCTCAGAAGTCTGAGTTAGAGAAAGTTGACCAGGAGTTCTCCGAAGAGAAGAATCGGCTAGCTCTGCAATTGCAGAAAAATAAAGAACTCCTCGAGGCTACTGAACTCAAGACACGGGCGATGAGCGAGGAGATCACTCGCCTTGAGAAGACCAAGGGTGATTGGGCTCAAGATCTTCAGAGAATGCTGAGCTATATTCATCGTAAGTCTCTGACCGTGGCCAAGTTATCTTCTTCTCTTTCTTACTGTTGACCGATATACTTTTATTTTGCATAGACCATTTTCTAGAAGCTAAGCCTGTGAGCTCTAGAGCGGTGATTAATGCTCGTGTGTGTCGAGGTGTCCCCGCAGATGCGAGCCCAGAATACTCGATGGAAGACTTCTTGGTTGCCGTTGGCGCTGCCGTTGGTCTGATGAAGATTATGGGCAGGGATTTGGTGCAGGCAGCCATCCGGGCCTACCATGTTCTCTAGCCGAATACTTCTGGAACTCCTGATATTGATGAGATCAAGATACTGGTGGAAAGATTGATGGCATCCCAGAACCAATTAAATCTCCGGAGGGAGTCCGCTGGACGAGTTGGTGTTGATATGGCGCTCACAGTCATTATGTCATGGTACGAGGATATTTCGCTCGATACCTTGATAAATTTGCGCACTGGCTCCCGTTGGGTTGAGGATCCAGAATTCGTCGCTCGCCGACAAGCTCGTGCCTTCCAGCTTGTTGAGTATGCTGACATGCATAACTGGATTGAAGGGCCGAGTTTCCTTTCTAACTCGGCGGATGACGTCGAAGTCGAAGATGCCTCTGATGACAATTTGGCCGACCAGGACGAGGATGAGGGCGACTCGGACACTTCTGGTGATTCCAGCGCAAGCTCGGATGGGGACGGCGACACGCGATCATCCTCCAAAGGGACTGGGCATTCTCAAGCTCAAGCTAATGTTTCTCAACAGCCCCGGGCTTCCCCCGAAGTCGTTCCTGGTTCTGTGGAGGGCGAAGCAACTTCGGCCGAGGTGCCGTCTACCTCGGAGCGCCTAGTGCCTGACCAAGTCGCTGCCCCTTAGGTTCAAAAAACTTTAAGTTATTTCTTATTCCCGGTATGCCAGGCGTGTGATGTGTGTGAAACAATTGTCCGACCTTCTGTGTGGTATGAACCTCTTTTGCCTTTTGCCGCTGAGGCACGTATGATGGTGATTGTTATTATTCTGTCTAAACCGATTGTTGGTTTAAATCTTGCTTTGGTGGCCTTCAATCTCATAAGTTCGGATTGTGTGTTTGCATTTAACCCACCTTAGTTCGGCGTTTAATATTGCCTCGCCTTTATAAATTTGACGGCTCAACCATTGTGTTCTTGATCTCTATCCGAGTTATAAATCTCGAAGCCCACATTTGGGGAAAGCGAAATAATATCGTTCAAGGTAGCTTTTGACCTACCGTTCGGGGTGCCGAAGTTTAACACCCATTTTTGTAACAGGTGATCATCATGGGGCAATTCCCTAGTCAGTGCGCTAGAAATCGAGGTTTTAATGCCTAATTTGAGATAAGAGATGATATGTTATAGTCCCCGAGTTCTCTGCTCGAGGGCCTAAAACTTAGCACATAATTCAAAAAATAAAGAATAACGTTGGGCAGTCCCCGTGTCACTGCTCAAAGTGCATAACTCAAAGTGCTGAGGTTTAGTATATAAGACAAAATGAGAAATAACATAGGGCAGTCCCCGAGTCACTGCTCAAGGTGGCGAGGTTTAATACATAACCCAAAAAGAGAAATAACATAGGGCAGTCCCCGAGTCACTGCTCAAGGTGCCGAGGTTTAATACATCACCCAAAATGAGAAATAACATAGGGCAGTCCCCGAGTCACTGCTCAAGGTGCCGAGGTTTAATACATAGTCGATACTTTGACCTGAAGCGTCACATTACAACGTATCATAGATGACCCTTACGAGTAAAATGGACGAAGTAAAGCTATATTCCATGGTCTTTTCGATTCTTCGCCGGCTTTGTTTGCCTTGTTCTTCTCTGGTGACTGAGCATCAATCATGTAATATGCATCATTGTGCAATGCTTTGCTCACGATGAATGGTCCCTCCCATGGGGGCGATAGTTTGTGCATGCTGGCTGTGCGTTGCACTAGCCTAAGAACCATATCTCCTTCTTTAAATACTCTTGGATTGACTTTCTTACTGTGATATCGTCGTAAGTCTTGCTGATAAATAGCTGATCTTTGATAGTGCCAACTCCCTGGCTTCTTCTAGCAGATCGACATCATCTTGCCAAGCTATCTCATTTACCTCGGCGGTTGTATACTAGGTAACTCTTGGCGAGTCATGTATTATGTCGGCTGGAAGCACGGCCTCTGCTCCATATACCAGAAAAAATGGGGTATAACCTGTTGACCTATTTGGGGTAGTTCTGAGGCTCCATAGTACTGCTGGTAGTTCCTCGACCCAACACCCTGCTGACCTTTGCAGTGGTTCGACGAGTCGGGGTTTTATTCTGGACAATACTAGTCCATTGGATCTTTCTACTTGCCCATTAGATGTTGGGTGAGCCACCGAGGCGACATCTAGTCTTATGTGTTTTTCTTGACAGAATCTAGCAAATGCCCCTTCAGCAAAGTTTGTGCCATTGTCTGTAATAACACTGCGTGGGTAACCATATCTCAAGATAATATCTTTGAGGAATTTTACTGTTGTTGGTCCATCACATTTTTTTATTGGTTTCACTTCAATCCACTTTGTGAATTTGTCGACCATGACTAAAATGTGGGTCATACCGCCCCGGTCCAGCTTGAATGGTCCCACCATATCTAAGCACCACACAGAAAACGGCCAAGTAATTGGTATCATTTTTAACTCGGAAGATGGCATATGTATCTTGCTGGCATATCTCTGGCAACCATTACATTTCTCCACCAAATCTTTGGCCTCTTTCAACGCTGTTGGCCAATAAAATCCATGCCTGAATGCTTTGGCCACTAGAGCTCTGGACGAAGCATGATGCCCGCACTCTCCTTGATGTATATCTAGGAGAATCTCCTGGCCTTCCGCCGAATCCACACATCTTTGCAGCACGCTGTGATGCTCCTTTTATACAGCTCATTGTTTATGATTGTATAAGCTTTAGCTCTTCTCACTGTCTGTCTAGCCAGTACCTCGTTATTCGGCAAAGTCGCATCCTTGAGGAAGGAAAATATGGGTTGCGCCCATGTTGGCATGATTTTCTCTGGGATAATCTCACTATCTATTTCCATATTTTCCCCCGACATAACCACCTCGGATTTTTCCATATTCATCCGTGTATCGGCCGGGTTTACTTTCGGAAATTCCGGGTTACATTCTTTGTCAACTTCCATCGGCATACTATCTTCTCTTGACTTTGCCGGGATAAAGATGGATTCGGACTCTGGTGATGGTGTTATTGATGGTTTTCTTAGGTGCTCTAGGGCGATACCTAGGGGAATTGATTGCCTGGTTGATCCGAGTTTTGACAGCGTGTCTGCGGCGTCATTTTTTGTCCGAGGTATATGATGAAATTCACATCCATCGAAGTATCCACTGAGTTTTTGCACATGGAATCTATATAATGTCATATTGGCATCTAGCACATCCCAATTGCCTAATACCTGTTGTACTACTAGATCTGAATCTCCGTAGCATAAGATCCGACGTATCCCAATCTCTTTTGCCACCTTCAATCCATGGACGAGTGCTTCGTACTCGGCTACATTGTTTGATGCGGCAAAATGTATCTGCAGCACATATTTCAGCTGATCTCTTTTTGGCGAGGTTAACACTATCCCTGCCCCCAAGCCATTCCTCAGCTTGGAACCGTCGAAGTGCATTGTCCCATAATTCGGATCTGGTAATGGTGGCTCATATTGTACCTCGGCCCAATCTACAAAGAAGTCGGCCATAGCCTGAGATTTGATTGCATCTCGCCTATCGAATTGCGGAGCATAAGGTGACAATTCAATTGCCCATTTTGCTATTCGGCCGCTTGCATCTTTGTTGCTCAATATGTCGGCTATGGGCGCTTCACAGATCACTTTGATCGGGTGCTCTTCGAAGTAATGTTTAAGTTTCTTTGCCGACATGTATACTCCATATGCCATCTTCTGATAATGTGGGTAATTTTGTTTTGAGGCTGATAGTACCTCGCTTAGGTAATATACGGGCCTTTGTACTGATTTATTATCTTCAACTCATTCCACAATGATCACCGCACTTACCACTCTGTTTGTGGCGGCTATGTAAAGTAGCATAGGCTCTTTTGACAATGGAGAGGCCAGGATTGGTGCTGTGACCAACATCTTCTTCAGTTCATGAAATGCATTATCTGCTTGTGGTGTCCAAATGAACTTATCAGATTTTTTCATCAGTTGATATAGTGGTAGTGCCTTCTCTCCCAGCCGACATACAAATCGGCTAAGCGAGGCCAGGCAACCCATGAACTTCTGTACGTCATTTAGACATCTCGGCAATTCCATCATTTCTACCGCTCTTATCTTAGTTGGGTTGGCCTCTATACCTCGGCTAGATACGAGAAAACCGAGTAGTTTTCCAGCTGGTACACCGAAGGTGCATTTTTCCGGGTTAAGCTTCATTCGGAACCTTCTTAAGTTCGCGAATGTCTGCCGAATATCATCCAGTAGCGTTTTGCTCTCTTTGGTTTTGATAACCACATCATCTAAATATACTTGTACATTTTCCCTATCTGGTCATGTAGACATTTTTGCATACATCTCTGGTACGTTGCCCCTGTGTTACGCAGGCCGAATGGCATGGTGCGATAGCAATAAGCCCCGTACGGGATAATAAACGCAGTCTTTATTTGATCAGCCGGATTTAACGGTATCTAATGAAAACCAGAATACGCGTCTACAAATGATAACAGCTCACAACCAGCGGTCGAATCAATGACTTGGTCTATTCTAGGTAAAGGAAAAGGATCTTTGGGACACGCCTTGTTCAGGTTCGTGTAGTCAATACACATTCGCCATACGACGGCTACATTTGGATCATCCTTTTTCTTTTCTACTAACACCGGGTTTGACAGCCAATCCGGATAAATCATTTCCATGATGAACCCGGCCGTAAGGAGCCGAGCTATTTCATCCCCTATTATTTTTCTCCTGTCTTCGGCGAAGCGGCGGAGAGGTTGCTTCACCGGCCTTGCTCCTGGTCTTTCATGCAGAGAGTGCTCAGCCAACTTCTTCGGTACACCTTGTAGGTCTTGAGTTGACCATGCAAAGATGTCCCGATTCTCACGGAGGAAGTTGGTGAGCTCGCCTTCCTATTTGGCATCTAGGCCGGCACCAATGGTGATGGTGCGTTCTGGGAACTGGTCATCTATCTGGACCTTTTTCGTTTCTCTAGTCGGCTGGAAAGAAACGCTTCCATGCGGGTTGGCCAATGCCGGCATATTCAGTTGCGCCGACTGGGCGAGAGCCGCTACCTCTTGAATCCTTATTTTTTCTCTTGCGATCACCAATGACTCGGCCAGGTTTGATCCGGCCGAGGCACATTCCATCGACTTCCTGTAATCTCCTGCTACCGTTATCACCCCTTGAGGTCCGGGTAGCTTCATTTTTAAGTAAGTTATGTGGCAGCTGCTCATGAAATTGTCCAATGTTGGCCGACCGAGTAAAGCATGATAGCAACTTTCTAGGTCCACTACCTCAAACTCCAAATTTTCCGCTCTGCAGTTATCCCTTGTGCCGAATAAAACATCTACTCGAACCTTCCCAATGGGTTCGCATGAAAGTCCAGGCACTATTCCATGGAATGTGGTTCTTGTGGATTGCAGCATATTCTGCGATATTCCAAGTTTATGCATTGTATCTTTGTACATGATATTGATACTACTCCCATTGTCAATGAGTACTTTTGAAAATTTCACATTAATGCTGGGTCCAACAAATGTCGGATCTAGTACGAGTGCGTACGACCCCGGATTTGGCATTATTTTGGGATCATCCTTTATGCTCCAAGTTACTTCTTGATCTGACCAAGGCGCATATCTTGGTACTGCCGGCATAACTTCATTACTTCCATATGCCGGCACTGTACACTTTGCATGTCTTGCTGTTCTGTTGTGAACACACAATATGATTGATGATGTTCCCTATAATCATTGCGTCCATTATTTCCGGGGTTTGTCCTTCCATCCTGACCCTGATTTATCACTTGATGCACCGCATCTCTCTGGTCCGAGTTATCATATCTCGGGGGAGGAGGGGGTAACATTAGTTGCTGTGCATTTTCTCCAGTCAACTGCGGCTGCTGCTGATGTGCCTGATGGGAAGGTGCTTGCATTCCTGCCAGGTTAACCATTGCATTTTTCATCCAGGCGCATTTCCGAGTTGTATGATTGGCCGGCTTGGCCGGGTATGGAGTGTGAAACTTACACGGTTGATCCAACATGGACTCAAACGTGTACTTCGGCCTTTCCTGCCATTGCTTCTTCTGTTCTGGTGTCCACCATCTCTTCCCTTCATTCCTTGGTGTCCATTGCTGAGGACCATTCTTCTGCCGCTGACTGTTTCTGTGACTCGGCTGATCTTGCACTACCGCTGCCACCTGATTGGAGGCATATCTGTAATTTGGTCTTTCCTCTTTTCTTCTTCCTTTGAACTCATTACGCCTCGATGATCCGGCCGTATCTCTTGCATACTGATCTTGATGTTCCCGATGGTCTGCCGACATCATCTCTGGTTGTGTCGGATCTCCCAATGCATACGAATCCGATATCCTGATGGTTTCGGCCAAAGTGGTTGGCATATCTCTTTGCAGTTACTGCCACAAGACACTGGCATAACGGCATCCTTGAGCGAACAAAGCTATCGCTTGTGATTCTATAACTCCCTCGCATGAGTTCCTGAGGTTACACCACCGAGTCAAGAATTCTCTGTCTGTCTCATTCGGACTTTGCTTGCACATTGCAAGCAGCTGTGGCCTGTTTGGTCTCTTGTAAGTGCTGGTAAAGTTGCTGACAAACATCTCCTCAAAATCTAGCCAGCAATTGATACTGCCCGCTGGCAGATTATTCAGCCATACTCTGGCCGGCTCTTCCAGCATTTGCGGAACATATCTCACTACCCATCGCAGGTTTCCGCTAGCTATTTTTACTGCAGTGGCACAGTCAATTAACCAGTCTTGTGGTTTGGTGCTCCCATTGTATGTTTTTTGTGCCCCTCGCCAGCTGAAAATTCGGCACAGGCGGCTCGCCGATGATCCGGGGTCTGAAACATGCCGGACCCGGGGGACCTTGCTCCTCCAACAACTCGGACCGGTACAACCTGTCCAATTTTGATCTTGTGTCATTCAACGGCAAGTTTCTGTAAATGACTCTTTCCTGTATTCCATAATGGTCATTTCCATCATGCCTTGCATATTCCATATCTGAATAACCATCATTGTACCTCTCATTCACCTGATTGTGGCGAGCTGGTCTCACTTCTCTTTCTTGCCGAGGTTCATATCTCGGCTGAGGATTGGGCGGCGGATCCCTCCTTCCTTCTGTCGGGATATTATTCTCACAATTTCCTCTTCCGAGATCCCCATTACCTCGGCTTCCGTTGCCTTTGTTGGCACGGCCGGGGTTTCTTTCGCCACTGTTACCTCGGCTCCCATTGCCTCTGTTTTCATTTGCTTTTCCAGCTACTGTCGGATCATACGGAACAATTTGCTTATTTCTTTTTCCCAAAGTTACTGCTCTGTCTTTTCGCGCAATGTTTCCGGGTGAGGATGCTGCTGCTACTGATAGGGAGGGTGCTGCACCAGCCGAATGAACCATACGCGAGGCACCAGGCCTTGCCGGGTCTGCCCTGAGCATTTCTTCATATTGCTGGTTCGCAATGCGCACCATCTCATTCACTCTTTCCTGCTGTTTCTGCCGGGCTTCGCCGGTCAGTCCTTCTAATTCTAGTGCAGCGGCATTTGCCGCCCTTAGGTTCTTTGTCGGGGTGCTATACCTCGGCAAGCCTAGATCGACTGAATCTGCCTTATGAGTCTCATGCTCTTTATTGATATCATCCATGAGGTTCTTACCTCTCAATCTTAATTCATCAACCCGCTCGGGGGCGACGTCAAGCTTGTTTGCCTTAGCATATTCTCACAGGGTCCTGTTTAAGGACTCCCGCAATGCCAACACCTTTTTTGCCTCTACCAGTACCTTTTGCCTGGTTTCTTCTAATTCTGCCTGAGCATTAGCCGGATCAAGTATCGGCGCTACAGGCGTGGTCAGATTATCTATAGTTGCCTGGAGAATATTTTCTGGTCTTTCCAGAGGTGGCGATCTTACCCTTGGTGCCTTTGGGGTCGTCTCCTGCACCTCGGCTGGGTTGGCTGCCGAAGGATTTACCTCGGTGGGCGGTGGAGATGCCTGCTTTGTGGTCACATGCACTCCCGTCGTCGGATCCTTGCTTGATCTGGCGCCTGCTGCTCCCGCCTGCACCCCGGCTGCGACCATCACCTCGACGCTGCCGACGGGGCGTTCTCCATGCGGACCATTTGCGGCGCTAAGGGGAGGCTCTCCTGCAACAATAACTTGGTGACGATAAACGCCGGAGGTGTCGACGCCGACGTAGATCTAGTGCATGCCCAAGTTGATGAAGACGCCATTGCACGGAGGAGTTTTTCCCCTGAAGTTGCCTGCGTTATTGCTGACATAGTCACAGAGATCAAATCTCCGGACTAAGCCAGAGACAACGCGCTCGCCAGTGTGGATGAAGTTTCCCGTCCGGATCATGACTCCAGCTAGCACCGCTGCTGGCCCCACGGTGGGCGCCAACTATCATGGTGGTGGCACGGTAGATGCCATGGGTAGGCTAAAGTTTGGGACCAATGGATGCTAGAGGTATCTGGGGAGGGAAGATGTAGTTAATTCTACACACAAATGACTAACATACAGATCTTTATTTCTCCTTTCTTGGACTACAAGTGCTCCTTGAGCTGTATCCAGGAAGAGAGGATGAATTTCTACCAGCCTAACGGTATAGAACTGAGCTCCTCCCCTCGAAGGTCCAAGCTTCTCCTTATAAAGGGGCGCCTTGGCTCCTCTAGGGCTGATGTGTCAAGCATATTCGAGGAATATGCTTGTACCAATATAGTAACTCGACGAGCTCCTTTCCGTATCCCCCTTCTAATGACGGCAAAGTTCCAGAGAGCCCACCTGCATGCCTCGGGTTCCAGGACTGTCACCTTCGTGACCTCCTCCTGCTCTTCTGCTGCTCTGAGCCTTGTCCTTTGCGCTTGGCTCTTGCTCAGATTCTCCCTAGCCCGAGGCTAGGGTTTGACTTTAGGCTCCTCCTTCTCCTGCAAGCTTCATGTTATTCGGACCTGCCTCGCTTAACTCGGCTCGGCCTTCACCTGCATCGAGGATTATTCGGACCTGCTCGGCCGACTTAATTCGTACGTCGGCCGAATAAGGTACATCCCCTCTGGTAAACGTCATGGTCATGCTCATCCCGACCGACCTTTACATGATTCGGCCGATATAAGCAGTAACTCGGCATAAGACCGGGGAAACTCCTTTTGGCTTGCCCCGTCTTGACCCTATCCGGGGTCACCTCCCCAACACTGTAGCATTCTTAATACTATATGTAGATGACATATTATTGATTGGGAATGATGTAGACCTTCTTAATAGTGTCAAGGACTATTTGAATAATAGTTTTTCAATGAAAGATCTTGGCGAAGCAGCTTACATATTAGGCATAAAGATTTATAGAGATAGATCGAGACACCTGATATCATTGTCACAAAGTACATATTTGGACAAAGTTCTAAAGAGGTTTGGAATGGAATATAGCAAGAAAGGGATATTACCCATGTTGCCTAATACGACCTTGAGTAAAACTCAAAGTCCTGCAACGACAGAAGATAGAGAAAGGATGAGTAAAACTCCCTATGCCTCAGCCATAGGATCTCTTATGTATGCCATGCTATGTACTAGACCCGACATTGCATATGCTGTTAGTTTGACTAGCAGATATCAAAGTGATCCAGGAGTGGATCATTGGACAACGGTCAAAAACATCCTTAAGTACTTGAGAAGAACTAAGGATATGGTTCTTTCTTATGGAGGTGATGAACAGCTTGTTGTTAATGGTTACACCGACGCTAGTTGGAACACCGATCCAGATGATTCTAAATCTCAATCTGGATACGTATTTACTTTGAATGGTGCAACAGTTAGATGGAGGAGTGCAAAGCAAAGCGTTGTGGCGAGATCTTCAACTGAATCGGAATACATAGCTGCTTCGGAGGCTTCACAAGAGGCGATATGGATGAAGGAGTTCATTACAGAGCTCGGTGTGGTTCCAAGTGCGCTGGACCCCATGTCTATCTATTGTGATAACATGGGCGCCATAGCCAATGCGCAAGAACCAAGGTCACACAAGAAGCTGAAGCACATCAAGCTACGTTTTCACGCTATTCGAGAGAATGTCCAAGATGGTGACATAAAGATTTGCAAAGTACAGACAGATCTGAATGTGGCGAATCTGTTGACTAAACCTCTCCCGAGGGCAAAACATGACCAACACCAAACCGCCATGGGTGTTCGGTATATTACCATGTAATCTAGATTAGTTGACTCTAGTGCAAGTGGGAGACTGTTGGAGATATGCCCTAGAGGCAATAATAAATGTAGTTATTATTATATCTTTGTGTTTATGATAAATGTTTACATTCATGCTATAACAGTATTAACCAAAAACATTAATACTTGTGTGATTTGTAAACTAAAATAGAGTCCCTAGTAAAGCCTCTTTATAATACTAGCTTGTTGGTTAATAGATGATCGTGGTTTCCCGATCATGAACATTGAGATGTTGTTAACAACAAGATCATATCATTAGGAGAATGGTATGATGGACATACTCCTATAGATAAGCGTAGTACAAAGATCAAGTCATTTTAATAGTTCAATTGCTATAAGCTTTCTGATACATAGTAACCTAATTCCTTCGATCATGAGATCATGCTAATCACCATCACCGGAAGGATGCTTTGATGACGTAAAACACCACACCGTAACTGGGTGGCTATAAAGATGGCATTGAGTGTTTGGAAAGTATGGGTTGAGGCACATGGATCAAGAGTGGGATTTGTCCATCCATATGACGGATAGATATACTCTGGGCCCTCTCGGTGGAATGTCATCCAATTAGCTTGCAAGCATGTGACTGGCTCGCAAGGGATCACATACCATGGGAACGAGAAAAGAGTACTTATCGGTAACAAGGTTGAACTAGGTATGCAGAGATACCGACGATCAAAACCTCGGATAAGTAAACTATCGCGAGACAAAGGGAAATTGGTATCATATGTAAGTGGTTCATTCGATCGCAAAGTAATCGTAGAAATATGTGGGAGCCATATGAATTTCCAGATTCCTCTATTGGTTATTGATCGGAGAAGTGTCTCGGTCATGTCCGCATAATTCATGAACCGTAGGGAGACACAGTTAAGGATTAGATGTTTTTTAGTAGATATGGAATGTTAGTAGGGATACCGAATGTTGTTCGGAGTCTCAGATGGGATCCGGGATATCACGAGGAGATCCGGAATGGTCCGGAGAATAAGATTCATATAAGGAACGTCCTATTTCGGAGTTCGGGAAAGTTTCCGATGATTTCATCGGAGAGGTTCTAGAAGGGTCTAGAAGGTTCACCGGTCCGAAAGGAGAATGGTCCATGAATGTGTCATGGGTAAATGGAATGATTGGATCATGTCCAAGGTCACTTGGTGTTGGCATATGCAAGAGAGAAACAAAGCTCTAAATTGAAAGTCAAACGGGAAGTTAAAAAAGTCAAACTGGAACAATGGTTTCCTAGTGGGAGAAGAAACAAGTCCTTCTCTCAATCCAACTTGGGTTTGGGTTTGGATTTAAACCCACCCCTCCCAAGGATGCCCCTCCCTCTCATAAATAGAGGGGGAGGGCTTCCCCAAACACACAAGTTCCGAGCCCTCTCCACGAGCCGCCGCCGCCGCCCAGCGCCGCCACGCGCCGCCGTCGCCGCCGGTTCGTCGCCGCCGCCCTAGCCGCCGCCGACACCTCCTCCTTCTCCCGAATCTCTAAACCCTAGTTTTCCGGGAAACCCTAATCCACCATAACTCGCATCCGGCTTAGGCGAAGCCCTGCGGGATCTTCCCTCTACTTCCGACACCACGCCGTCATGCTGCCGGAATCGCAAGGGAGAACTACAACCTCCGCTGCCTGCTGGAACAAGGGAGAGGAAGGTCTTCATCGAGTACCGAACGTGTGACCGACTGCGGAAGCGCTGCCGGAACGCAGCGCCGGAAGGATCGTCTACGCGATCTTGAGATCGGCAAGTGTACGACTACATCACCCACGAGAATTTGCTCTCGTTAACCGCTTTGGAATCTTCGAGGGTGAGTTCCTCTATCGACTCGTTGCTACAATCTAGTAGATAGATCTTGGCTTGTTTGTGTGCATGCGGTAGATTTTTTTGTTTTCTATGCTACGAACCCCTTCATTTACTAGATTAGATCTTGACATATTTAGAGTTCATATCATAGGAATTATTTTTGTTTTCTATGTTGTGTACCCTTCATTGTTGCCCTCTGATGCCACATCATCTCCTCCACAGATCGCATTTAGTCTAGATCTAGGCGTGCTCATTCCTACCATTTTAAAGGGGTCGATGGCTTGCCGGCGTGAGTTGGGGCGTCGGGCGGTAGCCCCGGAAGGTGGACTAGACGAGCCGCTCTTTGGCAAGTGGAGTTGCGGTGATGATGGTTCTCTTCTTGGCTGTATGGATGGTGAGGAGCGGATGTTAGTAATCCTCATGTCGGCGACGCTTCATCAAAGGTGACTACATAATCACATCTTGGAGGCCTGGCTTGGTCCTCCCCTCCTTCCCCGCCGCCGCCGTCAAGCGCTACCTGACAAACACGTAAGGGCATCTCCACTAGCGTTTCTAGGAGACCACTTTTCGGCGAGTTTTGCATCCGGATAGACCAATTCCGTCTCACTCATGTTCCCAGGACATCGATTCTGTCCAGATTTATGCGTCTTTTCATCCAGCGTTCCAGGCCGAACACAACACGCTGAGAATCGCTCGGAAACGCCGGATGTAGCAAATCTCACCGTGTTGCTCATGCCCTAGTGAGAAAAGCATTCTCTCTCCTCCCACACGGCCACCTTCTCTCTCTTCAATCCCCACACGCGGGTCTGGCCAGCAAAGCTTGGCGCGGGCTTGGCCGGCGCGGGCACGTCGTCGCCGTCTCGTCGCCAAGCTCGCCGTCGTGGATCATTTTAAACCGAACTATATGATTAAAATTATGTTTATGTAAATTTAAATCAAGTTAGGGTAAAATGTTGATAAAATTACAAAAATCATTTGTCTAAAAACGCCATGTGAAAACGCAAGTGGGAATTCGGCTATTCCTTAATCCATCCGGTCTGGAATGCCAACGAGTGATGCCGGCGGCGACATGATCTCTTGTGCGTGGTGGCAACGGGACATGCCCACGTTCTGGCCGAGCTCGCCTCGCCCTCCTACCGCCGGTTGGCGCGCAGTGTGCGTCACCGCTGCGACCTGAAGCCGTGCGCCGACTAGCACGAACGATACAGTACTGTTTTTTTTTTTTTTGGTTTTGATTTCATATGCACGCGAGAGAACTGCTGTAAGAAAGGCGGCCGGCAAAAGGAAGAAAAAGAAGAATAGGAGAGGAGTTCTTTCCTTGCAGCAGAATTTACTCGCCGCTTCAACCCTGAACCCCTCGCCGCCGCCGCCGACGCCAACGCCGCGCCCCTGACCGCGAGCACCAGCGTCGGAACCGCGGAGTAGGCTGGCCCCTAGGAAGTCCCGGACATGGCGCGGGTGTGGGCAGCGCTCAGGCCCTACGTGAAGCCCTCCATCGTCGGCACCCTCATCGGCCTCACCCTCCACGACCGGTACTTCTCCGTCTCCGCCGTCCACGGCTCCTCCATGCATCCAACATTCGAGGACAGGACAGGTAACTAGACAAACCCCGAGCCCCCGCCAGATTCGTCTCGCGCGACCGATATCTGACCGCCGCCGCCACCATCAGGTGAATACGCGCTCGTGCAGCGGTACGGACTCGCCCGCTACGACTTCTCTCGCGGCGAGGTCGTCACCTTCGTGTAAGCCCGCCTGCTCTCAGCTGCCGAATCCCCGGCCGCCCGGGAGGCGTTTTCTGAACTTCTATTTCTCGAGGAAGGCGTTTTCTGGATTCTGATCGATGCTCTCGATGGGCCGTGGATCTTGAGTCCTCATGTTGCTGCCGTATGCAGGTCACCGGTGGACCACCGGAGCACTTTGGTCAAGAGGCTCATCGGGCTGCCTGGTGACTGGATCAGTGTCCCGGAAACGGCGGAGATCCGGAAGATACCGGAGGGCCACTGCTGGCTGGAAGGGGACAATGGCAGCGTCAGCTGGGACTCGAGGTCCTATGGCCCTGTAAGAAATTTCTACTCCTGTATTCGCGTCTTCTTGCTAGACACGATTACTAGGGTAGTATATAACTCTAGGCTGCAAAACTACATATGTTCTGTAATGTGTGGTGCTGTGCTGATGGCATTGCTGATGTACGATTCATATTTGTGCCTGGTGCTGAGTCTTGAAAAATAACTGATAGCTTAAGGTTGCAAAAATTGGTGTTAAAATAGAGCAACAACAAAACTATATTTGTGTAATTGATACCAGCTGAGGCTGCATATACCAGCTCTAAAACTATAGCTTATTTGCTCACCCAGATTTTTACAAGATAAAAAACTGTCCTATTTACTTATTGTTCAATTGTACTTGGCATACTTATCACATGAAACCAAGACCCTCCTTTGTTCAGCTTGAAACATAAAACTGAGCCAACATGAAGTCCATCTGTTCCGAGTCCTTATTATTATTTTTCAACCAAAGTTCAAGTTTATCTTGCATTAGCATCTTATTTGCGCTGATGTGTTTGACTTGTATGCTCATGATAAATCAGAGGACGCTGATACAATGATAGGTTTGTATGCATCCTTCTGTTCCTCTGTTTAGATTATACATGTTGTATTAGCTCCTTTTGAACAAGCGCCTAATGTAATATGGGAATGCTAAGCAGAGACCCGGCTTACGAATTTATACCAACTATCAAGGAATTCCTAAAGTTTTGGGTGGAATGGGGAGCTCCCCATTGGCTTGGAGCCAATTTTTTGATGGCTTGGGTTGCAAAAAAATTTGTGGTAAAATTTAGCAAGAAAAAACAAATCTGTGTAACTGATACTAGCTGGTGCATATCAGCTCTATAGCTTGTCTCCTCACCTGGATCTGTTACAAGATAAAAACTGTCCGACCTACTTATTGCTTAATTACTTGGCATGCTTTGCACTAGATACGAACAAGTGAAATCCCTCAGCCCTTTTATATTCCAGTGAAGCCCAAATATCATCCATTACAGTTCAGGTTTAAACACAAAACGTAGCCAACATGAAGTCGCTAATTTTTTATCTCAAAGTGCATGTTGATCTTGCATTGCCATCTTACCTATTTATGCATCCTTGGATTCCTCTTCTGTATTCTACATATAGCATTAGCTTCATTGAACACATGCCTATCAAGAAAAGCAGAGCAGCAGCTCACACTTGTCTTGGTTTTATTTTGTATACTGATGTCATGTCATGTTTACTTGGTACTGTCACTACTGATGAGCTGCAGCCTGTAATTAGTTCGGATCTAGAACACTGATAGATCTTTCTATATTTTTGGTTGAAAAGGTACCAATATGCCATGCTAGTTTAAGTGCCAAGTTCTAAGTGATGATGTGAACATTCCGTAATCCATATACTGCCGACTGCCCATCGTTTGTTTGACGTTTTTCTGTCCGTTCTGTTCACTATCTAATAATTTGATAATATACTAATTTTGATATTTTTTAAGAGAGTTTACCCAAACCATCTGGTGACACCGGTCATATTTAAACACATGTGACTTGTCTCCACGCCTTAGTGAAGTTAATTTTTATGCAATCAATAATATTTCCAATGAATTTTTTTTTCTGTTACCTGCAGATTCCTCTTGGTTTAGTGGATGGGAGGGTCACGCACGTGGTGTGGCCGCCTCACAAGATCGGCCGAGTTGACAAGAAGATGCCAGAAGGAAGGGTCATGCCACAGCGACACTTTTAGTCTCTCTTCCTCGGTCGGTCATCCTGTAGTTTTGATTTCTATCATTGTAGTGCATGTAAAATGAATGGCAGAGGCTCTCAACTGATGAAGGTAGCAAAGTAGATGTCACGACGATTCTGTCGTTGAGTGTTTCTTCTCGAATTGTAGTAACCCTTACCAGTTTAGCTGCTGATGTAAGAAGAAATTTGTTCATTGTAAGATTTTGCAGTGTAAAATTTTGCTAGTAACACTTAACAGTTTAGCTGCTGCTGTAAGAAGAAATTTGTTCATTGTAAGATTTTGCAGTGTAAAATTTTGCAGTTCTGAATATTTTCAATGAAGTAAGAACACATATGTAAGTAGTTGATGTGTGAAAAGAATATTTTTCCAACCGCTGCGGCTCAAACGTGCACTGATTTTTTGGAACAGGAGGGATGTAGGGAGCGGTGGCAGTGGGAGGGCTTGAATGCCTACTGCTTCTGCGGCGGTGTCCGGGCATCGGCCTGCGCCATCAGGTGAGGTCTCGTACGCGACCGCATCCAAGCTACGGCGTGTAGTACCTAATTTGTCTGTGGATTCGGAACTGTTCGTTTGGTTCCTTGAGGCTGATCAATAGTAGTCAGGTGGTTAATTTTGGCAGTGCTTGTTAGTAGTCTCTTCTGATGAATCTCCTTGGTGCTGATCCAATGCGTGGATGGAACTGTTGGGATTCGTAAAGCTGGTTAAATTATTTGGTCACAGTCACGCTAATTTGTGTGCTGAAGACTAGTCCAATTCTAACAAAATTATCTGATGATGGGAACTTCATTTTTTGAAGAACCAATCTTTGTATCTCTGTCTCACATGTACTGAAACATGAGGGGCTGAGGGCCAGGGTCTCGGGTAGGTTATCTCCATGGGACTTGCCCAGCTGAATGTTTCTACCAGAGTACCTGTCTTTTGTTTTACTTTTATCACAGGCTACTGGGAAAAGATGTGTATGGATGCTGTATCTTCACCAATTATGACCTTTATTTCCTTCTCATTGGCGGCCAGGGATTTGGCTCTCATCGACTTCAATTCCTGCCTTTAGTGTCTCGTGTAGAGCAGGATCCCAGCAGCAGCTGGCAATGTTATCAAACAGCACTAGCCACTGCCGGAACTCCTCTCTTGTAGAGAACAGGTGTAAGCTCTGAAGCCGCAGTACTGCATCCAATAGATTCACATCATACATTTTGCATGAACTTCAGGAACAGTTATTTTGTTCACTTCTTTTTATCTCATACCTAGCATGTAAACTAGACCAGCATGTGCTTTTATACTAGGGACTCTATCTGAATCCGATCTAGACCCTATCACCATTAAGCAGTTGCATTGTCCTGGTGTATTTTGTTTGGTGTCCTTGCTAGATTTTGGATTCTGACTAGGATTGCTTGTTAATACCAGCCTCCCCGCATCATTCATTCATTTACGACCACGGAAGATCTGAAGCCAAATGTAGAACAGGAAAACATTAAAGGAGCTTAGTTGGTTGGTTCAAGAGGTGTTGAATCCTTTCAAAAAAGAAAGAGGTGTTGAATCCTTTCAAAAAAGAAAAGAAAGAGGTGTTCAATAAAAGGGTCAATCCGAAAGATCCAACTAAGAAGGTAACCTGTGATACATTGCCCCGTTATAGCGTAAGAAAACTGGTACGGAGTACTGTATATGATACCACAAGTAAACGCAAGTCGTTAGCTAGTTTGGATACGAATGTTTCCAACAATACCTGTTAATAAAAACAACAACTGTTGCCATGCTACTTACATTTCGAGGCCAATGTCACTGAGTTTTGGTTCTGAAGAAAGCACACAACCGAATTTACTGGAACGTCCTTGAAGCCGCAGCTGTAACTTTGCACATGTGCTTTTACAGTAGGTTGAAAAGCTGCGCGGCGTTATGTTAAGTGTGTGATCGTGGCTTGGTACTTGTGTTTGCAAAATGCAGGAACCAGGCAGAATAATCACCACCTCAGACGATGACAGGGAAGGGCGCACTTCCTGGGTGATCCTGAACACAGAACCCGTACAATTCACTCTTTTTTGCGCATGCTTTCTTATGTTAATTCTTCTTGCCTTGAATGGGGGATGGGTACTTATGTTAATTCTTGCCTCGAATTGGGATGGGTATTTTCTGACTGGTAATCATTCAGAACAGGGGGTGGGGTGGGGGGGGGGGGGGGGGCAGTCGTTTGCAAATAGCACTTACTAGTGACTATTGCTACTTTAAATTGCGGCATGCATTGTTTTTACTGAAGAAGCTAAAAACCATCATTTGCAGCACAAAAAAAGTTGTAAATGAAAAGAAACTAATCCTCAAATCCACCGGCACTGGCTTCATAGTTTCAGCTTCCTTCCTCAAATCCTCGAACAGCGCCGATGATAAGTACCGCTCCCCTGTGCTCGGATGAATAGTCTGGAACCACAATGCACTGGTCAGTCAAGCCTTCTGAAACTTCTCAATGTTAAAATTTCTGATGCAGTTCACAAAGATGGGTATGTATGTATATGACATACCACAATGAGCTTCCCTTTATTTTCTGGCCTCTTGACGAGTTCGATGGCTGCAACTGTGTTGGGCTCCTGATGATATCCCCACCTGCAAAAATTTGATGAGTTCAGCGACAGTTGCAACGTAATCGATCCAGTTTAAACATTATCCAACAATCGCATCAGGATTAATAGTCTTCATCACGGTCATTTTATTTTCGAAGAGCAGTAGATTTGTTTTTGTAACTTACCAGCAAACCTTCTTTCACTGCCAACTGCTGTGCCATCTTGACAGCATCCTCACCTTTCACCTGTTACATCCATGGATTCAGTAATATTTACAGAATTTATTCAACAAAACAAGTCAAATTGATTCCTTACCTCAAGAACCTTATCCATTATATCCATGTCCAAAATATTCTGGCTTAAATCCTACTCCATTTCCTGTGATGGGGTGAGGCCCTGCAATCAGGTTCAGTTAACATGAGGAGAAACTAAAAAAATCCTAGTATGAAAAGAAGTGTACATGGTTTGCAGCAATTGATAGCCTACCTGGCTTGCCACCATTGAGAACATTTGCTTTGGCAGGTTCAACTCCTTAGATCTACATACAAACATACACCCCGCCATGAATTCGGCGAAATAAAATGTTTTAGGAACGCTTGAGGAGTATCTTTGCATTTGGGTTCTTCTCTTTGAGGTACTTGCCGACACCGGTGACAGTACCGCCACTGCCTATCTCCATGACGAAGATGTCAACCTGCCCGAGCGTGTCCTCCCATATCTCTGGACCGGTCGTCTCGTAGTGTACCTGTCAAACATCATAAGAGACAACATCCAAGATGAAGTCCTAACATTACATAAGATGAATTGTCGTCCGTGAATTCGAAGATGAAGATCAATCAAAAGGTGCACTACTAACCTTTACATTGGCAGGATTCTCAAACTGCTGGAGCATGAAGGCGCTGGGATGGTCCTCGTAGAGCTGGGTCGCTTTCGTCACCGTCCCTCCCATTCCTTTGGCCGGGTCGGTGAGCGCGAGCTGCGCAGCGAAGGCCTTCATGACCACCCTCCTCTCCAGGCTAGTGTACGACGGCATCGTCAGCACGAGCTCATACCCTTTGAGCGCGGCCATGAATGCCAGGCCGATGCTCATGTTCCCGGATGTAGGCTCGATCAGCGTGGTCTGTTTTAGATCAGAAGTGACCTTCCGGTTAGTTACAGCTCGTATGTGGTGTGACTGATTTCTTGCAGAACAACAGTTGTCTGAATTTCTCTCAAAACTGAGACATTGAAGGATATATGTCTCGCGTTGCTTTGCTGTTTTACATTTTTTATCATTTCAATGTGAAGTTAACTGCTGGGGCTGTCGATTTATCCGAAAGCGTGAGATAACTGACCTTGCCTGGGGTTATCAATCCTTTCTTCTCCGTATCTTCGATCATGGAAATTGCAGCCCTAGAACCATCACACCGCAGACATATTAATCCATCACAATGTAAACAGAGGTGAAATATATCGGTTTTTTGCTTGTCAAGTGCTGATGTGATAGATAATAAACATGCCTCTGATTTTCTTATTTCTCTACCTCCTACTGCTAACTGTGTGGTCATGCAAATAAAAAGCTTGAGGTTTATTTACATGCTAATGCTTCTTACATATCTGTGCAGAACAAGTTCAGGTTGAACATGGATAAATAATAGAGAGATCACCATCCTCTCTCCCTCTCTCCCTCCCTCTCTGTTTCTGTGTCAGGGAGAGTAGCTAGCAGCTAGGCAGTGTAGTGGAGTGAGAGGTGCACAGGCGCGGTTGGTGGACTTCGTAGTGTGCCATATATAGCTAGTGCCGGCACTAGCTTGACCTGGCTCCTCAGCATTGATTTTTTGGAATTATAGTGGCAGCGTACGTATGGTACGAAAGGAGACTGCGTTGCATTTGCCGCCCATTTTGGATTCTACTTATCTATCAGCTGGTTGGACCACCATCGATGTATGCCAACATGAAGCACGTGAACCACACGGATACGTTCGTATATGTGCGGCCTGCACAAAACCTATCAATCGCGGAATGTTAAACGAAGGAGAAGAAGAAGAAGTTAAACAAGATGCATGCGTCATCCACGAAGGTTGGAAACCGTCCCTCGCGGAAACCCTCCTCCCAGGCCGCCTCCCTCCCTGGCGGCTCCGGAGGACCCTCCCTCCAATCCCTCCTTTCGAGGCCGATCTGCAAGCAGCGGTGGCGGCGCCCACCTCGTCAAATGACGTGGGCTGGAGAGGTGGCCTCGGCCACGTCGCGTGGGGGGTTACATGGCAGCGGCGGAGTGCACTACACGGTGTGGCTTGTCGGCCCGGGCTTGAGTTCTCCGGTGGGGCGGCAGCGTAGAGGTGGCAAGGCGCCGCCATGGTGGCTGTCGGTAGCGGCGATGGTCACTGGCGGCGGCGATCTGGGTTTCTGGCGGACTGAGATCTAGGCCTTGGGCCATGTTCGACGTTGTTGGATCCCAGTAGGGCTGCTGTTGGGGGGGTTCGTCCCCTTCAACTCAGCTTTCTTGTTGCTTCTTTGTGTTGCCGTCATGCTGGAGGAGGCTGGCGGCGTGGGGGCTTGCGAGTCTCGAGAATAATGGTGATGGCCCTTGGTTTCTCATGCGCAAAGACGAAGAACTGCTGGTTGCGTGCCGTTGCTGATCTGTGAGGATTGTCGGGTTCCGGAATGCTCTGCTGGCGATCTCCCATGGGTGCTCATGCCTGGAGAATGCTGGTCGAATGGGATTCGGTCGTGCGCACCTGTGCATTTTCTAACCGTTTGGTTTCAGAGAAAGCGTTGCGAAGCTCTGCTGCCTGTTACCATCATTGGACATTTTCTTTGTCGGTCCCTGGTGAAGTCAGTGGTGGAGAATGTCATGAAAGCAAATATTTGAGGGCTGGCACAGTTGGTTCGAGTCTTCGATACTGAGTAACTGACCCGTGATTTTAGCAACGGCTTGTTAGTGGGGGCGGCAGCACAGGAGACGTTTAGTGTCTGATCTTGTAGGGTGAAAATCCAAGGTCTGACCTTAATTGGTTGTGTCTGGCAATGGCCTTGTTGAAGGCATTGTTTTGCGAGCAAGGACTTTCTTCAGGGTAAAAACCTAAAATCTATGATCAAGCGACGACGACGCTTGTGCACTGTTCTTTTATTGGAGGCATCACTTTTGGAGAAGCTGGACTTCTGGTGGTGTTAGCACTGCTGTTACAAGGAATAGATTGTTGTAGCGGGGCTTTTCTTTTTTATAAATTTTCCTTTTGTTTTTTTGGTTGTGTGCATCCGTAATGCTGCTAGGGCATTGCGTTGCTGTAGAGGATGAGTGTAATTGGTATCTTCGTTGATAATAATATATGCTTCTTTCCAAAAAATGCGTCATCCACGACAACTACACGTGAGGGTGTGGCTGCTAGATCGATGTTGAGGAAGCATAGAGGGTCAAGTGTTCTCTAGCAAGGGCCGCCGGCCCGTTCGCGAGCCAACTGTTCTACGGATTTTGCGAGCTGTCACCCTTTTTTTGACTTATGCAAAATGAGCTAATAGAGAGGGCCGGTAATCCTTTCTATTACCCTCAAAATGGTGATTTCCCTGTTCGCTCAATAAATGCAAGGCACACATTAGGAGTCATCCGGCTGCAGTGGGGGAAGATCAACACCCCCTCGAATTTCCTTAAAGGTGTGAATATAGGTTCTTTGGTTCTTGCAACGTAAAACTCCCGCCTGCAACCCACGATCCTATACAAGATCACCTAGATTCATCACAACAATTAAAATACATTCTTGCAACAAAAAATCTAGGGTATGCAATGGATTTCCATTAATTGCAAGATAACAATTGAAGAACGTGCCCCAACACATTTGCAACCAATGTAGACAAAAAACATTTGCAACATGATAAAATCCCCTTGAAGCATACACCATGAATGTTGGAATCTTTAAGTTGTTCTATTAAAGTGTAATTAATATTTCAGTAGAATTGTTATAAGAGTAAAATAAGTGAGCCCAACCTTGGTGTGGGGAGTCTTTGTACAATTCAATTACACGGCTTAAATTCCATGTGTACTAAAATTTTGTTCTTGTGTATATCTCATTGTTGACACATTGTTCATTTATAATATCCTAAAGACATGACATTGCTAGTGGGGCTACAATATTTTGTTCCTGCATGTAACAATACCTTTATATACTGAGATCACAGAACCTGATGCAAAGTTACACGTAAGCTTCAACTATTATAGCTTTAGAAAGGTACCACATCGCTTGGTATACTTGTTGTTACTATAGTTACAAATATATATTTTGTACATGCATGGATAGCTAGAGCCACTATTCACATTGAGAAATGGTCGAATAGCAAGGTACCACACACATCAATTCTCTAGCATCACCAGCACTGATAAGTCGTGGTTACTACATAATATCTCCTTTTCAGCCTATCACAACAAGCATTAGCTTGATGATCCTAGTGGACATTGAGTACTCCCTGTGGTATCATGGAAATAGGAGGCAAAAAAAAAGGAACGCGTGCAACATATTCAACCAATGTAGACAACAACAAAAAAAATATATGCAACATGATAGAATCCCCTTGAAGCATACACGCACCTAGAATGTTGGAATCTTTAGGTTCTATTGAACTGTAATATAATATTCTAGTGATATTGTTATAAGGATAAAGTAAGTGGGGCCAATTTTCAGTTGGTGTGGGGAGTCTCTTTGTGCAATTCAACTAGAGGTACTTAAATTCCATTTGTACTCAAATTTATTCCATGTGTATATCTCATTGTTGACTCTCTGTTCATTTATAGTTTTCATTCAAAATATCTTAAAGATAGGAGATGTTTCAGTGGAATTACGATATTTTGTTCATGGTTCCAACAATACCTTCATATAGTGAGATCACAAGACCTGATGCAAAGCTACATGTGACCCCAATTGTATGGAAGCATAGATTGCTTTGAACAATCTATAGCAAAGCTGCAAGGCCTCTCTCTTTACACTCATAACGTATTAAGTTACTCCAAGCTAGACATAAACATGCCATCTAGCTTCAACTATTATAGCTTTAGAAAGATACCACTTCGTCTGGTATACCTATTGTTGCTATAATTACTAATATAGATTTCGTACATGCATGGATAGCTAACATCAATTCTCTAGCGTCCACCGGTGCTGATAAGTCATGGCTACTATATCTACAATATCTCCTTTTCAGCCAATCATGACAAGCATTAGCTTCATGATCGTAGTGCAAAATTAGTATAGAGTTCGGGTACTCCTGGTGGTATCATGGGAGTAGGAGGCAAACGGGACGAGTCCCTCTAGCAATCACCATATTTTGGTTGTACAATCGTCCCTGCTTGAGCTATGTTGCAGTCATATAGAGATAGAGGGAGAGGCTAAGCAAGAGTGAGGTGGTACGAAAAGAGGCAAGGGTATTACTTGTGTAGTTGATGCGATCCATAACACGGTTAAATCCTGGCTCTAGGAATGTTTCCTTGATTTTTAGATGCCTTTAAGTCCAGGTTTGTAATTAATGTCCAATTAGGTCATAAATCAAATTATTTTTATTCTGAAAACTTGTACTGCAGCATGGCAAGGGTGGTCTTTAGGAATATTTGTGAATTTTTCAAGCAATAGAGATACAAGTCGCTTTCAAGTGGAATTTTCCAAAACAAGGGATTAGGGTTTTAGTGAGAAATCGAAGGAAAAGGGTATCAAGGAGGGTGGGGAATTGATCGTGGGATCTCATTTGGTATAAGGTGGAACAAGGTAGTGAAGAATGCCCAAGTGAGTTTGCAAGACTGTTGACATCACCATAGCTATGGATTCCATGCATATCAACATCTTGCAACACAATATGTTCATTTGTATCAAGTAACTATATACGACCTCCTCAACTAGCACCATGCACCATAATTAGCAAGCAACAAAGTAGCATGTTCAATGTCCATAAATTGGCGACGCAAAATGGAAAGTGTGAGGGATATTTGGAGTGGTTGACGAGGACGATGTTTGAGCGGAAGGGCATATTGCTTCACCAAATATGACATGTTGAGAAATATACTCTCTATTGGTTGGAACATGCGTACTTTAACCATACTATACCTTTTTTAAGGAATAGTCCCCCGGTATATACATTAATCGATGTAAAAAATCATTTGCATTGCATCATCGATAGTATGATTTTTTCTAAACATTAAGAAAGTGAACCTAGTTCTTCCTTAGTTGGAAGAGTGGATATATAACTCATCCACTTTAGACCAAATCCCAACGTGAATTTGGTCCCTAAATATAATATTGGGTGTCTTTCATAAATTTTCCATTATATATGGATTCCTGGTCGATGTGAGATTAAATTTTCCACACATGTAATTGTAGTTTCATAGAGATTATGGATCCTAATGCAAAGTTACATCTCATGAATTCTCCTTAATAGCATCAATAAGTTAAAAAGTGCATAGCAAAGCTGTAATGCATCTTGCTTCATTGGACTCATAAGAAGATACTTTAGGAAGGACAAACACAAGGTAGCTTAAGCTATTATAACTCCAGAAGGACAACACATCTCAAACATTCATTGCTTCTATATTTACTAGTACTACTAGCATATGGTTTCTACTATGTGCTAGAGAGGTTGTCATGATGAGAAATGGTTAAATTTCAAGGGACGGAAACTTAAATTCTCGAGCATCACGAACATTTATATGCCTAGGTCCTATATAATGTCTCCTTTTGAGTGTAGCACAACAAGTATTAGCAGCCAACAACTAGCTAGATGGACAGGAGTGGAGGACCAGTCCTGAGCTAGGGTGTCCATTCATGTTATCAAACTATTACGGGAATATGAGGCAAACGGAAACAACCCCTCGGGGCTAGTCGGGTGTACGTCGTTTTTCTGGCCGAAGCATGTGCAGACTTGTAAAGATTCTCTTTGGTCAGTATCCTTCATGGCATGGTCTCTCCATGATAGCCGTTTCCTTGCTTTTTGCGATGAAATAGCACCGGAGAACTCTCCCTAGTTCCTGATGGTCTTTGCCCATGGTAGAAGATGAAACACACATATTTAGAGAACATCCACGCAAGGAGTTTTTTCATCACACACACTTGTTCTCTTAACATGGAGACAATCGTTGATTACCAGATCCTCGTCTAAGCCTATCTCTGAACAGTTAGCATTATCCAAGCATGCGCACATGATGCGTCACTATTCTAACTAATATTGCATGAAAAACTTGGTACGGACACACACATATTGTGCCAAGCATGCGCACATGATGCATCACTATTCTAACTAACCTTGCATGAAATACTTGGTACGGGCACACATATATTGTGCCATGTTTGCACGAACGCCATACGACACTCATGACTCGGCATAAGGTGCCATGCTCACAACCAATCTTGGCTTACTATTAGCTCGACTACATGCAACTCAAAACATAACAGATATAAATATGACAAACTCTAAACAACAAGGTCTCAGCTCCCTGCTATCCTTCGTGGGATGGTCTCTCTAGATAGCCTAGAGCAAATTGCTCTTTATGGCGAAGGAGCACATGATGTTCTTGGCATTGCTCCGCGCTTCTTGTGTCTTGTGCCATGTGTAGTGTGTCTTTGTCGTTTTCACGTCAGTTTCAATGCGTTGTTAGTTGCCTAGTTGGTTTCCTGTCCCGTTATTTTTTTAAATGTCGTAATTAGAAGTGAAACAAACTTTGGTCAGCATCACATACATGAATTCTGAAAGAGTTTCCTTGTGTTGGGTAATTAATTGAAGAGTGCAAATCTACGGTTTAAACATTACACTTGGTCTCTACATAACAAAGATGCACACAGCCACAACATGCCAAAGATAAATAAAAAAGTAAAAAAGCAAACATGTAACCATTAAGAAATGGCAAAACATCTACGAAGATGAAGGGACAATTCGTAGATTACGCATTTACACCTTGTCATCCATGTTGGATAAAATATTCCTCGCCGTCTTCTCTAATCGCGTACACCTCGGTAAACATGTCACGGTTCTCCCCACGCTCTAGAGACGACCATAAATGGGTGCACCGGTAGATAACATGCATAACAAAAATTTATTATCATTAAAAACCTTGCCATTTCTACATAGCCAAATATACCAAATAAAGGTAAGCTTTCCTATCCTAATAATATTTATCTAAACTTGTTATCAATAATGTGGCTAGTTGCCAAAAATATTAGCAACACAACATGGTAGATACAAGCTAAAAAGTATTTGAAAGACTGGCATATAGAACGTGAACATTTGCGCCTAAAAAGGTGTTTAATTATCTTATCATGATGATAAAATACACAATTTGTATTTTCATGCCAATTTAATTATACAAGATTGTCATTAGTGAGGGTGACTCCTCGACGGATATACCAAGATTTTTTTAATCTTTAATGGTATCTCCATCATCCAAATTTTGTTGTTGTTATAAACTGACACCTCTAGCCGAACCATTGATCTACACATGGAATCCACTGAGAATTTACCACTCTTGTGTAGATTCCATCTAAACTCATCATCCCCTGGCGGTAATTGCACTGTTGCCAAACAATGTAGAAAATCGTTCCAAGATGCAAGCCTAAAGCTAATTAAATCACTTATAAATGTTACATTCAGTGGAAAGGACTCCAAGACTGTGGCAATAGTATCGTTCTTGTGATGAGCAATGTTGATTTGTTTGTAGGAAACTAAAAAGTCCAAGTTTGATCACTCTTTTATCAGGATGAGTTGCCCGGACGTGCTATCAATTTTGAATTCTCCCCTTATGATGAAGCATTGGGTAGACTTATTGTAATTTGGTGCACCACTATAACCTAAACCTCGTGCGACGGAAGTGCGCCGCACCAGGGAAATAATCGCCGCTACTCGAGCTCTCCTTCCTGACCTCTCTCCCCTCTCTCCTCTACCGCCATTGGTGTTGCTAGGCAAAGCCTACATGGCCTTGCGGTGGCGGGGCTCCCGCTGGGCGTGACCTTGGGGTAGGAGGGCGATGCTCGTACATACTTCTCTGATTGCGGTGGTTCGTAGCGGCGATAGCCAGAGTGCTGGCAAGCGGTGTGAAGGCTGCGGTGGTGGCACACTGTTGGGCCCGTTCTGGGCTTGTCAGGCCATGGAGGGCCACGGTGGCATGCTCGTGCGCCTAGGCTGGTCCTGGATGCAGACGACAACCTGTCTGCCTGTACCACATGGGTGCCTGGCGGTGGCCACCTCCTCCTGCCAGAGGTGGACAACCCGATTGGGCCTGGTGTAGGGGATTGTGGGATCCTACACCGAGATCCGGTGGTGGTGATCCAGTCGATTATGAGTTTGGGTGATGTGGTAACCGGTAAAACCGAGCCTCTACCTCGTTCTTGGCGCACAATGATGATGTCGCTTGTCGTTGTTTCTTGTTGAAGGCATCACCTTTGCTGGTCACGTCACTTCACTCAGGATGCTCCGGGGTTACTGTAACATTCCAGCATTTAGGAACCAACGAAGGGTATATTTAGGAATTTGTGCATATGCATACATTCATCTGTAAAAATATGGGTAAATTTTTCGCCAAATAAAAACCTAAGGTGATCAGAGTTTCTTTCACTCTCTAAGTGTAGGAATAGCTCTAGAGAGTGATCGTTATAAATTTTGACATGATCTTTACAAATTACTGTATTTTGGGGGAAAAGAATTTGAATTCAAATTTGAACTTTGAGTTTATATTTAAAGTTAGGAATTGATATTTAGAATGAATTCCAAAATGATTTAGTAATATTATTTAATTTAATTAAGGAAAAAATAAATAGTAATAGAAATTTAAAGTTAAGAAATTCAAATAAGAAATGAATCTTTTATCCCTTATCTTTATTCCATGAATAAATTACAAAGATTAACTCATTGAGTCAATAAAGATTCATTACAGTAAGGAAATTACAAAAAGAGAAATATATCTATATGAATAAACTATTACAAATTTATTACAAAAGAGTGAAATAAAGATTATAAAGGAATCTATTTATCTAAGTAATTCTATACTAAATCTTGAATCTCCAGATCTTGTACCTGAAAAATTTAAAACAAAACAAAAGGAAAATGAAAGTTTAATGGTTAGTTTTACTCTCAGTAGAGAGAAGTGAGTTGCACTGCTCAAGATTACATCATTGAGTAATTATGTAGGGGGAAGTTTCACCAATATAAAAGAATTTGATCTTTCATAATAAATAAGCCATAAGTCAAATGATCACATTAAGTAAAAGGGGCAAGTTTCACCAGGTAGGTTACCAGTAAAACGATCAAAGGGTGAGACACCTCACTGATCTGATCCACAATCATGTACCAGACACATAGGTAGCACAATCACCAATTGCATGGTGAGTGATGTCGACACAACAACAGAAGCCCACACAAGTAAAAGGAGCAAGCACAACCGTGGGCAGCCATTAGTTCATATTTGCATCTCCAACACCACACCAAGAACACTCATCTTCACAAAGCTAAGAAAATCACCAGCCAAAACTACACACCAGATCATCCTAGCATCACCAGATGGTGACATAAGGAGGGGGTGGATCAGGTGGATAGCAAGGTCAAGCTGCAGGAGCTAGGGGGTGGAGGGCTGATCAAGGCCAAGCACAGGAACCAGAAGTAGCAGGAGCAGCACCAGGAGGAGAAGGACAAGATCAGGCCAGCAACATAATCAGCAAGATCAAGCCACAGATCAACCAACAACCACCACAATCATCAACTGTTGTGGTGAGTATAATAAAATATCCACATATTCTGTTCATATTATCCAAATAGAAAAGCATGTGTTGATTTAGAGTTAACCTCTCAGTGATCACCCAAGTGGGGTGAACCTATCCTAGAGGATTTGAAATATAAAGGCCAGAATAAAACTCTACCAAATCCACCAGAATCTCAGACCAGCATCATAGATCTGGTGATACCAAAACCATTTATATATCCCAACAAGTGTTCATATAGCTTATAAAATCTGGGCACATCTCCAAATGGAGTAGCACCTCAGATTTCATAAACACTACACCAACATTAAGCTATAAGCAAACCAATCATTTTAGCCAACTAGGATCCAGGATCCAATGAACAACCATGATACTTTAGCATATTTAAAAGGGACAATAAGATAGGAATCTAGTTCCTAGAGCCTTAGACCAACATCATAGGCATAAATATCAAGAGAAGCTTTCAACTTATTTTTGCATTTATCCAATCTTAAGCACTGACCAAAGAAAAGCCAGTAGTAGAATCAAAAATTGTGTGCCATAGCAAAATGATGTCACAAGAGCAGACTTTATCAACCAAACCAGTAACAGGTTACCATAAGGAAAGTGGCAAGCTATTGATATCATTTCCCTGAGATTACACTTAGAGATCATCTAACATATCCATCTATCTTCAAAGTATCATTAGACTCCAATGATTAAGTTCAGTCTATTGATAAGCATACAAGCCAACACCCACTGATGCAGTGAATCACCACTGACATTGTTACTGTCAGTATCAAAGTACTGACAGAAAATGAACACACTAAGCATCAATTTCACCAATCAGATTTCACAATTATGCCATTAGGTTAACTAAGCTTAATAACTAATTAGAGGCAACACTATTCAACCACTAGCATTGGATTAACGATAGTATCAGATAATCAAAGCCTGACAGCAAGCACTGAGGTGCAGTAAGCACAATCCTCACTAGGCATCACTACCAGATCAAAATCATCATCTTACAAGCACACAGAGGGATGGACCCTAGAACCAGGGATGAACCCTAGAACTAGTATGAACCATAATGAAGGATGGCCACTAGTTACACACAGATTATACCCAGAGACAACAAAGGCACGGGTATTAACCAAGAACCAACTCACCTGTGGTCCTCGCTGGAGAATTGAAGAGGAAGCAGAGGGACCAACGAGCGCACGGCGGCACGGGGAGCACCCCATAGGGCGCTGCAACCCGCACCTAGCCGCGGAGGCGGCCACAATAGCACACAAGGACACACGAACACCTCACATCACCACGGGAGCATCAACGGTGGCGTCATCAGCACCATTCCAAACCTAGGGTTCAGGACAGGGGCTGGCTTGGCCATAGGAGTGCCCCAGAGCCAAATCGAGTTGAAGGAGACGAAGGAGCATGGTCAACAACATCGCCATGCACCATGGCGGCTAGGGAGGACCACGGTGGCGGGCATCACACGGCAGCGGCGCCAGCAACCACGGGGTCAAGGAGGATAAGGGATAAGGTCGAGAGAGGGAGAGGCAGAGAGTTGGGCCAATAGGGTCAGAACCCCTTCGGGGAGGGCTTTTGACTTAGCCACTTGGGCCCAGTTTGGCCCAATAAGCCCAATGGTTGGCCCAAAAATCCAAAAAACGAAATTTTACTAATTAATAAAATACCAAAATACCCCTAGAACTCAATAAATTCTAGAAAATAAAATAGAGGTATGAAAAATACAAATAATATATTTTTAGATTCATAATAAACCAACCTATTTAATTAAATTAAGAAACTATTTTTAATAAACAAAAAAATTTATTAAGAATTTATAATGTATATATTCCTTATGGAATTTTATAAAATTAAAGAAAAGGGATAAAAATAAATAAAAGTCACTTTTATTATTTTGTTGTTATAGTATTTTAGAAAAATACTAAATAAATATTTAGAGTTACCAAAAGAAATTCTCTTTTATTTAAATGCTAATTCTTAAAAGAATTATTAAACAAATAAATACAAGAGTTTATATTAAATAAAGATTTTTAGCTTTAAATCTATTAATTTATATATTGAATGTAATATTTATAAAATATTAAAGATTATTTTTTAAAATGAATTTCTTTACTACTTAAGAAATTCCAGAAACTAAAATAATGGGTAAAACACACAAAGAAGATAAATAAGAAATAATGCATTACATTACTATGCATATCCATTTTGCTTCTTTAAATATTGTCCTTACTGGGCAATAATGATGTTTTGTAGACATAGAAGCTCAAGGTCTAGTGCAAGCATCCGACTTCACTACCTTGCAATCACAAGGCAAGTTCATCACTTGCTCATGTCCTTTTTAAGAGTCCTTACCAAAGTATTTATAAATTGTGTGTTATCATCTATGTTTCACGGAAAGAAAATAGTATTTTCTTAAATAAATAAAATGATGATATCATCCTAAGTGGGTTCTATTGGCAACAATGATAATCATCTAGGAATTTAACAACCCCTGTCATCAGTGATTCTAGCGCCGTATATCACGCGTTAACCATGAGATTTGGAATGAGACGAAGAAGTCGGCTATATCTTCTTCCTATCGCATGTAGTCGGATGTGCATGTTGTGGTTGTTATCCTCGTAGCGTGCATTAAATGGTAATTCGTAGAGGATATGCAACATACGGGTGGGAATCCTCATTGTCCCATGATAGTTCTGGCATCTAACGATCTGTACAAACCATTGCCGTAATTCAATGGGTGGGCATGGTGTAAACCAAGGAGGTATGCAGGGTCGCGAATGGGGCAGTGATTGGCTTGGATCACCTACTGGGCCCCACATCATGGACAGTAAAGTACGCACGGTTGTGCAACAAGGAGTTGATCTCTCATGAGTAAAGTAACACACCTCTGCAGAGTATAAGAACTGTAACTTGTTACTCCCTATTCCGGGAAGGAGCTACAAACGCGGCAGGAAAGGAACTCCATAAAAGTTCTGGTAAACCTGTGAAGGCTGATAGACATAGATTTTCACAATAAAATCTATCTTTGAAAAAAGATTTACGAAAATTGCATAGTGCCGAGGACTTATAGTCCGAGGTGGTAGATAGAGCATCAAACTTCCTACCTTGCATATAATGAACTTGCTAGGTAACGCTGTTACTCACCCTTTCCTTTGATCCCCTGCTTAGACTCTGAGGATCCAGAGGATACTCCAATGTATGCAACAGAATGTCAAGATGATGTCTTTTATGAAGAGCCTGACCTGTCGGGCGGTGTTGAAGGAGTGGACTACGAGATCCGATATGGAGTGGACGGCAACGAGTCAAATTAGTTGCCTTAGTTATTAGTAACCAATTGAGCCGATCAGCATGAACCTTATATAATAAGTTGTTGAGCTCAACTCTGAGATGAAGTTGTTACTTTAAACTTCCGCTGAAACACTTTATATTTGGTTTGTAAGTTGAATCTTTTAAAGTCTTGAACTTCTGGTATTGTAATAATAATAATGTGTGTATGTTTATAATATGGACCCACAATGTTTCTATTGTACAACTCTGAGGGATGTGATATTTATGGAACAATGTTCTGTGGATGTCATGTCAACGACTATAGTGTACTACACATGCAATGGTATGCTGGGTCACCGCAGTTACCCAGGATCTGGATCTCCCGGATCAGATGATGGTGGCATCGTTAACCCTCTTAAGGCATCATTTTTGGAGAATACGTCGGTTGGACTGGTTAGGAGGTCGATTGGTGGAGCGGTGTGTTTTCTACAATGATGGGGTTTGGCGGCGTGGTGTAGCGGGTGTCAGAGAAGGATGTACTCGGATGGACATGCAGGGTGGAGGCGATGTCGGGTGCCATGACGACGTTGATGGCAGGCATGTAAAGGTCCTGCTCCGAAGATGGGTCAGCGTTGAAGATGGCGATGACGACTTCTGGAGCATGTGCGCTAGTGCACGCCGAGGGTCGGGCGGTCCTTTGTGCTCCCGGCTCGCCGTTGGGTGGTTGGGTGAGACCTCCGCTTTTATAATGATGCACGTATGTGTGAGGTCAGGGCAATGGCCCCGACACGGCCACCCCATCTCTAAGATTCTAGGTGTTGCGACACATATGTTGTTAGTGAGACGGTTTCGGATTGATCTTTATATTTTCTTGTAAAGTTTTATTGAATAATGTATAAAAAAGGTTGTGTGCATTTTTTATGCAGAGACCGCGTATCACGTCCATTTGGGAAAAAAGCTCGTCCGTAGAGAGAACTTTGTTATCACCTTTGATTTTATTTCAGTCCAGTCGAACTACTCTTGGAAGGTCACCAACATATACGACCCCCTCTCTAGGCCTGATCGCTCCTCCGTCTTTACCGAGTGGCCTGATCGCCTATGGCTTCTTCTCAATGACTTTAACTTCACCAGATCGGTGGACTATAAAAATCACCTAGGTTGCAATGCAGACGACATCATGAAATTCAACCAAATTATCAGTTACCAAGCCTGATTGAGCTCCCCATCAAAGGGAGGAAGTATTCATGGAGTAACATCACCAAGAGAAGTAGCTACACGAACAACTTGATTTTGTCTTTACATCAATAGAATGGACATGACCTTCCCAAATACTCCATCCATTTTAAAATATAAGATATTTTAGTTTTATGAAGCAAATGCATATAGACTACTTTTAGTACGTAGATTCATTTTGATTTAGAGTAAATCTATACACTAAAACAAGTTTAGATATTTTTTTTTACAAAACTAAAACATCTTATATTTTAAAACGAAGGAAGTAGTACGGTAAAAACCCTTGTCAAAATTTACAGGGCTATGCACAAGGGATAGAGCTTGCCCGTCAGAGCAAAGTTTCAACTGAGCACAATTTTTAGGAATCAGGAAAACAGAACACGTGACAGAACAAGCGATGGAGCAATCGTTCTTTGATAAACATGATTACAAAATGATTCAACCACGTATTTAATTATTCAAGCATGTAAAACTTGTGCAGTAAAGTCATGTTCAACCAGATTAGACCAAAGGCATTCGTACAATATATTTTTCGTGCTTAGTTTTCCTGAAATGATAGGAATGTGAAAATTGGAATCTTTTGGTGCTGTTTTAGTCTACTAATATAAATTTCTTTTGGCATGTTTTTTTTTCAAAAAAGGGGAATAAGCCCTGGTCTGTACATTAAAGGATGTCAAAACCAATTTCATTGCAGCGTTGATAGTATGATTTTTTAAACATGAGGAAAGTGAGCCTAGCTCTTCCTAAGTTGGTGAGAGCGGATGTATAATTCAGCCACTTTAGATCAAGTCCATATTGACGTGAATTTGGTCCCTATATATAACATCGAGTGTCATTCATAGTTGTCTATTACAAAATGTTTCCTGATATGAGATTAAATTTTCCACACGCCTAATTGTAGCTTCATACTGACTAGTGAGGTTATGGACTCAAATGCAAAGTTAAATCTCAGAAACTCTCCTTAGTAGCATCGATAAGGTAAAAATGTGCACAGCACAGCTATAATGCATCTCGCTCCATTGGACTCGTAAGAAGCTACTTTAGGCATGACAAACACAAGGTAGCTTAAGCTATTATAACTTCAGCAAGATAGCACATCTTTTACATTCATTGCTTCTATATTTATTATAAGGTTCTATGTGCTAGAGAGGTTGTTCACGATGAGAAATGGTCAAATGCTAAGGTACGAATCTCCACCATTACTAACATTTATATGTGTAGGTCTTATATAATGTCACCTTTTAAGCGTAGCACAACAGGTATTAGCATCCAAGAAACAGCTAGACAAACTAGAATGAATGACGCGTAAAGAGATGAGGTGTATTCATGGTACCATGGGAATATGAGGCAAACGGCAAGTCAAATGTACACCATTTTTCTGACGGAAGCATTTTTTCTGGCCGAAGAATGTACGGACGTGTTTCTTTGGCAGCATCCTTGGGGGCATGGTCGCTCTAGGATAGGGTAACTTGCTTGCACTGCGGCAGAACTAAACCCTAGTCGTTTTCCTGCTCGTTGTGATGAAGTAGCACTGGAGCCCTCTGCCTAGTCCCGCCTCCCTGCATTTTCGCGTTAGTTGGTTTCTTGTCCCATCGTTATTTTCAAACGAAGTGCAACAAGCTTTGGTCTATACTATGCTAGAACATCAGATGCATGAATGCTGAGAAGAGGTGTCTGGTGCTGCGTAATAAACTAAAGACAGGTCTAGCCAGCAATCGATGGCTGGTTAGTCCAACCCAGCCTCCGTCCGTAAATAGAATCTCGACCCCTCCCAGATCACTAACCAAAACAGGAAAAGAGCATCACTGCGGCCCGCACACATCCCCCGAACAGGTGTGTCACATGGCTCGTGTTGCCAGGTGTGCGGGCCACCTCTAACTCATGTGCCATCTCTCATCACCGACCCAGGTGCTAGTTGAAGGGTTTCGCAGCATAGTAAATCAAAATTTTCTACGGAAGCGAATAGAGGGAAAGCCAAGATCTAATCTAGAAGATGCAAACAACGAGAGAGATTGGATTAGATCTTCATACCCTTGAAGATTCGCACAGCGGAACGTTCGTCGGAACGTGTGTGATGTAGTCGTACTCGCTTCTCCTCCTTGCGATCCGATCCGATCTAGCACCACAAGTGGCGGTACCTCCGTGATATGCACACGTGCAGCACCTCGACGTCTCCTCCTTCCTCGGACCAGCAAGTAGGATGGAGAGATAGATTGGATCTACAACACGACGGCGTGGTGTATATGGTGGAGAATTTCTGCAGCAGGGCTTCGCCTACAAACAGTCGGGAGGGAGAGAGGAAGGGCAGCAGGGCAACTAGGGTTGGAGGAAGGTGTGTGGATAGGTGGGAGGGGGCGCACCAGCCCTCTCTATATAGAGGGGGGGGGGGGTGCGGCCAGCCCTTGCCTCTCCTCCAAGCCTATCTCTAGTTTAAACGATTTAAACTCTCCCTTATCTAGAAATTCTATCTCTAGTTTAAACGAGTTTAAACTTATCTAGAATCGGCTGGGCCCTATGGGGCCTTGTGCCCCTGGCCCAATGCGGCCAGGACACTCCCTCATAGGCCCATGCCCCCTCCCGGAAGGTGGGACCACGTTGGCCCCCTTCCGGAAGGTTCTAGAAGCTTCCGGTACAATACCGATTAATCCGGAACAATTCCGAACTCCAAAAACTGCACTGCCTTATATGAATCTTATTCTCCGGACCACTCCGGAACCTCTCGTGATGTCCCGGATCCCATCCGAGACTCCGAACAAAAATTCATAAACCAAGCATCCAATCTATCCTAGCGTCAAGACACGTTAAGTGTGTGACCCTGCGGGTTCGAGAATATGCAGACATGATCTTCTATCAATAATCAACAGCGGGGTCTGGGCACCCATATTGACTCCCACACATTCATTGATGATCATATCGGATGAACCACGATGCCAGGATTCAATCAATCCCATATATATATTCCCTTCGTCTCGCGATATTTTACTTGCCCGAGATTCGATCGTCGGTATCGTCATACCTAGTTCAATCTCGTTCACAGCAAGTACTTTACTCGTTCCGTAATCCGATATCACTTTGTGATTAACTCCTTAACCACATGCTTGCAAGCGGTGTTGATATCGATTACCGAGTGGGCCCGAAGTATATCTCTCCGACTTGGGAGGGACAAATTCCATCTCGATACATACAACCCAACAGATACTTTCCGATCACCTGAGAGACACCTTTATGATCACCCTCTCATAGGATGACGTTTGATGACCTCAAAGCTTTCTTCCGATACCAGGGAGTTGTATTATCTCATGGTCTAAGGAATACAATATTTGACATAAGAAAAGCTTCGCAAAGACGAACACGATGACACGATCTAATTTCTTCGCTTAGTTTGGGTCTGTCCACCATATCATTCTCCCAATGATATGATCTCATTATCAATTGACAACTCATGTCTATGGTTAGGAAACCTTAACCATCATTGATCAATGAGCTAGTCCATAGAGGCGTACTAGGGACACGGTGTTGTTCACAAACCACACAAGTATTAATGTTTCCGCTTAATACAATTCTAGCATGGAATATAAACTTTATCATGAACAAGAATTATAATAATAACATCTTTATTATTGCCTCTAGGGCATAATTCCAACAGTCTCCCACTTGCACTAGAGTCAATAATCTAGTTTACATTTGGCAACAATCTCACACCCATGGCACTGAGGTGCTGATCATGTTTTACACGTGGAAGAGGTTTAGTCAATGGATCTGCGACATTCAGATCTGTATGTACTTTGCTGATCTTCAGATCTCCATCTGCTATATAATCTCGGATTATATGAAACTTGCGGTTGATATGCTTGGTCTTTGGATGATATCTTGGTTCCTTAGCGAGTGCTATGGCGCCAGTGTTGTCACACAATATCTCCAGTGGGTCCAATGCACTTGGAACCACGCCAAGCTCAGTGATGAAGTTTTTTATCCAAACTCCTTCACTTGACGCTTCTGCAGCAGCCATGTATTCCGCTTCTACTGTAGATCCCGCGACCACGCTTTGCTTGCAGCTTCTCCAGCTCACAGCTCCTCCATTCAAAATATACACGTATCCTGTCTGAGATTTAGCATCATCCTTGTCGGTGTCAAAACTAGCATCGACGTAACCTTTTACGACGAGCTGTTCATCACCCCCATAGACTAAGAACATTTCTTTAGTCCTATTTAGGTACCTTAGGATGTTCTTCACGGCTGTCCAGTGTTCCACTCCTGGATCACTTTGATATCTGCTCGTCAAACTAAGAGCATTGGACACATCCGGTCTAGTACACAGCATGGCATACATGATGGAACCTATGGCCAAGGCATAAGGCACTTTGCTCATAGCTTCCCTATCATTTACCGTAGCTGGACACTGAGCCTTGCTCAATATCTTACCTGACAACATAGGCACTGAACCTTTCAATGCCTTATCCATTCTGAACCTTTTCAGAACTTTGTCTAGGTATGTACTCTGGCTTAAAGCTATCAGGCGTCTTTGTCTATCTCTATAGATTTTGATGCCCAATATATAAGCAGCTTCACCTAGGTCTTTCATTGAAAAACACTTGTTCAAATAACTCTTCACATCGTTAAGCATGTTGATGTCATTTCCGATAATCAATATGTCATCCACATATAGTACCAGAAACGTCACCGAGCTCCCACTCACTTTCTTGTAGATGCAAGCTTCGTAGCAATTTGGAACAAATAAAGCTCTTGATCACTTGATCAAAACGAAGGTTCCAACTCCGAGATGCTTGCTTCAGTCCATAAATGGAATGCTGAAGTTTGCATACTTTATCAGCATCCTTAGGATCGACAAAACCTTCGGGTTGCATCATATACAACTCTTCATCAATGTTGCCATTGAGGAAAGCAGTCTTGACATCCATTTGCCATATTTCATAATCATGAAATGCAGCAATTGCTAATAAAATCCGAATGGACTTAAACATCACTACGGGAGAGAAAGTCTCATCGTAGTCAACACCTTGAACTTGTCGAAAACCTTTCGCAACAAGCCATGCTTTATAGATGGTAACATTACCATCCGCGTCCGTTTTCTTCTTGAAGATCCATTTGCACTCAACGGCCTTTCGGTCGCTAGGAGGGTCCACCAAAGTCCATACTTGGTTTTCTCTCATGGATCCCAATTCGGATTTCATGGCTTCTAGCCATTTCTCAGAGTCTGGGCTCATCATCGCTTCCTCATAGTTCGTAGGTTCACTGTCTTCTACTAACAAGACTGTCAAGACAGGGTTGCCGTACCACTCAGGAGGGGAACGCGACCTTGTCGACCTGCGACGTTCAGTAGCAGCATCGTCCGAAGCTTCATGATCATTGTCATTAGCTTCCTCTATTGTTGGTGCAGGCGGCACTGGAACAATTTCAGGTGCTGCGCTACTCTCCAATTCAAGAGAAGGTTCAATAACCTCGTCTAGCTCTACTTTCCTCCCACTCACTTCTTTCGAGAGAAACTCCTTCTCAAGAAAGGAACCGTTCTTTGCGACAAACACTTTGCCTTCGGTTCTGTGATAGAAGGTATACCCAATAGTTTCTTTAGGGTATCCTATGAAGAGGCATTTCTCCGCTTTGGGTTCGAGCTTGTCCGGCATCAACTTTTTGACGTAAGCTTCGCATCCCCAAACTTTAAGAAACGACAACTTAGGTTTAGCACCAAACCACAGTTCATACGGTGTCGTCTCAACGGATTTAGATGGAGCCCTATTTAAAGTGAATGCAGCGGTTTCTAATGCATAACCCCAAAATGATAACGGCAAATCAGTAAGAGACATCATCGATCGGACCATATCTAATAGGGTTCGATTCCGGCGTTCAGACACACCATTGCGCTGTGGTGTTCCGGGTGGCGTGAGTTGTGAAACGATTCCACTTGCTCTGAGATGCGTGAGAAAATCATAACTCAAATATTCGCCCCCACGATCGGATCGTAGAAACTTAATCTTTCTGTTACGATGGTTCTCCACTTCATTCTGAAATTCTTTGAACTTTTCAAACGTTTCAGATTTATGTTTCATTAAATAGATATACCCATATCTACTTAAGTCATCGGTAAAAGTGAAAAAATAGCGATATCCACCGCGCGTCGAAACACTCATCGGTCCGCATACATCGGTATGTATGATTTCCAACAAGTCCGTTGCTCGCTCCATCATACCGGAGAACGGGGTTTTGATCATCTTGCCCATGAGGCATGGTTCGCATGTGTCAAATGATTCAAAATCAAGAGACTCCAAAAGTCCATCAGAATGGAGTTTCTTCATGCGCTTTACACCAATATGACCTAGACGACAGTGCCACAAATAAGTAGTATTATCACTATCTACTTTGCATCTCTTAGCCTCAATGTTATGGATGTGTGTTTCATCCCTTTCGAGATTCAGAGGAAATAAACCATTCACAGTAGGTGCATGACCATAAAAGATGTTACTCATATAAATAGAACAACCATTATTCTCCGATTTAAATGAATAACCGTCTTGCAATAAACACGATCCAGAAATAATGTTCATGCTCAACGCAGGCACATAATAACATTTATTAAGGTTTAAAACTAATCCCGAAGGTAAAACTAAGGAGAGCGTGCCGACGGCCATCACATCAACTCTTGATCCGTTGCCAACGCGCATCGTCACCTCATCCCTCGCAAGCCGCCGTCTATTCCGTAGCTCCTGTTTCGAGTTACAAATATTAGCAACCGAACCAGTATCAAATACCCAGGCACTACAACGAGGGCTAGTAAGGAAAACATCAATAACATGTATATCAAATATACCTTTGATGGTGCCAGCCTTCTTGTCCGCTAAGTACTTCGGACAGTTGCGCTTCCAGTGACCCTTGTCCTTGCAATAGAAGCACTCAGTTTCCGGCTTGGGTCCAGACTTGAGCTTCTTCTCAGCAGGGGCAACGCGTTTGCCGCCTCCTTTCTTGAAGGGCTTCTTTGCACCCTTACCTTTCTTAAAGGAGGGCTTGTTGACCATCAACACATGATTATCCTTCTTGATGTCCACCTCCGCAGCTTTCAGCTTTGCGAAGAGCTCGGTGATCGTATCAGTGGAACCAATCTGATTATGAGTCACTACAAAACTTTTGTAGCTGGGAGGGAGTGATTGCAGAACCCTGTCAATCTTGAGCTCCTCTGGAATCTTGTAGTCCAGTTGCTCAAGGCGTTGAGTGTAGCCCGACATCTTAATGGCGTGCTCACTAACGGAACTCCCTTCCTCCATCTTGCAGTTAAAGAACTTCTCGGAGATCTCATATCTCTCAGAACGGGCCTGAGTCTGAAACATGGTTTTCAACTCTTCGAGAATCTCAAAGGGCCCGGGATAGTTTTCAAAACGATTTTGAAGTTCCGGTTCCATAGCAAACAACATGGTGCTCTTAATCACACCATAATCATCTTTGCGCGACTGATAGACAACTTTCTCATCAGCCGGCGCAGTTGCAGCAGGGGGGTCACCTAACGCTTTCCCAAGGACATAGTCCTTTTGTCCGCCAGAGAGAATGATTCTTAGATTGCGGAACCAATTGGTGAAGTTAGACCCATTGTTCTTAAGCTTTTCTTTCTCAGCAAAAACGTTGAAGTTGAAGTTGGACTTAGCCATTTGATCTACAATATTTGCAAGTACAAATTAGACTATGTTCATGATAACTAGTTCAACTTTTAATCAAATTACTAGATGAACTCCCACTAAATTCAACATCCCTCAAGTTGTTTAGTGAACACGATCCAAATTCACCACACCTAATCCGATCTTCACGAGAAGAGATGTGGTTTCAATGGTGGACAACGAAGTGTCGATCATATCATTCATATGACTCATGCTTAACCTTTCGGTTCATGTGTTCCGAGGCCATGTCTGTACATGCTAGGCTCGTCAAGTTAGACCCAAGTATTTCCGCGTGTGCAAAACTGGCTTGCACCCGTTGTATGTGAACGTAGAGTCTATAGCACCCGATCATCACGTGATGCTTGGACACGACGAACTTTCGCAACGGTGCATACTTGGGGAGAACACAGTTTTTATCATGATCTTTAAGTGAGGAATCATCTTATAATGCTACCGTCGCGATCTAAGCATAATAAGATACATAAAAGGATAAACATCACATGCATATAACTTTATGTGACATGGTATAGCCAATCTTTGCGCAATGATCTCCATCTTGTGCGTTCCGGCATGATCTCCATCACTTCACCATGATTGCCTCCACCACGAATAGCAACTACAACTATTGCTAACTACTTAGCGATAAAGCAAAGCTATTACATGGCGTATAAGAAGTTGACTCGCAGGTCATACACAATTATAAAGACAACCATATGGCTCATGCCGGTTGTGAACTCATCGACATGCAAGTCGTGAAACATTACAAAACATGATCATCGCATACAATATACACATCACATCTTGGGCCATACCATATCACAGAAAACACTCCCTGCAAAAACAAGTTAGACGCCTCTACTTTGTTGTTGCATGTTTTACGTGGCTTATGGGAGTAGATGCTAAGAACGATTCTTACCTACGGAAAGCCACAACGGTGATATTATGGTTGCCAAACTCCGGTGTTAATCTCATGACAACTATAGTGAGAGAAACTGACATCCACCAGCCGCATGTGTGGTACAAGCCACACGTCAAGTGCGGAGCCGGTCTCGCGAACGACGTCGCGTAAGGTTGGCCTGGACCGCTTCAATCTCACTATCCCGCGCCATAAGAAGAACACAAACAAGAGGCTTGCAACAGAAAACATCAACGCCCGCAACAACCATGTTGCGTTCTACTCGTGAAACACATCTACGCATAGATCTAGCTCTGATACCACTGAAGGGTTTCGCAGCATAGTAAATCAAAATTTTCTACGGAAGCGAACAGAGGGAAAGCCAAGATCTAATCTAGGAGATGCAAACAACGAGAGAGATTGGATTAGATCTTCATACCCTTGAAGATTCACACAGCGGAACGTTCGTCGGAACGTGGGTGATGTAGTCGTACTCGCTTCTCCTCCTCGCGATCCGATCCGATCTAGCACCACAAGTGGCGGTACCTCCATGAGATGCACACGTGCAGCACCTCGACGTCTCCTCCTTCCTCGGACCAGCAAGTAGGATGGAGAGATAGATTGGATCTACAACACGACGGCGTGGTGTATATGGTGGAGAATTTCTGCAGCAGGGCTTCGCCTACAAACAGTCGGGAGGGAGAGAGGAAGGGCAGCAGGGCAACTAGGGTTGGAGGAAGGTGTGTGGATAGGTGGGAGGGGGCGCACCAGCCCTCTATATCTAGAGGGGGGTGCGGCCAGCCCTTGCCTCTCCTCCAAGCCTATCTCTAGTTTAAACGATTTAAACTCTCCCTTATCTAGAAATTCTATCTCTAGTTTAAACGAGTTTAAACTTATCTAGAATCGGCTGGGCCCTATGGGGACTTGTGCCCCTGGCCCAATGCGGCCAGGACACTCCCTCATAGGCCCATGCCCCCTCCCGGAAGGTGGGACCACGTTGGCCCCCTTCCGGAAGGTTCTAGAAGCTTCCGGTACAATACCGATTAATCCGGAACAATTCCGAACTCCAAAAACTGCACTGCCTTATATGAATCTTATTCTCCGGACCACTCCGGAACCTCTCGTGATGTCCCGGATCCCATCCGAGACTCCGAACAAAAATTCATAAACCAAGCATCCAATCTATCCTAGCGTCGAGACACGTTAAGTGTGTGACCCTGCGGGTTCGAGAATATGCAGACATGATCTTCTATCAATAATCAACAGCGGGGTCTGGGCACCCATATTGACTCCCACACATTCATCGATGATCATATCGGATGAACCACGATGCCAGGATTCAATCAATCCCATATATATTCCCTTCGTCTCGCGATATTTTACTTGCCCGAGATTCGATCGTCGGTATCGTCATACCTAGTTCAATCTCGTTCACAGCAAGTACTTTACTCGTTCCGTAATCTGATATCACTTTGTGATTAACTCCTTAACCACATGCTTGCAAGCGGTGTTGATATCGATTACTGAGTGGGCCCGAAGTATATCTCTCCGACTTGGGAGGGACAAATTCCATCTCGATACATACAACCCAACAGATACTTTCCGATCACCTGAGAGACACCTTTATGATCACCCTCTCATAGGATGACGTTTGATGACCTCAAAGCTTTAGTCCGATACCAGGGAGTTGTATTATCTCATGGTCTAAGGAATACAATATTTGACATAAGAAAAGCTTCGCAAAGACGAACACGATGACACAATCTAATTGCTTCGCTTAGTTTGGGTCGGTCCACCATATCATTCTCCCAATGATATGATCTCATTATCAATTGATAACTCATGTCTATGGTTAGGAAACCTTAACCATCATTGATCAATGAGCTAGTCCATAGAGGCGTACTAGGGACACGGTGTTGTTCACAAACCACACAAGTATTAATGTTTCCGCTTAATACAATTCTAGCATGGAATATAAACTTTATCATGAACAAGAATTATAATAATAACATCTTTATTATTGCCTCTAGGGCATAATTCCAACACTAGTTTGCTTTTCTTCCTTCTCTATGCATCCTTTCATCTCCTCCAGAATCACCATTGATCTGTACCTCTTTAGGCTCCCATGAACTCCATGTGATCAAGAAAAAGAGTAACCCCCTTCTCCATCATTTAGACCTAAAAATCAGGCAAAAGGCTCCTTGTTTCAGATCCATCAAAATCTGGGTAGGTGTAATAACCCAAGTCATCGAACAAACCTATATAAACTGAACAACAACCTAGAAATCATGAAGATCAACTTAGGTGAACCTAAAACAACAACCTAGATGACCATAGGCAGGAACCTAGATATTGTTTTAAGGTACCGTGTCATAAAAACAAGAACTAGTAGATCCTAGTAAACTTGTTTAGATTTAAAAAATCCTTGGTCCATATGAAACAACTCTCTCAAACAGCTTGTATGAATTGCAGGGGACAAAAATATGTCACAAAAAAGTTTCAAAACATCATGGTAGGGTTTCAGACACTAACATGATGTTTTTTAAAAACAATATAGAAAGTGGTACCTACCGCAACTTATGTAAGTCCTTGAACCAACAAAGTACATACCTGTAGAAAAGCAGGTGTGCATTTGAGAACGACGTTCAAAAATCATCAACCTATATATCCTAGTCATTGGAAAACATAGATGACAAACTTTATCCTTATGGGGTCGAAGCAGAACAATAACTACATGCTAAGATCAGATGGCACCATTAGCATGCCTCCCCCCATGACCACTCTATTATTAGATACTTTTGTGCATATAATATGAGCTTGTGCAACTCGTTTTCCTCACAGGATTGCGCTTAGTCATCTTGCTCATGAGATTTTTGTTGGTTCATCCGTGATTTCCTATGTACATACACTATCAACTTAGTTGCAACTTACAGAGGCAAAAAAAAACTTAATATAAAGAACTAAGTACATTATCATGGATTTGGATGATTGCTAAGTTAGAAAAATCAACAACCCACTGCATCCATGTATACACAAAATCGACTTGATAAATAACATTATGCAACCTAACAGGCACACTTCTTTTTAGCTTCTAGACTGACTTCGAGGTGGTGGGCAGCTGAAGCTTAAAAGAAGTGTGCAGGTGTTGGTCTGCTTATTTCTACCGTGAAGCCAACTTTGCATGCAATTCCAGAAACCAGCGACGAGCAGCTTCCCGAGCTTTCATGCTCAGAGCCCGAACCGGTATATTGAATCACCCCTCCCATTCAATTTTATTTACAGTTGACTGCCACTGCACCAAAGCGTTACTCTTTGCCCATCTAGAAAAACAAAGGACCGTAGCCTTTGTGGACATGAAACGATGGGTTCTCCAAACACGTCTTTGCCTAATTGAGAACTGTTTGGTTAAATACTATTTTCCTAATTCTTCTAATCAATATATTCCCGTTCATGAATGATCAGGACACAAAGAGGTTTCTTTTATTTTGGCATGTACTATGATACTATGTTTCTATTATCATCTGACTTTTCACAATTTCTTTATTCATTAAAAACTAGCATATGTACGGTATCATCACTTATTTAGGACACATATATCTAATTTAGGGGCATTACAGAGATTTCACAATTCAACACATTAAATAAGCCAAATTTTTAGAAGCCCAAAAGAAGTCTCTCGTACGGTTTCTAGTAGCTTCTTTCCACCACAGTTTCTTCCCACCGTTTTCCATAAGCCGGTTTATGCATAAGCAGGAGCCCAAAAGAAGTCGTCCTAAGATGTCTAGGTAACTTGACAAGGGGGCAGTGAGTGGCTAAAACACATATAGATATCAATCTAGTTTTGCAACAGGAATCGGACACCCCAAACACCATTATGATCCTTGGGTATGCAACTTCATAAGCAAAGAAAAAACAACTAAGATCACTGGATATGTAACTTAATAAGTGAAGGAAAAAACAGCTAAGATCTCTGGATATGTGACTCGATAAGCTTATAAAAAGGGACTAATGATCCCTAGATATGCAACTTAATAAGCGGACAAAAATCGACTATGGTCCTTGGATATGCAACTTAATGAGTGGACAAAAATAACTAAAATCCTTGGACATGTAACTTAAAATAAGAATACAAAAGAAACTAGGATCATTGAGTATGCAACTTAATGAGCACAAAATTCAACTAAGACCCCCTAGATATGCAACTTAATAAGCTTGAAAAAAGGAATTAAGGTCACTGTATATGCAACTTATTAAGAAGGCAAAAAACGGCTAAGATCCCTATATATACAATTTAATAATTATACAAAAGTAAATATGGTCCGAGGCCTAGTGCAAAACTTTGAAATGGGGCCCTAAATAAATAGATCTAATGAACAATGGTGATTTATAGATCATAATTTATTTATTTTTAAACTCTTATGTAAACTATTGATGCTTTCTACCAGATTTACAGAAGCATAATCAAATATTGAAACACCAGATGTGTAGATTAAAAAAACAAAGTTTAGAAGATCACACATCAACATGATGTGCTAGTAACTCACATGGTCAGAACTCACCTAATTCAGCTAGTATTCAGGAGCTTCACTTGGTGGTTTCCCTTCAGATTTGGTCGAGATGCATGCCCACAGCGCCCCATGATGCACACATGCAGGCCTATGATTTTGGATCTGTACCAGATCGATAGAGTCCATTGTAATCTCTCTCACAACCTCACACATACATGTATTGCTATATATACTATACTCGTCACAATGAAATTAATCAAGTGTGCAATTCTCCAATTCATGTTTTCTACCGGGGCACTCACCTGATAACTGCTACTTCTGCGCGCGGGAGGACCGAGCCGGTGACCCGATGGCCAGTGATCGGGCACAGGCCGCGGTTGCGAGCTCCCCACGGACGAACAGATGAAGTCACCAAGACGAACCACTAACCTGGTCAATGATCACTTCGGTAATCGCTTAAAGCAGCGGCCTCGAATCGCTCCCATGCTTCATGCTTAATCTAATACAGGGAACTCGCCAAAAAAACGCGAAGAAAGAGCTATTTACGTTATGATGCTAAAGGCCTATGCTCTAAATCGGGCCCTCTGAAAATTCAGGGCCCAGTGCGGCCGCACAGCCTGCACACCCATGGGCCCAACCCTGGTAACTAAGATCCATTGATATAGAACTTTATAAGCATATAAAAGGAACTAAGAGCCATAGGGACCCGATCTATGAGTGAAGTTTCTAGTGTATCAATTTTATTAGATTAGGTTTAGTGTTTTGCTAGCCATCTTCGCCTCAGTGGAGGTGGCATTATCTACAATATGCGATCTTCGGTCATTCGTTCGACAACGAGATCTCTTTCGCGATGTCAATGGTGATGTTGGAAGATTAAAGCTCTCTAGGTACGAGTTTTCAAATCTTGCTTCACCAGATCTATTTTGGAGTTTTCTCATGGCTGTAGTGAGGTTTGTCCTTGCAATATTTGTCTCGGCGGCTACGTCCTTGGCAATGATGATATCTACTATCGGTTTATCAGCGATATTGATCAGGCTGTTCGGTTATTATTTCCTAAAATATTGGTGTTGGTACTCTTGCCAATGTTGGTTAATTACTTTAATGGCTGTGCGCGTGCACACAGTCTTGGCATTGCGGTGCAAATTAAAATTACGGAAGAACCAACATTTTTATTTACAGTGGTTTGGTTTATATGTCAGTTTAGTTTGGCTGCCTTCAGGAAAGTACAAGATTTTTTCATAGAAGAAGAAAGACTATGAAGACCTCGAAGATATGCTATTTTCTTTTAGACTTTATTTTGTAATCGTCGGATTCAGCTCATGTATCTCTACCATATACTATTTGCTTCTATTAATATAATATGATATTGATTGTCAAAAAAAGACCCCCTGGATATATGCAACTAAGAAGCAGATAAAAAATGCATGTGGTGTGTGTTTGCTAAGGTCTAGCATGATCCTGATCTTGCGAGCTGATGATTGCATCATGCAAAACAAAACCTAAAAGGCCCCCTAACACCTTATATAAAAAAATAGTACGTAAGCAACTTAGCAAAGTATCACTTAAGTAAAAAAAAGGTAAGAAACTTGTATCAAAAGTCATGGCCAGTGAAAAAGTTAACTATAAAATGACGGTAGACAAACAAAAAACTCTAGGAGACTCTTTTAGACCAACCAAGCATATAACATGAGGTAATTTTAGTTGCAATGGCTGAAGTAAAACTTATCATTGTGGATGATTGTCTGGTCAGATAATAACGACAACCTCTAAGTCCATGATGTGTAAGAAACAACTTAAAATTGATCATTAAGTAACTTACCAGAGGGTGGCTGATCAACTTAAATAGATGGATAATTAACTAGTGAAACAAATCAATAAATCCTACACCATGGCACTCCTAATATGTGAAATTAGTTAGCTTCCTGGCACAAAAATAGAATAACATTTTCATAGTTTGGGAAAGTCATAGTAGCAAACAATCCATTAGTCCTAGTTTCCTAACTGGGACTACGGAATCGGGACTAAAGGGCCCCCTTTAGTCATGCTCATAGCTAGCCCTATAGTACACAGCTTCAGAGTCGTCTTCGTCTTCGTCTTTGTCATCGTCGTCGTTGCTAGGCACACGTCGTCGTCAGAATTGCCCAGCATGTGGTGTCCATTGTTATGAGAGGGGAAGGTGAGGATGTGTGTGGATGACCATGGCAGTCGGCCTAGATATAGGGGTAAATAACGGGAAAAATAGCGGGAAGCAGAGAAAATGGAGGGAAAGCATGGCGTATGGATTGACAACTCTAAGAATGGCGGGAAATATCTTTAGTCTCGGTTATTGCCTCCAATCGGGACTAAAGGCCCCTGAAATAGTTATTCAAACAAAAATATGGACACATGATGCAAACAGATGTATGGATGATATATTCTCATGCTTATTATTTTTATGATAATAATATACATGTTATTTGTATTATTTGGATTTATATAATAGGAGATATGAATTTCCAAAGTTTTCTAATTGATTTGAGTTATAAAAAATAAGTAAATTATAAAAAACCCTCTATTTTAGAAAAAAATAATTTTTTTTGGATTAGTTATTCAAATTCAAACACTTTTCATGTTGAAAGTTTTTGTCAAATTCAAAAATATGAAAAAATAGTGATTGCATTTTGATTTCAAGATGACACAATTGATACATGATGCAAACAGATGTATGAATGATATATTCAGATTCATTATATTTTTTGATAATAATAGACATATTATTTGTATTATTTGGATTTGTATAATAGGAGATATAAATTTCCAAAGTTTTATAATTGATTTGAATTATCAAAAGTAAAAAATAAGAAAGTTTACAAAAAACCCTCTAGTCCTGGGTCGTGGCTTAACTTGGGACTAGAGGGGGGCTTGCGCGCGAAACTGAAGCGGCCGAAAAACCTCTAGTCCTAGGTCAGGACCGGACCCGGGACTAGAGGGGACGCCTTTAGTCCTGGGCCATTTCACCTCCCGGGACTAAAGGGTCTCTAGTCCCGGGTTGTGACTTGACCCGGGACTAGAGGGGGGCGGAGGGTCCTATATAAGCGCGCGCCCTCCCTACACCACGCCCACCCAGCACCTGCAAATCGAGGAAGATGAAGGCTGAACGACGCAGAGAACGGGGAGATGCTGCCCGATTCCCGCGCCGCGCCCACGTCTCCGGCCGCCTCGCCGTGCCGCGTGTCGTCGCGCCGCTCGCCGTGTGTTGCCGCACCGCCGCGTAGCCGCTGCTCAGCCGCCTCGCCACGCGCGCTCGCCGCCGCACCCTCGCCTCGCCGCTGACCTTGCCGCCGCCCTCGATCGCGCCCTCCTCCGGCCGACCGCGTGCGTGTCGCCACGGTAGTAATTTATCTGTTTAGTGTAGGAAATTTTGTTTAGTCTAGAACATTTATTTGTTTAGTGTAGAACACTTATTTGGTAGAAATATTATTTGTTTAGTGTAGAAAATTTTGTTTAGTGTAGAAATTTTATTTGTTTAGTGTAGAAATTTTATTTGGTAGAAATTTTATTTGTTTAGTATAGAAAATTTTGTTTAGTGCAGAAATTTTATTTGTTTAGTGTAGAAATTTTATTTGTTTATTGTAGAAATTTTATTTGGTAGAAATTTTATTTGTTTAGTGTAGAAATTTTATTTGGTAGAAATATGTTAGTAGTAATATTTGTTAGAGTAATATTTATTTGATAGAATGCTTATTCAATTAAATATAGCAATGCACTTATATTGCAATGTATTAAAAAAGGGTCACCCTTTTATGTAGATATTACTCATATCTACATAAAAAGGTATTTTTGCTCATATCTGCATAAAAAGGTGACCCTTTTTAGTACATTGCTCATTTCTTACTATTTTTTCTAACTTGTTTATCTTTCTTTCTGGAATAGTTAAGTCATGGACGATCGCAGGGGTAAAGATCTTCTTCATGGCATGATAAGAGGTGAAATTCCTCTTATTACTACCAGCAAAGATATCGAGCTCGAGGAAGAGATATCCTCATATTTGAATCCATCTGATGATGGACTAGAGAAAGACCTGATGTCTGAAGGGCAAGAACGTATGGACGAAGGGCAAACAAACAACAATGATGGCCCCTCGACAGCATACGACGAGGTATATATATATTAAGCCTCGTGTGACTTCTATGCATTAATTGATCTAGATATATCTATATATATTAATCACTCTTTCTTCTTCTTTTAGCCCATCAGATTGAAGCAATCGACAACTAGAACGAAACGAGGCCTGAACAAAAATTTGGATGGTAATCAAACGTTCACCATCGATAAAATAGATGATAATGGAGAACTGATTGATCCAGAAAAGCACCGGAGGATGTCTACAAGTCAATGCGGGGTGATTGTTAGGGACAACCTCCCGATCACCATTCAAATAGAATAAGTCAAAGAAACCAGGTGAAGAATCCAACAGTTATGTCACCGATGATGCCAAAGATGACCTTTGGTAGAAGCTCATAGCACATTTCATACTACCTCCAGAGTATGAAGAATTCGAGGCAGATGGTACTACCCCAAGGCCGGGTGGGCTTGAAAGAAGAGAAAAAGTCAAGGAGTGGGCTCTAATTAAGATGGCCGAACTATTTTGGAACCACAAGAAAGGTTTATACGCAAAGTTTGTCGCGAAAAAGAAAACTCCAGACTTCAAAGGAGCATACGAGAAGTTGAGAGAACAGTGGACCTATTTTGTAAAGTACAAGCTATCTTCTGTAGCCAAGGCAAAATCAGAAAATAATGCGTTAAATGATGCCAAAAAGAAATACCACCATAAAATAGGGACAGTTGGCTACAAGAGTGTCGTGCCTAAGTGAGAAACTATGGAGCAGGACATGAGGAATAGAGGATCACTCCCGGTATAGATGGATGGGCCGAGATGTCAAAGCATTAGTGGTATGGGCACGGGGGATCGTTGGACCCAGAAACAGGGAAGAAATTTTTTCAAGAAAAAATCTAAAACCCTCCGGAGAACTTGTTAAAGCAATGGCCGAAGCTCAATTGGGATTGTTCTAGCCCGAGAGAGAGAACGACGAGATGAAATGCGCCCTCGGGGAATGCTGAAAAACCTAGACGAACACGAGGCAAAGGCGCCGGTGTTACGTAGAAGAAAGGGTTTCCCCAGTACGATGACAGTTACAGAAGCCGTCAGAGAAAGAAGGACCGGGAGGCAGACCGGATCAGAAATATAGACGATGATCTAGCTAGGATGAAGAAGCTGATGGAATAACTTAGCCAAAGGTCATCTTCTCAGCCATGGGCTAATGATCCTACATTGGATCTTAGCCAACGAAGAAGCAGCGTGGCTTCCACGGAGGTCCGGGATGATGATCAAGCACTGCTGTATGATGCACCGGCTCCTCTCTACCCCGTGGATGATGTCAGAGAGATGACACAATGTGAGCTACATCAGCCAATGAACAACATGTCCTTTAAGGTGGCGATCGACACTGCTTTACCTTGTCTACCTAGGGCACTCCACCATTCACTTCCGATTCCGCCTGGCTATGCTCGTGTCATGGTGGATGACCTAGTGGAGGATTTTGCGAACCTAGAGATTTGCATCGCTATGCCTGAAGGCCTTAGGAAACTAGGAGATGTCAAGCGCAACATCATTCTATGGAAGAAGAAGTACATCAAGTTTCTAGGATCGGCGCCAAGGCCACTGATTCCAAGGAATCCAAGTACACCCCACCCCGATGATTGTTAACCTCTAAGTCCACCCTGCCCCGATGATCGTCAACCTACAAGTCCACCCCACCCCGATGTCGATCGCCGCAGCACGAGTACATCAACTCGATCTCCACCTCCGAACAATACTCGATCTCTACCTTTGCCTTCGCTTCCATGTAATACTACCTCATTAAAAAATGTAAGGTCGCCGCTCCCCCGCGCCTCACTCAGAAGAAAGGAAAAACGACGAAGATAGTCGACATCCCACCGACTCTTCCCAAGAGACCTTATGACAAGGCTAATGAGGAAAATGCCGCAGATGTGGATGCCCAAGTTAAGGCTTTTTTTGCACCCAAAAAGCCTGAGCCAAATCTGGTATTTGATGAAAAACCCAAAAAGTAGGCTAAGTCCTTTCTTGAGCAACCATCCCAAATATCGATGAATCTGGAATCACACTATGATCGCGAAATTATTAAGCAAGCAAAGCAAAAAAGAATAATAAGTGCAAAAAGCGGGAAACAAGTTACCCAGATCGGACAACAGAGATTCAATCGTCCCCCCCCCCCGCTCAAAGTGATTTTAGATACCGATAAGGCCTTTAGAGCAAAAATTAATAATGACATGCAAATAATGGACCCCAGAGCCAGGGCTGCTGCTGCACTAATGGGCATCACTGTAGCGAAGTCCAAAGAACTTGCTACCAACGCAAGTATGTCTCTTGGTCAATTTTTAGACTATGAAGATATGCCAGTGGGTCAGATAGTACGGCAGTATGTCAAAGGGGAGCCTCTAGCCAGTCATCAGGAGCTCACACGTCTATCAACGCATATGCGAAATCTGCATGATTAGTACACTGTGCAAACAAAAAAGTCACCAGAAAAAATGATTTTCGGTGGACGTTAGAAAGGAGCATCACTTCAAAGAGTACTCGATACAGATTCAAATGACCGAACTATTTCAGTTATACAATCAGCGCGCCCTCGATAAATCTATACTCGGTTGCTATTGTATGTAAGTTATTTTTTTTAATTAAGTCTCTAGATCAGCTCATTCATTGCATGTAATATATTATCTGTATATCCTTTTGTACGGTATTATATTCTTTAGAATGAAGATGCTTGAATGCAAAAGAGTTAGAAGATATGACGCTGGGTTTATTGACCCATATACCATTAATGAATATACGTTACACAATCACCCCAAGGACGTGGAGAAAGACCTGTGCAGGTTTTTAATCAAGCATAATCACGTCAAGAAAATACTATTTTCTTACAACTTCAAGTGAGTATTTCTATCTTGTATACATTCTTTTTTAAGTGTAACTGATGAGTTGTGTATGTATGCTTATGTAAACGTCTGCAGGTTCCACTGTATCTTGCTAAACATTTAAGTTGATAAGTCTCTATTTGAAGTCCACGACTCATTAAGTTAGGACCAAGAGCAGTGGAGCGACATAAAAGCAATGCTACATAAGTAATTTCAATCATTATCGCATTATATCAGCCTCTTTCATTCATTTCCTGATATCAAGTAACTAATAACTCATTTGTTCATTTTCTTTGCCGAGCAGGTGTTAGACACGGTTCAAACAGAAAATAGATGGTCCATTCAAAGATGAGCTAACTTATAAAACGGTGAAGGGCTTGCAGCAGCCACCGGGGACTTATTTATGTGGATTCTACGTCTACGAGCACATTCGTGAGTCTACGAGCACATTCGTGAGTTGGCCGAAGCATGTGCAGACTTGTAAAGATTCTCTTTGGTTAGTATCCTTCATGGCATGGTATATCCATGATTGTTGTTTCATTGCTATTTGCTGGGACGGAGGGAGTCCATGGATAAAGCTCGATGAACTCAATTTTTTGATGTGTTCTAGCGGTAACATCGGTTTAACACTTTATAATGTTGGACATCTTGAAAAGGTATCCTTCTGAGGTGTTGGTTTATTACTTAAATTTGTTTTTAACTATTGAAATATACGATTGATCATTTTAACTACTTCAGGCACCGAAGGCATTAGAACTATGTTGTCAAGCAACATGGGCACACGCCAAACTTTTTTACTGTAGACTATCAGGAAGAATGGAAGGCCACATCATTACTGAGGATCTTCCAAAGGATACACTGAAGAATATCATTACATATGCTTTTGCAAGGATAGCAAAGATGGTTGACATTCTCCATAGATGTGGCTCAACAGTGATACACGATGTTGTTGTGAAGAGCATGTCTGAATTGTTGGCTTATGGTGGCACATTTGATTATCCCAAGAGCTATTTGGTTCTGATCAAGTTATGGGTGAAGGTATTGGCATAAAAAACTATAGAAACAATCGCGGTTAAAACACTTTGTTATATGGTTTCTTTTATTTTCTTATGCAAACTTTAGATAACAGTTAAAGATTTTGAGAAAAAACATGTGGATAATGCTCCACTTCTTTATCACTCTCTTATGGGTTGCCCGTCTCCCTTGCCAAAGAAGACAATTGGCTTAATCTTAGAGCATGTATAGGATTATATTTTGTTAAGATCAATATCAATGGTGTATCTGTATTTTGATCTCATTCTGATGCAAAGTGCTTTGGACGTGCATTGTTTTTTGCAGGAATTATTAGCATATGGAGCAATGGAGTCTCGTGCCGCCATGCTCTGTGCAAATATGCAAAATAGGATTATAGATATTCTCTTTAATGAAATATATTGTTCAAAAGAATATTATCTTGACAGATCAAAGATGTTACTCCCTCCGTCCCAAAATATAAGGCGCCTAAGAATTAGTTAAAATTGAAATCTTACTAACTTTGAGAAAATATTTAAGAAAAAATATCTACATCTACAATATGAAATGGAAACATTAGTAAAATATACTTTATGGTGAATCTATTGATATTAATTTCATATTATAAATATTCATATTTCTATGTATAAATTTGGTCAAACTTTGAAAACGTTGACTTTTAACTAATCTTTAGGCGCCTTATATTTTGTGACAGAGGGAATAGTTAGGAAGGCATGTACACTCTGTGCATATGGGGTGCAAAACATAAGCAGCTGTCTTAAGTCCTTGTCTGAAGCCATATCTTTACTGGTGAGCCCCCCACTCCCCTTCCTGTCATGTTTTCTTATGTATAATAGAAGGGAGATCTAAGATCCATTTTCATCCCTTGAACTTGCGAGACGTCTTATTGGATTCATCTCAAGGCAATGCGATTGTGATCCATGAATTGACTATTGCATACTACTTGCATACACAATGTGCCCAAGAAGCCAATCATGACGACAAGGTAATTGCTTCATATGAATTGCTTGTGTATTCACTTTTGTATTACCTATAGCATGCCTTCACTTCGATTTCTCATGGTTATTTGTTTCTTCAAACAGGTAATCTTTGAGAATAGGAGTGCTGAACAGGTAATTTTAGAATGCTAGGAGTGATGTTGGCTTGTGGTCAAAGATGGGTACTTTTGCATCATTGTTCTCATGGTGTTATCTTTCAGCAGTCATCACAAACTATTGTACCACTTCTTTGTTCTATAGTTGATTTGCTGGCGATGAAGGTAAGGCCATGCTAAAACTTATTAGGTCGGATAATATGCAGCTGCTGGCCTTTAGCAAGATAATCATGTGTTTTTACTTTATACTAGGGCTTCTTTGAGCTTCATTTTGAGCTATGAAAGCTTATGATAATGATATGGAAGGAAGAAAGCTTACCCCTAGAATAGTTATTCTCCATGTTATTTATCAACGGGCGCCTTAATCAAGCATGCTGTCATCTCCCAATGGACCAGAAACTTGTTTCTTATATGGCACATCATCTTGGTGTTGATTGACATAGTTGGATATTTTGGAGAAACTGTTTCAAAGGAGATTATCCTTCCCTTATCATCTTTCTTCAGCGGTTGTGGCCTATTGATTTCTTTTCTCAATCATGCGAACACTGCATTGGAAATGAGTTTGGTTTCAGTGGTAGTGTTGATGAGATTGATAAAGTTGCATCATCTCTATCTTTTGAAGTAAGCTCTTTTACTTACATGGTGGTAACGTAGTATGTATGGTATTTTTGTTTTTTATGCATCTTGTATTGTTTGATTTTGCAGATTCCATCGAGTAGTCAATCAACATATCTGGCTGGCTCTATATACTATGATTTGTCAGAAAGACTTCTGTCAAGTGGACAACTTCTCCAAGTAATTGGCTTCAGTTATTATGAAACTTGTTTGACTGGAGCTGGTTTATAGTTTAGCCTCCCTGTAATTGAAACACCCTTTGTTTTTATTTTTGCAGGCCATTTCATATGGAAGATAAGCCCTCCAATTGCGCAAGAAACTATTAAAAATAAGTTCAAATTTAATTTGGTCAAGTTTGTAGGCCGGGAGAGCCAATGTTCTGGTGGGCAAGGCTTTGTTTCACTTGAAGCATGGGGACCAACGATGGCTGAAATCTGGCTAGATTACACACGGCCAAGCAGCATGAGAGATTATTTTCTTACCCCATGGAATGTATTTAGATGTTATCTTGAAAGCATATTACATGTATGTCAATAGTGTGGCATGGGTTAATTTTGGTACCAGCAAAATGACTAAAAGAGTTGGTGGAACATGTGTACCACCATAGCTACCTATTACGTGGTGATATGAGTCCAACCTACCTATGAGTGAACCACCATAGCCACCTATCACGTGGTAATATGAGTCCAACCTACCTATGAGTGAACCACCATAGCCACCTATCACGTGGTAATATGAGTCCAACCTACCTATGAGTGATGGCTTGTGTTGACACTGCTCTGTCTGTTGGCAGTATCACAATCATTTTCATAGTGTAAACCTAGCTTCAAGTAGGCTACAAACATTCTCATATTATTCATGTTTTCATTGTGTAATCAGGTCGCTGTGATGCATGAATTGATTGGTGATGGTGCTGAAGCAGAAATTTTATTACAGACAGGAAATGAGATATCATGTTCCCAAGGATTACCAAGTTTTGATGTTAATTTTACATCAGTATTAGGTACGTACATCTATTGACGATCTATCTATTACTTGGTTGTTCATTTGTTCATGTATCCATTTGGTATAATGTTTTAGGTCAACTATATTGCAAGAGATAGCTATGGGATGCCGCGGATGGTGAACTTAAACATGCTAGGAAACTCCTTGCAGATAATAATGAATTCATTTCATGTAATACATGCAAGTCAACTCTAGAGATATCAGTATGTCCAAGCAGAATATTTATTTTGGAATCTCTATGAGAAAGACTTGCACAAACAGTCAACATGCAATTTGTCTAGTGCTTTAGGCATTTACCAATCTTCCATGGAGAAATTGAACAACACCACTTTCGAATTTTCTGCTGGATCCTGTGATAAACTTAATACTAGTTGTATCTTGTGCAGCAAAGATTGTATTGCAGAAACCAAGTGTGGAACTTGTAATCAAGGGAAAGAACCTTTAGTAACCAAGGATGTAGTATTACCTCCATGTACTCCTTGTTTGTTGTTCAGTCAGGCACCTATTGACCAGTACGATGAACTTGTGGGATTACAATCTGAAAGGGAAAACTCGAAGGATGCAAAAAGTGCTCCACCATTGGATAAAGTTAAGAGGACATCGAGAACTTCATCACGTTTAGCAAAAGAACAGAATGTGACAGCTCATGCAAAGACTAGAACCACCCGATCTAGTAAGTGAACTTCACATGTGAAAAGTGAACAATAAGAACTGAATAGAAAAAATGAGATATCTTGCAGTAATGATTGTCCATAGAGGCTTTGGTCTATGGGAAGGTAAACTGTTCTCTTGATGGTGTTGACAACAGCAGAGATGACATATGCAATATGTTTTGGATGTTGGAACTGCCTTTTTGTTAATTCACTCAAATTTGAGTGCATTGAGAATATGTTTAGGGTGGTACTCCCTTCGTCAAAAAATATGTCACATATTTGTTTATATTCACACGTATGTTGATATCCTTTTGTGTATAATGCATACGCAATCAAGAGAAATCTATGATTGGTAAACACATTCACCGTATGCTACGGATTTGACACGCGGAACAATTCAGTACGTATGTAATCCGGCCAGGGAAATGAATACACCGGTGACAGATGCACTGAACTATATCAACTTTTTCACGAAAACGCGAAAAAAATCATGTTCAATTCATAGATAGTACTTTTTTCATCTAAAAATATAAGACGCTTTATCTTTGTGAAACGAATGTATCTAGACGACTTTTGTGTATAGATTCGGAGTGAATCTATACACTAGAAGTGGTGGTAGAGTTGCTCTGAACCGCACGCGTCGCTCGTGTGTGTGTGTGTGTGTGGGGGGGGGGGGGGAGGGGGTGGCACGGGCAGAATCCGAAGCCGCCGCCTCCGACTCCTCCTCCCGCTTCTCCCCCGCTGCCACCATCAAGCGTTTATGCAGTACAGATGGTGATGTACTCTCATCCGAGGAAGCTACTCAGTATTTGCAGCCTTGTTGGTGGTCTTGAGTACCTTACGGTGACTCGACCAGATTTGTCTTTTGTTGTCAACAAGGTTTGTCAGCCTCATACTCCTCATATGTCTGCAGTCAAGCGCATCCTTCGTTATGCATGCTTCACTATTGAGAGTGGTCTCTTGTTTCGTGCTTGTACCTCAACACTGTTCTCATTATTCTCAGATATATACTGGGCTGGCAGTATGGATGATAGACGATCCACGGAGGGATATGCTATATTTTATGGCGGGAATATGATCGCATGGAGTGCTTGTAAGCAGTCTACAGTTTATAGGTCGAGCAATGAGTCTGAATATAAATCTCTTGTTAATGCTACTGTGAAGCTTGTCTGGGTTTAGTCTTTGTTACAGGAGCTTGGTGTGACACAAGCGTAACCTCTGGTGTTATGGTGTGCCAACATCGGAGCGACGTATCTGTCTTGGAATCCAGTTTTTTCACGCAAATATAAGGCATATCTAGATCGACTTTCACTTTGTTCGTGAGCGTGTTGCTCAGAAACAACTTCAGATTCAGTTCATCTCTTCTCAAGATCAAGTTGATGATATCTTCACCAGGCCACTCCCTTTATCTTTGTATGAGCTTTGTAGGCGCAATCTTAATCTGTCTTCACCAGTTGAGATTGAGGGAGGGTGATAGAATACGTGTTGTACACATGTGTTTATGTATGTGTTAGAGTCCTACTTGTATTTACCAAACACGTGCATTTGTAACATTGATCTGACTATATAACGAGAAGAGATACGCATGCATTGTAAGCCACGTGACCTACCATATTCGCTTATTGTTAGCTCATGCCAGAATCAGCTCAAGCTCCTCCCATTTGATTTATTGATGCCTCTCTTTGAATACTCATATGGATTTAATATGCACATTGGGGTATTAGGAATGGTGTTAAGATCTGAAGGAAATTAGATTTGTAGCTGCTGAGCATGTGGAATCAGTTTGCTAATTGCTAACTGAAGAGAAGGTATATGAATCCATCTTATTTCTGCAAGTTGTCATATATTATGCTCACATAGTTAACTATGCCTTTTGTTCTACCTCATCCGCTTAGTTCTATTTGTCTTAAATTGAATAACATTGTTTGGAAGAAGTCCATGTCTCAACATCCACCACTTATTAGTGGTACTACTTACTAAATGACGAGGTTTGATCTCGTCAATGCCCATTGTTATGGACTTGGGTTTTGGAGAAGATAGGGATGCTGGAGATCGTGGCACGGTTAACAGACAAGCAACCAGGGGACACGAGATTTACCCAGGTTCAGGCTCCCGGAGGGAAAACCCTACTCCTGCTTGTCTGCTCTTTGATTACGGCGGAACCGAAGGTTACAGGGTGCGCAGATTCGATCTGGCGTGGATGATCTAGGTCTATTGTGGGATTACCCCCTCGCTGGACCCTCCTAGCCTTTATATATGGGGAGGCTAGGTCTCAGGTACCGACACGAGTAGGTTACAAGTTGTATTCGAACTCTAGTCTTGCTCTCCAAGGATCTGAAGATGTCATGGGCCTTGGCCACCCGAAAATCTTCATGGGCCAGCGTATGTCTGCCGTGGGCCTTCCTTGGGCTGGACTAGGTATGCTGAAGTTACGTACCCGTAGGGTATAACCATGTCAGTAGCCCCCGAGTGTTCAGTCGAATCGTAGATTCGGCTGAGGACTCTTCAATCCTTCGGGTGCAACTCTGTCTTTCAAGAGAATATGTAGGGATTGTTGATGCGTGTGCCTGACTCACCCGACGGATCAGGGTCAGTTAACTGTCTTAGGACGAAACAACACGATCTTCTTCAGGTTCGGGTCCCTCAACCCGGACCTGGAACATATGCTGGCGTAATTTGACTCAGGCCGCGGAGGACTTATAGGAGTGGAATTTCAGTGATTTTAATTGGTGTACCCAACGCGTCCGTCGGGATTTTTCATCGTACCTGCTGGTACGGATTCATACTAGCAGAGCGCAGTCAGGTGCGTTGCCAGGCCATCAGATGATATCTGTAGGTCTTATCTTTGTGTCGCAGACACAGCATTCAAATGTTTGTCACCGCGGAGGTGCTTCGGGTGGCCAAGGAGATTGTTGCTCACTTAGCGTTTTGTTGGGGCAGAGTTGCCAAAGAGTTTTTGCGTGCTAATCCAGAAGATCGCAGTTGAAGATTTTATAGGGTGCGCGACCAGCGCTCCCTATGGGAGTAGCCCCCAAGTGTCTGTTCGAGTCGTAGACTCGAACGGAGACTTTAGTTCAAACATTGTTTCAGTTGTTAAGTCCGCAGGACTCGAAAATTTTCGGATGCTTAAATCCATCCTCCCTATGGGAGTAGCCCCCGAGTCCGTAGTGGAGTCGTAGACTCGACGTAGGACTCGAATATCTTGTATGTGCGCGACCGGCGCTCCAGTTTGGAGTAGCCCCCGAGTGTCTGGCGGAGTCGTAGACTCGGGCAGAGACTCGAGTCTTGTATCATGCAACTGTAGTAGGAAATCTCGTGGGCGTACCGCTGACCCGGAAGTACATCGGGTGCGCGATCAGCACTCCTGATAGGAGTAGCCCCCGAGTATTTAGTCGAATCGTAGATTCGAGTGATTACTCTTAGCTGTGCAGCCGAAGTTGGTGCTAGTATAGCTTTTGATGACGTCAGTGCTGACGATCGATGACCTCAAGCGTCTGCTATGCCAGAGATGACTTGACTGGACGAAGCGTGGGTCCCACTTGCTGACTTTAAATTGACCGGTCACGCGCGGCGTGGAGATGATTACGGCGTCTCCTCGATTTCCGCACGTAGTGGACGGCGTGGTAACGACGGTTCGTTTTGGTGCTGACACGTGTACGGCCAGATCTACCGTTGGCGTTAGGTCTTCTCGATGGACGGCCAGCGTGTGTCGTCTTCGCTGTTATAATCCCTGGTGAAATCGTGGTGTGTTTTTCACCGCAGCAGTTCATCTGTTCACTGCTTCCTTGTCCTTTGAGCGATTCTTGCTGCGTGCTGAGAGTTTCCTCCACATTTTCTTTGTCTTTCTTCGTGGGCAACGCCACCACCGCCGTAGCGCCATGGGAAAAAAGAAGTCATCATCTGCAGTTGGGACCAGCGCCGCCGGAGGCAAGAAGGGCACCACCACTGCTCGCGTCACCGACGGTGGCTGGCGGCGATCAGAAACGCGGGAGAGCGATCTCCGCAAACTGCACGAGCGGAGCCTGATCCCGCAAGATACGACGGCCGTGAGACTCCCCGGCAACCCCCGTCCCCATCTGGGTATCGGGTTATGTTTGTTGCCTTCATGATTCGCGGGTTTTCTTTTCCGGTCCATGACTTCCTTCGTGGACTGCTCTTTTTCTATGGGGTTCAACTCCATCATCTGTCTCCCAACTCCCTTCTCCACATTGCGTGTTTTATCACGCTTTGCGAGTGTTGGCTTGGCATTGAGCCGCACTTTGGCCTTTTCCGGAAGCTTTATTCCGTGAAGAGACAGTCTGGTTCGGATGGTGTGTATCCCATTGGGGGTTTCATCATCTCTCTTAGTCCCAATGTGCAATTCTTTTCCTTTTCCATGTCCGAATCTGTCCAGTACTGGCGGAGGAAATGGTTTTACATCCGTGACTCCGTACTGCCTGGGCAAGATTTTGGTCTCGTTCCTTTTGACCCCTCCCAATTGATTGAAAAGAAAAGATCCTGGAAAAATCAAATCTTAGGTGGTGAGGTGGCGGAGATAGAGGCCTTGTACCGTCGTGTGGAGGAGCTCCAACTGATTCCTGAGAAGGAGGTGAACGGTGTTGACATCATCCGGACGTTTCTTGAGCGTCGGGTGCAGCCTCTCCAAGCGAGGGCGCACCCGATGTTTCTTTACTCTGGGCGCCGTGATCCGACGAGGGTTTTGAGTGAGAAAATCTCCAAGGTGGAACTTGACAAGGCTCTTCGCGTGCTGTTGAAGTTCAAGGCCGACGAGGGACTCCCGGAGAAGTCGCTGACTCCTCCCTTTTCTTCGATGTTGGCCGTGCCAAAGGTGTAGATTTGCGCACGTAGTGCTCCCCTTTTTTGTTGGGTGTGTATTTGTGTCCTTTGTTTGCTAACAAAGTTTCTTCTCATCTTGTAGAGCTTCAAAGTGCCGGGCATGGCACCACCGTTGCCCGAGAGGTATCCGAATGCCCCGGATAATGAAGTGGTGGATTCCGTGTCCGAGCTACCGTCAGCGCGATCCCCAGCGGAGGATGCCGACGAATCGAGTGAGGACCATTCGCTCGAACGATCACGGAGCTCTAGAGAGTCGTCGGATGCCTCGACTCCTCCGACTCCCAGGAATCCTCTGGGCCTTGAGCGTCATGATGATGTTCATGGGGGTTCTTCCTCTCCCCTTCCTGCCATTCCTGTGCGGGCTGTTGCTCCGCACCCGCCAGCAAAGCGGAAGAAGGAAGATAAGAAGGAGGAGAAGAAGGAAGAAAAGAAGGAGGAGAAGAGGGCCCGAAGGGCTTCTCCTGTCTTCGACCTGAGCGCGTTGGGCTCGTAAGTTTTCTTGTTGCCACTGTTGTCCTTTGTTCCCTTGCTATTTTTGCACCTGTGTTGATAGGTTTGTATGCAGGCAATCCTCCGACGGCTCCAGTGATGGTGCGCTCGAGATGATGGGGGAGTCGAACATTGCGTCGCCTCCTCCTCAGACGGTGGCGACTTCGGGTGATGCTGCGCCAGTTCCTCCTGCGCAGGAGAGGCTGGTGGTTGCGCCTCAGAATGTCGCAGGCGGGCCTGCGGGTTTGCCTTCGGAGCATGTAAGTTTTCTGCTTGATGTTATGGGGGGAGCCCCCGAGTGTCTTCGTATGCTGATGTTATTTATGCTTCTTTGTGTTGGGCATAGCCCCCAAGTCCTGCTCTTACTACTATTGCCTATTGCTGCAGCCTTTTGTCCAAGAGGCCAAGCGGCTGGTGGAGGAACGCCTGACGCTGGAGGCGAAACTGCGGCAGCTTCAAGGTATTCGTCTGCCTTGTAGTACTTTTCTTGCTTATCCTGGTCCTGTTCGTTGACACTTGCTTGTTGTAAATGCAGAGGAGCATAACGACTCTCTCCGCGAGGTCGATGCTCTGAAGAAGAGCCTTGGCCAAGCGGAGCAGAATGCCGAAGCTGCCGCTGGGGCGAGAGAGCGCCTTGAGCTGGAGCTGACGAAGGCAACCGAAGCGAAAGAACGTCTGCAGCAGGAGGCCGCAGATCGTGAGGAGCAGCGGGCCACCGTTGCGGCTGCTCGTGAAAAAGGGGTGGCGGAGAAGCTCATGGCTGCTGCCAAGGCTATTTCGGGTGAGCGTTAGCTTTTGTGCTTGCTCCTTTTTCTGCGGATCTTCTTCTATGTTGCCTTTCTTCATGTTTTCTTCTTTTTTGTCTCAGATGCCGCAGGCATCGAGTTCGACCGCGGTGCTCTGGAGCACGGGAGTGCTCTAGATGATGCCACTGTAGCGGTCGAAGACCGTTGCAGCACCGTCGTCAACTCCCTCGCCAAGGCGAAAGAGGTCCTTGGTCGCTTCTACCAGGAGCTCTTCCCGAAGGGCGCATCCCTTGAAGACGTGGGTGCCCTGGCAGAGGCTCTGTCAGCCGAAGCGCCTGCAGCGTATAAGCGCAAGCAGAAGGGCATCGGTGCGTCTGTCGGGCTGGCGATGGCCATGGCGGCTGGGGCGGAGCTGGACCTGCCCCAGATTACTTCTCGGATGCCTACAGCTACGGATGGATCCGAGGTAGCCTTTGCCGCCTACTCCGCTCGCTGCAGACGATATGGGCCCAAGCTCATTGACTTGCTGTCTGAGTACGCACTGCGGCAGCAGGGCGAGGCCAAAGCTAGGCAGTCTGGTTCTGAGGCGACTCAGTGCCCTCCGCCTTAGGCGTAGTAGACGTAGAGTAGCTTGTAGTCTATTTTTGTTGTAAATATCTTTTGTAGTACCATCCTTGTGCCACGTAGTGGCCTTTTAATGAATTTCTCCGAGTTGTGCTCTATCCTTGGCTGAATGTCTGTGTGCCTTCTTTTTTCTGCTGCTATAGGTTCCTTCCGGTGCTGACCCAGTTGATGCTTCATCCGAAAGGCCCTTGCGAGCATCATTGGATGATTCCTCGCAGCTCGCTTTTCTTCGAGATCGCGTGCGCAGCTTGGAGAGAGATTTGCCTGGGTTACGCGGTCGCGCTGATGTTTGGAAGTCCAAAGCAGACCGTGGTGCAGCCAGAGAGGAGTATTTGACGGCGGAGCTGGGTCGGCTGTCCGAGCAGCTGCAATGTGAGTTGATCCTTCTTTCGAGCTGTGGCTCAGTTCTTCGGGTGAGCCTGTTGGCCTTACTCTTGTTTTGTGCGGTTGTCGCAGGTGCCAATCTTGCTCCGAGGGAAGAAAAGGAGCGTATTGCTGTTCAAGTCAATTGCTTGACTCAACAGGACATGGAGGCCGGCGGCTTCTTCTGGATGGATCGTGATCGTGCCATAGTTCTGGCGACGGTGCAGGATCGTGTCTACCAGGTTTCACGGGTGCTCCGCTAGGTGCAGACATCGCTTTCCTCAGTGCTGCACGTCATGTTTCCGTTGGATGCCGTGACAACGACTCTTGCAGGTCTTCTGATGAAGTTTCGGAGTGCCAGCAATGTCAAGGAGCTGGTGTGGCAGCAGCTCGTCGCAGGGGTGAAGGCTGCCTTGTCTCTTGTGAGGGTGCACCGCCCTGATGTAGATTTGGCTGCTGTGGCGACTGGGCCACCTCCTCGACCAGATGGTGGCGAGTGGAATATGCGTCCGCATTACGCGGCTGTAAGGCAGTATGCCGAGCAGATTGTAGATTTGTTTGAGCAGCGTGCTCAGGCTATTCTTCAGAATAGGTAGGACCTGAAAATAAACAGATAGATGTAAAATTTGTATATTGCGGCTGGGCGTGTATGTGCCCTTTGTTGTAAAGGTTCGCTTGTTTGCGAGCACGTAGTGCTTTGATGTAGTACGTGCCCTTTTCGTTTGCCTGACGTGGTCAGCTACTCAGGTGTACACGGTTTGTCCTCAGTCGATGAAATCGTGAGGTGGGGGGAGCCCCCGGATGCGTTTGTAGCATGTAATAAAGTTGCAGAGAAATAGTCAACCGAAGGTTGGGAGCGAGACACTTAGCTTTATTTGTAGCGTAATGGAGGAGGTACATGGTTCGGCTGAGTAGCCTTGGCTGTAAGCCTTATTGAAAGTAAAAAGTGGGTACATTGCTATGGGTAGAATCGTCGCAGGTGCGAGATGTTTCATGGGTTGGAGTATGCGACTCCAGACTCCACGTGCTTGAGGCGATAGGCGCCACCTGGGATGACCTCGGTGATGGCATAGGGTCCTTCCCATGGTGACTCGAGTTTATTCGATCGCTTTTGCTTAAGTCGCAAGACGAGGTCTCCTTCGACGAAGGACCTTGGGCGCAGCCGGCGGCTGTGGTAGTTGCGGAGACTCTGCTGGTACACCGCTGATCGAGCGGCTGCTATATCCCGTGCTTCGTCGAGTGTGTCGACGGCATCTTCGAGTGCAGCCGTGGATTCGGCTTCGCTGTAAGCGACGACTCGTGGAGCCTGGTGGCGTACTTCGGCTGGTAGCACGGCCTCAGCTCCGTGCACCATGAAGAACGGTGTGTAGCCGGTGGAGCTGTTTGGCGTAGTGCGTAAGCTCCACAGGACAGACGGTAGCTCTTTCGTCCAGTTTCCAGCTTTGTGCTCGAGTGAGCTCATGAGACGCTTCTTGATGCCAGCGCCGATTAGGCCGTTGGCCTTTTCCACTTGCCCGTTTGTTTGCGGGTGTGCCACTGAGGCATACGTGATATTGATTCCGAGGCCTTCGCAGAAGTCCTGGAATTCTTCGGAGATGAAGTTCGATCCGCTATCGGTGATGATGCTGTGCGGTACGCCAAACCTGTAGACAATGGATTCGGAGAACTTGACGGCGGTTTTGCCCTTCTGGTTGGTGACTGGCATGGCTTCGATCCACTTGATGAATTTGTCGACTGCGACCAGGAGGAAGACGTGTCCTCCCTTCGAGGATTTTGGCAGTTTGCCGATCATGTCAAGGCCCCATTGGGCAAAAGGCCAGGCTATGGGTATGGGTCGAAGTTCGGACCCAGGTGCGTGCGGTTTGTCGGCGAACCGTTGGCACCCGTTGCATCTTCGGACGATGTCCTTCGCGTCGCTCATGGCCGTTGGCCAGTAGAATCCTGCTCGCAGAGCTTTGGCGACGAGGGAGCGACTGCCTGCATGGTGGCCGCAGATGCCCTCGTGGATATCTTGAAGTATGGCCTTGCCGTCGTTGATGGTGACGCACCGTTGTAGTACGCCCGTAATGCTGCGTTTGTACAGCTCGCCGTTGATGATGGTGAAGGCTTTTGACCGACGAGATACGCGCCGGGCATCTGTCGGGCTGTCTGGCAATTCTCCGTTTATCAGGAACTGGAAGTATGGACGTGTCCAAGTTTCTTCGACTGCCATGACCTGCATCAGGTTGACCATGGCGACTTCGGTATCCAACTTTTCGGGTCCTTCATGACCTTCGGGTAGCGTAGCCCCCGAGTGTTCTGCTTTTTCGGGTGATCCCTTGGGGAATTTCCGCTTGATGGATGTCACGCAGATCTGTTCGAGGAACACACCTGGTGCTACCTTTGCACAAGTGGAGCCGATGTTGGCGAGTCTATCGGCCTCCTCGTTGCTCTCTCTTCCAACGTGCCGAAGTTCGCAGCCGTCGAATTCTTCTTCGAGTGCGTTGTATAGCGCGCGGTACACGATCATGTTTTCGGCGTGTGCGTCGCACTCATTCATCGGCTGCTGTACGACAAGGTTGGAGTCACCGTAGATTACCAGGCGCGTTGCGCCGCATATTTTTGCCATCTTCATGCCATGGATGAGGGCTTCGTATTCGTCCTCGTTGTTGGAGGCTCTGAATTTCATCCGAAGGACGTACTTCATCTTGTCACCTTGCGGGGAGGTCAGTATGACTCCTGCCCCTGCTCCTGCTTCGCGTTTGGAGCCGTCAAAATGCATTGTCCAGGACTGCGACATGTCTGGGGTGTCAGGCAGCTGCAGCTCCATCCAGTGCACCAGGAAGTCCGGAAGGACTTGAGACTTGATTGCGTGTCGCTTCTCGTAGATGATGTCCAGGGGTGATAGTTCAATGCCCCACAGGGCCACGCGTCCTGTGGCCTCTGGGTTATTCAGGATGCTGTTTAGGGGTGCCTTGTTGACGACCATCACCTGATGCTCCTGGAAGTAGTGGCTCAGTCGTCGAGCCGTTATGAACATGCCGTAGGCCAGCTTCTGATAGTGCGGGTACCGCTGTTTTGTTGGAGTGAGAACCTCGCTGAGGTAGTAAATTGGGCGTTGTACCCCGTGGGTCTTGCCTTCTTTGGGTCGTTCGACCACGAGTACTGTGCTGACCACCTGGTGTGTGGCTGCTATGTACAGCAACAGGGGCTCGCGCTCTTTTGGCGTGACCAAAACGGGCGAGGTGGAGAGGAGCCGCTTGAGGCCTTCGAATGCGTCGTTGGCTTCTGGTGTACACTCGAACTTGTCTGCCTTGCGCAGCAGCTGGTAAAATGGTAGGGCCTTTTCGCCCATGCGGCTGATGAACCTGCTTAGTGCCGCTATTCGCCCTGCGAACTGCTGAATGCCCTTGAGGTTTTTCGGCTTCTCCATTGTCATGATAGCTTTGATTTTCTTCGGGTTCGCTTCGATCCCTCGTTGAGAGATGAAGTACCCGAGCATCTGACCCGAGGGGACGCCGAAGGCGCACTTGTCTGGATTGAGCTTGATCCTGTAGCGATCAAGGTTGTCGAACGTCTCACGGAGATCGTCGATAAGTGTTCTTGCCTCCTTGGTTTTTATGACTATGTCGTCGACATAGACTTGGACGTTGCGACCGATCTGGTCCTTGAGGCAGGCCTGCATGCATCGCTGGTACGTGGCACCCGCGTTCTTTAGCCCAAAAGGCATTGTGTTGTAGCAGTATACTCCGAACGGTGTGATGAACGCCGTTTTCTCTTGATCTTCGACCTTGAGTCGAATCTGGTTATAGCCTGAGTAGGCGTCGAGGAAGGAGAGTTTCTCACACCCTGCAGTCGAATCGATGATCTGGTCGATCCGAGGAAGAGGGAAGTGGTCCTTAGGGCAGTGTTTATTTAGTGACGTGAAGTCCACGCACATCCGCAGGATGTCTGTGTCCTTCTTCGGGACCATCACCGTGTTTGCCAGCCACTCGCTTTCCTTGATTTCCCGGATGAAGTCTGCTGCGAGTAATCTGTTGATCTCCTTGCCGATAGCTTCGGCTCGTGGCTCCGACAGTCTTCGGATGGACTGCTTGACTGGCTTGGTGTCTGGGAAGACATTGAGTGCGTGCTCGGCGAATTCCCTGGGAACTCCTGGCATGTCCGCAGGACACCAGGCGAAGATTTCCCAGCGCTCACGGAGGAATTCGACGAGCGCGCCTTCCTATGCGGTGCTGAGGTCGTTGGCGATCAGCGCCATCTTGGAGGCATCCGTTGGATGGACCTGCACCTTCTTGGTGTTGATGGTGGAGTCGAAAGACATGTCAGGTGCGTTCTGCTTTGTGACTGGGGGTAGCCCATTGTCCGTCACCTCGCGGAGCCTTACAAGCTCGTCTTGCATGCCGAAAGACTGGGAGATTTTGTTGAAATCCCTGTCGCATTGGTCCGATCGGGTGAAGCTCCCGTGGACTGTGATGACGCCCCTTGGTCCTGGCATCTTGAGTAGTAGGTATGCGTAGTGTGGGACGACCAGGAACCTTGCGAATGCTATGCGTCCCATGATGGCGTGGTATTGCGACGGCCAGTCCACCACTTCGAATTCTAGGCGTTCCTGCCGAAAATTGTCCGGCTTCCCGAAGATGACGTCGAGCCCTATTTTGCCCAGGGGGAAGATGCCCTTCCCTGGGACAATGCCGTGGAACGTTGTGTCTGATTGTTCCAGGCTGCATTGCGGGATCCGCATAGCTGCTAGAGTGCTTGCGAACATTAGGTTGATGCCGCTGCCGCCGTCCATGAAGACGCGACTCATCTCGAAGCCTCCGATCTGCGCCTCCAGCACCAGGGCAGCATGCCCTGGGCGAGGGATCTGGCAAGGGTGATCCGCGCGAGTGAATGTGATGCAGGACTCCGATCCGCTGAGGTACTCAGGGATTGCAGGCGGAGTTGCCACGGCCATATTGATTTGTCGGGTGATTTTCTTCTGCACCCTGTTGGTTGGGCGTCCCTTCTGGATCATATTTAGTGCTCCCTTTGGTGGGGGGTATGCGACCCCGGCGTTGTTGTGCGCTGGTGCGACTGGTTGATTTGGGCCTCCAATAGGCGGCGGTGGAGGAGCTCCGTGTGCTATTTCACCTGGCGCAGGTGCGTTTCCGAATGCAGGGATTGGAGCTTGTTGCCTCATCTGAATCATGCCTTCGCTGAGTTTCTGGAACTCACGGCAGTCCTTGAGCATGTGGCTAGCTTTCTATTTGCCATCTTGTTTGTCGATGTAGAAGTGGATGGTGCATGGACCCGAAAGTTTGTCGAATGCTGAAGGTCCGTTCTCGCGGTCGCGGCGTTGCCACGACTGCGTTGGTCGTCCGTTGTCGCGGAAGTTTCCGCTGCGGTATCCTCCGCTGTTGCGGCTGTTGTCGTTACGGCGGTCGGCATAGCTGGCTGCGACCATGTCGGGTCCGTCGCGGTCCTCGTAGACGCGCGGTCTCCTCTTGCTGCGGTGTTTGCATCTTCGGCCGTAGTCGTCCTTTTCATATGATTGCACCCGCTGGATGCAATCTTCGCCGTCTGCCCAACTGTTGGCGATTTCCATGAGCTGGTCGAGTGTCTTGGGCTTTACACGTCCAAGTTTCTCCTTGAAGTCTGGGCGTTTGACGCCGTCCCTGAAGGCGTCGATGGCCCGCTCTTCGGAGATGTGTGCTGCGGAGTTCTTGGTTGTAGACCAGCGTAGTATGTACGAGCGAATAGATTCACCCGATCTCTGAGTGCAGGCTCGCAATTCTTCGATTGAGGCGGGCCTCTTGCTGGTGCCTTTGAAATTTCGGATGAAGCTATAAGCGAGCTCCTCCCAGCTTCGGATGGATCCTGATGATAGGCTGCTAAGCCAGACCCGCGCCGCGCCTGTCAGCTGCAGCTGAAGGCATTGCATAGCGGTTTCTTTGTTGCCTCCGTGAAGCTTAACGGATGACAGATGGTCACTGAGCCAGGACTTTGGATCTTGCGTGCCGTTGAACTTCGGAGTATCCGAAGGAAGCTTGAAGTTGCGTGGCATTTGTGTTCGTCGGACGGATCTGCTGAAGCATCGAGCCCCGCAAAGTTCTCCTTCGTCTTCATCCATCTCAGATTCAGACGAGCATGCGCGTTTGGCGCGTGCTTTGTCGATCTTGCGCTGTGTAAGCTTGTCTCTGGCGTCGTAGTCGTTTTTATGGCGGTGCGAGCTCTTCTTCCTTCGAGGAAGATCGTGTTCTTCTTCATCTTTGGATGAGGGAGTGGGGCTCCGGTCGCGCCTGGCCGGAGCTTTCTTCTTTGGCTCCATAGGAGCGTCTTCGTGGAGCGCAGCTCCGATTAGTCCTAGTCCGGTGAGTGCGGACCTATGCATGGCCCTTTTTGGATCCCCCTCCGGAGGTGGGTGAGCCGCGAGATACGCAGTGGCTGCCATGATCGCAGCTTGCGGCGTCTTCGGGGTGATGTTGCCGTCGGCGTCCATATCCATGAACAATGTGTGGAGAGTTCTGGTCGCGTCACGCCGCTCCTTCGGGTCCATGTTTTCCACCCGAGAGCGGTGCTTGTTTCCCTGGTTTCCGTTTGTGCTAGAGCCGGGTCCCATGGCGGAGAGCGCAGCTCGTCGCGCACTGGACTCAGAGGCTGCTTTCTTGCGTATGTCGAGCGTCTCCTGCATCTTGACTTGCTTCTTGTGCTCCTCGATGAGGAGGTAGTGGTATGCCCTCAGCAGATCACGTGGGGAGTCCAGAGGTAGGACTATTTCGCCTGCGACGGCACGGCGTGCTTCGGCCCATCCTTCTTTGCTAAGTTGGATGAGGTGGCCCCTGTTTTCCCCGTCTTCACCGTTTCCGTCCTGCGGGTTGGGGTTGGGCGGCGGGTTAGGCGTTTCCTCGTCGGTTTGGATGACCGCGGCGCACAGATAGCGCCTGCAGATTGGTTGGCTGCTGCCGCAGCTTTCGGATCCGGAACCGTAGGTCCCTTCATCCGAAGGTGGATCGCACAGATCGGAGTTGCAGCAGTTGCTGCTGTAGAACTCATCTGTTGATGGTGACGTGCGTAGCACGGGGTGTGGAGCCCACGAAGCGGGCCTGATTGACGGCACGGGCACCCGCTCAGGGAGGCGGAGGGTGTCAGTTTGTCCCACCTGGAAGCAGAAGCTCCCGAACAAGATTTCGAGTCCGTCGCCTACGGGCTCGAAATCCTTCATGGTATTCGGCGAGTGGGCGGTGAAGTTGAAAGCGCCGAAGAGGAGGTGATTCTCCGTCGCCGCGGAGTTGTAGATCGATCGGGTCGGAACCGTCACGACCGCACAATCAGCAGCCCCAGTTCCCACAGACGGCGCCAATTGACGAGGTTTGGTCTCGTCAATGCCCATTGTTATGGACTTGGGTTTTGGAGAAGATGGGGATGCTGGAGATCGTGGCACGGTTAACAGACAAGCAACCAGGGGACACGAGATTTACCCAGGTTCAGGCCCCCGGAGGGAAAACCCTACTCCTGCTTGTCTGCTCTTTGATTATGGCAGAACCGAAGGTTACAGGGTGCGCAGATTCGATCTGGCGTGGATGTCTAGGTCTATTGTGGGATTACCCCCTCGCTGGACCCTCCTAGCCTTTATATATGGGGAGGCTAGGTCTCAGGTACCGACACGAGTAGGTTACAAGTTGTATTCGAACTCTAGTCTTGCTCTCCAAGGATCTGAAGATGTCATGGGCCTTGGCCACCCGAAAATCTTCATGGGCCAGCGTATGTCTGCCGTGGGCCTTCCTTGGGCTGGACTAGGTATGCTGAAGTTACGTACCCATAGGGTATAACCATGTCACTAAGACAATACAATCATGTGTCTTTCAAGACTAGTTGTCTTCCTCATCAATATCCATAGCTTGAATTGTGTTCAAATCTTTGAGAAAATTCACACTTCTAATGTTTGTTGAATCTATACAGGTAGAAGGCTCCAATTAGAGGTGTTAAGAGTGACTGCGAGGTGGAGTAAGAGGTGACTGAGGTGGAGGTGCCAACACAAAGCAAATCCAAGGACGACAGTGGCAAGAGGTCTGCCAACTATAGCGAAGAAGATGTGGCGTTGTGCCATGCTTGGATGAACGTCTCGTTTGATGCATCGGTTGGCATGGATCAATCGAAGGAGAATTTTTGAGGGAGAATTAAGGACCACTACCACAAGGCGGTAATCGTTCCATCATACTGAACCTAAGGCTCACTTGGTCATCGATGGGGCACAATACTTGAGCATTGCAAATGATGGGTCGGGGCGGTTGACTATGTGACCAATGCAGCACCGAGTGGGGTTCCAATCACCGAGTATGGCCCTCTCTATCAAGACATCTACACGCACCACAACAAGAAAGGCAGATACAAAGCCTTTGCTTTGCACCATTGCTATAAGGAACTTGCTAGCATTGAGAAGTGGATTCGTCGGAACTATGGGACTAAACCAAAGAGGGCTATAATTAGCCAAACCATTTATGTGGATGAAGATGATGCAGACCTCAACAAGAGGCCAGAGGGTGCCAAGATAGCAAAAGAGAAGAATAAGAAGTTGGGAGGTGTCGGCGCCTATAAGGAAGAGTTCAATGCTATCATTGAGACGAAGAAAGTATTGGTGGCCAAACACAAAGATGACAAGGAGGCTAGGTGGAATGATCTCAAAGCCCTCGAGGAGGAGAAGTGGAGGTCCAAGTTGGTGGTGAAGGAACGAAGGATTGCACTCAAAGAAGAAAGAATGTCGAATGCGAATAAGATAGAAGAGAAATGGCTTGCACTTGAGGTGGAGAAATTGGCCAAGGAGAGGAAGGATGCTGACTGTGTCATCATGTTCATGAACCCAAGAACCTTGGATGATAAAGCTAGCTAGGGCATATGGGGAGATCAATCATGCATAGATCTTGGCCTAAGAGAGTGGTGGTGGCCGAGATGGTGTTTGAGATGACCGAGATGGTCGTTTCCTATATGTCGTGCTTTTGGATCAAACTTGATTGATGTGATGTTTTTTGGATAATATTGATGCATGTTTGAATTATGTGTTTGTGACATGGTTGAATTTCAGTTCCAAATGATGCTAATTTTTTTAGTCTTTTAAGTTTATTAGGGATCAGTCCCGGCAGCCACCATTTATAGGAGACAATTTTTTCTCATCTATACAGGAAGGCTTTTAGTCCTCTAAGAGGACTAACACAAATACCTGTACGTTGCTATGGGTTGGCTTTCACAATTTGACTACATGGTGTAATTCAAATGTTGCTTGCATCTCACATGACCGCTAATGCGGATGTGACGCATTAATCTTTTGACACCATTGCGGATTGGATGGTTCCTTCACACATGCATAGCTCTTTCCTTGTATAATTTTTATCACTAAAACTATTTTTTGTTAAATCCTATTTTGTTAATAAAAGTATTCCCTATCTTTCATCTCAATTAAAATCTATTTTTCTAGATTTTTTCTGGAATTAAACTATTTCCAAAATTAAGTTTAAAATAAATATAAAAATAAAAGAAAACATTTTTATAAAAAATCTGAAGGGGGCAGATGAACTGGGCCAGCCGCAGCCAGACCCCACCCGAGGCCGAAGCCCCCGGCCCATCTAATTCCCATTCGAAGCCCCACCGATATCATAGCGACCCAGCGGTCGCCCCCTCGAAATTCACAAAAAAAAGAAGTCTTCCCCTTGCTCTTTTGCACATACATCCTCGCCCCATCGCTCGTTTTTGCAATCAGGTCCTCACACCAATCCAGGTCGTCTCCGCCCACTCGTTTCTCTGCATCACCTCAGGAAGCAAGGCATATCCGACGCAATTTAAGAAGACGTTTTTTTAGGCCCTGTTCTATCTCATTAAATGTTACTCCCTTCGTTTAGAAATATAAGATGTTTTAGGTTTATAAAGGAGATATATCTAGACACGTTTTAGTATATAGGTTCAAACGAATCTAGACACTAAAAGGTGTCTAGATACATCTCATTTACAAACCTAAAACATCTTATATTTCTAAATGGAGGGAGTATAAAACAACCTACAGTTATTTTTGATTAATAATTTTAGAACGGAACAATAATTTTTGTAGGGTTCTCTGCGCTCACTACTCGTGTATGACCTGACAGCGACACTAGGAGTCGATGTACTCCTGCCTGGCACTCCTGAACGAGTAGGCGAACAGCTGGTTGACAATGGTTGGCCATGATCTGGTCCGGCAGCTCCTACTTGTTCTTGTAGTTCGGGCAGGAGCTCCGAATCCAGCCGCCTCTCGCTAAGGGCATACACACTGCCAGACGTTTAGATAAACGTTTAATTAATGAAAAATAATACGCACGAAAAAGAAAATTAGGAAAGCGTCCTTGTCCCTCATCGCGCGGCGGTTAACCCGGACACTAAATAGAGTTTGTTTTCGCGTTCGTACAGTCCGCCGCAGAAAAAATTAGACTAAGCGCTCGACTCTTGTTTTTGCGTCGACGCTAGCTACTTTCGGCCTTGTTCGGTTGTGATGGTTTAGTTTCCTGACGGTATTTGATCACCATGGTATTTGAGTGGAGCCGAGACGTCACTCTGTAATTAATTCCACCAGCAACGCCGTAAGATGACTAATTTTTTTTAAATAATACATTTTTTATTCAATTTTACAAATAATACACGAAATCCAAAAATTACAAATCTAACGGACCGTCGTCCGTTCAAAAGACGAAGGTGGTGGTTCGTCTTTTGAAAAGATGAAGGGGGTGGTTCGTCTTTTGAAAAGACGATGGACAGGTTCATTCACACGTTGGCTAGACATGGTCCGTCATCTTTTAAACGGACGAACCACCCCTTCGTCTTTTCAAAAGACGAACCACCACCTTCGTCTTTTCAACGGACGACGGTCCGTTAGATTTGCAATTTTTAGATTTCGTGTATTATTTGTGAAATTGAATAAAAAAATATATTATTTAAAAAATTTAGCCGTAAGACGTCCTGGCTTCTATTTTTCTTGTGTGTTGTCCGCGTTTTCATCGCCCCAATCCACGCCTGGACTCTCGATGATTCTATCCCGGCCAAAACGACGTGGATTATGACGGAGTGGACTGGGAGTTAATACCCATCGGGCCTAACCGAACATCAAATTTTATTGGACTTGGAAACAAACCGCGTGAGTATATTAGACCGGTATTGCATCGTGATCCCGGCCGAACCACACCTACCCCTGGGCAACCAAACAAGGCCTTCCTGGGATCTGCTGGGAATCTAATCCTAGAGTCGGGCCTTAACGCTCGCATTGAACGTGCCCTAAGCTCACCAACGACCGCGAGCTCTTCTCCGCGCCGGGAGAAACGGACCGGTGAGGATGTGTGGGACTAAAATATCTGGCCAATAAGTCGAACCTAGCGGTCTTGTTGTTGTTTGTCCACGTTATGTACGGCCCAGCAGAGCCAAACGGAAACGCACGTAAAGCCAACGCAGGCACCTGTGGTCGACCTACCAGCCTCTTTTGTTTAGCGATCGAGTCCATCGCTCCGGAGGAACGCAGCCGATGCCCCAGCTCCTCCCTGTCAACCTATCTTGTTTCTGTTAACCGTTATTTCCATTTGAGGGTGATATCGGTGAGTAAGACGTGGTTTTGTAAAAGGATAAAAGGGTTAAAAAAAGTGTTAGACCGCAAAAAACACTTCATCATTTATTATTAGATACTACTTAGCATAATGCCCGTGTATTGCTACGGGCAAATAAGAGTTAGATATGATAGCAAATTGTCCGTGCGTTGTTATGGAAATACGAGATTATAATTATTTATATACTATCCAATTTTAACTTATAGGAGATCCAATAAGGTTTTTGTTATCGAATCTGTGTGATAAGAAGGATAATCACAAAAATACGAGATTACAATCATGAATTTGCGTCATATTTGATATAGTGAATTCACTTTAATTATCCATAGTGTGATTAGCAAAAACTGAACACATGCTTCGAAATTGGCTGACTAATACAAAAATATGATGTACTTGAACTTTGTGTCAAACCAAAATGATTATTTCCGATGCAATTAGACATCTACAAATAAATATTCTGAGTTTATTTCACCACAAAAGGTTTGCGCGCAAAATTCTATCATCCAAAAGACAAACTAACACCTTGCGTGCTAAAAGAGGACCTTATCAATCAAAGGTAATTTCTCAGCGTACTTTTCTCTTAATAGTTTGACTGATCTGTGGCGACACTAATCTTCCTTGACGTGTACTGTATTCTGTAACGATGGTGGATATGAAATATGGAGCACAACTCAGCGGAGAGCTCAGAACTTGATGAGTAGTAAATACATTTGATCAATATTGCCATGCATCAGTCGATTAAATTGAATAACACGACTCCTTGAAGATACATTGTGCTGATTACACTTACATATAGATTTGAACCGTGACCCAATTCTGCTTCTCAATCTTAAGATTATCTGCACCATGTGTTGAGCTAGGAGAGGACCTACCTGACAGAAATTTTCTATATATCGCTTAATCGCTATAATACTTTGTTGGAGATGATAGTCACCTCAGTCCTGAGACATCAGACACTCTGAGACATTCAGATCTCTATGAGAATAATCCCAATGAGAAACAATAGAATTGTGCAAACCAGTAATGATTGATGAAGCTTCGAAAGCTTCAGCCTTTGTTATAAAAATATCAATGCAAGTAGAAATATAAATGTTAGTGTACAACAGTTAATCGTTTTCCAATCCAGGATTAGGGACGCATATGGGCCTGAAAGAACATGTTAATTACAGCCTACACCATACGTTTCCTGTATGATTTCAGCATTAAAAAATGCAACAAAGGGGATGATTTCTTCTTCAATTCAGAACACAAATCACCTCCTTGTCGGTCACTTTGCTTCCTGAACAGGATCTTGGTTCCAGGCATGAAAAAGCTCGGTGAATCCAGGGTTGCTCTAGGAACCTCCACCTCCACAGTGAGCCAAATCCGACTATCGCGAGCCTTGTCATAACTTCCAAGCATCAAGCATACAGGAGGGCTACCGGAGGGTGATGCGAGTGAGGCACCAGTTGGCTCTTAATCCTGAGATTTGGTTGAAGATTTGGAGGGCGGTGGACGGATGCGAGATATTCTGCAGAGAGGGTCGTGCGGGAGGCGTTTGCGCCTGCGTCGTCCCCTGTCCCATGAAAACAGTGGCAATGTCAGCATCCTCAACCACATGGAGGAACGGTGGAGGCGGCGATGTCATCGTCGTCGTGAGGATGTGCAGCGGCAGCGCATCCCCAGCCACAGGGAATGAAGACGGCGGGTGGTTCTGCATCCCGACGCGCAGAGGAACGTGCCTCCTCACTTGGATCCCCGCCGCGAGGACGTCAGCCTCCTCCTCCGTCTCACCCCACCACCGCAGATCGACGGGCCAGCGAGCTTGCGCGGAGAAGGGCAGAGGCAAGGTCGACGGCGGCCGGACACGGTGCTGCAGTTGAGTCCGACGGGGTCGAGGCAGAGGCTCGCCGTCCTGGGACAGAGCAGGGGTGTCGGGGGAAGGAGGACACGGGGCAAGGCGGACGCTCACCGGCCTGGTACAGAGCAGGGCGTCCCTACCCATCGGGTGAAGGAGGATGCAGGGAGCAAGGAGCCAACGCTCCCAACCACAGAACGGAGCCAAACCTTTAGCGGTGGCATCTTTGTAACTCAATTGAACAGGCAAGGGTAAAATTGGAAAAGGAAATGTCGGACGGAAATTTTGCATAGGATGTCTCAAAAGAAATTAGTAGATAGATAGATGGATTAGAGATGCTGTTTGTCTATGAGCTGGTTGGACCAGCATCGATGCATGCATCCTCCACGACAGTTACACGTGAGGGTGTGGTTGCTCGGTTGATGTCGAGGAGCCAGGTCAAGCGCCGCTTGCCTAGCTGTTCAATGGTTTCTGCAAGTTGTCAAACTTTTTTTTCTTCCGCCAAAAGGGATGATATAGAGGATAATCCTTTCGAATAAAAAACAATGAATTCGTTGATAGTTTAATGTATGTAAGGCACACACTTAGAGAAATTAGGTTTTTCGGTCCTCGGATTTACTTAAATATGAGAATATAGGTTCTCCGGTCCTTGCAGTCACCGGTGGAAAACGGGTCTCTATTCCCGGGCTGTAACGAGCTCTAGTTTCGATTTTGGACCCGGAACTGCCAAATCGGGACTAGAGGCCCCTATCTCTTGTCTCTGTTTGCTACGGCCCGGGACTAGAGTCCACCACGTGACAGTTTTCGCGCGGCAAGGGGCGGAACCTCTTTAGTCCTGGGTCGTAACACCACCCAAGACTACATTGATATAAAACCCCCGCCCGCAACACACGATCCCATACAAGACAACCTAGATTCGTCGCTATAATCAAAATACAGACATGCAACAAAGATATCCATGGTATAGAAGACATTTCCATTGATTGCAAGAAAACAATTGAAGAGCGTTCCTCATCACATAAAAAAAGAAAAAACGAACGCGATGCAACCAGTGTTGGAATGTTTATGTTCTATTGAAGTTTAATTAATATTTCGGTGGTATCTATTATATTATATACTAAAAAGCAATATAAGGGTGTTTTTTGAGACCACATCATCCAAATTATAGTGACAGTTAGATCTAAAGTTTACGGCTATGATTTAAAAGCATTATTAGTCCAGTAACACCGTGAACACAACATATGTTGCAAAGATAACGTGTATTGCATCCGTTCTAAGACTGCCGGCTGGACGTTTCAGAAAAAAACCTTCCGGGTTTGAGATCACGTGCAGTACCTGTACTCTTATAATTAAGCAATCAACATCCAAAACCTATTTCCATTTCAGAGCTGCGTCTACTAAAAAACCGTGGACTATCTATGCTGGCTAGAATGTGGTGGTAGTTGTCTGGAAAACAAATTTGCTCGAACGTGGTAGCTATGAACGAAAAAAATACCTAGCCTAGCTGGAATGTGGTGGCAAGGAAAAGAAATTCTAGAATCTAGAGATTTTTGCAAAATAAATATGTTTAATCTGATCATTTCCATCGCATCTATAAATGCGAGTGCACATAAATGATGGATTTATTTGACTAACATCATACACACACTCGTGAAAAAGCATACAGTAGTTGGAGTAGCCGAATTTTAAGGTTGAAACAGCCAACACCCTATTAAAAAACATCACATTAGTCCCACTATTCATGAAATGTCCCTCGCACTGAAAAATATTTTATTCTTATTAACAGTACAAGAAGGCTAAATCATCACAGATATTCGAGAGCCTTTAGAAGTTTAGAGTCACTGAACTTTAAGGTTAATGAAGTAATCACATTAGTCACACTATCAACACGAATGTCGTCACACTAAAATATATTGCCTCTTAGTAATACACGAGGGGATAAATCGCCACATATTCTCGTGAAAGATGATAATGTACCTTCACTAAAATATTATTCCCGCTTAATGTAACATATGTCATAAAGCCTATGTTTCTCATTATCAATGAACTGCAACTACAACCACCCTAATAACTATGCGATCACATGTTGTTCTCAGGCCCGGGCCGGCAGGAGTGCACACTGTGCACCCGCACAGGGCCCATAAATTTTAGGGGCCCAAAATTTTGGTACAGCCTGGTATAGATATGCCGCAAAAAATCCTTTCCTTTCATGGCCGTGTACGCCCAATTCCAGCCCGTGAAGAAAATAGCCAGCTTTACATGGGCCAATCGATCGATCAGAGCCAGCTCCCGCATAGTCAATCAATCGATCAAAGCACCATGATTCCAGGAGCATCAGCCGTCACGGGTATGTTCATTAGCAGTTACGCCGCCTTTTTCCGCTCTTCCTTTGAGTCACCGCAGCGCCGCATGTTTTCCGTTCTTTCTCGATCATCGCTAAAATCTGTTTTATTGGATCAGAGTCCATTAGTCAGCAGGTACGTGCGTCCATCTCCCCCAATCTGTCCATTTTTCCTTCTCCTGTCTTTGCCCCTAGGTTTACTTCAATTCCAAAATTTTCTAATCGTGTTGCCCATCTCTTATTTAGGAGTCAACATGAGACCCAGAGAGCAAGAATCCAGATATCAAAAGCTTAAGAGAAAAGAAAAGAAAGAGGAATTAATTCAATCCCAAAGAAGGGAAATGGATAGGGTGTATCAAAAAAAAAAAACTGCAAGTGTCCTCCGATAATTAGTCAGTTAATTCTTCAACCCTTCCACTTGCTATTATTCCTTACATCGATCTTAGAGATGGTTAGACTGAGATAGAAAATAATGCTGAGATAGAGGAAGATACTATTGAAGTAGACGAAAATAACGTTGGTGTAGAGGAAAATAATTTAGTCATTGTAGCACTTGAGAGTGAAGTGTTGGAGAAGATTGATTATGAGAATATTATTGAAGATTTAATTTCAAAGAACAGTCAAAGAATGAGGTTGTTCAAATAAACATATACAACATGAGTTTAATAGGTATGTTTCTTCTATCCAATTGCTATGTAAGATACTATGAAATATACATTATAATTGTTGAATATTTAAAAAGATTAGTGCCATAGGGTCCATTTTAAAGTTTCGCACAGGGTCTCGGATTTTGCCAGCTCGGCCCTGGTTGTTCTAAGGAAAACTACTATATTTATGTATTGAGTAAAGAGTGTAAAAGGAGATGCAAACTTTTTGAAATTATTGAACACTTTGTTCATTGATGCACATCTTAGTGTCGTGATAGTAAGACCTTTAAACATGGCTCAGTTTCTATATGCATATAGAAAAAGTGCACGACTCTAGATCGAGAATAGGATTTGGCATGCTAGATTGTTCTCTATGGATTTAGACGTTAGTGTTGTTTGTTTGTTGAATTAATTCATATATTTCATCATTAGTATTGAAACGTTTTGGCAATAATATTTGGATTCAGAGGATCTGAAAAGTATACTTGTCATTCCAATCACACAATAAAATTAAAAACTGGTTAAGAGATTTGAACTATGTTGTGCAAGGCGCGTAGTCATGTTGCATGACATAAAAATACATGTGACCAAATGTGTTGAACCAGTGGATTGAACATCAATGACATAAAGATATTTAAACAACAAATATGATATACCAATAGAGGGTGTTGTATAAAATTTAGATTCATACTTCTCCAACATAGACTACCAATGTAAACATGTTAACGATTACACAAAAAATTAATTAATTTATTTTTACCGACATATTAATATATCAAATAATCATGAAAGTTTCACCGTGAAGACAAAGTTCATGTTTCTTAATATAGACAGTTCTGACATGAACTACGTGAATTAGAGGAAAAATATACAATGATCAATAATGTGATATCCATGCATGGAACACTTTTGACCGATGAAAGATTGTCGTGGGAATGGCCACGACAGATGCTGCAATCGGCAGCGAGTAGTAGAACATGGGGCAAGGGCGGCCAGCCATCTGTGGTGCGAGATGAGGACGGAGACACAAGGGTTTACCCAGGTTCGGCCCCCGGAGGGTAAAGACCTACTCCTGCTAGATTGTATTATGGAGAGAGTACAAGGGCGAACTCGACGGCTAGGCGGCGAGTCGCTGGGGTGTATGATGGAACGTGTCCTCTATGCGTACCCTAGGGAGGTTTATATAAGCTCACCTCGCTAGGGTTTACGGATCTACAACCGAATTGGTTAAGGATTCGAAGGGTCTTTGACCTAGTCCAACTGGGCCTAGCTACGCTTCTGGGCCTCCAGCTTCCAGTCGCCTGACTCCTCGCCAAGTCTCGATCCAGTCGCCGTCCTGGGCCCACTCGCTGGTAGCTTGGGCCAATAGGAAACGTCCTGCTGGGCATACCCCGACAGGCATATCCCCATCAATAGTCCCCGAGGCCGTCGTTGATTCGTCGCAGGTGTTCGTTGGCTGTCAGAGTATGCGGGTCCAATTCGGACGCCCAGTCGAATCGGCGATGGACTCCTGAACAAAGGAAAGAACCAGTCATTTGAATTGCCATGACGGCGTCTGATCAGATCGCAGCTTGGCGAACGGGTCGGCGAATAGTCAAGTCACTGTTATAGTGATCGGGTCGGCGAATCGTCGAGTCGCTGAGGATAGCGAGTCGAGTGGACGAAGTTGGACCGTCAGCTTGGTCAAACTAGCCGTTGGGTAATCCAACGGTAATATTGGCGTAATCACCGCGTAGTAACGGTTCCCCGAAAATGGCGCGTAACAATCACTATATAAGGAGAGTGACAGGTGAGGGGAAAATGCTTCCCTCACTTCCTCCGAACTTGCGCATTCCCGTTCCTCCATTCTGCGCAGCGACCAGAGCGACCCAGAGCGATTCGCATCCCTCGATCCTCCAGCCGATGGCCCCTCCTGCGGAACCATGGGGCAGATCCAAGTGCACGAAGGCGCTGCTAAGATCGTTCGAGGAGGCGGGGGTCCTCCGCGCCGGGAGATGGTGCATCCCCGCGGTCGGAGAAGTGATTCCAGATCCGCGTGAAGGGGAATTCGTTTGCTTCACCAGCCACCTGGAGCGGGGGCTCGGATTCCCCACTTCCCTCTTCTTCCACAGACCATCCGCAGTTTGAAGAAGAAAGGCCTCCAAACCATCAACCTCTACAATTGCTGGCTTGGGCGACGGCTCGTGCCCTGGCCAGCTATGCCCACTATATGTACGAGTACACGGGCAAGGATGACCCGACAAAGTCCTGTCACGACGAGTGGAGACTCAATGACTACACCTTGGCCCTGAAGAAGATCACCCAGGCGGTGTATCTCGACGCAAAGGCCGGGGTCGCACCTTATACCGTGAGGCACCCAGCTCCAACGGTGAGTTTTTACTTCCCTTGCACTCGCAGTCGCAGTTCGTGCATTCGCGGTTATGCTAATGTTGTTTGATCGTTGCAGTTATTCCAAGTGGTGGAAGGTTGGCTTCCACCCGCAGATGACGAGAACTCGAACTCGTCCGCCGAGGACGAGAGAGAGTCATTGCCTGACAAGGGCGATGTCAGGAGTGACGGGGGGTGGCGATGGTGATGACGACGATGACGGCGACGAAGCCGTGGAGGTTGCTGCCCCCACGATCCGCAAGACTCGCGGGCAGCACCAACAGGAGCTCGAGGCCAACAAAAGCCTCGAGGCCCACGACGACGACGAGCTCCCCGAGCATACCTCACAGCGAGAGGCCACACCGTCAAAGAAGAAGAAGCCGCCGCCACCCAAGAAGAAGACGAAGCCGTCCAAGCCGGTGTCTCCGCCTCGGTCCACGAGTAGCTCCGACGCTACCAGCGCAGCCGAGGAAACAGCGGCGCACGTGGCTACAGCGACTGGTGTGACCGTCGTGGAAGACGAGGCACCGCTGGCATCACTTCCGCCGCCGTTCTCCCTAGTCAGTGGGTTGGTGGCCGCTCCATCCGCGGGGGGCTTGCCGCCGAGAGGAGCTCCCATGGCGATTGCTACTAATCCTCCCGCCGCGGCCTTATCCTCGAAGAAGCCGTTGGTGTCTTGGGCATAGAGCATGTTCGAGACGGGCCTCAGTCGTAAACTGGGGCCAGAACTGGAAAAGCCGGCTAGCATTCGCACCGTCCTACAATTTCTCCCAGTCGCCAAGTGAGTATTCCTTAACCTTTTAACTGTCTGTTTGATTCGTGTTTCGATTGTCGAGTGTTATTAACAGAGTCATCTCGCAGGACTGGAGTAAAGAAAATAGGCCACCCATCGGTGGCCAAGGTTCCATCGTCACCGCGGAGGCGTCGACTGATCCCTCGAAGAAGAGGAAGGGCGACGAGAATGAGGCTCCCACCGATGGTGCCAAGAGAACCAAAGGCGATGAAGTCATCACAATCTCGGACGAGCCAGCGGCTGCCTCGAGCGAAGCCCCGATTGCGGTGGATGTAGCCCTGAAGGCATCGGAGGACGCGGGGTCGCAACAGGCAGGCCCCATGGTTTCGATTGAGGCGGCCAGGCCGCCTTTGGGTGGTGCGGGGGCCGCGGTGGCGACATTCCCTCGCTTTGTAGCAAGGGCCGCCACGGCAAGTGCCTCGGTGCCATCAAGCCAATTCCCCGGGGCCGTCAGTATGGAGTTCGAACAGCGTCGCGGGCACACTCCGCTCGTGCTTTCGTCGGTGGATGCGATGGAGCTTCACGGCATGCTAGGTGCCACCATCCAGGTATGTCCAGTCCCCGAGGATCTGGCCACTGAATTTCAGTGGTCGGATTCTTACTGTTTTTTCGCCGTCCAGTCCCCGAGTGCCTAGTCGCTGAATCTCAGCGACTGGGCACTTAGGAATTTTGTCATCCAGTCCCCGAGTGCCTAATCGCTGAATTTCAACGGCTGGGCACTTAGGAATTTTTTCATCCAGTCTCCGAGTGCCTAGTCGCTGAATTGGAGCGTGAGCTCAAGGAGGCGAAGGCGGAAGCGAGCTCAGCGGAAGGACGAGCCAAGGCGGCCGTCACCTCTGCTGCTGAGGAGCGGAAGGTGTCGGACACACTCATCGCCGGGTTGCAGAATGACCTCTCAGCTCTTCAGAATTTCATCACGGACCTCTGCCGCCCACTGATTGGTGAGCTTTCCTTCAGCCACTTGCCGAGCGCGCGTACCACATTGTGATTTTAGTGCTCCGCTCACTGTTTGCTTGTGTGTTGCAGGCCGGATCACTGATAACGCTGAAGAGGCGCAGTCGTACGACACGCGGCAATGCGTGACCACCCTGGTCGATTTAGCCGCGCTGTCAGCGACTTGCCTCCGGGCGTATATTCAGGAGATCTCGCCCACGGAGGTGATCCCCAGCGACCTTGTCGAGGTATGGCGCTATCTGGAGAAGGCCCCGTCGGTCGTGGAGTTCATGACGCGGTCGGCCTTCCGTCGTGGAGCGGAGACTGCGCTGAGCCTTGGGCTCGCACATTTTCCCGACGATTTCGATCTCGACGACGTCACGAGCGGGTACCCCTTGTCGACGGGCTCGGTCGAGATTGTCGAGGTGTTGAAGCTGACGGACCGAGCCACGGTGTACTCCGACCGTGTTTGGGCGATGGGCGACCTTCTTCCCTATCAGGAAATGGTCGTCGCCCCAATGACCCCAAGCCGGCTCACCGCAACTTCAAGGTGGAGCAACCATTTCGTGCGGCGATGGCGGGTGAGCTCACGACGTACCCGTCGAATCACTGGGTTCCCTTTTTCCACAGCCGCAAGGATGGTGGCGCCTCCTCATCGAAGCCTGCGGAATAGAATGTTTTGCCATTCGCCGTTAGCGTAAGATAAACATGTAATTCTCCTTGTATGCGAACATATTTTGTTGCTATGAAGGAATGCGTGAGTTATGTTGTCATTGACTTTGTGGTTTGAGTGTTGGTTGTACGAGTCCCCGAGCACGTCTGTCCTTTTATGGGGTTAACCTCGTTTTTATATGTTGTGTGAACCGTTAGTGGGTTAGGGTCGACTCGCCATGGCTCGAGGATCCAGTCGCATGGCGACTCCCAGGGATGCTCTTTACTTGGCCGTTTTCCCGAGCGCGAACGGGGTCGGGTCGCCGAGTCCCCGAGTGTGGTACTTGGCCGTTCTAGTCGCATGCCCAAGGTAGGTGAGGACTAGGCGCGTTGTGTTAGGCGCGTCGCTCCGCCTGATCCGTAAGATCAGTCGCATGGCGAGTCCTGGGCGTGCTCTCTTACTTGGCGTTTTTCCCTAGCCGCTCTTCTTTGTGCTGGTGTCAGTCCCCGAGCATGGTACTTTGCCGTTCGAGTTGCTGCGCCGAGGATGTGGAGGACTGGGTCGCTGTAGGAAGCGAAGTAGTCATCTTGGCTCGGGGAGCCAGTCGAGCTAGGCGACTCCAATAGGGCGTCGGGTTAGCTTTTTTCATGGACGGTACGAGGCCTGAATTTTTCCAGTGCCCTCGTACCGCACTACTTGGTCGTGCCAGTCGCGTTACCAAAGGTTGACTTCTGCGAATAGCGTAACACTGTTATTACGAGTGCGAGTGGCACAATGCATGGAGAGTAGACGCAATTTGCGCGAATTGATCTGCTTTATTTCATAGCGGGTAGGGGGTACATGTCTGGAGTTCTAAGAGTAGAACTTCCGTAGGAGGTTTACATTCCATGGCCGTTTGACGTCGAGTTTGCCGCCACCTCGGACGTCGGTGAGGTAGGAGGCGTCGTTGCCCAGGACTCACCCGATGGTGAATGGTCCCTCCCAAGGGGGAGATAGCTTGTACATGCCTTTCTTGTCCTGGATTAGGCGCAGTACCAAGTCGCCTTCCTAGAAAGTGCGAGTCCGTACTCGCCAACTGTGGTAGCGGCGAAGCCCTTGCTAGTAGATGGCGGTGCGGGGGTGATCTAGGTCGCGCGCTTCGTCGAGCTTGTCGACTCCGTCCTAGCGTGGGAGCTCGTTATCAGCCTCCGTGTAGTTGACCACCCGAGGTGAGTCGTGCTCGTGGTCGGTTGGCATGACTGCCTCGACACCATACACCATGAAGAAGGGGGTGAACCCTGTCGACCTATTGACGGAGGTGCGGATGCCCCAGATGACAGAGGGGAGTTCTTCGACCCAGCACCCGGCGGTGCGCTCGAGTGGGACTTATAGCCGTGGCTTCAGGCCGTGGAGGATGCTCTGGTTAGCGCGTTCTGCCTGGACGTTGGACTCCAGGTGGGCGGCTGAGGCAAGGTCGAGTCAGATGTTGTGCTCCTCGTAGAACTCGGCCCTGGCTCCCTTGGCGAAGTTGGTGCCGTTGTCCGTGATGATGCTATTTGGGAACCCGTAGCGATAGATGAGCTCGCGTAGAAATTTTGTAGCGGTCTTCCCATCACATTTGCGGACTGGCTTGGCCTCCACCCATTTTGTGAATTTGTCGACTACGACTAGGAGGTGGGTGAAGTCGGAGGGGGCCTTCTTGAAGGGGCCTACCATGTCCATGCCCCATACGGCGAATGGCCAGGTGATGGGGATTGTCTTCAGCGCCGATCTTGGTACGTGAGTCTGGTTGGCGTACTTCTGGCACCCGATGCATCGCTGGACGATGTCGACCGTGTTCTATCATCCGAGCTCGGTACGTGAGTCTGGTTTGCAGCGGCGTGCTATCAACCGGGCCTCTGTCTCGTCTGCGGGTAGGGTGCCTCCCTCCAGGTAAGCGATGTATGGCGTGGTCCAGTCACTTGGCTCGGCGATTAGTGCGACCAGGGCTACGTCTGGTTGCAGCAGAATTCCGATGTCGATCTCCCTTGGGGGAGAGACGGAGGGCTTGGTGATGGTGTCGAGGAAGACGTCGGCGGGTGGTGCGAGTCAAGACGAGCCGATGCGGGAGAGTGCATCGGCCTCCTTGTTCTTCCGCCTGTCGATCCACTCGACGGAGTAGCCTGCGAAGTGGCCTCCCAGCCGGTCCTCTGCTTGGTGGTACGCCACCATGGTGGGGGAGACTGTATCGCAGGTGCCGGCGACTTGCCCGACGACGAGGTCGGAGTCTCCGTAGCAGCGCAGGCGATTGATGTTCATCTCCTTGGCTGCCCGCATGCCATGGAGTAGCGCCTCGTACTCGGCCATGTTGTTGGTGCAGGGGGTGAAGTCGAGGTAGAGGACGTAGCGTATCTTGTCGCCCTTCGGAGATGTTAGCACGATCCCCGCTCCTGCGCCATCTGTGTTCTTGGAGCCGTCGAAGTGTAGGCTCCAGTAATGGCGGTATGGCAGCTTCTCTGGCTACTGGGCCTCCTCCCAGTCGGCGAGGAAGTCTATGAGAGCCTGCGACTTGATCGCTTTGCGTGGCTCGTACCTGATGTTGTGGATGTCGATCTCGAAGACCCACTTGGCGACGCGCCCGGTCGCCTCACGGTTGCGGATGATGTCCTGCAATGGTGCTGAGGAGACGACCATTATTGGGTTCTCTTGGAAGTAGTGCGGCAGTCGCCGCTGTGCTTTGAAGACCGCATATACCAGTTTTTGGTACTGCGGGTAGCGCTGGCGCGACTCGGTGAGGACTTCGCTGATGTAGTATACTGGTCGCTGCACCGGGCGCTCCTTGCCTTCCTCTGGTCGCTTGACGACCATGACGACGCTGACGACGCGCTCGGAAGCCGCGACGTAGACGAGCATTGGCTCCTTGTCGACGGGGGCAGCGAGTAGAGGTGCTGCGAGTAGCACCTCCTTGAGAGCGTGGAGTGCGTCGTCTGCCTCCTTGTCCCACTGGAAGGTGGGGTTCTTGCGCATTAGGCGGTAGAGGGGCATCGCCTTCTCGCCTAGCCGGGAGATGAAGCGACTGAGAGCCGCGACTCGCCCAGCCAACTTCTGGACGCCGCGTAGGCACTCGGGTCTACCGAGCCGGGCGATCGTGTTGATCTTGGCGGGGTTCGCCTCGATCCCGCGCTTGGAGACGACACATCCCAGCAGCTGTCCAGTGGGTACACCGAAGGTGCACTTTCCTGGGTTTAGCTTTATCTTGTACCTCCGTAGATTGGCGAAGGTTTCCGCCAGTTCAGCGAGTAGATCGCCCTGGCGAGTGGATTTTACCACCACGTCGTCGATGTAGACGTGGATGTTGCGGCCAATTTGGCTCGCAAGGCACTCCTGCATGCACCTCTGATAGGTCGCCCCGGCGTTCTTGAGGCCAAAGGTCATGGCGGTGTAGCAAAAGGCGCCGAATGGCGTGATGAACGCCGTCTTCTTTTCGTCCTCGACTGCCATTTTGATCTGGTTGTACCCAGAGTAGGCATCGAGGAAGCATAGCGACTCCGAACCCGCGGTTGAGTCGATGATTTGGTCGATCCGCGGGAGGACGAACTGCTCCTTTGGGCAGGCGCTGTTGAGGTTCATGTAGTCAATACACATTCTCCAGGTCCCGTTTTTCTTCTCGACCAGGACTAGGTTTGCCAGCCATTTAGAGTATTTGATTGGCCGGATGAATCCTGCAGCGAGTAGACGCTGCACCTCCTCGGCGATTGCTCGGCGGCACTCTTCATTGAAGGGCTGCAACAACTGCTTGACAGGTCGCACTTTGGGGTCGGTGTTGAGTTTGTGCTCATCGAGTTCCCTCGGGACACTAGGCATGTTGGATGGCTTCTATGCGAAGATGTCACGATTCTCACGTAGGAACTCGATGAGCGCGCCTTCCTATGCTGGGCTCATGCGCGTCCCGATCGTCGCCGTCTTGCTGGAGTCGCCTGGGACCAGCTCGACGGTGCGAGTGTGCGTCGTTGCCTCGAAGGTGGTGGAGCTGCCACCCTCCGAGTTGGGCTTCTTGAGTATGGTGGGGGTCGTCATTGTTGACCCCGTTCGCGTACTTGGCGAGCTCCTCAGCGTGGTTGGCCTCTGCTGTGATGACGGTGTCAGCGAGTTCAATGCCTTTGGCCTCGCATTCTGCGGCCATGTCGGGATCTCCATGGACAGTAATGATGCCACACGGCCCGGGGAGCTTCATCGCGTTGTATGCGTAGTGGGGCGCTGCCATGAATTTGGCGAACGCCTGGCGCCCCAGGACACAGTGGTATGGGTTGTTGAACGGCACCAGCTCAAAGACGATACGCTCGGTGCGGAAGTTTGCTGGTGTGCCGAAGGTGACTGGTAGCGTCACCTTGCCGATTGGGTATGCCTTCCGACCGGGGACGATGCCGTGGAAGGTGGTGTAGGTCGTCTCGATCATCGACTGCGAGAGCCGCAGTCGCCTGAATGTGTCCAGGTATAGGATGTTGATGGAGCTGCCGCCGTCCATCAGCGTCTTGGGGAGCCAATAGTATCCCACCTTGGGCTTTACCGCCAAGGCGACTCGGCCCGGATATTCGATCCGTGGCGAGTGGTCCTCGCGGATCCAGGTGATTGGTTGCTCGAACCAGTTAAGGAACTGGGGGATGTCTATCTGGGACACCGCATTGACGGCGACGGCGCGGGCGATGACCTTCTTCTCACGCTTCGTGTTGAAGCCTGCCAAGGTGTGGAGCGAGCCGGCGATGCTGCCGAATTTTCCGCCGTTTGACAGGTTGTTGTCGGGGTCTTCCCATGCGCGCCGTGCCTTCTCAATCTCCTTGAGGGAGTGGCAGTCGACGGTCGTGTGCATGGCGGGCTTCCCTTCCCTGCTGTGAAACACATAGGGTTGATTGAGGAGAGCCGTGGGATCGAACCTCGGCTTCGCCTTGTAGTTTCCTCCATCACGGCGCTGGCCTTCGTCGCGGTGCTAGCCTCTGTCACGGCGGAAGCTCTTGGGTTCGCGCGGCGCGTATCCGGCATTGGCGATGAAGTCGACTCGCCCATCACCGTGGCACTTGCCGGTGAGGCGAGTGTTGCTGCAGCGTAGCTCTGGCCGCCTCCGTTGTCGTGGCCGCTCGTGCGGCGATTCCCTCTCGACTCGTCATCGGTTTCTTGGTTTCGGTCCTCTTCCACGTACCTCTTGGCGATCTCCAGGAGGTCCGATATGTTGTCGAGTGTTCTGTACACTTGCTTGAGCTTGGCGACCAGGGGTTCGTAGCGACACGAGGTCTTGAAACAGTGGATCGCGGTGTACGAGTGGATTCCGGCCGCGTTATACCACAGGTCTTGCCACCGTTGGACCCAACTGCGGGTCGACTCGCGGAGTCCCTGGACGCATCGCTCTAGGTCCTCGATGGTGGTGACGCGGGTGTAGGAACCCTCAAAGTGCCTGACGAAGGCGTCGCGCATTTCCTCCCAGGAGTCGATGCAGTCCGCAGGGAGGGTGTTGATCCATTGCCTACACGCTCCCTCCATCATCAGGGAGAGGTAGCGGGCGGCAAACAGGTCAGTGTGGCCAGCGATTCCCATTTCCATGAGGTAGGTATCCAGCCACACGGACGGGTCGTACGAGAGATCGTACTTCTCGATCTCCTTCGGCGCCTTGAAGTTCGCCGGGTATTTTTCGCCTCGGATCATTGGTCCGAAGCACTGGGGTCCAACTCGACTCAGCGATCCCTTGGTTCGACATCGCGGCGGTTGGTGAGGGTATGCCGTAGGTCGTCGGGCTGGCGTGCGCGCCAGCTCTGGTTGTTGATGATGTGGGTGCATGCGTCGACTAGCTGCCCATTGGTGACGACGAAGTTGTTCATCGGCCGCGGGGCGTTGGTGGAGAGTGTCGCGTGCGCATGTCGATGTTGGAGCTACAGGGGCTCGGATGGTGGGCAGTTGAGTGTGTTCGCCACCATTGGGCGGCCGCTCGAGGCTGCCCTGCTGCCTGACGAACGCGAGTACATGCGACCCTGTGAGTCGGCACCCGCGTTTTGTTGCTCGACTGCCTTGGCAAGCAGAGCCTTGGTGTACTGGATCTGCAGGGCGCCTTTCCCGGTTACGTTTATGTTGTTGACCGCTACTCGGCTCGCGACGACATTGTCCATCGGAGTGGAGAACATCGGGAGGCCGTTTGCGTCTCGCTCCCGCGAGGAGACCATGATTCTTGGTTGGTCCCTGGGAGGCGCGCGGTTGGGTGGTGGTGGGGCGCCGTTCGCCGTCGCGCCTGGTGGGGGCCGGGAGCTCCCTCCTAGCGGCGCGTTCTCGCAGATCGCGCGCTCGGCTGCACGAGCCGGGTCGTTATCGTCGTCGAAGTTCAGGGCGCATCCCTGAATGGTGGGGTTCAGGCGCGACCTGATTCGGAGTTGGTGGTAATGCGAGAGTTCCTGCGCTGTCGCCTGCTCGAGGCGAAATTTTTCACGCTCGGCTTGTTCTTTGCGGATCACCTCCTCCAGCCGCTGACGGAGTTCCTCGACCTCCGTTTCTTTTCCGTTTGGTGGGATCGGCGTGGAGAAGGGGTCTGGCGGGGGGTCGGCGCCATTCGCCATGTAGGCCGCGACGTGGCGACCAGACCCGTCGTGGAGGTCGGCGGAGTTCTCCGACCCGGAGTCGAAGTCGAAGATCCCAAGGATGGAGGGGTCCTCGAAGTCTCCCACGTTGGAGACCTAGGTGATGGAGCCCGCGGGCGATGCGGCGACGATGGACCCGGCAGCCGACGCCAGGGTCGCCGAGTCGGCGTCGTCATTGAGGGCCGCGTCGTCCGCGACCATGGTGGTTTCGGCCATGTTGTTGTGGGCCGAGTCGTACTCGGAGGCGAGGCGGTGGATCGTGCGGACCTGGCTCTCAGAGAGCTGGTCGGGTGGCGGCGACTCGTGGATGCGAGCCGAGTCCTTCGAGACGATGACGTCGGTGAAGCCGATGAAGAGGATGATTGTGCCGACCGGCATGATCACGCTGTGCGTCACGGGGCGTGCCGCCGGGACGTAGCTGCTCGGCTAGATCTGGAGGATCTCGCCGATCGCGATCATGCGGCCGGTGGCGATCGTCTCGTTGATGGGCAGATTGGATCTCGCCGCAGAACACCGTCCTGACCGGCCAGGCCCCACGGTGGACGCCACTGTTGTGAGAATGGCCACGGCAGATGCTGCAATCGGCAGCGAGTAGTAGAACATGGGGCAAGGGCGGCCATCCATCTGCGGTGCGAGATGAGGGCGGAGACACAAGGGTTTACCCAGGTTCGGCCCCCCGGAGGGTAAATACCTACTCCTGCTAGATTGTATTATGGAGAGAGTACAAGGGCAAGCTCGACAGCTAGGCGGCGAGTCGCTGGGGTGTATGATGGAACGTGTCCTCTATGCGTACCCTACGGAGGTTTATATAAGCTCACCTCGCTAGGGTTTACAGATCTACAACCGAATTTGTTAAGGATTCGGAGGGTCTTTGACCTAGTCCGACTAGTCCTAGCTACGCTTCTGGGCCTCCAGCTTCCAGTCGCCTGAGTCCTCGCCAAGTCTCGATCCAGTCGCCGTTCTGCAGGCCCACTCATTGGCAGCTTGGGCCAATAGGAAACGTCCTGCTGGGCATACCCCGGTAAACATACCCCCATCAAAGATCATTCCCTCGCATTTGCGAGGGCCACCATGCTAGTTGTTATAAGGATAAAATAAGTGAGCCCAAATCTCACTTGGTGTGGGAGTCTCTACAATTCAACTACACGACCTAAATTTCATGTGTACTCAAATTTTGTTTATGTGAATACATCATCGTTGACTCTAGAATCATTTGTAGTTTCATTTAAAATATTTTAAATATAAGATGTTTTCGTGGGGTTATGGTATTTTGTTCGTGCTTCTAACAATACCTTTATATAGTGAGATCACATACCTGATGCAATGTTACACGTAACCCCATTGTATAGAAGCATAAATTGGGGAATTCGGAGGTGCTCATGGACCTTATCCTCTCCCCCTCCCCTTGCTACAGTTCCCGTAAGTCTCCTCCTCGACACCAGCCCGATCTAAAGACGCCGATGTTGTCGGTCGTGGGTGGCTAAGGAGAGGTGCCGGCGCCCCCTGTATATACTAGAGTAGTTTTGGATGGTTGCCGGTCATCGGCCTCGTGCCATGCGGGAGCCGTCTTTGTCTCTGGCCGGACTTGATGGTAGTGGTGTTTCTCTCGTGTCGCTATCTCCTTGGCTATGGCGGTGATGATGGGTTCGGCAGCTTGTGTTTTGCCCTAATAAGGTGTGAGATTGATGACCCACAAGTATAGGGGGTGTATCGTAGTACTTCCAATAAATAGGAGTGTCGATCCCAACGAGGAGCAGAAGGTGCTGAACAGTGGTATGGAGCAGAAAATCCCTGTGAATACTTAGCAAACAGATTTTAGTAGTTTTTTGACAAGGCAACAAAACAAAGAGCAAGTAACAAAGGTTACAAACAAACGGAGCAAGTGGCCCAATCCTTTCTTAGCAAAGGACAAGCCGGTGGAAATACTTATAAGGACCAAACGTTCTCGAGGACACATGGGAATTCTGTCAAGTGCTTTCGCTTCAAATAGTCGAGTACTCTTCTCTGGTGTTGTACGTGTTGTGTGGGTGAACCTGTGCTAACATATCGACCTTACTTGGACTAATACATACTTGTGATTAAACCCCCTACAAACATCCGTAACTATAGAAAAGTAATTAAGATATAAATCTAACCACAGCCTTAAACTCTGAGATCCTACGCTCCCTTGTGCAATGGTGTCCTAACGGGGGTTCAGGTTTCTATCACTCCGGCAACCCCACAATTAGTAGCCAAATACACAATGCATCCCCCTAGGCCCATAAATGGTGAAGTGTCATGTAGTCGACGTTCACATGACACCACTAGAAGAATAACACCACAACTTAAATACTAAACCATTAAATAATAACTCATCACAGATTCACTACTAACAACATGACTTCTCCCATGTCCTCAAGAACTAAATGAACTACTCACGAGACATCATATGGATCAAGATCAAAGATGATATGATAATGGATAACAATCTGAACATAAACAATAATACAATGGTTCCACTCACAAGCATCAACTACAATAGTAATCAACACCGGGAAAGTTTCCCCTAAGAACTAAAGCAATATCCAACACAATTGTTACAGCGGGACGGAGTGGTGATGATGGTGCTGGTGGAGATGATGGTGTGGATGATGATGATGATCCTGATGAAGCCTAGCTTGATGATGGTGTTGATGGCGACGGTCTCCACTCTCCGGGAAGGAATTCCCCCGGCAGAAATCTGTCTGCCGGAGAGATATTTCTCTCTCGGTGTTTTCCGTCGCCCCAGAGGTGACAAAAATCTATTTGTGGTCGCTCCCCTAGGCTTAGGGTTCCATAGGGAAGATATAGAGAAAGGGGCGGAGTCGGAGGCCGGGCAGGTGGGCCACACCTGCCCTAGGCGCAGGGTCAAGTGGGCCCATGCCTAGGGGGTGTGGGCCCCCTGTAGCCCCTCTTCGCTCCTCCTTCTGGCTTCCTTCGTCTTCTGGTAAAATAATATGTTTCCATATTTTTCTGGTATTTTTCTTATCTTCGCGAAATTGCACCGAAATGCCTTCTTTTCCATCAGAATCCAAACTCCGGCAGTCCATCCTCTAAGAATCATCCAACATGCATAAACAGATGAAAATCCATAAGTAATACCTCATAATAAGACAAATATCATTGAATAGAGGTAAATTATGATATAGAATGGTGATGCAAATTGGGCGTATCAACTCCCCCAAGCTTAGACTTCGCTTTTCCCCCAGCAAAAACTGAGCTTAGTAAACATGTCCACATGTTTATGGAGTGAAGTGTCGATAAAAGAATACGAACAAGAAGCATCACACTTACCGTTGCACAACTCATAGAAGAAAGCAACTCACCATTATATAACTTAGCTTGCAACCAAGTACAACAGTCACAATAGAGATGCATAAAGATAAATCATAATTGGAATTGGCAAACTTGTTCTTGGTCAGAGAACACCTGACAAACAGTTTCACAAAAGCTTTTTGTAGAAGTTTCAAAACAGGAGCACTCTTTGCTCAAAAGGTTTTTTCACAAGTGAAGGCTTTCGAAGTAATACTCAATAGATAAGAGTTTTGTGCAAACAAGGAAGATAAAGAACATGATTGAATAAATCACCATATGAATGCTTGAAACACAACAACTCAAATGCTTGCTGGAGATGGAGAGGAAGTAGGTTTACTGACTCAACTTGGAAGTGGGAGAAAGGTAGGGAAGCAGGGATTACAAGTCATAAAGAGGTTCCAAACGATTATGGTACTTACTAGCTTTTAGCCCTCATTGCCCCTATCATAGGCATCTTGATATGATTAAGTTTAAAGTGCGCAAAGATGGAGTATATGCTTGACGAAATATAAGTTGGCAATCTCATGTCCCTTGAATATGAGGGCCACTCCTCATGCTACTCAACTTTGGTCACGGGTAAGTTCTTGTCATTGTAAGTATTTGCATATCATTGAGAACCGCCAATGGGGTACCCCTTGCACATGGTACAGGAGCTTTCCCATAACCAAAATGACAAGGCAAGCAGACAATGAGCATCTCAGCGCTCTTTTTATTTACTATGTGCATAGCTTTTTATTGAGGATGCATCATAGATGGCTCACTATGGTGATGCTGCAAGTTTCCACCATGATTAGGCATGGCTTAGGCTAGCGGCCCAGGCATTTCTATAACACAGGATACAAATGTAGAGGTTCGTAGCATGGAAAACAAAAAATTTCTATCGCATGCACACACACAAGCCAAGATCTATCTACTAGATTGCAGCAAGGAGTCGATGGAGTACTAACCCTCGAAGATCCAAAGCGGTTAACGAGAGCAGATTCTCGTGGATGATGTAGTCGTACACTTCCGATCTCAAGATCGCCTAAACGATCCTTCCGGCGCTGCGTTCCAGCAACGCTTCCGCAGTCGGTCACACGTTCGGTACTCGATGAAGACCTTCCTCTCCCTTGTTCCAGCAGGCAGCGGAGGTTGTATGTCAACACCCGGATTTTTAATCCCAGATGCCTGTTATGCCATAGATCGCAATCCCAGGATTACCATTTTTGCGAGACATAACAGATTTGGATACCACAGTACATCATCCATTACAAACCATACATAAGGTCTTACACAAATAAGGATCTCATGATCCAGTTCTTAATACAATTCAAGCAGCGGAATATGTAATAATAACGGTAGCGTAGGCGAAGCTCCATCTTCGGGGTCACAGGCAATGCTGACGATGGGAGATGATCCTAGTTGTCGTAACCTTCCTGGGGTCCATCCTCCTGGTACTCCTCTTCATAGTCTGGCCATGGGAATAGCCAGGGACAAAGCCATGAGTACTCTTTAAGTACTCGCAAACTAATACTAACAAGTGAAGGTTTTTTTTGTAATAGGACACTAGGCTCTAGGGTTGTTTTGCAAAAAGCCAGATTTACCTCTACTAAGTTTAGAAACGAAGAAAGCTAGTTGAAGTTTTATAACACCTAAGTAGGAACTTGTATTTCATATCACAACTCTGTTGTGGTCAAGTCAAAATCTCAATTCATTTCATAAGTCATTTTGAAAACATCTGGTTGTTGTGGGCTAGCTGAGCTATCTGTTGAAGGGTGGCTAAATTGGCTTGACGTTCGGCTCTTTCATCTTCGCGGTTAGAAACCAACATTTGCAGGATCTGCAACATCGGGTCCAGGGATGAACCACTTCCTCCGCGTGGCATTTGAAGATTGAGATAGATCATGAGAAACGAGGGAAATTTCTAAGGTTCGGGGACTTTGAAAAGTTTTTAAAGTTTGACTCAGATTTTTCTAGAAACTTTCTTTTCATTAATTCTTTCATTCACACACGATACAAACACACACCACAAAGCAAGAAAAGCAGATGGTTTTAAGAACCATTCTGGAATCTACGATACAGTGGGACCGAATACAACTCACTACGTTTGTGCACTAGCGTAGTTGTGAGTTTCACTAAAAGTGATCTAGGTGCAAAATTTGATGTAAGCTTTGAAATAATTTTGGAGTAGCGTGAATTTTTATGAAAGAGTCCAAGACGTAAGAATGAGAATAAGTTTTTGTAAATATTTGCTAGCGTGAATTTTTATGAAAGAGTCCAAGAGGTAAGAATGAGAATAAGTTTTTGTAAATATTTGTTTCCTTTGGTTTTGAAACTAAGTTTTTGATTCAAACGTCCAGTCTAACAAGGGTCTCCTATGGTCAGGATGGCTCTGATACCAACTTGTCAACACCCGGATTTTTAATCCCAGATGCCAGTTATGCCATACATCGCAATCCCAGGATTACCATTTTTGTGAGACATAACAGATTTGGATACCATAGTACATCATCCATTACAAACCATACATAAGGTCTTACACAAATAAGGATCTCATGATCCAGTTCTTAATACAATTCAAGCAGCGGAATACATAATAATAACGGTAGCATAGGCGAAGCTCCATCTTCGGGGTCACAGGCAATGCTAACGATGGGAGATGATCCTAGTTGTCGTAACCTTCCTGGGGTCCATCCTCCTGGTACTCCTCTTCATAGTCTGGCCATGGGAATAGCCAGGGACAAAGCCATGAGTACTCTTTAAATACTCGCAAACTAATACTAACAAGTGAAGGGGTTTTTTTTGTAATAGGACACTAGGCTCTAGGGTTGTTTTGCAAAAAGCCAGATTTACCTCTACTAAGTTTAGAAATGAAGAAAGCTAGTTGAAGTTTTATAACACCTAAGTGGGAACTTGTATTTCATATCACAACTCTGTTGTGGTCAAGTCAAAATCTCAATTCATTTCATAAGTCATTTTGAAAACATCTGACGGGGGAACAGTATGGCCACTCCAACTGTCCATAACCGCGGACGCGGCTATTCGAATAGTTTGACACTCTGCAGAGATTGTACACTTTCACCACAACATTCGATACATCCGTCAGGAACAAATCCTGAATTCACCATACTTACTATCCGGATAATCAATCCTAACCTTTCAATTACACGCCCTAGTATAAGCACCTCTCCTGTGAGTTTGGCCTCCCAACCATGACCAACTGTCATCTTGGGTACTACACAGGTGGACAATCTTCACAAGGTAGCCTCAGCTCATACCTTGGCCGTGAGGGAACCAATACTAAGGTATATAAGTTTCCAGTCAAGCCCTACCCAATTCTCGGGTATTGTGGTTGTACGGTAAAATTGGAATGGTATCGCATCCAGACAACCATCAGCTTTATAAAGGGCTAAGGCTCATGCCTCAACATTTTCATCACCAAAATCATCTGGTGTTCGGAAACACATGTCAAAACATCTCAATAGAATGATCCATCATTCCAAGGTTTTTTTATAACCATTTTTCCACCAAGTAATCCCATCTAATTTTGATCAAGTTTTATGCTTAGCACTAGCATATATAAATGGGAGTGGGGACTAATGAGGGGTGGTAAACTAGTGGAGTTTCAACTAAGTACATTCTCATGCCTTAGGGTGACGTCAAGATTATCTAGCTTAGGCCCAATTTTATGCTCTTTATGCAACCTTCAATTATCTTTCTAGTATCTATCATTTACTCAAGTAAACTCTAAGCAAGAGCTTTGATAAAGAAGTAAAGTATAAAGCTTGCAAGTAAAACTAGGAGTGGGTATCATCATATGTGTCTAACCAAGCATGCTTAGGGCATTGCATAGGTTATCTAGCTTTCACAATTGCAAGTGTTAGCTTGCACAGGTAAAGTATCTTGCAAGTATTGGCTTGCATCAGTGTCAGTATAAGCTTGCCTTGTGCAGAGCAGTGGTTGAAGTTCTCCCCGGCTTCTTCTTCGTAGTATCCTCCTTCCTCCTCGTATCCTTGGTCGGTACTAGTGTCTATGAATAAATACGAGGTACACAATCACCAAACAATACTTAACTACTTGCATTCATCACACACAAGGGTCCTATAGATGATCTAGCATCTTCACTAACATTACAAGATTAAAGTTTGGTTTAATTTCTTTTTTTTAGAAAAGTAATTTCTACTCATTGAAAAACTACTTAAGATTTAATATTCTCCAAACCAAACATGGGATCATGTTGACACATGTCATCACCACATATTTCAGTACATGGGAATGTGATTTAAAATGGTGTCACAATTTAATAAGATTTAATCCTTTTATTTCATTTAAATAAAGTGACCAGAAATGTCTATGTGGCCTTCTTTTCTTACTTGAACATTATTTCTGTAAGTAAACACATATGTTTTTATATATTCTGAAAGGTAGGATCAAATGTGATTTTTGAGAGTTAGAATCAACTCAAAAGCTATTATGGTTTAAATTTGAAAAATGTTTGAATGCAGAAAAGCTTCTGTCTTGTTATTTTTACCAAGGTTGATCTAAAAATCCAAATGATTTTAATCCAACGGGCTTGGATTAAGCATTTCAAAACCTTTCTAACAAAATTGGTTTCATTCAATTTGGTTCACTGAATCAAGCTGGGTTGATTTTTGAAACTAGGTACAGAACTGAGTTTGAATCTAAATAGAAAAATCTAAATTCAAACGAGTGTGCTACGCGTGAACTGTTAACGGGCCGGCCTGCTACGCACAACGCTTACGCGGGCTAGTTAAGTTGCTGTCCCCACGCGTCAGTGAGACAGGGGGTGTGAAGCGGTACAGGGCAACGTGGTGTGTTGGATTAGAAGTAAGATCAACAGCTAAGGGTCGTCGTCGACGATGAACTAGTCACCAGCGAGCTCGAACCCTAGCGGCATAGTGGGGGTCTTCGGGGGATCACCGGGGCTCAGGCGAGGGTCGGCGATGCGGGCAAACGACGAAGTCAACGACGACGAATCTCCTGGTACCGGCAGCTTCTCCTGGGGTGGACGAAATCGACGGCGCCCTTCTTCTCCAGAGGCGGCCTTCTCCGGCGCAATTCCGACGATGTGTTGCTCGCCTTGCTCCGGGAACAGGGTGGAATGATCAATGAGGAGAGGGGAGTAGAATGGTGTGAAAAGTTTGAGCGGGGGAGGCCTCTATTTATAGTCTCGACGACGAGACCGAACGGGATGGGCAGGCAATGGTGGCGACATGGCTACGGGCTGCTAGAGGCATGGCCGGCGGTGGCGATCGATCGGTGGTCTCCTGGCGATGCTCTATGGCTTTAATGCGCGTGTAGGGGTGGTGGCAAACGGTCTGGAACATGCGATGCTCTGCGTGGCAGAGGCGGCGTCTTCGACGGAGAGCGGTGGCTGTGAGGCATGGGACGACGAACGGGGATGTCTGGCGGTCTCCTGGGACGGTGGTGATCGCGTATGCACGCGGTGAGGGCGGCGCGCGGTCTGTGGGCGTGTGTCGAGGATGGCGCTCTGGCGCGCTCTCGGCATGCGCTCAGAGAAGCTGGGCATGGCTTGGGCGTGTGGTCCAGTGGCTGGCAGGGTTCGAGCGCTGGACAGGGGGTGGCGATGGACGGTGGGTTGTGTCCTAGACATGCTATTTAGGCTTGGTGCTTGCTCTGGCTAGCTAGCCATGGTCGGCTGGCAAGGGAGTGCTCGGGTTGGCATGGCATGGGGCAAAGGGTAGGGGCTAGGGATTGTCCAAGCACTGGTTGGCACTGAGGGAGACAAGGGTGATCAATGGTGAACATTGCTTTAGCCAAATTACTGCTCAAAACAGTGAAGTTTGGCCAGATTGATTTGTTGCCTCCAAGTGTTTGATGAAATGGCCGCAAGAACTCAAGTTTTGAATTTTGAAAAGATTTTTGGTGGGTGTGCTAGGTAGGTGCTGGTGAGTCTGTGGATGCTTGGGTTTTGAAAGTTGAGCTTGTTTAAGTGGTTTTTGAAAAAGTGGGATCTTCCCATATGATAAAGATTCTATTTTGAACTGCCCTTTAAACTATGCATTCAAATGTTTTTGGATGATCACAAAGTGGGCCTTGGTACTTTTTTATGAGTACTATCAAGGGGTGCAAAGATCCAAACAAGTTTCTGTTAAGTTCTGAAAGTTAGAGACATCCAAAGTAGGCATGGGAGTTAAATTGGCCAAAGTGACCATTCCCTTATTTTGTTTGTTTTGATTTATTTGTCTTTGGGAAAAGTGTGGGGATTGTTTAGATGATGTTTATTTCACCTAAGAATCATTTTACAAGCAAGGAAACACATAATCATGGCAATTCAAAAGAATCCAAATTCTAATGCACACTCATATGAATGCTTTCTCATTTTAATTTAGAAAAGTTTTTGTTAACCCTAAATTTGATGATTAGAGTTTGATGATTCTAGTTTAATATTTTTGGAATGTTACAAACCTTCCCCCCTTAAACAAAATATCTTCCTGAGATTTGAAAAAGGACGAAAAAATTATCTAGGATTTGAAGAGATCGGGAAACTCCGTCTTGATGTGATCTTCGCGCTCCCAGGTAGCTTCCTCTTCCGTGTGGTTGCTCCACTGAATCTTGAGAAACTTGATGCTTCGGGTTCTGGTAGTTCTGAAAGCTTCTTCCAAAATACGGATGGGTACTTCGGGATAGGTCAGGTCATCGTTGATTTCTATGTTCCGGTGATCGATATTCTTGAATACTTCGGTCTTCTCCGGAACTTCGAGACACTTGCTAAGTAATGAGATAAGGAACACATTGTGCACGGCTGACATCTCTTCGGGTAGTTCCAATTGATACGACACTTCTCCTCGACGGTTCAGAATTTTGAAAGGTCCGATATATCTGGGGGCTAACTTTCCTTTGAGTTGGAAACACTGCATTCCTTTCAATGGCGACACTTTCAGATACACAAAATCTCCGATGTTAAAGGTGAGGTCTCTACGTCTCTTGTCGGCGTAACTCTTCTGTCTGGACTGGGCGGTCTTGAGGTGCTCACGAATCTTGTGAAACTTCTCTTCTGCTTCCCGTAGGATATAGGGTCCAAAAATTTGACTCTCTCCTACTTCCGACCAGTTCAAAGGGGTGCGACACTTTATTCCGTACATGAATTAAAATGGGGCCATTTGCAAACTAGCTTGATAACTATTGTTGTATGAAAATTCTGCGAACGACAGACAGTCTTCCCACTTAGATCCATATTCTAACACACATGCTCTCAGCATATCTTCGAGTATTTGATTTACTCGCTCCGTTTGTCCATCGGTCTGAGGGTGATAAGCGGTGCTTAAATCTAGGCGGGTTCCTAAACCTTCTTGGACTTTCTTCCAGAATCTCGAGGTAAACTGAGTTCCTCGATCCGATACGATGTTCTTGGGGACTCCATGCAAACTGACGATTCTAGCGATGTATAACTCCGCTAGCTTCGAACTCTGATAGGTGGTCTTGACGGGTAAGAAATGTGCGACTTTGGACAATCTGTCCACTATGACCCAGATAGAGTCATTTCCCCTACTAGAAGTAGGTAAGCCGGTGATAAAGTCCATTCCAACGGAATCCCATTTCCATTCCGGAATCTGCAATGGTTGCAACAATCCAGCGGGTCTTTGATGTCCTGCCTTGACTCGCTGACATATATCACACTTGGCGATATAACTTCCGATTTCTCTCTTCATCTTATGCCACCAAAATTGCTCTTTCAAATCTTGATACATCTTAGTTCCTCCGGGGTGGATAGAATAAAGAGTATCATGATCTTTCTTTCAAAATAACTTCTTTCAACTCAGAATCTGCTGGTACACAAAGGCGTCCTTTGTACCACATAACTCCTTCTTCGTCTTCGGTAAATCCGGGTACTTTGCTTGTACCGATACGATGCTTGATTCCGTCGATACTAGCATTTCCTTTTTGTGCCTCTTTGATCTGGATGATCAAAGTGGGTTGAAGTTCTATGCTAGCCAAAAATCCTTCACTTACCAATTCCATTCGAAAATCTTCCATCTCTTTGTGCAAACTTGGTTCCTCCTTCAAAATCATGGAGTTCAAGCGGCACGGCAATCTGCTAAGGGCATTTTCTACCATGTTGGCTTTACCCGGGTGATAGTGAATGTCCAGGTCGTAATCCTTGATTAGCTCAATCCATCTTCTCTGCCTCATATTCAGATCCTTCTAAGTGAATATATACTTCAGGCTCTTGTGATCCGAATAAATTTCAGAACGATTTCCCATCAGGTAGTGCCTCCATCTCTTCAGGGCTAGAACTACGACTGCGAGTTCGAGGTCATGGGTTGGGTAATTTTGCTCATGTTGTTTCAGTTGTCGGGATAGATAAGATATAACTTGCCTTCTTGCATTAGAACACATTCGAGACCGATCTTGGATGCATCACAATACACGTCGAAGGGCTTCGTGATATCCGGCATGATTAAGATTGGGGCTGGAATCAATCTCCTCTTGAGTTCTTGGAAACTCGCTTCACATTTGTTGGTCCATTCAAACTTCTTGTCTTTCTTCAGCAATTGAGTCATGGGTCTGGCGATACTCGAGAATCCTTCTACGAACTTGCGGTAATATCCCGCCAATCCGAGAAATGCACGAACTTGGGGTTGGGGCTTGCCAATCTTTGACATCTTTTACTTTTGTAGGGTCAACGGCAATTCCTCCGGCTGATACAATGTGGCCGAGGAATCCTACCTCCTGTAACCAGAATTCACATTTGCTAAACTTGGCATACAACTGATGCTCTCTAAGGGTTCCAAGAATGGTCCTTAGGTGTAGCTCATGTTCTTCTTCCGATTTGGAATAAATCAGAATGTCATCGATGAAAACAACGACAAACTTATCCAGGAAGTCCATAAAAATCTTATTCATGAAATTCATGAAATAAGCGGGGGCATTGGTTAATCCAAAAGACATGACAGTATACTCGTATAATCCATATCTGGTGGTAATTGAAGTCTTGGGAATATCCTCTGCGCGAATCTTGAGTTGATGATAGCCTGTTCTAAGATCAATCTTAGAAAACACTTTGGCACCGGTCAACTGATCAAACAAATCTTCTATCTTGGGCAATGGGCACTTGTTCTTCATGGTGACATCATTAAACTTCCAATAATCCGTACACAAACGGTTACCTCCATCCTTCTTGTCCACAAATAAGACAGGTGATCTCCATGGTGACGCACTTGGTGGAATCAATCCAATTTCCAACATGGAATCCAGTTGCTTCTTCAGTTCTGCTAGTTTAGACGGGTTCATACTATATGGTCTCTGGGCTATGGGTCCTGTTCCGGGGATTAGTTCAATGATAAACTCGATATCCCGATCTGGGGTCATACTGGGCAAAACATCTGGAAATACATCGGGGTATTCACAGACTATCCGGACTTGGTCAATGGTAGGTTGGGTTATACTCTTGTTGCACTTGAATTGACGAGGTAAGGTTTCAGATATATGCTGACTGATATTCCAGCGGTACTGGTCATGGTTATGGCTTTCTTGGCACAGTCAATCAATCCTTTCTGTTTGGACATCCAATCCATTCCTAGTACTACTTCCAAACCTTTAGTTCCAAGTACTATCATATTAGCATAAAAATCTATGCCATGGATTCGTATAGGGACGTCTTTGCAAATTTGCCTGGCTTTGGTGGTTGAACCGGGAATTTGAACAATCATAACATGCTTCAGTTTGGTTGGTTGAATTTTACTAGTGCATGCAAATTCTTCGGTGACAAATGAGTGCGATGCACCAGAATCAAACAACACTCGAGCAAGTACTGAATTAACAGAAAACATACCCAGCATGATGTCTGGCGCTTCCTGAGCTTCTTCAGCATGCATGAGAAAAAGACGGCCGTTGCGGTTGAGCGAATTCCCTGGGGCAAACCTTATTCTGGGCTGAACACGACGCTGCTGCTGAGCTGGGGAATTTGCATTGGGGGTTGCGGCATTCTTATTGTTGGGGCACTCGTTGGAGTAGTGTCCTTTATTTCCACAGTCATAACAAGTCACTTGCGACTTGTCTTTTGCTGCAACAGGCACAACATTGCTTCCAGTCCTCGGGGCAGTGTTGGTGTTGGCGGTAGCATTGTTGTTGTTGAACTTGGGTGGTGCACGGTTGAAATTGTTAGAGTTGTCGGGATTGTTGTGATTTCCTCCAGGCCTTGGGTTTCCACGGTTGGGATAGGTCGGACGGTTCATCGGGGGTCTGTTGGTTCTCGGGGCTAATCCTGGAGATGGGTTGGGGCGATACTTTGGGGTCTGATGGGTTCCTGGCTGATGCATCATGCGACGCTTGCGGTTCTCGTTGGCTTGGTTGATCTTTCCTTCCATCTGGATGGCAGAGTCGACAAGGGCTTCGATATCCGCAAAGGGGATATTGACCAACACAGTCTGCATCTCATTGTGCAGTCCATTCAAGAATCTCTCCTTCTTCTTGGCTTTGGTGTCGATCTCATCCGGGGCATACCTAGCTAATGACAAAAAATTGTCACGGTATTCCACTACAGTCATCCGTCCTTGCTTTAGTTCTCTGAACTCATCTCTCATTCTCTTGACCAAACCTGGTGGCACATGGGTTCTGCTGAACTTGACCTTGAATTCCTCCCAGGTCATCATCTGTCCTCGGTCATTGCACGGACGTTGTTCCACCATGCTCTGGCATCTCCGGCTAGATAGTGGGTGGCGAACGGAACTTTCTCGTTAGCTTCTACTCCGGCGACTTCCAGGTTGTTTTCCATGGTTTGCAGCCAATCATCAGCATCTAGGGGCTCTTCTGACTTAGTGAAAATAGGTGGGTTGGTGTTCTGGAAATTCTTGAGCTTAGATCCATGGTTGTCCTGATTTCCGTGGCCTTGGTTGTTGTGGGCTAGCTGAGCTATCTGTTGAAGGGTGGCTAAATTGGCTTGACGTTCGGCTCTTTCATCTTCGCGGTTAGAAACCAACATTTGCAGGATCTGCAACATCGGGTCCAGGGATGAACCACTTCCTCCGCGTGGCATTTGAAGATTGAGATAGATCATGAGAAACGAGGAAAATTTCTAAGGTTCGGGGACTTTGAAAAGTTTTTAAAGTTTGACTCAGATTTTTCTAGAAACTTTCTTTTCATTAATTCTTTCATTCACACACGATACAAACACACACCACAAAGCAAGAAAAGCAGATGGTTTTAAGAACCATTCTGGAATCTACGATACAGTGGGACCGAATACAACTCACTACGTTTGTGCACTAGCGTAGTTGTGAGTTTCACTAAAAGTGATCTAGGTGCAAAATTTGATGTAAGCTTTGAAATAATTTTGGAGTAGCGTGAATTTTTATGAAAGAGTCCAAGACGTAAGAATGAGAATAAGTTTTTGTAAATATTTGCTAGCGTGAATTTTTATGAAAGAGTCCAAGAGGTAAGAATGAGAATAAGTTTTTGTAAATATTTGTTTCCTTTGGTTTTGAAACTAAGTTTTTGATTCAAACGTCCAGTCTAACAAGGGTCTCCTATGGTCAGGATGGCTCTGATACCAACTTGTCAACACCCGGATTTTTAATCCCAGATGCCAGTTATGCCATACATCGCAATCCCAGGATTACCATTTTTGCGAGACATAACAGATTTGGATACCATAGTACATCATCCATTACAAACCATACATAAGGTCTTACACAAATAAGGATCTCATGATCCAGTTCTTAATACAATTCAAGCAGCGGAATACATAATAATAACGGTAGCGTAGGCGAAGCTCCATCTTCGGGGTCACAGGCAATGCTAACGATGGGAGATGATCCTAGTTGTCGTAACCTTCCTGGGGTCCATCCTCCTGGTACTCCTCTTCATAGTCTGGCCATGGGAATAGCCAGGGACAAAGCCATGAGTACTCTTTAAATACTCGCAAACTAATACTAACAAGTGAAGGGTTTTTTTTTGTAATAGGACACTAGGCTCTAGGGTTGTTTTGCAAAAAGCCAGATTTACCTCTACTAAGTTTAGAAATGAAGAAAGCTAGTTGAAGTTTTATAACACCTAAGTGGGAACTTGTATTTCATATCACAACTCTGTTGTGGTCAAGTCAAAATCTCAATTCATTTCATAAGTCATTTTGAAAACATCTGACGGGGGAACAGTATGGCCACTCCAACTGTCCATAACCGCGGACGCGGCTATTCGAATAGTTTGACACTCTGCAGAGATTGTACACTTTCACCACAACATTCGATACATCCGTCAGGAACAAATCCTGAATTCACCATACTTACTATCCGGATAATCAATCCTAACCTTTCAATTACACGCCCTAGTATAAGCACCTCTCCTGTGAGTTTGGCCTCCCAACCATGACCAACTGTCATCTTGGGTACTGCACAGGTGGACAATCTTCACAAGGTAGCCTCAGCTCATACCTTGGCCGTGAGGGAACCAATACTAAGGTATATAAGTTTCCAGTCAAGCCCTACCCAATTCTCGGGTATTGTGGTTGTACGGTAAAATTGGAATGGTATCGCATCCAGACAACCATCAGCTTTATAAAGGGCTAAGGCTCATGCCTCAACATTTTCATCACCAAAATCATCTGGTGTTCGGAAACACATGTCAAAACATCTCAATAGAATGATCCATCATTCCAAGGTTTTTTTATAACCATTTTTCCACCAAGTAATCCCATCTAATTTTGATCAAGTTTTATGCTTAGCACTAGCATATATAAATGGGAGTGGGGACTAATGAGGGGTGGTAAACTAGTGGAGTTTCAACTAAGTACATTCTCATGCCTTAGGGTGACGTCAAGATTATCTAGCTTAGGCCCAATTTTATGCTCTTTATGCAACCTTCAATTATCTTTCTAGTATCTATCATTTAATCAAGTAAACTCTAAGCAAGAGCTTTGATAAAGAAGTAAAGTATAAAGCTTGCAAGTAAAACTAGGAGTGGGTATCATCATATGTGTCTAACCAAGCATGCTTAGGGCATTGCATAGGTTATCTAGCTTTCACAATTGCAAGTGTTAGCTTGCACAGGTAAAGTATCTTGCAAGTATTGGCTTGCATCAGTGTCAGTATAAGCTTGCCTTGTGCAGAGCAGTGGTTGAAGTTCTCCCCGGCTTCTTCTTCGTAGTATCCTCCTTCCTCCTCGTATCCTTGGTCGGTACTAGTGTCTATGAATAAATACGAGGTACACAATCACCAAACAATACTTAACTACTTGCATTCATCACACACAAGGGTCCTATAGATGATCTAGCATCTTCACTAACATTACAAGATTAAAGTTTGGTTTAATTTCTTTTTTTTAGAAAAGTAATTTCTACTCATTGAAAAACTACTTAAGATTTAATATTCTCCAAACCAAACATGGGATCATGTTGACACATGTCATCACCACATATTTCAGTACATGGGAATGTGATTTAAAATGGTGTCACAATTTAATAAGATTTAATCATTTTATTTCATTTAAATAAAGTGACTAGAAATGTATATGTGGCCTTCTTTTCTTACTTGAACATTATTTCTGTAAGTAAACACATATGTTTTTATATATTCTAAAAGGTAGGATCAAATGTGATTTTTGAGAGTTGGAATCAACTCAAAAGCTATTATGGTTTAAATTTGAAAAATGTTTGAATGCAGAAAAACTTTTGCCTTGTTATTTTTACCAAGGTTGATCTACAGATCCAAATGATTTGAATCCAACGGGCTTGGATTATGAATTTCAAAACCTTTCTAACAAAATTCGTTTCATTCAATTTGGTTCACTGAATCGAGCTGGGTTGATTTTTGAAACTAGGTACAGAACTGAGTTTGAATCTAAATTCAAACAAGTGGGCTACGCGGGAACTGTTAACGGGCTGGCCTGCTACGCACAGCGCTTACGCGGGCTGGTTAAGTTGTTGTCCCCACGCGTTAGTGAGACAGGGGTGTGTGAAGCGGTACAGGGCAACGTGGTGTGTTGGATTAGAAGTAAGATCAACGGCTAAGGGTCGTTGTCGACGATGAACTAGTCACCGGCGAGATCGAACCCTAGCGGCACAGTGGGGGTCTTCGGGGGCTCAGGCGAGGGTTGGCGATGCGGGCGAACGACGAAGTCGACGACGACGAACCTCCTGGTACCGGCAGCTTCTCCTGGGGTGGACGAAATCGACGGCGCCCTTCTTCTCCAGAGGCGGCCTGCTCCAGCGCAATTCCGGCGATGCATTGCTCGCCTTGCTCCGGGAACGGGGTGGAATGATCAGTGAGGAGAGGGGAGTAGAATGGTGTGAAGAGTTTGAGCGGGGGAGGCCTCTATTTATATTCTTGACGACGAGACCGAACGGGATGGGCAGGCAACGGTGGCGACATGGCTACGGGCTGCTAGAGGCATGGCCGGCGGTGGCGATCGATCGGTGGTCTCCTGGCGATCCTCTATGGCTTTAATGCGCGTGTAGGGGCGGTGGCAAACGGTCTGGAACATGCGATGCTCTGCGCGGCAGAGGCGGCGTCTTCGACGGCGAGCGGTGGCTGTGAGGCATGGGGCGGCGAACGGGGATGTCTGGCGGTCTCCTGGGACAGTGGTGATCGCGTATGCACACGGCGAGGGCGGCGAGCGGTCTGTGGGCGTGTGTCGAGAGTGGCGCTCTGGTGCGCTCTCGGCATGCGCTCAGAGAAGCTGGGCATGGCTTGGGCGTGTGGTCCAGTGGCTGGCAGGGTTCAAGCGCTGGACAGGGGGTGGCGGTGGACGGTGGGTTGTGTCCTAGACATGCTATTTAGGCTTGGTGCTTGCTCTGGCTAGCTAGCCATGGTCGGCTGGCAAGGGGGTGCTCGGGTTGGCATGGCATGGGGCAAAGGGTAGGGGCTAGGGATTGTCCAAGCACTGGTTGGCACTGAGGGAGACAAGGGTGATCAATGGTGAACATTGCTTTAGCCAAATTACTGCTTAAAACAGTGAAGTTTGGCCAGATTGATTTGTTGCCTCCAAGTGTTTGATGAAATGGCCGCAAGAACTCAAGTTTTGAATTTTGAAAAGATTTTTGGTGGGTGTGCTAGGTAGGTGCTGGTGAGTCTATGGATGCTTGGGTTTTGAAAGTTGAGCTTGTTTGAGTGGTTTTTGAAAAAGTGGGATCTTCCCATATGATAAAGATTCAATTGTGAACTGCCCTTTAAACTATGCATTAAAATGTTTTTGGATGATCACAAAGTGGGCCTTGGTACTTTGTTATGAGTACTATCAAGGGGTGCAAAGATCCAAACAAGTTTAGTTAAGTTCTGAAAGTTAGAGACATCCAAAGTAGGCATGGGAGTTAAATTGGCCAAAGTGACCATTCCCTTATTTTGTTTGTTTTGATTTATTTGTCTTTGGGAAAAGTGTGGGGATTGTTTATATGATGTTTATTTCACCTAAGAATCATTTTACAAGCAAGGAAACACATAATCATGGCAATTCAAAAGAATCCAAATTCTAATGCACACTCATATGAATGCTTTCTCATTTTAATTTAGAAAAGTTTTTGTTAACCCTAAATTTGATGATTAGAGTTTGATGATTCTAGTTTAATATTTTTGGGATGTTACATTGTAGCACTCTCCTCGTGATTCCGGCAGCACGACGGCGTGGTGTCGGAAGTAGAGGGGAGATCCCTCAGGGCTTCGCCTAAGCCGGAGCGAGTATGGTGGAGTATGAGAGAGTCCTTGGCGATCTAGGGTTTAGAGGCACCAAGGGGAGGTGACTTGGCCGGCGGCTAGGGTTTGGGGAAACCCTAGTCGGCGACTTGGGAGATCCCTAGGTGGAGGCGCCAGGAGCTAGGGTTAGGTGTGTGAGGGGTAGGGGCGCCCTACCCCTACTTATATAGGTGGGAGGGGGCGGTTTGGGAGGAGGGAGTCCTCCTCCAACTCCTCCTCATGGCCGGCGGGTGGAGGGAGTGGGACTTCCTCCCCAAGTAGGTTTCCTACTCTCCCTCCACCAAGCAAACTTCAGATTTGACTTTTCAAATTGGCGTTTGACTTTCAAACTTAGATTTGATTTCTCTCATCATATTGCCCAGCCAAGTGACCTAGTACATGATGCAACCATTCCACATTGTCATGACACATCTATGTACCCTTCCCCTCCGGAGTTCCGGACCTTCCAGACCCTTCTAGAACATTCCTGGTGAAAACACTGGAATCATTTCCGAACTGCGAAACAGGACTTTGCTTATATGAATATTATTCTCCGGACCATTCCGGATCTCCTCGTGATATCTCGGATCCCATCCGAGACTCCGAACAACATTCGGTCTCTTACTCATCATTCCATAACTACTCAACAACATCGATCCTTAAGTGTGTCTCCCTACGGTTCGTGAATTATGCGGACATGACCGAGACACTTCTCCGATCAATAACCAATAGAGGAATCTGGAAATTCATATGGCTCCAACATATTTATACTATTACTTTGCGATCAAATGAACCACTTACATATGATACCAATTTCCCTTTGTCTCACGATAGTTTACTTATCCGAGGTTTTGATCGTTGGTATCTCTGCATACCTAGTTCAACCTCGTTATCGATAAGTACTCTTTTTTCGTTCCCGTGATATGTGATCCCTTGTGAGCCAGTCACATGCTTGCAAGCTAATTGGATGACATTCCACCGAGAGGGCCAAGAGTATATCTATCCGTCATATGGATGGACAAATCCCACTCTTGATCCATGTGCCTCAACCCATACTTTCCTAACACTCAATGCCACCTTTATAGCCACCCAGTTACGGTGTGGTGTTTGATGTCATCAAAGCATCCTTCCGGTGATGGTGATTAACATGATATCATGGTCGAAGGAATTAGGTTACTATGTATCATAAAGCATATAGCAAATGAACTATATTAAATGACTTGATCTTTATGCCATGCTTAACTATAGGAGTATGTCCATCACATCATTCTCCTAATGATATGACCCTGTTGTTAATAACATCTTCTATGTTCATGATCAGGAAACCATGATCATATATTAACCAACAAGCTAGTTTAACAAGAGTCTTTACTAGGGACTCTTTTATGTTTACAAATCACACAAGTATTAATGTTTCCGCTTAATACAATTATAACATGGTATGTAAACATTTATCATAAGCATGAAGATATGATAATAACCACTTTATTATTGCCTCTTGGGCATATCTCCAACAGTATCCCACTTGCACTAGAGTCAATAATCTAGTTTCAAACCTTTGTGTATTCAACACCTATGGCTTTCCGATGTTGTATGTACACGATTGCTAGTGGTCAACTGATCTCCGGATCTGACACTTCCAGGTCCATGCGTAATTGCATGTCTTTGCGTCTCTACGCATCACTCATTCTCTAATGAGATGGCTTTGTATAAATTTGGTCCTTTGGTGAGACCTTTAGTTCTTTGGGGTTAAAACATGTTGATAATATTGTCGTACAATATATCTTCATAGTATTATCCCACTGTGAACTACACCTAGTTTGATAACAAACTACTTGACACAAATGCCCTCTTTAGCTGCTATAATAGCAGTCATATACTTAGCCTTTTGTTGTAGTATCTGTCACAATGTCTTAACTTTAGAACTCATCCAAATCCATTATGGAACTTACTTTCCATTATATTGTGCCACCCTTAGTTTAGATTGAGATAATTTGTACTTTGTGACAAAAAACTAGTATCAATGTAGTACTTTTACAATGAACTAACCATCTATTTGTCACTTCTACAAAACAATATATTCTTAGTTCTTCCAAAATATCATAAGAATATCCTTACTATCGTCCAATGATCATCTTATGAATCATTCTAGTATATGCTCATAACATTTAGATCATAGGACATATCTGGATTTGTACATATCACAGTATGATTGATATAAATACTCTTTGTGATTTCATACATCAAGTATCAATCTATACTTGAATCTTTGTTTCACTTACCAAGTGTCAATACACTTGAATATATCATCAATATTGAACTCATTCAATCCTTTATGTGCGAAAAGAACCTTTCTTGTAGTTTCTATATTGAACTCATTCAATATATCATCTATGTAATTTCGGCACAATCATATTAGTGTCTCAATCTATCTATATAGATACTGATGCCAAATATTTGGGTTTTGCCTAAGTCTTTCATCGGGATGAAATTCTTAATATGTGTTAATAAAAGATACATCATTTCCAATCAACAATATGTCTTCCACATAATGTATTAGAAACATGTCTTAGAGCTCCCACTTAATTTCTTGCAAATGCAAGCATCTTCATTGTCTCCGACGAATTTAAACTCCTTTAACAGTTTTCATCATAGTGAAGATTCCAACTCCACAATGCTTACTTCAACCATTGAAGTTTGCATATGCTTTTAGCATCCTTTGAATTAACAAAACCCTATGGACCGTGTTATGCACATGTCCTAGGTAACAATTCTATTAAAAGAACTTGTTTTGCTTATTCAACTTCCACATAACAAAATTATATGTAGTGGTTGCTACATTAATCCGTCTAGACTAAATATCGCTATGAAAGATCAAATCTTGTCATAGTCAACCTTTGAACATTGTTGTGAACTCTTTCCCAACATGTCGACTATTTCATAGATGTGAAACATCCATGTCTATTTATTTATAGATCCAAACACAACTGTAAGGTCTTACACCTTTCTCGAGGGTCCTTCAAGTTCAAAACTTGATTTCTCGTGTATGGAACTATCACGTATTTTATGGCTTCAAGCCATTTTATGGAGTTAGGGCCCATCATCGCTTCTTTGCATGTAGTCTGTTCATTATTCTCAAATAATGATTCAACCCTCAAATCTTGGTATTTGATTGTTTACCCGACCTACTTGGTTCAATAGAAACTTTGACCTCCATAACCACAACCTTTGAGTCACGTGAGCCATGCGCATTGTTGCTGCCTCTGGAACACTTTTCGGCGCTGCGCAACTTCACACATATAGCTAAGGTTCTTTTAACCTTATCAAAGTTCTATTGTCCTCCCACTTATCTTTTCACAAAAAATTCCTTCTCAAAGAAACTTGACGTTCTAAGCGACAAACACTTTTGTCTCCGGTGTTATGGAGGAAAACTTAATAGTTATTTGAAATAACATACAAAGACAGGTTCATCCGACTTTGGTTGTAAACATCTTTCTTATGCATAGCATACCAATGTTTAAGAAAGGACAACTTAGGTTTAATCCCAAACCATAACTTTATATGGTGTCATTTCAACGGATTATGATGAAGCTCTTTTCAGTGGAAAAACGGTAGTATCTAAAGCTTTTACTCTTTAAAATATAATGGCAGTTTTATGAATTACACCTTCGATCTTACCATGTCAAACAAGGTTTAATTACATATCTCGAACGCTCCATACTCTTATGGTGTTTCGGGAAATGCAAATCCACAGAACAATTCCTTAAATCTTAGGCATTATGCTAAACTTGTAACTCAAATATCTTCCTTTATGATCTTATCATAAACTATTTATATTCCTGTTGCAATGATTTTGCACTTCATCTTAAATAGTCTTTGAACTTTTCAAATGTTTCATACTTCATCCTTATTAAGTAAATATTCATATATTCACTCAAATTTTCGGAGAAAGTTTATGAAGTTGAATTTCATCGCTCTTGACTACACATAATGGACTTCATACAACAATATGTACAAGTTCCAATAAACTAGTCATCCGTTCCCTTTTGGCCTATGAACGAAGTTTTAATTATCTCTAGGAAAGTTTCACAAGCGTCATTTGATCAAAATCGAAAGACTCCAAAATTCCATCCACATGGAGTTTCTTCATGTTTTCTTTCCAATATAATTTAAACGGCGATGTCACTTCCTAAGTGATCTTTTAATCAATTTGTCTTTCGACATTTTTAGCACTAGTTTTATTGATGTGATTTCTCCAACGAGATTTGTAAATCATCCATCTTTTATGAACTACGGCAATTATTTGAACAACCCTTTTGTTCTCATAATACCTGATAAAACAAATCTTGAAGGCAAGCTTTGATGTTTAACGAGCAACACAATAACCCTTTATTTGTTCTCGATGAACATCATCACATATTCATCTGCTAGTTACTTAGGCCATTGTAGTTCATGAATTGTGTTGTTTCGTATGACGATTCATACCAACAAATTCAGTATCCAATACTCAAGAACTACATTGTTTAACAAGCAAAGAATACAACCATAACATGTATATCCTCTATATGCCTAAGCTGAACAATTCTAGTCTTTTCTTTTCTGCCATATATTTATGATATTCTCTTTCAGTATTTCCTTTTCTGTTTGAAATAATCTATCATCAATAGTGGAGCCATACACATGACACATAGTCCAAAGCGTGTATAGTTAAATACCAATGTCTTTGGAATTGCACTTTGAAGTAGATCACCATCATCAAATGTTTGGTGTTCTTTCAAATTCCTTTCTTTAGTAATCTCTTTGTGTAGTAAACATTTTACCTACATCAAATATTCACCCTTATCATAGAATTATTCATGATCCAGCTACTTTAGCTTATAACAGTGAATCGCGAGTATAATGTTGCTCTCCAAAACCTTTTGGAGGATTATGACAACTAGTGTCTCCAACCTTTTGTAAATTCTCATCAAATATGAGAACATAAACTTTGCCATATTATACTCTATCATGTTGTAACCAAAACATCATTTTACATATCGCAATATCTTCCATACATGATGGTTTCTGAAACAACTCTTTCAACTCCTAGATTACCTTGATATTGAAACTATCTTTCGAATATCAAGAATCATGGAGATAAACATGATACTTATATACTAACACTGGAATTGTTACTCTTGATTTAATACCAACTATTAAACTTCACGGAGTAATCAAAACTTACTGAAAGTTCGCAATGGGACTATTAAACTTTAGATTAACACTTCAAAAAAATACGATACCAGTTTGTAAAGTAATTAACCAGAATTCTATAGTTCTATCATCTCAATTATAACTAAGCGCAAGGTGGTAAACGGATGCCAATGACTACAACAACTATGCAAATTCACTTTGATTTAATTTATGATAAATAATGTTCAACGTTTAATCATATTGCCGTTGAACTCCCACTCAAAACAATATCCCTCACATTGTTTTAGTGATCACACGACCCAAATCCACCACGTCAAAACCGATCATCACGAGAGTTGATGTAGCTTCAATGGCTAACAATCAACATGTTCATCATATCTACTATATGACTCATGCTTTACCTTTCGGTGATCCGTGTTCCGAGACCATGTATGTACATGCTAGGCTCGTCAAGATCAAACCTTAGCTTCCGCATGAGCAAATCTGGCTTGCTCACGTTGTATACACTCGCAGAATCTAACACACCCGATCATCAGGTGATGCTTCGAAACAACGAGCTTTAGCAATAGTGCTTACTAAGGATGAACACTTTAAAAATTGAAATTGTGTGCTTGAGGGATCATCTTATAATGCTACCGTCGTGAACTAAGCAATACAAGATGCATAAAAGGATTAACATCACATGCAATTCATAATATGTGATATGATATGGCCTTTCTTCTTGTGCTTCCGATCTCCATCTTCAAGCACGAACATGATCTACATCATCACCGGTGTGGCGTCAAGGTCAATGGCACCGCTTCATGGTTGTCTTCCACCAGCATCAACTATTACAACTATCTTGAATAATAGTCACGCAGGACTTAACGGATTTAAAAGACAACCATATGGCTCCTGCCGGTTGCCGACTTACAATAAGGAACATTGCATAAATCATATATAATCACAATCATGGCCATATCACATCACAACACACCCCTGCAAAACAAAGTTAGACACCTCTAATTTTCTTTGCATGTTTTACGTGGTTTGGGGCTTTCAATAAGTGTCGTTCTAACTTACGAACAAGAACCACAACATTGATACTAGTATTGTCAATCACTCGTTGTAAATTGAATCTTAACTATGTTGGGAGAAACAGGCACCCGCAAAGCCACTTATGCAATACAAGTTGCATGTCAAGCTTGGAGCAAGTCTCATGAACGATGTCATGTAAGGTTAGCCCGGGCCGCTTCATCCCACCATCCCGCAAGATGCAAAGTACACAAGAAGCAATCGACAACAAAAGCATCAACGCCCACAATGACCATTGTGTTCTACTCGTGCAACAGATCTACATATAGACACGGCTCTGATACCACTGTATAGAACACACACAAGCCAAGATCTATATACTAGATTGCAGCAACGAGTCGATAGAGTACTAACCCTCGAAGATCCAAAACGGTTAACGAGAGCAGATTCTCGTGGATGATGTAGTCGTACACTTCCGATCTCAAGATTGCGTAGACGATCCTTCCGGCGCTGCGTTCTGGCAGCGCTTCCCCAGTCGGTCACACGTTCGGTACTCGATGAAGACCTTCCTCTCCCTTGTTCCAGCAGGCAGCGGAGGTTGTATCACTCTCCTCGTGATTCCGGCAGCACGACGGCGTGGTGTCGGAAGTAGAGGGGAGATCCCCCAGGGCTTCGCCTAAGCCGGAGCGAGTATGGTGGAGTATGAGAGAGGCCTTGGCGATCTAGGGTTTAGAGGCACCAAGGGGAGGTGACTTGGCCGGCGGCTAGGGTTTGGAGAAACCCTAGTCGGCGACTTGGGAGATCCCTAGGTGGAGGCGCCTGCACTTGTGGTGGAGGCGGCTGCACTTGTGGTGGAGGCGCCAGGAGCTAGGGTTAGGTCTGTGAGGGGTAGGGGGTGCCCTACCCCTCCTTATATAGGTGGGAGGGGGCAGTTTGGGAGGAGGGAGTCCTCCTCCAACTCCTCCTCATGGCCGGCGGTTGGAGGGAGTGGGACTTCCTCCCCAAGTAGGTTTCCTACTCTCCCTCCACCAAGCAAACTTCAGATTTGACTTTTCAAATTGGCGTTTGACTTTCAAACTTAGATTTGATTTCTCTCATCATATTGCCCAGCCAAGTGACCTAGTACATGATGCAACCATTCCACATTGTCATGACACATCTATCTACCCTTCCCCTCCGGAGTGCCGGACCTTCCAGACCCTTCTAGAACATTCCTGGTGAAAACACTGGAATCATTTCCGAACTCCGAAACAGGACTTTCCTTATATGAATCTTATTCTCTGGACCATTCCGGATCTCCTCGTGATATCTCAGATCCCATACGAGACTCCGAACAACATTCGGTCTCTTACTCATCATTCCATAACTACTCAACAACATCGAATCCTTAAGTGTGTCTCCCTACGGTTCGTGAATTATGCGGACATGACCGAGACACTTCTCCGATCAATAACCAATAGAGGAATCTGGAAATTCATATGGCTCCAACATATTTCTACGATTACTTTGCGATCAAATGAACCACTTACATATGATACCAATTTCCCTTTGTCTCACGATAGTTTATTATCCGAGGTTTTGATCGTTGGTATCTCTGCATACCTAGTTCAACCTCGTTACCGATAAGTACTCTTTTCTCGTTCCCGTGATATGTGATCCCTTGTGAGCCAGTCACATGCTTGCAAGCTAATTGGATGACATTCCACCGAGAGGGCCTAGAGTATATCTATCCGTCATATGGATGGACAAATCCCACTCTTGATCCATGTGCCTCAACCCATACTTTCCGAACACTCAATGCCACCTTTATAGCCACCCAGTTACGGTGTGGTGTTTGATGTCATCAAAGAATCCTTCCGGTGATGGTGATTAACATGATCTCATGGTCGAAGGAATTTGGTTACTATGTATCAGAAAGCATATAGCAAATGAACTATATTAAATGACTTGATCTTTATGCTATGCTTAACTATAGGAGTATGTCCATCACATCATTCTCCTAATGATATGACCCTGTTGTTAATAACATCTTCTATGTTCATGATCAGGAAACCATGATCATATATTAACCAACAAGCTAGTTTAACAAGAGGCTTTACTAGGGACTCTTTTATGTTTAGAAATCACACAAGTATTAATGTTTCCGATTAATACAATTATAGCATGGTATGTAAACATTTATCATAAGCATGAAGATATGATAATAACCACTTTATTAGTGCCTCTTGGGCATATCTCCAACAACAAACTCCATGGACTTACAAGTTCCCTCCTTATTTCACACCGTTTACATTCATAGACAAAAGAGCACGATATCAACTTTGTACAGAGTGCAAGTGCAATGTTGAAAACGTTCCACGTGACAGCACGGTTCTGCTAATTCCAATGTATAGATGAAAGCATATACAACTTCGATGGCACAATGGTTCAAGTCTATTAGGGGCAAAGAAATAAAGTGTTCCATCAAGTTCGTGAGAGCTTTACTAACTAGTTTTCACATAACAAAATACTTTTTAATTCGAAAGGTAGATGAAGCTTGAGAATTTGCTTGGAATAGCAACCATGCTACTAGGTAGATATGGTGGACACAAAGGGCAAAAGTTTGGTTTAAAGGATTTTGGAAACATGAGAAGTATGCCTTCTCAAAACAGGCTTTTGGCTAGCAAGGCTGGGTAGCAAGCAAGAAAGTTGAAAGAAATAAGAAAACATACAAGTAATAAAGCCAAACATGCAATCTTCCTTGAAGACACAAAAGATCTTAAATAAAGAATACTAAGCTTATGAGCCACAAGAAAGAAAACAAATGATACAAAATACCTATAAGATTTTTTATCTTTTTCTTTCAAACTTCAAAAAATATTGCTACTGACCAGAACTCGGTTTGTCAAAACCAATATAGATCCACTTGATGCTCCCAAAGTGGTGCCAATAATGATCAACAATATCCATCATATAATAGAGATTACAACCTAAAATAAGAAGTGCAAAACGTAAAAGATGAGACTTCTCATTAATTCCTATAAAGGCACTCACACCAAGGGATACATAGATAATCAACTAAAGGAGAGATACTTCCACATGCAAACCAAACTGTAAGATAACCTCTCTACCACAGATATGAATCCACTAAAAAGGTAAAAGATAAAAGATAATGGTGGTGATACCGCGAAACTCCCCCAAGCTTGGAACAAGCCAAGGGGATGCCAAACCTGATGACGAATTACTCCCTCGGTGGTGGTAGTGTTCTCTTGATAAGTTCTTCAACAAGTTTCTTCAAATCCTCCAGATCGAAGGTCAGAGTACGAATTAACTCCGAATTATGTTCAATGCATCCTATGATCTACTCGGACCGAGGATCCCAGTCCTTGTTATTCTTTCTCCATTCTTCCCTATTAGAGTGTTTCTTCCCTGCACTGTTAGAACAAGGAGTACTAGGAGGAAGTGTGCGTGGAGCGAGGATATGACGTGGAGTTCTCCCTCCTGTAGACATCTGTGTTGTCCTCTTAAGCTTGGTAGGTTTTGCCACCAATCCAATGCTTGCGATGGTAGCGCGAGTGTCCGGTTGCTTGTCCTCCTCCATGTCACCTTCATACCCTATCAAGATCCCCTCCTCCTTTGGAACTTGAGGTTCTTCTTCCTCGGGCTTCTTGCCTTTGTTGTTGGCGGAGGCCATGGTGCTTTAAACTTGAGAAGATTTCCTGACAGAAACAGATTGAAATGAAAACACGATGAGAACACGATGCACGAACCTCAGGGGATCCGGGGGGTTATAAATTACGAAGTTTCAAGGCATAAGGAAGGTACTGACACGGAAACAAGGCGGATACGGAGTTCGAGGGTGGCACACCCCCCTCAGGCGCGGCTAGGCTGGGCCCGCGCCTAGGGTGGGTCTGTCCACCCCGGACTCCATTTCCTCTTCAGTTCCGTATCGTAGTCTTCCTTATGTATTAAAACATCAAAAATATAAAAAGATTAGGGTTTCACGAACCTTATGTTTTCACCACTTTTACCTATTCAAAGACGAACTCTGCAGATTCCTTTTCTCTTTCTCCTGATAATTCCTTCATACAAAACCCTTGCACAAACTCAATGACAACATTAGTGTAAGCAAAAACAATAACCCTTTGGGTACATAGTTCAACTGAAAACCCGTCAAAAAAAAAGCTTCTGTAAGAGGCAAATGCAAATGAAGGCAGAAATCTGTCAAAACAGACCAGCATGTAAATATTGATTTTTTTCGAAGACCTTCTATTGCTCAAATCAAAAAGTGCAGAACTGATGAAAGTTGGGTAACAACTTGGAGAACAAGCTCAGAAAATGCAGCTCCATCCGAAGTACCGAGCTTCCTCACGAATTTTTACAATACAACACAAAATTCTGTCCTGGGACAACAACTTTTCACAACTCCTCTACTTCACAAAAGTAGTTGAACCTGACACAAAAACCAAAACAAAAAGGATAAGGAGCATTATTACTGAAGTAATAACTTCCAAGACTCGACAAAACTCTTGGGTTATCTCCCAACAAGTAATTTTCTTTAATGCCTTTAAGTTAGGCTTGAAACTTTCCAAGATGCTCACATAGGATATCTATATTTTAAGTGAAAGAGAGCATCAAGAAGCAAATAACCAACACACTTGAGTCTAACCCACTTCCTGTGCATGGGGGTATCATGGGAAAACAAATTGTTGAAACAAAAAGCCACTAGCATAGGAAGACAAAACAGATGCAACTTCAAAGCTTTCAACATAAAACGAGGAAACTTAACATCATTGAGATGCATAAAACCATGTTTCCCTCTCTCATAATAACTTTCAGTAGCACTTTGAATAAAGTTGAAAATATAAATATCACTGGCAACAACTTTATCATCAGAATAAGCATACTTACAGTCATCAAAAAGAGGCCCAAGGTCATAGACTGGATCAATAGAAGCAAGTTGTTCCATCCAGAAATCTTTATTAGGCAAGCTATTTTCACAAGGAGTTAGCAAATTTGGAAAAGTTTAACTCATAAAAATCTCCATCAAACTTAGTTAAAACTTTTCCCTTCTTACAATCAATAATGGCTCCACAAGTGTTCAAGAAAGGTCTACCAAAAATGATAGGACAAATTTTGCTAGCTGCCGAATTAAGCACTAGAAAATCAGCAGGATATTTAATCTTACCACAGAAAACCTCCACATCTCTTACAATGCCAATGGGGCAAATGGTTTCCTTATTAGCAAGGTGGATAACCACATCAATGTCCTCTAGCTCACAAGGACCAATCTCATGCATAATTTCCCTGTAAAGCTCATAAGGAATAGCACTAGAACTAGCACCAATATCACATAAACCATAGTAGCAATGATCACCAATTTTAACAGAAAGCACAGGAACACTAGCTTTTCTAGCCTTACCAGGATGAGAGATAATATTAGAAGCATCTTCATAGAAGACAATGTGCTCATCCTCTATATTTTTAGTGACAGTGTCTTTCACAATAGCTACCACAGGTTCAATATTCAATTGCTTACCAGGCTCCCCTGTTTTCATTGTACCTTTGTTATTTGCACTAATAATCATAGAATACTCCTTTACCTTAGCTGGGAAAGGCATTTTCTCAACATGAGGTTCAGGCACAATATTATTAGTAGTACAAACTTGAGTACTTCTAACTGGAACATGACTAACGACATCTTTATAAGGATCATGGTACTTATTCCACTTCTTCTTGGGAATTTCTATGTAAGAGTCAAAGGCCTTAAAACAGTTGGAAATACTTTGGGAATCAAGACCAAACTCATTACTAATATCACAGAAGTTATCAGTTCCCATAAAAGAATTAATGCATTCATAATCATAGTTTATACCTGACTTTCTTCCTTTGTCATTCTCCCAAGCTTCAGTGTTATCTTGAATACGGTCTAAGAGATCCCATTTAACTTCTTCCTTCATACATGTGAATGATCCATCACAAGAAGCATCTAGTAAATCTTTATCATGAAGAGAAAGCCTAGCATAAAAGTTATTGAGAATAATATTGTTAGGGAGTTCATGAATAGGATATTTAAGCATTAGTAACTTCAGTCTCCCCCAAACTTGAACTGTACTCTCTCCATCAAGAGGCCAAAAGTTATATATAAGATTTCTATCATTATGAATTTCACTGGGAGGATAAAATTTAGAGTAAAAGAGAGATGCCATCTCCTCCCATTCCATGGATTGTCCATTCTTCAGCAGCTTATACCATTCTTCAGCTCTCCCTTTCAAGGATATGGAGAGTAACTTCTTCTTCACCTGTTCAGTTGTGATACCTGCACACTTAAACAACCCGCATAATTTATGGAAAAAAAGTAAGTGATCACCAGGATGGACAGTTCCATCCCCAAAATAATAATTATCCATAACATGATTTACAATACTTGTAGGTATCTTAAAAGGATCTATCTCAACAGGTGGTGGTTCATCCACTACCCTAGCAGTGGTAGTAGTATTCCCAAACAGAAAACCAAGTGGTTTATCCATATTGGAAACAAAGTAACAAGTAGTAACAAAAGCAATACTCATAGTAAAAGTTTCCCTTACCAGTTCCACTCTTAAATAGCGCTTCACTCCCTGGCAACAGCGCCAGAAAATAGTCTTGATGACCCACAAGTATAGGGGGTGTATCATAGTATTTTCGATAAATAGGAGTGTCAATCCCAACGAGGAGCAGAAGGTGTTGAACAGTGGTATGGAGCAGGAAATCCCTGTGAATACTTAGCAAACATATTTTAGTGGTTTTCTGACAAGGCAACAAAACAAAGAGCAAGTAACAAAGGTAACAAACAAACGGAGCAAGTGGCCCAATCCTTTCTTAGCAAAGGACAAGCCGGTGGAAATACTTATAAGGACCAAACGTTCTCGAGGACACATGGGAATTCTGTCAAGTGCTTTCACTTCAAATAGCTGAGTACTCTTCTCTAGTGTTGTAAGTGTTGTGTGAGTGAACCTGTGCTAACATACCGACCTTACTTGGACTAATACATACTTGTGATTAAACCCCCTGCAAAAATCTGTAACTACATGAAAGTAATTAAGATATAAATCTAACCACAGCCTTAAATTCTGAGATCCTACGCTCCCTTGTGCAAAGGTGTCCTAGCGGGGTTTCAGGTTTCTGTCACTCCGACAACCCCACAATTAGTAGCCAAATACACAATGCATCCCCCTAGGCCCATAAATGGTGAAGTTTCATGTAGTCGACGTTCACATGACACCACTAGAAGAATAGCACCACAACTTAAATACTAAACCATTGAATAATAACTCATCACAGATTCACTACTAACAACATGACTTCTTCCATGTCCTCAAGAACTAAACGAACTACTCACGAGGCATCATATGGATCAATCAAAGATGATATGATAATGGATAAAAATCTGAACATAAACAATAATTCAATGGTTCCACTCACAAGCATGAACTACAATAGTAATCAACACCGAGAAAGTTCCCCTAAGAACTAAAGCAATATCCAACACAATTGTTACAGCAGGACAGAGTGGTGATGATGGTGCTGTTGGAGATATGCCCAAGAGGCAATAATAAAGTGGTTATTATCATGTCTTCACACTTATGATAAATGTTTGCATACCATGCTATAATTGTATTAACCGGAAACATTAATACTTGTGTGATTTGTAAACTAAAATAAGAGTCCCTAGTAAAGCCTCTTGTTAAACTAGCTTGTTGGTTAATATATGATCATGGTTTCCTGGTCATGAACATAGAGATGTTATTAACAACAGGATCATATCATTAGGAGAATGATGTGATGGACATACTCCTATAGATAAGCGTAGCATAAAGATCAAGTCATTTCAATAGTTCAATTGCTATATGCTTTCTGATACATAGTAACCTAATTCCTTCGACCATGAGATCGTGCATATCACCTTTACTGGATGGATGCTTTGATGTCATCAAACACCACACCGTAACAGGGTGTCTATAAAAGTGGCATTGAGTGTTCGGAAAGTATTGGTTGAAACACATGGATCAAGAGTGGGATTTGTCCATCCACATGACGGATAGATATTCTCTGGGCCCTCTCGGTGAAATGTCATCCAATTAGCTTGCAAGCATGTGACTTGGTCACAAGGGATCACATATCACGGGAACGAGAAAAGAGTACTTATCAGTAACGAGGTTGAACTAGGTATGCAGAGATACCGACGATCATAACCTCGGATAAGTAACATATCGTGAGACAAAGGGAAATTGGTATCGTATGTAAGTGGTTCATTCGATCGCAAAGTAATCGTAGAAATATGTGGGAGCCATATGAATTTCCAGATTCCTCTATTGGTTATTGTTCGGAGAAGTGTCTCGATCATGTCCGCATAATTCACGAACCGTAGGGAGACACACTTAAGGATTCGACGTTGTTTGAGTAGTTATGGTATTATGAGAAAGAGACCGAATGTTGTTCGGAGTCTCGGATGGGATCCGGGATATCACGAGGTGATCCGGAATGGTCCGGAGAATAAGATTCATATAAGGAAAGTCCCATTTCGGAGTTGGGGAATGGTTCCGGTGTTTTCATCGGGAACATTCTAGAAGGTCCCGGAATGTCCGGCACTCCGGAGGGGAATGGTACATGAATGTGTCATTGTAAGTTGGAATGATTGCATCATGTACTAAGTGTTCTCGCTGTCCAAAATAAAGGGTTTATTTAAATCCTAAATTGAAAAGTCAAACGGCTAGTTTGAAAGTCAAACGGCAATTTTGGGAAGTGGGAAAAGAGGAGGAGTATGAAACCGAGTTGGGGAGGGAGACCTCCTCCAACCGGCGGCCAGCTCCAATGCCGAGTTGGGGAGGGACTCCACTCCCTCCCCCTGGCGCGCCAGCCCCCTCCCACCTATATAAGGAGGGGCAGGGCTCCCCTCCTGATACACACAAGTTTCCTATCCTCTAAACTAAACCCTAGATCTAGACCCCGGTTTAGAGCTATTCGGTTTAGAGCCTTCTAATTGGTTTAGAGCCCTCTAATTGGTGTGTCTAATTACTAGACCACTAATAGCCTCTCTCATAAGCTCCACCATACTCGCACCGGCTTAAGGCGAAGCCCTGCGGGATTTCCCCTCTACCTCCGGTACCACGCCGTTGTGCTGCCGGAATCGCGAGGAGAGTGCTACAACCTCCGCTGCCTGCTGGAACAAGGGAGAGGAAGGTCTTCGTCGAGTACCGAACGTGTGACCGACTACGGGAGCGCTGCCGGAACGTGGCGCCGGAAGGATCGTCTACGCGATCTTGAGATCGGAAAGAGTACGACTACATCACCCACGAGAATCTGCTCTCGTTAACCGCTTTGGAATCTTCGAGGGTGAGTTCCTCTATCGACTCGTTGCTACAATCTAGTAGATAGATCTTGGCTTGTTTGTTTGTATGCGATAGAAAATTTTTGTTTTCCATGCTACGAACCCCTACAGTGGTATCAGAGCCGTGTCTATATGTAGATCTGTTGCACGAGTAGAACACAATGGTCATTGTGGGCGTTGATGCTTTTATTGTCGATTGCTTCTTGTGTACTTTGCATCTTGCGGTATGTTGGGATGAAGCGGCCCGGGCTAACCTTACATGACATCGTTCATGAGACTTGCTCCACGCTTAACATGCAACTTGTATTGCATAAGTGGCTTTGCGGGTGCCTGTTTCTCCTAGCATAGTTAAGATCCAATTTACAACGGGTAATCAACAATGCTAGTATCAATGTTGTGGTTCTTGTTCGTAAGTTAGAACGACACTTATTAACAGCCCCAAACCACGTAAAACATGCAAAGAAAGTAGAGGCGTCTAACTTTGTTTTGCAGGGGTGTGCAGTGATGTGATATGGCCATGATTGTGATTATATTTGATGTATGCAATGTTCCTTATTGTAAGTTGGCAACCGGCAGGAGCCATATGGTTGTCTTTAATTTCTGTTAAGACCTGCGTGTCTATTCAAAATAGTTGTAATAGTTGATGCTGGTGGACGACAACCATGAAGAAGCATCATTGACCTTGATGCTATGCCGGTGATGATGGAGATCATGTTCGTGCTTGAAGATGGAGATCGAAAGCACAAAGAAGAAAGGCCATATCATATCACATATTATGAATTGCATGTGATGTTAATCCTTTATGCATCTTGTATTGCTTAGTAGACGACGGTAGCATTATAAGATGATCCCTCATGCACATAAATTTCAAGTTCTAAAGTGTTCACCCTTAGTATGCACCGTTGCCAAAGCTTGTTGCTTCGAAGCACCACGTGATGATCGGGTGTCTTTGATTCCGCGGGTGAATACAACGTAAGCAAGCCAGATTTGCTTATGCGGTAGCTAAGGTTTGATCTTGACGAGCCTAGCATGTACAGACATGGCCTCAGGAACACGGATTGTCGAAAGGCAGAGCATGAGTCATATAGTAGATATGATGAACATGTTGATTGTTCGCCATTGAAGCTATATCAACTCTCGTGATGATCGGTTTTGATGTGGTGGATTTGGTTCGTGTGATCACTAAAACAATGTGAGGGATATTGTTTTGAGTGGGAGTTCACCTAGATTAATTTAATTATTAATTAGAACTCAATTTATCATAAACTAAATCAAAGTGAATTTGCATAGTTGTTGTAGTCATTGGCATCCGTTTACCACCTTGCGCTTAGTTATAATTGAGATAATAGAACTATAGAATTCTGGTTAGTTACTTTACGAACTGGTATCGTATTGTTTTGAAGTGTTAATCTAAAGTTTAAAAGTCCTATTGCAAACTTTCAGTAAGTTCCGGATACTCCATGAAGTTTAATAATTAGTATTAAATCAAGAGTAACAATTCCAAGTGTTAGTATATAAGTATCATGTTTGTCTCCATGATTCTTGATATTCAAAGGATTCTCCTAATATCAAGGTTATCTATGGATCTGAAAGAGTTGTTTCAGAAACCATATTTGTGGAAGATATTGTGATATCTGAAACGAAGTATTGGTTACAACATGATAGAGTATAATATGGCAAAAGTCATGTTCTCATATTTGATGAGAATTTGCAAAAGGTTGGAGACACTAGTTGTCCTAATCGTCCAAAAAGATTTGGAGAGCAACATTATACTCATGATTCACCGTTATGAGATAAAAGTAGCTTGATCATGGATAAATCCATGATGAGGGTGAATATTTGATGTAGGTAAAATGTTTACTACACCAAGAGATTACTAATGAAAGGAATTTGAAAGAACACCAAACATTTGATGATGGTGATCTACTTCAAAGTGCAAGTCCAAAGACATTGGTATTTAACTATACACGCTTTGGACTATATGTCATATGTATGACTCCACTATTGATGTTGATAGATTCTTTCAAACTGAAAAGGAAATACTGAAAGAGAATCTCATAAATATATGGCAGAAAAGAAAAGACTAGAATCGTTCAGTTTAAGTATATAGATGATATACATGTTATGGCTATATTCTTTGCTTGTTAAACAATGTGGTTCTTAAGTATTTGATACTGAATTTGTTGGTGTGAATCGTCATACGAAACAACACAATTCATGAACTATAATGGCCTAAGTAACTAGCAAAAGAATATGTGATGATGTTCATCGAGAACAAAATAAAGGGTTATTGTGTTGCTTGTTAAACATCAAAGCTTGCCTTCAAGATTTGTTTTATCAGGTATTATGAGAACAAAAGGGTTGTTCAAATAATTGCCGTAATCCATAAAAGATGGATGATTCACAAATCTCGTTGGAGAAATCACATCCATAAAACTAGTGCTAAAATGTCAAAAGACAAATTGATTGAAAGATCACTTAGGAAGTGACATCGCTGTTTGAATTATATTGGAAAGATAACATGAAGAAACTCCATGTGGATGGAATTTTGGAGTCTTCTGATTTTTGATCAAATGACGCTTGTGAAACTTTCTTAGAGATAATAAAACCTTCGTTCATAGGCCAAAAGGGAACGAATGACTAGCTTATTGGAACTTGTACATATTGTTGTACGAAGTCCGTTATGTGTAGTCAAGAGCGATGGATTTCAACTTCATATGCTTTCTCCGAAAATTTGAGTGAATATATGGATATTTTCTTAATAAGGATGAAGTGTGAAATACTTGAAAAGTTCAAAGACTTTCAAGATGAAGTGCAAGATCATTGTAACAAGAATATAAATAGTTTATGATAAGATCATAAAGGAAGATATTTGAGTTACACGTTTAGCATAAATACCTAAGATTTAAGGAATCGTTCCGTGGATTTGCATTTCCCGAAACACCATAAGAGTATGGAGCGTTCGAGATATGTAATTAAACCTTGTTTGACATGGTAAGATCAAAGGTATAATTCATAAAACTGCCATTGTATTTTAAAGATTAAAAGCTTTAGAGATTACCGTTTTTCCACTGAAAAGAGCTTCATCATAATCCGCTGAAATGACACCATATAAGGTTATGGTTTGGGATAAAACCCAAGTAGTCCTTTCTTAAACATTGGTATGCTATGCATAAGAAAGATGTTTGCAACCAAAGTCGGATAAACCTGTCTTTGTATTACTGTTAAGTATTCCTCCATAAACACCGGAGACAAAAGTGTTTGTCGCTTAAAACGTCAAGTTTCTTTGAGAAGGAATTTTTCGTGAAAAGTTAAGTGGGAGGACAATAGAAACTTTGATAAGGTTAAAAGAACCTTAGCTATATGTGCAGAGTTGCGCAGCGCCGAAAAGTGTTTCGGAGGCAGCAACAATGCTCATGGTTCTCGTACCTCAAAGGTTGTGGTCATGGAGATCCAAGTTCCTATTGAAACAAGTAGGTCGGATAAACAATCAAATACCAAAGATTTGAGGGTTGAATCATTATTTGAGAATAATGAACCGACTACATGCAGAGAAGCGATGATGGGCCCTGACTCCGTAAAATGGCTTGAAGCCATAAAATCCGTGATAGTTCCATACACAAGAAATCAAGTTTTGAACTTGAAGGACCCTCGAGAAAGGTGTAAGACCTTATAGTTGTGTCTGGATCTATAAAGAAATAGACATGGATGTTTTATATCTATGAAATAGTCGACATGTTGGGAAAGAGTTCACAACAATGTTCAAAGGTTGACTATGACAAGATTTGATCTGTCATAGTGATATTTAGTCTAGACGGATTAATGTAGCAACCACTACATATAATTTGTTATATGGTAGTTGAATAAACAAAACAAGTTCTTCTAATAGAATCGTTACCTAGGACATGTGCATAACACGGTCCATAGGGTTTTGTTAAATTCAAAGGATGCTAAAAGCATATGCAAACTTCAATGGTTAAAGTGAGCATCGCGGAGTTGGAATCTTCACTATGATGAAACTGTTAAAGGAGTTTAAAAGTTCATTAGAGACAATGAAGATGCTTGCATTTGCAAGAAATTAAGTGGGAGCGCTAAGACATGTTTCTAATACATTATGTGGAAGACATATTGTTGATTGGAAATAATGTATCTTTTATTAACACATATATTAAGAATTTCATCCCGATGAAAGACTTAGGCAAAACCCAAATATTTGGCATCAATAGACGCTAATATGGTTGTGCCAGAAGTACATAGACAAGATATTGAATGAGTTCAATATAGAAACTACAAGAGAGGTTCTTGTCGCACAGAAAGGATTGAATGAGTTCAATGTTGATGATATATTCAAGTGTATTGACATTTGGTAAAGTGAAACAAATAATCAAGTATAGATTGATACTTGATGTATGAAATCACAAAGAGTATTTATATCAATCATACTGTGATATGTACAAATCCAGATATGTCCTATGCTATAAATATTATGAGCATATACCAGAATGATTCATAAGATGATCATTGGACGATAGTAAGGATATTCTTATGATCTTTTGGAAGAACTAAGAGTATATTATTTGTAGAAGTGACAAATAGATGGTTAGTTCATTGTAAAAGTACTACATTGATACTAGTTTTGTCACAAAGTACAAATTAAGTTTATCTCAATCTAAACTAAGGGTGGCACAATATAATGGAAAGTGAGTTCCATAATGGATTTGGATGATTTCCAAAGTTAAGACATTGTGACAGATACTACAACAAAAGGCTAAGTATATGACTGCTATTATAGCAGCAAAAGAGGGCATTTGTGTCAAGAAGTTTGTTATCAAACTAGGTGTAGTTCACAGTGGGATAATACTATGAAGATATATTGTGCGACAATATTATCAACATGTTTTAACCCCAAAGAACTAAAGGTCACACCGAAAGACCAAATTTATACAAAGCCATCTCATTAGAGAATGAGTGATGCGTAGAGACGCAAAGACATGCAAATTACACACGGACCTGGAAGTGTCAGATCCGGAGATCAGTTGACCACTAGCAATCGTGTACATACAACACCGGAAAGCCATAGGTGTTATATACACAAAGGTTTGAAACTAGATTATTGACTCTAGTGCAAGTGGGAGACTGTTGGAAATATGCCCAAGAGGCAATAATAAAGTGGTTATTATCATGTCTTCACACTTATGATAAATGTTTGCATACCATGCTATAATTGTATTAACCGGAAACATTAATACTTGTGTGATTTGTAAACTAAAATAAGAGTCCCTAGTAAAGCCTCTTGTTAAACTAGCTTGTTGGTTAATATATGATCATGGTTTCCTGGTCATGAACATAGAGATGTTATTAACAACAGGATCATATCATTAGGAGAATGATGTGATGGACATACTCCTATAGATAAGCGTAGCATAAAGATCAAGTCATTTCAATAGTTCAATTGCTATATGCTTTCTGATACATAGTAACCTAATTCCTTCGACCATGAGATCGTGCATATCACCTTTACTGGATGGATGCTTTGATGTCATCAAACACCACACCGTAACAGGGTGTCTATAAAAGTGGCATTGAGTGTTCGGAAAGTATTGGTTGAAACACATGGATCAAGAGTGGGATTTGTCCATCCACATGACGGATAGATATTCTCTGGGCCCTCTCGGTGAAATGTCATCCAATTAGCTTGCAAGCATGTGACTTGGTCACAAGGGATCACATATCACGGGAACGAGAAAATAGTACTTATCAGTAACGAGGTTGAACTAGGTATGCAGAGATACCGACGATCATAACCTCGGATAAGTAACATATCGTGAGACAAAGGGAAATTGGTATCGTATGTAAGTGGTTCATTCGATCGCAAAGTAATCGTAGAAATATGTGGGAGCCATATGAATTTCCAGATTCCTCTATTGGTTATTGTTCGGAGAAGTGTCTCGATCATGTCCGCATAATTCACGAACCGTAGGGAGACACACTTAAGGATTCGACGTTGTTTGAGTAGTTATGGTATTATGAGAAAGAGACCGAATGTTGTTCGGAGTCTCGGATGGGATCCGGGATATCACGAGGTGATCCGGAATGGTCCGGAGAATAAGATTCATATAAGGAAAGTCCCATTTCGGAGTTGGGGAATGGTTCCGGTGTTTTCATCGGGAACATTCTAGAAGGTCCCGGAATGTCCGGCACTCCGGAGGGGAATGGTACATGAATGTGTCATTGTAAGTTGGAATGATTGCATCATGTACTAAGTGTTCTCGCTGTCCAAAATAAAGGGTTTATTTAAATCCTAAATTGAAAAGTCAAACGGCTAGTTTGAAAGTCAAACGGCAATTTTGGGAAGTGGGAAAAGAGGAGGAGTATGAAACCGAGTTGGGGAGGGAGACCTCCTCCAACCGGCGGCCAGCTCCAATGCCGAGTTGGGGAGGGACTCCACTCCCTCCCCCTGGCGCGCCAGCCCCCTCCCACCTATATAAGGAGGGGCAGGGCTCCCCTCCTGATACACACAAGTTTCCTATCCTCTAAACTAAACCCTAGATCTAGACCCCGGTTTAGAGCTATTCGGTTTAGAGCCTTCTAATTGGTTTAGAGCCCTCTAATTGGTGTGTCTAATTACTAGACCACTAATAGCCTCTCTCATAAGCTCCACCATACTCGCACCGGCTTAAGGCGAAGCCCTGCGGGATTTCCCCTCTACCTCCGGTACCACGCCGTTGTGCTGCCGGAATCGCGAGGAGAGTGCTACAACCTCCGCTGCCTGCTGGAACAAGGGAGAGGAAGGTCTTCGTCGAGTACCGAACGTGTGACCGACTACGGGAGCGCTGCCGGAACGTGGCGCCGGAAGGATCGTCTACGCGATCTTGAGATCGGAAAGAGTACGACTACATCACCCACGAGAATCTGCTCTCGTTAACCGCTTTGGAATCTTCGAGGGTGAGTTCCTCTATCGACTCGTTGCTACAATCTAGTAGATAGATCTTGGCTTGTTTGTTTGTATGCGATAGAAAATTTTTGTTTTCCATGCTACGAACCCCTACAGGTGCTGGTGGAGATGATGGTGTGGATGATGATGATGATCCTGATGAAGCCTAGCTTGATGATGGTGTTGATGGCGACGGTCTCCCCTCTCCGAGAAGGAATTCCCCCGGCAGAAATCTGTCTGCTGGAGAGATCTTTCTCTCTCGGTGTTTTCCAACCCCAGATGCGGCGGAAATCTATCTGTGGTTGCTCCCCGAGGCTTAGGGTTCTATAGGGTAGATATAGGTGAAGGGGCGGAGTCGGAGGCCGGGCAAGTGGGCCACACCTGCCCTAGGCGCGGGGTCAGGTGGGCCCGCACCTAGGGGGTGTGGGCCCCCTGCGGCCCCTCTTCGCTCCTCCTTCTGGCTTCCTTCATCTTCTGGTAAACTAATATGTTTCCATATTTTTCTGGTATTTTTCTGATCTTCGCGAAATTGCACCGAAACGCCTTCTTTTCCATCAAAATCCAGACTCCGACAGTCCATCCTCCAAGAATCATCCAACATGCATAAACAGATGAAAAGCCATAAAGTAATACCTCATAATAAGACAAATATCAATGAATAGAGGTAAATAATGATATAGAATGGTGATGCAAATTGGGCATATCAGAGATCCAAGTACATGACTTAATAGGATTGATAGAATACTCATACCAACAAGTTGCAACTTATTTTTCGGAAGCTCATTCGAAAAGAACTCTAAGGTTAAGCGTGCTTGGCCTAGAGCAATTCTAGGATGGATGACCAACCGGGAAGTGGGTACCGGGTGCGCATGAGTGAGGACAAAGTGCGCAGAAAAGACTAGTGTTCTTCTATGGGGCCAATCTAGATATCCTATTAAGCTACCAGGAGTGACACCCCCCGGGCCAAGTGGACAGGGTGTTACAAGTGGTATCAGAGCCAATCCCCGCGGTAAAACGGGTGTGTGCGGGTTAGTGGCAGGACATGTGAAGAATGACGCGTGTGGCCCGGAGTGGACACGCATGGCATATGTGCCGGTACTGGACGCACATACGCATGTCGGGTGTGTGCGGATCGGTGGCGGAACATGTGGAGCATGGTGCATGTGGCCCGGAGTGGACATGACATGACAATGTGCCGGCACTGGACGCACATACGCGTGCCAAGAGGGAACATTCCTGGGGTGTGCTTGATCGATGAGGGCATCGATCTTCTAAAGGGTGGGGGTATGTGAGATCCAAGCACATGACTTAATTGGATTGATAGAATACTCATACCAAGAAGTTGCAACTTCTTTTTCGGAAGCTCATTCAAAAAGAACTCTAAGGTTAAGCGTGCTTGGCCTAGAGAAATTCTAGGATGGGTGACTGGCCGGGAAGTGGGTACCGGGTACGCATGAGTGAGGACAAAGTGCGCAGAAAAGACTAGTGATGGTCTGTGGGGCCAGTCTAGATATCCTATTAAGCTACCAGGAGTGACACCCCCGGGCCAAGTGGACGGGGCGTTACATAAGGACCTGCTGGGAGGTGGCTTTGCCGCCGGCGGTCCCCTCTCTCCTCGTCCGACCATGGTAGTGTGGGAGGAGAGTCGGGTGGCACGACTTCTACTTGGAGAATCCCAGCCGAACTTCTTCCCTTCGGCGTATCTGCACGGCGTTTTAGAGGGCCGCTCCGCCTGCTCTCTTGCGAGCTCCTTCGATGGGAGGTCAATGTGGAGGAGGTTTGGAGCGGGAGTCCTTCTAATAAGTGTTGGGTGTTGCTCTGCCGGTGGTTGAGGTGTTATGGTGGTGCTCCTGACCGGCCCTGGTGGCGAGGAGGAGCGCCGCTGCGTCTTGATGGTGCTGGTTGTCATTTTCCCCCTTGGCCGGCCATGGCGGCGAGGAAGGTGTGATCAGCGATGCGCTATCCCTTACTCCGGCCAGGCCTCTGTCCTCTTCTGGAGGGCATTTGTGTGCCGGTGTTGATGGAAGCGGGTGAGCGCTGCGTTGCAGCTATCCCTGGCATGACGAGGTGGCGAGGAGGGAGGTTGTTGTGGCTCTGATTTGTTCTGCTACTATCTTCATCAGCTTTGCCTAAGAGGTGATATGGTGTTGTGTTGATATGGAGCTTCTCTCCGGCGTGTTTTGGTGGCTTCGCTCCATCACCTCGTCGGACTTTATGAAAGTAGGGTTGCCGCTCCGCCGCTGCTCGTCCTCTGTGCCAGTGCTCGTCAACTCCTCTTCTCCAAGTGGTTCGTCCCCGGAGATATGGAGGTGGCCAGCTGCGGAGGTTCTTCTCACCGGTTCGAGTTTGGTCGAGCCCTCTTCTCAGACCTCGATGCTGGCTTGCCTCCGAGGTCGCCGGCGATGGTGGAAAAGACGTCGTGGGCTTGATTGCGTTTTTTAGTCTTCTGCTAGGGTGTTTTCTAGATCTGTGGAGGCCCTTTCTTCGAATTTTAGGTCCTTTGCGAGGGTTGTCTGAGACCTCCTTGTAATTTTTTAGCCATCACCCTTGTAATTTACAGCTTTTAAATTTGGGTGCCCTGCACCCTTTCATCGTTCAAAAAAAATAGAAACATAAATTGGTTTGAACCGTCTGGAAGGCCTCTCTCATTAAACTAAGTTACTCCAATCCAAGCTAGACATACACAAGCTAGCTAGCTTCAACTATTATAGATTTAGAAAGATACCACTGTCGTGGTATTGCCAACGAGTACGCCATGGAGGGGTCCTCACAGTGCGTGTTTAGAGACGTGGGGCAAGGCGGACAGTTGACGGGTACGAGATAACACAACTTACCCAGGTTCAGATCTCACGACGGTGGCGGAATCCTACTCCTGCTATAAATCACTATAAGGGCAATACGCCGAGTTACAGGGATAGGTTCGCTGTGCAAGGTTGTATGAATCGATGCCCTAAAGGCTCCCATAGGCCCGACTTATATAGTCGTCAGATCCTAGGGTTATAGGGAAAAGTCCTAGCCGGACAGGTCACAGAGTCCTACACCGTCTGTTACTACTCTTATGTATCTTGCACTCCAAGGCTTCGGGTACGTTGGTGATTTCACCATAGCCTTTCTTTATCCGGCATGGGTCTCCCTTCTGGATCCATCTAACTGGGCCGCCCAGCAGGCCATAGATCATGCTACCGACTATGGGCCACCCAGGTTAGTCGGATAAGAGACATGCTATGAGGATACCCATATAGTATATCCCCAACATATCACCTGGTATACCTACTGTACTGGTGCTATAATTAGGAACATAGATTACTTACATGCATGGGTAGCTAGAGCCAGTGTTCACGATGAGAAATGGTAGAATAATAGCAAGGTACCAAACATCAATTCTCTAGCGTCACCCGCGCCGATAAGTCGTGGCTACATTTTCAGCCCATCACGACAAGCATTATCTTGATGAACGTAGTGGAAAATGAGTACATAGTTCGGATACTTCCGGTGGTATCATGGGAATAGGAGGCAAACGGGATATGAGTCCCACGAGCAATCAATATCTTAGAGGGAGAGGCTAGAACCGAGAGAGGTGAAGCAAAAGTGAGGTGGTATTTAGGGTGTCAAGTGGGGCAGCTTTGTTTGTGGGCAAGTATTTCTTATAGTCCCACCGGCTAGTATAAATTATACTATATGTATATATTAAAATCGGTATACAAATTATACTGCGTGTATCCATCTGGGACTAAATTATTTGCCCGCAACCGCCCCGCTTGACATCCTAGGTGGTATGGAAAGAGGCAAGGATATTAGTTGTGTAGTTGATGCGATCCATAACATGGTTAAATCCCAGATCTAGGAGTGCTTCCTTGATTTTTAGATGCCTTTAAGTCCAGATTTGTAATTGATGGCCAATTAGATCATAAATTAAATTATTTTTATTCTAAAAACTTGTACCATGGCATGGGACTATTAGTGAAATGGTGCTATATAGATCTAGGGAGGCCTTTAATTAGGAATGTTTGTGATTTTTTCAAGAAATAGAGATACGTGTTGCTTTCAAGTGGAATTTTCCAAAACAAGGTATTTGGTTTTTAGCGATAAATCCAAGGAAAATGGTATCGAGGATGGGGTCTTGGTCATGGGATCTCATTATACTATAGCTTATGCCCGAGAAAAATCGAGCCATCTAAGATCATATGCTCACGCGTGTTTCTGACCGTCTCATCTTAACTTTTAGTCATCTTAACCGTGCAGTTTAATGTGTTGACCGAATTCTTACAAGATGGTCCTTCCCGTCCTCGTCCGTGCCCCACCCCCATCTTGACCCCGTTCCCCTCCAACCGAGCTCCCAAGTCCCTACCTCCCGCCCATCCCAGTCCCTCCTCCGTCTCCCCCAGTAACGTGCCGCCCCCTCCGCTCTCGAGATATCCAGGGCCGGTCCTGAGATTTTAGGGCCCGGGGCGAAACTAAAATTTCGGGCCCCTATCTATTTTTTTATATACAAGAATGAAATGATGAAGAATAAATACTTTAAGTATACCCATTTGCAATACTCATATAAAAATGACAATGTTTACATATTACCTTTAAAATTTCTCCGTGTATTCCTAGAAGCGAAGTCGGTGATAATGAAATCAATATCAATCTCGTCCAATAACTTCTTGTCGATGTCGAATCATAAATAATCACACTAATTGGTTCATCATCAACACTAGCAGATTTTATAGGAGACGAATCAAATGCGATATCATGATCACTTATATTGTTATTACCCGCGTTGATGTCATCGTTCTCCTCTGTACCGATCTTATCCTCCAGATCAATATTACTATGTTCATCAACAAGAATTACTACCTCCGTTTTGGATTACAAGTCTTGCGCGTACTTCTATGTCACCAAATTGAGAAACTTAGTATGAGGTATATATTATAAAACATATATCATCGAAAACTTTAGACTTTGTATTTTTTAATAATATAATTTTTGTATTATATAATTTAAATTATATAGGTCAAATTGATAACCTAGATATACATAAATGACTTGTAAACCGAAATGAAGAAAGTAGTGCTAACTCAACTGGATTCATCAAAGTGTTCATGTTATTCTTTAAAAATTTATGAAGGGATCCTTTATGTGAGTCAATCAACTTATGCTCTTCCTTCCTCTTTTTACTTTTCTTAGCACCGGAATAAGGTGCCATAACCAATTAACCCCGCTAAAAATATATAGAAGAACTACTAATTAAAACAAAAATTAGGGGCAACATTAGACTCTAGAAGACTGAGATCAAAAATACAGAATTCGAACCTGCAGGCGCTAATCGGCCAAAGCGAGACGAGAGACAGGCCACAGGCAGAGGCACGGAGCGAGGGGCGAAGCGATAGGCGACAATCGGCCGACAGGGGATGGCTTGCTTCTTGTCGCATGCGGGCCTTCCTACAATCGACAGCGCAGCGTTGAGTCGAGGTCGAGGCAGGAACCAGCGTGCGGCGTGCCTTCTTACGATACGATCAAAGAGGATAGCTGATATAATCGCAGGTTAGGTACGTGCTACCGTGATGCATTCCAAATCTGTACGTGCTACCGTGATGCATTCCAAATCTGAAACGTATGTGTATGTCTAGCAAAGTAGAGAGCCCAATCTAACCCAATAGAAAACTAAAAAATTCTACTTTTTTATATCTTTTTTGAGATCTATTATAGCCTATATATGCAACACATATCTGGGGAGGGCCCTCCAAAATTTTGGGCCCGGGGCGGCTGCCCCTCCGGTCCCCCCAAGGGCCGGCCCTGGAGATATCCCTCTCACCTCCGCTCCCTCCGCCTCCCATCCAGCTCCCGCATCCAACGTCGGTCGCCTCTACTTCCCTGCCTCAAAGCGGCCCATTACCGATTCAACATAGCCCCTCACACACCCGTATGCCGCCACACTTTTCCGGTGGTGAGGAAGATAAGGAAGAGGTCAGCGCGTGCAGCTCCAACATCGACCACCTCGGCTTCCCCTCCTCGAACCTACCCAGTACTGATTCAACATCACCCCCGATCTCGCGCACCCGTACACCACCACACGTTGCCGGTGGTGAGGAATATAAGAAGGAGGTCAGCGCATGGGATGGTGGGGGTGAGAAAGAGAGGGTTGGTGCGGGTAGAGATGCTCCCATGGACGAAGATGTCACATCATCCTCACTGATTTGACTAGAAAAATCAGGAATGGATGGTGGAGAAAAAGAAATTGGAAAGGAGAAGGCCCCTCCTCTCCCGAGATTTCCCTCTCACCTCCGCTCCCTCCGCCCCTCCGCTCATGATGCTACTGCCTCCCATCCAGCTCCCGCATCTAGTGTCGGCACCTCTACTTCCTCGCCTCGAACCTTCCCAGTACCGCCCCCGACCTCGCGCACTTTTACGCCACCATGCTTTGCCGGTGGTGAGGAAGATAAGGAGGAGCTCATCGCGTGGGGCGGTGGGGGTGAGGGAAAGGGGTGGCGCAAGTAGAGACGCTCCTATGTGGGACTACGCGAAGATGCCGTATCATCCTCACCGCTTTGACTAGAAAATTCAGGGACGGATGGCGAAAAAAAGAAATTGAAAGGGAGAAGGCTCGCGAGGCATGCAATGACATGGCGTGGAGCGATTGGCCAGAACCCGGAATCTACAGTAACCGAACAGAAGAATCGCTGAACAGAAAATATGGAGCACTAACAGGGTGAGAAATGGTCACGCATTGCGAGAAACGGCCGCGTTTCATGTCACTTCAACAATTAGCATGTATGCATTCCTTAAACAAAGCATAATAAGGTGATTTTGACCCCCTCTTGGGCTCTACAACTGAATTTGCTTTTGAATATATTAGCATATCTCGAGAATACATGAAATATCTGTGTAAATTGATACATGTTCTACGTTTCTCTACTTCTACACGAGTTAACAAAAATTTCAGTACCCTTAACTTAGGGCATGCTCTATGATTAATGAACAATCCGGTTCCATCGACTAAGTGGGTCCAAAAAAAATGTCATAAATTCTATTTTTCATGTTGATGTACATAAATTATCAAACTTGATTACATATTAGATCTTGCTTTTATGTAAAGATTCGTGACAACTTCGAGCCATACCTTCTTTTAAAAAATTTATTAAACCAGTGAATAATTTAGAATATATTAAGTATAACTCCTCTACGGAATTAGTATATATGTAATTTGGTTGTCTATATTCAGTAAACTAATCATTTAATATTCAGCCACTTATAAGTGTTTATTGCAAGCATCGATTTTGAGGCAGTCAAATAAGGTTACCCGTGTGATCTTGATAAGTTAGCTTGTTTTGACATTATTAGATTTTATCTTGATCATGTAATATGCCGGTTTCTTATGGTACTGAACTTGTTCTATTGCTCGATGAATTTTTGTTTGAAGTTTGCTCGATATACCTTCTTTTTTACTTGAAGAAACACTGGTACCCTTATGTTGCTTATGAGTTTCAATATGAAATAAGGGTCCACTTCTTCATGTCTAACACGTAAATAACACATTTGTCTACCGATTAAAACACTCAACCCTGCACATGCTCATATAATTAATTTATACTAATACAAACAAACCAAAATATGTTACTAGCAGTGAGTACAACACACCTACCATATTATGCCAAATAGACTATAGACGGTTGTGACGCACACGTCCACCTAGTTTAATATAAGGTGGAGCAAGTAGTGAAGAAGGCCCAAGTGAGTTTTCAGTACCGTTGATATCACCATGACTATGGATTCCATGCATATGAACGTCATGCTTGACACAATATGTTCATTTGTACAAAGTAACTACTCCCTCCGATTTCAAAATATAAGATATTTTAGGTTTATGAAGGTAATATATCTAGACATTTTTTAGTGATCTTTTAGTGTGTAAGTTTACTTAGGTTTGAAATGAATCTAGACACTAAAAGAAGTCTAGATACATTTTATTTATAAATCTAAAAAATCTTATATTTTAAAACAGAGGGAGTATATATGAGCTCCTCAACCTGCACCATGCACCATAATTAGCGAGCAACAAAGTAGCATGTTCAACGTCCATAAATTGGTGAGGCAAATGGGAAGAGTGAGGGATATTTGGAGTTGTTGAGGAGGACGTTGTTTGAGCGGAAGGGCATATTGCTTCACCAAATATGACATGTTGAGAAATATATACTTTATTGGTTGGAACATGCCTATTTTAACCACACTATACCTTTTTTAAGGAGTAGTCCCCCAGTACGTACATTAATCAATGTAAAAAAACATTTTCATTGTATCATCGATAGTATGATTTTTTCTAAATATGAAGAAAGTGAACCTAGCTCTTCCTTAGTTGGGGAGAGTGGATATATAACTCATCCACTTTAGATAAAATCCTTGTTGACGTGAATTTGGTCCCTACATATAATATCGGGTTACTTTCATAGTTACTTATTATAAATGGCTTCCTGATCGATGTGAGATTAAATTTTCCACATGTCTAATTATAGCTTCATAGTGAGATTATGGACCCTAACACAAAGCATCAATAAGTTACAGAAGTGCATATCATAGCTATAATGCCCCTCGCTCCATTGGACTCAAGAATCTAGTTTAGGCAGGACAAACACAAGATAACTAGTATTATAACTTCAGTAAGACAACACATCTCATAAATTCATTACTGCTATATTTACTACTAGCATATGGTTTCTAATACTATGTGCTAGAGGTTGTTCATGATGAGACGGAACTCAAATCTCGAGCATCACCAACATTTATATGCCTAGGTCCTATATAATGTCTCCTTTTGAGCATAGCACAACAAGTATTAGCATCTAACAACTAGCTAGATGGACAAGAGTGGAGGACAAGTAAAGAGCTCGGGTGTCCATTCATGGTATCAAACTATCACGGGATATGAGGCAAACAGGAAGAACCCCTCGGGGCTAGTCAGGTGTATTACCATTTTTCTGGTCGAAGCATGTGCAGACTTGTAAAGATTATCTTTGGTTAGTATCCTTCATGGCATGGTCTCTCCATGATAGCCATTTCCTTTCTATTTGCGATGAAGTAGCACGGGAGAACTCTGCCTAGTCCCTGATGGCCTTTGCCCAAGGTAGAAGATGAAACACACATATTTAGATAACATCCACACAAGGAGTTTTTTTTAGCACAAACACTTGTGCTCTTAACATGGAGACAACTGTTGATTACCAAGTCCTCGTCTAAGCCTATCCTAGAACAGTTAGTATTATCCAAGCATGCGCGCGTGATGCGCTACTATTCTAACTAACACCGGATGAAATACTTGGTTAGAGCACACCCATATTGTGCCATGTTTGCACCACTAGTAGAAAAAGAGCCATTCGATCCACCCCAGTTCGTAGCATTACTCCCGGTTATGGTTGGACCCGGGACTAATGTGAGCATTAGTCCTGGTTCCAACGGCTAGAACGCCAGCAATCTTTAGTCCCGGGTCAAACAGGACCTTTAGTTCCGGTTCATATCACCAACCAGGACTAAAAGGGGTGTCCCGGTGCCAACCCCTTTAGTCCCGGTTCGTATCACCAACCGGGACTAAGGATGTGACCTTTAGTGCCGGTTCGTATTACCAACCCGGACTAAAGAAAGTGGGCAAAAAAATTCTCAAGTTCTGCCATGGCAGTAAAACGGGCACAAATCCTTCTGGAGATCATCTTTTCTAGATTCAAAATTATACCAAAAAGTTATAAAAAATTCTAAAAATAAAATCCTTTGAACTGTAGTTATATTAAGTGATTTAGTTGTTACAAAAATTAACAAATATAAATTTCGACATAATTTGCAAAAAAATGTTATGAAAAATTCAAATGGCCATAACTTTTGCATACCATGTAAAAAAAGTACAACCTATCAAAACGTGCAAAAAAATTAGCTCTTTGATTTCAACATACTTAGGCCGTTTTGGATTCTTAAAATTCGAAAAGAAAAAAATTATTTCAGAAATTATTTGTTTAGTATTTTTATGTCATATTTGAATTCCTCGCATTTTTCTGATAATAATGGATATATTATTTGTTGAATTTTGATTTACAGATTTGAAGATATTGTTTATGTCATATTAAATGAATAAATGGCAAAAATGAATAAAATATTAATTTAATTAGTTTTTACTTTCATTAGAATAAAATGTTATTATTACTTATTTATTATTGTTTACTAAAAATAGTTGTTCTTAATTTCAAAAAATAAAAATGTGTCATATATCGATATGAGTTAATAGGATTGATATACTAGTCTTGACAACAAGATATAAGGGTCCTTTGCGCGGGGTGGGAGAGATGGAATGAAGAAGCTAAGATTGATGGGGTGGAGTAGTGCTAGGATGGGTGACCGGCCGGAAAGTTTGACCGTAAGTACGATTTAAACTAAAATTAAGTATAATTAGTGTTAAAAATGAGAGATGTGGGAGATTAACGAGTCAAACAATTCAAAGGTTTAAGAAAAATTTGAAAAAATAATTAAAAATATATTTTTGAAAAAAAATAAAAAAAACCTTTAGTCCTGGTTCGTATTACAAACCGGGACTAAAGGTCCCGCACACTCGACGCGTCCCCGTGAGTTCCTTTAATCCTGGTTTATGGCCGAACTGGGACTAAAGGGGTAGGCCTTTAGTCCCGTTTTCTTTGTTCCGGTTGGGAAACCGGGACTAAAGGCCTTTACAAACCGGGACCGATGGCACATTTTCCACTAGTGCATGAATGCCATACGACACTCACGATTTGGCATAAGTTCCATGATCACATCCACTGTTGGCTTACTATTATATCGACTACATGCAATTCATAAAACACAATGGAGATAAATATGACAGAACTCTAAACAATAAGGTCACGACTCCCTTCTTTCCTTCTTCTTTCCTTCGTGGGATAGTCTCTTTAGATATCCTAGATAAAATTGCTCTATTGGGGATATGACCCCGGTTACCCCAGAGTTGGGATATCAAGTGATGGATTGAAGTGATAAACCTTTCTATAAAAGTATGTGAAGAGAAAAGACATATATACAAAAGGATATAAGGTCTAATGAGAATAAGCTAAATGGGATAGGAGGAAAGAGCCAACTAGGCCGACATAGGTGAATATGGGCCTGTACTACTATTCCCTAGGCCAAATCAGGCCTTTGCTAAGCCGAATTAGGCAGTAACCCGGTTGGACCGGGATGTCCCTCAACCAGCCCAGCTTGGGCCAACCCCAACAACAACTTCTACCCGGCTAGGCCGACTCATCTCAGTCGGCCCACTTCCCTAGTCGCTAGCACCTCTCCACCTTGCTCCCCGATCCCCGCCTCGGTCGGGTAAGCGCCCCCTCGCGGAAGCATCTCTACCTTCCTTGGGTGGGCCGACACTAGGATGAACCAGCCCACCGCGGGACACTTCGTCACACCGCTACCTTCCTTCGGTGGGCTGGCTGGCGGATGATCCGGCCCACCGCGGGATAGTAGCCTTCCCTGCCGACTGAAGGAAGACCTCGGTTGGGCTGGGAGTTACCCCGGCTAGGCCAGTTCCTAAACCCGTTTGGGCCTCTCTCAGTCCCACCAAGTCCAATCATAGGGAAACCCTGTCTTGGCCACCTCCTATCCCGGCTGTGCAACTTCCTAATTCTTCTGGACCTTTTCTTCTATCCCGGGCTGAGTTTCACTTCACCAGGCTGAGTCGCCACTTCACCCAAGGCACCTGGGCCGACATAAATCACCCCAGGTTCCCTCTTATTCACCCCCGGACGCTCCACCAACCTCTACATCGACACTCCTTCAGGCCAGGTCAAGCCCTTCAAGTCACGTGCCAGTCTTGGGACACCCCTGGCTCAGACCGGCACATGCAGCATCGTTGCATGGGAGATGCCCTTGGCATCTCTTAATATGCTAGGGAATATGCTAGACATCTCAGAAATATGCTAGGGAATACGCTGAAGAGATAAGACGGATGTCTTAAGATGCCAACAATAAGCACTACGATGATCAAGCCCAAGCGTGTAGGACAAGCCTTGTCCCCTAGGCTTCCCTTTATAAGGAACACCAGGGGGATTGTTCCCAGGGAGGCCCCAAAGGGCTCCTCTCCTCTCCTCTTACCTCTGCTCGATAGAAGCACATCTTCTTCGTCCTCTGCTCTCCCAGAGATAGCCATTAGAGGCATAGGGAATACAGCTCAAGGAGCACCATTGTAGCCACAACACATGGCCAAGTTATATGAGATCTAGATGCATGAGTAGAGATTTTGTAGGGTTCGCAGCATAGAAAACAAAAAATTTCCTACGATGTGAACTATGTACCAAGATCTATCTATTAGATACAAACAATGGGCGGATGTATATCCGTAGAGAACATACCCTTGAAGACCGACAAAGCTTAACGAGTTCAACTCGTGGTTGATGTAGACGATCTCTTGCCGATCTCAAGATCGAGAGGAAGTCCTAGCGCCGCAAATCAGCAGCGCATCTGTGCTCGCACAGACGTTCGAGGCACCGAGCAACCTCCGCCTCCTCGCTCCAGCGATGCAGAGGAAGCACAACTCTTTCTTGCCGAATAGCCACCGAGAACATGTATCTCGCTAGTCCGAGACCATGGGGGATAAATTCTAGAGGGGGAGAGAGATCCTTCACGAGGAGGTGTGAGTGAGAAGTGAGGAGAGGGGTGAATTTTATAGGAGGAGGGGGGAACCCCAAGGGGGTGGCCGGCGCATGGGGGCTTCCCCCTTGCCCTCCCCTCTTCATGTGGGTGGACACTCCACTCACAAAATTCCTTTAAATTCCCTCCACTCAAAATCCCACTCAACCATGCCATTAAATTTCCACCAAATTTAATGCAAACTCTCATTAAATAAAACTCTTTTATTTTATTCAGAATTTTTTCAATTACTTTAATGACAAACATTCACAAATAACCCCTTGCTAGAATTCTATTTCACATGCATAACCACTTTATGCAATTTCACCCGAAAACCTGTTTCGGTATCTAGTGAAATAAATTCCTGCGCTTGTTCATTCTTTCGGCATGAAACTTTTGCTCCAATTGGATGTCGGTGTCTCTTAAGTGTGTCACCCTATGGTTCGTGAATAATGCGGACATGATCGAGACTCCTCTCGGATCAATAATCAGAAGCGGGATCTGGAGACCCATACGACTCCCACACATTCAACGATGACTTTCTTGTGATCGTCGGAACCTTTTTACGCTAGTATCTTAATCCCTTTGTTTCACGATATATTACATGTTCGAGATTCGATCATTGGTATCTCCATACCTAGTTTGATCTCGTTACTGACATGCACTCTTTGCTCGTTCTCGTGATATAACATTCTAGTGATCAAATCACTTGCTTGCAAGCTAATCAATGTGATATCACCGAGAGGGCCCAGAGTATATCTATCCGTCATCGGGATGAACAAATTCCACTCTCGATCCATGAGCCTCAACATAACACTTTATTAGTTCTGAATCCATCTTTATAATTACCCTGTTACGGTGTGACGTTTGATGTTATCAAGAAACTCTTCCGGTGTTAGTGATTGACATGATCTCATGGTCTAAGTATTAGGATCACTTCGTAAGTTGTTATAGCAATATAAACTCAATGACTTTGATCGTAATGCTATACTTCGGATGAATGTTCATCACACCATTACACTAATGTTGTGATCCCGTTATTAACAACATCCAATGTCCATGATCAGGAAACCTTGATCATCTTGTTAATCAACGAGCTAGTTTATGAGAGAGGCATAACTAGGAACTTTCTGTTTGTTTATTAAACACACATGTATTAATGTTTGCGTATTAATACAATTATAGCATGCAAAATAAACATCTATCATATACTTGGAATACACATAATAAACACTTTATTATTGCCTCTCACGGCATATTCCCTTCAGATTTGATCTCACTAGGAGAGCCTCGAACCTAGGTATATCATGTCTCCATGAGTTCTTCTATTGCGGTATTCACCACATCACCCCTCCCCGGATTCCTCCACGTCCATCGGCCCAAACTTTAGCCTACCCATGGCATATGTCGTGACACCACCACGACATTTGACGCCCACCATGGGGCTGATTAGAGGCGCTGGTTGGGTTTCCATCCGGAAGAGAACATCATCATCAACCTCTTCTTCACCATCTAATAGCTGCTTCTTCATCCTCCTCCTAAACATATAGAGAACATGGGAGTTGACATACAAGCCTCTCCTATTGAGATGACTCGGCCTCAACCTCATCACCGAGTATGTTGTAAGTATCAGTTAACTCAACCAATGAGACATACCTCCACCTCAACCTCATCACCAAGTATACAGTGAGTATCAACTGAATCAACAACAACACACACATGAGATAACCCTGAATGTCACTCGGGGGGCTATTACCCTCTGTCACTTAGTCGTTCACCCCGGGAAGAAGATGACTCAACCCGGGGACTAGGCAGCATATCAATAGAATCACCCATAGATGGAAAAACTATCTCGGGGACTTGGATCATTTAATTGACTCGGCATCCCCACACATAGAACTGTTACTTAGAGTAGACATAATATATGTCATTTGTTATGTCCTTGCATATGTTAGCTGCTATATGTATTTAGCTATAGTACATCGTCTATTATATGTACCTACTGACTAACCATGTTATTTTGAGATGTTCAATGATAAGGAAACTTACTCCCAAGTCATAACAACACATTATAACTCGGATTAGAATTTACTTCAGCTTTCCAGATTATCTTAGAATTCGATTTCGAATTTACTTTAGCTTGCCAAGTTATCTTATAACTCGGATAAGAATTTACTTCGGCTTGACATGTTATCTTATAACTCGGATTAGTATTTACTTTAGCTTAACATGTTATTTTATAACTTGGATTAGTATTTACTTCAGCTTGCCAGGTTATCTTATAACTCGGGTTAGTATTTATCTCAGCTTGACAGGTTATCTTATAACTCATATTAGTATTTACTTCAGCTTCTCAGGTTATCTTATACCTTAGATTACTATTTACTTCAGCTTGCCAGGTTATCTTCTAACTTGTATTAGTATTTACTTTAGCTTTCCATTTATCTTATAACTGGGATTAGTATTTACTTTAGCTTTCTAGGTTATTTTATAACTCAGATTAGTATTTACTTCATCTTGCCAGGTTATATTATACCTCAGATTACTATTTACTTTAGTTTGCCAGGTTATCGTATACCTCGGATTACTGTTTACTTCAGCTTCCCAGGTTATATTATACCTCAGATTACTATTTACTTTAGTTTGCTAGGTTATCTTATACCTCATATTACTATTTACTTCAGCTTGCTAGGTTATCTTATACCACGGATTACTATTTACTTCAGCTTGCCAGGTTATCTTATACCTTAGATTATTATTTACTTTACTTTGCCAGGCTATCTTATACCCCGGATTACTATTTAAATCAGTTTGCCAGTGACGAGGGATAATCTCGACAATGCCCATTGTTATGGACTTAGGGTTTCGTAGAAAAGAGAGTGTTAGGGATTTCGTCGGCTGATCAGACAAGCAAGAAAATCAATGTAGTTTGATTATTGAGAAAGCTTGGTTACAAAGTCGCCGGTTCGCTAGTTGCGTCTAGATCACGGCGAATTGCAAAAAAACTAAGGTATCCTCTCTGTCGGGTCCTCCCAGCCTATAAAGGCTGGGTCCTGGATCCGTATCCGGAGAGGCTACAAGTTAATATTCTCAATAAAAACTCTATGTCGGTTCCTAGATATTCCTTGTTGGTCAAGATAAGTATTTATTCCGTCGGGTGCCACTTGAACTTCATTGGGCCTTCATGGGCCATAAGCTTTTACGTGGCTAGGGTGACTAAGCATAGGGACCCGATTGGTCATACCCATGTCAGCCAGGTTATTTCATATCTCGGATGGGAATTTTTTAGCATATCTTAGACTCGTCATACTCAATCTCGGATTTATATATCAGATCCCAATTCATGGCAGTTAGCCAACATATCATAAAGTCAAATTATATCTCTGATCTATATTTATGGAAGTTTGCCAGTATATCATAAAGTTATATCATATCTCAGAATTATATCTTGGATCTGTATCTCGGATCCCAGTTTATTTGCCAGCATATCATAAAATTATATCATATCTTAGAATTATATCTCAGACCGAGTTTATGGCAATTTGCTAGCATATAATCAAGTCATATTATATCTCAAAAATTGTAACTCGGATTTGAGACATATGTCAGATTTGAGTCATATAACTCGGATTTTGAGTTGGATAACTTGGATTTTGAGTTGGATAACTCGGATTTGAGACATATGTCAGATTTGAGTCATATAACTCGGATTTTGAGTTACATAACTCGGATTTAAGACATATGTCAGATTTGAGTCATGTAACTCGGATTTGAGACATATATCAGATTTGAGTCATATAACTCAGATTTCGAGTTAGATAACTCAAATTTGAGACATATGTCAGATTTGCGTCGTGTAACTCGGATGGATAATGATGTGTGGGATTTCCTATGATCAATAACAGGGTTATTGCAGTACTTGTGGAAGCAAATATTATTTATAAAGTTCGTCCCTTGGAAGCTTTGCGGATGGCAATCAACACAACCCCGCACCCACGTAGGCCACGTTCACACCCAAAATAGTGTTTGGAAATAGTCTACACTATAAGTTGCAAGAGTAGTAAACAAGATAGATTTGAAGTAGCAAGTAACAAAGTAAATAACAAAAGTAAACTAAAGCAAGAGAGTATCTATGAAGTGTTGTGTAATATGGTTGAGGGGTTCTCAAGGAATGTAGGATTCACCTCTATCATGATACCATTAATCATAATTAAGATAATATATTTCTTGTGTCATGAGATGTGTGGAGAGAGATCCATAATAATATGTTCACTACAAGGCTCGTAGGAAGCCACTTTGTTGAGCCAAGAGTGAGGTCACCTCTAAATAACCACTGCGATGCCTGAGAGCAGTCACCCATACAGACCACCGTAATTAAGGGTTTCCCCGTGGATATCGTAATTAGCTTAGGGAGTCCCTCTTTATCCTCCTTTGACCGTGTAGGATATGAGCCGACGCCAATCTATCACGGGGCCATTCTGGGTACACTCCCGAAATACGTACAAAGGATCTCTCCCTCCCTTTAGTCCCGAGGGAAAATGGTATGTGGTCGACTTTCACATACCATCTAAAGAGAGACATCAACCACAAATCATAAATCTATCATAGATCGGCCAGTCATACAGACACAAGAATAGATCATCTTTATTGCAAGTTCATAATAGTGCTAGGGTTTCACCGTATCTCCCCAAGAACAAGGAAACTACTCATACATGAAGGGGATCGACATCATGGAAATAATATGAATTAAATATGAATGTACAATTGAATACAAGTGAAAATCCTCAATAGAGATTGGATCACAACAAAGTAAACAAAGGGGATCAGAGTTGGAGACGTTGTTGATGAAGATCGACGTGTAGCCCTTCAAGATGCAAGTATCCTATCTCCCTTGAGGTGTGTGGTGATGTAGATATTTTGGGAGGAGGCTACGGAGGCGGTGGAGCGGCAGGGCTCAGCCTCAATGGTGTGTGTGGACTCTCCTCCTTTCCTCTAGGGTTTCCCCTCTTTAAATAGGCATTCTGGAGGTCGATTTCGTGAACCGACGAAGCTGGAGGCCGAATATTCTCATTGGGCCTTCACAAATGTTGTTCCATTTGATGAAACAAAGACGTCAGGGGGAGGTACGGCCGTACGGTACGCGCGGGATCTGCCCGTACCGCTGGTCGTTATGCCTACTGGACTCTGTAGTGTTTTGGTCGCCATTTCTTCACACGGACTCCTATTGAGGTGTTCTTTGGCTCATTGGATTCATATGGACGAGGGATAAAACACCATGGCCTTGAATATTCATTTGGAGTTTATGGAAAAATTCACTTCTTCCTCTCCTCAAATGGCTAAGTCTGGTGCCTCTAGCTCCTCCATATTGCATCCTCTTGGCTCCTTTTATCCATGATTCTTCATAGCACCTACACACAAGTCCAAGACACAAAAAGGTAATAAAATCCTAATAAAACTAATAATGTGCAAAGCCCATGTGTAAATGAAGGAGAACTAGTATTCATACATAATAGGCATAATTGTAGATAGATGTAGCATGTAATGAGTGAGAATATGAGTAATTTATATACTTAAATGTGCATCAATTATGGACTCTTCAGATAAATCGGATGGATAACTTGGACTTATATGTCAAAATCATGACAGGCTGGTCAGATTCAAACACATATGTAAACTTACCCAAAAAGGGTTATATGACAAATGCCCATAAAGGCTATATGTCAACTTACCCAAAGAGGTTATATGACTAGTGCCCAAGAAAGCCAGATATAAAAATTTACCCAAAAGGGTTAAATGACGAGTGCCCAAAAAGGCCAGATGTCAAAACTTACCCAAAAAGGGATATGACAAATGCCAATGAAGGCTATATGTCAATTTACCCAAAGAGGTTATATGACGAGTGTCCAAGAAGGCCAGATGCCAAAACTTACCCAAAGAGGTTCTACGACTAGTGCCCATGAAGGCCAGATGTCAAAACTTACCCAAAGAGGTTATACGACCAGTGCCCATGAAGGCCAGATGTCAAAACTTTCCCAAAGGGGTTATATGTCAATTTGCCTAATGAATCCTATATGAAGATTGGTGATTCACATAACTCGGATTGTGAGTCATTATACAACTCTGGAGATATTTTAACATGAAGCCTATGCGTGACTCTATGAGTCCCACATAGCCTCGGGGACTGATGTCAGGGATATGACCCCGGGTACCCCTAAGTTGGGCTATCAAGTGATGGATTAAAGTAATAAACCTTTCTATAAAAGGATGTAAAGAGAAAAGACATGTATATAAAAGGATATAAGGTGTAAAGAGAATAAGCTAAATGGAAAAGGAGGAATGATTCAACTGGGCCGACATAGGTGAATCTGGGCCTGTACTGCTATTCCCCGGGCCGAATCAGGCCTTTGCTAAGCCGAATTAGGCATTAACCCGGCTGGACCGGGATGTACCTCAACCGGCCTAGCTCGAGCCAGCCACGACGCCAGTTTCTACCTTGCTGGGCCGACTCATCTCAGTTGGCCCACTTCCCCCGTCGCCAGCTCCTCTCCACCTTGCTCCCCGATCCCTGCCCCGGTTAGGTCAGTGATACGTCAGAAACATATCTATAATTTTTGATGCTCCATGCTTGTTTTGTATCATTTGTCTTATGTTTTGTCTACACTTTGAGGTATTTTTATACACTTTTTGAAACTAACATGTTGACAAGATGCCACAGTGCCAGTTGCTTGTTTCTTCAGTTTTTGGTTCCAGAAAGGCAGAAAATCAATATTCTCGGAATTGGACAGGACAAAAGCCAAAGTCATTATTTTTCCCGGAGCAACATGGAACCACAAAGCAGAGCCGAAGGGGGGCCACAGGGTGGCCGCACCCCCTAGGCGCGGGCAAGCCCTGGAGGCGCCCACAGGGGGTGTGGGCCCCCTGGACCCCCACCGACCTTGATTCTTGTGCCTATAAGAAGCCTCCAACCCAAAAACCCTAGGGCATCCAGAAGAAATCCACGAAAACCTCCATAGCGCCGCCACCACCGAAAGGGAGATTAGGAGGACAGAAAGTCTCTCTTCCGGCACCCTGTCGGGACGGGGAAATGCCCCCGGAGCCATCTCCATCGATCTCCATCGCCATCTTCATCATCGTTGCTGATTCCCATGATGAGGAGGGAGTAGTTCTTCCTCGAGGCTAAGGGCTCTACCGGTAGCTCTGTGTTCATCTCTCTCTCTCTATGCATGATCTTGTGGTCATGAGCTTTGTAATCAAGTAGATCTACCTTGCTACTCAAGTGCTTCATTAGATCTCTGCTCTCCCCATGTGTGTGAAAGTGACAGCGTGCACACCATGGTGGCACTTAGGCTTGAGTCTACATAAATACTCCTTGTGCTTTAATAGATCTATGCTTTTCCCCACGTGTGTGAAAGTGACAGTGTGCATATCGTGTGTGGCACTTTGGCTAGATTGAATATTTGTTATGAGTTATATTTGTAGTTGGATGTCTCTATGAAATTGTGGTGTTTGTTGGAACCATCTAGCGCTCAAGGTGACAGTGTGGGGTTATCTAGATTGGGGAAGGCGGACTTTGAGGTGTGCTGTTATAGCCCTACCATAGATTACAGTATCCAACCGGAGAGTAGTTAATAGTAGTATCATGAAGAGAGGATATTTATATGAGAGAGTGTTCACTAGTGAAACTATGATCCCTAGGCATTGTTTCTAAGCATTGAAACACCGTTTGCTACTAGATCTGTTGCATGTTTGCTTGCTTCCTTCAGTTTGCCTTTAGTCTGTTCCTCCACGCCATAAGCTCTTTTCTGGCACCGTTACCACTTGTATTTCACTATCTCTTCGCTGAACTAGTGCACCTATACACCTGACAAGTGTATTGGGTGTGTTGGGGACACAAGAGACTTCTTGTATCTTGATTGCAGGATTGCTTAAGAGGGAATACCTTTGACCACTTCCTCCCTGATTTTGATAAACCTTGGGTGATCTACTTAAGGGAAACTTGTTGCTGTTCTACAAACCTATGCACTTGGAGGCCCAACAACTGTCTACAAGAATAGAAGTGCGTAGACATCAAGCTCTTTTCTGGCACCGTTGCCGGGAGGTAAGGAAAAAGATACCCACACCCTCCGATATGAGTGCTCAAAGTTATTTCCTTTAGATTCTGCAGTTTTGTCTTTTTGTTTCTTGTTTTCACTAGTTAGGCTTAATGGAAAACAACAACAAAATTTGAGAGCTTTATAGTGTTTATCTTGAGTTAGGACATTAAGTGTTTGAAGAGAAAATTAAAAAACCTATGGAACTTCATTTGCATGCTAATAGCAACGTTATTAGTATGAATTCTTTGGACACCATTCTATGGAAAAGTATAAGCTTGGGGAAGCTAGTTTTGATGAAGATGATCTTTTTAGTCCCCCAAGCACAGAGGAGAAAATTTTCTTTGATGATAGTTTACCTCCAATATATGATGATTACAATGATGAGTATGATATTTTCAGTCCACCTACTATTGAGGAGAAAATTAATTATAATTACAATATGCCTCCTATATTTGATGATTATGGTGATGAGAATAATAATGATAGCTATTTTGTTGAATTTGCTCCCACTACAATTAATAAGAATGACTATGCTTATGTGGAGAGTAATAATCATTTTATGCATGTGGCTCATGATAAGAATGTTTTATGTGATAGTTATATTGTTAATTTTATTCATGATGCTACTGGAAGTTATTATGAGAGAGGGAAACATGGTTTTATGCATCTCAATAATATTAAGTTTCCCCTCTTTATGTTGAAAGTTTTGAAGTTACACTTGTTTTGCTTTCCTATGCTTGGTGCTTTATGCTTTCATGACTTGCTTCTTTACAAGATTCCTATGCATAGGAAGTGGGTTAGACTTAAATGTGTTTTGAATTTGGTTCTTGATGCTCTATTTTACTTCCTTTCATATTTCTTATGTGAGCATCTTCTCAAACTATCAAGCCTAACTTAAAGGAGTTAAATAAAAGTACTTGTTGGGAGATAACCCATGAGTTTTCTTGAGTCTTGGAAGTTATTACTTCAGTAATGACCTCTACTTATCCTTTTTGTTTGCTTTTTGTGCCAAAAATGACCTCTGAGAGGGAAGTAAGATTTGGAGAGTTGCTGTCCCGAAACAGATTTCTGTCCTCCACCATAAAAATTCGTGAGGAGTCTCTGTAAGTTGGATTGAGTTGAAAATTTACAAATAAATCCCCTAGTATGTTAGATAACTTTCGTTAGTTCAAAAATTTTGGATTTGAGAAGCATAAGGTCTTCAAAAAAATTGGTTTCTACTTGCTGGTCTGTTTTGACAGATTTCTGCCATTATTTGCATTTGCTTCTTATTGATTCCTTTTTGAGTTATGTTTTGGGGAATTGAGATTTTTGAAGGAGTTTCTACAGTAGCTTGTGTTTTTAGTGAAAAGTATTGTTGTTCCAAAGCTTTGCCGAAGGTGTAATATCTTTTAAATACACTAATGTTGCTAATGAAGATTGTGTGAAGTTTTGTATGAAGGAAAATTTGCAGGTGTAGAGAAAGAATGATGTAATGAGATGAAGAATGGACAAAAGCTCAAGCTTGGGGATGTCACCCCGTGTCACCCCAAGAAATATTCAAGAGGTATAAGCGTCAAAGCTTGGGGATGCCCAAGGCATCCCCTTCTTCATCAATAAAAATCTCAGGTCTTTCTAGACACTTCGTTTTTATTGTTTCATGCATTGTTGTGTTGTTCTTGGAGCGTCTTACAGCCTGTATGTTTGGGTTGTGGCTAGCTGGCTGTGGCTAGCTGTGCAGCTGTGCAGGGAAAGCTGTTGTGCAGACAAAGCTGCTGTTCTGAGTTTCACTGTTTGGTAACTTAGCTGCTTGTCTGGCTGTAGACTAGAAATTGTCTAAAATACCCTTCGAGTTTAGCTAATTTCAGTATAAATTCTAAAGTGCACTAATAAAATACTACTTCCTCCGTCGACTTGGGTTTGTCTAAATTCACGTGTATCTAATAAAATATGTATACATATATATGAATCTAGACAAATTTAAATCAGTTATTTGAGGATGGAGGGAATACATGATTTTTTATACATCCATAATATACTCGTTTAACTACTTCTAATGGAGTCGTTGTATTTGTTTATGAATTATAACCAAGTTAGCCAACATTGTATTCACGTAACAATGGAATTTACAATCAGCATCAATTCACCGAGTGCCTCTTGTATTTACATACTTCTGGAATCGATGAGTACATCACGAGCAAGCAAATGAATAGAAGACACCACCCCACTCCTCTCTGTACCTAGAGAACTAATCATCATCGCATCTCTACAGAACTACGACGCGAGCAAAGATTTCAGAAAAAAATCAAGACCCAAGCCCAGCGGAGGAGCATGGGATGAACTTGAGTAGCGCCGCCTTGATCTTCCGATCGGGACCTGGCCAGGAGTGGGGCCGGTGGTTGGTGGCGGGATGAACTTGAGCAGCGCTGCCTTGATCTTCCAATCGGGACCTGGCCGGGAGTGGGGCCGGCGGTTGGTGGCGGGTCAATCAGTACAGCGGCGACGTGATTTGGCTGTCCCTTTGATCTGGAACATCGGGCGTTGGGCGGGAACGCAGTGCCGCCGGAGATCCTCCCCACTGCCGGCGGCGCTGGAGCTGGTCCTCACGGGGGTGGGGATGCCTTTTTTTGTCTGGATGGATTTCTGGGAGATACTTTTAGAGGCTGGCGAGTGGAAGTATGCTCGTAATTCCTTCAAAGGATATGTCTAAATTTAGGTAACGTTTCAGTCGTTAGTGGAAAAGCCGCGGGAAGCACCTCTCCAGGTGCTTTCTCCACTTTTCCTATTCTGTTCGGTCGCTTCGACGAAGCCCACAACGCAGCCGCCCCGTTTGGTTTGTTTGAGCAGCTTTTTCTAGTGGAAATCCATAAAAAGCCCAAACAAACACCCCTTTAGTTTTCGTTTTTGGTTTTCGTTTGCTTAGTTTGCTTGAGTAAGTTGGTTGGTTACACCACACTTCTTTTGGAGAAAGACACACTCTGTTTCCATTGCCTAGAACACTCTAGTTTTCACTCTTATTGTCTTGTGAGTGTTCTGTTTTGCTAGCACTGTGTTTAGCCTTAGTTTTCTTGTTCTTTCAGCTTAGAACTTTTTAGTTTTTCTTTGTGGATTTGTGAGACATGCTCACTGATCTTTATTGAGTATTATCTTTGTGAGTTGTTTTAAATAAGTTGTTTGGTGTTGGAAAGAGTAGAAAGCTTCATGCTTAAGTGGTACAAAAGGGAGCTTGTTTTGACTGTGACTTAGAATTTATCATGTCATGCTAAATGTTGTTTTGACCCTATGCTTAGTGATTATTGATGTATCATGACTTGTTCTAAACAATTAGAATTGCTTAATGTTCCTTGAAGGAATCATGCGTTGCTTTAGCATACAAAAGCATAGTATTGCGGTATTCTCCTTTGATGATTTGTTTGGGTTGACTTGGCACATGCTCACACCATGTTATGACTATGAACAAGTCACCATAGCCTCTATGATCATTTAGTACTTGACTTGTAGTACCAATCTATGCTTTTATTAGTAATGCTTTGTTGTTCTGCATGATTATGGCCATTATTGCTCTCTTAGTTGGTTGCTCCCAGTCTTTTGCTAGCCTCCACTTGTATGAGTAAGCTCTACTAATGCTTCTAACTCCCAAGAAACTCCTATGCATGGACAGCATGGTGTGTTACACCATTCCAAGTATATTCTTGTTTTCAGCTATCTTCCAATTAAAAACTATTTTATTATATAAAAACTTAGTGATTAAAGCCCTCATGAACTTGATGGAACACTTTATATTCTTTTCCCTAGTAAACTTGAACCATTGTGTCATCTATGTTGTATATGCTTGCACTTATACGTTGGAATTAGCAGAACCGTGCTGTCACAGGGAACGTTTTCAACATTGCACTTGTACTTTGTACTCAGTTGATATCATGCTCTTTTATCTATGGATGTCACACGGTGTGAAAATAAAAGGGAACTTGTAAGTCCATGGAGTTTGTATCCTGTGTTAGAGAAATGCCTGGGCCGCTAGCCTAAGCCATGCCTAATCAAGGTAGAAACTTGCAGCATCACCATAGTGAGTTATCTATGAATCATCCTCAATAAAAAGCTATGCATATGATAACTAAAAAGATTGCTGAGATGCTCATTGTCTGCTTTCCTTGTCATTTTGGTTATGGGAAAGCTCCTGTACCATGTGCAAGGGGTACCCCATTGGCGGTTCTCAATGATATGCAAATACTTACAATGACAAGAACTTACATGTGACTTAAGTTGAGTAGCATGAGGTGTGGCCCTCGTATTCAAGGGACTTGAGATTGCTAACTTATACTTCATCAAGCATATACTCCATCTTTGTTCACTTTAACCTTAATCACTTCAAGATGCTTATGATAGGGGCAATGAGGGCTGAAAGCTAACAAGTACCATAATTTTTGGAAGCTCCTTTTGAAACTTGAAATCCTTGCTTCCCTTATGAAGCCTTCTTCCACTATTATTGAGTCTCCACCTTCTACCTTTAGGCACCATTAAGAGAGCATAGTTGCCATCCTGTGTGCAATGTCCCAAAGCTTATTGATTGATACATATTGTGATGTTACTTGTTCTTGGGCTATTTGTTTCTAGTCACCCTTGTGAACTTTGAAGTTGTCCTATGCATCTATATTGCTACTCTATGAGGGACAAGCTGATTGCCACTATGCTATGATTTCTGTATGTGAAACAAACAAACGTTTTTCAATGCATGTTATTCATAATATTTGTTTGTATTCTTTTATGTTGCATGCATAGTTATTATGTCCTATTGTTAGAACTCCATATTTCATGCACATGTTTAGAGTTCTTTGATCCCAGCTTTCAATGCTTGAAAATGGTTGGATCTTTATTGTGAGGGTGCATATCACCTCAAAAATTATTCTTTTATCACTTACCTACTCGAGGACGAGCATGAGTTAAGCTTGGGGATGCTTGATACGTCGGAAACGTATCTATAATTTTTGATGCTCCATGCTTGTTTTGTATCATTTGTCTTATGTTTTGTCTACACTTTGAGGTATTTTTATACACTTTCTGGAACTAACCTATTGACAAGATGCCACCGTGCCAGTTGCTTGTTTTCTTCAGTTTTTGGTTCCAGAAAGGCAGAAAATCAATATTCCCGGAATTGGACGGGACAAAAGCCAAAGTCATTATTTTTCCCGGAGCAACACGGAACCACGAAGCAGAGCCGGAGGTGGTCCACAGGGTGGCCGCACCCTCCTTGGCACGGGAAAGCCCTGGAGGCACCCACAAGGGGTGTGGGCCCCCTGGACCCCCGCCGACCTTGATTCCCGCGCCTATAAGAAGCCTCCAACCCAAAAACCCTAGGTCATCCAGAAGAAATCCACGAAAACCTCTGTAGTGCCGCCACCACCAAAAATTCGGGGGACAGAAAGTCTCTGTTCCGGCACCCTGTCGGGACGGGGAAATGCCCCCGGAGCCATCTCCATCGATCTCCATCTCCATCTTCATCACCGTTGTTGATTCTCATGATAAGGAGGGAGTAGTTCTTCCTCGAGGCTAAGGGCTCTACCAGTAGCTATGTGTTCATATCTCTCTCTATGCATGATCTTGTGGTCATGAGCTTTGTAATCAAGTAGATCTACCTTGCTACTCAAGTGCTTCATTAGATCTCTGCTCTCCCCATATGTGTGAAAGTGACAGCGTGCACACCATGGTGGCACTTAGGCTTGAGTCTACATAAATACTCCTTGTGCTTTAATAGATCTATGCTTTCCCCACGTGTGTGAAAGTGACAGCGTGCATACCGTGTGTGGCACTTTGGCTAGATTGAATATTTGTTATGAGTTATATTTAGAGTTGGATGTCTCTATGAAATTGTGGTGTTTGTTGGAACCATCTAGCGCGCAAGGTGACAGTATGGGGTTATCTAGATTGGGGGAGGCGGACTTTGAGGTGTGCTGTTATAGCCCTACCATGGATTAGAGTGTCCAACCGGAGAGTAGTTAATAGTAGTATCATGAAGAGAGGATATTTATATGAGAGAGTGTTCACTAGTGAAAGTATGCTCCCTAGGCCTTGTTTCTAAGCATTGAAACACCATTTGCTACTAGATCTGTTGCATGTTTGCTTGCTTCCTTCAGTTTGCCTTTAGTCTGTTCCTCCACACCATAAGATCTTTTCTAGCACCGTTACCACTTGTATTTCACTATCTCTTCGCCAAACTAGTGCACCTATACACCTGACAAGTGTATTGGGTGTGTTAGGGACACAAGAGACTTCTTGTATCTTGATTGCAGGATTTCTTGAGAGGGAATACCTTTGACCACTTCCTCCCTTAGTTCGATAAACCTTGGGTAATCCACTTAAGGGAAACTTGCTGCTGTTCTACAAACCTTTGCACTTGGAGGCCCAACAACTGTCTATAAGAATAGAAGTGCGTAGACATCAGTCAGCACCCCCTCTTGGCAGTGTCGCTACCTTCCCCCGGTGGGACAACACTGATGAACCGGCCCACTGTGGGCCACCTCGTCACACCCGCGCCAGATCGCTAGGCTTCACCCGGGTGGGCTGGCTGACGGACGATCCGGCCCACCATAGGATAGCAGCCTTCTCCACGGACGAAAGGAAGACTTCGGTTGGGCTAGGAGTTACCCCGGCTAGGCCAGTTCCCAAACCCGGCCGGCCCTCTCACAGTCCCACCAGGGCCAATCATAAGGAAACCCCGGCTGGGCCCCCTTCTATCCTGGCTGGGCCCCCTCCTATCCCGGCTGGGCTTCCTAATTCGTCTGGAACTTCTCTTCTGCCCTGGGCTGAGTTTCACTTCACCAGGCCGAGTCACCACTTCTCCCAAGGCACCTGGGCCGACATAAATCACCCCAAGTTCCCACTTATTCACCCCCGGATGCTCCACCAACCTCTACATTGACACTCCTTCAGGCCAGGTCATGCCCATCAAGTCACGTGCCAGTCCTGGGATGCCCCTGGCTCAGACCGGCACATGTATCATCATTGCATGGGAGATGCCCTTGGCATCTCCTGAGATGCTAGAGAATATGATGGGCATCTGAGGAATATGCTAGGGAATATTCTGAAGAGATAATACTGATGACTAAAGATGCCAACGACAAGCACTACGAGACAACTGATAGGTCTGATCAGGCCCAAGAGTGTGGGACAAGCCTTGTCCCCTGGGCTCCCCTTTATAAGGAGCACCAGGGGATTGTTCCCAGGGAGGCCCAGAAGGGCTCCTCTCCTCTCCTCTCTGCTCGATAGGAGCACATCTTATTCCTCCTTTTCTCTCCCAAAGATAGCCATTAGAGGCATAGGGAATACAACTCAAGGAGCACCATCGTAGCCACAACACATGGCCACATTATATGAGATCCAGATATAGGAGTAGAGGTTTAATCTCACTAGGAGAGCCTCGAACCTGGGTATATCATGTCTCCATGAGTTCTTCTGTGTGTGGTATTCACTGCATCATCCCTCACTGGATTTCTTCATGTTCATTGGCCCAAACTTTAGCCTATCCATGACATATGCAGTGACACCACCACAACATGCTTCTTGTGGCGAAGGAGTACATGATGTTCTCTGCATTGCCAGCTTCTTGTGTCTTGCACCGTGTGCCGCTTGTCTTTGTCGTTTTCATGTCAGTTTCAATGTGTTGTTAGTAACCCAGTTGGTTTATTGTCCATTTTTTTCTTCAAATGTCCTAATTATAAGTGCAACAAGATTTGGTATATCCTATTGTGGAACACCACAAGCATGAATTCTGGAAGACGTGCCTTGTGGTGCGTAATTAATTGAAGAGTGCAGATGTACGGTTTAAACATTACACTTGGTCTCTACATAACAAAGATACACATAGCCACAACATGTCCAAGATAAATAAAAAATATAAAGGCAAACACGTAATCATTAAGAAATGACAAAACATATACTCAGATAGAGGGCCAATTAGTATATTACGTATTTCCACCTTGTCATCCATATTGGATAAAATATTCCTCACTGTTTCCTCTAATCGTGTACACCTCGGTAAACTTGTCACAGTTCTCCCCACGCCCTAGAGAAGACCGTAAACGGGTGCACCGGTAGATAACATGCATAACAAAAATTTATTATCATTAAAACCTTGCCATTTCTACATAGCCAAATGTATCAAATAAGGGAAGCTTTCATATCCTAATAATATTTTTCTAAACTTGTTATCAATACCGTGGCCAATTGCCAAAAATATTAGCAACAAAACAAGGAAAATACAAGCTAAAAACTATTTGGAAGACTGGCATATAGAACGTGAACATTTGCACCTAAAAAAGGTGTTTAATTGTCTTATCATGGTGATAAAATACACAATTTGTATTTTCATGCCAATTTAATTTTACAAGATTGTCTTTAGTGAGGGTGACTCCTCGACGGAGATACCAAGCAATTTTTTAATCTTTAGTGGTATCCGAAAGAACATGTGTGCCCCCATGTGTGGTTTTGGTAATTAATGACAATCTCTATGGACTAATGCTTGTATCAAGTTGTACTTGTAGGAATTGTCCATAGGCAATGCTTGAACCATATGTTGGCTTCAAGGTTTGGAGAAGAAGAAAGTGAAGAGGATCAAGTGGTGACCAAGGTGTTCAAAGAGTGATCCACAGATTGGTCATGTGAGAGTTAAACCTATGGCAAGTATGTCTTGAAGAATAAGATGGATTAATATCTCCGGTGCACCTTCAAGGCATCAACATAATGAAGAAAAGAAGAAATGATGTGCAAGCTAAAGATGTGCAATATCTAGAAGATCTCATGGTTGAAGCTTTCCATCCTCGGTGATCATGGATCGATGAAGACAAGGTAAAAGTAAAGGTTTCCCCATGTTGTATGGGGGAGTAACTTGCAAGTCTTCATCAAGAAAGTGCGTACAAGAGCAATCAAGAAAGGTGTTCTATCTTGAGAAGGACAAAACCGTCTACATCATAATCAAGTGGAATATGTGCAAGGCAAAGGTATGATCTTGATAGGGTTTCTCTCTTATCGGTCTCGGGGTGTTAGTTGGGGAGACCGGTTTATAGGATAGACAACCGTACTATCAAGAGGGGCTCTCAAGTGAGTAACTCGATCATATCCCTCAGAGAGAGCTCAAACCTTTACATACTTTGCATCATCCTTTCTTGGTTGTTATTTGGATCTTATGTGAGGTTCTAGAGCTTGTGGCAATATTCATAATAAGCCCTAGTTCAACAAAAACGGATTTCCCCTTTATATCTTATTGCGTTTTTGATCTTTGAAGTTTTACGGTTTATCACCAAGAGAGGTATCTCACTTTATAATACATGAAACGTTCTCTCTTGGTGGTATCTCACTTTGGATAGCCCTTGTTGTCCTGTTTCCAACAAAATTGGTTTCGGGTCAATCGGAGTTTCCAAACTCTAGATATCGCCATTTGAAGTTTGCCTCTTATTTGGTTCTAACCGGAGTCTCCGGTCTGTGTGGACCAGAGTCTCAGGTGTAGTCCGGAGTTTCCGGATGTGTCTCCGGTGGTGACTTCAGAATCAGGGCTGGGACATACTGTATGGGGGTCCGGATCCAGGTCCGGAGGCTACCCCGGAGTCTCCGGTGTTTCCTCAGTCCGGAGTCTCTGGTGTTGGAAGACCGGAGTCTCCGGTCTTTTTGGGTCTTGGATGGCCCAGGTCATTCAGATGGGCGGTCCGGAGGTTGGGCCGGAATCTCCGGTGTAGACCGGAGTCTCCGGTCTGACTTTTCCCCAACGGGCAGAAAACGGTCAGAAATCTGTGGGCCTATAAAAAGGGGCTCTTCTTCCCCAATGCAACTGCTCGAGTTTTACAGGCTTTCTCCTCCATTCTTGACCCTCTTGAGCTTGCCTCCCCTTCAATCCCTCCCTTGATTCTTGCATATACTTTAGGGATTTGAAAGAGGAGATCTAGATCCACAATCCCACCAATCCATCTCTCCTCTAAGTGAGGGGAACATCTTGGGATCTAGATCTTGGAGTCTTTTGTGGATTTCCTCCATTGTTCTTCCTCTCTTATTCCCCCACAATCTTTTGTAGCTTTGGTGGAATTTGGGAGAGAAGGATTTGAGCACTACTTGTGTTCTTGCCATTGCATTTGGTGCATCGGTTTGAGTTCTCCCCGGAGGATTTGGTGAGTGAAAGTTGCGAAGCTTTTTACTCTTGGGTTCTTGGAACCCTAGACGGTTTGTTGGTGTTGCAGGTTGTGGCCTTGGTGGCATTGTGGCCTTGGTGGCATTTGTTGGCAGCCTCCAATTAAGTTGTGGAGAAGTGCCCCAACCTTGTGAGAGGTTCCGGTTGCCACCGACAAGTGCACCGATAGTGGAAGCGTGGATCGATCCCATTGGGGTGAGATTCACCGGAGAATAAGGGAGGCCTTTTGTGGAGTTGGTGGTTTGATACCACCCCCTCTCCAAACGAGATGTACTCCATGTTGGGAGGAACTCGGTAAAATTTCGGTGTCCCCGCGTTCCTCGGTTATCTCTATACCCGAGCTCTTTACTTATGCACTTTACATTGTGATAGCCTTCGTGCTTGAAGTAATATATATCTTGCTATTACTTTGTTGCTTGTATTGCTTAGCATAAGTTGTTGGTGCACATAGGTGAACCTTAGTTGTTCTAGGTTTGTCTTAACAAAGTAAACACTAGTTTTATTCCGCCTTTGTTGAGCCACTCTAAAAAAAGTTTTAAATCGCCTATTCACCCCCCTCTAGGCGACATACGTATCCTTTCAGTATCTCTATATTTCGGATTTTGTTGTTGTTATGAACTGACACTTCTGGCCAAACCATTGATCCACACATGGTTCCAAGATTTAAGATAATTAAATCACTTATGGATGGCATATTCAGTAGAGAGGAATCTAAGACTGTGGCAATAGTATCGTTATTGTGATGAGCAATGTTGATTTGTTTGTAGGAAACTAAAAAGACCGAGTTTAATCACTATTTTATTAGGAAGAGTTGCCCTGATGTGCTATCAATTTCGAATTCTTTCCTTATGATGAAGCATTGGGTAGACTTATTGTAATTTGGTGTACCACTATAACCCTAAACCTCGTGCGGCGGCAGTGCGCCGCATCGGGGAAATGATCGCCGCTACTCGGGCTCTCCTTCCTGACCCCTCTTCCCTCTCTCCTCTACAACCATTGGTGTTGCTGGGCAAAGCCCACATGGCCTTGCGGTGGCGGGGCTCTCGCTGGGCGGGACCTTGGGGTAGGAGGGCGGCACTCGTACATACTTGTCTGATTGTGGTGCTTCATAGCGGCGACAACCAGAGTGCTGGCAAGCGGTGTGAAGGTTGTGGTGGTAGCACATTGTTGGGCCTGTTCTGGGCTTGTCAGGCCATGTAGGGCCACGGCGGCACGCTCATGCGCGTAGGCTGGCTCCTGAATGCAGACGGTGACATGTCTTCCTATACCACATGGGTGCCTCGCGGTGGCCGCCTCCTCTAGCCGGAGGTGGACAACCCGATTGGGCCTGGTGTAGGGGATTGTGGGATCCTACACCGAGCTCCGGTGGTGGTGATCCAGTCGATTACGAGTTTGGGTGACATGGTAGCCGGTAAAACCGAGCCTCTACCTTGTTCTTGGCAGACGATGACGGTGTCCCTTGTCGTTGTTGCTTGTTGAAGGCATCATCTTCGCTGTAACGTCACTTCCCTCAGGATGCTCTGGGCATACCTAGGATCTAGATCTCCCGGATCAGATGATGGTGGCATCGTTAACCCTCTTGAGGGCATCGTTTTTGGCGATGACATCGGTTGGACTGGTTAGGAGGTTGATTGGTGGAGCGGTGTGCTTTCTACTGCATCTACGACGATGGGGTTTGGCGGCGTGGTGCAGCGGGTATCAGAGAAGGATGTATTTGGATGGACACGCAGGGTGGAGGCTATGTCGGGTGCTATGAAGACGTCGATGGCAGGCATGTAAAGGTCCTGTTCCGAAGATGGGTCAGTGCTGAAGATGGCGGTGACGACTTCTGAAGCAATGTGCTGGTGCACGCCAAGGGTCTAGCGGACCTTTTGTGCTCCTGGCTCGCCATTGGGTGGTTTGGTGAGGCCTCCGCTTTTATGATGATGCACGTATGTGTGAGGTCAGGGCAATGGTCCCGACACGGCCATTTGGGAAAAAAGCTCGTCCGTAGAGAGAACTTTGTTGTCACCTTTGATTTTATTTCGGTCCAGTCTCTTGGAAGGTCACCAACATATACGAGCCCCTCTCTAGGCCTGATCGTTCCTCCGTCTTTACCCAGTGGCCTGGTCGTCTATGTCTTCTTCTCAATGAGTAACTTCACCAGATCGGTGGACAGTAGAAATCACCTAGGTTGCAGTGCAGACGACATCATGAAATTCAACCAAATTATCAGTTAGCAAGCCTGATTGAGCTCCCCATCAAAGGGAGGTAGTATTCATGGAGTAACATCGCCAAGGGAAGTAGCTACACGAACAACTTGATTGGTCATTACATCAACAGAATGGACATGACCTTCCCAAACAGTAGGTTGAAAACCCATGGCAAACTGGTGTCAGGCCAAAATGGCCATTGTTTCGGTTCAAAATTTACAGGGCCTATGCACAAGCGATGGAGCTTGCCCGTCAGATCAATGTTTCAACCGAACACAATTTTATTTTAGGAATAAAAAACAAGCGATGGAGCAATCATTTTTTAATAAACATGACTACAAAATGATCCAACCACGATATGTACACTATAAGAAACAAGGGCTTCGGTTCGAAGCAGATTTTGGCTTTAGTCCCGGGTGGGTTTTGGGCCGGGACTAGTGTGGTTCGTCCCGGCTCCAACGGCTATGAGGACGGGAAAGCTCTAGTCCCGGATCTTTTCGTACCTTTGGTCGTGATTCGTGATACGGCCTCAGACTTGAGGGCTCACGCCAGCCAGCCCTACGCGCGGGAGCCTGTAGTTCCGGTTGCTATCACTGTCCGGGACTAGAGGTAAATCACTAGTATCGGTTCATAATACCAACCGGGACTGTTGGTTTGTCTATATAATTCAGCTTTGTCCATGCCCAAGCCCATGGCGATTTTTCCTCCAAGCAAGCCGAGTTCATGCCTATTTTTTCTTCAAGATTTGGTGGCAACCCCTAAATTCAAGGTTTTAAAAAAGGTTAGCAACTTTATCCTTTCATCTCTAATTATTATTTTATCTCAATGCTCTATAAGTAAAGAGGGATTTCATACTCCAGAAGTAGAGGGAATTTTAGATGTGTAATTTTAGGCAAATTTTAATTAGGCAAAAAGTTACTGAAAATTGAAATGTGTAATTTTAGAGTTTCAGAGCTCAGAATGGAATGAGATTTTCACTGCTAGATCAATAATTAAAAACTCCACATTTTTCATGTTAATTGTTTTGTCCAATTCAAAAATTGGTGCATGTAATTCAAAATTCAATTTTTTAGATTTCAACAAGTAAATGAAGTGAAAATGATCCAAGCTTTTTATATGTTGTTAGTACGCAATAGGTGCACCTATTTTGGGTACTGGACCATTTAGGAAAATTTATTTGAAAATAGTTTATAAATGAGTAGGTTTTGGGCAAAAACAAATTAGGGTTATAGAAAATAGTGTTGCGTTGTAAAGTGAGGAAATAGGGATTTTCTTTAAATAGTGTTGCCCATTTAATGCTCTAGAAGCTCACATTATAACTTTTATTAAATTGGCCACTGATCTCTATTCATGATTTTGTATAATGGTTTTTGATATACTTATACAATAATGCAGATGGTCCGGAAATAGATGTACGGTACTGACCAACGCTCTGGCGAGTTCATTAATGACGTGCATGAATTCCTTTGTGTGGCTGATGCGAACAAGCGGAATGGTTTTGTATTCTGTCCATGTAGTGTTTGTAAGAATCAGAATGATTACTCTGACTAAAAAATCCTTCACATTCACGTGTTGAAGTCCAGTTTCATGTCCAGCTATAATTGTTGGACCAAGCATGGAGACAGAGGGGTTATAATGGAAGACAATAAAGAAGAAGCGGATGATAACAACTATCATGGGTTCCATGAATACAGTGATACTTCCATGAGGGAAGCTAAGAAGAGGCACATGATGAGCCCGCTGATAATCTTGGTCAGACCATTGCTAACGCACGGACAGACTGCGAAAATGAAAATGAGAGGGAGAAGTTCGATCACATGTTAGAGGATCATAAAAATTTGTTGTACCCAAATTGCGAAAATGGTCTAAAAAAGCTGGGTAGCATACTGAAATTGCTGCGATAGAAGGCAGAGTATGGTCTATCTGACTTCAGATTTGAAAAGTTGCTGAAAATGATGAAGAATATGTTTCCAAAGGATAACGTATTTCTCGCCAGTACGTATGAAGCAAAGAAGATTGTCTGCCCTCTAGGTTTAGAGGTCAGAAGATACATGCATGCCCTAATGACTGCATTCTCTACTGTGGTGAGGAGTACGAGAATTTGGATGCATGCCCGGTATACACTGCATTGCGGTATAAGATTAGACGAGATGACCTTGATGATGTTGAGGACGAGCCCCCCATAAGAGGGTTCATGTCAAGGTGATGTGGTATGCTCCTATAATACCACAGTTAAAACATTTGTTCAGAAACAAAGAGCATGTAAAGTTGTTGTGATGGCATAAAGAGGAACATAAGTCAGACGGGATGTTGAGACACCACGCTGATGGGTCCCAGTGGAAAAAAATGATAGAAAGTACCCGTACTTTGCAGATGACACAAAGAACTTAAGGTTTGGTCTAAATACAGATGATATGAATCCTTTTGGAGAGCAGAGCTCCAGTCATAGCACATGGCCCATGACTCTATGTATCTATAAAGTTACAAAACCTAAAGTATGATGATTGCCACGTGATTCTGACGCAATTGCTTTCGATTGCATTGATAGGGCTTCTACCGGATTATGTTCGAGTACCCATCATGAAGCTATGTGAATTCCTCAATACAATCTCACAGAAGGTAATCAATCCTAAAGATCTACCATGGTTATATAATGATGTGGTCCAATGTCTTGTCAGTTTCGAGTTTGTGTACCCACCATCCTTCTTCAATATTATCACGCACCTCCTGGTTCACCTAGTCATAGATATTTCCATTCTTGGTCCTATATTTCTACACAATATATTCCCCTTTAAGAGATTCATGGGGGAGTCTTAAAGAAATATGCTCATAACCGTGCTAGGCCAGAAGGAAGTATCTCCAAGGGCTATGGAACAGAGGAGGTCATTGAGTTTTGTGTTGACTTTGTTCCTGACCTTAAGCCGATTGATCTTCCTCAATCGCGACATGAGGGGAGACTAAGTGGAAAAGTCATTCTATGAAGGAAATCAATAATATGTAGGGACGGGCACTAAAGCACATTACACAGTTTTACAGAATTCCATCTTGGCGGCCTGCATATGGAGGAACACAAGAAAATTGTATGCTCCAACAACCCTGGGAAGCATGACTACTGGATTCGAAATGAACGAGTGAAGACTTTCGACGGTTGGTTGCAACAACTCATAAAAAACAACACTCTTGGAGATCAGTTGTACTTGTTATCCAGGTCACTATTTTCGACTATATCGACTTTCCAAGGGTACAAGATAAATGAGAATACATTTTACATGATCGCTCAAGATAAAAAGAGCACCAATCAAAATAGTGGTGTCGCTTTGATGCAACAAACAACAATGGTTCAACGACCACATATTATGGTTACATAGAGGAGATATGGGAACTTGATTATGGACCTACTTTTAAGGTCCCCTTATTTCAGTGGAAATAGGTCAAGCTAACAGGAGGAGGGGTAAAGATAGCCGAGCAGTACAGAATGACAACAGTGGATCTCAACAATCTTGCGTACTTAGACGAATCATTTGTCCTAGCTAATGATGTGTATCGGGTTTTCTATGTGAAGGACATGTCTATCAAACCGATAAAAAGAAAAAATAAGCAAAAAATACATCAGACGATGAGTCAAAGCGCCACATAGTTCTTTCAGGGAAAAACATCGTGGGAGTGGAGGACAAGACAGACATATCAAAAGATTATGATAAGTTTCATAAAATTCCACCCTTCACAACAAACATTGATCCAACAACTCTGTTAATTAATGAAGATGCTCCATGGTTACGGCACAATCAGCAAGGGAAACACCGAAGAAATAATGTGTAATAGTTAACCATTTTATGTAACTATGTTCTGAAAACTCAGAAGAAAACATTTATGTAATGTATTGCTCCCGAGCATTCTGAATAGTTCCCAAGACAATCTTTTCATTTAACTGATCTGCTAATCTAGATATGAACTGACTTTGAATAGGCAATTGTTGATTCATAGGGGAGAGTGAGTATTGCTATTCATTGTGGGTTGTTAAGATTATTCCTTCTCCGTGTGTGTCATACTTAGGCCTATAAGCGGTTAAAAAAATCTGGTGCATCTAATTGAATATTGACAGCATAGCAAAATATATTAATAGAAATGGCGCAATATAATATCAAGAAATGTATTATCACAAACAAGTGGTTAAAAATATCACAAGTGGTTCAACACATTACAAACGGTTCAATATAACTAATACATCTCACGAGTGAAGGGTTTGCAGCAGCCACCGCGGATTTATTTATGTGGATTCTATATTTGCGAGTACATTAGCGAGTTGACCACTGAGCGGAGAGTTGAACTTATATTCACCGTTTATGGGAGAAGCTCGACCTAGAACAACGCATACAAACAATTCAAGAGAAATTGGCCGTATTTCTGATGAAGGAGGTCATTGATGAAAAGGGAGAACATTATGTGGAGGACGAGAAACTCAATCTGATTTAGTAATCTCTACTATCTAAAAAGAATTTGAGTGTCCCGTTTTCTGCTAGGAGCCACTCTTTCATCCCTTTGTTTGACTCCCCTCCCGCGATTGCACGCAAAACAAAAGGCAATCTCTAACAACGCGAGGAAATCTCTCTCCTGATGTCGTCCTTGACCTCACCCCTTCCCCGAGACCGTTCATTCCACCCCTGTCCCAACCTAGAACCCACCATTACCAACCCCTATCCTAGATCCGGTGGTCGGTGCACGCTGAATCCCTCTGAATCCCTCGTCGAGGTGTGTTCTGGACGAGCTGAATTACTGTCAGGATGGAGCTGCGTCAGATCTCCGGAGCTTGGTGAGGACGTACACAAGGGTCCAATCTGTAGAGGCCTCCTGACCTAGGCGGGCTTCGGTATCACTCGCATCGTGATGCTCATCGCGCCAACGTGGCTGGGTCCATCGTCATCCGCAATGGCCGCCTCTCGGAGATCCTCACAGAGATACATGTGCATCTCATGTCTCTCCCCCCTGATAACCCTGATCCTGGTCCTTGGAAGAGGCAGGAAGGTGGATCGCATCGGATAATGTGGTTTTGATGATCCGTGTTGTGTTGACTTGTAGGAGGTTCCGAAGAAGGCAGTGTAGGGTTCGCAGCATAGAAAACAAAAAATTTCCTACGATGGGAACAACTATGTACCAAGATCTATCTACTAGATACAAACAACGGGCGGATGTATATCCGTAGAGAATATACCCTTGAAGACCGACAAAGCTTAACGATTTTAGACTCATAGTTGATGTAGACGATCTCTTGCCGATCTCAAGATCAAGAGGAATTCCTTAGCACCGCAACTTAGCGGCGCATCCATGCTCGCACACACGTCCGAGGCACCAAGCAACCTCCGCCTCCTCGCTCCAGCGATGCAGCGGAAGCACAACTCTTTCTTTCCTAAAAGCCACCGGAAACATGTATCTCCCTAGTCGGAGACCATGGAGGATAAATACTAGAGGGGGAGAGAGATCCTTCACGAGGAGGTGTGAGTGAGAGAGAGGGAGGGGGCTCCTTTTATAGGGAGAGGGGGCACCCAAGGGGAGCATGCGCCCAACCATGGGGCTGCCCCCTCCCCTCCTTTCATTCATGTGGGTGGACACTCCACTCACACAAATGCCTTTCAATTCCCTCCACTCAAAAACCCACTTAAATTCACATTAAATTTCCACCAAATTTAATGCAAACTCTCATTAAATAAAACTCCTTTTATTTATTCAGAATTTTGTCAACTACTTTAATGACAAATATTCACATATAACCCCTTACTAGTATTTCATTTCACATGCAAAAACACTTTCTGTAATTTCACCCGAAAACCCGTTTCGGTATATAGTGAAATAAATTTCTGCGCTTGTTTATTATTTTCGGCATGAAACTTTTGCTCCAAATGGATGTCGGTGTCTTTTAAGTGTGTCACCCTACGGTTCACGAATAATTCGGACATGATCGAGACCCCTCTCGGATCAATAATCAGAAGCGGGATCTAGAGACCCATACTGACTCCCACACATTCAGTGATGACTTTCTTGTGATCGTGAGAACCTTTTTACGCTAGTACCTTAATCCCTTTGTTTCGCGATATATTACGTGTTCGAGATTCGATCATCGGTATCTCCATACCTAGTTTGATCTCGTTACTGACATGCACTCTTTTCTCGTTACCGTGATATTACATTCTAGTGATCAAATCATTTGCTTGCAAGCTAATCAATGTGATATCACCGAGAGGGCCCAGATCATATCTATCCGTCATTGAGATGAACAAATTCCACTCTCGATCCATGGGCCTCAACATAACACTTTAGTAGTTCTGAACCCATCTTTATAATCACCCTGTTACGGTGTGACGTTTGATGTTATCAAGAAACTCTTCCGGTGTTAGTGATTGACACGATCTCATGGTCTAAGGATTAGGAGAACTTCGTAAGTTGTTATAGCAATATAAACTCAATGACTTTGATCGTAATGCTATACTTCAGATGAATGTTCATCACACCATTACACTAATGTTGTGACCTCGTTATTAACAACATCCAATGTCCATGATCAGGAAACCTTGATCATCTTGTTAATCAACGAGCTAGTTTATGAGAGAGGCATAACTAGGAACTTTCTGTTTATTTATTAAACACACATGTATTAACGTTTCCGTATTAATACAATTATAGCATGTAAAATAAATATTTATCATAAATAAGGAATACGATAATAACCACTTTATTATTATCTCTCGGGCATATTCCCTTCAGGCAGACAACGGGATGGGTGGTGTTGGTGCGGACCACGGTATCAACATTGTTCTAAACAAGGTACGTTGTGTGATTCTAGCTATGTGGCCTATACTAGCCAGAATCTGTTTTGATTCACCCCAGATATTATGTAATTTAGTCTTTAAGTTTGACACAGAGGCTTCTCCATCAAAACCTGTATTTCAATCAATACTTCAGTATTACAAAACCAACCAGGACTGGCCGTGGAAACCTGTACTTCAATATTACGATAATGGAAGTACACATGATACGAATTAAGTGTATTTTATATGAACCTGTGCATGTATTGCCATATCAGTTAGTATTACTAATGGTGTAGTTCGAATGGAATGTTAGTATTTGTTCTCCCGTTATATGAAAGTTCTGTTATCTTGGACGTGATGCTAGTGATATGCCAAGTTATGTTTTAATCCAGCGTGAAATTTTAATCCAGCATGAAAATGTGTTTTACCCAAGTTTTATTTTGGTCCAGATTGAAAATGTGTGTTGATGGCTTGTTACCGGAGCTCGGAGAGGACGTCCATAAGGGGCGAAGCTGTAGAGGCCTCCTGACCCCGCCACGTCATCACCGTCGGCGTCATGGTCTAGCAGGCCCGTAGTCCGGACGCCTACAGGATCTGCATCCTCGGGTACTGCATCGACCCCAACAAGTCCCTCCCAGAAACCAATCCCCATCCCTGTCGAAGTCCTCCTCCGCCTCCAATGTTTAGTGAAGCGAATGAGCTGTAGTGGCAAAGGAGACGACTGGGAGTACTGGGAGTATGACGTGTGCAGGCGATTCGAAGAATTGACGATGTCAAAAATTCTAAAGATACGCAGCTGAAGGCAGGGTAGAAAGAGATGCACGAGAACCGGCATGCCGCCCTGCCTCATGCGCACTGTGGCTGCGATGTCCGGCAAGACCCTCGCCTTGTAGAGAACGCATAGGAAGACCAGTGGTACCACTATGAATTGTTATCACACTTCCTTTTTTATCTCATCTTATGATCATGGTAAGATCCGATGCAAATTAGTGTGGACAGTAGCTCGTCTTACCAAGCTCTTTTTTGTCAGGTTATAGAGAAGCTGTATATGTAGCCCAGCACTTTGACGATACTCCAAACTTCTATTGCTCAATGTACTATGTTGCCCAGCAGAACTTGATTTTTGGTTAATTACAAGATCCAAAACTGAGTTAAAGCTTATCTAGAATTATGTCCTTTTGATTTTTGCTTAGCTCCAGGTGGGACAGATGCTGGACCGTGAATAGCTGACAGGTAGATAGGGTGCATGTGTAGAAGGAAAATGGTGGACGAGACTGAGAAAGGGCATTATTCATAAGATAAACTATAAACACACTTATTATAGAGGCTCATTACCTTGTTTTTTGATTTTGTTATTTATATACTCTTGCATGTATAGAAGGTATGAAGTATTCAAAACTGCATAGTATTTCTTTTACAACTGGTGAGCGAAGAAGTTGTTATGCTTAGTTTAGATCCAGAGTTTAATCCAACTCTGACCAAAAATGTGTTAAATTCCCACAAATTTCTCCTTTGAACTGAAAATTCGGCGGTGATTTGATGTTGGTAGTAATAGGAGAAATATAATTTCTTCTGCCGTAGGCCTTGATTTATGTGGTAGGAAGTACTTACAATTTTTCTGTGTTTTAGATTCTTCAAGCTTTGCACAAAGAGGATTATCACAATCCAAACTAAGTTGTAAGTATCTTACTCCTTTATCATGTTTCTTATGTCTTGTGACAGTAAATGGTGTTTGGATTTATTTACATCATGTTCAGACTAAATTTTGAATGGTCAATCTACAAGCTTTTCTAATTCCCATTGCTCTTTTACTTTTCTTTTGAACTATGCACACATGTTCTATTATGGATCATTTTGTCGCACGTGGAGAAGACAAGCATTTATTTAAAGGCCAAACCTGTCCAATAGGAACTTTGGGACTGGCAGCCTATAGGCGATTGTGCTGTAGAAATGGAACGATGAGTCAGCGGGTTTGGAGAGCGAAGGTACACTGGCAGTCGGGCTTGGGGGATTGGTCCAGGGACGGGCAGGTCTTGCACTCCTCGGTTGTCCTATGGTTAGGGGGAGGAATGATTCTTATATTGTCCAATGCTTTCGGAGCATTGCTTTCTTTGTGTTTTGTCCGTTTGAGCATGCGTTGAATTGAAAATTCTGGGCATGAATTTATTAAATCTTGGTTCACACAACTACTGCATTTGTATTCTCAAGTAATCCTACCCTTTAATAGTTTCAGCAACAAAAAATGTTCTTTTATTAGTTCAATATATGCAAGTGTACGTTGATTTGTTTCTTCTGGTTCAGAAAGATGCATGGACGGCAAAAAAAGTGCACAACTACACGTTGCTGGAACGGGAAAGTATGACATGATACCAATGTTCACATGATCACTATCAACTAACAAGGTATTCTTTTCCATCTCATTGTCAATTGTATCTCATTGTTACAATATTTTTTTTCTTTGGTACTGTCTCTCAAATTTGTTTCAAATTTGGGCTAAGTATACTAGGCTACTAATCGAGCAGATTGGCAAACAAATTATGTAACAGCCAATGATCTCTCTTTGTAAGGTCTTACTTGATTATATCAAATGAAGCATGTGAAGTTACTTTGATTTGAAAGTCACATTTAATGCCTTATATACTGTAATAGCGGGTTTTTAACATGTCGATGGGATCGAGCGACCTTGATTCTCTCCACCGTAATACTATAGCAATGTAATCACCCAGCCAGATTCTTTTGCAGCCATTTGATATTTCCCTAGGCTCATACATATTTGTGGTTTTCTATCTCTTAGTCTGATACCCATAACTGATATTTAAACCAATAAGAAAATAAAATTCACGTGAAGCTTACTATCAGATGCATACTACTACTACACAACTTGAGATAAGTGATTTATTGCTTTATTATGTTGCAAGGTTATAGTTCTTATAATGGGATACATTCATTCAAATATTCTTGATTTCTATTCCAGTTCCTTCATAAAACAACCTAGGGAGTGTCATGATCGATGATGATAATGGTGGCAGCATCAAGACTCATGCATATGCCTTGTTGTTGGTGCCGCTTGCCATGGAGGTGGAGCACAAGGCTCCAGCCAAGGACGGTGGTGGTCGCAGATTCTCTTATAGCAGAAAATTTAGTGTATTAGTTGCACAATTCTATCCTGAACTTCATGTTCAGCTACTTTCCATTGATTATGGCAAACAAAAACTTGATGGAATCCATGTATCTTCCAATTTCAGTTTCCTATGGAAGGTTGATTATGGATATGAAAAAAGAAGATAGAGTTGCTGCATAATGGATGCCCATGCATATCTCTAATTATATTGCGTGTTCCTCTAAAATGATTCTTCGGAATTAGCTGCAGAATGTATGCCTATGTATATCTATGACTTTCTTTTTGATCTGGCACATATCATGATCTTTTCACTAATATACACTAGAATTATAGATTATCAAGGATTACGTTCCATGATGATTGAGAGAGAAATTAAAAGATGAAGCCAAGCATCGGATTTGATGGCATGATTTCATTTGTGTTGTGTCGTCCTATCAACTGTGTGTGTCGGTAGGTTTCATGCTAGCTCGGAGAAACCTGGCCCAAGTCCCAACTCTTATGAAATGCAGCCCTAAGGTCACAGATTAGCACATGGTACCATTTAACGAGTTATAAGATTCACATTTGGGCAGATTGTAGGATATAATATCGATGAAATGACCGTTGGGACGTGCTCTCGCGACCTGGGTGGCGACGCGGGGCTAGCGGCGATTCTCCCCACGGCAGGGTGCTGATGCTCCTCCCCCTCCCCGCCAGTGGCGGCCGGGAGAGGGAGATCCAAGTTCTGGGCGTCGGCCGGTGACAGCTCCGATGAGGAGGACGCGGCATCCCCTTGCGTGGGGGTGGAACCTGCGGGGGACCTCCCCAGATCTGGCCCCGAGGCGGCGAAGCTGAGGGATTTCTTTGGGCCTGAGTGGACACTGGTGGGGCGGCATGCGTCGTCGGCAGCTAGGAAGAGGAGGAAGTTCGCCCCGGGCGGCCGCGGCTCGCGCCCAGTGGGGGGTGGTGCTGGTGGGATTTCCATTCAGGGAGGTGTTGGTCCTCGCGTTGCATCAGGTTTCCCTGCGTTAGAGGGAGCCCGGGGTTCGAGCGTGTTGGGGGCTCCGGCGTGTCCCCTCGCCACAGAGACGATGGTGGTGGAGTTCAGGGCTCCGCTGCGGGTGGAGCTTGGCCAGGTGTCGTGCGCGGCGTCGTCATCCCCTCTAGCGGCGGCAGCGGAGGCAGATCGCGTGGGTGGTGCTCTAGGTCTGGCCCATGGGGATTTGGCGGCCCCTGGGCCTCGCGCGCTGGGGGGATCGTTTTCGTTGGCCCACGTGGGGACATGGGCGGGTTGGAGCTGGGGCTGGGTTCTGTGGGGGAACCTAAGGCGGTACGTCAAGAGATGTGCGGCCCAAGCCCGAGTGCGCAGGAAGGCCCACCGGTGCGGCTCAGTAGTGGAAGGGAAGAGGTACTTAAGTGGTTTTGGGTCCCGAGGGGAACCCTAGATCTCTCAGTCTCTTTCCCTGCCTCCGCCTCCAGTGTCCTAGATTGGTTCTCCCGCACTCGCTGCAGCCTCTCCCTCCCGCGCCGCCTCCTCTGCTCCCTTTCTTCCCCCTCTTAGATCCTTCGTCCAAGTGGTCATAGAGCGCGGTCGTGACTCGTCGAGCAAGAGAGCCCGCGAGGACGCAGCGGATGGGCGGCGCATCGAGCGGCAACTGCGGCAGCGTTTGGAATATGAAAGGGAGCGGTCATGGGAAAGGGGCTGTGGGGCAGATCGGGACCGTGCGCCGGAGTGGCGCCGGGACGAGGGTCGCCACCAGGAGGATCTGGACAGGTTCGAACCAGCGCGGTTCGAGCCAGGCCCTTCCAACCCTCCCCCGCAAGAGCATCAGATCCGCAAGAAGGCTGCTGTCAAGAAGTTCTCTGCCAGTTCTAGGGTCAAGGCTTTGTCGCAGGGGCCGACGTCGTCTAAACCTACCGCTCAGACCTCGTCGCAGACAGATGGGGTTGATCCAGGAGGAGTGGCCGGTAGGAAGGTCGGCATCATTTGCTTCAACTGATCCAGGGAGGGCCACTACCAATCTGTCTGCTTCTTCCGTGCCAGATGCGGCGTGTGCAAGGTGGAAGGCCATACCACGGCCATGTGCCCCTCGGCCACCAAGCACTCCAGTGAGCCGGCCCCGCCACCTGTTCTGGTGGCGCCGGTCAAAGTGCCCAGGTTGCAATGGTATGGCTTCGCGATCGATGGGGTGGCTTCCACTGCCTTGAGGTTGAGGAGGAGGTGCTCAAGCTGGGAGCGGACAATCTCGCGCATGCAGCAACGATCATAGCGGCGGAAAATTCCCTGACTTGCGACTTGTTGACCCAAGATTTGAAGGCGCTGGTGGAAAACAACTGGGATTGGAGGGCAAGGAGGTTCTCTGATACTGACTTTGAAGTGAGCTTTCCCACCAAGGATATTCTGAACTTGTGCAAGAATCTCTGCAAGAATGCGGGCAGAATCAAGATCCCTATCAGTGGTGTGCCGGTGCTGGTGGGGGCGCGCACGTGAACCCCAAAGCATGTGCGGCCCTGTCCAAGGTCTGGGTGCGCATCTCTGATGTCTCAGAGTGCCTGAGGAATGCCGAGCTGCTGCTGGAAGGGACCAAGATGATTGGGCGCCCTAGGGTGGTTGATGAGGAATTTGTTGCCAACAAAGATGGGCCGGTCTGCATGCTGTTCCACTCGCATGCCCCGGACAAGCTGCCCAAATCGGTGCTGCTGTATGCCAACGCTGAAGGGTTTCGCATTGGAGTGGACGTGGAGTTTGCTAAGGAGGTTGGGAACAGTCAGCTCTCCCCCCGCCTTCCCCCTAGAGCCTAAGGACCCTAATGACAAGGATAAGGGGGACGACGAAAAGGAGGAAGCTAGGACGGAGGAGCAAAGCCCTTCGGTTGATCGGCACTGGAAGCGGACTGGTACTGCTGAGAAAACTAAGGACAAACCAGCAGGCAAGGAGGCTGCGGGTAGGAAAGGTGGGGAAGATATGCTGGTTGGGAAGGGTGCAGTTGTGGCCGAACCCGCAAGCTTATTACCTGCACTCAAATCCTTCCCCGTGCAGGCTAAGGCTACGCTTATGGCTAAGTCCTCGGTGGGCAGCAACAGCGTCCCAATTTCTGCGCCTAAGGATCAGTCGGCCTCCAAACCCTCTTCTGCGCCCCCTAGGTCCAACATCCAGCCGATCCCTTTCAACCATTATCGAACTAACCTTGAGGCCTCTAGATTGTTTGACCTGGTGTCTTCTCTTGTGCCCAAGGCGGCCAGAGTGGGTTTGGGGACTCAGGCATGCAATGATAAATTGTCTTCTGAGTCCTGGGATTTGTCTCCTCTTAGTTCCCATGTTTCCCCTGGTGTCTTCAAGCGTGACAAGTTGTCTGAAAAGGACCGTGCGGAGATTGGTTGGGTGTACCCTGATGACTGGGAGTTTGACTCAGAAACACTGGCTGAAAAGATTTCTAAGCTCAAGAAAAAGCAGGATGGGGAGGTTGATAACCCCCCAGAGATTCTCCGAAGCTGCTACCTGACCTGGAGAAGGAGATCGCGAGTACTGCCAAGGTCGCCAAGGCCAGGCGCTCGGTCCCCATCGCCTCTCCAGTCGCGGGCGCAAGGAGTAGCGCGAGGACCAAGGGCAAGAATGCTGAATCTATGCCGCTGTCAGCGGCTCATCGAGCCGCTGCTTCTGCTCCAGGTACCCTCCTGGCCCCCCTCTTTGCCCTCGTCACGTTTTTTGGCTTTTCCTTCTTTGCCTGATTCGCATTTTCTAGGGCTTGCTCTCGATTGTGGGTTGGTTGTTGATCCGTTGGTTTCCCCCCTCCTCTCTCTTATTTCCCTGGTTCGGGCTAAGGAGCTGGCGCAAGCGGCTATTGCGGAAGCTGACGCGAAAGCTAAATTGGTCAAGAAGAGCAGCAGCATAGGGGGCCTGGGCAGACTGATGAGGCCCCCGTCGATCAAGCTCAGGAGGGATCAGCGGCCCCTTCTCCTGCGGTGGAGGTTGGTGATCCAGAGCGGATCATCATCGCCAACCTGGTCCACAAGTCCAAGAGGCAGAGGAAGGTGTATGCGAGTACGGGTCCAAGACCTAATCTCCGGAGCACGCTAGCCCGACAAGCACGGGCTCAAGATAGTCAGCAATGTTGATGATGCTAGGTTGGAACTTGAGGGGTTTTGGGGGCAATGACAGAGGCTCCCAAATCAAGGATCTGGGAGGGAAGGAAAAACTGGACATTATCTTTCTGCAGGAAACCATGAGGCAGGATTTCACCGACAGAGAGCTCAGGAATCTGGTCAATGGCGAGCTGTTTCACTGGCAGTGGAAGGCGGCGAATGGTAGGTCTGGGGGTATGTTGCTTGGGTGCCGTGATGACTCGCTCGAGGTGGGAGGAATTTATCAGGGCGATCATTTCCTCAATGTGCTCCTTCTCCACCGAATTCTCAAGTTCAAATTCGAGTTCATTGGCGTGTATGGTCCTGCGGACCATTCCAGATCGGCGACGTTCCTCCAAGAGCTGGAGGCTAAGATTGGTGGCGCCCAACACCCGGTGGTGGTGTTTGGGGATTTCAACCTGATCCGTGGGCCCCATGATAAGAACAACAACATCAACTGGCCACTAGTGAATTTGTTCAACGAGGCCATTGCAAATGGGGCGCTGCGTGAAGTGGAGAGGTCTGGCGTGGCCTTTACCTGGTCCAACAAGCAAAGGAACCCGGTGCGGTGTGTGCTTGATCGAGCCTTAGTTTCCCCGGAGTGGGAGGCCAAATTCCCGCTGGTTGCTCTCAGGGAGAAGACATCCCTGGGCTCGGACCACACGCCCCTGTTTCTGACCACGGGGGGAGGGCTGCAGAAGGAAGGCGTCGCGCTTCTTTTTTGAAGCAGGATGGTTCGTGATTGCTGAGTTCAAGGCCCAGGTGGGCGCGTGGCGGGACGACCTCGCAAGCTCGCTGGGGCAATGCAGAGGCCCTGTGGAGCATTGGCATAAGCTAGAGGTGTGTCTGCGCCAGAAACTCGGGGGTTGGAGCGCCAATCTTGGTAAGGAAAGCAGAGAGGTCAAGGATAACCTTTTGCGCCGTATCCAGGGGTTGGACTTACGGGCTGATGAGGGTGGTCTGGATGAAGAGGAGCGGGCTCTGTGGTACTCCCTGGAGTACCACCTTATGTAGGTCCTCAGATGTGAGGAGGAATACTGGAGGCAGCAAGGGAGACAGAATTGGATCCTTCTGGGCGACGCCAACACGAAATATTTTTATGCCATTGCTAATGACAGAAGACGCAAGTGCACGATCACCAGCCTGACGGTGGGCAATGGGATCATTTCAGATAAGGAGGGCATCCAGAAACATATCTACGAGTTTTACATCTCTCTCATGGGAACGGAGGAAAGCAAACCCTCATGCTTGGCGAGATGGCTTGGCCGGCCGAGGCCAAGGTCTCGGAGGCCAAGAATGAGCTTCTTATCCGCTCCTTCTCAATGAAGGAGCTCGAAGAAGTAATTAAGGACACCAAGACAGACACTGCTCCAGACCCCGATGGTTTTCCAGTGATCTTCTTTAAAAGATTCTGGCCCAGAATTAAAGATCTGGTTATCCAAATTCTCAACGGCTTTGCCCTTGGGACAGTTGAGATTGCTAGGCTGAACTTCGGGATCCTGTCGCTTCTTCCTAAGGTCCATGTAGCGGACTCCATCAAGCAATTTTGTCCCATAGCGCTGATCAATGTGCTCTTCAAATTTATTGCCAAGGCATATGCCTCCAGGCTTGCTCCAATTGCGCACCGGGTGATCGCTCGTTCCCAAACAGCGTTTATCAAGGGGAGATTCATCACGGATGGGTTCATGGCTCTGTAGGAGATCATTCATGAGCTCAATTCCAAGAAGTTACCAGCGATTCTGTTGAAATTGGATTTCGAAAAAGCTTATGATCGTGTGAATTGGCAATTTCTGAGGGAGGTTTTGCTGCGAAGGGCTTCGCTGGGGTGGTGGTGCACCGCTTCATGCAATTGGTCTGCGGGGGTCAAACGGTGATCGCCATCAATGGAAAGATTCGGCCCTTCTTATGCAACAAGAGGGGTGTTCGGCAAAGCAACCCTCTATCTCCTCTCCTATTCGATTTTGTTTCTAATGCGCTGGATTTGATTCTCTCTAAAGCCAAGGGTGCTGGGCACATCAGTGGGGTGGTCTAGCACCTTATCCCTGGGGGCGTCACGCATCTGCAGTATGCTGACGATACTATGATTTTGCTTGAGAACTCTGTTGCTGCAATCACCAACCTCAAGTTCAGCTTGATATGCTCTGAGTTGCTCTCTAGGCTGAAGATCAACTACCACAAGAGCGAACTTATCGTCATGGGTGGTGAGCCTGGAGATCAGGCTAGAGTAGCTGATCTCCTGAACTGTCAACAAGGAGCCTTCCCTTTCACGTACCTGGTGTAACATCCCAAAAATACCAAACTTAGATCATCAAACACTAATCATCAAGATTAGGGTTAACACAAACTTTTCTAAATAAACTCATGAATGCATGTATATGTGTATGCATGGATTTTGAATTTCTTTAAAAACCACCTTGTTTGTGTGATCCATTGCTTGTAAAATGTTTCTTAGGTGAAATAAACATCATCTAAAACATTTCCCACACTTTTCTTAAAGACTAGTAAATCAAAACAAATATATTAAGTGAATGGTCATTTTGACCAATTTAACTCCCATGCCTACTTTGGCTGTCTCAAACTTTCAGAATCTAACAGAAACTTTTCTTGATATTTGCACCCCTAGAATGTACTCATAACAAGGTATCAAGGCCCACTTTGTGATCATCCAGAAACTTTCAAATGCATAGTTTAAATGACAATTCAAAATTGAATCTTCTTCATATGGTAAGATCCCACTTCTCCAAAACCCACTCAAACAAGCTCAACTTTCAAAACCCAAGCATCTACAGACTCACCAGAACCAATCTAGCAAACCCACCAAAAATCATTTCAAAATTCAAAACTTGATTTCATGCGGCCATTTCATCAAACAGGTTGCAGACACAAATCAAACAAAACATCAAACACTATAGTGTGCAGTGATTCTTGCCTAACTGGTTCCCCATCTAGCTCACACACAACTCAGTAGATCATCTAGGAAGATTAGCCAGGCACTAGCACCACTGTGAGCTTGCCATTGTCATCAATGGTGAACAGCCGAGCACCCCAATGTCACCCCATTGTGGACAGCAGGCTAGAGGAAGAACTAGCCGTGCCAACCTTGTCTGGGAGGCAGCCCACCGTCCACCGCCACTCCCTGTCCTAGCCGCGAGCGTTGCCAAGCCCTGGACCACGCGCACAGGCCGCGCCCAGACCATGTCGAGCGTGCGCCAGAGCGCCACCCTCGACCATCACCCACAGACCGCGCGCCACCCTCGCCGCGTGCATACACAATCCCCACCGACCCAGGAGACCGCCAGACATCCCCGTTTGCCGCTCCGTGCCATACAGCAACCGCCCGCCATCGAAGACGCCGCCTCTGCCGCACAGAGCACCGCCCGTTCCAGACCAAACCACACCGCCCCATGCCTCGCGACCATGTCGTTGAGCATCGCCAGGAGACACCGCACCGTCCCCTACCCTTGCCCATGCCTTTAGCCGTAACGTCGCCCCCGACGAGCTCACCGTGCGCCCCGACGGTCCCCTCGCTCGACTATAAATAGAGGCCACCCCCGCTCGATTTCTTCACACCATCTCACTCCCCTCTCCTCACTGACCGTGCCACACCGTTCTCAGAGCAAGGCGAGCACCACCTCGCCAGAATTTCACTGGAGCCTGCCGCTGCCGGAGAAGAAAGGAGCCAGCGATTGGAGCCGCCCCAGGAGAAGCCACCGGTACCAGGAGGTTTGTCGTCGTCGACTTCGTCGTTCGCCCGCCTCGCCGACCCTCGCCCGTACCCCGGTGAGCCCCCAGCACCCCTCACTGGCCGCGCTAGGTTTCGTTCTCGCCGGAGTTGTCTCGCGTCGACGATGACCCTCAGCCGTTAGATTAGAACTAGATCCAACGATCCACGTTGCCCCGTACCGCTTCGCCTAGCCCCGTGTCACTGACGAGTTGTGCTGAAGGTTGCATAAAGAGCATTAAATTGGCCTAAGTTAGAAACCTTGATATCAGCCTCAGATATAAGGTTGGACTTAGTGAAACTCCACTAGTTACCACCCCTCATTAGTACTACCCCCACCTATAGATGCTAGTGCTAAGCATAAAATTTGATCAACTTTAGATGGGAATACTTGGAGGAAAAATGGTTATGAAAACCTTGGAATGATGGATCATTCTATTGAAATATTTTGGACATGTGTTTCCAAACACTTGATGATTTTGGTGATGAAAATGTTGAGGCATGAGCCTTAGCCCTTTATAAAACTGATGGTTGTCTGGATGCGATACCATTCCAATTTTATCGTACAACAACAATACCCAAATATTGGGTAGGGCTTGACTGAAAACTTATATACCTTAGTATTAGTTCCCTCCCGGCCAAGGTCTGAGCTGAGGCTACCTTGTGAAGATTGTCCACCTGTGCAGTACCCAAGATGACAAGTTGGTCATGGTTGGGAGGCCAAACTCACAGGAGAGGTGCTTATACTAGGGCGTGTAATTGAAAGGTTAGGATTGATTATCCGCATACTGAGTATGGTGAATTCAGGATTTGTTCCTGACGGATGTATCGAATGTTGTGGTGAAAGTGTATAATCTCTGCAGAGTGTCAAACTATTCGAATAGCCGCGTCCGCGGTTATGGACAGTTGGAGTGGCCATACTGTTCCCCCGTCAGACTTTTCAAAATGACTTGTGAAATAAATTGAGACTGACTTGACCACAACAGAGTTGTGACCTGAAATACAAGTTCCCACTTAGGAGTTATAAAATTGTGACTAGCTTTGGAACTTAGTAGAGATAAACCTGGCTTTTTGCAAAACAACCCTAGAGCCTAGTGTCCTATTATCCAAAAAAAAACCTTACCTGTTAATATTAGTTTGCGAGTACTTAAAGAGTACTCATGGCTTTGTCCCTGGCTATTCCCATGGCCAGACTATGAAGAGGAGTACCTGGAAGATGGACCCTAGGAAGGTTACGACAACTAGGATCATCTCCCATCGTCAACATTGCCTGTGACCCTGAAGATGGAGCTTCGCCTACGCTACCGTTATTATTACGTATTCCGCTGCTTGATGTTGTATTAAGAACTGGATCATGAGATCCCCTTTTGTGTAAGAACTTATGTATCGTTTGTAATGGATGAAGTACTATGGTATCCAATTCTGTTATGTCTCGCAAAAATGGTAATCCTGGGATTGCGATGTATGGCATAACATGCATCTAGGATTGAAAAATCCGGGTGTTGACAAGTTGGTATCAGAGCCATCCTGACCATAGGAGACCCTAGTTAGATTGGACGTTGAACCCAAAAACTTAGTTTCAAACCCAAAGAACACAAATATTTACGAAAACCTATTCTCATTCTTACCTCTTTAATTCTTTAATAAAACTTCATGTTCCTCAAAACCTCTTGCAAAATAGATAAAATTTTGAACACACTTGATCACTCTGCTAATCTACTCATCCTCTATTTTTATAGATGGACGTGAAGTACAGCAAGTTTTATCAGTTGGGGAATGGAGGAGACCTTATCTTTGAGAGGGATCTGGATCAGCTTTCGGAACTTCTGGAGCGTCCGCATCCCGAGTTCTTCAGAGCTCAGCTTAATGATCAAGGAGGAGAAGATCTGCAGTGGCTAATTGTTGCAAGTCTCCGAGGAAAGATTGAACCTCCCACTGCGGAGGGAATTCAGTTTACCTTGAGGGAAAACAACTGGCTCGATGGACTTGCCAGAGCAATGCAGGAAGCTCTTTCCCGTCTGTGTGGGCAGAGCATCAATCAGATCAAGGGTACTCGCTTTGAGTTTTGCCCAAGGCGTGATGCAAATGGCCAACCATTGGAAGCCCCATACCACCCCAAGCTGAAGACCACCTTAGCTTCATGATGTATGATCGTCAGCAGGAACTGGACAACTGCCGTGACTATTGCAACCACAAGTCTGCCATCATCAAGACGAAGGATCAGACCATAGCCATGCTAGCAAAGGATCGCAAGTCTCGTCGCCGTCAGCTCGACAAGAAGGAGCGCATTATTGCCCGTCTTCGCCATCGCATCTCATCTCTGGAAGAGACCATCCACGAGAGAGACATGCAGTTGGAGGAAAGGGAGAATGCCGGAGAGGATCTTCGTGGAGACCCTTACTCCTATCTCAGCGATGACGATGATTTTCTGGAGGATCAGGCCATGGACTTCTTCACCGATGAGGATGATTTTGCCTTCATCGATGATGATGAAGATGATGAAGCCACAAACTCCGAGGAGTAGTAGCACTGAGCACTAGCATAGTGAGTAGTAGTCGGTCCCACTGTATCGTAGTCTCCAGAATGGTTCTTAAAACCATCTGTTTTTCCTTGCTGTGGTGTGCGTTGTATCGTGTGAATGAATGAATGAAAAATCAAGTTGCCAGAAAAATATGAGTCAAACGTTTAAAACTCTTCAAAAACCCAAAACCTTAGAAATTTCCCTCTTTTCTCATGATCTATATCAATCTTCAGATGCCACGTGGAGGAAGTGGTTCAGCCCCGGACCCGATGTTGCAGATCCTGCAAATGTTGACTTCTGACCGCGAAGCTGAAAGAGCGGAACGTCAAGCCAACCTAGCCACTCTGCAACAGATAGCCCAACTAGCCCACAATAACCAAGGCCACGGAAATCAGGACAACCATGGATCTAAGCTCAAGAATTTCTAGAATACCAACCCACCCGTTTTTACCAAATCAGAAGAACCCCTAGACGCTGATGATTGGCTGCAAACCATGGAAAACAACCTAGAAGTCGCCGGAGTGGAAGCCAACAAGAAAGTCCTGTTCGCCACCCATTATCTAGCCGGAGATGCCAGGGCATGGTGGAACAGTGTTCGTGCCATGACCGGAGGTCAGATGATGACCTGGGAGGAATTCAAGGTCAAGTTTAGCAGAACCCATGTACCACCAGGTTTGATCAAGAGAATGAGAGACGAGTTCAGAGAATTGAAACAAGGAAGGATGACTGTAGTGGAATACCGTGACAAATTTTTGTCATTAGATAGGTATGCCCCGGACGAGATAGACACCGAAGCCAAGAAGAAAGAAAGATTCCTGAATGGTCTGCATGACGAGATGCAGACGGTGTTAGTCAATATCCCCTTTGCTGATATTGAAGCCCTTGTCGACTCTGCCATCCAGATGGAACGAAAGATCAACCAAGCCAATGAGAACCGCAAGCGTCGTATGATGCATCAACCAGGAACTCATCAGACCCCAAAGTATCGCCGCAACCTATCTCCAGGATTTGCCCCAAGAACCAACAGACCCCCAATGACCCGTCCGACCTACCCAAACCGTGGAAACCCTAGAACCGGAGGAAACCACAACAACCCCGGCAACCCTAACCATTTCACCCGTGCCCCACCCAAGTTCAACCACAACAATGCTACCGCCAACCCAAATACTGCTCCGAGGACTGGAAGCAATGCTGTGCCTGTCGCAGCCAAGGACAAGTCACAAGTGACCTGTTATGACTGTGGAAATAAAGGCCACTATTCCAACGAGTGCCCCAACAAGAAGAATGCTACATCCCCTAATACCAATGTCCTAGCTCAACAGCAGCGTCGTGTCCAGCCAGGGAGAAGATTTGCCCCAGGGAATTCACTCAACCGCAATGGCCGTCTTTTTCTCATGCATGCTGAAGAAGCTCAGGAAGCGCCAGACGTCGTGCTGGGTATGTTTTCTGTTAATTCAGTACTTGCAAGAGTGTTGTTTGATTCTGGTGCATCGCATTCATTTGTCACCGAAGAATTTGCCTGCACTAGTAAAATTCAACCAACCAAATTGAAGCATGTGATGATTGTACAAATTCCCAGATCCACCACCAAGGCTAGGAAAATTTGCAAAGCCGTCCCTATCCGAATCCATGGCCTAGATTTTTATGCTAACCTAATAGTACTAGGAACTAAAGGTTTGGAAGTAGTACTAGGAATGGATTGGATGTCCAAACATAAAGGATTGATTGACTGTGCCAAGAAAGCCATCACCATGACCAGTACCGCCGGAATATCAGTCGAGCATATATCTGAAACCTTACCCCGCCAATTCAAGTGTAACAAGAGTATAGCCCAACCTACCATTGACCAAGTCCGGATAGTCTGCGAATACCCCGATGTATTTCCAGATGTTTTGCCCGGTATGCCCCAGATCGGGATATCGAGTTTATCATCGAACTAATCCCCAGAACAGGACCCATAGCCCAAAGACCCTATAGTATGAACCCGTCAGAACTAGAAGAACTGAAGAAGCAACTGGATTCCATGCTAGAAATTGGACTAATTCAACCAAGTGCGTCCCCATGGAGATCACCTGTCTTGTTTGTGGACAAGAAGGATGGAGGTAACCGTTTGTGTACGGATTATCGGAAGTTGAATGATGTCACCATCAAGAACAAGTACCCCTTGCCCAAGATAGAAGATTTGTTTGATCAGTTGACCGGTGCCCAGGTGTTTTCTAAGATTGATCTTAGAACTGGCTATCATCAACTCAAGATTCGTGCAGAGGATATTCCAAAGACTGCCTTTACCACCAGATATGGATTGTACGAGTATACAGTCATGTCTTTTGGATTAACCAATGCCCCCGCTTATTTCATGAACCTCATGAATAAGATTTTTATGGACTTCCTGGATAAGTTTGTCGTTGTTTTCATCGATGACATTCTGATTTATTCCAAATCAGAAGAAGAACATGAGCTACACCTAAGGACCATTCTTGGAACCCTTAGAGAGCATCAGTTGTATGCCAAGTTCAGCAAATGTGAATTCTGGTTACAGGAGGTAGGATTCCTCGGTCACATTGTATCAGCCGGAGGAATTGTCGTTGACCCTTCCAAGGTGAAAGATGTAGAAGATTGGCAAGCCCCAACCACTCAAACCCAAGTTCGTGCTTTTCTCGGATTGGCGGGATATTACCGCAAATTTGTAGAAGGATTTTCTAGTATCGCCCGACCCATGACCCAATTGCTGAAGAAGGACAAGAAGTTTGACTGGACCGACAAATGTGAAGCGAGTTTTCAAGAACTCAAGAGGAGATTGATTTCAGCCCCAATCTTGATCATGCCGGATATCACGAAGCCCTTCAATGTGTATTGTGATGCATCCAAGATTGGTCTCGGATGTGTGCTAATGAAAGAAGGCAAAGTTATATCTTATCTATCCCGACAACTGAAGCAACACGAGCAAAATTACCCAACCCATGACCTCGAACTCGCAGCCGTAGTTCTAGCCCTGAAGACATGGAGACATTACCTGATGGGAAACCGTTGTGAGATTTATTCAGATGACAAGAGCCTAAAGTATATATCCACTCAGAAGGAGCTGAATATGAGGCAGAGAAGATGGATTGAGCTAATCAAAGATTACGACCTGGACATTCACTATCACCCTGGTAAAGCCAACGTGGTAGCCGATTCCCTTAGCAGATTGCCGTGCTGCTTGAACTCCATGATTTTGAAGGAGCAACCAAGTTTGCACAAAGAGATGGAAGATTTTCGAATGGAATTAGTAAGTGAAGGATTTTTGTCTAGCATAGAACTTCATCCCACTTTGATCAGTCAGATTAAAGAGGCGCAGAAAGGAAATGCCAGTATCGACGGAATCAAGTGTCGTATCGGTACAGGCAAAGTACCCGGATTCACCGAGGACGAAGAAGGAGTTTTGTGGTACAAAGGACGCCTTTGTGTACCATCAGATTCTGAGTTAAAAGAAGTTATCTTGAAGGAGGCTCATGATACTCTTTATTCTATCCATCCCGGAGGAACTAAGATGTATCAAGATTTGAAAGAGCAATTTTGGTGGCATAAGATGAAAAGAGAAATCGGAAGCTATATCACCAAGTGTGATATATGTCAGCGAGTCAAGGACGGACATCAAAGACCCGCTGGATTGTTGCAACCTTTGCAAATTCTAGAATGGAAATGGGATTCTGTAGGAATGGACTTTATCACTGGACTACCTACTTCTAGTAGGGGAAATGACTCTATTTGGGTCATAGTGGACAGATTGTCCAAAGTCGCCCATTTCTTGCCCGTCAAAACCACCTATCAGAGTTCGAAGCTAGCAGAGTTGTACATCGCTAGAATCGTTAGTTTGCATGGAGTCCCCAAGAACATAGTATCGGATCGAGGAACTCAGTTCACCTCGAGATTCTGGAAGAAAGTCCAAGAAGGTTTAGGAACCCACCTAGATTTTAGTACCGCGTATCACCCTCAGACCGATGGACAAACGGAGCGAGTAAATCAAATACTCGAAGATATGCTTAGAGCATGTGTGCTAGAATATGGATCCAAGTGGGAAGACTATCTGCCGTTTGCAGAATTTTCATACAACAACAGTTACCAAGCCAGTTTGCAAATGGCCCCATTTGAATTTATGTACGGAAGAAAGTGCCGCACCCCTTTGAACTGGTCGGAAGTAGGAGAGAGTCAGATCTTCGGACCCGGCATCCTACGAGAAGCAGAAGAGAAGGTTCACAAGATTGGTGAGCACCTCAAGACAGCCCAATCCCGACAGAAGAGTTACACCGACAAGAGACGTCGAGACCTCGCCTTCAACATAGGAGATTTTGTTTATCTAAAAGTGTCGCCATTGAAGGGAATGCAGCGTTTCCAACTCAAAGGAAAGTTAGCCCCCAGATATATCGGACCTTTCAAAATTCTGAACCGTCGAGGAGAAGTATCGTATCAACTGGAACTACAAGAAGAGATGTCAGCTGTGCACAATGTGTTCCATATCTCGTTACTTCGCAAGTGTCTCGAAGTCCCCGAGAAGACCAAAGTGTTCAAGAATATCGATCACCAGACCATAGAGATCAAAGATGACCTAACCTATCCCGAAGTACCCATCCGTATATTGGAAGAAGCCTTTCGAACTACCCGAACCCGAAGTATCAAGTTTCTCAAGATTCAGTGGAGCAACCACACAGAAGAGGAAGCTACCTGGGAAAGCGAAGATCACATCAGGACGGAGTTTCCCGATCTCTTCAAATCCTAGGTAATCTTTTCGTCCTTTTTCAAATCTCGGGACGAGATTTTGTTTAAGGGGGGAAGGTTTGTAACATCCCAAAAATACCAAATTTAGATCATCAAACACTAATCATCAAGATTAGGGTTAACAAAAACTTTTCTAAATAAACTCATGAATGCATGTATATGTGTATGCATGGATTTTGAATTTCTTTAAAAACCACCTTGTTTGTGTGATCCATTGCTTGTAAAATGTTTCTTAGGTGAAATAAACATCATCTAAAACATTTCCCACACTTTTCCTAAAGACAAGTAAATCAAAACAAATATATTAAGTGAATGGTCATTTCGACCAATTTAACTCCCGTGCCTACTTTGGTTGTCTCAAACTTTCAGAATCTAACAGAAACTTTTCTGGATCTTTGCACCCCTTGAATGTACTCATAACAAGGTATCAAGGACCACTTTGTGATCATCCAGAAACTTTCAAATGCATAGTTTAAATGACAATTCAAAATTGAATCTTCTTCATATGGGAAGATCCCACTTTTCCAAAACCCACTCAAACAAGCTCAACTTTCAAAACCCAAGCATCTGCAGACTCACCAGAACCAATCTAGCAAACCCACCAAAAATCATTTCAAAATTCAAAACTTGATTTCATGCGGCCATTTCATCAAACAGGTTGCAGACACAAATCAAACAAAACATCAAACACTATAGTGTGCAGTGATTCTTGCCTAACTGGTTCCCCATCTAGCTCACACACAACTCAGTAGATCATCTAGGAAGATTAGCCAGGCACTAGCACCACTGTGAGCTTGCCATTGTCATCAATGGTGAACAGCCGAGCACCCCAATGTCACCCCATTGTGGACAGCAGGCTAGAGGAAGAACTAGCCGTGCCAACCTTGTCTGGGAGGCAGCCCACCGTCCACCGCCACTCCCTGTCCCAGCCGCTAGCGTTGCCAAGCCCTGGACCACGCGCACAAGCCGCGCCCAGACCATGCCGAGTGTGCGCCAGAGCGCCACCCTCGACCATCACCCACAGACCACGCGCCGCCCTCGCCGCGTGCATACACAATCCCCACCGACCCAGGAGACCGCCAGACATCCCCGTTTACCGCCCCGTGCCATACAGCCACCGCCCGCCGTCGAAGACGCCGCCTCTGCCGTGCAGAGCACCGCCCGTTCCAGACCAAACCACACCGCCCCATGCCTCGTGACCATGTCGTTGAGCATCGCCAGGAGACACCGCACCGTCCCCTACCCTTGCCCATGACTTTAGCCGCCTGTAACATCGCCCCCGACGAGCTCACCGTGCGCCCCGACGGTCCCCTCGCTCGACTATAAATAGAGGCCACCCCCGCTCGATTTCTTCACACCATCTCACTCCCCTCTCCTCACTGACCGTGCCACACCGTTCTCAGAGCAAGGCGAGCACCACCTCGCCGGAATTTCACTGGAGCCTGCCGCTGCCGGAGAAGAAAGGAGCCAGCGATTGGAGCCGCCCCAGGAGAAGCCACCGGTACCCGGAGGTTCGCCGTCGTCGACTTCGTCGTTCGCCCGCCTCGCCGACCCTCGCCCGTACCCCGGTGAGCCCCCAGCACCCCTCACTGGCCGCGCTAGGTTTCGTTCTCGCCGGAGTTGTCTCGCGTCGACGATGACCCCCAGCCGTTAGATTAGAACTAGATCCAACGATCCACGTTGCCCCGTACCGCTTCGCCCAGCCCCGTGTCACTGACGAGTGGGGACACCCACTTAAGCAGCCCGCGGGAGCACTGCGCTTAGCAGGCCGGCCCAGTAACTTTTCCCGCGCAGCCCAGCAATTCAAATTAAATCTTTTTCTTTTTAAACTCAAACACACTTCTATACCCAACTTCAAAAATCAACCCAGATCGATTTAGTGCACCAAATTGAATGAAACCAATTTTGTCGGAAAGGTCTGTGAATGCTGAATCCAAGCCCGTTGGATTCAAGTAATTTGGATCTGTAGATCACCCATAGTAAAAATAACAAGGCAGAAGCTTTTCTGCATTCAAACATTTTTTAAATTTCAACCATAAAAGCTTTTGAGTTGATTCCAACTCTCAAAAATCACATTTAACCATACCTTTCAGAATATATAAAAATATATAGGTTTACTTGCAGAAATAATGTTCAAGTAATAAAAGAATGCTACATAAGCATTTCTAGCCACTTTAATTAATTAAAATAAAAGGATAAAACCTTATTAAATTGTGACACCACTTTAAATCACATTCCCATGGACTACAATATGTGGTGATGACATGTGTCAACATGATCCCATGTTTAGTTTGGAGAATATTAAATCTTAAGTAGTTTTTCAATGAGTAGAAATTACTTTTCTAAAAATAAAAAGAAATTTAAACCAAGCCTTAACCTTGTAATGTTAGAGATGATGCTAGACCATCTATAGGACCCTTGTGTGTGATGATTGCAAGTAGTTAAGTATTGTTTGGTGATTGTGTACCTTGTATTTATTCATAGACTCTAGTACCGAACAAGGATACTACGAGGAGGAAGGAGGATACTACGAAGAGGAAGCCGAGGAGAACTTCAACCACTGCTCTGCACAAGGCAAGCTGATACTATACCAATGCAAGCTAACCCTTGCCAGATACCCTACTGATGCCACAAACCCATACTTGTGATATGACTACTATATGCCTTAAGCATATGTGATCATACCCATTTGATAAACCAAATCCTAGTTTTACTTGCAAGCTTCTTACTTTATTTCTTTATCAAAGCTTACTTAGAGTCTACCTAAGAGTTTGGTAGATACTAGACAGTTGTGCTAAAGGTTGCATAAAGAGCATTAAATTGGCCTAAGTTAGAAACCTTGATATCAGCCTCAGATATAAGGTTGGACTTAGTGAAACTCCACTAGTTACCACCCCTCATTAGTACTACCCCCACCTGTAGATGCTAGTGCTAAGCATAAAATTTGATCAACTTTAGATGGGAATACTTGGAGGAAAAATGGTTATGAAAACCTTGGAATGATGGATCATTCTATTGAAATGTTTTGGACATGTGTTTCCAAACACTTGATGATTTTGGTGATGAAAATGTTGAGGCATGAGCCTTAGCCCTTTATAAAACTGATGGTTGTCTGGATGCGATACCATTCCAATTTTATCGTACAACCACAATGTTGGAGATATGCCCAAGAGGCAATAATAAAGTAGGTTATTATCATATCTTCATACTTATGATAAATGTTTACATATCATGCTATAATTGTATTAAAAGGAAACATTAATACTTGTGTGATTTGTAAACATAAAAGAGTCCCTAGTAAAGCCTCTTGTTAAACTAGCTTGTTGGTTAATATATGATCATGGTTTCCTGATCATGAACATAGAGATGTTATTAACAACAGGGTCATATCATTAGGAGAATGATGTGATGGACATTCTCCTATAGATAAGCGTAGCATAAAGATCAAGTCATTTTAAATAGTTCAATTGCTATATGCTTTCTGATACATAGTAACCTAATTCCTTCGACCATGAGATCATGCATATCACCTTTACCGGATGGATGCTTTGATGACATCAAACACCACACCGTAACTGGGTGGCTATAAAGGTGGCATTGAGTGTTCGGAAAGTATTGGTTGAAACACATGGATCAAGAGTGGGATTTGTCCATCCATATGACGGATAGATATACTCTGGGCCCTCTCGGTGAAATGTCATCCAATTAGCTCGCAAGCATGTGACTGGCTCACAAGGGATCACATATCACGGGAACGAGAAAAGAGTACTTATCAGTAACGAGGTGGAACTAGGTATGCAGAGATACCGACGATCATAACCTCGGATAAGTAAACTATCGTGAGACAAAGGGAAATTGGTATCATATGTAAGTGGTTCATTCGATCGCAAAGTAATCGTAGAAATATGTGGGAGCCATATGAATTTCTAGATTCCTCTATTGGTTATTGATCGGAGAAGTGTCTCGATCATGTCCGCATAATTCACGAACCGTAGGGAGACACACTTAAGGATTCGATGTTGTTGAGTAGTTATGGAATGATGAGTAAGAGACCGAATGTTGTTCGGAGTCTCGGATGGGATCCGGTATATCACGAGGAGATCCGGAATGGTCCGGAGAATAAGATTCATATAAGGAAAGTCCTGTTTCGGAGTTGGAGAATGGTTCCGGTGTTTTCATCGGGAATGTTCTAGAAGGTTCCGGAATGTCCGGCACTCCGGAGGGGAAGGGTACATGAATGTGTCATTGCAAGTTGGAATGATTGCATCATGTACTAGGTGTCATCGCTGTACAAAATAAAGGGTTTAATCAAATCCTAGTTTGAAAAGTCAAACGCCAATTTGAAAAGTCAAACGGCTATTTTGGAAAGTGGAGAAGAAGTGGGAAACCGAGTTGGGAAGGAGTTCCTCCTCCACCGCCGGCCCACTAGGGATCCGAGTTGGGGAGGGACTCCCTCCCCTTGGCCGGCGCCTCCCTCCACCTATAAAAGGAGGGGCAGGGCTCCCCTCCTAGACACACAAGTTGCCTCCCTCTAAACCTAAACCCTAGCCACAGCCTAGGGATTTCTCCCAAGCCGCCGAGTTAGAGCTTCTAATTGCCCTAGCCGCTGGTTTATCCCCTTCTAATTGGTGTGTCTAAACCCTAGATCACCAAGGCTCTCTCATAGTCCACCATACTCGCTCCGGCTTAAGGCGAAGCCCTGCGAGATCTCCCCTCTACTTCCGGTACCACGCCGTCGTGCTGCCGAAATCGCGAGGAGAGTGCTACAACCTCCGCTGCCTGCTGGAACAAGGGAGAGGAAGGTCTTCGTCGAGTACCGAATGTGTGACCGACTGCGGGAGAGCTGCCGGAACGCAGCACCGGAAGTATCGTCTACGCGATCTTGAGATCGGCAAGAGTACGACTACATCACCCACGAGAATCTGCTCTTGTTAACCGCTTTGGAATCTTCGAGGGTGAGTTCCTCTATCGACGCGTTGCTACAATCTAGTAGATAGATCTTGGCTTGTCTGTTTGCATGCGGTAGAAATTTTTTGTTTTCCATGCTACGAACCCCTACAGTGGTATCAGAGCCGTGTCTATATGTAGATCTGTTGCACGAGTAGAACACAATGGTCATTGTGGGCGTTGATGCTTTTGTTGTCGATTGCTTCTTGTGTACTTTGCATCTTGCGGGATGGTGGGATGAAGTGGCCCGGGCTAACCTTACATGACATCGTTCATGAGACTTGCTCCACGCTTGACATGCAACTTGTATTGCATAAGTGGCTTTGCGGGTGCCTGTTTCTCCCAACATAGTTAAGATTCAATTTACAACGGGTGATTGACAATACTAGTATCAATGTTGTGGTTCTTGTTCGTAAGTTAGAACGACACTTATTGAAAGCCCCAAACCACGTAAAACATGCAAAGAAAATTAGAGGCGTCTAACTTTGTTTTGTAGGGGTGTGCTGTGATGTGATATGGCCATGATTGTGATTATATTTGATGTATGCAATGTTCCTTATTGTAAGTTGGCAACCGGCAGGAGCCATATGGTTGTCTTTAAATTATGTTAAGACCCGCGTGTCTATTCAAAGTAGTTGTAATAGTTGAAGCTGGTGGACGACAACCATGGAGCGGCGTCATTGACCTTGATGCAATGCCGGTGATGATGGAGATCATGTTCGTGCTTGAAGATGGAGATCGGAAGCACAAGAAGAAATGCCATATCATATCACATATTATGAATTGCATGTGATGTTAATCCTTTTATGCATCTTGTATTGCTTAGTTAACGACGGTAGCATTATAAGATGATCCCTCAAGCACACAATTTCAAGTTTTAAAGTGTTCATCCTTAGTAAGCACCGTTGCTAAAGCTCGTTGTTTCGAAGCACCACGTGATGATCGGGTGTGTTAGATTCTGCGAGTGTATACAACATGAGCAAGCCAGATTTGCTCATGCGGAAGCTAAGGTTTATCTTGACGAGCCTAGCATGTACAGACATGGTCTCGGAACACGGATCACCGAAAGGTAAAGCATGAGTCATATAGTAGATATGATGAACATGTTGATTGTTCGCCATTGAAGCTACATCAACTCTCGTGATGATCGGTTTTGATGTGGTGGATTTGGTTCGTGTGATCACTAAAACAATGTGAGGGATATTGTTTTGAGTGGGAGTTCAACGGCAATATTATTAAAAGTTGAACACTATTTATCATAAATTAAATCAAAGTGAATTTGCATAGTTGTTGTAGTCATTGGCATCCGTTTACCACCTTGCGCTTAGTTTTAATTGAGATGATAGAACTATAGAATTCTGGTTAGTTACTTTACGAACTGATATCGTATTGTTTTGAAGTGTTAATCTAAAGTTTAAAAGTCCTATTGCAAACTTTCAGTAAGTTCTTGTTACTCCATGAAGTTTAATAATTAGTATTAAATCAAGAGTGACAATTCCAAGTGTTAGTGTATGAGTATCATGTTTGTCTCCATGATTCTTAATATTCAAAGGATTGTCCTAATATCAAGGTTATCTAGGATCTGAAAGAGTTGTTTCAGAAACCATGATGTGTGGAAGATATTGTGATATCTAAAACAAAGTTTTGGTTGCAACATGATAGAGTATAATATGGAAAAAGTCATCTTCTCATATTTGATGAGAATTTGCAAAAGGTTGGAGACACTAGTTGTCCTAATCCTCCAAAAGGTTTTGGAGAGCAACATTATACTCGCGATTCACCGTTATAAGCTAAAGTAGCTTGATCATGAATAATTCCATGATAAGGGTGAATATTTGATGTAGGTAATATATTTACCACACCAAGAGATTACTAAAGAATGGAATTTGAAAGTACACCAAACATTTGATGATGGTGATCTACTTCAAAGTGCAAGTCCAAAGACATTGGTATTTAATTATACACGCTTTGGACTATGTGTCATATGTATGACTCCACTGTTGATGTTGATAGATTCTTTCAAACAGAAAAGGAAATACTGAAAGAGAATCTCATAAATATATGGCAGAAAAGAAAAGACTAGAATTGTTCAGTTTAAGTATATAGATGATATACATGTTATGGCTATATTCTTTGCTTATTAAACAATGTGGTTCCTAAGTATTTGATACTGAATTTGTTGGTATGAATCGTCATACGAAACAACACAATTCATGAACTACAATGGCCTAAGTAACTAGCAAAAGAATATGTGATGATGTTCATCGAGAACAAATAAAGGGTTATTGTGTTGCTCGTTAAACATCAAAGATTGCCTTCAAGATTTGTTTTATCAGGTATTATGAGAATAAAAAGGGTTGTTCAAATAATTGTCGTAATCCATAAAAGATGGATGATTCACAAATCTCGTTGGAGAAATCACATCCATAAAACTAGTGCTAAAAATGTCGAAAGACAAATTGATTGAAAGATCACTTCGGAAGTGACATCGCCATTTAAATTATATTGGAAAGAAAACATGAAGAAACTCCATGTGGATGGAATTTTGGAGTCTTTTGATTTTTGATCACATGACGCTTGTGAAACTTTCCTAGAGATAATTAAAACTTCGTTCATAGGCCAAAAGGGAACGAATGACTAGCTTATTGGAACTTGTACATATTGTTGTATGAAATACATTATATGTAGTCAAGAGCGATGGATTTCAACTTCATATGCTTTCTCCGAAAATATGAGTGAATATATGAATATTTACTTTATAAGGATGAAGTATGAAACATTTGAAAAAGTTCAAAGTCTTTCAAGATGAAGTGCAAAATCATTGTAATAAGAATATAAATAGTTTATGATAAAGATCATAAAGGAAGATATTTGAGTTACAAGTTTAGCATAATACCTAAGATTTAAGGAATCGTTCTGTGGATTTGCATTTCCCGAAACACCATAAGAGTATGGAGCGTTCGAGATATGTAATTAAAACCTTGTTTGACATGGTAAGATCAAAGGTGTAATTAATAAAACTGCCATTATATTTTAAAGATTAAAAGCTTTAGAGACTACCGTTTTTCCACTGAAAAGAGCTCCATCATAATCCGTTGAAATGACACCATATAAAGTTATGGTTTGGGATAAAACCCAAGTTGTCCTTTCTTAAACATTGGTATGCTATGCATAAGAAAGATGTTTGCAACCAAAGTCGGATGAACCTATCTTTGTATGTTATAACTGTTCCTCCATAACATCAAAGACAAAAATGATTGTCGTTTAGAACGTCAAGTTTCTTTAAGAAGGATTTTTTCGTGAAAAGTTAAGTGGGAGGACAATAGAACTTTGATAAGGTTAAAAGAACCTTAGCTATATGTGCAGAGTTGCGCAGCGCCGAAAAGTGTTTCGGAGGAAGCGATAATGCTCATGGCTCACGTGCCTCAAAGGTTGTGGTCACGGAGATCTAAGTTCCTATTAAACCAAGTAGGTCGGGTAAACAATCAAATACCAAGATTTGAGAGTTAAATCATTATTTGACAATAATGATCCGACTACATGCAAAGAAGCGATGATGGGCCCTGACTCCGTCAAATGGCTTGAAGCCATAAAATCCGTGATAGTTCCATACACGAGAAATCAAGTTTTGAACTTGAAGGACCCTCGAGAAAGGTGGAAGACCTTACAGTAGTGTTTGGATCTATAGAGAAGTAGACATGGATGTTTCACATCTATGAAATAGTCGACATGTTGGGAAAGAGTTCACAAAATGTTCAAAGGTTGACTATGACAAGATTTGATCTTTCATAGCGATATTTAGTCTAGACGGATTAATGTAGCAACCACTACATATAATTTTGTTATGTGGTAGTTGAATAAACAAAACAAGTTCTTCTAATAGAAGGGTTACCTAGGACGTGTGCATGACACGGTCCAAAGGGTTTTGTTAATTCAAAGGATGCTAAATGCATATGCAAACTTCAATGGTTGAAGTAAGCATAGCGGAGTTGGATTCTTCACTATGATGAAACTGTTAAAAGAGTTTAATTTCATCGGAGACAATGAAGATGCTTACATTTGCAAGAAATTAAGTGGGAGCGCTAAGACATATTTCTAATACATTATGTGGAGGACATATTGTTGATTAGAAATGATGTATCTTTTATTAACACATATTAAGAATTTCATCCTGATGAAAGACTTAGGCAAAACCCAAATATTTGGCATCAATAGACGCTAATATGGTTGTGCCGAAAGTACATAGATGATGTATTGAATGAGTTCAATATAGAAACTACAAGAAAGGTTCTTGTCACACAGAAAGGATTGAATGAGTTCAATATTGATGATATATTCAAGTGTATTGACACTTGGTAAGTGAAACAAAGATTCAAGTATAGATTGATACTTGATGTATGAAATCACAAAGAGTATTTATATCAATCATACTGTGATATGTACAAATCCAGATATGTCCTATGCTCTAAATGTTATGAGCATATACCAGAATGATTCATAAGATGATCATTGGACGATAGTAAGGATATTCTTATGATCTTTTGGAAGAACTAAGAGTATATTATTTGTAGAAGTGACAAATAGATGGTTAGTTCATTGTAAAAGTACTACATTGATACTAGTTTTGTCACAGAGTACAAATTAAGTTTATCTCAATCTAAACTAAGGGTGGCACAATATAATGGAAAGTAAGTTCCATAATGGATTTGGATGAGTTCCAAAGTTAAGACATTGTGACAGATACTACAACAAAAGGCTAAGTATATGACTGCTATAATAGCAGCTAAAGAGGGCATTTGTGTCAAGTAGTTTGTTGTCAAACTAGGTGTAGTTCACAGCGGGATAATACTATGAAGATATATTGTACGACAATATTATCAACATGTTTTAACCCCAAAGAACTAAAGGTCTCACCGAAGGACCAAAATTATACAAAGCCATCTCATTAGAGAATGAGTGATGCGTAGAGACGCAAAGACATGCAATTACACACGGACCTGGAAGTGTCAGATCCAGAGATCAGTTGACCACTAGCAATCGTGTACATGCAACACCAGAAAGCCATAGGTGTTGAATACACAAAGGTTTTGAAACTACATTATTGACTCTAGTGCAAGTGGGAGACTGTTGGAGATATGCCCAAGAGGCAATAATAAAGTAGGTTATTATCATATCTTCATACTTATGATAAATGTTTACATACCATGCTATAATTGTATTAAAAGGAAACATTAATACTTGTGTGATTTGTAAACATAAAAGAGCCCCTAGTAAAGCCTCTTGTTAAACTAGCTTGTTGGTTAATATATGATCATGGTTTCCTGATCATGAACATAGAGATGTTATTAACAACAGGGTCATATCATTAGGAGAATGATGTGATGGACATTCTCCTATAGATAAGCGTAGCATAAAGATCAAGTCATTTTAAATAGTTCAATTGCTATATGCTTTCTGATACATAGTAACCTAATTCCTTCGACCATGAGATCATGCATATCACCTTTACCGGATGGATGCTTTGATGACATCAAACACCACACCGTAACTGGGTGGCTATAAAGGTGGCATTGAGTGTTCGGAAAGTATTGGTTGAAACACATGGATCAAGAGTGGGATTTGTCCATCCATATGACGGATAGATATACTCTGGGCCCTCTCGGTGAAATATCATCCAATTAGCTTGCAAGTATGTGACTGGCTCACAAGGGATCACATATCACGGGAACGAGAAAAGAGTACTTATCAGTAACGAGGTTGAACTAGGTATGCAGAGATACCGACGATCATAACCTCGGATAAGTAAACTATCATGAGACAAAGGGAAATTGGTATCATATGTAAGTGGTTCATTCGATCGCAAAGTAATCGTAGAAATATGTGGGAGCCATATGAATTTCCAGATTCCTCTATTGGTTATTGATCGGAGAAGTGTCTCGATCATGTCCGCATAATTCACGAACCGTAGGGAGACACACTTAAGGATTCGATGTTGTTGAGTAGTTAGGGAATGATGAGTAAGAGACCGAATGTTGTTCGGAGTCTCGGATGGGATCCGGGATATCACGAGGAGATCCGGAATGGTCCGGAGAATAAGATTCATATAAGGAAAGTCTTGTTTCGGAGTTGGAGAATGGTTCCGGTGTTTTCATCGGGAATGTTCTAGAAGGTTCCGGAATGTCCGGCACTCCGGAGGGGAAGATTACATGAATGTGTCATTGCAAGTTGGAATGATTGCATCATGTACTAGGTGTCATCGCTGTACAAAATAAAGTATTTAATCAAATCCTAGTTTGAAAAGTCAAACGCCAATTTGAAAAGTCAAACGGCTATTTTGGAAAGTGGAGAAGAAGTGGGAAACCGAGTTGGGGAGGAGTTCCTCCTCCACCGCCGGCCCACTAGGGATCTGAGTTGGGGAGGGACTCCCTCCCCTTGGCTGGCGCCTCCCTCCACCTATAAAAGGAGGGGCAGGGCTCCCCTCCTAGACACACAAGTTGCCTCCCTCTAAACCTAAACCCTAGCCACAGCCTAGGGATTTCTCCCAAGCCGTCGAGTTAGAGCTTCTAATTGCCCTAGCCGCTGGTTTAGCCCCTTCTAATTTTTGTGTCTAAACCCTAGATCACCAAGGCTCTCTCATAGTCCACCATACTCGCTCCGGCTTAAGGCGAAGCCCTGCGAGATCTCCCCTCTACTTCCGGTACCACGCCGTCGTGCTGCCGAAATCACGAGGAGAGTGCTACAACCTCCGCTACCTGCTGGAACAAGGGAGAGGAAGGTCTTCGTCGAGTACCGAATGTGTGACCGACTGCGGGAGCGCTGCCGGAACGCAGCGCCGGAAGGATCGTCTACGCGATCTTGAGATCGGCAAGAGTACGACTACATCACCCACGAGAATCTGCTCTCGTTAACCGCTTTGGAATCTTCGAGGGTGAGTTCCTCTATCGACTCGTTGCTACAATCTAGTAGATAGATCTTGGCTTGTTTTTTGCATGCGGTAGAAATTTTTTGTTTTCCATGCTACGAACCCCTACACACAATACCCGAATATTGGGTAGGGCTTGACTGGAAACTTATACACCTTAGTATTAGTTCCCTCCCGGCCAAGGTCTGAGCTGAGGCTACCTTGTGAAGATTGTCCACCTGTGCAGTACCCAAGATGACAAGTTGGTCATGGTTGGGAGGCCAAACTCACAGGAGAGGTGCTTATACTAGGGCGTGTAATTGAAAGGTTAGGATTGATTATCCGCATACTGAGTATGGTGAATTCAGGATTTGTTCCTGACGGATGTATCGAATGTTGTGGTGAAAGTGTACAATCTCTACAGAGTGTCAAACTATTCGAATAGCCGCGTCCGCGGTTATGGACAGTTGGAGTGGCCATACTGTTCCCCCGTCAGACTTTTCAAAATGACTTGTGAAATGAATTGAGACTTTGACTTGACCACAACAGAGTTGTGACCTGAAATACAAGTTCCCACTTAGGAGTTATAAAATTGTGACTAGCTTTGGAACTTAGTAGAGATAAACCTGGCTTTTTGCAAAACAACCCTAGAGCCTAGTGTCCTATTATCCAAAAAAAACCTTACCTGTTAGTATTAGTTTGCGAGTACTTAAAGAGTACTCATGGCTTTGTCCCTGGCTATTCCCATGGCCAGACTATGAAGAGGAGTACCTGAAAGATGGACCCCAGGAAGGTTACGACAACTAGGATCATCTCCCATCGTCAGCATTGCCTGTGACCCTGAAGATGGAGCTTCGCCTACGCTACCGTTATTATTACGTATTCCGCTGCTTGATGTTGTATTAAGAACTAGATCATGAGATCCCCTTTTGTGTAAGAACTTATGTATCGTTTGTAATGGATGAAGTACTATGGTATCCAATTCTGTTATGTCTCGCAAAAATGGTAATCCTGGGATTGCGATGTATGGCATAACAGGCATCTAGGATTGAAAAATCCGGGTGTTGACACCTGGTCTCCTTCGTTTAGTTGTACCTTCGACAGCAAAGACATTGCGCTCTGGACTGACATGATGGTGGAGCTGGACGGGGTCACTCCGGCCGATGGTCTGGACAAAGTCGCCTGGAAGCTTGAGAATGATGGTGCCTACTCGACGAAATCGATGTACGCTGAGTTATCCAAGGGTCATGTGTTTGGGACCTGGGCCTGCATCTGGAAGCTCAGAATCCCTACCAAGTTTAAAATCTTTCTTTGGCAGCTTATGCGTGGTCGCCTCCCGTCGAACGACCAAATCTGCAAGAGGAATGGCCCCTCGAACGGGATGTGTGCCCTATGTGTGCTTGAGGAAAACGTGGAGCACATCTTTTTCCGCTGCATCCTCGCCCGCTTTGCCTGGAGCGGCGCCCGATCCATGTTTGGATCGACCTGGAACCCTGGTTCTCGCCAGGAGTGGTGCAGAATTATGGAGGGATTCCAGGGGTTGGCTGTGAAAGCCTTGTGGACCTTCTTTGTGACACAAAGTTGGTCGATCTGGACTACCAGAAATAAATTCACTATTGAGTCGAAATTCCCCCGTCAACCGGCTGACATTTTCTTTAAATCTATCTTATCTCTGCAGGGTTGGCGGCTCCTGCAAAAAAAGCAAAGGACTTCTGCTGGTGGACGAGATGGTGGCCATGCTTAGGAAGGTGTTCACGGAGACATCCAACCCTTCCTCGACCTTGGCCTCCGCCCTCACCGTCCCATCCTAATGATATTTTTGTTGTGCTCTTAAGTTGGCTAGTGTAGCGGCTTAAGTTGCCTTTAAAAACTCTCCCTTATTGCAGCTTTGCTACCTGGTCTGTAATATCTCTGGGCTGTTGTCCCTTGAAGTTGAACTCTTTGTACTCTGTCGTTGGTGGCTTTATTAATTTAAAGCCGGGCACATGGTGCCTTCAGTCTAAAAAAATGAAATGCAAGTTTATAAATGCACAAATCTAGATGAAGGATGATTAATTCGATGCATTATAAAACACTTCATGTGTATCTACACGTTTCATGATTAGGTTAGGTTAGCTTGATGTGTCGGCTCTTAATCTAATGTCCTCCAAATGATGCTTTTGTGGTCGAATTTTTCATAACTCTAAAGTGAGAGGGAAATTGCCAATAATCATGGTTGACTTAACCATGTATGAAATATTCCTAAGTTGTACCGGTGGCATGGCTAGAAAGCCGAGGAACACGCAAGAAGGAAGCAAAATGATTATGTGACTTTCTGTGTTTGTAGATTTTTTCTCCCGTTGCAACGCACGGGCATGTTTTCTAATCTCCATATAATTAAATAGTTGTATATATCAAATTGTATATGTATGCTCGCAAGAGATCGAATATTAATTATATATGCATCAACCTGTACTTTGTATGTAGTAGCGTTGAATATGTGTATGGAAACATGTTTGAAATTATAATGAAACACAAATTGAAAAAGGAACGAAATGGAAAAAACAAAATAAAAAGGAAAACGCAAAATTATGCAGCGGTAGATAAACACACGAATCTCTACCGCGGCAGGAAAAGCTTTAGTCCTGGGTTGTGTTACGGTCCGGGACTAGAGGTTCTTCAGCCATGTCGCGTTGCCGCTGCCACCTGGTGGCATCTAGTCCTGGTTCTTAGCAAACCGGGACTAAAGATAGGGGCCTCTAGTTCCGAATTCGCAGTCCTGGATTCGAAACCGGGACTAAAGCCCCGTTTTCCACTAGTGGTAATTATTCAAGGTCATGTTCAACCAGATTAGACCAAAGGCTTTCCTATAATAAATATTTCGTGCTTAGCTCTCCTAAATGATAGGAATGTGAAAATTGGAATCTTTTAGTGCTATTTTAGTCTAATAATAAATTTCTCTTGGCATTTAAAAAAGAGAGGAATAAGCTATGGTCTATACATTAAAGTAAACATGAGGAAAGTGAGCCTAGATCTTCCTTAGTTGGTGAAAGTGGTATATTTCAGCCACTTTAGATCAAGTCCCCCAGTTGACGTGAATTTGGTCCCCATATATAATATCAGGAGTCATTCATAGTTTTCCATTTTACAGTTTTTCTGATATGAGATTGAATTTTCCATATGTCTATTTTTTTGGAAATGGACGCCTTTATTACTTTGAGTAATGTTTACACCCGATCTCTATATAACTAAAATGCACACATCCGCACAAACCACACAGAAAGAGAAAACAGAAAGTTGAGCAATTACAAAAAAAGAACAAAAACAACGGCTTCAAACTATGGCAGATCAATCCGCATATCACGTGGCCATCCATATCGGGAGAAAATATCTCTCGTTGTGTCATCCAATCGCGTACACCCCTCTACAAATAAGTCGCGAATCTCCATACGTTGAAGAATAGTCCATGATCGAATGATAGCCGTTGCCCGATATATAACCTGAAGAGGATAAGACACAATATTATTAAAAATCTTGTTATTTCCATGGCGACCAAATAATGGCGAGCGCTCCAACTGTTCCTAGACAAAGTTCTGAATTTATCATATATCTCATGCAGTTACCAAAAACATTGGCCACCGAACGCGGGGAAGATAAACCAGAGGCTATTTGGATGAATGACCATATAGAGCGAGCAAATTTATAATGGAAGAATAAATGACGGATTGTCTCATCATGGTGACAAAAAACGCATTGCGTACTTCCATGCAAATTCCACTTTACAAGATTATCTTTTGTAAGAATTACTCCCTTATATAGATACCAAGTGAATATCTTCGTCTTTAGGGGTATTTTGATTTTTCAAATTTTACTATTATAATCGACCGGAATATCAGGTTAAATCAATGCTCTATAGAATGAGTCGACATAAAATTTACCACTTACCAGTAATTTCCATTTAAACTCATCCACGCCGTCCAACAGCTATACCAGTCGAGGATCTATGAGACTTCTTCTGAAAGACACATTATGAGGATTAGATTCCATCATAGTTGAAAGTATATCCTCTTTGTGCCTAACAATTAGAGCTAGATATTGTTCACAAAGAGAAGTTTTGCCAAGCCACTTATCCTCCCAGAATCTAATTTGCGGTCCATCCTTAATATTGAAAGCACCAAAACGGAAGAAATGTTTTTTGGACACTATTAGACCTTTCCAAAAAATGTGAGTCACCGGGTTTTCAAACCACTTGAGACATAGATTTGGAGCCTACGTATTTTATCCATATAATGGTTTGCCAAATACCATCTTTAGTCAGTAGTATGAAAAGCCATTTATCCAAAAGCACCATATTTTTGACTTGCAAATCATGTATGTCAAGTCTACCATATTCTTTCGGTCGGCAAACCACATTCCATCTGGCTAGTCGATATTTCTTGCTTTCACTATTCCCCTGCTAAAAGAATCTTGATTGGAAATATTCCACTTTATTCAAGACACATTTTGGTAAATGGAAAAATGAGATCATATATAGTACCATATTGGTGAGTACTGAATTTATGAATACAAGTCTTCCCCCAAGGGATAGAAATTTACCTTTCCAACTATTAAGATATTTTTGGAGTCTTTCCTCAACGAGTTTCCATTCAGAAATTGTGAGACACCGATAGTGAATTGGTATTCCCACATAGTTGATTGGAAATTGCTCCTGACCATAGCCAAAATGTTCAGCATATCGGTGGGCCTCGTTTTGAGCCTCACCAAAACAATACAAATCACGCTTATGAAAGTTTATTTCAGTACAGAGAGCTGCTCGAATGCTGATAATAGTATTAATTTCAGATTCTTAGCTTTCTCCAGATCGTGTTCCATAAATAAGATTGTATCATCAGCGTATTGAAGAATAGAGAGTCTGTCATCGACAAGATGTAGAACTAGTCCTTCAATTTGGCCATCAGACTTGACTCTCTCAATAAGTATAACCAACATATCATCCCCTATATTAAATATTATAGGAGATAGTGGGTCCCCCTGTCTGAGTCCCTTCTTGGTCTCGAAGTAATTGCCAGTGTCATCATTTACCTTTATGGAAACACTAACCTCAGACACAAAAGACTGTATGAGAGCATCCCATTCCTCCAAAAAACTTTCATACAGAGTATTTGCTGGAGAAAAGACGAATTAACTTTGTCATACGTCTTCTCAAAGTCAATCTTGAACAGTACACCATTTAGTTTTATGAGTGTAGTTTATGGATTATTTCCTACAGGAGTACTACACCATCTAGGATATTTCTACCTTGCATGAACGTAGTTTGAGAAGGACGGACACCATGTTCAACTCCTGGACTTAGTCTAATCACGGGAACTTTCTGAAAAATTTAAAACTAACATTAAGAAGACAGATTGGATGATATTGTTATATATGTTCTGTATTATTAACCTTAAGTAGTAAAAATATGTTTCCAAAATTTAGTCTAAAAATATCCAATTGACCGAATTGTAAAAACCCAAACAAATTCATCAGGTCCTCCTTGATGACTTCCTAGAATTTTTAGTAAAATTCTGCTGGGAAACCATCTGGCCCTGGCGCTTTGTTATGTTCCATTTGAAAAACAACTTTCTTAACCTCCTCCTCAGTAGAAGAGGCAGTTAGAAAGTTGTTTTTATCAATATAAACTTGCAAGATATCCGCCATTTGGGACTCATTCATAGAAAATGAATTTTCTTGTGGAGCTCCAAATAAGGATTTATAAAAAATTGTAATATAAGACTTTAGTTGCTCATGTCCCTCAATCATACCTTCTTCCTGATTCATAGAGTGAATAAATTTCTTTTTATACTTGCCATTAGCAATAACATATTCACATCTCCTTCTAAAATGAATTTTTCTTTAGAGCATTGGTACTATTTGAGTTCCTCTTCGTATAGTATTCGTGATATCTCTGCATTCGATTGAATTTTAAGCTCAATTTATTGTGCAGAAAACGTCCGGACTTCCGCAGAAGCTTCTAAGTCATCAATAATAGATGATATGCGTATTTTTTATTTTTTAAGAATACCAACAGTGTGTCTAGCCCAACCTCGAAAGAACTTCTATAAAGTGTGCATTTTATTATTCCATCGCAGCATAGGTGTGTGACCACTAACAGGTTTCTACAAAATAGCCTTGAACATCTCGTAGAAACCATCACGAATCATCCATCCGAGTTCAAATTTGAACTCATTCTTAGACTTTTGTGGTGATGATCCAACAGATAAAAGTAAAGGAGTATGATCCGACAAAGCCTCAATGCGCTCTAGAGCGCGAACAGTTACCATAGGGAACTTCTCTTCCCACTCAGTATCCATAAGCACTCTATCTAGTTTTTCATATGTTGGCTCTGGAAAACTATTAGTCTAGGTAAATTATCTTCCTAACATTGTAACCTCTCTTAAGTCTAAGATGTCTATAACAACATTGAACAAGAAAGGCAAATATTCATTGAAACGACCCCAACTTTTCTCGTGAGGAAATCTTAGCAAATTAAAATCGCCACCTATAAGTATAGGATATGGATCATCCTTTGCCAGATTCACTAGCTCTCGTAAAAATTCAGATTTATAGACATCCTGGGTGGCCCCATAAATAGCGAATAGAGACCATGTGAAATTATCAGCCTTGTTCCATATATGGAGTTTTATGAAATAAATTCTCCAACTAAACTAGCTAAGACTTCCATAGTCTCATGTCGGATGCCTAATAGGATCCCCAGAACGACCATGCCGTGGACGTGATTTCCATGTAAAGTCCACTCCACCAAATATGCGATTGAGTAAGGCATGTGAAAAATCACGTCTACCAGTCTCATAAATACCTAGAAAATCCAACTTATAATCGGTAATGAACAAATGTTTAGCCAAGTCCCGAAGACCTCTGCTATTTGAATAGATGCCAACCATTGAGAAACTATAGAAAATTTAGATACACGGGATCTCTTGCAAGACCTATGGCCCTTTGATTTACGACCAAATGCTTTAATCTCATACAAAGATCCAAGCCTAGTCTCATCAAAGTCCACCTCCAAAACTTCATCAACTAAGTAAAAAGGAGTTGACTATCTACTATGGCATGCAACTCCTCCTCCATTGGTGAAGAATCAGGATCAATAGCAACCTTAGGAGTAACCATTAGATGGTCAGCCTCCATGTGTCTCAAAAAATTAGAAGAAAAAAGAACCTCATGTACAGAACTACCTAAGCTAACGCCAACGTTAGCCAGCTTCGAAGTAATAACATGGGTAGAAAAAGAAAGAAAGGATCTAGAAGAGCTCATTATACCCGGTGAATCTAAATTCTTCTTAGCCCTACGACGCATCGCCTTGACCAAAGAATCTTCATCTGTTGTCGACGCACCACAGGCATCAACACTGTACCAAGTGCTCCGTCGTGGTGTGTAACATCCCATCATTTAGAAACTAACGAAGGGTAGATTTAGGAATTTGGAATGTTGCATGCATTCATTTGTGAAAATGTGGGTAAAATTTTCGCCAAATAAAAACCTTAAGTGATCAAGGTTTCTTTAATACTTTGAGTTTAGATTTAGTCTTAAAGGATGATTGCTATAGACTTTGATATGATCTTTGAGGAATTATGTGTTTTGGGAAATGAATTTGAATTTTAAACTTGAGTGTTTGAATTATAATTCAAATGAATAAGGAATAAGGTTTGAATCTTGATTTAATTAGGAGTTAATTATTATAACTCAAATTTTATCTAAAGAAAACAATTAATAATATGAAAACTTATTCCATATTTTTATAAATAATTTACAAAATTGTAACTTATTGAAATCATCCACACAAAATCAAATAAAGAATAAGAATATTTCTTTATTAATAATAATATAATCTTTATTATAGAGAAATAAAATGAAGATTTCAAAATAAAAAATGAAAATTACAAAAGAATAAGAAGATTACATTAACTATTCTATAAAGAAACCCTAAACTAAAATCTTCACTTCAAATATGTACCTGCAAAACAAACAGAAACTAAAAAGGAGAGTTAGAGTTAGGATTGTTTTACTCTCAGAAGTTGACAGTGAAGTGCACTGTTCAATATTTCATCATTGAGTATATAAGGGGCAAGTTTCACCAATATGAAAAGATAAATCTTCCATAATTTTTAAGCCCGAAGTCAAATGATAGCCAAGAGGGGCAAGTTTCACCAGCAAGGTAAAAGTAAACAGATCAAAGTAACTTTTAAATACAAAGCATATCCACAAGTGCACAACAAGCACACAAGCAGGACACACAACTAAATGCATGTGGTGTGCTGTCAGCTTCACATCACAGCTCCAACACACCAAAACCAGCAGCACAGCCGAGGAGAGGCACTAGTGCATCTCTTCACTGCTTACACACAAGAACAGCCAGCAGCTAACCAAGCACAACAACCAGCAACCAAACCAACTAAATCCAAGATCTCATCACCAGGATGGTGACATAAGGAGGGGGAAGGATCAGGTGGACAGCAAGATCAAGTCCGGGAGCTGGGAGGAGCAGGCTAGCTCAAGGACAAGCACAGCAGTTCAGAAAAACCAGATCAAGATCATCACCACCTTACTCCACAATCATCAGATTTTGTGGTGAGCATCATAAAACCCTCACATGATCTAATCATATTATCTAGACAGAAGCATGTGTTGTTTTATGAAACAAACTCTTAGAAAGCACCCAAGTGGGGTGAATCCATCATAGAGATTTTAAACTCTAAAAGCAAACAGCAAAGTACAAGGATCCAAACAGAGCTCAGAACAACATCATTGCTTTGGTTGTCAAGCTATATATTTAAATTCAAGCATAAATATAGCTAAGATCTAATTTCTAGGCACATCCCTAAAGTAAGGGTAGCACCTTAGAAACTAATCTTTTGGATCCAGATAATGATCAAGTTTACTATCCTTTTTCTTCAAGCTTTGATTCAAGAAACAATAGCTGGTACCACTACCAGGACTATCTATATGAATCAACTATATAAGGCCTAACACCCTAAGCCTCAGACCAACATCATTGGTCTTAGGGATTTCAAAGAAGAACATTTCTATTTATCTTATAAAGCCAAGCTTGTCTTAAGCTCAAACCAACCCAATCAATGAATAAGAATCAATCTTGTGTGCCATACCAAGATGGTGTCACAAGAACAATTCTACATGAATCGGGATAAACATTTAATCATCACAGATTCAAACAATCAATTTACTAATCATTTTCCTGTTAATACAGGAATCATAATTAGGATATTCCTATGTTATTCTTCACTATTTGAGATCATGATGATCTCAAACCACATATTATTTCTAAGCCAACAGCATTAAGATAGTGGTTTCATCACACCATAATCATGATTATAAACCAAGAAATGATAGTGGAAAGTTATCAAGCCACTGACTTTACTAAGCATGGATTCCAAAGCAACTATACCATATGAATCATATGCAAACCAAGCATAAAATCATCTAATCAACCACCAGAACCATTATAGTTCATTTCAAGCAACAAGCCTCACGCCAATAACCATCTAGCATGCTTACAGACCATCCAGACATGATCTAATTCATCCAGTATAGGATCAACCACAGGATAAGAACCCTAAATGGAATAAATCATCTTAATTAGGACAAGATAGTAACCAGAGAGGTCACTGCCAACATCTAGCATCGGATCAGCAAACACAGAGAGCACTAGCGGAGAGGAATAGAACTTACCGAAGGTCCTCGCTGGAGACTAGAAGAGGAAGCAGAGGGGCCGACGACCATGGCGGCACGGGGAGCACCCTAGAGGGGGCGCTGCAACCCATACGGCGTCACGGCCGTGACCATGAACACTCATAGAGGCGAGGAGGATCACCATGACACACGGCGGCGGCGGTAGCACCAGGATCCACGCCAACCCCCAAACCCTAGGGTTCGGGACGACATCGATCCGTCGTAGCATAGCCCCATACCCAAATCTAGTTGGATAGAAAGGACGAGCATCGTCGACAACCTCCTATTGCACCACGGCGGCGACCAGAACGGCCCACGGCGGCGGGAATCGCCGGCGGCGACAACACCGACCACGGGGTCGGGAGCAGAAGAGGAGAGGAGTCAGCTCGAGGGGGAGAGAGGCAGTAAGGAGTGGACTGAGTTGGGCCAGACCCTTCGGGGTGGTTATTTGGACTATGTCTAATGGGCCACTAGGGCCCAATAAGAATAAGCCAGCCTAGAAATCTTTTAAGGCCTATTTAATAAATAGGAATAGACCAAAATACCCCTGAACTTAATTAAATCCTAGAAAATAAAATAAAAGTCCAAAAATTATAAATAAAATATTTTTGGATTCACAATAATCCACACTAACCAAATAAATTAAAATATAAAATTTTAGACATTTAAATCTTATTAGGAATTTTGTAAATTTTATATTCCTTATGGAATTTTACAAAATTATTGAAAGGTGATAAAATTAATTTAAATTCACTTTAATTATGTAATAATATTGTAGTATTTTTGAAAAATACTCAATAAATATTTAATAACAAGTTTTAATGTTTAGTTGATAATTCCTAAAAGAATTATTACATCAATAAAAGACAAATAAAAGGAAAAATAAAATAAAATAATGCAATATATGTTATAAATATTAAAAACTAATATTTATAAATCCTTTATTATTAAAAAGAATTTTATTAATAATGGGGAAAATGCATGATGCATTACATTACTTTACATAATCATTTTGCTTCTTAAAATATTGTCCTTACCGGGCAATAATGATGTTTTTGTAGACATAGAAGCTCAAGGTCCAGTGCAAGCATCAAACTTCACTACCTTGCCATTACAAGGCAAGTTCATCACTTGCTCATGTCCTTTGAAGAGTCTTTATCAAAGTATTTGCAAATTGTGTGTTATCATATATGATATAAAAGAAAATATTATTTTCACAAATAAAAGAAATCATAGATATCATCCTATGTGATGATTTCATGGAGCAATAGAACTTAGCGTTCTATTTTCATTAATAATAAACAGTTAGGGACTTAATAACCCTTGACACCAGTGATTCTAGCGCCGTATATTACGCGTTAGCCATGAGATTTGGAATGGGACAGAGAAGTCAGCTGTATCTTCTTCCTCTCGCATGAATCTGGCTGTGCAGGTCGTGGCTGTTATCCTTGTAGCGTACATATTAATTGGTAATTCGTAGAGGATATGCATCATATGGGTGGGAACCCTCATCGTCCCACGATATTTCTGGCATCTAACGGTTTGTATAAATCATTGTCGTAATTCATTATGTGGGCATGGTGTACACCAAGGAGGCATGCTTGGTCGCGAAGGGGGCAGTGATTGGCTTGGACCAACTACTGGGCCCCACATCATGGAATTGTGTACGGGAAAGTACGCCTGGTTATGCAACAAGGAGTTGATCTCTCATGGGTAAAGTAACGCACCTCTGCAGAGTGTAAGAATTGTAACTTGTTACTCCCTATTCCGGGAAGGAGCTACGAATGCGACAGGAAAGAAACTCCATGAAAGTTCTCGTCAACCTGTGAAGGCTGATTGTCATAGTTTTTCAGAATAAAATCAATCTTTGAAGAAAGATTTACAAAAATTACATAGTGCCAAGGATTTATAATCCGAGGTTGTAGTTAGAGCATCAAACTTCCCACCTTGCATATAATAAACTTGTTGGGTAACGCTGTTACTCATTCTTTCCTTTGATCCCTTGCTTAGACTCTGAGGATCCCAAAGACGTGCCAATGTATGCAGCCGAATGTCAAGAAGATGTGTTTTACGAGGAACCCGATCTGTCCGGAGGTGTTGAAGGAGTGGATTACGAAATCCGCTACGGTGTCGATGATAACGAGTCCAACTAAGTATCCCTAGTTAGTAGTAACCAACGGAGCCGAGCAGCACGAACTCTATAGAATAAGCTGCTGAGCTCAACTCCTAGTCGGAGTTGCTACTTTTAAATTCCGCTGAAACACTTTATATTTTGGTTTGTAAGTTGAACCTTTTGAAGTCTTGAACTTCTGGTATTGTAATAATAATAATGTGTGAATGTTTGTAATATGGACCCGCAATATGTCTGTTGTACCACTCTGAGGGATGTGATATTTACGAAACGGTGTTCTGTGAGTGTCATGTCAACGACTATAGTGTACTACACATGCAGTGGTATGCTGGGTCACCGCAGTTGGTATCAGAGCAAATTGCTTTGACCTTAGGTTGGAAACCTAGTAAAGGGTATTACCTGTAGGAAAGTTTAGCAACGATAAAGAATTCTCTAAAAGTAATATAATGGGTATTCAAATGAGAATATTATGTTATATATTTAGTGCGATAATTCTTTGTTATGATGCAATATATTATTGGATACTAATCAAAACTATTTCTCTGATATACAGATATATGGCACCAAAGTTTCCAAAACAGACTTTGGTAAGGAAAGAGGAGACTCTTGATGATTATCAAGGATCATTCACAGACCAACTTCGTCAACTTTTAAAGCTCTTTAGTTGTCCAACTAGAATTCCACTGAACACTATCACTTACCTTGATGACCGGATGTTATCCAAGTATCGTGTGAGTATCCAACTTCCAGAGAAGCTTGGACTATATCATGATCTACCTATAGGAGAAGGTAGGAGTCATTTAGCAGCATATCATGTTGCTGTTGTGGAGGCGATAGCTAATATCCGGGAGTAGAAAACCAAGGAGTTAGAAGGTAGCACATTCTCTGTGATACCCCATGATTCTATAGACTCGGAGCCTATACCGGATCATCTTACTTTGGTTAAGAAGCATCCTAAGTTAGCTTCCAAGTTTATGGATAGATATCGAACACTCGTTGCGTCTTTTTATAAGACCCATCAAGTGATTGTTGAAGACAAAAATGGTATGTTAGAGGATCTAACTGATCCGGAAAGGAGAAAGCAGTTAGCATTCCAGTTAGAGAAGGAAGCAAGTAGTAGTGCAACACCTATCTTTAAGGATATACCTATAGATCCTGAATCTTTTATACCATATCCTTATTCACCAAGACCTGAACCTATACATGATCCTACTATGGATATGAGGTATGCAGTACCACAGGGCTCAGAGGATGGTTCTGACTCAGAACTTCCTATTGAGAATTCGGATGGTTGGAGAATGGGATCATATAATGGATCTCATGAACACCAGATGTCCACAGATGGTTCTGATAGGAATGTTGGACAATCTAGTTGGATGGGTGCAAGGATGAACCCTAATAATAGTAGTAGAAATACCATGTCAATAGATAATCAGGATGAAGAAGAAGATCCTGAGGAGAGAGTGTTTGAATCATCAACATCTTCTCAAAACCCATGGAAAATATACATTATCCAGTGTTTAATTATCTTGCCCAAGAGAGCACCTGGGAAGCAGCAGGATCTGTGTATCCTGTTGACAACTCAAGAAATGAAGCTCAGGAGATGCAGGCTGGAGATAATGTTGAAAATGCTTCTGAAGAATTTTCAGCTGAGCTAGAGGGAGTCAATGTGCTTAGGTTGAGTAATGACTCAAGTCCTGACACTTCAGTTACAGAGTATGTTCCTTCTGGAAGGCCATATGTTCCACAAACTGTGTGACGAACAACGCGTCATCACGATTGGACATCAGGCATGTATGATGAGCGTAGTTACTACTAGAAGGAGGCAATTAGTTAGTGATATCAAGTACCGTGTATTGTACTCCAAGAAATAAAATAGGGAGATGAGTAAGATAGTTATGTGATTATACCTATATGTTATATGTTGTAATGACTTTGTATTATTATGATAGTATGTATCATATGTGAAATGCACATTTGGAATTTTTTTGGATCTTCATTGTGTGACTAGTTCTGTGCATAAATTCGAGCTCGGAACACATGTGCATGATGTAATTATGAGTATTTGCTTTATGTTGCAGGACTAGAGGGTCATGGATACGAGTGTAGAAATGGAAACTGAGCAGCAGCAGATGGAGCGAGAAGCCAAGGAGAAGGCCGATGCAGATGCAGCAAATCAAGGAACATTACCACCACCACCAATGAGGCCGTTAATAGAACTTTATGCAATGCATGCAAATGATGCAAGAGACCCAGAACAAGTTCATGGAAGAGTTGTTGGGACGAGTAAATCAGAGGGCACCTGAAGGTGGAGGAGTGAGTCTATGTGATTTCTAGAATGCAAGACCGTTACCTTTTGCATCAGCTCCTGAACCAATGGATGCAGAAGACTGGCTAGCAGATACTGAAAGGAAGCTAAAAACTGTAGGTTGCAATGATGAGGAGAAATTGAGGTATGCAACTCATCTTCTGACTAGACCTGCAGCATCATGGTGGGAGAATCAGTTGGCCATGCAACAACCAGGAAGGAAGTTTACCTAGGAAGATTTCAAGTAGAGATTCTGTGAATACCATGTTCCGAAAAGTGTTATGGAGTTGAAGCGGAGAGAATTTGAGGAGCTTCAGCAAGGATAAACTAGTGTCATGAAGTACATCCGAGACTTTAGTCAACTGTCTCTCTATGCTGAGGAGGATGTCAACACTGAAGAGAAGCAGCGTTTCATGCGTGGATTAAATCCATTTGTGAAGATGCAGCTAAGGTTAGCCAATAAGCAGACTTCTCAGTAGTTGTTGGATGCAGCCGTTACCTTTGAAGATGATTATAAAAATGTCCAAGAGGATCGGAGGAAGAGAGCCAAGAAGGAAACCAAGATAATTCAGGCAAGCAAACCTAAACCCAACCTGGAGTTCAAACCTCGGAATAGGAATTATCGCAACAATAACAATAACAAGGGCAGTGGTGGAAATCAATCCAATCCGAGAAGGAATGTTATTTGTAACAATTGTGGAATTCCAGGGCATTTCCAGAGGGAATGCAAAAAGCCTGTAGTGATCTGTTACAGTTGTGGTCAGAAGGGCCATATCAATCCAGACTGTCCGAGCAAACCACCTGGAGGATGGCCTACCAAGGGAGGAGGACAAGTCAGTGGAGGAAATGGACAGCCCAATAAAGGAGGAAATAATGGCAAGAACAACAATGGCAAGAGGAACCGACCTACCGGAAAACTGAACTGTGCAACCCTCGAGGAGGTGGATAATTTGGAGCATGCAGTGATAGGTATGCTCAATATCCTTACCAATCCCAGCAAAGTTCTATTTGATACTGGTGCAACTACTTCATTCATTTCTGAAGAATTTTGTGATAAGTTCGGGATTAGAAGGGCAATGTTAGAAAGTCCTATGACAGTAGTTACGGCAGGAGGGAATGTGATTGTACGCCACATAAAACAAGATCAGGTTATCTCGATCTGTGGTTGTACATATTTCGCAGACCTTTATGTGATTCCTTTGAAGGGAATTGCAGTAGTGCTAGGAATAGATTGGATGATGGAACACGGAGCTCAGATAAATTGTGAGGAGAAAACTGTCTCAATCAAAACTCCAAGTGGAGCAAGGATAGTTTACCAAGAAGATAAGCATAGTCATATCATGGTGGATATGCAGTTGAACTCAATGAAAGAGGTCAAATTGGAAGATATTCCTATAGTAAATGAATTTCAAGATGTTTTTCCAGCAGAGCTACCAGGAATGCCACCAGACTGGGAGATAGAGTTTACTATTGACCTAATTCCTGGTACAGTACCAATAGCTCAAGCACCATATAAAATGGGACCCAAAGAGTTAAAAGAACTCAAGGAGCAAATTGATGAGTTAGCCAGAAAAGGATTTATTCAGGAAAGTGTATCTCCATGGGGAACACCAGTAATCTTTGTGGATAAGAGAGATGGTGGAAGAAGAATGTGTGGTGATTATAGAAACCTAAACAACGTTACTATCAAGAATAAGTATCCTTTACCAAGAATTCAAGATTTGTTTGATCAAGTGAAAGGAGCTGGAGTATTTTCAAAGATCGATTTAAGATCTGGATATCATCAAATAAAAATCAAACCGGAAGATGTTCCAAAAAGCATTTGTCTCAAGATATGGACACCATGAGTATCTGGTAGTACCATTTGGTTTGACCAATGCACCAGCAATATTCATGAATCTGATGAACAAGATCTTCATGCCATATTTGGACAAGTTCGTCATCGTCTTTATTGATGATATTTTGATATATTCCAAGGATAAGGAAGAGTATGCCGATCATTTGAGAATAGCATTGCAGACTTTAAGAGAACACAAACTTTATGCTAAGTTCAGTAAGTGTGAATTTTGGCTGGATGAGGTAGAATTCCTCGGCCATGTGATCAGTAAAGATGGAATTGCTGTGAATCCATCTAAAGTTCAGTTAGTACTAGAGTGGACTGCACTGACCAATGTGAAGCAAATTCGGGGTTTATTAGGAATGGCTGGTTATTATCGGAGATTCATTGAAGGTTTCTCCAAAATAGACGGACCAATGAACAAATTATTAAGGAAGAATACACCATTAAAATGGGATGAGAAATGTGAAGCAAGTTTTCAAGAATTAAATACTAGATTAACCACAGCTCCAATCTTAGCAGTTCCTGAAACAGGGAAGGACTTCACCGTATACTGTGATGCGTCTAAAGAAGGTTTGGGTTGTGTACTAATGCAAGATCGGAAAGTGATTGCTTATGGTTCAAGACAACTGAAACCACATGAAGTCAACTATCCAACTCATGATTTAGAGTTAGCAGCAGTAGTTTTTGCGCTAAAAGGATGGAGGCATTTTCTTTATGGAGCCAGATGTGAGTTATACACTGACCATAAAAGTCTCAAATACTTCTTCACTCAAAAGGAATTGAATATGAGACAGAAACATTGGTTGGAACTAATCAAGGATTATGATTTAACAATCAACTACACTCCAGGGAAAGCAAATATTGTGGCAGATGCTTTAAGCAGAAAGAGTGTAGATATTCAGCCTAGCAATAGGGAGCTACCAAAGGAGTTACAAATGGACTTGGAAAGATTAGAACTTCAATTCATTAGAACAAAGGTTCTTGGAGTATTAGCTACTAGACAGGTAGTTGCAGAGCAGGACAATGATCTTAAGCAAGAAATTTTTAGACATCAAGCATAAGATCCTTTTATTGCTGAGGAAATTCGGAGGATATCTCAAGGGCAAAAATCAGTTATTAACCTTGGGGATTATGAGTCTTTATGGTTTCAAGACCGTCTTTGTGTTCCAGATGTGACTGAGATTAGAGATGTTGTACTCAGAGAAGCACATGAAACACCATATTCTATACATTCAGGGAGTACTAAGATGTATATGGATTTGAAAGAACTATTCTAGTGGAATAACATGAAATAGATATTGCTAAATATGTATCTGAATGCCATACTTGCCAAAGGGTGAAGGCTGAACATCAAAGTCTAGCAGGACCATTACAACCCTTGGAAATTCCTGAATGGAAGTGGGAGGAAATAGGTATGGATTTCATCACAGGATTGCCCATGACACCAAAAAGGAAGGATATGATATGGGTAATTGTGGACAGACTCACTAAGAGTGCACATTTTATTCCAGTGAATCAAAAAAATAATGTCGAGAAGTTAGTTGAAGTATATGTCAAAGAGATAGTAAGTAAGCATGGAGTACCCAAAAAGATCGTAACTGATAGGGGATCAGTGTTTACTTCAGCATTTTGGAAGCAATTGCATGAAGCACTTGGTTCAAAGTTAGATTTCAGCACAGGATATCATCCTGAGACGGGAGGTCAAACTGAAAGAACAAATCAAATACTAGAAGACATGTTAAGAGCTTGTGCACTAGATTTTGGAGGAACATGGGAAGATCGTCTACCATTGGCAGAATTTTCTTATAACAATAGCTATCAGAGTAGTCTGAAGGCATCCCCATACCAAGTTTTGTATGGAAGGAAGTGTAGATCACCAATATGTTGGTATGATCCTCGAAGCAGCAAAGAATTTGCGCCAGATTATATCAAGGAAAGACAAGATATCATTGATAAGATCAGGGATAGACTGAAAATAGCCCAGAGAAGGCAGTTATGCGGATCAAAGTAGAAGATCATGGCATCCAGAAGTGGGAGATATGGTCTATTTGAAAGTAAGTCCAATGAAAGGGGTGAAAAGGTTCGGAGTTAAAGGAAAATTGAGTCCAAGATACATCGGACCATTCAAGATACTGAGTCAAAACAGAACTATAGCTTATGCTTTAGAGTTACCATCAAGATTGGCTCAAGTGCATAATGTTTTCCATGTGTCCCAACTTCATAAATGTTTGAAAGTTCCAGATGATGCAATCAGACACCAGGAGATAGAACTACAAGAAGACATGACCTATATTGAAAAGCCTGTAAGATTCTGGAAGAAAACTGGAAAATATTGAGGAACAGAGCAATCAAATATTGCAAGGTACAGTGGGAACATCGCCTTGAAAGGGAAGCCACATGGGAGAAAGAAGAGGATTTAAGAAAAGCCTATCCAGAACTATTCAGGTACATCTCCACAAACTTCGGGACGAAGTTTAATTTAAGGGGGGAAGTATGTAACATCCCATCATTTAAAAACTAACGAAGGGTAGATTTAGGAATTTGGAATGTTGCATGCATTCACCTATGAAAATGTGGGTAAAATTTTCGCAAAATAAAAACCTTAAGTGATCAAGGTTTCTTTCATACTTTGAGATTAGGTTTAGTCTTAAAGGATGATTGCTATAGACTTTGATATGATCTTTGAGGAATTATGTGTTTTGGGAAATGAATTTGAATTTTAAACTTGAGTGTTTGAATTATAATTCAAATTAATAAGGAATAATGTTTGAATCTTGATTTAATTAGGAGTTAATTATTATAACTGAAATTTTATCTAATGAAAACAATTAAGAATATGAAAACTTATTCCATATTTTTATAAATAAGCTACAAAATTGTAACTTATTGAAATCATCCACACAATTCACAAAAGCAAATAAAGAATAAGAATATTTCTTTATTAATAATAATATAATCTTTATTACAGAGAAATAAAATGAAGATTTCAAAATAATAAAATGAAAATTACAAAAGAATAAGAAGATTACATTAACTATTCTATAAATAAACACTAAACTAAAATCTTCACTTCAAATCTGTACCTGCAAAACAAACAGAAACTAAAAAGGAGAGTTAGACTTAGAATTGTTTTACTCTCAGAAGTTGATAGTGAAGTGCACTGTTCAATATTTCATCATTGAGTATATAAGGGGCAAGTTTCACCAATATGAAAAGATAAATCTTCCATAATTTTTAAGCCAGAAGTCAAATGATAGCCAAGAGGGGCAAGTTTCACCAGCAAGGTAAAAGTAAATAGATCAAAGTAACTTTTAAATACAAAGCATATCCACAAGTGCACAACAAGCACACAAGCAGGACACACAACTAAATGCATGTGGTGTGCTGTCAGCTTCACAGCACAGCTCCAACACACCAAAACTAGCAGCACAACCGTGGAGAGGCACTAGTGCATCTCTTCACTGCTTACACACAAGAACAGCCAGCAGCTAACCAAGCACAACAGCCAGCAACCAAACCAACTAAAGCCAAGATCTCATCACTAGGATGGTGACATAAGGAGGGGGAAGGATCAGGTGGACAGCAAGATCAAGTCTAGGAGATGGGAGGAGCAGTCTAGCTCAAGGACAAGCACAGGAGTTCATCAAAACTAGATCAAGATCATCACCACCTTACTCCACAATCATCAGATTTTGTGGTGAGCATCATAAAACCCTCACATGATCTAATCATATTATCTAGACAGAAGCATGTGTTGTTTTATGAAACAAACTCTCAGAAAGCACCCAAGTGGGGTGAATCCATCATAGAGATTTTAAACTCTGAAAGCAAACAACAAAGTACAAGGATCCAACCAGAGCTCAGAACAACATCATTGCTTTGGTTGTCAAGCTATATATTTAAATTCAAGCATAAATATAGCTAAGATCTAATTTCTAGGCACATCCCTAAAGTAAGGGTAGCACCTTAGAAACTAATCTTTTGGATCCAGATAATGATTAAGCTTACTATCCTTTTTCTCCAAGCTTTGATTCAACAAACAATAGCTGGTACCACTACCAGGACTATCTATATGAATCAACTATATAAGGCCTAAAACCCTAAGCCTTAGACAAACATCATTGGTCTTAGGGATTTCAAAGAAGAACATTTCTATTTATCTTATGAAGACAAGCTTGTCTTAAGCTCAAACTAACCCAATCAGTGAATAAGAATCAATCTTGTGTGTCATACCAAGATGGTGTCATAAGAACAATTCTACATGAATCAGGATAAACATTTAATCATCACAGATTCAAACAATCAATTTACTAATCATTTTCCTATTAATACAGGAACCATAATTAGGATATTCCTATGTTAATCTTCACTGTTTGAGATCACATATTATTTCTAAGCCAACAGCACTAAGACAGTGGTTTCATCACACCATAATCATGATCATAAACCAAGAAATGACAGTGGAAAGTTATCAAGCCACTTACTTTACCAAGCATGGATTCCAAAGCAACTATACCATCTGAATCATATGCAAACCAAGCATAAATCATCTAATCAACCACCAGAACCATTATAGTTCATTTCAAGCAACAAGCCTCAGGCCAATAACCATCTAGCATGCTTACAGACCATCCAGACATGATCTAATTCATCCAGTATAGGATCAACCACATGATAAGAACCCTAAATGGAATAAATCATCTTAATCAGGACAAGATAGTAACCAGAGAGGTCACTGCCAACATCTAGCATCGGATCAGCAAACACAGAGAGCACTAGGGGAGAGGAACAGAACTTACCGGAGGTCCTCGCTTGAGACTAGAAGAGGAAGCAGAGGGGCCGATGACCATGGCGGCACGGGGAGCACCCCAGAGGGGGCGCTGCAACCCATACGGCGTCACGACGGCAACCATAAACACGCATAGAGGCAAGGAGCATCACCACGACGCATGGCGGTGGAGGTAGCACCAGGATCCACGCCAACCCCCAAACCCTAGGGTTCGGGACGGCATCGATCCATCGCAGGAGAGCCCCATACCCAATCCAGTTGGATAGAAAGGACGAGCATCGTCGACAACCTCCTATTGCACCACGGCGGCGACCAGAACGGCCCACGGCGGCGGTGATCGCTGGCAGCGATAACACCGACCACGGGGTCAGGGGCAGAAGAGGAGAGGAGTGAGCTCAAGGGGGAGAGAGGAAGTAAGGAGTGGGCTGAGTTGGGCCAGACCCTTCGGGGTGGTTATTTGGACTATGTCTAATGGGACACTAGGGCCCAATAAGAATAAGCCAGCCCAGAAATCTTTTAAGGCCTATTTAATAAATAGGAAATGACCAAAATACCCCTGAACTTAATTAAATCCTAGAAAATAAAATAAAAGTCCAAAACTTATAAATAAAATATTTTTGTATTCACAATTATCCACACTAACCAAATAAATCAAAATATAAAATTTTAGACATTTAAATCTTATTAGGAATTTTGTAAATTATATATTCCTTATGGAATTTTACAAAATTATTGAAAGGTGATAAAATTAATTAAATAGTATTTTGGAAAAATACTAAATAAATATTTAATAACAATTTTTAATGTTTAATTGATAATTCCTAAAAGAATTCTTAAATCAATAAAAGACAAATAAAAGGAAAAATAAAATAAAATAATGCAATATACTCCCTCCGTTTCAAAATATAAGATGTTTTAGGTTTGTGAAGAAAATGAATCTAGACTTGTTTTAGTGTGTAGATTCATTCCAAAGTTGAGTGAACCTAGATACTAAAACAAGTCTAGATTCATTTTCTTGACAAACCTAAAACATCTTATATTTTGAAACAGAGGGAGTATGTTATAAAAATTAAAAACTAATATTTATAGATCCTTTATTATTAAAAAGAATTTTATTAATAATGGGGAAAATGCATGATGCATTACATTACTTTGCATAATCATTTTGCTTCTTTAAATATTGTCCTTACCGGGCAATAATGATGTTTTTGTAGACATAGAAGTTCAAGGTCCAGTGCAAGCATCAAACTTCACTACCTTGCCATCACAAGGCAAGTTCATCACTTGCTCATGTCCTTTGAAGAGTCTTTATCAAAGTATTTGCAAATTGTGTGTTATCATATATGATATAAAAGAAAATATTATTTTCACAAATAAAAGAAATCATAGATATCATCCTAAGTGATGATTTGATGGAGCAGTAGAACTTAGCGTTCTGTTTGCATTAATGATAAACAGTTAGGGACTTAATAACCCCTGACATCAGTGATTCTAGCACCATATATTACGCGTTAGCCATGAGATTTGTAATGGGATAGAGAAGTCAGCTGTATCTTCTTCCTCTCACATGAAGCCGGATGTGCAGGTCGTGGCTGTTATCCTCGTAGCATGCATATTAATTGGTAATTCGTAGAGGATATGCAGCATATGGGTGGGAACCCTCATCGTCCCATGATAGTTCTGGCATCTAATGGTTTGTACAAACCATTGCCGTAATTCATTATGTGGGCATGGTGTACACCAAGAAGGCATGCGGGGTCGCGAAGGGGGCAGTGATTGGCTTGGACCAACTACTGGGCCCCACATCATGGAATTGTGGACGGGAAAGTACGCCCGGTTGTGAAACAAGGAGTTGATCTCTCATGGGTAAAGTAACGCACCTCTGCAGAGTGTAAGAATTGTAACTTGTTACTCCCTATTCCGGGAAGGAGCTACGAACGCGGCAGGAAAGGAACTCCATGAAAGTTCTGGTCAACCTGTGAAGGCTGATTGTCATAGTTTTTCAGAATAAAATCAATCTTTGAAGAAAGATTTAGAAAAATTGCATAGTGCCAAGGATTTATAATCTGAGGTGGTAATTAGAGCATCAAACTTCCCACCTTGCATATAATGAACTTGTTGGATAACGCTGTTACTCATTCTTTCCTTTGGTTCCCTTGCTTAGACTCTGAGGATCCCGAAGACGTGCCAATGTATGCAGCCGAATGTCAAGAAGATGTGTTTTACGAGGAACCCGATCTGTCCGGAGGTGTTGAAGGAGTGGATTACGAAATCCACTACGATGTCGATGATAATGAGTCCAACTAAGTATCCCTAGTTAGTAGTAACCAACGGAGCCGAGCAGCACGAACTCTATAGAATAAGCTGCTAAGCTCAACTCCTAGTCGGAGTTGCTACTTTTAAATTCCGCTGAAACACTTTATATTTTGGTTTGTAAGTTGAAACTTTTGAAGTCTTGAACTTCTGTATTGTAATAATAATAATGTGTGAATGTTTGTAATATGGACCCACAATGTTTCTGTTGTACCACTCTGAGGGATGTGATATTTACGGAACGGTGTTCTGTGAGTGTCATGTCAACGACTATAGTGTACTACACATGCAGTGGTATGTTGGGTCACCGCATGGTGTCACACCTCCTCCCAGTGTAGCCGCGTGGCGACCTCCATCAGTCGCAGGAAGCCCCACCTCGGATCCTGTCAGGTCCAGCAGAACACTAGACTGCTTCACTGGAGACCTAGCGGGAGTAACCGACTCAACTGCTAGGCGTTCGACGGCCTCCTTGGGAGCGGTAGACAGTCCTTGGGCTAAGTCGCCAGCAGCCATCCCACTAGGATCCGATAGCCGCGCGGTTGACCGGGCCAACCCCTCCTGGGAATGCCCCATCACCTTGGCACCCTCCCGAGCTAGCCCCGCCTAGGCCAGCCCATAGGGCAAAGGATCATGCCCTAGTGCGTCCTCGAGGGTCAGCCCTGCCTAGGCCAGCACCAAGTCAACGTCGTGGGAAGCCAGTCCATCCTGGTCCAGCTTCCGTGCCCCAACATCAGTCACATCAACTGGAGAAACCTCAACCAACACCGAATTGCATCAGACACTCGGAATCAAATGACCCAGCACATTTAGTCTAGAACGAGCTAGAGACGCCCTCCATGCCTCAACATCCGTGAAAGAAGGAGACAAAGAAACAGACTGTAGATCTACCTGCAGTTGAGCTAGCGTGACACGTGTAGAAGGCGAAAGACTCTTCCCACACAAAGGGGAGTCCATCAGAAGCGACGCCAATAGATCAATGCCGCAAGGAGTTGAAGGATTTGCATTAAAGGGTGTGACAGTCACCACAGAATGAGAGACTTTTCTAGCCGAAGAAGGTGCCGAGTTTCCTTGCCTCGATGCAGCCATAAACGAACTAGTACGAGAATTTTGTGTGTCATTCGATGGATCATAGGTGTCCATATCATCAGACGGCTTCTCATTAGCATCATCGTCTGTTGGATTTTTTGCCTCAATAGGCCCAGCCCATTTATTATATGACAATAAATTCCTAAAATCCTAGAGGCCCATTTGGCCCATTCATGCAAGGAAAGAGCTGGGAAAAATGTTTAGTCCCACATTGCTACTTGAGTGGAAGTTCGACCAGCTTATAAGGAGAGCTCTTCCACCACTTGTACGAGCTTGAGAAGAAAAGACATATACATGCGTGCTCCTCCTCCTCGCACGCCACGCCTCGTCACGTCACGACGCGCGCGCGCGTCGCGGGTTGCGGGAATCTCGCCGAGCCGAGCTTTATTTTGCCACGCATGAATGGTATATGAATAGTTGTACAGAAGCTGAAATGTTTTGCTCGAGTGGACTTTTAATACGAACTGAGTGGAGGTTGTCCGGTGGGCTTCCGCCTGTTCGCTTCAACTTTTGTCCATTCGTTTCATCTCCTGCGCAGCCTGTTTGCCTTCCCCTATGTGCCTATATAAGAGAGAGGTCGTGCCTCCTCTCAGACAAACTGCCACACATCATTGCATACTCCTTTGCGCCTCCAGTTCCAGAGCACTTCGCTACCTAGATCTTCCCCATCCCGTCTTGCGGCGTGCACCGCAAGCCGGGACAGTAGGCCTCCGAGACCCCGCTGCTTCGAGTCTTGTACGGGAGAAGGGCGATAAGGTTTTTGGAAGCGCTATCGGCGCGACTACTGGCTTCATCACGAACTCCCTCTCGGATAGCGATTGCGCCGACGTCTTTCCAAAGAGGAATTCTTCCCCGACATTAGCACCCTCTTCCTCGATGACATGTCTAACGATGGTGCCAACGCGAACACCGGCGGTTCCTCTGCTGCTGCCATGTATGTTTTCTTTCTCAATCTTGTTCTGATCGCATCTCAAGATCTATGTCTTGCAGTCTGTTTGGTTATCTGTCTTAATATGTTTTCGCTATTTCACATGATTAGTATTTTCTCTATTATTCTAATAATGTTTTATCTAGCATTTACTATGGGTAATTCGCTATGTAAATTGCTCTTTTACTCAACAATCCAAAAACCTTATTTCAGGAAATTTGCCCCAAGTGGCTTTGTTGCTTCTATGAAGCCACTTGTGTTCGAAGGTGTCAATTACAGACGATGGCGTGCGAGAGCAGTACTCTGGTTTCAGACCATGAGCTGCTATAACGCCATCTATGGCGCACCTGAGGGGGATCTTAATCCCGCTCAGGAAGAGGCGTTCCAAAAACTTGATACCACTTTCAAGGCCGCCTTGATCAGCATTCTTGGCGACAATATTATCGATTCATATCTATCATTTAGCAATGGCAAGGATATGTGGGATGCGCTCGAGAGAAAATTTGGAGTCTCCGATGCTGACAGTGAACTGTATGTCATGGAACAATTCTATGACTATAAGATGGTTGATGACCGCCCCATTATGGAGTAGGCTCATGAGATACAGTCACTTGCCAGGGAGTTTGAGCACTTCACTTGTGTTACCGGACAAGTTTGTTGTCGGAGGCATTATTGCCAAACTTCCCAAGTCATGGAGGAATTTTGCTACTTCTCTGAAACACAAGACAAGAGTTTTCCGTGACGGATCTCATTGGGACTCTTGATGTGGAAGAGAAGGCGAGAGCAAAACACACACGTGCTCGAGGTACCGAGGGAGGTTCTAATGCCAAACTGGTACAGAAAAGGAACTTCTAACCTAACAAGTTCAAGAACAAAGGCAAGTTTGACGACAAAGGAAAGTTCGATGAAAATAACAAGGCCTCTCAGTCTACCAGTTTCAAGAAGAAGACTGATAAGAGGAAAGGTGCTTGTCATGTGTGCGGTGATCCTGGTCATTGGGCTCCTTCTTGTCCTAACCGCTTTGACAAGCGCCAGCATGGGAAGGGCAGCAAGACTGCTAATGTTGTCATGGGCGATGTTTAGATGAAAGATGTTTTGTATGGTATATTACCTACTGTTCTTTCATTATGTCACTCTCCTGATTGGTGGATTGACACGGGCGCTAATGTGCATGTCTGTTCTGATATTTCCATGTTTTCTTCATATCAGGTCAGAGGGACTCAAACTGTGCTGATGGGGAACGGCTCGCATGCTTCTGTTCATGGTGTTGGTACGGTCGATCTGAAGTTCACTTCGGGAAATACCATGCGCCTGAAGAACGTGCATCATGTTCCCTCAATAAATAAAAATCTTGTTAGCAGATCTCTTATGTGTCGAGATGGCTACAAGATTGTATTTGAGTCCAATAAATTTGTAATTTTGAAGTATGGAACCTTTTTTGGTAAAGGCTATGAGTGTGAAGGCTTGTTCCGCTTATCTCTGTCAGACATTTGTAATAAAGTTGTTGATCATATTTACACGAATTTTGAATCAAATGTCTGGCACTCTCGTCTTTGTCATATTAATTTTGGTTGAATGATGTGGTTAGCCAAAATGAATTTAATCCCTAATTTCACAACTGTTAAGGGATCTAAGTGCCAAGTCTGTGTGCATGTTAAACAACCTCACAAGTCACATACGACTGCAGAAGTGAGAAATTTAACACCATTAGAGCTCATACATTCTGATCTTTGTGAGATGAATGGTGTGTTGACAAAAGGTGGAAAGAAATATTTCATGACTTTGATCGATGACTCTACGAGATATTGTCATGTGTATCTTCTGAAATCAAAAGATGAGGCTTTGAGTTTCTTCAAAATCTATAAAGCTGGCGGAAAATCAACTTGATCGAAAGATTAAGAGGCTTAGGCCTGATCGTGGTGGAGAGTATTTTTCCAACGAGTTTGATTTCTTTTGTGCGGAACATGGCATAATTCATGAGAGGACACCTCCCTACTCACCCCAGTCAAATGGAGTAGCCGAAAGAAAGAACCGTACTCTAACAGATTTGGTTAACGCCATGTTAGACACATCGGGTCTCTCCAAGGAATGGTGAGGGGAGGCACTATTGACTGTGTGGCATGTCCTAAACCGAGTTCCCACAAAGAATAAAGAAATTACTCCATTCGAAGAATGGGAGAAGAAAATATTAAAACTCTCTTACTTAGGTACTTGGGGTTGTTTGGCAAAGGTTAATGTACCAATCCCCAAGAAGCGCAATCTTGGACCAAAAACCATTGATTGTGTTTTTCTGGGCTATGCTTTTCATAGCATTGGTTATAGATTCTTGCTGGTAAAATCTGAAGTACCTGACATTCATGTCGGTACAATCATGGAGTCGACTGATGCGACATTCTTTGAGGATATCTTTCCTATGAAGGATAAACCTAACTCATCAAATCCGGAGATACCTAGTTCATCTAATCAGGAATTTGCTACATTTTATGAACCTACCATTCCAATTGAACACTCTTAAAGTCCTGAGGATGATAATGAAATTCCTAAAAGGAGCAAGAGACAAAGGACTGCAAAGTCTTTTGGTGATGATTTCATTGTGTACCTTGTGGATGACACTCCCACTTCCATTTCAGAAGCATATGCATCTCCTGATGCGGACTACTGGAAGGAAGCCGTCCATAGTGAGATGAATTCCATCTTAGCTAATGGAACATGGGAGATCACTGATCGCCCTTATGGGTGTAAACCTATAGGATGTAAGTGGGTGTTTAAGAAAAAGCTTAGAGCTGATGGTACTATTGAGAAGTACAAGGCACGGCTCGTGGCCAAGGGATATACTCAAAAGGAAGGTGAAGACTTCTTTGACACTTACTCACATGTTGCCAGATTGACCACCATTCGAGTATTACTCTCATTGGCTGCCTCTCATGGTCTTCTCGTTCATCAAATGGACGTTAAGACAGCTTTCCTTAATGGAGAGTTGGATGAGGAAATTTACATGGATCAGCCAGATGGCTTTGTGATGAATGGTCAAGAAGGAAAGGTGTGCAAGTTGTTGAAATCTTTATATGGCCTAAAACAAGCCCCTAAGCGGTTGCATGAGAAGTTTGAAAGAACTTTAACGGTTGCAGGCTTTGTTGTAAATGAAGCTGATAAATGTGTGTACCATCGCCATGGTGGGGGTGAGGGAGTCATCCTTTGTTTGTATGTTGATGACATACTGATTTTCGGAACCAACCTTAATGCAATTAAGGAGGTCAAAGATTTCTTATCTCGTTCCTTTGATATGAAGGATCTGGGAGTAGCGGATGTCATCCTGAACATCAAGCTATTGAGAGATGATGATGGTGTTGGGAATATGCCCTAGAGGCAATCATGTATGATGATATTTCCCATTGTATTCATAAAGATATTAAGTAGTCCTTGTATAAACATCTGATGTGTATCATTGAATATGTGATTCGGTTGTGGAACTATGCATTCATGTTGTTTGTTCTAAATATCCTTGGTCATTGAGGTTGTGCTGGACACACAACTTAGATCAATGTGAAAGTTGGCTTCATGACACGGTTCCACTTGTCATGAGAATGGAGATGCTATTCCAATTTACACAGATTCGGCTAAAGAGTTTAGCGAGTCGGATTGACCCATATTGAGGTACAACGAACAAGTTGTCATTTGTATATCTCAATCAATGTAATCCTTAGACCTGAGGTTGTTGCATAGTCCGAGTTGAGGATCACCGACTTAGGTTCTGTCAAACGCTGATCCGTAACTGGGCAGTTATAAAGGCAGGGTTCGGGTCGACTGAGAATCAAGCTGCGTGATGTGAATAACCAAGATGGGATTTTGCCCCTCCACTCGGAGAGATATTCTCTAGGCCCTCTCGTGAGATATGATTCGGAAAGCATGGCCATACACGACTCGGTTAAGTGTTAACCGAGGCGATCGACTAAGAGTTAGTTGGGTGAATCACTTATCTCGGATCGAGAAGAGAGTCGGACTATTTAAGGGATGACATATATTCGCCTATAGTCTGACAAGGTATATCGTGAGGCAAAAGGGACTCGGACATAAGTCGCATTGGAAAGGCAAGTCGTCATGACTCTTTGGTACTTGGGAGTCGGCACGTTCTGCTAGGAGCCGCTGCCGACTGATCGATTGTGAGTCGGACTCTAATCGTGTCCAAGTAGCCATGAGCCTGCGGGGTCACACACTTAAGAGCGGGAGCAAGTTCGGATTGGATCCGAATCTGTAATATGGTTGGGTTGGACCTAAACCAGATTAGGACTGAGTTAGTGAGTTGGACTCACGGTGACTAGTGTTATATGGGCTTTAGTGAATGGGTCGCGCGAGCAGAGCCCACGTTCACTCCCTATATATAGTGGAGCACCTTAACCCAGAAAGGTTAATCGTTGTTCGGTTAGGTCATTCCATGTGTTGGAAACCCTAGCTCCACAGCAGTCCAGCCGCCGTAACGAACCTAGTAGTTCGCCGCCGGCGCTCCTCCTTGTACGTGTGGATACCAGCAGAGGTGCTGTGTGATCAGCACCAGAACGATCGGATCGTGAGGACTTCACTGCATCAACTGAGGCGCTTCATCAGTAATCCGCAACTGCGCGTCTAGTGGTAAACCTCGTGGCCTTCTACCTCAGCTAGATCTTGGGATCACCACGTTAGAGGAAAAAGTTTTGTTTTATCTCCGCGTGGCCCAAACAGTGGTATCAGAGCGATAGCTTCTGGTTTTAGGCTCGAGATCTCGCATATGTGATATGCGGTAGGATGTAGATGAGATCTATGTGCTGTTTGGTGGTCGATCTATGAGATAGATCGGTTTTGTACGAGGTTGATTGGATCAACTGTACTCGGGGAATGGTAGATTTGATTTCCGTGATCATACTACTGAGGTCGTGGAACGACATACCCCTACCGGTCGGCTTCCGCCATCGGGGTAGACTGTGACACGTAAATCCAGAAGCGGTGATCGAAGATCAAAGAGTTTGATCGAATCGGAACGATGGTCGGGACCGCCGGCTTCGCCCTATCGTAGCGCCTTAGATGTCGTTGCGAGTTTCACAACGCCGGTAGATATTGTATCTATGCATAACTTATTTTTGCAGGAAGTTGTGAATGGTATGGTTCATGTGCATGTGATGTATGTGTGTAATCCATACGTGATCTGCGAATCACGGTTTTTGTCAGCCGGCTGGAGCCTAGGTGCTGTCATTTTATTGTATAACGACATGCGTGTCGGATTCTCTATGTAATTTATTTTACTAAGCTAGTATAGCTGTTTGGAGAACCCGGAAGGCATGCAAGGCGTTGTACATGTCGGCGACATGGTGTAAGACGGCAAGTGACAAGAGTTGGCACGGGTCGGATTACAGGCTTTGTGGAGATGGAGATCGCCATGAAGAGAGCCATACCATTTCACATTATAATTGCTTTATTTTGTGTTATTGTCATGTCTCAATTTTACCTCTATTAGATAGTCGGTAAAATTTAATCCCTCAAAGAAGGTCTAGTCGGTTTTCCCGCCAGTGTTTGCACCATCACAAGTCGGACATTTTTGGTAGTGGGCTCATAAAATTGAGGTGCTTCCAATTCTTTCCGACTAGGTGGGTTCGAGTCGGACTCTTACTGCAGAAACACTCGGTAAGCTAGACGGGTCTATCACAACGGTTGTGGGACTCGGGTAAAAGTCGGATGGGAGCCGGGGCATGTGATGCCACCCGTCCAACAGGAGTCGCATGAGATGCGATTGACAAGGAGTTGTCTACCTAGATCACTTGGCGGCTAGCGGTGATGCTAAAGCTCACTAGCCGACTTGATTATTTAGGATCCTGAATCACTAAGTAACCATCGGAGGGGTGTTGGTTCTAGTGGGAGCATAAAATATTAAAATGTTTAATATGCTTGCTCTTTTATGAATACATGTCTTAAGTGTTTTTTTGCATATTTTCTGTTGTAGATCATGGCACCAAGTAGCAGTCACTCTCAGATATCCGGTTTTGCGTTGAGAACCATTCTTGAGAAAGATAAATTGAACGACACTAATTTTACCAACTGGTATCGAAATCTGAGAATTGTTCTCAAACAAGAAAAGAAGGACCATGTCCTAGACAACCCACTTCTAGATGAGCCGAATGAGAATGCGACTGTCGCAGCCACCAATGCCTACCGTCGGGCTAAGGATGAGTCCACGAATATTAGCTGTCTTATGCTTGCTCACATGGAACCGGACTTGCAAAAGCAGTTCGAGCATGTTGAGGCCTACGATATGATCGAAAGCCTCAAAAGTATGTTCCAGGCTCAGGCAAAAACTGAGAGGTATCAAGTCTCTCAGGCTTTGCTGAGTTGCAAGCTTAAGGATGGTGATCCACTGAGTCCGCATGTGATCAAAATGGTTGGTTACGTGCAGTCTTTGGAGAGGCTTGGCTACCCCATTAGCGAAGAGTTCGCTACGGATATAATTCTGAACTCTCTTCCTAGTGCATATGGGTAGTTCATTTCAAACTACCACATGCATGGTATGGATAAGAAGCTCACTGAATTGCATGGGATGCTCAAGCAGGCAGAGGCGAATCTCAAGAAGGGCACCAGTCAAGTGTTGATGGTGCAGAATAAGGCTAAGTTCAAGAAGAGTTCTTCGACTAAGAAGAAGGCTAAGTCAGGAGGAAAGCAGGCTCAGGACCCGGTCCCAAGCGCTTCCTCAGGGACTAAACCATCTCCTTCAGCCGGATCCACTTGCTTTTACTGCAAGGCGGATGGCCACTGGAAGAGGAACTGCAGCAAGTACTTGGCCGACAAAGCCAAGAGTGGAGGTATGACTTCCGACTCAGGTACACTTGTTTGCAATGTTATAGACATATATCTTGCTGATGCACCTAATAGTTCTTGGGTATATGATACCGGATCAGTTGTTCACATCTGCAACTCGTTGCAGGGACTGGTAAGAACTAGGAGCGTAGCAAGAGGCGAGGTTGATATTCGAGTCGGCAACAAAGCAAGAGTTGCTGCGTTGGAAGTCGGCACGATGCAACTTCATTTACCTTCCGGATTCATTATGGAACTGAATAATTGTTATTATGTTCCAGTGCTCAGTCCAAACATTATTTCTGCTTCATGTTTGATGAGGCAAGGCTATGAGTCGAATATCAAGAATAATGGTTGTTCTTTGTATTTGAATGATATGTTTCACGGCTTTGCACCCGTCCAGGACGGGTTATTTATTTTGAATCTTGATGGTGAGTCGGTTTATAACATAAATGTTAAAAGGTTGAAACCAAATGATCTGAATATGACTTACTTTTGGCACTGTCGGCTTGGTCATATAAGTTGGAAACGCATGAAGAAGCTCCATGATGATGGACTCCTAACTTCGTTTGACTTGGAGTCGTTCGAGACATGCGAATCTTGCCTACTCGGCAAAATGACCAAGACACCTTTTGCAAAGAGTTGCGAAAGGGCGTCCGACTTGTTGGGACTAGTACATAGTGATGTATGTGGACCAATGAGCACGACAGCCAGGGGTGGTTATGAGTACTTCATTACCTTCACTGATGATTTGAGTAGGTATGGATATATCTACTTGATGAAGCATAAGTCGAAAGCCTTTGAAAAGTTCAAAGAATTCCAGAATGAAGCACAGAATCAACTCGGCAAGAAAATAAAGTTTCTTCAGTCGGACCGAGGAGGCGAGTACATGAGCCATGAGTTTGATGACCATCTGAAAAGTTGTGGAATAGTTCCTCAACTTACTCTGCCAGGAACACCACAAAGGAATGGTGTTTCGGAAAGGCGGAATCGGACCTTGTTGGACATGGTACGATCAATGATGAGTCGGACAGATCTGCCTTTATCATTTCGGGGTTATTGTCTAGAAACAGCGGCGTTCACACTAAACAAAATACCATCAAAATCGGTAGAGAAGACACCGCATGAGATGTGGACGGGCAAAAGGCCGAGTTTGTCTTTTCTTAAGATTTGGGGTTGTGAAGCTTTTGTCAAGCAACTCCAGTCGGACAAGCTTACAGCCAAGTCGGATAAGTGTATTTTCGTGGGGTATCCGAGGGAAACCTTGGGTTACTACTTCTAGAACCGAGAAGAGGGCAAAGTGTTTGTCGCTCGGAACGGTGTCTTCCTTGAGAAAGAGTTTCTCAGTCGGGGAGTAAGTGGGAGCACGGTGCAACTCGAAGAAATTCGAGAGGAACCGGCTAGTAGCGAGTCGGCAAAAACCTTGGAGGTTGAGCCGGTCGTGGCAGCTGAGCCAGAAGCAGCACCTGTACTACGAAGATCGGCAAGATTACGAAGTGTTCGTGATGTGTTACTGTTAAACAGTGATGAGCCGGCAAATTATTCGGAAGCGATGGTGGGATCTGATTCTGAGTCATGGCTTGGAGCCATGAGATCCGAGTTAAAGTCCATGGATGAAAATCAAGTTTGGAACTTGGTTGATCTGCCAGACGGTGCAAGACCCGTCGAGTGCAAATGGGTCTTTAAGAAGAAAACTGATATGGATGGAAATGTTTCCGTCTATAAAGCACGCCTTGTCGCGAAGGGATTCCGACAAGTTCAAGGAGTTGATTACGACGAGACTTTCTCGCCCGTAGCGATGCTTAAATCAGTTCGGATCATGTTAGCTATAGCAGCCTATTTCGACTATGAGATATGGCAGATGGATGTCAAAACGGCTTTCCTTAACGGAAATTTAACCGAGGACGTGTATATGATACAGCCCGAGGGTTTTGTCGATCCGGCTAATGCTGACAAGGTGTGCAAACTTCAGAAATCCATTTATGGGTTGAAGCAAGCATCTCGGAGTTGGAATATTCGCTTTGATGAGGTAGTCAAATCATTTGGCTTCATCAAGAGTGATCATGATTCTTGTTTGTACAAGAAGTTTAGTGGGAACAAAGTAAATTTTCTAATCTTATATGTGGATGACATATTACTGATTGGAAATGATGTCCAGATGTTGCAAGAAACCAAGGAATCATTGGAAAGGAGTTTCTCAATGAAAGACTTGGGTGAGGCAACATACATCCTCAGAATCCGGATCTATAGAGATAGATTAAGGAGGCTCATTGGATTGAGTCAGAGTACTTATTTGGACAAAGTGTTGAAGAAGTTCAACATGGAATCGTCTAAGAAGGGGTTCTTACCAATGTCCCATGGTGTAAAACTTAGCAAGACTCAGTGTCCTTCGACAACTGATGAGCGAAGTCGGATGAGTGCGATTCCATATGCTTCTGCAGTCGGATCCATCATGTACGCCATGATTTGTACTAGGCCGGATGTTTCCTATGCTCTAAGTGTTGTGAGCAGATACCAGGCTGATCCTGGAGAGATCCACTGGACAGCGGCTAAAAATATCCTAAAGTACTTGAGAAGGACTAAGGATATGTTCTTGGTTTATGGTGGTGAAGATGAACTCAGTGTAAAGGGTTACACGGATGCGAGTTATCTCACCAACTCTGATGATTCTCGCTCGCAATCCGGATACGTGTTTATTTTAAACGGAGGTGCTGTGAGCTGGAAGAGTTCCAAGCAAGAGACTGTGTCAGCGTCTACAACAGAGGCTGGGTATATTGCCGCCTCGGAGGCAGCAAAGGAAGCTGTTTGGATGAGGAATTTCCTCATGGATCTTGGTGTGGTTCAGGGCTCGTCCAATTCGTTGGACGTGTATTGTGACAACAATGGTGCTATTGCACAAGCCAAGGAACCTAGACAACACCAGAAGAACAAGCACATACTCATGCGGTACCACCTGATTCGCCAGTTCGTGGATCAGGGTGATATCAAGTTATGCAAGGTACACACGGATGCAAATATTGCGGATCCGTTGACAAAGCCGTTACCCCAGCCGAAGCATGAGGCGCACCTGAGAGCCATGGGCATTAGATGCTTAGACATGTGATGTCGGAAGATTGACTCTAGTGCAAGTGGGAGACTGTTGGGAATATGCCCTAGAGGCAATCATGTATGATGATATTTCCCATTGTATTCATAAAGATATTAAGTAGTCCTTGTATAAACATCTGATGTGTATCATTGAATATGTGATTCGGTTGTGGAACTATGCATTCATGTTGTTTGTACTAAATATCCTTGGTCATTGAGGTTGTGCTGGACACACAACTTAGATCAATGTGAAAGTTGGCTTCATGACACGGTTCCACTTGTCATGAGAATGGAGATGCTATTCCAACTTACACAGATTCGGCTAAAGAGTTTAGCGAGTCGGATTGACCCATATTGAGGTACAACGAACAAGTTGTCATTTGTATATCTCAATCAATGTAATCCTTAGACCTGAGGTTGTTGCATAGTCCGAGTTGAGGATCACCGACTTAGGTTCTGTCAAACGCTGATCCGTAACTGGGCAGTTATAAAGGCAGGGTTCAGGTCGACTGAGAATCAAGCTGCGTGATGTGAATAACCAAGATGGGATTTTGCCCCTCCACTCGGAGAGATATTCTCTGGGCCCTCTCGTGAGATATGATTCGGAAAGCATGGCCATGCACGACTCGGTTAAGTGTTAACCGAGGCGATCGACTAAGAGTTAGTCGGGTGAATCACTTATCTCGGATCGAGAAGAGAGTCGGACTATTTAAGGGATGACATATATTCGCCTATAGTCTGACAAGGTATATCGTGAGGCAAAAGGGACTCGGACGTAAGTCGCATTGGAAAGGCAAGTCGTCATGACTCTTTGGTACTTGGGAGTCGGCACGTTCTGCTAGGAGCCGCTGCCGACTGATCGATTGTGAGTCGGACTCTAATCGTGTCCAAGTAGCCATGAGCCTGCGGGGTCACACACTTAAGAGCGGGAGCAAGTTCGGATTGGATCCGAATCTGTAATCTGGTTGGGTTGGACCTAAACCAGATTAGGACTGAGTTAGTGAGTTGGACTCACGGTGACTAGTGTTATATGGGCTTTAGTGAATGGGTCGCGCGAGCAGAGCCCATGTTCACTCCCTATATATAGTGGAGCACCTTAACCCAGAAAGGTTAATCGTTGTTCGGTTAGGTCATTCCATGTGTTGGAAACCCTAGCTCCACAGCAGTCCAGCCGCCGTAACGAACCTAGTAGTTCGCCGCCGGCGCTCCTCCTTGTACGTGTGGATACCAGCAGAGGTGTTGTGCGATCAGATCGTGAGGACTTCACTGCATCAACTGACGCGCTTCATCAGTAATCCGCAACTGCGCGTCTAGTGGTAAACCTCGTGGCCTTCTACCTCAGCTAGATCTTGGGATCACCACGTTAGAGGAAAAAGTTTTGTTTTATCTCCGCGTGGCCCAAACAGGGATTACTTTGCTTTAGTCCCACTATGTGGAAAAGGTCTTAAGTCGTTTCGGGTATAGAGACTTCAAGTTTTCTCCTACACCGTATGATCCTAGTGTGTTACTTCGAAAGAATCGAGGAAATGCTAGAGACCAACTGAGATACTCTCAAATTATTGGCTCGCTTATGTATTTAGCTAGTGCCACGAGGCCTGACATCACATTTGTTGTAAGCAAACTCAGTCGATTTGTTTCAAATCCAGGAGATGATCACTGGCATGATCTTGAGAGGGTTATGCGCTATCTAAAAGGCACTACGAGCTATGGCATTCACTATACCGGGTATCCAAGGGTACTAGAGGGTTATAGTGATTGAAATTGGATATCTGATGCTGACGAGATAAAGGCCATGAGTGGATATGTATTCACACTTGCTGGTGGCGCTGTTTCTTGGAAGTCTTGCAAGCAGACCATCTTAACGAGGTTAACTATGGAAGCAGAACTCACAGCATTAGACATGGCCACTGTTGAAGCAGAGTGGCTTCATGAACTCTTGATGAACGTACCTGTGGTTGAAAAACCAATACCCGCAATCCTTATGGACTGCGATAATGAAACTGTGATTTTCAAGGTAAATAGTTCTAAGGATAATATGAAGTCATCAAGACATGTGAAGAGGAGACTAAAATCTGTCAGGAAAATGAGAAACTCTGGAGTTATTGCATTGGATTATATCCAAACATCTAAAAACTTGGCAGATCCCTTCACAAAGGGTCTATCACGCAACGTGATAGAAAATGCATCAAAGGAGATGGGTATGAGACCCACAATTTGAGCTTTTCACAGTGGTAAACCACTCTATGTGATCGGAGATCCTGTGAATTAGAATTGGGAGAGAAGCTGTTGGTTAGCTGAGAGGAAAGTATCCCTACTTTAATGAATACCACTCCATAAAGATGCAATACTTTCCTATTCTGCATGGCAGGTTGATTTATTATCTTAATATGTTCTAAGTGGCTTATCCTAAGGAAAGATGTTGTCCTGCAGAATATCTTTTGAAGAACACACCTATATGAGTCTGACTGTTTAAACATCGCAGTCTATGAGAGTAGGGTGCTCTCTAATAAACTCATGAAAGGTCATGGAGTATGACGCATAAGCTCCATCCGCGGGGAAGTCCCACGGTAGCCTACTATCGGTCAAGACTTTTTGTGAAGCTAGGTTCGCAGCAAACTTGCAGTTCAAGGCATAATCAACTGTACAAGTTGCATACTAGTATAACATAAATCTCTAGGTGGAAGTTCAACTTAACAGTCTCCACTACAGTACCGGTATATAAACAATGTTTTGGAATCAAAGGCAAACTTCATGTGCCTTTGGGATCTGGTGGGGGATTGTTGGAATTTTTGCCTAAATAGGCCCAGCCCATTTATTATATGCCAATAAATTCCTGAAATCCTAGAGGCCCATATGGCCCATTCATGCAAGGCAAGAGCTGGGACAAATGTTTAGTCCCACATTGCTAGTTGAGTGGAAGTTGGACCAGCTTATAAGGAGAGCTCTTCCACCACTTGTACGAGCTTGAGAAGAGAAGACATATACACGCGCGCTCCTCCTCCTCGCTCGCCACGCCTCGCCACGACGCGCGCGCGTCGCGGGTTGCGGGTTGCGGGCCGAGTCGAGCTTTATTTTACCACGCATGAATGGTATGTGAACAGTTGTATAAAAGCTGAAACGTTTTGCTCGAGTGGACTTTTAATACAAGCTAAATGAATACGAACTAAGTGGAGGCTGTCCGGTGGGCTGCGCCTGTTCGCTTCAACTTTTTTCCATTCGTTTCATCTCCTGCGCAGCCTGCTTGCCTTTCCCTCTGTGCCTATATAAGAGAGAGGTCGTGCCTCCTCTCAGACACACTGCCACACATCATCGCATACTCCTTTGAGCCTCTAGTTCCAGAGCACTGCGCTACCTAGATCTTCCCCATCCCGTTTTGCAGCGTGCACCGCGAGCCGGGACAATAGGCCTCCGAGACCCCGCTGCTTCGAGTCCTGTACGGGAGAAGGGCGATAAGGTTTTTGGGGAGCGCTATCGGCGCGACTACTAGCTTCATCCTCGGATAGCGATTGCGTCGACGTCTTCCCCAACGAGGACTTCTTTCCCGACATCAGCACACTCTTCCTCGACGACATGGCTAACGACGGTGCCAACACGAACACCGGTGGTTCCTCTGCTGCTCCTTCCATGTATGTTTTCTTTCTCAATCTTGTTCTGATCGCATCTCAAGATCTACGTCTTGCAGTTTGTTTGGTTATTTGTCTTAATATGTTTTCGCTATTTCACATGATTAGTATTTTCTCTATTATTCTAATAACAGCATTTACTATGGGTAATTCGCTTGGTAAATTGCTCTTTTACTCAACATCGTCAACATCCCTGACCCCTTTCTTCCATAGAAAGGGAGAAAACTCTAGCTCCGAAACATAATCCTCAGGTTCCCTCCTAAAACACAATTCATAACCTTTAAGCTTCACCATTACATCAGTTGTGACATAGTAACCCAGTGCGTCCTGCTTCTTGAGTAAAACCTTAGTATCAAACATAGCAATAGGAATCCAAACAACACCATGTTTCTGCAGGTTAATAGGATCCACATCCAACGTAGTACCCATGAGACCACCAATATCCCACAGCCCCCGGAAAGTACGCAAAGAGTGTGGTACAACTTCAACATGTAACCAGACTTGCTGAAGCTCACACTTATGGGGGACCTCCTATGACCTATATGCAGAAATATTGATCTGAGCATTACTTGAGGGTACCAAAACCTATATCCCATCCACCCTGTCCAGATCTTCGAACGACGGGAAGCTAACTAGGAAGGCACTCTCTCCATAGGGCATAGCCTCCCACTTCCACTGCGGCCTAATAGAACATCTCCTGGCAATCTGGCCATCAACCACTACCGCAGACACTACTTGACCAGAGACTTGCACCAGAGCAACACATGACTGTTCTTGTGCCAAGTGGTCACGAACCACACCATCCGGAATTTGTGTGAACAAGGCTTCCTCATGTCCAATACCAGCCATAACAGGGGTGAGGCGCGACTGCTTCAAAACCGGACATCTCAAAGTAGGGTGAGAAGTTTTATCGCAAATATGAAAATAATGCGCAGCTTTGCAACCTTTAGCGGCATGAGTATTAATCACACACTTCCAACATCTAACAACCTTTTAAAATGGAGGGAGGATTTCACTTTCCTGGCCTCTACACCAACTAGGGATGCACAAAACCATTAAGCAGGAGTACCAGGAATTTTAAACTTGGTTAAGTACCAAGCCTAGTCCTCATGATAAATTGCATGAATACCAGGAAAGCCTGGTCCTCAAGTATAAATAGGAACGTTAATTCTCTTCCGTGAAGATTTAAACTTAGGTGTTGGGTTTGTATATATCTAATCGTAGCTTCATAGTTCATATTGAGATCATGGACTCTAATGCAAAGATACATCTCATAAATTATCATTAGTAGCATCAAAAATTACTTTATTAGGCATGACAAACACAAGGTATCTTAAGCCAAGACAGCACATCTTATGCATTCATTGTTGCTATATTTATCATAAGGTTTCTATGTGCTAAGAGAGGTTGTTCACGATGAGAAATGGTCACATGCCAAGGTATGGATATCACCATTACCAACATTTATATATGACCAAGTCCTATATAATGTCTCCTTTTGAGCGTAGCACACAAGGTATTAGGAGCCAGCAAACAACTAGAGGAACTACAGTGGATGACGGATAAAGAGCTGGGATGTATTCATGGCATCATGGGAATATGAGGCAAACGGGAAGAACCCCTCGGGCAAAGTTAGGTGTACACCATTTTTCTGGCCGAAGCATGTACCGGTATGTTCAGATCTTCGTTGGACAACATCCTTCGAGGCATGTTCTCTCCAGGATAGCATAGGACAACTTGCTGGCACTGCGGCAGAAGTCGACCGCCTAGTTAGTTTCCTTGCTCCTTGTGACAAAGCAACACATAAAATCAACGTATCCATCTAGTCCTTGCTCCCTGCTTTGCTTTCTTCTCTGATCCTACTCATTGTATTGATCGTGTCCCCTTTTGTTGTAGTCATTAGTTGGTTTCTTGTCCCGTTGTATTTATCAAATGAGGTGCCACAAGCTTTGATCTATCATTTGTTGGAACATCGAAGACATGAATCCCGAGAACATGTGTCTAGCTTGCGCTGGGTAATTAAATTTAAGTGTGCGGATGTTTGTGATTTTTTTTACGGAAACTAATAAGGCCAATTTTCTCTCTCCTTAGGGCTTGTTAGGCTAATCCAGTCCCCAAGTGGAATGGAGTGTATTAGAGAGGATTTGCAGAATTTTTAACTTAGATAGGATTTAATCCCTCTCAATCCATGTCATTCCACTTCAAACGATAGCAAGCCAAACGAGGCCTTATCATAAAGTTTTCCCCCAATCATTCTCACAAGTTCAAAGACCTTGTTTCGTATTAGAGTTTTTGTAGGAATTAGAGGGAATAATCCTCTTGGGAATTGGGTGAAACCCCTACCTTCACCCAAACCACTCCAATCTCCGTGGGAGTAGTGTATTATATATTGAGATGAGAAAATATACTACAATTTGAAGAAAAGTGGGGATTTGAGTTTTAGTAAGATTATCCCCTATAATCGCCTCAAACACTCTAGTATCAAACAAGGCTTAATCGAGCTTTGAGTAGACTTACAACATCTCTAGTGGTTCCTGCAAAAGTCAATGCTGCAAGAGATTTTTTTACCCCACAAATCATTTTTATTACAGCGTCCTATAGTATGATTTTTCTGAACATGAAGAAAATGATCCTAGCTCTTTCTTAGTTGGTGAGAGTGGATGTATAATTCAGCCACTTCATATCAAGTCCCCCCTATTGACCTGAATTTGATCCCTATATATAATATCCGGAATCATTCATAGCTTTCCATTATAAAAAGATTCCTGATATGAGATTGCATTTTTCACAAGTCTAACTTTAGCTTCGTAGTGAGATTATGGTCTATAATGCAAAGTTAAATCTAAAAAATTCTCCTCAGTAGCATCAATAAGTTAAAAACAAAGTGCATAGCACAGCTATAATGCATCTCGCTCCATTGGACTCATAAGAACTTAGTCAGGACAAACACAAGGTAGCTTATGCTATTATAACTTCAGAAAGATAGCACATCTTATACATTCATTGCTGCTATATTTAGCATAAGGTTTCTATGTGATAGAGACGTTGTTCACGATGAGAAATGCCAAGGTACGAATATCCACCATTACCAACATTTATATGTGTAGGTACTATATAATATCTCCTTTTAAGCGTAGCACAACATGTATTAGCAGCCAAGAAACAGCTAGATAAACTAGAATGAATGACGAGTAAAGAGCTTGGCTGTCCGTTCATGGTACCATGGGAATATGAGGCAAACGGGAAGACCCCTCAGGCCAAGCCGGGTGTACACCATTTTTCTGGCCAAAGCATGTACGGGCGTGTTCAGTTCCTCTTTGGGAAGCATCCTTGGATGCATGCTCTCTCTAGGATAGTGTAGGAAAACTTGCTGGAACTGCAGTGGAAGTGCACCCTAGTCATTTCCTTGCTCCTTGTGATGAAGCAGCACACGAAATCAACCCGCCTAGTCCCTGCTTCCTGCTTTGCTTTCTTCTCTCATCCTGGTTGGTGTGTTGATCGTATCCCCTTTCATTGTAGTCGTTTGTTGGTTTCTTGTCCCGTGCAACAAGCTTTGATCTATCATCTACTAGAACATCGAAGGCATGAATGCCGTGAACATGTGCCTAGATAGCACTAGGTAATTAAATTTAAGAGTGCGGATGTCAGTGATTTGTTTACGGGAAACTAAAAGGACCAATTTGCTCACTCCTTTAGGGCTTTTTAGGTTAATCCACTCCCCAAGTGGAATGGAGTGGACTGAAAGGATTTGTAGAGATTCTCACTTAGAAAGGATTCAATCCCCCTCAGCCCATTCTAGTCCACTTCAAACTAACAAACCATACACGGCCTTATTAGAAATTTTTTCCCTTTCACGAGCTCAATTTCCTCCCCTCTAATTGGGCTTTGAGTAGACCTAGAGCATCTCTAGCAATTCCCACAATAATCGGTACCGCAAGAGCTTTTCCGGGACACCATAAATCATTTTTACAATATGTCTATCGGTCTAGACAAAACAATGGTGGCCGGAATCATCGAGGAACCATCTATTTGAGCTCGGAAATAAACAATAGATGTGAGGAATCGAACCTTCTTGCCAGAAATCCAAGATTGATGCCTAAAACGGGCCTCCTTGTTGTGGAAACAAGGTCGAGAGGCGGATGTACCAACGACAAGCGGTTAGTGAAAGCTTGAGAGAGTTTATGTTAAACTGCAAACTTTCCCCTGCTATTGGATATATGATGTACCAGTGGCTTGGTTTACAGTTTAGCGCAAAATATTCGTGGTTTGGTCTGTTATGAAAGATCTAACCTAGATAGTTTTGTGTGTGTGCCAAAAACAGTGAAAGAAGATGAGCTTACTCATTAAGTGTGGCTTAATATTCACTCTCCGGCTTGCTCTCGAAACAAGCTAACCCCTCTTAATAAACAAAACCACAAACGGATGAAATAATGCAAAGTGATGAGGAAACTCTCATATATATAATATTAAAGATACGCAAAAATAAAAGGAAAATAAATTTTCCATCGACGACACTGAAGCGAGGCCGATAAGCAACGTAGCTCCATGACGATGCAGCATGACGCCGTCGTCGAGACCAAGAAGGTCAAAGATTTTCACTCGGAATCCGACCCAAAATTTACGCCTTCAAGAAGGTTTCGACATCCACAAACATTGTCGTCGCTGGCGGCAAAGCGCTGAGTTTTCCGCCCTGAGAAACCTTTGCACCACTCTCGGTATCACGGACCGCCTGCTACCCCCGAGTACGGTCTATAGAGAGCGAAATGGGAGCTGCCAATGCCGGAGCGTAATCAACACCAGGGCCCCAAAGCCTGCATCTTGCTACCCACATCATCCAAAGAGACAAGTCATCAGGGCCCCAAAGCCTGCATCTTGCTACCCACATCATCCAAAGAGACAAGTCATCGCCACCTCAACGTCGCTTCCCATTGAGATGCCTGTGCAGTCTACATTACGAGGTCGCCACCCTGGCATGGAAGCTTCGCGCACGTAGCACCATCACACCTGATAAGGTTAAGTTCTTGTATATAGTGCTAATTCATGGATCGATTCTAGAACACACAATATAGATAGATATTAAATATAAAAGTGCATTATGAATAGAAGTGAAATTTTCTACTTTGGTAAAGCTAAAGAAGTCCGGGACCAATGTAGACTACTATTCGACGATGAGTCTGGATCTCTACCATTTTGGTATTTGGTGATCCTAATTCATTCGAGGAAAATAAAGAATGGCGCATGTAAACTAGGGGAGAATCTGTTCGATAAAAAGCTGAGTAGTTGGATTGCTAAATTACTTTTGTATGGGGATCGCTTGGTTCTTATAAACTCGGTGATCACTAGTTTGGCCATGTTCATGCTTTCCTTTCTCGAGGTACCAAAGGGATACACAAAAGATTGGACTTCTTTAGATTATAAGGTTCTTCTGGTAAAGCGATGACTGCAAAAGGATGTACAGACTTATTAAGTGGAACATCATTTGTCGTCCAAAAGATCAAGAAGGGCTTGGAGTGGAGGTTTTCAAAATAAAAATATAAATGTTTACTTAGCAAGAGATCGTTTAAACTTTTAGATGAAAATTTTGTATGGCAAGAACTACTACACAACAAATACCTCCACTCTCATACTTTAGCTCACGTTAAAACAAAACCAACAGACTCACTTATCTATAAAGGTTAATTTGACGAGAGTCAAAGAAGACTTCATCTCTTGTCGATGACGACGAGGCGGCATGCGCTCGGCCAGAGAAGGAGGAAGGCCAAGAATAGGGAGGCGGAGCAGCTCGAGAATTCCGAGGTGCACGACGCGCGTCACCAGAGGACCGGCACGCATCTCGCAACAGCCACGAGAACACGGTAGGGTAGGCATGGTGCCAGTGCCGGGAAGGGAGCACATGGCTGGCCCCTCAGGCGGCAGACGGTGAAGGGTCGCCGGCCGGCTAGGGTCATCGCGGCGGGCGCGGACAGAATGAAATTTGAATCACCACCATACACTCTTCCTCCCATACTGGAGTTCCTCGACGTGTCGAATACATCGCCAATTCAGTCAAGGAACTTGCCCGTCAGCAGGGCCGGCCCTTGTAGGGGTCCAAAAAATTATAATTCAGTCAAGGAACTTGCCCGTCAGAGATACCGACCTCTCCTTAAGATTATCAACTAAACTAAAGAATAAGAAGCACTGCAGGGTATGAAACACCAGAGCAAATAGATTTCCAAAGTAGCCATGCTCTTGGAAAATCACCCAAATTTTTTTGCTCTCCTCATTTTCAGAAGACTCGAAGAGTCATACGACAGTTCTCATCTAGACTACTTTAAATTGTTCTTACAACCATAAAGTTGATGGTTTAATTACAAAGTACTCCCTCCGTTTTAAAATATAAGATGTTTTAGGTTTATGAAGCAAATGTATCTAGACTTTTTTTAGTGTATAGGTTCACTCCAAACCTAAGTAAATCTATACATTAAAAAAAAGTCTACATATATTTTCTTTACAAAACTAAAACATCTTATATTTTAAAACGGATGGAGTAACATGCAATGTGAAATTTGGGCCAACCATTTCCACTCAACCTACCTTATTATTTTTGGGGGATTCGGTAATCCTAACACTTTTGCTATCCTCCTCTACTTCGCCACCGTGATGGTGCTACCTCATCTCCACCATCCTCTTAGCCTCAATATGATTTGCACCACTGCCTCGTCTTATAGTTTCTTCTCTCGTCGCGACAAGGGAAAGACAAATAGGTAGCAGTTGTGCCGTTCTCTTTCGGCCTCTTCTTAAAAACTTCTACAGAAAATAGCACAATTTAATTATGAATTAAGAAAACAAAACACGTGCAGAACAAGCCATGGAGCAATCATTCTTTGATAAACATGACTACAATACGATCCAACCACGTATTTAATTATTCAAGCATGTAAACTTGTGTAGTAAAGTCATGTTCAACCAAACTAGACCAAAAGCATTTCTACAATATATTGTAAACTTGTGTAAACTTGTGTAGTAACGGATGGACAAAACCATTTTTATTGCAGCGTCCGATAGTATGATTTTTCTGAACATGAAGAAAGTGATCCTAGCTCTGGGAAAACCCCTCTCGGAAACCCCCTCGCGTTGCCCCCGCCTGGCGACCGAGGGAAAACCCTAGCGCCGCCGCCTAGCTCCCCTCCTCCTCCTCCCTCCTCTGTTCCTGCTGCCGCCAGAGGGTGCGGCTGGGAAAAGCCTAGACGGCACCGGCGGCGGCGGGGAATCCCTCGCCTCCTTCCCTCTCTCTGTCGGAGTGGGCCGGCTAAAGGGCAGGGACGTGGCGCTGTCGGGCGTCATGGTGTGGCCGCTCCGGTGACGATGCGGCAGAAGGCGGCCTCTTCTCTGAGCAGATCGAAGGCGGTTGGCGGTGGCGGCCTTCCTCTCCCGCGGCTTGGCCCTTGGTTGCGGCGGGCGGGTTGGAGGCGATGCGGTTGGCCGGTGAAAGCAGACGTACCCCTCATCGAGATGCTTATGGATGGTAAGCAAAGGAATAATGTCATCTGTTCCAACGAGATCTTAATCACAGCATGCTGGAGTATCTGGAATCATAGAAATAAGATTATATTTGAAGATCAGATCCTGGATCTTAGTGGATGTTTTAGATTCTTCAAGGAGTCCTTTATCCTTATTATGCATAGAGCTAAGCCTGGGCTTAAGGAGGGCATGCAGGAATGGCTGGATACTTTGTAATTTCATTCTTTGGACTATCTCCCTCTCCATTTTGTAAATACCCATTTTATAAATGAAAAATGACACAGTAGGGGCCTTTCCTACTATTTTTCTGTAAAAAAAATCCGGTCTCCGGGTCAGAGCCGACGATAGCCGCGTTCTCGGACATCGTTTACCTTGATGAAGGCGTCGTTGCTACGAATTTGGCCTCATGCCCAAGGCTCCAGGGAAAACCTTAGATCTGGGATGTCCCGGATCGGACGATGACGACACTTTCGGTGTCATTCACCCTCTTGAGGGCATTGTTTTGGAGCTCGAGATGCTCGGAGGAGGTCTTTTGGTGGTGTGGCGTCTCATCTATCGTGTCGGCGGCTGACGAGGGGTAACCTCAGCAATGTTCATGGTTATGGACTTAGGGTTTCGTGGAAAAGAGAGTGATGGTGATTTCGTCGGCTTAATAGACAAATAAGGGAGGCGATTTACCCAGGATCAGTCCCTCATAGGGAAAACCCTACTCCTCCTTGTCTGCTCATATTATCATTGGATAGTACATACTCGTTGAGTCGACTAGACGCGATCTCTCAGAGAGAGAGAGAGGGGAGGGAGAGAGAGAGAGGGAGAGAGAGAGAGAGAGAGAGGCGTGATGTCTATTGTCTAGATCTATTGTCGGATGTAGCGTGCCCCCTTGTTGGATCCTCCTAACCTTTATATATGGGGTGGCAAGGTCTCGAGTACCAATACAAGTTGGTTACAAGTGTAGAGTTTGTATCTAGTCTAGTCTTCGACTTTCCCTGTCTTGTATTGCCCTGAGTCTATGTCCTTGTAGGCTTCGTATTTGTTGAATCGCCATGGGATTCATGCATCTTGACATATCTTCGGGTGAGCCTTCCATTGGGCCACATCATATATACCAATCATGGGCACCCGAAGGGCCATGCCCATGTCAGTATCCCCTGAGGGTATGTTCGGATGCTTGCATCTGAGCATAAGCTCAAAGTCCTTTTTAATATATCCGGAAGGTGAACTCGAAGATTTCTTCGGATGTGTGAACTTCTCGACTTCCTTGTTTGGCTGTTGCAATGGATGAAGTTGTCTTGCTCTCGAAATGATGTTGGCACTTTCTTCAGGTGCTCCTTATGGGAGTAACCGTTGAGGCTACACTCGGGTAGGCTCAAGGTTATTCTTCATCATTATATCTTTTGTCGACTCTTATTGGAGGATTTCTGTTATTTCTATTGGGTGCGCGGTCAGTGCTCCCAATGGGAGTAGCCCCCGAGGCTACATTCGAATGCTTCCAGTCGAGTGTAGGCTCAAAGTTTGTTTTCTTGAATTCTTCTGTCGACTCCATAGGAGGGTTTTTTTCTATCGGGTGCACGGTCAGTGCTCCCGACGGGAGTAGCCCCCGAGGCTATGTTCGGGTGTTTGAACCAGAGCATAGGCTCAAATGTTTATCATTTGAGGAGGTGCTCAACTTAGGCTTTCTATTTCTTTAATCATCAAAACTGTCGGGTGCGCGGCCAGCGCTCCCGATGGGAGTAGCCTCCGAGGCTATGTTCGGGTGCCTGCACCAGAGCATAGACTCAGATATCTTCATCCGAGGAGGTACTCGACTCGGGTCTTCTTTGCGGATGGAAATATTTTCCTATCTACTCCTGTTGGAGGATTTTTTATCCAGTAGGTGAACTATAAGTTCAATAAGTTTATCATGAGGATTTTGGTATAACGATTCTGGTGCATCCAATGGATCCAGAACCAGTTAATTGCTCTTGAGAAAAAACAACGTGAACCTACATCAAGCTCGAGCCCCTGGACTCGAACCTGGTATATGTTGGCGTAATTCAGCTCGGGCCACAGAGGTTTTATCGAGTACTTAATTTCAGTGTTCCATTTTGGATACCCAACGCGTCCGTCGGGATTTTTCATCGTATCGTACATATGGATAAAATACTGGCAGAGCGCATTCGTGTGCGGTTACCAGGCCTCACATGACAAATCCTGGGGTCTTATCTTCATGTCATGGACACGGCATTCAAACATGTTATCGCGGCGAACGCGATCTAAGAATTTGAGGATTTTGATTACTCCGTAGGAGATTTTTGCTTTTTGTATCGAGTGCGTGAAGATGATATTCATTCGAGGAGGTTCTCTACTCGGGTCTTAATTTTTATCGAGTGAGCATAGGCTCATAAATCTTCTTCATCCGAGGAGATTCTCGACTCGGGTCTTGATTTTTATCGATTGAGCATAGGCTCACAAATCTTCTTCATCCGAGGAGATTCTCAACTCAGGTCTTTATTTTTATCGAGTGAGCATAGGCTCACAAATATTTTTCATCCGAGGAGATTCTTGACTCGGGTCTTGATTTTTATCGAGTGAGTATAGGCTCACAAATCTATCTTCATCCTAGGATATTCTCGGCTCATGTCTTGACATAAATTGACACGAGTGGCGTTTAATCGACTATGTTAGAGGAGCCGGACAAATAGCTCGATGTAGTCGATGTTCTTGTATATTGTAAAAAAATATATGTAATAGTGAAGTAGCTGTATCTTGTAAACAACATTTGCCTTTGAACTTGTTATAATCAATTTCTTGTGTCATTGGACTAGACACTTTTATACTGTAATTCCTTTCAACTTGTTATAATCAATTTCTCGTGCCATTGGACTAGACACTTTTATGCTGTAACGTGAGACCTTTTCGTTAGTCTAACGCCCTTAGTCTCAGTACTTTGCTGACATGTCAATTGGGCTGCAACTGGGTCCGAAGTTCAAGGATTTAATGTTCAGGCATAATCAGCTACTTGGTAAGTCGCGTACAAGGTACTCGAGTGCACGGAGTCGATGACACTTAGGTTATTCGAAGATGGCGCAACCCTCCAGTGTTTAGACTGCAATTAAAATAAACAATTATTGAATCTTGGTAGGGGAAACTTAGTTTTATCTATAGTTGCCATAGATGAAGTCGATGTGGCCGCGGAGCCGAAGAGCGTAGAGGGTTGCCGGAGCCAAAGGCGACAGCGGGTTGTCGTAGTCGAAAATTTATAGTGGGTCGCCGCAGCCGAAAATTTGAGCGGGTCTTGCAGCTGAGTCGGTGGAGATCCCGAGTCGCCGGAGCCGCAGACCGCATTGGGTTGCTTGGAGCCAAAGAATATAGCAGGTTACCGAGGTTGGAGCCGATGCAGCGAACGCATCGACACAGCCCCCGAGTGTAGTTGATGGGTCGTAAGAGCTGATGCGACCGGTCAGTCGGCCCGAGTCGATCAAGCGGTGGGTTGTCTGTGGACGGGAGTCACGCAATGAACATGAAGTCGACGCGGAAGATATGTAGTCGAAGTCCGCGGAGTCATGTGGTGGACAGAGTTAATTTGGCGGCAGACCAGAGACGATGTAGTGGCGGATCTTCAGGTCTCTGTCATCCGGAGTCGACGCGCTGCGGCTCAAACGATGGGTTGAGCGCACGCCCCGACGCTTGCTGTTCCGTCGTTTTACACGTTGCAATTTGAGTGATTAACATCGTAAATATATAAGTCAAATAGTTAGTACACATAATAATAAGAGAAAAATCCTTATTTGATACTACTTCTTAATATGTTTCCTTATTTGACACAAAAAAAATTACTTCTTATTTGGCCATTTGTGTAAATTTTTTTTGCCTCATATGACACCGCCGTCTATTCCGTCAAATGGTTCCGTTAAATTGGTTTTTGTCTGGACGAAAATGTCCCTAGTATAAGAGCATCTCCACTCGGCTACCCAGGACGGCGATCCGGACGCTGAAAATAGGTCCTGACGCCAAAATTTCGCCCAGTCGCGTACCCAGGAACCTGTTTTCGTCCGGATTTGGACCAACTTTGGTCCGGACTACCCAGGATCCTGGATACGTCCTAGGAACATCGGACGAAGCGAATTCGGCGAGTGGACCCGCCCAGTCAGCATATATTCGCTCATATTCATCCAAAGTTCGCCCAAAGTTCACCCATATTCGCCTAAAGTTCGCCCATATAGACCATATTCGTCTAAAGTTCGTCCATATAGACCATATTCGCCCAAAGTTTGCCCAAAATTCGGGCATATTCGTCCAAAGTTCGTCTGTATCGCCCATATTCGCCCAAAGTTTGCACAAAGTTTGTCCATATAGACCATACTCGCCCAAAGTTTGCTCAAAATCTGGGCATATTCGCCCAAAGTTCGTCCGTATCGTCCATATTCACCCAAAGTTCATCCATATAGACCATATTCGCCCAAAATTCGGCCATATTCGCCCAAAGTTCGTCTGTATCACCCATATTCGTCCAAAGTTCACCCATAGTGCGTCCATATCACCCATATTCGCCCAAAGTTCGTCAATATCGACCATATTCGCCCAAAGTTTGCCATATTCGCCCAAAACCGCTTATATTCGTCCAAAGTTTGCTGAAATTTAAAAAATTTAACCAAACACGGGAACTCGCCTGAGTACGCGAGTGGGAAACTCGGCGTACTCAGACCGAAACTTGTTTCGTCCGGCAAAATAAGATCCGGATTTCGTCTGGCAAAATAAGATCCGGATTTCGACCTGGATTCACGCAACGAGTGGAGACGCTCTTATGCTTTAATTCAGACCCTCGGGACCGGTAGCGCGGCCAGCTTGATGTCTGCCAAAACTTGCCAGGGCTACATGAAAGGTTGCAAATGTGTTCACCTGCTGGATGTTGAGCAATAAAGTTCTCCTCTGCCGAGCAGGTTTTTGGTAGAGTCAAGCTGCCAACATGCCGAGAGAAGAAAACTAATCTGACACATACCTGTCAAAGTGCAGTAAAATCAAAGTGAACCACGAACCGTGGTTACGGGAAGAGGCCAAAACTGCTGATACATACGGAGTACATGTAAAAATGCAGCAAAATCAAGGTGAATATCCATGGACACAACCGTGACCTGTTTGCTGGAATGTCTCAGCGGTTTTGGCCTCTTCCCGCCGCCACGGTTGTGTAAATATTCCTGGTTGCTGATAAATATTCCTTAATTGCCCATATGAAAATTATCTTTAGACTTAAGCATGGAAATTATCTGTGTTATAGACGGTACATTCAATTTATCTCCTCTATGGGCTTTCAAAACTCCTTTCTGTGAAATTGTTGTGTTCCACTGCTTTTAAAATCAAAATCTTGTATTAACATGTTTGAGTGGAACACAACAATTTGGTAGTTAACAAGATTGTATTATATTACTGTAATAACAGGTTCGTGAATTTGTGCCAGGATTTAATTTAAATTCTTTTAACAAGGTTGTCTGAGTAGTAATCGCAGCCTGCAGATGTGTAGTCTAGCTAAAATATGGTGTGCGTGTGCGTGTGTGAGGCTGTTTGTTGTTTGCTGCACAAATAATCTAGGTCAAATACAATGGTAGGACTGTCATTGCAACTTCAATTATTTATGTCATCCTAATCGATGCTGCATGCAGAGAAAGAACTGTAATGATGTAGAGCGGTCTGTCTCTTTTTCAGAAAATTTTGTTGCACAAATGTTCTGAACTGGTACTCTTTTTTCCATGGAAGATTCGATCATTGGATTACTTTGGTAGAGTGGTGGATCAGAAAATCTAGGCCCGTAGTCAGCAACATGATCAAGTTGAGGCAGGACGCAAGGGTTATCAATCAATCTGCAACTGTCCATGTCATGTCACCCTCGAAGATCCAGTGGCAAACCTCGGTCTCGCCGGGTTTTCCGCCGACCGCTCTGAACGCCCCATGAGTTGGGCTCCAGTCCGAAGTGTCAAGGTGACAGATGGCCACCCCGCGGTTGATCTTCTGATCCGAGTCAGCGGCCATGATGTCAGCTTGGTATACACGCGCCTTGGGCACCGAGTGGCAGTAGTAGACCAGGTACGGGAACAGGCTCTGGTGACACGACATGATGGACCGCGTCGTCACCTGCTTGCCGCCGCCGTCGATTCGGGTGATGTTGCCGAGCCTGATGTCCCCGCCGCTGCCTTCCGCGGAGGCCGTGCTGCGCACAACAATGTCGTTGCCTAGCATCTCGAGAGCGAAGTCCACAATGTCCTCGGCGGAGGTGGCGCACCGCTTGGTCTCGCCCTTGCTGGGTGCGCGCTCGCACTCGGCCACCGTGGACGCCACCGCCTTTCCCATGGCCGTGTCCAGAGGCACCCCGAATGCCTCGGACACGGCATCCGGTTTGAATGGTATCTTCATGGCAATGTCTCTCGGCAGGAATGACCTGGGTGGCATCTTGTCCCTGATGTCCGGCATCGGCATCCGGTTCCCCGCCACCAGCTCCCGCTCCCTGAAGAACTTGCCTGGCTCTGGTGACCACTTCATCATATTATGCCCGGAAGATGTGGCCAACGTCTCTGCTGCGCCGCCGCCGCCGGAGGAGGTGTTGTGATACTCCTTGAAGTCGACGACGCCGGTCTTGGCGTAGCCCTTGAATGTGGTGTTGTCTCCGGCGTATGCCTTGAACCCAATGTGGTGGTTGGGGTTTGTGCCTTGGCCGTACCCTTTGAAGGCAACGCTGCCCGGATTACCCGAGCCGCCGTAGCTCCGGAACTCCGCGGCCCCACCATTGGCGCCCTTGGCGTAGGAGGTGAAGCTGTCGTCGCCGACATTGGCGTCTTCGCGGTACCCCTTGAACGTGTCCACCCCGGCGTTGCCGCCGGCGCCATAGCTCCGGAACGTGTTCTCGGGCACGTTCCCCTCCACACCGTATCCCGTGAAGGTGTCGGTGGCGCCGTTGGCTGACTCTCCGTAGTTGGCGAAGCCGGAGTTGAGGACGTTGGTCTGGTTGCCGTAGGAGGTGAAGGTCTCCCGCAGGCTGTTGCCGTTTTTGCCGTAGCCAGCGAAGTTGGCCTCCCCGGCGTTGCCCTCCTGGGAGTAGGCGGTGAAGGCGCGGGCCCGGCCATTGGCCCCGGCGTCGTAGTTGGTGAACTTGGAGTCCGGGGCGTTGGTCTCCGCGGCGTAGGAATCGAAGGATCCCGACCCGCCGGTGGCGCCGCCGGCATACGAGGTGAAGTTGGCGGTGACGACGTTGCCGTTGGCCTCGTAGGTGGTGAAGGTGTCGGCCCGACCCGAGGAGTCCCGGGCGTAGCGGCGGAACGAGTCGGCGGCGATGTTGAGGTCTGGGGAATAGTTGCTGAAGCCGTCGGTGCCGGCGCCGGCGCCGGAGCCGTAGTTGGTGAAGTTGGCGTTGCTGCCGTAGATCTTGAATGGGCCGTTGCGGTTCACGATCTGAGAGGACGAGGAGGACGGGCATAGCAGAGAGGCCTTGGAGCAGAGCGTGGGGAGGCGGGCGCGGATGTCGGCGAGGGAGGAGGGGAAGGACGCAGCGTCGGCGGCGGAGAGCGGGGAGAGCTTGGAGACGAAGAAGTCCGGATGGGGGCGGTTGTTGGGCACTTTGCGGTTCCAGTAGCGGATGAAGGCCGCCTTGGCCGTGAACGGGTTGACCGCCGACGAAGCGGCCGCTGAGCCGGCGGCATTGCGTAGCAGAAGCAGCAGGAGGAGGAGGAATGAGAGGCGGGGAGGAGAAGCCATTTGAGGGATGGAGATTTGGGGGTGGGGGTTTGGAAGGGAAAAGGAGATTAATAATACTGGTACTCTACTAGGAAGGAAGAGTGAAGGAAGAGTGGGAGTGGGGATGCAGGAGTGTGAAAATGAGACCGAGAGAGCGAGTGACTTTTTTTTTTTTGTTATAAAGGTAGGTGGCATTAGATACTACTGCCAGCCAAGCGGGACATTCGGCATGTAGTGCTGGCTGCGTTGCCGCGTTTCTTTCGGTTTCTATGATGATCGATCCCTGTCTCTGAATCACTCGATCGGTTTTTTCTCTGAATTCCTCTTTTTTTTGGGTGTTGCGTGCGGAATCGGAGAATGTGGCGTTTCATTGCGAACGGAATTAATGTCCTCTTAGTACTAGGATGATTGGTACCGGAACCCAATAGAGGAAGGAACTGTATTTTTGTCTTGAAAAGGAAAAAAAATGATACTTTCTGTGAAAGTAAGCGGAGGAGTGTGAGGTGGTACTCCCTCTGTTTCAAATTACTCCGCGCGCACGCTTACCTAGGTGGCCTAGTATTCTCTCATTTTTCATCAAAAAATTCTTAGAATTTTTGGTATACGTAGTACATATTTTATACTATCTATTTCAAAAATTCGAGGATTTTTTTGAATGAAAAATGAGGAAGTACTAGTTCACCTACGTAAACGCGCCGGCGGAGTAATTTGAAACAGAGGGAGTATATAGGTAGGGTTACTTTCTATGGCACATTTCTATTAAAACGTTGATGATTTCTGCGGTAGGGTTACGTTCTTGTCTGCGTGTTTTCGTACAGGGCCACATGGTTTGTTTGCTCACTAGGCAGTACTACCTCTAACCATGGCCATGGGGAGATTAATAAGGCTCAGTTCTTTTGACGGCTTCTTCGAAAAGTTATCCTACCCTATCTTTCTAAAAAAGCCGGTTTAAAAAATTACGAGGCTTCTAAAGTGGTTAAGACTAAACTAATTTAAAAGCCTCGATCTTTTTTGAAACCAGCTTCTCTAAGAAGCTGGAATAGGACGGCTTATCGAAGAAGACACCAAAAAAATTAGGCCTAATACTGGTACTCTAGTACTAGTAGGAAAGAAGAGTGGAAGTGGGGATGCATGAGGTTGAAAATGGGACCGACAGAGCGAGTGAGTTCCAGGACGGCAGCAATTGCCATTTGGATTTTGCATATTCGAATTCACTCTGTCCCCACTTTTTTTTTTGTTATTTTACTGCCAAGCGGGACATTCGGCGGGGGAAAGGACAAGCGAAGCTACTCCGTATTGCAGTGGACGATTCTTTTCGGGTGTGTTGGTCTCCAGATCTGGACAATTCTCTTCGCGGAAAATAAAGATTAGGGACAATTCAATATACATCGACAAAATATACTACTCGGACCATCTCCACCGCCCGTCCTAAATCGTAGCTGCAGCACCAGCAGGTCGGCAAGCCCTATACAGAATGCGGTAGGTGGAGATGCTTTGATACAACAGTTGTTAGCTAAATATACTGGGCGAGACGATGGCAGTTGTTGGCCAAAATACTGTAAGGATTGTTTCGTAGCAACGTGTCTAAAAAAACTGGACCCAAAATAAAATGCACAGGCAAATAGTAAAGATATTGCATAGTTCAACAATAATCAAATCTTACAAAATAGAATTATTCATACATAGTTTTAAATAACAAACGAGTTTCACGCAATAATTTAAACCATACTAATAGAATTATACATAGAGAAGAATTCAAATAAATAGCAATCAAACTTGTTCAAGAATTAGGCGGCTTTCCTTTCGGCGCCCCAAATGCTCCATGAGACCATTTTAAAACTCATCATGAATTGTGCATCGCGGATTTCTTAATGCATGGCATTGAAGGCAGCAAACTCGGCTGACACCTGATCTAGTTGAGCTAGAGGTCACTGGTGATCATATGGTTGGTCATCAAACACTGATTTTTTCAGGTTATTCTCAATGATCATGTTGTGCATGATCACACAAAATTTTATAAAAGCTCCCACATATGAGACTCCGGCCAGGTGAGAGCAAGGTATCGAACAATAATAGCAAAACGTCGTTGGAGCATACCAAAAGCCTGCTCGACATCCTTTCGACAAGCCTCCTGACACTGTTCAATGTTGGGGATATGCATAATGGGTATCACCATAGCATAACTCTATTCCGGCTAATCCGAGTGGTCCACAGTTGGTAGAAAGACCTATGTCCTGCTGGGCGGCCAAGTTAGATGGATCTAGAAGGAAGACCCATGCCAGATCAAGGAAGCCTACGCTACCGACATAGCCGAGGCCTTGGAGTACAAGACACAAAAACTAGTTAGCATTAGTGTAGGACTCTATAACCTGTCTAGTATGGACTCTACCTTATAACCCTAGGTTATGACGTCTTATAAGTCGGACCTTTGGGAGCCTTTAAGGCACAACTCAACTCGCACACAGCAAACCATACGATCTATGTAACTCGGTGTGTTGCCATTATGTGTATCACCATAGCATAACTCTATTTCGGCTAACCCGGGTGGCCCACAATTGGTAGAAAGACCTATGTCCTGCTGCGCGGTCAAGTTAGATGGATCTAGAAGGGAGACCCATGCCAGATCAAGAAAGGGTACGCTACCGACATAGACGAAGCCAAGAGACCCATGCCAGATCAAGGAAGGCTACGCTACCGACATAGCCGAAGCCTTGGAGTACGAGACACAAAAACTAGTTAGCATTAGTTTAGGACTCTATAACATGTCTAGTATGGACTCTACCTTATAACCCTAGGTTCTGACGACTTTATAAGTCGGACCTATGGGAGCCTTTAAGACACAACTCAACTCGCACACGGCAGACCATACGATCTATGTAACTCGCTGTGTTGCCATTATGTGTATCACCATAGCATAACTCTATTTTGGCTAACCTGGGTGGCCCACAATTGGTTGAAAGACCTATGTCCTGCTGGGCGGTCAAGTTAGATGGATCTAGAAGGGAGACCCATGCCAGATCAAGAAAGGCTACGCTACCAACATAGACGAAGCCTTTGAGTACAAGACATTGTTCAATGTTGGGGATATGCATAATGGGTATCACCATGGTCTCCCGACACTGTTCAATGTTGGGTATATGCATAATGGGTATCACCATAGCATAACTCTATTCCGGTTAACCCGGGTGGCCCATAGTTGGTAGAAAGACCTATGTCCTGTTGGGCGGCCAAGTTAGATGGATCTAGAAGGAGACCCATGCCAGATCAAGGAAGGCTACGCTACCGACATAGCTGAAGCCTTGGAGTACAAGACACAAAAACTAGTTAGCATTAGTGTAGGACTCTGTAACCTGTCTAGTATGGACTCTACCTTATAACCCTAGGTTCTGGCGTCTTTATAAGTCAGACCTTTGGGAGCCTTTAAGGCACAACTCAACTCGCACACAGCAAACCATGCGATCTATGTAACTCGACGTATTTCCATTATAGTGATTTATAGTAGGAGTAGGATTTCGCCACTTTGTGGGAATGAACCTGGCTAAGATGTGTTACCTTGAACATGCCAACTTGACGTCTTATCCCACCTCTCTCTACACACTCTACATGGCGTACTCGTCGACAGTGGCAGAGCTAGCCATATTGTACACCTCGGGCGATGAACAAAGACGATGGTTGTCGAGTCATTTGCCTAATATTTTAGTGACAAAATCTTCAACGTGTGAGTCAAATTCCCTAGGATCTTTCTCGGCTAAGCCTAGGCAGCTGCCCGGGGTCGCCGAGAGGTAGCTTTGCCACTGCTTGTCGACAATACCATGACAGTTGGCACCCACCATGGGACAAGAGGCTCTTCGAGATCTACACTGGGAGAGGCCCAATATCTTCGTGGAAATTGGTGACAACGTAGGCATCGGGCATGTTCTCTTCCCCGACAATGTTCTGATCGTCCCAATCAGGGACATCCACGTCTTCAACGATGAAACCAGCTCGGGATCAAGCTCCCAGGAAGTCAGACACGCATCAAGGCCTGCATGGACCGCCTTCGGGATGGATATGATCGCGGAAGAATGATTAGGTTTGGATATCTCTATGGAGTTTTCCGGCTTAGATCTCAATAACACAAGACCCACGCAAACCGCCCATGTGTAGGATATAATGGTGGAAGACCAAAGCAGATCCGCTTCGCTCTCCCAAGTGATAGAGAAGCAAAGGCCACACTTCATCAATGCCCTGAGTGTCTTCGATTTGTCAATCTACATCTAGAAGGCCGGGTGAAACCCCATGTGAGTTTCTAGCCAGATGGCTTATGTTGAAAAACAACATAGAGGGAAACTCCAAGCGGGAGGCAGTGTTCCACTTCGTCAAAAGACTCGAATGGTATACACTTCTCCGGCATTCGCTAAAGAGGTGGCAGGTTGCGGGTCTACTCAGTTTCAGCCAAGTAGTTGAGGCTGTTAACAGTTTTGCCGAGGCTGACACCCATGCTCCGGGCACCTGCTCCACCGCTGCCGGAAAAAAAATCAGTTCATTGGCTATGTTACTTCAGGATCAAGATCCAGCTCGAAGCTCGCCATCAATAACTACGACTCAATCCTATATGCACTTTACACCGACATCAGCGACATGAGTTGTGCGAGTGTGCCAACCAACTCAGAAGAAATCGATGCTGACATAAGGGAGATCGAGGAGGAGATGGATCGCGAAGAGCAGAATGAACAAGTTGCCACTTCCCACTAGGTACGTGTGTCCATTGGGAATGTGGTCGGAACACCTCCTCTATAGACAATGCCGGGAGGGCCACCACCACAGGTAAGGATGTTGTAGATCCTACGAATCCGGTAAAGGCGTCATGATAAGATTAGGATGGAATCCGGCTAGGGAAGAGAAACCTACAACTAGCCCCTACATTGATAAGGCTGGGAAGCAGTTCATGCCAACGTCCGCCTTACACATAGCCGTCGCCAAAACACTACTAGAGTAGGATAGATCACCTGCAGCGGTGGATCAAGTCTACGATCTTTTCATCAAGGCTGTCAAGCAATAGGAAAAGGCCGCCCGTCAAAGGACTAAGAACATCAGAGCTTTTCTAGTCTAGCACCAATAACCAACGTAGGGTCAAATCTCTATCTTAGCAAATCAAGGATTTACCTCAAGATGTCGGATCTCGTGGAGGTTCCACGGAACATAGGTAGAGGGAGGCAAGCAACCGGATAGATGTTATCCCCATATACACCGACCATGGAGGGAGAGCTCAACCCCGTCGATCTCCACCACCTCCCCGGCACTCCCAACACCACGAGGAACTATAGCCTCATCACTGCACCAGCATGCCGCCTCCGAGACACCCACAGGGAGGCATCATTATACGCGATAACGGAGCGCTGCAAAGGTACGATGGTGGAGAGCGCGACGCTATTGACGGACGAAGGAGCAAAAACCATCAAGAAGCTCCATGTCCACCAAGCAACCGTGATAGGCACGGTGTCTCCCAAGTTGGAGATAGCAAGAAGGCTAACGCCTCGCCACCATCACCCCCAAGCATCCACCATGGCGTAAATCTCACAGGTCTCACCCCTCGCGCCACAACTCACTTCCCCATGGCGGCAACAAACAGAAACAACAACCGGAGCCATACGATGCATGCCAACGCCTCGATAGGATCCAGGAAGCTCGAGGAGAACCCTACCTAGGGCCACGATGCTTAGGTCTAGTCATTCGAGCAACAAGTTATCTAGAGGCCTCTAGATTGACAAAACTATCAAAGCTTATGATGTAACACCCCGTCCACTGAGCCCGGGGTGTCACTCCTGGCAGCTTAATAGGATATCCAGACTGGCCCCACAAACCAATACTAGTCTTTTCTATGCCCTTTGTCCTCACTCGTGCGCACCCGATACCCACTTCCCGGTCGGTCACCCATACTAGAATTGCCCTAGGCCAAGCACGCTTAACCTTAGAGTTCTTTTCGAATGAGCTTCTGGAAAAGAAGTTGCAACTTATTGGTATGAGTATCCTATGAATCCTATTAAGCCATATGCTGGATCTCACATACACCCATCCTTTAGAAGATCGATGCCCTCATTGATCAAGCACACCTCAGGAACATACCCTCTTGGCACGTGTCTGTGCGTCCAGTGCCGGAACACGAACATGTGCCATGCCGTGTCCACTCCGGGCCACATGCGCCATGCTCCACATGTACCGCCACTAACCCGCACACACCCGTTAAACCGCGAGGTCGGCTCTGATACCACTTGTAACACCCCGTCCACTGGAACCAGGGGGTGTCACTCCTGTTAGCTTAATAGGATATCCAGACCGGCCCCACAGACCAACACTAGTCTTTTCTGCACACTTTGTCCTCACTCGTGCGCACCCGGTATCCACTTCCCGGTCGGTCACCCATCCTAGAATTTCCCTAGGCCAAGCACGCTTAACCTTAGAGTTCTTTTTGAATGAGCTTCCGGAAAATAAGTTGCAACTTGTTGGTATGATTATCCTATCAATTCTATTAAGCCATGTGTTGGATCTCACATATGCTGGCACTACCAGGCTTGCCATATGGTTGCAGGACTACCGCGAAGCGATAGAAATCATAGGGGAAACCCCAATGTGGTTGTTAAGTACCTCCCACTAATGCTCACCAACACTGCCCGCCAATTGATCGATGAGTTGCTGGAGAGATCTATCTGCAACTTGTTGGACATGCATAAAGCGTTCACAAAGAACTTCGAGGGAATGTATAAGCTTCCCTGCACTATTAGTGACCTACAACATTGTGTATAGGAAAAGGATGAATCATCCCAGAACTATCTTTACCGTTAGCTCGATATAAAGAATTCGTGTGCAGGAGTACTGAAGGAGATATGCCCTAGAGGCAAATAGTAAATAGGTTTATTACCATATCTCAAACTAGTCCGATGTAAGGGCATCTCCACCGGGACGACCCATCCGGTCCGAGCGTGTCCTAAGTTGTCCGCGCAACGCGCGGGGCGACCCATCCAGGAAAACGTGTCCGACTCGACCCATCCATGCATCTAATCTGGGGCTCGGTTGCATCGGCCCGGGACGCGTGCGGACAACGCGGGGACTCATCCACTTCCCACCTGTCAACCACCGCTTACCGGCGGCATTGATTCAGACGGTCAGCGGCAACGATTCAGACGCAACCGCGGCAACGATTCAGAGGTGTTGCGCGGAAGGCTGACCGGCGGCAGCCCGCTCATCAATAGCGACGAGATGGCACGCTGACGCCGCCTGTGTTCCCGCGCCGGCATTGATAGCGAAGGAGCGGGATGCTGCGCACGTTCACGGGCGGCTAGGCTATTTAACCTTGATCCCGTAGGTGTTGTCATCGTCACCTCCCACCATCGCAAAACCTAGCCGCCACCACCACCACCATCAACGATGAATACCCCGTCGTGGCTGAAGCAGAGCAAGAACAACCACGAAGCATCTGGCAGCCAACACGCTCGACTGCCAGCCTTCCTCCGCGGCACGTCCTTGCCGCCTCCGCCGCAGCCAGAGGAGTTCTGGAGCCAGTCAGTGGGGGACTACCCGCCACCGCGGGAACACCTTACCCAGCGGTACTACCGCGTCGGGGAGTGGGAGCGCCTGTGGAGGGAGGGTCGCGACATCCAGCACAAGGATGTCTCCATCCCCACCGGATGGCACCTCAACCGGGACCGTGTCTCGTACCACCACCGCCCAAGGAGGGCAGAGGGCTGGCAGAGGAGATCCACCGCCAGATCAGCAACCTCCCCCGGACCCAATGATGGGAGAGGGGTTACCACTCCGAGGCGTACTGGATCAAGTTCCTCGAGTGGGAGCACAAGGTGTGGCGCGCCACCACCATCCGCCGCGACCTGCCGCCCGGGGAGGTCTACCAGATCCCCGACATCAACTCGGACGATGAGGGTGCCCACAACCACTCCGACACCGACCTCGGCAGCGAGGACGGCAACGACGACGACCACGTCGTCGTTGTCAAACAGGAGGCGGCGGACGGTGTCGCCGCGAACCTTCCCCCGGAGTACCGCTAGGTGCTGGCTCGGGGCTACGACGAGGACGTCTTCACTGAGCAGGCCATTGCAGAGAGCGCGCGCGAAGAGGACGCCCCCTTCATCTCACCCGCATGGTGGCGGAGACGAACACCCAGTTGCCTCCACCGCTGCCGCTATCGGGTTGGGCGCCTACGATAGCGCCGCAGGTGGGGATGGAACTGGCGCACCTTCAACACGGTTGGGTGCCGTGGCCTGGGCAGGTGGTCAACCCGTCTGCTCCCGCTACGGCCATCCCGCTACGGCCCTGCCGCCGCCCATCGACCTTGACCCGTAGATGGACGAGGCGGCGCCGGTGCGCGAAGATCAGTACCTAGGGCTAGTAGTAGTTAAATTTCCGTTTTATATATGTTGAATGTAAATTAAGTTCGAATCTTGTCTGTTTTTTAGCACGAACTGTTTGTGTTTGAATTTGAAAAAAAAATGCCTCGCCCAACACGGATAAATGGGTCGCGTCACTGAACGCGACTGACCAGGCTAGATCCTCTATCCAAATCAACTGTTGTCCGACTCAAACAGACAGAAACAAACCGTTTGAGGTGACCGTATGTACGGCCCAGTGAAGATGCCCTAATCGCCTTCGTGTCTCAAGCAGCATGTGATGTCCGCGGCACTTCATGCCTCTGCTTTTTTTTTTTTCTTGCAAGTCATGTATGAGTAGGGGTGCTTCTGCGTACGGAAAGTCAGCTTAGCTGATGTTGTTGCCATAACCGTCGCTTGGTCTTCCTCAGGTTACTGATTATTTCCTTGTGGTGCACAAGCACAAATTGGTCTCTACTATTTTTTAAGACCCTCCAATTATCATGTGATGACTTTTTCCTTTCCTTTTTTTTTCTATCCGCGCGCAATAGCTATACCAATCTGATCTGTTCCTACTCCCTCCGGTCCATATTAATTGACTCACATTTATTTAGATTTGGATGAATCGAGTCACTATTTAGTATATAGATTTATTTAAATTTTAACAAATATGAGTCAATTAATATGGGTCGGAGGGAGTATTTTTTTCTATCCGCGCGCAATAGAATAAGACCTCTCCTCCTTATTTGATTGCTGAAACAGATCTGTATATCGGTGGTCAATGCAAATTGTGCTACTGTATAACAAATCAATCCAATCCGATTTTTTTCTTTTCCCTTTTTTTTATTCGATTTCCTGCCTAGCCCAACCACTGTTTCCTTAATTGCAGACCGATCCCAAGTAGTAGAACACGACTCAGTCTCACGCCCGGAACGGTGCCCAACGAAATCTGATACCATGGAATCCAATCAGCACTTTCCTTTTCTCTGTACTGATCCGAATTCAATTTCTCTCCAATTGAACCAACACGATGCAAATCGCAGCCAAAAATCTCACGTACCAAGCAATTTGATTTTTCTTTATGTTTTCTTTTAGCACTGTCAACACTCCACGCAAAGGGAATCGATCTGCAGTACCAACCAATCAACTTGCCGATAGCCGAAACTCCAGCTCTTTGCCGTGATCAACGTGGCACTCTGATACCAAGATGATGAAGACTGTTTGGCCTGATGGACGAGTGTGGAATAAAGTCAATGGAGCCGAAGCAGATATGTTCGCTTCCTGATCGTCAAGTTGCTGCTTGGTGAAGAGAGAGCCGCCAAATCCATGGCTCCAGTGTCCAGATTCCGCATGGATGGCGTCGATTGACAAAGGTTAACCTCGACAATGCTCATGGTTATGGACTTAGGGTTTCATGAAAAAGAGAGAGCTGATGATTTCGTCAGCTTAGCAGACAAACAAAGAAGGCGATTTACCCAAGTTCAGACCCTCATAGAGGAAACCCTACTCCTACTTGTCTGCTCGTATTATCATTGGAGAGTACAAAATCATTGAGTCGACTAGACGTGATCGATCTTGCAGAGAGAGAGAGAGAGAGAGAGAGAGTCTAGATCTATTGTCGGGTGCAGCGTGCCCCCCTAGTTGCACCCTCCTAGCCTTTATATATGAAGAGACTATGTCTTGGATACCAATACGAGTTGGTTACAAGTGTAGAGTTTGTATCTAGTCTATTCTTCGACTTTTCCTGTCTTGTATCGCCAGGAGTATGTGTCCTTGTAGGCTTTGTATTTATCGAATCGTCATGAGCTTCATGAATCTTGACATATCTTCGGGTGAGCGTTCCATTGGGCCACACCATATATACGAATGATGGGCACCCGAAGGGCCATGTCCATGCCAACGGCGGTGGGTCTCAATTGCGTGGTGCAGTGGGGTCTCGGCGATAGGCGTGCTGATGTCCTCGCATAGGGTGGAGGCACGGTTTGGCGTCATGGTGGCGTCGGCAGCATGACCGGCAAAGTTCATGTGGATCTTAATCGTGAAGACTGTTCTGAGGTTCGATGGCGGTGACGGCTTCTGTGACATGCACACAAGGTGCTCGCTAAGAGTCAGCTAATCCGGATATACGCTCTCGTCTCGCCTAGAGGGCGCCTCGGGGTACGCGATTATTCCCGGTTACTAGCTGGTGGGGTGTCTTCGTTGTCTTTCTGGGCATAGAGCGGCCCCATTGACACGATTTTCCTCCATTGTCTAGTTTGTAGGTGTCGTGTGGTGGCTTCGGGTTTGGTGATGTATGTTCTTTGTTGTTTCTTTTTAATAGTTCAATAAAGGTCGTATGCATCTTTTCGATGCATAGGCCGGGGGTCGCACCCTCCATTTCGAGAAAAAATGATCCTAGCTCTTTCTTTTTGCCCCCTTCCCCAACCCTAAACTTCCCCCGCCCCTTGTCCTCTTGGTCGCCGCTGCTGCCGATGCCGGCGGTGGTGACGACGCCCATCTCGTCGATCTAACGGTGGGAAGGGAAGGTGTTTGAGGCGGCGCTGCATGGGGTAGGTGGAGCGTCGGCGAAGGGCACTGGGCAGTGCGGCTAGGTGGCCGGTGTCTGAGGCACTCCGATGGAGAGGCGACGGGGAGGCGGCGGTGTGTCGCCGGAAGGCGCGTGATTTGGGCCTCGATCCCAATCTAGACTACGATCTGGGCATGCCCCTGAGATTGGATCTTGATCCAGGGCGAAGGGACTTGCTTGGGCTTCGTCGGTGGGTGCTGGCGGTGGTCTCGGTCACGCTGGCTATCTTGTAGACAAGTTCTTGTCGTCCCCTCCTATGTTGCGCTCTCCTGCAGGATGGTGACTGGCGGCGTGGGGGCTACGAGTCTTGCGAATAAAGGTGGCTATCCTCAGGTCCTACCGCGCCAAGACAAAGATCTGTTGTTTGCATGTCCTTGTTGTTCTGGTCTGGAATGACGTGTTTCGGAAGGCTCCGTCGGTGAACTCTCATGGGCGACTATGCCTGGATATTGCTGGATCGGAAGGAATTCAATCGTGCACACCTATATTTTTCTAGCCCTTTGGTTTCAGAGAGAGTGTTGTGAAGCTCTGATATCTGTTCCCATCATGTGTCATATTTTCGACGATCCATGGTGATGTCTGATGCAGAGAATGTCATAAAAGCAGAGACATGAGGGCTAGCGATGGTGATTTGAGTCTTCTGGTGTTGTTGAGATGGCTTGGTGATCTATTACTTGCAGCAGTGACTGTTAGTAGGGACGGCAGCACAGGAGAGGTTCACAATCTTATCTTGTATGGTGAAAATTCAAGGGCTGGCCTTAATTGGTTGTGTCTGGCAATGGCCTTGTTGAAGGCGTTGTTTTGTGAGCGTGGACTTTCTCTGGAATTAAAACCTATGATCGATGATCAGGGCGATGACGACGCTTGTGCATTGTTCCATTTGTGGAGGCATCGATTTTGGAGAGGATGGATTTATGGTGCTATCTTGGTGGTGGTTGGTCGCTGTTATAAGGTATAGATAGTTGTAGCGGGACTTTTTTCTGTAATTATTTTTTATTTTTTTGACTGTGTGCATCCGTAATGCCAATAGGGTAATGCATTGTTGTAGAGGCTGGGTGTAATTGATATCTCATGATATTAATATTATTGAAGTGTATAAGTGGATTGCACTAGCCCTTTCCATCAGTTCGGACTTTTGGTTACGTTGGCTAGTGCATGAAGCTTGACATGGTATCAGAGCCTAAGGTCTCGAGTTTGAGTCCTGGCTTTCACAATTTATCCTAAAATTGCTGTAGACCCCTCTGTGTCCATGTATAGGCCTCTTGAGTCATACGTGAGTTTCGCGCGCCGTTGCTCTCTTCTGGTTGCACGTGCTGATTTCTCCCCGTCACACATGAGAGGGGGTGTTGAAGTGTATAAGTGGATTGCACTAGCCCTTTCCATCAGTTCGGACTTTTGGTTACGTTGGCTAGTGCATGAAGCTTGACAAATATATGCTCCTTTCCAAAAAAAAAAGATCAGCCACTTCAGGTCAATTCCCCCAGTTGACATGTGAATTTGGTTCCTATATATAATATCGGGAGTCATTCATAGTTTTCCATTATAAAAAGATTCATGATATGAGATTGAATTTTTCACAAGTCTAACTTTAGCTTCTTAGTGATATTATGGACTCTAATGCTAAGTTGCATCTCATAAATTCTCCTTAGTAGCATCAATGATGCCGCCCAACACATGGCGTTCACCATTGGTCCACATCATGATATGCCAAATATCCCAATCAAGGTGAACTCCTTCCATCTTTTGCCTTCCCTTGGTCATTACTTGAATGGGATCCTACTTGAGCCAACTATCAATTGTATGACTAGGTCCATGACCGTGATGCCAAGCGGATGCGACAAGGATGAACCAGGAGCCAAGACCCCTAAGCATGAGGCCTGGAAGAGAAGACGCAAGAGGTTGCTAAAGCCAGACCGGAGTCTCCGGCCCTCACACCGGAGTCTCCGGCCTACACCGGAGTTTTCGGACCGTCCTCCGGTCCGGACCCAGGAACCAATCCCGGGACAGCCAGAAGCCCCCTCCGGAGACGACACCGGAGATTGACCGGAGTCTCCGGACCCAACATCGGAGTCTCCGGCCTGCTCGACGCCAGGCATGTTAAGGTCTTTTGGGCCTGGCCCATGTAACGCCCAGAACTCCCTGTTTATGTCTATTTTGCCCCTAGCTCGTGGCTGGCCTATATATATGCCCCCACCCCCATATGTAAACCCTAGGATGGAATAGATGATGAGTTGAGACTCATGGCTTAGGCCAAACCCTAGATGGGAACCCCCTATCATTAGATTATCTATGAGTTGTATCAAGGCCTTCTTAATTGAAGTCGTCAAGGCGCTCTTCTAGTTCTTGATCTCTCCCATGTATGGATTCTAGTAGTGCTAGGTCTCTCCCCTTTGGGATTCTACTTGGTTGCTACTCTCTTCCTACGTGTGATTCTATCAAGAGCTTGCCAATCTCTCGCAAGGGATTCTACCTTTGGTCTCTCCCTTTGTAATTCTATTGGGTTGGTGGTTCGGGCCAACGAGAGCAAACCGATTTGGGTGTGGTGTGCGTTTGTATCTTCGATTTCCCTCTCGTGTTCATCGTGTTCTTCGCTCTCCTCCCCCAAATCCCCTCGAATCTATGAAGATCGGGCCACAAAAGTGGTTGTAAGCCACATCAATCAATAAGTTAAAGAAGTGTATAGCAGAGGTGTAATGCATCTTGCTCCATTGGACTCGTAAGAAGCAACATTAGGCAGGACAAACACAAGATAGCTTAAGAAGTTATAACTTCAGCAAGATAGCACATCTTAAATTCATTGCTGCTATATTTATCATAAGGTTTCTATGTGCTAGAGAGGTTGTTCACGATGAGAAATGGTTAAATGCGAAGGTACGAATCTCTGCTATTACCAACATTTATCTGCCTAGGTCCTATATAATGTCTCCATTCGAGCGTAGCACAACAGGTATTAGCAGCCAAGAAACAGCTAGATAAACTAGAATGAGTGACAAGTGCTTGGGCGTCCGTTCATGGTACCATGGGAATATGAGGCAAAAGGGAAGAATCCCTCAGGCCAAGCCGGGTGTACACCATTTTTCTGGCCTAAGCATGTACGTGCTTTGTTTTTGGGACAGCATCCTTCAATGAATAATCACTCCAGGATAGGGTAGGACAACTTGCTTGCACTGGAGCCCTCCGCCTAGTCCGGCCTCCCTGCATTATTTTCAAACGAAGTGCAACATGATTTAGTCTATACTCTGCTGAAATATCAGATGCATGAATGCCGAGAAGAGGTTTCTGGCGCTGCGTAATAAACTAAAAAAATACCAATTTTGATCACTCTTTTATCGGGAAGTGTTACCCTGACGTTTTATCGAGTTCGAATTCTTCCCTTCTGATAAAGCACTGGGTAGACTTATTGTACTTTGGTGTTACACTATTTTTCAATCGCCAGCTCGTCCATAGAGAGAAGTTTTTTATCAGAGTAAATAAAAGCTACCAAATATTTCGGCTCATTCTACACTAACCAGGTCTTTCCGATTTTTTCTGGCAGTCAGATGTTGTCCGAGGAGGACACACGTCACCATCGCAGTGGAGCCCCTATCCCGGGAGACAGGCCGACCGCGGGGTCAGGCACGGAAATTCCCCCCGTGGGCCTCACGCGTGCATCCATGTCATGCCTCGAGTCGCTGGCCGATGGACCGTGTGCTCGCCCTGGGCTTGGGTCATCAACTGCATGCAGGAGCGCCCTTTGTGAGTGGCGTCTAGAGCGCGGGAGAGCTCCGCACCCGCTAGGTGGTGGGTTCCGGCACGGTTCGAGCTAGCGTCTACATGTCATGGACGTGCGCGGGTCCTCGTGGTGAGATCGTGTGATGGGTCCTGTTCGCAAGGGAGAAGGCCTCTTAAATACGATATTAGCTCTGGCACCAACTAGCTTGGTGTCTCCATGTCGTGGACGTGTGTGGTTTTCTGCGGCGAGATTGTGTGGTGGGTGCCCTTTATGCGGGAGAAGCGCTCTCACATACGATACTGCCTCAACGATATGATCACGGACGACATGTCGCGCGCTTACCACCTTGTTGTCGCACCAACGAGCATCGTCTAGATTTCTAACACCCGTCGCATGTCATCATGTATATATGCTTCTAAATAGTTGAGAGAAACTATATGGTTCGCACCAAACAGGGATACTACCTCCAGATCCCGATACCTCCCGGGTTGTCCGCGCAGATAGCTCCGGAGGTCCCCCAACCCTAGCCACCACCCCCTCGAAGGTGTGTTATCCTGGCCGTTGCCATCGCCGATCCTAGCGGTGGTGGTGGCGCCCGGCCGTCTAAGATGGGTGGGAGGAGAGGCGCTTCCTGGCGGCCAATCCTACGTGCAGAGGGCGGCTGTTTTGGGGGCGTGGGGGCAACGCCATCTATGTGTGCGCTCGAGGTAGAGGAGGGGGCGAGGCTGTGGAGCAGACCATGGCGGCGTGGTGGCGGCCAGGCACGACATGGAGTGTTGGCGATGTCTGTGTGGGGCATGCTGATCTGGATCCGTTCCGGGCTGGCCACGAGGCATGTCGGAGCTAGGCATCGGGATACCGGGGCGACGCTCAGTCCTCGTGCTGCTAGCAGATCCCTAGTGGCGGCGGTGCGACCGGGTCGTGCAGCTGCCTACCGATGATCTGCTCTATGTTTGGCAGCCAGACGCTCTCCGTTCGGCTTTTGGTTGTTGCGCCTCCTTCTCGGCTGCAGACCGGTAGCGTCGGTGCTGCTGGTGCGGTTTTCAATAAAGGTGGGCTAGTGCGGTTTTCAATAAAGGTGGTGTGTCCTATGGTTTCTCTTGTACAAAGATGGAGACCTTCCTGAGGCCGGTCCTTCTTGATTTGGCCGGAGTGTTGAGTTCCGGAAGGCTCCGCCGGCGAATGTAACAGTGCACTTTATGCCTAGAGTTTGCTGGATATGGTGGTATTTGGTCGTGAGCACCCATGCTTTTATTACGACCCTTTGGTTCTGGAGGGAGCGGCGCGAAGCTCTGTTCTGTGTTGCCAGCACATTCTGTTTAATGGTGAAATCAGAGGTGGAGAATATCATAAAGGCTGAATTAGAGGACTAGCAATGGAGGTTCGAGTCTCTGTGTTGTTGAAGGACTTGCTTGGTGTTCTGGTTTCGCGGTAGCAGTATGATAGTGGGGGCGGAAACACAGGTGAAGTTCAGAGTCTTATCTTTCATGATGAAAATCCAAGGTCTAGCCTTAATTGGTTGTGCTTGGCAATGGCCTTGTTAAATGCATTGTTTTGAGAGTGTGGACTATCTTCAGGGTGAAAACCTAAGATCTTATGATCGGGCGACGATGGTGTTTGTGCACTGTTCCATTCTTGAAGGCGTCGCTTTTTGAGAGCCTAGAATTCAGGTGTTGTCTTGGTGGTGGATGTATTATTGCTGCTAGAGCTAGAATACAATAGCGGGATTTTTATTTCATAGTTTTCTTTTTCTTTTTTTTTTGGCTATGTGCTTCCATATTTCTATTAGGGTATTGCGTTATTGTAAAGGCTGGGTATAATTGGTATCTCTCGATATTAATATAGGCTCTCCAAAAAAATTTAAATAGATTCTCTCTCCACAAACCAAAAGCATCATCGAACATCATGTCCTCTTGTACCCTTGTTGTGCAGCATCGTTGCCTCCGTCATGGTTGCTTGCAGTTCAGCATGTACGATCATCGTTTGCCAGGCCTCCCCTTAGATAATGTGCCTGATGCCACCGGGGAAGATCGATGTAGGTGTACCTATCTTCTTCAACAGTTTAGTTTATAGATATATATAAATCTAAACAAATCCAAGTCACTTATTTCCAAACAAAGGGAGTAACTGACAAATAACTCGGGCTAAATATGCCGCAAATGGACATTAGGGTGTACGAGGGGCCTTTTACTTTGTTGAGAACACAATGACCAATGAACCCAAGGTTGGTGTTCGTCGGAGTGGCTTCATCCTCTGTTTTTTTATAAGAATGGTCACGATGGGTGGTATTATATACAACTATCATGCATATGATACTACTAGATTATACTATCTTCGTATGCATAGTATAATGTAGTACAATCATAGTCTCATGATATTTATTGACTCGTAGAATCTCAATGAATTTTTTTGTACAGATTTGTTTGATATTAAATTTTCTTCTCATATGTGCTATTATACTATTATACGATAACTATTTATGATACCATTTTCATCCCTCTTCATGAATAGTAGTGCAAACAGCTTTTTGCATGCATAGAATGCATGATACCACATATGGTACTCACATTATGAGTAATCTAAAGAGTTGCTTTACTAAACTCAAAAGTTAGTATCACGATGATATAATTAAAGAGAGCTTACATCCAACCTCTTTGTGGCTAGGATGCACACAGCCAAAAGAAACAAAAGAGAAAACACAAAGATATGTATAACAAGAGAACATGTAGTTCTCTAAAGCGACTAAGGCAACAGATGGGACCATGCTACCATCGTGTGGAATAAATATATCCCTCATTCGGTTGCTCCAAAAATGTACACACCTTCATTAACATGTCTATACTCTCCATGCCATTTAGAGGCGACCATGAATGGAACACGTGATACACCCATAAATAACCAAAAAAATAGAAATCGAACTTGCCATTAAAAACCATATCGTTTCTATACAACCAAACCGACCTATTACAGCAAGCTCTCCCGCCCTAATGAGAATTTTACCCTTAAGTTCTATTCCACGTAATCAGTTGCCCAAAATATTTGCAACACTACTTGGTGAGTACAAGTATTAAGCCACTTGGATGATTGATAATGCAAAACAAGCTAACTTACACCAAAAGACTAATGGCTTAACTGTCTCATAAAAGTGACAAATTTGCACCGTAAAGATCCATGCCGGTTGCGTTCTAGCAGGTATTTTTTGTAAGGATCACACATTTGCGAAGGCATCATCCAAATATTTTAATTTTAAGAGGTAGTTCATTTTCAGATTTTTTTTTCATTATTATCGACTGGCGCTTCTGAATGGATAAGCACTCTATATATGGAATCAACTGAAAATTTACCATTCTCCATGAAATTTATTAGTCCGTTGCGACAATGCCAACCAACCCACACATATCCCATGCCACATGTCTGTTATCAAGAATCACATCTAAAATTCACTCGGTGGAGATTCCTCCATAACTATAGCGATTGTATCACTGTTGTGACTAATAATATTGTACAAAGATAGGTACTATTCTCTGGGGGCGGTATCATCTGGAAAATCTAGATATTGGTTGTATCACCTAGACACTTATCTTTTGAGAACCGATATTTCAATCCATCTGTGATATTACAAAATTCAAAACAGAAAAAATATTTCTTTGTTATTATTAGACCAGCCCACAAGCGTGAGTCACCCGATTTCCACTACACGTGTGACAACACCCTTTGAGCCAATGTACTTCCTTCTCATAAGGGTTTGCCAAACCCACACCTCACTAATAAGCTTGAAAAATCATTTACCATGGAGGTCCGTGTTTTAACTCCAACGTCATGAATAGCGAGAACTCCCCCCAGTCTTTCGAGCGACAAACCACATCTCATCTAACTAGTCTGTACTTTTTTTACCACTATCTCCTTGTCATAAAAATCTCGATCGGAAATAGTCTAATGTTCGTAAGAATGTTTTGGAAATTGGAAGAAATATATCATATACAACAACATACTACTTAGTGTTGAATTAATGAGTGTGAATCTTCCCTCAAGAGATTGTAACTTCCTTTCTAGTTGATTAGCCTTTTTTGAAGACGATCTTAGATTTGTTTCCCAGTATTTTTAAGTCGGCCAATAATGAATTGTAATACCCAAATTTCTTTGACGCCAGCCTGCTCCTCGGCTTCCTCGGCTGTGGAATCCGTCCCCGAGGTGCCCCGTGAATCAGCAGCCTTGCCGTCCTCCAGTTCATCGGTACCGAAGGCCATCAGTGGCGATGTTTCTGGCCGCGCGGCCTTGCCCCCCACCCCTATGTCTTCTGCGGGGTGAGAGTGGCCCTTGAGGTCGTGGTGCGCGTAGGTTGGTGGGAGGTGGTTTCATGGCCGTCCTCGGTGTGTCTTCCCGACGGGATGCTGCAAGATCCGGTCATGTTGGTTGAGGGGCTAGGGTTTCTGTCGCTGCTAACGGCTACCTCGGGGGCTCTGTATCTGTCGAGGTGCCCCTTCCTCCTGGTGCTGCGTTGTCGGATCCTAGATTTCGTTGGGCTGATTCTTTGAGCTCCTTTGAGGACGACGACAATGAAGAGTTCGTCCCACATTCGTCACTGGCTTCCACCAAATGTGTTGTTCCCGGATCCCTACACGGCACCGTTGATGTGTACCATGGTGGGAAGGCGCCAGCAGAGCTCTACGACAGTTTCTCTCCTGCTTTTGCGGCTCTTGGTGATCAGCAATGGTGGGTGAAGGTGGGTCGGGGCGACCACCCCGGTCGCGAGCCATCGTCATTTCATCGCAAGCAAGGTCTTGAGCATAGCCTCGCCTTCAAGTGATGAGCTCGAGGGATATGCTTCTGGTGCCCCGAGCGTGGCCACCAGGTCAGCTCATGTCGTGATCCTTTCAGATGCATACGTTGTCGTCATCCTAGTCACTGGGAGCGTTTCTGTCATGTGTGCTTTCCTGCCACTCGTTCTTGCTCTCCGGTTACTCATGCTCGTTCTCCGGATGCTCGTGCTCCTTTCCAGTGGAGCCACTCTCCGTCCGCTCAGCCTTGCCGTCCCTCGTCGTCCCGAAGTTGGGCTGAGGTCGTGTCCCACTCATCGTTGCGTGCAGATGTGCCACCAAGTACCTCTCCTAGGTTTTGCGAGGAGTTCAAAGTAAATGCCAGTTTGGACTCCCTATTTCAGTCCAAGGTTGTGTTGATGCGCTTGGAGCTTCTTCAGTTGGTTGACGTCCGCATCGAGGAGGCATCTCGCCCCCTTCGCGAGGAGGTGGCAACGCTTAGGCATTTGTTTGCACGCAATGGTTTTTCTTTAGAGTTGACAGAGGCTCATGCTTTGGTTCCGCCTGACTCTGTTGAACAGAAGTTGTCCGTGGTTCAGGAAGAACATCTCTACGGTTGTTTCTCTCCTTGTGCCAGTCCCTTCTCATTGTCGCAACTTGATGTTGTTACAATTGCGACAAGAAGATAACGAAGAACGAAAACGAAAAACACAGCAAGAGGACACAGATTTAACGTGGAAAAACCTCTCCAACAAAGAGAGGAAAAAACCACGGCGCCAGCCAGCGAAACTTCACTATATCGAGGAGTGTTTACAAACGCCGGAGATTTCACAGATGCAACTCATCCCAACCGGCGGCTTACAAGGGGTTTATATATCAGTGGAAACCTAGGTCTTCGACGATCCGTACCGTACCGCGGGGGGACATTACGGTGTGGCCCAACTTCAAACTCGTTACACTCGGCCCAAGCCTCCGGCGACGGGCCTCGCTCCACTCGTCAGAAGTTAGCCTATACTTTGTAGAATTTGGATCAACATATAACAAACTCCACCTTGAGACAAATTCCTCCTTGTAGCATCAACAGCAACCATCTCCCTGAACAAACAAAGCAAATACTTTCGGCGCCAATAGCCACTTGGGCTAATCAGTTAAACCAACTAAGTTCGAGCAAAGCTCAAACTTAGCAACAGGAACAGGTTTAGTCATCATATCAGCAGGATTATCATGAGTGCTGATCTTGCATACCTTTAATTTACCTTGAGCAACAATGTCTCTAACAAAATGGTACTTGACATCAATGTGCTTAGTTCTCTCATGGAACATCTGATCTTTTGTAAGGTATATGGCACTTTGACTGTAACAAAACAAAGTAATGCAAGAATCATCTCCACAAAGCTCAGCAAACAAACCTTTCAACCAAACAGATTCTTTGCAAGCTTCAGCAATAGCCATGTATTCAGCTTCAGTAGTAGATTGTGCAACAACAGCCTGCAATGTAGCCTTCCAGCTAACGGCACAACCACCAACATTAAGCACATAACCTGTGAGGGATCTTCTCTTATCCAAATCGGCAGCAAAATCTGAATCCACATAGCCAACGAGTCCCTCACTGGTCCTGCCAAACTTCAAACAAGCATTGGAAGTGCTAAGAAGGTACCTGAAAACCCACTGAACAGCCTTCCAATGTTCTTTACCAGGATTAGCCATGTATCTACTTATCAAACTCATAGCATATGATAAATCAGGACGAGAACAAACCATGGCATACATCAAAGAACCAACAACACTAGAATATGGCACCTTTGACATGTACTCAAACTCTTCATCGGTAGTAGGACATTGAGAAACTGGCAATTTAAAATGAGGAGCAATAGGAGTACTAACTGAGTTGGCACCATCCATATTAAAACGATGAAGAACTTTCTTAATGTAACTTTGCTGACTAAGAAATAACAAACCAGATTTTCTATCTCGGGTAATCTCCATACCTAAGATCTTCTTAGCAGCACCAAGATCCTTCATCTCAAACTCACTACTTAGGTGTGCCTTCAAAGTAGTGATTTCTTTCATGCCCTTGGCAGCAATTAACATATCATCAACATATAGCAGCAAGTATATAGGTGACCCATCAACAAACTTGATATAAACACAACTATCATATTTAGACCTCTCAAAACCATGTGAGATCATAAATGAATCAAACCTTTTATACCACTGTCTTGGAGATTGCTTTAAGCCATAAAGATACTTCTTTAATTTGCACACAAAATCCTCTTTACCAGGCACTATGAACCCTTCTGGTTGGTCCATGTATATTTCCTCATCAAGCTCTCCATGCAGAAAAGCAGTCTTGACATCTAACTGCTCAAGCTCAAGATCACGCATAGCCACAATACTAAAGAAAGTACGAATAGAACTATGCTTCACAACTGGAGAGAACACATCATTGTAATCAATACCTGGAATCTGGCTGAACCCTTTTGCTACTAACCTTGCCTTGTACCTTGAAGGCTCTTTGGGAGATAGACCTTCCTTTTTCTTGAAGATCCACTTGCAGCGGACCGCCTTCTTTTGTTTAGGCAAGCGCACAACATCCCATGTGCCATTTTTCTCAAGCGATTGCATCTCTTCTTGCATAGCAGAAACCCACTTCTCGCGGTCAACGGATGCAATGGCTTCATTATATGTAGCAGGTTCAGAATCGTTCTCCACCTGTTCAGCACAACTCAAAGCATAATGTACAAGATTACACTCTTCAATTAAACGAGGACGAGGACCACAGTTACGCCTCGGTCTATCAGCAGCAATGGACTCATGTGGCTGCTGCAAAACAGTAGGTGAGTGCTGAACAACAATATCATCAATGTTTTCCTCATGTGTATCTTCAACGATAGCATCATTATCAACAGTTTTCTGCAGGTTCTGAAGGGTTTCGCAGCATAGTAAATCAAAATTTTCTACGGAAGCGAACAGAGGGAAAAGCCAAGATCTAATCTAGGAGATGCAAACAACGAGAGAGATTGGATTAGATCTTCATACCCTTGAATATTCGCACAGCGGAACGTTCGTCGGAACGTGGGTGATGTAGTCATACTCGCTTCTCCTCCTCGCGATCCGATCCGATCTAGCACCACAAGTGGCGGTGCCTCCGTGAGATGCACACGTGCAGCACCTCGACGTCTCCTCCTTCCTCGGACCAGCAAGTAGGGTGGAGAGATAGATTGGATCTACAACACGACGGCGTGGTGTATATGGTGGAGAATTTCTGCCGCAGGGCTTCGCCTACAAACAGTCGGGAGGGAGAGAGAAGGGCAGCAGGGCAACTAGGGTTTGGAGGAAGGTGTGTGGGTTGGGGGGAGGGGGCGCACCAGCCCTCTATATATAGAGGGGGGGTGCGGCCAGCCCTTGCCCATCCTCCAAGCCTATCTCTAGTTTAAACGATTTAAACTCTCCCTTCTAGAAACCCTATCTTATCTCTAGTTTAAACGATTTAAACTTATCTAGGATCGGCTGGGCCCTATGGGGCCTTGTGCCCCTGGCCCAATGCGGCCAGGACACTCCCTCATAGGCCCATGCCCCCTCCCGGAAGGTGGGACCACGTTGGACCCCTTCCGGAAGGTTCTAGAAGCTTCTGGTACAATACCGATTAACCCGGAACAATTCCGAACTCCAAAAACTGCACTGCCTTATATGAATCTTATTCTCCGGACCACTCCGGAACCTCTCGTGATGTCCCGGATCCCATCCGAGACTCCGAACAAAAATTCATAAACCAATTATCCAATCTATCCTAGCGTCGACACACGTTAAGTGTGTGACCCTGCGGGTTCGAGAATATGCAGACATGATCTTCTATCAATAATCAACAGCGGGGTCTGGGCACCCATATTGACTCCCACACATTCATCGATGATCATATCGGATGAACCACAATGCCAGGATTCAATCAATCCCATATATATATTCCCTTCGTCTCGCGATATTTTACTTGTCGAGATTCGATCGTCGGTATCGTCATACCTAGTTCAATCTCGTTCACAGCAAGTACTTTACTCGTTGTAGCATCCCAATTGTCTAACAATTGTAATGCTACTTGGTCTAGTAATATAATGGCTACTTCAAATATATAATTGTTGCATCATCATTATATCATGCTCATGTCATCATGCCACCTTGCATTTGAGCATCATACAAAACCCTTTTTGATTTGGTTCTTCTCTCATATGCATTGTAAATTGTATTTGCCTCTTGATATTGTATTTGGTTCTTGATATATTGTTTAATGCCCAAGTTGAGTTGGGGGCATATCTTTTATTCCACTCCACCACCCTTTCTTTTCACCACCTTATAAATTCCACCATCCAACTAAATATGAGCTTTGCATTTTATTTGAGTTACCTCTAGTTCATGTGGGTTGGGATGGATCCAATTCTTGTCCACATGCTCTCATCTTAGCATCATGTTGTTTTCACATCATTGATATATGAGAGCCACATGGCCACCTTTGCATGCCTTGTGAGTGGAACCTTTCTCCTAGCTTCCATATGGTTTATCATGGAATTATGCTCATGTTGGAATATTTTGGGACTATTGATCATCTAGTGGAACATACACACTAGCATGTCCCATTCTATTTCAAACATGGCTATCTCCATCTATTCCACTTGGAATTCTTTCTAGATTCCTTTGCTTGGGCCTTACTCCAATTTTGGGAATGCATAATAATAATGCCATGTAATAACATTGTTTTCACAAGAATCAACATGGCATTAAATATTTGCATGGGCCATGCAAGTACCACCTTTTGCTTGTCATTTGGTTTTTACTTGTTTTTGGTGGATCATGCCATCTCTCATCTACCTCTCTCTCTTTTAGCTTGATCTTATTTGATCATGCTTAAACCACCTCACCCTCTTTTTTTCCTTGTCTAGTTCTTGCTTGATCTTGCTTGATCTAGTTTGGAGCATGCATACTCCTAAAACCCTAGCTCTCACCCCCTCTCTCTCTAACCCTCTATCTAAGTTCCCTCTAATCACCACCCCATCATCACCTTACCCCTCTACCCCACTCTCCAAACCACCCCATCTAACCTAACCTCACACCCCCCTTTAAGCTAAACCCTAGCTCCTCCCTAATCCCCCTCTCTCCTCTCTCACCACATGGTCACCCTGGCCCCACCCAGCTCGCCCCACCTGACCACCCCAACCCTAGCTCCCAACCAAGCTCAAACCCGAGCCTAGCTCTAACCTACCCGAGGCTACCCCCCTCCTCTCTCTAGCTCCCTCTCTCTCTGCCAAGGACCACCCGAGCCTGCCTTTGCCTCCCTGGCCTCGCCCTCTGGCCCCACCTGGACGTCACCTGCATGCCCCTGCCCTGCCTGCCCGACCAAGCACGTGAAGAAGGAGAGGAGGAAAAGGGGCACCGAGGCCACCTTTTCCCCATCTACCTGCTCCCCACGGCATCCTCCCTCCCTCTGCCTTATCTCCTCCCCCACGGCTCTCCGCTGCTCGCCCAGATCCGCCCCATAGCCTCCCCTCTCGCCCTCCTTTTCCACCGCCACCGTCTACACCTCGTCGCCAAAACCTCGGCCTCCACCGCGCCCGGTCGATCCAGCCAGCGTGGCCGTCGTGGAAGTGGTCGAGGACGTTCCTCTGCTTCCCCTGCATCGTCCCGTACCCACCGTCGAGGAGGAGAAGGACCGGAGCCGCCAGAACCAGCGCGAGGCCGACGCGAAACCCTAGCCGGCCGGCTGTCTGCGTCCTCGTCGATCGCCAGCGCCTCAAGCCGAACCGACCACGTCGACACACTCCCGGTGAGCTCCCCAACCCCCCAGACATCCTCGTCGTCGCCGTCTCGCGCTAGATTCGCCGGACGTTTCGTCGTGCATGCTCTGTGCGCCGGCGAGCGCAGCGTCGACTCGCTCCCCGCGTCGCGCTAAACCCTAGCTAGGCCTCGCTCGCCCTCCTAGCACCAACCCGCCGCTAGCCGCACTGGTTCGCCACCCCAGCGCGCGCCCGCAGGTCCCTGGTTCGAGCCCCGCGCGCCGCGTGCCGCTGCTGTGCACCGATCTGTCGACAGACAGATTCAGAGGAAGAAGCACAGTGTCGCGGGCGACGTTTTGCCGAAAACCCCTGCCTTTCTTTATGCATCAACCCGCGGTACCTTTTGGGCCCACCGTCAGCCGCAGTGCCCGCTTTGCAAAGAACCCCCTGGCCTCTAGAAAACTCAACCCGCGCTCCCCTTGGCCCCATCCGTCAGTGCCTGTCTTTCGCCCACTGCCGCGTGGACCCGCGTGGTCGATGGCCCACCTGCCATTCGCTTGAGCTAGAACAGCCGCGGTGCAAAACGTTTTCTGTGCGCTGTGGAATCCTAGTCAGCCTGGCCCCACCTGTAAGCGTCTGTGGTTAAGTTTGAGTGGGTGAGAAAAGTTTCTGTTTAAGTCTGTTTTAATTCAAACTTATTTCAAATTAATTCAAATTCAAAATTAAATCTGTTTTTAATTATCTTTTGAAATATAAATCCATTTAATGCAAATAATATATGTTTTCAAATCAGAAAAATGTGAGGATTTCAAATATGCAATCCAAAATATATTTGGAACACTTTAAAATTCCAAGTTGGTTTAATTACAATAAAATGCCCTTTTCACTAATTAATTAATAACTTTAGTTTTATAACTCCAAATTTAATAAATAATATGTCTAAAATGATTAGCTCGACGAGACCTTTCTGTTTATGCATTCCATGGTTTGATTTGAAGCATGCATCATATAAATATAATGTATACAGCAACTAATATGAGAATAAAATGGGGCCAAAACTAAATAAAATGCTTTATTATTGTATTCCACACCTCACCCATGCCATGCTACTTTATTGCTATGCAAATTGTGCATCCTTCATCATGGCATGATTGTTTGCTTGTCGCATTTATTCATATGCTTGTGCACTTTATTTATGTTGGCCCTTGTTTGTTTGGTCCTTCTTAGAATAGACGCTGAGCAGGGGATATATCAAGAGAACCAGGAGCACTACCCAGATCCATCCCTTGCTTCAACTGAGCTGCCAGGCAAGCACTACCACATGCTTGCATACATATAGTACCTATTGCCTCTATCTTATTCTTGCATCATTGAGTCGCGATTGCATTAAACTGAATCTCAAGTATTGCATAGCCTTTACTTTTAAACCCCACCGAAGCTTGTTCCTCCATCCCATGAGCCATTACTGCAGGAGTTGTTTGAGCCATGCGAGTCGTAGAACAGCATGTGTAGGGTATGTGAGTGTCTGATGGATAACGAGGTACCTAAACAACTTAACCTGAGTAGTAATGGGATAACTAATGAAAGTGGCATCGGTGAGCCATATTCGCTATTTGGTTTTTCAGGCTCACTTGTGTCCCGTAGGACCCCGAGTACTTGATTCCTGTTCCTTGAATATTCGCGCTATCCACATCCGGGAGGCTTATGAACCCCCCTGAGCCAGAGCTTGATTCATTCTTATTTCTTGGGGCCACAAACTAGTTTGAGGTTTTATTTACTATCATGTACTTATGCCATGCTTTACTGCTTTATTTAAAATTGTGCGAGGAGCACACTGTACTGTTTAGGAAAGCGGAGTGTTTTCGCGGTGTCGACAAGCCCAGTCACATTTTCGGGTTCCCAGTCGTTCACAGCCATTGACGCAAACCTTGAGGCCGTATCGGAGTCAGCTAACTTCGTTGCGGGTAGCTCAATGGGGTGGCCCCCTGAAATATTTCTGAATCCTGTAATTGCTTTGTCGTGACTGCCTCGTTGGGTTTTGATTTGGTTTTTCCGAGGCATATCGAGTGTGTGTTGCTATTTGTGCACCCCTGCAGGGTAAAACTTTCTGGAAGCCGTGTCCGCGGTTATGGACGACTTTGAGCACAGTTTCTCGATCATAGACAAGCATAACTAAAGTACCGCTTTTAATTTGACTAGACTAGGTACCTGACTAGTAAATAGTGCAACACTCATGGAATGGATAATAAAACTACCAACGGATGGGGGGGTTGTTCGTCTGCTTCCTCGTCGGTAAGCGAGGAGGAGGATGGATCTGTGGATATTACCGTTATAACTGTTAGAACTGTTGCTATTAATTCACGGACATCCGTCTATCTCTGGTTAGGCGGATGGTTAGCGCGTATCTATAGAATTGCTAGGGTTTATCTTTTGCTGCAATTGCGTCACCCCAGGTTGTGTCCCCTTTAGAGGCATAAAGACTTGCTGAGTACCCCTAGGGTCTCACACGATAAATTATTGGTTCAGATGGACAGGTACACTCGCAAGATGGATACTGGGTGGAAGAGACGGACGATGTGGGCAACGATCATTCGGTGTAGAGATTCCGGGAACGGGGATCCGTGAGATCTGTGGGCGGGATGTGCTTATTTATGGGGCATCTTATACCGATTTGCTTCTTATCCGTACTCGGATTTTGTCTTCCGCTTCAGCTTGATACTCTGTTGATTGATGTATGAGGAGATATCCTAAACTATTATATCTATCTAGGATATTTGGATCTTGCCATATGGCGTTGCTATATTTCCTTTCTTTTTAGATGGAATGGCTCTGATGTACTATTGTATGGTGGCTTGCATACATACTCATTTGTGTATGTAGTTGATCCCTTCGCCTGCCGATTACGCCGCCCGTTCTTGTCCCGATGTTTGGAAATGGTTGGGACGGCCGAAAGGTCTACCTGTGAGTGGCATTTGGGCCCCACCGTACTATTTCAACCATTTCTGCTCATCCAGTCTTGTAACTAGGAGCGTAATTCACCGAGGTAGTTACAATTGGTATCAGAGCCATCCCGACCTTCAGGGTCTCAGCCAAATGGTCGTTGTCTGTCTAGCAAATATTTTTGGTAGTTATGTATACTAGGGAAAAACAAAACGCGAGAGTAGGACTGCTTCCACTTTTCTTCTTACCCAACCGCCACCCTTTTCTGGTAAGGAAGTGTAACGTTTTCAATCCTCTTCTTAAATTCAAACTAGGATTCACGTGTTCTGGGTTTCCGTAGTACCATAGGTTGTGTATCTGTGTGTGTGAGTGTGTGTGTAATCCTTTGTCTATCTGTTGCATCCAAGTTGTTATCTTATCGGCCTTTTGGTTATCAACTGTTGGTACATTCCATACCGACAGGCTTTTGCAAACCGACGCGATCTATCTGATTCGTTGTATACCGACGCGATCTGTCTTACTCTTTGTTATCCGACGCTATCTTGTTTGTGGTGTTCGTTTCCGTAGTTGCTAATCTTTAGGTTATCTTGAGGAGAAGGTGTTGAGATATGTGTTTTACTTGTTCATGTGCGGAGTAATGATTTGAGTGCGGGATGGAGTCGCGACCATACCACTACTCTTATCATTCGCTCTTGTATATTAAATTGGTAGAGTCACTAATCCTGATTCGTTAAGTAATTTTGCGCATCTATTGGTATTTTAATGCCAAAATTTGTGGAAAATTTTTCTTTGATATATTTGTGTACCACACTCCTTTTCAGTCGTGTGCGATATGCTTAATATCTTCTAGGTGCTTTGAACTTTGTTGATATTTTAATATCATCTTAGTAAATTGTATCCTTTAATCTTGATTAATTCCATTTTTGTACTATTTTGGATTATTATTATTCTCCATTATAGTACTGACTTGTGTGTTATATCAATAACAGGATGGCACCACCACGCCGTTCTGAGGAGGACATACAACCTGAACTGGGGGCAGCGTTGTCAAGCATCTCCAATGCCTTGGCAGCAATGCAGCAGAACCAGCAGCGCTTTGAGGAAAGTGTCAGGAGGAACGAGTTTGTGCCGCTACCTCCACCTCCCAAGCGAGGAGACATCAAAAGCTTCCTGAAGTTCAACCCTCGCCAGTTTGATGTTTCTGATCAACCACTTGATGCTGATGATTGGTTGCGTGAGATGTCAAGGTTACTGGCAACTGCTGATGTTCCTGAGCAAGAATGGGTAAAGTGTGCTACTCACCTTCTGAAGGGATATGCAGCTCTGTGGTGGGAGAATTACCTGAAGGCAAACTGCACGGGTTTTTAGCCTACTTGGGGACAGTTCACTGGAGCTTTCAAAGAGCAGTATCTGTCAGAAATTGTCATGGAGAGGATGAAGGAAGTGTTTCTCAACCTCAAGCAGGGCAATGACAATGTCAACACCTACATCAGGAACTTCATGAACCTTTCTCGTTATGGTGGCGATGAGATCTCTGATGACAAGAAGAAGCAAAAGAGGTTCAGGCAAGGGCTCAATGCATCGATCAAATATGCAATCACACATGCAAGGCCGACATCTTTTCTGGAACTTCAGCATACAGCTCTGCAGGAAGAGGCAAGTAGGCAAGTGTTTGAGGAGTCAAAGAAACACAGCCGTGATGCAGCAGGCTCTTCAGCTATGTCAGCTCCTTCTAAGCGTCGTGTCTGGGTTCCTAACACCCCACCGTCGCTCCCGGCTCCACCAAGACCTTCAAGCTACGCGGCAAGGCCACCAAACTTCCTCACTGCTGCTCCCAGGGGCTACAACCACCACTACCCTGGAGCGCCTGGCGGAGTCCCTGGCCACGTTGCTCCACGTCCACCTGGTGCTTGTTACACTTGTGGAGACTCTGGGCATCAACAATGGAACTGTCCGATGAAGAACAAGGCTCTTCCCCTACCACCTCCAAGATCTGCGGCAAGCTCTCCTTTGGTTCGTGCACCACCACCTCGGGCTCTCAACATCAACACCAAGCCCGGGTCTGCTATTGCTCGTGCCAACTGCATCAACGCCGCTCAAGCTGAGCATGCGCCTGGAGTTGTGATGGGTATGCTTTCCGTTAACTCAGTCCCTGCACGAGTTTTGTTTGATTCTGGTGCATCGCATTCTTTTGTGTCTCACAAGTTTGCAAATGAGAATGAGTTAGCTATGGATCCTCTCCTCAAGCGATTAATGGTCCTTTCTCCTGGAGCAACAATGGCAGCTTCTAAAATCAGCCATGGCAATCAAATTGAGATTGGTGGCTCTTCGTTCTCGGCTTCTTTGATCATTCTGGGCAATTCTGACATTGATGTCATCTTGGGCATGGATTGGTTGACAGCAAATGCAGCTGTGATTGATTGTGCTGAACGCTCGGTTTCTCTGAAGATTCCTGAAGGCCATATAGTCTATTCTCCAAGTCTGACTCCTGCTATCCAGCTTTTCTCTTTGGCGGCTCTGAATGTTGATGCTATGGAAGCTATTCAGAGTGTTCCGGTGGTCTGTGAGTTCCCAGATGTCTTTCCTGAAGAGTTGCCAGGTATGCCTCCGGATCGTGAGGTTGAGTTTGTAATTGAGCTTGAACCTGGTACCGCTCCTATCTCCAAGCGGCCTTATAAAATGGGTCCTGCTGAGTTGGCTGAACTCAAACGACAGCTCGATGAACAAGAGAAGTTGGGTTTCATTCAGCATAGTACTTCTTCTTGGGGTAGCCCAACACTCTTTGTGAAGAAGCGAGACCAGACTGATAGACTTTGTGTTGACTATCGGGCTCTCAATGCTAAAACCATCAAGAATAAATATCCCCTTCCGCGGATTAATGATCTCTTTGATCAGCTAGCTGGAGCTATGGTTTTCTCTAAGATGGACTTGAGGAGTGGTTATCACCAAATCAAGATTCGCAAGGAAGATGTTCCGAAGACAGCTTTCACCACCCGCTATGGCCTGTATGAGTACACGGTCATGTCTTTCGGTCTCACCAACGCACCTGCCACCTTCTCGAGGCTCATGAACTCGGTTTTCATGGAGTATCTTGACAAGTTCGTTGTGGTCTATCTGGATGACATCTTAGTCTATTCTAAGTCACAAGAAGAGCATGAAGAACACCTTCGGTGTGTCCTAAGCAAACTTCGTGAGAACCGCTTGTATGCAAAGTTCTCCAAGTGTGAGTTTTGGCTGCCTCAAGTTACCTATCTTGGTCACGTCATCTCTGCCAAGGGCATTGCAGTCAATCCGGAAACTGTGAAGACAATTGTTGAATGGCTTCCTCCTGTTACTGTCAAAGAAGTGCGGAGTTTCCTTGGTTTGGCTAGTTATTGCCATCGCTTCGTTCAGAACTTTTCGAAGATAGCGAAGCCTCTTACCGATCTCCTCAAGAAAGGCAAGAAATACCTTTGGACTCCTGCATGTCAAGCAAGCTTTGAGACACTCAAAGAAAAGCTCACTTCCACACCAGTCTTGGTTCCTCCGGATACATCCAAGCCGTTCCAGATATTCTGTGACGCCTCTTTGCATGGATTGGTGCGGTCCTCATGCAAGAAAAACAAGTTGTTGCTTATGCCTCTCGACAGTTGAAGACGCATGAGATCAACTATCCTACACATGACCTTGAGCTCGCAGCAGTTGTCTTTGCTTTGAAAGTATGGAGGCACTACTTGCTTGGCAACCGTTGTGAAATATTTTCTGATCACAAGAGTTTGAAGTATATCTTCACACAGCCTGATCTCAACCTTCGGCAAAGGAGATGGATTGAAGCAATCAATGACTTCGATTTGACCATCAACTACACTCCGGGCAAAGCTAATGTCATGGCAGATGCTCTCAGCCGCAAAGCTTATGTCAACAACCTTATGATGGAAGAACAACATCCTCTCTTGTGTGAGGAATTCCGTTAGCTCAACCTGGAAATTGTGAAACAAGGGTATCTCCAGAACCTTCTAGCAACACCTATCTTGGAAGAAAAGGTTCGCTCTTCTCAGCTTGGTGATCCGTACACAAGAAAGATCATCTCCAGGATTCAGCTTCCGAAGTATGAGTCCTTCCACGTCGATGATCAAGGCACGCTTCTCTTTGAACACCGGATGTTTGTTCCGAACTACCCGGGTTTGAGGGAGCAAGTTCTCAAGGAGGCGCATGATTCTGTTCTTTCTATCCATCCTGGCAGCACAAAGATGTACATGGACTTGAAAACACAATATTGGTGGCCTAGTTTGAAAAGGTATTGTGCCAAGTATGTCTCGGAGTGTGATGTCTGCCGCAGAGTGAAAGTTGTTCATCAGAAACCTTCCGGACTTCTACAGCCATTGAAACCCCCGGAATGGAAATGGGAGAAAGTAGAGATGGACTTCATCACTGGTTTTCCGAGGTCGCAGAAGGGCAACAATGCAATCTTTGTTGTCATTGACAGGCTTTCTAAAGTGGCTCACTTCTTCCCCGTCAAGGAAACAATTTCTGCAATTCAGTTGGCTGAGCTCTATATCAACAGAATTGTCTCTCTGTATGGGGTTCCGCTTGAGATCAGTTCAGACCGTGGAAGCATCTTCACTTCCAAGTTCTGGGAAAGTTTCCAAAATGCTTTGGGAACAAAGTTGAACTTCAGCACAGCTTACCACCCTCAGTCGCAAGGACAAGTGGAAAGGATCAATCAGATTCTGGAGGATATGCTTCGTGCTTGCGTCATCTCTTTTGGCATGAAGTGGGAAGAATGTCTTCCTTATGCTGAATTCTCTTACAACAATAGCTTCCAGAAAAGTCTAAAGATGGCACCATTTGAGGCTCTCTATGGTCGCAAATGCAGAACTCCGATTGGTTGGTCGGGTGCAGGTGAAAGAATCTTGTTTGGCCCTGACATTGTGACTCAAGCGGAGGAAAAGGTTCACATCATTCTGGTAAATCTGAGGATTGCTCAAAGTCGCCAGAAGAGCAACTATGACAGGAAGCACACGGACATGGAGTATGTCCATGGTGATCTCGTTTACATTCGTGTCACTCCCATGAGAGGCACGCACCGCTTTGGTATCAAAGGGAAGCTGGCTCCTAGATACATCGGTCCCTTCAAAGTTCGTGGAAGAAGAGGAGAAGTTGCTTATGCTCTTGAGCTCCCGGAAAAACTCAAAGTCCATGATGTTTTCCACATCTCTCAGCTCAAGAAGTGCTTCAAGGACCCCGGCAGGACCGTGGATCATGAGCTTATCAATCTCCAAGAAGACCTGTCTTATCAAGAACACCCCACAAAAATCCTTGAAGTCGCAGAAAGAAGGACTCGCAACAAGTCCATCAAGTTCTGCAAGGTGTAGTGGTCGCACCATTCCGTTGATGAAGCCACTTGGGAACGTGAAGATGAGCTCCGTGTCAAGTATCCTACCCTCTTTGTGTCTTTTTCTTCATCCTAGAATCTCGGGGCGAGATTCCTGTTCAGTGGGGGAGAGTTGTAGCATCCCAATTGTCTAACAATTGTAATGCTACTTGGTCTAGTAATATAATGGCTACTTCAAATATATAATTGTTGCATCATCATTATATCATGCTCATGTCATCATGCCACCTTGCATTTGAGCATCATACAAAACCCTTTTTGATTTGGTTCTTCTCTCATATGCATTGTAAATTGTATTTGCCTCTTGATATTGTATTTGGTTCTTGATATATTGTTTAATGCCCAAGTTGAGTTGGGGGCATATCTTTTATTCCACTCCACCACCCTTTCTTTTCACCACCTTATAAATTCCACCATCCAACTAAATATGAGCTTTGCATTTTATTTGAGTTACCTCTAGTTCATGTGGGTTGGGATGGATCCAATTCTTGTCCACATGCTCTCATCTTAGCATCATGTTGTTTTCACATCATTGATATATGAGAGCCACATGGCCACCTTTGCATGCCTTGTGAGTGGAACCTTTCTCCTAGCTTCCATATGGTTTATCATGGAATTATGCTCATGTTGGAATATTTTGGGACTATTGATCATCTAGTGGAACATACACACTAGCATGTCCCATTCTATTTCAAACATGGCTATCTCCATCTATTCCACTTGGAATTCTTTCTAGATTCCTTTGCTTGGGCCTTACTCCAATTTTGGGAATGCATAATAATAATGCCATGTAATAACATTGTTTTCACAAGAATCAACATGGCATTAAATATTTGCATGGGCCATGCAAGTACCACCTTTTGCTTGTCATTTGGTTTTTACTTGTTTTTGGTGGATCATGCCATCTCTCATCTACCTCTCTCTCTTTTAGCTTGATCTTATTTGATCATGCTTAAACCACCTCACCCTCTTTTTTTCCTTGTCTAGTTCTTGCTTGATCTTGCTTGATCTAGTTTGGAGCATGCATACTCCTAAAACCCTAGCTCTCACCCCCTCTCTCTCTAACCCTCTATCTAAGTTCCCTCTAATCACCACCCCATCATCACCTTACCCCTCTACCCCACTCTCCAAACCACCCCATCTAACCTAACCTCACCCCCCCCCTTTAAGCTAAACCCTAGCTCCTCCCTAATACCCCTCTCTCCTCTCTCACCACATGGTCACCCTGGCCCCACCCAGCTCGCCCCACCTGACCACCCCAACCCTAGCTCCCAACCAAGCTCAAACCCGAGCCTAGCTCTAACCTACCCGAGGCTACCCCCCTCCTCTCTCTAGCTCCCTCTCTCTCTCTGCCAAGGACCACCCGAGCCTGCCTCTGCCTCCCTGGCCTCGCCCTCTGGCCCCACCTGGACGTCACCTGCATGCCCCTGCCCTGCCTGCCCGACCAAGCACGTGAAGAAGGAGAGGAGGAAAAGGGGCACCGAGGCCACCTTTTCCCCATCTACCTGCTTCCCACGGCATCCTCCCTCCCTCTGCCTTTTTTCCTCCCCCACGGCTCTCCGCTGCTCGCCCAGATCCGCCCCATAGCCTCCCCTCTTGCCCTCCTTTTCCACCTCCACCGTCTACACCTCGCCGCCAAAACCTCGGCCTCCACCGCGCCCGGTCGATCCAGCCAGCGTGGCCGTCGTGGAAGTGGTCGAGGACGTTCCTCTGCTTCCCCTGCATCGTCCCGTACCCACCGTCGAGGAGGAGAAGGACCGGAGCCGCCAGAACCAGCGCGAGGCCGACGCGAAACCCTAGCCGGCCGGCTGTCTGCGTCCTCGTCGATCGCCAGCGCCTCAAGCCGAACCGACCACGTCGACACACTCCCGGTGAGCTCCCCAACCCCCCAGACATCCTCGTCGTCGCCGTCTCGCGCTAGATTCGCCGGACGTTTCGTCGTGCACGCTCTGTGCGCCGGCGAGCGCAGCGTCGACTCACTCCCCGCGTCGCGCTAAACCCTAGCTAGGCCTCGCTCGCCCTCCTAGCACCAACCCGCCGCTAGCCGCACTGGTTCGCCACCCCAGCGCGCGCCCGCAGGTCCCTGGTTCGAGCCCCGCGCGTCGCGTGCCGCTGCTGTGCACCGATCTGTCGACAGACAGATTCAGAGGAAGAAGCACAGTGTCGCGGGCGTCGTTTTGCCGAAAACCCCCTGCCTTTCTTTATGCATCAACCCGCGGTACCTTTTGGGCCCACCGTCAGCCGCAGTGCCCGCTTTGCAAAGAACCCCCTGGCCTCTAGAAAACTCAACCCGTGCTCCCCTTGGCCCCATCCGTCAGTGCCTGTCTTTCGCCCACTGCCGCGTGGACCCGCGTGGTCGATGGCCCACCTGTCATTCGCTTGAGCTAGAACAGCCGCGGTGCAAAACGTTTTCTGTGCGCTGTGGAATCCCAGTCAGCCTGGCCCCACCTGTAAGCGTCTGTGGTTAAGTTTGAGTGGGTGAGAAAAGTTTCTGTTTAAGTCTGTTTTAATTCAAACTTATTTCAAATTAATTCAAATTCAAAATTAAATCTGTTTTTAATTATCTTTTGAAATATAAATCCATTTAATGCAAATAATATATGTTTTCAAATCAGAAAAATGTGAGGATTTCAAATATGCAATCCAAAATATATTTGGAACACTTTAAAATTCCAAGTTGGTTTAATTACAATAAAATGCTCTTTTCACTAATTAATTAATAACTTTAGTTTTATAACTCCAAATTTAATAAATAATATGTCTAAAATGATTAGCTCGACGAGACCTTTCTGTTTATGCATTCCATGGTTTGATTTGAAGCATGCATCATATAAATATAATGTATACAGCAACTAATCTGAGAATAAAATGGGGCCAAAACTAAATAAAATGATTTATTATTGTATTCCACACCTCACCCATGCCATGCTACTTTATTGCTATGCAAATTGTGCATCCTTCATCATGGCATGATTGTTTGCTTGTCGCATTTATTCATATGCTTGTGCACTTTATTTATGTTGGCCCTTGTTTGTTTGGTCCTTCTTCGAATAGACGCTGAGCAGGGGATATATCAAGAGAACCAGGAGCACTACCCAGATCCATCCCATGCTTCAACTGAGCTGCCAGGCAAGCACTACCACATGCTTGCATACATATAGTACCTATTGCCTCTATCTTATTCTTGCATCATTGAGTCGCGATTGCATTAAACTGAATCCCAAGTATTGCATAGCATTTACTTTTAAACCCCACCGAAGCTTGTTCCTCCATCCCATGAGCCATTACTGCAGGAGTTGTTTGAGCCATGCGAGTCGTAGAACAGCATGTGTAGGGTATGTGAGTGTCTGATGGATAACGAGGTACCTAAACAACTTAACCTGAGTAGTAATGGGATAACTAATGAAAGTGGCATCGGTGAGCCATATTCGCTATTTGGTTTTTCAGGCTCACTTGTGTCCCGTAGGACCCCGAGTACTTGATTCCTGTTCCTTGAATATTCGCGCTATCCACATCCGGGAGGCTTATGAACCCCCCTGAGCCAGAGCTTGATTCATTCTTATTTCTTGGGGCCACAAACTAGTTTGAGGTTTTATTTACTATCCTGTACTTATGCCATGCTTTACTGCTTTATTTAAAATTGTGCGAGGAGCACACTGTACTGTTTAGGAAAGCGGAGTGTTTTCGCGGTGTCGACAAGCCCAGTCACATTTTCGGGTTCCCAGTCGTTCACAGCCATTGACGCAAACCTTGAGGCCGTCTCGGAGTCAGCTAACTTCGTTGCGGGTAGCTCAATGGGGTGGCCCCCTGAAATATTTCTGAATCCTGTAATTGCTTTGTCGTGACTGCCTCGTTGGGTTTTGATTTGGTTTTTCCGAGGCATATCGAGTGTGTGTTGCTATTTGTGCACCCCTGCAGGGTAAAACTTTCTGGAAGCCGTGTCCGCGGTTATGGACGACTTGGAGCACAGTTTCTCGATCATAGACAAGCATAACTAAAGTACCGCTTTTAATTTGACTAGACTAGGTACCTGACTAGTAAATAGTGCAACACTCACAGAATGGATAATAAAACTGCCAACGGATGGGGGGTTGTTCGTTCGCTTCCTCGTCGGTAAGCGAGGAGGAGGATGGATCTGTGGATATTACCGTTATAACTGTTAGAACTGTTGCTATTAATTCACGGACATCCGTCTATCTCTGGTTAGGCGGATGGTTAGCGCGTATCTATAGAATTGCTAGGGTTTATCTTTTGCTGCAATTGCGTCACCCCAGGTTGTGTCCCCTTTAGAGGCATAAAGACTTGCTGAGTACCCCTAGGGTCTCACACGATAAATTATTGGTTCAGATGGACAGGTACACTCGCAAGATGGATACTGGGTGGAAGAGACGGACAATGTGGGCAACGATCATTCGGTGTAGAGATTCCGGGAACGGGGATCCGTGAGATCTGTGGGCGGGATGTGCTTATTTATGGGGCATCTTATGCCGATTTGCTTCTTATCCGTACTCGGATTTTGTCTTCTGCTTCCGCTTGATACTCTGTTGATTGATGTATGAGGAGATATCCTAAACTATTATATCTATCTAGGATATTTGGATCTTGCCGTATGGCGTTGCTATATTTCCTTTCTTTTTAGATGGAATGGCTCTGATGTACTATTGTATGGTGGCTTGCATACATACTCATTTGTGTATGTAGTTGATCCCTTCGCCTGCCGATTACGCCGCCCGCTCTTGTCCCGATGTTTGGAAATGGTTGGGACGGCCGAAAGGTCTACCTGTGAGTGGCATTTGGGCCCCACCGTACTATTTCAACCATTTCTGCTCATCCAGGCTTGTAACTAGGAGCGTAATTCACCGAGGTAGGCTACACTCGTTCCGTAATCCGATATCACTTCGTGATTAACTCCTTAACCACATGCTTGCAAGCGGTGTTGATATCGATTACCGAGTGGGCCCGAAGCATATCTCTCCGACTTGGGAGGGACAAATCCCATCTCGATACATACAACCCAACAGATACTTTCCGATCACTTGAGAGACACCTTTATGATCACCCTCTCATAGGATGACGTTTGATGACCTCAAAGCTTTCTTCTGATACCAGGGAGTTGTATTATCTCATGGTCTAAGGAATACAATATTTGACATAAGAAAAGCTTCGCAAAGACGAACACGATGACACGATCTAATTGCTTCGCTTAGTTTGGGTCTGTCCACCATATCATTCTCCCAATGATATGATCTCATTATAAATTGACAACTCATGTCTATGGTTAGGAAACCTTAACCATCATTGATCAATGAGCTAGTCCATAGAGGCGTACTAGGGACACGGTGTTGTTCACAAACCACACAAGTATTAATGTTTCCGCTTAATACAATTCTAGCATGGAATATAAACTTTATCATGAACAAGAATTATAATAATAACATCTTTATTATTGCCTCTAGGGCATAATTCCAACAGTCTCCCACTTGCACTAGAGTCAATAATCTAGTTTACATTTGGCAACAATCTCACACCCATGGCACTGAGGTGCTGATCATGTTTTACACGTGGAAGAGGTTTAGTCAATGGATCTGCGACATTCAGATCTGTATGTACTTTGCTGATCTTCAGATCTCCATCTGCTATATAATCTCGAATTATATGAAGCTTGCGGTTGATATGCTTGGTCTTTGGATGATATCTTGGTTCCTTAGCGAGTGCTATGGCGCCAGTGTTGTCACACAATATCTCCAGTGGGTCCAATGCACTTGGAACCACGCCAAGCTCAGTGATGAAGTTTCTGATCCAAACTCCTTCACTTGACGCTTCTGCAGCAGCCATGTATTCCGCTTCTACTGTAGATCCCGCGATCACGCTTTGCTTGTAGCTTCTCCAGCTCACAGCTCCTCCATTCAAAATATACACGTATCCTGTCTGAGATTTATGATCATCCTTGTCGGTGTCGAAACTAGCATCGACGTAACCTTTTACGATGAGCTGTTCATCACCCCCATAGACTAAGAACATTTCTTTAGTCCTATTTAGGTACCTTAGGATGTTCTTCACGGCTGTCCAGTGTTCCACTCCTGGATCACTTTGATATCTGCTCGTCAAACTAAGAGCATTGGACACATCCGGTCTAGTACACAGCATGGCATACATGATGGAACCTATGGCCGAGGCATAAGGCACTTTGCTCATAGCTTCCCTATCACTTACCGTAACTGGACACTGAGCCTTGCTCAATATCTTACCTGACAACATAGGCACTGAACCTTTCAATGCCTTATCCATTCTGAACCTTTTCAGAACTTTGTCTAGGTATCTACTCTGGCTTAAAGCTATCAGGCGTCTTTGTCTATCTCTATAGATTTTGATGCCCAATATATAAGCAGCTTCACCTAGGTCTTTCATTGAAAAACACTTGTTCAAATAACTCTTCACATCGTTAAGCATGTTGATGTCATTTCCAATAATCAATATGTCATCCACATATAGTACCAGAAACGTCACCGAGCTCCCACTCACTTTCTTGTAGATGCAAGATTCGTAGCAATTTGGAACAAATCCAAAGCTCTTGATCACTTGATCAAAATGAAGGTTCCAACTCCGAGATGCTTGCTTCAGTCCATAAATGGAACGCTGAAGTTTGCACACTTTATCAGCATCCTTAGGATCGACAAAACCTTCGGGTTGCATCATATACAACTCTTCATCAATGTTGCCATTGAGGAAAGCAGTCTTGACATCCATTTGCCATATTTCATAATCATGAAACGCAGCAATTGCTAATAAAATCCGAATGGACTTAAACATCGCTACGGGAGAGAAAGTCTCATCGTAGTCAACACCTTGAACTTGTCGAAAACCTTTCGCAACAAGCCGTGCTTTATAGACGGTAACATTACCATCTGCGTCCGTTTTCTTCTTGAAGATCCATTTGCACTCAACGGCCTTTCGGTCGCTAGGAGGGTCCACCAAAGTCCATACTTGGTTTTCGCTCATGCATCCCAATTCGGATTTCATGGCTTCTAGCCATTTCTCAGAGTCTGGGCTCATCATCGCTTCCTCATAGTTCGTAGGTTCGCTGTCTTCTACTAACAAGACAGTCAAGACAGGGTTGCCGTACCACTCAGGAGGGGCACGCGACCTTGTCGACCTGCGACGTTTAGTAGCAGCATCGTCCGAAGCTTCATGATCCTTGTCATTAGCTTCCTCTATTGTTGGTGCAGGCGGCACTGGAACAATTTCAGGTGCTGCGCTACTCTCCAATTCAAGAGAAGGTTCAATAACCTCGTCTAGCTCTACTTTCCTCCCACTCACTTCTTTCGAGAGAAACTCCTTCTCAAGAAAGGAACCGTTCTTTGTGACAAACACTTTGCCTTCGGTTCTGTGATAGAAGGTATACCCAATAGTTTCCTTAGGGTATCCTATGAAGACGCATTTCTCCGCTTTGGGTTCGAGCTTGTCCGGCATCAACTTCTTGACGTAAGCTTCGCATCCCCAAACTTTAAGAAACGACAACTTAGGTTTAGCACCAAACCACAGTTCATACGGTGTCATCTCAACGGATTTAGATGGAGCCCTATTTAAAGTGAATGCAGCGGTTTCTAATGCATAACCCCAAAATGATAACGGCAAATCAGTAAGAGACATCATCGATCGGACCATATCTAATAGGGTTCGATTCCGGCGTTCAGACACACCATTGCGCTGCGGTGTTCCGGGTGGCGTGAGTTGTGAAACGATTCCACTTGCTTTGAGATGCGTGAGAAAATCATAACTCAAATATTCGCCCCCACGATCGGATCGTAGAAACTTAATCTTTCTGTTACGATGGTTCTCCACTTCATTCTGAAATTCTTTGAACTTTTCAAACGTTTCAGATTTATGTTTCATTAAATAGATATACCCATATCTACTTAAGTCATCGGTAAAAGTGAGAAAATAGCGATATCCACCGCGCGTCGAAACACTCATCGGTCCGCATACATCGGTATGTACGATTTCCAACAAGTCCGTTGCTCGCTCCATCATACCGGAGAACGGGGTTTTGATCATCTTGCCCATGAGGCATGGTTCGCATGTGTCAAATGATTCAAAATCAAGAGACTCCAAAAGTCCATCAGAATGGAGTTTCTTCATGCGCTTTACACCAATATGACCTAGACGACAGTGCCACAAATAAGTAGTATTATCACTATCTACTTTGCATCTCTTAGCCTCAATGTTATGGATGTGTGTTTCATCCTTTTCGAGATTTAGAAGAAATAAACCATTCACAATAGGTGCATGACCATAAAAGATGTTACTCATATAAATAGAACAACCATTATTCTCCGATTTAAATGAATAACCGTCTTGCAATAAACACGATCCAGAAATAATGTTCATGCTCAACGCAGGCACATAATAACACTTATTAAGGTTTAAAACTAATCCCGAAGGTAAAACTAAGGAGAGCGTGCCGACGGCCATCACATCAACTCTTGATCTGTTGCCAACGCGCATCGTCACCTCATCCCTCGCAAGCCGCCATCTATTCCGTAGCTCCTGTTTCGAGTTACAAATGTTAGCAACTGAACCGGTATCAAATACCCAGGCACTACAACGAGGGCTAGTAAGGAAAACATCAATAACATGTATATCAAATATACCTTTGATGGTGCCAGCCTTCTTGTCCGCTAAGTACTTCGGACAATTGCGCTTCCAGTGACCCTTGTCCTTGCAATAGAAGCACTTAGTGTCCGGATTGGGACCAGACTTGAGCTTCTTCTCAGCAGGGGCAACGCGCTTGCCGCCGCCTTTCTTGAAGGGCTTGTTTGCACCTTTACCTTTCTTAAAGGAGGGCTTGTTGACCATCAACACATGATTATCCTTCTTGATGTCCACCTCCGCAGCCTTCAGCTTTGCGAAGAGCTCGGTGATCGTATCAGTGGAACCAATCTGATTATGAGTCACTACAAAACTTTTGTAGCTGGGAGGGAGTGATTGCAGAACCCTGTCAATCTTGAGCTCCTCTGGAATCTTGCAGTCCAGTTGCTCAAGGCGTTGAGTGTAGCCCTACATCTTAATGGCGTGCTCACTAACGGAACTCCCTTCCTCCATCTTGCAGTTAAAGAACTTCTCAGAGATCTCATATCTCTCAGAACGGGCCTGAGTCTGAAACATGGTTTTCAGCTCCTCGAGAATCTCAAAGGGCCCGGGATAGTTTTCAAAACGATTTTGAAGTTTCGGTTCCATAGCAAACAACATGGTGCTCTTAGTCACACCATAATCATCTTTGCGCGACTGATAGACAGCTTTCTCATCAGCCGGCGCAGTAGCAGCAGGGGGATTACCTAACGCTTTCTCAAGGACATAGTCCTTTTGTCCGCCAGACAGAATGATTCTTAGATTGCGGAACCAGTTGGTGAAGTTAGACCCATTGTTTCTAAGCTTTTCTTTCTCAGCAAAAACATTGAAGTTGAAGTTGGACTTGGCCATTGGATCTACAGTATTTGCAAGTACAATTTAGACTATGTTCATGATAAATAGTTCAACTTAATCAGATTACTAGATGAACTCCCACTAAATTCAACATCCCTCAAGTTGTTTAGTGAACATGATCCAAATTCACCACACCTAATCCGATCTTCACGAGAAGAGATGTGGCTTCAATGGTGGACAACGAAGTGTCGATCATATCATTCATATGACTCATGCTTAACCTTTCGGTTCATGTGTTCCGAGGCCATGTCTGTACATGCTAGGCTCGTCAAGTCAAACCCAAGTATTTCCGCGTGTGCAAAACTGGCTTGCACCCGTTGTATGTGAGCGTAGAGTCTATAGCACCCGATCATCACGTGATGCTTGGACACGACGAACTTTCGCAACGGTGCATACATGGGGAGAACACAGTTTTATCTTGATCTTTAAGTGAGGAATCATCTTACAATGCTACCGTCGCGATCTAAGCATGATAAGATACATAAAAGGATAAACATCACATGCATATAACTTTATGTGACATGGTATAGCCAATCTTCGCGCAATGATCTCCATCTTGTGTGTTCCGGCATGATCTCCATCACTCCACCATGATTGCCTCCACCACGAATAGCAACTACAACTATTGCTAACTACTTAGCGATAAAGTAAAGCTATTACATGGCGTATAAGAAGTTGACTCGCAGGTCATACACAATTATAAAGACAACCATATGGCTCCTGCCGGTTGTGTACTCACCGACATGCAAGTCGTGAAACATTACAAAACATGATCATCGCATACAATATACACATCACATCTTGGGCCATACCATATCACAGAAAACACTCCCTGCAAAAACAAGTTAGACGCCTCTACTTTGTTGTTGCATGTTTTACGTGGCTTATGGGAGTAGATGCTAAGAACGATTCTTACCTACGGAAAGCCACAACGGTGATATTATGGTTGCCAAACTCCGGTGTTAATCCCATGACAACTATAGTGAGAGAAACTGACATCCACCAGCCGCATGTGTGGTACAAGCCACACGTCAAGTGCGGAGCCGGTCTCGCGAACGACGTCGCGTAAGGTTGGCCTGGACCGCTTCAATCTCACTATCCCGCGTCATAAGAAGAACACAAACAAGAGGCTTGCAACAGAAAACATCAACGCCCGCAACAATCATGTTGCGTTCTACTCGTGAATCACATCTACGCATAGATCTAGCTCTGATACCACTGAAGGGTTTCGCAGCATAGTAAATCAAAATTTTCTACGGAAGCGAACAGAGGGAAAGCCAAGATCTAATCTAGGAGATGCAAACAACGAGAGAGATTGGATTAGATCTTCATACCCTTGAAGATTCGCACAGCGGAACGTTCGTCGGAACGTGGGTGATGTAGTCGTACTCGCTTCTCCTCCTCGCTATCCGATCCGATCTAGCACCACAAGTGGCGGTGCCTCCGTGAGATGCACACGTGCAGCACCTCGACGTCTCCTTCTTCCTCAGACCAGCAAGTAGGGTGGAGAGATAGATTGGATCTACAACACGACGGCGTGGTGTATATGGTGGAGAATTTCTGCCGCAGGGCTTCGCCTACAAACAGTCGGGAGGGAGAGAGAAGGGAAGCAGGGCAACTAGGGTTTGGAGGAAGGTGTGTGGGTTGGGGGGAGGGGGCGCACCAGCCCTCTATATATAGAGGGGGGGTGCGGCCATCCCTTGCCCATCCTCCAAGCCTATCTCTAGTTTAAACGATTTAAACTCTCCCTTCTAGAAACCCTATCTTATCTCTAGTTTAAACAATTTAAACTTATCTAGGATCGGCTGGGCCCTATGGGGCCTTGTGCCCCTGGCCCAATGCGGCCAGGACACTCCCTCATAGGCCCATGCCCCCTCCCGGAAGGTGGGACCACGTTGGCCCCCTTCCGGAAGGTTCTAGAAGCTTCCGGTACAATACCGATTAACCCGGAACAATTCCGAACTCCAAAAACTGCACTGCCTTATATGAATCTTATTCTCCGGACCACTCCGGAACCTCTCGTGATGTCCCGGATCCCATCCGAGACTCCGAACAAAAATTCATAAACCAATTATCCAATCTATCCTAGCGTTGAGACACGTTAAGTGTGTGACCCTGCGGGTTCGAGAATATGCAAACATGATCTTCTATCAATAATCAACAGCGGGGTCTGGGCACCCATATTGACTCCCACCCATTCATCGATGATCATATCGGATGAACCACGATGCCAGGATTCAATCAATCCCATATATATATTCCCTTCGTCTCGCGATATTTTACTTGCCCGAGATTCGATCGTCGGTATCGTCATACCTAGTTCAATCTCGTTCACAGCAAGTACTTTACTCGTTCCGTAATCCGATATCACTTCGTGATTAACTCCTTAACCACATGCTTGCAAGCGGTGTTGATATCGATTACCGAGTGGGCCCGAAGCATATCTCTCCGACTTGGGAGGGACAAATCCCATCTCAATACATACAACCCAACAGATACTTTCCGATCACCTGAGAGACACCTTTATGATCACCCTCTCATAGGATGACGTTTGATGACCTCAAAGCTTTCTTCTGATACCAGGGAGTTGTATTATCTCATGGTCTAAGGAATACAATATTTGACATAAGAAAAGCTTCGCAAAGACGAACACGATGACACGATCTAATTGCTTCGCTTAGTTTGGGTCTGTCCACCATATCATTCTCCCAATGATATGATCTCATTATCAATTGACAACTCATGTCTATGGTTAGGAAACCTTAACCATCATTGATCAATGAGCTAGTCCATAGAGGCGTACTAGGGACACGGTGTTGTTCACAAACCACACAAGTATTAATGTTTCCGCTTAATACAATTCTAGCATGGAATATAAACTTTATCATGAACAAGAATTATAATAATAACATCTTTATTATTGCCTCTAGGGCATAATTCCAACAGGTTCTCCACCTGCACATTAACTCTCTCCTCTCCAACAGCAACAGGAGAGGTATCTGATGGCAAGCTATCATGATACATAACGGACTCATTGAAAACAACGTCTCTACTTAGCAAAATCTTTTTAGTTTCAGGATTCCATAGTTTATATGCTTTAAATCCTGAACCATAACCAAGGAATATGCACTTAACAGCCCTAGGCTCTAACTTTCCATTATCAACATGAGCATATGCAGTGCAGCCAAAAATTCTCAACTGTGAATAATCAGCAGGCGAACCTGACCATACCTCAATGGGAGTTTTCTTCTCAAGTGAAATAAAAGGTGACATGTTGATGAGGTAACACGCTGTGTTGGCTGCTTCAGCCCAGAAACGCCTATGCATACCTGCATTAGACAACATACAACGAGCCCTCGAGATGATGGTTCTGTTCATGCGCTCTGCCACACCATTCTGCTGAGGAGTATATGGGATGGTGTGATGCCTGATCATGCCATCGTTACTGCAAAACTCCTCAAACTCATTAGAACAGAATTCCATACCATTGTCAGTACGTAGTACCTTTACCTTCTTCTCAGTCTGTTTTTTAACCATAACTTTCCACTTTTTAAAAGCATCAAAAACATCATATTTATGCTTCAGAAAATAAGGCCACACTTTTCTTGAGTAATCATCAATAATAGTAAGCATATAATTAGTACCACCAATAGAAGTCTTACGGGACGGACCTCATACATCAACATGCACATAATCTAATATGCCTTTGGTGGTATGAACGAAAGTATTGAATTTAACTCTTTTATGCTTACCAAAGATGCAGTGCTCACAAAACTCAGACTTACTCAAGTTGCAACCATCAATCAGCTCTCTCTTGACCAACTCTGCCATGCCTTGTTCGCTCATATGCCCAAGACGCATATGCCATAGACATGTTTTACCACAAACATCAGAATCATTAGAATTAACAGCAGCAGCAATACTAGGAAAAGTGCTACCTCTAAGAACATATAATTTAGCAGAATTCATATCACCTATCATGTGAATAAGAGAACCTTTTGATACCTTCAGAACTCGATGCCCACCGGCATACTTGTATCCATCAACGTCCATGGTACTCAGGGAGATCAAATTTCTGGCCATGCTTGGTATGTGATTCACCTCACTCAACGTGCGTGTCACGCCATCATGTGTCCTAATCTTAACAGATCCAACACCAACGATATGGCATGGATTGTCATTCCCCACACGCACAAAATCTCCAGTCTGCACAGACTCATATGAACTGAACCAATCTTTGTTACAGCAAATATGAAATGAACATGCAGTATCAAGTATCCATTCATCATCATGAGAAGCACAAGCAGCAAAAACAGCTAAGCATTCACCATCAGAACTATCAGAAACAACAGCAGCCTTACCAGAACCTTCAGACCTATCTTTCGGTTGGTAAGTTCCATTTCTTTTCTCCTTATTCTGCAACTTCCAACAATCATCAATAACATGATTAGATTTCTTACAATACCTGCAGAATTTATCTTTTCCCTTGGACTTTGAATGACTTCTACCGTCCTTGCTCTTATCTATGTTGCCATAGTTGTTGTATCTCTGCTCGGTCCTGCCACGAACTTGCAGAGCCTCAACCTTGGATGACGTCCCATCTGACCCTACCATAGTTTTCATCTTTTCCCTCTGTTTGAGGGCATCATGTACTTCGGCAAGGGTTAGTTCATCACGGCTCAACAATATTGTATCACGAAAAGGTGTATAGGAACTAGGCAACGAGCATAAGAGTAGAAGAGCTAAATCCTCATCATCATATTTTACCTCCATAGACTGCAAGTCTGAAACAATCTCTTTAAAAACAGATATGTGATTCATTACTGATCCACCTTCTTGCAGCCTGTGCGAGAACAACTTCATCTTCACGTTCATCTTACTGGTTAGATCCTTTGACACACAGATCGTTTCCAGTTTTTCCCATAGGGCAGCAGCAGATTTCATCTCCAGTACTTCCTGCAAAATATTATTGGACAGATGAAGTTGAATCAAAGACAAAGCCTTACGGTCCTTTCGCTTCTCTTCAGCGGACCAGGTCTTAGCATCCTTTTCACTGAATCCATCCAGCGCTTCATCCAGATCAGAAGTTTGGGCGAGAATCTTGTGGTGTAGTCCAGCTGTGGTAGATCGAACTTCAATGACGACATGTCGCAAACCCTAGATTAGAACCTGGGGCTCTGATACCACTTGTTACAATTGCGACAAGAAGATAATGAAGAACGAAAACGAAAAACACAGCAAGAGGACACAGATTTAACGTGGAAAAACCTCTCCAACAAAGAGAGGAAAAAACCACGGCGCCAGCTAGCGAAACTTCACTATATCAAGGAGTGTTTACAAACGTCGGGGATTTCAAAGATGCAACTCATCCCAACCGGCGGCTTACAAGGGGTTTATATATCGGTGGAAACCTAGGTCTTTGACGATCTGTACCGTACCGCGGGGGGCTATCGCCCCCCGCATCCCCCACAGGCGTCCCTGTTGGGCACGGTGTGGCCCAACTTCAGACTCGTTACACTCGGCCCAAGCCTCCGGCGACGGGCCTCGCTCCACTCGTCAGAAGTTGGCCTATACTTTGTAGAATTTGGATCAACATATAACAGATGTGTCAGCTTCCTCTAAGGGTGAGGGATTGAGCGAGGTCATGGCTCTGGTTCTGCAGATCACACCAAAGCTTCATGAGTTGTGGAGGGAATCTACTTTGGTGCTTCCTTTGGAGTCGGGATCTTTTGAGGCCTTGGTGGTGTCCACGGCACCCTCGCCACCGCAGTTGCCTGCCTCTATGGTTAGTGGAGGAGTTTTGGCGCATAGCTCCGAGGCTCTTTTTGCTAGAGAGCTTTGCGGCTTGCTCGCTAGTTTAGAGGCAGCAAGCCCTGGATATGGCAAGGATATTGACTGTGTCTTGGCAGAAAAGGCTTCGTATGACATAATCAGAAAGGTGGAGAAGTCTCTCGAAAAGGTTTCTCTCAGAGGTAGAAGAATAAGGAAAGGTTTAGTGAGGAAGGCTTCAGCTGATGATTGATTGTTGGAGCTTCTTTTGGGTCGTCCGTTAGGGGGGTCTTCTTTGTGGTGTTGTGCTCCAGGTGTTGTCGGTTTGTGGTTGTAGTAGTTCATGGGTGCTTGTTGGTTCTAGAAGTTTTGCTCCTTAGATGTTGCTCTCTTGTGGTTTAGTGTTTGTTGTAATGGTTTTTGCCTGGATATTTATTAATTAACTGAACAATTCTCTTGTTCTTAATTAATAGATTGGGGTAAATCTTTTGCTCCCGTTTCAAAAAAATCCGGCTTGTTTCCATTCAATATAACATTAACATTTTCATATGATACTACTGAGATCATAACATGTAATGCAGAGTTCCAGCCAACCCCATTACATACATAGTAGCATGGTATGTTCAGAAAGTCTATGGCAAAGCTACGAGGCCTCTCTCTCTCTCTCAGATACACTCATAAAGAAGTTTCCCGCTTCATATAGACAAACGCTTAAGCTATTATGGCATCAGCACATCTTAAAACTTTATTGCTGCTATTTTACTATAATATGTTCGACATGTTAATAGCTAGACCTTGTGCATGGTGACAAATGGGTTCATCGGAATAGTTGGGCATATCCATTTGTATCATCGGAATAGGAGGCAAATGGGAGGAATTCCTCAGATAGAAACCACAGTTTGGTTCCACGATACTCTATCCTAGCATTAGGGTGCTCTATCGACACATTCTCCTATGTGGTGTGAACCCTAAGATCTTGGTGTGACACCGCCTGAATCTTCCCCATAGAGACGAAACATGCCAAGATTTAATTTATGAAAGAATTAGATTGGTGCTTTTTTTGGGTGTTTCCATAAAATTTATTGCACAATATCACCAAAAGGAGACCTCCAAATGCACTCTCATATCCGACCCAAATGCCACCTAGATGCGTCAGATAGGATACGGTGTAATAGTTGCATGACCGAAGTTGTTTATACTATGTTTTCTTCTCAACTTCAATTACTAAATACTAGCTGAACCAACTACCTAGTTTTCATAGCCATGCAGTTATGCCGCAACAACATGCCATGCATGTAGACAAACCCCACAAAAAACATTAATAGCTATTTCCATATCTTCATACTATTTAGTACTAGTTCACCTTTATGTTGTAGCATGTATAATTGTCTTGTTCTTCACCTTTAAATATACATGTCCAGTTGGGGTTTTCTTTGGTCCCTGCTGATTTTCCCTTCAACCAAACAATACTACTCACCCTACCCACTAGTGTTATTAAATATAACACCCTTGAACCAACTTAGATATGTACATGGTTGATAAAACTCAAAGAATCATAAGACAGGTTCTCATCTAGAATTGTTTGTGCTTACAAGCAAAAACAATGACAACATTAACTCAAAACCGCTTGCGATATGAAGTTTGATCCGACCACATCCACTCAACCCCTATGGCTTGTGAGGGATCCAGTAACCTCATTTGCAGAAGACTCTCAACGAATCATACGGTGGTTCTCATTTAGAATCCTTTAATTTGTGCTTACAACCATAAACTTGATGGTTTTAATACAAAACATCATCCAATGTGAAATTTGGGCCAACCATTTCCACTCAACACTATGATTTGTGGGGGATTCGGTAATCCTAACACTTTCACTCTCCTCCTCTACTTCTCCACTGTGATGGTGCTCACTCATCTCCACCATCCTCTTTGGCCTCCACTTTGATACTCTATAATTACTTCTCTCTTCATTAATTACTATGTCACGTCAGATTTTTGACAACTTAACATGCATGATACTACTCATGATACTAGCACTATGGCCAACCTAATGTGCCAAAGGGGTGACGATTTATAGAGGTCATATTTCATTGTAAGGATGCAGAATTGAGATAAGTGAGATAAGTGGGTTCTCGTGTTTACATCTCTATACTAACTCTAGACTAAGTGGGACAAATTGGATAGGTTTAAGAATCCATTTTTACATCTCGTTTTTACATCCCTATTCTGTTGGCATGATGTGCCAAGATGTGAAAGTAATACGGACAAGCGGAGTACAATAAAATCGCACATTCGACATGAAGAAGTTGACATCAATGTAGTTTACATGATTAGGTTGGTCGTTGATGCTGCTACCCCGTGGATGATGTGTAGGTTCTAGAGCGAGGCATTGCACCAAAAAGAGGCACCAAAGAGGCAATAGCCCATGATCTGTAGCTCCAGCTCCGATGTGGCCTCTGCCTACCCGCAGCTCGCAACAACCCCACCGTATCCTCTACCTCCAGTGCGTCCTTGATCGCGATCATCTCCTTGCCGCTGTAACATTGTAGTGCCCGCTGACACCGTATTATTCTCGCCTGGCGCATGAGGTGCGCGGAAATCTGACCAGGAACATCAACGCCATGGGGGTAGGAGAATCACACAATGGTGTAGTCTGACGTCGCTGGTGGCCCTGCCGCCTCGTCCCCGCACTCTGCCCAAGGCTCATCTTTATCTCCACTACTTATAAAAGTACGAGGTTGTTATGGATGTAACTTTGATCTCAGATAAATAAAGTGTTATGGATGTTTCAAAAAAAATGAGTCCCTTCCATAAATAGGAATCTCTATAGGTATAGAGGCTACCATAGTGTGTGGTTTCCCTCGTAAGTATTTTTTAAATAAATATTTTGATTTGTTTAGGACTTTTTAAATAAAGATTGCCAACCATCATTTTCTACAATTGGCATAACTAGCCATTACCGAGGAGCTATCATTTTATTTAGGCCAAGGTCTTGTATATCGACTCATATACCATAGCAAAAACGTTGAGCGTGCCCGGCATGTACTCTTTATACTTACTTAACCAATGTATCTCACATTTATGAAAGTTCATTTTGAGGCCGGAGAGTTTCCAAAAACCCTTTAAAAGAGTTTTAGGTTTGAGGCTTTCTCGTCCATGAATAAGATCGTTCATCGAAATATTGTAGAACTGATAGACCGTCATAAACTAGGTGAGGGATCAATGAGATAGTAATCATTCCATCCTATTTGGCTCGATTGATTAAAATAGCCAACATATCAACTATGAAATTAAAAATTATCGAGGAAGGCGGATCACTCTCAAAAATACCTATTTTGTTATAAAAAATAAGGACTTATGTCGCCATTGATTTTGATGGCCACACTATCTTCCTTAACAAGTTGATCAATCCGCCACGAAACTTGGGAAAGCCCCATCATCTGCAGAACTGGGGTGCTTTTGATCATACATAATCAATACATTTAATAGACCTGTAAACAATTGCAGGGATGCTTTTGATCATAGCATAATCAATACTTTAAAATTTCTTCTCAAAAAAAATACTTTAAAATTTTCTTGTTGCAAATAAATATTCATATGGTTTGATTCGTGACTCTCATATCTTGTCGAGCATCTCTACCACTTGTTTCATCGTCGGGCGGTACTTAGGACACTCCTCCGTGCATCTATGTGCAATGTCCAAGAACTCTTTGACCTCCTTTGTTTCCTTTTCCTCTCCGATTACCATTCGACAATCCACAATCTCTAATGAAATGTCAGCCTCTACCTTTTCCCTCGCCCATTTCAGTGGCTCTACCTCCTTCCCTTCAATGCTCTTCATCGGCCAGCTTGGCCGTCGACCGGAGACTACCTCTATCATTAGAACGCCGAAGCTGTACACATCTGCTTTTATGCTTGCTCCCACGCCTTCACGAATTTCCGGTGCCATGTACCTATTTATATTGCATAAACAAAATCACATATTGCCATTTTGAAGTATAGTGACCATTTATCTTACTTCGAGGAGAATGACTTCTGCTAAACAGAGAACATTGTGTAACTAAATACATGTGTTTTTGTTAACTACCTAGTATTATATTTCTTAAAACACTAGTATTAAATTAAATAGTACTCCCTTCGTCTCGAAATAGACAAACTTTTGACATCTATTTCGCGAGGAGGGAGTAGTATAACTTAACCACTGCACGTTTGATTTTACCCCAAAAAGAAATTTTAGACGGATGTGAGAAGGCTGTCCCCTTTTATGTAGTTTTAGCCACTACTTCTTTTGTTTATATGTGCAAGTATGCAACCATGAAGATTTAGTTTAGGTAAGCTCAATTACATGCCTTCTAAACAAGCAATCGTCCCGGTTAAGTTGATGAAATTTCGGCAGTACAACATTCCTCCCAGCCCAGGCACTGCTAAACCATCGTCCCGGTCCCGGTCCCGGTCCCGGTCCCGGTCCTACACTGCCATACCCATTGCTGAGAGAGGCTCACAATCAATGTCTGATGCATTCTCGTGTTGAATTCCCGGGTCAATTTTAAACTTGGTTTTGCACTGGGTACTTGCTTGCAAACATATATCGAAAATAGGCATGCGCAAAATGTGAGCTCCATCTCAAGTGGAGTAAGTGCAGGTCATTACCCAGCTGTGCCGGCGGCCTGCGTGCTGATATGCGACGCGGCGGGGCCGCCGGAGACGACCCTGGCGTGTCCGAAGTCGGCGAGCTTGGCCTCGAAGCCCTCGTCGAGCAGGACGTTGCTGGACTTGACGTCGCGGTGCAGCACGGGCGGGTGTCGGTCGTGGTGCAGGAAGGCGAGCGCGGCCGCGGCGCCGCGGGTGACGCGGAGGCGCGCGGGCCACGACAGCACCGGCGTCCCACCGGCGGCATCTCCGTGCAGCCACGCGTCGAGGCTGCCGCGCTCGAAGAGCTCGTAGACGAGGAGGCGGTCGCGGCCGGCGGCACAGTATCCCAGCAGGCGCGCCAGGTGGCGGTGGCTGAGGCTGCCCAGCACCTCCAGCTCGGCGCGGAACTCGCGGTTGCCGGCGCCGGCGGCGTGGTCCGCGGAGAGCCGCTTCACGGCCACCGCGCCGCCGCTGCCGCCGGGGAGCACGGCGCGGTACACGAACCCGAAGCTGCCGTCGCCGATGATGTTGTCCGGGGAGAAGTCGCCCGTGGCCCTGGCGAGGTCGTCCAGGGAGAGCTTCTTGAGCGAGGAGTCGATCGCCGAGACGTACAGCGACCACGACGAGGAGAGCTCCGAGGATACACGGACGGGGAGGGACGACGACGACAAGGTGCGGTTGTCCGGCTCGAGGAGGCGGTTCTTGCGGTGGCGGCAGAGGAGGACGATGAGGAGGCAGGGGAAGGAGATGGCCGCGAAGGCCGCCATGGCAGCGACCAGCGCTTGGTACACGCGGTCCATGGCTGCCGGGCCGGATAGCTACGGACGTTGGGAGAAATATCACCTCTTGATTCTTGGAAGGAAGAGGAAAGACGAAAGAGTGGCCCGTAGAATCAAGAGCGTTCGGCAGGTTCCGCCTGACCATTTCTCCTCAAAGGGAGACTTTGACTGCTGACTGCTCCAGTCTCCCATTTTCCACTGACATCCATATACTTCTCCGCAGAGGAGGACAAGGCCTTTGTCCATAAAAAGGTTGTACTTCCAATATTATGGGAGAGTCAATTTTTAAAGTTTTATCGTATTTATATAAATATTTATATCTTAAAATTACTAGTATTATTAGGATATATGTTGACCATATAGCTATTTGATTTCATAATTATTGTTATATTTTAATTTACTCGGTTAAACTCTAAAATAGTTTAACTCTTCAGACAAGTTGAAAGTACACTCTTTTATAGACGAAGTGAGTACTCCTCATCCACATAATACTAAGATTTTTACACCCTACTCTCTCCCTTCCGTTTAGAAATAAGTGTAGCAGATTTTTCCTTCCGTTTAGAAATAAGTGTCTATCTAGACTCATTTAATTGTGTTGTACATGCGCAGATTTTTCTAAATAAGCATGTATCTAGATTCGTTTAACTGTGTCGTACATGCATAACAAATTCTACAACACTTGTTTTCGAACAGATGGAGTATTTAAGAAAATACTGGTATGATGCCATAGCTATGTGTTCTGCTCTGTGTTTAGTTGTGACCCGTCCCAAATTAATTGACTCAGCTTTGTCTCATCTAAATACGAATATATGACAGGGCAGCCACCAAACAAATGCAGCATTTGGGGCACAACTGGAGTAAGCAGTGGCAGCATCTGAGGCAAAAGGGTGGAGGCGCCAACAAATGCAGTTAGGCTGGTCATAGTGGAAATAACATAGGTAGTAACATGCAGTACCAACTAGACATTTTGGTGATGTGGCATTTCACTAAATGATGAAAGAGAACCTTGTGGTAACTAGCTATGTTACTCCCTCCATCCCATATTAGGTTACGCATAATTTTGCGTGCTAGTCAAACTATAGTTTGACCAAGATTATACAAAATAATATAAATTTATAAAATACAAAAATAATATTATTAAAATTAACTTAGTGTATATTTTTATATTATATAAATTTTATATCATATAAATTTATATTATTTTGTATAATCTTGGAGTATGAGTCTACATGCTAATAAATAAAACCTTGTATAATACTAGTCACAAGTTACTACCCACTACGAAGGTAGTAACATGGACTAGTAACTTATGCACGTTACTAGTTTATGTTACTCTCCACTATGACCAGCCTTACCATCAAGCAAATAGGGAGGCAGATAAACAAACATATTTGGCACGCACAGCCACACAGATAAAACAGGACATACTATAAACAGGAGGCAGAAACATATTACACACGTTGACTGCTACTAGGTGTTCAAGTACTTTGCTGGCAAGCCTAGCTAAACAAACAACAAGTAAGCCACACAAAATCTGCCTAGCGTAGTACAGCATCAGAGGCAGTATGTATCTGAGGGCAAAAGGATTCGCGTCAGAGAGCACCACATACAGGGAGAAACACAGGGAGCAAACACTACCATCAGATAATTAGGCACAGCAGGACTAGCTTCAGGGTTTGCACTTGGCATGCCCCCGCTCTAATATAGCCTTGGACCACGCCCACGGGCACGCCATGGCCCTCCCCTTCTTCCCCTGCCACGACCTGCGAGGCGACTGGAGTGTGAGCGATGACAGGTAAGGGCGTGCAACAAAGCACAGAGACATAGTATGTCAGACCATGCTTACCACGGCCTGGAGGGAGATACTCATCGGGTTCGCCATCGAAGTATTCGTTCTGCTCGACCCTTCTTCCCCTGCCGCGCCCTGGGAAGCCATGTAGAATAGGAGCCATCAAACACGAGGAATGCAAAAACCAAAAAAGAAGATGCTATGTCTGAGCTTACCACGTCCTGGAAGGGGGTGATACTCATCTGGTCTGCCATCAAAGTATTCACTCTGCTCCATTCTTCTTCCCCTGCCACGCCCTGTGAAGCCACAGACAACAGGAATCGTGTGAGGTAGAGGCATGCAAAAAACCACAGGAACATGATACATCAGACTAAGCTTACCACGGCCTGGTGGGGGTTGATACTCATCTGGTTCACCATCAAAGTATTCACCCTGCTCTTCGTAGTAGCCGCCCCTGCCACCATAACCGTAATCATAGCCATAGCCACCACGCCGGCCACCTCCGTAGTAGCCACGCCCTCTGCCTCGTCCTCTTGGCCAACCTCTCCCTCTGCCTCTACTAGTGTAATCATATCCATCCTCCTCCCACTCTTCACCCCACTCATAAGGAGGAGGTCCATTGCTCATAGCTGCACATGTTTATCATCATGATTTAACACAAGTTTTTTGTATACATGACTTAAAAGAAACTGGGCATGAGCTATGGCTAAGCTTTATCAATTGGGAACACAAAGATGAACCCCAAAATGGAGCCAACTGAAGCACTCTGGACTGAGAATGCAAGAACAACAGTTCAAAAAAACAGAAACATGAGATGAGTACAGTGTGCGAAGGAGTACTCCCTATAACAGAACAAGATAGGGTAAACCAGCAGTACAGAATGCTCAGATTATGTAAAGGTACTGATGTGTCGACGGCCCTATGGGCTGCAGCCTGAAAGTTATGTACTCAAGAAGACATGAGAAAAAAATATACCTCTGCCCCTGCCTCTTCTGCCACCACCACGTCCACCATGACCTCTCCCACGACCAGTGGGAAAGTATCCTAAATTGCCAAGAAGAAAGTTATGACCAAACGGGGATACATGTAAAGAAAAACAGTGGAGAGGATCAATTTAGAGTAAAACCTTCATGTTCATAGTCAAAAGCAGGTTTGACCTCTTCAGCTGGTATGGGTGGCTGGTACCTGAGGACATAATATAATGACCAGAAAAATTTGTAGCCAGTTTCCAATGTTGAACAATAATAGACAGATAAGGGAATGCAAAGCAGCTGAATCAGAACTAAACTCATAATCTGGCTGTACAAATGAGCAAGAGGATATTCAACTTACCCTGGAGATGATGTATCCAATGCTTTCTTGGACAATGTTAGAGTAATCATTGATACATGACGAGTTGTCTCCAACCTGTGGTAAAAGTGCATTAGTGCTGAGTCTTTCTTCTTTTTCTGAAGAAAGGTATCTATGTACATCCGTACGGGACAAGGCCTTCTTCCAATGGTTCCCATGTGTCGGTGATATCAATAGATTCAGTACATGTATTCTGATGAAGACCAGCTATCCTTCTCTGATGAGCAGATGAGTGTCAATTAGCAAAACAACAACCACTTTCAGAGCAGATATTATTGAGGCAGTTATTACTATTAACCTTGATCAATTCAGCAACCATGACCGTCTTACTTATGGCTCTTCCCATGGCTTTGATAATAATCTCATCGTGCCCATTGTCCTGAAAAACACAAAGGAATAAATATACAGTAAAAACAGGAAAAATTGTAGTAGCTCAGTTAAGCACACGTAAACGGACACGAGATTAATAACACTGTCTAGAGATTCTGGAAGGTGGAATAGCATTGTTGACCACTAACCACCAACAAATTTACAGAAACAAATGATCAGATAATAAGCTAAAAAAACAATAGATACACATCACAATGTTAGGTTTTCTACAATTATGTGAACTGCACACGAATTTACATCACTTGATCAAGCGGATAAGCTTCACATAACTCAAGCTTCATAATTGTATGGTAAGGAAGTGAAATATGGCTTCACAAAGTTACACTCCCAATCAAACAGAAAGTGAGTGACAAAGAAGCACTATGAAACAAGAACCAGGAAAATCCATGTGTTCCCAAGGTACTACAATGGCACAACAACGTACTATGGCATCATAAGTCATAAGAAAAAGTGTACCAAATGTTAAATTTTGAAATGTGACTCTCACTGAGCTGTACATTTGAGTTGTGAATATAGTGAGCAAGCATACTGGATGCAGATATAAAAAAATTGGAGCCTTTTAAGACAAGTTAAATAATAATTAAACTGAGTTTTGTTAAAAGTTGGAGTCAAGAAGGCGTATGATTTAGAATAATCTAACATTTTATTACAGTGCTAAAGAGAAACACTTAAGTGATGAACAAAATCATGTTCATGCGCAGGCACAGCACGCCAGGCATCCATCGGTGTCCCTGAACATATCCCCACTATCAAAATTTTCAGACTACAAGCAATTCCCAGCAATTGTTTAAACATAGAATACAAGGGATTTCAGATTTCTTGCATACTGGACACGAACGATGAGCCATGTAAAGGGGGATCACCTCAAGCAGCGACATCCCGTAGCCGATATAGTTCCTCATCCTCCCCAGTGCAGTGATCCTGATCTCATTCTCGCTAATCGGTGTGTCATCCCGAGGTTTCTCCACCCTCTGGTATCTATCCATGCCTATGAATTGGCACAAGTGTTACTGTGTTAGCATGCCGCACATAGTATGCAGAAATTAGATAGACATGAAAAGAGATCAATCCAACAGTCACCGCACTATAAGAAATGGTCTTCCGTTTCACAAAATAAAATGCCTTCGCTAGGACTAAAAATAGGGAGCACAAACGGGTAACTGCTGGACATGGTTCATACGGAACCCCGAAAAACCCTAACCCCAGAAGTAGGCTGCAGCAATGGAGACACGAGAGGGAGAAACTAAAGCCGCACAAAATGACTGCGGCTGGGAATTTCTCGAAACTGACAAAGGGAACATACGAACAAGCAAATGGGACAGCGGTAGGCGATGCCCCTGATCCAGGGGAACAGCCCGAGGCGCCAGGCCAACTAATAAACCGCCGGAATGACGGCACCGACCGGGATTTCACGCCACATCACAGAACGGCGCGAAAGGAGGCCCGCCCGCCGGTAACGCTTGTACCACCAACGCGCGCTCCTCGACGGCGACGGGAGCCGATTCGGCTCCTAGCCACCGCAGGAATCGAAGACGGACCGGGGGAGGAGGCGGAGAAGAAGAAGGAGAGGAGGAAGAAGAAGGGATCGAACGCACCTGTCGGTGTCGCTCGCCGCAGCTCGGCTGTGCGTGCACGGGGCGAAGGAGGACAGAGTGAAGGGGCGGAGGAGTCCTCGAGGGGAACTGGGAACCTCTCGTGGCGTGTGTCTGGGGGTTTCTACATTTCGTCCGTGAGGATGACGTGGACAGGTTCTGACCGTTCGTTCGGCGCTGGTGTGTGGCCCCGATAGACCTGTGTGGGGGAGCGGGGACAGGGCACGGCTTGAGGATAACGAGCAGCTGCGTGTCACCGCAAGTAGGGTCCATCTACAAGGAGTAAGGTATCGTAATTAAACCCGCAACTTCAAATCCATAAAGTTGGTACACCAAACTTATTGTTCCCGGTCAATTTTAACCTTGGTCCTGTTTGGCATTCTGGAAAAGTAATAAATCCTGACCAGGATATGTAGCTAGTCTCACTGACAATACATGCCCACGTGTCATATCCACCTCCTCCTCTACCTCTCTTCAATTCCCCAATCACTCCTGACAGATTGTTCCCCACGCTGCATCAAGAAAACCGCAGGGCAGCACACCACGGGCGCGATGCCGGATGGCGTGGGGGGCATCAGTTGTGATCTGTCCGCGGTGTGGAGGCTGCACCGGAGTTGCAGCTACGCTACAGCCCGGTCGTCTGGAACACCAAGTTTGTTGGTGCTAACGGGGAGGGGCCGCGTCGGCAGCTAGAGGTGGAGTGGCGTTGGTGGACTAGGAAGAGGAGGGGATGGCTGTTGTGGTTGGGGCGGCGAATTTGAGGGAGGAGTGGGGCTTGACAGCGACGAGGTCGTCATGGTCGTGGCCACCGTCGGACTTGGAGGAGAATGATCTAGGAGCTCGAGAAGCGGGGACAAGGTTAGGGGAAAGGAGGCCTTTGAGTCAGAGCTACGCAGAGGAGCGCCGTCATTCCAGGTCGCCATTGACCTCGTCCGTGATTGTTTGTAGCCAGATTGCAGGGCAACGGCACTATACGATTGGCGTCCACGACGTTGTGTGGGATTTGACACTCGCATTGCCGCAACGCAAGCATAGCTGGGAACGTCTTCGTCTTCCTCGTGACCGGCAGTGCGCCGCCGTCGGCTATTTTGTTTCTGTCGCGTCCGATGTTTCTCACATTGTTTCAAACCGATTCAATAGTCTTATGTGTGCGCATGTTTTTGGAGCTATCAGACGAATCTCAAACCTTTTTCCTCTTCATCCTTTGACCACGGACTATTGGCCATCGCCATTGACAGAAGCTCATCATCGCCCATCTATGTACTCGATCAAGTAGATGAAGTAGGGTTCGAAATAGACTGGGATTTGTAAGTTGAGAGTGCCAACTTCCAGTATTTAAAGTTTAAGGTTAGGTTTAGCCAACCACTATATGTTTAAGGTTCGTTTTGGACTTTACTCATCTACAAGTGGAAGTGTCTATGTGTTAGTATACAGTATACCTGAGATTTCTTAGGCTTCGTGTTCAAAGTATGATCCAAATTTCTAACGAGCGGAGTGAGTCCTATCGCTGGAAGCTTGGGCTAAAACATAGCGGAGTCTGGAGTTAGCTTATACCTGCCCAACAGGTATGTTTGCCTCCCGCGGTACGGGTCGTTGAAGAACTAGGTTTCCTTGTAAGACACCAGTTCAAATAAGTTGCATCTGTGAAGTCTTGGGCGTTGTGTAAACATTTTTAGATATAATGAAGTTTCGCTGGTTGGAGCCAGTTGTTTTTCTCTCTCTTTGTTGGAGAGTTTTTCCATGTTAAATCTTGTGTACTCCTGCTGTGATTTTGTTTTTCGTTGTTTTTTGTCGTGTTTATAACAAGTGGTATCAGCATTCCAGGTTTCAATCTAGGGTTTGAGACATGTCGTCATTGAAGTTTGATCTACCACGGCTAGACTACACCATAATATTCTCCTTATGGCGGACGAAGATGCAGGCGATTCTTGTCCAAAATTCTGATCTGGATGAAGCGTTGAATGGATATGGCAAAAAAAGGATGCAAAGAGGTTGGTCCGACTAAGAGAAGCGAAAGGACTGTAAGTTTTTGTGTTTTATTCAACTTCATATGTCTAATAATATTTTGCAAAAAGTGTTGGCGGAGAAATTTGCAGCAACCATGTGGGTGAAACTAGAAACGATCTGCGTATTAAAGAATCTAACCAGTAAGATGCATGCAAAGATGAAGTTGTTCTCACATAGGCTACAAGAAGTTGGATCGGTAATAAATCACTTATATGTTTTTAGAGAGATCGTTTTTTACTTAGAGTCTATAAAAATAAAATATGATGATGAGGATCTAGGTCTTTTACTCTTATGCTCGATGCCTAGTTCCTATGCAAATTTTCGTGATACAGTATTGTTGAGTCGTGATGAACTAACCCTTGCCAAAGTACAAGAGGCCCTCAAACAAAGGGGAAATATGAAAACTATGGTGCAGGCAGAGGGGTCATCCTCCAAGGCTGAAGCTCTACAGGTTCATGACAGGACCGAGCAGAGGAATAACAACTACGACGATAGAGATAAGAGCAAAGATGGCAGAGGTAGTTCAAATTACAAGGGAAATGACAAGTTTTGTGGGTAATATAAGAAAACTAATCATATTATTATGACTATTGGAAGCTACAGAATAAGGAGAAAAGAAATAAAACTTACCAATCAAAAGATAAGTCTAATGGTACTGGTAAGGCTGTTGTTTCTGGTGAGAGTTCTACTGGAATTAGCCATTTTTTATGCTTGTGCTTCTCGTGATGACAAATGGATACTTGATATTGCATGTTTGTTTCATATTTGTTGTAACAAAGAATGGTTTTGTGCATACTAGAGATTTTGTGCATGTGGAGAATGATAACCCTTATCATATTGTTGGCATTAGATCTGTTAAGATCAGGACACATGATGGCATGACACACGTTGACTGAGCTGAAGCACATACCAAGCATGGCCAAATCTTATCTCACTAAGTACCATGGATGTTGATGGGTAGAAGTCGGTGGGCGTAGACTTCTAAAGGTATTAAAAGGTTCTCTTATTCACATGATAGGTGATATGAATTCTGCTAGATTATATGTTCTTGGAGATAGCACTTTGTCTGATATTGATGTTGTTGTTACTTCTAATGATTCCGATGATTGTGGTAAAACCAATTTGTGGCATGTGCGTCTTAGGCATATGAGTGAACATGGCATGGAAGAATTGGTAAAGATAGAACTGATTGCTGGCTACAACTTGAGTAAGTTTAAGTTTTCTGAGCACTGTATTTTTGATAAGCATAAAAGAGTTAAATTTAATGCTTCCCTTTATACCACCAAAGGCATATTATATTATGTGCATGATGATGTATGGGGACATTTTCATAATACTTCTATTGATGTGCTAATTACATGCTTATTATTATTGATGACTACTCAAGAAAAATATGGTCTTATTTTCTGAAACATAAATCTGATATTTTTTATGCTTTTAAGAAGTAGAAAGTTATGGTGGAAAAACCGAACTGAAAGGAAGGTAAAAGTACCACGTACTGATAAGGTATAGAATTCTGGTCTAATGAGTTTGAGGAGGTTTGCAGTAACAATGGTATGATCAAGCACCGCACCATCCCTTATACTTCTCGGGGAAATGGCGTGATTGAGCGCATGAACAGAACCATCATCGTAAAAGATCGTTGTGTGTTGTCCAATGTAGGTATGGGCAAGCGTTTCTATGCTGAAGCAGCCATCATAGCATGCTATCTCATCAACAGGTCACCTTCGATTCCACTTAATAAGAAAACTCCCATTGAGGTATTATCAGGTTCGCCTGCTGATTATTCACAATTGTGAGTTTTTGGTTGCACTACATATGCTCACGTTGATAATGGAAACTTGATAAAAAGGGTTGTTAAGTGTACACTTCTTAGTTATGGTTCAGGATTTAAAGCATATAAACTATGAAATCCTAAAACTAAAAAGGTTTTGTTGAGTACGAATGTTGTTTTCAATGAAACCGTTAAGTACCATGATAGATTGCCATCATATCCCTCTCCATACTATTTGAGAGGAGAGAGTTAGTGTGCAGGTGGAGCACCTACAGAAAACGGTTGACATTATTGATAATGATGTTGTTGTTGAAGATACACATGAGGAAAACATTGATGAATATGGTGTTTAGCACTCACCTATTATTTTGCAGGAACCATATGAGTCCATTGTTGCTGATAGACCGAGGCGTAACAAAGGACCTCGTCCTTGTTTAGTTGAAGAGTATAATATTATTTATTATGCTTGAGTTGTGTTGAACAGATGGAGAACGATTCTGAGCCTGGTACCTATAATGAAGTCGATGCATTCGTTGACCACGAGAAATGGGTTTCTACTATGCAAGAAAAGATCCAATCGTTTGGAAAAAATGGCACATGGGATGTTGTGCACTTGCCTAAACAAAATAAAATGGTCCACTACAAGTGGATCTTCAAGAGAAAGGAATATTTGTCTCCTAAAGAGCCTTCGATATATAAGGCAAGGTTAGTAGCAAAAGGTTTTAGCCATATTTCAGGTATTGATTATAATGATGTGTTCTTCCTAGTTGTAAAGCATATTTAGATATCAAGGATGCTTTTCTGCATGGTGAATTTGAAGAGGAAATATACATGGACCAACCAGAAGGGTTCATAGTGCCTACTAAAGAGGATTTTGTGTGCAAGTTAAAGAAGTCACTTTATGGTTTAAAGAAATCTCCAAGACAGTTGTATAAAAGTTTTTATACGCTTATGATCTCACATGGCTTTGAGAGGTTTCAATATGATAGTTGTGTTTATATTAAGTTTGTTAATGGTTCACCTATATACTTGCTATTATATGTTGATGATATGTTAATTGTTGTAAAGAGCATGAAAGGAACCACTACTTTGAAGGCACACCTAAGTAGTGAGTTTGATGAAGGATCTTGGTGCTGCTAAGAAGATCTTAGGTATGCGGATTATCCGAGATAGAAAATCTCGTTTGTTATTTCTTAGTTAGCAAAGTTACATTGAGAAAGTTCTTTATCATTTCAATATGCGTGGTGCCAAGTAGGTTAGTAATCTTATTGCTCCTCATTTCAAATTTTCATTTCTGCAATGTCCTACTACTGATGAAGAGTTTGAGTACATGTCAAAGGTGCCATATTTGTTGGTTATTTGATGTATGCCATGATTTGTTCTCGTCCTGATTTATCATATGATATGAGTTTGATAAGGAGATACATTGAAGGGTTTCGCATCATAGTAAATCAAAAAAATTCTATGGATGCAAACGGGAAAGCCAAGATCTAATCTAGAAGATGCAAACAACGAGGGGGATTAGATGAGATCTTCATACCCTTGAAGATTCGCACAACGGAACGTTCGTCGGAACATGGGTGATGTAGTCGTACTCGCTTCTCCTCCTCGCGATCCGATCCGATCTAACACCGCAAGTGGCGATGCCTCCGAGAGATGCACACGTGCGTCACCTCGACGTCTCCTCCTTCCTCGGTCCAGCAAGTATGGTGGAGAGACGGATTGGATCTACAACGCGACGGCGCGGTGCAAGTGGTGAAAAGTTTCTGCAGCAGGGCTTCGCCTACGTGCAGTCGGGAGGGAGAGAGAGAGGAGGGCAGCAGGGCAGCTAGGGTTGTGGAGGAGGTGTGGGGGGAGGGTGCGCCCCAGCCCTAGCCCCTCCCCCAAGCCGTAGGCCGGCGGCAAAGGAGGAAGGAGTGGGGGGCAAGTTTCCCCCCCCCCCCCCCCTTCTAGAAGCTTTCCTAGGGTTTGCCCTAGATCTGGCCGGCTGGGCCCTATGGGGCCTTGTGACCCTGGCCCAATGCGGCCAGGGCACTCCCTCATAGGCCCATGCCCCCTCCCGGCAGGTGGGGCCACGTTGGTCCCCCTCCGAAAGGTTCTAGAAGCTTCCGGTACAATACCGATTAACCCGAAACAATTTCGAACTCCAAAAACTGCATTGCCTTATATGAATCTTATTCTCCGGACCATTCTGGAACCTCTCGTGATGTCCCAGATCCCATCCGAGACTGCGAACAAAAACTCATAAACCAATTATCCAATCTATCCTAGCGTCGAGACACGTTAAGTGTGTGACCCTTCGGGTTCGAGAATATGCAGACATGTTCTTCTCTCAATAATCAACAGCGGGGTCTGGAAACCCATATTGAATCCCACACATTCATCGATGATCATATCGGATGAACCACGATGCCAGGATTCAATCAATCCCATATTTATATTCCCTTCGTCTCGCGATATTTTACTTGCCCGAGATTTGATCGTCGGTACCGTCATACCTAGTTCAATCTCGTTCACAGCAAGTACTTTACTCGTTCTGTAATCCGATATCACTTTGTGATTAACTCCTTGACCACATGCTTGCAAGCGGTGTTGATATCGATTACCAAGTGGGCCCAAAGTATATCTCTCCGACTCGGGAGGGACAAATCCCATCTCGATACATACAACCCAACAGGTACTTTTCGATCACCTGAGAGACACCTTTATGATCACCCTCTCATAGGATGACGTTTGATAACCTCAAAGCTTTCTTCTGATACCAGGGAGTTGTATTATCTCATGGTCTAAGGAATACAATATTTGACATAAGAAAAGCTTCGCAAAGATGAACACGATGACACGATCTAATTGCTCCGCTTAGTTTGGGTCTGTCCATCATATCATTCCCCCAATGATATGATCTCATTATTAATCGACAACTCATGTCTATGGTTAGGAAACCTTAACCATAATTAATCAATGAGCTAGTCCATAGAGGCATACTAGGGACACGGTGTTGTTTACAAACCACACAAGTATTAAAGTTTCTGCTTAATACAATTCTAGCATGGAATATAAACTTTATCATGAACAAGAATTATAATAATAACATCTTTATTATTGCCTCTAGGGCATAATTCCAATAGTCTCCCACTTAGAGTCAATAATCTAGTTTACATTTGGCAACAATCTCACACCCATGGCAGTAAGGTGTTGATCATATTTTACACGTGGAAGAGGTTTAGTCAATGGATCTGCAACATTCAGATCTGTATGTACTTTGCTAATCTTCAGATCTCCATCTGCTATATAATCTCGAATTATATGAAACTTGCGGTTGATATGCTTGGTCTTTGGATGATATCTTGGTTCCTTAGCGAGTGATATGGCGCCAGTGTTGTCACACAATATCTCCAGTGGGTCCAATGCACTTGGAACCACGCCAAGCTCAATGATGAAGTTCCTGATCCAAATTCCTTCACTTGACGCTTCTGCAGCAGCCATGTATTCCGCTTCTACTATATATCCCGCGATCACGCTTTGCTTGCAGCTTCTCCAGCTCACAGCTCCTCCATTCAAAATATAAACGTATCCTGTCTGAGATTTAGAATCATCCTTGTCGGTGTCGAAACTAGCATCGACGTAACCTTTTACGACGAGCTGTTCATCACCTCCATAGACTAAGAACATTTCTTTAGTCCTATTTAGGTACTTTAGGATGTTCTTCACGGATGTCCAGTGTTTCACTCCTGGATCACTTTGGTATCTGCTCTTCAAACTAAGAGCATTGGACACATCCGGTCTAGTACACAGCATGGCATACATGATAGAACCTATGGCCGAGGCATAAGGCACTTTTCTCATAGCTTCTCTATCATTTACCGTAGCTGGACACTGAGCCTTGCTCAATATCTTACCTGACAACATAGGCACTGAACCTTTCTTTGCCTTATCCATTCTGAACCTTTTCAGAACCTTGTCCAGGTATGTACTCTGGCTTAAAGCTATCAGGCGTCTTTGTCTATCTCTATAGATTTTGATGCCCAATATATAAGCAGCTTCACCTAGGTCTTTCATTGAAAAACACTTGTTCAAATAACTGTTCACATCGTTAAGCATGTTAATGTCATTTCCAATAATCAATATGTCATCCACATATAGTACCAGAAATGTCACCGAGCTCCCACTCACTTTCTTGTAGATACAAGCTTCATAGCAATTTGGAACAAATCCAAAGCTCTTGATCACTTGATCAAAACGAAGGTTCCAACTCCCAGATGCTTGCTTTAGTCCATAAATGGAACGCTGAAGTTTGCACACTTTATCAGCATCTTTAGGATCGACAAAACCTTCGGGTTGCATCATATACAACTCTTCATCAATGTTGCCATTGAGGAACGCAGTCTTGACATCCATCTACCATATTTCATAATCATGAAACGCAACAATTGCTAATAAAATCCGAATGGACTTAAACATCGCTATGGGAGAGAAAGTCTCATCGTAGTCAACACCTTGAACTTGTCGAAAACCTTTTGCGACAAGTCGTGCTTTATAGACGGTAACATTACCATCCGCGTCCGTTTTCTTCTTGAAAATCCATTTGCACTCAACGGCCTTTCAGTCGCTAGGAGGGTCCACCAAAGTCCCTACTTGGTTTTCGCTCATGGATCCCAATTCGGATTTCATGGCCTCTAGCCATTTCTCAGAGTCTGGGCTCATCATTGCTTCCTCATAGTTCGTAGGTTCACTGTCTTCTACCAACAAGACAGTCAAGACAGGGTTGCCGTACCACTCAGGAGGGGCACGCGACCTTGTCGACCTGCGATGTTCAGTAGCAATATCGTCTGAAGCTTCATGATCCTTGTCATTAGCTTCCTCTATTGTTGGTGCAGGCGGCACTGGAACAATTTCAGGTGTTGCGCTACTCTCCAATTCAAGAGAAGGTTCAACAACCTCGTCTAGCTCTACTTTCCTCCCACTCACTTCTTTCGAGAGAAACTCCTTCTCAAGAAAGGAACCGTTCTTTGCGACAAACACTTTGCCTTTGGTTCTGTGATAGAAGGTATACCCAATAGTTTCCTTAGGGTATCCTATGAAGACGCATTTCTCCGCTTTGGGTTCGAGCTTGTCCGGCATCAACTTCTTGACGTAGGCTTCGCATCCCCAAACTTTAAGAAACGACAACTTAGGTTTAGCACCAAACCACACTTCATACGGTGTCGCCTCAACGGATTTAGATGGTGCCCTATTTAAAGTGAATGCAGCGGTTTCTAATGCATAACCCCAAAATGATAACGGCAAATCAGTAAGAGACATTATTGATCGGACCATATCTAATAAGGTTCGATTCCGGCGTTCAGACACACCATTGCGCTGTGGTGTTCCGGGTGGCGTGAGTTGCGAAACGATTCCGCTTGCTTTAAGATGCGTGAGAAAATCATAACTCAAATATTCACCTCCACGATCGGATCGTAGAAACTTAATCTTTCTGTTATGATGGTTCTCCACTTCATTCTAAAATTCTTTGAACTTTTCAAATGTTTCAGATTTATGTTTCATTAAATAGATATACCCATATCTACTTAAGTCATCGGTAAAAGTGAGAAAATAGCGATATCCACCGCGCGTCGAAACACTCATCGGTCCGCATACATCGGTATGTATGATTTCCAACAAGTCCGTTGCTCGCTCCATCATACCGGAGAACGGGGTTTTGATCATCTTGCCCATGAGACATGGTTCGCATGTGTCAAATGATTCAAAATCAAGAGACTCCAAAAGTCCATCGGAATGGAGTTTCTTCATGCGCTTTACACCAATATGACCTAGACGACAGTGCCACAAATAAGTAGTATTATCACTATCTACTTTGCATCTCTTAGCCTCAATGTTATGGATGCGTGTTTCATCCCTTTCGAGATTTAGAAGAAATAAACCATTCACAATAGGTGCATGACCATAAAAGATGTTACTCATATAAATAGAACAACCATTATTCTCCGATTTAAATGAATAACCGTCTTGCAATAAACAAGATCCAGAAATAATGTTCATGCTTAACGCAGGCACATAATAACACTTATTAAGGTTTAAAACTAATCCCGAAGGTAAAACTAAGGAGAGTGTGCCGACGGCCATCACATCAACTCTTGATCCGTTGCCAACGCGCATTGTCACCTCATCCCTCGCAAGCCGCCGTCTATTCCGTAGCTCCTGTTTCGAGTTACAAATATTAGCAACTGAACCAGTATCAAATACCCAGGCACTACAACGAGGGCTAGTAAGGAAAACATCAATAACATGTATATCAAATATACCTTTGATGGTGCCAGCCTTCTTGTCCGCTAAGTACTTCGGACAGTTGCGCTTCCAGTGACCCTTGTCCTTGCAATAGAAGCACTCAGTGTCCGGCTTAGGACCAGACTTGAGCTTCTTCTCAGCAGGGGCAACGCGCTTGCCGCCGCCTTTCTTGAAGGGCTTCTTTGCACCCTTACCTTTCTTGAAGGTGGGTGGCTTGTTGACCATCAACACATGATTATCCTTTTTGATGTCCACCTCTGCAGCCTTCAGCTTTGCGAAGAGCTCGGTGATCGTATCAGTGGAACCAATCTGATTGTGAGTCACAACAAAACTTTTGTAGCTGGGAGGGAGTGATTGCAGAACCCTGTCAATCTTGAGCTCCTCTGGAATCTTGCAGTCCAGTTGCTCAAGGCGTTGAGTGTAGCCCGACATCTTAATGGCGTGCTCACTAGCGGAACTCCCTTCCTCCATCTTGCAGTTAAAGAACTTCTCAGAGATCTCATATCTCTCAGAACGGGCCTGAGTCTGAAACATGGTTTTCAGCTCCTCGAGAATCTCAAAGGGCCCGGGATAGTCTTCAAAATGATTTTGAAGGTCCGATTCCATAGCAAACAACATGGTGCTCTTAATCACACCATAATCATCTTTGCGCGACTGATAGACAGCTTTCTCATCAGCCGGCGCAGTAGCAGCAGGGGCGTCACCTAACGCATTCTCAAGGACATAGTCCTTTTGACCGCCAGAGAGAATGATTCTCAGATTGCGAAACCAATTGGTGAAGTTAGACCCATTGTTTCTAAGCTTTTCCTTCTCAGAAAAAACGTTGAAGTTGAAGTTGGACTTAGCCATTTGATCTACAATGTTTGCAAGTACAAATTAGACTATGTTCATGATAACTAGTTCAACTTAATCAAATTACTAGATGAACTCCCACTAAATTCAACATCCCTCAAGTTGTTTAGTGAACACGATCCAAATTCACCACACCTAATCCGATCTTCACGAGAAGAGATGTGGCTTCAATGGTGGACAACGAAGTGTCGATCATATCATTCATATGACTCATGCTTAACCTTTCGGTTCATGTGTTCCGAGGCCATGTCTGTACATGCTAGGCTCGTCAAGTCAAACCCAAGTATTTTCGCGTGTGCAAAACTGGCTTGCACCCGTTGTATGTGAACGTAGAGTCTATAGCACCCGATCATCACGTGATGCTTGGACACGAAGAAATTTCGCAACGGTGCATACATGGGGAGAACACGGTTTTATCTTGATCTTTAAGTGAGGAATCATCTTATAATGCTACCGTCGCGATCTAAGCATAATAAGATACATAAAAGGATAAACATCACATGCATATAACTTTATGTGACATGGTATAGCCAATATTCGCGCAATGATCTCCATCTTGTGCGTGCCGGCATGATCTCCATCACTCCACCATGATTGCCTCCACCACGAATAGCAACTACAACTATTGCTAACTACTTGGCGATAAAGTGAAACTATTACATGGCGTATAAGAAGTTGACACACATGTCATACACAATTATAAAGACAACCATATGGCTCCTGCCGGTTGTGTACTCATCGACATGCAAGTCGTGAAACATTACAAAACATGATCATTGCATACAACATACACATCACATCTTGGGCCATACCATAGCACAGAAAACACTCCCTGCAAAAACAAGTTAGACGCCTCTACTTTGTTGTTGCATGTTTTACGTGGCTTATGGGAGTAGCAAGCTAAGAACGATTCTTACCTACGGAAAGCCACAACGGTGATATTATGGTTGCCAAACTCCGGTGTAAATCCCATGACAACTATAGTGAGAGAAACTGGCATCCACCAGCCGCATGTGTGGAACAAGCCACACGTCAAGTGCGGAGCCGGTCTCGCGAACGATGTCGCGTAAGGTTGGCCTGGACCGCTTCAATCTCACTATCCCGTGTCATAAGAAGAACACAAACAAGAGGCTTGCAACAGAAAACATCAACGCCCACAACAACCATGTTGCGTTCTACTCGTGAAACACATCTACGCATAGATCTAGCTCTGATACCACTGAAGTGTTTCGCAGCATAGTAAATCAAAAAAGTTCTACGGATGCGAACGGGAAAGCCAAGATCTAATCTAGGAGATGCAAACAACGAGGGGGATTAGATGAGATCTTCATACCATTGAAGATTCGCACAGCGGAACATTCGTCGGAACATGGGTGATGTAGTCGTACTCGCTTCTCCTCCTCGCGATCCGATCCGATCTAACACCGCAAGTGGCGATGCCTCCGAGAGATGCACACGTGCGGCACCTCGATGTCTCCTCCTTCCTCGGTCCAGCAAGTATGGTGGAGAGACTGATTGGATCTGCAACGCGACGGCGCGGTGCAAGTGGTGGAGAGTTTCTGCAGCAGGGCTTCGCCTACGTGCAGTCGGGAGGGAGAGAGAGAGAGGAGGGAAGCAGGGCGGCTAGGGTTGCGGAGGAGGTGTGGGGGAGGGTGCGCCCCAGCCCTCTATATATAGAGGGGTGGGCGCCAGCCCTAGCCCCTCCCCCAAGCCCTAGGCCGGCGGCCAAGGAGGGAGGAGTGGGGGCAAGTTCCCCCCCTTCTAGAAGCTTTCCTAGGGTTTGCCCTAGATCTGGCCGGCTGGGCCCTATGGGGCCTTGTGCCCCTGGCCCAATGTGGCCAGGGCACTCCCTCATAGGCCCATGCCCCCTCCCGGCAGGTGGGGCCACGTTAGTCCCTCTCCGGAAGGTTCTAGAAGCTTCCGGTACAATACCGATTAACCCGAAACAATTCTGAACTCCAAAAACTGCATTGCCTTATATGAATCTTATTCTCCGGACCATTCCGGAACCTCTCGTGATGTCCCGGATCCCATCCGAGACTCCGAACAAAAACTCATAAACTAATTATCCAATCTATCCTAGCGTCGAGACACGTTAAGTGTGTGACCCTTTGGGTTCGAGAATATGTAGACATGATCTTCTATCAATAATCAACAGCGGGGTTTGGAAACCCATATTGACTCCCACACATTCATCGATGATCATATCGGATGAACCACGATGCCAGGATTCAATCAATCCCATATTTATATTCCCTTCGTCTCGCGTTACTTCCCGAGATTTGATCGTCGGTACCGTCATACCTAGTTCAATCTCGTTCACAGCAAGTACTTTACTCGCTCCGTAATCTGATATCACTTTGTGATTAACTCCTTGACCACATGCTTGCAAGCGGTGTTGATATCGATTACCGAGTGGGCCCGAAGTATATCTCTCTGACTCGGGAGGGACAAATCCCATCTCGATACATACAACCCAACAGGTACTTTCCGATCACCTGAGAGACACCTTTATGATCACCCTCTCATAGGATGACATTTGATGACCTCAAAGCTTTCTTCCGATACCAGGGAGTTGTATTATTTCATGGTCTAAGGAATACAATATTTGACATAAGAAAAGCTTCGCAAAGATGAACACGATGACACGATCTAATTGCTCCGCTTAGTTTGGGTCTGTCCATCATATCATTCTCCCAATGATATGATCTCATTATTAATCGACAACTCATGTCTATGGTTAGGAAACCTTAACCATCATTAATCAATGAGCTAGTCCATAGAGGCATACTAGGGACACGGTGTTGTTTACAAACCACACAAGTATTAAAGTTTCCGCTTAATACAATTCTAGCATGGAATATAAACTTTATCATGAACAAGAATTATAATAATAACATCTTTATTATTGCCTCTAGGGCATAATTCCAACATACATGACTAATCTTGGCAAAGAACATTGGAAGGTTGTTTAGTGGATTTTCAGATACCTTCATGGCACTTCTAATGCTTGTTTGAATTTTGGTAGGACCGGTGAGGGACTCGTTGCCTATGTAGATTCAGATTTTGCTACCGATTTGGAAAAGAGAAGATCCCTCATAGGTTATGTGTTTAATGTTTGTGGTTGTGTCGTTAGCTTGAAGGCTACGTTGCATGTTGTTGTTTCTCAATCTACCATTGAAGCCGAATGCATGGATATTGTTGAAGCTTGCAAAGAATTTGTTTAGTTAAAAGGTTTGTTTGCTAAGCTTTGTGGAGATGATTCTTGTAGTACTTTGTTTTGTGACAGTTAAAGTACTATATACATTACAAATGATCATATGTTCCATAAGAGAACTAAGCACATTCATGCCAAGTACCATTTTGTTAGAAACATTGTTGCTCAAGGTAATTTAAAGGAATGCAAGATCAGCACTCATGATAATTCTGCTGATATGATGACTAAACATGTTCATGTTGCTAAGTTTGAGTTTTGCTTGAACTTAGTTGGTTTAAGTGATTAGCCCAAGTGGCTATTGGCGCCAAAAGTATTTTATTTGTTTCTTTAGGAGGAGGATTGTTGTTGATGCTACAATAAAGAATTTGTCTCAAGGTGGAGTTTCTTGAAGTATGATCCAAATTCATTAAGGAGGCTAACTTTTGACAGGCGGAGCGAGACCAAGGTTTCCACCGTTATATATACCTCTTGTGAGCCGCTGGTTGGGATAAGTCGCATATGTGAAATCCCCGTAAATACTCTCCTATATAGTGAAGTTATATATACCTCATGTTGATGTGGGAATACGGCGATGCCAAAGCCATCCCACGTCACCTTTAGCCATTAGGAAAACTGTGGTAGGTGTGGGTTTCTTGTCGAAATCTACCACATACAAACCGTTCTCGACATGCCCAACAAAGGCTATAGAGAGGGACTTGCTCCACATTAGAACCACAACCTTGGAATAAAAGTAGGAAACGAAACCCATGAGTGTAAGTTGATGAATGGAAAGTAAGTTGTACGAAAGGGTTTTGACAAGCATAATGTCCACAATGGAAGTATCTGGTGTGACCACTACCTTACCCAAACCCAATACCTTAGAAGTTGATCCATCTCCATAAGTGACACACATGTTAGAATAATTTGGCCTTATCTCATCGAGCATATCCTTGCGTTCGGTCATATGACCAGTGGCACCACTATCAATCACCCATTTTATTCCACCGGAAGCATAGTCCTACAAAATAAATCAATGCTTGGTCTTAGGTACCCATTGTTGGATGGGTCCTATTTTGTTAGTCACAAGTATCTTAGGAACCTAAATGGCCCAATGGTAATCGTCACCATAAGAAGTTCCCACATATTTAGCATAGATGTGACCATCATAAGTTTTCATAAGGAAATAGGAAGGATTATATTTCCCCGCAAAGTCATTGTGGGATGGTTCATCATCATCCTTAATGACACATGATTCCTTCACAATTTCCTTCTCCCCTCCTTCACAAAGGTAATTATTTTGGATGGGGTAGTTGGCACACTCTTCTTCTTGCTCTTGCTCTTGTTCTTCTTCTTGGTCTTGGGTGCAAATCCAAGACCTTACTTGGTCACATTGTCTCTTTGATTGCTCAAAAGGACATTTAGACTTTTCTCACCTTGTATGCACGTGACAAGGCCTTTCTCAATTGTGGCCTTCAACCTAATGTTCTCCTTCATAAGATCTTCATGCTCACAACAAGGGTTAGTAGAACAAGAGGCAACACTAGTTGACATAATTGAACTTTCATTTGTTACTTGAGTTTGAAGTTGTTCATGAGACTTTGAGAGAGTAGAGAATTTTCTCAATAGGACCTCATGGTCCTTCTTGAGTTTCTCAAACTCTTCATTGAGTCTAGCATGACCAACCCAAAACTCGAGCTTTTCCTTTTTAAGAATTTTGCTTAATGAAAGAGCATGATCTTGTTCTTTAGTAAGTTTTGAGATATTAAAGTTATATGATTCTTCATGAGACACATTAGTTCCTTCAAGTGTGACTCTTTTACTTTGATATTCCTCATGGGCATCGGATAGAGCGACTATTTCCATGGCGGCCTCACGAGCATGCCCAAAAATATCGGAGATGGTGTCATCTCTTTCATCGATGATGTAGCATGCTTCACCTAGTTGACTCATGAGGGACTCAACACACATCTTAACATCACCTTCCAAGTTAGTTAAGAAGTTAGTGGATTCCACCACTTCCTTCGTAACTTTAATACCAATCTCATCATCACATGAAGGAGAATTAAGAGTGGGAGTTGAGGTTTTAGGAGTTACCACCGAGCCTTTAGCCATGAGGCATGTGGCCTTGGTGACAAGCTTGTTATCATTTGGAGAGTCAAAGAGAAATGTTGGTGAAGTGGACTAGGTAGAGGCGGAAGCGGTTGGGGTAGCAGAAGCGGTGGCAATCGTGGCGATAGCGACCACTCCCACAATCTATCCATCCTCATCATCACTCTCATCCTCTTGAGTTTATTCATACTCTTCACGAGCCATAAACACATACTTTTGTGGTTCCTTCTTGTTTGGAAAGTTCTTTTTGCCAAAGTTCTTTTTGGGGACTTTCTTGATGAAGTTCTTGTTTGAGGTAGGCTTGTACTTGGATTTCAACACAAGCCTTCATCCATGATCTTCCCTCTTCTCATATGGGCACTCAGCAACAAAGTGGCTTGTTTCGTGACAATTGTAGCAAGATCTTAACTTGGGCCTTGAGTCTCTTGGGAGAGGTTTTGAAGCATTTCCCTTTCCTTGGTTTCTCCAGAACATCCTTGATGCTAGAGCTAGGTTCTCATGCCAGGCACACTTTACGTCTTCGGAATCACCTCCTATCATCTCCAATCCATCTTCTTCCTCATAGACTTGGGCCTTGGCCTTCAAGGCAAGGGTGAGAGAATCCATCTTCTGAGCACGATCAAGAGCATCATCGGCGGTCTGGTTGATGATTCCAAGAGATACAAACTCACTTAGCACTTCATTTGAATACATGGCATAGAAGCCCTCTCTTGATCGAATGTTGTTTGTGAAGTCTCTTCTGAAGGGCAAGATGGCTTGCATGAACTTGCGCTTGATCCACTTGTAATCAACATCCTTTCTCCCATGGTCAATCATCCTAATAGAGAGAGTCGTGACTCTTCAATATAGCTCTTCGGGAGACTCGTCTTCTTTTCCAACAAAGGCATTGACTTCATAGTGCATTTCTTCGAACTTGGAGCTTTAGATGCTCTTGTTGCCAAGGTAGACTCACTCAAGGGAATTTCAATCCTCCTTGGCGGTCTCATAGGAGCGAATGTGAGTCATTTGCTCATGTGTCAAGGCATCTTGGAGAATGGCCAAGGCGGTGGTGTTGAGTTGATAGTTGATCTCTTCCATGGGCGTCATAATGTAGGGATCACGCGGGTTGAATCCATACTCCACAGCCTTCCAAAGATGACCACTTGAACTTTTGAAGTGAGAACGCATAAGATATTACAAATTGGCAAAACTAGATTCATCAAGCTTAGGAGGAGGACCACGATGGATGATATGAGGTGTAGGGAGGGGAGCGTTATTATAGCTAGGTGGTGGGGGCACACTTTCATGAGGTTTATCCTTTCCCTTGTTGGCACCTTCACCAGCGAGATCATCCTTGCGGGACTCATCCACCAGTTTGATACCACTTGATGCACCATCAAGGGCATCAGCGACAATAATATCTCTTTTTCCTAAGTATGACTCAAGCAAGGCTTTCATATCTTCTCTAACCGAGCTAATGGAGTCAGTAAGATCTTTCTTAGAGACGGGAGAGTTGTTGCGGTGACCCAACATACCACTACATGTGTAGTACACTATAGTCGTTGACATGACATCCACAAAACAACGTTCTCTAAATATCACATCCCTCAGAGTGGTACAACAGAAACATTGCGGGTCCATATTACAAACATTCACACATTATTATCATTACAATACCAGAAGTTCAAGACTTCAAAAGGATTCAACTTACAAACCAAAATATAAAGTGTTTTCGGCGAAATTTAAAAGTAGCAACTCCAACTAGGAGTTGAGCTCAGTAACTTATTCTATAGGGTTCATGCTGCTCGGCTCCGTCGGTTACTACTAACTAGGATACTTAGTTGGACTCGTTGTCATCGACACCATAGCGTATTACGTAATCCACTCCTTCAACACCTCCTGACAGGTCAGGCTCCTCGTAGTACACCTTTTCTTGGCATTCGGCTGCATACATTGGCGTATCTTCGGGATCCTCAGAGTCTAAGCAAGGGATCAAAGGAAAGGATGAGTAACAGCGTTACCAAAAAGTTCATTATATGCAAGGTGGGAAGTTGGATGCTCTAACTACCACCTCAGACTATAATTCCTTGGCACTATGCAGTTTTTTTTGTAAATCTTTCTTCAAAGATTGATTTTATTATAAAAAAATCTATGACCATTAGCCTTCACAGGTTGACCAGAAATTTCATGGAGTTCCTTTCCTGCCGCGTTCGCAGCTTCTTCCCGGAACAGGGAGTAACAAGTTACAATTCTTACACTCTGCAGAGGTGTGTTACTTTACCCATGAGAGATCAACTCCTTGTTGCACAATCGGGCGTACTTCCCGTCCACAATTCCATGATGTGGGGCCTAGTAGTTGGTCCAAGCCAATCACTGCCTCCTTCATGCGAGAGGAAGAAGATACAACTGACTTCTCTCTCCCATTCCAAATCTCATGGCTAACGCGTAATATACGATGCTATAATCACTGATGTCAGGGGTTATTAAGTTCCTACTTGATCATTATTGTTGCAATTAGAACTCTAAGTTCTATTGCTCCATCATATCACCACTTAGGATGATATCTATAATTTCTTTATTTGGGAAAATAATATTTTCTTTCTTTTATAGCATATATGATAACACACAATTTGCAAATACTTTGATAAAGACTCTTCAAAGGATATGAGCAAGTGATGAACTTGCCTTGTGATTGCAAGGTAGTGAAGTCTGATGCTCGCACTGGACCTTGAGCTTCTATGTCTAAAATAACATCATTATTGCCCGGTAAGGACAATATTTAAAGAAGCAAAATGATTATGCAAAGTAATGTAATGCACCATTTAGTTTTATGTGTAATTTACCCCATTTTTATAAAAATTCCTTTTAATAATAAAGGATTTATAAATATTAATTTTTAATATTTATTGAATATTGTATTCTTTTATTTTATTTCATTTATTTGAATTTTATTTATTTAATAATTCTTTAAGAATTAAATACCAAAAATTGATATCAAATATTTGTTTAGTATTTTTCTAACATACTACAATATTGATATATCATGAAAGTGATTTTTATTTATTTTTATCATCTTTCATTAATTTTGTAAAATTCCAATAGGAATAAATATAGTACAAAATTCTTAATAAAATTTATATGTCTAAAATTTTATTTCTTAATTTATTTGGATAGTTTGAATTATTGTGAATCCAAAAATATTTTATTTATAATTTTTGGATTTTTATTTTATTCTCTAGAATTTATTTAAATTTAGGGGCACTTTGGTCTTTTCCATTTATTAAAACAGGCTCTAAGTGATTTGGGTTGACTGTTTGGTTTTATTGGGCCCGTGTGGCCTAGTAGGGCAGAGCCAAAATGATACCCCGAAGGGGTCCTGGCCCAATCCAGCCCAACTCTCTATGTCTCTCTCTCGAGGTCACCTCTTTTCTTCTCCTCCCCTGACACCGTGGTCAGCGGTGTCATCGTCGGCGATTCACGCCGCCGTGGACCTCCCTGGCTGCCGTCATGGTACAGGACGAGGTTGTCGGCCCCGCTCTACCCTCCTGTCCAATTCGATTTGGACCTGGAGCCCTCCTATGGCCAGACTGGCTCCATCCCGAACCCTAGGGTTTGGGGTGACGCTGGCGCTATTGCCGCCGCCGTTGCCGTGTGTTGTGGTGGTGCATCCTACCTCCAGGCGTGGCTTTGGCCGCTGCCTCGGCGTAGTGTGGGTCGCAGCGCCCCCTTGGGGGTGCTCCTCGTGCCGCCGTGCTCATCGTCGACGACCCTCTACTTCCTCTTCTAATCTATAGTGAGGATTGTTGGAGATATGCCCTAGAGGCAATAATCAAATTGGTTATTATTATATCTTTGTGTTTATGATAAATGTTTACATTCATGCTAAAATAGTATTAAACCGGAAACATTAATATTTGTGTGATTTGTAAACTAAATTAGAGTCCCTGGTAAAGCCTCTTTGTAATACTAGCTTGTTGGTTAATAGATGATCGTGGTTTCCCGATCATTAACATTGAGATGTTATTAACAACGAGATCATATTATTAGGAGAATGGTATGATGGACATACTCCTATAGATAAGCGTAGCATTAAGATCAAGTCATTTCAATAGTTCATTTTCTATAAGCTTTCTGATACATAGTAACCTAATTCCTTAGACCATGAGATCATGTTAATCACCATCACCGGAGGGATGCTTTGATGACATCAAACACCACACCGTAACTAGGTAGCTATAAAGGTGGCATTGAGTGTTCGGAAATTATGGGTTGGGGCACATGGATCAAGAGTGGGATTTGTCCATCCATATGACGGATAGATATACTCTGGGCCCTCTCGGTGGAATGTCATCCAATTAGCTTGCAAGCATGTGACTGGCTCACAAGGGATCACATATCACGGGAACGAGAAAAGAGTACTTATCGGTAACGAGGTTGAACTAGGTATGCAGAGATACCGACGATCAAAACCTCGGATAAGTAAACTATCCTGAGACAAAGGGAAATTGGTATCGTATGTAAGTGGTTCATTCGATCGCAAAGTAATCATAGAAATATGTGGGAGCCATATGAACTTCTAGATTCCTCTATTGGTTATTGATCGGAGAAGTGTCTTGGTCATGTCTGCATAATTCACGAACCGTAGGGAGACACACTTAAGGATTCAATGTTGTTTAGTAGATATGGAATGTTAGTAGGGATACCGAATGTTGTTCGGAGTATCGTATAGGATCCGGGATATCACGAGGAGATCCGGAATGGTCCGGAGAATAAGATTCATATAAGGAAAGTCCTATTTCGGAGTTCGGGAAAGGTTCCGATGTTTTCATCGGAGAGGTTCTAGAAGGGTCTAGAAGGTTCACCGGTCTGGAAGGAGAATGGTTCATGAATGTGTCATGGGTAAGTGGAATGATTGGATCATATCCTAGGTCACTTGGTGTGTGCATTTGCAAGAGAGAATTAAAGCTCTAAATTGAAAGTCAAACGGGAGTTTGAAAAGTCAAACCGGAACAATGGTTTCCTAGTGGGAGAAGAAACAAGTCCTTCTCTCAATCCAACTTGGGTTTGGGTTTGGATTCAAACCCACCCCTCCCAAGGCTGCCCCCTCTCATAAATAGAGGGGAAGGGCTGCCCCAAAGCACACAAGCCCTAGCCCCTCTCCACGAGCCGCCGCCGCAGCCCTGCCGCTATGCCGACACTGCCGCCACTCTCCGTCGCCGACCGCGCGCCGCCGCCGCTGACACCTCCTCCTCCTCCCGTTCATCTAAACCCTAGATCTCCGGGAAACCCTAATCCACCATAACTCGCACCGGCTTAGGCAAAGCCCTGCGGGATATTTCCTCTACTTCCGACATCACGCCATCGTGCTGCCGGAATCGCGAGGGAGAACTACAACCTCCGCTGCCTGCTGGAACAAGGGAGAGTAAGGTCTTCATCGAGTACCGAACATGTGACCGACTGCGGAAGCGCTGCCGGAACGCAGCGCCGAAAGTATCGTCTACGCGATCTTGAGATCGGCAAGTGTACGACTACATCACCCATGAGAATCTGCTCTCGTTAACCGCTTTGGAATCTTCGAGGGTGAGTACTTCTATCGACTCGTTGCTACAATCTAGTAGATAGATCCTGGCTTGTTTGTGTGCATGCGGTAGAAAATTTTGTTTTCCATGCTACGAACCCGTACAGTGGTATCAAAGCCGTGTCTATATGTAGATCTTTTGCACGAGTAGAACACAATGGTGATTGTGGGTAGTAGTGCTTTTATTATCAATTGCTTTTTGTGTACTTTGCATCTTGTGGTATGATGGGATGAAGCGGCCCGGGCTAACCTTACATGACATCGTTCATGAGACTTGCTCCACGCTCAACATGCAACTTGTATTGCATAAGTGGCTTTGTGGGTGTCTGTCTCTCCCATTATAGTATATATTCAATTTACAACGGGCACTTGATAGTTCAAACATCAACGTTGTGGTTCTTGTTTGTAAGTTAGAACGACACTTATTGAAAGCCCCAAACCACGTAAAATATGCAAATAAAATGAGAGGCGTCTAACTTTGTTTTGCAGGGGTGTGCTGTGATGTGATATGGCCATGATTGTGATTATATATGATGTATGCAATGTTCCTTATTGTAAGTTGGCAACTGACAGGAGCCATATGGTTGTCTTTTAAATTCCGTTAAGACATGCGTGTCTATTCAAAGTAGTTGTAATAGTTGAAGCTGGTGGACGACAACCATGAAACAGCGCCATTGACATTGACGCCATACCGGTGATGATGGAGATCATGTTCGTGCTTGAAGATGGAGACCGGAAGCATAACAAGAAAGACATATCATATCACATATTATGAATTGCATGTGATGTTAATCCTTTATGCATCTTGTATTGCTTAGTTTGCGACGGTAGCATTATAAGATGATCCCTCAAGCACAAAATTTCAAGTTTTAAAGTGTTCATCCTTAGTAAGCCCCGTTGCTAAAGCTCGTTGTTTCGAAGCACCACGTGATGATCGGGTGTGTTAGATTCTGCGAGTGTATACAACATGAGAAAGCCAGATTTGCTCATGCGGAAGCTAAGGTTTGATCTTGACAAGCCTAGCATGTACAGACATGGTCTCGAAACACGGATCACCAAAAGGTAAAGCATGAGTCATATAGTAGATATGATGAACATGTTGATTGTCGCCATCGAAGCTACATGAACTCTCGTGATGATCGGTTTTGATGTGGTGGATTTGCTTCGTGTGATCACTAAAACAATTTGAGGGATATTGTTTTGAGTGGGAGTTCACCTAGATTAATTTAACTATTAATAAGAACTCAATTTGTCATAAACTTAGTCTAAACTATTGCAAATATGTTGTAGATCAATGGCGTCCCCTACCATCAATTTTAATGCGTTCCTCGAGAAAGAAAAGTTGAAAAACAATGGAAGCAACTCCGCGGATTGGTTCCGCAATTTGAGGATTATCCTCAATGCTGGTAATTTGACCTATGTGCTAGATGCACCGCTAGGTGACCCGCCTGCAGCTAATGCTACCGATGAGGTAAAGAATGTTTTCCTCGCTCGGAAGAATCAGTACTCCACAGTTCAGTGTGCTATCTTGTATGGTTTGGAATCGGAGTTTCAGAAAAGGTTTGAGAACCATGACCCACATGATATTGTCCGTGAACTCAAAATGATATTTGAGGCTCACGCGGCAGTTGAGAGTTATGAGGCTTCTGAAAAGTTCTTTAATTGCAAGATGGAAGAGGGCAGCTCCGTCAGTGAGCACGTGCTTAAGATGTCTGGGCACGCAAGTAAGCTTCAAAGCTTGGGTATAGTGATTCCTAATGCTTTGGGGATTCACCGTGTCCTCCAATCACTACCACCAAGTTACAAGAACTTTGTGATGAACTACAATATGCAAAACATGGACAAGTTGTTGCTAGAACTCTTCTCCATGTTGAAGTCTGTAGAAGTGGAGATCAATAAAGAGCACCAAGTGTTGTTGGTCAATAAGACCACCAAATTCAAGAAGCAAGGCAAGCCTAAGAAAAAGGGAAACTTCAAGAAGGGCGGTAAGAAAGTTACCGCGCCGGCGAAGAAGACCAAGGCTAGGCCTAAGCCTGATACTGAGTGCTTTTACTGCAAGGGAGAAGGTCACTGGAAGCGGAATTTCCCAAAGTACTTGGCGGATTTTAAGACGGCAACATCAAGAAGAAAGGTATATCCAATATACATGTTATTAATGTGTATCTCACTAGTACTCGTAGTAGTGCCTGGGTATTTGATACTAGTTCGGTTGCTCATATTTGTAACTCGAAATAGGTACTGCAGAATAAACGGAAGCTAGCGAAGAACGAGGTGACGATGCATGTTGGGAATCGATCAAAGGTTGATGTGATCGCGCTCGGCACGCTACCTCTTCATCTACCATCGGGATTAGCTTTATACTTAAATAATTGTTATTTGGTGCCTGCGTTGAGCATGAACATTATATCCGGATCACGTTTATTGCGAGACGGTTACTTGTTTAAGTCCAAGAATAATGGTTGTTCGATTTTTATGAGTAATATGTTTTATGCACATGCACCTTTGATAGATGGCCTATTCTTATTGAATCTCAATTGTGGAAATACACACATTAATAACATTGAAGCTAAATGTTTGAAATTGAGCAATAGCTCAACCTATATGTGGCACTATCGTCTTAGTCATATTGGAGTGTATGAAGAAACTCCATTCCGATGGACTTCTTGAATCACTTGATTTCGAATCACTTGAAAGATGCGAAGCATATCTGATGGGAAAAATGACTAAGACTCCATTTTCTGGTATGATGGAGCGAGCTACGGACTTATTGGAAATCATACATACCGATGTGTGTGGCCCAATGAGTGTAGCATCGCGCGGTGGTTATCGTTATGTTCTTACCTTCATGGATGACTTGAGTAGATATGGATATATCTATTTCATGAAACATAAGTCCGAAACTTTCGAGAAGTTTAAGGAATTTCAAAGTGAGGTAGAGAATCAACGTAACAAGAAGATTAAATTTCTACGATCTGATCGTGGAGGTGAATATCTAAGTTACGAGTTTGGTGAGCATTTGAAGAAATGAGCAATACTTTCACAATTGACACCGCCGGGAACACCACAACATAATGGTGTGTCCGAATGTCGTAATCGAACTCTCTTAGATATGGTTCGTTCTATGATGTCACTTATAGATTTACTGCTATCATTTTGGGGTTATGCATTAGAAACAGCCGTATTCACTTTAAATAGGGCACCATCTAAATCCGTTGAAACGACACCGTATGAATTATGGTTTGGGAAGAAACCTAAATTGTCGTTCCTTAAAGTTTGGGGTTGTGAAGCTTATGTAAATAAGTTACAGCCAGACAAGCTTGAACCCAAAGCGAAAAAATGCGTCTTCATAGGATACCCGAAGGAAACTATTGGGTATACCTTCTATCATAGATCCGAGGGCAAAATCTTCGTTGCCAAGAATGGATCTTTCTAGAGGAGTTTCTCTCAAAAGAAGTGACTGGAAGGAAAGTAGAACTCGACGAGCTTGTTGAACCTTCTCTCGAACTTGCGAGTAGCACAACACCGGAAGTAGTTCCTGTGGCACCTACACCAATAAGAGAGGAAGCTAATGATGTTGATCGTGAAACTTTGGTTGAAGTTACTACGGAACCTCGCAGGTAAACGAGAACTCGTACCACTCCAGATTGGTATGATCCCGTTATGAGTGTCATGTTGGTGGATAACACCGATGACCCTGCGACATATGAGGAAGCAATGATGATCCCAGATTCCAATAAATGGCAAGAAGCCATGAAATTCGAGATTGGATCCATGTACGAAAACCAAGTATGGACTTTGGTGGACTTACCGGATGGCCGAAAGGCTGTCGAGAACAAATCGATTTTCAATAAGAAAACAAATGCTGATGGTAATGTTACTGTCTATAAAGCTCGAATTGTCGCAAAAGGGTTTCGACAAATTCAAGGAGTTGACTACGATGAGACTTTCTCACCAGTAGCAAAGCTAAAGTCTGTGAGGATTATGTTAGCAATCGCTGCATATTATGATTATGAGATATGGCAGATGGATGTCAAAATGGCGTTCCTCAATGGAGACATGGATGAAGAGTTGTATATGATGCAACCCAAAGGTTTTGTCGATCCTAAAGATGCTAACAAGGTATGCAAACTTCAACAGTCCATATATGGATTGAAGCAAGCATCCCGAAGTTGGAATCAACATTTTGATAAGGTAATCAAAAGTTTTGGTTTTATACAAACTTATGGAGGAGCTTGTATTTACAAGAAAGTGAGTGGGAGCTCTGTAGCATTCTTAATACTATATGTAGATGACATATTGTTGATTGGGAATGATGTAGACCTTCTTAATAGTGTCAAGGATTATTTGAATAATAGTTTTTCAATGAAAGATCTTGGCGAAGCAGCTTACATATTAGGCATAAAATATTTATAGAGATAGATCAAGACGCCTAATATCATTGTCACAGAGTACATATTTGGACAAAGTTCTAAAGAGGTTTGGAATGGAAGATAGCAAGAAAGGGTTCTTGCCCATGTTGCCCAATACGACCTTGAGTAAAACTCAAAGTCCTGCAACGACAGAAGATAGAGAAAGAATGAGTAAGACTCCCTATGCCTCAGCCATAGGATCTCTTATGTATGCCATGCTATGTACTAGAACCTACATTGCATATGCTGTTAGTTTGACTAGCAGATATCAAAGTGATCTAGGAGTGGATCATTAGACAGCGGTCAAAAACATCCTTAAGTACTTGAGAAGAACTAAGGATATGGTTCTTTCTTATGGAGGTGACGAACAACTCGTTGTTAATGGTTACACCGATGCTAGTTGGAACACCGATCCAGATGATTCTAAATCTCAATCTGGATACGTATTTACTTTGAATGGTGCAGCAGTTAGCTGGAGGAGTGCAAAGCAAAGCGTTGTGGCGAGATCTTCAACTGAATCGGAATACATAGCTGCTTCGGAGGCTTCACAAGAGGCGATATGGATGAAGGAGTTCATTACAGAGCTCGGTGTGGTTCCAAGTGCGCTGGACCCAATGCCTATCTACTGTGATAACATGGGTGCCATAGCCAATGCGCAAGAACCAAGGTCACACAAGAAGTTGAAGCACATCAAGCTATGTTTTCACGCTATTCGAGAGCATGTCAAAGATGGTGACATAAAGATTTGCAAAGTACACACAGATCTGAATGTGGCGGATCCGTTGACTAAACCTCTCCCGAGGGCAAAACATGACCAGCACCAAACCGCCATGGGTGTTCGGTATATTACCATGTAATCTAGATTAGTTGACTCTAGTGCAAGTGGGAGACTGTTGGAGATATGCCCTAGAGGCAATAATAAAAGTGGTTATTATTATATCTTTGTGTTTATGATAAATGTTTACATTCATGCTAAAATAGTATTAAACCGGAAACATTAATACTTCTGTGATTTGTAAACTAAATTAGAGTCCCTGGTAAAGCCTCTTTGTAATACTAGCTTGTTGGTTAATAGATGATCGTGGTTTCCCGATCATTAACATTGAGATGTTATTAACAACGAGATCATATCATTAGGAGAATGGTATGATGGACATACTCCTATAGATAAGCGTAGCATTAAGATCAAGTCATTTCAATAGTTCATTTGCTATAAGCTTTCTGATACATAGTAACCTAATTCCTTAGACCATGAGATCATGTTAATCACCATCATCGGAAGGATGCTTTGATGACATCAAACACCACACCGTAACTAGGTGGCTATAAAGGTGGCATTGAGTGTTCGGAAAGTATGGGTTAAGGCACATGGATCAAGAGTGGGATTTGTCCATCCATATGACGGATAGATATACTTTGGGCCCTCTCGGTGGAATGTCATCCAATTAGCTTGCAAGCATGTGACTGGATCACAAGGGATCATGTAACATCCCAGCATTAGAGCCTAGAAATAAGTTGAACCCAGATGTGTGCATTGCATTCATGCATAGAAAATCCGAGTAATTTTCGCACTTTTAAACAAAACTTGTCAAAGTGATTGAAGCTTCTTTTAGCTTGATGGAATTAAAGTAGATCATCAAGTTGACCGCGATAAGTTTCAATAAGACCTTTGTTAAAGTCTCATTTAAGGAGAGATTTGATTTAAGGGTATATCAAAATATACCATAAGTTAAATCTTAATATAATGTGAATTATATTTGATCATTGGTGATAATCTTATAGTATTCATTATAACCACTCATAAATACCTAGTTAAAGATATAAAACCAATAATAAGAATGTAACCATTGTATCTTAAATTCCATCTACATACATTCTGAGTATCACAGTAACACTTAATCCTAAAACACTTTTGATGAGTTGGAGTTGGAAGGAGATTAAGTCAAGGTCATTCACTATATGTATAGATATTATTCTTTCTACAGAATCTTGATGGAACTTATCTCAATATCTGTTGTTCAGCAATGTTGGATAATTCCCCATTGATTCACAACTTCTTTAACGATTAATCTTTGGTATATTGTTTGATCTTATCAGAACATCTATTCAAATCTTCTAATGAGGGCATAGTCCATTAATAACCTAATCCAATATAAGATACTAAGAAGATAATTTCCAGACAATCAAAGGTAGGATTGATAAGACCCTGCTTAGCCAACTAAGAACTTCAACAATAAATGATTAAAGTATTATAATGGTAATGTTTTGGCCACCAACATGAAATGCTTATATTTAGTAAGGTAATACTGGTGGGTAGAACATGAGTGGAACCTTAGAATAGATAAGTGATTCTAGAGAAGCCTTTGCAACCCACATAACTATAATTTAGGGATTGAAGTGTAAGTCATAAGAGTTAAGTGAATATAGGATGATATTATCCAATTAAAGCTAGTATAGCATAGAGTTATAGAAGTGGTGTTATTCATCTTAAAGGATAGTCAAGTTTAGAGAAAGGTAGTTGGATGCATATAACTTTTAGAGATACATTAGTAATGAATGATTAAGGAAGATTTTGAGTAGATTTTTAAGGAACTATTTGTTGGGTGGAAAGTTATCAGCAGTAGAGTAGTAAATACAACCAAGCAAGGATATGAGGAAGTTACGAAATATTTTTGTATCAAACTCATTTGAATCATCCATGAGTTTAGAAGGTTAATCAGTGAATGAGAATATTTCTATGAATTAAAACTCATCATATTAATTATAATGATAGACAGGAAAAAGGTAGTATATCTAGGAAAAGGATTCCTTAATAAGAAGTCTAGAGTTATGAATTATGGAAGATAATAATTCTTGGTAAACAATCAACCCTAAATCTTAAAATCAAGTATAATATCCATTTTATATTAAGAATTCTCCATCTTATGTCCATAGGAACATTTTCCTATAGCAAATCACATAAGCACATCTCTGTTTATTCCAATTATCATAATTATATGTGCTTAGGAGTATCTTTATCAATTCCTTTCTATGAAACATTCTAATTATAACTTTATATTATAAAAGGTGATGTCATCAAATATCATAAACATAAGACAATATGTTTAGTCATTAAATCTTGACTCATATCCATAAAGGAATCTAAGTATACTAAAAAAACCTAAACCCTAGGGTAAATATTTATAATTCAAAACCTTAAACTTCTTTCTTTATCATATTAGAAGATATACATGTCATCTTCCAAATTAATGGGAGTAGTAATAACCATATCAATGTCTTTTATATTTCATCCATCAAATAATGGTATAGAATCATCATACACATAAAGGTTTCTGTTCAAACTATGAGCCAAGTAGAGTTAAATTTATAAACAAATAAGAATGTATCATCTAATTAATCCATGATTAAAAGAGGAAAGGGAAATAATAAGAAAAGCTTCTACAAATTATTAAAAGGGGTTCAAATTGAGAAAATAAAAGAAATATAAAAATATATAATAAAAGTTCACAAATGATACTAAATATATTCTAGTATTATTTCAATTATCCAGCAAATAAATACTACATAGAAAATTTCAGAATATAAATCAAATTCAAATCTAAATAGGAAAACAGAAAATAGAAAAAGATAAAACAAATAAAAACATTACCTGGTCGTGGCCCAACACCCCTATACTTATCTGACGCCACATGCAGCCCACAAAAGCCCAGCTCGTTTCCATCTGTGACTGACGAGTGGGGTCACGAAAGGACCACGGGTTGAGAAGAAAGAAACGCCAGGGGGTTATGCGCAAAACAACATGTCGTCGTCACCGTCACGCACACAGGCAGCTCGCTGGCGGAGCTCGTCGATGCCCGATGCCGTCATCGTCGTCGTTGCGCCAAGATACTCGCTGTTGTTTCCAGGAGGGGATAAGAAGGCCACCGCGACGCATCGTCTCAATCCCTATCCCCAATCCCTCCTTATCCTCTCAGATATGAGCGAGGCCGAACCCTAGCTCGTCGGAGCCACTCCTCGCCATCGAACCACGCCTCCCCACACCATTTTGAGCCATCATGGAGAAGCGCCAGCCTCCGTAGATCCTCTGGATAGAAGCTTGCATCAAGGGGAGCACTAGAGCGGGTGAATTTGGTCATTCCCCTTCGCTGCAGTTCGTCAGAATCCTCGTTGGGGAGCTCGATCCCGACCGCGCCTGTTCTCGCCGACCACTCAATCATCATCAGGGTGAGTTCCTGAACTTCCCAGTAACATTTAATCGTTGGATCTTGTTGTTAATCGTCGTTTCATCACATGCCACCGTCGGAGCTCGTCGGAGCTGAAGCTCTGATGACCATTTCCGAGCGGCGCTGCCACTATTCGGTTTAGTAGGTTGCGCTGATTCGAACTAGACCTAGTTAGCTTGCGGGGGTGCAGTAGATCGTCGCCGGCGACCAACCTCCGGCGGCGGTGGTGGTGCTGACGCCATCCTTGCGTTATGATCGCACCACGTCAGCTAGTTTGACTGGTCGTTGCTAACGTGGCAAGTGACGTGGCCCAGGGCCCATATGTCATTGACTGGGGTAGATAACCAATCGGTAACCAATGTAATTCTTTTAACCTGAGAGCTGAGGTGGACAATGGCCCACAGATCAGTGACTGGGGCTAGCTCTGGTCATGGTATAAAAAGTATTTTTCTATTAAGAATTAAAATCAAATGTTATAATTCAATGAATAATATTCCAGAAATCAAATAAAGGATTAAATCGTGTTTAATTAATAACTTTTGATTCATAATTCAGAAAAATATGTATAATATATGAAAATTTTCAGAAAAATAAAATCTACAACTTAAAACTATTATCAAATATTATTAGGATGATTATTTAAATAAATGTTATTTAATAAAGTTTTTATAAGTAATAAAACTTTGATAATTCATATTTTTAAAATGATAAATGTTAATAATATGAATAAAATACTAATTTTTTTAGAAAAATAAGAATTATAATTTAAAACTATAATCATGTATTATTAGTTCACTTAATTAAATATTTATTATTTATTAAGTAATAAGAAATATATATAAAAAAATCAAATAATATCCTATTATTTATTAATCACAAAAATAAATGTGATATACCAAAATGATCACAAAAATAATATCTACATGATAAAAATCTAATATTATAATTTTGAACTAAATAAAAATTCAAATATTTTAATAACTCCAATTTGAACTTAATTACTTCATTAATAATTCATATAAATATAAATAAAAATTATTAATATTCCTAAAATGAATCAAATAAGTCTAATTAATAGTATTCATCTTAAATATTAATAATCTAATGCCATAATGGTTTAAAACATTATAAATACTCTTATTTTAGAAGAATCCTCAACCTTAAATGAAGACTATCACTAAAAAGAATTCCACTAATAATAAATTCCTCAAGAACAACTTGTAAACAATCAAATATTTTCTAAACCATATTAATCACCAAATTACCAAAAACTACTACAACACTATACAAATCCATAAGTGAATTAAGTAACATTATATTGAATTTATAAACTATACTCACTTATCTATAAAAGATAAATGATATTACCCCATACCCAAACCAAGAAACCATTGCTCAAGTAACAGAATAAACATTCTTAAGTAACTTAAAGAACACATTTTAGATATACAAGATACCAATGTATAAGTACAATACTTTCAAAACTATCTATACTTTAAAGTTAACTTTAGTCTACAGAATCTTAATATAACACTATAAGCATTATTATATGTTTATAGTTAACTTTAGTCTGAAGTAGTTAATCCATAAAGCAACTCAAGCCAAACCATTTAATCAAAACAAATAACATCAACCACCACTAACTAACCACAAGGTTTGTTTAGACCTTGGAAGAGAAACCTTTTCTTCGAAGGTTATTCTTTTTGCCACTTCAAACAAGCACTCTTGTATAAGCAATCTTGACTAGTATGTCCAAGGTATATCTATTTTACTTCTACGTATGAGTTGTTCACAACCACTCATAAACCTTAATAAAAGTACAACTATGAACTTTATCCTAAAGCATCACACATTCCAAAGTAATCCCCTTCGGAATCTAAACCATAACACAACGTTATTCTCAAGATTTGCATTTAGAACGTGCATCACATTACTTATGCATAAAAGCATGTTGCTTCTTTAAACATTAGTCCTTACCAGACCAATGATGCTAATTTCAGATTTTGGATCTTATACTGACCCGAAGACCGTGAGTGCATAATCTTGCAATCACAAAAGGCAAGTTCACACTTGCTCATGTCCTTTGATTATTTTCTGTAAAGTAATTTTACAAATCTAGTGTTGTCATCACCTGCATTTGAAAAAGGTCCAAAAACACTATTTTCATAATAATATGATTATAGGTTTATTATCATGAGGTAATAACCTACTATAAAAGTTCCGGTGGTAAAGGAACATATTATCTAGGACTTAACAACCAATGTCGCCAGTGATTCTTGCACCATATAACACGCGTTAACCATGAGATTTGGAATGGGACAGAGAAGTCAGCTGTATCTTCTTCCTCTCGCATGAAGCCGGATGTGCATGTCGTGGATGTTATCCGCGTAGCATGCATATTAATTGGTAATTCATAGAGGATATGCAGCATATGGGTGGGAACCCTCAACATCCCACGATAGTTCTGGCATCTAACGATTTGTACAAACCATTGCCGTAATTCATTATGTGGGCATGGTGTACACCAAGGAGGCATGCGGGGTCACGAAGGGGGCAGTGATTGGCTTGGATCATCTTCTGGGCCCCACATCATGGAATTGTGGATGGGAATAAGCTGCCCGGTTGTGCAACAAAGAGTTGATCTCTCATGGGTAAAGTAAACGCACCTCTGTAGAGTGTAAGAACTGTAACTTGTTACTCCCTGTTCCGGGAAGGAGCTACGAACGTGGCGGGAAAGGAACCCCATGAAGGTTCTAGTAAACCCGTGAAGGCTGACGGACATACTTTTCAGAATAAAAGCAACCTTTGAAGAAATATTTATGAAAACTTGCATCTCCTACGACCTACGGTCTGTGGCTGTAGTTATAGTGCATCAAACACTCCTTTTCTAGTGAATTTGCTGAGTACGCTCGTACTCAAAGTATATTCTTAACCCTTGTTAGATTCTGAAGCCGGAGTAGACAACAACCACATCAAGTTATGCTCCGGGACTTATCTTGCTCAGCTAAAGATTTTTCAATAAAGTCAAGGAAGTCAACATATACCTCAACTCCAGTGAAGACGAAGTTTCTGATTAGATAGTAATATAATCTCTAGCCAAAGAACCTATCTATATAGTGCGTTGCAAAAGCCGCAACACCAAAACCGTAGTTAAAATATTAGTTCTAGTAATATAATTGTTTTTGCGTTGTTTATCCTTGATTCTTCATCAGAAGTTCTTTCTGTATCTTAAACCTAGAGTATTCTCTGGATCTTATGTAAAGAGAGAGTTGTAACCTTTAGCCATGTATTGGACCCACTCTGTTTCTGTTGTGCCATTCTGAGGGATGTAATACTAGTGAACGGTGTTTCATTGGTATTATGTCCACGACTATAGTATACTACATCATGCAGTGGTATGCTGGGTCACCGCAGATCACATATCACGGTAACGAGAAAAGAGTACTTATCAGTAATGAGGTTGAACTAGGTATGCAGAGATACCGACGATTAAAACCTCGGATAAGTAAACTATCGTGAGACAAAGGGAAATTGGTATCGTATGTAAGTGGTTCATTCGATGGCAAAGTAATCATAGAAATATGTGGAGCCATATGAATTTCCAGATTCCTCTATTGGTTATTGACGGAGAAGTGTCTTGGTCATGTCCGCATAATTCACGAACCATAGGGAGACACACTTAAGGATTCGATGTTGTTTAGTAGATATGGAATGTTAGTAGGGATACCGAATGTTGTTCGGAGTCTCGGATAGGATCCGGGATATCATGAGGAGATCCGGAATGGTCCAGAGAATAAGATTCATATAAGGAAAGTCCTATTTCGGAGTTCGGGAAAGGTTCCGATGTTTTCATCGGGGAGGTTCTAGAAGGGTCTAGAAGGGTCACCGGTCTGGAAGGAGAATGGTCCATGAATGTGTCATGGGAAAGTGGAATGATTGGATCATATCCTAGGTCACTTGGTGTGTGCATTTGCAAGAGAGAATTAAAGCTCTAAATTGAAAGTCAAACGGGAGTTTGAAAAGTCAAACTAGAACAATGGTTTCCTAGTGGGAGAGGAAACAAGTCCTTCTATCAATCCAACTTGGGTTTGGGTTTGGATTCAAACCCACCCCACCCAAGGCTGCCCCGCTCTCATAAATAGAGGGGGAGGGCTGCCCCAAAGCACACAAGCCCTAGCCCCTCTCCACGAGCCGTCGCCGCAGCCCTGCCGCCGTGCCGACGCCGCCGCCACTCGTCGTCGCCGCTGCCGCGTCGCCTCCCCGTGTCGCAGCCCTGCCGCCGTCGCTGCCCACGCGCCATCGCCGGTTCGTAGCCGCCGCCCTAGCCGCTGTCGACACATCCTCCTCCTCCTGGTCGTCTAAACCCTAGATCTCCGGGAAACCCTAATCCACCATAACTCGCACCGGCTTAGGCGAAGGCCCTGCGGGATCTTTCCTCTACTTCCGACACCATGCCGTCGTGCTGCCGGAATCGCGAGGGAGAACTACAACCTCTGCTGCCTGCTGGAACAAGGGAGAGGAAGGTCTTCATCGAGTATCGAACGTGTGACCGACCGCGGAAGCACTGGCGGAACGCAGCGCCAAAAGGATCATCTACGAGATCTTGAGATCGTCAAGTGTATGACTACATCACCCACGAGAATCTGCTCTCGTTAATTGCTTTGGAATCTTCGAGGGTGAGTACTTCTATCGACTCGTTGCTAGAATCTAGTAGATAGATCTTAGCTTGTTTGTGTGCATGCGGTAGAATTTTTGTTTTCCATGCTACGAACCCCTACAAGGACCACAAGTGAGTTGGTCCTTGGATTATCACCCGTGCCTCCACCTTCTCTGAGTTCATATGTGTGTAACTAGTGACCATCTCTCATTAGGGTTCATCTTGGTTCTGGGGTTCTTCCCTAGTTCTAGGGTTCATTCATCTTTGTGCTTGTAAGATGAAGATTTGATATAGTAGTGATGCCTAGTGAATATTGTGCTCACTGCACTTCAGTGTTTTCGGTCATGTTTTGATTATCTGATGATATTCTTGACCTGATGCTAGTGGTTCAGTAGTGTTGCCTCTAATTGGTGATAAAGCTTGGTTAAGCTGATGGTGTGACTATGAAACTTGGTTGGTTAGGTTGATGCTTAATGTCTCTCTACTGTCAGTACTCTAGTACTGATGGTAGCACTGTCAGTGGTGATTTACTGGATTAGTAAAGATTGACTTGTGAATTCATGTGAAGATTGAGGTTACTTGGTTTCTTACAGTAACACTTTGCACATATACACCTGATCCTGATTCCTGGTTATTCTTTCCAGGAAAATGATAGTTATTATCTTATTGTTTTATTTATGAAAGCTAAGTGATTGTTCGCTTGATTTTAGAATTGGTTCTTGTGACACCATTTTAAGATGGCACACAAGTGATGATTCTAATGCTGGGCTTTACTATGATTAGTGCTTAAGATTGAATATCTGTTAAAGACAATTGTAAGGTTCTTTCTTTTAAAGATCAATACCTATGATGCTGGTCTGAGGCTTAGGAATTAAATTCCTATCCTACTGTCCCTCATAGATATGCTTAAGTATCAAGTTTGTTCACTAGATCTTGGATCCTGGTTAGCTAAAATGATTTGTTTGCTTATAGCTTAATGTTGGGGCATATAGTTTTATGAAATCTGTGGTGCTACTCCATTAGGAGATGTTCCCAATTTCATAAGCTATATGAGAACATTTTGGAATATATATGAGTTGTTGATGATCACCAGGATCTATGATGCTGGTCTGAGATCCTGGTGGATTTGGTAGAGTTTACTACTGGCCTTATTTTTCAAATCTCCTCTATGATAGGTTCACCCCACTTGGGTGATCACTAAGAGGTTTAATTTGTAAAACAACACATGCTTTTCTATTTGAAGATGATGAACAGAATATGTGGATGCTTTATGATGCTCACCACACTTGGGTGTTGTTGTCGCAAGTTGTTGATCTTGTGGTTAGCTTGATCTGGTGATTTTCCTGATACCTCCAACTCCTGGACTTGTCCTTGATCTAGTTCTCCACCTCCTGGTCCTGGTGGCTTGATCGTGTCCTTGCTCTACACCTCATCTACCCCCTCCTTATGTCACCATCTTGGTGAGATGATCCAGGGTTTGGTTGGTGTGATCTGGTTTGGATTTGCTAAGCAGAGTGTGTTCTTGGTGTGTAAGAACAGAGAAATGGTGTGGGGTGGTTTCCCACGGCTGTGTTGATAGCTTTGTGTGTGTGGTTGTTGTTGCTGTGCTGACAGCACACACCATGCAGTTTGGTGTGTGTGCTGCTTGTGTGCCTACTGCACACCTTGTGGATATGCTCTGGATATGAAGTTACTTCTATCTGGTTACATTTACTTGTCTTAGTGAAATTTGCCCCTCCTTGCTGTTTGGAGTTATTTGACTTCTGGCTTAAATTATGAAAGATTCAGTTCTTTCATATTGGTGAAATTTGCCCCTTTAAAAGATTACTCAATGATGAACTTTGAACAGTGCACTTCACTGTCAATTCTGAGAGTAAAACATTTTTAACTTTAACTTTCTTTGTTTTTTTGTTTGTGTTTGTTTTGAAGGTACCAGACTTGAAGATCAAGACTTTAGTTTAGGTTTTTCTTTTTCTTTATAGAATAGTCACTTGTAATATTCTATTATTCAATTGTAATTTTTATTTTATTATTTTATACTTTATTATTTTATTCTTTTGTAATAAAGATTGTATTATTACTTGATATATAAAGATTATTCTTTTATTTATTTACTATTGTAAAGATTGTTGCTCATTTACATAAGTTACATTTTTGTAACTTAGTTATTAAAATTATGGAATAAATATTCATTTTATTGATTATGTTATTTATTTAAAGTTTGAGTTACTAATTATCACCTCTTGATTAAATCAAATCACTCAAACCTAATTCTAAATCCTTCTACATTATAATTCCAACATTCAAATTTAAATTCAAATTTCATTTCCCAAAACACACAAATCCGCAAAGATCATATCAAGGTTTATAACAATCATCCTCCAAGACTATACCTAATCTCAAAGCATGAAAGAAACTTTGATCACTTTAGGTTTTTATTTGGCGAAACATTTACCCACATTTTTATAGATGAATGCATGCAATATCACAAATTCCTAAATCTACCCTTCGTTGGTTCCTAAATGCTGGGATGTTACAGACTTCCCCCCTTAAATTAAACTATGTCCCGTAGTTTGTTGAGATGTACCTGAATAGTTCTGGATAGGCTTTTCTTAAATCATCTTATTTCTCCCAAGTGGCTTCCCTTTTAGGGTGATGTTCCCACTGTACCTTGCAATACTTTATTGCCCTATTCCTCAACCTTTTCCAGTTTTCTTCCAAAATTTTACAGGGATTTTCAACATAGGTCAAGTGTGCTTGTAGTTCTATTTCCTGATGTGTGATTGCATCATCCAGAACTTTCAAACATTTACGAAGTTGTGACACTTGGAAAACATTATGCACTTGAGCCAATCTTGATGGTAACTCTAAAGCATAAGTTGTAGTTCTGTTTTGACTCAGTATCTTGAATGGCCCGATATATCTTGGACTTAGTTTTCCTTTAACTCCGAACCTTTTAACCCCTTTCATTGGGCTTACTTTCAAATATACCATGTCTCCCACTTTTGGATGCCATGATCTTTGACTTTGATCAGCATAACTTTTCTGCCTACTCTGAGCTATTTTCAGTCTATCCTTGATCTTATCAATGATATCTTGTTTTTCCTTGATATATTCTGGCGCAAATTCCTTGCTGCTTCAAGGCTCATACCAACATATTGGTGATCTACATTTCCTTCCATACAGAACCTGATATGGAGCTGCCTTCAGACTACTCTGATAACTATTATTGTAGGAAAATTCTACCAATGGTAGATGATATTCCCATGTACCTCCAAAATCTAATGCACAAGCCCTTAACATGTATTCTAGTATCTGATTTGTTCTTTCTGTTTGACCCCCTGTCTCTGGATGATAAGCTGTGCTGAAATCTAATTTGGAACCAAGTGCTTCATGTAATTGCTTCCAAAATGCTGAAGTAAACACTGATCCCCTATTAGTTACGATCTTTGGGGCACTCCATGCTTACATACTATCTCTTTGATGTAAACTTCTACTAACTTTTCGGCATTATTTCTGATTTATCGGAATAAAATGTGCACTTTTAATGAGTCTGTCCACAATTACCCATATCATATCCTTCCGTTTAGGTGTCATGGGCAATCCTGTGATGAAGTCCATACCTATTTCCTCCCACTTCCATTCAGGAATTTCCAAAGGTTGTAATGGTCCTGCTGGACTTTGATGTTCAGCCTTCACCCTTTGGCAAGTATGGCATTCTGATACATTTTAGCAATGTCCCTTTTCATGTTATTCCACTAGAATAGTTCTTTCAAGTCCATATACATCTTAGTACTTCCTGGATGTATAGAATATGGTGTTTCATGTGCTTCTTTGAGTATGACATCTCAAATCTCAGTCACATCTGGAACACAAAGACGATCTTGGAACCACAAAGACTCATAATCTCCAAGGCAAAAAACTGATTTTTGCCCTTGAGATATCCTCCGAATTTCCTCCACAATGAAAGGATCTCCAGCTTGATGTCTAAAAATTTCGTGCTTAAGATCACTGTCCTGCTCTGCAACTACCTGCATAGTAGCTAATCCTCCAAGAACCTTTGTCCTAATGAATTCAAGTTCTAATCTTTCCAAGTCCATTTTTAACTCTTTCGGTAGCTCCCGATTGCTTGGCTGAATATCTGCACTATTTCTGCTTAAAGCATCTGCCACAAAATTTGCTTTCCCTGGAGTATAGTTGATTGTCAAATCATAATATTTGATTAGTTCCAACCAACGCTTCTGTCTCATATTTAATTCCTTTTGAGTAAAGAAATATTTGAGACTTTTATGGTCAGTGTATAACTCACATCTGGCTCCATAAAGAAAATGCCTCCATCCTTTTAGCGCAAAGACCACTGCTTCTAACTCTAAATCATGAGTTGGATAGTTGACTTCATGTGGTTTCAGTTGTCTTGAACCATAAGTAATCACTTTTTGATCTTTCCCCGTTTCTGGAACTGCTAAGATTGGAGCTATGGTTAACCTGGTCTTCAACTCCTAAAAACTTGCTTCACACTTTTCATCCCAATTGAATGGTGTATTTTTTCTTAACATTTTGGTCATTGGTCCAGCTATTTTGGAGAAACCTTCAATGAATCTTAGATAATAACCAGCCATTCCTAAGAAACCTCGAATTTGTTTCACATTGGTTGGTGCAGTCCACTCTAGTACTGCGGTGACCCAGCATACCACTGCATGTGTAGTACACTATAGTCGTTGACATGACATCCACAGAACACCGTTCCGTAAATATCACATCTCTCAGAGTGGTACAATAGAAACATTGCAGGTCCATATTACAAAAGTACACACATTATTATTATTACAATACCGGAAGTTAAAGACTTCCAAAAGATCCAACTTACAAACCAAAATATAAAGTGTTCAGCGGAAATTTAAAAGTAACAACTCCCACTAGGAGTGGGGCTCAACAACTTATTTTATAAAGTTCGGGTTGTTTGGCTCCGTTGGTTACTACTAACTAGGATACTTAGTTGGACTCGTTCTCATCGACACCGTAACGAATCTCGTAGTCCACACCATCAACTCCTCCAGATAGGTCAGGTTCCTCGTAGAACACGTCTTCTTGGCATTCAGCTGCATACATTGGCACATCTTTGGAATCCTCAGAGTCTAAGCAAGGGATTAAAGGAAAGAATGAGTAACAGCGTTACCCAACAAGTTCATTATATGCAAGGTGGGAAGTTTGATGCTCTATCTACCACCTCAGATTATAAATCCTTGGCACTATGCAGTTTTTGTAAATCTTTCTTCAAAGATTGATTTTATTCTGAAAAACTATGACAATCAGCCTTCACAGGTTTACTAGAACTTTCATGGAGTTCCTTTCCTGTTGCGTTCGTAGCTCCTTTCCGGAACAGGGAGTAACAAGTTACAGTTCTTACACTCTGCAGAGGTGCGTTTACTTTACCCATGAGAGATTAACTCCTTGTTGCACAACCAGGCGTACTTTCCCGTCCACAATTCCATGATGTGGGGCCTAGTAGTTGGTCCAAGCCAATCACTGTCCCCTTCGCGACCCCGCATGCCTCCTTAGTGTACACCATGCCCACATAATGAATTACGGCAATGGTTTGTACAAACCGTTAGATGCCAGAACTATCATGGGATGTTGAGGGTTCCCACCCATATGCTGCATATCCTCTACGAATTACCAATTAATATGCACGCTATGAGGATAACAGCCACGACCTGCACATCCGGCTTCATGCGAGAGGAAGAAGATACAGCTGACTGTCTCATTCCAAATCTCATGGCTAACGCGTAATATACGATGCTAGAATCACTGATGTCAGGGGTTATTAAGTTCCTACTTGATCATTATTGTTGCAATTAGAACTCTAAGTTCTATTGCTCCATCATATCACCACTTAGGATGATATCTATAATTTCTTTATTTGGGAAAATAATATTTTCTTTCTTTTATAGCATATATGATAACACACAATTTGCAAATACTTTGATAAAGACTCTTCAAAGGATATGAGAAAGTGATGAACTTGCCTTGTGATGGCAAGGTAGTGAAGTCTGATGCTTGCACTGGACCTTGAGCTTCTAGTTCTACAAAAACATCATTATTGCCCGGTAAGGACAATATTTAAAGAAGCAAAATGATTATGCAAATAATGTAATGCATTATTTGAATTTGTATGCATTTGTCCCAAAAAGTTTCTTTTTGAGTAATAAAGGCTTATAAATATTATTTTTTTAATATTTAATAACATATATTGCATTATTCTATTTTATTTCCCTTTATTTGATTTTTATTGATTTAGGAATTATTAATTATACCTTAATTTTATTACTAACTATTTATTTAGTATTTTTCAAAAATACTATAATATTAATAGATAATGAAGGTGATTTTTATTTATTTTTATCACCTTTCAATAATTTTGTAAAATTCCATATGGAATATTTAAATTACAAAATTCTTATAAAAAATTGAATATCTAAAATTTGATATCTTATTTTATTTGTATAGAATGGATTATTGTGAATCCAAAATATTTTATTTATAATTTTTGGACTATTATTTTATTTTCTATAATTTTATTAAGTCTAGGGGTATTTTGGTGTTTTCTTTTTATTAGAACAGGCCTGAGATTGTTTCTGGGCTGGTTATTCTTATTGGGCCCTGTTGGCCCACTAGTACTAGACAAAAGAGCCACCCCGAAGGGTGTAGCCCAGCTCGGCCCATTCCTCTCTCTCTCCTCTCTCTCTCTCTCTCTCTCTCTCTCTCTCCTCTCTCCTCTCTCTCTCTCTCTCTCTCTCTCTCTCTCCTTCTCTCTCTCTCTCTCTCTCTCTCTCTCTCTCTCTCTCTCTCTCTCTCTCTCTCTCTCTCTCTCTCTCTCTCTCTCTCTCTCTCTCTCTCTCCTCTCTCTCTCTCATCTCTCTCTCTCTCTCTCGCGCTAGCGCGGCGCTAGCGCTGCGCGAGTTCATCTCCTCCTCCTCTGATCCGACCCTGTGGCCAGCGATGCCGACACCGGCGATTCCGCCGCCATCCGCCGTTCTGGTCGCCGCCGTGGTGTGGTAGGGGGTTGTCGATGACGCCTGTTCGTTGTATCCAATTGGATTCGAGCCTAGGGCTCACCTGCGATAGATCGATGCCATCCCGAACCTTAGGGTTTGGGGATTTGCATGGATTCAAGTGCAGCTGGGGTCGTCGTGCGTTGTGGTGATGCTCTGCACCTCCAGGCGTGATCTGGGTCGTTGTCGTGGCGCCGTGCGGGTTGTAGCGCCCCCTTTGGGGTGCTCCCCGTGCCGCCATGGTCGTCGGCCCCTCTGCTTCCTCTTCTATCCTTTAGCGAGGACCTATGGTGAGTTTGATTCCCCTCTCCTGGTGCTCTCTGTGCTTGCTGATTTGATGCTAGATGTTAGCAGTGTCCTTTTTGGATATAGTCTAATTTAGATTAGGATGATTATCCCTTTTAGGGTTCCTGTGATGTGCTTATTCATGTATTGGAGGAATTGGTTCAGGTTTAGATGGTCTGTACCCATACTGAATGCTTATTGGCCTGGGGCTTGTTGGTTGATCTGATGTATGGTGTTTCTCGTGGATTACTTGATGATTTGATGCTTGGATTGCATCTGACTCAGATGATGTGGTTGTATGGGAACCATGCTTGGTAAAGCTAATGATCTTATAGCTTTCCACTATTTATTTGATTCATGGTCATGATTATGATAAGATACAGCTAATGTCCTAGTACTGTAAGCTTGGAAATTAGTATGTGGATTGAGATCCTCATGATCTCAAACAGTGAAGTGTATTATAGGAATATTCTAGTTATGATTCCTGTTTTTTAACAGGAAAATGATTAGTTAGTTGATTCTCTGAGTCTAGGATGATTTACTGCTGTTCCTGATTCATATTGAATTATTCTTGTGACACCATCATGTATGGCACACAGATTTAATTCTAAATCATGGATTTGGTTAGTTTATGCTTGAGACAATCTTGGCTTTGAAAACTAGAGATGCTCATATCTGAATTCCCTATGACCAATGATGTTGGTCTGAGGCTTAGGGATTCAAATCTTATCTAGTTGTTTCATCTAGATAGTCCTGGTAGTGGTACCAGCTATTCTTTATTGAATCATAGCTTGGCAAAATGATAGTGAGCTTGATCAATCTATGGATTCCAAAGATTTGTTTCTGAGGTGCTACTCTTCTTTTAGAGATGTGCCTAGAAATAGATCGTAGGTATATGTATTATTGAATTGTAGAATATGATTTGACAACCAGAGCAAGGATGTTGCTCTGAGCTCTGGTTGGATTCTGGTGCTTTGCTGTTTGCCTTTAGATTTTCAGAAATCCCTATGATGGATTCACCCCACTTGGGTGTCTTATAAGGTTTTTTTTTTGTAAAACAACACATGCCTATCTCTAAATAAGATGATTAGATCATGTGAAGGTTTTATGAAACTCACCACAAAAGCTGATATTTGTGGAGTAAGTTGGTGATGATCTTGATCTGGTTTTGCTGGACTCTTGTGCTTGATCTGGAGCTAGCCTGCTCCTCCTAGCTCCTGGGCTTGGCCTTGTTGTCCACCTTGTTCATCCCCCTCCTTATGTCACCATCCTGGTGATGTTTGGGTTAATCTGGTGGTTGGTTTGGCTGCTGTTCTTGGTTACTTGTTGTTTACCCAGGCTATGTTGTGGTGTGGTGTGGTGTTGCACTGGGGTGCTTCCCCATGGTTGTGCTCTGGTTTTGTTTGATCTGACTGTGCTTGTGCAGTTGACAGCACACCCCTGCATGCTTGTGTGTGCAGCCTGTGTGCCTGCTATGCACATATGGATAGGTTCACAAGATTTGATCTTACTATTACCAATCTACTTTTACCTTGGATGGTGAATTGATCCCTTTTGGCTGTCCTTTGCATTCTGGCTGTGAATTTATGAAAGATGAAATCTTTCATATTGGTGAAACTTGCCCCTCTTTAACATTTCTCAATAATGAGATTGTCAAGTGCACCTCACTGAAATATCTGAGAGAAATATCTACTAACACTAATCTTGTTTTTTTCTGTTTAATCTTTGTTTTGTAGGTTCAAAGATAAAGATGAAGATTTAGTTTAGGTTTTAGATATAGGATAGTAAGTAGATGTCATTTTCTTAATCCTTTGTAATTTTTTAGAGTTCATGTAATCTTTATTTTATTCCATTGTAATAAAGATTATGTTATTATTAATAAAGAAGATTCTTATTCTTTATTCTATTGTATCTTGTTTATGTCTTTATAATATGAAAATGAATTTCATATTTTCTATTGTTTGAGATTTAATTTATACTACCTATAACTTAATTAATTTAAGATTCAAATCTTATATCTAAATCATTTAAATTATTAATCAAACACTTAAGTTTTTAAATTCAAACCCCTTTCAAAACACACATAATTCTATTAAGATCACATCAAAGTTTATAACAAACCTACTTTAAGTCTAAACCTAATCTTAAAGTAAGAAAGAAACATTGATCACTTAAGCTTTTATTTGGCGAAAATTTTACCCACTTTTTCACAAATAGATGCATGCAACAATACATAATCCTAAATCTACCCTTCGTTAGGTTCCTAAATACTGGGATGTTACAAGTACTGACTAAACTTTAGATGGATTTACAACAATTCCATCTTTACTGATCACATGGCCGATGAATTCTATCTCATCTAGCCAAAATTCACATTTACTGAATTTAGCATAAAGTTTATGTTCCCTTAAAGTCTGCAATGCTATCCTCAAATGATCAGCATGCCCTTCCTTATCCCTAGAATATATCAGAATATCGTCAATAAAGACCATGACAAACATATCCAAATATGGCATGAAGATTTTGTTCATCAGATTCATGAATATTGCTGGTGCATTGGTCAAACCAAATGGTACTATCAGATACTCATGGTGTCCATATCTTGAGACAAATTCTATCTTTGGAACATCTTCAGGTTTGATTTTTATTTGATGGTATCCAGATCTTAAGTCGATCTTTGAAAATACTCCGGCTCCTTTCACTTGATCAAACAAATCTTGAATCCTTGGTAAAGGATACTTATTCTTTATGGTAACATTTTTCAGATTTCTGTAGTCTCCGCACATCCTTCTTACACCATCCCTCTTATCCACAAAGATTACTGGTGTTCCCCATGGGGATACACTTTCCTGGATAAACCCTTTTCTGGCTAACTCATTAATTTGCTCTTTGAGTTCTTTTAATTCTTTTGGTCCCATCTTATATGGTGCTTGAGCTATTGGTGTTGTACCGGGAATTATATCAATAGTGAACTCTATCTCCCGATCTGGTGGCATTCCAGGTAGCTTTGCTGGAAAAACATCTTGAAATTCATTTACTATAGGAATATCTTCTAATTTGACCTCTTTCATCGAGTTCAACTGCAGATCCACCATGATATGACTGTGCTTATCTTCTTGGTAGACTATCCTTGCTCCACTTGGAGTTTTGATTGAGACAGTTTTCTCCTCACAATTTATCTGAGCCCCATGTTCCATCATCCGGTCCATTCCTAGCACTACTGCAATTCCCTTCAAAGGAATCACATAAAGGTCTGCAAAGTATGTACAATCACATATCGAGATAACCTGATCTTTTTTAATGTGGCGTACAATCACATTCCCCCCTGTCGTAACTACGGTCATAGGGTTTTCTAGCGTTGCCCTTCTAATCCCGAATTTATCACGGAATTCTTCAGAAATGAATGAAGTAGTTGCACTAGTATCAAATAGAACTTTTCCAGGATTGGTAAGGATATTGAGCGTACCTATCACTGCATGCTCCGAATTATCCACCTCCTCTAGGGTTGCGCAATTCAGCTTCCTGGTAGGTCTGTTCCTCTTGCCATTGTTGTTCTTGACATTATTTCCTCCTCGATTGGGATGTCCATTTCCTCCAATGGCTTGTCCTCCTCCCTTGGTAGGACAACCTCTTGGTGGTTTGCTCGGACAATCGGGCTTGATATGCCCCTTCTGACCACAACCGTAACATATCACTACAGGCTTTTTGCATTCCCTCTGGAAATGCCCTGGAATTCCACAGTTGTTACAAATAACATTCCTCCTAGGATTTGCTTGATTTCCACCACTGCCCTTGTTATTGTTATCGTAGGCCTTGTTCCAAGGTTTGAACTCTTTGGGTTTTGGTTTGCTTGCCTGAATTCTCTTGGTTTCCTTCTTGGCTCTCTTCCTCCTATCCTCTTGGACATTCTTGTAGTCATATTCAAAAGTGATAGCTGCATCTAGCAACTGCTGATAAGTTTGCTTATTATCAAACCTCAACTGCATCCTCACAAATGGATTTAACCCACGCAGAAAACGCTTCTTCCGCTTCTCTTCTGTGTTAACATCCTCCTCAGCATAACGAGACAGTTGACTAAACTCCCGGATATACTTCATGACACTAGTATATCCATGCTGAAGCTCCTCAAATTCTCTCCGCTTCAACTCCATAACACTCTCCGGAACATGATATTCACGGAATCTCTGTTTAAACACCTCCCAGGTGTACTCTCTTCCTGGATGTTGCATGGCTAACTGATTCTCCCACCATGATGTTGCAGGTCCAGTCAGAAGATGAGTTGCATACCTCAATTTCTCCTCATCATTGCAACCTGCAGTTTTCAGCTTTCTTTCTATATCTGCTAGCCAATCTTCTGCATCCATTGGTTCAGGGGCTGATGCAAAAGGTAACGGCCTTGCATTCTGGAAGTCAAAAAGACTCACTCCTCCACCTTCAGGTGCCCTTTGATTTGCTCGTCCCAGCAACTCCTCCATGAACTTATTCTGGGTCTCTTGCATCATTTGCATACACTGCATAAAGTTCTGCTCCATTAATGTCCTCATTGGTGGTGGTGGTAATGCTCCCTGATTTGCTGCATCTACATCGGCCTTCTCCTTGGCCTCACGTTCCATCCGCTGCTGTTCAGCTTCAGTTTATACACCCGTATCCATGACCCTCTAGTCCTGCAACATAAAGCGAATACTCATAATTGCATCATGCACATGTGTTCTGAGCTCGACTTTACGCACAGAACTAGTCACACAATGAAGATCCAAATATACATTTCACATATTATACATTACAATATCATAATAATACAAAGTCATTACAACATATACCATATAGGTATAATCACAACGCTACCTTATTTCTCGGATTACAATACATGGTACTCGATACCTCTAAATAGTTGCCTACTTCTAGTAGTAACTACGCTCATCATACATGCCTGATGTCCAACCGTGATGATGTGACGTTCTTCGCACAGTTTGTGAAACAAATGGCCTTCCAGAAGGAACATACTCAATATATGAAGTGTCAGGACTTGAGTCATTACTCAACCTGAGCGCATTGACTCCCTCCAGCTCAGCTAAAATGTCTTCAGAAACATTTTCAACATTATCTTCCACTTGCATCTCCTGAGCTTCATTCTTGAGTCGTCAACAGAATACGCAGATCCTTTTGATCCCTAGGTGCTCCTTTGGGCAAGATAGTTAAACACCATATAATGTATATTCCCTGGGTTTTGAGAAGAGGTTGATGATTCAAACACTCTCTCCTCAGGATCTTCTTCTTCATCTTGATTATCTATCGACATGGCATTTCTACTAAGTTACTAGGGTTAATTCTTGCACCCATCCAGCTAGATTGTCCAACATTTCTGTCAGAACCATCTATGGACATTTGGTGTTCATGAGATCCTTCATATGATCCCATTCTCCAACCATCAGAATTCTCAATAGGAAGTTCTAAATCAGAACCATCCTCTGAACCCTGTGGTACTGCATACCTCATATCCATAGTAGGATCATGTATAGGTTCAGGACTTGGTGAATAAGGATATGGTGTAAAAGATTCAGGATCTATAGGTATATCCTTAAAGATAGGTGTTGCACTACTACTTGATTCCTTCTCCAACTGGAATGCTAACTGCTTCCTCCTTTCCGGATCATTTAGATCCTCTAACATGTCATTTTTATCTTCGATAATCACTTGATGTGTCTTATAAAAAGACGCAACGAGTGTTCGGTACCTATCCATAAACTTGGAAGCTAACTTAGGATGCTTCTTAACTAAAGTAAGATGATCCGGTATAGGCTCCGAGTCTATAGAATCATGAGGTATCACAGAAAATGTGCTACCCTCTAACTGCTTGGCTTTATGCTCACGGACATTAGCTATCGCCTCCACAACAGCAACATGATAGGCTGCTAAGTGACTCCTACCTTCACCTATAGGTAGATCGTGATATAATCCAAGCTCCTCTGGGAGTTGAATACTCACACGATACTTGGATAACATCCGGCCATCATAATAGGTTATAGTGTTCACTGGAATTCTAGTTGGACAACTAAAAATCTTTAAAAGTTGACGAAGTTGGTCTGTGAATGATCCTTGATAATTATCAAGAGTCTCCTCTTTCCTTACCAAAGTCTATTTTGAAAACTTTGGTGCCATAGCTCTGTATATCAGGAAAATAATTTTTACTAGTAACCAATAATATATTGCATCATAACAAAGAATTATCACACTAAAACATATAACGGAATACTCTCATTTGAATACCCATTATATTTATTTTAGAGAATTGTTTATCGTTGCTACATACTCCTACAGGTTATACCCTTTACTAGGTTTCCAACCTAAGGTCAAAGCAATTTGCTCTGATACCAACTGCGGTGACCCAACATACCACTGCATGTGTAGTACACTATAGTCGTTGACATGACATCCACAGAACACCGTTCTGTAAATATCACATCCCTCAGCGTGGTACAACAGAAACATTGCGGGTCCATATTACAAACATTCACACATTATTATTATTACAATACTAGAAGTTCAATACTTCAAAAGGATTCAACTTACAAACCAAAATATAAAGTGTTTTTAGCGGAATTTAAAAGTAGCAACTCTAATTAGGAGTTGAGCTCAGCAGCTTATTCTATAGGGTTCATGCTGCTCGGCTCCGTCGGTTACTACTAACTAGGATACTTAGTTGGACTCGTTGTCATCGACACCATAGCGTATTTCGTAATTCACTCCTTCAACACCTCCTGACAGGTCAGGCTCCTCGTAGTACACCTCTTCTTGGCATTCGGCTGCATACGTTGGCATATCTTCGGAATCCTCAGAGTCTAAGCAAGGGATCAAAGGAAAGGATGAGTAACAACGTTACCCAACAAGTTCATTATATGCAAGGTGGGAAGTTTGATGCTCTAACTACCAGCTCGGACTATAAGTCCTTGGCACTATGCAGTTTTTTTGCAAATCTTTCTTCAAAGATTGATTTTATTATAAAAAAATCTATGACCATCAGCCTTCACAGGTTGACCAGAACTTTCATGGAGTTCCTTTCCTGCCGTGTTCGTAGCTCCTTCCCGGAACAGGGAGTAACAAGTTACAATTCTTACACTCTGTAGAGGTGCGTTACTTTACCATGAGAGATCAACTCCTTGTTGCACAACCGGGCGTACTTTCCCGTCCATAATTCCATGATGTGGGGCCCAGTAGTTGGTCCAAGCCAATCACTGCCCCCTTCGTGACCTCGCATGCCTCCTTGGTATACACCATGCCCACATATTGAATTATGGCAATGGTTTGTACAAACCGTTAGATGTAAGAACTATCATGGGACGTTGAGGGTTCCCACCCATATGCTGCATATCCTCTACGAATTACCAATTAATATGCACGCTACAAGGATAACAGCTACGACCTGCACATCCGGCTACATGCGAGAGGAAGAAGATACATCTGACTTCTCTGTCCCATTCCAAATCTCATGGCTAACGCGTGATATACGGTGCTAGAATCACTGATGTCAGGGGTTATTAAGTCCCTAATTGATCATCATTGTTGCAAATAGAATCCTAAGTTCTATTGCTCAATTATATCATCACTTAGGATGATATCTAAGATTTCTTTATATGTGAAAATAATATTTTATTTCTTTGGAGTATATATAATAACACACAATTTGCAAATACTTTGATAAAGACTCTTCAAAGGATATGAGCAAGTGATGAACTTGCCTTGTGATTGTAAGGTAGTGAAGTCTAATGCTTGCACTGGACCTTGAGCTTCTATGTCTACAAAAACATCATTATTGCCCGATAAGGACAATATTTAAAGAAGCAAAATGATTATGCAAAGTAATGTAATGCACCATTTAGTTTAGTGTGTAATTTCCCCCATTTTATAAAAAATCCTTTTAATAATAAAGGATTTATAATGATTAATTTTTAATATTTATTGAATATTGTATTCTTTTATTTTATTTCATTTATTTGCATTTTATTTATTTAATAATTCTTTTAAGAATTAAATACCAAAAGTTGATATCAAATATTTGTTTAGTATTTTTCTAAAATACTACAATATTAATATATCATGAAAGTGATTTTTATTTATTTTTATCATCTATCATTAATTTTGTAAAATTCTAAAAGGAATAAATATAGTACAAAATTCTTAATAAAATTTATATGTTTAAAATTTTATTTATTAATTTATTTGGATAGTTTGAATTATTGTGAATCCAAAAATATTTTATTTATAATTATTGGATTTTTATTTTATTCTCTAGAATTTATTTAAATTTAGGGGCATTTTGGTCCTTTTCCATTTATTAAAACAGGCTCTAAGTGATATGGGCTGACTGTTTGGTTTTATTGGGCCCGTGTGGCCCAGTAGGGCAGAGCCAAAATGATACCCCGAAGGGGTCCTAGTGTAGGACGAGGTTGTCGGCCCTGCTCTACCCTCATGTCCAATTCGTTTTGGACCTAGAGCCCTCTTGTGGCCAGACTGGCTCCATCCCGAACCCTAGGGTTTGGGGTGACGCTGGCGCTGTCGCCACCGCCGTTGCCGTGTGCTATGGTGGTGCATCCTCGCCTCCAGGCGTGGCTGTGGTCGCCGCCTCGGCGTGGTGTGGGTCGCAGCGCCCCCTTGGGGGTGCTCCCCATGCCGTCGTGCTCATCGTCGACGACCCTCTGCTTCCTCTTCTAATCTACAGCGAGGACCACAAGTGAGTTGGTCCTTGGATTATCACCCGTGCCTCCACCTTCTCTGAGTTCATATGTGTGTAACTAGTGACCATCCCTCATTAGGGTTCATCTTGGTTCTAGGGTTCTTCCCTGGTTCTAGGGTTCATTCATCTTTGTGCTTGTAAAATGATGATTTAATCTGGTAGTGATGCCTAGTGAAGATTGTGCTCACTGCACTTCAGTGCTTTCGGTCATGTTTTGATTATCTGATGATATTCTTGACCTAATGCTAGTGGTTCAGTAGTGTAGCCTCTAATTGGTGATAAAGCTTGGTTAAGCTGATGGTGTGACTGTGAAACTTGGTTGGTTAGGTTGATGCTTAGTGTGTCTCTCTACTGTCAGTACTCTAGTACTGATGGTAGCACTGTCAGTGGTGATTTACTGCATTAGTAAAGATTGGCTTGTGAATTCATGTGAAGATTGAGGTTACTTGGTTTCTTACAGTAACACTTTGCACATATACACCTGATCCTGATTCCTGGTTATTCTTTCCAGGAAAATGATAGTTATTGTCTTATTGTTTTATTTATGAAAGCTAAGTGGTTGTTGGCTTGATTTTAGAATTGGTTCTTGTGACACCATTTTAAGATGGCACACAAGTGATTATTCTACTGCTAGGCTTTACTCTGATCAGTGCTTAAGATTGAATATCTGTTAAAGACAAATTGTAAGCTTCTTTCTTTTAAAGATCAATGCCTATAATGCTGGTCTGAGGCTTAGGAATTAAATTCCTATCCTACTATCCCTCATAGATATGCTTAAGTATCAAGGTTGTTCACTGGATCTTGGATCCTGGTTAGCTAAAATGATTTGTTTGCTTATAGCTTAATGTTGGGGCATATAGTTTTATGAAATCTGTGGTGCTACTCCACTAGGATATGTGCCCAATTTCATAAGCTATATGAGAACATTTTGGAATATATATGAGTTGTTGATGATCACCAGGATCTATGATGTTGGTCTGAGATCCTGGTGGATTTGGTAGAGTTTACTACTGGCCTTATATTTCAAATCTCCTCTATGATAGGTTCACCCCACTTGGGTGATCACTAAGAGGTTTAATTTGTAAAACAACACATGCTTTTCTGTTTGAAGATGATGAACATAATATGTGGATGCTTTATGATGCTCACCACACTTGGGTGTTGTTGTTGCAAGTTGTTGATCTTGTGGTTAGCTTGATCTGGTGCTTTTCCTGATACTTCCAGCTCCTGGACTTGTCCTTGATCTAGTTCTCCACCTCCTGGTCCTGGTGTCTTGATCGTGTCCTTGCTCTACACCTGATCTACCCCCTCCTTATGTCACCATCTTGGTGAGATGATCCAAGGTTTGGTTGGTGTGATCTGGTTTGGCTTTGCTAAGCTGAGTGTGTTCTCGATGTGTAAGAACAGATAAATGGTGTGGGGTGGTTTCCCACGGCTGTGCTGATAGCTTTGTGTGTGTGTGTGTGTGTGTGTGGCTATTGCTGCTGTGCTGACAGCACACACCATGCAGTTTGGTGTGTGTGCTACTTGCGTGCCTGCTGCACACCTTGTGGATATGATCTGGATATGAAGTTACTTCTATCTGGTTACATTTACTTGTCTTGGTGAAATTTGCCCCTCCTTGTTGTTTGGAGTTATTTGACTCCTGGCTTAAATTATGAAAGATTCAGTTCTTTCATATTGGTGAAATTTTCCCCTTTAAAATATTACTCAATGATGAACTTTGAACAGTGCACCCCACTGTCAATTCTGAGAGTAAAACATTTTTAACTTTAACTTTCTTTTTTTTGTGTTTGTTTTGCAGGTACCAGACTTGAAGAACACGACTTTAGTTTAGGTTTTTGTTTTTCTTTATAGAATATTCACTTGTAATATTCTATTATTCAATTGTAATTTTTATTTTATTATTTTATAGTTTTTTTATTTTATTCTTTTGTAATACAGATTGTACTATTACTTGACATATAAAGATTATTCTTTTATTTATTTACTATTGTAAAGATTGTTGCTCATTTACATAAGTTACATTTTTGTAAATTATTTATTAAAATTATGGAATAAATATTCATTTTATTGATTATGTTATTTATTTAAAGTTTGAGTTACTAATTATCACCTCTTGATTAAATCAAATCACTCAAACCTAATTCTAAATCCTTCTACATTATAATTCCAACATTCAAATTTAAATTCAAATTTCATTTCCCAAAACACACAAATCCACAAAGATCATATCAAGGTTTATAACAATCATCCTCCAAGACTATACCTAATCTCAAAGCATGAAAGAAATTTTGATCACTTTAGGTTTTTATCTGGCTAAAAATTTACCCACATTTTTATAGATGAATGCATGCAATATCACAAATTCCTAAATCTACCCTTCGTTGGTTCCTAAATGCTGGGATGTTACGGTTGTCAATAGGGGATTCATCCCCTTCTGTTCGTCGCTCATACTTCTCTTAGGCTGTTAAGCCAAAGTAAGAGCCGAGGCTCTGATACCAATTGAAAGATCGGTATAAACGACTAGAGGGGGTGAATAGGCACTACTCAAATTTTCTTTTCTTTTCGATTTTAAGGCTTGACACAAAGTAAGTTCTCTTGAGATACAACTAAGTGAGAGAACCTATATGACAAACAAGCAAGCAATAACAATAAGGAGATAAAGGGTAGAAGTCACCGAGAGTTGACACGATGTTATCCCGAAGTTCCTTCCTTTTGAGGGGAAGTGCGTATCCGTTGGAGGGGTGAGCGGTACTAAGACCACCAGTGCGACGAGAGGCCTCACCCTATTCTCCCGCACACCCGTGTGGCTATTGCTGCTGTGCTGACAGCACACACCATGCAGTTTGGTGTGTGTGCTACTTGCGTGCCTGCTGCACACCTTGTGGATATGATCTGGATATGAAGTTACTTCTATCTGGTTACATTTACTTGTCTTGGTGAAATTTGCCCCTCCTTGTTGTTTGGAGTTATTTGACTCCTGGCTTAAATTATGAAAGATTCAGTTCTTTCATATTGGTGAAATTTTCCCCTTTAAAATATTACTCAATGATGAACTTTGAACAGTGCACCCCACTGTCAATTCTGAGAGTAAAACATTTTTAACTTTAACTTTCTTTTTTTTGTGTTTGTTTTGCAGGTACCAGACTTGAAGAACACGACTTTAGTTTAGGTTTTTGTTTTTCTTTATAGAATATTCACTTGTAATATTCTATTATTCAATTGTAATTTTTATTTTATTATTTTATAGTTTTTTTATTTTATTCTTTTGTAATACAGATTGTACTATTACTTGACATATAAAGATTATTCTTTTATTTATTTACTATTGTAAAGATTGTTGCTCATTTACATAAGTTACATTTTTGTAAATTATTTATTAAAATTATGGAATAAATATTCATTTTATTGATTATGTTATTTATTTAAAGTTTGAGTTACTAATTATCACCTCTTGATTAAATCAAATCACTCAAACCTAATTCTAAATCCTTCTACATTATAATTCCAACATTCAAATTTAAATTCAAATTTCATTTCCCAAAACACACAAATCCACAAAGATCATATCAAGGTTTATAACAATCATCCTCCAAGACTATACCTAATCTCAAAGCATGAAAGAAATTTTGATCACTTTAGGTTTTTATCTGGCTAAAAATTTACCCACATTTTTATAGATGAATGCATGCAATATCACAAATTCCTAAATCTACCCTTCGTTGGTTCCTAAATGCTGGGATGTTACGGTTGTCAATAGGGGATTCATCCCCTTCTGTTCGTCGCTCATACTTCTCTTAGGCTGTTAAGCCAAAGTAAGAGCCGAGGCTCTGATACCAACTGAAAGATCGGTATAAACGACTAGAGGGGGTGAATAGGCACTACTCAAATTTTCTTTTCTTTTCGATTTTAAGGCTTGACACAAAGTAAGTTCTCTTGAGATACAACTAAGTGAGAGAACCTATATGACAAACAAGCAAGCAATAACAATAAGGAGATAAAGGGTAGAAGTCACCGAGAGTTGACACGATGTTATCCCGAAGTTCCTTCCTTTTGAGGGGAAGTGCGTATCCGTTGGAGGGGTGAGCGGTACTAAGACCACCAGTGCGACGAGAGGCCTCACCCTATTCTCCCGCACACCCGCCTCACGGCAAGCACACGATCCACTATACGGTGGCCTTCAAGGTGGCGACCGGAACCTTGTACAAATGCTTGGGGCCCTTCTCCACAACTTAGTTGGAGGCTCCCAAGACGACCTCGAAGCTCTTACACACGAGGATGAGATATGAAGGGCGACTTCACCAAGTTAGGGTTTCCTTAAACCCTAGAGCAACACCAACTTACACAAATGGAGGGAAAGCACAAATCCCTTTGGTGGAAAGCTAGGTCTAGGTCTCCTCCCTCGATTCCCAAAGGGGCAACAAGTTTGAGTGGCTAGAGAGGGAGAACTAGGAGGTTGGAGCTCATCATTAATGGAGGAGAGAGAGTAGAAGCCATAGCCTGCACTTGGGGAAGAATGGGGTATTTATAGCCCCCCCCCCCCCAAGAAAAATAGTCGTTGAATAATCACTAACCCTGGAGTCTCTGGTCTTCAGGGCCGGAGTCTCTGGGGGGGAGTCTCCGATGTGGTTGATGGACTCTGGGCAACACTCTGGATGGGAGTACAGAGAGCAAATCGGCGCCCCCTGGAGTCAGGGCCGAAGACTGGGCCGAAGTCTCCGAGCTCCATCCCCGGAGTCTCCGGTGCTGAGCGCGACTCCGGGCCCAACTCCGGGGACGAATACAGAGAGCAATCATGGGAGGGCCGGAGACCACCCTGAAGACAAGGTTGGAGTCTCCGGGCCTGGACCCCGGAGTCTCCAGACTCAGGGGAGGATGCAGACTAGAACTCCATCAGGCCTTTTTCTTGATAAACTTTGAGCTCTTCTCATTTGAAAAAATAGAACACCATCTCTAGCCTTTTCAATGATGAACTTGCAACACTTAGCACACGGTAAAAACTCACCTGTGTTGACAACAAACACCAAAACATCATTAAGACAGTAAATGCCTTTTTAGAGGTCCATATAACCTATGGGTCACGTATGTCAGGAGTCATGTTGAGCAAAGTGTACAACAAAATATACTTTCACCCCGTCTCTCCGAGCAGAGAAAATAAAGTGACGCTAACTCCTAAAAAATAGGAGAAAACTCATAAAAGAGATTCTACCTAATAACCCAATGAGAATTGGAATGGGGGATGGTGCTGCCTAGCACTTATATTCGAATGGACCAAAATCAACCACGCTAATTTCTTGGTCATGGTTAAACTTTATCAATTTTTTGGATGATGGCCAATGTTTTGGTATGTTCATGCTTCCTAGCCTACTTAGTTTACTTTCCTCACTAACACAAAAACATGGGAAATCGACACCTTAATCAAAACGGTGAGACTAACTCTCATGTGACAGAGATTAGCTTAATTCTCGGTCGGCTAGCTTCATCAAATCTTAGTTGCAACTCACCTGTAACTCTTATTCGACATGAAAATAAGAGTGAGATGAGAAAGTGGCACATATTTAGGATGGGCATACCTTTTTTTGGTGGTACATTTCATGTATTGTATTAATTAAGTATGAAAAAAGATGGGGTGAGTAAGTGGCACATAATATAGATGCAACATAGATGAAAATAAAAATTATAAATAAGTCCTTAGCGAACATGTATGGACATTTGCTCCGGTGAGCACTAGATGCATCCACGAAGCTCCATACTGCGCTCGAGAACATAGTAGAAGCCTTGTGTGGTGAAGCCTGCACCACATGTCGCCTCTATTGACCGGTCATTACGTTTCTGGAAGCGCTCAAGAACATAGTCGAAGCATGTTGCCCCAACGATGACATGTCTCACCGCCAAACTAGCAGCAAGATCTGGCTTCCCAGGAAAATAATCAAGTTGTTGGTGCAAAAGATGAGGTCAAGACCACATCTCCAACAAGTTGCGGCCATTGTCTAGGACTACTTTCTCCTGCGGGAGAAGCAAGCACCATATTGTACCTAACTAGAGAACACACCCTTTTCGAAACCTTACAATGGGCCTCCGAAGTCCCCGATCATGACACATTATTTGGGATGAAGGGTTGTTCTCAAATTTTTTTTGGATTGAAGGGCACAAAACGTTGGTATGTTGGCCCTCTCCGTGACATGTTATTTTACCTGGTCAAGCCCGTAGATCAAATAACTCCTCTATGTGTTCCTAAATATAAGATGTTTGAGAAGTTTAAATTGAACTTCTAGAATGTTCTATATTTAGGAGGATTGTGTGCCAAAGTTAAGTAGGTACAACTCATACAATCCCTTGCTTGAGTTTGAGTGGTGTTTTTGGCTCCCGGCTCCAGTAATCTCGGTACCTTAAAAAACTAAAAATGGTATTCTGAAGTTTCAAACAAATCCAAAATAAATTACGGTACATACACATTTATCTACATATATACCGAATTTGGCTTATCACTACCTCCTTTCCAAAATATAAGACATTTTGTTGGGTTATTTTAGCCTATCAAAACATCTTATATTTTGGAACATGTATCTTATATTTTTCTATAAAAATATGGCACGCTTTCCGCGTGCTCGCGAAAAAAAAAGTACAACCTCAGTCCATAGTTATAAGATTTTTAGATATTTTAATATGAACTTTATATTTAGATAACACGTGTATGTATCCACGTAACTAATTTAGGATTTTTTTAAAACTTTGGAATACCATATTATTTTCTTAAAATACAGTGATCATCGAGTTCAGGAGCTAAAACACAATCATTTGTAGCTCCTGAGCTCCAGTTATCTCGTTTTTTAAAATTTTGAGAACTTCACTTTAAAAGAGAACTTTTTTTTTCTTCTAACATTTGTCATTTTTGAGGATCACGTATGAATAGACATTTCCATGTAAATTCAATCATATCTACTAGACGTGCATATGTATCGTATGTTTTCTTCAGAATTTTCGGATAACTAGAAATGAAGTTTTCAAATTTTTAAAAAGCAAGATCACTGAAGCTCGGGAGCTACATGTGATTTTCGCCTTGATGTCTTTGTTTACTGTCGGGGACCGGGAGGCGCACCCAAAAAAGGCGCCCATGTCCGCGTCGACGGCCCCCCCGGGTCGGACTCCATCAGGGCGCGCTGCTCCGGCCGGGGTCGGCAGCACAGGGGCGCAACGACCGAGGCTGGCGGGGCGGAGCAGGTGATGCCTACCCGGCGGTCGACGAAATGCCTGGCTGCCTTGATGCTCTGCTCCGCCCAGCACAGCCGTGCCCGTCAGGTGTTCGCATCAATGCCTGGGCGGGCGCCGGCGCTGGATACCGCAGCTCCAGCTCGACATAGCAACCGGGTGCGTGTCTGCTCGACGTGTGATGAACTGATGATGCCATTTCTACTAGGTACTGGATTCCGCTATTTTTTGGTATGTGTTTTGTTCCAATTCAGAATCCAAATGGTCCCGAGGCCACATCCACATATGCATATACAAAATCTTGATTCTTGAGTCCGACCGTTCAACTGGTATGGCCGGGTCCATCCAACTCAAAAGGCTATCACCAGATGCTAGCCTGATACATTTTTGTATTAGTAGTACTAGTAGTCACTGATGTGGGGTTGCTTTGCTCTGCTTCTCTCCATTGACTTGATGACTTGGCCGGTCGTCTTCCACCTTTCGGCCAGCGTCCACACTTCACAGTTCACACCAGTGCTGACTCTGGAAGAGAGCTCACCTACTACTATCTTCGAAGCTCAGAAGTGTGCTCCTCCTCCTCCTCCTCCTCCTCCTCCTCCTCCTCACTGGTCTCATCACCACATCTGTCCATCTCTCTGGAAGGCTCTGCAAACAAGCTCAAGCTCGCAACCTCGCCATTCCGGGTGTGGGTGTGACTATGCGAGCATTGTGACTGATGCCTTCCCATGCCAGGTACTCTTTAATTCTCTTACCTTCTCTCTCTGTGCTCTGTGTTAGTCCTGGATTGATTCCATCGCCAATAGTCTCACCACTTCTCCATCCACTATTCCACTTGCAGTTGATTTCACGATCCAGAGAACAGGAAGGGGAGGAATATATAGACGGCTTATTTCGGTGGTCGCTCTGGAGACAAGCTCGAACCTGCAAACTCAGCTAGGGGGAATGATGTATTATGGCTAATGGGGGCAGCCTTCCCGTGTGACCATCTAGGAACTCTGCTTTTTTCCCATGGCAGGTATGATCTTCCACTTCCTCTTCATGTGTTCGGTTGTTTGACCTGGATGCCAGGCGCCATTGCCAGTAGTATACCACCACCTCTCCATCCATTTGTATTTGGTTCCACTAGTTACTTTGCAGAATATGTTAAATATTTCTTCATATTTCTGGTAGCAATCGGGTGTAGGTATTCAGAGAAAGGGAAATATTTTGACCGCTTATTTTGGTGGGTCCAGAATATGACAATTAAGTCCAATCATGTACGTAGCTGATGTTGACTCGTTGATGTATGAGAAGCACAAATAATCTCCAACCGTAACAATTGAAATTGTGATAAACTAATGGACCTCTATTCTTGTATATTGAAATTTTGGTTATTTATTGTAATATCTAGCCAAGCAAACTGCACAGAAAATTGATACGGTGTAAACAAATAGGGTTTACCTTTAAGACATTATTAAGATTTTTTTTTAGAGCAACCGGCAGGAGCTCTGCCTGTTCTATTAGAAGGGGGAAATAAAGGTTCCGATACAGAAAAGCATGTTTAAGTTAAGGTGTAAACATGCCATAAAAACCACCAAAAGACAGGAAAAAACAAAAATTTAATCTGGCTCAGCTGGGATAGCTGACCCATGCCTAGCGAAAGCAGCTGCACGTTGAGCAATGTCGTCACTGGCAATGGAGGCCACTTCGACATATGTCAACCGCCGGCCCGTGAAGATTCGTCTGTTCCGTTCTTTCCAGGCATTCCACAGAACATATAGCATGCGACCGCTGAGGCGGTTTTGTTCCGTCTTCGTCTTTCCTTTAATCAGGTCGTCCCACCACTCCGAAGTGGAGTCAAAAGATTGGCCATGGTTTCCGACGTAATCGTTGTCCCGAGACTGCGTAGTGTGCCAGACCGCTGTTGTGAATGGACATTCCTTGCATAGGTTGGGCCGTTTGGCCATCCTCTGATCGATCGTCAGCATGTCGGCAGTGAGCAGCTTCCCGTGTAGAGCCAACCAGGAGAAGAGCTTGCATTTCGGTTTAGCGTGCGCAGACCAGATTTTCTGGGCCTTAAATCTGGGGAAGCATCCAAGGAATTGAGCGTGGTGTGGACTGTGGACTTCTTTTGGACCTCTATTCTCGTATATTAAGATTATCATTTGCTTTCTTTTGTTTCTAACACAAGCCTAGTGTGGACTGTGGACTCTCATCGTTGACTGGGGCCAACTTAGTACAGCACTCACACCTTTCTGTAGAATTATATATACATGAGCTGATAATTCATATGGTACTGCTTACTGTTTGAAAAACTAGTACTCCATATTGTGGTTATCATTGTGGGGTCAAGCAGGCAAACGTGCTCTCTTTTTGTTGTTTTCGTTTGGGACATGGACTTCACCAAGTCCCTCTTTTTCTGCCTTTGTCTATTCTTCTTCAGAACCATCCTTGAATTATCTTTGAATCTTTCAGGTATCTTCTCTCTTCCAAGAAACTCTTACATAATGCTGCCTACGCAAGCATAGTGAGCAACTGACAACCTGAGACCTGCGATCTCGGTCAGAGAGAAAACGCATGGCAAACGGCAGGCAGATTGAGTTGAACATTGACATGAGCACCGCGGGTACCCAGGGAGCAGGGAATGATTTGGGTACTTGTAGCACCAGGCAAGATTCCATCAATGGATGGTCCGGCAGGCTTCTGTTAGACAGTGGACATGGACCCAGCACCAATGATGATTTTGAGCTCCTGTGGAGACTGCGGAAGTATTTAGTGCTTCTGGGAGTCCTATCAGTTGGTGTGACATACAATGCTGGATTAACACCACCAGGGGGATTTTGGACACTGAACAAGGATGGTCATGATGCTGGTGACCCGGTCCTGCATGTTGGCTACTCTCTGCGGTATGAGCTGTTCTTTTACTGCAACGCAACAGCCTTTGCTGCGTCTCTTGTCTTAGTCATCTTGCTTCTAAGTAAGAGTGTGGCGAGGCGGAAGATGTGGATCCGTTCAATACAGTTGACCATGATGCTGGACTTATTTAGCCTGCTGGGGGCCTTCGCTGCTGGAAGCTGCAGGGCACCGAAGTCATCCATTTACATCTGGGTTCTAGTCTTTGCTGTGCTTGTGTATGTTGTGATTCATACCCTAGTATCCAGAAGGAGCTGCACGGCTTTTCGAGAAAAAATGACAAAGAAGCTGCAGACAGTGCTTGATGAAATTCTATCCAGACGGGGTGCCAGTGTCTGCGATAGGCAAGCGAGCAGTCATCCGGAGAAAGATGTTGAGGAGGCTCGTAAGTTCATTTTGATGCTTGCAACTTTTGCTGCTACCATCACATACCAAGCAGGATTGAATCCACCTGGAGGCTTTTGGGCTGAAAATCAGTATGACCAACTTAGTAAGCTGTCTTCGACCCCAGCTACTTCAGTTCTCCGCAGTAAATACCTTCACCGGTATAACTTTTTTGTTAGCTGCAATGCGACTTCTTTTGTGTCATCTTTGGTTACAGTCATTCTGCTCCTGAGCCCAGAATTGAGCAGCCATGGAATAAGGTCCAGAGCAGTGACTGTGTGTGTGGTAGTTGACCTATTCAGTCTGATTGGGGCCTATGCTGCAGGGTGCTGTCGGAGTGTAGGAACATCTATCTATGTTGTGCTTATTGGTATCATAGTATGGATCCTCTTTGCACTTTTAGCCGGGGCATTTGTTCACAAACCTGTAGCAGACTGGCTAACAAAGATTGAATATCTTAAGTGCATCGCTAGAATTGGCCGGATCTTTTCACTGGAGTCGGATCGGAATGGACCAGGAAATGCAGGTCAAGATAATCCGCATGCAACAGATCAGCATACTGCAGAGCTCACAGCATGTACGCCAGGAGAAGACAGTGCTTCTGAAGCAGAACACCAAGCTTCAAAGGTCAAAAAGAATGAATCCCATAGGGAGCATCAGCATGCAGACAAACAGCAAATCATAAATGCCGAGAAGTCTGTACCAAGCTCAGAGCAACTATTGGTGAAAGACCTGCAATCAGAAAATACCAACAATATTGTGTGCAATCAAGAAGATCAGTTTACACAGGATGCATTGTCTGACACAGGCCATCCATCAATCAAATGCCAGCAAGCTACAAATAATGTGGGCAGTATGTCTAGAGCTGATAATCAATCCGCAGACAACCAGCAAGTTGAAAATAAGAAGGAACAATCTTTACCGACTGATATCCCAAAGACTACAGTAAATACTGTCGACGATGTGCCCAACAAGCAAGTTGCGAATATGGAAGTACAATCTTCCTCATCTGATGAACTCAATAATGCAGCTGAGATAGTGGATGAGTTGTCTGAAGAAATAATGACAGATAATCGCAATGAAGCCACCAACGGTGTCACGGTACAGAGAGTACATTCTTTTCTTTCGAGAAACCTCTCAAAGAGGGCAGGGCGTTCACATTCTGATGTGTCTATGGGCACCAGTGAGATTGAGATTGTCGGAACTAATAACACTGTTGTAACTTTGGAGAATGGAAATACTGGCAACAATGAGGAAGGTCCCAGTGAAGTTACCAGCAGTGAAAATGATAATAGCAGTGCTACTTCAGAGCATCTGAAGAAGTCCCGCACATATCTACTTCTTGCCATTCTTGCAGCATCTCTGACTTATCAATCAGGTCTGAATCCGCCAGGTGGCTTCTGGTCAACAACAGAGAATAATCATTTGGCTGGTGATCCAATCCTTGAGGACACTCACCATCGGCGCTATATTGCATTCTTCTATCTCAATGCAGTCGCCTTTGTTGCATCCCTTGTCATGATTATTATGCTCCTCAACAAGAGGATGAGCGACAAGGTTACAAAACGATATGCTCTGCAGTTTGCAATGATAGTGGACCTTCTTGCCTTAACGGGGGCTTATGTTATGGGAAGCTCCAGGGAGACAAATAATTCCATCTACATCTCATTGTTGTTGTGCCTAGTAGTTGCTTATGTTGTTATCCATGTTTTGATAGCACATGTAATACCTAAAGAGGGGAAAAGGCTGGTGGCTAGAAAGCTGAAGCAATTCTCGTGCAAGCATTTATGGCCCAAACCACATCAGTTTGGTGAAAATCGGACTGGGGATGTTAACGGAAAGGACTGGGAGCGGAGGCGTAACCTGCTGTTGATGCTTGCTGTTCTAACTGCAACTGTCACATACCAAGCTGGTATGAACCCTCCAGGAAGTGTATGGTCTGATGACAAGAATGCCAGTGGCGCGCCAGGCAATCCAATCCTTCAGCACAATCATTCAAAACGGTATGATGTGTTCTACTACTCAAATTCATTCACACTTGTGTCATCTGTAGTCATCACAATACTACTTGTGAACAAGGCATCCTGTGAGCATGGTATCAAGTCCTATGCACTGCGAGTATGTCTGGTGGCGGGCTTGGTTGGCCTCTTGATTGCCTATGCTGCAGGAAGCTGCAGGAAAGCAAAAGAATCTATTTATCTCATCATCATTGCTATTGCAGTTCTGATCTCTCTTGTGATTCAAGTCCTTATACTCTCTTCGACACAAGATTCAGTAGGAGGGCCGATGAGCAAATTCGTGGAAAGGCAGTTGAAGTGGCTTCTTCGTCTGAAAGACGTCAGGACAGTAATTGTTTCTGAGACTCAAGGAAGTTCAGATCATCATGGGAAAAAACAGAGAAAGAGGCACAAATATTTGATGCTCCTTGCAGCTTTAGCAGCCTCCGTCACATACCAAGCTGGTCTGAATCCGCCTGGTGGTTTCTGGTCTGATGATGTCAACCATGTCGCAGGCAATCCAGTCCTTCACGATATCCATCCCTGGCGCTACCGCACATTCTTCATCTTCAATGGCATCTCCTTCATATCATCTATTGTCGTGATCATGTTCCTATTGAATAAATCTGTCAGGAAGAAGGATGTTCCACTTAAGGTGTTGCACTTGATAATGATACTAGATCTGCTAGCTCTCATGACAGCTTTCTCCGCGGGAAGCTGCCGGAAATTCAGGACTTCGGTGTATGTCTATGGCCTGGTCATTGCTGTTGTAGTATACCTTGTGCTTACAGTAGGGGTGGCGAGCAGGATTGCAAAATATCTGAAACAAGGGAGTAGAAATGAGAGGGCCCTCCAAAGAGATCCTGAAAGTGCCCCAGAATAAACTCCTCGGTTGCACAGCAAGTTTGAAGCTCGGTTTCCAGTATTATCTGCAATTAGCTGGTGTGTTGTAGTCAGCTTTTCTTCCCGAATATTCCAGATTAGCTTCAAAGCTGTTAGGTCCTGTTGTGTATTCCAGCATGACTGAAATTTGGCTTCGAGCCATGAGCCGCATTTCTGTTAGGTGTTCATGTAGTCAGACATTGTAATGGAACTTCTGCAAACATGCAATGCTAGATTAATTTCGTTTTGTTTTCTTGGAATATCTTCAATTTGGAGTATTTGTTTTGGCCACATATATTACATAATTGTATTTTAAATTCGTCTTGATAGCTCTAAAATCCAATCAATTTAGCCTATTTTACTCAGTTTGTGGCTGTTTTGCTTTTATTCATTTATTATTCTCACAGAGGTTGTAGCTTCGCATTTTTTTTGGGCCCCTTCTCATTTTTCATTGGAACTCCGCGCTCTTATGATATTCTTTTGTACTCCCTCCGTTTCAAAATATAAGATGGTTTAGCTTTGTGAATCAAATGTATCTAGACTACTTTTAGTGTGTAGGTTTACTCATATTTGGATTGAACCTACACACTAAAAATAGTCTAGATTCATTTACTTCACAAAGCTAAAACATCTTATATTTTGAAACGGAGGGAGTACTATATAACTAGTGGAGTGGCTTGCGCATTTATGCAGCCAGATTTTCTGTAGACAATTCTTTCTGTCATATGTACTTCAATTTAGACATTTGAAAAACACCCTTTGTTAAAATCATATACTTTTGATATTATTAAATTTATTTGGTCTTCTAGAAGAATTGGCATTAGATTTTTTTGTATCATTTGACTTTCATCAAGATCAATATATTAAATATACTTGTAAGAATTATTTAGTTTGTAATGGTAATGTCATTTATAGGAGTATTTCCTAACACACTCGGAAAGTTGAACCTCTGACCTCAATCACTCTGCCGAAGCCCAATTCATATTGCTCATGTCCTGAACCATATGTTGCTTTTCCATTCTTCCGATTTTGTCTTGCATCACGCGGTTCTCTTCCTCACCTAGATGTGCAGCTCCTCTTTCTGAATTACGTTTATCTGAATTGGGGGCTGTGTGACCATGTGGAGGCATAGCTATGAACCGCTTCCTCGTCTCATGCCATCCGCTATATTCAAGGAACAGGCTATGCAAAAGTAATACTACTATCTGTAATATCTTGTTTTTAAGAGGCACCCAGTCCACCAATCATGAATATGCTTGAACCACGTTTAAAATTACTCCCTCCGATCATAGTCCAAGGAAGTAGAAAATTTCTTTGGATATACACCATCCGTTTCATTTGCTTCATAAAGCTAAAACATATTATATTTTGAAACATCTTAAATTTTGAAACCGAGGGAGTACAATAGAACTTCATGTCCAAGAACTGGACGGCTTTGAAGACAGAAAGTTGTAGAAATGCTGCATTTTTAGGGGACTAGGGGATGCCAGGAGACATGATGAGCTTGTTTTACAATCACATATTTGCCATGCATATGAACTCGTTGTCAGTCTGCAGGTCCTGGATCTTTACAACGGTAAAGATAATGTGGTAGCAGTGTGAGGCGATCTTATGCTACAACGTTTGTTGAAAGCATACTTGAAGCACAAACTTTGATTTACTGTGCATGCCTTTAGAGGTTGATTTAACACACTTCTGTAGCAAAAAAAATTAGTCTACTGTGCACAATTGTTCATGGATGAAATTCCTTGGAGTGTTAATTGGAATTGTGGTCAGAACACAATAACATGCCTTGAAGTTTCTTCACTACTACCTCCACTACTACCTGTGTAAATGTCTAACGGCAAACCCACAGAAAAACTAGGATAACATACCCCTTTAGGCCAGCAAATCCACAGGGTTTAACTGTTACTCAGAATTCAGATTCAACAGGTAACTCATAGACACACAATAGCACATGACAAGAATTCATAGACGGACAGATTCTTAAAAAGTCAGCTACAAAACTTAGGGGCAAGGAAAGGAACCAAGTATCAGATATTCGTTTTGACAAAATGATATAACTGATGCAGCGGTCCAGCAGTTCAGGCCTTGAGCTTGCCATAGAACCTCTGCTTCTCGTCGGTGGTCTGGAAGCGACCATGCCCGAACTTGGAAGAGGTGTCCACAAACTTGAGCTTGATCTCCTCCAGGGCCAGACGGGAGGTCTGCTTCAGCAGGGACTGGCGGAGGGTCACCACACGCTTCTTCGGGCCAACGCAGCATCCCTTGATCATGAGGTAGTCACCCTTCACCACACCGTAGTGGGGGAAGCCACCCATGGGGGTGATGTCCTTCTCAGTCCTGGAAAAGCAGTTGAAACAGGATCAGTACAACAATACTTTGTAACTGCTGGCTTCAGAACAGATTGCATGTTTACTACAATGACTGAACAGAACACCAAACTGTACAGCAAATAATTTGCTGTATGCAAGAGATGGGAAGAAAAACAAACCTGTCGAACTCTGTGGAGGCATCATGAGTTTCCTGTCCAACCTTGCCGATCTTGTAAATCTTCTTGTTCATCTCAGTTCGGTGGTGGTATCCATTCTGACCAGCACGGGCAACAGTGTAGGAAACCCTAGCCGGATGCCAGGCACCAATGCAGGCAACCTTGCGGAGACCTCTGTGGGTCTTGCGGGGAAGGCGGGTGACACCCCAACGTGTCACCACACCCTCGTATCCCTTACCCTTGGTGACACCGATGATGTCAATCATCTCATCCTTCTGGAAGACAGCATCAATGGGGACTTCCTTCTCAAAGAAATTGTAGCCATAGTCCACCTTGTCTGCGATGGTGCCACCATTGACCTGGATCTCCATCAGGTGAGCCTTCTTCTGCTTCAAGCCCTTCATCTTCCTTATCTGAATCATATCAATGAAGCAAGGTGAGCAACAATTCAGAAACATGAGTGAACAAGAGGGATAGAAAAGCAATAAGAAAAAGAATGTAAGGATCCTAACCTGGGTATGGGCGATAACTCGGATAACAGTGCCATACTTCTTCATCTTCTCAAGCTGCAGCTGAATTTCCTTCTTGCCTGCATCACTGTCATACTTGAGAGCATACTTGGTGAAAGCCTTCTTCTTGCTCTTGCACCAGTTCTTGTAGAACCTCCTCCTAACGTCTTCACTGAGATGCTGAGCCCAGACAGTGTTAAGAGTACGAAGGCCACGAGGAGTCTTCACGTAGGCAACAAGTCCAACAATAACAATTGGTGGTGTCTCAACAATGGTGACAGCCTCACAGGTCTCCTTCTTGTGTAGCTCTGCAGAATATCAAAGAGAATGTTACTACAAATGGGACAGCAATTTTAGAATTCGAAGTAAGGACTAAACAATTAGGGGCAGAAACCTGCTAAATAACATGATTCCACTTCCCAGTATTGACTAGCACTAGTAGGCAGGGAACAGTTTGACTAAAAGAAAAACATTGACAGGAGTTATGGTAGACATACTTGAACCAGGCTTCTCGACCTCACGCACAATGTGAGTCATTCCAGCCTTGTAGCCAAGGAAGGCAGTGAGGTGGCACTGTTTGTTGGTGTCATCCCTGGGGAAGGCCTTCACTGCAATGAACACAGATAATCCACCATCAGATTATGAATACAATAACGGGATTGTCAGGTTGCAATCATTGGAAGCAGCATAAAAGGCACAAACAAGCAGAACGATGCCACAGAAGTCCACTAAGAACACAAATAACTTAGGAGAAAGATGTATCTCATTTAGTATCCATTGCTGAAAGCGCATCAAGTCCTTGGCATATTTGCAAACTAGTTGACAGAACTGGTGCAATCGTGTATAAATGTAAAATTTAGAACAATTGACATGGACAACATTTAAGATGATATGTAAAGGAGAAAAACAGCATAATATAACAACAAAAACAAAAAACAGTTGTTGCGTTGCAGTAAAGCTCCCAAGGTTGGATATGTATACAACTTAAAGACGCTCCCACTAAGCAACTGGGGTCGTAGGCGCATAGCACAATCAAAGCAAACCAGGTCATGGAGTGAAATTCCTAGATTAGTAGGCTACCACTACACATGGCAGGGGGCATTAATTTGGTCAAGTTTCAACCAGGAGCAATGAATCTTCGCATCGCGCACAAGTATCCGTCCTAACAAGCTGGCGTGCTTAACTGATCAACTAAGCGAACAAACAAAGCGTAGAATCAGCACGTCATGAGTGAGTAAGCCAGCATACCCTTTCCGCGGTGGCGCGAGCAGCGCTTCCTGGGGAGGAAGCCGAGGGATCCGTGCCTGGGGTGCTCGAACTTACGGTGAGACATCTTCCTTCCTTCCCCTGCAGCAAACAAACCAGAAATCCGTCAGATCGGCGGCGGGACAACGCAATGTAACAGCCGCGAGTTCACGACTTAGGGATGCGGCGCGCCGAGCCTGGCGGCAATAAAATGTCTGCCGCCGTCGATGGCCAGCAGCGAGGCGAAACGAGGGAGAGGTAAGAGGCGACGCTGTGTACCTGGGAGGTGGTGGCGGCGGCGGATGGGGGAGGGTGGTGTGTGGAGGAGAAGGGCACGTAAACCCTAGGAGCTTATATAAAGCTGACCCCGTGTGAGGGTTTTGTTCTGCCGGACGGAAATGCCCCTCGGCGTTGTTCCTTGGGTTATGGGCCTTCGGCCGGTACGCTGCTCTGAGTATGGGCTCCAGCCCATAACACCACTCAAAAGTTCTTTTTTTGAAATACTCAAAATAGCGTTTAATTATACTCCCTCTGTTTTAAAATATAAGATATTTTAATTTTGTAAAAAAATATATCTAAACTTATTTTAGCGTGTAGATTTACTTCAAAGCTAAATGAACCTAGATACTAAAAAAACTAGATATAATTGCTTTATAAATCTAAAACATCTTAAACAGAGGAGGTATTTTAGAATAGAATCGTGAGGTAGAGACACCTCACGTTAAAAACTTGGTTTCAATCAGTACCTCCGTTCTATATTAAATCTGCGACATTGACAATTAATATGGAATGGAGAAAGTTCATAGGTTCCTTTCATCTTTGATAGCCCGCTTCAAATGGGAGCCACATATCAAAAGTATGTTATGTATTATTAAGGTACTATTTAGTGTTGTCTTTTTGGCGGTGGTCCATTTTGGAAGGAAACGATATCCCCGGGGATCAAACGAAAGCATCCCCGAGTCGATCCCGATCCCTCGCGCAGTCGGCCTGCGGTGGGACCCACGAACCTTATCCCTTCCCCCTTTTCTTCTACTACACACGGGCGCCTGCATCCTGCGTTGCTGCCGCCCTTGCCGCAACCAGCAACCGCAACGACGACAAGGACTGGCCCGCTGCCACGCCCCTGGAATCCTCCGACGCGGATCATGCCACGAGCTCCTTCCTTTCCCTGTAGTTTTCTTCCCTGGCGAGCCGCTTCTCCTCCTCCGCGTCAAGGTGGAATGCCTCCTACTAGTGGTGGTGCCACGCCTCGTCTACCACAGCGCCTCGATACCGACATGAGGTTGCCGATATGAATGTTGTTGCTAGGGGATGTCGTAGATGCTACCGATGACGGATGACTTTGCTACATAAGGCGTCGGATGTTGCTACCACGGTTTAGAGCGCTTGCTACTCTAGTTGGCCGGTGTCGCTACTTTTGTCTCTGCCTTTGCTACGGAAGTTTGCTACCTCAGCATATTATTTTTGCTATGTATTCATGTATTTTTGCTACTTTCGTATAATTTTTTTCTACAACCAATCTCTATGGTTTTGCTACAAGGTCTCCGACGGGAGGTCCCCAACGATGTCTCAGACGATGTCCCCTTTGCTATATTAGAAAAACATTTTGCTATAAGGGTTTTTATGGTTTTGCTACAATAGTGTAATTTTTTTGCTACGAGGTCTCCGATGACCTTTTTTTCAGCGAGGGTCTTCGGCGATATCTCCGGCGAAGTCGGTTTTGCTATACTAGGATTTTTTTGCTATAAGGTTGCCGGCAAGAACAAGTCTATCTGTTCTTTTCTGGACTGAACCGTTTTCTGCTACATATAGAAAAAACGGGACTATCTATTACAAAAGCGGATAAAGGGGCGAAAAGAAAATCTAAACCATTGATTCAATTCGATTACGAAATCACGATCTACTCCAGGGAGTCAGCTTGACCACGGAGCTAGTGGTTCTGACGAGTCATACATTTGGTCTTGTAAATCACCGCCTCGATTACGAAGCAACAATTTGATGGCTTGCTGTAACACCACAGGGAACTTCAATGTTTTTGAAAACTTCAGTTTTCTCCGGAACTTCAAGGCATTTGCGAAGTAACGATATATGGAACACATTGTGCACTCCTGCCATTTCTTCTGGCAGTTCCAATTGATATGATACTTCTCCTCGACGATTCAGAATCTTGAAGGGTCCGATATATCTAGGGGATAACTTTCCTTTCAGCTGGAAACGTTGCATTCCTTTCAACAGTGACACTTTAAGGTACACAAAATCTCCGATATTAAAAGCGAGGTCTCAACATCTCTTGTCGGCGTAACTCTTCTGTCTTGACTGGGCGGTCTTGAGGTGCTCACAAATCTTGTGAACCTTCTCTTCTGCTTCTCATAGGATGTCGGTCCGAAAATCTAAATCTCTCCTACTTCCGACCAATTCAAAGGGGTGCGACACTTCCTTCCATACATGAATTCAAATGGGGACATTTGCAAACTAGCTTGGTAACTATTGTTGTAAGAAAATTCTGCGAAAAGCAGACAGTCTTCCCATTTAGATCCATACTCTGGCACACATGCTCTCAACATATCTTCAAGTATTTGATTTACTCGCTCTGTTTGTCCATCGGTCTGAGGGTGATACCATGTGCTGAAATCTAGTCGGGTTCCTAAACCTTCTTGGACTTTCTTCCAGAATCTCGAGGTAAACTGAGTTCCTCGATCCGATATGATGTTCTTGGGGACTCCATGCAAACTGACGATTCTAGCGATGTACAACTCTGCTAGCTTCGAACTCTGGTATGTGGTCTTGACTGGTAAGAAACGGGCTACTTTGGACAATCTGTCAACTATGACCCAGATAGAGTCATTTCCCCTACTAGAAGTAGGCAATCCGGTGATAAAGTCCATTCCAACTGAATCCCATTTCCATTCCGGAATCTGTAATGGTTGCAACAGTCCTGCGGGTCTTTGATGTCCCGCCTTGACTCTCTGACATATATCACACTTGGCGATATAGCTTCCGATTTCTCTCTTCATCTTATGCCACCAAAATTGCTCCATCAAATCCTGATACATCTTTGTTCCTCCGGGGTGGATAGAATAAAGAGTATCATGGGCCTCTTTTAAAATAACTTCTCTCAACTCCGAATCTACTGGTACACAGAGGCATCCTTTGTACCACAGAACTCCTTCTTCGTCTTCGGTGAATCCGGGTACTTTGCCTGTACCTATACGATGTTTGATTCTGTCGATACTAGAATTTCCTTTCTGCGCCTCCTTGATCTGACTGATCAAAGTGGGTTGAAGTTCTATGCTAGCCAAAAATCCTTCACTCACTAATTCCATTCTGAAATCTTCTATCTCTTTGTGCAAACTGGGTTGCTCCTTCGAAATCATGGAGTTCAAGCGGCACGGCAATCTGCTAAGGGCATCTGCTACCACATTGGCTTTACCGGGGTGATAGTGAATGTCCAGATCATAGTCCTTGATTAGCTCAATCCATCTTCTCTATCTCATATTCAGCTCCTTCTAAGTGAATATATACTTCAAGCTCTTGTGATCCGAATAAATTTCACAACGGTTTCCCATGAGATAATGCCTCCATGTCTTCAGGGCTAGAACTATGACTGCGAGTTCGAGGTCATGGGTTGGGTAGTTCTCTTCATGCTGCTTCAGTTGTCGGGATAGATAAGATATAAATTTGCCTTCTTGCATTAGCACACATCCTAGGCCGATCTTGGATGCGTCACAATACACGGCAAAGGGCTGCGTGATATCCGACATGATCAAAATTGGGGTTGGTGACGCACTTGGTTGAATCAGTCCAATTTCCAGCATGGCGTCCAGTTGCTTCTTCAGTTCTGCTAGTTCAGACGGGTTCATACTATATGGTCTCTGGGCGATGGGTCCGGTTCCAGGGATTAGTTTAATGATAAACTCTATATCTCGATCTGGGGGCATACTAGGCAAAACATCTGGAAATACATCGGGGTATTCACAGACTATCTGGACTTGGTCAATTGTGGGCTGGGCTATACTCTTGTTGTACTTGAATTGACAAGGCAAGGTTTCAGATACATGCTCGACTGATATTCCGGCTGTACTGGTCATGATTATGGCTTTCTTGGCACAGTCAATTAATCCTTTATGTTTAGACATCCAATCCATTCCTAGTACTACTTCCAAACCTTTAGTTCCGAGTACTATTAGATTAGCATAAAAATCTATGCCATGGATTCGGATAGGGACGACTTTGCAAATTTGCCTAGCTTTGGTGGTTGAACCAGGTATTTGAACAATCATAACATGCTTCAATTTGGTTGTTTGAATCTTACTAGCGCATGCAAATTATTCAGTGACAAATGGGTGCGATGCTCCAGAATCAAACAACACTCTTGCAAGTACTAAGTTAACAGAAAACATACCCAACATGACATCTGGCACTTTATGGGCTTCTTCAGTATGCGTGAGAAAAAGACGGCCGTTGCGGTTGAGAGAGTTCCCTAGGGCAAACCTTCTTCCAGGCTGAACACGACGCTGCTTCTGAGCTGGGGCATTTGAATTGGGGGCTGCAGCATTCTTCTCGGGGAACTCATTGGAATAATGACCCTTGGTTCCACATTCATAACAAATCACTTGCGACTTGTCCTTTGCTGCAACAGGCACATCATTGCTTCCGGTCCTTGGGGCAGTGTTGGTGTTGGTGGCGGCATTGTTGTTGTTGAACTTGGGTGGGGCACGGTTGAAATTGCTATAGTTGCCGGGGTTGTTGTGGTTTCCTCCGGGCCTTGGGTTTCCACGGTTGGGATAGGTCGGACGGTTCATAGGGGGTCTGTTGTTTCTTGGGGCAAATCATGGAGATGGGTTGTGTTGGAGATATGCCCTAGAGGCAATAATAAATTTAGTTATTATTATATCTTTGTGTTTATGATAAATGTTTACATTCATGCTATAATAGTATTAACAAGGAAACATTAATACTTGTGTGATTTGTAAACTTAAATTGAAGTCCCTAGTAAAGCCTCTATATATTACTAGCTTGTTGGTTAATAAATGATTGTGGTTTCCCTATCATGAACATTGAGATGTTATTAACAACAAGATCATATCGTTAGGAGAATGATATGGTGGACATACTCCTATAGATAAGCGTAGCATAAAGATCAAGTCATTTTAATAGTTCAATTGCTATATGCTTTCTGATACATAGTAACCTAATTCCTTCGACCATGAGATCATGCATATCACCTTTACCGGATGGATGCTTTGATGACATCAAACACCACACCGTAACTGGGTGGCTATAAAGGTGGCATTGAGTGTTCGGAAAGTATTGGTTGAGACACATGGATCAAGAGTGGGATTTGTCCATCCATATGACGGATAGATATACTCTGGGCCCTCTCGGTGAAATGTCATCCAATTAGCTTGCAAGCATGTGACTGGCTCACAAGGTATCACATATCACGGGAACGAGAAAAGAGTACTTATCAGTAACGAGGTTGAACTAGGTATGTAGAGATACCGACGATCATAACCTCGGATAAGTAAACTATCGTGAGACAAAGAGAAATTGGTATCGTATGTAAGTGGTTCATTCGATCGCAAAGTAATCGTAGAAATATGTGGGAGCCATATGAATTTCCAGATTCCTCTATTGGTTATTGTTCGGAGAAGTGTCTCGATCATGTCCGCATAATTCACGAACCGTAGGGAGACACACTTAAGGATTCGACGTTGTTTGAGTAGTTATGGAATAATGAGAAAGAGACCAAATGTTGTTCGGAGTCTCGGATGGGATCCGGGATATCACGAGGAGATCCGGAATGGTCCGGAGAATAAGATTCATATAAGGAAAGTCCTATTTCGGAGTTGGAAAATGGTTCCGGTGTTTTCATCGGGAATGTTCTAGAAAGTTCCGGAATGTCTGGCACTCCCGAGGGGAAGGGTACATGAATGTGTTATATCAAGTTGGTATGATTGCATCATGTACTAGGTGTCATCGCTGAACAAAATAAAGGTTTTAATCAAATCCTAGTTTGAAAAAGTCAAATGGCAATTTGAAAGTCAAACGGCTATTTTTGGGAAGTGGAGAGGGAGGTGGAAACCGAGTTGGGGGAGGAGTTCCTCCCTACACCGCCGGCCCACCTTGAAGCCGAGTTGGGGAGGGACTCCCCTCCCCTTGGTCGGCCCCTCCACCTATATAAGGAGGGGCAGGGCTCCCCTCCTAGACACCCCAACACCTCCACCTCTAAACCCTAGCCGCCGGCGTCACCACCTCCAGCTGCCGCCGCCGCCCTAGGGCAAACCGCCGCCACCGCCTAGCAACCCTAGCCATCGGCCAAGCCTCCTCCTCGGCGTTTCTAAACCCCAGATCGTCGAGGGACTCTCTCATACTCCACCATACTCGCTCCGGCTTAAGGCGAAGCCCTGCGAGATCTCCCCTCTACTTCCTGAAGGGTTTCGCGACATAGTAAATCAAAATTTTCTACGGATGCGAACAGAGGGAAAGCCAAGATCTAATCTAGGAGATGCAAACAACGAGAGAGATTGGATTATATCTTCATACCCTTGAAGATTCGCACAGCGGAACGTTCGTCGGAACGTGGGTGATGTAGTCGTACTCGCTTCTCCTCCTCGCGATCCGATCCGATCTAGCACCACAAGTGGCGGTGCCTCCGTGAGATGCATGTTGGAGATATGCCCTAGAGGCAATAATAAAAGTAGTTATTATTATATCTTTGTGTTTATGATAAATGTTTACATTCAGGCTATAATAGTATTAACAAGGAAACATTAATACTTGTGTGATTTGTAAACTTAATTTGAAGTCCCTAGTAAAGCCTCTATATAATACTAGCTTGTTGGTTAATAGATGATTATGGTTTTCCTATCATGAACATTGAGATGTTATTAACAACAAGATCATATCGTTAGGAGAATGATATGATGGACATACTCCTATAGATAAGCGTAGCATAAAGATCAAGTCATTTTAATAGTTCAATTGCTATATGCTTTCTGATACATAGTAATATGATTCCTTCGACCATGAGATCATGCATATCACCTTTACCGGATGGATGCTTTGATGACATCAAACACCACACCGTAACTTGGTGGCTATAAAGGTGGCATTGAGTGTTTGGAAAGTATTGATTGAAACACATGGATCAAGAGTGGGATTTGTCCATCCATATGACGGATAGATATACTCTGGGCCCTCTCGGTGGAATGTCATCCAATTAGCTTGCAAGCATGTGACTGGCTCACAAGGGATCACATATCACGGGAACGAGAAAAGAGTACTTATCGGTAACGAGGTTGAACTAGGTATGCAGAGATACCGACGATCATAACCTCGGATAAGTAAACTATCGTGAGACAAAGAGAAATTGATATCGTATGTAAGTGGTTCATTCGATCACAAAGTAATCGTAGAAATATGTGGGAGCCATATGAATTTCCAGATTCCTCTATTGGTTATTGTTCGGAGAAGTGTCTCGATCATGTCCGCATAATTCACGAACCGTAGGGAGACACACTTAAGGATTCGACGTTGTTTGAGTAGTTATGGAATGACGAGAAAGAGACCGAATGTTGTTCTGAGTCCCGAATGGGATCCGGGATATCACGAGGAGATCCGGAATGGTCCGGAGAATAAGATTCATATAAGGAAAGTCCCGTTTCGGAGTTGGGGAATGGTTTCGGTGTTTTCATCGGGAATGTTCTAGAATGTTCCGGAATGTCCGGCACTCCGGAGGGGAAGGGTACATGAATGTGTTGTATCAAGTTGGTATGATTGCATCATGTACTAAGTGTCATCGCTGTTCCAAATAAAGGATTAAATCAAATCCTAGTTTGAAAAGTCAAATAGCTAAATTGAAAAGTCAAACGGCTAAATTTGGAAAGAGGAAAAGAGGAGGAAGGGGAAACCGAGTTGGGGAGGAGTCCCTCCTCCCCAAGCCGGCGCACCACCCAAGCCGAGTTGGGGAGGGACTCCTCTCCCTCCCCTTGGCCGGCCAGCCCCTCCACCTATATAAGGAGGGGCAGGGCTCCCTCCTAGAGACACACAAGTTCCTTGCCCTGAAAACCCTAACCCTAGCCGCCGCCGCCCTCCAAGCCGCCGCCGCCTAGGGATCTCCTTGCCGTCGACTTGGGCATCTCCAAGCCCTAGCCACCGGCCCTAGCACCTCTTCCTCGGCGTGTCTAAACCCTAGAACACCGAGGGACTCTCTCATACTCCACCATACTCGCTCCGGCTTAAGGCGAAGCCCTGCGAGATCTCCCCTCTACTTCCGGTACCACGCCGTTGTGCTGCCGGAATCGCAAGGAGAGTGCTACAACCTCCGCTGCCTGCTGGAACAAGGGAGAGGAAGGTCTTCGTCGAGTACCAAACGTGTGACCAACTGCGGGAGCGCTGCCGGAACGCAGCGCCGGAAGGATCGTCTACGCGATCTTGAGATCGGGAAGAGTACGACTACATCACCCACGAGAATCCGCTCTCGTTAAACACTTTGGAATCTTCGAGGGTGAGTTATTCCATCGACTCGTTGCTACAATCTAGTAGATAGATCTTGGCTTGTTTGTTTGTATGCGGTAGAAATTTTTTGTTTTCCATGCTACGAAACCCTACAGTGGTATCAGAGCCGTGTCTATATGTAGATCTGTTGCACGAGTAGAACACAATGGTCATTGTGGGCGTTGATGCTTTTATTGTCGATTGCTTCTTGTGTACTTTGCATCTTGCGGGATGTTGGGATGAAGCGGCCCGGGCTAACCTTACATGACATCGTTCATGAGACTTTCTCCACGCTTGACATGCAACTTGTATTGCATAAGTGGCTTTGCGGGTGCCTGTTTCTCCTAGCATAGTTAAGATCCAATTTACAACGGGTGATTAACAATACTAGTATCAATGTTGTGGTTCATGTTCGTAAGTTAGAACGACACTTATCGAAAGCCCCAAACCACGTAAAACATGCAAAGAAAGTAGAGGCGTCTAACTTTGTTTTGCAGGGGTGTGCTAGGATGTGATATGGCCATGATTATGATTATATTTGATGTATGCAATGTTCCTTATTGTAAGTTGGCAACCGGCAGGAGCCATATGGTTGTCTTTTAAATTCCATTAAGACCTGCGTGTCTATTCAAAGTAGTTGTAATAGTTGATGCTTGTGGACGACAATCATGAAGCGGCGCCATTGACCTTGACGCTACACCGGTGATGATGGAGATCATGTTCGTGCTAGAAGATGGAGATCGGAAGCACAAAGAAGAAAGGCCATATCATATCACATATTATGAATTGCGTGTGATGTTAATCCTTTATGCATCTTGTATTGCTTAGTAGACAACGGTAGCATTATAAGATGATCCCTCATGCACAAGAATTTCAAGTCATAAAGTGTTCACCCTTAGTTAGCACCGTTGCTAAAGCTTGTTGTTTCGAAGCACCACGTGATGATCGGGTGTGTTAGATTCCGCAAGTGTATACAACGTGAGCAAGCCAGATTTGCTCATGCGGAAACTAAGGTTTGATCTTGACGAGCCTAGCATGTACAGACATGGTCTCGGAACACGGATCACCGAAAGGTAAAGCATGAATCATATAGTAGATATGATGAACATGTTGATTGTTCGCCATTGAAACTATATCAACTCTCGTGATGATCGGTGTTGATGTGGTGGATTTGGTTCGTGTGATCACTAAAACAATGTGAGGGATATTGTTTTGAGTGGGAGTTCACCTAGATTAATTTTAATATTAATTTGAACTCAATTTGTCATAAACTTAGTCTAAACTATTGCAAATATGTTGTAGATCAATGGCAGCCCCTACCATCAATTTTAATGCGTTCCTAGAGAAAGAAAAGTTGAAAAACAATGGAAGCAACTTCGCGGATTGGTTCCGCAATTTGAGGATTGTCCTCACAGCTGGTAATTTGACCTATGTGCTGGATGCACCGCTGGGTGACCCACCTGCAGCTGATGCTTCCGATGAAGTAAAGAATGTTTATCTCACTCGGAAGACTCAGTACTCCACAGTTCAGTGTGCTATCTTGTATGGTTTAGAATCGGAGCTTCAGAAAAGGTTTGAGAATTCAGACCCATATGACATTGTCGAGGATCTCAAATTGATCTTTGAGACTCATGCGGCAATTGAAAGCTATGAGGCTTCTGAAAAGTTCTTTAACTGCAAGATGGAAGAGGGCAGCTCCGTCAGCGAGCATGTGCTTAAAATGTCTGGGCACGCAAACAAACTTCAAAGCTTGGGTATTGTGATTCCTAATGCTTTGGGGATTTACCGTGTCCTCCAATCACTACCACCAAGTTACAAGAACTTTGTGATGAACTACAACATGCAAAACATGAACAAGACGTTGCCAGAACTCTTTGCCATGTTGAAGTCTGCAGAAGTGGAGATCAAGAAAGAGCACCAAGTGTTGTTGGTCAATAAGACCACCAAATTCAAGAAAGGCAAGTCTAAGCAGAAGGGACACTTCAAGAAGGGTGGTAAGAAAGTTACCACGCCGACGAAGAAGACCAAGGCTGGACCTAAGCCTGATACTGAGTGCTTTTACTGCAAGGGAGAAGGTCACTGGAAGCGGAATTGCCCAAAGTACTTGGCGGATTTGAAGAACGACAACATCAAGAAGAAAGGTATATCCGATATACATGTTATTGATGTGTATCTCACTAGTACTCGTAGTAGTGCCTGGGTATTTGATACTGGTTTGGTTGCTCATATTTGTAACTCGAAACAGGTGCTGCAGAATAAACGGAAGCTAGCGAAGAACGAGGTGACGATGCGCGTGGGAAACGGATCAAAGGTTGATGTGATCGCGGTCGGCACGCTACCCCTTCATCTACCATCGGGATTAGTTTTATACTTAAATAATTGTTATTTGGTGCCTGCGTTAAGCATGAACATTATATCGGGATCTTGTTTATTGCGAGACGGTTACTTGTTTAAATCCGAGAATAATGGTTGTTCGATTTATATGAGTAATATGTTTTATGCACATGCACCTTTGATAGATGGTCTATTCTTATTGAATCTCGATAGTGGAAATACACATATTAATAACATTGAGGCTAAACGTTTGAAATCGAGCGATAACTCGACCTATATGTGGCACTGTCGTCTTGGTCACATTGGAGTGAAGCGTATGAAGAAACTCCATTCCGATGGACTTCTTGAATCACTTGATTTCGAATCACTTGAAAGATGCGAAGCATGTCTAATGGGTAAAATGACTAAGACTCCATTTTCTGGGATGATGGAGCGAGCTACGGACTTATTGGAAATCATACATACTGATGTGTGTGGTCCAATGAGTGTAGCATCGCGTGGTGGTTATCGTTATGTTCTTACCTTCACGGATGACTTGAGTAGATATGGGTATATCTATTTCATGAAACATAAATCCGAAACTTTCGAGAAGTTTAAGGAATTTCAAAGTGAGGTAGAGAATCAACGTAACAAAAGGATTAAATTTCTACGTTCTGATCATGGAGGTGAATATCTAAGTTACGAGTTTGGCGAGCATTTGAATAAATGCGGAATACTTTCACAGTTGACACCGCCGGGAACACCACAGCGTAATGGTGTGTCCGAACGTCGTAATCGAACTCTCTTAGATGTGGTTCGTTCTATGATGTCACTTACAGATTTACCGCTATCATTTTGGGGTTATGCATTAGAAACAACCGCATTCACTTTAAATAGGGCACCATCTAAATCCGTTGAAACGACACCGTATGAATTATGGTTTGGGAAGAAACCTAGATTGTCGTTCCTTAAAGTTTGGGGTTGCGAAGCCTATGTAAAGAAGTTACAACCGGACAAGCTTGAACCCAAAGCGGAAAAATGCGTCTTCATAGGATACCCGAAGGAAACTATTGGGTATACCTTCTATCATAGATCCGAAGGCAAAATCTTTGTTGCCAAGAATGGATCCTTTCTAGAGAAGGAATTTCTCTCGAAAGAAGTGACTGGAAGGAAAGTAGAACTCGACGAGGTTGTCGAACCTTCTCTCGAAATTACGAGTAGCGCAGCACCGGAAGAAGTTCCTGTGGTGCCTACACCAATAAGAGAGGAAGCTAATGATGATGATCATGAAACTTCGGTTGAAGTTGCTACAGAGCCTCGCAGGTCAACGAGAACTCGTACCACTCCAGATTGGTATGATCCCGTTATGAGTGTCATGTTGGTGGACAACACCGATGACCCTGAGACATATGAGGAAGCGATGATGAGCCCAGATTCCAATAAATGGCAAGAAGCCATGAAATCCGAGATTGGATCCATGTACGAAAACCAAGTATGGACTTTGGTGGACTTACCGGATGGCCGGAAGGCTGTCGAGAACAAATGGATCTTCAAGAAGAAAACAGATGTTGATGGTAATGTTACTGTCTATAAAGCTCGACTTGTCGCAAAAGGGTTTCGACAAATTCAAGGAGTTGACTACGATGAGACTTTCTCACCAGTAGCGAAGCTCAAGTCTGTGAGGATTATGTTAGCAATCGCTACATATTACGATTATGAGATATGCAGATGGATGTCAAAACAGCATTCCTCAATGGAGACATTGATGAAGAGTTGTATATGATGCAACCCAAAGGTTTTGTTGATCCTAAAGATGCTAACAAGGTATGCAAGCTTCAACGGTCCATCTATGGATTGAAGCAAGCATCCCGAAGTTGGAATCAACGTTTTGATAAGGTGATCAAAAGTTTTGGTTTTATACAAACTTATGGAAAAGCTTGTATTTACAAGAAAGTGAGTGGGAGCTCTGTAGCATTCTTAATACTATATGTGGATGACATATTATTGATTGGGAATGATGTAGACCTTCTTAATAGTGTCAAGGAATATTTGAATAATAGTTTTTCAATGAAGGATCTTGGCGAAGCAGCTTACATATTAGGCATAAAGATTTATAGAGATAGATCGAGACGTCTAATATCATTGTCACAAAGTACATATTTGGACAAAGTTCTAAAGAGGTTTGGAATGGAAGATAGCAAGAAAGGGTTCTTGCCCATGTTGCCCAATACGACCTTGAGTAAAACTCAAAGTCTGACAACGGCAGAAGATAGAGAAAGGATGAGTAAGACTCCGTATGCCTCATCCATAGGATCTCTAATGTATGCCATGCTATGTACTAGACCCGACATTGCATATGCTGTTAGTTTAACTAGCAGATATCAAAGTGATCCAGGAGTGGATCATTGGACAGCGGTCAAAAACATCCTTAAGTACTTGAGAAGAACTAATGATATGGTTCTTTCTTATGGAGGTGATGAACAGCTCGTTGTTAATGGTTACACCTATGCTAGTTGGAACACCGATTCGGATGATTCTAAATCACAATCTTGATACGTATTTACTTTGAATGGTGCAGCAGTTAGCTGGAGGAGTGCAAAGCAAAGCGTTGTGGCGAGATCTTCAACTGAATCGGAATACATGGCTGCTTCGGAGGCTTCACAAGAAGCGATATGGATGAAAGAGTTCATTACAGAGCTGGGTGTGGTTCCTAGTGTGCTGGACCCAATGTCTATCTACTGTGATAACATGGGCACCATAGCCAATGCGCAAGAACCAAGGTCACACAAGAAGCTGAAGCACATCAAGCTACATTTTCACGCTATTCGAGAACATGTCCAATATGGGGACATAAAGATTTGCAAAGTACACACAGATCTGAATGTGGCGGATCCGTTGACTAAACCTCTCCCGAGGGCAAAACATGACCAGCACCAAACTGCCATGGGTGTTCGGTATATTACCATGTAATCTAGATTAGATGACTCTAGTGCAAGTGGGAGACTGTTGGAGATATGCCCTAGAGGCAATAATAAATTTAGTTATTATTATATCTTTGTGTTTATGATAAATGTTTACATTCATGCTATAATAGTATTAACAAGGAAACATTAATACTTGTGTGATTTGTAAACTTAAATTGAAGTCCCTAGTAAAGCCTCTGTATATTACTAGCTTGTTGGTTAATAAATGATTGTGGTTTCCCTATCATGAACATTGAGATGTTATTAACAACAAGATCATATCGTTAGGAGAATGATATGGTGGACATACTCCTATAGATAAGCGTAGCATAAAGATCAAGTCATTTTAATAGTTCAATTGCTATATGCTTTCTGATACATAGTAACCTAATTCCTTCGACCATGAGATCATGCATATCACCTTTACCGGATGGATGCTTTGATGACATCAAACACCACACCGTAACTGGGTGGCTATAAAGGTGGCATTGAGTGTTCGGAAAGTATTGGTTGAGACACATGGATCAAGAGTGGGATTTGTCCATCCATATGACAGATAGATATACTCTGGGCCCTCTCGGTGAAATGTCATCCAATTAGCTTGCAAGCATGTGACTGGCTCACAAGGGATCACATATCACGGGAACGAGAAAAGAGTACTTATCAGTAACGAGGTTGAACTAGGTATACAGAGATACCGACGATCATAACCTCGGATAAGTAAACTATCGTGAGACAAAGGGAAATTGGTATCGTATGTAAGTGGTTCATTCGATCACAAAGTAATCGTAGAAATATGTGGGAGCCATATGAATTTCCAGATTCCTCTATTGGTTATTATTCAGAGAAGTGTCTCGATCATGTCCGCATAATTCACGAACCGTAGGGAGACACACTTAAGGATTCGACGTTGTTTGAGTAGTTATGGAATAATGAGAAAGAGACTGAATGTTGTTTGGAGTCTCGGATGGGATCCGAGATATCACTAGGAGATCCGGAATGGTCCGGAGAATAAGATTCATATAAGGAAAGTCCTATTTCGGAGTTGGAAAATGGTTCCGGTGTTTTCATCGGGAATGTTCTAGAAAGTTCCGGAATGTCCGGCACTCCGGAGGGGAAGGGTACATGAATGTGTTATATCAAGTTGGTATGATTGCATCATGTACTAGGTGTCATCGCTGAACAAAATAAAGGGTTTAATCAAATCCTAGTTTGAAAAAGTCAAACGGCAATTTGAAAGTCAAACGGCTATTTTTGGGAAGTGGAGAGGGAGGTGGAAACCGAGTTGGGGGAGGAGTTCCTCCCTCCACCGCCGGCCCACCTTGAAGCCGAGTTGGGGAGGGACTCCCCTCCCCTTGGCCGGCCCCTCCACCTATATAAGGAGGGGCATGGCTCCCCTCCTAGACACCCCAACACCTCCACCTCTAAACCCTAGCCGCCGGCGCCGCCACCTCCAGCTGCTGCCGCCGCCTAGAAACCCTAGCCGCCAGCCAAGCCTCCTCCTCGGCGTGTCTAAACCCCAGATCATCTAGGGACTCTCTCATACTCCACCATAATCGCTCCGGCTTAAGGCGAAGCCCTGCGAGATCTCCCCTCTACTTCCGATACCACGCCGTTGTGCTGCCGGAATCGCGAGGAGAGTGCTACAACCTCCGCTGCCTGCTGGAACAAGGGAGAGGAAGGTCTTCGTCGAGTACCAAACGTGTGACCGACTGCGGGAGCGCTTCCGGAACGCAGCGCCTGAAGGATCGTCTACACGATCTTGAGATCGGGAAGAGTACGACTACATCACCCACGAGAATCCGCTCTCGTTAAACACTTTGGAATCTTCGAGGGTGAGTTATTCCATCGACTCGTTGCTACAATCTAGTAGATAAATCTTGGCTTGTTTGTTTGTATGCGGTAGAAATTTTTTGTTTTCCATGCTACGAAACCCTACAGGTTGGGGCGATACTTTGGTGTCTGGTGGGTTCCTGGTTGATGCATCATGCGGCGCTTGCAATTCTCATTGGCTTGGTTGATCTTTCCTTCCATCTGGATGGCAGAGTTGACTAGGTCTTCAATATCAGCAAAGGGGATATTGACTAACACCGTTTGCATCTCATCGTGTAGACCATTCAGGAATCTCTCTTTCTTCTTGGCTTCAGTGTCGATCTCATCCGGGGCATACCTAGCTAATGACAAAAAATTGTCACGGTATTCCACTACTGTCATCCTTCCTTGCTTTAGTTCTCTAAATTCATCTCTCATCCTCTTGATCAAACCAGGTGGCACATGGGTTCTGTTGAACTTGACCTTGAATTCCTCCCAAGTCATCATCTGACCTCCGGTCATTGCACGAACGTTGTTCCACCATGCTCTTGCATCTCCGGCTAGATAGTGGGTGGCGAACAGAACTTTCTCGTTAGCTTCCACTCTTGCGACTTCCAGATTGTTCTCCATTGTTTGCAGCCAATCATCTGCATCTAGGGGTTCTTCTGACTTAGTGAAAACAGGTGGATTGGTGTTCTGGAAATTCTTGAGCTTAGATCCATGGTTGTCCTTATTTCCATGGCCTTGATTGTTGTTGGACATCTGAGCTATTTGTTGAAGGGTGGCTAGGTTGGCTTGACGTTTGACTCTTTCGGCTTCGCGGTCCGAAACCATCATTTGCAAGAGTTGCAATATCGGGTCTGGGGCTGAGTTGCTTCCTCCGCGAGGCATCTGAAGATTGAGATAGATCATGAGCAAATAGGGAAATTTCTAAGGTTTGGGGTTGTTTTGTAAAGTTGTTAAAGTGTGACTCAAATTTTTCTAGCAACTTGATTTTCATTCATTCATTCATAGCACACAATACAACACACACCACAACAAAGAAAAACAAATGGTTTTAAGAACCATTATGTGAAGCTATGATAAAGTGGGACCGAATACAATTCACTAACGCTAGTGCTCAAGTGCTACTACTCCTCGGAGTCAGTGTACTCATCATCCTCATCCTCATGATCATCATCATCATCATCGATGAAGGCGAAGTCATCCTCATCGGTGAAGAAGTCCATGGCCTGATCCTCCAGAAAGTCATCATCATCGCTGAGATAGGAGTAGGGGTCTCCACGAAGGTCTTCTCTGGCATTCTCCCTTTCCTCCAACTGCATGTCTCTCTCGTGGATGGTCTCCTCCAAATCCATGATCCGGTGGCGAAGAAGGGCAATGATGCGCTCCTTCTTGTCGAGCTGACGGCGACGAGACTTGCGATACTTCACTAGCATGTCAAGGGTCTGATCCTTCTTCTTGGCGATGGCATACTTGTGGTTGGCGTAGGCACGTGCATTGTCCAACTCCTTCTGACGGTCGTACATCATGAAGCTGAGGTGGTCCAATTGACTCTTCAGCTCGGGGTGGTATGCGGCCTCCAGTGGCTGTCCCATAACATCACGCCTTGGGTAGAACTCAAAACGGGTACCCTTGATCTGATTGATACTCTGCCCACACAGACGGGCAAGAGCTTCCTGCATTGCCCTGGCCAGTCCATTGAGCCAGTTGTTCTCTCTTAAGGTGAACCGAATTCCCTCTGAAGTGGGAGGTTCAATCTTTCCTCGGAGACTTGCAACAACTAGCCACTGCAGATCTTCTCCTTCCTGATCATTGAGTCGAGCTCCGAAGAACTCGGGGTGCGGATGCTCCAGAAGTTCCGAAAGCTGGTCCAAGTCATGCTCAAAGATGAGGTCTCCTCCATTCCCCAACTAATAAAACTTGTTGTACTTCACGTCCATCTATAAGAATATAGGATGAGTAAGTTAGTAGAGTGACCAAGTGTATCAAATTTTATGTAATTTGCAAGAATTATTGAGGAACATGAAATTTTGATGAAAGAATCCAGGTGATAAGAATGGGAATAAGTTTTTGTAAATACTCACTTCCTTAGGTTTTGAAACTAAGTTTTTGATTCAAACGTCCATTCTAACTAGGGTCTCCTATGGTCAGGATGGCTCTGATACCAACTTGTCAACACCCGGATTTTTAATCCCAGATGCCTGTTATGCCATACATCGCAATCCCAGGATTACCATTTTTACAAGACATAACAGATTTGGATATCACAATACATCATCCGTTACAAACCATACATAAGTTCTTACATAAATAAGGATCTCATGATCTAGTTCTTAATACAACTCAGCAGCGGAATAACGTAATAGTAACGATAGCGTAGGCGAAGCTCCATCTTCAGGGTCACAGGCAATGCTGACGATGGGAGATGATCCTAGTTGTCGTAACCTTCCTGCGGTCTGTCATCCTGATACTCCTCTTCATAGTCTGGCCATGGGACTAGCCAGGGACAAAGCCATGAGTACTTTTTAAGTACTCGCAAACTAATACTAACAAGTTAAGAGGGTTTTTGTAGTAGGATACTAAGCTCTAAGGTTGTTTTGCAAAAATCCAGATTTACCTCTACTAAGTTCAGAAGCAAGGAAAACTAGTTGAAAATTTTATAGCACCTAAGTGAGAATTTGAATTTCATATCACAACTCTGTTGTGGTCAAGTCAAAGTCATAATTCATTTCACAAGTCATTTTGAAAACATCTGATGGGGGAACAATATGGTCACTCCAACTGTCCATAACCGCGGACGCGGCTATTCGAATAGTTTTACACTCTAGAGAGATTGTACACTTTCACCACAACATTTGATACATCTGCCAGGAACAATCCCGAATTCACCATACTCAGTATGCGGATAATCAATCCTAACCTTTCAATTACATGCCCTAGTATAGGCACGTCTCCTGTGAGTTTGGCCTCCCAACCATGACCAACTGTCATCTTGGGTACTGCACAGGTGGACAATCTTCACAAGGTAGCCTCAGCTCAGACCTTGGCCGCGAGGGAACCCAGACTAAGGTATATAAATTTCCAGTCAAGCCTTACCCAAATTTCGGGTATTGTGGTTGTACGATAAAATTGGAATGGTATCGCATCCAGACAACCATCAGTTTTAAAAAGGGCTAAGGCTCATGCCTCAACATTTTCATCATCAAAATCATCTGGTGTTCGGAGACACATGTCAAAACATTTCAGTAGAATGACTCATCATTCTAAGGTTTTCATAACCATTTTCACCAAGTATTCCCATCTAAAGTTGATCAAGTTTTATACTTAGCACTAGCATCTACAAGTGGTGGTAAATACTAATGAGGGGTGATAAACAAGTGGGGATTTGCTAAGTTCAATCTCATGCCTTAGGATGACATCAAGATTATCTAACTAAGGCCAAATTTTATGCTCTTTATGCTACCTTTAGTTATCTTTCTAGAATCTACAAGTCACCATGTAAACTCTAAGAGAAAGCTTTGACAAAGAAAATAAAGTATTAAGCTTGCAAGTAAAACTAGGATTGGGTTATCAAGTGGGTATGATCACATATGCTTAAGGCATATAGTTGGCATAGTAATAAGCAAGTATTGGCTGACATAATTTGCAAGGGTTAGCTTGCTAAGTTAATAGCTTGCCTTGAGCAGAGTAGTGGTTGAAGTTCTCCTCGGCTTCTTCCTCATAGTATCCTCCTTCCTCCTCGTATCCTTGGTCGGTACTAGCATCTATAAATAAATACGAGGTACATAATCACCAAACAATACTTAACTATTTTTAAATCATCACATAAAAAGTCATACTAGATGATCTAGCATCATCACTATTATCACAAGGATTAAAGCACTTGTATTTTTTATTTTATTTGAGAAAAATAATTTCTACTCATTGAAAAACTACTTAAGATTTAATATTCTCCAACTCAAATATGGGATCATGTTGACACATGTCATCACCACATATTTCAGTACATGGGAATGTGATTTGAAGTGGTGTCATAATTTAATAAGGTTTAACCTTTTTATTTTAATAAAAAGTGACTAGAAATGCCTATGTGGCATTCCTTTATTATTTGAACATTATTTATGCAAGTAAACCCATATGTTTTTATATATTCTGAAAGGTATGATCAAATGTGATTTTTGAGAGTTGGAATCAACTCAAAAGCTTTTATGGTTGGATTTTGAAAAATGTTTGAATGCAGAAAAGCTTCTGCCTTGTTATTTTTACCATGGTTGATCTATAACTCCAAATGATTTGAATCCAACGGGCTTGGATTAAGCATTTCAGTACCTTTCTAACACAATTGGTTTCATGCATTTTGGTTCAGTGAATCGAGCTGGGTGGATTTTTGAATCTTGGTACAGAAATATGTTTGAAATTAAATGAATAAAGCTTAATTTGAATTATTGGGTCGCGCGGGATGTTTTACTGGGCCGGCCCACTACACACAGCGCGTACGCGGGCTGGTTAAGTGGTTGTCCCCACGCGTCAGTGAGACGGGAAGGGGCGAAGCGGTACGGGGCAATGTGAACCACACAATCTAACTCTAATCGAACGACTATGGTTCATCGTCCATGTCGGGCAGCGCCGGCGAGACAGAACCCTAGCGCGGCAGGTGGGGGTCGTGGGAGGCTCACCGGGGATCAGGCGAGGGTCGGCGATGGAGGCGAACGACGAAGTCGACAAAGACAGTTCTCCTGGTACCGGCAGTTTCTCCTGGGGCATCTCTAATCGACGGCTCCCTTCTTCTCTAGCAGCGGCGGGCTCCGGACAAATTCCAGCGATGCGCTGCTCGCCTTGCTCCGGGAGTGAGGTGGGGTGGTTCTGGGTGATAGGGGAGTGAAACGGTGTGGCAAAAACGAGCGGTGGAGGCCTCTATTTATAGTGGCGGAAGGGGACCAACGGACACGGGCTGAGCTCGTCGTGATCGACGGCACAGAGGGATACTGGCATGGGCGACGGTAGGGGCGGTGCTGTGCTCCCTGGCGAAGCTCAATGACGCGGTGGCGAGGTGTGGGGCGGTGCTGATCGGTCGGAACACGCTGATGCTCTGGGCGGGTCCGGCGGCGGTTTTAATGTCGCACAGCGCACGTGGTCCGCGCGGCGGCGAACGGGCATGTCTGCGGGGTTGCTGGGGTGCTGGTGATCATCCCTGCAAGCAGTGAGGGCGGCGCGCGGTCTGTGGGTGCTGGTCGAGTGTGGCGCACTTGCGCTCTCGGCATGGTCGCAGAGAGGTTTGGCATGGGTGTGTCGTGTGGTCCAGGGCTGGCATTGCTCGGGACTGGGACAGAGAGTGGCGGTGGACGGTGGGGTGCTTGCTAGACATGCTGGCTAGGCTTAGTGTTGCTCGTAGCTTGCTGTCGATAATGGGGTGGCAAGGTGAGGCTCGGCCTGCTTGCCATTAATGGCATGGTCTTGCTTATAGTGAGCTAGAGGGGTTAAACTAGTTAGATGATCTACTGAGGGTGTAGTGTGAGATAGATAGGGAACAATTTAGGTCAAATTTACTGCACACTATAGTGTTTGATGTTTGTTTGATTTGTATATGCAAGGTGTTTGATAAAATGGCCGCAAGAGATTCAAATTTGAATTTTGGATTCAAACTTGGTGGGTTTGCTAGGCACATACTAGTGAGTGTCTGGTTAGTTGGATTAGTCAAGGGGCACAGGTTTGTTTGGGTTTTGAAAATGGGTGATCTTCACATATGATAAAGATTCAATTTTGAATTGTGATTTGAATAAGGTTGCCAAATGTTTCTGCAAGTTTGAAAGGTGGGCTTTGATTTACTTTTAATTGTTATAGAAAGGGGTGAAAAGAGTTGGAAAAGTTTCTTTTTGAAATCTTGAACTAGAAACACTCAAAGTGACCTAGTGAGCAAGATTGGCAAAAATGACCATATGCTTTATTTTATTTGTTTTTTATTTTCTCTTGTTTTGTTTCTGCATGGAAATGTTTTATATGATGTTATTTTCATCTTTAAACCATTTCTTGCTATTTAGGTTAATCACACAAGTTCATTCATGCATTTATCAAATCATCTCATTCACACATGCATTCATATGATTTAAATTAATCACAGTTTTTGTTAACCCTAATTTTAGTGATTAGAGTATGATGATACTTGTTTATATTTTTGGGATGTTGCAATAGATATGGTGGACTGAAGCAGCAGGGCAGCATGTGCTAAACAACCTATAGAGACTTAATACAACTGGCGGCTATCAGATAGGAATAAGAAAGACCTATTCGGAACCAACCTGAAACTATCACCAAGCATATCCATCCTGGTATTTCCCCCTCAAGACCAAACGAGGAAGTCAACCGAGGAACTCATACAGTTGGAAGTTTTATTCATTCCATTATATTTGCGGCAATTACTAGTCAGATATAGATAACATGAGTCATTCTGATATTATAAACAGTGGGCAGTTTTAGTTAACCATTCCGTTATAGTTGCAATACTTACTAGTCAGATACATATACCATGAGACATCCCAAAACCAATAGTTGTTGGTACTTTTATTTAGCCATTCCGTTGTAGTGAAGCTGATTACTAGTCATTATAAAGTCAAATTTATAGCACTACTTTAGTTATAGTTGTCTATGATCGAGATATTGTGCTCCAAGTCGTCCATAACCGCGGACACGGCTTTTAGAAAGTTTTACCCTGCAGGGGGCACAAATAGCAACACACGCACGATCAACCTCGGAAAAAACAAATGAAAACCCAACGAGGCATCACGACAGAACATTCGCAAGATTCATATTTGATTTTAGGGGGCCACCCCACTAAGCAACCCACGACGAAGTTGGTCGGCTCCGAGACGGACCCAGAGGTTTGTGTCAATGGTTGTAAACAACTGGGAACCCGAAAGTGTGACTGGGCTTGTCGATACCGTGGAAACATTCCACTTACCTAAACAGTACAGGCGCTCCACGTGCAATCATAAATAAAGCAGTAAATCATGGCATAAGTACAAGATAGTAATAAAGCCGCAAACTACTTTGTGGCCCCAAGGAATTAAATATGACTCAAGCTAGGGTTAGGGGGAATCATGGTCCCACATGCGGATAGTGCGAATATTCAAAGAACATGTATCAAGTACTCGGGGTCCTACAGGACACAAGTTGACGGTTAAAAATCAAATAACATCTATTTCCCACCTATGCCTCTGCATTATTTACATACTTCAATTTTAGTTATTAAACGGTAATTAAAGCCATGATCATCTCCAACATTAAACATGCTGCATTACTCCAACAATTGTGGTACTTGACAATATCTAAACAACACCTAAGCAAGCAACTATGACTCGCAAGGCCGACTATCTACCAAACAACAGGTAATAGGAGGTGTCCAAGGCAATATAATGGTTGTAATGGATATCACGGGTACAAAAACTAGAGCATCACAACACAAATAGCAATAGATCAACAGGAGGAAATAAAGACTATAAAGGTAAAATAGGTAGAAAGGGGGAAATATGCTCGCCTGAAAACATTGTCGAAGGTTCATCCAAAGAACGAGTCGACACTTGCATCAACTCATCGACATAGTCCGTTAAGAAGCAAAGCACTAGAAGAAACACCGGATGCACTATTTAATACTACTGCAGAAGATCGGGCATGATGCATGTATGATGCGTGACATGGCAAAGATGTGATGCGATTAGGCAATATTAAACGGAACCGGGGTCCCGACAATTAAATAGATGGTTCATGTTGTTTAGATACCCCACAATTTAAATATTGTTTTAACAAGGCAATACATGGCATCAATTCTCTATACAAATTTAAATGGACCAAATATAAGACTAGAAAATCCTGCATATGGTCTCCATATTTAATTATGAGGTGAACTGGCATAAGGCCCCCAAGCCACACAATATGTATGCGACATGAACATTTTATATGCAACAAGATATGTATAGCATTTATAAAAATATGGGCTCGGAAAAAGGGTCACACATGAGGGTTCAGATCCAAGTCTCGGGATTCGACAAGTTGGGCACGGCAGGATCAGTCTTCGAGTTCGGCACCGAGCGCATTGGATCCATGGAGTCTAGGGAATTCCATAGTACTTGGCATGCCGAAGGTTCTAGTTTTAGGATCGGGCTCGAGGCTTCAGGGTTCGATAAGGCGATCTTGGTGAACCGGGAAGGAGAACTCGGGGTTTGGCTTTGATTGGCGGTGCCGTCCTCGGGTCTCGGCCATAAAATTCATGTAGCAGGTTGTGCCGTTCCATGTAGAAGACCACATGGCGCGACATCAGATCGGTCTTGAATTCCGTCTAGGAACGATGATCTTGTCAAGTTAAACCTATAGCCACGAAGTTCTCCCGATTAGGCTTGAGAAGTTTCAACACACGGTAGGGCACGAACAGCACAACCGTGGCTATCGAACAGAACGCAACAACAATGAGTACCAACTGCATGTCGGCTCCCTCCTTTGCAGCAACCGAACTGAAATCCCCCGCAGACCAACAGCAGGACGTGCGACAAGCACACGCGGGGAGGTGCTCGAGACGGGATCGATGACCGGAGGACAGGGACAGGGCGCTATAGGGGAAGCTCAGCGGCGGGACGGACCTTAGCAGCGTCGAGGCTGCGCGGAGCTCCTGAGGCGGAGGGGAGAGGGCGACATGGCGGCTCTCACGCGCGAGGGAGGGAGGCGAGGCTGCGGTCGGCGAGGAGCGGACAGGGCCACGTGCGAGCGGCGGCGCTGTGGTTGGGGAAGGAGCTTGCAGGGAGGTGCAAGGGTGTGGAGGAGACTCGTCCGGGAGGGGCGATGCCCGAGTGAGCCGGTCCGGGGAGAGGCCGGCGGGAGAGGGCGACACGACGGCTCTCACGCGCGAGGGAGGGAGGCGAGGCTGCGGTCGGCGAGGAGCGGACAGGGCCACGTGCGAGCGGCGGCGCTGTGGTTGGGGAAGGAGCTTGTAGGGAGGTGCAGGGGTGTGGAGGAGGCTCGTCTGGGAGGGGAGATGCCCGGGTGAGCCGGTCCGGGGAGAGGCCGGCGGCGTCGGGCTTGGGGACATGAGCGGGAGGCGGCGGCCGGGGGAGAGACGGTCACGGGGAGCGACGCTGGCGACGGCGTCAGGGGAAGAGACGCGAGGTGAGAGGAGCAGAAGTTGAGCACGTGAGGCGGGGAGGGGCTGCGCAGCAGAGAGAGATGCGGGATGTGGGGTGGGCGGCTTGTGTGCGTGCGGTGTGGTGGGTGTTGCGTGCGTGGGTTTGGGTTGGGTCCAGGGGAAGTGGTGGAGTGCACCGTGTCGGTGGGTGCCTGGCGGCGGCGGGGTGTGGAGTCTGGGGCTGGGAGGTTTGGGGGTGATTAGGGTTAGGATATGTGGGGTGGTAGGTGGCCTTCGGCTGGGCCTTTGGGCCTGGCCGTTTGGCTGCCTCCCCCACAAAAAAATGTTGTTTTTGTTAGACTAATGTTTCATTATTATTATTATTTTAAAGCTTTTTGAAAATAGTTTTAAACCAATCAAAATATCCGGAAGAGGCCGACTTTGACATTTGAAATAAGGACGGGGATATTTAGAAAACAAAAGTAGGATTTTAGAGAAATAGTTTTAGACAGATAGATGCATGCTGATGTCATTATGATGCACATAATACAAAACAACAATGATTTTCTAGTAGCGGATTTACCCGAGGTGCTACAATTTGACACCACTAACAATGGATGTCGCCCTCGAGATCCGCCTCATGGTACCGGGAAGAAGGCCGATAACCTGAATGTTCTTGATTCGTGTAGATCTCCACGACACCACTAACAATGATTCTTTCTTCGTCGTGAAATCGACGACACCACCAACAAGAGGTCGTTGATCATGTTCGTCGAGGGAACTCCAGATAAACAACAGACGAAGTTAAAGGTAAGGCTACCTCTAACTTCCATGGAAGGAGTAAGAATTACATCGATCCACCCTTCAATGTACAAAAGCGAATGATAAGAGTAGTGGTATGGTCGCGACTCCATCCCGCACTCAAAGCATTACTTGGTACACGAACAAAAGGATTATGCAAGCAACCCTCGGAATTTAGACCGAAGATCTTGACAAACAAGGTTCGGAAACAAAGGAGGGATGGAGGTTCTCATCAGATCTGATGTAGATGATGTCGTCATGTCGGAAAACACCGGAGGATACGAAGAATTTTTTTAGTGAATTTTTGTTCCACTGAAAGGTATAACAGATGAAAGATTCATCAGATAGCATGAAGGTCAGATGTCGATGCACCGTTACAAGAGGAGAAAGCGAAACCCTGAAGGTACGACGGAACCCAACCACGAGAATTCCTAGACTCGAAGAAAGGGTAAGAGAGCAGATTCAAAACACGCAGATGTAAGATCTATTCAACCGATTTTGCAAAATAGTCTTGACACTCTACATCGACCGTTAGCTAGGTTATCCTACAGGCTGGACCAGTGGGGTATTGTAACTGCTGAGCTCTGATACCACTCTGTAACACCCTCAGAATCGACCCTATGTAGGTTCCAGCGATTCCCGCCAAACCCGCATAGAAACGATTCAAAGGTGCCCACCAGGCACTTTCGTGCGGGTGGAAAACGAAGTAATACCATTACACAATAGTCCACGATGGAACCCACAGAACAGATATATACAACAATGACTCAAAGAGTCAAGAATACAGATATACAATACAAAGATCCAAATCACCTTTAAAACGATACAGCGTCCGAGTACGGACAAGATGCAAATTGAGCTAAGAGCCCTGAAGAATAACCAATGACGTCCATAACCCAGCCCAAGCCAAGCCGGAAGAGTAACCCTACTAACGACATCGATCTCAAAACCTGCTAAAACAAAAGGGGGCCGACAAAGGGTAAAGGAGAAAGAGAGCGGTCAGTACTGAGGCAAGTACACGGCGAGACTAGAATTCGGCGGTCCTCGCCTATATAGGTATGGTGGACTGAAGCGGCAGCGCACCATGCACTAAACAACCTATAGAGACTCAATACAACTGGCGCCTATCAGATAGGGATAAGAAAGACCTATTCAGATCCAACCTGAAACTATCACAAAGCATACCCATCCTGGTATTTGTTGGAGATATGCCCTAGAGGCAATGATAAAAGTGGTTATTATTATATCTTTGTGTCTATTATAAATGTTTACATTCATGCTATAACAATATTAAAAAGGAAACATTAATACTTGTGTGATTTGTAAACTAAATTAGAGTCCCTAGTAAAGCCTCTTTAAAATACTAGCTTGTTGTTTAATAGATGATCGTGGTTTCCCGATCATGAGCATTGAGATGTTGTTAACAACAAGATCATATCATTAGGAGAATGGTATGATGGACATACTCCTATAGATAAGCGTAGCATTAAGATCAAGTCATTTCAATAGTTCGTTTGCTATAAGCTTTCTGATACATAGTAACCTAATTCCTTCGACCATGAGATCATGCTAATCACCATCGTCGGAAGAATGCATTGATGACATCAAACACCACACCGTAACTGGGTGGCTATAAAGGTGGCATTGAGTGTTCAGAAAATATGGGTCGAGGCACATGGATCAAGAGTGGGATTTGTCCATCCATATGACGGATAGATATACTTTGGGCCCTCTCGGTGGAATGTCATCCAATTAGCTTGCAAGCATGTGACTACCTCACAAGGGATCACATATCATGGGAACGAGAAAAGAGTACTTATCGGTAATGAGGTTGAACTAGGTATGCAGAGATACCAACGATCAAAACCTTGGATAAGTAAACTATCATGAGACAAAGGGAAATTGGTATCGTATGTAAGTGGTTCATTTGATCGCAAAGTAATCATAGAAATACGTGGGATCCATATGAATTTCTAGATTCCTCTATTGGTTATTGATTGGAGAAGTGTCTCGGTCATGTCCGCATAATTCACGAACCGTAGGGAGACACACTTAAGGATTCGATGTTGTTTAGTAGATATGGAATGTTAGTAGGGATACCGAATGTTGTTCGGAGTCTTGGATGGGATCCGGGATATCACGAGGAGATCCAGAATGGTCCGAAGAATAAGATTCATATAAGGAAAGTCCGATTCCAGAGTTTGGGAAAGATTCCGATATTTTCATCGAAAAGGTTCTAGAAGGTTCTAGAAGGTTCACCGATTCGGAAGGAGAATGGTCCATGAATGTGTCATGGGTAAGTGGAATGATTGGATCATATCCTAGGTCACTTGGTGTGGGCATTTGCAAAAGAGAATTAAAGCTCTAAATTGAAAGTCAAACGGGAGTTTCAAAAGTCAAACTGGAACAATGGTTTCCTAGTGGAAGAAGGAACAAGTCCTTTTCTCAATCCAACTTGGGTTTGGGTTTGGATTCAAACCCACCCCTCCCAAGGCTCCCCCTCTCATAAATAGAGGGGGGCTGCCCCAACACCACAAGCCCCACCACCTCTCCACCCGAGCCACCGCGTCGCCGCCGCCGCCGGTCCGTCGCTGCCGCTCTAGCCGCCGTCGACATCTTCTCCTCCCGGTCTTCCAAACCCTAGATATCCGGGAAAACCTAATCCACCATAACCCGCACCGACTTAGGCGAAACCCTGCGGGATATTCCCTCTAGTTTCGACACCACGACGTTGTGCTGCCGGAATCACAAGGGGAGAACTATAACCTCCGCTGCCTGCTGGAACAAGGGAGAGGAAGGTCTTCATCGAGTACCGAACGTGTGACCGACTGCGGAACCGCTGCCTGAACGTAGCGCCGGAAGTATCGTCTACGCGATCTTGAGATCGGAAGTGTACGACTACATCACCCACGAGAATCTGCTCTCGTTAACCGCTTTGGAAACTTCGAGGGTGAGTGCTTCTATCGACTCGTTGTTACAATCTAGTAGATAGATCTTGGCTTGTTTGTGTGCATGCGGTAGAATTTTTTGTTTTCCATGCTACGAACCCCTACAGTGGTATCAGAGCCATGTCTATATGTAGATCTGTTGCACGAGTAGGACACAATGGTCATTGTGGGCGGTGGTGCTTTTATTATCAATTGTCTTTTGTGTACTTTGCATCTTGCAGTATGATGGGATGAAGCGGCCCGGTCTAACCTTACATGACATCGTTCATGAGACTTGCTCCATGCTTAATATGCAACTTGTATTGCATAAGTGGTTTTGCGGATGTCTGTCTCTCCCATCATAGTATATATTCAATTTACAACGGGCAGTTGATAGTTCAAACATCAACGTTGTGGTTCTTGTTCGTAAGTTAGAACGACACTTATTGAAAGCCCCAAACCACGTAAAATATGCAAAGAAAATTAGAGGCGTCTAACTTTGTTTTGCAGGGGTGTGTAGTGATGTGATATGGCCATGATTATGATTATATATGATGTATGCAATGTTCCTTATTGTAAGTTGGCACCGACAGGAGCCATATGGTTGTCTTTTAAATTCCATTAAGACCTGCGTGTCTATTCAAAGTAGTTGTAATAGTTGATGCTTGTGGACGACAATCATGAAGCGGCGCCATTGACCTTGACGCTACACCGGTGATGATGGAGATCATGTTCGTGTTTAAAGATGGAGATCGGAAGCACAAGAAGAAAGGCCATATCATATCACATATTATGAATTGCATGTGATGTTAATCAATTTATGCATCTTGTATTGCTTAGTTCACGACGGTAGCATTATAAGATGATCTCTCAAGCACAAAATTTCAAGTTTTAAAGTTTTCATCCTTAGTAAGCACCGTTGCTAAAGCTCGTTGTTTCGAAGCACCACGTGATGATCGGGTGTGTTAGATTCTGCGAGTGTATACAACATGAGCAGGCCAGATTTGCTCATGCGGAAGCTAAGGTTTTATCTTGACGAGCCTAGCATGTACAGACATGGTCTTGGAACACGGATCACCGAAAGGTAAAGCATGAGTCATATAGTAGATATGATGAACATGTTGATTGTTCGCCATTGAAGCTACATCAACTCTCATGATGATCGGTTTTGATGTGGTGGATTTGGTTCATGTGATCACTAAAACAATTTGAGGGATATTGTTTTGAGTGGGAGTTCACCTAGATTAATTTAACTATTAACTAGAACTCAATTGGTCATAAACTTAGTCTAAACTATTGCAAATATGTTGTAGATCAATGGCGGCCCCTACCATCAATTTTAATGCGTTCTCAGAGAAATAAAAGTTGAAAAACAATGAAAGCAACTTCGCGGATTGGTTCCGCAATTTGAGGATTGTCCTCAATGCTGGTAATTTGACCTATGTGCTGGATGCACCGCTGGGTGACCCGCCTGCAGCTAATGCTACCGATGAGGTAAAGAATGTTTTCCTCGCTCGGAAGAATCAGTACTCCACAGTTCAGTGTGCTATATTGTATGGTTTGGAATCGGATCTTCAGAAAAGGTTTGAGAACCATGACCCACATGATATTGTCTGTGAACTCAAAATAATATTTGAGGCTCACACGGCAGTTGAGAGTTATGAGGCTTCTGAAAAGTTCTTTAACTGCAAGATGGAAGAGGGCAGCTCCGTCAGTGAGCACGTGCTTAAGATGTCTGGGCACGCAAGTAAACTCCAAAGCTTGGGTATAGTGATTCCTAATGCTTTGGGGATTCACCGTGTCCTCCAATCACTACCACCAAATTACAAGAACTTTGTGATGAACTACAATATGCAAAACATGGACAAGTTGTTGCCCGAACTCTTCTCCATGTTAAAATCTGCAGAAGTGGAGATCAAGAAAGAGCACCAAGTGTTGTTGGTCAATAAGACCACCAAATTCAAGAATCAAGGCAAGTCTAAGAAAAAGGGAAACTTCAAGAAGGGCGGTAAAAAAGTTACCGCGTCGGCGAAGAAGACCAAGGCTGGGCCTAAGCCTGATACTGAGTGCTTTTACTGCAAGGGAGAAGGTCACTGGAAGCGGAATTTCCCAAAGTACTTGGCGGATTTGAAGAACGGAAACATCAAGAAGAAAGGTATATCCGATATACATGTTATTGATGTGTATCTCACTAGTACTCGTAGTAGTGCCTGGGTATTTGATACTGGTTCAGTTGCTCATATTTGTAACTCGAAACAAGTACTGCAGAATAAACGTAAGCTAGCGAAGAACAAGGTGACGATGCGCGTTGGAAATGGATCAAAGGTTGATGTGATCGCGGTCGGCACGCTACCTCTTTATCTACCAACGAGATTAGTTTTATACTTAAATAATTGTTATTTGGTGCCTGCGTTGAGCATGAACATTATATCCGGATCATGTTTATTGCGAGACGGTTACTTGTTTAAGTCCGAGAATAATGGTTGTTCGATTTATATGAGTAATATGTTTTATGCACATGCACCTTTGATAGATGGTCTATTCTTATTGAATCTCGATTGTGGTAATACACACATTAATAACATTGAAGCTAAACGTTTGAAATTGAGCGATAACTAAACCTATATGTGGCACTGTCGTCTTGGTCATATTGGAGTGAAGTGTATGAAGAAACTCCATTCCGATGGACTTCTTGAATCACTTGAAAGATGCGAAGCATGTCTGATGGGTAAAGTGACTAAAACTTCATTTTCTGGTATGATGGAGCGAGCTACGGACTTATTAGAAATCATACATACCAATGTGTGTGGCCCAATGAGTGTAGCATCGCGCGGTGGTTATCGTTATGTTCTTTCCTTCACGGATGACTTAAGTAGATATGGGTATATCTCTTTCGAGAAGTTTAAGGAATTTCAAAGTGAGGTAGAGAATCAACGTAACAAGAAGATTAAATTTCTATGATCTGATCATGGAGGTGAATATCTAAGTTACGAGTTTGGCGAGAATTTGAAGAAATGCGAAATACTTTCACAATTGACACCGCCGGGAACACCACAACGTAATGGTGTGTCCGAACGTCGTAATCGAACTCTCTTAGATATGGTTTGTTCTATGATGTCACTTACAGATTTACCGCTATCGTTTGGGGGTTATGCATTAGAAACAACCGCATTCACTTCACCATCTAAATCCGTTGAAACGACACCGTATGAATTATGGTTTGGGAAGAAACCTAAATTGTCGTTCCTTAAAGTTTGGGGTTGCGAAGCTTATGTAAAGAAGTTACAGCCGGACAAGCTTGAACCCAAAGCGGACAAATGCGTCTTCATAGGATACCCGAAGGAAACTATTGGGTATACCTTCTATCATAGATCCAAGGGCAAGATCTTCGTTGCCAAGAATGGATCCTTTCTAGAGAAGGAGTTTCTCTCGAAAGAAGTGACTGGAAGGAAAGTAGAACTCGACCGGCCTGTTGAACCTTCTCTCGAACTTGCGAGTAGCGCAACACCGGAAGTAGTTCCTGTGGCGCCTACACCAATAAGAGAGGAAGCTAATGATGTTGATCATGAAACTTCGGTTGAAGTTACTACGGAACCTCGCTGGTCGACGAGAACTCGTACCACTCCTGATTGGTATGATCCCGTTATGAGTGTCATGTTGGTGGACAACACTGATGACCCTGCAACATATGAGGAAGCAATGATGAGCCCAGATTCCAATAAATGGCAAGAAGCCATGAAATCCGAGATTGGATCCATGTACGAAAACCAAGTATGGACTTTGGTGGACTTACCAGATGGCCGGAAGGCTGTCGAGAACAAATAGATTTTCAAGAAGAAAACATATGCTGATGGTAATGTTACTATCTATAAAGCTCGACTTGTCGCAAAAGGGTTTCGACAAATTCAAGGAGTTGACTACGATGAGACTTTCTCACCAGCAGCGAAGCTAAAGTCTATGAGGATTATGTTAGCAATCGCTGCATATTATGATAATGAGATATGGCAGATGGATGTCAAAACGACGTTCCTCAATGGAGACATTGATGAAGAGTTGTATATGATGCAACCCAAAGGTTTTGTCGATCCTATAGATGCTAACAAGGTATGCAAACTTCAACGGTCCATATATGGATTGAAGCAAGCATCCCGAAGTTGGAATCAACATTTTGATAAGGTAATCAAAAGCTTTGGTTTTAGACAAACTTATGGAGAAGCTTGTATTTACAAGAAAGTGAGTGAGAGCTCTGTAGCATTCTTAATACTATATGTAGATGACATATTATTGATTGGCAATGATGTAGACTTTCTTAATAGTGTCAAGGATTATTTGAATAATAGTTTTTCAATGAAATATCTTGGCGAAGCAGCTTACATATTAGGCATAAAGATTTATAGAGATAGATCGAGGCGCCTAATATCATTGTCACAGAGTACATATTTGGACAAAGTTCTAAAGAGGTTTGGAATGGAAGGTAGCAAGAAAGGGTTCTTGCCCATGTTGCCCAATACGACCTTGAGTAAAACTCAAAGTCCTGCAACGATAGAAGATAGACAAAGGATGAGTAAGACTCCCTATGCCTCAGCCATATGATCTCTTATGTATGCCATGCTATGTACTAGACCCGACAATGCATATGCTGTTAGTTTGACTAGCAGATATCAAAGTGATCCAGGAGTAGATCATTGGACAGCAGTCAAAAACATCCTTAAATACTTGAGAAGAACTAAGGATATGGTTCTTTCTTATGGAGGTGATGAACATCTCGTTGTTAATGGTTACACCGATGCTAGTTGGAACACCGATCCGGATGATTCTAAATCTCAATCTGGATACGTATTTACTTTGAATGGTGCAGCAGTTAGCTAGAGGAGTGCAAAGCAAAGCGTTGTGGCGAGATCTTCAACTGAATCAGAATACATAGCTGCTTCGGAGGCTTGACAAGAGGCGATATGGATGAAGGAGTTCATTATAGAGCTCGGTGTGGTTCCAAGTGCGCTGGACCCAATGTCTATCTACTATGATAACATGGGCGCCATAGCCAATGCGCAAGAACCAAGGTCACACAAGAAGCTGAAGCACATCAAGCTACGTTTTCATGCTATTCGAGAGCATGTCCAAGATGATGACATACAGATTTGCATAGTACACATAGATCTGAATGTGGCGGATCCGTTGACTAAACCTCTCCCGAGGGCAAAACATGACCAGCACCAAACCGCCATGGGTGTTCGGTATATTACCATGTAATCTAGATTAGTTGACTCTAGTGCAAGTGGGAGACTGTTGGAGATATGCCCTAGAGGCAATAATAAAAGTTGTTATTATTATATCTTTGTGTCTATGATAAATGTTTACATTCATGCTATAACAGTATTAAAAAGGAAACATTAATACTTGTGTGATTTGTAAACTAAATTAGAATCCCTAGTAAAGCCTCTTTGAAATACTAGCTTGTTGTTTAATAGATGATCATGGTTTCCCGATCATGAGAATTGATATGTTGTTAACAACAAGATCATATCATTAGGAGAATGATATGGTGGACATACTCCTATAGATAAGCGTAGCATAAAGATCAAGTCATTTTAATAGTTCAATTGCTATATGCTTTCTGATACATAGTAACCTAATTCCTTCAACCATGAGATCATGCATATCACCTTTACCGGATGGATGCTTTGATGACATCAAACACCACACCATAACTGGGTGGCTATAAAGGTGGCATTGAGTGTTCAGAAAATATGGGTCGAGGCACATGGATCAAGAGTGGGATTTGTCCATCCATATGACAGATAGATATACTCTGGGCCCTCTTGGTGGAATGTCATCCAATTAGCTTGCAAGCATGTGACTAGCTCACAAGGGATCACATATCATGGGAACGAGAAAATAGTACTTATCGGTAATGAGGTTGAACTAGGTATGCAGAGATACCGACGATCAAAACCTTGGATAAGTAAACTATCGTGAGACAAAGGGAAATTGGTATCGTATGTAAGTGGTTCATTCGATCGCAAAGTAATCGTAGAAATATGTGGGAGTCATATGAATTTCCAGATTCCTCTATTGGTTATTGATTGGAGAAGTGTCTAGGTCATGTCCGCATAATTCATGAAGGGAGACACACTTAAGGATTCGATGTTGTTTAGTAGATATGGAATGTTAGTAGGGATACCGAATGTTGTTCGGAGTCTCGGATGGGATCCGGGATATCACGAGGAGATCCGGAATGGTCCGAATAATAAGATTCATATAAGGAAAGTCCGATTCTGGAGTTCGGGAAAGATTCCGATTTTTTCATCGGAAAGGTTCTAGAAGGTTCACCGATCCAGAAGGAGAATGGTCCATGAATGTGTCATGGGTAAGTGGAATAATTGGATCATATCCTAGGTCACTTGGTGTGGGCATTTGCAAAAGATAATTAAAGCTCTAAATTGAAAGTCAAACGGGAGTTTGAAAAGTCAAACTGGAACAATGGTTTCCTAGTGGAAGAAGGAACAAGTCTTTTTCTCAATCCAACTTAGGTTTGGGTTCGGATTCAAACTCACCCCTCCCAAGGCTGCCCCCTCTCATAAATAGAGGGGGAGGGCTGTCCCAACATCACAAGCCCCACCCCCTCTCCACCCGAGCCGCCGCCGCCGACCCGCCGCCGCTCGCCGCCGGTCTGTCGCCACCACTCTAGCCGCCGCAACATCTTCTCATCATCCCGGTATTCTAAACCCTAGATCTTCGGGAAATCCTAATCCACCATAACTCGCACCGTCTTAGGCGAAGCCCTGCGGGATCTTCCCTCTACTTCCGACACCACGCCGTCGTGCTGCCGGAATCACAAGGGGAGAACTACAACCTCCGTTGCCTGCTGGAACAAGGGAGAGGAAGGTCTTCATCGAGTACCGAACGTGTGACCGACTGTGGAAGCGCTGCCTGAACGCATCGCCGGAAGGATCGTCTATGCGATCTTGAGATCGGCAAGTGTACGACTACATCACCCACAAGAATCTGCTCTCGTTAACCGCTTTGGAATCTTTGAGGGTGAGTGCTTCTATCGACTCGTTGCTACAATCTAGTAGATAGATCTTGGCTTGTTTGTGTGTATGCGGTAGATTTTTTTTGTTTTCCATGCTACGAACCCCTACAGTATTTCCCTCTCGAGACCGAACGAGGAAGTCAACCGAGGAACTCACACAGTTGGCAGTTTTATTCATTCCGATATAGTTGTGGCAATTACTAGTAAGATATAGATAGCATGAGTCATTCTGATATTATAAACAGTGGGCAGTTTTAGTTAACCATTCCGTTGTATTTGCAATACTTACTAGTCAGATACATATACCATGAGACATCCCAAAACCAGTAGTTGATGGTACTTTTATTTAGCCATTCTGTTGTAGTGAAGCTGATTACTAGTCATTATAAAGTCAAATTTATGGCACTACTTTAGTTATAGTTGTCTATGATCGAGATACTGTGCTCCAAGTCGTCCATAACCGCGGACACGACTTTTAGAAAGTTTTACCCTGCAGGGGGCACAAATAGCAACACACGCACGATCAACCTCGGAAAAAACCAAATGAAAACCCAACGAGGCATCATGACAGAACATTCGCAAGATTCATATTTGATTTCAGGGGGCAACCCCACTAAGTAACCCGCGATGAAGTTGGTCGGCTCCGAGACGGACCCAGAGGTTTGCGTCAATGGCTGTAAATGACTGGGAACCCAAAAGTGTGACTGGGCTTGTCGATACCGCGGAAACATTCCACTTACCTAAACAGTACAAGCGCTTCACGCGCAATCATAAATAAAGCAGTAAAGCATGGCATAAGTACATGATAGTAATAAAGCCCCAAACTACTTTGTGGCCCCAAGGAATTAAATATGACTCAAGCTAGGGTTAGGGGGATTCATGGTCCCACATGCGGATAGTGCGAATATTCAAAGAACAGGTATCAAGTACTCGGGGTCCTACGGGACACAAGTGGACGGTTAAAAATCAAATAACATCTATTGCCCACCTGTGCCTCTGCATTATTTACCTACTTCAATTTTAGTTATTAAACGGTAATGAAAGCCATGATCATCTCCAACATTAAACATGCTGCATTACTCCAACGACTGTGGTACTTGACAATATCGAAACAACACCTGAGCAAGCAACTAAGACTCGCAAGGCCGACTATCTACCAAACAACAGGTAATAGGAGGTGTCCAAGGCAATATAATGGCTGTAAGGGATATCACGGGTACGAAAACTAGAGCATCGCAACACAAATAGCAATATATCAACATGAGTAAATAAAGACTATAAAGGTAAAATAGGTAGAAAGGGGGAAGGATGCTCGCCTAAAAACATTGTCGAAGGTTCATCCGAAGAACGGGTCGACACTCGCATTAACTCATCGACCTAGTCCGTGAAGAAGCAAAGCATTAGAAGAAACACTGGATGCACTATTTAATACTACGGCAGAAGATCGGGCATGATGCATGTATGATGCATGACATGGCAAAGATGTAACGAGATTAGGCAATATTAAACGGAACCGGGGTCCCGACAATTAAATAGATGGTTCATGTTGTTTAGATACCCCACAATTTAAATGTTGTTTTAACAAGGCAATACATGACATCGATTCGCTATACAAATTTAAATGGACCAAATATAAGACTAGAAAAGCCCGCATATGGTCTCCATATTTAATTATGATGAATTGGCATAAGGCCCCCAAGCCACACAATATGTATGCAACATGAACATTTTATATGCAACAAGATATGTATAGCATTTATAAAAATATGAGCTCGGAAAAAGGGTCACACATGGGGGTTCAGATCCGAGTCTCGGGATTAAACAAGTTGGGCACGGCAGGATCGGTCTTCGAGTTCGGCACCGAGCGCGTTGGATCCATGGAGTCCAGGGAATTCCGTAGTACTTGGCATGCAGAAGTTTCCAGTTTCAGGATCGGGCTAGGGGCTTCAGGGTTCGAGAAGGCGATCTTGGTGAACCGGGAAGGAGAACTCGGGGTTTGGCTTTGATTGGTGGTGCCGTCCTCGGGTCTTGGCCATCAAATTCATGTAGCAGGTCGTGGCGTTCCATGTAGAAGACCACATGGCGCGACATCGGATCGGTCTTGAATTTCGTCTAGGAACGATGATCTTGTCAAGTTAAACCTGTAGCCACGAAGTTCTCCCGATTAGGCTTGAGAAGTTTCAACACATGGTAGGGCATGAACAACACAACCGTGGCTCTCGAACAAAACGCAACAACAGTGAGTACCAACTGCATGTCGGCTCCCTCCTTTGCAGCAACCAAACTGAAATCCCCCACAGAGCAACAGCAGGACGTGCGACAAGCACACACGGGGAGGTGCTCGAGACGGGATCGATGACCGGAGGACAGGGACGGGGCGCTATAGGGGAAGATCAGCGACGGGGCAGACCTTAGCGGCGTCGAGGCTACGCGGAGCTCCTGAGACGGAGGGGATAGGGCGATGCGGCGGCTCTCACGCGCGAGGGAGGGAGGCGAGGCCGCGGTCGGCGAGGAGCGGACAGGGCCACGCGCGAGCGGCGGCGCTGCGGTTGGGGAAGGAACTTGCAGGGAGGTGCAGGGGTGCGGAGGAGGCTCGTCCGGGAGGGGCGACGCCCGAGTGAGCCGATCCGGGGAGAGGCCGGCGGCGTCGGGATCGGGGACATGAGCGGGAGGCGGAGGCCAGGAGAGAGACGGTCGCGGGGAGCGACGCTGGCGGCGGCGTCGGGGGAAGAGACGCGAGGTGAGAGGAGCAGCAGTTGAGCGCGTGAGGCGGTGTGGGGCCGCGCAGCAGAGAGATGCGGGATGCAGGGTGGGCGGCTTGTGTGCGTGCGGTGTGGTGGGTGTTGCGTGCGTGGGTTTGGGTTGGGTCCAGGGGAAGGGGGATTGCTATTTCTCAGCTAGCTCGGAAATAAGCTACAACACAGTCGACTTCACAACCATCCAATTTGATCGCGCATTAAGATCCGTGTCCTAGGTTGAGCCGCTTCGGCCTATGTTGCCGGCCGGACGTTCGTTGCCATTTCTGTTTTGTTTTTTTCCTGGGCTGCTATTATTAGCGGGAGTGGGGGTTGGGGGTGTTTCTTTTTTTGTGCGGTTGTTTTTTGGCCATTTTGTAGTTCGGCTGTAGGTTGGACCAGGGGATGTTGTTTTTCATTTTTTTCTATTTTATTTTTCTTTTCCTATTTCTGTTTTGGTTTTCTTTTTTGATTCTTTTTATTTTAGTTTGTTTTTGTTTTTTAGGGACACCATTTTTAAAAATGTTTATTATTTTTGATAAATAATACTTTTTTGAAAAATAATTGGTTTAGGATTTTTAATTTTGGTTCAGGATTTATTGGTTCATGATTTATCGCTTCATGATTTTTTTTGGCTTATCGACTATTATTAGGTGAGGTTTCTTGAAGGATTTGCTACTCGACACGCAAACCTCGATCGTTTTCTACACCTTTTATTTTGGTGGTATAGATATCGAGTTGTAACTAGGGTCGTAACTAGACTGTGAGTATCAAGTTACAACTTGACACGCAACTGGCCTTATCCACTCTGGACATGCCTTCTGTTGCTTCTCGGCACGTAAATCCCGATTTTTTTACAACCGCTTTTTATAGAGACAGAGTTACAACTTGGGTCATAATTGGATTCTAAGTATCGAGTTGCAGCTTGACACTCAATCGGCCTTATCCAATTAGGACTTTCCTTCTGTTGCCTCTCGGCACGCAAACCTCGACCGTTTTCTAGACCCGTTTTTTTAAGTGGTATAGATATTGAGTTGCAGCTAGGGTCGCAACTGGACTGTGAGTATCGAGTTGCAACTTGACATGCAACTGGCTTTATCCACTCAGGATTTGTCTTCTGTTGCTTGTCAACACGCAAACCCTGGCCATTTTTACCCCCGTTTTTTATAGAGACAGAGTTGCAAATTGGATCGCAACTGGATTCTGAGTATCGAGTTGCAGCTTGACACGCAACTGGACTTATCCACTCATGACTTGCCTTCTGTTGCTTCTCGGCACGTAAACCCTGACTGTTTTCTAGACCTGCTTTTTTTATGGTGGAATAGATATCGAGTTGTAACTAGGATTGCAACTGGACTATGAGTATCGAGTTGCAACTTGACACGCAACTGGCCTTATCCACTTAGGACTTGTCTTCTATTGCTTCTCGGCACGCAAACCTTGGCCTTTTTACCCCCGCTTTTTACAGAGACGGAGTTGCAACTTGGGTCACAATTAGATTCTGAGTATCGAGTTGCAACTTGACATGCAACTGGCTATCCACTCAGGACTTACTTTCTGTTGCCTCTCGGCATGCAAACCCTGGTCGTTTTCTAGACCTTCTTTTTTGATGGTGGTATAGATATCGAGTTGTAACTAGGATTGCAACTGGACTATGAGTATCGAGCTGCAACTTGATACACAACTGGCCTTATTCACTTAGGACTTGTCTTCTGTTGCTTCTCGGCATGCAAACCTTGGCCTTTTTACCCCCTCTTTTCATAGAGACGGAGTTGCAACTTGGGTCGCAATTGGATTCTGAGTATCGAGTTGCAACTTGACATGCAACTGGCTATCCACTCAGGACTTGCTTTTTGTTGCCTCTCGGCATGCAAACCCTGGTCGTTTTCTAGACCTTCTTTTTTGATGGTGGTATAGATATCTAGTTGCAACTAGGGTCGCAACTGGACTGTGAGTATCGAGTTGCAACTTGACACGCAACTGAATTTATTCACTCAGGACTGTTGCTTGTCGACACGCAAACCCCGGCTGTTTTTATCCCCGCTTTTTATAGAGACAGAGTTGCAACTTGGATCGCAACTGGATTCTGAGTATCGAGTTGCAACTTGAGACGCAACTGGACTTATCCACTCAGGACTTGCCTTATGTTGCCTCTCGGCACACAAACCCTGGACTTTTTCTAGACCTACTTTTTTGATGGTGGTATAGATATCGAGTTGCAACTAGAATCGCAACTGGACTATGAGTATCGAGTTGCAACTTGACATGCAACTGGCCTTATCCACTCAGGACTTGCTTCTGTTGCTTCTCAGCATGCAAACCCCGACCATTTTTACCCCCACTTTTTATAGAGACGGAGTTGCAACTTGACACGTAACTGGTTTTATCCACACAGGACCTGCCTTCTTCTGTCGTCTCTCGGCACGCAAACCCCGGGCGTTTCCTAGACCTGCTTTTTTGATGGTGGTATAAATATCGAGTTGCAACTAGGGTCGCAATTGGACTGTAAGTATCGAGTTGCAACTTGACACGCAACTGGTCTTATCCACTCAGGACTTGACTTCTATTGCTTCTCGGCATGCAAAATCTGGATGTATGTAGACATTATTTTGTTTAGATTTATCTAAAATTTAACAAATTTGCGACATCTATTCTGATACAGATAGAGTATTTTTTTATTTTAAATTGTTTTTTATTATAGTTCTTTTTAAGTGTTAGGGTAATTGAAACATGTAATGAAATCAAAAGAAAAATAGTTTTAAGAGTTCCGTTGGACTTAAACAAACATATAACATTCTATTGTGGGCAGATTGAAAACAGACAAATGAATTAGAAAAAAATGTGTAGGAAAGAAAAGTATGACCAAAATCGTCCAGCAAATAAACGACCAAGCCCAAATAGCCAGCCGGCCGGATACGGGCACCCTCATCATTTGACACTCGAAACATGAAATAGGAACTCGAAAAGAATTTTTTAGCAAAACTGGACAAGACAACGCAAGCCAAATAAAATAAGATAACAACCCAACAACGAAATAAGAACAGGAGATCAAACGGGCTGGAAACGATTAACCAACCACGCTGAAACAGCCTGACAAAATAAAATAGGATTAAGAAGGATCAAATCAACGATGCTGACATCATTTAGCTGAGACTTAGCTTATTTCTCAGCTAGCTGAGCGTTAGAGGCCCCCCAGGGGAAGTGGTGGAGTGCACCGTGTCGGTGGGTGCCTGGCGGCGGCGGGGTGTGGAGTCTGGGGCTCGGAGGTTTGGGGGTGATTAGGGTTAGGATATGTGGGGTGGTAGGTGGCCTTTGGCTGGGCCTTTGGGCCTGGCCGTTTGGCTGCCTCCCCCATAGAAAAAATGTTTTTTTGTTAGACTAATGTCTCATTATTATTATTATTTTAAAGCTTTTTGAAAATAGTTTTAGACCAATCAAAATATCCGGAAGAGGTCGGGTTTGACATTTGAAATAAGGACGGGGATATTTAGAAAACAAAAGTAGGCTTTTAGAGAAATAGTTTTAGACAGATAAATGAATGCTGATGTCATGATGATGCACATAATACAAAACAACATCGATTTTCTAGTATCGGATTTACCCGGCGTGCTACACTTGCATTTGTGAGGAGTGTGTGCTAGGAGTATATATAGTGTGTTCAATGTGGAAAGTGTGTTTGGCTCCCGAGCTGAGTGCTCCCTTCATTAAAAAAATCAAGTTATATTTACAGGTTCTTAGAAATTTGAAAATAAATATAGTCACAGTCAATGTTGTATCCTATAAACGTGCAAAATCACACCCCGAAATCTTCTATATCGTGGGCTACACAAAAATGTAAAATCTGATACATTTTGGAGATATGAAAATATACATACTCAGATTCACACCTTTATCATTTTTGTGTAGCTCATTTTACAAAGTATTTGCACGTTATTTGGATAGATCATTTGCTACATCCTTGTTTTCAGAATTTTTTGAAACCCGAAAATATGATCTTCCTTTTCTTTTAAAAGCAAGATCATTGGTGTCCACGTGCACCAAATGTCCACTCGTGTTTAACACCCCGATCATATAAAGTTTGACAGATTAGAATATGAGCTTCGCTCTGGAAACCAATGCTGAGCAAGAATGGAAGAAAGCTGCCGGCACCCAAGTTTGAAGAAGCACAAACAGCAGCACCCTCATTGAGCAAATAGGCTTTGGTCATTTTTCGGCAAGTGGCCACCACAGCAATGACTCTTCAGCAACACGACTAGGATGGAAGGAGTTACTGTATATAACGGAAGATCAATACTTTTTTTCATACATGCAACTGGAGTCCAAAGTACTACAGGAAAAATAGCTATGATATTACTTGGGCACAGGCAGGCAGATCCCTGAAGAATAAAACTATACCGGCCACAATTACATGAATCAATTGTATCGTATGTGCTATGCTCTCTACACACTTGATGGTGAATACTCACAAAACCCAAACTCTATCTCTCTCAGGTCAAGAACACCAAGACGAAAAGAATGATGAAAAGAATCACCAAGAAAGCTATCATCATGATCTGCCCTTTCAAGCTGGCCTTCTTCAGAACCATAGCCACTCTTTTCTGCATAATACAAAAATGGGGGAAGAGCTTCAGGCCTTTGGAATCCAGACGAAAGAAACAAGATGAAATATATTATACGTGTTTGTTTTTGTTGCAATAATATGTTGGCAAAAAACACACAATTTAACTAGGGGTGGGGGTGGGCGGATAAAACTCTTGACAGTTTTCTTGGGGTAAAGCAAGAGATACAAGGCATACCTGCACAAAATCGAGCCGATTGGAAGTAGTTTCCATGTCGAGGCTTAGTTCACCCAAAAGTTTTTCCTGTTGAACGTAAAACAGGAACATAAATAGTGAGGCAAGAAAGAAATGGCATTTTGGTGACACGGCATTGTTAACTGAGCTCTTCATGTGTATTATAGGGTAAGCAACTCTACAGGAACTATATGTAATCTGAAGGATCCCATATTTATTAATGTTAGTGAATACCTGTCCAACAAGCTCTTCGTGTATGGTGAGACCTACACCTCCAATTCGCTGGACACTGGCACTAAGCATATCCAACTCATCATCCTGCTGCCTATTGCAGATATGCATCCATTTATCAGTGGCTGTTTAAACGCTGTTCATAAAAGTACAAACAATATATCTAGAATAATCCTCTGGACGGTAGCATTGTTTAAATGCAGAGCTCATGCTTAGGAATTTACGATTATATATTTCACAAAAATAGAGAGGATATTATGATTCTATGGTAACAAATTGGATCCATCTTTAAGTCCTAGGTTCCTCGTTCTAAATTGATACATGGGCAACATAAATCTAAGGACAAAAGCCAAGTTTGGAAATAAGTTACTTCATCAGGAGCATCTGCTGATCAGATTCTGAAGCAATGAAGTCATCGTTATCCTGAGCAATGTGCTGTTTGGATCTGCCTAACTCAGAAGGATTGCCTGAATGTCCAAAGGAACTCTTGTGTTTTCCACCTTCAACATTCCGCCGCACGGAAACCACCTAGCCAATTTTAAGTTCATTACATGATACTCCATACTCATTTAGCTACAAATTTGGTTTGTAGCCTAATAATTAGTGTTAGCAACTGAAATTTGGTTTGTATTCTGTAATAATATACCTGGTTGCGGGCAGTGCTTGTCCAGTTCCTCCTTTTACCAATTTCAGCCTCATTGAGTCCATAGTAAGCTGGATCTCTCTCGGCAACTGAAATTGCCTTCTCTAACTCATCCACCTTAATTGAAAATTAAAGGCAGAAAACAGCTCACAGATTAAACGTGAAAAAGTACGAGAAAAGGAGGAGCATCTGGTAATTCGCAATGGTCAATTTTGAGCCTTATCAATATGAGCTAGGCTAGCACTTTCCTAAATGATGAACGTGCAACAAAAGTATTCTTAAGATGGAAACTTCATAAGCATCCTAGGCAGAAAAAACGGAATGGTGCTATAGATATGGTGGTAAGCTCATGTACCTGCCATTGGACACTTTCGCAGGTAGTTAGCAGTTCTCTGGTCAGATGCACATACTCTCCTGTGTTTTCAGGTGCTTGCTTCCATTGATTAAAAGTATCTTGGACTTTGTCAATCTGTAAAACAATTGTGCAAGAGAACAAGTTGTCATGGATATCATCTAAGAAAAGAGACGGGCTGATTCTAGGAATTCTTAAGCACTTTACTTGAAAAGAGTGGAGTACATCGTTCTCACCGAAAACTTTCAGAACTCAAATGAACAAACAAATTTGTATGTATGCATGTATAGATGCAAGGAATGTGTCTTAAACAGGTTTCTCTGCAGGGCAACAGCGGGCAATAAGATTAACAACCCTGCACAAGACGCACATAAACCACGCAGCACGCACCCAAGGAGTTTCGTTCCCCATTTCAGGTTCATGTATCGTCGATGTTCACTAAAGACGCATTATATTCCCTGCAACCGCCTTGCAAATGTGCCGGCAGCCGCGCCTAATAAATGGATCCAAAGCTACAAACGCATGCACCTGGGTGCGAACGCACAAACACCAAACATCCCACTGAACCCGCATAAATCACGGATCACGGACTGGAAACGCCTGATATTCGTAGCTGCTGAAATGTTCACGCCTGATGTAATGTAATAATATTACAAATGTGGAGCAGTGTGGAGGAGGGGAGGGGAGAGAGGGGGAGGCAACTCACGGAGTCCTGGATCTCGTCCTTGACGATGTAGAAGGGATCCTGCGCGGGGGTCATGCTCTGATCGCCCGCCGGAGCAGATCTCGGTCGGGAGTAGTTGGATCCGGAGGAGAAAGGGAGGGCGCGGTGAGCTGATCTGAACACCTCTTCCGCTCGCTCGCTCGGTTTGGTGGCACCGCCGATGGAGAAGACAACGAGGGCACACCAGACCAGAGTTCTTTTTTTTTCAGACCAATAAGCTGGTGGCCCAGATAAATGGGCCGAGCGAGAGCTTACATACTCAATTGATTGGGCCTGGCAAATCCGTATGGGCTACTTAACTGTGATGTATTGCTGTTTCAGCCTGGCCCTATCCCCCTCTCCCATTTTGCTTGGGCGACTCTATTTTTCCTAATTCTCTTCTCTTATTAAACGAATAATATAAAATCTAGCAGGTTGTCTAAAAAAACAACGTGGCATAAGGAATATCATTTTATCTGCCTTTTCTTTCTCCTTAAGTTTGTCATGTCTCAACAATCCTCTGACACCTTCTCTTCATCCCTCCTCCACTGGCTTTGTCGGTTGGAGTGGGAAGGGAGTGGGGCTTGGCATCCCTCTCTCCTCTCTAGATACCACCGAACTAGTGGTTGTGTACATGTTTGCTTTTTGTCTTATATTTGTAGTAGTGGATTTTTGTTTAGGAGGACCCGACGACTCAACAACGACTTCACCCTTCTCCTTGCGACTGTTGTCGTCCTTGTTGTCAACCAATGAGAGGTTGATTTCGAGGTTCCTCCAAAAATAACCTCTAGGATCTCACCATATCAGTTTTATGGGTGATTCCCTTCTTTCTTGTTCCAATAAATCTTTGCTTTTATCTGTCTTGCTCGACGGTTGTTGTCTCCAAAATCAGTCCATCCCCATAATCAAACCCAAGAGCTTCACTATTGTTCCCTTCGGTTTTGGGGAAGAGACTTTGAGAGAGGAGCACATGTCTTTGTCGTTCTTCTTGGCTCCTCTCGGCTCATCTTCTAAAGATGCTTTACCTGTTGTGCTATTGCTTTGGACAATGGCCTTTTTCTGCTAGAGGCATTTTAGGGTTTATTGGCTTAGCTATCGGGCCTTGGTGAGTTGTAGTTGGCCGTGGTGGTGTGATCTCGGCAATCTTTTCCTCATCCGACGTCCAAGTCGATCCCGAAAGAATCGAGGTTACACAATGAGTGTCTCCTACATGTATTTTTGGTTGGCTTCACTACTGGTGTCTTGGTTTTTTTCGTTGCCATTTCAATCTCAAAAGCATTGAGTTCTTTAGATTGTTCTGGCTTCAGTGTACTTCTCCTCATGTTTGGAGGAATCAAATCCTTCTTCCTCGTAGTGTCGGTGGGGACCTTGACTAGAGCACAAGAGTGCTCGATGGTCGGTGATGAGGCTTCGTGGCGGACCTAGGCACGACAGAGCGCGTCGACGTGGCAGCCAAAGATGCGTTGTTCAACGCGTGTAGTTCCTCGCTATGCATTGGCTAAGGGCATGGTTGTAATTCTACTTTTATGTGGGGCCCATTATTAACTTGTGATGTATATCTGGAGCCTTCGTCCTCCACTGGATAATAATAGTATCAGGCTTATGGTCTGTTTGTACAAAAAGAAAAAAACACCATTTTACATATCTGATATTTTTTCGAGGCAGAACAGTAGGTTTCCCCACTGCAAATTTACATACAGTATCTGGTATCCAAGCTACTCGTGCGTCGATAGTGATCCATGTAGCGTATATATATGGAGTAGCACAACGGCTGCACGTGCAAATCATTTGTGTGTCGATCAGTCACTGAATACTGAACGGAGGAAGTATATGATACTCCATCTTTTCTGAAATACCCTGCATTCTGGGTTTAGTTAAAGTCAAACTTTATAAAATTTGGTAGAATATATAGAAAAACTACAAACATTTATAGCACCGAGTGTATATATTATGAAAATATATCTTATGACGATTCTAATAGTGCTTATGTTGTATTATATGTGTATATAATTTTTTAATATATTTGGCCAAACTTTATAAATCTTGACTAAACCCAGAATGCATTCATGACAGAGAAAGTAGTATGTCCCAGCCTAGCTAGCGATCAATCAAGTGTCTTATTAGTGGGGACATCAATGTGCACCATGAAGCGAGGTAGTAATCAGCACGCATGCATGGCGGAGTAACGTGCGCACGCCCGTGTGTCTTCGAGAAACGTACGCGCGCCTCCTCCACTTCGCCTCCACGCATGCCCGTACCAGGTATGCAGAACACGCACACGGCCTTGCCCATACTAGCATCTCTCGCACCAGTCCAACGATATCGATGGCTCCCGTCGTAAAGCCCGTCGCCCTCGCCCTGCTCGTGCTCGCCGTGGCGTCGACCGGCCCCGCAGGCTGTCTCGTCGCCTCGCCAGCCACCCCCGTCGACGCCGCTGGCGCCCCGGCGGCGGCGGCAGCTCCGGCGGCGCCGCTCCTCGCCCGCCTCCACCTCGCGTTCTCGGCCATTGCCGCGGACGGCGGCGGCGAAGGGCAGCAGCAGGGCGAGGGCGGCGGGTGGATGATGGAGTGCCTCGGCGCGGTGACGGAGCTGCGTTCCTGCACCAACGAGATCGTGCTCTTCTTCATCAACGGCGAGTCCTGGCTGGGCCGCGACTGCTGCGTCGCCATCCGCGTCGTCACGCGCCACTGCTGGCCCTCCATTCTCGCCTCCGTCGGGTTCACCGCCGAGGAGGCCGACGTCTTGCGCGGATTCTGCGACGCCGAGGCCGGCGGCGCACCCGCTGCTACTACTCCCCCGCCGCCCGCTCCCCTGGCGCTGGCGCCGGCGCCGGACGCGCATACATGATCTAGCTAGCGCGCGCATATATTGTACGTGTACTGTACTGCATGCGCACACGTACGCAAATGTAACACGACCGGAAATAAACTAGCATGCAAAAATAAACTAGCATGCATATGATGCGTACTTTCACTTGTTTGCTTTTGGTGAACTAAAGTCCATTTGAAATTGAGTTTTCTTGCAAAAATTGAAGCTGAGTTCCAGCTGCAACTAATTTTGATTCAAATTTGGGTTCGTTGATGCAGCGCACTTGAAGAAGAATGTGCACGGGATGACTGGATTTTCGTTTTGAGATGGTGGCAGGAAACTTATGCGCGTGTGCATCATGAGGTTTCCTTGGTAGTAACATTTTGAAGAATTATTTGTTACTTGAATATATGTATCTCCACTATATACTATTTCAAGTCGAGAAACTTAGCTATATGGATGGGCTTGCTGCGCCAGTAGCCGGTTGGCCCATCCATCTGGGCACACTGGGCCTAGACATTGAGACAATACAAGGCCATGCTGCCACCCTAAAAGATTTACCACCAAATTAGGAAACCAAAGTCAAATCTACAGGCGAGTGAAACAAAAAAAATACAGTTTATTAAAAGTAATAATATTCACGGCTGGTTATTTTTTGCTTCTATGCATACATCAAAAATTAAAATTTTCTTGGATTTAGTTTGTATGTTTTGGAGTCACATTTTTTTTTCTAAATAACTTCCATGTGTTGGTAACATGGTACAAATTAGGTGCTTGTAGCACAAGAAGTCTCGACATTGATTCCGCACTAAAGTTGTGTTGTAGGACAAAGTATTACTTAGGGTGTTCCTACATGTGTTGTGTCGCACCCAACCGTGGAGGCTTAATTGAGTTGGCCCGTTACCGGGCATGTTTAAAGATGTTAAACCGTGTAGGATGTTTATCATTATTAAGCACACTACAAATGGTGTTTATACTAAAGTAACATGTCAAGTGAATACAAATGTTTTTTGAAATATGTTTAATTACTTATGAAAATATTTATGAATGGCATATAGAACGTTCATGTATCTACATTATAGGTTCAAGTAACTACTGAATTTTGTTTCCACAAATGGCGTTCCACTATAAATATCTATGTATGCCAAATCAAATTTTCATGAGTGTTGAATACAAAGTTTTCACTCAACTTACAGAAATGGTTAGGAATAGCTGAAAAGTGGTTTGCATATTTTTCAATATAGTTCACTATTTATGAAACATGTTCATGTATTTTCTGAAATATTCAGGTAACGTTGGTAAACGTTGTCTACTTTCTGTAAGAAAAATTAATTAACTCCCTTGTGCCAATTTCATTTATTAAAACAAAAATTATAGATGAAACAATAAGATACCTAAAGTGTAAAATGATACATGAAATTTTTAGCTTCCATTAGTGGATTATGTATCGTAAATAAAAATGCGTCAAGATGGAAAATGTGAACGGTATAAAAGACAAAAAGAAACAATGATCAAAAAATAGATTTATTTAACAAAAGATGTAATATATGAAAATGAAAATGGACAAGAAACAAAATGTAAAACGAGAAAACACAATAAAGATAAAATAAATTAGATATACAACTACTAGCTGAGTGACTGAGTGCCTTTTGCTCACTTTGACATGTAATAAACGAGACTTTTTTTTTGGATAATTTGGGCCGTTTTATTTGCTCTTTTCTATTTATAAGTCACACCTCAGAGAAGAGGCATGGAGAAAATATGTCACATGTTGATGCGCCTATAATAAAGACAATACCTCGTGTAATGTTCAACGAATTTTGGTTAGATAAGAACATCAATAAAAGAAATACATAATTATATCTTAATTTGGGACACTCGATTTTTAAGCTACCCTATCATATTTTGTATTATTTTTTTATAAATAATGATAATAAAAAGAGAATCATATTAAATGATGGAACGTAGAGCCGTGGCATATAAACCTATGCGGAAAAAGTGGACACCGTCGAGGCGCCAGTATGATGCGCATGAGTGCTTACGCAAGTACCCACTCATGGAGGTTCTCTCTTTCTATTATTCATCTCAAGAAACAAAGATATTTACATAAGTTTCTTGACCGATACAAGATGTGGATGCAATATGCTGCAACATGAATTTGTAATACTACTTTTAATTTTACTTTTCAATGATACATCTATTTTAGGGCCATAACGAGTCTCCCTTTGGTGTTTCAAAGCATATAATTTTCACATGGCAAAACCATAAGAATCAAAAAGTAAATCTTGTGTTCGAACACAAGACAAAATATGGCTTGTCGACTTTGCAGAAACATCAAATATGTCATAACTATATGTTAAAATCTTCCTGTTAGCATTCTGCTCACTATGATTTTAGTTAGTTCTATGGATACTATTTGTCTCCTTCATTTTAGCATGTGATTATGATACATGCTTGTGGGTATTTGTGTATGTTGTGCATGTGTGCATTTGAAAGGCACACAGGTGCCTTTTCATGTTAGTTTTCTCTTTCTAATATTTTTCTCAAGAAAGAAATATGTTGACATAAATTCCTTCGCCCGCATAAGATGTGCACGCAAAATGCTGCAAGCATTGATTTCTAATACTACTTCTATTTTTTTTGCTTGTAGTCATACATCCATGCCGGTGCTATGCCGAGTCATTCCTTCTTTGTTGGTGTTTCGGGACACAAAATTTTCATATCAGAAACCCATAAGAATTAACAAGAAAATCACGCGATTGAAACAAAATCCTAAATACGTTTCATTGACTCTAAAAATATATATCAAATCTGTCCATGTGACAACATGTGCAACCTTGGTGGGAGAACCAATTTTTTTGTAGGGTGCAGTGGACAAATGTCAAAAATATATGTTCAAATTTTGATGTCAGCATTTATATACATATGATACATTTAGTATGATTTTAGTAAGTTTTATGAATTGATCATTGGTGTCACCAAATTTAGTGTGTGATTTAATTAAGAGACACACTCACACATTGTAGTCACTCTTAACTGTAATCTAGTTGAAACAACATGTGATATGTAGAAGTAAGGAACCATAGTCGCATGTAAATAAATTTTGTAGCAAATTATGTGTGGTAAGTCATGGCTTAAACACTCTAGAACAAATGCAAAAAAGAAAGAGAAAGAACAAGAAAAGGCCACCCCTCAAAATAGGATTTCGCCCCACTATATTATTATAGCAATCACACAGATGCAAGAATTCGATCCAAATGAAATGTTGGGGCAGCAACACAAACATTCCCAAAATGAAAATAAATGGAAACAATGGCGAATCAATGGCACAATGATGACCCGCAATCGTTGCGCCCTCCAACTTTGGCCCACCACGCTTCGAGCACCTCTGAAGCGCCCCGCGCCAAGCAGCACCTACATACCGTCGACATGTCGTTGCTACCGAACCACATGTCCTAGGGTTTTCCCTGGCACACAGAGTATAGTGGGCATGGGATTCCCACGACGCCCTCCAAGAAGGTATGGTGCCACTAGACAACGGCACCACGTCAGAGTCAGACTAGCTAACAAGGATTTCTCCCGACTTGCCCACAAAATAACCCTGGTGCCTCGGAGCGCCACCATCCAACTTCTCTGTAACACCCTCAGAATCGACCTTATGTAGGTTCCAGCGATTCCCGCTAAACCCGCATAGAAACGATTCAAAGGTGCCCACCAGGCACTTTCGTGCGGGTGGAAAACGAAGTAATACCATTACACAATAGTCCACGATGGAACCCACAGAACAGATATATACAATAACGACTCAAAGAGTCAAGAATACAGATATTCAGTACAAAGATCCAAATCACCTTGAAAACAATACAGCGCCCGAGTACGGACAAAATGCAAATTGGGCTAAGAGCCCTGAAGAATAACCAATGGCGTCCATAACCCTGCCCAGGCCAAGCCGGAAGGGTAACCCTGCTAACGACGTCGATCTCAAAACCTGCTTAAACAAAAGGGGTGCCGATAAAGGGCAAAGGAAAAAGAGAGCGGTCAGTACTGAGGCCAGTACACGGCGAGACTAGAATTCGGCGGTCCTCGCCTACATAGGTATGGTGGACTGAAGCGGCAGCGCAACATGCACTAAACAACCTATAAAGACTCAATACAACTGGCGGCTATCAGATAGGGATAAGAAAAACCTACTCGGATCCAACCTGATTCTAACACCAAACATACCCATCCTGGTATTCCCCCTCGATACCAACCGAGAAAGTCAACCGAGGAACTCACACCGTTGGCAGTTTTATTCATTTCGTTATAGTTGCAGCAATTATTAGTCAGATATAGATAGCATGAGTCATCCTGATATAATAAGCAGTGGGCAGTTTTAGTTAACCATTCCGTTGTAGTTGTAGTACTTACTAGTCAGATACATATAGGTGAGGCATCCCAAAAACCAGCAGTTGTTAGTACTTTTATTTAGCCATTCCGTTGTAGTTGCAATACTTACTAGTCAGATACAATGGGAATCAGGTGATAACCCAAACAAGCAATTGTTGGCACTTTTATTTAGCCATTCCATTATAGTGAAGCTGATTACTAGTCATTATAAAGCCAAATTTATAGTACTACTTTAGTTATAGCTGTCTATGATCGAGATACTGTGCTCAAAGTCGTCCATAACCGCGGACACGGCTTTCAGAAAGTTTTACCCTGCAGGGGGGCACAAATAGCAACACACGCACGATCAACTTCGAGAAAAACCAAATAAAACCCAACGAGGCATCACGACAGAGCAATTGCAAGATTCATATAAATTTCAGGGGGCCACCCCACCAATCTACCCGCGACGAAGTTGACCGGCTCCGAAACGGACCCAGAGGTTTATGCCAATGGCTGTAAACGACTAGGAACCCGAAAGTGTGATTGGGCTTGTCGATACCGCGGAAACATTCCACTTACCTAAACAGTACAGACGCTCCACGCGCAATCGTAAATAAAGCAGTAAAGCATGGCATAAGTACATGATAGTAATAAAGCCCCAAACTACTTTGTGGCCCCAAGAAATAAATATGACTCAAACTCTGGCTAGGGGGATTCATGGTCCCACATGCGGATAGCGCGAATATTCAAAGAACAGGTATCAAGTACTCGGGGTCCTACGGGACACAAGTGGACGGTTAAAAACCAAATAACATCTATTGCCCACCTGTGCCTCTGCATTATTTACCTACTTCAATTTTAGTTATTAAACGGTAATTAAAGTTATAATCATCTCCAACAATAAACATAAGGCATTACTCCAACAGCTATGGAACATCGACGGCGCGACGCAACACCTGCACAAGAAACTACGACTCGCAGGGCTGACTATCTACCAAACAACATGTAATAGGATGTGTCTAAGGCAATTGAATGGCTGCAAGGGATATCACGGGTACGAAAACTAGAGCACCGCAACACAGATAGCAATAGATCAACAAGAGGAAATAAAGACTATAAATGTAAAATAGGTAGAAAGGGGGAGAATGCTCGCCTGAAAACATTGCTGAAGGTTTATCCGAAGATCGGGTCGACTCTCGCATCAACTCATCGGCCTAATCCGTGAAGAAGCAAAGCACTAGAAGAAACACCGGATGCACTATTTAATACTACGACAAAAGATCGGCATGATACATGTATGATATATGACATGGCAAATGTGCGATGCAACTAGGCCACATTAAGCGGAACCGGGGTCCCGGCAATTAATTATTAAGTTCATGTTGTTTAGGTACCCCGCAATTTAAATGTTGTCTTAACAAGGCAAAACATAGTATCGGTTCACTACACAAATTTAAATGGGGCCAAAATAAGACTAGAAAAACCCGCATATGGTCCACATATTTAATTATGAGGCGAATCGACATAAGGCCCCCAAACCACATGATATGAGTGCAAGCATGTTCAATTAAATGCAACAAGTAGGTATCATATATTATAAAATAGTGGGTCGGGATCGGGGTCACACATGGGGATCTCGACGATCTTGGAGGTTCACCGAAGGGGCTTGGTTCGGTCTTCGGAAAGGTCTTCGGGTCCGAGGAACGGTCTTCGGTCGACAACAACGATCTTGGACCGGTGCCGAGAGTTTCCAGCGGCATCATGTACATTCTCTGAAATCATTGTCATCGAGTCGGTCTTATCGATGAGGGGATCTCGACGCCTTATAAGCGTTACCCGTGGATAGTCGTCCTTGGCATCGAAGATGTTTTCGCGTCAGTCTTGCATTCCACAGTGCACCAGGGTGGCGTCGCGATTACAGGAGCACCTCCACTTAACTCAACACGAGATCTGCAAACAGAAGCTACTGTCGGTATATCCATGAGACAAACAACGCGGCCTCTGCAGAAAAGGAGGTTCCTTGGAAACATACGCGACAAGGGCGGGGAGTCGTACAGGTACAACCCGGGGCAGAGATGAGTGGAGGCTGGCGGCGAGCATGGGCAGAGAAGGCCCGACGGCAGTGCTCAAGGCCGAAGCGGAGGGTAGACCCAGGTGGCCGGCGGTGGCCTGCAGTCGCACAACGCATGGGAGGGGGGAGGCCATGGAGGGGTGCCTGCACGGGAAGGCGAGAGCCGTGGCGATGGGGTCGACAGGGAGCAGGAGCGGGCATGGCGGCTGTTGGGGGATGGAACCGAGCGACGCCCGCAGAGGGTGTTGGAGCGAGGGCGTCGTGCGGCCGGTCGCTGGAGGAAGGAGGTGAGGGTCGACGGCGGCCAGGGAGAGAGCGCCACGGGGAAGGCGATCTCGGGGATGGAGGCGACGGCGGCCGACGCGATGACACGGGGAAGAGGCCGGTGGCGGGCGAGCTCGAGGAGCAGGAACGGCCCCGGCGGCGCTCGACGGAAGCGAGGGCGGCCAGGCGGGGTTGCAGAAGGGACGACAGAGGCACGGTCACGCGGCCACGCGCGGGAGAGAAGAGGCACATCGGCCAGCGTGGGACGCGAGCGAGAGGAGAGGCGGGACCAGGGGAACCTGGCGGCGGCGGTTGCGGGCTCGGGAGAAGCTCGCGAGGAGAGGGAGATGGGCGACGAAGCTTGCGGGGGCGCTGGCGGCGGGGATCTGAGGCGAGAGGAAGGTGCGAGAAACGGGCAAGGCGGGATGAGGAAGGAGGGCCGACATGTTGGAGATATGCCCTAGAGGCAATAATAAATATAGTTATTATTATATCTTTGTGTTTATGATAAATGTTTATATTCATGCTATAATAGTATTAACAAGGAAACATTAATACTTGTGTGAATTGTAAACTTAAATTGAAGTCCCTAGTATAGCCTCTATACTTCACTAGCTTGTTGGTTAATAGATGATTGTGGTTTCCCTATCATGAACATTGAGATGTTATTAACAACAAGATCATATCGTTAGGAGAATGATATGGTGGACATACTCCTATAGATAAGCGTAGCATAAAGATCAAGTCATTTCAATAGTTCAATTGCTATATGCTTTCTGATACATAGTAACCTAATTCCTTCGACCATGAGATCATGCATATCACCTTTACTGGATGGATGCTTTGATGTCATCAAACACCACACCGTAACAGGGTGGCTATAAAGGTGGTATTGAGTGTTCGGAAAGCATTGGTTGAAACACATGGATCAAGAGTGGGATTTGTCCATCCATATGACGGATAGATATTCTCTGGGCCCTCTCGGTGAAATGTCATCCAATTAGCTTGCAAGCATGTGACTGGGTCACAAGGGATCACATATCACGGGAACGAGAAAAGAGTACTTATCAGTAACGAGGTTGAACTAGGTATGCAGAGATACCGAAGATCATAACCTCGGATAAGTAACATATCGTGAGACAAAGGGAAATTGGTATCGTATGTAAGTGGTTCATTCGATCGCAAAGTAATCGTAGAAATATGTGGGAGCCATATGAATTTCCAGATTCCTCTATTGGTTATTGTTCGGAGAAGTGTCTCGATCATGTCCGCATAATTCACGAACCGTAGGGAGACACACTTAAGGATTCGACGTTGTTTGAGTAGTTATGGTATTATGAGAAAGAGACCGAATGTTGTTCGGAGTCTCGGATGGGATCCGGGATATCACGAGGTGATCCGGAATGGTCCGGAGAATAAGATTCATATAAGGAAAGTCCCGTTTCGGAGTTGGGGAATGGTTCCGGTGTTTTCATCGGGAACATTCTAGAAGGTCCCGGAATGTCCGGCACTCCGGAGGGGGAAGGGTACATGAGTGTGTCATTACATATTGGAATGATTGCATCATGTACTAAGTATTCTTGCTGTCCCAAATAAAGGATTTATTTAAATCCTAAATTGAAAAGTCAAACGGCTAGTTTGAAAGTCAAACGGCAGTTTTGGGAAGTGGGAAAAGAGGAGGAGAGGTGGAGGCCGAGTTGGAGGAGGGTTCCTCCCCTTGGCCGGCGCACCTCCCTAGGCCGAGTTGGGGAGGAACTCCTCCCCTTGGCCGGCCAGCCCTCCCACCTATATAAGGAGGGGCAGGGCTCCCCTCCTAAAACACACAAGTTTCCTATCCTCTAAACTAAACCCTAGATCTAGACCCCGGTTTAGAGCTATTCGGTTTAGAGCCTTCTAATTGGTTTAGAGCCCTCTAATTGGTGTGTCTAATTACTAGACCACTAATAGCCTCTCTCATAAGCTCCACCATACTCGCACCGGCTTAAGGCGAAGCCCTGCGGGATCTCCCCTCTACCTCCGGTACCACGCCGTTGTGCTGCCGGAATCGCGAGGAGAGTGCTACAACCTCCGCTGCCTGCTGGAACAAGGGAGAGGAAGGTCTTCGTCGAGTACCGAACGTGTGACCGACTGCGGGAGCGCTGCTGGAACGTGGCGCTGGAAGGATCGTCTACGCGATCTTGAGATCGGAAAGAGTACGACTACATCACCCACGAGAATCTGCTCTCGTTAAACACTTTGGAATCTTCGAGGGTGAGTTATTCCATCGACTCGTTGCTACAATCTAGTAGATAGATCTTGGCTTGTTTGTTTGTATGCGATAGAAAATTTTTGTTTTCCATGCTGCGAACCCCTACACGACACGGGGTCGAGAATCCCGTTAGGGGAGCGGGGGGTGAGGAGGTGGGGCCGCGCTCGCGTGGGGTGGGCATGTCAGTCAGGGAGGGCCGGGCAGTGTGGTGTGTGCATGCGCACTGCAGCGCAGGGGTATGATCAACGCTGAGTGCGGCGGCGGCAGATGGATGGAGTAGATAGGTTTGGGGCTAGGGTTTCTAGGGACTAGTAGGTTTAGGGTTTGGTCCAACCGGTTGGGCCTTTGGGCCTGGCCGGTTTAGATATAGGTTTTAATATTTATTTAAAACATTTTATTTTGTTTTCTTTGTTTCGTTTAAATCATTTTGTAACTAGTTTTACACGATCGAAATAGTAAGAAAATATAATTTGAATAAAAGAGGAGATGTAATGTCGAAAACAATATAGGGTTTTATAAAATAGTTTTGAGACAAAATATGCATGATGATGTGATGATGATGCACAAAATAAAAACAACAACGATTTTCTACTAGTGATTTTACCCGGAGTGCTACAATTCGACACCACTAACAATGGATCTCGCCCTCGAGATCCGCCTCATGGTACGGGGAAGAAAGCCGACGGTCTGAATCCTCTCGCTTCGTGTAGATCTTCACGACACCGCTAACAAAGATTCCTTCTCCACCTTGAAATCGGCGACACCACTAACAAGGGGTGTTGCTCACGTTCGTCGAGAGAACACTCCGGAGAGACAAGGACGAAGGTAAAGGTATCATGAGGTAAGGCCACCTCTAACTTCTATGGAAGTAGTAAAATTGCTTGACCCACCGATTCAATGCACAAGAGCGAATGATAAGAGTAGTCGGATGGTGATCAGTCCATCGCGCACCCAAAGCATTACTCTGCACACGAATGGTAAAATCATGCAACCAACTCTCAGAATTCAGACTGAAGATCTCGACAAGCGAGGTTTGGAAACAAATGAGCGATGGAGATTCTCATCAGATCTGATGTAGATGACTTCGTCGTGTCGGAAATCACCGGAAGATACAAAGAAAAAATTTAGTGAATTTTTGGTCCACTGAATGATACAACACATGAAAGATTCATCAGATGGCATGAAGTCCGAATGTCAAAGCACCGTTACAAGGAGGAAGCGAAACCCTGAAGGTACGACAGAAACCCAACCACGAGAAATTCTAGACTCGAAGAAAAGATAAGAGGTAGATTCAAAAATCGCAAAGGTAAGATAAGAATAGCAGAGGGGTAAGGAGTAAAAGTAGACCAAATCAGATCTATCCAACCAATTTTTTAAAAATAGTTTTGACACCCTACAACGTCTGTTAGCTAGGTCATCCTACAGGCTGGACCAGTGGGGTATTGTAACTGCTGAGCTCTGATACCACTCTGTAACACCCTCAGAATCGACCCTATGTAGGTTCCAGCGATTCCCGCCAAACCCGCATAGAAACGATTCAAAGGTGCCCACCAGGCACTTTCGTGCGGGTGGAAAACGAAGTAATACCATTACACAATAGTCCATGATGGAACCCACATAACAGATATATACAACAATGACTCAAAGAGTCAAGAATACAGATATTCAGTACAAAGATCCAAATCACCTTGAAAACAATACAGCGCCCGAGTACGGACAAGATGCAAATTGGGCTAAGAGCCCTGAAAAATAACCAATGGCGTCCATAACCCTGCCCAGGCCAAGCCGGAAGGGTAACCCTGCTAACGACGTCGATCTCAAAACCTGCTTAAACAAAAGGGGTGCCGACAAAGGGCAAAGGAAAAAGAGAGCGGTCAGTACTGAGGCCAGTACACGGCGAGACTAGAATTCGGCGGTCCTCGCCTACATAGGTATGGTGGACTGAAGCGGCAGCGCAACATGCACTAAACAACCTATAGAGACTCAATACAACTGGCGGCTATCAGATAGGGATAAGAAAAACCTACTCGTATCCAACCTGATTCTAACACCAAACATACCCATCCTGGTATTCCCCCTCGATACCAACCGAGGAAGTCAACCGAGGAACTCACACCATTGGCAGTTTTATTCATTTCGTTATAGTTGCGGCAATTACTAGTCAGATATAGATAGCATGAGTCATCCTGATATAATAAGCAGTGGGCAGTTTTAGTTAACCATTCCGTTGTAGTTGTAGTACTTACTAGTCAGATACATATAGGTGAGGCATCCCAAAAACCAGCAGTTGTTAGTACTTTTATTTAGCCATTCCATTGTAGTTGCAATACTTACTAGTCAGATACAATGAGAATCAGGTGATAACCCAAACAAGCAATTGTTGGCACTTTTATTTAGCCATTCCATTATAGTGAAGCTGATTACTAGTCATTATAAAGTCAAATTTATAGTACTACTTTAGTTATAGTTGTCTATGATCGAGATACTGTGCTCAAAGTCGTCCATAACCGCGGACACGGCTTTCAGAAAGTTTTACCCTGCAGGAGGGCACAAATAGCAACACACGCACGATCAACTTCGAGAAAAACCAAATAAAACCCAACGAGGCATCACGACAGAGCAATTGCAAGATTCATATAAATTTCAGGGGGCCACCCCACCAATCTACCCGCGACGAAGTTGGCCGGCTCCGAAACGGACCCAGAGGTTTATGCCAATGGCTGTAAACGATTAGGAACCCGAAAGTGTGACTGGGCTTGTCGATACCGCGGAAACATTCCACTTACCTAAACAGTACAGGCGCTCCACGCGCAATCGTAAATAAAGCAGTAAAGCATGGCATAAGTACAGGATAGTAATAAAGTCCCAAACTACTTTGTGGCCCCAAGAAATAAATATGACTCAAACTCTGGCTAGGGGGATTCATGGTCCCACATGCGGATAGCGCGAATATTCAAAAAACAGGTATCAAGTACTCGGGGTCCTACGGGACACAAGTGGACGGTTAAAAACCAAATAACATCTATTGCCCACCTGTGCCTCTGCATTATTTACCTACTTCAATTTTAGTTATTAAACGGTAATTAAAGTTATAATCATCTCCAACAATAAACATAAGGCATTACTCCAACAGCTATGGAACATCGACGGTGTGACGCAACACCTGCACAAGAAACTACGACTCGCAGGGCTGACTATCTACCAAACAACATGTAATAGGATGTGTCTAAGGCAATTGAATGGCTGCAAGGGATATCACGGGTACGAAAACTAGAGCACCGCAACACAGATAGCAATAGATCAACAAGAGGAAATAAAGACTATAAATGTAAAATAGGTAGAAAGGGGGAGAATGCTCGCCTGAAAACATTGCTGAAGGTTTATCCGAAGATCGGGTCGACTCTCGCATCAACTCATCGGTCTAATCCGTGAAGAAGCAAAGCACTAGAAGAAACACCGGATGCACTATTTAATACTACGACAAAAGATCGGCATGATACATGTATGATATATGACATGGCAAATGTGCGATGCAACTAGGCCACATTAAGCGGAACCGGGGTCCCGGCAATTAATTATTAAGTTCATGTTGTTTAGATACCCCGCAATTTAAATGTTGTCTTAACAAGGCAAAACATAGTATCGGTTCACTACACAAATTTAAATGGGGCCAAAATAAGACTAGAAAAACCCGCATATGGTCCACATATTTAATTATGAGGCGAATCGACATAAGGCCCCCAAACCACATGATATGAGTGCAAGCATGTTCAATTAAATGCAACAAGTAGGTATCATATATTATAAAATAGTGGGTCGGGATTGGGGTCACACATGGGGATCTCGACGATCTTGGAGGTTCACCGAAGGGGCTTGGTTCGGTCTTCGGAAAGGTCTTCGGGTCCGAGGAACGGTCTTCGGTCGACAACAACGATCTTGGACCGGTGCCGAGAGTTTCCAGCGGCATCATGTACATTCTCTGAAATCATTGTCATCGAGTCGGTCTTGTCGATGAGGGGATCTCGACGCCTTATAAGCGTTACCCGTGGATAGTCGTCCTTGGCATCGAAGATGTTTTGGCGTCAGTCTTGCATTCCACAGTGCACCAGGGTGGCGTCGCGATTACAGGAGCACCTCCACTTAACTCAACACGAGATCTGCAAACAGAAGCTACTGTCGGTATATCCATGAGACAAACAACGCGGCCTCTGCAGAAAAGGAGTTTCCTTGGAAACGTACGCGACAAGGGCGGGGAGTCATACAGGTACAACCCGGGGCAGAGATGAGTGGAGGCTGGCGGCGAGCATGGGCAGAGAAGGCCCGACGGCGGTGCTCAAGGCCGAAGCGGATGGTAGACCCAGGCGGCCGGCGGTGGCCTGCAGTCGCACAACGCATGGGAGGGGGGAGGCCATGGAGGGGTGCCTGCACGGGAAGGCGAGAGCCGTGGCGATGGGGTCGACAGGGAGCAGGAGCGGGCATGGCGGCTGTTGGGGGATGGAACCGAGCAACGCCCGCAGAGGGTGTTGGAGCGAGGGCGTCGTGCGGCCGGTCGCTGGAGGAAGGAGGTGAGGGTCGACGGCGGCCAGGGAGAGAGCGCCACGGGGAAGGCAATCTCGGGGATGGAGGCGACGGCGGCCGACGCGATGACACGGGGAAGAGGCCGGTGGCGGGCGAGCTCGAGGAGCAGGAACGACCCCGACGGCGCTCGACGGAAGCGAGGGCGGCCAGGCGGGGTTGCAGAAGGGATGACGGAGGCACGGTCACGCGGCCATGCGCGGGAGAGAAGAGGCACATCGGCCAGCGTGGGACGCGAGCGAGAGGAGAGGCGGGACCAGGGGAACCTGGCGGCGGCGGTTGCAGGCTCGGGAGAAGCTCGCGAGGAGAGGGAGATGGGCGACGAAGCTTGCGGGGGCGCTGGCGGCGGGGATCTGAGGCGAGAGGAAGGTGCGAGAAACGGGCGAGGCGGGATGAGGAAGGGGGGCCGACGCGGGGTCGAGAATCCCGTGAGGGGAGCGGGGGGGTGAGGAGGTGGGGCCGCGCTCGCGTGGGATGGGCGTGTCAGTCAGGGAGGGCCGGGCAGTGTGGTGTGTGCATGCGCACTGCAGCGCGGGGGTATGAGCAACGCTGAGTGCGGCGGCGGCAGATGGATGGAGTAGATAGGTTTGGGGCTAGGGTTTCTAGGGACTAGTAGGTTTAGGGTTTGGTCCAACCGGTTGGGCCTTTGGGCCTGGCCGGTTTAGATATAGGTTTTAATATTTATTTAAAACATTTTATTTTGTTTTCTTTGTTTCGTTTAAATCATTTTGTAACTAGTTTTACACGATTGAAATAGTAAGAAAATATAATTTGAATAAAAGAGGAGATGTAATGTCGAAAACAATATAGGGTTTTATAAAATAGTTTTGAGACAAAATATGCATGATGATGTGATGATGATACACAAAATAAAAACAACAGCGATTTTCTAGTAGTGATTTTACCCGGAGTGCTACATTCTCCGACCATGAGCTTTCGCCACCACGATCTTAAGTTACCGTCACTTGTCTCTTCGTGAAGTTTGGTGTACGGCCTGCAAAACGGAGGCAGGCGACATCGCTCGGGTTGAGGGACAGCAGCCTCGCAGCCCCGTGGGAGGAACCCACCTCCACCGCCAAGAAGCGGTCATCGACCAGACTAGGCAGCAAGGGCACACCAGTCCCTCTCGGGCCCGGCCGAGCCTCGAGGGCCTGTTAAGTCCTGCCATCCTGCTGCAATGGGAAGGCCGCCCCACCGCGTCCCCAACCTAGTCTAGTCGCCGCCACCACCAAGAGGAAGCCCGGTAGCTGCAGCGCCTTGGCCCTCACGAGCCCATCTGAGGCCCACCCGAGCCCATCTGGGGCTCGAGCTGCCCAGACCATGACCGGGACGGACACCTCCGCAGCTACGGAGCCCCATCGTGATACATCGCCGCCACTAGCTCCACCCGGATGTGCTGGACCATCATCTCCCGAGAAGCACCGCCGCCAAGGAGCGTTGGGGCCCCGACCTCAACTCCAGGGCGCGGGGAAAGGCTGGTCGCCGCCGCCGGCGTTGCCCAGGCTTCGCCCGGTGGCGGCGAAGGCGGGAGGGAGGGGAGGTGGGGGAGAGGTGGGTGGAGAGGGGTTGCGTTGCCATCTCCCTCGGGGGGGGGGGGGTTCTTTTTGCTAAGCCAGGTCGGTTGCCTCATCGCAGAAATCAAACTTCAAAAGGCCACCCCTTCCCCTCCCAAGAAAAAGTAGACACCCCTGAGGGGCCAACACATGTACGGATGGCACCCGCCGGGTATGGCACCTCCATACCCTCCTCCACCACCTCTCCCCGCCACCACCACCCGCCTCCATACCCGCCGTCGGGTCCAGGTCTCCACCAGACCCGCCACCCGGTGGGTACCGGTACCCACGACTCGATGGGTACCCGCTACATGTAAAATTGACCAAAATTTTACAGCAAATATCATCTAGATTTGAACAAAATTTTACAGCTAATACCAACAGTTCAATGCCTCGCTGGAGCGGTGGCGGGCGTGTGGGCGGCGCGCCTCGCTGGAGCTGTTCGTCCCCGGAGTCGCCGCCATCCTCAAGGTTCACTGGCTCGGCCTCCATGGCGCTCCTCGACTGCAGGGAGGATTGCGGCGCGGGAGAGGAAGAGGAGAGGAAGGCAGGGTGGCTGCGGGGTGTGAGCGACGGGCTAGTGCGGCCGTGCAACTGCGAGGAGGCTTGCGGCCGCGACTGGAAGGCGAGGTACGGCCGGTGCGACGAGGTGCGGCCGCCACTGGGAGGCGAGGTGCGTGCCGCATGCATATGGGGTTGGGGATTGCGGCATGGGGGTGGGAATACGGGAGGGGTCGGGAGGCCTGGGAGGCTCGGGGACTCGGGGTCGGGCCACTCGACCAGGGTTAGGGTTTGCCATGCACACTTACATGTGGGGCCTACATAGAGTTGACCGGTCTGCGGGTTAAAGGGTATGGGTTTAGGACCTCCAGACCCGCACCCGCTAGACCCGATGGTTCTAGATATTTATCACTAAGTAGACCCATGGGTTTAATTTTTAACCAAACCCTCCTCCATTTGATGCGGGTACCCATCTGGTTAGGGGGTGACGGGTACCCATTGCCATCCATAAACACATGGGATGCGCATAAGTGCTTTTTCAGGTGAATGCTTGTGAATTCTTTTCTTCGGATATTTCTCTTGAAAAAGAATTATGTTGACACAAGTTTCCTAGGTTTGGGCGCAATAGCAATATGCTCCAAAACATTATTTTGTAATACAACTTAACTTTTTCCTTGAAGTGGTACATCCGTATTAGTGCGATGCAAGTCTTTCACATTGGTGTTTCCGAAAATAAAAAATTCATATGAGAAAACCATAAGCATCAACAATAAAATACTACTAGTATATTTGAAATTTGGACAAAATCATAAATATGATTCGTGGACTGAGAGCACCAACATATGTCCAACTCTTGATGTTAGCAGGTATACACAGATGATACACTCAGTAAGATTTTAATAAGTTCTTGAAATTGACCACTGGCCTTTCTTTTAATTTTAGCCTGTGATTAAGTGACACTCTAGCGCATAGGTTTGGACTGTTATCTTCTACATACCCTCGGTCTATATTACTGTTTTTAACTTTGTTAGATATGAATATATCTAGTTTAAATAATTAATTAGATACATACGAATCTATTTCCTTAGTTTTAAAATAGATGTAAAAAATTTATCTAAATTTAGATGTATCTATTCACTATTTAGTATATAGATTCATAAATCTTTATTATTAAAAAAAAGTTGGTGATCGTAGGTCGTTCTCAAACATCAAACATTGTAAATATCTGGACAGTTCGACCTGCATCTGATGGCATAGTGAGTCGTCTAACTGGTTGGCTTGGTTAATTACACTTGTCTGCCACCGATAAGTGGACTCCAAGAGGAAAAATGGTAGAAAGGCCTCGACCTAGCGTACAGGGTCCCGCCGCCGCCCCTCCCATCTCGCCCCCAACCCCAGCCGCCCTCCGGCCACCACTACGAGTTGAAGCGCCGTGGTCTGAGATCGCTGTCGACGGGCTGGCGTTGAGGAGGAACTGCTGCAGCCTCTCCACCTTAGCCTCCCTACACCCAAGCCCCTACACTCGCTGGAAGCCGCGCCCGGCGAAGAACTCGGCGACGGGCCGCCGCGGCCCTCCTCTGGCGGAGGGAAAGGGAGTGGAGACGAGAAGCCTCCTCCCAGAAATTAACCCGTTCTCCTTCATCTATCTTCCCATTCCTCCCAGGCTCCGTCCGAATCGCCTCGGACAATAGATGCGCAGCAGAGTCCTTGTCGCTAGGGAAGGACCGAAGGTGCAGCTGAGGCACACCGGGACAGCGCGCTTCGCTGCTTCGTTGATGCGCACCTCCTCCAGCCGATCTCCTGCTTTCGGCTCTCGATCTCTTCGATGTATCTGGCCGGGTCGTTGATTCCCACCTCCTCCAGCGCTCCTTGCCTACCACGATCTCTAGGGCGTCTCGTCGAGGAGCAGATCGGGGAGACGACCACGCTCTGGAATCACTCAGCGCCCCGACCCCGCTCCTCGAGTCGTCCTATGCCGCCCAGACCACCTCGGCCTACATCCCCTTCGTCTCCCTCGCCCGATCTACTGCTCCGCGGTCGTGGAGCATTAGCGCTAGGTCTACGATGGTACTGCATATGAGCGAGCATCACAGGCGGCGGCTGCTGCTGCGACCTTCTCCATTAACAGGTTCTGCCCACTCCACTGCCTCCAGTTCGCCCCCTTTTGCACTGAACACACTAAAATAACTTTTGCACTGAACACACTGAAATATCCCGTTAACTCCATCCTTTGATCTTCAAGGAGAGTGAGGCACAAATATGGATCACCTAGCAGGCTAGCACAGAGCCGCATATTACACCCGGTTACAATTCTTTGCTGAATAAAAAGTTGGTCAGACTTTTCCATACAATTCACTCCAAGGTGCATGTAGTTCTACAACTGTGTCGGCAACTGGACATCACTTTTACATGCCTTGCAAGATGAAGTGATTGAGCTGCGACTCGTTGCTAGAGGTACAGATGTATAATAGTGAAGAGGTAAACCGTAATTGTTTCATTCTATTCTATATTACAATCTTATCATGCGCACTTAGATTATTGGATTGCACTTAGATTATTGGATTATTGGCATGGAGACTGACTTGTTTTTGTTCCGATGAATGTACTACTCAGATTGTGAGATATTTGTTACATGAGTTGTTCTACTGGCATGTTTGATTGCAAAGGCCTTGACCCGTTAGCAGTTAATTAATTTATAGGTTCTGTCTGCAATGTTCTAATTATAAGAAGAGAACTGGCTTACCTGATCAATAGTTTATTTATTTCAAATATATGTGCAGATAAGTATGTATTCATCTGTTTCTTGGCAGAATTTGGAGCTAATTATTTTATGCTTTTAGATCATGAGGGAGTCAATGCTACCTGATTCCATTACATTTTGATTTACATGTTGTTTAATGTTTTTTCTATTCAGAAGGTAATACAATACAAAGGAGAGAAATCAAGGAATCAACACCGCTAGACATGGCTGCTGGAGAGTTATGTTGTAGCAGTATGTGAAATTATTGTCTTTTGTTTCTTTTCTTCTTCCCCTCTCTAATCTATACTATTATTTTGCTTACGGTGGTTTCATCGCACGCCCAGGTTTTCGTACGTCGTCGATCGTTGCAAAAAATAGTAGCGACCGTCACTTATGATCTGAAAAGAACTCCAATCAAACTGCTACGTAGCGCGTAATCAAAAATCGGAAACGATTTGGTTTTCTTAATTGACGTCAATATATAGTAGGCCAAAGGACGAGAAAAAACAGAATTGAGCAGCACGGTAGCCAGCTCCATTGTGATATTAAATATCACAATGGGATTATAATGACTATGTAGGTTGCATTTACCGTGGTGCTTCTTTTGAGTTAGAGAATATTACAATTAATTTAATTGGAACTGTGGCAATGACCCATACTTAACTTGCCTTTTATGATCCTAGGCGTTCTGGTAGTAGCAATGGAGAATATTTTATGCTTTAAATACATAGATTTTTCTGGCAGACTGGTCACAATAAATTTAACTTCAATAGCATTCTGGTTTTCAACTATAATACTTTTGGCTTAGAATTACCCTGCATTTATGTGAAGTAACCGAATTTTTCTTTGTTTGTAGTTTCTTATGCACTTAGATACACTATGATTTAACTAGAAGAACTCCCAGTTAGGGCACAAATAGGTCCTTCAACGAGGAGTATCTCAGTTAGGGCACAGATAGTCATCTTAGGTGTGGGGATAGAGAAATTAGAGACCGAAATGAGAGGAAGATAGTCCCTATTGGTGAACAATGGTCAATAGAATGAGAGGAGACGGGTTTAAGACAATCTTTTTCCGTGTGTCGAGGCATGTGTACATGACAATCCCCTCACCTTCTTCCATCTTCTCTCTATTACATACTGTTATGTTTCTAACTCTATTTAATTTCTCTGTTGTACAATGCAGGTGTTACGGCGTTTTGACTATGGGTGGATGAGCGTAGATAGGGAGGGGTGGATGGACCTCACTCTTCAGGACTCAGCCATTAGGCTGTTGATGCGAGCCTCTGCCACCAGCCTTCAAGACTACAATGTTTCTATCAATCGTGTTACTCCACTTACCAAGGTGAGGAGCAATTCCATGTTCTTCTTATTTCTTGTGTGATTGATCTGAGATTTTTTTATGTATTGCATTTAAATCATTAAAAATACATGGTTCTGCTCAAACTGAATGAGAGTAAGTGAAAAATATAAACTTGTATCATTCACCTGATTGGTGTCCATTGATGTGAGCACCGATACACCTAGCATTTTTAGTTGCTTTTTTTTTGTCTAAGATCATAATAGTACCAGTCCTGGTCGCTGTGCGTAGAGTTCAAAATTTACAGAAGGCTCCACCATGACAGGGGTAAGTATATATTTTACATCACGGTTCTTCTTTTTTCATCTTATAATTTTTCTGCATGAATCAAAAATTTGCAGCAACTCATCTTGACAAGTAAAACATATCAGAATTGTTGAAAGAACTCTGTGGTGAGCAAACATTCCAATATCTGGGTAAAATGTATAAACGAAATGTTGGCATAATCGTGGATAGAGTTCTAATTACAGTTCTTTTCTGGAATGAATTTAAGGTCTTTTAATGAAATGCTTTCATGAATGTCTTTCTCCACATATAATTTCTGGTAGGCTTAACATGAGGAGCTTGCTACCAAGCACGGGTCACTGAGGATGACATGCATGTCATCGACGGGCCGGAGCGGGAGGACGCTATTGGTGTCAGTCTCGAGGGATGTGGCCAGGAGGTAGCTGCTCACCTGTGAGCTAGCCAAGGCCGTTGCTGCAGCGACCACATTGACCACGTCACCACTGCCGACTGGTTGGGGATGGATTAACAGTGATTTATTCCTTCCTGAATAGCAAGCATTACTTTGTCAACTTGTGGTAGAGCACTAGATAAATAGAGTTAGATAACTAAATGTTGGATAAACAAAGAGAAAGTGTCCCTGACATCTGCAGAAAACGGATTTCTATATTCCTCAACCTAAAATTAATAGTCAGTCTTAGTTATGTATGGATACAACTATGTTTCTCCGAACCAAGTCTATGTACATGTTTTTCTAAATGAATAATCTTGACTAGAAAAATTACCCATGCGTTGCTAGGGAGTAATAGAAGGACACATCCAGATATTTGCCAAATATCTCTATTTCATGAGTTAAACCACCATCTATGCCTATCTTTCCCTTATTCCCGTCCGTCTCTTAGTCTGGTGCCTGTATCTTAATTGGTATATACTCCTCCCTTTTAATATTAGTTGTCAATGATTTAGTACAAAGTTGAACCTTGGGCGTGTTTCGTCAGAATCTCTTACCTTCTTTAAGCTGAGTGAGGTCAAAGATTTACTTCGATATATACTCTCTGTCTTCATGTCACAGGGGAGAAAAAAGAGAAGCAAACATATTGAAAGTGGACACGGTGAAGTGATCTGCTCCGAGCATAGTCGAGCTGTTGTTGGAGATTGTTGTTGTATACCAAGCGAGCCAAGGTCTTGAAGAGAAGAAATAAATTTGTAGCTTGCATACGTTCCCGGTTTGGCGCACCGGACGGAGCAGGGGCAAGGGGTTCGGCTGTTTGGGTTTACCTGGTCTTGCCGCGCCAGTCTGATCGACACGCCACCCTTTCTTGCCTTGCCTGACTAATCCTTCCTGATCATTAGATTATAAGATCTTAATCTGGTGATACTGTTTGTAGTTTACAGAGACGGCTTGTAAATATTGCAACAGGAAACACCGAAATTTAACCCTTTTTCACTCATAGGTGGCCTTGGATGTACTGTGGCATTCGGTGAAAGGGCAGAACCATCCAAAACATGAAACCCGTAAGAAATATTTCGTACTTTATTATTAAGTATAGAAAAGTAATTTCATCATAAATTATCCGAAGAGCATAAGTTACTCAATGGTTCTGTGATCCCGGTTAGGCAACAACAAGTGCCCTGTGATCCACAAAAATATCAGGTCCTCAAATATCCTCATTTCAGAAAATTGGCAATCAAACTTGTTCCAGTTCAGTCTCGCACGGTTGACGGTGGACGGAGGATAGAATGTCACCTTTGTCAATTTTAATTGGGCTTGGTCGTAGCAAGGAATATCGTGGTCGAATTTAACATAGATCATATCTATGAGTATATAATTTTCACACATTGTATTGATAAAAAATTAGAGAAGTCGTAGCAACGCACGTGCACTCAACTAGTTTAAATAATGTTTAGATTCATCCAAATTTTGACAAGTTTTTGACATCTATTTTAAGACGAAGGGAGTAGATGAAGTTGAGACCATCGGTATGCACCGGAGGAATGTAAACGAGAAGAGAAAGAAAAAACGCTTAGGGATGTACAAAAATCGGTTAGAGGGGTAAAAGATGCTTTTTCATTCCTCTAAAGCACATAATCGATCACCAAAACACGTTAGCGGGAGGGTGCGGCCGACTCCTAAATTTACTCACCGGCCGCACCAATGAGTAAAAAGTTCCTCCCCTCCCGGCGCGTTCACATCCACTTCCCCCCCTTCCACCTCGAGTTATCCTCCGTCTCCGACCACCACCGTCATCGATTCCACCCTTCCGCCGGCATGAAGCTACACGCGATGGCCGGATCTTCCCGTCGGCCATCTCCGCCACCGATTCCGAGCGCTCGTCGGCCTTGTAGACCCCCCGCCGCAAGCTCGAGCCTCCTCATCTTCCCGCTATTGTTCCCCTCCTTTCCCTCCTCGATTGGCGCCACCCAAACGCCGGAGGCAGCCCTGTCGCTCCGCCACCACCTTGAACCTGCCGGTGCCGCCAACGCCGGTCTACCGCGGCGTGCGGCAGCGGTCTTGGGGGTCGTGGGTGGCAGAGATCACCGACCGCAACACCAAGAAGAAGGTGAGGGTCGGGTCCTTCCAGTCGGTGGAGCAGGCGGCGCGGGCGTACGACATCAAGAACGTGCGGCTCCACGGTAGCGAGTGCGGCGAGCTCAACTTCCCCCTCAGGGTGGAAGGGCTGGTGCCGAACGTGGTGGCGGAGGGGCTCCGCTTTGTCTGCGACCGCGAGCGGCGGGAGGGCAGGAAGGCAGCCGCGCTCGCCGACCACAACCCGGAGCTCGTCGAGGAGGAGCGGAAGCTGCTGGAGGCGTACGCCGAGGCCAAGCGGAAGGCCGCCGCCGCGGCGGGGAAGAAGGTGAAGAAGGAGGAGGATGCGGGGTCGTTGGCAGCTCCGGCGCCGGCCACGGTGAAGGAGGAGGAGGAGGACTGGGAGGACGTGCCGTCGTCGACGACGCCGACGGTGATCGAGCTCGACTCTGATTCCTCCTACGACTGGGACGAGGACTAGGGTTAGGAGGTGGTCGAATTCGGTCGAATTTTGTCAAATTCGACCGACTTTTGATTGTAGTATGTATATAGTTAAATATATGTGTTAGTTTGAAATTCGATTTGAATTCGGTTGATTTTGATCGAATTTAGAGGTGTCCATTTGATTTACTTCACTAACTATAGAAGATCGGTTAAAAACGGCCATCAGTTAGAGAAGTATTTTTACCGCTTCAACCGATTTTGAGCAGTTTACTCCGATTAGGGATCGGTTAGAGATGTCCTTGGAAGCAGATGGGAACAACTGCACCGGCCATGTAAATACGACGAGTTCCGTTTCTTTCAAAACTTCAATCTTTTTTTCTTGAAACGAAGAAAAGGAGAAGGACCGATGTGCATCGCACTCACCACCCTAGCTCCTCGATCGTACTGACAAATTAAAAGCAGGATACGTGGTGGAGGCGACGTACGTACGTGATAATGGGAGTGGTTGCAGATTCAGATTTTGCATTATTGCTCCGTCGTGGAATATCCGGATCAATCGAGGTTGCTTCGGACGCAGGGCACGCTCGCTCGCGAGATGCTCGTGAGATATTTACTTTTGCTTTCGATCGGCTGTCCTTGCTGACAGGAAGTCAGCTAATACTTGGATAAGCACTGTCAGTACCGAAACTAAACCAGCCAGTTATGATTTTCAGCTAACCAAAAGATACCGTGTACATCTTCCGTTCAACTCGTGTTGTGCGTCGGTGCCTCCAGCCTCCTCCTCCTCTGCCCCTGAGCTAGTACCTCGCATCCTCGTCATTATGTCCATAGCAATCACTGTCAGCGTCAGATCACCCGTCGTCCTATCCGTGGCGTCTTCCCTGAGGTTTAAGTTGTCATTATGTCCATAGCAATCACTGTCATCTATGGCGCCAGCGCTTCGCGACACCAGCGTTGCCTGCCCACCACACTGCATCCACACCTCTTTGCAAGTTGGCGTTTAGCCAAGTGTACTCGTATGCAGCCCTAGTAGTTTCATAGGAGCACGGACCTGTATATATGCACATCAGAGGCAAGTAATAATTCAACTAAAACAAGAAAATAAAAAGGCGGAGATACAATTTTTTTGATCAAATGTATATACTATATTAATATTGCAGAGATACCAATTACAACTAGACTCTGCATCAACAAGATACCGAAGACAACAAGGATAAACACAACCAAAAAATAAAAGTAAAAAAGGAAAAAACGACCCCGTTATGGTGATCAATCACTTGCATCAGACAATAGCGGACCTAGAAACTTTTAAAAGCCCAGACAAACATGCTTAAAAGACCATCTTTTGAACAAAATTAAATTCGAGTCTAAAACGCAGGGCGTCGCATGCTAGCAAGCCTGGGCGGCTGCCCGGGCTGGAGAAACGGTAGATCTACCCCTAGCATCAACAACACTCTAACCATCACCAAAGACAACGCCTAGATTACAAAAAAATCTACAAAATCAACGGCTTCGAGAAGGGAAATAGTGCAAGCGCCATCGTCGCCCGATTGAAGATCCTACATTTTCTCCGTGGAGAAAATCCGAGTTCCCAAAACAATGCCTTGAACAAGGTCATTTTTAGATACAACCAATAAAAAACAAACCTTGAGTTTTCACACTGAAAATCTCAACTCGGTACTTGAGAAGTACCATCGAAAATACAGTCCTTCAGTGATACCGCCCCCTCTTGCGGAGGACAATGTTGCAAGTCACCAAATAACCGACACGTATGTATGATGTGTCCAGAACGGACATGAACATCCTACCGCAAGCCAAATCCATACAACATCATGTGCTAGTCTTCCTCGCATCCAATACACCCCGGCGACATAACTTCAAGACCTCCAGTCACAACCACACCATGACTTTCTCCACATTTGCAATAACAGGGGAATCTAGATTTAGCATGTCCCATGGCACCGACAAGAAAGCGAAGCTTGATGCCGCGCCCTAATGAAGCCACAATGACTGATAATATGAGCACACGAGAAGATCCTTTCCGATCTAGATAACTAGGGGCGCCATGCGCCAAACCGTGTATAACTCAGACGGAGAAGACCCGAACCCGTCGGTGGCCATATCGAGAGGCTGACATCTAGCAGAATGGTGACTTGGGCGAAAGAATCCCACTAGGGCCGAACCACCATTATTAGCTCCAAGCTAGCACCCCTATGCCGCCACCCAGGCTCCCTGTGGGACTGGCAGCCCCGATCCCCACCACCGGCAGCCCGTAGGCTAGGCTCACAGTGAAGAAGGCGACCCACGCCGCCTAAAGCCTGCGTCGGATGGCCTTCATGAGTTCGAGTACGCCGGAGGCAAGACCACCACCACGCCATCGATGGGGATCGCGTCCGTGCCACCATCGCATGGCCATGTCATCGCGACCCTCACCAAGCGCCGCGTCCCCACCAACAAACACCACCCACGCTGCCATCCGCCATGAGAGGATCACCACCAACTCCTAGGGCCGTCACCCTAGCTCTCAATCTTCACCGCCTTCAACACGCCGTCCAAGGCAACACACAGTCCTAGGCGCCACGCCCACGCTGCCATGACCGAAGGGATCCCCGCGGGGAAGAAGCCGTCACACAAGGAGACAGCCCCGCCGCCGCCATGGAAAATGTGAAAAATAAGATATCTCTGATTTCCACTGTTTCAAGTCAAAGCGTCAACAAATCGTTGTTTGAACTCTGGCCTGGATCAGAAGCACATATTACATGAACTGGTTCAGGAGCGCCTAGCTACCACAATTGACGTGTGTTCCTAGAGGAGTATAGAACCTTTTACCCTTTTGGCTTAATAGTAACCCAAATGCCATTGCGAGTTTGGTGAATCTTTTGTGAGATTATAGCCGATTAATTAGGATTGATATAATCATGTGTAGGAGAAAGGTCGCCTTCATAACGATTAATCGTCTATTAATCAAACATCTTTTGGTGTTCATCCAAGTGGCCCACAAATTTCAAAAACAAAAGTAGACAATATATTCTGCTGGTGATCTAAATCCTACGCAACTTTACCAAAAAGAAAAAGGCATAGATATAGTACTAAATATAGAAATATAGAAGTCGACCGATTCGGCAAAAAGTCGATAAACATAATATTTTTTGTGTGGACATTCTCAAAACAGCAAAAAAGAAAAACAAAAGTACCTGCTTAACCCAAATTGAAGTATGGCTAACTGCACAACAACATGGAACAATTTCAGCCCTGTTTAGAGCCCAGCGTCGTTTTGTAGTTTTAGTTATCATCGTGTATCATTCTAGAACCCACACAAGGATAAAAGCGAAATATGTAATAAGTATATAATGAAAAAAAATATAAGAATCTCATATGGGCCACAAGCGACCAAAAAACAAATTACAACATGCTCACGAGAACTCCGGACTGAAAATCAACGTCTACACAAGCATACCCAGATTCAAGCACACCATGCTTTTAGTAGCCTTGTCCATGAGCCGTCCATATGCCTCATCATCATCAATCACGCAACGACCCGATGACTTCGACCTTGTTGCAGAAATTTGTCTGTGCATCAACACAACATAACAATTATGCTAAAGCCCATGTACACCAGAACCACGCCACATGTTAGGCGCTAGCGCAAAGTTGACAAGAAACTACCGAATACATCGCGCGCCCACCAATGACCCAGTGTCATTTTGATCCAATATGAGCTTCCAAACTTCGAAACTTCGCTCCAACCTACTTCACCAATGCACAACAACTTTTTCAATAAGGGGAACTCCACACCGACCTCTAGTCGAAACGATGCATAACAAATATTAACAACTACTAGAAGCTTGACATCCATATATGTATCCCTATATTATCCCTACATGAAGGCCCTCTTCCTCCTTGCCGGCAACATCCGAACAAACTTTGTCGTAGAGTAGCCTTAGACAAATTTTATTGTCACCATATACATGTTAGATCTAGAGGTTCTAGATCCAAGGAGGATTGAGATGTTGGGTGCTGAGCCTAACCAAGCTAGGCCTCCGCTGCTGCCAAATCTAGAGCCAATGCATCGCCCTCTCAAGATCCGAACGAGCATGGCTGTCCAACTTTGTTGTTGCATTCACCTTCCTCGATACCGACCGTCAATGGTGCCTTAGATGATTGCACTCCATGGTAGCTTCCTCGTGTTCCTCCATTGGTCCACACACTCAAGGCAATTCAGAGGTGGGCCATGCCACTGCGATGACAGAGGCCGCTGAACACCGACCACAGCGAGGTCACCTTAGGAGTTAGAGTGATCAGGTCACCACTTGTCACAACCTATCTTGCTCGAGGCGAGCCCCTCCTATTGTGTTCTTAATGTATTTGCAATATTATAAATATTGGCCGGCTTGTAGTTGTTGTACATCGCGATCACTACTGAATCAACTTTATTATCAATAATGCTATAATCTGCAATTCTTTATCGGATGCGCTGCATATTTTCCCACGTCCACTAGAAGGCGATTACTTCAGCTGTAAGGCGATGCGCTACATATTTTTGTCAATATAGCTAGCCCTATCCATTAATTAAATGTTGATTTTCCGAACTAACTTTTAATTCGTACGTGGCCAGTTCATTAAACATGTAGGTGCCTAGTCTCAATTACATATCAGTACTGTTTTAGCTGAATTTTCCTTCCACTAATTTGTGCAAGTTGAGTTTTTTTAGCTCCTCAGCACTGGGTGTAGTTATGTTCCAAACTACATGTGTATTAATTGACGTCAAATTTACTCCAAAATGACGTAGCGGTCGCTCAAATATATTCCAAATGAATTTAAACTCAACCATATATTTCTTATATTCTCTCCAAATGATATTTATGCGCATAAGTATGTACAACCTTCGTCCACAATTATAAAATATTTTAGATATTTCAGCGTGAGCTATATACAGACTAAAACGAATGAACTTAGATACTTAAACACGTCTAGAAGCATGCGTTTACTTGATGCTATTTCCTTGTTGAAGGCATCGTTGCCGCGAATCCCACCTCGTGCCTAAGGCGGCTCTGCGAGAAATCCTAGATCTGGGATTTTCCCAGATCGAACGACGGTGGCACTTCTGTGTCGTTCACCCTCTGGAGGGCATCGTTTCGGAGCCCGAGATGACCGGAGGGGATCAGCTAGTGGACGGTGTTTCATCTACCATGTCGATGGCCGCGGGTCTCGGCGGCCTGGTGCAGCGGGGTCTCGATGTTGGGCGTGACGATGGCCTCGCACAGGGCGAGGGTCGCTGTCTGGCATTGCTGGCAAGATTGGTAAAGTTTATGCAGATCTTAGCCATGAAGATAGCTTGGTGGTGATGGCTTCTGTGGTGTGTACATGAGGTACTTGTTAAGAGTCTGCCAAACCGGATGAGCGCTCTCGTTTCGTCTAGAGGGCGTCTCTGGATATGCGATATTTCCCCGGTTACTAGCTCATGGATGGATTCCGTCGTTTTTCGGGCATAAGGTCCCGCTGACATTATTTTCACCCTTTGTGAGGTTTGTAGATCTTGTGTGGTGGCTTTGGGTTTTATGATGTATGATCTTTGTTCGTTCTTGTTAAACTTTTTATCAATAATTAAACCTCCATTTTCAAAAAAAGGAAAAAAGTATGCATTTAAAAAAAAAAAACTAAACAACATATAATTGTGAAGGAAGGAAGGAAGTAGATATCATAGACTTGCTCGTGCTCGTGGGTTTACCATTTGCTCATTGGTGCTTTGCCGGTCCGTGGACGCGGTGAGCAGGGAAAGGCGCTGGCGGGTGCCACGTCGCCGTCGCCATACAATACTGGGTATGTATGCCGACAGTTTCGGCATACTCAGATAAAGCTACCCAGGCTGCAACTCGACCAGTAGGAGTGGTGGTCACCATCTGCCCAACTGGGGCTCCCTGTTTCCCTGGGGGCTACGACTCCAGTGACTCCGGAACACGTTACTGTCTGATCTGATCTGATCTCTCCCCCTGTCTCATCATCTCCTTCTTTGCGAAAAGTCAGATTATGCCACGGATTAGAGAGAGGCCAACCAGGAAGATTATTAGTGCATAATACGGATATTCGTTGGGGTGTATACATAATTCTTGAGACGATTTGGTTAACTAATAATTCAGTAATTCCACCGTCCATCCTAACAGTGGCCTCGGCCTATAAAACCTGGCCACCAGGAAGCCTACACAAGCCACACAGAGCAAACTGTCCCACTGTCACATACACACACAGAACTCTACTAGCAAGCTAGCTAGCTCACCATGTCGGAGGAGAAGCACCACCACCTGTTCCACCACAAGAAGGAGGGCGAGGAGTTCCAGCCCGCCGCAGGCGGCGGCGTCGACGGGTACGACTACACCTCCGAGACGGTCGTGGCCACCACCGACGACGGCGAGTACGCGCGCATCACCAAGGAGGAGAAGCACCACAAGCACAAGGAGCACCTCGGCGAGCTGGGCGCCGCCGCCGCCGGAGCCTTCGCCCTCGTAAGCATTATCGACCTCGTCATGTTCTTTAATCGGTCTGCATCTCACGTCCTGGCTTAGGCTAACTAACTAATCAACGTCATGTGTCTGCAGTACGAGAAGCACGAGGCGAAGAAGGACCCGGAGAACGCGCACAGGCACAAGATCGAGGAGGAGGTGGCCGCCGCCGCGGCCGTCGGCGCCGGAGGATTCGTCTTCCACGAGCACCACGAGAAGAAGCAGGACCACAAGGACGCCAAGGAGGCCAGCGGCGAGAAGAAGCACCACCTCTTCGGCTAGACCACCGTCGGTCGTCGACCATCGCGCAGCTGGCCGCGGCCAGCCGACGCCGTCCACGGCGCGCGCCCGTGTGCTTTTTTTACATGTGTGTGTGTTTTCTTCAAAGTGGGAGAGGCTTAGCTGGGACGTGGGCCCGGTCATGCGCTCACCTCCTCTGCGTGTTTTTCTTCTCTGCTACTAGTACGTGCGTACGCGTGCGTGCTGAATAAGTGGTGGGGTGCTGCTGCTGATGCGTGCCGTGGCTCCCACACCTCATGTATCTCATCGTTTGGGTTTGAATTTTACTCCGCCCTGTGCATCCACAGCTTTTTTTTTTTGCAAGAATTTAACAGATCTATTAATAATCATTATTAATAACCATTAATAGTAGTATAAAGAGGACAAAAATTAATAAAAAATACAAATAGGTCTTTGGACTACCTAGTGACGACTACAAACACCGCCGCGATCTAACGGCACGTCGTTGTCTTCACCTCTGTTACCGGAGCAAGCGTAAGCTGAAGGCGCGTCACTGTCCTTACCTCTCTGCTGTAGAGCTTATTGTAGTAGATTGACGGAAAATTGTTGTGCTAAGGTGATAAGGTCCCAAAGGACTAGCGCACAAAGCAACCATCCTCTATCTACTACAAGAAGCTCTATCTGTAATTTTTATCATTGGCGATGATTGTTGCTCTGGTGCACTGATTCTTTGACGACTTAGCACGACGATTTCTTGTTGTCTACTACAGTACAAAGAAGCTCTACTACTACAAGCTTTGTCGGGCTCTCCGATGATGAGAGGCGAGAACAGCAGGACGGCTTTAGTTCGTGCTAGTGTTTATAGTTATTGTCAGCTGATCTATGAACCTATTCGTAATATTTATTATTTTTAGAAATATTTATACCGCCGATAACGATTTTTAATACGTCAGGGCAATTTCCCCCAAAAGACAGTTTTTCTTATAGGAAGTCGGTATGTATTCGACCAGTATACGGATCCACCCCTCGCATATCGGAAGTAAAAACGGTGCGTCGCAACTCGCAAGCAGCCGGATCACATCCTTCCCGCGATTCACGACGCGTTCCGCCGCAGCAACGCGCTCGCAGCTCCCATCTGACATCCCTCTCTCTCGCCGCCTCCTCCCTCCCTGCCGTCTGAAGGTGCGACCCATCCCCTCTGCGCCTCCCCCCCCCCCCCCCCCCCCCCCCCTCCTTTGTTGGTTCCCGTCAGCAGCAGCAGCTGTGGCAGGTTCCCCTTTACTGAATGCCTAGGTCTGGTGCATGCTTGTAGTACATGCTTGGATTTTTGCCACAGATTTTGAGCATTTGGTACGCGGTGCATCCTAATATTGTCGTTTGGGTTCGCTCGGAAAATCCCCAGATCTGCTAGAGGAGGGGTTTACGTTCGATTAGCATTCGTGTCTGCGCGTCATACATTGTTTGCGTCTGGACTGAACTACTGATCTCGTTTCGTTATTTAGTCATGGAAAGATAATCAGGACCGCACCCATGGTGGCGTAACAATCCACATCTCGTGGTCATTAAACAATGATGTACTTACAAGAATCATACTGTTCCATTTTCTTATGGTGTTTGGTTGAATTGGGACGGGGGTTTTGGGCTTAGCAATGGCACTTACCTTACTCCTTTGCTTATTTGTTGAGATGTGAACTTGCTTTGCTTCTTGATGTGTCTAAACTAAATAAGTGAGATGTGAACTCGCCTTCCTAGTTTATTGTTCAATTTAATGGTGTAACACATTTCATCAGTTTTCTCTTCCATACATGCCATAATTTTTTGTATCAGGATTAGCACTACCTTGCATTAATATTTATGTTCTTCACTGTCCAGCATTGTTTATGATGATTAATTTCACTTTCAGAAGAGAGATCGAGAAGAGGCAGTGCCATGGGCAACTCAGCCACTACTGGTTCATCATGTATGTGTTGTCTTCAAATCATAGGGTTGCGTCTTTCATAAGAGTAAATTTCGCAAACCCATAATGTCAGAGGTCGCGCTAAAACTTTACACACATAATAAAAAACAAATCCGGAAAACTCACCGGTGTGGTAAGGATCTATAGCGATCTCTAAAGTTATGATTGAAATTTATTGGTTTTATAAACATTCTTTGTTTCCAGATAATTACAACATAGTGCGATTTGTCTGTATGCATGGAAGTATAGAACATTCTGCTTCTCTCTGTGTTTTCTGGTGGATATGATCGCCTGCGTTTTTGCGTAGTCAATTTAGCCTGCTTATATGGAACTGCAATATTCACCTGAATTTTCTTATAGCACATGTTCTCTCTTTTCCTTTCTTTTCTGGACTTGTGAGTTATTTTGTCTTTGCACTAACTTGTGAGTTATTGCTCTTATTCACATTCCAGATCCTGCGCTGCGGGGGAAAACCCATGATCCAGGCTTTGTATGGAAAATTCATGGCTTCTCGACCCTGGTTAAGAGGGGATTCCTGACAACCAGATCTGCCCCTTTCCACTGCTCCGGTTATAAGTGGTAAGCATCATAGAAGTAATCGATGTTAGATGTAGTTATGATGCATACCAAGTGGTACACATCATTCATGAACCATCTGCATTTAGGGGTGATAGTAATCATTCGTTATCCATGTAAAGTATTGTTTAAGAAATGGATTATTCAAAATATAGTTTCAGTTAAGTCAAATCAGCAATCAGCAATCACAATCCGATAACCATTCAGAAGCTAGATAGGATGTATGAACTTCAGTTCTTATTTCAGTTGTTAGTGCTACTCTTACTTGTCTTTTTGCTCTTTGATTTATTTACCAGGTACCTGTTGGTGTCTCTATACCCTAAAAGTTCTTGTGCTATAGCTCCATATGTTGCTGTTTCTCTTGGACTAGGCATAGGAAGCTTGGACCTGGAGCCAGATTACATGATTGAGGTAGTGTTTGAGTTGTCAATGTACAATCATTCCGATGGAATGTATCGTGGATGCACAGGTACTATTTTCAAACTGCTATTTGTACACATCCATCCAGCCTATTACAGCTGCGATTTCCCACTCCTAGCCTTCTATGGTTTATTAGTTTGAGCTATAACTTCCTGAATATTTATTTGCATTGAATATGATAAGTAAACCCTGTCTTTAAAATTTATTATTTATAAAAATTGGTATATGATAAAATCTTGTGACATAACTAGTGACTAGTTGGTTTGTATCGTCTAGGCTATTTAGTGTACATTTGGATCTTTGCATCTTAGGTAATTCCTTTTCTCTAATCTTATCTTTGCCTGCACGCAGGTAGCTACTACTTCAATGGCCTGGATACGCAATCGGATGTGGAATTCTTGATTCCGCTTTACACACTACTGAAATCGTCTGATTTTCTGGTTGATGATTGTTGTGTCGTTGGTGTTAAGATACTAAAAGTTAATGCCTTCTCTTCTGAAAATAATGACATTCTGGTTCAGAAGAAGGCCACCATTCTGGTTCAGAAGAAGGCCACCACAGTTCAGAATCTCTTCATCCAGAATCTAGGATTCATCAGAGGGACCTACAACTTGGATATAATGAACTTTCTTGAATCGAACCCGAGGGACTGTATCTGTTCTCCAACAGATGAATTTGATGGACAAAAATGGTATTTATGATTCAGATACATCATATGTCTTCTAATTTATGTATTGTTATATACCATCTATTGTATCTATATCCCTTAAGTTCTGGTACCAAGTTACACTTTTAATTTTGTACTGGATAGACAAGTGTTTTGCAATATTGATTCCCAGCTATCTCTGCAACTAAATGTTTTAGTGTGATGTGTAAGCATATAGTCGAACAACAGTAGTTCTAATATTTCTACATATTCGCAGCAGCATATTTCCATTGAGCTGAACTTAACAAATTACTGAAATATCTTTTCTGATGTTATTAGTGTCATATGTTCTTTTTCATCTCATAGGTTGGTATTAACAGGTTGAACACGTTTATTCCCAGGTACCTTAGTGTGTATCCACATGGTGACCGGTACAGCACTAATTGCCTCTCCTTGTACTTATGCATGGATGCCTCTGACGAGCTCAGTCCTGCATCCGGAAGAGCTGTTGAATTGAGACTTACCATTGTGGACCAAAAGCATGGGAAACACTTCACCAAAAAAATCCCAGGTTCAGCTCTCTCCTTAGCACCTATCACTGCACCGTAAAGCGACCACCATCTTTTTTTATCAGTCTATCTGACCTTGTCGTCATGGCAGGTCTCGTGGTGTTTGCGGGTAAAAGTCGTTGGGGACTGTCTGACTTCATTCCACTCAGCAAGCTCAGGGACCCATCTAGGGGCTATCTTGTAGGATCAAGGTGCATCCTCAAGGCGGATTTCACTATCATTGGATCATCCAATTACGTCTAGTGTTTAGACCATATATATTATATGATTATACGTCAATGATCAAGCATGATGGCCTAGAAAACAATAATACAATTTCGAACTCAAATTGGTGTAGTTAAACTTATTTCGTCCTTGGATCCAACCCTTGGGTTTTCAAGGCCATTGACAAAATCAGAAGGGCGTTTCTATGGAAGGGCACTGAAAATGTCAAAGGGGGGCAATACTTGGTCAGTTGGAAGCACGCGTGTTGGCCAAACATGAAAGGCGGTCTGTACATTGTGGACCTGGATATAATGAGCACTGCTTTGCACACCAGATGGGAGTGGAGACTTGGAACAGCTTGGTCAGTTGACAAAATCAGAAGGGAGTTTCTATGGAAGGGTACTGAAAATGTCAAAGGGGGACAATGCTTCGTCAGTTGTAAGCACACGTGTTGGCCAAAAATGAAAGGCCGTCCGTGCATTATGTACCTGGATATAATGAGCACTGCTTTACACGCCAGATGGGAGTGGAGACTTAGAACATCCAACGACAGACCATAGAATACTTCAGTATCACCGGTGGAGGAAAAAATCAGACATATTTTAAATGCTGCCATGAAGGTAATTGTTGGAAACGGTGAAAGATGCTATTTCTGGAAGGATAAAGGGATAAATGGGAAAACTGTTGAAGATATTGCTCCAGACGTCTACCAGATTATCCATCCTAGCATTAAGATAGAAGAACTATCGTGGACGCTTACATTGACAGTAATTGGTTCAGTGATATAAAAAAGCCTATAAACATTCAGGTTTTCATGCAGATAATTGCCTTATGGGAAGAGGTGAGACACATCCAGTTATCACCTGATTTCATGGACGTATGGACCTGGACCTGGAACCAAGTGGATCATTTTCATCCAAATCTGTTTACCTTGCACACTTCGCCACCAATACGGACTGCTTGTCTGCAAAGGCAATATGAAGTTCATGGGCGCCACTTTTTGTTTGGCTGACCAATAGAGCAGGAGGTGGACATCTGATTGTTTGGCAAAACGAGGGCATGTCTATTGTAACTCTGCGAGCAAAAACATGCAATACCTACCTTTTCATGGTGGTGCGGCTTCGGCAGGTCTCCCTCAGGTTGTTCCGACCACCTCTTCCTTGCTTAATGTCTGGTGGAAACAAGCGAGAGACAATCTTCAGGGTATGGCCCGGAAACGGTTTAAACTCAGCTTGTGATCTTGACACAGCTTGTGATCTTGACAGTTTAGTAAATTTGGTGCAAGAGGAACAGAAGAGTTTTTGACAGCGTTTACAAACCAATCTAACAGGTTGCTGATCAACTCAAAACAGATGCAGCTCACTGGGCTTTTGCAAGTGGTGGCCGTCGTCTTCGTGATGACGGGTAGTAATGTAGAGTTTATGCTTCTCTTTTTCCTGATGTCTTTGATGGTCTGTAGTTGGTCGTTTTTTGATGATCTGTTACTTTTAGGACCGGGTGGTGTTTGTCAACTGATTGTCTTGTATCTTGTACCCATCTTTGGCTTTCTTCCTTTGTACTCCCTCCGTTTCAAAATATAAGACGTTTTAGGTTTATGAAGAAAATATATCTAAACTTTTTTTAGTATGTAATTTTTTTTAAGCGGATTGGTATGTAAATTCACTCTGGACGGAGCTTCGGTGACTTGGTGTTTCCAAGTCTCGCTGTGACTTGGTGCCAATATCTACCATCCATCTCAGATCCAACGTACCAGATTGTCTCAGATTTCGAATTAAAAATCTAAAACTATTCAGAAAATTTTGAAAAAAATCCTGTAAACTATAAATGCCCCATTTTATAATATGTGAATGTTTCATCCCATTAGGATTTGTGATTAAATAGCTTTTACGTTTTTATGCACTAGTTTAAACTAAGAACCCATTTAATCACAACTCCGTGATCCAAATGAAATGAAATTCCACCAGAGTACAAATCGAAACATTCATGATTTACTAGAATTTTTTCAAAATTTTCTGAATAGTTTTAATTATTTTGTTCAAAATCTGGTTCAATCTTGTACGTTGGATCAGAGATGAATGGTAGATTTTGACACCAAGTTACGGTGAGACTTGGAAGCATGAAGTCACTGAAGCACAGTCCATTCACTCTAAACCTGAGTGAACCTACGTATTAAAAATAGTCTAGATACATTTGCTTCACAAAGCTAAAACATCTTATATTTTAAAATAGAGGAAGTAATAATATATTTCACATGCATTTCTACTGCATGTTTAAGATAAAAAAACATATTTCTAAGTCAAATACTTGGTTTTTGTTGATACTGTCGATCATGTGTAGCGCCTAGTTGTGCAGTAGTAAAGATCAATTGCTCTTGTAAACACAACAGTGAATTATTAGGTTAAAGTTAAATACTGCGGACTGTTGTTTCTCGTGGGCTGACCAGGTGAAGTTATGCACTAAGACAGGTCATAGTGAGGATAACTTCACTAATAACCAAGAGTTTAAATCAATATTTTGCTTATGTGGTAATGATTTAATGATGAGATATATATATTGAGTAACTAGTTATGTTACGTAACATCACACATATCAATGCAAAGTGTGTCTACAATCTAATTAAAGTGACATTTCAGGTTACTACATCTAATTATTTTCCACTATAAAAATAGTAACTTAGACTAATAATATATGTTACTACTTTAAGTTACTCCCCACTATAACCAGCCTAACGAAAAAACCTATCCCCATGCCCCACCTCTAGAAAAAGGGACAGCTCAAATCTCAGAATTTTGTTTGTTATTTCCCTCTACTCGGTGCTTTACGTTGAATCTGGTGTGCTGAAGATTGGTTACAAGTTTATGTTCTGAATGTAAGCTACCGTTGCTTACTTGTCTGACGTTCATAAAATGTACTAGGAGTAGATGCTGAGTATTTCTAGTCACTACTGGGTTGGTTTTCAGGTGCTAGCGATTTGGGTCGAGGGGACAGGCCGAGAAGAGATTTGCATTTCTTCTTTTAAACTAAATCCTATGTTAGTATACTTGAAGAAAAATTTCTTGCACTGCCTGCGTACATAGTTTGCTCGCCTTGCATTTTTTATAATTTTTTTTTGCATTGCTTTTGGAGCCGACCTTTGGATGTCCTTCACTGAGCTCTTCGCCTTTTGCCTTATACTAAGTCATCGAGGACGTGTTTGGTAGCCTGCAGTTTCTCCGGTAGATTGAGTTAGACAGAAATTGGCTCGATTGGTTGTCTGCATGAGACCTGCGTTGTGGCTAGCACGATTATTAAAACAGCCCATAGCCAGACCCGACTATAATGCTCGAATCGGCCGTTACTAGCGGGTTGACTCGAACGAATGCACGGATGCACGAACGTGCGCAACACTGTCTTCCTCCTCCTCTTTCTCTCTCCTCTCTAAACATACTTACTCTTCATAGCTTGAGATTAGCACATACAAGCTTCAAATCGAGTTGAGTTGTATATAAAAAAGATCCCCATCGACAATGGGGTTTCATTCTAACCATCGGTTTCGAGGTTGGTGAATTGTATCTTCTTAGATTCGTGATTAAAGTTGGAGTATTTTTGTGCTTGTTTCGTCAGATTTGTCTCACACAAGCATCCGTTCGAAGTGTCCTATGAGGAGTAGCTTGATCTTGTTGTTTTTCACAACTCTCGTGTTGCAAGTTTTTCGGTTTTGATGGAGGTAGAAGAACCGATTTGTAGGTTGAAGACGAACAGTAGCTGATGAACTTGTCTCTCCTTTCTCATGGAGGGCTTCTTTTCCTTTAAATCATCATGTTTTCACCATGCGATAACTATGGTTACTCGAGGTGCATAGACATGAAGTTTGCTATAGTATTCCCGAGAACCGTGAAATTCAAACATTACCTTTTCTTTACTAGTAGTATATATAGTGGCGGAGCCAGAATTTTTTTGGAGGGTGTGCCCTGCTCCAATTTTCTTTTTAGCATGATATAGAATATAAACCGATGACGATACAGAAGAAACAAATTCCTTTGTTTCATGTTTTCAGAAAAGGGACGCAACGTTCTGTCAAAAAAAAAGGGACGCAACGTAACAACTGTTTGTCTTTATTTTTTGATAATTTTGCAACTATAGTAACACTAAACTGGAATAAAGTTGGTGCATTCACAAAAAACAGAGATTATTACAGTTCTACTAATACTTTTTTTTGGAGAGATTATTACAGTTCTACTAATACTTAGTAGGCTAACAGTAACAAAACAATTGGACAAAATCAAGAGCCATTGTGTGCTACTGCTGCAGTATTGCTGGATGTGAAACAGAGGAACTGGGGCAGTGGGTTCGACCGATCATGAGGACTTTTTTTTAAAAGATCATGAGGACGTGAGGTGAACGAAAGCCCCCGTTCGGGAGCAGCTTATGATCTGTATGCACTAATGGGGGTCAATTCGGCTTCTTTCTAGACTTCTTTCTATTTTGTGTGGAAATTCTTTTTAATGGCTGTTGATTGACAGGCATGCTAATGCTGAACTGATAAAAAATCACCAAACTTCTGGGTGTGCCAGGACACACCCGGCACACCCCTGGCTCTACCCATGAGTATATATATATGCAATCTAAAACTAATATGTGAGATTGACAATAAAAAATAATTTTTTTTATGCTTTTACTCAGACCATCCCATGTAAGTTAAGACATGATTTCATGGACCATGTCCATAGAGACTTTCATTGTCGGGCACAATTTGAGGTCGTCTTGGAATGTAAGAAATAGCCTGACCCCAGCAATGACACAACCATCCGGTGTCATGTGCGAGATTCACTACAGAGGGCAAGGATACGACCTATCGACCTAGCCCACGAGGTAATGACTCCGAATCTAGGCACACAAGAACATGAATTGTCCTCACCGAGCTTGACGATAAGCAAACTAGAACTACGATGAGGCTAAAAAGGCTATCGAGAATCAAGGTGCACCCTGAAGGAGGATTCCACTATCATTGGATCATCCAATTACGTCTAGTGTTTAGACCATATATATTATATGATTATACATCAGTGATCAAGCATGATGGCCTAGAAAACAATAATATAATTTTGAACTCGAATTAGTGTAGTTAAACTTATTTCGTCCTTGGATCCAACCCTTGGGTTTTCAAGGCCATTGATAAAATCAGAAGGGCGTTTCTATGGATGGACATTGAAAATGTCAAAGGAGGAGAATGCTTGGTCAATTGGAAGTAGCACGCGTGTTGGCCAAAAATGAAACGAGGTATGTGCATTATGGACTTGGAGCACTGCTTTACACACCGGATGGGAGTGGAGACTTAGAATAGCTTGGTCAGTTGAAAAAATCAGAAGGGCGTTTCTATGGAAGGGTACTGAAAATGTCAAAGGGGGACGATGCTTCGTCAGTTCTAAGCACACGTGTTGGCCCAAAATGAAAGGCGGTCTTTGTAGGGATATGCTCTTGAAACTGCCACATTCATTTTAAATAGAGTGTTGTCCAAGTTCATGGAGACAATGCTGTATGAGATATGACATGGCAAGAAGCCAAAATTGTCCTTCTTGGAAGTTTGGGGATGTGAGACTTACGTTAAAAAATTACAGCCTAACAAAATTGAACCTAAAGCAGAAAAGTGCATCTTTGTAGGGTATCCAAAGAAAACTATTGGATACACCTTCTGCAACCAAGCTGAAGGCAAAACGTTTGTTGCTAAGAATGGTACCTTCTTGAGAAAGAGTTTATCGTGAAGACGTAAGTGGAAGGAAGATAGAGCTCGACGAGGTTATTGATCCCGATCTCCAAATACCTAGTAGCGCTGTGGAAAAGGTTCTGGATCCGCCCTCATCAAGTGTAGGGGGGAGCACATGATGATCATCATAATGACCCCAATGATATCTTTGTCGAACCTCACAGTTCAACAAGAAAGTGTTCCACTCCTGAATGGTACGGTCATCTTGTGAACATGGTCATGTTGGTTGAACATGATGAACCTGCGACCTACATGGAAGCAATGGAAGGCCCCGAACCCGAGAAATGGCGAGAAGCCATGAAAACCGAAATGAAGTGCATGTATGACAACTAAGTATGGACCTTGGTTTATATTCCCGAATGCCAAAAATCTGTAGAGAATAAATGGATCTTCAAGAAAAAGACAGATGCTGTCGGAAACGTCATTGTCCACAAAGCTCGACTTATCACAAAAGGTTTTCGACAAATTCAAATAGTTAACTACAAAGAGACCTTTCTCCTGTAGCATAGCTGAAGTCTATTCATATTCTACTAGCAGTTGCTGCACATTTAGATTACAAAATATGGCAGATGGATGTAAAAACCTCCTCTCTGAATGGCAACATTGAGGAAGAGTTGTATATGATGCAACCAGAGGGTTTTTGTTAATCCAAGGGATGCTGGTAAAGTATGCAAGCTTCAGAGGTCCATTTATGGACTGAAGCAAGCATCTCAGAGCTAAAATCTTCGATTTGATCAAGTGATCAAAGGTTTTGGATTTATCCAAAATGGATAAGAGGCCTGCATCTATAAGAAAGTGAATGGGAATTTAGTGGCATTCCTGGTACTATATGTGGATGGCATATTGTTGATAGGGAATGATGTGAATCTTCTGAATAGCGTGAAAGATTATTTAAATAGTAAATTCCCTATGAAGGACTCCTTCGAGCAAGCAGCAGGAGCCTAGGCAGAGGAACTACCCTCGGTGCTTTGGAGCTTGCGCACAACGCCAAACAACGCCACTTTCTATACTCCTTTCTTCATGGTGCATGGCGCCGAGGCGGTGCTACCAACCGAAGTGTGCTACAAGGCCCCGGGGGTCATCGCTTACAATAAGGCCGAACCTATGGACACACTCGAGGACTCCGTCAACCTACTAGACGAGGCACGCGACATCACCACTGCTCGTTCGCCGGTGTACCGGCAAAGCCTCCTGCAACTACCACATCCGATGGCTATGACCAAGGTCCTTCGTCGAAGGCGACCTCATCCTGTGTGTCAAGCATAAGGGGCATCTGAAGCTCAAGTCCCCCTAGGAAGGACCTTACATGGTCATTGAAGTAATCCCAGGTGGCGCCTACCGCCTCAAGGATGTAGAATCTGGAGTAACATACTCCAACCCATGTAACATTGCGCAGCTGTGATACTTCTACCCCTAGATGTTTTTACTTTCAAATAAGGATGCTCAGCCAGACTACTTAGCCGAAACAAGTACCTGCTATTCTGCAATAAATAAAGCTAAGTCCCTCACCCAATGTGTCTTCTCTCTTATATTTTACTTCAATGACCTTACATGGTCATTGAAATAATCCCAGGTGGCGCCTACCGCCTCAAGGATGTAGAATCTAGAGTAACATACTCCAACCCCTGTAACATTGAGCAGCTGTGATACTTCTACCCCTAGATGTTTTTACTTTCAAATAAGGCTGCTCAGCCAGACTACTTAGCCAAAACAAGTACCTGCTATTCTGCAATAAATAAAGCTAAGTCCCTCACCCAATGTGTCTTCTCTCTTACATTTTATCGTGCATATTATGCTCGGGGGCTACGCCTCACCCGACAACCTCATTGGCTCAACACCATTGCATCCACTTGATTAGCTGACTACGCAATCAATCTCTTGAAAACTACAACCCAGTTGCAACCCAACTGACAGGCTGGCAAGGAGCCAAGATTGGCGGAGCGTTAGGCTAACAAAAAGGGAATGCCTATTAACACAATCGAAACGCATAACATGCACTACTTACACAATCTTTACAAGGGAAAATACGCCCATTTGAAACTATACAACATTTACATCTTGCATATATTCTATGCAGGAAATCTAATCACTACCGTCGCTCAAGACTAAGATTGGTGCGATCATCAAATAACCGAGCGATATCCTCGGCAGGCTGGGTGACCGCACGATAATGGGGTCGCATGTTCCATGCCATGCCCTCCGGGGGAACAAGTGGCCTTGCCGCTATAGCCGCCATATCTACATTTGGGCGGTGCAGGTGCACAAGGGACAATGCAGCCTTGGCATCAGCGACGAGCTGCTAGTGCTGCACTCACTCCTTCACGGCACCCACGTTTTGAAACTTCTGAATTAGCCCTAGCACGCTGGAAGGAGCCTCATCCAGAGGGAACATTGAGCTGAAGATTGATATGAGTGCCGACCTAGCGCTCTTCAGCACCTCAAGCCCCTGGTGAACTCGGTCTTGCGCCATTGCCACCACGACCGCTCGGTTCCGCTCCATCCAGAACAATCCCCCAGCCTCTAGTTCCTTCTAGGTGAGGCAGTTCAGCCGAATCCGCTCTTTCTCTTTCTGCGGAATGATATTTACAACTACAAGAACAACAATAAGTCAGTCGACAAAAAAGGCAATGGCAGCAAGGACCGGACGGTCAAACCCTGCTTATATTGCAGCTGCTCGCCAATTTGCGCGAACTCTCCAAGGAGATACTTATCTGTCTCAGCGGCCTACTCTGCTTTCAACTTCCACACTTCTGCATGGCAACAGATGATGGAGACATCCTTCTCCAGTCTCTTCACACGATCGCGGAGTAGAGGAAGCTGTGACAATTCAATCACCTTCGGCTGTGGAGGAGCCGAAGTTACATGCGAGTTTGTTGGGACAACACCCGACGAACCATATGCAAGGTACAACAACAGAAAATAAGAATAAGGTGAAGGAAAACATCAGATAGAACATATATTTACACAAAAGGCTACAACTTAGCAGTTTAAGACACAATTTTGATACAAAAGACGACAAACTACTACGAGCAGCTAGCAGGCAGCTACGCAGAGGCACCCGACGGCTTCACGATGTCTATGGCAGCCTTCGACGCCATGGCTCATGCCGCGGCCAATCTCTTCTACTCCACCGAGTACTTCGCGAGCAACTCTATGAGACAGAGGCCGTAATTCTTGCAGCGATAGGTGAAAGGAGCGAAGGCTACCTCGGTCCCATCCACCGCCACTGGAATCTTGGAGGTTACCTTCTCGATGTCCAGCAGGGCACCACAAGCTTGCGCCGTTACCAGCCCAAGGGAGGCACCCGCGCCCTTCTGCATCTTCTTGTACTCTGCATGCGCATCCCCCACAAGCCTCCGCTAGAGCATCGACATCCTCCAGGGCAGCGCCCTTCGGGAATATCTCCCGGTGGAAGCGGCCGAACACCCCTTGGACTTTCCCAAGGTGTCCCGAGTGGACTTGCAACGGTCTTTGTCCGCGGCGACAACACCAGCTAGTGGGTCATCGTGCTCAAGGACCTGACGGTCAAAGAAAACACGAGTCGCCTCTGCGCACACACAACACTCCCAATCAAATAAAGCAACAAAGAATCGAAAGAGGAGGGGAAAGCCCATATGGCGTGTGTTACTTACCAGACAACGCTTGGGAAGCAGCCATGAGTTGGTCGGCGAGGTTCTTCTCCCGCCTAGTCGCCTCCGCCGATAGCTTATCCTCGCGCTATTTTACCTCCAGCTGGAAGCGCTCGAGGGCTTCCATGGTTTTCTTCTCCTTGGTTTACGCCATGCCGTGACTCTTTTCGAGAGTGGTTAGCCGAAGAAGTACCTTGTTGTTTTCATCTGCAATCAACACAAGAACCATCAGCCGAAGTCACCAACAGGTGGTTCAAAGCATCAATAGAAAACACTACACACCCTGGAGCTGCTTGAACTCCACCTCCAGACGCACATGCTGCTGACCTAGGCGATTCATCTCTCAAAGAAATGGTTGCAAAGGAATAGTCAAATCAGAACAAAAATACTTGGGGGCTGGTCAGAAAAACCGAGAGCACTTACATGATCACCCGAAGACTCTGAAGGTCTTGCAGTGGCCATTCGTATAATCACCCTGCAAGTCCTCAGCTTGGAGGAACTCCAGGAGCTATTGTCGGAGTTGGCCGCTATCTTCGGGGAGGGCACTGTCGCCTCTGCACTCGTAGCCTTAGAGTCCACAGCGACCTCGTCAAACTTGTTCTTGACAGACTCATCTAGGGAGGACTCCCTATCCAACAGAATCAACAAAAGGAATAACCATCAGTCGCAAGTTCAGCGGCGCATCCGAAGAAAAGTGTACAAAACACTCATGTGGCGATATCAGAGAGATCGAATATTGTCAACACCCGGATTTTTAATCCCAGATGCCTATTATGCCATACATCGCAATCCCAGGATTACCATTTTTGCGAGACATAACAGAATTGGATACCACAGTACATCATCCATTACAAACCATATATAAGGTCTTACACAAATAGGGATCTCATGATCCAGTTCTTAATACAACTTCAAGCAGCGGAATACGTAATAATAACGGTAGCGTAGGCGAAGCTCCATCTTCGGGGTCACAGGCAATGCTGACGATGGGAGATGATCCTAGTTGTCGTAACCTTCCTGGGGTCCATCCTCTAGGTACTCCTCTTCATAGTCTGGCCACGGGAATAGCCAGGGACAAAGCCATGAGTACTCTTTAAGTACTCGCAAACTAATACGAACAAGTGAAGGGGGTTTTTGATAATAGGACACTAGGCTCTAGGGTTGTTTTGCAAAAAGCCAGATTTATCTCTACTAAGTTCAGAGAGAAGCTAGTCACAATTTTATAACTCCTAGGGGGGGGGGGGAACTTGTGTTCCGTATCACAACTCTGTTTTGGTCAAGTCAAAATCTCAATTCATTTCACAAGTCATTGTGAAAACATCTGACGGGGGAACAGTATGGCCACTCCAACTGTCCATAACCGCGGACGCGGCTATTCGAATAGTTTGACACTCTGCAGAGATTGTACACTTTCACCACAACATTCGATACATCCGTCAGAACAAATCCTGAATTCACCATACTCAGTATGCGGATAATCAATCCTAACCTTTCAATTACACGCCCTAGTATAAGCACCTCTCCTGTGAGTTTGGCCTCCCAACCATGACCAACTGTCATCTTGGGTACTGCACAGGTGGACAATCTTCACAAGGTAGCCTCAGCTCAGACCTTGGCCATGAGGGAACTAATACTAAGGTATATAAGCTTCCATTCAAGCCCTACCCAGTCTTCGGGTATTGTGGTTGTACGATAAAATTGGAATGGTATCGCATCCAGACAACCATCAGTTTTATAAAGGGCTAAGGCTCATGCCTCAACATTTTCGTCACCAAAATCATCCGGTGTTCGGAAACATATGTCAAAACATCTCAGTAGAATGATCCATCATTCTAAGGTTTTCATAACCATTTTCACCAAGTATTCCCATCTGAAGTTGATCAAGTTTTATGCTTAGCACTAGCATCTACAAGTGGGGGTAACACTAATGAGGGGTGGTAAACTAGTGGAATTTCAACTAAGTACAACCTTATATCTTAGGATGATATCAAGGTTTCTAACTTAGGCCAAATTTTATGCTCTTTATGCAACCTTCAAATATATCTTTCTAGGATCTATAAGTCACTTAAGTCAACTATAAGTTAAAGCTTTGATAACGAAATAAAGTAGAAGCTTGCAAATAAAACTAGGATTGGGTTATCAAGTGGGTAGGATCACATATGCTTAAGGCATATAGTTGGCATGGTAACACGCCATAGTTTGTTTGCATCATTGCAAGTATAGGCTCAAGTATGGGCTTGCACAATATCAGTATAATCTTGCAAGGGTTAGCTTTCCTTGTGCAGAGCAGTGGTTGAAGTTCTCCTCGGCTTCTTCTTCGTAGAATCCTCCTTCCTCCTCGTATCCTTTGTCGGTACTAGCGTCTATAAATAAATACGATGTACACAATCACCAAGCAATACTTAACTACTTGCAATCATCACACAAAAGGGTCCTATAGATTATCTAGTATCATCACTAACATTACAAGATTAAGGTTTGGTTTAAATCCCTTTTATTTTTAGAAAAGTAATTTCTACTCATTGAAAAACTACTTAAGATTTAATATTCTCCAAACCAAACATGGGATCATGTTGACACATGTCATCACCACATATTTTAGTCCATGGGAATGTGATTTAAAGTGGTGTCACAATTTAATAAGGTTTTTATTTTAATTAAATAATGTGTCTAGAAATGCCTATGTGGCATTCTTTTATTATTTGAACATTATTTCTGTAAGTAAACCTATATATTTTTATATATTCTGAAAGGCATAGTTAAATGTGATTTTTGAGAGTTGGAATCAACTCAAAAGCTATTGTGGTTTAACTTTGAAAAATGCTTGAATGTAGAAAAGCTTCTGCCTTGTTATTTTTACCAAGGATGATCTACAGATCCAAATGACTTTAATCCAACGGGCTTGCATTCAGCATTCCTAGACCTTTATAACAAAATTGGTTTCATTCAGATTGGTGCACTGAGTTGACCTGGGTTGATTTTTGAAACTGGGTACAGAAGTGTGTTTGAAATAAAATGGAAAATGTTTAATTCAAATAACTGGGCTGCGCGGGAAGCGATACTGGGCCGGCCTGCTAAGCGCAGCGCTTCCGCGGGCTGTTTAAGTGGCTGTCCCCACGCATCAGTGAGACGAGGGGGTGCGAAGCGGTATGGGATGATGTGGTGCGTTCGATCTGGTTCTAATCCAACGACTGAGAGTCATCGTCGATGTTGGGCAACGCCGGCGAGACAAAAACCTAGCGCGGCCAGTGGGGGTCGTTGGGGGCTCACCGGGGTGCGGGCGAGGGTCGGCGAGGCGGGCGAACAACAAAGTCGACGACGGCGAACTCAGGGGTGGTCGCGGCAGCTCCTGGGATGGACGAAATCGATGGCGCCCTTCTCCTCTAGAGGCGGCCTGCTCTGGCGCAATTTCGGCGATGTGCTACTCGCCTTGCTCCGGGACTGAGGTGGGGTGGTTCTGGGTGAGAGAGGAGTTGAATGGTGTGAAGAATTCGAGCGGGGGAGTCCTCCTTTTATAGGCTCCACAGCGAGACCGAACGGGATGGGCAGGCGACGGTGGCGACATGGCTACGGGCTGCTAGAGGCATGGCCGGCGGTGGCGATCACTTGGTGGTCTCCTGGCGATGCTCTACGGCTTTAATGCGCGCGTAGGGGCGGTGCGGTTTGGTCTGGAACGGGCGATGCTCTGCGTGGCAGAGGCGGCGTCTTCGACGGCGAGCGGTGGCTGTGCGGCATGGGGCAGCGAACGGGGATGTCTGGCGGTCTCCTGGGTCGGTGGTGATCGAGTATGCACGCGGCGAGGGCAACGCGCGGTCTGTGGGCTTCGGTCGAGGGTGGCGCTCTAGCGCATGCTCGGCATGGTTGCTGGCGAGCTGGGCGCGGTCCGTGCGTGTGGTCCAGTGGCTGGCAGGGTTCGAGCGCTGGACAGGGGGTGGCGATGGACGGTGGGCTGTGTCCTAGACATGCTGTTTCGGCTTGGTGCTTGCTCTGGCTAGCTAGCCATGGTTGGCTGGCAAGGGGGTGCTCGGGTTGGCATGGCATGGGGCAAAGGGTAGGGGCTAGAGTTGGTCCAAGCACTGGTTGGCACTGAGGGAGACAAGTGTGATCAATGGTGAACATTGCTTAGTCAATTTACTGCTCAAAACAGTGAAGTTTGGCCAAATTGATTGGTTGCCTCCAAGTGTTTGATGAAATGGCCGCAAGAAGTCAAGTTTTGAATTTTGAATAGATTTTTGGTGGGTGTGCTAGGTTGGTGCTGGTGAGTCTGCAGATGCTTGGGTTTTGAAAGTTGAGCTTGTTTGAGTGGTTTTTGAAAAAGTGGGATCTTCCCATATGATATAGATTCAATTTTGAATTGTCATTTAAACCATGCATTTGAAAGTTTCTGGATGATCACAAGGTGGGCCTTGATACTTTGTTATGAGTACAATCAAGGGGTGCAAAGATCCAGAAAAGTTTCTGTTAGGTTCTGAAAGTTTGAGATAGCCAAAGTAGGCATGGGAGTTAAATTGGTCAAAATGACCATTCCCTTATTTTATTTGTTTTGATTTACTTGTCTTTAGGGAAAGTGTGGGAAGTGTTTAGATGATGTTTATTTCACCTAAGAATCCATTTACAAGCAATGGAACACACAAACAAGGTGGTTCAAAAGAATTCAAAATGAATTGCATACTCACATGCATGCTTCCATAATTTTATTTAGAAAAGTTTTTGTTAACCCTAAATTTTGAGGATTAGTGTTTGATGATCCAAGCTTAGTATTTTTGGGATGTTACAAACCTTCCCCCCTTAAACAAAATCTCGTCCCGAGATTTGAAAAAGGATGAAAAGATTACCTAGGATTTGAAGAGATCGGGAAACTCCGTCCTGATGTGATCTTTGCGCTCCCAGGTAGCTTCCTCTTCTGTGTGGTTGCTCCACTGAATATTGAGAAACTTGATGCTTTGGGTTCGGGTAGTTCTGAAGGCTTCTTCCAAAATACGGATGGGTACTTCAGGATAGGTCAGGTCATCATTGATCTCTATGGTCCGGTGATCGATATTCTTGAACACTTCGGTCTTCTCTGGAACTTCGAGGCACTTGCGAAGTAACGAGATATGGAACACATTGCGCATGGCTGACCTCTCTTCGGGTAGTTCCAATTGATACTACACTTCTCCTCGATGGTTCAGAATCTTGAAGGGTCCGATATCTGGGGGCTAACTTTCCTTTGAGTTGGAAACGCTGCATTCCCTTCAATGGCGACACTTTCAGATAAACAAAATCTCCTATGTTGAAGGCGAGGTCTCGACGTCTCTTGTCGGCGTAACTCTTCTGTCTGGACTGGGCGGTCTTGAGGTGCTCACGAATCTTGTGAACCTTCTCTTCTGCTTCTCGTAGGATGTCGGGTCCGAAAATCTGACTCTCCCTACTTCCGACCAGTTCAAAGGGGTGCGACACTTTCTTCCGTACATAAATTCAAATGGGGCCATTTGCAAACTGGCTTGATAACTATTGTTGTATGAAAATTCTGCAAATGGCAGACAGTCTTCCCACTTGGATCCATATTCTAACACATAGGCTCTCAGCATATCTTCGAGTATTTGATTTACTCGCTCTATTTGTCCATCGGTCTGAGGGTGATACGCGGTACTGAAATCTAGGCGGGTTCCTAAACCTTCTTGAACTTTCTTCCAAAATCTCGAGGTAAACTGAGTTCCTCGATCCGATACAATGTTCTTAGGGACTCCATGCAAACTAACTATTCTAGCGATGTATAACTCCGCTAGTTTCGAACACTGATATGTGGTCTTGACGGGCAAGGAATGGGCGACTTTGGACAATCTGTCCACTATGACCCAGATAGAGTCATTTCCCCTACTAGGAGTAGGAAATCCGGTGATAAAGTCCATTCCAACGGAATCCCATTTCCATTCCGGAATCTGCAAGGGTTGCAACAATCCAGCGGGTCTTTGATGTCCTGCCTTGACTCGCTGACAGATATCACACTTGGCGATATAGCTTCCGATTTCTCTCTTCATCTTATGCCACCAAAATTGCTCCTTCAAATCTTGATACATCTTCGTTCCTCCGGGGTGGTTAGAATAAAGAGTATCATGTATCACTACGGTTCTGAAAAGACCGTAGCTTCTATGTGACATGTCAATCCCTGGATCCGTTCATTGGCCCACAATAGAATAAGATGAATAACATAGCAAAATATCCGTGTATCATAAATAACGAAGATCCAGAGTACCATTATTACAATAAAAGCTTAGCTCAAGGCTAGCTCAAATTATTCAGGTAGCAACATAAATAAAGCAAATCCTCCATTCTTCAAATTGCCCACAAGTGAACAAGTGCCGAGTGGAGTACCGTGGCCTAAATCGATTACTCAGAATCGGAATATCCTGCAACATGAAACGTAGCAGCCCCGAAGGGTCAATACATGGAATGTATGACAAGTAGAGCTATTAAAAGAGACAACAGTGCTAACATCTACATGCATATTTGGCAAGTGGAGCTGTGGCTAGCTTGCGTTTGCAAATATCTTTGTCCTACTTTCATAAACAGTTTTTGATTTTCTTTGAAAAGATCCCAATTAAGTTAACCCAACAACATTAAAGCAATTATGAAATTAGAATGAGCGAGAAACATGTCATGGAATCAATATCAAGCAACTAAGACGTCCATAACCGGGGACACGGCTAATCGATTAGATTATACACCCTGCAGGGGTTAGTACACTTTACCCATGTGACTTGGCCAGCCCAGCTCGTACCATCACTCTCATTTTGGGTGATGATAGGGAGAAGTCCAAGAAGAGACCGTTCGGGAAGTAGCTCCCCAATCCCGACGCGCACTGGTCCAACCTACCAAAATTCTACATCTCTGGATACGCGGGTTCGAGTTACCACAACCTACTGAGTCCAACCAACCACCCATTTCATTATTGGCACATTGGTTGTACACCTAAGCTACAAAATAAAGAAGCCAATCATTTTCTCTTGATACCTGGGTGCCTTTCCGCAATGAAACCACCAAAAATTATCAATCCCATCACACCCAGGAGATTCATTGATTAAGTTGTTTTAGTTTTCACAAACCAACACATTTAGGAACAACTTATAGTGATGTAACCTAGCCCTCGTTCATCGTAGCATGGCTGAGCACATCTACCAACGGTGGTTCATCTACAAGGAAAGCCCCACCACATAATAGGACATAGCATAGCAATAGTATTATCCTACACATGCATCTACAAAATACACGACAATGCATTAAAAATAGTAGAATGACATCATGAACAAAGTAGCATCTACTTGTCTTGGTTGTAGTGGTCGGAAGAACAATCCACACACGAGCAAGCGTTGCACTCGTCACAATCTACACCACACAATTGCAATCTTAAACAAACCATCCACAATCATATGCAAACAAAGATGATGCAAGATGCATGCATGGCAAGTGGATTGATGCTACAGCAGCATCACATAATCTTATTCAGTATAGCTACTGTATGCATGCATGGAAATTGTTTTTAGCGAAAAGAAAACAAGCATGCAATTTATAATGCTCAATAATAGAGCTAGAAACTAAATAATTCACCACTGCTAACATACTGTTTGTAAAATCTTGGAAAAATTCTACTGTGTAGGCAACTCTAAATAGAAACATTACCAATTGGAATTTCTCAAAAAGGATTCATATAACTCCCTGAGTAATTAAAATACTGCAGTAAGCCTTTAAATAGATTCTGCAAAAGTTATTACTGTAAGCCTAACTTTGTAATTCACTTTGAGATTCCCCTTGTTATACTTATTCCAGGGACATCTTATTTGCAATTTTTGGAGTTACAGAACTTATTCTATGATTTAATTACTCTAAAAAGGGCATTAACTCATTTAATTATTCAGTACAAAACCTTGCTGTAAAAGTGTAAAACAAATGTACAGCAAGATTCTACGGGAGTTACTGAATCTACACATATTTTATTTGTAAATTTTGGCCCAATAGATCTAAAGATATGGATTTTACAAGTTTTAGTTATTTTCTGCCTATTAAATCAATTAAATAACTCGCGCTGACGGGCGGGCCCCAGCTGTCGGCAGCGCTGGGTGCTAGGCCCGCAGCGGCGAGCGCCGCTATCTGCCGCGCAGCAGCGACGGTTGGTGCTGCGCGCGTGCGCTGCGCGGGCTGGGCCTGGGCCGCGGCAGGCCGGCTGGCTGCCGCGCTGCTGTTTGCTTTTTTTGTTCTTTTCTTTTATTCTTTTCTGTTTTAGTATTTCTATTGTAACTTTTTCATATGAACTCCAAATTGAGTGAAATTTCTTTCTAAATTTTTCTAAAATTCAGAAGATCAACCTAGGATCCTTTTGTACCCCTTCCCACTAGTTTTCAAATAGTGGATTACAAACCTTAGTATAATCCCTTGTAGGAGCATCTCGGTGATTCCAAATAGGGTTTCAAAATGGTGTTTTGTAACTCAAATAATTTCATGAATGCAGAATGTCATTTGCAAGTGAATGATGATCATGATGCAGTGCAGTACCAAATCTAGAATTTGGGAATGTGACAAGACTAACCCCCTTAAGATGAATCTCGTCCCCGAGATTCGGCGCGACTAGCAAATAGGTGTGGGTGGTCTTCTCGGATGTCATCCTCACGCTCCCAAGTGGCTTCCTCTTTGGTGTGGTGGCTCCATTGCACCTTGCAAAACCTGATCGTCTTGGTACGGGTAATTATCATAGGTCAAGTCATTCTCAAGCTGAACCTCCTCTAGTGGTACTGTGTCTCTCAGTGGTGTATCCACCATCTCCGGATGGCACTTCTTCAGCTGGGACACGTGGAACACATTGTGGACAGCGGACAGAGCTTCTGGCAACTCCAACTGATAAGCAACTTCTCCTTTGCGTGCTAAGACTCGATATGGTCCAATAAACCGAGATGTCAGCTTACCCTTGATTCCAAAACTCTTGATTCCACGAAGTGGCGACACTCTGAGGTATGCTCTATCACCTATCTCATACACCACTTCCTTGCGCTTGGTGTCAGCGTAGCTCTTCTGCCTTGATTGTGCTACCTTCAGTCTGTCCCTAATCAAGGCAACCTTCTCCTCAGCGTCCTTGATCAAATCAGGGCCAAACAGCTCACGTTCTCCTACTCCATCCCATAGCAATGGTGTCCGACACCGTTTCCCATAAAGCACATCGAACGGTGACGTCTTGATGCTGGTCTGATAGCTGTTGTTGTAGGAAAACTCGGCATACGGCAAATTCTCATCCCAACTAGAACCATGATCCAAGGCGCAAGCTCTCAGCATATCCTCCCAAATCTGATTTACCCTCTCGGTCTGTCCATCAGTCTGTGGGTGGAAGGCTGTGCTAAACTCCAATCTAGTCCCCAATGACTCGTGCAGCTGGCGCCAAAAGTGTGAGGTAAATTGGGTGCCTCTATCAGATACAATGCTCTTAGGAACCCCATGTAGGCACACAATCATGTCCATATAAATCCTGGCCAACTTTGCACTCGTGTAGGTCGTCTTCACCGGTATAAAGTGGGCTACCTTGGTCAAATGGTCAACCACTACCCAAATGGAGTCGTATCCTGACCTGGTCCTGGGCAATCCTGTGATAAAATCCATTCCCACTCTATCCCACTTCTAATCCGGCACTGGCAATGGCTGTAGTAGTCCTGCTAGCTTCTGGTGTTCCGCCTTCACTCGGCTACATACATCGCATAAGGCAATATGCTCAGCGATGTCTCCCTTCATGTTGTTCCACCAGAATCTGTCCTTTAGGTCCATATACATCTTCGTATTGCCCAGATGTATGGAATACGGCGAGTCATGAGCTTCCTGTAGAATCAACTTCCTTATCTCCGGATCGTTGGGAACGCATAGACGATCTCCATACCACAAGGTTCCTTGCTCATCCTTGCGGAATTATTTTGCTCGATCCTCCATCATCTTTTCCTTTATTTCATCTATCTCCTTGTCTCCTACTTGAGCCTTCCTGATCCTGTCTTGTAGTGTTGGTTGGACTTCCATTGCTGCCAAATATCCTTCTGACACTACCTCCAGTCTAAGGTCCTTGAATTGCTTGCACAAATCCTTGGGCAATTCCCCAATTGTCAATCCATTGGCATAGACCTTCCGGCTCAGAGCATCTGCCACAACATTGGCCTTTCCTGGGTGGTATTGCAGATTCATATCATAATCCTAGATAAGTTCCAACCATCTCCTTTGTCTCATGTTCATTTCTTTCTGTGTAAATATGTACTTCAGGCTCTTGTGGTCGGTGTACACATCGCTGTGTTTCCCCATTAAGTAGTGCCTCCATACTTTGAGCGCATGCACAACTGATGCTAATTCCAAGTCGTGTGTGGGATAATTCCTCTCATGGTGTTTAAGCTGCCGCGAGGCATATGACACCACTCTCCCATCTTGCATAAGCACACTCCCAAGTCCCTGCCGAGAAACATCATAGTACACTTGGAAATCCTTCTGAAGATTAGGTAAACACAGAACAGGTGCGGTCACTAGTCGACGCTTCAGTTCCTAAAAGCTGGCTTCACACGCATCCGTCCATTCAAACTTCCTCTCCTTCTTCAGAACTTCTGTCATCGGATTAGCAATCTTGGAGAAGTTTTCAATGAACCTCCTGTAATATCCAGCAAGTCCCAAAAAGCTACGAATATCACCCACATTCTTCGGTGCTTCCCACTCAGTCACTGCAGTCACTTTGCTTGGATCAATAACGACTCCTTCTCCTGACACCACGTGTCCAAGAAATCCAACAGTGTTAAGCCAAAATTCACACTTGCTAAATTTGGCATACAGCTTGTGTTCCTTTAGCTTCTCCATAATCAGTCGCAGATGTTTCTCATGCTCAGCATCATCCTTGGAATATATCAGTATGTCATCAATGAACACAACCACGAACTTGTCCAAGTACTCCATGAATACCTTGTTCATCATGGTCATGAAATATGCCGAGGCATTCGTTAGTCCAAAAGACATAACTGTATACTCATATAAACCATACCTAGTAGTGAAAGCGGTTTCGGTATGTCCTCCTCCCGGATCCTCAATTGGAAATAGCCCGATCGCAGATCAATTTTGCTAAATACCTTAGATCCTTCCAGTTGATCAAACAAATCATTTATGTTCGGCAGGGGGTATTTGTTCTTGATGGTCACTTCATTCAGCGAGCGATAGTCCACCACTAATCTCTTGCTGCTGTCCTTTTTCTCCACAAACAGAACAGGTGCACCCCATGACGACGAACTAGGCTGAATGAACCCCTTGTCCAACTGCTCCTTTAGCTGTTTCTTTAGTTCCTTCAGTTCATACACATACATCTTGTATGGTCTCTTTGCTATAGGTCTTGTTCCCGGCATCAGATCGATGAGAAACTCCACTTCCCTGTCAGGTGGCATCCCTGGCAGCTCTTCCGGAAACACGTCGGGGTAATCCTTAATCACGGGCACAGTATCCATGCTAACCCCCTTAAGAGAATTCAGCTTACACCTTTCCGGTCGTACAGCCGACTTGAACCTAATCCTCTTACCATCCGGGGTTCTTAGCGACACTGCTCGCTGTGCACAATCTATGTGTCCCCCGTGCATAGACATCCAATCCATACCAAGAATTACATCTAAACCTTGTGATTCCAACACTACCAGATGTGCAATGAAATTGTGTGCTCCAATCCTCACAATTAAGTCGCGGCATCCCGCGCTAGCTATCATATCTCCTCCAGGTGAGCTTACTCTAATAGACTCTTTCATAGACTCCGTAGGTAAATTATACTTATCCACAAATGCCCTTGATATGAATGAATGTGATGCACCAGTATCGAAAAGTACAGGGTGAGTGTTGATTGGAAACTTACCAATCACAAGGTCAGGCTCATCTGGGATCTCCTCCACATTCATGTGGTTCACTGTGGCCTTCTGGTTGTTGGTTGGCTTCAGTACCTTCTTCTCCGGACAATTGTCTGCATAATGTCCCTTCTGGCCACACTTGAAGCATGTCACCTCACTCAGATCCTTCTTCACAAAGCTGCGATCACAGTTGCGGTCATGTCCACTGTGTCCTCCAGAATGGCGAGTGTGTCCTCCCTTGTGGCTGTGGTGGTTGCTCTTGTGGCCATCATGGCGATGTCCATCGCCTCCGTGGTGGTGGCGGTCATGGCTCCCATGGTGCCCATGGTCACTCCCTCCATGCTTGGAGTATCCATCATAAGAAGTGCGAGACTTGTGGTGAGAACCAGAGTGGTGGTTGTTGCTCTTCCTCTTGCGGCTTTCCACTTGCTTGTGCTTCCCTTCTAAGATCCTGGCCTTGTCCATAAGCTCTTGGAAAGTGGGACAATAAACCACCAGCAGCTGCACTGAAAGATCATCACTGAGGCCATCCAGGAACCTCTCTCTCCTTTTGGCATCAGTGTCAACATCCTCAGGTGCATAACGAGACAGGTTGTTGAACTCTTCAATATACTCAGCCACGGTGCGATTGGTTTGGCGCAAGTTGCGAAATTCCTTCCTCTTCAGGCTCAGAACTCCTGAAGAAACGTGGTTGGTCTTGAAACCTTCCTCAAACATTGCCCAAGTCACAGTGTCCAGCGGGTGGGTGATCTGAAAAGTGTCCCACCAAGAAGCGGCTGGTCCCTCAAGTAGGTGAGCAGCAAACCTCACCTTCTCAGCATCAGTGCATCCAACAGTTACCAGATCCTTGTTGACTGAATGCAACCATTCAAGAGCAACCATTGGTTTTGTTGCAGTAGAGAACATCGCTGGCCTTAGCCTCAGAAACCTGGTAAGTGCATCTCCCTGAGGCTGGTTGTTCCCATTGTTGTTGTTGTTGTTGTTGTTGTTGTTGTTGTTGTTGTTGTTGTTGTTGTTGTTGTTGTTGTTGTTGTTGTTGTTGTTCTGAGCTTCCATGAACTGGGTCATAACTTGGGTCATCTGTGATTGAGCTGCCATGAGCTGCTCCAACTCAGTGGGTTGACGGCGGGGAGGCATCTGCGGTTCAGCACAGGTAAGCTTAGAAGAATCGATTACGAAAACAGGATTCTACCCATGCATTATGACCAAACAACAACAAAACAATCATAGACAATTTCAAGCAAGCATCAGATCAGCAAACAAATGATCCAGCAACATACCAGGGGTTATCCTAGCAGTATATATCTACTGAAATAGTTTTTAGAAGAGTTGGCAATGGTTATCTACACAAGAGATCAACAAAGCATTAAAAACAGCAATCTGCCAGAACAGTCCAGCAGTGTTCATGAATTTTTATACCTGACTTAAACTCGTCAGGAATTTTTTCTGATTTTGCGAATATAGTACAGAGAGTTTCGAACCAACCCTATTTTTTTCAGATTTTTCCCAGATACCAGTAAAATATGAAAAATCGTGCACTAATGCTGTGTCAGCAGAAAACTGCAACAGGAATAACTCAGATATTAACTAAACTTGCCATAACTCTTCCATAAAATTCGCACAAATAATCCTGGGATATTGGAGTACACAAATAAGCAACTAAACACTCTTAAACTAACAGCAAATAAGTTTTACATCGATCGAGACTAATCCTAACGATTTTTACCTAACGAAGACTAATTGGTGGACTTCTATCTACTTCTTGAAGAGGTTGCGGTAGGTTCTTGCACTCATGCGTTGGCGTTTCTTTCCATGATCCAACCATGGTGGCGGAGTATACACCTCTCCTGTGTCATCACTTGAAATCTCAAACTCCACCTCTTCTGGGTCCTCCTCTTTTTCTTCATTCTCTGCTGTAGCTGCAACAGCTTCATCTCCTCTACCATCATCGTCTCCATAATCATCATCCTCGTCCTCATCATCATCATCATCATCGTTCCCACTGTCATCATCATTGTTGCCATCATCTCCATTGTCATCATCATAGGGTGGATTCAGCTGTGCTTGGAGAGCGGCAATCTGGGCTGCCATATCTTCAATAGTTTGATCCCTTTCCTGGACGGTCCCTTGCAACTGTTGTATGGTCTGGTTGTTTTCCTGCATAGTTCCATTAAGCTGAGCTATGGTTGCATCCCTGCCTACTAGGGCATTTTCCAGAACACCCACAACTTCATGCAAGGTCTCTATCTCCAGTCCTTGGACCACCATACCATTGCTGGAAAAATCTGCAATCTCCTTTACCATCATCACTTTCTCAGCTAGAGCTCCATTCTCCCTTTCCATGTCCTCTATGTGCCTCCGACGGGGCGACATGTTGTTCCTGTCGCCCGGGGTAACCACAATGTTCCCATCTTCATCACGCCTCCCATAGTCACGATAGGGTGAGTCTGCTGGCAGTAGGTGTCGGACAAGATGGCACTGGCGAGACAGGGCTTCATGCAATATTCCAAGTCCCCAGTTGTAGTATGTCTTGGTGTAGATCAGATGCACAGGGTTTGGCAAGGCGGCATCCCTGAAGATGAAGGTGGCGATCTCCCATGCATCCTCGCCATACCCATAGGTGTACAGCCTTCTTCCCTTGAACATGGGCAGTGGCAATCCCAATGACTGCGAGAGCTGTGCTAACTGTCTTGCCAAGGGCCTTGGTGACTCCATGGTTGCATACTCAGTCCTGACTTCTCCCATCTATCAATTAAAAGAGGAAAGTGTGAGAATAGCATATGGTAAGAATTTACGAGTGAAAGGCATAAGATGAAAGACAGAGTTAATATAAGTTTTAATAATTCTATGGCTTCCTAATCCACACCTAGGTCACGATCCTACAGTCGACACACGGGCTCTGATACCATCTTGTAACACTACGGTTCTGAAAAGACCGTAGCTTCTATGTGACATGCCAATCCCTGGATCGGTTCATTGGCCCACAATAGAATAAGATGAATAACATAGCAAAATATCCGTGTATCATAAATAACGAAGATCCAGAGTACCATTATTACAATAAAAGCTTAGCTCAAGGCTAGCTCAAATTATTCAGGTAGCAACATAAATAAAGCAAATCCTCCATTCTTCAAATTGCCCACAAGTGAACAAGTGCCGAGTGGAGTACCGTGGCCTAAATCGATTACTCAGAATCGGAATATCCTGCAACATGAAACGTAGCAGCCCCGAAGGGTCAATACATGGAATGTATGGCAAGTAGAGCTATTAAAGGAGACAATAGTGCTAACATCTACATGCATATTTGGCAAGTGGAGCTGTGGCTAGCTTGCGTTTGCAAATATCTTTGTCCTACTTTCATAAACAGTTTTTGATTTTCTTTGAAAAGATCCCAATTAAGTTAACCCAACAACATTAAAGCAATTATGAAATTAGAATGAGCGAGAAACATGTCATGGAATCAATATCAAGCAACTAAGACGTCCATAACCGGGGACACGGCTAATCGATTAGATTATACACCCTGCAGGGGTTAGTACACTTTACCCATGTGACTTGGCCAGCCCAGCTCGTACCATCACTCTCATTTTGGGTGATGATAGGGAGAAGTCCAAGAAGAGACCGTTCGGGAAGTAGCTCCCCAATACCGACGCGCACCGGTCCAACCTACCAAAATTCTACATCTCTGGATACGCGGGTTCGAGTTACCACAACCTACCGAGTCCAACCAACCGCCCATTTCATTATTGGCACATGGTTGTACACGTAAGATACAAAATAAAGAAGCCAATCATTTTCTCTTGATATCTGGGTGCCTTTCCACAATGAAACCACCAAAAATTATCAATCCCATCACAGCCAGGAGATTCATTGATTAAGTTATTTTAGTTTTCACAAACCAACACATTTAGGAACAACTTATAGTGATGTAACCCAGCCCTCGTTCATCGTAGCATGGCTAAGCACATCTACCAACGGTGGTTCATCTACAAGGAAAGCCCTACCACATAATAGGACATAGCATAGCGATAGTATTATCCTACACATGCATCTATAAAATACACGACAATGCATTGAAAATAGTAGGATAACATCATGAACAAAGTAGCATCTACTTGCCTTGGTTGTAGCGGTCGGAAGAACAATCCACACACGAGCAAGCGTTGCACTCGTCACAATCTACACCACACAATTGCAATCTTAAACAAACCATCCACAATCATATGCAAACAAAGATTATACAAGATGCATGCATGACAAGTGGGTTGATGCTACAGCAGCATCACATAATCTTATTCAGTATAGCTACTGTATGCATGCATGGAAATTGTTTTTAGCGAAAAGAAAACAAGCATGCAATTTATAATGCTCAATAATAGAGCTAGAAACTAAATAATTCACCACTGCTAACATACTGTTTGTAAAATCTTGGAAAAATTCTACTGTGTAGGCAACTCTAAATAGAAACAGTACCAATTGGAATTTCTCAAAAAGGATTCATATAACTCCCTGAGTAATTAAAATACTGCAGTAAGCCTTTAAATAGATTCTGCAAAAGTTATTACTGTAAGCCTAACATTTTAATTCACTTTGAGATTCCCCTTGTTATACTAATTCCAGGGACATCTTATTTGCAATTTTTGGAGTTACAGAACTTATTCTATGATTTAATTACTCTAAAAAGGGCATTAACTCATTTAATTATTCAGGACAAAACCTTGCTGTAAAAGTGTAAAACAAATGTACAGCAAGATTCTACGGGAGTTACTGAATCTACACATATTTTATTTGTAAATTTTGGCCCAGTAGATCTAAAGATATGGATTTTACAAGTTTTAGATATTTTCTGCCTATTAAATCAATTTAAAAACTCACAGTCAAACTTTAACTGTTGACTGGCCCACGTGGCGGCTGACGTGGCGCTGACTGGGTCAGCGCCCTGGCTGACTTTTCGACGGTCCCTCTGGGCCGTTGGATCAAGATCAAACGGCCGGGGAGGCACGCGAGAGGAGGGCTCACCAGCGGCATCGGTGGCGTTAGGGGCGGCGGCTCCAGCGAGTTCCGGGGCGGCTGGGCGGCGTACGGGGTCGGGGGCATGGCGGTGGAGCTTCCTGTGGTGGCGGCGTCGGTAGGCGGGCACGGTGGCGACGGCGGCGTCCAGCTGGAGCGACGGTGGCATCGGTGGCGTGGGCGTGCTCCTGCGGGGAAGGAAAAAAGGAGGGGGGGGGGGGTCAGCAACGGCGGGGCGAGGTCACGGGGTCATGGGAGGGGGCGAGGCGGCTGCGGGGCGAGCACTTACCGCGAGCGGCGGCGGCGGCGGTAGTTAACTCCGGCGAGAAATCGCCGGAGATTGAGGGCGCGAGAGAGGGCGAGGGTTTAGGGGTCGCGTAGGGGAGAGGCTAGGGTATAAGAGAGGGGGGTCGCGGCAGCGCGCGGGGTCCTGGTCGTGGCCGGGTCGGCCTCGGCGTCTGTGCCAGAGCCGGCTCGCGCTGACGGGCGGGCCCCAGCTGTCGGCAGCGCTGGGTGCTGGCCCCGCAGCGGCGGGCGCCGCTATCTGCCACGCGGCGGCGGCGGTTGCTGCTGCGCGCTTGCGCTGCACGGGCTGGGCCTGGGCCGTGGCAGGCCGGCTGGCTGCCGCGCTGCTGTTTGCTTTTTTTTGTTCTTTTCTTTTATTCTTTTCTGTTTTAGTATTTCTATTGTAACTTTTTCATATGAACTCCAAATTGAGTGAAATTTCTTTCTAAATTTTTCTAAAATTCAGAAGATCAACCTAGGATCCTTTTGTACCCCTTCCCACTAGTTTTCAAATAGTGGATTACAAACCTTAGTATAATCCCTTGTAGGAGCATCTCGGTGATTCCAAATAGGGTTTCAAAATGGTGTTTTGTAACTCAAATAATTTCTTGAATGCAGAATGTCATTTGCAAGTGAATGATGATCATGATGCAGTGCAGTACCAAATCTAGAATTTGGGAATGTGACATATCATGAGCTTCCTTCAGAATAACTTCTTTCAACTCAGAATCTGCTGGTACACAAAGGCGTCCTTTGTACCACAGAACTCCTTCTTCGTCTTCGGTGAATCCGGGTAATTTGCATGTAACGATACGACGCTTGATTCCGTCGATACTAGCATTTCCTTTCTGCGCCTCTTTGATCTGGCTGATCAAAGTGGGCTGAAGTTCTATACTAGCCAAAAATCCTTCGCTCACTAATTCCATTCGAAAATCTTCCATCTCTTTGTGCAAGCTTGGTTGCTCCTTCAAAATCATGGAGTTCAAGCGGCACGACAATCTGCTAAGGGCATCGGCTACCACGTTGGCTTTACCAGGGTGATAGTGAATGTCCAGATCGTAATCCTTGATTAGCTCAATCCATCTCCTCTGTCTCATATTCAGCTCCTTCTGAGTGAATATATACTTCACACTCTTGTGATCCGTATAAATCTCACAACGATTTCCCATCAGGTAATGTCTCCATGTTTTCAGGGCTAGAACTACGGCTGTGAGTTCGAGGTCATGGGTTGGGTAATTTTGCTCATGTTGCTTCAATTGTCTAGATAGATAAGATATAACTTTGCCTTCTTGCATTAGCACACATCCGAGACCGATCTTGGATGTGTCACAATACACATCGAAGGGCTTCGTGATATCTGGCATGATCAAGATTGGGGCTGAAATCAATCTCCTCTTGAGTTCTTGAAAACTCGCTTCACATTTGTCAGTCCATTCAAACTTCTTGTCCTTCTTCAATAATTGGGTCATAGGTCTGGCGATACTTGAGAATCCTTCTACGAACTTGCGGTAATATCCCGCCAATCCGAGAAATGCACGAACTTGGGTTTGAGTGGTTGGGGCTTGCCAATCTTCTACATCTTTTACTTTGGCAGGGTCAACGGCAATTCCTCCGGCTGATACAATGTGACCGAGGAATCCTACCTCCTGTAACCATAATTCACATTTGCTAAACTTGGCATACAACTGATGCTCTCTAAGGGTTCCAAGAATGGTCCTTAGGTGTAGCTCATGTTCGTCTTCTGATTTGGAGTAAATCAGAATGTCATCGATGAAAACAACGACAAACTTATCTAGGAAGTCCATAAAAATCTTATTCATGAGGTTCATGAAATAAGCGGGGGCGTTGGTTAATCCAAAAGACATGATAATATACTCGTATAGTCCATATCTGGTGGTAAAGGCAGTCTTTGGAATATCCTCTGCACGAATCTTGAGTTGATGATAACCAGTTCTAAGATCAATCTTAGAAAACACTTTGGCACCGGTCAACTGATCAAACAAATCTTATATCTTGGGCAAGGGGTACTTGTTCTTGATGGTGACATCATTCAACTTCCGATAATCTGTACACAAAGGGTTACCTCCATCCTTCTTGTCCACAAACAAGACAGGTGATCTCCATGGTGACGCACTTGGTTGAATCAATCCGATTTCCAGCATGGCATCCAGTTGCTTCTTCAGTTCTTCTAGCTCCAATGGGTTCATACTATAGGGTCTCTGTGCTATGGGTCCTGTTCCGGGGATTAGTTCGATGATAAACTCGATATCCTGATCTGGGGGCATACCGGGCAAAACATCTGGAAATACATCGGGGTATTCACAGACTATCCGGACTTGGTCATTGGTAGGTTGGGCTATACTCTTGTTGCACTTGAATTGACGAGGTAAGGTTTTAGATATATGCTCGACTGATATTCCGGCTGTACTGGTCATGGCGATGGCTTTCTTGGCACAGTCAATCAATCCTTTATGTTTGGACATCCAATCCATTCCTAGTACTACTTCCAAACCTTTAGTTCCGAGTACTATCAGATTAGCATAAAAATCTATGCCATGGATTCTGATAGGGATGGCTTTGCAAATTTGCCTAGCCTTGGTGGTTGATCCGGGAATTTGAACAATCATTACATGCTTCAATTTGGTTGGTTGAATTTTACTAGTACATGCAAATCCTTCGGTGACAAATGAATGCGATGCACCAGAATCAAACAACACTCTTGCAAGTACTGAATTAACAGAAAACATACCCAGCACGACGTCTGGCGCTTCCTGAGCTTCTTCAGCGTGCATGAGAAAAAGACGGCCATTGCGGTTGAGTGAATTTCCTAGGGCAAACCTTCTTCCGGGCTGAACACGGCGCTGCTGCTGAGCTGAGGCATTGGCATTGGGTGCTGCGGCATTCTTCTTGTTGGGGCATTCGTTGGAGTAGTGACCCTTATTTCCACAGTCATAACAAGTCACTTGCGACTTGTCCTTTGCCGCTATAGGCATAGCATTGCTTCCAGTCCTCGGGGCAGTGTTGGTGTTGGTGGCAGCATTGTTGGTGTTGAACTTGGGTGGGGCACGGTTGAAATTGCTAGAGTTGCCAGGGTTGTTGTGATTTCCTCCGGGTCTAGGGTTTCCACAGTTGGGATAGGTGGGACGGTTTATCGGGGGTCGGCTGGTTCTTGGGGCAAATCCTGGAGATGGGTTAGGGCGATACTTTGGGGTCTAATGGGTTCCTGGCTGATGCATCATATGACGCTTGCGGTTCTCATTGGCTTGGTTGATCTTTCCTTCCATCTGGATGACAGAGTCGACAAGGGCTTCAATATCCGCAAAGGGGATATTGACTAACACTGTCTGCATCTCATCATGCAGACCATTTAGGAACCTCTCTTTCTTCTTGGCTTCTGTGTCGATCTCATCCGGGGCATACCTAGCTAATGACAAAAATTTGTCACGGTATTCCACTACAGTCATCCTTCCTTGCTTCAGTTCTCTGAACTCGTCTCTCATCCTCTTGATCAAACCTGGTGGCACATGGGTTCTGCTGAAATTGACCTTAAATTCCTCCCAGGTCATCATCCGTCCTCCGGTCATTGCACGAACACTGTTCCACCATGCCCTGGCATCTCCGGCTAGATAGTGGGTGGCAAACAGAACTTTCTCGTTGGCTTCCACTCTGGCGACTTCTAGGTTATTTTCCATGGTTTGCAGCCAATCATCGGCGTCTAGGGGCTCTTCTGACTTAGTGAAAACATGTGGGTTGGTATTCTAGAAATTCTTGAGCTTAGATCCATGGTTATCTTGATTTTTGTGGCCTTGGTTTTTGTGGGCTAGCTGAGCTATCTGTTGCAGAGTGGCTAGGTTGGCTTGACGTTCCGCTCTTTCAGCTTCGCGGTCAGAAGTCAACATTTGCAGGATCTGCAACATCGGGTCCGACGATGAACCACTTCCTCCGCGTGGCATCTGAAGATTGAGATAGATCATGAGAAAAGAGGGAAATTTCTAAGGTTTCGGGGACTTGAGAAGTTTTTAAAGTTTGACACTGATTTTCTAGCAACTTGCTTTTCATTCATTCATTCACACGATACAACACACACCACAACAAAGAAAAACAGATGGTTTTAAGAACCATTCTGAAAACTACGATACAGTGGGACCGAGTACTACTCACTACTCTAGTGCTCAAGTGCTACTACTCCTCGGAATCTGTGGCTTCATCATCTTCATCATCATCGATGAAGGCGAAATCATCCTCATCGGTGAAGAAGTCCATAGCCTGATCCTCCAGAAAATCATCATCATCGCTGAGATAGGAGTAGGGGTCTCCATGAAGATCCTCTCCTGCATTCTCCCTTTCCTCCAACTGCATGTCTCTCTCGTGGATGGTCTCTTCCAAAGATGAGACGCGGTGGCGGAGACGGGCAATCATGCGCTCCTTCTTGTCGAGCTGACGGCGGCGAGACTTGCGATCCTTCGCTAGCATGGCGATGGTTTGGTCCTTTGTCTTGATGATGGCAGACTTGTGGTTGGAGTAGTCACGACAATTATCCAACTCCTGTTGACGATCGTACATCATGAAGCTAAGGTGGTCCAATTGAGTCTTCAGCTCGGGGTGGTATGGGGCTTCCAGTGGTTGTCCATTTGCATCAAGCCTTGGGCAGAACTCAAAGCGGTTTCCCTTGATCTGATTGATACTCTGCCCACACAGACGGGCAAGAGCTTCCTGCATGGCCCTGGCAAGTCCATCGAGCCAGTTGTTCTCTCTTAAGGTAAACTGAATTCCCTCAGCAGTGGGAGGTTCAATCTTTCCTCGGAGACTTGCAACAATTAGCCACTGCAGATCTTCTCCTCCTTGATCATTGAGCTGAGCTCCGAAGAACTCGGGTTGCGGACGCTCCAGAAGTTCCGAAAGCTGGTCCAAATCCCTCTCAAAGATAAGGTCTCCTCCATTCCCCAACTGATAAAACTTGTTGTACTTCATGTCCATCTATAAGAGTATAGGATGAGTAAGTTAGTAGAGTGATCAAGTGTGTCAAAATTTTATGTATTTTGCAAGAGTTTTGAGGAACATGAATTTTCATGAAAGAATCAGAGAGATGAGAAGGAGAATAAGTTTTTGTAAATATTTGCTTCCTTTGGTCTTGAAACTAAGTTTTTGATTCAAACGCCCAGTCTAACTAGGGTCTCCTATGGTCAGGATGGCTCTGATACCAACTTGTCAACACCCGGATTTTTAATCCCAGATGCCTGTTATGCCATACATCGCAATCCCAGGATTACCATTTTTGCGACACATAACAAAATTGGATACCACAGTACATCATCCATTACAAACCATATATAAGGTCTTACACAAATAGGGATCTCATGATCGAGTTCTTAATACAACTTCAAGCAGCGGAATACATAATAATAACGGTAGCGTAGGCAAAGCTCCATCTTCGGGGTCACAGGCAATGCTGACGATGGGAGATGATCCTAGTTGTCGTAACCTTCCTGGGGTCCATCCTCCAGGTACTCCTCTTCATAGTCTGGCCACGGGAATATCCAGGGACAAAGCCATGAGTACTCCCTAAGTACTCGCAAACTAATACTAACAAGTGAAGGGGGTTTTTAATAATAGGACACTAGGCTCTAGGGTTGTTTTGCAAAAAGCCAGATTTCTCTCAACTAAGTTCAGAGAGAAGCTAGTCACAATTTTATAACTCCTAAGGGGGGGGGGACTTGTGTTCCGTATCACAACTCTGTTGTGGTCAAGTCAAAATCTCAATTCATTTCACAAGTCATTTTGAAAACATCTGACGGGGGAACAGTATGGCCACTCCAACTGTCCATAACCGCGGACGCGGCTATTCGAATAGTTTGACACTCTGGAGAGATTGTACAGTTTCACCACAACATTCGATACATCCGTCAGAACAAATCCTGAATTCACCATACTCAGTATGCGGATAATCAATCCTAAACTTTCAATTACACGCCCTAGTATAAGCACCTCTCCTGTGAGTTTGGCCTCCCAACCATGACCAACTATCATCTTGGGTACTGCACAGGTGGACAATCTTCACAAGCTAGCCTCAGCTCAGACCTTGGCCGTGAGGGAACTAATACTAAGGTATATAAGCTTCCAGTCAAGCCCTACCCAGTCTTCGGTATTGTGGTTGTACGATAAAATTAGAATGGTATCGCATCCAGACAACCATCAGTTTTATAAAGGGCTAAGGCTCATGCCTCATCATTTTCGTCACCAAAATCATCTGGCGTTCGGAAACATCTCAGTAGAATGATCCATCATTCTAAGGTTTTCATAACCATTTTCACCAAGTATTCCCATCTAAAGTTGATCAAGTTTTATGCTTAGCACTAGCATCTACGAGTGGGGGTAACACTAATGTGGGGTGGTAAACTAGTGGAATTTCAACTAAGTACAACCTTATATCTTAGGATGATATCAAGGTTTCTAACTTAGGCCAAATTTTATGCTCTTTATGCAACCTTCAAATATATCTTTCTAGGATCTATAAGTCACTTAAGTCAACTCTAAGTTAAAGCTTTGATAACAAAATAAAGTAGAAGCTTGCAAATAAAACTAGGATTGGGTTATCAAGTGGGTATGATCACATATGCTTAAAGCATATAGTTGGCATGGTAACACGCCATAGTTTGTTTGCATCATTGCAAATATAGGCTTGCAAGTATGGGCTTGCACAATATCAGTATAAGCTTGCAAGGTTTAGCTTGCCTTGTGCAGAGCAGTGGTTGAAGTTCTCCTCGACTTCTTCTTCGTAGAATCCTCCTTCCTCCTCGTATCTCTGGTCGGTACTAGCGTCTATAAATAAATACGATGTACACAATCACCAAGCAGTACTTAACTACTTGCAATCATCACACAAAAGGGTCCTATAGATGATCTAGTATCATCACTAACATTACAAGATTAAGGTTTGGTTTAGATCCCTTCTATTTTTAGAAAAGTAATTTCTACTCATTGAAAAACTACTTAAGATTTAATATTCTCCAAACCAAACATGGGATCATGTTGACACATGTCATCACCACATATTTTAGTCCATGGGAATGTGATTTAAAGTGGTGTCACAATTTAATAAGGTTTTACCCTTTTATTTTAATTAAATAATGTGTCTAGAAATGCCTATGTGGCATTCTTTTATTATTTGAACATTATTTCTGTAAGTAAACCTATATATTTTTATATATTCTGAAAGGCATAGTTAAATGTGATTTTTGAGAGTTGGAATTAACTCAAAAGCTATTGTGGTTTAACTTTAAAAAATGTTTGAATGCAGAAAATCTTCTGCCTTGTTATTTTTACCAAGGATGATCTACAGATCCAAATGACTTTAATCCAATGGTCCTGCATTCAGCATTCCCAGACCTTTCTAACAAAATTGGTTTCATTCAAATTGGTGCACTGAGTCGACCTGGGTTGATTTTTGAAACTGGGTACAAAAGTGTGTTTGAAATAAAATGGAAAAGGTTTAATTCAAATAATTGGGCTGCGCGGGAAGCGATACTGGGCCGGCCTGCTAAGCGCAGCGCTTCCGCGGGCTGTTTAAGTGGCTGTCCCCATGCGCCAGTGAGACGAGGGGGTGCGAAGCGGTATGTGACGATGTGGTGCGTTCGATCTAGTTCTAATCCAACAGCTGAGAGTCATCGTCGACGTTGGGCAACGCCGACGAGACAGAAACCTAGCGCGGCCAGTGGGGGTCGTTGGGGGCTCACCGGGGTGCGGGCGAGGGTCGGCGAGGTGGGCGAACGACGAAGTCGATGACGGTGAACTCAGGGGTGGTCGCGGCAGCTCCTGGGGTGGACGAAATCGATGGCGCCCTTCTTCTCCAGAGGCGGCCTGCTCCGGCGCAATTCCGGCGATGCGCTGCTTGCCTTGCTCCAGGACTGAGGTGGGGTGGTTCTGGGTGAGAGAGGAATGGAATGGTGTGAATAATTCGAGCGGGGAAGTCCTCCTTTTATAGGCTCGACGGCGTGACCGAACGGGATGGGCAGGCGACGGTGCCGACATGGCTACGGGCTGCTAGAGGCATGGCCGGCGGTGGCGATCGCTTGGTGGTCTCCTGGCGATGCTCTATGGCTTTAATGCGCGCGTAGGGGCAGTGGGGTTTGGTCTAGAACGGGCGATGCTCTGCGCGGCAGAGGCGGCGTCTTCGACGGCGAGCGGTGGCTGTGCGGCATGGGGCGGCGAACGGGGATGTCTGGCGGTCTCCTGGGTCGGCGGTGATCAAGTATGCACGCGGCAAGGGCGGCGCGCGGTCTGTGGGCTTCGGTCGAGGGTGGCGCTCTGGCGCATGCTCGACATGGTTGCTGGCGAGCTGGGCGCGGTCCGTGCGTGTGGTCCAGTGGTTGGCAGGGTTCGAGCGCTGGACAGGGGGTGGCGGTGGATGGTGGGTTGTGTCCTAGACATGCTGTTTCGGCTTGGTGCTTGCTCTGGCTAGCTAGCCATGGTCGGCTGGCAAGGGGGTGCTCGGGTTGGCATGGCATGGGGCAAAGGGTAGGGGCTAGAGTTGGTCCAAGCACTGGTTGGCACTGAGGGAGACAAGGGTGATCAATGTTGAATATTGCTTAGTCAATTTACTGCTCAAAACAGTGAAGTTTGGCCAAATTGATTGGTTGCCTCCAAGTGTTTGATGAAATGGCCGCAAGAAGTCAATTTTTGAATTTTGAAAATATTTTTGGTAGGTGTGCTAGGTTGGTGCTGGTGAGTCTGCAGATGCTTGGGTTTTGAAAGTTGAGCACGTTTGAGTGGTTTTTGAAAAAGTGGGATCTTCCCATATGATATAGATTCAATTTTGAATTGTCATTTAAACCATGCATTTGAAAGTTTCTGGATGATCACAAGGTGGGCCTTGATACTTTGTTATGAGTACAATCAAGGGGTGCAAAGATCCAGAAAAGTTTCTGTTAGATTCTGAAAGTTTGAGATAGGCAAAGTAGGCATGGGAGTTAAATTGGTCAAAATGACCATTCCCTTATTTTATTTGTTTTGATTTACTTGTCTTTAGGAAAAGTGTGGGAAATGTTTAGATGATGTTTATTTCACCTAAGCATCCATTTACAAGCAATGGAACACACAAACAAGGTGGTTCAAAAGAATTCAAAATGAAATGCATACTCACATGCATGCTTCCATAATTTGATTTAGAAAATTTTTTGTTAACCCTAAATTTTGAGGATTAGTGTTTGATGATCCAAGCTTAGTATGTTTGGGATGTTACAAATATCTTCGCCTTCTTATGCTTCTTGACCTGTGGCTCAGGGGCCATGGCTTGGATGGGTACAGCCGGAATTGGCCCGGAGAACCCTTCACTGGAATGGATTCTTCTGGAGAAGTAGGCCCTCTTGGAGATGCGGGAGTAGAGGAATCCGAGCCCTCGCTTAGGCTCCTCTTGTGAAAATTGCCATCGCTAGGCTCGGGGGCTGCACCCTTAGGAGACTGGGCAATGGGGATAGTTGACTGTGACTCTTCCATGTCCCTGCCATCTAGATCCGCCTTGAACTCCTTAGGCAATGCATGCATCATCTTGTCCACCTTTAGATCCTACAAAGTACAAGATCATCACGTCAACTACATGCACACTATAACACCCCTGCCTCTTCGGAATAGAGGCTGTCACTCCTGGCAGCTCAATAGGATCTCTAGACTTAACCTCACAGACCAACACTAGTATTTTCTACGCACTTTGTTGTAACATCCCAAAAATATAACACAAGGATCATCAAACTCTAATCACTAAAATTAGGGTTAACAAAAACTTCGATAAATTTAAAATCAGATGAATGCATGTGTGAATGAGATGATTTGATAAATGCATGAATGAACTTGTGTGATTAACCTAAATAGCAATAAATGGTTTCAAGATGAAAATAACATCATATAAAACATTTCCATGCAGAAACAAAACAAGAGAAAATCAAAAACAAATAAAATAAAGCAAATGGTCATTTTTGCCAATCTTGCTCACTAGGTCACTTTGAGTGTTTCTAGTTCAAGATTTCAAACAGAAACTTTTCCAACTCTTTTCACCCTTGCTAGAACAAGTAAAAGTAAATCAAAGCCCACCTTTAAAACTTGCAGAAACATTTGGCAACCTCATTCAAATCACAATTCAAAATTGAATCTTTATCATATGTGAAGATCACCCATTTTCAAAACCCAACCAAACCAGTGCCCCTTCACTAATCCAACTAACCAGACACTCCCTAGTATGTTCCTAGCAAACCCACCAAGTTTGAATCCAAAATTCAAATTTGAATCTCTTGCGGCTATTTTATCCTTGCAGATACAAATCAAACAAACATCAAACACTATAGTGTGCAGTAAATTTGGCCTAACTTGTTCCCTATCTAGCTCACACTACACCCTCAGTAGATCATCTAACTAGTTTAACCCCTCTAGCTCACTGTAAGCAAGACCATGCCATTAATGGCAAGCAGGCTGGGCCTCACCTTGCAACCCTATTATCGACAGCAAGCTATGAGCAGCACTAAGCCTAGCCAGCATGTCTAGCAAGCACCCCACCGTCCATCGCCACTCTCTGTCCCAGCCTCGAGCAATGCCAGCCCCTGGACCACACGATACGCCCATGCCAAACCTCTCTGCGTGTGAGCCGAGAGCGCGCCATGCTCGACCAGCACCCATAGACCACGCGCCGCCCTTGCCGCTTGCAGGGATGATCACCAGCACCCCAGCAACCCCGCAGACATGCCCGTTCGCCGCCGCGCGGACCACGCGCGCTGTGCGACATTAAAATCACCGTCGGACCCGCTCAGAGCACTGTGACGTTCCGACCGATCAGGACCGCCCCACGTCGCAAGAACACGCCGTTGATCTTCGCCAGGGAGCACCGCACCGCCCCCTACCGTCGCCCATGCCAGTAGCCCTCTGTGCCGTCGACCACGACGAGCTCAACCCGCGCCCGTCGGTCCCCTTCTGCCACTATAAATAGAGGCCACCACCGCTCGTTTTCTTCACACCAGTTCACTCCCCTCTCACCCAGAACCACCCCACCTTACTCCCGGAGCAAAGTGAGAAGCGCATCGCCAGAATTTGGCCAGAGCCCGCTGCTGCTGGAGAAGAAGGGAGCCGTCAATTGGAGCCACCCCAGGAGAAGCTGTTGGTACCAGGAGAACCGCCGTCGTCGACTTCATCGTTCGCCCCCATCGCCGACCCTCGCCTGAGCCCCGGTGAGCCTCCCACGACCTATATCTGCCGCTTTAGGGTTCTGTCTCGCCGGCGCTGCCCGACGTGGACGATGAACCGTAGCCGTTCGATTAGAGTTAGATCGTGCGGTTCACATTGCCCCGTACCGCTTCGCCCCTCCCCGTCTCGCTGACGCGTGGGGACAACCACTTAACCAGCCCGCGTACGCGCTGTGTATAGTGGGCCGGCCCAGTAAAACATCCTGCACGACCCAACAATTCAAATTAAGCTTTATTCATTTAATTTCAAACATAGTTCTGTACCTAGATTCAAAAATCAACCCAGCTCGATTCACTTAACTAAAATGCATGGAACCAATTTTGTTAGAAAGGTACTAAAATGATTAATCCAAGCCCGTTGGATTCAAATCATTTGGAGTTATAGATCAACCATGGTAAAAATAACAATGCAGAAGCTTTTCTGCATTCAAACATTTTTCAAAATTTAAGCATAAGAGCTTTTGAGTTGATTCCAACTCTCAAAAATCACATTTGATCATACCTTTCAAAATATGTAAAAACATATGGTTTTACTTGCAGAAATAATGTTCAAGTAATAAAAGAATGCTACATAGGCATTTCTAGTCACTTTATTTATTTAAAATAAAAATGTTAAACCTTATTAAAATTGTGACACCACTTTAAATCACATTATCATGTACTGACATATGTGGTGATGACATGTGTCAACATGATCCCATGTTTCAGTTGGAGAATATTAAATCTTAAGTAGTTTTTCAATGAGTAGAAATTACTTTTCTCAAATAAAATAATTAAGACAAGTGCTTTAATCCTTGTGATAATAGTGATGATGCTAGATCATCTAGTGTGACTTTTTGTGTGATGGTTAAAAATAGTTAAGTATTGTTTGGTGATTGTGTACCTAGTACGTATTTATAGACGCTAGTACCGACCAAGGATACGAGGAGGAAGGAGGATACTACGAGGAAGAAGCCGAGGAGAACTTCAACCACTGCTCTGCACAAGACAAGCTATTAACTGAGCAAGCTAACTGAAAGTACAAAGGAAGTCGCCTAGAGGGGGGTGAATAGGCTTTTAAAATTAATACGGTTTAGGCTTAAGTAAATGCGGAATAAAACTAGCGTTTAATTTATTGAGCATAAAACCTAGCCACTAAGTTCACCTAAGTGCACCAACAACCTATCCTAAGCAATACAAGCAACAAGGTGATAACAAGATATAAATACTTCAAGCACGATGGCTATCACAATGTAAAGTGCATAAGTAAAGGGCTTGGTTGAGAGATAACCGATGGACGCGGAGACGAAGATTTGTTTCCCGAAGTTCACTTCCAAAGAAGCTACGTCTCCGTTGGAGAGGTGCGATGGTGCAATGCTCTCCGAATGCCACAAATGGCTCACGTCGAGGTGTGGTGGCTCGATGCTCACCCAACGCCACACAAGGCCTCACCCCGGATGTGGAAGCACACAACTCACCGACGCCACAAAAGGCTCACCCTAATCTCCCGAGTGCGCACCACAAAAGGCGGGCACTCGCTCCACTATGGGACGCTTGAGGGCGGTCACTAAACCCTTACAAGATTGGGGCTAACTCCACAACTCAATTAGAGGCTCCCAACAACAAAGCCACAAAAGGCCAACAATGCCACAAAAGGCCAACAAAGCCACAAAAGGCTACAAGACCACAAAAGGTCAATAAGACCACAAAAGTTCAACAATCCACCCACACAACCGTCTAGGGGTCCAAGAACCCAAGAGAAACAAGCCCACAAGCTTGAACTCACCGAATCTCCAAGGAGAAGTCAAACCTATGCACCAAATGCAAGGGCAAGTCCTTATCTCCCAAATTCCAACAAAGCTACAAAAGCTATTGGGGGAATAAGGGAGGAAGAACACAAGAGGAGAACACAAAACTCTCCAAGATCTAGATCCCAATGATTCCTTCACAAAGAAGGGATTTGACTTGGGGGGATTGTAGATCTAGATCTCCTCTCACTTTTCCCTAAAAAGGTGTAAGAATCATGGGAAAGAGAGGGAGTAAGAAAGCTCAAATAGGCCAACAATGGTGGGCAAAAACGAGCTCAAAAGATGGGGAACCATTGGGGAAGAAGCCCCCCTTAAATAGGACAAGGAAAAATTGACCGTTTGTGCCAGATTCGCGCACCACCGGAACTTCCGCCCCCACCGGAACTTCCGGCAAATAGAAACACAAGTTACTGAACCTGGCCGGAACTTGGGTCGGAACTTGGGCCGGAACTTCCGCTCAAGGAAAAATGCAGGATAACATTGCACGAAAACTTCAATAACTTTTGATTTCGGACTCTGTTTTTGATGATCTTGGGCTCGTTTTGAAGAGAACGAAAATCTATACAAGATTATGCAAAGAAACATCATAGTCCAGCATGGAAGTATAAAACCAAATTAAGAAAGGTATGACCTCTCTAGAAGCGATGAACCGGTAAAACCTCCAAAACCCAAAACACAAGAAGTTGAGCTTGGAAACTCCGATTGGGATGAAACCAATTTTGTTGGGAAGATAAAACCAAGTTGAACCCAACAAAATATTAAATATTGGATACCACTAAGGGATAAAATATCAAGTATATATATGTGAGATATCTCCTAAGGTATGGAGTCAGAAAAACCCGCACGATCAAGAATGCAATAAGATATGCAAGGAAAATCCTTATTTGATGAACTAGAGATTGTTATGATGATAACCACAATCTCTATATCCTCTCATGGATAAGAACCAAATAACAACCAAGAAATATTATGCTATGAATGCAAAGGTTTGAGCTCTCTCCGAACGATGTGATCGAGACACCCGCTTGAGAACCCCTCTTGATAGTACGACTATCTATCGTAAACCCGGTCTCCCAACAACACGAGAACGGCAAAAGAGAAGCCCTATCAATATCATACCTTTGCCTTGAGCAATCCACTTGAAATTGATGAAGACCGTCTTGTTCTTCTCAAGTGGGAACACCTTTCTTGATTGCTCTTGCTTGATGAAGATGAGGACTTGCAAATTGCCCCCATACTCCATGGGGAAACTTCTTCTTTGAACTTGTCTTCATCACTCCATGATCATGAGGATGGCAAGATTCAAGCATGAGGTCTTATAGAGACGTCACATCTTGAGCGTTCCCTTCTTCATACCTTCTTGAGGTTGATCCATCTTGGTGCAACTCTTTGCACTTGTCTTGATCAACCTTCAAGCTCCTTCTTTCTTCATGATTCCAATGGCACAAAGCCCTTGGAGATTTCTTCATCTTTCAACCTTGAGACCAACACATGGCCCAAGCGATGCTAATGGACAAACCTACAAGTGAAACTTAATTTACACATTAGTCCATAGAGATTGTCATTAATTACCAAAACCACACATGGGGGCATACATGCTCTTTCACTAACCCTTGCAAATTATGCAAGCCAATACTTGCTTGTTACTATGCCAACTATATGCCTTAAGCATATGTGATCATACCCACTTGATAACCCAATCCTAGTTTTACTTGCAAGCTTAATACTTTATTTTCTTTAGCAAGGATTTCTCTTAGAGTTTACATGGTGACTTATAGATTCTAGAAAGATAACTAAAGGTAGCATAAAGAGCATAAAATTTGGCCTAAGTTTGATAATCTTGATGTCATCCTAAGGCATGAGATTGAACTTAGCAAATCCCCACTTGTTTACCACCCCTCATTAGTATTTACCACCACTTGTAGATGCTAGTTCTAAGTATAAAACTTGATCAACTTTAGATGGGAATACTTGGTGAAAATGGTTATAAAAACCTTAGAATGATGAGTCATTCTACTGAAATGTTTTGACATGTGTTTCCGAACACCAAATGATTTTGATGATGAAAATCATCAGGCATGAGCCTTACCCCTTTATAAAACTGATGGTTGTCTGGATGCGATACCATTCCAATTTTACCGTACAACCACAATACCTGAAATTTGGGTAGGGCTTTGACTGGAAATTTATATACCTTAGTATGGGTTCCCTCGCGGCCAAGGTCTGAGTTGAGGCTACCTTGTGAGGATTGTCCACCTGTGCAGTACCCAAGATGACAGTTGGTCATGGTTAGGAGGCCAAACTCACAGGAGAGGTGACTATACTAGGGCGTGTAATTGAAAGGTTACAATTGATTATCCGCATACTGAGTGTGGTGAATTCAGGATTGTTCCTGACGGATGTATCGAATGTTGTGGTGAAAGTGTACAATCTCTGCAGAGTGTCAAACTATTCGAATAGCTGCCTCCGCGGTTATGGACAGTTGGAGTGGCCATACTGTTCCCCCATCAAATGTTTTCAAAATGACTTGTGAAATGAATTATGACTTTGACTTGACCACAACAGAGTTGTGATATGAAATTCAAATTCCCACTTAGGTGTTATAAAACTTTCAAATAGGTTTCTTTGCTTCTGAACTTAGTAGAGGTAAATCTGGCTTTTTGCAAAACAACCTTAGAGCCTAGTGTCCTACTACAAAAACCTCCTTAACCTGTTAGTGTTAGTTTGCAAGTACTTAAAGAGTACTCATGTCTTTGTCCCTGGCTATTCCGGTGGCCAGACTATGAAGAGGAGTATCAGGATGACGGACCGCAGGAAGGTTACGACAACTAGGATCATCTCCCATCGTCAGCATTGCCTGTGACCTTGAAGATGGAGCTTCGCCTACGCTATCATTACTATTATGTTATTCCGCTTCTTGAGTTGTATTAAGAACTGGATCGTGAGATCCTTATTTGTGCAAGACCTTATGTATGGTTTGTAATGGATGATGTACTGTGATATACAAATCTGTTATGTCTCGCAAAAATGGTAATCCTGGGATTGCGATGTATGGCATAACAGGCATCTGGGATTAAAAATTCGGGTGTTGACATTTGTCCTCACTCGTGCGCACCCGGTACCCACTTCCTAGTCAGTCACCCATCTTCAGATTGCTCTAGGCCAAGCATGCTTAACCTTAGAGTTATTTTCAGATGAGCTTTCAGAAAATAAGTTGCAACTTGTTGGTATGGGTATACTATCAATCCTATTAAGCCATGTGCCAGGATCTCACACACATAATGACCACACAACATCGCAAAAAGTATAAAATACATCAAGGACCTAACCTGAGTAACAAGGTTGGATGCGCTAAAAGGGAGCAGTTGATGTCTCTGTCGGCAGGGCTTCATCATCTCTCAGGCTTATCAAAGGCTTGATGGTCCTGTCGAGTTCTATCGATGACAGCTCCTCAAACGACACCCTGATCGGATCATTGACACCAGCATATAAAACATCCAATACGCCTTGACCTGGATGGGTTGTATCTGATGCTTCATGAAGGCGCAAATGATGTCGATGCTGGTGACTTCTTGGCTGTGTCGCAGCTGCAGGCTCTCCACATGCTTGTACAACACTTCGACCACTTTGGTTTCACCCAAAGGAATGTCATTCTTCCAGGAGCGTTTCCTCCTGATCTCTGCGCTCATGCTGAATGGAGAAAGACCGTAGACTCGGTCAGTTAGCTTCTCATCACGGATGTAGAACCACTTGTTCCTCCATCCTTGAGCTGACTCGACAAGATTGAAATTGAAGTACTGTTGGTTGGGGCGGATATAGATCCCACACCTGCCAACTTTGTAAACAACACCGCCGAAGCTGGATCGCCTCTTCAAGGCATAGAGCTTCTTGAAGAGGCCGAAGTGTGTCTCGATTCCAGCCAGCACTTGCAAAGGGTAATGAAACAAGCAAGGTGGAGGATGGAATTAGGCGACAACTGATGCAGTTGAAGCCCGTAAAGGAAGAGGATACCACGAACAAAATCGTTGAGGGGAAGAGAAAGGCCCCGAAGGACAAAGGCGAGGAACATAACGCGATAACTGGCAGGATGATTGGTAAATGCCTCAGGAGACTAAGAATGCAGTCGTCCACCTTTTGCGGAATGAGATTGGCCTCGCGCAGATCCACGACCTTCATGACGGATTGCCGCCACCCACCATTAGTGACGTGGCCGCCGGTGTTCTTCTTATTGTCCGCATCAGCAGCGCTCGTATCAGCCCCAACATTTTTCTTTGTTTTACCCATCCTAGAGAGGTGTCGCTTACACTATGCGCGGATGATCAAGGAGGGGAAAATGCGGAATCCTTCTAGTGCAAAGCAGGAACAATGGAGGAAAGAGGCAGCGCGCGAGAAGAAACAAGGAGAAAATGGGCAGTGGTGAGACGGAACGGAAAATTACCAGCGCCCTACAATGTATTAAATGGTGGAGAAGATGAAGGGGAGTCGTCGATCCATAGAGAAGTACACATGGCGCGCATCACCGCGCACATGTGGTGGTTACCGCCCGAACCATCGCCACCATGCACGGAAACCAAGGAGGCATAGTTAAAACATCGTAATTTACGTGTGACTAGTCAAATTCTAGTCAGATTATGGGACCCACGGTCATCTCGTCCCATCAACACTGGCGTAGCTGACGGATGAGCTCATCGATCGTCATCAATGATGTCACCATTGGTCACACTTTTCACAAAGTAAGGAACATAGCAACAGCTCTATATTGTTTTTACTCAAGTCTATGACTCACTCAAATACTGAGGGTCTACTCCTAATAGGATCACTGGTCGTGCACCCGAAGGATCTGCCGGGTCCAGTGAACACCTAAAGACGATGATTAGCAAGGCTATATGCTTTGACTCCTTCGAGTTAACGACTCGACTACAGACTCGAGGGATACTCTCATAGGGAGTGCATGTCGTCATCTGATTAATTTTCGCTACCAGTGGCATTCACAAGACTAAAGTATTTTCTCAAGTATATGACCCGAATAGACACTCGAGGGATACTCCCATAGGGAGCACTGGCCGCACACCCTATGAATAAATCAATGGTGATCCTTCGGATCTTCTACGGTGACTACGTCATGAAGACTGATATACAATCAAAAACATGGCGACTCCACAGATTATTAATGCTAAGAGATGACGTCCCCTTGGCCACCCAAATTGTCTCCGCGATAAAAAACATTCGGATGCTTGGTCTACGACACAAAGATAAGACCTACATACACAATGTAATGGCATGGTAACACACTTGCTACTCTCTTCTAGAAATATACCAGGTACGATGAAAAATCCCGACGGACACGTTGGATACATATCTAATATCACTGGAAGTCGAATCCTGTAATACCTTCATGGCCTGAGTTGAATTACGCCAGCACTTTTTCAGATTCGAGTCTAGGGACTTGGGTCTGAGTAGATAGCGTTGTTTTGCCCAAAGGCAGCTAACTAACCCCGATCCGTCGGGTGAGTCAGGAATGCGTATCAAATATTCCTATGAACTAAACACTATGGTCCGATAACATGTTCGGATGAAAGCACTCAAAGACTTCAAAGTCTCTAGTCGAATCTACGATTCGACTAAACACTCGGGGGCTAGTAACATGGGTATGCCCTACGGGTACCCAATATTGCCCTATCCGGTCTGGCCTAGCAGGAGCCCACATGATGATCCGCACCTGACGACGAAGCCTAGGAAGGATTTGGGTGACCCAGGCCCATGAAGGATGCGATTCTTTTCTAGGATACAACTAGCTTTAGATAGAAAGTTTAAAGGGTAAAACCCTAACCTGTAACTGAATCGACCTTATCCCGAGACATGGCCTACCTATATAAAGGCCACAAGGGCATGGTGAGGAGGACAATCTCAACCCTAGCATACACACCCGCCAGATCTCATCCGCGCACCCCTGTAATCATCGGTTTCACCGTCAATCAAGAGCAGACAAATAGGAGTAGGGTTTTCCCTCTAGGGGCCTAAACCAGGGTAAATCTCGTGTCCCGCATTGCTTGTTTGTTAGCCGAACGCGATCTCCAGTGCACCCCTCTTTCCTCAAACTCAATTCCATAACAATAGACAATCCTCGTCGAAGACATATTAGCAATGTGCAATATGCTGTGAGTGAACACAAGGTCCTTGTTCTCATGGTTGATCACACAAATTTTCTCAAGGGGCTGAGAAGTGATGTAATTCTGAATATAAGCCCGCCATAGCAAATGCCAACAATTGTAGATGACTTGCAATTATGTCTTAATTGAAATGAAGGTTTAACATAGCCAGTTTTCCTCAATGCAACACATAGAGATGAAGAGGATACTGAAGTTGTCAATGTACAAGATGAAGGAGATGACACTCCTGATTCAGATTTTGTGGACACTGACTATGAATATGCAGAGGCTGATGATGAATTATTCACTGACAATGTGGATAAGGATGTTAATGATCATAATGGGTATCAAGATATTAAGGATTTAGAGGATGACAAAGCCTTATTAGATGATGGTTATTTGTACTTCACAGCAGAGGTGGAATTGCATTTGCAGAACAAGTTCAGGGTGTTCAATGCAGCCGTGGACATGAAAAATCCCGAGTTCAGAATATGAATGGTGTCAAGTGATGTGAATGAAATAAGGAAGGTATTGCAAGCATATAGCATAAGGAATAGAGTGACTGTTAACAAGATAAGGAATGATCCAACTAGGCTTAAAGCAATTTAAAGTGATGATTGTACTTGGCATATCAAAGCATCTGCTGACAACAGACATGGTGCTTTGACAGTGAAACAGTACACAAAAAAGCACACTTGTAAAGCAAGCTATGAGGTACGTAAAAGCTTTGACCTCACATTACCTCTGTAACACATTCATCCATGAATTCATAGACAACATGAAGTTGGATTTGAAGAGTTTTGTTGCTAAGGTGCAAAGGGAATTCAATATATGCCCCAACAGATGGAAACTTGGTAGGGCAAGGAATGAAGCATTACTGCAAATTCATGGAGAAGAGAGTGCACAATTTTGTTTGTTGTGGGACTATGGTCAGGAGCTTATTAGAAGAAGCAATCTTGGACCAAGTTTTTCCTATCAACAAACAATCCTACCAACGCAACCATCTGCAGTCCTACAGAAAGCAACGCGACGGAGCGGAGGTGAACAGAGGGAGAGGGAAGCACACATCGGCGCATACCGTAGCCAGGAGGGTCCTCCATAAACGGTCAGAGGTGAGGGTTCGACGGCATCAACGCGAAATCGTTCGGTGTCTTACTCATTCTCAACGCAGTGGCACGACGACAATTGGGAAGTGCCGCCAACTCCACACCCTGATTGTGGAGGGGGCGAGCCGATCATGCATTAATCCCCTATATCCCAAAGAGGCAAGGGTTTTCAGAAAATACCATCTGACCGCCACCTAGATAGCTCTCTCTGTCCACGTGGCAGCGTCTGATTGGCTATGAGGCTATATGCACATAAGGGACAAGTTGGTGTGCTATTTGACCCCAATTTGCAAGTATTTGGGTGTATTTGCACCCAGTGGACAAGTATTTGTATGTCCCATACAATTAGCTCTAAAAATAAAATAAATACAAAGGAGGAAGTCAAACAAATCATGCAGTACAGAACAACGTGAGCTCCATATGCAGCGGTCAGTGTGGCAGCAGCACCCCATGATCGGATCAAGATCCCACTTTTATATGCTTCAAGGATTCTCCAGACATGCATGCAACATCTCCCTATAGAAAATACGGTTGGCCACAGAAAGAATCAAGAATGTTACTATATATATAAACAGGTAATTACTTGACAGCATGAACGTTCGGATCGATCGACGGATACACACACTGACACACATCTATCTGTCTGCCGCGACTGAGGAGGAGGGTTTGATTACTCGACGCAGTAAAAAAATCAGAGCAAAATCGTAAGAAGAGAGGTACATTTTGTTGCCGATTTCAAGAAGAGAGGAGAGGACGCCGCCGCCGCGCGCCGTCACGCCCGATGGATGGATGGATCATGGATGGATGGATGGATGGTCGGATGCTGATTAATTTCTTCGCCTGGTCATGGACGCGGTGTTGCCCTCGAAGAGCTCTTCGATGATGTTCTCCAGGTCCTCTCCGCTCATCTTGATGTACTTCTCCGTCTGCCTCCCGGCGGTGAAGTGCTGCGCGAAGCGTCCCAGGAACGACCGGTACGCCGGCACGATGACGGCGGCGATGGAAACCCTCAGCTCCGACTGCAGCTGCTCGTCGCTCACCACCCACGCGCCCTGCGTCCGCTGGATCTCGTCCATGGCCGCGTTGAACTGCTTGAACCGCTCCTTCAGCACCGGCTTGGACACGTGCCCCTTCACCGTGATCCCGCCGTCGTCGCGGAGCACGTTCAGCACGCGCCCCCACGTCTCGCGCTGGTAGTTCTTGTGGTACTGCCGGAGGTCCGTCGACCGCTTCCGCGCCCACGCCTCGCCCACCACCGCGTTGATCTCCGGCGACCCGCGGATCTTCTGCAGCATGTACCGCCCGTTGTTCATCAGGAAGATGCTGCTCAGCGCCAGGTCCTTGTACAGCTTCGACTTGGCCTCCAGGTTCCCGTGGAGGAGCTCCATCACCTCCATCAGCTGCAGCGCGAACGGGTTGCTGCTCTCGCCTTCGTGGCCGGGGGAGTCGTCCGCGTCCGGCCGGTGGTGCTCCCGGAACACCTGCTCCAGCGTGTTCTTGTACTCGCACACGTACTTGAGGTAGTTCATCAGGTACCGGGTCAGCGGGTGCACCGCGCCGCCCGGGACCGGCTGCTTGCCGGCGTCCGCGCGGATGGAGCTCTCCAGGTCACAGAAGATGGCGGCGGCCGACTCGCCCAGGCGTGCCCGCACGGACGCGAGCTCCGACTTGAGGTCGGCCAGCGCCTCGGTGCCGCTGATGCTTCTGCCGTCGCCGTTCTCCGGATTCTCGTAGGAGGCGAGGTACGCGTCCACGATGGGTGCCCCGTCGCGGATGGCCTCGTACATGTCGAGCACCTTGAACAGCTTCTCGGCCGCGCGCTTGGTCATGGCCACGGCCTCCGTGAAGTTGAGCATCTGGAGCATGGCGGAGCGCGCCAGATCCGCGAAGATGTCGCGCCCGAGGACGGAGTTGCTGCCGGCGAACACGCGGGCGCAGAGGTCGTGCTCGGCGGAGAGGCCCACGTTGACGGTGTGGCGGAACGCCTTGATCCACGTGCCGATCTCCGTCTCGAGCCCCTCCCACGCCATCCTCACCACGTCGTCGATGCTCGCCTTCTCGTACCCGAGGCTCATCAGCGTCATGTCCAGCGCGTTCCGCCGCGCCACCAGGAAAACTTGCGTGCACTCCGTCTCGTAGCCCACCGCCACCATGATGTCCACCATGGCGCGGAGCCGCTCCACGGTCTCCGCGGGGAACGGCGGGGCGGATTCGGCACCGCCGCCAACGGCGGCAGCGCCGCTGCCGCTGCCTTCCGAGGAAGGCATGACGCACCGGTCTGTTTCGGGGCTGGCGGCTTGCCCGAACGATGGGGGCCGCCTCATGTTCTTGGCGCTGGCGCTGCCCGTGTCGGTGGACTGCTGGGTTAACTTGGCAACGAGAGGATCCTCCAGAAGCGCGTGGAACTCGTCCTCCACGAACGTCATTGCGCGGTGGAGCACGCCGGTGACGCGGTGCACACCGATTGTGTACTTGACGGCACCTTCAGTGCCATTGCCGCCGCCGCTCGCCGTGAGGGAGGACGCGAGCGTGGAGATTCGCTTGATCGCGGCCAGGAGCCGTGGCTCCTCGCCGTCCTCCCTGGGAGCCCACTTGTCTTCGTCGCCCTCCGACTGCGCGATCTCCACCTCCACGGCGGAGGCGAACCTATCCAGCGTCACCTCCGAGATGCTCAGCGGCGCGTCCCCGCCTCGGCTGGCGAGGAAGGCGTCGATCTCCACCGACAGCTCGGCGAGGTTGGGCTCCTCGTGCGGTGGCGGCGCCGGCGTCTCGCCGTCCACGCCGGCGCCCGCTCCGTCACCCTCTCCACCGCCCGCGTCCTTGTTCTTGTCCTTGTCCTTGTCGGCGGCGGCATCCTCGGCGTCCTTCTTGACGCGCTCGATGTGTTCGGTGAGCTTGACGGCGCCGAGGGAGAGGTTGCGGCCGAGCTTCTCCTCGCGGACGCTGGCCTGAGAGAAGCTGCTCGACTTCTGCGGCAGCATCGCCATGGGTATCCTCTCCATCTCTGGCGGTTAGGCGATGGAGCTCGGTGCAGCAATGGCGGATCGGTTGCCCCCGCGCGCGCACGACGACGACGCTTCGGTCGCTTGGGCGTGCAATGGGTCGTGAGGGCATGCAATGGCAGAGAGAGAGGATAGGGAACGGAGGAGGTGTTAGAGAGGTGGCCCGAAGTTGAGGGGCGCATGATTTGAAAGTCTTCTTTTAGCTATGCACAGCTTGCTAAAGAAAGCAGAGGCGTTGGTTAATTTGTTTTGTTATACTATTTCCATTGCGTCTTTTTCCGCAACCCGAATGGAGGATCTTGATTAACCTTAACCATGGTATTGTCCATTAGCGCAATGGTGCCCACTAGAGATTTAGAATACATTATGAAGCCTGAAATCATACATTCTGAAGCCCGAAATCACTAGTTCTACTCACAAATTGGTCAGAAAGCACACAACACTAACATAAGAAATGGCGAAAAAACAAAAAGGAAAAACCGGACACGAGCAAAAGTTATAACACCACCAAGCAATATACTTAGGATCCAACAACTCTGAAATAGACCTCCAAAGGATCCCCAGTCAACATTACGAAGAGAGACTAAACTCGCTTGCGGAGCGATCACTCTACATCTTCGGAACTAGGAGAATCACAGCCACAGTCGAAGGGCATCCCCATGCCGAGGTTACCACCGAAGGGCAAGGTTCAACCGAGACTAGCACTACACCTCCTCTTGGCCTTAGAAGCAATCACAAGATGAGCGAACCTAGGCACAAAGCGAGGCCACCAAAACGTCATACACCACCAAAGGACCACGACCATAGGGACCACACCGCTGGCACGAACATCCATAGAGTAGGTCAGCCGAAGCTGCATGAAGGACCAAAGAACTTGGCTTGGCATGGAGACAGAGAGCATTGCATGATAACCGGACCATGTCAAGCACACCCAAGCTAGAAGCACCAAAGCTGATCAGGGGACGTCAAACAACATGACGCTTCTATGGAAGGGAACGACGCCCTAAGGCGCCGCAGTCACCTGTACCGAATGACAATATTCAGGACCGAGCATTACATCGTTCCCTATTTTCCCACGGCATCCGACCACAAGCAGGAGATGGGTTCCTCCATGCCGCCTCCAGGAAGGATAGCGACACCCATAGGTGTCGTCGTTGTCGGATTTTGCCCTGAACTCCATCGCACCTTGAGACTGAAGACATCAAACACCCTGACCAGTCGTACGCACCAGGAAGAGGTCGTCCAAACTGAGCACGAGCAGAGGCCAGAGAGAGTCCAAACCCTAGACCGGTGAAGATGTAGAGCCAAGCGGCCGAACCAAGCGGCAGAGGTTGGGGCGCCCAAAATCCAGACTCGGGGGAGGCCTCAAAGACGTATGAACTTGGGAAGGGGAGGTGCACCATCACTAAGGAGAGCAAGCATTGACTAGAGGCCAGATGGGGAGAAGAAGGAGCGGGTGCATCGTGCTTGCTAATGGCCAGCAACACAGATATCAATGGAGGTGGTGCGGGACGATGCATGACTTGTGGGCTTCCAGTGGTGAGATCCTAGCGCGAGGGAAATAGTCCTGCTGTCGCCGGTCGTTGGCAAGATTTGCCTGACATCTTGTGCCAGCGGCGGCGAGGGAAGGTGGAGGAGGAAGGGTGGCGGCAGAATTCTAGGGTTCTGCCCTAGTCACCTCATAGGAAGACGAGGCAGCAGACATAGGGTGGGGGTGGCAGGTCCTTGTTATAGTTCATCAGAAAGCTCCAAATCTAGGTAGCTGTGACCAGAGAACTCGGCCATTCCCTAATTCATTAGGAATCGTTATTCCCAACTAACTTAGACGATCGGCATAACCAAACATTTTGATTACGTTCTCGCTGATAGAGTTGTTATTCTTCATCTATAGTTAAGGAACCTTTACGAGCCTTATAAACTTCTCCACATAGGAATGTGTCTGAAATATTAATTTGAGTTCCTCAATCAACTCATATGCCTCATGACGCTCAAATGTTTTTGGAGCTCAAGCTCTAAACCGTACAAAATGGCAAACTGAACTATCATATTATTGTCTACTGATGGACTTGGAATTGATAGTGGTCCTGTTAGATAAATTTTTATCTGAGATTGGATTACTGTCATTGTACAAATGGTGATGTTGTGGCTCTGATTTAGATTGATATCTAGTTATTGGTGATGGTTAACTTGTTTCAGTACTAGAACATGTAGTTGGCTTCCTGTGCAATTTCTATTGATGCATTTGTTGATAGTTCCTTTATGAAAAACAAAATGATTCCTAATTACTATATTAGGAAGATGATTGAATAACTTCTTGAAAGAGTTTTATTATGAAATTTCTGTGTAGAATTTGCTTGGTTAGAATAAATCTTTGTGATACCTTCCTGGAGAATGGTACACAAGATTTTATTCTAATACTAGGCTTTATTCTATCTGTGTTCTAGAGTGGTTTGGTGTTAATAAGAGTTGAAAAACTCTGTTGGATATATTAGCCTATGATGCCTATTGATTTCAATTGGTCTGTGATGCTGGTCAGATGCAAGGCTTGGTAAAAACAAATGTTTTTATCTGCTGCCTCCCTTCTTAAGTAATCTTTGATGGATAATATCCAAGTATGATTACTATAGTACTTGGGAAATTAATTTGATAGTCCCTTGTAAGGAAATATGATAATTCCTTGTTGTTTAGATGCATTAAACAATATTACTAACTTCTAATTTTCTTGTAAGGAAATATAATCAAACAATATTACTAAATCATCTTGGAAAAATGTAATATTACTAACTTCTAATTTTCAAATATTTTCCAAATGATTTAAATTTCAAATTTGAATTCAAATTATTTCTCAAAATTCATTAATTCCCAAAGGTCATGTCAAAATTTATAGCAATCACTATAAAGAGCTTTTTCTATCTCTAGATAGTGAAAGAAACTCTGATCTCTTTAGGTTTTTGTTTGGCAAAAAAAAATCCCGGATTTAATAGATGAATGCATGCAAATGATGATATTCCTGTTTCTATCCTTCGTTGGTTCCTAAATGCTGGGTGTTACAGGTTCTTAGCTTCATTACCCTCTTGGGGGTGTCGTTGTGGAGCCTAGGTGTGTGTGGCCTCGTAGGTTTTTGTGGCAATCTCGATGTTTCTTGTTTTATCTTTTTATCTTTAATCTGCTTTGTAAGAGGATTCCCTTATCACTTTGGATCGGTTCGGCCGTTGTGGCTTTATTTATAAAGGAGAGCGAAAGCCTAATTGGAAGAACAACACTTATTATAAATACAATATGATGATAACAAGTTTATTATTGCCTCTTGGCCATATATATTTCCAACACGACGAGACCCTCATTGCAAATGATACTAAGAACATGCAGTCTTGGAGTTGCAGCATCTACATGCGGGCTTTCTTGACAGCAAAACATTGGAGATCACTGCTTATTTTCTAACTGAACACTGAGGAAGAGGGCCATATATGTCGTGGATGGGTCAGTTCATTTCTCAAGCCCTATCTAGAATGGTTGTTCTGGCATGCACTGGATATAACATGCACGGTCCCACCCTCTCTCTCCTCTGTTTCATGGAATTTTATGCTAGTCATATTGTTGTATAATTTAAAACACTTATAGATTTTGAACCACAAGTCTAATTTAAGAACCATTTATACTTCTAAGTTCTTAATAAAGAGAGCTTTAAAATAAGACTAATATTAAATATTTTCTAATAGTATTTGTAAATCGACTTTTAAAACTTGATAAAGCAATGAAAAATTGTATGAAACATGGTGGTTTTTTATTATTTAAACGGTTTGCTTCTTTGTGTTTCAAAGTTCGTCCATCATAGTTAGAAAATAATTGCCAAATTCCTTCAAGTTCAAACAAAAAATATATTAAGAAAAAAAGAAAACAATAACACAGTTTATTTCATTGGGAACCATGACACTTTGTTGTGTTTTGAAATTTAAGTTTTCAATTTTATTAACTTTAGGCTTGTTTAAAAGATTTAATCGACATAAATACACGGGTTCAAAAGGATTTTTAATTTGATAATTATTTTGAATTATATGACTGTTTTAAATCTTGGATTGAGAGTTAAATGAGTGGGAAAGAGTGCCATGGACTAATTAGCTCTTGTACTATGGCGATTTTTTTAAAATTATACACTTTTTTTAATTTATTCCATATCTATTATACATTTTAGAATATTACAGAAGTAGCACTTTGTTGGCTTGGCCCAAGCCGAATGGGCCAATCGGCAAGGGCCAGGCCGACAACATGCCCTCTCGTCCAGCAGCAAGACGATAGCAGGTCGGCCCGTGGGGCCTACCCAGGCCGACAGCTCCACTCGGCCAGACTGAGGCCGACTGCCCACTCGGCCAGGCCCATGCCGAGTGGGGTTGATATGGGCGACGCGGCGCCGCGCAGCTAGGCACTCTGTCTTCCTCCGTGCGACCTGCTTCCTCTCTCTCCTGCTCGAGCCCTCTCCGTTTCCAGCATAGGTTTTACCTGATTTAGCCTAGATTAGCCACAAAATCTTTATTCTAAAACCATTAGAGGGGTAGTGGAAGCCCGATCTACTGATGGGTTAGCTCAGGGCTCGATTTGGTGTTGGTTTGTTGGAGGAACGGTGGTGGAGCTGTGGTGGAGCAATGGAAATGGTGGTGGAGCTGAGCTAGTCCGAGTGGTGATGTGTTGCTTGTCCGGTGAACTAAGGCCGCTAGACTGAGTGACTTCTCTCGTTTCAAGGATAAACTCTAATCCCTCGATAATCACAGTTATTGTATATGATTACGTGGATATGCGGTTATGGTTGGTCTATTAGAATATTTGGTTGTTGGATTATTAGCAATATTTGACCCGTGGATTAGGCCCAAATATTTGGCGATATTTGGTAGGATATTATCACTTTTTTTTAGAATATTTGCCGATCATTGTCCTACGCATTGTCGATAATTAATTGATTAGGTTGTTTTTTTAATGTCAGCAGAGATGATCAATTTAGTGAAGTTCGTGTTTTACTATAATCCTGATAATAACCAAAAAAAATTAGTTTGGAGCAGATCTGAGAGAGTTCATGTATACGCAATTAGATTTGATTGCCCCTCAAACCTAGTCAGTTGAAGGAATGGTTGACAAGATGTTTAGGCTATAATATCGAGACATACACCGTCAGTATGCAAGCATTGTGGATAAAGTCAAGGAAAAGTATTTTTTCGACTTTGAGACATGTATATACTAATAGATACTGGTTTAAGTGGTTAAAAGGATGCGAGGATAGGCATGTAAACCCTGTTGCATTAGTGCTTCCTGTCTTGAAGGAGATCGATCCGCCTGGAGGCAATGATGGACATGTTTCTGGCCATAGTGTTGATTTCAGTTATGGGATGTACTCCATGTCCAGTGCTGGAGGTGGTGGTTATGAATCGGGCAGAGCAGTCAGATAGGAGAAGGAGGAGGTGGTGGTTATGAAACGGGGAAGAGCAGTCAGATAGGAGGAGTAGGTGGTGGTTATGAACCAGGGCAGAGCAGTCAAGCCGGAGGTGGAGAAGACTATAGTGAAGAGGCAGATGCGGACGAGAAAGGTGGAGGCATGCAGGACATGATGGAAGAGGAGGATTACATGGATGGCGAGAGTGGTGATTCTGATGACATGGAGGATTCTGATGGAGAAGGCAATGAAGAGGGCATGTCGATTCCTGCTTCATGGAATCAACACATGTCATCCGGAATGACCGTTAACGATGGTCATGGTTCTGCGTGGGAATATCACAGAAACAAAATTGCCCAGGGTGCCAGATATCGAGACAAGCAACCTTTGCAAGATGTAGTCATTGCTTGGGCATTGTCAACACATAGGTTCCTTAGCCGCCGCCAGCCTGTCAGCTTCACTCTTAAATTTTAGCGTGTTCCACCTTGCGTTGATCCTGAGAAGCTCCTCTCGTACCTGATTTGGGGTCGTTACTCTCCATCTTCTCCTATGAAGTGCCCTAACAAGCTCAGTGAGAACAAAATCATTGGCAACAAGGTCCTCCCATGTGGCTGGTTTATTGTCTAATGTAACATTCTTGGCTAAATGGGAAAGGTCTATGGACTTCTTTCGCCGGAGAAACGCGTCCGACATTGTGGTGCTCTCGATGAGAATGGTGTGCTTGCAGAGCTTCGTGAAGAGCTAGTTAGCCCACAGTGGAGGAGGTAAGACAAGAAGGAGGTGCGAGAGAAATAGGAGGAACAGATGAACCGGTGAAAGGGAGAACATCTCGATGTCCGGATTTATAGAGGCACTGCGAAGAATGGGTGGGATAACATAGCGTGAAAAACCGGCGGGAAGAAGTTGGCGGGAATCACTGGCGGGAGAAAATTGGCAGGAAAGGAATAAGGGGTAGGACTAGTGTTGGCTAGGTTTAGCTAATCGCTTGCGTTGCATTGATCATGCATGTGTTAGTGAAGGGCAGGACGATTAGGCAGTCGGCCTGGCCATGACCGAGAAGAGCAATCGGCCAGGGGCTGACCGATTGCTCTAGTCGGCCTGAGCCTGACCGATAGGAGCAGTCGGCCTAGCTCTAGCCGACTGGGTGCTGCACCCTGGCCGACAGCCTAATCGGCTTCCTCTAAGCCGACTGGACCTGAGCCAAGCCGATAAAGTGCTACTTCTGTAATATTCTAAAAACGTTTAATAGATATAGAATAAATTAAAAAAAGTATTATTTAAAAAAAATCAATGTACTACGTGCATGCAAAAATTCTTTTTTATACAAATTTCAAAGCAAATGAGTTTGATGGCTAGATCCAGTGCACGCTAGAGTTACATTTTCCAAGCCCTACCAGACTACCAGTCACCATATGACCGACACGGTGCCTCATGATTCATGCCGAGAGATCCACTATATTGTCTTGTTTTAAATCGATTGGATATATATCTCTGAATTTTAAATGAAATCGTAGTGTCAAACCGAGATTCACCGTAATTTGAATGAAAAATAACTCAAATAATCTGAACATGTGTGGAATAGATGTATAATATTTTTAAAATAAAAGATTTCATTACCGTTTCATTTATATTGAATAGTTCTTAGAGATATATCACATCAATATGAAAAAAGAAATATATGGCCTAGGCACTCACTATGAATCATGAGCAGGGGCGGAGCTAGAATTTATCATTGAGGGGAACAATTAGAGTGTATTAGTGTTATAAGTTTGATTAGAAGGGACTGAAATAGATAAAATATTATAAAAATAGTACTTTGATGGATAGTTTTAGTTACAAAATCTAAATCATAGGAGGGGGGGGGGGGGGCGCTGCCCCTGCTCGCCCCTCCCTGTCTCTACCCCTGATCATGAGACACCGCTACCCAGGACACGAGGACTCCGTTATTACAAAAAAAAACACTCTCTTTCTACGGGGCGTTTTGCGGATTAAGTTCATACGAACCTTCTAAGTTGGATTTCTTTAGCAAATGTTTTATGCGATGTTCATTTAATTTTGTCACCCTCTTCATTTCAAGAAAGCCAAAAAAAAGTTACAATGACACAAAAATGGGCGTGGTGATAAATAAATAAGAACAATTGTAGTTATAAAAGAAAAAAATGGCTGCTTTTCACCATCCGATTTGACTTAACTCGTGCCTTTCTACGGGACTTAACGTACGTGTGCAACATGTTATTGTGCCCGTGTAATTATGGTCAGAGCATTTTGACATTTTGGTATCAAAACGATCAAAATTTCCAAGTAACTTATTTTGACGTTCTTGACTGCTCCTTTGAAGTAACTTTTCGTGGCAAATACTGTCAAGAAAACTTCTCTTGACGGGAAGCAAATATCCCATGGCCGGTAACACTTCCCTAAACTCAGGCACTTACCAAAAACATAATGGCAGTTTTAGGGCGTCCGTGCACCGGCTGAACATATATACCGGTTTTTTGGCGTGGTCTCCGGCCAGGATCGAGCGGCCAAGATGGAAGAAGCTAAGCCTAGCTAATACCACAGCCGCCGCCAAGAACCGCCCCGTCCAGATCCCGCCCGATCAGGGGAACCTCGCCGACGCCGCCGAGCAGACCAAGCACGACGGGCTCTCTCGCCGCGCAGCCGTGCCGATGTTCGTCTTCCTGACGGGTGCCCTCGCGGCGCTCTTCCCGATCGTATTGTGGTGCTCCCGCGGTGACGCTTCGCTCGCCGTGTGGAGGCTCTCGCTGCTGCTCTGCTCCTACTTCTACTCCGCCGTCTGCGCCCTCTCCGCTGACACTGCCGGCATGAAGGTGGTCCTCTTCTTCAAGGCCTCCAGCGTCGTCCTATTCGCCTTCCTCGCGGACTTCCTGCAGCAGATAGCCAGGTCCGAAGTCTTCTACGGTGCACTCGTGGGGATCATCCTCATGTACTTCATTTCCGTAGTCATGGCCGGCGTGTTCGGCCACGCGCTCGCCGAGCACCGGGAGAGCAACAGCGCCGAGCAGGCCGCCTCCGCCGCCGCCTCGAAAACCCTCTTCCTTGCCAAGGGGATGGTCGTGTGCGCCCCGACGAGTTCCAGGACCGTCATGTTCTTCGTCATCACATCGGCGTTCGTTCAGGGGTTCGCTGGCGGCGCGAAGTGGTTAGCGGGGTGCGAGCCCAATGGCTGCACCTTGGCGGAGTTGGGGCCCGGGATCTTCCTGTTCATGGTGATCTCCTTCACGCTCTTGGTCGGTGTCTTCCTCGAATTGGAACCATTGAACGTAGCCATCCTCGGGATCGATCGTGGAATGGTCTTCGTCGGCGCGCACATTGCCGTAATCGCGCAGGGCGGGGTCTCTTTCCTCCTCTTGGGCGAGGTCGGAGATGCGGTCACCCTCTGGATCCTCCTCCTAGGATTGGCGGCGTTCTACGGGTACTGCGTCCGCGTGCACGATTCCTACGTGAAGATCATCCAGTACGTACAAAACCCTTTTTCTTTCTTTCTTTCTTTCTTTCTTTTACATATTACAACAACATTCGCAAGGAGAATCTCGATACATCTCAATAGGTCGTTGTGCTGTTTACTTGCTTCCCACACAGGAGCCGGATTCCTGCACTGATCAAGGAGATCAACGCTGCCAGATTCGAGAACGCGACAGTCGCCGCCAGATTCGAGAACGAGACAGGCGATGGGATTGAACAAGGACTGACCTACAGCCCCACGTTTTTTTAAGCTTCTCTCTTTTATTAATTTCTCCCAGAATAAGAAGTACACAATCTTCAAACTTTATTTTTATTTTCTTACCTCTGCATAATTAGTTTGCTACATGATGGAGCATCATGCCGTTCAATTCTTTGAAACCGAAATAAAGCTCTCCTTGCATCTGCGAATTAACTTCTTTTGAAGAGTATGTGTGTGATAACTTTGACCACTATGGGTCCTTAGGGTTCTATGGTCCCAAATAACAAAATAATTGACTGGGTTATACCAAATATGTACACCCTTCGTCCCAAAATAACGTCGTACATTTGTATGTATCTATAAATTAAAAAGTGTCTAGATAAATGTGAATCTAACAAGTTTGCAACATCCTTTTCCGGACTGAGGAAGTAATAATTTTGCGGGGATTCTTCCCACCACTATCCTCACGTGATAACCTGCCTCTCCCTCTCGAAATAGACACCAACCACATCTACGCTAGTTTTCTCTCATTTTCATGTGCTTCAATCACACTAGTCATAGTTGGGAGTAATTTAAACCAGTAACATACACATGTTATTTGTCTGTATTACTGTCTCTATAGTGGGTAACATATGCTTAGTTTCATGAAAGGTCTTATTTATTACTACCTCCGTTTCAAGGCTTAAGGCGCACACGTTTTCCAAAGCAAAGTTTGACCAAAAAAATTGAACAACAAAATCTTGATTATATTGTATATAATTAGTATCGTTGGATTCGTATTGAAAAATACTTTCCAGTGATACTAGTTTTATACCAAAACTCTTTACGTATTTAGAGTAATTCTTGGTCAAAGAAAAACACGCAAAACGAGGACGCCTTAAGCCCTGAAACGGAGGGAGTGGGTTGTAGACTCATTTTGTCTTGGATTGTCTGATTTTATGAGAACATAATATGTTAGCGCAAGTTCACTAGTATAGCCAACATGTGACAATAAGATATTATCATGTCATCTATAGCTAGCATATAGCTAACATGTATAATTGTTAGCTATAAATATGTACCACTTTAGTAACATATATGCCCCACCTCCATTCTGAGAAAGGTCCTAAGAGCAAAAGTGCCACTTAAGCGGGCTATAAGCTCACTATTGTATTTGCTCTTACTGAAAGGATGAGATGTCGCCTAGAGGAGGTGAATAAGTGTTTTAAAAGAATTGCGGATTCGCATATATGAAATATTTACTTTTGACGCATACTCATGGAAACCCACATATACAATACAAAGACACATATATTAATGGGTTAGTGCATGATGCATTATTGACAAAGCTTGCCATACCAAAAGATCTCATGTAGTACATTCTTTATTCTTCATGTCTTGACGAACTTGAATCCATTCATCACTCTTTGTATTGGTCAACCATGTATCTTATCATGCTCTATCTCAATAACTTGAGGCACATAAAGCACTCTTCATATGATTGCATGGTGTCGTGGTGGTGGCACGGTAGATGCCATGGATAGGCTAAAGTATGGGGCCAATGGATGCTAGAGGGATCTGGGGACGGAAGATATAGTTGATTCTACACACAGAAGACTAAGGTAAAGATCTTTATTTCTCCTTCCTTGGGCTACAAGTGCTCCTTGAGCTGAGTACAAGTAGAGAGAAAGAACTTCACCAGCCTAACGGTACTAAATGAGCCGATGCCCTTCTCAGAGTCCAAGCCTCTCCTTATAAAGAAGAACCTTGGGCTCCTTTAGGGCTGACGTGGCAAGCATATTCGAGGAATATGCTTGTCCCAATATAGTAACTCGGTGGCCTCCTTTCCATGTCGCCCTTCTAGCGACGGCAAGGTTCCAGAGGACCCCACCTGCATGCCTCGGGCTTTAGGACTGTCACCTCCGTGACCTCCTTATGCCCCTCTGTCGCTCTGCGCCTTGTCCTTTGTGCTTGGCTCTGCTCAGATTCTCCCTAGCCTGCGACTAGAGTTTGACTATTGGCATCTCTTTCTCCTGCAAGCTTCATATCATTCGGCCCCGTCTCGCATAACTCGGCTTGGCCTTCACCTGCATTAAGATTATTCGGGCTGACCCGACCGACTTAAGCAGTATCCCGGCCGGGTAATGCCTTGCTATTATCATAAGGGTCCTACTCTTTCACACCTCGGCCGACCTTTACAGGATTCGGCCGATTTAGAGTGTAACTCGGAAACTGGACGGGGAATCTCCTTTCGTCTTTCCCCCGTCCTTACCCTATCCGGGGTCACCTCCCCAACATTAGTCCTCGAAGCTGGTACGGTCCTGCCTATAACTTCGGCCGGGCCGTATCAGTTTCACGATATTCGTTTCCCATTGTTTCCGAGTTATATTTTTTTTGTTCGAGGTATCTGCATATCTCGCGCACGCCTCGTCCTACGTGTCATACTCATCATTGTTTCTCTAGTTTTTCGTTCCTCTACAGTGTCCACTGACAGGCTACAGTAATTACTGCGCCTGTCGCGTCGGCGCTGCGACGCCTCTCGTACCGTTTCCATCAGGGATCTTGAACTTTTCTATCATCGTGTGTTCGTTGGTGCGGTTCCACTTAGCGGCGTGCGATCGTGCCGCGTACACGATCTACACAGATAACTGCCACACCCACGATCCCACTACTTCTCAGGCGGCGCGGTTATAAAGAGGGGCACGGGGCTAGGGGATTCACTTTCCCCCTTCGCTTACTGGTGCCCTTCTTCTTCCTCTCGCCTTCGTGCCCGTTCGTGCTTCCGCCGCCGTGCGCCCATCTGGGTCTTCGACGGCAAGGCTTCCGCCGCACTGCTCCGTCGCCCTCATCCCCGTTCGCTTGCTCCGGCGTCGTCGCCGGTGAGTTCATCCGGTCTTAACGCTCAGGCTTTCCTCTACACACCTCTGCTTTTCTTTAGTTTTGGCGCGGTGGTTCCTTCTCTGCTCCTCCGCCGGTCTCGCGTAGAACCACGACGGGGCCTTGCAGTTCTAGGTTTCCCTCTGCCGCTATTTCTTCCTCCGTAAGTTCCTCCGGCGACCTCATGTCGAGCTCCGTCAGCGGTGCGCTCACTGAGGACGACGATACTGTGTCTGGGCCCGAGCGAGGCTCGTGGCAGGGCTCTTCCATCACCTCCGAGAGGTTGAGTGGCTAATCCGAACTTGCCGGATTCCTGCCGAGGTAGCATGTCGCTTGCCCGGCAGCGAATCGTCTCCAGTTCTTAGGGAGGGCGAGTACGTCGTCTTCATGTCACATTTCGCTCGCGGGTTTGGTCTCCCCCTCAGCGATTTTGCTAGGGAGTTCCTTGATTACTTCGGCCTGCAGCCGCATCATCTGCCTGCTAATGCCATTGCCTCTCTTTCTGCCTTTATCTCTGCCTCGGAGGGATACTTCGGCCTATGGCCGTCTGTGCACGTTTGGTCAAAGTTTTTCCAGATTTGATCCAACGTCGTCCCAGACAAATCTCTTCAACCCTCCGAGAAGTTGCTTACCCAATGTGGTGCCGCGTCAATCACACCTCGGAGGAAATCCTAATTTCCTCGCGTTGCAGGTTTAGAATCATGCAAGAAGTGGCATAAGTCGTTCTTTTATGTCAAGAACTCTGGGAATGAGGATAGGATTCGGCTCCCTGCTTTTTCCATTGGCCCTCCTTCCAAGAAGAACTGGACCTATAATCCGAGGAAGAGTCATGCTCTGGCCAAAGCTTTTGAGATTCGGCTGAAGGAACTGATCCGCTCCGGGCTACGCGGCGAGGATCTGATGACTACCTTCTTCAGCAGCCGGGTCTGCCCATTCCAGAAACGCACACACAAGCTCTGCTACATGAGCGGTCCCCTTGATCCCAACCGAGTCTCGACGGTGGAGCTGGACAATTACCTTATCTTCAAGCGCGTCTGGGCTATCTTTAAGACGGAGATGCCGGAGGACTGGGCCTAGGGATTGAAGCCGTTCACCCGCGAGCACCCCCCTCCCAGAGTAAGTTCTCGCAGTCATGTTTTATCTTTTAATCGCATCCGTGTTTTCTCTTGTTAATTTTTCTCTTTCTTGTCCTGCAAAGGTTTGCGGAGCAGGATGTTGAGGATGCTGAGGTTTTGTCCCTCTCATGGCCCGCGGACCGGAACACTCCGGACAGCAGGGAGCCGGACTCGGAAGAGTTCGTCCCCAAATCGGATCTTGCTCCGGCTCGCGCCCGCGGCAAGACCACGACCCACAAGGAGGAAGGTGATTCGGACAAGGTCCAAGTTCTAGAGGTAGTTGCCGCAATGCCAATTTCTTATGCATTTCCGGCTTCTACTTTCTCATCTAATCCGGCGGGTCAGGTTCACAACGCCGAGCCTCTTGCCTCCCGGCCTCCTATTACCTCGGGGAAACGTAGCGCTCCAGCTGGTGCCTCAGAAGCGGCTCCCAAGAAACGAATGAAGAAGTCAGCCCAGCACCCTCCTAAGCGCAAAACTATGCCCGGGGTTACTGGGTGAGTTGCTTTTGTTTGTATTTCTTGTTTCTCTCTTTCTGCTTTTTGACCTGATCTTTTTGTCTTTGCAGGGCTCCTCTTTCTGTTAAGCCCAGCGGTCCTAGCATGACGAGTCGTACGACTCGGCCGCCTTCTCCTCCACCTCCTGAGGATACCAGAGTTCCGAGTCCTGCTCGCGCTGGTTCTCCTCCTGCTCCGAATCAGATGCCACCTCGCCAGGATGCGCCTGAGATTTCTGCTATTGATGCCGATACAACTCGGCCAGTAGATATTTCTACTGAGCCTGCTGCCTCCTCCGTGAACCCTGAAGTTTCGCCTGAGGTCCCTTTGACCCCCACAACCCTTGCTTCGACTCCGATTTCAGCCGAGGATACCAATATCTCGGCGCCCTCAGAAACCGTAATCCCTCTGGCCCCTAAAGACGTCATTCCAAGTGCCGAGGTAACGGCTCCTGCCGACGCCTCTTCTAAGGCAAGAAAGATCGTTGTTACCAAGCCTCCGTCCTCTTAGAAAGGACTTGCCATCTCATCTCAGCCTACAATTGTTGATGCGCTGCGCAAGGGGGTTTCCTCTGCCAAGAGTACTGTTACACCGGCTGCCGATACACAGCTTGCTCTCCACAAGAGTCCCGCGGCGGCGGTGGCTACCCAACACGTCCGAGGTAAAGTTCTGACTCGCACGGAAAGTGGGAACAGCCTCGGCTCGTTGGTCGAGTATGCCAACAATTGGAACGCTGCTGATCAGCTCGAGGGTAATCCAAGCAGCCAGCCGTTTCAACTCTCTGACATCAGCAGCCGCCTACATCTGGCTGCTAAGATCGTTCTTGACAGTGACAAGATGAATGAGGTAATTGTTTTTATGGAGTTTTGATTAGTCCTCCGGATGCTATTATATACTCTAGTCCCCGAAGCTTGCAACCGAATAACTTGTTATTCGTTTGGAAGTTTTATAATGCTTTACTTAGTTCAGTTTTTCGTTAGTGTTCGAATATCCAGCCACTTAGATCCGAATTAAGCTTTGCTTGATTCGGATCTGCCTGAGCTTCGAATATCCAGCCACCTATATCCGAATTGAGCTTTGCTTGATTTGGATCTGCTGAGCTTCGAATATCCAGCCACCTAGATCCGAACTGAGCTTTGCTTGATTCGAATCTGCATGAGCTTCGAATATCCAGCCACCTAGGTCCGAATTGAGCTTTGCTTGATTCGGATCTGCCTGAGCTTCGAATATCCAACCACCTAGATCCGAATTGAGCTTTGCTTGATTCGGATCTGCCTGAGCTTCGAATATCCAGCCACCTAGATCCGAATTGAGCTTTGCTTGATTCGGATCTGTCTTATGTTCGAATATCTTATTGCTATTTGTTTTGTTGCTTAGGTGGCGCATGATCGGCGGACCGCCGAATTTCAAAGGCTGCTCTTTGCTCATAAAAATTGCAAGATAAGTATGAGAAGGTCATTCCCGTGGTGAAGAAAGCTGGTAAGTTAACGAGCTTTCGCATTATTCCTAAAATTCTTATTGCTTTGGAAGTGAGGTGTTAGCTGACTTTGCTGGTGAATAGGTAATATCAACAATCTTAATATCCGTCTTGAAAAGAAAGTCAAGGCCCTGGAAGGTTAGTTACTCTTTTTTCTTTTACGCATATCTATTTGAAATATGCACCGGGTTTATCTTAACCCTTCTGGCTTCGGTATAGCCGAGTTACAAACTTTTGCAGCGTCACACCAAGAATGCATACCCATGCCTGATATGATGCTGCATTTTTTATAACAAGCCGCCACTCACTCGGCGCAGCTGAAAGATAAAGATGACGAAATAACTCGCTTGCGCGCCGAGGTGGAGTCCCTCAAGCTTTCTCAGAAATCTGAGTTAGAAAAAGTCAACCAGGAGTTCTCCGAGGAGAAGAATCAGCTAGCTCTGCAATTGCAGAAAAATAAAGAGCTCCTCGAGGCTGCCGAACTGAAGACACGGGGGATGAGCGAGGAGATCACTCGCTTTGAGAAAAACAAGAGTGACTGGGCTAAAGATCTTCAGATAATGCTGAGCTATATTCACCGTAAGCTTCTGACCGCGGCCGAGTTATCTTTTTCCCTTTCTTACTGTTGATCGACGCACTTTTGTTTTGTGCAGACCATTTTCTAGAAGCTAAACCCGTGAGCTCTAAAGCGGTGATTAATGCTCGTGTGCGCCGAGGCGTTCCTGCTGATGCGAACCCAGAGTACTCGATGGAAGATTTCTTGGTTGCTGTTGGCGCTGCTGTTGGTCCGATGAAGATTATGAGCAGGGACTTGGTGCAGGCAGCCATCCGGTCCTACCACGTTCTCTGGCCAAATACTTCTGGGACTCCTGATATTGATGAGGTCAAAGTTTTGGTGGAAAGATTAATTGCATCTGAGAAACAATTAAGTCTTTGGAGGGAATCCGCCAGACGAGCTGGTGCTGATATGGCTCTCACAGTCATTATGTCATGGTATGAGGATATTTCCCTTGATACCTTGATAAATTTGCGCATTTGTTCCCGTTGGGTTGAGGACCCAAAATTTGTCGCTCTCCGGCAAGCTCGTGCCTTCCAGCTTGTTGAGTATGTAGACGTGCATAACTGGAATGAAGGGCCGAGTTCTTCCTGACCCGGCAGACGAGGTCGAAGTTGAGGATGCCTCTGATGATAACTCAGCCGAACAAGGCGAAGATGAGGGTGACTCGGCTACTTCTGGTGATTCCAGCTCGAGTTCGGATGGTAATGGCGACGCGCGATCCTCCTCCAAAGGTACTGGGCATTCCACAGCTCAAGCTGACGTTCCTCAACAGCCTCGGGCTTCCCCCGAAGTCGCTCCTGGATCTATAGAGGGCAAGGAAACTTCGACCGAAGTACCACCTACCTCGGAGGGCCCAGCTCCTGATCAAGTCGTTGCCTCTCCAGTTTAAAATCTTTAAGTCATTTCTTATCCCCGGTATGCCGGGCGTATGATGTGTGTCAAACATTTGTCCGTCTTTTTATGCGGTATGAACCTCTTTTGCCTGTCGCCGCTGAGGCGCACATGGTTTGTAATTGTCATCACTTTGTTTAAACTGATCCTTGTTTGTCCGAATCTTTGCTTTCATAGCTTTCAATTTCTTGAGTTTGGAGTGTATGTTTGCCTTTGCCCTACCGTGGTTCGGCATCCAAAATTGCCTGACTTTGATAAACTTCACAACTTGACCACTGTGTTTTGGACTGTTAATCTGGGTGTAAATCTCGAAGGCCGTATTTGGGGATAGAGAAATAATATCCCTCTGGGTGCCGAAGTTTGATACCCACTCTTGTAACAAGGGATAACCCATACTTAGAAATAATATAGGGTAGTCCCCGAGCCACTGCTCAAGGCAACGATGTTTAATATATAAACCAAACTTAGAAACAATATAGGGCAGTCCCCGAGTCACTGCTCAAGGTGCCGAGGTTTAATACATAACACAAATTCAAAAACAATATATGGCATTCCCCGAGCCACTGCTCGGGCGCCGAGGTTTAATACATAAACCAAACTTAGAAACAATATACGGCAGTCCCCGAGCCACTGCTCAAGGTGTCGAGGTTTAATACATAACACAAAGTCAAAAAAACATATGGCAGTCCCCGAGCCACTGCTCAAGGCACTGAGGTTTAATACATAAACCAAACTTAGAAACAATATAGGGCAGTCCCCGAGCCACTGCTCAAGCTGCCGAGGTTTAATACATAACACAAAGTCAAAAACAACATATAGCAGTCCCCGAGCCACTGCTCTGGGCGCCGAGGTTCAATACATAGTTGATGCTCCGTCCTGAAACGTCACTCTATGATGTGTCGTAGATGACTCCTATGAGTAAAATGGACGAAGTAAAGCTACGTTCCATGGTCTTTTCGACTCTTCGCCGACTTTGTCTGCCTTGTTCTTTCCTGGTGACTGAGCATCGATTAGGTAATACGCATCATTGTGCAATGCCTTGCTCACGATGAATGGTCCTTCCCATGGGGGCGAAAGTTTGTGCATGCCGGCCGTGCGTTGCACCAGTCAGAGAACCAATCTCCTTCTTTAAACACTCTTGGATTCACCTTCTTGCTGTGATATCGTCGCAAGTCCTGCTGATAAATAGCTGATATTGATAGCGCCAGCTCTCTGGCTTCTTCCAGCAGATCGACATCATCTTGCCGAGCTACTTCATTTACTTCAGCGGTTGTATACTGGATAACCCTTGGCGAGTCATGTATTATGTCGGCTGGAAGCACAACTTCTGCCCCATACACTAGAAAAATGGTGTATAGCCTGTTGATCTGTTCGGGGTAGTTCTGAGGCTCCATAGTACTGCTGGTAGTTCCTCAATCCAACACCCTGCCGACCTTTGCAGCGGTTTGACGAGTCGTGGTTTTATTCCGGACAATACTAGTCCATTAGATCTTTCTACTTGCCCATTGGATGCTGGGTGAGCCACCGAGGCGACATCTAGTCTTATGTGCTTTTCTTGACAGAATCTAGCGAAGGATCCTTCTGCAAAGTTTGTACCGTTGTCTGTAATAACACTATGTGGGTAACCATATCTTAAGATAATATCTTTGAGGAATTTCACTGATGTGGGCCCATCACACTTCTTTATTGGTTTTACTTCAATCCATTTTGTGAATTTGTCAACCATGACTAAGATGTGGGTCATCCCGCCTCGGGCCGGCTTAAATGGTCCTACCATATCTAAGCACCATACAGAAAATGGCCAAGTAATTGGTATCGTTTTTAACTCGGACGATGGCATATGTATCTTGCTGGCATATCTCTGGCAACCATTACATTTTTCGACCAATTCTTTGGCCTCTTTCAACGCTGTTGGCCAATAAAACCCATGCCTGAATGCTTTGGCCACTAAAGCTCTGGACGAGGCGTGATGACCGCATTCTCCTTGATGTATATCTAGGAGGATATCCTGGCCTTCCGCCGAGCTCACACATCTTTGCAACACGCTTGTGATGCTCCTTTTATATAGCTCATTGTTTATGATTGTATAAGCTTTAGCTCTTCTCACTGTCTGTCTTGCCAATATATCGTTATTCGGCAAAATCGCATCTTTAAGGAAAGAGAATATGGGTTGTGCCCATGTTGGTGTGATTTTTTCTGGTGTAATCTCACTATCTATTTCCATATTTTCTGCCGACATAACTACCTCGGATTTCTCCATATTCATCCTTGCATCAGCCGGCTTCTTTTTGGAAATTCCGGGTTACATTCCTTGTCAATTTCCATTGGCACATTATCTTCTCTTGATTTTGCCGGAATTAAGATGGATTCAGACTCTGGAGACGGTGTTATTGATGGCTTCCTCAGGTGCTCTAGGGCGATACCTGGGGGAATTGACTGTCTGGTTGATCCGAGTTTTGACAATGTGTCTGCGGCGTCGTTTTCTGCCCGAGGTATATGATGAAATTCACATCCATCAAAGTATCCACTGAGTTTTTGCACATGAAACCTATACAAGGCCATATTGTCATCTAACGCATCCCAATTGCCTGAGACTTGTTGTACTACTAGATCTGAATCTCTGTAGCACAAGATTCGGCGTATGCCAATCTCTTTCGCCACCTTCAATCCATATACGAGTGCTTCATATTCGGCTACATTTTTTGATGCGGAAAAATGTATTTGCAACACATATCTCAACTGATCTATTTTTGGCGAGGTTAACACTATCCCTGCCCCCAAACCATTTCTTAGTTTGGAACCGTCGAAGTGCATCGTCCAATAATTCGGATCTGGCAATGGCGGTTCATATTGTACCTCGGCCCAATCCACGAAGAAGTCGGACACATCCTGATATTTGATTGCATCTCGCCTATCGAATTGCGGAGCATAAGGTGACAATTCAATTGCCCATTTTGCTATTCGGCCACTTGCATCTTTGTTGCTCAATATGTCGGTTATGGGTGCTTCACAGATCACTTTGATGGGGTGCTCTTCGAAGTAATGTTTAAGTTTCTTTGCTGACATGTACACCCCATATGCCATCTTCTGATAATGTGGGTAATTTTGTTTTGAGGCTGATAGTACCTCGCTTAAGTAATACACCGGCCTTTGTACTGATTTATCATCTTCAATTCGCTCTACCATGATCACAGCGCTCACTACTCCGTTCGTGGTGGCTATGTAAAGTAACATAGGATAATGGAGAATCCAAGACTGGCGTTGTGGCCAACATCTTTTTCAATTCATGGAATGCATTGTCTGCTTGTGGTGTCCAAATGAACTTATCAGATTTTTTCATCAATTGATAAAGTGGTAGTGCTTTCTCTCCCAGCCGACATACAAATCGGCTAAGCGAGGCTAAACAACCTGTGGACTTCTGTACGTCATTCAGACATCTCGGCAATTCCATCCTTTCCACAGCTTTTATCTTAGTTGGGTTGGCCTCTATACCTCGGCTAGATACGAGAAAACCGAGCAGTTTTCCCGCAGGCACACCGAAAGTGCATTTTTTCGGGTTAAGTTTCATTCGGAACCTTCTCAGGTTCGCGAAAGTCTGCCGGATATCATCCAGTAGCGTTTTGCTTTCTTTGGTTTTGATAACCACATCATCTACATACACTTGTACATTCTTTCCTATCTGGTCATGTAGACATCTTTGCATACATCTCTGATACGTTGCCCCCGCGTTACGCAGGCCGAATGGCATGGTGCGATAGCAATAAGCCTCGTACGGGGTAATAAACGCAGTCTTTATTTGATCGGCCGGATTTAACGGTATCTGGTGAAAACCAGAATACGCGTCTACAAATGACAATAGTTCACAGCCAGCGGTCGAATCAATGACTTGGTCTATTATAGGTAAGGGAAAGGGATCTTTTGGACACGCCTTGTTCAGGTTCATGTAATCAATACACATTCGCCACACAATGGCTACATTTGGATCATCCTTCTTCTTTTCCACCAGCACCGGGTTCGATAGCCAATCTGGATAAAACACCTCCATGATGAACCCGGCCGCAAGGAGCCGAGCTATTTCATCCCCTATTATTTTTCTCCTGTCTTCGGCGAAGCGGCGGAGAGGTTGCTTCACCGGCCTTGCTCCTGGCCTTACATTCAGAGAGTGCTTAGCCAACTCCCTCGGCACACCTTGCAAATCCTGAGTTGACCATGCAAAGATATCCCGATTCTCACGGAGGAAGTTGGTGAGCTCGCTTTCCTATTTAGCATCTAGGCCAGCACCAATGGTGATGGTGCGCTCTGGGAACTGCTCATCTATCTGAAACTTTTTTGTTTCTTTAGTCGGCTGAAAGGAGACACTTCCATGCGGGTTGGCTAATGCCGGCATATTCAGTTGCGCCGACTGAGCGAGGGCCACTACTTCCTGAATCCTTCTTTTTTCTCTCGCTATTACCAATGACTCAGCCAGATTTGATCCGACTGAAGCACATTCCATTGACTTCCTATAATCCCCTGCTACTGTTATCACCCCTTGTGGTCCGGGTAACTTCATTTTCAGGTAAGTTATGTGGAAGTTGCCCATGAATTTGGCCAATGCTGGTCGTCCGAGTAGAGCATGATAGCAACTCTCTAGATCCACCACTTCAAACTCTAAATTTTCTGCTCTGCAGTTATCTCTTGTGCCGAATAACACATCCACCCAAACCTTTCCAATGGGTTCGCATGAAAGCCCTGGTACTATCCCATGAAATGTGGTCCTCGTGGATTGCAGCATGTTCTGCGATATTCCGAGTTTATGCATTGTATCTTTGTACATGATATTGATACTGCTCCCATTGTCAATGAGTACTTTTGAAAATTTCACATTAATGCTTGGTCCGACGAATGTCGGATCTAGCACGAGTGCATACGATCCTGGACTCTGCATTATTTTGGGGTGATCCTTTATGCTCCAAGTTATTTCTTGGTCTGACCAAGGCACATATCTTGGTACTGCTGGCATAACTGCATTTACTTCCATATGTCGGCGCTGTATACTTTGCTTGTCTTGCTGTTCTGTTGTGAACATGCAATATGATTGATGATGTTCTCTGTAATCGTTGTGTCCATTACTTCCTGGATTTGTCCTTCCATCCGGACCCTGGTTTATCACTTGATGCACTGCATCTCTCCGGTCCGAGTTTTCATACCTCGGGGGAGGTGGCGGTAACATCAGTTGTTGTGCATTTGCTCCAGTCAACTTTGGCTGATGCTGCTGATGTGCCTGGAGGGATGTTGTTTGCACGCCTACGGGGTTACCCATTGCATTTTTCATCCAGGCACACTGGCGAGTTGTATGATTGGACGGCCTGGCCGGGTTTGACGTGTGAAATTTACACGGCTGATCTAACATAGACTCAAATGTGTACTTCGGCCTCTCTTGCCATTGCTTCTTTTGCTCTGGTGTCCACTGTCTTTTCCCTTCATTCCTTGGTGTCCATTGCTGAGGACCATTCTTTTGCCGCTGATTGCTTTCGTGACTCGGCTGATCTTGCACTACTGCTGCCACCTGAGTCGAACCATATCTATAATCCGGTCTTTCTTCTCTTCTTCTTCCTCTGAAATCATTGCGCCTGGATGACCCGGCCACATCTCTTGCATATTGATCTTGATTTTCCCGATGATCTGCTGACATTATTTCTGGTTGCGTCGGGTCTCCCAACGCATAGGAATCCGCTATCCTGATGGTTTCTGCCAAAGTGGTTGGCATATCCCTTTGCAATCGCTGCCATAATACACTGGCATAGCGGCATCCTTGAGTGAACCAAACTATTGCCTGTGATTCTATAACTCCCTCACACGAATTTCTCAGGTTACACCACCGAGTTAAGAACTCTCTATCTCTCTCATTCGGCCTTTGCTTGCACATGGCTAGCTGCTGCGGCCTGTTTGGCCTCTTGTAAGTACTGGTGAAGTTGCTAACGAATATTTCTTCAAAATCCAACCAACAGTTCATGCTGCCTGCTGGCAGATTATTCAGCCATACCCTAGCTGGTCCTTCCAACATTTGCCGGACATATCGCACTGCCCATCGTAAGTTTCCGCCAGCTATTTTTACTGTAGTGGCATAATCGATCAACCAATCCTGTGGTTTGGTGCTCCCATTATATGTTTTTGTGCCCCTTGCCAGCTGAAAGTTCGGCACAGGCGGCTCGCCCATGATCCGGGGTCCGAAGCATGTCGGACCTGGCAGACCCTATTCTTCTAACAGCTCGGATCGGTATAGCCGGTCCAGCTTTACTCTGCATCACTTGACGGCAAATCTCTGTACAGAATTCTTTCCTGTATTCCATAGTGGTTATTTCCACCACGAATCGCATATTCCATCTCGGAATAACCATCATTATACCTCTCGTTCACCTGATTGTGGTGAGCTGGTCTCACTTCTCTTTCCTGCCGAGGTTCATGTCTCGTCTATGGGTTGGGTGGCGGTTCTCTCCTACCTTCGGCCGGGATGTTGTTCTCAAGATTCCCTCTTCCGAGTTCTCCTATTCCGAGATTTCCATTGCCTCGGCTTCCGCTGCTTTTCTCGGCACGGCCGGGGTTTCTCTCTCCACTGTTACCTCGGCTTCCATTGCCTCTGTTCTTATTTGCTTTTCCGGCTATCGCCGGATCATATGGAACAATTTGCTTATTTCTCTTTCCTGAAGTTACCGCTCTGTCCTTTCGTGCATTGTTTCCGGGCGAGGATGCTGCTGCCACAGATAAGGCAGGTGCTGCACCAGCCGAGTGAACCATTCGCGAGGCACCTGGCCTTGCCGGGTCTGCCCTGAGCATCTCTTCATTCTGCTGGTTCGCAATGCGCACCAGCTCATTTACTCTTTCTTGCTATTTCTGCCGAGCTTCGCCGGTCAATCCTTCTAACTCTAACACAGCGGCATTTGCCGCCCTCAGGTTCTTTGCCGGGGTACTGTACCTCGGCAAGCCTAGATCAACTGATTCTACTCTATGAGCATCATGCTCCTTGTTGATATCATCTATGAGGTTTTTTCCTCTTAATCTCAATTCGTCAACCCGCTCGGGGGCGACGTCAAGCTTGTTTGCCCTGGCATATTCTCGCAGGGTCCTGTTTAAGGACTCCCGCAAGGCCAACACCTTTTTTGCCTCTACCAGTACTTTCTGCCTGGTCTCTTCTAACTCTGCCTGAGCATTTGCCGGATCAAGTATCGGCGCTACAGGTGTATTCAGATTATCTATGGTTATCTGGAGAATGTTTTCTGGTCTTTCCAGAGGTGGCCCTCTTACCCTTGGTGCCTTCGGGGTTGTCTCTTGCATCTCGGCCTGGTTGGACGCTGAAGGAATTACCTCGGTGGGTTGTGGAGCTGTCTGCTTGGGAGCCACCTGCACACCCGTCGTCGGATCCCTGCTTGATCCGGCGCCCGCTGCTCCCGCCTGCACCCCGGCTGCGACCATCACCTCAACGCTGCTGACAGGGCGCACTCCGCGCGGACTGTTTGCAGCGCTAAGGGGAGGTTCTCCTGCAACAACAACTTGGTGAGGATAAACGCCGGAGACGTCGACGCCGACGTAGATCTGGTGCATGCCCAAGTTGATGAAGACGCCGTTGCGCGGAGGGGTTTTTACCTTGAAGCTTCCTGCGTTGTCGCTGACGTAGTCACAGAGATCAAGTCTCCGGACTAAGCCAGAGACAATGCGCTCGCCAGTGTTGATGAAGTTTCCCGTCCGGATCATGACTCCAGCTAGCACCGCTGCTGGCCCCACGGTGGGCGCCAACTGTCATGGTGGTGGCACGGCAGATGCCATGGGTAGGCTAAAGTATGGGGCCAATGGATGCTAGAGAGATCTGGGGAGGGAAGATGTAGTTGATTCTACACACAGAAGACTAAGGTAAAGATCTTTATTTCTCCTTCCTTGGGATACAAGTGCTCCTTGAGCTGAGTACAAGTAGAGAAAAAGAACTTCACCAGCCTAACGATACTAAATGAGCTGATGCCCTTCTCAGAGTCCAAGCCTCTCCTTATAAAGGAGAACCTTGGGCTCCTTTAGGGCTGATGTGGCAAGCATATTTGAGGAATATGCTTGTCCCAATATAGTAACTCGGCGGCCTCCTTTCCGTGTCGCCCTTCTAACGACGGCAAGGTTCCAGAGGACCCCACCTGCATGCCTCGGGCTTCAGGACTGTCACCTCCGTGACCTCCTTCTGCCCCTCTGTCGCTCTGCGCCTTGTCCTTTGTGATTGGCTCTGCTCAGATTCTCCCTAGCCTGCGACTAGAGTTTGACTATTGGCATCTTCTTCTCCTGCAAGCTTCATATCATTCGGCCCCGTCTCGCATAACTCGGCTTGGCCTTCACCTGCATTAAGATTATTCGGGCTGACCCGGCCGACTTACGCAGTATCCTGGCCGGGTAATGCCTTGCTATTATCATAAGGGTCCTACTCTTTCACACCTCGGCCGACCTTCACAGGATTCGGCCGATTTAGAGTGTAACTCGAAAACTGGACGGGGAATCTCCTTTCGTATTTCCCCCGTCCTTACCCTATCCGGGGTCACCTCCCCAACACATGGTCTAAATCTTATTCAACCATAGCTCAAATCATGAGACTTGACATAATGCCTACTTAGAGTCATATCTTGAATTCTTATCTTAAGATCAAGCTATCAAGATCTTGATCATCCATTGCTTAACACATAAGCTAGAGCATGGCTAAGTTGAGGAGTTTCACATAATTAAGAACTCTAACTTCGTTTACCATATTTCTTTTTTCAAATCGATGATGATGATCTTGATACCAATACTCAAAGTATATCTTTATCTTCATGGCATCCATACTTGAATCCAACACATGGACTACAAAAATTACCTATGGAAACTTTCATATAAGACTTAATGAAAACAATAGTTCATAGGAATTGTCATTAATTATCAAAACCACATATAGGGGCAATGCACCCTTACACTTACCACAAGACTCTCTTCATTTAATAGCAGATCTTGTTATCAAAATACCTAGTTGGTATTGCATGTGGGTGCATGTTACCATCTAAGTTACTCCCACTTATGAGTAGTATAAGTATCCTACCTCTCATCCACTCTTTTTACTCCTATAAAGGAACCCAAAAAAACATTAAATTCCATATTCATCGTAGAGTTAGAATAATATAATTTTATTTAAATGGGTTGATTAGATTAAACATTGTGCCTATGTAAGATATACCTATCGGGATAGTTATCCCTAAATATCTACATCTCTTATGAAAATATGCTAAGAAACAATCCATTGGGAGTTGTATAAGACCCATGTTTCTACGCCCATTTGTGGTGAAATTTTTGCCTTCAACCTAGGACTCTTTGAATTCTATTCTAAAAATTTAGGAATAGATATATGAAGGCATTAGAGACAGATGTCATGTCATATGATGAATCGTATAAAAACCACAAAAACAAGAACATATATTAGAAGCTATTTTGTGGGACGAGGAAATAAATATCACTTTTTTACAAAGGAATGCGGATTTTTCATGATTGACACTAAATTAACAAAAAAAGCCACTATATCTCATCCAATTATTTTTAAAAAAATTGCATGCCACCGGCTTCATAAACAATTCCCTACACTAAAGGTGTAAAAAGTACCATGTCATAGTTGTCGGATCCTACCGAGGCCAATGAGCGTGTAACATTTACATTCTATGAGAATCGAAGTCTCTGTCGATTTTTAAAACCGTGGGATTAAAGTTAAATAGTTCATCCATCTTATTCATCCACCACCACATCTAAATCTCACCTCGGTGTTATATAGTCGCTTCTAGCTAGTCCTTTTTTATAGGTTCATTGCATGGAAAATAAAAAAATTCCTACGGAATAGCAAGAGGAAACCCAGTAAGATCTAATCTAAGATATGCAAGTAATGAGTAGATAGATATACTCTACTTCTCCTTGAAGAACACGAGCGTTTAACGATCTATAGATCATGGGTGGATGTAGTCGTTTGATTGTGTCGGTTCAAACCGATGAAGATCTTGACCTTCTTGATCCTAGCACCGAACGAACAACACCTACGCGGTGCTCACACATTCCACTTTGTGGAGTCTCCTGGTTCTTGATCCTGCTAGAGAGAGAAGATCTCCATGAGATTCCGATAAAACAAAGATAGTGCAACTATAGTGGAGAGGGAAATTTGCAGGGCTTCGTCGTGCTATTTTCTAGAGGAGCAGGGAGGTACGTAGAAGGAGAGGGGAGGCGGCGACCAACACAATGGGGTGCGGGCGCCACATGCCCCTCCCCTTCTTTTATAGGCGTGAGGGGATACTAACTTGGCCCCTCCAAGTTGTGGCCAACGGCGGCCAAGGGGGAGGGAATCCTTTCCCTCCCACGCACCCCCACCCCTTTTAGGGTTTTATCAAATCCTAGGCCACATGAGCCTAGGTGGATGTGGCTCCTTGGCTCACTAGGGCCTGGGTGCCACTCTTGGGCCCATGTGGCCCCACCTCGCTGGTGGACCCCATGTGTGGACCCTCTGAGAACTTTCTAGAGCATTTCGTCTCATAGAAATATTCCGAACTTTTCTCGAAACCCTAAAATCAACTTGCCATATACTATTCATACCTTCATACTATTCCTAAGCTCCTCGCAATATTAGGGATCTGATCCAAGATTCCAAACCAACAGCTGATGACACCATACATATCTCAAACTAGCGACACCAAAGAGTTAAGTGTGTGACCCTAAAGGTTTGAGAATATGCAGACATGATCGAGACACCTCTCCGATCAATAACCATTAGCAGGACCAGGGATGTGCATAGTGGTTTGTACATATTCAACGAAGTTCTTTTTTTATTGAACCACGATATCAAAGATTCAATTAATCTGGTATACGATTCCTTATGTCTCGCGATATATTACTTGCTCGAAACGAGTAGGTGTATAGACCAGCACTAGCGGTTTTACTAGGTGTTCTAAGGGGTAGAATGGATAGTAGTGACAGCCGTGGAAAGATATCTAATTCATCTCGGCCTGACTGGAGAAGGTAATCTACCACGAGACCATACAAACAGTTGAAACTCCATTTTCCGAGATACTATTACTCGACCAGGAATCACCAACCACTATAGTTAGATTTATTCGATTTCTTGTATGTTTAAGGGACAGATTCCATTCTTCAAATGTTGAGTTGTATTCTATTCATTCTATCTTCCTGTTGGCTTTCTATGGAGATTAGACCTATGGTATCACTATACCTAGTTCAATATTGTTATTGGCAAATTCTCTTTACTCGTACCGTGGTATAGAATCCCCATGACCAAACACATTAGTCACTTGAGATCTTGGATGCTATACTATCGAGAGGGCCTAGAGATATCTCACTCTCCATCACACGGAGAAACAAATCTCAATCTTGATCCATGCAATAGACATCGTCGGAGATACTTGAAAGCCACCTTTATAATCACCTAGTTACGAAGTGATGTTTGATGTCCACAGAGTATTCCTCCGATGCCAGGGAGTAACATGATCTCATGGTTTGATGAAACTATACATGACATATTCATAAAGTGGTAGCAATCAACTAAACAATACGATCAGAAGGTATGCTTATTTGTTTAGGTATATCCATGACATATTCATAAAGCGGTAACATGCTTATTTGTTATAAAGTGACAATCATTTCTATGGTTAGGAAACCTTAACCATCATTTGACTAACGAACTAGTAGAAGAGACTCGCTAGGGCTCGGTGTTGTTTACTTATCCACACACATATATTTAGTTTCCAAATACATACAATTATAGCATGCATAATGAACATTAATCATGAACAATAAAATATGAATAATAATAACTTTACTATTGCCTCTAGGGCATATTTCCAACACTTTTTGTGGCTTTTACCATTGGATCAAGCATGAACACATACCATCTCCTCTCCTCGGAATTGGATAAACAGCCCCAAACCTAACATGCAACCAACTTCGATGAGACCTTCTCTTTGGTCCAACTTTGTTGCCAATGGGATGTCGATATTGGCTCTGCCTCACTGGTATGTGAACCCTAGGGTGAACCGAATGTTTAAGTTTGATCGGCCGAGACAAATGATAGTTTACCAAGAAAATATGTACTGATTTCACACAGGATTGTTCCTATCACCACCCTTAGATGAACCTCTCACTCTCAAAAGAGAACTTGGTGCATGCACCATCATCTCGCCATTTCACTGCTCACTCCTTCTCATCTCACTATGGCTCAATAATTTTCTCAACCACTTTTACCATGAATATTAAGTGTCAGTTGGATCTGATGATCATAGTGAACATCTAGTTGCTTGAAGTGTGTCTATTGGGTCTTAGCTCATGAATATATCCCTTTAAGACCCTTGTTCCCACACCCATTGGTTATGAAACATCGGTCATAACCCCTCTCTCCAATTTCCAAAAGAATAGCAATATAGAAACATGGGTGGTGGATGTCCTCTCATAAGGAGTCCTATATAAATTGATAAAAAATAAGAATCTATAAAATAAGTTGTTTGGAGGCTTGAGTAAAAAACACCTACATTATTTAAAGGATTTAGGAGCTTGCTATAGTTGGGACTAACACATCGGAAAATTTCATGAGGACAGACTCGGTGAAAAGTTTCCTTTACAGCAGCTTGCAAAGTAATCTATACAAAAACTTCCTATGTTTTTTGGTCCTAGAAGGCTACAACGAAGAAAAATATGAGTAAAAATTACAATGAATTTCCTTAGAATTTTTTTAGATGAAATGCACAATGCCTTGCTTTGTGTTCAAAGCAAGATTTTTGTTACAACGAACCGGAGAACCATCTAGTTTTACATAATGCGCACAGCTCAAGAAAAACTTAAGCCGCATAAGGATCGAACACCCCTACTCCTAGAAGCATACCAAAAAATCTGTCCTGTCTTAAGAACTTTGTTTTCCAAAAAGAGGATGAAAACCCCAGCCTTCGAGTCGAAGAGATTCGTATGACCTTTATTATTAATTTATTAAACAAATGTCTGAAAAAAAATCTACCAAAATACACGCCACTACCCCGCACTACAAACCTGACAATGAGGGAGACATTGTATTAGGGCCTTGTGCCCCAAACTCACAACAACGCCCCACCAATTACATCCTGAAAAAAAAATTACATCCTGACCTAGACATCCTATGGTGAGTCGGGAGTACACACCCGGTCTAGCAGCCCCCAGTGTGCATCGCATTCACACGCTCTGGAAGCCACCACCGCCTGCGTACTGTCGACCAATACTCAAGGTAGAGATCCGTCTAACCCGCGCCAAGCATGCCGTCGATGCTACCATGGTGACAAATGGTGAGACCGTCCTACCGTCTTCGAGCATCACGTGTTCATTGCCGAGAACTAGTCCCACCATGCTATCGAGACTCGTCGTCTTCAAAGCATAACAAACCATGTCGTTCCACCTTACTACCCTTCCAGTAGCACCTGCTCCAAAGACGGTGCCCCTCTAGAAGGGAGAATGGAGCCACGCGCTGCCATCCGAGACACCCATATCTAGGGTTTCCCTTGAAGCAACCCAAGAAAGGAGAGAACGGTGCATCAACGAATGTAAGGGAATCTCCACCGGGCCGACCCATTCGGTCACCCCAAACGGTCTGTTTCTGTCCATTTTGGTCGGGCCGCGGTCGATTTGGGGAGGGGGTCCAGCTTGTACGGCCGACCACGCCCAGCAGCGCGACCCATGTGTCCGCACAGACGAGTGTTGGCGCCATCGCTGGACAGGGATGCAAATCAGTTAAAAATGGCGCCATCCCTGACCAAAGACACACAGATTTACTGGAAAATAACATGACATACGTGTGCCATCGTCCTTTGGGCATCGCCAACAAGTGGCCAGTGGATCTAAAATATGCAAAAGGGGGCAATATCATACACAATGTCCAAAAGATGGCAGCTTCTTTGCCCAGAAAGTTGCAACTGCCATCGTCATTGCCCTTTGGGCATCGCGAGCCCTGATGGCCTGCTGCCTCTTCGCAAACCAAGCCCTGCGATCGGGGTCGGTGATGCTATCCAGGTCGGTGAGCATGATGGCATTCTCCTCAGAAATGATCTTCGCTTCGGCCTCCTTGGCATTTGCTTCGGCCTCCAGCACCCTAGACCTGGCCTCGGCCTCCTTGGCATTGGCTTCGGCATCCGTCGACTTCGCCTTGGCCTCGGTCTCCATTAGCCTGGCCTGGACTGAGCTGGTCGTCGGCCGGTAGGCGTGGAAGTGACGGAGCTGGTAGAGGACGTGCTGGCAGTGGCTAGGCCGGGAAGAGAGACCACGCCGGCGAAAGCGGTGGTCATCGCCTCCTGATTGATCATGTTGACGGCGCACCTGGCGGTACTCACTGCCAGCTCCTTGGCATCGACCCTATTCTGGGTGGTGAGGAGGTGCTCGTGTAGGGGTTCGTACCACGGAAAACAAAAAATTTCTACCGTATGCACACAAACAAGCCAAGATCTATTTACTAGATTGTAGCAACGAGCTGATTAGAGTACTCACCCTTGAAGATTCCAAAGCGGTTAACGAGAGCAGATTCTCGTGGGTGATGTAGTAGAACACTTGCCGATCTCAATATCGTGTAGATGATCCTTCCGGCGCTGCGTTCCGGTAGCGCTTACGCAGTAGGTCACACGTTCGGTACTCGATGAAGACCTTCCTCTCCCTTGTTCCAGCAGGCAGCAGAGGTTGTAGTTCTCCCCTCGCGATTCCGGCAGCACGACGGCGTCTTGTTAGAAGTAGAGGGAAGATCTCGCAGGGCTTCGCCTTAGCCGGTGCGAGTTATGGTGGATCTAGGGTTTCCGGTGATCTAGGTTTAGAAGGCCGGGAGGAGGAGGAGGTGTTAGTGGCGGCTAGGGCGACAACGATGAGGCAGCGGCGGCGTGCGGTGGCGGCGCACGGGGTGGGGAGGGCTGGCTCTTGTGTTGTTTGGGGCAGCCCTCCCCCTCTATTTATGAGAGGGGGCATCCTTGGGAGGGGAGAGTTTGAATCCAAACCCAAACCCAAGTTGGATTGAAGGAAGGACTCTTTCCTTCTTCCACTAGGAAACCATTGTTCCAGTTTGACTTTTCAAACCTCCCGTTTGACTTTAAATTTAGAGCTTCAATTCTCTCTTGCAAATGCCCAAACCAAGTGACCTAGGATATGATCCAATCATTCCACTTACCCATGACACATTTATGGACCATTCCCCTTCCGGTCCGGTGAACCTTCTAGAACCTCTCCGATGAAAACATCGAAATCATTCCCGAACTCCGGAATCGGACTTTCCTTATATGAATCTTATTCTACGGACCATTCCGGATCTCCTCGTGATATTCCGGATCCCATCCGAGACTCCAAACAACATTCGGTATCCCTACTTACATTCCATATCTACTAAACAACATTGAATCCTTAAGTGTGTCTCCCTACGGTTCGTGAATTATGCGGACATGATCGAGACACTTCTCCGATCAATAACCAATAGAGGAATCTGGAAATTCATATGGCTCCCACATATTTCTACGATTACTTTGCGATTGAATGAACCACTTACATACGATACCAATTTCCCTTTGTCTCGCGGTAGTTTACTTATCCGAGGTTTGATCGTCAGTATCTCTGCATACCTAGTTCAACCTCGTTACCGATAAGTACTCTTTTCTCGTTCCCGTGATATGTGATCCCCTGTGAGCCAGTCACATGCATGCAAGCCAATTGTATGACATTCCACCGAGAGGGCCCAGAGTATATCTATCTGTCATATGGATGGACAAATCCCACTCTTGATCCATGTGCCTCAACACATACTTTTCGAACACTCAATGCCACCTTTATAGCCACCCAGTTACCGTGTGGTGTTTGATGTCATCAAATCATCCTTTCGATGATGGTGATTAGCATGATCTCATGGTCGAAGGAATTAGGTTACTATGTATCAGAAAGCTTATAGCAAATGAACTATTGAAATGACTCGATCTTAATGCTACGCTTATCTATAGGAGTATGTCCATCATACCATTCTCCTAATGATATGATCTTGTTGTTAACAACATCTCAATGTTCATGATCGAGAAACCACGATCATCTATTAACCAACAAGCTAGTATTATAAAGAGGCTTTACCAGGGACTCTAATTTAGTTTACAAATCACACAAGTATTAATGTTTCTGATTAATACTATTATAGCATGAATGTAAACATTTATCATAAACACAAAGATATAATAATAACCACTTTTATTATTGCCTCTAGGGCATATCTCCAACAGTCTCGCACTTGCACTAGAGTCAACTAATCTAGATTACAAGGTAATATACCGAACACCCATGTCAGTTTGGTGCTGGTCATGTTTTTCCCTCAGGAGAGGTTTAGTCAAGGGATCCGCCACATTCAGATATGTGTGTACTTTGCAAATCTTTATGTCACCATCTTGGACATGCTCTCGAATAGCGTGGAAACATAGCTTGATGTGCTTCAGCTTCTTGTGTGACCTTGGTTCTTGCGCATTGGCTATGGCGCCCATGTTATCACAGTAGATAGCCATTGGGTCCAGCGCACTTGAAAACCACACCGAGCTCTGTAATGAACTCCTTCATCCATATCGCCTCTTGTGAAGCCTCCGAAGCAGCTATGTATTCCGATTCAGTTGAAGATCTCTCCACAATGCTTTGCTTTGCACTCTAGCTAACTGCTGCACCATTCAAAGTAAATACGTATCCATATTGAGATTTAGAATCATCCGGATGGGTGTTCCAACTAGCATCGGTGTAACCATTAACAACGAGTTATTCATCACCTCCATAAGAAAGAACCATATCCTTAGTTCTTCTCAAGTACTTAAGGATGTTTTTTTGACCATTGTCCAATGTTCCACTCCTGGATCACTTTGATATCTGCTAGTCAAACTAACAACATATGCAGTGTCGGGTCTAGTACATAGCATGGCATACATAAGAGATCCTATGGCTGATGCATAGGGAGTCTTACTCATCCTTTCTCTATCTTCTACCGTTGCGGGACTTTGAGTTTTACTCAAGGTCGTATTGGGCAACATGGGCAAGAACCCTATCTTCCATTCCAAACCTCTTTAGAACTTTGTCCAAATGTGTACTCTATGACAATGATATTAGGCGTCTCGATCTATCTCTATAAATCTTTATGCCTAATATATAAGCTGCTTCACCAAGATCTTTCATTGAAAAACTATTATTCAAATAATCCTTGACACTATTAAGAAGGTCTACATCATTCCCAATCAACAATATGTCATCTACATATAGTATTAAGAATGCTACAGAGCTCCCACTCACTTTCTTGTAAATACAAGCTTCTCCATAAGTTTGTATAAAACCAAAACTTTTGATTACCTTATCAAAACGTTGATTCCAACTTTGGGATGCTTGCTTCAATCCATAAATGGATCGTTGAAGTTTGCATACCTTGTTAGCATCTTTAGGATCGACAAAACCTTTGGGTTGTACCATATACAACTCTTCATCAATGTCTCCATTGAGGAATGTTGTTTTGACATCCATCTGCCATATCTCATAATCATAATATGCAGCGATTGCTAACAAAATCCTCACGTTCGCTACCGGTGAGAAAGTCTCATCGTAGTCAACTCCTTGAATTTGTCGAAACCCTTTTGCGACAAGTCGAGCTTTATAGACAGTAACATTACCATCATCATCTATTTTCTTCTTGAAAATCCATTTGTTCTCGACAGCCTTCCGGCCACCGGTAAGTCCACCAAAGTCCATACTTGGTTTTCGTACATGGATCCAATCTCGGATTTCATGGCTTCTTGCCATTTATTGGAATCTGGGCTCATCATCGCTTCCTCATATGTCGCAGGGTCATCGGTGTTGTCCACCAAAATGACACTCATAACGGGATAATACCAATCAGGAGTGGTACGAGTTCTCGTTGACCTGCGAGGTTCCGTAGTAACTTCAACCGAAGTTTCATGCTCAACATCATTAGCTTCCTCTCTTATTGGTGTAGGCGCCACAGGAACTACTTCCGGTGATGGGCTACTCTCAAGTTCGAGAGAAGGTTCAACAACCTCGTCGAGTTCTACTTTCCTTCCAGTCACTTCTTTCGAGAGAAACTCCTTCTCTAGAAAGGATCCATTCTTGGCAACAAAGATTTTGCCCTCGGATCTATGATAGAAGGTATACCCAATAGTTTACTTCGGGTATCCTATGAAGACTCATTTTTCCGCTTTGGGTTTAAGCTTGTGAGGCTGCAACTTCTTTACATAAGCTTCGCAACCCCAAACTTTAAGGAACGACAATTTAGGTTTCTTCCCAAACCATAATTCATACGGTGTCGTTTCAACGGATTTGGATGGTGCCCTATTTAAAATGAATGCGGCTGTTTCTAATGCATAACCCCAAAACGATAGCGGTAAATCTGTAAGTGACATCATAGAACGAACTATATCTTAGAGAGTTCGATTACGATGTTCGGACACACCATTACGTTGTGATGTTCCCGGCGGTGTCAATTGTGAAAGTATTCCGCATTTCTTCAAATGCTCGCCAAATTCGTAACTTAGATATTCACCTCCACGATCAGATCGTAGAAATTTAATCTTCTTGTTACGTTGATTCTCTACCTCACTTTGAAATTCCTTAAACTTCTCGAAAGTCTTAGACTTATGTTTCATGAAATAGATATGCCCATATCTACTCAAATCATCCGTGAAGGTAAGAATATAACGATAACCATTGCGCGATGCTACACTCATTGGGCCACACACAACGGTATGTATGATTTCCAATAAGTCCGCAGCTCATTCCATCACACCAGAAAATGGAGTCTTAGTCATTTTACCCATCAGACATGCTTCGCATCTTTCAAGTGATTCGAAATCAAGTGATTCAAGAAGTCCATCGGAATGGAGTTTCTTCATATGCTTCACTCCAATATGACCAAGATGACAGTGCCACATATAGGTCGAGTTATCGCTCAATTTCAAACGTTTAGCTTCAATGTTATTAATGTGTGTATTACTACAATCGAGATTTAATAAAAATAGACCATCTATCAAAGGTGCATGTGCATAAAACATATTACTCATATAAATCGAACAACCATTATTCTCGGACTTAAACAAGTAACCGTCTCGCAATAAACATGATCCAGATATAATGTTCATGCTCAACGCAAGCACCAAATAACAATTATTTAAGTATAAAACTAATCCCGATGGTAGATGAAGAGGTAGCGTGCCGACCGTGATCACATCAACCTTTGATCCATTTCCAACGCGCATCGTCACCTCGTTCTTCGCTAGCTTCCGTTTATTCTGGAGTACCTGTTTCGAGTTACAAATATGAGCAACCAAACCAGTATCAAATACCCAGGCACTACTACGAGTACTAGTGAGATACACATCAATAACATGTATATCGGATATACCTTTCTTCTTGATGTTGCCATTCTTCAAATCCGCCAAGTACTTTGGGCAATTCCACTTCCAGTGACCTTCTCCCGTGCAGTAAAAGCACTCATAATCAGGCTTAGGCCCAGCCTTGGTCTTCTTCGCCGGCGCGGTAACTTTCTTACAGCCCTTCTTGAAGTTTCCCTTTTTCTTAGACTTGCCTTGCTTCTTGAATTTGGTGGTCTTATTGACCAACAACACTTGGTGCTCTTTCTTGATCTCCACTTCTGCGGATTTCAACATGGAGAAGAGTTCTAGCAACGTCTTGTCCATGTTTTGCATATTGTAGTTCATCACAAAGTTCTTGTAACTTGGTGGTAGTGATTGGAGGACACGGTGAATCCCCAAAGAATTAGGAATCACTATACCCAAACTTTGGAGTTTGTTTGCGTGCCCAAACATCTTAAGCACGTGCTCACTGACGGAGCTGCCCTCTTCCATCTTGCAGTTCAAGAACTTTTCAGAAGCCTCATAACTCTCAACTGCCGCGTGAGCCTCAAATATCATTTTGAGTTCACGGACAATATCATGTGGGTCATGGTTCTCAAACCTTTTCTGAAGCTCTGATTCCAATCCATACAAGATAGCACACTGAACTATGGAGTATTGATTCTTTCGAACGAGGAAAACATTCTTTACCTCATCGGTAGCATCAGCTGCAGGTGGGTCACCCAGCGGTGCATCCAGCACATAGGTGAAATTACCAGCATTGAGGACAATCCTCAAATTGCGGAACCAATCGCTTCCATTGTTTTTTAACTTTTCTTTCTCTAGGAACGCATTAAAATTGATGGTAGGGGCCGCCATTGATCTACAACATATTTGCAATAGTTTAGACTAAGTTTATGATAAATTGAGTTCTAATTAATAGTTAAATTAATCTAGGTGAACACCCACTCAAAACAATATCCCTCACATTGTTTTAGTGATCACACGAACCAAATCCACCACATCAAAACCGATTCGCGAGAGTGGATGTAGCTTCAATGGCGGGCAATCAACATGTTCATCATATCTACTATATGACTCATGCTTTACCATTCGGTGATCCGTGTTCCGAGACCATGTCTGTACATGCTAGGCTCGTCAAGATCAAACATTAGCTTCCACATGAGAAAATCTTGCTTGCTCATGTTGTATACACTCGCAGAATCTAACACACCCGATCATCACGTGGTGCTTCGAAACAACGAGCTTTAGAAACGGTGCTTACTAAGGATGAACACTTCATAACTTGAAATTTTTGTGCTTGAGGGATCATCTTATAATGCTACTGTCGCGAACTAAGTAATACAAGATGCATAAAAGGATTAACATCACATGAAATTCATAATATGTGATATGATATGGCCTTTCTTCTTGTGCTTCCGATCTCCATCTTCAAGCACGAACATGATCCCATCATCACCGGCATGGCGTCAAGGTCAATGGTGCCGCTTCATGGTTGTCGTCCACCAGCATCAAATATTACAACTACTTTGAATAATAGACACACATGTCTTAACAGAATTAAAAGACAACCATATGGCTCCTGCCGGTTGCCAACTTACAATAAGGAACATTGCATACATCATATATAATCACAATCATGGCCATATCACATCACAACACACCCTTGCAAAACAAAGTTAGACGCCTCTAATTTTCTGTGCATGTTTTACATGGTTTGGGGCTTTCAATAAGTGTCGTTCTAACTTACGAACAAGAACCACAACATTGATACTAGTATTGTCAATCACCCATTGTAAATTGAATCTTAACTATGTTGGGAGAAACAGGCACCCGCAAAGCCACTTATGCAATACAAGTTGCATGTCAAGCGTGGAGCAAGTCTCATGAACGATGTCATGTAAGGTTAGCCCAGGCCGCTTCATCCCACCATCCCGCAAGATGCAAAGTACACAAGAAGCAAGCGACAACAAAAGCATCAACGCCCACAATGACCATTGTGTTCTACTCGTGCAACATATCTACATATAGACACGGCTCTGGTACCAGTGTAGGGGTTCATAGCATGGAAAACAAAAAATTCTACCGCATGCACACAAACAAGCCAAGATCTATCTACTAGATTGTAGCAACGAGCTGATTAGAGTACTCACCCTTGAAGATTCCAAAGTGGTTAACGAGAGCAGATTCTCGTGGGTGATGTAGTCATACACTTGCCGATCTCAAGATCGTGTAGACGATCCTTTCGGCGCTGCGTCCCGGTAGCGCTTCCGTAGTCGGTCACATGTTCGGTACTCGATGAAGACCTTCCTCTCCCTTGTTCCAGCAGGCAGCGGAGGTTGTAGTTCTCGCCTCGCGATTCCGGCAGCACGATGGCGTGGTGTCGGAAGTAGAGGGAAGATCTCCCAGGGTTTCTCCTAAGCCGGTGCGAGTTATGGTGGGTCTAGGGTTTCTGATGATCTAGGTTTAGAAGGCCGGGAGGAGGAGGTGTCGGCAGCGGCTAGGGCGACGGCGACGAGGCCGCGGCGGCGCGAGCCGGCGGCAGCGCACAGGGTGGGGAGGGCTGGCTCTTGTGTTGTTTGGGACAGCCCCCCTCTATTTATGAGAGGGGGGCAGCCTTGGGAGGGGAGATTTTGAATCCAAACCCAAACCCAAGTTGGATTGAAGGAAGGACTCTTTCCTTTTTCCACTAGGAAACCATTGTTCTAGTTTGACTTTTCAAACCTCCCGTTTGACTTTCAATTTAGAGCTTCAATTCTCTCTTGCAAATGCCCAAACCAAGTGACCTAGGATATGATCCAATCATTCCACTTACCCATGACACATTCATGGACCATTCCCCTTCCGGTCCGGTGAACCTTCTAGAACCTCTCCGATGAAAACATCGAAATCATATCCGAACTCTGGAATCGGACTTTCCTCATATGAATCTTATTCTCCGAACCATTTCGGATCTCGTCGTGATATTCCGGATCCCATCCGAGACTCTAAACAACATTCGGTATCCCTACTTACATTCTGTATCTACTAAACAACATCGAATCCTTAAGTGTGTCTCCCTACGGTTCGTGAATTATGCGGACATGACCGAGACACTTCTCCGATCAATAACCAATAGAGGAATCTGGAAATTGCTATGGCTCCCACATATTTCTACGATTACTTTGCGATCGAATGAACCACTTGCATACGATATCAATTCCCCTTTATCTCGTGATAGTTTACTTATCCGAGGTTTGATCGTCGGTATCTCTGCATACCTAGTTCAACCTTGTTACCGATAAGTACTCTTTTATCATTCCCGTGATATTTGATCCCTTGTGAGCCAGTCACATGCTTGCAAGCCAATTGGATGACATTCCACCGAGAGGGACTAGAGTATATCTATCCGTCATATGGATGGACAAATCCCACTCTTGATCCATGTGCCTCAACACATACTTTCCGAACACTCAATGCCACCTTTATAGCCACCTAGTTACGGTGTGGTGTTTGATGTCATCAAAGCATCCTTTCGATGATGGTGATTAGCATGATCTCATGGTCGAAGGAATTAGGTTACTATGTATCAGAAAGCTTATAGCAAATGAACTATTGAAATGACTTGATCTTAATGCTACGCTTATCTATAGGAGTATGTCCATCATACCATTCTCCTAATGATATGATCTTGTTGTTAACAACATCTCAATGTTCATGATCGAGAAACCACGGTCATCTATTAACCAACAAGCTATTATTATAAAGAGGCTTTACCAGGGACTCTAATTTAGTTTACAAATCACACAAGTATTAATGTTTCCGGTTAATAGTATTATAGCATGAATGTAAACATTTATCATAAACACAAAGATATAATAATAACCACTTTTATTATTGCCTCTAGGGCATATCTCCAACAGCTCGTTCTCCTCCCGACGCTCCATCTCGAGCCTAGCAACGACATGTCGATTTCTCGCCGCTACCCGTCGGCCATTGCGCTTGTCCGACTCGATCTTCTGCTCTTCCGGCGTCTCTTCCTTTGCGGGCTTCTTCGGTCGGCCGCGCGTATGGCCGCGGGATCCATTGCCTTCCCTTCCGTTCCCGACATTGGAAGTTTGGGAGAGATTTTTTGGAGGGAGAAGCGGTATGGTTTATGTGCCACTCGCGGGAGGGACCGCCAAAGATAAAGGAAGGACGCGCTTGGACAAATATGTTGTCCGGGCTGACCCCTCTGAGGCCCATATTAGGTGCATGGATGGATTGAGCCGGACGCATTTGTTCAGATGGATCGGCCCGCTGGAACGCCACACACGTCTCACGCGTCCGTGGGAACAAATTCGGACACGCTCGAATCGGGATGCGCCGGCTCGGTGCAGATTTCCTAACGATGCAAATACGTCCCCTCGTACTCCATAACAAAAATCAACTCCATTTACACTATGCTTCCCTAAACCCGCGGGGCAATTTGGACAAAAATAACCCATAAAAATAACAAATTCACGAAATGAACTCTGGCCAAAATAAATTTACTGCACTAACCCTTTTTGCAACGCCATACGGTCTGGCGCCGCACCCTGAAGGGCGGCGCCACGAGGCCTGGCGCCGCGCACCTGCCATCCTGGCTCGCCCGTGGCCTTGTGGGCCCCGGTCCCGCTAGTGTGGCGCCTTGTCGTGTGGGGCCGCACTGTGTAGTGTAGCGCCAGCGCGCGTGGCGCCACACATGAGGTCTTGTACTAGCGCGGCGCCAGTCCTACCCAGACCCAGCCTCATTCTTTCTTCCCATAGGAAGCTGCAGCGGCGGCGGCGACTCTTCTCCCCCTCCACCTCCTCCCTCCTAGTGCCCAAATTGGAAGCCTCTCTCCGTGGAGTTCGATCCCCCCAAGTGCCTTGAGGTATTCTTACCCTTCTTCTTTGATTTCACCCATTAATTTCTTGTTTTGGTCCATATCTTGCAAACCGTAGGTTGTTTTGTAAGATGCATGGTAGAATGTTGTTGCATTGGCATAGGGGTTGGGTATTGTGTTAATGTTAGCATGGGTATCTATTGAGTATGTTGACCATGGTATTGTTGTTGTGATTATCTTAGGCATGGCAAGAATTGTTCATGTTCACCATGTAGACAAGGATGCTTTTTTGAGAGGTAACATAGAACCGGACCCGGACGAGCTCGATTTGGTGTTTGAGCGTACTCCAACCTATGCAGAGGTCTTGGAGCAATTAAGGATTGAATTTAAATGGATGGACTCAAAGGATGATGTTGAGTTGGAGGGAAGACATAATGTTGGCTTGGGAATGCATGTCCGTTGGAAGACCATGTGTATCTTCTCTGAGGCCCGTTGGCTTGCATACAAGGAGGTGGTGGCCGAATCACTAGACAAGGCCCTTAAGCTATTTGCCACCAAGAAAGTTGGTAGTTCATTGTCTTTGGACTTGAACTGTATGGCATCCCCATTGCGTACTATGAGTCCTCCACCCGTAGACCAAGAGCTAAGCCGTGAACCTCCCTTGACCCAAATATTGAGCCCGATTTCAAGACACCAAGACGAAGTTATGGAAGAGGATAATGATGATTGTGGGGGTGAAGATGAAGATGGCAATGATGATGTTGAACTCCATGACAACAATGTTGGAGATTTGGACAAATATATCACACAAGATGACATGGACCATGACCTCCCGTATTCTCGAGGCTATGAATCGGACTCGGATGATGATGGTCCCGAAGAATAAGTTGACGAGGAGGGGTTCACGGCTAGAGAGGCCAAAATCCATGATACCGTATTAGGCCAGGACCATCAGGTTCCTTTGTTTCGTGATCTTAGTCTCGCGGATGAAGCCACGGTTGATGGTGGCAAGGGCATAGTGCTTGGACCAAGGACAAGTTCTTACCGGGATGGCAATGAAGTGAATAATGGCTTTTGCAAAGGATCAAGGTTCAGGACCTTGTTGGAATTCAAGCAATGGATAAAGGACTTATCGGTGAAGCATCATCGCCCTTACACGGTCGTGCACTCGGACATCAAGAAGCGTTACACGGTGAAGTGTGAGGAGGAATGATATCCTTGGATTGTGCGTGCAAGACCATTCAAGGGAGGTCCCGATTGGCACATATCTAGTTGTGTATCAACTCACATGTGCCAAGGCCCGGTGGTGGATGGCAAGGATGCAAAGCACGAGCACCGGCAACTCACCTCCGAGTTCCTCGCTTATAGGTTTTCCAATGACATCGCGTCATTTCCAATAATGACCATCAAGATGGTCATGGAGCTTGTGAAAGCCCTCTTTCACTACGAGGTGAAGTACGGGAAGGCATGGAAGGCTAAGCAAGTGATACGTTGGAAACGTATCTATAATTTTTGATGCTCCATGCTTGTTTAGTATCTACTTTGCTTTACTTGTCTATACTTTGAGGTGCTTTTTACATGTTTTCTGGTACTAACCTATTAACAAGTTGCAATAGTGCCAGATGCCTGTTTTCTCCTATTTTTGGTTTTAGAAAAGTTAGTAAAGAAATATTCTCGGAATTGGACGGGACGAAGGACAAAGTCGATAACTTTCCGTGGGGAACAAGAAGTCCAGAGGAGAGCCGGAGGGGCTGGACAGGGGGGCCAGACCCACCCCAGGCACGGGGTCAGGTGGACCCGCGCCTGGCTAGGGTTTGGCGGCCCTGGTCACCTCCTGGACTCGCCCCTTCGCCTATAAGAAGCCCCCGATGCAGTAACTCTCGGTACCTGATCAGAAATCCACGAAACCGTCTGTAGCTGCCGCCACCATCGTCCCTAGATTGGGGGGATCTGAAGTTCTTCCCGACACCCTGCCGGAGGGGAGATCATCCGGGAGGCCTTCTCTCCGGTATGATTTGTGAGTAGTTCCACCTTGGCTATGGGTCCATGTAGTACATAGATGGTTGTATATCCTCCTTTGTGCTTTCATGTATAGATCTTGTGAGCTCCGTTCATGATCAAGATCTAATATATTTTTAATCATGCATGTTGTGTTTGTGGGGATACGATGGATATTGAGATTATTATGCTGGTTTGATTAATGGTTTTATCTTTATGATTCTATCATGTCTGTGTTGTTTGTGATCTTGCATGCTCTCCGTTGCTAGTGGTTATCTTGGCCAAGTAGTTGCTAGTGACTCCAAGAGGGAGTATTTATGCTCGATAGTGGGTTCATGCCTCTAGTTTCCAAAGAAAGTGACAGAAATCTCTTCGGTTGTAGATGTGCTGTTGCTACTAGGGAGAAAACAACGGTCTCTTGTTCATGGAACATGTGGACTGTTTACCTTACACACTTTGCGTAAAGCAGTTGTCTTTTGCTTGCAACTTAATACTGGAGGGGGTTCGGATGATAACCTGAAGGTGGACTTCTAGTCATAGATGCAGTTGGATTATGGTCTATGTATATTGTTGTATTGCCCAATCAACTTCATAGGATCTTTCTGGCTAGTAATTGCATTGTTATGCCTTGCTCAGTTCCTGTCAATTGCCCCGCTGTAATTTGTTTACCCTTCATGCCATGTTGTTTATCTAAGGAGAGCACCTCTGGTGAACTATGGACCCCGGTCCAATCTTTACCATTGATACATCTCCCACTGTTACTTGTTTACTTGCTACAAACCATTATCTTCCACAGCATACGTTTAATCCTTTGTTACAGCAAACCGGTGAGCTTGACAACCTCACTGATTCGTTGGGGCAAAGTCTTGAGTTTGTGTTGTGCAGGTCTCCACATTGCCAGCAACACCTGTGTGACGTTTCATTCCTCCTACTGGTTCGATAACCTCGGTTTCTTACTGAGGGAAACTTGCTGTTGTGCTGCTTCATACCTTGCTCTTGGGGTTTCCAACGAAGCGTTCCACGACAAGTATTGGGCGCCATCAAGCTAATTTCTGGCGCCATTGCCGGGGAGGCTAAGGACATCTTCACTAGGGGAGTCCTTCACTTCCTTTCTCTTTACTTTGTTTTTAGTTTGCTTTGTTTCTTTTGCTTGGTTTTGTTTGCCTCTTTTCAAAAAACCCAAAAAAAATAGTCTAGTTTGGTTTGCTTGCCTTATTCAAAAACACAAAAAAATAGTTCCTGCTCTAGCTGCTGCTGCTGTTTTTGGCTTGCCCACCTTTGCCAAAATGAACTCTGCTAAGAACACCAAGTTGTGTGACTTCACTAGCACCAACAACAATGATTTCCTAAGCACACCTATTGCTCCACCTTCTCCTGATGCTGTATTTTATGAAATTAAGCCTGCTTTGTTGAATCTTGTGATGAGAGAGCAATTTTCTGGTGCTGATCCTGATGATCCTACTGCCAATCTTAATAGCTTTGTTGAACTTTGTGAGATGCAAAAGTATAAGGATGTAGATGGAGATATTATTAAGCTCAGGCTTTTCCCCTTCTCCTTGAGGGGAAAAGCTAAAGAATGGTTGCTATCTTTGCCTAAAAATAGTATTGATTCTTGGACTAAGTGCAAAGATGCTTTTATTGGAAAGTACTATCCTCCTGCTAAGATTATTGCTATGAGAAGTGATATTATGAAATTTAAACAGCTTGATAGTGAACATGTTGCTCCTACTTGGGAAAGAATGAAATCTTTGGTTAAAATTTTCCCTATTCATGGACTCACTGCTTGGATGATTATCCAAACTTTTTATGCAGGTTTGAACTTCTCCTCAAGAAACCTGTTGGATTCTGCTGCAGGAGGTACTTTTATGGGACTCGCTTTGGGTGCTGCAACAAGGCTCCTTGATAATATGATGGTTAACTACTCTGAATGGCATGTTGAGAGAGATCCACATGGTAAGAAGGTAAATTCCGTTGAGGAAACTTCCTCTTTGAGTGAAAAGATTGATGTTATTATGGCTATGCTTGTTGATGTGAACTTCATTAGAAACAATAATTTCAACAACAATGCCTACAGGAATAATTTTGGTAGCAACAACAATTATAGGCCTTATCCTCCTAATAATAGCAATTCCTATGGAAGCTCTTACAATAATTCTAGAAGTGCCCCCTCTGAACTTGAAGTCATGCTCAAGGACTTGATTAGTAAACAAACCACTTTCAATAAGACTATAGAGGAGAAGCTTTTAACTGTTGAGAAAAATATATCCTCTTTGTCTGAAGCTCAAACTTCCTTGGTTAATAAAATGGCTGCTAAACCTGAAACTATGGAAAATACCTTTGCTACTGCTCATGCCATACAAGTTACCAATATTTCTGAAGTGATTATGTTCCTACAAAAGCTTGATAGAAGTCCTAATGCTAGTGATATGCATGTTGCCTTTACCAAACACATTACATATGCTCTTGTTAAGATTAAGGAAGAGAAGCTAAAACACAAAGCTTATATTCCTAGGAAAGTAGAAGATAGTTGGGAACCCATTATTAATATGCAAGTGAATGACTTTGATCTCAAAGCTTCATGTGATCGTGGTTCTAGTGTCTCTATTATTCCTAGGAAGATTTATGAAATGCTTGATTTGCCACCATTAGAAGATTGTTATTTGGATGTCCCACTCGATGATAATGCTAAGAAGAAACTCATGGGGAGTATTAATGATGTTCTCATTATGGTTAACAATGCTTATGTCCCTGTTGATTTCTATGTTTTGGATGTTGAATACAATGCTTCTTATCCTATTACTTTGGGAAGACCTTTTTTTAGAATAGTTGGTGCCATCATTGATATGAAAGAAGGCACCATTAAATATAATTTTCCATTCAAGAAAGGTATTGAACACTTCCCTATGAGGAGAGATAAGTTGCTTTTTTCTCCTCCTTTGAAAGCAAGATTTGATGTTAATGCTTCCTCATTTGAAAATACTTGATTCTTCTTGCTTCTTGTGCCTAACTTAAAGGCGTTAAAGAAAAGTACTTGTTGTAAGATAACCCAAGAGTTTCCTTGAGTCTTGGAAGTTATTACTACTGTAATGACCTCTCCTTATCCTTTTTGTTTGCTTTTTGTGCCAAGAATGACCTCTAATGAGAGGGAACTAAGATTTGGGGAGTTGCTGTCCCGAAACAGATTTCTATCCTTCACCAAAAAAAATCGTGAGGAGACTCTGTTGCTCTGATTGAGCTCAACATTTACGAATAAATCCCCCAATATGTTGGATAACTTTAGTTATTTCAACACTTTTTGATTTGAGCAACATAAGATGTTCGAAAAAAATCTTTTCTACCTGCTGGTCTGTTTTGACAGATTTCTGCCATTATTTGCATTTGCTTCTTATTGATTCCTTTTTTTAGCTCTCTTCAAGTAAATTGAGTTTCTTTGAAGGAGTTACTATAGTAGCTTGTGTTTTTAGTGAAAAGACTTTCTGTTCCAAAGCTTTGCCAAGCGGTCTAATATCTTTTGAATAAGCTAATGTTGCTAATGAAGATTGTGTGAAGTTTTGTATGAAGGAAAATTTTCAGATGTAGAGAAAGAATGATGCAATGAGATGAAGAATGGACAAAAGCTCAAGCTTGTGGATGCCACCATGGTGTCACCCCAATAAATGTCCAAGAGGTACAAGCGTCAAAGCTTGGGGATGCCCAAGGCATCCCCTTCTTCATCAATAAAAAGCTCAGGTCTGTCTAGACACTTCACTTTTATTGTTTCATGCATAGTTATGTTGTTCTTGGAGCGTCTTAGTTTTTTTTGCTTTGCTTAGTTTGTTTAGTTTTATTTTGTAGTTTGGACCCCCGCTCTCTCTGTGTTGTTTTGCAAATAAGTTTGCTTGGTGTTTGGAAAGGAGTAGTAAGTTCTTGCTTGAAGTGCAAGAGGAGCTTGCATTGACTATGACTTAGACTTTAGCATGACATGCTAGGTGTTGTTTTAGCATTATGATTAGTGATTATTGCTGTAGCATGTCTTGTTACAAACAATTGGGATTGCTTAGTGTGCCTTGAAGAAATTATGCGTTGTTTTAGCATGCAAAAGCATAGTATTGTGGTATTCTCCTTTGATGTTTTGCTTGGGTTGACTTGGCACATGCTTACACCATGTTATGACTATGACAAGTCACCATTAGCCTCTATGATCATTTAGTCCTTGACTTGTTACCATTCTTTGCTTTGATTAGTTTGCTTTGTTGCATTGCATAATTATGGTCATTATTGCTCTCTTAGTTGGTTGCTCCCAGTCTTTTGCTAGCCTCCACTTATATGAGTAAGTTCTACTCATCCTTCCAACTCCCAAGAAACCAAGTTATTCCAAAGTGTCCACTATAAACTCCTATGCATGGTGTGTTACACCATTCCAAGTATATTCTTGTTTTCAACTATCTTCCAATTAAAAACTATTTTGTTATGTTAAAACTTAGTGATTAAAGCCCTCACGAACTTGATGGCACATTTTATTCTTTGCCCCTAATAAACTTGAACCATTGAGGCAACTTTGTTGTATATGCTTGCACTTATAAGTTGGGATTAGCAGAACCGTGCTGTCATGGGGAACGTTTTCAGCATTGCACTTGTACTTTTTGTACTCCGTTGATATCATGCTCTTTTGTCTATGGATGTTACCGGTGTGAAATGAAGTGGGAACTTGTAAGTCCATGGAGTTTGTATTCTGTGTTAGAGAAACGCCTGGGCCGCTATCCTAAGGCATGCCTGATCATGGTGGAAACTTGTAGCATCACCATAGTGACATCTATGAAGCATTCTTCTTATAAAAAAATAGAGACACATTGAGAAAAGAGGAAAGAGAGAAAAAGCACCATATTCCCATGGTACATAAGAAGAATTGCTGAGATGCTCATTGTCTACTTGCCTTGTCATTTTGGTTATGGGAAAGCTCTTGTGCCATGTGCAAGGGGTACCCCATTGGTGGTTCTCAATGATATGCAAATACTTACAGTGACAAGAACTTGCCTGGGCCCTAAGTTGAGTATCCATGACGTGTATCCCTCATAGTCAAGGGACTTGAGATTGCCAACTTATACTTGGTCAAGCATATACTCCAGCTTTTCCACTTTAACCTTAACCACTTCAAGATGCTTATGATAGGGGCAATGAGGGCTGAAAGCTAACTAGTACCATAATTTAGGAAACTCTTTTCGAAACTTGTAATCCCTGCTTCCTTTACAAAAGGCCTTTCTTCCACCATTATTGAGTCTCCACCTTCTACCTTTAGGCACCATTAATAGAGCATAGTTGTCATTCTGTGTGCAGTGTTCCAAAGCTTATTAATTGATGCATATTGTGTTATTACTTGCTCTTGTGCTACTTGTTTCTAGTCACCCTTGTGAACTTTGCAGGTGTCCTATGCATTATATTGCTACTCTATGAGGGAAAAGTTGATTGCCACTATGCTATGTTTTCTGCATATGAAACAAACAAACATTTTTCAATGTATATTATTCATGATCTTTGTTTGTAGCTTGCCATGTTGCATGCATAGTTACTATTTCCTATTGTTATAACTCCATCTTTCATGCACATGTTTAGAGTTCTTTGATCCCAGCTTTTAATGTTTACAAATGGTTGGATCTTTATTGTGAGGGTGCATGTCACCTCAAAAATTATTCTTTTATCACTTACCTACTCGAGGACGAGCAGGAGTTAAGCTTGGGGATGCTGATACATTGGAAACGTATCTATAATTTTTATGCTCCATGCTTGTTTAGTATCTACTTTGCTTTACTTGTCTATACTTTGAGGTGATTTTTACATGTTTTCTGGTACTAACCTATTAACGAGTTGCAACAGTGCCAGATGCCTGTTTTCTGCTGTTTTTGGTTTCAGAAAATTTAGTAAATAAATATTCTCGGAATTGGACGGGGCGAAGGACAAAGTCAATAACTTTCTGTGGGGAACAAGAAGTCCAGAGGAGAGCCGGAGGGGCTGGCCAGGGGGGCCAGACCCACCCAAGGCACGGGGTCAGGTGGACCCGCGCCTGGCTAGTGTTTGGCGGCCCTGGTCGCCTCCCGGACTCGCCCCTTCGTCTATAAGAAGCCCCCGATGCAGAAACTCTCAGTACCCGATCAGAAATCCACGAAACCGTCTGTAGCCGCCGCCACCATCGTCCCTAGATCGGGGGGATCTGAAGTTCTTCCCGACAACCTGCCGGAGGGGAGATCATCCGGGAGGCCTTCTCTCCGGTATGATTTGTGAGTAGTTCCACCTTGGACTATGGGTCCATGTAGTAGCTATATGGTTGTATCTCCTCCTTTGTGCTTTCATGTATAGATCTTGTGAGCTCCGTTCATGATCAAGATCTAATCCATTTGTAATCATGCATGTTGTGTTTGCGGGGATCCGATGGATATTGAGATTATTATGTTGGTTTGATTAATGGTTTTATCTTTATGATTCTATCATGTCTGTGTTGTTTGTGATCTTGCATGCTCTCCGTTGCTAGTGGTTATCTTGGCCAAGTAGTTGCTAGTGACTCCAAGAGGGAGTATTTATGCTCGATAGTGGGTTCATGCCTATAGTTTCCAAGGGAAGTGATAAAAATCTCTTCGGTTGTAGATGTCCTGTAGCTACTAGGGAGAAAACAACGGTCTCTTGTTCATGGAACATGTGGACTGTTTACCTTACACACTTTGCTTAAAGCAGTTGTCTTTTTCTTGCAACTTAATACTGGAGGGGGTTCGGATGATAACCTGAAGATGGACTTCTAGTCATAGATGCAGTTGGATTACGGTCTATGTAAATTGTTGTATTGCCCAATCAACTTCATAGGATCTTTCTAGCTAGTAATTGCATTGTTATGCCTTGCTCGGTTCCTGTCAATTGCCCCGTTGTATTTTGTTTACCCTTCATGCCATGTTGTTTATCTAAGGAGAGCACCTCTAGTGAACTATGGACCCCGGTCCAATCTTTACCATTGATACATCTTCCACTGTTACTTGTTTACTTGCTGCAAACCATTATCTTCCACACCAAATGTTTAATCCTTTGTTACAGCAAATCGGTGAGCTTGACAACCTCACTGATTCGTTGGGGCAAAGTCTTGAGTTTGTGTTGTGCAGGTCTCCACGTTGCCAGCAACACCTATGTGATGTTTCCTTCCTCCTACTGGTTCGATAACCTCGGTTTCTTACTGAGGGAAACTTGTTGCTGTGTTGCTTCATACCTTGCTCTTGGGGTTTCCAACAAAGCGTTCCACGACAAGTATTGGGCGCCATCAGCAAGCCGCATTCAATATGTTGTACGGTGATTGGGAGGAATCTTATAACTGAATCCCAAGGTTGTTGTTTGCGATGGCCAATTCCAAGAGCCTCATGAGAGAGCCCGGTGTGGAACGTGCAATGGTGAAGGGCACAATGCAAGAAAGTGTTCTCAAAGGAAAAGAGCAAAAGGAAATCAAGGAAGTAGTATCCAACCAAGTAGTAGCCAACCAAGGACTAGCCAACAAGCTCCAAGCCAACCAAGTGGTAGCCAACCAAGAACTAGCCAACAAGCTCCAAGCCAACCAAGTGGTAGCCAACCAAGGACTAACCAACAAACTTCAAGCCACAATTTTCTTAGACAACAAGCTCCTAGACAACAAAGAGGTCGACAACTTGGGCTAAGAAGAGGAAGAGGGCGTGGTGGTTTTAATCCCGCTAGTATGATAGGTTACTTAGCAGGACCAAATCCGTATGCTCATAGGTATGTTTACATTTATGCATATTTTACTATCATTCATGCTTATTGAGTTCAATGCATCCTTTACTAACTTGTACCTTTTATTCTTATAATAGGTATGGCGACTCAACCCAACAAGGGCAATGATGGGGAAGGTGTGAACTACTCGAAGGTCTGGGCGAATGCTATGGAGGTGGTGGAGAAGAGGAAGGAAGCCGAGGAAGAGAGGAAGAGGAAGGAAGCTGAGGAAGAGGAAGGAAGCTGAGGAAGAGAAGAAGAGGAAGGCATTCGAAGAGGTAGTTCAACTTGTATGTAACCGGGAGGGCAAAGGGCCTATGTTCTAGACTTTGAGTATGTAACCGGGAGTCATGGGCTTGTATGTGTCAAGATTTGCTCGTGAACCTCGTGTTATTTCGTGAACCCCTTAAGGGAAAAACTTGTATGTGTCAAGATTTGCTCGTGAACCTCGTGTTATTTCGTATGTCTCAAGAAACATTCCCCCCCCCCACCCCCCCCCCCAAAAGATTTTGCATGTGTGATGCCCTCGAAACTACCCCCTTAAAAGCTAGATGTAGCAGCATCTTGACAGTACGGTGCCAAGGAATTTGGCGTTGCACGGTGCGGCACCGTCTAGCCTGGCGCCGCACATGTGCTCGGAAATAGACAGAAGGTTCTGTCTATTTTCGAGCACATGTGCGGCTCCACGCTGTACGGCACCGCACCGTGCGGCGCCACCACAACACGCATTGCACCGTGTTCTGTCTATTTTCAAGCACATGTGCGGCGCTAGGCTGGACGGCGCCGCATGGTTGCGGCGCCACCACAACACGCGTTGCACCGTGCGGCGCCGTCTTTCTATCTATTTTCAAGCACATGTGCGGCGCCAGGCTGGACGGCGTCGCACCGTGCGACGCCACCACATCTCGCGTTGCACCGTGCGGCGCCTTTCCTCGTGGCGCCGCATATTGACTTTGCCCTTTCCTGGGCCTCTTTGCCCAGCACATAGTGCATGTGCGGCGCATTGCACGGTGGCGCCGCACTTTCCTGACTTACCTTTTTGTTCTGTCTGTCTATTTGTTTCATCACTTTCCAAGAAGCACTTTGTCTGTCTGGTTGTTCGAGCATGTTGTTTGAGAAGTACCAAGTTCAACAACACCAAAGTTTGAGAAGTACCAGCACACAGTGATGTTGTTTGAGCATGTTTGTTTCATCACTTCTCTGGCTTTACAACCATTAAAACATGCTACAGGTTCAAACAACCATTACAGATTCACGACACCATTGTAAGTACCAAGTTCAAACAACAATTACAAGTACCAAGTTCACGACAACACCAAAGTACCAAGTTCAACAACACCAAAGTTTACGACATGGTTCGATGCCAAAGTACCAAGTGCAACATCTACTCTACTTCCCACGGGTGGTCTTCGCTCCTCGTCCCCTTCTCGCGGGCATCTTCCTCCTCCTCGGTTCCTCTTCATCATCCACTTCTAAACGGTATGGATTCTTGGACTTATTTGTCTTGGCCGCGGAAGGGTCGGGTGTGTAAGGCTTCTTGGGTTGCCTTGGCTTGAGCACGTACTCGGACCGCTCGTGGACCTTGTAGAGAGTGTAGTTTCCCAATGTTATCTCGTCGGAGACGCTTTCCTCATCTTGGGGCTGTCAACAAAAGAAGATAGGTAAGGACAAATTCAGGAGAAATGCAAGGGAGGGTGGGGGATGCAATGGTTGTACTACCTCGGGTGTGTTCGACTCGTCTTCAGATGTGGAGTGATGATCGCCAGAATTGTCACCTTGGGGCGTGTTTGACCGTGACGCGGATGGTGTTGCCACCTCGGGGTCACGACAACCTAGGAAGTTCGACAACCGCCTTAACCGTTGGCCCTGCTTCTTAACGAACTCATGAAACAGACCCTCTCCCTTATCTCCGCGAGGGTATGTGTCCAAAGCATCCTCGCATGCATCGGCGGACTTCCTTACCTCCACGCGCTGTCATAGACAAGAAACTAGTAAGTTATCCACGCAAGGTGTGAGAAGCGCCAAGACGGAAAAAAAATATTCGACACACTTTACCACAAAGTTGACCAAGGGAGCAAACTCGGCTTGTCGCCCTTCTCTGACCATGATGTTGTATTGTTCGGTTGAAAGCTCATCGGACACCAATGGCTCCTCCAAGATCAAATCCCGAAATGCCCATGGGTATATCTCCACCCGCGCGTTGTCAACGAACCATGCGATGTAGTTGTTGAAAGCATCCCGACTGAAGGGCCTATCCTGTGTTCCTTTTGCTTTCTTAGCCTCGATAACACACCTCATGAATTTCTCAAGGTGCTTCCTATGAAGCTTGGGCCAATCCTTCTCCTTCCTCTGCTTCTTCCTATCCAAGATGCACAAAACAACAAGTCCTAGAGCGTTATTTGGCGAATGATAAGTACATCACATAGTAAGGCAGTTAATAGCTTACCTATGGAGCCCTAAGTCCGTGTCCTTCCACTCAGGCGGGACAATCTGAAATAACCCAAACTAGGTCATGACACGCTGTGGCTGGTGATACTCAACAGCCCACATGCACACCATGAGGCAACGCATTAGCCACAGAAGAGATTCTCTGAGGCAAATAGGGTTAAGGCGATAGTCCTCCGGAACACCAAAGCGGTCCCCTCGACCGTATGTCTCCCACGTCACCTGCAGCATACCACACTCATGTCAAGGTCAAAGATTACAAGTTCAAGACATATAATTGACCGCACCCGAGGAAATTACCTGATCTATAGTGATCGTGTCAAACTCGTTGGTGTACCTCTTGTACGCCTCCACTGGGTCTGTTGGTGGTTCAGAGACCATATCCCAATTGTAAGCCCACGTGGGGAGAAGGTAGTCGTTGTCGTTATCAATGTAAGGCTTGAATGTCAACAATCTCGGCCATCCAATGGGGAAGCGTTCCCAGCTCCACACCGAAAGAAGGAGCAAACAACCACCAATCCCTGAATCGGCGGCGCTCCTAAGACAAGCATCATCCAGCTGTAGATGAGGTGAACAACCATCTGGTAAGAACAAATTTTTTTGAGGTAATGCAGAAATATACAACAACATTTGTAAAGAACTCATTACCTGACGGTACAATCAAGCCAACACCGCAGAACCCCAACTGAGGGTAGAGTCAAAAGTAAGGAGCAATTTGAGCCAATGCCACTGAGCACGACCCCCACTGCTATCAGGAAACAGAGTCCTCGTGATAATGTACCACACATACACACGAGTGTATGTCTTGATCGTCTCCTCATCGGCATCCTCGGGGAAAATCTTGAAATTCTGGATGATCCAAGTAAAAGTAGCCCCGGCAGCGACCCTCAGTCTTTCCCCCTTCGAGTTTATAGCCTCGGGTGGATCCTTCCCTATAAGGTCGACCATCTGCTCACGCCACCCGTCTGAATCCGAGCTTATGCACACAGGGTTTCCCTCGATTCGGAGTGCCAGGATCATGCTCATGTCCTGCAAAGTGACCGTAGACTCACTGGTCCTAAGGTGAAAGGTGTGCGTCTCCGGCCTCCACCGGTCCACAAGCGCGGTGATCGCAGCAGGGTTGAAGGCCGGTGTGGACCGAGTGACCAAGTGGATAAAGGGGAGGAGTCCTAGCTGCTGGATGTACGGAGTGTACCGTGCATCATAAGGCATCTTGCTGGACGAGACCTCGTGGTACCTAAGTCGAAGGGGTTGAAGCTCCTGCAAACATACAATGTCAAATGTTAGATTTCCATCTAAACAAACATGGCATCTTGTTTGACTTGAATAGAAGTTTTTAGTACCTGTCTCTTCTCAGACATCTTGTAGGCACGGTGTTGAACATCATAGTGAGCATTGTTTAGAAGGGGGTTTAGAGACATCCTATATAATCAAAACAATAGAGAGAATAAGAACAATTACAAAATGTCCATCTTATTCCAACTATAGTTGTCACATATACTCCATCTTACTCTAGCTATAATTGTAACATGACAAAAATCCTACCCTACTCTACCTATAATTGTAACATGAACAAAAATAATTTTACCATCTTAATCTAGCATTTTATCCTACTCTGCCTATAGTTCTAGCATCTAGAGTTGGTAATATATATTGGCAATAGTTCTAACTATAGTTCCATTTCATCCTACATGAACAAATATCAACAAACCTAGATGTAACCATACAATTGGTAATATATATTGGCAATACTTCATAATATAAAGAGAAATTGCAACCTAGGAGACCACAATCCATCTTACAAGTATTTCTAAACCTAAACATCAAATAAACATATCGATGCTTCAAATCAACCTCCAAATCCAATTGAAACTAGTGTTCCACCGAAATTTGACTAAAAGGAGACAAATAGCAAGGGATTTTCGGATGGGATTGAGAGGAGATACCTGGGAGGGATTAGGACAAAGATCCTTGGCCAAATTGCTTAGATCTGTCGATTTCTTGAGAGGAGAATCACCAGCGGCGACGAACCCTAGCCGCCATGCGGTTTTATTTGCGAGAGGAATGAGGCTGGGTCTAGGAAGGGTTGGCGCCGCGCTGGTACAAGACCTAATGTACCGGTGCCACGGCGCTGGCGCTGCACTACATAGTGTGGCGCCACACGAGAAGGCGCCGCACTAGCGGGACCGGGGCCCACGAGGCCACGGGCGAGCCAAGCTGACAGGTGCGCGACGCCAGGCCTCGTGGCGCCGCCCTTCAGGGTGCGACGTCAGACCTTATGGCGTTGTAAAAAAAGATTAGTACAGTAAATTTCTTTTGATCAGAGTTCATTTCATAAATTTATTATTTTTATGAGTTATTTTCGTCTAAATTGCCAACCCGCAGCAGGCTAGCAACCGCGAGGTCGGTGTCGTCACCATCATCTGGGACCACCGCCCCGTCTTCCATGGTTCCTGCCAGACCACCACCGACAACACCCCTCTAGACAGAAGAGGACAAAAGTACGGAGGCATTTTTTTCCATTAACAGTCAAAGTTGCAGGTTGTCCACAAAGTATTTTCGAACAGTATTTTCGCTGCACATAACTATGTGCTGTTTGCCGCCAAGGACAGATTGGCAGACATTCAGCATCGATGCATACGTGCCGCCAAAGGCACCAGTACAGCTTTTGTTTATGCAAATCTGCTCGCACACACCCCGCGCGTCTCTCTAGCTACTACCATATCTAGCCAATTGCATCCATCCATGTGATGTGACCCGGGAATCCAAGATTGAGAGAGACACCCAGAATTCAAGCCGTCCCGTCATGCGGTGGCCGTGGGCGTCAATGAAGCCAGCCTCCAAGTCCGGCGAGTCCGAGGATGAGGAGCATTTTGACCCGGCGGCGGACCACCGTCGCCACTTCCACGTGGAGCACGGCGACGGCGACACCGAGTCGGCGTCGTCGGAGCACTGGGCGCCGGCGCTGGCGGTGGAGGAGGCGGTTCACGTCGAGGATCCGGCGGCAGATCAGACACAGAGCTGCGACGCAGCAGCGGAAGAGCCAAGGGAGTCCGGCTGCAGCAGCGGGAGCGAGTCTGGCTATGACGTGGCAGATGCCGGCGGCGGAGGGAGCGGAGTCCGGCCGCGCGGACCGAGGGGGAGAGGCAGGAGCAGGAGCAGGAAGAGGAGGCGAGGCGGGCTGCCGGTGCACACGATCGTCGGCGCTGCTGCCGCGGTGCTGCTCGCGCTCGTGGCGGTCGTGGCGTCGTGGAGGAGGCGGCGCCGACCGGCGGCGGACAGCTGATCGTCCGTGCCCCGCGGCTGTATTGTGGTCCATATATACAACATCCTCAGATTGTAATTTTACGTGTACCGGATTTTATATACAGGTATGCAACTATGCATACGCGTGCATGGCGTTATGGTGTACACGTACATACGTGCATGCGTATTCTGAAGTTCTATTTCGATGAGGAGTGCTTCTTATAAAAAGTTTTGGGCCCCGCTCGGTGTCATAGTATTTTTTAAGTATTGTGAGAATATCATGTTTTTTTTAAGATTTTTTGTGGTACCCTAAAATGAATAAGAGTCATTTATTTCCGTGCATCCAAAGTCTTGTATCGAAATCGTGACAAGTACAATTCCTACCGATAACAAGATGAGGACAAAATCGGCACAATAAAATTAAAAGCAAGCCTCATGGTGAGAATGCCCGCCGTCTTGCTGGCGATAAGCCGCTCCCCATCGTCGTCATCACTGCCTGAGGTCCCATAGAAAGTCCATTGCACAAACAACTACTGCGCCGCCCACCTAGGGTCGTGGACCACGACACAGTATCGCCGGGACGGGCACGCATATCTACGCACAGCTCTAGAACCGCCGGCCTGGATCGTGGACCAAAACGTAATGCCTGCGAGAGGCGTTGATGATGATCCACGGCGCAACTTAGTGTACATGGCCGGCGAGAATGAGGCGGAGCTCCTGTGATGAATGGTGGGCACCAGAAGACTTCTGCACCAAGGTGGCAGCTGGAGCATGGCCACGAGCGACAGCGCAAACGTCACGTTAGTACACTACCATCGGATATCGGAGGTGCGGGTGACACCTTGTGTGTATTGACGCCCTTAGCAAAGATGAGCATGTCACCAATGTCCACCATCGTGGACTCCTAGACCAGCCACCCGCTCCACTTTAGCATCTTTGGCCATCGGCCACCACCACCGGTGGCGGTAACCATCTTCTTCTTAGATGTCGACGAGAAGATGATCACGAGCTGCGGTGCGCGAACTGTCTTGTGTCGGCACGCCAGGGCTGATGCGATGCAGCCACACAAGTGTATGCGCGGGGATGGAATTCACCTGCACCAGCAGCTTCCAAGCGCGCACACCAGGGACAACGCCCACCCGCGGAACCGGAAAGTCGCGTTCCCGGTGTCGCGTCTCTGGTGACAGGCCATCGGGTGGAGCAGGCCGAGCACCTCCAAGTCTGGGAGCAGCACAACGGCATCCACCTTCATCGTGGTCGCGACGAGATGGGCGCGTGTGTTGGGCCACATAGAGATAAAACAAAACTTTTTCCTCTAACGTGGTGATCCCAAGATCTAGCCGAGGTAGAAGGCCACGAGGTTTACCACTAGACGCGCAGTTGCGGATTACTGATGAAGTGCGTCAGTTGACGCAGTGCAGTCATTTGCGATCCGATCGTACTGGTGCTGATCGTACAACACCTCTGCTGGTATCCACACGTGCAAGGAGGATCACCGGCGGCGAACTGCTAGGTTCGGTACGACGGCAGAACTATTGCGAAGCTAGGGTTTCCAACACATGGAATGACCTAACCGATCAACGATTAACCTTTCTGGGTTACGGTGCTCCACTATATATAGGGAGTGAACATGGGCTCTGCTCGCGCGGCTCATTCACTAAAACTCATATAACACTAGTCACCGTGAGTCCAACTCACTAACTCAGTCCTAATCCGGCTTAGGTCCAACCCAACCAGATTACCGGTTCAGATCCAATCCGAACTTCCTCCCTCTCTTAAGTGTGTGACCCCACAGGCTCATGGCCACTTGAACACAATTGGAGTCCGACTCTCAATCGATCAGTCGGTAGCGGCTCCTAGCAGAACGTGCCGACTCCCAAGTACTAAAGAGTCATGATGACTTGCCTTTCCAATGTGACTTACGTCCGAGTCCCTTTTGCAGGCGAATATTTTTCATCCCTTAAATAGTACGACTCTCTTCTCGATCCGAGATAAGTGATTCACCCGAATAACTCTTAGTCGATCGTCTCGGTTAACACTTAACCGAGTCGTACATGGCCATGCTTTCCGAATCATATCTCACGAGAGGGCCCAGAGAATATCTCTCCAAGAGGAGGTGCAAAATTCCATCTTGGTTATTCACATCACGCAGCTTGATTCTCAGTCGACCCGAACTCTGCCTTTATAACTGCTCAGTTACGGATCAGCGTTTAACAGAACCTAAGTCGGTGATCCTCAACTCGGATTATGCAATAACCTCAGGTCTAAGGATTACATTGATTGAGATATACAAATGACAACTTGTTCGTTGTATCTCAATATGGGTCAATCCGACTCGCTAAACTCTTTAGCTGAATCTGTGTAAGTTGGAATAGCATCTCCATGCCCATGACAAGTGGAACCGAGTCATCAAGCCAACTTTCACATTGGTCTAAGTTGTGTGTCCATCACAACCTCAATGACCAAGGATATTTAGTACAAACAACATGAATGCATAGTTCCACAACCGAATCACATATTCAATGATACACATCAGATGTTTATACAAGGACTGCTTAATAGCTTTATAAATACAATGGGAAATATCATCATACATGATTGCCTCTAGGGCATATTCCCAACAGTCTCCCACTTGCACTAGAGTCAATCTTTCGACATCACATGTCTAAGCATCTAATGCTCATGGCTCTCAGGTGCGCCTCATGCTTCGGCTGTGGTAACGGCTTTGTCAACGGATCCGCAATATTTGCATCCGTGTGTACCTTGCATAACTTGATATCACCCTGATCCACGAACTGGCGAATCAGGTGGTACCGCATGAGTATGTGCTTGTTCTTCTGGTGTTGTCTAGGTTCCTTGGCTTGAGCAATAGCACCATTGTTGTCACAATATACGTCTAACGGATTGGACTAGCCCTGAACCACACCAAGATCCATGAGGAAATTCCTCATCCAAACAGTTTCCTTTGCTACCTCTGAGGCGGCAATATACTCAGCCTCTATTGTAGATGCAGACACAATCTCTTGCTTGGAACTCTTCCATCTCACAGCATCTCCGTTTATAATAAACACATATCCGGATTGCGAACGAGAATCATCAGAGTCGGTAAGATAACTCGCATCCGTGTAACCCTTTACACTGAGTTCATCTTCACCACCATAAAACAAGAACATATCCTTAGTCCTTCTCAAGTACTTTAGGATATTTTTAGCCGTTTTCCAGTGGATTTTTCCAGGATCAGCCTGGTATCTGCTCACAACACTTAGAGCATATGAAACATCCAGCCTAGTACAAATCATGGCATACATGATGGATCCGACTGCAGAAGCATATGGAATCACACTCATCCGACTTCGCTCATCAGTTGTCGAAGGACACTGAGTCTTGCTAAGTTTTACACCATGGGACATCGGTAAGAACCCCTTCTTAGACGATTCCATGTTGAACTTCTTCAACACTTTGTCCAAATAAGTACTCTGACTCAATCCAATGAGCCTCCTTGATCTATCTCTATAGATTCGGATTCCGAGGATGTATGTTGCCTCACCCAAATCTTTCATTGAGAAACTCCTTTCCAATGATTCCTTGATTTCTTGCAACATCTGGACATCATTTCCAATCAGTAATATGTCATCCACATATAAGATTAGAAATTTTAATTTGCTCCCACTAAACTTCTTGTATAAACAAGAATCATGATCACTCTTGATGAAGCCAAACGATTTGACTATCTCATCAAAGCGAATATTCCAACTCTGAGATGCTTGCTTCAACCCATAAATGGATTTCTGAAGTTTGCACACCTTGTCAGCATTAGCCGGATCGACAAAACCCTCGGGATGTATCATATACACGTCCTCAGTTAAATTTCCGTTAAGGAAAGCCGTTTTGACATCCATCTGACATATCTCATAGTCGAAATAGGCTGCTATAGCTAACATGATACGAACTGATATAAGCATCGCTACGGGCGAGAAAGTCTCGTCGTAATCAACTCCTTGAACTTGTCGGAACCCCTTCGCGACAAGGCGTGCTTTATAGACGGAAACATTTCCATCCATACCAGTTTTCTTCTTAAAGACCCATTTGCACTCGACGGGTCTTGCACCGTCTAGCAGATCAACCAAGTTCCAAACTTGATTTTCATCCATGGACTTTAACTCGGATCTCATGGCTCCAAGCCATGACTCGGAATCAGATCCCACCATCGCTTCCGAATAATTTGCCGTCTCATCACTGTCTAACAGTAACACATCACGAACACTTCGTAATCTTGTAGATCTTCGTAGTACAGGTGCAGCTGCCGACTCAGCTACCACGACCGGCTCAACCTCCAAGGTTTTTGCCGACTCGCTACTAGCCGGTTCCTCTCGAATTTCTTCGAGCTGCACCGTGCTCCCACTTACTCCCCGACTGAGAAACTCTTTCTCAAGGAAGACACCGTTCCGAGCGACAAACACTTTGCCCTCTTCTCGGTTGTAGAAGTAGTAACCCAAGGTTTCCCTCGGATACCCCACGAAAATACACTTATCCGACTTGGCTGTAAGCTTGTCCGACTGAAGTCGCTTGACAAATGCTTCACAACCCCAAATCTTAAGAAAAGACAAACTCGGCTTTTTGCTTGTCCACATCTCATGCGGTGTCTTCTCTACCGATTTTGATAGTACTCTGTTTAGTGTGAACACCGCTGTTTCTAGACAATAACCCCAAAATAATAAAGGCAGATATGTTCGACTCATCATTGACCGTACCATGTCCAACAAGGTCCGATTCTGCCTTTCTGAAACACCATTCCTTTGTGGCGTTCCTGGCAGAGTAAGTTGAGGAAATATTTCACAACTTTTCAGATGGTCATCAAACTCATGGCTCATGTACTCGCCTCCTCGGTCCGACCGAAGAAACTTTATTTTCTTGCCGAGTTGATTCTGTGCTTCATTCTGGAATTCTTTGAACTTTTCAAAGGCTTCCGACTTATGTTTTATCAAGTAGATATATCCATACCTACTTAAATCATCAGTGAAGGTAATGAAGTACTCATAACCACCTCTGGCTGTCGTGCTCATTGGTCCACATACATCACTATGTACTAGTCCCAACAAGTCGGACGCCCGTTCGCAACTCTTTGCAAAAGGTGTCTTGGTCATTTTGCCGAGTAGGCAAGATTCGCATGTCTCGAATGACTCCAAGTCGAACGAAGTTAGGAGTCCATCATCATGGAGCTTATTCATGCATTTCCAACTTATATGACCAAGCCGACAGTGCCAAAAGTAAGTCATATTCAGATCATTTGGTTTCAACCTTTTAACATTTATGTTATAAACCGACTCACCATTAAGATTCAAAATAAATAACCCGTCCTGGACGAGTGCAAAGCCGTGAAACATATCATTCAAATACAAAGAACAACCATTATTCTTGATATTCTACTCATAGCCTTGCCTCATCAAACATGAAGCAGAAATAATGTTCGACTGAGCACTGGAACATAATAACAATTATTCAGTTCCATAATGAATCCGGAAGGTAAATGAAGTTGCATCATGCCGACTTCCAACGCAGCAACTCTTGCTTTGTTGCCGACTCGAATATCAACCTCGCCTCTTGCTACGCTCCTAGTTCTTACCAGTCCCTACAACGAGTTGCAGATGTGAATAACTGATCCGGTATCATATACCCAAGAACTATTAGGTGCATCAGCAAGATATATGTCTATAACATTGTAAACAAGTGTACCTGAGTCGGAAGTCATACCTCCACTCTTGGCTTTGTCGGCCAAGTACTTGCTGCAGTTCCTCTTCCAATGGCCATCCGCCTTGCAGTAGAAGCAAGTGGATCCGGCTGAAGGAGATGGCTTAGTCCCTGTGGAAGTGCTTGGGACCGGGTCCTGAGCCTGCTTTCCTCCTGACTTAGCCTTCTTCTTAGTCCAAGAACTCTTGTTGAACTTAGCCTTATTCTGCACCATCAACACTTGACTGGCGCCCTTCTTGAGATCCGCCTCTGCCTGCTTGAGCATCCCATGTAATTCAGTGAGCTTCTTATCCATACCATGCATGTGGTAGTTCGAAATGAACTTCCCATATGCACTAGGAAGAGAGTTCAGAATTATATCCATAGCGAACTCTTCGCTAATGGGGTAGCCAAGCCTCTCCAAAGACTGCACGTAACCAACCATTTTGATCACATGCGGACTCAGTGGATCACCATCCTTAAGCTTGCAACTCAGCAAAGCCTGAGAGAATTGATACCTCTTAGTCTTCGCCTGAGCCTGGAACATACTTTTGAGGCTTTCAATCATATCGTAGGCCTCAACATGCTCGAACTGCTTTTGCAAGTCCGGTTCCATGTGAGCAAGCATAATACAACTAATATCCGTGGACTCATCCTTAGCCTGACGGTAGGCATTGGTGGCAGCGAAAGTCACATTCTCATTCGGCTCATCTCGAAGTGGGTTGTCTAGGACATGGTCCTTCTTTTCTTGTTTGAGAACAATTCTCAGATTTCGATACCAGTTGGTAAAATTAGTGTCATTCAGTTTATCTTTCTCAAGGATAGTTCTCAACGCAAAACCGGATATCTGAGAGTGACTGCTACTTGGTGCCATGATCTACAACAGAAAATATGCAAAACACTTAAGACATGTATTCATAAAAGAGCAAGCATTTTAAATACTTTAATATTTTTATGCTCCCACTAGAACCAACACCCCTCCGATGGTTACTTAGTGATTCAGGATCCTAAATAAGCAAGTTGGCTAGTGAGCTTTAGCATCACCGCTAGCCGCCAAGTGATCTAGGTAGACAACTCCTTATCAATTGTATCTCATACGACTCCTGTTGGACGGGTGGCATCACATGCCCCGACTCCCATCCGACCTTTCCCCGAGCCCCAAAACCGTTGTGATAGACCCGTCTAGCTTACCGAGTGTTTCCGCAGTAAGAGTCCGACTCGAACCCACCTAGTAGGAAAGAATTGGCAGAACCTCAATTTATGAGCCCACTACCAAAAATGTCCGACTTGTGATGGTGCAAACACTGGCGGAAAAACCAACTAGACCTTCTTTGAGGGATTAAATTTTAACGAATACCTAATAGAGGTAAAATAGAGACATAACAATAACACAAAATAAAGCAATTATAATGTGAAATGGTATGGCTCTCTTCATGGCGATCTCCATCTCCACAAAGCCTGTAATCCAACTCGTGCCAACTCTTGTCACTTGCCTTCTTACACCATGTCGCCGACATCTACAACACCTTGCATACCTTCCGGGTTCTCCAAACAGCTACACTAGCTTAGTAAAGTAAAATATATAGAGAATCCGACACGCAGGTCGTTATACAATAAAATGACAGGACCTAGGCTCCAGCCGGCTGACAAAAACCGTGATTCACAGATCACGTATGGATTACACGCATACATCACATGCACATGAACCATACCATTCACAACTTCCTGCAAAAACAAGTTATGCATAGATACAATATCTACCGGCGTTGTGAAACTCGCAACGACATCTAAGGCGCTACGACAGGATTTTTCCGAAAACGTAGATCTCATCTACGATCCGGACATGGATTCCGACCATTGTTCCGATTCGATCAAACTTTTTGATCTTCGATCACCGCCTCTGGATTTACGTGTCACAGTCTACCCCGATGGCGGAAGCCGACCGGTAGGGGTATGTCGTTCCACGACCTTAGTAGTATGATCACGGAAATCAGATCGACCATTCCCCGAGTACAATTGATCCAATCAACCTCGTACAAAATCGATCTATCTCATAGATCGACCACCAAAACAGCATATAGATCTCATCTACAGCCTACCGCATATCACATATGCGAGATCTCGAGCCTAAAACCAGAAGCTATTGCTCTGATACCACTGTTGGGCCACACAGAGATAAAACAAAACTTTTTCCTCTAACGTGGTGATCCCAAGATCTAGCCGACGTAGAAGGCCACGAGGTTTACCACTAGACGCGCAGTTGCAGATTACTGATGAAGCGCATCAGTTGATGCAGTGCAGTCCTTTGCGATCCGATCGTCCTGGTGCTGATCGTACAACACCTCTGCTGGTATCCACACGTGCAAGGAGGAGCACCGGCGGCGAACTGCTAGGTTCGGTACGACGGCAGGACTGTTGTGGAGCCAGGGTTTCCAACACATGAAATGACCTAACCGATCAACGATTAACCTTTCTGGGTTACAGTGCTCCACTATATATAGGGAGTGAACGTGGGCTCTGCTCGCGTGGCCCATTCACTAAAGCCCATATAACACTAGTCACCGTGAGTCCAACTCACTAACTCAGTCCTAATCCGACTTAGGTCCAACCCAACCAGATTACCGGTTCAGATCCAATCCGAACTTGCTCCCTCTCTTAAGTGTGTGACCCCGCAGGCTCATGGATACTTGGACACGATTGGAGTCCGACTCTCAATCGATCAGTCGGTAGCGGCTCCTAGCAGAACGTGCCGACTCCCAAGTACCAAAGAGTCATGACGACTTGCCTTTCCAATGCGACTTGCGTCCGAGTCCCTTTTGCCTCACGATATACCTTGTCAGACTATAGGCGAATATTTGTCATCCCTTAAATAGTCCGACTCTCTTCTCGATTCGAGATAAGTGATTCACCCGACTAACTCTTAGTCGATCGCCTCGGTTAACACTTAACCGAGTCGTGCATGGCCATGTTTTCCGAATCATATCTCACGAGAGGGCCCAGAGAATATCTCTCCAAGAGGAGGGGCAAAATTCCATCTTGGTTATTCACATCAGTCAGCTTGATTCTCAGTCGACCCGAACTCTGCCTTTATAACTGCCCAGTTACGGATCAGCGTTTGACAGAACCTAAGTCGGTGATCCTCAACTCGGATTATGCAATAACCTCAGGTCTAAGGATTACATTGATTGAGATATACAAATAACAACTTATTCGTTATACCTCAATATGGGTCAATCCGACTCGCTAAACTCTTTAGCCGAATCTATGTAAGTTGGAATAACATATCCATGCACATGACAAGTGGAACCGAGTCATCAAGCCAACTTTCACATTGGTCTGAGTTGTGTGTCCATCACAACCTCAATGACCAAGGATATTTAGTACAAACAACATGAATGCATAGTTCCACAACCGAATCACATATTCAATGATACACATCAGATGTTTATACAAGGACTGATTAATATCTTTATGAATACAATGGGAAATATCATCATACATGATTGCCTCTAGGGCATATTCCCAATAGCGTGGATCGCATATATGCACCCTCCGGTCGTCGGAGCTAGAAACCGCCATGATCGACGACGGGTGTGAGATCTTTTTTTCCAGAGAACCATCATGTCAGCAAGAATAACTCTTACATGAAATGTCTAAAATACCCACTCTGTTAACCATCGGATGTATTCATACTTCTTCCTATCCTGCCAGCAATAAAAGGTATCTTAAAAGGGGCCTTTTTTAAAGTGTTATAGTATCAAATGCTTTAAGGTGTTTGGATGCGATGAGACCTTTATTTCAAAAACTAAAGTACTCCCTTTGTCCTGAAATGATGGCACATGTTTGTCTAAATCTAAATGTATCTATACGTATTTTAACACATAGATACATTAAATTTTATAAGAATTTGTTACATCATTTTCAGGATGGATGGAGTATTCTTTGCTGTATTAGAAATTTTGGTCCTGATCTATTTTTTGAGAAATATTCTGGTATCAAGAAACTGAAGTAATTCCTTGCCTGGTGTTGCAGTATTATGATTTTGCAATACTCTAGTTTTGCAAACGCCAAGCTACCAAATAGAATCTCGGTGTTTAGTTCAATTTAATTGTAAATGTCAAAATATGAGCTCCTCTGATTTATAATAAATGTTGCTAATTTAGCATAATGTTATACTAAATCAATGGTATTTTTCATAGATCGGAGGGAGGGAGTAGCTGACTATACCACTCTATTCATAAGATCTCTGAATGGTAGAAATCACGCGACCATGCACAGTACAACGTATCGTTAGAAAATAAAGTTTTTCTTACAAAGCTCTAGAAAGGGTTAACGCCCTTGAAGTTAGAGCAACTCTAGTCCCTCTAGATCAGGTTGTCTGAATCTGCCTAAGGGTCCCCTTCATTTTCAGCTCAAATTTGGACTGACTTTGCAGGGACTCGACAATTTACGTGTCCGGATCGCATCTCCTCTTGTCCGGCTCGGGTCTGTCAGCCAGCCACACACGGGCTACAACATCCCTGGCCCACCCACTCCCACACATCTCTTTCCTACCGCTGCCGCATCGCCGTCGAGCTCGCCGCGGCAGATTCTATCGCCACTTTTAGCCGTTTGGGTCTCTCGCCATCGTTTTAGGATCGGCTTGTTACCGCCGCGTCTTGAACTATACATGAAAGACTACAACCAACTCCAAAAGATTTGGTTAAACATATGGGAAATCAAAGTTGGAAGCTACTAGTCCTTTATTTATTTGTTTAAATCTGAATGGTTGTAATAAAATATGCTTGAACTATGTATGAATGACTACTTTGTTTATTTTTATGAACTACGATACCTAAGTTTGATTCTGCCACTATTTTATTTATTAATATGTATGTGTTTGGAGGCGGCAATTCGGCTTATAGGTGCAAATGCACCCATATTGTGAGAAAACATATTTTGAAATATCAAAAAATTCGAAAAAAATTCTATATATACATTTGAACATTTTATGTTGGTCCACAAGTTTTCAGGATGAAAAAATATTTTATGTATTGTTTATAAAAAGATAAAAAATGTCATTTGAATAGTCGTATTCTTGTGACATATTTTGTCTTGTTTATACATGACACATAAAATATTTTTTCATCCCAAAAACTTGTGAATCAACATAAAATATTCTAATGTATATACGGTTTTAAAAAAAAATTAATATTTCAAAATATGTTTTCTCGCAATGAGTGCATTTGCACATACCAGCCGAAGTGAATATCCCGTATGTGTTTGCCAAAAAATGTTCAGCCGCAGATAAATAGGTAGTGACGTTGAGTGTAGTGACCTATCTTGAGAGAACATGGACCACGATCCTATCCACGGGAGCACAAACAGACCGGTTCAGATAAAATGGCTGTCAAAAATAGAGAACGCTGTTGAAGTTGCTACAATGCAACACGTCAGCAGTCTCATGCTCCCGTGGCCTACCGCCCCTGCTCTCCCAAACAATATGTAGACATTTTTTAACTAACTTGATGTTTCTGACAATGTATGGTAGCTTAAGATTATGTTACCGACCCCGACCCTATTCTTACGATAGGAAAGGGAGAGGGAGAATCAAACATGTAGACCCATGTTTTTTGGATGCGGCTAATGCTTAATCGATTTAAAACTAGCTTAAATCTCTATAAATTAGTATTACATTCTCAACTAGGGATGCAAACGGACATCCGCTACATCATAATTTTATGTCCGCCAAATAATTCCAATAAAGGTAGAAACCGGAGTAATATGAAACTAATTCGTTTTTAAAGTTTACATACACTTTGGCGGACTGTCCGCCTGGTCCGGTGGAACGTCCACTTGCATGCCTATTCTCAACAGTAACGTATGCATATTTATTTTACTACTTAAACTAGTTTTGTAAGTTGCAAATATCAGTTGCAATCTTATTTACAACCCACTTGCAACTCATAGAATGCACAAACCCTGATGCAAATAGGGTGGTTCTAATGTTAACTGATCTCTAATTTACTCTCTCTGTTTTAAAATATAAGATGTTTTGGCCTTTTTGTGAACCACACGTATCTAGAGTGAACCTGCACAATAAAAGATTTATAAATACATATATTTCGAAAATGTCCAAAACATCTTATTTTTATTCGAGTGAGAATTAGTGAAAGCCATGTTTTACTTACCATGCGGGAAAGGAAAAAAAGGAAAGGGCATTTCACACCATTGCCGTGGGCTAATACATGCCCGGCCCATGTATAGAGAGGAAAGCAAGCTCACTCTAAAGGCAATCAAAGCCCAAGCTCGGGTCCACCAAGCCCATCCACCATAATGCTCCGCCGTCCCCGGCTCCTCCGTGTCGTCCCCTCGCCGGCGGCGTCCTTGCCCGGGCGACATTTCCGCTCGGCAGCATCCATCGAGGCCATCCTCTCCTACTCCCACCCATCCAAGAACTCCTCCTCCTCTGAGGACCAGGCGGGCCCCGCCCACCTCGCGCTGTACAACTACCCCACCTTCGCCGGCGCCTACTCCGCGCTCGCCGCCGACCTCTTCCACCGCCGCCTCGGAAGACGCCTTCTCGTCCTCCCCTTCTCCTCCATCGAGCCCTTCAGGTCTCATTCTCACTTCGCGTCTCACCATTCCCTCGCACTGCTCTGTCTGCTTCTTGGGTCGCGTCCTTGACTGTTTCTGTGAACAATGGAACCAGAGCGGAGGACTTCAAGGCTGCAGGGTTCCATTCTTGCTATCTTCTGGATTTTATCGGCCCAAACAAGTTCGCGCTGGACCTCGCTCGATTCATCCCCAGGTGCGTGGAACAAGTTAGTAAAAGAAATCTCAGCATTTCATTTTTAGTCAATCCATCACACTGTATATCTGCAACTGAAACTTTTCTTTCTTTATCATGGACAAAAGCAGAATTTCTGATGATCATTAGTATTTTCTACTATGCAAGATCTTGTTTAAGTGACCAACTTGGTGGTGGAATATATATATGTACTGATGTAGTAGTAGTAAGAAACCTCATGGCTCATGAGTCATGACATGCCATTTCCAAATGATGCAGTGTGGTAGCATTTGATCACCGGAAAAGCACACTAGCGAGGATCCCCCACTTGGGTCGGTGCCCAACTAACCTTGACCTCCACATCGACACAGCCAAGAGTAGTGCTCGAGCTGCATTCAATTATTTCTCTGAGGAGCTTGCAAGGGCTAACCCTGATTCTGTGAGTTTGAGAATCATTTCATGTCCCGGTTCATCGTATCGTGTCACTTGGGAAGCGAGAACTTGATGTTATTCTCTTTTCATGCAGGAGATGTGTGAGAACCTGTTGGACAAAGAAGACGAGGAGCGGGTTCTGAATGTTGTCAAATACATAGAGGATGCTGATCTGCGACGATGGCAGCTGCCTAACAGCAGGGAATTTCATGCGGCTCTGAGGGAAGAGCGTGCAAAGTTAAACTGTCTCACCAATCCTCATGTTTTTGAGCAGGTGAAGGTCTACCCTTTGCAATCATGGTTATAAGCTTATTTTGTGTACCCCTAGCGATGACATGGTCAAAAAACAATTTGTTGGTGCTCCAAACAGCTAGTGCAACTTGATGTTAGCGATCTTCTTGCTAGGGGAAATTCACTTGCGCAGAATCTTCTAGAGGCTGCAAGGAAGCTAATACACAATCCTTTCAAGATTTATCTCGGAAGAGGGTTATATGGTGAATGCCTAGTAAGTGAATACATGCTCTTGCCCTGTTACAGTTATCCTTGAAGCACCTTTTGATCTGTGTTATTCGAATAGTACCTTTTGTTTTCTTTGCTGAAGCCTCCTTATTAGATTTGCTTTAGTGGTACATGGCTACATGCTATTCTACGTCCATTGTTCAAAGGCAAATACTGTGGCCCGTCTTAGACTACCCGAAGTTTGAGGGGGACATCATACTTTCTCGCTTGTAATGCATCGTTAACTAGTTCATAGTGGCCATTTGATGCGAGTTACATATGTTTATGCCCAAACACTTTTTTCTGGAATTCTCGTTCACTTATGCTCTTTCAGTATTGCTGCAAGCTTGCTTTCATGTGTGTAGCATGACCCAGCCGCCAAGTCTGATGATAATTACGACATATTGGCCAATAAAGCAAAACCAACAGTTCTTCGGTGGTCTCTGTGTGTAGCACTGAAAGAAATCTTATATATGGCATTGCATGCTTTATTTTGCTTGTAGGCAACCAGAGCTGATGGGAATTCAGAACTGAGCCACGAAATTGGTTTGGAGTTGAGCCAGATGAGTAGTGCTGCCGGATTAAGGTATAGAACTTTATCCAAGTTTCAAAGCACATGAACACAGAAATCGTGTCTGTAACTACTGTTGCTTCAGTGTTTATTCATGAATGATTTCGTTTCATTGGTAGACCAATTGGAGCAGTGGTCTTTATGCAACGCGGTATGCTGAAGATCTGCTTGAGGACTAGGGACAGTACAACCAATACAGCAGAGATTGCTAAGGTGCGTCATTTTTCTGATTGTTTTTGTAACCCCCGCATGGTTTTAGACATGTTTTAGTACTCCCTCCGTCTCAAAATAGATGTCGCAATCTTTTCAAATTTTATTTAGATGTATCTAAACTTCGACAAACTTTCAACATCTATTTTAAGACAGAGGGAGTACTATTTAGCTCTTCATACCTTGACACCTTGATAAAATTTAGGCCTATGGTGGAGGTGGAAAGCCAAGCTCAAGTTCTTTCGCGCTGAGAATGGACGAGTTCAACGCCTGGACTAGAGAGAACACATGACCAACCTCGAATGCTAGAAGGCAACCTATTATATCATGGGTACACGATTGCTGCTGTACACAAGTTGCCTAGCTGTGACTAAGATGTGAAAATGAGCTGATGTTGAAGCCTAGCACGGTGAGACACCCTTGAATGTACAGTAGCGCTGATGACAGAGCTGTGTAAAAAACGATACAGAGGCAAGACGGTTAAGCCTGCGGCTGTTTCGGATCAGATATAGGGCTAGGTGAAGAAGCACAAAGTGATCCTAAGAAGCACATGTGCTCCTGATTAATTGTGTAATCAGATGTACTCCACCAAACCATCTTACAGACATGAAAAATTATAGACATTTATTATCAAAGAATTCTGTCTTTACTACTTTTATAGCAACGTATAATTGCAAAAGGCAACCACCTGATGTGTACCAGAAACGTGTTGATGTTAAAAATGACAAACTTTGGCAGCATTTTATACTACTTCCAAAGCACCGCCACAGATTTGACATCATGAGTGATGCTTGGCCATAGGGCGCCAACATTGACGATAACCTCTGTCAGTTCGAGAGCAATCCACTGTGGTATTTCTTGCTGGTGCTCCACCAAGCCTGCCAACGCCATGGCATCTCTTCCTAGAACCATCTTCCTCGCTGGTGTTCCACGAAGCAAGAATTTCAAAGAGTGAACTCCCGGATGGATCTCTTCCTGCTTGTTGGCTTGCCATATGGTTTTCATCCTCAGAGGATTCAGCATCTGAATATTTCTCTGCTTGTTCCTTTGCCGTATGATTTTCATCCTCAGAAAATTCGGCGTCACTATCTTGTCCTGCTTGTTGGTTTGCTGTATGATTTTCATCCCCGGGGAATTTGGCATCCGAATTTTTTCCAGCTTGTTGACCTGACAGGTGATTTTCATCATCGGAAAATTCATCATCTGAAGGAGTAGGAGGCTGATAGCGCACCACTTTATTGATTCCTGGATGAGGATCAACAGCGCTGGATATAGGGCCAAGTTCTTCCCAGTCAAAGTCATTACCTTGGTTTTCATTGTCCTTATAACTGGCCTGGCCCTTTCCGTTTCTTGCAGCTAACAACTGAGACAACTTACTTGATATGGTTGTGCTTCTGTCATGTAGAGAGTTACACTGCTCCAATGGCCTTCCATTTGTAAGAAAACTTATCCCTTCTGATTTACTGGAATGAAATGGAACAGATTTTCCTCTCCGGGGTAGTGTAAGTTGGAAATGGAAAGTTTCTGAAGTAGATTCTTTGATCCATTTCTTTTCAGAGATCAACAGATGTACTAACTGATGGATATTTTTCTCGTCGAGGTCTTTGAGAAGCCAACAGCCCTTCTGTAGTCCGTGTGCCAACTCGTCCCTACCAAAAATAAGCAACTGTCTGAGTACTTTATAAACAAATGGTCAACCGGTGATTTCACATTACATTTCAGACGAGTACTAGTCCACCATAGAATGAGAACTGCATGAGATGAAATAATGGTACTGCAACCATAGAATGAGAATTGCGTGAGATGAAATAATGGTACTGCAACTTGATGAATACAATATGTTTTGGTTTAGGACTGCATATGTTTCACAAGCATTAGGAAATATCATACCCAGTTTGGGAAATATCATCCATATTTGATTTCTGTCAATAAGAACGACATGAAATCATGAACACAGATGACAAAAGTGTAACTCTAAAGGAAAATAAAGTAACTACGTAATAAATTGATTTTTTATCTGCATGGCCCAGCATCATCACCAAAAAGGCTGCACACCATGCAATTTCATACTCCCTCCGACTCAAAATAGATGTCGCAGATTTGTCAAAAATTGGATGAATCTAGACACTATTTAGTATGTAGATTCATCCAAATTTTGACGAACCTGCGACATCTATTTTGAGATGGAGGGAGTATAACTTTGGTTCTCTCACAGGTGATATGTTTCTGTTAATGCTTATGGGCAAAAAATTAGCCTGCAATATAGTATAATCATCCACTTAGAATCACACTGCAATGTTTCTAGATGTGACAATGACAATCCAGCCTATTGGTTACTAGTAATCAGGATATTCGAACTAATGCACATCGATCTTCTAAAAAGTTGGAGAACCAAAAAAGGGAATAGTTCAGGTTTTTTAGAAAGAATCTATTCCCTATGAGCAAAACACTATTACCATGCACCTTATGCATGGTACCATGACTGTCATTGTTTTAAAGGCGACGCCTTGTCAAGGCGCCACCCCTCCGCCTTGGAAAATCGACCACTTTAGGCACCTAGGCGTCCAAAGCGCCCGCCTAGGCATCGCTTAGGCATCAGAGCGCCCCCCCCCCCCCCCCCCCCCAACCGCTCTAAGACGCCTTAATACCTTTAAAACCATGATGACTGTAGGATAAAGTTTCAGCATTTTCTTCAAAAATGGACAAAATCCCAAGAGGTAGCATGAGATCAGCTTAAGAATAAAATCACGGGATTATAGTTGTCAGGACATCAAGCTACTGTTCCCATCTCAGTTATTGATGTAGAAATGGTTCTTAACCAAAGAACTATTGGAACTCCAGGTTGAATCATAATATTTAACTCGTCATATTTGCTACTTATAGAATTTGAGCCGAATGCCGCCAACATTTATAGTGCTAGATATAAGAAACAAAGGAATCCTGAAAGATAGATTTACCTTGCCTTTGCTTCTGAAACAAGTTCTGATCCATGAGGGGTTAACAAATATTCCTCTAGTGCATCCCAGAAGTAAGATTTTTCAAACATTTCAACTCCTACTTGCGGCCCCCTTGCACAGTCAGCTATCTTAACAGATGCAGACCCTTTATCCGAGTCTATCCTTGTTCCATCAATGACACCTGTATGATTTCCGTTATCTTGTTTATCAGATTTTCCAGATGACCACCATCTTGCTGCCCAGCTAAATATTCCTTTGTTGCTTTCTCCAAGACCTTGAATCTTTCCAGATTTGCTGATGTCAACTGTTTTGTTACAGCAATTCGTTGTATTTGCGAAATCCCCCTTAACATCTAATTCAGAACAGTTCTTAGAAGGGTCATTTGACAAACTAGTGCTAACTGCTGAATTATTATCAATACCTTTCCCATCAGGAATGTTAGCTGTGGAACAGTTCTTCATTACCCTTTTCAAATGTAAGTTATATTGGTCGGTATCATGCCCTCCCTGACTTGTTGCATCATCGGACCCTTTAGAGAAGGTAGCATCATGAGATGGATAGACCTGGGGCTTAGGACCATTCCATAGAATCTGAATCCTTTCAAATAGCCCCTTTTTACTAATAGTACCTTGCAGCCCTGAAGAGGGAGTTCCAGCAGCGATCACCGTATCAGCTTCCATACGGCAGGCAGGTGTTTCTGATGGCATAATAAAATCTATGGGTGGGGATTTCCTTTTATCTCTAGATAACGGATCAAACAGGGAAGATGGAGCATCAACTAACAGAATTTTCTGTTGTTGTGGAGACAATATATCTGATGGTGAACATGGGACATTAGATAATGGTGGCTTGCCATTCTCTGTCTCAGTGAGGCGTTTTGCCTTACCATTACTTTGAGCATAACTCATTCTTTTAAAGTTTCTTTCACTAACTACGGCAGGTTGACTATCACCTGGCAAAGGATCTATAAATTTGACATAATAAGGAATAGATTTGAGCAGATCAGAGAAGTTTTTGAAACCAAATAATCCATTATCCACAACCCCCTTCATTTTAAGTTCTGATAGAAGATCTTTAAGATTGACCCCTTCGGGATAAGAGTTCAGTACCGCCCTAATCACGTTGGCCGCATATCTAGGGACTGTAGGTGGGTTCTCTGGCTTCTTGGTCTGCAACGGTACATTCATGGAGTGCTTTGATTCTGCTTGCAGAAAGGGGTCATCAACCACAGGAATCTTCTTTTGTTCTGCAGACAATATATCTGATGGAGAAGGTGGGACATTAGCTGACTTCCCATTCTTAGTATCAGTGAAGTGTTTCCCAGAGTCTAGCCTCGTAAAACTTTTTTCACCAACTACAGCAGATTGACTATCACCTGGTAGAGAATCTATAACCTTGACATGATCAGGCCTGTTGACCGCAGATTTGGGGACTATAGATGGCTTCTCTGGCTTCTTTGTATGCAATGGTACATTCATGGAGTGCCCTGGTTCTGCATTCAGGAAGGGGTCATCAAGAGCTCCCCTGTAGTGACCATACCAAGATCCAGAGAAACCATCAGGTGGGTGGTTAAAATGTTTCCGGGAAAACCCAGCTCCTCCAACTAAAGCATCCCATGGCCACATAATTGTCGCTGCACTGCAGAGAATGCTGGGCTCAGTACTAGGGCAGGCTAGCAGTACATTATAATTGCTCATCCGAAGGCGATGCAGAATATTGGCGAAGTGTTTATCCCCGGATATAAGGAAAAAATGGGCTGGCGGAGGGTTCTGAGCAATCCAATAGACAAGATCAGCCATGAATGATCTGTCAGAACCAGGCTTTCCACCTAGACAAGGTCAATTGTATCATTAGTACTATGAGACCAAACAGCAGCGCAAAATAATTAGATAAGGAAACCTATACATTAATAAGAAGAATAAAGAATTGGTTTCTATTTAACTTGAAGTGAAAAAAGCAGAGTTGAAGATTGGAAGTACTCAGAGACTAGACGTGAGTTCGAATAGAGCAATTTGCACTTGTCAAAATAGCGGTACACTGTCCATCCACTTATATTTACCAGGTGTGTAGGTTAAATTTCTCCTGACACAAGTATTTATTGTTTAAAAGGCCCTTTTTGATACATGCCACACACGAATGCATTATTTCCTACAGAGCTTTTTCCCCCTTTTTCGTGACCTCAATTTATAAAAACTAATAGTAAGTATTTAAAGAACGGGAAAAAGAATCAAAGGTCAATTGAACTGATCCCTCTGTACGTAAGAAGAAAAGTGTGCCAGCATCTATTTAACATCGACAGAATAGTATCCCCACACAATGATATATAACTAACAATTGAGGTCACCAATATCTGGTAATACGGAACAAAGAATCATGTAGAGCTTGCTTCCATTTTCCAGCATTCATGCACCAAATATTGCAACTTGCAAAAATCCAAACCCATAACGCCCTATTCTGCCTAACTACACGCAACAGAAAATCATCATAAGCATATTAACAAACGAACATTTCTGAAGTGATACATAACATTCCCCAATTTGTGCGATACAAAAACAAAATAAGGAAATGGTGGCGGAGGTGGAGGACGCAACTGGGGGGGACGTGCGACAAGGTGACGCCTGTAGCTGCAAGGACCTCCTGGACGCTGCGGCGGAGCACGGAGACATCGCCGAAGGCGGTGATCTCGACGGGCCCTTGGATGCCGGCGGCGCGTAGCGCCGCCGTGATGCGCGGGGCCACGCGGCAGGGGTTAGCGTTGGGCGGAAGCTGGCACATCTGGAAGTCCCACCATACCGACACCTTCACCGCCTTGCTCTCTTCCTGCTGTTGCGGATGCCCCCTCCACCGCTCGCCGCCGCCATAGGGAGCGCCCCCGCCGGCGGCATGAGAGCTGAGAGTGCGGGCCCCTTGTACAGGGAGGACGAGGAGGAGGTAGCCGCGGCGCGCAAGCGCTTTGGACATGGTCGCGATCAGCAGCGTAGCTCGCCGTGTCGGCGACGGCGGGCAGGGCGAGGGCAGCGGCGGTGGCGTTGGGGTTTCTCCAGGGCTTAAGGTAGATGGCAAATCCTCAGTGGGCCTTTTCATTGTTTATGCCGAAATATGGGCTCAAATTGACCTGCGAAACGAGGAGGTGGAGGCCCAGTCTGATGAAAGCCCAGAAAGGAGAGCGTAAAGGGGTTGGCCCCGCACAGGGCACGGTCCGCGGAGAGCGGCAGGGCGATTTCACCGGCGTTGGTATTGGTATCGGGGTGCGCGACGCCGCCAGCCTCGAGCCCTATCCTTCTCCGGCGGTCCGGCCACCGCCTGGCGCGATGGACACGGCGCACGAGGTGGCCATCTACATTGACCGCTTCCACAACCTCGATTTGTTCCACCAAGGGTAACGATCGAGAAGGACCCTGTACATTTTCCCTCCTTCCATTGGTGTTCGTTCGTGTTTGTTCTCGAATGGCGACATGGATACCTGCCATGCGATTTTTCTTCATATGAGAGTTACATTCCTGTGGCCATTTCGATTCGGAATTTGACTGCTTCGTAATTTTTTTGGGGGGGAACCTGCTTGGTAATTTTACATTACAATTTTCTTTTCCTGTCCTTTTTTTTTTCTCTGAGGAGCATTCTGCGCAAATATTCGGCCGTTGTTTTAATCATGTGGACGCTGTGAAATTTGATTCTTTATTATGATACTCTCTTGTCCGTGCGTGCAGATGGTACCGGATGAAGATTACTGCTGCGTGGGAGCAGGATAACGGCAGGGCACCCGTGTCGCCGGCCAGGGTAGCTCAATACGAAGGTTCTTGCATTTCCCATCACCTGAAAAAAGAAAATTCTGTCTCCGTTTGCATTTCTTGCGTGATCATCTGTTTTATGATCTGGAGCTGCGTGTGTTGTGGCAGTAAATGTCTAAATTTGTGCTTGATGATCTGCCTGCCAAGTTTATAATGAGCTTGATTTCGCTGTGAGTCCAAGGTAGCCGTACGATGATTTATAGATGCCAACAGCTTGTGAGATCTATTGTGTGTGTGTTGAGAAGGAACAAATCGACTTAATTAGGTGGGAGATTGTGATTTGGGATTGTTCACATCCAGTATTAAGCATGAAGTGTCATAGTAAGTATATTCCGCTTCCGCATTTGGGATAAATAGTTGCAAAGGATTGTTCTGCATGATTGTTCTGCGATCCTGTGCTTGTATTGGTAACCAGAGTCAGATTATTATACTACTATGATCAACATGTTAGACAAGCCTACAAAAGTAAATATGTTTGGTCTACCTTTAGTTATTTTCCATATTATTTGGTGTTAAAGTTATGGTTCTAATGTTAAAGTAATAGCCATTCCCTATTCATTGGTAGTATTTCTTGAGTTAAATCAATTGATAACTAGTTTATCTCTTCTTTTGCTTTGTTTAGTTTTGGCAGTTTTTGTTTGTTCAATTCTGGTCGCCAACACACTTCTGGTGTTGCAATCTCGTGTTGTTGGTGTTTATCCTAACACAATATGATACACATTTCGATGCTTTCTCAAGAAAAAATAACAATTCAGAATGCAGAAAATATCTTGTTGGCAAATAATTTAACACAGAAATGTGTTGGGTTGGATTTTCCGTGCTGGTACATATTTGTTGTTAACCTTTAAGTTGTCCTTTTGGCTAACAGATAATGACATGATAGGTTGATTGTGCAGCTACTGATACTGGTCCGAAGCGTGCAATTGGCTTTTGGAAAATAGATGATGGTGACAACAGCTTCTATACACAGCCATTTAGAATCAAATACGCTAGACAAGATATTTATCTATCACTTATGGTTTCTTTCCACATACCAAACAGTGAAGATGAGGTTGGTTTTTACAAAGTTCTATTTTTCATGTCAATCATGTTTCATGGCGTCATCTGCACATTTCTTTTTATTCTAGGGTCCAACAACTTCTTCGATTATACTGAAGTTTGAGCTCCTATATGTTCCAACACTGGGGAATAGGTGAGTGTGTATTGTAGTTCCATTTTTTGGAGCTTATTTTTCACGCTCTCAAATCTCAATATGTTGTTCATTGTAGGGAACATGTGCATCTAAGTTTTCACATGCTGACTTCGTCAATACTAAAACATGTTCTTCTTTTGTATTACAGGATTGAAACTGAAGATTCAAGTGACAAATATGTGGCACCTGTGCATGAGTTTAGGATCCCACATAGGGCACTCCTGGGTTTGCATACATATTGTCCTGTCCATTTTGACGCTTTCCACCCTGTGCTTGTTGATCTGACCATACATATAGTGTACCTGAAAGCTGGTGTGACTAAAGCGTCACTGAAGGTACACAGGTTTGTGATGCTTTTAGCTTGAATAATATTTTTAAAGACTTCTTATCTTTCAATAGCTTGTCTGAGGCTTCTACTATAACGAAAGCGTATATCCATGTTCTCCTTTCATACTAAAATAAAGAAAGCAAATATATGCTTCTAATAAATTGGTATGAGATTTTAGAGATCCGAACGTATATGCTAACTATAATGTATTAAGAATGGGTTGCAGTACATAATCTTATGCTTGTGCCATGTAATAGTCAAATCATGCCCCTGAATAATTTATTTGTTCAATTACTTGTGCTCTCATTAATTTGGTGAGTAAATTACGCCAGTTAATATGCAGGCATTCGAGCAAGGATCAGCCTCAAAGTCATATGATATTCTAAAGGCATTATTAACTTCTAGAGAACTGTTGCTTGAGGAAGTGAAGATGATCAGTAATGCTATTGGTAAGACTCTTGAAGATTTGGATGGCACTGATTTAACTCTTGGTAAATATGAATCAGTTCATCCAACAAAGTCAAGCTTTTCTTTTTGTACTAACGGCCTCCCTGTGATCCGAAAGTGCATTGGCCAGCGGATTGGCATTTTACAAGATCTTTTAGAGGTACTTCATTTTCTCTCTTCAAAACGAACTGCCCCCAAAGTTTAGTTCTGATAATTTTTCTGATTGGATAAATTCTCTTCCAAGTTATTTCAGATGTCTGATGACAGAACTAATGATGTTATGCTGTATACTCTTTCCAAGGAAGAGTTGTTAGAATTATTTGAAACTGTGAGCGACCAACTTACTCTTATATGGAATGGATTTCTGAAATTCCATAGGTGAGATTAATTGCTCTGATGTGTTAGCACTTAGCACCACTGTTTGTTAACATTTTAGACTATTTCATGAAACGGTGTTTTCAGCCAAAGTATGGTTGGTCTGCTGCAGGTCAAATAAAATGAAGATACTGGATTACTTGCATGATGTTTGGGATGTTGATCGGAAATCAGAATGGTCAATATGGATTGTACATTCAAAAATTGAGATTCCACATCGATACATGCACAGTGTGGCTGACAGTTCATCTCCTCGCCATTCACTTCGGAGGGCTTCCAGTTCAAAGAAGCTCCATCATGATGTAATTGCATTCTCATAGATTTTTACAGTGTGAAGTATACTTGATTCTCTTGCCACTGTTTTATGGTTCCATATATTTTGCAGCCTATACAAAATGCCTCTTCACGAGCTGAACTCCACAGAAAAAGTATTGCACAAATGAAGGTCAGTCTTTGATAATGTTGGAATAATTTATAAGTGCAACACTTATCTTGCTCAGTAAGAGGAAGACTAATGCGAAGTCTACTGCAGATTAACGCACGGTCTGTTCAAGATATGCATATTTATGCTAATCCTTCACGTGTTCCTGTTGTTATGATTGAACAACATGTCATGATCGTTCCACAACATGGTACTAACAAGGATTTGTTGGCAAATGCTCCAAACCCAAATAATATTACTGTACCACCTAACCTAGATGAAGATTCTTTAGCGGGCAGTCCTAGTGGACACATCTTACGAGCTGTCATTTTTGTGCACGGATTTCAGGCAAGTTTCTTTGGCCTGGTGCGTTATTTTGATCTTACTAGTACACATTTAATTGGAACTTTTGCTGCTGTCGAAAAAACAGGGGCATCATCTGGATCTTTGTCTTATTAGAAACCAATGGCTTTTGCGTGATCCTGGAGCTGAGTGCCTATTGTCCGAGACAAATGAAGATAGAACATATGGAGACTTTAAAGAAATGGGTAGAAGGCTTGCTACTGAAGTACTCTCGTTCCTAAAAAATAAACTGGATAAGTATTCGAGACATGGAGGATGCAGAGAGTTGAAAATTAGTTTTGTCGGTCACTCCATTGGGAACATCATCATCAGAAGTGCCCTATCAGGTACTTTCAACCTTGACATTTCTTCCAAACAGCCCGTCCACATGTGACTAAACAGTTACTTTCATTCAACAGAACCCAAATTGCAGCCTTTTATGAAGAACCTCTACACATACATGTCGATATCAGGGCCTCACTTAGGTTACTGGTACAGCTCAAATTCTTTGTTCAACTCCGGCCTCTGGCTTATGAAAAGGCTCAAGGGACTGCAATGCATGCATCAGCTCACATTCACTGATGAACAAGACCTCCAGAATACATTTCTGTACAGGCTCTGCAAGGTACATTGCTTAATGTGTGTTCTTCATTCTGGAATGTCTAGCCATTCTGAACTTCTTCCACGTGGCATGGACATGTATCAGATGTTTTCTGCAGTTAGAGGTAGAACTAGGACGATTTGCCAATTTGGTGTATTTATTTTTATTATATCTTTTTTCAGCTCAAGACATTGGAGAACTTCACAAACATCATTTTGGTATCTTCCCCACAGGTACTTAATATGACCAGCATGCTCTCTTTCTTGGTATGGGCCGCTGCCCATACGATTAGATGACCAGCAAGCTTACTCGTAAATCTGATCACAATCTTGCTGTGCTAGGATGGTTACGTCCCATATCATTCAGCGAGAATTGACCTCTGCCCAGCCTCGTCGTCAGATAGCTCGAAGAAAGGTCAAGTGTTCACTGAAATGCTTAACAACTGCCTGGACCAGATCCGGGCGCCCACATCCGAGGAGCGGGTGTTCATGCGTTGTGACGTGAACTTCGACCAGTCCGCGCAGAGACGGGACCTCAACTCCATGGTCGGTAGGGCTGCGCACGTCGAGTTCCTGGAGAATGATCTGTACGCCAGGTTCATCATGTGGTCCTTCCCGGAATTGTTTCGGTGATGAATGAGGAGGCACCGTAGACTGGGAACTGGGGATCATGCGCTGGCCGTGACCACGTGCATGAATAGAGTGCCACTGTAAAGTCTCTGTTGGTGTCTCATGGATTGACTCTGAAAGTTTTTGATCGGAACGAGGAAGAAGCAACCTATTTCACATAGCTGTGATGGCTGTGAACAGGTGGATGCATAGCCGGAAGGCACCACCCCAATTTTGTAAAGAAAAATTTACATACCCATACTCAAATGACGTTGTACTAGTTGACAGCTGATGGAAATGCAAGATTTTCTGTATTGGTCGGGGTATGTGTTATTAAGAAAGTGGCATGATAAGCAGATATGCTGGGGATAGTAGCTAATGACCTTCATTTTCAGGGCAATCTCTGAAAATTTGCTGTCATTTGGGAGATGCAACTGGTTGTGCAGTCTGATCATTGTGTTTGTGTGGATCGGGCGCCATTTGTATTGGTCTTGCAATGTTAGTGGGGGTCAGGTGCCCCGGATAGCGTCGACATTATCAAAAATAGAAATTGACTAGATGGACCCTGCGCGCTTTGCTGCGCTATTTCTTGTTTATTGTGTTTATTTTTTTTGGCTTTGATGTGTGCATATCTGGCTTCACTTTGGATTTTTATTCCTTTTGGTGACACGGGTAGCTTACCTGTTTGTTGTGTCGCCATTTCCAGTGGGCAGGGGTGCTTTGCTGCACCCATTTTTATCTTGCGAAATGTTTTTTCCAGTTCGTTGCATTTTTCATGTTCTGTCAGGGTGACCGTGACCTTTATCTTGAAAGGGTTGTCAATATGCTTTCTTTAGGCTGTCAACATGAAATAAAGCCAAAGATACCCTAAAGCATGAAATGAAGCAGCTAAGAGCAATCGCAGCCGATCCCCTAAAAAGCGTTAAGAGTAAAATTTCAGTTTTTGTCCTTTAAACCGCACCTAGTCTATCTGGACCCCGGCCTCCACGGCTTCTCCGTCGGCCTCGAGAAGGCCTCCACTGGCCCCGGGAAGGCCTCCTCTGGACCTAGCCTCCACTGCTTCTCCTTCATCTAGGGCACACACGTCCTTGGCGAAGTCGGAGACCGTGGTGTTGGGGTTGCCAGAGAAGGCATAGACTGGGAGTACTGGCGACCATGGCATGTGGGCGAGGAGCACCTGGAAACAGGAAGGCAGGAGGTACCCAAAGCAGATTTGGTTGATTTGCGGCTCCGCCCGCCGCCGTCTTCTCCCCAGTCATTGGCTTCAATAACGGGGCAGCGTTCAATAGGGAAAGGCAGCACACACAGCGTTTGGAGTTTTTGATTTAGTTATTAATCATAGGTTGCTTCCACAGATACGCATAAAGAGTGTTTGATGGGAGGAACTACACTTTTTTTAGAGGAGCAAATTTACTCCACAAAAGGATAGGGAGACTTTTGCTCATCTAAATTTTAGTACTTTGGCTGGAGATGCTTTAAAACACAAAATATAAGCACTAAACCAAACATTCATGAAAAAGGAAATAAAAATAACTAAACATATAATTTAATAAGAAAAGGGACGATACATTTAGTTGAATCGAGCATAACTCTAAAAGAAAATATACAGGGGAGAAAATATACAAATCAATATTGGATCATCGTTGTATCACACCAATGCTTCCCGAGTCCCCGTGAGAAGAAGTTGATGTACCAACACATTAGCACATGGTGCTTTTAGCGATAAAAAGTACAACAGGAATAGAATGTCCAACAAAATATTTACATATAAGATTCCTAATACCTTGGTCTAGTTTGTTAGTACTTCCAGAGAGCCCGTATAACAGTGATATACATGACAACAAAAATACAGATACTAACAAATTTCCGAGTGCAATCTAATAACCCGATCCAAGTATGCCTCTCACATGTAGTATAATCTCAAATTGTGTATAGTTGTAAATTTTGTAAACCAAACACCTTAGGATTAAGTGTTGGTTGAATCCTAGACACTGAGTGGAAAATTGATTAGGCTCTTTGGAATACATAACGTGCAATTGATTACCTTACACTAACACTTGCAAAACAATAGAAAAAAGTCCATCTTGCGACACTAATCAAATAAATGTGCACATTTCGTCAAACCTGGCGCTGGAGGAAGTTGGGTGGTATTTCAAGCCTTCTAAGTTGCTCATTCAAGGCCAGCTGCAAACCAAGGATACACCGATACTCTGATTGCAAAAGATGGTTGGGAAAACCAAGAGAGGTCAAGATATAGTTTGGTGATGCATTTTACTCTCGCCATTCACCACATTGAGACCCGGATCTATAAGTTGCCTATATACATTTGTTAATACATAATTGCCCACATGATGCCAAGTATAATCCATGTCCTTATATTGATCGAAAGTCTGAATAATTGCACCTATCATGTCTCGGTGATACACATCAGCATATGTTATTCAAGCTGATCATAGAGGGAACAACACATACAATTGTTGAATATTTTTATTTGTGATGTACAAACAGTCAAGAGCGACTGAAAGTTTTCAAGATAACATATAAAGATCACAATCTGTTAACCTGGAATGAAAGAGGATATGCCTACTCATATTAGCATCTGGTTATACTTGTTGATTAATCATTTCTAGTCAAAGTTGCCAGGGGACATCAGTTCTATCCAAACTCGAAATCCAACTTTAGGCAATTTACAGAGGAGCGTTGTTGTTGCAGGCTCCATATTCCAGATATCTTGTTCCCTCAAACTTAGCATCCAAATCTAAAAAGGGTTACCATAATCTACTTAGGATGGTAGAGATATGTTCATACATGGGAGTTATACATCATCCAAAGCTAAAAAGATCACCTCAATCCATTTAGAGCGATAGGGAACTATTTATACATGGTGGTTATATAGTTTCTGATACGGTACATATATTCTGCGTGACATGCCGAACAACTTTAGCTTACCCTACAACATCAAAGCATCTACTTGCGTCAAAATTTACTCCACTTCTTTAACCCCCATCTCTTCGACAGGATCAACTGGTAATGCAAGGGCACGTTACTTGAAGTGAGAGAGTTTGACACATTATCCACGATGGCACCAACAGCTAAAGATTATCTCTCTTGCAAAGATACAACAAAATAATCGTTGTCCCAAGTTATTTTGGCCACAACTAAATAAAACCAGACCTATAAGAAGTACTATCTATATTTTTTAAAACAATTCTCCAATTTGTCCGCATAAGCAAAGGCCGGGATGTTTTAGATTTTGTTCCTAGGTGATTGATCGTTGATGGGTTATGTTCTTGCCAAAGATCAAAAGTCTCTCACTTCTCACAATTTATCAGATTTATGGTCTTTGTAATAGAACTTAATATAATCATGGGATGGTCTTATGCTGAAGGAAAAGGGAAATTCGAGATTTTGAAGAAATGCATACCTAATGTTAGCAGAATTTGCACAAATCATTCCTTTTATTCAGGAGAGCAGGGATTTATCATAGGTTGCACTTTCTCAAACAAAATTGGATCGTGCACCTTCTCAACCAACATAGAAGCCTGAATATTCCTGCAACTCACAACAACAGGCAGGGCGACATGATAAAAGGGGTAGAATTCAGTAACAACATGCGTAGGTCTGTCTTGTATAAAAAAGTTAGTATCAATATCTTTGAACCAAGTAGTACCTCAAGCAATATCCTCTCCCCACTAGTGTATGTATGCTAGTTACTTGGAACTTTTTTTTTTGACATGAACGACAGGAGTTCTACCCTTAAGCTTTATAGATAAAAGAGGAGAAAAGTTACAGGCAAAATTTACAACTTTGTGCTCAAAGGCACACTTGAAACTTCTCTATGCACATGTTTTGCATTTTTATGTATCTATAGAACACAGTGAGAAGGACTACAAATGAAAAACATTTATGTTACCTCTATTAAGAATTAGCTACTGCAGAACATGACAACATAGCACCGTGTTTTGTCTTTCATTTTTATGTTTGGAAAACTAAATCAACAACAAGGTTATGTAAAGGAGAAGTGGCATTGTCATATATTGGCATGTCTAATATAAATAAATCAATTTGACATTTGTAGCACTAACCATGAAGGAAGCAACATTGGCTATCAATTAATAAACTAATGAATATCGAGAAGACAGTCTATCTATTCCTAAACGGAATTAGTATGAAACCAAACCCTACATTCATCTAATCTTGCTACACATCACCCTAAGCCAATCCTGTCTAGATAGATGCCTATGGTACAAAATAAGCATTTTATAATTCACCACAAAAGAAGACAACCAATAGAAATTAAACATGGAGCTTCATGCAAATTACTTTTAAATAGGACATGACACTATCTGAAAAATTAAAACAACACTACGTTTGCATTGGTAGAGATGCTTGTTCACCTGACACACATGAAAATTCAGGCACAGTATACCCAAGTGGCAGAGTACCATATACGTAGGCACATGCACGAGAACTCACCTGTAAAGCAACATGTAGGCACGAGCACTTACATGAACAGCAACAGAAAGAATAAACAATTAGAATGAAGGAATAACTTGTACATAATAATCCCCAAAACAATTGTAATATGAGAACACCATTGAAGAATGCTACACTGTAACTGATAAAAATCAAGTGGAGAACACCATTGAAGAATTTCTCAGCGTGTTCCAATGTGAAGTCATTAATGAGGAAAGAGGAATTACAATGGTTTTGATGCAACGGCTAGTTAGCTCCATCGTATGATCCATAGAACTACAATTCTATAGTAGCTGGATCGAAATGAATTAGTATAGACCTCTGCAATCAACAGCTAGCTACCGTACAACTAAGTTTATCCAAAAAAACAAATTTCAACAATTTGTGCGGGCACAACAACACCATTTAATTCAGCACTTATGCTCTTTCAAACTACAAAAATGCGCATGTTGCAAAATTGAAACATTGTGTTCATTAGAGTTTATTCACATAAAAGAATTTACCAATGTGATCAAATTTACACAAACATGTTTATGTCAGGGTGCACCTTTCTATCTAACTTCAGTCTGAAGTTCAACTTGGTGAAATGCAGGCAAGAACTGAATTAACCTCATAAAATTATATATGTTGCAATAATATTGTTAATGCCAGGGTAAATCCATCTCCTCTTATATATATGAAATAAGTTAGAGCAATTAAAGATTTAAACCATGTACTATGAGTTTAGGTTAGCAAAGCAAACACTGTAGTCTTGTTTTCAACTTCCAGTCAACCAGAAAATCAATAACAAAAAAAGCACATATAAACAAAGAAGTGAACAAGTATTAGCTTGGATATAGCTACCAAATGTACATACATTTGGTCAAATTCCAGTAGCCTACAATAGATAATTACTTCAAATTAGATCTACACAAATAACTACACTGTGAACTGACAGATAAAAACGCCGAGTGAAGGGGGAGAAACCTGGATGAGAAAAGGAGCCTATAGCAACAGAAGTAGAAGTGCCTCACCGAATCAACCAACCTGTATATGCCTATGTGTTCTCGGGAATCCTTTCTTACCATGAAGGGAGAAGGGAGAGATAGAAGTGGAGGAGAAATAAGACTCACCAGCAGCCAACCCAAAGAGGGGAGATCTAAAAGGGGGAGAGGCACGGTGCGGTGCCGGTACCTGGGTGAGTGATGGGGGCGACACCTACCGACGACCGAAACCTCCTTCAATGGTGGCGAGGCAGCACGGCCTGTGTAGTTGATGGAGATAGGACGGCGGTGAATGTAGCACGGATGGCGGTCATGTCAGCGGATGGGGAGTGGAATTACTGAAAGGAGTGAGATGGGGAGGAGAACATGGTGGCAAGCTTGTATTCTGGTGAGGAGAGGCGACAAGGCAGCAGTGGTGGCCTCATCCCTAGCGAGAAGGCGGAGAAGCTCAAAGGAAGAGATGGGTGAGGGAAAAACATCGTCCATGCCCACGCTGGCTTTTGGGGTCGGTAACCCAGCGAGCCGCCTTAAATTCGACCCAGAGAACCGCCTTGGCTTACAATCGTTGTTCTATTGACCATGGTCGTACCAAGTTAGAGAAAACGAATAAGGTAACCTGAACGTCTTAGAGCTCACCAATTCCAGGGAGCTTAGAGCTCCTTAGGGATACACGATCTCTCGGCAATAGTGAGGATCGTGATGATGATGAAGTTTTTTCAGATTTTATTCATGGTGTAACCATAAGAATCATACTCTCTTCGATCCATATTAGTTGACTCAAATTTGTCTAGATACGAATGTATCTAATACTAAAACATGACTAGATACATTCGTATCTAGATGAATCTAAATCAACTAATATGGATCGGAGGGAATACAAGATTTTGTAATATAGATCTTGTCGGGTTTATAGATGCACATGACAAGATTAGATTTAGGGGTTTAAGCCCATGAAGACTAAGCAATCTAGGGCTTTGGCTTGATATGAGTCTCCATGACGTACTAAATTGATCTTTTAATTTTCCTTCAATAGTCATTTGCTTCGGAGAGTCGTAGTATATATCTTTTCTTATTCCCTTTGTCCCGGTTTAAAGGACACAATTTGCAAATCATGCAATCCCAAAATATTTAGACACAAAAGCATTTAATCTCTATAATTACTCCGGTGTGAAAAGAATAAAATGCTTGCATGCACGTGTGTGAATAAATGTAAACGCTTTGCTGGTTGTTCTTCTCCTCACGCATTTTCTTTTCCATAACTATAAAATAGACCAATCTGAGAACACTTAGAGCCCAAAAAATTGCAAATTGTGTCCTTTAATCCGGGGCGGAGGGAGTAGTATAGTACGTCTAATGAGATCGGTGGAGCTCTAGATGTGGACCTTCTCTCCTAGTCGTCGTGGGCTAGATGGGGTAAAGGATAGTACACCGTAGGTTTACAGGTTGGTCCCACTTATTTCCGATAGTCATGTAGGTTGATTTGGAATAATTATGGATTATTTGGTTGAAAAGAAATGTATGGGATTTTTTTAGGATTTAAATCCTAAAGATGTTTTACAGCGGAGAGCGTTTGATACAAAAGAATCCATTCCTTGTAATTTTTTACTTAGGGTTCATATCCACTCTATTTTGAATTAAAAACTTCATCCACTTAAACATGATGGTACAATTTTTCTTTTTTTCCCTTGGCTTGTCAAACATCTTTGATGCCAATTCCTACATGTTTATTATATATCCGACCCTCAATCCCTATAACTTTTAGGGATTAACCCTATATTATCAACTCACACCCTGAATATAGCATAAGCACATTATCCCTTTGTTCCATAATATAAGATGTTATTACAACAATATACTTGTATATTAATTGTAGTAACATCTAATATTATGGGACAAAAAGTGTTGGAGATATGTCCAAGAGGCAATAATAAAGTGGTTATTATCATATCGTCATACTTATGATAAATATTTACATACCATGCTATAATTGTATTAACCGGAAACATTAATACTTGTGTGATTTGTAAACATAAAAGAGTCCCTATTAAAGCCTCTTGTTAAACTAGCTTGTTGGTTAATATATGATCATGGTTTCCTGATCATGAACATAGAGATGTTATTAACAACAGGGTCATATCATTAGGAGAATGATGTGATGGACATACTCCTATAGTTAAGCGTAGAATAAAGATCAAGTCATTTAATATAGTTCATTTGTTATAAGCTTTCTGATACATAGTAACCTAATTCCTTCGACCATGAGATCATGCTTATCACCATCACCGGAAGGATGCTTTGATGACATCAAACACCACACCGTAACTGGGTGGTTATAATTTCAAGTTTTAAAGTATTCATCCTTAGTAAGCACCGTTGCTAAAGCTCGTTGTTTCGAAGCACCACGTGATGATCAGGTGTGTTAGATTCTGCGAGTGTATACAACGTGAGCAAGCCAGATTTGCTCATGCGGAAGCTAAGGTTTGATCTTGACGAGCCTAGCATGTACAGACATGGTCTCGGAACACGGATTACCGAAAGGTAAAGCATGAGTCATATAGTAGATATGATGAACATGTTGATTGTTCGCCATTGAAGCTACATCAACTCTCGTGATGATCGGTTTTGATGTGGTGGATTTGGTTTGTGTGATCACTAAAACAATGTGAGGAATATTGTTTTGAGTGGGAGTTCAACGGCAATATGATTAAAAGTTGAACACTATTTATCATAAATTAAATCAAAGTGATTTTGCATAATTGTTGTAGTCATTGGCATCCGTTTACCACCTTGCGCTTAGTTTTAATTGAGATGATAGAACTATAGAATTCTGGTTAGTTACTTTACGAACAGGTATCGTATTGTTTTGAAGTGTTAATCTAAAGTTTAAAAGTCCTATTGCAAACTTTCAGTAAGTTCCGATTACTCCATGAAGTTTAATAATTGGTATTAAATCAAGAGTGCCAATTCCAAGTGTTAGTGTATGAGTATCATGTTTGTCTCCATGATTCTTGATATTCAAAGGATTGTCTTAATATCAAGGTTATCTAGGATCTGAAAGAGTTGTTTCAGAAACCATGATGTGTGGAAGATATTGTGATATCTGAAATGAAGTTTTGGTTGCAACATGATAGAGTATAATATGGCAAAAGTCATGTTCTCATATTTGATGAGAATTTGCAAAAGGTTGGAGACACTAGTTGTCCTAATCCTCCAAAAGGTTTTGGAGAGCAACATTATACTCGCGATTCACCGTTACAAGCTAAAAGTAGCTTGATCATGGATAATTCCATGATAAGGGTGAATATTTGATGTAGGTAAAATGTTTACTACACCAAGAGATTACTAAAGAAAGGAATTTGAAAGAATACCAAACATTTGATGATGGTGATCTACTTCAAAGTGCAAGTCCAAAGACATTGGTATTTTACTATACATGCTTTGGACTATGTGTCATGTATATGGCTCCACTATTGATGTTGATAGATTCTTTCAAACAGAAAAGGAAATACTGAAAGAGAATCTCATAAGTATATGGCAGAAAACAAAAGACTAGAATTGTTCAGCTTAAGTATATAGATGATATACATGTTATGGATATATTCTTTGCTTATTAAACAATGTGGTTCTTAAGTATTTGATACTGAATTTGTTGGTGTGAATCGTCATACGAAACAACACAATTCATGAACTACAATGGCCTAAGTAACTAGCAAAAGAATTTGTGATGATGTTCATCGAGAACAAATAAAGGGTTATTGTGCTGCTTGTTAAACATCAAAGCTTGCCTTCAAGATTTCTTTTATCAGGCATTATGAGAACAAAAGGGCTGTTCAAATAATTGTCATAATCCATAAAAGATGGATGATTCATAAATCTCGTTGGAGATATCACATCCATAAAACTAGTGCTAAAAATGTCGAAAGACAAATTGATTGAAAGATCATTTAGGAAGTGACATCGCTGTTTAAATTATATTGGAAAGAAAACATGAAGAAACTCCATGTGGATGGAATTTTGGAGTCTTTTTGATTTTGATTAAATGACGCTTGTGAAACTTTCCTAGAGATAATTAAAACTTCGTTCATAGGCCAAAAGGGAACGAATGACTAGCTTATTGGAACGTGTACATATTGTTGTATAAAGTCCATTATGTGTAGTCAAGAGTGATGGATTTCAACTTCATATGTTTTCTCCGAATTTGAGTGAATATATGAATATTTACTTAATAAGGATGAAGTAATGAAACATTTGAAAAGTTCAAAGATTTTCAAGATGAAGTGCAAAATCATTGTAACAAGAATATAAATAGTTTATGATAAGATCATAAAGAAAGATATTTGAGTTACAAGTTTAGCATAATACCTAAGATTTAAGGAATCGTTCCATGGATTTGCATTTTCCGAAACACCATAAGAGTATGGAGCGTTCGAGATATGTAATTAAACCTTGTTTGACATGGTAAGATCAAAGGTGTAATCTATAAAACTGTCATTATATTTTAAAGATTAAAAGCTCTAGAGACTACCGTTTTTCCACTAAAAAGAGCTCCATCATAATCCGTTGAATTGACACCATATAAAGTTATGGTTTGGGATAAAACCCAAATTGTCCTTTCTTAAACATTGGTATGCTATGCATAATGTCGTGGGAATGGTCACGGTAGATGCTGCAATCGGCAGCGAGTAGTAGAACGAGGGGCAAGGGCGGCCAGCCATCTGCGGTGCGAGATGAGGACGGAGACTCAGGGTTTTACCCAGGTTCGGCCCCCCGGAGGGTAAAGACCTACTCCTGCTAGATTGTATTATGGAGGTGGTACAATGGGCGAGCTCGGCGGCTAGGCGGCGAGTCGCTTGGGTGTATCATGGAACGTGTCTCTACACGCCCTGCAGGGAGGTTTATATAGACTCACCTCCCCTAGGGTTTACATATCTCAACCGAATCAGTTAAAGCTTCGGTGCTCATTTATCCTAATCTGACTGGGCCTATCTACACGCCTGGGCCTTCAGCTTCCAGTCGCTTGGATTCTCGCTGGGCTTCAATCCAGTCGCCGTCTTGCAGGCGCACTCGCCAGTTCTTGGGCCAGTGGGAAACGTCCTGCTGGGTATACCCCGGTAGGCGCATCCCCATCAGTAGTCCCCGAGGCCGTCGTCGATTGGGCGTAGATGGTCGCGGGCAGTTGGAGTATGCGGCCGCTGAGCGGGCATCCAGTCGAATCGTCGGCGGGCTCCTGCATAAAGAGAAACTAGTCGTTCTGATCGCAGCTTTGGCGAGTCGAGTCGGCGAAACACTGTGATAGTGAACGAGTCGGCGAGCCGAGTGGCTGAAGTTGGACCGTTAACCGTGGTCAAACTAGCCGTTGGGGCAATCCAACGGTAACTTTTGGCGTAATCACCGCGTAGTAACGGCTCCCTGATTTGGCGGGTAACATCCGCTATATAAGAGGAATGGCAGGCGATCTGGGAATCACCTTCTCACCATTTCCTCCGACTGCACGTACTTTCGCCTCCCTTCGCATCGCGACCCAGCCAACCGGAAATCCTCTGAGCCCCCACAAATCTTTCTGCCATGGCCCTCTCCACCGAACCTTGGGGCAGATCGAAGTGTACTAGGGCGCAACTGGCTTCCTTTGAGGAGGCCAGGATCCTGCAAGCCGGCTGCTGGCGCATCCCTGCGGCTGGAGAGGTGACTCTGAACCCGCGAGAGAGGGAGTTCATCTGCTTTACCAGCCATCTTAAACGGGGGCTAGGGTTCCCCACGTCCCTGTTCTTCCGGCGCTTCTACGCCTACTACGGGATCTAGCCATCGGATCTGGGTCCCCACAGCATCGAGCAGCTCGCCATCTTCGTGGCGTTCTGCGAATGCTATTTGGGCTACCGGCCCTACTTCCCTCTGTGGCAAGATCTGTTTCATGGACGGATCAGCCGCGAGGAAGCGGGCGGCCCAATGCTAGCCACAGGCGGCCTAACCTTCCAGCTAAAGTCGAAGGCTTCATTCTTCGACCTGATGCTGCCCGCCAAGGCAGCGAGCGACTGGAAGAAATCGTGGTTCTACGTAGCCGAGGCGACCCCAGAGGGCGAGACGGCGATTCCGCGGTACTCCGCCAACCGGTCCGAGCCGCGCCGCCTTCAAATCGGCAAGCTCCCCAGCGACCAGCGGATGGTCGTTGACGAGATGCTTCAGACCATCCGCGGTCTAAAAAAGAAGGGCCTCCAGACGATAAACCTGTACAACTGCTGGCTCGGGCGGCGACTCGTCCCGCTGGCCCGGCGCGAGCATTACATGTACCAGTACACCGGTCGGGACGACTCGATGAAGGCCTGCCTCGCCGAATGGAAGCTCGAGGACTACCTCCCAGCATTGAAGAAAATCACTTAGGCGGTGTACCTGGACGCACAGGCTGGGGTTGCCCCCTACACCGCAAAGCGTCCAGCCCCAACAGTAATCACTTCACCTCACTCGCAGTCGCAGTTTTTGCAGTCGCGGTAATTCTGATTTCGTCTCGTATTCACTGCAGCTATTCCAAGTGGTGGAAGGATGGCTCCCACCTTCGGACGACGAGAACTCGAGCTCGTCCGTCCAGGACGTGGGCGAGTCGCCTCCCGCCAAGGGCGATGCCGGGAGTGATGAAGGCGACAGCGACGATGAGTCTGAAGAAGAAGTCGCCCCGCTGCTCCGCACTGGGCAGCGTCAACGCGAGCTTGAGGCAAGCAAAAGCCTCGAGCGCCACGACGACGACGAGCTTCCAGAAACCACCTCGCGCCGCCAGGCTACTCCATCAAAAAATAAGAAGAAGGAAAAGGAGGCGAAAGCCCCTCCGAGGAAGAAGAAGACGAAGCCAATGAGGCCGGCCTCGCCACCGCATTCAGCGAGCAGTTCTGACGCCCCCAGCCCGGCCAAGGATGAGACACCGCCGACGACGGCCGCGCTGGACACGGCCACCATCGAGGTTCCCCTGGCGTCGATGCCTCCGCCATTCGCCCCAGTCTCGGGGCTGGGGGACGCTCCAGCCGTAGCGGCTTCGCCTCGCAAGGAAGCTCCTGTCGAGGATGTTACAGAGGCTCCGGTTGCAGCCTCAACGACGAAGAAGCCGTCCGTGTCTTGGGCACGCGACGTCCTGGACATGGGGCTCAGCCGCCGACTGGGCCCTGAACTGGAGAAGCCAGCCGGCCTCCGTACGGGGCTGCGCTTTATTCCAGTCGCCAAGTGAGTACACTCGCCTTCCTTTGTCTTCCATAATCGCTTGAATTATCTTGCTTACATGATTGATGTGCAGGACCGGAGCGAAGAGGATGGGTCACCCGACCGTGGCTAAGGTGCCACCCGTCGTCAGCGAAGAGGATCCTTCCCGCAAGAGGAAGGCGGACGAAGTCACCGCTCCTGCGGATGGCGGCAAGAAGGCCAAGGGCGACGACGTTGTCACAATTTCTGACGACACGGCAGTCGTGCCGGCTGAACCCGTAATGGAGGTGGCCGCGTCCACGAAGGAGGGCGTTCCCCTGCCTGGAACGGCCGAGCCGACCTCCTTTGGGGCGGGTGCTTCCATTGCCACCTTCCCGCGCTTCATGGAAGCGGCTGCGGCGAGTGGAACTTCCCCCTCGAGCCACGCTCCTAGGAACGCCGATGCTGAAGTCGACCAGCGTCGTGGGCATACGCCGGCTCTCCTCGCGTCCCTGGACGCGATACAACTCCATGGCATGCTTGGCGCAGCCATCCAGGTATGTCCAGTCCCCGAGGATCAGGTCGGTGCTTTGTAGCGGCCTGATTCTTTTAGTGTCTTATTTGTATTTTTCGCATCCAGTCCCCGAGTACGCGCTCGCTGAATTTCAGCGGGTGGGTACTTTGAAATTTCTTGATTGCCAGTCCCCGAGTGCCCACTCGCTGAATTTCAGCGGGTGGGCACTTAGGAATTTCTTGATTGCCAGTCCCCGAGTGCGCACTCGCTGAATTTCAGCAGGTGGGCACTTAGGAATTTTGTGTTGGCTAACTTTTTTGGGTGTTGTGCAGGGTCTGCAACTTGAATCGGCTGACCGATTGGCAGCAAAACACCGCGCGGAGAAGGAACTGGCCATCGTCCAGGAAGCGAACAAAGGGCTCCAGGCTGTTGCTGCGAAGGCAGAAGAAGCTCGCCAGGGACTTGTCCCCGCGAGTGAACTGGCGGCGGCGCAATCTGCTTTGAGTTCGGCTGAACAGCGGATCGCCAACCTCGAGCGCGAGCTGTGGGAGGTGAAGGAAGAAGCGCACTCGGCTGACGGGCGAGCCAAGGCCGCCATTGCCGCCGCCGAAGAGGATCGCAAAGTGTCGGACGCCCTTGTTGCTGGGCTTCAGGACGACCATACTTCGCTTCAGTGCTTCATCACGGATCTCGCACGCCCGTTGATTGGTAAGTGCGTCTGCCTCTGCCAGTAGTTGTGCCTTTTGTGGTGTCCGTCGTATTCATTATTGTCTTCTACTCGCAGGTCGCATCATCGATAGCGCGGAAGAGGCAAGCTCATTCGACGCGCGGCAGTGTGTAGCCACGCTTGTCGACTCGGCAACGTTGTCGGCGACGTGCATTCGTGCCTATCTCCAAGAGATATCACCCACGGAAGTGATTCCCAGCGACCTTGTTGAGGTGTGGAAGTATTTGGAGAAGGTGCCCGCGGTCGTTGAGTTCATGACGCGGTCGGCGTTTCGGCGCGGAGCGGCGACGACACTTAGTCTTGGACTTGCCCACTTCCCCGAGGACTTCGATATCGATGATGTGACGAGTGGCTACCCATCGTCGACTGACGCGGTGGAGCTTTCCGAGGTCCTCAAGTTGCAGGACCGTGCCGCCACGTACTCGGAGCGTGTCTGGGCGATGGGCGACCTCCTTCCGTACCAGGAGACGGTCGTCGTGCCTAGCGACCCCGAGCCGCCTCATCGTGATTTCAAGGTCGAGCAACCCTTCCGCGCGGCGATGGCGGGTGAGCTGACGACGTATCCGTCGAACCCATACACGCCGTTCATCCGCAATCGTCGGGATGTTGGCGAGTCGTCGTCTAAGCCTGCAGAGTAAGATAGTTTGCCCTTGCAGCGTTAGCGGCAGGTCTGCCATATGGGCATACTTTGTAATATGAGACAATGCAACATGCTAACGAATGAGACATCGTGTCTATTTTGGTATTTGTCATGTGTTTGTGGTTGATGTTTGAACGAGTCCCCGAGCGCGTCCGCCCTTTTGTGGGGTTTACCTCGTATGTAACATGTTTGTTGTTTTTGTGTGTTTTGTTATTGTGGTCGACTCGCCCAGACTCGAAGAGCCAGTCGCTAGGCGACTCCCTTGAACGCTCTGTACTTCGCCGTTTTCCCTTGCGCGAACGAGGTCGGGTGGCCGAGTCCCCGAGCGTGATACTTGGTTGTTCCAGGCGCGACTCGAGGGTGAGTGAGGACTTGGCGCGTTAGTTTGAGCGCATCACTCCTGCCTGGCCCGTGGGGTCAGTCGCGTGGCGAGTCCTGGGCATGCTCTCGTACTTGGTGTTTTCCCGGACCGCTCGCGGTGAACTGGTCTGCAGTCCCCGAGCGTGGTACTTAGCCGTTCGAGTCGCTATGTCAAGGATGCGGAGGACCATGGTCGCTGTAAGAAGCGAAGGCAGTTGTCTTGGATCGTAAAACCAGTCGGGCAAGGCGACTCCGATGGGGCTCCGGGTAGGCGTTTTTCATGGACGATGCAAGACCTGAGGTGATTGAGTGCTCTTGCACCGCACTACTTGGCCGTGCCGATCGCTGTACCAAAGGTTGACTTCTGCGGTTAGCGTAATGCTGTTATTACGAGTGCGAGTGACACAAGACATGGAGAGTAGGCGCAATTTGCGATAACCGTTTCTTTTTATTTCATAGCGACTAGAGAATACATATGTTGGGTTCTAGGGGTAAAACTTCCATAGGAGGTTTACATTCCATGGTCGCTTGACGTCGAGTTCGCCGTCTCCGCGGATGTTGATGAGGTAGTAGGCGTCGTTGCCGAGTACTCGCCCGATGGCGAATGGCCCTTCCCACGGAGGGGAGATCTTGTGCATGCCCTTCTTGTCCTGGATGAGGCGTAACACCAGGTCGCCCTCTTGAAAGGTGCGAGTTTTCACCCGCCGGCTGTGGTAGCGGCGGAGTCCCTGCTGGTAGATGGCGGTGCGTGACCGAGCTAGGTCACGTGCTTCGTCGAGTTGATCGACCCCGTCTTGGCGGGCGAGCTCGTTTGCAGCCTCCGTGTAGTGGACGACCCGCGGCGAGTCGTGCTCGAGGTCGGTGGGCATGACTGCCTCGGCGCCGTAGACCATGAAGAAGGGGGTGAACCCTGTCGACCTGTTGACTGAGGTGCGAATACCCCAGATGACAGAGGGCAACTCCTCGACCCAGCACCCGGCGGTGCGCTCAAGTGGTACTTGGAGTCGCGGCTTCAGGCCGTGGAGGATGCTTTGGTTGGCTCGTTCCGCCTGGCCGTTGGGTTCCGGGTGAGCGACTGACGCGAGGTCGAGCCGAATGTGGTGCTCTTCGCAGAATTCGGCCATGGCTCCTTTGGCGAAGTTGGTGCTGTTGTCCGTGATGATGCTGTTTGGGAACCCGTACGATATATGAGCTCGCGTAGGAACTTGGTGGCGGTCTTCCCGTCGCATTTCCGAACTGGCTTGGCTTCCACCCACTTTGTGAATTTGTCGACCACGGCCAGGAGGTGGGTGTAGCCGGAGGGAGCCTTCTTGAAGGGGCCTACCATGTCCATGCCCCACACAACGAATGGCCAGGTGATGGGGATTGTTTTAAGCGCTGAGCTCGGCACATGCGTCTGGTTGGCGTACTTCTGGCACCCGACGCACCGCTGGACAATGTCGACAGCGTCGGCGTGTGCGGTGGGCCAGTAGAAGCCATGTCGCATAGCCTTGGCGACCAGAGAGCGAGCGTCGGCGTGGTGGCTGCAGTCACCGGAGTGGATATCGTGGAGGATCTTGCGTCCTTCGGCGGGTTGGACGCAACGTTGGAACACACCGGTGACGCTGCGCTTTTGGAGCTCGCCGTCGATGATGGTGTAGGACTTGCATCGGCGGGCAATCATCCGAGCCTCCGTCTCAGCTGCCAACAGGGTGCCGGCCTCGAGGTAGGCGATGTAGGGCTTGGTCCAGTCGTCTGGCTCGGTGACGAGTGTGACCAGTGCTGCTTCCGGCTGTAGCGGGACTCCGATGTCGATCTCCCTCGGGGGAGAGACTGATGGCTTCGTTATCGTGTCGAGGAAGACGCCGGAGGGTGGTGCGAGTCGAGCCGACCCAATACGGGAGAGGGCGTCGGCCTCTTCGTTCTTCCGTCTGTCTATCCACTCGACGGAGTAGCCTGTGAAGTGTCCGCCCAGCTTGTCCACTGCTTGGCGGTATGCCGCCATGGTGGGGGATACGGCGTCGCAAGTGCCTGCGACTTGCCCTGCAACGAGGTCGGAGTCTCCGTAGCAGCATAGGCGGTTGACATTCATATCCTTGGCATCTCGCATGCCGTGGAGCAAGGCCTCGTACTCGGCCATGTTGTTGGTGCAAGGTGTGAAGTCGAGGCAGAGGACGTAGCGGAGCTTGTCGCCCTTCGGTGAAGTTAGCACGATCCCTGCGCCTGCGCCGTCCGCGTTTTTGGAGCCGTCGAAGTGCAGGCTCCAATAATGGAGGTATGGTAGCTTCTCAGGTTGTTGGGCCTCTTCCCAGTCGGCGATGAAGTCCGCTAGGGCCTGCGACTTGATCGCTTTTCGTGGCTCGTATTTAATGTTGTGGACGCCGATCTCGACGGCCCACTTGGCGACCCGCCCGGTCGCCTCGCGATTGCGGATGATGTCTTGCAATGGTGCTGAGGAGACAACCGTGATCGGGTGCTCCTGGAAGTAGTGCGGCAGGCGCCGCTGAGCTCTGAAGACCACATATACCAGCTTTTGGTACTACGGGTATCGCTGATGCGACTCAGTAAGGACCTCGCTGATGTAGTACACCGGTCGTTGTACTGGGCGCTCCTTTCCTTCCTCTGGTCGCTCGACGACCATGACAGCGCTGACGACGCGCTCGGAAGCCGCGACGTAAACCAGCATGGGTTCTTTGTCGGCGGGGGCGGCGAGTAGCGGTGCAGCGAGTAGCACCTTCTTGAGGTCGCGGAGCGCGTCATCCGCCTCCTTGTCCCACTAGAAGGTAGGGTTCTTGCGCATCAGGCGATATAGGGGCATTGCCTTTTCGCCCAGGCGGGGGATGAAGCGACTGAGAGCCGCTACTCGCCCGGCCAGTTTCTGGACATCGCGCAGGCACTCGGGTTTGCCGAGCCGGGCGATCATGTAAATCTTCGTGGGGTTCGCCTCGATCCCTCGCTTGGAGACGACGTACCCCAGTAGTTGTCCTGCTGGTACACCGAAGGTGCATTTGCCTGGGTTGAGCTTTATCTTATATTTTCGCAAGTTGGCGAATGTTTCCGCCAGGTCGGCGAGTAGGTCACCCTGGCGAGCGGACTTTACGACCACGTCGTCGATGTAGACATGGATGTTGCGGCCAATTTGGCTCGCGAGGCATTCTTGCATGCACCGCTGGTAGGTCGCCCCGGCGTTCTTGAGGCCGAAGGTCATGGCGGTGTAGCAGAAAGCTCCGAATGGCGTGATGAACGCCGTCTTCTCCTCGTCCTCGACGGCCATTTTGATCTGGTTGTACCCGGAGTAGGCATCGAGGAAACATAGCGACTCCGAGCCCGCGGTGGAATCGATTATCTGGTCGATCCGCGGGAGGACGAACTGCTCCTTTGGGCAGGCGCTGTTCAAATTTGTGTAGTCGATACACATCCTCCAGGTCCCGTTCTTCTTCTCGACCAGGACTGGGTTTGCCAGCCACTTGGAGTATTTGATTGGCTGGATGAAGCCTGCAGCGAGTAGACGCTGCACCTCCTCGGCAATTGCTCGGCGACGCTCTTCATTGAAGGGTCGCAGCGACTGTTTGACGGGTCGCACTTTGGGGTCGGCATTTAGCTTGTGCTCAGCGAGCTCCCTAGGGACACCGGGCATGTCAGAGGGCTTCCATGCGAAAATATCCCTGTTCTCACGGAGGAACTCGATGAGCGCGCCTTCCTACGTTGGGCTCATGCCCGTCCCGATTGTCACCGTCTGGCTGGAGTCGCCTGGGACCAGCTCGACGGTGCGGGTGTGCGTCGTTGCCTCGAAGGTTGAGGTGTTTGCGCCCTCCGAGTTGGGCTTTTTGAGTATGGTGGGGTCGTCGTTGTTGACCCCGCTCGCGTACTTGGTGGGCTCATCGGCGTGGTTGGTCTCCGCCGCGATGACAGCGTCAGCGAGTTCGGCTCCTTTGGCCTCGCACTCGGCGGCCATGTCGGGGTCGCTGTTGATGGTGATGACGCCGCACGGCCCGGGGAGCTTCATCGCGTTGTACGCGTAGTGGGGCGCTGCCATGAACTTGGCGAACGCCTGGCGCCCCAGGACGCAGTGATAGGGGCTGTCGAAGGGCACCAGCTCGAAGACGATCCGCTCGGTGCGGAAGTTTGCTGGTGTGCCAAAGGTGACTGGCAGCGTGACCTTGCCAATCGGGTACGCCTTACGACCGGGGACGATGTCGTGGAACGTGGTGTGAGTCGTCTCGATCATCGACTGCGGGAGCCGCAACCGCTTGAAGGTGTCGAGGTACAGGATGTTGATGGAGCTGCCGCCGTCCATCAATGTCTTGGGGAGCCAGTAGTCGCCGACTTTAGGCTTGACCACCAGAGCGACTCGCCCTGGGTACTCGATGCGTGGCGAGTGGTCTTGGCGGCTCCAGGTGATGGGCTGCTCTGACCAGTTGAGGAACTGGGGAACGTCCACCTGGGCTACCGCGTTGACGGCGACGGCGCGGGCGATGACCTTCTTCTCGCGCTTCGTGTTGAAGCCTGTGAAGGTATGGAGCGAGCCGGCCACTTTGCCGAATTTTCCGCCGTTTGGCGGGTCGTTGTCGGGGTCTTCCCGTGCTCGCCTTGCCTTCTCGATCTCCCTGAGGGTGTGGCAGTCGGCGGTTGTGTGTGTTGCGGGCTTCCCTTCCCTGCTATGAAACGCACACGGTTGGTTAAGGAGGGCCGCAGGGTCGAACCTTGGCTTGGCCTTGTAGTTGCCGCCGTCGCGGTGTTGTCCGCCGTCCCGGCGGAAGCTCTTGGGCTCGCGTTGTGCGTGCCTAGCGTTGGCGACGAAGTCGACTCGTCCGTCATTGCGGCGCTTGCCAGTGAGGCGAGTGATGCTGTACCGTAGGTCGGACCGTCGTACGCCGTCGTTGCCGCTCGTGCGGCGTTGACCTCCTGACTCGTCGTTAGTTTCCTGGTTTGGGTCTTCCTCCGCGTACCGTTTGGCGATCTCGAGGAGGTCCGGTATGTTGTCGAGTGTGCGGGAGTGTCGCTTAAGCTTGGCGACGAGGGGCTCGTAGCGGCACGAGGTCTTGAAGCAATGGATCGCGGTGTCCGGGTGGATGCCGACCGCGTTGTACCAGAGTTCCTGCCACCGTTGGACCCAGTTGCGGGTCGACTCGCGGGGTCCCTGGACGCATCGCTCCAGGTCCTCGATGGTGGTGGCGCAGGTGTAGGAACACTCGAAATGCCTGACGAAGGCGTCGCGCATCTCTTCCCAGGAGTCGATACTGTCCTGGGGGAGGGTGTTGATCCACTGCCTGCACGTCCCCTCCATCATCAGGGGGAGGTAACGGGCGGCTAGCAGGTCGGTGTGGCCTGCGATCCCCATTGCCATGAGGTATGTGTCGAGCCAGACGGCGGGGTCGTACGAGTGGTCGTACTTTTCAATTTCCTTCGGCGCCTTGAAGTTTGGTGGGTACTTCTCGCCTCGGATCATTGGTCCGAAGCACTTGGGGCCGAGTCGACTGAGCGACCCCATGGGCTCACTGTCGCGGCAGTTGGTCAGAGTGTGTCGCAGGTCATCGGGTTGGCGTGCGCGCCAGCTTTGGTTGTTGATGATGTGGGTGCGGGCGTCGATGGGTTGACCGTTGGCGGCGACGAAGTTGGTCGCTGGCCTGGGGTAGTTGGTGGAGAGTGCCTCGTTCGCGGGTCGGTGCTGGAGCTGCAGTGGCTCTGGTGGCGGGCAGTTGAGTGTGTTTGCCGCCATCGGGCGGCCGCTCGAAGCCGCCCTGCTTCCCGAGGAACGCGAGTATACTCGACCCTGCGAGTCGGCGCCCGCTCTTTGCTGCTCGACGGCCTTTGCGAGCAGGGCCCTGACGTATTGGATCTGTAGGGCGCCGTCGCCGGTGGCCGTGATGCTGTCGGCTGCTGCTCGGCCTGCCACGAGGTTGTCCATCGGGGTGGAGAACAGTGGGAGGCCGTTTGCGTTTCGCTCCCGTGAGGAGACTACTATCCGCGGCTGGTCCCTGGGGGGTGTGCGGTTGGGTGGAGGCGGGGCGCCCATCGCCGTCGACCCTGGCGGGGGTCGGGCGCTTCCTCCTGGTGGCGCGTTCTCGCAGATCGCGCGCTCGGCCACGCGGGTCGGGTCGTTTTCGTCGTCGAAGTTCAGGACGCGTCCCTGAACGGTGGGGTTCAGGCGCGACCTGATCCGCTGTTGGTGGTAGCGCGATAGCTCCTGCGCCGTCACCTGCTCGAGGCGAAATTTTTCGTGCTCGGCTTGCTCCTTGCGCACGCATCCGCCAGTTTCAGGCGGAGTTCCTCGACCTCCGTCGCCGTGGCGTTAGTAGGGATTGGGGTGGAGAAGGGGTCCTCCGGCGGATCGGTGCCGGTCGCCATGTAGGTCGCTGCATAGCGACCGGTGCCATCACGGAGGTCGGCGGAGTTCTCTGACCCGGAGTCGAATTCGAAGATCCCGAGGATGGAGGGGTCCTCGAAGTCTCCTAAGTTAGAGACCTGGGTGATGGAGCCCGCGGGTGAGGCTGCGGTGATGGACCCGGCGAGTGACGCCGGGGTCGTCGAGTCGGCGTCGTCGTTGAGGGCCGCATCTTCTGCGGCCATGGAGTTTTCGGCCACGTTGCTGTGGGCCGAGTTATACTCGGAGGCGAGGCGATGGATGGTGCGGACCTGGCTCTCGGAGAGCCGATCGCGTGGCGGCGACTCGCGGATGCGAGCCGAGTCCTCCGAGACGATGATGTCGGTGAGGCCGACGAAGAGGCTGATCGTGCCCACTGGCAGGATCATGCTGTGCGTGATGGGTCGCGCCGCCGGGACGTAGCTGCTTGGCAAGATCTGGAGCATCTTGCCAATCTCTATCATGCGGCCGGTGGCGACCGACTCGTTGATGGGCAGATTGGATCTCGCCGCAGAACACCGGCCAGACCGGCCAGGCCCCACGGTGGGCGCCACTGCCGTGGGAATGGTCACGGCAGATGCTGCAATCGGCAGCGAGTAGTAGAACGAGGGGCAAGGGCGGCCAGCCATCTGCGGTGCGAGATGAGGACGGAGACTCAGGGTTTTACCCAGGTTCGGCCCCCCGGAGGGTAAAGACCTACTCCTGCTAGATTGTATTATGGAGGTGGTACAATGGGCGAGCTCGGCGGCTAGGCGGCGAGTCGCTTGGGTGTATGATGGAACGTGTCTCTACACGCCATGCAGGGAGGTTTATATAGACTCACCTCCCCTAGGGTTTACATATCTCAACCGAATTAGTTAAAGCTTCGGTGCTCATTTATCCTAATCCGCCTGGGCCTATCTACTCGCCTGGGCCTTCAGCTTCCAGTCACTTGGATCCTCGCTAGGCTTCAATCCAGTCGCCGTCTTGCAGGCCCACTCGCCAGTTCTTGGGCCAGTCGGAAACGTCCTGCTGGGTATACCCCGGTAGGCGCATCCCCATCACATAAGAAAGATGCTTGCAACCAAAGTCGGATGAACCTGTCTTTGTATGTTATTTCGAATAACTGTTCCTCCATAACATCGGAGACAAAAATATTTGTCGCTTAAAACGTCAAGTTTCTTAGAGAAGGAATTTTTCGTGAAAAGTTAAGTGGGAGGACAATAGAACTTTGATAAGGTTAAAAGAACCTTAGCTATATGTGCAAAGTTGCGCAGCGCCGAAAAGTGTTCCGGAGGCAGCAACAATGCTCATGGCTCACGTGCCTCAAAGGTTGTGGTCACGGAGATCTAAGTTCCTATTAAAACAAGTTGGTCGGGTAAACAATCAAATACCAAGATTTGAGAGTTAAATCATTATTTAACAATAATGATCCGACTACATGCAAAGAAGCGATGATGGGCCCTAACTCCGTCAAATGGCTTGAAGCCATAAAATCCGTGATAGTTCCAAATACGAGAGATCAAGCTTTGAACTTGAAAGACCCTCTGGAAAGGTACAAGACCTTACAGTCGTATTTGGATCTATAAAGAAATAGACATGGATGTTTCACATCTATGAAATAGTCGACATGTTAGGAAAGAGTTCACAACAATGTTCAAAGGTTGACTATGACAAGATCTGATCTTTCATAGCGATATTTAGTCTAGACGGATTAATGTAGCAACCACGACATATAATTTTGTTATGTGTTGAATAAACAAAACAAGTTCTTCTAATAGAATGGTTACCTAGGACGTGTGCATGACACAGTCCAAAGGGTTTTGTTAATTCAAAGGATGCTAAAAGCATATGCAAACTTCAATGGTTGAAGTAAGCATCGCGGAGTTGGAATCTTCACTTTGATGAAACTGTTAAAAGAGTTTAATTTCATCGGAGACAATGAAGATGCTTGCATTTGCAAGAAATTAAGTGGGAGCGCTAAGATATGTTTCTAATACATTATGTGGAAGACATATTGTTGATTGGAAATGATGTATCTTTTATTAACACAAGATAAAAATTTCATCTCGATAAAAGACTTAGGCAAAACCCAAATATTTGGCATCAATAGATGCTAATATGGTTGTGCCGAAAGTACATAGATGATATATTGAATGAGTTCAATATAGAAACTACAAGAAAGGTTCTTGTTGCACAGAAATGATTGAATGAGTTCAATATTGATGATATATTCAAGTGTATTGACACTTGGTAAGTGAAACAAAGATTCAAGTATAGATTGATACTTGATGTATGAAATCACAAAAAGTATTTATATCAATCATGTTGTGATATGTACAAATCCAGATATGTCCTATGCTCTAAATGTTATGAGCATATACCAGAATGATTCATAAGATGATTATTGGACGATAGTAAAGATATTCTTATGATCTTGTAAAATAACTAAGAATATATTATTTTGTAGAAGTGACAAATAGATGGTTAGTTCATTGTAAATGAATTACATTGATACTAGTTTTGTCACAAAGTACAAATTAAGTTTATCTCAATCTAAACTAAGGGTGGCACAATATGATGGAATGAGAGTTCCGTAATGAATTTGGATGAGTTCCAAAGTTAAGATATTGTGACAGATACTACAACAAAAGGGCTAAGTATATAACTGCTATTATAGCAGCAAAAGAGGGCATTTGTGTCAAGTAGTTTGTTATCAAACTAGGTGTAGTTCACAGCAGGGATAATGCTATGAAGATATATTATACGACAATATTATCAACATGTTTTAACCCCAAAGAACTAAAGGTCACACCAAAGGACCAAATTTGTACAAAGCCATCTCATTAGAGAATGAGTGATGCGTAGAGACGCAAAGACATGCAATTACACACGGACCTGGAAGTGTCAGATCCGGAGATCAGTTGACCACTAGCAATCGTGTACATACGACACCAGAAAGCCATAAGTGTTGAATACATAAAGGTTTGAAACTAGATTATTGACTCTAGTGCAAGTGGGAGACTGTTGGAGATATGCCCAAGAGGCAATAATAAAGTGGTTATTATCATATTTTCATACTTATGATAAATATTTACATACCATGCTATAATTGTATTAACCGGAAACATTAATACTTGTGTGATTTGTAAACATAAAAGAGTCCCTAGTAAAGCCTCTTGTTAAACTAGCTTGTTGGTTAATATATGATCATGGTTTCCTGATCATGAACATAGAGATGTTATTAACAATAGCGTCATATCATTAGGAGAATGATGTGATGGACATACTCCTATAGTTAAGTGTAGCATAAAGATCAAGTCATTTAATATAGTTCATTTGCTATAAGCTTTCTGATACATAGTAACCTAATTCCTTCGACCATGAGATCATGCTTATCACCATCACCGGAAGGATGCTTTTATGACATCAAAAACCACACCATAACTGGGTGGCTATAAAGGTGGCATTGAGTGTTCGGAAAGTATGGGTTGAGACACATGGATCAAGAGTGGGATTTGTCCATCCATATGACAGATAGATATACTCTGGGCCCTCTCAGTGGAATGTCATCCAATTAGCTTGCAAGCATGTGACTGGCTCACAAGGGATCACATATCACAGGAACGAGAAAAGAGTACTTATCGGTAACGAGGTTGAACTAGGTATGCAGAGATACCGACGATCAAAACCTCGGATAAGTAAACTATCATGAGACAAAGGGAAATTGGTATCGTATGTAAGTGGTTCATTCGATCGCAAAGTAATCGTAGAAATATGTGGGAGCCATATGAATTTCCAGATTCCTCTATTGGTTATTGTTCGGAGAAGTGTCTCGATCATGTCCGCATAATTTACGAACCATAGGGAGACACACTTAAGGATTCGATGTTGTTGAGTAGTTATGGAATGATGAGTAAGAGACCGAATGTTGTTCGGAGTCTCAGATGTGATCCGGGATATCACGAGGAGATCCAGAATGGTCCGGATAATAAGATTCATATAAGGAAAGTCCTGTTTCTGAGTTGGGGAATGATTCCGGTGTTTTCACCAGGAATGTTCTAGAAGGGTCCGGAAGGTCCGGCACTCCAGAGGTGAAGGGTACATGAATGTGTCATGACAATATGAAATGATTACATCATGTACTAGGTATCATGGCTGGGCAAAATAAAGGAAGAATTCAAATCCTAGTTTGAAAGTCAAATGCCAATTTGAAAAGTCAAACGGCAAGTTTGCTTGGTCGAGGGAGAGTAGGAAACCTACTTAGGGAGGAAGTCCTACTCCCTCCACCCGCCGGCCAAGGAGTAGGAGTTGGAGGAGAACTACTTCCTCCCAACCGCGCCTCCCTCCCACCTATAAAAGAAGGGGCAGGGGTGCCCCCTCTTCCCTACACCCAACACACCTCTCTCCTCTAAACCCTAGCCCTAGCCGCCGACCCTCCTGCAGCCGCCGCCCTAGGGTTTACCTAGCCGCCGAGTTGGGGCCCTCCCCTTGCCCTAGCCGCCAGCCTATCCCTCTCTCCTTGGTGCCTCTAAACCCTAGATCGCCAAGGGCTCTCTCATAGTCCACCATACTCGCTCCGGCTTAAGGCGAAGCCCTGCGAGATCTCTCCTCTACTTCCGGTACCACGCCGTCGTGCTGACGGAATCGCGAGGAGAGTGCTACAACCTCCGCTGCCTGCTGGAACAAGGGAGAGGAAGGTCTTCATCGAGTACCGAACGTGTGACCGACTGCGGAAGCGCTGCCGGAACGCGGCGCCGGAAGGATCGTCTACACGATCTTGAGATCGGGAAGAGTACGACTACATCACCCACGAGAATCCGATCTCGTTAACCGCTTTGGAATCTTCGAGGGTGAGTTCCTCTATCGACTCGTTGCTACAATCTAGTAGATAGATCTTGGCTTGATCATAGATTAGATCTTGATTGTGTGTTCATGCGGTAGAAATTTTTTGTTTTCCATGCTACGAACCCCTACAGAAAGAGTATCCCAGCTCTATCCCGAAAATATTTTTGTAGGCTAACCTTTCCTCCGGCTGTGCCACCTGCCTCGTCGCCATTGCATCATTGATGGAAGCAGAAATGGGGCCCCATCAACCACTTCCCACTGTCGGAGTCCACCCGTTGTCCAGAGCCACGGCGTCAGGCCGATGCCGCTAAGGTCGGCACCTATCCTGGTCAGGACTAAGCCACTAGTAGGAGGTCACCTTGTCGAGCTCGAGATGGCGACCACCTCCACTGTCTGCTGGCTCGCCTAAGCATGTTGGGTGCTCCATAACTCCCTACGACTAGAGGTGTCGTAGCCAAAGGCGGCAGTACCGCCCCCAATCCACTCCTCGTCCCCTATGTGATCCGCCTGCCACCACGGTTTGGGATGTCAGGGACGAGTTTTCATGACAGGCGCCCACAATGTGTTCGACACAATAACTAAAATGCCAAAATATTTTTTCTACCAAATGTGCAATAAAAGTTTTTTTCCATGTGCTAGTTGAATGCATTTGTAAATGCTTTGGGAAATGTTATAGATGTTGTATGGCTGTATCAAATCTCCTTACTGACAAATGAGAATGTAGATAAAGGTGTGGTTGGGTTGCACTCAAGGTCTAGTAAATTTAGTAGTATGAGAGAGTGTGCATCTTGATAATGAACAAAACCATAGCACTTATTCGATGGACATTCATGATCATTATCAAAAGGAAGTGCGAATTAGATTGGTCACTGGATTTACTCTTGCAACGTTGGGATACAATTTGAGAGTGTTGCAAAAAATGGGCAGGTTGCTAAATTGAGCAGCAACATCCGATTCGTGCGCCGTATCAAGAGCATATGAGTACACTGAAGTTGTAGCATACGATCTTTGCTTTTGACCTGTTGCAAGTATGTTTTTTTAAAGGAGCATATATTAATATCGCAATGATACCAATTACACCCAGTCTCTGCAACAACACATTACTCTATTGGTATTATGGATATACACAGCCAAAAAAAGAATTACAAAAAAAATCCTGCTATAGCGATAAGATCCTTAGTAGCAACGAAACTAACCCCACCAGAACAACACCAGAAGTCCAAAATCTCCAATAGCGATGCCTTTAAGAAGGAAACAGAGCACAAGCACCATCATCGCCCGATTAAAGATCATAGGTTTTCACTCTGGAGAAAGTCCCCGCTCACAAAACAATGCCTTCAACAAAGTCATTGCCAGGCACAACCAATTAAGGTCAGATCTTGGATTTTAACCCTGCAAGGTAAGACTATGAACTCCTCATGTGCTGCTCCCCCCCCCCCCACTTTCCGATGTCACTGCTACAATTCACGAATCACCAAGTCAATTCCTCATCGCCACCAGTACCCATAGCTAGTCCACAAATCTTGGCTTCCATGACATTCTCCGCATACTGATTTCACCACGGAACCAAAGACATGTTCCACGATGGTAACAGACTGTAGATCTTCGTCTCGCTCCCTCTGAAACCAAACGATCAGAAAAACACCGGTTGCGCACGGCCGAATCCCATTTCTATCCATTCCAGCAATCTTCGGGCATGAATCGCCTATGGGAGTTCGCCAGCAAAGACTTCCGAAACACGACACTGCCACCAGATCAATGAAAACAGGCTGAAGATAGATCTTTGTCTTGGCGTGAGAGAAACCCTAGGACTGCGCCCCTAACAGCAGATGCGACCCGCGTCGCCATCTGCCGATGGAGAACCGACATCAAAGCCTGAGGCCGCCGGGGACTAGTTGCAATTTGCTTACCCGGGGGCCAGTTGCAACTTTCTTGTAATTGAGCTCCGTCGGGGGCCAGTTGCAACTTGATTGCAATCGGGGACCCCATCGGCTGGCTAGTTGCAATTTGCTTGTATCTGTGCTCCGCTAGGGGCCAGTTGCAACTTTCTTGTAACTAGGGCGCCGCTAAGGGCCAGTTGCAACTTGATTGGCAACCGGGAGACCCCGTCGGCGGTCCAGTTGCAACCAGCTTTAACTGAGCACCCGTCAACTTGATTGCAACTGGAGGACCCCGTCGTGGGGGGCATTGTAGGGGTTCGTAGCATGGAAAACAAAAAATTTCTACCGCATGCACACAAACAAGCCAAGATCTATCTACTAAATTGTAGCAACGAGTCGATTAGAGTACTCACCCTCGAAGATTCCAAAGTTGTTAACGAGAGCAGATTCTCGTTGGTGATGTAGTCGTACACTTGCCAATCTCAAGATCGCGTAGACGATCCTTCTGGCGCTGCGTTCCGGCAGCGCTTCCGCAGTCGGTCACACGTTCGGTACTCGATGAAGACCTTCCTCTCCCTTGTTCCAGCAGGCAGCGGAGGTTGTAGATATCCCCTCGTGATCCCGGCAGCACGACGGCGTGGTGTCGGAAGTAGAGGAAGAATCCTGCAGGGCTTCGCCTAAGCCGGAGCAGGTTATGGTGGATCTAGGGTTTTCGACAACCTAGGTTTAGAGGGCCGAAGATGAGGAGATGGAGTCGGCGGCGGCTAGGGTGGTGGCGACGATCCGGCGGCGGTGCTGGGCGGCGGCTGCAGCGAGCGGCGGCGGCGCCGCGGGGGAGGGAGGGCGTCGCGGCTTGGTGGGGACGGCTGGTTGTGTGGTCTTGGGGCACCCCTCCCCTCTGTTTATAAGAGGGAGGGCAGCTTGGGAGAGGGGAGTTTGAATCCTTCCCCAACTCCCTCTCCTTGTTGGCTTGTGGTGGAGGGAAAGAAGGATTCTTTCCTTCCTCCACTAGGATACATTGTCCCAAATTGACTTTTCAAACTTGCCTTTTGACTTTCAATTTGGAGCTTTATTTATTTCTTGCAAATGCCCAACCAAGTGACCTAGGACATGATTCAATCATTCCACTTATCCATGACACATTCATGTACCCTTCCCCATCCGGTCCGGTGAACCTTCTAGACCCTTCTAGAACCTCTCCGATGAAATCATCGGAATCATTCCCGAACTCCGGAATTGGACTTTCCTTATATGAATCTTATTCTCCGGACCATTCCGGATCTCCTCGTGATATCCTGGATCCCATCTGAGACTCCGAACAACATTCGGTCTCCCTACTTACATTCCATATCTACTAAACAACATCGAATCCTTAAGTGTGTCTCCCTACGGTTCGTGAATTACACGGACATGACCTAGACACTTCTCCAATCAATAACCAATAGAGGAATCTAGAAATTTATATGGCTCCCACATATTTCTACAATTACTTTGCGATCGAATGAACCACTTACATACGATACCAATTTCCCTTTGTCTTGCGATAGTTTACTTATCCGAGGTTTGATCGTCGGTATCTCCGCATACCTAGTTCAACCTTGTTACCGATAAGTACTCTTTTCTCGTTCCCATGATATGTGATCCCTTGTGAGCCAGTCACATGCTTGCAAGCTAATTGGATGGCATTCCACCGAGAGGGCCCAGAGTATATCTATCCATCATATGGATGGATAAATCCCACTCTTGATCCATGTGCCTCAACACATACTTTCCGAACACTCAATGCCACCTTTATAGCTACCCAGTTACGGTGTGGTGTTTGATGTCATCAAAGCATCCTTCCCGTGATGGTGATTAGCATGATCTCATGGTCGAAGGAATCAGGTTAATATGTATCAGAAAGCTTATAGCAAACGAACTATTGAAATGACTTGATCTTTATGCTACGCTTATCTATAGGAGTATGTCCATCATACCATTCTTCTAATGATATGATCTTGTTGTTAACAACATCTCTATGTTCATGATCCAGAAATCATGATCATCTATTAACCAACAAGCTAGTATTACAAAGAGGCTTTACCAGGGACTCTAATTTAGTTTATAAATCACACAAGTATTAATGTTTCTAGTTAATACTATTATAGCATAAATGTAAACATTTATCAGAAACACAAATATATAATAATAACCACTTTTATTATTGCCTCTAGGGCATATCTCCAACGGGCATACCCGTTGGCGGGCTAGTTGCAACTTGCTTGCAACTGAGCCTTGCCAAGGGCCAGTTACAAGGGACGCCGTCGGCGGGCTAGTTGCAACTTGCTTGTAACTGAGCTCCGTCGGGGACAACTTGCTTGTAACTGAGCTCTGCCGGGGGAGCCCATCGAGGGAAAGTTGTCTAAGCCCCCGGTGAGGGGGGGAGGGGGCAGTTGCAACTTGCTTGTAACTGAGCTCTGTAGGCGGGCTATTTGCTACTTGCTTGTAACTGAGCTCTGTCAGGAGCCAGTTGTAACTTGATTGCAACCGGGGGACCCTGTCGGCGGGTCAGTTTGCAACTTGATTGTAACTGAGAACTTGTGGGGGAGGGGCATTTTGCAACTTACTTTTAATTGAGCCCCCAAGGGCCAGTTGCAACTTAATTGCAACCAGGGGGACCCCCGTCGGCGGGCTAGTTTCAATTTTCTTGTAACTAAGCTCTGCCAGGGCGAGTTGCAACTACCTTGTAATTGAGCTCCTCGGGGGGGGGGGGGGGGGGGGCAGTTGTAACTTGATTTCAACCAGGGGGACCCGGTCGGCAGACTAGTTGCAATTTGCTTATATTTGAGCTTCGCTGGTGGCCAGTTACAACTTCCTTGTAATTGAGCTCTGTCATGTAACTGGGGGCACCGCCGAGGGCCAGTTGCAACTTGATTGCAACCGGGGTACCCCGTCGGTGAGCCAGTTGCAATTGCTTATAACTGAGCACCCGCTAGGGGCAATTTTTGCAACTTGGGGACCCCGTCAGGGGGGAGGGGGCACAACCGTCAGCGGGCTAGTTGCAACTTTCTTGCAACTGAGCCCCGCCGAGGGTCAGTTGCAAGGGACCCCGTCGGCGGGCCAGTTGCAACTTGCTTGTACCTAAGCTCTGCCGAGGGCCAGCTTGCTTTTAACTAAGTTCCGTCGGGGGAGCCCTATCGACGGCCAGTTGTTTGAGTCCCAACGAGGGGATCCAGTTGCAACTTGCTTGTAATTGAGCCTCCGCACGAGGGTCAGTTGCAACTTGCTTGTAACTGAGCTCCGCTAGGGGCTAGTTGTAACTTTCTTATAAATGAGCACCTATTGGGAGGGGGTATTTGCAGCTTGCTTGTAATTGAGCACCGTCGAGGGCCAATTGCAACTTGATTGGAACAGAGGGACCATATCGGTTGTAACTTGCTTATAACTGAGCTCCGTCGGGGGCCAATTACAATGCTTGTAACTGAGCTCCGTCGGGGGCCAGCTTCAACTTGCTTGTAACTGAGCACCCGTCGTGAGGGGGGCATTTTACAACTTGCTTGTAATTGAGCCCCCGCCGAGGGCCAGTTGCAACTTAATTGCAACCCGGGGACCCCATCGGTTGCAACTTGCTTGTAACTGAGCTCTGTCGGGGGCCAGTTGCAACTTGCTTGTAACTAAGCTCCGCCGGGGGTCAGTTTGCAACTTGCTTGTAATTGGGGCCCCGCCGAGAGTCAGTTGCAACTTGATTGCAGCTGGAGGACCCTGTCGGCGGGACATTTTGCAACATGCTTGTAAATGAGCACCCGCAGGGAGGCAGTTGCAACTTGCTTGTTACTGAGCTCCGCCGGGGGCCCTGTCGAGGGCCAGCTGTCTGAGCCCCCGGCGAGGGGGTGGCAGTTGCAAATTGATTGCAACTAGGGCCCTGCCGAGGGACATTTTTTCAATTTGATTGCAATTGGGCCCTTATTAAGGGGCTAATTGCAATTTGTATTTTTATTGCCTTTTCTAACTTAAATCATTTTTGCATTTTTATTGCAACCAAGCCTTGAGGAACATATTTCATAACATGTTTCATGAGACACTAGATGTTTCACATAACATTTTTAAATCACATAACATGTTTCATGAGAAACATATACTCCCCTGTCTCAAAATAGATGACATGTTTAAATTTTTTTAGACACTAGATACATCCAAATTTAAACAAACTTAAGACATTTAATTAGAGACGAAGGGAGTATTATTTATTGAATTTTTACAGTTTAATTTGTTTCTTTTTATTCGCCGGTTGCACTTCAAATAAGTAGTTTATAAGGGAGACAATTTTTATTTTGTGGGACCATAATGTCAGTGAGCTTTTGGACCAGTTATCTCAAAAATCGGGGAGAAGCCATAGCGCTATCACCTCGCTATACAGGTGTTCGGCCAAGAGAATAGAGAAAGGAGCGAAATGGAAAGGAGGAAGAGGAAGAGCGGATGGGCGGAGACGGCGATGGACGCATGTCTTTATACATTCTGAGATTTTTTTTATCAAAACAGTTTTTATGCCTCATGCTATTTCTAGATACTATTCAAATTTTGGATTGTTAGCTTCATGTCCAAATAATTTATTGGGCTGGAAATACGATGCATGAAGCTCAACGATAACATACGGTAGAAAAGCATGAAAATAGAAGCCTGCTTAAAACTAGCTAGCAAACAAAGCCACTCAAACACAACGGCGGAACAACCAGAGGTCCAACATACACGCACCAGTTTCGTCCGTACATAAAAAACCTAGACACACTGGCCGTGGGATAACGGGAATTTAGTACGGTTGATCCTACATGTATTAGGTCGACTGAGAACTAACTAAGTCTCGACCTAGCCATTCAAAAAAAAAAACTAGACACACTGGCAGTGGGATAACGGGAATTTAGTACGGTTGGTCCTACATGTATTAGGTTGACTGAGAACTAACTAAGTCTCAGTCGCCTGAGACCTAGCCATTTCAAAAAAAAAAACTAGATACACTGGCAGCAGTGGGATAACGGAATTTAGTACGGTTGATCCTATATGTATTAGGTTGACTGAGAACTAACTAAGTCTCAGTCGCCTGAGACCTAGCCATTCCAAAAAAAAAACTAAACACACTGGCCGTGGGATAACGGAAATTTAGTACGGTTAATCCTACATGTATTAGGTTGACTGAGAACTAACTAATTTTCAGTCGCCTGAGACCTAGCCATTTCCCAAAAAAAGAAATTACGAGTTGGGTTGCAAGTAAGGTTGGATGACACCACTTGACCGAAAAACTTATTTCTGAGTCGGACTTAGAATTAATAAACGAACCAAAGAATAAAAAAATGCTTAAAACATTCTACTTTTTACATGGTCAATACATACGTTGAGAAAGTTTCGTATGTGGGCAACGCCCATCCAGTTGTTTCTTTTCTCCCCACTCTTCTTCTCTCTTTTGTTCTGAATTCCGCGTTGGTCGTCGTCGTCAGAAGGCGTTTCCTCCTTATACTCGCCGCCGGTGGCATTGACGCAGAATCGAAGCTCACCGATGCCTTCAATACTGATTGTATGGATTTCCCCCATATGCGCGTCAAAAGAGCATTCCAGATGGCCTTGGACAGGTGTGGCTGTACTGGTACCCTCGTGAACGAGAGTCGTTGTATGCAGGCTTACCTTTATCTCGAGCGGTAAGCCAAGGGGCATCGCGATTACAGATCGTGCCAGTGGAATATGGATGGAGCCAGCGGAGGGAGCCACCAGCTTCTCCTCCTCTTCACGGTTAAATAGTAGTACGCTCGCTCTGTCGTCGTGCAAGAGCGGCATGCTCGCGGTGATTTCACCATGGATGTGGGTGATGCCGCCAGTTGCTGTGCCTCGGGAGAGAAGAAGATCGGCCTGCACAGTGGCCTCGACGGCGTTGCTTAGCACCCCGTAGGTCACCTCTACGGTGCCGCAGAGGCTACCACCGGTGATTCTAGACTGGACCACAGAATTGGACTCGTCGAGGGTGCACTGCAACTCCCAGAGCTTGTCACTGTCAACATGGATATATTCGTCGGACTCGGATTCACAGGGAGCAACTTTAATGGCGAAGCTCCCGCCATCGGCTGAGATGGCCTTGTATGGTCCGGTGAGTACCAAATCAGTGAAATCCTGAGTAACACGAACAACAGCATATTTAAGTACTCCGCAGCCAGTAGACGATGAAAATTATAGCTGTGAACGTAAAGTAATCCACGATCCAAAATATAATATACCTTGGCAATGTGAATATCCCCGGAAGGTCTCTTGTATATGATCTGGCCGCTTCTCCCGTCGAAGACGGCTACGGTGCCGACGACAGGGAAGTTGGCACGCACGGAGAACACCTCCACCAGGGGTCGGCCCCTACGCGCAGGCGGCGGCGACGATTGTTGCTCCTGGGGTTGTTGGCGATCTCCTGCAGACGGCGGTAGCTGCTGATATTGGCTGGGGCCCGCACCCGGCGGTGGCTGCAGGTGAGGTTTGCCACCAGGGCTCCCCGGCGGGGGCTGGGGCTGGCTGTACTGTCCTGCGGCTGTTGCAGCCGGCCGGCGCGGGTTAAGCACAAGGTGAACTATAGGGAGTACGTGTGACCGGGCTGTGATCCCGATGCCGCCCAGATTCGAGTGCGGCTTCCTGTCCCACCCTATGAGAAACCGCGACATGTTACCCCAGTTCAACAGGTGCCCCACCTGCCGCTGGTTCATGGCGCCCGTGCTGTGCTGCCAGCCGGTCCTCACCGTGTTGCAGTGCGAGATCATCCGTGCGGACTCGCAGACGATGACTATCAGGCCCGCCAACGCCCTCCCCATCTCATTCTCGCCGCCGCCGCCGACTCCACCGTACCCCGACAGGACACGGACGGCCTCCTTGGCGAACATCTTCCCCAGCCTCACGTGCCAGTTCCCCAGCCGCAGCCGCACCAGGTTCATGGCGCCACCGCGACCCAGCAGCTCGCCGTAGCTCTCGCCGCACTCCAGGAAGGTGGAGCCCGGGATCAGGCGCTCGCTGCGCGAGGCGAATCCGAACTCGTACCACGGCCCGTTTCTCGGCCTAAACCCGACAAGGTACAGGGTGTCGTCCCGGATCGCGAGCGTGGTCTCGTGGTTGCCGCTGACCAGCCTGACGTGCACCCACCTCGCCGGGTATCCGGGACGGAACTCTGCGAGCAAGGGGCGGCCGCGGTACGAAGCCTGGTGTGGGTGGACGGCGAGCTGCGCACGGAGGTTCCTGATGAAGGCCATGTAGTCTCCCGTGTTGACGTCGAACTCGAGATACACGATTTCAGGATCAGGGTGCTGCGCAGGTGCTGCCTCCATCTCCAATCTCCTTTCTTGATCTGCTATCAGCTGGATCCGATCCTGCAGTTCAAACTCAATCGTCATCCCTTATTCATCTACTCCTACTTAAGTAGTAGTATGTGTGAAACTACATCCTATTGTGTGTTTTTAATGTAAGGAAACAAAGCTGTTAATTAATAAGCACATACTGTATATATTAGTCATGAAAGTAATATCCTGTATACCTGATGAGCTGCGATTAACACTTAAAGCTGACGTGTACGATGAGAAGAATTTGGGTGAACACCTAAATGGCTAGCTAGGCCTAATCGGTCTTGTGGTCAAAACTCTGCGGTAGCTAGGAGCAAGTATATATACATGGCACAGGGAGGCCATGGGATCACACACCTTCTCCGGTCAACCTTTCACACGCTTATCCCTGATCATTTTAATTTATGTACACCCTTCCAAATGATGACGTCTACACGGGATTGAAAACAGAGTGTCACATACGGAACTGCAGTATGTTGGGTTTTAGCCGAGATGAATCAAACACATAAACGTACTGCAATGTTAAATTGAACTAGGTTTTCGATCTATGCCCTTGCTATTAGTCTGTGTCGTTATCTGATCATAAGCTATGCAGTCAGGCTTGTAATAAACAACTGAAACGGGATACTAAAGACGAAGTACTCTCTCTATTTCAAAATATAAGATGTTTTAGATTTGTAAAGATAATATATCTAAACACCTTTTTTTAGTGTGTAGATTAATAGTAAACCTCTCCGAACATATGCACTAAAAGACTTTTAGATACATTATTTTTCTAAAGCTAAAACATCTTTTTTGGAAAGGAGCATATATTAATATCATAAGATACCAATTACACCCAACAACGCATTGCCCTAGCGGCCATACGGATGGACGCAGCACAAAAAATTATAAAAAAACTCGCTACAGTGACCCATTCGTTGAAACAGCGGTACTACCACCACCAAGACAGCACCAAAAGTCCAACTTCTCCAAAAGTGACTCATGACCCACAAGTATAGGGGATCGCAACAGTCTTCGCGGGTAGTATTACCCAATTTATTGATTCGACACAAGGGGAGCCAAAAAATACTTGCAAGCCTTAACAATTGAGTTGTCAATTTAGCTGTACCTGAAAATAGTTCTTGCTCACAGAAGTTTATCAGTAGCAACAGTTTGTAGTAGCAACAATAACAGTGAAACAGGAGCAATAGTAACAGTAACGGTAACAGCGGGATTCGAGTGCGGTAGGCATATGGATGGATGGACGGGCGTTGCATGGACGAGTCTAAATATGTAACTTCAAGATCTAGGGCATTATAGATAAATAAGAATAAGCATCCAAGTATTAAACAATCCTAGGCATGTGCTCCAAATATAGTGATACGTGCTCGCAATGAGAACTTGCACATCATCTTCTGTCCAGCCAGCCTGTGGCAGCGGGGCCTCTAGGGAACTACTGGCAATTAAGGTGCTCCTTTTAATAGAGCACCGGAGCAAAGCATTAACACTCCATGAACACATGTGATCCTCACACCACAGCCATCCCCTCCGGTTATCCCAATTATTGTCACTTTGGGGCCTTTGGATCCGGACAATGATATGTGTACACAACTTGCAGATAATATCATAAATAATACTATCATAATGATTCAAAAATAAGTTCAGATCTAAGATCATGGCACTCGGGCCCTAGTGACAAGCATTAAGCACAACAAGTTACAACAAAGTCAAATAGCACTAATAGAGATACTAGGCACTATGCCCCTAACATATCTTATTCGATTACATGATAGAACTCATCCAATCCCTACCATCCCCAAGCCTACAGCGGGGGATTACTCACTCATGGATGAGGGAAACATCGGTGGTTGATGGAGATGCGTTGGTGATGACGATGGCGATGATCCTCTCCAAATTCCCCATCCCGGCAGGGTGCCAGAACGGAGTTTCTGGATCCGAATCTTGGTTTCTGGTGGTGGTGGCGGAGCGGAACTCTTTCTGGAAAACTATCGAACCCCCCTCTGTTTTTAGGTCAGAAGGCAACTTATAGGCACAGAGGGAGACCGAGGGGGTGCCTGGGTGGCTACACCCCCTAGGTGCTGCCAGAGGTGGGCCCGCGCCTGACAGGGGTGTGGGCCCCCAGGCCCTTCTCCGTCTCGTGCTCTGGCTCCATGGATCTTCTAGTGAAATATAATTTTTGGCATATTTTTCAGGATTTTTCCTGATAGTTGATTTTCTGCACAAAAACTAGACACCAAGGTAATTCTGCTGAAAACAGCGTCAGTCCATGTTAGTTGTATCCAAATCACACAAGTTTAGATGAGAAACAATAGCAAAAGTGTTCGGGAAAGTAGATACGTTTTGGATGTATTAACTCCACCCAAGCTTAGCTTATTGCTTGTCCTCAAGCAATTCAGTTGAAAACTGAGTGCGATAAAAGAACTTTCACGAACACATTTGCTTCATATGATGTATATATTCTCAGCATAGGAGTAGATGCTTAAACCATTCATAATAAGAAGTATGCAACTAAGTCTAATCAATAGTCATTGCAATCTATGAAGAGAAACCAACTCAATAATAATAAGTAGCATGAAACATAAACATAAGCAACATTACAATGCTCATAGTAAGGTATGATAGAGTGGTATCTCGCTTGCCTTTGTTTATAGAGCACAATATAAATGCCAAGGCACCTCTGAAGTTCAAGTGAAGACTAGAAGTAAAGATATTAGAGATACAAGCATCAAAGTCATGGCATAATTAACCAAGTTTTGGAACAAACACAAGAATTACAACTATGCTCTCAAGAAGGTGCTCATAGAATAAATGGTGACTCAACAAGGGAGTGAAAACGGTTTTGAAAAGTTTGAAAGGCTTCCAAATGCTGAAAGGAGGGTACTCATTAGCTTTGAGCTCTCATTGCCCCTATCATAGGCATCTTCATATGGTTAAGGTGAAAGTGAGGTCCAGTATGAGTTATATGCTTGTCAGACCATAAACTGGAAATCCCAAGTCCCTTGAGTACGAGGGCCGCACCGCATGCTACTCAACTTTGGTTACCTGTAAGTTCTTGTCATTGTAATTATATGTATATCATAGAGAACCGCCAACGGGGTAACCCTTGCACATGATACATGAGCGACCCCGTGATCAAAATGACAAGGCAAGCAGACAATGAGCATCTCAGTGATCTTTTTATTTACTATGTGCATAGCTTTTTATTGAGGATGCTTCATAAATTCTCATTATGGTAATGCTGCAAGTTTCCACCATGCTTAGGCATGGCTTAGTCTAGCGTCCCAGGCGTTTCTCTAACACAATGTATAGACTCCATGAACTCACAAGCTCCCCTTTTATTTCACACCAACAATATCCGCAAACAAAAGAGCAAAGTATCAACTGGATAGGATATCCAAAAAGTGTTGAAAGCGTTCCCCGTGATAGCACGGTTCTGCTGACTCCCAGCATATAATTTGCAAGCATATAACTTTCATGGACAAGTCACAATGGTTCAGGATTATTAAGTGCAAGGAATAAAGTGTGCCATCAAGTTCGTGAGAGCTTTACTAACTAACTTTCTCAAAACAGGCAAACATTTTATTTGCAAGAAAACACGGCATATAGAATATGCACTGAAATAGCAAATGATGCTAATAGGTAGGTATGATGGACACAGTGGCAATATCGGTTTTAGGGAGTTGGAAGCACAGGAAGAGATCATACTCAATGCAAGTGAAGGCTAGCAATAGAGAGAGAGCGACAAACGAGAGAGCAATAATTGTCATAATCATGCTTGCAACAAAACATGACTAACTATGGCATGAAAGTGATACTAGAACTCTGAGGCAAAATAAATCATCGAGGCTTAGTGACTGTTGTTTAGTCATATGCATGCGTGAGCATGTGCCAAGTCGATTCACATGAAACTTCCAGAGGAGGATACCACAATATCATACCAAAATATGAATAAAACAATGCAAGCAAACATTCATATGACATGCTACAAACTATTAGCAAGCAGGAGCTAATCATAGACAAGCAAGAACTACTAAGCATCCATTAGTAGCATACACCTTACAGGAACATGCTAAGCATACTCACAATGATGAGTATATGTACAAAAATGAAACAAATAGAGTTTGTTACCAGCCTCTTACCACTCCTCAAGTTGTCTTAATCATTATTATTGCCCTTCACTTGTGTGACTCGAATAATAACATGAAACCAAAATCCACTAAGGATGGCTGAATCCTGCAAAGAACTCACAAAACCAGAGAACAACAACAAATATTTTTGGTGTTTTTGATTTTTTTAAAGCAAGCAAACAAAGCAAAAACAAAAAAAAGCAAAATAGAACCAAAAACAAAAACTAAGACGCTCCAAGAACAACACAAATGTACATGAAACAATAAAAACAAAGTGTCTAGAAAGACCTGAGATTTTTATTGATGAAGAAGGGGATACCTTGGGCACCCCCAAGCTTTGACGCTTGTACCTCTTGAATATTTCTTGGGGTGACACGGGGTGGCTCCCCCAAGCTTGAGCTTTTGTCCATTCTTCATCTCATTACATCATCCTCTCTCTACACCTAAATATTTTTCCTTCATACAAAAATTCACACAATCTTCATTAGCAACATTACTGTATTCAAAAGATAATAGACCCTTAGGCTTAGCTTTAGAACAGAAAAACTTTTCACTAAAAACACAAGATACTGTAACAACTACTTCAAAAAAGCTCAATTCCCCAAAAGAGAACTCAAAAAGGAATCAATAAGAAGCAAATGCAAATAATGGGAGAAATCTGTCAAAATAAACCAGCAGGTAGAAACCGATTTTTTTCTAAAATCTTCTGTTGCTCAAATCAAAAAGTGTTGAACTAACAAAAGTTAGCTAACATACTGGGGGATTTATTCATAAATTTTCAGCTCAATCCGACTTACAGAGACTCCTCACGAATTTTTATGGTGGAGGACAGAAATCTGTTTCAGAACAGCAACTCCCCAAATCTTACTTCCCTCTTATTAGAGGTCATTCTTGGCACAAAAAGCAAACAAAAAGGATAAGGAGAGGTCATTGCTGAAGTAATAATTTCCAAGACCCAAGTAAACTCTTGGGTTATCTCCCAACAAGTACGTTTCTTTAACGCCTTTAAGTTAGGCACGACGAAAAGCAAGGATTGGAAAGGAGAAAAATAAAAGTGAGCAAGTATAACCACTGTGAAAATATTGTTTTGTTCATTAAAATCCTTTTGTCAACAAGGTTTATCAAGTCTTGTTACCAAAACAATCTTATATGAAACAAAACTTTGCATTCCACAAGGTGATTATGTTACCTCATACTTGATAGCAATGGTCCCAATCATAATAGTTTCAAAATTTTCTTGTGGAATAGGACAATACATTTCTCCAACCTTGATGCTCTCAATATTTTCAATGGAATTCAGGCAATAGCTTTTAGCAACCTTCTTGGGGAAATAGACAGTATGATCTTTGCCATTAATATTGAATGATACTTTCCCTTGATTGCAATTAATAACAGCACCTGCAGTATTAAGAAAAGGTCTCCCAAGAATAATAGACATATTATCATCTTCAGGCATTTCAAGCACAACAAAATCAGTTAAAATCAAGCAATTATGAGCCACTTGAACAGGAACATCCTCACATATACCAACAAGAATAGTAGTTGACTTATCAGCCATTTGCAAAGATATATTAGTTGGTATCAACTTTTCTAGCTGGAGTCTCTTATGGAGAGAAAAAGGCATAACACTAACTCCAGCTTCCAAATCACATAAAGCAGTTCTAACATAATTATTCTTAATAGAGCAAGGAGTAGTTGGTATACCGGATCACCAAGTTTCTTTGGAACCTTACCATTGAAGGAATAATTAGCAAGCAAAGTAGAAATCTCCTCATTAGGAATGTTCCTTTTATTAGAGACAATGTCCTTCATATACTTTGAATAAGGAGGCAACTTAATAGCATCAGTCAAAGGAATTTGCAAAAATAAAGGTTTCATCCACTCACAAATCTTGTTGTAGTGTTCTTCCTCCTTCGACTTGTGTTTCTTTCCTAGAAAAGGCATAGGTTTCTACACCCAAGGTTCTCTCTATTTACCATGTTTATTATCAATAAAATCTTCCTTAGTGTACCTAGTGTTCTTAGTGTGCTTCTCAGGTTCTTCCCCACCTTCCTCCTTATCAGGAGACTCATTTTTATCATTACCACTCTCGGTTTCAGCATTAGAGACAAATATACTATTAGGATCTATAGCAGGTTCAAGGGGTTCCTCAACTACCTTATGTTTCTTTTTCTTTCTCTTACGAGGACTACCACTACTTTCACCTTGTTGAGAATCCTGCTCAATTCTTTTAGGGTGTCCTTCAGGATATAAAGGATCTTGAGTAGCTATACCACTCCTAGTTCTAATTCCATAAGCATGTTTATCTCCCGAGGCATTAACTAGCATATCCTTTTGTACCTTAGCAAGTTGATCAAGTTGGGTTTGAACCATTTGAAAGTGTTTACAAAGCATTTTAATATCATTAGAAGTTCTTTCCACAATATCTTTCAACTCATTGATAGCTCTAGAGTTTTCCAATAAATTATTCTGAACTTGTTTATTAAAATTACCTTGTTTAACAATAAAAATGTCAAGTTCCTCTAAGCATTGATCATGAGGCTTACCATAAGGAATATCACCTTCATCAAAGTGTTGGAGAGAGTGTACCTCAATAGTAGATGAGTGGGGAATTGGCTTACATAATTCTTCTATAAGAGGTAGATTCTTCACATCTTCAGCTCTAATACCTTTCTCCTTTAGACATTTCTTAGCTTCTTTCATCACTTCATCATTTAATGCAATAACTCCCCTCTTCTTTGGTGTTGGTGTTGGAACTGGTTCAGAAACATCTGGTTCAGGAATAATAGTCTCAGGTGTATTTAGCTCAGTTGAAGTCCAATCATCATAATTATTGCTTATCTTAGCCATTAATTCTTTAGCATCTCTAGGAGTTCTTTTCCTGGAAACACAATCAGCAAAGCTATTTAGGTATGTCCTAGAATCATCAGTTAGTCCATTATAATAAATATCAAGAAGCTCATTCTTAGGCAATGGACATCCAGGATGTGCATGAATCAAGGCACAGAACCTTGTCCGTGACTCAGACAATTTCTCTTCTTCTCCCTATTTAAAATTAAAAAGTCTCTGCAAAGGAGCATGTCTAGAACTGGGAAGAAAATATTTCTGAAAGAAAGAAGCAATCAAGCAATCAGGGCTATCAATGGAACCAGGAGGTAATCTATTAAACCAAACCCTAGCTTCTCCTTTTAGTGAAAAGGGGAAGATCTTAGTAACAAAGTACTTGCGCATCTTAAAATCATTAGAGAATAAAGCACTCATAGTAGAAAGCTCATTCATATGAGCCACAACACTCTCATTTTTAGTCCCATAGAAAGGTTCTTTCTCAATAATATCTAAATAGGACAAATCAAGGGAGAAATCATAATCTTTATCTTTAGTATCTATGGTAGAGGTGGCAAACTTAGGATCAGAGGACAGTTTAGGCATAATAGTACGTCTAACAAGGAGACTCTTAATAGCACTAGTACCATGTGTGTTTCGGCACTCTTCAACAAATTCATTAGTGAACTCAATGTAACCATCATTAATATCATAACTCTCACTAGACTCAAGTGAGATAACAGGTGTAACAGTGTCTTCACTAGGAGTTATGGTATTTCCTAGACTAGCCATAGTAGCATCTAGGAAAGGAACTAATGAACCACTCGCATCAAGCACAGTAGAAGTAACATCATGAGCATCAAAAGCAGTTTCAGACTCAGCAGTAGTAGAAGTGCGTGTAGCACGTTGTGACACCCCCGAGATTAGGGCTAAACAAATCCCAGACCTCCGTCTTACATAAGCTTAACCTTGAGCTCGAGAATATCCAGTGAAGAATCGGTAACACAATAGTGACTGTACGACACAAAATTTATTATAGCAAGCTCATAACTAAGCAGAGAACCAAATTATTACAAGCAGAGGTCACTGAACACAAACATCAAACAAAGGAAGGCAAATTATGCTATTAAGTATAGCAAACTTAACAAATGGCCTAAGAGGCCTGAAGCATAACGATGACGTCCCAGCCCATAGATTCTAGGCTGCCGGCCGGGAACCCCAAGCTACTCGTCGATGTCGATGTAGTACCAAACTGATCTTTAGGGGAACACTTACTCTGCCAAAAGTATCAACAAAGCAAGGGTGAGTACAGGGTGTACTCCGTAGGACTTCTGGCTGGTGGAGTTGTTTTCCATAAAGCCATCTTTGTTTATAAAACAAGAGAGAGAGAGAGAAGAATCTCATCTAATCAGAGTATTTTAAAAGGGGATAAGAGAGCAACATCTCCAAAATATTGATCATCATCTTTTGATATCCACCAAGTCATCATCATCTCAACCCTAACTAGGATCACCCCCTGGTACCCATGAGGAAGCATCCTTAAACACACGTTAATCTGCCAAGTTTTATGATTAGGTTATAGTTCTCTATGATCTTAGAATCTGGTCACCAAGCGTTCATAACCGTGAAAACGGCTTTTCGAAAAGATTTAACCCTGTAGGGGTGTACAACTTTACCCACACGTACCAACCAACTCTTAATGCCAAGCTATTAGCCCTCTTCCTTGGAAGGCTGGAGAGGGTGGTTGGCCACGACCTTTACCTTGCTTTCACCAAGACCATGAGTCACGCAAAAAGTATGGTTCCGCCGTAACGGGTCAAATCCTGAAGCCGGTACTTAAAGATGTGAGGCGAAGTTGGTTTACCATGGACGCCATCAACCCCAAGCAACCCGGTCCATGCTTCCCTACCTGTTATGAATGCACCTCTTTCACCCGGCAAATCTTTCAAAAGGTTTTCAATGCGTATGCCGAATGGAATGCCCGAACTATGTGACTCATGGAATCTACTAGGCAAGTTAATCAGGTGAGGGGTTCCCAAGCCCCGTGTGGTTGTACGCTCATCTCGGTTCCAAAGGCAAGAACTCAGTTCCTAGTGGTGGCGAGCATGGGTCTAGAAAAACCACATCCCACCGTGGACTCCCATACAAGCCTTAGCAAGTTTAATATCATATCACTGATCTCATCTCATCACGTTCTCCAATCATACTATATTCTCTGCATCTGATACATCATCTGGCTGGACCAGACTCAACAGCTATGCATGGCTAAGCAGGACACAGATATAAGCTCTAGCAATGCACACAAGCCAAACCTAGTTATGCTAGGAGTAGTGGACCAGGTAATATAAGCTCAAAGGGAGTATGCAACAGATAGGATACTCTATCTATCGATAAAAGACCACAGTAGAATCGTATGCATTATGGCAGGAATTGAAATGCTTTCGAAACCATAGGATTATATCATGGTGGGGCTATGCTTGCCTTTGTCTATCAATGGCAGATAAATAGATCTTCGGAAGCCTTGTACTTGACTTGGTTAAAGTTGATCAAGTATTGTTCTTAGATCTTCGAACTTCGATGGTGTTGACCTCGGTCTTTGATCTTGATCTCGATATCGTATTCTACGGGGAAGAACCAAACACCGGAAATAAAGGGAAAACAATCAACACATGGCATCGATGCAATGCTCAAACAAGAATGATGATATGACAAGTTAATTTGCATTGAATTGAAACCATAAAGCATGCTCGACAATTTAATCGGGGTTCCGAGGGGTGAAAATCCTAATTCGGAGAAACTCCGGAATCACCTGTGAGGGGTTACTATGTTGTTCTAATTAAACTTGCTATTAAAGTTGTTGAACAATGCATGGTTATAGCTTATATAGGTAGCTCTCATTTTTCTGAACATTTTGATATATTATTTGTATTTTTCTGATTTATAAATAATTACTTATTGAATTTACAAGTTTTATTCATTTTCTGAAATTATTTAAACCATATTAATACTCTTTTCTGAAAATATAAGAAACTAGACAAACTTTTACACCAGGGCACAGCTAGCCAGAGAGACTGACTGAGTGGCCCCAGTGCCAACTCAACCTCCATGTGGACAGAGCGGTCCCACGGCTTGACTGCGTGCTGCTGACGTCATCTCAACCCTAACCCTAATCTATTTTCACCACGGCAGAGGCTAGCCGTAGTGGTTGACCAGTGGGACCCGGGCCACCTCAGAGCCACCTCAGCGCCACGTCGCCTCGCCGGGGAACACTGCAGACGTCGGCAGAGGACGACGCTAGCGAGCAAGCTAGGATGCGTGGTTGCGTGCATTCAACGCAGGCGACCGCGAGGAGCAGAAAGGTGGCGGCGCCGCTCTATTTGAGTCACCGGAAAAGCTGTGGCGGCGAGGTCCTGCGGCGGCGCACGGCGGAGCATGGCGCAGGGAAAAACCAGGAAGCGAGAGAGAGTATGGAGGGCACTGGGAGGTGCAGTAGCTCACCAGGAGTGCGACTGTGAGGTCGGAAGGGCGTGGCGTGGCCGGAATCGATGGCGACGGCGACGGCCGTTGACAGGGAAGGAGGTACCGATTGCAGCGTTAGGGACGGCTCCGGCTTCCGCGAGTCAGGCAGAAGAAAGAGTCGAGCACGGCGGTCCCGTAGGCATGCTCAAATGGACGAGGGGTGGTCGGAGACGACGGCGACAGACGGCTCCGGTGACGGCTAGGGTTCAGCCAAGGGAGAAAAATAGAGAGGGGGAGGTCGCTGGGGAGAGGGGAAGTGTATGAGGTCGAGAGAGAGGGCCGCGGTTCTTCTTATCCATCTGCTGGAGCTCGGCGGTGGCGGGAATCGCGGCGGAGAAGATCGCCGGCGACGCCGGCGATAGAGAGTTGTGTGCCTGGCTGGAGGAAGACGACGGAGGGGAAGGGTGAAGTGGTACGGGCCGGCTTGGGCTGTAGACGGGCCAAGGTGGGCTGCAGGGAGTTGCGCTAAGTGGCGGGGAGGAGAGGGAAAGGAGATGGGCTGTAACACCCTCAGAATCGGCCCTATGTAAGTTTCAGCGATCCCCGCCAAACCCGCATAGAAACGATTCAAAGGTACCCACCAGGCACTTTCCTGCGGGTGAAAAACGAAGTAATATCATTACACAATAGTCCGCGAAGGAACCCACAGAACAGTTATATACAACAGCGACTCAAAGAGTCAAGAATACAGATATACAATACAAATATCCAAATCACCTTCAAAACGATACAGCGTCCGAGTACGGACAAGATGCAAATTGAGCTAAGAGCCCTGAAGAATAACCAATGGCGTCCATAACCCTGCCCAGGCCAAGCCAGAAGGGTAACCCTGCTAACGACGTCGATCTCAAAACCTGCTTAAACAAAAGGGGTGCCGACAAAGGGCAATGGAAAAAGAGAGTGGTCAGTATTAAGGCCAGTACACGGCGAGACTAGAATTCGACGGTCCTCGCCTACATAGGTATGGTGGACTGAAGCGGCAGCGCAGCATGCACTAAACAACCTATAGAGACTCAATACAACTGGCGGCTATTAGATAGAGATAAGAAAGACCTATTCGGATCCAACCTTTAACTATCACCAAGCATACACATCCTGGAATTTCCCCCTCGAGACCAAACGAGGAAGTCAACCGAGGAAATCACTCAGTTGGCAATTTTTATTCATTCCGTTATAGTTGCGGCAATTATTAGTCAAATATAGATAGCATGAGTCATCCTGATATAATAAGCAGTGGGCAGTTTTAGTTAACGATTCCGTTGTAGTTGTAGTGCTTACTAGTCAGATACATATAGCATGAGGCATCCCAAAACCCAGCAGTTGTTGGTACTTTTATTTAGCCATTCCGTCGTAGTTGCAATACTTACTAGTCAGATACAATGGTAACAGGTGACAACCCAAACCAGCAATTGTTGGCACTTTTATTTAGCCATTCCATTATAGTGAAGCTGATTACTAGTCATTATAAAGTCAAATTTATAGCACTACTTTAGTTATACTTGTCTATGATCAAGATACTGTGCTCCAAGTCGTCCATAACCACGGACACGGCTTTCAGAAAGTTTTACCCTGCAGGGGGGCACAAATAGCAACACACACATGATCAACCTCGGGAAAAACCAAATAAAAACCCAACGAGGCATCACGACAGAGCAATTGCAAGATTCATATAAATTTCAGGGGGCCACCCCACCAAGCTACCCGCGACGAAGTTGGCCGGCTCCGAGACGGACCCAGAGGTTTGTGTCGACGGCTGTAAACGACTGGGAACCCGAAAGTGTGACTAGGCTTGTCGATACCGCATAAACGTATCACAATTCCTAAACAGTACAAGCGCTCCACGCGCAATCGTAAATAAAGCAGTAAAGCATGGCATAAGTACAGGATATTAATAAAGCCCCAAACTACTTTGTGGCCCCAAGATATAAATATGACTCAAGCTCTGGCTAGGGGGATTCATGGTCCCACATGCGGATAGTGCGAATATTCAAAGAACAGGTATCAAGTACTCGGGGTCCTACGGGACACAAGTGGACGGTTAAAAACCAAATAACATCTATTGCCCACCTGTGCCTCTGCATTATTTACTTACTTCAATTTTAGTTGTTAAGCGGTAAATAAAGTCATGATCAACTCCAACATAAAGCATACGGCAGTCTTCCAACAACTGTGGTACTTGACGACACGCAACAGCACTTGAGCAAGCAACTACGACACGCAAGGCCGACTATCTATCAAACAACAGGTAATAGGATGTGTCCAAGGCAATATAAGGCTGCAAGGGATATCACGGGTACGAAAACTAGAGCATCACGACACAGATAGCAATAGATCAACAGGAGGAAATAAAGACTAGAAAGATAAAATAGGTAGAAAGGGGGAGAATGCTCGCCTGAAAAACACTGCCGAAGATTCAACCGAAGATCGGGACAAAGCTCGCATCAACTCCTCGGCCTAATCCGTGAAGAAGCAAAGCACTAGAACAAACACCGGATGCACTATTTAATACTACGGCAAAAGATCGGGCATGATGCATGTATGATGTATGACATGGCAAAGATGCGATGCAATTAGGCCATATTAGGCGGAACCGGGGTCCCGTCAATTAATTATTAAGTTCTATTTGTTTAGCTACCCTGCAATTTAAATGTTGTCTTAACATGGCAAATTATATCACCAGTTCGCTACACAAATTTAAATATGGCCAATATAAGACTAGATTTCCCGCATATGGTCTCCATATTTAATTATAAGGTGAATCGGCATAAGGCCCCCAAACCACACCAATATGCATGCGAGTATGACAATTAAATATGCAACAATTTATATAGTTGGCAATTTATAAAATAGGGGCTCAGAAAAGGTCACACATCTCGGATAGAAGATCTTGGGGCTCGGAGGGGTTCGGGTTCGGTCTCGCCGGGGTCGGTCTTCGATTTACATGTGGAAGAACTTGGCGTCTTCGAGTTTGGGACGGAGACCTTAGCGTTCCGTGTAGAAGATCTTGTTGTCGGTTCACTGTGGGTTGGTGTTGTGGTTCCGGTTTCGGACTCTCTTGGTTCTGCCATGGATGGTGTTGGAGTTCACCATGCACGACCGAAGTCGATGTTGACCAAGTGATCTTATCGGGCCGTCTCGATGGCATCACCAACTCAACCTATGGTCGCGCAAGCACAACATCAACACCACTTCACATCACTAGCAACACACCAGCGGGGTTCCAAAGCAAAAACAAACAGGAACGGACGCCAAGCATGTGTCCAGGGAGAGGCTCTTGGAGAGGGGTGCGGGGTGCCGCCGCGCTTGAGCTGGAAAGCCAAGGCGACCACGACGACTGGCAGAAGAGGCCGCAGGCTTGGCGACAGGGGGATGAGGTTGCAAGGCGGCCGGAGGTCGACAGGGGCTCGGGAAGGACGGGGGAGCCAGCAAGCTGGGCGGCCACAGGGGACCTTTAAGCGACGGCCTTCAAGGCCAGCAGCCCGGCGAGGCCTCGCAAGGAGGAGGGGTGGTCGAGCGGTGCGTTGCAGAGAGGGGAGAGGTCGGTGGACCACAGACCAGCAGTGGGGGGCGAGGATCTGGCGAGGCGCGGCGTGGTGCTTGCGGCGGCTGGGAGGCGAGGCCACAGGGGCGGCGCGACTTGGGAGCTTGCCAGGGGAGAGACGGGGGCGGCCTTGCGGGACGGGGGAGGGGGAGCGAGGCCGAGAGGAGGGGCGGCGACACAGAGGAAGGCCGGCGGCAGCGGGCGATTGGGGAAGCGAGCGAGGCCGAGGGAGAGCGACGGAAGGGGCGAGCGAGGTGGGGTCTCCTGTGGCGGCGGCGGTAGGTGGAGAGCCAGGAGGTGACGGCGACTTTGAGGAGGAAGGCCGCGAGGAGGGGAACGGGTCGCGTGCGAGGCGAGGAACGAGGGAAGCGGGGCAGGTGGGTCTCGAGGTGGGGCCGGATGGTGGGCGCTGGCGGCGGGGTGTGGATCAGGGTGGCGGCTAGGGGGAGTAGGATAGGTGGGTGTCATCTAGGGTTAGGGTTAGGTTGGGATGGTAGGCTCCTGGCTGCTGGGCTTTGGGCCTGGCGGCTGGGGCCTCTCCAAAAAAAATAGTTTTACTTTTATATTTGTATAGTTTTATTCTAAACCTTTTGTAAATGATTTTTGGACAAAACAAAATATTTGGAAAAGACCGAGATTTCAATTTGAATTAAAGAAGGGGATAATTAGAAAACAATATAGACTTTAGAAAATTGTTTTGGCAATTAATATGCATGATGATGTCATGATGATGCACAAAGTATAAACAAAAACGATCTTCTAGTAGTGCTACATGGGCTAGGCCCAGTTGGGGTTTTAAACTGTTTTATTTCCTGAAATCCTTTTTCCTTTTTCTATTTTACATTTCCTGTTTGTGTTTTCCATATCAAATCTATTTTGGGTAATTTCAAAATTACCAGAAGGTTTACAAAACATATAAAATACTCAGGGGCCCTTCTATACAATTTGGGCTCCAATAATTTTGGTAGTTTTCAAAATCAAAACCATTTGAGTTGATTTCAAATTGAGAGGAAAGGATTAGGGTTTAGGGTTTTTCCTTAATTCTTAATGCATGCATTTTTAAGGTATGATGCTTATGATGCAAAACAAACCCTAATATAAGTTTAACTAAAAGTGGGGTGTTACAGCTTTATCCCCCTTACGAGAATCTCGATCCAAGATTCCAAAGGTAGGAAGAGAGACAGAGAGAGAAAGAAACAGGGCCACTCTAAAGATAAGAGGGAAAACACACTAAATGACACACAGAGTATCTCATGGTAAACTCATGGATGGAGTGTTTAGAAACAACTATGAGATGACGAACATGAAACACATCAAGGTAACAGAAGAAACAAGAGGAGAAGGTTTCAAATTGTTAGATAGATGGTCTTCATACGGATTGAGACCATGGAGCTTACAGAAGGGTTTAAGCTTCTGAAAAGGAAGGCTTCAACAGAATGAACATGACCAAAGACTTTGATAGGGAACCTCTACTAAAAATGTAAGTAGAGATTTTAGGTTGCAGAGATATGGATCAACAAAACCAAGCTGTTGAACTACTTTTGAAACAGAAGGGTCACTCTTTCATTTAACAGAAGGCTTAAGACATGAAGGTATTTTGGTGGAGAGGACTCATAAGAGTCACAAGGAACATGTAACGAGAGAAACTTTTGATTACTAGAATCATAGTCGCTCTTAAAACATGGCTGAGAAAGCGAAGGAAGCTCTTTATTCATCCAGGTTTATCATAATCCTTGCCAAAGATTATGATATCCCTTTACACCACCAAGTTGAATAGTTAAGAAGATTCCTGATGACACGAGAAGAAAGAAACTTCATTCTCAGACTTCAATTACTTGGCACAACAAAATGCTTGCCAATGTAAAAGGGTCTGGAGGATCGACCGAGAGACATTTAGCAACACTACTTTAAATGTTCTCCTCGATGTTCAAGAAAACAAACATTAGGTAAAGGTCGGACTTCGGATACAAAGGAAACCATAAGCACAACTCCTATAATTATTTACAGAAGAAGCCTCATGAAGAGTGGTTGTTATTGCTGACTTCAAGGAAATAGGACAATAGGTCTTTCCAGATAAGTGTGTCAACCATTACATCATTCTTGCCAGATTTACAAAGAGGCCTATGTCAAAACCTTGAGGAACACCAACCATCATATCTGCTTGAGATTCATATTTGGTTAGGTGAGATGATACTTCAGACTCAGCATGTCTGAATAGAAAATTTGCAATATTTACCACGAAGGTAAAGTTACTAGATTCTCAAGATGTGGACTACAGTGTAAAGCTCCAAAAGACTGAGCTAGATTTATAGACCCATGTATTCAGCAACTTGTCAAAAGACAACTGCATACCTATAAAGTACTATCAATAAAACACACATATATCCTTAAGGAACAAAGATAACTCTAGTCTAATCCACGACGACATCTTTCAGTGATTGCACGTGAACCAGAGAAGGTTACTTCTAACATCCAGAACACATACTTCGAGATGACACGAAGAAGGTTCTCGAAAGTTTCCAACATTAATGCCAAATGTTCCATATGAATCAAATCTAACATGGAGAAGATAAGTATGTCATCGATGGGCTCAACAAAAAACTTATCGAGACACTCCAAGAAGATAGACTCATACGTGGCATGAATAAAGCAGGAGTACTGGTCAGACCAAAGAACATGAAGATGTACTCAAGTGAAACATCACAAGTAGTAACAACATCGAGATAGTCCTTGGAACTGAGTTTGATTTGATGATAACCCAAATCAAATCAAAAGAATGGAAGATATCGTATCCACGAAGGAGACACTATCTTTCTTCAACGCGAACAAAACTAGACATCCCTTTACGAAGGAACAAAGTCGGGTAGAACTTTTGTCTTACAAATCTCCAAGTTGTTGTTTAAGCTCAACCAACTAGTTCAGGGGTATCCAGTACGGATCCTTGGAGAAAATAGCAGTTCAGAGAACTTGCTTGCTCAAGAACTTGACAACACGGTCATGTGGCAACATGGCGATACTTCTAGTAGACACCTAGAATATCATGAACCACCGATATGTCACTTTGTTCAAGAATAAACTTGCTTGGTAAGGCAAGAATACATAGCCTCAGAGCTTCGGCACATGCCTAACTCTTTGACTGAAGAGAGTACACCAGAATGACGGACTTGGAGAACAATCAAACTTCGCTTAGTGATGGGATTAACCAATAACGCTAAGAATGACACAAATGTCCTTCGAGTTCAAAACAATAATAGTTGCTAAGAATCTCATATGGCCACATAATTATGCACACGCATCACTCACGAGCGCGAAAGCTCGAGGGAGGGTGGTGTTGGAGATATGCCCTAGAGGTAATAATAAATGTAGTTATTATTATATATCTTTGTGTTTATGATAAATGTTTACATTCATGCTATAATAGTATTAACAAGGAAACCATTAATACTTGTGTGATTTGTAAACTTAATTTGAAGTCCCTAGTATGGCCTCTATACTTCACTAGCTTGTTGGTTGATTGATGATGTGGTTTTTTTGTCATGAACATTGAGATGTTATCAACAACAAGATCATATCGTTAGGAGAATGATATGGTGGACATACTCCTATAGACAAGCGTAGCATAAAGATCAAGTCATTTCAATAGTTCAATTGCTATATGCTTTCTGATACATAGTAACCTAATTCCTTCGACCATGAGATCATGCATATTGCCTTTACTGGATGGATGCTTTGATGTCATCAAACACCACACCGTAACAGGGTGGCTATAAAAGTGGCATTGGGTGTTCGGAAAGTATTGGTTGAAACACATGGATCAAGAGTGGGATTTGTCCATCCACATGACGGATAGATATTCTCTGGGCCCTCTCGGTGAAATGTCATCCAATTAGCTTGCAAGCATGTGACTTGGTCACAAGGGATCACATATCACGGGAACGAGAAAAGAGTACTTATCAGTAACGAGGTTGAACTAGGTATGCAGAGATACCGACGATCATGACCTCGGATAAGTAACATATCGTGAGACAAAGGGAAATTGGTATCGTATGTAAGTGGTTCATTCGATCGCAAAGTAATCGTAGAAATATGTGGGAGCCATATGAATTTCCAGATTCCTCTATTGGTTATTGTTCGGAGAAGTGTCTCGATCATGTCCGCATAATTCACGAACCGTAGGGAGACACACTTAAGGATTCGACGTTGTTTGAGTAGTTATGGTATTATGAGAAAGAGACCGAATGTTGTTCGGAGTCTCGGATGGGATCCGGGATATCACGAGGTGATCCGGAATGGTCCGGAGAATAAGATTCATATAAGGAAAGTCCCATTTCGGAGTTGGGGAATGGTTCCGGTGTTTTCATCGGGAACATTCTAGAAGGTCCCGGAATGTCCGGCACTCCGGGGGGGAAGGGGTACATGAATGTGTCATTGCAAGATGGAATGATTGCATCATGTACTAAGTGTTCTCGCTGTCCGAAATAAAGGGTTTATTTAATTCCTAAATTGGAAAAGTCAAACGGCTAGTTTGAAAGTCAAACTGCCAGTTTTGGAAAGTGGGAAGAGGAGGAGAAGAGGAGACCGACTTGGGGAAGGAGTCCCCAAGCCGGCGGCCAGCCCTAGGCCGAGTTGGGGAGGGACTCCCTCCCTCCCCTAGCGCGCCGGCCCTCCCACCTATAAAGGGAGGGGCAGGGCTCCCCTCTCTACACACACAAGTTCCTATCCTCTAAACTAGAAACTAGACCTAGACCCCGGTTTAGAGCTGTTTCGGTTTAGAGCCTTCTAATTGGTTTAGAGCCCTCTAATTGGTGTGTCTAATTACTAGACCACTAATAGCCTCTCTCATAAGCTCCACCATACTCGCACCGGCTTAAGGCGAAGCCCTGCGGGATCTCCCCTCTACCTCCGGTACCACGCCGTTGTGCTGCCGGAATCGCGAGGAGAGTACTACGACCTCCGCTGCCTGCTGGAACAAGGGAGAGGAAGGTCTTCGTCGAGTACCGAACGTGTGACCGACTGCGGGAGCGCTGCGGGAACGCGGCGCCGGAAGGATCGTCTACGCGATCTTGAGATCGGAAAGAGTACGACTACATCACCCACGAGAATCTGCTCTCGTTAAACACTTTGGAATCTTCGAGGGTGAGTTATTCCATCGACTCGTTGCTACAATCTAGTAGATAGATCTTGGCTTGTTTGTTTGTATGCGATAGAAAATTTTTGTTTTCCATGCTACGAACCCCTACAGTGGTATCAGAGCCGTGTCTATATGTAGATCTGTTGCACGAGTAGAACACAATGGTCATTGTGGGCGTTGATGCTTTTATTGTAGATTGCTTTTTGTGTACTTTGCATCTTGCGGTATGTTGGGATGAAGCGGCCCGGGCTAACCTTACATGACATCGTTCATGAGACTTGTTCCACGCTTGACATGCAACTCGTTTTGCATAAGTGGCTTTGCGGGTGCCTGTTTCTCCTAGCATAGTAAAGATCCAATTTACAACGGGTGATCAACAATGCTAGTATCAATGTTGTGGTTCTTGTTCGTAAGTTAGAACGACACTTATGGAAAGCCCCAAACCACGTAAAATATGCAAAGAAAGTAGAAGCGTCTAACTTTGTTTTGCAGGGGTGTGCAGTGATGTGATATGGCCATGATTGTGATTATATTTGATGTATGCAATGATCCTTATTGTAAGTTGGCAACCGGCAGGAGCCATATGGTTGTCTTTAATTTCTGTTAAGGCCTGCGTGTCTATTCAAAATAGTTGTAATAGTTGAAGTTGGCGGACGACAACCATGAAGAAGCGTCATTGACCTTGATGCTATGCCGGTGATGATGGAGATCATGTTCGTGCTTGAAGATGGAGATCGGAAGCACAAAGAAGAAAGGCCATATCATATCACATATTATGAATTGCATGTGATGTTAATCCTTTATGCATCTTGTATTGCTTAGTAGACGACGGTAGCATTATAAGATGATCCCTCATGCACATAAATTTCAAGTTCTAAAAGTGTTCACCCTTAGTATGCACCGTTGCCAAAGCTTGCTGCTTCGAAGCACCACGTGATGATCGGGTGTCTTTGATTCCGCGGGTGACTACAACGTAAGCAAGCCAGATTTGCTTATGCGGAAGCTAAGGTTTGATCTTGACGAGCCTAGCATGTACAGACATGGCCTCAGGAACACGGATCGCCGAAAGGCAAAGCATGAATCATATAGTAGATATGATGAACATGATGATTGTTCGCCATTAAAACTATATCAGCTCTCGTGATGATCGGTGTTGATGTAGTGGATTTGGTTCGTGTGATCACTAAAACAATGTGAGGGATGTTGTTTTGAGTGGGAGTTCACCTAGTTTAATTTCATTAATTAATTTGAACTCAATTTGTCATAAACTTAGTCTAAACTATTGCAAATATGTTGTAGATCAATGGCAGCCCCTACCATCAATTTTAATGCGTTCCTAGAGAAAGAAAAGTTGAAAAACAATGGAAGCAACTTCGCGGATTGGTTCCGCAATTTGAGGATTGTCCTCACAGCTGGTAATTTGACCTATGTGCTGGATGCACCGCTAGGTGACCCACCTGCAGCTGATGCTACCGATGAAGTAAAGAATGTTTACCTCGCTCGGAAGAATCAGTACTCCATAGTTCAGTGTGCTATCTTGTATGGTTTAGAATCGGAGCTTCAGAAAAGGTTTGAAGAGTCAGATCCATATGATATTGTCGAGGATCTCAAATTAATTTTTGAGACTCATGCGGCAATTGAAAGTTATGAAGCTTCTGAAAAGTTCTTTAACTGCAAGATGGAAGAGGGTAGCTCCGTCAGTGAGCATGTGCTTAAAATGTCTGGGCACGCAAATAAACTTCAAAGTTTGGGTATAGTGATTCCTAATACTTTGGGAGTTTACCGCATCCTCCAATCACTACCACCAAGTTACAAGAACTTTGTGATGAACTACAACATGCAGAACATGAACAAAGAGTTGCCAGAACTATTTGCTATGTTAAAATCTGCAGAAGTGGAGATCAAGAAAGAGCACCAAGTGTTGATGGTCAATAAGACCACCAAATTCAAGAAAGGCAAGTCTAAGCAGAAGGGACACTTCAAGAAGGGTGGTAAGAAAGTTACCACGCCGACGAAGAGGACCAAGGCTGGACCCAAGCCTGATACTGAGTGCTTTTACTGCAAGGGAGAAGGTCACTGGAAGCGGAATTGCCCAAGGTACTTGGCGGATTTGAAGAACGGCAACATCAAGAAGAAAGGTATATCTGATATACATGTTATTGATGTGTATCTCACTAGTACTCGTAGTAGTGCCTGGGTATTTGATACTGGTTCGGTTGCTCATATTTGTAACTCGAAACAGGAGCTGCAGAATAAACGGAAGCTAGTGAAGAACGAGGTGACGATGCGCGTGGGAAACGGATCAAAGGTTGATGTGATCGCGGTCGGCACACTACCTCTTCATCTACCATCGGGATTAGTTTTATACTTAAATAATTGTTATTTGGTGCCTGCGTTGAGCATGAACATTATATCGGGATCTTGTTTATTGCGAGACGGTTACTTGTTTAAATCCGAGAATAATGGTTGTTCGATTTATATGAGTAATATGTTTTATGCACATGCACCTTTGATAGATGGTCTATTCATATTGAATCTCGATAGTAGAAATACACATATTAATAACATTGAGGCTAAACGTTTGAAATCAAGCGATAATTTGACCTATATGTGGCACTGTCGTCTTGGTCACATTGGAGTGAAGCGTATGAAGAAACTCCATTCCGATGGACTTCTTGAATCACTTGATTTTGAATCACTTGAAAGATGCGAAGCATGTCTGATGGGTAAAATGACTAAGACTCCATTTTCTGGTATGATGGAGCGAGCTACAGACTTATTGGAAATCATACATACCGATGTGTGTGGTCCAATGAGTGTAGCATCGCGCAGTGGTTATCGTTATGTTCTTACCTTCACGGATGACTTGAGTAGATATGGGTATATCTATTTTATGAAACATAAGTCCGAAACTTTCGAGAAGTTTAAGGAGTTTCAAAGTGAGGTAGAGAATCAACGTAACAAGAAGATTAAATTTCTACGATCTGATCGTGGAGGTGAATATCTAAGTTACGAGTTTGGCGAGCATTTGAAGAAATGTGGAATACTTTCGCAGTTGACACCGCCGGGAACACCACAGCGTAATGGTGTGTCTGAACGTCGTAATCGAACTCTCTTAGATATGGTTCGTTCTATGATGTCACTTACAGATTTGCCACTATCATTTTGGGGTTATGCATTAGAAACAGCCGCATTCACTTTAAATAGGGCACCGTCTAAATCCGTTGAAACGACACCGTATGAATTATGGTTTGGGAAGAAACCTAAATTGTCGTTCCTTAAAATTTGGGGATGCGAAGCCTATGTAAAGAAGTTACAGCCGGACAAGCTTGAACCCAAAGCGGAAAAATGCGTCTTCATAGGATACCCGAAGGAAACTGTTGGGTATACCTTCTATCATAGATCCGAAGGCAAAATCTTCGTTGCTAAGAATGGATCCTTTCTAGAGAAGGAATTTCTCTCGAAAGAAGTGACTGGAAGGAAAGTAGAACTCGACGAGGTTGTCGAACCTTCTCTCGAAATTGCGAGTAGCGCAGCACCGGAAGAAGTTCCTGTGGTGCCTGCACCAATAAGAGAGGAAGCTAATGATGGTGATCATGAAACTTCGGTTGAAGTTACTACAGAGCCTCGGAGGTCAACGAGAACTCGTACCACTCCAGATTGGTATGATTCCGTTATGAATGTCATGTTGGTGGACAACACCGATAACCCCGAGACATATGAGGAAGCGATGATGAGCCCAGATTCCAATAAATGGCAAGAAGCCATGAAATCCGAGATTGGATCCATGTACGAAAACCAAGTATGGACTTTGGTGGACTTACCGGATGGCCGGAAGGCTGTCGAGAACAAATGGATTTTCAAGAAGAAAACAGATGCTGATGGTAATGTTACTGTCTATAAAGCTCGACTTGTCGCAAAAGGGTTTCGACAAATTCAAGGAGTTGACTACGATGAGACTTTCTCACCGGTAGCGAAGCTAAAGTCTGTGAGGATTATGTTAGCAATCGCTGCATATTATGATTATGAGATATGGCAGATGGATGTCAAAACAGCATTCCTCAATGGAGACATTGATGAAGAGTTGTATATGATACAACCCAAAGGTTTTGTCGATCCTAAAGATGCTAACAAGGTATGCAAGCTTCAACGGTCCATCTATGGATTGAAGCAAGCATCCCGAAGTTGGAATCAACGTTTTGATAAGGTAATCAAAAGTTTTGGTTTTATACAAACTTATGGAGAAGCTTGTATTTACAAGAAAGTGAGTGGGAGCTCTGTAGCATTCTTAATACTGTATGTGGATGACATATTGTTGATTGGGAATGATGTAGACCTTCTTAATAGTGTCAAGGAATATTTGAATAATAGTTTTTCAATGAAGGATCTTGGCGAAGCAGCTTACATATTAGGCATAAAGATTTATAGAGATAGATCGAAACGCCAAATATCATTGTCACAAAGTACATATTTGGACAAAGTTCTAAAGAGGTTTGGAATGGAAGATAGCAAGAAAGGGTTCTTGCCCATGTTGCCCAATACGACCTTGAGTAAAACTCAAAGTCCGACATCGGCAGAAGATAGAGAAAAGATGAGTAAGACTCCCTATGCCTCAGCCATAGGATCTCTAATGTATGCCATGCTATGTACTAGACCCGACATCGCATATGCTGTTAGTCTAACTAGCAGATATCAAAGTGATCCAGGAGTGGATCATTGGACAGCGGTCAAAAACATCCTTAAGTACTTGAGAAGAACTAAGGATATGGTTCTTTCTTATGGAGGTGATGAACAGCTCGTTGTTAATGGTTACACCGATGCTAGTTGGAACACCGATCCGGATGATTCTAAATCACAATCTGGATACGTATTTATTTTGAATGGTGCAGCAGTTAGCTGGAGGAGTGCAAAGCAAAGCGTTGTGGCGAGATCTTCAACTGAATCGGAATACATGGCTGCTTCGGAGGCTTCACAAGAAGCGATATGGATGAAAGAGTTCATTACAGAGCTGGGTGTGGTTCCAAGTGCGCTGGACCCAATGTCTATCTACTGTGATAACATGGGCGCCATAGCCAATGCGCAAGAACCAAGGTCACACAAGAAGCTGAAGCATATCAAGCTGCGTTTCCACGCTATTCGAGAACATATCCAGGATGGGGATATAAAGATTTGCAAAGTACACACAGATCTGAATGTGGCGGATCTGTTGACTAAACCTCTCCCGAGGGCAAAACATGACCAACACCAAACTGCCATGGGTGTTCGGTATATTACCATGTAATCTAGATTAGATGACTCTAGTGCAAGTGGGAGACTGTTGGAGATATGCCCTAGAGGTAATAATAAATGTAGTTATTATTATATATCTTTGTGTTTATGATAAATGTTTACATTCATGCTATAATAGTATTAACAAGGAAACCATTAATACTTGTGTGATTTGTAAACTTAATTTGAAGTCCCTAGTATGGCCTCTATACTTCACTAGCTTGTTGGTTGATTGATGATGTGGTTTTTTTGTCATGAACATTGAGATGTTATCAACAACAAGATCATATCGTTAGGAGAATGATATGGTGGACATACTCCTATAGACAAGCGTAGCATAAAGATCAAGTCATTTCAATAGTTCAATTGCTATATGCTTTCTGATACATAGTAACCTAATTCCTTCGACCATGAGATCATGCATATTGCCTTTACTGGATGGATGCTTTGATGTCATCAAACACCACACCGTAACAGGGTGGCTATAAAAGTGGCATTGGGTGTTCGGAAAGTATTGGTTGAAACACATGGATCAAGAGTGGGATTTGTCCATCCACATGACGGATAGATATTCTCTGGGCCCTCTCGGTGAAATGTCATCCAATTAGCTTGCAAGCATGTGACTTGGTCACAAGGGATCACATATCACGGGAACGAGAAAAGAGTACTTATCAGTAACGAGGTTGAACTAGGTATGCAGAGATACCGACGATCATGACCTCGGATAAGTAACATATCGTGAGACAAAGGGAAATTGGTATCGTATGTAAGTGGTTCATTCGATCGCAAAGTAATCGTAGAAATATGTGGGAGCCATATGAATTTCCAGATTCCTCTATTGGTTATTGTTCGGAGAAGTGTCTCGATCATGTCCGCATAATTCACGAACCGTAGGGAGACACACTTAAGGATTCGACGTTGTTTGAGTAGTTATGGTATTATGAGAAAGAGACCGAATGTTGTTCGGAGTCTCGGATGGGATCCGGGATATCACGAGGTGATCCGGAATGGTCCGGAGAATAAGATTCATATAAGGAAAGTCCCATTTCGGAGTTGGGGAATGGTTCCGGTGTTTTCATCGGGAACATTCTAGAAGGTCCCGGAATGTCCGGCACTCCGGGGGGGAAGGGGTACATGAATGTGTCATTGCAAGATGGAATGATTGCATCATGTACTAAGTGTTCTCGCTGTCCGAAATAAAGGGTTTATTTAATTCCTAAATTGGAAAAGTCAAACGGCTAGTTTGAAAGTCAAACTGCCAGTTTTGGAAAGTGGGAAGAGGAGGAGAAGAGGAGACCGACTTGGGGAAGGAGTCCCCAAGCCGGCGGCCAGCCCTAGGCCGAGTTGGGGAGGGACTCCCTCCCTCCCCTAGCGCGCCGGCCCTCCCACCTATAAAGGGAGGGGCAGGGCTCCCCTCTCTACACACACAAGTTCCTATCCTCTAAACTAGAAACTAGACCTAGACCCCGGTTTAGAGCTGTTTCGGTTTAGAGCCTTCTAATTGGTTTAGAGCCCTCTAATTGGTGTGTCTAATTACTAGACCACTAATAGCCTCTCTCATAAGCTCCACCATACTCGCACCGGCTTAAGGCGAAGCCCTGCGGGATCTCCCCTCTACCTCCGGTACCACGCCGTTGTGCTGCCGGAATCGCGAGGAGAGTACTACGACCTCCGCTGCCTGCTGGAACAAGGGAGAGGAAGGTCTTCGTCGAGTACCGAACGTGTGACCGACTGCGGGAGCGCTGCGGGAACGCGGCGCCGGAAGGATCGTCTACGCGATCTTGAGATCGGAAAGAGTACGACTACATCACCCACGAGAATCTGCTCTCGTTAAACACTTTGGAATCTTCGAGGGTGAGTTATTCCATCGACTCGTTGCTACAATCTAGTAGATAGATCTTGGCTTGTTTGTTTGTATGCGATAGAAAATTTTTGTTTTCCATGCTACGAACCCCTACAGGTGGGTAATATGTGTGAAAGCATCACTTCATTAAGGGGTCATGAAACTTAACACGACCTATTAGTATATAAGAGTGTGATATTTTAAGGTAGAACAGATGGGAGACACTCAATGCCTCTTAATCTGTGGGTTACATGAAGGGAATATGCCCGAGAGGCAATAGTAAAGTGGTTATTATCGTATTCCTTGTTTATGATAAATGTTTATTTGACATGCTATAATTGTATTAATACGGAAACGTTAATACGTGTGTGTTTAATAAACAAAAAGGAAGTTCCTAGTTATGCCTCTCTTATAAACTAGCTCGTTGATTAACAAGATGATCAAAGGTTTCATGATCATAGACATTGGATGTTGTTAATAACGAGGTCACAACATTAGTGTAATGATGTGATGAACATTCATCCGAAGTATAACATTACGATCAAAGTCATTGAGTTTTTATTGCTATAACAACTTACGAAGTGATCCTAATCCTTAGACCATGAGATCATGTCAATCACTAACACCGGAAGAGTTTCTTGTTGACATCAAACATCACACCGTAATTGGGTGATTATAAAGATGGCTTCAAAACTACTAAAGTGTTATGTTGAGACTCATGGATCAAGAGTGGAATTTGTTCATCCCGATGACGGATAGATATACTCTGGGCCCTCTCGGTGATATCACATTGATTAGCTTGCAAGCAAGTGATTTGATCACTAGAATGTTATATCATGGGAACGAGAAAAGAGTGCATGTCGGTAACGAGATTAAACTAGGTATGGAGATACCGATGATCGAATCTTGGACATGTAATATATCGTGAAACAAAGGGATTAACATACTAGCGTAAAAGGTTCACATGATCACATAAGTCATCGTTGAATGTGTGGGGGTCGGTACGGATCTCCAGGTCCCGCTGCTGATTATTGATTGGAGAGGGGTCTCGATCATGTCTGCATTATTCGCGAACTGTAGTGTGACACACTTAAGGGATACCGACACCATTCGGAGCAAATGATATGCCAGAGAAAGAAATAGGAAAGCAGGAATTTATTTCACTAGACACCGAAACTGTTTCGGTTGAAATTGCTGAAACTGGTTCTGCATGTGAAATTGAAATGTTGTAAGGGGTTTTATGTGAATGTTTTTTAATTAAAGTAATTAACAAAACTCTGAATAAATAAATAAAAGAGTTTTATTTAAATGAGAGCTTGCATTAAATTTGGTGGAAATTTAATGCATGTGAGTGGATTTTTGAGTGGAGGCTTTTTAATGGGAGTGGAGGCTTTTCATTTTGAGTGGGAGCTCCACCCACATGAATGTGGAAGAGGTGGGGGCAGCCCCCATGGCTGGGCGCCATGCCCCTTGGGTGCCCCCCATCTCCCCTATAAAAGGCCCCCCTCTCCTCCTATCAAAGTACACCTCCTCGCGAAGGATCTCTCTCCCCCCTTAAGAATTTCCCCATGGTCTCGGATCAGCGAGATACATGTTCCCGGTGGCTTTTTCTAGAAGGATTTGTTGCTTCTGCTGCTTTGCTGGAGCGAGGGCGCGGAGGTTTTCGGGGTACCCGTACGTGTGTGCGATCACGGATGCACCACGCTTTGAGGTGCTGGACTTGATAGTGCTGGACCGGCTGGACCAGATGGACTTCATCACGATCTTGAGATCGGCAAGCGTTCATCTACATCATCCACGAGTACAACCTTGTTAACACTATTTGGTCTTTGAGGGTATGTATTCTATGGATGTATATCCACCCGTTGCTTGTATCTAGAAGATAGATCTTGGTACTTAGATGTTCCCATCGTAGGAAATTTTTTGTTTTCTATGCTGCGAACCCTACAGTGGTATTAGAGCCGGATCTATGCGTAGATGCTTTGCACGGGTAGTACACATATGAGTATGTGGGCGATGATGATCATTTTATTGCTTCTTAGTTGTACTTTGGATATTGGTGGCATAGTGGGATGAAGCGGCCCGGACAAACTTTACATGTCCTCGCACATGACACCTGTTCCACGCTTGACATGCAACTAGTTTTGCATAAGTGGCTAGCGGGTGTCTGTCTCTCCTACTATAGTCAATATATAATTTGCAACGAGTTGTCAACAATTTGGTTATCCTCGTTGTGGTTCATGTTCGTAGGTAAGAACGGTTCTATCTTTGAAAGCCCTAAGTCACGTAAAATTTGCAATGGATAAATTAGAGGCGTCTAGTTTAGATTGTTGCTGGGCTAGTGTTATGATATGGTGATGTTGTAAGTAGAAGTATGAGATGATACTCTTACAACACACATAGCATGTAAGTTCCATAGACCTTGGCCTTACAGATAAAGGTATGATAGAGATCATACCACGGTGCACATGATGGAGATCATATGCGGGAACCATATCATTTCACTTATAAACATGTGATGTTTTGATTGCATCTTATATTGCTTGTTTGGCATTTTATTAGCATAATAAGATGATCCCTCATTTAGATACCAAGATAAGAATGTGTTCTTCCTTAAGTATGCACCGACAATGTTTCGTCGCTTCAAGACATCACGTGATGATCGGGTGTACTTGAATCCACGATCATATCTCGGGTGTAAGACAGTTACACACGCGAATACTAAGGTTCTTACTTGGCGAGCCTAGCATGTACAGACATGGCCTCGGAACACGGACCGAAAGGTTAAGCATGAGTCATATGTTTTGATATGATGACCATTTGATGCTCGCCTTTGAAGCTACACCGACTCACGTGATGATCGGACTTGGTGTAGTGGATTTGGTTCATGTAATCACCAAAAAGACACGAGGGATGTCGTTTTTGAGTGGGAGTTCATTCCTAATTTGGATTAGTAGAACTCAATTTATCATAAATTAAATCAAAGTGAATTTGCATAATTTGTTGTAGTCATTGGCATTCGTTCACCACCTTTGCATAGTTGTAATTAAGATAATAGAACTATAGAATTCTGGATATATACTTTACGAACTGGTATCGTATTGTGTTGAGTGTCAATCTAAAGTTTAAAGTCCTATTGCAAACTTTTAGCAAACTCTGTTTACTCCGTGAAATTTAATAATTGCTATTAAATCAAGAGTAACAATTCCAGTGTTAGTATCTTAAGTATCATGTTTGCCTCCACGATTCTTGATTGTTTTAATATCAAGTTTATCTAGGAGCTGAAAGAATTGTTTCAGAAACCATCATGTGTGGCAGATATAACGATATCTGAAACAATGTTTTGGTTGCAATATGATAGAGTATAATATATGTTCTCATATTGGATGAGAATTTACGAAGGTTGGAGATGCTAGACATCCTAATCATCCAAAAGGGTTTTGGAAAGTAATGTTATACTCACGATTCGCCTTTATAAGCTACAGTAGCTTAATCATGAAAGTCGTCATGATAAGGATGAATAGAAGATGTATGTAAAGTGTTTACTACACTAAAAGATTACTAAAGAATGGATTTTGAAAGAATACCGATCATTTTGATGATGGCGATCTACTTCAAAGTGCAAGTCTAAAGGTATTATTATTTGAGTATACACGCTTTGGACTATGTGTCATGCATATGGCACCACTTTTGATGTTGATAGATTCTTTTAAAAAGGAAAAGGAAATGCTGAAAGAGAATCTATAAAATATATTTGGCAGAAAAGAAAAGATTGGAAATATCCAATTTAGGTATATGGATGATATACATGTTATGGTTGTATTCTTTGCTTGTTAAACAATGTGGTTTTTGGGTATTGGATACCGAATTGGTTGGTATGAAATTTTATACGGAACGACACAATTCATAAACCACAATGGCCTAAATAACCAGCAAGAGAATATGTGATGATGTTCATCGAAAACAAACAAACCGTTGTTTGTATTTCTCGTTGACATCAAAGCTTGACTTCAATATTTGTTTTAATAATTGCTATTTGAATCAGGTATTATGAGAACAAAGGTTGTTCAAATAATTACCGTATTCCATATAAGATGGATGATTTACAAATCTAGTTGGAGAAATCACATCCATAAAACCTAATGCTAAAATGTCGCAAGACAAATGATTGAAAGATCACTTACAAAGTGACATCGCCGTTTAAATTATATTGGAAAGAAAATATGAAGAAACTCCATTTTTATGGAATTTTGGAGTCTTTGATTTGATCAAGTGACGCTTGTGAGACTTTCCTAGGGATAATTAAAACTTCGTTCAAAGGCCAAAGAAGAACGATCGACTAAATTATTGGAATTTATACATATCGATGTATGTAGTCCATTATGTGTAGTCATAAGAGATGGATTTCAACTTCATATGCTTTCTCCGGAAATTTGAGTGAATATTCACTTAATGAGAAAAAAGTGTGAAATATTTGAAAACGTTCAAAGGATTTCAAGATGAAGTGAAAATCACTGTGACAAGAAAATAAATGGTTTATGATTTGATCGTAAGGGATTTATTTGAGTTACAAGTGTAACAAGAAAAATAAATGAATTATGATTTTATCATAAAAGGGATTTATTTGAGTTACAAGTTTAGCAAAACACCTAGATTTACATCTCCCGAAACACCATAGGAATATGGAGTGTTTGAGATTTATAATGAAAACTTGTTTGACATGGTTGGATCAAAGGTGTTATTTATAAAACTGCCATTATGTTTTAAAAGATTAAAGCTTTAGAGACTTCCGCTTTTACACTGAAAAGAGCTCCATCTTGATCCGTTGAAATGACACCATGGAAGTTATGGTTTGGGATAAAACCCAAGTTGTCATTTCTTAAATTTTGGTATGCTAAACATAAGTAAGATGTTTACAACCGAAGTCGGATGAGCATGTATTTGTAGGTTATTTAGAATAACAATTGGTTATTCCTCCATAACACCAAGGACAAAAGAGTTTGTCGCTTGAAACATGAAGTTTCTTGAAGAAGGAATTTTTCATAAATGTTAAGTGGGAGGACAATAGAACTTTGATAAGGTTAATGAACCTTAGCTATATGTGCTGAGTTGCGCAGCGCCGGAAAATGTTCTGGAGGCAGCCAGAATGCTCATGGATCACGTGCCTGAAAGGTTGCGGTCACGGAGGTCTAAAGTTCCTATTGAACCAAGGAGGTCGGATAAACAATCAAATGATTGAGATTTGAGAGTAAATCATTATTGTTTGACAATGATGAACTGACTAAAAAGAAGCGATGATGGGCCCTGACTCCGTCAAATGGCTTGAAACCATAAAATCCGTGATAGTTCCATACACGAGAAATCAAGTTTTGAACTTGGAAGACCCTCCGGAAAGGTGTAAAAACCTATCGGTCGTATTTGGATCTATAAAGAAACAGACATGGATGTCTCACATCTATGAAATATTCGACATGTCGTAAAGTATTTTATGACAATGTTCAAAGGAGTTGACTATGACAAGATTGGATCTTTCATAGCGATATTTAGTCTGGATGGATTAAAGTAGCAACCACTACATATAATTTGATATATGGTAGATGAATAAACAAAACAAAATTCTTCTAATAGAATGGTTACCTAGGACGTGTACAAGACACAATCCAAAGGGTTTTGTTAAATTTCAAAGGATGCTAAAAGGGCATGCAAACTTCAATGGTTGAAATAAGCATCGCGGAGTTGAATCTTCACCGTGATGAAAAATGAGTTTTCATCTGGAGACGATGAAGATGCTTGCATTTGCAAGAAATTAAGTGGGAGCGCTGAGACATATTTCTAATACATTATGTGTAGGACATCTTGTTGATTAGAAATGATGTATCTTTTATTGACAAAGGTTAAGAATTTCATTTCGATGAAATACTTAGGCAAAACCCGAATATTTAGCGTGAATGTCTATAGTGGATAGACTGTGACGCTAATATGGTTGTGCCAAACGTACATATATGAGATATTGAAGGAGTTAAATATAGAAACGACAAGAAAAGATTCTTGTCGCATGGAAAGGAATTGAATCGAGATTCAAGTGTATCGACACTGGATAAGTGAAACAAGATTCAAGTGCTTTGACACTTGATGAGTGAAATCACGAGAATGTTTTGATCAATCATACCATGATATGTACACATCCAGATATGTCCTATACTCTAAGTGTTATGAGCATATACCAGAATGAATCATAAAATGATCATTGGACGATAGTGAGGATATTCTTATGATCTTTTTGAAAGAACTAAGAATATATTTGTGTAGAGGTGACAAACAATTACAAATAGTTCATTGTAAAGCGTTACATTGACACTAGGTTTGTCACAAGATGCAAATTAAGTTTATCTCAATTTAAACTATGGGTGGCACAATGAAATGGAAAGAAAGTTTCCATGATGGATTTGGAAGAATTCCAAAGTTAAGACATTGTGACGAATACTACAACAAAAGGCTAAGTATATGACTGCTATAGTAGCAGCAAAGGAGGGAGTTTGTGTCAAGTAGTTTGTTATCAAACTAAGGTGTGGTTCACAACGGGATAACACTAAAGATATATTGTATGACAATAGTATCGACATGTTTTAACCCCAAGGAACTAAAGGTCTCACCAAAAGACCAAATTTATACAATGCCATCTCATTGGAGAATGAGTGATGCGTGAAGACGCAAAGACATGCAAATACACACGGACCTGAAAGTGTCAGATCCGTAGATTATGTTAACCACTTGCAGTTGCGTATATGGAACACCAGAAATCCATAGGTGTTCAAAACGCAAAGTTTTCAAACTAGATTATTGTCTCTAGTGCAAGTGGGAGACTGAAGGGAATATGCCCGAGAGGCAATAATAAAGTGGTTATTATCGTATTCCTTGTTTATGATAAATGTTTATTTTACATGCTATAATTGTATTAATACGGAAACGTTAATACATGTGTGTTTAATAAACAAAAAGGAAGTTCCTAGTTATGCCTCTCTTATAAACTAGCTCGTTGATTAACAAGATGATCAAAGGTTTCATGATCATAGACATTGGATGTTGTTAATAACGAGGTCACAATATTAGTGTAATGATGTGATGAACATTCATCCGAAGTATAACATTACGATCAAAGTCATTGAGTTTTTATTGCTATAACAACTTACGAAGTGATCCTAATCCTTAGACCATGAGATCATGTCAATCACTAACACCGGAAGAGTTTCTTGTTGACATCAAACATCACACCGTAATTGGGTGATTATAAAGATGGCTTCAAAACTACTAAAGTGTTATGTTGAGACTCATGGATCAAGAGTGGAATTTGTTCATCCCGATGACGGATAGATATACTCTGGGCCCTCTCGGTGATATCACATTGATTAGCTTGCAAGCAAGTGATTTGATCACTAGAATGTTATATCATGGGAACGAGAAAAGAGTGCATGTCGGTAACGAGATTAAACTAGGTATGGAGATACCGATGATCGAATCTTGGACATGTAATATATCGTGAAACAAAGGGATTAACATACTAGCGTAAAAGGTTCACACGATCACAGAAGTCATCGTTGAATGTGTGGGAGTCAGTACGGATCTCCAGGTCCCGCTGCTGATTATTGATCGGAGAGGGGTGTCGATCATCTCTGCATTATTCGCGAACTGTAGGGTGACACACTTAAGGGATACCGACACCATTCGGAGCAAATGATATGCCAGAGAAAGAAAAAGGAAAGCGCAGGAATTTATTTCACTAGACACCGAAACTGTTTCGGTTGAAATTGCTGAAACTGGTTCTGCATGTGAAATTGAAATGTTGTAAGGGGTTTTATGTGAATGTTTTTTAATTAAAGTAATTAACAAAATTCTGAATAAATAAATAAAAGAGTTTTATTTAAATGAGAGCTTGCATTAAATTTGGTGGAAATTTAATGCATGTGAGTGGATTTTTGAGTGGAGGCTTTTTAATGGGAGTGGAGGCTTTTCATTTTGAGTGGGAGCTCCACCCACATGAATGTGGAAGAGGTGGGGGCAGCCCCCATGGCTGGGCGCCATGCCCCTTGGGTGCCCCCTCTCCCCTATAAAAGGCCCCCCTCTCCTCCTCTCAAAGTACACCTCCTCGCGAAGGATCTCTCTCCCCCCTTTAGAATTTCCCCATGGTCTCGGATCAGCGAGATACATGTTCTCGGTGGCTTTTTCTAGAAGGATTTGTTGCTTTCGCTGCTTCGCTGGAGCGAGGGCACGGAGGTTGTCGGGGTACCCGTACGTGTGTGTGATCACGGATGCACCACTGCTTTGAGGTGCTCGACTTGATCGTGCTGGACCGGCTGGACCAGATGGACTTCATCACGATCTTGAGATCGGCAAGCGTTCGTCTACATCATCCACGAGTACAACCTCGTTAACACTATTCGGTCTTCGAGGGTATGTATTCTATGTATGTATATCCACCCGTTGCTTGTATCTAGAAGATAGATCTTGGTGCTTAGATGTTCCCATCGTAGGAAATTTTTTGTTTTCTATGCTGCGAACCCTACATTACAACACTTTGACCTGATCATAGATATGACGAGGTACTGGAGTTTGTTTCTCCTGACATCCCAAAATGGTTTGTCTTGACGGACCACAAGAGTATCTTGCATCGGAAGACACCAATGCACATTTACTACTTGGATACCAACTGGTAGACAAAGGTCGGAAAACAACAAGGGGAAAGGAACATATTCAGGATAGAATCCCGAGATGTGGATGCATAGATTAACAATCTTCCGAAAACCAATGCATAGGAAGGGAAAAGGTGTGGCAGAGTCACGAGTATAGATGCGAGACTCCCGAGGAGTACTCTTGTCGTGATCTATTTGGTTCCATTAAAGAACATCTGCCATAACATGTGGTAGCGGAAGTCCTTAGTTGTCACAATTCAATCGCGACAAAGACCACAAACTTGGAGACTAGAATTTTAGTACCAGCCATCCTGAGGTAATGTGTGAACATTAACGACAGGGGTCAAAGGAAGGATCTTGGGTTAAAGGTTAGCTTCACGTACAAGATTCATAACACCAGAATCCAGCACAATCGGGGATCTTAAGTTCAAGTCCAAGGGTTAAAACCCAAAGAAAGAAGTAAATACTACTTGAGTGACATAGCGTACACTGTAATCTAGTAATCACGAGGTAGCTTCCAAAAGAAGGAACACCTTCTGAAGTACCCAAACAAATAAAAAGGAGGCACAAGAGGCGAAAAGAAACCTCAAAGCCTAGAACAGAACACTGTGAAACCAACAATTTAATATTGTGGATCCAAGAGATAGAGAGATCATGATAGAAAGGAATCTCTCATACGAAGCAGAGAAAAGGGAACAAGGAATTCACAACACACACAACTCTAGAGAACTGAACACTAGGTCAACTGGCTTAGAAACGACATGCCCATAAGGCACCTAAGATTTTGAAGGACTAGAAGAGATATCAAAACTTTTCCAAAATCAATACAAGATAAGATAACCCAGAGTTAGAGCGAAACTGGATAAGGAGTAAAAGAAGCATACTAGAATTTTCGCAAATACTTTTCATCTTTTAAAATAGTTTTCACAACACTAGACTCAACATCGACCAATAGCAAGGTTTTCCTATGGTCGGTATTGATCTGATACCAAGACCTGTGACACCCCCGGGATCAGGGCTAAACAAATCCTAGACCTCTATCTGACATAAGCTTAACCTTGAGCTCGAGAATATCCAGTGAAGAATCGGTAACACAACAGTGACCCTACGACACAAAATTTATTACAGCAAGCTCATAACTGAGCAGAGAACCAAATTATTACAAGCAGAGGTCACTGACCACAAACATCAAACAACGGAAGGCAAATTATGCTATTAATTATAGCAAACTTAACAAATGGCCTAAGAGGCCTGAAGCATAACGATGATGTCCCAGCCCATAGATTCCAGGCTGCCGGCCCGGAACCCCAAGCTACTCGTCGATGTCGACGTAGTACCAAACTGATCTTCGGGAGAACACTTACTCTGCTAAAAGTATCAACAAAGCAAGGGTGAGTACAGGATGTACTCCGCAAGACTTCTGGCTGGTGGAGTTGTTTTGCATAAAGCCATCTTTGTTTATAAACAAGAGAGAGAGAGAGAGAGAGAGAGAGAAGAATCTCGTCTAATCAGAGTATTTTAAAAGGGGATAAGAGAGCGAGATCTCCAAAATATTGATCATCATCTTTTGATATCCACCAAGTCATCATCATCTCAACCCTAACTAGGATCACCCCCTCGTACCCATGAGGAAGCATCCTTAAACACACGTTAATCTGCCAAGTTTTACGATTAGGTTTGTAGGGGTTCGTAGCATGGAAAACAAAAAAATTCTACCGCATGAACACACAATCAAGATCTAATCTATGATCAAGCCAAGATCTATCTACTAGATCGGTGCAAAAAGTTGATAAAGTACTAACCCTTGAAGATCCAAAGCGGTTAACGAGAGCAGATTCTCGTGGGTGATTTAGTCGTTCACTTGCCGATCTCAAGATCGCGTAGACGATCCTTCCGGCACCGCATTCCGGCAGCACTCCCGCAGTCGGTCACACGTACGGTACTCGATGAAGACCTTCCTCTCCCTTGTTCCAGCAGGCAGCGGAGGTTGTAGCTCTCTCCTCACGATTTCGGCAGCACGACGGCGTGGTGTCAGGAGTAGAGGGGAGATCCCGCAAGGCTTCGCCTAAGCCGGAGCGAGTATGGTGGAGTAGAGGGAGCCCCGACGATCTAGGGTTTAGAGGGCCGAGGTTTAGAGGTAGCTAGCAACTAGAGTTTAGCTAGTCGGTAGCGGTTTAGAGGAGATCTAGATTGGTCGCAACTAGAGAGGGGGCGGCGGCCAACCTAGGGTTTATTGGGCGCCTAGGGCAAGGGGGATACCTTGGGGTGCGCCCTACCCCTCCTTATATAGGTGGGGCGCGTCCAAGGGTGTTCCCAACTCAGGTGGAAACCCTCCCTAACTCAGAAACCCTCCCTAACTCAGAAACCATGTTGGGATTTGACTTTTTCAAACTGCCTTTTTTTACTTTCAAATTAGAGTTTGATTTCTCTCTTCCAAGTGTCCAGCCAAGTGACCTAGGACATGATGCAACCATTACACTTTGTCATGACACATCCATGTACCCTTCCCCTTCCGGATCGGTGAACCTTCTAGACCCTTCTAGAACATTCCGGTGAAAACACCGGAATGATTCCCGAACTCCGAAATTGGACTTTCCTCATATGAATCTTATTCTCCGGACCATTCCGAATCTCCTCATGATATCCCGGATCCCATCCGAGACTCCTAACAACATTTGGTCTCTTTACTCACATTCCATATCTACTAAACAACATCGAATCCTTAAGTGTGTCTCCCTACGGTTCATGAATTATGCAGACATGATCGAGACTCTTCTCCGATCAATAACCGATAGAGGAATCTGGAAATTCATATGGCTCCTACATATTTCTATGATTAAATCATGATCGAATGAACCATTTACATACGATACCAATTTCCCTTTGTATCATGATACTTTACTTATCCGAGGTTTGATCGTCGATATCTCTGCATACCTAGTTCAACCTCGTTACCAATAAGTACTATTTTCTCGTTCCCGTGATATGTGATCCCTTGTGAGCCAGTCACATGCTTGCAAGCTAATTGGATGACATTCCACCGAGAGGGCCTAGAGTATATCTATCCGTCATATGGATGGACAAATCCCAATCTTGATCCATGTGCCTCAACACATACTTTCCGAACACTTAATGCCACCTTTATAGCCAACCAGTTACGGTGTGGTGTTTGATGTCATCAAAGCATCCTTCCGATGATGGTGATTAGCATGATCTCATGGTCGAAGGAATTAGGTTACTATGTATCAGAAAGCTTATAGCAAGTGAACTATATTAAATGACTTGATCTTTATGCTATGCTTAACTATAGGAGTATGTCCATCACATCATTCTCCTAATGATATGACCCTGTTGTTAATAACATCTCTATGTTCATGATCAAGAAACCATGATCATATATTAACCAACAAGCTAGTTTAACAAGAGGCTTTACTAGGGACTCTTTTATGTTTACAAATCACACAAGTATTAATGTGTCCGGTTAATACAATTATAGAATGGTATGTAAACATTTATCATAAGCATGAAGATATGATAATAACCACTTTATTATTGCCTCTTGGGCATATCTCCAGCAAGGTTATAGTTCTCTATGATCTTAGAATCTGGTCACTAAACGTTCATAACCGTGAACACGGATTTTAGAAAAGATTTAACCCTGCAGGGGTGTACAACTTTACCCAGACGTACCAACCGACTCTTAATGCCAAGCTATTAGCCCTCTTCCTTGGAAGGCTGGCAGAGGATGGTTGGCCACGACCTTTACCTTGCTTTCGCCGAGACCACGAGTCACGCAATAAGTATGGTTCCACCGTAACGGGTCAAATCCCGAAGCCGGTACTTAAATATGTGAGGCGAGGTTGGTTTACCAGGGGCGCCATCAACCCCAAGCAACCCGGTCCACGCTTCCCTACCTGTTATGAATGCACCTCTTTCACCCGGCAAATCTTTCAAAAGGTTTTCAATGCGTATGTCGAATGGAACGCCAGAACTATGTGACTCATGGAATCTACTAGGCAAGTTAATCAGGCGAGGGGTACCTAAGCCCTGTGTGGCTGTACGCTCATCTCGGTTCCAAAGGCAAGAACTCAGTTCCTAGTGGTGGCGAGCGTGGGACTAGAAAAACCACATCCCACTGTGGCCTCCCATACAAGCCTTAGCAAGTTTAATCTCATATCATTGATCTCATCTCATCACGTTCTCCTGTCATACTAGATTCTCTACATCTGATACATAATCTGGATGGACCAGACTCAACAACTATGCATGGCTAAGCAGGACACATATATAAGCTCTAGCAATGCACACAAGCCAAACCTAGTTATGCTAGGAGCAGTGGATCAGGTAATATAAGCTCAAAGGGAGTATGCAATAGATAGGATACTCTATCTATCGATAAAAGACCACAGTAGAATCGTATGCATCATGGCAAGAATTGAAATACTTTTGAAACCATAGGATTATATCATGGTGGGGCTATGTTTGCCTTTGTTTGTTGATAGCAGATAAATAGATCTTTGGAAGCCTTGTACTTGACTTGGTTAAAGTTGATCAAGTATTTTTCTTCAGTCTTTGACTGTGTTGACCTCGGTCTTCGATCTTGATCTCGATATCGTATTCTACCGGGAAGAACCAAACACCGGAAATAAAGGGAAAACAATTAACACATGGCATCGATGCAATTCTCAAACAAGAATGATGATATGACAAGTTAATTTGCATTGAATTGAAACCCTAAAGCATGCTCGACAATTTAATCGGGGTTCCGAGGGGTGAAAACCCTAATTCGGAGAAACTCCGGAATCACCTGTGAGGGGTTACTATGTTGTTCTAATTAAACTTTCTATTAAAGTTGTTGAACAATGCATGATTATAGCTTAGATAGGTAGTTCTCATTTTTCTGAACATTTTGATATATTATTTGTATTTTTCTGATTTATAAATAATTACTTATTGAATTTACAAGTTTTATTCATTTTCTAAAATTATTTAAACCATATTAATACTCTTTTCTGAAAATATAAGAAACTGGACAAACTTTTACACCAGGGCACAGCTAGCCAGAGAGACTGACTGAGTGGCCCCAGTGCCAACTCAACCTCCACGTGGACAGAGCGGTCCCACGGCTTGACTGCGTGCTGCTGACGTCATCTCAACCCTAACCCTAATCTATTTTCACCACGGCAGAGGCTAGCCGTAATGGCTGACCAGTGGGACCCGGGCCACCTCAGCGCCATGTCCCCTCGCCAGGGAACACTGCAAACGTCGGCATAGGACGGCGCTAGTGAGCAAGCTAGCATGCGTGGTTGCGTGCGTTCAACGCAGGCGAGCACAAGGAGCAGAAAGGTGGCGACGCCGCTCTATTTGAGTCACCGGAAAAGCTGTGGCGGCGAGGTCCTGCGGCGGTGCACGGCGGAGCATGGCGTGGGGACAAACCAGGAAGCGAGAGAGAGTATGGAGGGCACTGGGAGGTGCAGTAGCTCACCAGGAGTGCAACGGTGAGGTCGAAAGGGCGTGGCATGGCCGGAATCGATGGCGACGACGACGGCCATTGACGGGGAAGGAGGTACCGATTGCAGCGTTAGGGACGGCTCCGGCTTGCGCGAGTCAGGCAGAAGAAAGAGTCGAGCACGGCGGTCCCGTAGGCATGCTCAAATGGACGAGGGGTGGTCGGAGACAACGGTGATAGACGCCTCCGGTGACGGCTAGGGTTCGGCCAAGGGAGAAAAATAGAGAGGGGGAGGTCGCTGGGGAGAGGGGAAGTGGATGAAGTCGAGAGAGAGGGCCACGATGCTTCTTATCCATCTGCTGGAGCTCGGCGGTGGCGGGAATCACGGCGGGGAAGATCGCCGGCGTCGAATCGCGGCGGGGAAGATCGCCGGCGACAAAGAGCTGTGTGCCTGGCTGGAGGAAGACGACGGAGGGGAAGGGTGAAGCGGTACGGGCCGGCTTGCGCTGCAGACGGGCCAAGGTGGGCTACAGGGAGTTGCACTGAGCGGCAGGGAGGAGAGGGAAAGGAGATGGGCTCGGCCCAGTTGGGGTTTGAAACTGTTTTATTTCCTTAAGGTAGTTTCCTGTTTGTGTTTTCCTTTTTCCTTTTTCCTTTTTCTATTTTACATTTCCTGTTTGTGTTTTCCATTTCAAATCTGTTTTGGGTAATTTCAAAATTACCAGAAGGTTTACAAAACATATAAAATACTCAGGGGGCCTTCTATACAATTTGGGCTCCAATAATTTTGGTAGTTTTCAAAATCAAAACCATTTGAATTGATTTCAAATAGAGAGTAAAGGATTAGGGTTTAGGGTTTTGCCTTAATTCTTAATGCATGCATTTTTAAGGTATGATGCTTATGATGCAAAACAAACCGTAATATAAGTTTAACTAAAAGTGGGGTTTTACACATGTGTATGTGGTGGTGGTGTAACAAGCTTACTTATAACAAACAGTGAATCAAGAGCAACAGAGGTGTTTAGGACTGTACCTCTTCTTGTAGTGGATGGTAAAATAAGAAACTTTCCATCACGAGGCTTCCCCATGATGAACAGAGTAGCAGTGAACAATAATAGATCCAAGTGAACTTACAAATAAAGCTATGCTCCCCGGCAACGGCGCCAGAAAATAGTCTTGATGACCCACAAGTATAGGGGATCGCAACAGTCTTCGCAGGTAGTATTACCCAATTTATTGATTCGACACAAGGGGAGCCAAACAATACTTGCAAGCTTTAACAACTGAGTTGTCAATTCAGCTGCACCTGGAAATAGTTCTTGCTCACAGAAGTTTATCAGTAGCAACAGTTTGTAGTAGCAACAGCAACAGTGAAACAGGAGCAATAGTAACAGTAACGGTAACAGCGGGATTCGAGTGCGGTAGGCATAGGGATGGATGGACGGGCGTTGCATGGACGAGTCTACATATGTAACTTCAAGATCTAGGGCATTGTATATAAATAAGAATAATCATCCAAGTATTAAACAATCCTAGGCATGTGCTCCAAATATAGTCATACGTGCTCGCAATGAGAACTTGCACAACATCTTCTGTCCAGCCAGCCCGTGGCAGCGGGGCATCTAGGGAACTACTAGCAATTAAGGTGCTCCTTTTAATAGAGCACCGAAGCAAATCATTAACACTCTGTGAACACATGTGATCCTCACACCACAGCCATCCCCTCAGGCTGTCCCAACTATTGTCACTTCGGGGCCTTTGGATCCGGACAATGATATGTGTACACAACTTACAGATAAGACCACAAACAATACTATCATAATGATTCAATAATAAGTTCATATCTGAGATCATGGCACTCGGGCCCTAGTGACAAGCATTAAGCACAACAAGTTGCAACAAAGTCAAATAGCACTAATAGAGATACTAGGCACTATGCACTAACAATCTTATTCGATTACATGATAGAACTCATGCAATCCCTACCATCCCCAAGCCTACAGCGGGGATTACTCACTCATGGATGAGGGAAACATCGATGGTTGATGGAGATGCGTTGGTGATGACGATGGCAATGATCCTCTCCAAATTCCTCGTCCCGGCAGGGTGCCAGAACGGAGTTTCTGGATCCGAATCTTAGTTTCTGGTGGCGGCGGCGGAGCGGAACTCTTTCTGGAAAACTATCGAACCCCCTCTATTTTTAGGTCGAGAGGCAACTTATAGGCGCAGAGGGAGGACGAGGGGGTGCCTGGGTGGCTACACCCCCCTAGGCGCTGCCAGAGGTGGGCCCGCGCCTGGCAGGGGTGTGGTCCCCCAGGCCCCTTCTCCGTCTCGTGCTCTGGCTCCGTGGATCTTCTGGTGAAATATAATTTTTGGCATATTTTCCAGGATTTTTCCTGATAGTTGATTTTCTGCACAAAAACTAGACACCAAGGTAATTCTGCTGAAAACAGCGTCAGCCCATGTTAGTTGTATCCAAATCACACAAGTTTAGAGGAGAAACAATAGCAAAAATGTTTGGGAAAGTAGATACGTTTTGGACGTATCAGTGATGTCTCCAAAAAAGGGAATAGTGCACAAACACCATTATCGCCCGAAGATCTTAGGTTTTCACCCTGAAGAATGTCCACGCTCTTAAAACAATACCTTCAACAAGGTTATTGCCAGGCACAACCAATTAAGGCCAGACCCTGGATTTTCACCCTAAAAGGTAGGCCTATGAACCTCTTCTGTGCAGTCACCCTCACTTGCATGCCACTGCTCCAAGTCACGAGTAACCAAGCCAATTCATCATCACCACCTAGACTCGAACCACCATTTTCATTCCTTAGATCTTGATCTCCATGACATTCTCCTTCAGCACCATGGAATGAGAACATGCCCCATGATATTAACAGCCAAGAGAGCTTCGAAGCGCTCCCTCTGAACCCAAACGGTCAGAGTAAAACATGGGTGCGCACGACCGAAGCCCTCCAATCCATGAATCCCCAGGCATTATTTTCCCATGGGATTTCGCCACCGAAGCCTTCCGGAACTCGCCACTCCAATCAGATCAAAGAGGACAAGCAACCAGTAGATCCTTGTCTTGGCGCGAGAGGAATCCTAGGACCGTCGCCATTATTTTCAGCAGACGAGCAGGGCCCCACACCGCTCGTCATCTCCGTGCAGCACCAACAGAGGAGGAGAGGGCAACGACCGTAGGAGATCGGCATGGCTAGGCCACAGCCTCACCCTCGATGGCGTATGTGTGCCTCCATCCCCTCGTAGATCACCGTAGATCCTCAGGCCCCGGCCAAGATGGTCGCACCGCACCAAGCCCACATCTAGTGCCGCACCTCCCACATGTGAATGTCACGGAAGATCCCTCTTCTTCCCCCCATCTTTGATGGGCGGAGCGCCGCCACCGTCGCCGGAGTTGGCAGCAGCGACGACCAACATGGTGAGGGTTGGAGGGGTTCTTAGGGAAGGATAGAGAGGAGGCCCTCCGGAGCCGCCGGAGTCGCCTAGGGACGGCTCAGGAGAGGGCGGATCTAGAGAGGTTTAGGGTTCTCGTGGACTAGAGGGTTCAGCTAAAACACCTTATATTATGAAACGGAGGGAGTACTAACCATATGAACTCTTATTCTCTCTAGTAATCATAATATATATTGATTTGTGTTTGTTCAGGTGCTCATTGTTGTACAATACTCTAAAAGGGAATAAACTGAACTTGGTAAGACAAAATTCAAAAGGGGGTATGGAGTCTTTAAATTAATGGTTGATCTCCGTGAACCCGCACTAGCTATGAATCCAAAGAGCAACATTAGTTACTCGTCATCTATTTTTTATATAAATGATGTTTTTTATTAACTCAATTGGCACATCAAGCCGGCACAAATTAAATTGCACTCATGCATAATAAAGATGCGCACAACAAAAACCAATGAAAACATTGAAGATTCATAGTAAAAAAACTCCTATGATGAAAGGGGAAACAATCGAAGGAGTCGATGACCCAACCCGCAGATTACCCCACCATCCATGCTGCTTAAAACCTCCTTTCCACCCGATCAGTAGTGTTCATGTCGCATGCAAATATTCTTATGATTTTGACGCAAAATACAGGTATAGATCCAATGCTTACACGAGTAGATAACCTATACCAGGATCTCGTCGCTCCAGGGGCAGCTCAGGCAAAATGACTTAGCCGCCGTCACCCCCACACCTCCGCCCCCGTTGTTACTAGAGCAATCCCTCGGAAAATCCTACGCGGCTAATGGCGGCAGTGGGACTTCATCTCCTCGCGTGGAGGGTGTTAGTGTGGGATTTTCATCCCCATGTGGCGGGATCTCCGTCTTACTGCAGATTGGTGGCCCTGGATGGAGATATGCACACAGCGAGACAAACGCCGGGGTGGCAGCCCTAGGATTCTTTGGCGACCATGGCGACCAATGTAGCTACGGAGGGCAGCATGGAGCTGGTTTGGTGGACTTGCCGCAGAGCTCCTCATCTCCACTTGGTTGGGTGGTGGTGGCGGTGACAGCTGAGATCTACGTCCTTCTATTTGGAGGCGGCGAGTGGTGGCATGGGGGAGTCATTCTGCCTAATAGGGAGGTGTTCCTAGAGTTCTTATCGCACCAATACGTTCGTCTGATGGGTGCTTTGTAGGGTTTGTTGCATGGAAAAAATCTACCACAAGAACACATAAGTCCAAGATCCAATCTATGGAAAAGCCAAGATCTAATCTATGAGATAGGTGCAACGACATAGGATAGTACTAACCCTCGTATATCCAAAGTGTTAACGACATCGGATCTCATGGTTAATGTAGTCGATCACTTGCCGATCTCAAGATCGCAATGACGATCCTTTTGACGCCGCATTCCGGTGGCGTTTCCGCACTCGATCACTCATACGGAGTCGATGAAGACCTTGCTCTCCCTGTTCCAGCGGGCAACAGATGTAGTAGATCCCCTCGGAATCCCAGCAGCATGACAGCATGGTGGTGGTGGTGGTGGAGAGAATCCCGCAGGGCTTCGCCTAAGCCAGAGAAGCAGGAAGGAGGAGGAGGAGGGTGGCGGCTAGGGTTAGAGGAAGGGGAAAGGGGTGCGCCATCCCCTCCCCTCTTTATATAGAGGGGGTGTGGCCAGGGTTCCTCCTTTGGCCTCCTCCTCCTAGGGCCAGCACACAAAGGGAGAGAGGGGAAACTTGCCCCCCAAGTTTTCCCCTTTCCTTTTATGGTTTTGCCCTAAACCCTTTGGGGCTGGCCAGTTGGGCCTCTAGGGCTTGGTGCGGCTATCCAACGGCCCCCGCATCATACCCTCAGCCCATCTGGCCCCTCTCGGGGTGGTGGGCCCACTGGTGGCCCCTCTAGAATATTCTAGAAGCTCCAGTCAAAATACCGGAAACTTTTTCAAACCCCGGAAGATAACTTCTTTTATATGAATCTTATTCTCCGGACCATTCCGGGCCTCCTCATGATATCCTAGATCCCATCCTAGACTCCGAACAACATTCGGTCTCCAATTCATATTCCATATCTACTTAAACAACATCGAACCTTAAGTGTGTCACCCTACGGTTCGTGAACTATGTAGACATAATCGAGACACCTCTTTGATCAATAACCAATAGCGGGACCTGGAGATCCATAATGGCTCCTACATATTCAGCGATGACTTCTTGATCGAATGAACCATTAACATACTAAAATGATTCCCTTTGTCGCGCGATACTTTACTTATCTAAGGTTCAATCATCAGTATCTCCATACCTAGTTCAACCTCGTTACCGATAAGTACTCTTTACTCTTACTGTGATATGACATCCCTTGTGACCTAGTCACATGCTTGCAATCCAATTGGATGACATTCCCTCAAGAGGGCCCAGAGTATATCTATCCGTCATTTGGATGGACAAATCCCACTCTTGATCCATGTGCTTCAACACATAATTTCAGAATACCCAATGCCACCTTTATAACCACCCAGTTTCGGAAGTGGCTGATGATGCTCGACATGGCACTTCGTTGGTAACCCTAAGCATAGGGTGTGAAGAGCAAGCAATAAGTTTTCCCTCAGTTGAGACCGAGGTTATCGAACCAGAAGGAGGAAGGAAACGTCACACAGGTGTTTCAAGCAACGCGTAGACCTGCACAACACAAACTCAAGACTTTGCCCCAACAAATCAGTGAGGTTGTCAAGCTCACTGGTTTGCTGTAACAAAGGATTAAACGTATGGTGTGGAAGGTAATGGTTTGCAGCGAGTAAACGAGTAACAGTGGAAGATGTATCAATGGTAAAGATTGGACCGGGGTCCATAGTTCACTAGAGGTGCTCTCCTTAGATAAACAACATGGCATGAAGGGTAAACAAATTACAGCAGGGCAACTGATAGGAACTGAGCAAGGCATAACAATGCAATTACTAGTCAGAAAGATCTTATGAGATTCGATTGGGCAATACAATAAGATACATAGACCGCCATCCAACTGCATCTATGACTCCACCTTCAGGTTATCATCCAAACCCCCTCCGGTATTAAGTTGCAAGCAACAGACAACTACTTTAAGCAAAGTGTGTAGGGTAAACAGTCCACATGTTCCATGAACAAGAGATCGTTGTTTTCTCCCTAGTGGCAACAACACATCTACAACCAAAGATATTTCTTTCACTTCCCTTGGAAACTAGAGGCATGAACCCACTATCGAGCATAAATACCCCCTCTTGGAGTCACTAGCAACTACTTGGCCAAGATAGCTACTAACAACGGAGCGCATGCAAGATCACAAACAACACAGACATGATAGAATCATAAAGACAAAACCATTAATCAAACCAACATAATAATATCAATATCCATCGGATCCCCGCAAACACAACATGGATGATTACAAATAGATTAGATCTTAATCATGAACGGATATCACAAGATCTATACATGAAAGCACAAAGGAGGATATACAACCATCTAGCTACTACATGGACCCTGATACGCCCAATTTGCATCAGCATTCTATATCATAATTTACCTATATTCATTGATATTTGTATTATTATGAGGTATTACTGATGGCTTTTCATCTATTTATGCATGTTGGATGATTCTTGGAGGATGGACTGCCGGAGTCTGGATTCTGATGGAAAAGAAGGCGTTTCGGTGCAATTTCGCCAAGATCATAAAAATACCAGAAAAATATGGAAACGTATTACTTTACCAGAAGACGAAGGAAGCCAGAAGGAGGTACGAAGTGGGGCCTCAGGGGGGCCACACCCCCTAGGCGTGGGCCCACCTAACCCCGCGCCTAGGGCAGGTGTGGCCCACCTTCCCAGCCTCCAACTCCTCCCCTTCACCTATATCTTCCCTTCGAAACCCTAAGGCTGGGGGAGCGACTACAAATAGATTTTCGCCACCTTTGGGGGGCGGAAAACACCGAGAGAGAAAGATCTCTCCGGCAGACAGATTTCTGCTGGGGGAATTCCTTCCTAGAGAGAGGAGACCGTCGCCATCAACACCGTCATCAAGCTAGACTTCATCGGGATTATCATCATCATCCACACCATCATCTCCACCAGCACCATCATCACCACTCTGTTTTGCTGTAACAATTGTGTTGGATATTGCTTAGTTCTTAGGGGAAACTTTCCTGGTGTTGATTACTATTGTAGTTGATGCTTGTGAGTGGAACCATTGAATTATTGTTTATGTTCAGATTGTTATCCATTATCATATCATCTTTGATCTTGATCCATATGATGTATTGTGAGTAGTTCGTTTAGTTCTTGAGGACATGGGAGAAGTCATGTTGTTAGTAGTGAATCTGTGATGAGTTATTATTCAATGGTTTAGTATTTAAGTTGTGGTGCTATTCTTCTAGTGGTGTCATGTGAACATCGACTACATGATACTTCACCATTTATGGGCCTAGGGGAATGCATTGTGTATTTGGCTACTAATCACGGGGTTGCTGGAGTAACAGAAACCTGAACCCCCGTTAGGACACCTTTGCACAAGGGAGCGTAGGATCTCAGAGTTTAAGGATGTGGTTAGATTTATATCTTAATTACTTTCCTATAGTTACGGATGTTTGCAAGGGGTTTAATCACAAGTATGTATTAGTCCTAGGAAGGGTGGTATGTTAGCACAGGTTCACCCACACAACACTTACAAACACCAGAGAAGAGTACTCAGCTATTTGAAGCGAAAGCACTTGACAGAATTCCCATGTGTCCTCGAGAACGTTTGGTCCTTATAAGTATTTCCACCGGCTTGTCCTTTGCTAATAAAGGATTGGGACACTTGCTCTGTTTGTTCGTTACTTTTGTTACTTGCTCCTTGCTTTGTTGCTTTGTGAGAAAACCACTAAAAATCTTTTTGCTAAGTATTCACAGGGATTTCCTGCTCCATACCATTGTTCAGCACCTTTTGCTCCTCGTTGGGATCGACACTCCTATTTATCAAAAGTACTACGATACACCCCCTATACTTTTGGGTCATCAAGACTATTTTCTGGCGCTGTTGCCGGGGAGTGAAGCGCTATTGAAGAGTGGAACTGGTAAGGGAAACTTTTACTATGAGTATTGCTTTTGTCACTGCTTGTTACTTTGTTTCCAATATGGATAACCCACTTGGTTTTCTATTTGGGAAAACTACTACCACTGCTAGAGTAGTAGATGAACCACCTCCTGTTGAGATAGATCCTTTTAAGATACCTATAAGTGTTGTTAATCGTGTTATAGATAATTATTATTTTGGGGATGGAAATGTCCATCCTGGTGATCACTTGCTTTTTATCCATGAATTATGCGGGTTGTTTAAGTGTGCATGTATCACAGCTGAACAGGTGAAGAAGAAGTTACTCTCCATATCCTTCAAAGGGAGAGCTGAAGAATGGTATAAGCTGCTGAAGAATGGACAATCCATGGAATGGGAGGAGATGCCATCTCTCTTTTACTCTAAATTTTATCCTCCAAGTGAGATCCATAAGGATAGAAATCTTATATATAATTTTTGGCCTCTTGATGGAGAGAGTACAACTCAAGATTGGGGGATATTGAAGTTACTAATGCTTAAATGTCCTATTCATGAACTCCCTAACAATATTATTCTCAATAACTTTTATGTTAGGCTTTCTCTTCATGATAAAGATTTAATAGATGCTTCTTGTGCTGGATCATTCACATGTATGAAGGAAGAAGCTAAATGGGATCTTCTAGACCGTATTCAAGAGAACACTGAAGCTTGGGAGAATGACAAAGGAAGAAAGTCAGGTATAAACTATGATTATGAATGCATCAAATCTTTTATGGGAACTGATAGATTCCGTGATATTAGCAATGAGTTTGGTATTGATCCTCAAGTTATTGCGAAATGTTTTAATGCTTTTGCCTCTTATATTGAGATTCCCAAGAAAGGGTGGGACAAGTACCATGCTCCTTATAAAGACATTGTTACCCATGTTCCTGCTAGTGTAGAGGTTTGTACTGTTGATCCTATTTTGCCTGAACCTTATGTTGAGAAGATCCCTTTTCCCTCCAAGGTAAGGGAACACTCTATTATGGCTAATGTGGTTAGCAAAAGCGCAAATAAAACTGTTGGGTCTGATGAGCTTATTGATATCGAGCTTGTGGTAGATATTATGAAATATCTTGTCACTGGAAATATAGAGGATGAGCATATTTCTTCTGTGAAGACGCTACTAATATTGTTTCTCGTTCCAACAAAGTTAGAAAAGCTAGTGTCCCTATGCTTTCCGTTAAAATTGGTAGTCATAGCTATTATGGTTTATGTGATATTGGTGCTAGTTCCAGTGTTATTCCTTATGAGCTTTACAGGGAAATTATGCATGAGATTGGTCCCTGTGAGCTTGAGGACATTTATGTGGTCATTCACCTTGCTAATAGAGAGCAAGTTTGCCCCATTGGCATTATAAGAGATGTGGAGGTCCTTTGTGGTAAGATTAAATATCCTGCTAATTTTCTAGTACTTGGTAAAGAAGCTAGTAAAACCTATCCTATTATCTTTGGTAGACCCTTTCTAAACACTTGTGGGGCTATCATAGATTGTAGGAAGGAAAAGGTTTTGACTAAGTTTGCTGGAGAGTCTTATGAGTTTAATTTTTCCAAATTTTCCAAAACTCCTTATGAAAATGAACTGCCTGATGAGGATTTCAGGGTTGAACAACTTTCTGCTATTTCTCTTGCTCCTAACAATGCCTTGCAGCAGTTCATGGAAGATCATGAAAGTGATGCCTTCATGAAGGAAAGAAATGAGATTGATGAGGCTTTCCTTCATCAGCCTGAGTTACTTAAGCATAATTTACCTGTGGAAGATTTGGGTACCACACTACCACCTAAAGGGGACCCTGTTTTCGAATTAAAACCTTTACCTGGTGATCTTAAATATGCTTATCTTGATGACAAGAAGATATATCATGTTATTATTAGTTCTAAACTTTCAGGAAAGGAAGAAGAAAGGTTATTGGAGATATTGAAGAAACACCGAGGAGCTATGGGCTATACTCTTGATGATTTAAAGGGGATTTCTCCTACTATATGTCAGCATGCTATTAATATAGAGCCTGATGCAAAACCAGTTGTTGAGCACCAATGTCGTCTAAATCATAAGATGAAGGATGTGGCAAGAAATGAGGTATTAAAACTCCTTGATGCTTGGATTATTTATCCTATTGCTGATAGTAAATGGGTTAGCCCTGTTCATTATGTTCCCAAGAAAGGGGGAATAACTGTTGTGCCTAATGAGGATAATGATCTTATACCCCAAAGAGTAGTAGTTGGGTATAGAATGTGCATTGATTTTAGAAAGATTAATAAAGTTACTAAGAAAGATCATTACCCTTTGCCCTTTATTGATCAAATGCTTGAGAGGTTGTCCAAAAAGACTCACTTTTGCTTTCTTGATGGTTATTCTGGGTTTTCTCAAATTGCTGTGAAAGCACATGACCCAGAGAAAACTACTTTCACTTGTCCCTATGGTACTTATGCTTATAGGCGTATGCCTTTTGGTTTATGTAATGCTCCTGCTACCTTTCAGAGATGTATGTCTGCTATCTTTCGTGGTTTTTGTGAAGAAATTGTGGAGGTTTTGATGGACGATTTTTCCTTCTATGGAACTTCTTTTGATAACTGTTTGGACAACCTTGATAAAGTTTTGCAGAGATGTGAGGAAACCAACCTTGTTCTTAACTGGAGAAATGCCATTTCATGGTTAATTAAAGGATTGTTCTTGGACACAAGATCTCTGAAAGAGGCATTGAAGTTGACAGAGCCAAAATTGAAGCAATTGAGAAGATGCCTTGTCCTAGAGATATCAAAGGTATTCGTAGTATCCTTGGTCATGCTGGTTTCTATAGGAAGTTTATTAAAGATTTCTCCAAAATTTCAAAGCCCCTTACCAATCTTCTTCAAAAAGATGTACCTTTTGTTTTTGATGATGATTGTAAGGAAGCTTTTGAAACTTTGAAGAAAGCTTTAACAACTGCTCATATAGTCCAACCACCTGATTGGAGTTTACCTTTTGAAATTATGTGTGATGCTAGTGATTTTGCTGTGGGTGCTGTCCTGGGACAACGTGTTGATAAGAAGTTAAATGTCATTCATTATGCTATCAAGACTTTGGATGCTGCTCAAAAGAATTATGCTACTACTGAAAAGGAGTTCTTAGCTGTAATCTTTGCTTGTGATAAGTTTAGACCTTATATTGTTGATTCCAAGGTTACTATTCCTACTGATCATGCAGCTATTAAATACCTTATGGCGAAGAAGGACGCTAAGCCTAGGCTTATAAGGTGGGTGTTGCTTTTGCAAGAGTTTGATTTGCATATTATGGATAGGAAAGGTGCTGATAATCCTGTTGTTGGTAATTTATCTCGTCTGGAAAACATTTCTTTTGACCCTTTGCCTGTTAATGATAGTTTTCCAAATGAGCAGTTAGCTGCAATAAGGGTAAGTCCACATGAGAGTCCTTGGTATGCTGATTATGCTAAGTTTATTGTTTCCAAGTATTTGCCTCCAACCTTTACAGCCCATCAAAGAAGGAAATTCTTTTATGATCTAAGGCATTACTTTTGGAATGACCCACACTTATATAAAGGAGTAGATGGTATTATGAGAAGATGTGTTCCAGAATTTGAACAACAAGAGATATTGAGAAAATGTCATGGAAGTGCTTATGGAGAACATCATGCTGGGGATAGGACTGCACAAAAGGTCTTACAATCTGGATTTTATTGGCCTACCCTTTTTAAAGATGCAAGGAAGTTTGTCTTATCATGTGATGAATGCCAACGAGTAGGTAACATCTCTAGACACAATGAAATGCCTATGAATTATTCTCTTATTATTGAACCTTTTGATTATTGGGGATTTGACTTTATGGGGCCTTTTCCTCCTTCAAAAGGGTATACACATATTATTGTTGTTGTTGACTATGTTACAAAGTGGGTAGAAGCCATACCTACAGACAGTGTTGATGGTAATACCTCTTTGAAAATGCTCAAAGATGTCATTTTTCCTAGGTTCGGTGTGCCTAGATATCTCATGACTAATGGAGGCTCTCATTTTATTCATGGGGATTTTAGAAAAACTCTCGCTAAGTATGATGTAAACCACAGAATAGCTTCAGCTTATCACCCCCAAACTAGTGGGCAAGTAGAACTTTCCAATAGGGAAATCAAATCTATCTTGCAAAAGAGTGTCAATAGATCTAGGAAAAATTGGGCTAAAAAGTTGAATGACGCTTTGTGGGCTTATAGAACTGCTTATAAAAATCCTATAGGGATGTCTCCTTACAAAATGTTCTATGGGAAAGCTTGTCACTTGGCTTTATAATTAGAACACAAAGCTTATTGGGTAGTGAAAGAGTTGAATAGAGACTTTAGACTTGCTGGTGAGAAAAGACTGCTCGACTTAAGTAATCTAGATGAGTGAAGAGGTGAAGCTTACGTAAATGCTAGGCTCTTTAAGGAAAAAGTAAAAAGATGGCATGATAGGAGAATTCTCAAAAGGGAGTTCCATGTTGGTGAGAAAGTTCTTTTGTATAGTCCCATCTCAGATTTTTTGCAGGGAAACTACTCTCCAAATGGGAAGGACCTTTTGTTATCAAGGAAGTGTACCGTTCCGGTGCCATCAAAATTTCTTATCTAAAGGATGACACAACACAGGTGGTGAATGGTCAAAGACTAAACATTATATTTCTAGAGATTCTTATAACGAAGATGTTGATGTTATTCAAATGATAACTCCAAAAGAATATATCAGAAGCCAAACACCAGAAACTGCAGAGTTCGTCCTTGAATAAGTAAAAGTGATGAAAACAGAAGGTTCGTAAAAATCCAATCTTTTTATATTTTTGATGTTTTTAATACATAATGGAAGTTACGAGACGAAACTGAAGAGGAAACGAAGCCCGGGGTGGACAAACCCACCCTAGGCGTGGTCCCAGCCTGGCCGCTCATGGGGGGGTGTTCCACCCCCGAGCTCCGACGCCGCCTCGTTTCTGTGTCAAAACCTTCCTTATGCATTGAATCTTCATAATATATAACCCAACGGGTTCCCCGAGGTTCTTGTATCGTGTTCTCATCGTGTTTTCGTTTTGATCTGTTTCTGTCAGGAAAATTCTCAGATTTGGAGCCTCAATGTCTTCCTCTGGATCACCCACGGAGGATTCCTCTACTGATGTCCTCCACCCATACATGTATGAGTTGAGGATTCATCCAAAAGAGTTGATCCTCAAAGAGGAGAAGGTATAGATGAAAGAAGTTCAAGGCCCTAAAGGAGAAGGCAGTCTGGAAGACAGGATGGAAGTGTTGGAACAAGAAGTTTCCAGGTACAAGAAGATGGCAGAACGCGAAGTGGATGTTATTCACAAGATAAGTTCATAACTCATCACCAAGCACGAGGGAGAAGTTGCTGATCTCCGACAATAGATCTTCTCACTCCTTCAGACCACCAATCAATTGCAAGCACAACTCTATGACATACATAATCAAAACTGTGAGTATGAGGCTAGATTTGATCGCATAAGATCTGCTGCTAGTTTCAGGATTGCAGAGACAAGGACATCCTTTTTGGATTGGGAACCATTGCCTTGGAAGTTTTATGATGACAAGAGAACACCACCACCACCGAAGGAGTAATTCGTCATCATGTTTGGCATCCCCTTGGCTTGTTCCAAGCTTGGGGGAGTGTCGCGGTATCACCACCATTATATTTTATCTTTTACCTTTTTAGTGGATTCATATCTGTGGTAGGGAGGTTATATTATAGTTTGGTTTGCATGTGGAAGTATCTCTCCTTTAGTTGATTATCTATGTATCCCTTGGTGTGAGTGCCTTTATTGAATATTAATGAGAAGTCTCATCTTTTACTTTTTGCACTTCTTATTTTAGTTTGCAATCTCTATTATATGATGGATCCTGTTGTTCAATATTGGAACCACTTTGGGATCATCAAGTGTATCTAAATTGGTTTTGGCAAACCGAGTTCTGGTCAGTGGCATTAGTTTGAAAGAAAAAGAAAGAAAGAAAAAGCTCACATGTATTTGGTATCATCTGTTTTCTTTCTTGTTGGCTCATAAGCTTAGTATTCTTTATTTAAGATTCTTTTGTGTCTTCAAGGAAGATTGCATGTTTGGCTTTATTACTTGTATGTTTTCTTGTTTCTTTCAATTCTCTTGCTTGCTACCCAGCCTTGCTAGCCAAAAACCTGTTTTGAGAAGGCATACTTCTCATGTTTCCAAAATCCTTTGAACCCAAAACTTTTGCCACTTGTGTCCACCATATCTACCTAGTAGCTTTTGCTATTCCTAGCAAATTCTCAAGCTTCATCTACCTTTTGAATTAAAAAGTATTTTGTTATTTGAAAACTAGTTAGTAAAGCTCTCACAAACTTGATGGCACACCTTATTTCCTTGCCCCTAATAGACTTGAACCATTGTGAACATCAAAGTTGTATATGCTTGCATCTATACGTTGGAATTAGCTAAACCGTACTATCACGAGGAACGTTTTCAACATTGCACTTGTACTCTGTACACAGTTGATATCGTGCTCTTTTGTCTATGGATGTCAACGGTGTGAAATAAAGAGGGAACTTGTAAGTCCATGGAGTCTGTATTCTGTGTTAGAGAAACGCCTGGGCCGCTAGCCTTTAATCATGGTGGAAACTTGCAACACCACCATAGTGAGTTATCTATGAAGCATCCTCAATAAAAATCTATACACATAGTAAATAAAAAGATCGCTGAGATGCTCATTGTCTGCTTGCCTTGTCATTTTGGTTATGGGAAAGCTCCTGTACCATGTGCAAGGGGTACCCCGTTGGCGGTTCTCAATGATATGCAAATACTTACAATGACAAAAACTTACCTGGACCTAAAGTTGAGTATGCATGAGGAGTGACCCTCATATTCAAGGGACATGAGATTGCCAACTTATATTTCGTCAAGCATATGCTCCATCTTTGTTCACTTTAACCTTAATCATCTCAAGATGCTTATGATAGGGGAAATGAGGGCTCAAAGCTAGTAAGTACCATAATATTTTGGAAGCTCTTTATGACTTGTAATCCCTGTTACCCTCTAAGAAGGTACCTTTCTCCTAGTTACTAGTTGAGTCAGTAAACCTACTTCCTCTCTATCTCCAGCAAGCTTTTGAGTTGTTGTGTTTCAAGCATTCATATGGTGATTTATTCAATCATGTTCTTCATCTTCCTTGTTTGCACAAAACTCTTATTTATTGAGTATTACTTTGAAAGCCTTCACCTGTGAAAAACCTTTTTGAGTAAAGAGTGTTTCTGTTTTAAAACTTCCACAAAAAGCTTTTGTGAAACTATTTGCCAGGTATTCTCTGACCAAGAACAAGTTTGCCAATTCCAATTATGATTTATCTTTATGCATCTCTATTGTAACTGTTGTACTTGGTTCCAAGCTAAGTTATATAATGGTGAGTTGCTTTCTTCTTTGAGTTGTGCAATGGTAAGTGTGATGCTTCTTGTTCGTATTCTTTTATCGACACTTCACTCCATAAACCTGTGCAAACGTTTATTGAGCTCAGTTTTCGCTTGGGGACAAGCGAAGTCTAAGCTTGGGGGAGTTGATACGCCCAATTTTCATCACCATTCTATATCATAATTTACCTCTATTCATTGATATTTATCTTATTATGAGGTATTACTTATGGCTTTTCATCTGTTTATGCATGTTGGATGATTCTTGGAGGATGGACTGTCGGAGTCTGGATTCTGATGGAAAAGAAGGCGTTTCGGTGCAATTTCACAAAGATCAGAAAAATACCAGAAAAATATGGAAACGTATTACTTTACCAGAAGACAAAGGAATCTAGAAGGAGGGACGAAGTGGGGCCTCAGGGGGGCCACACCCCCTAGGCGCGGGCCCACCTGACCCCGCGCCTAGGTCAGGTGTGGCCCACCTGCCCAGCCTCCGACTCCTCCCCTTCACCTATATCTTCCCTTCGAAACCCTAAGGCTGGGGGAGCGACTACAAATAGATTTCCGCCACCTTTGGGGGCGGAAAACACCGAGAGAGAAAGATCTCTCCGGCAGACAGATTTCTGCTGGGGGAATTCCTTCACAGAGAAAGGAGACCGTCGCCATCAACACCGTCATCAAGCTAGGCTTCATCGGGATCATCATCATCATCCACACCATCATCTCCACCAGCACCATCATCACCACTCCGTTCCGTTGTAACAGTTGTGTTGGATATTGCTTAGTTCTTAGGGGAAACTTCCCCGGTGTTGATTACTATTGTAGTTGATGCTTGTGAGTGGAACCATTGGATTATTGTTTATGTTTAGATTGTTATCCATTATCATATCATCTTTGATCTTGATCCATATGATGTCTTGTGAGTAGTTCGTTTAGTTCTTGAGGACATGGGAGAAGTCATGTTGTTAGTAGTGAATCTGTGATGAGTTATTATTCAATGGTTTAGTATTTAAGTTGTGGTGCTATTCTTCTAGTGGTGTCATGTGAACGTCGACTACATGATACTTCACCATTTATGGGCCTAGGGGAATGCATTGTGTATTTGGCTACTAATCGCGAGGTTGCCGGAGTGACAGAAACCTGAACCCCCGTTAGGACACCTTTGCACAAGGGAGCGTAGGATCTCAGAGTTTAAGGCTGTGGTTAGATTTATATCTTAATTACTTTCCTATAGTTATTGAAGTTTGCAGGGGGGTTAATCACAAGTATGTATTAGTACTAGGAAGGGCGGTATGTTAGCACATGTTCACCCACACAACACTTACAAACACTAGAGAAGAGTACTCAGCTATTTGAAGCGAAAGCACTTGACAGAATTCACATGTGTCCTCGAGAACGTTTGGTCCTTATAAGTATTTCCACCGGTTTGTCCTTTGCTAAGAAAGGATTGGGCCACTTGCTCAGTTTGTTCGTTACTTTTGTTACTTGCTCCTTGCTTTGTTGCTTTGTGAGAAAACCACTAAAAATCTGTTTGCTAAGTATTCACAGGGATTTCCTGCTCCATACCACTATTCGGCACCTTCTGCTCCTCGTTGGGATCGACACTCCTATTTATCGAAAGTACTACGATACACCCCCTATACTTGTGGGTCATCAAGACTATTTTCTGGCACCGTTGCCGGGGAGTGAAGCGTTATTGAAGAGTGGAACTGGTAAGTGAAACTTTTACTATGAGTATTGCGGCCACCGTGGTTGGATCTGAACCTAGGTAAACTTGTGTAATCCATGTCCCGAACATCCTCACATCTCACACCCCCTTATGTACATGCCTCGAAGCATCCCTCATAGTGTACTTATCTTTAATACGATCGTTGGTGCCCACAGTGGGGTAAGAGACCTCGGGATTTTGGATTCGGGTGGGATCTGACTTTGCGAGAATCAGTGAAAACATCACCATCTGGCATGTTATGTACGCCAGCGGTCTTCCTATCGTCCCCAACAACTAGACCTGCATTCCGGCCAGCAGCTATGTCACCATCTACACCATCATGTCGTTCGGAGGCATCCATGTCTTCATCGTCTCAATCGATCCTTCAGGATTCGGACCAACAATGGAGCCCACCCAACCCACCCTAGCAGTGATGATATCAGCAGAAGCAAGATTCAGATCTACCCTGTCCGTGAAGGCAGCACAATTGCGGGTCTCTAACAAACCCACCATGCTTGCTCTAGAAGTAGAGAATAAGGTGGAATAAAAAGTTGGGTGTCATATTCCCTAGGAGTCGGCATATTTCCAAATTGCTAAAAAAACCACCCAACCTGCCCTAGCGACGGAGATCGAGGTTGAAGAAAAGTCTGAGAAAGATCTCCCAACTGAGCCCCGATCATACGGATCTCACTTCATCGGCTACATTAATGCAGTTGACCTGGAATGTTGCACTCAAAGACCAGAGGAAACTTCGAAAGAGTCCCTGGCCAAATGGCTCAGGGTAAAGAACTCGGTCAAAGGGCTCTCACCCATAGCAGAGGTTCCCTACTTCATCAATGGGATAATCAAAGGCTCGTTTCTACGACACAAGCTAAGGAGTATGGCCCTTGGGCCACGGCTAAGCCACGACAACGTGATTGAGATTGTAGAAAATTTCTCTAACACCGAGGCCGAGGACCATGCCGTACTATGTGCTAGAGCCTCTCACCACTTTTTCGACTACATCGACTCTAGATCTGGCATTGCCGATGTTGAAGTTGAAAACGACTCCATCCTGGACGCAATCGAATCCGATATCGACACACTGGACTCTTCGGTAGGGTCGTTTACCTCAGTGAGCTAAAAGCATACATTGGTGAGTGTGGGGATGAAGCACCCCCACCATCGAAGCCACCTATGAATCTAAAGAAACACATCATGCTCCATATGACGACATGGACGAGGGAAACCATGGAGATGATTCCGATGTACTTAGAAGTGTTGACATATATGAGTTTACTCAGCCTGAGAGCACTGAGGGTAGCCTCTCTCTCTCTCTAGGACAGGGTCCAAAATCTGTCCTTGTCACCATCACTGAAGTTGGGGGAGAGCCTAGAGTTGTGGGTTAGCAAAATATTTTGGCTCCACAAATCAACAAAACTTCGACGAATCCTCGAACAAAAAGGCCTAGATCGACCCTAACGTCATCATTCCATAGGTCATGGAGATTTACGTGGAAGTTTTGACGACTCCAATTAACACGGCGATGGATAAAACTACAATGGCTCTAGAAGCGAAGCACTTATCGCTCCTGGACCAAGAAGAAAATATCACGAGATTAACAAGAACATAAACTTGGAATACAATTATGTAGATCAAATCACCGAGTATAAAAGGATCACTACCCTCTACGAGGGATGAGAAGGTGTGTGCGCAAGACAAAACCCATATGTGCACAAGAAGTTGTTTAACAACTCAAAGGAACCCGGAGTATCGTGCGCCGCCGGCATACAGACAGGAGAGTGGCGGCTAGACAAAGGGGTAAATTAGGTCTACAATACACCGGTGGAGAATTGTAACATCCCAAATTTCATCAAATTCAAAACCATATTGTTGCATTAATATCATCATGGCATATCTACCTTGCATAAAAAATTCAAAGCTTAAACCCTAATAAAACCATATTTAAACCCCTTTTATATTATATGTTTGGGTCATGGTTTTATTTTTTATTTTCAAGACCCAAAATGTTTTTGGAGTGAATAGTTGTGTTTGACACACTTTTAGATACTAGGATTATCTCACAAATTTTTGGTGAAAGTTTGAAAATATTTGGAGTTCATTTGGTGATTTAAATCTCATTTGAAAAATCAAATCAGAAATAGAAAAAGGAAAAGGAGAAAAAAATAGAGCTCAACCACCCAATCTGGCCCAGGCCCAACTAACAGTCCAGTGAGCCCACCCGGGAAACCCCTCTCCCCTCTCTGTTTTGCACCTCGGCACCCACCCACTGACAAGTGGACCCCGCAGCCACGTCACCCCGTCGTCTTCAATCACGTGCCAGAGACCGCGCCGACCGTTTCTTCCCCTCTTCACTGCCAATATTGAAATCCGTTAATTGCCGATGAATGCATGCGTGATTCTCGTCCCTGCTCCGGCTACTTAATCCCCTCTCTCTACGCGTCATTTCCCCCAACACTGCAAGCACAGAGCGCCGCCAGGCTCCAGTAATTTCACCTTACACCGCCGTAGTACCGAGCAGCTCCGACGAGCTATTTCGGTAAGCCTAGTGCGCCCCTCTGCCTCTCGTTCACGCAAGCGTGTTCCCCTTGGCCTTTCTCATCTTCTAATGCCAATGGCTTGTCCAATCGTGCCCTAGGTCATCGTCCCCGTCGTCGTCTGCAAGCAACTGAGGCGCAGCTCAACTCCGGCGAGCCAATTCGGTTAACTCCGTGCTCCCCTTGACCTCTCGTTCACATGATTGTGTTCGCCATGTCCTTGTGCACCTTCTAATGCCAGACGTTTGCCCTCTTGAACCCTAGGTCATCGACTTTTTATCCGACCGTGAGCACCCGACGAGCGAACAAACTCCGACGAGGATTAGCTAACGCAACAGTGCGCCCCCGCCCCAACCGCGTCCATGTTGAGCTTCCTCACGTCTCTGCGACCGTGGTGAGAATTAGTGCCCCTCCCCAACCCCTCTGACCTTGCCGGCGTGTCACCGCCAGTGGAGTCGCCGCCGCTAGGGCCATTGGCGCCGCTAGGTTTTGGTCAGAAAGGTCTGATCCGTTGGATCTGGATCTAGTGGCCATGATTAGAAGACTAGGCGAAGCGGTATGATTAGATCTGGACCACACGATCTAACTTAGATCCTACGTCTAGCACGCGTGATCCGCCCAAAGCGGTACCGTCCAATAGGATGCTGCCGCTTGGACCTGGTTTTGTTTTTAAATCCAAATTTTCAACTATTAGTTATTTAAATTTATAAATTCAATAACTTTTGTTCTTTAAATCCAAATATTACAAATTTTATATATATGGATTCATAATAATGATCCCTTTGCATAGATGGCCTTGAATTGTCCATTTGTTTCTGAAAAATTATAATTTTATGCAGAAGCATTTATAGGCCTATTTTTACTATAAAAATTATTTAGAAAATTATTTTAAAGTAAATTTTGGTTTATTTAGACTTTAGAAAGTATATTTTGTGGTCAGTACTAAAAAGTTTGTTTTGAAACGTGTGACAAATCATCCCTTTGCATTTTGTATGCATTCATAATTATTTTTGTTTGTATATTGATTTGTGAATTTTGTTGTATGAATGTATGTATGTGTAGATTTTGTGGATTGTGGAGAGTGTGATTTTGAGGATTGTACCTATTCTCCTAGCTACCAAGGCAAGTGATATTTCATCCCATGTCCTACTATTTTCCTTATTGCATTAGCACTATTTTGAGTAGGATTTGCATGGTGATTTTCTAAGTATATGCTATGCTATGGTAAATCATATAGATAGTGTCTTAGTAGTTTTTCCCTAAGTTAAGAGACATGTTATGCTAGTATGCTTAGCCTATATAGTAGAATTCAAGGGTGGAATATTCATGTTTGATACTATACAAAGTTTATGCCTATGTTTTTTATTAATAAAACAACATGTTAATGAATCACCTGGGTGGAATGGGAAGATTGGTTTGTGTTGAGTGGTTACACGACGCCCATGTCTATGGTTTACCTCGTGTATCACACTTGTGGATGGCCACCCAGGAACAAACAGATTTGAGATGTTTAGTGTTGATAAGCTTCTAGTGAAACCACATGGCATATGGGCTCTGCCTTGACCAACTAGGTTGCAAGAACTCAGCCAGATGGACAGTTGGTGGTAGGGTTGATAGGATGGAACGCGTCCATGGTGGTCTGAGGGAATGCTTCTGAAAAGTCTCGTCTCGATGCATGTCGAGTCTTGTGGGGAAAGTGCACCACCTCTCGAGAGGGTAAAACCTAAGTACTTAGCCGTGTCCCTGGTAACGGACATTTTGAGCATCAAAGAGATTGAAATGATCAAGGATCTCCTCATCCCAATTTCTCTAAGTTAAAACTTGTGGTTGAATAAGGGTAGAGGTTCACCAATGTCTATTGGTGGTTCCTTGGTGTTTTTTTCAAACAAAAACTTAGTGTTTTCAAACTAATGAGACAAACCTTATTTTTGAGCAAAGCCAGTCTGAACTACACTTAGCCAAATTTATATAGTTATTAGATGTTACTATACTACTATGGTATCACTTGCCAATACAATTCCAAATGTATTGATCCTCTGTGGTTGTAACTTATTATGTTGCAGGTTACTCTGATGGTGACTAGGGTTGTGAGTCTACACTCAACATGTTTGCCTGTGGCACATGAAGATGAAGACTTTATTTATATTGTTAAGTGTTGAGAACTCTGTGTATTAGCCTTGGGCTAATGAGTTGTAAGAACTATTGAATCTGTGGAATTACGATGTAATAATGGCCTTTGTATATGTGTACTTCATATTAAACTGTGGATGCTAGCATTTCGATCTAGGTACTAGCATTGCAACCACAGGGGCCTTTACCTTAAAGGGTGAGGTCTTACAAGAATGTTGCCGTAGCCTAGGAAACCCTGAATAATAACCTGACTCCATCACAAATCAGACAATCCATCATACAGTTGGAAAAAATGATTGAAGCAGCAGGAGATTGCCACATCCTTTAGTGGTAGGCTCGAATCAAAATCCTCCCATTATCACATAGATGTGGACATGATGAATGCCGACTCTCACCCTCAGGAGGAACACCGTCTGGCTAACCACTATGACAATCCCTAGGAGGAACATTCAGAAACTGGCTCTTCGAGCTGAAGGCGTGGAGAAGCGTGAGGTTGGAGCGATGTGATACATATAGCATCAAAATATGCATCCCGAGACCTACAGAACCAGGGACCTCCAGCTCCCACCGCAAGACAATGATACACTAAGGCCAAGAAAGGTAAAAGTCTGGCAATAGTGGATGCTAGAGCACGTCGACGCATAGAAGAGCGTGACATGGAACATATGTCACCTCCTCGGCAACCAATCCGGCCCACAGAAAACCATCATGGAGACGAGAATCATGCAGATGTGCATCAGGGTGAAGTGAAGGAGATATGCCCTAGAGGAAAATAATAAGTGGATTTTATTATCATATCTCAATTAGTTCATAACAGTTTCATACTGTGCCATAACTGTATCAAGTGGAAACATTGATATAGGTGTGTCCCTAGTAGACTCTATTTCATTGGACAACCGATGATCAAGGTTTCCTGATCATGGAGCATTTATGACAATTGACAATAAAGTCATGTAATTAATGAATAATGTGATGGACATTAACCAAATAAGTATTGCAACACGATCAAGTCACATGGTTCATCGTTGCAATGGTTAGAAATGAAGTATCCTAATCCTTAGACCGTGAGATCATATTAATCACTATCACCCAAGGCTACTTTGACTGCATAAAACTTCATGACCGTAACTTGGTCATCATAAAGATGTATGTTTGGTATTTTTGAGGGATATGTTTAGGCCTATGCATCAAGATCGGATTTATTAACTCGCGTGATGGGACGATACAGAAGGCTGACTCGGTGGGATTACATCCATAATATTGCTACATGTGACTAGGTCATGGGGATGGAATATCACGGGAACGAGTAAAACAACACTTGTCAGTAACGATATTGAAAAAGCTATACTCATACCAATAATCAGATCTTGGACAAGTCAGTATCAAAGTAACAAAGAGAATTAGACTCGATGTTTATGGTTCAAACGACATTAAAAATCATGAAATGCATAGGGGTCATTATGGGCATCCCGATTGGCTAATGATCATTGATATGAGAGGTGTCTCGATCATGTTTGTGATGTTCCCGAACCATTGGGGTACCACGCATAAGGGTATGATGATGCTTGGAGATCATTTTGAAATCATCGGAATCACATGAAGAAAGAGAAGAGAAATCGAGAAGTATCCCGTGAGAGTTTCTGAATCGTTCCAGGAGGATCTAAAGTTGTTCGGAGTGAACCGAAAGGTGTTTCAGGCCAAAGGAAATTTAATAATATATTAATTATTGGAGTTGATATTAAATAAATATTTAAATTAAGTTAAAATGGGAAACTTCTGATAATGGGCCAAGTTCCCGGAGGAACACGGCCCACGGGGGAAGCCACCACAAGGGAGGCAAGACACGCCATCACCGCCATGGTCCTTGGCATGCGGGGTGGGGCCCACCCTATCCCTAGCATACCATAGACTGGCGTGCGGGTGGGGGCCCACCCGACCGCCTCCTCCCTTGCCGCCTCCACCTCCCACCTCCTCTTTGTTTAGCCCCACCTTGGGACTTGACTAGTTGGGTGTGCCCTCCCTTCCCCTATATAACAAGGGCCATATGAGAGGGAGATAGACACCAATATCATCACTTTCCCTCACGTGTGGTTCCCAAGATTGGAACCGCATATGGGATAGATATCTCTCTCTCTCTCTCGTTGCCTTTTGTGATGGAGCGGTTCTATGAAGAACTATACACGCAAGAGACGTTATTGCTACGACATGCCATTGTGTTGCAGGGATTCCAGCTAGAAGATCTACTTTCGCACTCTAGGCAGGGATCAGAGAATCAGAGGTTGTCATCGTACACCGTGTGCGGAACCACGGGGGTGCTGCCACTAGTGGCACCCGGATTGTCGTGCAAGGACTAGGGTGACTTGCGAGGAGCAACATGACCTTGAGGTCGGCTACAAGTATGAATACATCATCCATGTTCCCCACGGAATGTTAACCGCCTTCGGTCTACAAGGGTATGTTACCGAAACACTCTCCATTACAGCATTGCTCCTATATAGATCTTGGGCTATTGGTGGTACGCTAGTCAGGAAATTTTTGTTTTCTACTAGAAACCCCTTCATGAAGGACATGGAGATGGAAATCGCGTTGGATCACGCTGCCAAGAGGACCATCATCATGAGCATCCATGGGACAATCGGTGCAACAATGCCCCAGAAGGTAGTCGTGGGAGTGACAAACATGATCTGGCTCCACCACCACCACCAACTGGATCCCCACCGAGTAGCAGCCACTACAGTGGCGGCGGAGGTCAGGTTGGTGGCAATGATGGTAGAGGACACATAGATCCGACTCCACAACCATGTAGGCGCAATGGCGATTATTCACCATGTAGATGCAAATACGAAGAACATTCTCCGCGTCGCTCATTGTCACCTAGTGACGTGCGCAACCGGGTTAACTCCAACAAGGAAGCACAACGCTATGAGTCAGATGATATTTACATGGGCCCAAAGTGCTTTGTTCCACGAATCAGGGGGCCAAGTTCCCGAAAGATCAAATCGCCAAACATATTCCAACTTACGAAGGGATCACTCGGGCGGATACCTGGCTTCAAGACTAATAAAATGATGTCTACATCACTAAAGATGGCAATAACCTCGTCGCCAAAACATTAACCTGGCACAAAACATTAACAATTGGTATGATATACAGACTGTTGACGCTAAGAAAAACGGCTCACTCATGGCTCAGCGAGCTACTGGCACAAAACATTAACAATTGGTATGATATACAGACCGTGTTTTTCAACAAAAAATTGAGGGTACTTCTAGAAGGCCTTGCATAGTCGGTGATATGCAATGTTGTACCCAAAATCCGGTAGAAACCTGTAGGGACTATCTCGGACGATGGATCAACACGAAGAACTCTTGTGAGGGAGTAAATGATACTAGCAAGATCATCAATTTAGCTAATATTTCTAATCAGCCATGTGATCATCACCTGGATGGATTTAGGGGCTCTGCGCATACAAACCAGGAGTGTCATTTCAATGAAAACATTAAGAAAGATGAAAATGCTGGATATAGATGCAAGAATTGAAGGAGAAAAAATAAGGATAAGAACAAGGAGCCCAAGGAAGATTTCAACATGGAAGACTCTGAGCCTGCTCCTAAGTCGGATGAAAAATGCATACCCACCCAAGAAGTATGTGTACATCTACTTCCTTGGATCCTAGTCTGCTAAAGTTCGGAAAGTAGCTCTTTATGAGCTCAGTGTTATGGTTATATAGTCCCTTGGTACCTTGATTGGTCCCAGATGATAATCACCTTTGACCATAGTGATCACCCAAAGCGCCCTCACAGGCGGGGAAAATAAGCTATAGTTGTCAATCCTTTGATTGAGGGCTTTGAGTTCTCTAAAGTTCTCATGGATGGTGGCAACATCATCAACATTCTATACATCGTAATAACAACTGAAGCACACTAGCATGACCTTCCATGGCATATGTTGGAGATATGCCCAAGAGACAATAATAAAATGGTTATTATTATATCTTTGTGTTTATAATAAATGTTTACATTTCATGCTATAATTGTATTAACCGGAAACATTAATACTTGTGTGTTTTGTAAACATGAAAGAGTCCCTGGTAAGCCTCTTGTTGAACTAGCTTGTTTATTAATAGATGGTCATGGTTTCCTGATCACAGACATTAGATGTTATTAATAACAAGATCATATCATTAGGAAAATGATGTGATGGACACACTCCTATAGTTAGCGTAGCGTAAGATCAAGTCATTTAGAGTTCTTTTGCTACAAGCATTCAAATACATAGTAACCTAATCCTTCGACCATGAGATCATGTTAATCACCATCACCGGATGGATTCTTTGATGACCTCAAACACCACTTCTTAACTGGGTGGTTATAAAGGTGGCATCAGGCATTCTGAAAGTATGCGTTTAAGCACATGGATCAAGAGTGGGATTTGTCCATCCATATGACAGATAGATATACTCTGGGCCCTCTTGGTGGAATGTCGTCCAATTGGCTTGCAAGCATGTGACTAGGTCACAAGGGATGTAATATCACGGAACGAGTAAAGAGTACTTATCGGTAATGAGGTTGAACTAGGTATAGAGATACCGACGATCAAACCTCGGATAAGTAATGTATCACACAACAAAGGGAATCAATATCGTATGTAAATGTTCATTCGATCATGAAGTCATCATAGAAATATGTGGGAGTCATTATGGATTTCCAGATCCCACTATTGGTTATTGATCGGAGAGGTGTCTCGATCATGTCTGCATAGTTCACAAACTGTAGGGAGACACACTTAAGGATTCGATGTTGGTTGAGTAGATTTGGAATGTGAGTTAGAGACCGAATGTTGTTCAGAGTCTCGTATTGGATCCAGGACATCACGAGGAGATCCGGATTGGTCTGGAGAATAAGATTCACATAAGGAAAGTCAATTTCTGGGGTTTGGAAATGTTTTCGGTGTTTTGACCGGAAGCTTTTAGAATGTTCTAGAAGGTCCACCACCCCGGGAGGGGGTACTTGGAATGCACCTTACCTGATGGGTTGGGCACATCATACCCTAGGCCAACTCGGCAAAGGACTAGGAAGAGAGAAACAAACTCTAGTTTGAAAAGTCAAATCCTAGTTAGGGAAGGAAACCTTGAGGGACAAGTTCTCCCTCTCCCCTTCCTTGCCGCCGGCCTAGAGGAGTTGGGGAAGGACTCGGACAGGGGTGGGAACCCTGGCCGCAACCCCCACCCATATAAGGAGGGGTGAGGGCGCCCCATAGACCCTCACCCCAAACCCTAGCCGTCGGCGCCTTCCCTCTCTCCTCCATACACTGCTCCGGCTTAGGAAAATCCCTGCAATAATATCTTCTCCTCCACCACCACCACACCGTCGTGCTATTGGGATTCTGAGGAGATCTACAAATCTCCGCTTCCCTGCTGGAACAAGGGAGAGGAAGGTCTTCATCGACTATCGTACGTGTGACCGACTGCGGAAGCGCTGCCAGAACGTGGCGCCGGAAGGATCGTCTATGCGATCTTGAGATTGACAAGTGATCGAATACATCAACCATGAGATCCAAATCTCGTTAAACGCTTTGGATCTTCGAGGGTTAGTTCTCTATAATCTTGTTGCACCTATCTCGTAGAATAGATCTTGGTTTTGTGTGTTCCCGCGAGAGATTTTTTTGTTTTCCATGCTGCGAACCCTACAGCATAGTCCCAGGGAAACAAGTCAACCCACTCAGCGAAATTACCTTAGATGTAACCTTTAGTGAGACGGAAAATTTTCGCACCGAGCCACTCTCCTTTGAGGGGGTACCCTTCAAGTGTGACTACCATGCCATTTTTGGTCGTCCGGATTACTAGCCTTAAAAACATTGATACATGAACCGAAATCACTCGTTCTTAGTTCGCAGGTGCGTTAGCATGAACATGTACTAAACTACGAGACTGGATTTTTGGAAATTCAGACAATGTTGCCTTCGCGACAAAATCCAACACAAGGGCCGTTAGATCATACTTTGGATCATTGCATGTAGTCAATAATATTTACATTGGATCATCGCAAAAGAAGTTACAACCCTAGCTGACATGGGTATGCCCTACGAGTACCCAATATTGTCCTATCCGGTTTGGCCCAGCGGAAGCCCGCGTGATGATCCGCCCCTGATGACGAGGCCCAGGAAGGATTCGGGTGACCCAGGCCCATGAACGATGCGATTCCTCGGAGACTACTGCTAGATCTAGATAGAAAGTTTAAAGAACAAACCATAATATGTAACCGACTCGGCCTTATCTTGGGACCTAGTCTACCTCTATAAAGGCCAGGAGGGCACGGCGAGAAGGACGACCTCAACCCTAGCATACACACCCGCCAGATCTCATCTGTGCACCCCCTGTAACCTTCGGTTCCGCTGATAATCAAGAGCAGACATGCAGGACTAGGGTTTTCCCTCCGGGGGCCCGAACCTAGGTAAATCCGTGTCCTGCATTGCTTGTCTGTTTAGCGAACACGATCTCCGTCGCCCCCCTCTTTCTCAAAACCAAAGTCCATAACAATGGGCATTGATGAGTTTAACCCATGTCAGTAGCCCTAACTCTAAGCAAAATGTGGCGTCGGGAATCCAAACCCGAGCCTATGGGTTGCGGCAGTGACGTGGTGAGCGGTCAGTCAGAGTTGGACGCGATGTCGACGATCTCCTGCTTGATGCGTCATGTCGCGAGCTCCTTCTCCCTGGCCTACTATGCCGCCACCCCCATGATCGCCTTGTGTCGCTTCGCTCTTCATCTCCTCCTCGCGGGTGACCTTGGAGTAGCGACTCATGATCTATATGGCGGCCCGCTCAGCGTCGTCGTCGACGACAAAGTCGGTCATATCCACCATGCGCTCTCCGCGGCCCTCCTTCCACTACTCTTCCTCCTCCTTGACTGTTGGTGGGACGGGGGTGGGTGTTCGCCGCGCTCTCCTTCGTGAGCTCCCCGCCTCTTCATCGTCGCGGGTGAAGTTCCACCAACGCAATGAGGCCAACGACATCTCTCCGTGGTTGGTGTATCGGCACGCCGCCTACTTCCTCGCCCCCAATGAGGCCACACAGCGCTTTCGCTCCACCTCCTCGAGGGGAGGGGTGCAGCCGGCAGGGGTGTCGCGACCGCACATGGGTGCGGACCAGCCCACCCGCCCGCCCCCAACTCCCGGAGACGATGTCCTTGGCATGTACTCCTTGCCTATTTGGCCGAACTAGGAACGACTGCGGGTTTATTTCATCGAAGCATCGTCGATTTTTCGTTAGCGAGGGAGGGGAGAAGACGTATAGGGCGAGGGTTTCGGTCAGATCTTCTCCCGTATCACCCCCTCCCCTCCACCCAACACACACACAACCCCCGCCCACATCCCTTGCGACACATATAGCGCGTGTGCGGGCCAATTTTCAGCGCAACGAACTTAAATTTTTTTAGGGGCCCGAGCCGGAGTTTAGTTTCTGTTCTATACCACATTTTGCACTGAAAAACGGACGGAATAATACCGGCCAGGCCTTTTTTTACAGTATTGTTAAAGTTGGTCTTAGTGATCAAGCCAGTAGTATAGCTGAATGCAGGGGCAGAGCTACGCCGGTGCTACCGGGGCTGTAGCGCCGGCCCAGCAAACTTAAGCAAATGATTAGCATAAGTAGTTCAGGCGATGAGCACCACCAGGCTCACTGAAACCTCCATGCATGCATGCTGTGTTGCAGAGTCCTAGTCACTGGAGAAAGTGTGGCCGCTCCGTGCTCCGCTTCTTCCGGCGCTTCTCTCGCTCTTCTCCAAAACGTCTAAAAAATAAATTTCAAATAACCATATTCCATGATGTCTCGGCTAAAGCAGTTCCCACATAGCGCATCGGTCCATGACTTCATGCTTTCATTTTCTGCCATCTCTGTTTCTCAGCTGGCTGCTGCTACTACTACTTTTCCTCATTGTCCATGTGTGAATTCTTAATCTATTTTCGATCTCCTCTAACCTGTGAGTAATTTATCTATTTCTATTTTTTAGATTATTTATGTTAGTGTCGTGGTAATGCATTTTTAATATGGTTTATTTTAGTTGCAAGATATGATTTTTACACGTAAGAGAGAAGATAGCACCTGTCTTGCTCCGTCTCTAGCTCCGCCACTGGCTGACACTGGTGGAAAACAGGCGTATAGTCTCGGGCCGTAACGGGCTCTAGTCCCGGTTTTGGGCCCAGGACTGCCAAAACGGGACTAAAGCCCCCCCCCCCCCCCCACACACACACTCTAGTCTCGGCTCGCTATGGCCCGCGATAGATAAGAGACACGTGGCTGTTTCAGCGAGGCGAGGGACGAAAACCCTCTAGTTTCGGGCCGTAACACCACCCGGGACTATACGGTTTCCTGCCGCGGCAGAGAATTGTGTGTTTCTCTGCCGCGGCAGAGATTGTGTGTTTCCTTTTTTTTGCCATTTCGTTCATTTTTCATTTTGTATTTTACTATAATTTCAAACATATATTACAGTACACATATTCTATGCTACTACATACACAGTACATGTTGATACATCTATATAATTAATCGATTCCTTGCAAGCATACATATAATCAATCATATCAAAAGGAAGAAATGTTTTGAAATTACATGGTCATTGATGATATATATATATCATATCAACTACATGAAGATCACTAAGGCATATAGAGTTCATCGTCATCCGTATAATGTTCTCCATGTATATCAAGGACCTCCTTCATCAGAAATTCCGCCAGCTCCTATTGAATTGCTCGTATGCGCTGGTCTGGCTCTAGTTTCTCCCGCAAATCATAATATAATGTGAATTTACTTTCCGCTCACTGGTCAACTCGCGGATGTACTCGCAGACGTAGTATCCACATAAATGAGTACCCGGTGGCTGCTATAAACTCTTCACCATTTTATAAGTTAGCTCCTCTTTGAATGGACCTGATATTTTCTATCTAAACCGTGTCCAACACCTGCTTGGCAAAGAAAATGAACAAATGAGTTATTAGTTACTTAATATCAGGAAATGAACGAAAGAGGCCGATGTAATGCGATAATGATTGAAATTACTTATGGAGCATTGCTTTCATGTCGCTCCACTGCTCTTGGTCCCAAGTTAATGAGTCATGGACTTTAACTAGGGACTTGTCAACTTGAATGTTTAGCAAGATCCAGTAAAATCTGTAGACGTTTACATAGCATACATGCATAGCTCATCGAGTAAGCAAAAATAAAATGTGTACAAGATAGAAACACTCACTTGAAGTTGTAAGGAAATAGTATTTTCTTAACAAAATTATTCTCGGTTAAGAACCTGCACAGGTCTTCCTCCACATCCTTGGGGTGATTCTTTAACGTATATTCATTAACGATATATGGGTCAATGAACCCAACGTCTTATCTTCTAGCGCTTTTGCATTCAAGCATCTTCATTCTGCAGAATATAATATCATACAAAAAGATATATAGTTAGGATAATATATTAAATGCAATGAACGAGCTGAACTACAAACTTAATTATAGAAATAAACCACTTATAGACAGTAGCAACCAATGATAGATTTGTCGAGGGCGCGCTGGTTGTATAACTGAAACAGTTCGGTCATTTGAACCTGTATCGAGTATGGTTTAAAGTGATGCTCCTTTCTAACGTCCACCGCAAACCAATCTTTCTGATGCTTTTTTCTGTTTGCACCATGTACCATGTGTGCAGATTTTGCATATGCGTGGATAGACGCGCGAGCTCCTCATTACTGACTAGAGGCTCCCCTTGGACATACTTCCGTACTATCTGACCCACTGGCGTATCTTCATAGCCTAAATATTGACCAAGAGACATATTTGCTTTGTAGGCAAGTGCTTTGGCCTCCGATACAGTGATGCCCATTAGTGCAGCATTAGTATTGGCTCTGGGGTCTATTATTGCATGCCCATATCCATTTCAGCTCTGAAGGCCTTGTCGAGGTCTGAAATCACTTTGAGCGGGAGGGCGATTGATTCTTCTGTTGTCCGAGTTGGGCAACTTGCTTCCCGCTTTTTGTGTTTGTGATTTTTTATTCTTTGCTTGCTTAATAATCTCTCGGTCATAGTCTAATTCCAGATTCATCGATATCTGGGATGGTTGCTCAAGAAAAGACTTATCCTACTTTTTGTTTTTTCATCATATACCGGTTTTGGCTCAGGCTTTTTGGGTGCAAAATGCGCCTTAACTTGGGCAGCCACATCTGCGGCATTTTTCTCATCGATCTTGTTATAAGGTCCCTTTGAAAGAGCCGGCGGGATGTCGACTATCTTTGCCATTTGACCTTTCTTTGATGTGGGGCGCGGGAGAGCGGCGACCTTCCGTTTCTTCGACGAGGTAGTAGTATTGCACGGAGGCGGAGGCGGAGATCGAGTATTGCGCGGAGGTGGAGATCGAGTTGATGTACTCCTGCTGCGGTGATCTACATCGGGGCGGGGTGGACTTGGAGGTTGACGATAATCGGGTTGGGGTAGACTTGGAGGTTGACGATAATCAATACGGGGTGGACGTGGAGGTTGACGATCATCGGGGAGGGGTGGACTTGGATTCCTCGGAGTCGGTGGACTTGGCGCCGAGCCTGGAAACTTGATGTACTTCTTCTTTCATAGAATGATGTTGCGCTTGACATCTCCTAGTTTCATAAGGCCTTAAGGCATAGCGATTTCAATATCTAGGTCCGCAAAATCCTTCACTATGTCATCCACCGTGACACGAGCATAGCCAGGTGGAATCGGAAGTGAACGGTGGAGTGCTCCAGGTAGACAAGGTAAAGCAGTTCCGATCGCGACCTTGAAGGACAAGTTGTTCATTGGCTGATGTAGCTCACATTGTGCCATCTCTCTAACATCATCCACGGGGTAGCGAGGAGCCGGTGCATCATCCAGCAGTGCTTGATCATCAGCCCGGACCTCCGTGGAAGCCATGCTGCTTCTCCGCTGGCTAAGATCCAATGCAGGATCATCAGCCTGCGGGTGAGTTGACGACGGCCTTTGGCTAATTTCTTGCATGAGGTTCTTCAGATCAGCTAGGTCCTGCTCTACCTTGGAGATCCGGTCTGCCTCCCAGTTCTTCTTTCTCTGACGGCTTCTGTAACTGTCATCGTACTGAGGAAAACCTTTCTTCCACGAGACACTGACGCCTTTGCCTCGTGTTCGTCCACCCTTTTCAGGATTCGCGAGGGCGCCTTTGTGATCCTCTAACATGTGATTGAACTTCTCCCTCTCCTTTTCATTTTCATAGTCTCTTCGTGCATCGGCAATGGTCCGACCAAGATCATTAGCGGGTTCATCTTATGTCTCTTCTTCAGCCTCCCCTTCAGCATCCCCCATGGAAGTATCTCCGTACTCTGGGAAACCATGATAGTTGTCATCCTCCTCCTCTTCTTCATTGTCTTCCATTATAACCCCTCCCTCTCTCCGTGCTTGGTCTAACAATTATAACTGGGCATGAAGCCAGACTTCAACATGTGGTTGTGAAGGGTTTTTGAGTTAGAGTAATCCTTCTGATTCCTATATCCACTACATGGATAGAATACAAAACCATTGCGCTTGTTTGCATCAGCAACACAGATGAATTCATGCACACCATTAATGAACTCGCCAGAGCGTCGGTCAGTACTGTACATCCATTACTGGACCATCTACATTATAGTAAAAGTATATCAAAAACCATTACACAACATGATAAATTTATTACAAGTTATAATTAGAGCTTCGAGAGCATTAATTTTGAATTTTCAAAAATTTACATGCACCAATTTGTGAAATTGGAGAAAACAATTAACATAATAAATATGAAGTTTTTGATTATTGTTCTATCAGTGAAAACCTCATTCCATTCTAAGATCTGAAACTCTAAAATTACACATTTCAATTTTCAGTAACTATGTGCCTAATCAAAATTTGTTACACATATCAAAATCCTTCTACTTCTAGAGCATGCATGCATTGATTCATATCTCTATACTTCTAGAGCATTATAGAGCTAAAGTAGCAATAAGAGATGAAAGAATGAAGTTCTAACCTTTTAAAACTTTGGATTTAGGGGTTGCAAACTAAATCTTGACAAATCTTGAGAAAAAAATGTCATGAACTCGACTTGCTTTTTTGAGTAAAATGGTCACCATATGGCTAGGACAGGTGAACACGAAGATGTATATATACTGAGGGACAACTAGTCCCGAACTGTGATACGACCCGGGACTAATAGTCCCCGAAAAAAGCAGCTGGCCCGCTTCAGGTTACTAATCCCGGACCGTATTACGGACCAGGAATAGAGGTCTGATCCGACCCAGGACTAGTGGCTATCGCGATTCCTAGCCGTTGGAGACGTCACGGCCCGGGACTAGTGCTAGCACTAGTCACGGTTCGTGACATGCCAAAACTGCTGACTTTGTGCAGATCGAACCGAGGACCTGTTTTCTAGTAGTGTATGAATGGCCGATGTTCTAATGAAATTTAGTTAGTAACTATCTTAACAAACAGGCAGGCATACGCATTCTGATCGTTTACCACCATGCAATAGTATAATATACTGATAAAGAAATTTAAGACGATTTGACCTACTCCTCATGAAGAAGTTGGTACACGATCGACGATGATGTCTACGCGGGGTCAGAGATTAAGTGGAGCCCACCGTTCAACACGGAAGGTTGGGCTAGCTAGCTTGTTAATCTGCCGGCCTTAGTTGGGAGGAGGTAAGCTACTTTCGTCTAATTACTTTGGTGTTCAATTGTTCATGAGTGCAGTTTCACACGTTATGGTCTGCTTAAAGATGGGCAAGTGTTCAGACCTGGGAGAGCACATGGTCGTTTTTGGAAGCTTGTAAAATGTTGCCATCGACGCGAGGCTGGAATATTGCAGAAAACCTAGTACGCGGGAGTACACTTTGACGCGGAATGTACAATTTAAACAATTACAAAAGTGTTCCGTTGAATAATCTTCAGGGTTGTTTCACGCTTACTAGCTTTGACTTCCCAAGAACACGCAAGCACTCATAATTTCACGCTTATTAGCATTCAGTACATCCGAAAATTTTAGCCTCGTAAAATTCTTTTCAAATATTTAAAGTAGAGCACGGAGCCAGAAATCCCTGCTCTGGGGACAGCCACCCACGAGCATACATACATATTTATTTATTTATTTATTTGACACAGAAAGGTGCGGCCTATACAAAATGTAGCAGCAAAGTAGAGCACTTCGAACCTCTAGCAAGCTACACGGGCCGGGCCAAGTAATGGGATCTCCTCGCTCCTATCATCTGGGTTCTAACTAGCCCAAATTTCAGGCCAGAGCTAACTTTCGAAGATAGTTCCTTAGTTTTTTTTTTTTTTTGAGATGGAACTGAACTTCCATTAATCAGTGCGCACAGCGAAGTCGCTGGCCACAAACACACGTACAAACTCCGGTGGTCCTTCCTGCCATATAAAAGGAGAGGCTGTCACCGATTTCGCACCATAAGTCGCTAGAGCGTCTGCTGCACTATTACAGGCCCGAGGGCAGAAGTTTATACAGTATCAAAGATGCTAAAATTTAACCGAGCAAGGTACTTGATCTCCATAAAAACATAGCCATTGACAGCGAGGTCTTGAGAGCTTCCATTGATCGCCTGGTACAGCAGTTTGGAATCGGTTTCCATCTGGATTTTTGTCATCCCCCAACTGTGAGACCATCAAAGATTGGAAAGGCAGTCAAACCCCTCCGTTTGGAGCACATCGTAGGCATGTGGAATATGACCTGCACCTGCACCTGCACCCATAGGTTCACCATTAGAGTCGAAGAATAAATCCCCATCCTCCAGAGTGGTTTTCAGAAGAGAAGTTGCCATCAATGTTGATCTTAAGTACATCCCTAACCGATGGAACCGAGGAGTGCACTCTCTGCTGTTTCTGTTTTTTGTCCCGGACAAAAAACTGTTCAAATTCAGACGCTGATCTTCTAGCCAGCATTGGGCTAGAGCCCTGCAACTTCTTCCGTTTGCCTGCTACAATTTTGTTCATGGTCCGCCACAGCCACCATAACAAGCCAATTGCCTTTAACTTCTGTTGTAGCTCCACCTGGATAATTTCCTTAACGAACGCCTTTGCGTCCTGGCACTGCATTAACCTATCTCTCAAGCTGTTCAGCTGTAATTCTCTCCATCCCAATTTAGCAGTCTTGCATTTGAGAAATAGATGTGCACCATCTTCATTAACCCTGTTACACACCGGGCAAATTGGGTACAGGTCCAACCCTCTCCGCAGCAACTTGAGCCTATGAGGGAAGCTGTTGTGGGCAATTCTCCAAACGAACAACTTGACCTTTGCCGGGCATTCTAGCTTCCAAATGGAGTTCCAGTCGAAGTTGCTACGAGCTGATTGGTTGCCCAGCTGTCCGCTCTCAGCCACATCATCGAGTTGGCGTTTTAGCCGGTATGCAGATTTTATAGTAAACTTCCCATTCTCCTAGAAGTGATAGGCCCACTCATCCTCCAGATCCTCAAAGGTTCGCATAGACAGGATCAGATTTGCATCTTGAGGTCAAAAAGTATCCCGAACAAGAATCGTGTCCCAAGAGCCGGTGCCTGGGTCTATGAGCTCACAAACTCTAGATATGACAGTTTGACCCCTCGGAGTTGCTGGCCTTCTACACCATAGCCGAGGGAGCCAGGGGTCTTGCCAAATGTTGATAGTAGTCCCAATCCCCACCCTCTTAATGATACCTTGCTTCAGTAGATCAATTCCCTTCAGGACGCTGCGCCAGGCATATGAAATCCCACCACGGCCTTCAGCTTGAAGAACAGAGGTGTTAGGGCAATATTTCGCTTTCATCACCCGAGCACATAGAGATTCTGTGTTAGTTAGCAGACGCCACCCTTGTTTTGCAAGCATGGCTAGATTAAAAGCATGTAGATCTTTGTAGCCTAGGCCACCGTCTTTTTTGGAGCAAACTAGCTTCTCCCACCCCAACCAATGGGTTTTGTTGTCTTAGTCTTGCTAAGTATGGGCCAATCATGCTGCTTATCTCATCACATAAGCTTTTTGTAATATCGAAACATGTCATGGCAAAGATAGGGATGGCAAGAGCACAGAATTTTATCAAAAGTTAGCCGTGGCGCACTGGGTGTTGTGCGTCATGGGTACAAATTTCAAAATTCAAAAAAAAGCAAGAGATTTGGATCTCGCCACCCCCACAGCCGTCAATGCCGTCGCTCGTCCGTGCGGGTCGTCGTCGTCGCCTCGTCGGAGTGGTTACCGCCGTTGCCATTGCCTCACCTCGTCGGAGAGGTCGTTGTTGCCTCGTCGGATATCTCGTCGTCGTCGCTGCAAGGAGGAGGAGGAGAAGAAGGAGCCCGCCGTCTTCGTTGTCACTACAAGGAGGAGGAGGAGAAGGAGTAGGCCGCCTTCACCGTCTTCACTGCAAGGAGGAGAAGAAGGAGAAGGAGAAGGAGAAGGAAAACGAAAAGGAAAAGGAGACGGAGGAGGAGGAGGAGGAGAAGGAGAAGGAGAAGGAAAAGGAAAAGGAGAAGCGGAGGAGGAGGAAAACGAGAAGGGAGGAAAAGGAAAAGGAGAGAAGGGGAGGGAAAAGTAGAGGGGTAGGTGGACGGGATGGTGATAGTGCGCTATGGGTAAGTTGTCTTCTATATTTTTCTATGGGAAAAACGGTCTTTTGACCGTAACTTTTTACTCTTTTCGAATTTTAAAAATCTAAAAAATATTCTCGTCATTTTGGTATCATTTTGGTATGTTAAACGTTTTTTTACATCTTATGCAAAAGTTACCACAGCATGACTTTTTTTACAAAAAAAGTCAAAATTCTTGTTTGTTAATTTTTCTAAAAATTAGACCACATTACCTACCTACATGTGAAAGGATTTTATTTTTTAAAATGTTTTTTATTTAGTTTTAATTTTTTGCAAGGCTGAAAGTGAAGTTGGTGCAGGCCACTTAGCCGTAGAACACTAGGGCAGGATGCCCTACGGTTAAGTTGACCCAGCTGCTGCAGGCCACAACACACGTCTCCGTAGCGTACTGCGTTAGGGTGCGCTACTATTAAGTTTTACACCCGTAGCACACCCTGACCTAGTGCGCTACGGGTATGTGGTATGCGGCCACCTATTCCCTGGCCCACACATAGTCGTGGCGGCACGACCCCATATACGTCACGTTTATGGCAGTTAGTCGTAGGAAACCTATGGATAGTGTGTCACGCCTATTTTACCCGTGGGGCATCACTGGCATGTACGCTAAGTGTGAATTATTTATAGCTATTTTTCTAGTAGTGCTTGTAGCGATATCTCATAGGGACACCATTCCAGGATGGATCAAAGATCCAGCATGACACCATGTCGTCCTAGGGGAAAGACCCAAAATGTATTAATGAGACCTAAGATGATATCAAAAAAGGAAACTGACAAATTGGATCAAGATTAGAATCAATATATAATTAACTCACGTAACCACCATTATATAATTAACTTACGTAACCACCATTCATCAGAGGCTCCATTGTGGTGTCAGTGTCGGTTGCCGCTATGGTCACCGCTGCAACACCACGATGCAGATCTGTGGAGAGGGATTTGGGAGGGGAGTGCGAGATATAAAGTCCGGGCTTCATGGTAGTCCACGCTAGCCAGCGAGAGAACCTTAACCAGTCAGCTGGATGTCTTTGACCACTCTCCACCGTTGTGACAAATTCACTCGGCGCTTTAATCGCATGGCAAAAGCTATAATGCCATCATTGCCCCAGCGCGGCATGGAATACTGCCGCTCTTGCGTGTCACCTAGCATAATACCCAAATTCACCATATTGTGTCTGTCATGGTGTTTAAGTGGCCATCGCGACAAAATGGTGCCGCGAAAGCACATCCGCCGTGAAACCAACTTTTGCAGATTCTTTTTTATGCCGACCCAAAAATCCGTCGAGTATGGGGATGTTTTTATAGTGGGTGTTAACGTAAGCCGACGGGCCGGCCATCAGTGTTGGGTACACGTGGAAACACACTGTATGCCGCCTGATCTACATAGTCTAGTTTGTTCATTTTGAATGGTATACGTGGTGGGTTTTCTGTTCTTCAGATGTTGTTTTAGCTCCTGATAAGCACACATACAGTGTAGTGAGAAAAAATTATTGATCCAGACATATACCAACTTTTCGCAAGAGTTGCCGCATTTGAGTATTTCTATACCCAAAGAGAACCAAGAACAGTGGCTAAAGCTACTGTTCAGAACGAAAACGTTCCAGGTAACACAAACATGAAATAACAGAGATTGCATGACCTTTTTAGGCGTCCCAAATCGGGGATTGCAGGATAATGCAGAACGATCCAAACTCCTGTCCAGTTTCCGAAAAGAAAACAGGATAAAAACAATATCCAAGCCGGGCCGAGTGGGCCAAGTAACAGGCTGCCCAAGGCTCCTCTACGGACCCGAACTGCGAGTCCTCAAGTCCAGCTCGTCCTGTTCTCCCGTAAGAAAAAACTAGAGGAAAAAAATACCAGCACTCTCCGCTTAGTTTCCGACAGTTGGGCCCCTTTCAAATGACGTCATCGTGACGCGTGAGTGACGTACCGTGACACGCAACGATGTGAGAACGGGGCCACCGGACCAGCGACACAGCTCACTCGCACGGACGCAGCAGCAGCTAGCTGCCATTCGACTACGCATCATTCACACAGCAGCCTCTGGTGGTCGTACCTGACAGACGACGATGCACACAGGACAGCACAGGCAGAACTACAGAAGAAGTCCAGAACTGCCGCCGCTGCTCATCGCCGTGTGTGAACAGGGGCTCGTGGAAAGGGAGAACGGAGCTAGCACATGCGGCAGGTGAACCGAATCATCAGAAAGGAAGGAGGGGCATAGGGGCAGGATCATGACAGTGACGATGATGATGATTAGTGCCGCTGTTACCTTACTGCAACAGTGTAAAAAGGGACCTGAAGGGAGGTTACAGTGGACACAGGACAGTTCTCGATCTCATCCCATCAGACACACCTTTTCTGAACATTGCTGTCTCTTCTACCGACACAAACTGCTCCACTACCAGGACGGCTTCCCCAACTACTAGTGGAATTTTGTAGGTAGACAGAGATGTAACGCCCTAAACCATGACGATGAAGATGGAAACAATGTTTGGGTCTCACTACCAGGGATTTACGTTGTGACATGGAATAAAGCCCTAAACCAAAAGGCAACGCTCACAAGATCTTTTGGTTACTAGAACATAGGAATGATCAGAAATACTACTTAAATGATAAAGGCAGGTACATCTACTGACAGTGTACTCTGTACAGGGGTGCAGCTGACAGAAAAGATGAACTACAGGCCTAAGGTGTTCTTGGTACTGCAATCAGGTTGTTATTAACATGTGACCTCGTGATAACATGCTGGCACTATCTTCTCCGCGGTACAGTAGTAAAAGGCAATCAGAGTTAAACTTCACCTTTTGGGCTTGACAAAAGAAGCTTATGTACAAGGAAACAAGAACACATGCATTAAGTGAGTCTTGACTATTGATCAAAGAGATTATTTTTGCTCCTGATAAGAACGCATACAATCCACATATATATAACTAAAAAAAAACAATCTAGAATACTACAGATGACATTTTCTTGCCAAAGAAAACATTAGTTGAGGCGTTTGAGCATTTCTTTGGACAAATTAAGAGTACAAAAAAACAATGCCTTAAGCTAATGTTCAGAGTGAAAACGTTCCAGTCTTCCAGATAACACAAACATGAAAGAATGGGTGTTATAGAGTCAAGAATAACACATTTTAAAGCATTACATTGTTTATTTTTTCCTTTTTTTCTCTTTTCTTTTGTGTTAACATTTAGAACTAATCGGTTCAAAAAAATAGAACTAATGATATGTTTCGAAAGTGATTGCACAAATCTTCTGAGGATTACTTTGTTGTCTCATCAGATCTTCCAAGCACAGATCTCAAGCGTTAAAAAAAAGGCCTAAAGGAGGCTACAGTGGACACAGGACAGTTCTCAATCTCATCTCACCACATCACATCACATCACTCCTTTTCTGAACTTTGCTGTCTCTTCTACCGACACAACTGTTCTACCATCGGCAAGGCTTCCCGGACTAGTGGAATTTGTAGGTGAAACTATGAACATTCTTGAGCCATTGTTCATGACAACGAAGATGAAAAAAATGTTTGGGGCTCATCGCCAAGGATTTCAGTTCTGAGTTGTGACATAGAATAAGAGCTAAACCAAAAGGCAAATGCTCACAAGTTTTTTTTTTGGTAAGCAGAACCTTTAGGGCTTGTTTACTTATCCAATATTTTTATCCCCAAAAGATACGGGATATACGGAGATTTGGTGTTCACCCAATACTCTCAAATCCCCGCAAATACCCTTTCCCAAAAATACTCTATCATGGCGTAGAGTTTTTAATCTAGCCAAAGATACACTAGTGTGGAGCGGATTTGTGGGAATATTCCGGGATTATCCCCTCCAAATCCGGCCTAGTAAACAACCTATCTGGGAAATGGAATACGAAATAATCCCTTCCCAACCCCTCAAATACCCTAGAAGTAGACGAGGCCTTAAATGGTCAGAAATACTTGAATGATAGAGGTAGGTATATCAAGCAAGGTAGAAACAGTGTCCTGTGTACATAGGTGCAGCTGACAGAGCTGAACTACACGGCCAACATGTACTTTGTACTGCATCAGGTTGTTATTAACATGTGATCTCGTGATAACATGCTCGGACTAGCTTTTCCACGGGACATTTGTAAAAGGCAATCAGAGTTAACTTTGCGGCACTAATTCGCTTTTTTGGCTTGACAGACGAAGCTTATGTACAAGAAAAGAACACATGCATTGAGTGAGTCTTGACTATTGATCATACTCCTAAGACATTTCAGTAATTGAGCATATGTTTGGACAAATTAGGAGTATCAAGAACAATGCCTTAAGCTAATGTTTCAGAGTGAAAGAGTTCCAGATGACACAAACATGAAAGAATGGGTGTTATAGAGTCAAGTATTTTCTTTTTTCCTTTTTTTCTACCTTCTTTTGGGTTAACATTTAGAACTAACTAATTATATGTTTCCAAAGCGATCTCACAGATCTTACAAGCACAAAGTAACTCAAGAATTAGCCTCACACACATGCGTTAAGACCTAGCAAAAAAATGATGATACACACCAAATGCAGCATCAAAACATGAGAAGAAGGAATCATCTTTTACACAAAGATTGTTCCTTCCCTTTCCCCTTCCTTTACAGAACGATACATGATTTTATACTTACTACTACTGCCCGATCACAACTCACAGCACAGGTGAGCAAAAACCCAGGAGAAGCTACCTCTATCACCGCCGCATCGCGCGATCAAAATGTGGGTTCTTGATGCTTCAGACGGCGCTGGGCATGGTCGAGTCGAAACACTCCATGCGGCTGCGCACAATGCGGTGGAAGACCTCCCGGACCTGCCTTTCCAGCGGCTCGAGCCCGTTCTTCATGGTGGCGCACACGGCGGCGAGCTCTGCGGCGGCCTCCCGCACCTCGGCCTCCTTCTCCGCATCGAGCGGGATGGCTGCTGCGTCGATTGCCTCGGCGAGCCTCTGCGCGCACTTCTCGAGGGAGTGGATTTCCTTGAGGAGGCCGCAAGAATTGCGCCTGTCCTTGCGCTTCCCCTCCTCGGTGAGGCGGTCCTGGAGCGCGAGGAGCGGCGGCGCCCACGGGAAGGCCCCGCGCGGCGGTGCGGCGGGGATGTGGTGCGCCTGGAGCGCTGCGCCGCGGTCCGGGCACGGGACGGCCGCCACGAGCGTCCAGGAAGCGAGGTGGAGCAGGCAGCCCATCGCGTAGACCGGCGCGGCGAGACCCGCCTCGTGCGCGCGCGGCGCGGCCAGGCCGGATCCGATGGTCTGCAGCTGCCTCGCGGCCGACCAGGTGCGGGACACGCTCCAGGAGAGCGAGCGGAAGTGCGAGGAGGAGGAAGACGAGGAACGAGATGGGGACGCGCGTGCGCCGCGGCCGAAGGAACGGTTGCGGTGGGATGCGAGGAACGAGGCGACCCCGCCCCCGCTGCCAGCGGCGGTAGCGTCGTCGACGAGGAGGGCCGAGAGGTCAGAGAGCGCCTTCCGCGCGCGGCGGAGCTGGCCCTCGTGGATCTCCCCTTGCGCGAGCAGCACGGACGCCGCGATGCCGGCGAGGCGGCCCCAGCGCCGCACCTGGTCGACGCCGTCGCGGGCGGCGTTGCAGACGTCGAGCGCCTTGACCGCGCGCTCGTGGTAGTCCCCGACCAGCTTCTCCGCCGTCTGCGGGCCGGCGCGGTGGCGCGCCTGGGCCACCACCACGGCAAACTCCTCCTGGCAGCGCAGGAACGCCTCGAGGAGACGCCGGATCCACGCGACGGAGAGGAAGCCCTCCCCGTCCCCCAGCTCCGCGAGGGTCGCGGCCACTTGGCGCTGGAAGGCCTCGACGTCGGCGTCCCCGGCGGAGGGCAGCATGGCCGCGGGATGCGCGGGGCTGTCGCGGCTCCGGGACAGCAGCGAGCGGCCGAAGGAGGAGAAGGATGAGGAGGAGCCCTGGTATTCAGTCGCCGGCATGGTCGCCGGGGTAGACCTCCGCGGGGTCTTTTCCTTCGCCGGAGAAGGCGAAGCGGGTCGCGGGGAAGAGGGTTAGCGGGCGCGGACCGTCGGCTGAGGCGGAGACGTTTTGTTTGGGTTCTGTGCTGTGCAGGCTGCGGCTGCGGTGAGCTGTGGTGGTGGTGATGGGTGTAGGTGTGCGCCTGTATATATGTATGGGATTGCGATTAGGGAGGCGATTAGTTTACCAGTTGATTAATTTAGGGGGGTAGGAAAGGGTTTCCCCAGCTAATCACTTGCTAGTACAACAGTTGGATTAGTTTAAAGGTGGTCACTGGTCTTTCTTGCAGGTGGTAATATTCTTTTGGAATTGGAATGTCTCTCGTTTTTGTTTAGCTTTACTTGACTTTCTTTTTGGTGAAGGCCCTTTGGAGATCAGTAATTGCTCACAACGATTTTGGGCAAAAAATTTTTGCCATGTATTCAAGTCTAATGCAGATTATACCACAAAAGAAGCCAAGGGGGGCGTGCACACGCTTGTTTGGGTTTAGTTTAATGAGGGACCAGATTAAGAAAGGATTAGACCGCTCCAAACCCAGTTCCATCCATTCCATCTCGCCCGGTCAGTCGCCCACGATGGCCGCTGATTAGTAGAGAGAAAACGCACTCCTACGCAAAAGAAATGGCGGAAGGAAACGTAAAAGAAACCGAGGCGAACGCGGGCTGGACGCGCAGGCGCCGAGGCCGCCATGTGGGGCCTGACCCCCGGCCGCGTGCACGCGGACAGAACGTTCCCACGTCGTTCCCCTTCTTCTCTCCGCCGCGGGAGCTGGTTTTACCACGCTGCCCCTGGAGCCACGCCCACCGGCCCGGGGGTAGTCTGGAAAACGTATCGAGCGAGCGCACACGGGCACGGGGCCGCGGTGCGGGGACGGGACACGGCCAACGCGGGCAGGGCCCAGGTTTGTTTGACCGCGTGTGGGCCCGCGGCGTGGGGGAGGCAGCGGGGGAGGATGCGGAAACGGTCGCCGGCCGGGGTCGGAGGGGCAGATCAGGCGCGCGGGCCACGTTGAATTGAACGGACCCGGACCCGGAGTGGTGCACCGCACTGCAGCTAGCAGCTGAACCGATGGGATGGGGGTAGTAGTAGTACGTGCGGATGGTGATGGATTTTGTTGTGCCGCGTTCAAACGGAACAGGTCAATTTCCAAAAAAAATAAAAATAAAAAAAAGGAAGAGGTCGCCTCTGCTTGCTAGGTAATAAGCACAGCTTCGCAGCAACTTGATCTCGCAACAAGTTAAGATTAGTAGGAGTAGTTGTACTATATGTGTGTATTATTAGCTGCAACACAGCTTATCTGAAACCTGTTTAATTATGCCGATGATTACGACGGAACTTCTCTCATGTGGATAATAATAATAATACAGGAAAACCGCTTACTCCTTAGATCGTCAATGCTATATGTGCAACGTCACCTGAATGTGTATAGATCAACTCCATCATGCATACACCTTGTTTTTTACTACATGTGTGCGCAGCGCAGTATTAAAAGCGTGATAACTTATACGGCAGAAACATATATGTGCATCTATGAAACTATATATGCCACAAATCTGAGAATGTTGTTTTTCACCTACTTACTAGTAAGTATCAGTGGTTTTAGTTTGATATTGCAGAGTAGTACTTTCTAGAATCTCATATGCTTTAAACTTATAAGGAGTAGTAGGTTTGTTTGACCGCACGCTTTCTAGAATCTCATCTGCTTATTATAAACCGAGTTAGTAGCACTCATCGGCCTTGCCAAAGATCAAAGACACTGTATGTACTAGAGGTAGTAGCTCAGGCGACAGTTAAAGGATTTGGAAACAATGGTACACAGCAAAACCTAAGTAGAAAATTCGAAGAAAGTATCCTGGAATAAGAGAATTAATATTCGCTAGGTTATAAGCACATGCGAGCGTTAAAGTGATGCCGCGATCCAAATACTAGCATGGATATGATGATCCGCCTAACGTTCGGTAGGGCGTCACGGCTTAATACGGCCGGACACTAGCATGCACGATAGACTTTCTTCTTGAGATCTTGGCGCCAATAGGGATTGCCTCGCCGACTGTGGCATGGCGAATCAAATCTCCAACTACTCGACAGCCTATATCACCACGGCAGGGCGGACTGCGTTAATAAAATCGACCATCGCTTCTCAAGCATTATACCACTTGACGGCTTGCCCGTTCCTCCGAGCACTATTAAGTTCATGAATAAGTTGGAACGGGTCTTCCTTTGGTCGGCCAAGGACAAAACTACCGGGGCTAAGTGCAAAGTAAATTGGGACACGGTTTGCCGCCCAAAAAAACTTGGGGGGCTTGGGATCCTTCACACAGACAAATTTGCGACGGCTTTGCGTTTGCGGAGGCCATGGTTAGAATGGAAAAATCCAAACAAGCTTTGGGCTGGACATGGAAACCCATGCACTAAGGAAGACATGAATATTTTCTTCGCTGTCACGACCATCACGGTGGGTAATGGAGACAAGACTCCATTTTGGCATGCACCTTGGATTCTAGGGAAGAAACCGATTGAGGTTGCTTCCCTAATTTTTGCCTTATCTAAAAGGAAGAAGTGGACTGTCAAACAAGCCTTGCATGACGATGCTTGGATTAGGAACGTGAAGTTGGGAGCGAATTTCACCATCGAGCACCTTAAACAATTCGTGGAGCTTTGGGTTCTTCTTCATGAGGTGGAGCTTGACCCTAATGTTGATGATGACATTTCTTGAAAGCTTACGGAAGATGGAGAATATTCGACGGCGTCGGCTTATGAGGTGCAATTTCTTGGGGCCACGCTTTCCAACATGAATACAATGGTTTGGAAGGCTTGGGCTCCCCCCAAAACGAAATTTTTTGCTTGGCTTGCGTTGAGGAATAGAGTTTGGACGGCGGACCGTTTGGAAAAGAGAGGATGGCCTAATTGTGGGTTGTGTCCTCTATGCAAGCAAACCACGGAATCGATTTCACATCTTCTTGTTGCTTGCAGATTCACCACACGCATATGGAGTTATCTCAAAGTTTGGTTGGGGCTCCATACCGTTCATCCGAGAGAATGGGTGGGGCTTTCTCTCAAGAATTGGTGGGCTATGTTAGCGGAAGGGCGTAAGGCATTGGCGTCTCTAACATTGCTCGTTTCTTGGGAAATTTGGAATGAAAGAAATGCCCGGGTTTTCAACAATAAGCACGCGCCGCCTTTAGTTGTTCTTGATAAGATTAAGAAAGAGGCCCGGTTGTGGATCTTAGCGGGCGCTAAGCATTTAGGTGATGTAATTTTGGGAGAGTAGGCTTGTACCCTGTTACTTTCTGTTACTTCTATAAACACTCCTCGCTTAATTAATATAATGGGGCAAAGCTTTTGCCCCGCTCGTTTCAAAAAAAAAAGCATCTCGGAAAAAACTGAAAACAGAGAACTCACATATCGGGAAGAAGGAAAAGAGTTTTCCCGTATAAATATTCTTGTGGCCTCCCGTGGCGCATCCCAAGGACGCCACCGGGGGATCCCCTCCCGCCGCCTAACCTCCCCTCTCCCTGATCCCCTCCTCTCCGCCGCTGTCGCCAGCGCCGGCCACGGTGGCGGCGCCCCTGGTACCAAACGGTGCTAGGGGAGGTGGGCGCGGCGTACATCCCCATCGGTGCGGCTGGGGCTGGGTCGTCGGGGATGGACATGGGCGGTGGTCGGGACGGCGTTCCCCGGCCTAGCGACGGCGGAAATCTTACCCGGCTTCTCAGGAGGTGGTTCGTCGTGGGTCTAGACGGCCCGCCTAGACCAGCCGTCTTCCTGGCGGCGCGGCCAGGGCGCTGGTCTGGCCGGCGCTCACGGGCGGAGCGACCTCGTGGAGACGGCGGTGAACCACCGATTCGGACTTGGATCCGATCCGTGGCGATCTGGGTTGTCGGTCAAGATGGGATTTTGCGCTAAGATCTAAGCCGGAGTGGTCCATCCAGGGAGCTGTGAGTACTGTTGTTGGCTTGGCCACACCGATGAAATATCACTCTGGATTGCCATCTCTTAGATTTGCTCTGCTCGAATAAGGGTGGTGGTCCTTTGGTTTCTTTCGCACGAAGACGAAAATCTACTTGATGTCTGCCCTCATTGATCTGGTCTGGAGAGGCGGGTTCCGGAAGGCTCCGCCGACGAACTCCCATGGGCGTATCATGCCTGGAGATTGCTGGATCAAAAGGTATTCGGTCGTGCGCACCTTGTTTTTCTGGCTGTTTGGTTTCAACGGGAGCGTTGCGAAGCTCTGTTGTTTGTTCCCACCAAGTGCCATCTTAGAGCCATGGTGAAGTCAGATGCGGAGAATGTCAGGAAAGCGGAAATATGAGGGTAGCGATGGTGATTTTTGTTCTTGTGGCGACGGAGAACTGGCTGCATGATCTGGGACTCGTTGCAGCGATTGTTGGTGCGGAAAGACAACACAGGGGAGTTCTAGTCTTATCTTGCAGGGTGAAAATCCAAGGTATGGCCTTAACTGGTTGTGCCTGGCAATAACCTTGTTGAAGGTATTGTTTTGTGAGCAAGGACTTTCTCCAGGGTGAAAACCTATGATCTTTGATCGGGCAATGACGGCGCTTGGGCATTGTTTCCTTCTTGAAGGTGTTGTTATTGGAGTGGAGGACTACTATTGTTGTTCTGATGGTGTCATTGTCGTTACTTTGAGGATTAGTTCTCTCTAGCGGGACTTTTCTCTTTTTCGTAATTCTTTTTTCTAGGTTGTGTGCATCTGTAGAGCCGCTAGGGCATGCGTTGTTGCAGAGGTTGGGTGAAACCAAAAAACAGGTAACTGGCACTGCGGCATCTTGTTATTAGGTTAGTTCCAAAGTGTAGACAAAATATAAGAAAGTTGATATAAAACAATCATGGAGCATCAAAATTATAGATACGTTTACAACGTATCAGCGACCCTCTCCGTGAGCGCAACCTATGCGCCGTCATCTACGGTGGCAACGTCAACAACGGAGCCGATCCACCGTTGGATCAAACTCCCAACCCACCTCCCAACCCTTAGGTTGAGAACGGAGGAAATAAGGTGAACCCGCCTAACAGGGCAGCTCGAGGCACTAAAGGCGTCAATCGTGCCCACAATGAAATCCACCTAAACAAGGAGGGCTGGGAGAACGCACACAAAGCTGTATGGGGTATTCACATCCTTCATGTGGATGCCTCCCGTGACTTGCTGATGGCCTATCACTGGCTCCTGTTCGACGAGCACAATCGAGAAGTCAAGCTACAAGGTGAGCTCGAAAAGCGCATGCGGGCAGTTGACGAGTCAAGCATGCGGCGAGCTGCGCTCTTCGCTGGCGGCTCCTCTTCACATGGGAACAACGCCAACAAATACCGCTCTCGCCTGGAGCGCATGGACCCTGCCGCACGGCACGAGGTCACCAAGGCACTCGACACGTCCTTCATGACGATGGACTCGCAAGGCAACATCATGCCAAAAACGTCGCAGGCTGCGATCATCGCGGCCACCACCTATCTTGCGTAAAAACCGCCACTAGTGGGATACCCAAAGAGTGCGATCCATTAGTCTGCGCTAGCAGGCCTCGTACACGTCGGAGCTGCTCTCCATAATGAAACTCTCGCGGAGCCGAAGAAAAAGGCCACGGTGCAGTTCACTCGAAGCCGCACACCCTCATCCGAGGAAGAAGAGCATGATCTACCTCGATGCCGTCGGAGCCCACAACGCCCAGCAGCAACTATGACGCTCGTAGCAATCTCACACAGCGCAAGATCGGCAAATCACGCGCTAAGGATGCATGCTCAACTGAGTCTGAAGAGGACAACGGAGAGCTGTGTGGAGCCAGATGCTTCAGCGGGTCTGTTTGGAAATCACGGATGCCGAAGAACTTCAAGCTCCCTTCGGACAACCTGAAGTTTGATGGCGCACAAGAGTCGAAAACCTAGATCGATGATCATCTATCGTCAGTCAAGATCCACGACGGAAACAAGAACACCACCCTGCAATGCCTCCAGCTACAGCTGACAGGCGTAGCCAGGGTCTGGTTGAGTAGCCTCGCCTTCGGCTCTATCCGAAGCTAGGAAGAGCTGGCGTACAGCTTCATTCGCAACTTCAAAGGCACCAGCAAGAGGCCAACCTCAATTGAAGAGCTGTGGGCCTGCACCCAATGGACCAACGAGTCCATCCGCTCATACATTCTACGCTGGTTCGTCATCAAGAACTCTGCCGTGAACATCTCTGAGGAGAGGGCAATCGATGCCTTCAAGGACGGTGTCAAGCGCCGTGAGTTCAATTAGGAGCTCGGGAGCGTGAAGCCCAAAACTGTTGACCACCTGATGGATATCGCCAACCGTTGGGTAGATGGTGAGGATGCCATCAATCGAACACATTTAGATGACGAGGATGACTTTGGCCGCATGCGCGATTGCCGCGGAAAAAGGAGACACACGTCTATGACGGTCGCGAGGAAGTCGATATGGTCGCGGCTGGCTACGCCGATCGCCACAACGATGGCAACCGCAACAACAGGTACCGCAATAGTGGGTGCCGCGATGGTGGACGACCAACCCAAATGTGGCAACGTCGTAACCGTGACGACGAGCCTTCGGCATACGACAAACTATCAGGTCCCTGCACCATCCACTTCATCATTGACAAGTAGGACGGTACGAAGAAGGCCAGCCACATGCTCAAGGACTTCCGAGAATTCCAGAAACTCGGTGAAGGCCTCACCCAGATGCAACGCCAGAAGGTGAACCCAGGATTCGCACCAGCTCCAGGAGTTGTAGCTCACGGGGCTCTGCCACCACCACCTGGAGGACCCTCGCAACCTGCAGCTGCACCAGCGCAGAACAACGGTTTGGATGGATACCCGCCACCGATAGGGGCGCCCAACCAACAGGGTGCAGAAAAAGATCACTGTCAAGTCAACATGGTCGTGACCTCCCCACCAGCCATACCTGAGTACCTCAGCGGCTCGGAGTCCTGCATTATGTTCGACCGCTCAGATCACCCATGCTAGATACATCGCCTAGGCCATTCTGCCCTGGTGCTCGAGGCCTAGATCGGAGGATTCGAGATGAACCACGTCTTCATGGATGGCGACAGCGGCATCAACCTGATATTCACTAGCACACTTGCAGCCATGCGGATACCGCTCTACAGCCTAGAGCCGTTGGACACAACGTTCCACGACATCGTCCCAGGGAAGGGCATATACCCCCTGGGCAAGATATGGCTTGACGTCATCTTTGGCAAGCCTCAAAACTTCAGGCGTGAGCGGCTGGAGTTCGAAGTGGTGCACTGGCCCTCACAGTACCACGCCATCCTCAGGCGTGTGGCATTCGCAAGATTTCTGGCAGTACCACACTATGCGTACCTTCTATTGGACATGCCAGGACCTAGGGGCGTCACCGTCCCAGGAAGCTTCACCAGGTCGGACAGCTATGACAGAGACTTCAACAGAATCTCCTAGTCGTTCGGCATGCTGGAGGAGCTCACAAGGCTCAAGGAGGTCACAGACAACGGGGCACCCCTAGTCACCACGCAAAACGCACCCGATATGTCATTCGACTCCACAGTCAACACAAAGAAGGTGCAGGTTCACCCGACAGACGCCTCCAAGACGATGTTGATCGCCAATGACCCGAGCCCCGCATAGGAAAGCGCGCTCATCGAATTCCTCCATGAGCGCTAGGAAATTTTCGCCTGGTGTCCTGTGTACATGCCAGGAGTTCCCAGGAAATTCGCCGAGCATGCACTCAATGTGTTTCTAGATGCAAAACCAGTCAAGCAGTCGATGCAATAACTGTCTGAGCCAAGAGCTGAAGCCGTTGGTATCGAAGTCAACATACTCCTCGATGCCAACTTCATCAGGCAGATCAAGGAAAGAGAGTGGCTGGCCAACCCCGTGTTGGTCCCCAAGAAGGACACGGACATCCTGTGGATGTGCGTGGACTTCACATCGCTTAACAAGCACTGTCCCAAGGACCACTTTACTCTCCCACAGATCGATCAAATCATAGACTCCACTACAGGTTGCGAGAAACTCTCCTTCCTCGATGCCTACTCAGGCTACAACCAAATTTGGCTTAAGGCCGAAGATCAGGAGAAAACGACATTTATCATGCCGTTCGGGGTGTTCTGCTACAACACAATGCCCTTCGGGCTGAAGAACACAGGCACCACTTACCAGAGATGCATGTAGGCATGTCTGAAGGACCAGATCGATTGCAACGTCCAGGACTATGTTGACAACATAGTGATCAAGACCAAGGAGGCCAGGACGCTCATCGACGACCTTCGCGAGACATTCGACAACCTTGATCGCTACAAGATCAAGCTGAACCAGACAAGTGCGCTTTCGGCGTCCCGTCTGGCCAATTACTGGGGTACTTCATCTCTCAGCGTGGCATCGAGGCAAAACCCAAAGAAAATCAGGGCTATACTAGCCATGGATAAGCACAAGAACCTCAAAGGGGTCCAGCAGCTCGCTGGGCGAATCACGGCGCTCAGCAGGTTCATCAGCTGCATGGGCGACAAGGCTCTCTCTTTCTATCAACTGCTGCGCAAGGCTGACAAATCCGAGTGGACGGCTGAGGCAGACGACACATTCGAGGACCTCAAATGTATGCTCTCCACATCACTTGTCCTGGTAACGTTGAAGGAGAGGGAGCCTTTGCTGCTATACATAGCTGCCACGCATCAGGTGGTCAGCACCGCACTCGTGGTCGAGCGACCCAAAGATGGCAAGACCCACGGGGTCCAACGCCCAACCTACTACCTAAACGAGGTACTAACCCCGATAAAGCAGAGGTACCCTCACTACCAGAAACTCTCCTACAGCGTATTCATGACGGCGTGTCGGCTGATCCATTACTTCTTGGAGCACCAAATCTTGGTCGTCAACGATGCCCCGCTGTCAAACATCCTGAAAAACCCTGAAGCTATGGGTCGAGTAGCCCTGTGGGGCATCGAGTTGTCTCCTCGAGACATCATCTACGAGCGGCACACCGCCATCAAGTCTCAGGTGACTTCCTCGTCCACTGGATGGAACTCCAGCTGCCGGACACCCCAGACATGTCGCAGTCCTGGACAATGTACTTCGATGGCTCCAAGCGCGAAGCTGGAGCAGGAGCCGACGTCATAGTGATGTCCCCTCAAGGAGACAAGATGAAGTATGTCCTTCGGATGAAATTCTGTGCATCCAATAATGAGGCCGAATACGAGGCACTCATACATAGCATGAGGATGGCCAAAGTGTGCAGCGCCACACGCCTCGTCATCTACGGCGACTCCAACCTTGTCGTCCAGCAGACGATGAACAAGTGCGACGCCCATAGAGCCAACATGATCGCATACCGTGCTCTCTCAACTCACTCGAAGCGGACTTTGATGGCTGCAAACTTCGGCGTGTTGGAAGAGAAAGCAACAAAGAAGACGACAAGCTCGCCAATATCGGCTCCACCTGCGCCCGAGTGCCACCAGGTGTGTTCCTAGAACAAATCTGCGTACCCTCCATCAAGCGGAAATTCCCAAAGGGTACGGCTGAAGCCGCAGAACACACGGGGGTTGCGCCACCCGAAGGACAAGAAGGACCTAAAAAGCTCGACATGGAGGTCGAACTGGTAAGCCTTATGTAGGTCATGGCGTTTGAGGAAACATGTACCCAACCGTACATCTGCTACATGATGCGAAGCAGCTGCCTGAGGACCCGACAGACGCCCGATGCATATCTCGTCGATCAAAGGCCTTCACCACAATCAATGGCGATCTGTACAAGCGCAGCATTTTGGGTGTGCTCCAACAATGCGTCACCATCATTGATGGCAAAAGCATCCTCCTAGACATCCATGAGGGCATCTGCGTCCACCACGCAGGCAGCCGCGCTCTGGTCGCCAAAGCTCTACGAGTTGTCTTGTACTCGCCAACAGCAATGAACAACGCCAAGTATATAGTCTAGAGGTGCAATGCTTGCCAGCGATACGCAAACAAGCCACATGCACCTGGATCGGAGTTGCGGCCCATACCGCTGGCATGGCCTTTCGCCCAATGGGGGCTCGACATGATCGACAAACTGCCAAAGTCCTCGCCAGGAGGACACGTCTTCCTCCTAGTAACAGTCGACAAATTTTTGAAGTTGATCGAGGCCATGCCTGTTACTAACCAAAGCGGCGCCACCGCCGTCAAGTTTTTCGAGTCCATTGCCTACAGGCTCGGAGTACCCCATAGCACCATAACGGAAAGCGGCTCGAACTTAAACTCGAATGAGTTACAAGGCTTCTGCGGAAACCTCAGAATCAACCTGTCATACGCTTTCGTGGCGCATCCACAGACCAATGGACAGGTCGAAAAGGACAACAGCCTCATCGGCAACGGCATCAAAAAGCTTCTGCTCCGCCCACTCGAAAGTCTTGCAGGAGCCTTGATACGTCGTAAACGTATCTATATTTTTTTATGTTCCATGCTTGTTTAGTATCTACTTTTCTTTGCTTTGTCTACACTTTGAGATATTTTTATATGTTTTATGGGACTAACCTATTAACAAGATGCCATAGTGCCAGTTGCCTATTTTCTTTTGTTTTTGGTTCCACAAAAGGCAGCAAATCACTATTCTCGAAATTGGACGGGACAAAAGCCAAAGTCAATATTTTACCGTGGGGAACACGGAGCCAGAAGACGAGATGGAGAAGGGCCGCGAGGGGGCCACACCCCCTGGTCGTGCGACTAGGCCTGGCCCACGCCTAGGGGATGCATCCGCCTCAGGCACCCCCTCGGCCTCCCTCTTCGCCTATAAGAAGCCCCCCATACCAAAATCCTAGGTACCCGACCAATCTTCCACGAAACAGTCTGTAGCCGGCGCCACCATCGTCCCTAGATCGAGGGATCTGAAGATCTTCTCGGCACCCTGCCAGAGGGGAGAGATCATCCCGGAGGCCTTCTTCATCACCATGCTAGCCTCCGGTATGAAGCGAGAGTAGTTCCACCTTGGACTACAGGTCCATGTAGTAGCTAGATGGTTGTTTCTCCTCCTTTGTGCTACCATGTTTAGATCTTGTGAGCTTTGTTCATGATCAAGATCATCTATTTGTAATCATGCATGTTGTGTTTGCGGGGATCCGATGGATATTGAGATTACTATGTCAGATTGGTTAATAGTTCTATCTTCTTGATTCTATCATGTATGTATTGTTTGTGATCTTGCATGCTCTCCGTTTATAGTAGCTATCTTGGCCAAGTAGATGCTAGTGACTCCAAGAGGGAGTATTTATGCTCGATAGTGGGTTCATGCCTCTATTTAATCTGGGGAAGTGACAGAAATCTCTAAGGTTGTAGATGTGTTGTTGCTACTAGGAAGAAAACAATGATATCTTGTTCATGGAACAAGTGGATTGTTTACCTTACACACTTTGCTTAAAGCAGTTATCCGTTGCTTGCAACTTAATACTGGAGGGGGTTCGGATGATAACCTGAAGGTGGATTACTAGTCATAGATGCAGTTGGATGGCGGTCTATGTATCTTGTTGTATTGCCCAATCAAATCTCATAGGATCATGAATGTCTAGTATTGCATTGTTCTTCCTTGCTTTGTCCTGTCAATTGCCCCGCTGTAATTTCTTTACCCAGCATGCCATGTTGTTTATCTTAAGGAGAATACCTCTAGTGAACTATGGACCCCGGTCCAATATTTACCATTAATACATCTTCCACTGTTACTATTTACTTTTTGCAAACCACTATTACCTTCCACACCATACAGTTAATCATTTGTTTTTAGCAAACTGGTGATATTGACAACCTCACTGTTTGTTGGGGCAAAGTCTTGAGTTTGTGTTGTGCAGGTTTCCAAGTAGCTAGCAACACCTTTGGGTCGTTTCCTTCATCCTACTAGTTCGATAACCTTGGTTTCTTTCTGAGGGAAGACTTGTTGTTGTGCTCATCATACCTTCCTCTTGGGGTCTCCAAACGAAGCTCTACAGTGATCTGAGCGCATCAAGCTGTTTTCTAGTGCCGTTGTCGGGGAGGCTAAGGATGACTTCACAAGGGGAGTCCTTCACAACCTTTCTCTTTGCTTTGTTTTTGTTTTGATTAGTTTCGTTTGGTTTGCATTCTTTTATCAAAAACACAAAAAAATAGTTCCTACTTCAAGTTGTTTTTATGTCTAGTTCTGCTCCAATCACAATTTCATTATGGATAACTCACTCGGTTTCCTATTTGGAAAAACTACTAGAACTGCTAAGGTAGTAGATGAACCACCGCCTACTAGAACCTCCACAGAAGATTTTATAAGGTATAGAGAATCTTATAAGGGTAAATTCATGAGAGACGTGTTAAAAAGGTTGGATCTAATTGCTAAAATTTTGCTTAAACGCCTTGATATAAATTGTTGCTCTGAACAGGATACTAAACATCTCAAATTCCAATGTGGCTTTAGTAAAGAATTTGTAATTATGAACTATCATTGGAATAACTACATTCATCTTGGATTGAAGAAGTAGAACAATTTGTTTTGTTCATGGGAGCTTCTGAAATAGAATCCTTCATGTCTAAAAACTATGAAACCTGTGTTGCTTGTAAAGACCTTAAAGATATGGTCTCTTCTATCCTTGATCATTGCATAGAAAATTTCAGCAATAATTGTTATATCATTGATTATAAAGAGAGACTCAGTCATGCACAAGAATGTGTCCACAATTTGCAGGAGCCTATGAAAGAAGAAATTGCTAAACCTAAAAGCTCATTAGATGAAAAAGAGGAGGAGAGTGATGAACAAAAGGAGGAAGAATGTATTAGATACACATGCCTACCTTCTAATGAGAGTTACTCTTTACCCCTTGCATTATTGATTGTCCCCCATGCTTACCAAAGGAGGATGAATGCTATGTTCCTATGGATTCTTTTGAAATATCTGCTATGGGTAAAACTTGTGATAATAGTTATGCTCCTGTTATCTATGATAATCCTATATTGGTGCCTAACTTATAAATGCATGGTACTAAAGAGTTTTTCTTAGAAAATGTTTATGACAAAGCTCTAGATGATGGTCCTATATTGAATGATCGGTCTTCTTGTATAAAATTGTTAAAAGTGAGTTTGAAGGTTTTAATCCCACTATTTTTAGCTTGATAAAAATCATGTGTTTGTAGATCATGAAAAGCATGTTTTATGTGATAGTTATATTGTGGAGTTTATTCATGAGGCTACTGAAAATTATTATGGGAGAGGAAAATATGGTTGTAGAAGTTTTCATGGTACTCAAACACCTCTCTATGTGCTGAAAGTTTTGAAGTTGCTCTTGTTTTATCTACCAATTCTTGTTACTAAGTGCTTCTTTGATTTATTTTCTTACAAGATTCCTATGCATAGGAAGTGGGTTAGACTTAAATGTGTTTTGAATTTTCTTATTGATGCTCTCTTTTACTTCAATTCATATTTCTTATGTGAGCATCTTCTCAAACTATCAAGCCTAACTTAAAGGCATTAAAGAAAAGTACTTCTTGGGAGGTAACCCAATAGTTTTATTGAGTCTTAGAAGTTATTACCTCTGTAATAACCTCTCCTTATCCTTTTTTATTTGATTTTTGTGCCAAGAATAACCTCTAATGAGAGGGAAGTAAGATTTGGGGAGTTGCTGTCCCAAAACAGATTTTTGTGCTCCACTGTAAAAAATCGTGTAAAATCTCTGTAAGTCGGATTGAGCTGTAATTTTCTGAAGAAATACCCTAGGTTGTTATATAACTTTCATTAGATCAACACTTTTTGATTTGAGCAATAGAAGGTCTTCGAAAAATTGGTTTCTACCTGCTGGTCTGTTTGACAGATTTCTGCCATTATTTGCATTTGCTTCTTATTGATTCCTTTTTTGGTTCTTTTTGGAAAATTGAGCTTTTTGAGGGAATTGCTACAGTAGCTTGTGTCTTTAGTGAAAGTTTTAATGTTTTGAAACTAAACCCCAACGGTCTATTATCTTTTGAATACACTAATGTTGCTAATGAAGATTGTGTGAAGTTTTGTATGAAGGAAAATTTGCAGGTGTAGAGGAAGAATGATGTAATGAGATGAAGAATGGACAAAAGCTCAAGCTTGGGGATGCCACCCCGTGTCACCCCAAGAAATATTTAAGAGGTACAAGCGTCAAAGCTTGGGTATGCCCAAGGCATCCCCTTCTTCATCAATAAAAAACTCAGGTCTTTCTAGATACGTCATTTTTATTGTTTCATGCACTGTTGTGTTATTTTTGGAGCGTCTTAGTTTTGTGCATAGGAGTTTATAGTGGACACTTTGGAATAACTTGGTTTCTTGGGAGTTGGAAGCATGCGTAGAGCTTACTCATACAATTGGAGGCTAGCAAAAGACTGGGAGCAACCAACTAAGAGAGCATAATGACCATAATCATGCAGAGCAATAAAGCATTACTAATCAAAGCATAGAGTGGTACTAGAAGTCAAGGACTAAATGATCATAGAGGCTATGGTGACTTGTTCATAGTCATAACATGGTGTGAGCATATGCCAAGTCAACCCAAACAAAGCATCAAAGGAGAATACCATAATAATATGCATTTGCATGCTAAAACAACGCATAATTTCTTCAAGGCACACTAAGCAATCCCAATTGTTTGGAACAAGACATGCTACAACAATAATCACTAAGCATAAGGTCAAAACAACACCTAGCATGTCATGCTAAAGTCTAAGTCACAGTCAATGCAAGCTCCTCTTGCACTTTCAAGCAGGAACTTCCTACTCCTTTCCAACACCAAGCAACTTATTTGTAAAACAACACAGCGAAAACGGGGGTCTAAACTACTTTATTCAAGCAAACTAAACAACCTAAGCAAAGCAAATGAAAAATAAGATGCTCCAAGAACAACACAACTATGCATGAAATAATAAAAATGAAGTGTCTAGACAGACCTGAGTTTTTTTATTGATGAAGAAGGGGATGCCTTGGGCATACCCAAGCTTTGACGCTTGTACCTTTTGGATATTTCTTGGGGTGACAAGTAATGGTTTGCTAGAAAAAAGGATTAAATGTATGGTGTGGAAGGTAATGGTTTGCAACAAGTAAACATGTAATAGTGGAAGATGTATCAATGGTAAAGATTGGACCGGGGTCCATAGTTCACTAGAGGTGCTCTCCTTAGATAAACAACATGGCATGAAGGGTAAACAAATTACAGCAAGACAATTGACAGGAACTGAGCAAGGCATAACAATGCAATACTACTCAGAAAGATCCTATGAGATTCGATTGGGCAATACAACAAGATACATTGACCGCCATCCAACTGCATCTGTGACTAGAAGTCCACCTTCGGGTTATCATCCAAACCCCCTCTAGTATTAAGTTGCAAGCAACAAAGAACTGCTTTAAGAAAAGTGTGTAAGGTAAACAATCCACTTGTTCCATGAACAAGAGACCGTTGTTTTCTCCCTAGTAGCAACAACACATCTACAACCGAAGAGATTTCTGTCACTTCCCTTGGAAACTAGAGGCATGAACCCACTATCGAGCACAAATACCCCCTCTTGGAGTCACTAGCAACTACTTGGCCAAGATAGCTACTAACAACGGAGACCATGCAAGATCACAAACAACACAGACATGATTGAATCAAAGACAATACCATTAATCAAACTTACATAATAATATCAATATCCATCGGATCCCCGCAAACACAACATGCATGATTACAAATAGATTAGATCTTGATCATGAACGGAGCTCACAAGATCTATACATGAAAGAACAAGGAGGAGATACAACCATCTGGATACTACATGGACCCATAGTCCAAGGTGGAACTACTCACGCATCATACCGGAGAGAAGGCCTTCGGGATATATCCCCTCCGGCAGGGTGCCGGGAAGAACTTCAGATCCCTCTGATCTAGGGACGACGGTGGCGTCGACTATAGAAGGTTTCGTGGAATATTGATTGGGCACTTAGGGTTTCTGCATCGGGGGCTTCTTATAGGCGAAGAGGGAGGCCGAGGGGGTGCCCGAGGCGGCTGCACCCCCCCCCCCCCAGGCGTGGAGTGGGCCCACCCACGCGGCCAGGGTGTGTGGCCCCCTCGAGGTCCTTCTCCGTCTCTCCTCTGGACTTCGTGTTCCCCATGGAAAGATAGTGACTTTGGCTTTTGTCCCGGCCAATTCCGAGAATATTGATTTTCTACCTTTCTGGAACCAAAAATAGAAGAAAACATGCAACTGTCACTGTAGCAACTTGTTCATAGGTTAGTTCTAGAAAAGATATAAAAACACCTCAAAGTGTAGGCAAAGCAAAGCAAAGTAGATACCAAACAAGCATGGAACATCAAAAATTATAGATACGTTTCTGACGTATCAGGTATCCCAACAAAGATCTACAGTGATTTGAGCGCATCAAGCCTGGGCGGACGAGCTACCCTCCGTCCTATGGAGCTTATGCACAACGCCCAGCATCTCAATTGGCTACACGCCCTTCTTCATGGTGCACGGAGACGAAGCTATGTTACCTGCTGAGGTATGCTACAAGGCCCCACGGGTCGTCGCCTACAGCGAAGCTGAATCATCGACCGCACTCGAAGACACCGTCGACACGGGTAATGATTTCTTCCTTGAAAACACAAAAGATCTTAATTAAAAAATACTAAGCTTATGAGCCAATCAAGAAAGAAATAAAATAATATAAAATACATGTAAGTGCTTTTCTATTTTCCTTTCAAACCTCAAAAAGTGTTGCTACTGACTAGAGCTAGGTTTGCCAAAACCAATTTAAATTTACTTGATGCTCCCAAAGTGATACCAATACTAATCAACAAGATCAATCATAAAACAGAGATTGCAAACTAAGATAAGATGTGCAAAACGTAAATGATGAAACTTCTCATTAATATTCCATAACGTCACTCACACCAAGAGATACATAGATAACCAACTAGAGGAGAGATACTTCCACAATGCAAACCATCCTATATGATAACTTCTCTATTCATGATATGACTCTACTAAAAAGGTAAAAATATGAAAGATAATGATACTGTGGCACTCCCCCAAGCTTGGAACAAACCAAGGGGATGCCAAAACCTGATGATGAATTACTCCTTCGGTGGTGGTGTTCTCTCGATAAGATTTTTGATCAACTTCCTCAAATCCTCAATCTCGAAGGCTAGAGTACGAATCAACTCTGAATTATGCTCAATGCGGTTCATGATCATGTCAGACCGAGAACCCCAGTCCTTGTGATTCTTTCCCCACTCTTCCTCCTTGGAGTATTTTTTCCCTGCATGGTTAGGACGAGGCATATCCCAACTAGAGGGAAACTTCCCTTTGGGCAACTTCTGGAATTGCTGCTTATGTATAAGAGTATGGAAGGGGTTCTTGGTGCATGGAGGAAGTGACCCTGGAGACAAGCAAAGACGCGAAACTTTCCCTCCTGTAGACAACCATGCCGTCCTCTTGAGCTTGATAGGATTTGCCACCACTCCAATGCTCTCAACGGTAGCACGGGTGTGCGGACGCTTGTCTTCCTCCACTTCTTCTTCATCCTCAACCAATATCTCCTCCCCCTGCTTGGGGTCTTGAAGATCATCTTCCACGGTCTTCTTGCCCTTGTGTTGGCGGAGACCATTGTACCTCTAAACTTGAGAATAGTTCCTAACAGAAATAGATCGAAACAAAAACACGATGAGAACACGATATACGGACCACGGGGGTCCGAGTGATTATATATTACGAAGTTTTACAACATAAGGAAGTTACTGGGAGAAAACGGGATGGCGACGGGCTCCGGGGTGGTCACACCCCCTGGTGGCGCGGCCAGGTGGGCCCGCGCCATGGGGTGGTGCGGGCCACCCGGGCTCCATTTCCTTCCCTTCTTCAACTCATTATCTTTCGTATGGAATAAAAACTACAAAAATATAAATAGAAAAGTTTTTTGCGGACCTTTTATTTCCAGCACTTTTACCTATTCGAAAATGGACTCTGCAGATTCCTTCTCTCCAACACTTGAAAGTTCCTTTCATACAAAGCTTCACACAATATTTATTAGAAACATTAGTTTATGCAAAGACAATAAACCCTTGGGTTCAAATTCAAATGAAATCCATCAAAACATGAGCTACTGTAGCAACTCCTTTCGAAAACCATCAAAAAGAATCTAAAAGGAAATCGATTTAAGAGGCAAATGCAAATAATGGCAGAAATCTGTCAAAACAGGCCAGCAGGTAAATATTGATTTTTTCAAAAAAATTCTGTTGCTCAAATAAAAAAGTGTAAAACTAACGAAAGTTGTATAATAACTTGGGGCACATGCACGGAAAATTATAGTTCAACCCGACGTACTGGGATTTTTCACGAATTTTTACAGTGAAGCACAAAAATCTGTTCTAGGACAGCAACTTTCCACAACTCACCTACTTCTCAAAAGAGGCAAATCTTGACACAAAAACCAAACGAAAAGGATAAGTAGAGATTGTTACAGAGGCAATAACTTCCAAGACTCAAAGAAACAAAAACCGAAAGCAAACTAAAATGGGTTGTCTCCCAAAAGCTCTTTCTTTATAGCCATTAAGATAGGCTTGATAAATTCAAGGATGCTCACATAAGAAATATGGATTTGAAATAAAAGGGAGCATCAAGAAGCAAACATTCAACATATTTAAGTCTAACCCACTTCCCATGCCAAGGAATTTTGTAAGAAAACAAATTATTGAAATAAGAGGATACTAGCATAGGAAGACAAAACAAATGCAACTTCAAAACTTTCAACATAAAGAGGGGAAACTTAATATTATTAAGATGCATAAAACCATGTTTCCCTCTCTCATAATAACTTTCAGTAGCACTATGAATAAAGTTAACAATATAACCATCACAAGAAAAATTCTTATCATCAGAATGAGCATACTTAAAATCATCAAATAGAGGTTTAAGGTCAAAAACTGGATCAATAGAAGCAAGTTGTTCAACTCTAAAATCCTCATTAGGCAATTCATTTTCATAAGGAGCTTTAGCAAATTTGGAAAAATTAAACTCATAAGATTCTTCATCAAACTTAGTTAAAATTTTCTCCTTCTTACAATCTATAATAGCTCCATAAGTGTTCAGAAAAGGTCTACCAAAAATGATAGGACAAGTTTTACGAGCTGTTGAACCAAGTACTAGAAAATCAGCAGGATATTTAATCTTACCACAAAGAACTTCCACATCTCTTACAATACCAATTGGACAAATGGTTTATTTATTAGCAAGTTGAATAACCACATCAATTTCCTCAAGTTCACAAGGACCAATTTCATGCATAATTTCTTTGTAAAGCTCATAAGGAATAGCACTAGAACTTGCACTAATGTCACATAAACCATAATACTAATGATCACTAATTCTAATAGAAAGCATAGGGACACTAGCTCTCCTAGTTTTACTAGGATGTGAGGCAATATTAGAAGCATGTGGTGACCCAGCATACCACTGCATGATGTAGTATACTATAGTCGTTGACATAACACCAATGAAACACCGTTCACTAGTATTACATCCCTCAGAATGGCACAACAGAAACACAACGGGTCCAATACATGGCTTAAAGGTTACAACTCACTCTTTTACATAAGATCCAGAGAACACTCTAGGTTCAAGAGAGAGAAAGACTTTTTACGGAGAAGAATCAAAAATAAACAACGCAAGAACGATTATACTAATAAGTTAATATTCCGGCTAAGATGTTGGCATTGCTGCTATTGCAACTGTAGGGGTTCATAGCATGAAAAACAAAAAAATTCTACCGCATGCAAACAAACAAGCCAAGATCTATCTACTAGATTCTAGCAACGAGTCGATAGAGGAACTCAGCCTCGAAGATTCCAAAGCGGTTAACGAGAGCAGATTCTCGTGGGTGATATAGTCGTACTCTTGCCGATCTCAAGATCGCGTAGACGATCCTTCCGGCGTTGCGTTCCGGCAGCGCTTCCGCAGTCGGTCACACGTTCCGTACTCGATAAAGACCTTCCTCTCCCTTGTTCCAGCAGGCAGCGGAGGTTGTAGCACTCTCCTCGCGATTCCAGCAGCACGACGGCGTGGTACCGGAAGTAGAGGGGAGATCTCGCAGGGCTTCGCCTTAAGACGGAGCGAGTATGGTGGACTATGAGAGAGGCCCTTGGTGATCTAGGGTTTAGAGGGACCAAGGGGGGTGTGGTCGGCGGCTAGGGCTTGGGGAAGCCCCAAGTCGGCGGCTAGGAGAAACCCTAGGGGCGGCGGCGACTTGGAGGAGGCCGGCGGCTAGGGCTAGGGTTTTGGGGTGTGTTGGGTGGAGGGAAGAGGGGCAGCCCTGCCCCTCCTTATATAGGTGGGAGGGCGCGGCTTGGGAGGAGGGAGTCCTCCCCCAAGTCGGCCTCCTTGGCCGGAGGGTGGAGGGAGAGGAACTCCTCCACAAGTAGGTTTCCTACTCTCCCTCCACCAAGCAAACTTGTCGTTTGACTTTTTCAAATTGGCGTTTGACTTTCAAACTAGGATTTGATTTTTCCCTTTATTTTGCCCAGCCATGTGACCTAGTACATGATGCAACCATTCCACATTGTCATGACACATTCATGTACCCTTCCCCTCCGGAGTGCCGGACCTTCCGGACCCTTCTAGAACATTCCCGGTGAAAACACCGGAATCATTCCCCAACTCCGAAACAGGACTTCCCTTATATGAATCTTATTCTCCGGACCATTCCAGATCTCCTCGTGATATCTCGGATCCCATCAGAGACTCCGAACAACATTCGGTCTCTTACTCATCATTCCATAACTACTCAACAACATTGAATCCTTAAGTGTGTCTCCCTACGGTTCGTGAATTATGCGGACATGATCGAGACACTTCTCCGATTAATAACCAATAGAGGAATCTGGAAATTCATATGGCTCCCACATATTTCTATGATTACTTTGCGATAGAATGAACCACTTACATACGATACCAATTCCCCTTTGTCTCACGATAGTTTACTTATCCGAGGTTTTGATCGTCGGTATCTCTGCATACCTAGTTCAACCGCATTACTGATAAGTACTCTTTTCTCATTCTCTTGGTATGTGATCCCTTGTGAGCCAGTCACATGCTTGCAAGCCAATTGGATGACATTCCACCAAGAGGGCCCAGAGTATATCTATCCGTCATATGGATGGACAAATCCCACTCTTGATCCATGTGCCTCAACCCATACTTTCCGAACACTCAATGCCACCTTTATAGCCACCCAGTTATGGTGTGGTGTTTGATGTCGTCAAAGCATCCTTCCGGTGATGGTGATTAGCATGATCTCATGGTCGAAGGAATTAGGTTACTATGTATCAGAAAGCTTATAGCAATTGAACTATTAAAATGACTTGATCTTTATGCTACGCTTATCTATAGGAGTATTCCATCATACCATTCTCCTAATGATATGACCTTGTTATTAACAACATCTCAAATGTTCATGATCAAGAAACCATGATCATCTATTAATCAACAAGCTAGTATTTTTAAGAGGCTTTACTAGGGACTCTAATTTAGTTTACAAATCACACAAGTATTAATGTTTCTGGTTAATACTGTTATAAACATTTATCATAAACACAAAGATATAATAATAACTACATTTATTATTGCCTCTAGGGCATATCTCCAACAGTCTCCCACTTGCACTAGAGTCAACTAATCTAGATTACATGGTAATATACCGAACACCCATGGCAGTTTGGTGCTGGTCATGTTTTGCCCTCAGGAGAGGTTTAGTCAACGGATCCGCCACATTCAGATCTGTGTGTACTTTGCAAATCTTTATGTCACCATCTTGGACATGTTATCGAATAGCGTGAAAACGTAGCTTGATGTGCTTCAGATTCTTGTGTGACCTTGGTTCTTGTGCATTGGCTATGGCGCCCATGTTATCCCAGTAGATAGACATTGGGTCCAGCGCACTTGGAACCACACTGAGCTCTGTAATGAACTCCTTCATACATATCGCTTCTTGTGAAGCCTCCGAAGCAGCTATGTATTCCGATATAGTTGAAGATCTTGCCACAACGCTTTGCTTTGCACTCCTCCAGCTAACTGCTGCACCATTCAAAGTAAATACGATCCAGATTGAGAGTTAGAATCATCCAGATCGGTGTTCCAACTAGCATCGGTGTAACCATTAACAACGAGTTGTTCATCACTGAAATGGATCGTATGGGCACCTAGAGGGGAGGGTGAATAGGTGCTAACCAATTTTTAATACTTTTTCAATTTTAGGCTTGACACAAAGTAAATTCTCTAGATATGCAACTAAGAGAATTTCCCTATATGTAACCCTAACTACTAAGCACGTAAAAGAGGAGCGAGGAAACCGTAGTGGAGCATGCGGAGACAAAGGGATTTGTTTTACCGCAGTTCCTTCCTTGTTAAGGGAAGTACATCTGCGTTGGAGGGGTGGGAGGTTCTAAGACCACCACGCCACAATAGGCCTCACCCTATTCTCCGATGGATCTCGCCACGAGAGGCCTGATCTACCTTCTCCACTATTGGATCCCTTCGAGGCGGGAACCGGTGCCTTTTACAACACTATCGGGGCACACACCCACAACCAAATTGGGGGCTCCCGAGATGACAACAAGCTGCCACAAGAACAAGGTTTATCAATATAAACAAAAACAAGGATCTAGGTATTTGCAAGAAATACTAGATTGGAGGTTCTCCAAATGAATGGAGAGGAGATGAAGTGCTTGATTGCTGATGATGAAGATCGAGTTCTCCTCCTTCGATTCCCCAAGGGATGGGGCCTTTGGGTGGATCTAGGTGGAGCTCTCTTGGATGAATCTTTCAGATCAGATCTGGTCTTTTCGAATGAATCAAGAGTTCTGGCAGGAGGGGGAAGGCTGGCTTAAATACCCCCTCCCCAGATCTGGCCGTTGCACAACTTTGGGGGCGGATTATCCGCCCCCTACTTGGGGCGGATTATCCGCCGCTGGGAAAACTCCGCCCCAAGGGCGGATTATCCAGGGAAAACTCCGCCCCCTCTCTAGGGTTGGCGCCTGTGGAACTTGGTGAAGATATTGGGGGGCGGACAATCCGGCCCCCCTGAGGGGCGGATTATCCGGCTAGACCGGAAAGTCCGGCCAATACTCCGCCCCCTCTCTGGGGATTGCGCCTTGGCGGTGAGCAGGGGGGGCGGACTATCCGGCCCCCCTAGGGGCGGATTATCCGGTGGGGCCGGAAAATCCGGCCAAAACTCCGCCCCCCTTCTGGGGCTTGCGCCTGCTCGGGAAGAGGGAGGGGCAGATTATCCGCCCCTGGTGGGGGCGGATTATCCGCCCCCAAAAGCAGAATCCTTTTCCCTTTTTCTCATAGAAGCTGCAACACTTCAACACACATTAAATAATCCTTGATATTGTTATCTAACACACAAAACACTAGGGATTATAAAATGTTCTTTCAATCTCCCCCTTTTTGGTGTTAGATGACAATATTAGGATTTGCAATGAAACCGGCTAATGCCACCTTAAAAAATGGAAGACACTCCCCCTAGATGTGATATTTAAAATTTGTATTTGAATACAAATACACACACTAGTGAGAACACAACTTCCATAACAAAGATAATTGAAACAAGGTGGTTTGGGAAACAAGGTCATACCACCGGGATGAGAATATAGCCAAAGAATATAGTTTGTTTGATAGCCTCCAAACACATCCCAATCATACCACCAATATTGAGGCATACATTAGATAGGCCCATGATTCCATATGCCATCAAATATGCCTCCATAGATAAATCCAGAATTCCATGAGATCCACAATAGATACATAAATCCAGAAGTCCATGAGATCCACAATAGATAAATCCATGAATACCACACAACGTACCAAACTTAGTGAAACACGACAAAGTCTTACAGAATCAAACGCAAATAGCAAATGAGTTCACGCTAAAAAGGCACAAGCAAGCAAATAAAATGACTGAAAGAAGGATGCTTGCGCCCGACCCTTGCAAATCCACGAGACCTAATAGAGCTACTTCTCCCCCTTTGGCATCGAAACACCAAAAAGGAAGAAGAGCGATGCTAACGCCCCTGGAGATCACTCCTCCTCATCAAACTGAGATGGTACTACACACCCAAATTTGCAAGAATCAAATCAATCAAAAGCCAAATTTGAGTGTGTTTTCCATAAGAACATGAGATATGCAAGAAAATCCAACGAGACCAATGAGAAACCAACTCTTCTCGAGGAAGAGGGCGGTGGCCGAAGCCACCATGTTGGAGCGCATGGCATGACACCGCGAAGATGTATCTTGAGTTCAAAACCAATGCTCATTGATGACCCACATATCACAAAATTATATTAAGGGAAATGATTTTACTTGCTTTCGGCATTATGGGGGGAGGGTTGGCCCAATCAATTAGGACCACACTCCCCTATGTCTATGCCCGCATCTAAACCAAATACATGAAAAAGAGCAAGTGAGTGTGCAAGGGTAGTCAAGCCAAGCTCCTTGAATCTATGATATTTAGCTCATTCCTCAAATAAAAAAATCTTGCTTCATCAAGAGGCTTCGTGAAAATATCAGCAAGTTGGTTCTTCGTGCTCACAAAGGATAGAGCAATATCACCACGTGCAACATGATCCCGAATAAAGTGGTTGCGAATCTCTATATGTTTTGTTCTTGTATGCTGCACGGGATTGTAAGCAATTTTGATAGCACTTTCATTGTCGCATAATATATGCACTTTGTCACAATTGACACCATATTCCTTTAAAGTTTGCCTCATCCATAACAATTGTGTACAAGCACTTGCAGCAGCAACATATTCAGCTTCGGCGGTTGAGAGTGAAATACAATTCTGTTTCTTTGATGACCAACACACTAGAGACCTGCCCAAGAATTGACATGCACCAGAGGTTGATTTCCTATCATCTTTGTCACCAGCCCAATCTGAATAAGTGTAACCACATAGAGAGAAACTTGAACCCTTGGGATACCATAACCCAAAATTTGGGGAATGAACCAAATATCGGAAGATTCGCTTGACCGCCACTAAGTGGATTTCTTTAGGAGCGTCTTGGTACCTTGCACACATTCCTACACTTAACACGATATCGGGCCTAGATGCGTAGAGGTAAAGGAGAGAGCCGATCATGGATCGGTATACCTTTTGATCCACGTCTTTACCCTTGGGATTGAGCACAAGATGACACTTTGTTTGCATTGGGATAGCAACGCCATTGAGATCCGTCATCTTGAACCTTTTGAGCATGTCTTGGATGTACTTAGCTTGATTAATAAAGGTTCCCTCTCTAAGTTGTTTGATCTCAAATCCAAGAAAGAACCTCAGCTCACCCATCATGGACATCTCAAACCTGTCAGTCATAAGCTTTGAAAATTCATCGTTAAAAGCTTGGTTAGTAGAGCCAAAAATAATGTCATCTACATAAAGTTGGCATACAAAAAGCTCCCCATTAATCTTCTTAGTAAAAAGAGTGGGATCGATTTGCCCAACTTCGAATCCACGGTCTAGCAAAAGCTCTTTAAGGTGCTCATACCACGCACGTGGGGCTTGTTTAAGGCCATAGAGCGCCTTATCGAGTTTGTAGACATGGTTCGGAAATTTGGGGTCCTCAAACCCCGGGGGCTGCTTAACGTATACTAACTCATGTAGAGAACCATTAAGGAAAGCGCTCTTAACATCCATTTGTTGTAATTTAAAATTATGATGGGCTGCATATGCAAGAAGGATACGGATGAACTCAATACAAGCCACAGGAGCATAAGTCTCGCCAAAATCAATTCCTTCCACTTGAGAGAATCCTTGAGCCGCGAGTCATGCTTTATTCCTCACAACAATGCCATTTTCATCTTGTTTGTTTTTGAAGATCCACTTGGTGCCGATAACATTGCGGCAATCCTTTGGTTTCTCTACGAGCTTCCAAACTTTGTTGCGTTCGAAGTTATTTAATTCTTCATGCATTGCAACAACCGAATCGGGGTCTTCAAGAGCATCAAAAACCTTCTTCGGTTCAACCATGGAAATGTGAGCTTGATGATCACAAAAGCTTGCAAGTTCTCTACTAGTGGAAACCCTTCGTCGTAGATCACCAACAACCTTGTCAAGAGTGTGACCTCTTAGTTCAAGGTTCCGATCAGCACGAGCCTTGCGACGAGTCTCAATGTCCTTATTGTTTCTAGAAGGAGTTGATTCAGTATTTGCATCCTTGTATTGATTACTGCCCTGCCCTTGATCTTGGTCTGCGTTAACAACAGAAATTGCTGCTGAGTTTGTTCTTCAGGGCCGGATAATCCGCCCCTTGGAGGGGCCGGACTATCCGACCTGGGAGGTGAAGTACCAGAGTCTTCTTCCTGAGAGTGCCTGACAGGAGTTGGAGACCCAGGGCTGGATAATCCGCCCTCGGGGCCCGGAGAATCCGGCCTGGGAGCTTCAGAGTTGTTGCCTTCTCCTCCGAATCCTCTGGAACGAGTTGGAGTGCCAGGGGAGGATTTTCCGCCCCTTCTAGTGGGCGGATAGTCCGACCTGGGACTACCAACTTGTCCAGGGGATAGATGATCTTCAGCCGATTGTGGTGTTGGTGTAGGAATTTCTCCAACAGTAGGAGCTTGTTGATCTTGTGTAGATGAGGGCTCCACATGTGTGGAGCATTGTCCTTCCCGATCCGCCACAAGGGGTTCCTCAATGGGGCGGAAAAATCCCACGCCCATTCTTCTTATGGCATCTTGGGGTATTTCAACATCTGCATCACAAACATCAACTTGCCCTACAAAGGAGCCGTTATTTTCATCGAACTCCACACTACAAGATTCTACAACAATCCCAGTGAGCTTGTTGTAGACTCTATAAGTGTGGGATTCGGCAGCGTAACCAACAAAAATACCTTCTAAAGCCTTGGACTCAAATTTTGACAAACGAACACCTTTAATAAGAAAGAAACACTTACACCCGAATACCCTGAAGTATGAGATGTTGGGCTTGTTACCGGTAAGTATTTCATATGGAGTCTTGTCCAAAATCTTTCGAAGATAGAGCCGATTTGATGAGTGACAAGCAGTGGATATGGCTTCAGCCCAAAAATTATAAGGAGACTTGAATTCAGCCAACATAGATATTGCCATATCCATCAAGGTCCAGTTCTTCCTCTCGGCTACACCATTTTGTTGAGGGGTGTACGCAGCGGAATATTGATGTCTAATCCCCTCTTCGCTAAGAAACTCATTCAAAGTGTAGTTCTTGAATTCGGAGCCGTTGTCACTTCTAATTGCCAAGATAGGAACATTGTGTTGCCGTTGAACTTCATTGGCAAAGTCAATGACGGTTTGTTGAGTCTCACTTTTCAGCTTGAAGAAATAGACCCATGTATATCTTGAGTAATCATCGACAATGACCAAGCAATATTTCTTCCCACCAAGACTTGCATGATAAGGAGGACCAAATAAATCCACATGAAGTAATTCCAAGATCCTCTTTGATGACACAATAGTATTCCTCTTTTGGGGAGAGTCGTGCATTTTTCCTTCTACACAAGCCCTGCAAACACGATCTTTGGCAAAAGAGACATTGTATTTTAGTCCAAGGATGTGGCCACCCTTCTGGAGACTTTGCAAAGTTCTCATGTTGACATGGGCTAAACGGCGATGCCATAGCCAGCCCACGTCGGCCTTTCTGAATAGACACATCGGACCCGAAGTGGTTTTCCCCGAGAAGTCCACCACATACAGGTCATTTTCGACGTATCCAACGAAAGCGACCTTTAGAGACTTGCTCCACAAGAGTACCACCAAATCATCATCGATAAAAACAGCAAAACCCATCTTGCCAAGGGCACGAACAGAAATAAGGTTGCAACCGAGGGTCTCAACAAGCATGACATCCACGAGAGAGATATCATGGGCAACCACAACCTTGCCAAGACCCAATACCTGAGATTTAGACTTATCACCATAGGAGACTGTGATATTATCATGATTTGGACGCATCTCCATGATGATCCCCTTGCTTCCGGTCATATGACTAGTGCAGCCACTATCCAGCACCCATTTCGACCCACCGGAAGCATAGCCCTGCAAGAAAATTACTTCTTGGTTTTAGGTACCCATTTTTCAATGGGTCCTTTCATGTTAGTAACAAGGGTCTTTGGGACCCAAATAGACCAAGCAATATATTCATCAAAGGGACCGACATAATAAGCATAAACATCGCCATAGTCATCACAAAATAGTTCATAATTCGGATTGTGAGCCCCTGCAAAACCAATATTATTAGTCTTGTCTTTTGTGACATTCTTCTCAGCGGTGCTTATCTTTGATTGCACATTCTTGGTCTTGTTCTTCTTGGTTTTCTTCTTCTTGGACTTGGTGACATACCCAAGTCCCTCTTTACCATGATTTGACCTTTGCTTGCCAAGGACTTCATCAAGCACACCTTTGTCCTTGGTAGTGATGTCCTTGATCACTTCTTTTTCCACACTAGCATTTTCTTTGTTACTATATGTTGAGTTGGACGAGCTAGGAGTATCATATTTGGCCAATCGACTTTGAAGCTGATCATGTGACTCATTGAGAATAGAGAACTCGTTTTTCAACGCCTTGTGAGCATTGTCAGGTTTCTCCAATTCCTCGGAGAGTCTATCATGAGCAGCCCCAAAGTCAATCCTTTCCTTCTTTAACTTCTTTGCTTTGGTGACAGCATTGTCACGTTCCTTAACAAGTTTAGTCACAATTTCATCATGTGACTCTTCAATAGACTCAAGCCTCTCTTCAAGAGAGACCCGAGCCTCTTCCTCCTCTTCAAGAGCATTTTTAAAGGATGCAATTTCCATTGCATCCTCCCTTTCAATTCTTCCCTTTTCCTCAAGGAGAGCTTCGTTTTGGGCCAGCTGATCCATAAGAGCTTCAAAACAAACTTTGTGCTCACCTTGCAAGTTAGTGTAGAAATAATCCAAAGCAATAATCTCTTCTTTAACCTTAAGACTAGTAGGATCATCCATGTTAATCATAGCCTTAGGAAAAGAAGAGTTAGAAGAAGTTACCTCGGAGCTTCTTGCCATGAGGCAAGTAGCATTCTTGTTGATGATGTTTTCATTCGGAGAATCGAAGAGAGATGTTGATGTAGATGTGGTGGCTATAGCAGCCACCTCTTGAGAGCTATCGTCCTCGTCCTCATCTTCACTCCCCGATGAATATTCTTCTTGAGCCACTAGAACAATCTTTGGTTGCTTCTTGAAAGGAGCATTCTTATTTACAAACTATTTCTTACGTGGAGCTTTTGATTTGTCCTTGAAAATGAGTCTTCCTCCATTATCCTCCCTACTTTGATATGGACACTCAGCTACGAAGTGCAGCCGGACACCACAATTGAAGCATGTTCTCAGCTTGGGACCATTTTCTTTTCTTCCATAGGCTCCACTCTTGCGATCTAGTTCAGCTTTAGCCTTGGCTGGATCTTTCCAAAAGTTTCTTGCATAAAGAGCCAAGTATTGTCCGTGGATCCTTTTTATATCCTCGGGACAGTCCAGAACTTCTACCACATATTCATCATGATCAATCACACTAGTCTTCAAGGCCATGTTGACCCCCTTTTGCATCCCCATAGCTCGAGCACGAGCATCTTCGGCATTCTTGGCAGCCACTTTGAAAGCGGCCATTTCTTGCATTACCTCATTGGATGACATGAGGTGATAGTTATGCCTACCTTGGAGACTTTTCAAATCTGTGGGCTCAAATGGCATAAGAGCACTGACATACTTGCGCTTGATCCAAGCATCATCAACATGAGCTGCACCTTGGTTTCTGAAGGTTGTGGCTATTGCCTTGAGCCTCCTATACATGTCCTCGTGGTCTTCTCCATCCAGCATATAGAATCCTTCAGCTTCATTGCTCAAGGCATCATATCTATTCCTTCTCATACTTTCATTTCCGATGAAGAGCTCGGTGAGGGCATCCCAAGCTTCTTTAGCTGTGCTAAGATGCTGAATGTGTGGCATGTCTTTGTCACCCACACCAAGTTGTATCATGTGTAGAGCTGTAGCGTTGAGTTGGCTATCGACCACTTCTCTTCTTGTGAGATTGTTGGGGTTTCCAACATGAAGACCATTTTTGATGATCTTCCACAACTCTATGGAGGAACTGCACACATGATATTTCATCAAAAATTGCCATTGAGAGAAAGTAGATGCGGAAAGTTTGGGTGGATCACCCCTATTATGTATATGTGGGTGAGGGATAGGTGGATCAGGGGAATACACATGATAAACCTCATTGTATCCATCCTTACCGCTAGCCTTTTTCGAGGAGGAGCTCTTTCTAGTATCATCACCAACCACTTCGTTATCTTTGGAAATAGTTTTACCCGTTTCCTTGGATTGCGGAGTGGTATCCTCAGAGTTAGATGGAGGTGATGATGCGGATGTGGAGAGACGCATTATCAATTGACGCATATCTTACATCTTAGCCTCCATTGAACTCACCAAGGTTTTTTCCAACGTCTTGAGATCGTTCATGGTGACTACCTCCGGAGCATCACTCCCATCTACCTTGGAACCCATACTTCTCTTAGGCGGTTAAGCCCGAAATAAGAGCCGAGGCTCTGATACCAATTGAAATGGATCGTATGGATACCGCAGTTCCTTCCTTGTTAAGGGAAGTACATCTGCGTTGGAGGGGTGGGCGGTTGTAAGACCACCACGCCACATTAGGCCTCACCCTATTCTCCGATGGATCTCGCCACGAGAGGCCTGATCCACCTTCTCAACTATTGGATCCCTTCGAGGCGGGAACCGGTGCCTTTTACAACACTATCGGGGCACACACCCACAACCGAATTGGGGGCTCCCGAGATGACAACAAGCTGCCACAAGAACAAGGTTTATCAATATAAACAAAAACAAGGATCTAGGTATTTGCAAGAAATACTAGATCGGAGGTTCTCCAAATGAATGGAGAGGAGATGAAGGGCTTGATTGCTGATGATGAAGATCGAGTTCTCCTCCTTCGATTCCCCAAGGGATGGGGCCTTTGGGTGGATCTAGGTGGAGCTCTCTTGGATGAAGCTTTCAGATCAGATCTGGTCTTTTTCGAATGAATCAAGAGTTCTGGCAGGAGGGGGAAGGCTGGCTTAAATACCCTTCCCCAGATCTGGCCGTTGCAAAACTCCGCCCCAAGGGCGGATTATCCGGGGAAAACTCTGCCCCCTCTCTAGGGCTGGCGCCTGCGGAACTTGGTGAAGATCTTGGGGGGCGGACAATCCGGCCCCCTTGAGGGGCGGATTATCCGGCCAGACCGGAAAGTCTGGCCAATACTTTGCCCCCTCTCTGGGGCTTGCGCCTTGGCGATGAGCAGGGGGCGGACTATCCGGCCCCCCTAGGGGCGGATTATCCGGCGGGGCCGGAAAATCCGGCCAAAACTCCGCCCCCCTTCTAGGGCTTGCGCCTGCTCGGGAAGAGGGAGGGGCGGATTATCCGCCCCTGGTGGGGGCGGATTATCCGCCCCCAAAAGCAGAATCCTTTTCCCTTTTTCTCATAGAAGCTGCAACACTTAAACACACATTAAATAATCCTTGATATTGTTATCTAACACACAAAACACTAGGGATTATAAAATGTTCTTTCAATCACCTCCACAAGAAAGAACCATATCCTTAGTTCTTCTCAAGTACTTAAGGATGTTTTTGACCACTGTCCAATGATCCACTCCTGGATCACTTTTATATCTGCTAGTCAAACTAACAGCATATGCAATGTCGGGTCTCGTACATAGCATGGCATACATTAGAGATCCTATGGCTGAGGCATAGGGAGTTTTACTCATCCTTTCTCTATCTTCTATCGTTGCTGGACTTTGAGTTTTACTCAAGGTCGTATTGGGCAACATGGGCAAGAACCCTTTCTTGCTATATTACATTCCAAATCTCTTTAGAACTTTGTCCAAATATGTACTTTGTGACAATGATATTAGGCGTCTCGATCTATCTCTATAAATCTTTATGCCTAATATGTAAGCTGCTTTGCCAAGATCTTTCATTGAAAAACTATTATTCAAATATTCTTTGACACTATTAAGAAGGTCTACATCATTCCCAATCAACAATATGTCATCTACATATAGTATTAAGAATGCTACAGAGCTCCCACTCACTTTCTTGTAAATACAAGCTTCTCCATAAGTTTGTATAAAACCAAAACTTTTGATTACCTTATCAAAACGTTGATTCCAACTTCGGGATGCTTGCTTCAATCCATATATGGACCGTTGAAGTTTGCATACCTTGTTAGTATCTTTAGGATCGACAAAACCTTTGGGTTGCATCATATACAACTCTTCATCAATGTCTCCATTGAGGAACGCCGTTTTGACATCCATCTGCCATATCTCATAATCGTAATATGCAGCGATTGTTAACATAATCCTCATAGACTTTAGCTTCTCTACTGGTGAGAAAGTCTCATCGTAGTCAACTCCTTGAATTTGTCGAAACCCTTTTGCGACAAGTCAAGCTTTATAGACAGTAACATTACCATCAGCATTTGTTTTCTTCTTGAAAATCCATTTTTCTCGACAGCCTTCCGGCCATCTGGTAAGTCCACCAAAGTCCATACTTGGTTTTCGTACATGGATCCAATCTCGGATTTCATGGCATCTTGTCATTTATTGGAATCTGGGCTCATCATCGCTTTCTCATACGTCGCAGGGTCATCGGTGTTGTCCACCAACATGACACTCATAATGGGATCATACCAATCAAGAGTGGTACGAGTTCTCGTTGACCTGCGAGGCTCTGTAGCAACTTCAACCAAAGTTTCATGATCATCATTATTAGCTTCCTATCTTATTGGTGTAGGCACCACAGGAACTACTTCCGGTGCTGCACTACTCGCAAGTTCGAGAGAAGGTTCAACAACCTCGTCGAGTTCTACTTTCCTTCCAGTCACTTCTTTCGAGAGAAATTCCTTCTCTAGAAAGGATCCATTCTTAGCAACAAAGATTTTGCCTTCGGATCTATGATAGAAGGTATACCCAATAGTTTCCTTCGGGTATCCTATGAAGACGCATTTTTTCGCTTTGGGTTCAAGCTTGTCTGGCTGTAACTTCTTTACATAGCCTTCGCAACCCCAAACTTTAAGGAACGACAATTTAGGTTTCTTCCCAAACCATAATTCATACGGTGTCATTTCAACGGATTTAGATGGTGCCCTTTTTAAAGTGAATGCGGTTGTTTCTAATGCATAACCCCAAAACGATAGCGGTAAATCTGTAAGTGACATCATAGAACGAACCATATCTAAGAGAGTTCGATTACGACATTCGGACACACCATTACGCTGTGGTGTTCCCGGCGGTGTCAATTGTGAAAGAATTCCGCATTTCTTTAAATGCTCGCCAAACTCGTAACTTAGATATTCACCTCCACGATCAGAACGTAGAAATTTAATCTTCTTGTTACGTTGATTCTCTACCTCACTTTGAAATTCCTTAAACTTCTCAAAAGTTTCAGACTTATGTTTCATGAAATAGATATACCCATATCTACTCAAGTCATCCGTGAAGGTAAGAACATAACGATAACCACCGCGCGATGCTACATTCATTGGTCCACACACATCGGTATGTATGATTTCCAATAAGTCTGTAGCTCGCTCCATCATACCAGAAAATGGAGTCTTAGTCATTTTACCCATCAGACACGCTTCACATCTTTCAAGTGATTCGAAATCAAGTGATTCAAGAAGTCCATCGGAATGGAGTTTCTTCATACGCTTCACCTCGATATGACCAAGACGACAGTGCCACATATAGGTCGAGTTATCGCTCAATTTCAAACGTTTAGCCTCAATGTTATTTATGTGTGTATTACTACAATCGAGATTCAATAAGAATAGACCATCTATCAAAGGTGCATGTGCATAAAACATATTACTCATATAAATCAAACAACCATTATTCTTGGACTTAAACAAGTAACTGTCTCGCAATAAACAAGATCCAGATATAATGTTCATGCTTAACGCAGGCACCAAATAACAATTATTTAAGTATAAAACTAATCCCGATGGTAGATGAAGAGGTAGTGTGCCGACCGCGATCACATCAACCTTTGATCCATTTCCAACGCGCATCGTCACCTCGTTCTTCGCTAGCTTCCGTTTATTCTGCAGCACCTGTTTCGAGTTACAAATATGAGCAACCGAACCAGTATCAAATACCTAGGCACTACTACCAGTACTAGTGAGATACACATCAATAATATGTATATCGGATATACCTTTCTTCTTGATGTTGTCGTTCTTCAAATCTGCCAAGTACTTTGGGCAATTCCGCTTCCAGTGACCTTCTCCCTTGCAGTAAAAGCACTCAGTATCAGTCTTAGGTCCAGCCCTGGTCTTCTTCGCTGGTGCGACAACTTTCTTACCGCCCTTCTTGAAGTTTACCTTTTGCTTAGACTTGCCTTTCTTGAATTTGGTGGTCTTATTGACCAACAACACTTGGTGCTCTTTCTTGATATCCACTTCTGCAGATTTCAACATGGAGAAGAGTTCTGGCAATGTCTTGTCCATGTTTTGCATATTGTAGTTCATCACAAAGTTCTTGTAACTTGGTGGTAGTGATTGGAGGACATGGTGAATCCCCAAAGAATTAGGAATCACTATACCCAAACTTTGGAGTTTGTTTGCGTGCCCAGACATCTTAAGCACATGCTCACTGACGGAGCTGCCCTCTTCCATCTTGCAGTTAAAGAATTTTTCAGAAGCCTCATAACTCTCAACTGCCGTGTGAGCCTCAAATATCATTTTGAGTTCACGGACAATATCATGTGGGTCATGGTTCTCAAACCTTTTCTGAAGCTCCGATTCCAAACCATACAAGATAGCACACTGAACTGCTGATTCTTCCGAGTGAGGTAAACATTCTTTACCTCATCGGTAGCAGTAGCTGCAGGCGGGTCACCCAGCGGTGCATCCAGCACATGGGTCAAATTACCAGCATTGAGGACAATCCTCAAATTTCGGAACCAATCCGTGAAGTTTCTTCCATTGTTTTTTAACTTTTCTTTCTCTAGGAACACATTAAAATTGATGGTAGGGGCCGCCATTGATCCACAACATATTTGCAATAGTTTAGACTAAGTTTATGACAAATTGAGTTCTAATTAATAGTTAAATTAATCTAGGTGAACTCCCACTCAAAACAATATCAATCACATTGTTTAGTGATCACATGAACCAAATCCACCACATCAAAACCGATCATCACGAGAGTTGATGTAGCTTCAATGGCGAACAATCAACATGTTCATCATATCTACTATATGACTCATGCTTTACCTTTCGGTGATCCGTGTTTCGAGACCATGTTTGTACATGATAGGCTCGTCAAGATCAAACCTTAGCTTCCGCATGAGCAAATCTGGCTTGCTCTCGTTGTATACACTCGCAGAATCTAACACACCCGATCATCACGTGGTGCTTCGAAACAACGAGCTTTAGAAACGGTGCTTACTAAGGATGAACACTTTAAAACTTGAAATTTGTGTGCTTGAGGGATCATCTTATAATGCAACCGTCGTTAACTAAGCAATACAAGATGCATAAAGGATTAACATCACATGCAATTCATAATATGTGATATGATATGGCATTTCTTCTTGTGCTTCCGATCTCCATCTTCAAGCACGAACATGATCTCCATCATCACCGGTATAGCGTCAAGGTCAATGGCGTCGTTTCATGGTTGTTGTCCACCAGCTTCAACTATTACAACTACTTTGAATAGACACACAGGTCTTAACGGAATTTAAAGACAACCATATGGCTCCTGCCGGTTGCCAACTTACAATAAGGAACATTGCATACATCAAATATAATCACAATCATGGCCATATCACATCACAGCACACCCCTGCAAAACAAAGTTAGACGCCTCTAATTTTCTTTGCATATTTTATGTGGTTTGGGGCTTTCAATAAGTGCCGCTCTAACTTACGAACAAGAACCACAACGTTGATTCTTGGACTATCAAGTGCCTGTTGTAAATTGGATCTATACTATGATGGGAGAGATTGGCACCCGCAAAGCCACTTATGCAATACAAATTGCATGTTGAGCGTGGAGCAAGTCTCATGAACGATGTCATGTAAGGTTAGCCCGGGCCGCTTCATCCCATCATACCGCAAGATGCAAAGTACACAAAAAGCAATTGATAATAAAAGCACCACCGCCCACAATGACCATTGTGTTCTACTCGTGCAACAGATCTACATATAGACACGGCTCTGATACCACTTTAGGGGTTCGTAGCATGAAAAACAAAAAAATTCTACCACATGCAAACAAACAAGCCAAGATCTATCTACTAGATTGTAGCAACGAGTTGATAGAGGAACTCACCCTCGAAGATTCCAAAGCGGTTAATGAGAGCAGATTCTCGTGGGTGATGTAGTCGTACTCTTGCCGATCTCAAGATCGCGTAGACGATCCTTCCGGCGTTGCGTTCCGGCAGCGCTTCCACAGTCGGTCACACGTTCGGTACTCAATGAAGACCTTCCTCTCCCTTGTTCCAGCAGACAGCAGAGGTTGTAGCACTCTCCTCGCGATTCCGGCAGCACGACAGCATGGTACCGGAAGTAGAGGGGAGATCTCGCAGGGCTTCGCCTTAAGCCGAGGCGAGTATGGTGGACTATGAGAGAGGCCCTTGGTGATCTAGGGTTTAGAGGGACCAAGGGGGGTGTGGCCGGAGGCTAGGGCTTGGGTAAGCCCCAAGTCGGCGGCTAGGAGAAACCCTAGGGGCGGCAGCGACTTGGAGGAGGCCGGCGGCTAGGGCTAGGTTTTTGGGGTGTGTTGGGTGTAGGGAAGAGGGGGCACCCCTGCCCCTCCTTATATAGGTGGGAGGGCGCGGCTTGGGAGGAGGGAGTCCTCCCCCAAGTCGGCCTCCTTGGCCGGCGGGTGGAGGGAGAGGAACTCCTCCCCAAGTAGGTTTCCTACTCTCCCTCCACCAAGCAAACTTGTCGTTTGAGTTTTTCAAATTGGCGTTTGACTTTCAAACTAGGATTTGATTTTTACCTTTATTTTGCCCAGCCATGTGACCTAGTACATGATGCAACCATTACACATTGTCATGACACATTCATGTACCCTTCCCCTCTGGAGTGTCGGACCTTCCGGACCCTTCTAGAACATTCCTGGTGAAAACACCGGAATCATTCCCCAACTCCAAAACAGGACTTTCCTTATATGAATCTTATTCTCCGGACCATTCCAGATCTCCTCGTGATATCCCGGATCCCATTCGAGACTCCGAACAACATTCGGTCTCTTACTCATCATTCCATAACTACTCAACAACATTGAATCCTTAAGTGTGTCTCCCTACGGTTCGTGAATTATTCGGACATGATCGAGACACTTCTCCGATCAATAACCAATAGAGGAATCTGGAAACTCATATGGCTCCCACATATTCCTACGATTAATTTGCGATCGAATGAACCACTTACATACGATACCAATTTCCCTTTGTCTCATGATAGTTTACTTATCCGAGGTTTCGATCGTCGGTATCTCTGCATACCTAGTTCAACCTCATTACTGATAAGTACTCTTTTCTCGTTCCTATGGTATGTGATCCCTTGTGATCCAGTCACATGCTTGCAAGCCAATTGGATGACATTCCATCGAGAGGGCCTAGAGTATATCTATCTGTCATATGGATGGACAAATTCCACTCTTGATCCATGTGCCTCAACCCATACTTTCCGAACACTCAATGCCACCTTTATAGCCACCCAGTTACGGTGTGGTGTTTGATGTCGTCAAAGCATCCTTCCGGTGATGGTGATTAGCATGATCTCATGGTCGAAGGAATTAGGTTACTATGTATCAGAAAGCTTATAGCAATTGAACTATTGAAATGACTTGATCTTTATGTTACGCTTATCTATAGGAGTATGTCCATCATACCATTCTCCTAATGATATGACCTTGTTATTAACAACATCTCAAATGTTCATGATCAAGAAACCATGATCATCTATTAATCAACAAGCTAGTATTTTGAAGAGGCTTTACTAGGGACTCTAATTTAGTTTACAAATCACACAAGTATTAATGTTTCTGGTTAATACTATTATAGCATGAATGTAAACATTTATCATAAACACAAAGATATAATAATAACTACATTTATTATTGCCTCTAGGGCATATCTCCAACAACAACGCACTAAAGAAATAGGTTCTTTGGCTACAGATAATATTCCTATCTAATCAGTAACTTTTGTCTTCACTTGAGTTGGGGTATAGGTTGACTTCCTTGTCTTCATTGAAGAGCTTTAGCTGGTCTTGATAAGTCCTGGAGCATATCTTGATGCAGACATCGTTTTAATGGCTTCAGAATCTAGCAAGGGTTAAGAAGATACTTTGAGTATGAGCGTACTCAGCAAATTCACTAGAAAAGCAGTGTTTGATGCACTATATCTATAGCCACAGACCGTAGGTCATAGGCAATGCAAGTTTTCATAAACATTTCTTCAAAGGTTGCTTTTATTCTGAAAAACTATGTCCATCAGCCTTCACGGGTTTACCAGAACTTTCATGGAGTTCCTTTCTCGCCGCGTTCGCAGCTCCTTCCCGGAACAGGGAGTAACAAGTTACAGTTCTTACACTCTACAGAGGTGCGTTACTTTACCCATGAGAGATCAACTCTTTGTTGCACAACCGGGCAACTTATTCCCGTCCAAAATTCCATGATATGGGGCCCAGAAGATGATCCAAGCCAATCACTGCCCCCTTCGCGACCTCGCATGCCTCCTTGGTGTACACCATGCCCACATAATGAATTACGGCAATGGTTTGTACAAACCGTTAGATGCCAGAACTATCGTGGGACGATGAGGGTTCCCACCCATATGCTGCATATCCTCTACGAATTACTAATTAATATGCATGCTACGAGGATACCAGCCACAACCTGCACATTCGGCTTCATGCGAGAGGAAGAAGATACAGCTGACTTCTCCGTCCCATTCCAAATCTCATGGTCAACGCGTAATATACGGCGCAAGAATCACTGGCGACATTGGTTGTTAAGTCCTAGGTGATATAATTCTGAACAGTGGTATTCCAATTGTCATACTTAATAGATTAACTGATCACCCTGGATCAGTAATCAATAGTTCTCATTATTATTGAAAATAGTGTTTTCTGACCTTTTTCAAATGCAGGTGAAGACAACACTGGATTTGTAAAATACTTTACAGAAAATAAACAAAGGACATGAGCAAGTGTGAACTTGCCTTTTGTGATTGCAAGATTATGCGTTCACGGTCTTCAAGTCAGTATAAGATTCAAAAATCTGAAATCAGCATCATTGGTCCGGTAAGGACTAATGTTTAAAGAAGCAATATGCTTTTATGCATAAGTAATGTGCTGCACGTTCTACATGCAATTCTCGGGGATAACGTTGTCCTAGGGTTTGGATTCTAGAAATGGTTACTTTGAAATGTGTGGTCCTTTGAGATAAGTTTCATAATTATACTTTTATTAGAGTTTATGAGTGGTTGTAGACAGTACATATGTAGGAGTAAAGTATAAATACTTATGACATACCAATTGGGATTACTTCTACAAGAGTTCTTATTTAAAGTGGCAAAAGGATAACCTTCGAAGTAAAGGTTTCTCTTCTAAGTTCTAAACAAACTTTGGGGTTAGTTAGTGGTGGTTGATGTTATTTGTTTGCTCAAATGGTTTGGCTTGAGTTGCTTTATAGTTTAACTACTTAAGACCAAAGTTAACTATAAAACATATAGTAATGCTTATAGTGTTGCATTAAGATTCTGTAGACTAAAGTTAACTTTAAAACAAAGATGATTTTGAGAGTAGAATACTTATAACATTTGTATCTAGTGTATCTAAAATGTTTCCTTTAGGTTACTTAAGAATGGTCATTCTTTTTACTTGGATAATGGTTTCTTGATTTTTATTACGGAGTAACATCATTTATCTTTTATAGATAAGTGAGTATACTTTATAATCTACAACATACTATTCCTTAATTACTTATGGGTTTATATAATGTTGTGGTGGTTTTTGCAATTTGGTAATTAATATAGATAGAAAAGTTTTGGTGTATTCATAAGTTGTTCATTAAGGTTTTTATTATAAATTGAAATACTTTGAAAATACAATCTTTATTTAGAGTTGATGATAATTTTAAAAAAATGTAATGTTTTTAAACCATTAAAGTTTCATTTTATTAATATTTAAGATTTATACTATTTATTAAACTTAATTTACTTATTTTAGGAATATTAATAAATTTTATTTATCCTTATATGAATTATTAATGAAGTAAATAGGTTTAAATTTGAGTTATTAAAATATTTGAATTTTTTATTTAATTCAAAAGTATAAAATTAGATTTTTATCATGTAGATATTATTTTTGTGATCATTTTGGTATATCACATTTATTTTTGTGGTTAATAAATAATAAGATATGATTTTTATAATTCTTATTATTTTTTAATTACTAAATAGATAATAAGTATTTACTTAAGTGAAATAATAATACATAATTAGAGTCTTATATTGTAATTATTGCTTTTCCAAGATTTTTGGTATTTTATTTATATTTTTAATATTTACCACTCTTAAAATATAATTATCAAAGTTTTATATTACTTATAAAACTTTTATTAAATAATATTTATTTAAATAATCATCATAATAATATTTTATAATAATTTTAATTTGTAGGTTTTATTTTTCTACAAATTTTCATATATTATACATATTTTTTTGAATTATAGATCAAAAGTTATTAATTAAACAAAATTTAATCATTTATTTAATTTCTGGAATATTATTAATTGGATTATAACATTTTATTTGTTTCCTAACAGAAAATAGTTTTTACACCACTCTTAGAGCTAGCCCCAGTCACTGACTAGTGGGCCATTGTCCACCTCAGCTCTCAGATGAAAGAAATGTATTAGTTACTGACCTCACACTTACCCCCAGTCAATGACATATGGGTCCTAGGCCAGGTCATCAGCCACATTAGCAAAGACCATTCAAACCAGCTGACATGGTGCGATCATGACGTCACGAGGGCGTCAGCATCACCACCGCCGCCAGAGGTTGGTCGCCGACGACGATCTACTGCACCCCAGCAAGCGAAATAGATCTAGTTCGAATCAGTGCAACCTACTGAACCTAATAGTGGCAGCGCCGCTCGGAAATGGTCATCGGAGGGTCAGCGGCGACGAGCTACTGCGGCGGCCAGCGGCGGTGCGCAACAAAACTAGACCTACAGTGTGAATCGACAAACGAAACTAGGGTCCAAAGATGCGTAATCTTACCCTGATGACGATAGAGCGGTCGACGAGGACAGGCGCGGTCGGAAACGAGCTTCCTGACGAGGACTCCGATGAACTGCTGTGAAGGGGAACGACCAAATTCACCTGCTCCAGTGCTCCCGTTGATGCAAGCTTCTACCCAGAGGATCTATGGAGGAAGGCGCTTCTCCATGACGGCTCAGAATGGTGTGGGGAGACGTGGTTCGACGGAGAGACGTGGCTCCGGTGAGCTAGGGTTTCGGTCATGTTCGTCTCTAAGAGGATAAGAAGGAATTGGAGATAGGGATGGAGGCAATGCGTCGCGGTGGCCTTCTTATCCCCTCCTGGCAACGACGGCGAGTATCTTGGCACAACGACGACGATGACGGCATCAGGCGACGGTGAGCTCCGCCATCGAGCTGCCTGTGTGCGTGACGATGACGACGATGCAACTTTTGCGGATAACCCCCTGGCAATTTCTTTAGCTCAACCCGCGGTCCTCTCCTGACCCCACCTGTCAGTCACAGACGAAAAAGGACTAGGCTGGTTACTGGGCTGTTGTGGGCTGCACATAGGTGTCAGATAAGTATAGGGTTGTTGGGCTGCGACCAGGTTTGGTTTTTATTTGTTTTATCCTTTTTCTATTTTCTGTTTTCTTATTCAGATTTGAATTTGATTTATATATTTTGAACTTTTCTTTGCAGGATTTCTTTGCTGGACTATTTCAATAACACTAAAACACAGTTAGTATTATTTGTGAATTTCTTTATTATATATATCTTATTATATTCCTTGTATTTTCTTAATATATGAACCCCTTTTAATATTTGTAGAAGCTTTTCCTATTATTTTATTTTCCTCCTTTAGTTATGGATTTCTTGAATGATATATTCTTATTTGCTTATCAACTTAATTTTAGTTGGCTCATATTTTGAATAGAACTTTTATATGTGTAATGGTCCTCTACCATTATTTGATACATGAAATATAGAAGTCATTGATATATTCATTACTACCTCCATTGAGTTGAAACATGGCAAAGTATATATTCTTTTGTAATAAACAAAGAAGTTTGTGGTTTTGAATTATGAGTACTACCCTTGGCTTTAGGGTTTTGTATAATCTTAGATTCCTTTTAAGAGTTAAGTTTTAATAACTAAGCATATTGCCTTATGTATATAATACTGGATGAAATCTCCCCTTTTAATAGAAAGTTATTATTAGAGTGTTTTATAGAAGTGAACTTATAAAAATATACTTAGGCACATATAGTTATGATGGTTGGAATTAACAGAGATATGCTTATGTAATTTGTTATAGGCATCAGATAATGGATCAACAGTATGAGATGGATATTATGTTTGATTTGAGATTTAAATTTGATTGCTTACCAAGATTTAATAGGAAGATGATTTATAACATATAGTTATGTTTCATAATCTTGGATCTCTAATTAAGGAATTCCTTTCCTAGATATAGTACTTCTTCCCATCCATCATCATGATTAACATGATGAGCTTTACTCATTTAAATCTTCTTATTCATATATCATTCTTCTAAACTCATGAATGAATCCAATGAGTTTGATACTAAAATAGTTCATAACTTCTTCATATCTATGCTTGATTGCACCCACTATTCTATTGTTGATAAACTTCCATCCAACCAGTAGTTCCTTCAACTTCAGTCACAATCTTCCTTAATATTCCATCACTCATCTTTCTCTAAGGTTGATTATCTTTTAAGATGAATAACACTACTTCTAAACTCTATGCTATACTAGCTTTAATGGCATAATATCAGCCTATATTTACCTAACTCTCATGACTTACACTTCAATCCTTGAATTATATTTATGTGGTTTGCAAAGACTACTCTAGGATCACTTATCTCTACTAAGGTTCCAATCATGTTCTACCCACCAGTATTACTTATACTAAATATAAGAATTTAATATTGGTGGCCAATGCATTACCATGATAATACTCTAATCATTTATTACTGAAGTTCTTAGTTGGCTAAGCAGGGCTTTATCAATCCTACCTTTTATTGTCTGGAAATTATCTTCTTACTATCTTATATTGGTTTAAGGTTATTAATGGATTATGCCCTTATTAGAAGATTTAAGTAGATGTTCTGATAAGATCAAGTAATAGATCAAGGATTAATAGTTAAGGAATTTGTGAATCAATGGGGAATTATCCAACATTGATGAACAACAGATATTTAAATAAGTTCTATAAAGATTTTATAGAAATAAAGATATCTATATAGTGGATGATCTTGGCTTAATCTCTTTCCAAGTCCAACTCATCAAAGGAGTTTTTAAGATTAGGTGTTACTATGATACTCAGGATGTATGCAGATGGGATTAAGATATAGTGGTTACATTCTTATTATTTGTTTTATATCTTTAACTTGGTACTGATGATTGATTATAATGAATAATATAACATGATCACCAAATGATCAAGTATAATTCACATTGTATTAGGATTTAACTTACAGTACATTTGATCTACCCTTAGATCAAATCTTTCTTACCCAAAATGAGATTTTAACAAAGGTCTTATTGAAACTTATCGCAGTCAACTTGATGATCTACTTCAATTCCATCAAGCTAAGAGAAGCTTCAATCACCTTGACAAGTTTTGTTTAAAGGCACGAAAATTATTCGGATTTTCTATGCATGAATGCAATGCACACATCTGGGTTCAGCTTATTTATAGGCTCTAATGCTGGGATGTTACAAAGCATCTTCACAAAAGATAATTTGCCCATCTTCTACATTTTAGTGCCAAGGTCTTTCACAATGGCTACTACAGGTTCAATATTGTAACACTACGGTTCTGAAAAGACCGTAGCTTCTATGTGACATGCCAATCCCTGGATCGGTTCTTTGGCCCACAATAGAATAAGATGAATAACATAGCAAAATATCTGTGTATCATAAATAACGAAGATCCAGAGTATCATTATTACAATAAAAGCTTAGCTCAAGGCTAGCTCAAATTATTCAAGTAGCAACATAAATATAGTAAATCCTCCATTCTTAAAATTGACCACAAGTGAACAAGTGCCGAGTGGAGTACCGTGGCCTAAATCGATCACTCAGAATCAGAATATCCTGCAACATGAAACGTAGCAGCCCCGAAGGGTCAATACATGGAATGTATGGCCAGTAGAGATATTAAAGGAGACAATAGAGCTAACATCTACATGCATATCTGGCAAGTGGAGTTGTGGCTATCTTGCATTTGCAAAAACCCTTGTCCTACTTTCATAAACAGTTTTTGATTTTCTTTGAAAAGATCCCAATTAAGTTACCCCATCAACATTAAAGCAATTAGGAAATTGGAATGAGCGAGAAACATGTCATGAAATCAATATCAAGCAACTCAGACGTCCATAACCGAGGACACGGCTAATCGATTAGTTTATACACCCTGCAGGGGTTAGTACACTTTACCCATGTGACTTGGCCAGCCCAGCTCGTACCATCACTCTCATATTGGGTGATGATAGGGAGAAGTCCAAGAAGGGACCGTTTGGGAAGTAGCTCCCCAAACCCGACACACACCGGTCCAACCTACCAAAGTTCTACATCTCTAGATACGTGGGTTCGAGTTACCACAACCTACTGAGTCCAACCAACCACCCATTTCATTATTGGCACATAGTTGTACATGTAAGCTACAAAATAAAGAAGCCAATCATTTTCTCTTGATACCTGGGTGCCTTTCCACAATGATACCACCAAAATTTATCAATCCCATCACACCCAGGAGATTCATTGATTAAGTTGTTTTTAGTTTTCACAAACCAACACATTTAGAAACAACTTTCAGTGATGTAACCTATCCCTCGTTCATCATAGCATGGCTAAGCACATCTACCAACGGTGGCTCATCTACAGGAACCCTACCACATAATGGGACATAGCATAGCGATAGTAATATCCTACACATGCATCTACAAAATACACGACAATGCATTGAAAATAGTAGGACAACATCATGAACAAGGTAGCATCTACTTGCCTTGGTTGTAGCGGTCGAACGAACAATCCACACACGAGCAAGCGTTGCACTCGTCACAATCTACACGATACAATTGCAATCACATAAACAAACCATACACAATCATATACAAATAATGACTATGCAAGATGCATGCATGACAATTTAACATTGCTACAGTAGCATCACATATTCTTATTCAGTATACCTATTGTATGCATGCATGGAAAATATTTTGAGTGCATAGAAAACAAGGCATGCAATTTAAATGCTCAAATAATAGAGCTAGAAACTAAATAATTAGCCACTGCTAATAAACTGTTTGTAAAATCTTGGAAAAATATCCACTGTGTGGGCAACCTAAAATAGAACCAGTACCAATTGGAATTACTCAAAAAGGATTTATATAATTCCCTGAGTAATTAAAATACTCCAGAAAGACTTTAAATAGATTCTGCAAAAACCAGTACCGTAAGACTACCTTTTTAATTCACTACAATATTCCTCTTGTTCTACTGAATCCAGGGACATCTTTTTTGCATTTTTTGGAGTTTCAGAACTTTTTCTATGAATTTAATACTCTAAAAAGGGCATTAACTCATTTAATGAACTAAGCCAAACCTTGCTGCAAAAGTATAAAACAACTGTACATCAACATTCTACATGAGACACTGATTCCATACACATTTTATTTGCAATTTTTGGCCCAGTAGATTATTTTCTACGAATTTTACAAGTTTTACCTATAATCTGTCAAATAAATCGAATTAAAAATTATTTAGTCAAATCTGACTGTTGACTGCGCCTACGTGGCGTGCTGACCGTTCAGCGGCCTGGCTGACTTTTCCACGGTCCATCTGGACTGTTGGATCAAGATCGTGCGGCAGGGGAGCGAGGCGGCGAGGTGCTCACCGGAGGGCGGCGAGAGACGGGACAACGTCGGGGTCGTGGTGGCGGCGTGGGTCAGCGGGGTCGGGGGCGTCGGTGGCGGCCGGCTGGAGCACGGCGGCGGCGGCGAGAGCAACGGCGAGAAATCGCCGGCGATGTGGGGTCCTTCGGAAGGGGAAAAGACGACGGGGAGAATCAGTCGGGCGTGGCGAACATCCTAGGGGCAAGCGCGATCGCGACATGCTGCTGCTGCGCGGGCTGGCCAGCCCCTGCTGGGCCGGCTGGGTCGGCGGCCCAGCTGGCTGCGCCGACTGTTTCTTTTTTTATTTCTTTTCGTTTTCTTTTTCTCTGACGATTTCTTTAACTTAATTTAAACCAGAACTATCGAGAATTTTAGACAAAATTCAGATTGTCGTAACTTTTGTTACGGAGCTCCGATTTGGGCGAATCAAAGTGCTACGGGTTCGTGGCGGAACCCTATATGCACCTGTGCCTTCCATACCACCAAAATATAATGTTTTTAATAGAGGCATGGTAAAACCGGGCATTCAAGTGTAGGTGTCAAAACGCAAATGCAAGCGGTTTGTTTTGCCAAAACCTTTTCAAACTGAAATTTTGCAAGGATGATCATGATGCAATGCCATGTATGTTATGCAGTACCAAATCTAAAATTTGGGATGTGACAAGACTAACCCCCTTAAGATGAATCTCGTCCCCGAGATTCGGCGTGGCTAGCAAATAGGTGTGGGTGGTCCTCTCGAATGTCATCCTCACGCTCCCAAGTGGCTTCCTCTTCGGTGTGGTGGCTCCATTGCACCTTGCAAAACCTGATCGTCTTGGTACGGGTAATCCTCTCCGCTGTCTCTAGTATCTTGACCGGCTTCTCCTTATAGGTCAAGTCATTCTCAAGCTGAACCTCCTCTAGTGGCACCGTGTCTCTCAATGGTGTATCCACCATCTCCGGATGGCACTTCTTCAGCTGGGACATGTGGAACACATTGTGGACGGCGGATAGAGCCTCTGGCAACTCCAACTGATAAGAAACCTCTCCTTTGTGTGCTAAGACCCGATATGGTCCAATAAACCGAGGTGCCAGCTTACCCTTGATTCCAAATCTCTTAATTCCACGCAGCGGCGACACTCTGAGGTATGCTCTATCGCCTATCTCATACACCACTTCCTTGCGCTTGGCGTCAGCATAGCTCTTCTGCCTTGATTGTGCTACCTTCAGCCTGTCCCTAACCAAGGCGACCTTCTCCTCAGCGTCCTTGATCAAATCAGGTCCAAATAGCTGACGTTCTCCTACTCCATCCCATAGCAATGGTGTCCGGCACCTTTTCCCATATAGCACATCGAACGGCGATGTATTGATGTTGGTTTGATAGCTGTTGTTGTAGGAAAACTCAGCATACGGCAAATTCTCATCCCAACTAGAACCATGAGCCAAAGCGCAAGCTCTCAGCATATCCTCCAAAATCTGATTTACCCTCTCGGTTTGTCCATCAGTCTGGGGGTGGAACGTTGTGCTAAACTCCAACCTAGTTCCCAACGACTCGTGCAGCTAGCGCCAAAAGTGTGAGGTAAATTGGGACCTGGTCCTGGGCAATCCTGTGATAAAATCCATTCCCACTCTATCCCACTTCCAATCCGGCACGGGCAATGGCTATAGCAGTCCTGCTGGCTTCTGGTGTTCCGCCTTCACTCGGCTACATACATCACATAAGGCAATATGCTCGGCGATGTCTCCCTTCATGTTGTTCCACCAAAATCTGTCCTTTAGGTCCATATACATCTTCGTATTACCCGGATGTATGGAATACGGTGAGTCATGGGCTTCCTGTAGAATCAACTTCCTTATCTCCGGATCGTTGGGAACGCACAAACGATCTCCATACCACAAGGTTCCTTGCTCATCCTCGCGGAATTCTTTTGCTCGATCCTCCTTCATATTTTCCTTTATTTCATCCATCTCCTTGTCTCCTACTTGAGCCTTCCTGATCCTGTCCTGTAGCATTGGTTGGACTTCCATTGCTGCCAAATATCCTTCTGACACTACCTCCAGTCTAAGGTCCTTAAATTGCTTGCACAAATCCTCGGGCAATTCCCCAACAGTCAATCCATTGGCATAGACCTTCCGGCTCAGAGCATCTGCTACTACATTGGCTTTTCCTGGGTGGTATTGCAGATTCATATCATAATCCTTGATAAGCTCCAACCATCTCCTTTGCCTCATGTTCAGTTCCTTCTGTGTAAATATGTATTTCAGGCTCTTGTGGTCGGTGTACACATCGCAGTGTTTTCCCATTAGGTAGTGCCTCCATACTTTGAGCGCATGCACAACCGATGCTAATTCCAAGTCATGCGTGGGATAATTCCTCTCATGGTGTTTAAGTTGCCGCGAGGCATATGACACCACTCTCCCATCTTGCATCAGCACACTCCCAAGTCCCTGTCGAGAAGCATCACAGTACACTTGGAAATCCTTCTGAAGATCAGGTAAACACAGAACAGGTGCGGTCACTAGTCGACGCTTCAGTTCCTGAAAGCTGGCTTCACACGCATCTGTCCACTCAAACTTCCTCTCCTTGTTCAGAAGTTCCGTCATCGGCTTAGCAATCTTGGAGAAATTTTCAATGAATCTCCTGTAATATCCAGCAAGTCCAAAAAGCTCCGAATATCTCCCACATTCTTGGGCGCTTCCCACTCAGTTACGGCAGTCACTTTGCTTGGATCAACAGCGACTCCTTCTCTTGACACCACGTGTCCAGGAAAACGAACAGTGTTAAGCCAGAATTCACACTTACTGAATTTGGCATACAGCTTGTGTTCCCTCAGCTTCTCCATAATCAGTCGCAGATGTTTCTCATGCTCAGCATCATACTTCGAATATATCAGTATGTCATCAATAAACACCACCACGAACTTGTCCAAGTACTCCATGAATACCTTGTTCATCATGGTCATGAAATATGCCGGAGCATTCATTAGTCCAAAAGATATAACGGTATACTCATATAAACCATACCTAGTAGTGAAAGCAGTTTTTGGTATGTCCTCCTCCCGGATCTTCAATTGGAAATAGCCCGATCGCAGATCAATTTTGCTAAACACCTTCGCTCCTTCCAGTTGATCAAACAAGTCATTTATGTTCGGCAGGGGGTATTTGTTCTTGATGGTCACTTCATTCAGCGAGCGATAGTCCACCACTAATCTCTTGCTGCTGTCTTTCTTCTCCACAAATAGAACATGTGCACTCCATGACGACGAACTAGGATGAATGAATCCCTTGTCCAACTGCTCCTTTAGCTGTTTCTTCAATTCCTTCAGATCATCCACATCCATCTTATATGGTATCTTTGCTATAGGTCCTGTTCTCGGCAATAGATCGATGAGAAACTCCACATCCCTGTCAGGTGGCATTCCTGGTAGCTCTTTCGGAAACACGTCGGGGTATTCCTTAATCACAGGCACAGTATCCATGCTAACCCCCTTATGAGAATTCAGTTTACACCTTTCCGGTCGCATAGCCGACTTGAACCTAATCCTCTTACCATCCGGGGTTTTGAGCGATACCACTCGCTGTGCACAATCTATGTGTCCCCCATGCATAGACATCCAATCCATGCCCAAAATTACATCTAAACCTTGTGATTCCAATACTACCAAATGTGCAATGAAATTGTGTGCTCCAATCCTCATAGTTAAGTCGCGGCACCCCGCGCTAGCTATCATATCCCCTCCGGGTGAGCTTACTCTAATAGACCCTTTTAGAGACTCCGTAGGTAACTTATACTTATCCACAAATGCCCTTGATATGAATGAATGCGATGCACCAGTATCGAAAAGTATAAGTGCAGGGTGAGTGTTGATTGGAAACTTACCAACCACAAGATCAGGCTCATCTGGGATCTCCTCCACATTCATGTGGTTCACTGTGGCCTTCTGGTTGTTACCTGGCTTCAGTCCCTTCTTATCCAGGAAGTTGTCTTCATAATGTCCCTTCTGGCCACACTTGAAGCATGTCACCTCACTCAGGTCCTTCTTCACAAAGCTGCGGTCACGGTTGCGGTCATGTCCACTGTGTCCTCCAGAATGGTGAGTGTGTCCTCCCTTGTGGCTGTGGCGGTTGCTCTTGTGGCTATCATGGCGATGTCCATCGCCTCCATGGTTGTGGAGGTCATGGCTTCCATGGTGCCCATGGTCACTTCCCCCATGCTTGGAGTATCCATCATAAGAAGTGTGAGACTTGTGGTGAGAACCAGAGTGGTGATTGCTGCTCTTTCTCTTGCGGTTTTCCACCTGCTTATGCTTCCCTTCCAAGATCTTGGCCTTGTCCATAAGCTCCTGGAAAGTGGGACAATAAACCACCAGCAGCTGCACTGAAAGCTCATCACTGAGGCCATCCAAGAACCTCTCCCTCCTTTTTGCATCAGTGTTAACATCCTCAGGTGCATAACGAGACAGATTGTTGAACTCCTCAATATACTCAGCCACGGTGCGGTTGGTTTGGCGCAAGTTGCGAAATTCCTTCCTTTTCAGGCTCAGAACTCCTGAAGATACGTGGTTGGTCCTGAAACCTTCCTCAAACTTTGCCCAAGTCACAGTGTCCAGAGGGTGGGTGATCTGAAAAGTGTCCCACCACGAAGCGGCTGGTCCCTCCAGTAGGTGAGAGGCAAATCTCACCTTCTTAGCATCTATGCACCCAACAATTACTAGATCCTTATTCACTGAATGCAACCAGTCGAAAGAAACCATCGGCTCTGTCGCAGTAGAGAACTTCGCTGGCCTTATCCTCAGAAACCTAGTAAGTGCATCTCCCTGAGGCTGGTTGTTCCCATTGTTGTTGTTGTTGTTCTGAGCTTCCATGAACTGGGTCATAACTTGGGTCAGCTGTGCCTGAGCTGCCATGAGCTGCTCCAACTCAGTAGGTTGACGACGGGGAGGCATCTGCGGTTCAGCACAGGTAAGCTTAGAAAGAATCGATTACGAAAACAGGATTCTACCCATGCATTATGACCAAACAACAACAAAACAATCACAGACAATCTCAAGCAAGCAACACATCAGCAAACAAATGATCCAGCAACATCCCAGGGGTTATCCTAGCAGTATATGTCTACTGAAATAGTTTTTAGAAGAGTTGGCAACAGTTATCAACACAAAGGTCAACAAAGCATTAAAAACAGGAATCTGCCAGAACAGTCCAGCAGTGTTCACGATTTTTTCTACCTGACCTAAACTCGCCAGGAATTTTTGCTGATTTTTGTGTATACATTAAAGAGAGTTTAGAACCAACCCTATTTTTTCAGATTTTTCCAAGTTACCAGTAAAATATGAAAATTCGTGCAGTACAGCTGTGTCAGCAGAAAACTGCATCAGGAAAAACTCACATATCAACCAAAATTTGTCATAACTCTTCTATAAAATTCGCACAAATAATCATGAGACATTGGAGTACACATAGGAGCAACTAAACACTCTTAAACTAACAGTAATTAAGTTTTACATCGATCGAGACTAAACCTAACGATTTTACCTAACGAATACTAATTGGTGGACATTTATCTACTTCATGAAGAGGCTGCGGTAGGTCCTCGCACTCATGCGTTGGCGCTTCTGTCCACGAACCAACCATGGCGGCGGAGTATACACCTCTCCTGAGTCGTCACTTGAAATCTCGAACTCCACCTCTTTTGGATCCTCCTCTTCTTCTTCATTCTCTGCTGGAGCTGCAACAACTTCATCTCCTCCACCATCATCGTCTCCATCATCATCATCCTCGTCCTCATCATCATCGTTCCCACTGTCATCATTATCATCATTGTTGCCATCATCTCCATTGTTATCATCAGAGGGTGGATTCAGCTGTGCTTGGAGAGCAGCAATCTAGGCTGTCATATCTTCAATAGTCTGGTACCTTTCAACTGTTGTATGGCTTGGTTGTTTTCCTGCATGGTCCCATTAAGTTGTGCTATGGTTGCATCCCTGCCTATCAGTGCATTATTCAGGACATCCACAACTTCATGCAAGTTCTCTATCTCCTGTCCCTGGACCACCATACCATTGCTAGCAAAATCTTCTATCTCCTTTACCATCATCACTTTTTTCAGCTAGAGCTCCATTCTCATTTTCCATGTCCTCTATGTGCCTCCGACGGGGCGGCATGTTGCTCCTATCGCCCGGGGTAACCACAACGTTCTGATTCTCATCACGCCTTCCGTAGTCACGGTAGGGTGAGTCTTCTGGTAGCAGGTGTCGGACAAGGTGGCACTGGCATGACAGGGCTTCATGCAGGGCCAAGTTTATTCCAAGTCCCCAGTTGCAGTATGTCTTGGTGTAGACCAGATGCACAGGATTTGGCAAGGCGGCATCCCTGAAGATGAAGGTGGTGATCTCTCAGGCATCCTCGCCATATCCATAGGTGTACAGCCTTCTTCCCTTGAACATGGGCAGTGGCAATCCCAATGACTGCGAGAGCTGTGCCAACTGTCTTGCAAAGGGCCTTGCTGACTCCATTGTTGCATTCTCGGTCCTGACTTCTCCCATCTATCAATTAAAAGAGGAAAGTGTGAGAATAGAATATGGTAAGAATTTACGAGAGTGAAAGGCATAAGATGAAAGACAGAGTTAATATAAGCTTTAATAATGCTATGGCTTCCTAATCCAAACCTAGGTCACGATCCTACAGTCGGCACACGGGCTCTGATACCATCTTGTAACACTACGGTTCTGAAAAGACTGTAGCTTCTATGTGACATGCCAATCCCTGGATCGGTTCATTGGCCCACAATAGAATAAGATGAATAACATAGCAAAATATCCGTGTATCATAAATAACGAAGATCCAGAGTATCATTATTACAATAAAAGCTTAGCTCAAGGCTAGATCAAATTATTCAAGTGGGAACATAAATATAGTAAATCCTCCATTCTTCAAATTGCCCACAAGTGAACAAGTGCCGAGTGGAGTACCGTGGCCTAAATCGATCACTCAGAATCGGAATGTCCTGCAACATGAAACGTAGCAGCCCCGAAGGGTCAATACATGAAATGTATGGCAAGTAGAGATATTAAAGGAGACAGTAGAGCTAACATCTACATGCATATCTGGCAAGTGGAGCTGTGGCTAGCTTGCATTTGCAAAAACCCTTGTCCTACTTTCATAAACAGTTATTGACTTTCTTTGAAAAGATCCCAATTAAGTTACCCCATCAACATTAAAGAAATTAGGAAATTGGAATGAGCGAGAAACATGTCAAGAAATCAATATCAAGCAACTCAGACGTCCATAACCGAGGGCACGGCTAATCGATTAGTTTATACACCCTGCAGGGTTTAGTACACTTTACCCATGTGACTTGGCCAGCCCAGCTCGTACCATCACTCTCATATTGGGTGATGATAGGGAGAAGTCCAAGAAGGGACCGTTCGGGAAGTAGCTCCCCAAACCCGACACGCATCGGTCCAACCTACCAAAATTCTACATCTCTGGATACGTGGGTTCGAGTTACCACAACCTACTGAGTCCAACCAACCGCCCATTTCATTATTGGCACATGGTTGTACACGTAAGCTACAAAATAAAGAAGCCAATCATTTTCTCTTGATACCTGGGTGCCTTTCCGCAATGATACCACCAAAAATTATCAATCCCATCACACCCAGGAGATTCATTGATTAAGTTGTTTTTAGTTTTCACAAACCAACACATTTAGAAACAACTTTCAGTGATGTAACCCAACCCTCGTTCATCATAGCATGTCTAAGCACATCTACCAACGGTGGATCATCTACACGAACCCTACCACATAATGGGACATAGCATAGCGATAGTAATATCCTACACATGCATCTACAAAATACACGACAATGCATTGAAAATAGTAGGACAACATCATGAACAAGGTAGCATCTACTTGCCTTGGTTGTAGCAGTCGAACGAACAATCCACACACGAGCAAGCGTTGCACTCGTCACAATCTACACGATACAATTGCAATCACATAAATAAACCATACACAATCATATACAAATAATGACTATGCAAGATGCATGCATGACAATTTGACATTCCTATAGTAGCATCACATATTCTTATTCAGTATACCTACTATATGCATGCATGGAAAATATTTTGAGTGCATAGAAAACAAGGCATGCAATTTAAATGCTCAAATAATAGAGCTAGAAACTAAATAATTAGCCACTTCTAATAATCTATTTGTAAAATCTTGAAAAAATATCCACTATGTGGGCAACCTAAAATAGAGATAGTACCAATTGGAATTACTCAAAAAGGATTTATATAATTCCCTGAGTAATTAAAATACTCCAGAAAGCCTTTAAATAGATTCTGCAAAAACCAGTCCTGTAAGCCTACCTTTTTAATTCACTACAAGATTCCTCTTGTTCTACTGAATCCAGGGACATCTTATTTGCAATTTTTGGAGTTTCAGAACTTTTTCTATGAATTTAATACTCTAAAAAGGGCATTAACTCATTTAATGAACTAAGACAAAACCTTGCTGTAAAAGTATAAAACAACTGTACAGCAATATTCTATGTGAAACACTGATTCCATACATATTTTATTTGCAATTTTTGGCCCAGTAGATTATTTTCTACGAATTTTACAATTTTACCTATAATCTGTCAAATAAATCGAATTAAAAATTATTTAGTCAAATCTGACTGTTGACTGCGCCTACGTGGCGCGCTGACGTGGCGTGCTGACCGGTCAGAGGCCTGGCTGACTTTTCCACGGTCCATCTCGACCGTTGGATCAAGATCGTGCGGCAGGGGAGCGAGGCGGCGAGGTGCTCACCGGAGGGCGGCGGCGGCGAGGTCGTGGCGGCGGCGTCGACGAGCTTCGGCAGCGGCGAGAGACGGGACGGTGTCGGGGTCGTGGTGGCGGTCTCCCTCGTGGTGGAGGCGCGGGTCGGCGGTGTCGGGGCGTCTACGGCGGCCGGCTGGAGCACGGCGGCGGCGGCGGCTCCGACGAGAGCAACAGCGAGAAATCGCCGGCGATGTGGGGTCCTGCAGAAGGGGAAAAGACGACGGGGAGAATCAGTCAGGCGTGGCGAACATCCCAGGGGCAAGGGCGATCGCGGTGGTGGTTCCTACCTCGCGGGGCGAGCTTGCTGGCGGCAGCGATGTCGGCGACGTCGGCGGCGGCGGCGGAGCTCGGCTTGCGAGGGGTACGAGGCGGGGCGAAACAGAGGGGGGGGTGGCGGCGCGCGCTTTTTGTAGAGAGGCATCCACGCGGAGTCGGTTACGGTCCCCGGGAAAATCGCGGCGGCGGCGGCGGCGCCGACAGGTGGGTTCCTCCTGTCGATGGCTGGCGGCGACTGACGAGCGGGCCCGGCAGGCGGCGGGGCTGGCGTGGCGGCGGTGGGTTATCTGCCGCGCGTGTAGCTGCAGCATGCTGCGGGGACTGGCCGGCCCCGGCTGGGCCGGCTGGGTCGGCGGTCCAGCTAGCTGCTCCGGCTGTTTCTTTTTTTTTATTCCTTTTCTTTTTATTTTTCTCTGACGATTTCTTTAATTGAATTTATACCAGAACTGTCCAGAATTTTAGACAAAATTCAGATTGTCGTAACTTTTGCTACGGAGCTCCGATTTGGGCGAATCAAAGTGCTACGGATTCTTGGCGGAACCCTCTATGCATGTGTGCCTTCCATATCACCAAAATATAATGTTTTTAACATAGGCATGGTAAAATCGGGCATTCAAGTGTAGGTGTCAAAACGCAAATGCAAGTGGTTTGTTTTGCCAAAACCTTTTCAAACTGAAATTTTGCAAGGATGATCATGATGCAATGTCATGTATGTTATGCAGTATCAAATCTAAAATTTGGGATGTGACAAATATTTATTTGTTCATCAGGTTCTACAGCTTTATTTATACCTTTGCTAACCACATTAGCTATAATTGAATGTTCGTTTACCTTAGAAGGGAAAGGTATTTTCTCAATATAAGGTTTAGGCAAAATACGATCAACAGTACAAACTTCAGTATTTCTAGCAGGAACATGATTAACAATATCTTTATAAGGCACATGGTACTTGTTCCACTCCTTTTGGGGAATTTCAATATAAGAGGCAAAGGCCTTAAAACAATTAGCAATACTTTGAGAGTCAAGACATACTCAGTACTAATATTATGAAAGTCGTCAGTTTCCATAAAAGATTTAATACATTCATAATCATAATTTATACCTGACTTTCCTCCTTTATCATTTTCCCATGGTTCAGTATTTTTTTGAATATGGTCTAGAAGATCCCATTTAGCTTCTTTCTTCATACGTGTGAATGATCCAGCATAAGAAGCATCTAATAAATCTTTATCATGAAGAGAAAGCCTTGCATAAAAGTTAATAATAATAATAATATTATTAGGGAGCTCATGAATAGGTCATTTAAGCATTAGTAACTTCAATCTCCCCAAGCTTGGGCTGTATTCTCTCCATCAAGAGGCCAAATGTTATATATTTGATTCTGGTATTTATAAGCCTCACTGGGAGGATAGAATTTAGAATAAAAGAGAGGTACAATTTCCTCTCATTCCATAGATTGTCCATTCTTCAGCAGCTTATACCATTCTTCAGCTATTCCTTTAAATGATATAGAGAGTAACTTTTTCTTAACTTGTTCCATTGTGATACCTACACACTTGAACAACCCGCATAATTCATGGATAAAAAGCAAGTGATCACCAGGATGGACAGTTCCATCCCCAAAATAATAGTTATCCATAACAGGATCAACAATTTTTGTAGGTATCTTAAAAGGATCTATTTCAGCAGGTGGTGGTTCATCTACTATCCTAGCAGCGGTAGTAGCTTTCCCAAATAGGAAACCAAGTGGGTTATCCATGTTGGAAACAAAGTAACAAATAGAAATAAAATCAATACTCACGGTAGAAATTTCATTTACCAGTTCCACTCTTCAATAGCACTTCACTCCCAGGCAACGACGCCAGAAAATAGCCTTAATGACCCACAAGTATAGGGGTGTATCGTAGTACTTTTGATAAATAGGAGTGTCGATCCCAAAGAGGAGCAGAAGGTGTTGACTAGTGTTTTGGATCAGGAATTCTCTGTAAATACTTAGCAAACATATTTTTAGGTTTTTTTGATAATGCAAAGAAATAAAGTGCAAGGAAATAAAGACAACAATAATAATTGCTGCGAGTGTCCCAATCCCTTCTTCACCAAAGGACAATACGGTTGTATTACTTATAAGGACCAAACATTCTCAAGGACACATGGGAACACTATAGAGTGCTTTCACTTTATATAGTTGATTAATCTTCTTTGGTTGGATATTGTTGTGTGGGTGAACCTATGCTAATGTACCGACCTTACTTGGACTAATAAATACTTGTGATTAAACCCCTTGCAAGCTTACGCAATTACAAGAAAGTAATTAAGATAAAAACCTAACCACGCCATTAAACTCTTAGATCCTACACTCCCTTGTGCAAAGGATTCCTAACGTGTGTTCAGGTTTCTGTCACTCCGGCAACCCCACAATTAGTAGCCAAATATACAATGCATTCACCTAGGCCCATAAATGGTGAAGTGTCATGTAGTCGATGTTCACATGACACCACTAGAAGAATAGCACCACAATTTATATATCAAACCATTGAATATTACTTCAACACAATTCCACTACTAACAACATGACTTCTCCCGTGTCCTCAAGAACTAAACGAACTACTCACGAGACATCATATGGATCAAGATCAGAGATGATATGATGATGAATAACAATCTGAATATAAACAATAATTCAAAGGTTCCACTCAAAAGCATCAACTACAAAAGTAATCAACACCGGGAAAGTTTCCCCTAAGAACTATGCAAGATTCAACCCAATTGTTACAGCGGGATGGAGTGGTGATGATGGTGCTGGTGGAGATGGTGGTGAGGATGATGATGATCCCGATGAAGTCTAGCTTGATGACAGTGTTGATGGGAATGATCTCCCCTCTCCGGGAAGGAATTTCCCTGGCAGAAATCTGCCTGTCGGAGAGCTCTTTCTCTCTTTGTAGTTTCCGCCCCACAGAGGCGGCAAAATCTTTTTGTGGTCGCCCTCCCCCTCATATTAGGGTTTCGAGGAGAAGATATAGGCAAAGGGGGGAAGCCAGAGGTAGGCCAGGGTGGCCACACCACCTAGTGGCGTGGCCCGGGGGCCCACGCAGGGGGTGGTGTGGTCCCCCTATGGCTCATCTTTGCCTCTCCTTCTGGCTTCCTTCGTCTTCTGGAAAAATATGATTTTCCATATATTTTCTGGAATTTTCCGATCTTCATGAATATTGCCTCTAGACACTGCTTTTTCCATCAGAATCCTGACTCCGGCAGTTCATCCTCCAAAAGTAATCTAATATGCAAAAATATATGAAATAATATAAGTATCACCTCTTAATACGAAATATATCAATGAATAACAGTAAATTATGATATAGAATAGTGATGCAAAATGGACGTATCATCGCCTTCCGGATACAATCACCTGGTGCGCTCTTGATGGTGTGTCCGTTTCGCTACTGTATTTGGCGGTGGAGGTTGTTCCCTCCCGCATGGTTGTGGTATTGCATCCCAAGTCTAAGGTTGTGTCTTCTAAGTTCGGATGAACTCACAACATTTTACATGGTGAGATGACAATGGTGACTACAAGACCGCGGTGGTGTATGTTGGTGGGTGGCAAGATTGGTGGAGCGCTACGGATTGTCCAGAGTTATGGTTTTTTGGGGTCGGGAGAAATCTTTGTCGTCTTGGGACTGATGCAGTGACGCCTGCGAGTGTTGTCATTCCTTCCTGAAGGGTGTCGGGTGTACCTCTTCCCCATGCTCTGTAGCATACTAGGGGGATACGCTAGGACTAGTCTGGGCAGTAGCAGTGTCGTCGCCTCTTTCCTTCTTGGAGGAGTTGCTTGGTACGCGATGATTCGGAGTGCTAGGATCATTGTGGGAATACTCCAGAGAGCGCGGTGGTGGCGAGTATTCTTCGCTTTGTTGATCCACTAGTATCGGTATTGTTTCCTTTGTTTTTTCTCTTGTTTTTTATTTTGTACTAGATTGTGCTGTTTTTCCTAGCAGCGATCTCAAAGTTATACCATGCAATTGATATATTATTATAGTGGGACGAAAGAGTTGTCCTGGTTTGTACTGGTTGACACTTGGGCCATGAAGCTTGCAAAAGTGTGTGTGTGTGTGGGGGGGTATGACTAATTGGAGGGTTTTGGGCGCGGAGAGTCGATTAATCATTTCACCTTAGCTAAGGGCATCTCCACTGGGCCAACTCAACCCATCTGTGTGCGTCCGTACGCATACGCGCGGATGTGCGCGGCCTCCCAACGACACGACCCATCCAGACAGACGAGTTCGGCATGACCCATTCGTGCACCAAATTTTGACAACGGTTGCGTCGGCCCAGACCGAGCGGACCGCGCGAGTGCCCGCCAATCGGCTGCTTGGGGCCATATGTAAGTGAAACATTAGTATTTATACTTGCTTTTCATTAGATTAGGCCCTCCCAATTACAAAAAGTCACATCTAAACAGAATAAAAAGGGGACTACTACTTGATACGCCCAATTTGCATCACCTTTCCATATCATAACTTACCTCTATTCATTGATATATGTATTATTATGAGGTATTACTTATGGCTTTTCATCTGTTTATGCACGTTGGATGATTCTTGAAGGATGAACTGCCGGAGTCTGGAATCTGATGGAAAAGAAGGCGTTTCGGTGCAATTTCGCGAAGATCAGAAAAATACCAGAAAAAATATGGGAAAATATTATTTTTCCAGAAGATTGAGGAAGCCAGAAGGAGGAGCAAAGAGGGGCCGCAGGGGGGCCACACCTCCCCTAGGCGCGGGTCCCCCCTGGGCCACGCCTAGGGCAGGTGTGGCCCACCTGCCCGGCTCCCGACTCCGCCCCTTCGCCTATATATTCCCTACAAAACCCTAAGGTTAGGAGAGCGACCATAGATAGATTTCCGCTGCCTCTGCGAGGCGGAAAACACCGAGAGAGAAAGATCTCTCCGGCAGACAAATTTCTGCCGAGGAAATTCCTTCCCCGGGAGGGGAGATCGTCGCCATCAACACCATCGTCAAGCTAGGCTTCATTGGGATCATCATCATCATCATCCACACCATCATCTCCACAAGCACCATCATCACCACTCTGTCCCGCTGTAACAATTGTGTTGGATGTTGCTTTAGTTCTTAGGGGAAACTTTCCCGATGTTAATTACTATTGTAGTTGATGCTTGTGAGTGGAACCATTGGGTTATTGTTTATGTTCAGATTGTTATCCATTACCATATCATCTTTGATCTTGATCCATATGATGTCTCGTGAGTAGTTCGTTGTGTTCTTGAGGACATTGGAGAAGTCATGTTGTTAGTAGTGGATTTGTGTTGAGTTATTATTCAATGGTTTAGTATTTAAGTTGTGGTGCTATTCTTCTAGTGGTGTCATGTGAACATCGACTACATGATACTTCACCATTTATGGGCCTAGGGTGGATGCATTGTGTATTTGGCTACTAATCGCGGGGTTGCCGGAGTGACAGAAACCTGAACCCCCGTTAGGACACCTTTGCACAAGGGAGTGTAGGATATCAGAGTTTAAGGCTGTGGTTATAGTTATATCTTAATTACTTTCATGTAGTTACGGATGTTTGCAGGGGGTTTAATCACAAGTATGTATTAGTCCAAGTAAGGTCGGTATGTTAGCACAGATTCACCCACACAGCACTTACAACACCAGAGAAGAGTACTCAGCTATTTGAAGCGAAAGGACTTGACAGAATTCCCATGTGTCCTCGAGAACATTTGGTCCTTATAAGTATTTCCACCGGCTTGTCCTTTGCTAAGAAAGGATTGGGCCACTTGCTCCGTTTGTTCGTTGTCTTTATAACTTGCTCTTTGTTTTGTTGCCTTATCAGAAAACCACTAAAAATCCGTTTGCTAAGTATTCACAGGGATTTCCTGCTCCATACCACTGTTCAGCACCTTCTGCTCCTCGTTGGGATCGACACTCCTATTTATTGAAAGTTCTACGATACACCCCCTATACTTGTGGGTCATCAAGACTATTTTCTGGCGCCGTTGCCGGGGAGTGAAGCGCTATTGAAGAGTGGAACTGGTAAAGGAAGCTTTTACAGCGAGTATTGCTTTTGTTACTACTTGTTGCTTTGTTTCCAATATGGATTACCCACTTGGTTTTCTGTTTGGGAAAACTACTACCACTGCTAGGGTAGTAGATGAACCACCACCTGCTGAGGTAGATCCTTTTAAGATACCTACTAGTATTGTTGATCGTGTTATGAATAATTATTATTTAGGGGATGGAACTATCCATCTTGGTTATCACTTGCTTTTTATCCATGAATTATGCGGGTTGTTTAAGTGTGCAGGTATCACAACTGAACAGGTGAAGAAGAAGTTACTCTCTATATCCTTGAAAGGGAGAGCTGAAGAATGGTATAAGCTGCTTAAGAATGGACAATCCATGGAATGGGAGGAGATGGCATCTCTCTTTTATTCTAAATTTTATCCTCCCGGTGAAATTCATAAGGATAGAAATCTGATATATAACTTTTGGCCTCGTGATGGAGAGAGTACCGCTCAAGCTTGGGGAGATTGAAGTTAATTATGCTTAAATGTCCTATTCATGAACTCCCTAACAATATTATTATCAATAACTTTTATGCTAGGCTTTCTCTTCATGATAAAGATTTACTAGATGCTTCTTGTGCTGGATCATTCACACGTATGAAGGAAGAAGCTAAATGGGATCTCTTAGACCATATTCAAGAAAACACTGAAGCTTGGGAGAATGACAAAGGAAGAAAGTCAGTTATAAGCTATGATTATGAATGCATTAAATCTTTTATGGGAACTCATGAATTCTGTGATATTAGTAATGAGATTGGTCTTGATTCCCAAAGTATTGCCAACTATTTTAAGGCCTTTGCCTCTTACATAGAAATTCCCAAGAAGAAGTGGAATAAGTACCATGCTCCTTATAAAGATGTTGTTAGACATGTTCCTGTTAGAAGTACTCAAGTTTGTACTACTAATCATATTGTGCCTGAACCTCATGTTGAGAAAGTTCCTTTCCCAGCTAAGGTAAAGGAGTATTCTATGATTATTACTGCAAATAATAAAGGTACAATGAAAACTGTGGAGCCAGATGAGCAATTGAATGTTGAACTTGTGGTAGCTGGTATGAAAGACACTGTCACTAGTAATATAGAGGATGAGCACATTGTCTTCTGTGAAGATGCTTCTAATATTATCTCTCATCCTAGCAAGGCTATAAAATCTAGTTTTCATGTGCTTTCTGTTAAAATTGGTGATCATTGCTACTATGGTTTATGCGATATTGGTGCTAGTTCTAGTGTTATTCCTTATGAGCTTTACAGGGAAATTATGCATGAGATTGGTCCTTGTGAACTTGAGGATATTGATGTGGTTATCCACCTTGCTAATAAGGAGACCATTTGCCCATTGGCATTGTAAGATATGTGGAGGTTCTTTGCAGTAAGATTAAGTATCCTGCTGATTTTCTAGTGCTTAACTCAGCAGCTAGCAAACTTGTCCTATCATTTTTGGTAGACCTTTCTTGAACACTTGTGGAGCTATTATAGATTGTAAGAAGGAAAAGGTTTTGAGTAAGTTTGATGGATATTCTTATGAGTTTAACTTTTCCAAATTTTCTAAAGCTCCTTGTGTAAATAGCTTGCCTAATAAAGATTTCAGGATGGAACAACTTGCTTCTATTGATCAGGTTTATGACCTTGGACCACTTTTTTATGACTGTAAGTATGATTATTCAGATGATAAAGTTGTTGCCAGTGACAGTTATATTGTCAACTTTATTCAAAGTGCTACTGAAAGTTATTATGAGAGAGGGAAACATGGTTCTATGCATCTCAATAATGTTAAGTTTCCCCGTTTTATGTTGAAAGTTTTGAAGTTGCATTTGTTTTGTCTTCCTATGCTAGTGGCTTTTTGTTTCAACAATTCGTTTTATCATGATACCCCATGCATAGGAAGTGGGTTAGACTCAAATGTGTTGGTTATTTGCTTCTTGATGCTCTCTTTCATTTCAAATATTTATCTCCTTTGTGAGCATCTTTGAAAGTTTTAAGCCTAACTTAAAGGCATTAAAGAAAAGTACTTGTTGGGAGATAACCCAAGAGTTTTTGTTGAGTCTTGGAAGTTATTACTTCAGTATAACCGATCCTTATCCTTTTTGTTTTGGTTTTTGTGTCAAGTTCAACTACTTTTGTGAAGTAGAGGAGTTGTGAAAAGTGGCTGTCCTAGGACAGATTTTTGTGCTACATTGTAAAAATTCACGACGAAGCTCAGTACGCCGGATGGAGCTGCATTTTTTTGAGCTTGTTATCCAAGTTGTTACCCAACTTCCATTAGTTTTGCACTTTTTTATTTGAGAAATAGAAGGTTTTCGAAAAAATCATTCTTTACCTGCTGGTCTGTTTTGACACATTTATGCCATCATTTGCATTTGCCTCTTATAGAAGCTTTTGTGTTGATGGGTTTTCAGTTGAAGTGTGTACCTAATGGTTATTGTTTTTGCTTATACTAATGTTGCCATTGAGTTTGTTCAAGGGTTTTGTAAGAAGGAAATTTTCAGGAGAAGGAGAAGAGGAATCTGCACAGTTCGTCTTTGAATAGGTAAAAATGGTGAAAACTGAAGGTTCGTGAAAATCCAATCTTTTTATATTTTTGATGTTTTTAATACATAAGGGAAGTTACAAGACGGAACAGAGGAGGAACTGGAGGCCGGGGTGGCCAAACCCACCCCAGGCACGGCCCCAGCTGGTCGCGCCTGGAGGGGGTGTGCCACCCTCGAACTCCGTCTCTGCCTCGTTTTCGTGTTAGTACCTTCCTTATGCAATGAAACTTCGTAATATGTAACCCCCCGGATCCCCAAGGTTCGTGCATCGTGTTCTCGTCGTGTTTTCGTTTCAATCTGTTTCTTTCAGGAAATCTTCTCAAATTTAGAGCGCCATGGTATCCGCCAACGACAAAGGCAAGAAGCCCGAGGAAGACGATCCTCAAAACCCCAACGAGGGGGAATTTTGGTAGGTTATGAAGGAGACATGGAGGAGGAAAAGCAACCGGACACCCGCGCCACCGTCGCAAGCATTGGAGTGGTGGCAAACCCTATCAACCTTAAGAGGACAGCACGGATGTCTACAAGAGGGAAATCTCGACGTCATACCCTCTCTCCATGGTCACCTCCTCCACGTACTAAGAGACCATTACATACCCTTATACATGAGCGCCAATATCAACATGTGCCCAAAGGGAACTTGCCCTCGGTTTGGGATATGCCTCATTCTAACAATGCATGGAAGGAACACTCTAAGGAGGAAGAGTGGGGAAAGAATAACAAGGACTGGAATTCTCGGTCTGACATGATCAGGAACCGCATAGAGCAAAACTTGGAGCTGATTCATGCTCTGACCTTCGAGTTTTAGGATTTGAAGAAACTAATTAAAGAGCTTATTAAGAGAACACCACCACCACCGAAGGAGTAATTCGTCATCAGGTTTGACATCCCCTTGGATTGCTTAAGCTTGGGTGGAGTGCCGCGGTATCACCATCATTATCTTCCATCTTTTACCTTTTCAGTGGATTCATATCTTTGGTAGAAAAGTTATCTTATAGTTTGGTTTGCATGTGGAAGTATCTCTCCTTTAGTTGGTTACCTATGTATCCCTTGGTGTGAGTGCCTTTATTGGAATATTAATGAGAAGACTCATCTTTTATGTTTTGCACTTCTTATTTTAGTTTGCAATCTCTATTATATGATGGATCTTGTTGATCAGTATTGGCATCACTTTGGGAGCATCAAGTAACTCTAAATTGGTTTTGGCAAACCGAGCTCTGGTAAGTAGCAACACTTTTTAAGGTTTGAAAGAAAAAGAGAAAAGGCTTACAGGTATTTTGTATCATTTATTTTTCTTTCTTGTTGGCTCATAAGCTTAGTATTCTTTATTTAAGATCTTTTGTGTCTTCAAGGAAGATTGCATGTTTGGCTTTATTACTTGTATGTTTGCTTGTTTCTTTCAACTCTCTTGCTTGCTACCCAGCCTTGCTAGCCAAAAACCTGTTTTGAGAAGGCACACTTCTCATGTTTCCAAATCCCTTTGAACCAAAACCTGTGCCATTTGTGTCCACCATATCTACCTATTAGCATTATTGCTATTCCAAGAAAATTCTCAAGCTTCATCTACCTTTCGAATTAAAAAGTATTTTGTTATGTGAAAACTAGTTAGTAAAGCTCTCACGAACTTGATGGCACACCTTATTTCCTTGCCTCTAATATACTTGAACCATTGTGCCATCGAAGTTGTATATGCTTGCATCTATACGTTGGAATTAGCAGAACCGTGCTGTCACAGGGAACGCTTTCAACATTGCACATGTACCTTGTACACAGTTGATATCTTGCTAATTTGTCTATGGATGTCAACGATGTGAAATAAAGAGGGAATTTGTAAGTCCATGGAGTCTGTATTTTGTGTTAGAGAAACGCCTAGGCCGCTAGCCTAAGCCATGCCTAATCATGGTGGAAACTTGCAGCATCACCATAGTGAGCTATCTATGAAACATCCTCAATAAAAAGCTATGCACATAGTAAATAAAAAGATCGCTGAGATGCTCATTTTTTGCTTGCCTTGTCATTTTGGTTATGGGAAAGCTCATGTACCATGTGCAAGGGGTACCACGTTGGCGGTTCTCTATGATACACATGTACTTACAATGACAAGAACTTACCTATAACTGAAGTTGAGTAGCATGATGAGTGGCCCTCATATTCAAGGAACATGAGATTTCCAGCTTATATTTCGTCAAGCATATACTCCATATTTGTGCACTTTAACCTTAATCATCTCAAGATGCCTATGATAGGGGCAATGAGGGCTCAAAGCTAGTAAGTACCATAATCTTTTGGAAGCTCTTTATGACTTGTAATCCCTGCTACCCTCTATGAAGGGACCTTTCTGCTACTTCTAAGTTGAGTCAGTAAACCTACTTCCTCTCTATCTCCAGCAAGCATTTGAGTTGTTGTGTTTTAAGCATTCATAGGGTGATTTATTCAATCATGTTCTTTATCTTCCTTGTTTGCACAAAACTCTTATCTATTGAGTATTACTTTGAAAGCCTTCACTTGTGAAAGACCTTTTTGAGCAAAGAGTGCTCCTGTTTTGAAACTTCTACAAAAAGCTTTTTGTGAAACTGTTTGCCAGGTGTTCTCTGACCAAAAAACAAAGTTTGCCAATTCCAATTATGATTTATCTTTATGCATCTCTATTGTGACTGCTATACTTGGTTGCAAGCTAAGTTATATAATGGTGAGTTGCTTTCTTCTATGATTTGTGCAATGGTAAGTGTGATGCTTCTTGTTTGTATTATTTTATCGACACTTCACTCCATAAACCTATGGACATGTTTACTGAGCTCAGTTTTCGCTTGGGGACAAGCGAAGGTATAAGCTTGGGGGAGTTCATACGCCCAATTTGCATCACATTTCCATATCATAACTTACCTCTATTCATTGATATATGTCTTATTATGAGGTATTACTTATGGCTTTTCATCTGTTTATGCATGTTGGATGATTCTTGGAGGATGAACTACCGAAGTCTTGATTCTGATGGAAAAGAAGGTGTTTCGGTGCAATTTCGCGAAGATCAAAAAAATACCAGAAAAATATGGGAAATATTAATTTTCCAGAAGATTGAGGAAGCCAGAAGGAGGAGCGAAGAGGGTCCGCAGGGGGCCCACACCCCCTAGGCGCGGGTCCCCCATGGGTCGCGCCTAGGGCAGGTGTGGCCCACCTGCCCGGCTCCCGACTCCGCCCCTTCGCCTATATCTTCCCTACGAAACCCTAAGGCTAGGAGAGCGACCACATATAGATTTCCGCCATCTCTGCGGGGCGGAAAACACCAAGAGAGAAAGATCTCTCCGGCAGACAGATTTCTGCCGGGGAAATTCCTTCCCGGAGAGGGGAGATCGTCACCATCAACACCATTGTCAAGCTAGGATTCATTGGATCATCATCATCATCCACACCATCATCTCCACCAGCACCATCATCACCACTTCGTCCCATGGTAACAATTGTGTTGGATATTTCTTTAGTTCTTAGGGGAAACTTTCCCGGTGTTAATTACTATTGTAGTTGATGCTTGTGAGTGGAACCATTGGATTATTGTTTATGTTCAGATTGTTATCCATTACCATATCATCTTTGATCTTGATCCATATGATGTCTCGTGAGTAGTTCGTTGTGTTCTTGAGGACATGGGAGAAGTCATGTTGTTAGTAGTGGATTTGTGTTGAGTTATCATTCAATGGTTTAGTATTTAAGTTGTGGTGCTATTCTTCTAGTGGTGTCATGTAAACATCGACTACATGATACTTCACCATTTATGGGACTAGGGGGATGCATTGTGTATTTGGCTACTAATCGCGGGGTTGCCGGAGTGACAGAAACCTGAACCCCCGTTAGGACACCTTTGCACAAGGGAGTGTAGGATCTCGGAGTTTAAGGCTGTGGTTATATTTATATCTTAATTACTTTCATGTAGTTACAGATGTTTGCAAGGGGTTTAATCACAAGTATGTATTAGTCCAAGTAAGGTCGGCATGTTAGCACGGGTTCACCCACGCAACACTTACAACACCAGAGAAGAGTACTCAGCTATTTGAAGCGAAAGCACTTGACAGAATTCCCATGTGTCCTCAAGAACATTTGGTCCTTATAAGGATTTCCACCGGCTTGTCCTTTGCTAAGAAAGGATTGGGACACTTGCTCTGTTTGTTCGTTGTCTTTATTACTTGCTCCTTGTTTTGTTGCCTTGCCAGAAAACCACTAAAAATCCGTTTGCTAAGTATTTACAGGGATTTCCTGCTCCATACCACTGTTCAGCACCTTCTGCTCCTCGTTGGGATCGACACCCCTATTTATCAAAAGTACTATGATACACCCCCTATACTTGTGGGTCTTCACTACTATTGGAGGAGTCCATCCCTACTGAATGGGTTCGTTGCATAGAAAACAAAAAAATCCTATGGTTGCAACTGCCAAGATCGAATCCAGGCGATACTTTATAACGATTTCAAAAGGACTCACCCTTGAAGACTGTAAGCGAAAGAACGTTTTTGCCAAAAACGTGGTTGGTGTAGATATACACGACCGTCCTCAAGGACGCACATACGATTAGCACCACAAGAGGACAGCGTCTCCATAATCGGTCTCATGTACGGTGTACTCACGACTTCTGTCCCTCGCTCTAGCCAGACATCGCAAGTAGATGATCCCTGGGAACTCCAGCAGCACTACGGCATGGTAGAGGTTATGGAGGGGAAGATCTCGATCAGAACTTCACCTAAGCACCTTTCTCTTGGCAATGGACAATGGCTAGCAAGAGAGGGAAGATGTCATCTAATGGGCATATGAGAGGAGAGGGAGAGTCTGTGAGAGAGAGAGAGGAGATCTCCACCTCCTTTTATAGGGGGAGGGGCAGCCCCCTCCCATGGCCTGTGGCCCAAGAGGGTGCCCCATATCCTCCCTCATTCATGTGGGTGGACACTCCACTCACAAAATTAATTCTCCACTTTCTCCCATTGATTCTCCACTTAAAAACCAAAGATCTTTCCATTAAAGCATTTTCATTCTTCTAGTCTAATGCAACTCAATTTAATGAACAATTCATTTAATGGGTACTTCATTTAATGAACATATTAACATTTTATTCACTTTCTTTATTTCGATACACCAAAACCATTCCGGCAGATTTGATAAAACAATTCCCGCGATGTTCAGTATCTTTTTCCTGCATTCCCTATCCACTCAAATGTGTCGACTACACTTAAGTTTGTCTCCCTATGGGTTCGAGAACTATATGGACATGATCGAGAATTTCTCCGATCAATAATCATTAGCGGGACTTGAAGATCCATAATTACTCCCACTAGCTCTACGAAAATCCAATGATCGTCTGAACCTTTTTCGCAGTAATCAAAATCCTTTTGTCTCGCGATATTTTATTTGTCCGAGATCCGATCATTTGGTATCATCCATGCCTAGTTCAATCTCGTTACCGACAAGTACTCTTTTTCTGTTCCCATGATATAACATTCTAGTGATCAAATCACTTGCTTGCAAGCTATGTTAATGTGATATCACCGAGAGGTTCCTGAGTATATCTCTCTGTTATCTAGATGGACAAATCCCACTCTTGATCCACGAGTCTCAACTAACACTTTCCAAGTACCTGATGACATCTTTATAATCACCTAGTTATGGTGTGATGTTTGATGAAGTTAAAATACTTTTCCGGTGAAAGTGATTGACGTGATCTCATGGTCTAAGGATATTGAATTACTTTGAATGAGATAGCAATATAAAGTTGAGTACTTGACCGTGTTGCTAAATCTACTGCGCGTGACTATTCGTCATATCATTCTCCAATTATATGACCCTATTATTAACAACGTCCAATGTTTATGATCAGGAAATCTTGATCATCTGTTAATCAACAAATTAGTATTAAGAGAGGCATTATTAGAAACCTTTTTTTTTATAAATCACACATGCCATTAATAAGATTCTAGCATGAAAAATAAACATCTATTCCCTCCGTTTCAAAATATAAGATGTTTTAGGTTTGTGTAGCAAATGTATCTAGACTACTTTTAGTATGTAGGTTCACTCAGGTTTAGAATGAATCTAGACACTAAAAAAAGTCTAGATATATTTTCTTCACAAACCTAAAACATCTTATATTTTGAAACAGAGGGAGTATTATAAACCAAGAATATCATAATAACCATTTATTATTGCCTCTTGGGCATATTCCTTTCACCTATGGCTACTCGTCATCGTTGCCGCGACCATCGTTGTCGCTGCCGCTGGCCCCGTCGATCGCCGCCCTAGCCGCCCAAATGGACCACCGCTGGAGGCGTTCGTGGTGACGGTTACGCGCTCGAGAACGAGCCACCGTCTTGCCCGCCACCTTCATGCGGTCCTCCGCCGCCCGGTTCGCCAGGGCCTTCTCCATCTCGGTGGCCCAGTGGTCCCTCACCTCCTGGTCGGCCTGAGCCGCCTCCAGGAGCGATGCCGCCGTCGCTGCCAAGGCCTCCACCTGGCGGGCGCGTTCTTCTGCCCTGCGCTGCGATCTCTCTACCGGGTTGACCCTCGTCGGAGCCTGTTGGGGCCGAGGCTCAGCGCCTAACCGATTTGCAGGGGGACGATGATCGCCTCCTTCCCCTCCCCATCATCCTCCGTCTCTGCCTCTGGATGACCCCCCTCCTCGTCATCCTCCTCCACCTCTGTCTCGTCCATGTCGACGAGAGCCCACGCGATCACCACCTCGACGGTCGTAGCCACGTGCTCCTCCTCCGCCGCTGCGTCAGCGGCGTGCCCGCGCTGCACCACTACCACCTCAATGCGCGTGGTGGAGCTCGCGGACGGCGACCTTGGTGGCCTCCTTGGCCGCCTCCTCCAGCATTGTCATGCTCGCCTCGTTGCGGATCTCGCCGAGGGCCACTGGTGTGGCCTCCATGGCCACCGCCTCCTTGGCAGCGACGTGGTGAATCTCGTGCACCACCCATTGGGTGGCAACCTTTGCGGCCGTCTCCACCACCTCCTCCAGCATCGCCTCGGCCACACGGCCTTCCTCCTCGAAGGCCACCACCTCCGCCTCGACCATGCGCTGGAACATCAACGTGGCATGGGCTTGTTGTCTCCATCGTGCCGGCGGCCCTCTTTTATAGACCGCGACGAAGGCGGAAAACGGCCGGAAAGACGCGGGAAGTTTTCTGGCCGCGAGAGGTAAGGCGAGCGCGGGAAATAGAATGCTACGATGGCGAGAAATGTCGCTCCCGTGGGAAGCCGCGTCGCCATTAACATTACATCGTCGAGGATGTTAAACGATGACAACGAGAAAAAGATGGATATATGGGTCGGACCGCTGGTCGCGGTGAATCGAACAGGCCGGACCACGATCCGATCCAAACAAATAAAAACAGATAGTTTGGATGAGCAGTTAGGTCGGCTCCACTAAAATGAAATTGGACGCATCGTCAGGTGAGGGCGTGAGGCTGAGCTTCGCGTGCTCGACCGGCCGTGCTCATCCCATATGCGTTTGTCCCCTTTTCGGACGACAATCGGGTGATGTGCGCCAGAAAGCCTCCGCCTGCTTGCTCCCCCTTCTCCACAATCGGGAGTAGTACAGAACTCGGCAAAGACCATGGCTCCGTCGTGCCTCCCAAAGTTCATAGTGGCTCATCGCGAGGGGTTCGGGTCGCATCCACTCGAAAATGTAACATGCACAAGAAGCATAGCCAAGACGTGGTTATCTGCGATGGGTGGGGTGGACGGTTTGGCATTCGGCACCAGCGAAACAAACATGTAAGCAGGGCATTTTCACCGGGTCTATTTAAACGTTTCGAACGGCGTTCGAACTCGTCCGTATGGACGTGTGGGATATGTGTGGCGTCCTAGCGGTATAACTCATCCGGACTGACACATTTGGACCAAGCTATCCGGACATTAAATCTGGGTCACAGATGCGTCTGCTCAGACAGACGCGGACACAGATTAGTCCAGATATGGACACACATGGGTCTTCTTCTCTTGGGGTCGTCCGTTTGGTTCGCCCTGCTGTACGTGGCTGGCCGGACAGACGGACCATGATCCAAATCGACCGCAGCTTGACCTAAACATACAGAAACAAACAGTTTAGGGCGACCGGATGGATCCGGGTGGAGATGCCCTAAGGTTTTGCTTCAAAATGAAGTTGCGTTCTATATTTCCCTCTCGAAAACAAAAAAATTGCTTTCCACTAACTTGGGTATCAATGGAGTCGATGAATATAAAAACATATTGACATATACGCAAGCACGAAACTATCGATACTACATTTTTATTATTCGACAAAAGAGCACGACTAGGAAAACCATGAATCTGTCTGGGAAAAAAAACAGAAACCTTAAATGCAGATACTCTGTACGTTTACGCCGATTCTTCTTCTTTTTCCCCGGGTATATGTATCCCGGTTCGGTAGGTGAAGAACAATACAGCATGGACGCCAGAAAAGAAAAAAAATGAAATTTTAAAAACATTTATTATATCCGTTGAACATTCCGTGACAGACAGCAACATTTCTTTAGCCGGAAGGCCCGGGATCACACACACACGCACGGATGGGCGCCTCGTCCGTCATCCAGCGAATGGGAAACCAAGCGTGGACGTTGTACGTGTGGTGACGTGACCGGGTATTCCGGGGGACACCACGGACGGGCACACTCCGTAGCATTGTGGGTTGCGAGGGAAGGAGAGCGGTCAACCTCAGTGGAACAGGGATGGGATGGGAGGAGACACTTGCAGTGGTCGCCTGTCATCGTTCGGTTCATCGTCCACTGTGGCCAGGTCCTAGTCGGCAGCTAGCGGATACTAGTACATGTATAGGAGGCTTCCTTCTAGAAAGGCAAGAACTTATCCATCTATGCAGGACGGATACATGAACTGGTGAGTGGATATTTTCTAGTACCTCTATCTATGTATCTATCCCTGGTCCAGATTCTGGCTGAACTGGTAAATTTGCCAAAACCTGTTTGCTGCCGGCCAAGTTCGTGGTTTCGGACACGCTACAGGCTTTCTGCCTCGATCGTCATCTATTAATTCCAGTCGCATACAGGCACATCAGCGAATAAACCTGACACTGGCAGGCACAGATCCACCGATCGTTTGCTTGGGAATCAAGAATTTGGAGTGGATCGTTTGCTTTTGCTCGCTCGCCCCGATTTCTTGCCCACCCGGAAATTCCCTGATGCTACCAAAAGAGCTGATGGGAGACGGCATCGGGAATACGATCGATCCAGGTGAACGGTGACGGATGGTTCAGCTCCCGACTGGCGTTGTCCCTCAAGAAACCTCGACGTCGACAAGCTATTTCATCCACCGCGCGAACAAAGTTCTTGTCTCAGACTTGCTCCAGGGGCATTCTCAAAAAACAAACAAAAAAAAGACTTGCTCCAGGGGGTAAGGGCGGACTGACTGGCACACTTGATAGCGGCCACCTTTGAGGGCAACTCCAACGGCTCATGCAAACGGACCGATGTCATGGGAAGAATGGCTCGCGTGTCCTCCCGAAGGTGCCATTGGGTCCACACGGCATACCCATAAATCTTTATAAAGATTTTTTTTGTCGAAAATACAAATACTTAAGATACAGTTCCATTAATCCACTTCCTAAACTACATCAGCCCCGTCTGTTGGGGAGGTGACCCCGGATAGGGTCAAGATAGGGGAAGACAATAGTAGTCTCTCTTGTCATATGCCGAGTTACTGTTTATATCGGCCGAGTCATATAAAAGTCGGTCGAGATAAGCACGGCCATGGCACCTACGGAAGGACCAATACCTTATCCGGCTGACATACGAGTTAAGTCGGCCGAGTAAGCCTGAATAACTTGAGTACAGGTGAAGGCCGAGCCGAGTTATGCGAGACAGAGCCGAATAACAGGAAGCTTGCAAGAGAAGGAGGTGACTATAGTCAAACCCAGGTCACGGGCTAGGAAGAATCTGAACCAAGCCAAGCACAAAGGACAAGGAGCAGAGCGGCAGAAGGGCAGAAGGAGGTCACGGAGGTGACAATCATGGAGCCCGAGGCGCGCAGGTGGGGTTCTCTGGAACATTGCCGTCGTTAGAAGGGGGACACGGAAAGGAGGTCGCCAAGTTACCATATTGGGACAAGCATATTCCTCGAATATGCTTGCCACGTCAGCCCTAGAGGAGCCAAGGCACCCCTTTATAAGGGGAGACGCGGGATCCTGGGGAGGGGGCGATTGGTTCTAGGTGGTAAGGCTCGTGTATTAGCTCTCTTCTTCCTGCATACAGCTCGAGGAGCACTTATAGTCCAAGAGAAAGAGAAATAAAGATCTGCATGTTAGTCATTTGAGTTTAGAAATAACTACATCTTCCCTCCCCGGATCCCTCTAGCATCCATTGGTCCCATACTTTAGCCTACCCATGGCATCTGTCGTGCCACCACCAGACAGTTGGCGCCCACCGTGGGGCCAGCAGCGGTGCTAGCTGGAGTCAAGATCCGGACGGGAAACTTCATTCACACCGGCGAGCGTGTTGTCTCTGGTTTAGTCTAGAGATTTGATCTCTGTGACTACGTCGGCGATAATGCAGGCAGCTTCAGGAGAAAAGCTCCACCGCGCAATGGCGTCTTCATCAGCTTGGGCACGCACCAGATCTACGTCGGTGTCGACACCTCCTGCATTTATCCTCACCTAGTTATTGATGCAGGAGAGCCTCCCCTCAGCGTTGCGAACGGTCCACGTGGAGCACGCCCCGTCGGCAGCGTCGAGGTGATCGTCGCAGCCGGGGCATAGACGGCAGCAGCAGGCGCCGGATCAAGCAAGGAACCGGCGGCGGGAGGACAGGCGACCACCAAGCAAGCAAATCCATAGCCCACCGAGGTAGATCCGTCGGCAGCCAAGTCAGCCGAGGTGCAGGAGACAACCCCGAAGGCACCAAGGGTAAGATGGCCACCTCTGGAAAGACCAGAAAATATTCTCCAGGCAACTATAGATAATCTGACCACGCATGTAGCACCGATACTTGATCCGGCTAATGCTCAGACTGAGTTAGAAGAGACTAGGCAGAAAGTACTGGTAGAGGCAAAAAAGGTGTCGGCCTTGCGGGAGTTCCTGAACAGGACCCTGCGAGAATATGCCAAGGCAAATAAATTAGATGTTGCCCCCGAGCAGGTAGATGAGTTAAGATTGAGAGGAAAAACCTCATGAATAACATCAACAAAGAGCATGAGACTCACAAGGCAGATTCAGTTGATCTAGGTTTGCCGAGGTATAGCACCCCCGCAAAGAACCTAAGGGCGACAAATGCCGCCGCATTGGAGTTAGAAGGATTAACCGGCGAAGCCCGGCAGAAACAGCAAGAAAGAGTGAATGAGCTGGTACGCATTGCGAACCAGCAAAATGAAGAAATGCTTAGGGCTGACCCGGCAAGACTGGGGGCCTCGCGTATGGTTCATTCGGCTGGAGCAGCGCCCGCCCTATCAGTGGCAGCCGCATCCTCACCCGGAAACAACACGCGAAAAGATAGAGCGGTAACTTCAGAAAAAAGAAATAAGCAAATTGTTCCGTATGATCCGGCAGTAGTCGGAAAAGTCAATGAGAACAGAGGCAATGGGAGCCGAGGTAATAGTGGCGAAAGGAACCCTGGCCGTGCCAACAAAGGCAACGGAAGCCGAGGCAATGGAGACCTTGGAAGAGGAAATCATGAGAATAATGAACAGGCGGAAGGAAGGAGAGACCCACCGCCCAATCCTCAGCCGAGGTATGAACCTCGGCAAGAGCGAGAAGTGAGACCTGCTCACCATAATCAAGCAAACGAGAGGTACAATGATGGTTACTCAGATATGGAGTATGCAGGGCATGGTGAAAATAACCATTATGGAATACAGGAAAGAATCATTTACAAAAACTTGCCGTCAAATGATGCAAGATTAAATCTGGACAGGTTGTACCGGTCCGAGTTGTTAGAGGAGCAGGGTCCGCCTGGTCCGGCGTGTTTTGGACCTCGGATCATGGGCGAGCCACCAGTGCCGAACTTTTAGCTGGCAAGGGGCACGAAAACATACAATGAGAGCACCAAACCACAGGATTGGTTGATTGACTATGCTACTGCAGTAAAGATAGCTAGTGGAAACTTGCGATGGCGGTAAGATATGTCCCGCAGATGCTGGAAGGACCAGCTAGAGTGTGGCTAAAAAATCTGCCAGCAGGCAGTATCAACTGTTGGCTAGATTTTGAAGAGATGTTTGTCAGCAATTTCACCAGTACTTACAAAAGACCAAACAGGCCACAACAGCTTGCTATGTGCAAGCAGAGGCCGAATGAGACAGATAGAGAATTCTTGACTCAGTGGTGTAACCTTAGAAACTCATGTGAAGGAGTTATAGAATCTCAAGCGATAGCTTGGTTCGCTCAAGGCTGCCGATACGCCAGTGTTTTGTGGCAGAGGTTGCAAAGAGATATGCCGACCACCTTGGCAGCAACCATCAGAATAGCAGATTCATATGCTTTGGGGGATCTGACACAACCAGAACTGATGTCGGCAGAACATCGAGAGCATCAAGATCAATATGCAAGAGATGTAGCCAGATCATCAAGGCGCAACAAATTCAGAGGTAGAAGAAGATAGGAAAGACCAGAGTACATATATGCATCCAATCAGGTGGCAACAGTAGTGCAAGATCAGCCGAGTCATGGAAACAGTCAGCGGCAGAAAAATGGTCCTCAGCAGTGGACACCAAGGAACGAAGGGAAGAGACAGTGGACACCAGAACAGAAAAAGCAGTGGCAGGAAAGGCCGAAGTACACATTTGAATCCATGTTGGATCAACCGTGTAAGTTTCACACTCCAAACCCGGCCAAGCCGACTAATCATACAACTCCGCAATGCGCCTAGATGAAAAATGCAATGGGGAACCCGTCGGGCATGCAAACGCCCCCTCATCAAACGCATCAACAGCAGCAGCCGCAGTTGACTGGGGCGAATGCACAACAGTTAATGTTACCCCCTCCCCCTCCAAGGTATGATAACTCGGACCGGAGAGATGCGGTGCATCAAGTGATAAATCAAGGTCAGGATGGAAGGACAAACCCCGGAAATATTGGACGTAATGATTACAGGGAGCATCATCAATCATATTGCGTGTTCACACCAGAACAGCAAGACAGGCAAAGTGTACAACGCCGGCATATGGAAGTGAATGCAATTATGCCGGCGGTACCAAGATATGTGCCTTGGTCAGATCAGGAAATAACCTGGAGTATAAAGGATCACCCGAAAATAATGCCGAATCCAGGGTCGTACGCACTCGTGCTAGATCTGACATTTGTAGGGCCCAGCATTAATGTGAAATTTTCAAAAGTACTCATTGACAATGGGAGCAGTATCAATATCATGTACAAAGATACGATGCATAAACTCGGAATAGTGCAGAATATGCTGCAATCCACAAGAACCACATTCCATGGAATAGTGCCAGGACTTTCATGCGAACCCATTGGAAAGGTCCGAGTAGATGTATTATTCGGCACGAGGGAGAATTGCAGAGCGGAAAATTTGGAGTTTGAAGTGGTGGACCTAGAAAGTTGCTATCACGCCTTACTCGGACGGTCGGCATTGGCCAAATTCATGAGCAGCTGTCACATCACTTACTTGAAAATGAAGTTACCCGGACCACAAGGGGTGATAACAGTAGCAGGAGATTACAGGAAGTCGATGGAATGTGCTTCGGACGGATCAAACCTGGCCGAGTCATTGGTGATCGCAAGAGAAAAAAGAAGGATTCAGGAGGTAGCGGCTCTAGCTCAGTCGGCATAGCTGAATATGCCAGCATTAGCCAACCCACATGGAAGTGTTTCTTTCTAGCCGACTAAAGAGACAAAAAAAGGTCCAGATAGATGAGCAGTTCCTAGAGCGCACCATCACGATCGGTGTCGTCCTAGATGCCAAATAGGAAGGCGAGCTCACCAACTTCCTCCGTGAGAATCGGGACATCTTTTCCTGGTCAACTCAGGACCTGCAAGGTGTGCCGAGGGAGTTGGCTGAGCACTCTTTGCATGTAAGGCCAGGAGCAAGGCCGGTGAAGCAACCTCTCCGCCGCTTCGCCGAAGACATGAGAAAAATAATAGGGGATGAGATAGCTCGGCTCCTTGCGGCCGGGTTCATCATGGAAGTGCTCCATCCGGATTGGTTATCAAACCTAGTATTAGTAGAAAAGAAAAAGGATGACCCAAATATAGCCGTCGTATGGCGAATGTGTATTGATTACACGAACCTAAATAAGGCGTGTCCCAAAGATCCTTTTCCTTTACCTAGGATAGACCAAGTCATTGATTCGACCACTGGTTGTGAGATGTTGTCATTTGTAGATGTGTATTCTGGTTTCACCAGATACCGTTAAATCCGGCCGATCAAATAAAGACTGCGTTTATCACCCCGTACGGGGCTTATTGCTATCGCACCATGCCATTCGGCCTGCGTAACGCAGGAGCAACATACCAGAGATGCATGCAAAAGTGTCTACATGACCAGATAGGAAAAAATGTACAAGTATATGTAGATGATGTGGTTATAAAAACCAAAGAGAGCAAAACACTCCTAGATGATATTCGGCAGACATTCGCAAACCTGAGAAGGTTCCGAATGAAGCTTAACCCGGAAAAATGTACCTTCAGTGTACCAGCTAGGAAATTACTCGGTTTTCTCGTGTCCAGCCAAGGTATAGAGGCAAATCCAACTAAAATACGAGCGGTAGAAAGAATGGAGCTGCCGAGGTGTCTAATTGATGTACAAAAATTCACGGGCTGCCTGGCCTCGCTTAGTCGATTTGTATGTCGGCTGGGAGAGAAGGCGTTACCTCTGTATCAACTGATGAAAAAGTCTGATAAGTTCATTTGGACACCGCAAGCAGATAATGCGTTTCATGAACTGAAGAAGATGTTGGTCACAGCACCAATCCTGGCCTCTTCATTGTCAAAAGAGCCTATATTACTTTATGTAGCCGCCACAAACAGAGTGGTAAGTGCGGTGATTGTTGTGGAACAGAATGAAGATGACAAATCAATACAAAGGCCGGTATATTACCTAAGCGAGGTACTATCGGACTCCAAACAGAACTACCCACACTACCAGAAAATGGCCTACAGAGTATACATGTCGGCGAAAAAACTTAAACATTACTTCGAAGAACATCCGATCAAAGTGATCTGTGAAGCGCCGATAGCCGAGATATTGAGCAACAAAGATGCAAGTGGCCGAATAGCGAAATGGGCAATCGAATTATCACCTTATGCTCCGCAATTCGATAGGCGAGATGCAATCAAATCTCAGGCAGTGGCCGACTTCTTTGTGGATTGGGCCGAGGTACAATATGAACCACCGTTACCAGATCTGAATTATTGGATAATGCATTTCGATGGGTCCAAGATGAGAAATGGTTTGGGAGCAGGGATAGTGTTGACCTCACCGAAAAAAGATCAACTGAAATATGTGCTGCAAATACATTTCGTCGCATCAAACAATGTAGCCGAATATGAAGCACTCGTCCATGGATTAAAGGTGGCAAAGGAAATTGGTATACGTCGGATTCTATGCTACGGGGACTCCGATTTGGTAGTACAGCAAGTATCAGGCAATTGGGACGCACTAGATACGAATATGACCCTATATAGATTCCATGTACAAAAAATCAGTGGATATTTCGATGGATGCGAATTTCATCATATACCTCGGGCGGAAAATGACGCCGCAGACACATTGTCAAAACTCAGATCAACTAGGCAGTCAATTCCCCCAGGTATCGCCTTAGAGCACCTGAGAAAACCATCGATTATACCATCACCAGAGTCCAAGTCTATTCATATCTCAGCAGAATTAAAAGAAGGAAGCATGCCAATGGAAATTGACAAAGAGTGCAACTCAGGCTCTCTGAAAGCGAACCTGGCCATTGCACGAATAAATACAGAAGGGTTCAAAGCCATTATGACGGCAGAAAACATGGAAATCGATAGTGAAATTGTCCCAGAGAAAAGCACGCCGACATGGGCGCATCCCATATTCTCCTTCCTCAAGGATGCAATCTTGCCGAGTGATGAGGTACTGGCTAGACAGACAATAAGAAGAGCAAAAGCTTACACAATCATAAACAGTGAGTTATACAAGCGAAGCGTCACAAGCGTACTGCAGAGATGTGTTGACTCGGCAGAAGGCCAGGAAATACTCCTGGATATACATCAGGGAGAATGTGGGCATCACGCATCGTCCAGAGCATTAGTAGCCAAGGCATTCAGGCACGGATTTTATTGGCTAACGGCGTTAAAGGAGGAAAAATAGCTAGTAGAAAAATGTAACGGTTGCTAGAGATATGCTAGCAAGATACATATGCCATCATCCGAATTAAAGACAATACCAATCACTTGGCCATTCTCTATATGGTGCTTAGATATGGTAGGCCCGTTCAAGTCAGCCCGAGGCGGAATGACTCACATTCTAGTCATGGTAGATAAATTCACAAAATGGATCGAGGTAAAACCTATAAGAAAATGTGATGGACAAACAGCAGTGAAATTTCTCAAAGATATTATCTTGAGATATGATTATCCACACAGTGTTATTACAGATAACGACACAAATTTTGCTGAAGGAGCCTTTGCTAGGTTCTGCCAAGAGAAGCACATAAGACTAGATGTTGCCTCGGTGGCTCACCCGGCATCAAACGAGCAAGTAGAAAGATCAAATGGACTGGTATTGTCCGGAATAAAACCGCGACTCGTTGAACCTTTGCAAAGGTCGGCAGGATGTTGGATCGAGGAACTGCCAGCAGTACTGTGGAGCCTCGGGACTACACCGAACAGGTTGATAGGGTATACCCCATTCTTTCTGGTCTATGGGGCAGAAGTTGTGCTTCCAGCCGACATAATGCATGATTCGCCACGAGTGACCCAGTACACGACTGCCGAGGTAAATGAGGTAGCTCGGCAAGACGACGTCGATTTACTAGAGGAGGCAAGGGAATTGGCACTATCAAGATCAGCTATTTATCAGCAAGACCTACGACGATATCACAGCAAGAAAGTCAATCCAAGAGTCTTTAAAGAAGGAGATTTGGTTCTTCGGCTAGTGCAGCGCACAACCGGCATGCACAAACTATCACCCCCATGGGAAGGACCATTCATCGTGAGTAAAGCATTGCATAATGATGCATATTACCTAATTGATGCTCAGTCACCAGAAAAAAACAAGGCAAACAAAGCCGGCGAAGAATCGAAAAGACCATAGAACATAGCTTTACTTCGCCCATTCTACTCTTATGAGCCATATATGGTACGTTGTAATATGACGCTTCAAGTCGGAGTATCAAGCGTGTATTGAACCTCGGCACCTCGAGCAACGACTTGTGGATTGCACAATGTTGTTTTTATTTTTTAGGACTATGTAGTAAACCTCGGCACCTAGAGCAGTGACTCGGGGACTGCCCTATGTTATTTTTTAATCTGAGTTATGTGTTAAACCTCGGCACCTCGAGCAGGGACTCGGGGACTGTGCCGTATTATCCCTTATCTCGGATCATGCATTAAAACCTCGATACCTTGAGCACTGCCTCGGGGACTACCTCGTGATTATCTCTTGTTCTAAACACAAGTATTAAACTCCGGCACCTTGAGCAATGACTTGGGGACTACCCCGTAGTGTTTTCTGTATTAACCCATGAAATATATTTCAGCAACTCGGTTTGTAACTCGGGGGCGACCACATGGTCCAAGGTAAGTCTTTGAGCACACGCAAAAACTCGATAACCCAAGTGATAACTCGGGGACTTGTTGGTACAATCGACTATTTGTCGCCAGACACATAAAAAGTCCATAGCTCAACAAATAAAGATCTCTAAGGATAATGCAAAGTAATAATGATTACCATCATCCATGCCTTAGCGGCAAAAGGCAAAAAATGTTCGTATCACAAGCCAGATAATTGTTCCATAGACATCATACGCCCGGCATACCGGGGACTAGAAATAACTTAAGAGGTTTTTTAAACATAAACAACGAAAAGGGCCAGAGCACCCTTAAGGGGAAACAACATGATCAGGGGCAACAGGAACGGTTATCTCGGATGATGGTGGCGCAACCTCGGTCTCCTGTGCAGGGGCACTTTCAGGAACTGGGCGCTCCGAGGTAGACGGCGCCTCGGCCGAAGTTACCTCGCCCTCAACAGAAGCAACAGTAACCTCGGGGGAAATCCTGGGCTGCTGAGAAACATTAGTTTGAGCTTGAGAGTGCCCAGTCCCCTTGGAAGATGATCGCGCGTTGTCATCCTCATCCGAGCTTCTAATGGAATCACGGGAGTTGTCCGAGTCATCCTCTGCTTCATCCTGGTTGGCGGAATCATCATCAGAGGCGTCTTCAATCTCGACGTCATCCGATGGATTGGGAAGGAAACTCGGCCCTTCAATCCAATTATGCACATTAGCGTACTCAACCAGCTAGAAGGCACGAGCTTGGCGGCGAGCGACGAATGCTGGATCCTCAACCCAACGAGAGCTAGTGCGCAAGTTTATCAAAGTATCGAGGGAAATGTCCTCGTACCAAGACAGAATGGTTGTAAGTGTCATGTCAGCACCGGCCCTCCCAGCAGATTCCCTCCAGATATTTAACTGGGCTGGGATGCCATCAATCTCTCCACAAGTATTTTGACCTCGTCAATATCAGGAGTTCCAGAAGTATTCGGCCAGAGAACATGGTAGGCCCGAATGGTTGCACCAAATCCCTACCCATAACCTTCATTGGCCCAATAGCAGCGCCAACGGCAATCAAGAAGTCTTTCATTGAATATTCTGGACTCGAATTTGCGGGGACACCTCGGTGTTGACAAGAAGAAATCATTGCTTTAGAGCTCACGGGTCTAGCTTCCGGAAAATGATCTACGTGAAATAAAAAGTATATCAGTTAAAAGTAAGAAAGAGAAGAAGATAACTCGGCCACGGTCAGAAACTTACGATGAATATAACTCAACATTTTCTGGAGATCCTGGGCCGAGTCAGCCTTAGTCTTCTCAAAGCGAGTGATTTCCTCGCTCATCATCCGATTCTTCAGCTCGGCAGACTCGAGGAGTTCTTTATCTTTCTGCAGTTGCAGACTCAGCCGATTCTTCTCTTCAGAGAACTCCTGGTCAACTTTCTCTAACTCGGATTTCTGAGAAAGCTTGAGAGACTCAACCTCGGCACGTAACCGGGTTATCTCGTCATCTTTCTCTTTCAGTTGCGTCGAATGAGTGGCGGCTTGCTCTAAAAAATATAGCATCATATCAGGCATAGGTATGCATTCTTGATGCGATGCTGCAAGTGTTTGTAACTCGGCTATACCAAAGCCAGAAGGTTATAAGAAACCCAGGATAAGTCTCGAACGAAAATCAATAGAGGAAAAGAATAACTAACCTTCCAGAGCTTTGACCTTCTTGTTAAGACGAATATTAAGATTATTGATATTACCTGTTCCCCAGAAAAAAATGGGTTAGCACCTCAAGTTGAAAATATTAAGAACGGACAATACAAAGATTTGTTAAATTACCAGTTTTCTTCACCACGGGGAGAACTTTCTCATACTTCTCTTCCAATTTCTTGTGCACAAAAATCAACCTTTGGAATTCGGCTGTCCACCGGTCATGGGCAACCTAAGTGCCAAAATGAATTACACAGTTAGATATTCGAAGCTAAGACAGATCCGAATCAAGCAAAACTTAACTCGGATCTAGGTGGCTAGATATTCAAAGCTAAGACATATCCGAATCAAGCAAAGCTTAACTCGGATCTAGGTGGCTAGATATTCAAAGCTAAGACAGATCCGAATCAAGCAAAGCTTAACTCGGATCTAGGTGGCTAGACATTCAAAGTTAAAACAGATCCGAATCAAACGAAACTTATCTCGGACCTAAATGGTTGGATAATCAAAGCCGAGATAGATCCGGATTCAGTAACGCTCAATATGGAATACGGATGAACCACGATAAATCAAAGTCGTACAAGAAATTCACTTGGCAAATAACGCACTTAAGCCTAACAAAGCTTCCAAACGAACAACAAATTATTCGGTTGTAACCTTTGGGGACTAGGGTATATATATACTATCATTTGAAATAACTGACCAGACATCAACAGAAGCACTTACCTCGTTCATCTTATCGCTTTCAAGAACGATCTTAGCAGCCATATGCAAGCGACTGCTGATGTCGGAGAGCTGAAATGGCTGATTGCTCGGATTGCCCTCAAGCTGATCGGCAGCATTCCAATTATTGGTGTATTCCACCAAAGAGCCGAGGCTGTTCCCACTCTCAGTATGGGTCAGCACTTTACCTCGGACCGGTTGTGTAACCACCGCCGCCGCGGGACTCTTGTGGAGAGTAAGCTGAGTATCAGCGACCGGGGTGACAACAGGCTTAGAAGAGGAAACCCCCTTACGGAACGCATCAGCGATGTTGGGTTGAGAAGAGCTAGCCGGCCCCTTCTGAGATGATGAAGGTTTGGTAACAACAACCTTCTTAGCCTTAGAAGAGGTGTCGGCAGGGGCCGCAACCTCGGCACTAGGAGTGGAATCTTTGGAGGCAGGAGGAACTATGGTTTCCGAGGGGGCCGAGATGGTGATATCCTCGGCTGGAGTTGGAGTCGCAGTTGGAATTGGGGGAGTCAAAGGAATTTCGGGGGAAACTTTGGGGTTCGTAACGGAGGCAACAGTTTCGATAGGAGGATCTACTGACGGAGTTATGTCGGCGTCAGCAATGGAGGCTGTGGGTACATCTGGCCAAGGTGATGTCTGAGTCGGCGCAGGAGGAGAGTCAACGCGAGCGGGACTAGGAGCTCGAGTATCTTCAGGGGGCGGAGGAGAAGGCAACCGAGTTGTATGACTCGTCATACTCGGACCACTTGGCTTGGCAGAAAGAGGAGCGCTACAAAAGCACAAAAAGTCGAATCAAAAGATAGAAAGAGAGAATCAAGAAATACAAATGAAAATGAACTCACCCAGTAACTCCGGGCATGGTTTTACGCCTCGAAAGGTGCTGGGCTGATTTCTTGGTTCGCTTCTTGGGAGCAGCTTCGGAGGGACCTGCCGGAGCAGTGCGCTTCCTCGAGGTAGAAGGAGCTTGAGAGGCGAGAGGCTAGGCGTCGTGCACCTGACCGGCCTGATTAGCTGGGAAAGTAGAAGCCAGAAATGCATAAGAGATAGGCATCGCGGCGAATACCTCAAGAATTTGGACGTCGTCCGAGTCACCTTCCTCCCCGTGGGCCGAGGTCTTGCCACGGGCGCGAGTCGGAGCGACGTCCGACTTAGGAACGAACTCCTCCGAGTCAGGTTCCCCGCTGTCCGGGGTGTTCCGATCTGCGGTCCACGGAAGGGCCAGAACCTCGGCATCCTCGATCTTTTGCTCCGCAAACCTCTGCAAGAAAAGAGACAAAAGGGAGTTAGCAAAGGAAGTCACAAATGCAATTAGAAAACAAACACGAATACGTAAGTTTACCTCGGGAGGGGGATTACCGCGAGTGAACGGCTTCAGTCCCCATGTCCAGTCCTCCGGCATATCGGTCTTGAAGATAGATCGGACACGCTTGTAAATAAGATAGTCGTCGAGCTCAACCGTCGAAACTCGGTTAGGATCGAGAGGACCGCTCATGTAGCAAAGCTTGTGCGAGTGAAGCTGCAAAGGGCCGGTTCGGCTGCTGACGAATGTGGTCATCAGATCCTCACCGCGGAGCCCGGCGCGGATCAACTCCTTCAGCTGAATCTCGAATGCCTCGGCCAAAGCATGGCTCTTCCTGGGGTTGTAGTTCCAGTTCTGCTTGGAAGGGGGGCCGATAGAAAAGGTAGGGAGCCAAATCTTGTCTTCCTTTCCAGTGTTTTTGACATAGAAAAACGATCTATGCCACTTCTTGCAAGACTCGAGGCCAGCGACTCAAGGGAACTCGGATTTCCTCCGAGGTGTGATGGACGCGGCTCCACACTGGGTAAGCGATTTCTCAGAGGGTTGAAGGGATTTGTCTGGAACGACGTTAGATCGGATCTGGAAAAATTTGAACCAAACGGGCACAGAGGGACAGAGGCCGAAATATCCCTTCGAGGCCGAGATATAAGCGGATAGGGAGGCGATGGCATTAGCCGGAAGGTGATGCAGCTGAAGGACGAAGTAATCGAGGAACTCCCTAGCAAAATCGCTAAGGGGAAGGCCGAACCCACGAGCAAAGTGGGACATGAAAACAACGTACTCGCCTTCGTTGAGTACAAGAGAGGATTCACTGCCGGGTAAGCGACAGCTTACCTCGGCGGGAATCCGGCGAGTCCTAATTAGCCACTCAATCTCACGACGAGTGACAGAGGAGCCCTGCCAAGAGCCCCGCTCAGGACCAGACGCTACGTCGTCGTCTTCGACGAGCGCACCACTAACAGAACTAGACATAAGGTCGCCGGAGGAATCAACGGAAGAAGAACTAACAGCGGAGAGAGGCTTAGAGGCGCAGGGGCCCATCGTGGTTCTAAGCGAGAACGGCGGCGGAGCAGAAAAGAACCGACGCAGGAAATCTAGAGAAACAACAGATGCGCCTAGGCAAGGAGCCTAACGATGAGACCGTAGAAAAACTCACTGGCGATGGCACCGGAGCAAGCGCACGGCGATGAGGTCGACGGAGCGAAGGAACTGCGGCCTCGCCATCAAGGATATCGACAATGGCGCAACCGTAGGCGCACGAACAGACGCACAGGCGCGAGGAGGAAGAAGAGTAACGGTGAGCGAAGGGGCAAAGTGAACCCTCTAGCCCCGTGCCCCTCTTTATAACCACGCATCCCTGGCGGTAGTGGGATCATGCGTGCGAGCGCTAACCGTGTAGATCGTGCGTGCGGCGGAACCGCTCGCGGCTGAGTGGAGCCACACCGAAGACCACACGACGCAGGAGAGGATAAGGCCCCCTGACCGATGCGGTACACGAGGCGTCGCAGCGCCGACGCGACAGGCGCAGTAATCACTGTAGCTTGTCAGTGGGCACTGTAGAGGAACAGAACACTAGAGGAATAATGATGAGTGGTACCCGTAGGACAAGGCGTACACAAGAAGCTGCGCAGATACCTCGGACAGAAAAAAGTAACTCGGAAATAAGGAGAAATGAATATTGAGAAACTGATGTGGCCCGGCCGAGGTTACGAGCAGGACCACACCAGCTTCGGGGACTAATGTTGGGGATGTGACCCCGGATAGGGTCAAGATAGGGGAAGACAATAGAAGTCTCCCTTGTCATATGCCGAGTTACTATTTATATCGGCCGAGTCATATAAAAGTCGGCCGAGATAAGCACGGCCATGGCACCTACGGAAGGAGCACTACCTTATCCGGCCGACATACGAGTTAAGTCGGCCGAGTAAGCCTGAATAACTTGAGTACAGGTGAAGGCCGAGCCGAGTTATGCGAGACAGGACCGAATAACAGGAAGCTTGCAGGAGAAGGAGGTGACTATAGTCAAACCCAGGTCACGGGCTAGGAAGAATCTGAACCAAGCCAAGCACAAAGGACAAGGAGCAGAGCGGCAGAAGGGCAGAAGGAGGTCACGGAGGTGACAGTCATGGAGCCCGAGGCGCGCAGGTGGGGTTCTCTGGAACATTGCCGTTGTTAGAAGGGGGACACGGAAAGGAGGTCGCCGAGTTACCATATTGGGACAAGCATATTCCTCGAATATGCTTGCCATGTCAGCCCTAGAGGGGCCAAGGCACTCCTTTATAAGGGGAGACGCGGGATCCTAGGGAGGGGGCGATTGGTTCTAGGTGGTAAGGCTCGTGTATTATCTCTCTTCTTCCTGCATACAGCTCGAGGAGCACTTGTAGTCCAAGAGAAAGAGAAATAAAGATCTGCATGTTAGTAATTTGAGTGTAGAAATAACTACATCTTCCCTCCCTGGATCCCTCTAGCATCCATTGGCCTCATAATTTAGCCTACCCATGGCATCTGTCGTGCCACCACCACGACACCGTCCTTGTCGGAGGCTACCTCCTTCGACTTTACCGCTTGCCTCCTGCGGTGGCGTGAGGGTCTGCGCCTCCCTCGTCCTCGCAACTGTTGCATCAGCGTGGTTGCGCGCCGTCCTCACCTCTGGTTTGACCGTGGCCGCCACCGCCTCTCATTGGCACGAGGCGGCCACCGCCTCGTCCTGCCTGTCGACGAGCGAAGGGAGGTCGGCCCCATGCTTGGGTACCGGCAGTACAAGAAGTGGTCCAAGGCTGTGTCCTCCTCCTCCGGGGTCGACGCCGCATGCCGCTCTTCCTGCGCGGAGGTCTCAGTGGAGACCCGGTTGGCCTGATGGGTAACCTTCGCCGCCTTCCGATCCTCCTCCGCATCGGTCTCAGCGGAGACCCGGACGGTCTGCTGGGCAACCTTCACCACCTGCCGCTCCTCCTTCATAGAGGTCTGCTCGACTACCTTCGCCGCCTGTGTGTCCCGGTCGGCGCCGCCGTCGCCTCCGCCATCGACGGTGTCCTCCCACAATCCAATGTCCTCCTCCTCCTCCTCCTGATCACTCCCCTACCACGACCTCCTCGATGGCCTCTTCGTCATCCCCTAGAAGGGGCTTTGCTCACCAGCGCCCGGAGGGGGAGGGGGGAGGGGAGGGGGGGTAGACCGCGAGGGTTACTTGTTGAGGTCGGCACAGGTCACAGGGAGGCGGCTATTTGGCATGACGAAGGGGTTGGTGCTCCCCTTCCTGGCGGCCGAGCCTTCTTATACCTTGGGCGGTCCTCGGCGGGAAGAGAGGGCGGGAAGGGAGAGGTGGGCAGGAAAGGCCGCTGCATGGCGGAAACGAAAGCTCTGGTGGGAGACACGCGTGGAAACGACGGCCGTCATTAGCGCTGACTGCCAAGCTTAATGACGCTCACGGATAAAAGGGACCACGCGAATGGGATGGGCCGTTGGGGGCACAGGCCACCGTAAACGGGCTCACCCCGGACATAGTGTGGTCCTAGTTGGCAGCTAGCGTATATATATAGGAGTCTTCCTTCTAGAAAGGCAAGAACTTATCTATCTATGCTGGACGGATACATGAACTGGTGAGTGGATATTTTCTATCTCTATCTAATCTATCCCGTCCAGATTCCGGCTGAACTGGTAAATTTGCCCAAAAGCTGTTTGCTGCCGGCCAAGTTCTTTTTTATTGGGCTAGCGGCCAAGTTCCTGTCTTCAGAAATCTCCATGCTCTCTGCCTCGATCGTCGCCCATCCCAATCGCAGGCACGGATCCACCGATCATTTGCTTGGGAATCAAGAATTTGGAGTGGATCGTTCGTGCTGATCCGCCTCACAGTGATGGCTGCCGATGGCCTTTGCTCGCCCGGATTTCTTGCGCGTCGGGAAATTCCAGGTGAACGGTGACGGGTGGTTCAGCTCCTGACTGGGGTGGCCGGTGGTGCCGTCCAAAAAAGCTCGAGGTTCCGTTCCACCACACGAACAAAGTTCTTGCTTCAGACTTGCTCCAGGAGCAACGGTTTCCATCGATGTCCGTTTTTCCCTCCCTGTCTACCACGCGTCTTGTTTTTTAACCCTTTTTGCTCGCCACAGAACAAGCATCCTGCGTCGACCTTGTCCCTGTCAGCTCACCCAGCCACAGAAAGAGATGGCTCTGCACATATACATCCTACAATACGACGGCGTCGCTTTCGGATCTTCCATCCGACGTCGATGCTTGTGTAAGCGCCAGATCCGTTCGGTGCCTGGTGACTGCCGTGAATCATCTTCGTATCTGGTTATGACCTCAATTAGAAGCAAAAAAACAAAGACAAAAATCTGGTCCATGACGGCGACGCCACAACAGACAGCAAGCAGCCACATGTTCCAGTTTTTTCGGCCTCGGACGCCGGCGAAATTATTATAGTATCAAAGTCTGGTTTTGAACAACATCAGGTTTACAGATTTACAGTTCACTCGGTAAATACATCTGACGGTTGAACAAACCCCATGAAGTCTGCTAGTATAAGTTATCACACACACACACACACACACACACACACACACACACACACACACACACACACACACACACACACACACACACACAACAGTTCCCAGTGCTAAATAGCACTTTCCTTTGCTTGTTTTTAAGTCGGCATCAACGACATACAACAACAGAATGGCATCCCCAACTATTTTGGGGATGGCCAGCATTTACCTTCCGATGATGACCGGCTTCTCCAATAAGGTAATCCTTCTATTCACAGGCCAGCTTGGTGTCGAAGCTGCTCAGGGAGAGGGCGAAGGCCTGGAAGGGCGACAGCGGGTACCGGAAGTCCATGGTGAACATATCCTTCGCAACCTTGCCGAACTGCAGTATCACCTTATCGTGCTCCGGCGGAGGCTGAGGAGCAGGGTGCGGCGGGGTTGGGGCTCCAGCAGGGGGCTGCGTGGCGGCGGTGAGCTGGAAGTTCTTCACGGAAGCGACGGTCACGCGGCCACGGAAGTTGAGGCACCAGCACTGCAGCTGCTCGTGCCATCTTGGAGCCTTGTTGTGGAGGATCAAGGCCGTGTTCTTGCACTCATCATCATCACTCGACGCCTGCCCTCTTGTCCCCGAGCCACCACCGAATATGTCGGAGAACCGGGCGCTGCTGAAACGCACCGAATGGTCCACGGCAGACGATTTCGAGATCGACATGCTGCTGAAAGATTCTTCGTCTAGGGAACGGGAATGGAGGATATCCGGCTGGCAAGGAACACTGCCACCAGCCTCGAGGCACGAGGCAGGGATGGACTGCATTACACAGTGCATCCGCCTAGGACCTCGGGTTCCCAACACATTCAGCTCGTATGAGACCTGAGCTATGCTGTATGTGCTGCAAGGAACATTTGCCGACCCCTTCTTGGAGTAGAATCTTCGGCTTGTTTTCCCTGGCTGTGAAACACTGCTTGCGTTGTACGGAGGCTGGGTGTCATACATTACAAACTTGGTGCCAAGGAAATTCGACCTACAAAATGGTACAGCAAGAACCAACATGTGTTACATTAAAAAATGCAGTAGGTTTTGAAATAAGGCTATACTTTCTTCAAATTTGTACCTCATTTTCCCAACATATGTGTTGGCAGAGCTAGATATGCTTTCAGCATTCATAGAAATTATATATTCTGTACTTGTTGCACGCACAATTCTTTTTGCTGACAGAAGGAATTTGCCATTTTCAACAAGCACAGCTGTAGAGAAGGAAAAAATTAACATGCTAAAAACAATAGTACTGGTAAAGAAATAAATGTAGACCAGCAACATAACAATATATTTGCATTTGCAAAATATGAAGGCCACCAGTTTGACAAATAAACACCCATCACATGCAAATAATCCACGACAGCGAAGAAATGACATCGTTCTAAGGTGGAATAGTCATGAGAAGAGAAAGCACTATGGCCGTGCTCTGTGTCCTTCCCTTGGCTTCACCTCAGCTCTTGGGTGAGCTTTGTCTTTGGGCAGAACTGGAACCTGTTTGCAGGGAAGCAACACTATGGGCGGATTTGAACTTATAAATTTGAAGTCAGTTGACAAGGAGGACCGCTATTGGAGTTTCTGCACAGGCATATACGTTTTGGCCACAAATATTAGGGCATCTATTGGTCTTCCCACGGACATGTACATTTTGGGCAAAAAGTTGGTGAGCACATCTAACAAGTTTCCGCACAGGCATGTAGATTTTTTAGAAACATTTGGATATGATCCCACGTGTATGCAGAGCAAAACCGATTGACATCTTTTATAATATTGTAGATACATCAAACTGAACTGGTGAATGGCTGTAACAACCCCTACTAAACATTAGCCTTTTCAGAATGAAGAAAATAATATAATGGTTACATTAATACAGGGGGGGGGGGGGGGGCTATGGCTCGTAACATTCTCCATATGAGTTTGTAGGAAATTCTGAGTGTCATATAGAAACTAAGAATGAAATATCAATGTTACTGGGTGAACTGTACTTCTGCACACAAGCTTGCCCAAGCTTCAGACAGCCAGGTAGACAATGAGAAAACATCTTCCTTTTGGATCCAGTAAGAAAACAGCTTAGTCAAGCATATGTGTAACTAAAACACTATGATATACTTACACCTCTAATACCTACGCGAGGACTATAAGTATGCATCGTTGTTAGTTTGCGATGCTTACACAAGCATAGCATCAGGAGAGTATTTTTACAAAATCGTAAGCTTGAAATACACACAACTGCATATGAATTATGAACGTCAATACAACATAGAGCATATGAGAGTACCACGAAACATACCTGAGGTAAGACTAAGGAACAGATAGTAGGTCTGGGTAGATCTATCCCTCTTAATAAAGCACTGCATAATTCCATCCCGAGGGCCAGGCTGTACATGGATGAAACAACATGATTATATTACGACACAACAGAAAGCTAGCTATACTGTGTACATCATATCTCACATTTCAACACTTCAAACACTAGTCATAACATTGAAGAATTGATATTCACAGTGAAGGATAACGTAATAACATAACTGCATCATTACCTGCTTGAGGGAATCAAGAAAAGTGATCTTTCCACAAAGCTCTGGTTTTTGTACAATCTCTTTACACATCTCTCTCCATGTTCTGCAGACACCTGCACAGGCAACCACATTCTTCCTACAAGGCCATGTAGCCTCACTAGCCTCCAACCTCTCAATCACATCTCGAAGCAATTCAGGAGGCAAGTTAGCCCAGCAGCTGTTCTGGATTACAGGAACTGGGTCATGCAGCTCATGGACAGCACCATGAGATTTTCCTCCGCGATGGCCCAGAAGCCTGTTCTCAAATCCTCTCCGAGATAAGCTCCCAAAGCCATCCCTTACATCACGAACGATACTGCGGAATGACATCTATTCCAAATTCAAAAAGATCAAGAGCACTGGTGCATAACACAAGCGATCTCCTGCTGGCGAACACTATCATTCCAATTAACAGTAGCCAACTCAAATTCTCTTAGCCATTAACAAAAGAACCTGCATCACAAAAATAGTTAGTAACCAATTAGGTTTGCATCAGGAACTGGAAATTACTGTAATCTATGAAGACAAACTAGTATTCAGCCAATTGAGCGGGAAATGAAACATATTCTATTACATTATATAGGCTAATCAGCAACCATACATTCATACTTCAGTCGATTGAGTGGGAAAGGAAGTATCTTCTCTTTTTTAGAACAAACAGGTAGCTTACCACTTTTGACTCTAAACATATACTAGTATTAGGGAAAAGCAGGAAAAGTAAAAACCAATGCCAAATCTAGCATACTATCACATCGAGAAACCCCATCAGCATACCCCAGAGAATATCTTCAGAAAGATATATAGGACATTGCCACTTACAAAGAAACACTCCAAAATACTCACGGACTATCAAACAAATAGGTAACTCGAGCACCGCAATTTTCCGACAACCACACTCTCTGGGCAAATTCCCCAGGTTGAAGTAGCCATAATTAGAGAGTAAAGATGCACTTTTCCACCCGTATGAGCATCTCTGCACCCCAATTTACTAACTGTAACAGGCTATACAGATTAGTACACATAGTTTGGTCAGAATCCCACTACAGCATTCACAAGCACTAACCAAATATATCACGTACAATAATAGCAAGCAGAACAAATGCACAGAAAAAGGAAATAAAGTATAAATCAACGCATACATGATAGGCATAACTAACTCTCCTGAGAATGCATTATTAAGATCTAAAAGAATTGCACATGAGCTCGACTAGTCTACTACCCCGTCGATCTATAAAATATCCCCAGCTTTCACGGAGTTTAGACGCGGGCCAACTCTGGAAACAGCTTCCGCCACCTCTTTCAACCAGAATTCCACGAGAATTAGGTCAAGAGTCAAGGCACGAGTTAGAGACGCCCTCGTCTCGACCAATTCGGATAAGCAACGAGCTGAAAATCCCTCTTCTGAATCGAGATCGGCTAAACACGCTAACAGAACAGGAAAAAAAACTCCGCCTCTCAGCCTCTCCCAAAGCGGATACGCGACAGGGCCGACCCCTAAGAAACCCGCACCAACCCACCCAAGCACAAATCTGGAGCTCGCCGAGGAGGCACCGGCACGGATCCGGGGAACTGATACCTCGAAGTGAAGCGGACGGCGCGGCCGTCGGTGGAGGGTTCTTGAGCGCTGCCGGGTCCGGCGAAAAAAAGGTGGGGAAACGGAGGAGGGGTAGAGAGGCGGAGGGCGGCGAAGGAAGGAACAAGTGGTGCTGGTGGCTGCTGCTGCTCTAGTTGGTCTCTTGCTTTGTTCCGTTACTGATGTTCCGGGCAGAGCAGAGCTGTCTCTGTTTTTACTGAGGACAGCGAGTAAGTGAGAAATCGTGTCATCGGATCAGGGCACGCGCCGGTGACGTCAAAAATAGAATATAAAAATCTGTTTTGTTAATTGTCGGAATAGAAAAAATCTTTCCAAAAAAAAAAATTACTAGGACAAATCTAATGAGATATAGCTCTCGCATAGGTCCCAATTTTGTATTGGCTAAGAGCATGACTAACCGCACCCTTACTCGTGCAACCCTTAAAACGCGAGTAAGGGCTCCTGAAAAAGAATTTAAAGGCCGAAAAGAAAGCGGCGAAGATCAGTGCCCTTATTCAAACCCTTAAAAGAGAATATTCTCTTTTACCGTTTGAATAAAGGCACTGGTAGCCGCGCCATGCGGCCCTTACCCGTAAACGGAGGGTTTTCGCATATTTTCACACATTCATACAAACTGGCAGCACATAGTTCATCAATCAAATGTTCATGAAACTATCACAGGATCAATCAAATATCATCCATATTATTACAACAATGTCTTAATCAAATTACAATAATTTTTCAAATCAAATAAACAAATGTTCATGCCGAATGGTTCATCTCACACATACAAGCCGAAGGAAAACAATGGTACATCATGACGTAGCACGAGCTTGAACCCTTTGGCCATACAGCTGCCAGTGGTGCGCCATGAGATCAGTGTTAAGCTCCTTATGGGCTGATTGGTCTTCAATCTCCCGATAGATTTGAAGAAAAGCTTCAATTCGACTGGCATCCCTTGCTGGCCGCACTCGGGTGCCAACATTGTCATAGAAGCATGGCAAGCTTAACCCTCTTTCATCCTCTATGATCATGTTGTGTAGAATGACACAACATGTCATGATGTTGACAAGGGTTTCCTTGTCCTAAAATCTAGCTGGGCCTCGAACAATAGCAAACCTTGCTTGTAAAACACCAAATGCCCTCTCTATGTCCTTTCTGGCTGCCTCCTGTGCCTTGGCAAATACTACCTCTATTGGAGTTTGGGGATCTTTAATGGACTTCACAAAAGTAGCCCATTCGGGGTAAATGCCATCGGCTAGATAGTATCCCATGGAATACTCATGACCCATGACCTTGTAGTTGCATGCAGGTGCTTCTCCGGCAACAAGTTTTTTAAACAAATGGGATCTTTGTAAAATGTTGATGTCATTGAGGGTCCCAGGCAGCCCAAAAAACAGTGCAAAAACCATAAATCTTGAGAAGCAACAGCCTCGAGCACAATGGTAGCATCCTTGCTCTTGCCGCAATACATGCCATGCCATGCCTTCGGGCAATTTTTCCATGTCCAATGTATGCAATCTATACTACCAAGCATGCTTGGCCACCCCCTTTTTTTATTCATCTCCATTAACCTCTTTGTATCTTCCTCATTGGGAGCTCGGAGATATTTTCCCCCATACAACCTGATTATCATCTTCGCAAATCGACGCATCGACTCGGTGGTTGTGTCTTTGCCTATGCGAAGGTACTCATCGGTGTAATCTGCGGGGACACCGTAAGCAATCACTCGCATAGCAGCAGAGCACTTTTGGTAGGCACTAAACCCTAGGTCGCCAGCAGAGTTGCGACGTTGCTTGAAGTAGTTGGAATTGGCTTGGATATCTTCAACTATTTTGACGAACAAGCTATGGCGCATCCGATGCCTCCTATGGAAAAGATTGGGCGGATATGTAGGTACCTCGGCGAAGTAATCGTCCATGAGGGTCGCGTGGCCGAGGGCGCGGTTGCGGAAGATGAATTTGCGGCCCATCACCGATCCGCGCCTTCGATCCATCAGCTTGACGCGGTCCTGGTGCTCCTTCGCGGCCAGGAGGAGAAGGCCTACCTCGCAGTCGTCATCGTGGAGTAGGTCCTCGATGTCGGAATCGTCCGACGACGACCAGTCCGACAGATCGAGATCGAGGTGCTCGCCCACGTTCATCCTCGGTGGGCCGAGCGGCGGCGGCGGCTTTCGAGGGCGAAGCACGGTAGTGAGCGTGGACGACCGGGAAAGGTTCCTACCGGCGGCAACGTGGGAGGTGGCGACGGGGAAGGCGGGATCGGCTGGTGGGTGGTGGCGGCGGAGGGCGGGGACTGGCGGCGCGCGTGGAGGGAGGAGCGGTTCCGTCCTGAAGGTTCAGCGCGCGCTAGGGCTGATGCGACTGCGGACTGGAGCTCGGGTCGCCCGCGGAGCCCTGGTATGTAGGGGCTGGACAAAGATTTCGGGGTCGGACCTGAGAACCGTTTACGGATTTTCGACGTTTACGGACGTTGTTCTGCGCCGCGCTTCGGCCCGTACCCGTAAAAAAGCGGTTAAATCGGCCCAACTGTCGTTTTACGGGCGCTGTTAGTCATGCTCTAAATATAGTTATATACGACAATAGCCATCACCGTTAGCCTCCCCTGACACCTACAACCTTCATTGTCCTCATGCTCTACTCTGGCTTGCTCGTTATTTCCACCGCTGAAATTGGCTGAATCGAGCCGTCATATTGATCTCGTCGCCAAAAACTCCAACTCACGACCTCCTTCGAGTCCCTTTGCACGTCCATGGAGATGGAGTGGAAAGAAATCGGCAGCCAACACCAAGAAATCTACTAGCAAGCCACCCGCCTCCAATCCCTTCACTGAGTGGGGCGTTGAAGCTTACACCAAGCTACGTTCCACCGACCCATACTTGCAGCCTCGTGATCATCGCTATGGTGATACTCGATTTCACACTTCGTGGCAAGAGGAAGTGTTCACGAATGCATACTTGAACAAGAAGAAAATGATAGCTCCTCAGAAGTACATCAACATTGCTCACATGGAGAGGCAGACTAACTATTTTGGAGAAGCTTTGGATATGTGTAGAAGGTTTGAGCTCATCCCTATTATGCAACCCCGTTATAACTATAATCCTTAGATCATTGTTAAGTTCGACGCCATCATTCATATGTACAATGATGCTGAAGTGTTAACATCAAGTGGATGACTCATTACATGTACTTGTCAGCTAAGAGGTCAGATTTTGCCACACTTCTCAGTTACCCTATCTTGGATGGTGAGAATACCAATGGTTGGAGGTGTCATGATCAGCCTCGTGCTAGTGTCGTAGGGGTTTTGGAGCCACCCTATATTCCGGGTTGGGGTGTCAATGGTGAGAGTGCCAACCTTCTACCTGTCTATGACATCATGCTTTGTGCGTTCCAAAACACCACTGCTCCCAAAGGAGGTAACTTTGACTAAATCCATGCTTTCTACATTGATCTCATGCTCCAAACCTATTTCATGAGATTTGGCCTGCTATGATTGAGAATAAGTCTGCCATATTCAGTTGCTCATCAACACAGCATGGTTTGAAGCCACACCGTCTTGCCTGATAATTCATAAAGATATGCACCTCTGTGTGAAGACTTACAACAAGGAAAGGAGTGAGTAAGAAAGGGCGGCTGCTGAGTTGAAAGCCAAGAAGGGTTAAGAAGGAATGGAGGTGTCTAATGATGCGATGAAAAGTTTGTTGTGCAGCCCAAGATCGAGAGGCAACCATCATGGGTCAGGACCTTGATGAGGAAGATCAATAAGACCTTTTTCTTCATGCAAGATCATGAGTATCAATCCTATGTGGATAGAAGTCACAGTGCCACACATGAAAAAGTCAATCATGAGGCATTTGCAACTAGATGATTCTCCGGAGTCTCGCAATGATACCATGCCAAAGGAGTAGTGGATTTTAGAAAACTGTAGGTGGACAGATTATGAAGACAAAGAAGAAATCTCCGATCCTCCTCTACCCAGCTGGTACCACGCCACTTGGGAACCTCCTGATCCCTCTTCCCCTTTTCATGGTCCTTGGGGCACTTAGTTTCAGTCTTCTCCCTTTTTGGCGTCTTGATGCCATATGGGATAAAGATATCTATTAGGATGCTACGGGATTTGCATGGGTGTGTCACAAGCTTGTTCTTGCTTTTATCTTTTATGCTCATGAACATGTTTTATGTCTATTTTTTCTTGTGGGCCTCGTTTATGTGCTACTATATTTGTGATACTCTATGTGTATGAGACCGTGGTAATGGATTTTTAATCCCAGATGCTTGTTACGCCATACATCGCAATCCTAGGATTACCATTTTTGCGAGACATAAGAGATTGGTACCATAGTTCATCATCCATTACAAACCATAATAAAGGTCTTACAAATAAAGGATCTCATGATCCAGTCTTAATACAATCAACGCAGCGGAATAATAATAAGGGTAGCGTGGTCATGGCTCCATCTTCAGGGTCACAGGCAATGCTGACGATGGGAGATGATCCTAGTTGTCATAGACTTCCTGTTGTCCATCATCCTGGTAGTCCTCTTCATAGTCTGGCCATAGGAATATCTAGGGACAAAGCCATGAGTACTCTTTAAGTACTTGCAAACTATCACTAACAAGTAAAGTAGTTCGAGTAGGAATCCTAAGCTCTAGGTTTATTTGCAAAAAGGCAGGTTTATTTCTAACTGAGTTTAGAAGTAAAGAAAACTAGTTTAATGTTCTACAACACCTAAGTGGGAACTTAGTTTTCATGTTCACAACCCTGTTGTGGTCAAGTAAAAGTCATAATTCATTTCACAAGTCATTTGAAAACATCTGATGACGGAACAGTATGGCCACTCCAACTGCCCATAACCGCGGACGCGGCTATTCGAATAGTCTGACACTCTGCAGGGATTGTACACTTTTACCACAACATTCGATACATCCGTCAGGGGTAACCCTGAATCATCATACTTAGTATGCGGATAATCAATCCTAACCTTTCAATTACACAACCTAGTATAGGCACCTCCCCTATGAGTTTGGACTCCCAACCATGACCATCTGTCATCTTGGGAACTGCATAGGTGGACATTCATCACGAGGTAGCCTCAGCTTAAACCTCTTCCGCAAGGGAACCCATACTAAGACATATAAATTTTCAGTCAAGCCCTACCCAAATTCGGGTATTGTGGTTGTACGATAAAATTGGAATGGTATCGCATCCGAACCCAACCATCAGTTTTTATAAAGGGCTAAGGCTCATGCCTCAACATTTTCATCATGCAAATCATCTTGTGTTCACCAAGGTTTTCATAATCATTTTCACCAAGTATTCCAATCTAAAGTGATCAAATTTTATGCTTAGCACTAGCCACTAAGGTTGAGGGTATTCACTAATCAGGGGTGCTAATCAAGTGTGACTATCCAAATCTAGTCGCATGCCTCGGTATGACATCTAGTTCTAACTATTTAGGCCTAGTTTTATGCTCTTTATGCTACCTATAGTAACATTCCAAAATTCACAAGTCCCTAAGGTAAGGTAAATAACTTTGATAAAGAAATAAAAGAATAAAGCTTGCAAGTAAAACTGGGATTTGGTATAAATCAAGGTTGCATAACCAAAGTATGCCTAAGGAATCTAGCATAGTTTAACTTGTAGGGTTAAGAGCAACTCCAACAGCTTACCTATATATGGGTAAGGCAAAATCGTATGGGTAAGAGGAGAGAGAGGGTATAGATAAGCCAAATATTGTTTGCTCCAACAGCTTACCCATTTTTTGGCTAGGAAAAATACAGTCGGGTCCTTTTAGACTTACAAACTATACTTAGGTCCTTCCTTTTTACACCAAGGACCTTGCACATGAATAAAAAGTAATCAGGGACCTCGACGGAGTTGCACACATGTTGCATCTCGACCTCACCGGAGTGGATTCCTGCCTAGGCGTTGGCCGTGTTGCCGCATGCCAAGGTCTATCTCGCGTCTTCGCCCGAGCATGGCGGCTGGAAACATGGCTGGCGGTCGATGAGCTTGCAGGTGGGGCACGGGTCGGGAGCTTGCAGGTAGGGGCACAGTGCTCACTAGTGGAGGGCGGGGTGGCAGACTAGCATGTAGGGCCGCGGCAAAGCTGTGGACGGGCCTAGAAGGTCTCCTGCCATGGTGAATCGGCACCGACGGCGCACCGACTCAGGCGGCCACTACGGCCCGCTGCTAGCCAAATCGAGGGTCGCGCGAGTGCGTAGGAGCTTGGCTGGTGGCGGGGAGGAGGACGCAAGAAGATGGGGGCGCGTGGGCCGGTCGCCGGCGAGCACAGGGGCGGCGGCGACCCACGACTGCATCAGGCACGTCCGTGAAATTTCCGTGCGAGCGGTTAGAGGTCTCCCGGGTGCATTTTTGCTGATGTGGCAAGAAATGGGTAAGAGTTATCTCTTACCAAATTTTTGTGTCTATCTACCCATATATGGGTAGAAGGTGTCAAAATATGGGTGATCACCCAAAAAAATCAGTGGGGACCACGGATATGTAAGCTGTTGGAGCTATATTTTTGTGCATCTTACCCATAAAAGTAGTTTTTGCACCTCTTACCTATATATGGGTAAGCTGTTGGAGTTACTCTAAGCTTGCTAGGATGGCTTGCATTAGATATCATGCATAGATAGGGAACTTGCAAGTGTTACCTTGCATGGTGTAGCTTGTCTTGATTGGTGCGGTGGTTGAAGTTTTCTTCTTCTTCGTAGTACTCCTCCCCCTCGTAGTCTTGGTCGATAATAGCATTTATAAATAAATACGAGGTACACAATCACCAAACAATACTTAACTACCTCTATTTGGCACACAAAGGTTCACACTAGATGATCTAGCATCATCACAATCATCACATGAAATAAAGACCTAGTCTTATTTATTTTATTTTAGGAAAGTAATTTCTACTCATTGAAAACTACTTAGATTTAACATTCTCCAATTAAAATATGGGATCATATTGACACATGTCATCACCACATATTCTAATACTTGGGAATGTGATTTAAAGTGGTGATCATATTTTATAAAGTTTAACATTACTATTTTATATAATTAAAGTGACTAGAAATGCCTATGTAGCATTCTTTTAGTAATAGTCCAATGTCACTACAGGTAAACCTAAATATTTTTACATATTCAGAAAGATCTTGTCAAATGTGATTTTTGAGAGTTGGACTCAACTCAAAAGCATTTATGGTTGATTTTTGAAAAATGTTTGAATGTGGAAAAGCCTCCGCCTTGTTATTTTTACTATAGGTGATCTATAATTTCAAATGGTTCGAATCCAACGGGCTTGTATTCATAATTTGAAAACCTTTCTAGCAAAATTGGAATCATGCAATTTGGTTTAGTACATTTCTTTGAATTGATTTTCAAAGTCACTGCCAGAACTAGAGTTTGAATAAAATGGAAAAAGATTATTTGGATCGCTGGGCTAGAGCGGGAATGTTACTGGGCCAGCCCAACTGCACAGCGCGCGCAAAGCGGGCTGCTGACAGTGGGGTCCCAAGCGTCAGTGTCTCAATTATCCGAAGCGGTACCTTTCAATCTGAGCCCTACGATTAGACTAGGATCTAACGGCTATGGTGCATCGTCTCTGTCGAACAGCTCCGACGAGACCGAACCCTAACGGCGACGATGGGGGTACGTGGTGGCTCACCTGGGCTCCAGTTAGGGTCAGCGATGGGGGCGAACAACAGTGTCGACAACGGCGGTTTGAACTGTGGTCGGGGCGGCTCCTGGGGTGGCTCCAATCAATGTTTCCTCTCCTCCTCTACAGCGGCAGACTCCAGTGAAATTCTGACAAAGCGGAGCTCGCCTTGCTCCGAGAGAAGGTGTGGGGTGGTTCTGAGTGAGAGAGGAGTGAGATGGTGTGGATAATGAGGGCTGGGGTGGCCTCTATTTATACACCGGCGATAGGAGCAGTGCGGCATGGTCAGGCTCCTCCGGCGACGTCAGTACAGCGAGCTAAAGGCATGGCGAAGGGCGTAGGACGGTGGGGTGTTCCCTGGCGATCATCACTGGCTTAATGGCACGCACGGGGCGGTCGAGGATGGTCGGGCGCGGGCGGTGCTCTGCGCGGGAGTGGCGGTGTTCGAGACGACGTACAAGGGCTACTGGTCGCGCGACAGCGAACGATCATGTCTGGGAGGTAGCTAGGGGCATGGCGAGTGTGGTTAAGCGCGGCGAGGGCGCGCGTGTCGGCTGTGGCGCTCTGGCGTGCTCTCGGCATGGTTGCAGAGAAATGGTTGCGGCGTTCTCGGGTGGTCCAGGGCTTTGCTGAGCTTGAGGGGTGGACAGGGAGTGGCGGTGGACGGTGGTCTGTCTCCTAGACATCGTGGACAGGCGCGACGCTTCAACCTACGAGTTGTCCATGGTCGACCGACAATGGTGGCTCGGTGGCGCGGCACTGGTGCAAGCAGTGAAGGGGGTGGGCTAGTTCAATGTGATGGTGGTCACTGGGGGAGACAAGGGCTAGTAGTGGCGACAAGTAGAGGACAAGGCATTTGTCAATAACAGTAGAAGTTAGGCAAGTTTGATCTATGCTCACCAAGTGTTTGATGAAATGGCCGTATGAAATTTGAATTTGAATTTTTGGCTGAATTTTGGTGAGTGCTCTATTCACATGCTTGGTAGTCTGAGGTTGCTTGGGTTTGCCAAGGTAAATTGGTTTGGTTGGTTTTTGAGAATTGGTGATCTTAGTACCTACAATTGATTCAATTTTGAATTGTCCTTTAAATAGATTAGGGATTTGTTTCTGTTGGTTTGTAAAGTGGACTTGGGTTCACTTTTACTTGGTCTAGCAAGGGGTGAAAATAATTGGATTTGTTTCTGTTAGAAATCTTTGACTAGGAACACTCAAAGTGGTCTAGTGGTTAACTTGGGTCAAAATGACCATTTGCTTATATTGCTTATTTTTTATTTTCCCTTCATTTGATTCTGCTTGGAAATGATCTAGATGATATTGTTTTCATCTTTAAACCAATCCTTATCATTCGTAGCAATCAAACATGGCAAATGCAATCATTCATGCATTAATCACACACACATGCATTCATATTAAATTTAATAATAAAAGTTTTTGTTAACCCTAAACTTGGGTGATTAGAACTTGATAATCTTGTTTAATATTATGGGGTGTTACATGTGTGGACCCTTGATGAGAATATTAATGAAGACAGTGCCTTTTACTTATTTCTCTCTAGTTTTGTTGTAGCTAGGATCACCGTACTATCAAGAGGGGGTCCACTTTGGAAGGTAAAGGGGGAATTAAGTTTTCATGCACAAAGCATGTTTACACCCCCACAACCATCCCAATTTTGGGGGAGAGAGAGAATTTTTTAGGCAATTGAGTGTTTTCCACCACTGGCTAAAAGTACCGGTGAAGCACCAGAAGTACCGCTCCCACCAGGGTCCAAAATTCTGGCACCGTCAAAAGTACCGAGCGAGTACCGATGAAAGTGGGACATCACTCAGATGGGTGACTATATACTATCGGTACTTGTTCAGAAGTTGGTTGGTATTATCATTGATACGCCGGATACGTATCTATAATTTTTGACGTTCCATGCTTGTTTAGTATCTACTTTGCTTTGCTTTGTCAACACTTCGAGGTGATTTTTATATGTTTTCTGTTACTAACCTATTAACAAGTTGCCACAATGCCAATTGTATGTTTTCTGCTGTTATTGGTTCCAGAAAAGCTAGTAAGGAAATATTCTCAGAATTGGACAGGACAAAAGCCAAAGTCAATATTTCACCAAGGAGAACACGGAGTCCAGAGGAGAGACGGAGGGGCTCCATAGGGCAGCTGCACCCCCCAGGCACGGGCCCACCCTAGGTTGCGCATGGGCAGGGTTTGGGCCCCCTGGCCGCCTCCCAGCCTCGCCTCTTCGCCTATAAGAAGCCCCAGATGCCTAAACCCTAAGGACCCGATCAATATTCCACGAAACCGCTTGTAGACGCCGCCACCATCGTCCCTAGACCGGGGGGATCTGAAGCTCTTCCCGGCCCCCTGCTGGAGGGGAGATCATCCCGGAGGCCTTCTTCATCATGCCAGCCTCCGGTATGAAGCGTGAGTAGTTCCACCTTGGTCTACGGGTCAATGTAGTAGCTAGATGGTTGTATCTCCTTCTTTGTGCTTTCATGTCTAGATCTTGTGAGCTCCATTCATGATCAAGATCTCATCTATTTGTAATCATTCATGTTGTGTTTGCGGGGATTCGATGGATATTGAGATTACTATGTCAGATTGATTAATGGTTTTGTCTTATTGATTCTATCATGTTTGTGTTGTTTATGATCTTGCATGCTCTCTGTTGTTAGTATCTATCTTGTCCAAGTAGTTGCTAGTGACTCTAAGAGGGGTTATTTATGCTCGATAGTGGATTCATGCCTCTATTTAATCTAAGGGAAGTGACAGAAATCTCTAAGGTTGTAGATGTGTTGTTGCCACTAGGGAGAAAACAACGGTCTCTTGTTCATGGAACAAGTGGATTGTTTACCTTACACACTTTGCTTAAAGCAGTTGTCTATTGCTTGCAACTTAATACTGGAAGGGGTTAGGATGATAACACAAAAGTGGACTTCTAGTCATAGATGCAGTTGGATGGCGGTCTATGTATCTTGTTGTATTGCCCAACCGAATCTCATAGGATCTTTATGTCTAGTATTGCATTGTTATGCCTTGCTCAGTCCTGTCAATTGCCCTGATGTAATTTGTTTACCCTGCATTCCATGTTTGTTTATATAAGGAGAACACCTCTAGTGAACTATGGACCCCGGTCCAATCTTTACCATTGATACATCTTCCACTATTACTGTTTACTTTCTGTAAACCATCATCACCTTCCACACCATACAGTTAATCCTTTGTGGCAGCAACCGGTGAGATTGACAACCTCACTGTTAGTTGGGGCAAAGTCTTGAGTTTGTGTTGTACAGGTTTCCACGTTGCTTGCAACACCTTTGAGACGTTTCCTTCCTCCTACTGGTTCAATAACCTCGGTTTCTTACTGAGGGAATACTTGCTGATGTGCTGTATCACACCTTGCTCTTGGGGTTTCCCGATGAAGCGCTCCCACGTTGACGCAGCGCCATCAAGATTTTCTGGCGCCGTTGCCAGGGAGGCTAAGGACGTCTTCACAAGGGGAATCCTCCTCAACCTTTCTCTTTACTTTTGTTTTTGGTTTGCTTAGTTTCTTTTGTTTGGTTTTGTTTGCCTCTTTAACTCCAAAGAAATTAGTTTAGTTTGGTTTGCTTTCTCTTATAAAAAACATAAAAAATTTAGTTCCTGCTCTAGTTACTGCTGCTGCTGTTGGCTTGCTCCACTTTTGCCAAAATGAACTCTGCTGAGAACACCAAGTTGTGTGACTTCACTAGCACAAAAACAATGATTTCCTAAGCACTCCTATTGCTCCACCTGCTCCTGATGCTACCTTTTATGAAATTAAGTCTGCTTTGTTGAATCTTATGATGAGAGAGCAATTTTCTGGTGCTAGTTCTGATGATGTTGCTGCCCATCTCAATAACTTTGTTGAACTTTGTGAGATGCAAAAGTATAAAGATGTAGATGGAGATATTATTAAGCTGAAGTTGTTTCCTTTCTCCTTGAGAGGAAAAGCTAAATAATGGTTGCTATCTTTGCCTATAAATAATATTGATTCTTGGATTAAGTGCAAAGATGCTTTTATTGGAAAATACTACCCTCCTGCTAAGATTATATCTATGAGAAGTGATATTATGAAATTTATACAACTTGATAATGAACATGTTGCTCAAGCTTGGGAAATAATTAAATCTTTGGTTAAGAATTGTCCCACTCATGGACTTACTGCTTGGATGATTATCTAGACTTTTTATGCAGGTTTGAACTTCTCGTCAAGAAACCTATTGGATTAAGCTGCTGGAGGTACCTTTATGACCATCACCTTGGGTGCTGCAACAAAAGTCCTTGATAATATGATGGTTAATTATTCTGAATGGCACACTGATAGAGCTCCACATGGTAAGAAGGTAAATTATGTTGAAGAAACCTCCTCTTTGAGTGATAAGATGGATGTTATTATGGCTATGCTTGTTAATGGGAAAGTTCCTTTAGATCCTAATAATGTTCCCTTAGCCTCTTTGGTTTCTCAAGAAGGGCAAGTTGATGTGAAATTCATTAGAAACAATAATTTTGGCAACAATACTTATGGTAATAACTATAGGCCTTGTCCTCCTAATAATGGAAATACTTATCATGGTAGATCTGGAATGCCTAGTGAAGATAGGATTCAAGAAGTTGAAATATCCACTAAGAACTTCATGCAAATGCAATTTGAGCAAAACAAGATATTCACTAAAACTATGGAAGAACAATCTGCTATCTTGAAAAATATTAGTCATCAGCTTGAGAATTTGAATAGAGAAATTCCTAGTTTACAGTCAAAAATTTTGAGTGCGGAAAAAATATTTCCTATTTGTCTGAAGCACAGTCTTCTTTGATTAATAAAATGGCTACTAAACCTGAAACCATGGAAAGTACCTTTGTTGCTACTCCTGCCATACAAGTTACTATTGATGAAAATGTTAGACTGTTAGCCCAATTTCATGCTGTGGGAAAGGGAAGCTGAAATTGATAGAAACAATAGTGTGTGCACCATCACCACCACCCATATGGATGCCACTAAACCATAAGAAGTCCCTATTCCTCCTCCTACAATGCCTAAGCCTAATGAATCTACTACTAGTGATGCTAAGTTTGATTTTGATTTTGATGGTTGCAATATTTCTGAAGTGATTATGTTCCTGCAAAAGCTTGCTAGAAGTCCTGATGCTAATGATATGCATGTTGCTTTCACCAAACACATTACAAATGCTCTTGTTAAAATTAAGGAAGAGAAGTTAAAACACAAAGCTTCTATTCCTAGGAAAGTAGAAGATAGTCGGGAACCCATTATTAATATGCAAGTGAATGACTTTGATCTCAAAGCTTCATGTGACCTTGGTTCTAGTGTCTCTATTATGCCTAGGAAGATTTATGAAATGCTTGATTTACCACCTTTAGAGGATTGTTATTTGGATGTCCCACTTAATGATAATGCGAAGAAGAAACTCATGGGGAGTGTTAATGATGTTATCATTATGGTTAACAATGCTTATGTCCCTTTTGATTTCTATGTTTTGGATGTTGAATACAATGCTTCTTGTCCTATTACTTTGGGAAAACCTTTTCTTAGAACTGTTGGTGCCATCATTGATATGAAAGAAGGCACCATTAAATATCAATTTCCATTCAAGAAAGGTATTGAACACTTTCTTATGAGGAGATATAAGTTGCTTTTTGCTCCTCCTCTGAAATCAAGATTTGATGTTAATGCTTCCTCATTTGAAAATACTTGATTTCTTGCTTCTTGTGCCTAACTTAAAGGCGTTAAAGAAAAGTACTTGTTGGGAGATAACCCAAGAGTTTCCTTGAGTTGTGGAAGTTATTACTTCAGTAATTACCTCTCCTTATCCTTTCTGTTTGCTTTTTGTGCCAAGAATGGACTCTAATGAGACGGAAGTAAGATTTGGCGAGTTGCTGTCCCAAAACAGATTTCTGTCCTCCACCATAAAAATCGTGTAAAATCTCAGTAAGTCGGATTGAGCTGAAATTTACTAACAAATCCCCCAGTATGTTATCTAACTTTCGTTAGTTCAACACTTTTTGATTTGAGCAACAGAAGGTCTTCGAAAAAATCGGTTTCTACCTGCTGGTCTATTTTGACAGATTTCTGCCATTATTTGCATTTGCTTCTTATTGATTCCTTTTTGGGTTCTTTTTGGGAAATTGATCTTTTTGAGGGAATTGCTTTAGTATCTTGTGTTTTTAGTGAAATTTTTGTTGTTCCAAAGCTAAACCCAAGGGTCTATTATCTTTTGAACACACTAATGTTGCTAATGAAGATTGTGTGAAGTTTTGTATGAAGGAAAATTTTTAGGTGTAGATAGAGAATGATGTAATAAGATGAAGAATGGACAAAAGCTCAATCTTGGGGATGCCACACCGGTGTCACCCCAGGAAATATACAAGAGGTACAAGCGTCAAAGCTCGGGGATGCCCAAGGCATCCCCTTCTTCATCAATGAAAAGCTCAGGTCTTTCTAGACACATCGTTTTTATTGTTTCATGCACTGTTGTGTTGTTCTTGGAGCGTCTTAGTTTTCGTTTGCTTTGCTTAGTTTGCTTGAATAAAATAGTTTGGACCCCCGCTCTTGCTCTGTTGTTTCAAATAAGTCGATTGGTGTTGGAAAGGAGTAGAAAGTTCTTGCTTGAATAGTGCAAGAGGAGCTTGCTTTGACTGTGACTTAGACTTTATCATGTCATGCTAGGTGATGTATGACATTATGCTTAGTGATTATTGCTGTAGCATGGCTTGTTCCAAACAATTGGGATTGCTTAGTGTGCCTTGAAGGAATCATGCGTTGTTTTAGCATACAAAAGCATAGTATTGTGGTATTCTCCTATGATGCTTTGTTTAGGTTGACTTGGCACATGCTCACACCATGTTATGACTATGAACAAGTCACCATAGCCTCTATGATCATTTAGTACTTGACTCTTAGTGCCACTCTATGCTTGGATTAGTAATGTTTTGTCGCTCTACATGATTGTGGCCATTATTGCTCTCTTAGTTGGTTGTTCCCAGTCTTTTGATAGCCTCCACTTGTATGATTAAGATCTACTCATGCTCCCAACTCCCAAGAAACCAAGTTATTCCAAAGTGTGCACTATAAATTCCTATGCATGGTGTGTTACACCATTCCAAGTATATTCTTGTTTTCAGCTATCTTCCAATTAAAAAGTATTTTGTTATGTGAGAACTTAGTGATTAAATCTCTCACAAACTTGATGGCACACTTTATTTTTCTTGCCCCTAATAAACTTGAACCATTGTGTCATCTATGTTGTATATGCTTGCACTTATACGTTGGAATTAGCAAAACCGTGCTGTCACGGGGAACGCTTTCAATATTGCACTTGTACTTTGTACACATTTGATATCATGCTATTTTGTCTATGGATGTCGTCGGTGTGAAATAAAATGGGAGCTTGTAAGTCCATGGATTTATGTATTTTGTGTTAGAGAAACGCCTGGGCCGCTAGCCTAAGCCATGCCTAATCATGGTGGAAACTTGCAGTATCACCATAATGAGCAATCTGTGAAGCATTATCAATAAAAAGCTATGCAAATAGCAAATAAAAAGATCGCTGAGATGCTCATTGTCTGCTTGCCTTGTCATTTTGGTTATGGGATAGCTCCTGTACCATGTGCAAGGGGTACCCCGTTGGCGGTTCTTTATGATACACAGGTACTTACTATGACAAGAACTTACAGGTGACTAAAGTTGAGTAGCATGAGGAGCGACCCTCATATTCAAGGGACATGAGATTGCCAACTTATACTTTGTCAAGCATATACTCCATAGTTTGTTCACCTTAACCTTAATCACTTCAAGATGCTTATGATAGGGGCAATGAGGGCTGAAAGCTAACAAGTACCATGATTTTTGGAAGCTCTTTTTGAAACTTGAAATCCCTGCTTCCCTTATGAAGGGCCTTTCTTCCACTATTATATTGAGTCTCCACCTTCTACCTTTAGGCACCAGTTAAGAGAGCATAGTTGCCATTCTTAGTTCTATGTGCATTGTCCCAAAACTTATTGATTAATGCATATTTTTGTATTGCTTGTTCTTGTGCTATTTGTATCTAGTCACTCTTATGAACTCTGAAGGTGTCCTATGCATCTATTTGCTACTCCATGAGGGACAAGCTGAATGCCACTATGCCATGTTTTCTATATGTGAAACAAACAAACGTTTTTCAATGCATGTTATTCATGATCTTTGTTTGTAGCTTTTCATGTTGCATGCATAGTTACTTTGTCTTACTGTTAGAACTCCATCTTTCATGCACATATTTAGAGTTCTTTGATCCCAGCTTTCAATGCTTGCAAATGGTTTGATTTTGGTTTTGATGGTGCATGTCACCTAAAAAATTATTCTTTTTATCAGTTACCTACTCGAGGACGAGCATGAGTTAAGCTTGGGGATGCTTGATACGTCGGAAACGTATCTATAATTTTTGATGTTCCATGCTTGTTTAGTATATACTTTGCTTTGCTTTGTCCACACTTCGAGGTGCTTTTTATATGTTTTCTAGTACTAACCTATTAACAAGTTGCCACAGTGCCAGTTGCCTGTTTTCTGTTGTTTTTGGTTCCAGAAAAGCTAGTAAGGAAATATTCTCGGAATTGGACGGGACAAAAACCAAAGTCAATATTTCACCAAGGAGAACACGAAGTCCGGAGGAGAGACGGAGGGGCGCCACAGGGCGGCTGCACCCCCGAGGCGCGGGCCCACCCCTGGCCGCCTCCCAGCCTCGCCTCTTCGCCTATAAGAAGCCCCCGATGCCTTAACCCTAAGGACCCAATCAATATTCCACGAAACCATCTGTAGCCGCCGCCACCATCGTCCCTAGATCGGGGGATCTGAATCTCTTCCCGGCACCCTATCGGAGGGGAGATCATCCCGGAGGCCTTATTCTTCATCATGCCAGCCTCCGGTATGAAGCGTGAGTAGTTCCACCTTGGACTACGGGTCCATGTAATAGCTAGATGGTTGTATCTCCTTCTTTGTGCTTTCATGTCTAGATCTTGTGAGCTCCGTTTATGATTAAGATCTCATATATTTGTAATCATGCATGTTGTGTTTGCGGGGATCCGATGGATATTGAGATTACTATGTCAGATTGATTAATGGTTTTGTCTTATTTATTCTATCATGTATGTGTTGTTTGTGATCTTGCATGCTATCCGTTGTTAGTATCTATCTTGGCCAAGTAGTTGCTAGTGACTCCAAGAGGGGGTATTTATGCTCGATAGTGGGTTCATGCCTCTATTTAATCTAAGGGAAGTGACAGAAATCTCTAAGGTTGTAGATGTGCTTTTGCCACTAGGGAGAAAACAACGGTCTCTTGTTCATGGAACAAGTGGATTGTTTACCTTACACACTTTGCTTAAAGCAGTTGTCTATTGCTTGCAACTTAATACTGGAGGGGGTTCGGATGATAACCCAAAGGTGGACTTCTAGTCATAGATGCAGTTGGATGGCGGTCTATGTATCTTGTTGTATTGCCCAATCGAATCTCATAGGATCTTTATGTCTAGTATTGCATTGTCATGCCTTGCTCAGTCATGTCAATTGCCCTGCTGTAATTTGTTTACCCTGCATGTCATGTTTGTTTATCTAAGGAGAACACCTCTAGTGAACTATGGACCCCGGTCCAATCTTTACTATTGATACATCTTCCACTGTTACTGTTTACTTTCTACAAACTATCATCACCTTCCACACCATACATTTAATCCTTTGTTACAACAACCAGTGAGATTGACAACCTCACTGTTAGTTGAGTCAAAGTCTTGAGTTTGTGTTGTGCAGGTTTACACGTTGGTTGCAACACCTTTGAGACGTTTCCTTCCTCCTACTGGTTCGATAACCTCAGTTTCGTACTGAGGGAAGACTTGCTGCTATGTTGCATCACACCTTGCTCTTGGGGTTTCCCGACGAAGCGCTCCCACGTTGACGCAGCGCCATCAATCGTCTGGAAGGTCCGGCTCTTCACGGGAGGAAGTTCTGGCCAGTATTATTGAACCATATTCCACATCTGAAGAGTCGTTGGTACTATGTCGGGCGGTAATTCCGCTGCATCATCATATGTTCCAGTCAGGGCATTCTTGACCTAGAAGTTCTGCCCTTAGTTTTGGGATAGTGCAGGTGAGGGCTGATCCCAGCTCAAACATCATTCAGATGGGTGCACCCTTTTTACCAGTACTTGACTGGTAGTAGTAGTACCGATCGGATGTTCCATCCATGCCTTGGTGGAACTTCCGACAAGTACTACCAGGTCACTTCCACGGCTTTCTAGTCGTTGGATCTGGGATTGTCGGAATTTCCAGTGAACCACTGATAGTATTGGTGGGTGTTTGGAAAGAAAATGGCTCGTTTTAAAGGCCCCTTTATAAGGAGGCCTTCTTCCTTCTCCACACCTATCTCTTTGATATTTTCTCTCCTCCATTAATGCAAGAGATCCATTTCCCTAGATCTATCTCCCTAGCCACCGAAACTTCTTGATCTTTGAAAATTGGGAGAGTTGAAATAGATATACACTTTCACCAAAGGAATTTTGATTCCCCCACCCATCTATTATGAATCTTGTTATTATTGGGTTCTTGGAACCCTAGATGGAGTTGAACACTCTCGAAGCTAGTGGCATTCATTATGAAGCTTCATGAAGTTGTTTGGAGCCTCCAATTGAGTTGTGTAGATAGCCCCAAGCTTGTTGTAAAGGTTTCGGTCGTCGCCTTCAAGGTCATCGCACAGTGGAACTTGAGACTGCCTTTGTGGTGCGCTCTTGGAAGAATAGAGTGAGGCCTTTGTGGCATTTGTGGCCGTTGTGGCGACACACCCCTCCAACATAGACGTACTTCTCCTTAAAAGGAAGGAACTATAGGAATTACATGTTGAAAGAGCATTTCCTTTTCTTGAGATTTTGATGTTTGATGATAACACACCTATAAATTTAATCGTGCGCTAAGTGTATCTCAGGTCTTTTAGGTTGTGGCACAAATATTGCATTGCCCACAATTGCACTTGCCAAAGTCACCATTGCTGACCGGTAGTACCGGAAGTTGCAACCGGTACTACCGCTTGACATCGGTACTACCGCTCCCTTGTACCGGTTGCATCTGATTGAGAAGGGAAGGCCCCTTGATTCCTCAGTACCACCCGGTACCGCGGAGCGGCACTACCGCTCCAACCGGTAGTACCGCTTGTGGCAAGCGGTACTACCGCTTGGTCACGGTAGTGCCGCTCGGCTGTACCGGGTGACACTGAGGGAGGACTAGACTTTTTCATCTCGCTCAGTACCAATCGGTACCTGGGACCGGTACTACCGCCCTGACCGGTAGTACCACGTCTCATGACCGGTACTACCGCTTGGCGGTAGTACCGCAAGGTGGTTCCGGGCATGACTGAGGCTGGCTGGACCACGTGGCGCACCCCCGGTACTTGGTCCGGTACCTGACCGGTACTACCGCTTGAGTACCGATAGTACCGGTGCATTTAATGCCCAACGGGCAGATCTGCTCAGGGAGCTATAAATGCCCCTCCACCTACCTTGGGAAAAGTTGCTCGTTGCATTGAAGAACACCACTTCCATTTGAGCCACCAAATCGCCAAGATCTCTTCACTCAACCATCCAAAGTCTCTGATCTTTGGAGAATCGAAGGAGGAGCCCTTGATCTATTGCTTCACCAAGAGAGATCTTCATTTCCCCCTCATTCACTCGAGGACCCCCTTGCTCTAGTGTTTTGTTGGAAACTCTAGTTCTAGATTTGGTTCTTACAAGTTTGTCTTTGATTGTTTGACAGCTTGCTTGTATTCGAGAGCCTCCAATTAAGTTGTGGATGTGTGCCTCGAACTAGTTTTAAAGGTGCTCGCTTCCACCTTGAAGGTTGCCGATATAGTGGAAGAGGTGAATCGAACCCATCAGGGTGAGGTTCATCGGAGAACAAGGGAGGCCTTTCGTGGAGTAGGTGGTTTGATACCACCCCTCTCCAAACGTAGACGTACTTCCCCTCAAAAGGAAGGAACTACGAGAAACAAATCCTTGTGTCTCTATGTGACATGGATATGCCCTACGGGTACCCGATGTTAGCCTACCTGGTCCAGCCCGACGGAAGGCTCACTCGATGACCTGCCCGGGTCCATGACGCCTATGACGGTTCGGCTGGAACGAAGCCCATATGGACACGAAGTCCCAAGCGCACAAGACAAGGAAACCTCAAGACTAGAGTTCGAATCTAACTTGTAACCTACTCGTATCGGTACCTGAGACCTAGCCTCCCCATATATAAAGTCTAGGAGGGTCCAACGAGGAGGGCACGTACAAAATAGACAGATCTATAGATCTGGCCAACCTCTCTCTCGACTCATACTTTCGCACACGCACCTCCACGCCAGATCGAATCTGCGCACCCTGTAACCTTCGGTTCCGCCGTAATCAAGAGCAGACAAGCAGGAGTAGGGTTTTCCCTCCTGGGGCCTGAACCTGGGTAAATCTCGTGTCCCCTGGTTGCTTGTCTGTTAACCGTTCCGCGATCTCCAGCATCCCCATCTTCTCCAAAACCCAAGTCCATAACAATGGGCATTGACGAGATTAAACCTCGTCAATTGGCGCCGTCTGTGGGAACTGGGGGCGCTGATTGTGCGATCGTGACGGTCTCATCATCAGCGATCTGCGATTCGTTGGCTTCCGAGGAGCAGTACTGTTTCAATGTTTCGACCTCATCGCCATCGACAAGATCATCATCGACCTACTCGCATGCGGTCAAATCGATGTCCGTCAGCCAGCCGCAAGACTATGTCACCCCCGCAAGCTGTGGGACGGCGAGCAGCTGAACCGAGCCCAACCCGTCCACTGATTGAAGCATCTGATCCGTGAAATCAATTTTTTTAATGGCGTCTCTGTTTGCTGTCGTGAGATCCGATCTGTCTCCTTGCAATTAATGGAAGCAGCGATCGCCCCACGCGCACATCACGCGAGGCCGGACAAGATCGGCATACCATCCATCTATCTACAAGATGACCGCTGCTGCATGCAGAAATATCAGAGATATCAGATCATGTCAATAGATCAAGTCCCGATGCGTATTATTTTTGCGGGATCAAAGAAGCTATGGCCGTGGAGAAATACAACACACACATACAAACACAAAAGCAACGCAAAGACTAGGAAGGCCCATCCTAACACGTCTATGCATCAAGTCCCGAGAAGAATTTAAGTACTAGCAATTTCTACGTAGTACAAAGCAATCGTGTACAACACCATATCGGTCACAGCTAAGACATGCAACCTCGCAACGTGACCGAGGTAAGTCGGCTGACCATGCCCGTACGGTTCTTTTGCTGCCGGCTCCAGGCAAAAAAAAGTTATTCCTTGACGCGGCAGTTATGGAGACCACTGTTTGAAAACAGTCCAACGGAAGAAGACGTAACTCCGATGAGCAAAAGTCCGATTGATTCCGCCGCATTGGATTTCTCCGGTTAAATTCCATATGATTCATCTGCCGCGTCACTCGCCGCCGCGCCGACTCCCTCCAAACAAAACTCCGACGACCCGTTGTGTCAGCCGTGTCTGATCGCATTGACCTACGCCCGGGGGCTGCTCCGACTCCGCCGCGCGACCCTCCGAGTCTTCGACTCTCGCGACTCGCTGTGGTCTTCAGCTCAGGTGACTCGGGGTTCCTTCGAGTCCGGTGACCCACTGAATCTTCGGCATCGGCGACCCGCTACGATCTTTGACTGCGGTGATCCTCTACGATCTTCGGCTCCAACGACCCAGGGGCTCGGGGGCTCCCTCCGCTCCGACGACCAGCCATGGCCTTCGGTTCCAGCAACCCGCTGTGGTCTTCAACTCCCACGAGACCCGCTGTGGCCTTCGGCTGCGGTGACCCGCTGCATCCTTCGGATGTGGCGACCTGATGCGATAATCTTCGGATGAGGAACTCGCTGCCGCCATCAACCCCAGGAACTCGTCGCTGCTAAGAGTGCGGTCTACGCGTCGACTACGTCTGCCGCATGACCCGCTATCCCGTCAATTTCGCCATGACAACCAACAAAGCTAAGTTTCCCTCTATTTAGAGCTGATTTCTTTTTTAACTCGCACTCGAAACACTCGGGGGCTGCGCCCTCTTCGAGTAACCTAATGTGCCATCGGCTCCACGCACTCGAGCACCTCGAACGCGACAGCCCGAGTAGCTGATTCTGCCTGACCATCGAATCCTTAAACTCCGAGTGCCTCGGCAAGGTACTGAGATTAAGGATAATCAGGCTAGCGAAAAGGCCTAGCATACAGTGCAAAAGTGTCGACTCGATCGGCACCAGAATCTTGCTATACAAGCTGAAAGGAAAATATTCTTTACAAAATACAAGTACTTCACAATTCTTCATATTTTCTGCAGCTTACAAGGATGTCAAACGCGCCGAGCTATTCTATCGGGTCCTCCAACGGAGTCGACCAGCGCCAGTCTCATCAACAGACACCAAGACCCGAGTCGAAGCATTCCTCGGATGATCATATTAATCATCGACAAAAGCGGCGCTGGCCGCGCACCCGACAGAAGAAACGACGTCAACTTCATCCGCAATGTCGAGTCCTTCCGGCTAAAATGCTGCATCACTCTGCTACGTCGATTCTTGGCTCCTTATGTGTGAGACGCTGACTCGATGCACTTCCGGGTCAGTGGTTTCTCCTCGCATGAGTCTCCACTCGAGTCTGCGACTCGACTAGACACTCGGAGGCTACTCCTATCAGGAGCGCTGATCGTGTATCCGATGTACTTCCGGGTCAGCGGCACGCCCACGAGATTGCCGACTACAACTCCACGATACAAGACTCGAGTCTCTGCCCGAGTCTACAACTCCGCCAGACACTCGGGGGCTACTCCAAACTGGAGCGCTGATCGCGCACACAGAAGATCTTCGAGTGGCATGCTTTGATTTCTCACTCGAATCAATGATTCGACTAAGGACTCGGGGGCTACTCCTATCAGGAGCGCTGGCCGCACCCAAAAATGAACAAAACACTACGGCATTGAACTATTTCTTCGAGTCCTACGTCGAGTCTGCGACTCCACTACGGACTCGTGGGCTACTCCCATAGGGAGCGTGGATTCAAGCATCCGAAAAATTTGTGTCCTACGGACCTGAAGCTGAACAGCGGCTGAATCAAAGTCTCTGCTCGAGTCTACGACTCGAACAGACACTCGGGGGCTACTCCCATAGGGAGCACTGGTCGCGCACCCTATGAATTCTTCGACAGCGGTCCTTCGGATCGGCATGCAACATTTTTTCGGCAACTTTGCCCCATTTAACGACTAAGTGAGCAACGTCCTCCTTGGTCACCCGAAACACCTCCGCGGTGATAAACATTCGGATGTTGTATCTGCGACACAAAGATAAGACCTACATATATCATCTGATGGCCTGGTAACGCACCTGACTGCGCTCTGCTAGTAAGAATCCGTGCCAACATGCGCGATGAAAATCCCGACGGACGCGTTGGGTACATCATTTAATTTCACCGGAATTCCACTCTTGTAAGTCCTCCGCGGCCTGAGTCGAATTACGCCAGCATATGTTCCGGGTTCGAGTCGAGGGACTCAAACCTGACGAAGATCGTGTTGTTTTGTCCTAAGACAGTTAACTGACCCTGATCCGTCGGGAGAGTCAGGCACACGCATCAACAGTCCCTACACATTCTCTTGAAAGACAGAGTTGCACTCGAAGGATTTAAGAGTCCTCAGCCGAATCTACGATTCGACTGAACACTCGGGGGCTACTGACATGGATATGCCCTACGGGTACCCGATGTTAGCCTACCTGGTCCAGCCCGACGGAAGGCTCACTCGATGACCTGCCCGGGTCCATGACGCCTATGACGGTTCGGCTGGAACGAAGCCCATATGGACACGAAGTCCCAAGCGCACAAGACAAGGAAACCTCAAGACTAGAGTTCGAATCTAACTTGTAACCTACTCGTATCGGTACCTGAGACCTAGCCTCCCCATATATAAAGGCTAAGAGGGTCCAACGAGGAGGGCACGTACAGAATAGACAGTTCTACAGATCTGGCCAACCTCTCTCTCGACTCATACTTTCGCACACGCACCTCCACGCCAGATCGAATCTGCGCACCCTGTAACCTTCGGTTCCGCCGTAATCAAGAGCAAACAAGCAGGAGTAGGGTTTTCCCTCCGGGGGCCTGAACCTGGGTAAATCTCGTGTCCCCTGGTTGCTTGTCTGTTAACCGTTCCGCGATCTCCAGCATCCCCATCTTCTTCAAAACCCAAGTCCATAACAATGGGCATTGATGAGATCAAACCTCATCACCGTGTCCACCACTTTGGTTACTTCTATCCTTTACCGCACTTTACTTTACTTGTTCATGCTTAGTCTTGTGCTAGGTTGTACTCGTTTGACATATAGGTAAATTCACCTTAGTTGCATACCCTAGAGAATTTACCTTTCTTGTCAAACCCTAACTTGAAAAAAAAGAAAATTTGAAGTAGCACCTATTCACCCCCCTCTAGGTGCCCATACGATCCTTTCACATGTCCATGTCTACTCTTAGGTTACTTCGTTTCCTTACCTTTATTACTTGCAATTATCTTGTGTTCCGTATCTTTCTTGTGCTCTCTCGTATATGACTGTCACCTAGTTGAACATCTAGACAATCTACTTTCTTGTCAAGCCTATATGCTTAAAAAGAAACTAAAAAATAGTTAGTCGCCTATTCAACCCCCTCTAGTTGACCTGCCAGATCCTTTCAATTGGCATACCATGGCCCCTCACCGATAGGGGTTCCCATCTTTGTTTAGTCTTCACGATATTGAGGCAGCGACTATGTCCTAAATTCAGAATAAGGTCCTCAGAGCATCACTAGTAGTACCCTCAAACCCTCAAATAACCTTTTTTTACAATTCGCGAGCGAAAAAACTCGTAGACTAGAACCCCATAACCCTCAAACCCTCAAAAAAAAATTAAGGGTCCAACCCTCAAAACCCATCCCAACCTGTAGAAGTGAGGGTTGGAGAGGGGAAACGACCCCAACCCCTACTCCTACAATGTGAACGCGTGGGAGGGAATTTTCCCCAACCTCTCGCCCGTCCGCCAATCCCGTCGCCGGCGGACGCCACGCGCCATGGAGCCATCGCTCGCCTCCGTCCTCCCGCCCGCCTCCTCGCTCGCCCCCCGTCGTCCTACCCCCAATCCCCGCCTCCGCGATGCCCGCGCCGGCCCAGCAGCCGGCCGTCCCGTGCCGTGCGCAGGTGGCCGTGGTGGTCGCCGCCACCCACGTCAGTGCCAAGCGGCGGCATGCTGGCCAGCACGTCGCCTCTCCGCAGCCCACGGTCACCCCAGCCCCCGCCTCCTCCCTCGCCGTAGCCTCCCACCACCAAGCGCCCTCGGAAGACGTCGACGCTTGGGCCGAAGGGTGCTACGGACGCCAAGCGGGCCTTGGGAGGGACCCCGGCCGTGAAGAAGACTACCTCCTGGAAGAAGACCGCGCCCCCAATCGCCGACCCTTCGCTCGTGCACTAGGTGCTCGACGGAATGCCTGCAACGACGACGTCGTTCATGGGGCTTCTCCAAGATGCAGAGGTGGACATCGGGGCTCCTCTCGAACCCTTTGGGTTTGGTGATGACTTGGAGTAAGAGGAGGAGGAAGGGGAAGATGAGGAGGAGGCGTTCGTCGCCATTGCCCGTCCCGCCGTGCGCTCGACAAAATATAGTGAGGCCGAAGATATTCTCTTGGTTCGTGCTTGGACCGCTGTGGGGATGGATGCATGCACCGGTACCGATCAAACCGGTAAACGCTATTGCAACGCATACAGGACACCTATTGGAAGATCAAGCCGAAGACCGGTGGGTACATTGCGGAGAGGAAGAGGATATTCCGTGGTGCGTCCTCTACTCTTCGAGGTGACACTCCGATGAGCGGTGGTGGCGATGGCGGTGTGGAGGACTCCACCACCGACGCCTAGGTGGAAGTGGTCTAGGAGATGGCGCCGAGGTGCAACTTTTTGGTCATGGTGCTGATGAGAGGGGGAAGATGATGATTTTGTGATGTAAACTATTAAAGCATGCATCACTGATTTTCATTTCCTAGTTTGTTTCAAGATTGATTGTGTTTTTCTAGTGACAATTGTGATATGTTAAATGACAGTTATAAGGGTTGTGGTTGCGTCAAAGATTAGAACCCTCAAACCCAACCCTTATAACGTAATATTCCGTTATAAGGGTTGAGTTTGAGGGTTCTAATCTTTGCCCCTGTTTTTCAACCTTTAAAAGTGTAAAAAATGTCAATTCTCAACCCTTAAACATTTGAGGGTTTGAGGGTACTACTAGTGATGCTCTCACTACCCTATCCTAGCTTCGATGATGTGTCTAGCGCCGATAGAGGACGCGTGGACCGTGGAGTCGTGTGTCTAACGAATCTTTTAGGATGTAGTCATTTTTCATGTGTGTTGGTATAGTTTCTTTTCGGTCCCTTCTGATCTATGGTTTTCAATAATTATCAATGGTTGCTGCTCCGGTGCGTCGGTGCTTTGGGGCATTATACGATGACTTATTGTCTATCTACTACAACATGCTCTATGAGGACAAGGTTTGCCTGGCTACGGCGTGCCTTCGGCTTGCGCTAGTGGTTGTAATTGTCTGGTCCATTAATGTATTTTTAGTTTTTATTACTTTTAGAATATTTTGTACTGCTGTTGGCCATCGTTACTCTGCGAAATTCAAAAAATACTTCTTCTCAATAAAAAAAATTCAAAAAATACTTGGGTAAAAAAAAGCAAGTGCTGCCAACGGGCCGAAAGAATGAAAAATCTACAGCCCAATCTCCAGTCCAAACAGAACGAGCACCCGCACGCTCGCAGCACCCTCTTCCTCGGTTCCTCCTCGTCACTCCTCGTGGTCTGCCAGCCGGTTCCCAAAATCCCCCTTCCCCCACTCGCTTGTGAGCCCCAACTGCGACCAGCCTCCCGGATCAGATCCCTCCACTCTTCTCGCCGGGAGCAGAGCCCACCCGCTCGGATCCTCGCAACCTCCATGTGGGTATTCATCCTCTTCCGCGCCTTCTTCTCCTTTGCCGTTAGCTGCTCGGTAGCGTCTGAATCTCGTTCGCCTGTTTTCCTGCGACCCGTGCGTGTCCGGTATGTGTGTAGCTCTCCTTTCGATTCAAGCTAGATCGAGAGAGCTACGGATTTACGCCAGGAATCAAGCGGTTTGGGGTATGGTCTGGTTGGTCTCCGGTGGGTCACGTCTTGGAAATGATCTGGAACGGGGGTAGGATGTGTGCTGGTGGCTCTGGTCGTAGCTTAGAACTGCGACCGAGAGAAACGCGTATCTAGAATGGTGGCTTTCCGTTTGTTTGTGCAGCTTGATGTTTGCTTCCACTTGGAGAAATGGGAGCTTGGGGCTATCTTCTAATGTGTAGTGGTATGGTTGTGCTGTCCTTCTGCTGCAGCTGCATCAACTAATGGAAATGGGTATTCGGCTAGTATGTTGGCTGTTTAGTATAGATAGTAGGCTGTAAACTGGAGTGGATTGCAATGCAGGCACCATTTCTTGGGGATAATTTTGACTAGTACTATATCAGAGGGTTAAGATGTATTGGAATGACATCCTATCTAATGTGAAATTTGGTTGTCTTGGATCCTTTTCTTGTAAGGCCACTAGTATTCTTGGGTGTTTCATCTTTGGAGACCGCTTAATCTTGTAGTTTCAGTATGAAACAAGTCTAGAATGAAAGTACAGATCCCTTATTAATCACCTGACCCAAAATTCATCATTGTACCGTTTCTGCAGCTCTTCACACGTGCTATGCTATTGTGAAACCATTTTTAGCTTTAAATGGCTGGTTTGAGCATTCGTCTTTAAGGTGTAGAAAGATTAAATCAGTGATACAGTATATGAGTAACTGCACCTTCATTGTTTATCTCCTTTTAATGTGTGCTATTTCTGTTGATTAGAAGTATGCCGCTAAGATAACCATGTAGTTAGATGGATGGTTTCCCATAGGTGTGCGTAGCTTCATGTTTGCTTTCACTTGGATAATAAAGAGTTTGAGGCTATCTTCTAAGGTGTAGGGATATAGTTAAGCTGTTCAATCTGCTCCAACTTCATCAACAAACCACTATATTGCAGTTCGCACCCCATGTCTGCATGGATAATTATGAGACAAGAAGCCCTATCTGACTACATATTATAGGGTTAAGATGCCTTTAATCCCATCTTATGTGGAATTAGGAGGTTCTTTGGCCATACTCGCATAAAGACACCGCATTCTCCACTGACATGTCATCTTAAGTGATACCTTCATCTTGTATAAATCCTCTGACACAAGAGATTGTGTTCCAGGAATAGGTAGGAGAAAATAATCATCCTAGAAAGAACAAATATTTTGTGAGCTACCTGAATATGATATGTGTTCCACTCTCTGCAGTTCTTTATGAGAATTGTGTAATTATTAAGTATAAGTTGACACTTGATTTAGATGGCAGGCTTGTGGTTTCTTCTCCAAGTTATAGAAAGAATATTGCAGTGATCATGCATGCTTGCTTATAGCCTATTCTTGAGAATTTTGTTTTCCACCATTTCACCTAGTAATCACTAAAGTTGATGTTTTCCATGATGTGAACTCTCGGATGTATTTCATAGCTGAAAGGCCTATATGTTGCACCATTCCTAAATGGTTTACAAGACAGTCATGTTTCACTCTCTGAACCTTGTACTTTTCTGTTGTTTAATCTCAGGGCGGATGAGGAACCTGTTGATCCAAAGAAGTATCTTGAGGAGCGGTGCAAGCCACAGTGTGTAAAACCACTGTATGTGTATGAGGTGTGTGCTTACGTACTTTTTAGTAACACACTCTTGATTAGATGGGAGAATTTAACATGACATACTGCTACTTCTATTATTGAAGTCTTGAGAAATAGTGTTCTTGGGTTGGTATAACCATGGAACAATTCCTAGATGCTGTTTTCAGTCTGTATACACTGTGGGTAACTGACCAAGAGATTAGGCTGACCAGAGCATGTTGCCTATAATCTAATACTCCCTCCGTCCCAAAATAGATGTCTTAGATTTGTTAAAATTTGGATGAATCTATATACTAAATAGTGTCTAGATTCATTCAAATTTTGACAAATCCGAGACATCTATTTTGGGACGGAGGGAGTACATTAGATGAATTATGTACACTTATAAAACTTTGGGGGGCTTGGAATCTTGTAAACTATTTGCCATGTGAATATGCCAGTTTTGGCTGTTTGCCAGTCATTTCAAAGTTTGCCACAATATGTGCAATATCGCACTAGCTGCATCAGACTTGTTCTTGACAGTTTGTTCACTAAGTGACATTCATGTTTTTCTTGTGTTGAACTTATATTTTTCTCTTGTCTAGTTCAAACGTCACCTATGACATCAACGAAAAGTTGCACAGCTCATTTCTTCTTACTTGGTGGTTGCTGCCATGATGGATTGTTTAATTGTTCCAATGACTGTTTAATAAGTGGTTCGTAGATTGGTAGAACTGTAAGGACTCCTATAATCCTCTGTGATGCTGTTTCCAGCACACATTTATATTCGGTAACTCACCAGAACTTCTATGGGTTTCTCTGTCCAAAAATCACGAACTCCTCGCTTTAATTTTAAAGTTGAGAATCATATACATCTTCATTGCCATAGTAGTTCTGCATACTGAATTTGATTTTTCAACAGCATGCTGTTTGCTTTTATTTCAATGGTTTTATCATCCATACATGATACTCATACACGATTACTTCTCGGACTGTATGATCCACAGAAATGTGTGAAGAGAGTTGAGGCTGATGATACTGGGCACAAGCATTGCACTGGGCAATATTTTGACTATTTGTCATGCGTCGATAAGTGTGTAAGTACTTACTTTTAAGCTACAGATTAATATTTTAAAAAGAACAGCTTCAGGAAAACACTGCCAAGATAGAGACTAAACAATATGTCTGGTATATGCATCTGCAGGTAGCGTCAAAGCTCTTTCAACAGCTCAAATGATGACTGGATGCTACTTTCGATATGTGACTTGATCATCGGCCATAACCTTGTCCACTTAAAAATTTGATGTGTCGGAACTGTCATGTAATCGTGTTTCTATTTCGTGAACTTGTAATAAGAGCCACTATTTTGACACTCTTTTGCCGTGGATTTATGTGGGCAAAGCACTGATGATGTCGATTATAACTTGATGTTGATTACCTTTCTTGCACAAACCATTTATCTCAGTGTGATCATATCAAACGTGCCCCCGGTAGCATGTGGTTTGGCCAAAGATGACTATTATCTCAAAATCATTTTTTTATAAAATTGTTACTCCCTTTGGCCCATATTAATTGACTCATATTTGTTTAGATTTGGATGAATCTAGACACTATTTAGTATATAGGTTCATTCAAATTTTGACAAATTCAAGTCAATTAATATGGGTGGGAGGGAGGGAGTATGTAAATGTTTGAGTTACATTTGTGCTTGTGAAATTTCATGACAAATCACTCTTGTGGTCTGCCTGAAACAAACTGAAGTTGCTTTAACATTCTTTTTTTCTTACCATCGAATTGTTTCCTAGCTATGGTGCAAAAATGTTACAGTATAAGGATACAGATGAACAGAATGTCTAGATATCCAAAAGTTACACATTTATACGTGTTTCAAATTTAGTGTTCATGCTATACGTGCTACAGGGACTCTCGCTGCATTGCAGCACTCTTGTCTCATTGTGTTGCATTGTGACACTCTTGTCTCGTTGTGTTGCTAGACTGGATTTTTTTTACTCCCTTCGCACATATTAATTGACTTACATTTGTCTAGATTTAAATGAATCTGGACACTATTTAGTATATAAGTTCATTTAAATTTTAATAAATTTAAGTCAATTAATATAGGTAGGAGGGAGTAGAATAACTTGCTAGACTGGAAATAAAAAGCAAGGTCGAATTTCTTGACATACCAATGGATGGGATAATTTCTGCACCGAATTCGTATCAAATCCGTTTCAGAGATTCTGAATGACTCCATCGGATAAGAATATCCGAATCTGAATTTGACACCCAGACACCCATGCAATTCGAATTCGTTAGATACATCATAGAATATATTTTCTGTTCCCAATTAATTGTTGCTGTTTTTTTCTTTAAAATAAGCAAATCGAGTAGTATTCTTTCCATTTCAAAATATAAAATGTCTTAGGTTTGTGAAGAAAATGTATCTAGACTGCTTTTAGTATGTAGATTTACTCCAAATCTGAGTGAACCTACATACTAAAAATAGTCTAGATACATTTGCTTTATAAAACTAAAACATCTTATATTTTGAAACAGAGAAAGTACATGCTAAAACACGCTCACATACTTGCCTATCTGGAACCAGAGCTGCGAAAACTAATTTAGCTATTGATATTTTTCTTATAAATCCGGTCAAACTTTATATTGTTTAACTTTGGATAATAATTGTATTGAGCAGACAGAGTATCTTGGTCTTTTCAAGTCCGGTCTATTGTGTTTAACTCTGAATTTGGGTAGCAAACTTTTCGGGTTCGGTCAATTTGGGTAGCAAACGGCTTTAAGAATGATTGAGCTAATTTCGGTCTATAAAATTTGCTATCCAAATTTTTGATCGGTTATTTCTTGGTCTTTTCGTGTTTAATATGGTCTTTTTCCATTTCAGTTTTTGGTCACCTTTTTTTTTGCCTACCCTAGTCTATCTATTGCTTGCGGTAGCTTTGGCACCCTAATTTTCGATCTTTTTTTTTGGGATGGAATGTCCTGCATGTGGTGGCGTCTAGGGGCAACGTGAGGCCGACATGAACGGGGAGGCAGGGGCCAGCAAGAGGGAGGACGTTGGCGCTGGCTCCTGGCGACGACGAACTACACAGACGGGAGAGGAGAGGCCCGGGAGGAGCGAGTGGAAGCGCATCTGTTGGGGATAGATCTAGAGCTCTCGCCAGGTTGGGGATCGAGCATAGCAGGGACAAGGGTGAGGAACAGGGACTGGTAGGAGAGAGGAAGAATGGGGCAAGGGGTGGAATGCAAAAGAGTAGGGGAAGATACGACGCGCAATGGGAGGTAGAGGCTTTGATCACTAGGGTTAGGGCATCTCCAGTGGCATGACCTAGTCGGTCTGAACCTATTTGTGTGGATAGGAGGACATGTCATGCACACTCCAGTGGCATGACCCAAACGGGCCGACGCGTCCGACACGACCCATCAATCCACCAAACTTGACGCGCGAATACACTGAGCCAAACGCGTCGTGGACCAAGCGCGTCTCCTCCCTCGCTTGCATTGGGCCCGCTTGGAAGCGATCCAACGGCCTCCACGTGCCTAACGCCTACGATGGCGTTGGCCGCTGGCGTTCAGAAGGCTGACCAGAGCGGGCAACCATGGCCATCAGTACTGGTGTTGACCGTTGCGACGTGTCGCATGAACAACTGCTCTGACATTTATGTCGAAGCCGTCGGAGCCTGCCGACATTGATGGCCATGGCTTCTTATACTAACCTTGCGGCCGTCTCTTCCCCCACACCCCTGCCCGCACCATTGCCCTTCTCCTCTCGCCCTAGCCAGCGCTATGAAGATGCCGTCGTGGCTGAAGAAGACCGCCAACGACCACGAATTTGGGCTCGTCCTCAGGCCGTCGTCGAGATCGGCAGTCGCCTCCGCCTCGGCCTCCACCACATGCCAGAGCAACTCCGGTCAGACGCCATCGTAACCTTTTGCCGCTTCCACGGGTGGAAGATTTCGTGGGCCAGGTGGCGACTGTACCCGTGGAGCTTCCCGAACGACGAGAACATGACCACCGATACATGCTGGTGCATGACTATGTTCGGCTGTGGGACTAGGGGGATCCTTGCGATCACCACAACATGTCCCTCCCTAGTAGCTGGCACCTCAACATCGGTAGGGTGCAGGTGCCGCCTTTGTCGGCTGACGGGCCGATGCTGGAAGCGGAGATGCGTCACCGCATCGCACTGCTCCCTCCGGTGCTATGACACGACCTCTAGTACCATTGGAAGGACTTCGAGGCGAAGTTCCTCGCCTAGGAGCACGATGCGCGGCGGGCGAGCTCGTATCAGGGTGAGTTCTTGCTGGGGTAGGAGTACGACAACCTGCCTGCACACTACGACGATGAGGACTCTGACAACAAGGAGGAGGGTGGCAACGACGACGACATAGGCGTCGCGAAGAGGAGGGAAGGGTCGCTCCCGCTAGACTACAAGAAGAATGCGGCCGCCGCGCGCCATCGAGCTATCCAAGTAGGACGAGAACAATAAGTACACTTGGGTCGGGCTAGAGGACGTCATCCAGATCACTATGATGGTGGCGGCGCACGATGCGGAGCTGCCACCTCCATCGCCGATGCCACCTCACACGCCGCCTCATGTCGCGTGGACTAGACAGGAGGTTCCACTGCCACCGGTGTTAAGCAGCCTGCATGGCCGCAATAAGGACCCTAGACGCCACCACCGTACATCAACCTTCCGATGGACGAAGATGAGTAGCTGGCTCGATTGCCGCCAGCGGCGCAGACAACGCCTGTAGCTAGGGTTTCATTATGTTCTTTTGCACTATGTTAATTATGTTTTTGAACTAATGAAAATTGTTGAAAATAGTCTAGGCAACGGACCATTTGGGTCTGGACTGGCCTAAGGCCGAAACACAACCATTTCCTGTGTCCGTACCCAACCCAAAGGAATCATAATACACAGTTTAGATGTTCGGAATGGGTCGGTGCTGCTGGAGTTGGCCTTAGGGCATGTATATTGCTGGCCTCTTACCTCGGATGCTTAAAAGGTTGGTTACTACATGTCGCAAACGTCGGCAGCTTCCAAGCATAATCTGTAGGCTGTTTCTAGGCGTCTGGCGCTTGTGTTTTCGTTGATGCTTAAACAACTGTCAGAAACTCAACAAAACGGTCGGGATTAAGTCTAAAACGGCCGGGGTTAAATCCCTAGCGCCTCATGTAAGCACCCGCACTGTACGTGTCTTAGTGTGTGCATCACGTGCGTGTGGTGTGTGTCCGGTTTGGGCAAGGCCTGGGCTAGGTGGGCCTTGGGCCGCTGGGCTACTGGGCTGCCTGGCTGGCTGCCTTAAAAACAGTCTTGTTCTATTTATTTTTCTACTTTGTCTTAAAAAATAAAAATAGTTTTAGACAATTAAAATATAATAAAATATATAGTTTTAATTTGAATAGATGAGAGGAAGTTATGTAGGAAATAAAAAGGATTTTAGCAAAAAATATTTTTAGAGGCAAAAGTATACATAATATTACGATGATGTAAAAAATAAAATAACAAGCTCAATGGCTAATTGCGACCTAGCTCCATATCTCTGTGCGTCACATATCACTCGTTGCCCAGCTCAAGATCGAGCATCAAAGCAATGCCACCGAGCGAGATAAAAAACGGCCAGCGCTAGAGCAACATGTGTCACCAAATTCTAAAAGACGACACGCTGTGACGCCTCCTCATCTGAAAAAAATCCAATTTCCAGTGAAACTGGAGACCCAATCTTTTATCTAATTTATCTTTTGTGAAAACTATTTAACATTTATCAATGCACGGATAATGTGAATGAAACCCAACATAAACATACGGAAACAATAAATAAATAAATTAAAGGCGAAAAACAAACATAGCATGTGAGTAAATTAAGATTTCTCTTCATATTAACACTGTTTTTTCATGTCAACTAAGAATAAGAAATACAAGTCAAATAGGCGCTCCACTAAGAGCAACTTCAACCAGCACTGCAAATTCCGGCGTGCTAAAATCCATTTGCAATGAATGTTTTGCAGATTTAGAGTGCGGCACTAGCGACAGCTTCACCAGAGACGCTATTTTACAGTGCGCAGCAAGCAACGCTTCACTAGACGCTAGAAATTACAGCGTGCACGATCAGTTGGTGCTTGCCAAACACATAAAAATAGTCAAATTCAAGATATTGATGTGTAAATGAATCTAAAAACTCAATATGTCAACCAAAATAACATAGTTCAAATCAATAACATAGTTTAAAAATCAAAGGATAATTCGACATAAAAAATTCAACACAAACTTAGTTCACACAAACACATACACATCAAGCATCAACATCAACATCATCAAATTTTTTGCCATCTCCATTTTGCGCTTCTTCCCATTAGAATCTTGGACGGTGGTGTCATGAACCGTTGAATCTTCATAGCCATGTTAACTTGTATGAGGTATTGGAGCAACCATGGAGGCCATGAATCCACTCGACGGTGCTCCCATGACACCCATTGCGTCATAGCCTCCCATACCACTCATTCCTCCCATGCCTCCAACGTCACCCATCGATGCACTCATCCTGTTGGGGATATGCTATATGGGTATCATTATAGCATGTCTCCATTTCGGATAACCCGGGTGGCCCACAGTTGGTAGCAAGACCCATGACCTGCTGGGCGGCCCAGTTAGATGGATACAGAAGGGAGGCCCATGCCAGATAAAAGAAGGCTACGGAGGAGTCACCGATGTACCCGGAGCCTTGGAGTGCAAGACACGTTAGACTAGTTCTGTATTGTGTAGGACTCTGTAACATGTTCGACTAGGACTTTCCCTGTAACCCTAGGACCTGGCGACTATATAAGCCAGACCTATGGGAGTCTTTAGGGCACAAGTTAGAACAACACAACTCATATCGCGCACAGTGAACCGATCCCTGTAACTCGGCGTATTGCCATTATAGTGATTTATAGAAGGAGTAGGATCCCGCCACCGTCGTGGGATCTAAACCTGGGTAAGCTGTGTTACCTCGTATGCGTCAACCTTCCGCCTTACCCCACGTCTCTAAACACGCTCCGTGAGGACCCCTCTATGGTGTACTCGTCGGCAATACCACGACACATTCCTCCCATGCCTCCAAATCCACCCATCGGTGCACTCATCCCTCCATATCCGCCCATTCCTCCATAGCCACTCATCCCACATATGCCTCCAAAGGCACCTGGTATCCCCCATGCCTCCATATACACCCGGTATCCCTCCAATGGCATTCATGGCTCCATAGCCATCCATCGGTGCACTTATCCCTTCCATGGCATTCATGGTTCCATAGCCACCCATTGGTGCACTCATCCCTCCATTAGCCCCTTTAAAGTAGTTTTCCATCATTTTTTGGCCAACACTTCATCGCGATAAAGGGTTATGTATTCCTTTTGCTTTTCATCGAGCTTGGACATGTCCATTAAAAATAGTTTTTTATCTTCTTTAACTAGGCGTTGATGCTCTTCCATGTCCACCTTCTTCTCCTCCAATGCCACCTTCATATCCTCAGCAGCCGACATCCTCTCCTCCACCATGGCCCTCCGCGCCTCGGCCTCAACCTCTTTTCTCCTTGACAACTTCCTATCCTCGCTTGCTTCCTTTCTTGCTTGAACCATTGCCTCCATAGCTATTGCTATGTCATCATCTCCGGCCTTCTTCCCCTTCATTTTTTTGCATTCATCCTTCCATCAGGCCTTTTTGGCTTTGCAACCAAGTGAGGAGTGGATATTATCCTGACATCCTCACTTGATGCTTCATCATCAGCTAGAATTATTGCCTCCATATTTGCATTGTAGGATTTTGTTGGCACTTTTCAACACATCACGTTTCTTCCATTTTTCTTCATTCTCTAGGTCCTTGTAGCAATGGGCCAACACAAATGACTTCCCAAGAATTTTCTTGTCCTTATTGGTCTTTTTCCCCATCTTTGAACAAATTTTGGGAAATGTTGTGCTACATTGTTAACAAAAGAGAAGTAACAAGTCATGGAGAACAACAAACATATGCACATGGAAACGAAATACTATCACACTATAAAACAACTTACCCTATCCACATAATTTGTGCCACTTGGGTTCATTGTGTCAACCGCCACCAAACCACCCCCCCACTTTTGACAATCGACGTTAATGACCGCCCAATGGGAACGAAGAGAGCGGTCGGTTCTCTCATTTCCACTACTGTTGTTCTTATCAAGGTGCTTCTTCATTCTCATCCAATAGGTGTCTCTAGTTTGGTCTCTGCCAACCGTCGGATTCATGCCAATTTTGCATCATGTTCTACAAAGCAATTTGTCTTCTTCCATGGTGTAGTTAGCTGTCCTACCTTTCGCTGCTTGATTCAAACCCTCACCATGCTCATCCACTTCATACTCATCATCTTGTTGGGTGACATTTTTTTGAGACAAATAGTCATGTGAAAAAGATGAGCCAACACTCATAGTTGAGAGAAACATGTCATCATCAACAATATATTGTAAGTGAATGAACACATGTAAAAATCATCGTTTCTATTCATCTATCTCGAAACAACAACAAAGAGGCATTTTATACCTTGTGGTCATTTGACTGAGCATGTTGTGCATGCCAAAATCGGTTGCGGTCGCTGGCACCTATGGCGACGGTGGAGGGGCAGAGGCTAGAAAAATGCTGCGCTCATTGGCGCCTGCGATGGAGGCAGTGCATGCGGATAATGGACACCCCGAACAACGGTGTTATTCGCCAACTTAAGCTTCTTTTGGACACCCACCGCCGCATCAGGGCGCTTGGGGGTTGCATTCTGCGGTGTGATGCTGTCATGCGAGTTCGACTGTGGCGACACGACGTGGCCACGGATAAGCCTAGCAGTAGGGTTCCTAACGACGACGGTGCTAGGGTTTGCCGTTGGCGGTGGTGGAACTCGTCCACCGACAGCATGGGATGAGCGCGTACGACAGGATCGGAGGAGTGCCCATGAACCCGTCCATTGCCGGAATATCGCCAGCGAGCGCGCAGGGGGAAGGGGGCGATCGAGGGCGGGGACGCTAGGAAATTTCAGGTGAGTGCTTGGCTCTTCGCGTGGGAGAGAGAGCATTGTAGCGCACGGTAGCCAACGCAATAAATTCGACTCTCCGCTCGCACAAAAATATATAACGCGCCCTCTATTATGCAGCGCATGCTGAAGCGCCAAAAAATATAGTTAAACTAGCGGTTTTTACTGCATGAACGCATTATTAGTATACAATCTATGTTGAAGTTGTTATAATTATGGAAAATAATACAATTCCCCCGGGGGGATAACACGCCGCGATCCCCCGGGTCGATCGCGTGGAGTCAAACAGACTCTTGGTGGCCCCAATGCCTTATCTTCATCCCACCTTCTCTCTCTCTCGTCCTCTTCCTCATGCCATCGGGGCCTCCACAGGACGCCGCTCCTAGCGCCATGCCACTGCCCTAGCTACTGCAGGCCATAGCCGCCCTAGAGCGTCGCCACCTCTCCCCAGCAAGGCGCCGCCGCACGCCCTCCTCCCCGGCAAGGCGCTGCCACACGCCCTCCTCCCCGGCAAGGCGCCTCCGCACGCCATCTCCCTAGAAAGTCGCCGCCGCACCCAGCCTGGTTCCTCTGCCCTTCGGCAGTCTCCTCCCCCACCATGTCTTCCTCCTAGCCGCCTCCCTTCCATGGCCATGGGGCTAGGGAGCTCGGGTATTCGATGGTGACGTGGTGCGTGCGCACGGTGGCAGTGCGACCACGACGCCGGACTCCCACAGCCGTGGTCTCCGGCGATGCTACAAGTGTTGGTTAGGTTTGCTACCAACAGTCATCGGTTCTGCTACCAAGGGTGCTCTGTGTTGCTACCAACGGGTCGATGAAGCAACTGGTCACGGTTTTCGTTTGTGGATTTGCTACATGTTTTTTTTGCTACAACCGTTTTATGTTTTTTGCTATAATGACATAAATGTTTTGCTACAATGTCTTTGATGAGATCTCCGGCAAGGTCTCCGGCGAAGTTGGATTTGCTACTATAGAACATTTTTTTGCTACACCCGTTTAGTGATTTTGCTACAATAGCGCAAAATTTTTGCTACAATAGCGCAAAATTTTTGCTACAAGGTCTACGACGAGCTCTCCGAGCGAAAGTCTCCAGCGAGGTCAGATTTGCTACATTAGCACAATTTTTTTGCTAGGCGATCGCCGGTGAGGTCTCCGGTGAAATCTCCGGCGAGGTCCAGTCTATTTTTCTATTTTCTAGGTCAAACCGTTTTTTGCTATATGTAGCAAAAGCAGGACATTGGTAGCAAAATCGGGGCTTTCTATAGCAAAAGAGGGATTTTGACAAAAAAAAAGACACGTGGTTGAGTGGAGACCCGAGGGATAAAAAGCACAAATCCCCAGGAACACGTAGGGCTGCCCTATAATTATCTACCCTCCTGGTGTTAATCCAACGGACGGGCCAGATGGGTTGAAAAATACCACAGCCGACGCCGCCCCTCTGCTCGATTCATGACGTCACTCGAGCGAGGGAGAGTTCAACCGCCCGCGAGATCGAGGCCGTGGTGCCCTCCGTCCAACTCCTGGCGGCGGATGGAGAAGAAGGTGGCCGAGATGGAGAAGTCCCGCCGTGAGACGGAAGAGCCCAGCAGAGTAGCCAATATGTGCGGTGCGTCGCTGCCCTACGCCGTGATCGCCGCCTGGCTGCTGCGGCGAGCCGCCGACGAACCGCAGGCTCTCCTGTGGACCTTCGCCCACCTTCTGTGCGTCTATCTGTTCCTATGGATCGTGACGCTCTCCGAGACACTGACCATCAGCACGGTATTCTTCCGGATCTCCTACGTCGTGCTGCTGTCGTCCGCCGCCGTCGACCTGATCGGTTCCGTGAACGGGTTGGTCCTGCTGTACTCCGGCATGATCCACGCCGCCGTCATGTTGGGTTCCGCTGCCGCCGAGTACTCTCAGCGCGTCGGAATCGAACAGAGAGCCGAGGAGAACGGCATCACGTTCTCCAATTACTTCATCGGAGTTAGCATTTGGATCGGTGTGCTTCTGTTCTTCACCGTCGCCAAGACTTTTGGGTTGCTCTGCATATGGTTTGGTCTCATGGTATTAAGTGGATCCATGAGTTACGCAGTTGCATTCTATGCACGCTATCAGCCAATCCTATCGAGGTATACTAAATCTCTTGTCACCGCTCTTCAATAGTTGTTGTCATATCTCAAAATTCACAACTTAAATTTTATGGTATATATAGATGATTTATCTGAGCTGAGCATATAGAAGAATTCATAGCCATAAAATATCGGATTTGCTAGTTCTCAGGAGACTTCTTATGTCCTAGTCACCTGTCATGCCACTGGATTTACCTCGTGATTTGTGCTACGTGGGATTTACACATAAGTTTCAACTAGGTTGTAACTAGGGATTTAATGAGTTGCAACTGAAAATTTATATAAATTTTATAAGTTACAACTAGGTTCCAACTAAGAATTAACATAAATAGTAGAATAATATCAACGACTTAGACATAACAAGTTCTCAGACGACTGAGATCTAGGCACTCCCATATATGGTTATTACCCTAGGTCTCGAAATTATGGGGAGGTCCTTCATTGTATTCCACGTCGGCTAGCACACAACCTGTAGCTGCAAAATGCAACTAGGACAGTTATGTTAATCAGGTGTCCGATGATCTAAAATTTTAAGGTGATTCCACTACTTAAAATGAACCATCTTATCTCTCCGGTGAGCTTTGAAGCAGCAATTGTATGACAAATGCACGACTGTCATGCTTCAAACTGCATGGCATAGTGTTTCACAATATTCACATCCTGCAGGCAAACTGGAACATTGCAGCTTGAAAGTGTTAAATCTCAATCTACCGCCACCATGGAGGATAATGGATCTAACACGTAAGCATATCTAGAGGAGCATTCTTTTAGAAATCAAGATATACTTATTAGCTCAGGTGCCATAGAGCATCTGTTTATTCTGAGATACGAAGGCGATACAATATTCAATACTCATTCTAGTTCTAGTTTATTCCTAACAGTTTTGTCATAGTTGGTGACAGTCCATGTTTTCTTTATCCTGTGACACTCCTTGTTACAACAGGTGTACTGACGGGGGCCCGCTCAAGGATAGCTCTGTCGTCGCTGCCAGCGTGGAGGGTGGCCTCACCACCAAGGAGAAGGACATAAGCTTCCTGCTAGGCCTAGACCGGTGCCCTTCAGGGATTGAGGAGATGCTATCTGGACAAGGGCAATCATCCGAGGTGGGATCAGAAATGGTTAGGGTTGTGCAACCTGCCGGGGTGGCTGAGGAGGCCAACACCTTCTCCGTGGAGGTGGAACACATGCTCCCTTTCGGCCCATGTTCTGCTCTAGATGCGGTGGCTGAAGCGGCTATGGAGATGACCACGCCTGCTATTCTGCCTAGAGCTCCCACCAAGCGCAAGAAGAGCTCACCCAGCGCAGCACCTCATCGTAGCCGCCGCCTTGTCGTGCCTGCCAAGGCTCAACAACTCATCATGGAGAAGCTCGTGATCGTGATCGAGCCAAGAGATGCTCTCCGTCCCCCAAACTGAATCTCTCAGGGTGCTTGCGGCAACCAAGAAGAAGCCAGAGGAGGGCAGAGGCAACAGGATGGCCACGACTTAGTGAGTGGTAGCCTGATTGTTGCAGTTTGTATCCTAGTTAGGGCATATATACAATGCAAGCTGCTTAAAAGATGTACTTAGAAAATATAAACCGGTTTTTGTTTAAACTTTGTTGCTTATTTATACTAGCCACATGCATAACTAGACACACACATGTGTTTGGTTCATTCGTAGATTCCTAAAAATCTGTTGTGATCTGATAGCTGTGCGAAAGCTGAAACATATTTGGCTAAAACACCTGTCATATGTGGATTTTATAGGAAATAACTGTAACACCTCTAATACCTTAAAGGCATGTATAATGCGAGACGTTTAGATCGTGCGGAAAAAAAATTAGGCAAGTGCCGCTGTCTCTCATTGCTAAACCTGGACGCTAAATATAGTTTGTTGTTTGCGCGCTCCGTAAAGTCCGTCCCATGAAAAACAGTCGAAGCGATGATTCTTGTTTTCTCGCTGACGCTAGCTATTTTTCTACGATCGGCCGAAATCTTTGTAAAACCGTAGAAAATCTAATCCTAGCGTCGGTGCTTAGCGCTCGAACTGTACGTGCCCTAAGAGACTATATTCGTATGCGAATTTATTTTGGAACAACGATTTATACACCAATAGACACACAAGTTACCCTTTTTGTATGGAGATTTTCATTGTAATTATTTATATGCACCAAATTTGCACGCTGGAATTGAATATCTTAGACTACGAGGTGCAAACCTCAAACAGTATGCTGCAAAATATAACATCACGACTTGCTAGAAATTATAGCAACACAACTTTACTCTAGATATTACAAAACAGACCATCATATTCGTAAAAGCATTTTTTAGAAACATCTCGAAAGCAATCACCATACCATGTTTTATATACTTCCTCCGTCCCAAAATAAGTGATGTAGTTTTGTCTGGCGTCTAGATACATGCATATTTAGGCAAAGATGCGTCACTTATTTTGGGACAAGGGTGTACTACAAACTAATTGACGTTCTTGTTAGTGTTTGTACTACCTCAATATGTATGGGTACAGTATAGTATACCGTCCCTCATGTATCGCCACCAGTGGGGCTTTTCCATTGCTATATAACACATACCTGAGCCTCCTAGCGGGGGCATCGTTTTTCACCTACCCAATATGATATCAGAGCTATTCTCTTTCCCACTCTAGCCGCTGATCAATGAACCCTATGCCAAAAACCGTGCCGCCGCCGATCGCTTGATCCGCCGCCGCCCAAAAACCCCAAAACACAAAGATAAACCTGCCACCGCCGATCTCCCGATCCGCCGCCGCCCAAAACCACAATCACACAACCTGCCACTGCTAATCTTGATCTCTCTCGATCCGATCTGCTGCCGCCAAACCTACAGCCTACACTAGAAGATCTGCTGCCGCCGATCCCGATCAATCTGACCCGATCCACCGCCACCACAACAACAATAATCATGTCAACCTCCTCGTCAACCTCGCTTGGCAACACTCTCGGGAATCCACCTTCTCAAAAGCTCACCCGGATAAACTTCTTGTTCTGGAAGACCCTGGTTATCCCCGCTCTGCGTGGCGCCCAGGTTTATGGCCTCCTTGACGGATATGATGCTGCACCGACAAAGCTTCTTGGGGTTGAAGACTCTGATCACAAGAAAAATATGGTGCCCAACCCTGCCTATGACATATGGATTGCTCGTGACCAAACTATGCTAAGTTACCTCATCAACTCCCTCTCTCCGGAGATCCTTGCCCGAGTTGTGGGTCTGAACACCATCGCCACAGTCTGGGCCATCATCACAAAGATCTTATCACGGCAGTCCAAGTGCAGAATTTCCCATCTGAGGGGAGCACTCCAAGGCACAAAGAAGAATGATCTCACTTCTGTAGATTATTTTGCCAAGATGAAGAACTTTGTTTTTGAGCTTAGCGCTGCTGGAAAGGAGGTTGATGAAGATGAACTCGTTGTGTATATTCTCAATGGACTTGATGGATGATGTCGACGCACTTCTATTCTTGTAGACAGTTGTTGGGCCTCCAAGTGTAGAGGTTTGTAAAACATCAGCAAGTTTCCCTTAAGTGGATCACCCAAGATTTATCAAACTCAGGGAAGAAGTGGTCAAAGGTATTCCCTCTCAAGCAATCCTGCAATCAAGGTACAAGAAGTCTCTTGTGTCCCCAACACGCCCAATACACTTGTCAGGTGTATAGGTGCACTAGTTCGGCGAAGAGATAGTGAAATACAAGTGGTAACTGTGCTAGAAAATAGCTTCTGACTTGTTGTTGACATGGGGTAACGTGTGTGAGTGCCAGAAAATACTTTGATGGAGCTTGACGTGGAGGTAAAGACTAAAGCAAGCAAACATGCAACAGATCTAGTAGCAAACGGTGTTTCAATGCTTAGAAACAAGGCCTAGGGATCATACTTTCACTAGTAAACACTCTCTCATATAAATATCCTCTCTTCATGATACTACTCTTAACTACTCTCCGGTTGGACACTCTAATCATCGGTAGGGCTATAACAACACTCCTCAAAGTCCGCCTTCCCCAATCTAGATAACCCCACACTGTCAGCTTGAGCGCTAGATGGTTCCAACAAACACCACAATTTCATAGAGACATCCAACTCCAAATATAACTCATAAAAAATATTCAATCTAGCCAAAGTGCCACACACGGTATGCACGCTGTCACTTTCACACACGTGGGGAAAAGCATAAATCTATTAAAGCACAAAGAGTATTTATGTAGACTCAAACCTAAGTGCCACCATGGCGTGCATGCTGTCACTTTCACACACATGGGGAGAGCAGAGATCTATTGAAGCACTTGAGTAGCAAGGTAGATCTACTTGATTACAAAGCTCATGACCACAACATGATCATGCATAGAGAGAGAGATGAACACATAGCTACCGGTGGAGCCCTTAGCCTCGAGGAAGAACTACTCCCTCCTCATCATGGGAATCAGCAACGGTGATAAAGATGGCGACGGAGATCGATGGATATGGCTCCAGGGGCACTTCCCCGTCCCGGTAGGGTGCCGGAACAGAGACTTTCTGTCCCCCGAATCTCCCTTTCGGTGGCGGCGGCGTTACGAAGGTTTTCGTGGATTTCTTCTGGATTCTTTAGGGTTTTTGGGTCGGAGGCATCTTATAGGCGAAGAGGCGAGGCTGGGAGGCAGCCAGAGGAGCCACACCCTGCCTAGGCGCGGGTCCACCCTAGCCTGCACCTTGGGGGGGTGGCCCTCTAGCACCTCTCCATCTCCCCTTCTGACTTCGTGATGCCCACGGTAAAATATTGACTTTGGATTTTGTCCCATCCAATTCCGAGAATATTGATTTTCTGCCTTTCTGGAACCAAAAACAGAAGAAAACATGCAACTGGCACTGTGGCATCTTGTTAATAGGACACCTTCAAAGTTCACAAGGGTGACTAGAAACAAGTAGCACAAGAACAAGTAATATCACAATATGCATCAATCAATAAGTTTTAGGACAATGCACACATGATGGGAACTATGATCTCTTAATGGTGCCTAAAGGTAGAAGGTGGAGACTCAAATAATGGTGGAAGGAAGTCCCTTCACAAAGGGAAGCAGTGATTTCAAGTTTCAAAAAGATCTTCCAAAAATTATGGTACTTGTTAGCTTTCAGCCCTCATTGCCCCTATCATAAGCATCTTGAAGTGATTAAGGTTAAAGTGAACAAACTATGGAGTATATGCTTGACAAAGTATAAATTGGAAATCTCAAGTCCCTTGAATACGAGGGCCACACCTCACGCTACTCAACTTCAGTCACATGTAAGTTCTTGTCATTGTAAGTATATGCGTATCATAGAGAACCGCCAGCGGGGTACCCCTTGCACATGGTACAGGAGCTTTACTATCGTGGTATTGCCGACGAGTACGCCATGGAGGGGTCCTCACAGTGCGTGTTTAGAGACGTGGGGGAAGGCGGATGGTTGACGGGTACGAGGTAACACAGCTTACCCAGGTTTAGATCCCACGACGGTGGCGGAATCCTACTCCTACTATAAATCACTATAATGGAAATACGCTGAGTTACAGGGATTGATTCGCTGTGCAAGGTATGCGTTAATTGGTCTTGTGTTGTGCTCTAAAGTCTCCCATAGGCCCGACTTATATAGTCGCCAGGTCCTAGGGTTACAGGGAAAAGTCCTAGCCGGACAGGTTACAGAGTCCTGCGCTGTCTATTACTAGTCTAGCGTATCTTGCACTCCAAGGCTCCGGGTGCGTCGGTGACTCCTCCTTAGCCTTCCTTTATCCGGCATGGGCCTCCCTTCTGGATCCATCTAATTGGGCCGCCCAGCAGGCCATAGGCCTTGCTACCAACTGTGGGTCACCCAGGTTATCCGGATAGAGGACATGCTATGAGAATACCCGTATAGCATATCCCCAATAGTAGCCCCCGAAGAACTCTGAGATCTTGCACCGTCTTGCCTCTTCACGTTGAATGCTCCGTCTAGATGGATGTCGGCAAATCGTCAAGTAACATCTTGTAGTCCTCCCAAAGAACCCTGCAAGGTTTTCTCCGTCTTCAATTTGTAAGTCGGAGAATTGCTGAATCTTCTATCCTACTCTTTTGTAGCCGGATTGGATCCGTCTATGCCGGAATCTTCTGATGTGATGGTTCACCTGCTAGTGACATCTAGGGCGACGTAGACATAGGTCAGCAACGCCTCGTAACTTACACATGCAGAAAACGCAATCATGTTCGATTTTCCCGCGCGAGCGATACGAACCGTTGGCGGCGACGGTTGGCAACGTGGCAAAATTTCCGCGCACGTGCCCGCACACGTCGTCCACGCGTCAATTGTTCGATCATTCCGCACGAATCTTGATGCTGGAGGTTATTAATTTTAACGGCGATGGAAATTTTACTTTTCACCTCATTCTCCTCTGCATCATCTTATTCCTCTAGCGAGCTCCTCCTCGAGATCTCTGCGCCCAGTGTGAAAAACCCTAGCCCGTCGACCTTCCCCAGTCACCACCGCAATCCATCCATGGCCAGCAGCAGTTCTGCCCCCTCCATGTCGGTGACAGGCGATGTCGCGGCGAAGCCGGCTGTAACATCCCAAAAATCATGATTTCAAAGTTTGCATATCATTCATGCATTCATAATCATTTTAGGATCATTTTCAAATAAGATTTTAAAAAACAGAAGCTTTTGTTGTCTATTATTTTATGTAAGCAAGGAAATGGCCTTATTGCTACTCTTTAATGTGGGAACACTTGTTTTAACCAGAAAGGATTTGAACATAGATTTGATTTATATTTCCAAAGCTTGGTCAAAGTTTTTAAAACAAAATATGAATTCAAAACCATTCATAAGCCTAATATAAGTAAATAACTAAAGCATGATTTATTTCTAAAATCCAATGGGCCAAGGTATTTTTGAGTGAACAACATTGTTTTATAGTCAAATATGTGAAAGAACCACTTTACAAAAATTCAGAACAAGTTTGAATTCAAACCCATATGAAAAGCATTTGAAAATGATTTCAGAAAATCAAAATAAAAATGGAAAAGAATAAAAGAAGGCAGAATAGGCCGGCGCCACCAAACAGGCCCATCACCGAAAATAGCCCACAAGCCCACCCGGGAACCTTCCCCTCTCCTCTCTGTTTCTCTCTCTGCCCGCACGCACCCACTCGCTGACGCCCTGGACCCACTTGCCCCGTAACCCTTCGTCCCCAAATCCCGCGACGACCAGCTCGCCGCTGTGGTTTCTTCCCTATTCAAGCCCGACGAAATCACGATTGATTGCCATTGATTCACCGAATAAATCCCTCCCCCGCTCTGACTATTTAAACCTCTCCCTCTCCGCGACATTTTCCCCCACTTAGCACCACCAGAGCGCCGCCAGGCTACCAGTATTGAGCTTCACACCACCGCTGTTCCGATGAGCTCCGACGAGCTATTGCGGTGAGCACCGAGCACCCCTGTCTCTAGTTCACGCGCCTGTGATCGCCAGGTTCTTGAGCACATGTTGATGCTTGCCGTTTGTTTCCGTGTGGCCTAGGACGTCGCCTTCGTCTTCAACTGGAAGCACCCGATGATGAGACAGACTCCGGCGAGCGATTATGTTCGAGTCCGTCCAGCTCCGCCCCAACCGCGTCCACGTTGAGCATCCCCACGTCTTCGTGACCTCGGTAAGCACCAGCGCACCTCCCCTGCACCTCTGGCCTCGCCGGCGTGTCGCCGCCAGAGCCGTCGTCGCCGCCTGCGCCATTCGCGCCGCTGGTTCTTGGTCAGATGGATCTGATCCATTGGATCTAAATCCAAAGGCCTCGATTAGACCTGTTAGCGAAACTGTACAATTAGATCTGGGCCGTGAAACGTTAGTTAGATCCTATGGCCCGCGAGCGTGATCCGGCTGAACCGGTACGCACCAACCGGAAGCTGCCGCGTGGCTAGGATTTGGATTTAAAATCTGAATTTAGATCTATTAGTCATTTAAATTTGCAAAATTCATAACTTTTGATCCACACATCCAAATTTTGCAAATTTTATATCAGTGGAATCAGGAAAAAGAATCCTATCCAACCATGTACTTTTTTTAATGAATTGCTTCTGTAAAGTTAGTTGTTTTTGCAGAAACATTTGTAGGCTTATTTTGTGTATAAAAATTATATAGAAAATGTTTTAAAGGCCAAATTAAATTTATTTGGTGTATAATTGTTTTGTTTATTGTTCAGTACTATTTCACTTGTCTTGTTTGGTTTAGAAAAATCATCACATGACATTTGCATGCATTCATATATTTTTGCTTGTTTATTTGATATGTGAATTTGGTGCTATCATTTTATGTGTAGATTTTGGTGCTAGTGGTGATTGTGACTGTGAGGATTGTTGTTACTCCCCCAACTACCAAGGCAAGTGGTGCTTCATACTTTTGTCCCAATATTTTGACTTGCATTAGAAATATTTTGTATAGGGCCTGCATGATAATTTTTGCTGAGTATCTATATGTTATGCTTGGGAAATCCTAGTAGTTGTAGAATTGTTAGAATTTTCTCTAAGTTAAGATACTTGCTATTGCCATGCTTAGCCTAGATAGTAGCAACCAAGGGTGGATTATATACACATGCTATGGAAAATATTTCTAAGTCTTTGACTTATGTTTTGCTTAATAAAACAACTAAGAGAATGAAACACCTGGGTGGAATGGTGGATTGGTTTATGTTGAGTGGTTACACAAGGACCATTTCTATGGTTTACCTTCGTATCACACTTGTGGAATGCCACGCAGGAACAAAGAGATTTGAGATGCCATATGTTAAGAAGCTTCTAGTGCAGCCACATGGTATTATGGGCTCTGCCTGGATCATATAGGTTGCAATAACTTAGCCATTTGGACAGTTGGTGGTAGTGGGTGATAGGTTGGAACGCGTCCATTTGGTCTAAGGGAAGGCTTCTGAAAGGTCCTGTCTTGGTGAAAATCAAGTCTTGTGGGGAAAGTGCACCACCTCTGCAGAAGGAAGAAACTAAGTACTTAGCCGTGTCCCCGGTAATGGACAATTTGAGCATCAAGACATGGAAGCTATCAAGAATCTCCTCATCCCAATTTTCTAAGTTAAAACTTGTGGTTGAACAAGGGTGAAGGTTCACCAACTTCTATTGGTGGTTCCTTGGGACTTTTTGCCAAACAAAAAACTTAGTGTTTTCAACTTATAGGTAAAACCTATTTTGAGCAAAGCAAGCCTAAGATACACTTAGCCAAAATTCATGTAGAAGCTAGATACTATTATTCTACTAAGGTATCACTTGCCAATACTATTCCAATGTATTGACCCACTGTGGCTGTAACTTGTGATGTTGCAGGCTACTCTGATGAGGATTAGGGTTATGAGTCTACACTCAACATGCTTGCCTGTGGCACATGAAGATGAAGATTTTTATTTATATTGTTAAGTTAAACTCTTGTGCTAGCCTATGGCTATGGAGTTGTAAAAGACTATGTTATCTCTGGAATGACGTTGTAATAATGACCTTTGTTTCTGTGTACTTCATCTTAAACTGTGGATGCTAGCATTTGATCCAGGGACTAGCATTGCAATCACATGGACCTTTACCTTTATATAGGTGGGGTCTTACACCGGCGAGCTCCGTCGTCGTTCCCCCAGAGGGTCTGGTGATTCCCAGATCCGCGGTGGTCGAAGCCACTCGCGGTGACCATAACTTAGCGGCGATGGAGCTGCTCGAAGAGGAGTACGACTCCCACAAAGGCGACTGGCGCGGTTCGGATATTACGGACCGTGATATCAAGGAATTGATCATCGAGGGCTACCTCCCTGCGACGGAGGGGCTCGCCTGGCGGGCGGCGCCGACATGCGAGTGTTGGAGATATGCCCTAGAGGCAATAATAAATATGGTTATTATTATATCTTTGTGTTTATGATAAATGTTTACATTCATGCTATAATAGTATTAACAAGGAAACATTAATACTTGTGTTATTTGTAAACTAAAATAGAGTCCCTAGTAAAGCCTCTTTATAATACTAGCTTGTTGGTTAATAAATGATTGTGGTTTCCCTATCATGAACATTGAGATGTTATTTACAACACGATCATATCGTTAAGAGAATGATATGGTGGACATACTCCTATAGATAAGCGTAGCATAAAGATCAAGTCATTTTAATAGTTCAATTGCTATATGCTTTCTGATACATAGTAACCTAATTCCTTCGACCATGAGATCATGCATATCACCTTCACCGGAAGAATGCTTTGATGACATCAAACACCACACTGTAACTAGGTGGCTATAAAGGTGGCATTGAGTGTCCGGAAAGTATTGGTTGAGACACATGGATCAAGAATGGGATTTGTCCATCCATATGACGGATAGATATACTCTGGGCCCTCTCGATGAAATGTCATCCAATTAGCTTGCAAGCATGTGACTGGCTCACAAGGGATCACATATCACGGGAACGAGAAAAGAGTACTTATCAGTAACGAGGTTGAACTAGGTATGCAGAGATACCGATGATCATAACCTCGGATAAGTAAACTATCGTGAGACAAAGGGAAATTGGTATCGTATGTAAGTGGTTCATTCGATCGCAAAGTAATCGTAGAAATATGTGGGAGCCATATGAATTTCCAGATTACTCTATTGGTTATTGTTCGGAGAAGTGTCTCGATCATGTCTGCATAATTCACGAACCGTAGGGAGACACACTTAAAGATTCGACGTTGTTTGAGTAGTTATGGAATGATGAGTAAGAGACCGAATGTTGTTCGGAGTCTCGGATGGGATCCAGGATATCACGAGGAGATCCGGAATGGTCCGGAGAATAAGATTCATATAAGCAAAGTCCTGTTTCGGGGTTGAAGAATGGTTCCGGTGTTTTCATCAGGAATGTTCTAGAAGGTTCCAGAATGTCCGGCACTCCGAAGGGAAGGGTACATGAATGTGTCATAACAAGTTGGAATGATTGCATCATGTACTAGGTGTCATCGCTGAACAAAATAAAGGGTTTAATCAAATCCTAGTTTGAAAAGTCAAACGCCAATTTGAAAAGTCAAACGGCTATTTTGTGAGGTGGAGGGGAAGTAGGAAACCTACTTGTGGAGGAGTTCCCTCCCTCCACCGCCGGCCCACTTGGAGATCGAGTTGGGGAGGGACTCCCCTCCCCTGGCGCGCCCCCTCCACCTATATAAGGAGGGGCAGGGCTGCCCCTCCAAGCACACAACACCTCCACCCAAAACCCGAGCTCCTAGCCGCCGACACCGCCACCTCCTGCTGCCGCCGCCTAGGGCAAGCCGCCACCGCCTAGGCAAACCCTAGCCGCCGGCCTTGCTCCTCCTTGGTGTGTCTAAACCCTAGATCGCCGAGGCTCTCTCTCATAGTCCACCATACTCGCTCCGGCTTAAGGCGAAGCCCTGCGAGATCTCCCCTCTACTTCCGGTACCACGCCGTTGTGCTGCCGGAATCGCGAGGAGAGTGCTACAACCTCCGCTGCCTGCTGGAACAAGGGAGAGGAAGGTCTTCGTCGAGTACCGAACATGTGACCGACTGCGGAAGCGCTGCCGGAACGCAGCGCCGGAAGGATTTTCTACGTGATCTTGAGATCAGAAAGAGTACGACTACATCACCCACGAGAATCCGCTCTCGTTAAACACTTTGGAATCTTCGAGGGTGAGTTATTCCATCGACTTGTTGCTACAATCTAGTAGATAGATCTTGGCTTGTTTGTTTGTATGCGGTAGATTTTTTTTGTTTTGCATGCTACGAAACCCTACAGCGAGGTCACACCTTCTCCCCAAGCCGGAGAAAAGGTGTACCTCAAAGCACAACTGGTACTCGACGTCTCCCTGCCCATCTCCAACTTTTTCCTTGCTGTCCTCAACCAGTACCGAGTACAGCCTCAGAACCTCTCCCCCAATAACATCTTAGCGCTTAGCAACTACGCGACACTTTGCGAGGGTTATTTAGGGATTAGGCCTAGGCTAGATCTCTTCATCTATTTCTTCATCGTCAAGCGCGAAGCCGGAGCCGTCAAGGACGGGCTTAGAAATTGTGGAACCATTAGTTTTAAGATCCGGCCTGGCCGGCGGTTCCCCGACATCGTCGGCCACGAGTCTTGCAAGAACTGGCAGCGGACATACTTCTACGACCCAGATATCCCTCTGGCCGACCGAGAAGTGACGTACCCAGACTTTGTCGATGGAGCTGCCGCCGAAGCCTCGACATGGAGATCCCAGACCTCCCTTCCTTCCGACATCGACGCTTCCCACGCTATAAGGCGGATAGCGTGGTTCGTAGATATGGGTCTGAACGGATTGGACCTAGCCATGTGCTGGTTCGTCAGGCGGATCCAGCCTCTGCAGCACCGCTTGAAGTTGATGCACGAGTATACCAACGAGAGGAAGGATAGCCTCCGCATCTCCGAGGACAACTTCTCGAGCGACTCCGTCAAGCTCCGCCTCAAGGACATCGTCAAGGTGAAGGATAAGAAGCGTGGCTTCTCCATCACCTACGACATGTTCGTAGAGAGCAAGTGCCCAAAGGTACCTGTTTATTTTCCGTGTAGGACATATACTCCAGTTCTTCCGTCTAGCCGTTACCATCTCATCTAACACGGTGGTTCTTCACTTAACAGCTCAACGACATAGATGAGGATAGCATGGCTCCTCAAATCTATGATCCAAAGATGAAGGAAGTCACCGTCGTGTCCGACGACGATGCCCCGTTGGTGCAAAAGCAGAAGAGCTCCACCTCTAACGTTACGGATGGAGGCAAGAAGAAGAAGACGGAGGGTGGGGCCTCCAAGAAGACTACTGCCGCCCTGGAGGTGGAGAAAATAAAGGTTATAGGGATTCCCTTTGCCAAAGCACCCCCTCTTGTGTAAGCTTCTTTCTCTCCGACATTGTCCATTGTTTGTCTTATTTCTGTACTTATACTTTTTGTGCGTTTCAGGAAGAAAGCCACAACCAGTTTGAAGAAGACCTCCAAGACTTTGGGGGCTTCTAAAAACATTAAGGATATGTTGCATCTTGATGTTTATCCCCACGCATCTCCCGCCATCGCCCCTGTCACCCCTAGCGTCCAGCCTTCGTCCGCTCCGACAAGCTCTCAAGCCAAAGAAGCATCTGGCCCTTCCGCCATGGAAGTGGAATCAGGTGCCTCCACCGAGCTTGATGTTGTCGGCGAACAGGCGACGCAGGAAAGTGCCGCAAACCAAATGGCTGAAGCTCCGTCTAAGGATGCCATTGGTTGCGGTAAGGCGGTGGTGGTACGTGGTACGTCTGTTGAAGGCGGCACCTCCGCACCCAAGAAGACAATAGAGTTCCCGAAGATAGTATATCCGGTGCTTACGCCGGGTAGCACTGCTCTGGTTCCTGGTGCGGCGCCGACATCTCCAACGTGTGGCCTTGAGGAGCTTCTCTGGCAAGCAGAAATCTTGCAAGGAAATAGTTTGTCCTTCGGCAAGTTGCTTGTTGAGAGTGCTACAGACCTCAAGATCATCGCACTTGTAAGTTTTATTTGCCTTTTTCTTTTCATATGAGTATCCCACTGTAGCCCCCCAGGATTTAGACGGAAAATCATAGGTCTTTGCATCTAAATGCTCTAAGAGTGACTAAGCTAGAAAACTTCTCACTGTAGCCCCCAAACATATAGTTTGAATGAATCATTTCGACTATATGCTTTTAGAGTAGCATACGCATTGTTTATAAATTTCGATAATGTAGCCCCCAAGCTTCTATTTGTAACTGAATTAGTTCCGACTAGATGCTTAAAGAGAAGCTAAGAATATGACTGAGTTAAAAACTTTATATTGTAGCCCCCAAGCTTCTAGTTGTAACTGAATTAGTTCCGACTAGATGCTTAAAGAAAGAACAAACATATTGTTAAGTTAAAAACTCTCGTTGTAGCCCCCGAGCTTCTAGGTGGAAATTTTCCGGCTAGATGCTCCAAGTGTTGGGGAGGTAACCCCGGATAGGGTAAAGACGGGGAAAGACGAGAGTATAACCCCCGTCTGGTTTCCGAGTTATAGTCTAAGTCGGCCGAATCCTATAGAAGTCGGCCGAGATATGAAGGGGAGAGACCCATATATTTATGCTAAGACATTACCCGGCCGAGATATTGCGTAAGTCGGCCGGGTTAGCCTGAGTGATCTTGATGCAGGTGAAGGACGATCCGAGTTATGCGAGGAAGGACCGAATGATATGAAGCTTGTAGGAGAAGGAGAAGCCTAAAGTCAAACCCTAGCAGCAAGCTAGGGAGAATCTGAGCGGAGCCAAGCGCTAGGGACAAAGGCGCAGAGCGACAGAGAGGCAGAAGGAGGTCACGGAGGTGACAGTCCAGAAGCCCGAGGCGCACAGGAGGGGCCCTCTGGAACCTTGCCGTCATTAGGGGAGTGACAGGGAAAGGGGGGCACCGAACTACTATATTGGGACAAGCATATTCCTCGAATATGCTTGCCACGTCAGCCCTAGAGGAACCCAAGGCTCTCCTTTATAAGGAGAGGCTTGGACTCTGAAGCAAGGATCGGCTAAAGTTAGAGCCGTTAGGCTGGTAAAGTTCTTCTCTTCTCCCTGTATTCAGCTCAAGGAGCACTTGTAGCCCAAGGAAGAAGAAATAAAGATCTTTGCCTTAGTCTTCTGTGTGTAGAATCAACTACATCTTCCCTCCCCAGATCCCTCTAGCATCCATTGGCCCCATACTTTAGCCTACCCATGGCATCTGCCGTGCCACCACCACGACAGTTGGCGCCCACCGTGGGGCCAGCAGCGGTGCTAGCTGGAGTTATGATCCGTACGGGAAACTTCATCAACACGGGCGAGCGCATTGTTTCTGGCTTGGTCCAGAGATTTGGTCTCTGTGACTACGTCAGCGACAATGCGGACAGCTTCAGGGGAAGAACTCCCCCGTGTAACGGTGTCTTCATCAGCCTGGGCGGGCACAAGTTCTACGTCGGCGTCGACATCTCCGGCGTTTATCCTCACCAAGTTGTTGTTGCAGGAGAGCCACCTCTTAACACTGCGAGCCGTCCGCCCGGAGCGCATCCTGCAGGCAGCGTCGAGGTGATGGTCGCGGTCGGAGTGCAAACTGGAGTAGCAGCTGCTGGGTCGACCAGAGAACCCGCCACCGATGTACAGGGCGCACCCAGGCAGACAGCACCACCACCCACCGAGGTAATCCCGCCAGAGACCAACCCGACCGAGGTGCAGGACACCACCCCAAAGGCACCAAGAGTAAGAGGGCCACCTCTGGAAAGGCCAGAGAACATTCTTCAGGCGACCATATAAAACTTGACTACGCCTGTAGCGCCGATACTTGATCCGGCAAATGCTCAGGCAGAGTTAGAGGAAACCAGGCAAAAGGTGCTGGTAGAGGCCAAAAAGGTGTCGGCCTTGCGGGAGTCCTTAAACAGGACCCTGCGAGAATATGCCAAAGCTAATAAGCTTGACGTCACGCCCGAGCGGGTGGACGAATTAAGATTGAGGGGGAAAAACCTCATGGATGATATCAACAAAGAGCATGATGCTCATAAAGCAGAATCAGTAGATTTGGGCTTGCCGAGGTACAGTACCCCAGCAAAAAACCTAAGAGCGGCAAATGCCGCAGCATTAGAGTTGGAGGGGTTGACCGGCGAAGCCCGGCAGAAACAACAAGAAAGAGTGAACAAGCTGGTGCGCATCACGGACCAGCAAAATGAAGAAATGCTCAGGAAGGACCCGGCGAGGCCGGGGGCCTCGCGAATGGTTCACTCGGCAGGAGCAGCACCTGCCTTGTCCGTGGCAGCAGCGTCTTCACCCAGAAATAATGCACGAAGGGACAAAGCAGTAACCTCAGGAAAAAGAAACAAGCAAATTGTTCCATATGATCCGGCAATGGCCGGGAAGGCAAATGAGAATAGAGGCAATGCAAGCCGAGGTAACAGTGGGGAGAGGAACCCCGGCCGTATTGAGAAAGACGGCGGAAGCCGAGGCAATGGAGATCTCGGCAGAAGAGAACCCGGAAGAGGCAATCATGAGAACAATACCCGGGTCGAAGTAAGGAGAGAACTGCCACTCAACCCGCAACCGAGGCATGAACCCCGGCAGGAAAGAGAAACGAGGCCAGCTCGCCACAATCAAATTAATGAAAGATACAATGATGGTTATTCCGAGATGGAATATGCGATCCATGGCGGAAACAACCACTATGGAATACAAGACAGAGTTCTGTACAGAGATTTGCCATCAAATGATGCAAGAGTGAAGCTGGACTGGCTATACAGGTCCGAGTTGTTGGAAGAACAGGGTCCACCAGGGCCGACATGCTTTGGACCACGGATCATGGGCGAACCACCTGTGCTGAACTTTCAGCTGGCAAGGGGCACGAAAACATATAATGGGAGTACCAAACCACAAGACTGGTTGATTGACTATGCCACTGCTGTGAAAATAGCGGGTGGAAACTTACGATGGGCAGTACGGTACGTCCCACAAATGCTGGAAGGACCAACTAGGGTGTGGCTGAATAATCTACCAGCGGGCAGTATCAACTGTTGGATGGATTTTGAGGAAATGTTTGTCAGCAACTTCACCAGCACATACAAGAGGCCAAACAGGCCACAACAGTTAGCCATGTGCAAGCAGAGGCCGAATGAAACTGATAGAGAGTTTTTAACTCGGTGGTGCAACCTGAGAAACTCATGTGAAGGAGTTATAGAATCGCAAGCAATATCTTGGTTCGCGCAAGGATGCCGTTATGGCAGCGTATTATGGCAACGTCTGCAAAGAGATATGCCGACCACACTGGCAGAAACTATCAGAATAGCGGACTCCTACGCATTAGGAGACCCAACGCAACCAGAATTAATGTCGGCGGATCATCGCGAGCAACAGGACCATTATGCAAGAGATTTGGCCGGGTCATCCAGGCGGAGTGATTTCAGAGGAAGAAGAGAGGAAAGGCTGGATTATAGATATAATTCGGCCCAAGTGGCGGCAGTAGCGCAAGATCCGCCGAGTCACGGAGCAACTCAACGGCAGAAGAATGGTCCTCAGCAGTGGACACCAAGGAATGAAGGAAAAAGGCAGTGGACCCCAGAACAAAAGAAACAGTGGCAAGAGAGGCCAAAGTACACGTTCGAATCTATGTTAGATCAGCCGTGCAAATTTCACACGTCAAACCCGTCCAGGCCAGCCAACCATACGACCCGCCAATGTGCATGGATGAAAAATGCAATGGGGAACCCCGCAGGTATTCAGGCACCCCATCAAGTACATCAGCAGCATCAACCATAGTTGACTGGAGCAAATGCACAGCAACTGATGTTGCCGCCCCCTCCCCCGAGGTACGATAACTCGGATCGGAGAGACGCGGTACATCAAGTGATGAACCAAGTCCAGGATGGAAGGACAAATCCGGCGAATACTGGACGCAATGATTACAGAGAACATCATCAGACGTATTGCGTGTTCACAACGGAACAACAAGACAAACAAAGTGTGCAACGCCGGCATATGGAAGTAAATGCAGTTATGTCGGCAGTACCAAGATATGTGCCTTGGTCGGATCAGGAAGTAACTTGGAGCATAAAGGATCATCCCAAGATAATGCCGAATCCCGGATCATATGCACTCGTGTTGGATCCGAAGTTTGTTGGACCGAGCATCAATGTGAAATTCTCAAAAGTACTCATTGACAATGGAAGCAGTATCAACATCATGTACAAAGATACCATGCATAAACTCGGAATATCGCAGAACATGTTGCAATCCACGAGGACCACTTTCCATGGGATAGTGCCAGGGCTTTCATGTGAACCCATTGGTAAGGTCCGAGTGGATGTGTTATTCGGCACAAGAGATAACTGCAGAGCAGAAAACTTAGAGTTTGAGGTGGTGGATCTAGAGAGTTGTTATCATGCTTTACTCGGACGGCCAGCGTTGGCCAAATTCATGGGCAGCTGTCATGTAAGTTATCTGAAAATGAAGCTACCCGGACCACAAGGAGTGATAACAGTTGCAGGGGATTACAAGAAGTCAATGGAGTGTGCTTCAGCCGGGTCAAATTTGGCTGAATCATTGGTTATAGCAAGAGAAAAAAGAAGGATTTAGGAGGTAGCAGCCCTCGCTCAGTCGGCACAGCTGAACATGTCGGCACTAGCCAACCCGCATGGCAGTGTCTCTTTTCAGCCGACTAAAGAAACGAAGAAGTTTCAGATAGATGAGCAATTCCCGGAGCGTACTGTTACTATTGGTGCAGGCCTAGACGCCAAATAGGAAAGCGAGCTCACCAACTTCCTCCGTGAGAATCGGGACATATTTGCATGGTCAACTCAGGATCTGCAAGGTGTTCCGAGGGAGTTGGCTGAGCACTCTTTGAATGTAAGGCCAGGAGCAAGGCCGGTGAAGCAACCTCTCCGCCGCTTCGCCGAAGACAGGAGAAAAATAATAGGGTATGAAATAGCTCGGCTCCTCGCAGCCGGGTTCATCATGGAGGTGCTGTATCCGGATTGGTTGTCGAATCCGGTGCTAGTAGAAAAGAAGAAAGATGATCCCAATGTAGCCATTGTATGGCGAATGTGTATCGATTACACGAACCTAAACAAGGCGTGTCCAAAAGATCCTTTTCCATTACCTAGAATAGAACAAGTCATTGATTCGACCGCTGGTTGTGAGTTATTGTCATTTGTAGACGCGTATTCTGGTTTCCACCAGATACCGTTAAATCCGGCCGATCAAATAAAGACTGCGTTTATTACCCCGTACGGGGCTTATTGCTATCGCACAATGCCATTCGGCCTGCGAAATGCAGGAGCAACATATCAGAGATGCATGCAAAAATGTCTACATGATCAGATAGGAAAAAATGTACAAGTATATGTAGATGACGTGGTCATCAAAACCAAGGAGATCAAAACGTTACTGGAAGATATACGGCAGACTTTCGCGAACCTGAGAAGGTTCCGAATGAAGCTTAATCCGGAAAAATGCACGTTTGGCGTGCCGGCAGGAAAATTACTCGGTTTTCTTGTATCTAGCCGAGGTATAGAGGCCAACCCAACAAAGATAAAGGCAGTAGAAAGAATGGAATTGCCAAGATGCTTAAACGATGTACAAAAATTCACGGGTTGCCTAGCTTCGCTCAGCCGGTTTGTATGTCGGCTGGGAGAGAAGGCGCTACCACTCTATCAGCTGATGAAGAAATCAGATAAATTCGTTTGGACTCCACAAGCGGACAACGCATTTCATGAGTTGAAAAAGATGTTGGTCACAGCACCCATTTTGGCTTCTCCATTATCAAAAGAGCCTATGTTACTTTATGTAGCGGCTACCAACAGAGTAGTGAATGCTGTAGTCGTAGTAGAACGACTTGAAGATGATAAGTCGGTACAGAGGCCGGTGTATTATTTAAGTGAGGTGTTATCCACTTCAAAGCAGAATTACCCACATTATCAGAAGATGGCTTATGGAGTGTATATGTCGGCAAAAAAGCTTAAACATTACTTCGAAGAGCATCCAATCAAAGTGATCTGTGAAGCACCCATAGCCGACATATTGAGCAACAAAGATGCAAGTGGCCGAATAGCAAAATGGGCAATCGAGTTGTCACCATACGCTCCACAATTTGATAGGAGAGATGCAATCAAATCTCAAGCGGTCGCCGACTTCTTCGTAGACTGGGCCGAGGTGCAGTATGAGCCACCATTGCCAGACCCAAATTATTGGACGATGCATTTCGATGGTTCCAAACTAAGGAATGGTTTGGGGGCAGGAATAGTGTTAACCTCGCCTAAAAGAGATCAGCTGAAGTATGTGCTACAAATACATTTTGCCGCATCCAACAACGTAGCCGAATATGAAGCACTGGTCCATGGATTGAAAGTAGCAAAAGAGATTGGCATACGCCGAATCTTATGCTATGGGGACTCGGATCTAGTAGTACAACAAGTCTCTGGCAATTGGGATGCATTAGATGCTAATATGGCTTTATACAGATTTCATGTGCAAAAGATCAGTGGATACTTTGAAGGATGTGAATTTCACCACATACCTCGGGCAGAAAATGATGCCGCAGACACGTTGTCAAAACTAGGATCAACCCGGCAGTCAATTCCCCCGGGTATTGCCCTGGAACACCTCAGGAAACCGTCAATAATCCCATCACCAGAATCCGAATCTATCTTTATTCCGGCAAATTCAGCAGAAGATAATGCGCCGATGGAAGTAGACCAGCAATATGACTCGGCACCCCCCAAGAGGAGGACAGTAGAAGTAAGCACAATCACGGAGAAAGCCGAGGTAGGTATGTCGGCAGAAAACATGGAAATAGACAGTGAGATCACACCAGAAAAAGTCACACCGCTATGGGCGCAACCCATATTCTCTTACCTTAAAGACTCGATGTTGCCAAACAATGAAGTATTAGCAAGACAAATTGTAAGGAGAGCAAAAGCTTATACAATCATAAACAATGAGCTATATAAAAGAAGCGTCACAAGCGTATTGCAAAAGTGTGTGAGTTCGGCAGAAGGCCAGGAGATCCTCCTAGATATACATCAAGGAGAATGTGGGCACCATGCCTCATCTCGTGCCTTGGTAGCCAAAGCATTCAGGCATGGATTTTATTGGCCGACGGCATTGAAAGAAGCCAAAGAGTTAGTTGAAAAATGCAATGGGTGTCAGCGATATGCAACCAAAATACATATGCCATAGGCCGAGTTGAAAACAATACCCATCACTTGGCCATTTTCTGTGTGGGGTTTAGATATGGTGGGACCATTTAAGCCGGCCCGAGGGGGAATGACCCACATATTGGTTATGGTGGACAAGTTCACAAAATGCATTGAAGTGAAACCAATAAAAAATGCGATGGGCCCACAACAGTGAAATTTCTCAAAGATATTATTTTAAGATATGGGTATCCGCACAGTATTATTACAGATAATGGCACAAACTTTGCAGAAGGAGCCTTCGCCAGATTTTGCAGAGAGAAACACATAAGACTAGATGTTGCCTCTGTGGCTCACCCAGCATCTAATGGGCAAGTGGAAAGGTCTAATGGACTAGTATTGTCAGGAATAAAACCACGACTTGTCGAACCACTGCAAAGGTCGGCAGGATGTTGGATTGAGGAACTCCCAGCCGTATTATGGAGCCTCAGGACTACTCCGAATAGATCAACAGGTTATACACCATTCTTTCTGGTATACGGGGCAGAGGCCGTGCTTCCAGCCGACATAATACATGACTCGCCAAGAGTTACTCAGTATACAACCTCAGAGGTAAACGAAATAGCTCGGCAAGATACTGTAGACCTGCTAGAAGAAGCCAGAGAACTGGCACTATCACGATCAGCTATTTATCAGCAGAACTTGCGACGATATCATAGCAAGAAGGTGAATCCAAGGGTATTCAAAGAAGGAGATTTAGTCCTCCGACTGGTGCAACGCACGGCCGGCATGCACAAGCTGTCACCTCCATGGGAGGGACCATTCATCGTGAGCAAAGCATTGCATAACGATGCCTATTACCTAATCGACGCTCAATCCCCAGGAAGGAACAAGGCAGACAAAGCTGGCGAAGAAATGAAGCGGCCATGGAATGTAGCTTTGCTTCGTCCATTTTACTCATAGCATAGTATCTCAAGGTCAAGAACCAATGATGTATTAAACCTCGGCATCCAGAGCAGGGACTCGGGGACTGCTATATGTTATTTCAATTTCATGTTATGTATTTGAACCTCGGCACCCAGAGCAGTGACTCGGGGACTGCCATATGTTATTTCAATTTCATGTTATGTATTTGAACCTCGGCACCCAGAGCAGTGACTCGGGGACTACCGTATGTTATTTCAATGTCATCTTATGTATTAAACCTCGGCATCCAGAGCAGTGACTCGGGGACTGCCGTGTGTTGTTCCAATTTCATCTTATGCATTAAACCTCGGCATCCAGAGCAATGACTCGGGGACTGCCGTATGTTATTTCAATGTCATCTTATGTATTAAACCTCGGCATCCAGAGCGATGACTCGGGGACTGCCGTATGATTTCATATTATGTATTTGAACCTCGGCATCCAAAGCAGCGACTCGGGGACTGCCATATGCTGCCCCAGTTTTATGTTGAGCACCACCCTGAGCAGCGCCTCGGCATTGGTCTTATATTATTTCTGAAATTTGGTTTACATACTGGAATTCGGCGCGATAGGCAGTGATTCGGGGACTGCCATATATTGTTCCAAAGTAGTAGTCAACCTTTGATACAAGAAAGGTATCACACTTCAACACTCAGAATCAGAGCAGATCAATCTTATATGATATTCGAAGCTCACACCTAGACTACTCGGCTAAACCACGAGAATACAAAGACAAGGATACATCCTAAAATCAGGAAATCTCAGGTCATCAAAGCAAGAATTCGGACGAAAACCCACTTAAACAAAATTATAACAACTACAAACATATATGTCGCAGCAGTACACGGCAAAAGAAATTCAGGTCATACAGAGAACGGACAAATGTTTCGCGTACATCATACGCCCGGCATGCCAGGGATAAGGGATAACTTAAGAGGCAGCAACTTGGTCAGGCGCTGGACACTCCGACGTAGGAGGAACTTCGAGCGAGGTTGCCTCGCCCTCCATAGACCCAGGTGCAACTTCAGCGGAAGCCCGAGGCTTCTCGGGAGCATCAGTTTGTGCAGTTGAATGCCCAGTACCTTTGGAGGAGGACCGCGCATCGCCGTCACTGTCTGAGCTTGAACTGGAGCTACCAGATGTGGCCGAGTCATCCTCACCCTCCCCTTGCTCAGCTGAATTGTTATCCGAGGCATCCTCAACTACGACCTCATCGTCCGGGTTTGGAAGGAAACTCGGACCTTCATTCCAGGTATGCACATCGGCATACTCAACAAGCTGGAAGGCGCGAGCTTGCCGAAGAGCAACAAAGGTGGGGTCCTCAACCCAACGGGAACCAGTGCGCAAATTTCTCAGGATATCAAGAGAAATGTCTTCATACCACGACATGATAACAGTAAGGGCCATATCAGCGCCAGCGCGACCGGCTGATTCCCTCCAGAGACTTAGTTGCTTCTCAGATGCCATCAGTCTTTTCACCAGTAATTCGACCTCATTGATATCAGGAGTCCCAGAAGTGTTCGGCCAGAGAACATGGTAAGCTCGAATAGCTTCCTTCACCAAATCCCGGCCCATAATCTTCATTGGACCAACTGCAGCACCAACAGCAACCAGGAAATCCTCCATCGAATACTCCGAGTCAGCGGCAACAGGGACACCTCGGCGCACACGAGCTGCAAGAACCGCTTTAGAACTCATGGGCTTAGCTTCGGGAAAATGATCTGCGCAAAACACGAATGTGTCAGGTGGCAGCAGGAACAAAGAGAAAAATATAATTCGGCCGTGCTAAGAAGCTTACGATGAATATAACTCATCATTATCTGAAGGTCTTTGGCCCAATCGATCTTGTTCTTCTCAAAGCGAGCGATTTCCTCGCTCATTCCATGAGTTTTCAGTTCGGCAGCCTCGAGGAGTTCTTTATTCTTCTGCAGCTCCAAAGCTAGCCGATTCTTCTCCTCAGAGAATTCCTGATCAACCTTTTCTAGTTCGGATTTCTGTGAGAGCTTAAGGGCATCCACCTCAGCCCGCAGGCGAGCTATTTCATCATCTTTTTCTTGTAGCTGTGCCGAATGAGTAGCGCTTTGTTCTAAAAAATGCAGCATCACGTCAGGGATGGGCGTGCAATCTTGGTGAGATGCTGCAAAGGTTTGCAACTCGGCTTTACCAAAGCCAAACGAAATAAAAAAAGCTTAGCACACATGTTAAAGGGGAAAAGGTGTAAGATAAAAGGGAAACTAACCTTCCAAGCTCTTGACTTTCTTCTCAAGACGAATGTTGAGGTTATTGATATTACCTGTTCACCAAAAAAGTGAGACGGCATCTCGCGGACAAATCAATAAGAACGTCGAGAATAACGAAAAGGAACTATCGACTTACCAACCTTTTTTACCACAGGAAGGATTTTCTCATACTTTTCTTCCAGTTTGCGGTGCGAAAAAAGCAACCTCTGAATTTCGGCAGTCCGCCGGTCATGTGCAACCTGAACAATGGAGCAAAGCGATAAATGAATATTCAAAGCTAAACCAGATCCGAGTCAAGCAAAACTTAACCCGGATCTAGGTGGCTGGATATTCGAAGCTAAACTAGATCTGAGTCAAGCAAAACTTAACTCGGATCTAGGTGGCTGAATATTCGAAGCTAAACGAGATCCGAGTCAAGCAAAACTTAACCCGGATCTAGGTGGCTGGATATTCGAAGCTAAACCAGATCCGAGTCAAGCAAAACTTAACTCGGATCTAGGTGGCTGGATATTCGAAGCTAAACCAGATCCGAGTCAAGCAAAACTTAACTCGGATCTAGGTGGCTAGATATTCGAAGCTAAACCAGATCCGAGTCAAGCAAAACTTAACTCGGATCTAGGTGGCTGGATATTCGAAGCTAAAATAGATCCGAGTCAAGTGAGACTAAAACCAAATATAGGTGGCTGAATATTTCAAGATCAACTAAAACGAAAGTCAAGCAAACTATAAGACAAATCTAGTCGGATATAAATTCGAACCCTAGAGATAAAGTTAGATTAAGTAAAGCATTATTAAACTTCCAATCATATAACAAGTTATTTCCTTGCAAGTTTCGGGGACTAGAGCATATAGTAACATCTGGAGAACTAATCTAAACTCCGCAAAACAACAATTACCTCATTCATCTTGTTAGTGTCAAGGATGAACTTGGCATCTTGATCGAAACGGCCGCTGATGTCGGAAAGCTGAAAGGGCTGACTGATTGGATTACCCTCAAACTAATCAGCAGCATTCCAATTATTGGCATACTCCACCAGCGAGCCGAGGTTGTTCCCACTAGCCGTCAGAGTTAAGACTTTACCCCGAACATGTTGTGTAACCACTGCGGCCGCAGGGCTTTTATGAAGAGCAAGTTGGGTGCTGGCAGCTGAGGTAACGGAGGCTTTGGTAGGCGCAGTTCCTTTGCGCAGCACGTCGGCAATACTCGGCTGAGAAGAGCCAACAAGACCTTTCTGGGAAGAGGAGGCCTTGGTGGCAACAGTTTTTCTTGCCTTAGAAGAGGCATCAGCAGGAGCCGATACCTCGGTAATGGGAACGGTGTCTTTAGGAGCAGCAGGAGTCACGGTCGCAGAAGGCGCCGAGATAACGACCTCTTCAGCCGGGGCTGGAGTTGCTGGAGAGACTGCTGGGGCAGATAGAGGCTCAATAGAGGCGCTCGGACCCACAAAGGGGGCAACGGGTTCGACGGAAATCTCGGAGGGCCGAGTGGAATCGATATCGACAAAAGGAGTTTCAGGCACGTCGCGACGAGGGGGCGACTGATTCGGAGCTGAAGGAGAGGCAACACGAGCAGGACTGGGAATCCTAGTATCTTCAACGGGCGGAGGAGACGGCTGCCGAATCGGGCGGCTAGTCATGCTAGGACCGCCGGGCTTAACAGAAAGCGGAGCACTGCGAAAATAAGAAAGAAAAAAGGGTGTCAGGATGAAAAACAGAAAGAGAGAAACAAGAAATACGAGCAAAAGGAACTTACCCTGCGACCCCAGGCATGGTCTTGCGCCTGGGAGGATTCGGAGCAGATTTCTTCATTCGTTTCTTAGGGGCCGCCTCTGAGGCACTAGCAGGAGCCCCGCGTTTCCCCGAGGTAACAGGGGGTCGGGAAGCAATAGGCTCAGTGTCTTGAACCTGACTGGCCGGATTAGCTGGGAAAGTAGAAGCCAGAAATGCATAAGAAATAGGCATTGCGGCAACTACCTCAAGAACTTGGACCTCGTCCGAATCACCTTCCTCCTCGTGGGCCGAGGTCTTGCCACGAGCTCGAGCCGGGGCAGGATCCGACTTAGGGACGAACTCTTCCGAGTCCGGCTCACCAGTATCCGGGGTGCTCCGGTCCGCAGGCCACGGAAGCAACAAAACTTCGGCATCCTCATTCTTCTGCTCTGCGAACCTCTGCAAGACAAGAAAAAAGAAAATTAGCGAAAACCGTTACGAAAGCAATTGGATAGCAAAGCGTTATTGGTTAAGCTTACTTCGGGAGGCGGACGATCGCGGGTGAACGGTTTCAATCCCCAAGCCCAATCCTCAGGCATCTCTGTCTTGAAGATAGCTCGGACACGCTTATAGATAAGATAGTTGTCCAGCTCCACGGTCGAGACTCGGTTAGGGTCAAGAGGACCGCTCATGTAGCACAATTTGTGAGTCCGCTTCTGGAATGGGCAGATTCGGCTACTAATAAAGGTAGCCATCAGATCTTCGCCGCATAACCCGGCATGGATCATCTCTTTGAGCCGAATCTCAAAGGCCTCGGCCAAGGCGTGACTCTTCCTCGGATTATAAGTCCAATTCACCTTAGAAGGCGGACCAATGGAGAAGGCAGGGAGCCGAATCTTGTCCTCCGTCCCTCTGTTCTTGACGTAAAAGAAGGATTTGTGCCACTTCTTGCACGACTCTAACCCGGTGACACGAGGAAATACGGACTTCCTCCGAGGTGTAATGGACGCTGCCCCACATTGGGTAAGCAGTTTTTCGGAAGGGTGCAGAGACTTGTCAGGGACTACATTAGAGCGAATCTGGAAGAACTTCGACCAGACGTGCACGGACGGCCATAGGCCGAAGTATCCCTCCGAGGCGGAGATAAAAGCAGAAAGAGAAGTGATGGCATTTGCAGGAAGATGATGCGGCTGAAGGCCGAAGTAGTCGAGAAACTCTCTAGCAAAATCGCTGAGAGGGAGACCAAAGTCGCGCGAGAAATGTGACATAAAAACTACGTACTCGCCCTCCCTAATATCCGGAGAGGACTCGCTGCCGGGTAAGCGACAGGAGACCTCGGCAGGAATCCTCCGAGTTCGGATAAGCCACTCGATCTCGCGGTGTGTAACGGAGGAGCCTTGCCACGAGCCTCGCTCGGGCCCAGAGCCAGCATCGTCATCCTCTACCAGGGCACCGCTAAAGGAGCTAGACATGGGTTCGCCGGAAAGATCGACGGAGGAAGAGCTGGCGGCGGAGGAAAGTTTAGAGCTACGAGGCCCCGTCGTGATTTTGCACAGGAACGGCGGTGGGGGAGCAGAGGAACCGCCGCACGAATACAAGATCGAAACAGAGAAATCTAGGATAAAACCTAGGCAGTGCGGCCGGAAAGAACTCACCGGCGATAGCGCCGGAGCTGGGGAACGCGGACGAGGCGGACGGAACAACACGACGGAGTCCTCACCGTCGGAAGTTCTGATGAGCGCGCGGCGGCGGAGCTGCGAGAGGGCGCGGAAGCGAGAGCAAGAAGAAGGGCGTAGGTGAACGAAAAGGGGAAAAGTGAATTCCCAGACGCCGCGCCCCTCTTTATAATCGAGCCACAAGCGAGGTAGTGGGATCGTGGGTGCGGCGGTTGACTGTGTAGATCGTGGGTGCGGCACAAACGCACGTCATTAAGAGGAACCACACCAAGGGCCACACAATAGCGAAGAAGGTCGCGATCCCCAAGGGAAGCGGCACACGAGGCGTCGCAGCGCCGGCGCGACAGGCACTGTGTTAACTGTGGCCTGTCAGTAAGTACTGTAGAGGAACAAAAAACTAGAGGAACAATGATGGGGGTGACACGTAGGACAAGGCGTACAAGAGAAGGAATGTGGGTACCTCGAGCGAGGGAGAGATAACTCGGAAACAATACAGAAAGAATGTGATGAAACTGATACGGCCCGGCCGAGGTTATCGGCGGGGCCACACCAGCTTCGGAGACTAATGTTGGGGAGGTAACCCTGGATAGGGTAAAGACGGGGAAAGACGAGAGTATAACCCCCGTCTGGTTTCCGAGTTACAGTCTAAGTCGGCCGAATCCTATAGAAGTCGGCCGAGATATGAAGGGGAGAGACCCATATATTTATGCTAAGACATTACCCGGCCGAGATATTGCGTAAGTCGGCCGGGTTAGCCTGAGTGATCTTGATGCAGGTGAAGGACGATCCGAGTTATGCGAGGAAGGACCGAATGATATGAAGCTTGCAGGAGAAGGAGAAGCCTAAAGTCAAACCCTAGCAGCAAGCTAGGGAGAATCTGAGCGGAGCCAAGCGCTAGGGACAAAGGCGCAGAGCGACAGAGAGGCAGAAGGAGGTCACGGAGGTGACAGTCCAGAAGCCCGAGGCGCACAGGAGGGGCCCTCTGGAACCTTGCCGTCATTAGGGGAGCGACAGGGAAAGGGGGGCACCGAACTACTATATTGGGACAAGCATATTCCTCGAATATGCTTGCCACGTCAGCCCTAGAGGAACCCAAGGCTCTCCTTTATAAGGAGAGGCTTGGACTCTGAAGCAAGGATCGACTAAAGTTAGAGCCGTTAGGCTGGTAAAGTTCTTCTCTTCTCCCTGTATTCAGCTCAAGGAGCACTTGTAGCCCAAGGAAGAAGAAATAAAGATCTTTGCCTTAGTCTTCTGTGTGTAGAATCAACTACATCTTCCCTCCCCAGATCCCTCTAGCATCCATTGGCCCCATACTTTAGCCTACCCATGGCATCTGCCGTGCCACCACCACGACACCAAGTAGACCAAACAACATATAACTTTATTCTTTCCATAGAATGAGAATGCTCGGAGGGGTGTCGCCAACGACAAGTACCAGAAGATGCACGCGGACTTGGAAGCTGAAAAGGGTAAAACTGCCTTCTTGAAGGAACATATCATCAAGAGCAAGCGTCTGTTTTCCTTTCTTTTTCGTATACCAGCTTTGGTCTTGTGCCAACATTCTCCGAGTACTTACTATGTACTGTTCTTTCTCCGACTTGCAGAAACCATTTCCAAGGCTAAGGATATTGTCGAACAATCCAAGCACATTCAGTAGCTGGATAGCGAAAACAAGATCCTTAAGCAGGAGAGGAAGGACATGCTGAAGATGCATGAAGACTCAATGAAAGCCCTGCAAGACTCCGCCAGTGAGGAGATGAACCGCTTGAAGGAGGAAATCGCGATCTTAAAAGATCAGAAGAAAGCTACTGTTGAGCAAAATCAACGCCATCATGAATCGTACAAGATCCTCCGACAAGAACGGGACTCCATGGCGGAGACTCTCCAGCAAGTTGAGATAAGCATCTTCAGTAAGTGATTCTCCGTCTTGGATTTCTGTAAGCTGAATACTATGAATTTTTGAACTCATGCGCTCCTTTCTCGGAAATTTGCAGCTCCTATGGGTTTAACCCGGTCGCCTCCTCCGCCAAAGTAATGTATGGTCCTTTCCGGCAACTTTATCAACACCACCATCAAGCAGGCCAAGGAGATAGCCAAACCCCTCCAGATTAATATCAAGGCATCAGACTCTGTGGCGCAGTTCTCGGAGATCCTGCGCCGATCCCCTGAGCATATCTCAAGCTGGAAAGCTTCATGTGCACGGACCGGTGCAAGGATGGTGCTGTCCATGGTCAAGGCACATTACGAAAATGCCGACATCGACACGGTGACCTTCGGTATCCCCGACATAGACGACGAAGGCCAAAAGATAAACCACGAGTCTATCTTGGCGTTGCTCGCGGGTTCTGACACCAGAGTCACCGAGTTGGTCGACGTTAATATCTTTGTGCCCATGAAAACCATCGATGGCGGCAACCAAAGCTCCTCTGAGTCCCTCAACACTGCCGACTTCGAGGAAGGTGACTCTCCTGCTGCCGACAATGCTGCCTCCAAGTTGCCTGCGCTAGAGGAATAAAAACAATTTGTAATATTTGTTTCCTCTGTAATATATATGCGGAAAAACTACGTGTTAACTTAAGGCAGAAAACAATGGTTGTTATTTCCTGCTACTCAAGAACTGGTTCCAACATGTATATATTTTTTAAGAAAGTGTTGGCTTATCCATTACTCTGGTTTTTATGCTTGACTTTTCGTGAGTCAGAAGACTTGTTATCGGAACCATGCGCTCAGGTGATGATGTCTAATGGCACCGTCAATAACCTAAGCACAAAATCGCCGACAATAAGTACCAAAAGTCACTACTCCAGAATCCACATAAAAACGACAAAGAACGTGTAGACCAGAAAACTTAAGCTAACGCTCGTAGGCGGAATTTTCACAAGTGCAATCGCAAAGCTTGTGCATAAAAGTTTTTATAGGGTCCAAAAATGAACACTAAAGGAGGTAAAAGACTCAGAAATATGAGTGAACCAAAGAGCTTTATTTCATTGATCATATAAGAGGTACACAATAGATAAAAAATGCTAAGTGTAGAAAGGACGTAGCTGTGTTATGTTCCATGGCCGATCAAGCTCCGGGTAGTCATCATCCGGGTCACGTCGCTTACGCTTATGATCCTTGTTGGGTCTATCCTTTAGTTCACGATTGTCAACAAGGTAGTAAGACCCATTGAGCAGCGCATTGCTTATGATGAACGATCCTTCCCATGGCGGGGATAATTTGTGTGACTTTTTCTGCTTAAGTCGGAGCACTAGATCCTCCTCTTTAAACGAGCGATGACGGACGTGGCGACTATGGTAGCTGCGTAGCTTCTGCTGGTAGATGACGGATCTTTGGCATGCCAAAACACGGTCCTCCTCGAGAAGGTCCACATCTAGGCGTCTGGATTCTTCAGCGTCATCTTCGTCGTAGGCGGCAACTCTTGGTGCATCGTGAAGGATGTCGGAAGGCAGGATGGCTTCTGCTCCATATACCATGAAGTAAGGGGTGTAGCCGGTGGATCTGTTTGGTGTAGTTCGTAAACTCCACAACACAGATGGCAATTCTTCCGCCCAGGCTCCAGCTGCTCTATGTAGCGGTGCCTCAAGACGTGGCTTGATTCCCTACAGAATTAATCCATTGGCTCGCTCAACCTGACCGTTGGATTGTGGGTGCGCCACAGATGCAAGGTCAAATCGGATGCTCTTCTCCCAACAATAAGCTTCCACTTCTCCGAGTGACAAGTTGCTGCCATTGTCGGTGATAATTCTATGTGGGAGACCAAATCTCACCACTAGATCCCGGACAAACCTAAGGGCAGTTTCACCATCGAGCTTTCTAATGGGTTTAGCTTCTATCCATTTGGTGAATTTTCAACTGCTACTAGAAGATGCGTAAACCCACATGGTGCCGTCTGCAATGAACCATGTCTAGTCTCCAGACTGCAAACGGCCAAGTTATTGGTATTGTTCGCAATTCTTTAGCAGGAACATGTGGTTGTCGAGCATAATACTGGCATCCCATGCATGTCTCCACTAGCTTGTCGGCATCCGCCTTCGCGGTCAGCCAGTAGAATCCTTACCGGAAGGCTTTCACGACCAAAGATCAGGGAGCGGTGTGATGCCCGCAATCTCCGAGATGGATTTCGTGTAGGATTTCAATACCTTCTTGCTGGGAAACACACTTAAGGTATACACCAGTAGTGCTTCTTTTGTAGAGTTGTCCATTGATTATGGTATAGCCCTTTGCTCGACGTACTATTTGTCGTCTTTCGACTTTGTCGTCGGGCAAAGTTCTGTGTTCGAGATACTCCATGAACGGTTTTGTCCAAGCCAGAGGGACCTTTGCCACCATGTGGACGAAAGAGTCTACTCTGTCCGGGTTGTCGATGTCTGCTCCCTTCATGGATGGTGTCCGTAGATGCTCGAGGAAAACTCCAGGCGGAATTCGTTTGCGCCCTGATCCAAGCTTAGACAGCAGATCAGCCGCCTCGTTTTGCTCCCTAGGTACATACTTTACCTCATAGCCCAAGAAGCTCTTAGCTATCACGTCCACTTCGTCTTGATATGCCGCCATCATAGGGTTCCGCGCATTCCAGGTGCCAGCCACCTGCTGGGCAACCAAGTCGGAATCTCCACAGAAAACTATGCGTTTGATGCCAATATCCTTGGCTACGCGTAATTCATGAATGAGTGCTTCATACTCTGCCATGTTGTTTGTAGCCTCGAAGTGGATTTGCAGAATGTAGTGTAGCTTGTCTCCAGTTGGTGACTGTAGCAATACACCAGCCCCCGAGCCATTGAGTAGCTTTGATCCGTCAAAGTGCATCACCCAGTATTCTGGCTCTGGCAATGGGGTAGCATCTGGCATCTCCGTCCAATCTGCGATAAAATCCGCCAAGGCTTGTGACTTGATAGTGTTGCGTCTTTTGTAGGTGATCTCGAAGGCGGCAAGTTCAATGCCCCACTTCACGACCCTTCTTGTAGCGTCACTATTGTTGATGATGTCGGATAGTGGAGTTTTGCTCACCACTGTGATGGGGTGCTCCTGGAAATAGTGCCTCAGCTTCCGAGAAGCAAGGAATACTCCATAAGCTATCTTTTGGTAGTGCGGGTAATGCTACTTGGACTCTGTCAAGAGCTCGCTTACATAGTAAACTGGTCGTTGAAATCCGTTCTCATAGCCTGGTTCCTTCCGCTCTACCACGACGGTGATGCTGATTACCCGGTTGGTGCCCGCCATGTAAATTAACATCAGTTCTTCAGGCTCGGGTGCTGCAACGATATGCACTGAGGAAAGAATCTCCTTGAGCTGCTTCAATGTTGCATCTGCCTCGTCCGTCCACGTGAATTTGTCTACCTTCTTCAGCAACTTGTACAACGGTAGATCCTTCTCTCCAAGTCGGGTGACAAACCGACTAACTGCTACAACGCAACCTGTTAGCCGTTGTATGTATTTTAGGCATGTCAGACGGTTTACGTTTAAGATGGCCATGATTTTCTCCGGGTTGACCTCGATTCCACGCTGGGAAACGATGAAGCCCAACAATTTGCTTGCTGGAACCCTGAAGACGCACTTCTTAGGGTTAAGCATCATGTTGTATTTCCGGAGATTATCAAAGGTTTCTTTTAAGTCGGAGATTAAATCATTTGACTTTTTAGACATCACCGCTATATCGTCCACATAGGCGTGAACGTTCAGGCCAATCTGATCGTGTAGGCAACGTTGCATTGTCCGCTGGTACGTAGCACCTGCATTTTTTTAGCCCAAAGGGCATTGTGACATATCAAAACATGCCGTAGGGTGTAGTGAACGAAGTGGCCAATTGGTCCGACTTCCTCATCTTGATCTGGTGGTATCCTGAGTATGCATCAAGAAAACACAAAAGTTCCAAGCCAACCGTCGAGTCAATGACTTGGTCAATGCGAGGCAAAGCAAACGGATCTTTGGGGCATGCTTTGTTCAAGCCGGTGTAATCAACGCACATTCTTAATTCTTTGGTTCCCTTTTTGGGGACAAGTACAGGATTGGCCACCCATTGGGTGTGAAGGACTTCTCGGATAAAACTAGCCTTAAGTAACCTAGCTATCTCTTTGCCTATGGCGCGTCTCTTCTCATCTCCAAAGCGTCGTAGAGGTTGCTTCACTGGTTTGCATTTTGGATCAATGTTCAAGCTGTGCTCGACAAGTTCCCTATGTACACCTTTCATGTCGGCAGGTTGCCAGGCAAAGATGTACCTATTCTCACGGAGGAACTCGACGAGCGCGCTTTCCTATTTGGGATCCAGGTTCGTCCCAATGGCGGTGGTCTTGGAGGCATCGCCTACCACAAGTTCCACCGGCTTGGTCTCGATGGCGGCCTTGAATGCTGGAGCGGAGTCGGAAATCTGTTTCTTCGACACGGGCATCTCCGAGTCATCGACCTTGCTCTGGATCTCCTTGAATTCTTCGCTATAGAGGACAACTTCCGTGTAGGCTGCTTCTCCAATCTCGCAATCCCTAGCTTTGGCAAAGCTTCCGGATAAGGTGATGACGCTGTTTGGTCCGGGTATCTTGAGTTTGTTGTAGACTAAGCATGGCTTGGCCATGAAGGTGTGGAATATGTCGTGATCGAATATGATGTGGTACATGCTCTTGAAGGGGACCACCTCAAAGGTCATGCGCTCTTGGCGATAATTATTAACATCGCCAAAGGCTACTTGAAGTGTGATGCACCCAAGGGACCGAGCCTCCCGACCAGGAACTACGCCGTGGAAGATGGTGTTGGTCCACCTTAGGTTTGCCTCCGTCAAGTTCATCTTCTGCAGGGTATCCAGGTACATGATGTTGATGTTGCTTCCACTATCCACCATACATTTGGTGAACTCATTGCCGTCAATCAATGGGTTGATGACCATGGCGTATTGGTTCTTCGTAGGGATGAGGTCTGGGTGATCCTTCCTGTCCCAAGTAATTGGAATCTCCGACCAGCACAGGAAATGGGGAACTGGTGGGAGAGTATCCATCGGTATCCTCATGGAGGTTTTCTGTTGTCGGACGGTGGGGGTGCAAGGAAAGTGTGGAAAACTGTCGCCTTCTTCTCGAAGGGGTTCTTGCCTTTGCCGTCGCTCTTGGCGGTGTGCTTGGGGTCAACGTCCTCATCCATGTCACTTCAATCCTTGGATTCCTCCTCCTCCTTCTTCCCCTTGCCCTTTCCTCGCGGTCTGTTCTTGCGACTTTGCTTGTAACCGGACTTCGGGTCCTCCTTGAGGTCGTTGATGAACTTGCAGTGGCGATTTGTGTGGGTGGCCTTGTCATTGGCATCAAGGTGTACGAGGCACGGCATATCGCGGTACTCCTCGTAGGTTTGGGGAACGCGGAGCGCTACCGAGGTAGTTTCACTTCCTCGCTGCTTCCCACGACCAGCTCCCCGTCCTCGGCCACGTTGTCTGCCATCAACTCGTCCTGCAAAGGTCATAGCGACCATGTCAGGAGTTTTCTTTTATTCTGGTGTGGTTTTCCGCTTTGTGCTGCTATTCCTCCGAGCTTGAGCTGGAACGGCCGTTGCCAGCAGAGAGCCGCGAGCATCGTCATCGGCAGCTGCGAACTCACTAGCCAACTGAATCTTCTGATTCAAGTCTAGCTGGTGATTGTCCTGCAAGCGCTTCAGCTTATGTCGGAGCAACGTGCCCCTTTCCAACCCATCGATGAAGGCGGCCATGGCGGTCTGAGCGTGCACTCCTGCGCAGGAATTCTTCATATCCAGCCAGCGGGAGAGGTAGGCGCGAGATGTCTTGTCTTTCTCTTGCACGCACCATTGTAGATCGCCAACAGTGCAGGGATGTTTGTACGTACCCTCGAAGTTCTTAGTGAATGCTTCTTGCATGTCCAACCAATTGCAGATGGATTTCTCCGGCAAGTCATCAATCCATTGATGGGTCGTGCCTGCCAACATCAATGGGAGGTACTTGACGACAACGTTGGGGTTACCCTCGGCGATCTACACCACGTTGCCGTAATCCTGCAACCATGTAGCTGGCTTAGCGGTGCCTCCATAGGGCTTGATGGTCTTGTCAATCCGGAAACCTTTGGGGTAAGTTGCGGAACGTATCGCAGGTCCAAAGCAACGTGGTCCCAGGTATGGTCCTTCCCGGGCCTCGTGGATCTTGTCTATCTGCGAACGTGTGTCGTATGGATCCGGGATTCTTTTCTTCTTGTCCACAGGGGATGGGCTACGTGAACTATGCGGACCCCCTCCGCCATGGTGGCTGCTAGGTGGCGACGGAGGCGGAGGTGGCGGTGGGTTAGCCTTCTTGCTGTTACCCTCCTGCGACGCCTCACTCTTGTCGCGGTTGCTTGTCGGACGCGGAGGGTCATGGCGCGACCTGCTCTCGTGTCCTTGATTGCGCTCTCCGTCATGACGGGTCTCCTCTGCGTTGTTGCGGATGACGAGACCGCCCTGCCTTGGCGGGGCATATCCGTACGACGATGAGCCTTGGTGTCTTCGCGATGTCGGGGGGAGCAGGGCGGTGGCGATGGGCGACGAGGTTGGGCTTTGCCTCCATGGTCGGAGGATATGGGGATAACATCCTTCCTGTTGCACGCATCCCTCCATGTTTGTTCTGATGAACCCGTCTGAGACCCGACATCAAGAGGAGACCTGTCCCTTGGTGGCTTATGCTGGCTAGACTGGCAAAACGCTGGGTCAGACTCAAGCCTCTGAGAGGTGGCCTTTTCCTGATGTTTTACTGCCTTGGCCACTAGGTCATAGACCTGGTCCACCGCCTCAGGCGATCTATCCTGCTCTAGAAGGGTCTTGGCGACGGCGAGGTTGAGGAGAGGAGTGGGCATCACCTGCCTGCCTTCATTGTCAATATATGGCTTGGCTTGTGCCGGCTTCGAGGGAACCCATCCTAGGTTTCGCCGTACACCAGGATCGTTGATGACGCGAGCCGGAGCTTTCTTGGCCTTCTGCTGCAGCAGCAGAGTTTTGTACTCGGTCTCCATTGCTCTAGCTTTCTCTATGGATTTTTGCGCGTTGACCAGATCTTGATCTAGCTTTGCGCCTTGCTCCATGATGGCATGCGCTTCCTCTAGCAGCTGTTGGCGCTTCTCGTCAAGCTGGGTCACATTCCGGATATGAGCTACGGTCAGTGGCTCGACGAGGAGATTGCCTTAAATTACTCTATCAGCTGGAGTAACTTGGGCAGTAGCAGACGTAGATGCTAGAGGCGGCAAGTTTGCGGTGTTGTTGTTGCTCGGGCCGGTACCGAGTTCCTGCGGCTGTTGCACTGGGTTAGGCGGAGGGGGCATGGCCTTTGCGTGATCATTATCAGCAGCAACATGTGGTCCCTTCCCCTTGTCCAGGGCCATAGGCGGAGCTCGTCCGGGTTGATCTTCATCCATCGCCATCCCAATGGTGACGAACACCTCTCGGGACGTGACAGCGTTGTTGGCCTGCTCGTCGCGCGTGTACTCCTCCTCCATCTACTGCATGGCAGAGTCTAGCTCCTCCGGGATGAAATCTATCTCCTCCGAATCTGCACTGAAGTCGGCGTAGAGCGCGTCAATCACAGAGTCGGAGGGTGCCCGGGCTTCCTCGATGACGGGAGGTGGAGGTGCAACATGTGCGACGATGACTGTAAGTGGTGGCGCTACTATGGCGATGGAGGCCGGAGGCGGTGGTGGCTGAGGCGACGACGCTCCGTCAATGAGCGCAAGATCCGCCTGAGCTGCCCCCTCGGCCTCCGCATAGCTGTTCACGGTGTTCACCATACTTTCGAAGGTGAGACGTCCTGAAGCTTGCTGCCGCCTTAGAGAATGCCAGAGAAGCGTACCGTGGTCCAGTCCTTCCACAAAGTGATACATGGCATCCTCATTGGGGTAGTGTGCCAGATCGGCTCGTATACGGAGCCACCTGACAAGGTAATCGCAGGGGTTTTTGCCCTCTATCTGAACGCAACGCGCCAGATCGAAGATGGTAACCACGCCGACGAACTTGGATCTCTGCTGTCCAGACGCACGGACGAAGCCGGTGGACTTGCGGTGATCTTCCACCTTTATATCCTGCACTAGGGTGGTTTGGGTGTGCCTTGAATTTTTGCGATCTTTGCCGAAAAACTCCGACATCGATCCTTCCGCGAACGTATCCTGCCCGTAGGCGGTCCGTGCGGGTCTTGATGCTCCTCCGACTCCCAGGGAACTAGTGCCCGAGTCGGTTTTGCCAATGATGAGGTGGATGTCTCCGATAGGGACGATCGAGCATTACGTAGGGTTCGTTCACCGGGATCCAGAACTCGTCGGGAGGGACGATCGGAACGTTGCCTGAGAAGAGAACACGACCGATAGATACGGTTTCGCTGATTCCCGCGAAGATCTTGGTCCTCGCCCGCTGAAGAGCCTGAAGTGCCTCTTGCCCCATGGTGGGCGCCAACTGTCGTGGTATTGCCGACGAGTACGCCATGGAGGGGTCCTCACAGTGCGTGTTTAGAGACGTGGGGGAAGGCGGACGGTTGACGGGTACGAGGTAACACAGCTTACCCATGTTTAGATCCCACGACGGTGGCGGAATCCTACTCCTGCTATAAATCACTATAATGGAAATACCTGAGTTACAGGGATCAATTCGCTGTGCGAGGTATGAGTTAATTGGTCTTATGTTGTGCCCTAAAGGCTCCCATAGGCCCGACTTATATAGTCGCCAGGTCCCAGGGTTACAGGGAAAAGTCCTAGCCGGACAGGTTATAGAGTCCTGCACTGTCTATTACTAGTCTAGCGTATCTTGCACTCCAAGGCTCTGGGTACGTCGGTGACTCCTCCGTAGCCTTCCTTTATCCGGCATGGGCCTCCCTTCTGGATCCATCTAACTGGGCCGCCCAGCAGGCCGTAGGCCGTGCTACCAACTGTGGGCCACCCGGGTTATCCGGATAGAGGACATGCTATGAGGATACCCATATAGCATATCCCCAACATTTCCCATAACCAAAATGACAAGGCAAGCATACAATGAGCATCTCAACGATCTTTTTATTTACTATGTGCATAGCTTTTTATTGAGGATGCTTCATAGATAGCTCATTATGGTAATGCTGCAAGTTTCCACCATGATTAGGCATGGCTTAGGCTAGCGGACCAGGCGTTTCTCTAACACAAAATTCATAACTCCATGGACTTATAAGCTCCCTGTTTATTTCACATCGGTGACATCCATAGACAAAAGAGCATGATATCAATTGTGTACAAAGTACAAGTGCAATGTTGAAAACGTTCCCCGTGACAGCACAGTTCTGCTAATTCCAACGTATAAGTGCAAGCATATACAACATAGATGACACAATGGTTCAAGTTTATTTGGGGCAAAGAATATAAAGTGTGCCATCAAGTTTGTGAGGGCTTTAATCACTAAGTTTTCACATAACAAAATACTTTTTTAAATGGAAGATAACTGAAAACAAGAATATACTTGGAATGGTGTAACACACCATGCATAGGAATTTATAGTGGACACTTTGGAATAACTTAGTTTCTTGGGAGTTGGAAGCATCAGTAGAGCTTACTCATACAAGTGGATGCTAGCAAAAGACTGGGAGCAACCAACTAAGAGAGCAATAATGGCCATAATCATGCAGAGCAACAAAACATTACTAAACAAAGTATAGAGTGGTACTACAAGTCAAGGACTAAATGATCATAGAGGCTATGGTGACTTGTTAGAGTCATAACATGGTGTGAGCATGTGCCAAGTCAACCCAAACAAGCATCAAAGGAGAATACCACAATACTATGCTTTTGTATGCTAAAATAACGCATGATTCCTTCAAGGCACATTAAGCAATCCTAATTGTTTGGAACAAGTCATGCTACAACAATAATCACTAAGCATAAGGTCAAAACAAGATCTAGCATGACATGATAAAGTCTAAGCCATAGTCAAAACAAGCTCCCTTTTGTACCACTATAAGCATGAAACTTTCTACTCTTTTCCAACACCAAACAACTTATTTGGAACAACTCACAAAGATAATAATCAATAAAGATCAGTGAGCTTGTCTCACAAATCCACAAAGAAGAACTAAAAAGTTCTAAGCTGAAAGCACAAGAAAACTAAGGCTGAACGTAGTGCTAGCAAAAGTGAACACTCACAAAACAATAAGAGTGAAAACTAGAGTGTTTTAGGCAATGGAAACAGAGTGTGCCTCTGCGGTGACCCAGCATACCACTGCATGATGTAGTACACTATAGCCGTTGATATAACACCAATGAAACACCGTTCACTAGTATTACATCCCTCAGAGTGGTACAACAGAAACACAGCAGGTCCAAGACATGACTATAAGTTATAACTCAATTCTTACACAAGATCCAGAGAACACTCTAGGTTAAAGAGAGATAAAGAAACTTCTTACAAAGAAGAATCAGAAATAAAAAACTCGAAAACTATCATACTATTAAGACTAGTATCTTAACTAATGGTCTGGCATTGCTGCTATTGCAATACACTACAGAAATAGGTTCTATGACTAGAGATTATACTCCTATCTAATCAGAAACTTCGTCTTCACTTGAGTTGATGTATATGTTGACTTTCTTGACTTTATTGAAGAACTTTAGCTTCTGGTGATGTTTCCTGGAGCATATCTTGATGTAGACGTTGTCTGTACTGGCTTCAAAATCTATCAAGGGTTAAGAAGATATGTTGAGTACGAGCGTACTCAGCAAGTTCACTAGAAAATAGTGTTTGATGCACTATATCTACAGCCACAGACCATAGGTCGTAGGCAGTGCAAGTTTTCGTAAACATTTCTTCAAAGGTTGCTTTTATTCTGAAAAGCTATGTCCGTCAGCCTTCACGGGTTTACCAGAACTTTCATGGGGTTCCTTTCCCGCCGCGTTCGTAGCTCCTTCCCGGAACAGGGAGTAACAAGTTACAGTTCTTACACTCTGCAGAGGTGCATCACTTTACCCATGATACTTTAGGCTTTGTTGCACTGCCGGGATTATGTTCCCGTTCAAACTTCCTTGGTTTGAGGCCCAACCTAAGATCCGAGCCAATCACTGTCTTCTCCGCGACCCCGCATGTCTCCTTGGTGTACGCCAGCCCACCTATTGAATTACGGCAATTGGCAGTACAAACCGTTCAGATGCCAGAACTATCGTGGGACATTGAGGGTGTCCACCCATATGCTGCATATCCTCTATGAATTACCAATTAATATGCATGCTACGAGTGCTAACAGCCACGACCCGTACATCCGGCTCCATGCGAGAGGGAAAAGATACAACTGACTTCTTCGTCCCATTCCAAATCTCATGGTCAACGCATAATATACGGCGCAAGAATCACTGACAACATTGGTTGTTAAGTCCTAGGTGATATAGTTTTGTGCAGTGGTATTCCAACTGCCAGACTTAATAGATTAGCTGATCACGCTGGATCAGTAACCAATAATTCACATTATTATCAAAAATAGTGTTTTCTGACCTTTTTAAAATGCAGGTGATGACAACACTGGATTTGCAAAATACTTTACGAAAAATAATAAAAGGACATGAGCAAGTGTGAACTTGCCTTTTGTGATTGCAAGATTATGCACTCATGGTCTTCAGGACAGTATAAGATCCAATATCTAAAAATAGTATTATTGGTCCGGTAAGGACTAATGTTTAAAGAAGCAAGATGCTATTATGCATAAGTAATGTAATGCAATTTGATAAATTCAAATCCCCGGAATAAGCGTTGATCTAGAGTTTGGAAACTGGAAATGGTTCCTTTAGAATGTGTTGTACTTTTAGATAAGTTTCACACTTGTGCTTCTTATTAAGGCTTGTGAGTGTGTGTGAAAAAACATGTGAATATAATAAATAGCATACAATAATAAGGCACGCAAATGTGAAATACTATTTAAAAAAACTTCTTATATGAAGGTTGTTATCCAATCAGAGCTTTTATGAAAATGCTTATGTCTTGCTTTATAATATATCTTAAAAGAATAACTTTTAAAGAAAATTTTACTGAACTAGGTAAAAGTATCTAAACATGAAGTTTATACTTTTAGGTTTTATTACTTACTAAAATTATCAAGGAATATACATATATCACATAAATAGTGCATTTTCAATTATTTTATTTTATTTTAAAAGAAACTAAATTACAAAATATGTGAGAGAGTATAGATCAGCTTGCATGCAATAGAAATATACACCCTAATCAACAATATATGCAGATCGATAACTCCTTCAATCGAAAGAAATCCATAGCAGTCTAAACATCAATATTCTGCTTGCCTCTCTTCTACGATAGATCAGCAGTTCTTCTGTACTGCATTTTTGTATACTCCCGACATATGCATATGCATTGTACTGTAGATGTGATCTCTCACGCTCGTCCAAATTCTCTCAATGCAACACTGGAAGCTCGCTCGTTTCTGGCTATCACTCCCTAGACCTAATTAATCGATGGAGTGGTGTGCAAAGTACATCAGCGGTAGGTATTTATAGGAGTTGGACATCAGTACAACCCAAAATATCCCGCCGCTTAACTAAATCTAGTACCCGCTGAAGCAGCACAAGGGTTTTGGAGGAACAACTCCACCTTGCTGCTATAATAAAGACAACACAAATGCTGAAGGAACCACTCCAACGTGATGGGCTAGATATCGCTCTAGAGGCATGGGCTAGATATCGCTCTAGAGGCGAGGGCTGTCAAGAGCTTAATCCAAAACTCTCAACATACTAGATATAATCTAAGATCTAAAACAAGAATACAAGGTTTCATTTATTTGATAGGTAGTGGGTACATAGTCCGAGTTCCATAGATAGAGGTGAGGACCTCTATTTATAGGCCTCATGAGCCTCCACTTCTTAGTTCTACTTATAGCTAGAAGGCTCTAGAGAATACTACTTAAAACTAGGAAGTAAACACAAACAACATGGTTATAACTCACACTAGAACACTCTAGAAACTACTACAACACATATGACTAAAAGACCAAATTACCTAGAATATAGTAGAAGCGTGTAGAAACTAGTACTAGATTTTATTACTATTTTATTCCCACTACTGTCTCTCATCATCCTCCCCTAGTTGTTTGGAACTCTACCTCGAGTTATCTTCATAGAGTGCTTGTTATGGATGATGAAGAGCTAAGTCTTCCATATTGAATGTGTTGGATCTTCACGCTGTGCTCGGCTCTGTTGTTCTGTAGCATCCATTTCTTTTCCAATCCTTTCATTGTTAGCTGCAGCTTCGTCTCTAATAGAACACCAAGAACTGGAATGGATCAACAAGGCTCTGATACCACCTGAAGCAGCACAAGGGTTGTTGAAAGAGCATTTGCTATTCCTAGTGATTTTGGTGTTTGATAACAACACACATATCGGACTAATGTTTTGCTAAGTGTATCGCAGGTACATTAAAAAGATTTGCAAACATTCAGAAACTGTCTGCCTGGCACGGTACCAAAAAGCGGTAGCTACCGGACCAGACAGAAGCAAATGACTAACTGTCAAAAAGTCTCTGCCGTTCCAGGTACTAAAAAGCGGTAGTACCGCATTTTAGTACCTAGCATGACAGAAGCTTTTTTACAGCTTGTCAAAAGCTTCTGCCTGCTCCGGTACTAAATACCGCATTTTAGTACTGCTCTGGACAGAGGCTTTTTGAACGTTGCAAAAAGCTACTGTCTGCGCCGGTAGCAAAATGCGGTAGTACCGTATTTTACTACCTGGCGTGACTTTTTGTACGTTGCAAAAAGCTTCTGTCTGCGCCGGTAGCAAAATGCGGTAGTACCGCATTTCACTACCTGGCGAGACAGAGAGTTTTTGCTCGTTGCAAAAAGCTTCTGTCTGCGCCGGTAGCAAAAGGCGGTAGTACCGCGTTTTGATACCTGGCGTGACAGAGAGTTTTTCGTATGGAAATGTGCTGTTCTCTCCAGGTCCGGTAGTACCGGTTGCCTCAAGCGGTACTACCGCTTCCCGGTAGCAACAACAGTAGTACCGCTGGGGGCAGGACTTGATGCCGTTTGAAAAAGGGTGGTCCGGTACCAAGGTCCGGTAGTACCGGAGTTCTCCGGTAGTACCGCTTGAACCTCCGGTACTACCGCTTCAGTAAATGCAGCAACGGTCAGATTTTGTGGAGGGGTATAAATACCCCTCCACCTACCTTGGGACAAAGTGCTCAGCTCATTAAAGTCATTGCCCACCATTGGAGTCCATTGGAGCCACTCAAATTCTCAAGATCTCATCATCCAACCACCCAAAGTCCTTGATCTTTGGGGAATCGAAGGAGGAGGCCCCGATCTACTACTTCACCAAAAGAGATTTTCATTTCCCCCTCATTTCATTGAGGGCCCCTTTGCTCTAGTGTTTTGTTGGAAACCCTAGCTCTTGTTTTTGTTCTTACAAGCTTGTCTTTGATTGCTTTGACAGCTTGCTTGTATTTGGGAGCCTCCGATTAAGTTGTGGATGTGTGCCCCAAACTTGTAACGGTGCCGGCTTCCACCTTGAAGGTTGCTGATATAGTGGAAGGTAAATCGATCCCGTTGGGGTGAGATTCATCGGAGAACAAGGGAGGCCTCTCGTGGCGTTGGTGGTTTGAAACCACCCCCTCTCCAAACGTAGACGTACTTCCCCTCAAAAGGAAGGAACTACGGGAAACAAATCCTTGTGTCTCCGCGTCCACTTTTCGGTTACCTCTATCCTTTACCGCACCTTACTTACTTGTTACTACTTTGTGTTGTGGTAGCTCTTGCATATTTGTCATATAGGTAAATTCACCATAGTTGCATTATCTAGAGAATTTACCTTATTGTCAAACCTTAATTTGAAAAAGAAGAAAATTTGAAGTAGCACCTATTCACCCCCCCCCTCTAGGTGCCCATACGATCCTTTCAATTGGTATCAGAGCCATCCCGCACAGCCATCTTGGGCTAAGAGGTTTGAGGCCAAACTCAAGAAGATTTTCTGCCTCCAAGTGGGCAATCAGAAGCGCCTGTACGAGGCCCATGTCTATGCCAAGAAGGCCTGTGCTCGTCAGAAGGAAATGATGGAGGCCCAAGGCTTGACTGCTTCCAAGGGCTCCGAGAACAACATTACCCCAGAAGACCAATGGATCTCCACGCACAGCCACTGGGAAGATGATGCCACCTCCTCCTTCCGTGCCCCTCCACCTCATGGTGCATGGGACAACGTTGATGATGATGATGAGTGATCTTCGGGGCGTTAGTGTTGCTCTTGTCCCTTTTTGGCGTCTTGATGCCAAAGGGGGAGAAGTTGCACATTAGGTATGCGGGAGATTTGCGAGGGAAAGTCACAAGCTCGTTCTTGCCTTTGATTTTATTCGCTTGTGAACTTTATTTGGTTGCCTCTTACTATGTGTGAACCTAACTATTGGTGCTATGTATGTTAAGACTATGTGGTTATCTTATGGATCCATCTTGTGTGTATTATGGCTATTCTTGTTGATCCATCCTATGTGATGATATTCCTCATTCCTAATCTATTGGTCATCACATGTTTTTTGTGTGGCAAAGGTATGTCCTCTATGTGTGACTTCTACTCTTAGTTAGCTTGTTTAAATGTATGGGGCTTGTTTCTACATATCTAGGGGGAGCCCCATCTACATCTTGTCGTCACTAGATTTCCTTGCAAAATGTGTGTTGTCATCAAACACCAAAAAGGGGGAGATTGAAAGAGCATTTCCTATTCCTAGTGATTTTGGTGTTTGATAACAACACACATATCGGACTAATGTTTTGCTAAGTGTATCGCAGGTACATTAAAAAGGTTTGCAAACATTCAGAAACTGTCTGCCTGGCGCGGTACCAAAAAGCGGTAGTACCGCTTTTTGCTACTGGACCAGACAGAAGCAAATGACTAACTGTCAAAAAGTCTCTACCGTGCCAGGTACTAAAAAGCGGTAGTACCGCATTTTAGTACCTAGCACGACAGAAGCTTTTTTACAGCTTGTCAAAAGCTTCTGCCTGCTCCGGTACTAAAATGCGGTAGTACCGCATTTTAGTACTGCTCTAGACAGAGGCTTTTTGAACGTTGCAAAAAGCTACTGTCTGCGCCGGTAGCAAAATGCGGTAGTACCGCATTTTACTACCTGGCGTGACAGAGACTTTTTGTACGTTGCAAAAAGCTTCTGTCTGCACCGGTAGCAAAATGCGGTAGTACCGCATTTCACTACCTGGCGAGACAGAGAGTTTTTGCTCGTTGCAAAAAGCTTCTGTCTGCGCCGGTAGCAAAAGGCGGTAGTACCGCGTTTTGATACCTGGCGTGACAGAGAGTTTTTCGTATGGAAATGTGTTGTTCTCTCCAGGTCCGGTAGTACCGGTTGCCTCAAGCGGTACTACCGCTTCCCGGTAGCAACAACAGTAGTACAGCTGGGGGCAGGACTTGATGCCGTTTGAAAAAGGGTGGTCCGGTACCAAGGTCCGGTAGTACCGGAGTTCTCCGGTAGTACCGCTTGAACCTCCGGTACTACCGCTTCAGTAAATGCAGCAACGGTCAGATTTTGTGGAGGGGTATAAATACCCCTCCACCTACCTTGGGACAAAGTGCTCAGCTCATTAAAGTCATTGCCCACCATTGGAGTCCATTGGAGCCACTCAAATTCTCAAGATCTCATCATCCAACCACCCAAAGTCCTTGATATTTGGGGAATCGAAGGAGGAGGCCCCGATCTACTACTTCACCAAAAGAGATTTTCATTTCCCCCTCATTTCATTGAGGGCCCCTTTGCTCTAGTGTTTTGTTGGAAACCCTAGCTCTTGTTTTTCTTCTTACAAGCTTTTCTTTGATTGCTTTGACAGCTTGCTTGTATTTGGGAGCCTCCGATTAAGTTGTGGATGTGTGCCCCAAACTTGTAATGGTGCCGGCTTCCACCTTGAAGGTTGCCGATATAGTGGAAGGTGAATCGATCCCGTTGGGGTGAGATCCATCGGAGAACAAGGGAGGCCTCTCGTGGCGTTGGTGGTTTGAAACCACCCCCTCTCCAAACGTAGACGTACTTCCCCTCAAAAGGAAGGAACTACGGGAAAGAAATCCTTGTGTCTCCGCGTCCACTTTTCGGTTACCTCTATCCTTTACCGCACCTTACTTACTTGTTACTACTTTGTGTTGTGGTATCTCTTGCATATTTGTCATATAGGTAAATTCACCATAGTTGCATTATCTAGAGAATTTACCTTATTGTCAAACCTTAATTTGAAAAAGAAGAAAATTTGAAGTAGCACCTATTCACCCCCCCTCTAGGTGCCCATACGATCCTTTCAGTTGTGGAGGAACAACTCCACCTTGCTGCTATAATAAAGACAACACAAATGTTGAAGGAACCACTCCAACGTGCTGGGCTAGATATCGCTCTAGAGGCGTGGGCTAGATATCGCTCTAGGGGCGGGGGCTGTCAAGAGTTTAATCCAAAACTCTCAACATACTAGATCTAATCCAAGATCTAAAACAAGAACACAAGGTTCCATTTATTTGATAGGTAGTGGGTACATAGTCCGAGTTCCATAGTCCGAGTTCCATAAATAAATCTTGATAGGTAGTGGGTACATAGTCCGAGTTCCATAAATTTTATTACTTATAAAATCTTTATTAAATAATATTTATTTAAATAGTTAACATAATAATGTTTGATAAAAGTTTAAGTTGTAGATTTTCTTTTTTTGCAAATTTTCATATATTAAACATATTTTTCTAAATTATAATACAAAAGATATTGAATTTATAAGTTTTATCCATTTTCTAGAATTAAAATAAATAATTAAATGGTTTATGATGTAATGCTGATGTCAGCATGGGGTGAAGGGTTTTTCTCACCAGGTCTATTCTTACCCCCAGTCACTGACTAGTGGGGCCTTTGGATTGAGAGCGCGCGAGCATGCGGGGTTGGTCGCATTCGACTTGGTGCTCAACGGTGAGCCTCACAGTGGTTGTGCTGCTCGAGAATGGTCATCGGAGTTGCTCTGGCGACGGCCTACTACGGTGGCCGACGGTGGTGCGCTGTGCGACGACGATTTAGAGCGAGATAAAGCGATTGGAGAGTATTGGAAGATCCAGGAGCTCACCCTGATGACAATGGAGAGGTCGAGGAGGCATGGGGAGGCATGACGACGACGAATCGATGACAATGGCCATGACGACCGACGGAATATGACGCCCGATTCCGCACGATTCATGGCGCGCAAGCTCCCGTGCTTGGTCCTAGGCGAACAGGGACACGACGGAGCTCCCAACGGTGGCTTTGGTGAGTCAAGGGATGGTCGGACATGGCCGGAACGATGAACACCAGCGAGCTAGGGTTTCGGGTGATGAAGAGAGATAGGTATAGGGGGCACAATAGAAGATGAGATAGGTATGAGAAGATAGAGGAGGACGCGACGGTCTTATCCACACCTCTCAGGGTCAGCGGCGAGCACCACAGCGGTCGGATTTTGATGACGACGGTGGACGGCATCGACGGTACGCACGTAGGTGCTTGTTTGCGTGAGGATGACAACAACAGTTTTGCAGAAAACCCCCTAAGTTTCTTCGAAACAAACCTGTGGTCCTTCTCTGGTCCCACTTGGCAGCCTCTGATGAATTGGTACCTGGGCTGCTTCTAGGCCGTAGCAAAGCGAGCAAAATGTGTCTGCTGCTACACGTGAGCGTCTGGTAGAGGGGTGAGGCAATGGGCCTCGGGCCAAATTCTAGGCTGGGTAGTTTCTTGGATTTATTTCTTTTATAATTCTGTTTTCTTTTCTAGCCTTTTTATTTAAGCAATTGTTTCAAATTTTCTTTATGGATTTTCTCCTTTGGACAAGTAATTATATGAAAACATATTTAGTATTACTAAATAGTTTGTATTTATAAATCTCATAATTATATGAGAGTTTTTGTATTAATTAGAACAAGTAGAAATTAGGGTTTTATGTTTTAGGATATCTATAAAATCATTAGAGAGATTTTATATATATATTGATAATTATGATTGAAATAGAAGTTAGGGTTTTGAATTGTAAATGTTTACTATGAGTTTTAGGAGTTTTAATATACTCATATCCTTTTATTGATGTGAATAAATATTAATGGTTAAACATATTGTTTTTATGTTTGTGATCTTTAATGATATCACCCTTTAAAATAGAAAGTTATTTTCTGGAATGTCTTATGGAAAAGAATTGATAAAGATAACTCCTAAGCACATATGGTTATGATAATTGGAAATGACAAAGATGTGCTTAAGTGATTTGCTATAGGAAAATATTCCTAAAGCTTTGTGGAAATAAGATGATAGATCAAACGGATGAAATGGATATTATGTTTGGTTAAAGATTTAGGGTTTAGTGTTTACCAAGAATTCCTATCTTCCATACTTCATAATTCTGGACTTATATTTAAGGAATTCATTTCCTAGATATTCTACTTCTTTATAACCATCATCATGTGTTAAGATGATGAGCTTTACTTCACAAAAATATTCTTATCCACCTTTTATTCTTCTAAATCCATTTATAAATCCAATGAGCTTGACACTAAAGCTTTTCATAATCTTCTCATATCCATACTTGGTTATATCAACCACTCTACTGCTGATAACCTCCAATCCAACAAGTGGTTACTTCTAACTATATTCATACTATTCCTTAATCATCCACCACTAATATTACTCCAGTAGTTGTATATATTAAACTTTACTTCACCTCAAGTGTTGAGTATTTCCCAAGAGGAAACTACTACTTCAATAATCCAATGTTGCTCTAGCATCATCTTAATCATACTATCTTGTCTCTACTTAACTCCAGTATCTAATACTCCAACCTCACATTATATTAATGTGACTTGTCATGGCTAACCTAGAATGACATATCTATACTTGGTTTCAATCATGTTCTATACACCAATGTCACTTATACATGATATAAGCATTCAATCTTGGTGACTAAAGCATGATCATTATAATCCTTTGATCCTTTATGGTTTGGGTTTCCAGTTGGCTAATCAAGGCTTTCATCCATACAACATTACAGTTGTACTATAATTATCTTCTAATTATCTCTATTGGACTAAGAGATATTATTCATTGACTATACCTACTTGATCCAATAGAATTACTCCTAGTAACTTTCTTCAGGATTCATCCTTACAATCTTCTTTATCACCATACAATTATAGGTTCCATATAACTCTTCTATCATTTCAGGAGTGAGTTAACTCCATCAATTATCACATTGATCTTATTCTCTTCCAACACTCCCATCCTATAAATGATATTTAAATCTAGCATTACCACCTACCTCTTATTACTTCTTTCTCTAAGGCTTTAAAGTGAATGCTATGAATAGGACAAGAGTTGATAGATCAAGAATTGATAGGTTAAGAATTGGTGAATCAATAGTTGATTACTCAACATTGATGAACAACAGATATTAGAATATGATTCCAATAGGAATGGTAAAGATTGATATGGATAGAAAGATACATGGTGAATGATCTTGACTTGATTTCCTTCCTACTTAATCTCACTAAAGGGTTAAGGTCAGGTATTACCATGATAGTCATGGTATAAGTAGATGAGATTAAGATAGGTCAAGATTTAGTTGTTACATTCTTATTACTTAAGTTATATTTATAACTTGGTATTCATGGGTTGTGTAATCAATACTGGAATATGACCACTTAAGGATCAAATATAAATCATTAAATAATATACTCCCTCCGTCCTAAAATAGATGACTTAGATTTGTCAAAATTTGAATGAACCTATATACTAAATTGTGTCTAGATTCATCTAAATTTTGACAAATCTAAGACATCTATTTTGGGACGGAGGGAGTATTAGGGTTTAACTTTCATTACATTTGATCTACCCTTAGATCAAATATCCTTTACCCAAAACAAGGTTTTAACAAAGGTCATATTGAAACTTATCGCAGCCAACTTGATGATCTACTTCAATTCCATTAAGAGAAGCTTCAATCACTTTGACAAGTTTTGTTCAAAAGCGCGAAAATTATTCGGATTTTCTATGCATGAATGCAATGCACACATCTGGGTTCAGCTTATTTCTAAGCTCTAATGCTGGGATGTTACAGCCTCTCTCCAAAAGAAGTGTGGTGTAACCAACCAACTTACTCAAGCAAACTAAGCAAACGAAAACCAAAAACTAAGACGCTCCAAGAACAACACAACAATGCATGAAACAATAAAAACGAAGTGTCTAGAAAGACCTGAGATTTTTATTGATGAAGAAAGGGATGCCTTGGGCATCCCCAAGCTTTGATGCTTGTACCTCTTGAATATTTTTTTGGGTGACACGGGGTGGCATCCCCAAGCTTAAGCTTTTGTCCATTCTTCATCTCATTACATCATTCTTTTTCTACACCTGAAATTTTTCCTTCATACAAAACTTCACACAATCTTCATTAGCAACATTAGTGTATTCAAAAGATAATAGACCTTTGGGTTTAGCTTTAGAACAGCAAAACTTTCACTAAAAACACAAGCTACTGTAGCAACTCCTTCAAAACTCTCAATTCACCAAAAGAGACTCAAAAAGGAATCAATAAGAAGCAAATGCAAATAATGGCAGAAATCTGTCAAAACAGACCAACAGGTAGAAACCGATTTTTTTGAAAATATTCTGTTGCTCAAATCAAAAAGTGTAACGAAAGTTAGCTAACATACCGGGGGATTTATTTGTAAATTTTCAGCTCAATCAGACTTACATAGACTCCTCACGAATGTTTTTTGTGGAGCATAGAAATATGTTTCGAGACAGCAACTCCCCAAATCTTAATTCCCTCTCATTAGAGGTCATTCTTGGCACAAAAAGCAAACAAAAAGTATAAGGAGAGGTCATTACTGAAGTAATAACTTCCAAGACTCAAGAAAACTCTTGGGTTATTGATGGCCCTCAAGTATAGGGGGTGTATCATAGTACTTTCGATAAATAGGAGTGTCGATCCCAACGAGGAGCAGAACATGCTGAACAGTGGTATGGAGCAGGAAATTCCTGTGAATACTTAGCAAACGGATTTTTAGTAGTTTTTTTATAAGGAAACTAAACAAAGTGCAAGTAACAAAGAACACACGCAACAAGTGGCCCAATCCTTTCTTTGCAAAGGACAAGCCGGTGGAAATACTTATAAGGTCCAAACATTCTCGAGGACACATGGGAGTTCTGTCAAGTGCTTTCGCTTCATATAGATGAGTACTCTTCTTTGGTGTTGGAAGTGTTGTGTGGGTGAACCTGTGCTAATGTACCGACCTTACTTGGACTAATACATACTTGTGATTAAACCCCCTGCAAACATCCGTAACTATAGGAAAGTAATTAAGATATAAATCTAACCACAGCCTTAAACTCTGTGATCCTACACTCCCTTGTGCAAAGGTGTCCTAACGGGGGTTCAGGTTTCTGTCACTCTGGCAACCCCACAATTAGTAGCCAAATACACAATGCATTCCCCTAGGCCCATAAATGGTGAAGTATCATGTAGTCGATGTTCACATGACACCACTAGAAGAATAGCACCACAACTTAAATACTAACCATTGAATAATAACTCAACACAAATCCACTAATAACAACATGACTTCTCCCATGTCCTCAAGAACTAAACGAACTACTCACAAGACATCATATGGATCAAGATCAAAGATGATATGATAATGTATAACAATCTGAACATAAACAGTAATCCAATGGTTCCACTCACAAACATCAACTACAATAGTAATTAACACCGGGAAAGTTTCCCCTAAGAACTAAAGCAATATCCAACACAATTGTTACAGTGGGACGGAGTGGTGATGATGGTGCTGGTGGAGATGATGGTGTGGATGATGATGATCTCGATGAATCCTATCTTGATGACGGTGTTGATGGCGACGATCTCTCCTCTCCGGGAAGGAATTCCCCTGGCAGAAATCTTTCTGCCGGAGAGATCTTTCTCTCTCGGTGTTTTCCGCCTCCCAGAGGCGGCGGAAATCTATCTATGGTGTCTCCCCTAGCCTTACGGTTCCGTAGGGAAGATATAGGCGAAGGGGAGGAGTCGGGAGCCGGGCAGGTGGGCCACACCTACCCTAGGCGCGACCCAGGGTAGGCTCACGCCTAGGGGTGTGTGGGCCCCCTACGGCCCTTCTTCGCTCCTCCTTCTAGCTTCCTCAATATTCCGGAAAAATAATATTTTCCCATATTTTTCTGGTATTTTTCTGATCTTCACGAAATTGCATCAAAACGCCATCTTTTCCATCAGAATCCAGACTCGAGCAGTCCATCCGCCAAGAATCATCCAACATGCATAAACAGTGGAAAATACATAAGTAATACCTCATAATAAGACAAATATCAATGAATAGAGGTAAATTATGATATAGAAGGGTGATGCAAATTGGGCATATCAACTCCCCCAAGCTTAGACCTTCGCTTGTCCCCAAGCGAAAACTGAGCTCAGTAAACATGTCCACATGTTTATGGAGTGAAGTGTCGATAAAAGAATATGAACAAGAAGCATCACACTTACCATTACACAACTCATAGAAGAAAGCAACTCACCATTATATAACTTAGCTTGCAACCAAGTACAACAGACACAATAGAGATGCATAAAGATAAATCATAATTGGAATTGGCAAACTTGTTCTTGGTCAGAGAACACCTGGCAAACAGTTTCACAAAAAGCTTTTTGTAGAATTTTTTTCAATATGAGCACTCTTTGCTCAAAAAGGTTTTTCACAAGTGAAGTATTTCAAAGTAATACTCAATAGATAAGAGTTTTGTGCAAACAAGGTAGATAAAGAACATGATTGAATAAATCACCATATGAATGATTGAAACACAACAACTCAAATGCTTGCTGGAGATAGAGAGGAAGTAGGTTTACTGACTCAAACTGGTAACTGGGAGAAAGGTCCCTTCATAGAGGGTAGCAGGGATTACAAGTCATAAAGAGCTTTCAAAAGATTATGGTACTTACTAGCTTTGAGCCCTCATTGCCCCTATCATAGGCATCTTGAGATGATTAAGGTTAAAGTGCACAAACATGGAGTATATGCTTGACGAAATATAAGTTGGCAATCTCATGTCCCTTGAATATGAGGGCCACTCCTCATGCTACTCAACTTTGGTCACTGGTAAGTTCTTGTCATTGTAAGTACATGCGTATCATAGAGAACCGCCAACGGGGTACCCCTTGCACATGGTACATGAGCTATCCCATAACCAAAATGGCAAGGCAAGCAGATAGTGAGCATCTCAGCGATCTTTTTATTTACTATGTGCATAGCTTTTTATTGAGGATGCTTCATAGATAGCTCACTATGGTGATGCTGCAAGTTTCCACCATGATTAGGCATGGATTAGGCTAGCGGCCCAGGCGTTTCTCTAACACAAAATACAGACTCCATGGACTTACAAGTTCCCTCTTTATTTCACACTGTTGACATCCATAGACAAAAGAGCACGATATCAACTAAGTACAAAGTATAGGTGCAGTGTTGAAAATGTTCCCCGTCACACCACGGTTATGCTAATTCCAACATATAGATGCAAGCATATACAACTTTGATGTTCACAATGGTTCAAGTCTATTAGGGGCAAGAAAATAAGGTGTGCCATCAAGTTCATGAGAGCTTTACTAACTAGTTTTCACATAACAAAATACTTTTTAATTCGAAAGGTAGATGAAGCTTGACAATTTGCTTGGAATAGCAATAATGCTACTAGTTAGATATGGTGGACACAAATGGCAAAGGTTTTGGTTCAAAGGGATTGGAAACATGAGAAGTATACCTTCTCAAAACAGTTTTTTGGCTAGCAAGGCTAGGTATCAAGCAAGAGAGTTGAAAGAAACAAGCAAACATACAAGTAATAAATCCAAACATGCAATCTTCCTTGAAGACACAAAAGATCTTAAATAAATAATACTAAGCTTATGAGCCAATAAGAAAGAAAACAAATGATACAAAATACCTGTAAGCTTTTTCTCTTTTTTTCTTTCAAACTTCAAAAAGTATTGCTACTGACCAGAATTTAGTTTGCCAAAACCAATTTAGATCCACTTGATGCTCCCAAAGTGGTGCCAATAATGATCAACAAGATCCATCATATAATAGAGATTTCAAACTAAAATAAGAAGTGCAAAAAGTAAAAGATGAGACTTCTCATTAATATTCCAATAAAGGCACTCACACCAAGGGATACATAGATAATCAACTAATAGGAGAGATACTTCCACATGCAAACCAAACTATAAGATAACCTCTCTACCAAAGATATGAATCCACTAAAAAGATAAAAGATAATGGTGGTGATACCGCGACACTCCCCCAATCTTGGAACAAGCCAAGGGGATGCCAAACCTGATGACGAATTACTCCTTTGGTGGTGTTCTCTTGTCATCATAAACCTTCCAAGGAAAAGATTCCCCATCCAAAAAGGATGTCCTTGTCTCTGCAATCCTGAAACTAGTAGTAAAGCTTATACGATCAAATCTAGCCTCATACTCACAGTTTTGATTTTGAATGTCATAGAGTTGCGCTTGTAATTGGTTGGTGGTCTGACGGAGCGAGAAGATTTCTTCTCAGAGCTCAGCCACCTCTTCCTCGTGCTTGGCGATGAGTTCTGAACTTATGTTGTGAATAACATCCACTTCTCGTTCCGCCATCTTCTTGTACCTGAAAACCTCCTGCTCCAATGCTTCCATCCTGTCTTCCAGACTTCCTTCTCCCTTGGGGCCTTGAACTTGTTTCATCTGTACTTTCCCATCTTTGAGAATCAGCTCCTTGGGATGCATCTTCAACTCATACATGTATGGGTTGACGACATCCGCAGAGGAATCCTCCATGGGTGATCCAGAGGAAGACATTGTAGCTCCAAAACTGAGAAATTGCCTAACAGAAACAGATTGGAACGAAAACACAACGAGAACACGATGCAAGAACCTCGGGGGATCCGGGGGGTTATATATTACGAAGTTTCAAAGCATAAGGAAGGTTTTGACACGGAAACGAGGCGGAGGCGGAGTTCGGGGGTGGCACACCCCCTCCAGGCGCGGACAGGCAGGGGCCCATGCCTGGGGTGGGTTTGTCCACCCCAGACTCCGTCTCCTCCTCTGTTCCATCTCGTAACTTCCCTTATGTATAAAAAACATCAAAAATATAAAAAGATTGGGGTTTCACGAACCTTCTGTTTTCACCACTTTTACCTATTCGATGACGAACTCTGTAGTTTCTGGTGTTTGGCTTCTGATAAATTCTTCTAGAGTCACCATTCGAATAACATCCACATCTTCATTATAAGAATCTCCAGAAATACAATGTTTTAGTCTTTGCCCATTAACCACATGTGTCATGTCATCCTTCAGAGAAGAAATTTTGATGGCACCTGAACGGTATACTTCCTTGATAACAAAAGACCCTTCCCATTTTGAGAGTAGTTTCCCTGCAAAAAATCTGAGACGAGACCTATACAAAAGAACTTTCTCAGCAACATGGAACTCCCTTTTGAGAATTCTCCTATCATGCCATCTTTTTACTTTTTTCCTTAAAAATCCTAGCATTTTCATAAGCTTCACCTCTCCACTCATCTAGATTACTTAAGTCGAGCAGTCTTTTCTCACCCGCAAGTCTAAAATCTCTATTCAACTCTTTCACTGCCCAGTAAGCTTTGTGTTCTAATTCTAAAGGCAAGTGACAAGCTTTCCCATAGACCATTTTGTAAGGAGACATCCCCATAGGATTTTTATAAGCAGTTCTATAAGCCCACAAAGCGCCATTCAACTTTTAGCCCATTTTTTTCTAGATCTATTGACAGTCTTCTTCAAGATAGATTTAATTTCCCTACTGGACAGTTCTACTTGCCCACTAGTTTGGGGGTGATAAGCTGAAGCAATTCTATGGTTTACATCTGTAACACCCTCGGAATCGGCCCTATGCAAGTTTTAGCGCTTCCCGCCAAACCCGCATAGAAATGATTCAAAGGTGCCCACCAGGCACTTTCGTGCGGGTGGAAAACGAAGTAATATCATTACACAATAGTCCTCGATGGAACCCACAAAACATATATACAGCAACGACTCAACGAGTCAAGAATACAGATATACAGTACAAAGATTCAAATCACTTTGAAACGATACAACGTCCGACTACGGACAAGATGCAAATGGGGCTAAGAGCCCTGAAGAAAAACCAATGGCGTCCATAACCCTGCCCAGGCCAAGCCGGAAGGGTAACCCTGCTAACGACGTCGATCTCAAAACCTGCTTAAACAAAAGGGGTGCCGGCAAAGGGCAAAGGAAAAAGAGAGTGGTCAGTACTGAGGCCAGTACACGGCGAGACTAGAATTCGGCGGTCCTCGCCTACATAGGTATAGTGGACTGAAGCGGCAGCGCAACATGCACTAAACAAGCTATAGAGACTCAATACAACTGGTGGCTATCAGATAGAGATAAGAAAGACCTATTCGGATCCAACCTTTAACTATCACCAAGCATACCCATCCTGGAATTTCCCCCTCGAGACCAAACGAGGAAGTCAGCCGAGGAACTCACACAGTTGGCAGTTTTATTTATTCAGTTATCGTTGTAGCAATTACTAGTCAGATATAGATAGTCATCCTGATATAATAAGCAATGGGCACTTTTAGTTAACCATTCCGTTGTAGTTGCGACACTTACTAGTCAGATACAATTAGCATGAGATATCCCAAACCCAGCAGTTGTTAGTACTTTTATTTAGACATTCCGTTGTAGTGAAGCTGATTACTAGTCATATCGGATACAAGTCAAATTATAACAGTAAACTTTAGTTATAGTTGTCTATGATCGAGAACTGTACTCCAATTCGTCCATAACCGCGGACACGGCTTCTCGAAAAGATTTAACCCTGCAGGGGTGCACCAAAGTTTCCACACGCACCTACACCCTTGTTGTCAGATTAGGTAGGTACAAGATCACAAAACATACACCCAACGGTATGTCGACGGGGTTTCGGACACGACGTTTCCCATACCCAAAGCAAGCACATGGGGGCCACCCCACTAAGCTACCCGCAACAAAGTCGGCCGGCTCCGAGACGGACCCAGAGGTTTGTGCCAATGGCTGTAAACGACGGGGAACCCGAAAATGTGACTGGGCTTGTCGATACCGCGAAAAAATTCCACATTTGTTCCTAAACAGTACAGGCGCTCCACGCGCAATCATAAATAAAGCAGTAAAGCATGGCATAAGTACATGATAGTAATAAAGCCCCAAACTACTTTGTGGCCCCCGGTACAGTACTTTGAAATCAGGTACTAATCGATGGGGGTGCCCACACACCCCACCTGTGGTTAGCGCGCTCGATCTCGGAATAGGTGTCAAGAACTCGGGGTCCTACGGGACACCAGTGAGCGGTTAAAAACCAAATATTGTCTATTACCCACCGGTGCCTCTGCATTTACCTACTTTCAATTTTAGTTATTAAACGGTAATTAAATCCATGATCATCTCCAACATTAAACATGTGGCATTACTCCAACAACTGTGGTACTTGACGACACGCAACAGCACTTGTGCAAGCGACTACGACGCGCAAGTCTAACTATCTACCAAACAACAGGTAATAGGATGTGTCCAAGGCAATATAAGGCTACAAGGGATATCACGGGTACGAAAACTAGAGCATCGCAACACAGATAGCAATAGATCAAAAGGAAGAAATAAAGACTAGAAAGGTAAAATAGGTAGAAAGAGGGAGAATGCTCGCCTGAAAACATTGCCGAAGGTTCATCCGAAGATCGGGACGAAGCTCACATCAACTCATCGGCCTAATCCGTGAAGAAGCAGTGCACTAAAAGAAACGTCGGATGCACTATTTAATACTACGGCAAAAGATCGGGCGTGATGCATATATGATGTATGACATGGCGAGGATGCGATGCGACTAGGCAATATTAAGCGGAACCGGGGTCCCGACAATTAATTAATAGGTTTATGTTGTTTAGATAACCCGCAATTTAAATGTTGTCTTAACATGGCAAAACATAGTATCGGTTCGCTACACAAATTTAAATAGGGGCAAATATTAGACTAGATTTGCCCGCATATGGTCTTTATATTTAATTATAAGGTGAATCGACATAAGGTCCCCAAACACCCACAAATATGTATGCAAACATGAACAAGTTGATATGCAACAATTCATATAGGTATCAATTTATAAAATAGGGCTCGAGAGAAAGGGTCACACATTAGGGGGTTTGGGCGATCTTGGGGGCTCGGGGGATCGGTCTTCGGATCCGAGAAATCGATCCTAGCGGTCCATGACGATGATCTTCGGATCCGGGGGTCTCGGGGTCTTGGCGTTCCATGTAGAAGGCCCTGAGGTCCCATCTTGATCAACGATGACAAACTTGGTCTCGGTCGTCGGGTCTTGGTCTTCGGGGAGGTGGAACTTGATAGCGAAGTGTGCACAGGAACATGAGACCTTGTTGGCACCGCAACATCTTTGTTTGTCACCAACGCCACCACAAAACACACTGCAAGATAACAGTTGCAGCTGAACTACGGGTTCCAGAACCTGAACAAGGCATCAACGAGCGCGCATCGCGTCCCGGGCTGGGCTTGAATCGACCCCAGGAAGGCGCAAGGTCCCGGGGAAGTGGAGTAGAGGACCACCAGGGTCGCAGGCAGCAGCGCGCTCATGCGGAGAGGGCAGCGCATGCGGTGGTGCCTAGAGAAGACGGTGGCCGCAGTTGCCTGCAGCAAAATCGCGGGCGACCAGAGGCAGGGATACGAGAAGGAGCCAAGGAGGTCCCGCTGGTGCTGGAACGAGGGGGGCGTCGGCTCGCCGTTCTGCTACGCGGCATGACGAGGGAGTTCTGGGAACAGCGGCCGGCGGGGACGCGACCGAGGCCGGCGCCGGTGGTTGGCGATGGGGAGCTTGCAGAGGGAGGCCGGCGACGAGCATGACTCGAGGCCGCGGGAGAGGCCGGGCATGGCGGTGGCGGAGCTAGAGGAGGGCGGCGCCCGTTGGCGGCTGTAGAGGGGGGGCGACGAGCAAGGGCGGCCGACGAGATCGCGCGAGCGGAGCTCCTGGTGGCGGCGTCACGGACAGACGCGGGGAGGAGGAGAGATGGGCGGTGGCGTTGCGCTGGGAGGAAGCAGAGGGGGCAGGGTCGGGTGCGGTTGCTCGCGAGCGGGAGGAGGTCCACTGGCGGCGGGGTGGGGCGATGGCGAGGGAATCCCGTGTGCGGGGGCGACGGGGTTGGGTACGGGAGAAGCGGGTGAGCGAGAGGTGGGGTCGGGACTCGGGAGTTCGTGACGGGGACTGGAGCGTGGGCGACGGGGTGGTGGGTCCAGGGGGTCGGTCGCGTGGGGGTCGGGTCGATGGGGTGTGTGCATGTTTCCTTGGTTGTGTCGAGTGTGTACAGGAAGGGTGGGGTGGGTCGTGTGTGTTCCAGGGAGGTGAGTGGCAGCGGGTGTGGGGAGGGGTGTGGGGATTAGGGTTTGCGGTTGGGTGAGGCTAGGGTTTGATCTAGGGTTTGGTTTAGGCGGGCCGGGTGGTAGGTGGTCTGTCCGGTTGGGCTTTTGGCCTGACCGGTCGGACTGCCTCCCCGAACAAAAGTTTTATTTATTTTATTTAGTTTTAATATCCTTTTGGTTAAATAGTTTAGGCAAACAAAATATCCAGGTGGACCGAGGGTTTTATTTGAAATAAAAGACAGAGATATTTATAAAACAAATAGATGCTTTTAGAGAAATAGTTTTAGGTTAAAATATGCATGATGTCATGAAGATGCATAAAGTAGTAAACAACAGGCGATTTTCTAATAGTGGTTTTATCCGGGGTGCTACAACATCATACTTAGCGAGAGTTTTTCTAAAACCCCCATGAATAAAATGAGAGCCTCCATCAGTCATGAGATATCTAGGCACACTGAACCTAGGAAAAATAACATCCTTAAGCATTTTCAAAGAGGTCTTACCATCAGCATTATTTGTAGGTATGGCTTCTACCCACTTTATAACATAGTCGACAGCAACAATAATATGAGTGTACCCTTTTGAGGGGGAAAAGTTCCCATAAAGTCAAATCCCCAACAATCAAAAGGTTCAATAACAAGAGAATAATTCATAGGCATTTCATTGCGTCTACAAATGTTACCTACTCGTTGACATTCATCACATGATAAGACAAACTTCCTTGCATCTTTAAAAAGGGTAGGCCAATAAAATCTATATTGTAAAACCTTTTGTGCAGTCCTATCCCCTGCATGATGTCCTCCATAAGCACTGCCATGAAATTTTCTCAATATCTCTTGTTGTTCAAATTCTGGAACACATCTTCGCATAATGCCATCTACTCCTTCTTTATATAAATGTGGGTCAGCCCAAAAGTAATGCCTTAGATCATAAAAGAATTTCCTTCTCTGCTGAGCTATAAAGGTTGGAGGCAAATACTTGGAAACAATAAAGTTAGCATAATCAACATACCAAGGATTCTCATGCGGACTTACCTTTATTGCAGCCAACTGCTCATTTCAAAATATCATTAACAGGCAATGGGTCAAAAGAAATGTTTTCCAAACGAGATAAATTGTCAGCAATAGGATTTTCAGCACCTTTCCAATCTACAATATGCAGATCAAACTCTTGTAAAAGCAAAACCCACTGATACGCCCAATTTGCATCACCTTTCTATATCATAATTTACCTCTATTCATTGATGTTTGTCTTATTATGCATGTTGGATGATTCTTGGAGGATGGACTGCCGGAGTTTAGATGCTGATGGAAAAGAAGGCGTTTCGGTGCAATTTCGCAATGATCAGAAAAATACCAGAAAAATATGGAAACATATTATTTTGCCAGAAGAATGAGGGAGCCAGAAGGAGGGACGAAGAAGGGCCTCAGGGGGCCCACACCCCCTAGGCGCGGGCCCACCTAACCCTGCGCCTAGGGCAGGTGTGGCCCACCTGCCTGGCCTCCGACTCCGCCCCTTCGCCTATATCTTCCCTACGAAACCCTAAGGCTCGGGGAGCGACCAGAGATAGATTTCCGCCGCCTTTGGGGGCGGAAAACACCGAGAGAGAAAGATCTCTCCGACAGACAGATTTCTGCCGAGGAAATTCCTTCCCGAAGAGGGGAGACCGTCGCCATTAACACCGTCATCAAGCTAGGCTTCATTGGGATCATCTTCATCATCATACACACCATCATCTCCACCAGCACCATCATCACCACTCCATCCCGCTGTAACAATTGTGTTGGATATTGCTTAGTTCATTAGGGGAAACTTTCCCGGTGTTGATTACTATTGTAGTTGATGCTTGTGAGTGGAACCATTGGATTATTGTTTATGTTCAGATTGTTATCCATTATCATATCATCTTCGATCTTGATCCATATGATGTCTTATGAGTAGTTCGTTTAGTTCTTGAGGACATGGGAGAAGTCATGTTGTTAGTAGAGAATCTGTGATGAGTTATTATTCAATGGTTTAGTATTTAAGTTGTGGTGCTATTCTTCTAGTGGTGTCATGTGAACGTCGACTACATGACACTTCAGCATTTATGGGCCTAGGGGGATGCATTGTGTATTTGGCTATTAATTGTGGGGTTGCCAGAGTGACAGAAACCTGAACCCCCGTTAGGACACCTTTGCACAAGGGAGTGTAGGATCTCAGAGTTTAAGGTTGTGGTTAGATTTATATCTTAATTACTTTCCTGTAGTTACGGATGTTTGTAGGGAGTTTAGTCACAAGTATGTATTAGTCCAAGTACGGTCGGTACATTAGCACAGGTTCACCCACACAACACGTACAGGACCAGAGAAGAGTACTCAGCTATTTGAAGCGAAAGCACTTGACAGAATTCCCATGTGTCCTCGAGAACGTTTGGTCCTTATAAGTATTTACACCGGCTTGTCCTTTGCTAAGAAAGGATTGGGCCACTTGCTCCGTTTGTTCGTTACCTTTGTTACTTGCTCCTTGTTTTGTTGCCTTGTAAGAAAACCACTAAAAATCCGTTTGCTAAGTATTCACAGGGATTTCCTGCTCCATACCACTATTCAACACCTTCTACTCCTCGTTGGGATCGACACTCGTATTTATCGAAAGTAGTACGATACACCCCCTATACGTGTGGGTCATCAAGACTATTTTTTGGCGCTGTTGTCGGGGAGTGAAGCGCTATTGAAGAGTGGAACTGGTAAGGGAAACTTATACTGTGAGTATTGCTTTTGTTACTGCTTGTTACTTTGTTTCCAATATGGATAACCCACTTGGTTTTATGTTTGGCAAAACTACTACCACTGCTAGGGTAGTACATGAACCACCTCTTGTTGATATAGATCCTTTTAAGATACCTACAAGGATTATTAATCGTGTTATGGATAATTATTATTCTGGGGATGGAATCGTCCATATCCTTGAAAGGGAGAGCTGAAGAATGGTATAAGCTGCTGAAGAATGGACAATCCATGGAATGGGAGGAGATGGCATCTCTCTTTTGCTCTAATTTTATCCTCCCAATGAGATTCATAAGGATAGAAATCTTATATATAACTTTTGGCCTCTTGATGGAGAAAGTACAGCTCAAGCTTGGGGGAGATTGAAGTTACTAATGCTTAAATGTCCTATTCATGAACTCCCTAACAATATTTTTCTCAATAACTTTTATGCTAGGCTTCCTCTTCATGATAAAGATTTACTAGATGCTTCTTGTGCTAGATCATTCACATGTATGATGGAAGAAGCTAAATGGGATCTCTTAGACCGTATTCAAGATAACACTGAATCTTGGGAGAATGACAAAGGAAGAAAGTCTGGTATAAACCATGATTATGAATGCATTAAATCTTTTATGGGAACCGATGACTTTTGCGATATTAGTAATGAGTTTGGTCTTGATTCCCAAAGTATTGTCAATTGTTTTAAGGCCTTTGCCTCTTACATAAAAATTCCCAAGAAGAAGTGGAATAAGTACCATGCTCCTTATAAAGATGTTGTTAATCATGCTCCCGTTGGAAGTGCTCAAGTTTGTACTACTAATCATATTGTGTATGAACCTCATGTTGAGAAAATGCCTTTCCCATCTAAGGTAAAGGAGTATTCTATGATTATCAGTGCAAATAACAAAGGTACAATTAAAACTATGGAGCCTGGTAAGCATTTGAGTGATGAGCCCGTGGTAGCTATTGTGAAAGACACTGTCATTAGAAATAGAGAGGATGAGCACATTGTCTTCTGTGAAGATGCTTCTAATATTATCTCTCATCCTAGTAAGTCTAGATAAGCTAGTGTTCTTGTGCTTTCTGTTAAAATTGGTGATCATTGCTATTATGGTTTATGTGATATTGGTGCTAGTTCTAGTGTTATTCCTTATGAGCTTTACAGGGAAATTATGCATGAGATTAGTCCTTGTGAGCTTGAGGACATTGATGTAGTTATTTACCTTGATAATAAGGAGACCATTTGCCCCATTGGCATTATAAGATATGTGGAGGTTCTCTGTGGTAAGATTAAGTATCCTGCTGATTTTCTAGTGCTTAATTCAGCAGCTAGCAAAACTTGTCCTATCATTTTTGGTAGACCTTTCTTGAACACTTGTGGAGCTATTGTTGATTGTAAGAAGGAAAAAGTTTTAACTAAGTTTGATGGATATTCTTACGAGTTTAACTTTTCCAAATTTGCTAAAGCTCCTTGTGAAAAAAGCTTGCCTAATAAAGATTTCAGGATGGAACAACTTGCTTCTATAGATCCAGTCTATGACCTTGGACCTCTTTTTGGTGACTATAAGTATGCTTATTCTGATGATAAAGTTGTTGCCAGTGATATTTATATTGTCAACTTTATTCAAAGTGCTACTGAAAGTTATTATGAGAGAGGGAAACATGGTTTTATGCATCTCAATGATGTTAAATTTCCCAGTTTTATGCTGAAAGCTTTAAAGTTGCATATGTTTTGTATTCCTATGCTAGTGGATTTTTGTTTCAAAAATTCGTTTTATCATGATACCCCCATGCATAGGAAGTGGGTTAGACTCAAGTGTGTTGGTTATTTGCTTCTTGATGCTCTCTTTCACTTCAAATATACATCTCATTTGTGAGCATCTTTGGAAGTTTCAAGCCTAACTTAAAGGCATTAAAGAAAAGTACTTGTTGGGAGATAACCCAAGAGTTTTGTCGAGTCTTGGATGTTATTACTTCAGTAATAACCGCTCCTTATCCTTTTTGTTTTGGTTTTTGTGTCAAGTTTAACTACTTTTGTGAAGTAGAGGAGTTGTGAAAAGTGGCTGTCCTGGGACAGATTTTTGTGCTGCATTGTAAAAATTCATGAGGAAGCTAAATAATTCGTATGGAGCTGCATTTTTCTGTGCTTGTTCTAAAAGTTGTTACCCAACTTTCATCAGTTCTGCACTTTTTGATTCGAGCAACAGAAGGTCTTCGAAAAAATCAATCTTTACCTGCTGGTCTGTTTTGACAGATTTTTGCCATCATTTGCATTTGCCTCTTACAAAAGCTTTTGTTTTGATGGGTTTTCAGTTGAAGTGTGTACCAAAGGTTTATTTTTTTCTTACACTAATGTCGTCATTGAGTTTGTGCAAGGGTTTTGTAAGAAGGAAATTTTTAGGAGAAAGAGAAAAGGAATCTGCAGAGTTCGGCTTTGAATAGGTAAAAGTGGTGAAAACAGAAGGTTCGTGAAACCCCAATATTTTTATATTTTTGATGTTTTTAATACATAAGGGAAGTTGTAAGACGAAACTGAAGAGGAAACGGAGCCCGGGGTGGACAAACCCACCCCAGGTGGGGCCCAGCCTAGTCGCGCCTGAGGGGGGTGCTCCCCCTCGAACTCCGTCTCCACCTCATTTCTATGTCAAAACCTTCCTTGTGCATTGAAACTTCGTAATATATAACCCCCCGATCCCCCGAGGTTCGTGCATCATGTTCTCGTCGTGTTTTCATTTCAATCTGTTTCTGTCAGGAAATCTTCTCAAGTTTAGAGCACCATGGCCTCTGCCAACGACAAAGGCAAGAAGCCCGAGGAAGAAGAACCTCAAGTCCCCAAGGAGGAGGAGATTTCGGTAGGGTATGAAGGTGACATGGAGGAGGACAAGCAACTGGACACTCACGCTACCGTCGCAAGCATTGGTTTGGTGGCACGACCTACCAAGCTTAAGAGGACAACACGAATGTCTACAGGAGGGAAATATCGACGTCATACTCTCTCTCCACGATCATCTCCTCCACGTAACAAGAGACCCTTCCATACACTTATACATGAATATCAATATCAACATGTGCCCAAAGGGGATTTGCCCTCGGTTTGGGATATGCTCCGTTCTAACAATGTAGAGAAGGATCATGCTAAGGATGAAGAATGGGGAAAGAATAATAAGAACTAGGATTCTCGGACTAACATGATCATGAACCGTATAGAGCAAAACTCGGAGGTAATCCGTACTCTTACTTTTGAGTTCGAGGAGTTGAGGAAACTTATTGAGGAGCTTATCAAGAGAACACCACCACCACCAAAGGAATAATTCGTCATCAGGTTTGGCATCCCCTTTGCTTGTTCTAAGCTTGGGGGAGTGCCGCGGTATCACCACCATTATCTTTTTATCTTTTACCTTTTTAGTGGATTCATATATGTGGTAGAGGGGTTATCTTATAGTTTGGTTTGCATGTGGAAGTATCTCCTTTAGTTGATTATCTATGTATCCCTTGGTGTGAGTGCCTTTATTGGAATATTAATGAGAAGTCTCATCTTTTACTTTTTGCACTTCTTATTTTAGTTTGCAATCTCTATTATATGATGGATCTTGTTGATCAGTATTTGCACCACTTTGGGATTATCAAGTGGATCTAAATTGTTTTTGGCAAACCGAGTACTGGTCAGTAGCATTACTTTGAAAGATAAAGAAAGAAAAAAAGGCTAACATGTATTTTGTATCAATTGTTTTCTTTCTTGTTGGCCCATAAGCTTAGTATTCTTTATTTAAGATTCTTTTGTGTCTTCAAGGAAGATTGCATGTTTGGCTTTATTACTTGTATGTTTGCTTGTTTCTTTCAACTCTCTTGCTTGCTACCCAGCCTTGCTAGCCAAAAACCTGTTTTTAGAAGGCATACTTCTCATGTTTTCAAAATCCTTCGAACTAAAAATTTTGCCACTTGTGTCCACCATATCTACCTAGTAGCTTTTGCTATTCCAAGCAAATTATCAAGCTTCATCTACCTTTCGAATTAAAAAGTATTTTGTTATGTGAAAACTAGTTAGTAAAGCTCTCACTAACTTGATGGCACACCTTATTTTTTTGCCCCTAATAGACTTGAACCATTTTGAACATCGAAGTTGTATATGCTTGCATCTATACGTTGGAATTAGCATAACAGTGCTGTCATGGGGAACGTTTTCAACATTGCACTTGTACTCTGTACACAATTCATATCGTGCTCTTTTGTCTATGGATGTCAACGGTGTGAAATAAAGAGGGAACTTGTAAGTCCATGGAGTTTGTATCCTGTGTTAGAGAAACGCCTGGGCCGCTAGCCTAAGCCATGCTTAATCATGGTGGAAACTTGCAGCATCACCATAGTGAGTCATCTATGAAGCATCCTCAATAAAAAGCTATGCACATAGTAAATAAAAAGATCGCTGAGATGCTCATTGTCTGCTTGCCTTGTCATTTTGGTTATGGGAAAGCTCCTGTACCATGTGCAAGGGGTACCCCGTTGGCGGTTCTCAATGATATGCAAATACTTACAATGACAAGAACTTACCTATAACCAAAGTTGAGTAGCATGAGGAGTGTACCTCATATTCAAGGGACATGAGATTGCCAACTTATATTTCGTCAAGCATATACTCCATCTTTGTTCACTTTAACCTTAATCATCTCAAGATGCTTATTATAGGGGCAATGAGGGCTCAAAGCTAGTAAGTACCATAATCTTTTGGAAGATCTTTATGACTTGTAATCCCTGCTACCCTCTAAGAAGAGACATTTCTCCTAGTTACCAGTTGAGTCAGTAAACCTACTTCCTCTCTATCTCCAGCAAGCAGTTAAGTTGTTGTGTTTCAAGCATTCATATGGTGATTTATTCAATCATGTTCTTCATCTTCCTTGTTTGCACAAAACTCTTATCTATTGAGTATTACTTTGAAAGCCTTCACTTATGAAAAACCTTTTTGAGCAAAGAGTGCTCCTGTTTTGAAACTTCTACAAAAAGCTTTTGTGAAACTGTTTGTCAGGTGTTCTCTGACCAAGAACAAGTTTGCCAATTCCAATTATGATTTATCTTTATGCGTCTCTATTGTGACAGTTGTACTTGGTTGCAACCTAATTTATATAATGGTGAGTTGCTTTCTTCTATGAGTTGTGCAATGGTAAGTGCGATGCTTCTTGTTCGTATTCTTTTATCGACACTTCACTCCATAAACCTGTGGACATGTTTACTGAGCTCAGTATTCACTTGGGGACAAGCGAAGTCTAAGCTTGGGGGAGTTAATACGCCCAATTTGCATCACCTTTCTATATCATAATTTACCTCTATTCATTGATGTTTGTCTTATTATGAGGTATTACTTATGTATTTTTCATCTGTTTATGCATGTTGGATGATTCTTGGAGGATGGACTGCCGGAGTCTGGATGCTGATGGAAAAGAAGACGTTTCGGTGCAATTTCGCAAAGATCAGAAAAATACCAGAAAAATATGGAAACATATTATTTCTCCAGAAGAATGAGGGAGCCATAAAGAGGGACGAAGAAGGGCCTCAGGGGGGCCCACACCCCCTAGGCGCGGGCCCACCTGCCCGGCCTCCGGCTCCGCCCCTTCGCCTATATATTCTCTACGAAACCCTAAGGCTCGGGGAGCGACCAGAGATAGATTTCCGCTGCCTCTGAGGGCGAAAAACACCGAGAGAGAAAAATCTCTCCGGCAGTAATATTTCTGCCGGGGAAATTCCTTCCCGGAGAGGGGAGACCGTCACCATCAACACCGTCATCAAGCTAGGCTTCATCAGGATCATCATCATCATCATCATCCACACCATCATCTCCACCAGCACAATCATCACCACTCCGTCCTGGTGTAACAATTGTGTTGGATATTGCTTAGTTCATCAGGGGAAACTTTCCTGGTCTTGATTACTATTGTAGTTGATGCTTGTGAGTGGAACCATTGGATTATTGTTTATGTTCAGATTGTTATCCATTATCATATCATGTTTGATCTTGATCCATATGATGTCTTGTGAGTAGTTCGTTTAGTTCTTGAGGACATGGGAGAAGTCATGTTGTTAGTAGTGAATTTGTGATGAGTTATTATTCAATGGTTTAGTATTTAAGTTGTGGTGCTATTCTTCTAGTGGTGTCATGTGAACGTCAACTACATGACACTTCACCATTTATGGGCCTAGGGGGATGCATTGTGTATTTGGCTACTAATTGTGGGGTTGCCAGAGTGACAGAAACCTAAACCCCCGTTAGGACACCTTTGCACAAGGGAGTGTAGGATCTCAGAGTTTAAGGCCGTGGTTAGATTTATATCTTAATTACTTTCCTGTAGTTACGGATGTTTGCAGGGGGTTTAATCACAAGTATGTATTAGTCCAAGTACGGTCGGTACATTAGCACAGGTTCACCCACACAACACTTACAACACCAGAGAAGAGTACTCAGCTATTTGAAGCGAAAGCACTTGACAGAATTCCCATGTGTCCTCGAGAACGTTTGGTCCTTATAAGTATTTCCACTGGCTTGTCCTTTGCTAAGAAAGGATTAGGCCACTTGCTCCGTTTGTTTGTTCCCTTTGTTACTTGCTCCTTGTTTTGTTGCCTTGTCATAAAACCACTAAAAATCCGTTTGCTAAGTATTCATAGGGATTTCTTGCTCCATACCACTGTTTAGCACCTTCTGCTCCTCGTTGGGATAAACGCTCCTATTTATCAAAAGTACTACGATACACCCCCTATACTTGTGGGTCATCACCCACCTGATAAGTCTAGTCTTAGCGTCCTTATTTGCCATAAGGTACTTGATAGTAGCATGATCAGTATGAATAGTAACCTTTGAATCAACAATATAAGGTCTGAACTTATCACAAGCAAATATTACAGCTAAGAACTCTTTTTCAGTAGTAACATAATTCTTTTGAGCAGCATCTAGAGTCTTGCTAGCGTAATGAATAACATTCAACTTCTTATCAACATGTTGTCCAAGGACAACACCCACAACAAAATCACTAGCATCACACATAATTTCAAAAGGTAAAGTCCAATCAAGTTGTTGAACAATAGGAGCAGTTGTCAAAGCTTTCTTCAAAGTTTCAAAAGCTTCCTTACAATCATCATCAAAAACAAAAGGTACATCTTTTTTGAAGAAGATTAGTAAGGGGCTTTGAAATTTTGGAGAAATCTTTAATAAACCTCCTATAGAAACCAGCATGACCAAGGATACTACTAATACCTTTGATATCTCTAGGACAAGGCATCTTCTCAATTGCTTCAATTTTGGCTCTGTCAACTTCAATGCCTCTTTCAAATATCTTGTGTCCAAGAACAATATCTTCATTAACCATGAAATGGCATTTCTCCTAGTTAAGAACAAGTTTGGTTTCTTCACATCTCTTCAAAACTTTATCAAGGTTGTGTAAACAGTTATCAAAAGAAGTTCCATAGACGGAAAAATCGTCCATGAAAACCTCCCCAATTTCTTCACAAAAACCATGAAAGATAGGAGACATACATCTCTGAAAGGTAGCAGGAGCATTACATAAACCAAAAGGCATACACATATAAGCATAAGTACCATAAGGACAAGTGAAAGTAGTTTTCTCTTGGTCTTGTGCTTTCACAGCAATTTGAGAAAACCCAGAATAACCATCAAGAAAGCAAAAGTGAGTCTTTTTGGACAACCTTTCAAGCATTTGATCAATAAAGGGCAAAGGATAATGGTCTTTCTTAGTAACTTTATTAATCTTTCTAAAATCAATGCACATTCTATACCCAACCACTACTCTTTGAGGTATAAGCTCATTATCTTCATTAGGAACAACGGTTATTCCCCCTTTCTTGGGAACACAATGAACAGGGCTGACCCATTGACTATCAACAATATGATAAATAATACCAGCATCAAGGAGTTTTAATACCTCATTTCTTACCACATCCTTCATCTTAGGATTTAGACGGCATTGGTGCTCAACAACTGGTTTTGCATCAGGCTCAATATTAATAGCATGCTGACATATAGTAGGAGAAATTCCTTTTAAATCATAAAGAGTATAACCCATAGCTCCTCGGTGTTTCTTCAATACTTCCAATAACCTTTCTTCCTCCTTTCCTGAAAGTTTAGAACTAATAATAACAGGATACACTTTCTTATTGTCAAGATAAGCATATTTAAGATCATTAGGTAAAGGTTTTAATTCAAAAACAGGGTCCTCTTTAGGTGGTAGTGTGGTACCCAAATCTTCCACGGGTAGATTATGCTTAAGTAACTCAGGCTGATGAAGGAAAACCTCATCAATCTCATTTCTTTCCTTCATGAAGACATCACTTCATGATCTTCCATGAACTGCTGCAAGGCATTGTTAGGAGCAAGAGAAATAGCAGAAAGTTGTTCAACCCTGAAATCATCATTAGGCAATTCATTTTCATAAGGAGTTTTGGAAAATTTGGAAAAATTAAACTCATAAGACTCTCCATCAAAGTTAGTCAAAACTTTTTTCCTTCCTACAATCTACAATAGCCCCACAAGTATTCAGGAAGGGTCTACCAAAGATAATAGGATAGGTTTTACTAGCTTCTTTACCAAGTATCAGAAAATCAGCAGGATATTTAATCTTACCACAAAGGACCTCCACATCTCTTACAATGCCAATGGGGCAAACTTGCTCTCTATTGGCAAGGTGAATAACCACATCATTGTCTTCAGGCTCACAAGGACCAATTTCATGCATAATTTCCCTGTAAAGCTCATAAGGAATAGCACTAGAACTAGCACCAATATCACATAAACCATAATAGCTATGATTACCAATTCTAACAGAAAGCACAGGGACACTAGCTTTTCTGGCTTTTTTAGGATGAGAAACAATATTAGTAGTGTCTTCACAAAAGACAATATGCTCATCCTCTATATTTCTAGTGACAAGATCATTTATAATAGCTACCACAGGCTCAATATCAATGATCTCATCAGGCTCCACAATTTTATTTACACTTTTGATAACCACATTAGCTATAATGGAATGTTCCCTTACCTTAGCAAGAAAATGGATTTTCTCCACATAAGGTTCAGGCAAAATAGGATCAACAGTACAAACCTCTATGCTAGCAGGGACATGGGTGACAATGTCTTTATAAGGAGCATGGTACTTGTCCCACTCTTTCTTGGGAATTTCAATATAAGAGGCAAATGCATTAAAACATTTTGCAAGAACTTGAGGATCAAGACCAAACTCATTGCTAATATCACGGAAGTCATCAGTTCCCATAAAAGATTTAATGCATTCATAAACATAGTTTATACCTGACTTTCTTCCTTTGTCATTCTCCCAAGCTTCAGTGTTCTCTTGAATACGGTCTAGTAGATCCCATTTAGCTTCTTCCTTCATACATGTGAATGATCCAGCACAAGAAGCATCTAGTAAATCTTTATCATGAAGAGAAATCCTAGCATAAAAGTTATTGAGATTAATATTGTTAGGGAGTTCATGAATAGGACATTTAAGCATTAGCAACTTCAATCTCCCCCAAGCTTGAGTTGTACTCTCTCCATCACGAGGCCAAAATTTATATATCATATTTCTATCCTTATGAATCTCACTTGGAGGATAAAATTTAGAGTAAAAGAGAGATGCCATATCCTCACATTCCATGGATTGTCCATTCTTCGGCAACTTATACCATTCTTCAACTCTCCCTTTCAAGGATATGGAGAGTAACTTCTTCTTCACCTGTTCAGTTGTGATACCTGCACACTTAAACAACTCGCATAATTCATGGATAAAGAGCAAATCATCACCAGGATGCACAGTTCCATCCCCAAAATAATAATTATCCATAACACGATCAACAATACTTGTAGGTATCTTAAAAGGATCTATCTCAACAGGTGGTGGTTCATCTACTACCCTAGCAGTGGTAGTAGTTTTCCCAAACAGAAAACCAAGTGGGTTATCCATATTGGAAACAAAGTAACAAGCAGTAACAAAAGCAATACTCACAGTACAAGTTTCCTTTACTAGTTCCACTCTTCAATAGCGCTTCACTCCCCGGCAACGGCACCAGAAAATAGTATTGATGAGCCACAAGTATACGGGTGTATTGTAGTACTTCCGATAAATAGGAGTGTCGATCCCAACGAGGAGCAGAAGGTGTTGAACAGTGGTATGGAGCAGGAAATCCTTGTGAATACTTAGTAAACGGATTTTTAGTGGTTTTCTGATAAGGCAACAAAACAAAGTGCAAGTAACAAACAACAAACGCAGCAAGTGGCCCAATCCTTTCTTAGCAAAGGACAAGCCGGTGGAAATACTTATAAGGACCAAACGTTCTCGAGGACACATGGGAATTCTGTCAAGTGCTTTCACTTCATATAGCTGAGTACTCTTCTTTGGTGTTGTAAGTGTTGTGTGGGTGAATCTGTGCTAATGTACCTACCTTACTTGGACTAATACATACTTGTGATTAAACCCCCTGCAAACATCCGTAACTACAGGAAAGTAATTAAGATATAAATCTAACCACAACCTTAAACTCTGAGATCCTACACTCCCTTGTGCAAAGGTGTCCTAACGGGGGTTCAGGTTTCTGTCACTCCGGCAACCCCACAATTAGTAGCCAAATACACAATGCATTCCCCTAGGCCCATAAATGGTGAAGTATCATGTAGTCGACGTTCACATGACACCATTAGAAGAATAGCACCACAACTTAAATACTAACCATTAATAACTCAACACAAATCCACTAATAACAACATGACTTCTCCCATGTCCTCAAGAACTAAACGAACTACTCACAAGACATCATATGGATCAAGATCAAACATGATATGATAATGGATAACAATCTGAACATAAACAATAATCCAATGGTTCCACTCACAAGCATCAACTACAATAGTAATTAACACCGGGAAAGTTTCCCCTAAGAACTAAAGAAATATCCAACACAATTGTTATAGCGGGACGGAGTGGTGATGATGGTGCTGGTGGAGATGATGGTGTGGATGATGATGATGATCTTGATGAATCCTAGCTTGATGACTGTGTTGATGGCGACGATCTCCCCTCTCCGGGAAGGAATTCCCCCGGCAGAAATCTGTCTGCCAGAGAGATCTTTCTCTCTCGGTGTTTTCCGCCCCCAGAGGCGGCAAAAATCTATCTATGGTCTCTCCTCTGGCCTTAGGGTTCCGTAGGGAAGATATAGGCAAAGGGGTGGAGTCGGGAGCCGGGCAGGTGGGCCATACCTGCCCTAGGCGCGACCTAGGGTAGGCTCACGCCTAGGGGGTGTGGGGCCCCTGCGGCCCTTCTTCGCTCCTCCTTCTGGCTTCCTCAATCTTCCGGAAAAATAATATTTTCCCATATTTTTCTGGTATTTTTCTGATCTTCGCGAAATTGCATCAAAACGCCATCTTTTCCATCAAAATCTAGACTCCAGCAGTCCATCCGCCAAGAATCATCCAACATGCATAAACAGTGGAAAAGACATAAGTAATACCTCATAATAAGACAAATATCAATGAATAGAGGTAAATTATGATATAGAAGGGTGATGCAAATTGGGCGTATCAGTTATCTCCCAACAAGTAGTTTTCTTTAACGCCTTTAAGTTAGGCTTGATAGTTTGAGAAGATGCTCACATAAGAAATATGAATTGAAGTAAAAGAGAGCATCAAGAAGCAAATTCAATACATATTTAAGTCTAACCCACTTCCTATGCATAGGAATCTTGTAAATAAACAAGTCATGAAAGCACAAAGCAACAAGTATATGAAAGCAAAACAAGTGCAACTTCAAAATTTTCAACATAAATAAGGGAAACTTAATATTTTTGAGATACATAAAACCATGTTTCCCTCTCTCATAATAACTTTCAGTAGCATCATGAATAAAATTAACAATATAACTATCACATAAAACATTCTCATCATGAGCCACGTGCATATAATAATTATTACTCTCCACATAAGCATAGTCATCCTTATTAATCATAGTGGGAGCAAATTCAACAAAATAGCTATCATTATTATTCTCATCATCATAATCATCAAATATAGGAGGCATAGTATCATCAAAGAAAATTTTCACCTCTATAGTAGGTGGACTGAAAATACCATATTCATCATTGTAATCATCATATATTGGAGGTTTGGTATCATCATAAGCAATAGATTCCCCAAGCTTAGAAGTTTCCATAGCATTAGCAATAATGGTGTCCAAAGATTTCATACTAATAACATTGCTATTAACATGCAAATAAAGTTCCATAGGTTTTTAAATTTTCTCTTCAAACACTTCATGTCCTAACTCAAGATAAAGGCTATAAATCTCTCTAATTTTTGTTGTTTTCCATTAAGCCTAACTAGTGAAAACAAGAAACAAAAATAAAAAATTGCAGAATAAAAAGGAAATAACTTCGAGCACTCACACCGGAGGATGTGAGTACCTTTTACCTTACCTCCCCTGACAACGGCGCCAAAAAATAGCTTATGGCGTGGAGGGAAGGTAAAAGCCCAAAACCTCCCCGGCAACGGCGCCAGAAAATAGCTTGATGTCTACGCACTTCTATTCTTGTAGACAGTTGTTGGGCCTCCAAGTGCAGAGGTTTGTAGAACAACAACAAGTTTCCCTTAAGTGGATCACCCAAGGTTTATCCAACTCAGGGAGGAAGTGGTCAAAGGTATTCCCTTTCAAGCAATCCTGCAATCAAGATACAAGAAGTCTCTTGTGTCCCCAACACACCCAATACACTTGTCAGGTGTATAGGTGCACTAGTTAGGCGAAGAGATAGTGAAATACAAGTGGTAACGGTGCCAGAAAATAGCTTCTGACTTGTTGTTGACATGGGGTAACGTGTGTGAGTGCCAAAAAATACTTTGATGGAGCTTGACGTGGAGGTAAAGACTAAAGCAAGCAAACATGCAACATATCTAGTAGCAAATGGTGTTTCAATGCTTAGAAACAAGGCCTAGGGATCATACTTTCACTAGTGAACACTCTCATATAAATATCCTCTCTTCATGATGTTACTCTTAACTACTCTTTGGTTGGACACTCTAATCATCGGTAGGGCTATAACAGCACTCCTCAAAGTCCGCCTTCCCCAATCTAGATAACCCCACACTGTCACCTTGAGCGCTAGATGCTTCCAACAAACACCACAATTTCATAGAGACATCCAACTCCAAATATAACTCATAACAAATATTCAATCTAGCCAAAGTGCCACACATGGTATGCACGCTGTCACTTTCACACACGTGGGGAAAAGCATAGATCTATTAAAGCACAAAGAGTATTTATGTAGACTCAAACCTAAGTGCCACCATGGCGTGCATGCTGTCACTTTCACATACATGGGGAGAGCAGAGATTTATTGAAGCACTTGAGTAGCAAGGTATATCTACTTGATTACAAAGCTCATGACCACAATATTATCATGCATAGAGAGAGAGAGAGAGATGAACACATAGCTACCGGTCGAGCCCTTAGCCTCGAGGAAGAACTACTCCCTCCTCATCATGGGAATCAGCAATGGTGATGAAGATGGCGACGGAGATCGATGGAGATGGCTCTGGGGGCACTTCGTTGTCCTGGCAGGGTGCCGGAACAGAGACTTTTTGTCCGCCAAATCTCCCATTCGGTGGTGGCGGCGCTCTGAGGTTTTCGTGGATTTCTTCTGGATTCTTTAGGGTTTTTGAAGGGAATATGCCCTGAGAGGCAATAATAAAGTGTTTATTATGTGTATTCCAAGTATATGATAGATGTTTATTTTGCATGCTATAATTGTATTAATATGGAAACGTTAATACATGTGTGTTTAATAAACAAAAGAAAGTTCCTAGTTATGCATCTCTCATAAACTAGCTCATTGATTAACAAGATGATCAAGGTTTCCTGATCATGGACATTGGATGTTGTTAATAACGAGATCACAACATTAGTGTAATGGTGTGATGAACATTTATTTGAATTATAGCATTACGATCAAAGTCATTGAGTTTATATTGCTATAACAACTTACGAAGTGATCTGAATCCTTAGACCATGATATCATGTCAATCACTAACACCGGAAGAGTTTCTTGATGACATCAAACATCACACCGTAACAGGGTGATTATAAAGATGGGTTTGGAACTAATAAATTGTTATGTTGAGGCCCATGGATCGAGAGTGGAATTTGTTCATCCCGGTGACGGATAGATATACTCTGGGCCCTCTCGGTGATATCACATTGGTTAGCTTGCAAGCAAGTGATTTGATCACTAGAATGTTATATCACGGGAACGAGAAAAGAGTGCATGTCAGTAACGAGATCAAACTAGGTATGGAGATATCGATGATCGAATCTCGGACATGTAATATATCATGAAACAAAGGGATTAAGATACTAGCATAAAAGGTTCCGACGATCACAAGAAAGTCATCGTTGAATGTGTGGGAGTCAGTATGGGTATCCAGATCCCGCTTCTGATTATTGATCTGAGAGGGGTCTCGATCATGTCCGCATTATTCACGAACCGTAGGGTGACACACTTAAGAGACACTGACATCCAATTGGAGCAAAAGTTTCATGCCAAAAAGAATAACAAGCGAGGGAATTTATTTCACTATATACCGAAACATGTTTTCGGGTGAAATTGCAGAAAGTGTTTTTGCATGTGAAATGAAATATTAGCAAGGGGTTATATGTGAATGTTTGTCATTAAAGTAATTGACAAGATTATGAATAAATAAAAGTAGTTTTATTTAATGAGAGTTTGCATTAAATTTGGTGGAAATTTAATAGCAATTTTGAGTGGGATTTTGAGTGGAGGGAATTGAAAAGATTTTTGTGAGTGGAGTGTCCACCCACATGAATGAGGGGAGGGCAAGGGGCAGCCCCATGCGCCGGCCACCCCCTTGGGGTCCCCCCCTCTACTATAAAAGGCACCCCCTCCTCACTTCTCACTCACACCTCCTCGTGAAGGATCTCTCTCCCCCTCTAGAATTTATCCCCCATGGTCTCGGACTAGCGAGATACATGTTCCCGGTGGCTATTTGGCAAGAAAGAGTTGTGCTTCCGCTGCATCGCTGGAGCGAGGAGGCGGAGGTTGCTTGGTGCCTCGGACGTGTGTGCGAGCACGGATGCGCTGCTGATTTGCGGCGCTAGGACTTCCTCTCGATCTTGAGATCGGCAAGAGATCGTCTACATCAACCACGAGTTTAACTCGTTAAGTTTTGTCGGTCTTCAAGGGTATGTTCTCTACGGATATACATCTGCCCGTTGTTTGTATCTAGTAGATAGATCTTGGTACATAGTTGTTCCCATCGTAGGAATTTTTTGTTTTCTATGCTACGAACCCTACAGTTTTTGGGTCAGAGGCTTATTATAGGCGAAGAGGCGAGGCTGGGAGGCGGCCGGAGGGGCCACACCCTGCCCAGGCATGGGTCCACCCTAGCCCACGCCTGGGCGTGTGGTGGCCCTCTGGCACCTCTCCGTCTCCCCTTCTAGCTTCGTGACACCCACAGTAAAATATTGAATTTGGCTTTTGTCCCGTCCAATTCCGAGAATATTGATTTTTTGCCTTTCTAGAACCAAAAACAGAAGAAAACAGGCAACTGGCACTGTGGCATCTTGTTAATAGGTTAGTTCCAGAAAAGATATAAAAACACCTCAAAGTGTAGACAAAGAAAAGCAAAGTAGATACTAAACAAGCATGGAGCATCAAAAATTATAGATACGTTTCCTACGTATCAATGGATCCTATGACTCGTTGGTGGCCGCTGCCAAGGCCAATCCGGCTACCACCCTATATGATATGTATGGTTAGCTCTATGACCATGACATGCGTCAGACTATTTTGGCATCTACTGGCCAGGACGTTGGTTTCATGTCCTCTGCTAACCATGCCCGCTGTGGCCGCCGCCAGGAGGGTGGTCACCACGATGATGACCGTGAGGATCGCGGTGCTCGTCGTGCGAGATGATGATTGCCCACCACATCACCACGCCTCCCGGAGGGTGGCCGCTATGATGATCTCCGCGACTACGGTCGCCGCTATGATGAGCGACGTCGAGATGATTGACCTCGCCGCTATGATGACAACTGTCGCCCAGATGGTGGCCGGCATGATGACAACCTTCACAAATATGGTGGTCGGCGTGACAATGGACGCCGCCATGGTCGTGCCCCCACACCATTTTTGGATGTCACATGTTATATCTATAAAATTCATGGCCACCTATCTTCTGATTGTTGGTGGCGTTTCTAGCGTGATGACTCCGATGATGATGATACCCATGAAGATAAGACGACCAACATTGATTCATATCGGTGCCACCACTCATATCACTTCATAGTTAAACAAGCTCACAACCCATGAGAAGTACAATGAGCGCGATCGCGTCTACGCGACTGATGGTAATGGTATGCAAATTAAATATATTGGCCATTCTACTATATTCACCCTAGATAGTTCATTGCATCTTAACATATTCTTCATGTTCCTAGTGCATCTAAAAGCCTTCTATCTGTTTAGAAACTTGCTCTTGATAATCATGTTTTCATTGAGTTTCATGCCTTTTTCTTTTTGATAAAGTACCTGGCCACAAAGAAGATTTCGTTTAAGGGACCATGCCAAGATGTCCTCTATCCACTCATGCCATTCTCCACCGAGTCATCAACCAAGCAAGCCTTTCTCACAATAAAGCTGCCATCTTCTATGTGGCATCGCCATTTAGGACATCCTTCTTCGTTTGTAGTTCAAAAGATTATTAGGAAAAAACAATCTTTCTCACACTCCTGAAATAAATCCATATGTGTGTGATGCTTGTAAACTTGACAAGATTCAACAATTTCCATACCTTGTATCCACTAGTATCTCTATTGTTCCTTTGGAACAAATATTCTCAGATGTATGGGGTCATGTACCTGCTTCTATAGGAAGACACACTTATTATGTGAGTTTCATTGAATACTTTAGTAAGTTTACATGGATATATTTACTCAAGAAAAAGTCTTATGTCTATCAAGTCTTTCTTAACTTACAACAACTTGTCGAGTGCAAGTTTGAAAAACAATTTAAGACTATACAAACTGATTGGGGTGGATGAAAAACTCAATAGTTTCTTTCAAAAGGTTGGCATTTCTACTCATGTGTCTTGTCCTCATGCACATCAACAAAATAGTTCCGGCGAACGTAAACATTGCCATATATTGTTTAAGTAGGTCTCTCACTGCTTGTTAATGCCTCCATGCCTCTTAAATACTGGGATGAAGACTTTCTCGCGGCCACTTTCCTCATTAACTTGCTTCCTAGCAAGGTCATTGAAAGGACTATATCTTCCCATGATGTTTTTTGGTGTTAAAATGACAATCCCAACCGTGTTTTTAATTGTGCTCTTGAGTTTCAGGGGAAACGTCGTTGATGTCTCCTTCTATTGTGATGGATGCTCTCTTGTGATCTTTTGAAGATGGTGGCATTTTAGTCTTCTCGTAGTCTCTTTCCAGTTGTTGTTTTTTAGGTCACCGTACTATTAAGAGGGGGTCCATTTTGGAAGGCTGTGGGAAATCACTTGTTCTTGCACAAACCTATATGCACCACCACAGCCATCCCATTATCCCGTGAGAGAGAGCATGTTCCTGTTCTGTTGGGGCCTTTTGTGTCTCACCGGAACTTCCGGTCATAGGCCGGAAGTTCCGCTCTAACTTTTTCTGCAGGCTGTTCTACGGTTTGTTCCGACGCTAGTTCCGCCCCAAGTTCCGGTAGCGGCTCAGTAACCTTCTGTTTTGAAGTGTGCTATTTGCCAGAACTTGGCCGGAACTTGGCCGGAACTTGCATCGGAACTTGTCCTGCTAAAAGTTCCTGAGCGGAACTTCCGCCAGAAGCCGGAACTTCCGGTCAGACTCGCTTCGCGACCCAGAAGTTCCGCCTGTTGTTCCGCCCCAAGTTCCGGTGGAGGCTCAGTAACCTTCTGTTTCGAAGTGTGCTATTTGTCGGAACTTGGTCGGAACTTGCTCGGAAGTTCACCGGAACTTCCGGTCCTTTTTGACCGGAACTTCCGGTTGCGCTTCTGGAGCGGACGTCAACGGTCTGATGACCGTTGGAGCCAAGCTGGGCGGAACTTCCGGCCTCTCACCGGAACTTCCGGTGAGGTCGCGGGGAGGTTGTAACGGTTCAGCGTGGGGGGCCTATTTAAGGCACCCCCTTCTTCCTCCCACTCTCTCTCGAATTTTTCTCTCTCCTCCATTAATGCTTGAGCTTCACCTCACTAGATCTCTCTCTCTAGCCACTCAAATGACTTGATCTTTTGAGAGGTGAGGGAGGTGACCTAGATCTACACTTCCACCAAAGAAGAATTGATTTCCCCCACCCATCCTTTGTGGATCTTATTGCTCTTGGGTTTCTTGGAACCCTAGACGGTGTAGGGCATCCTCAGAGCTGAGGCGTGTGTTGTAAAGCTTCGAGGTGCCGTTGAGGGCCTCCAATTGAGTTGTGGAGCCTCCCCCCTCAACCTTGGTGTAAAGGTTTCGGTTGGCGCCTTCAAGGTCACCGGTTAGTGGATTGTGAGGCCTCCTTTGTGGGGGAGCTCACCGGAGAAGAAGGCGAGGCCTTTGTGGCGCTCGGGTGACCTTGTGTGGCCCCGACACCTCTCCAACATAGACGTAGCTCCTTGGGAGTGAACTACGGGAATTACATCTCCGTGTCCCCTCGCCGGTTACTTCGTTCCCTTCCTTTACTCCTTGCTATTTACTGTTTTTGTTGTTGGTGTTCGTTTTCTTGCATTTAGGTTGTTCACTTAGTTGCATCTCTAGATAACTTCCTTTCTCGTTGAGCCTAAAAGTGAGAAACAAATTAAAATTGGTAGACGCCTATTCACCCCCCCTCTAGTCGTATCAAGTCGGTACTTTCAATTGGTATCAGAGCCCAGGCTCTTACTTCGGGCTTTACCGCCTAAGAGACTATGGCCGACGAAGGGGGTAGTGAAACTGAAAAATCCAAGAACTTGGCCACTATGGATGACCTCAAGCAATTGGAGCATCCATGATGTCCAAGTTCGAGGAAATGATGACTCTCTTGCAGTCTCTCAAGCCAAACCCCATGGTTGCTATTGACACACCCCAACCCAACGAGGTTCCTCCCACCGTTACGGTGTCCGCCCCCGGGGTAACTCCCGCGGCTGCCACCACTCACTTGGGACTTGGTTTTGTTGCTCAAAACTCTACCAAGGTTCCAAGTGAGAACATCGAGGAGCCCGAGAACCCAACTTCCAAAGGGGAAAATGGAGGAAAGGACTACTCGGCGGTACCCCCACCGCCGAAGTACACTCCGGATCCACCCATCCCCATGCCACACATTATACCTCAAGGAGCACCACCCATGCTAGATACATCTAATTTTGCCAATTGGCAATATCTAATGCGCTCACATATTTCTAGCTCATGGATTCTATCCATTTGACCCAAATAAGTTGACACGAGGTGAAGTGGTGGACAAGCAACTCAATGCTACAGCTTTGGGAATGATTCAAAAGGCCTTGACTCCAAAGGATTTTGCTCACATTCGCCAATTTGACACTGCCAAGGGAGCTTGGGATCAACTCACCGAGCTCTTTGTTGGGAATGCTAGCATCCAAAGCTCCAAGTTTGATGAGATCAACAACGAGTGCGATGGTTTTGCAATGCAAGATGATGAGACCCCTGAAGACATGTATAGGCGCCTTAAGGTCCTTTGTTCCACTATGAGGGACCTTGGGGCTCACTATGTTGATGACAAGTTTATGAAGAGGAAGTTCATTCAAGCTCTTCTCCCATTTGAAGAACAAAAGCTCAACTCTATCAAGGGAAGAACCAACTTTCACTTAATGACCTCCCAAGAAGTCTTGAGTGAAGTAATTGCCATGACTATTGCTAAGAAGAATGCGGAGTCCGCTCGAGCTAGAGCCATTGGATCAACAAAAGTGAACCTTGCTTTGAAGGCCAAGGCTATTGAAGTTGATGATGATGATACATCAAGTGAGTGGTCTCAAGAAGATCTCAAATGTTCCTTCAATGAACATCTTGCTCTCGCTTCAAGGTCCTTTTGGAACAAGTCCGGATTCAACTCAAGATCAAGGGACAACTCAAGATTCAACTCACCCAACAAGTCTCCCAAAGCAAGGTCATGCTACAATTGCAACGACAAGAGTCACTTCGTGGCCAAGTGTCCCTTTGAGAACCGTGAAGACAATGGTGGTCGTCTCATTCGCAAGGTCAAGTCAATACCTCTTCATCCCTTAAACAAGAACTACGCCGTCAAGAACGCCACTAACAAGGAACGAGCAATTGTGGTCCATGAAGAATATCTTTCGGGCACGGATGAAGATGATGATGATGAAGTTCATGGTGGAGAGATTGTGGGGGTTGCTGCTATTGCCACTACCTCAACTCCAAGTCTATCCCTCTTCGACTCGCCAAATGAAAATGTCATCTCCTCCAACCAAAAGTGCTTCATGGCCAAGGCCACCGAGGTATCACCGAAACCCACTCCTCAACCTATCTCTAGTGAGCCTTCCTCTCTTGATCTTGTTGGTCTAGAGGTGAAGAAAGAGATGATTGACATGTGTGAATTTGTTGCTACCTTAGATGAAGAAACTAAAAACTGCTTTGAGTCCTTACTTGCACAACATGAAAATGCTAGAGATGCCTTAGATTAAAAGGAAGAACTTCTTGACTTGCTAAGTAAAAATGAAAGAGATGCCGCCGATGAAATTGCCTCTCTCACTCAAAGTCTTGAGGATGAACAAAATATGAGAATTAATCTCGAAGAAAATGTGTCTAAGCTTGTAGATGATCATAACAACACTTTGACCTCTACAATTAAAGAACGTGACCATGCTCTTGCTTTGATTAAGGTTCTCAAGAAAGAAAATGCTGAGTTTGTGGGTGGTCATGATAGGACTCAAAAGGATCTTGAGAAACTCAAAGAGGAACACAAAGCCTTAGAGAGTAAATTCTCAAATCTTTTTGAGGCTCATGAACAGCTTCAAACTCAATTAACTTGTGATTTTTCTAAGTCTTCCGCTGTGCAAATTATAGACTTGTCTAGCTCTCCTAACCCTTGTTGCAAGCATGAGCATCTCATAGAGGAGGTCAAGGTTTTGAAGGATCAACTTGCAAAGACTAAGAAGAAGAAGAAGAAGAAGAACAAGAAGAAGAAAAAGAACAAGGGCATGTCCCAAGGAGTACCAAATGGCCTAACCCTCTTGCAAAGTGACAACTTTGCCGGAAAGAACAATCCCTCTTATATTCTTTGCAAATCTTATGATGGTCATGTATATGCTAGATATGTGGGGACATCTTACACGCATGATTATCATTGGGCCATTTGGGTGCCAAAGGTTCTTGTCACTAACAAAAGGGGACCCATTGCAAAATGGGTACCTAAAACCAAGGCTTGATTTTCTTGTAGGACTATGCTTCCGGCGGATCAAAATGGGTGCTTGATAGTGGTGCCACGAGTCATATGACCGGAAGCAAGTCTATCATGACCGAATTGAGACCCAATATTGCCACCACCATGGTCTCCTACGGTGACAAAACAAGCTCTCAGGTTTTGGGTTTTGGCAAAGTGGTGGTAACCCCGGATGTATCCTTGGTTGACGTCATGCTTGTCAAAACTCTTGGTTACAACTTACTCTCAGTTCGTGCTCTTGCTCTTATGGGTCTTTCTTCTTTCTTTAATTCTCATTCCTGGTCCTCATGTGGAGCAAGTCTCTCAAGGTGGCTTTTGTAGGATATGTAGAACATGACTTGTATGTGGTGGACTTTTCAGGGACCACTACTCCTCATGCTCTATGTCTCTATGCTAAAGCCGACAAGGGCTGGTTGTGGCATCGCCGCCTAGCCCATGTTAACATGAGGACTTTGCAAAGACTTCACTCCGAGGGCCACATCCTTGGAATTAACGATGTTTCTTTTGCCAAAGATCGTGTTTGCAGGGCTTGTATTGAAGGTAAGATGCATGAAACTCCTCACAAAGCGCTCAATCAAATCACTACCGAGAGATGTTTGGAGATCTTGCATATGGATCTCTTTGGTCCTCCCTCTCATGATAGCCTTGGAGGCAAGAATTATTGCTTGGTTATTGTGGATGATTTATCAAGATACACTTGGGTGTTCTTTTTCAAGTACAAGAGTGAGACTCAACAAACCGTCATTGACTTTGCTAATGAGGTTCAACGGTACACAATGCAACTATATTCTCAATTCGAAGTGACAATGGCACCGAGTTCAAAAACTATACCTTGGATGAGTTTCTCAGTGATGAAGGAATCAAGCATCAATACTCCACTCCCTACACCCCTCAACAAAACGGAGTTGCCGAAAGGAAGAATTGCACTTTGATGGATGCGGCTTGGTCTATGCTAGCTGAGTTCAAGTCTCCATACAACTTTTGGGCCGAGGCCATCTCCACCACTTGCCATGCAACCAACCGGCTTTATCTCCGCAAGAATAAGAACAAGACCCCCTATGAACTTCTCACCGGGAAAAAGCCTAATGTTAGCTACTTTCGGGTGTTTGGTTGCAAGTGCTACATCCTCAAGAAAGGAGTTCGGTTGTCAAAGTTTGAATCCAAGGCTCAAGAAGGAATTTTCGTTGGTTACTCAAATCAGTCCCATGCTTATAGAGTCTACAACAAAGCCAATGGAAGAGTTGAAGAGACGAGCAACGTGAAGTTTGATGAAAATCATGAGTCTCTTGTTAGGCAAGATGGTGTTTGTGATCCAAGTGGTGAAATTCCTCCCAAGGCCATAGGAAAAATGGGTGTGGGTTTCCACCTCCCCATTGAGGATCCCCTTATGGACGAAGGAGAAGGACCAAGCTCTACTCAAGTGGAGCCCTCACTCTCACAAGATCATCTTGCACCTCAAGGACCTACTTTATTGGCACAAGCTCTCTCAAGCTCTTCCGAATCTTCCCATACTCATGACTCTCCAAGCTCTAAAGAACAAGCTCTTCATCAACAACATCAACCTCCCCACGATGGGGCTCCTCCTCAAGGCACCTCCCACGGACAAGCTCTTCATCAACCTCATCAACCTCCCCAAGATGGGGCTCCTCCTCAAGGTCACGTTTCTCCCCAAGGTCAAGCTCGTCGAGATCAAGAGCAAGTCAATGATCCTCAAGTATCCTCTCCAAGTGATGACTCCCCCGAAGTGGAAATTGATGAAGATGACCCTCGTGTTCGTGCTTATAGTCAAGGGGGTGGCTCAATTGGTGGAAATGACCAAGTGGTAGCTCAAGAATCTCGAATTGAAGCACAAGCCCGTCGTCAAGCCTATCGTCTCGCCAAGCTTGTTCGATATGGCCATATCCTTGATAATGTCTATGGAGATTTCAATAAAGGTTCCACTACTAGGAGGCAACTAGCTTCCTTTTGCTCTCATCATGTGTTTATCTCTCTTGTGGAACCATAGAAAGTCTTCGAAGCTCTTGAAGATGATGATTGGCTTGATGCTATGAACGAGGAACTTCACAACTTCAAGCGGAACAATGTTTGGACATTGGTTGAGCGGCCTAAAGACTGTCAAAACGTCATTGGAACCAAGTGGGTCTTCAAGAACAAGTGCGATGCGAATGGAATTATCGTGCGCAACAAGGCAAGGTTAGTTGCCCAAGGATACTCACAAGTTGAGGGCATCGACTACGGTGAGACTTACGCCCCCGTTTCTCGCCTTGAATCCATTTGTATGCTTCTTGCCTTCGCTACCCATCATAACTTTAAATTGCATCAAATGGATGTTAAGAGTGCTTTTCTTAATGGTCCTTTGAAAGAGTTGGTATACGTCAAGCAACCTCCAGGTTTTGAGGATCCACTTTTTCCGAACCATGTCTACAAGCTCAATAAGGCACTCTATGGCCTCAAGAAAGCCCCACGTGCGTGGTATGATTGCCTTAGGGAGCTCTTGTTAGACCGTGGCTTCGAAGTGGGCCTCATTGATCCCACTCTTTTTACTAAGAAAGTTGGAGGCCACTTGTTCGTATGCCAAATCTATGTTGATGACATTATCTTTGGGTCTATTAACAAAACTTTTAATAAGGATTTTGCCAAGCTCATGACCGACCGCTTTGAGATGTCCATGATGGGGGAGTTGAAGTTTTTCCTTGGGTTTGAAGTCAAACAATTGAGGAAAGGGACTTTCATCAACCAAGCCAAGTACATCCAAGACATGCTCAAGAAGTTCAAGTTTGATCAAGTCAAAGGTGCCAAGACTCCCATGCCAACTAAGGTTAATCTTGATCTCGATCCCAAGGGTAAGGAGGTGGATCAAAAACTCTATCGATCGATGATTGGTTCTTTGCTCTATCTTTGTGCATCCCGACCAGATATTATGTTGAGTGTGGGTATGTGTGCAAGATTTCAAGTCGCACCAAAGGAAAGTCACATGGTGGCTGTCAAGAGGATCTTTCGATATTTAGTTCATACCCCAAACTTTGGGTTGTGGTACCCCAAGGGAGCCAGCTTTGATCTCATTGGTTACACGGACTCGGACTGGGCTGGTGACAAAGTAGGAAGAAAGTCAACCTCCGGAGCTTGTCAGTTTCTCGGAAGATCTTTGGTTTGTTGGTCCTCGAAGAAGCAAAACTGTGTGCCTATGTCTACTGCCGAAGCTGAGTACATCTCTGCCGCAAGCTGTTGTGCTCAATTGCTATGGATGAAGCAAACTTTGAAGGATCTTGGACTATCTTTTGACAAGGTGCCTCTTCTTTGCGACAATGAGAGTGCCATTGCTATTGCTCACAATCCCGTGCAACACAACCAGACCAAGCACATTGAGATTCGTCATCATTTCATTCGGGACCATGTTGCTAGAGGAGACATTTCTTTGGAGTATGTTCCCACCAAGGCAAATCTTGTGGATATTTTCACAAAGCCTCTTGATGAAGCAAGGTTCCGAGAGTTAAGGCATGAGCTAAATATCATTGATTCGAGCAATGTTGCTTGAGCCCTTGCACACCTACCCGTGTCTCAATGTGTATCTTGTTTGGATGTAGGCATGGATTTAGGGGGAGTGTAGTTCCTCTTATGAACAAACATTATCCCTATTATGCGCACATTAAAGTTTTCATACTCTATAGTCTCTAAAGGAGACCATTTGAGCTTCATGATGAGTGTTGGTAATGAACCCAAGATATATCTTCGCGGTGTCAAGCCATTTACTCTTATATAAGGTGGCTTCGGCCACCAACTCGTTTTTATTTGTGTCTTTGACCTTTTTGTTGTTCTTGGTTTTTGTTGGTTTTGGTTCTTCACAGTTTGAGCTATCTATCCTAAGACTTTTCTTACCTCAAGCCCTCTCTATTCCCTGCACAAGTTCTTCCTTGTTGTCTTCCTAACCTGAGATGGTCTTCCTGGCGTCAGCGGAACTTCCGGTCAGTCTGACCCGGAAGTTCCGGTCCACCGGAACTTCCGGTCCCTGACCGGAACTTTCGGTGGTGCTCCCTATCCTATATAAGGTGGGCCCTGGGGGAAAACAGGATCTTCTTCCTTTTTTTCCCCCAAGACCCATCTTCTATTTGGAGCGCCGCCGGCCAGGACCTCTCCACGAAGGTGCTCTGGCCCCTTCGTCTCCGACCTCTCCTCCACAGATCTGCTCCGTGGGATCCTTCCCCACCTCGATCTCCCGCCATGGACTCCGGTATTTGCCCTCAACTCCCTCCATTAATGGAGATCTTGCTCTCACCATGGCTTGAGTTAGGGCACACCTTGTCTAGGCTAGTTCTTTGGCTAGAACTTGTTGGAAGATCTTGGTAGGTCTAGGGTATCATGCTTGAGTAGATTGGTCCAATACATCCTAGAAAAATATGTGCACTTGTGGTTTTTTAGATCTACATCTAGTGAACTCCTGTTTGGAACCGTCAGTTCGTGGCCTCACCGGAACTTGCGGTGAGCCACGACCGGAACTTTCGGTGGACCATTTTCACCGGAACTTCCGGCGATTCAGCGGAAGTTCCGGCCACAATGCAACTTTTTCTGTTTGTATTTTTCGAATCTATCTCTTTTGTTTCCTCTTCCGAACTTGTGCACTTATCCCACCTTCCCTCCCTATTCTTGTGCTTTCTTCTCAGGGGAAGGAGATACTCGCCAAGGCAAGCGTGCCCGCCGACCATCCGCTGACATTCCTCCTGAGATTGATGAGGAAGATGCTGAGGTTGTGCGTCCGACCGCTCAGACTTCTCGCCAGAAGGCTGCTGCTGCTCGCCGTGCTGCTGCTGCTGGGAAGAGGCCTGCTCTTGCTCAGAAGGCCACTGCTGCTGGGCCAGACATGACCAAAGCCAAGATTTCCAAGTGGTCTCAGAAAGCTTACTCTGCATTCAGGGCTACGGATCCCTACCTCGTGCCTCGTGATCGTCTTTGCTTGGAACCTCATTTTCACACCTGCCGTTAGGAACAGATTTATGAAGAAATTTATGCATCAAAGAAGAAGTTTGTGGTTGCTCCTCAAAAGTACATCAATGTGCCTCACATGGAAGAGAAGCAAGTTTACTTTGGGGAGGCTCTTGATATCTGCCAGAAGTTTGGGCTGATTCCCCTCATGGAGCACCGTCAGAACTTTGATGTGACTGCTATTGCTCAGTTTTACTCAACTCTGTTTCTTCACATGCAGTCCTCTACTGAAGGTGTGATGAAGTGGATGACCAGGGACGTGTTTCTTACCGCTACTTGGGCTGAGTTTGCTGAGCTTCTTGGCTATCCCATTCAGCCTGGCCGCGGGACAAATGGTTGGCGTGTTCATGGTCCTGTAGCTGCTGATCCTGAGGTCCTGGAGCCTCTCTACATTGAAGGGTGGGGAACTGTTGGGTATGTGAATCATCTGCTGCCAGTTTTTGACATCATGCGCAGGGTGTACTTGAACACCATCTCTCCCAAGGCTGGCAACTTTGATCAGTTTCATGGGTATCAGGTTGACCTCATGCATCAGACTTATCTTCGCCGAGACACTGACATGTCAATGGATGTTATGCACTTCATCTACTCAGAGATGTGGCTGGCTCTCATTGAAAAGCGCTCCTACATCTATGCTCCCTACATTCAGACTCTCATCAATCACAAGTGGCTCGAGAAGACTGGCAACCCCTTCCCGCAAGACAACATCACCATTCATGAAGAGAAAAAGTTCCGTGTGAGTAAGCACCAGAAGCCTCGTACTCAGGAAGAAAAAGAAGCTGCTCTCAAGAAGGCTCAAGATGTTGCTAGTGGTCCCTCCTATGCTCCTAGTGGATCTAGTGCTGGTGGTCCTTCTCTCCAGAGGCAGCCATCTTGGGCAAAGAAGCTGCTTGGGAAAGTGAAGAAAACTTTCTGCTTTCTGTAGGACCGCGAGTATCAGGCTTATGTTGATCAGCGTCACAATATTCAGCGCCAGAAGGCCATCATGGCAGCCCTCAACATTCCTTGCTCACCAGTCTCTAGATCTATCACTGCTCCCAAGGAGGATTGGATTCGCAACAACTGCAACTGGTCCAAAGATGAGTCTGAGGAGGAGGTCACTGGTCCGCCTGAGTCTTCTCCTCCTCCCCCTTCTCGTGGCTGGGACGAGTAGATTGATCTCTTCTTCCTTTTTGGTGTCTCGATGCCAAAGGGGGAGAAAGATGTCTATTAGGTTGTCTACGGGATTTGCATGGGTTGAGTCGCGAGCCTGTTCTTGCCTTTGATCTTTTCTTACTCGCGAACTCTCTAGTTTATTTGTGTGCTTGTGGTTTTATGTCCGTGAACTTATGTGTGCTTGTGGACCATGTGGTATGTTATGTTTGAGACTATGTGGTATCTTTGTGGTATCTTATACAATGCCGTGAGTGTGGTATCTTGTTGTCATCTTATGAGTTGTTGCTATGGTGGTGGAGCCTCATTGCTCTTATTGTTATTATTACTCCGTTTGTCTCCACCTCATTTAGTTGGTTCTGGTATGATCTCTATCCCTTTTTGTACCTTGCACTTGTGCTATCTTTGCAATTGTTAGGGGGAGCCTCCGTGTATGTGTGCTAGACCTGTCCTTAGAGGTCTTCTCTCTACCTTGCACACATACAGGGGGAGCTTGCCCCGTCCATTGCAAAGATTGCTTTGATTCTATGCAAATCTGTGGGATTGTCATCTAACACCAAAAAGGGGGAGATTGAAAGGACTATATCTTCCCATGATGTTTTTTGGTGTTAAAATGACAATCCCAACCGTGTTTTTAATTGTGCTCTTGAGTTTCAGGGGAAACGTCGTTGATGTCTCCTTCTATTGTGATGGATGCTCTCTTGTGATCTTTTGAAGACGGTGGCCTTTTAGTCTTCTCGTAGTCTCTTTCCGGTTGTTGTTTTTTAGGTCACCGTACTATTAAGAGGGGGTCCATTTTGGAAGGCTGTGGGAAATCACTTGTTCTTGCACAAACCTATATGCACCACCATAGCCATCCCATTATCCCGTGAGAGAGAGCGTGTTCCTGTTCTGTTGGGGCCTTTTGTGTCTCACCGGAACTTCCGGTCATAGGCTGGAAGTTCCGCTCTAACTTTTTCTGCAGGTTGTTCTACGGTTTGTTCCGACGCTAGTTCCGCCCCAAGTTCCGGTGGCGGCTCAGTAACCTTCTGTTTTGAAGTGTGCTATTTGCCGGAACTTGGCCGGAGCTTGGCCGGAACTTGCATCGGAACTTGTCCTGCTAAAAGTTCCTGAGCGGAACTTCCGCCAGAAGCCGGAACTTCCGGTCAGACTTGCTTCGCGACCCAGAAGTTCCGCCTCTTGTTCCGCCCCAAGTTCTGGTGGAGGCTCAGTAACCTTCTGTTTCGAAGTGTGCTATTTGCCGGAACTTGGTCAGAACTTGCTCGGAAGTTCACCGAAACTTCCGGTCCTTTTTGACCGGAACTTCCGGTTGCGCTTCTGGAGCGGGCGTCAACGGTCTGATGACCGTTGGAGCCAGGCTGGGCGGAACTTCCGGCCTCTCACCAGAACTTCCGGTGAGGTCGCGGGGAGGCTGTAACGGTTCAGCGTGGGGGGGCCTATTTAAGGCACCCCCCTTCTTCCTCCCACTCTCTCTCGAATTTTTCTCTCTCCTCCATTAATGCTTGAGCTTCACCTCACTAGATCTCTCTCTCTAGCCACTCAAATGACTTGATCTTTTGAGAGGTGAGGGAGGTGACCTAGATCTACACTTCCACCAAAGAAGAATTGATTTCCCCCACCCATCCTTTGTGGATCTTGTTGCTCTTGGGTTTCTTGGAACCCTAGACGGTGTAGGGCATCCTCGGAGCTGAGGCGTGTGTTGTAAAGCTTCGAGCTGTCGTTGAGGGCCTCCAATTGAGTTGTGGAGCCTCCCCCTCAACCTTGGTGTAAAGGTTTCGGTTGGCGCCTTCAAGGTCACCGGTTAGTGGATTGTGAGGCCTCCTTTGTGGGGGAGCTCACCGGAGAAGAAGGTGAGGCCTTTATGGCGCTCGGGTGACCTTGTGTGGCCCCGACACCTCTCGAACGTAGACGTAGCTCCTTGGGAGTGAACTACGGTAATTACATCTTCGTGTCCCCTCGCCGGTTACTTCGTTCCCTTCCTTTACTCCTTGCTATTTACTGTTTTTGTTGTTGGTGTTCGTTTTCTTGCATTTAGGTTGTTCACTTAGTTGCATCTCTAGATAACTTACTTTCTCATGGAGCCTAAAAGTGAGAAACAAATTAAAATTGGTAGACGCCTATTCACCCCCCTCTAGTCGTATCAAGTCGGTACTTTCAGTCATCAATCATGACACTCCTGAAGAATGCTTGTTACATACTACACCAAACTATGAGTCCCTTCGCACTTTTGGTTGTGTCTGTTGGCCAAACCTTTAACCCTACAACACAAAAAGCTTTCTTTTCGTTCTACTAGATGTGTTTTTTTGGGCTATAGTCCTCTTCACAAAGGTGTGAAATTTCTTGATGTGTCTAGTGGTTATGTCAATATATCTAGAGATGTCATCTTTCATGAGCAAGTGTTTCATTTTGCCTCTCTATATCCAAATGTTGGTTCATAACTGAAAGGGCACGTATGCCCCCATGTGTGGTTTTGGTAATTAATGACAATCTCTATGGACTAATGTGTAAATTGAGTTTTTGTCCATTGGCATCGCTTGGACCATGTGTTGGTCTCGAATATGAAGAAATTAAGAAGGATGAGAAGAAATGTCCAAGGATATGTGCCCATTGGAATCATGAAGAAAGGATCTTGAAGGTTGATCAAGATAAGTGCAAAGAGTTGAATCTTGACGGATCAACACTCAAGAAGGGATGAAGAAGTGCAAGATCAAGATGCGCCTTCTCTAGAAGATCTCATGCTTGGAGCTTTCTATCCTCGGTGATCATGGAGTGATGAAGACAAGTTCTAAGAAGAGGTTTACCCTTGGTATATGGGGAGAAATTTGGAAGTCTTCATCAAGCAAGAGCGAGCAAGAGCAATCAAGAAAGGTGTTCCATCTTGTTAAGTTCAAGACGGTCTACATCAAGCTCAAGTAGAATTCTCAAGGCAAAGGTATGATCTTGATATGGTTTCTCTTTTGCTGGTCTTATGTTGTTAGTTGGAAGAACAGATTTAGGATAGATTGTCGTACTATCAGGAGGGGCTCTTAAGCAGGTGTCTCGATCACATCGTTCGGAGAGAGATCAAACCTTTGCATACATAGCATCATATTTCTTGGTTGTTAGTTGGTTCTTGTCCATGGGAGGATCTTGATCTTGTGGTTATCATCATAACAATCTCTAGTTCAACAAATAAGGATTTCCCTTGCATATCTTATTGCGTCCTTGATCGTGCGGGTTTTTCTGGCTCCACACCTTAGGAGATATCTCACATATTTATAATTGATATTTTCTTCCTTGGTGGTATCCAATATTTTACCTTTTGTTGGATCCTCTTGGTTTTATCATTCCAACAAAATTGGTTTCATCCCAATTGGAGTTTCCAAGCTCAACTTCTTGTGTTTTGGGTTTTGGAGGTTTTACCGGTTCATCGCTTCTAGAGAGGTCATACCTTTCTTAATTTTGTTTTATCCTTCCATGCTGTACTATTATGTTTCTTTGCATAATATTGTAGATCTTGTCGTTCTCTTCAAAATGAGCCCAAGATTATCAAAAACAGAGTCCGGAACCAAAAGTTATTGAAGTTTTTGTGTAATGATGTCCAACGTTTTTGCTTGAGAGGAAATTCCGGCCTAAATTCCGACCCAAGTCCGGTGAAGTACTGTTTTATTTTGTATCTTCTGTCTCTATTTACCGGAAGTTTCGATGTAGCATCGGAAATTCCGGTGGTGCGCGAATCTGGCCCAAACGGGCAGATTTCTTTTGCTTTTTTTAAGGGTCCCCTCTTACCTATTGTTTCCCCAACTTTTGAGGTCATTTTTGCTAACTCTTTCAATCTCTCTCCTCCATTGTTGACCTTCAAAAGATTTCCCTCTCTCCTTCCCCCTCCAATGATTCTTGAATCTCTTTGAGGGATTGAGAGAGGAGATCTAGATCTACAATCCCACCAAACCAAATCCCTTCTTTGTGAAGAAATCCTTGGGATCTAGATCTTGGAGAGTTCTGTGTTCTCCTCCCGTGTTCTTCCTACCTTATTCCCCCAATAGCTTTTTTATCTTTGTTGGAATTTGGTAGTGAAGGACTTGCTCTTGTATTTGTTGCATAGGTTTGAGTTCTCCACGGAGATTCGGCGAGTGCAAGCTTGTGGACTTGTTACTCTTGGGTTGTTGGAACCCTAGACGGTTGTGTGGTTGGTGTGTTGATTTCTTGAGGCCTCCATTGTGGGTTGGCCTCAAGCTTGTGGCCTTGTGGCCTTGTGTGGCTTTGTTGTTGGGAGCCTCCAATTGAGTTGTGGATATATCCCCATCCTTGTACGGGTTTGGTGACCGCCCTCAAGTGTCCCTTAGTGGATCGTGAGTAGGCCTTTGTGGTGAGATCACGGGAGAATAGGGTGAGCCTTTTGTGGCATCAGTGAGTTGCGTGCCTTCGCATCTTGTGGTGAGATCTTGTGTGGCGTTGGGTGAGCATCGAGCCACCACACCTCAAGGTGAGCCATTTGTGGCGTTCGAGGAGCATTGTGCCATCGCACCTCTCCAACGGAGATGTAGCTTCTTTGGAAGTGAACTTCGGGATAAAAATCATCGTCTCCGCGCCCATCGGTTATCTCTCAACCTAGCCCTTTACTTATGCATTTTATATTGTGATAGCCTTCGTGCTTGAAGTATTATATCTTACTATTGCCTTGTTGCTTGTCTTGCTTAACATAGGTTGTTGGTGCACTTAGGTGAACTTAGTGGTTTTAGGTTTTGTGCTCTATAAATTAAACGTTAGTTTTATTCCGCATTTATTAGAACCTAAACCGTAATAATTTTTAAAAGCCTATTCACCCCCTGTAGGCGACGTCCATTGCACTTTCAACAACTTCAAAAGGATATTCTCTTACTTCCTCCACATTCACCTCACATGCATGATACTAATGGGGATATGCACACAATAATGATCATATGCCTTTGCCTATCATACATATTGTTACTAACACTAACCAGGAGTCTCCTGAAGATAGTGCATCAGACGAAGAATCCATAGAAGAAAATCTGATGCAAAATGATGCTGAAATGATTGAAAACAGTGCAGAAGTTGGTCCAAATCCGGACCTAATAGGACAAAACAACACTGAATCCGAGCCTGATACTCCATCAACCCTGGATCACCCGCCTGCTGATCTCGATACTCCTATCCGGCGTAGGTCTGTGGGTGGGAACGCTCTCGATTCGCCGACACGTACTCCTATGCAGTCCCCTGGCGATCGGGCTCAGCCTTCCGAGATGTCATGCTCCCTGATGTGGTCGCGTGCACATGCCTCTAGGCCATTGTCTCCGATTCGGTCCTCGTGCGATCTAGACCCTGCTAGCGAGCCCCTCCGCCACGTCGATCGGCTCCGCTGCTGCTTCCAACATAGGCGCTGCTCCTGCTACTGTATCCTCTACACCATCGACTACTGCAGCACAACCTACACCTCGTGTGTGCACTCGTCTTCAAAAAGGTATTTAGAAACCAAAAGTTTATAAACATGGCACCGTTCGCTATGGATTATTTATAGCTACGGGTGAACCTAGTTCTACCTCTGAAGAACTGAATGACAAAAATTGGCGCAAGGCAGTGGAAGAAGAATATGAAGCCCTTCTCCAAATAAAACATGGCACATTGTCCCTCCAAGTTCTGGTAAAAACTTAATTGATTGCAAATGGGTTTACACAATCAAAAGGCGTGAGATGGCACTCTTGACATGTACAAAGTTAGACTTGTAGCAAAAGGCTTCAAACAATGCAACGTATTGATTATGACAATACTTTTAGCCCAGTTGTTAAAGCATCTACTATTCGAGTTGTTCTTGCTCTGTATGTATCTAGGGGATGGAGACTTCGGCAGCTAGATGTCAAGAACGTGTTCTTACATGGTGTTCTAGAAGATGATGTGTACATGCGACAACCTCCAGGTTTTGAAAACTCCAATACTCCCCATCACATATGTAAGTTGGATAAAGCACTATATGGTGTGAAGCAGGCTCCTATGGCATGGTATTCTCGTCTCAGCTTGAAGCTTCATGATCTTGGCTTCACCCCCTCCAAGGCATACACATCCCTGTTTCTCTACCAAAAGTCAGGTATCACCACATTTATTTTGATCTATGTTGATGACATAATTGTAACAATCTCCTCCAACACTTTGATACGTCGGAAACGTATGTATAATTTTTGATGTTCCATGCTTGTTTAGTATCTACTTTGCTTTGCTTTGTCCACACTTTGAGGTGATTTTCATATGTTTTCTGGTACTAACCTATTAACAAGATGCCACAGTGCCAGTTGCCTGTTTTCTTCTGTTTTTGGTTCCAGAAAGGCAGAAAATCAATATTCTTGGAATTGGACGGGACAAAAGCCAAAGTTAATATTTTACCGTGGGGAACACGAAGCCTGAATACGAGACGAAGGAGACCCACCAGGGGGCCACACCCCCTGGCCGCACGGGTGGGCCCACCCCACGCCTGGGGGGGTGCAGCCGCCCTGGTGGCCCTCCAGCCTCGCCTCTTCGCCTATAAGAAGCCCTCGATGCCTAAACCCTAAGGACCCGATCAATATTCCACGAAACTGTTTGTAGCCACCGCCACCATCGTCCCTAGATCGGGGGGATCTGAAGCTCTTCCTGGCACCCTGTCGGAGGGGAGATCATCCCGGAGGCCTTCTTCTTCATCATGCCAGCCTACGGTATGAAGCGTGAGTAGTTCCACCTTGGACTACGAGTCCATGTAGTAGCTAGATGGTTGTATCTCCTCCTTTGTGCTTTCATGTCTAGATCTTGTGAGCTCTGTTCATGATCAAGATCTCATCTATTTGTAATCATGCATGTTGTGTTTGCGGGGATCCAATGGATATTGAGATTACTATGTCAGATTGATTAATGGTTTTGTCTTATTGACTCTATCATGTCTGTGTTGTTTGTGATCTTGCATGCTCTCCGTTGTTAGTAGCTATCTTGGCCAAGTAGTTGCTAGTGACTCCAAGAGGGGGTATTTATGCTCGATAGTGGGTTCATGCCTCTATTTTGTCAACACCCGGATTTTTAATCACAGATGCCTGTTATGCCATACATCACAATCCCAGGATTACCATTTTTGCGAGACATAACAGATTGGATATCATAGTACATCATCCATTACAAACCATACATAAGGTCTTACACAAATAAGGATCTCATGATCTAGTTCTTAATACAATTCAAGCAGCGGAATAACGTAATAGTAACAATAGCGTAGGCGAAGCTCCATCTTTAGGGTCACAGGCAATGCTGACGATGGGAGATGATCCTAGTTGTCATAACCTTCTTGATGTCCGTCTTCCTAATACTCCTCTTCATAGTCTGGCCACGGGAATAGCCAGGGACAAATCCATGAGTACTCTTTAAGTACTCGCAAACTAATACTAACAAGTGAAGTGGTTTTGAATAGGATATACTAAGATCTAGGGTTGTTTTGCAAAAAGCCAGATTTACCTCTACTAAGTTCAAAAGAAAAGAAAGCTAGTTGAAAGTTTTATAACACCTAAGTGGGAACTTGTATTTCATATCACAACTCTGTTGTGGTCAAGTCAAAGTCATAAACCATTTCATAAGTCTTTTTGAAAACATTTGGCGACGGAACAGTATGGCCACTCCAACTGTCCATAACCGCAGACGCGGCTATTCGAATAGTTTGACACTCTGCAGAGATTGTACACTTTCACCACGACATTCGATACATCTGTCAGGAACAATCCTGAATTCACCATACTCAGTATGCGGATAATCAATCCTAACCTTTCAATTACACGCCCTAGTATAGGCACCTCTCCTGTGAGTTTGGCCTCCCAACCATGACCAACCGTCATCTTGGGTACTGCATAGGTGGACAATCTTCACAAGGTAGCCTCAGCTCAGACCTTGGCCGCAAGGGAACCCATACTAAGGTATAAAAATTTCCAGTCAAGCCCTACCCAATTTTCGGTTATTATGGTTGTACGGTAAAATTGGAATGGTATCGCATCCAGACAACCATCAGTTTTATAAAGGGCTAAGGCTCATGCCTTAACATTTTCATCATCAAAATCATCTAGTGTTCAGAAACACATGCCAAAACATTTCAGTAGAATGACTCATCATTCTAAGGTTTTCATAACCATTTTCACCAAGTATTCCCATCTAAAGTTGATCAAGTTTTATGCTTAGCACTAGCATCTATGATTGGGGGTAGATACTAATGAGGGGTGGTAAACAAGTGTATCTTATCTAAGTAAAATCTCCTGCCTCAGGATAACATCAAGATTATCTAACTTAGGCCAAATTTTATGTTGTTTATGCTACCTTCAATTATCTTTCTAGAATCTATAAGTCTAAGTAAACTTTTTATAGAAAGCTTTTAATAAAGAAAAGAAAATACTAAGCTTGCAAGTAAAACTAGTATGGTGTGTCAAGTGCGTATATTCACATATTCTTAAGGCATATAGTTGGCATAGTAACAAGCAAGTAGTAGCTTGCTAAGCTGCAAGTGTTAGCTTGCTTAATGAGTAGCTTGCAAGTATTGGCTTGCAAGGTTGCAAGTATAGGCTTGCTAAGATATTAGTATAAGCTTGCCTTGTGCAGAGCAGTGGTTGAAGTTCTCCTCGGCTTCTTCCTCGTAGTATCCTCCTTCCTCCTCGTATCCTTGGTCGGTACTAGCGTCTATAAATAAATACGAGGTACACAATCACCAAATAATACTTAACTATTTCTAATCATCACACAAAGGTTCACACTAGATGATCTAGCATCATTAATAACATTATAAGGATTAAAGCACTTGTCTCATTTATTTTATTTTTAGAAAAGTAATTTCTACTCATTGAAAAACTACTTAAGATTTAATATTCTCCAACTCCAACATGGGATCATGTTGACACATGTCATCACCACATATTTCAGTACATGGGAATATGATTTAAGGTGGTGTCACAATTTAATAAGGTTTAACCTTTTTATTTTAATTAATTAAAGTGACTAGAAATGCCTATGTGGCATTCTTTTATTACTTGATCATTATTTCTGTAAGTAAACCTATATATTTTTATATATTCTGAAGGGTATGGTTAAATGTGATTTTTGAGAGTTGGAATCAACTCAAAAGCTCTTATGGTTGAATTTTGAAAAATGTTTGAATGCAGAAAAGCTTTTGCCTTGTTATTTTTTACCATGGGTGATCTACAAATCTAAATGGTTTGAATCCAACGGGCTTGGATTAAGCATTCCAGTATCTTTCTAACAAAATTTGTTTCATGTATTTTGGTTTAGTGAATCGAGCTAAGTTGATTTTTGAATCTAGGTACAGAACTGGGTTTGAAATTAAATGAATAAATCTAAATTTGAATTAGTGGGTTGTGTGGGATGTTTAACTGGGCCGGCCCACTACGCACAGTGCACGCGCTGGCTGGTTAAGTGAGCAACCCCACTCGTCAGTGAGACAACAAGGGGCGAAGCGGTATGGGGCGATTAGGATCGTAGGATCTAACTCTAATCGAACGACTCTAGTTCATCGTCCACGTCGGGATGCGCCAACGAGACAAAACCCTAACGCGACCAGTGGGGGTCATGGGAGGCTCACCGAGGCTCAGGCGATGGTCGGCGACGGGGGCGAACGACGAAGTCGACGACGGTGATTCTCCTGGTACCGGCAGCTTCTCCTAGGGCGGCTCCAATCGACGGTGCCTCTCCTCCTCTACAACGGCAAACTCTGGTGAAATTCCGGCCACCTGGTGCTCGCCTTGCTCCGGGAGTGAGTGGGTGTGATCAATGAGAGGTGGGGAGTGAATTGGTGTGAAGAAAACGAGCGGGGGAGGCCTCCTTTTATAGTGGCTAAAGGGGACCGAATGGCGTGGGTGGAGCTCGTCGGTGTCAACGACACAAAGTGCTACTGGCATGGGCGACGATAGGGGCGGTGTTGTGCTCCCTGCGAATCTCAAGGGCGTGGTCTTGCGGCGTGGGGCGGTGTGATATGAAAGGAACGTCGTGGCGCTCTGGGTGGGTCTGACGGAAATTTTAATGGCGCACAGCATGTGTGGTCCACACGGCGGCGAACGAGGTTGTCTGGCAGGGTGCTGGGATGCTGGCGATCACGTTTGCAAGTGGCAAGGGCGGCGCGTGGTCTGTGGGCTTATGTCGCTGACGGCGCACTGGCATGCTCTCGGCTCGCACGCAGAGAGACTGGGCGCCTGCTTGGCGGGTGGTCCATTGGCTAGATGCGCTCGGGGCTTGGACAGGGAGTGGCGGTGGACGGTGCTGCGTGTCCCAGACAAGGTTGGCGAGTCTAGTTCTTCCTCTAGCTTGCTGGCGACATGGGGTGACAATGGTGCTCTCGGCATTCTCACCATTAATGGCTAGGCTTGCTCACAGTGGTGCTAAAGCTAGTTAGATTACTTTGATCATCTACTAAGAGTGTAGAGTGAGCTATAGAGGGAGCAAGTTAGGCACTGATCACTGCTCACTATAGTGTTTTGTGTTTGTTTGTTTGCTGCTGACAAGGTGTTTGATGAAATGGCCGAAAGAAATTCAAATTTGAATTTTGGATTCAAACTTGGTGGGTTTGCTAGGAACATACTAGGGAGTATCTGGTTAGTTGGATTGGTCAAGGTGCACTGGTTTGGTTGGGTTTTGAAAAGGTGTGATCTTCACATATGTTAAAGATTCAATTTTGAATTGTCATCTGAATGGGGTTGCTAAATGTTTCTGCAAGTTTGAAAGGTGGGATTTGATTCACTTTTACTTGGTATAGCAAGGGGTGAATTTTTTTGGAAAAGTTTCTGTGTGAAATCTTGGACTACAAACACTCAAAGTGACCTAGTGAGCAAAATTGGCAAAAATGACCATTTGCTTTATTTGAATTGTTTGTGATTTCTCTTGATTTGTTTCTGCTTGGAAATGTTTTAGATGATGTTATTTTCACCCTTAAACCATTCCTTGCTATTTAGGTTAATCACACAAGTCCATCATGCATTCATCAAATCATCACATACACACATGCATTCATTTGGTTTTTATTTAATCAAAGTTTTTGTTAACCCTAATTTTAGTGATTAGAGTTTGATGATCATGAGCAATAGTTTTGGGATGTTACATATTTAATCAAGGGAGGTGACAAAAATCTCTAAGGTTGTAGATGTGGTGTTGCCACTAGGGAGAAAACAACGGTCTCTTGTTCATGGAACAAGTGGATTGTTTACCTTACACACTTTGCTTAAAGCAGTTGTCTGTTGCTTGCAACTTAATACTAGAGGGGGTTCGGATGATAACCCAAAGGTGGACTTCTAGTCATAGATGTCTTTGGATGGCGGTCTATGTATCTTGTTGAATTGCCCAATCGAATCTCATAGGATCTTTATGTCTAGTATTTGATTGTTATGCCTTGCTCAGTCCTGTCAATTGTCCTGCTATAATTTGTTTACCCAGCATGCCATGTTTGTTTATCTAAGGAGAACACCTCTAGTGAACTATGGACCCCGGTCCAATCTTTACCATTGATACGTCTTCCACTGTTACTATTTACTTGCTGCAAACCTCTTTCACCTTCCACACCATATAGTTAATCCTTTGTTATAGCAACCGGTGAAATTGACAACCTCACTTTTAGTTGGGGCAAACTTTTGAGTTTGTGTTGTGCAGGTTTCCATGTTGCTTGCAACACCTTTGAGACGTTTCCTTCCTCCTACTCATTCGATAACCTCGGTTTCTTACCGAGGGAAGACTTGCTGTTGTGCTGCATCATACCTTGCTCTTGGGGTTTCCCGACGAAGAGCTCCACGTGGATGCAACGCCATCAATATTTTCTGGCGCCATTGCCGGGAGGCTAAGGACGTCTTCACAAGGGGAGTCCTCCTCAACCTTTTTCTTTACTTTGTTTTTGGTTTTCTTAGTTTATTTTGCTTGGTTTTGTTTGCCTATTTTTATGAAAAACTCAAAAAAATAGTTTAGTTTGGTTTGCTTTCTCTTATCAAAAACACAAAAAAAAATAGTTCCTGCTCTAGCTGCTGCTGTTTTTGGCTTGCTCCACTTTTGCCAAAATGAACTCTGCTGAGAACACCAAGTTGTGTGACTTCACTAGCACAAACAACAATGATTTCCTTAGCACTCCTATTGCTCCACCTGCTCCTGATGCTACCTTTTATGAAATTAAGCCTGCTTTGTTGAATCTTGTGATGAGAGAGCCATTTTCTGGTGCTAGTTCTGATGATGTTGCTGCCCATCTCAATAACTTTGTTGAACTTTGTGAGATGCAAAAGTATAAGGATGTAGAGGGAGATATTATTAAGCTCAAGTTGTTTCCTTTCTCCTTGAGAGGAAAATCTAAAGAATGGTTGCTATCCTTGCCTAAAAATAGTATTGATTCTTGGATTAAGTGCAAAGATGCTTTTATTGGAAAGTACTACTCTCCTGCTAAGATTATATCTTTGATAAGTGATATTATGAAATTTAAACAACTTGATAATCAACTTGTTGCTCAAGCTTGGGAAAGAATGAAATCTTTGGTTAAGAATTGTCCCACTCATGGACTTACTGCCTGGATGATTATCCAGACTTTTTATGCAGGTTTGAACTTCTCTTCAAGAAACCTGTTGGATTTAGCTGCTGGAGGTACCTTTATGACCATCACCTTGGGTGCTGCAAGAAAACTCCTTGATAATATGATGGTTAATTATTCTGAATGGCACACTGAGAGAGCTCCACATGATAAGAAGGTAAATTATGTTGAATAAACCTCCTCTTTGAGTGATAAGATAGATGTTATTATGGCTATGCTTGTTAATGGGAAAGCTCCTTTAGATCAAAATAATGTTCCCTTAGCCTCTTTGGTTGCTCAAGAAGAGCAATTTGATGCGAACTTCATTAGAAACAACAATTTCAACAATAATGCCTATAGGAATAATTTTGGTAGTAACAACAATTATAGGCCTTATCCTTCTAATAATGGCAATACCTAGGAAAACTCCTACAACAATGCTATAAGTGCCCCCTCTGAACTTGAATTCATGCTCAAAGACTTTATTAGTAAACAACCCACTTTCAGCAAGACCGTGGAGGAAAAGCTTTTAAATGTTGATAAAAATATTTCCTCTTTGTCTGAAGCATAATCCTCTTTGATTAATAAAATGTCTGCTAAACCTGAAACCATGGAAAGTACCTTTGCTGCTACTCATGCCATACAAGTTACTATTGATGAAAATGTTAGACTATTAGCCCAACTTCATGCTAAGTGGGAAAGGGAAGCTGAAATTGATAGAAACAATAGTGTGTGCACTATCACCACCACCAATATGGACACCACTAAACCACAAGAAGTCCCTATTCCTCCTCCTACAATGCCTAAGACTAATGAGTCTACTACTAGTGATGCTAAGTTTGATTTTGATCTTGATGGTTGCAATATTTCTGAAGTGATTATGTTCCTGCAAAAACTTGCTAGAAGTCCTAATGCTAGTGATATGCATGTTGCTTTCACCAAACACATTACAGATGCTCTTGTTAAGATTAAGAAAGAGAAGTTAAAACACAAAGCTTCTATTCCTAGGAAAGTAGAAGATAGTTGGGAACCCATTATTAATATGCAAGTGAATGACTTTGATCTCAAAGCTTCATGTGATCTTGGTTCTAGTGTCTCTATTATGCCTAGGAAGATTTATGAAATGCTTGATTTGCCACCTTTGGAAGATTGTTACTTGGATGTCCCACTTAATGAATATGCTAATAAGAAACTCATGGGGAGTATTAATGATGTTCTCATTATGGTTAACAATGCTTATGTCCCTGTTGATTTCTATGTTTTGGATGTTGAATACAATGCTTCTTGTCCTATTACTTTGGGAAGACCTTTTCTTAGAACTATTGGTGCCATCATTGATATGAAAGAAGGCACCATTAAATATCAATTTCCATTCAAGAAAGGTATTGAACACTTCCCTATTAGGAGAGAGAAGTTGTTTTTTGCTCATCCTTTGAAAGCGAGGTTTGAAGTTAATGCTTCTTCATTTGAAAATACTTGATTTCCTGCTTCTTGTGCCTAACTTAAAGGCGTTAAAGAAAAGTACTTGTTGGGAGATAACCCAAGAGTTTTCTTGAGTCTTGTAAGTCATTACTTCAGTAATGACCTCTCCTTATCCGTTTTGTTTGCTTTTTGTGCCAAGAATGACCTCTAATGAGAGGGAAGTAAGATTTGGGGAGTTGCTGTCCCAAAACAGACTTTTCTGCTCCACCATAAAAATTCGTGAGGAGTCTCTATAAGTAGGATTGAGGTGAGAAATTACAAATAAATCCCCCAGTATGTTAGCTAACTTTCGTTAGTTCAACACCTTTTTAATTGAGCAACATAAGGTGTTCAAAAAAATCGGTTTCTACATGCTGGTCTGTTTTGACAGATTTCTGCCATTATTTGCATTTGCTTCTTATTGATTCCTTTTTGGGTTCTTTTTGGGAAATTGAGATTTTTTAAGGAGTTTCTACAGTAGCTTGTGTTTTTAGTGAAAGTTTTGATGTTCTAAAGCTAAACCCAAGGGTCTATTATCTTTTGAATACACTACTGTTGCTAATGAAGATTGTGTGAAGTTTTGCATGAAGGAAAATTTCAGGTGTAGAGAGAGAATGATGTAATGAGATGAAGAATGGACAAAAGCTCAAGCTTGGGGATGCCACCCCGGTGTCACCCCAAGAAATATCCAAGAGGTACAAGCGTCAAAGCTTGGGGATGCCCAAGGCATCCCCTTCTTCATCAATAAAAAGCTCAGGTTTTTCTAGACACTTCGTTTTTATTGTTTCATGCTGGTAGGATCGAATACTCTACCAGGTCTAGGGCGGAGATTATAGGGGAAGGACGGAGTGGTGTGCGAGCGTAGGCGAGCTCGCCGGTGACTGGGCGACGTTGTGCGGGAGCAGGGAGGCGGCGGCGCAAGTGCAGGAGGCGGCAGCTAGAGCTGAGGGTTCCGACTCCTTCAGGAGTCGGCAATAAATTATGTTTATTGCTTGTCTTTCAATGTCTGATTACAACTCCTATATATGATGAAATAAGATAATTGGGCTAAGCTCCTAATTAAGCCTGCCCATTGGCACTGCTCCGGGTATAGGATATACCGGTTATAACATCTCTCCCCTCCTGCGCAACAGCTCATCCTCGAGCTGGTAGTCTGGATAGTGCTGATGGAACTCAGCACGCTGCTCCCAAGTAGCCTCCTCCTCCGGAAGGCCCTCCCACTGAACCAATAAGTACCATACGTCGCGACAGAGCTGTGTGCGCAACACCTTTGCCGGGCTAGGGAGCAAATGCCCATCCGCAGTCGGAGGAAGGGCCGACGGGACGGTCGGTGCCGCACCACAATAGGGCTTGAGCAGCCCCACATGGAATACGTCGTGTATGCGAGCCCCGGCTAGCAGATGAAGGCGATACGCCAGCTGCCCAATACGGTCCAGGATGGTGAACGGCCCAACGTAGCGAGGACCCAGCTTGCGCCTCGCCCGTGGGTCCAAGGACTAAGTGGAGCGGTGAAGAAGGCGCAACCACACCCAATCACCCACCGCGTACTCCACCTCGTGATGGTGGTCGTCGTAGTAGTGCTTGGCTAACTGCTAGGCCTGGATGAGACATTGCCGCACCTCGGCAAGAATCTCATCGCGGTTGTGTAGGATCTCCCCCGCAGCCTCCGTCCGAGCCATCGCTGGATCCACTGGCAGGATGGGTGGAGGCGGTCACCCATAGACCACCTCAAACGGCATGGCGCGCATGGCGGAGTGATAGGAGGTGTTGTAGCAGTACTCCGCCCATGCAAGCCAATCCACCCAAGTGCGAGGATGATCACCTGTAACACAGCGCAAATACATGGCAATCACCTTGTTAACCACCTCCGACTGGCCGTCCGTCTGGGGATGGAAGGCCGTGCTAAATCAGAGTTCCACCCCCGCCATCCTGAAGAGATCACGCCACACATTCCCCCTGAACACCGGGTCCCGATCACTGATGATCGACGCGGGAAACCCGTGGAGGCGGATGATGTCGAAGAAGTCACGAGCTGTCAACACCCGGATTTTTAATCCCAGATGTCTGTTATGCCATACATCGCAATCCCAGGATTACCATTTTTGTGAGACATAACAGAATTGGATACCACAGTACATCATCCATTACAAGCGTACATAAGTTCTTACACAAATAGGGATCTCATGATCCAGTTCTTAATACAACTTCAAGCAGCGGAATACGTAATAATAACGGTAGCGTAGGTGAAGCTCCATCTTCGGGGTTCACAGGCAATGCTGACGATGGGAGATGATCCTAGTTGTCGTAACCTTCCTGGGGTCCATCCTCCAGGTACTCCTCTTCATAGTCTGGCCATGGGAATAGCCAGGGACAAAGCCATGAGTACTCTTTAAGTACTCGCAAACTAATACTAACATGAAAAAGGGGGTTTTGATAATAGGTCACTAGGCTCTAGGGTTATTTTGCAAAAGCCAGATTTATCTCTACTAAGTTTAGAAGCAACGAATAACCAGTCACAATTTTATAACTCCTAAGTGGGAACTTGTATCTCATATCACAACCCTGTTGTGGTCAAGTCAAAGTCTCAACTCATTTCACAAGTCATTTTCAAAAGTCTGACGGGGGAACAGTATGGCCACTCCAACTGTCCATAACCGCGGACGCAGCTATTCGAATAGTTTGACACTCTGCAGAGATTGTACACTTTCACCACAACATTCGATACATCCGTCAGGAACAAATCCTGAATTCACCATACTCAGTATGCGGATAATCAATCCTAACATTTCAATTACACGCCCTAGTATAAGCACCTCTCCTCTGAGTTTGGCCTCCCAACCATGACCAACTATCATCTTGGGTACTGCACAGGTGGACAATCTTCACGAGGTAGCCTCAGCTCAGACCTTGGCCATGAGGGAACTAATACTAAGGTATATAAGTTTCCAGTCAAGCCCTACCCAATCTTCGGGTATTGTGGTTGTACGATAAAATTGGAATGGTATCGCATCCAGACAACCATCAGTTTTATAAAGGGCTAAGGCTCATGCCTCATCATTTTCATCACCAAAATCATCAAGTGTTCGGAAACACATGTCCAAAACATTTCAATAGAATGATCCATCATTCCAAGGTTTTCATAACCATTTTTCCACCAAGTATTCCCATCTAAAGTTGATCAAGTTTTATGCTTAGCACTAGCATCTACAAGTGGGGGTAAGTACTAATGAGGGGTGGTACACTAGTGGAGTTTAACTAAGTTTAATCTTATGCCTTAGGATGACATCAAGATTATCTAGCTTAGGCCAAATTTTATGCTCTTTATGCAACCTTAACATATTCTTCTAGTATCTACCATTTACTTAGGTAACATATAGGTAAGAGTTTTGATAAATAAATAAAGTAAGAGGCTTGCAAGTAAAACTAGGATTGGTTTATCAAGTGGTTAGGATCATATATGCTTTAAGGCATATAGTTGACATGGTAACAAGCAAGTATTGGCTTGCACAATATCAGTATAAGCTTGCTAAATTGCAAGTGTTAGCTTGCAAGGTTAATAGCTTGCCTTGAGCAGAGCAGTGGTTGAAGTTCTCCTCGGCTTCTTCTTCATAGAATCCTCCTTCCTCCTCGTATCCTTGGTTGGTACTAGCGTCTATAAATAAATACGATGTACACAATCACCAAACAATACTTAACTACTTGCAATCATCACACAAAAGGATCCTATAGATGATCTAGCATCATCACTAAACTTACAAGATTAAAGCTTGGTTTAATTCCTTTTATTTTTAGAAAAGTAATTTCTACTCATTGAAAAACTACTTAAGATTTAATATTCTCCAAACCAAACATGGAATCATGTTGACACATGTCATCACCACATATTTTAGTCCATGGGAATGTGATTTAAAGTGGTGTCACAATTTAATAAGGTTTTACCCTTTTATTTTAATTAAATAAAGTGACTAGAAATTCCTATGGGGCATTCTTTTATTACTTGAACATTATTTCTGCAAGTAAACCCATATATTTTTATATATTCTGAAAGGAATGGTTCAATGTGATTTTTTAGAGTTGGAATCAACTCAAAAGCTATCATGGTTTAAATTTGAAAAATGTTTGAATGTGGAAAAGCTTCTGCCTTGTTATTTTTACCATGGGTGATCTATAGATCCAAATGACTTGAATCCAACGGGCTTGGATTCAGCATTCCCAGACCTTTCCAACAAAATTAGTTTCATTCAATTTGGTGCACTAAATCGATCTAGGTTGATTTTTGAAACTGGGTACAGAAGTGTGTTTGAAATAAAATGGAAAAGGTTTAATTCAAATAATTGGGCTGCGCGGGAAAAGTTAACGGGCCGGCCTGCTAAGCGTAGCGCTTCCGCGGGCTGTTTAAGTGGCTATCCCCACTCGTCAGTGAGACAGGGGGTGCGAAGCGGTACGGGGCAACGTGTGACGTTTGATCTGGTTCTAATCCAACGGCTGGGAGTCATCGTCGACGTTGGGCAACGCCGGCGAGACAGAAACCTAGCGCGGCCAGTGGGGGGTGCTGGGGGCTCACCGGGGTGCAGGAAAGGGTCGGCGAGGCGGGTGAATGACGAAGTCGACGACGGCGAATCTCCTGGTACCGGTGGATTCTCCTAGGGCGGCTCCAATCGCTGGCTCCCTTCTTCTCCAGAGACGGCGGGCTCCAGTGAAATTCCGGCGAAGTGTTGTTCGCCTTGCTCCGGGAACGGTGTGGCACGATCAGTGATGAGAGGGAAGTAGAATGGTGTGCTCAATTCGGCTGGGGTGGCCTCTATTTATAGTCGAGCGAGGGGACCGACGGGGCGCACGGTGAGCTCGTCGGGTACAGACGGCTATTGGCATGGGCGAAGGTAGGGGACGATGTAGTGTTCCCTGGCGATGCTCAACGATACGGTGGCGAGACGTGGGGCGGTGCGGGTTGGTCTCGAACACGCGACGCTCTGCGCGGCAGAGGCGGCGTCTTCAACGGCGAGCGGTGGCTGTGCGGCATGGGGCGGCGAACGGGGATGTCTGGCAGTCTCCTGGGTCGGTGGCGATCGTGTATGCACGCGGCAAGGGCGGCGCGCGGTCTGTGGGCTTTGGTCGAGGGTGGCGCTCTGGCGCACGCTCGGCACGGTTGGCAGAGGCACGGGTGCGGCGTTCCTGGGTGCTCTGGTCGGTGTCTTCGAGGCAGGGCTGGTCTAGAGGGGACGGTGAGGCATGGGTGATCTCCCAGACAAGGTTGGCACCGCTAGTTTCCTTCCTAGCTTGCTGTCGACATGTGGGTGGCAAGGGTGGCTTCGGCTGTTCACCATTGATGACAATGCCAAGCTCACAGTTGTGCTAGTGCTTGGTTAATCTTGCTAGATGATCTACTGAGCTGGTTGTGAGCTAGATAGGGAACCAGTTAGGCAAGAATCACTGCTCACAATAGTGTTCTAATTTTGTTTGATTTGTGTCTGCCAAGTGTTTGATGAAATGGCCGCATGAATTCAAGTTTTGAATTTTGAAAAGGTTTTTGGTGGGTGTTCTAGATTCGTGCTGGTGAGTCTGCAGATGCTTGGGTTTTGAAAGTTGAGCTTGTTTGAGTGGTTTCTGAAAAAGTGGGATCTTCCCATATGATAAAGATTCAATTTTGAATTGTCATTTAAACTATGCATTTTAAAGTTTCTGGATGATCACAAAGTGGGCCTTGATACTTTGTTATGAGTACAATCAAGGGGTGCAAAGATCCAGAAAAGTTTCTGTTAGGTTCTGAAAGTTTTAGGCAGCCAAAGTAGGCTTGGGAGTTAAATTGGTCAAAATGACCATTCACTCATTTAGCTTTGTTTTGATTTATTTGTCTTTGGGAAATGTTTAGATGATGTTTATTTCACCTAAGAAACATTTTACAAGCAAAGAAACACACAAACAAGGTGGTTCAAAAGAATTTCAAATTAAATGCATACACATATGCATGCTTTCATAATTTTATTTAGAAAAGTTTTTGTTAACCCTAATTTTGATGATTAGAGTTTGATGATTTAAGTTTAGTATTTTTGGGATGTTACACGAGCCACCGACGCGGCAGTGTAGGGGTGGCCGAGCGCAATGAAGTGGGCATACTTGGAGAAGCGATCGACCACCGTGAGGATGACAGACTTGCCGCCCACCTTGGGGAGGCCCTCGATGAAGTACGTGGAGATGTCGGCCTAGACCTGAGATGGCACCTCCAGCGGCTGCAACACCCCTGTCGGCCGCAGGGTCTCTGTCTTGTTGCGCTGGCACGTCTCGCAAGAACGCACCCAGTCCCGGACCAAGGCCCGATCACCGGGGATGTAGAAGTCGGCAGGAAGATGGTGGAGGGTCTTCTGAACACCCTCATGACCGGCTGAGTGAGCCATCAGCAGCACCTGATGGCGGAGGTCATCGTGGTCGGGCACGAAGATACGGCGCCCATGCAGGAGCAAGCCATCCACTAGGCGCCATGGCTCGTCTAACTCGCCTGCCTCCAACTGCTACCACAGGAGCTGAGCGTCCGGTGCGGCCGTGGTGGCTCGACGAATATGGGCGAAGAGGGCGAAGATGGGGCCCGAGAGGATGCACAACATCGTCCCTCGGTGTCGCCATCGGCTGGGTCGGGGTCGGCGTTGTGGCGAGACAGGGAGTCAGCCACGGTGTTGAGGCACCCTGGACGGTACTCGACCGTGAAGTCAAAGCCGAAGAGCTTGCTGATCCACTGATGTTGCGGCACCATCGACAACCGCTGGTCCAAGAGGAACTTGAGGCTGTAGTGATGCGTGCGAATCCGAAATGATTGACCCCACAGATAGGGCCGCTGAAAGAACATATGGGCCCCCATGTGTGGTTTTGGTAATTAATGACAATCTTTATGGACTAATGTGTGTATTAAGTTGTAGTTGTAGGTATTGTCCATTGGCATCGCTTGGAGCATGTGTTGGATTCAAGGTCGATGAAATGAGAAGAAGATGTGTTGTGCAAGCTCAAAATGCGCCATCTATAGAAGATCTCATGTTTGATGCTTGCCATCCTCAGTGATCATGGATTGATGATAAGGAATCAAGAAAGACGGTCCATCTTGAGAAGGTCAAGTTCGTCTACATCGAGCTCAAGTGGAATGCTCAAGGCAAAGGTATAATCTTGATAGGTTTTCCCTTTTGTCGGTCTCATGTTGTGTGTGGGAGACCGGGTTTAGGATCGATAGTCGTACTATCAAGAGGGGCTCTCGAATGAGTAGCTCGATCATATCGATCGGAGAGAGCTCAAACCTTTGCATACTTGCAGCATCGTGTTTGGTTGTTATTTGGTCTTATCCATGTAGGATATAGAGCTTGTGTTAATCTCCATAACAAGCTCTTGTTCATCAAAATCGGATCTTCTGTTTATATCTTGTTGCGATTTTGATCTCGGTGGTTTTCCGGTGTCTCACCAAGTGAGGTATCTCACATTATATTACTTGATACATTCTCACTTGGTGATAACCAATATTTCCACTTTTTATTGGGTAGCACATGTCGTCCTCTTTCCAACACAATTGGAATTTGGTCAATCGGAGCTCCTAATCAAAAGTTATCGCAGATTGAATATTGAATATTATTCTGTTTAAAAAGGAAAAAAGAAAAAATTGTCTACTGGGCCGTGGTACTACCAGGCCCAGTACCGGACGAGCCTGACGGGCGCAGCCCACTTCTATCTAGCCCGGTTGCTGCATTCGGTCCTACCAGATCGGACCGGTAGTACCGCCCTGGTGGGCTGGTACTACCGGCCGGCCCACCCCGGATCGCCAGCACGCTTCCAGCCCAGCTGCTCACGCTCGCGGCCCACTCTGCTGCCGCCGCCAATCCCGCACAGCGCTGCGCCCGCTCGCCAGACCTCGCGCGCTCGCTCGCGCGCGGCCGCCCCGTGTTGACCCCGCTCGCTAGTGCTAGCGCTAGCTGCTCGCGTGGGCAAATTAAATAAAAATAACCTAAAGTCGTAACAAATTCAAAGATTAACCCTATTCGAAAAGTAATCCAAACTGACTAACCCTTTTCTGCCACTCCCGCCCGCGTGGCGCCGCAGCCACTCATGCCGCGCCACCTAGGACGGCGCCGCACGCCTGCCACGCTCGCCGGCTGGGGCCCGGCGCCGCACAGCTGCCACGCTGGCTCGCGTGTGCAGCTCCACCGAGCACGGCGCCGCACGCACGCCTGCCGCGCCACTCGTGCTGGCGCTGCACGCCCTGCCACGCTGGCTCCACGGGCCCCAGCGCCTTAAGTGCGGCGCCAGGCGGGTTGGTGTCGCACCCACCTGTGTCGCGCCGTGCTGGCTAGCGCCGCACGCCTGGAGCCCTTAAGGTGGCGCCGGGTCGGCCCAGCCCGACCCTCTTCTCCTTTTCCCCTCTTTCCTCTCCCCTCACCACTTAGAACGGCGGCGGCGGCTAGGGCTCACTCCTCCCCAATCTCCACTCAAAACTCCAAGATTTGAAGAAAAACTTAGGGGATTTCTTCCCCAATAGCCTCACCAAGGTATTTTCCTCTTCTCCCCTCAATTTCATCCGCAAATTTTAAGTTATTTGTCCCTAAATTGAGAAATTCTTCCAAATGCTAGGCCACCAATTAGATATGTAAATTTGTATCGAGGAATGAGGTCTTTGGTTGATATATAGAGTTAGAATTGTTATATTAAACCTTCATGTATATAGATAAGATTGTTAGGGTTAGGGTTAGGGTTAGGGTTAGAGTTAGGGTTAGGGTTAGGGTTAGAGTTAGGGTTATGGTTAGGGTATGGTTGTATGAGCTTGTTGTTAGGGTAAATTTCGGCATAGATACTTATTTAATTTATGCACCGTTATGTTCTTATATTCTTTTTAGGGATGGCTAGAATTGTCCATGTTCATCATATGGACAAGGAAGCTTTCTTGAGAGGCAATATTGAGCCAGACCCGGATGAGATTGACTTGGTGTTTGATCGTAGTCCAACCTATGCGGAGGTGTTGCAACAAATTCGGGTAGATTTGAATTGGATGGATCCTAGTGATGTTGTTGAGTTGGAGGGTAGGCACAATGTGGGATTTGGGATGCACAACCGTTGGAAGACAATGTGTATCAGCTCGAAGCAACGTTGGTTTGCATACAAGGAAGTGGTGGCCGAATCACAAGACAAAGATCTTGAGTTATTTGCCACGAAAAAGGTTGATGATAATATGCAAAGGAGTATCATACCGGTCGCCTCCCCATATGAAGATCGGAGTCCTCCACCCATGAACCAAGAGGAATTGACTGAGCCTCCTTTGACACAGCAATATGAATTGAGGACATCTCTGAGCCCCATTTCAAAGAATCAAGCTGAAGCATTGGAAGAGGAGAATGATGAGTATGAGGATAGTGAGAGGGAGGTTGAGCTCTGTGACAATACTATTGGAAATTTAGACTTATATCATACACAAGAGAACATGGATCATGACATCCCGTTTTCTCGAATGTATGTATCCGACTCGGATGAGGATGGTCCCGATGAACAAGTTGATGAGGAGGGGTTCACTAAGGATGAGGCCGAAGTGCATGAGAAGGTATTGGGCAGGGATCATCGGGTACCCTTGTTTCGTGATCTTAGTCTAGCGGATGAAGCCACGGTTGATGGCGGCAAGGGTGTAGTGCTTGGACCAAGGCCAACTTCCTATCGGGATGTTAGTCACGAGAAGAATGGGATTTCAAAAGGACAGAGGTTTGCCACATTGTTGGAACTTAAGCAATGGATCAAGGACTTCTCTATTAGGTATCATCGCCCTTTCACGGTGGTTCACTCGGACGTGAAGAAGCGTTACACGGTTAAATGCGAAGATGATGGAGAAGAGGAAGGAAGCCGAGGAAGAGAGGAAGAGAAAGGAAGCTGAGGAAGAGAGGAAGAGGAAGGAGGAAGAAGAAGAGAAGAAGAGGAAGGGAAACCTCCTGTCAATTCGACGGGAGGAGGCCTGGGAGGTGTGCGGCGCCATGCCGGCTGGCGCGGCACCCTTTAACTGTGCGACGCCATGTGCCACGGCGCCGCAGTCCTGGGAGGGTGCGGCGCCCAGCGCGGCAGGCCTGGGAGTATGCGGCGCCAGTTGCCACGGCGCCGCAGGCCTGGGAATGGCTACGCGGCAGGCCTGGGATACTGCGGCGCCAGGCGCGGCAGGCCTGGGAGGCTGCGGCGCCAGATGACACGGCGCCGCAAGCACTCTTGCTGCGCCTCCTGGCCTGGCGCCGCAGGCCTGGAGGTGCACAGTTTCCTTCTAGCATGCATTTCTAACTTTCTAACTCCAGACGTGACTCAAGCATTTCTAACTTTCTAGCATTTATAACATGTTTGACTCAAGCATCTCTAACATTGTCTCAAACATAGAACATTGTCATAGGATTACATCACGGTACCTCAAACATTGAACCAACATAGTCTCACACAACATTTTCCCAACATAGTCTCACACAACACTGAAACAACATAGTCCTCTCCTCTCCTAGGAGCAATCTTCTTCTAGCAACTACTTTCTAGCACGCTTGCTCTTGCCTCCTCTCCTCGGAGCAATCTTCTTCTGCCGTGGCTCATCCTCTGGATCAGACTCGACAATAGGACGATTTCTTGGCCTTAGCTTGATTGCGGACCGTACCTTCCGTTGATACTTCTCCAATGACATGTCGTCCGGCACCTCTTCGTCTTTGGCCTTTACAATAAGAGCAATGATCTCATTAGAGTGATACATGGAAATTCAAGAACGATGTCATCGGTGAAAGTTTATCTCTTACCGTGGAAGATTGCTCATCGTCGGGGCTGCTTTCCTCTCGTGAAGTGGACTTTGCCGGTTCTTTGGACGACGTCGCAACAACCTCGAGATCCCGACAACCAAGCAAGTTCGCGAAGCGTCGTAGCTTTTGTGCCTGCTTCCTAACGAAATCCCTTAACTTGTTATTGCCCTCCTCATCCCTCGGGAACTCCAAAGCGCCCTCCAACTCATCCGCCTGCTTCTGGACCTCCGTGCGCTGCATTGCAAGCAAATCAATGACACATTACACAAATCCGACTAAGATAGTAACGGGAACATGAACTACCGACTTACCACAAAGTTCATCACGGGGGCAAAGGAGGTTTGCCACCCTTCTCTAACATCTTGGTTGTACTCAAGGTTCCTTAGCTCGTCCCACGCAGGCAGCGGCTCTTCCAATATATCTTCCGGATATGCATCCGGTAGGAGCTTCACACGAGTGTTCTCTAGAAACCAATGGAGGTACTCGCTGAAAGCGTCCTCACAATGGGGTTTTGCAGCCGTTCTTTTCGATTTCTTAGCTTCTCTCACACATAAAAGAAATCTAGCTACGTGTTTCTGGTGAATCTTGCCCCAGTCAGTCTTCTTGCTCTTGAGCCTGTCCAACCTGTATGTGAATAAAGAGCAACTTTTGAAGCACACACAACTATCATACATTGTATTCAAAAACATATATAGAACCAATTCTTACCGATGGAGAGCTTCGTCGGTGTCCTGGTAATCCGGAGGTGTAGCCTGATAGAGACCAAACTGTCTCATAACCCGCTGCGGGATATAATGCTCAACAACCCACATGCATATCATGGGGCACTCCATATACCATAGATTGCGTTCCGCGTCGCACTGTGGGTTAAGACGGAACTCCTCACAACCAAAATTGTCCCTAGGACCATATACCTCCCATACAACCTTAATCGCAAACAAGATAGTTTAATGAGAAGAGCACTTGCAAGGAATGCTAAACGGTGTATGTTCAGAAATTCTTACTTGCTCCGAGAGAAGGTTATCAAACTCATTGGTGTATCTCATGTACGCGTTTTGTAGGTCGGTTGGAGGCTTTGAGACCACGTCCCAATTGTAAGCCCATGTGGGCCACTTCAACCTTTTCCCGCCATCACTATAGGGTTTGGAAGGCATATGTTTTGGCCTATCAACTGGAAAGCGTTCCCACATCCACACCGAGAGGAGTAGCAACGGACCACCGATATAAGCCTCAGCCCCAGTCCTTCAACAAGCCTCGTCCAGCTACACAAGAAAGCAAACAAACTTAGTCATGCATAAGTTCGAAGAACATATATAAAGAGGGGGAAAATAGAAACACGCCATTACCTGCCGGTACAAGAAGGCTAATTACACGGGCGGGAGTGGCAGAAAAGGGTTAGTCAGTTTGAATTACTTTTCGAATAGGGTTAATCTTTGAATTTGTTACGACTTTAGGTTATTTTTATTTAATTTGCCGCTCGCGTGCGCCTGCTGCCGCTCTGCCTCGCGAGCTGCGCAACTCCCTCGCGCGCGTGCGCATTGCCGCCGCAAATCTCGCGCATGCACTGCTGGGCCCGCGTTCTCCCGCGCGCGTTGACCCGCATGCATGCAGCTGCGCACCATGTTCACCTGCTCACTGATTGGCTGCTAGCTGGTACTATAGAGTTGATAGCATAAAACTACCACTTTGTATGTCAAATTTTCCATTTCATACCAGTCGCTCTCGAAATCGCAAAACGATACCACATTTGACTCTGATTGTAGCAATGTGCACCGATTGCACTCTAATAGCGAATTGACACTGCCTAAGACGCGCGGGCCCACCTGTCAGGCTGACGTGGCAGCGTGAGACAGCGTACCGTCTGCCGTTTTGCATGCAGGTTCTCAAGTTTTGATAGAAAATAACACAGAAGTCCTTGGCACTATTAAAACCTTCATAACTTTTGAATACGAATTCAAATCGAAAAAGTTTAAATACGAAAAGTGCTCAGAATTGTTTGAATCTTTTTTTACAAACTTTATTTATTATTTTATATAATTAATAAAATATTTTTTATATTTTATTAAGTATAATAAATTATTTTATTAATTATACAAAAACTTTGGAAATTCATAACTTTAAATATATAACTCCAAATAATATAAATAATATGTCTAAATTTATTAGAAAAATTCAAGGAATCCATTTCTTATATTTATAATGCATGAATCATAACCGTTTCTCTCGGATATTTTGATTATGCAAGTACTCATAATAATAAATGCGTGTCGTTTTATTTATTTTATTGAGCCTGCCTGACTAGCTAAACCTGTGATTTTTGAGCCTCGCCTCCTACTTCGTCTTGGGAACTCGCGATTTGGAGCTTCCCGAGCCGATCGAGGCAAGTGGCCACACCTGCCTTGTGCTGCTTGATCGATCTGTATCTGCTAGCGAGCGAGCCAAGATTCGTTGCTTCTTCACCCCGCACGCGCACACGTCGCCGGCCATGCTGTCCACCGCCCGCACGGCGAGCTCGTCGGGGTGCGGCCTCCAGCCCTTATCTGACGCGCCGAGCCATTCGCTGGTCTTCCTATCGGGCGGCGTCGGGAGGCGAGCTGCTGCCGGCTTCGGCGTGCACTCGGCGGTTGCGCGCCACGCAAGCTCGTCGAACCCCGCTGGCTGCCTCGAGGCGGTCGCGCCATGGAGCGGCATCACACGGCCAGCGCCACCGATCGTGGACGACGTCTCGCTGTTGTCCGCGCCGACCGTATCGTCCGAGGAGAGCGTGCGCCAGCTCGTGTTGAAGCAGGCCGCGCTCGTAGTAGCCGTCGCGGCGAGTCCACCGAGGACGGCGCGGCTCGCCGGGCGTGGTGACGCCGCCGCGCTAGACGCGGCGTTCGACCGATGCAGCGCTGTGTGCAAGGAGTACGCCAAGACATTCTACCTCGGTAATTAAGCCACTCAAACATCTTACGACGCAGTACTTATTAATACCCCGAATAATCCATGTTACTAATAAAAATATCGATTTTCCTCCAGCGACGCAGCTGATGACGCCGGAGAGGAGGCGGGCGATCTGGGCCATCTATGATAAGATCAATCGATGACATCATGTATTGAGACGCCACTGATCGGCATCGAGCTGATGTCGATCATGACGACGAGCAGTATGGTGCAGGAGGACATACGAGCTGGTGAACGGCCCGAACACGGCGCACACCTCCGCGGTGGCGCTGGACCGGTGGGAGTCGTGCCTCGAGGACGTCTTCGCCGGCAGGCCCTACGACATGCTCGATGCGCCGCTGGTCGACGCCGTGGCAGCGTTATGATTACGTCCCCCTCCGCGGTGACACATTTATTATTATTATTACTTGCATAATCAAAATATCCGAGAGGAACGGTTATGATTCATGCATTATAAATATAAGAAATGGATTCCTTGAATTTTTCTAATAAATTTAGACATATTATTTATATTATTTGGAGTTATATATTTAAAGTTATGAATTTCTAAAGTTTTTGTATAATTAATAAAATAATTTCTTATAATTAATAAAATATTTTTTATATTTTTTAATTATATAAAATAGTAAATAATGTTTGTAAAAAAATATTCAAACAATTCTGAGCACTTTTCGTATTTAAACTTTTTCGATTTGAATTCGTATTCAAAAGTTATGAAGGTTTTAATAGTGTTAGGGACTTCTGTGCAATTTTCTGTCAAAACTTGAAGACCTGCATGCAAAACGGCAGACGGTACGCTGTCTCACGCTGCCACGTCAGCCTGACAGGTAGGCCCGTGCGTCTTAGGCAGTGTCAATTCGCTATTAGAGTGCAATCGATGCACATTGCTACAATCAGAGTCAAATGTGGTATCGTTTTGTGATTTTGAGAGCGACTGGTATGAAATGGGAAATTTGACATACAAAGTGGTAGTTTTATGCTACCAACTCGGTGCTATAGCTTGGCCTCTTTGTTGCTTGCTTGGGGGCGGTACTACCGGCCAAAACCGGTACTATCGGCCTAGACAGAAAAATGCCCCAACGGCCATTTTTTTGGACTGCTATTTAAGTCTTTGTCCGTTTTTAGTTTAGATTGTTTCTTTTTTTTCTATTAGGCTAAGCTTTGTTAACACTTTCTCTAAATCTTGAAGTTTGCTTAATCTTTTCCCTCTGATGATTCTTGCTCATATTTCAGTGGAAGAGAGAGAAGATCTAGATCCGCGTTTTGACCTAACCGATTCATCTCTTTGTGAGTGCATCTTTGGGGATCTAGATTTTGGAGGATTTTATGTCTCTCTTTGATTCCTCCTCTCTTGCTCCCCCAATAGATTTAATAGCTTTGTTGGAACTTGAGAGTGAGGGATTTGAGCACCTTTGTGGTGTTCTTGCCATTTGCATTTGGTGCATCGGTTTGAGTTCTCCTCGGAGGATTTGGTTCGTGTGACTCTTTGGAGCTTGTCCCTCTTGGGTTCTTGGAACCCTAGACGGTTTTGTGGCCTTGGTGGCATTGTGGTCTTGGTGGCGTTTGTTGAGGCCTTGGTGGAGTTTGTTGGGAGCCTCCAATTAAGTTGAGGCCTTGGTTTCGGTTGCCACCAACAAGTGCACTGATAGTGGAAGCGTGGATCGATCCCATTGGGGTGAGATTCACCAAAGAATAAGGGAGGCCTTTTGTGGCGTAGGTGGTTAGATGTCACCCCCTCTCCAAACGAGACGTACTCCATGTTGGGAGGAACTCGGTAAAATATCGCCGTCCCCGCGTGCCTCGGTTATCTCTATACTCGAGCTCTTTACTTATGCACTTTACATTGTGATAGCCTTCATGCTTGAAGTAATATATATCTTGCTATCACATTGTTGCTTGTATTGCTTAGCATAAGTTGTTGGTGCACATAGGTGAACCATAGTTGTTCTAGGTTGTGCTTGACAAAGTAAATGCTAGTTTAATTCCGCCTTTGTCGAGCCACTCTCGGAAAAGTTTTAATCGCCTATTCACCCCCCTCTAGGTGACATCTGTATCCTTTCAGCCGCCAAAGGCGCACGGCCTGCACCAAGCCAATGAGCTCCTGCTCGTACGCCGCGAGCTTGAGGTAACGTGCGGCTAAGTGATACGTCGAATACTTTTGCTATTGTTTCTTCTCTAAACTTGTATGATTTGGATACAACTAACACGGACTGGCGCTGTTTTTAGCAGAATTACCTTGGTGTCTTGTTTTTGTGCAGAAAATCAACTACCAGGAAAAATCCCGGAAAATATGCCAAAAATTATATTTCACCAGAAGATCCACGAAGCCAGAAGATGAGACAGAGAAGGGGCCTGGGGGGCCCACACCACTGGCCGCGCCTAGGGGGTGCAGCCACCCAAGGCACCCCCCCTCGGCCTCCCTCTACGCCTATAAGTTACCTTTCGACCTAAAAACCAAGGGTGTTTGATAGTTTTCTAGAAAGAGTTCCGCTCCATCGCCGCCACCAGAAACCAATATTCAGATCCAGAAACTCCGTTCTGGCACCCCGCCTGGACGAGGAATTTGGAGAGGATCATCGCCATCGTCATCATCAATGCATCTCCATCAACCACCAATGTTTCCCTCATCCATGAGTGAGGGGATGGTAGGGATTGGGTGAGTTCTATCATGTAATCGAATAAGATCTGTTAGGGCATAGTGCCTAGTATCTCTATTAGTGCTATTTGACTTTGTTGCAACTTGTTGTGCTTAATGCTTGTCACTAGGGCCCGAGTGCCATGATCTCAGATCTGGACTTATTATTGAATCATTATGATAGTATTGTTTGTGGTCTTATCTGCAAGTTGTGTACACATATCATTGTCCGGATCCAAAGGCCCCAAAGGGACAATAATTGGGACAACCGGAGGGGATGGCTATGGTGTGAGGATCACATGTGTTCATGTAGTGTTAATGCTTTGCTCAGGTGCTCTACTAAAAGGAGCACCTTAATTGCTAGTAGTTACCTAGAGGCTCCGCTGCCACGAGCTGGCTGGACAGAAGATGTTGTGCAAGTTCTCATTGCGAGCACGTATGACTATATTTGGAGCACATGCCTAGGATTTTTTAATACTTGGATGCTTATTATTATTTATCTGCAATGCCCTAGATCTTGAAGTTACATGTTTAGACTCGTCCATGCAACGCCTGTCCATCCATCCCTATGCCTACTGCACTCGAATCCCACTATTACCGTTACTGTTACTATTGCTCTTGTTTTACTATTGATGTTGCTTTGCTGTTGCTACTGATAAACATCTGTGAGCAATAACTATTTCCAGGTGCAGCTGAATTGACAACTCAGTTGTTAAGGCTTGCAAGTATTCTTTGGCTCATCTTGTGTAGAATCAATAAATTGGGTAATACTACCCGCGAAGACTGTTGCGATCCCTACACTTGTGGGTCATCAAGACTATTTTCTGGCGCTGTTGCCGGGGAGCATAGCTTTATTTGTAAGTTCACTTGGATCTATTATTGTTCACTGCTACTCCTTTCATCATGGGGAAGTCTCGTGATGGAAAGTTCCCTATTTTACCATCCACTACAAGAAGAGGTACAGTCCTAAACACCTCTGCTGCTCTTGATTCACCGTCTGTTATAAGTAAGCTTGTTACACCATCACCACATACTCATGCTACACACGCTGCTACTACTGCTGAATCTGAAATTGCTTTTGATGCTCATGATGTTACTTCTACTGTGCTTGATGCGAGTGGTTCATTAGGTCCTTTTCTAGATGCTACTATGGCTAGTCTAGGAAATACCGAAACTCCTAGTGAAGACACTATTACACCTGTTAGATCTCCTGAGTCTAGTGAGAGTTATGATATTAATGATGGTTACATTGAGTTCACTAATGAATTTGTTGAAGAGTGCCGAAACACACATGGTACTAGTGATATTAAGAGTCTCCTTGCTAGATGTATTATTATGCCTAAACTATCCTCTAATCCTAAGTTTACCACCTCTCCAATAGATATTAAAGATGAAGACTATGATTTCTCTCTTGATTTATCTTATTTAGATATTGTTTAGAAAGAACCTTTTTGTGGGACTGAAAATGAGAGTGTTGTGGCTCATATGAATGAGCTTTCTACTATGAGTGCTTTGTTCTCCGATGATTTTAAGATGCGTAAGTACTTTGTTACTAAGATCTTCCATTTTTAACTAAAAGGAGAAGCTAGGGCTTGGTTTAATAGATTACCTCCTGGTTCCATTGATAGTCCTGATTTCTTGATTGCTTCTTTCTTCCAGAAATATTTTCCTCCCACTGCTAGACATGCTGCTTTGCAGAGACTTTTTGATTTTAAACAGCGAGAAGAAGAGAAATTGCGTGAGTCATGGACAAGGTTCTGTGCCTTGATTCATGTACATCCTGGATGTCCATTACCTAAGAATGAGCTTCTTGATATTTATTATAATGGACTAACTGATGATTCTAGGACATACCTAGATAGCTTTGCTGATTGTGTCTTCAGGAAAAGAACTCCTACAGATTCTGAAGCATTAATGGCTAAGATAAGCAAGAATTATGATGATTGGACTTCAACTGAGCTAAATACACCTGAGCCTATTACTCCTGAACCAGTTGTGCCTGAACTAGTTCCAACACCAACACCAAAGAAGAGGGGAGTTATTGCATTAAATGATGAAGTGATGAAGGAAGCTAAGAAGTGTCTAAGGGAGAAAGGTATTAGAGCTAAAGATGTGAAGAATTTACCTCCTATAGAAGAATTATGTAAGCCAATTCCCCACTCATCTACTATTGAGGTACACTCTCTCCACTTCAATGAAGGTGATATTCCTTATGGTAAGCCTCCTGATCAATGCTTAGAGGAACTTGACACATTTATTGTTAAACAAGGTAATTTTAATAAACAAGTTCAGAATCATTTATTGGAAAACTCTAGAGCTATCCATGAGTTGAAAGATATTGTGGAAAGAACTTCTAATGATATTAAAATGCTTTGTAAACACTTTCAAATGGTTCAAATCCAACTTGATCAACTTGCTAAGGTACAAAAGGATATGCTAGTTAATGCCTCAGGAGATAAACATGCTTATGGAATTAGAACTAGGAGTGGTATAGCTGCTCAAGATCCTTTATATCCTGAAGGACACCCTAAAAGAATTGAGCAGGATTCTCAATAAGGTGAGAATAGTGGTAGTCCTCGTAAGAGAAAGAAAAAGAAACATAAGATAGTTCGGGAACCACTTGAACCTGATGTAGATCCTAATAGTATATCTGTCTCTGATGCTGAAACTGAGAGTGGTCATGATAAAAATGAGTCTCCTGATAAGGAGGAAGGTGAGAAAGAACCTGAAAAGCACAATAAGAACACTAGGTACATGATACGTTGGAAACATATCTATAATTTTTGATGCTCCTTGCTTGTTTTGTGTCTACTTTGCTTTGCTTTGTCTATACTTTGAGGTGTTTTTATATCTTTTCTGGAATTAACCTATTAACGAGATGCCATAGTGCCAGTTGCCTGTTTTCTTCTGTTTTTGGTTCCAGAAAGGCAGAAAATCAATATTCTCGGAATTGGACGGGACAAAAGCCAAAGTTATTATTTTTCCCGGAGCAACACGGAACCACGAAGTAGAGCCGGAGGGGGGCCACAGGGTGGCCAAACCCCCTAGGCGCGGGCAAGCCCTGGGGCGCTGGAGGGGGTGTGGGCCCCCTGGACCCCCACCGACCTTGATTCCTGCGCCTATAAGAGCCCCCCGATGAGAAAACCCTAGCGAATCCAGAAGAAATCCACGAAAACCTCTATAGCACCGCCACCACCGAGAGGGAGATTCAAGGGAAAGAAATTCTCTGTTTCGGCACCCTGCCGAGATGGGGAAGTGCCCCCGGAGCCATCTCCATCGATCTCCATCGCCATCTTCATCACCGTTGTTGATTCCCATGATGAGGAGGGAGTAGTTCTTCCTCGAGGCTAAGGGCTCTACCGGTAGTTATGTGTTCATCTCTCTCTCTCTATGCATGATCTTGTTGTGGTCATGAGCTTTGTAATCAAGTAGATCTACCTTGCTACTCAAATGCTTCATTAGATCTCTGCTCTCCCCATGTGTGTGAAAGTGACATCGTGCACGCCATGGTGGCACTTAGGTTTGAGTCTACATAAATACTCTTTGTGCTTTAATAGATCTATGCTTTTCCCCACGAGTGTGAAAGTGACAGCGTGCATACCGTGTGTGGCACTTTGGCTAGATTGAATATTTGTTATGAGTTATATTTGGAGTTGGATGTCTCTATGAAATTGTGGTGTTTGTTGGAACCATCTAGCGCTCAAGGTGACAGTGTGGGGTTATCTAGATTAGGGAAGGCGGACTTTGATTAGAGTGTCCAACCGGAGAGTAGTTAAGAGTAGTATCATGAAGAGAGGATATTTATATGAGAGAGTGTTCACTAGTGAAAGTATGATCCCTAGGCCTTGTTTCTAAACATTGAAACACAGTTTGCATCTAGATCCGTTGCATGTTTGCTTGCTTCCTTCTTGTTGCCTTTAGTCTTTGCCTCACCGTCAAGCTATTTTCTAGCACCGTTACCACTTGTATTTCACTATCTCTTCGCCGAACTAGTGCACCTATACACCTGACAAGTGTATTGGGTGTGTTGGGGACACAAGGGACTTCTTGTATCTTGATTGCAGGGTTGCTTGAGAGGGAATACCTTTGACCACTTCCTCCTTGAGTTCGATAAACCTTGGGTAATCCACTTAAGGGAAACTTGCTGCTGTTCTACAAACCTTTGCACTTGGAGGCCCAACAACTGTCTGCAAGAATAGAAATGCGTAGACATCAGTACATAAAGGAAGATTTTATTGCTAATAAACATGGTAAAGATAGTGAACCTTGGGTGCACAAACCTATGCCTTTTCCAGGTAAGAAACACAAGTCAAAGGAGGAAGAACACTACAACAAGTTTTGTGAGTGGATGAAACCTTTATTTTTGTAAATTCCTTTGACTGGTGCTATTAAATTGCCTCCTTATTCAAAGTATATGAAGGATATTGTCTCTAATAAAAGGAACATTCCTAATGAGGAGATTTCTACTTTGCTTGCTAATTACTCCTTCAATGGTAAGGTTCCAAAGAAACTTGGTGATCCAGGTATACTAACTATTCCTTGCTCCATTAAGAATAATTATGTTAGAACTGCTTTATGTGATTTGGGAGCTGGAGTTAGTGTTATGTCCTTTTCTCTCTACAAGAGACTCCAGCTAGAAAAGTTGATACCGACTGATATATCTTTGCAAATGGCTGATAAGTCAACTACTATTCCTGTCGATATATTTGAGGATGTTCCTGTTCAAGTGGCTCATAATTGCTTGGTTTTAACTGATTTTGTTGTGCTTGAAATGCCTGAAGATGATAATATGTCTATTATTCTTGGGAGACCTTTTCTTAATACTGCAGGTGTTGTTGTTAATTACAATCAAGGAAAAATAACATTCACTATTAATGACAAAGAGCATACTTTTTATTTCCCCAAGAAGGTTGCTAGAAGCTATTGCCTGAATTCCATTGAAAATATTGAGAGCTTCAAGGTTGGAGAAATATATTGTCCCATTCCACAAGAAAAATTTGAAACTATTATGATTGGGACCATTGCTATCAAGTATGAGGTAACATAATCACCTTGTGGAATGCAAAGTTTTGTTTCATATAAGATTGTTTTGGTAACAATACTTGATCAACCTTGTTAACAAAAGGATTTTAATGAACAAAATAATGTTTTCACTTTGGTTATACTTGCTTTCTTTTACTTTTCTCCTTCCTAGTCTTTGACTTTCTTTTGCTAGCTTTGGTTTTGCTAGTTGTTTGCTTGTTAGTTTGTCTTAGATCTCCTGTAGTTTGGCTTTTGGTTTGCTTTTGATTCTTCTGAAAAAATTGTTTTTGCGAGAAAATCAATTTTCATACCCTGAAAATTGGCCAAAAATGAAGGGAATATGCCCTGAGAGGCAATAATAAAATGTTTATTATGTGTATTCCAAGTATATGATAGATGTTTATTTTGCATGCTATAATTGTATTAATACGGAAACATTAATACATGTGTGTTTAATAAACAAACAGAAAGTTCCTAGTTATGCCTCTCTCATACACTAGCTTGTTGATTAACAAGATGATCAAGGTTTCCTAATCATGGACATTGGATATTGTTAATAACGGGATCACAACATTAGTGTAATGGTGTGATGAACATTCATCCGAAGTATAGCATTACGATCAAAGTCATTAAGTTTATATTTCTATAACAACTTACGAAGTGATCCTAATCCTTAGACCATGAGATCATGTCAATCACTAACACCGGAAGAGTTTCTTGATAACATCAAACGTCACACCGTAACAGGGTGATTATAAAGATGGATTCAGAACTAATAAAGTGTTATGTTGAGGCTCATGGATCGAGAGTGGAATTTGTTCATCCCGATGACGGATAGATATACTCTGGGCCCTCTCGGTGATATCACATTGATTAGCTTGCAAGCAAGTGATTTGATCACTAGAATGTTATATCACGGGAACGAGAAAAGAGTGCATGTCAGTAACGAGATCAAACTAGGTATGGAGATACCGATGATCGAATCTCGGACATGTAATATATCGTGAAACAAAGGTATTAAGATACTAGCGTAAAAGGTTCCGACGATCACAAGAAAGTCATCGTTGAATGTGTGGGAGTCAGTATGGGTCTCCAGATCCCCCTTCTAATTATTGATCCGAGAGGGGTCTCGATCATGTCCGCATTATTCACGAACCGTAGGGTGACACACTTAAGAGACACCGACATCCAGTTGGAGCAAAAGTTTCATGCCGAAAGAATGAACAAGCGCAGGAATTTATTTCACTAGATACCGAAACAGGTTTTCGGGTGAAATTGCATAAAGTGGTTATGCATGTGAAATAGAATTCTAGCAAGGGGTTATTTGTGAATGTTTGTCATTAAAGTAGTTGACAAAATTCTGAATAAAATAAAAGAGTTTTATTTAATGAGAGTTTGCATTAAATTTGGTGGAAATTTAATGGCAAGTTTGAGTGGGATTTTGAGTGGAGGCATATGAATGGATTTTTGTGAGTGGAGTGTCCACCCACATGAATGAAGGAGGGGAGGGGGCAGCCCCCATGGCCGGCGGCCACCCTCTTGGGTGCCCCCCCTCCTCCTATAAAAGGAGCCTCTCCTCTCACTTCTCACTCACACCTCCTCGTGAAGGATCTCTCTCCCCCTCTAGAATTTATCCCCCATGGTCTTGGACTAGCGAGATACATGTTCCCGGTGGCTATTCGGCAAGAAAGAGTTGTGCTTCCGCTGCATCGCTGGAGCGAGGAGGCGGAGGTTGCTCGGTGCCTCGAACGTGTGTGCGAGCACGGATGCGCTGCTGATTTGCGGCGCTAGGACTTCCTCTCGATCTTGAGATCAGCAAGAGATCGTCTACATCAACCACGAGTTGAACTCGTTAAGCTTTGTCGGTCTTCAAGGGTATGTTCTCTACGGATATACATCCGCCCGTTGTTTGTATCTAATAGATAGATCTTGGTACATAGTTCACATCGTAGGAAAAAAATTTGTTTTCTATGTTGCGAACCCTACAGTGGTATCAGAGCCGGATCTATGCGTAGATGCTTTACACGGGTAGTACACATATGAGTATGTGGGCGATGATTATCATGTTGTTGCTCCTTAGTTGTAATTTTGGATATTGGTGGCATAGTGGGATGAAGCGGCCCGGACAAACTTTACATGTCCTCGCACATGAGACCTGTTCCACGCTTAACATGCAACTAGTTTGCATAAGTGGCTAGCGGGTGTCTGTCTCTCCTACTATAGTCAATATCTATTTTGCAACGAGTTGTCAACAATTTGGTTATCCTCGTTGTGGTTCATGTTCGTAGGTAAGAACGGTTCTATCTCGAAAGCCCTAAGCCACGTAAAACTTGCAATGGATAAATTAGAGGCGTCTAGTTTAGATTGTTGCTGGGCTAGTGTTATAATATGGTGATGTTGTAAGTAGAAGTATGAGATGATACTCTTACAACACACATAGCGTGTAAACTCCATGGACCTTGGATTTACACATATAGGTATGATAGTGATCATACCACGATGCACATGATAGAGATCATATGCGGAAACCATATCATTTCACTAATAAACATGTGATGTTTGATTGCATCTTATATTGCTTGTTTAGCGCTTTGTTAGCATAATAAGATGATCCCTCATCTAAATATCAAGATAAGAATGTGTTCTTCCTTTAGTATGCACCAATTATGTTTCGTCGCTCCAAGACATCACGTGATGATCGGGTGTTCTTGGATCCACGACCATATTTCGGGTGTAAAACAGTTACACACGTGAATACTAAGGTTCTAACTTGGCGAGCCTAGCATGTACAGACATGGCCTCGGAACACGGACCGAAAGGTTAAGCATGAGTCATATAGTTGATATGATGCCCATTTGATGCTCGCCTTTGAAGCTATACCGACTCACCTGATGATCGGACTTGGTATAGTGGATTTGGTTCATGTAATCACCAAAAAGGCACGAGGGATGTCGTTTTTGAGTGGGAGTTCATTCGTAATATGGATTAGTTGAACTCAATCTATCATACACTTAGTCTAAACTTTACAAATTCTGTTGTAGATGGCACCACCTGCTTTTAATTTCAATGTGTTCATGGAGAAAGAGAAACTAGCAACGAACGGTAGCAACTTTACCGAATGGGCCATGAATTTGAGGATTCTCCTCTCTGATGCACAAAAGCAATACGTGCTAGAAGCGCCACTAGGCCCCCCACCTTTTGAGGATGCCCCTGACGAGGAGAAGAATGTCTATCAGACTCGTCAGGAGGACCACAACTTAGTTCATTGCGGCATATTGTATGGGCTAGAGCCGGAACTTCGAAAGCGTTTCAAAAACGGCAATGCATTTGATACAATGGGTGAGTTGAAAATGATTTTCGACACACATGCTGCTGTAGAGAGCTACAACGCTTTAGAAAAGTTCTTTAGCTGCATGATGGAAGAGCACAGCTCTGTTAGTGAGCATGTAGTCAAGATGTCGGGTTACGCCGATAAGCTTGTGTCCTTGGGAATAACGATTCCCATTGACTTAGGCATACATCGTGTTCTGCAGTCTCTACCACCTAGCTACAAGAGCTTTGTGATGAACTATAATATGCAAGGCATGAAAAAGTCTCTCCCCGAGCTTCTGTCAATGCTTAAAACTGCAGAAGTGGAGATCAAAAAGGAACATCAAGTGTTGATGATCAATAGGAACACTGGTTTCAAGAAATATAAGAAGGGAAAACGGAAGGGAAGTAAGGGCGGCAAGCCTGTTGCCGTGCCTGAAAAGAACCCCCGAGTTGGACGTAAGTCTGATACCGAGTGCTACTATTGTAAGGGGACTGGCAGCTGGAAGCGCAACTGACCCAAGTATTTGGCAGACAAGAAGGCCGGCAAGGCAAACAAAGGTATATATGATATACATGTTATTGATGTGTACTTGACTAGTGCTCGCAGTAGCACCTGGGTATTTGATACCGGTTCAGTTGCTAATATTTGTAACTCGAATCAGGGGCTGCGGAACAAGCGACCGCTAGCAAGGGGTGAGGTCAAGATGCGTGTCGGCAATGGATCAAGCGTTTGATGTGATCGCCGTCGGAACGCTGCTTCTCCATTTGCCGTTAGGATTAGTTATAAACTTGAATAATTGTTATCTGGTGCCTGCACTGAGCATGAACATTGTATCTGGATCGTGTTTGATGCGAAGTGGTTATTCATTTAAATCCGAGAACAATGGTTGTTCCATTTATACGAATGAAATCTTTTATGGTCATGCACCGATGATGAATGGTTTATTTCTATTAGCTCTCGATGATAATGTTACACATATTCATAATGTTGATGCTAAAAGGATTAAACTTAATGATGATATATCCGCATATATGTGGCACTGCCGTCTAGGTCATATTGGCGTTAAACGCATGAAGAAGCTCCACTCGGATGGACTTTTGGAATCACTTGATTTTGAATCATTTGATACATGTGAGCCATGCCTTATGGGCAAGATGACTAGAACGCCGTTTTCCGGTTCAATGGAACGGGCTACAGATTTATTGGAAATCATACATTCTGATGTATGTGGTCCAATGAGTGTGTCGGCGCGAGGTGGATATCGTTATTTTGTTACTTTCACGGATGATTTGAGTAGGTATGGTTATATCTACTTGATGAAACACAAGTCTAAAACCTTTGAAAAGTTCAAGGAATTTCAGAATGAAGTGGAAAATCATCGTAATAGAAAGATCAAATTTCTACGGTCCGACCGTGGAGGTGAGTATCTAAGTTATGAGTTTAGCACTCACATGAAAGAGTGTGGAATTGTTTCACAACTCACGCCTGCCGGAACACCACAGCGAAATGGTGTGTCGAAACGTCGTAATCGTACTTTATTAGATATGGTTCGATCTATGATGTCTCTGACAGACTTGCCGTTGTCATTTTGGGGTTATGCACTAGAAACTGCTGCATTCACTTTAAACCAGGCACCATCTAAATCTGTTGAAAAGACACCGTATGAATTGTGGTTTGGAAACAAACCTAAGCTGTCATTTCTTAAAGTTTGGGGATGCGATGTTTATGTGAAGAAACTTCAACCGTATAAACTCGAACCCAAAGCGGAAAAATGCGTCTTCATAGGATACCCTAAGGAAACTATTGGGTATTCCTTCTATCACAGATCCGAGGGCAAGGTTTTTGTTGCCAAGAATGGATCCTTTCTAGAGAAAGAGTTTCTCGCGAAAGGTGTGAGTAGTCGGAAGGTAGAACTCGAAGAGGCTATTGAACCTTCTCTTCAAAGTATGGCGAGTAGCGCAGCGCCGGAAGTTGTTCCGGAGTTGGCTCCACCTGTTGAAGAGGGAACTAATGATAATGATCATGAAACTCCAAAAGAGAGTACTACCGAACCTCGCAGGTCAAGCAGGACGCGTGCAACTCCCGAGCTGTACGGAAATCCTGTCATGAATTTCATGGTTGATGAAAATGATGACCCTGCGACGTATGAAGAAGCAATGATGAGCCCGGATTCCAACAAATGGTTAGAAGCCATGAAATCCGAGATGGAATCCATGTATGAAAATCAAGTTTGGAACTTGGTGGAATTACCTCACGACCGAAAGGCCGTGGAGAACAAATGGATTTTCAAAAGGAAAAATGATGCTGATGGTAATGTGACCGTCTATAAAGCTCGACTTGTCGCAAAGGGGTTTCGACAAATTCAAGGAGTTGACTACGATGAGATATTCTCTCCCGTAGCGATGCTAAAGTCAGTTATGATTATGTTAGCAATTGCTGCATATTTCGATTATGAGATATGGCAGATGGATGTCAAAACCACGTTTCTCAATGGTAATATTGAAGAAGAGTTGTATATGATACAACCAAAGGGTTTTGTCGATCCTAAGGATGCTAACAAGGTGTGCAAGCTTCAGCGATCCATCTATGGATTGAAGCAAGCATCACGAAGTTGGAATCTCCGCTTTGATGAGGTGATCAAAGAGTTTGGATTTGTCCAAACTTATGGAGAAGCTTGTATTTACAAGAAAGTGAGTGGGAGCAATGTGGCATTTCTGATATTATATGTGGATGACATATTATTGATCGGAAATGATATAGATCTTTTAAACAGTGTTAAAAGTTATCTAAACAGCAAATTTTCAATGAAGGACCTAGGTGAAGCGTCATACATATTAGGCATAAAGATCTATAGAGATAGATCTAGACGCCTAATAGGGCTATCACAAAGTACATACCTTGATAAGATTTTAAAGAAGTTTAAAATAGACGGAAGTAAGAAGGGGTTCTTACCTATGTTGCAAGGCAAGACATTGAGTAAGACTCAAAGTCCGGCTTCGGCGGAAGAAAGAGAGATAATGGACAAGGTCCCCTATGCTTCAGCCATAGGCTCTATAATGTACGCCATGCTATGTACAAGACCGGATGTGGCACATGCTATTAGTTTGACTAGTAGGTACCAATCGGATCCAGGTTCGGAACACTGGATAGCGGTCAAGAATATCCTTAAGTACTTACGAAGAACTAAGGATATGTTTCTTGTATACGGAGGTGAAGAAGAGCTCGTCGCTAAGTGTTATGTTGACCCTAGCTTTGACACCGATCCGGATGACTCTAAGTCTCAATCCGGATACGTATTTCTCATGAATGGCGGACCGGTTAGTTGGAGGAGCTCCAAACAACCTGTGGTAGCGGGATCAACAACGGAGGCCGAATATGTTGCTGCTTCAGAAGCGTCTCAGGAAGCAGTTTGGATGAAGGAGTTCATATCCGAACTAGGAGTGGTTGCAAACGCGTTGGACCCAATGGTGATCTATTGTGACAACAATGGTTCCATTGCCAATGCCAAAGATCCAAGGTCTCACAAGCATTCCAAGCATATTAAGCGCCGGTTTCACTCCATCCGCGAGCATGTCAAGGATGGAGATATAAAGATTTGTAAAGTACATACGGATCTCAATGTAGCAGATCCGTTGACTAAAACTCTCCCTAGAGCAAAACATGATCAACACCAGAACTCAATGGGTGTTAGATTTATCACTATGTAACTAGATTATTGTCTCTAGTACAAGTGGGAGACTGAAGGGAATATGCCCTGAGAGGCAATAATAAAATGTTTATTATGTGTATTCCAAGTATATGATAGATGTTTATTTTGCATGCTATAATTGTATTAATACGGAAACATTAATACATGTGTATTTAATAAACAAACAGAAAGTTCCTAGTTATGCCTCTCTCATAAACTAGCTTGTTGATTAACAAGATGATCAAGGTTTCCTGATCATGGACATTGGATATTGTTAATAACGGGATCACAGCATTAGTGTAATGGTGTGATGAACATTCATCCGAAGTATAGCATTACGATCAAAGTCATTGAGTTTATATTGCTATAACAACTTATGAAGTGATCCTAATCCTTAGACCATGAGATCATGTCAATCACTAACACCGGAAGAGTTTCTTGATAACATCAAACGTCACACCATAACAGGGTGATTATAAAGATGGATCCAGAACTAATAAAGTGTTATGTTGAGGCTCATGGATCGAGAGTGGAATTTGTTCATCCCGATGACGGATAGATATACTCTGGGCCCTCTCGGTGATATCACATTGATTAGCTTGCAAGCAAGTGATTTGATCACTAGAATGTTATATCACGGGAACGAGAAAAGAGTGCATGTCAGTAACGAGATCAAACTAGGTATGGAGATACCGATGATCGAATCTCGGACATGTAATATATCATGAAACAAAAGGATTAAGATACTAGCGTAAAAGGCTCCGACGATCACAAGAAAGTCATCGTTGAATGGGTGGGAGTCAGTATGGGTCTCCAGATCCCGCTTCTGATTATTGATCTGAGAGGAGTCTCGATCATGTCCGCATTATTCACGAACCGTAGGGTGACACACTTAAGAGACACCGACATCCAATTGGAGCAAAAGTTTCATGCCGAAAGAATGAACAAGCGCAGGAATTTATTTCACTAGATACCGAAACAGGTTTTCGGGTGAAATTGCATAAAGTGGTTATGCATGTGAAATAGAATTCTAGCAAGGGGTTATTTGTGAATGTTTGTCATTAAAGTAATTGACAAAATTCTGAATAAAATAAAAGAGTTTTATTTGATGAGAGTTTGCATTAAATTTGGTGGAAATTTAATGGCAAGTTTGAGTGGGATTTTGAGTGGAGGCATATGAATGGATTTTTGTGAGTGAAGTGTCCACCCACATGAATGAAGGAGGGGAGGGGGCAGCCCCCATGGCCGGCGGCCACCCCCTTGGGTTCCCCCCCTCCTCCTATAAAAGGAGCCCCTCCTCTCACTTCTCACTCACACCTCCTCGTGAAGGATCTCTCTCCCCCTCTAGAATTTATCCCCCATGGTCTCGGACTAGCGAGATACATGTTCCCGGTGGCTATTCGGCAAGAAAGAGTTGTGCTTCCGCTGCATCGCTGGAGCGAGGAGGCGGAGGTTGCTCGGTGCCTCGAACGTGTGTGCGAGCACGAATGCGCTGCTGATTTGCGGCGCTAGGACTTCCTCTCGATCTTGAGATCGACAAGAGATCATCTACATCAACCACGAGTTGAACTCGTTAAGCTTTGTCGGTCTTCAAGGGTATGTTCTCTACGGATATACATCCGCCCGTTGTTTGTATCTAATAGATAGATCTTGGTACATAGTTCACATCATAGGAATTTTTTTGTTTTCTATGTTGCGAACCCTACACATGTGTAGTCCTCTAGCAAGTTCTTATAGTAGTTGCTCATCATTTATCAACTTGGAAATCACTTGGTTTGATGTTTGTCTAAAATTTCAGCAAGGAAGATGAGTACCTATCCACTGAATCAATATGACTTGATGGTGTCTGAGCCAATGAAGGTTCATCGTGAGGAGGCAATTTTTCCTTCCATATACCTATGCCATGAATTTATGAGAACCGCGGGAATCTCCCAGGATTTCCAAACCTTGATTACCAATGCAGGATTGGAACACTTTGTTGAAGGTGAACCATTTCAATTTGTTAAGCTAACCATGGCTTTTGTGTAGGACTTCTGGTTCACTTGGTCTACATCTAATCCCGTGGTCCATTACAAAATATATAATATACCTGTCGACCTGACTTTTGCTGATTTCTGTGCAGCAATTAGAGTACCTCAGTGGGGATATTGTGAGAAGATCAAGGAGAGACCCAAGTCGCTTATGGATTTATATGCTGAGATTTGCCAAGGTTTCGACTTCTCAAAGGAAAGTGGCAAGGATGATCGCTTACGGAGGAGGAGGTTGACACATTTGTGGGGGAACTCTCCCAGCAAGAGGAGAATGTTGAAGAGGATGCTGAAAACTATCCGGTTCAGCCCTCCAACTTGGGAGAGTCTTCATACCAGCAGCCCTCATTTGATTGGGGCGCGTCTTCTTCTTCATCGCAGGCGCCTGACTATGATCATTCCTATGATGATCCACCAGCTTGGGGGTACTATCCATGCTATTGAGCCCCACTTAGGCCAAAAGCCTAACCTTGGGGGGAGGTACACCGACATCACACTCATCTATATATTATGTTCGGTCGGTTCTTTGTATATCCATTGTTTTTGCTTTCTTGTTGGTTTTTGTTGCTTCTTTCTAAAAACCCAAAAATATTTTCGTTGTTTCTTTTGGTTTGTTTCTTTGTTTCTTTGCTTTGGTTTGCCTTAAAATAAAAATCTAAAAAGATTTTGCTTTGTTTGGTTTGCTCTGTTTTCATTTGGTTTTTCTTTGTTTACTTGTTTATAAAAATTCGAAAACACCAAAAATATTTGTTGGTCTTCTTTGGTTTTGTGAGTTCTTTGCAGGGTTCAGTCATCCTCAGTGGATTTTGGTTTCATGTTAATTATTCAAGTCACACAAGTGAAGGGCAATAATGAAGATTAAGACAACTCGAGATGTGGTAAGAGGCTGGTAACGAACTCTATTTGTTTCATTCTTGTACATATACTCTTCATTGTGAGCATGCTTAGCCTATTTGTGTAAGGTATATGTCATTATGGATGCTTAGTAGTTCTTGCTTGTCTATGATTAGCTTCAGCTTGCTAATAGTTGTAGCATGTCATATGAATGTTTGCTTGCATTGTATTATCCATACTTTGGTATGACATTGTGGTATCCTCCTCTGACTGTTCATATGAATCGACTTGGCATATGTTCATGCATGCATATGACTAATCAATAGTCAGTAAGCCTCGATGATTTATTTTGCCTCAGAGTTCTTGTATAACCTTCTTCATCAATAAAAAACTCTGGTCTTTCTAGACACTCAGTTCTTGTATCCAAATCACACAAGTTTAGAGAAGAAACAATAGCAAAGTGTTCGAGAAAGTAGATACGTTTTGAACGTATCAACGAGCAAGAGTTAAGCTTGGGGATGCTTGATACGTCGGAAATGTATCTATAATTTTTTATGTTCCATGCTTGTTTAGTAACTACTTTGCTTTGCTTTGTCTACACTTTGAGGTGTTTTTATATGTTTTCTGGTACTAACCAATTAACAAGATGCCATAGTGCCAGTTGCCTTTTTCTTCTGTTTTTGGTTCCATAAAGGCAGGAAATAAATATTCTCGGAATTGTACGGGACAAAAGCCAAAGTCAATATTTTACCGTGGGGAACACAGAGCCAGAAGATGAGACGGAGGAGGGCCGCGAGGGGGCCACACCCCCTGGTCGCGCGGGTGGGCCCACCCCGCGCCTGGGGGGTGCAGCCGCCTCGGGCACCCTCTCGGTCTCCCTCTTCTCCTATAAGAAGCCCCCGATGCCTAAACCCTAAGTACCCGATCAATATTCCATGAAACCGTCTGTAGCCGCCACCACCATCATCCCTAGATCGGGGGGAATCCGAAGCTCTTCCCGGCACCCTGCCGGAGGGGAGATCATCCCGGAGGCCTTCTCCTTCATCATGCCAGCCTCCGGTATGAAGCGTGAGTAACCTTGGACTACGGGTACATGTAGTAGCTAGATGGTTGTGTCTCCTCCTTTATGCTTTCATATCTAGATCTTGTGAGATCCGTTCATGATCAAGATCTCATCTATTTGTAATCATGCATGTTGTGTTTGCGGGGATCCGATGGATATTGAGATTACTATGTCAGATTGATTAATGGTTTTGTCTTATTGATTCTATTATGTCTGTGTTGTTTGTGATCTTGCATGCTCTCCGTTGTTAGTAGCTATCTTGGCCAAGTAGTTGCTAGTGACTCCAAGAGGGGGTATTTATGCTCGATAGTGGGTTCATGCCTCTATTTAATCTAAAGGAAGTGACAGAAATATCTAAGGTTGTAGATGTGCTGTTGCCACTAGGGAGAAAACAACGGTCTCTTATTCATGGAACAAGTGGATTGTTTACCTTACACACTTTGCTTAAAGCAGTTGTCTGTTGCTTGCAACTTAATACTGAAGGGGGTTCAGATGATAACCCAAAGGTGGACTTCTAGTTATAGATGCAGTTGGATGGCGGTCTATGTATCTTGTTGTATTGCCCAATCGAATCTCATAGGATCATGAATGTCTAGTGTTGCATTGTTATGCCTTGCTCAGTCCTATCAATTGTCCTGCTATAATTTGTTTACCCAGCATGCCATGTTTGTTTATCTAAGGAGAACACCTCTAGTAAACTATGGACCCCGGTCCAATCTTTACCATTGATACATCTTCCATTGTTTACTGTTTACTTGTTGCAAACCACTATTACCTTCCACACCATACAGTTAATCTTTTGTTACAGCAAACCAGTGAGATTGACAACCTCACTATTCATTGGGGCAAAGTCTTGAGTTTGTGTTGTGTAGGTCTCGAAGTTGCTAGCAACACCTTTGAGTCGTTTCCTTCCTCCTACTGGTTCGATAATCTTGGTTTCTTACTGAGATAAAAGTTGATGCTTTGCTCATCATACCTTCCTCTTGGGGTCTCCCAACGAAGTGTTCACACACTCATCAATCTCCCTCAGCTCAGTCTAGATGGAACCTGACATTGTTGAGATCTTCTCCTTGCGCACGGCGGGCGCACACCGCAGCGACCTCGTTGCGGATGTGGCGCTCCACGTTTGGGTGCGAGGAAATCATCCAGAAGAACCACATGAGCGCGGAGGACGTCGTCGGTGATGGTGTCGCCCTGGATCGCCATGAACCACGAGAGGAGGTCATGCTTCTCGCACCCCATGAAGCCATGCTCATCACCTCTCGTCGCGACCGGATGATGCGGTCGGCGTAGCCGTGCACCATGGCGACGGACCCGCGGAGTCGCCGCTCCGAGCCCAGGTTAAGCGCAAGGGCAACGAAACCTGAGCGCGCGCTGAGATTCGCCGCGTCGCGTAACGAGTCGGCGAACCTGCCGCTCGCGACGCTCTCGACCTCCGAGCAAACTCCCTCGCCGACCTCTTCAAGGAGCTGGTGCGGATCGTGGTCGAAGGCGACGCGAAATATGTTATCGAAGGCGTACTGCTCGAGCGTGTCCTAGAGGTCGATCGGCTGGCCGGAGATCGCTGCACGGCACAACAGCGGGAGGAGCTCGCCGTGCACGCTTTGGTGCGTAGCGAAAACGTGTTGAACTCGTAGCTGGTCGCCTTCCGCTGCGTGTGCCACGTGTCATCGTCGATGTTCAGGATGCCCCGACCGAGGAAGTCATGGAGCAAGGACGCGAAGCGCTGTCCCTTGGGGTAGCCGTCAAAGCCGGCTCGCAGGATGTGCTCCACGTTCGCCAGGTTGGCGGTGATGCCGCCCGGCACGCTGCCCGGCCGACGCAACACGAGCGTGAAAGTGGGCTGGCGAGCGAGCACCTCGGTCATCCAGTCCATTATGCGGTGCCGGTTCGCCAGGAACTGTGGCAAGTGGGCGAGCAGCGGGTACAGACTCAAGCCCGGCATGTGCTGCGCCGTCGCCTTCTTATCGAGTCTCCGGGCACAAAGGACACAGACCGCACCGAGGAAGAATAGAAGTAGCAGCAGGAAGGCTGCCATCGCCATTGTCGCTAGCTTGGGGTCTAGCGGCGTGTCGCGGCGATGTTGCGCTCGGTCTTGACGCGGTCCTCCTCCGCGAGCCGGGCGGCTTCCCAGATGAGGGCGTTGGCCTGGGGGGCGTAGAAAGGGGACGGGGCCTGGCGGACCGCCGCGACAACGGAGGAGAAGGCGGCGAGCTCGGAGACGAGGTGAGGGTTTGGGAGCGCGATGAGGTAGTCGGCGTCGTGGGAGGCGTCCAGGGAGGAAGAGGAGGACCTCGAGGAGCCGCGCGGAGAACTCGTACACGATGGGACGGATGGAGTCCGTGTGGACGAGGACACACGGTCTTACCGACCGGAACAGTGGCTGAGCCAAATAATTAAGCAATTGATTGGAATAGAAAGAAAATTTGATGGGCTTTTGTACAAATGAAACACACATAGAGACTGACAGTGGGTCCACTGAACGTCACTTCGCCAAATACATCACTACGTCGCGAGCGGTGACCACGAGTGACACTCCGACGGGTCTTCAGTGATCCGTAAATTTGTATTTTTATTGTACAATGACTGTATTGATTTTGCTAAGCAAGTTCAATGACTAACCATGAATTTAACTCATTTACATAATACCGAGTTACCAAACAGAGCCTAAAGTATTTAATACTTCAATTTTTTATTTTTATTTATATTTCAGTATTTTTAGAAACCAAAGTATTTCCTGGATACTTCAAAAATACTTTGACACCAAACGGAGCCTAAGTGTTTGTACGAAATCAGACAGAACCAAACAAATGGAATTTTGATGAAAACAAAATGTCAATTTATTTTATTTGCTTGTCCAAAAAGATTTTTTTACAATTGTCAAAATAGACGAAGGAAAAGCGAACACTTTAGACAAACATAGTGGTACCGGAAGAAAAAGAAAACAAAGCGAGGAGAAAATGTCGTTTACGAAAAAGAAGAAGAGGTACTGTAAAACAATTCCTTGGAGCCAACGGCTCGTGGTGATCTCTTTTATCCCCTTTTCCTCCATGGACTGGAGTTCGCTTCTTCTAGTTCCGCCACGACTCCTCGTGGTCGGCCATCACTAGGCCCCGGCCCTCGCTCCGATCCGCTCCGGGACTACAGGGGTTCCCTTCCAATGCGGCTCCCCTTCCGCTTTCTTGCGCTCGAATCGGGATTCCACGAGCTCACTCCCTCGGCTTTCTAGGGATTTTGCTAGGGTTCTTTTCCGTTCTAGTCGAAACTTTATTTTCTTTTTTCTTTTCGCGTTTCTTAGTTTAGTTGCGTTCGTTTCCCACGAAATTGGTGTTTTTCTCTGCTCGTTGCGTGGGGAATCGGGGGGGTAAAAAGCTGCGTTTTTTGTGCGGTTTCAGGGTGCGACTTTTTGTTCTTGTTCAGTTCTTGACGGGTTTAGTTTAGGGTTCATGCTCTGTTTTGTGAGCCCTCCGATTTCATCGGATTTGATCTGGTAGCTTCACTCTCTTGCTCCAAGGACAAACCACAAATCAAATCGAAGTCCTAGACTACCCAGAATTCGTGAATTTTGTTTGCCAGCTTGTTGCCGGAGAGGCTCCAGAATCACCACCGATTCTGAATTTTGGCACTTTCCATCTTCTTCTTGGCCTCCAGTAGCTCCAAATTTGACCAATTTCTTGCTTTTGGCATCATCCCTCCAACTACATATAACTATGGCCACCACTTCCTCAGAACCGCCCATGGTGGAACAAGTGATTACCGAGTTCTTTGCCAAGAGCCTCCACATCATCCTGGAGTCACGCTCGCCCTACGAATCATCCCGCAGCTTCACGCGGCCTTCGCCGCCGTCTTCACCGCTGTCTGGCAGCCAGCCACGTGACCGGTGGTTCAACCTAGCTCTCCGGGACTGCCCAGCCGCACTTGAGAACTTCGACCTGTGGAGACAGAGCAATCTTGAGCCATTGGTTATTGATATTGTGATGATGCACCGTGACAGTACCAACACCACCAGTACTGAGGGTGGTAAGATCATTGAGAGGTGGGTGATACAGTACGAAACCAGCAAATCTGGCAGTGGCAGTGGTAATGGCAGCAAGAACCACAGCAGGAAGTCTAGGAACAGCTCGGCTGAGGATCATAGCCTGTACAGAAGTACATACAAGGGCTCAACTGTGTTATTCCGGTCACTGCATCTGGTTGTCAGGCTCTTGCCAGCATACAATCTCTTCAGGGAGCTGAATTCATCTGGGAGAATCCGTCCACTGAACCTGTCACACAAGATATCGTCGTTTGTCGAGCCATTCACCCGGGCGGAGGATGCTCAGATGAAGCACTATGCATTTGCTCCAATTGAAACTCTATTTGGTCGCCTGAGCTTGTCAGTTTCGTATGTTCCAGTGCTGGAGGTGGTAGTAGCACCCAAGCCAACGACATCCATGCCAACCGAGCTTATAATGGATTACGTTGGGAGCCCAACAACAGACTTCCTCAGGAAGTTCAGTTCCCTGCCTTCTGATGGCATTTCACCTGCTTGTGCTGCAATGACCAGACGACACAGTTGGAGTATCGACCACGGAGCTAGACCATCAGCATCACCATCTCCTGCTTCCATAGATTCAGAACCCCGTGGATGCCTACAGCCACGTGTTCTTTTGCATGAAAATCCTTTAATAACATGTGCCTCTGGGAAGAAAAAAGCTACAGGATTTGAAGAATGCTATCCATCACCACCCTTGTCACCATCACCATCCCATTCCCCTTCAGCTAGCTACCCGAAAAATCCTTTGGTCCGATATGAGAGTGCTCCTGTACTCATTCCCACTACAAGGGATAGTGGACGATGCAGTGGCCTCCCTCCTTCTCCATCTTTGAAGGGTAAACACCAGTCATCTCAAAATTACAACCTGACACCATCTCCTGACAGTAACTCAAACACAAGGAAGGATTTGGTCAAGTTTGGCGAATTTGAGAATAACAAGTCCTTGCATAAGGTAATCACATAGTTGTCTTTTGACATTCTCAAGCAACATGTGTAGCTCAGCAATAGTTTGATTACGAGGTTCTGGTTTTAGATCCACGTGATGTTCTGATCAGTTTTCTGGTTTTGTCCTTGATGTAGGTAATATCTTTTGTTAAAGATGATTTGGGATATTTTCATGGACTGAAGTTGACTCGAACTTCAAGCAAACTTTTTATCACGGATGAACTGGATGAGCGGGAGTTGGCATTTGCATGGGAAGATAGAGATATCATCATTGATCAACTTAATAGGTAATCTTAGACTCTTAGTCTCCTCCTTGCTGCGAAACTATCTATGGTTTGTGACATTGTGCCACAGCACCTAACTGTTAAATATATTGCTTGTAGTTTATGTATGATTCCTTTTGCATGCACATACTCATTAAGTAAGGATGGCAATTTTACCCATGGGTACGGGTACCCGCGGGTACCGTACCCGCATGGGTAGGGTATGGGCATACTTTTATACCCATGGGTAATACTCATACCCTATCCGTTAAGTCACGGGTACGGGCACGGGTATAGACTTGTACCCATGGGTATACCCATACCCTGCCCGTTTAAACTGACATGTCAAACTTATCTATAGATTTTGAACCTATGCGGCCAAGAAGCTTAGGGACGAGTATGAGATTGCGACTTCTAAACTTTAATTTGATGCTTTCATGTACTCGTCTACTATTAGTAAGTAGAGATTATTGTCTTTTTTCAAATATGCTATTGATGAAAGTAAAATTTTGAATAACTTCTATACTATTGGATATACCCGCCGGGTACCCAATGGGTACGGGTACCCGCCGGGTATGGGTATGGGTAAAGTTTTATACCCGCGGGTACGGGTATGGGTAAGTTTTTGTACCCATTGGTTACACGGGTATGGGTATGGTATTGTTCTACCCTGCCCGTACCCTACCCATTGCCATCCTTATCATTAAGACTTGTGTGGTTTAACTGACTATATATATGTTTGTATCAAATAGTAGCTCCATGGCACTAAAATATATCTTATCCTAATCTGGCAATTACAGGGCAGTCCTTTATTTTACGTTAGGTAGTTTTGGAATGCCACTAGATGGTTATATGTCAGTGAGGTGACTGGTGATTTAAATCTAGGGTAATTCCATAATATATAGTGAACCACCTTACATTTCTGTGGCCTTCAAAGCAGCCAACTATATGACAAATGCATAATTGTTCATTTTCAAACTGCATCGTATAATTTTCCCCAATCCCGACATCCTGTAGGCAAACTGGACTATTGCATCTTCCCAGTGCTAAAACTCTTAGTAAGTACAGAGTGATGGCTTCTACCACTACCATATGCTAGCTTCATGAAGGATAATAGATGCCTAAAAATTAAACATATCCGGAGGAAAAAAAATCAATAATCAGGAACTTTATGTAGTTCAGGTGCGTCCTACGATAAGGAAGGGAATACTATTATTTTTGAATGCTCATTCAGGTCTGTCAACTTGTTTATTGCACTTATATAGGTATATTCAACTGAAGCTGCAAATTTGTTCAGTTTTAATATTGGTATTTGCTAGATGAGAAGGCGTCATGTTGCTCAGATGCTCAGTGGCTACATATTTGCTTGTATTTACGTTATACAAGTCAGAACCGAGGACAATTTTTTTATATAGCAGATGAGGTTCTTTCCATGGACTGAACACATCTTGTTTTCTGTGATCGAAGTAGGCTAGCCGACCACTTGCAATATTTTTACTTGAGAAATGTCTAAATCTGTAGTTATCTGGGTTATTGCATTTGCCCAAATGAAACCATCCTCTTGCGCCTGGAGGTTGAATGGGGAATACTACTTTTCACCTTTATTCAAATGAAACCACTTTCGAGAGACTTAGTCGTAATATGGAGGCGGCAATTCGGCTCATAGGTGCAAATGCACCCATTATGAGAAAACATATTTCGAAATGTCAAAAAATTCAAAAAAAAATTCTACATATACATTCGAACATTTTATGTTGGTTCACAAGTTTTCAGGATGAAAGAACATTTTATGTGTTGTGTATAAAAAAGACAAAAAATGTCATGTGAATAGTCGTATTCCTATGACACCTTTTGTGTTTTTATACACGACACATAAAATGTTCTTTCATCCCAAAAACTTGTGAACCAACATAAAATGTTCTAATGTGTATGCAGAATTTGTTTTTGAATTTTTTGACATTTCGAAATATGTTTTCTCATAATGGGTGCATTTGCACCTGCGAGCCGAAGTGAATATCCGTAATATTTCTAACTTTTTCCCTGCTAGCTCTATTCTGAACTCTCGTTATAAGTAAGTTCCTTATTTCCTGTGTTAGCTCGATTCTTTCACCTCTTCTTCTTGCTCAGTGCCCAGTATATAGTATGTACTGTGTTGAGATCAAGTTTTGGGCCTGGCAAATACCTTTGCTCTAGACGTAGCATAATATGAACTTGCACTCACAGAAACATAGAAATTGCAATATGGGGTAGGTTTGAGTGTACATGGAAAACTTTGGATCAAATTCGAAGACAAGATGCATCTAGTTTTCTTTAGTCTTTGATATAAGTGCAATCAAGGTTCAAGAAAGCGGAAAGCATAAGTGGAGCGTTTGGCTATCCCTTGGAGTTTTGGTCGCTTAAGCGGCGCTAAGCGTTTTGTAAAATTCACTTATTTAAGTAGTGGGATTGCATCCGAGTGCAGAGGAGAAGTAGAGGGAGGAGTAGAGGAAAGTGCTGCTTGCTGCAGGGAAGGAGAGGCTGCACCTGCAGCGCAGAGCAGGGAAAGGGCTACACCTGCAGCGCCACCATTGTTGTTGGGCATGTGTGTGGAAGTGGAGAAGGCGAGAGAAAGAGATCATGAGAGTAGTTTGACGGCTCAGATTAGAAAAGATGAACGGCTCGGACTGGGTTATGAGACTAGGGTTCTATAATGGGCCTTACTGGGCCAGCTCTGTAGCACGATTCTCTTACGCTCTTATGCCTAAGCGAGACGTTTTGCCAACGCTCAGCCCTTAAGCGTACATGTAATTACGTTTTCTTGGACCTTTAGTGCAATATGAGATTTTCTTGTCTAACGGTCAGATGCTCAGATGGATGGATTGAACTTGAATTACCTAACCTGGGAGGAGGGGAGCCATTCAGAAAAGGCAAGATGGAAGAGGCTAGACATTGTAAGCAATTTTTTGAAAGGAAAGCGGTGGAGGAAGCCTCCACAGCAAGTTTGATTTTTTAAATAATAAGAACCCAAATTCGTGTCCGTGAGGATTTGAACCTGGGTGAATGGGTTGTACATCCACTTCCCTAACCTAGGCTGACTTCTTTAGACATTGTAAGCAATTGTTGCTAATTTGGTTGGGTTTCGGGAAACAAGCCCTGGTATATCTTGTTCTTATCTGGGAGCTAACATGTAAAACTGGGTAGTTTAAACCAATCCTATCATAGGTCCGTGTAATATGGGCCAACCGCTATTTTTGTAGATTCAAGATTGATATTTGTCAAGTTACATGTGGTGTATATAGGGTGGACAGCTTGGAATCAGGATATATGTTCTTGCATGTAAAACTGATTTCTTCTAGGGTTTACCAATCCACTTGGTAGGCACTGGAAGTAGAAATATCATGCATACCCCAAGTTTAACCCTGTGAAAGTGAAAAGATTAATTTAGGAAAGGAACGTGAGAGGACTTCTATGGAAAAAAGTGAAGGCCAGTTAGTTAAAAACTACATGTCTGTTCCCTGTCCATATCCTATTTGCAGACCAATACCTAAATCAAGAGCTCATATGGGACATACTCTCTCCGTTCACAAATAAGTGTACTTCTAGGTCTTGTTCCAAGTCAAACTTTCTTAAGTTTGACCAACTATGTAGAAAATTGTAGCAATATTTATGATATGAAATTAGTATATTATGGAATTAATTTCAAGATGCATTTAGTAATATTAATTTGGTCTTGTAAATATTGCTATTTTATCTATAAAGTTAGTCAAACATAAAAAAAACTATTCAAGACAAAACCTCGAAGGACACTTATTTGTGGATGGAGGGAGTGGGAGCTAAATATCTTTTCTGGTTAGCCACGTCGTAGTTATCCTGCAGCTTATCCTTTTTATTCAATTTTTATCTTAATCCTCTTATGATTGGCCAAAATGTAGGTGTGAAATAATTTATTTTGGAAGTTACTCTTTGTAGGATAAACCACTCCCTATATTTTGTTAGCTGCTATATTAGATATTCTTTGTACCAAATGAAAGCTATTCAGCTATGCAGGAAGGTTATACTAGAACTTATTCCACATTAACTGGTTAAATTGTTCTGTTAACTTAATAATGCTCTGGGTAAGTTGATTACTGCACATTTATTGCCTTTTTATCCAGTGGCTATACATAAATTAGCGATAGTTTGGTGACTCCTTCCCTAGACACTGGATTTACTTCTCTTTCCACTCTTCAGATATTTATCTATTTTGATTCATATAAGCTGAACTCTCAAAAATTTGCAGGGCTTGTATCTCGGATAGGGGTTGTCAAGGGACAAACCAGGACGCTGGAGGCTCGGTGATGAGGACTCCAGCTGCAACCATCGGAGGTCTTGTACGCATGCTCAAGACGGCCCCGGGCCTCAGGGAAGGCCGACCGTCCATCGCAGCTCCTCCCCCAGTTCCTCAAGAATCTTCGGTTCAGAGGGTCATGACCGAGGAACATGGTGACACCGCATCAAGTTCTGCTTTGCTTCAATCAAAGACAGCAGCGGATGCGCTGGAGGAGCTGAAGAAATACAAGGCGATCAGAGAATCAATACTGAATCGGATGAAAGCGCTGCCCCAGGACGCCGAGACAGGGGAGAAACCTGTGGATGGAGATCCTTAGTCATACAGTAAGACGGCGAAAAGACCTTTGTGTGTACATATGTAGTACTATAAGCTAGCTGCCCATACCTTAGCAGCTAGTAGCTACTAGGATGTGACCAAATTCTATATGTATAAGTAATATGACATATATGAAATATCCATCCATCCAGCTGCTCTGAGATGATGACCCAGTTGTGGGTTTTGTGTAAAGTTGAAAACTGAAATGTTTAGCTGCTCAATCCAACTGTTTTTAGTGCAACCATGATGTTCGTTCTGCCAATATGAAGTGTGATGTTCTGTTCTGATGTGGTATGTTGATCTTGACTGTGAGGTAGAGGGCCTGGAATGTAATGCAGTTTACCTGCGAAGCCAGGAGTTTCACCAATGCAATGTTAAATCAGATTGAAGTGAAATAGTTTTATCATAACCGTGAAAAATGATAAAATTGTTGCATCATTTTGATGTTAGAATACCTCTTACAGTAGCTTGTTTGTTTATTAAAGCAATATTTTATCGATAGAATTAATTAAGGCAATATTTTTAGTGGTAAGTGGATTTATTAAAGCTGTTTTATTTCCGACTTCATTCTGAATGGGTTCTGTTTTGTGAACTGCCACTTGGTCCTACATGGCAGATCCTCCTAATCAAACGGACGCTGGTGGACGACCTCGTGAGTCGTGTCATATCCTTTGCCAAGTTACTGTATCTTTCAGGCTATTGTGAAGTAGTCAGGCCAACAGACGGTGGAGATTCGTCCTTACCGCTTCGCTCAATCCAACGGCTCCGGATCAATCTAGTTTAAATATTATTTGTAATAAATTCTGTTAAGTTTGTAAGACTTAACTTTGAATCGCGGCTCCCCCGGAGACTCAATATAACCGAAGAGAGTGGGTAGTTGGGCGGCGCGATTAATGAAAACCCTAAGTTATCTTTCCTCCTTTCCTGTTTTTCCTATTTAGTATTTTCTCTTTACAGCAAAACACCATAATTCTTGTCTTTAATTCCCAGTTATTATTGCAATTTATTCCCAATTCTTGTACTCCCTTCGACCCATATTAGTTGACTCAATTTATCTAGATACGGATTCGTGCTCTGGACCCCCTTTTCCATAGCGAGGGCCTGGCAATTGGTATCAGACGCATTTCTTTTCCGAGCAATCTCCCACCCCACCTGCTTAGATGCAAAAAAAAATCTCCCACCCACTCCTCCCTTGTTGGGCGGCGCGATCCGATCTTAGGTTCCCAACCGATCACTCGATTGTGGTAAAATCCCTCGTGTTTTCGCCATCGCTCCTGAGTGGGAACATCGCCTCGCGGAGCAGATCACACAACTCTTCAGCCATGACTCACATGCATACTCGCTCCCATGAAAGATTGGCTGCCGCAGCTGAAGAAGCGGAAATCTTGGCCACAACATAGGCTCAAGCTAAGAAAGAAGAAGAAATTGGCAGTCGTCTTCCTCGCGAGGTGCTCAACATCCGTTGACGCTTAGTCCAAGCCAGTGAAGAAGCTCCAACCATCTCCATGGATCTCGTAGGGGGGAGAGCATGAAAGGGGGGAATGGTAGATGAATTCGGTGGCACATCTAAATAGGGGATGGAAGTCCTCGTTGCATTTTTATTGCACCGTGAGAGCTCGAGCCATCTCCGTGATTAACAGTTGCTTATACACGGTATTATCAAAACTACACATCACAAGAGTGGCTCGCTGAAACCGTCAACGATCACCCCTGACGTCCGGAGGTGCCTTCAGGGTGCATGGACGCGGGCCATAACATGAAGGGGGTAGATATCCAATGACTAATACTCCCTCCATTTCAAAATATAAAATGTTTTATCTTTATAAAGCAAATGTATATATACTACTTTTAGTACGTAGGTTCACTCAGGTTTAAAGTGAATCTACACACTAAAATAAGTCTAGATATATTTTCTTTACAAACTAAAATATCTTATCTATACTCCTATATAGTATACCAATTTTAAATCACCGTGAGAGCATCAATCCTGGCCGTTGGGGTGCAAAATCTAATGGTACACAGCAGCCGGATTCGTACTGAACAGTAGCCTAGAGCTAACCTCCACCATGTTCTAGAAACATCGAGTCATTCTTCTCTGAAAAAATGTCCAGAACACTCCAGCAACGGAATAGGTCCATCCAAAGCAATAGATGTACAATATTACATGTACCAAGGGATGAGATCAATGAGAATCTAATGGAACAAAGGTAGCATGGTGTAAATTTCTTAGGAGAAAATTAACAAAAAAGGTGGGTAAATGAAACAAAGAAAATGAGCATATAACACGTACCGATATTTTTCCTTGGTTTTTCCCTAACCAATGGGATTGCAAGGCACGGTATAATTGTTATTCTATTGTCAAACACGCTACCTAATCCGTTAAAAAAACACGCTGCCTAATCAGTGGTAGCTCTATATTTTCTTTGTGCGTCAGTTGACATCACCAAATCTCCAAAACATTCTTATTTTTTATATACCATGAAAAATCCATATAATTTGGAAGTATTAAAAGTGATTGTCATCACATGGTCGTAAGTCTAGCACCACCGTTGTCCCTAATGGCAAGACGTGCCTTGCACGTGCATGAATACTAGTATTTTAAAGGAAGGGAGTAGATCTAATTTTCACTTCCTGAAACATGTCTGGACTCCATACAGGCAACCAATCACGCTCGAGGATTTCCAGCATTAGTTTGTAGCTGTACTGAATCTGTATCGGTTTCGAACTGCTACTTGGTCCCATATGGCAGATCCTCCTATATCTAGTCACGGAGATCGAGATCTGAGGACAGACAATGGTGATTCGAGTCTGGGTTGTAATGAGGAATTGGCTAGATGAGTTGTGAATTGGAGCAGTGGCATGCAAGTGGGGGCCGACTGCACAGGAGAGGTTTATGGTCCTACCTTTTAGGGTGAAAATTCAGGGTCTGGCCTTAATTGGTAGTGCCTGACAATGGTCTTATTGAAGATATTGTTTTAAGAGAACGGACTTTCTTCAGGGTGAAAACCTAGATCTTTGATCAGCCGATGACGGTGTTTGTGCACTGTTCTCTTCTTGGAGGCGTCGTTTATAGAGAAGCTGAACTTCTGGTGCTGTCTTGGTGCTGGTAGTACTGCTGTTTCAATGAATGCGTCACTGTAATAGAACTTTTCTTTTTTATAATGTTTTTTTTTCTGTGTGCATTCGTGTGTCCGTTGATCCTCCTAACAGAGCTGGTTAAACCGAACCCTTTCACCGTCGAGCTGACGCGCACACAAACCCTCGCCGCCGCCACCGAAGCGCCGCTGCCGTCGCCCGCCTCAACCGCAGCAGCAACCATGGCGCCTCCGCGGACGCTGGTGGACGACCTCGTCCGCGATATCGCCGCCTGCCCAATCCTTGGACCTCGCCGGAACGCGCCAGCCACAAGTTTAATGCGGCCGTGCTCTGCGCTGCTAAAGGTTGCGGCCACATCGACTGCCACGGGGGCCGTTCCGTGTGGTCTTCGTCGTCACCGCTACCTCGTGCACGGAGACTGTCACCTCTGCCCGCGTCTACTTATCGGTCTCTGGAGCCTGGAGCGAGGCCACCTCTGTTCATCACCCCTGTGTTTTGGTCAACATGATGCCCAGCGTTCTTGTGGGAGATGCACTCTACTTCAGCTGCGGGAGGAAGCACATCCTTGAGTACCAACTAAGTGTGCCGCTGCCGCACCTATCGGTGATTCCCACGCCGGCCCGTTTCCATGGCATCTGCATAGTCATCATGAAGTTGGATGATGGTCTGCTGAAACTCGTCGATGTAGATGGGTCTAGCATCTATTTGTGGTCAAGGGAAGTGGATGCCAACGGATTTCCGAGGTGGGTTCAAGGCAGGACCATCAAGCTCGAGACGCTGCTCCCTCATGATGCTCTGCAAACCCCAGGAAAATCTCGTTGGATATATGTGAGTGGCTTTGTGAAGGGATATTCGAATCATTTATATATCCCTTCACGGGCTTCGGCATTCCGGGTATGGCTATATGTTCCCTTATTTGCTTATTTACTAATGTCCATACTGTAAAAGTGTAAATTATATGTTCCTACTTTCTAGGCAACACACAAATGCACACAATGTACTAAGCTTAAACTGTTTATGCCTCAGCTTCAGCCAAATTTGGACATGGGGCATCCGTTTTATGGTGCCCTGTTCATCTAGATTAGATGCATATGCGGTCAAGCTAGAGAGGTGTTTTTCAGGAGTACACGTCCATCTGCCTTTTAGTGATTTTTACCTAGTGGGAGGGGGCTCGGGATTGTAGATAACATTTGCTGGATTATCAGTGGTTTGTTTGTCCTTGTTCCTTTTAACGATTTGGTGGCATGGTGACCGTCACCTGGAGGAGCTGTTGATGATGGGTTGTCCTTTTTTGGGTTAGCAGGTGTTTGGCGAGATACAAATGTCTATTGTGGAAAATTAAATCGTCCCACAGCTGATGTTACTCTCTCCGACCCATATTAGTTGACTCAAGTTTATCTAGATTTGGATGAATCTAGACACTATTTAGTATATAGGTTTATCCAAATTTTAATAAATCCAAGTCAACTAATATGGATCGGAGGGAGTATTTTTATTTCTATTTTGGAATTTCTGCAGCAATTAAAGCGGCTTCTATGTGTAAGAGACCAAGAGCCGGTGCTTCAAGTGCATGAGAAACACAAGGTGTTCTGAGTCAAGCAGGTGTTCGCCGTGGTGTTCGTAGATGGCAGACATGGGAGACGGCTCTTTAGTATATTCGAATCATTTAGTGGTGTGACAGCCCTTCAGCTGGATACCTGGGATTTTGTGGTGGTACTGTGTTCGTCCTTCGTGTACAGTGTGTTCTGGTGCCTCATTGTTGTTAATGTTCAACTATAGCATGGTCGTAAGATCATGCTAATAGCAGATTGCAACCCCTGTTGAGTTTGTGGTATATATCCATGCATGAGTCCTATTGCCCATTGTTCACATGTTGAGGAGCTATTGTGGGTGTTGCTTTCAGCAGGGCTGTTGATATTTTTCTTAATTATGGACCAGCTGGTTGAACTGGAGGCACGTTTGCATGGGAGCGTAGAAAAACATCACCATTGATCAACTCAACAGGTAATTTTGCTCAGTCTCTTTGTTGGAAACATATATGATTAGCGGTATTATGTACTTATGTGCCAGCCTGATGCCCGTCACATCAGCATGCTCATGAGAGCTTCTGGTTTATCCGATTGTGATGCAGTGGCTCAATAGCGAAGAAATGTCTTACCTTAAAACTTATCTGACAGTGACAAGGTAGTTCTTTTGTTTTAATTTTAGTTAGACCAGGTCATATCGCCATTCTTTAGATGTGAAATACCATTAAGGCGGTTATAACAGCTACGTGGCATGTCATGTTAAAGGCAATGCAATATTGTGCTCAACCTTGGTGTAGGGTTTTATTATACATAAATTTTACCTACTCTAGAACCATTCTGCATTCGTAATTATTTTTTTGAAATTCTGGGTATCTCTTGGTGCAGTGGAATTTACCATGTGTGACTTCTGAAATGACAATAACTATTACCTCTGTTCCAAATTATAAGACGTTTTGTAGGCTATTTTAGCCTACAAAAATATCCTATATTTAGGAACGGAGGTACTAACAAATAAGTGCACATGAATGAAAATCAAGATGCAGTAGTTAGGTTATGAGCTTGTTTGCTGTTTAGCTAAATTAAACCGAAGTAGCTAGAATCGTTTAGCGTGCATTTAGGTTACGTGAGTCAGAACTCAAAGCAGTTTTGTTCCTCACTAGGTTAACAGTATTAACAGATATTTTGTTGTATTTATAAAATATTGATTTGTATTTCACCGCAATATTCTTAGTTAAGATGTGTCGTCATCTTCATTTATCTGGGTTATTATTTCCTACCATATATGTTTAAAGTGTAACCATCCTCTAAAGTGTAACCCCCCTACTATATATGTTTTGTGTTTTTTAAAGGAGCTCTGGGTTTCTTGTAAAGTTGAAAACTGTAATGTTTAGCTACTCGATCAAACTGTTTCTAGTGCAATCATGCATGGTGTTCATTCTGAAGTGTGATGTTCTATACTTCTATTATGATGTTGTATGTTGCTCTTGACTGTAAGGAGGTAGAAGACATAGAATCTAATTCAGTTTTCCTCTAAAAGCCAGGAGTTTTCACTAATGCAATGTTAAATCAGACGGAAACATTGTAATCGCAAAAGGTAATAAAATTATTGCATCATTTCGATGTGCCACGAGCCCACCAATAAGAATCCAGAATACATAGTACTACCTCGTTTATTAAAGCAATACTTTTTGTCAGAATTTATTAAAGCATTCCTTTTTAAGTGAAATTAGAGCATCTCCAGCCGCGTCCCTGAACCGTTCTTCAACGGCTTTGGTGCACACACCAAATTCGAGTTCAGCCGTAGATACTATTGATGAAAAGATAAAACTAAATATAAAGAAGGTATAAATAAAAAATAAACGAAATAAAAAGAGAAAAAATAAGTTACGAAATGCAGTAATTCTTCTTTATTCGTCTAATTGATTGCAATTAAACTCGGCTCAATCTTTTTTTTTCTAAAAACGATTGAGCCAAATAAAAATGGATCATAATGCGATTATGAGACTTGACAAATCGCGATTAGTCTATTCTATATCTATATATCTAGAATATATAAAGGTATAATACAATAAAGACAGAAAAATTCCTATAGCCACGTGCTCTGGTGGCCGTTTTCGTTCGGCATGGCCTAATACACTGTCCGGCACGCAGAGGCCATTCCGGCTACACAGGAGACGCTAAGGATGCGCCAAACGCAACACACAGGCGACGTGGAGTAGCAAAAAGGCAACATAGTACCGCATGCCAGAGTTGTTGTCTTCAACACTGCCAAATTGCCTCTTTCTTGACGCTCCTTCCCACCTACCACCGCCAAATAGCTGCGGCCACCGCCCATTTTCGATGCCGGTATTTTGCCTATGTTTGCATCCCAGCATTTCTCCCTCGTCTCTCAGCCATCTCGCCGACTATTGCTGCAAGGAGTTGCTGCAAAAGTGTAGAGAAGTTGTTTGCTTGTACGAGAAGACTTGTCGCCTCACATATATGTGAGAGGTTATGGCCGATTGAAGAACACCAACCAAATCTATCAATCTATTACACTTTCTGTCTTCATTTACTTTTATCCCTATCCTTATAACTATGCTTATCGTTCCTCTCTAGTTCTCCATGTCGGCGATTTGCGAAGTCACGAGGCTATAGGGACGATCAGGCCGACCTGCAGCATCCCATAGCCGCCGAAATCCCACATAGGGTCCCTCCCAGGAGACCGGGGCTTCGGGTTCTAAAAAGCGTCCACCAGATGTCTTGCGTATCACGTTTCGTACAGATCTCTTTCAATGTGATCTGCATTGCGTCACCCTTGGCCCATCAAGGTACCTGTATCTTAGGTATGGTGGATTAAACACCTTGAAGACTTCCAAATATCATGCGACACGGGTTATCCGTGGATCATCTCACTTGGCAATGTGGGTGAAAAAGGACGCGTCCATGTAAGCCAAACCATTTTTAGCGCAATAAGATGTCAACTAGATGCATTTAAACTACACTTTTTCCTTTTTATTTGAGAGGTAAAGCTAGAGAGTGATTTTTTTTCTCTATCAAAAAGCAGCAGCACCTTTGGAAATTGATGTAAGTAGTATTTTTATGACTAAGTATTTCTCGCTTGCAAATATCATGCAATTACGTTCTAATATTATATGTTTTTAGCACGAACACCACAAGCCAGCAGCGATTGCTTGAGTAAAGATGACAAAAGATATACTCCCTCTGTCTCAAAATAGATGTCGAAGGTTTGTCAAAATTTGGATGAATCTATATATAAATTAGATGCATCTAAATTTTGAAAAATCTTCAACGTCTATTTTTAGACGAAGAAGTAATAAATTTCCCCAACCATGGATGTAAGAATGACTTGTTCTGCACTTATTTTGTAATGTTATAAATACTTTATCAAAATTTGCAGCCGATGGAACCATCATGAAGAAGAAAAAAACATTAGCTAAAAAACGGTTTGATGATACTAGTAGATATGCACGCGCACGCGCGTCACCACTAATTATTTTTATGCTTTATCCAGAAAATCAATAGCATGTCCAAGAGTTCTCTTGGAATACTATAAAAATCCACACATCATATGTCATTGTAGTTCAATAATTTTAAATGTCATCTATTATAAATGAGCAAACAAAGTATATCAAATCAGCAATTCTATATAGAGGCTATGAAAACTTTGTGCGAAAACTCGTGTGTAGGAAAAACGAAGTATATCAAATCGGCAATTCTATATAGAGTCTATGAAAACTTTGTGCAAAAATATATAATTCAATGAAGTGTTTGCAATGCCGACGTCAGCCCAAGGATTGCCAATTAAGGCTCTCTGATGGTTTACCCTTTGTGGGTAAACCAATTACTTGACTGCTTCAGCAGTCAGCACATTCAATAGAAATTTTCAAACTTAAATTGAAAAGACATGACACCTCTGATTATAAGACAACTTGATTGGCAAACAATTCAATCTCAGCCATCTGTCTCTTCTAAAAAGAGCCTCGTGAACATGCAAATATGAGGTGGTGTGTCAAGTGTGAATGTATAAACATGCAACAATGAAATGAGGTGCTAAGAAATAGTAAGAATTACAAAAATAGGTAGGACCAGAAAGAGACAAGATTAGTTATGTCCTATGTCATATGACAAAGTTTAGTATATAGATCCAGAATATAGCACAATTTAGGCAGGAGCAGGAAGAGTCAGAATCTAGACAGCGTGAAAGTCAGTGTCAACAATTCTTTGTTCGTTTCCAGCGAGATCATATATAAAAAAATGTGAGACTAATCATGAGTAGTAAAGAAGCAACTATTTCTTCACCCTGCAATATCTTAAAATATATGTTTAGCTGATTGGAGTAAATGATCAACTTTAACATCCGTATTGACACACAATCCCTTAGTTCTGTCGTGGCAAAAAATGATAAGTGTGGTGGCATCATCTTGAGTTCATTCTCTGCCAGCAGAGTAGCAGACCAGTTAGATCAACAAAAACAACCGTTGGCATATATATAATTTCTAAATAAGCAGAAAGACTCCCCTATGCATGTCCCACTCCTTACTCGCTAAGTGTTCAAGTCAGCTTCTCAATAATTCCAATTATATCAATGTGTGAGGAAAATCATTTGCTTCATAATAATCTTAGAGAAAATAAAATTAATGAATCAATCAAAAATCACCAAAACATAAGAAAAACACTAACTGCCCAGAATGATAATTTGGGAGGTAGAGTTACACACCTCGGTATGCTATATACTGATATGCTGCTAGGGAATCCACCGGAGAATCTCCTAAATTAGCAAAATCAATGATCTGTCAAATTCGTCATACCTTCCTCACGCCGCCTGAAGGCCATTGCCTGAATCGTATCTGCTAGCCTTTACGACCTACCTCCAGGAGGATTGCTGGAAAATACAAGAATGAAAGCCTAACAATTGAGGGAGATGGACACACAATGCCTCAGATGAGTGCCTACCTCGAGGAGGAATACTGGTCCAACTTGGATACTCGAGGAGGAGGAAGTCAACAAAAGTTAGCTGCTGGACGATTTAGGAGCAGCAGTACCACATGGTCCTCTTCAGCCTGCCATCTGAGTTGGAGCCAGAGCGCCGATGCATGCGACGGTTTTGCCGATTGTTGGTTCGTCGCGGGGCCTAAGGACCGAGGTGCACGGGAGGAGGGCGTTGGCGGCGGGGAAGGGAAGGCATGAACGCGTATGTGCCGACCGGCGCTGGCGCCAACCACGTCCGCAGCAGCAATGCCGACCGTATTTGTCCTCTTCCGATCGAGACGTATGAGACATGAGGAGAGGAGTCGATCTAGAAATCGAGTATTTTGGTATTTTCCTGTGATTCAGGGATGCGGGACTACTTGCTTGATTTCAGCTGTTGCGGGTGGTGGGACGTTTTCCTCTGCCCGTGGAGTTTGATCAGTCAATGCAAATTGCTAGGTGCACACCAGACTACTAATGACTTAATGCTAGTCCTTAGATTGAGTTTGGAGGGCCTAATCATGCGGTGGCAATTCGTCTGTGTACGTTTCATTGGGTGTCTGTAACGAAGATAATGTTTGCTCTTTTATTAGTATAATATAATAGAGATGCGAAAGAATCATGCCCAATGGCATACTGAAAGAGCCACCATGAGAAAGCTAAACTTTATATCCAAGAAAATTAAAGAGCTCACAACTAAGATGAGCTTAGAGGTATTACAAAAGGAAACCCTAATAGTTGAGTTTATTATATAGCTTTGACTCTCGGTCCTTGTTATTGACTCTTTTAGATTGTCTAAGAAGTACTTTATCCGTTGTTATTTATAGGTTGGCAAGCTGACACCTGTATGACGACCTGCCAAAACAAACTATAGGCAAAAAGGGGTCATGGGAACCAGCAAAATTAGAAAAGGATTAGAGCAAAAGCGGCATCGCAACCCGCCTCCTTGTCATCCTAGTTATTTAGTTCATGTTTGAAATTAACCAAAGTCAAACTTTGTCGACTATAACCTAAAAATAAAGAAGAAATCACCATTTGTGATATATTGAATACATATATAACATAAAATTCCTATAGATTTATTTTTAGGGAGTCAGGGAACCATCACCGCATATCACCAAGTTGATGAGACTGGAGTGGAGTATTCGTTCGTGTCGGCTGTATAGAACTTCTCGGAAAAAAGAATTGCTGGACCCACTGCAGAGCATCGGGGAACCATCACCGCATATCACCAAACTGCGGCTCATGAATCGTGATAAGGACGGTACAGGCTTTGGCATGTTGCTTTTACTTATTTCAACGAATAATTCATTTTCTATTTTTAGACGTCGAACGTTCTTTTCCCTTCTAGTATATGCGAACATTCTCTCACGACGGCAAAGCGGCGAGTTGCCCCGGCATTCCCATTCGCATCCTCAGCTCCCCGGCGCGCGCGTAATCCGAGGTGAGTTCTTCACGCGATTCCGGGTACGTCCGTCATTTCTGTCCTTCGCGAATCGCAAGTAGGGATCCGTTCATCTATGAGTTTGGATTTTGTTTTCTGTGGATGATCGGCCCGAAGTAAAAGATTTCAGTTTCTGGAAGGAATTCCTTCCTGGAAATGGTTGGATTGGTCCATGGGGGAGGTTCAGGGTGGTAGGCGCATCGATTAGACCCAGGGGTTCGGTGGATTTCAGAGGAAATGTCCTGCAATTTTGTCTAGAAGGTAAGGATAGTTCTTCTTAGGAAGGTCTGGGGTGGACAGGGCTACAAGCCTGCAAAGCTCACTCCTTGATATCTACCCGAGGAGAGTTTTTAATTGTAAGGAAGTTTGATTGAACAAGGTGGCAGGACATTCTGCATTAGGACACAAATTTGCAGATTTGGATGTTGTAATGAATGTCAAAAAAAAAAATTAAGTAGGGTGGAGATGCTGTCAATTTAGACAGAAATGAATCCACTTAATTGGAGCTTCCACTCAACGATATAACTTGCCTTTTTTCTTGTGTAATATACCTTATCATTTTTGGTATTGTATCAGGTAAGTTGGACTATTTTAGACATTATTTCTATTTATTTCTGGTTTTCACTAAAAAGGAAGATTGGTGGGCTTATAATGCAACTGTTGGTTAACATTGCCAAAATATTGCACTAGAGAATCATAAATCGTTCCTACTTCCATTCAGTTGAATCTGAGATGCTACAATGCTCGAATCCCACGTTTCTGTAAGTTGGCATATCTAATCGCCAAACACTTAGTTACTCTCTGCTTTGACAGTCAAGAAAACTGTACCGTGGCATGAAAATGCACCTTAGTACTTTTGTGAGGTTGTGGTGTGCTAGATGGTTGATCGGCCAACTATTGTTTACAACCGAATACAGGTGTATGCATTTTTGTTCTTAGCATGGTTGCTGAACATAGGAATGCTTTGCACATTTTGATACTGTCGTCACTCAACAGTGATAGAGTGATAGGTGGCTTTTCAATGGTTAAATTGGTTTCTTTTTTGCACTAGATTGACATATCACCTTCAAGAGGATAAGATGTTGTGGCGTGCAATACGCAACATGGAGGTTATGGTTCATTCTTCTAGCTTTCTCCTTCCAAAATTGCATCAGCCTGCCAAGATTCCAGCAAACAACTATAATCTGGTTGTTCTTAACCAGCATCTTCCACGATTCATGCCTCGTCTCTGGGCTCAAGGTAACTAACCCTGTCTTTTTTTATCCTTTATATAGTGTGTTTACAACATGTATCTTTGAAACTCTACCTTCGGATTTGGTTTAGAGCAGCAAAGTTGAGAATATGTGCCGATGGAGGAGCCAATCGTATTTTTGATGAGATGTCTCAGATGACCAGTGACCAAGACAATGAAAGCAACATAAATAGGTTAGCTACTTTCTTGCTCCATTTGTGGTATAGGACTTAACTAATCTGAAACATTTTCAAGGTATTACGGTCAAGGTTTGATTCTTTTTTTTGCCATAGATATTGTTGACAAGTTAGAGTGACCGCAACAACTACAGTGGCTGCATTTCTATATATTTTTTGTTTCTACTTCTCACTTGAAGCGAAAGGTACATGATAGTTTCAAGCTGGAGGTATAGTTCGGCCAAATAGGATCTGTATTAGCTGGGCTGGGTAGCCTCAGTTGCAGTTCTTCGGGTTTGAAAATTGTCGTTGGGGCTTCAAGTGTTACTAAATTCTCCGTAGCATCAACCACATGAACTAAGTTATGCTCCGGAACTTCATCTTTGGAACAAAATAGTTACCTGTTTATGTTGTGTTCTTTATTATCTGAAGTTCTGAATAACATAATCTAATATATTGGTGTTCCATAGGCTAACTGGACAATGCTGATGGTTTACTACTCAATAATCAATAGGATGGGCCTCTCGATATAATCCCTCTGTTTCAAAATATAAGATGTTTTAGGTTTGTGAAGAAAATGAATCTAGACTTTTTTTAGTGTGTAGATTCACTCCAAAGTTGAGTGAACCTAAGTACTAAAATAAGTCTAGATTCATTTGCTTCACAAAGCTAAAACATCTTATATTTTGAAACAGAGGGAGTATTACACAGTGAACTTAAGCAAAATAGTGAAGTAAAATCATAATTGTTCCATTGCTACTACTTTCTCAATGAAATTCCACATAAATCTCTGATATGTTTCCTCCAGTCTGTATGCATGATACATATAGGTCCTGATGACTGTACTTAGTATTTACGAGTGTCTATGAACTCTTTTGTACCTGATCAGGCATAGAATAATCTACTGTCGTTGATTTAGTGTAACTTTTATACTAAGGCAGCAACACTTATTATGGATCGGAGGTAGTACTTATTATGTCAGTGTTAACTTTCGAAAGACCACTAAAAATGTGTAATATTAATGATAATTGTTATGGTTCTACTTTGATGTCTAGCAGACATCTGTTTTATGTATCCCGATGGCATTTCTGACCAGTCATTTTCTTGCACCAAGCTGCTTTTATGTGTCGATGTTCTTTTTTTGCGGGTTTATGTGTCTATGCTTGATTCTGGCCTGATGATCGAACCAACAAGTATTTTTTAGAACTTTCTCTTTCCTAAATGTCACAGTTCATTGCTTTTATCCAGGCATATTCCAGAAATAATTGAGGGGGATATGGATTCTATAAGGCCAGAAGTAAAAAGATTTTACTCTCATCAGGTTTTCTGCTTGCTTCCTCTTCTCTACAATCTTTTACAATATCTGGACATTTGGTGGTATTCAGCTCAACCGCTAGTGTTGCTTGAATACCATAATGCTGCATTACTACTAACGTAATGCATAATAGACACTCAACTTGTGTTTAATTTAAGTACAACATTTATGGTGGTTGAGCATATATTTAAGTTAATACGCATTTAAGCTTGGAAACCCCTGCTACAATATGCTAAAATGACAGGAAAATATTTACATGCATCTTTCATTGGCACCCTTACAGAAGGGTCCAACACCATTTGAAGTTCAGTTTCAAATTTAATCACTTAATATTCTGAACAAAGAAACCAGTTAAAACTGGAAGCAAATCTAGGCTGAAGACTGAAAAAATATTGGTGATAGAACAGTATTTCGTTTTTTCCCTTTGTATAACAATAATCAATTTTGCATCTGGAAGTTAATTAGTTTATTAGAGTGCAGTAGACTGCATATTACAAAAGAGTGACTTTGTTCAGTAGAAGCTTGTTCGATTTTATACATCCAAGAGTAAGAGGTCCTTGTTCAGTTTTACTTAGTGTTCATATGATTATAGTAAGAAACGACGATGTCTTTGCCATTTTGAATAAAATCATAACTGTTTGCTGATTGTGTCTAAAACTAGCCAGTTTTCCTTTTAAAAATTGAAAACAAAATTCAAGATTGTACTGGCTGAGCTAGATCGTCGCTATAAAAGAACATATGTTGCAGGCTTCCCGGGATCCCTTCTCTGGGTGCTCCGCAGCACATATTACTTCCCTATTGCGATACTACAACTTTCTACTGTTTCCATCCTTCAGAAAAATTTCAAAATATTTTACAACTGAGTACCTGGCTGGAACTTTAAGTTAAAATGGTAATACTTGTTGAAATAGAATATTAGGAGAGAATTTGACGACAGGCATCTGTCTCAGAATATTAACTTACATTACTTGGTATCTGACTTTGAAGATGAAGTGGAGTTCACATTTTGTTCTCTGAATGTAATATTGAACTAAGCACTGATGGACTAATTGTATTGCAGAGGTGATTATGATGTCATTCACTCTTGTTTCAATGAATTGTTCCCTATGCAGGGAACCAAAATTTCTGATAAATCTCACAACCAAGAGACAACAGATCTACACAAATGTATTTCTAGTATCCGTGATCGCACACCTAATCATGAAAAATCTGATGTAAGTAGTGGCTGTACTTTCTGATCTGGTAATTTATGTCATTGGTATCTTCTAAAGAAGATACTTTCTATCAAAGTTCAGCTGCAATGGTTATTACTATGTAGCTTACTTTTTCAGTTCTAATATTGTAGCTTTGTGTTCTCGTTACTGGAGCACTTGGTGGAAGGTTTGATCATGAAGCTGCAAATATCAATGTTCTCTATGTGTTTTCGGACATGCGGATTGTTCTTCTTTCAGATGATTGCTTAATCCGACTTCTTCCCAAAACACATCAACATGAGATCTATATTGACTCGTCTTTAGAAGGACCACATTGCGGACTTTTTCCAATTGGAGCGCCGTCTACAAGTACTACAACGACTGGCCTCAAATGGAACCTGAGTAAGTTTTCTTCTGCTTGTTTGCTACAAGTTGTCCTGCATTTCAAGAGTTTAACTATGTTCACTTAAAAAGTTCAGCAGCAGAGATAAATCAAATTTAACATGAAAGTAACATCATCGTGCTTTATGTTAAGGCTGAAACATATGTGAAGTTATCCATATCCTATGAAAATGCAATAAATTCCGTGAAAACATCTATTTGAAGTTCTAAAATGTTCTTTAAGTACTCCATTCGTCCTGAAATAAGTGACTTGGATTTGTCTAGATTCGCATGTATCTTACACTAAAATGCGTCTAGACAAATCCAAGTCACTTATTTCCGGACAGAGGGAGTACTAAAGATATTGGAAGGCGAGTTTGTATTCTTTAAATTTTTAAGATTAGATTCAATTTAACTCGCAAGAAATGAAAAAACACAAATTCTTCATGAATACTGTAAAAAACTACCACTGTGGGTTGACTTTAAAGTTACATGACCATAGGCTACACGTTCCATCTTTTGCGAGAAGAATATGCCTGGTAAAAGATTGTTATTTTGACAAACCTAGTCCTGATTTTCACACACGCATGGGATATTTAATGTATTTTTTACAGAATATTTACTTATTCAACGCAATCCCAGTGAACTCTGGCCTTGTTAAATATTATTACTGTCATGCAATGTAGAGCTCTGCTATGGCCAGTCAATATTTCTCTGTTGCTTATTGGCTAGTTAAATCCTGTTCTAAAAATTGCTTGCTTTGTTGGCACGGGGCTAACTCTGGTGCTGGCGGCCAAAATCGCACCCCCCAATTCTTATTTCGTGCCAGCGCGGCCCATTGTTGTATCCGGCTCCTCCAGGCCGAACCCAACCCGGGGGGTGGGGAAGGCGCCTCGTCCACGTAGCATGGGAAAAGTTTGGGCTAACCTTTTGTACTTGCAGGTGATGCAAAAATGAAATTCGGGAGCATGATTAGCACGTCGAACATCGTGGATTCGGAGAAAGTAACCGTGCAGTCCGATGCAGATCTTCTATGGACAATTTCTCTTCGAAATCTGACCTAAAGAGCGTTCATTTAACTGGAAGCATCTGCTCTGCTAGCTTGTAGTAAAATCTTCGACAATGTTGTATGCTATGAGCTCACCTCTTGTACATTGCAGCTGAATTTGTGTTGATAAGTTGTTCTGTGTATGATGAATAAACAAAGAAATCCATATAACCTCCTATCTATTGGGTTTGGAACGCTAACCTCCTCTTTTGTTTAAACTGGGACAATTAACCCACTATCTTTGCAAAACTGCACAACTACCCCCAGGCGCTAATGGCTGTTTTGAATCTGTGGTTGCATCACTCAATTCTGCTGCAATTTCCACTGTAATAAGGATTTAGAGAACTTATTATGTAGTATAGATCATACTAGCTGTTTAATAAGGATTATGGGCATTTCCACTGTAATTTGTATGAAATTGTTATTTGGTAAATCAGAATAGCTGTGTAATTTATGGAAAATGATTGTGAGAATTTGTTTCTATATTTCTTGTTGAATTTTGACAGCATTTGGCTGCATTTTGATAGTTGCAAGACACATAGTTTGACAGCATTTGGCTGCATTTTGACAGAATTTACATAGGAGGATTGTTCACTGTAATTTAAGACAAACAAAAGAGAACTTGTTCACTGTGATTTAACACAAACAAAAGAGAGAACTTGTTCACTGTAATTTAACACAAGCAAAAGACAGAAACTTGGTTCACTTTAATATAACACAAACAAGTTTCAAATGTCAATATTTAACACAAGCATCTGTGACAATATTTAACTTGTAACACAATCACAAGTGAACAAAACTGGTCACTGTCAACTATTGTGCTCCATCTTCTCCACCTTGTTTTTGCTTTTCTCCCAATAACCACTTCACCCTCCCTTATTTTGGCACTGCTTATGTCACATCCTCGGACATTGGAATGGTTTGTGAATGCATTATTGTGAGTCAATAAATAAAATACTCCCTCCGACCCATATTAATTGACTCACATTTGTCTAGATTTGGATGAATCTAGACACTAATTTGTATATAGGTTCATTTAAATTTTGACAAATCCAAGTCAATTAATATGGGTCGGAGGGAGTAGTAGAACTGGTATGGATTGGCTCAATAAATAAATAAAATAGTAGAAACATATTTTACCCGAGTTTCTCTTCTTGGAATTTGCAATCCACAAGAAGATTGACTATCTGGTTGAGAACTTGACTGTCCAACTGCATCACATAATTTGGGTTGGGCAGGTTATTTGGGCTGGGAAGTAGCTTTCTTCTCAAAGTAGAGCACATGTTTCTCTTGTTGTTGCTGGGGTTGTTGTTGGGCAGTAGAAGTAGATTCCTGTATCAAACATTTTAGGAGTCAAATAATAAGTAGCAAAATAATAGCACCAAACAAGTCCAAAACAACTTTTGGAAAGCTTTGTCTCTGTGCTGCTTTTGGAAAGTATCAAACATCTTCAATGAGTCTCCAGCTCAGATTTGTCTCCGCCAAATCTTCATCCGAAAACACCATATGATCAGCCAAGTTCCTCTTCAACTCTGCTAGTGTCGGGTTTGGAATGGGCAGAGTTGACCAACCACTCCTTCCCCCTGTGTACTTCCAATCCTTTCCATCGGGTTCCAACCTCCCACGATAATGGAACTGAAGGGACAAATGCTCCATCCTACAAAAAGGAACAAAAAAAGTGAATTTACAATAAGAGAGACAACATGAAGAATTCATACATTCATTAGATAGAACCATGTGTTCTTGAGGAGGTTAAAAATAAATAAAAAACACTTTGTTGAAAGTATGTTCCAGCTTTAGTCTGTAAAAATGCAGTAACCATTTTATTGAATACTTTGACTTCCAAATCTAATCACCTAAACACGGCCTTAAACCAAAAGATAAAGACATCTTCACGTCTTAACAAGGACCTGCACTCTCTTCAGGACAATCATACTGAAGAACTCTTGCCTAATTTAGCAGTCATACTGTAATGCTAGAAAAGAAATGCGCAACGGGAAACTGTTTGAAATAGTTGTAGATAATATGGGTTTAGACTTTTCAGAGAATACCCATGAATAGTTCTTTGCAAGAAAGTGACAGATCAATTGTTCACCTGGTAAATCCGGTTATAGACCTAAACAATACAATGATTCCTGACTTCTTCTTAATTTAAAAACAATAGATGTAAAGTACGAAAGCAGCTAGATTACACAACATCGATGTCTTGTTCTGCAGGGACGTGGATACAACACTATATTTACACCACGCAACAGCTTAGTAACTTGATAAAGTATATCTCTTATAGCACCATTTCACAGAACTTGAACTAAAAAATTCAAACTTTGCACAAGGTGAACTAACTGAACTTTGCAAAAATTAGAACTGAACTTAACTGTTCAAATTTTCCACTGACTGAACTTTGACAAACTACTCTAAGACAATGGCAGAATTGGGTACCTACTCCAATTCCTACGCCCTAACACTCTCGAAATCCTACGACCTAAACATGGTGGAGTCGATCGGCGTCCTTCTCGACCAGATCAACAAGTGATGGGCGACGCGTCTCGACCAGACCTGTGTGGACCAGGTGCCAACGTGGCATAAACCAAAGTCCACGGTGGCCAAAACAGCCCACAAAACAGCCATTGGTGACGCATGCCCTGCCCACACAGAACAGAACCCGGACGGGTCGGCATGCTCTCTCGGTCTAAAAACTCTGGGAAACAACGCCTGTGTCTCCTCTAAACCCTAGCTAGCAGCCCACAGCGATCCTCCCCTCTCTTCCTCCCTCCCTCCCTAATGGCGCAGCCACCCCAATCGACCGGCGCCGCCGCTCCGGTCGAAGTCCAGCCTCCATCCATATCCATCCAGGGCGTGGGCGAGATCGAGTCCGTGCTGCCCTCGGTTCAAGTTCAGCTGGCTACGGAGATCAAGGCCGTGGCGTCCTCCGCCCAATGTTCGGCTGCGGAGTTTATGAGCAAGCTCAAACCCAAGATTGAGATCAAACCGTCGCCTAAAAGTAAGGAGCCTTCTGCCGAGATAGAGAAGTCCACCGAGATGGAGATGTCCGCTGGGATGGTGAAATCTGCTGAGATTGACAAGCACTCCCAGACCACCGAGGTGGATTATTCTGCAGAGAAGTCCAGCGGTGAGATTGATGCCAGGAAGATCAACAACAAGTCCACCGCGGTGGAGACGTCCACCTCCCAGATGGAGAATTCTGCAGTAGAGAACTCCAATACTGGTGAGATCAATGCGAGCAAGATCAAGCACTCTGCAGAGACGGACAACTTCATACTCCGGCTGGACCCAACCGGTACGGTGACACTCATGTGCCTCGCATCGCCAGTGTACTCCCTGCTCGCCGCGCTGCCGCTGTGGCTGGCCGCCGACGAGCCGCAGGCTCTCCTATGGACCTTGGCCCACCTCGCCTGCTTCTACTTGTTCCTCTGGATCATCACACTGTCGACGACGACAAGAGTCAGCACCGCCTTCTTCCGCATCACATACATCCTTCTGCTGGCATGCACCGCCGTTCACCTGATCGGTCCCGTGAACGGAATGCTATTCCTATACGCCGGGATGGTCTATGTCGCCGGCATGCTGGGGTACGCCGTGGCTGAGCATCTACACCGCACCGGGTTGGAGCAGACCACCAGGGCTATGTACAGTGCCCAATTCAACAGCAAGGATTGCAAGGAAAAAGCTTCACTCATGTGCGTCACCACGGTCCTGCTGACTGCACCTATTTTGGCCCGCATGGCGTGGGTTTTTCTTGTCCCGTACAGCGAGACCCACGCTCGCATGGATGTGCTCACACTTGTGGTGGAGCTCACGTCGGAGATATTTATAGTAGGTGGTTTTTGGATTGTCTACATGCTTGATTTTCTCTTGGGAGGAGCTTTGGTATCCATGGAGAGCTTCGGCGTGACTGCTATCATATGCTGGGTTGCTTGTTGTGCACTTGCTCTGCTCTGCTCCTTTAAGATCGCCGAGGCTGTTGGGATGTTGGTCTTCTGGCTTGGGTGCATGGGAATAGGTGGATTCTTTGGATACTGCCTCGGTTTGCGAGCATGCTACTGCAACATGTTAACAGGGTATATGTTATCTATCTCTTCTCTGCTTGTTTCTTAAATCTTAACATATACTCATTTGGATTTCACTAGCTAGCTCTTATTAGTGATGCAGTTTAGACATGCCTAGTTAATTTATTTGACTACTAGCATCTTGAGAATTCAATATTTAGATACTTAGAAAGGACATACGCGAGTTTATCTCAAAAAAGTACCGTACACAGCATATAGTACATTTGTACGTTTTTGTTGAATTTATCTTAAAAGTACTTTCGCGCATATAATACTGTTGTATTTATTAATCTGTATACTTAAAATTTTAACTAACCATATCGATGGAGGGGTTGAGTTGTGAGGGGTGGGATGTCAATGACTTAAACTGGGAGGAGGGGGCTAGCTATATATACATACAGAGAAGATAAGATGGAAGGGGCTTACAATGAATCATCTTTTTGGTACCTATACTAGCTAGGGTGTCCTTAGATTAGCTGGGGCTTAAAATGTAAGCGGAGATGCATTAAGTCTACCATACCTTAGGTCCAAGAGATGGCGCAATCTTCACTTTGCGCAAGGTGTGTATTTTTACTTTGTATTTATAACATTTTAAGCTGCTGCTCTTAAGTTTACCGATTAATAGCTAGACATGCAAAGTATAAAATCCTACATATATACCACCCTAAGTTTGACAGTGGGAAATTAGAACACTTTCTATAGGAACATAAGATGATTTTTATGCATACAAGTGACTAGTGAGTGTCGGTTTTCTAAAACTACATTTTTATCTTTCTTGCAGACCAAAGTCCTAATTGTTACCGTGTAGCTTGTCATTTTCGTAATCCCATGTGATTCTTGTGCTGTACGGATCGTGAATGTAAAATGCTTCAGTGTTGACCAAATAGTAGGTTCGTGGAAGGATATAAAGGACTCCCTACATAATTTGTTTGTTATTGTATTAGGCTATTCTTTGTAACAAATTTTTTAGCTATTTGCCTTTCCGTTCCCAAGATATTTGCCTTTTTGGGAGATTTGTACAAGCTAACTAAACTTCCCCCCTAAAAAAATGCAGGAGCGATAGTACTGCAGCTGCTAAGGAACATAACGGAGGAACGCAGTGATGCTGCATCATTGAATTGGCCTACTAAGTTTATCAAGAACTCAGTCATGACAGGGGAACATGGCGATGCCGCACTTCATTTAAACTGTAGTTATATTCCTTCTTCCCATGCAGCTGATCTGACTGGGATGAGCACCTAGCTAGTTGAAAAATGGTACGTTTAGCTGTGGTCAAATGGTTTCAATCATGATCATTTTGTCTTCTATTGATGATCAAAGTGCTGGTGTAGATACAGTTCGCCTGTAAATGGCGAGTTTTACTCGTACAGGTTTCTATTGATACTCATTTTGTCTCAATCAGTCTGGTTTCCTAATTCTCATCTTGTTCCATAAAAAAATAAACTATCTCACAATTGTTGTAACTACTTTGTGGATCACATTGCAGTTTTTTTATAGTGTGATAGATGGTGTGTGTGCTTTAGGTCGTGTTCTTGCAGAACATCGCCTTTAGCGGTATGAGTTGACTGCACCGCCTGAAGGAACATCACCGCATGGGCCGGTTTATTTCCGTTCATTGATTCGTTTCCTTGGTTCCTACTTCCTAGTATATTCTTGATGGAAACTTCTCGTGTTTCCTCGACGTACTACTTGTTCTAACTATGTCTTTTTTAGCATGTTCAACTTTCTGTTTCATGCTACCATTCTTGTTTTGTGTACGTGCTCTTTTTATTTTTTCTAGTTTATAAGAAGAATATAAATATTTTTGTAGCATGTATATTTTTTTGAACATGTGAATATTTTTTAGGACATCAGAATCATTTTTTCGAATCCGTGAACTTTTTTAAAGGATATTTTACTAATTCCATGATCGTATGCAATAAGAAAATCATAAATGGGCGGTCCAACGTAATGGTAGTATGGTACAGTATGCACGAGTTGCCTAGTTCTCTTTCCAGTCCGCTATTTCCATTCTATTCTTAGAGTACTTGTACAACTATACTTTTTCTTGAAAGAAAGTAATAAACGCACTAGAGCATGAAGAAGTTGCAGATACAAGATCATGAACAAAATTTACAACAAGCATGAACATTTTTTGAAAATTATGGACATTCTTTGAAAATAAGGAACCATTTTCGAAATGCATGAACCAAATTTCAAAATTGATGAACAATTATTAAAAAGTCTTGAATATTTTTTGAAAATCATGAACTATTTTTTGAAATTACTGAACCAAATTTTAAAATTCATGAACCAAAATTTGAAACTCACAAACAATTTTCAAAAAATCTCGAATATTTTCCAAAAAATCATGAACCATTTTCCAAAATTCACGAACCAAATTTAAAAATTCATGAACAAATTTAAAAATTCTTGAACATTTGAAAAATCACGAACCATTTTTGAAAAATCAGGAACCATTTTTTGAAACTCATGAACCAAAAATCAAATTCATGAAATTTTTTCAAGAATCATACCAATTTTTGAAAACATGAACATCTTTTAAATCTTAAACAAAATTATGAAATTCTGAACCTATTACAAAATAGAAAAAGGAAAATTGAAAAAGAAAACAGAAAAGAAAATGAAAAAAGGAAAGAATAAAAGGCCGACCTTGTCAAAGGTCCGTTCCGCACGTTGTCATCCCGTCAAGTGACGGCTTCTCCTTCACCTAGTGAGGTTATGCATGCTTGAAAAGTGTCACAACAAGAAGTAAAGTAGGATTAGGACGAGAGACAGACATATAGGAGGGCGAGAGTACGGATTTTTTCCTTTTATTTTTCAAATTTGATGATTCAAAACAAAATATTTTGAGAACCGCTTGTCCAAATTACGAATTGTTTTCACTTTTGAGCTCCTCGTGCCGAGGGCTTTATTTAACATAAAATTAACATCATCATGCTTTATTTTAAGGCTGAAACATATGTGAAATTATCCATATCCTATGGAAATGCAATAAATTTGTAAATTCCATGAAAACATCTATTGAAGTTCTAAAATGTTCTTTAAGAACTCCCTGCGTCCTGAAATAAGTGACTTCGATTTGTCCAGATTCATATGTATGTTACACTAAAACACGTGTAGATTCATACGAATCTAGACAAATCGTATATAAGAAAGCAATGATTTCAATTGTTGAGACCTTATCGGGGTCCTTTTTTTTTGAGATTGACCTTGCTGCTGCTAGCATGGAAAAGTTTGGGCTAACCTTTTGTACTTGCAGGTGATGCAAAAATGAAATTCGGGAGCATGATTAGCACGTCGAACATCGTGGATTCAGAGAAAGTAACCGTGCAGTCCGATGCAGATCTTCTATGGACAATTTCTCTTCGAAATCTGACCTAAAGAGCGTTCATTTAATTGGAAGCATCTGCTCTGCTAGCTTGTAGTAAAATATTCGACAATGTTGTATGCTATGAGCTCACCTCTTGTACATTGCAACTGAATTTGTGTTCATAAGTTGTTCTGTGTCTGATGAATAAAGAAAGAAATCCATATAACCTCCTATCTATTGGGTTTGGAACGCTAACCTCCTCTTATGTTTAAACTGGGACAATTAACCCACTATCTTTGCAAAACCAGACAACTACCCCCAGGCGCTAATGGCTGTTTTTTTTTTGAGAATACTAATGGCTGTTTTGAATATGTGGTTACATCACTCAATTCTGCTGCAATTTCCACTGTAATAAGGATTTAGAGAACTTATTATGTAGTATAGATCAGACTACCTGTGTAATAAGGATTATGGGCATTTTTCACTGTAATTTGTATGAAATTGTTATTTGGTAATCGGAATAGCCGTGTAATTTATGGAAAATGATTGCGATAATTTGTTTCTATATTTCTTGTTGAATTTTGACAGCATTTGGCTGCATTTTGGTAGTTGCAAGACACATAGTTTGACAGCATTTGGCTGCATTTTGACAGAATTTACATAGGAGGCTTGTTCACTGTAATTTAAGACAAACAAAAGAGAACTTGTTCACTGTGATTTAACACAAACAAAAGAGAGAACGTGTTCACTGTAATTTAACACAAGCAAAAGACAGAAACTTGGTTCACTTTAATATAACACAAACAAGTTTCAAATGTCAACATGTAACACAAGCATCTGTGACAATATTTAACTTGTAACACAATCACAAGTGAACAAAAATGGTCACCGTAAACTATTGTGCTCCATCTTCTCCACCATGTTTTTGCTTTCTTCCAATAACCACTTCATCCTCCCATATTTTGGCACCGCTTCTATCACAACCTTGGACATTGGAATGGTTTGTGAATGCATTATTGTGAGTCAATAAATAAAATAGTAGAACTGATATGGATTGACTCAATAAATAAATAAAATAGTAGAAACATATTTTTACACGAGTTTCTCTTCTTGGGATTCTTGGACTTTGCAATACACAAGAAGATTGACTATCTGGTTGAGTAGATGGTTGAGAACTTGACTGTCCAACTGATCACATAATCTGGGTTGGGCAGGTTATTTGGGCTGGGAAGTAGCTTTCTTCCTTGGTCAAGCTCTCTTCTCAAAGTAGAGCACATGTTTCTCTTGTTGCTGATGGGATTGTTGTTGGGCAGTAGAAGTAGATTCCTGTATCAAACATTTTAGGAGTCAAATAATAAGTAGCAAAATAATAGCACCAAACAAGCCCAAAATATCTTTTGGAAAGCTTTGTCTCTGCTGCTTTTGGAAAGTATCAAACATTTTCAATGAGTCTCCAGCTCAGACTTGTCTCCGCCAAATCTTCATCGGAAAACGCCATATGATCAGCCAAGTTCCTCTTCAACTCGGCTAGTGTCAGGTTTGGAATGGGCACAGGTGACCAACCACTCCCCTCCTCCCCCCCCCCGTACTTCCAATCCTTTCAATCGGGTTCCAACCTCCCACGATAATGGAACTGAAGGGACAAATGCTCCATCCTACAAAAAGGAACAAAAAAAGTAAGCCAATTTACAATAAGAGAGACAACATGAAGAATTCATACATTCATTAGATAGAACCATGTGTTCTTGAGGAGGTTAAAAATAAATAAAAAACACTTTGTTGAAAGTATGTTCCAGCTTTACTCTGTAAAAATGCAGTAACCATTTTATTGAATACTTTGACTTCCAAATCTAATCACCTAAACACGGCCTTAAACCAAAAGATAAAGACATCTTCACGTCTTAACAAGGACCCGCACTCTCTTCAGGACAATCATACTGAAAAACTCTTGCCTGATTTAGCAGTCATACTGTAATGCTAGAAAAGAAATGCGCAACAGGAAACTGTTTGAAATAGTTGCAGATAATATGGGTTTAGACTTTTTGGAGAAGACCCATGAATAGTTCTTTGCAAGAAAGTGACAGATCAATTGTTCACCTGGTAAATCCGGTTATAGACCTAAACAATACAATGATTCCTGACTTCTTCTTAATTTAAAAACAATAGATGTAAAGTACGAAAGCAGCTAGATTACACAACATTGATGTCTTTGTTCTGCAGGGACGTGGATACACCACTATATTTACATCACTCTCATTGACACCACGCAACGGCTTAGTAACTTGATAAAGTATATCTCTTACAGCACCATTTCATAGAACTTGAACTAAAAAATTCAAACTTTGCATAGAGTGAACTAACTGAGCTTTGCAAAAATTAGAACTGAACTTAAATGTTCAAATTTTTCACTGACTGAACTTTGGCAAACTACTCTAAGACAATGGCAGAATTGGGTACCTACTCCAATTCCTACGCCCTCACAAACTTGATGGCACACTTTATATTCGTTGCCCCTAATAAACTTGAACCATTGTGTCATCTATGTCGTATATGCTTGGACTTATACGTTGGAATTAGTAGAACCGTGATGTCACGGGAAACGTTTTCAACATTGCACTTGTACTTTGTACGCAGTTGATATCATGCTATTTTGTCTATGGATGTCACCGGTGTAAAATAAAGAGGGAGCTTGTAAGTCCATGGAGTTATGTATTTTGTGTTAGAGAAACGTCTGGGCCACTAGCCTAAGCCATGCCTAATCATGATGGAAACTTGCAGCACCACCATAATAAGCATTCTGTGAAGCATCCTCAATAAAAAGCTATGCACATAGTAAATAAAAAGATCGCGGAGATGCTCATTGTCTGCTTGCCTTGTCATTTTGGTTATGGGATAGCTCCTGTACTATGTGCAAGGGGTACCCCGTTGGCGGTTCTCTATGATACACATATACTTACTATGACAAGAACTTACATGTGACTGAAGTTGAGTAGCATGAGGTGTGGCCCTCGTATTCAAGGGACATGAGATTGCCAACTTATACTTTGTCAAGCATATACTCCATCTTTGTTCACTTTAACCTTAATCACTTCAAGATGCTTATGATAGGGTTAATGAGGGCTGAAAGCTAACAAGTATCATAATTTATGGAAGCTCCTTTTGAAACTTGAAATCCCTACTTACCTTTATGAAGGGCCTTTCTTCCACCATTATATTGAGTCTCCACCTTCTACCTTTAGGCACCATTAAGAGAGCATAGTTGCCATTCTGTGTGCAGTGTCCCAAAACTTATTGATTGGTGCATATTGTGATATTGTTTGTTCTTGTGCTACTTGTATCTAGTCACTCTTATGAACCTTGAAGGTGTCCTATGCATCTATTTGTTACTCTATGAGGGACAAGATGAATGCCACTATGCCATGTTTTCTGTATGTGAAACAAACAAATATTTTTTCAATGCATGTTATTCATGATCTTTGTTGTAGCCTTTCATGTTGCATGCATAGTTACTTTGTCTTACTGTTAGAAATCCATCTTTCATGCACATGCTTAGAGTTCTTTGATCTCAGCTTTCAATGCTTGCAAATGGTTTGATCTTGGTTTTGATAGTGCATGTCACCTCAAAAATTATTCTTTTTATCACTTACATACTCGAGGACGAACATGAGTTAAGCTTGGGGATGCTTGATACATCGGAAACATATTTTTAATTTTTTATGCTCCATGCTTGTTTATTATCTACTTTGCTTTGCTTTGTCCACACTTTGAGGTGTTTTTATATGCTTTCTGGTACTAACCTATTAACAAGTTGCCACAGTGCCAGTTGCATGTTTTCTTCTGTTTTTGGTTCCAGAAAGGTATAAAATCAATATTCTCGGAATTATACGGGACAAAAGCCAAAGTCAATATTTTACCATAGGCAACACGAAGCCAGAAGACGAGACGAAGGGGCGCCACAGGGTGGCCACACCCTCCCAGGCGCGGCCTAGGTGGGCCCACGCCTGGGCAGGGTGAGGGCCCCCTGGCGCCCCCTGCCTCGCCTCTCCGTCTATAAGAAGCCCCCGATGCCGAAACCCTAAGTATTCGATCAAAATTCCACGAAACCGTCTGTATCCGCCGCCACCATCGTCCCTAGGTCGGGGGGGATCTAAAGCTCTTCCCGGCACCCTGCCGGAGAGGAGATCATCCTGGAGGCCTTCTTCTTCATCATGCCAGCCTCCGGTATGAAGCGTGAGTAGTTCCACCTTGGACTACGGGTCCATGTAGTAGCTAGATGGTTGTATCTTCTCCTTGTGCTTTCATGTATAGATCTTGTGAGCTCTATTCATGATCAAGATCTAATCTATTTGTAATCATGCATGTTGTGTTTGCGGGGATCCGAAAGATATTGAGATTACTATGTCAGATTTATTAATGGTTTTGTCTTATTGATTCTATCATGTCTGTATTGTTTGTGATCTTGCATGCTCTCCGTTGTTAGTAGCTATCTTGGACAAGTAGTTGCTAGTGACTCCAAGAGGGGGTATTTATGCTCGATAGTGGGTTCATGCCTCTAATTTCCAAGGAAAGTGATATAAATCTCTTCGGTTGTAGATGTGTTATTGCTACTAGGGAGAAAACAATGGTCTCTTGTTCATGGAACAAGTGGATTGTTCACCTTACACACTTTGCTTAAAGTAGTTGTCTGTTGCTTGCAACTTAATACTAGAGGGGGTTCGGATGATAACCTGAAGGTGGACTTCTAGTCATAGATGCAGTTGGATGGCGGTCTATGTATATTGTTGTATTGCCCAATCGAATCTCATAGGATCTTTTTGTCTAGTATTGCATTGTTATGCCTTGATCAGTTCTTGTCAATTTCCCTGCTGTAATTTGATTACCCTTAATACCATGTTGTTTATCTAAGGAGAGCACCTCTAGTGAACTATGGACCCCCGGTCCAATCTTTACTATTGATACATATTTCACTGTTACTTGTTTACTTGCTGCGAACCATCATCACCTTCCACACCATATAGTTAATCTTTTGTTACAGCAAACCTGTGAGCTTGACAACCTCACTGTTTCGTTGGGGCAAAGTCTTGAGTTTGTGTTGTGCAGGTTTCCAAGTTTCTTGCAACACCTTTGAGACGTTTTCTTCCTCCTACTGGTTCGATAACCTCGGTTTTTTACCGAGGGAAAACTTGCTGCTGTGCTCTTCACACCTTTCTCTTGGGGTTTCCAACAAAGCGTCCCACGACAACGCCAGGCGCCATCAGTACCCATATGCTATTATTCTGTTATTTTATTTTTTGAAAGTTCAAATTTGAGAAAGTTTCTCTATTTATTTGAAAATTCATTCTATAATGGCATTGTAATCTTTAAATTCTGTCTTCAATACCTAAGATTTTCTGAAATTTTGGAACCTTTAGGTTTGTAAGAATTTTATAGAAGTTTATAAAAATTGAAACATGGTTTAAACTTTTGGTAAGAGAATTATAACATATACACTAGAACCACCCAAATAAAACCACCCCTAGTTAGGATATTTCTTCAAGCGTATGTTTTAAAGATCTTTATATTGAAATTAAATGATATTTAAATGTATACATCGACACACATACACAAGCAACCCTTATGCATTACTGCATAATTTATTTCACATAAGATAATTAATTAAATGAGAAATTTTAGTACAACATGTAATTTAAATTAGAACAATCAGAGTATTGAGTCATACATTAAAATTTGATAACAAAAAATAGTATAACTAACTCACAAACGTTGTTATGTGTGCCATCTAACTAAATAAAACTATGATAATGCTAGTGTAGGAAATATAAGTTCAAATAAGTATAACAATTTAGTATAAAACATATTACTTTTATTTGTCATGGGCCTATTTTTGTTTGGACCGGCCCTGTTTAGAAGGAACATCAGTTGGTTAAAAACAAAACAAGACCCGAGGATTCGACGGTTTGCACATGCGGATTTTTTACCGATGGGAAGGCACATGGCGTTTGTCGAAGGTCTTGTCGCTCGTGGTTGTGGATGCCTGATGCCGGCGGCGGGGAGGGCAGCGGGTGCCAAAACCCTCGTCATCTCTCGCCTGCTTCTGGGAGGGTTTGGTGGTGTGTGGAGACCGGCGTGGCGAGTCCCTCGCTTATTCGTCCTCTTCTTTTTGCTGATTGACTACTTTGACTGGTGTTGGAAAGGAAGATGGAAGTTACCGCAATATAAATATTGTGGTCGACGAACTACTCGTGAAATCTTATGAGTTGTGGTGACTTTTTTGCGGGGGACGCTGTGGCGAATTTGGTTGCTTATTCCATACTATCGGTGATAACCAGTAGATGAACAAAACCATGATAATTTTTTACTATGCCTAAAAAATCATAATTTATAGATAAGGCACAATGTTTTTACTCATGGGTGCATATGGTCCTTCTGTTTGAAATATTTTTTGAACTCATTTTGAAATGTCAAAAAATTAAAAATATATATCATTGTGTACATCTCCATGTTCTAGGTTCGCACAAAGTTGTTTAATGAAAAATCGACTTTTTGTGTGACCTAACTACAAAAGACAAAATTTAGTGTTAAAATAAGTCTTTTCACAGAACATTTTTATCTTTCACAAAGCCCACTGAAAATTTAAATGTGGAGATGCACATGTGAACTGGAATTTTTTTATCAGTTTGAAAGTAAAGAGAGCATATGCAAATAAAAACAAGACCTATAGGGAGGAGCCCATGGAATTAGTATTAAGACATAAAGTGTGGTTGCTGAGTTAAACCCGTGACATAAATCAGATTGATCCATGCCGCCAACAGGGTTCAAACTCAGGTCTGCTGGGAGTCCCCTAGAATGATCTAGATAGAAATGTATAGCATTTTCTAGATTATCTGATTTGAACGAGCAATAGTTTCTCAACTGATCTAGTTAAGATATTTAAATGCGCAAGTCCATTTCTACTTTGCTGTTTATGTTGACGGAGGGTACCAAAGTTGGAGCAGGTCCAAACAATTTGATAGTTTCGTGACTTCTCTTTCCGTTCCGAAGATATTTGCCTTTCTAGGAGATTTGTACCAAGCTAACTTAATCAACCCCCCCTCCAACAAAAATGCAGGATCGACAGTACTATAGCTGCTAAGGAACAGAACGGAGGAAAAAAGCGATGCCGCATCATTGAATTGGCCTACTAAGTTTATCAAGAACCCAGTCATGCATGATAGGTTTGTCTTTTTCACCTGAGTGGACGGAAAGGTTTGAGATCTCCTTGTTGGGACATTGTCCATGTAAGATGGTCTAGTATTTAAAAAAATGGGATGATAGCATTTTGAATTAGCCAGTTGATGGTTGCTTTACAAAACCTTCTGTTTTTTGCGTTTAGAAAATGGAAAATGGATTTTTGGTGTAAAGAATAGGAAAACTTCCTTCTGCAACATTATTCGTCATCTCATGATGCACATGCATGCATAATATGAGCATATTATCATAAACTATGTCTTGATTCTAGCCATAATATTGGTCATTTGACTCGAAAGGCAGGAAACCTCGAATGAGATAGGTCATTTTATGAAGGTTTTTTGAGACATAATCAATATACCAAGTTTAATATTTTTCCTTCCAACTATGTCAGATAATATGACACCATGCGAAGGTTTTGCATTGTTTCGAACGTTTTTGAATTTTTTATGTCCATTTTAAACTATGGTCAAAATGGCAAGCGTGAAGATTCTTATTCAACATAAATATCTAATATTTGAGTGTAGATAGATAGATCTTATTTTTCTACAAATTGTGATATATTATTTATATTTTTTTGAATTATAATATTTTTTTATGATTTTTCTATGAGTAATGTGATAAAAGAAAAAAAAAAACTTTGCCGTGTATACTGCGGAATACACATGGCAAAGGCTCTTTGCCGTGTATACTGGGAATACATACGGCAACATGCCGACGAGGGCACACGACAAAGAGGCCACCGTCTGCAGCCGTTAGCTTCTCCCCGTCAAGTGGTCATGTGGGGTCGCGGGTCCCACCTCGTTGCCGTGACGACACATATACCGTGTACCGTTGTCAACTTTGCCGAGTGTGTTTTCGTTGCCGTGTTTTCTTGTGGGTCTTTGCCGTATAATATTTCTTTGCCGTGTTCCTTTTTAGAAATTTGCCGTGTTCGCGTACTTTGTCTTGTGCTTCCCGGATTACACACGGCAAAGTGTTCTGGTTCATTTGGCACACGACAAAACCGTGTCTACACGGCAACGATATTTTTCCCTGTAGTGATCCTAGTTGATCCTAAAGGAAAACTAACAGATATCACAAAGTATATCTTATGATTGCACAGAGTGAAGTAACTGAACTATGAAACAATTAGAACCAAACTTAAAACTTTCCACTGACTGAACTTCGGCATACCACTCTATGACAATGGCAGAATTGGGTACCTACTCCAATTCCTACGCCCTAACACTCGAAATCCTACGCCCTAAACATAGTGATGTAATCATCGCCGTCCAGGAGCGAGGTAGGGTCGCCGCGGCTGTGCTGGAGAGCGGCGAGGGAGGGCTGTCGCTTACCTCGTGTCCTTCATCGGGAGAGAAACGGCGTGGGGCGACGATCACCAGGCGGTGCGGGGCGATCGGCGTCCTTCTCGACCAGACCAACAAGTGATGGGCGACGCGTCTCGACCAGACCTGTGTGGACCAGGTGCCAACGTGGCATAAACCAAAGTCCACCGTGGCAAAAACAGCCCACAAAATAGCCATTGGTGACGCATGCCCTGCCCACAGAACAGAACCCGGACGGGTCGGCATGCTCTCTCGGTCTAAAAACTCTGGGAAACAACGCCTGTGTCTCCTCTAAACCCTAGCTAGCAGCCCACAGCGATCCTCCCCTCTCTTCCTCCCTCCTCCCTAATGGCGCAGCCACCCCAATCGACCGGCGCCGCCGCTTCGGTCGAAGTCCAGCCTCCATCCATATCCATCCAGGGCATGGGCGAGATCGAGTCCGTGCTGCCCTCGGTTCAAGTTCAGCTGGCTACTGAGATCAAGGCCGTGGCCCAATGTTCGGCTGCGGAGTTTATGAGCAAGCTCAAACCCAAGAGCAAGATCAAACCGTCTCCTGAAAGTAAGGAGCCTTTTGCCGAGATAGAGAAGTCCACCACCGAGGTGGAGATATCCGGTGGGATGGTGAAATCTGCTGAGATTGACAAGCTCTCCCAGACAGGTGGATTATTCTGCAGAGAAGTCCAGCGGTGAGATTGATGCCAGGAAGATCAACAACAAGTCCACCGCGGTGGAGACGTCCACCTCCCAGATGGAGAATTCTGCAGTAGAGAACTCCAATACTGGTGAGATCAATGCGAGCAAGATCAAGCACTCCGCTGAGACGGACAACTTCATACTCCGGCTGGACCCAACCGGCAATGTGACACTCATGTGCCACGCATCGCCAGTGTACTCCCTGCTCGCCGCGCTGCCGCTGTGGCTGGCCGCCGACAAGCCGCAGGCTTTCCTATGGACCTTCGCCCACCTCGCCTGCTTCTACTTGTTCCTCTGGATCATCGCACTGTCGACGACGACAAGAGTCAGCACACATACACCCTTCTTCCGCATCACATACACCCTTCTGCTGGCATGCACCGCCGTTCACCTGATCGGTCCCGTGAACGGGATGCTATTCCTGTACGCCGGGATGGTCTATGTCGCCGGCATGATGGGGTACGCCGTGGCTGAGCATCTACACCGCACCGGGTTGGAGCAGACCACCAGGGCTATGTACAGTGCCCAATTCAACAGCAAGGATTGCAAGGAAAAAGCTTCACTCATGTGCGTCACCACGGTCCTGCTGACTGCACCTATTTTGGCCCGCATGGCGTGGGTTTTTCTTGTCCCGTACAGCGAGACCCACGCTCGCATGGATGTGCTCACACTTGTGGTGGAGCTCACGTCGGAGATATTTATAGTAGGTGGTTTTTGGATTGTCTACATGCTTGATTTTCTCTTGGGAGGAGCTTTGGTATCCATGGAGAGCTTCGGCGTGACTGCTATCATATGCTGGGTTGCTTGTTGTGCACTTGCTCTGCTCTGCTCCTTTAAGATCGCCGAGGCTGTTGGGATGTTGGTCTTCTGGCTTGGGTGCATGGGAATAGGTGGATTCTTTGGATACTGCCTCGGTTTGCGAGCATGCTACTGCAACATGTTAACAAGGTATATGTTATCTATCTCTTCTCTGCTTGTTTCTTAAATCTTAACATATACTCATTTGGATTTCACTAGCTAGCTCTTATTAGTGATGCAGTTTAGACATGCCTAGTTAATTTATTTGACTACTAGCATCTTGAGAATTCAATATTTAGATACTTAGAAAGGACATACGCGAGTTTATCTCAAAAAAGTACCGTACACAGCATATAGTACATTTGTACGTTTTTGTTGAATTTATCTTAAAAGTACTTTCGCGCATATAATACTGTTGTATTTATTAATCTGTATACTTAAAATTTTAACTAACCATATCGATGGAGGGGTTGAGTTGTGAGGGGTGGGATGTCAATGACTTAAACTGGGAGGAGGGGGCTAGCTATATATACATACAGAGAAGATAAGATGGAAGGGGCTTACGATGAATCATCTTTTTGGTACCTATACTAGCTAGGGTGTCCTTAGATTAGCTGGGGCTTAAAATGTAAGCGGAGATGCATTAAGTCTACCATACCTTAGGTCCAAGAGATGGCGCAATCTTCACTTTGCGCAAGGTGTGTATTTTTACTTTGTATTTATAACATTTTAAGCTGCTGCTCTTAAGTTTACCGATTAATAGCTAGACATGCAAAGTATAAAATCCTACATATATACCACCCTAAGTTTGACAGTGGGAAATTAGAACACTTTCTATAGGAACATAAGATGATTTTTATGCATACAAGTGACTAGTGAGTGTCGGTTTTCTAAAACTACATTTTTATCTTTCTTGCAGACCAAAGTCCTAATTGTTACCGTGTAGCTTGTCATTTTCGTAATCCCATGTGATTCTTGTGCTGTACGGATCGTGAATGTAAAATGCTTCAGTGTTGACCAAATAGTAGGTTCGTGGAAGGATATAAAGGACTCCCTACATAATTTGTTTGTTATTGTATTAGGCTATTCTTTGTAACAAATTTTTTAGCTATTTGCCTTTCCGTTCCCAAGATATTTGCCTTTTTGGGAGATTTGTACAAGCTAACTAAACTTCCCCCCTAAAAAAATGCAGGAGCGATAGTACTGCAGCTGCTAAGGAACATAACGGAGGAACGCAGTGATGCTGCATCATTGAATTGGCCTACTAAGTTTATCAAGAACTCAGTCATGACAGGGGAACATGGCGATGCCGCACTTCATTTAAACTGTAGTTATATTCCTTCTTCCCATGCAGCTGATCTGACTGGGATGAGCACCTAGCTAGTTGAAAAATGGTACGTTTAGCTGTGGTCAAATGGTTTCAATCATGATCATTTTGTCTTCTATTGATGATCAAAGTGCTGGTGTAGATACAGTTCGCCTGTAAATGGCGAGTTTTACTCGTACAGGTTTCTATTGATACTCATTTTGTCTCAATCAGTCTGGTTTCCTAATTCTCATCTTGTTCCATAAAAAAATAAACTATCTCACAATTGTTGTAACTACTTTGTGGATCACATTGCAGTTTTTTTATAGTGTGATAGATGGTGTGTGTGCTTTAGGTCGTGTTCTTGCAGAACATCGCCTTTAGCGGTATGAGTTGACTGCACCGCCTGAAGGAACATCACCGCATGGGCCGGTTTATTTCCGTTCATTGATTCGTTTCCTTGGTTCCTACTTCCTAGTATATTCTTGATGGAAACTTCTCGTGTTTCCTCGACGTACTACTTGTTCTAACTATGTCTTTTTTAGCATGTTCAACTTTCTGTTTCATGCTACCATTCTTGTTTTGTGTACGTGCTCTTTTTATTTTTTCTAGTTTATAAGAAGAATATAAATATTTTTGTAGCATGTATATTTTTTTGAACATGTGAATATTTTTTAGGACATCAGAATCATTTTTTCGAATCCGTGAACTTTTTTAAAGGATATTTTACTAATTCCATGATCGTATGCAATAAGAAAATCATAAATGGGCGGTCCAACGTAATGGTAGTATGGTACAGTATGCACGAGTTGCCTAGTTCTCTTTCCAGTCCGCTATTTCCATTCTATTCTTAGAGTACTTGTACAACTATACTTTTTCTTGAAAGAAAGTAATAAACGCACTAGAGCATGAAGAAGTTGCAGATACAAGATCATGAACAAAATTTACAACAAGCATGAACATTTTTTGAAAATTATGGACATTCTTTGAAAATAAGGAACCATTTTCGAAATGCATGAACCAAATTTCAAAATTGATGAACAATTATTAAAAAGTCTTGAATATTTTTTGAAAATCATGAACTATTTTTTGAAATTACTGAACCAAATTTTAAAATTCATGAACCAAAATTTGAAACTCACAAACAATTTTCAAAAAATCTCGAATATTTTCCAAAAAATCATGAACCATTTTCCAAAATTCACGAACCAAATTTAAAAATTCATGAACAAATTTAAAAATTCTTGAACATTTGAAAAATCACGAACCATTTTTGAAAAATCAGGAACCATTTTTTGAAACTCATGAACCAAAAATCAAATTCATGAAATTTTTTCAAGAATCATACCAATTTTTGAAAACATGAACATCTTTTAAATCTTAAACAAAATTATGAAATTCTGAACCTATTACAAAATAGAAAAAGGAAAATTGAAAAAGAAAACAGAAAAGAAAATGAAAAAAGGAAAGAATAAAAGGCCGACCTTGTCAAAGGTCCGTTCCGCACGTTGTCATCCCGTCAAGTGACGGCTTCTCCTTCACCTAGTGAGGTTATGCATGCTTGAAAAGTGTCACAACAAGAAGTAAAGTAGGATTAGGACGAGAGACAGACATATAGGAGGGCGAGAGTACGGATTTTTTCCTTTTATTTTTCAAATTTGATGATTCAAAACAAAATATTTTGAGAACCGCTTGTCCAAATTACGAATTGTTTTCACTTTTGAGCTCCTCGTGCCGAGGGCTTTATTTAACATAAAATTAACATCATCATGCTTTATTTTAAGGCTGAAACATATGTGAAATTATCCATATCCTATGGAAATGCAATAAATTTGTAAATTCCATGAAAACATCTATTGAAGTTCTAAAATGTTCTTTAAGAACTCCCTGCGTCCTGAAATAAGTGACTTCGATTTGTCCAGATTCATATGTATGTTACACTAAAACACGTGTAGATTCATACGAATCTAGACAAATCGTATATAAGAAAGCAATGATTTCAATTGTTGAGACCTTATCGGGGTCCTTTTTTTTTGAGATTGACCTTGCTGCTGCTAGCATGGAAAAGTTTGGGCTAACCTTTTGTACTTGCAGGTGATGCAAAAATGAAATTCGGGAGCATGATTAGCACGTCGAACATCGTGGATTCAGAGAAAGTAACCGTGCAGTCCGATGCAGATCTTCTATGGACAATTTCTCTTCGAAATCTGACCTAAAGAGCGTTCATTTAATTGGAAGCATCTGCTCTGCTAGCTTGTAGTAAAATATTCGACAATGTTGTATGCTATGAGCTCACCTCTTGTACATTGCAGCTGAATTTGTGTTCATAAGTTGTTCTGTGTCTGATGAATAAAGAAAGAAATCCATATAACCTCCTATCTATTGGGTTTGGAACGCTAACCTCCTCTTATGTTTAAACTGGGACAATTAACCCACTATCTTTGCAAAACCAGACAACTACCCCCAGGCGCTAATGGCTGTTTTTTTTTTGAGAATACTAATGGCTGTTTTGAATATGTGGTTACATCACTCAATTCTGCTGCAATTTCCACTGTAATAAGGATTTAGAGAACTTATTATGTAGTATAGATCAGACTACCTGTGTAATAAGGATTATGGGCATTTTCCACTGTAATTTGTATGAAATTGTTATTTGGTAATCGGAATAGCCGTGTAATTTATGGAAAATGATTGCGATAATTTGTTTCTATATTTCTTGTTGAATTTTGACAGCATTTGGCTGCATTTTGGTAGTTGCAAGACACATAGTTTGACAGCATTTGGCTGCATTTTGACAGAATTTACATAGGAGGCTTGTTCACTGTAATTTAAGACAAACAAAAGAGAACTTGTTCACTGTGATTTAACACAAACAAAAGAGAGAACGTGTTCACTGTAATTTAACACAAGCAAAAGACAGAAACTTGGTTCACTTTAATATAACACAAACAAGTTTCAAATGTCAACATGTAACACAAGCATCTGTGACAATATTTAACTTGTAACACAATCACAAGTGAACAAAAATGGTCACCGTAAACTATTGTGCTCCATCTTCTCCACCATGTTTTTGCTTTCTTCCAATAACCACTTCATCCTCCCATATTTTGGCACCGCTTCTATCACAACCTTGGACATTGGAATGGTTTGTGAATGCATTATTGTGAGTCAATAAATAAAATAGTAGAACTGATATGGATTGACTCAATAAATAAATAAAATAGTAGAAACATATTTTTACACGAGTTTCTCTTCTTGGGATTCTTGGACTTTGCAATACACAAGAAGATTGACTATCTGGTTGAGTAGATGGTTGAGAACTTGACTGTCCAACTGATCACATAATCTGGGTTGGGCAGGTTATTTGGGCTGGGAAGTAGCTTTCTTCCTTGGTCAAGCTCTCTTCTCAAAGTAGAGCACATGTTTCTCTTGTTGCTGATGGGATTGTTGTTGGGCAGTAGAAGTAGATTCCTGTATCAAACATTTTAGGAGTCAAATAATAAGTAGCAAAATAATAGCACCAAACAAGCCCAAAATATCTTTTGGAAAGCTTTGTCTCTGCTGCTTTTGGAAAGTATCAAACATTTTCAATGAGTCTCCAGCTCAGACTTGTCTCCGCCAAATCTTCATCGGAAAACGCCATATGATCAGCCAAGTTCCTCTTCAACTCGGCTAGTGTCAGGTTTGGAATGGGCACAGGTGACCAACCACTCCCCCCCTCCCCCCCCCCCCCCCCCGTACTTCCAATCCTTTCAATCGGGTTCCAACCTCCCACGATAATGGAACTGAAGGGACAAATGCTCCATCCTACAAAAAGGAACAAAAAAAGTAAGCCAATTTACAATAAGAGAGACAACATGAAGAATTCATACATTCATTAGATAGAACCATGTGTTCTTGAGGAGGTTAAAAATAAATAAAAAACACTTTGTTGAAAGTATGTTCTAGCTTTACTCTGTAAAAATGCAGTAACCATTTTATTGAATACTTTGACTTCCAAATCTAATCACCTAAACACGGCCTTAAACCAAAAGATAAAGACATCTTCACGTCTTAACAAGGACCCGCACTCTCTTCAGGACAATCATACTGAAAAACTCTTGCCTGATTTAGCAGTCATACTGTAATGCTAGAAAAGAAATGCGCAACAGGAAACTGTTTGAAATAGTTGCAGATAATATGGGTTTAGACTTTTTGGAGAAGACCCATGAATAGTTCTTTGCAAGAAAGTGACAGATCAATTGTTCACCTGGTAAATCCGGTTATAGACCTAAACAATACAATGATTCCTGACTTCTTCTTAATTTAAAAACAATAGATGTAAAGTACGAAAGCAGCTAGATTACACAACATTGATGTCTTTGTTCTGCAGGGACGTGGATACACCACTATATTTACATCACTCTCATTGACACCACGCAACGGCTTAGTAACTTGATAAAGTATATCTCTTATAGCACCATTTCATAGAACTTGAACTAAAAAATTCAAACTTTGCACAGAGTGAACTAACTGAGCTTTGCAAAAATTAGAACTGAACTTAAATGTTCAAATTTTTCACTGACTGAACTTTGGCAAACTACTCTAAGACAATGGCAGAATTGGGTACCTACTCCAATTCCTACGCCCTCACAAACTTGATGGCACACTTTATATTCGTTGCCCCTAATAAACTTGAACCATTGTGTCATCTATGTCGTATATGCTTGGACTTATATGTTGGAATTAGTAGAACCGTGATGTCACGGGAAACGTTTTCAACATTGCACTTGTACTTTGTACGCAGTTGATATCATGCTATTTTGTCTATGGATGTCACCGGTGTAAAATAAAGAGGGAGCTTGTAAGTCCATGGAGTTATGTATTTTGTGTTAGAGAAACGTCTGGGCCACTAGCCTAAGCCATGCCTAATCATGATGGAAACTTGCAGCACCACCATAATAAGCATTCTGTGAAGCATCCTCAATAAAAAGCTATGCACATAGTAAATAAAAAGATCGCGGAGATGCTCATTGTCTGCTTGCCTTGTCATTTTGGTTATGTGATAGCTCCTGTACTATGTGCAAGGGGTACCCCGTTGGCGGTTCTCTATGATACACATATACTTACTATGACAAGAACTTACATGTGACTGAAGTTGAGTAGCATGAGGTGTGGCCCTCGTATTCAAGGGACATGAGATTGCCAACTTATACTTTGTCAAGCATATACTCCATCTTTGTTCACTTTAACCTTAATCACTTCAAGATGCTTATGATAGGGTTAATGAGGGCTGAAAGCTAACAAGTATCATAATTTATGGAAGCTCCTTTTGAAACTTGAAATCCCTACTTACCTTTATGAAGGGCCTTTCTTCCACCATTATATTGAGTCTCCACCTTCTACCTTTAGGCACCATTAAGAGAGCATAGTTGCCATTCTGTGTGCAGTGTCCCAAAACTTATTGATTGGTGCATATTGTGATATTGTTTGTTCTTGTGCTACTTGTATCTAGTCACTCTTATGAACCTTGAAGGTGTCCTATGCATCTATTTGTTACTCTATGAGGGACAAGATGAATGCCACTATGCCATGTTTTCTGTATGTGAAACAAACAAATATTTTTTCAATGCATGTTATTCATGATCTTTGTTGTAGCCTTTCATGTTGCATGCATAGTTACTTTGTCTTACTGTTAGAAATCCATCTTTCATGCACATGCTTAGAGTTCTTTGATCTCAGCTTTCAATGCTTGCAAATGGTTTGATCTTGGTTTTGATAGTGCATGTCACCTCAAAAATTATTCTTTTTATCACTTACATACTCGAGGACGAACATGAGTTAAGCTTGGGGATGCTTGATACATCGGAAACGTATTTTTAATTTTTTATGCTCCATGCTTGTTTATTATCTACTTTGCTTTGCTTTGTCCACACTTTGAGGTGTTTTTATATGCTTTCTGGTACTAACCTATTAACAAGTTGCCACAGTGCCAGTTGCATGTTTTCTTCTGTTTTTGGTTCCAGAAAGGTATAAAATCAATATTCTCGGAATTATACGGGACAAAAGCCAAAGTCAATATTTTACCATAGGCAACACGAAGCCAGAAGACGAGACGAAGGGGCGCCACAGGGTGGCCACACCCTCCCAGGCGCGGCCTAGGTGGGCCCACGCCTGGGCAGGGTGAGGGCCCCCTGGCGCCCCCTGCCTCGCCTCTCCGTCTATAAGAAGCCCCCGATGCCGAAACCCTAAGTATTCGATCAAAATTCCACGAAACCGTCTGTATCCGCCGCCACCATCGTCCCTAGGTCGGGGGGGATCTAAAGCTCTTCCCGGCACCCTGCCGGAGAGGAGATCATCCTGGAGGCCTTCTTCTTCATCATGCCAGCCTCCGGTATGAAGCGTGAGTAGTTCCACCTTGGACTACGGGTCCATGTAGTAGCTAGATGGTTGTATCTTCTCCTTGTGCTTTCATGTATAGATCTTGTGAGCTCTATTCATGATCAAGATCTAATCTATTTGTAATCATGCATGTTGTGTTTGCGGGGATCCGAAAGATATTGAGATTACTATGTCAGATTTATTAATGGTTTTGTCTTATTGATTCTATCATGTCTGTATTGTTTGTGATCTTGCATGCTCTCCGTTGTTAGTAGCTATCTTGGACAAGTAGTTGCTAGTGACTCCAAGAGGGGGTATTTATGCTCGATAGTGGGTTCATGCCTCTAATTTCCAAGGAAAGTGATATAAATCTCTTCGGTTGTAGATGTGTTATTGCTACTAGGGAGAAAACAATGGTCTCTTGTTCATGGAACAAGTGGATTGTTCACCTTACACACTTTGCTTAAAGCAGTTGTCTGTTGCTTGCAACTTAATACTAGAGGGGGTTCGGATGATAACCTGAAGGTGGACTTCTAGTCATAGATGCAGTTGGATGGCGGTCTATGTATATTGTTGTATTGCCCAATCGAATCTCATAGGATCTTTTTGTCTAGTATTGCATTGTTATGCCTTGATCAGTTCTTGTCAATTTCCCTGCTGTAATTTGTTTACCCTTAATACCATGTTGTTTATCTAAGGAGAGCACCTCTAGTGAACTATGGACCCCCGGTCCAATCTTTACTATTGATACATATTTCACTGTTACTTGTTTACTTGCTGCGAACCATCATCACCTTCCACACCATATAGTTAATCTTTTGTTACAGCAAACCTGTGAGCTTGACAACCTCACTGTTTCGTTGGGGCAAAGTCTTGAGTTTGTGTTGTGCAGGTTTCCAAGTTGCTTGCAACACCTTTGAGACGTTTTCTTCCTCCTACTGGTTCGATAACCTCGGTTTTTTACCGAGGGAAAACTTGCTGCTGTGCTCTTCACACCTTTCTCTTGGGGTTTCCAACAAAGCGTCCCACGACAACGCCAGGCGCCATCAGTACCCATATGCTATTATTCTGTTATTTTATTTTTTGAAAGTTCAAATTTGAGAAAGTTTCTCTATTTATTTGAAAATTCATTCTATAATGGCATTGTAATCTTTAAATTCTGTCTTCAATACCTAAGATTTTCTGAAATTTTGGAACCTTTAGGTTTGTAAGAATTTTATAGAAGTTTATAAAAATTGAAACATGGTTTAAACTTTTGGTAAGAGAATTATAACATATACACTAGAACCACCCAAATAAAACCACCCCTAGTTAGGATATTTCTTCAAGCGTATGTTTTAAAGATCTTTATATTGAAATTAAATGATATTTAAATGTATACATCGACACACATACACAAGCAACCCTTATGCATTACTGCATAATTTATTTCACATAAGATAATTAATTAAATGAGAAATTTTAGTACAACATGTAATTTAAATTAGAACAATCAGAGTATTGAGTCATACATTAAAATTTGATAACAAAAAATAGTATAACTAACTCACAAACGTTGTTATGTGTGCCATCTAACTAAATAAAACTATGATAATGCTAGTGTAGGAAATATAAGTTCAAATAAGTATAACAATTTAGTATAAAACATATTACTTTTATTTGTCATGGGCCTATTTTTGTTTGGACCGGCCCTGTTTAGAAGGAACATCAGTTGGTTAAAAACAAAACAAGACCCGAGGATTCGACGGTTTGCACATGCGGATTTTTTACCGATGGGAAGGCACATGGCGTTTGTCGAAGGTCTTGTCGCTCGTGGTTGTGGATGCCTGATGCCGGCGGCGGGGAGGGCAGCGGGTGCCAAAACCCTCGTCATCTCTCGCCTGCTTCTGGGAGGGTTTGGTGGTGTGTGGAGACCGGCGTGGCGAGTCCCTCGCTTATTCGTCCTCTTCTTTTTGCTGATTGACTACTTTGACTGGTGTTGGAAAGGAAGATGGAAGTTACCGCAATATAAATATTGTGGTCGACGAACTACTCGTGAAATCTTATGAGTTGTGGTGACTTTTTTGCGGGGGACGCTGTGGCGAATTTGGTTGCTTATTCCATACTATCGGTGATAACCAGTAGATGAACAAAACCATGATAATTTTTTACTATGCCTAAAAAATCATAATTTATAGATAAGGCACAATGTTTTTACTCATGGGTGCATATGGTCCTTCTGTTTGAAATATTTTTTGAACTCATTTTGAAATGTCAAAAAATTAAAAATATATATCATTGTGTACATCTCCATGTTCTAGGTTCGCACAAAGTTGTTTAATGAAAAATCGACTTTTTGTGTGACCTAACTACAAAAGACAAAATTTAGTGTTAAAATAAGTCTTTTCACAGAACATTTTTATCTTTCACAAAGCCCACTGAAAATTTAAATGTGGAGATGCACATGTGAACTGGAATTTTTTTATCAGTTTGAAAGTAAAGAGAGCATATGCAAATAAAAACAAGACCTATAGGGAGGAGCCCATGGAATTAGTATTAAGACATAAAGTGTGGTTGCTGAGTTAAACCCGTGACATAAATCAGATTGATCCATGCCGCCAACAGGGTTCAAACTCAGGTCTGCTGGGAGTCCCCTAGAATGATCTAGATAGAAATGTATAGCATTTTCTAGATTATCTGATTTGAACGAGCAATAGTTTCTCAACTGATCTAGTTAAGATATTTAAATGCGCAAGTCCATTTCTACTTTGCTGTTTATGTTGACGGAGGGTACCAAAGTTGGAGCAGGTCCAAACAATTTGATAGTTTCGTGACTTCTCTTTCCGTTCCGAAGATATTTGCCTTTCTAGGAGATTTGTACCAAGCTAACTTAATCAACCCCCCCTCCAACAAAAATGCAGGATCGACAGTACTATAGCTGCTAAGGAACAGAACGGAGGAAAAAAGCGATGCCGCATCATTGAATTGGCCTACTAAGTTTATCAAGAACCCAGTCATGCATGATAGGTTTGTCTTTTTCACCTGAGTGGACGGAAAGGTTTGAGATCTCCTTGTTGGGACATTGTCCATGTAAGATGGTCTAGTATTTAAAAAAATGGGATGATAGCATTTTGAATTAGCCAGTTGATGGTTGCTTTACAAAACCTTCTGTTTTTTGCGTTTAGAAAATGGAAAATGGATTTTTGGTGTAAAGAATAGGAAAACTTCCTTCTGCAACATTATTCGTCATCTCATGATGCACATGCATGCATAATATGAGCATATTATCATAAACTATGTCTTGATTCTAGCCATAATATTGGTCATTTGACTCGAAAGGCAGGAAACCTCGAATGAGATAGGTCATTTTATGAAGGTTTTTTGAGACATAATCAATATACCAAGTTTAATATTTTTCCTTCCAACTATGTCAGATAATATGACACCATGCGAAGGTTTTGCATTGTTTCGAACGTTTTTGAATTTTTTATGTCCATTTTAAACTATGGTCAAAATGGCAAGCGTGAAGATTCTTATTCAACATAAATATCTAATATTTGAGTGTAGATAGATAGATCTTATTTTTCTACAAATTGTGATATATTATTTATATTTTTTTAAATTATAATATTTTTTTATGATTTTTCTATGAGTAATGTGATAAAAGAAAAAAAAAAACTTTGCCGTGTATACTGCGGAATACACATGGCAAAGGCTCTTTGCCGTGTATACTGGGAATACATACGGCAACATGCCGACGAGGGCACACGACAAAGAGGCCACCGTCTGCAGCCGTTAGCTTCTCCCCGTCAAGTGGTCATGTGGGGTCGCGGGTCCCACCTCGTTGCCGTGACGACACATATACCGTGTACCGTTGTCAACTTTGCCGAGTGTGTTTTCGTTGCCGTGTTTTCTTGTGGGTCTTTGCCGTATAATATTTCTTTGCCGTGTTCCTTTTTAGAAATTTGCCGTGTTCGCGTACTTTGTCTTGTGCTTCCCGGATTACACACGGCAAAGTGTTCTGGTTCATTTGGCACACGACAAAACCGTGTCTACACGGCAACGATATTTTTCCCTGTAGTGATCCTAGTTGATCCTAAAGGAAAACTAACAGATATCACAAAGTATATCTTATGATTGCACAGAGTGAAGTAACTGAACTATGAAACAATTAGAACCAAACTTAAAACTTTCCACTGACTGAACTTCGGCATACCACTCTATGACAATGGCAGAATTGGGTACCTACTCCAATTCCTACGCCCTAACACTCGAAATCCTACGCCCTAAACATAGTGATGTAATCATCGCCGTCCAGGAGCGAGGTAGGGTCGCCGCGGCTGTGCTGGAGAGCGGCGAGGGAGGGCTGTCGCTTACCTCGTGTCCTTCATCGGGAGAGAAACGGCGTGGGGCGACGATCACCAGGCGGTGCGGGGCGATCGGCGTCCTTCTCGACCAGACCAACAAGTGATGGGCGACGCGTCTCGACCAGACCTGTGTGGACCAGGTGCCAACGTGGCATAAACCAAAGTCCACCGTGGCAAAAACAGCCCACAAAATAGCCATTGGTGACGCATGCCCTGCCCACAGAACAGAACCCGGACGGGTCGGCATGCTCTCTCGGTCTAAAAACTCTGGGAAACAACGCCTGTGTCTCCTCTAAACCCTAGCTAGCAGCCCACAGCGATCCTCCCCTCTCTTCCTCCCTCCTCCCTAATGGCGCAGCCACCCCAATCGACCGGCGCCGCCGCTTCGGTCGAAGTCCAGCCTCCATCCATATCCATCCAGGGCATGGGCGAGATCGAGTCCGTGCTGCCCTCGGTTCAAGTTCAGCTGGCTACTGAGATCAAGGCCGTGGCCCAATGTTCGGCTGCGGAGTTTATGAGCAAGCTCAAACCCAAGAGCAAGATCAAACCGTCTCCTGAAAGTAAGGAGCCTTTTGCCGAGATAGAGAAGTCCACCACCGAGGTGGAGATATCCGGTGGGATGGTGAAATCTGCTGAGATTGACAAGCTCTCCCAGACAGGTGGATTATTCTGCAGAGAAGTCCAGCGGTGAGATTGATGCCAGGAAGATCAACAACAAGTCCACCGCGGTGGAGACGTCCACCTCCCAGATGGAGAATTCTGCAGTAGAGAACTCCAATACTGGTGAGATCAATGCGAGCAAGATCAAGCACTCCGCTGAGACGGACAACTTCATACTCCGGCTGGACCCAACCGGCAATGTGACACTCATGTGCCACGCATCGCCAGTGTACTCCCTGCTCGCCGCGCTGCCGCTGTGGCTGGCCGCCGACAAGCCGCAGGCTTTCCTATGGACCTTCGCCCACCTCGCCTGCTTCTACTTGTTCCTCTGGATCATCGCACTGTCGACGACGACAAGAGTCAGCACACATACACCCTTCTTCCGCATCACATACACCCTTCTGCTGGCATGCACCGCCGTTCACCTGATCGGTCCCGTGAACGGGATGCTATTCCTGTACGCCGGGATGGTCTATGTCGCCGGCATGATGGGGTACGCCGTGGCTGAGCATCTACACCGCACCGGGTTGGAGCAGACCACCAGGGCTATGTACAGTGCCCAATTCAACAGCAAGGATTGCAAGGAAAAAGCTTCACTCATGTGCGTCACCACGGTCCTGCTGACTGCACCTATTTTGGCCCGCATGGCGTGGGTTTTTCTTGTCCCGTACAGCGAGACCCACGCTCGCATGGATGTGCTCACACTTGTGGTGGAGCTCACGTCGGAGATATTTATAGTAGGTGGTTTTTGGATTGTCTACATGCTTGATTTTCTCTTGGGAGGAGCTTTGGTATCCATGGAGAGCTTCGGCGTGACTGCTATCATATGCTGGGTTGCTTGTTGTGCACTTGCTCTGCTCTGCTCCTTTAAGATCGCCGAGGCTGTTGGGATGTTGGTCTTCTGGCTTGGGTGCATGGGAATAGGTGGATTCTTTGGATACTGCCTCGGTTTGCGAGCATGCTACTGCAACATGTTAACAGGGTATATGTTATCTATCTCTTCTCTGCTTGTTTCTTAAATCTTAACATATACTCATTTGGATTTCACTAGCTAGCTCTTATTAGTGATGCAGTTTAGACATGCCTAGTTAATTTATTTGACTACTAGCATCTTGAGAATTCAATATTTAGATACTTAGAAAGGACATACGCGAGTTTATCTCAAAAAAGTACCGTACACAGCATATAGTACATTTGTACGTTTTTGTTGAATTTATCTTAAAAGTACTTTCGCGCATATAATACTGTTGTATTTATTAATCTGTATACTTAAAATTTTAACTAACCATATCGATGGAGGGGTTGAGTTGTGAGGGGTGGGATGTCAATGACTTAAACTGGGAGGAGGGGGCTAGCTATATATACATACAGAGAAGATAAGATGGAAGGGGCTTACGATGAATCATCTTTTTGGTACCTATACTAGCTAGGGTGTCCTTAGATTAGCTGGGGCTTAAAATGTAAGCGGAGATGCATTAAGTCTACCATACCTTAGGTCCAAGAGATGGCGCAATCTTCACTTTGCGCAAGGTGTGTATTTTTACTTTGTATTTATAACATTTTAAGCTGCTGCTCTTAAGTTTACCGATTAATAGCTAGACATGCAAAGTATAAAATCCTACATATATACCACCCTAAGTTTGACAGTGGGAAATTAGAACACTTTCTATAGGAACATAAGATGATTTTTATGCATACAAGTGACTAGTGAGTGTCGGTTTTCTAAAACTACATTTTTATCTTTCTTGCAGACCAAAGTCCTAATTGTTACCGTGTAGCTTGTCATTTTCGTAATCCCATGTGATTCTTGTGCTGTACGGATCGTGAATGTAAAATGCTTCAGTGTTGACCAAATAGTAGGTTCGTGGAAGGATATAAAGGACTCCCTACATAATTTGTTTGTTATTGTATTAGGCTATTCTTTGTAACAAATTTTTTAGCTATTTGCCTTTCCGTTCCCAAGATATTTGCCTTTTTGGGAGATTTGTACAAGCTAACTAAACTTCCCCCCTAAAAAAATGCAGGAGCGATAGTACTGCAGCTGCTAAGGAACATAACGGAGGAACGCAGTGATGCTGCATCATTGAATTGGCCTACTAAGTTTATCAAGAACTCAGTCATGACAGGGGAACATGGCGATGCCGCACTTCATTTAAACTGTAGTTATATTCCTTCTTCCCATGCAGCTGATCTGACTGGGATGAGCACCTAGCTAGTTGAAAAATGGTACGTTTAGCTGTGGTCAAATGGTTTCAATCATGATCATTTTGTCTTCTATTGATGATCAAAGTGCTGGTGTAGATACAGTTCGCCTGTAAATGGCGAGTTTTACTCGTACAGGTTTCTATTGATACTCATTTTGTCTCAATCAGTCTGGTTTCCTAATTCTCATCTTGTTCCATAAAAAAATAAACTATCTCACAATTGTTGTAACTACTTTGTGGATCACATTGCAGTTTTTTTATAGTGTGATAGATGGTGTGTGTGCTTTAGGTCGTGTTCTTGCAGAACATCGCCTTTAGCGGTATGAGTTGACTGCACCGCCTGAAGGAACATCACCGCATGGGCCGGTTTATTTCCGTTCATTGATTCGTTTCCTTGGTTCCTACTTCCTAGTATATTCTTGATGGAAACTTCTCGTGTTTCCTCGACGTACTACTTGTTCTAACTATGTCTTTTTTAGCATGTTCAACTTTCTGTTTCATGCTACCATTCTTGTTTTGTGTACGTGCTCTTTTTATTTTTTCTAGTTTATAAGAAGAATATAAATATTTTTGTAGCATGTATATTTTTTTGAACATGTGAATATTTTTTAGGACATCAGAATCATTTTTTCGAATCCGTGAACTTTTTTAAAGGATATTTTACTAATTCCATGATCGTATGCAATAAGAAAATCATAAATGGGCGGTCCAACGTAATGGTAGTATGGTACAGTATGCACGAGTTGCCTAGTTCTCTTTCCAGTCCGCTATTTCCATTCTATTCTTAGAGTACTTGTACAACTATACTTTTTCTTGAAAGAAAGTAATAAACGCACTAGAGCATGAAGAAGTTGCAGATACAAGATCATGAACAAAATTTACAACAAGCATGAACATTTTTTGAAAATTATGGACATTCTTTGAAAATAAGGAACCATTTTCGAAATGCATGAACCAAATTTCAAAATTGATGAACAATTATTAAAAAGTCTTGAATATTTTTTGAAAATCATGAACTATTTTTTGAAATTACTGAACCAAATTTTAAAATTCATGAACCAAAATTTGAAACTCACAAACAATTTTCAAAAAATCTCGAATATTTTCCAAAAAATCATGAACCATTTTCCAAAATTCACGAACCAAATTTAAAAATTCATGAACAAATTTAAAAATTCTTGAACATTTGAAAAATCACGAACCATTTTTGAAAAATCAGGAACCATTTTTTGAAACTCATGAACCAAAAATCAAATTCATGAAATTTTTTCAAGAATCATACCAATTTTTGAAAACATGAACATCTTTTAAATCTTAAACAAAATTATGAAATTCTGAACCTATTACAAAATAGAAAAAGGAAAATTGAAAAAGAAAACAGAAAAGAAAATGAAAAAAGGAAAGAATAAAAGGCCGACCTTGTCAAAGGTCCGTTCCGCACGTTGTCATCCCGTCAAGTGACGGCTTCTCCTTCACCTAGTGAGGTTATGCATGCTTGAAAAGTGTCACAACAAGAAGTAAAGTAGGATTAGGACGAGAGACAGACATATAGGAGGGCGAGAGTACGGATTTTTTCCTTTTATTTTTCAAATTTGATGATTCAAAACAAAATATTTTGAGAACCGCTTGTCCAAATTACGAATTGTTTTCACTTTTGAGCTCCTCGTGCCGAGGGCTTTATTTAACATAAAATTAACATCATCATGCTTTATTTTAAGGCTGAAACATATGTGAAATTATCCATATCCTATGGAAATGCAATAAATTTGTAAATTCCATGAAAACATCTATTGAAGTTCTAAAATGTTCTTTAAGAACTCCCTGCGTCCTGAAATAAGTGACTTCGATTTGTCCAGATTCATATGTATGTTACACTAAAACACGTGTAGATTCATACGAATCTAGACAAATCGTATATAAGAAAGCAATGATTTCAATTGTTGAGACCTTATCGGGGTCCTTTTTTTTTGAGATTGACCTTGCTGCTGCTAGCATGGAAAAGTTTGGGCTAACCTTTTGTACTTGCAGGTGATGCAAAAATGAAATTCGGGAGCATGATTAGCACGTCGAACATCGTGGATTCAGAGAAAGTAACCGTGCAGTCCGATGCAGATCTTCTATGGACAATTTCTCTTCGAAATCTGACCTAAAGAGCGTTCATTTAATTGGAAGCATCTGCTCTGCTAGCTTGTAGTAAAATATTCGACAATGTTGTATGCTATGAGCTCACCTCTTGTACATTGCAGCTGAATTTGTGTTCATAAGTTGTTCTGTGTCTGATGAATAAAGAAAGAAATCCATATAACCTCCTATCTATTGGGTTTGGAACGCTAACCTCCTCTTATGTTTAAACTGGGACAATTAACCCACTATCTTTGCAAAACCAGACAACTACCCCCAGGCGCTAATGGCTGTTTTTTTTTTGAGAATACTAATGGCTGTTTTGAATATGTGGTTACATCACTCAATTCTGCTGCAATTTCCACTGTAATAAGGATTTAGAGAACTTATTATGTAGTATAGATCAGACTACCTGTGTAATAAGGATTATGGGCATTTTCCACTGTAATTTGTATGAAATTGTTATTTGGTAATCGGAATAGCCGTGTAATTTATGGAAAATGATTGCGATAATTTGTTTCTATATTTCTTGTTGAATTTTGACAGCATTTGGCTGCATTTTGGTAGTTGCAAGACACATAGTTTGACAGCATTTGGCTGCATTTTGACAGAATTTACATAGGAGGCTTGTTCACTGTAATTTAAGACAAACAAAAGAGAACTTGTTCACTGTGATTTAACACAAACAAAAGAGAGAACGTGTTCACTGTAATTTAACACAAGCAAAAGACAGAAACTTGGTTCACTTTAATATAACACAAACAAGTTTCAAATGTCAACATGTAACACAAGCATCTGTGACAATATTTAACTTGTAACACAATCACAAGTGAACAAAAATGGTCACCGTAAACTATTGTGCTCCATCTTCTCCACCATGTTTTTGCTTTCTTCCAATAACCACTTCATCCTCCCATATTTTGGCACCGCTTCTATCACAACCTTGGACATTGGAATGGTTTGTGAATGCATTATTGTGAGTCAATAAATAAAATAGTAGAACTGATATGGATTGACTCAATAAATAAATAAAATAGTAGAAACATATTTTTACACGAGTTTCTCTTCTTGGGATTCTTGGACTTTGCAATACACAAGAAGATTGACTATCTGGTTGAGTAGATGGTTGAGAACTTGACTGTCCAACTGATCACATAATCTGGGTTGGGCAGGTTATTTGGGCTGGGAAGTAGCTTTCTTCCTTGGTCAAGCTCTCTTCTCAAAGTAGAGCACATGTTTCTCTTGTTGCTGATGGGATTGTTGTTGGGCAGTAGAAGTAGATTCCTGTATCAAACATTTTAGGAGTCAAATAATAAGTAGCAAAATAATAGCACCAAACAAGCCCAAAATATCTTTTGGAAAGCTTTGTCTCTGCTGCTTTTGGAAAGTATCAAACATTTTCAATGAGTCTCCAGCTCAGACTTGTCTCCGCCAAATCTTCATCGGAAAACGCCATATGATCAGCCAAGTTCCTCTTCAACTCGGCTAGTGTCAGGTTTGGAATGGGCACAGGTGACCAACCACTCCCCCCCTCCCCCCCCCCCCCCGTACTTCCAATCCTTTCAATCGGGTTCCAACCTCCCACGATAATGGAACTGAAGGGACAAATGCTCCATCCTACAAAAAGGAACAAAAAAAGTAAGCCAATTTACAATAAGAGAGACAACATGAAGAATTCATACATTCATTAGATAGAACCATGTGTTCTTGAGGAGGTTAAAAATAAATAAAAAACACTTTGTTGAAAGTATGTTCTAGCTTTACTCTGTAAAAATGCAGTAACCATTTTATTGAATACTTTGACTTCCAAATCTAATCACCTAAACACGGCCTTAAACCAAAAGATAAAGACATCTTCACGTCTTAACAAGGACCCGCACTCTCTTCAGGACAATCATACTGAAAAACTCTTGCCTGATTTAGCAGTCATACTGTAATGCTAGAAAAGAAATGCGCAACAGGAAACTGTTTGAAATAGTTGCAGATAATATGGGTTTAGACTTTTTGGAGAAGACCCATGAATAGTTCTTTGCAAGAAAGTGACAGATCAATTGTTCACCTGGTAAATCCGGTTATAGACCTAAACAATACAATGATTCCTGACTTCTTCTTAATTTAAAAACAATAGATGTAAAGTACGAAAGCAGCTAGATTACACAACATTGATGTCTTTGTTCTGCAGGGACGTGGATACACCACTATATTTACATCACTCTCATTGACACCACGCAACGGCTTAGTAACTTGATAAAGTATATCTCTTATAGCACCATTTCATAGAACTTGAACTAAAAAATTCAAACTTTGCACAGAGTGAACTAACTGAGCTTTGCAAAAATTAGAACTGAACTTAAATGTTCAAATTTTTCACTGACTGAACTTTGGCAAACTACTCTAAGACAATGGCAGAATTGGGTACCTACTCCAATTCCTACGCCCTCACAAACTTGATGGCACACTTTATATTCGTTGCCCCTAATAAACTTGAACCATTGTGTCATCTATGTCGTATATGCTTGGACTTATATGTTGGAATTAGTAGAACCGTGATGTCACGGGAAACGTTTTCAACATTGCACTTGTACTTTGTACGCAGTTGATATCATGCTATTTTGTCTATGGATGTCACCGGTGTAAAATAAAGAGGGAGCTTGTAAGTCCATGGAGTTATGTATTTTGTGTTAGAGAAACGTCTGGGCCACTAGCCTAAGCCATGCCTAATCATGATGGAAACTTGCAGCACCACCATAATAAGCATTCTGTGAAGCATCCTCAATAAAAAGCTATGCACATAGTAAATAAAAAGATCGCGGAGATGCTCATTGTCTGCTTGCCTTGTCATTTTGGTTATGTGATAGCTCCTGTACTATGTGCAAGGGGTACCCCGTTGGCGGTTCTCTATGATACACATATACTTACTATGACAAGAACTTACATGTGACTGAAGTTGAGTAGCATGAGGTGTGGCCCTCGTATTCAAGGGACATGAGATTGCCAACTTATACTTTGTCAAGCATATACTCCATCTTTGTTCACTTTAACCTTAATCACTTCAAGATGCTTATGATAGGGTTAATGAGGGCTGAAAGCTAACAAGTATCATAATTTATGGAAGCTCCTTTTGAAACTTGAAATCCCTACTTACCTTTATGAAGGGCCTTTCTTCCACCATTATATTGAGTCTCCACCTTCTACCTTTAGGCACCATTAAGAGAGCATAGTTGCCATTCTGTGTGCAGTGTCCCAAAACTTATTGATTGGTGCATATTGTGATATTGTTTGTTCTTGTGCTACTTGTATCTAGTCACTCTTATGAACCTTGAAGGTGTCCTATGCATCTATTTGTTACTCTATGAGGGACAAGATGAATGCCACTATGCCATGTTTTCTGTATGTGAAACAAACAAATATTTTTTCAATGCATGTTATTCATGATCTTTGTTGTAGCCTTTCATGTTGCATGCATAGTTACTTTGTCTTACTGTTAGAAATCCATCTTTCATGCACATGCTTAGAGTTCTTTGATCTCAGCTTTCAATGCTTGCAAATGGTTTGATCTTGGTTTTGATAGTGCATGTCACCTCAAAAATTATTCTTTTTATCACTTACATACTCGAGGACGAACATGAGTTAAGCTTGGGGATGCTTGATACATCGGAAACGTATTTTTAATTTTTTATGCTCCATGCTTGTTTATTATCTACTTTGCTTTGCTTTGTCCACACTTTGAGGTGTTTTTATATGCTTTCTGGTACTAACCTATTAACAAGTTGCCACAGTGCCAGTTGCATGTTTTCTTCTGTTTTTGGTTCCAGAAAGGTATAAAATCAATATTCTCGGAATTATACGGGACAAAAGCCAAAGTCAATATTTTACCATAGGCAACACGAAGCCAGAAGACGAGACGAAGGGGCGCCACAGGGTGGCCACACCCTCCCAGGCGCGGCCTAGGTGGGCCCACGCCTGGGCAGGGTGAGGGCCCCCTGGCGCCCCCTGCCTCGCCTCTCCGTCTATAAGAAGCCCCCGATGCCGAAACCCTAAGTATTCGATCAAAATTCCACGAAACCGTCTGTATCCGCCGCCACCATCGTCCCTAGGTCGGGGGGGATCTAAAGCTCTTCCCGGCACCCTGCCGGAGAGGAGATCATCCTGGAGGCCTTCTTCTTCATCATGCCAGCCTCCGGTATGAAGCGTGAGTAGTTCCACCTTGGACTACGGGTCCATGTAGTAGCTAGATGGTTGTATCTTCTCCTTGTGCTTTCATGTATAGATCTTGTGAGCTCTATTCATGATCAAGATCTAATCTATTTGTAATCATGCATGTTGTGTTTGCGGGGATCCGAAAGATATTGAGATTACTATGTCAGATTTATTAATGGTTTTGTCTTATTGATTCTATCATGTCTGTATTGTTTGTGATCTTGCATGCTCTCCGTTGTTAGTAGCTATCTTGGACAAGTAGTTGCTAGTGACTCCAAGAGGGGGTATTTATGCTCGATAGTGGGTTCATGCCTCTAATTTCCAAGGAAAGTGATATAAATCTCTTCGGTTGTAGATGTGTTATTGCTACTAGGGAGAAAACAATGGTCTCTTGTTCATGGAACAAGTGGATTGTTCACCTTACACACTTTGCTTAAAGCAGTTGTCTGTTGCTTGCAACTTAATACTAGAGGGGGTTCGGATGATAACCTGAAGGTGGACTTCTAGTCATAGATGCAGTTGGATGGCGGTCTATGTATATTGTTGTATTGCCCAATCGAATCTCATAGGATCTTTTTGTCTAGTATTGCATTGTTATGCCTTGATCAGTTCTTGTCAATTTCCCTGCTGTAATTTGTTTACCCTTAATACCATGTTGTTTATCTAAGGAGAGCACCTCTAGTGAACTATGGACCCCCGGTCCAATCTTTACTATTGATACATATTTCACTGTTACTTGTTTACTTGCTGCGAACCATCATCACCTTCCACACCATATAGTTAATCTTTTGTTACAGCAAACCTGTGAGCTTGACAACCTCACTGTTTCGTTGGGGCAAAGTCTTGAGTTTGTGTTGTGCAGGTTTCCAAGTTGCTTGCAACACCTTTGAGACGTTTTCTTCCTCCTACTGGTTCGATAACCTCGGTTTTTTACCGAGGGAAAACTTGCTGCTGTGCTCTTCACACCTTTCTCTTGGGGTTTCCAACAAAGCGTCCCACGACAACGCCAGGCGCCATCAGTACCCATATGCTATTATTCTGTTATTTTATTTTTTGAAAGTTCAAATTTGAGAAAGTTTCTCTATTTATTTGAAAATTCATTCTATAATGGCATTGTAATCTTTAAATTCTGTCTTCAATACCTAAGATTTTCTGAAATTTTGGAACCTTTAGGTTTGTAAGAATTTTATAGAAGTTTATAAAAATTGAAACATGGTTTAAACTTTTGGTAAGAGAATTATAACATATACACTAGAACCACCCAAATAAAACCACCCCTAGTTAGGATATTTCTTCAAGCGTATGTTTTAAAGATCTTTATATTGAAATTAAATGATATTTAAATGTATACATCGACACACATACACAAGCAACCCTTATGCATTACTGCATAATTTATTTCACATAAGATAATTAATTAAATGAGAAATTTTAGTACAACATGTAATTTAAATTAGAACAATCAGAGTATTGAGTCATACATTAAAATTTGATAACAAAAAATAGTATAACTAACTCACAAACGTTGTTATGTGTGCCATCTAACTAAATAAAACTATGATAATGCTAGTGTAGGAAATATAAGTTCAAATAAGTATAACAATTTAGTATAAAACATATTACTTTTATTTGTCATGGGCCTATTTTTGTTTGGACCGGCCCTGTTTAGAAGGAACATCAGTTGGTTAAAAACAAAACAAGACCCGAGGATTCGACGGTTTGCACATGCGGATTTTTTACCGATGGGAAGGCACATGGCGTTTGTCGAAGGTCTTGTCGCTCGTGGTTGTGGATGCCTGATGCCGGCGGCGGGGAGGGCAGCGGGTGCCAAAACCCTCGTCATCTCTCGCCTGCTTCTGGGAGGGTTTGGTGGTGTGTGGAGACCGGCGTGGCGAGTCCCTCGCTTATTCGTCCTCTTCTTTTTGCTGATTGACTACTTTGACTGGTGTTGGAAAGGAAGATGGAAGTTACCGCAATATAAATATTGTGGTCGACGAACTACTCGTGAAATCTTATGAGTTGTGGTGACTTTTTTGCGGGGGACGCTGTGGCGAATTTGGTTGCTTATTCCATACTATCGGTGATAACCAGTAGATGAACAAAACCATGATAATTTTTTACTATGCCTAAAAAATCATAATTTATAGATAAGGCACAATGTTTTTACTCATGGGTGCATATGGTCCTTCTGTTTGAAATATTTTTTGAACTCATTTTGAAATGTCAAAAAATTAAAAATATATATCATTGTGTACATCTCCATGTTCTAGGTTCGCACAAAGTTGTTTAATGAAAAATCGACTTTTTGTGTGACCTAACTACAAAAGACAAAATTTAGTGTTAAAATAAGTCTTTTCACAGAACATTTTTATCTTTCACAAAGCCCACTGAAAATTTAAATGTGGAGATGCACATGTGAACTGGAATTTTTTTATCAGTTTGAAAGTAAAGAGAGCATATGCAAATAAAAACAAGACCTATAGGGAGGAGCCCATGGAATTAGTATTAAGACATAAAGTGTGGTTGCTGAGTTAAACCCGTGACATAAATCAGATTGATCCATGCCGCCAACAGGGTTCAAACTCAGGTCTGCTGGGAGTCCCCTAGAATGATCTAGATAGAAATGTATAGCATTTTCTAGATTATCTGATTTGAACGAGCAATAGTTTCTCAACTGATCTAGTTAAGATATTTAAATGCGCAAGTCCATTTCTACTTTGCTGTTTATGTTGACGGAGGGTACCAAAGTTGGAGCAGGTCCAAACAATTTGATAGTTTCGTGACTTCTCTTTCCGTTCCGAAGATATTTGCCTTTCTAGGAGATTTGTACCAAGCTAACTTAATCAACCCCCCCTCCAACAAAAATGCAGGATCGACAGTACTATAGCTGCTAAGGAACAGAACGGAGGAAAAAAGCGATGCCGCATCATTGAATTGGCCTACTAAGTTTATCAAGAACCCAGTCATGCATGATAGGTTTGTCTTTTTCACCTGAGTGGACGGAAAGGTTTGAGATCTCCTTGTTGGGACATTGTCCATGTAAGATGGTCTAGTATTTAAAAAAATGGGATGATAGCATTTTGAATTAGCCAGTTGATGGTTGCTTTACAAAACCTTCTGTTTTTTGCGTTTAGAAAATGGAAAATGGATTTTTGGTGTAAAGAATAGGAAAACTTCCTTCTGCAACATTATTCGTCATCTCATGATGCACATGCATGCATAATATGAGCATATTATCATAAACTATGTCTTGATTCTAGCCATAATATTGGTCATTTGACTCGAAAGGCAGGAAACCTCGAATGAGATAGGTCATTTTATGAAGGTTTTTTGAGACATAATCAATATACCAAGTTTAATATTTTTCCTTCCAACTATGTCAGATAATATGACACCATGCGAAGGTTTTGCATTGTTTCGAACGTTTTTGAATTTTTTATGTCCATTTTAAACTATGGTCAAAATGGCAAGCGTGAAGATTCTTATTCAACATAAATATCTAATATTTGAGTGTAGATAGATAGATCTTATTTTTCTACAAATTGTGATATATTATTTATATTTTTTTAAATTATAATATTTTTTTATGATTTTTCTATGAGTAATGTGATAAAAGAAAAAAAAAAACTTTGCCGTGTATACTGCGGAATACACATGGCAAAGGCTCTTTGCCGTGTATACTGGGAATACATACGGCAACATGCCGACGAGGGCACACGACAAAGAGGCCACCGTCTGCAGCCGTTAGCTTCTCCCCGTCAAGTGGTCATGTGGGGTCGCGGGTCCCACCTCGTTGCCGTGACGACACATATACCGTGTACCGTTGTCAACTTTGCCGAGTGTGTTTTCGTTGCCGTGTTTTCTTGTGGGTCTTTGCCGTATAATATTTCTTTGCCGTGTTCCTTTTTAGAAATTTGCCGTGTTCGCGTACTTTGTCTTGTGCTTCCCGGATTACACACGGCAAAGTGTTCTGGTTCATTTGGCACACGACAAAACCGTGTCTACACGGCAACGATATTTTTCCCTGTAGTGATCCTAGTTGATCCTAAAGGAAAACTAACAGATATCACAAAGTATATCTTATGATTGCACAGAGTGAAGTAACTGAACTATGAAACAATTAGAACCAAACTTAAAACTTTCCACTGACTGAACTTCGGCATACCACTCTATGACAATGGCAGAATTGGGTACCTACTCCAATTCCTACGCCCTAACACTCGAAATCCTACGCCCTAAACATAGTGATGTAATCATCGCCGTCCAGGAGCGAGGTAGGGTCGCCGCGGCTGTGCTGGAGAGCGGCGAGGGAGGGCTGTCGCTTACCTCGTGTCCTTCATCGGGAGAGAAACGGCGTGGGGCGACGATCACCAGGCGGTGCGGGGCGATCGGCGTCCTTCTCGACCAGACCAACAAGTGATGGGCGACGCGTCTCGACCAGACCTGTGTGGACCAGGTGCCAACGTGGCATAAACCAAAGTCCACCGTGGCAAAAACAGCCCACAAAATAGCCATTGGTGACGCATGCCCTGCCCACAGAACAGAACCCGGACGGGTCGGCATGCTCTCTCGGTCTAAAAACTCTGGGAAACAACGCCTGTGTCTCCTCTAAACCCTAGCTAGCAGCCCACAGCGATCCTCCCCTCTCTTCCTCCCTCCTCCCTAATGGCGCAGCCACCCCAATCGACCGGCGCCGCCGCTTCGGTCGAAGTCCAGCCTCCATCCATATCCATCCAGGGCATGGGCGAGATCGAGTCCGTGCTGCCCTCGGTTCAAGTTCAGCTGGCTACTGAGATCAAGGCCGTGGCCCAATGTTCGGCTGCGGAGTTTATGAGCAAGCTCAAACCCAAGAGCAAGATCAAACCGTCTCCTGAAAGTAAGGAGCCTTTTGCCGAGATAGAGAAGTCCACCACCGAGGTGGAGATATCCGGTGGGATGGTGAAATCTGCTGAGATTGACAAGCTCTCCCAGACAGGTGGATTATTCTGCAGAGAAGTCCAGCGGTGAGATTGATGCCAGGAAGATCAACAACAAGTCCACCGCGGTGGAGACGTCCACCTCCCAGATGGAGAATTCTGCAGTAGAGAACTCCAATACTGGTGAGATCAATGCGAGCAAGATCAAGCACTCCGCTGAGACGGACAACTTCATACTCCGGCTGGACCCAACCGGCAATGTGACACTCATGTGCCACGCATCGCCAGTGTACTCCCTGCTCGCCGCGCTGCCGCTGTGGCTGGCCGCCGACAAGCCGCAGGCTTTCCTATGGACCTTCGCCCACCTCGCCTGCTTCTACTTGTTCCTCTGGATCATCGCACTGTCGACGACGACAAGAGTCAGCACACATACACCCTTCTTCCGCATCACATACACCCTTCTGCTGGCATGCACCGCCGTTCACCTGATCGGTCCCGTGAACGGGATGCTATTCCTGTACGCCGGGATGGTCTATGTCGCCGGCATGATGGGGTACGCCGTGGCTGAGCATCTACACCGCACCGGGTTGGAGCAGACCACCAGGGCTATGTACAGTGCCCAATTCAACAGCAAGGATTGCAAGGAAAAAGCTTCACTCATGTGCGTCACCACGGTCCTGCTGACTGCACCTATTTTGGCCCGCATGGCGTGGGTTTTTCTTGTCCCGTACAGCGAGACCCACGCTCGCATGGATGTGCTCACACTTGTGGTGGAGCTCACGTCGGAGATATTTATAGTAGGTGGTTTTTGGATTGTCTACATGCTTGATTTTCTCTTGGGAGGAGCTTTGGTATCCATGGAGAGCTTCGGCGTGACTGCTATCATATGCTGGGTTGCTTGTTGTGCACTTGCTCTGCTCTGCTCCTTTAAGATCGCCGAGGCTGTTGGGATGTTGGTCTTCTGGCTTGGGTGCATGGGAATAGGTGGATTCTTTGGATACTGCCTCGGTTTGCGAGCATGCTACTGCAACATGTTAACAAGGTATATGTTATATCTCTCTTCTCTGCTTGTTTCTTAACATATATATACTAGCATCTTCTCTGCTTGGATTTCACTAGCTCGCTCTTATTAGTGATGCAGTTTAGACGTGCCTAGTTAATTATTTGACTACTAGCATCTTCAGAATTCAATTTATATATTTAGAAAGGACATGCGTGAGTTTATCTAAAAAAAAGTACCGTACACAGCATATAGTACATTTGTACGTTTTTGTTGAATTTGTCTTAAAAGTACTTTCGCGCCTATAATACTGTTGTATTTATTAATCTGTATACTTAAATTTTTAACTAACCATATCGACGGAGGGGTTGAGTTGTGAGGGGTGGGATGTCAATGACTTAAACTGGGAGGAGGGGGCTAGCTATATATACATACAGAGAAGATAAGATGGAAGGGGCTTACAATGAATCATCTTTTGGTACCTATACTAGCTAGGGGTGTCCTTAGATTAGCTAGGGCTTAAAATGTAAGCGGAGATGCATTAAGTCTACCATACCTTAGGTCCAAGAGTTGGCGCAATCTTCACTTTGCGCAAGGTGTGTATTTTTACTTTGTATTTATAACATTTTAAGCTGCTGCTCTTAATTAGGTTTACCGATTAATAGCTAGACATGCAAAGTATAAAATCCTACATATATACCACCCTAAGTTTGACAGTGGGAAATTAGAACACTTTCTATAGGAACATCAGATGATTTTTATGCATACAAGTGACTAGTGAGTGTCGGTTTTCTAAAACTACATATTTATCTTTCTTGCAGACCAAAGTCCTAATTGTTACCGTGTAGCTTGTCATTTTCGTAATTCCATGTGATTCTTGTGCTGTACGGATCGTGAATGTAAAATGCTTCAGTGTTGACCAAATAGTAGGTTCGTGGAAGGATATAAACGACTCCCTACATAATTTGTTTGTTATTGTATTAGGCTATTCTTTGTAACAAATTTTTTAGCTATTTGCCTTTCCGTTCCCAAGATATTTGCCTTTCTGGGAGATTTGTACAAGCTAACTAAACTTCCCCCCTAAAAAAAATTGCAGGAGCGATAGTACTGCAGCTGCTAAGGAACATAACGGAGGAACACAGTGATGCTGCATCATTGAATTGGCCTACTAAGTTTATCAAGAACTCAGTCATGACAGGGGAACATGGCGATGCCGCACTTCGTTTAAACTGTAGTTATATTCCTTCTTCCCATGCAGCTGATCTGACTGGGATGAGCACCTAGCTAGTTGTGTGGTTTATGTGGAGTTGGAAACTGGTACGTTTAGCTGTGGTCAAATGGTTTCAATCATGTTCATTTTGTCTTCTATTGATAATCAAAGTGCTGGTGTAGATGCAGTTCGCCTGTAAATGGCGAGTTTTACTCGTACAGGTTTCTATTGATACTCATTTTGTATCAATCGGTCTGGTTTCCTAATTCTCATCTTGTTCCATAAAAAAATAAACTATCTCACAATTGTTGTAACTACTTTGTGGATCACATTGCAGTTTTTTTATAGTGTGATAGATGGTGTGTGCTTTAGGTCGTGTTCTTGCGGAACATCGCCTTTAGCGGTATGAGTTGACTGCACCGCCTGAAGGAACATCACCGCATGGGCCGGTTTATTTCCGTTCATTGATTCGTTTCCTTGGTTCCTACACTTCCTAGTATACTCTTGATGGAAACTTCTCGTGTTTCCTCGACGTACTACTTGTTCTAGCTATGTCTTTTTTAGCATGTTCAACTTTCTGTTTCATGCTATCATTCTTGTTTTGTGTACGTGCTCTTTTTTATTTTTTCTAGTTTATAAGAAGAATATAAATATTTTTGTAGCATGTATATTTTTTTGAACATGTGAATATTTTTTAGGACATCAGAATCATTTTTTTGAATCCGTGAATCTTTTTTAAAGGATATTTTATTAATTCCATGATCGTATGCAATGAGAAAATCATAAATGGGCGGTCCAACGTAATGATAGTATGGTACAGTATGCACGATTTGCCTAGTTCTCTTTCCAGTCCGCTATTTCCATTCTATTATTAGAGTACTTGTACAACTATACTTTTTCTTGAAAGTAATAAACGCACTAGAGCATGAAGAAGTTGCACATGCAAGATCATGAACAAAGTTTACAACAAGCATGAACATTTTTTGAAAATTATGAACATTCTTTGAAAATAATGAACCATTTTCGAAATGCATGAACCAAATTTCAAAATTGATGAACAATTATTAAAAAGTCTTGAATATTTTTTGAAAATCATGAACTATTTTTTGAAATTACTGAACCAAATTTTAAAATTCGTGAACCAAATTTTGAAACTCACAAACAATTTTCAAAAAATCTCGAACATTTTCCAAAAAATCATGAACCATTTTCCAAAATTCACAAACCAAATTTCAAAATTCATGAACAAATTTAAAATTCTTGAACATTTGAAAAATCACGAACCATTTTTTGAAAAATCAGGAACCATTTTTTGAAACTCATGAACCAAAAATCAAATTCATGAACTTTTTTCAAGAATCATACCAATTTTTGAAAACGTGAACATCTTTTAAATCTTAAACAAAATTATGAAATTCTAAACCTATTACAAAACAGAAAAAGGAAAATTGAAAAAGAAAACAGAAAATAAAATGAAAAAGGAAAAAAACAGAACAGAAAAGAAGAAAAAAGTAATAGAAAAAAGAGAAAGATGGTAAATGGGCTGGCCCAGGCGACGCGGGGTATGCGGCGCGACCCTTCCGCGACACATTAAACGACAACTAGCATTTCACGTCTACAACTGGCTAACAAAGGGGGAAACCCGCACCAGCCCACGATGAAAACCATCTCACCTCACACCAGATCAGGAATTCTATAAAAGGCCGACCTTGTCAAAGGTCCGTTCCGCACGTTGTCATCCCGCCAAGTGACAGCTTCTCCTTCACGCGGTCCTCCTAGTGAGGTTATGCATGCTTGACAAGTGTCACAACGAGAAGTAAAGTAGGATTAGGATGAGAGACAGACATATAGGAGGGCGAGAGTACGGATTTTTCCTTTTATTTTTCAAATTCGATGATTCAAAACGAAATATTTTGAGAACCGTTTGTCCAAATTACGAATTGTTTTCACTTTTGAGCTCCTCGTGCCGAGGGCTTTAAAACTAGATCTCATGTTAATAAGTTTTGAACAACTTTTCTTTAGTAGTTTCCAAACCGTTGTGTTCATATTTTAGACTACTTCAGTTCTGTATTTTTGTACTTTGGGTTCTTAGTATACTTTATACTTGGGTTACTACACATTTGTACTTCCATGTACTTTGATAGTGAGTACACTTGTACTTCTTTGTACTTCGATTCTTAGTACATTAGTATTTTCATGTATTTGGCTTTATGTAGAGTTGTACTTTCATGTATTTTGGCTGTGAATAAACTTATACTTTTATGTACTTCATATTTTAGTACAGTTGTTGTTTCGCGTACTTCGACTCTTACTACGTTTATACTTTCTAGTACTTCGGCTTTGAGTAGAGTTGTACTTTTATACATTTAGACTTTGAATACAAATGTACTTCCGCTGTAGTTTGCCCGTGAGCATAATTGTACTTCTACGTACTTTGGATCTGCATATAATTCTACTTTCGTGTACTTTGCCTCTGCACTTTGACTTTTAGCATATTTGTAGCTTCATGTACTTCAGTTTTGGGTAGAGTTGTATTTTCGTGTATTTCGACTTTGAGTACAGTTATACTTTCGCCATACTTTGTCTATGTGTATAATTGTACTTCCACATACTTTGGATCTGCATATACATGTACTTTCACATACTTTGCCTCTTAGTACAATTATAATTCTATACTTTGATGTGTCGTAGGCGCCTTGATTCGAGGCGAAGCCGAGCCATAGAATATGCTACGGAAAACTGGGAGAACGACAAACGGGTGCTACGACCGATGCACCCCCTTCAAGATGTTTATGGAAATTTGATGCGCCGTAGGCGCCTTGATTCGAGGCAAAGCTAAGACGTAGAACATGCAGAAAAAAGAAAAAAAACGAACACATGTACACGTTAATTTAACTGGGAAGGTCGGAACACATGTACAGAACGGAAGCTGGTTAATGGGAGCGCAACACTTGTCGTACGGAGAAGCGCTCGCGCGCATGAAAACGGACCTTCCCGAAGGTCTTCCTTTTTCTAACAATACCCTTGATCACTGCCACCAACCCTGCACCAATCCGCAACGCAATTTTCTCCCAATCGCACCTACCCATTTGTTATTTGTGATTTGAAACCATTTCATAACCCACGCACAAATCATGAGGTGACTCGCCTTCAAGGCTAGAACCAGTAGAGAAAAGTGAAGATGATACCGCCAATTAGGATGATGACAGCGGGCAGAAGTTACAATTAAGTAGATGGTAAGAAGGTAGAGAGGATCACCGAAGAGGCTTGAAGGAGATATGCTCTAGAGGCCTAAAGATATTTTATTGACATATCTCATTAGTTCGTAATAGTTTTTCATCATGCTAGAACTGTAATAAGTGGAAACATTAATACATATGTGGTATATAAAAAAATCAGGTCCCTAGTATCCTCTAGACTAGTTTGTTGAAAAACTGATGATCGAGGTTTCCTGATCATGAATTTTACCACGTCAACTGACAATAATGTCACTTATGAAGTGATGGACAACACGCAACCCCTAGTATTGCAATGTGATCCAGTCACAAAGTTTAACATTATGATATATAGGAAAAAACAATGATTCAGTCCTTTGACCATGAGATTATATTAATCACTGTCTTTCGAGGTTGCTTTGATCACATCAAACATCATGTTTGTAACTAGGTGATCATAAAGGTGTGGGTCATGTATTCCAGAGGATTTTTTGAGGCCTATGTATCAAGATCGGGATTTTCCCATCCGAGTGATGGATAGATATCCAGGGCCCACTCGGTGAGATTACATCTACAAGTTTGTAAACATGTGACTAGGTCACGAGGATGTAATATCATGTGAACGAGTAAATGTGTTTATCGATAACAAGATTGAACTAGGTATGTAGATGCTGAAGATCAGATCTTGGACAAACTACGTATCGTAGAGCAAAGAGAATGAGACTCGACATTCAAGGTTCAAGCGATTAAGTTATTCATGGAATGCATAAGGGCCATTATGTGTTTCCAGATACCGCTATTGGTCATTGATCGGAGAGGTGTCTCGATCATGTCTATGTATTCCTGAGCAGTAGGGTGTCACACTTAAGGGCAGAGATGCTTAGGTATTGATTCGAGATTGTAGGATAAAAGAGAGAAGACTCCAGAATTGTTTTGGGGTGATACTGGAATGGTTCTGAGGATATCCGAATATGATCATAGGGGTCCGAAAGGTGTTTCGGAGTGATATGTATTAAATAATATGTATTTAATATTAATTAAATGAATTAATATTAAAAATATTATTTAAATTGGATTTTTCGGGCAGCCCACCTAATTGGGCCTCACCGGAGGAGGTCCAAGAGGGGGGCACACCCTAGGGAAGGCCAGGGGAGGCCGCCGGCCCTAATGGGCCCTTCCACCATGTGGGGACTATGTAAGGGGGCTGGCCGCCGCCTCCTCCCACCTCCTCTCCCTTGATTAGTCCCACCCCGGGACTTTGAGGGAGGTGGTGCCTCCCCTCCACCTATATAAATAGGGGTACCCCTCTCCTAAAATCTATCACATAAATTGGCCTTTACCTATTTATCTCTCCCTCTCTCTCCCTTATGTGTGCTTCTCAAAGTTTGGAACTATATACAGGGATATGGATTTCTCCATCATGCACACGTCATCGTGCTACCGGACTCGGTCCGGATTAATCTTCTTCTGCTGCTTTGCTAGACCGGAGCCCGGGAGACGTATCTACACTGTATGTGTGTAAGGACATGAGGCACCGCCACTTGTGGTGCTTTTTCTCGGAGCTTGGAGCTTGGTCGTCGGCACGACCATGAGGTAGGATACGTCGTACAAGGACTAGGGGTGACTTGCAAGGAGATTCAAGACCTTGAGGTCGGGTGAGTACGACTACGTCATCCATGTTCCCCACGGAACGTTAACCGCCTTCGGTCTTCAAAGGTATGAACACCGAATCCCCTCTCGTTACCTTACATCTGCATAGGTAAATCTTGGCTAGGTGTGTTCATCGTAGGAATTTTTTTTTGTTTTCTGCCATGGAACCCCTTTAGTGGTATCAGAGCCAATCTATGCGTAGATGTTTGGTACGAGTAGAATACATGTTGATTGTGTGGGCATTGATTTTCTAGTTTTTACCGTCCCACGTGTACTTGTTCATATCGTGGCAATGTCGGATGAAGCGGCCCGAACTGAACTTACGCGAGACTGGTTCCACGATTGACATATGGCTTGTACCATATAAGTGGCTAGCGGGTGTCTATCTCTTCAACATTAGTTGATATGGCATTTACAAAGGATGGCCCTGAAAGGGTACTTAAAGCGGCAACTAGTTAGTCCATGTTGTGGTTAATATTTATAGGTAAGAAATGGTTCTTGTGCGAATGCCCAAACAGTCGCCTAAAACTTGCAAAAAATAAAGTAGAGGCGTCTAACTTTATTTTGCAGGGCCATGTGATAATGATATGGTCTAGGTAAGTATTTGCGAAATAAGCCACCATCATGGATGCACCGTGGACATGGTGCCATGCTGGGAAGCGCTCGATGGAAATCAAAGGGCGACGACCATATCATGCCGCATTACATATGATGTTAGGTTCATATGCATATTATTTTTCTTGTATTAGACTATGACGGTAGAATTATAAGATGATTGATGAGTCCAAAATTGAAACATATTTACCTCTTGTTTTTGCATAAGTAGAATAGGGTTTTTAGTATTTCAATGTGTTTGCGTGCAACTTTTGTCCTTGTTTCAACAGGATCCCGAATTACTAAGTATATTATGAACATATCAATTGAGACTATCATATTATGTTGTAATATGATATTTTTAAGTGATAAAAGTCAGTTAATTGATTTATCTTTGCACCCGGAGGATTTGCATACATGAAGGACACCGGGCACATAACAACCACTGGTACAAGCGGATCCCGCCCGTACCATCCACCCGTATCGTCCGCCCATACTATGTGGCAGTGTGATCGCCTCGTCAAATACTTTCACCTCACGAATACTGATATGATATCTGACATTCACATGAACCTCCAGCCACGAAAAACCACACCAGAGAGGGATCTAAAGGAGGAACTTGGAGAAGGGAAAATCCTTGCTGCTTCACGGATCATCAGAGGACATCGCATCATCTCCTTCATCATCAACCACTGCATCACCATCACCATTACTACCCCCATCTTCTATCCATTAGATCTTGTTGTAATTCCAGATTCAATTATGGTTTGCACTAGATTCATCCCTGTACCTTTATCCATCCATTTGATTATGATGATGTTATTGATTGCTTCCATGTGTGAGTAGTTTCCTTTGTTCTTGGGGAGATGGAGAAACCCTAGCATTATTATGAAATGAAAAAAATGATCTATAACTTGTGTCTGTGATCTATTGATATATGATGTGTGTTTGATCTCTCCCTTTAGATGGTATATGTGTAGTCGGCCACATATCATTTTCTTCCAGGTCTAAAGATGAGGGTGAAATCCTATCGACGGGTTTGTAAGTGTGCATGGAGCTATTGTGACTAGAAGCACCGTCTAGCAACCTGCACGGTCAAAGGAGGAATAAAAAGAGATTCATTAAGCTAATTACGATATCCACGGGAAAACCCTTAATTGCGGTGGTTTGTATGGGTGACTACTCTCAGACATCGCGGTGGTTATTTATAGATGACCTCATTCTTGGCTCAACAAAGTGACTATCTATGAGCCTTGTAGTGAACATCTTATTATGTAACTCTCTCCACACATGTCATGACATAAGAAATGGGTTATCCTAATTATGATTAATTACAACAAGCTAGTGGTGTATCCTACATCCCCGAGAACACTTTAGCCTTATTGAGTTCAACCATCTTTCCAAATTATTTTGTTACTTGTTTTCTTTTACTTGTTTTATTTACTTTTTCTGCATTCAACCAAAAACCTGTCAAACACCCTTTACTTGAAATCAAAGGCGGCTTACAAGTATCCTTTGGTAGACAATGACGAGGGGCATAAAGACCTTAACCAAATAGATCTCTGTGGGTTTGATACTCTTATTTCGAAACTAGCTCTAATCTCGCACAACTCAATTCCAACATTCATGTTCTCCCATTAGTGTGCACCACCAAGAAAGTCCATCATTGTGGAGAAGGCCATGATGATCGGGTGTAAACACATCGACATTTGCATACGGTGGGTGCAAGACATGTATGCACTGCAAATACGCTAAAGGTTAATGTTGGCGAGCCTAGCATGTACAGATATGGCCTCAGAACACATATGTCTGAAAGGTTAAGCATGAGTCACATGGTGATGTGACCTATATGTTGATATCTACCCTGTCATCTGTATCAAAGGCCGTGATGATTAGGGATGATATGTGTAAAGGGATCGTGTAATCACTAAATGAGCGTTGGGGGATGTTCATTTGAGTGGGAGTTCTGGCAATGAACTCATATTATGAACTAAACAATCTAAGTGAATTTTCATAGTTGTTATTGTTAGCATCCGTTATAGACTACCTTGCGCTTAGTTTTTATTGAGATAATAGAACTATATAATATTCTAGATACTTACTTTATGGACTAGTACCGTATTGTTTGAGTGTCAAATTAAAGATAAAAGTCTTATAGCAAACTTTCAAGTAAACCTCACTTACTCCATAAGGATTAATAAGTGTATTAATCCTAGAGTAATTGATTCCAAAGTTAGTACCTAAAATATCATGTTTGCCTCCATGATACTTGATATTAGAAAGAAAGTCTTTGTATCAAGATTATCTGGGAGCTAAAGATTCAGAAATCATCTTGTGTAAAAGATATTATTGTAACATCTCAAAAATATTAATGAGGATATCAATTTATAATCAACCAAAATTTGGGTTAACAAAAGCTTTTATTAATAAACAATATCTTATAGCATGTGTGTGTATTAATGTGTATGAATGCTTGCAATGCCAGGTTTGTTTGTTGTAATTGATGAGAAATGGTTTAAAGATCAAAACTATCATCTAGGTCAAATCCAAACCAGATCAAAACAAAAGAAAACCAATATATAGAGCATATGACCTAATGGTCATTTTTGAAAAAGTTAGCACTTAGCTCACTTTGAGCATCTCTAGCAAAGGATCTTAATCAGAAACAATTCAATTTCTTTTATCCCCTTGATAGACCAAGTGACCCTGAACACATTGAAGCTTTGAAACCTTGCAGAAACATTTTCATATCCAATTGAGAGGCAATTCAAAATTGAATCTATCTTATGCATCAAGATAGTCATTTTTGGAGAACCCCTAACACCGACGCCACTTGACCAATCCTTGCACCCAGAGACTACTAAGCTTATGACTAGCACACCCACAAACAATAACTTAAAAATTTGGAAGTTTAGTTCTTGCGGCCATTTAATCGTACATCTGGTGATCACAGTACAACTCTACCAACTATCTATTGTTTTGATCAACCTTGTGATCATCCCTGTAATCTCACCGAGCCTCAACGACATGCCCTTAACTCTCCTAGTACCAGCCCATGCAATGGAGATCCTCTCACTCGCCATATGGACCAGTGCACTTTGTACCCGAGCTCACCCATGCCACCCCGACGCGGACACGCTGCCACACACCGCACCGCCCTCGCCCATGATGTCTAGGAGCTAGCCATGACCTCACCGCCCCTGCCTGTGCACGCCTCGACCAACGACCGCCCGCGGAGACACCAACGCAGCCGTGCCCATCTAACACTGGACCATGCCGATCGCGGTGCCAGAGCACCGAGCAATCCCGCGTGACCATGCTACGCCTCACTCTCTCCTTGCACCAATAAGTTCGCCGCGACTCCAGCGACCGCCCAGACATGCTTGTTTGACCGCGCGAGCACCGTGACCACCGTAGGCCATGACGAATGCCGACGGTACTGCCTCAGAGCACGGACGTTCTAGAACGATGGAGACCGCGCCTCGCCGTGCCACTCTGCGCATGACGACTTCCCTGAAGCACCACGTTGATCTATACCCTTGGCCGTGCCGATAGCTTCCTGTAACAACATCGCCGATGAGTCCGAGCCATGCCGCCGTGCCCCCTTCGCCGCAGTATAAATAGAGCCCTCCCCCAGCCTCCAAACGCACACCATTCCACTACCCTCTCACCCAACAATCTGTCTGAGCCGTCCCTGGAGCAAGGCGAGCACCACTTCGCCGGAATTTTACCAGAGCCCGCCGCTGCAGTGGAGGAGAGGAACCAGCGCTAGGAGCCACCCCCGGAGTTGCCGCGACCACCAGTCGAACCGCCGTTGTCGACTCGCTCGTTCGTCCACTTTGCTGGACCTAGCTAGAGCCCTGATAAGCCCCCGATGACCCCCGCCATAGCGCTAGGGTTCATTCTTGCGCTCCCTGTGCGACGGAGATGAGGACGCGGAGCCGTCGATCATACTCTAATCGTGCGGACCAGTTTAGAGGATACCCTTTCGTTTTAACTCAGCCGCTGGCGTGTGGGACCAGCCCTGGTGCATTCTACCGCGCGCGCGTCGCATAGTTAGGCCAGCCCGTTAGTTTTCCCGCGCGTAGCCCACAGATTCAAACTTAGGTTTTTCTTTTATTTAAAAAATCCTATACTGTAGGTAACTTTGAAAATCAATTTAGAAAGTTTCACCGAACCAAATTGAATGAATCCAATTTTATTAGAAAGGATTTGAAAATCTCAAATCACTCCGTTGGATTCAAATAGTTTGAAACTATAGATCACCCATAGTAAAAACGACAAGACAATAGCTTTTACAACTTTAAACATTTTTCTAAAAATAACCATAAATTATTTTGAGTTGATTCCAACTCTCAAAAATCACATTGGTCATGATCTATCTGAATATATAAAAATATATAATTTTGCATACAGTGGTCCTGGACCAAAATTAAAGAATGGCTTTATAATCATTTCTTGTCACATAAATATTGTTAAATGGCACTGTTAAACTTTGCAATTTAGGCCAACCACTTTAAATCACCTTCCCAAGTATTGGAATATGTGGTGATGACTTGTGTCAATATGATCCCATATTTTAATTGGATAATATTAAATCTTAAGTAGTTTTTTAATGAGTAGAAATTACTTTTCTAAAATATGATAACTAAAATCTTGTCACCGTTTTTCTTGTAGTGATAGAGATGATGCTAGATCATCTAGTGTGACTCTTGGTGTGTTAAATAGAAGTAGCTAAGTATTGTTTGGTGATTGTGTACCTCGTATTTATTTATAGACGCTAGTATCAATCCAGGCTACGGGGAGGAAGAATACTACGAAGAAGAGGAAGAGAACTTCGACCAACTTACCAACCAAGGCAAGCTATTCTATGCAAGCTAGCTAAGCTAAACCATGCAATCCTCACCATGCACACTATTATGATACCACCTTGATTATATCAATTCCCAGTTTCCTTGCAAGCTTTATCCTTTCTCCCTTTTTATCAAAGTTACTCCTTAGTTAATTAATTCGTGATTAGTGGAAAAATAGGAAGGATGCCATCAAGAGCATAGAACTAGTTAGTGATAGTTACACTTGATTAGGACCCTCAAATAGTGACACCCTCATTGATAGATGCTAGTCCTAAACTAATCTTGATCACTATAGATTGGAACAAATGATTATGAAAACCTTGGAATGATGAGTCATTCTATTGCAATGTTTTGATATGTGTTATGGAACACAATGAGATGAAGATGATATTGAATGAAGTATGTGCCCTGACTTTGATAAAAACTGATGGTTGGGTTCGGATGCGATACCATTTCAATTTTACTGTACAACCACAATATACGAGTTTGGGTAGGGATTAATTGGAAGTTTATGTGTCTTAGTATGGGTTCCCTCGCAGAACGAGGTGAGCTGAGGCTACCTTGTGATCGTGAATGTCCACCTATGAAGTGTCTAGGATGGCAGATGGCCATGGCTGGGAGGCCAAACTCATAGGAGAGGTGCCTATACTAGGGTGTGTAATTGAAAGGTTAGGATTGATTATCCGCATACCTAGTATGATGATTTAGGATTATTCCTAACGAATGTATCGAATGTTGTGGTGAAAGTGTACACCCTTTATTGAGTGTCAAACTAATCGAATAGCCATGTCCGCGGTCATGGAATGTTAGATGGCCATACCGTTCCGTTGTTAGATGTTTTCAAAATGACCTATGACTTGAAACATGACTTTGACTTGACCCCACAAGGTTGTGGACATGAAAACAAGGTTCCCACCTAAGAAATCTAGATAACTAAAGTTAGGTCTTTACTACCAAGTATCGCTGAAATAAAATTGGCTTATTGCAAACAAACCTAGAGCTTTGGATTCCTACTAGAGTGGTAGTACTGCATTATTGTTAGTTTGCGAGTACTTTAAAAAGTACTCATGGCTTTGTCCCTGGCTATTCCCATGGCTAGACTATGAAGGAGACTACGAGGAGGATGGACAACAGGACGCCTTTGATAACTAGGATCATCTCTCATCGTCAGCATTGCCTGTGACCCAGAAGATGGAGCCCCTATTACGCTATTATTTCTGCTGCTTTGATTTGTAATCAGAATTGATCATGAGATCAAATATTTGTAAGACTATTATGGTTTGTACTGGATGAGGTACTGTGATATCAATTCTGTTATGTCTCGCAAAAATGGTAATCCTAGGATTGCGATGTACGGCATAAAAAGCAACTAGGATTAAAAATCCGGGTGTTTACAAGTTGGTATCAGAGCCATCTTGATCATAGGAGACCCTAGTTAGAATGGACGTCTAAAAAACTTAGTTTCAAAAACAAAGAAAGTGAGTATTTATGAAAACTTATTCTCACCCTTATTATTGAGATCCTTTCCAAAAGAGAGTCATACATTCTTCAAAAAGTTTGCAATCCTACATAAAATTTGACACACTTGATCACCTCACTAACTCTCTCATCTTAACTGCTTATAGATGGAAGTCAAGTATAAGAAGTTTTACCAGCTAGGCAATGGAGCGAACCTCATCTTTGAGAGGGACTTGGGACAACTAGCAAAGTATCTGGGACTCCCGCACCCGGAGTTCTATGGAGCCCATCTCGATGATCAGCGTGGAGGGGAACTGTAGTGGCTGATATTTGCAGATCGGGAAAGATGGAGTCACCCACATATGAGAAGATCCAATTCAGCTTGAAGGAGAACAACTGGCTGGGTGGACTTTCTCGAGCAATGCAAGAAGCACTTGCCCGTCTGTGTGGGAAAAATGTCAACCAGCTCGTCATCACCAGCTTTGATCACTATGCCATACGTGACTCTGAGGGACAACCTTTGGACATGACAACACATCCAGAGCTGAGGCATCACGTGGACCATCTTGCCTTCATGTTGCACGAGACCCGGAAAGAGTTGGACAATGCCCGTGAGCACGCCAACCAGAAGCATAGTGATGCCGTGAAGAAGGACCAGACCTTCGCCACCCTTGTTAAGGAGCGCAAGTCACTTTGCCGCCAACGCGACAAGAAGGACCGCATGATCGACCGTCTTCGTCACAAGGTGTCAGCCCTGGAGGAAACCGTCCATGATCGAGACATGCAGCTCGAGGAGAGGGAGAACGAAGGTGAAGACATTCGTGGAAATCCCTATTCATACCTCAACGATGATGATGACTACCTCGAGGACATCGACCAGGAGTTCTACACTGACGATGAGGACCGCGACTTCATCGATGACGAAGAGGCCACTAGTTCCGATGGGTTGTAGCACGAGAGCACTATCGTAGGTTTGAGTTGTATCTGGTCCCATTGTATCGTAGCTTGTCAGAATGGTTCTTAAAACCATCTGCTTTGTTGTTGTGATTTGTAGTTTGACATGTGTGACTTGTATGTGTGCTTGAATGAATGAAAAGGAGTTGTTGGATTTCAAACCTTAGTCTTACTCAAAGTTTAAAAGCTTTTAAACCAAACCCATAAACCTTAGAAAAATTCCCCCCTTATCTTATGATCTGCCTCAATCTTCAGATGCCTCGCGGTGGGAGCAACTCATCCCAGGACCCGATGGTCCAAATTCTGCAAATGCTAGTAGCCGATCGAGAAGCCATCAGAATTGAGCGTTAAGCAAACCTCACCACCCTTCAGCAGATCGCCCAAATTGCACATGACAACCAAGGTCATGGAAATCAGGATCACCATGGATCTAAACTCAAAAGCTTCCATAACACCAATCCTCCTATCTTTAGAAAATCTGAAGAGCCCTTAGATGTTGATGACTGGCTACAAACCATGGAGAACAACGTATAAGTTGCAGGAGTAGATGAGGTAGAGAAAGTACTGTTTGCCACCCACTATCTAGCAGGTTCTGCAAGATCATGGTGGAATAGCACTCGTACAATGAACAAAGGACAGATGATGACTTGGGAGGAGTTCAAACTCAAGTTCAGCAGGACTCATGTGCCACCCGGTTTGATTCTAGGATGAGGGATGAATTTAAGGAATTGAAGCAAGGCAGAATGACCGTGGTAGAATACCATGACAGATTTCTGTCTCTGTCTAGGTATGCCCCTGATGAGATTGGTACTGAAGCCAAGAAGAAGGAAAGATTCCTGAACGGTCTGCACGATGAGATGCAGACAGTGTTGGTCAATATCCCTTTTGATGACCTAGAAGCCCTAGTGGATTCTGCTATCCAGATGGAAGGAAAGATCAACCAAGCCACTGAGAACCGTAAGCGTCGTACGATGCACCAGCCTGTACCCCACCATACCCCAAGTATCGCCCCAGTTCGTCTGTAGGATTTACCCCAAGGAACAACAGGCCACCTATGTCCCGTCCGAACTTTCCCAACCGTAGCAGAGGAAACCCGAGGCCTGGAGTCTACAACAACAACAACCCCGACAACACCAATAACTTCAACCGCACACCGCGAAGGTCCACAACCACCACCAACAACAACAATACTACCCCAAGGACTGGAAGTAATGCCGTGCCTGCCGCAGGGAAGGACAAGTCCATGATCACCTACTTTGAATGTGGAGTGACGGGTCACTACTCCAATGAGTGCCCCAAGAAGATTGCTGCAGCACCTAATATCACTACACCTACCCAACAACAGCGTCGTGTCCAACCTGAAAAGAGATTCGCCCCAGGCAACCCACACAACTTTACCGGCTATCTGTTCTACATGAATGCTGAAGAAGCCCAGGAAGCGCCAGATGTCGTGCTGGGTATGTTTTCTGTTAACTCGGTACTTGCAAGAGTGTTGTTTGATTCTGGAGCATCGCACTCATTTGTTACCGAAGAATTTGCATGCACTAGTAAGATTCAACCAACAAATTTGAAGCATGTTATGATAGTTCAAATACCTGGGTCAACTATCAAAATACATGGAATAGATTTTTATGCCAACCTAATAGTACTCGGAACAAAAGGTTTGGAAGTAGTACTAGGAATGGATTGGATGTCGAAACATCAAGGATTAATAGATTGTGCCAAGAAAGCCATAACCATGACTAGTAGCACCGGAGTATCAGTAGAGCATATGTCTGAGACGTTGCCCCATCAATTCAAGTGCAACAAGAGCCTAGCCCAACCAACCCTAGACCAAGTCAGAGTAGTCTATGAATACACCGATGTGTTTCCAGATGAATTACTCGGTATGCCCCCAGATCGAGATATCGAGTTTATCATTGAACTAATCCTGGAACTGGACCTATAGCTCAGAGACCCTTTAGTATGAACCCAGCTGAATTAGTGGAGCTCAAGAATCAACTTGATGACATGATTAGCAAAGATCTGATTCAACCAAGTGCATCGCCATGGAGATCACCTGTTTTATTTGTGGTTAAGAAATATGGTGCCACCCGTTTATGTACGGATTATTGGAAGCTGAACGATGTCACCATCAAGAATAAGTACCCACTGCCAAAGATAGAAGATTTGTTTGACCAGTTGACTGGTGCAATAGTGTTTTCTAAGATTGATCTTAGAAATGGTTATCATCAACTGATTCGTGCAATGGATATTCCAAATACTGCCTTCACTACCCGATATGGATTGTATGAGTACAAGTCATGTCTTTTGGATTAACCAATGCACCCACTTATTTCATGAATCTCATGAATAATATTTTCATGAACTTCTTGGATAAGTTTGTTGTTGTTTTCATCGATGACATTCTGATCTACTCCAATGCGGAAGAGGAACATGAACAACACCTAAGGACCCTCCTTGGAACCCTTAGAGAGCATCAGTTGTATGCCAAGTTCAGCAAATGTGAATTCTGGTTAAAGGAAGTAGGATTCCTAGGACATATCTTGTCGTCCGGAGGAGTTTCCGTTGACCCTACCAAGATTAGGGATGTTGAAGAGTGGAAAGCCCCAACCATTCCAACCGAAGTTCGCGCATTTCTTGGATTAGCGGGATATTACCAAAAGTTTGTTGAAGGATTTTCAAGCATCGCAAGGCCGATGACTCAACTATTGAAGAAGGACCAGAAGTTTGAATGGACGGGCAAATGTGAAGCAAGTTTTCAGGAACTCAAGAAGAGATTAATTTCAGCCCCAATTTTGATCATGCTGGATATCATGAAGCCCTTTGACGTATTATTGTGATGCATCCAAGATTGGTCTCGGATGTGTGTTGATGCAAGAGGGCAAGGTGATATCATATCTATCCAGACAACTAAAGCAACATGAGCAGAATTGCCCCACCCATGACCTAGAATTGGCAGCCGTAGTTTTAGCTTTTAAGACATGGCATCATTACCTCATGGGTAATCGCTGCGAGATTTATGCAAATCACAAGATCTTGAAGTATATTTTCACCCAGAAGGAGCTGAATATGAGAAAAGGAGATGGATAGAGTTAATCATGGATTATGACCTTGACATTCACTACCACCCCGGCAAGGCCAATGTGGTAGTGGAGGCTCTTAGTAGATTTCCATGTAGATTAAACACCATGATTATGAAAGAGCAGCCAAGTTTGCGTAAGGAGTTGGAGGATTTCAGAATGGAGCTAGTTAGCGAAGGATTCCTAGCCAGTATTGAACTTCAACCCACTTTGATAGGTCAGATAAAGGAAGCTCAGAAAGGAAATGCCAGTATCGACGGAATTAAGCGTCGTATCGGTACAGGGAAGGTACCCAGATTCATGGAGGATGAAGGAGTTCTGTGGTATAAAGGACGGATCTATGTGCCAGTAGATTCAGAGTTGAAGCAAGTTATTTTGCAAGAAGCCCATGATACTCTTTATTCTATTCATCCGGGAGGAACGAAGATGTATCAAGACTTGAAGGAGCAATTTTGGTGGCATAGGATGAAAAGAGAATTCGGAAGCTACATCGTCAAGTGTGATATCTGCCAGAGAGTCAAAGCCGAACATCAGCGACCCACAGGACTTTTGCAACCATTGCAGATTCCAGAATGGAAATGGGATTCTGTTGGAATGGATTTCATCACCGGTTTGCCTACCTCTAGTAGGGGAAATGATTCTATTTGGGTCATAGTGGATGGACTTTCCAAAGTAGCTCATTTCTTACCTGTCAAGACCACTTATCAAAGCTCAAAGCTAGTAGAGTTGTATATTGCTAGAATAGTCAGTCTGCACGGAACCCCCAAGAACATTGTGTCGGATCGAGGAACCTAGTTTACCTCAAGGTTTTGGAAGAAAGTCCAAGAAGGGTTAGGAACCAAACTAAATTTCAGCACAGCTTATCACCCGCAGACCGATGGACAAACAGAAAGAGTAAACCAGATACTCGAAGATATGCTAAGAGCATGTGTACTAGAATATGGATCTAAATGGGAAGACTGCCTGCCTTTCGCATAATTCTCATACAACAACAATTATCAGGCCAGTTTGCAAATGGACCCATTTGAGTTTTTGTATGGAAGGAAATGTCGTACCCCCCTGAATTGGTCACAATGAGAGAGTCAGATATTCGGACCAGACATCCTACGATAAGCTGAAGAGAAGGTTCACAAGATTCGTGAACACCTCAAGACCGCTCAATCCCGACAAAAGAGTTATGCTGATAATAGACGTCGAGACCTAGCCTTCAATATCGGAGACTTTGTTTATCTCAAAGTATCACCCTTGAAAGGAATGCAACGTTTTCAACACAAAGGGAAGCTTGCATCCAGATATATCAGACCTTTCAAGATTTTAAGTCGTCGAGGAGAAGTATCGTATCAGATAGAACTTCCTGAAGAGATGCCAGCCATTCATGATGTGTTCCATATCTCGTTACTTCGGAAATGCTTGGAAGTTCTGGAGAAGACCAAAGTGTTCAAGAACATTGATCACAGAGCCATGGAGATCAACTGGATTTAAATTATCGATAAGTACCCATTCGTATTTTGGAGGAAGATTTTAGAACCACCCAGACCAGAAGTATCAAGTTTCTCAAAATCCAGTGGAGCAACTATACTGAATACGAAGCCACGTGGGAACGCGAAGATTACATGAGGACTGAGTTTCCCAATCTCTTTAGTTCCTAGTTTTTCTTGAATCTCGGGACAACATTCTATTTAATGGGGGAAGGTTTGTAACATCTCAAAAATATTAATGAGGATATCAATTTCTAATCAACCAAAATTAGGGTTAACAAAAGCTTTTATTAATAAACAATATCTTAATGCATGTGTGTGTATGAATGTGTATGAATGCTTGCAATGCCAGGTTTGTTTGTTGTAAGTGATGAGAAATGGTTTAAAGATCAAAACCATATCATCTAGGTCAAATCCAAACCAGATCAAAACAAAAGAAAACCAATATATAGAGCATATAAACTAATGGTCATTTTTGCAAAAGTTAGAACTTAGCTCACTTTGAGCATCTCTAGCAAAGGATCTTAATCAGAAACAATTCAATTTCTTTTCTCCCCTTGATAGACCAAGTGACCCTGAACACATTGAAGCTTTCAAACCTTGCAGAAACATTTTCAAATCCAATTGAGAGGCAATTCAAAATTGAATCTATCTTAAGCATCAAGATAGTCATTTTTGGAAACCCCTAAAACCTTCACCACTTGACCAATCCTTGCACCCAGAGACTACTAAGCTTATGACCAGCACACCCACCAAAAATAACTTCAAATTTTGGAAGTTTAGTTCTTGCGGACATTTAATCGAACACCTGGTGATCACAGTATAACTCTACCAACTATCTACTATTTTGATCAACATTGTGACCATCCTTGTGACATCACCGAGCCTCAACGGCGAGCCCTTAACTCTCCCAGTACCAGCCCGTGCAATGGATCTCCTCTCACTCGCCATATTGACCAGTGCACTTTGTACCCGAGCTCACCAATGCCACCCCGACGCGGACACGCTGCCACACGCCGCACCTCCCTCGCCCATGATGTCTAGGAGCTAGCCATGACCTCATCGCCCTTGCCTATGCACGCCTCGACCAACGACCGCCCGCGGAGACGCCAGCGCAGCCGCGCCCATTTAACACTCGACCATGGCGATCGCCGCGCCAGAGCATCGAGCAATCCTGGGCGACCACGTCGCGCCTCGCTCTCTCCTTGCGCCAATAAGTTCGCCGGGACTCCAGCGACCACCCAAACATGCTCGTTTGACCGCGCGAGCATCATGACCACCGTACGCCGTGACAAATGCTGACGGTACCTCCGCAGAGCACGGACGTTCTAGAATGATGGAGACCGCACCTCTCCATGCCACTGTGCACATGACAACCGCCCTGAAGCACCGCGTCGACCTATACCCTTGGCCATGCCGATAGCTTCCTGTAACAACATCGCCGACGAGTCCGAGCCATGCTGATGTGCCCCCTTCGCCGCAGTATAAATAGAGCCCTCCCCCAACCTCCAAACGCAGACCATTCGACTCCCCTCTCTTCCAGCAATATCTCTGACCCGTCCCTGGAGCAAGGCAAGCACCACTTTGCTGGAATTTCGTCGGAGCCCGCCGCTGCACTGGAGGAGAGGAACCAGTGCTAGGAGCCGCCCCCAGAGTTGCGGCGACCACTGGTCAAACCGCCGTCATCGACTCGCTCGTTCGCCAACTTTGCCGGACCTAGCTGGATCCCTAGTAAGCCTCCAACGACCCCTGCCGTAGCGCTAGGGTTCAGTCTCACGCGCCCCATCCGACAAAGACGATGACGCGGGGCCGTCGATCGTACTTTAATCGTGCGGCCCAGATTAGAGGATACCCTTTCGTTTTAACTCAACCGCTGACGTGTGGGACCAGCCCCGGTGCAGCCCGCCGAGCGCGCGTCGCGTAGTTGGGCCAGCCCGTTAGTTTTCCCGCATGTATCCCACACATTCAAACTTAGGTTTTTCTTTTATTTAAAAAATCCTATACTGTAGGTAACTTTGAAAATCAATTTAGGAAGTTTCACTAAACCAAATTGAATGAATCCAATTTTGTTAGAAAGGATTTGAAAATCTCTAATCACTCCTGTTGGATTTAAATAGTTTGAAAAAATAGATCACCCATAGTAAAAATAATAAGACAATATCTTTGACAACTTTAAACATTTTTCTAAAAATAACCACAAATGATTTTGGGTTGATTCCAACTCTCAAAAATCACATTGGCCATGATCTATATGAATATATAAAAATATACAATTTTGCATACAGTAGTCCCGGACTAAAATTAAAGAATGGCTTTATAGTCATTTCTTGTCACATAAATAGTTAAATGGCATTGTTAAACTTTGCAATTTAGGCCAACCACTTTAAATAACCTTCCCAAGTATTGGAATATGTGGTGATGACATGTGTCAATATGATCCCATATTTTAATTCGATAATATTAAATCTTAAGTAGCTTTTCAATGAGTAGAAATTACTTTTCTAAAATATGATAACTAAAATCTTGTCACCGTTTTTCTTGTAGTGATAGAGATGATGCTAGATAATCTAGTGTGACTCTTGGTGTGTTAAATAGAAGTAACTAAGTATTGTTTGGTGATTGTGTACCTCGTATTTATTTATAGACGCTAGTATCAATCCGGGATACGCGGAGGAAGAATACCACGAAGAAGAGGAAGAGAACTTCGACCACCTTAACAACCAAGGCAAGCTATTCTATGCAAGCTAGCTAAGCTAAACCATGCAAGCCTCACCATGCACACTATTATGATACCACCATGATTATATCAATTCCCAGTTTTCCTTGCAAGCTTTATCCTTTCTCCCTTTTTATCAAAGTTACTCCGTAGTTAATTAATTGGTGATTAGTGGAAAAATAGGAAGGATGCCATCAAGAGCATATAACTAGTTAGTGATAGTTACACTTGATTAGGACCCTCAAATAGTGACACCCTCATTGATAGAAGCTAGTGCTAAACTAATCTTGATCACTATAGATGTGAACAAATGATTATGCAAACCTTGGAATGATGAGTCATTCTATTGAAATGTTTTGACATGTGTTATGAAACACAATGAGATGATATTGAATGAACTATGTGCCCTGAATTTGATAAAAGTGATGGTTGGGTTTGGATGCGATACCATTCCAATTTTACCGTACAATCACAATACCCGAGTTTGGGTAGGGCTTAATTGGAAGTTTATGTGTCTTAGTATGGGTTCCCTCGCAGAATGAGGTGAGCTGAGGCTACCTTGTGATTGTGAATGTCCACCTATGCAGTGCCCAGGATGGCAGATGGCCATGGCTGGGAGGCCAAACTCATAGGGGAGGTGCTTATACTAGGGTGTGTAATTGAAAGGTTAGAATTGATTATCCGCATACCTAGTATGATGATTCAGGATTATTCCTGACGAATGTATCGAATATTATGGTGAAAGTGTACCCCCTCTATACAGTGTCAAACTATTCGAATATCCATGTCCGCGGTCATGGACTGTTGGATGGCCATACTATTATGTTGTCAGATGTTTTCAAAATGACCTATGACTTGAAACATGACTTTGACTTGACCCCACAAGATTGTGGACATGAAAACTAGGTTCCCACCTAAGAAATCTAGATAACTAAAGTTAGGTCTTTACTACCAAGTATCGCTGAAATAAAATTGGCTTATTGCAAACAAACCTAGAGCTTAGGATTCCTACTAGAGTGGTAGTACTGCATTAGTGTTAGTTTGCGAGTACTTTAAAAATTACTCATGGCTTTATCCCTAGATATTCCCATGGCCAGAGTATGAAGGAGACTACGAGGAGGATGGACAGCAGGACGCCTTCGATAACTAGGATCATCTCCCATCGTCAGCATTGCCTGTGACCTTGAAGATGGAGCCCCTATTACGCTATTATTTCCGCTGCTTTGATTTGTAATCAGACTTGATCATGAGATCAAATATTTGTAAGACTATTATGGTTTGTACTAGATGAGTTACTGTGATATCAATTCTATTATGTCTCGCAAAAATGGTAATCCTAGGATTGCGATGTACGGTATAACAAGCATCTAGGATTAAAAATCCGGGTGTTTACAATTATGATATCTGAAACACTATTTGATTGCAACATGATAAAGTATAATTTAGTCGAAAACACATTCTCATTTTGGATGTGCATCTATGAATGATGGTGACGCTAGGCATATCCATCACCTGGTATCTTGGGAACTAAAGTTATACAAACATTCGTCTTGATGAACTATATAGTTCATTCATGAAAGTTTCCATGATATGATGAACATGAGGTATAGGTAAAATGTTTACTATACTAATAAATCACTTAAATCAGAATTCAGAAGAACACGAATCATGTGATGATGGTGATCCACTTCAAAGTGTAAGGTTGAAGGGTATTAGTGTTTGACTAATTAATACACTTGAACCAAATACCATATGATTGGTGCCACTGTTGATAATGGGTGAATCTTCTGAAAAAGAGGAAAACATTGAAATAGAATCCATAAATATAATTGGCAAAAATTAATGAAGTGGAATTATCTAGCTAAGGTATATACAAGATATACATGTTATGAATGTATATTCTTTACTTGTTAAAACCAATGTAATTCTTCAGTATTATATACTTGATTGGTTGGTATGAAATGTCATACAAAGAAACTCAATATAATAAATACGATGGTTTGAGTAACTAGCAAGAGAATATGATAATGATGTTTATCGATAAACAAATAAGATGTTATTGTGATTGTCATCTGCATCAAGGACCAAGTCATTAAGATTTATTATGATAATTATTATCTGGTTCCAGTATTGTGTGAACAAACTATATTCAAATAATTACTCACTACAAGAAATTTTTGCTTCCGCAATGACTTGTCCCGACGGTCGTCGTAGAAGGAGCGTCTTCCGCGACGAATTTCTCGGCTCGACCGTGGCGGATGGAAAACTTTTTTTTTCGGTTTTGTGCCCCTCTACTATAGAAAAACCACTAAAAACATGGACGAGCTCGACGGGCGCATGGAAGAAGAAAGATTTTCGGTTCCTCGCGTGATGTTGACTCGCCGAAGTCTTTTTAGACGTGTGGGTTCCGGACGTTACTGACTCTAGCGGACCATAATTTTCGGTCGCGCCTCCCTGATTTGAACTCGATAACGTTGTTCAATGCCTCTTCTAGGCTGTTGGGTCCCACATGTCTGCCTCTCATTAGAAGAATCGTGTGTATGATGGAATTTTTTCCTTCCCTATTCTGAACATGATAGCGTTATTCGATGCATCTGCCATTTAATTAGGCTGCTAGGTCCTACGTGTCATCCTCACACTCAAAGAAACGTGTGCATGATAGATTTTTTCCTTGGATCGTGCCTCTCTAATTTGATCTCGATAACGTTGCTCGATCTATCTACCGTTTAGTCACACTACTGGGTCCCCATGTCAGCCTCTCATTAAAAGAATCGTGTGTATGATAGAATTTTTTCCTTCGCTTGTGCTACCCTGTTCCAAACTTGATAGCACTGCTAGATGCATCTACCGTTTAATCACGTAGCTGGGCCCCACATGCCATCCTCTCATTAGAAGAAACGTGTGTATGATGTATTTTTTCTTCTCTAGCGCTACCCTATTCAGAACAACATAACATAGATCGTTGCATCAACCGTTTATTCAAGCTGGTGAGTCCCTCATGTTAGCCTCATATTAGAAGAATCGTGTGTATGATGTAAATTTTTTTTGTAGTGCTACCATGTTCTGAACTACATAGTGTTGCTCGACGAATCTTCCGTTTGGTCATGTTACTTGGTCCCATATGTTAGCCTCTCATTAGAACAAACGTGTGCATGCTAGACTTTTTTCTTCGCTCGCGCCTCTTTGTTTCGAACTTGGAAACATTGCTCGATGCATCAGCCATTTTTACAGGCTAGTGGGTCCCCCATGCCAGTCTTAATTACAAGAAACGTGTGCATAGCGGACTTTTTTCTCGCTCACTCCTCCCTGTTTCGAACTTGGCAATGTTTTTCGATGCATCAACCATTTATACAGACTGGTGAGTCCCCCATGTCAGCCTCTCATTAGAAGAAACGTGTGCATATGATGACGCTACGTCAACGTGGAGCGCTTCGTCGAGAAACCCCAAGAGCAAGGTGTGAAGCGGCACAACAACAAGTTTTCCCTCAGTTAAGAAACCAAGGTTATCGAACTAGTAGGAGGAAGGAAGCATCTCCAAGGTGTTGCAAGCAACTTGGAAACCTGCACAACATAAACTCAAGACTTTGCCCCAACGAACAATGAGGTTGTCAATCTCACCGGTTGCTGTAACAATGGACTAACTGTATGGTGTGGAAGGTGATGATGGTTTGCAGCAAGTAAACAGTAACAGTGGAAGATGTATCAATGGTAAAGATTTGACCGGGGTCCATAGTTCACTAGAGGTGCTCTCCTTAGATAAACAAACATGGCATGCTGGGTAAACAAATTACAACAGGGTAATTGACAGGACTGAGCAAGGCATAACAATGCAATACTAGACACAAAGATCCTATGAGATTCTATTGGGCAATACAACAAGATAAATAGACTGCCATCCAACTTCATCTATTACTAGAAGTACACCTTTAGGTTATCATCCGAACCCCCTCCAGTATTAAGTTGCAAGCAACAGACAACTGCTTTAAGCAAAGTGTGTGAGGTAAACAATCCACTTGTTCCATGAACAAGAGACCGTTGTTTTCTCCCTAGTGGCAACAACACATCTACAACCGAAGAGATTTCTGTCACTTCCCTTGGAAACTTGAGGCATGAACCCACTATCGAGCATAAATACCCCCTCTTGGAGTCACTAGCAACTACTTAGCCAAGATAGCTACTAACAACGGAGAGCATGCAAGATCACAAACAACACAGATATGATAGAATCAAATAGACAAAACCATTAATCAATCTGACATAGTAATCTCAATATCCATCAGATCCCCGCAAATACAACATGCATGATTACAAATAGATTAGATCTTGATCATGAACAGAGCTCACAAGATCTATACATGAAAGCACGAGGAGGAGATACAACCATCTAGCTACTACATGGACCCGTAGTCCAATGTGGAACTACTCACGCTTCATATTCGTGACTCTCATACGAACCTAACGGTGCCCTCCATTCGGCCTCGACTCCGGCGAGTCCTCCTGGTAAGAATATACCGCCCCTTTCCCTCTCTTGGATGCTCACATATTCGTGACTCTCATACGAACCTAACGGTGCCCTCCATTCGTCTTAGCATGCCATAAATCTTCGCCCCCGTCGACGAGCAGACGAGCCCGAGGCGCAGGTCAACTCCGGCGAGCGATTGCCGTCACCACCGTGCGCCCCTCGACGAGCTACCACCACCTTGAGCATCACCACGACCCCGCGAACCCGGTGAGCCCCTCCGTTCCTCTCCTCGCTTCCTAGATTCACCGAACCACCGCCACCAGACACGCCGCCGCCGCCAGCGCCGCCAACCTTTAGTCAAACACGCAGCAGCCATCCGATCCAGATCCGAGGCACGCGATAGATTCACTTAAAACAAAGGGGTATGCGATTTGATCCATGCGATTCAGTTAGATCCAACGCTTCACAGAACGCGATCCACGCGAATCATTTTCATCGAATCAGAACAGTCCACGTGGCCCTGTCTGTTTATAAAAACCAGGATTTGTTCTATTAGTTGATCAATTTTGTAAAATCCATAACTTTCAAACCACACGTCCAAATTTTGCAAATTTTGTATCAATGGATTCAGCAAAACAAGTACTTTCTGACCATGCACTTTGTTTAGTAAATTGCTTCTGTTAAATTGGTTGTATTTGCAGAAACTTGTGTAGGCATATTTAGAATATAAAATTTGTTCTAAAATGATTTTTGAGATAAAACCTTTGGCAAATGGTTTGTTTTGAACCTACTGACCATAGAAATCAATTGGTGGTTTCAAAATCATATTTTGTGAAGCAAAAGAATAAATCTTTGATTAACCCATTTCTAGTCAAATAAAAATAATGCTTATGTGTTAAAAATGCTTTTGGAAGAAAACCTTTGGGAAATGTTTTGATTTAAACTCTCAGACCCTAAACACAAAGTTTTATGATTTAAAAATATATTTTGATGAACCCTATAGATTGTTACCTTATTAAAAGCATTTCTCAACCACATAAAATAATGCTTTGGTTTAAAAATGGTTTATAGGTAAAATCTTTTGCAAATAGTTTTGCCACTTTATAAAATGACCAATAAGTGTTTTAAAATGTTTATAACCTATTATAAACCACTTTTGTAAATAAAACAAAGTTTGACATGCTTGCATGCATTGTTTTGTTTCTATTATTTTATGTGATGTTGCTTGAATGGTAGATTGAAATATCGCTTGCTTGATTGAATTGTAGTGACATTTGAAGAGTGTGAATATTGCAAGACAAGGAGTTAACTTATATTCTCTACCAAAAAGGCAAGTGATGCTTCATACTTTTGTCCCATTATTTTCACTATGCATTAGTGATATTTCTAAGTAGGACTTGCATGGAATTTTGCTTAGTGTAAACTATGCCATGGGACATCCTAGTAGATGAAACCTTAGTAGAATTTCCTAAGTTAAGATTCCTACTACTATCATGCTTAGCTTAGCTAGTAGAAAACAAGGGTGGATTATATTCATGCTATGGAATATTTCTAAGTCAAGGACTTTTATTTTTGTTTAATAAAACAACTAAGTGAATGAATCACCTGGGTGGAATGGAAGGAATGGTTTGTGTTGAGTGGTTCACAAGGCCCGTTTCTATGGTTTACCTTGTGTATCTCACTTGTGGATGGCCACCCAGGAACAAAGAGATTTGAGATGTCAAATGTTGAGAAGCTTCAAGTGCAGCCACTTGGCATTATGGGCTCTACCTGGATCATATAGGTTGCAATAACTTAGCCAAATAGATAGTTGGTGGTAGGGGTTTGATAGGTTGGAGAGCGTCCATTCTGGTCTAAGGGAAGGCTTCTGAAAGATCTTGTCTTGGTGAAACCAAGTCTTGTGGGGAAAGTGCACCACCTCTTCAGAGTGAAAAATCTAAGTACTTAGCCATGTCCCTGGTAAAGGACAATTTGAGCATAAAGACATGGAAGCTATCAAGAATCTCCTCATCCAAATTTCTAAGTTAAAAACTTGTGGTTGAACAAGGGTTGAAGGATCACCAATTTCTATTGGGAGATGCCTTGGGTGATTTTGTCAAGCAAAAACTTAGTGTTTTTCAAATGATAAGGAAAATCTATTTTGAGCAAAGCAAGCCTAAGCTCCACTTAGCCAAATGCATATAGATGATAGACTCCACTATACTACCATAGTTTCACTTGCCAATACAATTCAAATGTATTGACCCTTGTGGCTGTAACTTATTCTGTTGCAGGTTTGTTTGATATTAGTGAAGTGTGTTGAAATAGGATTACAAGTCTACAACCAACATGTTTGCCTGTGGCACTTTGAAGATGAAGGACCCCATGCTATTGTTATATTCTGCTGCATTGTAATGAGATAGCAAAATGAGCTATATAAGATGTAATAAATTATTTTATTCCTGGTTATAAAGTTGTATTATGACCTTTGTTTCTTGATATTACATCTTAACTGTGGATGCTAGCTATTGATCCAGGGACTAGCATTGTAAACACAGGGATCTCTACCTTATTAAAGGTTGGGAACCTTACAATGATCATAGAGGATAATGGTGACTTGTCATAGTCATAACATGGTGTAAGCATGTTCCAAGTCAACCCAAGCAAAACATGAAAGGAGAATACCACACTACTATGCTTTTGCATGCTAAAACAACGCATAATTTCTTCAAGGCACACTAAGCAATCCCAATTGTTTGGAACAAGACATGCTACAGCAATAATTACTAAGCATAATGCAAAAACAACACCTAGCATGTCATGCTAAAGTCTTAGTCACAGTCAATGCAAGCTCCTCTTGCACTTCAAGCAAGAACTTACTACTCCTTTCCAAACACCAAGCAAACTTATTTGCAAAACAACACAGAGAGAGCGGGGGTCCAAACTACTAAAGAAAACTAAACAAACTAAGCAAAGCAAACGAAAACTAAGAGGCTCCAAGAACAACAACTGTGCATGAAACAATAAAAGTGAAGTGTCTAGACATACCTGAGCTTTTTATTGATGAAGAAGGGGATGCCTTGGACATCCCCAAGCTTTGACGCTTGTCCCTCTTGGATATTTCTTGGGGTGACACCATGGTGGAATCCCCAAGCTTGAGCTTTTGTCCATTCTTCATCTAATTGCATCACTCTCTCTCTGCACCTGAAATTTTCCCTTCATACAAAACTTCACACAATCTTCATTAGCAACATTAGCTTATTCAAAAGATATTAGACCACTGGCAAAGCTTTGGAACAGCAAGGATTTTCACTGAAAATACAATATACTGTAGTAACCCCTTCAAATAAACTCAATTTACCTGAAGAGAGCTAAAAAAGGAATCAATAAGAAGCAAATGCAAATAATGGCAGAAATCTGTCAGAACAGAACAGACCAGCAGGTAGAAACGAATTTTTTCGCACATCTTCTGTTGCTCAAATCAAAAAGTGTTGAACTAACGAAAGTTATCCAACATACTGGGGGATTTATTCGTAAATTTTGAGCTCAATCCGAGTTACAGAGACTCCTCACGAATTTTTTTGGTGGAGGACAGAAATCTGTTTCGGGACAGCAACTCCCAAAATCTAACTTTCCTCTTATTAGAGGTCATTCTTGGCACAAAAAGTAAATAAAAAGGATAAGGAGAGGTCATTACTAAAGTAATAACTTCCAAGACTCAAGGAAACTCTTGGGTTATCTCCCAACAGGTACTTTTCTTTAACGCCTTTAAGTTAGGCACAAGAAGCTTAAAAAAATGCTCTCATAAGAAATATGAATTGAAGTCAAAGAGAGCATCAAGAAGCAAATTTAAAACACATTTAAGTCTAACCTACTTCATATGCATAGGAATCTTGCATTCAAATAAATTCACAAAGAACAAAGTGATAGGCATAGGAAGATCAAACAAGAGTAACTTCAAAACTTTCAGCACATAGAGAGGTGTTTCAGTACCATGAAAACTTCTACAACCATATTTTCCTCTCTCATAATAATTTTCAGTAGCCTCATGAATAAACTCAACAATATAAATATCACATAAAGCAGGCTTTTCATGAGCTACAAACACATAATTTCTATCAAGCTCAAAAATAGTGGGATTAAAACCTTCATAGGTTTTACCCAGAGTAGATATTTCAGAATGATCCACAGGAACATAACATTCATCCTGCTTTGGTAAGCATGGGGGACAATCAAATAATGTAAGGGATAAAGAGATACTCTCATTAGAAGGTAGACATGGGTAGATCCATTCTTCCTCCTTTTGTTCATCACTCTCCTCCTCTTTTTCATCTAATGAGCTTCTAGTTTCAATAATTTCTTCTTCCATAGGCTCCTGCAAGGCATTAGTCTCTTCCATTTGTGGAAAACACTTATTAAAATATTCAAGAATAAAGCCATTATCTTCCTTGTAATTATCAAAGCAAAATTTAAGTATCTCATAAACCTCACATTCATAAGGTGCATCATCAGTATTTTCAAGCAAACTAGCAAGTTCAAATGCAGCCTTGAAAGCAATAAATTTTTCAATTTGTTCCACATCATAAAAGTCTTAATTTCCTTTAACATAAGAAGATATGGTAACATTATCATTATACTCATATTGAAAAGACAGGTGTTTATACCTCCTACAGCAACAAGACTTATCAAAGCACTAAGTAACATTATAAGTAGAGTACACGTCTCTAGCAATAGTATTCAACTTATAAATTTGTTCCCATAAGTGTTTCCCTTTTTGTGACAAACGGTGTTCCTTATAATAATACTTTTGTTCTTCCGTGAACCCACCATTCCAATAAGAACTAGTTTCGAAGAAACCATCCATTGATAGAAAGCATGGCCAAGCAAGGCAACAATAGACTAGCAACTACAGCAAGAACTAATTTTTTTGTGTTTTTGAATAAAGTAAGCAAACCAAACTAGACTATTTTTTGTTTTTTTTTTGAAAAGAGGCAAACAAAACCAAACAAAATAAACAAAGCAAACTAAAAACAAAGTAAAGAGAAAGGAAGTGAAGGACTCCCCTAGTGAAGACGTCCTTAGCCTCCTCGGCAACGGCGCCAGAAATTAACTTGATGTCGCCCAATACTTGTCGTGGAACGCTTTGTTGGAAACCCAAAGAGCAAGGTATGAAGCAGCACATTAGCAAGTTTCCCTCAGTAAGAAACCGAGGTTATCGAAGCAGTAGGAGGAAGGAAACGTCACATAGGTGTTGCTGGCAACATGGAGACCTGCACAACACAAACTCAAGACTTTGCCCCAACGAATCAGTGAGGTTGTCAAGCTCACCGGTTTGCTATAACAAAGGATTAAACGTATGGTGTGGAAGGTAATGGTTTGCAGCAAGTAAACAAGTAACAATGGAAGATGTATCAATGGTAAAGATTGGACCGGGGTACATAGTTCACTAGAGGTGCTCTCCTTAGATAAACAACATGGCATGAAGGGTAAACAAATTACAGCGGGGCAATTAACAGGAACTGAGCAAGGCATAACAATGCAATTACTAGCTAGAAAGATCCTATGAAGTTGATTGGGAAATACAACAATATAGATAGACCGTAATCCAACTGCATCTATGCTAGAAGTCCACCTTCAGGTTATCATCCGAACCCCCTCCAGTATTAAGTTGCAAGCAACAAACAACTGCTTTAAGCAAAGTGTGTAAGGTAAACAATCCACATGTTCTATGAATAAGAGACCGTTGTTTTCTCCCTAGTAGCAACAAAACATCTACAACCGAAGAGATTTCTATCACTTCCCTTGGAAACTAGAGGAATGAACCCACTATCGAGCATAAATACTCCCTCTTGGAGTCACTAGCAACTACTTGGCCAAGATAACCACTAGCAACGGAGATCATGCAAGATCACAAACAACACAGACATGATAGAATCATAAAGATAAAAGCATTAATCAAACCAACATAATAATCTCAATATCCATCGGATCCCCGCAAACAACATGCATGATTACAAATAGATTAGATCTTGATCATGAACGGAGCTCACAAGATCTATACATGAAAGCACAAAGGAGGAGATACAACCATCTAGCTACTACATGGACACATAGTCCAAGGTGGAACTACTCACAAATCATACCGGAGAGAAGGCCTCCGGGATGATCTCCCCTCCGGCATGGTGCCGGGAAGAACTTCAGATCCCCCCGATCTAGGGACGATGGTGGCGGCGGCTACAGATGGTTTCATGGATTTCTGATTGGGTACCGAGAGTTTCTGTATTAGGGGATTCTTATAGGCAAAGGGGCGATTCCGGGAGGCGACCAGGATTACCAAACCCTACCCAGGCGCGGGTCCACCTGACCCCGCGCCTGGGGTGGGTCTGGCCCCTTGGCCAGCCTCTCCGACTCTCCTCTGGACTTCTTGTTCCCCACGGAAAGTTATTGACTTTGATGTTCGTCCCGTCCAATTCCAAGAATATTTCTTTACTAACTTTTCTGAAACCAAAAACAACAGAAAACAGGCATCTGGCACTGTTGCAACTTGTTAATAGGTTAGTACCAGAAAACATGTAAAAACACCTCAAAGTGTAGACAAGTAAAGCAAAGTAGATACTAAACAAGCATGGAGCATCAAAAATTATAGATACGTTTCCAATGTATCAGGCAACTATGTTCTCTTAATGGTGCCTAGAGGTAGAACGTGGAGACTCAATATAATGGTGTTAGAAAGGCCCTTCATAAAGGGAAGCAGGGATTTCAAGTTTCAAAAAGAGCTTCCAAAAATTATGGTACTTGTTAGCTTTCAGCCCTCATTGCCCCTATCATAAGCATCTTGAAGTGATTAAGGTTAGAGTGAACAAAGATGGAGTACATGCTTGACAAAGTATAAGTTGGCAATCTCATGTCCCTTGAATACGAGGGCCACACCTTATGTACTCAACTTCAGTCACCTGTAAGTTCTTGTCATAGTAAGTACATGTATATCATAGGGAATCGACAACGGGGTACCCCTTGCACATGGTACAAGAGTTATCCCATAACCAAAATGACAGGGCAAGCACACAATGAGCATCTCAGCGATCTTTTTATTTACTATGTGCATAGCTTTTTATTGAGGATGCTTCACAGAATGCTCATTATGGTGATGCTGCAAGTTTCCACCATGATTAGGCATGGCTTAGGCTAGCGGGCCAGGCGTTTCTCTAACACAAAATACATAACTCCATGGACTTACAAGCTTCCTCTTTATGTCACACCGGCGACATCCATAGACAGAAGAGCATGATATCAACCGTGTACAAAGTACAAGTGCAATGTTGAAAACGCTCCCCGTGACAGCATGGTTCTGCTAATTCTAACGTATAAGTGCAAGCATATACAACATAGATGACACAATATTTCAAGTTTATTAGGGGCAAGGAATATAAAGTGTGCCATCAAGTTTGTGAGGGATTTAATCACTAAGTTTTCACATAACAAAATACTTTTTAATTGGAAGATAGCTGAAAACAAGAATATACTTGGAATGGTGTAACACACCATGCATAGGAATTTATAGTGGACACTTTGGAATAACTTGGTTTCTTGGGATTTGGAAGCATGACTAGAGCTTACTCATACAAGTGGAGGCTAGCAAAAGACTGGGAGCAACCAACTAAGGGAGCAATAATGGCCATAATCATGCAGAGCGACAAAACATTACTAATCAAAGCATAGGTGGTACTACAAGTCAAGGACTAAATGATCATAGAGGCTATGGTGACTTGTTCATAGTCATAACATGGTGTGAGCATGTGCCAAGTCAACCCAAACAAAGCATCAGAGGAGGATATCACAATACTATGCTTTTGTATGCTAAAATAAAGCACGATTATTTTAAGGCACACTAAGCAATCCCAATTGTTTGGAACAAGACATGCTACAGCAATAATCACTAAGCATAAGGTCAAACCAACACCTAGCATGTCATGCTAAAGTCTAAGTCACAGTCAAGGCCAACTCCTCTTGCACATTCAAGCAAGAACTTTCTACTCCTTTCCAACACCAATCAACTTATTTAAAACAACACAGCGAGAACGGGGGTCCGAACTACTTTATTCAAGCAAACTAAACAAAATAAGCAAACCAAAATAAAACTAAGACGCTCCAAGAATAACACAATAGTGCATGAAACAATAAAAACTAAGTGTCTAGAAAGACCTGAGCTTTTTATTGATGAAGAAGGGGATGCCTTGGGCATCCCCAAGATTTGACGCGTGTACCTCTTGGATATTTCTTGGGGTGACACCGGGGTGGCATCCCCAATCTTGAGCTTTTGTCCATTCTTCATCTCATTACATCATTCTTTCTCTACACCTGAATTTTTTTCCTTCATACAGAACTTCACACATTAGCAACATTAGTGTATTCAAAAGATAATATCTTTGGGTTTAGCTTTAGAACAGCAAAAATTTTCACTAAAAACACAATATACTATAGCAACTCCTTCAAAAAGTTCAATTTCCCCAAAAATAACCCAAAAAGGAATCAATAAGCAAATGCAAATAATGGCAGAAATCTGTCAAAACAGACCAGCAGGTAGAAAACGATTTTTTCGAAAATCTTATGTTGCTCAAATCAAAATCTGTTGAGCTAACGAAAGTTAGCTAACATACTGGGGGATTTATTCATAAATTTTCATCTCAATCCGACTTACAGAGACTCCTCACAAGTTTTTATGGTGGATGACAGAAATATGTTTCGGGACAGCAACTCCCCAAATCTTACTTCCCTCTCATTAGAGGTCATTCTTGGCACAAAAAGCAAACAAAAAGAATAAGGAGAGGTCATTACAGTAGTAATAACTTCCAAGACTCAAGTAAACTCTTGGGTTATCTCCCAACAAGTACTTTTCTTTAACGCCTTTAAGTTAGGCTTGATAGTTTGAGAAGATGCTCACATAAGAAATATGAATTGAAGTAAAAGAGAGCATCAAGAAGCAAATTCAAAACACATTTAAGTCTAACCCACTTCCTATGCATAGGAATCTTATAAGAAAATAAATCAAAGCAACACATAGTAACAAGAATGGGTAGATACAACAAGAGCAAATTCAAAACTTTCAACACATAGAGAGGTGTTTCAGTACCATGAAAACTTCTACAACCATATTTTACTCTCTCATAATAATTTCCAGTAGCCTCTTGAATAAACTCAACAATATAACGATCACATAAAGCATGCTTTTCATGATCTACGAACACATAATCTCTATCAAGCTCAAAAATAGTGGTATTAAAACCTCCACAGGTTTTACCCAAAGTAGAAATTTCAAAAGTATCCATAGGAACATAACATTCATCCTCCTTTGGTAAGTATGGGGGACAATCAAACAATATAAGAGGTAAAGAGTTACTCTCATTAGAAGGTAGGCATGGGTAGATCCATTCTTCCTTCTTTTGTTCATCACTTTCCTCCTCTTTTTCATCTAATGAGCTTCCAGTTTCAACAATTTCTTCTTCCATAGGCTCCTGCAAGGCATTAGTCTCTTCCATTTGTGAAAAGCATCTATTAAAATATTCAAGAATATAGCCATTTTCTTCCTTTTAATTATCAAAGCAAAATTTAAGTATCTCAAAAACCTCATATTCATAAGGTGCATCATCAGTATTTTCAAGCAAACTGGCAAGTTCAAATGCACCCTTAAAGGCAATAATTTTTTCAATTTGTTCCACATCATAAAAGTCATAATTTCCTTTAAAATAAGAGGATATGTGTAACATCCCAAAAATACTAAACTTGGATCATCAAATTCTAATCCTCACATTTAGGGTTAACAAAAACTTTTCTAAATAAAATTATGAATGCATGCATATGTGTATGCATTGATTTTGAATTCTTTTAAACCCACCTTGTTTGTTTGTTTCATTGCTTGTAAAATGTTTCTTAGGTGAAATAAACATCATCTAAAACATTTCCCACACTTTTCTTAAAGACAAGTAAATCAAAACACATATATGAAGTGAATGGTCACTTTGACCAATTTAACTCCCATGCCTACTTTGGATGTCTCAAACTTTCAAAACCTAACAAAAACTTTTCTGGATCTTTGCACCCCTTGAATGTACTCATAACTAGGTATCAAGGCCCACTTTGTGATCATCCAGAAACTTTCAAATGCATAGTTTAAATGACAATTCAAAATTGAATCTTTATCATATGGGAAGATCCCACTTTTTCAAAAACCACTCAAACAAGCTCAACTTTCAAAACCCAAGCATCTGCAGACTCACCAGCACCAATCTAGCAAACCCACCAAAATTCATTTCAAAATTCAAAACTTGATTTCATGCGGCCATTTCATCAAACAGGTTGCAGACACAAATCAAACAAACATCAAACACTATTGTGAGCAGTGATTCTTGCCTAACTGGTTCCCCATTTAGCTCACACACAACTCAGTAGATCATCTAGGAAGATTAGCCAGGCACTAGCACCACTATGAGCTTGCCATTGTCATCAATGGTGAATAGCCGAGCACCCCCTTGTCACCCCATTGTGGACAGCAGGCTAGAGGAAGAACTAGCCGTGCCAACCTTGTCTGGGAGACAGCCCACCGTCCACCGCCACTCCCTGTCCCAGCCGCGAGCGTTGCCAAGCCCTGTACCACGCGCACAAGCCGCGCCCAGACCATGCCGAGCATGCGCCAGAGCGCCACCCTCGACCAGCGTCCACAGACCGCGCGCCGCCCTCACCGCGTGCACACACGATCACCACCGACCCAGGAGACCGCCAGACATCCCCGTTTGCCGCCCCGTTCCATACAGCCACCACCCGCCGTCGAAGACGCCGCCTCTGCCGCACAGAGCACCGCCCGTTCCAGACCAAGCCGCACCGCCCCATGCCTCGAGACCATGTCGTTGAGCATCGCCAGGAGACACCGCACCGTCCCCTACCCTTGCCCATGCCTTTAGCCGCCTGTAACCTCGCCCCCGACAAGCTCACCGTGCGCCCCGACGGTCCCCTCGCTCGACTATAAATAGAGGCCACCCCCGCACGATTCTTCACACCATCTCACTCCCCTCTCCTCACTGATCGTGCCACACCGTTCTCAGAGCAAGGCGAGCACCACCTCGCCGGAATTTCACCGGAGCCCGCCGCCTCTGGAGAAGAAGGGAGCCAGCGATTGGAGCCGCCCCAGGAGAAGCCACCGGTACCAGGAGATTCGCCGTCGTCGACTTCGTCGTTCGCCCGCCTCGCCGACCCTCGCCCGTACCCCGGTGAGCCCCCAGCACCCCTCACTGGCCGCGCTTGGTTTCGTTCTCGCCGGAGTTGTCTCGCGTCGACGATGACCCTCAGCCGTTGGATTAGAACTAGATCGAACGATCCACGTTGCCCCATACCGCTTCGCCCAGCCCCGTGTCACTGACGAGTGGGGACACCCACTTAAGCAGCCCGCGGGAGCACTGCGCTTAGCAGGCCGGCCCAGTACTTTTTCCCGCGCAGCCCAGCGATTCAAATTAAACCTTTTTCTTTTTAAATTCAATCACGCTTCTGTACCCAACTTCAAAAATCACCCCAGATCGATTCAATGCATCAAATTGGATGAAACTAATTTTGTTGGAAAGGTATGTGAATGCTGAATCCAAGCCCGTTGGATTCAAGTCATTTGGATCTGTAGATCACCCATAGTAAAAATAACAAGGCAGAAGCTTTTCTGCATTCAAATATTTTTCAAATTTAAACCATAAAAGCTTTTGAGTTGATTCCATCTCTCAAAAATCACATTTAACCATACCTTTCAGAATATGTAAAAATATATAGGTTTACTTGCAGAAATAATGTTCAAATAATAAAAGAATGCTACATAAGCATTTCTAGCCACTTTAATTAATTAAAATAAAAGGGTAAAACCTTATTAAATTGTGACACCACTTTAAATCACATTCCCATGGACTACAATATGTGGTGATGGCATGTGTCAACAAGATCCTATATTTGGTTTGAAGAATATTAAATCTTAAGTAGTTTTTCAATGAGTAGAAATTACTTTTCTAAAAATAAAAAGAATCAAATCAAGCCTTAACCTTGTAAGGTTAGAGATGATGTTAGATCATCTATAAGACCCTTGTGTGTGATGATTGCAAGTAGTTAAGTATTGTTTGGTGATTGTGTACCTCGTATTTATTCATAGACGCTAGTACCAACCAAGGCTACGAGGAGGAAGGAAGATACTACGAAGAAGAAGCCGAGGAGAACTTCAACCACTGCTCTGCACAAGGCAAGCTAAAACTTGCAAGACACTCTACTTTAGCAAGCTTATATTGACATTGATGCAAGCTAACACTTGCAAGATATCCTACTGATGCAACAAACCCCTACTTGTTACTATGCCTTAAGCATATGTGATCATACCCATTTGATAAACCAATCCTAGTTTTATGTGCAAGCTTCTCACTTTATTTTTTCTTTATGAAAACTTACTTAGAGTGTACTTAAGTGACTAGTATATTTTGGAAAGATGCTGAAGGTTGCATAAAGAGCATAAAATTTGGCCTAAGCTAGAAACCTTGATATCAGCCTAAGATATAAGGTTGGACTTAGTGAAACTCCACTAGTTACTACCCCTCATTAGTACTAACCCCACCTGTAGATGCTAGTGCTAAGCATAAACTTGATCAATTTTTAGATGGGAATACTTGGTGGAAAAATGGTTATGAAAACCTTGGAATGATGGATCATTCTATTGAAATGTTTTGGACATGTGTTTCCAAACACTTGATGATTCTGGTGATAAAAACGTTGAGGCATGAGCCTTAGCCCTTTATAAAATTGATGGTTGTCTGGATGCGATACCATTCCAATTTTAGCGTACAACCACAATACCCGAATATTGGGTAGGTCTTGACTGGAAACTTATATACCTTAGTATTAGTTCCCTCACGGCCAAGGTCTGAGCTGAGGCTACCTTGTGAAGATTGTCCACCTGTGCAGTACCCAAGATGACAGCTGGTCATGGTTGGGAGGCCAAACTCACAGGAGAGGTGCTTATACTAGGGCGTGTAATTGAAAGGTTAGGATTGATTATCCGCATACTGAGTATGGTGAATTCAGGATTTGTTCCTGACGGATGTATCGAATGTTGTGGTGAAAGTGTACAATCTCTGCAGAGTGTCAAACTATTCGAATAGCCGCGTCCGCGGTTATGGACAGTTGGAGTGGCCATAATGTTCCCCCGTCAGACTTTTCAAAATGACTTGTGAAATGAATTGAGACTTTGACTTGACCACTTAGGATTTATAAAATTATGACTAGCTTCAGAACCTAGTAGAGATAAATCTGGCTTTTGCAAAACAACCCTAGAGCCTAGTGTCCTATTATCCAAAAAACCCCTTTACTTGTTAGTATTAGTTTGCGATTACTTAAAGAGTACTCATGGCTTTGTCCCTGGCTATTCCCATGGCCAGACTATGAAGAGGAGTACCTGGAAGATGGACCCCAGGAAGGTTACGACAACTAGGATCATCTCCCATCGTCAGCATTGCCTGTGACCCTGAAGATGGAGCTTCGCCTACTCTACCGTTATTATTACGTATTCCGCTGCTTGATGTTGTATTAAGAACTGGATCATGAGATCCCTATTTGTGTAAGAACTTATGTATCGTTTGTAATGGATGAAGTACTATGGTATCCAATTCTGTTATGTCTCGCAAAAATGGTAATCCTGGGATTGCGATGTATGGCATAACAGGCATCTAGGATTGAAAAATCCGGGTGTTGACAAGTTGGTATCAGAGCCATCCTGACCATAGGAGACCCTAGTTAGATTGGACGTTGAACCAAAAACTTAGTTTCAAAACCAAAGAACAAAAATATTTATGAAAACTTATTCTCATTCTTACCTCTTTAATTCTTTAATAAAACTTCATGTTCCTCAAAAACTCTTGCAAAATAGATAAAATTTTGACACACTTGATCACTCTGCTAATCTACTCATCCTCTATTTTTATAGATGGACGTGAAGTACAGCAATTTTTACCAACTTGCGTATGGAGGAGACCTTATCTTTGAGAGGGATCTGGATCAGCTTTCGGAACTTCTGGAGCATCCGCACCCCGAGTTCTTCGGAGCTCAGCTCAATGATCAAGGAGGAGAAGATCTGCAGTGGCTAATTGTTGCAAGTCTCCGAGGAAAGATTGAACCTCCCACTGCGGAGGGAATTCAGTTTACCTTGAGGGAAAACAACTGGCTCGATGGACTTGCCAGAGCAATGCAGGAAGCTCTTTCCCGTCTGTGTGGGCAGAGCATCAATCAGATCAAGGGTACTCGCTTTGAGTGTTGCCCAAGGCGTGATGCAAATGGACAACCATTGGAAGCCCCATACCACCCCGAGCTGAAGACTCAATTGGACCACCTTAGCTTCATGATGTATGATCGTTAGCAGGAATTGGACAACTGCCGTGACTATTGCAACCACAAGTCTGCCATCATCAAGACGAAGGACCAGACCGTCGCCATGCTAGCAAAGGATCGCAAGTCTTGCCGCCGTCAGCTCGACAAGAAGGAGCGCATTATTGCCCGTCTTCGTCATCGCATCTCATCTCTGGAGGAGACCATCCACGAGAGAGACATGCAGTTAGAGGAAAGGGAGAATGCCGGAGAGGATCTTCGTGGAGACCCTTACTCCTATCTCAGCGATGACGACGATTTTCTGGAGGATCAGGACATAGGACTTCTTCACCGATGAGGATGATTTCGCCTTCATCGATGATGCTGAAGATGATGAAGCCACAGACTCCGAGGAGTAGTAGCACTGAGCACTAGCGTAGTGAGTAGTAGTCGGTCCCACTGTATCGTAGTTTCCAGAATGGTTCTTAAAACCATCTGTTTTTCCTTGCTGTGGTGTGCGTTGTATCGAGTGAATGAATGAATGAAAAAGCAAGTTGCTAGAAAAACCTGAGTCAAACTCTAAAAACTTTTCAAAAACCCAAAACCTTAGAAATTTCCCTATTTTCTCATGATCTATATCAATCTTCAGATGCCACGTGGAGGAAGTGGTTTAGCCCCGGACCCGATGTTGCAGATCCTACAAATGTTGACTTCTGACCGCGAAGCTGAAAGAGCGGAACGTCAAGCCAACCTAGCCACTCTACAACAGATAGCCCAGCTAGCCCACAACAACCAAGGCCACGGAAATCAGGACAACCACGGATCTAAGCTCAAGAATTTCCAGAATACCAACCCACCCGTTTTCACCAAGTCAGAAGAACCCCTAGATGCCGATGATTGGCTGCAAACCATGGAAAATAACCTAGAAGTCGCCGGAGTGGAAGCCAACGAGAAAGTCCTGTTCGCCACCCATTATCTAGCCGGAGATGCCAGGGCATGGTGGAATAGTGTTCGTGCAATGACCGGAGGCCAGATGATGACCTGGGAGGAATTCAAGGTCAAGTTCAGCAGAACCCATGTGCCACCAGGTCTGATCAAGAGAATGAGAGACGAGTTCAGAGAGTTGAAGCAAGGAAGGATGACTGTAGTGGAATACCGTGACAAATTTTTGTCATTAGCTAGGTATGCCCCGGACGAGATAGACACCGAAGCCAAGAAGAAAGAAAGATTCCTGAATGGTCTGCATGACGAGATGCAGACAGTGTTAGTCAATATCCCCTTTGTTGATATTGAAGCCCTTGTCGACTCTGCTATCCATATGGAAGGAAAGATCAACCAGGCCAATGAGAACCGCAAGCGTCGCATGATGCATCAACCAGGAACCCATTAGACCCCAAAGTATCGCCCCAACCCATCTCCAGGATTTGCCCCAAGAACCAACAGACCCCCTATGACCCGTCCGACCTACCCCAACCGTGGAAACCCTAGACCCGGAGGAAATCACAACAACCCTGGCAACTCTAGCAATTTCACCCGTGCCCCACCCAAGTTCAACACCAACAATGCTATCGCCAACCCCAACACTGCCCCGAGGACTGGAAGCAATGCTGTGCCTGTCGCAGCCAAGGACAAGTCACAAGTGACCTGTTATGACTGTGGAAATAAAGGCCACTATTCTAACGAGTGCCCCAACAAGAAGAATGCTACAGCCCCCAACGCCAATGTCCCAGCTCAGCAGCAGTGTCGTGTCCAGCCAGGGAGAAGATTTGCCCCAGGGAATTCACTCAACCGCAATGGCCATCTTTTTCTCATGCATGCTGAAGAAGCTCAGGAAGCGCTAGACGTCGTGCTGGGTATGTTTTCTGTTAATTCAGTACTTGCAAGAGTGTTGTTTGACTCTGGTGCATCGCATTCATTTGTCACCGAAGAATTTGCCTGCACTAGTAAAATTCAACCAACCAAATTGAAGCATGTGATGATTGTACAAATTCCCGGATCAACCACCAAGGCTAGGCAAATTTGCAAGGCCGTCCCTATCCGAATCCATGGCATAGATTTTTATGCTAACCTAATAGTACTCGGAACTAAAGGTTTGGAAGTAGTACTAGGAATGGATTGGATGTCCAAACATAAAGGATTGATTGACTGTGCCAAGAAAGCCATCACCATGACCAGTACCACCGAAATATCAGTCGAGCATATATCTGAAACCTTACCTCGCCAATTCAAGTGTAACAAGAGTACAGCCCAACCTACCATTGACCAAGTCCGGATAGTCTGCGAATACCCTGATGTATTTCCAGATGTTTTGCCCGGTATGCCCCCAGATCGGGATATCGAGTTTATCATCGAACTAATCCCCGGAACAGGACCCATAGCCCAGAGACCCTATAGTATGAACCCGTCAGAACTAGAAGAACTGAAGAAGCAACTGGATTCCATGATGGAAATCGGATTGATTCAACCAAGTGCGTCCCCATGGAGATCACCTGTCTTGTTTGTGGACAAGAAGGATGGAGGTAACCGTTTGTGTACGGATTATCGGAAGTTGAACGATGTCACCATCAAGAACAAGTACCCCTTGCCTAAGATAGAAGATTTGTTTGATCAGTTGACCGGTGCCAAAGTGTTTTCTAAGATTGATCTTAGGACTTGCTATCATCAACTCAAAATTCGTGCAGAGGATATTCCAAAGACTGCCTTTACCACCAGATATGGATTGTATGAGTATACAGTCATGTCTTTCGGATTAACCAATGCCCCCGCTTATTTCATGAACCTCATGAATAAGATTTTTATGGACTTCCTGGATAAGTTTGTTGTTGTTTTCATCGATGACATTCTGATTTATTCCAAGTCAGAAGAAGAACATGAGCTACACCTAAGGACCATTCTTGGAACCCTTAGAGAGCATCAGCTGTATGCAAAGTTTAGCAAATGTGAATTCTGGTTACAGGAAGTAGGATTCCTCGGTCACATTGTATCAGCCGGAGGAATTGCCGTTGACCCTGCCAAAGTGAAAGATGTAAAAGATTCGCAAGCCCCAACCACTCAAACCCAAGTTCGTGCTTTTCTCGGATTGGCGGGATATTACTGCAAATTTGTAGAAGGATTCTCTAGTATCGCCAAACCCATGACCCAATTGCTGAAGAAGGACAAGAAGTTTGAATGGACCGACAAATGTGAAGCGAGTTTTCAAGAACTCAAAAGGAGATTGATTTCAGCCCCAATCTTGATCATGCCGGATATCACGAAGCCCTTCGATGTGTATTGTGACGCATCCAAGATTGGTCTCGGATGTGTGCTAATGCAAGAAGGCAAAGTTATATCTTATCTATCGCGACAATTGAAGCAACATGAACAAAATTACCCAACCCATGACCTCGAACTCGCAGCCGTAGTTCTAGCCCTGAAGACATGGAGACATTACCTGATGGGAAACCGTTGTGAGATTTATTCGGATCACAAGAGCCTAAAGTATATATTCACTCAGAAGGAGCTGAATATGAGGCAGAGAAGATGGATTGAGCTAATCAAGGATTACGACCTGGACATTCACTATCACCCTGGTAAAGCCAACGTGGTAGCCGATGCCCTTAGCAGATTGCCGTGCCTCTTGAACTCCATGATTTTGAAGGAGCAACCAAGTTTGCACAAAGAGATGGAAGATTTTCGAATGGAATTAGTAAGTGAAGGATTTTTGGCTAGCATAGAACTTCAGCCCACTTTGATCAGTCAGATTAAAGAAGCGCAGAAGGAAATGCCAGTATCGACGGAATCAAGCGTCGTATCGGTACAAGCAAAGTACCCGGATTCACCGAGGACGAAGAAGGAGTTCTGTGGTACAAAGGACGCCTTTGTGTACCAGCAGATTCGGAGTTTAAAGAAGTTATCTTGAAGGAGGCTCATGATACTCTTTATTCTATCCATCCCGGAGGAACTAAGATGTATCAAGATTTGAAAGAGCAATTTTGGTGGCATAAGATGAAGAGAGAAATCGGAAGCTATATCGCCAAGTGTGATATATGTCAGCGAGTCAAGGCCGGACATCAAAGACCCGCTGGATTGTTGCAACCTTTGCAAATTTCGGAATGGAAATGGGATTCTGTAGGAATGGACTTTATCACTGGACTACCTACTTCTAGTAGGGGAAATGACTCTATTTCGGTCATAGTGGACAGATTGTCCAAAGTCGCCCATTTCTTGCCCGTCAAAACCACCTATCAGAGTTCGAAGCTAGCAGAGTTGTACATCGCTAGAATCGTTAGTTTGCATGGAGTCCCCAAGAACATCGTATCGGATCGAGGAAACTCAGTTTACCTCGAGATTCTGGAAGAAAGTCCAAGAAGGTTTAGGAACCCGCCTAGATTTCAGTACCGCGTATCACCCTCAGACCGATGGACAAACGGAGCGAGTAAATCAAATACTCGAAGATATGCTTAGAGCATGTGTGCTAGAATATGGATCCAAGTGGGAAGACTGTCTGCCGTTTGCAGAATTTTCATACAACAACAGTTACCAAGCCAGTTTGCAAATGGCCCCATTTGAATTCATGTACGGAAGAAAGTGCCGCACCCCTTTGAACTGGTCGGAAGTAGGAGAGAGTCAGATTTTCGGACCCGACATCCTATGAGAAGCAGAAGAGAAGGTTCACAAGATTCGTGAGCACCTCAAGACAGCCCAATCCCGACAGAAGAGTTACACCGACAAGAGACGTCGAGACCTCGCCTTCAGCATAGGAGATTTTGTTTATCTAAAAGTGTCGCCATTGAAGGGAATGCAGCGTTTCCAACTCAAGGAAAAGTTAGCTCCCAGATATATCGGACCTTTCAAAATTCTGAACCGTCGAGGAGAAGTATCGTATCAATTGGAACTACCAGAAGAGATGTCAGCTGTGCACAATGTGTTCCATATCTCGTTACTTCGCAAGTGTCTAGAAGTCCCCGAGAAGACCGAAGTGTTCAAGAATATCGATCACCGGACCATAGAGATCAACGATGACCTAACCTATCCCGAAGTACCCATCCGTATTTTGGAAGAAGCCTTTCGAACTACCAGAACCCGAAGCATCAAGTTTCTCAAGATTCAGTGGAGCAACCACACAGAAGAGGAAGCTACCTGGGAGCGCGAAGATCACATCAGGACGGAGTTTCCAGATCTCTTCAAATCCTAGGTAATCTTTTCGTCCTTTTCAAATCTCGGGACGAGATTTTGTTTAAGGGGGGAAGGTTTGTAACCTCCCAAAAATACTAAACTTGGATCATCAAATTCTAATCCTCACATTTAGGGTTAACAAAAACTTTTCTAAATAAAATTATGAATGCATGCATATGTGTATGCATTGATTTTGAATTCTTTTAAACCCACCTTGTTTGTTTGTTTCATTGCTTGTAAAATGTTTCTTAGGTGAAATAAACATCATCTAAAACATTTCCCAAACTTTTCTTAAAGACAAGTAAATCAAAACACATATATGAAGTGAATGGTCACTTTGACCAATTTAACTCCCATGCCTACTTTGGCTGTCTCAAACTTTCAAAACCTAACAGAAACTTTTCTGGATCTTTGCACCCCTTGAATGTACTCATAACAAGGTATCAAGGCCCACTTTGTGATCATCCAGAAACTTTCAAAAGCATAGTTTAAATGACAATTCAAAATTGAATCTTTATCATATGGGAAGATCCCACTTTTTCAAAAACCACTCAAACAAGCTCAACTTTCAAAACCCAAGGATCTGCAGACTCACCAGCACCAATCTAGCAAACCCACAAAAATTCATTTCAAAATTCAAAACTTGATTTCATGCGGCCATTTCATCAAACAGGTTGCAGACACAAATCAAACAAACATCAAACACTATTGTGAGCAGTGATTCTTGCCTAATTGGTTCCCCATTTAGCTCACACACAACTCAGTAGATCATCTAGGAAGATTAGCCAGGCACTAGCACCACTGTGAGCTTGCCATTGTCATCAATGGTGAATAGCCGAGCACCCCCTTGTCACCCCATTGTGGACAGCAGGCTAGAGGAAGAACTAGCCGTGCCAACCTTGTCTGGGAGACAGCCCACCGTCCATCGCCACTCCCTGTCCCAGCCGCGAGCATTGCCAAGCCTTGGACCACGCGCACAAGCCGCGCCCAGACCATGCCGAGCATGCGCCAGAGCGCCACCCTCGACCAGCGTCCACAGACCGCGCGCCGCCCTCACCGCGTGCACACACGATCACCACCGACCCAGGAGACCGCCAGACATCGCCGTTTGCCTCCCCGTGCCATACAGCCACCGCCCGCCGTCGAAGATGCCGCCTCTGCCGCGCAGAGCACCGCCCGTTCCAGACCAAGCCGCACCGCCCCATGCCTCGAGACCATGTCGTTGAGCATCGCCAGGAGACACCGCACCGTCCCCTACCCTTGCCCATGCCTTTAGCCGCCTGTAACCTCGCCCCCGGCGAGCTCACCGTGCGCCCCGACGGTCCCCTCGCTCGACTATAAATAGAGGCCACCCCCGCACGATTCTTCACACCATCTCACTTCCCTCTCCTCACTAATCGTGCCACACCGTTCTCAGAGCAAGGCGAGCACCACCTCGCCGGAATTTCACCGGAGCCCACCGCCTCTGGAGAAGAAGGGAGCCAGCGATTGGAGCCGCCCCAGGAGAAGCCACCGGTACCAGGAGATTCGCCGTCGTCGACTTCGTCGTTCGCCCGCCTCGCCGACCCTCGCCCATACCCCGGTGAGCCCCCAGCACCCCTCACTGGCCGCGCTAGGTTTCGTTCTCGCGGGAGTTGTCTCGCGTCGACGATGACCCTTAGTCGTTGGATTAGAACTAGATCGAATGATCCACGTTGCCCCATAACGCTTCGCCCAGCCCCGTGTCACTGACGAGTGGGGACACCCACTTAAGTATCCCGAGGGAGCACTGCGCTTAGCAGGCCGGCCCAGTACTTTTTCCCGCGCAGCCCACCGATTCAAATTAAACCTTTTTCTTTTTAAATTCAAACACGCTTCTGTACCCAACTTCAAAAATCACCCCAGATCGATTCAATGCATCAAATTGGATGAAACCAATTTTGTTGGAAAGGCCTGTGAATGCTGAATCCAAGCCCGTTGGATTCAAGTCATTTGGATCTGTAGATCACCCATAGTAAAAATAACAAGGCAGAAGCTTTTCTGCATTCAAACATTTTTCAAATTTAAACCATAAAAGCTTTTGAGTTGATTCCAACTCTCAAAAATCACATTTAACCATACCTTTCAGAATATATAAAAATATATAGATTTACTTGCAGAAATAATGTTCAAATAATAAAAGAATGCTACATAAGCATTTCTAGCCACTTTAATTAATTAAAATAAAAGGGTAAAACCTTATTAAATTGTGACACCACTTTAAATCACATTCCCATGGACTACAATATGTGGTGATGGCATGTGTCAACAGGATCCCATATTTGGTTTGAAGAATATTAAATCTTAAGTAGTTTTTCAATGAGTAGAAATTACTTTTCTAAAAATAAAAAGAATCAAATCAAGACTTAACCTTGTAAGGTTAGAGATGATGTTAGATCATCTATAAGACCCTTGTGTGTGATGATTGCAAGTAGTTAAGTATTGTTTGGTGATTGTGTACCTCGTATTTATTCATAGACGCTAGTACCGACCAAGGCTACGAGGAGGAAGGAGGATACTACGAAGAAGAAGCCGAGGAGAACTTCAACCACTGCTCTGCACAAGGCAAGCTAAAAATTGCAAGACACTCTACTTTAGCAAGCTTATATTGACATTGATGCAAGCTAACACTTGCAAGATATCCTACTGATGCAACAAACCCCTACTTGTTACTATGCCTTAAGCATATGTGATCATACCCATTTGATAAACCAATCCTAGTTTTATGTGCAAGCTTCTCACTTTATTTTTTCTTTATCAAAGCTTACTTAGAGTGTACTTAAGTGACTAGTAGATTTTGGAAAGATGCTGAAGGTTGCATAAAGAGCATAAAATTTGGCCTAAGCTAGAAACCTTGATATCAGCCTAAGATATAAGGTTGGACTTAGTGAAACTCCACTAGTTACTACCCCTCATTAGTACTACCCCCACCTGTAGATGCTAGTGCTAAGCATAAAACTTGATCAATTTTTAGATGGGAATACTTGGTGGAAAAATGGTTATGAAAACCTTGGAATGATGGATCATTCTATTGAAATGTTTTGGACATGTGTTTCCAAACACTTGATGATTCTGGTGATAAAAACATTGAGGCATGAGCCTTATCCCTTTATAAAACTGATGGTTGTCTGGATGCGATACCATTCCAATTTTAGCGTACAACCACAATACCCGAATATTGGGTAGGGCTTGACTGGAAACTTATATACCTTAGTATTAGTTCCCTCACGGCCAAGATCTGAGCTGAGGCTACCTTGTGAAGATTTTCCACCTGTGCAGTACCCAAGATGATAGCTGGTCATGGTTGGGAGGCCAAACTCACAGGAGAGGTGCTTATACTAGGGCGTGTAATTGAAAGGTTAGGATTGATTATCTGCATACTGGGTATGGTGAATTCAGGATTTGTTCCTGACGGATGTATCGAATGTTGTGGTGAAAGTGTACAATCTCTGCAGAGTGTCAAACTATTCGAATAGCCGCGTCCGTGGTTATGGACAGTTGGAGTGGCCATACTGTTCCCCCGTCAGACTTTTCAAAATGACTTGTGAAATGAATTGAGACTTTGACTTGACCACAACAGAGTTGTGACTTGAAATACAAGTTCCCACTTAGGATTTATAAAATTATGACTAGCTTCAGAACCTAGTAGAGATAAATCTGGATTTTGCAAAACAACCCTAGAGCCTAGTGTCCTATTATCCAAAAACCCGCTTTACTTGTTAGTATTAGTTTGCGAGTACTTAAAGAGTACTCATGGCTTTGTCCCTGGCTATTCCCATGCCCAGACTATGAAGAGGAGTACCTGGAAGATGGACCCCAGGAACGTTACGACAACTAGGATCATCTCCCATCGTCAGCATTGCCTGTGACCCCGAAGATGGAGCTTCGCCTACGCTACCGTTATTATTACGTACTCCGCTGCTTGATGTTGTATTAAGAACTGGATCATGAGATCCCTATTTGTGTAAGAACTTATGTATCGTTTGTAATGGATGAAGTACTATGGTATCCAATTCTGTTATGTCTCGCAAAAATGGTAATCCTGGGATTGCGATGTATGGCATAACAGGCATCTAGGATTGAAAAATCTAGGTGTTGACAATATGGTAACATTATCATTATACTCACATTGAAAAGGGAGGTGTTTATACGTCCTATAGCAACAAGATTTATCAAAGCAATAAGTAACATTATAAGTAGAGCACACCTCTCTAGCAACAATATTCAATTTATCAATTTGTGCCCATAAGTGTTTCCCTTTTTGTGACAAATGATGTTCCTTATAACAGTACTTTTGTTCTTCTGTGAACCCACCTTTCCAATAAGAACTAGTTTCAAAGAAACCATCCATTGATAGAAAGCATGACAAAGCAAGGAAATAACAGACCAACAACTAGAGCAGGAACTAATTTTTTGTGTGTTTTTGATAAGAGAAAGCAAACCAAACTAAACTGATTTTTTTTAGTTTTGATAAAAAGAGGAAAACAAAACCAAGCAAAAGAAACTAAGGAAACCAAAAACAAAGTAAATAGAAAGGTTGAGGAGGACTCCCCTTGTGAAGACGTCCTTAGCCTCCCCGGCAACAGCGCCAGAAAATCTTGATGGCGCTGCGTCAACATGGAGCACTTCGTCGGGAAACCCCAAGAGCAAGGTGTGAAGCAGCACAACAACAAGTTTTCCCTCAGTTAAGAAACCAAGGTTATTGAACCAATAGGAGGAAGGAAATGTCTCAAAGATGTTGCAAGCAACGTGGAAACCTGCATAACACAAACTCAAGCTTTGCCCAACGAACAATGAGGTTGTCAATCTCACCGGTTGCTGTAACAAAGGATTAACTATATGGTATGGAAGGTGATGATGGTTTGCAGCAAGTAAACAATAATAGTGGAAGATGTATCAATGGTAAAGATTGGACCGGGGTCCATAGTTCACTAGAGGTGCTCTCCTTAGATAAACAAACATGGCATGCTGGGTAAACAAATTACAGCAGGGAAAATATCGATAGATTCCTAGTTCATATTCATCATCACTTGACCAATTCAGAAGCATTTCAAAATGACTAATTCGGCAATATAGACATTGAAATTTAATAGCAGTACAGAGGGAACCAGTTCTTGTTTTAGCTCTAAAAACCACACCCACAATTAGTTTGACCTTTTCTCCAAACACACTCAAATCATTGGAGCAAGCAAACCTGACGATCAAGTATACTTTTGTGTGCATACCTCCTCCACACATATTAAGATGGAACACAATCATTGTCATAATAGTTGTTCTTGGTCATATAGGGAACCGTCATATAGATACAAATATACCATACCAGTATGTACTAGTCATAGCTCCAATCCAGCAAAAAGTTATCACAGTTTTACCACCCATATATGATCATTGGATATAAGACAACCACATAATTAATTACAATAGCATGCGAACAAAATGTTAGATAGCTAGGAACTTCATGACCAGTTTGTGGCATTTAGGGCAGCGAGATACACCGATCTTGACCATTCTTCCAATGGTAAGTTTGGCTGCTTTTTGGAACTTGGTCCACCTAGAAGTAGTTGCCAAGCACCCATCAGTCTAATTAATGGCGTAGCATCTCTCTACTTGCACTCCTTCGCTCTGCATCATGAAGACTATTGTGCCCGTCTAGCCTCGAGTTGTTTTGTGTCACTCTTAGGAAATTTCTGAGTCAAAGCAAGAGATAGACGCATAATTAATAAGAGCAATGCACTGAATCATGTGAAACTTGAGAATACATTTAGAGCAATTTATCTGCCGCCACTCACAAAAATAATCTGGTGCGACCTTGAGAGGACACATGTGTAGGATATGATCTGAAAAGGCACTGCCCGAGATGATGAAGGAGCTTGTGCCAGTGCCTGTGTTAGGGATGGTGTAGTATCTGGTGCTGGTGCAGGAACATGGACTGGTGCATGAGATGGTCCATTGCTTGTACTGGGGCTGATGCTGGTGCTGGAGATGGTGCCGATGCAGTTAATTATAGAGGGACTGGTGGAGGATCCAAAATCGTTGCCAGCACCGGGTAGGTAAGATGACTACAGGAATGGTAGAGGCATATGAGATGTGTGCAAGAAAATGGATCTTATACTCCAACAGTTACTCACAAGACAGTGATCAGAGGATATGATGAGTATACAAGAAAACTAAGTTATTACCTCCATTATTTCTCCTTAGGTCAATAGGTGTCAGAGCAAGAACTAGGGCCAGTGCCGGTGCGGGTGCCGGTGCCAGCAGCTTGATGTTGGTTACCTTCTAGGGAGAAGGTAAGGGGACTGCAGGAGTGGTCAGAGAGGCATATGAGATGTGTACAGTAAAAATGGTTACTTATACACTCATAGACAGTGATTAGATTATACAAGTGAATTAAGTTAATAACCCTATTATTTCTCCTACTTAGGTCAACATGTGTCGTTGCAGGACCTGGGGCCGGTGCCGGTTCTAGCAGCTTGATGCTGGCACCCTTCTGGGGGTACATAAGGGGAAGCGAACTGCAGAAGTGGTAAGAGTCATATGATGAGTGAAGATAATGGTGCAAAATAGTTAGTCACAAGAAAGTCATCAGAGGTTGTGATGAGTATAGAAGCAAATTAATTGGTTCTACTTTTGTTCTTGGTCCTTTGGTCAACAGGTGTACGATGGCTCGCAAGTATTTTCCCTAGGCTTGCTAAAATCGAGAGATAGCTCGTCCCCCTACTTCAGACCATTCTCACGGACATATTTGGACCAACCTTGGCCACCCAAATAGGTGGTGGCCATCATCTGGGAGACATCCACATCATATAGTTGCCCCATGCCTTTTGTCTTCGGTATACAGAGTTATAAAGTTTTCATTTCCAAATAGCTTGTTTATAATAGGGCGAGCAACACAAGGGTCAACCTTCATGAGAAAATTGATAGACAAGTAAGATGACAGCAAGAAAAGTGAGATACAAGATATTATATCAACTTGTTCTAAACTGCTTGGAATCCATACCTTATACCATGGGTACCCTCCACGAAGGGTTTTTCTTCCATCTGCCTTTGGAAGGGCATATAGGCCCCCCTTTCAATCTACAAGTTTGACAAGAGGATGGTAGAATAAAGGGTTGAGAAACTGGTGCATGGTACTAAATGTAATTAAGTGGAAATGTTAAAAAATTTAAGGTCCAGGTAAATCTAATAATATCAGACAAAATCATTGCCTGTAAAGCAAACATATTTGATTTGTGAAATTCTGATGAGCATAAAGATATAGATGATAACAATAACATAGAAAATCATAACATGTGAAATTATGGATTTCCAAATTATACCCACTTCTTAGATAGGTCACTGCCCACCTGGGTACTGTGTTTGTGCTTCCTTGTCGTGTAGACAATATCCGCTTTTGGTGGGGGCATCAGCAATCTACTAGCCTCTACATCAGCCTCAGTCTCCATAGCAGCACCTTCAATATGCGTAAATAGCAACAAATCTCAACAGTTCAATATGGTACATAGTAGTCATATATGACCACGTATGAGACAGCCAGACAGATCTAGATATGGATTCACATAAACATATATAGTGCTAGACTTAATAAAATTACACATGTTCCTGAACATATGATAAGCATGCATAACACCAAGCGGATAATAATTAAATCAGACTGCACCATGGTAAGTGGATTAATAAAAAATAACCTTTTCTTTAAGCTGGGCCCTCCCAGCTGGGCAGTGGCCTTGCGCTTGTTTGGTGAGTAGTGGTACTGGTCGGATCCTGTGGCATGTGGGGGTATCATCCTATTTGCTGCACCTGGAGCACCGCAAGTTCACAGGTATGTACCACCGTGCTACAGTAAATAAAGAAGAAGATGGTGACACAAAGGCTTCCACAAAATAGGATGCGAACAGAGACAACTTTTAGCACAGGGAAACATCCAGGTTGTAGCCAACCACTTTCAGCATGGAAAAGAATGGAAGAACACAACGAATATGCTGCTATAGTACCTTTTTGGGAAAATTTTAAGGGAACTGACAGGACCATCCCTGTCTGATCGACTGCACATTACAAGTAGAAATTAAAGGTTATAAAGTGAAGAACACCGACTTGCAACCCGACCAAGTGCTCCAATCAGAGCAGCGGTGACCATGCCCCGATCCGAAATCCAAACAAAATTAGTACCCTCTCCCCCACCCTACCTACCCCACCCCCACCCCCACCCTACCCCACCCCAATGGCCCAATCGATCAGAGCATAGGAGGGAAAATACCCTGATTAGGTGATCCTCCAAATCAATCTGAGAAGCAAGAACTCCACAATCAAAGCACACCGAATACTACTAGTAGTACCCCCAATGGCCCAATCGGAAGAATATTAAACAAAGCCGAATTTCAAGGTGACCAAATACACCCACCTATCTCAGCAAGAACTCCCCAATCAGAGAAAATTAAACACAACCAAATTTCAAGGTGACACTTGCTTGCTGGATGGGAGCTAGCGATTGGAGGTTGCTAGTCGGAAGAAACTAGAAAGGCATGGGAAGCAGGAGTAGTACTAGTACTAGTAGTAGGCACATTAGTACACATTTTCTATAATGACAATTTCAAATGGCGGTAGTGGGAAGAGATTCCTGGGCTATTTACAAAAAAAATCAACACGTCGTGGCATACATATGTTTCACCAGATAATAAATTATGCGGGACCCATATCCAACCTCCTCCTTCCCTTGGTGTCCCATGTTCCTCTCCCAGGACCGAGAAAATCGCCCCTTTTCGAATCTAATTGATCCCATCCTCTTGCTGATTCGGCTGGCAGAGGACAAGACGACGTTCTTTGTAGCATAGGGCACCAGCGCTAGATGCCTTTAAAGACGCTTGGGATGTCTTAAAAGCATAAGCTGAGATTTTAGACTAGAAACACATAGACACACATATATACTAACAATATACATAATAGTTTCCAATTACAGATCTGCTAACAAAGGCCTGAAAATCATAAGGTAGCTCCATATTATAGTACTACGACAGTAGCAGACCAATCATGGGATAGCTCTACATATATTTAGAGAGGACCTTAGGTGCACCCCAAGAGTTCTGCAACTAGGTTAGTGGTCATGAGGCTGCACAGATGGCACCAAAAAGTACACCCCTAATGATCAGCAACTCTGCATCAACTCCATACAGAAGCAGTGTATCCGATCCACAGCCTCAAGGGCAGGCTCATCAACGAATAGGTCATCATGATTACCATCAAACTCCTCTTCGGTTGTCTGCTTCTGCGATTAGTGGATTAACAGATACATTTAAAGAGAAACATCAAAGACACACAACCTGAAAAATTTCCGTTCTACAGATATAGTACCTTGTCATCTGGCATAGTGTAAGTATCTGAAATTTAACCCGTTTCATGCAGCTTGCGCTTTTTCTCTCCTTCCCCTTCTCCAAGTTGATCTAGATACTTAGGATCTGCCTCTGTTAGTTGATCTAGATGATCAACATCTGCTTCCCCTACTTGATCTTGATGATAAAGATGTGCTTCCCCCAGTTCATATGCGTCACCATGAAATACCCATCTAACATATGTGCTTAGCTTCCCAAATATATAAATATGGTCTTCCATATACTGAGAGGCAGCACCCTCTGATTCACACATAAGCGGCAGATGCAATATACTTCTGAGTTGTCACAATGAGATCTAACAAACTCAATAAATCGTACACCACCAAAGATATGTTTAGGGCTGCCTAATGGAGCAACCTATATTCCAAATATTTCCATCTGTTTAATTATGACATACAAGATTTGTTCTTATCAAAAGAAAAGAAAGAAACATATAGATGGAGTACAAAAACTATATATGCCTATGCATTTCAGCAAACATATTGACAGCAAAAATTGGCAAAGGTACTTAAGAACATAGATCAAGCGCATAATCAACTATGACCATGCAGATTGAGGAGAAATTTAAACTACGTACTTGAGGAGGCGGATCGGGTAAAAGGGAAATAAATTGCCAACCAGATTGAGCTAGAGATTGAAGGACTACCATGGGATCGACGTGACCACCAGTGCGTCTCAAGAACACCGACGTGTACGGAAAGATTCTTCGGGTGCATGGTGGTGAGATGAGGAGCGACTATGAGCACGTCTATTTTGTGGGCAAGGGGGTGAGGGTCTAGGCGGCGGAGGGTGGATGTTATTACACAGTGTGAAGGGGTGGGGAAGAATAACTTTGAAAAGTCTAACCTACTTGCTAGTGACCTCAAAATTGACCCATTTTCACTAAAGTGAGATGAACTAGTTAAAGTGGCGAGATCAGCACAGAAACTTGAAAATTCATGAAACTCGTGTGTTGTCTGTTAAATATATGTATTAATTTGTGTGAAATTTGAGAAGGTGGCATTTTGATCCATATCTTATCTTACCTCTTACCAATATATAGTGTACGAATAACTTTAAATATTGACCGTTGGATCAAGACTCGCGAATCCCAACATTGCTAGCCATCAGATCTTCATTTTCCATTCTATTAGCATCTGCAAGAATATACTATTGATAGTCTTTAGAACAATGAACGTTATGCACAAACCTCAAAACACACTTATCCATCCTTATAGAATCTTCGCCATCATTTCTCTAGACCATGTTACCAAAATTGACATGTTTTTGGTAAATTGCCATATTGTTAATTTGTTGCAAGAATTTAGCGAGAAAGATTGAATGGGTTTATCCATTAAACATGTTACTTTGTATGACAATTGGCACGATGTCATATTGAGCCATAATCTTTGAAGTTGCTTCACAACAAAAAACAATGTTGTCACTTGGAAAAATGAAAAAAAAATCAAATTTGGATTCTCCCTTTGTCAATAAAGCTTGATTGGCCAAGATGCATCTAATGTACGGAGTACAAAACATGGACACAATATCAACAACTATGGTTGTGACCTTGGTCTACTTGTTTAAAAGACGATGATGTCTATCAATTCATTAATGCTCAAAAGCGTACATGTGGCTGGGTCTATCTGACGGGGAAAGCATCCCCAAGTGGGAGTAGCGTACGTTAGAAGCTTCAACCTCAAAATTTCAGCCGAGCACCGAAATATCCCGCCCATTCATTCAAACATCCAAACCCAAAAATCAATGTATTGCACAAATTTAGCCTGAAAGCTTGAAAGGGCGTATACATTTAAAGATTATACTTTGTGTGTAAAAAATGAGTAGTGGCATTTTGAGCCATCATCTTTATAGTTGCTTCACAATAAAAAACATGTTAGAAGCTGATACGTCGGAAACGTATCTATAATTTTTGATGCTCCATGCTTGTTTAGTATCTACTTTTCTTTACTTTGTCTACACTTTGAGGTGTTTTTATATGTTTTCTGGTACTAAATTATTAACAAGATGCCACAGTGCCAGTTGCCTGTTTTCTTCTGTTTTTGGTTCTAGAAAGGCAGAAAATCAATATTATCGGAATTGGACGGGACAAAAGCCAAAGTCAATATTTTACCGTGCGGAACACGAAGCCGGAATACGAGACGGAGGAGAGTCACCATGGGGCCACATCCCCTGGCCGCGCGGGTGGGCCCACCCCGCGCCCCGGGGGTGCGGCCGCCTGGCGACCCCCTGCCTCGCCTCTTCGCCTATAAATACCCCCCGATGCCTAAACCCTAAGTACCCGAGCAATATTCCACAAAACAGTTTGTAGCTGCCGCCACCATCGTCCCTAGATCAGGGGATCTGAAGCTCTTCCCGGCACCCTGCCGGAGGGGAGATCATCCCGGAGGCCTTCTTCTTCATCATGCCAGCCTCCGGTATGAAGCGTGAGTAGTTACACCTTGGACAACGGGTCCATGTAGTAGCTAGATGGTTGTATCTCCTCCTTTGTGCTATCATGTTTAGATCTTGTGGGCTCCGTTCATGATCATGATATCATCTATTTGTAATCATGCATGTTGTGTTTGTGGGGATCCGATGGATATTGAGATTACTATGTCAGATTGACTAATGGTTTTGTCTTATTGATTCTATCATGTCTGTGTTGTTTGTGATCTTGCATGCTCTCTGTTTCTAGTAGCTATCTTGGCCGAGTAGATGCTAGTGACTCCAAGAGGGGGTATTTATGCTAGATAGTGGGTTCGTGCCTCTATTTAATCTAAGGGAAGTGAAAAAAATCTCTAAGGTTGTAGATGTATTGTTGCCACTAGGGAGAAAACAACGGTCTCTTTTTCATGGAACAAGTTGATTGTTTACCTTACACACTTTGCTTAAAGCAGTTATCTGTTGCTTGCAACTTAATACTGGAGGGGGTTCAGATGATAACCTGAAAGTGGATTTCTAGTTATAGATGCAGTTAGATGACGGTCTATGTATCTTGTTGTATTGCCCAATCGAATCTCATAGGATCATGAATGTCTTGTATTGCATTGTTATGCCTTGCTCAGTCCTGTCAATTGCCCTGCTGTAATTTGTTTACCCAACATGCCATGTTTGTTTATCTTAAGGATAGAACTTCTAGTGAACTATGGACCCCGGTCCAATCTTTACCATTGATATACCTTCCACTGTTACTGTTTATTTTCTGCAAGCCACTATTACCTTCCACACTATACAGTTAATCCTTTGTTACAACAACCAGTGAGATTGACAACCTCACTGTTCGTTGGGGCAAAGTCTTGAGTTTGTGTTGTGCAGGTTTCCAAGTTGCTTGCAACACCTTTGAGACGTTTCCTTCCTCCTACTGCTTCGATAATCTCGGTTTCTTATTGAGGGAAGACTTACTGCTGTGCTCATCACACCTTGCTCTTGGGGTCTCCCAACGAAGCGCTCCCATGTCGACAAAGCGCCAACAGAAGCTTCGACCTCAAAATTTTGGTATGGTGACCAAACATCGCACGCATCCATTCAAACATACTTCATCTTTTTTTAGAACGCAAAATTCCTCTTCTATCCCTGCTCCGGAAACAAGAATCCGAGGACCACTGCAATAATAGAGGGATATAGGTGGTAAATTTGCGTTCTCCCACATGCATCACCCTATCGACGTTTCCATGCCCTTATTCAATAATTATTTACGTGCCTGCCCACTCCGACCTTACACTGACTTTGTGGACCCATCATGCAAGTGACCCACATGTGAGTGACCCAGAATTATGAGAAGTAGAGATTCCCATCGTTTGCACTTCAAAAATCGAACATTTTTTTGCGAAACTGAGATAAACTCGTTAAACTTGGCAAAACTGGCTCGGAAACTTGAAAATTTACGAAATTTCGACATTATCCGTCAAATATTTTATACTTTGTGATAAAATTGGTGCGATGAGAGTTTGAACCATATATAGACTTTGAACCATAAAATTGGCGTGGTGATAAAATTGGTAATGCCATTCTATTCCACGAATATAATCTTAAAGTTTAAACATTATTGAAAATTCTCAAAACCCTAAACCCCTAAACCCTAAAACCCGAAACACTAAACCCCTAAACACCGACCAATCAGGTATCATGCACTTGTAGATAAAATTTGAGATACTTTCATTAAATTGGGAAACACCATTCTATTCGATGAATATAAGCATAAAGCTTGAACATTATTGAAAGTTCCCTAAACCCTAAACAACCCCTAAAACCTAAACCCTAAACCCCTAAATACTAAAACCCTAAAACCCTCAACCCATAATTAAACCCAAACCAAGTAGGTATAATGCACTTATAGATCCAAATTTGAGATACTTTCATTAAATTGCGGTAACGCCGTTCTGTTCCACGAATATAAGCATAAAGCTTGAACATTACTGAAAATTCCCTAAACCCTAAAACCGTAAACTCCTAAATGACCCTGACCAAGAAGGTATATAATCCACTTGTAGATCAACACTTGAGATATACTTTCATTAAATTACGCTAACGCCATTCCATTCCACGAATCTAAGCATAAAGCTTGAACTTATTGAAAATGCCGTAAAGCCTAAACCTTAAACCCATAAACCCTATAACCCTAAACCCTGACCAAGCAGATATCAAGAACTTATAGATCAAAATTTGAAATACTTCCATTAAATTGCGCTAATGCCATTCTATTTCACTAATATAGGCATAAATCTCAAACATTTTGAAAATTCCCAAAACCCTAAACCCTAACCCCTAAAATCTAAACCCTAATCCATATACCCCTAAAACCCTAAAAACCCTAAACCCTCGACCCCCCAACCCTGACCAAGAAGGTATCATGCACTTATAGATCAAAATTTGAGATAATTTCATTATTAAATTGTTGCTAAGTCATTCTATTCGAAAAATACAAGCATAAAGCTCGAACTCTATTGAAAATTCCCGAAACCCTAAAACCTAAAACCCGAAACACTAAACCCCTAAACCTTAAACCCTAAAACCCGAAACACTAAACCCCTAAACCTTAAACCCTAAAACCCGAAACACTAAACCCCTAAACCCTGACCAAGAAGCTTTATTAATTTGAGTAACACTTATAGAACAGATTTTTAGATACTTTTATTAATTTGAGTAACACCATTCTATTCGACAAATATAAGCATAAAGCTTGATCATTATTGAAAATTCCCTAAACCCTCAACCCTAAATAACTCCTAAAACTTAAACCCTAAAGCCATAAATACTAAAACCCTAAATCCTCAACCCATATACACCCTAACCAAGCAGGTATCATGCACTTACAAACAAACATTTGAGATACTTTCATTAAATTGTGGTAAAGTTATTCTATTCCATGAATATAAACATAAAGCTTGAACAGTATTGAAAATTCCTAAAACCCTAAACCCCTAAAACCTAAACCATAAACCCCTCAACCCATAACTAAACCCTAACCAAGCTAGTATCACAGACTTATAGATCCAAATTTGAGATACTTTCATTAAATTACGGTAACACCATTCTATTCCACAATTACAAGCATAAAGCAACTTGAACGTTATTGAAAATTCCTGAAACCCTAAAATCCTATACACTAAACCCCTAAACCCTTACGAAGCTGGTATCATGCACTTGTAGATCAAATTTGAGATACTTTCATCAAATTGGGCAACGCCATTCTATTCGACGAATATAAGCATAAAGCTTGTAAATATACACTACTTGTAACTCTTTATGATTTATAAAAATTGTAGTGGGGTTTTTTACCCTACTATTTTACCCTAAAAAAAATTCTCTAAACCCTAAACAACCCCTAAATACAAAAGCCCTAAATCCTTCAACCGATAATTAAACCCTAACCAAGCATGGTATCATGCACTTATGGATCAAAATTTGAGATACTTTCATTAAATTGTGGTAACGCCATTATGTTCCATGATTATAAGCATAAATCTTGAACATTATTGAAAATTCCCTAAACCCTAAACCTTAAACCCTAAATAACTAAATGACCCCGACCAGGAAGGGGTATCGTCCACTTGTAGATCAACATTTGAGATATACTTTCATTAAATTATGCTAAAACCATTCTATTCCATGAATATAAGCATAAATCTTGACCAATATTGAAAATGCCCCAAAACCTATACCCTAAACCCGAAAACCCTAACCCTCAACCCTAAACATAAACCCTCAACCTTTAAACTCTGACCAAGTAGGTATCATGCACTTATAGATCAAAATTTAAGATACTTTCATTAATTTGCGCTAGCGCCATTCTCTTTCACAAATATAGGCATACAACTTGAAAATTATTGAAAATTCTCGAAATACTAAGCCCCTAAATCCTAAACCCTAAGCCCTTTACTCTAAACCCTAAAAATCCTAAACTGTCAACCCATAAACCCTAGCCAAGCGGGTATCATGCACTTATAGATCAAAATTTGAGATACTTTCATTAAATTGTTGCTAAGTCATTCTATTCCATGAACATTATTGAAATTCCATAAAACCTAAACCCTAGAACCCTCAACCACCCCTAAACCCTGACCAAGCAGGTATCATGCACTTATAGAACAAATTTTGAGATACTTTCATTAAATTGGGTAACACCATTTTCTATTCGAGGAATATAAGCATACAACTCGTACATTATTGAAAATTTCGAATCTTGTACATGTAATATATCGCGAGACAAAGGGATTAAGTTACTAGCATAAAATGTTCTCACGATCACAGAAGTCATCATTGAATGTGTGGGAGTCAGTATGGATCTCCGGGTCCCTCTTCTGATTATTGATCCGAGAGGGGTCTCGATCATGTCTGCAATATTCGCGAACCATAGGGTGACACACTTAAGGGATACCAACACCATTTGGAGCAAATATGTTCTAGATGAAAGAATTGCAAAATGATGGAATTATTTCAATGGACACCAACATTGTTTCTGGTGAAATTGTTAAAATTGGTTCTACATGTGAAATTGAAAAGTAGGAAGGGGTTTTATGTGACTGTTTGTTAATTAATGTAATTGATAAATTTCTAAATAAATAAATAAAAGGAGTTTTATTTAATGAGATATTACATTAAATTTGGTGAAAATTTAATTGGAATTTGAGTGGGATTTTGAGTGGAGGAAATGGAGAGCCATTTTGTGAGTGGGAGCTCCACTCACATGAATGGAGGAAGGGGTGGGGGCAGTCCCCATGCGCCGTCCATGCCTCTTGGGGTGTCCCCCTCCTCCTATAAAAGGCCCCCTCTCCCTCTCTCTCACACACACCTCCTCGTGAAGGATCTCTCTCCCCCTCTAGAATTATTCCTCCATGGTCCCGAACTAGCAAGATACATGTTCCCGGTGGCTTTTCATCTAGAAGGAGTTGTTGCTAATTTACGGCACTGGACTACTTCTTGATCTTGAGATCGGCAAGCGTTCGACTACATCATCAACGAGTTCAACCTCGTTAAACTTTGTCGGTCTACAAGGGTATGTTCTCTATGGATGTATATCCGCCCATAGCTTGTATCTAGTAGATAGATCTTGGTGCTTAGTAGTTCCCATTGTAGGATTTTTTTGATTTCCATGCTGCGAACCCAATAGTGGTATCAGAGCCAGATCTATGCGTAGATGCTTTGCATGCTAGTACACATATGAGTATGTGGGCGCCAATGGTCATGTTATTGCTTCTTATGTGTATTTTGGATATCGGTGGCATAGTGGGATGAAGCGACCCAGACAAACTTTACATGTCCTCGCACATGATACATGTTCCACGCTTGACATGCAACTAGTTTTGCATAAGTGGCTTGCGGGTGTATTTTGATGTCTATGCACGCTTCTATTCTTGTAGACAGTGTTGGGCCTCCAAGTGCAGAGGTTTGTAGAACAACAACAAGTTCCCCTTAAGTGGATCACCTAAGGTTTATCTAACTCAGGGAGGAAGAGGTCAAAGGTATCCCTCTCAAGCAACCCTGCAATCAAGATACAAGAAGTCTCTTGTGTCCCCAACACACCCAATAGACTTGTCAGGTGTATAGGTGCACTAGTTCAGCGAAGAGATAGTGAAATACAATTAATGTGGATGATTATAAGTGGTAACTGCAATCTGAAATAAAAATGGCAGCAAGCAAACATGTAGCAAGACTGATTGTAAACGGTATTTCAATGCTTAGAAACAAGGCCTAGGGATCATACTTTCACTAGTGGACACTCTCAATAAACATATAATATCTTCTCTTCACTATGCTACCCTGAACTACTACGCGGTTGGATGGTGTAGGGCTATAACAACACTCCTTAAAGTCCGCATTCCCCATCTAGGTAACCCCATACTATCACCTTGAGCGCTAGATGGTTCCAAAAAACACCACAATATCATAGAGACATCCAACTCAAATTATACTCATGATAAGTATTTCTGCAACCTTTAGCCTAAGTGCCACACATGATGTGCACACTGTCAACTTCACAAACTAGTTTTGCATAAGTGGCTTGCGGGTGTCTTTTGATGTGCCCATTAGTAGCCTAAGCCTGGTCTAATTCGGATCCAATCCTCATTAGGCTTCTAGCCCCTTAAGTGTGTGACCCTATAGGTTCATATACGTATAGACATGACAGGAATACACTTATTCTGTCAATAGTTGGTAGCGGCCTCTAGCAAGACGTGCCAACTCCTAAACGCATACAAATATCATATCGGACGAACCATCACAAGGTTTAGTACATGTATTTCCCTTTTCCTCATGATATTTGGTCTAGCTCCAAGATGACCTTCCTTTATCGATACTGTGATTCAGAATCCCTTTACTAGGTTAACTCTTAACCTTATGTAGCACGACCATGCATTTCTGGATTCGATCACTCGAGGGGCCCAGAGATATCTCTCTCAAGTAGAGAGGGGAAAATGCCATCTTGATTGATCATGCCTTGAAGCATGCTTCAGGACAAACCCGAAAGCTACCTTTATAACTACCCAGTTACGGAGCAGCGTTTGATAGCCCCAAAGTAGGTCGATCCACATCTCAAGTACATGCGACAATCTCAGGTCTAAGGACAAAACATATATGATGTGTAGAGAGAGCTACAAGTCTAATTGCCAGTCTCAAGTTGGGTCAGTCCAACCCCATGTTCATAACATGTGTCCACATCATTGGTTTGACATCTCCATGTCTATGACTTGCGAAACATAGTCATCAACCAATCGATGTGCTAGTCTAATATTCACGTGTGTCCTCACATGAACTCCGACTAGGGATAACTATTAAATAACCATACAAGTAAAGAGTTTCACAAACAATTCACATAATTGCCAATAAATACAAGTTGCCTGATATGGATATTCAAGGAACATTACAATAACTCATGGATACATAAGAAATATAATCATCTCTATGATTGCATCTAGGGCATATTTCCTTCTGTCTCCCACTTGCACTAGAGTCAATCTAGATTGTATCTAATACCTATTTCTCTTGCGTGCGCCTTATGCACAGGCTGCGGGAGTGGCTTTGTAAAAGGATCATCAACATTTGAGTCCGTATGTATTTTGCATATCATGACACTACCATCCTCAACGAACTCTCGAATCTGATGGTAACGCATGCGAATATGTTTGTTCTTCTGGTGTTGTCTAGGCTCCTTGGCTTGTGCAATAGCACCATTGTTGTCACAATAAACGTCCATGGGATTGGACGCGTCCTGAACACACCAAGAGCGATCAGGAAATTCCTAATCCAAACAGCTTCCTTTGCAGCCTCCGATGCGGCAATATATTCAGCTTCTGTTGAAGACACCGTATCTTGCTTGGAACTTTTCCAACTCACAGCACCACCATTCATGACAAACACATAACCAGATTGCGATCTGGAGTCATCTGAGTCATTAAGGTAACTCGCATCCGTGTAACCCCTTACACTGAGTTCATCCTCACTTCCATAAACTAGGAACACATCCTTAGTCCTTTTCAAGTACTTAAGGATGTTCTTTACCGCTGTCCAGTGACCTTCACCTGGATCAGCCTGGTATCTGCTCGTAACACTTAGAGCATAGGAAACATCTAGGCGAGTACATATCATTGCATACATGATGGATCCAATAGCCGAAGCATATGGAACCCTACTCATGCGCTCATGCTCATCAGTAGTCAAAGGACACTGAGTCTTGCTGAGTTTTATGCCGTGAGACATCGGCAAGAACCCCTTCTTAGCCTCTTCCATGCTGAACCGTTTCAACACTTTGTCAATGTATGTACTCTGGCTTAATCCAATTAGCCTCCTTGATCTATCTCTATAGATCTTGATGCCCAGAATATATGCCGCTTCTCCCAAGTCCTTCATCGAAAAACTATTTTTCAATGAGGTCTTAACAGACTCGAGCATAGGAATGTCATTTCCAATCAGCAATATGTCATCTACATATAAGATTAGAAATACAAGCTCTCTTCCACTTTCCTTCTTGTAAAAACAAGGTTCTTGTTCGTTTTTGATGAAGCCAAACTCCTTTACAACTTCATCAAATTGAATGTTCCAACTCCGAGATGCTTGCTTTAGCCCATAAATAGCTTTAGAAGTTTGCATACCTTTCCAGCATTGTTTGGATCGACAAAACCTTCGGGCTGCATCATATACACGTCCTCAGTTAGGATTCCATTTAGGAAAGTTGTCTTGACACCCATCTGCCATATTTCATAGTCGAAATGTGTAGCAATGGCTAGAATGATCCGTATAGATTTAAGCATCGGTACGGGCGAGAAAGTCTCGTCGTAGTCAACTCCTTGAACTTGTCGAAAACCTTTTGCAACAAGTCGAGCTTTATGGATGTGAACATTTCCATCCATATCAATCTTCTTCTTATAGATCCATTTGCACTCGATGGCTTTAAAACCATCAGGCAAGTCGACCAAGTTCCAAACTTGATTGTCTCCCATGGACTCTATCTTGGATAGCATGGCGATCAACCATTTCTCAGAGTTTGGGTCCACCATCGCTTCTGCATAGGTCACAGGTTCATCATTGTCTAACAATAATAATTCCCGCGCTTCACGGAGCCTCGCCGACCTTCGTGGTTGTGGTGCTTCTATTGCCACGGGTTCCTCAACTTGTTCTGCTACAATAGCATCACTCGTAGAAGCATCCCCAACTGGCTCATCTTGAACTTCTTCCAGTCGCACCGACCTTCCACTCCTTCCCTTTGTGAGAAACTCTTTCTCTAGGAAAAGACCGCTACGAGCGACAAACACTTTGCCCTCTTCTCGGTTGTAGAATTAATACCCTAAGGTTTCCCTCGGATATCCCACAAAAATGCACTTATCCGATTTGGGCGTTAGCTTGTCCGCCTGAAGTCGCTTGACAAATGCATCACAGCCCCAAATCTTTAGAAAAGACAAACTGGGATTCTTTCCAGTCCACATCTCATATGGTGTCTTAACTACGGATTTAGATGGTACCCTGTTAAGTGTGAAAGCTATCGTTTCTAGAGCGTATCCCCAAAATGATAATGGTAAATCCGACTGGCTCATCATCTATCGAACCATGTCCAACAAAGTTCGATTGCGCCATTCGGAGACCTCGTTTCTTTGAGGCGTTCCGGGCGGCGTGAGCTGTGGAACAATTCTGAAACTCTTAAGATGATTGCTAAATTCGTGACTCAAATATTCACCTCCACGATCAGATCGCAAGGCCTTTATTTTCTTGCCACGTTGATTCTCTACCTCACTCTAAAACTCCTTGAACCTTTCAAAAGTTTCAGACTTATGCTTCTCAAGTAGACATAACCATATCCACTGAAATCATCAGTGAAAGTAATGAAGTAGTGATATCCTCCTCTGGCTGTCGTGCTCATTGGTCCACATACATCAGTATGTATGAGTTCCAACAAGTCTGTCGCCCTCTCGGGCAAACCCGAAAAAGGCTACTTCGTCATATTTCCAATTAAACAAGCCTGACATGTCTCGTATGATTCAAAATCAAACGAAGTTAGAAGACCATCACCATGGAGCTTCTTCATGCGCTTTTCACTTATATGCCCCAAACGACAATTCCATAAATAGGTAGGACTCAAATCATTAGGCCAAAGCATTTTAGCACTAACATTGTAAACAGATGCATCATCAAGATTTAAAATAAATAACCTATTCACAATGGGAGCATTAGCCATAAACATATCATTCTTAGAGATTACACAACCATTATTCATATTTGCAAATGAATATCCATCCCTCATCAAACATGAAGGTGATAAAATGTTTCGACCCATACTTGGAATGTAATAACAATTATTCAACTCCATAATAAATCCTGACGGAAGGTGAAGTTGCATGACGCCGACGAACATTGCAGCAACCCTTGCTTTATTTCTGACATGAAAATCCACTTCGCCTTTCAGCACTTCTCTAGTCCTTATTAGCCCCTGCATCGAATTGCAAATATGAGCAACCGATCCGGTATCAAATACCCAAGAGTTAACATAAGAATCAGCGAGAAGAATGTCCACAACATTTACAACAAGCGTACCTGAGTGGGAAGTACTCTTACTTCCACTCTTCTTCAAAGAAGCCTGGTACTTGCTGCAGTTTCTCTTCCAGTGGCCATGTTCATGACAAAAGAAGAACTCAGTGTCTTCTACAGGTTCAGCCTTTTGCTTGGGTGCAGGCTTGGGGATCGTATCCTTAGCCTTGCCCTTCTTCTTCGACCAGGAAGTACCCTTTTTCTTAAAGCTAAGCTTGTTCTGCACAGCCATCACATGGCTATGCCCTGCACACTTCTTCATGTCACTTTCTGCTATTTTTAGCATCCCAGATAACTCATTAAGGCCCTTCTCCACCCCATGCATATGGTAGTTTGAAATGAACTTCCCATAGCTAGATGGAAGAGACGCCAAAATGAAATCAGTAGCCAACTCTTGGCCTAGTGGAAAACCAAGATTTTCCAAAGTCTGACTGTAACCAACCATTTTGATCACATGGGGGCCTACATGTAACACCATCGGAATCGACCATATGCATGTTTTGGCGACCTCCGCCTAACCCGCATAGAAACGATTCAAAGGTGCCCACCAAGCACTTGCGTGCGGGTGGAAAACGAAGTAATATCATTACACAATAGTCCACGATGGAACCCACAGAACATATATATACAACAGCGACTCAATGAGTCAAGAATACAGATATACACTACAAAGATCCAAATCACCTTTAAAATGATACAGCGTCTGAGTACGGACAAGATGCAAATTGGGCTAAGAGCCCTGAAGAATAACCAATGGAGTCCATAACCCTGCCCAGGCCAAGCCGGAAGGGTAACCCTACTAACGACGTCGATCTCAAATCCTGCTTAAACAAAAGGGGTGCCGACAAAGGGCAAAGGAAAAAGAGAGCGGTCAGTACTGAGGCCAGTACACGGCGAGACTAGAATTCGGCGATCCTCGCCTACATAGGTATGGTGGACTGAAGCGGCAGCGCAACATGCACTAAACAACCTATAGAGACTAAATACAACTGGCGGATATCAGATAGGGATAAGAAAGACCTATTCGGAACCAACCTGATACTACCACCAAACATACCCATCCTGGTATCTCCCCCTCGAGACCAAACGAGGAAGTCAACCGAGGAACTCACCCAGTTGGCAGTTTTATTCATTCCGTTATAGTTGCGGCAATTACTAGTCAGATATAAATAGCATGAGTCATCCTGATATAATAAGCAGTGGGCAGTTTTAGTTAATCATCCCGTTGTAGTTGTAGTACTTACTAGTCAGATACATATAGCATGAGGCACCCCAAAACCCAGCAGTTGTTGGTACTTTTATTTAGCCATTCCGTTGTAGTTGCAATACTTACTAGTCAGATACAATGGTAACCGGTGACAAGCCAAACAAGCAATTGTTGGCACTTTTATTTAGCCATTCCATTATAGTGAAGCTGATTACTAGTCATTATAAAGTCAAATTCATAGCACTACTTTAGTTATAGTTGTCTATGATCGAGATATTGTGCTTCAAGTCGTCCATAACCGCGGACACGGCTTTCAGAAAGTTTTACCCTGCAGGGGGCACAAATAGCAACACACGCACGATCAACCTCGAGAAAAACCAAATGAAACCCAACGAGGCATCACGACAGAGCAATTGCAAGATTCATATAAATTTCAGGGGGCCACCCCACCAAGATACCCGCGACGAAGTTGGCCGGCTCCGAGACGGACCCAGAGGTTTGTGCCAATGGCTGTAAACGACTGTGAACCCGAAAGTGTGACTGGGCTTGTCGATACCGCGAAAACATTCCACATTTGTTCGTAAACAGTACAGGCGCTCCACGCGCAATCATAAATAAAGCAGTAAAGCATGGCATAAGTACAGGATAGTAATAAACCCCCCAAACTACTTTGTGGCCCCAAGAAATAATATATGACTCAAGCTCTGGCTAGGGGGATTCATGGTCCCACATGCGGATAGTGCACATATTCAAAGAACAGGTATCAAGTACTCGGGGTCCTACGGGACACAAGTGGACGGTTAAAAACCAAATAACATCTATTGCCCACCTGTGCCTCTGCATTATTTACCTACTTCAGTTTTAGTTATTAAACGGTAATTAAAGTTATAATCATCTCCAACATTAAAAATAAGGCAGCCTTCCAACAACTGTGGTACTGGACGACACGCAACAGTACTTGAGAAAGCGACTACGACACGCAAGTCCAACTATCTACCAAACAACAGGTAATAGGATGTGTCCAAGGCAATATAAGGCTGCAAGGGGTATCACGGGTACGAAAACTAGAGCATCGCAACACAGATATAAATAGATCAACAGGAGGGAATAAATACTATAAAAGTAAGATAGGTAGAAAGGGGGAGATTGCTCGCCTGAAAACATTGTTGAAGGTTCATCCGAAGATCGGGTCGACACTCGCGTCAACTCATCGGCCTAATCCGCGAAGAAGCAAATCAATAGAAGAAACACCGGATACACTATTTAATACTATGGCAGAAGATCGGGCATGATGCATGTATGATGTATGACATGGCAAAGGTGCGATGCAATTAGGCAATATTAAGCGGAACCGGGGTCCCGACAATTAATTGTTAGGTTCATGTTGTTTAGATACCCCGCAATTTAAATGTCGTCTTAACATGGCAAAAGATAGCACCGGTTCCCTACACAAATTTAAATGGGGCCAATATAAGAGTAGATTTGTCCGCATGTGGAGCCCATATTTAATTATGAGGTGAATCGGCATAATGCCCCCAAACCACACAATGTATGCAAGTATGAACAATTTATATGCACAAGATGTATATACCATTTATAAAAATAGGGGCTCGGAGAAGGGTCACACATTGGGGACTTGGCGGTCTTGGTTCAGGGTTCTCAGGGTTCGACACGGATCGGTCTTCGAACTTCGAGGATCGAGGTCATCGGATTCCGTGAAGGAGAGCTTGTAGTTCCAGGAATCTTCGGGTCTCGACCATCGGATCCGGCGACGGGGCTCCGAGGCACTTGTTACGGGTCGGTAAAGAACTTGTCGGTGGATCTTCAGATCGGCATCATTGCTCTTTGGTTTATACATGCCCTCGATGGTGGACTAGGTAACCCCTGTGGTTCAGTTTCATTGGTTTCGGCTACTAAATGTGTGGACTGATCTTCACTCGATGTTGCACTTGCATCGGTCGAACTTGACAACATCAACATGAAGTGTGCACTCGAACAAATTAGGCGCCGGGACCTAGTACACACAAGCACATGAATAAACATGTGCAGACACAGTTGAGAATTACATGCATCACTAACTAACCGTATGCAAGCGGACATGGGGAACAACCGAGGTCGACGGAAGAGCTTGGAGGGCAGTGCCGTCCGGCAGCGAAGGAAGCGCGATCGAGCACTACGGAAATTGATGCAGCTGCGCTCGGAGGAGAGACATAGCGGCAGCGACCGCAGTACACGACGAGGCTGACGCGAAGGCGACGCAGGCGGCCGGAGATACGCAGACACGGAGGGGGACGCACGGAGAAAGGGGCAGCGTTGGCCAGCCTTGGCGCAGGCAGCGGAGGAGGTAGCGGCCGGCTCCAGGACGGACGGGCTCAACGGCGAGCTGGGAGGCAGAGGACGGCGGCGTCAGGGCAGGGTGGAGCCGCACGGGTCGGCAGGAGGGCGATGGGGAGGGCCGATGCCGTCGGTGACGGAGATGAGCAGAGGACAAGGTGGCCGGCCGACATCGTCTCTGCTGGCGATGGGGAGGCGCTGCAGAGGGCCAGGGCGAGCGCGGTGAGCAGCGAAGGGGCCGGCCGCAGCAGATGAGGCGGCGGTGTCAGGTGCTATCGGGGACAGGAGGGAGGAGGAGGTGGGGCGCGTGGGGAAAGAGAGGTTTGGTGGGCGTCGGTCACTGCAGGTGGGCCGGGGGTGCGGGAGAGTTTCGCGTGACCGGGGTGGGATGCGTGTGTGGTGTTCTGCAGGGTGGGGTGGAGTTGGTAGGTGGTGTGGCGGCTAGGTGGGGTTGTGCCTGGCGACGGCGGGCGGTAGGATCAGGTGGTGGGATCTAGGGTTTGGGCTGGTTAGATTAGGGTTTAGGTCTAGATATTTATTTGGGGTAGTAGGCTGCTGCCAGCTGGGCCTTTTAGGCCTGGCCGGTGGCGGCCTCCCCTAATAAAAAGTTTCATGATTATTTTATTTTTAAAGGATTTTTTTTGCAAGACGTTTTTAGACAAATAAAATATCCGGAAATATCAGGATTTCGCATTTGAATGAAGAAAGAGATATTTTTAGAAAACAAAATAGGGCTTTTCGAAATAGTTTTAGGCAAAGCATGCATGATAATGTCATGATGATGCACAACATACAAACAACCGCGATTTTCTAGTAGTGCTTTTACTCGGGGTGCTACAACTCGACACCACTAACAATGGATCTCGCCCTCGAGATCCGCCTCATGGTAAGGGGAAGAAAGCTGGTGATCTGGATCTTCTCGCTTCGTGTAGATCCTTGCGTCACCACTAACAAGGATTCTTTCTTCGTCTTCATATCGGCGACACCACCAACAAGGGTTGTTGCTCACGTCGTCGAGAGAACACTCCGGTGAAAATGCAGATGAAGGTAGAGGTTGCAAAAGGTAAGGTCACCTCTAACTTCGACAGAAGGAGATAAAAGATGCATTCTAATCCACTTCAATGTACAAGAGCAAATAGAATGAGTAGTCGACATGGGGGCCAATCCATCACGCACCCAAACTATTACTCCGCACGTTCAGTAGAAATGCTTGCAACCCATTCTCGGATTTAGACTGAAGATCTTGACAAGCTACGTTCGGAAGCAAATAACTAATGCAGGCTCTTTATCGGATCCGATGTAGATGATGTAGTCACGTTGGGAAACTCCGGGAGATAAAAAGAAAAAATTTAGTGAATTTTCGGTCCATTAAAATATACAACAGAGGAAAATTCCTGAGATAGCATGAAGACTAGATGGCAAAGCACCGTTACAAGAGGTTGGGAGCGAAAACCTGAAGGTACGACGGAAACCCAACCACGAGAATTCCTGGACTCGAAGAAAAGATAAGAGAGAAGATTCAAAACACACAGAGGTAAGAGGAGAACAACAAAGGGGTAAGGAGTAAAAGCAGACCTAATCAGATCTATCCAACCGATTTTGCAAAATAGTTTTGACACTCTACAACGTCTGTTATCTAGGTTATCCTACAGGCTGGACCGGTGGGGTATCGTAACTGCTGAGCTCTGATACCACTCTGTAACACCCTCGGAATCGACCATATGCAAGTTTTGGCAACCTCCGCCAAACCCGCATAGGAACGATTCAAAGGTGCCCACCAGGCACTTGCGTGCGGGTGGAAAACGAAGTAATATCATTACACAATAGTCCACGATGGAACCCACATAACATATATGTATACAACAGCGACTCAATGAGTCAAGAATACAGATATACACTACAAAGATCCAAATCACCTTTAAAATGATATAGCGTCCGAGTACGGACAAGATGCAAATTGGGCTAAGAGCCCTGAAGAATAACCAATGGCGTCCATAACCCTGCCCAGGCCAAGCCGGAAGGGTAACCCTGCTAACGACTTCGATCTCAAATCCTGCTTGAACAAAAGGGGTGCCGACAAAGGGCAAAGGAAAAAGAGAGCGGTCAGTACTGAGGCCAGTGAGACTAGAATTCAGCGGTCCTCGCCTACATAGGTATGGTGGACTGAAGCGGCAGCGCAGCATGCACTAAACAACCTATAGAGACTCAATACAACTGGCGGATATCAGATAGGGATAAGAAAGACCTATTCGGAACCAACCTGATACTACCACCAAACATACCCATCCTGGTATTTCCCCCTCGAGACCAAACGAGGAAGTCAACCGAGGAACTCACCCAGTTGGCAGTTTTATTCATTCCGTTATAGTTGCGGCAATTACTAGTCAGATATAAATAGCATGAGTCATCCTGATATAATAAGCAGTGGGCAGTTTTATTTAATCATCTCGTTGTAGTTGTAGTACTTACTAGTCAGATACATATAGCATGAGGCACCCCAAAACCCAGCAGTTGTTGGTACTTTTATTTAGCCATTCCATTGTAGTTGCAATACTTACTAGTCAGATACAATGGTAACCGGTGACAACCCAAACAAGCAATCGTTGGCACTTTTATTTAGCCACTCCATTATAGTGAAGCTGATTACTAGTGATTATAAAGTCAAATTTATAGCACTACTTTAGTTATAGTTGTCTATGATCGAGATACTGTGCTCCAAGTCGTCCATAACCGCGGACATGACTTTCAAAAAGTTTTACCCTGCAGGGGGGCACAAATAGCAACACACGCACGATCAACCTCGAGAAAAACCAAATGAAACCCAACGAGGCATCACGACAGAGCAATTGCAAGATTCATATAAATTTTAGGGCGCCACCCCACCAAGCTACCCGTGACGAAGTTGGCCGGCTCCGAGACGGACCCAGAGGTTTGTGCCAATGGCTGTAAACGACTGGGAACCCGAAAGTGTGACTAGGCTTGTCGATACCGCGAAAACATTCCACATTTGTTCGTAAATAGTACAGGCGCTCCACACGCAATCATAAATAAAGCAGTAAAGCATGGCATAAGTATAGGATAGTAATAAACCCCCCAAACTACTTTGTGGCCCCAAGAAATAATATATGACTCAAGCTCTGGCTAGGGGGATTCATGGTCCCACATGTGGATAGTGCGAATATTCAAAGAACAGGTATCAAGTACTCGGGGTCCTACGGGACACAAGTGGGCGGTTAAAAACCAAATAACATCTATTGCCCACCTGTGCCTCTGCATTATTTACCTACTTCAGTTTTAGTTATTAAACGGTAATTAAAGTTATAATCATCTCCAACATTAAACATAAGGCAGCCTTCCAACAACTGTGGTACTGGACGACACGCAACAGTACTTGAGCAAGCGACTACGACACGCAAGTCCAACTATCTACCAAACAACAGGTAATAGGATGTGTCCAAGGCAATATAAGGCTGCAAGGGGTATCACGGGTACGAAAACTAGAGCATCGCAACATAGATAGCAATAGATCAACAGGAGGGAATAAATACTATAAAAGTAAGATAGGTAGAAAGGGGGAGATTGCTCGCCTGAAAACATTGTTGAAGGTTCATCCGAAGATCGGGTCGACACTCGCGTCAACTCATCGGCCTAATCCGCGAAGAAGCAAATCAATAGAAGAAACACCGGATACACTATTTAATACTATGGCAGAAGATCGGGCATGATGCATGTATGATGTATGACATGGCAAAGGTGCGATGCAATTAGGCAATATTAAGCGGAACCGGGGTCCCGACAATTAATTGTTAGGTTCATGTTGTTTAGATACCCCGCAATTTAAATGTTGTCTTAACATGGCAAAAGATAGCACCGGTTCGCTACACAAATTTAAATAGGGACAATATAAGACTTGATTTGTCCGCAGGTGGAGCCCATATTTAATTATGAGGTGAATCGGCATAATGCCCCCAAACCACACAATGTATGCAAGTATGAACAATTTATATGCACAAGATGTATATAACATTTATAAAAATAGGGGCTCGGAGAAGGGTCACACATTGCGGACTTGGCGGTCTTGGTTCAGGGTTCTCAGGGTTCGACATGGATCGGTCTTCGAACTTCGAGGATCAAGGTCATCGGATTCCGTGAAGGAGAGCTTGTAGTTCCAAGAATCTTCGGGTCTCGACCATCGGATCCGGCGACGGGGCTCCGAGGCACTTGTTACGGGTCGGTGAAGAACTTGTCGGTGGATCTTCATATCGGCATCATTGCTCTTTGGTTTATACACGCCATCGATGGTGGACTAGGTAACCCCTGTGGTTCAGTTTCATTGGTTTCGGCTACTAAATGTGTGGACTGATCTTCACTCGATGTTGCACTTGCATCGATCGAACTTGACAACATCAGCATGAAGTGTGCACTCGAACAAATTAGGCGCTGGGACCTAGTACACACAAGCACATGAATAAACATGTGCATACACAGTTGAGAATTACATGCATCACTGACTAACCATATGCAAGCGGACATGGGGAACAGCCGAGGTCGACGGAAGAGCTCGGAGGGCAGTGCCGTCCGGCAGCAAAGGAAGCGTGATCGAGCACTACAGAAATTGATGCAGCTGTGCTCGGAGGAGAGACACGGCGGCAGCGACCGCAGTACACGACGAGGCTGATGCGAAGGCGACGCAGGCGGCTGGAGATACGCAGACGCGGAGGGGGCCGCACGGAGAAAGGGGCAGCGGTGTCCGGCCTTGGCGCAGGCAGCGGAGGAGGTAGCGGCCGGCTCTAGGACGGACGGGCTCGACGGCGAGCTGGGAGGCAGAGGACGGCGGCGTCGGGGCAGGGCGGAGCCGCACGGGTCGGCAGGAGGGCGATGGGGAGGGCCGATGCCGTCGGTGACAGAGACGAGCAGAGGACAAGGTGGCCGGCCGACATCGTCTCTGCTGGCGATGGGGAGGCGCTGCAGAGGGCCAGGGCGAGCGCGGTGAGTAGCGAAGGGGCCGGCCACAGCAGATGAGGCGGCGGTGTCGGGTGCTATCGGGGACAGGAGGGAGGAGGAGGTGGGGCGCGTGGGGAAAGAGAGGTTTGGTGGGCGTCGGTCACTGCAGGTGGGGCCGGGGTTGCGGGAGAGTTTCGCGTGACCGGGGTGGGATGCGTGTGTGGTGTTCGGCAGGGTGGGGTGGAGTTGGTAGGTGGTGTGGCGGCTGGGTGGGGTTGTGCCTGGCGGCGGCGGGGCGGTAGGATCAGGTGGTGGGATCTAGGGTTTGGGCTGGTTAGATTAGGGTTTAGGTCTAGATATTTATTTGGGGTAGTAGGCTGCTGCCAGCTGGGCCTTTTGGGCCTGGCCGATGGCGGCCTCCCCTAATAAAAAGTTTCATGATTATTTTATTTTTAAAGGATTTTTTTTGCAAGACATTTTTAGACAAATAAAATATCCCAAAATATCAGGATTTCGCATTTGAATGAAGAAAGAGATATTTTTAGAAAACAAAATAGGGCTTTTCTAAATAGTTTTAGGCAAAGCATGCATGATAATGTCATGATGATGCACAACATACAAACAACCGCGATTTTCTAGTAGTGCTTTTACTCGGGGTGCTACACTACACATGCTCCTTCTGCCAGCTTGCATTCCACAAAGGACTTGGCGACATTGTACCTCTCAGTCCTGGCCTGAGTCTGGAACATGTCCTTAAGCGCGATGATCATATCGTACGCTTCCTGATCCTCAAACTTATTTTGGAGTTCAGGTTCCATGCATGCAAGCATAAGACAGCTAACCTCAAGAGAATCATCACATGCTCTCTTGTAGGCATTCTTAAGGGAAGCAGATGCATTATCAGCAGGTTCATCGGGGACTAGGGTATCCAGAACTGTTACCTTTTTATCAGACCTGAGAACAATTCTTAGGTTACGGATCCAGTCCGAATAGTTTTCCATTTAGTTTATCTTTGTCAAGAATCAAACGCAAAGAAAAAGGTGATGCAGTGTTCGGTGCCATTGATCTACAACAGAAAACATGCAAAATACTAAGCCATGTAACCATGAATGAGTAAAACATATTAGACAATTTAGTAGCATATACTCCCACTTAAATCAATATCCCTTTATTGATACTAAGTGATTCAAGATCCACAATTAACAAGTCGACTAGTGAGCTTTAGCATCACTGCTAGAAGATAAGGTAAATCGGTAAGAAACACTTGCTAATCATATCACATATGACTCTTGTTGTTGGGTGACATCTTTATGTCAAAACTAGGCGCCCAACCTTTTTTCCCCAAGTTCCTTAAATGTTAAGATGACCTTGTCAAGCTCACCAACCCTTATGCGTGTAGGTATCCGATACAAACGCATCCAGCCAAGGAAAACCGCGGCACCCTAATTTCATAGGCCCACCAACGATTGTACATGGCATAGGATGGTGCAAGGTTTGGTTGGGAGGGCATGGTTTAACTTAAACTTTGTGAGGGATCGTTCTACTTCTATCATCTAAGCATGCATAGTAGCAAAACGCATAAGAATAGCATTCACATATGATGTGAGACAGTATGTCCCATTTTCTCATGGTGATCTCCATCGCCATAGAAACTGTCCACCATGATGATCTCCATCTTCATGTTCCATGTGAGCCATCCTCCAAGTGATGAGTCCTCCAAGAACTAATACAAGCTATTACTCCTAACAGATAGTAATCTAAATTACATAGTATTGGGATCATCACAAGTTGGCACGCATGCCATTACAATAATTGACAAAACATATGGCTCCAGCCATGTTGCCCTACTTACGACACGCAGGTCATGAAAAAATTTCATACATGCATCACATACATATATGGGCCATACTGATCACATACATCCTGCAAAAACAAGTTATGCATATAATCGCATTCTACCAGATCATGTGACATCGCAGCACCTAGTTACCTTAACAAGATACAAAAGAGGCTACGATTAAGGGGGTCTAGGTGGTCTCCCCCTGCAGGGTTCAAAGGGGAAGCGCCCCTCGTGATATCTTGATCGAATCTACACAAATTTCTTTAAGGATTTTGACCGACAAATCAAATTTACCATAAACCGTCTATTGTTTCGTTCTGATCAAACTCCTTTCATCACGGTACATCGATTTTAGATCTAGGTTCTGATTCGATCAATCGTATTGATCTTCACGTGATTCAAGAGGATTTATGTGTCACTGTCTACCCCGATGGCGGAAACCGACCGGTAGGAGTAAGTCGTTCGACGCCCTCAGAACCACGATCATGGAAAGCAAGATATAGATCAATCCTGAACCAGCGCAATACAAACGATCACATCATTCATATCAATCTGCATATCACCATATGCAAACATCCCGAACCTATAACTGAACAACATCGCTCTAATACCACTGCAGGGATACGGGTAGGCTACACTAGCGCAAATTAAATTTTCTACCGCGTAAACCAGGATTACTGTTGTCATAGATCACGGGATTACCACTAGACGCACGGTTGCGGAACTTGATGAAGCGCGTCGAGGCGGTGTAGATGTTCTACGTCTCCTCCTCGTCCTCGTCCCACGAGCAACTCCTCTTGCGCGGCTCGTCCAAGTGCCACAGATGCAGCACCTCCAAGGTATCCACACGTGCGGGTGGAAGTGTCAGACGCCGGACTGCTAGGTCCGCGCGTACAACACAGGCATGAGGAGTGGCGGCTGGGTGTAATGGTCTAACCCTGGTCAGCTCACCCCACCCTCTCTTATATAGGCATCCCTCGTGGGCTTCTACATTATCAACCCATTAGTAGCCTAAGCCTGGTCTAATTCGGATCCAATCCTCATTAGGCTTCCAGCCCCTTAAGTGTGTGACCCTATAGGTTCATATACGTATAGACATGACACGAATACACTTATTCTATCAATAGTTGGTAGCGGCCTCTAGTAAGACGTGCCAACTCCTAAATGCATACAAAGATCATATCGGACGAACCATCACAAGGTTTAGTACATGTATTTCCCTTTGCCTCATGATATTTGGTCTAGCTCCAAGCTGACCTCCCTTTCTCGATACTGTGATTCAGAATCCCTTTACTAGGTTAACTCTTAACCTTATGTAGCACGGCCATGCATTTCTGGATTCGATCACTCGAGGGGCCTAGAGATATCTCTCTCAAGCAGAGAGGGGCAAATCCCATCTTGATTGACCATGCCTTGCAGCATGCTTTAGGACAAACCCGAAAGCTACCTTTATAACTACCCAGTTAGGGAGCAGCGTCTGATAGCCCCAAAGTAGGTCGATCCACATCTTAAGTACATGCGACAATCTCAGGTCTAAGGACAAAACGTACACGATGTGTAGAGAGAGCTGCAAGTCTAATTACCAGTCTCAAGTTGGGTCAGTCCAACCCCATGTTCATAACATGTGTCCACATCATTGGTTTGACATCTCCATGTCTATGACTTGCGAAACATAGTCATCAACCAATCAATGTGCTAGTCTAATATTCACGTGTGTCCTCACATGAACTCCGACTAGGGACAACTATTAAATAACCATACAAGTAAAGAGTTTCACAAATAATTCACATAATTGCCAATCAATACAAGTTGCCTGATATGGATATTCAAGGAACATTACAACAACTCATGGATACATAAGAAATATAATCATCTCTATGATTGCCTCTAGGGCATATTTCCTTCAATTCCTCGTCCCGGCAGGGTGCCGGAACAGAGACTTCTGTCCCCCGAATCTCGTCTTCAGTGGCGGCGGTGTTGCGAAACTTTTTGTGGAATTCTGATCTGATACTTAGAATTTCTGCCTCGGGGGCTTATATAGGAGAAGGGGCAAGGTCGATGGATGCCCGAGGGACCCACACCATGCCCAGGTGCGGCCCGGGGGGCGCGCCTAGGGGTGGTGTGACCGCCTCGTGGCTCCACTTCATCTCTCCTTCGGACTCCATCTTGTGTTAGGAAAATAGGAACTTCGGCTTTTGTTTCGTCCAATTCTGTAACACTACGGTTCTGAAAAGACCGTAGCTTCTATGTGACATGCCAATCCCTGGATCGGTTCATTGGCCCACAATAGAATAAGATGAATAACATAGCAAAATGTCCGTGTATCAAAAATAACGAAGATCCAGAGTACCATTATTACAATAAAATCTTAGCTCAAGGCTAGCTCAAATTATTCAGGTAGCAACATAAATAAAGCAAATTCTCCATTCTTCAAATTGCCCACAAGTGAACAAGTGCCGAGTGGAGTACCGTGGCCTATATCGATTACTCAGAATCGAAATATCCTGCAACATGAAACGTAGCATCCCCGAAGGGTTAATACATGGAATGTATGGCAAGTAGAGCTAGTAAAGGAGATAATAGTGCTAACATCTACATGCATATTTGGCAATTGGAGTTGTGTCTGGCTTGCATTTACAAATACCTTTGTCCTACTTTCATAAACAGTTTTTGATTTTCTTTGAAAAGATCCCAATTAAGTTAACCCAACAACATTAAAGCAATTATGAAATTAGAATGAGCGAGAAACATGTCATGGAATCAATACCAAGCAACTCAGTTGTCCATAACCGGGGACACGGCTAATCGATTAGATTATACACCCTACAGGGGTTAGTACACTTTACCCATGTGACTTGGCCAGCCCAGCTCGTACCATCACTCTCATTTTGGGTGATGATAGGGAGAAGTCCAAGAAGATACTGTTCGGGAAGTAGCTCCCCAATCCCGACGCGCACCGGTCCAACCTACCAAAATTCTACATCTCTGGATACGCGGGTTCGAGTTACCACAACCTACTAAGTCCAACCAACCGCCCATTTTATTATTGGCACATGGTTGTACACGTAAGCTACAAAATAAAGAAGCCAATCATTTTCTCTCGATACCTGGGTGCCTTTCCGCAATGATACCACCAAAATTTATCAATCCCATCACACCCAGGAGATTCATTGATTAAGTTGTTTTAGTTTTCGCAAACCAACTCATTTAGAAACAACTTTCAGTGATGTAACCCATCCCTCGTTCATCATGCTAAGCACATCTACCAACGGTGGTTCATCTACAAGGAAAGCCCTACCACATAATAGGACATAGCATAGCGATAGTATCATCCTACACATGCATCTACAAAATACATGACAATGCATTGAAAATAGTAGGACAATATCATGAACAAGGTAGAATCTACTTGCCTTGGTTTTAGCGGTCGGAAGAACAATCCACACACGAGCAAGCGTTGCACTCGTCACAATCTACACGATACAATTGCAATCATAAACAAACCATCCACAAGCATATGCAACAAAGATGATGCATGAATGCATGCATGACAAGTGGATTGATGCTACAACATCACCACATAATCATATTCAGTAAAGCTACTGAATGCATGCATGGAAAATAATTTTAGCGCAAGTAAAACTATTATGCAATTTATAATGCTCAAAACTAGAGCTAGGAACCAAATAAATCACTACTGAAAACATATTGTTTGTAAAATCTTGGGGAAAATCTACTGTATAGACATTGTTAATTAGGATCAGTACCAATTGGAATTTCTCAAAAAGGAATTATAAAACTCCCTGAGTAATTAAAATACTGCAGAAAGCCACTAAATAGTTTCTGCAAAAGTTTTTACTGTAAGCCTATCTTTTTAATTCACTTTGAGATTTGCCTTGTTCTACTGAATCCAGGGACATATTATTTGCAATTTTTGGAGTTACAGATCTTTTTCTACGAATTAATTACTCCAAAAAGGCCATTAACTCATTTAATTAATATGGAGAAAAACTTGCTGTAAAAGTGTGAAACAAGGGTACAGCAAGATTCTACACGACTTACTGAATCTATACATATTTTATTTGCAATTTTTGTCCTAGTAGATTAATTTCTATGAATTTTACAAGTTTCAGCTATTATCTGCAATTTCCAAATTCATTTTAAAAATCTTTACTGCGCAGTCAACGCGGCTGACGAGTCAGCGCTGACGCGGCTGCGATGTGGCATCCACACGGGATCCACGCGGCTGCCATGCGGCGCGCTGGTACTGGCCGGTACCGGTTTGGCCGCGGTTCTAATCTCGCGCGTTGAAAACCGATCGGACGGCCGGGGGAAGCTCGCGTCCTCACCTCGGCGGCGGCGATGGGCGCAGGCGGCGGCGGCGACGAGAGCTCTGGCGGTCCCTAGCAAGGTCGCGGCGTCTACGGGGTGCGGGGCGTCTCGGCGAGCTCGATGGCGAGGTCGGGGTCGTTGATTGCTTCCTGGAGAGTCGACTGCGAGCGACCGGAGTAGGCGGGCAGCGTTGGGTCTCCGGCGAGCAATTGGAGGGGACGGCGACGATCTGCGGGGAGGGGAACCAAGTCAGCACGTGTGATGGATCGAGGGGGAGAGAATGAGGGGAATAGAGGGCCAAGGGGCGACTGCTGTGTCGAGAACCTCGAGCTCTGAAGCTCGGCAATGGAGGCGGCGGCGGCGGGGTTCGTGGCGGCTAGGGCTTGCGAGACTTGCGAAAGAAACGGAACGAGGCGGAGGAGGGGGTAAATATTTAGGGGGTAGCATGCAGAGGGGAAAGAATCAGCGCCGATTTCGTCGGGATTCCGTTCGGTTGCTGGACTCCGTGACGACCACGAGTTCATCCGGAGGAAGAGGAAGGCAGGGTGGGGTTCGCCTGGCAGCGGCACAGGGGAGGAGGGAGCGGAGTGGGGTGCTGCAGGTGCTCTGCTGGGCCGGTGCTGGGCCTCTGGCTGCGCTGCCGCTGCATTGCGCGCTGCTCGTGGGGAAGGCGCGCGGCAGATAGGGTAGGCGGGGCAGGTGGGCTGGGCCGGGTAGTTTAGGTTAGCTAGTTTTTTTTGTTCCTTTGCTTTTATTCAATTTGCTTTTCTTATTTCTTTTATAACTTTTTAATAGGAAAACCAATTGAATTGATTTTTGTCTTCGAATTTTTCTAAAATACCAAGGATCATCCTAGGATCATTTTTAGCAACAAATGCCTATTTCAAACTAGTGACTCCAAGGGTCCAACTATTCCTCTTTGTAAGAACACTTGAGGCACTTCGTCTAGGATTTGAATGCAGGGTTTTGAATTTGACAAAAGATTCATGAATGCAGAATGACATGAGTGATATGCAGAACCGAATCTAAAACTTGGGATGTGACAAGACTAACCCCCTTAAGGTGAATCTCGTCCCCGAGATTCGGCGCGGCTAGCAAATAGGTGCGGATAGTCCTCTCGAATGTCATCCTCATGCTCCCAAGTGGCTTCCTCTTCGGTGTGGTGGCTCCACTGCACCTTGCAAAACCTGAATGTCTTGGTACGGGTAATCCTCTCCGCTGTCTCCAGAATCTTGACCGGCTTCTCCTCGTAGGCCAAGTCATTCTCAAGCTGAACCTCCTCTAGTGGCACAGTGTCTCTTAATGGTGTATCCACCATCTCCGGATGGCACTTCTTCAGCTGGAATACGTGGAACACATTATGAACAGCGGACAGAGCCTCTGGCAACTCCAACTGATAAGCAACTTCTCCTTTGCGTGCTAAGACCCGATATGGTCCAATAAACCGAGGTGCCAGCTTACCCTTAATTCCAAATCTCTTGATTCCACGAAGTGGCGACACTCTAAGGTATGCTCTATCACCTATCTCATACACCACTTCCTTGCGCTTGGCGTCAGCGTAGCTCTTCTGCCTTGATTGTGCTACCTTCAGCCTGTCCCTAATCAAGGCGACCTTCTCCTCAGCATCCTTGATCAAATCAGGTCCAAACAACTAACGTTCTCCTACTCCATCCCATAGCAATGGTGTCCGGCACCGTTTCCCATACAGTACATCAAACGGTGACGTCTTGATGCTGGTTTGATAGCTGTTGTTGTAGGAAAACTCAGCATATGGCAAATTCTCATCCCATCTAGAACCATGAGCCAAGGCGCAAGCTCTCAGCATGTCTTCCAAAATCTGATTCACCCTCTCGGTATGTCCATCAGTCTGTGGGTGAAACGCTGTGCTAAACTCCAATCTAGTACCAAGTGACTCGTGCAGCTGGCGCCAGAAGTGTGAGGTAAATTGGGTGCCTCTATCAGATACAATACTCTTGGGAACTCCATGTAGGCACACAATTCTATCCATATAAATCTTGGCCAACTTTGCACTCGTATAGGTCGTCTTCACCGGTATAAAGTGAGCTACCTTGGTCAAATGGTCGACCACTACCCAAATGGAGTCGTATCCTGACCTGGTCCTGGGCAATCCTGTGATAAAATCCATTCCCACTCTATCCCACTTCCAATCTGGCACGGGCAATGGCTGTAGCAATCCTGCTGGCTTCTGGTGTTCCGCCTTCACTCGGCTACATACATCACATAGGGCAATATGCTCCGCGATGTCTCCCTTCATGTTGTTCCACCAGAATCTGTCCTTTAGGTCCATATACATCTTCGTATTGCCTGGATGTATGGAATACGGCGAGTCATGAGCTTCCTGCAAAATCAACTTCCTTATCTCCGGATCGTTGGGGATGCACAAACGATTTCCATACCACAAGGTTCCTTGCTCATCCTCGCGGAATTCCCTTGCTCGATCCTCCTTCATCTTTTCCTTTACTTCATCAATCTCCTTGTCTCCCACTTGAGCCTTCCTGATTCTGTCCTGTAGCGTTGGTTGGACTTCCATTGTTGCCAAGTATCCTTCTGATACTACCTCCAGTCTAAGGTCCTTGAATTGCTTACACAAATCCTCGGGCAATTCCCCAATTGTCAATCCATTGGCATAAACCTTCTGGCTCAGAGCATCTGCCACTACATTGGCATTTCCTGGGTGGTATTGCAGATTCATATCATAGTCCTTGGTAAGTTCCAACCATCTCCTTTGCCTCATGTTCAGTTCCTTCTGTGTAAATATGTACTTCAGGCTCTTGTGGTCGGTGTACACATCACAGTGTTTTCCCATTAAGTAATGCCTCCATACCTTGAGCGCATGAACAACTGATGCTAGTTCCAAGTCGTGTGTGGGATAATTCCTCTCATGGTGTTTAAGTTGCCGCGAGGCATATTACACCACTCTCCCATCCTGCATCAACACACTCCCAAGTCCCTGTCGAGAAGCATCATAGTACACTTGGAAATCCTTCTGAAGATCTGGTAAACACAGAACAGGTGCAGTCACTAGTCGACGCTTCAGTTCCTGAAAGCTGGCTTCACACACATCCGTCCATTCAAACTTCCTCTCCTTCTTCAGAAGTTCAGTCATCGGCTTAGCAATCTTGGAGAAGTTTTCAATGAACCTCCGGTAATATCCAGCAAGTCCCAAAAAGCTTCGAATCTCTCTCGCATTCTTGGGCGCTTCCCACTCAGTTACTGCAGTCACTTTGCTTGGATCAACAGCGACTCCTTCTCCTGACACCACGTGTCCAAGAAATCCAACAGTGTTAAGCCAGAATTCACACTTGCTGAATTTGGCATACAGCTTGTGTTCCCTCAGCTTCTCCATGATCAGTCGCAGATGTTTCTCCTGCTCAGCATCATCCTTGGAATATATCAGTATGTCATCAATAAACACCACCACGAACTTGTCCAAGTACTCCATGAATACCTTGTTCATCATGGTCATGAAATATGCCGGGGCATTCGTTAGTCCAAAAGACATAACTGTATACTCATATAAACCATACCTAGTGGTGAAAGCGGTTTTTGGTATGTCCTCCTCCCGGATCTTCAATTGGAAGTAGCCCGATCGCAGATCAATCTTGCTAAACACCTTTTATCCTTCCAGTTGATCAAACAAATGATTTATGTTCGGCAGGGGGTATTTGTTCTTGATAGTCACTTCATTCAGCGAGCGATAGTCCACCACTAATCTCTTACTGTTGTCTTTCTTCTCCACAAACAGAAGAGGTGCACCCCATGACGACGAACTAGGCTGAATGAATCCCTTGTCCAACTGCTCTTTCAGCTGCTTCTTCAATTCCTTCAGCTCATCCACATCCATCTTATATGGTCTCTTTGCTATAGGTCCTGTTCCCGGCATCAGGTCGATGAGAAACTCCACTTCCCTGTCAGGTGGCATCCCTGGCAGCTCTTCTGGAAACACATCGGGGTAATCCCTAATCACAGGCACAGTATCCATGCTAACCCCCTTAAGAGAGTTCATCTTACACCTTCCTGGTCGCACTGCCGACTTGAACCTAATCCTCTTACCATCCGGGGTTTTGAGTGAAACAGCTCGCTGTGCATAATCTATGTGTCCCCCATGCATAGACATCCAATCCATACCCAGAATAACATCTAACCCTTGTGATTCCAACACTACCAGATGTGCAATGAAATTGTGTGCTCCAATCCTCACCGTTAAGTCGCGGCATCCCGCGCTAGCTATCATATCTCCTCCAGGTTAGCTTACTCTAATAGACTCTTTCATAGACTCAGTAGGTAGCTTATACTTATCCACAAATGCCCTTGATATGAATGAATGCGATGCACCAGTATCGAAAAGTATAAGTGCAGGGTGAGTGTTGATTGGGAACTTACCAATCACAAGATCAGGCTCATCTGGGATCTCCTCCACATTCATGTGGTTCACTGTGGCCTTCTGGTTGTTGGTTGGCTTCAGTCCCTTCTTCTCCGGACAGTTGTCAGTGTAATGTCCCTTCTGGACACACTTGAAGCATGTCACCTCACTCAGATCCTTCTTCACAAAGCTGCGTTCACGGTTGCGGTCATGTCCACCGTGTCCTCCAGAGTGGTGAGAGTGTCCTCCCTTGTGGCTGTGGTGGCTGCTCTTGTGGTTGTCATGGCGATGTCCATCACCTCCATGGTGATGACGATCATGGTTCCCATGGTCACTCCCTCCATGCTTGGAGTATCATCATATGAAGTGCGAGACTTGTGATGTGAACCAGAGTGGTGATTGTTGTTCTTCCTCTTGCGGCTCTCCACCTGCTTGTGCTTCCCTTCCAAGATCCTGGCCTTGTCCATAAGCTCCTGTAAAGTGGGGAAATAAACCACCAGTAGCTGCACTGAAAATTCATCACTGAGGCCATCCAGGAATCTCTCCCTTCTTTTTTGCATCAGTGTCAACATCCTCAGGTGCATAACGGGACAGGTTGTTGAACTCCTCAATGTACTCAGCCACGGTGCGGTTGGTTTGGCGCAAGTTGCGTAACTCCTTCCTCTTCAGGCTCAGAACTCCTGAAGACACGTGGTTGGTCCTGAAACCTTCCTCAAACATTGCCCAAGTCACAGTGTCCAGTGGGTGGGTGATCTGAAAAGTGTCCCACCAAGAAGCGGCTGGTCCCTCCAGTAGGTGAGCGGCAAACCTCACCTTCTCAGCATCAGTGCATCCAACAGTTACCAGATCCTTATTGACTGAACGCAACCAGTCGAGAGCAACCATTGGTTCCGTTGCAGTAGAGAACTTAGCTGGCCTTAACCTCAGAAACCTGGTGAGAGCATCTCCCTGAGGCTGGTTGTTCCCATTGTTGTTGTTGTTGTTGTTGTTGTTCTGAGCTTCCATGAACTGAGTCATAACTTGGGTCAACTGTGCCTGAGCTGCCATGAGCTGCACCAACTCAGTGGGTTGACGGCGGGGAGGCATCTGCGGTTCAGCACAGGTAAGCTAAGAAAGAATCAACTACGATAATAGGATTCTACCCATGCATTATGATCAAACAACAACAAACAATAGCAGACAATCTCAAGCAAGCAACACATCAACAAACAAGTGATCCAGCAACATCCCAGGGGTTATCCTAGCAGTATATACCTACTGAAATAGTTTTACAAGAGTTGGCAATGGTTAACTAAGCAGTTGATCAACAAAGCATTAAAAACAGCAATCTGCCAGAACAGTCCAGCAGTGTTCACGAATTTTCCTACCTGACTTAAACTCGTCAGGAATTTTTGCTGATTTTTGTGCATACAGTACAGAGAGTTTTGCACCAGCCCTATTTTTTCAGATTTTTCCCAGATACCAGAAAAATATGAAAAATCGTACAGTACTGCTGTATCTGCAGAAAACTGCAGCAGGAATAACACAGATATTAACCAAACTTGCCATAACTCTTTCATAAAATTCGCACAAATAATCCTGGGATATTGGAGTACACAAATATGCAACTAAACACTCTTAAACTAACAGTAATTAAGTATTACATCGATCGAGACTAATCCTAACGATTTTACCTAACGAGGACTAATTGGTGGACTTCTATCTACTTCTTGAAGAGGTTGCGGTAGGTCCTTGCACTCATGCGTTGGCGCTTCTGTCCACGGTTCAACCATGGCGGCGGAGTATACACCTCTCCTGAGTCATCACTTGAAATCTCAAACTCCACCTCTTCTGGATCCTCCTCTTCTTCTTCACTCTCAGCTGCAACTGCAACAGCTTCATCTCCTCCACCATCATCGTCTCCATCATCATCATCGTCGTCCTCCTCATCATCATCATCGTTCCCACTATCATCATCATCATCATTGTTGTCAACATCTCCATTGTCATCATCAGAGGGTGGATTCAGCTGTGCCTAGAGAGCGGCAATCTGGGCTGCCATAACTTCAATAGTCTGATCCCTTTCCTGGACTGTCCCTTGCAACTGTTGTATGTTCTGGGTGTTTTCCTGCACAGTTCCATGAAGATGAGCTATGGTTGCATCCCTGCCTATCAAGGCATTCTCCAGAACTCCCACAGCTTCATGCAAGGTGTCAATCTCCTGTCCTTGGACCACCATACCATTGCTGGCAAAATCTGAAATCTCCTTTATCATCATCACTTTCTCAGCTAGTGCCCCATTCTCCCTTTCCATGTCCTCTATGTTCCTCCGACGGGGCGGCATGTTGTTCCTGTTGCCCGGGGTAACCACAATGTGCCCATCTTCATCATGCCTCCCATAGTCACGGTAGGGTGAATCTGCTGGCAGTAGATGTCTGACAAGATGGCACTAGTGAGACAGGGCTTCATGTATGGCCAAGTTAATTCCAAGTCCCTAGTTGCAGTATGTCTTGGTGTAGATCAGATGCACAGGGTTTGGCAAGGAGGCATCCCTGAAGATGAAGGTGGTGATCTCCCATGCATCCTCACCATATCCATAGGTGTACAGCCTTCTTCCCTTGAACATGGGCAGTGGAAATCCCAATGACTGCGAGAGCTGTGCTAACTGTCTTGTAAAGGGCCTTGGTGACTCCATGGTTGCATACTTAGTCCTGACTTCTCCCATCTATCAATTAAAGGAAGAAAGTGTGAGAATAGCATATGATAAGAATTTACGAGAGTGAAAGGCATACGATGAAAGACAGAGTTAACATAAGCTTTAATAATTCTATGGCTTCCTAATCCAATCCTAGGTCATGATCCTATAGTCGACACACGGGCTCTGATACCATCTTGTAACACTACGGTTCTGAAAAGACCGTAGCTTCTATGTGACATGCCAATCCCTGGATCGGTTCATTGGCCCACAATAGAATAAGATGAATAACATAGCAAAATATCCGTGTATAAAAAATAACGATGATCCAGAGTACCATTATTACAATAAATTCTTAGCTCAAGGCTAGCTCAAATTATTAAGGTAGCAACATAAATAAAGCAAATTCTCCATTCTTCAAATTGCCCACAAGTGAACAAGTGTCGAGTGGAGTACCGTGGCCTATATCGATTACTCAGAATCGGAATATCCTGCAACATGAAACGTAGCAGCCCCGAAGGGTCAATACATGGAATGTATGGCAAGTAGAGCTAGTAAAGGAGACAATAGTGCTAACATCTACATGCATATTTGGCAATTGGAGCTGTGGCTGGCTTGCATTTACAAATACCTTTGTCCTACTTTCATAAACAATTTTTGATTTTCTTTGAAAAGATCCCAATTAAGTTAACCCAACAACATTAAAGAAATTATGAAATTAGAATGAGCGAGAAACATGTCATGGAATCAATACCAAGCAACTCAGTTGTCCATAACCGGGGACACGGCTAATCGATTAGATTATACACCCTACAGGGGTTAGTACACTTTACCCATGTGACTTGGCCAGCCCAGCTCGTACCATCACTCTCATTTTGGGTGATGATAGGGAGAAGTCCAAGAAGAGACTGTTCGGGAAGTTGCTCCCCAATCCCGACGCGCACCGGTCCAACCTACCAAAATTCTACATCTCTGGATACGCGGGTTCGAGTTACCACAACCTACTAAGTCCAACCAACTGCCCATTTCATTATTGGCACATGGTTGTACACGTAAGCTACAAAATAAAGAAGCCAATCATTTTCTCTCGATACCTGGGTGCCTTTCCGCAATGATACCACCAAAATTTATCAATCCCATCACACCCAGGAGATTCATTGATTAAGTTGTTTTAGTTTTCGCAAACCAACTCATTTAGAAACAACTTTCAGTGATGTAACCCAGCCCTCGTTCATCATAGCATGGCTAAGCACATCTACCAACGGTGGTTCATCTACAAGGAAAGCCCTACCACATAATAGGACATAGCATAGCGATAGTATCATCCTACACATGCATCTACAAAATACACGACAATGTATTGAAAATAGTAGGACAATATCATGAACAAGGTAGCATCTACTTGCCTTGGTTGTAGCGGTCGGAAGAACAATCCACACACGAGCAAGTGTTGCACTCGTCACAATCTACACGATACAATTGCAATCATAAACAAACTATCCACAAGCATATGCAACAAAGATGATGCATGAATGCATGCATGACAAGTGAATTGATGCTACAGCAGCACCACATAATCCTATTCAGTAAAGCTACTGAATGCATGCATGGAAAATAATTTTAGCGCAAGTAAAACTATTATGCAATTTATAATGCTCAAAACTAGAGCTAGGAACCAAATAAATCACTACTGAAAACATACTGTTTGTAAAATCTTGGGGAAAATCTACTGTATAGACATTGTTAATTAGGATCAGTACCAATTGGAATTTCTCAAAAACGAATTATAAAACTCCCTGAGTAATTAAAATACTGCAGAAAGCCACTAAATAGTTTCTGCAAAAGTTTTTACTGTAAGCCTATATTTTTAATTCATTTTGAGATTCCCCTTGTTCTACTGAATCCAGGGACATATTATTTGCACTTTTTGGAGTTACAGATATTTTTCTACGAATTAATTACTCCAAAAAGGCCATTAACTCATTTAATTAATCTGGACAAAAACTTGCTGTAAAAGTGTGAAACAAGGGTAAAGCAAGATTCTACACGACTTACTGAATCTATATATATTTTATTTGCAATTTTTGGCCTAGTAGATTAATTTCTATGAATTTTACAAGTTTCAGCTATTATCTGCAATTTCCAAATTCATTTTAAAAATCTTTACTGCGCAGTCAACGCGGCTGACGAGTCAGCGCTGACACGGCTGCGACGTGGCGTCCACGCGGGATCCACGCGGCTGCCACGCGGCGCGCTGGTACTGGCCGGTACCAGTTCGGCCGCGGTTCTAATCTCGCGCGTTGAAAACCGATCGGACGGCCGGGGGAAGCTCGCGTCCTCACCTCGGCGGCGAGCGGTGGCTGGCGGCGGCGAGAGCTCCGGCGGTCCTTGGCGAGGTCGCAGCGTCTACGGGGTGCGGGGCGTCTCGGCGAGCTCGATGGCGAGGTCGGGTTCGTTGATTGCTTCCTAGAGAGTCGACTGCGAGCGACCGGAGTAGACGGGCGGCGTTGGGTCTCCGGAGATCAATCGGAGGGGACGGCGATGATCTGCGGGGAGGGGAACCAAGTCAGCGCATGTGATGGATCGAGGGGGAGAGAAGGAGGGGAACAGGAGGGCCAAGGGGCGACTGCTGTGTCGAGAACCTCGAGCTTTGAAGCTCGGCAATGGAGGCGGCGGCGGCGGGGTTCGTGGCGGCTAGGGCTTGCGAGACTTGCGAAAGAAACGGAACAAGGCGGAGGAGGGGGTACATATTTAGGGGTAGCGTGCAGAGGGGAAAGAATCAGCGCCAATTTCGTCGGGATTCCGTTCGGTTGCTAGACTCTGTGACGAGCACGAGTTCATCCGGAGGAAGAGGAAGGCAGGGTGGGGTCCACTTGGCAGCGGCACAGGGGAGGAGGGAGCAAAGTGGGCTGCTGCGGGGTGCTCTGCTGGGCCGGCGTTCGGCCTCTGGCTGCGCTGCCGCTGCATTGCGCGCTGCTCGTGGGGAAGGCGCGCGGCAGATAGGGTAGGCGGGGCAGGTGGGCTGGGCCGGGTAGTTTAGGTTAGCTAGTTTTTTTGTTCCTTTGCTTTTATTCAATTTGCTTTTCTTATTTCTTTTATAACTTTTTAATAGGAAAACCAATTGAATTGATTTTTGTCTTCGAATTTTTCTAAAATACCAAGGATCATCCTAGGATCATTTTTAGCAACAAATGCCTATTTCAAACTAGTGACTCCAAGGGTCCAACTATTCCTCTTTGTAAGAACACTTGAGGCACTTCGTCTAGGATTTGAATGCAGGGTTTTGAATTTGACAAAAGATTCATGAATGCAGAATGACATGAGTGATATGCAGAACCGAATCTAAAACTCGGGATGTGACAAATTCCGAGAATTTTTTACTAGCTTTTCTGAAACCAAAAACAATAGAAAATAGGCAACTGGCACTATGGCATCTTGTTAATAGGTTAGTTTCAGAAAATGTATAAAAATGCCTCAAAGTATAGACAAAACATAAGATAATTGATACAAAACAAGCACGGAGCATAAAAAATTATAGATACGTTTACGACGTATCATCTATCTCTCCTACTATAGTCAATATCTAATTTACAACGAGTTACCAATAATTTTATTATCATCATTGTGGTTCCATGTTCGTAGGTAAGAATGGTTCTATCTTCAAAAGCCCTCAGCCACGTAAAACATGTAAAAATAAATTAGAGGCGTCTAGTTTTTGGTTTTGTCGGGAAAGTACTATGATATGGCAGTGTTATAATTTGTAGTATGGATTGATACTATTGAAAATTATGATATGACAAAGTGTAAGTTCCATAGACCTTGGCGTTACACATATAGGAATGATAAAGATTATTCCATGATGCACAAGATAGTGATCAAGTGCAAGAACCGTATCATATCACTTTAGCATATGATGTTTGTTTGTATCTTATATTGCGTGTTTGTCGTTTTAGTATCATTATAAGATGATCCCTCATTTAGATATCAAGATAAAAATGTGTTCTCCCTTAAGTATGCACCGTTTATGTTTTGCCGCTTCAAGACATCACGTGATGATCGAGTGTACTTGAATCCACGATCATATTTCAGGTATAAGAAAGTTTTACACACGCGAGTACTAAGGTTCTTACTTAGCGAGCCTAGCATGTATAGACATGGCCTCGAAACACGGACCAAAAGGTTAAGCATGAGTCATATAGTTGATATGATGCCCATTTAGATGCTCGCCTTTTAAGGTACACCGACTCATGTGATGATCGGACTTGGTGTAGTGGATTTGGTTTATGTAATCACCAAAAAGACACGAGGGATGTTGTTTTTGAGTGGGAGTTAATTTCTAATTTGGATTAGTCGAACTCAATTTATCATAAATTAAATCAAAGTGAATTTGCATAATTTATTGTAGTCATTGGCATTTGTTCACCACCTTATGCTTAGTCGTAATTGAGATAATAGAACTATAGAATTCTGGATATTTACTTTCAAACTAGTATCTTATTGTTGTGTCAATTTAAAGTTTGAAAGTCCTATTTCAAACTTTCACAAAATTACATCTACTCCATGAAGTTTAATAAGTAGTATTAAATCAAGAGTAACAATTGTAGTGTTAGTATCTAAAGTATCATGTTTGCCTCCATGATTCTTGATATTCAAAATTTGTTTTAATATCGAGGTTATATAGGAGCTGAAAGAATTGTTTTAGAAACCATCATGTGTGAAACATATTGTGATATCTGAAACAATGTTTAGGTTTCAATATGATAGAGTATAATTTGGAAAAATACATGTTCTCATATTGTATGAGAATTTGCAAAGGTTGGAGACGTTATACGTCCTAATCTCCCAAAAAGGTTTTGAGAGCTGCCATTATATTCGCGATTCTTCCTTATAGGCAATAATATCTTGATCATGAAAGTTGTCATGATAAGGATGAATAGAAGATGTAGGTAAAATGTCTACTACCCTAAAAGATTACTAAAGGATGGATTTTTGAAAGAACGCCAAACATTTGATGATGGTGATCAACTTCAAAGTGCAAGTCCCAAGGTATTAGTATTTTACTATACATGCTTTGCACTATGTGTCATATGTATGGCGCCACTGTTGATGTTGATAGATTCTTTTAAAAGGAAAATGAAATGCTGAAAGAGAATCTATAAAATATTTGGCAGAAAAGAAAATACTATAAATGCCCATCTTAGGTATATAGATGATATACATGTTATGACTGTATTCTTTGCTTGTTAAACAATATGGTTCTTGGGTATTGGATACGTAATTGGTTGGTGTGAAATATCATACAGGACAACACAACTCATGAACTGGAATGGACTAAGTAACCAGCAAGAGAATATGTATGTGATGGAGTTCATCAAAATCAAACAAAGTGTTGTTGTATTTCTTGTTGACATCAAAGCTTGCCTTCAAGATTTGTTATTTTTCAGGTATTATGAGAACAAAAGGTTGTTCAAATAATTGCCGAATCCATATAAGATGGATGATTTACAAGTCTAGTTGGAGAAATCACGTCCATAAAACTAATGCTAAAAATGTCGTAAGACAAATGATTGAAAGATCACTTACGAAGTGACATCACCGTTTAAATTATATTGGAAAGTAAAACACGTAGAAACTCCATGTTGATGGAATTTTGGAGTCTTTTGATTTTGATCAAATAACGCTTGTGAGACTTTCCTGGAGATAATTGAAACTTTGTTCAAAGGCCAAAGAAGAACGAACAACTAACTTATTGGAATTTGTACATATTGATGTACGTAGTCCATTATGTGTAGTCGTGAGCAATGAATTTCAACTTTATATGCTTTCTCCGGAAATTTGAGTGAATATATCTGTTGTTCAAAGACTTTCAAGATGAAGTGGAAAATCATTGTAAAAAGAAAATAAAGTGGAAAATCATTGTAAGAAGAAAATAAAGAGTTTATGATTTGATCGTAAAGGAATATATTTGAGTTACATGTTTAGCAAAGCACCTAAGATTTGAGGAATTGTTCCATGGATTTGCATTTTTCGATAAACCATAGGAGTATGGTATGTTCGAGAGATCAAATCAAACCTTGTATTACATGGTAAGATCAAAGGTTTCATTTATAAAACTACCATTATGTTTTAAGGATTAAAACTTTAGAGACTACCACTTTTACACTAAAAAGGGCACCATCGTGATCTGTTGAAATGACACCATAAAGGTTATGGTTTGGAATAAAATTCGACTTGTTTTTTCTTAAATTTTGGTATGCTATGCATAAGTAAAATGTTTAAAACCAAAGTCGGATAAGCACGTCTTTGTAGGTTATCCCAAATAATTTGTTGGGTATTCCTCCATAACACCAAATACAAAAGTGTTTGTCTCTTAGAACGTCAAATTTCTTAAAAAAGGATTTTTTCACAAAAGTTAAGTGGGAGGACAATAGAACTTTGATAAGGTTAATGAACCTTAGCTATATGTGTTGAGTCACGCAGCACCATAAAAAGTTCTGGAGGCATCCATAATGCTCATGGATTACGTGCTTCAAAGGTTGTGGTCACGGAGGTATAAGTTCCTATTGAACCAAGAAGGTCAGGTAAACAATCAAATACTAAGATTTGAGAGTAAATCATTATTATTTGACAATGATGGACTGACTACATGCAAATAAGAAATGATGGGCCCTAACTCCGTCAAATGGCTTGAGGACATAAAATCCGTGATAGTTCCATACACGAGAAATCAAGTTTTTGAACTTGGAAGACCCTCCGGAAAGGTATAAAACATATAATCGTATTTGGATCTATAAAGAAACAGACATGGATGTTTCAAATCTATAAAGTAATCGACGTATCGTAAAATATTTTACGACAATGTTCAAGGAGTTGACTATGATAAAATTTGATCTTTCATAGCGATATTTAGTCTGAACGGATTAATATAGCAACCACTACATATAATTTGGTATATGGTAGTTGAACAAACAAAACAAAGTTCTTCTAATATAATGGTTACCTAGGGCGTGTACATCACACAGTCCAAAGGGTTTTGTTAATTCAAATGATGCTAAAAGGGCATGCAAACTTCAATGGTTGAAGTAAGCATCGCGAAGCTAAAATCTTCACCGTGATGAAATTGTTAAAAGGTTTAAATTCATCAGAGACGATGAAGGTGCTTGCATTTGCAAGAAATTAAGTGGGAGCGCCGAGACATATTTCTAATACATTATGCGGAGGACATATTGTTGATTGGAAATGATGTATCTTTTATTAACAAAGGTTAATAATTTAATTAGAATTAGATTTCGATGAAAGACTTAGGCAAAACCCGAATATTAGGCATCAATGTAACATCCCAACAATAGAGCTTATAAATAAGCTGAACACAGGGTTGTGCATTGCATTCATGCATAAGAAAATCCGGATAATTTTCGCGCAAAACTAAAGAAGTTATAGAGGGATTGATATCTCTCTTGTTCTGGTAGGAACATCAGAACAGGTGCGAAAGATTTTGACATGACCTTTAAATATTATATGTGTTTCTGGAGGGGTAAAATTTGAAATTTACTTTGAATTCCAAATTCAATTCTAATTTTGAATTAGGAAATTCAGAAATAATAATGCAATAATTAAGTAAAGGGAAATGATTATAATATTGATATAAAAGAATCCTTTCTTATAAGAATACATTAAGTATTGCATTATTCTTTTACAATAAAAGAATAAGAGTAGATTACAATTAAGAAATAAATTTTAATAATAAATAAGAATTGAATTCTTATTTATAAGTAAGGTATAAACATTTAATAAATACAAGTTACAAATAAAACAATAATGGAATACTTTATTACATAAGACAATGTTACATTGTTGTTGCAACAAAAGGATAACATAAAATTTACAACAAATATAAGAACCTATACTAAAACCTTAATTATTGGGCCTAAGCTAAATCTTGTATCTTCTTTTCTTCTCCTTATCATCATTCCTGCAGAATAAACAACAAAAGAAAGGAAACATTTTGTTATGTTAAAATGTTTGCCCCACCATAGGTGAGGAAATTTAATTTATTAAACTTAGTTAGGGAATTTAGGAAGTACTCCTAAATTCCACAACCTAGGACCAGAGGGCATTACCAAATATAGGCAACATTTAGGACATGGATCAAATGCTTCTATACACTTGAAATAGAGAGAGGTATCTGTGGGTCAAAGTAACCAATTTTTTCCAATCTTAGGCAAGCTATAATACCCTATAGCTCTAGCTAAGTTTAAACTTAAAAGAAACAAGAAGTCAAATATACATGCTAGTCAAGTTTAGCAATAATTAGCTAGACTGGCTAATTCTTACAGTGACAAGTTTAGCAAATAGAAAGAATGACAGCCAACCAGGAATATCCACATCAGCAGAAGCTAAATCAACATTTACACCTGGCATGTAAAGTAGAAAAGACAATGTTACAACCAGAAAATATCCATCATTCCTTGATCTCATCCATAGAAAAATATCTGGGGGTGGAAACTTGCACCCCAGTGGGGGCCAGTTGTAAGCAGCTCACTCATCTGCATGCACCTGTGTGCTGTCAAGCCAACAGAGATGCAATCAAGGTAGAAAAGGAAGCCATGGCTACACAGGGGGGTTTTCCCTGTTGAAAGAACATGTTAGGCCCCCATGTGTGGTTTTGGTAATTAATGACAATCTTTATGGACTAATGTGTGTATTAAGTTATACTTGTAGGAATTGTCCATTGGCATCGCTTGGAGCTTGTGTCGGCTTCAAGGTCGATGAAATGAGAAGAAGATATGTTGTGCAAGCTCAAAATGCGCAATCTTTAGAAGATATCATGTTTGATGCTTGCCATCCTCGGTGATCATGGATCGATGATGAGGAATCAAGAAAGGCGTTCCATCTTGAGAAGGTAAAGATCGTCTACATCGAGCTCAAGTGGAATGCTCAAGGCAAAGGTATAATCTTGATAGGTTTTTCCTTTTGCCGGTCTTATATTGTTAGTGGAAGACCGGGTTTAGGATAGATAACCGTACTATCAAGAGGGGCTCTCGAATGAGTAACTCGATTACATCGTTCGGAGAGAGCTCAAACCTTCGCATACTTGCATCATCGTATTTGGTTGTTATTTGGTCTTATCCATGTGAGGATATAGAGCTTGTGGTAATCTCCATAACAAGCTCTTGTTCATCAAAATCGGATCTCCCATTTGTATCTTGTTGCGATTTTGATTTATGCGGCTTTTTGGTTTCTCACCAAGTAAGGTATATCAAATTATTCTACTTGATACTTTCTCACTTGGTGATAATCAATATTTCCACTTTTTATTGGGAAGCCCTTGTCGTCCTCTATCCAACGAAATTTGAATCGGGTCAATCGAAGCTTCCAGTCAAAAGTTATTGCCATTTGAATATTTGCCTGGCAATCTGTTTTCTGGGCCGAGCGGTAGTACCGCCCGGGCGGGCCGGTACTACCGCCCGCCCCTGAAATCGGCCCGTTTCTCTCTGCCGGGCTTGGTACTAAAAAGTGGTAGTACTGCATTTTAATACCTAGCACGACAGTAGCTTTTTGACCACTTGTCAAAAGCTTCTGCCTGCTCCGGTACTAAAATGCGGTAGTACCGCACGGGGAAGAGACTTTTGTACGTTGGCAAAAAGCTTCTGTCTGCCTATACCAAATTTTACTACCTGGCGTGGCAGAGAGTTTTTTCGTCTAAACTGCTGATTCCACTTCACGTCCGGTAGTACCGGTTGCCATTTGCGGTACTACCGCTTTACGGTAGCATCAATGGTAGTACCGTTGTGGCCAGGGCTTATGAAGTTTGAATGTTGGTCTTCCGGTACCACGTCCGGTACCTGGTCCGGTAGTACCGAAGTCTTCCGGTAGTACCGCTTGAACTTCCGGTACTACCGCTACATTAAGGCTCCAACGACCATATTTTGCCTAGCCCTTTAAATAGCCTTGCCCCTTTGTCTTTTAGGGTTACTTCTTTCTCCTCCTTTTGTCTAAGCTTTGCCCCTATTTGCCTTACTCCTTGAGCTTGATTTCTACTCACCCCTCCATTGATTTTTGCATATATTTGAGGGGTAGTTGGAGGAGATCTAGATCTACGTTTTGACCAAACCAAAACATCTCTTTGTGAGTGTATCTTTGGGGATCTAGATTTTGGGGGATTTTGTTTCTCTCTTTGATTCCTCCTCTCTTGTTCCCCCAATAGCTTTAGTAGCTTTGTTGGAACTTGGGAGTGAGGGATTTGAGCATATTTGTGGTGTTCTTGCCATTTGCATTTGTTGCATCGGTTTGAGTTCTCCTCGGAGGATTTGGTTTGAGGTGCTCATTGGAGTTTGTCTCTCTTGGGTTCTTGGAACCCTAGACGGTTTTGTGGCCTTGGTGGCATTGTGGCATTTGTTGGGAGCCTCCAATTAAGTTGTGGAGAAGTGCCCCAACCTTGTGAGAGGTTCCGGTTACCACCGACAAGTGCACCAATAGTGGAAGCGTGGATCGATCCCATTGGGGTGAGATTCACCGGAGAATAAGGGAGGCCTTTTGTGGCGTTGGTGGTTTGATACCACCCCCTCTCCAAATGAGACGTACTCCATGTTGGGAGGAACTCGGTAAAATATCGGTGTCCCCACGTGCCTCGATTATCTCTATACCCGAGCTCTTTACTTATGCACTTTACATTGTGATAGCCTTCGTGCTTGAAGTAATATATATCTTGCTATCACTTTGTTGCTTGTATTGCTTAGCATAAGTTGTTCTAGGTTGTGCTTAACAAAGTAAACACTAGTTTTATTCCGCCTTTGTTGAGCCACTCTAGGAAAAGTTTTAATCGCCTATTCATCCCCCCTCTAGGCGAAATCCGTATCCTTTCACCTGTACACACATCTTATCTCTCTATTCTCAGAGCAGCATAAGATATCACTGGTCATCACCAGATTCACAACAAATCCACCACACCAATTTACACAAATCAGCCAACAAATCAACCTATTAACCTGAGCAAGCTCAAGCAGCACAAGGAGAAGCATGTCAGGTGTGCAACAAGGAGGACAGTAGCAGATCAACACCACAAGGAGAAGGAAATTGTTTCCAGAAGCTTACCAGCAATAAAGAAAAATGGAACCTGATCAAGATCCATCACAAGAATCACTACAAGCACATATTCCCCAAGTCACTGTTCTACTTAACACCAGCAGGTTGGTTTCTTAGATCAGTATAGCATATGTTCTTGTCTTTTTATTTCTGAGCATGGAGTTGTGTGGGAGAAAGAGCTCTTAGTCTGGGTAGTAGTGCTACTCCAAAATCATCCTAGAGCTAACAAAAGGGCAACAAGAGTATCTGTTCATGTGCAACAAAAGTAATGCCTCAGTTCTTACATCATTGGCTTACTCAAGTAAATCCATCATTTGGTTATAGAAAGGATTCCTGCTGGCAACTAAAACTTGAGATAATTAGATACAACACTAGATTTGTCTAGTCAATGTTTATAAAACAATTGTGTATCCTCAATTGAGGTGTCACAACTTTAACACCATCAACAACCAAATGGTAATTGTGTAACCAAATCCAAGTAAAAGCTACCTAGCAACAAATCCAATTCATACCATCAGTTTTTATAACTATGAAGCATTTCAACATGTATTGTCCCGTGGAAAGTATCCACATAGTATCACATTTCCACTTAAAAATGAAAATCAATTTAATTCATATCATTTTCCTAGAAGCCACAGTTAAGAATCATGTAGTCAATTACTTTCATGTTGACATCATACATACATAACCACCCAATCTCACTTGCAAATGAATTTAAATCATTTTCCTAGCTAATGGGCCAGGAATCATTTAGTATACTACTATTATCACTAGCAGAGGAGTGCATATCCTAGCACACTCAGAGTTGGTTGTCATATATCATCTACCATCCAACTATTAAGCATCACAGTAAGCTGCCAAGGTCACTGCTGTGCACACTCCAGGGTGGAGGCACCACAGTAGTAACTCCTAAAGAAAGGACAACCAAAAATCACAATCTTCATTTCATAGGATCATCCAGAATTCCAAAACAACCCTCTCATATAAGTTTAGAAGAGTTCAGATCATCTTCCTAGTCACATCAACTAGGAATCATTCATTAAACTAATCACATCTGCAAGCCATACCAAATAAAGAAAGCCACTAGACTGAACCACAGCCAGTAAATAGATATCACATAAGCTAGTAATTTTACTGAAGCTCATTAATCATGGACAAGATCAAAGACCATGTATAAGGGACAATACCAGAATTCACTAATTCTAACTCAATTGAACCATAGGTCCCAAGTAATTTCATCAAGCAGATGAACCCTAGAACATGGGATTAGCCCCAATTAAGGGTTGTCCAAGTAGCAATAAGGAATTGAAAGGGAGACAGAGAACAAGAGGGAGGCGAATCAAACTTACACGTGGTCTTACCCGTGGTCCTCGCTAGAGTGTGAAGACGAAGTAGTGGCCAGCGTCGAGGATGAACACGGCGGCACGGGGAGCACACAGAGGGCGCTGCAACCCGCGCCAAGCCACGTTCATAGGGATCACAGTGGGGAGGATGACACCATCTCCTCACCAAGGCACCAGGGCGATGCTAGAGAGGCGTCGGAACACCACATCCTCGGCAACAGCGCAAACCCTAGCCATCAGAGAGGGAAGCGCGGCTAGGAGAGAGCTCGAGCATCAAATCGAGCTAGGGCCATTGATGCAGCGTCATCCACCGCATCGTTTCACACCACGATGGCGGCCGTGGTGGCCGGAGCCGGCCAGGATCAAGGAACGGCGGCGGCGGCACCAGGGGGTCGCCTAGAGAGAGAGAGAGGGATTCGAGCAAGGAGGAGGACGCACGAGACCGAGTGGGTCGATTTGACCGGCTTGGACCACCGATCGGGTTGTTCTAGCCCAACCATGGGTCAGACTGACTGGTGGGACCAAGGTAAAATGATATCAAGAAAATTAATAAAAAGAAAAAAGAGATAATAATTACCAAGATAGCCTCAATCTAATATTAGTTATAAAAAAAATAAAAATCCTAAAAATACATATAGTATATCAAAATGTTCACAAAAATAATATCTACCTAATAAAAATATAACTTTATTTGTTTAAAATAAAAATAAAGTAAAACAATTATTAACACCATTAAATTTTAAATGAAATTTTATAAATAAAACAGAAACCCTAAAAATAAATAAAAAATCATTTTTGTGTATCAAAATAACTCTACTATTTTATAAAAATACTAACTTAGAGTTTTACAAATAAAACATAAAACAAATATTTAAAGACACTTAATTCTTTGATGAATTTTATAAAAATAAAGATAATACTGAAAAATAAATAAAATTCATTTTTAAGGTCTTGAATAAATATATTACACTATAAAAATATTAAATATATTATTAGGAAAGTCTTTAATATTTTAAATAATAAATCCTTACCTAATACCTATTTTGTGAATTCTTTAAAAACAATTCTTAAGTAAGAAATAATCACAATTCTTAGAAAACCTTGAGCAATTAGTGTCTTAGTACTAATTCCAAACCCATAACTTGAATTCATAATCAAACTTAAGTATAACTTTTAACTTTAAAATATTTTTTTTAAATCTTATTAAGAATCCCTTTTAAATAAACATTGGGTATCACCCATTTATATAATATGGTGAATAATCATTATATCTTAACCATTATTAACATAACTTTAAATTCTAATAAATTACTAAGATAATTTAATTATGCTCCCAATAAATAAATACAAAGTATTTTCTTAATAAGCAAAACAAATTTAATCTAAATCATTCAATTAAATATAAAGTGAATAATTCCACACCTTAGTTATACCTATCATAAATCTAAAACTGGGGAATAATTAAAATATATTACATCTTAAATTACTTAACCTTTTAAAGTTAACTTTCGTCTCAAAAGCTTATAAACATTATGTCTAATAAACTACTTATGTTTTTATAGTTAACTTTGGTCTATTTCAATTAAGACATAATGCATCTCAAGTCCAAACTATTCAAGCAAGCATAAACAACATCAATCACATTCTATCAATCATCTTCTAAAATCTATCAGGGTTGTTTAAACCTTAGGAAGGAAATCTTTTCTTCACATGTTATTCTTTTTTCCACTTCAAACAATAATCTCATAATAAGTTCTTCAACTCTTAACAACTCAATCCCAAGGACTTATATCATAGTCACCACATGACAATTCACCATAATCACATCATCTTATACTTTACTTACATATTTTGGATTGTTAACACTTAGGTTCCTTATAAAGGTCATTACTTGTAAAGTAAAATTTGAAGATAAACCAACTCTAAAAAGAATCACTTGAATTCACTTCACTCAAAGTATTGGGGAATTCAATTCGGGAGCTTTACAAAAATGCATAGCATTACTTATGCATAATTACATATTGCTTCTTTAAACATTAGTCCTTACTCGGACCAATGATGCAGATTTCAGATATTGGATCTTATGTCATCTCGAAGACCGTGAGTGCATAATCTTGCAATCACAAAAGGCAAGTTCACACTTGCTCATGTCCTTTGTTTATTTTCTGTAAAGTATTTTACAAATCCAGTGTTGTCATCACCTGCATTTGAAAAAGGTCCGAAAACACTATTTTCATAATAATATGATTATAGGTTTATTACCATGAGGTAATAACCTACTATGAAAGTTCCGGTGGTAAAGGAACATATTACCTAGGACTTAACAACCAATGTCTCCAGTGATTCTTGCGCCGTATATCACGCGTTAACCATGAGATTTGGAATGGGACGGAGAAGTCAGTTGTATCTTCTTCCTCTCGCATGTAGCCGGATGTGCAGGTCGTGGCTGTTATCACTCGTAGCGTGCATATTAATTGATAATTCATAGAGGATATGCAGCATATGGGTGGGAACCCTCAACGTCCCACGATAGTTCTGGAATCTAACGGTTTGTACAAACCATTGCCGTAATTCAATATGTGGGCATGGTGTACACCAAGTCCATATGAAGTGTGGACGGCAAAGATCGCCTGGTTGTGCAACAAGGATTTGATCTCTCATGGGAAAAGTAACGCACCTCTGCAGAGTGTAAGAACTGTAACTTGTTACTCCTTGTTCCGGGAAGGAGCTGCGAACGCGGCGGGAAAGGAACCCCATGAAGGTTCTGGTAAACCCGTCAAGGCTGACGGACATAGCTTTTTAGAATAAAAGCAACCTTTGAAGAAATGTTTATGAAAACTTGCATTGCCTATGACCTATGGTCTGTAGCTGTAGTTATAGTGCATCAAACACTCCTTTTCTAGTGGACTTGCTGAGTACGCTCGTACTCAAAGTATCTTCTTAACCCTTGCTAGGTTCTAAAGCCAGTACATACGATGACTACATCAAGCCATGCTCCAGGAATCATCATCAAAAGCTAAAGCTCTTCAATGAAGTCAAGAAAGTCAACATATACATCAGCTCAAGTGAAGACGAAGTTGCTGATTAGTTAAGAATAGAATATCTAGCCATAGAACCTATTTCTGTAGTGTATTGCAATAGCAGCAATGCCAGACCATTAGTTGAGATATTAATCTTAATAGTATTAAAGTTTTGGAGTTGTTTATTTCTGATTCTTCTTTGTAAGAAGTTTCTTTCTCTCTCTTTAACCTAGAGTGTTCTCTGGATCTTGTGTAAAGAGTTGAGTTGTAACCTATAGTTATGTCTTGGACCTGATGTGTTTCTGTTGTACCACTCTGAGGGATGTAATACTAGTGAATGGTGTTTCATTAGTGTTATGTCTACGACTATAGTGTACTACATCATGCAGTGGTATGCTGGGTCACCGCAATCAATGTCTATATGGATAGATTGAGAAACTAATATGGTTATGCTAGACATACATATATGAGATATTGAATGAATTCAATATGGAAACGACAAGAAAGGTTCTTGTCGCATGGAAAATTGAATCAAGATTCAAGTGTATTGACACTTGATAAGTGAAACAAGATTCAAGTGCTTTGACACTTGGTGAGTGAAATCACAAGAATGTTTTGATCAATCATACCATGATATGTACACATCCAGATATGACCTATGCTCTAAATATTATGAGCATATACCAAAATGAATTATAAGATGATCATTGGACGATAGTAATGCTTATAATCTTTTGGAAGAATTAAGAATATATTCTATTTGTAGTAGAGACAAATAGTTCATTGTAAAATGATACTAGTTTTGTCACAAGATATAAATTAAGTTTATCTCAATGTAAACTATGGGTGAAACAATGTAATGGAAAGGAGATTCCATGATGGATTTGGATGAGTTCCAAAGTTAAGACATTATGACGGATACTACAACAAAAGGCTAGTATATGACTGCTATAGTAGCAGCAAAGGAGAGAATTTGTGTTAAGTAGTTTGTTATCAAACTAATTATGGTTCTAAGTGGGCTAGTACTACGAAGATATATTGTACGAAAATTATATCAACATGTTTAACCCAAAGGAACTAAAGGTCTCACTAAAGGACAAAATTTATACAATGCCATCTCATTTGAGAATGAGTGATGCGTAGAGACGAAAATACATGCAAATACACACGGACCTAAAAGTGTCAGATCCGGAGAATATGTTATACTATCAATCATGTATATGCAACACCATAAATCCATAGGTGTTCAATACGCAAAGTTTTCAAACTAAATTATTGACTCTAGTGCAAGTGGGAGACTGGAGGGAATAATGCTCGAGAGACAATAATAAAGTGGTTATTATATTATTCCTTATTTATGATAAATGTTTATTTTGCATGCTATAATTGTATTAATTTGGAAACGTTAATACATGTGTGTTTAATAAACAAATAGAAGGTTCCTAGTTATGCCTCTATTATAAACTAGCTCGTTGATTAACAAGATGATCAAGGTTTCCTGATCATGGACATTGGATGTTGTTAATAACGAGGTCACAACATTGTTGGAATGATGTTATGAATATTCATCAGAAGTATAGAATTACAATCAAAGTCATTGTTTTTATATTGCTATAACATCATACGAAGTAATCCTAGTCCTTAGACCATGAGATCATGTCAATCACTAACAATGGAAGAGTATCTTGATAACATCAAACGTCACACCGTGACAGGGTAACTATAAAGGTGGATTCAATGCTACGAAGGTTTTATGTAGAGGATCATGGATCAAGAGTGGAATTTGTCCATCCCGATGATGGATAGATACACTCTGGGCCCTCTCGGTGATATCGGATTAGTTAGCTTGCAAGCAAGTGATGTGATCACTAGAATATTATATCACGGGAACGAGAAAAGGGTGCATGTCGGTAACAAGATCAAACTAGGTATGGAGATACCAATGATCTAATCTCGGACATATAAAATATCAAGAGACAAAGGGATTAATTTACTAGCGTAAAAGGTTCTCACGATCACAGAAGTCATCGCTAAATGTGTGGGAGTCAGTATGGATCTCTAGGTCCTGCTTCTAATTATTGATCAGAGAGGGGTCTCGATAATGTCTGCATTATTCGCAAACTTTAGGGTGACACACTTAAGGGATACCAACACCATTTGGAGCAAATATGTTCTAGACGAAAGAATTGCAAAGCGCTGGAATTATTTCAATGGACACCGGAATTGTTTCGGGTGAAATTGATGAAATTTGTTCTGCATGTGAAATTGAAAAGTAGTAAGGGGTTTTATGTGAATGTTTGTTAATTAATTTAATTTAAAAATTCTGAATAAATAAATAAAAGGAGTTTTATTTAACGAGAGATTACATTAAATTTGGTGAAAATTTAATGGGAATTTGAGTGGGATTTTGAGTGGAGGAAATGAAGAGCCATTTTGTGAGTGGGAGATCCACTCACATGAATGGAGGAAGGGGTGGGGGAAGCCCCCATGCGCCGGCCATGCCCCTTGGGGTGTACCTCTCTTCCTATAAAAGGCTCCCTCTCCCTTTCTCTCACACACACCTCCTCGTGAAGGATCTCTCTCCCCCTCTAGAATTATTCTCCCATGGTCTCGGACTAGCAAGATACATGTTCCCAGTAGATTTTCGTCTGGAAGGAGTTGTTGCTTCCGCTGCATCGCTAGAGCAAGGAGGCGGAGGTTGTTCGGTGGCCTTAACGTGTGTGCGATCACGGATGTGCTGCTGATTTGCGGCGCTGGATTTCTTCTCGATCTTGAGATCGGCAAGCGTTCGACTACATCATCCATGAGTTCAACCTCGTTAAACTTTATCGGTCTATAAGGGTATGTTCTCTATGGATGTATATCCACCCGTAACTTGTATCTAGTAGATAGATCTTGGTGCTTAATAGTTCCCATCATAGGATTTTTTTGTTTTCTATACTACGAACACAACAGTATCATGCACTTATAGATCAAAATTTGAGATACTTACATTAAATTGCGGTAACACTATTCTATTCCACGAATATAAGAATAAAGCCGGAACATTATTGAAAATCCCTAAACCCTAAACCCCTAAATGACCCTGACCAAGCAGGGCATTATATATCAATCAAATCTGGAATCTCCTATTGTAAACATTGGTTGAAGTGCCAACATGCACCGATCTACCAAATATGGACAGATTATCATAAACTATGGAAGAGATATGGCCATGACCTTGGTCATCTTGTTTGCTGAAAGCCTTCAAAATATAATGTTCATCAATTTTGGAAAATGTGTAGAAACTCATTTAAATGTTGGTAAGCATGTTGTTAAGTGTGGGTCTAGACAGAGCTAGCACGTGAGGAGCGGTCACGTCGGAGTAGCATACGTCGGAAGCTTCAACCACAAAATTTCCGCACAACGCTGAAACATCCCGCACATCTATTCAAAAACCCCACCCCATTTTTTTTGCGAATGCAAAATTCCTCTTCTATCCCTGGCCTGGAAACAAGGACCGGAGGAGCACTGCAATAATAGAGGGGTATAGGTGGTAAATGTGCGACATCCTACCTATATCTCCCCATTGCCTCTTCACCTCCCACCCCCCTTCAACCTCCACCTTCCTCCAACTGCTTCATCGCCAACCCTCTCTTCCACACCGGAGATCCTTCACCGTCGACGCTCTCTTGTACATGGGAGTATCTTCACCGCCGTTTCTCTATTATACACCGGAGATCCTTCCCCACCGGTGCTCTCTTTTGCCCGGGAGCATCTTCACCGCCCAACGCATTGGATCCACCTCGAAATGCCCAGGCTCCGCCCCTGCCGCCCTCTTGCCCGTCCCACCCGCCCCGCCGTACAACGGGAATTTCTCTTGCCCGTTTTCTATTTTTTGGTACTCGTAAGCTACAAAAGTGTTAGAATGTTGCTCAATATACTATATGCTATTGCCATTTCATTTGCGCCCACATATGGTAGTTCTTATCCACATCATAAGCTTGTCTCTATTATTTCCTTTCTTACATCCTCACACTATCGGTATAATCCTGCAACACTAAGTCGTAGATGCTATTCTTTCCGATCGCTTGAATCAGTCATGGGAACATCTCATAAAGAATCCAACACTGATAATCTGACGCCAAGCAAGGCTGAAGTGCGAGGTTTCTGTGTGTTACTTATGCCAGTTTCTTATCATGTTAATAAGTTATATTACCTATATGCATATTAAGTTAAGAAGTCATTCTACCTGAAAACTTTTCATGATGTTTCCATTCATGTTTTGTTGTGTTTTTATCTGCGAATTCTTAAGTTAGAAAATGTCCAATTAGTCATTTTTAATGCTATCGTTTTTGGTGTTTTCAACTTCTTTTATCCTTCTAAACCAACTAGCTAGTTTGTATCATACATCTGGTCATTTTTAATGCTAAATTTTTGGTGTTTTCAAGTGCTTTCATCCTTCCAAACTAGCTACGAAATGAGATCACTATTTCTTAATACTACTTAAATAGCACACATGAAAATGTCACCTGCGAAATGAGATCACTGTTTCTTGTTTATTCTTGGATTGGAAGTATTTCTCGAATTTTTGACTATCAAAGTGAATATCAGAAGCTTTAAGAAACGAAGTAATTAGTAGGAATGTTTGTACAAAAATATAAAAATTAAATAAAACTCGTAATTATTTAGCCCTTTGTATGACAACTCAGTTTGAGAATTTCTAAGTAGTATGTTTCTACCAAATATCTAGACACGTGATTTTTTTTAATTTTTCAAAAATACGTTTCATTTGTACCCATATGCTCCATATGCCTTTATTCTGTTCTTTTATTTTTTTTGAAAGTTCAAATTTGAGAAAGTTCGTCTATTTGTTTGGAAATCCATTCTATATTGGCATTGTAATCTTTAAATACTCTCTTCGATACCTGAGATTTTCTAAAATTTTGGAACCTTTAGGTTTGTAAGAATTTTACAAAATTTTATAAAAAACTAAAACATGGTTTAAAATTTTGGTAAGAGAATTATATCATATACACTAGAACCACCCAAATAGAACCACCCCCAGTTAAGATATTTCTTCAAGCATATGTTTTAAAGATCTCTATCTTGACATTGAATGATATTTAAATGTATACATTGACACACATACACATACAACCCTTATGCATTACTGCATAATTTATTTTACAGTAGATAATTAATTAAATGAAAAAAATTATTAGAACATGTAATTTAAATTTAGGACAATCAAACTATTGAGTGATGCATTTAAACTTGATAACAAAGAATAGTATAACTAACTCACAAACATTTTTATGTGTGACATCTAACTAAATAAAATTGTGATAATGCTAATGTAGAAAATATAAGTTCAACTAAGTATTTTAGTTTAGTATAAAACATATTACTTTTATTTGCCCGGAGCCCTTTTTGTTTGTACCGGCCCTGAATAAGCAAGAGGTTGTCGCCGCCCAACAAGCCCATCCTGGCCTACGAGGGTTCAGGACAGGGAAGGGGACTGCGGGGTAGCTTACGGCGATCGGCGAAGTTCACGGTTGCGCGTTGGTGATGAACTTGTGATGTAGTTCCCTTGGCGGCGGGTTGTGTGAACCCTCGTCGCCTCTCGCCAGCGCCCGCTCCGGAAAGGGTTTGGTGGTGTGTGGAGACAGGTGTGGCGAGTCCCTCGCTTATTCGTCCTCTTCGTTTTACCGGTTGACTTTTTGACTGGTGTTGAAAGGGAAGATGGAAGTTACTACAATATAAGTGTTGTGGTCGACGAACTACTAGTGTAATCTCATGCGTTGTGGTGACATTTTTTTTGCAGGGGTTGTTGTGGCGAAATTTGGTTGCTTATTCCGAACTATTGGTGCTAACTAGTAGATGCACAAGCTAGACCGCCAAAATCATGATAATTTTTACTTATCAGTCAAAAATCATAATTTACAGATAAGACACGGTATTTTGACTCATGTGTGCATATGGTCCTTTTATTTGAAATATTTTTTGAACTCATTTTGAAATGTCAAAAAAATTAAAAAAATCACCCTGTACATCTCCATGTTTTAGGTTCGCACAAAATTGTTTCATGAAAATCGGCTTTTTATGTGACCTAACAACGAAAGACAAAATTTAGTGTTAAAATAAGACTCTTCACAGAACATTTTTTATCTTTCACAAAGCCATAACTTTACTTCAGGACCTAAAATGTGGAGATGCACATGTGAACTGAAATTTTTTTAACAGTTTGAAAGTAAAGAGAGCATATGCATATGAAAACTGTCAAGCTTCATGCACTAGCCAACGCAACCAAAAGTCCGAACTGATGGAAATGGCTAGTGCAATCCACTTATACATTTCAACACCCCTCTCACGTGTGACGGGGAGAAGTCAGCACGTGTAACCGGAAGAGAGAGACGGCGCGCAAAACTCACGTATAACTCAAGAGGTCTATACGTGGACACAGAGGGGTCTACAGCAATTTTAGGATAAATTGCGAAAGCCAGGACTCGAACTCGAGACCTTAGGCTCTGATACCATGTCAAGCTTCATGCACCAGCCAACGCAACCAAAAGTCCGAACTGATGGAAAGGGCTAGTGCAATCCACTTATACACTTCAACAAAAACAAGTCCTACTAGAAGGAACCCACGACATTAATATTAAGACAAAAAGTATGATTGCTGAGTCAAACCCGCGACACAAATCATATTGATTCATGCCGCCAACAGGGTTCAAACTCAGGTTTGCTGGGAGTCGCCCTAGGCCAATGGCCCGTTCACGGGAGCATATGCACATGAGATCAAAAGTGAATTTCTCGCATGTTCTTAGATATATATGTTGTATCTATTAATGTAAATCCATGACTACCTCATAACGGGACTGTATATCTACCTATATATAGTCTTCTTTGACGGTGTCGTGGATCAAAACCAAAACCATACAAAAAAATGTCACGTCATTTCGGAAACATGAACGCAGCAAAAAAAGATTCGTCGGGGAGACAATCCCGCAACAAATCCACAAGGAAAAGTCGCTCATCACACATCCAAAATGTTTGATTGCATGGTAAAAAAAACATAGGTTTTGTGTCCTGATGTTTGAGTAACATTTTTTGAGAATGACAGGGGGATTACGCCCCATTGCATGTACTGTTCCTCGAATCGATCTGACAGTCAATCCATCAAACATTACTAAGATTAAGAGGGGGTACAAGGGGCTTTATCAAAAGATCACGGAGCACGGGAGAGGAGGAAGGATCGGAGCAGCTCCAAAGGTGGCGACCATCAATCGTGAAACGCCACTTCCAGACGACGATGTCATCATAGGCCATACGCCGAGAAGCTCTTACCGTTGAAGACAAGATCATTACCGCTCTGTTTGGATGTACGGAATTAAGCCGGAATCATGGAAATCAGAATTGGGGTCTCAGTTTCCGCCGATTGGTTGCGCTATGAATTGGAGCCTAGAAACGAAGACGAATTACGCGCCTCCTTCCTCCGCGCGCAAGTTGACTGCTCGCGATTCCGACCTCTCCCGCTCCGAATTGGCTGGAAACAGGAGCCCCGCGTACCGCTTCACTGTGATAGAAAACAAAACGCCTCAACCCGACCCCTGCCAGTGAACCCCGACCACGAGTAAGCCGGCGGCGCTAGCGGCTCCAGTGAGCCCCCTGTCCCACTCTCCTTCCCCGTCCTCCTCTCCCATTCCCGCCTTTCTCTCCCTCTCACGGTCCATGTATGTGTCCTGCATGCGCCCCCAACCCTAAATCGTACGGGCGGGATGGGAACCGTCGGCATCAGGGGAACAACGGCAGGAGCTCGAGCGACGGAGGCTACCTCTCCCTCTTCAAGGTGGCCACTCCCTGTCCCTCTTCTGAGCAAGCGAGAGATTCATCTCAGGAGCCCTGCGCTCAGATCAAGCGAGCGATTCATCTCCGTGTCAGGCAAGTGAGAAATTCCCCCACGCAGATCACACCGGTAGATGGTTCCCGGAGTAAGTAAGTTGACGAATTGGATGAACACCTTGTATCAGCACGTCTACCAGAGGTCACGTTGACGCTCCCGAAGTCGATGGTTATGCCATGGAGAAAGCTCCATGGTGACCAAGCTCCTCATATGCAACACATACTAACATCTGACATGTAGTTCAACAAGAGCTTGTCCCCATAGACGGCACAGGAGTATATGAGGATCGTGGGTTCCCTTGATCCCTGCTAGATCACAGCGGTGAGCAAAGAGGCCATGGTAGTACAACTTGTTGACCGCTCTGAAGTTTCTGAAACTGACAGGAGCACGTAGTGCAGCAAAGAAGTATCAAAAAAATTTAGCTACTGGATAATCTAGGCTGTGTTTGGATGCACTGTCCACTTGTGTATGTGTAAGAGGCATTAACTGACCACTCGTGCTATTTGTAAGACCAAAATATTTATCCACGTCGTAATCATTGTTGGTTATTAGAAACTATTTTGTGTCACGTGTGTTCTTGTAATATTATTTATATTATTTTAATGTTATTATGTCTGAATAATATATATATATACATTCTAATATACACATGCTATTTTTCATACATTTACATAGGTTTCTACATCCAAACTCAACAACACGTCCAATTCCAAGATTTCTACATCCAAACGGGAATTGAAATTGGGTACCACCGGCTGATTCCAACAACAAATTCCAAGCACACCCAAACAACATAGTTCAAATGGAAGCCATTTCCTTTCCGGCTTAGATTTGGAATTCCCACTCATTTCAATTCTAAGCCCCAATTCTGTGCATCCAAACACAGCGTACATGTATTCCAAATCAACCAAAAGAAACCGCAACACCAGCGTGCTAGATGGGGGCCACCGTGCTCAGAGGTCACGGAAAGTACCAAACTGAGAAGCACTCGACAAGAATGGGAACGCTGAGACGGGCCTAGATGCTGGAGGCAAGTGGGCGGTCCAAGAACATGTGTTGGCCTATCTCCTCGGCCGGACAAGCACCGCATCGGGCAGAGGGCGCACAATTTTTTAAGAACAACTTGGCGTGGAGCCTATCAACGTCGGCGAGGTATGAGAAGATCTTCACCTTAGGGCATGTGCAGTATTGGTCAAAACTTGAGGTATGAGCTCGTTTGGTATCCCCGTTTGGGTCTGAAATTTTGGAATTCATTTTACAATTTTATCCCTATACTGTTTGGTTGGCATGAAATTGGACCGTCATTTTATTTAGCAAATTCATTGAAATATTCCCACGTGTAAACCTGATTCCATTCTCAGACCTATCATTTTCAAATTTCAGTGACAACCAAACATGTGTGTTTTTAGAATTATAATATAAATAAAATAAATCCATGTATTCATTTCATTTTTACTAAATGAAATGAATACCTGGGTACCAAACGACCTATTAGACATATGTATAAACGTTGCGGGGCTCGTGCTAAGAATTTTTTCGCTGGCCTCGAGTCTAGTACTGGACTCAGTGTGTCTAAGATAAGTTTGACCCCTATACAACCCCTACTGGATGTCTAGCGACATAGAAAAGGAATAGGAGATCACATGGATGGACGTGTAAAACTATATTCTTTTCTGATAAATGGACCCTACAATAAGTGTCTAGACGGTGGAGCACAAGCAGTTTCCATAGACTCGAGTCTGATAATTTCCTTAGATATATCCCATGCTGCACGCGCTCTTAGTGTGCAGCCGGTTCCCAAGCCTTGCACGTGTCGCTGGCCACCTCGGACATGGTAATTGCACGGTAAAAAGGGAGGCATTCCTTTGACAATTTTTCCGAACAATTATTCTTTGAAGTGCAGTGTGAACAATCCACGCAAAAAAATTGAGATTCAATCCAACAAATTTAACAGTCCACGCAAAAAAAAAAAAATCTGACAGAACATAGATCGAAACAGTATTTTGTACTCATCGTTGCGATAGTAAACTGCACTGAAGATTTGTAACAACTGACAGAACATGGCAACAACAGCTACACACATAGCAATGGTCATGAATCCCTGTCCTCCCGGTGCAACCATGTCACCCTCCGCATCGAAGGGCATGATTAGGAAAAATACCAACAGGCCAAAGAATACAAGTGCAGATAGATTCTGGCCAATATATAAAAGTTAGTACAGAGTTATCAATTGAAAACCATGGAGACGATATGCACATTGGAAAAATGATAAAGGAAATGCACTAGCTTCATTCCAAAGCACTACACTCAATATGTATTCACGAAGCTTCAAGAGCTCAAGCAAGCGATCCAAAGCGCGGAGGAATACTAGAAGGAAATTTGAATCCTCCATGATTCTTGTGATTGTGAATGAACCTGAGGAGCAAACCATGACACGGTTCTTGAATGGCTTGAACCATCCCATCAAGCTCATCGTGGACTTCAGATCCTATGACACCGAGTTGGTGCATTATGTACTAAGGCAGAGGTGCTAGAATATTTGTATAAGTATACGGTCATATTGTGTATTTCTTTTATATGTGTCCCTATTGTATGAAACTAGGACTTTCCTTATAATCCTCCTATATAATGAGCAATACAAGTCATCACTACGTGTGGTTTCCCCTTGGTATCAGACGCAAAATCCTAGCTGGACCGCGTCGCCCCCCTGCTTCTGCCGCCGTCGTTATGCAAACCACCCACCTCCCCCTTCTTGCCGCGCCGCCTCTCTTAGAGCCATGGGCGACGACGCTACAGGGGCCGCGCAGGCCGCCAAGGAGAAGGAAGATCGTGAGGCTCGCAAGGCTGCTGACGCCAAGGCCAAGCTGGGCCTCGCCACCGCCCCCTCCTCCGGCGCGGGGGCCTTCTTGCCCACCTTCCTGCATGCCCAAGCTGTTGTCCTCCACTCCATCAAGGGACACATACCAGTCGAGCTGGCCCTCGACACCGGCGTTCATCGCCAATGGCGCACCTTCTTCCGCGCGGCCCTCCGCAAGTACGCTGCTCGACTATCGTGGTGGTGTCAAGGCAGATGCCATAGGTAGGCTTGAGTTGGGACCGAATGGACGCAAGAGGAATCCAGGGAGGGAGTGTGAGGTGTAGCCGCACACGAAGAACTATGAAGAACTTGCGATCTTATTCCTCTTCCTTCTAGTTTACAAGTGTTCCTAGAGCTGTTTGCCAAATAAATACTAGCTTGAAGAAGTGGCCAGCCTTGAGGCCTTAGTTGCGCATCTCTCTAACCCTGGCTCTACCCCTCCTTATATAGAAGATGGGAATTGCTAGGTTACAATGTGGATCCTAGGGTTTACTATTTGGGCTTTGTCTTTACTCCGTGGGCCGGGTCACTGGGCTAGCCCTTGGCCTTGGACCCAGTCAGCAAAGCTACCTTGCCAACAGTCTTCCAGTACGTAGACGCCAGTTCCTTTGGCGTCACCTCTTGATTTATGTGTCATCCGGTACTTTAAGCGTCACCCGGCGCCTTTAGTTGGCATCCGGCGGCGCTCTCTTCTTTTGACCCAGCTTTAGCGTGGTCCTTCCCGAATCGTACTTGGAAAGGAGCTTCTTGACCTCCTTGACTCGGCCCCACTTCCTGAGGCTCAGCCTGGCGTTACCTGCAGACAAAGATACTCTATACTGCCCTTGTCGACATATATCTTATGTTGTCCAAGCACATTCATTATAACTCAGCCGTTATTGACTCCGCCTATGTCGCACAAACTCGGCTAAGGTCAAGCCGGATTAGTTGTTAACTTTCACCCCTTATGACCCTATCGGGGGTTATCCCCCGACATTAGTCCCCGAAGCTGGTGAGGTCTAGCTGTTTTATGATAGGCCTTAGTAGGTTCCTTTAATGGATATGTAACTTCTCTTCTTATCCGACATTATTTCATCGGTTTGGTCATTTTTCATTCTTTCCATGGTTTTGACCCGATCTTTGCCGAGTTAACCTTTGCCAGGATTAAACTCAATCTTTGCCAAGTCTCCCTTGGCTTAGCCATTATTTTAATCATGGGCGGCGCATAATCATTGTGTTTTTCTATAATTTCTTCCCAAATCCTGATAGCATAGTGACCCTGCCATAGTTACATCTGTTACTTCGTGCAGCGCCTCGGGCCTCTTGTTGACTAGCGTGGTGCGTCCTGCGGCATGACTACCGCACACGTGGCATGATCTGATGCACCGGTTGCACGCGTACATGGCCACACTGTGGCCACTTCGCACACCACGATCCCATTATTGCGGTTTTACCACGCTCTTAAGTAGGGGCGTGGGGGGGACCACCCTGCTGTTTCATTTTTCCCCTTCGCTCTCCTTTGTCCTCGTGCCGCCCCTTTTGATTCTTGCTCTTCTCATCTCCATTTCACCCAGATTTCTCCGTCACGGGCATTCCTCTGCTCCCGGCGAGGAGTTGCCAACCCTCCGCGTCTTCTCAAGCTTCTCTGATGGGGCCCAAGAAATCCACGCTGCTTCCGTCAGGGGAGGCGCGCGGAGAGCTCAACGACATGGACGCACGCAACGCCGCCACCGGTGAGGAGGCGGAGATGGATGAGACCGCTTGCGAGCACAACTTGTGGAAGGCTCAGAGGTCTCGGTGGAGTAAATCGAGTGGCTTCGTGCCTCTCAAAGAATCCCCTTGGCGGTTGAATGCCGCCTTCCCATCGGTGAGTTGTCTCCCAAGGCTCTGCCCGGAGAACGCGTTGTCTTTATGTCACATTTCGAGTCTGGCTTTGCTCTTCCCATTAGCGTTTTCACCAAGTCCTTTCTTGAGACTTTCCATCTTCAAATTCATCATTTATCGGCCAACATGATTGGCTCTCTCTCCTGTTTTATCTCCGCCACCGAGGGCTATCTCGGCCTCTGGCCCACAGTTAAGCTCTGGGCCAAGTATTTTCAGTTCGGGATCCAAGTGATCCCTGAGCTGGGTGTTCCTTCCGACTAGAAGTGACCTACTCAATGTGGGGCTTCCAGCATCACGCCCAAGAGTGGTTCAATCTTCCCCTGCGTCCAAGGTTTGGACTCATGTAAAAAGTGGCAAATAACTTTCTTCTATGTCAAAATTCCTACCCATATCGACATGATTCGGCTGCCTTCCTTCAAGGAAGAGGTACCAAATAAGTCCTTTTGGAAGTTTGATCCGAAAGATAAGGACCGTGCAGTCAATGAAGCCCAAGCCCTTCTAGAGAGGTTACTTGATCCGAAGGAGGGGGGAGGCTGACAGGAGAGGATCTGATGCGCACTTTTTTTAGTCGCCGAGTCAGTCCCATTCAGCTTCGCCCGCACAAAATCTGCTTCATGATTGGTCTTTTCGATCCCACCCGCCATTCAACTTTTGATCACCCCAAGGATGCCATTGCTCGCCGAGTCAGCTCGATTTTCAAGCTGACTATGCCTGCTAACTGGGAGTGGGGCATTCCCCCTTTTGACCGTGAGAACCTTGTTGCCTGGGTAAGTTTTCAGATTACTCAGTTCCACCAACAAAGTTTACTCGGATTGTATCAGAATCCTATTACTCAGCTGCCATTTGTTAACCTTGTTCCTTTTCTCTTTGCAGAACTTCCTTGCACAGGAAGACGACAACACATGTCCGCCCCTGCCTATAATCAAGACCGCCAAACCCCTGACGACGAAGAATTCGACTCTAAAGCCTTTATGCCAATTTCTCATATCATCGTCGGTCCTTCTCTGGATAAGACTCCTACTCAAGAGTCTTTGAGGGATTGGCCGGATGATGATGATGACGATTGTCAAATCTTAAAGTTATATGAAGTTCACCTCGTATCTTTCTCTTAGCCTACTGGGTTTGCATTTGCTGATGTAGCCGGCCAGGTGTATGAGGGTCCTCCTCTTGCTGTGGGCGGTCGAGTCAAGGTTAAGCCGCCCAAACCGTTGAAGAAATGGGATGCCATAGTGGGTGGCGGTCAGCCGGCTAAATCCTCCAAGAAGCAAGCGCCGCCGCAGCAATAGCTTCCAATACTGAGCCAGCTAAACCTCCCAAAGTTCACAAGGTCATGAGGAGAGTGTATCGCGATCATATCGTTGTCGGGTAAGTTCTTTTTGCCGACATTCCTCTCTGTCCTCTTTCCTTTGTACTCCTTATATGAGCTTACTGCTTCTTATTTTCAGGCCTGCTATTGTTGTACCTAGACTACTAGTTGTATAGCTTCACATGTTGCCACTCCTTCCTCTCTGGCTCATGTGGAGCCTCGCATTTCTATTATGGCATGGGCTTCTCCCTCTATGCCGGATGTCACTGAATCCCGGACAAGCGCAAGCCCGGTGACTCGGAGGGAAGAGGAGGAGAGACAAGAACAACCAGTTCTCGTTGGAGATATGGAGAAGAGATCCGGCGCCAGCGGCACCGACGCTAATTCTAACACAATTGAGAATATTTTTTCCCCTCGAAGTCGAACTGCCAAAGAAGAAGAAATCCCCACAAGCATCGCAGCAAGCTCAGCCAGCTCACTCGGCTCCTTCTCAGCAGCAAAGGAGGAGGCCAACCCTGCCGCCTCAAGCCATCAAGAGTCAATCTCAGCCAGCTCTGGCAGGTCAAACAAGGGATGCCCCATTAAGCCAACAGGGTCCAGGCAGCAGAAGCTGAGCTTTAGCCAAGGCGTCGTGCCGCAGCAACCAAAACAGCCAACAACAACAACAACAACAACAACAAAGACACCCGTTTCCACAGCGTTGGAGAAAACTGCGGCTGCGCATGAGCCGAGTGATGCTGCAGGACACGTGCCACTTCACCAAAGCCCTGCTGCTGCTAGGAGCGCCGCTGGAGCTGATAGGAATAAGGGCCTTGTCTTGAATCAGACATCTAGCGGGCAAAGCCTTGTCTCGGCTGAACCTTTTGCTCTGGATTGGAATGCGGCTGGTGACCATGAGGTTTCCTCGGGTAATCCCTCCATGCCTACGCAACAAGGAGTGGTTACCAGTCTGCAAACCGTGGCCAAGATGACCCAAGCAGCTATTGGCTTGTTATTGCGTGTTAATCGGATCAACGAGGTAAACCATTTTACTCTTTTGTGTTCTGAGTGTTTCTATATATCCCCAGTCTCCGAGGTTACTGCCAAGTAAAGCATTTACTTGGCTGTAAGCTCAAAGCTGAGAAATATTCCCCTAGCTGTTTGTCGGGATTCCATGTTGACATATTTAGTCGACCTGGATCTCATATATTCACATGTTTGTATTCCTTCTCCCCAGGTCTCTTACAATGCTCGCACCAAGTGCTTTTAGACTGTTGTTTAAGTATCATAAACTCTCTACTGAGCATAGGGATCTTGTTGCCGAGATGAAGGGCAAGAGTATGTCCCTTTATTCGTCTCCTTACCAACTACACATTTTCCTTTTTGGCATTTTCTCTTTCGTAGCTACAGCTCAAGCCACTATAGATGAACTACATTAGAAACTCTCGGATGCAGAAGGTAGTACTTTTTCCCAAGATATTCTTATTGCTTTATAGATTAGGTCCTTCTCTCCATGTTTTTATATCCCAGTGTAGCCGAGAAACTTTTACTAGCAGAGAGACTCCAAGATAGCATGTCAATGCCAAAACTTATGGATCATTTTCTGGAACAATCAGGGCAACACCAGATCAAGCTCAAGAAAGAGCGAGATGAGGTGTCTGATACGTCCAATTTGCATCACCATTATATATCATAATCTGCCTCTATTCATTGATATATTTCTTATTAAGATGTGTTACTTATGTCTTTTCATCTGTTTTTGCATGTTGGATGATTCTTGGAGGATGAATTGCCGGAGTCAGGATTCTGATGGAAAAAAGAGGTGTTTTGATGCAATTTCGTGAAGATCAAAAAAATACCAGAAAAATTATGGAAAATCATATTTTCCCAGAAGACGAAGGAAGCCAGAAGGGGAGGCGGAGATCGGCCATAGGGGGCCCACACCCCCCATAGGCGCGGGCCACCCCTAGGTCGCTCCTAGAGGGGGTGCGGCCCACCAGGCCGGTCTCCGACTCCGCCCTCTCGCCTATATCTTCTCCTCGAAACCCTAATACACAGGGAGTGACCATAGAAAGATTCCGCTGCCTCCGCGGGGCGGAAAACACTGAGAGACAAAGAGCTCTCCGGCAGACAAATTTCTGCGGGGGAAATTCCTTCCCGGAACAATCACCAAACAATATTTATTCCTACCAATACTTGCATAAGATGGAGGACCAAAGATATCCACATGAAGGAGATCCAAGATCTTGGTTGACTTGATGCGGTTCTTTGGCTTGTGGGGAGCATCATGCATCTTTCCTAGAACACAAGCCCTGCAAACACGATCTTTGGCAAAGGAAATATTTTATTTTAGTCCAACAATATGGCCCTCCTTGTGGAGACTTTGCAAAGTTCTCATATTAACATGGGCTAGTCGGTGATGCCATAACCAACCCACGTCGGCCTTTCCGAATAAGAACATCGCACTTTTAGTGGTTTGCCCCGAAAAGTCCACCACATACAAGTCATGTTCGACGTACCCAACAAAAGCGACCTTGAGAGACTTGCTCCACATGAGGACCACAATATCATCATCAATAAAGATGGCAAAGCCCATCTTTCCAAGAGCACAGACTGAAAGTAAATTGTATCCTAGGGTCTCAACAAGCATGACGTTCACGAGTGTAATGTCATGAGCAACCACTACCTTGCCGAAACCCATTACCTTAGACTTTGACTTGTCGGCATATGTCATGCTTATTTGATCATCATTTGGCTTTAAGTCCTTGACAATAGACGAGCTTCCGGTCATATTACTTGTGCAACCACTATCAAGCATCCACTTTGACCCTCTGGAAGCATATGTCTACAAAAGATCAAGCTAATTTTTAGGTACCCATTTTTCAATGGGTCCTCTTTTGTTAGCGACAAGGGTCTTGGGGACCCTGATAGACCAAGCAATATAACCATCATATGGGCCAACATATTGTGCATACACATCACCATAATAATCACGCATTAGAACATAGTGAGGGTTAGCACTTACCGCAAAGTCATCATGAGACATAGTTTTACCACTTGTGGTCTTACTATCCATAATGACCTTGTTTTTCTCTTGTGCGGGCTTGGCCTTCTTCTTGTTGTTCTTCTTCTTGGTCTTTGAGACAAAACCAATGCCCCCTTTCTCACCACTAGGCCTTTGCTTACTCAAAAGATCATCAATGGACTTGTTTCCTTGTGGAAATGTGGCCTTGGCTAGCTCCCCCTTTAACCTAGCATTTTCTTCAAGAATAGTTGTACTACTAGATGGAATGAAGTTACTAGGTGAAGGAATATTGGCCAATTGAGTTTGAAGCGTTTCATGGGACTTTGTGAGTGACAAGAGTTCACTTTCCAAAGCCTTGTGAGCCTTGTCAAGCAACCTAAAGTCCTCGGCAAGTTTTTCATGAACCACACCAAACTCAATCTTGTCCTTTTTAGCCCTTTTGCATTTAGCAATAGAATGATCATGTTTTTTGATGAGTCTATTAACAATAATGTCATTGGCCTCATCAAGCCCTTCAAGTTTTAGTTCAAGAGACATCCTAGTATCTTGTTCTTCTTCTAGAGCATTGTTTAAGGCCTCTAGCTCAATCATGTGTTCATGCCCAAGTTTACACCTTACATCTAGAAGCTCTTGTGTGTGGGAAAGTTGATCTAAGATGTTCCCAAAATGTATCTTAGCATCCCCTTGTAAGTTACTCATAAAATCATCGAGGCAATTAATTCCCTTTTTACATCAAGAGACATCTCATCATCAATTTCATCATTACCTAAGGGAGTGGAGTGAGATGATGAGGATACCTCTATTCCTCTTGCCATAAGGCAAGTGACATTCTTGATGGGAGTGTTCTCATCTGGAGAATCAAAGAGTGAGAATGTCGGAGTAGAAGTAGTGGCTAGAGCAGCCACACCATTAGATGTTTCTTGTTCATCATCTTCATTGTAGGAGGAGAATTCTTCATGAGTGATCAAAACAATTTCGCCCGACTTCTTGTTCGTGGGATTCTTCTTGATGAAGGGTTTCTTGTAAGGAGCTTTGGGAGTTTTGTTCACCACAAGCTGACCCCCATGATCTTCTCTCTTCTCATAGGGGCAACTTGCTACAAAGTGATAGCGGTCACCACAATTGAAACAATTTCTCAATCTAGTGGTATTTTCTCTTTTCCCATTTCAGTTGCTTTTTCGTTGCATTTCCATCTTGGCCTTGGCGGGGTTCTTCCAAAAGTTCTTTGCATAGAAGGCCATATATTGACTATGAGAAATCTTGACCTCATCGGTGTGGCCCATGGAGAGGCCTTCATCACTATCATCTTCATCTCCATGTTCCACAACTTTGGCCTTCAAATCAACGTTGATAACATTGATCATACCATGGGCTCGAGCAAGGGCATCTTTGGCATTCTTGGCGGCAACCTTGAAAGAGGCCATCTCTTGCATAACTTCATTGGAGGTCATGAGGTGGTAGTTGTGTCTTCCTTGTAGGCTCTTCAAGTCGGCGGGCTCAAAGGGCATGAGTGCACTCACATATTTCCTTTTTATCCATGCATCATCCACATGTGAGGCACCCACATTTCTAAAAGCGGTGGCGGTGGTCTTGAGCCTACGGTACATGTCTTCATGATTTTCACCTTCCATCATGTAGAAGCCTTCGGCTTCATTGCTTAGTGCATCATACCGGCTTCTCCTCATGCTCTCATTCCCAACAAACAACACAATGAGAGCATCCCAAGCTTCCTTGGCAATGCCGAGGTGCTCAATGTGTGGGTAATCCTTTGTACCCAATCCTTGTTGAATCATGTGCAAGGCGGTTGCATTGAGTTTACTATTGACAACTTCTCTTCTTGTCAAGTTGTTTGGATCCCCAATATAGAGTCCTTGTTCGATGATGTTCCATATTTCAATGCAAGAGCTGTGCACATGAGTTTTCATTAGAGATTGCCATTGAGCAAAAGTAGTAGATGCTTCAAGCTTAGGTGGGTCACCTCTATTGTTTACATGAGGGTGTTGGGGATATGCTATATGGGTATCCTCATAGCATGTCACCTATCCGGATAACCCGGGTGGCCCACAGTTGGTAGCATGGCCTATGGCCTGCTAGGCGGCCCAGTTAGATAGATCCAGAAGGGAGGCCCATGCCGGATAAAGGAAGGCTACAGTGGAGTCACCAGCGTACCCGGAGCCTTGGAGTTCAAGATACACAAGACTAGTAATAGACGGTGTAGGACTCTGTAACCTATCCGGCTAGGACTTTTCCCTGTAACCCTAGGACCTGGCGACTATATAAGTCGGGCCTATGGGAGCCTTTAGGGCACGATAACTTAGACTTTCTAATCACCTCGCACAGTGAAACCAATCTCTGTAACTTGGCGTATTGCCCTTATAGTGATTTATAGAAGGAGTAGGATTCCGCCACCGTCGTGGGATCTGAACCTGGGTAAGCTGTGTTACCTTGTACCCGTCAACCGTCCGCCTTACCCCACGTCTCTAAACACGCACTGTGAGGACCCCTCCATGGCGTACTCGTCGGAAATACCACGACAGTTGGCGCCCACCGTGGGGCAAGAGGCGCTTCAGGCTCTTCAGCGGGCGAGGACCAAGATCTTCGCGGGAATAGGTGAAACTGTGGCCATCGGTCGTGTTCTGTTCTCCGGCAATGTTCCGATCGTCCCTCCTGATGAGTTTTGGATCTCGGCGAAGACGAACCCTACGTGGTGTTCGATCGTTCCTATCGGAGACATCCACCTCTTCACGGCGAAACCGACTCGGGCACTAGTTCCGTGGGAGTCGGAGGAGCATCAAGGCCCGCACGGATCGCCTACGGGCAGGATACGTTCACGGAAGGATCGATGTCGGATCTCTCTTTGGAGTTTGCCGGCAAAAATCGAAAAAATTCAAGGCCCACCCAAACCTCCCCTGTGCAGGATATAAAGGTGGAAGATCACTGCAAATCTGCCGGCTTCGCCCGTGCGTCTGAAAAACAGAGATCCAAGTTCGTCGGCGTGGTTACCATCTTTGATCTGGCGCGCTGCGTTCAGAGAGAAGACGAAAACCCCCGCGATTACCTGGCCAGGTGGCTCCGTATATGAGCCGATCTGGCCCACTACCCCGATGATAAGGCTTTGTATCACTTCGTGGAAGGACTGGACCGTGGCACGCTTCTCTGACATTCTTTAAGACGGAAGCAGGCAACAGGACGCCTTACCCTCGAAGAGATGGTGAGCACCGTCAACAACTACGCGGAAGCTGATGCAGCAGCCCAGATGGCGCTTGCGCTCAGGGACGGAGAACCTCCGATTCAGCAACCACCACCACCGCCTCCCGCCGCCAGCGTCGCAGCAGCACCACCACCTCCAGTCAGCGTCGCAGCCGTTGCAACTCCACCGCCCGTCATCGAGGAAGTCCTGGAACCCTCCGACTCTGTCATTGACGCACTTTATGCTGATTTCAGTGCAGATTCAGAGGAGATAGATTTCAGTCCAGAAGAGCTAGACTCCGCCATGCAGGAGATGGAGGAGGAGTACTCGCGCGACGAGCAAGCAAACAATGATGTCACGTCTCGAGGGGTGTTCGTCACCATTGGGACGGCGATGGATGAAAATCAACCCGGACGAGCTCCGCCTACAGCGCTGGAAAAGGGGAAGGGGCCACTTATTGCTGCTGACGACGATCGTGCAAAAGTCATGCCTCCTCCGCCTAACCTAGTGCAGCAGCCGCAGGAACTCGGCACCGGCCCGAGCAACAACAACACCGCAAACTTGCCGCCTCTAGCATCTACGTCTGCAGCAGCCCAAGTTACTCCAGCTGATAGAGTGATGTACGGCAATCTCCTCGTCGAGCCACTAACCGTTGCTCATATCCGGAACGTGACCCAGCTTGACGAGAAGCGCCAGTAGCTACTGGAGGAAGCGCAGGCCATCGCAGAGCAAGGCGTTAAGCTAGATCGAGATCTGGTCAACACGCAGAAGTCTATAGAGAAAGCAAGAGCAATGGAGGCCGAGTACAAGACTTTACTGCAGCAGCAGAAGGATAAGAAAGCTCTGGCTCGCGTCATCAACGATCCTGGTGTACGGCGCAACCTAGGATGGGCTCCCTCGAAGCCGGCACAAGCCAAGCCATACATTGACAGTGAAGGCAAGCAGGTGATGCCCACCCTACTACTTAACCTCGTCGTCGCCAAGACCCTTCTGGAGCAGGATAGATCGCCCGAGGCAGTGGAACAAGTCTATGACCTAGTGGCCAAGGCGGTGAAGCAGCAGGAAAAGGCCACCTCTCAGAGGCTTGAGTCTGACCCAACGCTCTGCCAATCTAGCTAGTACAAGCCGCCAAGGGACAGATCTCCTCTTGATGTCGGGTCCCAGACGGGTTCATCAGAACGAAGACGGAGGGATGCGCGCAATAGGAAGGATGCTATCCCCATATCCTCCGACCACGGAGAAAAGGCCCGACCTCGTCGCCCATTGCCACCGCCCCGGTCCCCCCAACATCGCGAAGATTACAAGACTCGCCATCGTACGGATATGCCCCCACCAAAGCAGTGCGGCATCGTCATCCGCGACAACACGGAGCAAACCTGTCATGACGAAGAGCGCAACCAAGGACACAAGAGCAGGTCACACCATGACCCTTCGCGTCCGACGAGCAACCGTGGCAGACATGAGGCGTCGCAGAAGGGTAACAGCAAGAAGGCTAACCCACCGCCACCTCCGCCTCCGTCACCACCAAGCAGTCACCATGGCGGAGGAGGCCCGCGTCGTTCACGCAGCCCATCCCCTGTTGACAAGAAGAAGAAGAACCCGGAGCCGTACGATGCACGTTCGCGGATCAATAAGATCCACGAGGCCCAGGAAGGACCATAACTGGGACCACATTGCTTTGGACCTGCAATAAGGTCCGCAACTTACCCCAAAGGTTTCCAGATTGACAAGACCATCAAGCCCTATGACGGGACCATCAAACCAGCCACATGGTTGCAGGACTATGGCAACGCGGTGGAGATTGCCGGAGCCAACCCCAACGTCTTTGTCAAATACCTCCTGTTAATGTTTGTAGGCACGGCCCGTCAATGGATCGACGACTTGCTGGAGAAATCTATTTACAACTGGTTGGACATGCAAGAAGCGTTCACCAAGAACTTTGAGGGTACATACAAGCGTCCCTGCACTGTGGGCGATCTACAGCGGTGCATGCAAGAGAAAGACGAGACATCTCGCGCCTACCTCTCTCGCTGGCTGGACATGAAGAATTCCTATGCAGGAGTGCACGCCCAGACCGCCATGGTCGCCTTCATCGATGGGTTAGAAAGGGGCACGTTGCTCCGGCATAAGTTGAAGCGCTTGCAGGACAATCACCAGCTCGACCTGAATCAGATGATTCAGTTGGCTAGTGAGTTCGCAGCTGCCGACGACGATGCTCGTGGCTCCTTGCCGGCAACATCCATTCCAACTCAAGCTCGGAGGAACAGCAGTACAAAGCAGAAAACCGGTCCAGAAGAAAAGCAATCTACCGACATGGTCGCTATGACTTTTGCAGGACGAGGTGATGGAGGACAACGTGGCCGAGGAAGGGGAGCTGGCCGTGGGCAGCAACGAGGAAGTGAAACAACCTCGGCGCCGCTCCGTGTTCCCCAAACCTACGAGGTGTACCGCGATATGCCGTGCCTGGTACACCTCGACGTCAACGGCAAGGTCACCCATACCAATCGACACTGCAAGTTCGTCAACGACCTAAAGGAAGACCCGGAGTCCGGTTACAAGCGAAGTCAGAAGAACAGACCGCGAGGCAAGGGCAAGGGGAAGAAGAAGGAGGAGGAGTCCAAATAGTCAAGTGATATGGATGAAGACGTTGACCCCAAGCACGCCGCCAAGAGCGACGACAAGGGCAAGAACCCCTTTGCAAAGAAGGCTCCAATATACCACACTTTCCTTGGCATCCCCACCGTCCGACAATAGAAGACCTCTCTGAGGATCCTGGTGGCCACTCTCCCCCCAGTTCCCCAGTACCTGCGCTGGTCGGAGGTTCCAATAACTTGGGACAGGACGGACCACCCAGACCTTATACCTATGGAGAACCAGTACACCATGGTCATCTACCCCTTGATTGACGGTGTGGAGTTCACCAAGTGTATGGTGGACAGTGGAAGCAGCATCAACATCATGTACCTGGATACACTACAGAAGATGAACTTGACGGAGGCAAACTTAAGGCGGACCAACACCATCTTCCACGGCGTAGTTCCTGGTCGGGAGGGTCGGTCCCTTGGGTGCATTACACTTCAGGTTGCCTTTGGCGATGTTAACAATTACCGCCAAGAGCGCATGACCTTCGAGGTAGTCCCCTTCAAGAGCGTGTACCACGTCATATTTGGCCGCGACATATTCCACACGTTCATGGCCAAGCCATGCTTCGTCTACAACAAACTCAAGATACCCCGGACCAAACGGTGTCATCACCGTATCCGGAAGCTTTACCAAGGCAAGGGACTGCGAGATCAATGAAGCAGCCGTTGCAGAAGCTGTCCTCTATAGCGAAGAATTCAAAGAGATCCAGAGCAAGGTCGATGACTCAGAGATGCCCGCGTCGAAGAAGCAGATCTCCGACTCCGCTCCTGCGTTCAAGGCCGCCATCGAGACCATGCTGGTGGAACTTGTGGTAGGCGATGCCTCCAAGGTCACCGCCACTGGGACAAACCTGGATCCCAAATAGGAAAGCGCGCTCGTCGAGTTCCTCCGTGAGAACAGGGACATCTTTGCTTGGCAACCGGCCGACATGAAAGGTGTACCTAGGGAACTTGCCGAGCACAGCTTAAACATTGATCCAAAATGCAAACTAGTGAAACAACCTCTACGATGCTTTGGAGATGAGAAGAGACGCGCCATTGGCAAAGAGGTAGCTAGGTTACTTAAAGCTATATTTATCCGAGAAGTCCTTCACACCCGATGGGTGGCCAATCCTGTACTTGTCCCCAAAAAGAGAACCAATGAATTAAGAATGTGCGTTGATTACACCGGCTTGAACAAAGCATGTCCCAAAGATCCGTTTGCTTTGCCTCGCATTGACCAAGTCATTGACTCGACGGCTGGCTCGGAGCTTTTGTGTTTTCTCGATGCATACTCAGGATACCACCATATCAAGATGCGGAAGTCGGACCAATTGGCCACTTTGTTCACTACCCCATATGGCACGTTTTGCTATGTCACGATGCCCTTTGGGCTGAAAAAGCAGGTGGTACGTACCAGCGGACAATGCAACGTTGCCTCCACGACCAAATTGGTCGGAACGTTCACGCCTATGTGGACGATATCGCGGTGATGTCTAAAAAGTCAAATGACTTAATCTCCGACTTAAAAGAAACCTTTGATAATCTTCGGAAATACAACATGAGGCTTAACCCTAAGACGTGCGTCTTCGGGGTTCGAGCCGGCAAATTGTTGGGTTTCATTGTTTCCCAACGCGGAATCGAGGTCAACCCGGAGAAAATCAAGGCCATCTGAAACATAAACCGTCCGACATGCCTAAAGGACATTCAACGACTAACAGGTTGTGTTGCAGCAGTTAGTCGGTTCGTCAGCCGACTTGGAGAGAAGGCTCTGCCGCTGTACAAGTTGCTAAAGAAGGCGGACAAATTCACATGGACAGACGAAGCAGATGCATCATTGAAGCAGCTCAAGGAGATTCTTTCCTCAGCGCCCATCCTTGCATCACCCGAGCCTGGAGAGCCCCTGTTAATCTACATGGCGACAACCAACCGGGTAATCAACATCGTCGTCGTGGTAGAGCGGAAGGAACCAGGCTATGAGCACGGAGTTCAACGACCAGTTTACTATGTGAGCGAGGTCTTGACGAAGTCCAAGCAGCGTTACCCGCACTACCAGAAAATATCTTATGGAGTATTCCTTGCTTCTCGTAAGCTAAGGCATTACTTTGAGGGGCACCCAATCACAGTGGTGAGCAATACTCCACTGTCCGACATTATCAACAACAGCGACGCTACAGGAAGAGTCGCGAAGTGGGGCATTGAACTTGCCGCCTTCGAGATCACCTACAAGAGACGCGATGCTATCAAGTCACAAGCCTTGGCAGATTTTCTTGCCGATTGGACGGAGATGCCAGATGCTACTCCGTTGCCGGAACCAGAGTACTGGGTGATGCACTTTGATGGATCAAAGCTTCTCAACGGCTCGGGGGCTGGTGTATTGCTACAGTCACCAATAGGAGACAAGCTACACTACGTTCTGCAGATCCACTTCGAGGCTACAAACAACATGGCGGAATATGAAGCACTCATTCACGGATTGCGTGTAGCCAAGGATATTGGCATCAAGCGCATAGTTTTCTGTGGAGATTCCGACTTGGTTGCCCAGCAGGTGACTGGCACCTGGAATGCGTGGAACCCTATGATGGCGGCATATCGAGACGAAGTGGACTGTTGGGAATATGCCCTAGAGGCAATCATGTATGATGAGATTTCCCATTGTATTCATAAAGATATTAAGTAGTCCTTGTATAAACATCTGATGTGTATCATTGAATATGTGATTCGGTTGTGGAACTATGCATTCATGTTGTTTGTACTAAATATCCTTGGTCATTGAGGTTGTGCTGGACACACAACTTAGACCAATGTGAAAGTTGGCTTGATGATTCGGTTCCACTTGTCATGGGCATAGAGATGCTATTCCAACTTACACAGATTCGGCTAAAGAGTTTAGCGAGTCGGATTGACCCATATTGAGGTACACCGAACAAGTTGTCATTTGTATATCTCAATCAATGTAATCCTTATACCTGAGGTTATTGCATAGTCCGAGTTGAGGATCACCGACTTAGGTTCTGTCAAACGCTGATCCGTAACTGGGCAGTTATAAAGGCAGAGTTCGGGTCGACTGAGAATCAAGTTGTGTGATGTGAATAACCAAGATGGGATTTTGCCCCTCCACTTGGAGAGATATTCTCTGGGCCCTCTTGTGAGATATGATTCGGAAAGCATGGCCATGCACGACTCGGTTAAGTGTTAACCGAGGCGATCGACTAAGAGTTAGTCGGGTGAATCACTTATCTCGGATCGAGAAGAGAGTCGGACTATTTAAGGGATGATAATTATTCGCCTATAGTCTGACAAGGTATATCGTGAGGCAAAAGGGACTCAGACGTAAGTCACATTGGAAAGGCAAGTCGTCATGACTCTTTGGTACTTGGGAGTTGGCACGTTCTGCTAGGAGCCGCTACCGACTGATCGATTGAGAGTCGGACTCCAATCGTGTCCAAGTAGCCATGAGCCTGCGGGGTCACACACTTAAGAGCGGGAGCAAGTTCAGATTGGATCTGAACCTATAATCTGGTTGGGTTGGACCTAAACCGGATTAGGACTGAGTTAGTGAGTTGGACTCATGGTGACTAGTGTTATATGGGCTTTAGTGAATGGGTCGCGCGAGCACAGCCCACGTTCACTCCCTATATATAGTGGAGCACCGTAACCCAGAAAGGTTAATCGTTGTTCGGTTAGGTCATTCCATGTGTTGGAAACCCTAGCTCCACAGCAGTCCTACCGTCGATACGAACCTAGCAGTTCGCTGCCGGTGCTCCTCCTTGTACGTGTGGATACCAGTAGAGGTGTTGTGCGATCAACACCAGGACGATCGGATCGTGAGGACTGCACTGCATCAACTGACGCGCTTCATCAGTAATCCTCAACCGCGCATCTAGTGGTAAACCTCGTGGCCTTCTACCTCAGCCGGATCTTGGGATCACCACGTTAGAGGAATTTTTTTTGTTTTATCTCTGCGTGGCCCAACATGGACGAGATAGCCAAGAGCTTCGTGGGCTACGAAGTCAAGTATGTACCTAGGGAGCAAAATGAGGCGGCTGATCTACTGTCTAAACTTGGATCACGGCGCAAGAAAAATCCGCCAGGAGTTTTCCTAGAGCATCTGCGCACACCATGTGTGAAGGGGGCCAACATCGACAACCCAGATAGAGCTGACTCTTTCGTCAACATGGTGACTAAGGTCCCTCCGGCATGGACAAAACCGTTCATGGAATATCTCGAACACGGAACTTTGCCCGATGACGAAGTCGAAAGACGGCAAATAGTACGACGAGCAAAGGGTTATACCATAATCAATGGGAAACTCTACAAAAGGAGCACTACTGGTGTATACCTAAAGTGTGTTTCCCAGCTAGAAGGTATGGAAATCCTACGCAAAATCCATCTCGGAGATTGCGGGCATCACGCCGCTCCTCGATCGTTGGTTGCGAAAGCCTTCTGGCAAGGATTCTACTGGCTAACCGCGAAGGAGGACGCCGACAAGCTGGTTGAGACATGCATGGGATGCCAGTATTATGCCCGACAACCACATGTTCCTGCTGAAGAATTGCGAACAATACCTATAACTTGGCCGTTTGCAGTCTGGGGGCTAGACATGGTGGGACCGTTACAGACAGCACCTTGTGGGTTTACGCATCTGCTTGTAGCAGTTGATAAATTCACTAAATGGATAGAAGCTAAACCCATTAGAAAGCTTGATGGGGCAACTGCCCTCAGGTTTGTCCAGGATCTAGTGGTGAGATTTGGTCTCCCACATAGCATTACCACCGACAACGGCAGCAATTTGTCACTCAGAAAAGTGGAGGCTTATTGTTGGTAGAAATGCATCCGACTTGACCTTGCATCTGTGGCACACCCACAATCCAACGGTCAGGTTGAGCAAGCCAATGTATTAATTCTACAGGGAATCAAGCCACGTCTGGAGGCACCGCTACATAGAGCAGCTGGAGCCTGGGCAGAAGAATTTCTATTTGTGTTGTGGAGTTTACGAACTACACCCAACAGATCCACCGGATACACCCCTTACTTCATGGTATATGAAGCAGAAGCCATCCTGCCTTTCGACATCCTTCACGATGCACCAAGAGTTGCTTCCTATGACGAAGATGATGCTAAAGAATCCAGACGCCTAGATGTGGACCTTCTCGAGGAGGAGCGCGTTTTGGCATGCCAAAGATCCGCCATCTACCAGCAGAAGCTACGCAACTACCATAATCGCCGCGTTCGGCATCACTCGTTTAAAGAGGGGGATTTGGTGCTCTGACTTAAGCAGAAGAAGTCACACAAACTATCCCCGCCATGGGAAGGACCGTTCATCATAAGCAAGGTGCTACTCAATGGGTCATACTACCTCGTTGACAATCATGAACTGAAGGATAGACCCAACGAGGATCATAAGCGTAAGCGATGTGACCCGGATGATGACTACCCAGAGCTTGATCGGCCATGGAACATAGCACAACTACGTCCTTTTTACACTTAGCATTTTTTATCTAATTGTGTACCTCTTATATGATCAATGAAATAAAGCTCTCTGGTTTACTCATATTTCTGAGTCTTTTATCTCCTTTAGTGTTCATTTTTGGATCATGTAAAACCTTTATGCACAAGCTTTGCGTTTGCACTTGTGAAAATTCCGCCTACGGGCGTTAGCTTAAGTTTTCTGGTCTACACGTTCTTTGTCGTTTTTATGTGGATTCTGGAGTAGTGACTTTTGGCACTTATTGTCGGCGATTTTGTGCTCATTTTATTGACGGTGACATTGGGCATCATCACCCAAGTGCATGGTTCCGACAACGAGTCTTCCGACTCACGAAAAGTCAAGCATAAGAACCAAAGTAATGGATAAGCCAGCACTTGCTTAAAAATATATACATGCTGGAAACTAGTTCTTGAGTAGCAGGAAATAGCAACCATTGTTTTCCGCCTTAAGTTACATAAACAAAGTTTTTTCTTCCGCATATACACCAAAGGTGAAACAAATATTACAAAGTTGTTCTTCACTCCTTTGGCGCAGGTGACTTGGAAGCAGCATCATCACCAGCCGGAGAGCCACTCTCTAAGTCGGCGCTGTGGTGGGACTCAGAGGAATCTTGGTTGCCGTTGTCGATGATGTTCATGGTCACGAAGACGTCGACGTCCACCAACTCGACAACTCTGGTGTCATAGCCCGCGAGTGACGACAAGATGGCTTCATGGTTAATTTCTTTGCCATCATCGTCGACGTCGGGGATGCTAGAGGTCACCGTGTCGATGTCGGCATATTCATAGTGTGCCTTCACCATTGACAGCGCCATCCTCGCGCCAGCCCGTGCACACGAAGGTTTCCAGCTTGTGATACGCTTGAGGGCTCGGCGCAGAATCTCCGAGTACTTCACCATGGAGTCTGATGCCTTGATGTGTATCTGGAGAGGCTTAGCGATCTCCTTGGCTTGCGTGATGGCGGTGTTGATGAAGTTGCCGGCAAGAACCATGCATTCCTTGGCCGGAGGAGGTGATCGGGTTAAACCCATAGGATCTGAAAATTCCGACAAGGAGCGCATGAGTTCAACAAATCAAAGTATCCAGACTGCAGAAATCCAAGACGGAGAAAACTTACTGAACATGCTGGCCTCAGCTTGCCAGAGGGTGTCCGCCAAGGATTGTTTCTCTTGTTGGAGGAGCTTGTACTCCTCGCTATGGCGATGATTCTGCTCATCGGCAGCTCGCTTCTGATCTTTTAAGATCGCAATCTCCTCCTTCAAGCGGTTGATTTCCTCGGTGGTGGAGTTCTGCAAGGCCTTCATCGACTCTTCATGCATTTTCAGCATGTCCTTCCCTCCTGCTTAAGAATTTTGTTTTTGCTATCCAGCTCTTCAATGTGCTTGGATTTCTCAACAATATTCTTTGCCTTGGCGATGGTTTCTGCAAGTCGGAGAAAGTAAAGTACACAGTGAGTACTCGGAGAATATGGGCACAAAACCAAGTCAGAATGCGCATTAGAAAATAGACGCTTGCTCTTGGTGATCTGTTCCTTCAAGAAGGCAGTTTTACCCTTTTTAGCTTCCAAGTCTGCGCACATCTTCTAGTACTTGTCATTGGCCATGCCCCTCTGAGCATTCTCGTTTTGTGGAAAAAAGGGAAAATGTTAAAAGTTGTTTAGTCTGCCTGGAGCATCTAGCCGGAAATTTTCCACCTAGACGCTCGGGGGCTACAGCGAGAGTTTTTGACTTAGCAATATGCTTAGCTTTTCTTTAAGCATCTAGTCGAAACTAATTCAGTTTTCGATTAGAAGCTTGGGGGCTACAATATAAAGTTTTTAACTCGGATGTATGTTTAGCTTTTCTTTAAGCATCTAGTCGGAACTAATTCAGTTGCAACTAGAAGCTTGGGGGCTACAGTATTGAAATTTATAAACACTGCGTATGTTACTCTTAAAGCATGTAGTCGTAATATTTCATTCCACCTATATGCTTGGGGGCTACAGTGAGAGGTTTTCTAACTTAGTCACTCTTAGAGCATATAGATGCAAAACCTATCGTTTTCCGTCTACATCCTAGGGGGCTACAGTGGGATACTCATATGAAATGCAAAAGGCAAATAAAACTTACAAGTGCAATGATCTTGAGGTTCGTAGCACTCTCGGCCAGCAGCTTGGCAAAGGATTCGCTGTTTCCTTGCAAGATTTCTGCTTGCCGACGGAGCTCCTCTAGACCGCACGTCAGAGATGTCGGCGCCGCACCAGGGACCAAAGCAGTGCTACCTGGTGTAAGTACCGGATAGACTATCTTCGGATAGACTATGGGTTTCTTGGGCGCGGGGGCGCCGCCAACGGTAGAAGTACCAGCTTCCACCACCGCCTTGCCGCCACCGATGGCATCCTTAGCCGAAGATTTGGACATTTGTTGGGCGGTACTCTCCTGCGTTGCCTGCTCGCCGACAACAGCAAGCTCGATAGAGGCGCCAAAATCCACTTCCATGGCGGAAGGGCCTGATGCCTCCTTAGCTTGTGAGCTTGTCGGGGCAGACGAGGGCTTGACGACAGGAGTGGCAGGGGCGATGGCGGGGGAGGCGTCGCGATGCAGCATGTCCTTAATATTTCGAGAAGCCCCCAATGTTTTGGAGGTCTTCTTGAGGCTGGTCATGGCTTTCTTCCTGAAACGTGCAAAATGCATAAGTACAGGAGCAAGACAGATAAATAGACAATGTTGGAGAATGAGAAGCTTACACAAGTGGGGGTGCTTTGGCAAAGGGGATCTCGGTAACTTTTCTCTTTTCCGCCTCCAGGGCGGAGGTAGTCTTTTTGGAGGCTCCACCCTCCGTCTTCTTCTTCTTGCCTCTGGCGGTAGCTTCAGAGGTGGAGCTCTTCCGCTTTCGCGCCAACGGAGTCTCGTCGTCGGACACGACCATGACTTCCTTCATATTTGGATCGTAGATTTGGGCAGCCAGGTTGCCCTCCTCTAGATTGCTAAGCTGTTAAGTAAGAAATCATCGTGTTAGATAAGATGATATTTGCAAGACGGAAGAACCGGAGTATCTGTCGTACACGGAAAATAAAATACCTACCTTTGGTCACTTGCCATCTACGAACATGTCGTAGGTGATGGTGACGCCGCTCTTCTTATCCTTCACCTTGACGATGTCTTTGAGGCGGAGCTTGACGGAGTCGCTCGAGAAGTTGTCCACGAAGATGCGAAGACTATCCCTTCTGTCGCTGGTATACTCGTGCATGAGCTTCGCGCGGTGCTGCAGAGGTTGGATTCGCCTGATGAACCAGCACATGGCTAGGTCCAAGCCGGTCAAACCCGTCTCTACGAACCATTCGATCCGCCTTATGGCACGAGAAGCTTCGAGGTCGGAGGGAAGGGAGGCCTGGGATCTCCATGACGAGGCTTCAGCGGCGGCTCCGTCAACGAAGTCCGGGTACGTAACTTGTCGGCTAGCCAGGGGAATGTCTGTGCCGTAAAAGTACGTCCGTTGCCAATTCTTGCAGGACTCGTGGTCGACGATGTCGGGGAACCGCCGACCAGGTCGAATCTTGAAGCTTATGGTGCCACAGTTCCTAAGCTCTTCCTTGCTATGTCCGGCTTCATATTTGACGGTGAAAAAGTACACAAAGAGGTCTAACCTAGGCCTTATCCCTAAGTATCCCTCCCAGAGCGCCGCGTAGTTGCTAAGCACTAAGATACTATTGGGGGAAAGGTTCTGGGGCTGGACTCTATAGTGATTCAAGACGGAGAGGAAGAAGTTGGAGATGGGCAGGGAGACGCCGCGTACCAGTTGGGCTTTGAGGTACACCTTTTCTCCGGCTTGGGGAGAAGGTGTCACCTCGCGGGCCGGCGCCGCCCGCCAGGCGAGCCCCTCCGTCGCAGGGAGGTAGCCCTCGGCGATGAACTCTTGGATGTCACGGTCTGTGATATCTGAGCCGCGCCAGTTGCCTTTGTGCGAGTCCAGTTCCTCCTCCAACGGCTCCAACGCCGCCAGATTAAGGTCGTCGCCGGTGGACTCGATCACCGTCGATGCGGGGATGACCAAACCTTCTGTGGGAACGACGACGGAGCTCGCCGGCTTCGCCGCGGCTTCGCTCGACGCCGCCATCGATGGGATAGTGTTGCTGCTGGCCATGGAGTGGGTACGGAGGTCACTGGTGTATATTGGATCTAGGGTTTTTTCGAGAGTTCTCTCAGAGAGCTCGAAGGGGCGCGCGCTGGAGGAAGAATATGATGCGAGGAGAATGAGGAAAAAGGTGAAAATTCCACCGTGGTTACTATTTATCATCTCCAAGCGTCAAGTTTCGTGCAGCTTGATCGGACGGTTGCCGTGTAGACGACGTGTTCACGAACGTGCGCGGAAATTTCGCCACGTCTCCAACCGTCGTCACCAACGGTTCGTATCGCTCGCGCGGGAAAATCGGACATGATTGTGTTATCTGCATGTGTGAGTTACAAGGCGTCGCTGACATAAGCCTACGTCGTCCTAGCTGACATGGGCAGATGAGCCGTCACATCGAAGATTCCAACATGGATGGATCCAATCCGACTACGGAAGAGTACGATGGAAGATTCAGCATTTCTCCGACTTACAAGTTGAAGAAGGAGAAAGCTTTGCAGGGTTCTTTGGGAGGACTACAGGATATTGCTTGACAATTTGCCGACATCCAACTAGACGGAGCATTCATCTGAAAAGGAAAGACAGCGCAAGATCTCGGAGTTCTCCGGGGGCCACTGTTGGGGATATGCTATATGGGTATCCTCATAGCATGTCACCTATACGGATAACCCGGGTGGCCCACAGTTGGTAGCATGGCCTATGGCCTGCTGGGCGGCCCAGTTAGATGGATCCAAAAGGGAGGCCCATGCCGGATAAAGGAAGGCTACGGTGGATTCACCAGTGTACCTGGAGCCTTGGAGTGCAAGATACACAAGACTAGTAATAGACAGTGTAGGACTCTGTAACCTGTCTGGCTAGGACTTTTCCCTGTAACCCTAGGACCTGGCGACTATATAAGTCGGGCCTATGGGAGCCTTTAGGGCACGATAACTTAGAATTTCTAATCAGCTCGCACAGCGAAACCAATCTCTGTAACTCGGCGTATTGCCATTATAGTGATTTATAGCAGGAGTAGGATTCTGCCACCGTCGTGGGATCTGAACCTAGGTAAGATGTGTTACCTCGTACCCGTCAACCGTCCGCCTTACCCCACGTCTCTAAACACGCACTGTGAGGACCCCTGCATGGTGTACTCGTCGGCGATACCATGACAGAGGGTGAGGAATTGGAGGGTCGGGAGAGAACCATGCATGAGAGTCATGATTCTCTCCCTTCTCACCAACCCTTTTTGTGGAGGAGTTAATGTTGCCTTGATTATCCCCCACCACCTTATCCGTGGGAGATGCCGGGGAATTATCTTTGGATGAAGGCGGTAGTTCCTCTTCAGGACAAGGGGATGATGAGCCTACCTTATCTTTAACAAGTTGCTCAATTAACTTTTGCAATTGTTTGATCTCGTTGGCCATGGTGGAGCTCAATCTTGTTTCCAAGTTATTGAGATCATCCATGGTCACCGTGGTATGCTCACCACCACCTTCCCCATCATTGCTACCCATATACTCTTAGGCGGTAAAGCCCAAATAAAGAGCCGAGGCTCTGATACCAAGTGAAAGGATCGTATGGGCACCTAGAGGGGGGGTTAATAGGTGCTACTTCAAATTTTCTTCTTTTCCAAGTTAAGGTTTGACAAGAAAGGTAAATTCTCTAGATAATGCAACTAAGGTGAATTTACCTATATGACAAAGTTAATTGAGTAACCAAAGTGGTGGACGCGGAGACACAAGGATTTGTTTCCCGTAGTTCCTTCCTTTTGCGGGTAAGTACGTCTACGTTTGGAGAGGGGGTGGTTTCAAACCACCAACGCCACGAGAAGCCTCCCTTGTTCTCCGATGAATCTCACACCAACGGGATCCATACACCTTCCACTATATCGGCAACCTTCGAGGTGGAAGCCAGCACCTTTGCAACAAGTTCGGGGCACACATTCACAACTTAATTGGAGGCTCCCAAATACAAGCAGTCTGTCAAAACAATCAAAGATAAGCTTGTAAGAACCAAATCAAAGCTAGGGTTTCCAATGAAACACTAGAGCATGGGGGCCCTCAAGTGAATGAGGGGGAAATGAAGATCTCTCTTGGTGAAGCTGTAGATCAAGGCCTCCTCCTTCGATTCTCCAAAGATCAATGAATTTGGATGGTTGGATGAAGAGATCTTGTGGACTTGGTGGCTCTAATGGAGTTTGTGTTCTTGAGTAGTTCGAGCAACTGGAGGAAGGGGATAAGGGTCCCTATTTATAAGCAGCCCCTTTCACGAACCGTTTTCTGACCGGAGACTCCGGTCTGTACACCGGAGACTCTGGTCTACACCGGAGAATCTGGTCCATCTCCGGTCCAGCCTCCGGACCAGTATGAAGTACGACCCAGGCCTTCTGAGAGCCAAGTGGGCCGGAGACTCCGGTCCTCCAGCACCGGAGACTCCAGTATGAGCCCACACCGAAGATTCCGGAGAAGCCTCCGGACCTTGCTCTGCACCCCCATATAGAATGACCCATCCATGTTCCTGAAGCCTCCACCGGGGACTCATCCAGAAACTCCGGTCCACACCGGAGACTCTGGTCTAGGCAGACCAGAGACTCCGGTCTGGAATTTCCAGAACTATGTCAATCTTGCAGGAATCTTTCCAAAGTGTGAGGGTACTTTTCACTTATCATAATAGCAACATGTGGATAGTGACAATCTGTAAAATGATCTACTTGTTGTTAACGAACACCAAAAGTGATTATGACAATAAATGTCCTTTCAATGGGGAACTCTTTCAACATTGCACTTGTACATTGTACCCAGTTGATATCATGATCTTTTGTTTGCGGATGTCGTCGGTGTGAAATAAAAGGGGAGCTTGTAAGTCCATGGAGTTATGTATGTGTGTTAGAGAAATGCTTGGGCCGCTAGCCTAAGCCGGCCATGCCTAATCACGGTGGAAACTTGCAGCATCACCATAGTGAGAAATCTATGAAACATTCGTCTTAAAAAATAGAGATAGAAAAAAGAGATTGAGAAAAAGGAAAAAAAGATGAGAAAAGAGGAAAGAGAGAAAAAAGCACCATTTTCCCATGGTAAATAATATGATTGTTGAGATGCTCATTTTCTGCTTTCCTTGTAATTTTGATATGGGTAGCTCCTGTACCATTGGGCAAGGGGTACCCCATTGGCGGTTCTCTATGATACACATATACTTACTATGACAAGAACTTACCGGTGACTAAAGTTGAGTAGGATGAGGAGCGACCCTCGTACTGAAGGGACATGAGATTGCCAACTTATACTTTGTCAATCATATACTCCATATTTTGTTCACTTTAACCTTAATCACTTCAAGATGTTTATTATAGGGGCAGTGAGAGCTGAAAGCTAACAAGTACCATAATTTTTGGAAGCTCTTTATGAGACTTGAAATCCCTGCTTCCCTTTGAAGGGCCTTTCTTCCACTTTTATATTGAGTCTCCACCTTCTATCCTTAGGCACCAATTAAGAGAGCATAGTTGCCATTCTTAGTTCTGTGTGCATTGTCCCAAACCTTATTGATTGATTCATATTGTTGATATTTCTTGCTCTTGAACTATTTGTATCTAGTCACCCTTATGAACTTTGAAGGTGTCCTATGCATCTATTGCTACTCCATGAGGGACAAGATGAATGCCACTATGCTATGTTTTCTATATGTGAAACAAACAAATGTCTTTCAATGCATTGTTATTCATGAATCTTTTTTGTATCCTTTCATGTTGCAACATAGTTGCTTTGTCTTACTGTTAGAACTTCATCTTTCATGCTCATGCTTAGAGTAATTTGATCCTATCTTTCAATGCTTGCAAATGGTTTGATCTTGATTGTGATGGTGCATGTCACCTAAAAAATTATTATTTTTATCAATTACCTACTCGAGGACGAGAAGGAGTTAAGCTTGGGGATGCTTGATACGTCATAAACGTATCTATAATTTTTGATGTTCCATGCTTGTTTTGTATCCACTTTGCTTTGCTTTGTCTACAATTTGAGGTATTTTTATTCGTTTTCTGGGACTAACCTATTAACAAGATGCCACAATGTCAGTTGCCTATTTTCTGTTGTTTTTGGTTCCAGAAAACCAGAAAATGAATATTCTCGGAATTGGACGGGACAAACGCCAAAGTCAATATTTCACCGAGGAGAACACTGAGCCAGAAGACGAGACGGAGGAGGGCCTCGAGGGCCCCACACCCCCTGGCCGCGCGGCCAGGCCTGGCTCGCGCCTGGGGCTGCGGCCACCTCGGGCACCCCCTCGTTCTCCCCCTTCGCCCATAACAAGCCCCTGATGCCAAAACCCTAAGTACCCGATCAGATCTCCACGAAACAGCCTGTAGCCGCTCATGACCCACAAGTATAGGGGATCGCAACAGTCTTCGAGGGTAGTCTTACCCAATTTATTGATTCGACACAAGGGGAGCCAAAGAATACTTGCAAGCCTTAACAACTGAGTTATCAATTCAGCTACACGTGGAAATAGTTCTTGCTCACAGAAGTTTATCAGTAGCAATAGTTTGTAGTAGCAAACAACCGAGGAACAAAAACATTGGAACAAGAGCAATAGTAACAGTAGTAGCAAACAGTAGGATATGAGCGCGGTAGGCATAGGGATGGATGGACGGGCATTGCATGGACGAGTCTAAACATGTAACTTCAAGATCTAGGGCAATTGCAGATAAATGAGATGAAGCATCCAAGTACTAAACAATCATAGGAATGTGCTCCATATATAGTCATGTGTGCTCGCAATGAGAACTTGCACAACATTTTTTGTCCTTCCAGCCCATTGTAGCGGGGCCTCAAGGGAACTACTGGCACCAGAGCAAAGCATTAACACACCATGAACACATGTGATCCTCACATCACAACCATCCCCTCAGGTTGTCCCAATTTCTGTCACTTTGGGGCCTTTGGATCCGGACAATGATATGTGTACGCAACTTGTAGATAAGATCAAAAACAGTATTATCATAATGATTCAATAAGTTCAGATCTAAGATCATGGCACTCGGGCCCTAGTGACAAGCATTAAGCACAACAAGTTGCAACAAAGTCAAATAACACTAATAGAGATACTAGGCACCATGCCCTAACAATGTTATTCGATTACATGATAGAAGTCATCCAATCCCTGTCATCCCCATAGCCTACAACGGGGGATTACTCACTCATGGATGAGGGAAACATTGATGGTTGATGGAGAGGCGTTGTTGATGACGATGGCGATGATCCTCCCCAAATTCCCCGTCTCAGCAGGGTGGCAGAATGGAGTTTCTGGTTCCATATCGCTGCTTCTGGTGGTGGCAGCGCAGCGGAACTCTTTTTGGAAAAACGACGAACCCCTCTTGATTTTTAGGTCAAGAGGCGTTTTATAGGCGAAGAGGGAGGCCGAGGGGGTGCCTAAGGCGGCCGCACCCCCTAGACGCGGGGTGGGCCCACCCGCACGGCAGGGGGTGTGGGCCCCTCAGGGCTCCCGTTCGTCTCGTAATCTGGCTGCGTGGATCTTCTGGTGAAATAGGATTTTTGGCATATTTTCCGGGATTTTTCCTGATAGTTGATTTTCTGCACAAAAACTAGACACCAAGGTAATTCTGCTAAAAACAGCGCCAGTCCTTGTTAGTTGTATCCAAATCACACAAGTTTAGAGGAGAAACAATAGCAAAAGTGTTCAGGAAAGTAGATACATTTTGGACGTATCAACTCCCCCAAGCTTAGCTTATTGCTTATCCTCAAGCAATTCAGTTGAAAACTGAGTGCGATAAAAGAACTTTCACGAACACATTTGCTTCATATGATGTAAATATTCTCAGCACAGGAGTTGATACTTAAACCATTCATAATAAGAAGTATGCAACTAAGTCTACTCAATAGTCATTGCAAGCTATGAAGAGAAACCAACTCAATAATAATAAGTAGCATGAAACATAAACATAAGCAACATTGCAATGCTCATAATAAGGTATGATAGAGTGGTATCTCGCTTGCCTTTGTTTGTAGATCACAATATAAATGCCAAGGCACCTCTGAAGTTCAAGTAAAGATTAGGAGTAAAGATATCAGAGATACAAACATCAAAGTCATGACATAATTAACCAAATTTTGAGACAAACACAAGAATGAAAACTATGCTCTCAAGAAGGTGATCATAGAATATGTGGTGACTCAACAAGGAAGTGAAAAAGTTTTGAAAGGTTTGAAAGGCTTCCAAATGCTGAAAGTAAGGTACTCATTAGCTTTGAGATCTCATTGCCCCCATCATTGGCATTTTTATATGGTTAAGGTGAAAGTGAGGTCCAATATGAGTTATATGCTTAACAGACCATAAACTGGAAATCCCATGTCCCTTGAGTACGAGGGCCGCTCCTCATGCTACTCAAATTTAGTTGCCTGTAAGTTCTTGTCATTGTAAATACATGTGTATCATAGAGAACCGACAACGGGGTACCCCTTGCACATGATACAGGAGCTATCCCATAATCAAAATGACAAGGCAAGCAGACAATGAGCATCTCAGCAATCTTTTTATTTGATATTTGCATAGCTTTTCATTGAGGATGCTTCACAGATTGCTCATTATGGTTATGCTGCAAGTTTCCACCATGATTAGGCATGGCTTAGGATAGCGGCCTAGGCGTTTCTCTAACACATATATATAACTCCATGAACTGACAAGCTCCCCTTTTATTTCACACCGATGACATCCGCAAACAAAAGAGCATGATATCAACTAGATATGTATCCATAAGTGTTGAAAGCGTTCCCCGTGACAGCACGGTTCTGCAAACTCCCAGCCTATAATTTGCAAGCATATAACTTTCATGGACAGTCACATTGTTTCAGATTTATTAAGTGCAAGGAATAAAGTCTGCGATCAAGTTCGTGAGAGCTTTACTAACTAACTTTCTCAAAATAGACAAACATTTTATTTGGAAGAAAACAAGGCATAATGAATATGCACTGAATAGCAAATGATGCTAATAGGTAGGTATGGTGGACACTGTTGGCAATATTGATTTTGAGGAGGTGGATGCACAAGTAGAGCTATACTCAGTGCAAGTGAAGGCTAGAAATAGAGAGGGAGCGACAAACGAGAGAGCAATAATTGTCATAATCATGCTTGCAACAAAACAAGACTAACTATGGCAAGAAAGTGATACAAGAACTCTGAGGCAAAATAAATCATCGAGAATTAATGACTGTTGTTTAGTCATATGCATGCGTGAGCATGTGCCAAGTCGATTCACATGAAACATTCAGAGGAGGATACCACAATATCATACCAAAATATGAATAGAAAAATATAAGCAAACATTCATATGACAAGCTACAAGCTATTAGCAAGCTGGAGCTAATCACAAGAAAGCAAGAACTACTAAGTATCCATAAATAATATACACCTTACATGAACAGATTAAACATGCTCACCATGATGAGTATATGTACAAAAATGAAAACAAATAGAGTTCGTTACCAGCCTCTTACCACACCTCAAGCTGTCTTAATCTTCAATATTGCCCTTCAGTTGTGTGGCTTGAATAATAACATGAAACCAAACTCCACTGAGGACGGCTGAACCCTGCGAAGAACTCACAAAACAAAAGAAGAACAACAAATATTTTTGGTGTTTTCAAATTTTTAAAGCAAGCAAACAAATCAGAAACAAGCAAAGCAAAATATTTTTGGATTTTTATTTAAGGCAAACCAAAGCTAAAAAGCAAAGAAACAAACCAAGAGAAACAATGAAAATAATTTTAGTATTTTTGTGTTTTGAGAAAGCAGAAACAAAAACAAAAAAAACGAACAATGGATATACAAAGAACCAACGAAACATGATATATAGATGAGTGTGATTTCGGTATACCTCCCCCCAAGCTTAGGATTTTGTCCTAAGTGGGGCTCAACTCCATGGTGACCAAGAAGGTGCACCCCCGTAGTACGACGAGGAGGCCCCTTCGTCCTAGTACGATCTCGAGGACTCCCCTGTGTAGTGCATAGAAGGGTCATATGAGGGCGCGTCCCCCTGATAGTGTCCATGGAAGCCAAGAATGCGAAGCTTCTCATACATCTCCTCCTTGGAGCGTGAGAAAGGTCCTTGGGAAATACTGAACAAAGTGGTTTGGGGGAGAGGGATCTCTCTCTCTTCCCCATCAGTAAACAACATTCTATAAACCAGGATCTCAAGCGTAGAGCCAGTAGTGACAAAGTGATGCACTTTCATAGCAGCAAGATCAAGCCTCTCAGGAGCCAAAACTGTATCATTTGGATCAACAGCAAGGTCTAAGGCAGCAACAACACATGCAGCAATAATTCCCCCATAAATGGGTCCCTTAGCAGTTAAGCTACGAGCAATGAGAGAACCAAGATTATACCTAGTTTCATTGTTGAGTGCAGCAGCTAGGAAGGCCAAATGATAGTTGGAAATATTGCTAGTGTTCTCCCTACCAAGAACACTAGCGGCAAGATAATAAGCAAAGTACATGATAGCTGGGAGTTGAATATTTCTTATGTTTCCCCGCTGGGCTCTACGGTCATCATCATTGGTTATCCCGCGGTAGAGCTCCAACAAATCAGTGGGTTGAGCTAGAATCTTCTTCACCGACCCAGCTGTACCAAGACCCAGGATCTCAAAAAATTTCTTCAATGTCAAGGTGTAAGGCCTGCCATAAATTTTGAAAGACATATCTGATTTGAACAAGATGTTAGAGAAAGAGAAGCTCTCCACAAAGGTTTTAGTGAGCCTATAGTATTGCACGCTCTCATCCTTCATATAACTCGTTAATCCAACCCTCTGAACCAAGGTTAGGAAATCATTGAGAATCCCAGCAGCCCGCAAAAAGGTAGGACAAGGAAAGGTAGAAGGGTGTGCATCCCCCTCATCTCCCTCGTCGCTAAATCGCGGTGTAATGAGATCCTCATTATATGAGGGCCTAGCTCGGGAGGATGATCTTGAAGGCCTTGCCCTCCTAGGTGCATCACTCTCAAATATTTCACAAAAGGTATGGTTGTCCATGACCTCTTTTTTCTGAAATTTTTAGACAAACAACAAACCAAGTGATTTCCATGTTGATAAATGATGAGAAACTACTATAGGAACTTGCTAGAGGGCTACACATGCATCAAAATGAGATCTCTAAGCATAGAACAAGCAATGCAAGCTCACACAACCTGACACCTATAGCAGCAAAATACTCAAGATACAATCTACCAATCACAAATCTAATTGGACAAGCGGAGGAGGCATATACCAAGGAGCAATTCCTCCAAAAATAAGCAGAAAAGATGGGCTGAGCAAGGAGATCGAAAATTGGGAGCAAGAACAGCAAGAACTCGAGCTTGAGAAAGTTTTCCGGTGTTTTTCGGGAGAGAGAAATAAGATGGCTGGGAGGAGGCACTTTGGAGGGCCACAGGTGGGCCACACCCTAGCCAGGCACCACCTGGGGGCTGGCCGCGCCACCCAGGGGTGTGCTGGCCTGGGGGGCCTGGGTCACTCAAGGTGTCCCTCTGCCCCTTTTTTCGAGAAAAAAATTATTTTGAATTTTCTGGGATTTTTTGAGAAACTTTATTTTTGGCCAATTTTCAGGTTACGAAAATTGATTTTCTCGCAGAAAAGTTTTTTTTTAGAAGAAGCAAAAGCAAACCAAAACCAAAACTACAGAAGTTCTAAGGGTGCGTTTGTTTGGGCTGTGGCTGGCTGGCTGTGCAGGGAAAGCTGCTCTGCAGGTAAAGCTGCTGTGCAGAGAAAGCTGCTGTTTCGAGTTTCACTGTTTGGGGACATGGCTGTTGTCTAGTTGTATGAAGAGGAATTTTCTGAAATAGCCTCAGAGTCATGAGAATGTGTATTTTTGCTGATTTGCGTGTGATAAATGGCATGTAGATCACTAAAATTCAAAAAATGATAGAAAATCCTCACTTTAAAGTATATGCTAATCTTCAACAATTTAGAATAATAAACACATCATTTGAGCCTTCAAAATTCAGAATTCTCGCGTGACCGTCTCTTTTCTTGACAACCTCTTCCTCTATGCTTCTCCATGTTCTAAAATAAAAGCAACTCTCGTAACTCGTGTAATAAATTGATTTCTCATGGCGAGCACTACACAACACATGCACTCACAACATTGATTCGGATGGATCAGCACTTAATAATTGCATACGGCCAAACTTGATGTACAAAATCAGACAAAAATATCACACACGGCCGAACTCCCTGCTCTTCATGCCTGGCTCGATTTCGCTCATCAGCAACTGCAGTGCTACGGCCGGGCGTGGGAGCTGAGAATGGACGGGGCGATATTTCTCTACCCGGGATGAGCGGCCGCGATTCTCCAAAGAATGGCAACGGAGTGCAGACGGCTGGTGGCAGCAGTACAGTCGGCGACCATGGAGCCATGAGCTCATGGTCAGGTTAGCTCGTGGACGAATCCGCAACAGAAGAGAGGCAGTGGCAGTGTATCTCCGTGGCGGGAGTCAGCCGATGGATCTGGGACGGAGGAAGTTGGGCGAGGACAGCGGGGACGAGGGCCAGTCGCTGGCGAGAGTGGCGGTGCGACCCTAGCTAGTCTTCCCACTTGATAGGGACACGGGATGGGGAAAAACTGTTCGGGTCAAAGAGGAGAGATGGGGATTAGTCTTGAGTGGCATTCTACTCGTAATTTGGCTCAAACAAAATGTCTAGTAAGAAAAACGGTTCGCTCACTCCGTGGGAAGCCCCGGGAAGCACCTCCCGAGGTGCTTTCTCCCGTATGCCTATTTCGCTCGCTCGCTTCGGCGAAGCCCGCAGCCAACGCACATCGTTTGGTTCATTTTCCTGCTTTTTCCAGTGGAAAGCCACAATAAGCCCAGACAAACACCCCCTAAGACACTCTAACAAGCAAACAACTAGCAAAACCAAAGCTAACAAGAGAAAAGACAAAGACTAGGAAGGAGAAAAGTAAAAGTGAGCAAGAATAACCACAGTGAAAACATTGTTTTGTTCATTAAAATCCTTTTATTAACAAGGTTGATCAAGTCTTGTTACCAAAACAATCTTATATGAAACAAAACTTTGCATTCCATAAGGTCATTATGTTACCTCAAACTTGATAGCAATGGTCCCAATCATAATAGTTTCAAAACTTTCTTGTGGGATGGGACAATATATTTCTCTAACCTTGATGCTCTCAATATTTTCAACGGAATTCAGGCAATAGCTCTTAGCAACCTTCTTGGGGAAATACACAGTATGCTCTTTGTCATTAATATTAAATGTTACTTTTCCTTGATTGCAATTGATGATAGCACCTGCAGTATTAATAAAAGGTCTCCCAGGAATAATCGACATATTATCATATTCGTGCATTTCAAGCACAACAAGATCAGTTAAAACCAAGCAATTATGAGCCACTTGAACAGGAACATCCTCACATATACCAACAGGAATAGTAGTAGACTTATCAGCCATTTGCAAAGATATATCAGTTGGTATCAACTTTTCTAGCTGGAGTCTCTTGTAGAGAGAAAAAGGCATAACACTAACTCTAGCTCCCAAATCACATAAAGCAGTTCTAACATAATTATTCTTAATAGAGCATGGAATAGTTGGTATACCTGGATCACCAAGTTTCTTTGGAACCTTACCATTGAAGGAATAATTAGCAAGCAGGGTAGAAATTTCCTCATTAGGAATCTTCCTTTTATTAGAGACAATATCCTTCATATACTTTGAATAAGGAGGCAACTTAATAGCATCAGTCAAAGGAATTTGCAGAAATAAAGGCTTCATCCACTCACAAAACTTGTTGTAGTGTTCTTCCTCCTTTGACTTGTGTTTCTTACCTGGAAAAGGCATAGGTTTCTGCACCCAAGGTTCTCTCTCACTACCATGTTTATTAGCAATAAAATCTTCCTTAGTGTAGTGTTCTAATTGTGCTTCTCAGGTTCTTCCTCAACTTCCTCCTTATCAGGAGAATCATTTTTATCATTACCACTCTCAGTTTCAGCATTAGAGACAGATATACTATTAGGCTCTACAGCAGGTTCAAGTGGTTCCTCAACTACTTTATGTTTCTTTTTATTTCTCTTACGAGGACTACCACTACTTTCACCTTGTTGATAATTCTACTCAATTCTTTTAGGGTGTCCTTCAGGATATAAAGGATCTTGAGTAGCTATACCACTCTTAGTTCTAATTCCATAAGCATGTTTATCTCCTGAGGCATTAACTAGCATATCTTTTTGTACCTTAGCAAGCTGATCAATTTGATTTTGAACCATTTGAAAGTGTTTACAAAACATTTTAATATCATTAGCAGTTCTTTCCACAATATCTTTCAACTCATTAATAGCTCTAGAGTTTTCCAATAAATGATATTGAACTTGTTTATTAAAATTACCTTATTTAACAATAAATGTGTCAAGTTCCTCTAAGCATTGATCAGGAGGCTTACCATAGGGAATATCACCTTCATCAAAGTGGAGAGAGTGTACCTCAATAGTAGATGAGTGGGGAATTGGCTTGCATAATTCTTCTATAGGAGGTAGATTTTCACATCTTTAGCTCTAATACCTTTCTCCTTAAGACATTTCTTAGCTTCCTTCATCACTTCATCATTTAATGCAATTACTCCCCTCTTCTTTGGTGTTGGTGTTGGAACTGGTTCAAGCATAACTGGTTCAGGAGTAAGAGGCTCAGGTGTATTTAGCTCAGTTGAAGTACAATCATCATAATACTTGCTTATTTTAGCCATTAATTCTTCAGCATCTGTAGGAGTTCTTTTCCTGAAAACACAATCAGTAAAACTATATAGGTATGTCCTAGAATCATTAATTAGTCCATTATAATAAATATCAAGAAGCTCATTTTTAGGTAATGGACATCCAGGATGTGCATGAATCAAGGCATAGAACCTTGTCCATGACTTAGGCAATTTCTCTTCTTCCCCCTGTTTAAAATCAAAAAGTCTCTGCAAAGCAGCATGTCTAGCACTGGGAGGAAAATATTTCTAGAAGAAAGAAGCAATCAAGCAATCAGGGCTATCAATGGAACCATGAGGTAATCTATTAAACCAAGCCTTAGCTTCTCCTTTTAGTGGAAAAGGGAAGATCTTAGTAACAACGTACTTGCACATCTTAAAATCATCAGAGAATACAGCATTCATAGTGGAAAGCTCATTCATATGAGCTACAGGACTCTCATTTTCAATCCCACGGAAAGGTTCTTTCTCAACAATGTCTAAATAGGACAAATCAAGAGAGATATCGTAATCTTCATCTTTAATATCTATGGTAGAGGTGGCAAACTTAGGATCAGAGGACAGTTTAGGAATAATGGTATGTCTCTCAAGGAGACTCTTAATATCACTAGCACCATGTGTGTTTTGGCACTCCTCAATAAATTCATCAGTAAACTCAATGTAACCATCATTAATATCATATCTCTCTCTAGAATCAGGTGAGCTAACAGGTGTAACAGTGTCTTCACTAGGAGTTTCAGTATTTCCTACGCTAGCCATAGTAGCATCTAGGAAAGGACCTAATGAACCACTCGCATCAAGCACAGTAGAAGTAACATCATGAGTATCAGAAGTAGTTTCAGATTCAGCAGTAGTAGCAGTGTGTGTATCATGAGTATGTGGTGGTGGTGTAACAAGCTTACTTTTAACAGACGGTGAATCAAGAGCAGCAGAGGTGTTTAAGACTGTACCTCTTCTTGTAGTGGATTGTAAAATAGGAAACTTTCCATCACAAGACTTACCCATGATGAAAGGTGTAGCAGTGAACAATAATAGATCCAAGTGAACTTACAAATAAAGCTATGCTCCTCGGCAACGACGCCATAAAATAGTCTTGATGACCCACAAGTATAGGGGATCGCAACAGTCTTCGAGGGTAGTATTACCCAATTTATTGATTCAACACATGGGAGCCAAAGAATACTTGCAAGCCTTAACAACTGAGTTGCCAATTCAGCTGCACCTAGAAATAGTTCTTGGTCACAGAAGTTTATCAGTAGCAACAGTTTGTAGTAGCAAATAGCAGAGCAACAATAGCAGTGGAACAAGAGCAATAGTAACAGTAGTAGCAAACAGTAGGATATGAGCGCGGTAGGCATAGGGATGGATGGATGGGCGTTGCATGGATGAGTCTAAACATGTAACTTCAAGATATAGGGCAATTGTAGATAAATGAGATAAAGCATCCAAGTACTAAACAATCATAGGCATGTGCTCCATATATAGTCATGCGTGCTCGCAATGAGAACTTGCACAACATCTTTTGTCCTGCCAGCCCGTTGCAGCGGGGCCTTAAGGGAACTACTGGCAATTAAGGTGCTCCTTTTAATAGAGCACCGGAGAAAAGCATTAACACTCCATGAACACATGTGATCCTCACATCACAGCCATCCCCTCAGGTTGTCCCAATTTCTGTCACTTCAGGGCCTTTGGATCCGGACAATGATAGTGTACACAACTTGCAGATAAGATCACAAACAGTACTATCATAATGATTCAATAATAAGTTCAGATCTGAGATCATGGCACTCGGGCCCTAGTGACAAGCATTAAGAACAACAAGTTGCAACAAAGTCAAATAGCACTAATAGAGATACTAGGCACCATGCCCTAATAATCTTATTCGATTACATGATAGAACTCATCCAATCCCTATCATCCCCATAGCCTATAGCGGGGGATTACTCACTCATGGATGAGGGAAACATTGATGGTTGATGGAGAGGCGTTGGTGATGACGATAGCGATGATCCTCGCCAAATTCCCCGTCCCGGCAGGGTGCCCGAACGGAGTTTCTGGTTTCGAATCGCGGCTTCTGGTGGTGGCGACGCAGCGGAAGTCTTTCTAGAAAAACGACGAACCCCCCTAGGTTTTTAGGTCAAGAGGAGTCTTATAGGCGAAGAGGGAGGCCGAGGGGGTGCCTGAGGCGGCCGCACCACCCCAGGCGCGGGGTGGGCCCACCCGCGCGGCACGGGGTGTGTGCCCCCCAGGGCTCCCCTCCGTCTCGTACTCTGGCTCCGTGGATCTTCTGGTGAAATAGGATTTTTGGCATATTTTCCGGGATTTTTCCTGATAGTTGATTTTCTACACAAAAACTGGACACCAAGGTAATTCTGCTAAAAACAGTGTCAGTCCGTGTTAGTTGTATCCAAATCACACAAGTTTAGAGGAGAAACAATATCAAAAGTGTTCGGGAAAGTTGATATGTTTTGGACGTATCAGCCATCGCCACCATCGTCCCTAGATCTTGGGGATCTGAAGCTCTTCCCGGCACCCTGCCGGAGGGGAGAGATCATCCCGGACGCCTTCTTCATCACCATGCCAGCCTCCGGTATAATGCGTGAGTAGTTCCACCTTGGACTATGGGTCCATACAGTACCTAGATGGTTGTTTCTCCTCCTTTGTGCTACCATGTTTAGATCTTATGAGCTTCGTTCATGGTCAAGATCATCTATTTGTAATCATGCATGTTGTGTTTGCGGGGATCCGATGGATATTGAGATTACTATGTTAGATTGGTTAATGATTCTATCTTATTGATTATATCATGTCTGTGTTGTTTGAGATCTTGCATGCTCTCCGTTTCTAATAACTATCTTGGCCAAGTAGATGCTAGTGACTCCAAGAGGGAGTATTTATGCTCGATAGTGGGTTCATGCCTCTATTGAATCTGGGGAAGTGATAGAAATCTCTAAGGTTGTAGATGTGTTTTTGCTACTAGGGAGAAAACAACAATCTCTTGTTCATGGAACAATTGTATTTTTTACTTTACACACATTGCTTAAAGCAGTTATCTGTTGCTTGCAACTTAATACTGGAGGGGGTTCGGATGATAACCTGTAGGTGGATTACTAGTCATAGATGCAGTTGGATGGCGGTCTATGTATATTGTTGTAATGCCCAATCAAATCTCATAGGATCATAAATGTCTAGTATTGCATTGTTTTGCCTTGCTTTGTCTTGTCAATTGCCCCGCTGTAATTTGTTTACCCAACATGTTATGTTTTTTATCTTAAGGAGAACACCTCTAGTGAACTGTGGACCCCGGTCCAATCTTTACCATTGATACATCTTCCACTGTTACTATTTACTTTCTGCAAGCCACCATCACTGTCACATCCCAAGTTTTTCCAAATCTTGTAATATGAAAATAAATGAATAAAAATAAAACTTTGTTTGATTTTCAGAGCCAGAAGAAACTTTTTGAATTCAATTGGAACTTCAAACCAATTTGGATCAAATAAATTCAAAAAGAGATTTGAAAAGATAAACATTTAAATAGAGGAAAATAAAATATTTTGGAATTACTATTTTGAATCATTTAGATAAAAGGATTTAGTTTCCAAAAGAAAAGGAAGGATTTTAAAATAAGAAATTATTTTATAGAGCCAAATTAAACCTTGGCCAAGCTTTTGAAATAAAACATTTTGTTTTGATAAAAATAGTAAAGGTTTAATTAAAATAAATTAATAAGGATTTAATATCCAAGTTTTGTTAATAAAGGTTTTACTATTTCCAAAACATCAAAACTTGTTTATTTATTTAAAATATGTTTTCCCAAGTATTTAGTGTTGTCAAATAAAACCTACTGAATTGGTTGTGAAAATAATTGGATTTCAAATACTAATTTTATTAAATAAAATCAAACCCTATTTGAATAATAAACCATGGTCCATTTTATTAAATAAATAAATGGAACCTAAAAAGATTTAAATATTAGTTTGGTTGGAATTTGGGTTATACTACTGAACAGAACCAAATTCAAAGTCACAAAGCTTGGTAATTGTTTGAACCAATTTGAATGATGTTTGGTTGTTTGAATTTCAAAACAGGAAATAGTTATAGAAAAAGAAAAGCCAGCAGACAGAAAAAAAAGAGTCTGGACCAGCCCAGCCGGCCAAGCCCACAAGGCCCAGAACCAGCCCAGCTCCCCTCCCCGAAGGAAAACGATTCGTACTCAGATTCTAACCTAAACAGACGCTGACTGGTGGACCCTTCCCTCACTCCTTTTCCCACTGACCAGCAGACCCCACTTCTCCAGCCCGTCTCCTTCCTCGCGACGACCACGCCGGCCGTTTCTGCCGCTGATGCCGCGCGTTAATTCGCAGTAAAACCCGCAGTGATTCCGCTCAGCGACCTCGCCCTCTTAAGCGCCCACTCTCCCTCTCCATTTCCCCTCACACGCCACTCCCTCTCTGCCCCGAGGCTGCCTCAATTTGAGCTCGCCCTCCCACTGCTCCGACGAGCTTTCTCCTCCAATTCCGGCCAGTACTCGCCACCTCCTGCCTCCCCGACCAAGCTCACACCTTCACCACTCCCTGGCGCATCTTCCTGTTCCCTTCGTACGACCGCGGGCTCCCCAGAGCAACGTCTGCAACAAGCTCTGAACGACGCCGCCGTCCGCTCCAACTCCGACGAGCCCCACAGGTAGTTTCTGGCCGCCCCTTTTCTTCTCGTTCACGCACACAGCATCTCCGTGATCTCCTGCGTCTAACCATGCTTCTGGTTTGCCTTCTCGTGACCGTAGCATCGTCTTCGACCTCGACCAGAGCCAACCGCCGCCAGACCAAACTCCGGCGAGGAATTCCTCCTGCCCTCGTGCGCCCCTTGCCCCGTCGACCACACGACGAGCTTCCCCAGCTTCCTGCGAATCTGGTGAGCTTACTCCCTCCCTTTTTCGCTTCCTGCAACGCCAGCGCCGCCACTATCTGGCCGCTCCGCCGCTCGCCGTTGTCCTAGCGCCGCCAGCTTTTGGCAAGTCAGTTAGATCCGTTCGATCTAGATCGGGCGAGTAGGATTAGATCACTTAACCACGAAGGGGTACGCGTCCTGTGCCGCACGATCTGATTAGATCCAATGGCTGCAGCGCGTGATCCAGCCGAACCGGTACCGTCCCGTTAGACAGCGCCGCGTGTCGCCAGTCTGTTTAAAACTGAATTTGAAAACAGATTTGTTTGTGATTTTAAAACCTTTGTAACTTTCGATCCACACGTCCAAAAATTGCAAATTTGGTACCGCTGGAATCAGTGAAACAAACCCTAGCTAACCATGCCCTTATTTTAGCAAATAGTATCCATTAGAGTGATTGTTTTTGCAGAAACTTTGGTGTGCTTATTTAGAGTAGAAAAATGATTCAAAAATGTTTTTAGTGTTAAAACCTTTGCAAATTGTTTTGATGTGAACTTACTGACCCTAGGAACCAACCCATGGTCTTGGAAATGAATTTGGTAAAGTCTAGGATGGATTAAATTGACTTAACCCATTTCTAGCCAAATCAAAGTAATGGATTTGTTATGAAAATGAATTTGGAGTAAAAACTTTGGGAAAATGTTTTGGACCAAACCTACTGACCATAAACACCAAGTTTTGCAATAGCAACTCATTTGGTGAACAACTTAAAGTTGCTACTTTGATAAAAATATTTTCCACTACATAAAATGATGATTGGATTTAAAAATGGATTTTGGACAAAACCCTTTTGCAAATGACTTTGCCACTTTGGAAAAATGACCAATTTGGAACTTACAAAGCTTAGAAGCCTAGTGGAGACCATCTTTGCAAATAGAACCATCTCTTGCATGCTTACATGCATGACTTAGATCCCATTGTTTTGTGTGTATGAATTGTTGAATGATTAATGGTTTGGAACGCTACTTGATACTATGCTTGCTTGATTGATTGTAGTGAAATTAGAGAAGTGTGAGACTAGCAAGATCAAGGAGTGAACCATCATTCCCTACCAAAAAGGAAAGTTACACTATCATCTAAAGTCCTACTATTTTCATTATATTTAGTGGATTTTGAAACATGCATGAAAAGAATTTCTATACTTATGCTATGCTAAATCCTATTAGGATACCCTATACATTCCTTAGTAAAAACAATGTAGTTGTTACATGCTTAGCCATGCTATATTTTGAAAAGAGATACATGTTGAGATTTTACAAAGGTTGAGTAAAGGACTTGTGTTTTACATAATAAAACAAGGACTCAATGAACCACCTAGGTGGAGGATACTTTAAGTTTTGGAGAAGGTGGCAACAAAAGGAACCATGTCTATGGGAATCACTTTGTGTTGTGCTCCAAAAGAAAACCACCTAGGAAACTTAGAGATTGAACATGTTTCTCCAATTGTGGCTTTCGTGTGCAACCACATGCTATTATGGCTCTGGCTTAGTCAACTACAATGGGAAGACCCATGCACTGTCTTCAGTTAACTGGACATGGGGACCTGGAATCCTACATGGGTGCTGAAGGCAAGCTAGCAATGGTGTATGGGAGGACCCTTTGGAAAGACTTCGTCACATTCTCAAGCTGCCAGTACTCCATCTTGGTGAGCACTAATCCAGTAGGCCACTGGTGGCAAAAGGATGGGATTGTGACATGTGCGTAAAGTGTACTCCTTCTGCAGAAGATAATAAAATCTAAGTACTTAGCCGTGTCCCCGGTTATGGACAATACTGAGCAACTAAAGTTTGAACTATGGGAGATCTCGACATTCTAATTTCTAAAAGAAAAACTTTTAAAACTTGATGCACTTGGGGTTACCAAGGAGCTCAAGAGACTTTGACAAAACTTGATGTACTTGGGGGTACCAAGGAACTCAAGGGATTTTGTTGAAAACATGAACACTTGGGGTTACCAAGGAACTCATGAGTTTTTATAAAACTTGATGCACTTGGGGTTACCAAGGAGCTCAAGGTATTTTGACAAGGACTTGAACACTTGAGTTTCTACCAAGGAGTTCAAGGAACTTGGAAAAAGGAGATTTGACAAAGGACCAAAACCATTTTAAAAGATAGGAAAAATTATTGCTTTATGCAAATGAGCCTAAAACTCTACCTAGCCAAATATGCATGTGATGATAGGATCCACTTATAATCTACATAGTAGTGAAACTTGCCAATACAATTCAAATGTATTGACCCTTGTGGCTGTAACTTGTAATGTTGCAGGTTTGATTGATTTTAGTGAAGATTGTTTGATTAGGATTACAAAGTCTACAACCAACATCTGCCTGTGGCACTTTGAAGATGAAGGACCCCATGACTATAGTTATTCCGCTGCAATGTAATGTAATAGCCAAATGAGCTATGTATGATGTAATAAAATTATGTTATTCCTGGTTATAAAGTTATATTATGACCTTTGTTTCTTGATATTACATCTAAACTGTGGATGCTAGCTATTGATCCAGGGACTAGCATTGTAAACACAGGGGACACCACCTTATGTTATTTAAAGGTTGGGCCACTCCCTCTACAGATGGTATCAGAGCATTGTGTTGCCTGTAGGATTTGTAAACCTAAGATTGGACAAAAACCCTTAGAAAATAGGAGTTGTACTTGTTCCATAACTTATTTACAAAACAAACTTGTAAACCCTTTCCTCAACCATTTTGGTTTCAACTCTACATCTCTTCAATTTCAACTTGATGGAAAGGACTACTCCATGGCCAAAGACTACACCATGTGCAAAGGATTTCTTCAACACTTTCCATTATAATGACTTCAACTTCTTCAACTCTAATGACTTCAACATCTTCAGCATGATCACCAAGGACTTCCAACTTGGACACCACTAAGGACTGCATGTGAGACAAGGAAATCTTGCTCAAAACTTAGAGACTGAGAGAATGCAAAAGTTAGAAGGGGCTCACTTCACTAGAAGTCAAGATAACCAAGAGTTTTTCCCAAAGAACCATGATCTCATGTAAGAAGAAGCAACCAAGAAAGTTCGAAAGATCACAAGTAAACCATATAGATGGACCACCATATTTTAGCTAAGTTAAACCCACCAACTCATGTGGTGTAACCAAAAATATTTTGTTGCCTAAGTGTGTGCTTAAACATTGTTGTTGAGTGAAATGTTTTGTTTGTGATTGCATGCACATTGCTTGTGTGAATTGTGATGTGTGTGATCAGAATTGATTCCTTAGAAAAACCTTTTGCCTATTCTAATTTTCCTTCAACCCAAACAGATGACTACTCCAAGAGACTCCAACATCAAGATTGATGACACCAACACCAACCAAGAGGACAGCATGAAAGAGCTCATAGCAACTCAACACCAGTTAAACCAACTGACAGCTCAGTTCATAGCCAACACTAGTGATAAAGATCCAGCACTGCAAAAGTTTTTGGAGGAACAAACCCAACTGATGCTTAAGGTGACTAATCAAATGATCAACATGGAAGAAAACTATCCCAACAGAGTTTATGACAACAAGGATGACAAGAATGTTATTCTAGATGGAGCCCCAGCTTGCATTATTTGTGGAGACAAGGATCATACTTCCAAGGAGCATGAAGATCAATGCCCCAATTGTGAAGAGGAACATCCTGTTGGACAATGTCCTATCTCTCAAGCTACTTGCTACCTATGTGAAGGAAACAATCATACTCCTATCCAATGCCCCATCTATTCCCTTGTGGAACAAAGGAAGCAAGGTGAATCCAAGTCAACCCAGAAGGGTGATAACAAAGGAAAAGGACCACTTATACCTCCAAACAAGACAACCCAATTCAAAGGACTAAAGAAACCCAAGAAACAAAAGCAGGACATGAGCCTTGTGCAATGTCGTAAATGTAAGGAAATGGGACACTACTCCAGTGGATGCCCAGAGAACAAGAAGAATAAAGAGATTGGCCAAGTGGTGTGCAACAACTGCAAAGAATTAGGCCACTATGTAGCAACTTGTCCACAAGAGCCACGTAAAGAACTCCAAGACATCCACTGTTTCAATTGCAAAAACCCAGGACATTATGCAAGCAACTGTCCCGAAAAGATGAAGAACAAGATCACCAAGCCTATGGAGAAACTCAACCTTGGCCCATGAGTCAAGCATGGAAACTAAGGACACAAATGCAACTGTTTGCTTAGAGAAAGTTTTCCCAGGATCCCAAGAAGGACAATATGTAATTTTTGTTTGAAATTTTTTAAAGGGTGGTAGTACCCTAGTTGTTTTGAGCCTGCTTGTAACCCTAACCTTCCCAAATCTCGGGACGAGATTTATTTTAAGGGTGGTAGCCTGTCACATCCCAAGTTTTTCCAAATCTTGTAATATGAAAATAAATGAATAAAAATAAAACTTTGTTTGATTTTCAGAGCCAGAAGAAACTTTTTGAATTCAATTGGAACTTCAAACCAATTTGGATCAAATAAATTCCTAAAGAGATTTGAAAAGATAAACATTTAAATAGAGGAAAATAAAATATTTTGGAATTAATATTTTGAATCATTTAGATAAAAGGATTTAGTTTCCAAAAGAAAAGGAAGGATTTTAAAATAAGAAATTACTTTATAGAGCCAAATTAAACCTTGGCCAAGCTTTTGAAATAAAACAGTTTGTTTTGATAAAAACAGTAAAGGTTTAATTAAAATAAATTAATAAGGATTTAATATCCAAGTTTTGTTAATAAAGGTTTTACTATTTCCAAAACATCAAAACTTGTTTATTTATTTAAAATATGTTTTCCCAAGTATTTAGTGTTGTCAAATAAAACCTACTGAATTGGTTGTGAAAATAATTGGATTTCAAATAGAAATTTTATTAAATAAAATCAAACCCTATTTGAATAATAAACCATGGTCCATTTTATTAAATAAATAAATGGAACCTAAAAAGATTTAAATATTAGTTTGGTTGGAATTTGGGTTATACTACTGAACAGAACCAAATTCAAAGTCACAAAGCTTGGTAATTGTTTGAACCAATTTGAATGATGTTTGGTTGTTTGAATTTCAAAACAGGAAATAGTTATAGAAAAAGAAAAGCCAGCAGACAGAAAAAAAAAGAGTCTGGACCAGCCCAGCCGGCCAAGCCCACAAGGCCCAGAACCAGCCCAGCTCCCCTCCCCGAAGGAAAACGATTCGTACTCAGATTCTAACCTAAACAGACGCTGACTGGTGGACCCTTCCCTCACTCCTTTTCCCACTGACCAGCAGACCCCACTTCTCCAGCCCGTCTCCTTCCTCGCGACGACCACGCCGGCCGTTTCTGCCGCTGATGCCGCGCGTTAATTCGCAGTAAAACCCGCAGTGATTCCGCTCAGCGACCTCGCCCTCTTAAGCGCCAACTCTCCCTCTCCATTTCCCCTCACACGCCACTCCCTCTCTGCCCCGAGGCTGCCTCAATTTGAGCTCGCCCTCCCACTGCTCCGACGAGCTTTCTCCTCCAATTCCGGCCAGTACTCGCCACCTCCTGCCTCCCCGACCAAGCTCACACCTTCACCACTCCCTGGCGCATCTGCCTGTACCCTTCGTACGACCGCGGGCGCCCCAGAGCAACGTCTGCAACAAGCTCTGAACGACGCCGCCGTCCGCTCCAACTCTGACGAGCCCCACAGGTAGTTTCTGGCCGCCCCTTTTCTTCTCGTTCACGCACACAGCATCTCCGTGATCTCCTGCGTCTAACCATGCTTCTGGTTTGCCTTCTCGTGACCGTAGCATCGTCTTCGACCTCGACCAGAGCCAACCGCCGCCAGACCAAACTCCGGCGAGGAATTCCTCCTGCCCTCGTGCGCCCCTTGCCCCGTCGACCACACGACGAGCTTCCCCAGCTTCCTGCGATCTGGTGAGCTTACTCCCTCCCTTTTTCGCTTCATGCAACGCCAGCGCCGCCACTATCTGGCCGCTCCGCCGCTCGCCGTTGTCCTAGCGCCGCCAGCTTTTGGCAAGTCAGTTAGATCCGTTCGATCTAGATCGGGCGAGTAGGATTAGATCACTTAACCACGAAGGGGTACGCGTCCTGTGCCGCACGATCTGATTAGATCCAATGGCTGCAGCGCGTGATCCAGCCGAACCGGTACCGTCCCGTTAGACAGCGCCGCGTGTCGCCGGTCTGTTTAAAACTGAATTTGAAAACAGATTTGTTTGTGATTTTAAAACCTTTGTAACTTTCGATCCACACGTCCAAAAATTGCAAATTTGGTACCGCTGGAATCAGTGAAACAAACCCTAGCTAACCATGCCCTTAGTTTAGCAAATAATATCCATTAGAGTGATTGTTTTTGCAGAAACTTTGGTGTGCTTATTTAGAGTAGAAAAATGATTCAAAAATGTTTTTAGTGTTAAAACCTTTCTAAATTGTTTTGATGTGAACTTCTGACCCTAGGAACCAACCCATGGTCTTGGAAATGAATTTGGTAAAGTCTAGGATGGATTAAATTGACTTAACCCATTTCTAGCCAAATCAAAGTAATGGATTTGTTATGAAAATGAATTTGGAGTAAAAACTTTGGGAAAATGTTTTGGACCAAACCTACTGACCATAAACACCAAGTTTTGCAATAGCAACTCATTTGGTGAACAACTTAAAGTTGCTACTTTGATAAAAATATTTTCCACTACATAAAATGATGATTGGATTTAAAAATGGATTTTGGACAAAACCCTTTTGCAAATGACTTTGCCACTTTGGAAAAATGACCAATTTGGAACTTACAAAGCTTAAAAGCCTAGTGGAGACCATCTTTGCAAATAGAACCATCTCTTGCATGCTTACATGCATGACTTAGATCCCATTGTTTTGTGTGTATGAATTGTTGAATGATTAATGGTTTGGAACGCTACTTGATACTATGCTTGATTGATTGATTATAGTGAAATTAGAAAAGTGTGAGACTAGCAAGATCAAGGAGTGAACCATCATTCCCTACCAAAAAGGCAAGTTACACTATCATCTAAAGTCCTACTATTTTCATTATATTTAGTGGATTTTGAAACATGCATGAAAAGAATTTCTATACTTATGCTATGCTAAATCCTATTAGGATACCCTATACATTCCTTAGTAAAAACAATGTAGTTGTTACATGCTTAGCCATGCTATATTTTGAAAAGAGATACATGTTGAGATTTTACAAAGGTTGAGTAAAGGACTTGTGTTTTACATAATAAAACAAGGACTCAATGAACCACCTAGGTGGAGGATACTTTAAGTTTTGGAGAAGGTGGCAACAAAAGGAACCATGTCTATGGGAATCACTTTGTGTTGTGCTCCAAAATAAAACCACCTAGGAAACTTAGATATTGAACATGTTTCTCCAATTGTGGCTTTCGTGTGCAACCACATGCTATTATGGCTCTGGCTTAGTCAACTACAATGGGAAGACCCATGCACTGTCTTCAGTTAACTGGACATGGGGACCTGGAATCCTACATGGGTGCTGAAGGCAAGCTAGCAATAGTGTATGGGAGGACCCTTTGGAAAGACTTTGTCACATTCTCAATCTGCCAGTACTCCATCTTGGTGAGCACTAATCCAGTAGGCCACTGGTGGCAAAAGGATGGGATTGTGACATGTGGGTAAAGTGTACTCCTTCTGCAGAAGATAATAAAATCTAAGTACTTAGCCGTGTCCCCGGTTATGGACAATACTGAGCAACTAAAGTTTGAACTATGGGAGAACTCGACATTCTAATTTCTAAAAGAAAAACTTTTAAAACTTGATGCACTTGGGGTTACCAAGGAGCTCAAGAGACTTTGACAAAACTTGATGTACTTGGGGGTACCAAGGAACTCAAGGGATTTTGTTGAAAACATGAACACTTGGGGTTACCAAGGAACTCATGAGTTTTTATAAAACTTGATGCACTTGGGGTTACCAAGGAGCTCAAGGTATTTTGACAAGGACTTGAACACTTGAGTTTCTACCAAGGAGTTCAAGGAACTTGGAAAAAGGAGATTTGACAAAGGACCAAAACCATTTTAAAAGATAGGAAAAATTATTGCTTTATGCAAATGAGCCTAAAACTCTACCTAGCCAAATATGCATGTGATGATAGGATCCACTTATAATCTACATAGTAGTGAAACTTGCCAATACAATTCAAATGTATTGACCCTTGTGGCTGTAACTTGTAATGTTGCAGGTTTGATTGATTTTAGTGAAGATTGTTTGATTAGGATTACAAAGTCTACAACCAACATCTGCCTGTGGCACTTTGAAGATGAAGGACCCCATGACTATAGTTATTCCGCTGCAATGTATGTAATAGCCAAATGAGCTATGTATGATGTAATAAAATTATGTTATTCCTGGTTATAAAGTTATATTATGACCTTTGTTTCTTGATATTACATCTAAACGATGGATGCTAGCTATTGATCCAGGGACTAGCATTGTAAACACAGGGGACACCACCTTATGTTATTTAAAGGTTGGGCCACTCCCTCTACAATCACCTTCCACACCATACATTTAATCCTTTGTTTTCAGCAAACCAATGAGATTGACCACCTCACTGTTTGTTGGGGCAAAGTCTTGAGTTTGTTTTGTGTAGGTTTCCAAGTTGCTAGCAACACCTTTGAGTCGTTTCGTTCCTCCTACTGGTTCGATAACCTTGGTTTCTTACTGAGGGAAAACTTACTGATGTGCTCATCACACCTTCCTCTTGGGGGTTCCCAACAAATCTCTACAGTGATCTGAACTACATCAATAGCTTGCACTTTTTCCTTTCCCTTATTCGTTGTTCGTGTTGACCCGCCTTTGGTCTTTTGCCCTTGGTTTCCATGAGGCCACATTTTGGACAACATCTAAGTCAAAGAGTTGAGCTCTAGCGTTTATACATTACTATTCCGTGATAAGAGATAAAGAGTGATGTCAGCCAACATAGATAATTAAATGTTCAATAAAAACAACAACAAGTAAGAGGGGGAGTCCCTAAGTCAATTTTCGAGTTACGACATCTTTATTGATAGCACATAGCCGGCATACAGGTCCGACATATGAGAGTTTAGAGATACATACATTGCCTTCCTGGGTATAGAAAGGACGAAGCAATGCAACATTCCATGGTCTTTTGGTTTCATCACCCGACCTGTCTGCCGTGTTTGTTTGTGCTTCTTGAGCATCTATCAAATAGTATGAATCATTGTATAGAACCTTGCTCACAATGAAGGGACCTTCCCATGGGGTGATAATTTGTGCACTCTAGCAGGGTGTTGCACTAGTGTGAGCACCAAATCCCTTCTCTGAACACACGAGGGTTAACTTTCCGGCTATGATAGTGTCAGAGACTTTGTTGGTATATGGCAGATCTGGGCAATGACAATTCTCGTGCTTCTTCGAGTAAGTCAACTCCATTTGCCCGAGCTTCTTTTACCTCGGCTTCTGTGTATTGCCTTACTCTTGGAGAGTCATGCTCTATGTCGGTAGGGAAGACTACTTCTGCCCCGTAAACAAGGAAAAATGGCGTATAGCTAGTTGCTCTGTTCGGAGTTGTTCTTAAGCTCCATAGTACTAAGGGTAATTCCCCTATCCAACAACAGGCATCCTCTGGAGTGGTTCTATTAGCCGAGGTTTTATCCCGGATAGGACAAACCCATTTTCCCTTTCGACTTGCCCATTTGATTCTGGGTGAGTGACTGATGTTACATCGAGACTTATTTGTTTATCCATGCAGAATCGAGCAAATGCTCCTTCGGCAAAATGTGTGCCATCGTCCGTGATTATACTGTGTGGGTAGCCATATCTTAGGATTATATCCCATAAGAATGTCACGGCTGTTTTTCCATCACACTTCTTGATAGGTTTCAATTTATCCACTTGGTGAATTTGTCGATCATGACAAGTATGTGAGTCATGCCACCTCATTTGGGTTTGAATGGTCCCACCATATCCAAGCACCATACTGCAAATGGACAAGTGATAGGTATAGTTTTGAGTTCAGATGTCGGCATGTGTGTTTTAGCCGAGTATATTTGACAACCATTGCGTTTATTCACAAATTCCTCTACTTCTTGGAGTGCACTTGGCCAGTAAAATCCATGCTGAAACGCTTTGACCACTAATGCTCTGGACGAGGCATGGTGCCCACACTCCCCTTGGTGGATGTCTAGGAGTATCTCCCGACCTTGCTCTGAACTAACACATTGATGTAGCACATTAGTCAGACGCCTTTTGTACATCTCCTTGTTGATGATGGTGTAAGCTTTCACCCTTCTTTCTGTTTGCTTGGCCAGTATTTCATCACTCGGCAAGGTTCCATCCTTCAAGAAATCTAATATAGGTTGTGCCCAAATTGGTATGACCGGTGCCGAGTCAACCTCTTCATCAATCTCCATGGGCTCTGCCAACATTGCCTCTACCAACATAACTTGACCAGTCCCGGGTCAAATGGAACGGTCCCCGGTTACTCGAACTTGTCCCCACATAGATATCCATTGGTACAACATCTGGTTCTTGGCTTGCCGGGATAAACATTGACTTGGATTTGGGTGATGGCTTAATTGATGGCTTTCTGAGATGTTTCAATGCTATTCCTGGCGGGATTGCTTGCTGAGATGACCCTAGTTTGGACAAAATATCAGCTACCTTATTTTCTTCTCTAGGTATATGGTGAAACTCACATCCGTCAAAGTATCCCGAAATTTGCTGGACATGGAAGCGATACAGTGCCATGCTTGTATCCAACACATCCCAATGACCAGACACTTGATGAATGACCAAATCCGAGTCACCAAAACATTGGATTCTTCTGATGCCAATCTCCTTAGCCACTTTTATCCCATGGACAAGTGCTTCATACTCGGCGACGTTGTTGAATGCCGCAAAATGGATCTGTAGCACATATTTAAGCTGGTCCTTTTTGGGTGAGGTGAGTACTATGTCGGCACCAAGACCCGTTTTCATTTTGGATCCATCAAAATGCATCCTCCAATAGTTTGAGTCGGGCAATGGCGGTTCGTATTGCATTTATGCCCAGTCGACAAAAAAGTCGGCCAATGCCTGAGACTTAATGGATTCTCGTATGTCATATTGTGGAGTATATGGTGCTAGTTCTATGGCCCATTTTGCCACTTTGCCACTTGCATCTTTGCTGCCCAAGATGTTTGAGGTAGGTGCTTCACATACCACCCGGATTGGATGTTCCTGAAAGTAATGCCTTAGCTTATTAGCTTCCATATATACCCGTATGTAATTTTCTTATAGTGAGGGTAATTATGTTTCGAGTAGAGAGCACTTCGCTTAGGTAATATACTGGTCTTTGGACTGATTTGCCCTCTTCTTCACGCTCTACGACTATCACTGCGCTAACCACTCGATTAGTTATTGCAACATAGAGTAGCATTGGCTCTTTGGATAGTAGTGAGGCCAATATTGGTGTCGTTGCCAACATTTTCTTAAGATCATGGAAAGCGCTGACAGCTTGCTATGTCCATGTGAACTTATCTGATTTTTTTCATCAGTTGATATAATGGTAAGGCTTTTTCGCCTAGCCGACTTGCAAACCGACTTAATGATGCCAATAATCCAGTGAACTTCTGGACATCATTGAGGGTTTTTGGAAATTCCATTCTTTATATGGCCCTGATCTTTGTCGAGTTAGCTTCGATACCTCGACTGGATACAAGGAAACCGAGTAGTTTTCTGGCCGGGACACCGAAGGTGCATTTTTCCAGGTTAAGTTTCATTCGGAATCTTCTTAAGTTTGCAAATGTTTGCCGCAAATCATCGAGGAGAGTGTGAATCTATTTGGTTTTTATCACCACATCATCGACATATACTTGAACATTTTTGTCAAGTTGATCTTGCAAGCATTTTTGCATGCATCTTTGATAAGTGGCACCTGCATTTCTCAAACCAAACGGCATAGTACGATAACAATAATCCCCATACGGGTAATGAAAGCCGTCTTTATTTGATCATCCGGGTTCAGTGGTATCTGGTGGAAACCAGAATATGCATCTACAAACGATGATAACTTACACTCGGCAGTCAAATAAATCACCTGATCAATTCGAGGCAGTGGAAACAGATCTTTTGGACAAGCCTTGTTCAGGTTCGTGTAATCGATACAAATGCACAATACCACTGCAACATTTGGATCGTCTTTATTTTTATCAACCAGGACCAGATTTGATAACCAGTCCGGGTGAAGCGCTTTGATGATAAACCCAGTAGCTAGGAGCCAAGCTATCTCACCAGCAATTATTTCCCTCCTATCTTCAGCAAAATAGCGGAGGGGTTGCTTCACCGGCTTTGCGTCTGGCCTCACATGTACAGAGTGCTCAGTCAACTCTCTCGGAACAGCTTGCAAATCTTGTGTAGACCAAGCAAAAATATCCTAATTCTCATGGAGGAAGTTGGTGAGCTCGCTTTCCTATTTCTCAGATAACCCGGCACCGATAGTAACAGTGCGCTCTGGGAAAGCATCATGAATCTATACTTTTTTTTGTTTCTTTTGTTGCTTGTAAGGAAACGATCCCATGTGGACTAGTCAGTAATGGCATAACCAGTTGAGCCACTTTTGTGCTGCGACCTCCATCATTTGATGCTTCTCCTGCACTATCACCAGAGACTCGGCCAGCAATGAGCCAGCTGAGGCGCATGCTATAGAGCGTTTATAGTCTCCCTCAACTATAATAACTCCACATGGACCCGAAAACTTCATCTTTAGATATGCAATGTGAGGGGTGGCCATGAATTTTGCCATAGCTGGCCTTCCGAGTAATGCATGGTAAGAGCTGACAAGGTCCACCACTTCGAACTCTATGGCTTCAGTGCGAAAATTTTCTCTGTTGCCAAATAGTATGTCTACCTAGACTTTCCTAATTGGGTCGCATGACAATCCTGGCATAATGCCATGGAATGTGGTCTTAGTCAGCTCCAGCATATTCATGGCGATCCCTAGCTTGAGCATCGTGTCCTTGTACATGATGTTGATGCTGCTACCATCGTCTATCAATACTTTGGAAAACTTGACATTTAGTCAGGCCCCATGAATGTTGGGTCCAGCACTAAGGCATATCCTCCTGGAGTTGGCATAATCTTATGGTGATCCTTTATGCTCCAAGTGATTTCTTGCTCGGACCAATGCATGTACTTTGGTATTACCGGCATTGTGGCATTTACTTCCATGATCCGCCGCTGCTAAATTTTCTTGTCATTCAGCTCATTGACAAACACAACGTAAGTCTGGTGAGGCTCCCTGTACTCATTCCGGACTCTATGGCCGACATTCGCGCCATCGTTCCTTGGATCATGCACTTGATGCACTGCCTCTCTTCCGTCCGAGTTATGGTACCTCAACTACTGATTCTCGTACATTGGTTGTGCAAGTACAAGCTGAGCATTTGCCCATGTGAGTGGTAGTGGGAGAGATGGAGGGAGTTGATTCGCCAAATCTCCTTTGGAACCCTTTTGGAACCAGTTGCACTGCCGAGTCATATGATTTGCTGGCTTACTCAGACTGGGAGTATGAAAATTGCATGGCTGATCCAACATCATTTGATAAGTGTACTTTTTCCTTTCTTGCCAAGGCTTATTTTATTCTTACGGCTTTTTACATCATTCTTTGGCACCCATTGTTGGTGTTGTCCATTTGTCCTTTGACACTGAGTGCTGCTGGCATCTGGATGGTCCTGGCTCACTACAGCTACTTGACTTGAACCATATCTGTAATCTGGCATTTCATCTCTTCTTTTTATTATGTACTCATTACAATCTTGTCGCCTCTGCGACCCGGCATCATCATATGCTGGAGTCTTTGTGTTTCCATCTGCCGAGATAAGCAGGGGCTAAGTCGGATCTCCCAATGCATACGAGTCGACAATTTTTATCATCTCGACCAAGCTTGCTGGCTTATCTTTGCCAGAGCACACTTCCATGTCGGGATCATTGTGCAAACCAAGCTATGGCTTGCAACTCAATCACTCTTTCGCAAGAATTGCGCATCATGCACCATCTAGTTAAGAACTCTCTATCCATTTCGTTTGGTCTCTGCTTACACATTTCCATCTAATGCGGGAGATTCGTCCTCTTATACGTGCTCATGAAGTTACTGACAAAGGCTTCCTCAAAATCAACCCAACTTTTAATGCTTCCCGGTGGCAAATTATTCAGCCACACTCTCGCTGGCCCTTCCAGCATATGCGAAACGTACCTCACTGCCCATCTCAGGTTTCCCTAAGCAATGTTCACTGGAGTCCCATAGTCAATGAGCCAATCTTACGGCTTCATACTTCCATCGTACATTTTTGTGCCTCTCGCCAGTTGAAAATTTGGCACTGGTGGCTCTCTCATGATCCTTGCTCCGAAACATGCTGGACCCGGCGGGCCCTATGCTTCAAGAAGTTCTGCCATTTTGATCTTGTCATGCTTCAGTCTATCATCATCTGGTTGGAGAATTTTTCCTCCCAACCGAGATCCCAGTGTGTTGTACAGGTGATCCGGGATCTAATATCCGGCATTTATCATCGCCGGATAACCGTCATTGTACCTATTGGAATTTGGGTCTATGGGTTGCTGCACCGCTCGTCTCGTAGTTTGTTGTGGTCTTTTTGGTTATATCAGTGGTGGGTTTGGAGGTGGATTTCCTCCTCCTGCCGAGTGACTTCCGTGCCGAGGCTGTGGCGGGTAATTATGATATCCATTGTCATTACTTTGGCCAGCATGCCATTGGTTCTAATTTCCCTGGCCGACATTTCTCCTGGTGCCGTGTCCTCGACCGGGATTGCCCTGAGCAATTGATGGGTCATATGTGACGAGCTGTTTGTTTCTGCCGGAGTTGGCACTTTTTTATTGCCTTTGTATCGGCGTATCATGCGGCGATGAAGCTGCATGACCAATGGACTTGGACAGGTTCGGTGCTATCGAGTGAACCACTTGATACCCACCTGGCGCACCCAGATTTTCCCTATAGTAGGCTTCATTTAATTCCCAATCAGCTCGTACCAACTCATTGACTCTTTCCTTCTGTTTTCTTTTTGCATCACCCGTTAGGTGAGGTAACTCGACCATCGCTGCTTCCGAAGCTCTGAGATTTGTTGTCACTGTATTATATGTCGGCCTTATTATAGTCGCGTGGTTGCATGATGGCGTGGACCTTGACATCGCATCTGCTTCCATCTCATTGTTGAGGTTCCTTCCTCTTATCTTTGATGTATCAAGACGGGTTTTGTTTCCCTTGACTCAGTTTGCCGAGTTATACTCTCGGAGAGTGATTTCCAGCTCCTGCTAGAGACGTGCGACCTCTTATTCTCTTTCCAGCACTTTATTTCCTGTTTCCTCTAACTTGGCATGCGCAAGTGTCAGGTCAGCTGCGGATGCTATCGGCTTTGCCAGCTTGTTTATCGCATCCTGCTACTTGAGGATATGTTTTCAGGTCTCTCCAAGGAACCTTTGTAGTTCTTGTTGCCTCGGGGGTGACGTTCGGGTCATCCTAGTCTGCCGGCTCATTCACCACGGGAACCATTGGCGGTGCTACTAGAGGGCGCGAGGGAACCGAAGTTGTCATAATTACCTTGACAGAAGTAACGTTATGTCAGCTCCCTGCAACACGAACAGCAGGTGGATCTACCGCCAGGATGACTCGCTCGAGGTACACGCGTTCACCACGCACCGCGATGTAAACTTGATGGTCGCCGAACTTGATGAAGCGACCGCCCCTTGGGAGCGGCCTCATGCCGAAGCACCCAGCGTTGTCGCTGACGAATTTGAGCGCACCGAACTTCTGGAGAAGGCCTGAGAGGATGCGCTCACCCGATGAAGTGATGATGTTTCCCGTCTAGATGAACACTCTAGCAAGCGCCGCTGCTGGCCCCATGGTGGGCGCCAACTGTCGTGGTGGTGTCACGGCAGATTCCATGGGTAGGCTTGAGTTGGGGCTGTATGGACGCAAGACGAATCCAGGGAGGGACTGCGCAGTGTAGCCGCACACGAAGAACTATGAAGAACTATATTTAACTTGCGATCTTATTCCTCTTCCTTCTAGTTTACAAGTGCTCCTAGAGCTGTTTGCCAAGAAGCTACTAGCTTGAAGAAGTGGCCAGCCTTGAGGTCCTAGTTGCGCGTCTCTCTAACCCTAGCTCTACCCCTCCTTAAATAGAAGATGGGAACTGCTAGGTTACAATGTGGATCCTAGGGTTTACTATTTGGGATTTGTCTTGACTCTGCGGGCCAGGTCACTGGGCTAGCCCTTGGCCCTGGATCTAGTTAGCAAAGCTACCTTGCCAACGGTCTTCCAGTACATAGACGCCAGTTCCTTTGGTGTCACCTCTTTATTTATGTGTCACCTGGTACTTTAAGCATCACCTGACGCCTTTAGTTGTCACCCAGCGACGCTCTCTTCTTTTGACCCAGCTTTAGCATGGTCCTTCCTAAATCGTACTCGGAAAGGAGCTTCTTTCCCTCCTTGACTCGGCCCCGCTTCTTGAGACTTGGCCTGGCGTTACCTACAGACAAAGATACTCTATACTGCCCCTGCCGACATATATCTTATGTCGGCCAAGCACATACATTATGACTCGGCCGTTATTGACTCGGCCTACATCGCATAAACTCGGCTGAGGTCAAGCCGGATTAGTTGTTAACTTTCACCCCTTATGACCCTATCGGGGGTTATCCCCCGACATCGACCATGTTGAAGCGCCCGCTCTAATCGATCCAACTACGGAGTGGTCCTTGTTGGATGCCACGATGGTCTCGTGGCTCTACAGACCCATCTCCCTCGGCCTCCTCGACGCCGTCATGACGCCAGGTGAAGATCCTCTTGTCATTGATCTGTGGACAAGCATCAACGGCCTCTTCAACTACCACAAGATCAATCGCCAGCTCCACCTCTCCACCGAGCTCGGCGAGATCAAGATGGGAAAACTTTCCATGATTGAGTATCCGAAGAAGTTCAAGGCCCTCGCCGATGGTCTAGTAGATCTCGGAGCACCGAAAGAACATGCCAAGCTGGTGATCCACTGCTTCAATGGCCTCTGTGAGCAGTACGAGCACGCCGCTGACTTGATCTCCCTCATGCCCGAGATCACCTTTGAGAAGTGTCGTTCTCTCCTCGCGCTCCAAGATATGAAGCACAAAAATCGTCGAGCCCGCAACTCCGACATGGCTCTCATCGTTGACGGCACAACCCTAGCAAAGGCAACGACAACCGCCGCAAGAAGAAGAAGGCTCCGGCTAAGGCCGCCAACGAGGGAGCTATCGTCCAGCACCAGGCCCCTGCTGCACCACCGGCCATCTCTTTGACAACCTGGTCCATGCTGTAACTCCCATGGAACGGCGTGATCTAGATGTGGCCCTACGGTCGGGCACACACCTACGTGCCACATCCTATGCCCTCGCCACATGCCTTCTATGCGCAGGGGCCCTATAGCGTGCCGCACTCATCGTATGGATACGGATACGGCTACGCTCCCCTTCCCCTTGCTTATGGCTACGACGCCGCTACCTCGTCACTGGCAACATCATCACCGACTCCGTCAACCGCCTCGTGGGATCAGTCCGCGCTCATGCACCAGTTCCAGACAATGGGCTTACAAGCACCCACTGAATGGGTAATGGACACTGGCGCCTCCTTCCACTTCGCAGCCAACCCCGGTATGCTCACCTCTGTGTCCCCCTACCTCTTATCCTCATGTTGTTGTTGCCGATAACGGCTCCACTCTTCTGATCATTGCTACCGGACATGCATGTTTTCCTATTTCCACCTCCAAGCGTCCCCTTCATCTTTGTAATGTTTTAGTTGCTCCTAACATAGTTAAAATATTTTTTCAGTTTGTTATTTCACCATTGATAATCGTGTTTCCGTCAAATTTGACCCTCTTGGTTTTTCTGTGAAGGATCTTCAAACTAGGAATGAGATTCTCAGATGCAATAGCTTAAGAGCTCTCTATCCTATCCGCACCTCCTCCACCAGTCGCCAACATGCCTTCCTCATCGTGGATCTCGCTCTATGGCACCGGCGGCTTGGACACCCCGGACGACCCGTCATGGAGTCTTTATCTCGCTCTTCGGTTATTCCTAGGGATAAGAATAAATCTAGTGTGTGTCATGCTTGTCAATTAGGTCGTCATGTTTGTCTTCCTTTTTCTTTACCAATCGTGTAACACATTCTCTGTTTCAAATTATTCACTGTGATTTGTGGACATCACCGGTTGAGAGTATTTCTGACTTTAAGTATTATATTGTTTGCCTCGGTGATTTCACTCAGTATGCCTGGGTTTGTCCTCTATGTGCTAACTCAGAAGTTTTCTCGTACTTCTCGTCCCTTCATGCCTTAGCATGTACTCAGTTCTGTGCAAACTTGCAAGCTATTCAGTGTGACAATGGTCATGAGTTCGATAATTCCCTCCTCCACTCTTTTGCCCAACGCCATGGAATAACACTCCACTTTTCATGTCCATATACCTCGCAACAGAACGGTAAAGACGAGAGGATTATTCGCACCCTCAATGACATTACTCACACGCTTCTAATTCAAGCAAGTTTTCTGCCACACTTTTGGGCTGAGGCTCTTCATACAGCCATATTATTGCATAATCGTATGCCTTCCAAGGCAATCTCGGATCGTGTTCCTTTTTGAGATCTTCATGGCGTCGACCCTGTGTATGCTGGTTTTAGGGTCTTCGGATGTCTTTGCTACCCCAACACCACTGTCGTTGCACCGCACAAGCTTGCGCTTCGCTTCGTGCCCTGCGTGTTTTAGGGTATCCATCCCAACATCATGGCTATAGCTGTCTTGATCGTTCCACCCAAAATATCATCATCTCTCGCCATGTTATATTCGATGAGCCTGTCTTTCCCTTTGCCACCACCGCGTCCTCCACATCTCCTACTCCTTCCCTGCACACTTATAATTTTCTGTAGGTTGAGCAGCCGATGTCATCGACGCCGTTCACTATGCCAACCACGGGAAGCTCTCCCACGGGCTCTGCCACGAGCGTGTGGCAGTATACCGCGAGTGCTCGGTAGCCTGCCATAGGTTCTTGGCAGCCTGCCGTGGGCGCTCGGTAGCCTGTCGCGGATGCCTCCCCTGTCGCGCACGTCCGCTCTATCGCGAGTTCGGCCTCCTCTCCCGCCATGGCCCCCTCGTTTCCTACAACTGCCTCGTCGCCTGCCTCGTCACCCGCCACGTCTTCTGAGGATGTTTCCTCGCCACGTGCGGCTGCTGCACCGACACCGCCATCGCCACCGCCTTTAGTCCGTTGATCGCGCCCTCCGCCTCTGCCACCGTCATGCGACATGCTTACGCCTGCGAAGACATGCATGGTGCAGCCGAAGACCATCTTCAATCTTCATGTTGAGGGGTTATCCCCTCTCTCGAAGACGTACCGTGGAGTGCTCAAGGACCCTAATTGGCATGCAGTGATGGTTGATGAGTATAGTGCTCTTCTCTCCAACAACACTTGGGACCTAGTTGATCCACCTCGCAATGCAAATATTGTCACAGGCAAGTGGATCTTTCGTCACAAGTTAAAGTCTGATGGGTCTCTTGATTGGTACAAGGCGCGGTGGGTCTTGCGAGGATTCACGCAACGTGAAGGTATTGATTTTGATGAAACTTTTAGTCCGGTTACTAAACCCGCCACGATACGGACAATTCTGTCACTTGCTCTTTCTAGTGATTGGCCTATTCATCAGCTGGATGTCAAGAATGCTTTCCTCAATGACAAACTTAATGAGACAGTTTATGCTCGACAGCCCTTAGGTTTCATTGATCCCAATTCTCCTAAGAAGGCGTGCCGCCTGAACAAATCCTTGTACGGATTGAAGCAGGCTCCATAGGTATGGTCTCAGCGGTTTGCCTCCTATATTACATCTCTTGGGTTTCTAAGTGCCAAGACTGACAGCTCATTGTTCTTCTATCGTCATGGATCTGATATGGCTTATATCCTACTCTATGTGGATGACATAATTTTGACTGCGTCTTCCTCGACACTGCTGCACAGTTTGATTGCTTCACTCCATTCTAAGTTCACCATGACAGACATGGGTGATTTATATTACTTTTTGGGCATCTCCGTCAAGCGTAGCAAGGACTGTCTCTTTCTCTCACAGGAGAAGTATGCTATGGATCTCCTTGACCACACCGGTATGTTGCAGTGCAAGTCTATCTCCATACTAGTTGATACAGCTTCTAAGCTTGAAGCTCGATCTAGTGATCTCGTGGCTGATCCTACAAAGTATCGTAGTATTGCAGGAGGTCTCTAGTACCTGACTTTTACTCGGCCCAATATCTCCTATGCAGTACATCATATATGTCTTCATATGCATGATCCACGGGCTAATCACTTGCTCCTTGTGAAGCGTGTTCTACTCTACATCCGCGGCACCACCGACTATGGTCTCACTTTGTATCAACACACCTCGAAAAAATTGATGGCCTACTCTGACGCTGACTGGGCAAGTTGTCCAGTCACTCGACGGTCTACTTCTGGCTATTGTGTGTTCCACGGCGCAAATCTGCTGTCTTGGTCGGCCAACCAAACAACATTATTTCACGCTAGTGCGGAGGATGAGTATCGAGCAGTAGCAAATGTGGTGGCCGAACTATGTTGGCTATGAAACTACTTCAGGAGCTTCATCGACCGGTCCCTGATGCTTCCGTCGTCTTCTGTGACAATGTGAGTTCACACAGAATCCAGTGCATCGTCAGCGCACCAAACATGTGGAGATTGATCTAAACTTCATCAGAGATCGCATGACAACTGGCGAGGTCAGGGTTCTACATGTTCCTAGTTCATCTCAGTTCGCGGACACTTCACCAAAGGATTACCGTTGCCTCTCTTCTTAGATTTTCGGGACAGTCTTAATATTCGTCAGACGCCCATTTTCAACTGAGGGAGGGTGTTAGAATATGTGTCTGTATCGTTTTTATATAGGTATACAGTCATATTGTGTATTCTTTTTGTATATGTCCGTGTTGTATGAGACTAGGACTCCCCTTGTAATCCTCCTACATAATGAGCAATACAAGGCACCATTACGTGTGGTTTTCCCTATCTTACAAGAACACGAAGTTCAAGAAAGAAGCTCGTTTCTACACGGGTAACTTACTATTCACCACTAGTAGAAAACATGCCTTTCGTCCAGGCCATTAGTCCCGGCTGTGGCCAGGGCCGGGACTAATGGCCCGCGTCGGACATCTCGAGCCACCCCAAACCATAGGTCCCGGCCCGTTAGACCCCATTAGCCCCGGTGTGAGATACAAACCGGGACTAAAGGGTCTAGGGCCTGCCGCTCGCTGTGGGAACCCCCTTTAGTCCCGGTTTGTATCTCAAACTGGGACTAGTGGTCTGTCTCTATATATATGGCACAGCCCCTCCCCCTCTCAACTGTTTTTTTCCTGGTGGGAGAGGTGGTGTTGTGGTATTTTTTTTCTTGTTCATATGCACTAGATGTGTTTGGTGAAATGCCCATTAGAGCGATACGACTTTAGGTCACACAAGACAGACATGATATGAGGTGCCCGAGCCACACTTAAGTTTTCTCATATTTGTTTCTGATGACCCACAAGTATAGGGGATCACAAAAGTCTTCGAGGGTAGTATTACCCAATTTATTGATTCGACACAAGGGGAGCCAAAGAATACTTGCTAGCCTCAACAACTGAGTTGTCAATTCAGCTGCACCTAGAAATAGTTCTTGCTCACAGAAGTTTATCAGTAGCAATAGTTTTGTAGCACCAAAAGCAAAGTAACAGCAGCAGTGAAACAAGAGCAATAGTAACAGTAGTAGCAAACAGTAGGATATGAGCGCGGTAGACATAGGGATGGATGGACGGGCGTTGCATGGACGAGTCTAAACATGTAGCTTCAAGATCTATGGAAATTGCAGATAAATAAGAATAAGCATCCAAGTACGAAACAATCATAGGCGTGTGCTCCATATATAGTCATGCGTGCTCGCAATGAGAACTTGCACAACATCTTTTGTCCTGCCAGCCCATTGCAGCGGGGCCTCAAGGGAACTACTGGGAATTAAGGTGCTCCTTTTAATAGAGCACCGGAGCAAAGCATTAACACTCCGTGAACACATGTGATCCTCACATCACAGCCATCCCCTCCGGTTGTCCCAATTTCTATCAGTTCGGGGCCTTTGGATCTAGACAATGATATGTGTACACAACTTGCAGATAAGATCACAAACAATACTATCATAATGATTCAGTAATAAGTTCAGATCTGAGATCATGGCACTTGGGCCCTAGTGATAAGCATTAAGCACAACAAGTTTCAACAAAGTCAAATATCACTAATAGAGATACTAGGCACTATGCCCTAACAATCTTATTCGATTACATGATAGAACTCATCCAATCCCTACCATCCCCATAGCCTACAATGGGGGATTACTCACCCATGGATGAGGGAAACATGGATGGTTGATGGAGAGGCATTGGTGATGATGATGGCGATGATTCTCTCCAAATTCCATGTCCCGGCAGGGTGCTAGAACGGAGTTTCTGGTTCCGAATTGCGGTTTCTGGTGGTGGTGGCGCAGCGGAACTCTTCTGGAATAACGTCGAACCCCCTTCGGTTTTTAGGTCAAGAGGCATCTTATAGGCGAAGAGGGAGGCCGAGGGGGTGCCTAGGGCAGCCACACCCCCTCCAGCCACGTCCTGGTCCCACCCGCGTGGCAGGGGTGTGTGGGCCCCTCAGGCCTCCCCTCCGTCTTGTACTCTGGCTCCGTGAGTCTTTTGGTGAAATAGGATTTTTGGCATATTTTCCGGGATTTTTCCTGATAGTTGATTTTCTGCACAAAAACTAGACACCAAGGTAATTCTGCTAAAAACAACGTTAGTCTGTGTTAGTTGTATCCAAATCACACAAGTTTAGAGGAGAAACAATAGCAAAAGTGTTCGAGAAAGTAAATACGTTGGACGTATCAACTCCCCCAAGCTTAGCTTATTGCTTGTCCTCAAGCAATTCAGTTGAAAACTGAGTGCGATAAAATAACTTTCACGAACACATTTGCTTCATATGATGTATATATTCTCAGCATATGAGTAGATACTTAGACAATTCAAAATAAAGAGTATGCAACTAAGTCTACTTAGTAGTCATTGCAATCTATGAAGAGAAACCAACTCAATAATAATAAGTAGCATGAAACATAAACATAAGCAACATTGCAATGCTCATAAGAAGGTATGATTGAGTGGTATCTCGCTTGCCTTTGTTTGTAGAGCACAATATAAATGCCAAGGCACCTTTGAAGTTCAAGTGAAGACTAGAAGTAAAGATATCAAAGATACAAGCATCAAAGTCATGACATAATTAACCAAGTTTTGGGACAAGCACATTACACAAAGAATGACAACTATGCTCACAAGAAGGTTCTCATAGAATAAGCGGTGACTCAATAAGGAGGTGAAAAGGTTTTGAAAAGTTTGAAAGGCTTCCAAATGCTGAAAGTAAGGTACTCATTAGCTTTGAGATCTCATTGCCCCTATCATATGCATCTTTATATGGTTAAGGTGAAAGTGAGGTCCAATATGAGTTATATGCTTGACATACCATAAACTGGAAATCTCATGTCCCTTGAGTATGAGGGCCGCTCCTCATGCTACTCAACTTTAGTTACCTGTAAGTTCTTGTCATTGTAAATACATGCATATCATAGAGAACTGCCAACGGGGTACCCATTGCACATGATACAGGACCTATCCCATAATCAAAATGACAAGGCAAGTAGACAATGAGCACCTCAGTGATCTTTTTATTTGCTATTTGCATAGGTTTTTATTAAGGATGCTTCACAGATTTCTCATTATGGTTATGCTGCAAGTTTCCACCATGATTAGGCGTGGCTTAGGCTAGCGGTCCAGGAGTTTCTCTAACACATATATATAACTCCATGAACTCACAAGATCCCCTTTTATTTCACACCGACGACATCCGCAAAAAAAATAGCATGATATCAACTGGATATATATCCATAAGTGTTGAAAGCGTTCCCCGTGACAGCACGGTTCTGCTAATTCCCAGCCTATAATTTACAAGCATATAACTTTCATGGACAGTCACAATGGTTCAGGTTTATTAAGTGCAAGGAACAAAGTGTGCCATCAAGGTCGTGAGAGCTTTACTAACTAAATTTCTCAAAATAGTCAAAACATTTTATTTGGAAGAAAACAAGGCATAATAAATATGCACGGAATTATCAAATGATGCTAATAGGTAGGTATGGTGGAAACTGCTGGCAATATTGGTTTTGGGGAGTTGGATGCACAAGTAGAGCTCATACTCAGTGCAAGTGAAGGCTAGCAATAGAAAGGGAGCGACAAATGAGAGAGCAATAACTCTCATAATAATGCTTACAACAAAACAGGACTAATTATGGTATGAAAATGATACAAGAACTCTCAGGCAAAATAAATCATCGAGGCTTATTGACTATTATTTAGTCATATGCATGCGTGAGCATGTGCCAAGTCGATTCACATGAAAAATTTAGAGGAGGATACCACAATATCATACCAAGTTTATGAATAAAACAATGCAAACAACACATTCATATGACATGCTAATCATAAATAACATCCATAATGAGTATATGTACACCTTACATACTGGAGGTAATGAGTATATGTACACCTTACATATACTGGAGCTAATCACATCCATAATGAGTATATGTACACCTTAAATTTAGAGGAGGATACCACAATATCATACCAAGTTATGAATAAAACAATGCAAGCAAACATTCATATGACATGATAATCATAAATAACATCCATAGCAAGCTGGAGATAATCACAAGAAAGCAAGAACTACTAAGCATCCATAAATAACATACACCTTACATGAACAGACTAAGCATGCTCACCATGATGAGTATATGTACAAAAATGAAAACAATAGAGTTTGTTATCAGCCTCTTACCACACCTCAAGTTGTCTTAATCTTCATTATTGCCCTTCACTTGTGTGACTTGAATAATAACATGAAACCAAACTCCACTGAGGACGGTTGAACCCTGCAAAGAACTCACAAAACCAAAGACGAATAATAAATATTTTTGCTGTTTTCGATTTTTTAAAGCAAGCTAACAAAGCAAAAACAAACAAAGCAAAATCTTTTTGGATTTTTCTTTAAGGAAAACCAAAGATAAAAAGCAAAGAAATAAACCAAGAGAAATAACGAAAATAATTTTGGTATTTTTGTGTTTTAAGAAAGCAGGAACAAAAACCAAAAAGAAAGAGAAACAATGGATAAACAAAGAATCGATGAAACATGATATATAGATGAATGTGATGTCGGTATACCTCCCCCAAGCTTAGGCTTTTGGCCTAAATGGGGCTCAACTCCATGGTGACCAAGAAGGTGCACCTCCGTAATACGACGAGGAGGCCCCTCTGTCCTGGTATGAGCTCGAGGACTCCCCTGTGTAGTGCACAGAGGGGTCGTATGAGGGCGCGTCCCCCTGATAGTGTCCGTGGAAACCACGAATGCTTAGCTGCTCGTCCATCTCCTCCTTGGAGCGTGACCAAGGTCCCTAGGAAATATAGAACAAAAGTGGTTTAGGGCAGAGGAATCTCTCTCTCTTCTCCATCGGTAAACAACATTCTATAAACCAGACTCTCAAGGGTAGAGCCAACAGTAACAAAGTGATGCACTTTCATGGCAGCAAGATCAAGGCTCTCAGGAGCCAAAACTGTATCATTTGGATCAACATCAATGTCTAAGGCAGCAACAACACGTGCAACAATAATTCCCCCATAAATGGGTCCCTTAGCAGCTAAGCGACAACAATGAGAAAACCAAGATTGTACCTGGTTTCATTGTTGAGTGCAGCAGCTAGGAAGGCCAAATGATAGTTGGAAATATTGCTAGTGTTCTTCCTACCAAGAACACTAGTGGCAAGATAATAAGCAAAGTACCTGATAGCTGGGAGTTGAATATTTCTTATCTTTCCCCGCTGGGCTCTACGGTCATCATCATTAGTTATCCCGTGGTAGATCTCCAACAAATCAGTGGGTTGAGCTGGAATCTTCTTCACCATCCCAGCTGTACCAATACCCAGGAACTCACAAAATTTCTTCAATGTCATGGAGAAAGGCCTGTTATAGATTTTGAAAGACACATATGGCTTGAAAGGGCTGTTAGAAAAAGAGAAACTCTCCACAAAGGTTTTTGTGAGCGTAGCATACTGCACACTCTCATCCTGCATATAACTCATTAGTCTAACCCTCAAAACCAAGCTTAGGAAATCATTGAGAATCCCTACAGCCCGCAAAAAAGTAGGACATGGAAAGGTGGAAGGGTGCGCATCCCCCTCATATCCCTCATCGCCAAATCGCGGTGTAATGAGATCCTCATTGTATGAGGGCCCAGCTCGGGAGAATGATCTTGAAGGCCTTGTCCTCCTAGGTGCATCACTCTCAAATATCTCACCATAGGTGTGGTTGTCCATGACCTCTATTTTTTCTTAAAAAAATTAGACAAATAACAAACCAAGTGATTTCCAAGTTGGTAAATGATGAGAAACTACTATAGGAACTTGCTAGAGGGCTAAACATGCATCAAAATGAAATCTCTAAGCATAGAACAAGCATGCAAGCTCACACAACCTGACACCTATAGCAGAAAAATACTCAACATACAATCTACCAATCACAAGTCTAATTAGACAAGCGGAGGAGGCACATACCAAGGAGTAATCCCTCCAAAAATCAGTAGCAAAGATGGGCTGAGCAAGGATATCAAAAATCGGGAGCAAGAACAGAAAGAACTCGAGCTTGAGAAAGTTTTTTGGTGTTTTTCGGGAGAGAGAAAGAAGGTGGCTACGAGGAGACAACTTGGAGGGCCTCAGGTGGGTCCCACCTAGGCCAGGCGCGCCCCTGGGGCTGGCCACGCCACCAGGGGCTATGCTAGCCTGGGGGGTCCCCCTGGGCCACTCCAGGTGTTCCTCTGCCCCTTTCTTCGAGGAAAAATTTATTATGAATTTTTTGGGATTTTTTGGGAAACTTTATTTTTGGCCAATTTTCAGGGTATGAAAATTGATTTTCTTGCAGAAAAGATTTTTTTTAGAAGAAGCAAAAGCAAACAAAAACCAAAACTACAATAGTTCTAGGACACTCTAACAAGCAAACAACTAGTAAAACTAAAGCTAACAAGAGGAAGAGCAAAGACTAGGAAGGAGAAAAATAAAAGTGAGCAAGTATAACCACAGTGAAAGAATTGTTTTGTTCATTAAAATCCCTTTGTTAACAAGGTTGATCAAGTCTTGTTACCAAAACAATCTTATATGAAGCAAAACTTTGCATTCCACAAAGTGATTATGTTACCTCAAACTTGATAACAATGGTCCCAATCATAATAGTTTCAAAACTTTCTTGTGGAATGGGACAATATATTTCTCCAACCTTGATGCTCTCAATATTTTCAATGGAATTCAGGCAATAGCTCTTAGCAACCTTCTTGGGGAAATAGACAGTATGCTCTTTATCATTAATATTAAATGTTACTTTTCCTTGATTACAATTGATGACAGCACCTGCAGTATTAAGAAAAGGTCTCCCAAGAATAATGAACATATTATCATCTTCAGGCATTTCAAGCACAACAAAATTAGTTAAAACTAATCAATTATGAGCTACTGAACATCCTCACATATACCAACAGGAATAATAGTTGACTTATCATCCATTTGCAAAGATATATCAGTTGGTATCAACTTTTCTAGCTGGAGTCTCTTGTAGAGAGAAAAAGGCATAACACTAACTCCAGCTCCCAAATCACATAAAGCAGTTCTAACATAATTATTCTTAATAGAGCAAGGAATAGTTGGTATACCTGGATCACTAAGTTTATTTGGAACCTTACCATTGAAGGAATAATTAGCAAGCAAAGTAGAAATCTCCTCGTTAGGAATCTTTCTTTTATTAGAGACAATATCCTTCATATAATTTGAATAAGGAGGCAACTTAATAGCATCAAACAAAGGAATTTGCAAAAATAAAGGTTTCATCCACTCACAAAACTTGTTGTAGTGTTCTTCCTCCTTTGACTTGTGTTTCTTATTTGGAAAAGGCATAGGTTTCTGCACCCAAGGTTCTCTCTCACTTCCATGTTTATTAGCAATAAAATCTTCCTTGGTGTACCTAGTGTTCTTAGTGTGCTTCTCAGGTTCTTCCTCAACTTCCTCCTTATCAGGAGCATTATTTTTATCATCACCACTCTCAGTTTCAGCATCAGAGACAGATATACTATTAGGATCTATAGCAGATTCAAGTGGTTCCTCAACTATTTATGTTTCTTTCTCTTACAAGGACTACCACTACTTTGACCTTGTTGAGAATCCTGCTCAATTATTTTAGGGTTTCCTTCAGGATATAAATGATCTTGAGTATATATACCACTCCTAGTTCTAATTCCATAAGCATGTTTATCTCCTGAGGCATTAACTAGCATATATTTTTGTACCTTAGCAAGCTAATCAATTTGGGTTTGAACCATTTGAAAGTGTTTACAAAGCATTTTAATATCATTAGCAATTCTTTCCTCAATATCTTTCAACTCATTAATAGTTCTAGAGTTTTCCAATAAATGATTCTGAACTTGTTTATTAAAATTACCTTGTTTAACAATAAATGTGTCAAGTTCCTCTAAGCATTGACCAGGAGGCTTACCATAGGGAATATCACCTTCATGAAAGTGGAGAGAGTGTACCTAAATAGTGGATGAATGGGGAATTGGCTTACATAATTCTTCTATAGGAGATAGATTCTTCACATCTTCATCTCTAATACCATTCTCCTTTAGACATTTCTTAGCTTCCTTCATCACTTCATCATTTAATGAAATTACTCCCCTCTTCTTTGGTGTTGGTGTTGGTGTTGGTGTTGTAACTGGTTCAGGAGTAATAGGCTCAGGTGCATTTAGCTCAGTTGAAGTCCAATCATCATAATTCTTGCTTATTTTAGCCATTAATTCTTCAGCATCTGTAGGAGTTCTTTTCCTGAAAAAATAATCAGCAAAACTATCTAGGTATGTCCTATAATCATCAGTTAGTCCATTATAATAAATATCAAGAAGCTCATTTTTAGGCAATGGACATCCAGGATTTGCATGAATCAAGGCACAGAACCTTGTTCATGACTCAGGCAATTTATCTTCTTCTCCTTGTTTAAAATCAAAAAGTCTCTAGAAAGCAGCATGTCAAGCACTAGGAGGAAAATATTTCTGGAAGAAATAAGCAATCAAGCAATTAGGGATATCATTGGAACCAGGAGGTAATCTATTAAACCAATCTTTAGCTTCTCCTTTCAGTGAAAAAGGGAAGATCTTAGTAACAAAGTACTTGCGCATCTTAAAATCATCAGAGAATAAAGCACTCATGGTGGAAATCTCATTCATATGTGCCACAACACTCTCAGTCCCACAAAAATGTTCTTTCTCAACAATGTATAAATAGGATAAATCAAGAGAGAAATCATAATCTTCATCTTTAATATCTATGGGAGAGGTGGCAAACTTAGGATCAGAAGAAAATTTATGAATAATGGTACGTCTCTCAAGGAGACTCTCCTCTTAATAGCACTAGCACCATGTGTGTTTCAACACTCTTCAATAAATTCATCAGTAAACTCAATGTAACCATCATTAATATTGTATCTCTCTCTAGACTCAGGTGAGCTAACAGGTGTAATAGTGTCTTCACTAGGAGTTTCAGTATTCCTAGACTAGCCATAGTAGCATCTAGGAAAGGACCTAATGAACCACTCGCATCAAGCACAATAGAAGTAACATCATGACTATCAGAAGCAGTTTCAGATTCAGCAGTAGTAGGAGTGTGTGTAGCATGAGTATATGGTGGTGGTGTAACAAGCTTACTTATAACATATGGTGAATCAAGAGCAGCAGAGGTGTTTAGGATTGTACCTCTTCTTGTAGTGCATGGTAAAATAGGAAACTTTCCATCACGAGACTTCCCCATGATGAAAGGAGTAGCAGTGAACAATAATAGATCCAAGTGAACTTATAAATAAAGCTATGCTCCCCGGCAGCGGCGCCAGAAAATAGTCTTGATGACCCATAAGTATAGGGGATCGCAACAGTCTTTGAGGGTAGTATTACCCAATTTATTGATTCGATGCAAGGGGAGCCAAAGAATACTTGCTAGCCCTAACAACTGAGTAGTCAATTGAGCTGCACCTGGAAATACTTCTTGCTCACATAAGTTTATCAGTAGCAATAGTTTTGCAGCAGCAAAAGCAAAGTAATAGCATCAGTGAAACAAGAGCAATAGTAACAGTAGTAGCAAACACTAGGATATGAGCGCAGTAGGCATAGGGATGGATGGACGGGCATTGCATGGACGAGTCTAAACATGTAACTTCAAGACCTAGGGCAATTGCAGATAAATAAGAATAAGCATCCAAGTACTAAACAATCATAGGCATGTGCTCCATATATAGTCATGCGTGCTCGCAATGAGAACTTGTACAACATCTTTTGTCCGGGCAGCCCGTTGCGGCGGGGCCTCAAGGGAACTACTGGCAATTAAGGTGCTCCTTTTAATAGAGCACCAGAGCAAAGCATTAACACTCCGTGAACACATGTGATCCTCACATCACAGACATCCCCTCCGGTTGCCCCAATTTATATCACTTCGAGGCCTTTGGATCCGGACAATGATAGTGTACACAACTTGCAGATAAGATCATAAATAGTACTATCATAATGATTCAATAATAAGTTCAGATCTGAGATCATGGCACTTGGGCCCTAGTGACAAGCATTAAGCACAACAAGTCGCAACAAAGTCAAATAGCACTAATAAAGATACTAGGCACCATGCCCTAACAATCTTATTCGATTACATGATAGAACTCATCCAATCCCTATCATCCCCATAGCCTACAGTGGGGGATTACTCACTCATGGATGAGGGAAACATGGATGGTTGATGGAGAGGCGTTGGTGATGACGATGGCGATGATCCTCTCGAAATTCCCCATCCCGGCAGGGTGCCAGAACGGAGTTTTTGATTCCGAATCACGGTTTCTGGTGGTGGCGGCGTAGCGGAACTCTTTCTGGAAAAACGTCGAACCCCCATCGGTTTTTAGGTCAGGAGGCATATTATAGGCGAAGAGGGAGGCCGAGGGGGTGCCTGGGGCAGCCACACCCCCTCCAGGCGCGGCATGAGCCCTCCCGCGCGGCAGGGGGTGTGGGCCCCTCGGGCCTCCCCTCCGTCTCGTACTCTGGCTCCATGAGTTTTCTGGTGAAATAGGAATTTTGGCATATTTTCCGGGATTTTTCCTAATAGTTGATTTTCTGCACAAAAACTAGACAGCAAGGTAATTCTGCTGAAAACAGCGTCAGTCCATGTTAGTTGTATCCAAATCACACAAGTTTAGAGGAGAAACGATAGCAAAAGTGTTCGGTAAAGTAGATATGTTTTGGACGTATCAGTTTCCAAGTGTAATAAAAGGTTAGAAACTATTTTCTTGTTTAGACCGCGCGGTACTAATTTTAGCATCGTGATTGCGTTTGATATATATTTGTATGATACAGATGAGCCATCCATGGATGTACAGTGACCGACGCTCTGCCGCTTGCATAGAAGGCGTGCGTTCTTTTTGACTTGTGGCCGAGGAGAACAAGCGGCGGGATGGTTTTATTTGTTGTCCATGTGTTGACTATAGGAAGAGAAGGCTCACACCTCCGCAAGAGTCATTCAGAGCCACCTGCTTCGGTCTAGTTTTATATCTGGCTATAATGTTTGGACCAAAGACGGAGAAAGAGGGGTTGCGATGGATGACGGCGATGAAGAAGGGAACGATGATGACAACTACCGATCTATGTTCCCTAAATACGCTGATTCCGCAATGGAAGACAATGAAGAAGAAGGAGGTGAAGAACGGGAACCAGACCAGCCCGCTGATGATCTTAGTCGGGTCATTTCTGATGCAAAGCGAGACTGCATCACAGAAAAAGAGAGGTTGCAGTTTGAGAAGATGTTACAGGACCACAACAAATTGTTGTACCCAACTTGTGAAGATGGCCAGAAGAAGCTGGGTAGCACACTGGAATTGCTGAAGTGGAAGGCAGAGACCGGTGTGGCTGACTCGGGATTTGAGAAGTTGCTGGTACTCATGAAGAACTTGCTTCCAAGAAATAACGAATTGCCCGCCAGTACGTACGAAGCAAAGAAGCTCGTCTTCCCTCTAGGATTAGATGTGCAGAAGATACATGCATGCCCTAATGACTTCATCCTCTACCGCGATGAGAAGTACGAGAATTTGAATAAATGCCTGGTATGCACTGCATTGCGGTATAAGATCAGAAAAGATGACATCGGTGATGTTGATGGTGAGCCACCCAGGAAGAGGGTTCCTACCAAGGTGATGTGGTATGCTCCTATAATACCATGATTGAAACGTTTGTTCAGAAACAAAGAGCATGCCAAGTTGTTGCGATGACACATGGAATAACATAAGAAAGACAGGATGTTGAGGCACCCCGCTCATGGTCGGTAGTGGAGAAAAATCGAGAGATACTTCCTAGACTTTGTTGGTGACACAAGGAACTTATTGTTTGGTCTAAGTATAGATGGCATGAATCCTTTTGGGAGCAGAGCTACAGTCACAACACCTAGCCCGTGATTCTATGTATCTACAACCTTCCTCCTTGGTTGTGCATGAAGCGGAAATTCATTATGATGCCAGTGCTCATCCAAGGCCCGAAGCAACCCGGCAACGATATTGATGTGTACCTAAGGCCATTAGTTGATGAACTTTTACAATTGTGGGCCGAACCAGGTTTACCTGTGTGGGATGAGCAAAAATAGGAGCCATTCAACCTATGAGCGTTGTTGTTCGTAACCATCAATGATTGGCCTGCTCTTAGTAACATCTCAGGACAAACGAATAAGGGATACAATGCATGCACACACTATTTCGATGAGACTGAATGTATATATCTGGATAAATCTAGGAAGAATGTGTACCCGTACAATCGTGTTTTTCTTCCGCCTAGACATCCCTTAAGGACAAAAGGCAAGCATTTCGATGGCGAGGCAGATCACCGGAAGAAGCCTGACCCCTGTACTGGTGCTGATGTAGTTGGTATGGTCAAGGATTTAAATGTAATATTTGTAAAGGGTCCCAGAGGACAACCTGTTCCAAAAGACGCCGACAGAAGCGCACCCATGTGGAAGAAGAAATCTATATTTTGGGAGCTACCCTGTTGGGAAGTCCATGAGGTTCGCTCTGCAATCGACGTGATGCACCTGACGAAGAATCTTTGCGTGAATATTCTAGGCTTCTTGGGCTTGTATGGGAAGTCAAAAGATACACCGGAAGCACGGGAGGACCAACAACGTCATAAAGGACAAGATGGCAAGCATCCAGGGCAGTTTCAAGGGTCTGCCAGCTACGCACTTACCAAGGAAGAGAAGGAAATCTTTTTTGAAGTCCTTTTCAGTATCAAGGTCTCGTCTAGCTTCTCTTCTAACATAAAGGGAATAGTAAATATGAAATAGAAAAATTCCAAAACCTAAAGTCCCATGACTGCCACGTTCTTATGATGCAATTGCTTCCGGTTGCATTGAGGAGGATTCTACCGAAAAATGTTCGACTGGCCATTGTGAAGGTATGTGCATTCCTCAATGCAATTTCTCAGAAGGTAATCGATCCAGAAAGTCTATCAGGGTTATAGATTGATGTGGTCCAATGTCTGGTCAACTTCGAGTTGTTGTACCCTCCATCTTTCTTCAATATTATGACGCACCTCCTAGTTCACCTAGTCAAAGAGATTAGAATTCTTGGTCCTGTGTTTCTACACAATATGTTCCCCGTCGAGAGGTTCATGGGAGTCTTAAAGAAATATGTTCATAACCGTGCTAGGACATAAGGAAGCATCTCCAAGGGCTATGGAACAGAGGAGGTCATTGAGTTTTGTGTTGACTTTCTTCCTGACCTTAAGCCGATTGGTGTTCCTGAATCTCGGTATGAGGGGAGGCTGACTGGAAAAGGCACACTAGGAAGGAAAGCAATTGTATGTATGGATGGGGATTATTTCAGTAAAGCACACTACACAGTTCTACACAATTCCACCTTGGTGGCTCCGTATATCGAGAAACACAAGATTATTGTACGCTCAAAAAACCCGGGGAAGCCTGACTCCTGGATTAAAGTGGAACACTTTTGGCAGTTGGTTGCAGATACTTCTCATGAATAACAACACTATTGAAGATCAGTTGTACTTGTTGACATGGTTACCATCTTCGACTATATGTACTTTCCAAGGGTACGAGATAAATGGTAATACATTTTACATGATCGCCCAAGATAAAAAGAGAACCAACCAAAACAGTGGTGTCCGCTTTGATGCAACAGATGACAATGGGCATAAGGACACATATTATGGTACATAGAGGAGATATGGGAACTTGAGTATGAACCTACTTTTAAGGTCCCTTTGTTTCGGTGCAAATGGGTGAAGATGACAGGAGGCGGGGTACATGTAGACGAAAAGTATGGCATGACAACAGTGGACCTCAACAATCTTTCGTACATGGACGAACCATTCGTCCTAGCTAACGATGTGGCTCAGGTTTTCTATGTGAAGGACATGTCTATGAAACCGAGAAAAAATCAGCAAAAGAATACATCGTCCGATGAGCCAAAGCGCCACATAGTTCTTTCAGGGAAAAGAAACATCATGGGAGTGGATGAAAACACAGATATGTCAGAAGATTATAATAAGTTTCATGAAATCCCGCCCTTCAAAGTGAAAACTGACCCAAGCCTCCTGTTAAATGATGAAGATTCTCCATGGCTATGGCGCAGAAGAAAACCACAACACTAGATAGGGATGTTGGTGATCTATGTAATATATTAAACCTTTTATGTAATCATATTGTGAGTCAAACATTTTACCCAAATCCACATGCATGCAACATTGGTCATTTTTAAAGTAATACATCTTGCTCAATCAAACTGGACGACGACTCCTAGTGCCTAAGCTGCGGGAGGTGAAAACCCAAAGAGACGGAACCATCACACGAGCATAGCTCGGTTGATATCCCTGAAGAATCTGCCAGGTATCATCAACCCTGGTATCCAACGCAGCCATATAGCACCGGACGTGCTCATCCTCCTCCTTGACACGACACCGTACCACCTCCTTGGTGGTCGGCTCCCTCTGCACCCTTCCTGGACCAGGCGACCTCCACCAAATAAGCTCTGTGTCGACGATGACACCCGGATTCCTCAGCAAGCTACGCGTCCCGGAAGGTAGCACCATCCAATGCCAGTCCGGCGGAGCCTAGTCTCGGACATACCTGGCGTGAGCTCGTGGTAGAAGTGGTTCGTGATGGTCGCCTGGCGTGCGGAACCTTGAGGGACAGGAGGTACAAGAACCCCTCCAACGCTCAGCATCCAGCCGGCGGGCGGCCGGTAGCCCGCGGGCAAGGGTAGCTGGAGGCGCATAGCGCTTCGGTCTCCTCGAGGATCAGAATGGCCCAGTAGGCGCTGTCCATTTTTGTAAGAGAGGAAGGTGTGGATGTGTGCATAACCATGGCGCGGTCGGCCTATATATAGATGGAAAGGGAGGGAAAACATGGCGAGAAGAGGTGAGAAATGGCGGGAAATATCTTTAGTCCCGGTTAGTGGCTACAACCGGGACTAAAAGCTCGGTTCAGAGGAAATGGTGGGAAACTTGGCGGGAAGCGGTGGGAAATGGCGGGAAATATCTTTAGTCCCTATTAGTGGATACAACCGGGACTAAAGCTTATTCAGAAAATGGATTTGGATTACTTATTCAATTTTGAGCACTTTTCATCTTGAAAGTTTAGTGAGGTTCAAAAATATGCAAAATATAATTAATGCATTTATAACTTGATAATGGCAAAATGGTTAATATTGGACTAGTTAAAATAATTATTTTTGTAAAACAGAACATGGGTTTGGATTATTTATTCAAATTTAAGCACTTTCCATTTTGAAAGTTTAGTGAGATTCAAAAATATGCAAAAAATAATAGTTAATGCATTTTTAAATTGATAATGGCAAAAATAATTTCACTATTTAAAATAATTATTTTATAAAACAGAAAATGGATTTGGATTACTTATTCAAATTCAAGCACTTTTCATGTTGAAAGTTTTCTCAAATTCATAAGTATGCAAAAAATGTATAATTTAAATGTTTTAAATGATATATTCAAAAATTTGAAAAAAAGCACAGCGAACGCTGGTTTTGGCACAGTGCGCGCAAATTTGGGCCTTTAGTCCCGGCCCAAGTAACCAACTGGGACTAAAGGGTCTGGTCCAGCGCGCGCAGATGAAAGCCCCCCCCCCTCTAGTCCTGGTGCATGGCACCAACCGGGACTAGAGACCCCCCCCTTTAGTCCTGGCTGGTGCCACACACCGGGACTAGAGGGGGGTATAAAAAGGGCCCTTATCCCCCGGTGCGTTCCACACACCGGGAGATTTGGAGGCCAGTGGACTAATAGTGTCGCTAGGTTGCCCGTTTCTCCAACGACGAGCAGCACCGCCGCACCCGCGCCTTCCTCCACGCCGGCCTGCCACCACCGCCGCGCCCGCGCCTGCCGCCGTGCCCTGCGCCCCCGCCGATCCACGCGCCCTCCACCGGCTCCGCACCTCAACTGTGCCCCGATCTCCTCCACCGGCACACCTCCGTCCACCACCTGCCGCCAGCACCGCTGGTACAATTAGGATTTTGTTAGTGCTAGGATTATTGTAGGATTTTGTTAGTGTTTAGGATATTGTTAGTGTTTAGGATTTTGTTAGTGATTTTGTTAGTGTAGGATGATTATTATTAGTGTAGGATTTTGTTAGTGTTTAGGATGATCATTATTAGTGTAGGATATTGTTAGTATTTAGGATTATTATTAGTGTAGGATGATTATGATATAGTGTAGAAATTTTTTATATAGTGTAGGATGATTTTTTATATAGTGTAGGATTATTATTAGTGTAGGATTTTATTGTATAGTGTAGGATTATGATATAGTGTAGGATTTTTTATATAGTGTAGGATTATTTTTTTATATAGTGTAGGATTATTATTTTTAGGGTATGATATATATTATAATATTGTAAGTTTTTTATTGTAATATAATAGTGTAATATAGTATTTTTATTGTAATATTGTAAGACCCTCTTTGTAACCGGAGTTAGGGTTAGGGTTAGGGTGTTGGTGCTCGGTGGTGACCGGAGTTAGGCTTAGGGTGGTGGTTCTAGCGGGAAGCCGTAGTCGCCCGCCTCTCCCATGGCCACCATCACCGGCACCGGCCACCGCCACCGCACCTCCGGGTTTAGGGTTTAGGGTTTATTTGTTACGTTCAAATAAATATTGTGTGCATTTTGCAGGAACTATGGATCCACCTAGTCCAATCCGCAGAGACCTAGATTCAGAACACTTTCTCGAGGATATGATTCACGATGCCGATGAGGGATCTCCCTCGAGGTATCTGAACTCATCCGGTGAGGGAGAGGAGATCAACCAACAAGAGGTAGAAGCCCATGGACGTGTAACGCAGACCGACGATATATATATATATGAAGTCTGATGATCACTAGATGTACCTAACTGTATATATATTATATTGACGAATGTTTCTTCTCTTAGGCCTCTACATCGAGCAAAAAAACAAGCGCGGCCCAGCCAAAAAATTGGATGCCCGTACTGTTTTTGAAATTACAGAGGTCTTAGGACAGGGCGAAGCATTGGAACCGAAAAAAGCAAAACAAGCATTTGTACAACAATGCGGAGTTGTTGCTAGAGATCGCACCCCGATCACTGTTCGAGAGTGGAATAAGCCCAAAGAGGCGGAATCGAGTGATCTGTATATCGACGATAGGTTCAAAGAGCAACTATTTACGGACCTCATGGCACATTTCAAGCTGCCAGAATGTGAGACTGATGATGAGACGGCTAAAATGAGAAAAAAAGCCAAGCAGTTTGCTCTTAAGAAGATGGCCAAACTCTTCAAGAACTAGAAGAAATCATTATGGCTACGGTATCACAAGGACCAAAAAACTCCATTATTTGAAGGCTATCTAGCGAAGCAGCAGCCTTACTGGGATGCATTTGTGGAGTATAGGAAGTCAGGAGTTGCAGAGGAAAAGTCTGAAAAAACAAGATAAATGCTACGAAGAAGAAATATCACCATAACATGGGGCCAGGGGCTACGCGGCTATCATGCCTAAGTGGGATGCAAAATAGAAAGAGCTTAATGCTTAAGGGATCATTCCAGAACCAATTTTCTAAGAATGGGATTTGAGGGCAAGAAATTGGTTCCTTGGACATGGGAGTACGTATGACGAACTTACAGGGGACCTTGTTTGCAGTGACGGAATAAAGGTACCCAGGAGTGCATGGCTAAAAGTGGTGCAAGAGATTAAAGATGGGATAAAAAAGTTTTATCCCGATAGAGAGAGAGACTTGCTGACCTTGGTCCTCGAGAATCGCGAACATGGAGGATGAGTCTGAGGCCTTGATGGGATTTTCACGTAGGAGACTGGGTTTCCTAAGGACCAAGGTACCTACAGAAGCCGAGCAAGAGAAAAGCAGCGATGGGAGGAGGAGGGAGACAAGTTCAACCAGCTGCTATCAAGACTTGATAAGCAGCAGCAGATCGACGAACTTAGAGGAGTAGCGCGCTTGCAAGATCATCCACTCGATATTACCGCCAACCCATCTCAGAGGAGAAGCAGTGTGGCTGAATTGGAGGTCCCGTCTAACGATGCACTCTATACAGATGGCGGTCCCGGCTACCCCGTGGATGGAATTAAGGAGCAGATATCTTGTGAGCTCCATCATAAATTGAAGAATATATCTGTGAAGGTGGCGGTCGGATCTGCTTTACCTTGTCTGCCTGACGCACGTTGGCATGGCCATGAGATTCCACCTGGCTATGCTAAAGTCGGGGTGGATCAAATCTTAAAGGAGTGGGAGTCAATGGAGCTTGACATCCCTGGACCTGAAGGTGAGAGAACACTCGGAGAAGTACTAGGTGCTATCATTCTATGGGACAAGAACAACATATGGTTTCTAGGCTCGGCCCCAAGGCCAACACTACCGCCTCCGAGTCGTCGTAGGTCTCCTTCACCTCCACCTCCAAGAAGCCCACCCCATGATGACTACGACCACCACATCCCGAGTCCATCTCGATCTCCACTGCAGGTTCAGCAGTCTTCGCCGCCCGCTAAGGACAATAAGCGGAAGCGTGCTCCGTCAATGAGTACTAAAAGACGCGGCATCCCAAAACGGAAAATTTTGCCCCTCCCGACAGTGCCTCAAAAGAATCTTCCCATCAGACCTTACGATCGTACTCATGCGGAAACTGCAGCGATAGCAAAGGCCGAAGTGGCGGCGCATTTTGAGAAGAAGAAACCCGAGCCCGCTCTGGTATACACCGAGAAGCAAAAGGCATATGCAATTGATTTTGTAAATACAAAATCGCAATATGAGTTTCACCATAAGCCAGATGACTATCTACGCACACTTCAGAAAGAAGTGACGAAGAGCAAATCAAGTGCAAGAGGTAAAAAATCAGCAAGTACGGGTGCAAGCAGGAGCAAAATAGCAATCAGTAAAAAATCAGACGTTCCCCTTCTCGAACAATAGACCAAACAAACGATCGCACCCCTCAAGGTGTTTTCAGAAAATGTTCCCCTTCTCGCACAACAGCCACTAGATATGTCAGTAGCTGTGGAGTTGGCGGCCAACATGGAAATTAGTATTAGTGAACTGTTAGGCCCCCAACTCGACCTTCTACCCAAGGCTTGTGTAGTCCATAGATATGTCGAAGGTGAGGATTTGGTCAGCAAAGAGAGGCTAAAAGAACTGCCAACACAAATGCGGAATCTCCATCAATGGTACTCGGCGGTCATAAAGCAGGGGAGAATAATGATCGTAGCCAAAGTCCCACGTGAGTACTACTTCAGACCCGAAGAGGTTCATATTGAGTTTTCAGAACTGTTCCAGTTATACCATCTCGACGCCCTGGACAAATCCATCCTCATCTGCTATTGTCTGTAAGTTGTTGAATTCATTGTCTACATGTTCACTTTTTCAGTTGTTCAGTTCATTACATGTAATTATCCTTATTATGTAGAATGAAGATCTTGGAATGTAAAAGAAGAAGAATCTATAATGTTGGGTTCATTGACCCAGATAAAATACATATAAACACGCTAACTTCAAACCCCGAGGAGACGGAGGAAAACATTCTAAGGTTTCCAATGGAGCAAAATTTCTCTGGCCACATACTGTTTCCTTAGAATTTCAAGTAAGGGTCTTACTTTGTTGTACACATTCACTTTTTATTAGTCGATGCTAAGTGTAATTGATGAGTTACTGATGTATATATAAATGTTTGCAGCTTCCACTGGATTCTGGTAGACATTCAACTTGATAAGGGAAGAGTTGATGTTATGGACCCATCAAAGAGAAACCTGGGAGATTTCCGCAGCATGCAGGACATGCTCCAGAAGTAAGTCCGTGCTATATCGGTATCTTTCATTGATTTCCTGAGATATCAGGTAATGAATAACTCATTCATTCATTTTCTTCACCGTGCAGGGTTTGGATCCGGTTCAAGCGCGAGGTTACGGATGTATTTAGTGAGAAGCTGATGTTTAAGGCGGTCACGGTAAGTAGCACGTGATATGTCCGTGCATCTCTTTACCTCTAGTTTCAATACAATAATGATGCTAGATTATTATTTTGATTGAATTCTATTCTCATAAAGTGCGCGAGGTAGCCACAAGGGTCGAATCTATATGGATTCTATGTTTGCGAGTTCATTCGCACGTTTACCACCGAGTACAATGATTATAGAGTCAACGTAAGCAATGCATTCACACCATTATTTTATTGCCGTCACCTTTTTTTTATCATGATTGATATTCATATCGATCTTCTTTTTCTTATATATAGTTCGAAAGAATGTGGGATCAACTATTACCAGAGCAACGCGTACTAGCAATTGCGAAGGAGTTGGTAGGATTTATTTTCAAAGAGATCATAGACGATGCCGGAGAATTTAGTGTGAATAGGCGCAACTGATCTCCATGTAATCGAACATACGGGCTCTAGTCCCGGTATTTGTGATCTCCATGTAACTATCAAAATTGTATATATCTGTATGCTCGATATCGTAATACAAGTTATCTTATATATGCACGAGCGTGTACGATATGTGGTGGCGTAGAAATATTCAAAAACTAATTTAAAATAATAAATAAAACAATACAAAATAAATTCTCTGTCGTGCCAGAGAAATTGCACAAATAAATTCTCTGTCGTGCCAGAGAAATTGCATAATAAATAAAACAATAGTGGGTGGGCCTCTAGTCCCGCTTAGTTAGTCCCGGTGCGGAAACCAGGACTAGAGGCCGTGTCTCCACTAGTGCACTCCACTAGTGTCTCCACTAGATCACACCTTTAGTCCCGGTTGGTGATACGAACCGGGACTAAAGGGGTTGGCACCGGGGCACCCCTTTTAGTCCCGATTGGTGATACGAAACGGGACTAAAGGTCCCGTTTGACCCGGGACTAAAGATTGCTGGCGTTCTAGCCGTTGGAACCGGGACTAATGCTCACATTAGTCCCGGGTCCAACCATAACCGGGATTAATGCTCCGAATTGGGGTGGACGAATAGCTCTTTTTCTACTAGTGGTATGTTAGGTGTTACTAGCATAAAAATCTCCATGAAAAACGTTGTTCTACACGTTTACAAGACTAACTAATCTATTGAATTGAGATGTTTTTTGATCGTATCAGCAAATTCATGTTGGATCAGGGTGTTTTCACAAAACAAATTTCAGTGGGTGGTGAGAAGTCCCATCTCAATCTCAACCGCTGGCAGCACTCGGATGGTCGGTATAACCTCAAAGCAAACACCGGATCACCACCAACCGGTTTGCTTATAGGAGCAAAGATAGATTACGTACAGTATATCATATATATACACATTAAGTAGCTACTGTTCTCTCAAGGAAGTCACAGTTTCCTATCCTGAAAGAATACTTGAAGTATCAAGTTGTACAAATTTTTGATAAAATGGATTTTCAAGGTTGAATGTTTGCTCCTGAATACTATTTATTTAAACATGAAAAACTTAATGTATGAAACAGATAATATTATTTATCAGAGGCGTGAGCTTGCTATTTTTAGCTATCCTCGAGCAGTCCAAACGAAACTTTAGTTTCCATATCAAGCATTCCACACGTTGTTGTGGAACTTGATAGTTCTTAAGAAAGGCATAGTCAGTAATCGTCTACTGATGGAGTTTAATGCCGCTTGTTTCAAGAAGCACAAGAAGAAAAGGGGGGGGGGGGGGGGGGGGGGGGGGAGTGTAACTAGAAAAACAGAAAAATTTGAAGCCGACTCTGTTAAGGCGAGGATGTCGATTTAAAGCTGGCAAAAGTGTTATAGTCAGGTTAATTAGATAAACTAGATGGTTCATGGTTAAGCTTATTGGTTTTAATTTCTAAAAGAGGAACTAATATATTGTGTTGTGGTGCATAGCAAGAAAGGCTGGTAATTAGATTCATTCAAGAAAGTTACCACTATACTGGTAACTTCAGTACCAAAATATTGCTAAATCACGAATCTCATGACAGTAGGTATGTAGAAAAGAAATCTATCATGAGTATGACTTGATCAATTACCTAGGAATTTGCCTTTTTGGTCTTATATATAATTTCCATCCACAGCAGATTTTAGCATTACATAGTTGAAGATTGATGACATCTGGACGCCCAATCCAATTGACTCGACCAATATCTTGGGGTAACTTTTGGAATAGTCACCAATGAAGTATACTAACTGAATTATCACACACGAAGTATAGCATGTGTCAAGCCAAATACTCAATGGGGTGAAGCAATCATAGAACACCGCTTACCATTGCTTGATTATCTTGAATGTAACCTTGGACAAAAACTCACCACAGCAAACAATGTAATGTGCACAAATAGTCTTAACAGTTCACCATATTTCTAACATCAACTACATACTGAGTATTTCTGGTTCTATATCGGCTAAGCAACAGCGCCAACACTATACTCACATGATCAACACTACATCTGTTAGAGCTAGCTCAAACTATGGAGAAAGGCCGGTCCAAACAAAAAATAGTCCCGGGGCAAATAAAAATAATATATTTTATACTAAACTGTTATACTTATTTAAACTTATATTTCCTACACTAGCATTATCACGGTTTTATTTAGTTAGATGGCACACATAACAATGTTTATGAGCTAGTTATACTATTTTTTGTTATCAAGTTTTAATGTATGACTCAATAGTTTGATTGTTCTAAATTTCACATTTAATTAATTATCTACTATGAAATAAATTATGCAGTAATGCATAAGGGTTGCATGTGTATGTGTGTCGATATATACATTTAAATATTATTTAATGTCAAGATAGAAATCTTTAAAACATACGCTCGAAAAAATATCCTAACTAGGGATGGTTCTATTTGGGTGGTTCTAGTGTATATGATACAATTCTCTTACCAAAAGTTTAAACCATGTTTAAATTTATATAAACTTTTGTAAAATTCTTACAAACCTAAAGGTACCAAAATTTCAGAAAATTCCATTATAATTCCAAGAATGAATTTTCAAACAAATAGAGAAACTTTCTCAAATTTGAACTTTGATTTTTTTGACAGAATTTCAGCGCTTTATTGATTATGAAACATCAATACAAAGTACTTCCCGAATACACTCCGGGATTACATAAAATTCATGAAAAACTAAATGTTCACAACTACAAGCTAGATTATGCGCCGCAACATTCATCTTCCGACCGAACTGAACCTGCTAGTGAGAAATTTGATATCATCCAACAATGTTCCAACTGAGGACCGGTCCCAAGCTGGAGATTGGATTCGTTAAACCATTGACAGACAATCAGTGGCCAGCACAATGTCCCGGAAACCTTTGTCAGCAGCAACTCATAAAGCTCCACGAATCGCCAAACCTTCAGCTTTTTCTGGACATGGGGTACCACTCAAACCTTCCGATACAGCCCAACGGAAGCTTCCATGATGGTCTTGAATTACTGCACCCCACCCCATCCTTTGCTCATTTGGGAAAAGAGCAGTATTCACGTTGACACAAGTCGTGCCTACCGACGGTGGAATCCAACGAGCCGAAGAGGAATCACACCTAGTAGCAGGTCGTTTCTTGTATCAATGCAACATATTATTGTCAATATAGGTTGCAATTTTCCCAACAACTCGCTCCACTTGAAGCAACCTTTTGTCATTCCTGGCATCATTCCTTGCCTCCCAGATATGCCAGCACATCACCGCCAGCATAGTAGCCTGAACATCAGTACATTTTCTGAGAAAATCAAAGAGCCACTGCTACATACTCATCAAATATTTCGTGTTCAGGTTAATCGGGAACTGCTTCTTGAATGCCTCCCAAATCTCACGAGAAAAGGGCATAACAAAAATTGGTGTTCCACATATTCAGTTTTACCACAAAAGACACACACATCACTAGCAGGTATGTGTCTACACTGAAGCTGGACAACAGTTGGGAGACATTCATGTGCCATGCGCCATAAAACTATCTTCATATTCCCTGGACATTGGATTCTCCATATAGATTTCCAAACCTTATTCTGTGAGCCACCTCCATGGTCATCTTGAGCCTGCAGAAGAAAGCTTCTGTACGTGCAAGATTATAAGCTAAACATACTGTATACATGTAAAACTTTGCATGGGGCCAAGAGACAAAATCCTCGCGACCATGCTTTCTGATTGGAATTTGTTGGATCACATCCACCATTGGTTGGGGAAAAAAGGCGCAGAGTTTACCCATATCTCATTCTGTGCCACTCGTATTCAACAGATATCGAACCTTGGCTCCCTCTGGAATCACTTCTACTGGCTTGTAAGATCCTGGCCGGAAACCTGGGATCCAATTATCATCTAGCACACCGATCTGATCACCAGTGCCAACTCCCCAACGAGGCCCTTTCATCAGTAACTCGCGGCCAAACAGGATAGACCACCAGGTGAAAGATAAGGCCCTTGGTTTGCCAGCCGAAAGGAAATCAGTATCAGGAAAGTAGCAACCCTTCAATACTCGGGCGCATAACAACGTTGGACCAGTCAACATCCTCCAACATTGCTTGCCTACCATTGCTTGGTTAAAAGTGACAAAGTCTCGGGAGCCCATACCACCGAGGTTCTTTGGCGTTGTCATCCACTCCCACGACCGCCAATGCATTTTCTTTTTGCCATCCTCCACACCCACCAGTGGTTGGAGATGCTCGTTTTCATTTTGCCACAGATACCAACCGGAACCTGAAAGCAACTCATCACATAGTTAGAGATAGACTGAGCAACTAATTTCAAGTGAGTCTCCTTCCCAGCACAAGATAAGGGATGATCAGACCAGTTGTTGATGCTTCTCCAGACTCTGTCATGAAGGAAATTGAAGGACGAAGAAACAACCCTTGCAATTTCAGTAGGCATACCCAAGTAAGTGTCCTGGAGAGATTCACTATCCACCTCTAGAGCCACCTTGACGGACTTCTTAATATCATCATGACACTTGTTGCCAAAAAATACATAATATTTTTGTAGATTGATTGATACCTTCGATCCGGATTCAAAGATGTAGTATAATATATTTTTCCCTAGAAGACCTAGTTTTAATCGAACCTTGGAAAGCAATGCTAAAAGGAAATAAATAAGCACACGTCTATAATACTTTGTTTCTTCGTTTTACCTTAGTTTACCGGACCAATCTAGTTTACTTTTTATGGTGGGTTGTATCAATGGATGGAGATAGGCCAGGGTTAAAGATCCACCTTCAGCTGCACATCATATGGGATAAATAATAATAATAATAATAATAAGCATAGTCATGTGTAATGTTTGAAGGGAGATAATGTTGTGTGGGCAAAACATCCTAATATACTAGAGCCCTAGTGATGCAGCGGGCATAGCAACAGTCTTTTAGTCCAACCAAGTGCACACCGAAGCCACGGGTTACAAACGATTATTAAGTGAAGAACACAGATTAAAGTATTAAGTGGTGATGTTTTTGTGATCCCGAATGGGTTGCTAAGCGAAGACCGTATTACCATTTTTGTCACAAGGGTTCCTATGAGATCGCTGCTAGCTAAGTATCTCACCTCAAGCCTTTATCAATCTATGGGATCTTGGGTACCTACAAGTCCACAGATCGAGACAAGAGACAAAGAAACAAAAGATACAAATATCAATTGCAAACAAAATACAATACTCCCATGATTAGATGCACATAGTTGCTGTGAGATTTCTCCCAAACCCGCAGCCCGTGAGGACTACTCACTTATAACAAATAGATCAAGGATAGAAAACATTGTGCAAAATACTTAGATTGAAATCAAATATTCTTACAATGGTCACCAAATCACAAGGAGATCTAAAGTACAAAGCAATGGTTGTGGCTAGTGGAGGGTGTAGGGGTTCGTAGCATGGAAAACAAAAAAAATTCTACCGCAGAAACACACACAAGCCAAGATCTATCTACTAGATTGTAGCAACGAGTTGATTAGAGTAATCACCCTCGAAGATTCCAAAGCGGTTAACGAGAGCAGATTATCGTGGGTGATGTAGTCGTACACTTGCCTATCTCAAGATCGCGTAGATGATCCTTCCGGCGCTGCGTTCCGGCAGCGCTTCCACAGTCGGTCACACGTTCGGTACTCGATGAAGATCTTCCTCTTCCTTGTTCTAGCAGGCAACGGAGGTTGTAGTTCTCTCCTCGCGATACTGATAGCACGACGGCGTGGTGTCGGAAGTAGAGGGAAGATCCCGCAGGGCTTCGCCTAAGCCGGAGCAGGTTATGGTGGAGAAATAGGGTTTCCCCGGTGATCTAGGGTTTAGAAGCCGGAGAGGAGGAGGTGGAGCCGGCGGCGACTAGGGCGGCGACGGCGATCCGGCAGCGCGGCGGCAGCATGGAGGGGTGGTGCTTGTTGTGTTTTTTGGGGGTCACCCACTCCCCTCTATTTATGAGAGGGAGAGGTAGCTTGGGAGAGGGGATTTTGAATCCTTCCCCAACTCCCTCTCCTACTAGGCGCGTGGTGGAGGGAGATAAGGATTCTCTCCTTCCTCCACCAGGAAACATTGTCCCAGTTTGACTTTTCAAACTTGCCTTTTGACTTTCAATTTCGGAGTTTAATTTCTTTCTTTCAAACGCCCAGCCAAGTGACCTCGGACATGACACAATAATTACACTTAGTCATGAAATATTCATGTACCCTTCTCCTTCCGGTCTGGTGAACCTTCTAGACCCTTCTAGATCATTTCGTTGAAAACACCGAAATTATTCCCAAACTCCGGAATTGGACTTTCCTTATATCAATCTTATTCTCCGGACCATTCCGGATCTCCTCGTGATATCCCGGATCCCATCCGAGACTCCGAGCAACATTCGGTCTCCCTACTTACATTCCATATCTACTAAACAACATCGAATCCTTAAGTGTGTCTCCCTACGGTTCGTGAATTATGTACACATGATCGAGACTCTTCTCCAATCAATAACCAATAGAGGAATCTAGAAATTCATATGGATCCCAAATATTTCTAAGATTACTTCATGATCGAATGAACCATTTACATACGATACCAATTTCCCTTTGTCTCGCGATACTTTACTTATCCGAGGTTTGATCGTCGGTATCTCTACATACCTAGTTCAACCTTGTTAGCGATAAGTACTATTTTCTCGTTCCCGTGATATGTGATCCCTTGTGAGCCAGTCACATGCTTGCAAGCTAATTGGATGACATTCCACCGAGAGGGACCAGAGTATATCTATCCGGCATATGGATGGACAAATCCCACTCTTGATCCATGTGCCTCAACACATACTTTCTGAACACTCAATGCCACCTTTATAGCCACCTAGTTACGAAGTGATGTTTGATATCATCAAAGCATCCTTCCGGTGATGGTGATTAGCATGGTCTCATGGTCGAAGGAATTTAGGTTACTATGTATTTGAAAGCTTATAGCAATTGAACTATTTGAATGACTTGATCTTATGCTACGCTTAACTATAGGAGTATGTCCATCACATCATTCTTCTAATGATATGACCTTGTTGTTAATAACATCTCAATGTTCATGATCAAGAAACCATGATCATATATTAACCAACAAGCTAGTTTAACAAGAGGCTTTACTAGGGACTCTTACATGTTTACAAATCACACAAGTATTAATGTTTCCGGTTAATACAATTATAGCATGGTATGTAAACATTTATCATAAGTACGAAGATATGATAATAACCACTTTATTATTGCCTCTTGGGCATATCTCCAATAGTCTCCCACTTGCACTAGAGACAATAATCTAGTTTAAAAACTTTGTGTATTCAACACCTATGGCTTTCCGGTGTTGTATGTACACGATTGCTAGTGGTCAACTGATCTTCGGATCCGACACTTACATGTCCGAGTGTAATTGCATGTCTTTGCATCTCCACGCATCACTCATTCTCTACTGAGATGGCTTTGTATAAATTTGGTCCTTTGGTGAGACCTTTAGTTCCTTGGGGTTAAAACATGTTGATAATATTGTCGTACAATATATCTTCATAGAACTATCCCGCTGTGAACCACACCTAGTTTGATAACAAACTACTTGACACAAATGACCTATTTTGCTGCTATAATAGCAGTCATATACTTAGCCTTTTGTTGTAGTATCTGTCACAATGTCTTAACTTTGGAACTCATCCAAATCCGTTATGGAACTTACTTTCCATCATATTGTGCCACCCTTAGTTTAGATTGAGATAAACTTAATTTGTACTTTGTGACAAAACTAGTATCAATGTAGTACTTTTTACAATGAACTAACCATCTATTTGTCACTTCTACAAAATAATATATTTTTAGTTCTTCTAAACTATCATAAGAATATCCTTACTATCATCCAATGATCATCTTATGAATCATTCTGGTATATGCTCATAACATTTAGATCATAGGACATATATAGATTTGTACATATCACAGTATGATTGAAAAAATACTCTTTGTGATTTTATTCATCAAGTATCAGTCAATACTTGAATCTTTGTTTCACTTACCAAGTGTCGATACACTTGAATTTCGATTTAATCCTTTCTGTGTGGAAAGAACCTTTCTTGTCATTTTCATATTGAACTCATTCAATATCTCATCTATGTACATTTGACACAACCATATTAGCGTCTCAATCTATCTATATAGATATTGATGCCAAATATTCGGGTTTTGCCTAAGTCTTTCATCGTGATAAAATTCTTAACATGTGTTAATAAAAGATACATCATTTATAATCAACAATATGTCTTCCACATAATGTATTAGAAATATGTCTTAGCATTCCCACTTAATTTCTTGCAATTGCAAGCATCTTCATCGTCTCTGATGAATTTAAACTCTTTTAACAGTTTCATCATGGTGAAGATTCCAACTCCACGATGCTCACTTCAACCATTGAATTTTGCATACGCTTTTATCATCCTTTGAATTAACAAAACCCTTTTGACCGTGTTATGCACACGTCCTAGGTAACAATTCTATTAGAAGAACTTGTTTTGTTTATTCAACTATCACATAACAAAATTATATGTAATGGTTGCTACATTAATCCGTCTAGACTAAATATCGCTATGAAAGATCAAATCTTGTCATAGTCAACCTTTGAACATTGTCGTGAACTCTTTTCCAACATGTCGACTATTTCATAGATGTGAAACATCCATGTCTATTTCTTTATAGATCCAAACACGACTGTAAGGTCTTACACCTTTTTAGAGGGTCTTTCAAGTTCAAAGCTTGATTTCTTGTGTATGGAACTATCACGGATTCTATGGCTTAAAGCCATCTGACAGAGTAAGGGACTATCATCGTTTCTTTGCATATAGTCGGTTCATCATTGTCAAACAACAATTATTTACTTTCAAATCCTAGTATTTGATTGTTTACCAGACCTACTAGGTTTAATAGGAACTTAGACCTCCATGACCACAACCTTTGAGGCACATGAGCCATGAGCATTGTTGCTGCTTCCGAAACATTTTTCAGTGTTGCGCAACTCAGCACATATAGCTAAGGTTCTTTTAACCTTATCAAACTTCTATTGTCCTCCCACTTAACTTTTCACGAAAAATTTCTTCTCAAAAAACTGAGAAAATTGCAGAAAGCTACCACAATTCGGGCTGTCAGAACGAGTCAGTACCAACATTCTTAATTTTTGCTTATCAGTACCAATTTTAAGTCATAGCGTTGCAAATCACACTAATTTTCATCTGACAGTATTTTAACATGTTTCCTGACAAGTGGGACCTATCTAACAGAGCGGACTAGTCAGCAAAAATTGCCATGGTGGAAGATGAGCTGAGCTAGATGTTGAGCCAACTTGTCTGACCGCGTCACTCCTCTCCACCCAGGCAGCGGCTGCTGGCTGGTACTGTTCATCCCCTTCTTCCTCGCCCCCGATCCGACCAACTCACCGCACAAATCAGGCCCCGCCGCCGCCGCATTCCTCCGCGGCAACTCACCTTGGTACATGCCGTTTCCGTTTCCGTTTCTTCTGTACTACTAGATTTCGTCAGTGTACGCATTCCCAATCTTCAGTTCATGTCGTTTCCGTTTCTTATGTACTACTAGATTTCTTCCAGAGCAGCGTTCGTTTCCACCTTCAATTAGTATGTGCTGTCCCGTTGCATCTTCGGTTCTAATCACTTTCCAATTTGTTCTCTAGGAAGCAGCTGCTCCTCCTCTGATTGATTGAGCTGCCGCAGTGGTCCTTGTCTGACCGAGCTAGCAGTAGCAGGCAGCCATGGGGGAGGTCGCGCCAGAGCTGTACACCCAGGATGGCACCGTGGACATGAAGGGCAACCCGGCACTCAAGGAGAACACCGGAAACTCGCGAGCCTGCCCCTACATCCTTGGTACACACACACACCATTTTTGCATTTGTCCATCCATTGTGGTGTTGCTCTGTTCTGCTCCAATCCATTGCTCTGCTTTTCTCTGTGCCACTTATTGAGTTATTGCTGACAGATGATCATCAACCGCAGCGAACGAGTTCTGCGTGCGGCTGGCGTACTACGGCATGAGCACCAACCTGGTGAACTTCATGAAGGACCGGATGGGCATGGCCAACGCCGTGGTGGCCAACAACGTCACCAACTGGTCGGGCACCTGCTACATACACGGAAACGGAAACGGCATTCCTCCTCCGGCGTACTCCTTGCATACGGTGCCGCATCGGTCGAACGCCCCGTCCAGCGCGCCGGCGTCACCACGCGCGGCGAGCCGTACCATCCTTGGTGGCCTCGCCGCGGCCGCCCCAGCGAGCGCCGCCTGCTTCAACATGAGCTGGCGCACCCTCTCCTCGAACGACACGGCCGGCGGCGACAACAACAGGGCGTCGTCCACGATCGGTGGCACTGGCCGCGTGATGCCGCTCCATGGCACGGCCGCCTCGAGGCAGCCAACTGGGTTGAACGAGCTGGTGGCGCGTGCTACCATCGAGTGCGGGCATGGCACGTGCACGCCGGAGCCGGCAGCAACTCGCCTCTTGTCGCTGCCTGGTAGGAAGACCAGCGCACGCCTCGGCAAGTCAGACAAGTGGGACCAACATACAGCTCAGTTCATCCTCCACCGTGGCAATCTTTGTTGATTAGTCCGCTCTGTTAAATGGGTCCTACTTGTCAGAAAACATGTTAAAATACTGTCAGATGAAAATGAGTGTGATTTGCAACGCTGTGACTTAAAATTGGTACTGACAAGCAAAAATTAAGAATGTTGGCACTGACTCGTTCTGACAGCCCGAATTGTGGTAGTTTTCTGCAATTTACTCCAAGAAACTTGACATTCTAAGCGACAAACACTTTTGTCTTTGGTGTTATGGAGGAGTACCCAACGATTATCTGAAATAACCTACAAAGACATGCTCATCCGACTTTGGTTGTAAGCATATTACTTATGCATACCAATGTTTAAGAAGGACAAGTAGGGTTTTATCTCAAACCATAACTTTATATGGTGTCATTTAAACGGATCATGATGGAGCTCTTTTTAGTGAAAAGCGGTAGTCTCTAAAGCTTATAATCTTTAAAATATAATGGCAGTTTTATAAATGACACTTTTGATCTTACCATGTCAAACAAGGTTTTATTACATATCTCTAACACTCCATACTCTTATGGTGTTTTAGGAAATTTAGATCCATGGAACGATCCCTAGAATCTTAGGTGTTTTGCTAAACTTTGTAACCTATCTTCCTTAATGATTGAATCATAAACTCTTTATTTTCTTATTACAATGATTTTCCACTTCATCTTGAAAGTCTTTGAACTTCTCAAATGTTTCACACTTCATCCTTATTAAGTAAATATTCATATATTCACTCAATTTTTTTTAAGAAAGCATATGGAGTTGAAATCCATCGCTCCTGACTACACATAATGCACTTCATACAACAAAATGTACAAGTTCCAATAAGCTAGTTGTAACATACCACATTTTGTGTAATATTAATAAAGACATGATTGAGCATTGCATGCATGCATAATACTTTCACTTTGACTTAATCAAACAAACACAAATAAAAACCTAACAGCCTCCCTCCCTATTTGAAATGAATTAAAAAGGGTTTTGAAATATTTGAAAAGTATAAAGAGGTTTGGAACCCAAATGGTTATAAAGGGTCTCCATGGCATTCTAAATATTTATAAAAGTATTTGGTATTTTTTTAAATTATTCAAAACAGTTTGGAAATTGGAAATACAAACAAAAATTGAAAAACAGAAAAAGAAAAAGGGTTTTAGAAGAAAAAAAGCTAACCTAGCTCTCTGGGCCGCAGCCCATCTCTCCCTCTCTCTCTGCCGCCAAGCCCAGTGCGCAGCAGCCCTCGTAGAGGCCCACCCGGGGCCCAAGCCAGCCCAGCAGCAGCCCGTACCCCTTCGCTTGTATTTTCCCCGGCGTCTTCGCCGCCGGTGGATCGAGCGAAGCACCTCACTGTCACCAGCGCTGCCGTCACCGGCGCCAAGATTCGGGCCGCTGCCCCCGGACGCCTACAAGAGCCCAACGTCACTGCCAGAGAACCCTAGCCCGCCACTTTCCCCTCTCCCTAGCTCTCCTGCGCCATGGCCGAAGAACCCTAGCTTTGCCGCCGTTTGTCCTCGCCGTCTCCGTCCATCCCGCGCCACGCTGACGACACCGTTGGACGCACCGTGGCCTCCTCGTCCCCCCTCGAAGCACGCTTGCTGGGAAGCCTCCTCCTCGCCGGAATCGATCCCGAAGCGCCATCGGCCGCCGTCAGTCAAGTCATCGATTCGTCGCCGTCCGGCCTCCCCGAGCCTCTCTGACACCTCCATCGCGCTCGTGGTGAGCTTGTGGTGCTCAAGCACCCCTCCGTTGTCCTCCTCTCCCTCTGTATTGTTCTCCCTGTGTAAGCCCGACGCCGCCGATGCTGTTCGTCGTCGCCCCGCCGTCTCCAGTGACCCCCTGCAAGCGGCGCTGCCACTTTTTGGTCGCCCGCGACGTCCTCTCTCCAACGCGCCCCTCCGCGCGTCCAGGCATGGACAGGATCGATAGATCCATGCTCGACCTGTGAGAATCGCCATTGATGACATCAGCAGGATGTCATGCTGGTGTCATATTTCCTTTTATTTCCTTTTAATCATTTCTGTAAATATTTTCTGTAATTAATAAATCCCTGACAGGTGGTCCATACCTGTAAGAGTTATAATCTTTTCTGTAAATGTTTTCTGAAATTAATAAAAGTCTGACATGTGGGCCCAAGTTGGAAACTATTTTAAATATTCCAAAAATGGATTAAAATTGGATAAATTCATAACTAATTTATTTTAAATAAGAAAAATACAAATAATATACCAAAATGATCAGAAAAATGAAACCTATATAACTAAGCTATAATCATACACTGTTAACTAACTTTGATGGCAAGTTTAGTTAGAAGAACCAATTGAACCCCACAGGTGATTCCGAGGATCCCCCTGTTCTAGGGTTTGGACCTCTCGGAACCCGTTTAAAATGACCAAGCATGTTCTAGGGTTCATTTAAACACTATTCAACTTGTCATATCATCCATATTGTATGAGCATTGCACATGCCATGTGTTGAATGTTGTTTTCTCTTTTCCGGTGATTGGTTCTTCGCGAATAGGAACCAAACCCAAAGCTGAAGACAACGCTACTGAAGAGCAGTACCAGTCCAACATTGGACAAGGCAAGCGAAGCCCCACTCATACATATGAATCCTATGTTTACAAAGCATTTCATTCTCGCCATATGCATTCGGTTCAACAGTCTTTTATCAGTAGATAGAGTAATCCTATCTGATGCATGTTTCCCTTGTGAACTAAATACCTGATCCACTTCTCCTAGCATAACTAGGGTTTGGATTATGAGCATCGTTAGTGACATAGTTCAGTCAAGCTTAGCCATGCTTAGTGGTCCGATGCTGATCATTCAGGTGATGCACCGGAGATGTGGGTGAATCTAGTATGGTAGGATGTGGTGATGTGATCAGAGATGGATGATAAACATGTTAAGGCTTGTATGGGAGGCCACGTGGGTTGTGGTTTTTTTAGTCCCATACTTGCCACCCTAGGACCTGATGTTCTTGCCTCTTGAACCAAGACGAGCGTACACCCACACGGGGGCCTGGAAACCCCCTCGACTCACTAGCTTGCCTAGTAGATTCCATGACTCACATAGTTCGGGCTTTCCATTTGACATACACATATTGGTTGTTCTTGAATGGAGGTGAAGGAGGTGCATTCATAACAGGTAGGTAAGCGTGGCCGGGAACAAGAGATGCCCGGATTCCGTAATCTTGAACCCTGCGCACATCATTAGGGACCAGCTTCGGTACTTGACCCGTTATGGCGGCATCTCCCTAGTGCGTGACTCATGGTCTCGGCGAAAGCAAGGTAAAGGTCGTGGCCAACCACTCTCTTTCGGCCTTCCAAGGAAGAGGGCTAATAATTTGGCATTAAGAATCGGTTGGTACATGTGGGTAAAGTTGTGCACCTCTGCAGGGTTATTAATCTTTTTGAAAAGCCGTGTCCAGGGTTATGGACAACTTGGGAACGGACGTGAAGATCATAGAGAAGTATAACCGAATGATAAAACTTGCCAACTAATGTGAGATCCGGAGTACTTCCTCGGGGTTGTTTGAGGGGGTAGTCCGGGAAGAGAGGTTCAGTTGATGATGGTACTTGGTGGATATCAAAGATGATTCTAAGAGCTAGAGTTGTAGCCTTCTTATCCCCTTTTGAAAATGATCTGACTAGACGAGTTTCTTCTCCCTTTTCTTTTGAAAACAAAAGATGAATTTATGCAAAATAACTCCACCAGCCATAAGTCTTGCGGAGTACACCATGTACTCAGCCTTTCTTCGTTGATGTTTTTCTACAGATGAAGCTACTTGTCACATCCCAATATTTTTCAAATCTTGTAATGTGAAAAATAAATGAATAAAATAAAACTTTGTTGATTTTCAGGGTAAGAAGAAACTTTTTGATTCCAATTGGAAACTTTCAAACCTATTTTGATTAAGATAAATCCTAAAGGGATTTAAAAAGTTAAATAAACAATAAAGAAAAATAAAAATATTTGGTTTTACTATTTTTGGATCTTTTAATAAAAGATTTTGTTTTCAAATGAAAAGGTGGATTTATAAATAAAGATTATTCTATAAAGCCAAATTAAACCTTGGCCAAACTTTTGGAAATAAAACATTTTGTTTTGATTAAAAGAATAAAGGTTTATTTAAAACAAAATAATGAGGATTTATTAATATTCAGTTTTATTAAAAATAAAGGTTTTCCCCATTTTAAATAAACACTAAAACTTATTTATTTATTTTAAATAAGTTTTCCAAGTATTTTATATTCTCAATTAAAACCTACTGAAGTGTTTTGGCTTTATTTTAGATTTTAAAATAAAGTTTTAAATAAAACAAATCCTATTTGAATTAAATGAATAAGGTCTATTCATTTAATTATTATTGGACCCTAAAATAAGTGTTATTTTATTTTAAACAAGTTTTCCAAATATCTTATATTTTCAAATAAAACCTAACGATTTGGTTTGATAAAATTTGGATTTCAAATGGAGATTTTATTAAATAAATCAAAACCTATTTGAATTGTTAATTAAGGTCCATTTTATTTAATTATTAAATAGATCCTAAAAAGAATAAAATTATTTTATTTTATTTGGGATTTGGTTTATGTTGTTAAACAGAATCAAATTCAATTGCAAAGTGTGATGAATGTTTGATTTAATTTGGATGCTTGATTGGTTGTTTGAATTTGAAAACAGAAAAATAGAAATAGAAAAGGAAAAAGAATTCAGAAGAAAAAAAAATAGGAATTGGACACAGCCCAGCCGGCCAGCCTAGCTAAGCCCATCCCAGCCCAGTCAGCCCACCTCCTCTTTCCCCCCCCCCCGAAGAGTTTTCTTTCACTCAAACTCACACCCGCTAAGTCGCTGACTACTGGACCCTCCCCCTCACTCCCTTTCTCGCTGACACTAGGCCCCATAACCACGTTCCCCTTCTTCCCCACCCGCGGACTACGCCCTCCCCCTCGCCGGCCGTTGCAGGCGAATTAAGTCCGGCGTAATACGCGTTAACCACGCCATTAATCGGCCCCTTGACCACGCACGTTAAAGCGCCTGCCCCTCCTCTCCAGTTCCCCTCAGTCGCCCCATCTCAACACGCCCCTAGGCCGCCCTAATTCCTCCCCGAGCACCTCTGTCTCCGACGACCCTCCTTGTAGATTCCGGCCAGTATTCGCCACCTCTTGCCTCCCCAAGCACACAGACACACTCCTCACCTCCTGGCGCATCTCCCCGTGCCACTGGTTCGCCCGCGAGTTCCCCGTAACGTCGGCTTCGTCAACCTCAACTCGCCACCGCCGTCTGCCGTTTCTCCGGCGACTCATCTAGTAAGCACCTGACCGCCCCTTCCCTTCTCCTTCAAGCACGCCTCATCGCCGTGACCTTGCGCGTCTAATGCACCCTCTAATTTGCTTCGGCATGCCCTGTACCCTTGCCCACAACGACGACCAGAGCACGCCCGACACTGAGCGAACTCCGGCGAGCAATCGCCAGCACATGCGAGCGCCCCTTCGTCTGCAACCTACACGTTGAGCTTCCCCAGGCTTCTACGAACGCGGTGAGCATCTCCCCAGCCACCCTAGCTTCCTGTATCGCCGGCGCCGCCACCGTCTGGCCGCTCCGCCGCCAGTAGCCACCACAGCGCCGCCCATCTATGGTTGGCACGCTGTACACCGTAGGATGTAAATCCAAGCGCCACGATAGAACAGGATCGAAGGGGTATCGAGCGATCTGTGCCGTGCGATCAAGTTGGATCCTGCGGTCTGCGTCTGTTGATCCGACCGAAGCGGTATCAGCGAGTAAGAACTCGACACGTGGCCTGTAGTTGATTTAAAAGAAAGAAAACTTTCTATTAGATGTCCATTTTGTAAATTCCATAACTTTAGTTCCACACGTCCAAAATTTATAAACTTTATATCAATGGAATCAGTGGAACAATCCCTAGCCAACCATGTAATTTGTTTAGTAAAAAGCCTCTGGTAGATTGTTTGTTTTTGCAGAAACATTTGTATGCTTGTTTAGATTAGAAAAATTATTCAAAAATGTTTTTGAGGTTGAAATCTTGGCAAATTAGTTTGTGGTGAACTTACTGACCCTAGGAACTAACCCATGGTTTTGAAAATGGATTTGGTGAAGATTAGGATGGATTAATTGATTTAGCCCATTTCTAGCCAAATAAAAATATTGGTTTTGTTATGAAAATGTTTTTGGAGTAAAAACTTTGGGAAAATGATTTGAATCAAACCTACTGACCCTAAACACCAAGTTTTGAGAATTAGCAACTTAATTGGTGAAAGACATAAAGTTTTTGTTTTGATAAAAACATTTTCCACCACATAAAATGATGAATGGATTTAAAAATGAGTTATGGATGAAACCCTTTTTCAAATGACTTTGCCACTTTACAAAATGACCAATAGGTGTTTTCAAATGTTTATGACCCATTAGAAACCACTTTTTCAAATAAAACAAAGCTTGGCATGCTTGCATGCATTTCTTAGACCTTATCATTTTATGTGATGTTTTGCTTGATTGGTAGATTGAGATTGTGCCTTGCTTGATTGATTTGTAGTGACTTGAAGAGTGTGATTGTTGCAAGGACAAGGAGTGAACTTATACCCTCTACCAAAAAGGAAAGTGATGCTTCATACTTTTGTCCCATTACTTTCACTATGCATTAGTGATTTTTCTAAGTAAAACTTGCATGGAATTTTGCTAAGTATAAACCTTGCTATAGGAAAACCTAGTAGATGAAACCTTAGTAGAAATTTTCCGAAGTTAAGATTCCTACTACTATCAAGCTTAGCTTAGCTAATATAAAACAAGGGTGGAATATATATCCATACTATGGAAAAATTTCTAAGTCTGAGGACTTGTGTTTTTGTTTAATAAAACAACTAAGTTAATGAATCACCTGGGTGGAATGGTAATTGCTTGGTGGTTTTTGGTTGAGTGGTTACACAAGGCCCATGTTTATGGTTTACCTTGTGTATCACACTTGTGGATTGCCACCTAGGAACAAAGAGATTTGAGATGTCAAATGTTGAGAAGCTTCAAGTGCAGCCACTTGGCATTATGGGCTCTGCCTGGATCATATAGGTTGCAAGAACTTAGCCATATGGACAGTTGGTGGTAGAGTTTGATAGGTTGGAGCGCGTCCATTTTGGTCTAAGGGAAGGCTTCTGAAAGATCTTGTCTTGGTGAAACCAAGTCTTGTGGGGAAAGTGCACCACCTCTACAGAGTGTAAAATCTAAGTACTTAGCCATGTCCCTGGTAAAGGACAATTTGAGCATCAAGACATGGAAGCAATCAAGAATCTCATCATTCAAATTTCTAAGTTAAAAACTTGTGGTTTGAACAAGGGTTAAGGAGTTTTCAATCTTTTGATTGGGAGAAATGATTTTTGTCAAGCAAAAACTTAGTGTTTTCAAATGTTAAGGAAAAATCTATTTTAAGTAATGCAAGCCTCAACTCCACTTAGCCAAATGCATATAGATGATAGACTCCACTATACTACCATAGTATCACTTGCCAATACAATTCAAATGTATTGACCCTTGTGGCTGTAACTTGTTATGTTGCAGGTTTGATTGATTTAGTAAAGTGTGTTGATTAGGATTACAAAGTCTACAACCAACATGTCTGCCTGTGGCACTTTGAAGATGAAAGACCCCATGCTTATAGATATTCTGCTGCAATGTAATGTGATAGCCAAATGAGCTATGTAAGATGTAATAAAATTATGTTATTCCTGGTTATAAAGTTATATTATGACCTTTGTTTCTTGATATTACATCTTAACTGTGGATGCTAGCTATTGATCCAGGGACTAGCATTGTAAACACAGGGGACTCTACCTTATTAAAAGGTTGGGACCCTTACACTACTCCAACTGAAGGTGGTTTCTACGTCGAAGTCGACGATTAGTCGGGGTTCCCGGGCAGCAGCCTAGGATCTAAGTAAGGGTCACTACTTCTGTTTAAGGCCTCTTAGGCCCTTTGCTAAGTTTGTTGTTTAGAACAACTTGTTTGCTTCCGTTGTTCGATGTAATGATGGGTCTGTGACCCCTGGCTTGTATGACTGGTTTTGTAACTCTGTTAAGAGTTTACCTTATTAATGTATGGTTTGCATGTTCTGTACGCGCTTTGGAATTTAGGTTAGGCTTATATCAAATGAGGATCTGGTATTTGTCTAGCCCTGATCCCGAGTCATGACAGATTTTGGTATCGGAGCAGGACTGCCTGTAGGAAACCCTTCTAGCTGGTCGATGTTGAGTCTAGAGTTTGAGAAAAACTATTTGAAAGCTAAAATTATTTGCAAAACTCTGAATAGGACTCTTTTTACTCCTTATCCAAGGTTGTTTTATTGCTGATTTAACTTATATCGTTTGCTTTGCAAGGTTTTCACTTCTCGTCTACCATTTAAAACTCTTAGGATATAAGGGTTTGGGTTGTTTTCCCGAGTACTCCGTACTTGGTTACAAGGCTCAGAGTTTCCAAGATATATGTGCACCTGAGCATTGTTTTTCAGCTTTGCTAAGGATGCCTCTAATTCCGCTCGCTATTCTTTCGTGACTTGTTTGTATCATATCATGCTTGCATTCCATTGATATGGTTTGTATCTAAGTTGGTAGTGTATATGTTTCGTATGCTTGTTCTACTGCCATACTTAATGCATTGATATAAACTTCATCCACATGTACACCTCCACCATGATCTTTTGATATGGTTTTCGTCATCCTTTGATGTACCCTTTCTGGTGAACCCATTCTCATGGTTTTTGTTTTTTCCTTAGGATGTCGTCTGGTACTCGTGGTTCTGTTGGCCGTCGAGGAAACAACAAAGCTGAACAAGAACTTCCGCCACCTCCCACAATGGCCGAGGTTCTCAACAACATTGAGACCAGCCGTCTGAGGAATGAATGCCTTCTGGAGCATGTGGCGCAGAACACTGAACGTCGTCCTGACGACTGTGTCATACTTGGAGATTTCATCTGCTCTTTTCCTCCAATCTTCACCCATTCCAAGGAGCCCCTTGAAGCTGATGATTGGCTTCGCACCATAGAGCGCAAGTTCAGTGCTCTCCATGTCCGTCCCGCTGACCGTGTCAACTTCGCCACCTATCAACTGGAAGGTGAGGCTGGTGTTTGGTGGGAAGGTTTTCTGAATCTGCAAGATCAGGGACATGTTGTTACTTGGGAGGAGTTTTTTGCAGCATTCCATGCCTCTTATATCCCTAAGCTTGTCATGGATCTCAAAAGGAGGGAGTTTCTGGATCTGACTCAGTGGCACAGGGATATTGAAACATATGGGCGTGAGTTTACTCGCCTGGCTCGTTATGCAACCAGGGATGTGACCAATGATGAAGATAAGCAAGAGCTGTTCCGTAAGGGACTTAACCCTGCACTTCGCTATGAGTTGCTGCCCTTCAAGTTCCAGTCTTTCCAGGACTTGCACAATCAGGCTCTTACCTTGGAGCATGGAAGGAAGGATATGGAACTCTCTCAGAAGCATGAAGAAGGAAATTCTCGTGCTTCTTCCTCTGGTAACAAGAAGCGCCTTGTCTTTGTTCCATACAGTGTTGTGCATCGTGCTCCTTATGCACCCAAGTCCTCTGGCAATGCTTCCCATCAGCCACAGTCAAATACTGGTGGAGCAAACTATCATCCTCCTACTGGTTCTCACACTGGAGTTACCTGCTACTCCTGTGGTTAGCCTGGTCACTACTCAAGGGAGTGTTCCCAAAGGCTGTCGGACACAATGATCAGCAGGCAGAAAGAATGATAAAGCTCAAGGTGATGGACGTGGTCGTCTGACCCATGTCACTGCTAAGGAAGCTCAGGAAGATCCACGCGTCATTCTGGGTACGCTCCATGTCAATTCAATTCTCGCAACAGTCTTGTTTGATTCTGGAGCATCGCATACATTCATATCACAAGAGTTTGCACGGTAGCATAACATACCTTTTGAAGCAATGTCTTCCCCTATAGAGATTAGTACTCCTGGGTCTCGTTGGCAGACCATCTGGGTTACTCATGGGGTTGAGATAGATATAGCATATCAGAAGTTTCACACTTCCCTCATTGCACCCAAGTCAACTGACATAGATGTCATTCTGGGCATGGACTGGTTAACCAAGTATCAAGCCATCATTGACTGTGCACTTAGAATAGTTACTGTAACCTCTCCTGCTGGCATAACTGTCAAGTATTGGACTGATGGTTCAAAGTCTCCGTCAGCAGTCCTTAAACCTTTTTCGGAGTTGTATGCCATGGATGTCCTACCCACTCTCGAGGTCCAAGATGTCCATGTAGTCTGTGATTTCCCGGATGTCTTTCCTGAAGAGTTGCCTGGCATGTCACGTAATCGAAGTGTGGAGTTTGTCATAGAGCTAGTTCCTGGAACTGCTCCTATCTCCAAAAGACCCTACCGCATGCCTCCTCATGAGTTGGTTGAGTTGAAGAAGCAACTTGAAGAGTAAGAGTGCCTAGGATACATCCAACCTAGCACATCCTCTTGGGGTTTCCCTACCATCTTTGTCAAGAAGCGGGATACAAATATTCCAAGATTGGTGGCTAATTATAGTCCACTCAACGCGGTGACAATCAAGAATAAGTACCCACTTCCCCGGATAAATGACCTCTTTGATCAATTAAGTGGTGCCACTGTCTTCTCCAAAATGGACTTAAGATTAGGGTATCATAAAATCAAGATCAGAAAGGAGGATATCCCAAAGACAGCATTCACAACTCGTTATGGTCTTTACGAGTATACAGTGATGTCCTTCGGGTTAACCAATGCCCCTGCCACATTTATGAGGCTCATGAACTCCGTTTTCATGGAATATCTCGACAAGTTCGTCGTGGTATACATTGATGACATTCTAATCTACTCCAAGACCAAAGAATAGCATGCCGAACATCTACGTTTGGTGTTGGCTAAACTTCATGAACATCGTCTCTACGCCAAGTTTTCCAAATGTGAGTGATATGTTGGAAACGTATCTATAATTTTTGATGCTCCATGCTTGTTTAGTATCTACTTTGCTTTACTTGTCTACACTTTGAGGTGCTTTTTACATGTTTTCTGGTACTAACCTATTAACAAGTTGCAACAGTGCCAGATGCCTGTTTTCTCCTGTTTTTTGGTTTCAGAAAAGTTAGTAAAGAAATATTCTTGGAGTTGGACGGGACAAACGCCAAAGTCAATAACTTTTCGTGGGGAACAAGAAGTCTAGAGGAGAGCCGGAGGGGCTGGCCAGGGGGGCCAGACCCACCCTAGGCATGGGGTCAGGTGGACCCGCGCCTGGGTAGGGTTTGGCGACCATGGTCGCCTCCCAGACTCGCCCCTTCGCCTATAAGAAGCCCACGATATAGAAACTATCGGTAACCGATCAGAAATCCATGAAACCATCTGTAGCCGTTGCCACCATCGTCCCTAGATTGGGGGGATCTAAAGTTCTTCCTGGCACCCTGCCGGAGGGGAGATCATCCTGGAGGCCTTCTCTCCGGTATGATTTGTGAGTAGTTCCACCTTGGACTATGGGTCCATGTAGTAGCTAGATGATTGTATCTCCTCCTTTGTGCTTTCATGTATAGATCTTGTGAGCTTAGTTCATGATTAAGATCTAATCTATTTGTAATCATGGATGTTGTGTTTGCGGGGATCCGATGTATATTGAGATTATTATGTTGGTTTGATTAATGGTTCTATCTTTATGATTCTATCATGTCTGTGTTGTTTGTGATCTTGCATGCTCTCCGTTCCTAGTGGTTATCTTGGTCAAGTAGTTGCTAGTGACTCCAAGAGGGAGTATTTATGCTCGATAGTGGGTTCATGCCTCTAGTTTCCAAGGGAAGTGACAGAAATCTCTTCAGTTGTAGATGTGTTGTTGATACTAGGGAGAAAACAACGGTCTCTTGTTCATAGAACATGTGGATTGTTTACCTTACACTCTTTGCTTAAAGAAGTTGTCTGTTGCTTGCAACTTAATACTGGAGGGGGTTCGGATGATAACCTGAAGGTGGACTTCTAGTCATAGATGCAGTTGGATTACGGTCTATGTATATTGTTGTATTGCCCAATCAACTTCATAGGATCTTTCTAGCTATGTTGGGGGGTGACCCCGGGTAGGGTCAAGCTAGGGGAAAGGAGAAAGGAGTCTCCCTTACCTTAAGCCGAATTACTAACTGAGTCGGCCGAATCATGCAAGATCCAACCGAGGTAAGCTGAGGATTGGCAAATATAGAGTAAGTAACACATTACTCGGTCGACGTATAAGCTAAGTCGGCCGAACATGGTTGATTGACTCGTATGCAGGTGAATGCTGAGCCGAACTATGCGAGATGAGGCTGAGTAACATGAAACTTGCAGTAGAAGGAGGAACCTACAGTCAAACCCTAGTAGTTGGCTAGGAGGAAGCTACACAGAGCCAAGCGCTAAGGACAAAGAGTAGAGCTGTAGAGGGGCAGACAAGCGTCACGAGGGTGACAGTGAGGAAGCCCGAGGCACACATGTGAGGGGCTCTGGAACTTTGCCGCCAATAGAAGGGGGACACGGAAAGGAGTCCGCCGAGTTACCACTTTGGGACAAGCATATTCCAAGAATATGCTTGCCACGTCAGCCCTAGAAGGAGCCAAGGAACCCCTTTATAAGGAGGGGTACGGGCTCCTGAGAGAGGGATCGATTCATTTGAGACTGAAGGACTCGTGTAGCAGTTTTCTTCTTCCCTATGATACAGCTCTAGGAGCACTTGTAACTCTTGAGAGGAGGAATAAAGATCTGCTTGTTAGTCAATTGAGTGTAGAAATCACTACATCTTCCCTCCTCGGATCCCTCTAGCATCCATTGGCCCCATACTTTAGCCTACCCATGGCATCTGCCGTGCCACCACCACGACAGTTGGCGCCCACCGTGGGGCTAGCAGCGGTGCTAGCTGGAGTCAAGATCCGGATGGGAAACTTCATCCACACCGGCGAGCGGGTTGTTTTTGGCTTAGTCAAGAGATTCGATATCTGGGACTATGTCAGCGATAACGCTGGCAGTTTTAGGAGGAAAGCACCCCCGCGCAACGGCATCTTCATCAACCTGGGCACCCACAAGGTCTATGTCGGCGTCGACAACTCCTGCGTCTACCCGCACCGAGTCATCGAGGCGGGAGAGCCTCCCCTCTGTGCTGCTAGCGATCCGCATGGAGTGCGCCCCGCAGGCAGCGTCGAGGTGATGATGATGGCCCCGACGCCAGCGGCAGGAGCAGGCGCCGGACCAAGCAAGGACCCGGCGACGGGAGGGCAGGTGGACACGAAGCAGGCAGCTCCAAAGCCCACCGAGGTAGATCCACCAGCAACCAGGGCGCCCGAGGTGCAGGAGGTGACTCCAAAGGCGACAAGGGTAAGATGGCCACCTCTAGATAGACCAGAGAATTTCCTTCAAGCAACTATAGATAACCTAACTACGCCTGTAGCGCCGATACTTGATCCGGCAAACGCATAGGCGGAGTTACAAGAAACTAGACAGAAAGTGCTAGTAGAGGCAAAAAAGGTGTCGGCCTTGCGGGAATCCTTAAACAGGACCTTGCGAGAATACGCTAGGGCAAACAAACTAGATGTGGCCCCTGACCGAGTAGATTAATTGAGATTAAGAGGAAAGAACCTCATGAATGATATCAACAAAGAGCACGAGGCTCGTCCAGATGATTCAGTCGATCCAGGCTTGCCGAGGTACAGTACCCCGGCAAAGAACCTCAGGGCGGCAAATGCCTCAGCCCTAGAGTTGGAAGGGTTCAGCGGGGAAGCCCGACAAAAACAACAAGAAAGAGTAAATGAGCTGGTACGCATTGCGAACCAGCAGAATGAAGAAATGCATAGGGCTGACCCGGCAAAGCCAGGAGCTTCTCGCATGGTTCATTCGGCAGGAGCTGCCACCGCATTATCTGCGGCAGCAGCATCCTCACCCGGAAACAATACGCGAAAAGACAGAGCGGTGACTTCAGGAAAAAGAAATAAGCAAATTGTCCCATATGATCCGGCGGTGGCCGGGAAAGTTAATGAGAATAGAGGCAATGTGAGCCGAGGTAACAGCGGTGATAGAAACCCCGGACATGCAAACAGAGAGCACAGAAACCTCGGAAGGTGAAACCATGAGAATAATAACCCGGCGAAAGGGAGGAGGTACCCCCGCAGGAGCCCCAGCCAAGGTATGAGCCTCGTCCAGAGCGAGAAGCAAGACTAGCTCCGCAAAATCAGGCGAATGATAGATACAATGATGGCTACTCGGATATGGAGTATGCAGAGCATGGTGGACAAAATCACTATGGAGTACAGGAGAGAGTTATCTATAGAAACTTGTCGTCAACTGACGCAAGATTGAAGCTGGACAGGCTGTATCGGTCTGAGTTGTTAGAAGAACAGGGTCAACCTGGCCCGGCATGTTTTGGACCTCGGATCATGGGCGAACCGCCCGTGCCGAACTTCCAGTTGGCAAGGGGCACGAAAACGTATAATGGGAGTACGAAGCCACAAGATTGGTTAATTGACTATGCCACGGCAGTAAAGATAGCTGGCGGAAATTTAAGATGGGTGGTAAGATACGTCCCGTAGATGCTGGAAGGACCGGCCAGAGTATGGCTGAACAATTTACCAATAGGAAGTATCAATTGTTGGTTAGATTTTGAAGAGATGTTTGTCAGTAATTTCACCAGTACATATAAGAGGCCACAACAGCTCGCGATGTGCAAGCAGAAGCCGAATGAGAGACAGAGAATTTCTGACTCGGTGGTGCAACCTCAGAAACTCATGCGAAGGGGTCATCGAGTCTCAAGCGATAGCCCGGTTTTCTCAGGGCTGCAGATATGCAAGCGTATTATGGCAGAGGTTGCAGAGACATATGCCAACCACATTGGCAGAAACCATCAGGATAGCAGATTCATATGCCTTAGGTGATCCGACTCAACCAGAGTTAATGTCGGCATAGCATCGGGAATAGCAGGATCATTATATTAGAGATGGTGTCGGATCATCACAGCGCAATGAATATCGAGGTAGAAGAAGGGACGAGAGGCCGGGTTACAAATAAGCTTCCAATCAAGTGGCAGCGGTTGTGCAGGATCAGCCGAGTCATGGGAACAATCAGCGGCAGAAGAATGGTCCTCAGTAGTGGACGCTAAGGAATGAAGGGAAAAGGCAATGGATGCCAGAACAGAAGAAGCAATGGCAGGAGAGGCCAAGGTACACATTCGAATCCATGCTGGATCAACCGTGTAAATTCCACACGCCTAACCCGACCAAGCCAGCCAATGCACTTGGATGAAAATTGCAATGGGAAACCCGGCAGGCATACAAGCACCTCCGCATCAAGTACATCAACAGCAGTAGCCACAGTTAATCAGGGGGAATGTGCAGCAGCTAATGTTACCACCACCCCCTCCGAGGTATGATAACCCAGATCAGAGGGATGCAGTACACCAAGTAGTAAATCAGAATCAAGATGGAAGGGGAAACCCCGGGAACAATGGACGCAATGATTACAGAGAACATCACCAATCATATTGTGTGTTCACAATAGAACAGCAAGATAGACAGAACGTACAGTGCCAGCATATGGAAGTGAATGCAGTTATGCCGGCAGTACCGAGATACGTGCCATGGTCAGATCAGGAGATAACCTGGAACATAAAGGATCACCCGAAGATAATGCCGAACCCAGGGTCGTATGCCTTGGTACTAGATCCGACATTAGTCGGGCCTAGCATCAATGTGAAGTTATCGAAAGTAATCATAGATAATGGAAGCAGTATTAACATCATGTGCAAGGACACAATGCACAAACTCGGAATAACACAGAACATGCTGCAGCCCACAAGGACCACATTCCATGGGATAGTTCTGGGGCTCTCGTGCGATCCTACTGGGAAAGTCCGAGTAGATGTGTTATTCGGCACAAGGGAGAATTGTAGAGCCGAAAATCTGGAGTTTGAGGTGGTGGACCTAGAAAGTTGCTATCATGCTTTACTCGGACGACCAGCATTGGCTAAATTTATGAGCAGCTGTCACATCGCCTACTTAAAAATGAAGATGCCAGGACCACAAGGAGTAATAACAGTAGCAGGGGATTACAAAAAATCAATGGAATGCACTTCGGTCGGGTCAAACCTAGCCGAGTCATTGGTAATTGCAAGAGAGAAAAGAAGGATTCAGGAAGTGGCAGCTCTGGCTCAGTCGGCATAGCTTAATATGCCGGCATTATCCAATCCACATGGAAGTGTATCTTTCCAGCCGACTAAGGAGACGAAAAAGATCCAGATTGATGATCAGTTCCCAGAGCGCACCATCACGATTGGTGCTGGCCTAGATGCCAAATAGGAAAGCGAGCTCACCAACTTCCTCCGTGAGAATCGGGATATCTTTGCATGGTCAACTCAGGACCTACAAGGTGTTCCGAGGGAGTTGGCTGAGCACTCTTTGCATGTAAGGCCAAGATCAAGGCCGGTGAAGCAACCTCTCCGCCGCTTCGCCGAAGACAGGAGAAAGGTAATAGGGGATGAAATAGCTCGGCTCCTTGCAGCCGGGTTTATTATGGAAGTGCTTCACCCGGATTGGCTATCAAATCCGGTGTTGGTAGAAAAGAAAAGGGATGACCCAAATGTAGTTGTCGTATGGCGAATGTGCATCGATTACACGAACCTCAATATGGCGTGTCCCAAAGATCCTTTTCCTCTACCTAGGATAGACCAAGTCATTGATTTGACCGCAGGCTGTGAGTTGTTATCATTTTTAGATGCGTATTCTAGTTTCCACCAGATACCGTTAAACCCGGCTGATCAAATAAATACCGCGTTTATCACCCCGTATGGGGCTTATTGCTATCGCACCATGCCATTCGGCCTGCGTAATGCAGGAGCAACATACCAAAGATGCATGCAAAAATGTCCGCATGACCAAATAGGGAAAAATGTGCAAGTATATGTTGACGATGTGGTTATAAAAATCAAAAAGAGCAAAACGCTCCTAGAAGATATTTGGCAGACATTCGCGAAACTGAGAAGGTTCCGAATGAAACTTAACCCGGAAAAATGTACCTTTGGTGTACCGGCTGGAAAATTACTCGGTTTCCTCGTATCCAGCTGAGGTATAGAGCCAAATCCAACTAAGATCCGAGCAGTTGAAAGAATGGAATTGCCGAGGTGCCTGAACGATGTACAAAAATTTATAGGGTGTCTTGCCTCTCTGAGTCGATTCGTATGTCGGCTAGGGGAAAAAGCATTATCTCTATATCAACTGATGAAAAAATCCGAGTTTATCTGGACACCGCAGGCCGATAATGCATTTCATGATATAAAAAAGATGTTGGTCACAACACCGATTTTGGCCTCTCCATTGTCAAAAGAGCCTATGCTATCTACGTGGCAGCTACTAACAGAGTGGTATGTGCGGTAGTTGTTGTGGAACGGAATGAAGAGGATAAGTCGGTACAAAGGCCGGTATATTACCTAAGTGAGGTATTATCGGCCTCAAAACAAAACTACCCGCATTACCAGAAGATGTCTTATGGAGTATACATGTCAGCGAAAAAACTCAAACACTATTTCGAAGAACACGTGGGAAAAGTGATTTGTGAGGCACCCATGGCCAAGATATTAAGAAACAAAGATGCGAGTGGCAAAATAGCAAAGTGGGCAATCGAGTTATCGCCTTATGCTCCGCAATTTGATAGGCGAGATGCAATTAAGTCTCAGGCAGTGCCGACTTCTTTGTGTATTGGGCCGAAGTGCAGTATGAGCCCCCACTTCCAGATTCGAACTACTGGACGATGCATTTTGATGGACCCAAGTTAAGAAATGGGCTAGGAGCAGGAATAGTACTGACTTCACCGAAAAAAGATCAGCTGAAATACATGCTGCAAATACATTTCGCGGCATCAAACAATGTGGCCGAGTATGAAGCACTCATCCATGGCCTAAAAATGGCAAAAGAGATTGGCATACATCAGATTCTGTGTTACGGGGATTCAGACCTTGTACAGCAAGTATCAGGGAATTGGGACGCACTAGATGCGAATATGGCCCTGTATAGGTTTCATGTGCAGAAGATCAGTGGTTATTTTGATGGGTGTGAATTCCATCACATACCTCGGGCGAAAAATGATGCTGCGGATACACTGTCAAAACTCGGATCAACTAGGCAGTCAATTCCCCCAGGCATAGCTCTGGAACACCTGAGAAAACCATCGATTACACCTTTGCCAGAATCCGAATCAATTTGTATCTCGGTGGAACAGATAGAAGGAAGTGTCCCAATGCAAATTGATGAAGAATATGACCCAAATTATTTAAGGATTAATTCGGCCGACCCACGGGTGAACAGGCCCAAAGATGTTATGTTGGCGGAAATTATGGAAATTGACAACATATTTTTTCCGGAAAAAGTCACACCAACATGGACACAACCCATATTCTCGTTCCTTAAAGAGGAAATCCTGCCGGATGATGAGGTCATGGCTAGGCAGATAGTGAGAAGAGAAAAAGCCTACACGATCATAAACAATGAGCTTTATAAGAGAAGTGTCACAAACGTACTGCAATGATGCGTTGACTCGGCAGAAGGGCAGAAAATCCTTTTGGATATACATCAAGGAGAGTGTGGGCATCACGGCTCGTCCAGAGCCCTAGTGGCCAAAGCATTTAGGCATGGATTTTATTGGCCAACTGCACTGAAGGAAGCAAAGGAATTGGTAGAAAGGTGTAATGGTTACCAGTGATACCCCAGCAAGATACATCTGCCTTCGTCCGAGTTAAAAACAATACCAATCACCTGGTCTTTTCCGTGTGGTGTTTGGATATGGTAGGTCCATTCAAGCCTGCTCACGGCGGAATGACTCATATTCTGGTCATGGTGGACAAATTCACAAAGTGGATAGAAGTAAAACCCATAAGAAAATGTGACGGGCCCACAGTGGTGAAATTCCTCAAAGATATTATCTTAAGATATGGATACCCACACAATATCATCACGGATAATGGCACAAACTTCGCTGAAGGAGCTTTTGCTAGATTCTGCCAAGAGAAACACATAAGACTCGATGTTGCCTCGATGGCTCACCCAGCATCGAATGGAAAAGTAGAAAGATCAAACGGACTAGTATTGTCAGGGATAAAACCTTGGCTAATTGAACCACTACAAAGGTTGGCAGGATGCTGGATTGAGGAATTTCCAGCAGTGCTGTGGAGCCTCAGGACCACCCCAAATAGATCGACGGGGTATACCCCGTTCTTTCTCGTATACGGGGCAGAAGCTGTACTTACAGCCAACATAATGCATGACTCGCCAAGAGTGGTCCAATACAGAAGTGCCGAGGTAAACGAAATATCACGGCAAGACGATGTGGACTTGCTAGAGGAAGTAAGGGAACTGGCATTATCAAGATCGGCTATTTATCAGCAAGAGCTCAGATGATATCATTGCAAAAAGGTCAGTCCAAGAGTTTTTAAAGAAGGAGATCTAGTTCTTCGACTAGTGCAACGCATAGCTGGCATGCATAAGCTCTCACCCCCATGGGAAGGACCATTTATCGTGAGTAAAGCATTACACAATGATGCATACTACCTGATCGACGCTCAGACACCAGAAAAGAATAAGGCAAGCAAGGCCAGAGATGAATCGAAAAGACCATGGAACGTAGCCTTACTTCGTTTGTTCTACACTTAGAAGCCCTGTATTGCATCTTGTGACGGGATGCACCAAATTAGTGTATCAAGCATGTATCAAAAGTGACTCGGGGACTGCCCCATGTTATTCCTTATTTTGAACTATGTATCAAACTTCGGCAACCCGAGCAGTGACTCGGGGACTGCCCCATGATATTCCTTGTTTTGAATTGTGTGTTACACTTCGGCAACCCGAGAAGTGACTCGGGGACTGCCTCATGTTATTCATCATTTTTAATTATGTATGAAATTTCGCCAGCTCGAGCAATAACTTGAAAACTGCCCTAATTGGTTATCATTTTTTAGCTATGCATGAAACTTCGGCGACCCGAGAAGTAACTCAGGGACTGCCTCATGTTGTTTGTTATTTTTTGAGCATGTGTGAAACCTCGGCAACCCGAACAGTAACTCGGGGACTGCCTCATATCGTCCATTGCTTTTTGGCATATATATAAAAGTTCGGTAACTCAAGCTATAACTCGGGGACTGCCCCGACTAATCTATCATCAATCACAAATGCGATACAAACTTGCCTCGGCAACCGGAGAAATAACACGGAGGAAACAACCAACAATCTATACTATCATAGTAACACAAATGACAACATCAGTAATTTGAGGTATAACGACGAAAGTACCCTATCTATATCATTTTATCAACAGTTACCTCGGAAGGGTAGTAAGGACATCAGTTTAAAGAAACGTATGGGCTTAGGATTTATAATCCTTCAAGGAGAAATTGCAAAACCAACAGTTCTACAACCAGGAATAGATAAGACACACAAAGTGGATGCCAAATGAAAATCAGTCGTATGAAAAATATGATCCGGATTTACGAAGTTGAAGTTTGGCAAAGCAAAGATACGATTTACATAAACTCAGTTAGATAGAGTAACAACAATTACCAGGGCATCAGAGGCCAAAGGCAAAACGATTCACATTGTACCAAAAGGCGGATAACTGTTTTAAAGACAGCATACACCCGGCATACCAGGGACTTAAATAAATAGGAATGGTTGATCCTAAACACCGGCAGAGGCCGAATCAACTGTGGGAGGGAAGTAGCAGCACCAGGAGCTTCGACATGGATGTCTCGGGTGCAGGAGAAATGACCTCGACTTCCTTCAGAGGGGTATCTTTAGGAACTGGGCGCTCCGAGGTTGTTTGGGCCTCTGCAGAGGTTACCTCGGCATCGACGGAGGCCATAGTAACGCCTGGGGAAAGCTCTGGCTGCTGGGAGACATCACCTTGGGCTCGAGAAGTTTTAGTTCCTTTGGAAGACGATCGAGCGTCGCCATCCCCATCGGAGCTGTCATTGGAATCATCGACATTATCAGAGCCATCCTCCGATTCATCTTGATCAGCCGAATCACCACCAGATGCATCTTTAGCTTCTGCATCATCGGCCAGGTTAGGAAGAAAACTCGCCCCTCGATCCAATGATGCACGTCAGCATACTCAATAAGCTGGAAGGCACGGGCTTGACGGCGAGCAACGAACTCCGGGTTCTCAATACAGGGAGAGCCAGTGCGCAAGTTAATCAGAATATCGAGGGAGAGATCCTCATACAATGACAAAACAGCTGTAAGCGCCATATCAGCACCAGCCCTTCCAGCTGACTCCCTCTAGAGATGAAGTTGGGTCTGAGACTCCATCAACCTCGCCACAAGCACTTCTACCTCATCAATATCCGGGTCATTCGGCCAGAGAACATGGTAGGCTCGAATAGCTGCTTGCACCAGGTCTTTTCCCATAATTTTCATTGGCCCAATAGCAGCGCCAACGACAATCAGAAAATCTTCCATGGAATATTCTTGATTCGGAGCAACGAGAACACCTTGACGCTCGCGAGCAGAAATCACAGCCTTGGAGCTGACAGGTTTAGCTTCTGGGAAATGATCTACACGAAAGGATGTCATATAAGTTGAGATGAGCAAGAGGAAAGAATAACTTGATGAGAGACAGAAACTTACGATGAATATAACTCAGCATTTTCTGGAGATCCTTGGACCAGTCGGTCCTACTCTTCTCAAAACGAGTGATTTCCTCGCTCATCGCCTGGTTCTTTAATTCGGCAGCATCAAGAAGTTCCTTGCCCTTCTGCAGCTGCAGACTTAGTCGGTTCTTTTCTTCAGAGAACTCTTGATCAACCTTCTCTAACTCAGACTTCTGGGAAAGCTTAAGAGATTCAACCTCGGCGCGTAACCGGGTTATCTCATCATCTTTTTCCTTGAGTTGCGCAGAATGAGCGGCGGCTTGTTCTAAAAAATGCATCATCATATCAGGCATAGATATGCATTCTCGATGCAACGCTGTAAGTGTTCGTAACTCGGCTATACCAAAGCCGAAAGGTCGTAACAAACCAAAAATTTACCTTGAACAAGAAGTCGACAAATTAAAAGGCAAAAGGAGTGACTAACCTTCAAGAGTACCAACTTTCTTGGTGAGACGAGTATTCATATTGTTGACACTAGCTGCATAATAGCAAAGTACAGGTTGTTACAACGACTAACTATTTTACAAGGGTAAGAAAAACTAAACGAACCAGATAGTTTACCAGTTTTCTTCACAACAGGGACAATTTGCTCAAACTTATCTTGAAGTTTCTTGTGCGCAAAGAGCAACCTTTGAAATTTGGCTGTCCGCCGATCATGGGCAACCTGAATACAACAACAAGTTATAGAAAGTAAAACATATCCAAATCAAGTAAAACTTGACTCGGATGTAGGTGGCTGGATATTCAAAAGTAAAACAGATCCGAATCAAGTAAAACTTGATGCGGATCTAGGTGGCTGGATATTCAAAAGTAAAACAGATCCGAATCCAGTAAAACTTGATGCGGATCTAGGTGGCTGGATATTCAAAAGTAAAACAGATCCGAATCAAGTAAAACTTGACTCGGATCTAGGTGGCTGGATATTCAAAAATAAGATAGCTCTGAATCAAGTAACACTCGACTCGGAGATGGATGGTTGGATTTCTAGACCACAGTTAATCTGAATCACGAAGAAAATTGACTTGGCAAGTAATGTATTTGAAAACAGGTTGAAGCTTCCAAACGAATAACAAATCATCTGGTTGCAAGCTTCGGGGACTAGTGTATGTATAGTATCATCTGAATAATAGACAAAGTATCAACGAAGGCGTTTACCTTGTTCATCTTATCTCTTTCAAGGACAATCTTAGTAGCCATATGCAAGCGACTGCTGATGTCGGAAAGCTGAAATGGTTGGCTACTCGTATTGCCCTCAAGTTGATCGGCGGCATTCCAGTTGTTCGCATACTCCACCAGTGAGTCGAGGCTGCCCCTGCTCTCAGTACGGGTCAGCACTTTACCTCGGGCCTGCTGCGTTATTGCAGCCGCCGCCGGACTCTTATGAAGAATAAGCTGAGTATCGGCAGCAAGGGCGACACCAGGTTTAGCGGTGGAAGCTCCTTTATGAAGTATATCAGCAATGTTGGGCTGAGAAGAGCTTGTTGTCCCCTTCTAAGATGGCAAAGATTTAGTGACAACAACTTTCTTGCTCTTAGTAGAGACTTTGGCAGGACCAACAACTTCTGCACTGGGGGCCACATCCTTGGCGGCAGGAGGAACAGCAGTTTCCGAAGGGGCCGAGGTAGTGGTATCCTTGGTGGGAATTGGAGCGGGAGCTGGAGCTTCGGTGGTCAAAGGATTATTGGGGGAAACCTCAGGAGTCTTAAGAGGGATAGCAGGGTTAGCCGGGTGATCCGGCGTAGGGGTATCATCGGTGACAACGGGGGGAGCAATGGGCTCACCTTGTCGAGGTGATACATTAGTCGGCATAGGAGGAGAATCAACACGAAGGGGACTGGGAACCTGAATATCCTCCGGAGGCGGGGGAGAAGACGACCGAGTAGTATGAGTTGTCATACTCGGACCGCTTGGCTTTGCGGAAAGAGGAGCTCTGCAAGAAAGTAGAAGTTGAGTCAGAAACAAAAAGAGAAACAAGAAATACAAATGAAAATAAACTCACCCAGTAACCCCAGGCATGGTCTTACGCCTCGGGATATGCTGAGCAGATTTCTTGACTCGTTTCTTGGGGCAGCACCGGAAGGATCCGTCGAAGTGGTGCACTTCTTCGAAGCAACAGGAGCTTCGGAAGCAAGAGGCTCGATGTCGTGCACCTAGCCAGCTTGGTTAGCTGGGAAAGAAGGAGCCGGAAATGCGTAAGAGATAGGCACCGCGGCAACTACCTCAAGAATTTGGACATTGTCCGAATCATCGTCAGCACGGGCCGAGGTCTTGCTTCGGGCACGAACAGGAGCAGCATCCGACTTAGGAACGAATTCCTCTGGATCAGGTTCTCCATTGTCTGGGGTATTGCGGTCAGCGGGCCAAGGAAGAGCCATAACCTCGGCATCTTCCACGGTCTGCTCAGGAAACCTCTGCGAGAAAAGTGGAAAAGGGTTAACGGAGATAAAGGGAAAATAACTCGGGTCGAACCACATGTGTTCGATTTACCTGAGGAGGAGGATTCTCGCGGGAGAATGGCGTCATCCCCCATTCCCATTCCTCGAGCATCTCGGTCTTGAAAATAGCTCGGACACGTTTGTAAATCTAATAGTCGTCGAGCTCAACTGTAGAAACTCGGTTAGGATCCAAAGGACCACTCATGTAGCAGAGCTTGTGGGAGCGAAGCTGTAAAGGGAAGATTCGGCTGCTAACAAATGCAGTCATCAAGTATTCACCTCGGAGCACCGCACGCGTCAATTCCTTAAGCCAGAGCTCGAATGCCTCGGCAAGGGCATGAGTCTTCCTCGGGTTATAAAGCCAATTCTTCTTCGATGGAGGACCGATGGAAAAAGCGGGCAGCCGAATATTATCTTCCTTCCCCATGTTCTTGACATAGAAAAATGATCTATGCAACTTTTTACAAGACTCGTGGCCTGCAACGCGGGGGAACACAGAGTTCTTCTTAGGTGTAATAGAGGCAGCCCCGCATTAGGTGAGATATTTCTCAGAGGGATGAAGAGTTTTATCCGGCACCACGTTAGCCCGGATCTAAAAGAACTTGGACCAAACGTTTACAGAGAGCCAAAGGCCGAAGTACCCCTCCGAAGCCGAGATAAAGGCGGACAAAGAAGCAACGGCGTTAGCCGGCAGATGATGCGGATGAAGGCCGAAGTAATCTAAGAAGCTCCTAGCGAAGTCGCTAAGAGGGAGGGCGAATCCACGAGCAAAATGGGACATAAAAACTACGTAATCACCCTCATTGTGTACAGGGGAGGATTCTTTGACGGGTAAGCGACAACTTACCTCGGGAGGGATTCGACATGTCTTGATCAGCCATTCTATCTCCCGGCGAGTAACCGAGGAACCTTGTCAGGAACAACGTTCTGGACCGGCCGCAAGGTCTTCTTCCCCGACGAGAGCGCTGCTAGCGGAGCTAGACATGGGCTCGTCGGAGGAATCAACCGAAGAAAAACTGGCGGCAGGGAGAGGCCTAGAGGTGCAGGGCCCCGTCGTGACGGTGACAAACGCAGCGGCGGAACAGAGAAAGAACCACCGCGGGAAATCTAGGAAAACTAGAAGAACGCCTAACGCTGGAACCTAGCGGCGGCGCTCTAGAGAAACTCACCGGCGAGAACGCCAAAGCGGGGGCGCAGGAGCCAGAAAGACGCAGCGTGTCCGTCGAGGGGGAACGGCGGTGGCACGGACACTGGAACACGAACGGTCGCGACGGCGCGAGGAAGAAGACGAAGGGAGTAGGAAAGAAGAAAGTGAATCAGCCTACCCCGCTCCCCTGTTTATAACCGCATAGGGTAAGCCGTAGTGGGATCATGGCTGTGCCACGCTAACCGCGTAATCGCGTGTATCGCTTAACCGCGCACAGGTAGTGGAGCCACAGTGAAGGCCACATGGCGCAGGAGGAGATCGGGCCATCTGACTGTTGCGGTACTTGAGGCGTCACTACGCCGACGCAACGGGCATAGTAATCACTGTAGCATGTCAGTGAACACTGTAGAGGAACAAAAAACTAGGGAACAATGATGATTGGTACACGTAGCACGAGGCTTACTCAGGAAGCCAAGCGAATACCCCGAACAAGAGAAAATAACTCGGAACATAGTTCATAGCAGGAAAAGGAGAAAATGAGGAAGAGGATAACAGAAAAAGAACGTCGGATAAGAAATACCTTGGACAGAAAGTGAGAAAGGATAAATGTATGGAAACTGATGTGGCCCGACCGAGGTTTCCGGCAGGACCGCACCAGCTTCGGGGACTAATGTTGGGGGGTGACCCTGGGTAGGGTCAAGATAGGGGAAAGGAGAAAGGAGTCTCCCTTACCTTAAGCCAAATTACTAACTGAGTCGGCCGAATCATGCAAGATCCGGCCGAGGTAAGCTGAGGCTTGGAAAATATAGAGTAAGTAACACATTACTCGGCCGACATATAAGCTAAGTCGGCCGAATAAGGTTGATTGAATCGTACGCAGGTGAAGGCCGAGCCGAACTATGCGAGATGAGTCCGAGTAACGTGAAACTTGCAGGAGAAGGAGGAACCTATAGTCAAACCCTAATTGCTGGCTAGGAGGAAGCTACATAGAGCCAAGCGCTAAGGACAAAGAGCAGAGCTACAGAGGGGCAGACAAGCGTCATGAGGGTGACAGTGAGGAAGCCCGAGGCACACATGTGAGGGCCTCTGGAACTTTGCCGCCGATAGAAGGGGGACACGGAAAGTATTCAGCCGAGTTACCACTATGGGACAAGCATATTCCAAGAATATGCTTGCCACGTCAGCCCTAGAAGGAGCCAAGGAAACCCTTTATAAGGCGGTGTACGGGCTCCTGAGAGAGGGATCGATTCATTTGAGACCGAAGGACTCATGTAGCAGTTTTCTTCTTCCCTATGATACAGCTCTAGGAGCACTTGTAACTCTTGAGAGGAGGAATAAAGATCTGCTTGTTAGTCAATTGAGTGTAGAAATCACTACATCTTCCCTCCCCGGATCCATCTAGCATACATTGGCCCCATACTTTAGCCTACCCATGGCATCTGCCGTGCCACCACCACGACAAGCTAGTAATTGCATTGTTATGCCTTGCTCGGTTCCTGTCAATTGCCCCGCGGTAATTTGTTTACCCTTCATGCCATGTTGTTTATCTAACGAGAGCACCTCTAGTGAACTATGGACCCCGGTCCAATCTTTAACATTGATACATCTTCCACTGTTACTTGTTTACTTGCTGCAAACCATTACCTTCCACACCATACGTTTAATCCTTTGTTATAGCAAACCGGTGAGCTTGACAACCTCACTGATTCGTTGGGGCAAAGTCTTGAGTTTGTGTTGTGCAGGTCTCCACGTTGCCAGCAACACCTGTGTGACATTTCCTTCCGCCTACTGGTTCGATAACCTCGGTTTCTTACTGAGGGAAACTTGCTGATGTGTTGCTTCATACCTTGCTGTTGGGGTTTCCAACTAAGCATTCCATGACAAGTATTGGGCGCCATCAAGCTAATTTCTGGCGCCGTTGCCGGGGAGGCTAAGGACGTCTTCACTAGGGGAGTCCTTCACTTCCTTTCTCTTTACTTTGTTTTTAGTTTGCTTAGTTTCTTTTGCTTGGTTTTGTTTGCCTCTTTTCAAAAAAACCAAAAAAACTAGTCTAGTTTGGTTTCCTTGCCTTATTCATAAACACAAAAAAATTAGTTCCTGCTCTAGCTGCTGCTGTTTTTGGCTTGCCCACCTTTGCCAAAATGAAATATGCTGAGAACACCAAGTTGTGTGACTTCACTAGCACCAACAACAATGATTTCCTAAGCACACCTATTGCTTCACCTGCTCCTGATGCTAACTTTTATGAAATTAAGCCTGCTTTGTTGAATCTTGTGATGAGAGAGCAATTTTCTGGTGCTGGTTTTGATGATCCTGCTGCCCATCTTAATAGCTTTGTTGAACTTTGTGAGATGCAAAAGTATAAGGATGTAGATGGAGATATTATTAAGCTCAGGCTTTTTCCTTTCTCTTTGAGGGGAAAAGCTAAAGAATGGTTGCTATCTTTGCCTAAAAATAGTATTGATTCTTGGACTAAGTGCAAAGATGCTTTTATTGGAAAGTACTATCCTCCTACTAAGATTATTGCTATGAGAAGTGACATTATGAAATTTAAACATCTTAATAGTGAACATGTTACTCCTGCTTGGGAAAGAATGAAATCTTTGGTTAAAAATTGCCCTACTCATGGACTCACTGCTTGGATGATTATCCAAACTTTTTATGCAAGTTTGAACTTCTCCTCAAGAAACCTGCTGGATTCTGCTGTTGGAGGTACTTTTATGGGACTCACCTTGGGTGCTGCAACAAGGCTCCTTGATAATATGATGGTTAACTACTCTTAATGGCACGTTGAGAGAACTCCACATGGTAAGAAGGCAAATTATGTTGAGGAAACTTCCTCTTTGAGTGAAAAGATTGATGTTATTATGGCTATCCTTGTTAATGGGAAAGCTCCTCTAGATCCTAATAGTGTTCCCTTAGCCTCTTTGTGTAACATCCCTAAAATCATGTTTTCAAAGATTGCATATCATCCATGCATGCATAATCATTTAGGGATCAATTTCAAAGTCATTACAAAAACAGAAGCATTTTGGGTGCTTAATATTTTATGTAAACCAGCATTGATCCAATGCTACTCTCTAGTGAGAGGTTATTTGTTTCAAACCAAGATTTGTTTGTTCATAAGTTAGTTTGGTTGAGTTCCAAAGCTTGGACAAAAATTTCCAAACAAAATATGGTTTTAAAAACCATTTTCAAATCTTTATTAAATCTTGTGCTAAGGCACTGTTTATTTTAAAATTTCAAAGGAACCAAGCAAGTCTGGTGAGACAACATGGTTCTATACTAAAAAATATACAGGTTTCGTTTTACAAAATTCCAGAACAAGTTTGAAATCAAACACATTTGATTTCATTTGAATTTGATTCATGGAAATTCAAACAGAAAAAGAAAAGGAATAAAGAATTGCAAAAAGGCTGGCGCCAGCTTTTCAGCCGAACAACGAACCAAGACCAGCAAGCCCACCCGGGGTATTTCTCTCTCTCTCTCTCTCTCTCTCTCACGCGACGCAGACCTAACCCGCGCTCGCTGACTGGTGGACCCAAATGCCACGCGAGCATCGTCCCCAAACCACGCACCCCCACGACCCCGTCGACGCTGCCGTTACCTCCATCACTGCCGCGAATGAAGCAGGCTTAATTGCCGGTGTTTCCTCGCGTGATCCTCGACCCTGCTCTGGCTATAAAACCCTCTCCTCACCACGCGTCTTTCCCCTCACACCACACGCTCACTCCGCCACCAGGCTGCCACAATTTCACGTTGCAACGCCGCTGTACAGACGAGCTCCGACGTCTGATTCCGGTGAGTATCGAGCGCCCCTCGTATTCTGCTTGACGCTATCAACTTCGTCGTGTCTCTGTGCTTCTCCTGATGCTTTTGCTTTTCCCGCGCATGACCCAGGTCGCCGTCCTCGACAACCACTACAAACGGCAGAACCGCCGCCTAACACCGGTGAACGATTTAGGTAATACCAAGTCGCCCCGTGCTTTCTGCTTGACCCTATCTTGTTCGCCAGTTTGTTTTGCACACCCTGACGCCTTCGGTTTGTGTTAGGGCGGTCCACATCGTCGGCAACGTCGTCGACTGCAAGAACCCGACGCCGCCCGCTACTTCGACGAGCCCCAGTGACCTCCACAGCACGCCCCCGTCCACGCCAGCAAGAGGTTGAGCATCAGCGCGACCTTGCGAGTTCGGTAAGACTCTCCGTTGACCCCAGCCCCCTCTGTAGCTGCCGGAGGATTGCTGACAGAGCGCCGCCGTCGCGCCATCGTTGCCAGCGCCGCCAGACTTTGGTCGTTTGATTAGCAACCGTCGGATCTAGATCCAACGCATGCGATAGAGTCACTTAGTGAAGAGGTACGCGATAGATCTGGCCGTGCGTTTTCATTTAGATCCAGCGGCTCTCATTGATCGATCCATGCTAATCGGTATCAGCAAATCAGAAACTGCCATGTGGCCTGAGTTTAGATTTAAAAACAGAATTTAGATCTATTAGTGATTCAAACTTGTAAAATTCATAACTTTTGATCCCCACGTTCAATTTTTGCAAATTTTATATCATTGGAATCAGGAGAGAAAATACTATCTGTTTATTCAATGTGTTTAATGTTTTGCCTCTGTAAAAATGGTTATTTTTGCAGAGACATTTATAGGCATAATTTGAGTATAGTAATTATTTGAAAAATGATTTAATGATCAAATAAAGTTTATTTGGTGTGTTTTGGACTTGTTTATGATTCAGTACTGTATACTTGTCTTGATGTAGAAAATCATCACATGGCATTTTCCATGCATTCATATATTTTTGTTTGTATATTTTGTTATGTGATTTTGGTGCCATTATTTTATGTGTAGATTTTGGTGCTAATAGTGATTGTGGTTGTGAAGATTGTTGCTACTCCCCAAACTATCAAGGCAAGTGGTGCTTCATGTTTCTTCCCAATATTTTTACCTATGCATTAGAAATATTTTGTATAGGTCTTGCATGATTATTTTTGCTAAGTATCTATATGCTATGCTTGGGAAATCCTAGTAGTTGTAGCAATGTTAGAATTTCCTCTAAGTTAAAATACTTGCTATTGCCATGCTTAGCCTAGCTAGTAGAAACCAAGGGTGGTTATATAATCATGCTATGAGAAATATTTCTAAGTCTTTGGACTTATGTTTTGCTTAATAAAACAACTAAGTGAATGAAACACCTGGGTGGAATGGAAAGATTGGTTTGTGTTGAGTGGTTACACAAGGCCCATTTCTATGGTTTACCTTGTGTATCTCACTTGTGGAAAGCCACCAGGAACAAAGGGATTTGAGATGCCAAATGTTAAGAAGCTTCTAGTGCAGCCACATGGCATTATGGGCTCTGCCTGGATCATATAGGTTGCAATAACTTAGCCATTTGGACAGTTGGTGGTAGTGGGATGATAGGTTTGGAGCGCGTCTATTTGGTCTAAGGGAAGGCTTCTGAAAGGTCCTGTCTTGGTGAAAATCAAGTCTTGTGGGGAAAGTGCACAACCTCTGCAGATGGAAGAATCTAAGTACTTAGCCATGTCCCTGGAATTGGACAACTAGAGCATCAAGACATGGAAGCTATCAAGAATCTCCTCATCCCAATTTTTTTTAAGTTAAAACTTGTGGTTGAACAAGGGTGAAGGTTCACCAATTTCTATTGGTGATTCCTTGGGAAAGTTTTGTCAAAGAAAAACTTAGTGTTTTCAACTAATAGGTAAAAGCTATTTTGAGCAAAGCAAGCCTAAGCTACACTTAGCCAAATTCATGTAGTATCTAGATGCTAATATTCTACTAAGGTATCACTTGCCAATACTATTCCAATGTATTGAATCACTATGGCTGTAACTTGTGATGTTGCAGGTTATTCTGATGATGATTAGGGGTTATGAGTCTACACTCAACATGCTTGCCTGTGGCACATGAAGATGAAGACTTATCTATATTGTTATGTTTAAACTCTTGTGTTAGGCCTATGGCCATGGAGTTTGTAAAAGACTATGTTTGTCTCTGGAATGATATGTAATAATGACCTTTGTTTCTGTGTACTTCATCTTAAACTGTGGATGCTAGCATTGATCCAGGGACTAGCATTGCAATCACAGGGATCCTTACCTTTGTAAAGGGAGGGATCTTATAGATGGTATCAGAGCACTGTGTTGCCTGTAGGATTATGACCCTAGGATTGGATTAGAAACCACTAAGGAAAAATTTTCAACAATTTCCACACTTGTCTTTTCTTCTCGTAAACTTTTCTAATCTTCTTTCTCATCTCTATTTGTAGATGAACTCCATCAACGAAGCTGTGAGGAAAGGACCACTCATGACTATGACCTTGGAGTGTGAGACAGAATTCCCCAAGGCTCTCAAAGACCTCATGGTTGCCATGGGAATACATGGTGCAGCTGTGTACAAAGGTTTTCCCGTGATGGATGAAGGAGTTGAGTACTGGTGGGTGCAACTTCACTTGTATAAAAACAAGGAATACAACCACAAGGAATCATGATTCTGCATGGTCACCAACTCAGTGATGCACACCACATTCTTTGACTCTGCAAGAGATGCAGCTTGGAAGGCCATCAAGGATCTTGGTGATAGACTCAAGTGCAGAATGCTAAACACCCAAAATGACCTTAGGGAAGAAAAGAAGCATGCCCAAGAGTTAGAGGCTACCAACCAACGTTTAAGAGAGGACATCATAGACTTAGCAATGGATTCATGTGATCAGGATCGATGGATTGCCTCTAGGGATGCCCTGTTAGCCAACTTGGCAAGTGAGATGGGATTGTAATGTACTTCGTTAGTTGTCTAAGTTAAGTTGAACCTTGTATGCTTGTAATAAATCTATGTATGCCAAGACTTGTGTGTTTTGATTTCCAAAGATATGCATGTGATGCCTTGTCTTGTGATTTATCTCTATTTATGTTGATTCTAACTTTTTCTATCTTATAAAATAGATGCCTAATGTTACTATCAGCACGGCTGAAGAGTTCAAGGGAACTCGTTTTGGCACTCATCTTATTGAGCTCACTAGTATTCTCAATCTTCCGCTTCCTAGCATCATGGTGCTTCCCCTCACCAAGTTTGAGAGGAAAGACCTTTGGGGCTTCAAGGTTAATCAGCCAGGACGCCAGACTGAGCCTACTACGGAGGCAATCATCTTCACATTTATGCATGATGACAGAGAGAGAGGCCTCGAGGTAGTCATCCAGGACTTACTCGGGCGTCTGTTAGGGAGGCACTCTCGGGAGATTAGAGGTACTCACTTCCACGCCTTCGGGAGACGCGACGAGGATGGTGAGGCTATTGAGTTCGAGGATGCTGCTAGAGAGACGGCAGAGCCGATTTGTCTATACCTCCAGGACCTAGAGGTTCTTCTTAGGCACCTAGATACTGATAGGACCAACGTCATGCTTAGCAATGACGAACTCCAGGTGCAGCTTCGTGAGAAGGACAAGCTCTTCGCGGAGCAAGATGAGATAGTCAAGGAAATGGAGGCAAAGTTCGAGAGTCAGGATAGAAAGTTCAAGAGTCAAGAGAAAAGAGTCCAAGATAGGAACAAGAGGATTCGAGAGATGACTGCAGAACTAGAGGCCAAGGACTTCGAACTCGAGCATCAGCAGGGTGTGATAGAGAGACTTCGTTCAGAGAAGAGGGCTCTTAAGTCCAAGATAGAGGCCTTGACTACCAATGTCGAGGAATACAAGACCGCTATGGAGAATGCAGGTCTTACACTTGTTGATGAGGAGGTTGATGCAGAGGAGTAGTGATGACTACTCATTTATCTATCATTTACCATGCTTATAATTATTGAGTCACAATGACCATCCAACATGTGGATGGCTTGCTATTGGTGTGTTTGCTTTTCAAACTTGTTGTTATGTCGTTGAACTTTATGTCATTTTTATGCTTGTTTGGTGATTGTCTATGTGATGTATTGTGCATGTTAAGAATATATGGGTATCTCATTCTTATCCTTTTTGAAAACCACAGATGCCTCCTCGACGTGCCAATCCCAACCCGAACAACAACAATGTCACCCCTGAGATGCAGCAGCTGATGACAGCACAGACACAGCTGATGCAAATGATGACTACCTTCATGCAGAATCAGAACAACAACAACAACAACAACAACAACAACAACAACAACAACAAAAACAACAACAACAACAACAACAACAATCAGAACAATCCACCAGGATTTGACATGCTCACCAGATTCTTAAGACTGGGGCCTGCTAAGTTCTCAGGAACTACTGGTCCCATGGTGGCCAATGATTGGCTACTCTCAGTGAACAAGGATTTGGTAACTGTTGGCTGTACTGATGAGGAGAAAGTCAGGTTTGCAGCACACTTGTTGGAAGGACCAGCAGCTACTTGGTGGGATAACTTCCAGATCACCACTCCCATTGAGGATGTGACATGGGCTATCTTTGAAGATGGTTTCCGTACAGCTCACATCTCATCTGGAGTGATGAGTTTGAAGAAGAAGGAATTCCATAATCTGAAGCAACGCCACTGCAGTGGCTGAATATATTGAGGAGTTCAACAATATGGCGCGTTATGCACCGGATGAAGTTGACACTAATGCCAAGAGGAAAGAGAAGTTCCTTGAAGGACTGAACGATGAACTGAATCTGCAATTATCTGTGGCCTATGTCCCCACCTATCAATCTCTTTGTGACAAGGCTACCATCTTGGATAGCAAGATGAAACAGGTTGAAAGCAGAAAGAGGAAACACTCTGACAAGCACAGCTCGGGATCGTCTCACAAGCGTTCCCATTATGATGATGGTGGAAGTTCTGGATCCCACAAGCATGGAAAGTACAACAGCCACCACAACCACAACCGTCATCATGACAACAAGCATCACCGTAGTAATGACAATGACAAGTACAAGAATCACAAGAGTGGATACAAGAACCACCACAATGGAAGTGGAAGTGGTAGTGGAAGCCAGCCTGTCAAGAAGGATCTTAGTCAGGTTGAATGTTTCAAGTGCAAGAAGATGGGGAATTATGCAAATGAATGCCCATAAAAGAAAGTTGAGGGACCCAACAAGCCCAACCCTTTCCAGAAGGGACAGGTGAAACACATCAATGTGGAAGAAATCTATGAGGAGTCCGATGCTGTGGCTGGTAAGTTCAAACTCAATTCTATTCCAGCACTTGTTCTTTTTGATACTGGTGCATCACATTCATTCATATCAAAAGCATTTGTTGATAGAAATGGGTTTCCAACTGAAAACATTGGGTGTCCAATAAAAGTAAGTTCTCCCGGTGGAGATATGATAGTAAGTCTTGGATGTCGTGATCTAGTGATAGAGTTTGGAAAGCATAAGTTTCCAGCGAGTCTGATAATCCTAGATTCTCAAGGAATGGATGTAATTTTGGAAATGGACTGGATGACCAAGTATGAAGGAGTATTAGATTGTGCCAATCGTACAGTCGCACTCACAACCCCGGAAAAGAAACGGATAAGATTCAAATCTAATTTTGAATTAAAAGGAAGTAAGCTAAATTCTCTTAAGGGGGTTAGCATAGACAGTGTGCCAATTGTGAGTGAATATCTGGATGTGTTTCCGGAAGAATTGCCGGGAATGCCACCAGATAGAGACGTGGATTTTCTTATTGACTTGCTACCAGGATCAGGACCAATAACAAAGATACCTTACAAGATGTTAGTTGATGAGTTGAAAGAACTCAAGAAACAACTTGGAGAATAGTTGCAGAAAGGGTTTATTCAACCAAGTTCTTCATCCTGGGGAGCACCAGTTTTGTTTGTGGAGAAGAAAGATAGAAGTCAAAGGTTATGCATAGATTATCGTTCACTCAATGAGGTGACTATCAAGAACAAATACCCTTTGCCTAGAATCAATGACTTGTTTGATCAGTTAGAAGGAGCCTGTGTGTTCTCAAAGATTGATCTCCGGTCAGGTTATTTCCAACTCAAGATAAGAGAACAAGACATACCTAAGACAGCTTTCACCACTAGGCATGGATTGTATGAGTACACCGTGATGCCATTTGGTTTGACCAATGCACCAACTTACTTCATGAATATGATGAACAAGGTGTTCATGGAGTTCCTTGACAAATTTGTTATCGTTTTCATCGATGACATTTTGATCTACTCCAAAAGCAAAGAAGAGCATGAAGGACATTTGCGTTTGATACTTGAGAAGATTAGAGAGCATAAGCTGTATGCCAAATTCAGTAAGTGTGAATTTTGGTTAAATGAAGTTGGATTTCTTGGACACGTTGTGTCAGGAGATGGTGTAGCAGTTGATACCACTAAAGTGTCGGCTGTAACTGAATGGGAATCTCCAAAGTCAGTAAAAGAGGTTCGTAGTTTCCTTGGCTTGGCAAGATACTACAGAAGATTTATTGAGAATTTCTCCAAGGTATCTAAGCCAATGACGGAGTTACTAAAGAAAGACAAGAAGTGTGCTTGGTCTGAAGGATGTGTACTCAGTTTTCAAGAATTGAAGAAGAGACTAGTGACAACACCAGTCTTATCTCTGCCAGATTTAGAGAAAGATTTCCAAGTGTATTGTGATGCATCTCATCATGGATTAGGTGCAGTTCTAATGCAAGAAGGGAAAGTTGTGGCTTATGCCTCGAGACAACTCAAAACTCATGAGGTAAATTACTCAACTCATGATTTGGAGTTAACCTCTATTGTCCATGCACTCAAAACATGGAGACACTATCTTTTGGGAAAACGATGTGAAGTGTTCACAGATCACAAAAGTTTGAAGTATATCTTCACCCAGAAAGAAATCAATATGAGACAAAGAAGATGGCTAGAACTCATCAAGGACTATGACTTGAGTTTGCAATACCACCCCGGTAAAGCAAATGTTGTAGCGGATGCTCTAAGCCATAAGGTATTTGTGAATGGCCTTACTAAGGGAGAGTTGCCAGATGATCTGTGTGCCCAATTTAGAGATCTTAGATTGGATATTGGAGATTGTGTGATTGGATGTTCAACCCACTTTGTTGGAAAAAATCAAGGAATCCCAAAATACAGACAAGGAAATTGAAGAGATTAAGGAAAAGATTGGCAAAGGAAAAGCCAAAGGATTCCATGAAGACGAACAGGGTACCTTATGGTATGGAAAACGTATCTGTGTTCCACAAGATCCGGAGGTTTGGAAACTGATTTTACAAGAAGCGCACAACTCACCATATTCCATTCATCCAGGTAACACCAAAATGTACATGGATATGAAGGAAAGATTTTGGTGGAATAATCTCAAGAGGGACATCGCTGAACATATTGCTTTGTGTGATGTATGTAGTAGAGTGAAAGCGGAACATCAGAAACCAGCAGGGTTACTGCAACCACTACCTATTCCTGATTGGAAGTGGGACAAGATTGGCATGGATTTCATCACCGGATTGCCAAGGACCAGGTCAGGATATGATTATATTTGGGTAGTAGTGGATCGCCTCACTAAAGTGGCTCATTTCATACCCGTGAAGACAACTTATACAAGTGCTAAGTTAGCCAAAATCTACATGAGTAGAATCGTATGTCTGCATGGAGTACCCCAAGAGTATTGTGTCTGATAGGGGAACTCAGTTCACTTCTAATTTTTGGAGGCAACTACATGAGTCATTGGGAACGAGATTGGAATTCAGCACTGCTTTTCATCCTCAGACTGATGGACAGACAAAAAGGACCAACCAGATTCTCGAAGATATGTTGAGGGCATGTGCTCTAGACTATGGAGCTAGTTGGGATGAAAGTCTGCCTTACGCGGAATTTTCCTACAATAACAGCTATCAAGCCAGTATTGAGATGACACCGTTTGAGTTTCTCTATGGGAGAAAGTGTACTACCCCATTGCTATGGAATGGTGTAGGAGAAAGGAACTTGTTTGGGCCAGAACTAATCAAAGAAGCTGAAGAGAAAGTCAAGCTTGTTAAGGACAGATTGAAGATAGCACAGTCTCGACAGAAAAGCTACGCAAATCCTAAGCGTAGAGAGGTCACCTATGAAGTGGGTGATAGAGCTTATCTTAGAGTGTCACCACTTCGTGGAGTGAAGAGATTTGGAGTCAAAGGAAAATTGGCCCCAAGATATGTTGGACCATTCAAGATTCTAAGTCGTAAGGGAGAAGTAGCTTATGAGATTGAATTGCTAGAATCATTGTCTGCCGTTCACAATGTGTTTCATGTGAGTCAACTTAAGAAATGCCATCCAGAGATGGAAGAGACTTCTTTGAAAGATACTATACCTTTGGAGGAAGTTCAATTGGAAAGTGATCTCACTTATGAGGAAAAACCCATCAAGATCCTTGAGACTGCAGAAAGAGTTACTTGGACTAAGACTATCAAATTCTGCAAAGTTCAATGGAACCATCATTCCGAAGAAGAAGCAACATGGGAAAGAGAAGATGATCTTCGGAAAGACCACCCTCACCTATTTGCTAGCCAATCCGAATCTCGAGGGCGAGATTCACCTTAAGGGGGTTAGATTTGTAACATCCCTAAAATCATGTTTTCAAATATTGCATATCATCCATGCATGCATAATCATTTAGGGATCAATTTCAAAGTCATTACAAAAACAGAAGCATTTTGGGTGCTTAATATTTTATGTAAACCAGCATTGATCCAATGCTACTCTCTAGTGAGAGGTTATTTGTTTCAAACCAAGATTTGTTTGTTCATAAGTTAGTTTGGTTGAGTTCCAAAGCTTGGACAAAAATTTCCAAAACAACATATGGTTTTAAAAACCATTTTCAAATCTTTATTAAATCTTGTGCTAAGGCACTGTTTATTTTAAAATTTCAAAGGAACCAAGCAAGTCTGGTGCGACAACATGGTTCTATACTCAAAAATATACAGGTTTCGTTTTACAAAATTCCAGAACAAGTTCGAAATCAAACACATTTGATTTCATTTGAATTTGATTCCTGGAAATTCAAACAGAAAAAAGAAAAGGAATAAAGAATTGCAAAAAGGTCGGCGCCAGCTTTTCAGCTCAACAGCGAACTCAGCCCAGCAAGCCCACCCGGGGTATTTCTCTCTCTCTCACGCGGCGCAGACCTACCCCGCGCTCGCTGACTGGTGGACCCAAATCACACGCGAGCATCGTCCCCAAACCACGCACCCCCATGACCCCGTCGACGCCGCCGTTACCTCCATCACTGTCGCGAATGAAGCAGGCTTAATTGCCGGCGTTTCCTCGCGTGATCCTTGCCCCTGCTTCGGCTATAAAACCCTCTCCTCATCCCGCGTATTTCCCCTCACACCACACGCTCGCTCCGCCACCAGGCTGCCACAATTTCACGTTGCAACGACGATGTACCAACGAGCTCCGACGTATGATTCCAGTGAGTACCGAGCGCCCCTCGTATTCTACTTGATGCTATCAACTTCGCCGTGTCTCTGTGCTTCTCCTGATGCTTTTGCTTTGCCCGCACATGACCCAGGTCACCGTCCCCGACAACCACTGCAAACGGCAGAACCGCCGCCTAACTCCGGTGAACGATTTAGGTAATACCAAGCCGCCCCGTGCTTTCTGCTTGACCCTATCTTGTTCGCCAGTTTGTTGTGCACACCCTAACACCTTCGGTTTGTGTTAGGGTGGTCCACATCGTCCGCAACGTTGTCACTGCAAGAACCCGACGCCGCCCGCTACTCCGACGAGCCCCAGTGACCTCCACAGCACGCCCCCGTCCACGCCAGCAAGAGGTTGAGCATCAGCACGACCTTGCGAGTTCGGTAAGCCCCTCTGTTGACCCCAGCCCCCTCTGTAGCCGCCGGAGCGTCGCTGACAGAGTGACGCCGCCGCGCCATCGTTGCCAGCGCCGCTAGACTTTGGTCGTTTGATTAGCAACCGTCAGATCTAGATCCAATGCATGCGATAGAGTCACTTAGCGAAGAGGTACATGTTAGATCTGGCCGCGCGTTTTCATTTAGATCCAGCGGCTCTCATTGACCGATCCATGCGAATCGGTATCAGCGAATCAGAAACTGCCGTGTGGCCTGAGTTTAGATTTAAAGAACAGAATTTAGATCTATTAGTGATTCAAACTTGTAAAATTCATAACTTTTGATCCCCACGTTCAACTTTTGCAAATTTTATATCATTGGAATCAGGAGAGAAAATCCTATCTGTTTATGCAATGTGTTTAATGTTTTTCCTCTGTAAAAATGGTTATTTTGGCAGAGATATTTATAGGCATAATTTGAGTATAGTAATTATTTGAAAAATGATTTAAAGATCAAATAAAGTTTATTTGGTGTGTTTTGGACATGTTTATGATTCAGTACTATATACTTGTCTTGTTTGATGTAGAAAATCATCACATGGCATTTTGCATGCATTCATATATTTTTTGTTTGTATATTTTGTTATGTGATTTTGGTGCCATTATTTTATGTGTAGATTTTGGTGCTAATAGTGATTGTGGTTGTGAAGATTGTTGCTACTCCCCAAACTATCAAGGCAACTGGTGCTTCATGTTTCTTCCCAATATTTTTACCTATGCATTAGAAATATTTTGTATAGGTCTTGCATGATTATTTTTGCTAAGTATCTATATGCTATGCTTGGGAAATCCTAGTAGTTGTAGCAATGTTAGAATTTCCTCTAAGTTAAAATACTTGCTATTGCCATGCTTAGCCTAGCTAGTAGCAACCAAGGGTGGTTATATAATCATGCTATGAGAAATATTTCTAAGTCTTTGGACTTATGTTTTGCTTAATAAAACAACTAAGTGAAGGAAACACCTGGGTGGAATGGAAAGATTGGTTTGTGTTGAGTGGTTCCACAAGGCCCATTTCTATGGTTTACCTTGTGTATCTCACTTGTGGAAAGCCACCCAGGAACAAAGGGATTTGAGATGCCAAATGTTAAGAAGCTTCTAGTATAGCCACATGGCATTATGGGCTCTGCCTGGATCATATAGGTTGCAATAACTTAGCCATTTGGACAGTTGGTGGTAGTGGGATGATAGGTTTGGAGCGCGTCCATTTGGTCTAAGGGAAGGCTTCTGAAAGGTCCTGTCTTGGTGAAAATCAAGTCTTGTGGGGAAAGTGCACAACCTCTGCAGATGGAAGAATCTAAGTACTTAGCCATGTCCCTGGAATTGGACAACTTGAGCATCAAGACATAGAAGCTATCAAGAATCCCCTCATCCCAATTTTTTTTGAAGTTAAAACTTTTGGTTGAACAAGGGTGAAGGTTCACCAATTTCTATTGGTGATTCCTTGGGAAAGTTTTGTCAAAGAAAAACTTAGTGTTTTCAACTAATAGCTAAAACCTATTTTGAGCAAAGCAAGCCTAAGCTACACTTAGCCAAATTGATGTAGTATCTAGATGCTAATATTCTACTAAGGTATCACTTGCCAATAATATTCCAATGTATTGACCCACTATGGCTATAACTTGTGATGTTGCAGGTTATTCTAATGATGATTAGGGGTTATGAGTCTACACTCAACATGCTTGCCTGTGGCACATGAAGATGAAGACTTATCTATATTGTTATGTTTAAACTCTTGTATTAGGCCTATGGCCATGGAGTTTGTAAAAGACTATGTTTGTCTCTGGAATGATATGTAATAATGACCTTTGTTTCTGTGTACTTCATCTTAAACTGTGGATGCTAGCATTGATCCAGGGACTAGCATTGCAATCACAGGGATCCTTACCTTTATAAAGGGAGGGATCTTACACTTTGGTTGCTCAAGAAGAGCAAGTTGATGTGAACTTCATTAGAAACAACAATTTCAACAACAATGCCTATAGGAATAATTTGGGTAGCAATAACAATTATAGGCCTTATTCTCCTAATAATTGCAATTCCTATGGAAGCTCTTATAATAATGCTAGAAGTGCCCCCTCTGAAGTCATGCTCAAGGACTTTATTAGTAAACAAACCACTTTTAATAAGACTATAGAGGAAAAGCTTTTAACTGTTGAGAAAAATATATCCTCTTTGTCTGAAGCTCAAGTTTCCTTGGTTAATAAAATGGCTGTTAAACCTGAAACTATGGAAAATACCTTTGCCACTGCTCATGCCATACAAGTTACTATTGATGAAAATGTTAGGTTGTTAGCTCAACTTCATGCTAGGTGGGAAAGGGAAGCTGAAATTGATAGAAACAATAGTGTGTGCACTATCACCACTAAACCACAAGTAGCCCCTATTCCTCCTCCTACTATGCCTAAGCCTATTGATCCTACTACTATTGATGCTAAGTTTGATTTTGATATTGATGGTTGCAATATTTCTGAAGTGATTATGTTCCTACAAAAGCTTGCTAGAAGTCCTGATGCTAGTGATATGCATGTTGCTTTTACCAAACACATTACAGATGCTCTTGTTAAGATTAAGGAAGAGAAGCTAAAACACAAAGCTTTTATCCCTAGGAAAGAAGAAGATAGTTGGGAACCCATTATTAATATGCAAGTGAATGACTTTGATATCAAAGCTTCATGTGATCTTGGTTCTAGTGTCTCTATTATGCCTAGGAAGATTTATGAAATGCTTGATTTGCCACCATTAGAAGATTGTTATTTAAATGTCCCACTCAATGATAATGCTAAGAAGAAACTCACGGGGAGTATTAATGATGTTCTCATTATGGTTAACAATGCTTATGTCCCTGTTGATTTCTATGTTTTGGATGTTGAATACAATGCTTCTTGTCCTATTACTTTGGGAAGATCTTTTCTTAGAACAGTTGGTGTCATCATTGATATGAAAGAAGGCACCATCAAATATCATTTTCCATTCAAGAAAGGTATTGAACACTTACCTATGATAAGAGAGAAGTTGATTTTTGCTCCTCCTTTGAAAGCAAGATTTGATTTTAATGCTTCTTCATTTGAAAATACTTGATTCTTCTTGCTTCTTGTGCCTAACTTAAAGGCGTTAAAGAAAAGTACTTGTTGGGAGATAACCCAAAAGTTTCCTTGAGTCTTGGAAGTTATTACTACTTTAATTACCTCTCCTTATCCTTTTTGTTTACTTTTTGTGCCAAGAATGACCTCTAATGAGAGGGAACTAAGATTTGGGGAGTTGCTGTCCCGAAACAGATTTTTGTCCTCCACCAAAAAAAATCTTGAGGAGGCTATGTAACTCGTATTGAGATAAAAATTTACGAATAAATCACCCAGTATGTTGGCTAACTTTCATTAGTTCAACACTTTTTTATTTGAACAACATAAGGTGTTCGAAAAAATTCGTTTCTACCTGCTGGTCTGTTTTGACAGATTTCTGCCATTATTTGCATTTGCTTCTTATTGATTCCTTTTTGAGCTCTCTTCAGGTAAATTGAGTTTCTTTGAAGGAGTTAATTCAGTAGCTTATGTTTTTAGTGAAAAGCCTTTCTGTTCCAAAGCTTTGCCAGTGGTCTAATATCTTTTGAATAAGCTAATGTTGCTAATGAAGATTGTGTGAAGTTTTATATGAAGGAAAAATTTCAGGAGTAGAGAGAGTGATGCAACGATATGAAGAATGGACAAAAGCTCAAGCTTGAGTATTCCACCATGGTGTCACCCCAAGAAATATCCAAGACGTACAAGATTCAAAGCTTGAGGATGCCCAAGGCATCCCCTTCTTCATCAATAAAAAGCTCAGATCCGTCTAGACACTTCACTTTTATTGTTTCATGCACAGTTGTGTTGTTCTTGGAGCTTATTAGTTTTCGTTTGCTTTGCTTAGTTTGTTTAGTTTGATTGAATAAAGTAGTTTTGACCCCCGCTCTCACTGTGTTGTTTTGCAAATAAGTTTGCTTGGTGTTTGGAAAGGAGTAGTAAGTTCTTGCTTAAAGTGCAAGAGGAGCTTGCATTGACTGTGACTAAGACTTTAACATGACATGCTAGGTGTTGTTTTTGCATTATGCTTAGTGATTATTGATGTAGCATGTCTTGTTCCAAACAATTGAGATTGCTTGGTGTGCCTTGAAGAAATTATGCGTTGTTTTAGCATGCAAAAGCATAGTATTGTGGTATTCTCCTTTGATGTTTTGCTTGGGTTGACTTGGCACATGCTTACACCATGTTATGACTATGACAAGTCACCATTATCCTCTATGATCATTTAGTCCTTGACTTGTAGTACCACTCTTTGCTTTGATTAGTTTGCTTTGTTGCATTGCATAATTATGGCCATTATTGCTCTCTTAGTTGGTTGCTCCCAGTCTTTTGCTAGCCTCCACTTGTATGAGTAAGTTCTACTCATGATTACAACTCCCAAGAAACCAAGTTATTCCAAAGTGTCCACTATAAACTCCTATGCATGGTGTGTTACACCATTCCAAGTATATTATTGTTTTCAACTGTCTTCCAATTAAAAACTATTTTGTTCTGTGAAAACTTAGTGATTAAAGACCTCACGAACTTGATGGCACATTTTATTCTTTGCCCCTAATAAACTTGAACCATTGAGGCAACTTTGTTGTATATGCTTGCACTTATAAGTTGGGATTAACAGAACCTTGCTGTCACGGGGAACGTTTTCAACATTGCATTTGTACTTTTTTTACTCCGTTGATATCATGTTCTTTTGTCTATGGATGTTACCGGTGTGAAATGAAGTGGGAACTTGTAAGTCCATGGAGTTTGTATTCTGTGTTAGAGAAACGCCTGGGCCGCTAGCCTAAGCCATGCCTAATCATGGTGGAAACTTGCAGCATCACCATAGTGACATCTATGAAGCATTCTTCTTATAAAAAAGAGAGACACATTGAGAAAAGAGAAAGAGAGAAAAAAGCACCATATTCCCATTGTACATAAGAAGGATTGCTGAGATGCTCATTGTCTGCTTGCCTTGTCATCTTGGTTATGGAAAAGCTCCCGTGCCATGTGCAAGGGGTACCCCGTTGGCGGTTCTCAATGATATGCAAATACTTACAGTGACAAGAACTTGCCTGGACCCTAATTTGAGTATCCATGAGGTGTAGCCCTCATATTCAAGGGACATGAGATTGCCAACTTATACTTTGTCAAGCATATACTCCAGCTTTGCCACTTTAACCTTAACCACTTCAAGATGCTTATGATAGGGGCAATGAGGGCTGAAAGCTAATAAGTACCATAATTTTTGGAAGATCTTTTTGAAACTTGTAATCACTACTTCCTTTACAAAAAGGCCTTTCTTGCACCATTATTTGAGTCTCCACCTTCTACCTTTAGGCACCATTAAGAGATCATAGTTGTCATTCTGTGTGCAATGTTCCAAAGCTTATTAATTGATGCATATTGTGTTATTACTTGCTCTTGTGATATTTGTTTCTAGTCACCCTTGTGAACTTTGCAGGTGTCCTATGCATTATATTGCTACTCTATGAGGGACAAGCTGATTGCCACTATGCTATGTTTTCTGCATGTGAAACAAACAAACGTTTTTCAATACATATTATTCATGACCTTTGATTGTATCTTGCCATGTTGCATGCATAATTACTATGTCCTATTGTTAGAACTCCATCTTTCATGCACATGTTTAGAGTTCTTTGATCCCAGCTTTCAATGTTTGCAAATGGTTGGATCTTTATTGTGAGGGTGCATGTCACCTCAAAAATTATTCTTTTATCACTTACCTACTCGAGGACGAGCAGGAGTTAAGCTTGGGGATGCTGATACGTTGGAAACGTATCTATAATTTTTGATGCTCCATGCTTGTTTAGTATCTACTTTGCTTTACTTGTCTACACTTTGAGGTGTTTTTACATGTTTTCTGGTACTAACCTATTAACAAGTTGCAACAGTGTCAGATGCCTGTTTTCTGTTGTTTTTGGTTTCAGAAAAGTTAGTAAAGAAATATTCTTGGAATTGGACGGGACAAACGCCAAAGTCAAAAACTTTTCGTGGGGAACAAGAAGTCTAGAGGAGAGCCAAAGGGGATGGACAGGGGGCAGACCCACCCCAGGCGTGGGGTCAGGTGGACCCGCGCCTGGGTAGGGTTTGGCGACCCTGGTCGCCTCCCGGACTCCCCCCTTCGCCTATAAGAAGCCCCCGATATAGAAACTCTCGGTAACCAATCAGAAATCCACAAAACCGTCTGTAGCCGCCGCCACCATCGTCCCTAGATCAAGGGGATCTAAAGTTCTTCCCGGCACCCTGCCGGAGTGGAGATCATCCCGGAGGCCTTCTCTCCGGTATGATTTGTGAGTAGTTCCACCTTGGACTATGGGTCCATGTAGTAGCTAGATGGTTGTATCTCCTCCTTTGTGATTTCATGTATAGATCTTGTGAGCTCCGTTCATGATCAAGATCTAATCTATTTGTAATCATGCATGTTGTGTTTGCGGGGATCCGATGGATATTGTGATTATTATGTTGGTTTGATTAATGGTTCTATCTTTATGATTCTATCATGTCTGTGTTGTTTGTGATCTTGCATGCTCTCCGTTGCTAGTGGTTATCTTGGCCAAGTAGTTGCTAGTGACTCCAAGAGGGAGTATTTATGCTCGATAGTGGGTTCATGCCTCTAGTTTCCAAGGGAAGTGACAGAAATCTCTTCGGTTGTAGATGTGTTGTTGCTACTAGGGAGAAAACAACGGTCTCTTGTTCATAGAACATGTGGATTGTTTACCTTACACACTTTGCTTAAAGCAGTTGTCTGTTACTTGCAACTTAATATTGGAGGGGGTTCGGATGATAACCTAAAGGTGGACTTCTAGTCATAGATGCAGTTGGATTACGGTTTATATATATTGTTGTATTGCCCAATCAACTTCATAGGATCTTTCTAGCTAGTAATTGCATTGTTATGCCTTGCTCAGTTCCTGTCAATTGCCCCGCTGTAATTTGTTTACCCTTCATGCCATGTTGTTTATCTAAGGAGAGCACATCTAGTGAACTATGGACCCCGGTCCAATCTTTACCATTGATACATCTTCCATTGTTACTTGTTTACTTGCTGCAAACCATTACCTTCTACACCATACTTTTAATCCTTTGTTACAGAAAACCGATGAGCTTGACAACCTCATTGATTCGTTGGGGAAAAGTCTTGAGTTTGTGTTGTGCAGGTCTCCACGTTGCCAGCAACACCTGTGTGACGTTTCCTTCTGCCTACTGGTTCGATAACCTCGGTTTCTTACTGAGGGAAACTTGCTGCTGTGTTGCTTCATACCTTGCTCTTGGGGTTTCCAACGAAGCGTTCCACGACAAGTATTGGGCGCCATCAGTGAGTTCTGGTTACATGAGCTCGTCTTCCTTGGTCATGTTGTGTCTGCAAGTGGTGTTGATGTCATACCGGATAAGGTTCAGACCATTCTGGAATGGAAGTCACCTACTTCAGTCAAGGAAGTCCAAAGTTTCCTTGGAATGGCTGGATATTACCACCGATTCATCGAGAACTTCTCCAAGATAGCCAAGCCTATGAATGATCTTCTTAAGAAAGATAAGAAGTTTGAATGGTCAGAAAAGGTAGAAGAAAGCTTCCAAGCTTTGAAAACTAAGCTAACCACCGCTCCTGTGCTTGTCCTTCCAGATACAAGCAAGGATTTCGTCATCTATTGTGACGCTTCTCTCCAAGGGCTCGGTTGTGTGTTGATGCAAGATGGTCATGTAGTGGCCTATGCTTCTCGGCAGTTGCAGCCACATGGGAACAATTATCCAAGCCATGATCTTGAACTCGTTGCTGTTGTTCATGCTCTTAAGCAATGGCGACATTACCTCATCGGTAACCGTTGCGAACTTTACTCGGATCATCAAAGCCTGAAGTACCTCTTTACCCAGCCAGAACTGAACCTCAGGCAAAGACGATGGTTGGAACTCATCAAAGATTATGATTTGGGTCTCAACTATCAACCCGACAAAGCCAATGTCGTTGATGATGCGCTAAGTCGGAAGTCTTATTGCAATAATCTGATGATTTCACAAGCCCAACCTGCTCTCAACGAGGCAATCAAGCGTCTTAACCTTGAAGTAGTTCCTTGTGGATTCCTTGCTAACCTTGAAATAAAATCTTCTCTCGAGGACCAAATCAAGGAAGATCAAAAGCAAGATGGTGAGGTTACCAAGATCAAAGAACGTGTTACAAGCGGTGAAGCTAAATGTTTCTCCGTCAATGATCAAGGTATCCTATACTTCAGTAACCGGCTAGTGGTTCCAAACAGTCGGAAAATCAAAGATCTAATTCTATTAGAATCTCATGAATCCCCTCTGTCTATCCATCATGGTGGTACCAAGATGTACCGAGATCTCCGTCAAAGATTCTGGTGGAGTGGAATGAAACTAGAAATCGCTCGCTTTGTTGCAGAGTGCGATGTTTGCCGCCGTGTGAAGTCAGAACACCAAAGGCCTGCTGGACTTCTGCAGCCATTGAAAATCCCTGAGTGGAAATGGGATGAAATTGGTATGGATTTTATCACTGGACTCCCAAGGACACAAGCAGGAAATGATGCTATATGGGTAATAGTTGATCGGCTATCCAAAGTTGCTCATTTCCTTCCGGTTCGAGAAACTATCCGTGCTAGTCAAATGGCTGATCTATACATCTCTCAGATCATCGTTCTTCATGGTGTTCCCAAGAAGATCATCTCTGATCGTGGAAGTTTGTTTACTTCCAAATTCTGGCAAAGTTTGCAAGAAGGAATGGGAACTCATGTCTCCTTCAGCACAACTTATCATCCTAAAACCGGTGGTCAAACTGAAAGAGTGAATCAAATTCTTGAATACATGCTCAGAGCGTGTGTCATATCCTTTGGAAAGAACTGGGAGAAATGTCTTCCTTTTGCGGAGTTCTCTTACAACAACAGTTTTCAATCCAGTTAGGGCATGGCACCTTTTCAATTCCTGTACGGAAGAACTTGTCGAACACCGTTGAACTAGACAGAAACCGGCAAAAGACAATTCTTTGGTCCGGACATGATCCAAGAAGCAAAAGATCAAGTTCGCATAATTCGGGAGCGTCTGAAGGCCGCTCAATCCCGTCAGAAGACCAACTACGATCGTCATCATCTTGACGTTCATTATGAAGTTGGTGATCAAGTTTACCTCTGGGTCACTCCTCTGAAGGGTGTCCATCGATTCGGTATCAAAGGCAAATTGGCTCCTCGCTATGTTGGTCCCTTTCGCATTCTCTCCAAGCGGGGTGAGCCTGCCTACAAATTGGATCTACCTTCATATTTTCAAAAGTTCATGATGTCTTTCATGTGTCGCAACTCAAGCGTTGCTTCAAAGATCCCACCCGTGGTGTGGACCATGAAACTTTGGATCTTCAAGATGATCTAACCTACCGAGAATACCCTGTTCGTATTCTTGATGAAACCGAGCGCAAGACTCGTCGCCAAACCATCAAGTTCCTGAAAGTTCAATGGTCTCATCACTCTGAGTCAGAAGCAACCTGGGAACATGAAGATCGTCTTCGATATGAGTACCCTGCCTTCTTTTCTAAAACCTAGGAATCTCAGGTCGAGATTCTTGTAAGTGGGGTAGAGCTGTAACATACCACCTTTTGTGTAATATTAATAAAGACATGATTGAGCATTGCATCGCATAATACTTGCACTTTGACTTAATCAAACAAACACAAACAAAACCCTAACAGCCTCCCTCTCTATTTGAAATGAATTAAAAAGGGTTTTGAAATATTTGAAAAGTATAAAGAGGTTTGGAACCCAAAAGGTTATAAAGGGTCTCCATGGCATTCTAAATATTTATAAAAGTATCTAGTATTTTTTTGAATTATTCAAAACAGATTGGAAATTGGAAATACAAACAGAAATTGAAAAACAGAAAAAGAAAAAGGGTTTTAGAAAAAAATAGCTAACCTAGCTCTCTGGGCCGCAGCCCATCTCTCCCTCTCTCTCTCTCTCTGTCGCCAAGCGCAGCGCGCAGCAGCCCCCGTAGAGGCCCACCCGGGGCCCAAGCCAGCCCAGAAGCACCTCGCTATCGCCAGCGCCGCCGTCGCCGGCACCAAGATTCGCGCCGCCGCCCCCGAACGCCTACAAGATCCCAACGTCGCCGCTAGAGAACCCTAGCCCGCCACTTTCCCCTCTCCCTAGCTCTCCTGCGCCATGGCCGAAGAACCCTAGCTTTGCCGTCGTTCGTCCTCGCCATCTCCGGCCACCCCGCGCCACACTGAGGCCACCATTGGACGCGGCGTGCCCTCCTCGTCCTCCCCCTCGAAGCACGCTGGGAAGCCTCCTCCTCGCCGGAATCGATCCCGAAGCATCGTCGGCCGCCATCAGTCAAGTCGTCGATTCGCCGCTGTCCGGCCTCCCCGAGCCTCGTCGACACCTCCATCGCGCTCGTGGTGAGCTTGTGGTGCTCAAGCACCCCTCCGTTGTCCTCCTCTCCCTCTGTACCGTTCTCCTCGTGTGAGCCCGCCGCCGCTGTTTGTCGTCGCCCCACCATCTCCAGTGACCCCCTGCAAGCGGCGCCGCCACTTTCTGGTCGCCCGCGACGCCCTCTCTGCAACGCGCCCCTCCGCGCGTCCAGGCGTGCACTGGATCGATGGATCCATGCTCGACCTGTGAGCATCACCATTGATGACATCAGCATAATGTCATGCTGGTGTCATATTTCCTTTTATTTCATTTTAATCATTTCTATAAATATTTTCTATAGTTAATAAATCCCTGATAGGTGGGTCATACCTGTAAGAGTTATAATATTTTCTGTAAATGTTTTCTGAAATTAATAAAAGTCTAACATGTGGGCCCAAGTTGGAAACTATCTTAAATATTCCAAAAATGAATTAAAATTGGAGAAATTCATAACTAATTCATTTTAAATCAGAAAAATACAAATAATATACCAAAATGATCAAAAAAATGAAACCTATTTAACTAAGCTATAATCATACACTGTTAACCAACTTTGATGGCAAGTTTAATTAGAAGAACCAATTGAACCCCATAGGTGATTCCGAGGATCCCCTGTTCTAGGGTTTGGACTTCTCAGACCCCGTTTAAAATGACCAAGCATTTTCTAGGGTTCATTTCAACACTATTCAATTTGTCATATCATCCATATTGTATGAGAATTGCACATGCCATGTGTTGAATGTTGTTTTCTCTTTTTCGGTGATTGGTTCTTCGCGAATAGGAACCGAACCCGAAGCTGAAGCCAACGCTACTGAAGAGCAGTACTAGTCCAACAAAGGACAAGGCAAGCGAAGCCCTACTCATACATATGAATCCTATGTTTACAAAGCATTTCATTCTCGCCATATGCATTCGGTTCAACAGTCTTTTATCAGTAGATAGAGTAATCCTATCTGATGCATGTTTCCCTTGTGAACTAAATACCTGATCCACTCCTCCTAGCATAACTAGGGTTTGGATTATGAGCATCGCTAGTGCCACAGTTCAGTCAAGCTTAGCCATGCTTAGTGGTCCGATGCTGATCATTCAGGTGATGCACCGGAGATGCGGGTGAATCTAGTATGGTAGGATGTGGTGATGTGATCAGAGATGGATGATAAACATGCTAAGGCTTGTATGGGAGGCCACGTGGGTTATGGTTTTTGTAGTCCCATACTTGCCACCCTAGGACCCGATGTTCTTGCCTCTTGAACCAAGACGAGCGTACAACCACATGGGGGCCTGGAAACCCCCTCGACTCACTAACTTGCCTAGTAGATTCCATGAGTCACATAGTTCGGGCTTTCCATTCGACATACGCATCTTGGTTGTTCTTGAATGGAGGTGAAGGAGGTGCATTCATAATAGGTAGGTAAGCGTGGCCGGGAACAAGAGATGCCCGGCATCCGTAATCTTGAACCCTGTGCACATCATTAGGGACCAACTTCGGGACTTGACCTGTTATGGCGGCATCTCCCTAGTGTGTGACTCATGGTATCGGCGAAAGCAAGGTAAAGGTCGTGGTCAACCACTGTCTGTCGGCCTTCCAAGAAAGAGGGCTAATAATTTGGCATTAAGAATCGGTTGGTATGTGTGGGTAAAGTTGTGCACCCTGTTAGGGGCTGCACCTCGCAGCCCCCCCCCCCCCCAATCTTCTTCTTCCTCACAACTCTCAATCTTTTTTATCTATCACAACTCAAGAACACACGCCATGGATGAAACTCACACGTACACACACTTCACCAGGGAGAGAACAAGCTTTGCCTAGAAACGCTCCCGGTGAGAACACATGTACTACATTTTCTCCTCTTTTTCTTGTCAAATGAAACATGTTGTACAACTTCTTAAATAGACGCACGCACAGCCAGACTCCACACTCTGGCCACTAACTCCACTAAGCCTACATGCACTCACGCACTAACCTGGTCACTAATCCATCCATGCACACACACGCACTATCTCTGTGACTTGATCTCCTCCTAGAATCACTCTAGGCACCACACGACCAGGCAACACATGCACAACGGCCACTACCACATGACTAGGCTAACACCTTAGACCGAATCACTCGGCCAACCATGACCACTCAACGGATCAGCTCCAGACCTTCAGATTCTATGCTGCATCGCATAGCACACCGGCATATCGCTGCGCACCCGCATCGCACGGAGCCTGGCATCTCGTCGTACGCGCTCGGGTGGAGCTTCACCTCGACAAATACTACATGCAGAACTAGAAAACTAATGAGATACAAAGAAATCAAGATTATAGCTAACAATCACCCCCCTAATCTTGATTCTCCAAACTTTACGCAGCTTCACCTTGCCGTGAACGACGCTATGGCAGCGTCAATCACCACACACCTTCTTGCCGTGGATGATGCCGTCGCAGCGCTGGTCACCACGCCGTCTTGCCGCATGTTCGTCTCCGGTGCCGCAACTTGCCGGTGACTCTCCTCCATCTTCGCCACCGGTGGCGCAGCTCGCCGGTGACTCGCCTTCATGATCATCACCAGTGACGCAGCTCGCCGGTGATTCTCGCCTTCCTGTTGTCGTCGATGCCGCATCTTTTCGACGACTCGGACACGGCCGGCGAACCCCTCATGGCAATGGCCTCCGCACTTTGGCCATCACCTCCTTGCTGCCGTCGACACGACTTACCGAGCAGCACCCCTTTCTTCTTGCCGTGACGCGGCTCGACGGCGATGAAGATCCAGACCTCGACTCACGAGGCTCTGATACCAAATGTTAGGAGCTGCACCTCGCATCCCCCCGATCTTCTTCTTCCTCTCAACTCTCAATCTTTTTTATCTCTCACAACTCAAGAACACACGCCATGGATGAAACTCACACGTACACACACTTCACTAGGGAGAGGACAAGCTTTGCCTAGAAACGCTCCCGATGAGAACACATGTACTACATTTTCTCCTCTTTTTCTTGTCAAATGAAACATGTTGTACAACTTCTTAAATAGACGCACGCACGGCCAGACTCCACACTCTGGCCACTAACTCCACTAAGCCTACATGCACTCACGCACTAACCTGGTCACTAATCCATCCATGCACACACACACGCACTATCTATGTGACTTGATCTTATGCACAACGGCCACTACCACATGACTAGGCTAACACCTTAGACCGAATCACTCGGCCAACCATGACCACTCAACGGATCAGCTCCAGACCTTCAGATTCTATGTTGCATCGCACAGCACACCGGCATCTCGCTGCGCACCCGCATCGCACGGAGCCTGGCATCTCGCCGTACGTGCTCGGGTGGAGCTTCACCTCGACAAATACTACATGCAGAACTAGAAAACTGATGCAGATACAAAGAAATCAAGATTATAGCTAACACACCCCTGCAGGGTTATTATTCTTTTCGAAAAGCCGTGTCCATGGTTATGGACAACTTGGGAACGGATGTGAAGATCATAGAGAACTATAACCGAATGATAAAACTTGCCAACTAATGTGATATCCGGAGTACTTCCTCGGGGTTGTTTGAGGGGGTAGTCCGGGAAGAGAGGCTTAGTTGATGATGGTACTTGGTGGATATCAAAGATGATTCTAAGAGCTAGAGTTGTAATCTTCTTATCCCCTTTTGAAAATGATCTGACTAGACAAGTTTCATCTACCTCTTCTTTTGAAAACAAAATATGGCTTTATGCAAAATAACTCCACCAGCCATAAGTCTTGCGGAGTACACCCTGTACTCAGCCTTGCTTCGTTGATGTTTTTCTACAGATGAAGCTACTCCAACTGAAGGTGGTTTCTACGTCGAAGTCGACGAGTAGTCGGGGTTCCCGGGCAGCAGCCTAGGGTCTATGGAAGGGTCGCTACTTCTGTTTAAGGCCTCTTAGGCCCTTTGCTAAGTTTGTTGTTTAGAATAACTTGTTTGCTTCCGTTGTTCGATGTAATGATGGGTCTGTGACCCCTGGCTTGTATGACTGGTTTTGTAACTCTGTTAAGAGTTTACCTTATTAATGTATGGTTTGTATGTTCTGTAATGTTACCGATCTTTCCCTGCGCGCTTTAGAATTTAGGTTAGGCTTATATCAGATGGGGATCTGGTATTTGTCTAGCCCTGATCCCGGGTCGTGACACTAGTCATTCATTCCCTTTGGCCTATGAGTGGAGTTTTAATTATCTCTAGGAAAGTTTCATAGGCGTCATTTGATCGAAATCAAAAGACTCCAAAAATTCCATCCACATGGAGTTTCTTCATGTATTCTTTCCAATATAATTTAAATGGTGATGTCACTTCCTAAGTGATCTTTTAATCAATTGTCTTTCGACATTTTTTAGCACTAATTTTATGGATGTGATTTATCCAACTAGATATGTAAATCTGTAAGATCTCACCCTTTAAGGTAAAGATCCCTGTGATTGCAGTGCTAGTCCCTGGATCGAATTGCTAGCAGCCACAGTTTAAGATGAAGTACACAGATACAAAGTTCATTATTACATCGAAATTCCAGGAGTTACAACTAACTTAGCCCAAGGCTAACACATAAAGAGTTCTTATTACAAGCATATAAATAAAGTCTTCATCTTCATGTGCCACAGGAAAACATGTTTAGTGTAGACTCATAACCCTACTCACCATCAGAGTAACCTGCAACATAATAAGTTACAGCCACAAGGGGTCAATATAGTTGGAATTGTATTGTCAAGTGATACCATAGTTAAATAATAGAGACTAACATCTACATTAATTTGGCTAAGTGTGGATCAGGCTGGCTTTGCACAAAATAAGTTTTATCCTACTAGTTTGAAAAATACTAAGTTTTGTCTTTGTAAAACACCAAGGAACCACCAATAGACATTGGTGAACCTCTACCCTTGTTCACCCACAAATTTTTAACTTAGAGAAATTGGGATGAGGAGATTCTTGACCATTTCAATGTCTTTGATGCTCAAAATGTCTATGATGGGGACACGGCTAAGTACTTAGGTTTTACCCTCTCGAGAGGTGGTGCACTTTCCCCACAACACTCGACATAATTGAGACGAGACTTTTCAGAAGCAATCCCCCAGACCACCATGGACGTGTTCCATCCTATCAACTCTACCACCATCTGTCCATCTGGCTGAGTTCTTGCAACTTAGTTGGTCAAGGCAAGCCCATATGCCATGTGGTTGCACTGGAATCTTCTCAACACAAAACATCTCAAATCTCTTTGTTCCTGGGTGGCCATCCACAAGTGTGATACACAGGGTAAACCATAGAAATGGTCCATGTGTAACCACTCAACACAAACCATACAAGTCCCATTCCACCCAGGTGTTTCATTAATAAGTTGTTTCTTAGTCAAAAACACATAGGCATAATCTTTCCATAATATCATAACATGAATTTTCCACCCACTATTTCTAATAGCAAGTCTAAGCATTCTAGTATGCAATGGCTCCTAGCTTAGGAAAAATCCTACCAATATATAATCTATAGGATCTACCATAGCATAGCAATATACTTGAAAAATTATCATGCAAATCCTACTACAAAAATCACTAGTGCAATAGGTAAAATAAAAGGACATAAGATGAAATATCACTTGCCTTGGTAGCTAGGGGAATAGGTACAATCCTCACAATCACACACTTCACAATCCACAAAATCTACACAACAAAAATCAAACAAAATATATACAAATCAATATAACACTCAAAAATAATATGAATGCATGCAAAATGCAATAAGATGATTTGCCACACTTTTAAAACCAAACTCTATAGTACTGAAGATAAAGTAAATATTCTAAAGTCTAAATATCACAAAAACCACTTTAAAATAATTTACTAAATAATTTTTATAGCCAAAATAGCCCTATAAATGTCTCTGCATAAAAATCTAATTTTTCAGAAACAAATGACGAAATTAAGGCTATATCATTAAAGTACACATTTTTCTTAATCCATAGACACCTAATTTGTAATTTTCTGAATTACAGATCAAAAGTTATGAATTTTACAAGTTAAATCATCTAATAGATCAAATCTGGATTTTTAAATCAAAACCCTAGACACGCGGCGCTTCCTGATTGGCCCGTACCGGTTCGCGCGGATCACGCTCGCGAGCCACTGGAACTAAGTGAGATCCTACGGTCCAGATCTGCCCATACCCTTTCGCCTAAACTTCTAATCGTAGCCACTGGATCTAAATCTAATGGATCTAAACGCACTGGCCACAGATGGGTGGCGCAAATGGCGAGCGCCGCGGTGGCGCGTCTGGCGATGGCGCTCCAGCGAGGCCAGGGGTAAGATAGGGGTCACAGGGGACATACCAAATCTCTGTGATGACGTGAAGGCAGTGGTGGTCACGGACGAGGGTGGGGTGCACGAACACGGCGAGGATTCCTTGTCGGAGTTGTGGTGAACGTCAGGTGCTCGCAGTTGTCGACGGAGGCGAGGCTCTGGTGCAAAATAGAACAAATGGCGAGTGTCAGGAGAAGCGCAAAGCGATGGCGAACAAGATCGTGTGAACCAGAGGCAAGGGGGTCAAGGCTCACCGCTATAGTTCACCGGAGTTCGTCGGGCAGCCGAGGTGTGAGTAGGAATTCGTGTAGCCTGGCGGTGCTCCGGTGGTGCTGAGTGGGGGGAAATGGAGCGGAGGCCATGGGGTTTAAGTAGCAGGGCGAGGGGGAGGGAATTACGCCTGCAATCAATTGATTTGATTCGAATTGAATCGGAGGAAACGGCCTCGGCGGAGCTGGTCGCGCGTGTTGATTGAGGACGAAGGGGTGAGGTGGCAGTGGTGGCCATCTGTCAGCGAGTGGGTGCGGCCGTGCACGGTGAGAAACAGAGGGGAGAGGGGGAAATCCCGGGTGGGCTAGGTGGGCTGGGACGTGCTAGTTAGGCTGGCAGTTCTCTTTTTTCCTCAAAGCTTTTTTTTCTGTTTTGATTTTCTAAATATGATTTGAATGATCAAATCAACTCCAAATCATTTCAAATTTTCACCACGTTTTTGTGGGATTATCCTAGTATATAAAAGTGTCCTAAACACAACAAACCACTCCAAAACCACTTGGGGGTATAAAAACAAAAGTAAAATGCATGCCCCATACATGCAAATAAGAGGGGTTTAAAATTAGGGTTTGCTAGGTTTCTGAAGTTTGAAAATTTGTGCAATGCTCACATATGCTATGATGATATGAATGCCATGAGAATAATTTGGTTTAATGAAAATTGGGATGTTACAAAATCATCCATCTTTTATGGATTATGGCAATATTTGAACAACCCTTTTGTTCTCACAATACCTGATAGAACAAATCTTGAAGGCAAGCTTTGATATTAACGAGCAACACAACAACCCTTTATTTGTTCTAGATGAACATCATCACATATTCTTTTGCTAGTTACTTAGGCCATTGTAGTTCATGAATTGTTTTTTTGTATGACGATTCACACCAACAAATTCAGTATCCAATACTCAAGAACTACATTGTTTAACAATTAAAGAATACAGCCATAACATGTATATCCTCTATATACCTAAGCTGAACAATTCTAGTCTTTTATTTTCTGCCAAATATTTATTAGATTTCTCTTTTAGTATTTCTATATCCTTTCAAAAGAATCTATCAACATCAACAGTGGCGCCATACTCATGACACATAGTCCAAAGCGTGTATAGTTAAATACCAACGTCTTTGGACTTGCACTTTGAAGTAGATCACCATTATCAAATGCTTGGTTTTCTTTCAGATTCCATTATTTAGTAATCTTTTAGTGTAGTAAACATTTTATCTACATCTAATATTCATCCTTATCATGAAACTATTCATGATCAAGCTACTTTAGATTATAACGGAGAATTGTGAGTATAATGTTGCTCTCCAAAGCCTTTTGGAGGATTAGGACGACCAGCGTCTCCAACCTTTTGCAAATTCTCGTCAAATATGAGAACATGACTTTTGCCATATTATACTCTATCATGTTGCAACCAAAACTTTGTTTCAGATATCACAATATCTTTCACACATGATGGTTTCTGAAACAATTCTTTCAGCTCCCCGATAACCTTGATATTAAAACAATCTTTTGAATATCAAGAATCATGGAGACAAACATGATACTTATATACTAACACTCGAATTGTTACTCTTGATTTAATACTATTTATTAAACTTCACGAAGTAACCGGAACTTACTGAAAGTTTGTAAATACGAATTTTAAACTTTAGATTAACACTTCAAAACAATATGATACCAGTTCATAAATTAACTAACCAGAATTCTGTAGTTCTATTATCTCAATTATAACTAAGCGCAAGGTGGTAAACGGATGCCAATGACTATAACAACTATGCAAATTCACTTTGATTTAATTTATGATAAATAGTGTTCAACTTTTAATCATATTATTGTTGAACTCCCACTCAAAACAATATCCCTCACATTGTTTTAGTGATCACATGAACCAAATCCACTACACCAAGTCCGATCATCACGAGACATGATGTAGTTTCAAAGGCGAACAATCATCATGTTCATCATATCATCTATATGACTCATGCTTTCCCTTTCGGTATTCCGTGTTCTGAGACCATGTTTGTACATGCTAGGCTCGTCAAGATCAAACCTTAGTTTCCGCATGAGAAAATCTGGCTTGCTCCCGTTGTATACACTCGCAGAATCTAACACACCGGATCTCACGTGGTGCTTTGAAACAACGAGTCTTGGCAACGGTGCCTACTAAGGATGAACACTTTATAACTTGATATTTTGCGAGAGGGATCATCTTATAATGCTACCGTCGTGAACTAAGCAATACAATATGCATAAAAGGATTAACATCACATGTAATTCAAAATATGTGATATGATATGGCCTTTCTTCTTGTGCCTTCGATCTCCATCTTCAAGCACAAACATGATCTCCATCATCACCGGCGTGGCGTCAAGGTCAATGGCACCGCTCCATGGTTGTCGTCCACCAGCATCAACTATTACAACTACTTTGAATAATAGACACGCAAGTCTTAACAAAATTAAAAAACAACCATAAGGCTCCTGTCGGTTCTCGACTTACAATAAGGATCATTGCAAAACAAAGTTAGACTCCTCTAATTTTCTTTGCATGTTTTACATGGTTTGGGGCTTTCGATAAGTACTGTTCTACCTTACGAACAAGAACCACAACATTGATACTAGCATTGTCAGTCACCCATTGTAAATTGAATCTTCACTATGTTGGGAGAAACAGGCACCCGCAAAGCCACTTATGCAATACAAGTTGCATGTCGAGCGTGGAGCAAGTCTCATGAACGATGTCATGTAAGGTTAGCCCGGGCCGCTTCATCCCACCATCCCGCAAGATGCAAAGTACACAAGAATCAATGACAACAAAAGCATCAACGCCCACAATGACCATTGTGTTCTGCTCGTGCAACAGATCTACTCATAGACACAACTCTGATACCACTGTAGGGGTTTGTAGAATGGAAAACAAAAAAATTCTACCGCATGAACACACACAAGCCAAGATCTATCTAATAGATTGTAGCAACGAGTCGATTAGAGTACTCACCCTCGAAGATTTCAAAGCGGTTAACGAGAGCAGATTCTCGTGGGTGATGTAGTCGTACACTTGCCGATCTCAAGATCGCGTAGACGATCCTTCCGGCGCTGCGTTCCGACAGCGCTTCCGCAGTCGTTCACACGTTCGATACTCGACGAAGACCTTCCTCTTCCTTGTTCCAGCAGGCAGCGGAGGTTGTAGTTCTCTCCTCGTGATTCCGGCAGCACGAGGGTGTGGTTTCGGAAGTAGAGGTAAGATCCCGCAGGGCTTCGCCTAAGCCGGAGCAGGTTATGGTGGAGAAATAGGGTTTCCCCAGCGATCAAGGGTTTATAAGCCAGAGAGGACGAGGTGGAGCCGGTGGCGACTAGGGTGGCGATGGCGATCCAGCGGCGGCATGGCGGTGGCGGCGCGGCTGGCGGCGGAGGCGACGGCAGTAGCAGGCGGCGGCTGCTTGGAGGGGTGGTGCTTGTTGTGTTCTTGGGGGGCACCCATGCTCCCCTCTATTTATTAGAGGGAGGGGAAGCTTGGGAGATGGGAGTTTGAATCCTTCCCCAACTACCTCTCCTACTAGGCGCATGGTGGCGTGAGAGAAGGATTCTCTCCTTCCTCCACCAGGAAACATTGTCCCAATTTCAATTTTCAAACTTGCCTTTTGACTTCAATTTCGGAGTTTAATTTCTTTATTTCAAACGCCCAGCCAAGTGACCTAGGGCATGACTCAATCATTCCACTTAGTCATGAAACATTCATGTACCCTTCCCTTTCTAGTCCGGTGAACCTTCTAGATCATTCCGGTGAAAACACCGGAATTATTCCCAAACTCCGGAATTGGACTTTCTTATATGAATCTTATTCTCCGGACCATTTCGGATCTCCTCGTGATTTCCCATATCCCATCCGAGACTCTGAACAACATTCAGTCTACCTACTTACATTCCATATCTACTACTCCCTCCGTTTCAGGGCTTAAGGCGTCCTTGTTTTGCGTGTTTTTTCTTTGACCAAGAATTACTCTAAATATGTAAAGAGTTTTGGTATAAAACTAGTATCACCGGAAAGTATTTTTCAATATGAATCCAATGGTACTAATTATGTACAATATAATCAATATTTTGTTGCTCAATTCTTTTGGTCAAACTTTTCTTTGGAAAGCGTGTGTGCCTTAAGCCTTGAAACGGAGGTAGTAAACAACATCGAATCCTTAAGTGTGTCTCCCTACGGTTCGTGAATTATGTAGACATGATCAAGACTCTTCTCCGATCAATAATCAATAAAGGAATCTGGAAATTCATATGGCTCCCACATATTTCTACGATTACTTCATGATCAAATGAACCATTTACATATGATACCAAATTCCCTTTGTCTCGTGATACTTTACTTATCCGAGGTTTGATCGTAGGTATCTCTGCATACCTAGTTCAACCTTGTTACCGATAAGTACTCTTTTCTCGTTCCCGTGATATGTGATCCCTTGTGATCCAGTCACATGCTTGCAAGCTAATTGGATGACATTCCACCGAGAGGGCCCAGAGTATATCTATCTGTCATATGGATGGACAAATCCCACTCTTGATCCATGTGCTTCAACACATACTTTCCGAAAACTCAATGCCACCTTTATAGCCACCCAGTTAGGAAGTGGTGTTTGATGTCATCAAAGCATCCTTTCGGTGATGGTGATTAACATGATCTCATGGTCAAAGGAATTTAGGTTACTATGTATTTGAAAGCTTATAGCAAGTGAACTATTTGAATGACTTGATCTTATGCTACGCTTAACTACAGGAGTATGTCCATCGCATCATTATTCTAATGATATGACCTTGTTGTTAATAACATCTCAATGTTCATGATCAGGAAACCATGATCATATATTAACCAACAAGCTAGTTTAACAAGAGGCTTTACTAGGGACTCTTACATGTTTACAAATCACACAAGTATTAATGTTTCCGGTTAATAAAATTATAGCATGGTATGTAAACATTTATCATAAGTACGAAGATATGATAATAATCACTTTATTATTGCCTCTTGGGCATATCTCCAATAGAGGGATGGATGGTGGATTGGATGAACAATGGCGTGGATCTCCTTCGGTGGTGTTGTGATGAAATCTGAGAATGGCGGCTCTCTAGGCGGCGGCTGGAGCCTCAAAATATTTAGGCGTCTTCACAAAGGTTCTAGGGTTTGATGAGACGAAGCCGTCGGCACCGCGTACGGGCGGGCCGTATGGGAGGGCTATGCCCGGGCCTTAGGTCGTTACGCATACTGACGCTAGGAATTTTGTAATGCCCCGAAAAATATTCCAAAATAAAATTGTGTGTTATTTTTTATTTTGTATTATCATGACATCATGAATATTTTCGCTGTCAAATATTTTAACCATAAGCCTATTTTATTTTCCAATTAGTCTACTCCTTTAATTTCAAATAGAAACCCCGGTATTTTGGGATATTTTATTTATCTAAAAACTATTTACAAAAGTCTTTTAAAAATAAAACAAATAACAATAAAAGAGTTTTTAGGGGAGGCAGCCGGCCGGGCCAAATGGCCCAGCTAACCACCTACGACCCCGTATCCTAACCCTAAACGTATCTGGAACCACATCCCGCCGCCGCTGCAAGCTACACACACCACGCACACACACACACCACTAGTCCTTCACTGGACACACAACACCTAGGCACGCATACACCCTGTCACGTACACGCACACACGCACGCAACTCAACGCACACCACGCACACATGAACCACACGCACGCACAAGGTCGCATGACCCGATGGATCCCCGCACATGGTACCCTTCCTCGCATCCTCGGTCAACCACAATCCCGCTCGCCTCCATCGTCCCATATCCCTGCCGCCATCGCGTCTTCACTCCAGACATGTGCCACCACCTCTGGCCGCCCGCCGCTCCTCCTCGGCAGCCTTCCCTGCAAGCCGCCGCCTCCCTAGCCACAGCTCGTGCGATCCCCTCGTCGGCCTCTATCCCGCTCCGTCTCCACCTCGAACCGCCGTGGCCACCCCTTCTGCAGCGACGTCCGCCCTCAGCCTTCCTCGCGCCGCAGCGCTGGCCGAGCCTCCCGTGCCTGTGCCCTTCTTTGCCGCCAGCAGCCGCCATCATGGCCACCTTCCGAAGCCCATGTCTGCTTGGGTTCTACGGCCTCACAGCGCCCTCCTGCCTCCTAGCTCCCCGTGGTGAAGAGATATTTGTCTGGCCCTGTTCTTTTTGGATTCCGGTGACCTATGTGTGACCTCGATCTGTGATCTTGTGAAGTGATGTTGATGTGCTACTAGGTGTGAGGTGTTCGATGGCTAAGGATGAAGTTCTCCAACATGGACTTGGCACCCCGGAGAACATCGACAGGAAAACATCAGGGACTTCTTCCTGGAATCTTAAGAAGCACCGAAGGAAAATCGAAGAGCCCAAATCCTGGGTCCGAAGATCCGAAGACCGAACCTCGACATCGGCTTCGTGTTCTCCTTCACGGACGCCAAGGCCCGAACCCCTCCGGAACCCAAGATCTTCCGAACCCAAATGTGTGACCCCTTTCCGATTCCCTATTTTGATAAATATAATATAACTTGTTGCACATTAAATCATTCATACTCGCATACATATTTATTAGTTTGGGGGACTTTGTCGAATCACCTAATAATTAAACATGGAGATTAAACGCGGGATATTTATGTCATATTCTGGACTCCAATTAATATTGTGTAGCGAACCGATGCCATGTTATGCCTTTTTAACTTAACATTTAATATGCGGGGTAGTTAAATAACTTGAACCTAATAATAAATGTCGGGATCCCAATTCCGCTTAATATTTCTAAGTGGGACCGCATATTACCATGCCATGCATCATATCATAAACATGCCGGATCTTCCGCCATATTATTAAATATTGCATCCGGTGTTTCTCTATAGTTCTTTGCTTCTTCCCCGATTAGGACGATGAGTTGATGCGAGGTGCGACAAGCCTTCGGTTTCCCAACTTTGTCTCACAGGCGAGCATTCTCCCCTTCTACCTATTTTGCATTTATAGTATTTACTTCCTTGATTTGATCTATTGCTATCCTTATTGTCGATGCTATAGTATCGTTCCTTTATTTATCGGTTCCACCATATGGCCTTGGTTATCCTATTGCCTTGTTTAAGTAGCTAGTCTATACTTGTCAGTCGTAGGCATGCTTAGTTTTGCTCTCATATAGGTGGAACATGATACTCTGATATGGTTGGCGATAAGATAATTAATCTGATGTTGTTGGTTATGATTTCACCTAATGATAAGGCCTCGGCAGGGACCACCTTTGGGAACTGCTTGAGCCGACCTAGGACCTGTTTGTTCTACGATACCAGTTCTGAGTTGATCGCGCTAACCAAACGTGGGGCCTCTAGGACACCCCCCCCCACACACACACACACACTAAACTATCGGCGCTATTCGATATGTCTTTGGACTTGATATTTTGGTGGACTGCCATGGCTTGCATACATAAACCGCGTGTACATGGTGGCGGTACCCACGGTGTGTACAAATTATGTTGGAATTATGCCCTAGAGGCAATAATAAAGATGTTATTGTTATAATTCTTGTTCATGATAAAGTTTATATTCCATGCTAGAATTGTATTAAGCGGAAACTTTGATACTTGTGTGGTTTATGAACAACACCGTGTCCCTAGTACGCCTCTATGGACTAGCTCATTGATTAATGATGGTTAAGGTTTCCTAACCATAGACATGAGCTGTCGATTAATAATGAGATCATGTCATTGGGAGATATATGATAGACAGACCCAAATCAAGTAGAGCAATTAGATCGTGTCATCGTGTTCATCTTTGTGAAGCTTTTTCTATGTCAAATATTGTATTCCTTAGACCATGACATAATGCAACTCCCTGGTATCGGAAGAAAGCTTTGAGGTCATCAAACATCATCCTATGAGAGGGTGATCATAAAGGTGTCTCTCGGGTGATCGGAAAGTACTTGTTGGGTTATATGTATCGAGATGGGATTTGTCCCTCCCAAGTTGGAGAGATATACTTCGGGCCCACTCGGTAATCGATATCAACACCTCTTGCAAGCACGTGGTTAAGGAGTTAATCACAAAGTGATATCGGATTACGGAACGAGTAAAGTACTTGCTGTGAACGAGATTGAACTAGGTATGGCGACACCAACGATCGAATCTCGGGCAAGTAAAATATCGCGTGACGAAGGGAATATAAATATGGGATTAATTGAATCCTGGCATCGTGGTTCATCCGATATGATCATCGATGAATATGTGGGAGTCAATATGGGTTTCCAGATCCCGCTGTTGATTATTGATAGAAGATCATGTCTGCATATTCTCGAACCCGTAGGGTCACACACTTAACGTGCCTCGACGCTAGGATAGAATGGATAAATGGTTTATGAGTTTTTGTTCGGAGTCTCAGATGGGATCCAGGACATCATGAGAGGTTCCGGAATGGTCCGGAGAATAAGATTCATATAAAGGAAAGCAGTTTTTGGATTTCGGAATTGTTTCGGAATGTTTGGTATTGTACCGGAAGGTTCTAGAAGCTTCCGGAGTGGGACCAACGTGGCCCCACTTGTCGGAGGGGGCGTGGGACTACGAGGGAGTGCCCTGGTAGCATTGGGCCAGGGGCACAAGGCCCCATAGGCCCATCCGGCCAAAACCCTAGGGTGGCCTTCTAGAAGGGAGGGGGAAGACTTGCCCCCCACTCCACCCTTGTGGCTGCCGGCCTAGGGCTTGGAGGAGGGGCAAGGGGGCCGTCCAGCCCTCTATATAAATAGGGAAGGGGCGCAACCTCCTCCTACCCCTCCTTGAACCCTAGCCACCTACCTGCTGCCCTCCAGATCTCTCTCTCTCTCTCCCGACTGCGTGTAGGAGAAGCCCTGCTGCAGAAACTTTCCACCTTTGCACCACGCCGCCGTGTTGTAGATCCAATCTATATATCCTCCCCACTTGCTGGACCGAGGAAGGAGGAGACGTTGCGGTGCCGTACGTGTGCATCTCTCGGAGGCGTCGCCACTTGCAGCGTTGGATCGGATCGGATCGTGAGGAGGAGAAGGCTAGTATGACTACATCAACCACGTTCTGTTGAATGTTCCGCTGGGCGATTTCTTCAAGGGTATAAAGATTTCATCTATCCCTCTCATTGATTGCATCTCCTAGATTAGATCTTGCCTTTCCCTGTTCGCATCCGTAGAAAATACTTTGATTTACTATGCTGCAAAACCCTTTAGTGGTATGAGAGCTAGATCTATGCGTAGATGTGTTTCACGAGTAGAACGCAACATGCTTATTGCGGGCGTTGATGTTTTCTGTTGCAAGCCTCTTGTTGTGTACTTCTTATGACGCGGGATAGTGAGATCGAAGCGGTCCAGGACAACTTTACGCGACCTCGTTCGCGAGACCAGCTCCGCACTTGACGTGTGGCTTGTTCCATACATGCGGCTGGTGGATGCCAGTTTCTCTCACTATAGTTGTCATGGGATTTACACCGGATGTTGGTGTAAGATCCCTCCTTTATAAAGGAAAAAGGATCCCTGTGATTGCAATGCTAGTCCCTGGATCATTGCTAGCATCCACAGTTTAAGATGAAGTACTCAGATACAAAGGTCATTTATTACAGCCATTCCAGAGATAAACATAGTCTTTACAACTCCAAGGCCACAGGCCTAATACAAGAGTTTGAATAAGTAAATAAATAAAAGTCTTCATCTTCATGTGCCACAGGCAAACATGTTGAGTGTAGACTCATGACACCTAATCCTCATCAGAGTAACCTGCAACATCACAAGTTACAGCCACAGTGGGTCAATACTTTGGAATAGTATTGGCAAGTGATACCTTAGTAAATTTTAAGTGGACTAGATACTATATGCAATTTGGCTAAGTGTAGCTTGGCTTGCTTTGCTCAAAATAGGTTTTCCTATTAGTTGAAATCACTAAGTTTTTCTTTGTCAAAACTTTTCTCAAGGAACCACCAATAGACATTGAGGTCCTTCACCCTTGTTCACCCACAAGTTTTTACTTAGAAATTGGGATGAGGAGATTCTTGATAGCTTCCATGCCTTGATGCTCAAGTTGTCCATTGCCATGGACTTGGCTAATTACTTAGATTTTTTCATCTGCAGAGGTTGTGCACTTTCCCCACCAGACTTGGTTTCCCAAGACAGGACCTTTCAGAAGCCTTCCCTTAGACCAAATGGACGCGCTCCAACCTATCAATCCTACTACCACCAACTGTCCAAATGGCTAAGTTCTAGCAACTTATGTGATCCAGGCAGAGCCCATATTGCCAAGTGGCTTCACTAGAAGCTTCTTAACACTTGGCCTCTAAAATCTCTTTGTACCTGGGTGGCTTACCACAAGTGAGATACACAAGGTAACCATAGAAATGGGCCTTGTGTAACCACTCAACATAATCCAAACCTTCCTTTCCACCCAGGTGTTTCACTAACTTAGTTGTTTTATTAGGCAAAACACAAGTCCAAAGGACTTAGAAATATTTTCATCATAGCATGTATATATTTCACCAACCCTTGGTTGCTACTAGCTAGGCTAAGCATGGCATAGATAGTAACTTAACTTAGAAATTCCCTAGCATTTCTACAACTACTAGGATTTCCCAACATGGCATATAAGCAAAATATAGCATGCAAGTCTAACAAAATATTTCTAATGCTTAGTAGAAAACATAGGAATGATAATATTCATGAAGTACCACGATTGGTCGCCGGAGTAGGTTCTGTCTGTGGCGGCGCAAGGGCGAATACTGGCAGCCTGGTGGCGAGAAGAGTGTGCAGTGTAGGGGGAAATGACCGCGAGGGGGAGAGGTTTATGTAGCCGGAGATGGGCGTGGAGTTACTCGCGGAATCAATGAGAATCAACGCGGCAGTGACTGCGGCGAGTAACGGCGTCGTGAGCGTCGGAGGCGCGCGTGATTGACGAAGACGACGACGTGGTCACGGGTCCACTTGTCAGCGAATAGAACAGAGAGGAGGTGGGGTTCTAGCGTCAGTGACTCAGTGGGTGCGTCTGCGAGTGAAAGAGAGAGAGGGGACCCGGGTGGGCTAAATGGGCTGCTTTAGTTGGGCTAGATTAGCAGCGCCAGCCTTTTTCCTTTTCTTTATTCCTTTTCTATTTCTGTTTTGATTTTCTGGAATGATTTTCAAATGATTTCAAAAGCTTTTGAATTCAAACTTTTTTCCAGGATTTTGTAGGGTGCAACATTCACACTTCTGGGCATAAAATCAAGTGGTCACTTTGTATTAGCCTGGTCCTTTTGTTCAAACAAAATAAGCAGTGCTATAGCACAAGATTTGAATAAGTTTTGGAAATGGTTTCTGATTCATATTTATTTTGTAAAATTTCACCAAACTTCAACAATCAAGCACAATAACAAGAGAGCAAGGAAGGTTTGGTTTAAAACAATTAACTCTTCAATTGAGAGTGGCTTTAGACTAATAGCTGTTCACATAAAATAATGAGCTCATATGCTCCTGTTTTGAAGTGTTTTGTTTGAAATGAAAAACATATGATCATGGATGCATGGATGATATGCATAAGTTTGAAACATGATTTTAGGGATGTTACAAATCTAACCCCCTTAAGGTGAATCTCGCCCTCGAGATTCGGATTGGCTAGCAAATAGGTGAGGGTGGTCTTTCCGAAGATCATCTTCTCTTTCCCATGTTGCTTCCTCTTCGGAATGATGATTCCACTGCACTTTGCAGAACTTGATAGTCTTAGTCCTTGTGACTCTTTCTGTAGTCTCAAGAATCTTGATAGGTTTCTCTTCATAGGTGAGATCACTTTCCAACTGAACCTCTTCCAAAGGTATTGTATCCTTCAAGGAAGTTTCTTCCATTTCTGGATGACATTTCTTAAGTTGACTCACATGAAACACATTATGGATAGCTGACAGAGATTCTGGCAGTTCAATTTCATAGGCAACTTCTCCTTTGCGACTCAGAATCTTGAATGGCCCAACATATCTTGGTGCCAATTTTACTTTGACTCCAAACCTCTTCACTCCACGAAGTGGTGACACTCTAAGATAAGCTCTATCACCAACTTCGTAGGTGACTTCTCTACGCTTAGGATCTGCGTAGCTTTTCTGTCGGGACTGTGCTATCTTCAATCTGTCCTTAACCAACTTGACCTTCTCTTCGGCTTCTTTGATAAGATCTGGTCCGAATAAACTTCTTTCTCCCACACCATTCCATAACAATGGGGTGGTACACTTTCTTCCGTAGAGAAACTCAAATGGTGCCATCTCAATACTGGCTTGATAGCTGTTGTTATAAGAAAATTCTGCGTAAGGCAGACTTTCATCCCAACTGGCTCCATAGTCTAGGGCACATGCCCTCAACATGTCTTCAAGAATCTGATTAGTCCTTTCTGTTTGCCCATCAGTTTGAGGATGAAAAGCAGTACTGAATTCCAACCTCGTTCCCAATGACTCATGCAGCTGTCTCCAAAAATGGGAAGTGAATTGAGTTCCCCTATCAGACACAATACTCTTGGGCACTCCATGTAGACATACAATTCTACTCATGTAGATTCTGGCTAACTTAGCACTTGTATAGGTTGTCTTCACGGGTATGAAATGAGCTACTTTAGTTAGGCGATCCACTACTACCCAAATAGAATCGTATCCTGACCGGGTCCTTGGTAATCCGGTAATGAAATCCATACCAATCTTGTCCCACTTCCAATCAGGAATAGGTAGTGGTTGAAGCAAACCTGCTGGTTTCTGATGTTCCGCTTTCACTCTACTACACACATCACACAAAGCAATATGTTCGGCGATGTCCTTCTTGAGATTATTCCACCAAAATCTTTCTTTCATGTCCATGTACATTTTGGTGTTACCCGGATGAATGGAATACGGAGAGTTGTGCGCTTCTTGCAAAATCAGTTTTCGCAGCTCCGGGTCTTGTGGAACACAGATACGTTTCCCATGCCATAATGTACCCTATTCGTCTTCATGGAACCCTTTGGCTTTTCCTTTGCCAATCTTTTCTTTAATCTCTTCAATTTCCTTATCAATCTTCTGGGCTTCTTTGATCTTGTCCAACAAAGTGGGTTGAACATCCAAAGTCATGAGATGTCCTTCAGGTACAATCTCCAATCTGAGTTTTCTAAATTGGGTACACAGATCATCTAGCAATTCTCCTTTGGTAAGGCCATTCACGAAAACCTTACGACTTAGCGCATCTGCTACAACATTTGCTTTACCGGGGTGATATTGCAAACTTAAGTCATAGTCCTTGATAAGTTCTAACCATCTTCTTTGTCTCATATTAATTTCCTTCTAGGTGAAGATATACTTCAAACTCTTGTGATCTGTAAACACTTCACAACGCTTTCCCAAAAGATAGTGTCTCCATGTTTTGAGTGCATGGACAACAGAGGCTAACTCTAAATCATGAGTAGGATAGTTCACTTCATGAGTTTTGAGTTGTCTCGAGGCATAAGCCACAACTTTACCGTCTTGCATAAGTACTGCACCCAAACCCTGATGAGATGCATCACAATATACTTGGAAATCTTTTTCCAAATCTGGCAGACACAAGACTGGTGCTGTCACAAGTCTCTTCTTCAATTCCTGAAAGCTGAGTTCACATCCTTCAGACCAAGCAAACTTCTTGTCTTTCTTTAGCAATTCCGTCATAGGCTTAGCTACCTTCGAGAAATTTTCAATGAACCTTCTGTAGTAACCTGCTAAGCCAAGGAAACTACGAACTTCCTTTACTGACTTGGGAGATTCCCATTCAGTCACAGCTGAAACTTTAGCGGGATCAACTGCTACACCATCTTTTGTCATAACATGACCAAGAAATCCAAATTCATTCAACCAAAATTCACACTTGCTGAATTTTGCATAAAGTTTATGCTCTCTTAACTTCTCAAGTATCAAACGCAAATGTCCTTCATGCTCTTGTTTGCTCTTGGAGTAGACTAGAATGTCATCGATGAAGACGACAACAAACTTGTCAAGGAATTCCATGAACACCTTGTTCATCATATTCATGAAGTATGCTGGAGCATTGGTCAACCCAAAAGGCATTACGGTTTACTCATACAACCCATACCTTGTAGTGAACGTTGTCTTAGGTATGTCGTTTTCTCTTATCTTGAGTTGAAATTAACCTGACCGGAGGTCAATCTTTGAGAACACACAAGCTCCTTCTAGCTGATCAAACAAGTCATTGATTCTAGGCAAAGGGTATTTGTTCTTGATAGTTACCTCGTTGAGTGAACGGTAATCTATGCATAACCTTTGACTTCTATCTTTCTTCTCCACGAACAAAACTGGGGCTCCCCAAGATGAAGAACTTGGTTGAATAAATCCTTTCTGCAACTGTTCTCCAAGTTGTTTCTTGAGTTCTTTCAGTTCATCCACTGACAATTTATATGGTCTCTTTGCTATTGGTCCAGACCCTGGTACCAAATCTATAAGAAACTCCACATCTCTATCTGGTGGCATTCCCGGCAATTCTTCCGGAAACACATCCGGATACTCACTTACAATTGGCACACTGTCCATGCTAACCCCCTTAAGAGAATTTAGCCTACTTCCTTTTGATTCAAAGTTGGACTTGAATTTAATCCGTTTTCTTTCCGGGGTTGTGAGTGCAACAGTACGATTAGCACAATCTAGTACTCCTTCATACTTAGCCATCCAATCCATACCCAATATTACGTCCAGTCCTTGAGAATCTAGGATTATCAGACTCACTGGAAATTTATGCTTTCCAAATTCTATTACTAGATCCCGGCATCCAAGACTTACTATCATATCTCCTCCTAGAGAACTAACTTTTATTGGACACCCAATGTTTTCAGTTGGAAACCCATTTCTATCAACAAATGCTTTTGATATGAATGAATGCGATGCTCTAGTATCAAAAAGAACAAATGCTAGAATAGAATTGAGTCTGAACTTACCAGCAACAGCATCAGGCTCCTCATAGACCTCCTCCACACTGATGTGGTTCACCTGTCCCTTCTGGAAAGGGTTGGGCTTGTTGGGTCCTTCAACTTTCTTTTCTGGGCATTCATTTGCATAATGCCCCATCTTCTTGCACTTGAAGCATTCAACCTGACTTATGTCTTTCTTGACAGGCTGGCTTCCACTTCCACTTCCATTACCACTGTGGTGGCTCTTGTATCCACCCTTGTGATTCTTGTACTTGTCATTGTCATGACTACGGTGATGCTTGTTGTCATGACGGTTGTGGTTGTGGTGCTTGTTGAATTTCCCATGCTTGTGGGATCCTGAGCTTCCACTGTCATCATAATGGGAACGTTTGTGTGACGATCCCGAGCTGTGCTTGTCTGAGTGCTTTCTCTTTCTGCTTTCAACTTGCTTCATTTTGTTCTCCAAAATAGCAGCCTTGTCACAGAGAGACTGATAAGTGGGAACATATGCCACAGCCAACTGCAGGTTCAGCTCATCATTCAAGCCTTCCAGAAATTTTTCCTTTCTCTTGGCATCGGTGTCAACTTCAACCGGTGCATAACGCGCCAGATTGTTGAACTCCTCAATATATTCAGCCACGCTGCAGTGGCGCTGCTTCAGATTATGGAAATCTTTCTTTTTCAGACTCATCACTCCAGATGAGATATGAGCAGTACGAAAGCCATCCTCAAAGATATCCCATGTCACTTCATCTATGGGAGTGGTGATCTAGAAGTTATCCCACCAAGTTGCGGCTGGTCCCTCTAGCAAATGTGCTGCAAATCTGACTTTTTCTGCATTAGTACAGCCCACGGTTACTAGGTCCTTGTTCACAGAACATAGCCAATCATTGGCCACCATGGGGTCAGTCGTCCCTGAGAACTTTGCTGGCCTCAATCTCAAGAACCTAGTAAGCATATCAAAACCCGGTGGGTTGTTGTTGTTGTTATTGTTGTTGTTTTGGTTCTGGATGAACGTCGTCATCATCTGCATCAGCTGAGTTTGAGCGGTCATCATTTGCTGCATTTCTGGAGTGATGTTGTTGTTGTTGGGGTTGGGGTTTGCACAACGGGGAGGCATCTGTGGTTTGTTCAATAGAGATAAGAATGAGATACCCATAGATGCTTTCATGCACATTACATCACATAAGCAAACACAAAGCATGCAACACAAAGATAAAGGTTCGACAACAAAATAACAAGTTCGTAAAGTAAAACACACACAAATAACAAGCCATCCACATGTCAGATGGTCAATAACAAGTTCTCAAGCAAAAAGTATGGTAATAAAAGATAAATGAGTAGTCAAATCTACTCCTCGGCATCAATCTCCTCCTCGACAAAGGTAAGACCTGCGTTCTCCATAGCGGTCTTGCATTCCTCGACACTAGTGGTCAAGGTCTCTATCTTGGCTTTGAGAGCCCTCTTCTGGGAACGAAGCCTCTCAATCACCGTCTGCTGCTCGAGCTCGAAGTCCTTGGACTGCAGTTCTTCAGTCATATACCGGATCTTCTTGTTCCTATCCTGGACATGCTTCTCCTGACTCTTGAACTTCCTGTCCTGGCTCTCGAACTTCGCCTCCATTTCCTTGACTATCTCGTCTTGCTCCGCGAAGAGCTTGTCCTTCTCGCGAAGTTGCACCTAGAGTTCGTCATTGTTGAGCATGACGTTGGTCCTGTCAGTGTCCACGTGCCTAATGAGAGACTCTAAGTCCTGGAGGTACAGACGAATCGGCTCTGTTGTGTCCCTCGAATCGTCCTCGAAGTCGATGGACTCTCCATCCTCATCACGTCTACCGAAGACGTGGAAGTGAGTACCTCTAACCTGTCGGGAGTGTCTCCCTAGCAGACGTCCTATCAGATCCTGCATAACTACCTCAAGGCCTCTCTCCTTGTCATCGTGCATGAGCTTGAAGACAATGGCCTCCGTGGTAGGCTCAATCTGGCGTTCGGGCTGGTTGACCTTGAAGCCCCAGAGATTCTTCCTCTCAAATTTGGTGAGGAGAAGCACCATGATGGTGGGAAGAGGGAGATTGAGCAAAGTAGTAAGCTCAACGATACGAGGACCAAAGCGAGTAACCTGGAACTCCTCAACAGTGTTGATGGTAACAGTAGGCATCTATTTATAAGATAGAAAAGTTAGAACAACACAATTCAAGCTAAAACAAAAGACAAACATCACATACATATCCTTGGAAAGCAAAACACACAAGTCATGGCATACATGAAACCATTACAACAACCAAGGTTCAATCTTATTTTAAAGCAACATTTGGAAAATAAGGTGATAAGTGGTGGTCCAACTAACGAAGTACGCTTACAATCCTATCTCACTGGACCTGTTGGCTAACACAATGTTTCTAGAAGCAATCAGACTATCATGCTCACATGACTCCATCACTAAGTCTATAATGTCTCCTCTTAAGGTTTGGTTGGTAGCTTCCAACTCTTGGGTATGTTCCTTCTCTTTCTTTAGATCATTTTGGAGGTTGAGCATTCTGCACTTGACTCTATCACCAAGTTCTTTGATGGTCTTCCAAGCTACATCCTTTGCTGATTCAAAGAATGTAGTGTGCACCACTGAATTGGTGAACATGCAGAATCCTTTTTCCTAATGGTTGTCTTCCTTGTTTTTATACAAGTGAAGTTGCACCCACCAGTACTCCACTCCTTCATCCATCACAGGAAAACCCGTGTACACAGTTGCACCTTGTATCTCTAATGCAACCATGAGGTCCTTGAGAGCCTTGGGGAATTCTGTCTCACACTCCAAAGTCATTGTCATGAGTGGTCCTTTCCTTACGGCTTCGTTGATGGAGTTCATCTACAAATAGAGATGAGGAAGAAGATTAGAAAAGTTTACGAGAAGAATAGACAAGTGTAGAAGTTGCTGAAATTTTTTCCTTAGTGGTTTCCATTCCTAGGGTCATAATCCTACAGGCAACACAGTGCTCTGATACCATCTGTAAGATCCCTCCTTTATAAAGGAAAAAGGATCCCTGTGATTGCAATGCTAGTCCCTGGATCATTGCTAGCATCCACAGTTTAAGATGAAGTACTCAGATACAAAGGTCATTTATTACAGCCATTCCAGAGATAAACATAGTCTTTACAACTCCAAAGCCACAGGCCTAATACAAGAGTTTGAATAAGTAAATAAATAAAATTCTTCATCTTCATGTGCCACAGGCAAACATGTTGAGTGTAGACTCATGACACCTAATCCTCATCAGTGTAACCTGCAACATCACAAGTTACAGCCACAGTGGGTCAATACTTTGGAATAGTATTGGCAAGTGATACCTTAGTAAATTTTAAGTGGACTAGATACTATATGCAATTTGGCTAAGTGTAGCTTGGCTTGCTTTGCTCAAAATAGGTTTTTCCTATTAGTTGAAATCACTAAGTTTTTCTTTGTCAAAACTTTTCTCAAGGAACCACCAATAGACATTGAGGTCCTTCACCCTTGTTCACCCACAAGTTTTTACTTAGAAATTGGGATGAGGAGATTCTTGATAGCTTCCATGCCTTGATGCTCAAGTTGTCCATTGCCATGGACTTGGCTAAGTACTTAGATTTTTCCATCTGCAGAGGTTGTGCACTTTCCCCACCAGACTTGGTTTCCCAAGACAGGACCTTTCAGAAGCCTTCCCTTAGACCAAATGGAAGCGCTCCAACCTATCAATCCCACTACCACCAACTGTCCAAATGGCTAAGTTCTAGCAACTTATGTGATCCAGGCAGAGCCCATATTGCCAAGTGGCTGCACTAGAAGCTTCTTAACACTTGGCCTCTAAAATATCTTTGTTCCTGGGTGGCTTACCACAAGTGAGATACACAAGGTAAACCATAGAAATTGGCCTTGTGTAACCACTCAACATAAACCAAACCTTCCTTTCCACCCAGGTGTTTCATTAACTTAGTTGTTTTATTAGGAAAAACACAAGTCCAAAGGACTTAGAAATATTTTCATCATAGCATGTATATATTTCACCAACCCTTGGTTGCTACTAGCTAGGCTAAGCATGGCATAGATAGTAACTTAACTTAGAAATTCCCTAGCATTTCTACAACTACTAGGATTTCCCAACATGGCATATAAGCAAAATATAGCATGCAAGTCTAACAAAATATTTCTAATGCTTAGTAGAAAACATAGGAATGATAATATTCATGAAGTACCACTTGCCTTGGTAGTTGGGAGAGTAGCACTCCTCACAATCATAATCACTAGCACCAAAATCTACACAAAGATTGGTAGCAACAAATTACACACAAAACATATACAATCAAAAATATATGCATGCATGCAAGAATGATATGTGATGATTTTTAAAACTCCACAAAGCAAGTAAACAGTACTGATTCATAAACAAGTTAAAAAACTTGCCAAACAACCAACCTTTATACCCTAAATTATTTCCTAAACATTTCATAAACCCTAATTAGTCCTACACAAGTTTCTGCAAATAAAACCTTTTTAACAGAAGCTAAACATTAAACACATTGCATATTTTGAAAGAGCTTGCTCTCCTGATTCCAACGGTATAAAATTTGTCAAAAACCAACATGGGAATCAAAAGTTACAATCAAAACAAATTTGAACAATAATCAGATTCAAATTCTGTTTTAAATCTAAACTACTGCCACGCGGCGCTGTCCTATTGGCCGGTACCGTTTCGCTCAGGATCACGCTTCCGCGCCGTCGGATCAAGTTAGATCCAACGCGCCAGATCTAAAGAAAACGGTTCGCTCTAGATCTAATCTAGACCCTACGTTACAGATCTAACGGCGGGTTCTGCTCTGACCAAAGAGTGGCTGCGCGAATGGTCGCTGGCGGCGGCGGCGCTTCTGCCGGCGACGCACCGGTGATTCCAGAGGAAGCTAAGGGTCAAGAGGTGGCTTACCAGACTCGCCGAAGCACGACGAAGCTCAAGGTGTTGCTGGCGTGGGCGGGGGCGTGCTGCAGAGGCTGCTGGGGCTCGTCGGAGTTGGAGGCAGCGTCGGGTTTGCTCGGACGGTGACGAAGGCGACGTAACTGGCCACCCTAGCACAAACCGAGGGTATCAGCATGTGCACAACGCTCAGGCGAACCTGACAGGGTCAAGTAGAAGGCATGGGGTGGTCGGATTTTACCTCAATCTCTCGCCGGAGTTGGAGACGGCGTCGGATGCTCACGGTGCTCGTCGAAGTCGAAGCTCTGGATCACAAACAGACAGACAAAGGGGATCAGGAGGTGTGCAAGGAAGTTGCAAAGCGGCTCGTATGAACCAGAGGGGAAGGGGCGCACGGGGTTTACCAGGATTGGTCGCCGGAGTAGGTTCTGTCTGTGGCGGCGCAAGGGCGAATACTGGCAGCCTGGTGGCGAGAAGAGTGTGCAGTGTGGGGGGAAATGACCGCGAGGGGGAGAGGTTTATGTAGCCGGAGCTGGGCGTGGAGTTACTCGCGGAATCAATGGGAATCAACGTGGCAGTGACTGCGACGAGTAACGGCGGCGTGAGCGTCGGAGGCGCGCGTGATTGACGAAGACGACGACGTGGTCACGGGTCCACTTGTGAGCGAATAGAACAGAGAGGATGTGGGGTCCTGGCGTCAGTGACTCAGTGGGTGCGTCTGCGAGTGAAAGAGAGAGAGGGGACCCGGGTGGGCTAAATGGGTTGCTTCCTTAGTTGGGCTAGATTAGCAGCGCCAACCTTTTTCCTTTTCTTTATTCCTTTTCTATTTCTGTTTTGATTTTCTGGAATGATTTTCAAATGATTTCAAAAGCTTTTGAATTCAAACTTTTTTCCAGGATTTTGTAGGGTGCAACATTCACACTTCTGGGCATAAAATCAAGTGGTCACTTTGTATTAGCTTGGTCCTTTTGTTCAAACAAAATAAGCAGTGCTATAGCACAAGATTTGAATAAGTTTTGGAAATGGTTTCTGATTCATATTTATTTTGTAAAATTTCACCAAACTTCAACAATCAAGCACAATAACAAGATAGCAAGGAAGGTTTGGTTTAAAACAATTAACTCTTCAATTGAGAGTGGCTTTAGACTAATAGCTGTTCACATAAAATAATGAGCTCATATGCTCCTGTTTTGAAGTGTTTTGTTTGAAATGAAAAACATATGATCATGGATGCATGGATGATATGCATAAGTTTGAAACATGATTTTAGGGATGTTATAGTTGGCAACCATAATATCACCGTTGTGGCTTTTCGTAGGTAAGAATCGTTCTTAGCTTGTTACTCCCATAAGCCACGTAAAACATGCAACAACAAAGTAGAGGCGTCTAACTTGTTCTTGCAGGGAGTGTTTTGTATATGGTATGGCCCAAGATGTGATGTGTATGTTGTATGCAATGATCATGTTTTGTAATATTTCACGACTTTCATGTCGCTGAGTACACAACCGGCAGGAGCCATATGGTTGTCTTTATAATTGTGTATGACCTGTGTGTCAACTTCTTATACGCCATGTAATAGCTTCACCTTATAGCTAAGTAGTTAGCAATAGTTGTAGTTGCTATTCATGGTGGAGGCAATCATGGTGGAGTGATGGAGATCATGCGGGCGCGCACAAGATGGAGATCATTGTGCGAAGATTAGCTATACCATGTCACATAAAATTATATGCATGTGATGTTTATCCTTTTATGTATCTTATTATGCTTATATCGCGACGGTAGCATTATAAGATGATTCCTCACTTAAAGATCAAGATAAAATTGTGTTATCCCCATGTATGCACCGTTGCGAAAGTTCGTCGTGTTCAAGCACCTCGTGATGATCAGGTGCTATAGACTCTACGTTCACATACAATGGGTACAAGCCAGTTTTGCACATGCGGAAATACTTGGGTTTGACTTGACGAGCCTAGCATGTACAGACATGGCCTCGGAACACACGAATCGAAAGGTTAAGCATGAGTCATATGAACGATATGATCGACACTTTGTTGTCCACCATTGAAACCACATCTCTTCTCGTGAAGATCGGATTAGGTGTGCTAAATTTGGATCGTGGTCACTAAACAACTTGAGGGATGTTGAATTTAGTGGGAGTTCATCTAGTAATTTGATTAAGTTGAACTAGTTATCATGAACATAGTCTAAATTGTACTTGCAAATTTTTTAGATCAAATGGCTAAGTCCAACTTCAACTTCAATGTTTTTGCTGAGAAAGAAAAGCTTAAGAACAATGGGTATAACTTCACCAACTGGTTCCGCAATCTGAGAATCATTCTCGCTGGCGGACAAAAGGACTATGTCCTTGAGAAAGCGCTAGGTGAAGCCCCTGTTAGATGCGCTGGCTGATGAAGAAGTTGTTTATCAGTCGTGCAAAGATGATTATGGTGTGATTAAGAGCACCATGTTGTTTGCTATGGAATCAGACCTTCAAAATCTTTTTGAGGAGTTCGCCGGGCCCTTTGAGATTCTTGAGGAACTGAAAACCATGTTTCAGACTCAGGCCCGTTCTAAGAGATATGAGATCTCTGAGAAATTCTTTAACTGCAAGATGGAGGAAGGGAGTTCCGTTAGTGAGCACGCCATTAAGATGTCGGGCTACACTCAACGTCTTGAGCAACTGGACTGCAAGATTCCAGAAGAGCTCAAGATTGACAGAGTTCTGCAATCACTCCCTCCTAGCTAAAAAGGTTTTGTAGTTACTCATAATCAGATTGGTTCCACTGATACGATCACCGAGCTCTTCACTAAGCTGAAAGCTGCGGAGGTGGACATCAAGAAAGATAATCATGTGTTGATGGTCAACAAGCCCCCCAGCTTTAAGAAAGGTAAGGGTGCAAAGAAGCCCTTCAAGAAAGGCAGCGGCAAGCGCGTTGCCCCTGTTGAGAAGAAGCTCAAGTCTGGACCTAAGCCGGACACTGAGTGCTTCTATTGCAAGGACAAGGGTCACTGGAAGCGCAACTATCCGAAGTACTTAGCGGACAAGAAGGCTGGCACCATTAAAGGTATATTTGATATACATGTTATTGATGTTTACCTTACTAGCGCTCGTTGTAGTGCCTGGGTATTTGATACTGGTTCAGTTGCTAATATTTGTAACTCGAAACAGGATCTACGGAATAGACGGCGACTAGCAAGGGATGAGGTGACGATGCGCGTTGGCAACGGATCAAGAGTTGATGTGATGGCCGTCGGCATGCTCTCCTTAGTTTTACCTTTGGGATTAGTTTTAAACCTTAATAAGTGTTATTATGTGCCTGCGTTGAGCATGAACATTATATCTGGATCGTGTTTATTGCAAGACGGTTATTCATTTAAATCGGAGAATAATGGTTGTTCTATTTATATGAGTAACATCTTTTATGGTCATGCACCTGCTATGAATGGTTTATTTCTTCTGAATCTCGAAAGCAATGAAACACACATCCATAACATTGAGGCTAAGAGATGCAAAGTAGATAGTGATAATTCAACTTATTTGTGGCACTGCTGTCTAGGTCATATTGGTGTAAAACGCATGAAGAAACTCCATTCTGATGGACTTTTGGAGTCTCTTGATTTTGAATCATTTGACACGTGCGAACCGTGCCTCATGGGCAAGATGATCAAAACCCCGTTCTCCGGAATAATGGAGCGAGCAACGGACTTGTTGGAAACCATACATACCGATGTATGCGGACCAATGAGTGTTTCTCCACGCGGTGGATATCGCTACTTTCTCACTTTTACTGATGACTTAAGTAGATATGGGTATATCTATTTAATGAAACATAAATCTGAAATGTTTGAAAAGTTCAAAGAATTTCAGAACGAAGTGGAAAACCATCGTAACAGGAAAATTAAATTTCTACGATCCGATCGTGGAGGTGAATATTTGAGTTACGATTTTCTCACGCATATTAAAGCAAGCGGAATCGTTTCGTAACTCACGCCACCCGGAACACCACAACGCAATGGTGTGTCTGAATGCCAGAATCGAACTTTATTAGATATGGTGCGATTGATGATGTCTCTTACTGATTTGCCGTTATCATTTTGGGGTTACGCATTAGAAACCGCTGCATTCACTTTAAATAGGGCACCATCTAAATCCGTTGAGACGACACCGTATGAACTGTGGTTTGGTGCTAAACCTAAGTTGTCGTTTCTTAAAGTTTGGGGATGCGAAGCTTACGTCAAGAAGTTGATGCCGGACAAGCTCGAACCCAAAGCGGAGAAATGCGTCTTCATAGGATACCCTAAGGAAACGATTGGGTATACCTTCTATCACAGATCCGAAGAAAAAGTGTTTGTCGCAAAGAACGGATCCTTTCTTGAGAAGGAGTTTCTCTCGAAAGAAGTGAGTGGGAGGAAGGTAGAGCTAGACGAGGTTATTGAACCTTCTCTTGAGTTGGAGAGTAGCGCAGCACCTGAAATTGTTCCAGTGTCGTCTGCACCAACAAGAGAGGAAGCTAATGATGAGGATCATGAAACTTCGGACGATTCTACTGCTGAACGTCGCAGGTCGGCAAGGTCACGTGCCCCTTCTGAGTGGTACGGCAACCCTGTCTTAACTGTCTTGTTAGTAGACAACAGTGGACCTGCGAACTATGAGGAAGCAATGATGAGCCCAGACTCTGAGAAATGGCTAGAGGCCATGAAATCCGAATTGGGATCCATGAGCGAAAACCAAGTATGGACTTTGGTGGACCCTCCTAGCGACCGTAAGGCCGTTGAGTGCAAATGTATTTTCAAGAAGAAAATGGACGCGGATGGTAATGTTACTGTCTATAAAGCTCGACTTGTCACGAAAAGTTTTTGACAAGTTCAAGGTGTTGACTACGATGAGACTTTCTCTCCCATAGCGATGTTTAAGTCCATTCAGATTTTATTAGCAATTGCTGCATTTCATGATTATGAAATATGGCAGATGGATGTCAAGACTGCGTTCCTCAATGTAAACATTGATGAAGAGTTGTATATGATGCAGCCCGAAGGTTTTGTCGATCCTAAGGATGCTGATAAGGTGTGCAAACTTCAGCGTTCAATTTATGGACTGAAGCAAGCATCTCGGAGTTGGAACCTTCATTTTGATCAAGTGGTCAAGAGCTTTGGATTTGTTCCAAATTGCTACGAAGCTTGTATCTACAAGAAAGTGAGTGGGAGCTTAGTGACATTTCTAGTACTATATGTGGATGACATATTGATTATTGGAAATGACATTGGTATGCTTAACGATGTGAAGAGTTATTTGAATAAATGTTTTCCAATGAAAGACCTAGGAGAAGCTGCTTATATATTAGGCATCAAAATCTATAGAGATAGACAAAAACGCCTAATAGCTTTAAGCCAAAGTACATACCTAGACAAAGTTCTGAAAAGGTTCAGAATGGATAAGGCAAATAAAGGTTCAGTGCCCATGTTGTCAGGTAAGATATTGAGCAAGGCTCAGTGTCCAGCTACGGTAAACGATAGAGAAACCATGAGCAAAGTGCCATATGCCTAGGCCATAGGTTCTATCATGTATGCCATGCTGTGTACTAGACCGGATGTGTCCAATGCTCTGAGTTTGACGAGCAGATACCAAAGTGATCCAGGAGTGGAACACTGGACAGCCGTAAAGAACATCCTAAAGTATTTAAATAGGACTAAAGAAATGTTCTTGGTCTATGGAGGTGATGAGCAGCTCGTCGTAAAAGGTTACGTCGATGCTAGTTTCGACACCGACCCGGATGATTCTAAATCTCAGACAGGATACGTTTATATTTTGAATGGAGGAGCTATGAGCTGGAGAAGCTGCAAGCAAAGCGTGATCGCGGGATCTACAGTACAATTGGAATACATGGCTGCTGTAGAAGCGTCAAGTGAAGGAGTTTGGATCAGGAACTTCATCACTGAGCTTGGTGTGGTTCCAAGTGCCTTGGACCCACTTGAGATATTGTGCGACAACACTGGCGCCATAGCATTGGCTAAGGAACCAAGATATCATCCAAATACCAAGCACATCAACCGCCGATTTCATATAATTCGATATTATATAACAGATGGAGATCTGAAGATTAGCAAAGTACATACGGATCTGAATGTCGCAGATCCGTTGACTAAACCTCTTCCACGAGCAAAACATGATCAGCACCTTAATGCCATGGGTGTTAGATTGTTGCCAGATGTAAACTAGATTATTGACTCTAGTGCAAGTGGGAGACTGTTGGAATTATGCCCTAGAGGCAATAATAAAGATGTTATTGTTATAATTCTTGTTCATGATAAAGTTTATATTCCATGCTAGAATTGTATTAAGCGGAAACTTTGATACTTGTGTGGTTTATGAACAACACCGTGTCCCTAGTATGCCTCTATGGACTAGCTCATTGATTAATGATGGTTAAGGTTTCCTAACCATAGACATGAGTTGTCGATTAATAATGAGATCATGTCATTGGGAGAATGATATGATGGACAGACCCAAATCAAGCAGAGCAATTAGATCGTGTCATCGCGTTCGTATTTGCGAAGCTTTTTCTATGTCAAATATTGTATTCCTTAGACCATGAGATAATGCAACTCCCTGGTATCGGAAGAAAGCTTTGAGGTCATCAAACGTCATCCTATGAGAGGGTGATCATAAAGGTGTCTCTCAGGTGATCGGAAAGTACTTGTTGGGTTGTATGTATCGAGATGGGATTTGTCCCTCCCAAGTCGGAGAGATATACTTCGGGCCAACTCGGTAATCGATATCAACACCGCTTGCAAGCATGTGGTTAAGGAGTTAATCACAAAGTGATATCGGATTACGGAACGAGTAAAGTACTTGCTGTGAACGAGATTGAACTAGGTATGCCGATACCAACGATCGAATCTCGGGCAAGTAAAATATCGCGTGACGAAGGGAATATAAATATGGGATTAATTGAATCCTGGCATCATGGTTCATCCGATATGATCATCGATGAATATGTGGGAGTCAATATGGGTTTCCAGATCCCGATGTTGATTATTGATAGAAGATCATATCTGCATATTCTCGAACCCGTAGGGTCACACACTTAACGTGCCTCGACGCTAGGATAGAATGGATAAATGGTTTATGAGTTTTTGTTCGGAGTCTCGGATGGGATGCAGGACATCACGAGAGGTTCCGGAATGGTCCAGAAAATAAGATTCATATAAAGGAAAGCAGTTTTTGGATTTCGGAATTGTTTCGGAATGTTCGGTATTGTACCGGAAGGTTCTAGAAGCTTCCGGAGTGGGACCAACGTAGCCCCACTTGTAGGAGGGGGGCGTGGGCCTACGAGGGAGTGCCCTGGCTGCATTGGTCCAGGGTCACAAGGCCCCATAGGCCCAGCCGGCCAAAACCCTAGGGAAACCCTAGGGGGACCTTCTAGAAGGGAGGGGGAAGACTTGCCCCCCCACTCCACCCTTGTGGCCGCCGGCCCTAGGGCTTGGAGGAGGGGAAAGGGGGTCGTCCAGCCCTCTATATAAAGAGGGAAGGTGCGCACCCTCCTCCCACCCCTCCTTGAACCCTAGCCACCTACCTGCTACCCTCCAGATCTCTCTTTCTCCCGACTGCGTGTAGGCGAAGCCCTGCTGCAGAAACTCTCCACCTTTGCACCATGCTGTCGTGTTGTAGATCCAATCTATCTCTCCACCCCACTTTATGGACCGAGGAAGGAGGAGACGTCGTGGTGTCGTACGTGTGCATCTCTCGGAAGCGTCGCCACTTGCGGCGTTGGATCAGATCGGGTCGCGAGGAGGAGAAGACTAGTACGACTACATCAACCACATTCTGTTGAACGTTCCGCTGTGCGATTTCTTCAAGGGTATAAAGATCTCATCTATCCCTCTCGTTGATTGAATCTCCTAGATTAGATCTTGCCTTTCCCCGTTCGCATCACTAGAAAATACTTTGATTTACTATGCTGCGAAACCCTTCAAGTTACCCCGCAGGGCCCGATCCACCAGTAGGCGCAAACACTATGCCTTCCTTGAGAATCTTCGTACCTCTTGGTTGGTTTCCCACAGTAGGTGATGCCTCTGGATATTGATGCAGCTCAGATCACTATAGAGCTTCGTTGGGAAACCCCAAGAGGAAGGTATGATGAGCACAGCAACAAGTTTTCCCTCAGTAAGAAACCAAGGTTATTGAACCAGTAGGAGGAAGGAAACGACTCAAAGGTGTTGCTAGCAACTTGGAAACCTGCATAACACAAACTCAAGACTCTGCCCCAACGAACAGTGAGGTTGTCAATCTCACCGGTTTGCTGAAAACAAAGGATTAATTGTATGGTGTGGAAGGTAATGGTGGTTTGCAGAAAGTAAATAGTAACACTGGAAGATGTATCAATGATAAAGATTGGAACGGGGTCGATAGTTCACTAGAGGTGTTCTCCTTAAGATAAGCAACATAACATGCTGGGTAAACAAATTACAGCAGGGCAATTGATAGGACAGAGCAAGGCATAACAATGCAATACTAGAGATTCATGATCCTATGAGATTTGATTGGGCAATACAACAATATACATAGACCTCCATCCAATTTCAGTTATGACTAGTAATCCACCTTCAGGTTATCATCCGAACCCCCTCCAGTATCAAGTTGCAAGCAACGGATAACTGCTTTAACCAAAGTGTGTAAGGTAAACAATCCACTTGTTCCATGAACAAGAGATCGTTGTTTTCTCCCTAGTAGCAACAACACATCTACAACCTTAGAGATTTCTGTCACTTCCCCAGATTAAATAGAGGCATGAACCCACTATCGAGCATAAATACTCCCTCTTGGAGTCACTAGCATCTACTTGGCCAAGATAGCTACTAGAAACGGAGAGCATGCAAGATCTCAAACAACACAGACATGATAGAATCAATAAGATAGAATCATTAACCAATCTGACATAGTAATCTCAATATCCATCGGATCCCTGCAAACACAACATGCATGATTACAAATAGATGATCTTGATCATGAACGGAGCTCACATGATCTAAACATGGTAGCACAAAGGAGGAGAAACAACCATCTAGCTACTACATGGACCCGTATTCCAAGGTGGAACTACTCACAAATCATACCGGAGGCTGGCATGGTGATGAAGAAGGCCTCCAGGATGATCTCTCCCCTCCGGCAGGGTGCCGGGAAGAGCTTCAGATCCCCCCGATCTAGGGACGATGGTGGCGGTGGCTACGGACTGTTTCGTGGTAGATTGATCGGGTACTTAGGGTTTAGGTATCGGGGGCTTCTTATAGGCGAAGAGGGAGGCTGAGGGGGTGCCCGAGGCGGATGCACCCTCCAGGCGCGGGCCAGTCCTGGCCACGCGGCCAGGGGTGTGGCCCCCTCGAGGCCCTCCTCTGTCTCGTCTTCTGGCTCCGTGTTCCCCACGGTAAAATATTGACTTTGGCTTTTGTCCCGTCCAATTCTGAGAATATTGATTTTCTCCCTTTTCTGGAACCAAAAACAGAAGAAAACAGGCAACTGGCACTGTGACATCTTGTTAATAGATTAGTCCTAGAAAACATATAAAATACCTCAAAGTGTAGACAAAGCAAAGCAAAGTAGATACTAAACAAGCATGGAACATCAAAAATTATAGATACGTTTTTGACGTATCAGATATGCGCGTAGTTAAGGGACAGTTCTGGTTGTGAGATTCAGATGTTACGCGAGATATGTTGTATGAAAGTTTGAGCATGCATTTGGGTACAGTAGTGCACCCCTGCAGGGTAAATCTTTTCGAGAAGCCGTGTGTCCATGGTTATGGACGCCTTAGGAGTACAGTGTCATGGTCATAGACAATGCTGATACGGCGAAAACATATCTATAATTTTTGATGCTCCATGCTTTTTTTGTATCTACTTTGATTTGCTTTGTATACTTTGAGGTGTCTTTATATCTTTTCTGGAACTAACCTATTAACAAGTTGCCATAGTGCCAGTTGCATGTTTTCTTCTGTTTTTGGTTCCAGAAAGGCAGAAAATCAATATTCTCGGAATTGGACGGGACAAAAGCCAAAGTCATTATTTTTCCCGGAGCAACACGGAACCACGAAGCAGAGCCAGAGGGGGCCACAGGGTGGCCGCACCCTACTAGGCGCGGGCAAGCCCTGGAGGCGCCCATAGGGGGTGTGGGCCCCCTGGACCCCCACCGACAATTCCTGAGCCTATAAGAAGCCTTCGACCCAAAAACCCTAGGGCATCCAGAAGAAATCCACGAAAACCTCTGTAGTACCGCCGCCACCGAAGGGGAGCTTCAGGGGACATAAAATCACTATTCCGGCACCCTGCCGGGATGGGGAAGTGCCCCCGGAGCCATCTCCATCAATCTCCATCGCCATCTTCATCACCATTGTTGATTCCCAAGATGGGGAGGGAGTAGTTCTTCCTCGAGGCTAAGGGCTCTACCGGTAGCTATGTGTTCATCTCTCTCTATGCATGGTCATATTGTGATCATGAGCTTTGTAATCAAGTAGATCTACCTTGCTTATCAAGTGCTTCATTAGATCTCTGCTCTCCCCATGTGTGTGAAAGTGACAGCGTGCACGCCATGGTGGCACTTAGGTTTGAGTCTACATAAATACTCTTTGTGATTTAATAGATCTATGCTTTTCCTCACGTGTGTGAAAGTGACAGCGGACATACCGTGTGTGGCACTTTGGCTAGATTGAATATTTGTTATGAGTTATATTTGGAGTTGGATGTATCTATGAAATTGAGGTGTTTGTTGGAACCATTTAGTGCTATAGGTGACAGTGTGGGGTTATCTAGATTGGGGAAGGCGGACTTTGAGGTGTGTTGTTATAGCCCTACCATGGATTAGAGTGTCCAACCTGAGAGTAGTTAAGAGTAGTATAATGAAGAGAGAATATTTATATGAGAGAGTGTTCACTAGTGAAAGTATGATCCCTAGGCCTTGTTTCTAAGCATTGAAACACCGTTTGCTACTAGATCTGTTGCATGTTTGCTTGCTTCCTTCTTGTTGCCTTTAGTCTTTGCCTCACCGTCAAGCTATTTTCTGGCACCGTTACCACTTGTATTTCACTATCTCTTCGCCGAACTAGTGCACCTATATTGGGTGTGTTGGGGACACAAGAGACTTCTTGTATCTTGATTGCAGGGTTGCTTGAGAGGGAATACCTTTGACCACTTCCTCCCTGAGTTCGATAAACCTTAGGTAATCCACTTAAGGGAAACTTGTTGATGTTCTACAAACCGCTGCACTTGGAGGCCCAACAACTGTCTACAAGAATAGAAGTGAGTAGACATCAAACGCCACTAATGTTTTGCCTCTAATAATATGATTAGTAATTATCCTTATCAACTAAACACCTACTTAACTAAAATTGCCACCGCGTGTGTTCCGCAAGGGGACTTCCTCGACTGGTCTTCGAGGGGGAAATCTTCGGATGGGTTATGTTTGTTGCTATATTATAGTTATCGTACAGCGTCCTCTTATCTCGCTCTAATAGCCAAAGTTGTAGCGTGTCTCTACAAGTTAGATAGTGCAAGCTTTGCTGCCGCTGAACCCACCATGCCTATGTAGGCGAGGACCGCCGAATTCTAGTCTCGCCGTGTACTGGCCTCAGTACTGACCTCTCTTTTTCCGTTTTCCTTTGCCCTTTGTCGGCACCCTTTTGGCTTGATAGGTATGTTATTGACGATGTTAGCAAGGTTACCCTTCCGGCTTGGCCTGGGCAGGGTTTACGGACATCACTTGGTTATTCTTCTGGACTCTTAGTCCCATTTGGATCTTGTCCATACTCGGATACTATTTTGCTTTCTCTTTGAATTGTATCATTTGTATTCTTGACTCGTCGAGTCGTTGTTGTATATATAAGTTCTTGTGGACTCTGTTGTAAACTACTGTGATGTACTACCTGTAATCAAATCCCACCCACACGAAAGTGTCTGGTGGGCATCTTTGAATCGCTTATATGTGGGTTTTGGTGAGAAATGCTAAGATCTGCATAGACCCGATTCGGGGGCGTTACAAGTGGTATCAGAGCAAAGGTTTACGATACCCCACTGGTCCATCCTATAGGTTAACCTTGCCAACGGACGTCGTCTAGTGTCAAAACTATTTTTGCTACAAATTCGTTGGATAGATATGAGTAGCTCTAATTTTACTCCTTATCTCTATTCTTTCACCTCTTATCTTTGCGTGTTGATATGATCTCTTACCTTTCAAGTCTAGGATTTCTCGCGGTTAGGTTTTTGTCGTACCTTTAGGTTTTCGCTTCTTTTCTTTTGCAAATGGTGAATTTACATCTGGATTTCATTCTACTTGATCCCTCTTCAAATGTTTCCCGGTGTCCTGTCTACCTGAATCTTTTGTTAATACCGAATGTCAAGATCTTTAGTCTAAATTCCGAGAGTTTAGTTGCACGACCCTCCTATTCATGTACATAGTAATGTTTTGAGTGCGGGATGGAGTAGCTACCATACCACTACTATTATCATTCACCCTTGTACACTGATTGGTGGAACCATGCAATTTTAATCCTTCCACGGAAGTTAAAAGTGGCCTTATCTTTGATACCTCTACTTCCGCCTTTGCCTCTCCGGAGTGTTCTCCCGAAGAACATGAGCAACAACTCCTTGTCGGTGGTGTCGACAATCTCAAGACGGGGCAAGAATTCTTGTTAGTGGTGTCGCGACCATCAACCCTATGCAAGAATATCCAATCATCAACCTCTTCCCCCTGGTGTCTTTGCTTGGATCTCGGGACGGGATCCCTTGTTAGTGGTGTCGAGTTGTAATGTCCCAGAAAATATTCCGAAATAAAATTGTGTGTTATTTTCTATTTTGTATTATCATGACATCATGCATATTTTCGCTGTCAAATAATTTAACCATAAGCCTATTTTATTTTCTAATTAGTCTCCTCCTTTAATTTCAAATAAAACCCCGGGTATTTCGGGATATTTTATTTATCTAAAAACTATTTATAGAAGTGTTTTAAAAATAAAACAAATAAAAATAAAAGAGTTTTTAGGGGAGGCAGCCGGCCAGGCCAAACGGCCCAGCTAGCCACCTACGACCCCATATCCTAACCCTAACCCTAAACCTATCCGGCACCACACCCTGCCGCCGCTGCAAGCTACACACACCACGCACGCACACACACCACCAGTCCTTCGCTGGACACACAACACCTAGGCACGCACACACCCTGTCACGTACACACACACGCATGCAACTCAACGCACACCATGCACACAGGAACCACACGCACGCACGAGGCCGCGTGACCCGATGGATCCCCGCACCTGGTACCTAATGTCTACGCACACTTCTATTCTTGTAGATAGTGTTGGGCCTCCAAGTGTAGAGGTTTATAGAACAACAACAAGTTTCCCTTAAATGGATTACCCAAGGTTTATCGAACTCAGGGAGGAAGTGGTCAAAGGTATCCCTCTCAAGCAACCCTGCAATCAAGATACAAGAAGTGTCTTGTATCCCCAACACACCCAATACACTTGTCAGGTGTATATGTGCACTAGTTCGACGAAGAGATAGTGAAATACAAGTAATATGGATGATTATAAGTGGTAATTGCAATCTGAAATAAAGATGGCAGCAAGCAAACATGTAATAGGACTGATTGTAAAAGGTGTTTTGATGCTTAGAAATACGGCCTAGGGATCATACTTTCACTAGTGGACACTCTCATATAAATATCTTCTCTTTATTATGATACTCTGAACTACTCTCCGATTGGACGATGTGGGGCTATAACAGCACACCTCAAAGTTCGCATTCCCCATCTAGATAACCACATTGTCACCTCGAGCGCTAGATGGTTCCAACAAACACCACAAACTCATAGAGACATCCAACTCAAATTATAACTCATGATAAGTATTTTTGTAATCTTTAGCCTAAGTGCCACATGGTGTGCACACTGCCAACTTCACACACGTGGGGACAAGCAGAGATTAATTAAAGCACTTGAGTAGTAGAGTAGATCTACTTGATTACAAAGCTCATGATCACAATAAGATCACGCATAGAGAGAGAGATGAACACATAGCTACCAGTAGAGCTCTTAGCCTCGAGGGAGAACTACTCCATCCTCATCATGGGAGTCAGCAACGGTGATGGAGATGGCTGTGGATTCGATGGAGATGGCTCTGAGGGCAATTCCTCATCCCGGCAGGGCGCCGGAACAGATACTTATGTCCCCCGAATCTCCTCTTCGGTGGTGGCGGCACTATGGAACTTTTCGTGGATGGAGGCTGGATGATTTAGGGTTTTTGCGCTCAGGGCTTTATATAGGCGGAAGGGCAAGGTCGGTGGACGCCCGAGGGGCCCACACCACCTGGTGGCGCTCCCCTGGCCGCGCCACCGTATGGTGTGGCTGCCTCATGGCGCATCTTCGTCTCTCCTTCGGACTCCGTGTCGTGTCAGGCAAAATAGGAACTTCGGCTTTTGTTTCGTCCAATTCCAAGAATATTTCTTTACTAGCTTTTCTGAAACCAAAAACAGCATAAAACAGGCAACTGGCACTGCGGCATCTTATCAATAGGTTAGTTCCAGAAAATGTATAAAAATGCCTCAAAGTGTAGATAAAACATAAGATAGTTGGTACAAAACAAGCATGGGGCATAAAAAGTTATAGATACGTTTACGACGTATCAAGCATCCCCAAACTTAACTCATGCTCATCCTCGAGTAGGTATGTGATAAAAAGAATAATTTTTGAGATGACATGCACCATCACAACCTTGATCAAAATATTATAAAGCATTAATAGCTGGGATCATAGTACTCTAAACATGAGCATGAAAGATGTAGTTCTAACAATAAGACATAGCAACTAAGTTGTAACATGAAAAGGTACAAACAAAAGATCATGAATAACAATGCATTGAAAGACATTTGTTTGTTTCACATATAGAAAACATAGCATGAGTGGTATTCATCTTGTCCCTCATGGAATAGCAAAACATAAATGCATAGGACATCTTCAAAGTTCATAAGGGTGACTATATACAAATAATTTAAGAACAAGCAATACCATGATTATGAATCAATCAATAAGTTTTGGGACAATGCACATTGAACTAAGAATGATAACTATGCTCTCTTAATTGGTGCATAAAGATATAAGATGGAGACTCAACATAAAATTAAAAAAGAAAGGCCCTTCACAGAGGGAAGCAGGGATTTCAAGTTTCATAAAGAGCTTCCAAAAATTATGATACTTATTAGCTTTCAGCTCTCATTGCCCATATCATAAGCATATTGAAGTGATTAAGGATAAAGTGACACAAATATGAAGTATATGCTTGACATATCATAAGTTGAAAATCTCATGTCCCTTGAGTACGAGGGCCGTTCCTCATGCTACTCAACTTTAGTCACAAGCAAGTTGTTGTCATTGTAAGTATATGTGTATCATAGAGAACCGCCAACGGGGTACCCCTTGCCCCATGACACAGGATCTATCCCATATCAAAATGGCAAGGCAACAAACAATGAGCATCTCAGCGGTCTTTTTATTTGCCATGAGTATGGTGTCTTTTTTCTCTTTTGTTTTCTCTTTTTTTCTGAAGATGCTTCATAGATTGCTCATTATGGTTATGCTACAAGTTTCCACCATGATTAGGCATGGCTTAGGCTAGCCTCCCAGGCATTTCTCTAACACATATACAATACTCTATGGACTTACAAGATCTCCTTTTATTTCGCACCGCCAACATCCATAAACAAAAGATCATGATATCAAATGGATAGATATGTACAAGTGTTGAAAGCGTTCGCCATGACTGCATGGTTCTGCTAACTCCCAACTTATAATTTGCAAGCATATAAGCAACATAGATGGGCACAATGGTTCAAGTTTATTAAGTGCAAGGAAATAAAGTGTGCCATCAATTCATGAGAGCTTTAATCACTATTTTTCACATAACAAAAGTTTAATTTGGAAGATAGATAAAAACATGAATATACTTGGAATGGTGTAACACACCATGCATAGGAGTTTATAGTGGACTATTTAGAATAACTTGGTTTCTTGGGAGTTGTATGCATGAGTAGAGCTCATACTTAGTATAGGTGGAGGCTAGCAAAATACTAGGAGCGACCAACTAAGAGAGCAATAATGGCCATAATCATGCAAAGCGACAAAAAATTATTAATTAAAGCATAAAGTGATATCACAAGTCAAAAACTAAATGATCATAGAGGCTAAGGTGACTGGTTCATAGTCTTAACATGGTGTAAGCATGTGCCAAGTCAACCCAAATAAAGCATCAAAGGAGAATACCACAATATTATGCTTTTGTATGCTAAAACAACGCATGATTCTTTCATGGCACATTAAGAAATCTCAATTGTTTGAAACAAATCATGCTAAAATAATAATTACTAAGCATATAGTCAAAGCAACATCTAACATGACATGATAAAGTCTAATCCACACTCAAAACAAGCTTCCTTTTGTACCACTATAAGCATAAAACTTCCTACCCTCTTCCAACACCAATCGACTTATTTGAAACAACTCACAAAAATAATAATCAATAACGACCAGTGAGCTTGTCTCACAAATTTACAAATAAGAGCTAAAAGGTTCTAAGCAAAAAGTATGAGAAAACTAAAGCTAAACGCAGTGCTAGCAAAAGTGAACACTCATAGAACAATAAGAGTGAAAACTAGAGTGTTCTAAACAATGAAAACGGAGCGTGTCTCTCTCCAAAAGAAGTGTGATGGGATCCAACCAACTTATTGTAGCAAACAAAACAAAAGAAAACTAAAAATAAAAACAAAGACGCTCCAAGAACAACACAATAGTGCATGAAGCAATAAAAATAAAGTGTCTAGAAAGAAGACCTGAGATTTTTATTGATGAAGAAGGGGATGACTTGGGCATCCCCGATCTTTGGCGCTTGTACCTCTTGAATATTTCTTGGGGTGACATGGGTGGCATCCCCAATCTTGAGCTTTTTTCCATACTTCATCTCATCACATCATTCTCTCCCTACACTTGACAATTTCCTTCATACAAAACTTCACACAATCTTCATTAGCAACATTAGTGTATTCAAGATAATAAGCCACTGGGTTAGTTTCAACACAAGTAAAACTTTCATTAAAACACAAGTGTAGCAGTTCCTTTTAAAAGCTCAAGTGATCAAAGAGAACTCAAAAGAAACTGATTATGAGGCAAATGCAAATAATGGCAGAAATCTGTCAAAACAGACCAGCGGGTAAAGACCGATTTTTTATAAGACCTTTTGTTGATCAAATAGAAAATTGTTAAACTAATAAAGTTAGATAATAACCTGGGGCATATGCACAGAAAATTATAGCTCAATCCGACGTACTGGGATTTTTCACGATTTTGTACAGTGAAGCACAAAATCTGTTTCGGGACAGCAACTTCCCCAAATCTTATTTCTCTCTCATTAGAGGTTATTCTTGGCACAAAACTCACACATAGAGGATAAGGAGAGGTTATTATAGAGGCAATAACTTCCAAGACTCAACAAAATAAAAAAAAATTACTGAAAGCAAAAATATAATGGGCTGTCTCCCAAAAGCTCTTCCTTTATAGCCATTAATATAGGCATGATAATTTCGATGATGCTCACATAAGAAATATGAATTGAAGTAAAAGAGAGCATCAAGAAGCAAATGTAAAACAAATTTAAGCCTAACCCACTTCCTATGAAAAATAATCTTGTAAAGAAACAAGTCATGAAAGCACAAAGAAGCAAGCATAGGAAAGCAAAACAAGTGCAACTTCAAAATTTTCAACATAAAGAGGGGAAACTTAATATTGTTGAGATACATAAAACCATGTTTACCTCTCTCATAATAACTTTCAGTAGCATCATGAATAAAATTAACAATATAACTATCACATAAAACATCCTTATCATGAGCCACATGCATAAAATAATTATTACTATCTATATAAGCATAGTCATTCTTATTAATCGTAGTGGGAGAAAATTCAACAAAATAGCTATCATTATTATTCTCATCACCATAATCATCAAATATGGGAGGCATATTGTAATCATAATTGATTTTCTCCTCAATAGTAGGTGGATTAAAAATATCATATTCACCATTGCAATCATCATACATTAGAGGTATAGTATCATCATAAGCAATAGAATAGCTATCTTCCAAAGTGTATTCATTTGTAAACATATAATGATTAGAAGGAACATGGATAGTACTAATAGTACAACAATTATTAATATCATCATTTTCAGAATTGGTACCAAAGATATTTTCAATATCAAAGGTAGCGTGCTTTTCTCAATCATGATCACTATTATAGGTAACAGGCATAGGAACATCATCGAGTTCAGACTCATCAGCAAAAACTATAATAGGAGCAACATGCTTAGGGGAAAATACAATTTCCTCTCTCCTTTTACTCCTTCTTTTCTTCTTCTTCTTCCCCTCTTTAGGAAGGAGAGGCTTGAAAGGGAGCTTCTCCACATACCCTGGTTTATTGTTAGAAACAATAGAAGAAACTTTGGAGGATTCCTCCCTTTCATTAATAAGAACAAACACATATTAGTCATGTCATATTTTGGTAAAATATCATCTTTTATAATATTTTGTATGTAAGTATTTGCGTGGCAATTATCAACATAATAAATATGACAACTATGCAGGACGCTATTTATACCAACAGCAATCATATCTACTAAAGAAGTTTTTCTTGATAGCTCTTCACACCCCAAAAATAATGTAAGTCCATCATGCTGATTAAGAGTGATCATGTTATCACAATACAAACTTGCAGTACTCATTGGACGATTATAAAGGCTATTATCATGGCCTGAGCATTGAAAATTGAAATGACCCACTTTATGGCAAAGTTCACATATAAAAAGATAGAGGGCACAAACCTTTTTACCAAGATCATTTAGAGCCCTGATCCACGCTCTAGTTTTTTCATTCATGTGGTGGATACAATATTCTTCTTCGATTTATTCTTTTCACAAGGTCTAACTACTCCACAAAAATTAACATGCTTATAAGAAATAGTACTTTCAGAAGTTTGAGCATGTTTATTGCAATCATTAATAGCAATTTCATTTTTCATGCAAGTGTCTTTAAAAGGTTCATGATACATGTTCCAATTTACTTTAGGAGCATTAATATGAGAAGCCAAGGCTCTACAACAATCAACGAGAATTTGAGTATCAAGACCATATTTAGCACTAAGCTCTTGAAAATCAGCAGTTTCAGCGAAAGACTTAATGCAATCATACTCATAGTTTATACCTGGTTCTTTACCTTTGTCGTTATCCCAATCTTCGGTATTGCTTTGAATTGTTTCAAAAATATCCCACTTAGCTTTGACCTCCTTACTTGTGAAGGATCCCTCTAAACATGTATCTAGATAGTCCTTGTAATATCCTGAAAGCCTTGCATAAAAATTATTAATAATAATATTACTGGGAGCTCATGAATGGGACATTTGAGCATTAGTGACTTCAATCTCCCCCATGCTTGGGCAATACTTTCTCCATCATGAGGATGAAAATTATAAATATAATTCCTATCTTTATGAATTTCATGAGGAGGATAAAATTTAGAGTAAAAGAGAGATTTAAGTTCCTTCCACTCTGAATGATGAGGATCATCTAGTAGCTCATACCACTCCCTTGCTTTGCCCTTAAGTGATAAAGAGAATAGCTTCCTTTTAACTTGGTCCATTGAAATACCTACACACTTGAACAACTCGCATAATTCATGTATAAAGAGTAAATGATCACCAGGATGGATAGTTCCATCTCCAAAATAGCAGTTATTTATAACACGTTCAATAATTTCCATAGGTATTTTAAAAGGGACACTTTCAGTATGTGGTTTTAAAATATCACAAGTATCATTAGAATTACCACGTATGGGAGATAAAGTATCATCAGAGCAAATTTTCTCCTCTAAAGTTGGGGAACTAATAAGATCATTTTCATAAAAACTAGCTTCCGCAAGCTTAGATGTTTCCATAGCATTAGTAACAAAGGTGTTCAAAAAATTCATACTAATAACATTGTTATTAGCATGCAAAGAAAGTTCCATGGGTTTTTTAATTTTCTCTCCAAACCATTTATGTTCTAACTCAGGAAAGATACTAAAAAGCTATCTAATTTTGTTGTTGTTTTCCATTAAGCTTAACTAGTGAAAATAAAAACAAAAAACAAAAAGATATAATTGTAGAATCTAAAGGAAATAACTTCGAGCACTCACACACCAGCAACAGTACTAGAAGATAGCTTAGTAGCCAGAGGATATGAGTACCTTTTACCTTACCTCCCCGACAACGGCGCTAGAAAAGGGAGCTTTTTAGAACTGGATTGAATCCAGCCCTTTTCCTGGCCCAGCTACCCCCGGCCCATATCACTTTGATTGAGAGGAACAGACGGCATCCATGTCCCTCTTCCTTGTCGCCCCTTCCTATCTGCGTTGCTAACGGGACGGAGCGGGTGGGCGTCAACCCCGTCATCCCTGTCACCACCCTGATCGAACCACTCCATCCTTGTCTTTAATCCCCACCCGAGAGGCCTCCTCAAACCCTAGTCCCCATCCTCCCCTCCGCCGCCTCCCTCTCCCGTTTCTCCACCTTCCTGTGAGATCCTCCATGGCCGAAGCGAGAAGGTATCGACTGTGTCGACAGTGTGGGCAGCTTCGTGCACCGCTACAACCGGGAATCGCTTCACCAAGCCACCTCCTACCGTTTGGTACCTGCAGGAAGAGCCGGGGATACCAGGAACATCTCCTTCGTCGTGAACTTTGCCCGTGCTGAGCACCCCGACCACCGCCACATCACCCTTGACCCTCACCGTACCAACCAAGGTTGTCAGAAGCCCCTCGGTGAGCACAACCTTCCCCTGTCGGCTCTCTAGCTTTCTCTCTGGCCTCGCCTCACGCCGAGGCAGCCGCCCGCGCCTCTCCATAGTCGCTACATGCTACGATCGATGCACATCGCGCTCACCTCTCCCACCCGCGGCGTTGCCGCTCGTCTCGTCCGAAAACACCGCAACACCTATGATCTCGTCAACTTACGGAGCGATATGTACCTCTTTCGATGATGACCCCTTGGCAGTTTTTGTTTGAGGAATATCCTTCTTCACACCAGCGAAAAACTCGCATCAAACTGAGCCTCGTATCTCCTGCAATCATCTCGCAAAGTATGTTGTTTTTGGCTGCAAACGCTGTAGCTCTATCGACAAAACGCCCTTGAGAATTCCTCTATGTTTCGAGATAGTTTTCAATCGACCCAGTTCTCCTCTAGAGATGTCCATCACATAGTATTCTTCCCTGATGTACCGGCTTCGCATAGAAACAGATGCAATTCAATTTGGAGCATAGCCACGCTCGCAATCTTTCAGCAAAAATCGGATCAGCTAGCTATAAAACGACTCGAATTCAGTTTTGTTAGAGCCCTTCTCGGAACCTTTTCTATAGAGCCCCTGGTGCTTTTCTATTCCAACCCGCAGGACCTCCTTGTCCCAAGTCAGACAGGCTAGGCCAACTCTTATCTTCCACCACGCACGATGCACATCTGTACCGCGATCCAAAACCTATCCGATGGCCCACTCCCTCTTTTATTCTTCTACTATGAACAATCATTTTTTAATAACTTATATCTAATAATAAAGTGTTTCTATCTATTGTCCGGTTTAGAACATTTTTGTCCCTGCCACCGCGGAGTGAAAATGAACGGTTAGTTTGGAAGAACGAACCCCGACCCTGCTGCTCAAGTCAAACCTCTAGGGGCAGCTCTCCCGCATGAGGAGGGCAGAGCAGATACACCGTAGCAGGAGGCAGGCCCGGCCCTGAGCCTGTGCAGGCTGTGCGGCTGCACGGGGCCCCTAATTATTAGGGCCCCATTAAGCTACGTACAAGCCTAGTACCGTAGTATGCCAGCAGCTTAGGCAAATCACAAGCAAAATTTTCACATAGTATGTCGTACGTTTGGTTTTCCAAGTGCAGGCCGGCGCTCCGCGGCTGACGGCAAGGGTTCGGAAGTGGTCACCAGCACAAAATATTAAAAAAAACTCTATAGCTAATTGTGTGTAGGGCCTATATTTTTATCATGCACCGGGGCCCCAAATTGTCAGGGCCGGCCCTGGCAGGAGGGCATGGCAGCGCGGCGGCCCTCCGGGGGCAGCTCTTAGTGGCCGGAATCTAGCCGGTCTTGGAGAGGAAGCAATGCCGACAGCGGCGGCGACGGCCCAAACAAGAAGAAATCTCTGTCGGTCTTATGACATCGGCGGGGCGACGCCTGCGGGTGCCGCCATACCTTCTTGTGGGGCGTCTGGTGTATCCCTTCTCCACTCACCCCCGCGTACGGGGGAAAACCTAGGACATATCCGGGCAGCAGCGTCGTGATCATCGCATCCCTTCTTGAAGGTGTTGCTTGTACGCGATGTTTCGGGATCTAGGAGAGTGGTGGGACATCTTCGGTTGGCGCAGCGGTGACGAGCCATCTTCGTTTCGTTGATCTGCCGTTGTCGGCATTATTTTCTTTTTCTCTCTCTTTTTTTATTTGGGCTTGACTGTTCTGTGGCTCCACCGGTTGTATCTGTTGTTTTACTATACTAGCAAAAATGCCCGTGCGTGGGATAAAAACTCTTTGCATAACACATACATCAAATTCTGGCCGCTCTCACATCTAAATTCATGTGGATGGAACTTTTTCTAGGCCACGCGTGGTTCTCCTTCGTTTTTTTTCTCTAGCACGTCCCGCAGACGATCATTCGTATCCCCGCAGCTTTGTAATCCTCCACACCAATTGTGGCAAACACGAGCCGGACATACCTACGACTTAAGGCTATTCATACGCCGCTCTCCATGTCGCAGTAGTGGTGTCTCTACTGCTCGTTGGACTGAATGACAGCCCCATAGCACACCCTTGAGGAGGCTGCTAGACACTCTTCAATCACCATGCACGCAACCATCACACCATATGTGCAATTCAATTTCTTCTTCTTCATTAGATTTTAGGCCCATATGCAAAAGTGGTGTCGTCAGACACACTTCTCGTCCAGCAGGTCCTCCATCGACCGCCGACGCTACTCCACACGCCTCCAAGCTCTACGACCGAGCCGATTGCCGCGGTTCTCCTAAAATTATTTTATCACTAAAATTATTTTTTATAAAATCTTATATTTTTTGGTAAATTTATTCTCTCTTTTGTTCAAATTAAACTTTATTTTTCCGCTCGTATTATGTCTAAAACCTATTTACAAAATAGTTTAAAAAGAAGAAGAATAAAAATAAAAATAAAAAGTTTATTTTTGGGAGAACCCATATGCGCTGCCGCCTCCCTCTCCTTACTCAGGTGCTCTCTTTCCCGGCTGGCTCCTGCATCGACCCTCTGTGCTCAACCTTGCCACAGCGACCTGCGCCTCCCATTACCGGCAGCCGGTCGTCCTTGACACCGACATCTGCACGTTTCTGAGCCACATGACGCCCTGCACCGATGTCCCTTGCTCATGTTCCTCTGCTTGATGCAAGGCATCATCCCAGCCACCGCCGTATCGCGAGGCTTAGGCTCGCCGTCTCACATGGCTGGGACGCAACTGGGGGGTTTGTGTGTGGGATGACGGGAGAGGGGAAGTGTAGATGCTGGCAAGCGGGAGCCGGTGCTGAGCGGCAGGGGAGCTGAGCCAGGCAAGGACATATTGCGTTGACTGCCACCACCAAGTTAAAGTCGCTTCAACAGCTGATGAGAGAAAGGCTCCGGATAAAAACGGCAGGTCATCACCGCACGGTCCGCGTCCCCTGCCCTTCTTCCCTATGGCCGGCGCCCCCCTCCCCCCGCGCTGCACTCCTTCCCTCTGACGACCTCCCGCCCGCACCCTTCGCACTCCGATCAAAGTCGCGGACCATCCTTCCGCCTAACTCTGCCAGCCTGTCACGAGCATGACCCGCTCATGGCGTCCACCCTGCTCCGTCTCTGTGCGCTCGATTTCCGGTCGCGCGAGCTTGGTGTAGATCAAGAGATACATATTGAAGGGGCGCTGCCCAGGAGATTTATCCCGAAGGAGAGGGCGGAGGACATAGACTAAGAGAAGGATTTCGATTTGGGAAGAACATGTACTCCCTCCGGCTGTCTTTTCTCTAATTTGGTTTCAAGAAACAGAGGGGAATTAAGCATGTATGTTTGGCTCGAGTAGGCGCTCGGCCGTTGTCTATTTGGCTTCTAAATTTGTTTATCACGTGGGGCATTTCAAGCGGAATTTGGCACAGGTAAAACGGTACAACTTGTGAAGGGTAGGGTGGGTAATTTTCAGTCGATTGTAGAGATAAAACGGTCCAAAAAAGTATAGTTACTACAAGACGCTATATCAAGAGAGAAACAAGAAGAATCGGTCCGGGGCGGCACCGGATCCAACACCCAGGGAGCCCCCGTGGCGAGCAGGGGAGTGGGCACATTGGGGAGGTTGGGGACGCCGCCGAGGTGGACGGTGGGTCGTTAAATTTTCCCGTCGGCCTGGCCGCCACCCTCAATCACCTGCGCCGCCACCCTACTCCGGCGGTAGGAACATGACGCCCACCCTGCCCTCTACTTCTCCCCTTCCCTAGAGCGATTCCCCATGGCCTATGCGGCTCTGCCCGAGCAGCGACCGGTTTCAGCCCCTGATTTGATGGGGCAGCCTCGCTGCCTTGAAGCGCAACTTGCGAGCATCGAGATGGCATTATCCCAAATGCGGATCAAGAGCTGGAGAGTGGATGCAAGGAGATCTGGGCGACTCTAGTCCATCGCGCCCGCAGTTGACTCTGTGTTCTCTAGCGGAACGATCATTGAATCTGTGTTCTCTGTGCTCACCATGGTCGGACGATGGTATCCACTCAGCATCCTGCAATTCAATTTAAAGGGCGGCCCTTCCTTCAGCGTGCAGGTGGGACTGCTCGCGGAAAGCCGCATACGCCGGTCCCGTACAATTTAAGTGGGTGTCTTACGGGGCCGCGAAACTTATGCGGGTGTCCACTATCCCGCGTATATCCACATATATTCGTAAATATGTTACTGTAATTGTTGCTTGTATAATGTTTATAAAAATATTTTAGTATATAATACGATCAATATTTAGCACTTCAATGTATTAATTATTTTTTTCACTTTTTGAGTGACTCACAATTTTTTTTACTAGACATAATATTTGCTTGATTGAGAAATTCCTACTCCTTCCGATCCAAATTAATATAATCATATATGGCTAGATTCGGATGTATCTGGCGCTACATATGACTAAATATATTCGAATCTAGATAATATAAAAATATTAATTTGGATCAAAGTAGCTTTTATAATGTTCGCGCTTGATTGTGGGCTTTTCACGAAAACCCATCATTTTTTTTTATTTACCCGCAAATGTCCCGCATAGCCTTTTATGGGGGCTTGGGTAGTAGGCTCCGCGGGTAGCCCACTTTCACCTACACCATGACCCTTTCTTACTGCTCCGGTGTGCCCGACTGTGAACAACGCTACCAAGTTCAAGGACTTGCGATACGGACCCTGCAACTAATTTTCAGTTAAAGCACGCCAAGAATGGACAAGAGCATGAATGTAGGATACTACAATATGATTTTGTATAATTGTACATGCCTCTGCGACCGCTGAAAATATCCTACTATTACAATTAGACTAAGTGACATAGAGCCGTTGAACGGTGGAAGCCTTTCATTTTGCTGTCAGACTAAGAGTTCAAGTGTCGAGTCACTGTTCGATTGACTCCTATTATGGAGACCCTTTCCCGTAGCAGTATATATTACTCTCTCCGTTCTTCTAGATATTCTAAAGTAGATTAGATTCAGACTAAAATGAATGAATCTAAATAATAAAATATGTCTTTTTTTGTGGTAAAAAAACATGTCTAAATATATGCATTTCCAAAAAAGCTAGAAGATCTTACATTAGCGCGAAGGGAGTGCTTTATTCATCTAGAAAATAAGTAACTCGGATAAGAGGCATGTATCTACAAATTAAAATATGTCTAAATATATATAAATATAGATAAAGATCAAAGCAAATACGATGAATTGAAAGATGCAACCATACACGTGCAAAGAGGATCCCATCATGACCATCATCACGGTGCGGCTGGCATCCACCGATGCCGGCGTGAGACGTGTTGCACAAAAACATGCCCAACATGGTGTACTCGAAAGACGGCAGCTTGGCAATTGAGTAATCAGATGATCCTACTCGTATGGATTTGTAGAGATTATTGGTTATGCTGCATGATTTATAAAAAATGAAGATCGGTTGATTATGAAAAAATTCTTCATGCACACCAGTTCTTTTGTTTTGGTGCAAGATATGTGTGCCATGATTCATATGTGAACTATGATCAGTAGAACTATACAATTGATTTCGATTTACAAATCCAATTTAGTAATGAGTTGGCATTTGGCGAATTTGGAAATTTTTTAATTGTTACTAAAAAACTCGAGGCCCAGTTGGGTCCTACATACCTCACGTTATTTTCCATACCCGCTGCAACGCACGGACATGTCTGCTAGTTCAAAAATAAATTTAAATTCATAACTACAAATCTGTTTGAAATTTGGACAAACTTTCGAAATGAAAATTAAATATTTTTAGAGATGAATTCAAATACAATTTCAATAAATTCCATAAATGCCCCTAGCTTTTACAACTGTTAACATTATTGCCCTTTATTGTGTTAATGTATTTATTAATAACTTTTTATTGACAAATCCAAATAATGTAAATAGTATATGTTTTTGAATCAAAAAATGCCAGGAATATGAATATGATATTTAAAATATATTATGGGCAAATAAAATTTTCGAATTATTTAAATACTATTTAAATGCCATTTCTTCATAATTGCATAACTTTAAATCCGTAACTCCAAATTTGACAAATGATATGTCTAAATCGATCAGTGCAACGAGCCCGTTCTAAATAAGCATTCCATATTATGAATTGAAGCACGCATCATATAAATATTAAGTATAAAGAAATGTTTATGGGAGCAAAACATGACTAAAAACTTAATAAAATGCTTTATTCTTATATCCCACACTTCACCCATGCCATGCTATGTTATGCCATATAAATTATGCATAATTTCATCATGGCATACTTGTTTGCTTGTTTCATATGATTTATATTTTTGAGAAATATATTTATTTTGGCCCCTTGTGTGTTTGGTTTTTATCCAGATAGACGTTGAGTAAGGAGAATATCAGGAGCCTCATGAGTATTACTCGGAACCTTCTTATTCTACAACTGAACTTCCATGAAAGCAATTTCCCATGCTTGTACTATATATAGAACCTATTGTATCTATCTTATTCTTTCATCATATGTCGCGATCCGAATTAAATTGAATCCCAAGTACTTGTTGAATAAAAGAGCAATTTACCAAGCGAATTATCTATAATAAACACTAGATAAAACATGATTAGAATAATAGGAAATATACTAATCATGTGAAATAGCGAATACATATTAAGGCATATAACCAAACAAACTGCAAGGCGTAAAAATTTAGATACGATCAGAACAAGATTGAGAAAGAAGATATACACGGCAGTAGCAGAAGAGGAACCGTCGGCGTTGGAACCGTCGTTGGCCATGTCGTCAAGGAAGAGGGTGCTGATGTCGAGGAAGAAGTCCTCGTCGGAAAAGACGTCGCCGCAGTCGCTATCCGTGTGGGACTCCATGACGAAGCCAGTAGTCGCACCAATAGCGCTCTCCAAAAACCTTATCGCCCTTCTCCCGTAAAGGACTCGAAGCAGCGGGGTCTCGGAGGCCTACTGTCCCGGCTCGCGGTGCACGCCGCAAGATGGGATGGGAAGATCTAGGTAGCGCAGTGCTCTGGAACTTGAGGCGCAAAGGAGTATGCGACGATGTGTTGCAGTGTATCTGAGAGGAGGCGTTACCTCTCTCTTATATAGACAAAGAGGGGTAGGCAGACAGGCTACGAAGAAGATGAAATGAACGGACAGGAGTTGAAGCAAACAGGCGGTAGCCCACCGGACAGCCTCCACTCAATTCGTATTAAAATTCCACTCGATCAAAACGTTTCAACTTCTGTACGACTGTTCATATACCATTCATGCGTGGCAAAATAAAGCTCGGCTCGGCGAGATTCCTGCAACCCGCGGCGCGCGCGCGTCGTGACGAGGCGAGGCGAGGCGAGCGAGGAGGAGGAGGAGCGCGTGTGTGGAACTCTCTCCTTCTCCTTCTCATTCTTTTACTAAGTGGTAGGAGAGCTCACCTTATAAGCTGGTCCAACTTCCACTCAATTAGCAATATGGGACTAAACATTTGTCCCAGCTCTTTCCTTGCATGAATGGGTCAAATGGGCCTCTAGGATTTCAGGAATTTATTGACATATAATAAATGGGCTGGGCCTATTTAGGCAAAAATTCCAACAATCCCCCACCAGATCCCAGAGGGACATGATGTTTGCCTTTGGTTCCAAAACATTGTTTATATACCGGTACTGTAGTGGAGACTGTTAAGTTGAACTTTCACCTAAAACTTTATGTTATACTAGGCTGCAACTTGTACAGTGGACTATGCCTTGAACTGCAAGTTTGCTGCGAACCTAGCTTCACAAAGTCTTGACCGATACTAGGCTATCGTGGGACTTCCCCGCGGGTGGAGCTTATACGTCATACTCCATAACCTTTCATGAGTTTATTAGAGAGCACCCTACTCTCATAGACTGCGACGTTTTAATAGTCAGACTCATATAGGTGTGTTCTTCAAAAGATGTTCTGCAGGACAACATCTTTGCTTAGGATAAGCCACTTAGAACATATTAAGATAATAAATCAACCTGCCGTGCAGAATAGGAAAGTATTACATCTTTATGGAGTGGTGTTTATTAAAGTAGGGATACTTTCCTCTTAGCTAACCAACAGCTTGTCTTCCAATTCTAATTCACGGATCTCCGATCACATAGAGTGGTTTACCACTGTGGAAAGCTCAAATTGTGGGTCTCATACCCATCTCCTTCAACGCATTTTCTATCACATTGCGTGATAGACCCTTTGTGAAGGGATCTGCCAGGTTTTTAGATGTTTGGATATAATCCAATGCAATAACTCCGGAGTTTCTCATTTTCCTGACAGATTTCAGTATCCTCTTCACATGTCTTGAGGACTTCATATTATTCTTAGAACTGTTCACCTTAATAATCACAGTTTGATTATCACGGTTCATTGGAATTGCGGGTATAGGTTTTTCAACTACAGGTAAGTCCATCAAGAGTTCATGAAGCCACTCTGCTTCAACAGTGGCCGTGTCTAGTGCTGTGAGTTCTGCTTCCATAGTTGACCTCGTTAAGATGGTCTGCTTGCAAGACTTCCAAGAAACAGCGCCACCACCAAGTGTAAACACATATCCACTCGTGGCCTTTATCTCATCAGCATCAGATATCCAATTTGAATCACTATAACCCTCCAGTACCCTAGGATACCTGGTATAGTGAATGCCATAGCTTGTAGTGCCTTTTAGATAGCGCATGACTCTTTCAAGAGCTTGCCAATGATCATCTCCAGGATTTGAAACAAATCGACTGAGTTTGCTAACAGAAAACGCGATGTCAGGCCTTGTCGCGCTGTCCAAGTACATAAGCGAGCTAATTATTTGAGAGTATGTCAATTGATCTCTAACGGTGCCTCGATTCTTTCGAAGTAGTACACTAGGATCATACGGTGTTGGAGAAGTCTTGCAGTCGCTATACCCAAAGCGACTCAAAATATTGTCCACATAGTGAGACTGAAGCAGTGTGATCCCACTATCATCATCTCTCAATAGTTTGATGTTCAAGATAACATCAGCTACTCCTAGATCCTTTATCTCAAAAGACTGAGATAAGAAATCCTTGACCTCCTCAATTACAGTAAGGTTGGTCCCAAAGATCAGTATGTCATCAACATACAAACATAGAATAACTCCTTCACCCCCACCATGGCGATAGTATACACACTTGTCAGCTTCGTTTACAACAAAGCCTGCAGCGGTTAAGGTTTTATCAAAATTTTCGTGCCACTGCTTAGGTGCTTGTTTAAGACCATATAAAGACTTCAGTAGCTTGCACACTTTTCTTTCTTGACCATTTACTATAAAACCATCTGGTTGATCCATATAAATTTCCTCATCCAACTCTCCATTTAGGAAAGCCGTCTTAACGTCCATTTGATGAACGAGAAGACCGTGTGAGGCAGCTAGAGAAAGTAGTACTCGAATGGTGGTCAACCTTGCTACAGGTGAGTAAGTGTCCAAGAAGTCTTCACCTTCCTTTTGGGTATAACCCTTGGCCACAAGCCTTGCCTTGTACTTCTCAATAGTACCATCAGGCCTTAGTTTCTTCTTAAACACACATTTACATCCTACAGGTTTGCACCCATAAGGACGATCAGTGATCTCCCATGTTTCATTAGCTAAGATGGAATTCATCTCACTATGAACAGCTTCCTTCCAGTAGTCAGCATCAGGAGATGCATAAGCCTCTAAAATGGAAGTGGGAGTGTCATCGACAAGGTACACAATGAAATCATCACCAAAAGACTTTGCAGTCCTTTGTCTCTTGCTTCTTTTAGGAATTTCATTATCATCCTCCTTAGGAATTTCGGAGTGTTCAATTGGAATGGTAGGTTCAGAGAATGTAGCAAATTCCTGATTAGATGAACTAGGTATCTCCGGATTTGATGAGTTAGGTTTATCCTTCATTGGAAAGATATCCTCAAAGAAAGTCGCATCAGTCGACTCCATGATTGTACCGACATGAATGTCAGGCACTTAAGATTTTACTATCAAGAATCTATAACCAATGCTATGAAAAGCATAGCCCAGAAAAACATAATCAATGGTTTTTGGTCCAAGTTTGCGCTTCTTGGGGATTGGTACATTAACCTTTGCCAAACAACCCCAAGTACGTAAGTAAGAGAGTTTTAATATTTTCTTCTCCCATTCTTCGAATGGAGTAATTTCTTTGTTCTTTGTGGGAACTCGGTTTAGGACATGACACGCGGTCAATAGTGCCTCCCCCCCCCCACCATTCCTTAGAAAGACCCGATGTGTCTAACATGGCGTTAACCAAATCTGTTAGAGTACAGTTCTTTCTTTCGGCTACTCCATTTGACTGGGGTGAGTAGGGAGGCGTCCTCTCATGAATTATGCCATGTTCCGCACAAAAGGAATCAAACTCGTTAGAAAAGTACTCTCCACCACGATCAGACCTAAGCCTCTTAATCTTTCGATCAAGTTAATTTTCTGCCTCAGCTTTATAGATTTTGAAGAAACTCAAAGCCTCATCTTTTGATTTCAGAAGATACACATGACAATATCTCGTAGAGTCATCGATCAAAGTTATGAAATATTTCTTTCCACCTTTTGTCAACACACCATTCATCTCACAAAGATCAGAATGTATGAGCTCTAGTGGTGTTAAATTTCTCACTTCTACAGTCGTATGTGACTTGCGAGGTTGTTTAGCTTGCACGCAGACTTGGCACTTAGATCCCTTAACAGTTGTGAAATTAGGGATTAAATTCATTTTGGCTAGCCGCGTCATACAACCAAAATTAATATGACAAAGACGAGAGTGCCAGACATTTGATTCAAAATTCGTGTAAATATGATTAACAACTTTATTACAAATGTCTGACAGAGATAAGCGGAACAAGCCTCCGCACTCATAGCCTTTACCAACAAAGGTTCCATACTTCGAAATTAGAAATTTATTGGACTTGAATACAATCTTGTAGTCATCTCGGCATAGAAGAGATCCGCTAACAAGATTTTTATTTATTGAGGGAACATGATGCACGTTCTTCAGGCGCACGGTCTTTCCCGAAGTGAACTTCATATCGACAGTACCAAAACCATGAACAGAAGCATGCGAGCCGTGCCCCATCAGCACGGTTTGAGTCCCTCTGATCTGATATGAAGAAAACATGGAAATATCAGAACATATATGTACGTTAGCGCCCGCATCAATCCACCAATCAGGAGAATGACATAATGAAAGAACAGTAGGTAATATACCATACCCAACATCTTTCATCTCAACGTCGCCCATAACAACATTAGCAGTCTTGCTGCCCTTCCCATACTGGCGCTTGTCAAAGCGGTTGGGACAAGCAGGAGCCCAATGATCAGGATCACCGCATACATGACAAGCACCTTTCCTCTTATCAGTCTTCTTCTTGAAGCTGGTAGACTGTGAGGCCTTGTTCTTTCCATCGAACTTCCCTTTGCCGTCAAACTTGCCTTTGTTCTTGAACTTATGAGGCTGGAAGTTCCTTTTCTGTACCAGATTGGTATTAGAACCTCCCTCGGTACCTCGAGCACGTGTGTCTTTTGCTCTCGCCTTCTCTTCCACATCAAGAGTCCCAATGAGATCTGTCACGGAGAACTCTTGTCTCTTGTGCTTCAGAGAAGTAGCAAAGTTCCTCCATGACTGAGGAAGTTTGACAATAATTCCTCCGGCAACAAACTTGTCCGGTAACACACAAGTGAAGTGCTCAAGCTCCCTGGCAAGTGACTGTATCTCATGAGCCTACTCGACAATGGGGCGGTCATCAACCATCTTATAGTCATAGAATTGTTCCATGACATACTGTTCACTGCCAGCATCGGAGACTCCAAATTTTTTCTCGAGCGCATCCCACATATCTTTGCCATTGCTAAATGACAGATATGAATCGAAAATATTGTCGCCAAGGATGCTGATCAAGGCAGCCTTGAAAGTGGTATCAAGTTTTTGGAACGTCTCTTCCTGAGTGGGATTAAGTTCTCCCTCAGGTGCGCCATAGATGGCGTCATAGCAGCTCATGGTCTGAAACCAGAGCACTGCTCTCGCACGCCATTGTTTGTAATCCACACCTTCGAACACAGGTGGCTTCATAGAAGCAACAAAGCCACTTGGGGCAAATTGCCTGAAATAAGGTTTTTGGATTGTTGAATAAAAGAGCAATTTACCAAGCGAATTATCCATAATAAACACTAGATAAAACATGATTAGAATAATAGGAAATATACTAATCACGTGAAATAGCGAATACATATTAAGGCATATAACCAAACAAACTGCAAGGCGTAAAAATTTAGATACGATCAGAACAAGATTGAGAAAGAAGATATACACGGCAGTAGCAGAAGAGGAACCGCCGGCGTTGAAACCGTCGTTGGCCATGTCGTCGAGGAAGAGGATGCTGATTTCGGGGAAGAAGTCCTCGTCGGGAAAGACTCGCCGCGGTCGCTATCCGTGTGGGAGTCCGTGACGAAGCCAATAGTCGCGCCGATAGCGCTTCCCAAAAACCTTATCGCCCTTCTCCCGTACAGGACTCGAAGCAGCGGGGTCTCGGAGGCCTACTGTCCCGGCTCGTGGTGCACGCCGCAAGACGGGATGGGGAAGATCTAGGTAGCACAGTGCTCTGGAACTTGAGGCGCAAAGGAGTATGCGACGATGTGTTGCAGTATATCTAAGAGGAGGCGCGACCTCTCTCTTATATAGACACAGAGGGGTAAGCAGACAGGCTACATAGAAGATGGAACGAACGGACAGGAGTTGAAGCGAACATGCGGCAGCCCACCGGACAGCCTCCACTCAGTTCGTATTAAAAGTCCACTCGAGCAAAACGTTTCAACTTCTGTACGACTGTTTATATACCATTCATGCGTGGCAAAATAAAGCTCGGCTCGGCGAGATTCCCGCAACCCGCGGCGTGCGCGCGCGTCGTGACGAGGCGAGGCGAGCGAGGAGGAGGAGCGCGCGTGTGGAACTCTCTCCTTCTCCTTCTCATTCTTTTACCAAGTGGTAGAAGAGCTCACCTTATAAGCTGGTCCAACTTCCACTCAACTAGCAATGTGGGACTAAACATTTGTCCCAGCTCTTGCCTTGTATGAATGGGCTAAATGGGCCTTTAGGATTTCAGAAATTTATTGACATATAATAAATGGGCTGGGCCTATTTAGGCAAAAATTCCAACAGTACTGCATAGCCTTTACATTTAAACTCCACCAAAGCTTGTTCCCTCAATCCTATGAGCCATTACTACATGAGTTGTTTGAGCCATACGAGTCGTAGAATTGCATGTGTAGGGTTTGTGAGTGTCTTTGAATAATGAGGTACCTAAATAACTGAATTGAGTAATAATGGCATAACTAAATAAATAGGCATCGGTAGGCAATATCTTCTATTTGGTTCTTTATGCTTGCCTGTGTCCCGTAGGCCCCCGAGAACTTGATAACTGTTCCTTGACTATCGCACTATCCACTTGTGGGACCATGAATCCTCTTAGCTAGAGCTTGAGTTATTTCTTATTTCTTGGGGCCATAAACTAGTTTGGGGATTTATTACTATTTTGTACTGATGCCATGTTACTGATTTATTTACTACTGTTGTTCGTGGAGAGCGTTTACTACTGTATTGTTTAGGTAAGCGGAGTGTTTTCGCGGTATCGACAAGCCTAGTAACACTTTTGAGTTCCTAGTCGTTTATAGCTATTGACGCAAACCTTTGGGTCTGTCGTGGAGCCGGCCAACTTCATAGCAGGTAGCTTAGTTGGGTGCTCCCCTGGAATATTTTATGAATCTTGTGATTGCTTTATTGTGATGCCTCGTTGGGATTTATTTGTTTTTTTCCGAGGTTGATCATGCGTGTATTGATATTTGTGCACCCCCTACAGGACAAATCTTTCTGAAAGCCGTGTCCGTGATTATGAAGACTTGGAGCACAGTTTCTCGACCATAGACAAGCATAACTAAAGTGCCGCTTTTGTTTTGACAAAAATGTGTCTAGTAATAATGCAACCTTCATGGAATGATTAATAAAATTTCCTACGGATGGGACATTCTTCTGCCTTGTCGTTTGGGAAACAAGGAGGAGGGCGAGCGATATTTATTTATGTTGATATATATTTGTTAGATAATTAACTGTTGTTTAATTAGCGAGCGTTCGTCTATAATTGGTTAGACGAATGTTGTAACGTGTCTCTATAGAACTGATAGGCTTTATTTTCGCTGTAATTGTGTCACCCTCAGGTTATTTCCTTTAGATGCATAAAGACTTGCTGAGCCCCCTAGGGTCTCACACGATAAATATTGTTCATATGAACAAGTATATCCACAGGAAGGCTACTGGGTCGAGGAGACCGATGATGGTGGCAACGACCATCAGGTGTAGAGATTTCAGGAATGGATATCCGTAAGATCTATGGGCGGGATATGCTTATTTATAGGCATCTTATGTCAATTTGCCTCTTATACGTACTCGGGTCTTGTTTTCCGCTTCTGCTTGATACTCTGATGTGTGATGTATGAGGATATATCCTAAACTATTAGAATTATCTAGTATTTTGGATCTTTTCGTATGGTGTTGAATATTTCTATTTCTTTTAGATGGTATGTCTCTGATGTATTTTTGTATGCCGTGGACATACACACTTGTGTATGTCTGTTTGCATACCTGTCGACTACGCCGCTCGCACTTGTCACGATGTTCTTGCAAAGTGGATAGAGTGGTTGACCGGTACCGTGCCCTGTTCCGCTCAGACAGGACCTACACGTAGGTGGCCCTTGGGCCTCCTCGGTAGGACACCCTATGCACTTTGAATTCATTCCTAGCTTGTTGCTTAGAGCGTAGTGTCCGAGGTATTACATCCGACAATGCCCTTTGCTCCGTCTTTTAAAGGATGAAGACCTCAGCCTAGTACATTACTCTTCTCTTTCTATCAGTGTTTTGTAGGCTTCTCCTGTTGTTTAGGCATTGTTCTTATCTCACGTGCCTTAATTGTAAGATGGTATCCTCGGTATGGCTATAATCGTACTCATTGTTATCATGCTCCTTGTGGGCTTTGTTAATTCAAAATCGGGATCATGGAGCCTTTTATCTAAAAGAAAACCATCACAAGAGTCTATACATGGTTGTTGAACCCAATCCCAATCAATGTAGGTTTGGAGAAAATCTAGTCTTTGGGTCATGAAGGAGAAATCCTAGGGTGCATGAGTGGTTCGAGAGAGAAGAATATGAGGAAGATGGTATCGAGAGAAAGAGAGCTACATGCAGAAGATGAAGCCATTGGCTGGCCTTTTTCAGTGGAGTTTTGAGAAGCAGGACAAAGAGAACTATAGTTGTTATAATTTCCTTTTTCTATTATAGCGAGTTGTACTCTTTTTTTAGGGAGCGAATGTATTTTAACGAGGCAGCACTAATAAAGATCACTTCTTATCTCATATGAAATTTTGCCTCATACTACCACTCTCTTCTATCCAAATTAATAAACTCAGATTTATCTATATTCGGATATATCTAGTCACGTTTTAGTGCTAGACATATCCGAATCTAGACGAATATGTGTCTATTAATTTAGATTTTTTTGATTTCTCTGAATTTTTTGAGGCATTTCACATTAGTGGCTCAATCATACCAAAGCGGGCCGAAACAGGCCTCGCGTGCCCCACATGCCACGCATCGTCTCATCAAGCACCGGAGCCTGCCAACTGCCAAGGCTTGGAGGCTGGGCACGGAGACGACACAACATGGCCCATATACATAACAGCCCGAACATGATGGGTTGTGCTTGGCACGTGAACGTCGGGCCGGGCCGGCCGTTTGTCAGGTTTAGTTCCTATCACGGTTTCACCCACGGGCTTAGAACGTTTCGAGGCTGCGCTTAGCAATAATTGCAATCACACCAGCCCACACCTATAAGCCAAGGAGATAGGCGGTTTAAACAAAAAAGACCAAAATTTTCAAACATGTATCTAGAATTATTGGAAAACTACAAACACATTTTTTTGAAAATTAGCTCATTAAGGGTCCATCCAAGATCATTGTAGACCCAACAAATTAGTAGTTCCCCACGGCGGTGAAGTGAAATCCAACAAAAAAAAGTAACTAGAAGAATAAGAAAAGCTTTTATGAATCCATTTAAGCCCATCCATTTAGCAACCAAACGTAAACCCATCCCGATGTAACCGCATGGACCTACACCATGCTCAGCTTGTACAACATGCTTAATTTTTTCTGCCTTTGTTCTAGGCCATCAGTGAACCAAAAATATTGTTTGATGTAGTTTTCGAAGAGGAGGGAAACAACACATGCACCATTCGTGTTGATTCACACTTGATAACCATAACCAACAGATAGACTCAAGCCCCCATTTTTTTGCAAATATTCCATCGATCCATTAATATTCATCGCTACTCCCTCCGTTTTAAAATATAAGATATTTTAGCTTCGTAAAGCAAATGTATCTATACTTATTTTAGTATGTAAGTTCACTTAGATTTAAAGTAAATCTACATACTAAAACAAATCTAGATACATTTTCTTCACAAATCTAAAACATCTTATATTTTAAAACGGAGGGAGTACTTCTGATGAACTGGATCGGGGCAGCTCCAGGTTGGCTGCAAAGCCGGCTATGCCTGCAATACACAAGGTTGTCTACGTGTTGGCCAAAAAGATGGGCATCCAGACTCACGAGATGCCTTTGGAGCTTACAAGGAAGTAGTACGTGGCCAGCTACAAGAACGCTCTGCCAGATTTTGCCATCAAGGTGTTAATCTCGCTATTTCAACTGAACCTGCCATCCATTGCAAGCACTGATGAGGCGCTTATTGTCATGGCGGGTCCTGTAGGATCTCAACGTTGCAGCTCAAGGCCAAGCCTAGGATCGCTCCTGCTATCAGCTTTCTGTGTATCTGATCATGTGGTTGTTTCTGTTGCACACGGCATTCCTGTATCTTTCTTGTATTTGTGCTACTTTCAGGCGGGCTTGTCGCCTTTACTGTTCTTCGTCGCCTCGCCGGCTTCACCGGCCTAGATGCTTCTTCTTCATCTTGCTCTTTACAAGACTTTGCGCAAGGCTGCGTCTGCCCTTAAAGACTTGCCTCCCTTTCATCAACTTCACTATGTGCGCCGTAAAGAATGCAAGGTCTTTCCTCTCCATCGAGCACTTCGTTCAGAGCTTCGCCAAGCACTTTGTGGCGAAACCATTCTCCTACCAGCACTTTGGCAGCCTCAGCGACATAATTAGTGGCATCCTAGCGCCTATCCCTCGCCAATGTTGAACCTCATCCTCGACATCCACGACAACTTCATGTTTGTCAGAAATGTTGCTCGACGGCTACATAAGAAGCGCACCCCGGATCTCCTCATCAAGCTTGACATTGCTAAAGCTTTTAACTCAGTGCGTTGGGATTATATCCTCGACCCCATGCAGCGTATGGGTTTCCCCCAAGGTGGCGAGCCTGGGTCGCCTTGATCTTCTCCACTACAACTTCTCGGGTGCTGCTTAATGGTCATTCTGGCAATGAAATTTTCCATGGCCGTGAGCCGAGGCAGGGTGATCCTCTCTCACCGCTTCTGTTTGCCTTGGCAATTGACCCTCTGCAGAAGATTTTGGAGTTGGCCACGGAGGCGGGCACTCTCCAGAAACTGACGGGGAATTTCATGAAGTCCTGCATTTCGCTATATGATGATGACGCTGTGATCTTCTTAGCACATGTGGTGCAAGACATCTCAAACCTGGCATCCATATTGTAGAATTTTGGAGATGTCACTGGATTGGTGACTAATGTGGAGAAGAGATCAGTGGTTCCTATTCGTTGTGAAGAGATCGACCTTAGTACTACTATTCTACAATACTTTCCTGCAACCTTGGCTCAATTTCCAATTAAGTACCTTGGGCTACCTTTGGTCCTTGGAAGGTTGCGTCGCATTGACCTTCAGCCCTACAATGACAAGGCCATTGCCAGGCTTAACCCTTGGAAGGCAAGGTACCTAAACGTCGCGGGTTGTTCGACCTTGGTCAAACCAGTTCTTACGGCCCTCCTGATTTTTCTGCTCACTGCTATCAAAGCGGATAAGGCAACATTGAACGCTCTGGACAAGATTCGCAGGGGAATGCTCTGGGCTTGCAAAGCCTCAGTTAGTGGTGGTAAGTGCAAAGTGAGTTGGGCAAAGGTGTATCGGCCAAAGAACCTTGGTGGGCTAGGGATCCTGGATTTGGAAAAAATTGCCAGGGCCCTTAGATTGCGGTGGCTTTGGATTGAATGGACTGCACCAGAAAAGCATTGGGTGGGTTTGGAAACCCCTAACAACGACACTAATAGGGAGCCATTCAACGCGGCCATGAAGGTCTGCATCAGCAATGGCAAGAAGGCGTCCTTATGGAATTCATCCTGGCTCAATGGATCCTCCCCGCGATCCATTGCTCCCCTCGTCTTTGCGACGTCGAAAAGGAAAAAATGCCTTGTGCACGACGCCCTGTAGAACTCCCAATGGGTCGCGGATATCCATGTGGATGAATTCACTATTCAGCACCTTTCCCAGTACGTCAACCTTTGGGGCATGTTGTAAGACATTACGCTCTCCCCGGACATCGAAGACACAATCATTTGGACCCTCACGGCCTCTAGATCTTACTCATCGGCATCCTCTTACAAAGCTCAGTTCCTTGGCTCCATCCCTTGTTCTTTCGACAAGCTTGTCTAGAAGGCTTGAGCTCCTCCCAAGTGTCGCTTCTTCTCATGGCTTGCCGTGCAGAATTGGCTGTGGACGTCGGATCATCTGGCCAAGCGGGATTGGCCTCATCAACCAACTTGCCATCTTTGTATGTGCCATGTTGAGACTGCGAGGCACATCTTGTTCGAATGCCGCTATTCCAAGCATATCTAGCAGGTTGCGGCCTCCTGGCTCGGATGCCCCTCCCTTATCCAGAGCATCGAAACGGGTCGTCCCACTGTGCTTCAGTATTGGAAGGCTGCCTCTTGGGCCCCTTCCTCCTGTCCGCAAGGGCTGAAATCTGCGATCACTCTCATCACCTGGGAAATTTGGAAGGAGAGGAATGCCAGGGTTTTCAGCAACAAGTTTACAATGCCCACAGATATCATTCAGAAGATAAAAGACGAAGGAAGAAATTGACTCTTGGCTGGTGCTAAGCATCTTTAGGAGATTACAAGCTAGTGTGCTTTTCCCCTTTCATGGGGTTTTATATTTTGGCTTAGGCCACCAATGTCTGCTCCTTCTTTATCAATATAAAAAGCAAATCTTTTGCCTCGTTTCAAAATAAATAAATTAATATTCATCAACAATAGTATAAATAGGCCTAAGAGTAATAAAATTTACAAACAGGTCCATGGTCCATGGACCACCTAGCGTCGACTATAAGCACTATGATGAGCCGAAGGCGTGTCACCGTCCTCACCTCTATCACCGTAGTCAATAAAAGCTTATTGTAGTAGAGTTTGTTATAGTAGATAGACGAGAAGCTATCGTGCTAAGGCTCCAAAGGACCAACGCACTAGAGCAGCAACCATCGCCAATAATGACATCCGTAGATCGAAAGATACTGTCTTGAAATCACACCGACGAACACGAAAACCGACCAGATCCCAGGAGACCCGCTGGACACATGACTCCACACACCCTCCACCGGCGCTAGACGCCCCACTAGAGCGAGGATAGGGTCAAGAATACCTTATTCTAACTTTAGAATGTAGTCGTTGCCTTACCATCCTGAGAAATACACGAAAAAATTAGAAACAAAGAACGGACCCCTTGCTGGCGAGAGGGCGTGGTACGCCACACCTCTGAGGCCCCAAGGCCACTGAAGGTGGAACGAACCAGCGGCGTCACCCACGAGGGGAACGGAACCCTAGATGGGTTTCCTCAGTCTCCGCTTTGATCGTCTCCTGAGCCAAGTCATGTAACTGTTCACGTAACTCAAGACTATTGTAATGAAGAAGAACTTGTGCAGGGGTCACATTAATATTCTTTAAGCTTGTTTGATTGGGCTTAAATTTAGCTTTTGGAGTTTGGCTTATAAGACACGAAAGCCGAAATAGGTGCTTTTGGCTTTTGGCTTTTAACTGAACATAGTAGTATGATGGTATAAGCCAAAAGCCAAAATAAAAAAGCACCTATTTAGGTGCTTTTGTGGCTTATAAGCCAAAAGTGAAAAACTATAAATAAGCACAACCAAACAGCCCCTTTGTATCATTCGAGCATCTTTTTTTGTTCCTCTCATAATAGTCATAACGTCTTATCTCCGACAGTGGTGAAGGATCACTGAGTCTGCACAGAGCGTGTTTCCAGATTGAGTTGGTTGTCCTAGGTGTTGAGACTGCCTGGTCTTGTGGCGAGTGTGGGTGTGGCCTCGTGGTATTGCTATTGCATGATTTTCGCTCAGTTTTTGGCTAATTAACTAGACACCTTCTTTTTAATTAATGAATAGACTAAGATGTTGTATTTGTTTAAAAAAACTTGTGAAAATTATGAAAGGGGCTGGTAAGCAAAGGAAGCAATCAAAAAAAAGACACATTGTTTTTATAAATGTGCAACCTAATGAGAGGACCCACTACCACTGTCTGAGAATGGTGAAGTGTCGTTGAGCACTTGGGTTCTAGTCATGTGTTTCTTTTTTGAATGTTGGGTCCCCATTTTCTGACGGTATAGTGGTTTGTGTAGAGTCATCAGAGGGCATGTGGAGGTGTGTCTCTGGCGGATCTCGCTGGATCTGGTTGGTGTTTCTTTCGATCTACGCTTCTCTCCATCAACGACGGTTGTTGCTCTGGTGCGCTGGTCCTTTGGGATCTTAGCATGACGATTTCCCGTCTGTCTACTATAACAAGGTTTGCTCGGCTCCACTAAGGGAGAGGTGAGGATGTAGCTAGCGCGAATTAGGCTCGCTTGAGTGCATGTAGTCGTCGGCTCATCGATAAGTGGTCGAAATACTTGTTTGTAATTTTTATTACTTTTAGGTTTCCTTATATCGCTGTTGAGGATTATGAATAGATCGACGGACTTTTTAAAAAATGGGGTTGGGAGAGGAGTTTGGTTCTACTTTTTGTACAGTATGTCCCAAACTTCCGTGTTCTAGGATCTTGCCATCCAAACAAAAACCAAGTAAACTCAATTACCTTGGTATAAAGTTCTTTTTAACTACCTTGATATAAAGATGGTTTTCTTTTTTTAAGAACAATGATTAAGTGATTTTGGGCCAAAATCAGTAGACACTTCGCTAATGCCTTATTTTGTAGATAGGTATTTGGGTGGATCAGGGAGTATTTACCCCAAATAGATTAGGTGACACCACTCCATTCACCCAAAATACGGGGCTGGCCCGCGAGCGACCAAGCCATAGAAACACGAGCATAGGGTAGAGTTCTAATACACTCGCAAATTAGAGGGTTTGAGACAAGTTTACCAGGGTGTCTAGGGCTGAGCCCATTCAAAACCGACCTACAAAACAATATGAAATTTAATGAGATGGGGCTGGGCCGAGGACATATTCCTCGATGGAAACTGGTTGTCACGCTGAAGAATTCTTTGTATCAGTGATCGGCAAGTTAAACGTGTATTGGAGGAAAAAACATATATCCTCTCCAGTACGGCCACAACAAAACTAACCTGAAACCAGTTGCGAAACGAACACCAGCGCCGCTGATGGGCTCAGAGGCGGACGCGACCGAGATCACCGACCCACTCCTTGCCGCCTCAGCCGGCGAAGCCCCGACGACGAAGGCGGTGCCGCCGTTGCAAGAGCAGGTGACGGCCCGCGGGATCACCATCAATACCATCCTAGGCGTGCTCTTCTGCCTCATCACGCACAAGCTCAGCCTCACCATAGGGATTGTCCCCTTGCTCAGCCGCGGGCCTGCTCGGATACTTCCTCATCCGAACCTGGACGGTAGCACTCGAGAGGTTCGGCATCGTCTCCAAGCCCTTCAGGCTAGTCATAATGGAAATAACATAGATAGTAACATGCATCTACATGCAGTGCCAACTAGGCAATTTGGTGATGTGGCACATTATTAAATGATGAAAGAGAGCATTATGGTAACTAGCTATGTTACCATAACATCACACACCCCAAGATAAGATAAATCTAGATGCTAATAAATAAGACCTTGCATGATATTAGACATAAATTACTACCCACTATGAAAATAGTAACATAAACTAATAATTTATGCATGTTACTAGCCTATACTCCCTCCATCCCAAGTCTTAAGGCATATAATTTTTTTAAAAAGTCAAACCGTGTAAATTTTGACCAAACTTTTAGAAAAAACTATTAAGAACTATTATATTATATAGATACCTTGTAAAAATATGTTTTATGATGTATGAAAGGTATAGATTACGTATTATAAATATTAATATTTTTTCTAAAACCTTGGTCAAACTTTAGTTAGTTTCACTTTTGAAAAAAGACATATACCTTAAGCTTTAAAACGGAGGTAGTATTACTTTTCACTATGACCAGCCTCACAAAGCAGGAGAATACAGTTATTCAGACATGTGTTGTCGCCTGCTACGGCCTTGCCTGCAGCGGTATGTATGTAGTCGCTTGGTTAAACTTGAACATTTGCTTTTGATTTGATCAGTGAAAGTCACCGTATCGTTTAGATTTAGCTTGAACAATGCTAGGGATTTGAGAACAAATAAGATTTCATTTCACTAAGTTTTTATATATTATCTAAAAAGATAGTATTAGATGCTTAACAGTAAAAACTTGTTAGTACGGTGAATTTGTGATTACCTTGTGAACTTGATGAATCTTTGTCAAATTTAACTTTGAAGCATATAAGCATAAATGTACCAAGCATATGATAGGAGTAGATTGGATAGATGATTATCCGGCTTTTCTTAGTAACAGACTCCAGGCCGATTGACTAGTACAAAGAGAGTTGGACCTCTTCCCCTTTCCCCGTCTATAGTGATCAGGGCGATTTTTGGGCGATCTCGTGCTCCCAGGCTCGCCGCCAGCGATCCCATGGATTCCTCGTCCTCCAGGACGGGGGATCTATGGATCCCGGCGGGTATATAGCTTAGGTGTGTGTGGGGTGTGCCAGCCGACGGTGTTGGGGAAGCTGCGACAGTGCCAGAGTGGATTTTGCTGGCGGTGATCTCTTCCTCTGATGGTGCGGTTCCAGTGGAACTCCGTCGCGGATTCGTGATGACCCACAAGTGTAGGGCATCGCAACAGTCTTCGCGGGTAGTATTACCCAATTTATTGATTCGACACAAGGGGAGTCAAAGAATACTTGCAAGCCTTAACAACTGAGTTGCAGTTCAGCTGCACCTGAAAATAGTTCTTGCTCACACAAGTTTATCAGTAGCAACAGTTTGTAATAGCAATAGCAAAGCAACAGTAGCAGTAACAGCAACAGTGAAACAGTGGCAATCGTAACAGTAACGGTAGCAGTATGATTCGAGTGCGGTAGGCATAGAGATGGATGGACGGGCGTTGCATGGACGAGTCTAAACATGTAACTTCAAAGAACTAGGGCATTGCAGATAAATAATAATAAGCATCCAAATACTAAATAATCTTAGGCATGTGCTCCAAATATAGTAATACGTGCTCGCAATGAGAACTTGCACAACATCTTCTGTCCAGTCAGCCCGTGGCAGCTGGGCTCTAGGGAACTATTGGCAATTAAGGTGCTCCTTTTAATAGAGCACCGGAGCAAAGCATTAACACTCCGTAAACACATGTGATCCTCACACCACAGCCATCCCCTCCGGTTGTCCCAATTATTGTCACTTTGGGGCCTTTGGATCCGGACAATGATATGTGTACACAAATTGCAGATAAGATCACAAACAATACTATCATAATGATTCAATAATAAGTTCAGATCTGAGATGATGGCACTCGGGCCCTAGTGATAAGCATTAAGCATAAAAATTTGCAACAAAGTCAAATAGCACTAATAGAGATACTAGCCACTATGCCCCTAACAGATCTTATTCGATTACATGATAGAACTCATCCAATCCCTACCATCCCCAAGCCTACAGCGGGAGATTACTCACTCATGGATGAGGGAAACATCGGTGCTTGATGGAGATGTGTTGGTGATGAAGATGGTGATGATCCTCTCCAAATTCCCCGTCCCGGCAGGGTGCCAGAACGGAGTTACTAGATCCGAATCTTGGTTTCTCATGGCGGCGGCGGAGCGGAACTCTTTCTGAAAAACTATCGAACCTGTAACATCCTAGCATTAGAGCTTAGAAATAAGTTGAACCCAGATGTGTGCATTGCATTCATGCATAGAAAATCCGAATAATTTTCGCGCTTTTGAAAAAAAAATGTCAAAGTGATTGAAGCTTCTCTCAACTTGATGGAATTGAAGTAGATCATCAAGTTGACTGCGATAAGTTTCAATATGACCTTTGTTAAAACCCTATTTTGGGTAAGGGAGATTTGATCTAAGGGTAGATCAAATGTAATAAAAGTTAAACCCTAATACATTACTTAATGGTTTATATTTGATCCTTAAGTAATCATATCCTAGTATTAATTACACAACTCATGAATACCAAGTTATAAATATAACTTAAGTAATAGGAGTGTAACAACTTAATATTGACCTATCTTAATCTCATCTACTTATACCATGAGTATCCTGGTAATACAACTTTAACTCTTTAGTGAGATTGAGTAGGAAAGAAACCAAGTCAAGATCATTCACCATATATCTTTCTTCCCATACCAATCCTTATCATCTCTATTGAATCTTATTCTAATATCTGTTGTTCATCAATGTTGAGTAATCAACTATTGATTCACCAATTCTTAGTTTATCAATTCTTGACCTAGCAACTCTTGTCTTTATCATAGCATTCACTTAAGGTCTATAAAGAAAGAAATAAGAAGAGGTGAGTGGTAATGCTAGTCTTAGGTATCATCTATAGGATGGGGGTGTTGGAAGGGAATAAGATCAATGATATAATTGATGGAGTTAACTCACTCCTGAAATGATAGAAGAGCTATATGGAACCTATAATTATATGGTGATAAAGCAGATTACAAGGATGAATCTTGAAGGAAGTTAGCAGGAGTAATCCTATTGGATCAAGTAGGTATAGTCAGTGAATAATCTCTCTTAGACCAATAGAGTTAAACAGAAGATAATTATAATACAACTGTAATGTTGTATTGATGAGACCTTGATTAGCCAACTGGAAACCTAAACCATAAATGATCAAAGGATTATAATGATCATGCTTTAGCCACCAAGATTGAATACTTATATCATGTATAAGTGACATTGGTGGGTAGAACATGATTGAAACCCTAGTATAGATAAGTTATCCTAGAATAGTCATTACAAGTCACATTAATATAATGTGAGGTTGGAGTATGAGTTATTTGAGTAAAGTAAATATAAGATAGTATGATTAAGCTAAAGCTAGTGTAGCATGGAGTTATACAAGTAGTGTTATTCCTCTTAAAGAATAGTAAGCTTTTGAGGAAAGTAGTTTGATATATACATCTACTGGAGAAATATTAGTGATGTATGATTAAGGAAGAGTATGAATGGAATTGTAAGTAACCATCTGTTGGATTGGAGATTATTAGTAGTAGAATAGTTTGATAACTAAGTATAGATATGAAAAGATTAGGAAAATCTTTAGTGTCAAGCTCATTGGATTTGTAAGAGGATTTAGAAGAATAAAAGGTGGATAAGAATATTCTTGTGAAGTAAAGCTCATCATGTTAACACATGATGATGGATAGGAAGAAATAGTATATCTAGGAAAGTAATTCCTTAATTAGAAGTCCAGGATTGTGAATTATGGAAGATAAGAATTCTTGGTAAACACTAAACCCTAAATATTTAACCAAACATAGTATCCAATTCATCTGATTGATCTATCATCTTATTTACACAAAGCTTTATAGGAATATTTCCTATAGCAAATCACTCAAGCATATCTTTGGCACTTTCAAACCTCTAAATCATGTGTACCACATGATTGGAAATTACTATAAACATTATGCCCAATATTATATCCATATATTAATCATACTTAAGCAAGTAATGAATAGCTAGTTCCAGAAAACAACTATGCATATTTTAAATAAGAAGGGTGGTTAGGATTCACCTGTTAGTAGATTTTGAATAATAGAATTCACCATTCTGAGAACCCTAATAATTAAATTCTCTTATATAATGATTGTTATGTAATAATAATAAAGATGGATACATGCTTTGCATATATTTAGCTACCTTAAACCATTATCATTACATTCATTAGGAGGAAATAAAAATCATTCTATAAGGGTATAATATGATTAACAAATCCCTAAAACCCTAACTCCTATATTAGTTATAATAAAATATATACATTTCTATTTCCTAAATTCATGAGAATAATATTAATCATATTATTTCCGTAGAACTTTATGTATCATATAATAAGACAAGGATCACCATATATATATTTCCCTCCAAACTACAAGCTAATTAGAATTAAGTTTTATAAACAAATAAGAAAATATCCTAAAATAAATCCATGGCTTATTATGGAAAGAAAATTAATAACAAAGACTCTTAAAGAAACATAATAATATATAATAAAGGTTCACAAAATGATCATAAATACATTTGAATATTGCTACAATTATCTAGCAGATAAAATTCTATGGGAAACATATTCAAACAAATGAAAAATACAAATATGAAAAATGAAACAGAAAATGGAAAACAAACAGAAAGAAAAAATAGAGGAAACAGTTTCTAGTCGTGGCCCATTTCCCCGCTTTCTTATCTGTCGCCGCTAGCGGCCGCAGCAGCCCATCTGGCAAACTTTGCCACGGTCCAACTGGCCCAATTCCACAGCCCATACTGTTTCACCGTTTCTTTTCCTTTCTTCTTCCTCTCGCCAGAATGCAGCGCCGGTGAAGCAGCTGCCTGGCACATCGACCGTCGTCCGCCGTTGTTGCGATGCCCGCTGACACCAAGATCCGTGCTGCCGTTGTTCGTTGCCTATAAGAAGATCATCGTCGCGTCGGAGAGCCGTATCTCCTTCTCTTTCCCATTTTCCTCTTCTGTTCCGAACCCTAGCTACAAAGGCCGATGAATCGTTGCCATTCCTGACCTCGTCTCGTCCTGCCGTGATGCCTGGAAGAAGCCCCGCATCACGTTCAACGTTCTCGTGGAGTCTCGCAAGTCGGGGAGTTGTCGGTTGCGTGGAATCGAGGTCATACTCTCGCCGGCCACCGCAGCCATCGCCGGAAATACACCATCTCCGGTCCTCCCCATGCCTCCTCGACCTCTCCATCTTCATCAGGGTGAGCTCCTGGATCTTCCAGTAACCTCCAATCATTTTATCTCGCCGTAAATCACCGTTGCACCGCGCACCACTATCGGCCGCCGCAGTAGGTGGTCGCCAGAGTAGCTCCGTTGACCAAAAGTGGGCAGCGCCACCGTTATTAGCCTCCCCGGAGTGCACTAGTTCGAACCATGGTCATCACATTCGCTAGAAGTCACTAGATCATCGTCGTCGTTCACCGTCTGTGCGTCACCGGCGAGGCGACGTCACTGCGACGCCGTGCTCACGTCAGCCTTGACCAATTCAACATATTGACCTAGTCCTTGCCCGTGTGGCATCTGACGTGGAGTTGGTCCCATTGGTCATTGACTGTGAGTAGAAATAGGGCCGGTAACAAATGCATTCACTAACCTGGGGGATGATGTGGCCACTGACCCACTAGTCAGTGACTAGGGTAGGTTTAGCTTATGTACAAAAAGTCTTTTCTGTTTAGGAATTAGATAAAACATTATAAGATCAAATATAAATATTTCCTGAAATGTAATAAAATTATTAAATCTTGTTTAATTAATAACTTTTGTTTGGTAATTCAGAAAAATGTGTATAATATATGGAAATTTGTAGAAAAATAAAATCTATAACTTAAAACTATTATCAAACATTATTTTGTTAACAATTTAAATAATTATTATTTAATAAAGATTTTATAAGTAATAAAACTTTGATAATTCATATTTTAATAATGGTAAATGTTCAAAAATATAAATAATATACCAAAAATCTTAGAAAATAAGAACTATAATTTAAAACTATAACCATGCATTATTATTTCACTTAATTAAATATTTATTATTTATTAAGTATTTGTAAAGTAATAAATCTTATAAAAATCATATATTTATTATTTATAAATCACAAAAATAAATGTAATATACCAAAATGATCACAAAAATAATAAGTACATGTTAAAAATATAATATTCCACTTTTGAGGTAAATAAAAAAATTAAACACTTTAATAACTTGAATTTAAACCTATTTCCTTAATTAATAATTCATATAAAGGTAAATAAAATTTGCTAACTTTCCTAAAATTAGCCAATTGAGTCTAATAACTAGTATTAGTCTTAAATATTGATTTATCCTTCAACCATAAGTGTAGATTATTTTATAAAAGGATCATTATCCAATATAAAATCTCCAAGAATAATTTGTAGTGAAATAAAACCTATTCCTTTATTTTAACCAAAACACTATAGTGAATTCATAAGTAGTTAAATAATATTATTACCTTGAATACAAACCATAACCACTCATTTATAAAAACATAAATGATTATATTCCATTATAATCTTGAGAGACCACTATACCAAATAAAAGTAATACCATTCTTAGTTAACTTTAAAGGAACCTTATGAAGTGAACAAAGCACAATTATCATAAGCAATATACCTTCAGTCCATCTATGTCTTTAAAGTTAACTTTAGTCTACAATACTTCAAATACTATGCTAAAGACTTTGTTATGTCTTTTATAGTTAACTTTGGTCTGTTATAATTAAATTAAAGCATCTCAAGTCCAAACTATTCAGACAATCATAAACAAAACCAATCACATTCTATTAATCTTATTCTAAAAACTATCAGGATGGTTTAAACCTTAATAAAGAAATCTTTTCTTCAAAAGTTATTCGTTTTGCCACTTAAGTCAACAGATGACAATTAATCGTAATCACATTACTTTATACTTTACTTGTATACTTAGGATTGATAACACTTAAGTTCTTTATAAGTAACATTACTTGTAGAGTAAAATTTGAAGATAAACAATTATAGTGTAAATAATCTTGAGTAGCATTCCATGTGTGTGTATCTTATTGTTGTATAGATATGTGTTGTTCACACACACTCACAAGCCTTAATAAGAAGCACAAATATGAAACTTAATCTAAAAGAGCAACACATTCCAAAGAAACCATTTCCAGTATTCAAACCTTAGAACAACATTATCCCCAAGAATTCGAATTTACCAAATTGCATTACATTACCTATGCATAATAGCATGTTGCTTCTTTAAACATTAGTCCTTACCGGACCAATGATGTTGTTTTCAGATATTGGATATTATATTGTCTTGAAGACCGCGAGTGCATAATCTTGCAATCACAAAAGGCAAGTTCACACTTGCTCATGCCCTTTGATTATTTTCTGTAAAGTATTTTGCAAATCCAGTGTTGTTATCACCTGCATTTGAAAAAGGACAGAAAACACTATTTTCATAATAACGTGATTATAGGTTATTTACCATGAGGTAATAACCTACTATAAAAGTTCCGGCGGTAAAGGAACATATTATCTAGGACTTAACAACCAATGTCGCTAGTGATTCTTGCGTCGTATATCACGCGTTAACCATGAGATTTGGAATGGGACGGAGAAGTCAGTTGTATCTTCTTCCTCTCGCATGTAGCCGGATGTGCAGGTCGTGGCTGTTATCACTCGTAACGTGCATAGTAATTGGTAATTCATAGAAGATATGCAACATATGGGTGGGAACCCTCAACGTCCCATGATAGTTCTGGCATCTAACAGTCTGTACAAACCATTGCCGTAATTCAATGGGTGGGCATGGTGTACACCAAGGAGGCATGCAAGGTCACGAAGGGGGCAGTGATTGGCTTGGATCTTAGTGTGGGCCCCACACCAAGGAAGTGTGGATGAGAATGCAACTCGGATGTGCAAAAAAGCTAAGATCTCTTATGGGTAAAGTAACGCACATATGCAGAGTGTAAGAACTGTAACTTGTTACTCCCTGTTCTGGGAAGGAGCTGCGAACGCGGCGGGAAAGGAACTCCATGAAAGTTCTGGTAAACCCATGAAGGCTGGCGGACATAGCTTTTCAGAATAAAAGCAACATTTGAAGAAATGTTTACGAAAACCTGCATTGCCTACGACCTATGGTCTGTGGCTGTAGATATAGTGCATCAAACACTCCTTTTCTAGTGAATTTGCTGAGTACGCTCGTACTCAATGTATCTTCTTAACCCTTTCTAGGTTCTAAAGCCAGTACAGACGATGTCTACATCAAGTTATGCTCCAGGAATCATCACCAGAAGCTAAAGTTCTTCAATAAAGTCAAGAAAGTCAACATATACATCAACTCAAGTGAAGACGAAGTTACTGATTAGATAGGAATATAATCTCTAGCCATAGAACCTATTTCTGTAGGGTATTGCAATAGCAGCAATGCCATACCATTAGTTAAAATAATAGTCTTAATAGTATGATAGTTTTTGAGTTATTTATTTCTGATTCTTTTTTGTAAGAAGTTTCTTTTCTCTCTCTTTAACCTAGAGTGTTCTCTGGATCTTGTGTAAGATTTGAATTATAACCTATAGTCATGTCTTGGACTTGTTGTGTTTCTGTTGTACCACTCTGAGGGATGTAATACTAGTGAACGGTGTGTTTCATTGGTGTTATATCAACGACTATAGTGTACTACATCATGCAGTGGTATGTTGGGTCACCGCATACCCACCCTCTGTTTTTAGGTCAGAAGGCAACTTATAGGCGCGGAGGGAGGCCGAGGAGCTGCCTGGGGTGGCCAGACCTCCCCCAAACGCGGGGTTAGTGGGCCCGCGCCTGGGGTGGGTCTGGGCCCCCCAGGCCTCCCCTCTGTCTCCCCTTCTGGCTCCATGGATCTTCTGGTGAAATATAATTTTTGGCATATTTTCCGGGATTTTTCGTGATAGTTCATTTTCTGCACAAAAACAAGACACCAAGGTAATTCTGCTGAAAACATCATTACTCTGTGTTACTTGTATCCAAATCATACAAGTTTAGAGAAGAAACAATAGCAAAGTGTTCAAGAAAGTAGATACGTTTTGGACGTATCAACTCCCCCCCAAGCTTAGCTTATTGCTTGTCCTCAAGCAATTCAGTTGAAAACTGAGTGCGCTAAAAGAACTTTCACGAACACTTTGCTTCATATGATGTAAATATTCTCAGCACAGGAGTATATGCTTAGACAATTCATAATAAGGAGTATGCAACTAAGTCTACTCAATAGTCATTGCAAGCTATGAAGAGAAACCGACTCAATAATAATAAGTAGCATGAAACATAAACACAAGCAACATTGCAATGCTCATAATAAGGTATGATAGAGTGGTATCTCGCTTGCCTTTATTTGAAGAGCACGATATAAATGTTGAGGCACCTCTGAAGTTCACATGAAGACTAGAGAAAAAGATATCAGAGATACAAGCATCAAATTCATGACATAATTAACCAAGTTTTGGAACAAACACAAAAATGACAACTATGCTCTCAAGAAGGTGCTCATAGAATAAGTGGTGACTCAAAAAAATTGTGAAAACGGTTTTGTGAAGGTTTGAAAGGCTTCCTAATGCTGAAAGGAAGGTACTCATTAGCTTTGAGCTCTCATTGCCCCTATCATAGGCATCTTCATGTGGTTAATGTGAAAGTGAGGTCCACTCTGAATCATATGCTTGACAGATCATAGACTGGAAATCCAAAGTCCCTTGAGTACGAGGGCTGCTCCGCGTGCTACTCAACTTTTGTCACCTGAAAGTTCTTGTCATTGTAAATACATGCATATCATCGAGAACCGCCAACGGGGTACCCCTTGCACATGGTATAGAAGCTTTCCCATAACCAAAATGACAAGGCAAGCAGGCAATAAGCATCTCAGCAATCTTTTTATTTACCATATGCATAACTTTTTATTGAGGACGCTTCATAGATGCTCATTATAGTGATGCTGCAAGTTTCCACCACAATTAAGCATGGCTTAGGCTAGCGGCCCAGGAGTTTCTCTAACACAATGTATAAACTCCATGAACTAACAACTTTCCCTTTTATTTCACATCGTCGACATCCGTAAACAAAAGAGCAAAGTATCAACTGGATAGAATTATCCAAAAAGTCTTGAAAGCATTCCCCATGACAGCACGGTTCTGCTGACTCCCAGTATATAATAAGCAAGCATATAACTCATGGACTAGTCACAATGGTTCAAGATTATTAAGCGCAAGGAATAAAGTGTGCCATCAAGTTCGTGAGAGCTTTACTAACTAACTTTCTCAAAACAGACAAACATTTTATTTTGGAAGAAAACACGGCATATGGAATATGCACTGAAATGGAAAATGATGCTAATAGGTAGGTATGATGGACACAACTGGCAATATTGGTTTTGGGAAGTTGGAAGCACATGTAAAGCACATCTCAGAGCAAGTGAAGGCTAGCAGTAGAAAGGGAGCGACAAACGAGAGAGCAATAACTGTCATAATCATGCTTGCAACAAAACAGGACTAATTATGGCATGAAATTGATACAAGAACTCTAAGGCAAAATAAATCATCGAGGCTTACTGACTATTGATTAGTCATATGCATGCGTGAGCATGTGCCAAGTCGATTCACATGAACAGTCAGAGGAGGATACCACCATGTCATACCAAAGTATGAATAAAACAATGCAAGCAAACATTCATATGACATGCTACAAACTATTAGCAAGCTAGAGCTGATCATAGACAAGCAAGAACTACTAAGCATCCATAATGACATACACTTTACACAAACAGGCTAAGCATACTCACAATGATGAGTATATGTACAAAAATGAAACAAATAGAGTTTGTTACCAGCCTCTTACCACACCTCGAGTTGTCTTAATCTTCATTATTGCCCTTCACTTGTGTGACTTGAATAATTAACATGAAAACCAAAATCCACTGAGGACGGCTGAACCCTGCAAAGGACTCACAAAACCAAAGAAGAGCAACAAATATTTTTGGTGTTTTCGATTTTTTTAGAAACAATCAAACAAAGAAAAACCAAACAAAAACAAAGCAAACCAAACAAAGCAAAATCTTTTTGGATTTTTCTTTTAAGGCAAACCAAAGCAAAGAAACAAACCAAGAGAAACAACGAAAATATTTTTGGTATTTTTGTGTTTTAAGAAATAAGCAACAAGAACCAAAAAGAAAGCAAAACAATGGATATTCAAAGAACCGACCAAACATGATATATAGATGAGTGTGACGTCGGTATACCTCCCCCCAAGCTTAGGCTTTTGGCCTAAGTGGGGCTCAATAGCGCGGATAGTAACCCCATGCTGGTGGGTCATCATGAGAATGATCATAGTCAGGCACCTGTGATGAAGAACAAGACGCGCCCCAATCAAATGAGGGTTGCTGGTATGAAGACTCTCCCAAGTTGGAGGGCTGAACCGAATTGTCTTCGGCATCCTCTTCAACATTCTCCTCTTGCTAGGAGGGTTCCCCCACATAAGTGTCAAGCTCCTCCTCCGTAAGTGACCATCCTTGCCTGTTATCAATGTTAAGCAAAGCAGGTGCAGGCAAATAAACTATTTTCTCACTCTTGCCCTTTCTCTGACCTTGCTGGGCAAAAGATAGTTCATATGGCAAACTTCTCACATTGGCTCCCAAAGAAACAAAACCATGTTGAACCATAGATTCAATATCAAGCCTCTCTATGGAGAACTGAAAATCTGAAAAGTGCGTCTCTAAACCATGGAAAGCTAGCAACCTAGAAGCAATGAGACCTCCACAAATTCCACCCTTATCACGGTTAGTGGTGAGACGGTGAGCTATAAAAGCACCCAAACTATAAGAACTATTCCTATTCAGAGCAGCTACAATAAAAGCTAGATCAAAAGAAGACAACTTTCTAGCAGTCTTTCTAGCAAGAACGCACTTGGTAATGAAATAGGCAAAGTATCTAATAGCTGGGAGCTGGATGTTCTGAATTTTACCACTTTCCTTTGAGAAGTCGAAACTTGGCAAATCTCAGCATACAAATCAACAAGTGACTTGGGCCTCTCCTTGATCTTCTCACAAGATCCCCACTGGGGTACTCTAATTGCTGCACAGAAATCAGCAAAAGGCAGGTCGACAGGTATATTATATATTTTGTAATGGACCATGGGATTAGAAGTAGGCCAAGTGAACCGGAAGTCCTGCACAAAATCCATGGTTATCTTAACATATTGGATTGGTTCACCTTCAACAAAGTGCTCCAACCCTGCATTTGTAACCAAAGTTTGGAAATCTTGGAGAATCCCCACAGCTCTCATAAATTCATAGCATAGATATATGGAAAGAAAAACTACCTCCTCACGATGAACCTTCATTGGCTCAAGCACCATCAAGTCATATTGATTCAGTGGATAAGCACTCATCTTCTTTGCTAAAATTTTTAGACAACCAACAAACCAAGTGATTTCTGAGTTAATAAATGATGAGCAACTACAATAGGAACTTGCTAGAGGACTACACATGCATCAAAACAAAGTTTCTAAACATAGAACAAGCATGCAATCTCAAACAACCTGTCACCTACAGTAGAAAAATACTCAAGATACAATCTACCAATCACAAATCTAATTGGACAAGTGGAGGAGGCACATACCAAAGAGAAAACCCTCCAAAAATCAGCACTTGAGATGGGATGAACAAGGAGATCGAAAATCGCGAGCAAGAACAGCAAGAACTCGAGCTTGAGCAAGTTTTCCGGTGTTTCTCGGGAGAGAGAAAGAAGGTGGCTTTGAGGAGGCAGCCTGTAGGGGCCCAGGTGGGCCAGACCCCCCTAGGTGCCACCACTAGGTAGGCCGCGCCTACCATGGGTGTGGGGCCTAGGGGTGGCCCACTGGGTCATCTCAGGTGCCACTCTGCCCCTTTTTTCGAGGAAAAATTTATTATGAATTTTCTGAGATTTTTCGGCAAACTTTATTTTTGGCCAATTTTCAGGGTATGAAAATTGATTTTCTCGCAGAAACAGTTTTTCAGAAGAAGCAAAAGCAAACCAAAAGCCAAACTACAGGATCTCTAAGAAACTCAAACAAACAACTAGCAAAACTAAAGCTAAAGCAAAGACTAGGAGGGAGAAAGGAAAAAGAAAGCAAGTATAACCACAATGGAAACATTATTTTGTTCATTAAAATCCTTTTGTTAACAAGGTTGATCAAGTCTTGTTACCAAAACAATCTTATATGAAACAAAACTTTGCATTCCACAAGGTGATTATGTTACCTCATACTTGATAGCAATGGTCCCAATCATAATAGTTTCAAAATTTTCTTGTGGAATGGGACAATATATTTCTCCAACCTTGATGCCTTCAATTTTTTTAATGGAATTCAGGCAATGGCTCTTAACAACCTTCTTGGGTAAATAGACAGTGTTCTCTTTGTCATTAATATTGAATGTTACTTTTCCTTCATTGCAATTGATGACAACACCTGCAGTATTAAGAAAAGGTCTCCCAAGAATAATAGACATATTATCATCTTCAGGCATTTCAAGCACAACAAAATCAGTTAAAACCATGCAATTATGAGCAACTTGAACAGGAACATCCTCACATATACCAATAGGAATAGTAGTTAACTTATCAGCCATTTGCAAAGATATATCAGTTGGTATCAAATTTTCTAGCTGGAGTCTCTTATAGAGAGAAAAAGGCATAACACTAACTCCAGCTCCCAAATCACATAAAGCAGTTCTAACATAATTATTCTTAATGGAGCAAGGAATAGTTGGTATACCTGGATCACCAAGTTTCTTTGGAACCTTACCATTGAAGGAATAATTAGTAAGTAGAGTAGAAGTCTCCTCATTAGGAAGCTTCCTTTTATTAGAGACAATATCTTCATATACTTTGAATAAGGAGGCAACTTAATAGCATCAGTCAAAGGAATTTGCAAGAATAAAGGCTTCATCCACTCACAAAACTTGTTGTAGTGTTCTTCCTCCTTTGACTTGTGTTTCTTACCTGGATAAGGCATAGGTTTCTGCACCCACTTTACCATGTTTATTAGCAAGAAAATCTTCCTTTGTGTACCTAGTGTTCTTAGTGTGTTTCTCAAGTTCTTCCTCACCTTCCTCCTTATCAGGAGATTCATCTTTATCAATACCACTCTCAGTTTTAGCATCAGAGACAGATATACTATTAGGATCTACAGCGGGTTCAAGTGGTTCCTCAGCTTTCTTATGTTTCTTTTTCTTCCTCTTACGAGGACTACCACTATCTTCACCTTGTTGGGAATCCTGCTTTATTCTTTTAGGGTGTCCTTCAGGATATAAAGGATCTTGAGTAGCTGCACCACTCCTAGTTCTAATTCCATAAGCATTTTTATTTCCTTAAGCATTAACTAGCATATCCTTTTGTACTTTAGCAAGTTGATCAAGTTGAGTTTGAACCATTTGAAAGTGTTTACAAAGCATTTTAATATCATTAAAAGTTCTTTCCACAATATATTCCAACTCATGGATAGCTCTAGAGTTTTCCAATAAATGATTCTGAACTTGTTTATTAAAATGACCTTGTTTAACAATAAAAATGTCAAGTTCCTCTAATCATTGATCAGGAGGCTTACCATAAGGAATATCACCTTCATCAAAGTGTTGGAGAGAGTGTACCTCAATAGTAGATGAGTGGGGAATTGTCTTACATAATTCTTCTATAGGAGGTAGATTCTTTACATCTTCAGCTCTAATACCTTTCTCCTTTAGACATTTCTTAGCTTCCTTCATCACTTCATCATTTAATGTAATAACTCCCCTATTCTTTGTTGTTGGTGTTGGAACTGGTTCAGGAACAACTGGTTCAGGAGTAATAGGCTCAGGTGTATTCAGCTCAGTTGAAGTCCAATCATCATAATTCTTGCTTATATTGTTCATTAATTCTTCAGCATATGTAGGAGTCCTTTTCCTGAAAACACAATCAACAAATCTATCTAGGTAGGTCCTAGAATCATTAGTTAGTCCATTATAATAAATATCAAGAAGCTCATTCTGAGGTAATGGACATCCAGGATATGCATGAATCAGGGAACATAATCTTTTCCATGACTCAGACAATTTCTCTTCTTCTCCCTATTTAAAATCAAAAAGTCTCTGCAAAGCAGCATGTCTAGCACTGGGAGGAAAATATTTATGGAAGAAATAAGCAATCAAGCAATCAGGGCTATCAATGGAACCAGAAGGTAATCTATTAAACCAAGCCCTAGCTTCTCCTTTTAGTGAAAAAGGGAAGATCTTAGCAACAAAGTACTTACGCATTTTAAAATCATCAGAGAACAAAGCACTCATAGTAGAAACCTCATTCATATGAACCACAATACTCTCATTTTTAGTACCACAAAAAGGTTCTTTCTCAACAATATCTAAATAAGCTAAATCAAGAGAAAAATCATAATCTTTATCTTTAATATCTATGGGAGAGGTGGCAAACTTAGGATCATAGGACTTCTTGGGAATAATAGTACGTCTAGCAAGGAGACTCTTAATAGCACTAGCACCATGTGTGTTTCGGCACTCTTCAACAAATTCATCAGTGAGCTCTATGTAACCATCATTAATATCATAACTCTCACTAGCAGGTGAGCTAACAGGTGTAACAATGTCTTCACTAGGAGTTTTGGTATTTCCTAGACTAGTTATAGTAGCATCTAGAAAAGGACCTAGTGAACCACTTGCATCAAGCATAGTAGAAGTAACATCATGAGCATCAAAAGCAGTTTCAGATTCAGCAGTAGTAGCAGTGTGTGTGCATGAGTATGTGGTGGTGGTGTGACAAGCTTACTTATAATAGACGGTGAATCAAGAGCAACAGAGGTGTTTAGGACTATACATCTTCTTGTAGTGGATGGTAAAATAGGAAACTTTCTATCACGAGACTTCCCCATGATGAAAGGAGTAGCAGTGAACAATAATAGATCCAAGTGAACTTACAAATAAAGCTGTGCTCCCCGGCAACGGCGCCAGAAAATAGTCTTGATGACCCAAAAGTGTAGTGGATTGCAACAGTCTTCGCGGGTAGTATTACCCAATTTATTGATTCGACACAAGGGGAGCCAAAGAATACTTGCAAGCCTTAACAACTGAGTTGTTAGTTCAGCTGCATCTGGAAATAGTTTTTGCTCACCGAAGTTTATCAGTAGCAACAACAAAGCAACAGCAGCAATAACAACAACAGTGAAACAGTGGCAATAGTAACAATAACGGTAGCATTAGGATTTGAGTGTGGTAGGCATAGAGATGGATGGACGGGCGTTGCATGGACGAGTCTAAACATGTAACTTCAAAGAACTAGGGCATTGCAGATAAATAATAATAAGCATCCAAGTACTAAATAATCCTTGGCATGTGCTTCAAATATAGTCATACGTGCTCGCAATGAGAACTTGCACAACATCTTCTGTCCAGCCAGCCCGTGGCGGTGGGGCCTCTAGGGAACTACTGGCAATTAAGGTGCTCCTTTTAATAGAGCATCGGAGCAAAGCATTAACACTCCGTGAACACATGTGATCCTCACACCATAGCCATCCCCTCTGGTTGTCCCAATTATTGTCATTTTGGGGCCTTTGGATCCGGACAATGATATGTATACACAACTTGCAGATAAGATCACAAACAATACTATCATAATGATTCAATAATTTCAGATCTGAGATCATGGCACTCGGGCCCTAGTGACAAGCATTAAGCACAACAAGTTGCAACAAAGTCAAATAGCACTAATAGAGATACTAGGCACTATGCCCCTAACAGATCTTATTCGATTACATGATAGAACTCATCCAATCCCTACCATCCCCAAGCCTACAGCGGGGGATTACTCACTCATGGATGAGGGAAACATCGGTGGTTGATGGAGATGCGTTGGTGATGACGATGGCGATGATCCTCTCCAAATTCCCCGTACCGTCATGATGCCAGAACAGAGTTTCTGGATCCAAATCTTGGTTTCTCGTGGCGGCGGCGGAGCGGAACTCTTTCTGGAAAACTATCGAACCCCCTCTCTGTTTTTAGGTCAGAAGGCAACTTATAGGCACGGAGGGAGGCCGAGGAGCTGCCTAGGGTGGCCAGACCTCCCCCACGCGCGGGGTTAGTGGGCCCGCGCCTGGGGTGGGTCTAGGCCCCCCATGCCTCCCCTCTGTCTCCCCTTCTGGCTCCATGGATCTTCTGGTGAAATGTAATTTTTGGCATATTTTCCGGGATTTTTCCTGATAGTTCATTTTCTGCACAAAAACAAGACACCAAGGTAATTCTGTAGAAAACAGCGTTAGTCCATGTTAGTTGTATCCAAATCACACAAGTTTAGAGAAGAAACAATAGCAAAGTGTTCGAGAAAGTAGATACATTTTGGATGTATCAACTCGCCGTCCTTTCCTTGCTCGCGGATCGTCTGAGTTCTTGAGTAGGCGTTCCCCTTGCCGGTGGCCGTGAGAAGGCGGTCCCAGTTCTAGAAGATCGAGTGTTGAAGTTGTTGTTGACCAAGTGATACGCCCAATTTGCATCACCATTATATATAATAATTTACCTCTATTCATTGATATTTGTCTTATTATGAGGTATTACTTATGGCTTTTCATTTGTTTATACATGTTGGATGATTCATGGAGGATGGACTGCCGGAGTCTGATTTTGATGGAAAAGACGGCGTTTCGGTGCAATTTCGCGAAGATCAAAAAAATACAAGAAAAATATGGAAACATATTATTTTACCAGAAGACGAAGAAAGCCAGAAGGAGGAGCGAAGGGAGGCCTCAGGGGTCCCACACCACTAGGAGCGGGCCCACCTGACCCGCGCCTAGGATGGGTTTAGCCCACCTGTTCGGCCTTCGACTCCCCTCCTTTGCCTATATCTTCCCTACGAAACCCTAACACCGGGGGCGACCACAGTTAGACTTTCGCCGCCTCTGGGAGGTGGAAAACACCGAGAGAGAAAGATCTCTCCAGCAGACAGATTTCTGCCGAGGAATTCCTTCTCGGAGAGGGGAGACCATCACCATCAGCACCTTTATTAAGCTACACTTCATCGGGATCATCATCCACACCATCATCTCCACCAGCACCATCATCACCACTCTGTCCTGCTGTAACAATTGTGTTGGATATTGCTTTAGTTCGTTAGGGGAAACTTTCCCGGTGTTAATTACTATTGTAGTTGATGCTTGTGAGTGGAACCATTGAATTATTGTTTATGTTCATATTGTTATCCATTATCATATCATCTTTGATCTTGATCCATATGATGTCTTGTGAGTAGTTCGTTTAGTTCTTGAGGACATGGGAGAAGTCATGTTGTTAGTAGTGAATCTGTGATGAGTTATTATTCAATGGTTTGGTATTTAAGTTGTGGTGCTATTCTTCTAGTGGTGTCATGTGAATGCCGACTACATGACACTTCACCATTTATGGGGCTAGGGGAATGCATTGTGTATTTGGCTACTAATTGTGGGGTTGCCGGAGTGACAGAAACCTGAACCCCCGTTAGGACACCATTTCACAAGGGAGTGTAGGATCTCAGAGTTTAAGGTTGTGGTTAGATTTATATCTTAATTACTTTCCTGTAGTTACGGATGTTTGCAGGGGGTTTAATCACAAGTATGTATTAGTCCTAGGAAGGGCAGTATGTTAGCATAGGTTCACCCACACAACACTTACAAACACCAAAGAAGAGTACTCAGCTATTTGCAGCGAAAACACTTGACATAATTCCCATGTGTCCTCGAGAACATTTGTTCCTTATAAGTATTTCCACCGGCTTGTCCTTTGCTAGGAAAGGATTGGGCCACTTGCTCCCTTTGTTCGTTACTTTTATTACTTGCTCTTTGTTTTGTTGCCTTGTCAAAAAACCACTAAAAATTTGTTTGCTAAGTATTCACAGGGATTTCCTACTCCATACCACTGTTCAGCACCTTCTGCTCCTTGTTGGGATCGACACTCCTATTTATCGAAATTACTACGATACACCCCCTATACTTGTGGGTCATCACCAAGATGGTGTTGTCCTCCGTCGCACAGGGTGGAGTTGCTTCGGCACCGAGGAGCGTTCGACTTCCTAGTCGCGATGGGGAGTGTAACACCCTCAGATCGTGTTGGAATTATGCCCTAGAGGCAATAATAAAGATGTTATTATTATAATTCTTGTTCATGATAAAGTTTATATTCCATGCTAGAATTGTATTAACGGAAACATTAATACTTGTGTGGTTTGTGAACAACACCGTGTCCCTAGTACGCCTCTATGGACTAGCTCATTGATCAATGATGGTTAAGGTTTCTTAACCATAGACATGAGTTGTCAATTGATAATGAGATCATATCATTGGGAGAATGATATGGTGGACAGACCCAAACTAAGCGAAGCAATTAGATCGTGTCATTGTGTTCATCTTTGCGAAGCTTTTCCTATGTCAAATATTGTATTCCTTAGACCATGAGATAATGCAACTCCCTGGTATCGGAAGAAAGCTTTGAGGTCATCAAACGTCATCCTATGAGAGGGTGATCATAAAGGTGTCTCTCAGGTGATCGGAAAGTATCTGTTGGGTTGTATGTATCGAGATGGGATTTGTCCCTCCCAAGTCGGAGAGATATACTTCGGGCCCACTCGGTAATCGATATCAACACCGCTTGCAAGCATGTGGTTAAGGAGTTAATCACAAAGTGATATCGGATTACGAAACAAGTAAAGTACTTGCTGTGAACGAGATTGAACTAGGTATGACGGTACCGACGATCGAATCTCGGGCAAGTAAAATATCGCGAGACGAAGGGAATATATATATGGGATTGATTGAATCCTGGCATCATGGTTCATCCGATATGATCATCGATGAATGTGTGGGAGTCAATATGGGTGCCCAGACCCCGCTGTTGATTATTGATAGAAGATCATGTCTGCATATTCTCGAACCCGCAGGGTCACACACTTAACGTGTTTCGACGCTAGGATAGATTGGATACTTGGTTTATGAATTTTTGTTCGGAGTCTCGGATGGGATCCGGGATATCACGAGAGGTTCCGGAATGGTCCATAGAATAAGATTCATATAAGGCAGTGCAGTTTTTGGAGTTCGGAATTGTTCCGGGTTAATCGGTATTGTACCGGAAGCTTCTAGAACCTTCCGGAAGGGGGCCAACGTCGTCCCACCTTCCGGGAGGGGGAATGGGCCTATGAGGGAGTGTCCTGGCCGCATTGGGCCAGGGGCACAAGGCCCCATAGGGCCCAGCCGATCCTAGATAAGTTTAAACTCGTTTAAACTAGAGATAGGATTTCTAGATAAGGGAGAGTTTAAATTGTTTAAACTAGAGATAGGCTTGGAGGATGGGCAAGGGCTGGCTGCACCCCCCCCCCCCCCTCTATATATAGAGGTCTGGTGCGCCCCCTCCCCCCAACCACACACCTTCCTCCAAACCCTAGTTGCCCTGCTGCCCTTCCTCTCTCCCTCCCGACTGTTTGTAGGCGAAGCCCTGCTGCAGAAATTCTCCACCATATACACCACGCCGTCGTGTTGTAGATCCAATCTATCTCTCCACCCTACTTGCTGGTCCGAGGAAGGAGGAGACGTCGAGGTGCTGCACGTGTGCATATCACGGAGGCACCGCCACTTGTGGTGCTAGATCGGATCGGATCGCGAGGAGGAGAAGCGAGTACGACTACATCACCCACGTTCCGACGAACGTTCCGTTGTGCGAATCTTCAAGGGTATGAAGATCTAATCCAATCTCTCTCGTTGTTTGCATCTCCTAGATTAGATCTTGGCTTTCCCTCTGTTCGCTTCCGTAGAAAATTTTGATTTACTATGCTGCGAAACCTTCAGTGGTATCAGAGCTAGATCTATGCGTAGATGTGTTTCACGAGTAGAACGCAACATGGTTGTTGCGGGCGTTGATGTTTTCTGTTGCAAGCCTCTTGTTTGTGTTCTTCTTATGACGCGGGATAGTGAGATTGAAGCGATCCAGGCCAACCTTACGCGACGTCGTTCGCGAGACCGGCTCTGCACTTGACGTGTGGCTTGTACCACACATGTGGCTGGTGGATGTCAGTTTCTCTCACTATAGTTGTCATGGGATTAACACCGGAGTTTGGCAACCATAATATCACCATTGTGGCTTTCCGTAGGTAAGAATCGTTCTTAGCATCTACTCCCATAAGCCACGTAAAACATGCAACAACAAAGTAGAGGCGTCTAACTTGTTTTTGCAGGGAGTGTTTTCTGTGATATGGTATGGCCCAAGATGTGATGTGTATAATGTATGCGATGATCATGTTTTGTAATGTTTCACGACTTGCATGTCGATGAGTACACAACCAGCAGGAGCCATATGGTTGTCTTTATAATTGTGTATGACCTGCGAGTCAACTTCTTATACGCCATGTAATAGCTTTACTTTATCGCTAAGTAGTTAGCAATAGTTGTAGTCGCTATTCGTGGTGGAGGCAATCATGGTGGAGTGATGGAGATCATGCCGGCACGCACAAGATGGAGATCATTGCGCGAAGATTGGCTATACCATGTCACATAAAGTTATATGCATGTGATGTTTATCCTTTTATGTATCTTATTATGCTTAGATCGCGACGGTAGCATTATAAGATGATTCCTCACTTAAAGATCAAGGTAAAACTGTGTTCTCCCCAAGTATGCACCGTTGCGAAAGTTCGTCGTGTCCAAGCATCACGTGATGATCGGGTGCTATAGACTCTACGCTCACATACAACGGGTGCAAGCCAGTTTTGCACACGCGGAAATACTTGGGTTTGACTTGACGAGCCTAGCATGTACAGACATGGCCTCGGAACACATGAACCGAAAGGTTAAGCATGAGTCATATGAATGATATGATCGACACTTCGTTGTCCACCATTGAAGCCACATCTCTTCTCGTGAAGATCGGATTAGGTGTGGTGAATTTGGATCGTGTTCACTAAACAACTTGAGGGATGTTGAATTTAGTGGGAGTTCATCTAGTAATTTGATTAAGTTGAACTAGTTATCATGAACATAGTCTAATTTGTACTTGCAAATACTGTAGATCACATGGCCAAGTCCAATTTCAACTTCAACATTTTTGCTGAGAAAGAAAAGCTTAGAAACAATGGGTCTAACTTCACCAACTGGTTCCGCAATCTAAGAATCATTCTGTCTGGCGGACAAAAGGACTATGTCCTTGAGAAAGCGTTAGGTAACCCCCCTGCTGCAACTGCGCCGGCTGATGAGAAAGCTGTCTATCAGTCGCGCAAAGATGATTATGGTGTGATTAAGAGCACCATGTTGTTTGCTATGGAACCAGAACTTCAAAATCGTTTTGAAAACTATCCCGAGCCCTTTGAGATTCTCGAAGAGCTGAAAACCATGTTTCAGACTCAGGCCCGTTCTGAGAGATATGAGATCTCCGAGAAGTTCTTTAACTGCAAGATGGAGGAAGGGAGTTCTGTTAGTGAGCACGCCATTAAGATGTCGGGCTACACTCAACGCCTTGAGCAACTGGACTGCAAGATTCCAGAGGAGCTCAAGATTGACAGGGTTCTGCAATCACTCCCTCCCAGCTACAAAAGTTTTGTAGTGACTCATAATCAGATTGGTTCCACTGATACGATCACCGAGCTCTTCGCAAAACTGAAGGCTGCGGAGGTGGACATCAAGAAGGATAATCATGTGTTGATGGTCAACAATCCCTCCTTTAAGAAAGGTAAGGGTGCAAAGAATCCCTTCAAGAAAAGCGGCGGCAAGCGCATTGCCCCTGCTGAGAAGAAGCTCAAGTCTGGTCCTAAGCCGGACACTGAGTGCTTCTATTGCAAGGACAGGGGTCACTGGAAGCGCAACTGTCCGAAGTACTTAGCGGACAAGAAGGCTGGCACCATCAAAGGTATATTTGATATACATGTTATTGATGTTTTCCTTACTATCCCTCGTTGTAGTGCCTGCGTATTTGATACTGGTTCAGTTGCTAATATTTGTAACTCGAAACAGGAGCTACGGAATAGACGGCGGCTTGCGAGGGATGAGGTGACGATGCGCGTTGGCAACGGATCAAGAGTTGATGTGATGGCCGTCGGCACGATCTCCTTAGTTTTACCTTCGGGATTAGTTTTAAACCTTAATAAATGTTATTATGTGCCTGCGTTGAGCATGAACATTATTTCTGGATCGTGTTTATTGCAAGACGGTTATTCATTTAAATCGGAGAATAATGGTTGTTCTATTTATATGAGTAACATCCTTTATGGTCATGCACCTCTTGTGAATGGTTTATTTCTTCTAAATCTCGAAAGGGATGAAACACACATCCATAACATTGAGGCTAAGAGATGCAAAGTAGATAGTGATAATACTACTTATTTGTGGCACTGTCGTCTAGGTCATATTGGTGTAAAGCGCATGAAGAAACTCCATTCTGATGGACTTTTGGAGTCTCTTGATTTTGAATCATTTGACACATGCGAACCATGCCTCATGGGCAATATGATCAAAACCCCGTTCTTCGGTATGATGGAGCGAGCAACGGACTTGTTGGAAATCATACATACCGATGTATGCGGACCGATGAGTGTTTCGACGCGCGGTGGATATCGCTACTTTCTCACTTTTACCGATGACTTAAGTAGATATGGGTATATCTATTTAATGAAACATAAATCTAAAACGTTTGAAAAGTTCAAAGAATTTCAGAATGAAGTGGAGAACCATTGTAACAGAAAGATTAAGTTTCTACGATCCGATCGTGGGGGCGAATATTTGAGTTATGATTTTCTCACGCATCTCAAAGCAAGTGGAATCGTTTCACAACTCACGCCACCCGGAACACCACAGCGCAATGGTGTGTCTGAACGCCGGAATCGAACCCTATTAGATATGGTCCGATCGATGATGTCTCTTACTGATTTGTCGTTATCATTTTGGGGTTATGCATTAGAAACCGCTGCATTCACTTTAAATAGGGCTCCATCTAAATCCGTTGAGACGACACCGTATGAACTGTGGTTTGGTGCTAAACCTAAGTTGTCGTTTCTTAAAGTTTGGGGATGCGAAGCTTACGTCAAGAAGTTGATGCCGGACAAGCTCGAACCCAAAGCGGAGAAATGCGTCTTCATAGGATACCCTAATGAAACTATTGGGTATACCTTCTATCACAGAACCGAAGGCAAAGTGTTTGTCGCAAAGAACGGTTCCTTTCTTGAGAAGGAGTTTCTCTCGAAAGAAGTGAGTGGGAGGAGAGTAGAGCTAGACGAGGTTATTGAACCTTCTCTTGAATTGGAGAGTAGCGCAGCACCTGAAATTGTTCCAGTGCCGCCTGCACCAACAATAGAGGAAGCAAATGACAAGGATCATGAAGCTTCGGACGATGCTGCTACTGAACGTCGCAGGTCGACAAGGTCGCGTGCCCCTCCTGAGTGGTACGGCAACCCTGTCTTGACTGTCTTGTTAGTAGAAGACAGTGAACCTACGAACTATGAGGAAGCGATGATGAGCCCAGACTCTGAGAAATGGCTAGAAGCCATGAAATCCGAATTGGGATCCATGAGCGAAAACCAAGTATGGACTTTGGTGGACCCTCCTAGCGACCGAAAGGCCGTTGAGTGCAAATGGATCTTCAAGAAGAAAATGGACGCGGATGGTAATGTTACCGTCTATAAAGCACGGCTTGTTGCGAAAGGTTTTCGACAAGTTCAAGGTGTTGACTACGATGAGAGTTTCTCTCCCGTAGCGATGTTTAAGTCCATTCGGATTTTATTAGCAATTGCTGCGTTTCATGATTATGAAATATGGCAGATGGATGTCAAGACTGCTTTCCTCAATGGCAACATTGATGAAGAGTTGTATATGATGCAACCTGAAGGTTTTGTCGATCCTAAGGATGCTGATAAAGTATGCAAACTTCAGCGTTCCATTTATGGACTGAAGCAAGCATCTCGGAGTTGGAACCTTCGTTTTGATTAAGTGATCAAGAGCTTTGGATTTGTTCCAAATTGCTACGAAGCTTGCATCTACAAGAAAGTGAGTGGGAGCTCGGTGACGTTTCTGGTACTATATGTGGATGACATATTGATTATTGGAAATGACATCAACATGCTTAACGATGTGAAGAGTTATTTGAACAAGTGTTTTTCAGTGAAAGACCTAGGTGAAGCTGCTTATATATTGGGCATCAAAATCTATAGAGATAGACAAAGACGCCTGATAGCTTTAAGCCAGAGTACATACCTAGACAAAGTTCTGAAAAGGTTCAGAATGGATAAGGCATTGAAAGGTTCAGTGCCTATGTTGTCAGGTAAGATATTGAGCAAGGCTCAGTGTCCAGCTACGGTAAATGATAGGGAAGCTATGAGCAAAGTGCCTTATGCCTCGGCCATAGGTTCCATCATGTATGCCATGTTGTGTACTAGACCGGATGTGTCCAATGCTCTTAGTTTGACGAGCAGATATCAAAGTGATCCAGGAGTGGAACACTGGACAGCCGTGAAGAACATCCTAAGGTACCTAAATAGGACTAAAGAAATGTTCTTAGTCTATGGGGGTGATGAACAGCTCGTCGTAAAAGGTTACGTCGATGCTAGTTTCGACACCGACAAGGATGATGCTAAATCTCAGACAGGATACGTGTATATTTTGAATGGAGGAGCTGTGAGCTGGAGAAGCTGCAAGCAAAGCGTGGTCGCGGGATCTATAGTAGAAGCGGAATACATGGCTGCTGCAGAAGCGTCAAGTGAAGGAGTTTGGATCAGAAACTTCATCACTGAGCTTGGCGTGGTTCCAAGTGCATTGGACCCACTGGAGATATTGTGTGACAACACTGGCGCCATAGCACTCGCTAAGGAACCAAGATATCATCCAAAGACCAAGCATATCAACCGCAAGTTTCATATAATCCGAGATTATATAGCAGATGGAGATCTGAAGATCAGCAAAGTACATACAGATCTGAATGTCGCAGATCCATTGACTAAACCTCTTCCACGTGTAAAACATGATCAGCACCTCAGTGCCATGGGTGTGAGATTGTTGCCAAATGTAAACTAGATTATTGACTCTAGTGCAAGTGGGAGACTGTTGGAATTATGCCCTAGAGGCAATAATAAAGATGTTATTATTATAATTCTTGTTCATGATAAAGTTTATATTCCATGCTAGAATTGTATTAAGCGGAAACATTAATACTTGTGTGGTTTGTGAACAACACCGTGTCCCTAGTACGCCTCTATGGACTAGCTCATTGATCAATGATGGTTAAGGTCTCCTAACCATAGACATGAGTTGTCAATTGATAATGAGATCATATCATTGGGAGAATGATATGGTGGACAGACCCAAACTAAGCGAAGCAATTAGATCGTGTCATTGTGTTCATCTTTGCGAACCTTTTCCTATGTCAAATATTGTATTCCTTAGACCATGAGATAATGAAACTCCCTGGTATCGGAAGAAAGCTTTGAGGTCATCAAACGTCATCCTATGAGAGGGTGATCATAAAGGTGTCTCTCAGGTGATCGGAAAGTATCTGTTGGGTTGTATGTATCGAGATGGGATTTGTCCCTCCCAAGTCGGAGAGATATACTTCGGGCCCACTCGGTAATCGATATCAACACCGCTTGCAAGCATGTGGTTAAGGAGTTAATCACAAAGTGATATCGGATTACGAAACAAGTAAAGTACTTGCTGTGAACGAGATTGAACTAGGTATGACGGTACCGACGATCGAATCTCGGGCAAGTAAAATATCGCGAGACGAAGGGAATATATATATGGGATTGATTGAATCCTGGCATCGTGGTTCATCCGATATGATCATCGATGAATGTGTGGGAGTCAATATGGGTGCCCAGACCCCGCTGTTGATTATTGATAGAAGATCATGTCTGCATATTCTCGAACCCGCAGGGTCACACACTTAACGTGTTTCGACGCTAGGATAGATTGGATACTTGGTTTATGAATTTTTGTTCGGAGTCTCGGATGGGATCCGGGATATCACGAGAGGTTCCGGAATGGTCCATAGAATAAGATTCATATAAGGCAGTGCAGTTTTTGGAGTTCGGAATTGTTCCGGGTTAATCGGTATTGTACCGGAAGCTTCTAGAACCTTCCGGAAGGGGGCCAACGTCGTCCCACCTTCCGGGAGGGGGAATGGGCCTATGAGGGAGTGTCCTGGCCGCATTGGGCCAGGGGCACAAGGCCCCATAGGGCCCAGCCGATCCTAGATAAGTTTAAACTCGTTTAAACTAGAGATAGGATTTCTAGATAAGGGAGAGTTTAAATTGTTTAAACTAGAGATAGGCTTGGAGGATGGGCAAGGGCTGGCTGCACCCCCCCCTCTATATATAGAGGTCTGGTGCGCCCCCTCCCCCCAACCACACACCTTCCTCCAAACCCTAGTTGCCCTGCTGCCCTTCCTCTCTCCCTCCCGACTGTTTGTAGGCGAAGCCCTGCTGCAGAAATTCTCCACCATATACACCACGCCGTCGTGTTGTAGATCCAATCTATCTCTCCACCCTACTTGCTGGTCCGAGGAAGGAGGAGACGTCGAGGTGCTGCACGTGTGCATATCACGGAGGCACCGCCACTTGTGGTGCTAGATCGGATCGGATCGCGAGGAGGAGAAGCGAGTACGACTACATCACCCACGTTCCGACGAACGTTCCGTTGTGCGAATCTTCAAGGGTATGAAGATCTAATCCAATCTCTCTCGTTGTTTGCATCTCCTAGATTAGATCTTGGCTTTCCCTCTGTTCGCTTCCGTAGAAAATTTTGATTTACTATGCTGCGAAACCTTCAGTGGTATCAGAGCTAGATCTATGCGTAGATGTGTTTCACGAGTAGAACGCAACATGGTTGTTGCGGGCGTTGATGTTTTCTGTTGCAAGCCTCTTGTTTGTGTTCTTCTTATGACGCGGGATAGTGAGATTGAAGCGATCCAGGCCAACCTTACGCGACGTCGTTCGCGAGACCGGCTCTGCACTTGACGTGTGGCTTGTACCACACATGTGGCTGGTGGATGTCAGTTTCTCTCACTATAGTTGTCATGGGATTAACACCGGAGTTTGGCAACCATAATATCACCATTGTGGCTTTCCGTAGGTAAGAATCGTTCTTAGCATCTACTCCCATAAGCCACGTAAAACATGCAACAACAAAGTAGAGGCGTCTAACTTGTTTTTGCAGGGAGTGTTTTCTGTGATATGGTATGGCCCAAGATGTGATGTGTATAATGTATGCGATGATCATGTTTTGTAATGTTTCACGACTTGCATGTCGATGAGTACACAACCAGCAGGAGCCATATGGTTGTCTTTATAATTGTGTATGACCTGCGAGTCAACTTCTTATACGCCATGTAATAGCTTTACTTTATCGCTAAGTAGTTAGCAATAGTTGTAGTCGCTATTCGTGGTGGAGGCAATCATGGTGGAGTGATGGAGATCATGCCGGCACGCACAAGATGGAGATCATTGCGCGAAGATTGGCTATACCATGTCACATAAAGTTATATGCATGTGATGTTTATCCTTTTATGTATCTTATTATGCTTAGATCGCGACGGTAGCATTATAAGATGATTCCTCACTTAAAGATCAAGGTAAAACTGTGTTCTCCCCAAGTATGCACCGTTGCGAAAGTTCGTCGTGTCCAAGCATCACGTGATGATCGGGTGCTATAGACTCTACGCTCACATACAACGGGTGCAAGCCAGTTTTGCACACGCGGAAATACTTGGGTTTGACTTGACGAGCCTAGCATGTACAGACATGGCCTCGGAACACATGAACCGAAAGGTTAAGCATGAGTCATATGAATGATATGATCGACACTTCGTTGTCCACCATTGAAGCCACATCTCTTCTCGTGAAGATCGGATTAGGTGTGGTGAATTTGGATCGTGTTCACTAAACAACTTGAGGGATGTTGAATTTAGTGGGAGTTCATCTAGTAATTTGATTAAGTTGAACTAGTTATCATGAACATAGTCTAATTTGTACTTGCAAATACTGTAGATCACATGGCCAAGTCCAATTTCAACTTCAACATTTTTGCTGAGAAAGAAAAGCTTAGAAACAATGGGTCTAACTTCACCAACTGGTTCCGCAATCTAAGAATCATTCTGTCTGGCGGACAAAAGGACTATGTCCTTGAGAAAGCGTTAGGTAACCCCCCTGCTGCAACTGCGCCGGCTGATGAGAAAGCTGTCTATCAGTCGCGCAAAGATGATTATGGTGTGATTAAGAGCACCATGTTGTTTGCTATGGAACCAGAACTTCAAAATCGTTTTGAAAACTATCCCGAGCCCTTTGAGATTCTCGAAGAGCTGAAAACCATGTTTCAGACTCAGGCCCGTTCTGAGAGATATGAGATCTCCGAGAAGTTCTTTAACTGCAAGATGGAGGAAGGGAGTTCTGTTAGTGAGCACGCCATTAAGATGTCGGGCTACACTCAACGCCTTGAGCAACTGGACTGCAAGATTCCAGAGGAGCTCAAGATTGACAGGGTTCTGCAATCACTCCCTCCCAGCTACAAAAGTTTTGTAGTGACTCATAATCAGATTGGTTCCACTGATACGATCACCGAGCTCTTCGCAAAACTGAAGGCTGCGGAGGTGGACATCAAGAAGGATAATCATGTGTTGATGGTCAACAATCCCTCCTTTAAGAAAGGTAAGGGTGCAAAGAATCCCTTCAAGAAAAGCGGCGGCAAGCGCATTGCCCCTGCTGAGAAGAAGCTCAAGTCTGGTCCTAAGCCGGACACTGAGTGCTTCTATTGCAAGGACAGGGGTCACTGGAAGCGCAACTGTCCGAAGTACTTAGCGGACAAGAAGGCTGGCACCATCAAAGGTATATTTGATATACATGTTATTGATGTTTTCCTTACTATCCCTCGTTGTAGTGCCTGCGTATTTGATACTGGTTCAGTTGCTAATATTTGTAACTCGAAACAGGAGCTACGGAATAGACGGCGGCTTGCGAGGGATGAGGTGACGATGCGCGTTGGCAACGGATCAAGAGTTGATGTGATGGCCGTCGGCACGATCTCCTTAGTTTTACCTTCGGGATTAGTTTTAAACCTTAATAAATGTTATTATGTGCCTGCGTTGAGCATGAACATTATTTCTGGATCGTGTTTATTGCAAGACGGTTATTCATTTAAATCGGAGAATAATGGTTGTTCTATTTATATGAGTAACATCCTTTATGGTCATGCACCTCTTGTGAATGGTTTATTTCTTCTAAATCTCGAAAGGGATGAAACACACATCCATAACATTGAGGCTAAGAGATGCAAAGTAGATAGTGATAATACTACTTATTTGTGGCACTGTCGTCTAGGTCATATTGGTGTAAAGCGCATGAAGAAACTCCATTCTGATGGACTTTTGGAGTCTCTTGATTTTGAATCATTTGACACATGCGAACCATGCCTCATGGGCAATATGATCAAAACCCCGTTCTTCGGTATGATGGAGCGAGCAACGGACTTGTTGGAAATCATACATACCGATGTATGCGGACCGATGAGTGTTTCGACGCGCGGTGGATATCGCTACTTTCTCACTTTTACCGATGACTTAAGTAGATATGGGTATATCTATTTAATGAAACATAAATCTAAAACGTTTGAAAAGTTCAAAGAATTTCAGAATGAAGTGGAGAACCATTGTAACAGAAAGATTAAGTTTCTACGATCCGATCGTGGGGGCGAATATTTGAGTTATGATTTTCTCACGCATCTCAAAGCAAGTGGAATCGTTTCACAACTCACGCCACCCGGAACACCACAGCGCAATGGTGTGTCTGAACGCCGGAATCGAACCCTATTAGATATGGTCCGATCGATGATGTCTCTTACTGATTTGTCGTTATCATTTTGGGGTTATGCATTAGAAACCGCTGCATTCACTTTAAATAGGGCTCCATCTAAATCCGTTGAGACGACACCGTATGAACTGTGGTTTGGTGCTAAACCTAAGTTGTCGTTTCTTAAAGTTTGGGGATGCGAAGCTTACGTCAAGAAGTTGATGCCGGACAAGCTCGAACCCAAAGCGGAGAAATGCGTCTTCATAGGATACCCTAATGAAACTATTGGGTATACCTTCTATCACAGAACCGAAGGCAAAGTGTTTGTCGCAAAGAACGGTTCCTTTCTTGAGAAGGAGTTTCTCTCGAAAGAAGTGAGTGGGAGGAGAGTAGAGCTAGACGAGGTTATTGAACCTTCTCTTGAATTGGAGAGTAGCGCAGCACCTGAAATTGTTCCAGTGCCGCCTGCACCAACAATAGAGGAAGCAAATGACAAGGATCATGAAGCTTCGGACGATGCTGCTACTGAACGTCGCAGGTCGACAAGGTCGCGTGCCCCTCCTGAGTGGTACGGCAACCCTGTCTTGACTGTCTTGTTAGTAGAAGACAGTGAACCTACGAACTATGAGGAAGCGATGATGAGCCCAGACTCTGAGAAATGGCTAGAAGCCATGAAATCCGAATTGGGATCCATGAGCGAAAACCAAGTATGGACTTTGGTGGACCCTCCTAGCGACCGAAAGGCCGTTGAGTGCAAATGGATCTTCAAGAAGAAAATGGACGCGGATGGTAATGTTACCGTCTATAAAGCACGGCTTGTTGCGAAAGGTTTTCGACAAGTTCAAGGTGTTGACTACGATGAGAGTTTCTCTCCCGTAGCGATGTTTAAGTCCATTCGGATTTTATTAGCAATTGCTGCGTTTCATGATTATGAAATATGGCAGATGGATGTCAAGACTGCTTTCCTCAATGGCAACATTGATGAAGAGTTGTATATGATGCAACCTGAAGGTTTTGTCGATCCTAAGGATGCTGATAAAGTATGCAAACTTCAGCGTTCCATTTATGGACTGAAGCAAGCATCTCGGAGTTGGAACCTTCGTTTTGATTAAGTGATCAAGAGCTTTGGATTTGTTCCAAATTGCTACGAAGCTTGCATCTACAAGAAAGTGAGTGGGAGCTCGGTGACGTTTCTGGTACTATATGTGGATGACATATTGATTATTGGAAATGACATCAACATGCTTAACGATGTGAAGAGTTATTTGAACAAGTGTTTTTCAGTGAAAGACCTAGGTGAAGCTGCTTATATATTGGGCATCAAAATCTATAGAGATAGACAAAGACGCCTGATAGCTTTAAGCCAGAGTACATACCTAGACAAAGTTCTGAAAAGGTTCAGAATGGATAAGGCATTGAAAGGTTCAGTGCCTATGTTGTCAGGTAAGATATTGAGCAAGGCTCAGTGTCCAGCTACGGTAAATGATAGGGAAGCTATGAGCAAAGTGCCTTATGCCTCGGCCATAGGTTCCATCATGTATGCCATGTTGTGTACTAGACCGGATGTGTCCAATGCTCTTAGTTTGACGAGCAGATATCAAAGTGATCCAGGAGTGGAACACTGGACAGCCGTGAAGAACATCCTAAGGTACCTAAATAGGACTAAAGAAATGTTCTTAGTCTATGGGGGTGATGAACAGCTCGTCGTAAAAGGTTACGTCGATGCTAGTTTCGACACCGACAAGGATGATGCTAAATCTCAGACAGGATACGTGTATATTTTGAATGGAGGAGCTGTGAGCTGGAGAAGCTGCAAGCAAAGCGTGGTCGCGGGATCTATAGTAGAAGCGGAATACATGGCTGCTGCAGAAGCGTCAAGTGAAGGAGTTTGGATCAGAAACTTCATCACTGAGCTTGGCGTGGTTCCAAGTGCATTGGACCCACTGGAGATATTGTGTGACAACACTGGCGCCATAGCACTCGCTAAGGAACCAAGATATCATCCAAAGACCAAGCATATCAACCGCAAGTTTCATATAATCCGAGATTATATAGCAGATGGAGATCTGAAGATCAGCAAAGTACATACAGATCTGAATGTCGCAGATCCATTGACTAAACCTCTTCCACGTGTAAAACATGATCAGCACCTCAGTGCCATGGGTGTGAGATTGTTGCCAAATGTAAACTAGATTATTGACTCTAGTGCAAGTGGGAGACTGTTGGAATTATGCCCTAGAGGCAATAATAAAGATGTTATTATTATAATTCTTGTTCATGATAAAGTTTATATTCCATGCTAGAATTGTATTAAGCGGAAACATTAATACTTGTGTGGTTTGTGAACAACACCGTGTCCCTAGTACGCCTCTATGGACTAGCTCATTGATCAATGATGGTTAAGGTCTCCTAACCATAGACATGAGTTGTCAATTGATAATGAGATCATATCATTGGGAGAATGATATGGTGGACAGACCCAAACTAAGCGAAGCAATTAGATCGTGTCATTGTGTTCATCTTTGCGAAGCTTTTCCTATGTCAAATATTGTATTCCTTAGACCATGAGATAATGAAACTCCCTGGTATCGGAAGAAAGCTTTGAGGTCATCAAACGTCATCCTATGAGAGGGTGATCATAAAGGTGTCTCTCAGGTGATCGGAAAGTATCTGTTGGGTTGTATGTATCGAGATGGGATTTGTCCCTCCCAAGTCGGAGAGATATACTTCGGGCCCACTCGGTAATCGATATCAACACCGCTTGCAAGCATGTGGTTAAGGAGTTAATCACAAAGTGATATCGGATTACGAAACGAGTAAAGTACTTGCTGTGAACGAGATTGAACAAGGTATGACGGTACCGACGATCGAATCTCGGGCAAGTAAAATATCGCGAGACGAAGGGAATATATATATGGGATTGATTGAATCCTGGCATCGTGGTTCATCCGATATGATCATCGATGAATGTGTGGGAGTCAATATGGGTGCCCAGACCCCGCTGTTGATTATTGATAGAAGATCATGTCTGCATATTCTCGAACCCGCAGGGTCACACACTTAACGTGTCTCGACGCTAGGATAGATTGGATACTTGGTTTATGAATTTTTGTTCGGAGTCTCGGATGGGATCCGGGATATCACGAGAGGTTCCGGAATGGTCCGGAGAATAAGATTCATATAAGGCAGTGCAGTTTTTGGAGTTCGGAATTGTTCCGGGTTAATCGGTATTGTACCGGAAGCTTCTAGAACCTTCCGGAAGAGGGCCAACGTGGTCCCACCTTCCGAGAGGGGGAATGGGCCTATGAGGGAGTGTCCTGGCCGCATTGGGCCAGGGGCACAAGGCCCCATAGAGCCCAGCCGATCCTAGATAAGTTTAAACTCGTTTAAACTAGAGATAGGATTTCTAGATAAGGGAGAGTTTAAATTGTTTAAACTAGAGATAGGCTTGGAGGATGGGCAAGGGCTGGCTGCACCCCCCCCTCTATATATAGAGGGCTGGTGCGCCCCCTCCCCCCAACCACACACCTTCCTCCAAACCCTAGTTGCCCTGCTGCCCTTCCTCTCTCCCTCCCGACTGTTTGTAGGCGAAGCCCTGCTGCAGAAATTCTCCACCATATACACCACGCCGTCGTGTTGTAGATCCAATCTATCTCTCCACCCTACTTGCTGGTCCGAGGAAGGAGGAGACATCGAGGTGCTGCACGTGTGCATCTCACGGAGGCACCGCCACTTATGGTGCTAGATCGGATCGGATCGCGAGGAGGAGAAGCGAGTACGACTACATCACCCACGTTCCGACGAACGTTCCGCTGTGCGAATCTTCAAGGGTATGAAGATCTAATCCAATCTCTCTCGTTGTTTGCATCTCCTAGATTAGATCTTGGCTTTCCCTCTGTTCGCTTCCGTAGAAAATTTTGATTTACTATGCTGCGAAACCTTCAGATCGGCCCTATACAAGTTTTAGCGATTCCTGCCAAACCTGCATAGAAACGATTCAAAGGCGCCCGCCAGGCACTTTCGTGCGGGTGGAAAACGAAGTAATACCATTACATAATAGTCCACGATGGAATCCACAGAACAGATATATACAACAACGACTCAAATGGGATCTCCTAGACCGTATTCAAGATAATACCGAGGCTTGGGAGAATGACAAAGGAAGAAAGTCAGGTATAAACTATGATTATGAGTGCATTAAATCTTTTATGGGAACTAATAACTTTCGTGATATTAGCAATAAGTTTGTCCTTGATCCTCAAGTTCTTGCGGAATGTTTTAATGCTTTTGCCTCTTATATTGAGATTCCCAAGAAATAGTGGGACAAGTACCATGATCCTTATAAATACGTTTTTACCCACGTTCCTGCTAGTGTAGAGGTTTGTACTGTTGATCCTATTTTGCCTAAACCTTATGTTGAGAAGATCCCTTTTCCCTCTAAGGTAAGGGAGCACTCTATTTTGGCTAATGTGGTTAGCAAAAGCGCAAAGAAAATTGTAGGTTCCGATGAGTTGATTGATATCGAGCCTGTAGTAGCTATTGTGAAAGATCTTGTTAATAGAAATATAGAGGATGAATATATTGTCTTCTTTGAGGACGCTTCTAATAGTATCTCTCATCCTAGTAAGGCTAGAAAAGCTAGTGTTCCTGTGCTCTCTATTAAAATTGGTGATCATTGCTACTATGGTTTATGTGATATTGGTGCTAGTTCTATGTAACATCCCAAAAATCATGATTTATAAAGTTTGCATATCATTCATGCATTCATAAGCATTTGGTTATTTTCAAACAAGATTTCAAAATCAGAAACCATTTGTATGCCATTATTTTATGTAAGAAAGGCAATGGTTTTACTTCTACTCTCAAAATATGAGAATACTTTGATTTAACCAGAAATGTTTAAAGGTTGATTTCAAAGCTTGCACAAAGTTTGTAAAACAAAAACCTAAAATAAAACCATTCAAATGCCTATTATATATATTTAAATAAGGCATGGTTTTATTTTGTTTTCAATGGGCCAAAGTACTTTGGAGTAAACAGTAGTGTTTTATATACAATCAAGTGCATGAAACACACTGCAAAAATTCAGAGGTGGTTTGAATTCAAACTCATTTGAAATTCATTTGAAATTGGATTCAGAAAATCAAATAAGAAATAGAAAAGGAGAAAAGAAACAGAAAAAAGGCCAGCGTTGCCAATCTGGCCCAGCCCCAGATCCAGCCCACTTAGCCCACCCGGGCAATTTTCCCTCTTCTCCCTCTCTCACGCGCGCATCTCTACCCACACTCACTAACAGCGCGACCCCACTACCACATCAGCTCATCGTTCCCAAACCCCGCTCACGACCAGGCCCTTCGCCGTTTCTTCCTCCTTCACTGCGTGATTTCAATTCGAGTAATTGGCGATGAATGCGTGCGTAATCCCCGCCCCTGCTCTGGCTACTTAATCCCCTCCCCCTCACGATCATTTCCCCTCACAAGCCAGCACAGAGCGCCGCCAGGCTCCCCAGATTTTCCCTCGCACCGCCACGGTACCGTAGAACTCCGGCGAGCTATTCTGGTAAGCCTCGTGCGCCCCTCTACCTGTCGTTCATGCGAGCATGTTCCCCTTGACCTTACGCATCTACTAATGCCCGTGGCTTGTCCAATGGTCCCCCAGGTCGTCGCCCCCGTCATCGTTTGCAAACACTCGAGGCGTAACTCAACTCCGGCGAACAAATTCGGTAATCCCCGTGGTCCCCTTGACCCCTGTTTCACGCGACTGTATTCGTCGTGTCCCTGCGCACCTCCTAATGCCCCTGGTTTGTGCTAGGGCTATCCAGAGTGTGGTCAATGTCTCTGCCACCATGAACCCGACGCCACCCGCAACACCGACGAGCCCTAGCGACCTCTACAGAACGCCCACACCTGCGACACGTTGAGCTTCCTCGTGCTCTCGCGAGTCTGGTAAGCAACACCGCAACCCCCAACCCCCTCTGTATTCGCCGGACCGTCGCCGCTAGTAGCGTTGCCGCCGCCAGTGCCATTCGCGCTGCCGGTTTTTGGTCGATTGGATCTGGTCCATCGGATCTGGATCCAGTGGTTAATATTAGAAATAGAACGAATGGGTACGAGAAGATATGAGCCACAGGATTTAATTAGATCTAACGGCGCGGACGCGTGATCCAGAGCGAACCGGTACACACCAATCAGGAAGCGCCGCGTGTCACTGGATTTGATTTAAAATCTGTTTTTGAATCTATTAGGGATTTAAACTTGTAAATTCAATAACTTTTGTTCTGTTTATCCAAAAAATACAAATAATATATCAATGGAATCACAAAATTAAATCCTACACATATGTAGGCTTGGTTTTGTATTTTTCCTCTGTTAAAATAGAATTTTATGCAGAGACATTTGTAGGGTTATTATGTGTATAAAATTATTTGCAAAATGTTTTTAAAGCCAAAATAAGTTTATTTAGTCTCTAAATGTTTATTTTAGTTATTCAGTACTGTTTTACTTGTCTTGTTTAGTTTAGAAAAATCATCACATGGCATTTTGCATGCATTCATATATTTTTGCTTGATTATTTGAAATATGAATTTGGTGCTATCATTTTATGTGTAGATTTTGGTGCTAGTGGTGATTGTGATTGTGAGGATTGTTGCTACTCCCCCAACTACCAAGGCAAGTGGTGCTTCATATTTTTGTCCCAATATTTGACTATACATTAGTGATATTTTGTATAGGGCTTGCATGATATTTTGCTAAGTATCTATATGCTATGATTGGGAAATCCTAGTAGTTGTAGACTTGTTAGAATTTTCCTCTAAGATAAGATACTTGTTATATTTCCATGCTTAGCCTAGCTAGTAGCAAACAAGGGTGGAATATATTCATGCTATGGAAATTTTGCTAATTCTTTGACTTGTGTTTTTGCCTAATAAAACAACTAAGTGAATGAATCACCTGGGTGGAATGGTATGATGGTTTGTGTTGAGTGGTTACACAAGGCCCATGTCCATGGTTTACCTTGTGTATCACACTTGTGGAACAAAGGGATTTGAGATACTTAGTGTTTAGAAGCTTCTAGTGCAACCACATGGCATATGGGCTCTGCCTTGATCATATAGGTTGCAATAACTTAGCCATTTGGACAATTGGTGGTAGGATGATAGGTTGGAACGCGTCCATTTGGTCTAAGGGAAGGCTTCTGAAAGGTCTCATCTTGATGAATGTCAAGTCTTGTGGGGAAAGTGCACCAACTCTCGAGAAGGAAAATTCTAAGTACTTAGCCGTGTCCCCGGCAATGGACAATTTGAGCATCAAGACACTGAAGCTATCAAGGATCTCCTCATCCCAATTTCTAAGTTAAAAACTTGTGGTTGAACAAGGGTTAAGGTTCACCAATGTCTATTGGTGGTTCCTTGGGAGTTTTTGTCAAACAAAAACTTAGTGTTTTCAACTGATAGGCAAAACCCATTTTGAGCAAAGCAAGCCTAAACCACACTTAGCCAAATTCATATAGAAGCTAGAAAACTATTATCCTACTAAGGTATCACTTGCCAATACTATTCCAATGTATTGACCCACTGTGGCTGTAACTTGTGATGTTGCAGGTTACTCTAATGAGGATTAGGGTTATGAGTCTACACTCAACATGTTTGCCTATGGAACATGAAGATGAAGACTTTACTTTATTTATGTTAAGCGAACTCTTGTACTAGCCTATGGCTATGGAGTTGTAAAAGACTATGTTATCTTTGGAATGATGATGTAATAATGACCTTTATTTCTATGTACTTCATCTTAAACTGTGGGTGCTAGCATTTGATCCAGGGACTAGCATTGCAATCACAGGGACCTTTACCTTTATAAAGGTGGGGTCTTACATTCTAGTGCTATTCCTTATGAGCTTCACAGGGAAATTATGCATGAGATTGGTCCTTGTGAGCTTGAAGACATTGATGTGGTTATTCACCTTTCCAATAGAGATCAAGTTTGCCCCATTGGTATTGTAAGAGATGTGGAGGTCCTTTGTGGTAAGATTAAATATCCTGCTGATTTTCTAGTACTTGGTAAAGAAGCTAGTAAAACCTATCCTATCATCTTTGGTAGACCCTTCCTTAATACTTGTGGGGCTATCATAGATTGTAGGAAGGAAAAAAGTTTTGACTAAGTTTGATGGAGAATCTTAAGAGTTTAATTTTTCTAAATTTACCAAAACCCCTTATGAAAATGAATTACCTGATGAGGATTTCAAGGTTGAACAACTGTCTTCCATTTCTCTTGCTCCTAACAATGCTTTGCAGTAGTTCATGGATGATCATGAAAGTGATGCCTTTATGAAGGAAAGAAATGAGATTGATTAGCTTTTCCTTTGTTAACCTGAGTTACTTAAGCATAATTTACCTGTGGAAGATTTGGGTACCACACTACCACCCAAAGGAGATCTTGTTTTCGAATTAAAACCCTTACCTGATGATCTTAAATATGTTTATCTTGATGATATGAAGATATATCCTGTTATTATTAGTTCTAAACTTTCAGGAAAGGAAGAAGAAAGGCTATTGGAGGTATTAAAGAAGCACCGAGGAGCTATGGGTTATACTCTTGATGATTTAAAAGGAATTTCTCCCACTATATGTCAGCATGCTATTAATATTGAGCCTGATGCAAAACCAGTTGTTGAGCACCAGTGCCGTCTAAATCCTAAAATGAAGGAAGTGGTAAGAAATGAGGTATTAATACTCCTTGATGGTGGTATTATTTATCCTATTGCTGATAGTCAATGGGTTAGCCCTGTTCATTGTGTCCCCAAGAAAGGGGGAATTAATGTTGTTCCTAATGAGGATAATGAGCTTATACCCTAGAGATTAGTGGTTGGGTATAGAATGTGCATTGATTTTAGAAAGATTAATAAAGATACTAATAAAGATCATTATCCTTTGCCCTTTATTGATCAAATGCTTGAGAGGCTGTCCAAAAAGACTCACTTTTGCTTTCTTGATGGTTATTCTGGGTTTTCTCAAATTGCTGTGAAAGCACAGGACCATGAGAAAACCACTTTCACTTGTCCTTATGGTACTTATGCTTATAGGTGTATGCCTTTTGGTTTATGTAACGCTCCTGCTACTTTTCAGAGATGTATGTCTGCTATCTTTCATGGTTTTTGTGAAGAAATTGTGGAGGTTTTCATGGACGATTTTTCCGTCTATGGAACTTCTTTTGATAACTGTTTGCACAACCTTGATAAAGTTTTGCAGAGATGTGAAGAAACCAAACTTGTTCTTAAGTGGGAGAAATGTCATTTCATGGTTAATGAAGGAATTGTTCTTAGACACAAGATCTCTGAAAGAGGTATTGAAGTTGACAGAGCCAAAATTGAAGCAATTGAAAAGATGCCTTGTCCTAGGGATATCAAAGGTATTCGTAGTATCCTTGGTCATGATGGTTTCTATAGGAGATTTATTAAGGATTTTTCCAAAATTTCAAAGCCCCTTACTAATCTTCTTCAAAAAGATGTACCTTTTGTATTTGATGATGATTGTAAGGAAGCTTTTGAAACTTTGAAGAAAGCTTTAACAATTGCTCCTATAGTCCAACCACCTGATTGGAGTTTACCTTTTGAAATCATGTGTGATGCTAGTGACTTTGTTGTGGGTGATGTCCTTGGACAACATGTTGACAAGAAGCTGAATGTTATTCATTATGCTAGCAAGACTCTAGATGCTGCTCAAAAGAATTATGCTACTACTGAAAAAGAGTTCTTAGATGTAATATTTGCTTGTGACAAGTTTAGACCTTATATTGTTGATTCTAAGGTTACTATTCATACTGACCATGCGACTATTAAGTACCTTATGGCAAAGAAGGACGCTAAGCCTAGGCTTATAAGGTGGGTATTGCTTTTGCAAGAGTTTGATCTGCATATTATGGATAGGAAAGGTGCTGATAATCCCGTTGTTGATAATTTATCTCGTTTGGAAAACATTTCTTTTGACCCTTTGCCTGTTAATGATAATTTTCCAAATGAGCAGTTAGCTGCAATAAGGGTAAGTCCACATGAGAACCCTTGGTATGCTGATTATGCTAACTTTATTGTTTCCAAGTATTTGCCTCCAAATTTGACAGCCTAGCAAAGAAGAAAATTCTTCTATGATCTAAGGCATTACTTTTGGGATGACCCACACCTATATAAGGAAGGAGTAGATAACATTATGAGAAGATGTGTTCCAGAATTTGAACAACAAGAGATATTGAGAAAATGTCATGGCAGTGCTTATGGAGGACATCATGCTGGGGATAGGACTGCACAGAAGGTTTTACAATCTGGATTTTATTGGCCTACTCTTTTTAAAGATGCAAGGAAGTTTATCTTATCCTGTGATGAATGCCAACGAGTAGGTAACATCTCAAAACGCAATGAAATGCCTATGAATTATTCTCTTGTTATTGAACCTTTTGATTGTCGGGGATTTGACTTTATGGGGCCTTTTCCTCCTTCAAAAGGGTATACTCATATTCTTGTTGCTATTCACTATGTTACAAAGTGGGTAGAAGTCATACCTACGAGCACTGCTGATGGTAAGACCTCTTTGAAAATGCTCAAAGATGTCATTTTTCCTAGGTTCGGTGTACCTAGGTATCTCATGACTGATGGAGGCTCCCATTTTATTCATCGGGGTTTTAGAAAAACTCTCGCTAAGTATGATGTAAACCACAGAATAGCTTCAGCTTATCACCCCCAAACTAGTGGGAACGTAGAACTTTTCAATAGGGAAATTAAATCTATCTTGTAGAAGACTGTCAATAGGTCTAGAAAAAATTGGGCTAAAAAGTTGAATGATGCTTTGTGGGCTTATAGAACTGCTTATAAAAATCCTATGGGGATGTCTCCTTATAAAATGGTCTATGGGAAAGCTTGTCACTTGCCTTTAGAATTAGAACACAAAGCTTATTGGGCAGTGAAAGAGTTGAATAGAGATTTTAGACTTGCTGGTGAGAAAATACTGCTCGATTTAAGTAATATAGATGAGTGGAGAGGGGAAGCTTACAAAAATGCTAGGCTCTTTAAGTAAAAAGTAAAAAGATGGCATGATAGGAGAATTCTCAAAAGGGAGTTCCATGTTGGTGAGAAAGTTCTTTTGTATAGGTATCGTCTCAGATTTTTTGCAGGGTAATTACTCTCCAAATGGGAAGGACCTTTTGTTATCAAGGAAGTGTACCGTTTAGGTGCCATCAAAATCTCTTCTCTGAAGGATGACACATGCACATGTGGTTAATGGTCAAAGACTAAAACATTATATTTCTGGAGATTCTTATAATGAAGAAGTGGATGCCATTTAAATGGTGACTCCAGAAGAATTTATCAAGAATCAAACACCAGAAACTGCAGAGTTCGTCTTTGAATAGGTAAAAGTGGTAAAAACAGAAGGTTCATGAAACTCCAATCTTTTTATATTTTCAATGTTTTTAATACATAAGGGAAGTTACGGGACGAAACTGAAAGGGAAACAGAGCCCGGGGTGGAAAACCCACCCCATGTGTGGGCCCAGCCTGGCCACGCCTGGAGGGGGTTTGACTCCCTCGAACTCCGTCTCCGCTTTGTTTCTGTGTCAAAACCTTCCTTGTTCATTGAAACTTCATAATATATAACCCCCCGGGTTCCCCGAGGTTCGTGCATCATGTTCTCGTCGTGTTTTCATTTCAGTTTGTTTCTGTCAGGAAATCTTCTCAAGTTTAGAGCAAAACTCGTAGCTAATCCGTACTTTTACTTTTGAGTTCGAGGAACTAAGAAAGTTGATTGAGGAGCTTATCAAGAGAACACCACCACCGCCAAAGGAGTAATACGTCATCAGGTTTGGCATCCCCTTGGCTTGTTCCAAGCTTGGGGGAGTACCGTGGTATCACCACCATTATCTTTCATATTTTACCTTTTTAGTGGATTCATATCTGTGGTAGAGAGGTTATCTCACTACAAGAAGAACCCTCATATAGCTATGCATACCTTCCAACGCTATAAATATTTGTTGCAAATTTTCATCCTAGATACAGATATATGCGATTGGAGGCCACATCGTTGTCCATTATACAAAATTGCCACGTATATTAAGGGAAAAAACAAAGAGCCCAACCCACTAAGAAGGACTATTAAGTTCTCTAACCCCACCTACCACAAACACACGCCTGCTAACCGTACCCTCCCACTCCTCGTCTCCCCATACCTAGCTGCCTCCCTTCTCTCCTCCATCGCATCACAAGGTCATTGGTGATTCCTCCCTCTCCAGTGATCAGCGGCGGCCGGATTGCAGCATGGAAGTCCAGGGAGCGCCAAGGGATCCCTAGCCGAGTAACTTGCCCAATCTCATTCTGCCACGACTTGCGTCTGGTTTTCACCGGGGCTGGAACACAGGCGCCTGGAGGAGCCTCTCGCGTGGATGGATATCGATAGTGAAGATTCTGTGATGGTGATGTATGTTGATGTGAACAAATTCCATGATGGTGATCGGTGATGGTGATTGGTGACAACGTGCTATGGGGTTCACGATTGAGTTATTTGCCCATTACTTCAGGTGAGTTATTCATTCACGTGCGATCTGTGAGGGTCTCTGATTTTGTTGCTAGGAATAGCCTTGCGTGACAAAAGTTCAGGTTGTCATCTTTTTGTTGGCGCGGTGCTATAAATCTCTGATTTTGGTGCAAGGGAGAACCAGGCATGAACCACAACTATGAACCACAGTAGTGCAGGACACTCGTTCTTGGTTCCTTTCAAAGTCGTATCTATCAAGAATAGTGACGCATTCCTAAGGTTAAGGTAAGACAAAATAATACATGCTCGTGGTAATACATGTGGTTCAGAGTTGCTAGGTATTCTGGATCTATAATATCATCAAAATCCCTTGTTTTAATAGCTTTTGCTAATTCCAAGTACTCCGTGTTTTACATGAATTAGGCAAAGCGACTAATGTCAGCGGGAGGGCTTGTGGCCGTGTAAAGATGTATGTTTACACCTATACACAAGAAAATGCTAAAATTCTCGGTGAGACCCAAAAATCCGAATGCTCTGTCAATACATGGTGATCTAGTTAATGAAAGGATTTGGTCTTTTGTTAGATGGATTCCTCAGATCATGTCCTGACTATTTCTTTTCCGTATTTCCTCGTGTATTTTCATCTTTGTGGTAGCTACTATGACTTGTGAGGCCGATGAGGTATTTCAAATGCAAAAGGTAGAAAAAACGTCTTGCATCCTGATTTAGCTTTGGCATGCCACCAGGTGCATGTACGTACCAAATTTTAAGCAAGTATACTTAGTAGAATTCACCCCCTTCGCATTGTTTTTGCCACTTTTATACTAAAAATGTAAGTTTGTATTTGCAGGTGTCTTACAAGGTCCCATATATGAAGACTTGAGATATTCTGATATAAGCGTTGAAGAAGCTAGCCAAAATATTGGAAAGAATATGTAGGAATTAGTACAATGTTGTATTCTGATGCAAGATTGTAAAGTGATTTACTTTCCAGACAATTTTCCTGTATGAGATAGTGGTTCCAATAATAAATATTTAATACTTTTTATGTTCTCACCTGAACATTCATATTCTATGAGTTTTTCATGTGCTTTGTATGTCTTGATATAAATTATGTTCTCTCGCAAGGAAAAATTCTACCATCTTGTCATCTTATAGTGAGAGCAGACCATCCAAGCCATTAAATATAATAAAGGAAAATTCTCATATGTGTGGGATGTCTCTACCAACGCATACAACCATTGCGTGTGCATCGTTGCTACTCCGCAACGCTTGTCCCACTTGTTACCAATGGTTCTATATGTGTTGCATTATACCCTTGCAACATCCAAAAACGCAACGTATTTTTATCCGTTGGTAAAAGCGTTAGCAACGCCTATTTTGGCATTTAGATATGGTTAAATGCGTTGTTGTGGGAGGGGTCCTCTTGTAGTGTCTTATAGTTTGGTTTGCATGTGGAAGTATCTCTCCTTTAGTTGATTATCTATGTATCCCTTGGTGTGAGTGCCTTTATTAGAATATTAATGAGAAGTCTCATCTTTTACATTTTGCACTTCTTATTTTTAGTTTGCAATCCCTATTATATGATGGATCTTGTTGTACAGTATTGGCACCACTTTAGGATCATCAAGTGGATCTAAATTAGTTTTGGCAAACCAAGTTCTGGTCAATGGCATTAATTTGAAAGAAAAAGAAAGAAACAAAAAGCTTACATGTATTTGGTATCATTTGTTTTCTTTCTTGTTGGCTCATGAGCTTAGTATTCTTTATTTAATATTCTTTTGTGTCTTCAAGGAAGATTGCATGTTTGGCTTTATTACTTGTATGTTTGGTTGTTTCTTTCAACTCTCTTGCTTGCTACCCAGCCTTGCTAGCCAAAAACCTGTTTTGAGAAGGCATACTTCTCATGTTTCCAAAACCCTTTGAACCAAAAACTTTTGCCACGTGTGTCCACCATATCTACCTAATATATATTGCTATTCCTATCAAATTCTCAAGTTCCATCTACCTTTCGAATTAAAAAATATTTTGTTATGTGAAAACTAGTTAGTAAAGCTCTCACGAACTTGATGGCACACTTTATTTACTTGCTCCTAATAAACTTGAACCATTGTGAATATTGAAGTTGTATATGCTTGCATCTATACGTTGGGATTAGTAGAACCGTGTTGTCACGGGGAACGTTTTCAACATTGCACTTGTACCTTGTCATACATAGTTGATATCGTGCTCTTTTGTCTATGGATGTCAATGGTGTGAAATAAAGAGGGGACTTATAAGTCCATGGAGTCTGTATTCTGTGTTAGAGAAACGCCTGGGCCGCTAGCCTAAGCCATGCTTAATCATGGTGGAAACTTGCAGCATCACCATAATGAGTCATCTATGAAGCATCCTCAATAAAAAGTTATATGCATAGTAAATAAAAAGATTGTTGAGATGCTCATTATCTGTTTTCCTTGTCATTTTGGTTATGGGAAAGCTCCTGTAACCATGTGCAAGGGGTACCCTGTTGGCGGTTCTCAATGATATGCAAATACTTACAATGACAAGAACTTACCTAGACCCAAAGTTGAGTATGCATGAGGAGTGGCCCTCATATTCCAGGGACATGAGATTGCCAACTTATATTTCGTCAAGCATATACTCCATCTTTGTTCACTTTAACCTTAATCATCTCAAGATTCTTATGATAGGGGCAATGAGGGCTCAAAGCTAGTAAGTACCATAATCTTTTGGAAGCTCTTTATGACTTGTAATCCCTGCTACCCTCTAAGAAGGGACCTTTCTACCAGTTATTAGTTGAGTCAGTAAACCTACTTCCTCTCTATCTCCAGCAAGCTTTTGAGTTGTTGTGTTTCAAGCATTCATGTGGTGATTTATTCAATCATGTTCTTTATCTCCCTTGTTTGCACAAAACTCTTATCTATTGGGTATTACTTTGAAAGCCTTCACTTGTAAAAAACCTTTTTGAGCAAAGAGTGCTCCTGCTTTTAAACTTCTACAAAGAAAAGCTTTTGTGAAACTGTTTGCTGGGTGTTCTCTGACCAAGAACAAGTTTGCCAATTCCAATTATGATTTATCTTTATGCATCTCTATTGTGACTGATGTACTTGGTTGCAAGCTAAGTTAATTAAATGGTGAGTTGCTTTCTTCTATGAGTTGTGCAATGGTAAGTGTGATGCTTCTTGTTTGTATTCTTTTATGGACACTTCACTCCATAAACCTGTGGACATGTTTACTGAGCTCAGTACTCGCTTGGGGACAAGCGAAGTCTAAGCTTGGGGGAGTTGATACGCCCAATTTGCATCACCATTCTATATCATAATTTACCTCTATTCATTGATATTTGTCTTATTATGAGGTATTACTTATGGATTTTTATCTATTTATACATGTTGGATGATTCATGGAGGATGGACTGCCGGAGTCTGGATTCTGATGGAAAAGATGGCGTTTCTGTGCAATTTCGCGAAGATCAGAAAAATACCAGAAAAATATGGAAACATATTATTTTACCGGAAGACAAAGGAAGCCAGAAGGAGGAGCGAAGGGGGGCCTCAGGGGGCCCACCCCCTAGGCGCGGGCCCACCTGACCCCGCGCCTAGGGTGAGTTTGGCCCACATGTTCGGCCTCCGACTCCGACCCTTCGCCTATATCTTCCCTATGGAACCCTAACACCGGGGGGCGACCACAGATAGACTTCCGTCGCCTCTGGGAGGCGAAAAACACCAAGAGAGAAAGATCTCTCCGGCAGACAGATTTCTGCCGGGGAAATTCCTTCCCGGAGAGGGGAGACCGTCACCATCAGCACCGTCATTAAGCTACGCTTCATCGGGATCATCATCATCCACACCATCATCTCCACCAGCACCATCATCACCACTCTGTCCCGCTGTAACAATTGTGTTGGATATTGCTTTAGTTCGTTAGGGGAAACTTTCCCGGTGTTAATTACTATTGTAGTTGATGCTTGTGAGTGGAACCATTGAATTATTGTTTATGTTCAGATTGTTATCCATTATCATATCATCTTTGATCTTGATCCATATGATGTCTTGTGAGTAGTTCATTTAGTTCTTGATGACATGGGAGAAGTCATGTTGTTAGTAGTGAATCTGTGATGAGTTATTATTCAATGGTTTAGTATTTAAGTTGTGGTGCTATTCTTCTAGTGGTGTCATGTGAATGCCGACTACATGACACTTCACCATTTATGGGGCTAGGGGAATGCATTGTGTATTTGGCTACTAATTGTGGGGTTGCCGGAGTGACAGAAACCTGAACCCCCGTTAGGACACCATTGCACAAGGGAGTGTAGGATCTCAGAGTTTAAGGTTGTGGTTAGATTTATATCTTAATTACTTTCCTGTAGTTACGGATGTTTGCAGGGGGTTTAATCACAAGTATGTATTAGTCCTAGGAAGGGCAGTATGTTAGCATAGGTTCACCCACACAACACTTACAAACACCAAAGAAGAGTACTCAGCTATTTGCAGCGAAAACACTTGACATAATTCCCATGTGTCCTCGAGAACATTTGGTCCTTATAAGTATTTCCACCGGCTTGTCCTTTGCTAAGAACGGATTGGGCCACTTGCTCCCTTTGTTCGTTACTTTTATTACTTGCTCTTTGTTTTGTTGCCTTGTCAGAAAACCACTAAAAATCTGTTTGCTAAGTATTCACAGGGATTTCCTACTCCATACCACTATTCAGCACCTTCTGCTCCTTGTTGGGATCGACACTCCTATTTATCGAAATTACTACGATACACCCCCTATACTTGTGGGTCATCACCAAGATGGTGTTGTCCTCCGTCGCACAGGGTGGAGGTGCTTCGGCACCGAGGAGCGTTCGACTTCCTAGTCGCGATGGGGAGTGCACCCTCAGATCGGCCCTATGCAAGTTTTAGAGATTCCTGCCAAACCTGCATAGAAACGATTCAAAGGCGCCCGCCAGGCACTTTCGTGCGGGTGGAAAACGAAGTAATACCATTACATAATAGTCCACGATGGAATCCACTGAACAGATATATACAACAACGACTCAAAGAGTCAAGAATTCAGATATACAATACAAAGATCCAAATCACCTTGAAAATGATACAATGTACGAGTACGGTCAAGATGCAAATTGGGCTAAGAGCCCTGAAGAATAACCAATGGCGTCCATAACCCTGCCCAGGCCAAGCCGGAAGGGTAACCCTGCTAACGACGTCGATCTCAAACTTGCTAAACAAAAGAGGCGCCGCTAAAGGGCAAAGGAAAAAGAGAGCGGTCGGTACTGAGGCCAGTACACGGCGAGTCTTAGAATTTGGCGGTCCTTGCCTACATATGTATGATGGACTAAAGCGGAGGTGCAACATGCACTAAACAACCTATAGAGACTCGATACAACTGTCGTCTATTAGAGAGGGATAAGAAAGACCTATTCGGATCCGACCTGATTCTAACACCAAACATACCCATCCTGGTATTCCCCTTCGAGACCAAACGAAGAAGTCAAACTGAGGAACTCACACAGTTGGCAGTTTTATTTATTCCGTTATAGTTGCAGCAATTACTAGTCAGGTATAGATAGCATGAGTCATCCTGATATAATAAGCAGTGGGCACTTTTAGTTAACCATTTCGTTATAGTTGCGATACTTACTAGTCAGATACAAATAGCATGAGATATCCCAAACCCAGCAGTTGTTGGTACTTTTATTTATCCATTCCGTTGTAGTGAAACTGATTACTAGTCATTATAAAGACAAATTTATAGCACTACTTTAGTAATAGTTGTCTATGGTCGAGATACTGTGCTCCAAGTCATCCATAACCGCGGACACGGCTTTCAGAAAGTTTTACCCTACAGGGGGCACAAATAGCAACACACGCACGATTAACCTCAGAAAAACCAAATGAAAACCCAGCGAGGCCTCACGACAAAGAAATCGCAAGATTCATATAATATTTCAGGGGGCCACCCCACCGAACTACCCGCTACGAAGTTGGCCGGCTCCGAGACGGACCCAGAGGTTTGTGACGACGGCAGTAAACGACTGGGAACCCGAAAGTGTGACTGGGCTTGTTGATACCGCGAAAACATGGCACGGGGTTCCAAAACAGTACATGCACTCCACACGCAATAGTAAATAAAGCAGTAAAGCATGGCATAATCATGATATAAGTACAGGATAGTAATAAAGCCCTAAACTACTTCGTGGCCCCAAGAAATAAGATATGACTCAAGCTTATGCTAAGGGGATTCATGGGCCCACATGCGGATAGTGCGAATATTCAAGGAACAGGTATCAAGAACTCGGGGTCTACGGGACACAAGTGGACGGTTAAAAACCAAATAACATCTATTGCCCACCTGTGCCTCTACATTATTTACCTACTTTCAATATTAGTTGTTAAACGTTAATTAAAGCCATGATCATCTCCAACATTAAGCATGAGGCATTACTCCAACAACTGTGGAACATCGACGGCGCAACGCATCACCTGCGCAAGCAACTACGACTAGCGAGGCCGACTATCTACCAAACAACAGGTAATAGGATGTGTCCAAGGCAATATAATGGTTGCAAGAGATATCATGGGTACGAAAACTAGAGCATCGTAACACATATAGCAATAGATCAACATGAGGAAGTAAAAACTATAAAAATAAGATAGGTAGAAATGGGGAGAACGCTCGCCTGAAAACATTGTCGAAGGTTCATCCAAGGATCAGGTCAACACTCGCATCAACTCATCGGCCTAATCCATGAAGAAGCAAAGCACTAGCAGAAACACCGATTGCAATATTTAATACTACAGCAGAAGATCGGGCATGATGCATGTATGATGCATGACATGGCAAAGGTGTGATGCAACTAGACAATATTAAGCGAAACCGGGGTCCCGACAATTAATTATGTGGTTCAAGTTATTTAGATATCCCGCAATTTAAATGTTATCTTAACAAGGCAAAAACATGTCACCCGTTCGCTACACAAATTTAAATGAAGGCAATATAAGGCTAGATTTGCCCACATATGGTCTTCATATTTAATTATGAGGTGAATCGGCATAATACCCCAAACCATGCAATATGTATGCAACATGAACATTTATATGCAACAGATAGATATTATATATTATAAAAATATGGTCTCAAGAAAGGGGTCACACATTGGTCCGAAGATCTAGGGGGTTTTGGGGTTCAGGTTCGGTCTTGGCGTCCGCGAAGACGATCTCGACGGCACATGACCTTTGGTCCGAACTTGATGACGAATGTTCACCGGAGCGCGAGCAACAAACCCACGAAGTCGACAGATTAGCACATGATAATAGGAAGGCATCCTCTCCGATGGCGCTAGTGGTCTTCAGAAGATCGCGACGGAAGACCCTAGTCAACAAACAAAGATTCGAGATTTATCCTTTTTTAAGGCAATTGTAACATCACATACACATCTGATTGACAACAAAAACAACCGGGTCCTCCTTGTAGGGGTTCGTAGCATGGAAAACAAAAAAATTCTACCGCATGCACACAAACAAGCCAAGATCTATCTAGTAGATTGTAGCAACGAGTCGATAGAAGTACTCACCCTCAAAGATTCCAAAGCGGTTAACGAGAGCAGATTCTCGTGGGTGATGTAGTTGTACACTTGCCGATCTCAAGATCGCGTAGACGATTCTTCCGGCGCTGCGTTTCGGCAGCGCTTCCGCAGTCGGTCACACGTTCAGTACTCGATGAAGACCTTCCTCTCCCTTGTTCCAGCAGGCAACAGAGGTTGTAGTTCTCTCCTCGCGATTTCGGCAGCACGACGGCATGGTGTCGGAACTATAGGGAAGATCCCGCAGAGCTTCGCCTAAGCCGGTGCGAGTTATGGTGGATTAGGGTTTCCCGGAGATCTAGGGTTTAGAATTCCGGGAGGAGGAGGAGGTGTCGGCGGCGACTAGGGCGGCGGCGACGAGGCAGCGGCGGCGAGCGGCGGCGGCATGGGGTGTGGGGAGGGCTTGGATCTTGTGTTCTTTGGGGCAGCCCTCCCCCTCTATTTATGAGAGGGGGGCAGCCTTGGGAGGGGTGGGTTTGAATCCAAACCCAAACCCAAGTTGGATTGAGAGAAGGACTTGTTTCTTCTCCCACTAGGAAACCATTGTTCCAGTTTGACTTTTCAAACTTCCCGTTTGACTTTCAATTTAGAGCTTTAATTCTCTCTTGCAAATGCCCACACCAAGTGACCTAGGATATGATCCAATCATTCCACTTACCCATGACACATTCATGGTCCATTCCCCTTCCGGTTCGGTGAACCTTCTAGAACCTCTTCGATGAAAACATCAGAATCTTTCCCGAACTCCGGAATCGGACTTTCCTTATATGAATCTTATTCTCCGGACCATTCCGGATCTCCTAGTGATATCCCGGATCCCATCCGAGACTCCGAACAACATTCAGTATCCGTACTAACATTCCATATCTACTAAACAACATTGAATCCTTAAGTGTGTCTCCCTACGGTTTGTGAATTATGCGGACATGACCGAGACACTTCTCCGATCAATAACCAATAGAGGAATCTGGAAATTCATATGGCTCCCACATATTTCTACGATTACTTTGCGATCGAATGAACCACTTACATACGATACCAATTTCCCTTTGTCTCACGATAGTTTACTTATCCGAGGTTTTGATCGTCGGTATCTCTGCATACCTAGTTCAACCTCGTTATCGATAAGTACTCTTTTCTCGTTCCCATGATATGTGATCCCTTGTGAGCCAGTCACATGCTTGCAATCCAATTGGATGACATTCCACCGAGAGGGCCCAGAGTATATCTATTCGTCATATGGATGGACAAATCCCACTCTTGATCCATGTGCTCCAACCCATACTTTCCAAACACTCAATGCCACCTTTATAGCCACCCAGTTACGGTGTGGTGTTTGGTGTCATCAAATCATCCTTCCGGTGATGGTGATTAGCATGATCTCATGGTCGAAGGAATTAGGTTACTATGTATCAGAAAGCTTATAGCAAACGAACTATTAAAATGACTTGATCTTTATGCTATGCTTATCTATAGGAGTATGTCCATCACACCATTCTCCTAATGATATGATCTTGTTGTTAATAACATCTCAATGTTCATGATCGAGAAACCACGATCATCTATTAACCAACAAGCTAGTATTATAAAGAGGCTTTACTAGGGACTCTAATTTAGTTCACAAATCACACAAGTATTAATGTTTCCGGTTAATACTATTATAGCATGAATGTAAACATTTATCATAAACACAAAGATATAATAATAACCACTTTTATTATTGCCTCTAGGTCATATCTCCAACAGTCTCCCACTTGCACTAGAGTCAACTAATCTAGATTACATGGTAATATACCGAACACCCATGGCGGTTTGGTGCTGGTCATGTTTTGCCCTCGGGAGAGGTTTAGTCAACGGATCCGCCATATTCAGATATGTGTGTACTTTGCAAATCTTTATGTCACCATCTTGGACATGCTCTCAAATAGCGTGAAAACGTAGCTTGATGTGCTTCAGCTTCTTGTGTGACCTTGGTTCTTGCGCATTGGCTATGGCGCCCATGTTATCACAGTAGATAGACATTGGGTCCAGCGCACTTGGAACCACACCGAGCTCTGTAATGAACTCCTTCATCCATATCGCCTCTTGTGAAGCCTCCGAAGCAGCTATGTATTCCGATTCAGTTGAAGATCTCGCCACAACGTTTTGCTTTGCACTCCTCCAGCTAACTGCTGCACCATTCAAAGTAAATACGCATCCAGACTGAGATTTAGAATCATACGGATCGGTATTCCAACTAGAATCGGTGTAACCATTAACAACGAGTTGTTCATCACCTCCATAAGAAAGAACCATATCCTTAGTTCTTCTCAAGTACTTAAGGATGTTTTTGACCACTGTCCAATGATCTACTCCTGGATCACTTTGATATCTGCTAGTCAAACTAACAGCATATGCAATGTCGGGTCTAGTACATAGCATGGCATACATAAGAGATCCTATGGCTGAGGCATAGGGAGTCTTACTCATCCTTTCTCTATCTTCTGCCATTGCAGGACTTTGAGTTTTACTCAAGGTCGTATTGGGCAACATGGGCAAGAACCCTTTCTTGCTATCTTCCATTCCAAACCTCTTTAGAACTTTGTCCAAATATGTACTTTGTGACAATGATATTAGGCGTCTCGATCTATCTCTCTAAATCTTTATGCCTAATATGTAAGCTGCTTCGCCAAGATCTTTCATTGAAAAACTATTATTCAAATAATCCTTGACACTATTAAGAAGGTCTACATCATTCCCAATCAACAATATGTCATCTACATATAGTATTAAGAATTCTACAGAGCTCCCACTCACTTTCTTGTAAATACAAGCTTCTCCATAAGTTTGTATAAAACCAAAGTTTTTGATTACCTTATCAAAACGTTGATTCCAACTTCGGGATGCTTGCTTCAATCCATATATGGACCGTTGAAGTTTGCATACCTTGTTATCATCTTTAGGATCGACAAAACCTTTGGGTTGCATCATATACAACTCTTCATCAATGTCTCCATTGAGGAACGCCATTTTGACATCCATCTGCCATATCTCATAATCATAATATGCAGCGATTGCTAACATAATCCTCACAGACTTTAGCTTCGCTACTGGTGAGAAAGTCTCATCGTAGTCAACTCCTTGAATTTGTCGAAATCCTTTTGCGACAAGTCGAGCTTTATAGACAGTAACATTACCATCAACATCTGTTTTCTTCTTGAAAATCCATTTATTCTCGATAGCCTTCCGGCCATCCGGTAAGTCCACCAAAGTCCATACTTGGTTTTCGTACATGGATCCAATCTCGGTTTTCATGGCTTCTTGCCATTTATTGGAATCTGGGCTCATCATCGCTTCCTCATATGTCGCAGGGTCATCGGTGTTGTCCACCAACATGACACTCATAACGGGATCATACCAATCAGGAGTGGTACGAGTTCTCGTCGACCTGTGAGGTTCTGTAGCAACTTCAAATGAAGTTTCATGATCAATATCATTAGCTTCCTCTCTTATTGGTGTAGGAGCCACAGGAACTACTTCCGGTGCTGCGCTACTCACAAGTTCGAGAGAAGGTTCAACAACCTCGTCGAGTTCTACTTTCCTTCCAGTCACTTCTTTCGAGAGAAACTCCTCTAGAAAGGATCCATTCTTGGCAACGGAGATTTTTGCCCTCGGATCTATGATAGAAGGTATACCCAATAGTTTCCTTCGGGTATCCTATGAAGATGCATTTTTTCTCTTTGGGTTCAAGCTTGTCTGGCTGTAACTTCTTTACATAAGCTTCACAACCCCAAACTTTAAGGAACGACAATTTAGGTTTCTTCCCAAACCATAATTCATACGGTGTCGTTTCAACGGATTTAGATGGTGCCCTATTTAAAGTGAATGCGGCTGTTTCTAATGCATAACCCCAAAATGATAGCGGTAAATCTGTAAGTGACATCATAGAATGAACCATATCTAAGAGAGTTCGATTACGACGTTCGGACACACCATTACGCTGTGGTGTTCCCGGTGGTGTCAATTGTGAAAGTATTCCGCATTTCTTCAAATGCTCGCCAAACTTGTAACTTAGATATTCACCTCCATGATCAGATCGTAGAAATTTAATCTTCTTGTTACATTGATTATCTACCTCACTTTGAAATTCCTTAAACTTCTCGTAAGTGTCGGACTTATGTTTCATGAAATAGATATACCCATATATACTCAAGTCATCCATGAAGGTAAGAACATAACGATTATCACCGCACGATGCTACACTCATTGGGCGACACACATCGGTATGTATGATTTCCAATAAGTCCGTAGCTCGCTCCATTATACCAGAAAATGGAGTCTTAGTCATTTTACCTATCAGACATGCTTCGCATCTTTCAAGTGATTCGAAATCAAGTGATTCAAGAAGTCCATCGGAATGGAGTTTCTTCATACGCTTCACTCCAATATGACCAAGACGACAGTGCCACATATAGGTTGAGTTATCGCTCAATTTCAAACGTTCGATGTTATTAATGTGTGTATTACCACAATCGAGATTCAATAAGAATAGACCATCTATCAAAGGTGCATGTGCATAAAACATATTACTCATATAAATCGAACAACCATTATTCTCGGACTTAAACAAGTAACCTCTCGCAATAAACATGATCCGGATATAATGTTCATGCTCAACGCATGCACCAAATAACAATTATTTAAGTATTAAACTAATCTCGATGGTAGATGAAGAGGTAGCGTGCCAACCGCGATCACATCAACCTTTGATCCATTTCCAACGCGCATCGTCACCTCCTTCTTCGCTAGCTTCCGTTTATTCTGCAGTACCTGTTTCGAGTTACAAACATGAGCAACCGAACCAGTATTAAATACCCAGACACTACTACGAGTACTAGTGAGATACACATCAATAACATGTATATCGGATATACCTTTCTTCTTGATGTTGCCGTTCTTCAAATCCGCCAAGTACTTTGGGCAATTCCGCTTCTAGTGACCTTCTCCCTTGTAGTAAAAGCACTCAGTATCAGGCTTAGGCCCAGCCTTGGTATTCTTCGCCGGCGCGGTAACTTTCTTACCGCCCTTCTTGAAGTTTCCCTTTTTCTTAGACTTGCCTTGCTTCTTGAATTTGGTGGTCTTATTGACCAACAACACTTGGTGCTCTTTCTTGATCTTCACTTATGCAGACTTTATAATGGAGAAGAGTTCGGGTAACGACTTGTCCATGTTTTGCATATTGTAGTTCATCACAAAGTTCTTGTAACTTGGTGGTAGTGTTTGGAGGACACGGTGAATCCCCAAAGCATTAGGAATCACTATTCCCAAGCTTTGAAGCTTGCTTGCGTGCCCAGACATCTTAAGCACGTGCTCACTGACGGAGCTGCCCTCTTCCATCTTGTAGTTAAAAAACTTTTCTGAAGCCTCATAACTCTCAACTGCCGTGTGAGCCTCAAATATCATTTTGAGTTCACGGACAATATCATGTGGGTCATGGTTCTCAAACCTTTTCTGAAGCTCCGATTCCAAACCATACAAGATAGCACACTGAACTGTGGAGTACTGATTCTTCTGAGCGAGGAAAACATTCTTTACCTCATCGGTAGCATTAGCTGCAGGCGGGTCACCCAGCGGTGCATCCAGCACATAGGTCAAATTACCAGCATTGAGGACAATCCTCAAATTGCGGAACCAATCCGCGAAGTTCCTTCCATTGTTTTTCAACTTTTCTTTCTCTAGGAACGCATTAAAATTGATGGTAGGGGCCGCCATTGATCTACAACATATTTGCAATAGTTTAGACTAAGTTTATGACAAATTGAGTTCTAATTAATAGTTAAATTAATCTAGGTGAACTCCCACTCAAAACAATATCCCTCAAATTGCTTTAGTGATCACACGAACCAAATCCACCACATCAAAACCGATCATCACGAGAGTTGATGTAGCTTCAATGGCGAACAATCAACATGTTCATCATATCTACTATATGACTCATGCTTTACCTTTCGGTGATCCGTGTTCCAAGACCATGTCTGTACATGCTAGGCTCGTCAAAATCAAACCTTAGCTTCCGCATGAGCAAATCTGGCTTGCTCACGTTGTATACACTCGCAGAATCTAACACACCCGATCATCACGTGGTGCTTCGAAACAACGAGCATTAGCAACGGTGCTTACTAAGGATGAACACTTTAAAAACTTGAATTTTTTGTGCTTGAGGGATCATCTTATAATGCTACCGTCATGAACTAAGCAATACAAGATGCATAAAAGGATTAACATCACATGCAATTCATAATATGTGATTATGATATGGTCTTTCTTCTTGTGCTTCCGATCTCCATCTTCAAGCACGGACATGATCTCCATCATCACCGATATGGCGTCAAGGTCAATGGCGCTGGTTCATGGTTGTCGTCCACCAGCATCAACTATTACAACTACTTTGAATAGACACGCAAGTCTTAACGGAATTTAAAAGACAACCATATGGCTCCTGCCGGTTGCCAACTTACAATAAGGAACATTGCATACATCATATATAATCACAATCATGGCCATATCACATCACAACACACCCCTGCAAAACAAAGTTAGACGCCTCTAATTTTCTTTGCATATTTTACGTGGTTTGGGGCTTTCAATAAGTGTCGTTCTAACTTACGAACAAGAACCACAACGTTGATGCTTGAACTATGAAGTGCCCCGTTGTAAATTGAATCTATACTATGATGGGAGAGAAAGACACCCGCAAAGCCACTTATGCAATACAAGTTGCATGTTAAGCGTGGAGCAAGTCTCATGAACGATGTCATGTAAGGTTAGCCTGGGCTGCCTCATCCCATCATACCGCAAGATGCAAAGTACACAAAAAGCAATTGATAATAAAAGCACCACCGCCCACAATGACCATTGTGTTCTACTCGTGCAACAGATCTACATATAGACACGGCTCTGATACCACTGTAGGGGTTCGTAGCATGGAAAACAAAAATTTTCTACCGCATGCACACAAACAAGCCAAGATCTATCTACTAGATTGTAGCAACGAGTCGATAGAAGCACTCACCCTCGAAGATTCCAAAGCGGTTAACGAGAGCAGATTCTCGTGGGTGATATAGTCGTACACTTGCCAATCTCAAGATCGCGTAGACGATCCTTCCGGCGCTGCGTTCCGGCAGCGCTTCCGCAGTCGGTCACACGTTCGGTACTCGATGAAGACCTTCCTCTCCCTTGTTCCAGCAGGCAACGGAGGTTGTAGTTCTCTCCTCGCGATTCCGGCAGCACGACGGCGTGGTGTGGGAAGTAGAGGGAAGATCCTGCAGGGCTTCGCCTAAGCCGGTGCGAGTTATGGTGGATTAGGGTTTCTCGGATATCTAGGGTTTAGAAGTCTGGGAGGAGGAGGTGTCGGCGGCGGCTAGGGAGGCAGCGGCGGCGCGGTGGCGGCGTGGGGTGTGGGGAGGGCTTGGCTCTTGTGTTCTTTGGGGCAGCCCTCCCCCTCTATTTATGAGAGGGGGGCAGCCTTGGGAGGGGTGGGTTTGAATCCAAACCCAAACCCAAGTTGGATTGAGAGAAGGACTTGTTTCTTCTCCCACTAGGAAACCATTGTTCTAGTTTGACTTTTCAAACTTCCCGTTTGACTTTCAATTTAGAGATTTAATTCTCTCTTGCAAATTCCCACACCAAGTGACCTAGGATATGATCCAATCATTCCACTTACCCATGACACATTCATGGTCCATTCCCCTTCCGGTTCGGTGAACCTTCTAGAACCTCTCCGATGAAAACATCGAATCTTCCCGAACTCCGGAATCGGGCTTTCCTTATATGAATCTTCTTCTCCGGACCATTCCGGATCTCCTCGTGATATCCCGGATCCCATCTGAGACTCCGAACAACATTCGGTATCCCTACTAACATTCTATATCTACTAAACAACATCGAATCCTTAAGTGTGTCTTCCTATGGTTCGTGAATTATGCGGACATGACCGAGACACTTCTCCGATCAATAACCAACAGAGGAATTTGGAAATTCATATGGCTCCCACATATTTCTACGATTACTTTACGATCGAATGAACCACTTACATACGATACCAATTTCCCTTTGTCTCACGATAGTTTAATTATCCGAGGTTTTGACCGTCGGTATCTCTGCATACCTAGTTCAACCTCGTTACCGATAAGTACTCTTTTCTTGTTCCCGTGATATGTGATCCCTTGTGATCCAGTCACATGCTTGCAAGCCAATTGGATGACATTCCACCGAGAGGGCCCAGAGTATATCTATCCGTCATATGGATGGACAAATCCCACTCTTGATCCATGTGCTTCAACCCATACTTTCCAAACACTCAATGCCACCTTTATAGCCACCCAGTTACGGTGTGGTGTTTGATGTCATCAAAGCATCCTTCCGGTGATGGCGATTAGCATGATCTCATGGTCGAAGGAATTAGGTTACTATGTATCAAAAAGCTTATAGCGAACTATTAAAATGACTTGATCTTTATGCTATGCTTATCTATAGGAGTATGTCCATCACACCATTCTCCTAATGATATGATCTTGTTGTTAATAACATCTCAATGTTCATGATCGAGAAACCACGATCATCTATTAACCAACAAGCTAGTATTATAAAGAGGCTTTACTAGGGACTCTAATTTAGTTTACAAATCACACAAGTATTAATGTTTCCGGTTAATACTATTATAGCATGAATGTAAACATTTATCATAAACACAAAGATATAATAATAATCACTTTTATTATTACCTCTAGGGCATATCTCCAACACTCGTTGTCTGAATAGGGGCATCGGGGAGATGCCTGCGGGTGCACGCAGGTCGACGACAGGACCTGGCCAAGCAATGAGCAGGAGGGCGGCAGCGGCAGGCCGGGCTCGAGGAGCTCGTGACAACAGGAGGGGCGCAGGTCGACGGTGCCAGGGCATGGAGAGCAGGGCCCCCTGCCAGCGGCGGTGGGGGGGGGGGCTGGGCGATGTTGGGGAGGAGCTTGGGGGGGTGAGGTAGGCGCATGTGCCCGCGACCAATAGAGTTGGGGAGCACCAGTAAGGAGGGCGGTGACCGTGCTCACGGGAAGGATCGACGGCAGGGCGTCGGCCAACTCGGGATCGACGAGGCGCGCGGGGTGCTGCGGAGGCACTGCGCGGGGAGAGGGTGGCGGAGAGGCGGTCGACGATGGGGATCGGTGGCCGGTGGAGGACGGGGGACTCCAGGGGACGAGGACGGGAGGTGGCGGCCCATCACTAGGAGCGAACAGCGGCAGAGGGGATCGAAGGAAGGAGGGGGTTCGCGAGCGAGGCGAGGGGAGCGGGGCTTGCGGGCGGTTTCGGTCGTGGCACTGCGGGGTGGGTCTCACGGCCAGGTGGGCCAGGAGTCACGGGTGGGGCTCATGGTACGGTCAGGGTGCGGGATCGATGTGGTGTGTGCGTGTGGGTTGAATCGGGGGGTGGCGGCGGGGTGAGGGAGTGGTTAGGACTAGGTAGGGTGAGGTCTAGGGTTAGGGTTTCTTGGGGTGCACTGGGTAATAGGTGGTTGGGCCTTTGGGCCTGACCGGTTAGACTGCCTCCCCTATTTTATAAAATATTTTATGATAAAAGATTATATGTTTAGTTTATAAAGGCATTTATAATTGGTTTTTAGGCAAAACAAAATATCCGGACAAGCCTGGGGTTTTGATTTGAAATAAAAGATGAGGAATATTTAGAAAAGAAATATAGGCTTTTAGAATAATAGTTTTAGGCAAACGGTGCATGATGTCATGAAGATGCGCAAAGTAGTAAACAATCGAGCGATTTTTTAATAGTGGTTTTTTCGGGGTGCTACAGGGAGCCTTCCAGTCCAAGAGTTCGGAGAAGAAGCGGCAGGATTCGCCGGCGTAGCGGCTTGATCGACGAAGACGACGCCAGGACTCGGAAGGATCTCTTTGTAATTTTCTTTTGTTCTGGGTTCATATGTAAGGTTCTTGATTAATGCAATTTCACCTCTCTTCGAAAAAAAAGGACTCCAGGCTGATTGTACTCTTGGTGTTTTGATTTAATAAAGTGTGTGTTAACCTGGAAAAAAAAGGGAAAATTGGGTCTATACCATTAAAAGATCCACTCTTTAGGTCTATACCATCAAAAGCTCATTCTTTAGGCATATACCATCGAAAGGTTGCTCTATTATTGGGTTTTGCCACTCCATCTGCTTCTGTTAGAAACTTTACTTTTTTGCCAATTAATTGATTTACCTTCTCCCTTTTTACCCATCTGCCCATCTAACTTAAGTCTGAAGATTCCTAGCTCTGTTCTTCGGAGAGTTCAGACACGAACTGAACCCAGCGACCCGACCACCGCAGCGCTTCCCGGCGGTGCCGACCACCACGTCCACCATCGCGGCGGAGGATCTCCTCGGAGGCAGGCCTTCGTCCCTCCTGAATCCCGCTCCCGTAGTCATGGAACGGAGGGGCCCTGCCAATCTCCTGAAACCCTAGCACGAGGGCTCTGTGAGCTCGCCGGCGTGGCCGGCCGCCGCCGTCGCACTTCGACCGTCCGTGGCATGACCGCGACGTGCTCCTCCCGACGCCCTCAAGGCCTAGCCTCCCCGTGCTCCTTCACTTACTCGTCCCCGACCCCTAATATAGGTTCTTGCTCCTGGCTTGGATGGATCGTCCTAACGTTCAAGCTAGGTAATCTTGTATGACCATGTATATATTCTTCAATTTCTTTATCTGCAGGATCTGCGAATAGAGATTCCATGTGTTTGTAGCTTATTTTTGTTCTCTGTTCCATGTGTTTGTTGCTGCTACAGAACTGAACAAAAAAAAGCATGTCGATTAGAGATTCTTGTCTGTGCCTACTTCACAGTTGCTGCCAAACTGTTTCTATTCATTTGCTGATATATTGTGTTATATCCTGTCGATATGGTGCTAAACTGTTTCTGTTCATTTGCTGAATGCATGCTTAAATTTGATCAGCCGAGGAGGTGTTGTCCAATGATTTCTTGAAGGGTACGCTGGTCACAGCTAACGGAGACTTAACAGAAGTGGTGAGAATCAAAAGAGCTGCAACCTTTTGATGGTATATGCCTAAAGAATGAACTTTTGATGTTATAGATCAAAAGCGTGGTTCGTTCTTTTAATGGTACAGACCCAATTTTTCAAAAAAAAAAAAAGAGTGTCACACCCGCTCCCTTCCCCGACGATTCCTGTTCGGCCCCAACCTTTTCCGCCGCCTCCTTCTCCCGCCGCCTCCCTCCCCCGTCACCGGCCGCCGTCCTCTCTTCCCCGCCGCCTCCCTCCCCCGCTGACTCCATTCTGGGCGTCCCCTCCGAATCGACAGGGGCCCGACCTAGGAGGAGTGGGCCTCGTCCCCGTCGCCATCCACAGACCGGAGCTCCATCAGCCGCCGCCTCGACGTACTACCTTCTTTGGCGTCCCCGTCACCTACTCCGGCGCGCCCAAGCCTAGCTCCAACTCCTGCGGTTGTTCTCCGAACGCAGTTGCGAATCCAGCGGCAAGGTGAGGAATTTTTGCCCTTTTTTTTTTTGAGTTTTTCTGACCTGATGATGAACATGACCTCGAATTAGTGATTCGAAGTGAGATGAAAACATGGACTCAAATAAATGTTTTAGGTAGTAATCTGTTAGTTGAGCTGCTTACATTGTCTGTGAATATTGTCTTCATGTGAATACTCTATTGCTAGCAAATACTGTCTTGCTAGTGCTGTTTTGCAACCAAACCTTGCTAGTAATCTGTTTTGCTAGTGCCAATTAGAAATATGCTTTGCTAGTAATCTGTGAGCTGATTGAGATATGTTGATTTAATTACTTAGATGGATCAAGAAAATAAGGCCGTTTGCTGCTGTTTGTGTCAAATATTGTGGCTGTTTGGTGCTGTTTTTATAGTGTTGCTGCTGTTTGTGTCAAGTATGGTGGCTGTTTTGTGATGTTTTTATAGTGCTGTTTTTTCAGATGAGCTCAAGCCATGGCAGTGATGAAGGTGCGAGTGACGATGGCATTGAGTCCTCACTTATGGAGGCAAGAAGACGTCATCGACGACAGAATACCCAAATAGAGTATCATGTTCTTTCACATTGTGAGAAGCATCTTGAGAAAAAACCAAGGCTGCAACCAAGGTACACTGGACAACAATGGGTATTTGATAGCTTGGGCAACTCGAAGGATTGTTATGACATGTTTAGAATGCATAGGCCATGTTTTGATTCTTTGCATGACACTTTGGTTCAAAACTATGGTCTAGAGGGGTCATCCAACATGTGTTCTGAGGAGGCACTTGGAATGTTTCTGTGGACTCTTGGAAGCCCACAATCACTGTCTTAAGTTCATAACCGATTCAAAAGATCCAAGGAGACAATCAATAGAAAGTTTGCCGAGGTGTTCTATTGTGTGAATCAGTTAGCGGGAGATATCATCAAGCCTGTTGATCCACTCTTCCCAATATTTATTCAGATCATTTACATTTTGTTTTCTTTCATTATACATGACCTTTACATGTAACTCGTTCTAACCGCACCTTCTTTTCCACGTTTTAGTTCATTTCAGCGTCATGTTAGTCATGTACTAGCAAATGATGAAGTCACTGCATTACTAAAAGAAAAGAGAAAATGGGAGATGCCTGCAGTGGACATTCCAAAATCCAAATGGGTTGGAACAGGTGAAAAAATCCAGGTACTTTATGGATTTACATCATGATGAGTTATTGATTAATTCACATGTTAACTTGGGTATTGTGAATCTTATGCCCTCTAAGTACTTCGGAAGTCATGTTTTATGTGATAGTATAATTCCATCTTACGCCCTTGGTATTGTTATAGGTATTTGAACTCCTTGAAATGTGGGTGACTGAACTTTTGATCCCTTGATAGCGTTATAGGTATTTGTTCTTTAATAAAAAGATACCAGTATGGCAGTATGTTTATTCCGAGTCCCAAGGTTTCATGTTTATCACGTATTTAGATCACCTTATGACCTATATTCATTTTGAAACCTATTTGGGAGGAGTTACTATGGTGCATTCATCCTTATGACATCCATCCACATGTTTTCTGATTACTTACAGTAATCTTCAAATGGTATGTGAAGTGTGCTTCTTCAAAGGGCAAGACGTGCAGAAACATTAGTTTCTGCTCCTCTGTGCTTGGGTACTTGATCTGTTGGATTAGTTATCAAACTACTCAATTGCTCAGCTAAAAAAAAACTACTCAAATGCTTGGCGCCGAGTTATTCAACTTCTTCATTATTACCGCGGGGATGCTTTTCTGTATAATAAATAGTTCAAGAGATTCTCATTGCTTTGTTCTTTCAGGGAGCTCCTGATGATCCTTTTGTTGATGTCAAAGGAAAGCTAAGGGACCACTGGCAAAACACCCTCTCTGATAACTTGGATTCTAGATTGAGGTTCTTCTCACTTTGTGAGTACTCATTGTTGATTATCTTTCTTTTAGTGCCTAGTTTCACAAATGCTGATAACTTGGATTCTAGATTGAGGTTCTTCTCACTTTGTGAGTACTCATTGTTGATTATCTTTCTTTTAGTGCCTAGTTTCACAAATGACATGATTCAGTAGGACATTAAAGCTATCAGTTACTCAATAGTGCTGCTTTTGAGGAATATAATAGAGCTATTTTTTCTAGAATTAGCAAAGGTCTCTATTGCTAACTAATTTTGCAGCACAACCCAGCAGTAGAAATTGGCCATAAATTTAGATGGATCAGGATTTAGACCTCTAAATTCCACATGATCAAATATTTCTTTTGCATGTTTATGTGTGGCTACCTGGTAACTCTAAACTTCTCTCGAAAGCGAAGTAAGACTGTATTTGTTTACCGAAGAAGCCAACAGGAGCTTCTACCCATTCATAAGTAGGGAAAAGTAGAAATTCTAAGGCCCTTTAAGGCTCTCAAGCTGATTCAGATGTGGACTTCTCATTTATTATGTTGTCTCCACTTGATCTGAAGAGCAGAAACTATCTGTCATATGCCCGTCTTAGTAATTTTGGTATATAGAGACAAAAAGTACCTTTTCTGGTTCCTCTAGCCTATAGATTCTGTTGTGCACGTCTGTTTCAGATCTATATTCTTGCTATTTTGAATAAATAATTGTCACCAATATGGTTTTAGCACACAAAGTTACGTGCTCCATTCTTTCCTCATAATTAAGTAAATTTAAGATAAATATGGCTTTCCATGTCATGTTTCCTGGTTAAAATGATGTATGGTGGCTCTCTCTGTCACTTATAGTAAGTGTAATTCTAATCCTAATTGTTTATTACAGGTAATAGCTATCGTGACATAATGCATTGTAATAAGAAGCCATTTTACCTTAAGGGTAGTAAGGTGGATTCCAGTACTATGGATGCATATATTATGCATGCTGTAAGTTTCAAAATCCCTCTTTGATAACATTATTATTGTACACCCTCCGTCCCAAAATGATGTCGCAGATTTGTCTACATTTGCATGTATCTATACACTAAAACGCGTCTAGATAATGTGAATCTAGAAAAATTTGCAACATCTTTTTTGGGACGGAGGGAGTACCTGTTATGGTGCTCACTAATGTTCTCAATGTGCAATGTTATCGCAATGGCAGTTGAATCATGTTCATAGAACAAGACACGTTGTCATTAAAAATGATGCAAAGCTTAGGAATGATGCTAACACAGATATTCTGGATGACAACTCATACCGTGATCAGGGTTTTACACGTCCAAAGGTATTGTCACATAGTCAAAACATTTGAGCAAACAATATCTTACTTGACAACATTATCTTGCATAAATGCATATGGTGCTACAGATAGTTGCTTGAATGTTAGTTGCACCATCGAATCACGTAAATACTATTATTTTTTGTTAAAGAGTAAATGTTACATGCCAGTATAGATTTCTAACTTGCTGTCACTTCATTTATACAAGTATTTTTGTTGTATATTTATCTGTTGAACTTATTGCTCTTTTTTGGTATTATTATCATGGCCCCAGGTTCTTTTCTTGTTACCTCTCAAAAGTATTGCACGGCGTGTAGTGAAGAGATTAATCCAATTATCTCCACTGACACAAAAGGTACACCTTTACTTCTGCGGTTGCTCTTACAGGCAAAATTTATATATCAGGCTCATTTAAATCTGCAGAGCATTATGTATATAATTTGTGATTGCTGTTTCAGCAATTATTTTTCTATGGTGCTAAGAGATAGAGAATTCTTTCATTTATAGGATACTGCCATGGGACTATTCAAAAAAGAGTTTGATGATTCAGATGATGAAGAGGAGACTGAAAATAGTTCAAAACCCGCAGATTTTAACCTTCTTTTTGCTGGGGATGTTGAAGATCACTTTCTTTTTGGGATAAAATATACAAAGTAAGTGTGCTAGATCGTGGTTGTGGAGACAAGTGCGTCCACAGCCCACCTCGTACTCTCCACGTTTTTTTTTCAACAGCTTAATTTACAACGTCAAATACATACTCCCTCTATCTGGAAATAAATGACTTGCATTTGTCTAGATTGGCATGTATCTATCTATACACTAAAACGTGTTTAGATACATACAAATCTAGTCAAATCCAAATCACTTATTTTCGGACGGAGGGAGTATAATATGTATAATATGAAAGTATATTTCATGATGGTTCTAATAATATACTCCCTCCGTCCCATAATACAGGATGTTATTCCAACTAATATAGGAGCATCTTGTGGAACGTTGCAAGATCTTTTGTGTGTTGAGATTAGTCTTTGATATTCTGCATTACGAGATCTTATGCCTTTAGCAAATATATGTCCTTAAATTCATTATTGCTAGCACAGTGATATTTTGGTATTTTCTTAGGACTTTATGTTCACATGCTGACATGCACAAGGATTCTTAAAAGTTGATGTTTTAACCAATCCTTTTGCAGGAAATCTGTTAAGCTATACAGTAACTTCTATGCTTCTGATATCATAGTGGCATCTCCTTTAGCGCTTAAACTTGTAAGTACTCTTCACCAAAGGTTTTCTTAGCAGACTCAACTAATCATGATCACTCATGCATCCAGCAGCTATATATTGTTACCGTTCTGCGGACACCTCATAGTTTACTGTCCTAATTAGCACTGCACAATATAAAAACACACTCCCTCTATTCCTTTTTATCAGCTGCATTTGTTTTTAGGTAAATTCTGAATTAGGTGTATTTTCTTTTTTGTCCCAGTTGATGCCGATTCTATCCCTCTTGAATTGGAATGATCTTTGATTAGCCACCGATTTACTTTATACTACTCTAATCAACGGTGTAACTAGGGGTATTTTCGTCCCAAATTATCCTCAAATCAATCCCTTTGGTCACCTTGCATGAAAAATACACCTAATAAAATGGAACAGAGGGAGAATAGAACAGCTAGAAAATACTATCCTACTTTTGCACAAACACCTGATGGGTTCAGTCCCTTGAGGTCCCAACGGTGTGAGGTACATGTCAACATGCTGTTGGATTTGCCGATCCACTGAGTAGGTGCTACTCCATTGTACGAGATAAAACAGGATCTGTTTTGTTATTATTTGATCATTAGGCACCAGTTTCATTTGTAATAGAAACTAGATCTCGTTGTGCCCTCACATTACTTTGCTTCCAAATCCTTACCATCTCTGAGTTGTTACTCTGATTAAATGTGCACAGTCTTCCTGAAGTATCAGTATTCTCTACCTTATTATGTCTGTCTGATATCAGAAAATAGATGGAGGTGAAGATATCAAGAAGAAGGGACATGCAAAGGAAAATGATTCTGATTTCCTGTCATCGATTGAAGTTAGTTCCGCTCAAATTCATATACAATTTTCCAATTACTACTATCAAATAGTACTATATACTATTTCATTTATGTAAACAATTATTATATGTAAATCTTCTATGGTCGCATGGAAACAATGATTAAATATCTTATTGGTTGTCGAGATTTCATCCTGAAAAATACAAGTATTTTTCCATCATTTTTTGGGGGAAACAAAAATTTCAAACTGGACATCTGTAAGACCCTTTGTATAGTTGAAGTTATGATAAGTTAACTAATGCTTCCACAAAGGAACACACACAGTTCTGTTGTTCTTATTTTCGACGAGGTCTAAACTATCAGTATATTTGTTCTGTGCAGATAGTGGTGGTTGATCATGCAGATGTGATATCTATGCAGGTTAACCTCCAACTCTAATACTTTGCTGTACTTTTTTGTGGATGCCTGCTGGTACAAATGACTCTGTTATCTATGAATGTAGAATTGGTCACATCTCCATGCTGTTCTTGAACAACTAAATCAGTTGCCATCAAAAGAACATGTAGCCAATGTGATGCGGATTAGGCCATGGTAATTCTCTTTTGATATTTATTTATGCCATGTTCTAAGGCCGTACTATCTGTAAGTCGTCAACATATTGTATTGTGAATAGCAAAACATGGAATTTGTTCTTGATTTTGATGTTTATGAGGTCAATTATATGCTTTTTACGTTTTCATTTATTTTCCTAAGGTACCTGGATCAGCATGCACGTTACTATCGGCAAACAATAATCCTAAGCTCGTATCTTACACCAGGTATGGAATTTCACCTGGAACTGTGACCATCATTTTGACTCATATTTTTCTAGTCTTCAGCTTATATCATCCAATTGGGTCCCAAAATATAAGGCGCCCTTAAATTTCGCCGGTCAACAATATATAACTTTGACTGTGATTTGTACAATATATTCATAAAATTTGTATAAGTATATGAAATGAAAGAGTTCTGCAAGACGAATGCAACGATACGATTTATACATCCTGAAACCATATCATTTTGTACATATTAGTGGTCAAAGTTGTGCATCAAAGACCGTGCGAAAAAAGCGTGTCTTATATTTTGGGACGGAGGGAGTACTAGTTCTTGTTTTAGTCATGATCAGCATTTATTTACTTAATCACTATTTTTTTACTAGTTGCCTATTTGTTCACTGGAGTTATGCCTGGTACTTTAATATTTAAATTGCTCGCATTAGTTGTTGTGCATGTGCACCATCATACTTTGGCTGCTAATATATTCACCTTCTATATTTACATCTGTAATCTGCTTGTTTATTTATTAACATATTTATGTTTCAATTCTTTGCCTGCTGTGCAGAAATGAATGCTTTATTCAGCCGATCATGCTTAAATTATGAGGGAAAGGTATGCAGCATGCTGGAAGTCACTAATTGATCCATTTGCGGTGCTGGGCTCTTGTTTCTAACATGCTGGAACTCACTCAACTTTTTTTAGGTTAAGCTGGTGACTGAGTTTACAGGTGTTTTTCCCAAAATACAGTTTGACATACGGCAGGTCAGTTAATTCCTTGTGTATCTTCATGCTCCGTCGAATCTTTACAAATTTGCTTTGCGGATATGTCCGTCCGAACAAAACTTTGATGTCAGGGATCCCGGGTTCCTTAGATTCTGTTGCAAATTTTGGATGGACACACTCAACAGACTTGTATCTTCGTGCTAATAGTACTTATTAAATGACATGTTTGTCATTGTCCAATCACTACACAGGTGTATGAACGGTTTGATGCATCTTCTGTTGGTGAATCCGATGATGCCCGCTTTGATTATTTCTGCACAACGGTGAGTCATTTTGTGCTTGTATTGCATCTTGATAATGCATTATGGAATTTAGCACACTCAGCTCATTTTCAAAACTATTACTCGTCTTTACAGTACATAATTTATGTGGCAACTATATGTAAACAATTATACAAGGATATAACCAACCTTAATTCTTATCTGGACTTGGTGCAATGTCCGACTAATATGTCCTTGAATCTAGCTACTACGTACATGCTATCGGGTTGACTACATATTGTCAAAAATGTTGTGTTGAATTGTAATGTTATTGAATTTTGAAAATCTTGTAAGATTAATTGGTCTTTATATTACGATATATATACATGTTTTCTGTTTGATGCAATATCTGACTAGATGTTTATACAAGAGGATGTATGTATTTGAGTTGCTCTGTGCTCGGTTCATATTTGTGACCAATACTATCCACATTAATATTTATATCTGGCAATGACTCTGAGATAAAAATGGGATTTAAATACCGAACAAGCAATATCCTTCCGCATCCGCTTTGATTTCACCCAGATTCACAGGGTAACAAAATTCAACCCATTCACCCAAAGTGCTCTGTCACTACCAAAAACTTGGACATGGGAATTCCATAATGTGACAATTGTATGAAAGAGTGTGCACCTACTCTGTAATTTAACAACAAGCTCGGACAGAAGAAGCTGGGGCATGTGGTAGTACACAGAAGTACTATGCCCACATGTGACTCACATAAGTTCTTTCAGTGTTAGGTGCTGCGTAAAACTGGGGAGTCATACATTTTTTTTTTGAGGGAAGGGAGTCATACAGTTTTTGTTTGGCACCTTTAGTCTTGACTCTTGATTGTTAGAAATATGGAATAGTACTAAAATAAGTTGTGGTCCCAATATATGTATATTCTATTATTGACTCTGTGTGACTTATTATTACAGGTATACCCAAAGATTCAGGCGTCAGATGAGGTATTGTTCTTCCATACTCCTGATATCTCCAATGTTGCCATGTTCACTTGAATTTGGTACTTCTCGAAGTTGGTAGGTGTATTAGTTTGAATTATCAACCTGTAGGAGTCGACACTGGTAACTAAAATGTTGATGGGTGGAAGAGTTCAAGAAAACCATGGGTTGCATCTGATAGCACACGATATTTTGGATTTATGCAACTAAACATATTATTTTGAAGCAGTGGAATGTACACTTCGTCACCACATGGAGTTCACTTGATGTTATTATTACCAAGGAAAGTTCTACAACAGTATTTGTTAGAAATGTATCAGAACTTTGAACGTTTTGCAATAAATTTTGTTTGTAGATGTGCTAGACATGTCTGGAAATGATTTAGTGTTAGAGCAAAATGTACATTATCTGACAATTCCTCATCTGGATTCCATAATGATTCGTCGGTTGCTATTTTTGAATATAGTAGTTTGGAGATATCATATGCAAGTTTTATCGAATTGTTTAATGCAATATGCAGGGTGGAGTGTTGCTGTTTGTTAGTTCCTATTATGAATATATTAGGATGAGCAATTTCTTGAAATCTCAGGACGCGTCGTTCTGTAGAATTGGAGAGTAAGTGCACCTTCCTTTGTCTGCTAACTTAATTTTTTTGTTCAACTGAACTGCTTCTGCTCCCAGTCTTCGTTTTTATTGAGCGTCTGTTTTTGGTACTATGCATATAGTAACTATATATGTGCTCATATATTAGGGCTACGTCACAACCGGATATATCTCGGGCAAGACTCTGGTTTTTTGAGGGCCAGAAGAAGATCTTGCTATATAGCGAGAGATCTCACTTCTTCCACAGATACAAGGTCATAACGTCTAAAAGGCCCTCTAGGACTTGTTATGATGTGCTCTTCCTGTGGTTTCGCAAGCATGCACTTGATTGTCTGTTTGTTTAATGTTTAAACTCTTACCATTAAATATGCAGATCAGAGGAGGCCATCATTTGATTGTCTACTCATTGCCAGGGAGAAAAGATTTCTATCCAGAGGTATTGACTACATTGCTGTTGTATGCATTATGCATTATGCATTATGCACTATGTATGAAGTTGTCGTGTTAAAAAGTCTAAAATGATCTCCTTGGACCATGTGGTTTCCTTTTCTTTCAGCTTGTAAATATGCTTGGCGAATCAGAAAATCCGAAGTGCAATGTACTTTTTTCTCCTCTGGATATTCTTAAGGTGAGAAATGTACAGCTATTACTAAAGCAAAAATCTGATCTGGTCCATTGTAAAGCATTTTGGACCGTGTCATGTAGATTGTGTTAGATCATATTGCATAGTTCATCTTATTAAGTTTCATGCACCAACCTGTAAAATCAAAAGTCTGAAATAATGGAGAATGTTGGGCAATCCACATATACTTCAAACACATCCATCATTTATACCGTGACAAAATTATTTGAGATTGTACTCATAGCTGTACTGTCGTGCTAAATACAGTTTAATTGTATTCAAGCAATTCACAAGTGAATTCTCCACCAGCATTTTTGTTGACCGGGCTATCTTGCAAATTTGTAGTTGGAACGAATTGTTGGAACATCTTCTGCACGGAGGCTGGTTTCTTCTGACAAGAGCATGTTTGTGTTCTGCTAACGAATGTATGAGCGTTTGATGGCCTACAACTTTGAAACATGAGTTGAGATTGTATTGCTGGCTAGGCAGCTCACTGTGCGCTAATCAGAAATTCATTTTGTAGGCCGGTTGAAAGTTTTTTTTGTATCTGAAATCCTTCTAGTGAATTATATATTGGTTTAGTGCTGTCATATTTGGTTGTTCGTGATTAATGCTCTGTGGCAGCGCTCATTGATTTTGGGGAAATCTTGTACTGACCATATTTTGGAGGTGTCAAGATATAGATGCAAAAGTAACCCCAACCAATCACCTAGTACCCCTCTTTTCACCAAACTTGTATTAGGTGATTAGTTTCATAAATCTCTAGGACAGTGGCCTTCGACATGCGTTGCTCCAGGGACTTCCCAATTTGTATCTCTTGGTCAATTCTCCCGATCTCTCTTCTTCCTCACACATCTCCCTCGCAGAGCAGCGGTGCTTCTTTGTGTTGTCATTGGATGTGGGCCTGTGGATGCGTTGTTGCGCTGCTGCATCGCTTCTCGATGTCGTTGACGGTGGCCTTCGACATGCGTTGCTTCAGGGACTTACCGATGTGTCTCAGTCAATTCTCCTGGTCTCTTTTCTTCCTCACACATCTCCCTTGCAGAGCAGCGGTGTTTCTTTGTGTTGTTGCTGGATGTGGTCCTACGGACGTGTTGTTGGCTTGTTGCGCCGCTGCGTCGCTTCTCGCTGTCGTGGACGGTGGCCTTCGACACGCGTTGCTCCAGGGACTTCCCGATGTGTGTCTCTCTCGTTCAATCCTCCTGGTCTCTCTTCTTCCTCACACATCTCCCTCGCAGAGTAGCGGTGCTAGGGTTGGTGTTGCGACGTCGCCGGTCTCCTCCAGTGTCACCCGCATCCTCTCGGATCCATCCTTCTCTGGCAATCTTCCCGACCTCGCTCTCTTAGACACTCAGAGAAGCAGCGGTGCTAGGGTTAGCATCGCCTCCACTAGCCTCCACCGCTGGCACCCGCCTCCTCCCTGGCTCGGCCCTTCTCTAGCCAGGTTGCCGCCTCCATCCCCCGTCCTTCTTCTTGAGCAGGGGCCAAAGAAGGACCAAATGCCTTGGACCAGGCTGCAGCACCTCCAGGCTCCCTCCTTCTCAGGCTAGGTCGCCGACTCCATCCCCGAGCGCGAGCGACGGCGGCAGAAGGACCACACATGTGGCTGCTCTAAGGCGCCGCATGGGAGCAGAGATCTATCCTCCGTGGTTGTTGAGCCTCCTGCAGTTCTTCCTGATCTCCCCTGTGACCCGGTGAGGGGCATGATGTTGCCCATGTTCACCATGGACTGCGCAAAGTGCTGGAAGAAGAGGTGCACATCGTCGGCGTAGGCCTTGACGAGGGCCGCCGTCTCCGGAGAATCAAAATTTTAGGATTGAGAGCTTGGCCAGCGATCCTCTTGAAATCATTCAAAAACGAAAGGCGTCTGCTTGGCGATGTCGCGTCTGACTGGCCCTCTCTCGCCGCCGGTGGCCTGAGCTCGCCGCTCCTCTGTTCGCTGGGTCTGCCCCTCGCATGATGTCCCCCGCGGTGGATGCTGGCGGGCCCGAGTCCATCAGGGGCCGGCGCTGGGGTGGAGGCGCGCTATGGACGGGCGGATCTGCCGACATTTGGGGAGTTTCTGGCCAGGGCTAGGTCGTGCCCGCCCCGGAGGAGGCTCCGCCACCGTGGGTCACCGAGCTTGCAGCCGGGAGCGTCGGCGCCGTCGAGGGTACCTGGCGGGTTCCGACGACGGCGGCTGGACTTCCTGACGGCGGATCTGGAGGAGCCCGGGGGTCGGGACTTGACGGTGGGGAGCTGCCCTGCCGTTGGTTCTTGCCTGGATGCTCCTTCCTCGGTCTCGGTGATGCCGGCGCCGCCGCATCGGCCGGTGGGGGTCGGGAGTAGGGACGAGGGCTCCCTGGCTCGCCAGGGGGGTGCAGATGGGCTGGCTGGGCTTCGGCCCATCTGGCCGCTTGCCTCCGTGGTGGGCCCCATCCTCCCTTGGCGCAGCCAGGATTTCCGGGCCGCATCTCTTCGGGCCGACGGGGCCGGTCCTGGGCCAAAACAGCGGCTGGGGGCCTGGCTCTGGATCCATCGAGGAGCCCCAGACCTAACCCTAGCCCACCCCGCATCTGTTGAAGACGTTCGTCGCTTTGGTCTGTTTGCTCGTTCTGTGCGTGTTCCCAACCCCCGCCGCCTCTGGTCATGACATTCGCCGCCGCCGTCATGAAACGCCGCTGCTCCTCCTCCCCCAGCGCTTCCCCGTCGCCGCGGCACCACCGTCGGTCCGGCCCGCCGTCCCCTGAGCCTCGCCCTCCCCAGGCCGCCGCGGCTTACCGTCCCCCTGCGCGCCGCTCGCCGGTTGGCCGGCGGTCGCCCGTGTGCCAGGAGGGGGGCCCCGCCTCGAGGGGCGTCGCCACGAGGACCAGCAGGAGGACCGGTGCCACGCTGCTCCGCGGGAGGGCCAACGTTCTGGCCTGGGTCCCCGCAGGTCCCGATCCAGGAGCCCCCAGCGGGGTCGCTCGCCGGGTCGCCGATCCCTTGTCCGCAGGGCACCTTCTCCTGGGGGTCGCCAACGGGAGCAGGACCTTCGTCAGGAGCTCAAGCGCAGGCCGTGGGCTGGCCGGAACAACGACAGGCAGGGTCACTGCTCCGGCAGGGAGCCGCCGTGCCCTCAAGGTGTTCGGTCAAATGTCAATCCCATGCCGCAAGCGGGTGGCGCCCAATCGGGGCCCAAAAGGAAGAAGAACAAGAAGAAGAGGAAGACGCAGGGGACTGGAATGGGCCCTCAGCAGGGTGGCGCGCCCACGGGAGGAAGCCAGATTGGGCATCCTCCTATGGCGCTGCCAGTGGCCGCACCAAGCTCGGGCCGCGGATTGACTCAGGGGGAGTCAGCTGCAGCTCCGACAGGTGGGGGTCTCCCAAAGTCCCCTTCCCACAACAGGTGCTTCAACTGTGGGGAGGTGGGCCACTTCCGGTCCGACTGCAAGGAGCCGGAGCACTGCTTGTTCTGTGGGGATCAGTCACACCGGGTCCTGGAGTGCACTACTCGCTCCCCTCACCGCGAGCGCAACACCCTGGAGCTGCTGGGCCACGTGATCGACTTGGGCTTCTACTACATTGACCTGGGGAAGGTGGCGCTGTCCATCCCCCAGAACCTGGCCGAGATCCGCGTGCTGCCGGTCTAGGAGCCACCCCTGTCGGTGGAGGTGACCAAGGACGTCATCCGTGCGGAGTTACGGTCGTATGACTCGGACTTCGTATGGAACGTGAGGGAGACTGCCCCCATGGTGTTCTCGGTGATCTTCCCGTCCAGGGAGGCGCTGCGAGCCCTCTCCTGGAGCCAGTGGACGATTCTCCCAGTTCACAACATCAAGGTGTCGATCCGTGAGTCCTGTGTGCACCCCGACACCACCGCTGCCCTCTCGACTGTGTGGGTGCGCATCCACGGCATCCCTGAGGAAGCAAGACATGACAAGTACATCAAGTTGATTACCCAGGCAATTGGCAAGTTTGTGAGCTTCGACGAGGCCTCTCTTCGCGGTCAGGGTCCGGTGCGGGTCCAGGTCAGGCACCCGGATCCGGCCAAACTGGACTGCACCCTCCCGCCCTTCTACTTCGGCACCCCGGGTAGGACCCTTATCGTGGAGCTGGAGAGGGAGGAGGTAGGGTCTCGCTCCCCGTCTCCAGACCTCTCGGAGCACCGCCGTGATCCTGGGGATGGAGGGGCGGACCTGTCCAGTGAGGATGGGTCGGAGGATGACCTGCCCCCCCGCGCCCGTTCCTGATGCCCAAGGGACGCCCCCCGACACCGGCTGGAGGCGCCCGTCCCCCGGTGTCATCTCTGGCTCTGGAGCCAGTCCTCACCCTTGCTCTTCCCCCGGTGGACGTCCCTAGGTTCCTTCGTCCTGATCCTCCGATTCCGGAAGAGATGGACGTAGCCCCCTATGGGTCGAACCTGGGCGAGGGGCTGGAGTCCTTGGGGCTCTCGGGGTGGGCCGCGCTGCAGCAGTCTTCGCACGGCTACTCCTCGCCGGCTCGGGCTTCTCCCAGTGAGGGGATGGTGGTGGCTCCGGATTCGTCCCCTCGCTCTCCGGGGGGGTGTGCTACACCCTTTCTCCGGCTCTCCGCTCGCCTCGCCCAGGAAGCCATCGGTTGGGGCCCCGTCGACCCCGGTCCTCGCAGCTAGCGCGTCGCTCTCGGTCTTCCCCGACACTCCCGAGGCGACGGTCAAGGTCCACCCCTCACGGCGTCCCAGGCCACCTCCCCCACCGCCCTCCCGCGCGAGCGCCAGGATCGCCACGGTGAGGGCCAGGACTGGGAGTGCGGGGAGGGAGCCGACCGTTCTCGCACAGGCGGAGGCGCTTGCGGCTTCCCGCAACCTTGACCCAGGTACGTCGTGCCCCCTGTCCTCCTCTTTCTATTTCCTCTCCTCCTTCCGGATCCAGGTTCTCAGTTTTGGTATATGTTCCAGCGGAGCGGCTTGATATTGTGGCCCGAGATTGTGGGATTGTGTTCCGCGGGGAACGCGGCCCCCGCCTGGAACAGATTGCGGCTCTAAAGGCGAAGGAGGTTTACGATGGGGTGCTGGCGGCCTCTCGAGCTCAGGCGGAGCAGGAGAGGCTGTCCAGGTCCCGGTCCTCAGCTAGTACCGGGCTTCAAGGTCCGGTGACTAGGGGGCAGCCCACCTCGCCCGTTGGGAGAGGAGCCCTCTCTCACTACCCCCAGGAGGGGGGCGGCAGGGGAGGCCTCCCAAGCCTGTTTCCAGGCCCTCGACAGGTGGTAGGGCCCGATCTGCCCCCGTAAGGGGCCCCCCGGAGTGCTTGCCCCAATGAGTCACCCGATTCTCCTCTTAGATTGGAACATCTGGGGCTTTGGGAATGAAGGCCGCATGCACCAGTTGAGATATTACCTGAGAAAGGAAGATGTCGACATTGTGGGCTTGCAAGAGACGATTAGGCAGGACTTCTCGATCCCCGAGCTACAGGGATTGAGTCGCCATAGATTTATTTGGCACTGGCTGCCGGCAAGTGGTGACTCTGGAGGGATTCTCCTAGGCGCTAAAGAGGATACCTTCGAGGTGGAGGATATGAACCGCGGGGAATTCTTTGCGAGCATGGCCCTCACCCATAGACGATCGAACCTTAGCTGGGAGGTGATCATTGTCTATGGCCCTATGGACCATCGCCTCTCCCCGGACTTCTTGGCCGAGCTTGCAGCCAAGGTGGGGAGTTGCACTAGTCCAGTGGTGGTAGCTGGGGACTTTAACCTTATTAGGTCCCCGGAGGAGAAGAGCTCGGATAATGTGGATCTCTCTAGGATGCGGATGTTCAATGACTGTATTGCCGATCTTGCTCTGCGCGAGATCCCCCGCGTGGGGGGTCGCTTCACCTGGTCTAACAACCGGGTGGACCCGATCAGGAGTGTGCTGGATCGGGTCTTGGTTTCGGTGGAGTGGGAACTGGCCTACCCCCTATGCTTCCTTCGGGCGCTTACTAGGGTGGGGTCGGATCATTGCCCTCTCCTCCTCTCAACTGGTGGTGGGCCTCCGCCGAGGCTCAACCGTTTCCATTTTGAGAACTTCTGGCTCCAGCAGCCGGGGTTTGTGGATATGGTTCATGCCAAGTGGAACGCTGCGGTATTGACAGTCCAGAGAGCCCGCACAGCGGTAGATGTTTGGCACGCTTGTGCTCTGTTGGCTCGGCAGTTCATGCGTGGGTGGGGAGCTAACCTTGGCGCCGAGCTGCGGCGCAAGAAAGGTGACCTCCTCATGGCCATCCAGGACTTAGATCGGGCAACAGACACGGTAGGCCTCTCTATGGAGGAATGGCTCCAGCGGTACGCGCTGGAGGATTCGCTCATGGAGATTTTTAGGGGGGAGGAGACCTTCTAGCGGCAACAGAGCCGTCAAAACTGGCTCCTTAAAGGGGATGCGAAAACCGCCTACTTCCATGCCATTGCTAATGGAAGGCGTAGGAAATGTTCTATCCCCTGCCTCTGGGATGGCGGACGTCTCTTGGAGGAGGCGAAGGACGTCACCTCCCATATTTATTCCTTCTACAAGGAGCTTTTTTCTGCTGGCACCCGGACCAGGGTCGCGTTAGCCGAGGACTTTTGGCCAGAGGGGGCTAGGGTTTCCGACGCGGAGAACTTGGAGCTCATGCTCCCGTTTTTGCCAGCGGAGGTCGAGCAGGCCATCATGGAGATGAAGGCTAACTCGACTCCGGGCCCGGATGGTCTTCCTGTTATTTTCTTCCAGAAGTTCTGGGAGAGTATCCAGGGGGTCGTTATGCCCATGTTTCAGGAGTTCTATGTCGGGACCCTTGTGATGGCGCGATTGAACTTTGGAGTTATCACTTTGATCCCCAAGGTGACGGGAGCCACGGAGATTCAGCAGTTTAGGCCGATCACGGTGATCAATGTGATCCAGAGGGTTATGTCCAAGGTTTATGCCCGTAGGTTAGCTCCTCTCATGGAGCGCCTGTCGCACCCATACCAGTTTGCCTTCCTTAAAGGAAGATTCATCCACGATGGGATCCTAGCACTCCATGAGATTATTCACGAGGTGAAGGTTCGTCGCCATCGGGGCGTTTTCCTGAAGCTGGACTTCCAGAAGGCGTATGATAGGTTAGATTGGGCCTTGCTGCGCCAGGTACTCCAGCGTAGGGGCCTTGACGATCGCATGGTAGGATGGATCATGCAGATTGTCATGAGCGGGACCACGGCAATAAACATTAATGGGGAGGTTGGGCCGTACTTCAAACCCACGGGTGGGGTTAGACAAGGGGACCCGATCTCACCAATCTTGTTTAATGCTGCGGTTGATGCCCTGGCGGAGATCATGGAGAAAGCCAAGATCTTCGGCCACATTTCAGGTGTGGTGGGGCATCTTATCCCTGGAGGGGGAGTTACCCACCTCCAATATGCGGATGATACCATGCTTATGGTGGAAGGGTCGGATCAGGATGTCATCAACCTAAAATTCCTGCTCCTTTGCTTTGAGGCCATGTCTAGCCTTAAAATTAACTTTGACAAAAGTGAGGTGATGGTATTGGGATACCCTTTGGACGAACAGCAGCGGATTGCTGATAACCTCAATTGCCGACTGGCAACCTTCCCCCTGAATTACTTAGGGATGCCAGTTAGGGACACCAGGATCCTCTCTAGGGACCTGGAGCCCCTTATGGGTCGGGTTAAGGCGAAATCCGAACCATGGCAAGGAAGGTTTACATCCAAGGGGAGCAAAACCATCCTCATTGACGCATGTCTCTCTAGCCTCCCCATGTATATCATGGGGCTTTATATCCTTCCAGAAGGCGTGCACGCCAACTTCGACAAGGAGCTCTCTCGGTTCTTTTGGATGGCGAATGACGGTCACCAAAAATACCATATGGTTAAGTGGGCGAACATCTGCGCCCCCAAGGTTCTTGGGGGAATTGGGATCACCTCATATCGTCACATGAATGTGGCTCTGATGTTATGGTGGGTCTGGCGCATTCTGACGGACGATGGGGGCCTCTGGCTGCAGCTTGTTAGAGCTAAGTACCTGCATGGGCGCCCCCTCCTGGCTTGTGAGCGTCGGGAAGGATCTCAGTTTTGGAGATCTATCCAGGACATCAAGCCGGCGATCCGGAAGGGGCTCTCTTTTTCCATTGGGAATGGGAGGAGCACCATCTTCTGGCTCGACCCTTGGGCGGGGGGACGTCCCCTGCGCCACGAGGCTCCCGCGTTGTTCGCGATCTGCGCGGATCCACTGCTCTTGGTGGCCGATGCCTTCCATGAGGGGGTCTGGCAGGTTACCTTTCGCCGGAACCTTGGGGCTGCCGAGCAGGCGGCATGGGAGGGACTGAGGGACAACCTCCCGTTGTCTTTGTCCCAGACCCAATCCACGGATAGTCTGTCTTGGCACCTCCACCTCTCGCCCTCGGGCGTCTTTACTATGAGCTCCATGTATCGTGCCCTCTTTGGTGGGCCTTCCATTCCCTGGACGACCCCCTTTGGAAGGCTCCCCTTCCTTTAAAGATCAAGATTTTCCTTTGGCAGCTGTTACGTGACTGGCTGCCCTCAGGTGTGGAGGTGGCCAAGCGTCATGGCCCTGGGAATGGCCTTTGCCCCTTGTGTGCGGTCCTGGAAATGGGACACCACATTTTCTTCTCCTGTCCTGCCGCTCGTTTCCTCTAGAATTTCGCCCGGGAGGCTCTGGGGCCTTCTTGGCAGGCCTCAGACCTTGGGGAATTCCTGGAAGCTAATGCAAACCAAACCGGAAGGAGGAGGCGCCTATTTTGGTTTATGTTTGCTGGCATGACCTGGACTCTTTGGACCATCCGTAACAAGATGGTCATCGAGCGTGTCTTTCTTCGCCGTGACTCTGACCCGATCTTCAAATTCTTGGCTTTTTTGCAGCAGTGGTATCCGCTGAGTAGGCAACGGGACATGACGCGTCTGGATGGGATGATCGAGCACCTGATTGTGGCGGCGCGCCAACTTGCTTCTCCCCCTGGCCGTTGAGCGAGTCTTTTGGGCTCGCATGTATCTGTGTGTGTTGTTCGTGGGTTGTGTGTGTGTGTTGTGGTGAACTGTGGTCTCGCTTGGTTTCGTGTGTACCGGATGTTGTATGGATGTTTTGCTTTATTTATAAAGCTGAGCGTATGCCTGTTTCGAGGAGCAGAGATCTTGTCGCCGAAAACTTACGTAAGACGCCGAAAAGATCATGTCGCCAGATCTCCCGAGCAGCCTCCTTTTCTTCGCCGCCTCGCCTCGCCGACACATCATTGAGTAACCACTACAACGCGTCTCTCTATGCAGACCATGCAGTCTTAATCTTTAGTGTTGCGTCCGCAATGGTTTCGATTTAAAAAGGTACAATCGAATCTGTCTTGTACGGGCCTCCTTAATCCCCTTAGTCTCCAAACATGAATCTTCCCAATTTGCAAGTTCTGATCAAGCAGCAATCTAGCATCTACTTTGAGTCATGTACATAAAACCATCTCACGATGGGTGTGGAACTGTGGAATCAACAGATCGGGAGGTAAACATATTGCAGACTGATCAATTTTCAATTTATAAGTAAATCAGCTTACCGATGCCGTCCATGGGGTTGCTGCTGATGATATGTTCATACCCTTCATGCTCCTGGATGATGTGACAATTTTTAGCCTTTTCTGCTCTATCCATTTATACTTCTAATATTGATGACACTATTTGGGGAATCGAACCACTAGTGAAATCAATCAAGTTGAGGTATATATATTTAATATGCTTTGCGAAGGTTTCTCATAAAAAAGTATGGCTAATGCTTAAACCTAATTGATTTTTTTTATCATGAAGCACCAATAATATCAATCAAGTTTGAGGTCTTTCTAGAGTAATATGTTATTTTATAATCTTCTTAGCTTAACTAATCATCAAATGTTATTTTACAATTATATTCTGCACCATGTTTTTAAATATGATGCCCATGATGTAAAACAATCACTGTGTACATGAATTTCAGTTGGAGTTAGGCAGACTGTCAAAAAGTAGTTATTATTAGGAATGATGCCCTAGAGGTTCATATTCCGCCTTGTATTTGTAACTCAGAATCCGGCTTAGAGCTAGTTGTATGTGTCACTGTAATTGTTGCATGTGTGGAACCACATACTTATATCTAACTCTAGGCGGTTTCTCCTTAGTTATTTGAGGTTGGGAGGAAAACCCATTGCCGAGACTAATTTGTAAGCCGGAAGATGATAATGTTTCATGTGTCATGTGCATGGAGATGCTATCCGTCTTGCATTGGCTAGTCGGAAGAGGTACGATAGCCGAACCGATCCAAAGGTTAGTCGGATGTGAGCACACCGTCATACGCTCCGACTAACACAATGGAATCCTTAAACCTAAGGGGATCGCACAATCCGAGTTGTGGAAGAGCTGGATTTGACTCCATTTAACGCTCACCGTAACTGGGAGTAATATGGATGGTCTTGGCCGACTTCGAAGCAAGCTGTGTGATGTGGATAATCCAAGAAAGAATTTCCCCCTCCATCTCGAGGAGATATTCTCTGGGCCCTCTCGTGTGATATGATTCAGAAGCATGGCCATGCGCTACTCGATCAAGTGGTAGTATGACTTAGTGAAGCCAGAGCGAATCAGTTATCACTGCAACAAGAAGAGAGTAAACCGACACTGGGATGACGGAATCTTCCCTGCGGTTTATCAGCAATATCGTGAGGCAAAGGGACTCAGACAGATCGTCACATTGAGGTCACTTGCACAAACCGGGAGTCGGCAAGTCTTGATAGAGGCCGCTACCGACTATCAGATCTAGTCGAAAAGTCACTGAGCTATGGCTCTGACTAATTGATTACTGAGCTGTGTCCGGCTTACCGTAAGACTGTGGGATCGCACACTTAAGAGAGTGAGACTAGTCGGATATTTATCCGACTATCATAAGCCGACAAGTTGGACTTGTTCGGACAGGGACATGTGTCAATGGGTTGGACCCACTTTGACTAGGGTTAGGGTTTAGGACCGATGGACACAAGTGTTGTGTGCTCTCACCTATTCGCCTATATAAAGGAAGGTGGATGGCGGCGGACAAGATACGGGCTTTTGGATCCAGTGTTGCTTCCCAGGGTTTCGCTAGAATTGGAAATTCCCACCTTCATGTCCCGCGGTGGCAAGACCGAGACTAGCATCTCTCTTGCTGTTGTTCCACCTTGTATGTGTGTGTGATAGCAGAGGCACCACAACTGTGGTGCTCGTCGGCGGTGTTGGTCGGAGAAGTCGAAGGCGAGGAGGAGGAGCACGAAATCGGCAACGAGGTGGTACAAGGATCGAGAAGTTCGCCGGAGCCGGACAAGACGAGGGGAACATACCGCACCATTGCGACGCGCTTCCTCATCTTCCGCACCTGCGCGTCGAGAGGTACGAACTATTTCCCTTGACCTTGGGAGGATATTGGGGTGGCTCGCCAGAGTTCTTGCTAGAACAGAAAAGTTTTTGTTTTCGGCCTAGCTATGCGCGTTGCCCAACAACGGTATCAGAGCATCGACTCTAGGTTTTTTGCCTAGTTCTTGCACATGGGATGCGCTAGTGGGAAAGATTGGATCTTTCTTGCTATTTTTATTTTGCCTTTTTGATCTGTTTTGATCTAGAAAAGTGGACAGATTTGGTTTGTCTTGTCCAAGAAGTTGGTTCAAACTGGTCCAGATCTGAGTGGGAGATCACGTGGCTGACGCCCATGATCAACCACTAAAGTTGCTTTTCTTGTTGGACAAGAAGGATACAGCCGTGCCCTGTCAAAAGTTAAAGCTAAAAGTTAGGTTTTCTAAGACGGAAAGGTTCTGACTAGCAGTTTTCATTTGCTTCTTTTTCCCTCAAAGAAGGTGTAGTCGGATTACCCCGCATTTGCTGCAACACTACAAGTCAGACATTTTTTTGATGAAACAAGTCGGACATTTTTGGTTAGTGGGATCATATTGTTGGGGCACTGCCAATTCTTTTCGATAAAGTGTGAGAGATTCAGACTCTCTCAAGGAGGGCACTTGGTAGCTAGACGGAGCTATCACAACAGTTGTGGGCTTCAGGGTAAATAGGATTGTTGAACAATCCAACATGAATCGGACAGAGATCCGATTGGAAAGGTGTTGCCTACTCGGAAGGTTCTCCGACTAGCGGTGACGCATTGGCTCACTAGTCGGATAACTGACCGGTATCCTGAATCACTGTCGACTATTGGAGGGATATCAGTCTCAGTGGGAGTGTGCACAATTAAAAGGTTTAATCTGCCTTCTCCTGTTATAGATACATTTTCTTAATTGTTTTGCATATTTCATTTGTAGATGGCACCCATTAGCACCGTTCATATTTCTAGCTTTGCGTTGCGTACTATCCTTGAGAAGGACAAACTGAATGGAACCAACTTTACCAACTAGTATCGTAACTTGAGAATCGTTCTCAAGCAAGAAAAGAAGGAAAATGTCCTAGACAATCTTATTCTAGATGAGCCGGGCAGTGATGAGCCTAATGCTGTAACCAGATTCGATAAAGGAACCTGCTAAGGCCTATTAGTCGAGACTGCTATACCTCACCAGCTTCAGGGACTAATGTCGGGGGGGGGGGGGGACCCCTGGTAGGGTCATAAAAGGTGAAAGTTAAGGTTTACTCACTTTGTCCTTAGCCGAGTCTGGCCGACATAGGCCGAGTTGGTAATGGCCGAATAATAACGACAATTCTTGGCCAACATAAAATGTATGTCGGCACAAACATATGTGTGTTCCTTGTTCATAGGTACACCAAGGTCGAGTCATAGAGGTGAGGTCGGGTCAAGAAGGGATAAAAGCTCCTTCTAGCGTACACTTCTAGCTCCATGCGTAACCAAACAAGGACCACTGTACAACTGGGCCAAAGCAGAACAATGAGGAGAGCGTCACTGGGTGATTCTTAAAGTACCGAGTGACGCGTAAAGCAATGGGTGACGCCAAAAGAACCGGCGCCAATGTACTAGAAGACCGTTGGCGAGGAAGCTTTACTGACTGGATCCAGGGCCAAGGACTAGCCCTATGACCCAGCCTGCTGGGTAAAGTAGAGGCCCAAACAGTAAACCATAGAACCCACAATGTAAACCTAGCTACCAACCTCTACTATATAAAGAGGGGCATAGATAGGGTAGAAGGAGGCTAGACACTTCTTCTTCCTCTAGCCACTAGCTGCTACTAGGCAAACATCTCGAGGAACACTTGTAATCAAGAAACAAGAGCAATAAGATAGCAAGTTCCTCATACATCGATCTTCACCGGGGTTCTTCCCTACTCTTCGTGTGCGGCTACACTGCGCACTCCCTCTCCGAATTCCTCTTGCGTCCATACGACCCCAACTTAAGCCTACCCATTACATCTGCCGTGCCACCACCACGACAACAGCAGCAGTTCAAGAATGTGAGGCGTACAATATGATAGTTTCCCTCAAGATCATGTTTGAGATGTAGGCTAGGATGGAGAGGTACAATATCTCCAGAGCCTTGCTTGGTTGCAAGCTGAAAGACAGAGATCCACTAGGACCGAACATGATCAAGATGGTCAGATATGTGCAGTCCTTGTATCGTTTGGGTTTTCCCTTGAGCAAAAAGAGTTCACCACTGACATTCTCTAGAATTATCTTCCTAGTAGTGCTTATGGTTAGTTCATTTCGAACTACCATATGCATGGAATGGATAGGAAACTAGCAGAACTGCAGGGAGTGCTTAAGACAGCAGAGGCCGACATCAAGAGAGGCGGCACCAATCAAGTGTTGATGGTGTAGAACGCTTCCAAGATCAAGAAGAAGTATTGGTCTAAGAAAGCCAAGTCAAAGGGAGACGACATGTTAGATCCAAGTTCCAATGCCGGCTCAGTGACTAGCAAGCCGACAAAACCTCCGAGTACAGTATGCTTTTACTGTAACTCAGAGGGACACTAGAAGAGGAACTGCGACAAGTATAAGGTGGACAAAGCCAAGAGTGGAAGAATGACTTCCGACTCAGGTACACTTGTTGTGAATGTTATAGAGATTTATCTTGCCGACATACCTAGCAGTACCTAGGTATGCGATACCGGATCGGTTGTTCATGCGTGCGACTCGATGCAGGGATTGGTAAGGTATAGGAGCGTGGCAAGAGGAGAGATTGACATCGGAGTAAAAAAAGCAAGAGTTAATGCATTAGCCGTAGGGACGATGCAACTCCAGTTACCTTTAGGATTTATACTAGAACTGAATAAATATTATTATGTTCCTATACTAATCCGAAACATCATTTTTGCCTCATGTTTGATGGATAAGGGTTATGAGTCGAATATTAAGAACCATGGTTGTTCCTTTTATTTGAATAATGTGTTTCATGGCTATGCATTTGTCCAAGATAGACTTTTTGTGATTGATCTTGAATGTAAATCAGTCTATAACATGAATGCTTAAAGGTTAAAGCTGAATGATCTTAGTTATACTTATCTATGGCATTGTCTCCTTGGTCATATTATCTAGAAATGCATGCATAAGCTCCATGGTGATGGACTCCTGGATTCGTCCGGCTTGGAGCCGTTCGATACATGCGAATCATGTATGATGGGAAAAATGACCAAGACACCTTTCGCAAAGAGTTGCGAGAGGGCGTCTGGCTTGCTGGAGCTGATACATAATGATGTATGTGGTCCAATGACCATGAAACCCAGAGGTGGTTATGAGTATTTTGTCACATTCACGGACGATTTCAGTAGATATGGCTATGTCTACCTGATGAAATCCAAGTCGGAAACCTTTGAAAAGTTCAAAGAGTTTCAGAGTGAAGTGCAAAACCAACTCGGCAAAAATATCAAGTTTCTATGATCAAATCATGGAGGCGAATATATGAGCCACGAGTTTGATGCCCATTCAAGGGTTGTGGAATAGTTCTACAGCTCACCCTACCGGGAACACCTCAGAGAAATGGTGTGTCGGAAATGCGGAACTGAAACTTGTTACACATGATGAGGTCGATGATGAGTAAGACGAATCAACCTTTATCATTCTGGGTTTTTTGTCTAGAGACGGTAGTGATAACACTAAACAAAGTACTATCTAAATCAGTAGAAAAGACACCACATGAGATGTGGACGGAAGAAGCTAGCCTTGGCTTTTCTCAAGATTTGGGAATGTGAAGCTTTTGTCAAGAAATTGCAATCTGACAAGCTCAGCCCCAAGTCGGGTAAAGTAGTTTTCGTAGACTACCCTAAGGAAACTTTGGGTTACTATTTCTACAACCAAGAAGTGGGTAAAGTGTTTATCGCTCAAAATGGTGTCTTTCTGGAGAAAGAGTTTCTAAGCCAGAAAGATAGTGGGAATAGGGTGCACCTCAAAGAAATTCGGGATTCACCGACTTAGGACAAGTAGGCAACCTTGGAGGTTGAGTAGGACGTTGTTCCTAAGCTAGCAAATGCACCAGAGCCACGAAGATCAGCGAGACTACGTGAAGACATACTTATGTTGGACAGTTATGAGCCGACTACTTATCAGGATGCGATGTGAAGTGCTGATTCCGAGTCATGGCTTGGATCCATGAGATCTGAATTAAAGTTCATGGATGACAATCAAGTTTGGAACTTGGTTGTTTTGCATGATGGTGCAAGATCCATCGAGTGAAAATTGGTCTTTAAGAGGAAAACTGACCAAGACGGAAATATCTCTATCTATAAAGCACGACTTGTCGCGAAAGGGTTCTGACATGTTCAAGGAGTTGACTACGACGAGACCTTATTGCTAGTAGCGATGCTTAAGTCGGTGAGGATCATGTTAGCACTAGCTGCATATTTCGATTGGGAGATATGTTAGATGGTGTCAAAATGGCTGTCCTTAACGGAAATTTAACCGATGACGTGTATATGATACAACCCGAGGGTTTTGTCGATCTAACTAGTCCTAACAAAGTTTGCAAGCTTCGGAAATCCATCTACGGATTGAAGCAAGCAAGTCGGAGTTAGAACATTCATTTTGATGAAGTGGTCAAATCGTTTGGCTTCATCAAAAGTGAACAAGATTCTTGTGTATACAGGAAGTTTAGTGAAAGCTCAGTTGCTTTTCTGCTACTGTATGTGGATGACATATTGTTAGTCGGAAACAACATTCCAATGTTGCAAGAAACCAAGGATTCTTTGGAAAGGTGTTTCCAAATGAAGGACTTGGGTGAGACAACATTTATACTGGGAATTAATATCTATAGAGAAAGATTCCGGAGACTCATAGGTTTGAGTCCGAGTACATATCTGGATAAGATATTGAAGAGGTTCAATATGGATTCGGCTAAGAAGGGGTTCTTGATGATGGCGCATGGAATCCGACTTAGTAATACTCAATGCCCAGCGTCGGCTGATGAGCGAAGTCGGATGGAGAGGATCCCTTATGCTTCAGAAGTAGGATCGATCATGTATGCGATGATATGTACTAGGCCATATATTTCCTATGCTCTAAGTGTGATGAGCAGATATTAGTCAGGTCCTAGCAAAGGCCACTCGATAGGAGTAAAGAATATCTTTAAGTACTTGAGATGTACTAAGGATGTGTTCCTAGTCTATGGTGGTGAGGAAGAGCTAGGTGTAAAGGGTTACACGGATGCTAGCTTTCATACCGACCTAGATGACTCATGATCGTGATCTGGCTATGTGTTCATAGTCAATGGAGGTGCAGTGAGCTGAAAGAGTTACAAGCAAGAGATGGTGGCCGACTCTACTACGTAAGTTGAGTATATTGCTGCCTCGGAGGCAGAAAAAGAAGGGGTTTGGATTAGAATTTTCTAATTGAACTCAGTGTTGTTCTGGGTTTGTCTAGTCCATTAGATGTGTACTGTGATAATACTGGTGTTATTGAACAAGCTAAGGAACCATACGCACACTGGAAGAACAAGCACATACTTCGGAAATTTCACCTAATTCGGCAGTTCGTCGATGGCAGAGAAATTAAGCTATGCAAGGTACACACGGATGCAAATGCTGCAGACCAGTTGACCAAGCCGCTTCCACAACCTAATTTTGAGACGCACGTTAGAGGGATGGGCATGAGATGCATAAGGCGTGGAGATGCATGAGTGTTCAACTCTAATGGAAGTGGGATACTGTTAGGAATGATGCCCTAGAGGCTCACATTCTGCCTTGTATTTGTAACCCGGAATCCGGCTTAGAGTTAGTTGTATGTGTCACTGCAATTGTTGCAGGTGTGGAACCACATACTTATATCTATCTCTAGCTAGTTTGTCCTTACTTGTTTGAGGTTGGGAGGGAAACCCAATGCCGAGACTAATTTGTAAGTTAGAAGATGACACTGTTTCACATGTCATGTGCATGGAGATGCTATCCGCCTTGCATTGGCTAGTCAGAAGAGGTACGATAGCTAGACCAATCCAAAGGTTAGTCGGACGTGAGCACACCTTCATACGCTCCGACTAACACAATGGAATCCTTAGACCTGAGGGGGTCGCACGAACAAAGTTGTGGAAGATCCGTCTTTGACTCCATCTAACGCTCACCATAACTGGGAGTAATAAGGGTGGCCTTGAGCTGACTTCGAAGCAAGCTGTGTGACGTGGATCAGCCAAGATTACTGAGCTACGTCACTAAGCTATGTCTCTGACTAAATGATTACTGAGCTGTGCTCGGCTTATCATAAGCCTGCGGGATCGCACACTTAAGAGAGTGAGACTAGTCGGATGTTGATCCGACTATCATTAGCCGGCAATAAGGATGGCAATGGGTAGGTTATGGGCAGGGTAGAACAATACCATACCCATACCCGTGTAGTCAATAGGTACAAAAGTTTACCTATATCCATACTCACGGGTATAAAACTTTACCCATACCAATACCCACCGGGTACCCATACCCATTGGATACCCGGTGGATAGATCCAATAGTACACAAGTTATTCACAATTTTACGATCATTAATAACATATATTTGAAAAAACGACAATTATCTCTACTTAATAATAGGTAGACGAGTACATGAAAGTATCGAAGTTTAGAATTCGCAATTGCACACTTGTCCCTAGGCTTCTTGGCCGCATAGGTTGACACTCTATAGGTAAGTTTGACATGTCAGTTTAAACGGGCAGGGTATGGGTATACCCATGGGTATAAGTCTATACCCATTCTCGTACCTGTAACTTAATGGGTATAGTATGGGTATTACCCATGGGTATTAAAGTGTGCCTCTACCCTACCATACGGGTAAGGTACCCGCGGATACCCGTATCCATGGATAAAATTGCCATCCTTAGACGACAAGTTGGGCTTGTTCGGACAGAGACATGTGTCAATGGGTTGGACCCACTTTGACTAGGGTTAGGGTTTAGGACAGAGGGACACAAGTGTTGTGTGCCCTCACCTACTCGACTATATAAAGGAAGGTGGGTGGCGGCAAAAAAGATACGGGTTTTTGGATCCAGTGCTGCTTCCTAGGATTTCGCTAGACTTGGCAATTACCACCTTCATGTCCCGCGGTGGCAAGACCGAGACTAGCATCTCTCTTGTTGCCGTTCCACCTTGTATGTGTGTGTGTGATAGCAGAGGCACCACAACTACGGTGCTCATCGGCAACGCTGGTCGGCGAAGTCGGAGGCGATGAGGAGGAGCACGGAATCGGCGACGAGGTGGTTCCAGGATCGACAAGTTCGCCGAAGCCGGACGAGACGAGGGGAACGTACGGCACCATCGTGACGCGCTTCCTCATCTTCCATACCTGCGCGTCGAGAGTTACGAACTATTGCACTTGACCTTGGACGGATCTTGGGGTGGCTTGCCAGAGTTCTTGCCGAAGCAGAAAAGTTTCTACGTGTTGCCCAACAGTTATGTGCTATTTACAGTTCTATTCATTTTTGAACTGTTTTGCAGCAGATTTTATTCCCAAAGATCTAACACACACAATTGTACTTATAGAGTAGTCACGGTAATAAACTTGCCCTCTCTGCAGCAGATCACTGGTGGATGTAAAAGAGAAACCTCCAGCTTAAAGAAGCATATATTTTCCTGATATTGTTGCTTACCAAAGGAAAAAAATCCCCAGCGTCAAACTTAGGTACATATTTCTTGGATCATGAAAATGATTTATCATCAGCGCGCTGCTAGGAAAGAGCTACACCACAGGCAATACCATGTTTATGCCAACATCATTTATTTTAGAAATATCCACTAATTATTTTAGAAATATCCACTAAGGTTATTTTTTGCATGTCTGACCCTGATCGGCTCGGCAAGAGATACAAGAACATATTGTAGGGGATATAAAAAATAATCCATCGCATTGACTTTGTTATGTCTAGAGGTAAATCTATGTGTTCGTACTTCCTTTGTATTAATCTACATGGTTTTGCAATACTGCATCACTGACATAAAAAGGGACCATAACTATATTCCCGGTGGAAGGTTGATCCTGCTTTGCCGCTGCCTTTCTCGATGCTAGCCTAGCCCACGGGCTGCTGCTAGGGGTCGGAGCCGTGGATCTTGCAAGTCGCCGGGCGGTGGCGTGGGGCTGCCGGCTAGGCATGAATAAAGGTGGCGGTCCTTGGATCTCTTGCACATCAAGACAAAGATCTATTTGATGCGTGCCTTCATGGATCTGTCTAGAGTGTCTAGTTCCGGAAGGCTATGTCGGCGAACTCCCATGGACGCGTCATGCCTAGAGATTGCTGGATCATAAGGAATTCGTTCATGTACACCTGTGTTTTTGCTGGCCATTTGGTTTCAGATGGAGCCTGGCGAAGCTCCGCTACCTGTTTCCATCATGTGTCATGTCTTTGACGATCCATGGTGAAATCGAATGTGGAGAATTTCATGAGGACATGAACATAAGGGATAGCTATGGTGGATTGAGTCTTTGGGGTGTTGAGGATCTGGCGTGGTGATCTGTGACTCGTAGCAGTGTCTGTTAGAGGGAGTGACAACACATGAGATGTTCACAGTCTTTCCTTACATGGTGAAAACCCAAGGTCTGGCCTTCATTGGTTGTGTCTAGCAATGGCCTTGCAGAAGGCATTGTTTTGCGAGCGAAGACTTACTCCAGGGTGAAAACCGAGGATCTTTGATCTGGCGATGACAGTGCTTGAGCATTGTTTCCTTCTTGGACGCGTCATTTTTGGAGGGGTTGGACTCTGGTGTTGTTTTGGTGGTGTTAGTGTCGCTGCTGCTAAGAATCTGATCGCTTTAGCGGGACTTTTCTTTTTTGTAATTCTTCTTCTTGTTTTGGTTGTGTGCATCTGTAATTCCAATAGGTTAATGCGTTGTTGCAGAGGCTAGATGTAATTGGTATCTTGCGATATTAATATATGCTCCTTTCCAAAAAACAAATCCCCCGATTTAGGCTAATATTTCTTGATAGTTTTATGGTTCTATTTTTAGCAAAAAATTCTTTTAGTTTGAAAGAAGAAACTTATATTGCTACGGACTCGGTGGTAAGATTGTGAGCAGCTGAATATAAACGTCACTACAAAATCTTCTTATGACCGACTAAACTATGAAAATGCAGGCATTATTGTTTTCTATCTTGTGCTATGCATGTTAGATAGCACACAAATGCACTTGTGCCAAAGATTTCAGTTAAGTGTGTCCATAATTTTGATAGACCGGTATAATTTTTTTCTAAATCTTATGCCAAGTGGGTGTAAATATCAAACAACCAATATATAATAAGAAAGCATTACAAAGTTGAAACTAATAAAATTGATGTTTAAAATAAAAATATGATTGAAGGTCATAACTCGCAGAATTTAACTTGCGTGTTACATATAGAAAATTTGGGTACTATGAAAAAGCACTACAAATTTGAGTAAGCACATTAGTTCAAGGTTATCGTATGGATTCTGGAGATTATGAAGATTTCAGTTATAAGTGGTAATCAATTTGGATAGCATAAAAATGATACATATAACTACTGATGTTTGTATTATTAATTTTCTTTCTTGATCATCCAAAGGTGTCCTTCTATGTACTTTGTCTGTTGAGTTTGTTTTGGTTTACATCAAAGACATATTCCACAAATAATTTTCCTATTAAATTCATGAAGAATATGGAATACTACGAGTTGATCCTCGTGAAACCAATTGTTGTTGTTTCCTGAACTGCAAAGCCTGGAATACCCAATTTACTACTCCATACTCTCACTATCCTCCCTTGGTGCAGCATGTGTGATCACTATCCTTACTCTCCAGCAACGCTCAAGCCATTACAGTCACATGGGGGAGGTGTCGGCAGCATGCGACGACTTGACCCATGATCGCCATGTCTTGGGTTGCTTCTGTTGCCTGCATATACATCTCTGATACTATGAGATTTAGTGGAGGAATGACAAGGATTTATTTCCATATGGTATGTGCATACATCATAATCTATCGTATTATATCTTGGATAAATCTCCTCTGGTTTAATTTGACTTGCTTGATAATTTATAGTATCAAGATAACCACTGTAATATTTTATTGAGTTAGCATTCGATAGGTGCTTTGATACCTGTTAATGGCATGTTGTGATTCTGGTTCGTGGATTTGGCATAAGTATATCTGGATGTCTAAAGTTTATTGCAATATCGTATCATCATCGTTCCAGAACATGGTTTGGTCTTGAATGTGAAAGTAGGCCATCATTTATTTTTAGATTCTTTTTTGCCCATAGTGGTTTTTATGTCATATATTATTAAATCATTTAAATCTTTATAAGCCTATAAGGTGTATTATGCTGGAAGCCTAAAAAAAAATTTACCAGTTCAATAGCTATACAATGCTTATAAGTGATAATTTTAGTGCTTCGGTTTCCTATGCCTCGAATAAGATTATTTCTATATTAATCTACACATAATTACATCGACTTGGCTCTGTCTTTGTAATGCAGCTCTACCAGGGTTGGTGTTGTCCCGCTAGCCACACCTCCATTTCTACTCTCCGCCCCTCGGTGTCTTATCTCCGGGCATGGGAACAGGGAATTGGAGGGGTGGCGTGATGCCGTGTCTTCTCGTGATGCCACCAGGGCTACAACGCATCTCTTGTGGAAGAAGAAATTTGTGTGCGGCAAACAACATTAGTCGTCCAAGCGCTTGTTGAACTCTGCCCTTGCTTGAGTTCAGTCCCCACTCCCCGGTAACCTTTTGTTGGAGGTAAAATCTAGCTTCCTATCATGCTTTATTTGGAGGAAAATGAAGAAATGTTATAGTTCAAACTTCACATCTAATGTTGATATAGTATTATGTTTTGTTATTACTTTGTTTGGGTGAAGCATGCACGCAAAGGGATACATATATAGTTGTTGGCAAAATTCAGTCTTCTTCTATACATATTTCCATAAGATGGATTGGCTCCTATTTGGTATCCAGACTAGGAAATAGGCATTGGGTAGTGGTGATAAAAACACTTCCTTAGGGAAAAAAATATGCTATCTTAGTGTATGCAGCATACGCATTATTGCTGATTCCTTGACCAGAGATGCAACAACTTCTATTTGGAACCAATTACATATTAGAGATTGCAGTCTCTTATAGCCTCTCTGGGACGATGATTCTTCTGGATTTTGTACTTCCTAATAAAACCAATGCATTCTACTTCTACTAATAAACATATCAAAGCATTATGTGCATAATAAATGGATAATGAAATATAAGCACTACTGACGGGAGACTAGCAATTGCATGTACTAGGATCCCTTTCAATGTGCATTTCAACTTACTAGAGTGCTTGTATGGTAAGGCATTGGTCGATTTGCTGACTTATATGCTGACACAAACATCTGTTTGGTAAATCCTGGGTTGGAAGTTGCTTTTTATGCGGATGCTAAGTACAATTTGTAAGTAATCATATGACGATTGTGCCTTATAGTCTTAATAATATATGCAATTAGAGATACTTCACGTTGTTGTTTTCACATAACTCAGGTATAGCCTTACATATTTGAAAGGGCATTTCCCTATTTATGTGTTTTGGTGTTTGATTGACAACACATTATTGGTCTAACCGTGTGCTAAGTTGTTTCATGTACTTTCAAGTCATTGCACTAGTCGGTTTTATTCCAACAGAAAAAGGAGAAGTACCGGCAAAGTTTTCCTGAGATTCTAGCCTTCCTCTCCCCTATTTCCTGGAGGCTCCAAAATCACGTGGCCAGAGACTCTAGCTCATATGCCAGAGATTCCACCTCGCTCGGAGTATCCTCCTTGACCGAGCCGGAGACTCCACCTTTCTCTCTTAGGCCAGCTAGCTGCTAGTCTCTGGTAGAGGTTCAGAGACTATGTGTTTGGAATTGCAAACTCCAGTGGTGCAATCCAAAATTTCCATCCTACTCACGAGGATCAAGGTGTTGCAAGGCTCTGTTGCCACCCCGGAGACTTCGCCGTTCCAAGCGGAGATTCCGGCCTACCCGGAGACCCCAGCTAGAGGGAACCAGAGATTTCGGGTTAGGTGGTCTACAACGGCTCTATTTAGGGGGGCTATAAATACCCCCTTCTTCCCCAAGTGCAGGCTGCAGCTTCTACTCTCTCCTCCATTGTTGCTCAGCTCCAACCTCCTAGTTCTCCCTCCCTAGTCACTAGAACTTGATGCCCCTTGGGGAATCAAGGGAGGAGACCTAGACATAGTTTTCCACCAAAGGGATTTGTGTTTCCCCACCATTTGTGTAAGAAGTTATTGCCCTAGGGTTTGAGGAAGCCCTAACTTGAAGAAGTCACCCTCCATAGATCATCCTCGTGTGTAAGAGCTTCAGGGTAATCTTGGGAGCCTCCAATTCAGCTGTGGGGAACTGCTCCAAGGTTTAGTACAAGGTTTTAGTTGTCGCCTTCAATGCCATCTTATAGTGGATCATGTGCTTGAGGCGGGTGCGCGGGAGAATAGGCTGAGGCCTTTTGTGGAGTTGGTGGTATTAGTACCGCCCACCCTTCCTACCGAGACGTACTTCCCCTCAAAAGGAAGGAACTTCAGGAAAACATCTTTGTGTCTCCTCTCGGTGATTTCTACCCTTTACTCCTTATTATTGTTGTTGCTTACTTGCTTGTCATATAGGTTCTCTCACTTAGTTACATATCTAGAGAACTTACTTTGTGCCAAGCCTTAATTTGAAAAGGAAAATAAAAATTGAGTAGTGCCTATTCACCCCCCTCTAGTCGCTTATACCAATCTTTTAATTGGTATTAGAGCCTCAAATCTTACTTTTCCTTAACCGCATAAGAGAAGTATGAGAGGCGAGAATAAGGGGGATGAAACCCCTCTTGAAAACTCTCCTATCTCTAAGAAAGAGCTTACCAAATCTATGGATATGGTGCGGCAAGAAATGAGAGCCATGTTTGAGTTATATCTTGGTAAAAAGGATGTTGTTGCCGATGCCATTGATAGCCAATCAAGTGGTGTCAAACCGACGGATGAGCCCCACAAGGACCCATCCACTGGTGAGGTTAGTAACAAGGAAACAGATAAACCACATGGAAATGTACCACCACCACCTAGTTATAATGCTGCTCCCCTCCATACACCTCATATTAACCATCATGGTCCTCCTTGATGGGGATATGCCAATCGGGGTATCCACGAAGGCAGGAAATGACTGGCCCAGGACAATGTCAATTGGGCCTGCAATGATGGTGTAACACCCTAGTTTTATTAGTCTCTAATTAGGAAATGTTTGTGCATTCATGAGCATCATCATATTTGCTAAATAAAAATGCATACAAAGAAAACATTAAAGAAAAACCCTAACCCTATTTTCACCCTCTCTCTTTGTAATACATTCAAAAGGTTTTAATATTTTTAAACCATCAAAAAGTATGGATTCCAAATAGTGTCAAGGGACCCTGCAACGTTTCCAACTAATTTACAAAACCCTAGCATTTTTGAAATGTTCAAAAACATATTTGAAATGGTTTCACAAAATAGGAAAAAGAGAAAACTAAATGGAAAAGGGTTTTCCAGAAAAAAATAGAAACCCAGTTAACTAGTCTGGCCCAGACCTTCCTTCCCCTCTCTCCGCTTCTTGCGTGCAACTCTCGCGGCCTAGCAACCGGCCTGCCTCGGCCCAGCCCGCGTACCTCTTTGGCATTGTCGTCTACCTCACGAGTGCAAGCACTTGCGTGCCTGCTCCACCACTATCGATCTCCACGTGTGCTACGATGCCCGCCACCGCTCCAGGAGATGAGCATAAGAATGACCGTCTCCTCCTCTCTATCCCCATACCCATTTATCCTCGTCTCACACTCTCTCGCGAAATCCCCTCTGAGCCTGAACCCTAGCCACCGCAGGAACCGCTCCTCGCCGCTGTTCCGAGCCTCACCGATGTTGCGTTGAGCTTTGCCTCGTCGTGCTGATATTCCTACCCAAAGGAATCGGCCACGGGAGCCCGCAATCGAGCAGGACATTCACGCCTTCCCCGACTCTAGCCGCCGTGTTCATCGTTGATTCCGGTGCCGACCATGATTGCCTTATCTCCCAGACCCCTCTGCTAGCTTCCCAGTGAGCTCACGGTCCTCGTGGTCCTATTCGATCCCCCTCTCCCTATATGTGTCGTTGCTGCCACAACCACCTGCCGCCGTTGCTCGCCGTCGTCATGCCGCCGTCTCTGGTGACCAAATAGCAGCGGTGCCACCACCACAAGGTTGCCCGCGTCCTGCTCTCTTTAGCGCGCCCCTCCGTTCTTCCAGGCGAGATCAGGATCGATGGATCCGTTCACCACCTGGGAGCAATGTCATCATTGACGTCATCATGACGTCAGGCTGATGTCATATTTCCCTTTTTCTTTTATCTTTTCTATAATTCTTTTTCTGGATTTATTTTGTAACATATAATTATATGACATGTGGGCCCTATATGTAATTTAAATAAACATTTTCAGAAATGTTTTCTGATTAATAAAAATGTAAAAGAAATTCCAAAATGTATATTATTTTGTAATATTCCAAAAATGATTTAAAATGAATTAAAAATGGAGAAATTCATAACTAATTCATTTTAAATCATAAAAATACAAATAATATATCAAAATGATCAAAAAATAAGATCTACATCATAGCATCATAATCATGAATTGTTAACCAACTTTCATGCCAATATTAATTATAAGAACAAAATGACCCCTCTCATATGCATCTAGGGTTTCTCTGAATTAGGGTTTGGACCCCTCGAACCCCGTTTAAAATGATCAAGCATGTTTAGGGTTTCATTTTAATACACTTTAACTTTTCATATCATCATTGTTGATTGAGTGTTGCATCGATGCCATGTATTGATTGTTTCTCTATCTTTTCGGTGTTTCTGCTTCTTCCCGGTAGTACTCGAAGATGAATGTGAGCAATGATTCGAGATCGATTTCAAAGTCAGAGATCAACACCATCAAAGAGAGGTAATGTATTGTTAACAAACAAGTCCATTTGATGTACCTGAAGATCCATAGTTGGGTATCAACAGGTAAAGGCAAGCATAACCCCACGCATGATATAATCCTATGATTTTAAGCATTTCAATTCTTGCCATGTGCATATGATTCCAATGTCTTTTATCAATAGATAAAGTAATCCTATCTGATGCATGCTCCTTTTGTAGCCTATATTTCCTGATCCACTGCTCCTATCATAACTAGGATTTGGCTTGTGAAGCGTTGCTAGAGTCGTTATATCTATTGTGCTTAGCCATGCTAAGCTTTTACCATTGGTCCATCCGGTTGATGAATCAGTGCTGCAAATGAACCTAGTTTGATAGAATGATGTGGTATGATCAGAGATGAAACTTAAACATGCTAAGGCTTGTATGGGAGGCCACGGTGGGTTCTGGTTTTTGTAGTCCCATACTTGCCACCACTAGGACATGAGTTGTTGCCTCTTGAACCAAGACGAGCGTACAACCACATGGGGGCCCAGAAATCCCCTTGACCAACTAACTTGCCTAGTAGATTCCATGAGTCACATAGTTCGGCGTTCCATTTGGCATATGCATTCTGCTTCTTCTCAAAGGCAGTGAAGGAGGTGCATTCATAATAGGTAGGTAAGCGTGGTCGAGAACAAGAGAGGCACGACCTCCGTAATCTTGAACCCTGCACACATCTCTAGGGACCGGCTTCGGGACTCAACTCGTTACAGCGGCAACTCCTTAGGGCATGGTCAACCACTTTCTTCCGTCCTTCCAAGGAAGAGGGCTAATGATCTGGCACTAAGAATCGGTTGGTACATGTGGGTAAAGTTGTACACCCCTACAGGGTATTAATCTTTTCAAAAAGTCGTGTCCGCGGTTATGGATGACTTGGGATGGATTCTAAGATCATAGAGAAGAATAACCTAATCGTAAAACTTGAAAAGTAAAGTGTGCCTAAGGATGCTTCCTCAGGGATAGAGGGTGTGATCCTAGTTGGTAGGTTCAGCTGATAAAGATTCGGTGGATATCAAAAGATGATCAAAGCTAGAGATACAGCTCCCTTATCCCCTTTTAAAATATTCTGATTAATTGAGCTTCTACTCCTTCCTCTTTTTTAAACAAAGATAGCTTTATGCAAAGTAACCCCACCAGCCATAAGTCTTGCGGAGTACACCCTGTACTCACCCTTGCTTTGTTGATACTTTTGCTACATAGTAAGTGTTACCATAGAAGAAGAGTTCTTTACAGCATCAACATCGACGAGTATCTTGGGGTTACCAGTCGATAGTCTAGGATCTATGGAATGGGACGTCATCGTTATGCTATAGGGCTCTTAGGACATTTTTAAGTTTGTTATATTTAATAGAATAATTTGCCTTCTATTGTTTGATTTTTGTGGTCAATGACCTTAGCTTGTAATATTTTGGTCCCTCGCTCAGTTATGAGCTTGCTGTAATAACTTTTGGGTCGTAGGGTCACTGTTGTGTTACTGTAGCATCCCAATTGTCTAACAATTGTAATGCTACCTGGTCTAGTAATATAATGGCTACTTCAAACATATAATTGTTGCATCATCATTATATCTTGCTCATGTCATCATGCCTCCTTGCATTTGAGCATCATATAAAACCCTTTTTGATTTGGTTCTTATCTCATATGCATTATTAATTGTAGTTGCTTCTTGATATTGTATTTGGTTCTTGATATATTGTTTAATGCCCAAGTTGAGTTGGGGGCATATCTCTTATTAACTCCACCACCTTTCTTTCACCACCTTATAATTCCACCATCCAACTAAAATATGAGCTTTGCATTTTATTTGAGTTTGCCTCTAGCTCATGTGGGTTGGGATGGATCCAATTCTTCTACCACATGCTCTCATCTTAGTGTCATGTTGTTTTCACATTATTGATACATGAGAGCCACATGGCCACCTTTGCATGCCTTGTGAGTGGTACCTTTTTCCTAGCTTCCATAGTTGTGGTTTTGGGGTTATCATCATGTTGGGGTATTTTTGAGGGCTTATTAAATACCTAGTGGCATACACACACTAGCAAGCCCCAAATATAATCCAATGGGATCATCTCCATATACTCCACTTGGAATATTTTCTAAATTCCTTTGCTTGGGCCTTACTCCAATTTTGGAAGTGCAAATGAATAATGCCATGTAATAATGTTGTTCTCACAATAATCAACATGGCAATAAATGTTTTGCATGGGCCATGCAAGCCCCACCTTTTTCTTGTTCTTTGGATTTTATTTGAATTTTGAGTGAATTTAAAACCACATCTCTCTCTCCTCTTAGCTTGATCTTGTTTGAGCTTGCTTAAGACCATCATCACCACACCCCTCCCTTGTGTTGCTTGATCTAGTTGGAGCATGCAATCTCCTATAAACCCCAAGCCACCACCCCATCACCCTAATCACCTAGCTATCACCACCCTACCTCTCCTCTCTTTACCATCCCCTCTAACCTAGCTCTAACCTAAACCCTAAGTACCCCCTCATCTCTCCTCTCTCTAGCCGAGCCACACCACCATGTCCTACCCTAGCTGCCGCCCCTCTCTCCCTGCCCTAGCTACCAACCCCAAGCCTACCCGAGCCTAGCTCTAGCCCTACCCGAGGCTACCCCCTCTCCCTCTCTTGCTCTCTCTCTATGCCACAAGGGCCCTCCAACCCGAGCCTGTCCCTGCCTCCTTGGCCTCGCCCTGGTCCACCTGCCAGCCCCCCTACCTGCCCCTGCCCTGCCCTGGCCGAACCGAGCACGTGAAGGAGGGAGAGGAAAGGTGGCCGAGCCACCTTTTCCATCTACCCCACCCCACGGCACCCCTCTCCCTCTCCGCCTTATCCACCCCCGCACGGCTCTCCTCTGCCCCAGATCTACCCCCAGGACCGAGCCGGCCATCCTTTCTCCTCCCCACCGACGCCTACCTCCCTCTCGCTGCCACCGTCGGCCTCCACCGCTCCTCGACGATCCGGACGCGCAGCCAGACCGTGGAGTGGTCTGGTGGACCGAGGAGACCCCCTGCTGCAGCCCCGTACACGGAACCGCGAAGAGGAAGCCCCAGACCGCCAGAACCATCAACGCCCGCGCCGGAACCCTAGATCGTCTGTCCGCCTGCATCGCCGTTGATCGCCAGCGCCCCTGCCCGATCCAGTGCCACCGACAACCTCTCGGTGAGCCCCTGTACCCCCTAGACACGGTCCGCCTCGCTGCCGTCGCCTGTGTTCGCCGGACGTTTCGTCGTGCACGCTCTGTGCGCCGGCGTCGCGCGCGGTCCGCCTCGCTGTAGCGTCGCAGAAGCCTAGCTAGTCCGCGCCCACCTCTCTGTCACCTAGCCCAAGCCACCGCAGCGGCAGCCGCCCTGCGTGCAAGCCCCAGGTCACGAGATCGAAGCCCCGAGCCGCGCGCACCGCCTCTGCCTTTTTCTTCAGAGAGAGGAGAAGAAAAACAGTGTCGCGGCGACGTTTTGCAGAAAACCCCCTCCCGTTTTGTTTACCGTAACCCGCGCTCCTGCCGACCCCACCTGTCTGCCTCTGGCGTTTTTGCAAAAAGGATCCCGCAGTGTTAAGCCCTCAACCCGCAGTCCTCGCTATGCCGCGTGGCACACCCCTTGGTCGCCCGCTGACGCGTGGGCCTGCGAAGACCCCCGGCCCCACCTGTCATCCGCTAGGGCTAGAAGAGCTCGCGGTGACAGAAGTGTTTCCGCGCGCTTTTGGTCCAGTCAGCCGTGGCCCCACATGTCGGCGTCTGTGGCTAGGTTCACTGGAGTATAAAAAGTATTTTCGGCTTATCTGTTTTATTTCAAATTTATTTCAAATTATTTCAAATTCAAATTAATTTCTGTTTTTAAATAACTTTTGAAATACAAATCCAAATAATGCAAGTAATATATGTTTTCAAATCAGAAAAATATGAGGAATTCCAAATATGCTATCTAAAATATATTTTGAACACTTTATTTTCCAAGTTTATTTAAATTACAATAAATGCCCCTTTTTCTTAAATACTTAATAACTTTTGATTTATAAATCCAAACTTAACAAATAATATGTCTAAAATGATTAGCTCGACGAGACCTTTCTGTTTATGCATTCCTTGGTTTGATTTGGAGCATGCATCATATAAATATAAAGTATACAGCAACTCAATTGTGAATAAAATGGGGCCAGAACTAAATAAAATGCTTTATTATTGTATTCCACACCTCACCCATGCCATGCTACTTCCTTGCCATGCAAATTGTGCATCATTCATCATGGCATGATTGTTTGCTTGTCGCATTTTATTCATATGCTTGTGCACTTTATTTATGTTGGCCCTTGTTTGTTTGGTTCTTCTTCGAATAGACGCTGAGCAGGGGATTTATCAAGACACCCAGGAGTACCACCCAGATCCATCCCTTGCTTCAACTGAGCTGCCAGGCAAGCACTACCACATGCTTGCATACATATAGTACCTATTGCCTCTATCTTATTCTTGCATCATTGAGTCGCGATTGCATTAAACTGAATCCCAAGTATTGCATAGCCTTTACTTTTAAACCCCACCGAAGCTTGTTCCCCCATCCCATGAGCCATTATTACAGGAGTTGTTTGAGCCATGCGAGTCGTAGAATAGCATGTGTAAGGTATGTGAGTGTCTGTTGGATAACGAGGTACCTAAACAACTTAACCTGAGTAGTAATGGGATAACTAATGAAAGTGGCACCGGTGAGCAATATCTGTTATTTGGTTTTTATGCTCACTTGTGTCCCGTAAGACCCCGAGTACTTGATTCCTGTTCCAAGAATATTCGCGCTATCCACATCCGGGAGGCCTTATGGACCCCCCTGAGCCAGAGCTTGATTCATTCTTATTTCTTGGGGCCACAAACTAGTTTGAGGTTTTATTTACTATCCTGTACTTATGCCATGCTTTACTGCTTTATTTAAATTGTGCGAGGAGCACACTGTACTGTTTAGGATCGTGGCCCGATTTCGCTGTATCGACAAGCCCAGCCACACTTTCGTGTTCCCAGTCGTTTACAGCCGCCTCCACAACCTTAAGCCCGTTTCGGAGCCGGCCGGCTTCGTTGCGGGATCTACTTAAAGGGGTGGCCCCCTGAAATATTTCTGAATCCTGTAATTGCTTTGTCGTGACTGTCTCGTTGGGTTTTGATTTGGTTTTTCCGAGGCATATCGAGTGTGTGTTGCTATTTGTGCACCCCTGCAGGGTAAAACTTTCTGAAAGCCGTGTCCGCGGTTATGGACGACTTGGAGCACAGTTTCTCGATCATAGACAAGCATAACTAAAGTACCGCTCTTAATTTGACTAGACTAGGTACCTGACTAGTAAATAGTGCAACACTCATGGAATGGATAATAAAACTGCCAACGGATGAGGGGTTGCTCGTCCGCTTCCTCGTCGGTAAGCGAGGAGGAGGATGGATCTGTGGAGATTACCGTTATTACTGTTAGAACTGTTGTTATTAATTCACGGACATCCGTCTATCTCTGGTTAGGCGGATGGTTAGCGAGTATCTATAGAATTGCTAGGGTTTATCTTTTGCTGCAATTGCGTCACCCCAGGTTGTGTCCCCTTTAGAGGCATTAAGACTTGCTGAGTACCCCTAGGGTCTCACACGATAAATTATTGGTTCAGATGAACAGGTACACCCGCAAGATGGATACTGGGTGGAAGAGACGGACGATGTGGGCAACGATCATTCGGTGTAGAGATTCCGGGAACGGGGATCCGTGAGATCTGTGGGCGGGATGTGCTTATTTATGGGGCATCTTATGCCGATTTGCTTCTTATCCGTACTCGGATTTTGTCTTCCGCTTCCGCTTGATACTCTGTTGCTTGATGTATGAGGAGATATCCTAAACTATTATATCTATCTAGGATATTTGGATCTTGACGTATGGCGTTGCTATATTTCCTTTCTTTTTAGATGGAATGGCTCTGATGTACTCTTGTATGGTGGCTTGCATACATACTCATTTGTGTATGTAGTTGATCCCTTCGCCTGCCGATTACGCCACCCGTTCTTGTCCCGATGTTTGGAAATGGTTGGGACGGCCGAAAGGTCTACCTGTGAGTGGCATTTGGGCCCCACCGTACTATTTCAACCATTTCTGCTCATCTAGGCTTGTAACTAGGAGCGTAATTCACCGAGGTAGTTACAGTTACCGTCTTTCTCTGTACGCTTCCAAGGTTTAGGTTAGGCTTATGATCAGACGAAGGTCTAGGATATGTATAGCCCTGATCCTGGGGGTGTCACAGGTTTTGGTATCGTCTATAGGAAAACCTTTCTACTGGTCGATGTTGAGTCTAGTGTTTGTGAAAACTATTTCAAAGATGAAAAGTATTTGCGAAAACTCTAGTATGCTTCCTTTTATCCTTATTCTATTTCTCTCTAACTCCGGGTCACCTTATCTTGTGTTGATTTGGGAAAGTTTTGCTATATTATCTAGCCTTTCAAAACTTAGGTGCCTTTTGGGCATGAAGTTTCTCAACCAGTTGACCTAGTGTTAAGTTCTCTAGGGTCTAGTGTGTTGTGTGTTCCTTGACCCCTTGTCCTGTTACAGCTGAGAGATTCCTTTCCATCATGATCTCTCTATCTTATGGTCCCACAATATTATGTTGTAGGTTCCATGGTGTCCTGCTCCAGGTCTTGAGGTTCCCTTTCGCCTCATGTGCCACCTTTTCATTCGTTTGGTACTTCAGAAGTTCTATCTTCCTTTGGAAGCTACCTCGCGATCACTACCCTTTAGTGTACTCTCTGTCACTCAGATAGTAGTTACTCCTTTCTCGGGTTTTAACCCTTGGACTTGAACTGAAGATCCCTAATTGTGCTGGATTCTAGTTTTGTGAATCTTGTACATGAAGCTAACCTTTAACCCAAGATCCATTTTATTGACCCCTATTGTTAATGTTGAAACATTACCTCAGGATGGCTATTACCTTTTACTCTAGCCTTCAAGCTTGTGGTTATTGTTGCGATTAAATTGTGACAATTATGGACTTCCCCTACCACATGCTATGGAATATGTTCTTTAAGAGCAATTAACACTATTGGTACCACAACTTGTGTCTGGGTTGCGTTTTAGTCCCACTTCTTGTAAATTGCACAACGCACACCCCACAAGTTGCATATCGAACTCGTTTTTCGTCCTAGCCATTCTGCTGCCAGCACGTGGCCCCCAACGTGGATAGGTAAGTTTTCACAAGACCCCCTGTGTTGATTAAATATCATGAAATCACCAGGTGAATCTAAAAAAATCACCAGGTCTTCTCCCTCACGGGATATCTCTTATCCGTAGAAATCCCCAATGCGAAGCAATGGCGATGACAATGACCGACGATTACTACGCGGGTGATCTGGACGGCATCGCCACCGGCTGGTGCCGCGGGAAATCTTAGCGGACCCATCCTCGTGCCCGGCCGCGGTGCCCCGCCTACATGCCGCGAAGACCACCAGGCCTCCGTCGTGGAGAAGCTTGCCGCGCACCTCGTCGGCATCCTTGGGCTCGGTGCCGTGACAGGTGAAAGAACATGTTGGGCCCCCATGTGTGGTTTTGGTAATTAATGACAATCTTTATGGACTAATATGTGTATTAAGTTATACTTGTAGGATTTGTCCATTGGCATCGCTTGAAGCATGTGTTGGCTTCAAGGTTGATGAAATGCAAAGAAGATATGTTGGGTAAGCTCAATATGCGAGGTCGATGATGAGGAATTAAGTAAGGCGTTCCATCTTTAGAATGTCAAGATTGTCTACATCGAGCTCAAGTCGAATGCTCAAGGCAAAGGTATAATCTTGATAGGTTTTCCCTTTTGCAGGTCTCACATTGTGTGTGTGAGACCGGGTTTAGGATAGATAACCGTACTATCAAGAGGGGCTCTCGTATGAGTAATTCGGTCACATCGTTCGGAGAGAGCTCAAACCTTTGCATACTTGCATCATCGTATTTGGTTGTTATTTGGTCTTATCCATGTGAGGATATAGAGCTTGTGGTAATCTCCATAACAAGCTCTTGTTCATCAAAATCGGATCTTCCATTTGTATCCTGTTGCGATTTTGATTTATGCGGCTTTTCGGTTTCTCACCAAGTGAGGTATATCACATTATTCTACTTGATATTTTCTCACTTGGTGATAATCAATATTTCCATTTTTTATTGGGAATCCCTTGTCGTCCTCTATCCAACGCAATTTGAATCAGGTCAATCGGAGCTTCCAGTCAAAAGTTATTGCCGTTTGAATATTTGTCTGTCTGTCTGTTTTCTGGGCCGAGCGATAGTACCGCCCGGACGGCCGGTAGTACCGCCCGGGCCTGAAAACAGCCCGTTTTCTTTCTGCTCCGCTAGGTACCTAAATCCGGTACTACCGGCCGGCCCGGTAGTACCGCCCGGTGGGCCGGTAGTACCGGCCGACACAGTTTATTTGGCCCAGTTTAAACAAACCAGATCCAGATCCAGCGCACGCCCAGCACTCGATTTCTTTCAGATCCCGCGCGGCGTTGACCCGCCCGCGTGCGCAGCTTCCGCCCTCGCCTGGCCCCATGCGCCTGCCTCGCCCGCTCCGCTTCTCGCGCTGGGCCCCGCTGCCACCGCATGCCGCGCCCACGCCTGCACTGCACTGCGCTGCTGCTGCGCTTGCTGCGCGCGCGAGCGCGCGTTGACGCGATGCCGCTGCTGCGCTGCATGCTGCTGAGCTGGCTGCTGCCGCGCTGCATGCTGCTTGCCTGCCAGCTGCATGCGAAGCTGCTGCGCTGCTGCCCCGCTGCGCTGCGCTGCTGCTGCGCGCGCACGTGGCGCACTGCAGCCAGCTGCTGCGCTGCCTCGCCTGTCCGCGCAGGCCCCGCTTCGCTGCAGCGCGCCCGTACGTCTCTCGCATGCGCTGCTCCCTCTGCCTGGCATTTCTTGTCCGTTTGGTCCGGTACTACCGGTTAAATCCGGTACTACCGGATCGTCCAGAAAAACACCCTAACGGCCATATTTTGGCTAGCCCTATATAAGTCTTTTGTCCATTTTTCATTTAGGGTTACTTCTTCCTCCTTTTCTTGTCCAAGCTTTGCCCCCATTTACTTTACTCTTTAAGCTTGATTTCTACATACCCCTCCATTGATTCTTGCATATATTTGAGGGGTTGTTGGAGGTGATCTAGATCTACGTTTTGACCAAACCAAAACATCTCTTTGTGAGTGTATATTTGGGGATCTAGATTTTGGGGGATTTTGTGTTTCTCTTTGATTTCTCCTCTCCTGTTCCCCCAATAGCTTTGGTAGCTTTGTTGGAACTTGAGAGTGAGGGATTTGAGCATCTTTGTGGTGTTCTTGCCATTTGCATTTGGTGCATCGGTTTGAGTTCTCTTTGGAGGATTTGGTTTGAATTGCTCATTGGAGCTTGTCCCTCTTGGGTTCTTGGAACCCTAGACGGTTTGTGGCCTTGGTGGCATTGTGGCCTTTTGTGGCATTTGTTGGGAGCCTCCAATTAAGTTGTGGAGAAGTGCCCTAACCTTGTGAGAGGTTCCGATTGCCACCGACAAGTGCACCGATAGTGGAAGCATGGATCGATCCCATTGGGGTGAGATTCACCGGAGAATAAGGGAGGCCTTTCATGGCGTTGGTGGTTTGATACCACCCCCTCTCCAAACGAGACGTACTCCATGTTGGGAGGAACTCGGTAAAACATCGGTGTCCCCGCGTGCCTCGGTTATCTCTATACCCGAGCTCTTTACTTATGCACTTTACATTGTGATAGCCTTCGTGCTTGAAGTAATCTATATCTTGCCATCACATTGTTGCTTGTATTGCTTAGCATAAGTTGTTGGTGCACATAGGTGAACCTTAGTTGTTTCTAGGTTGTGCTTAACAAAGTAAACACTAGTTTTATTCCGCCTTTGTTGAGCCACTCTAGGAAAAGTTTTAATCGCCTATTCACCCCCTCTAGGCGACATCCGTATCCTTTCAACAGGGGTTCACTAGTGAAATCCACAGCAGCGAGTGCTCGACGGCGACCGACATGGAGGCGGATGGCGTCCGGCGTCGAGGCGGATGGCGTCCGGCGCCGAGGCGGATGGCGTCCGGCTCTAGGATAGAAGGCGTCCCATGCGCCCGTCGTGGAGTTTGGCTGAGGGGCGGTAGGAGCTTGGTCGCACCTCGACACAGAGGGGCGCTGCACCGTCGGCTGCACCTCGAGGCGGAGTAGCGATGGAGGAGGTGGATGGGCAGGCGAAGGAGGAGCATCATGCTGAGGTGGAGTATCAGGTCCATCTTGTGCAGATCCTTCTCTAATGAACTCAGTTCTTGAGGTGTGATATGGTCAACTGCTGGTGTTCTAAGTGGAACATTTGTGTCATCACCTGACCTTTGTTGTGATGTGTTGTGGATGCAGGTGTCCAATGTTATCGACGTCGTGTTGCTGCAGCAGCTCCTCCTCTACGCCATGCATTGCAGGTCCAAGCCCCAGGAGGAGGCGACCGTGCCCAAGCCCGAGGAGGAGATGTCCTAGACCATGAGACGTCCCAGACCGTGATCGAGACCGACGAGACCTACAATGCCAGCATCAGCTGTCCTAATTTTGGCACTAATCTGGTAGCAACGTCCCCAATGATGAAAACCAACAAGATGTCACCAATATGTGTGTGTGTCCTCAGAGATTGTGAAGCATACCCCTTTTCTTAGTTTTGCCACATTGATTAGGTGGAGCTCTATTTTGTGTTGTGTTTACTGGAATTGACATAGATACATGGAAAATGCAGAACAAGAAGGAGAAGTGAATGTTGTAGTCTTGTATCAAATATGTGCGTGTGTTTGTGTGAGAGAGATATGTGTGGCTACATACTGTCAATGTATGAGATATATTATATGAGCAATATATGAATGTTTAGCTATATTATCTAGAAATATATTATCTGAGAAATATATTGCTATATCTACAACTGTCAGGTGTAGCAATATTGGCTATATCTAGTACTGTCAAGGTGTATGAAGGTGTAGAAATATATTTGGCTGTATCTATATAAATAGCTCGAAACCATGTAAATTTACAGAAATGTCTGGAAACCATGTAAATTCACAGAAATGGCTGGAAAGCATATAAATGGATGGAACCCATGTAAATCCACATAAATGGCTGGAAATAATGTAATCCACATAAATGACTGGAAACCATAAAAATCCAGATATTAACATGGAAATCCATATAAATGATATAAATCCACATAAATGATATAAATCCATATGAATCCACATAATTCCAACGAAAGCTATAGAAATGCAACATCACACTTATTATTTGAACTCAACCTCACTCACGAACTCTCAATACATATCAAATGTCATCAAAACCTGGTGCATTTTGACTGACATGAAACTCTTCTACACTCAGATCAGGAACTTCTACATTGAGATCAGGAATATGACTTGCAGGTCTTTTTTCCCCTTCCCTCTTTCTATTGTGCTGCTGCTGCCTTGCTCTGCAATTCCTCTAACTCCTGTCCAAGGTGTATTGCTTCTTCCTCTAGTACCTCTTCCCCTCACCCTTCCTCTAGTGGATGTTGTTGTCACCCTTCCTCTTGATGATGGCATACTTTCTCTAGCAGCAACAATGAAAGCATTCTCTGGAAGTGGGCCAATTAACCTCTGGATAGGCACATGTTCTTGTTCCTACCAAGATAATAATTATGAAAACACATCACAATCGAATATTCAGTTGGAAATACAAATAATTAGTAAATTAAAACCTTAGTTTGCATCATTGAAACCATGGTATCTAGTTGGTTTGTAGGGTCCATTGTTTGATTAGGAGTGTGAGAGATGACATGCTGAACACATTATTAAGTTAGAAAACAATAGATTAAACAGTTGGCATATGTAGAGGAAATTGAAATTGTACCTCAATAATGGAAGGAATGTCAATTTCTTCATCTTCCTCTACAATATTATTCTGCCTTTGTTCTTCTAGGTTGTCAAGATATTTTTGGTGCCCCTTCTTGTTGTGATTTGGTTTCCCACATATGGATCAATGAATTGTGACCCCTGCCTTTGTAAAGATTTTCACCCCTTATTTACTATCTCCTTAGGTGCTTTCCTCCTATTTTTCTTAGGCCTTCCCATTACTTTGGTAAAGAGAGGTGGGTGAATGGTTGGACCATTTACTTTCTCCCAAAACAGTCTTCCTCTCAATGGTGCCAAGTTGAATGCATATGCTCTGTTAAATGTGTCAACAGTGTAGCAACTATGCACAAGATTCTCTGGATTGATGTTGTCTTTCCTACAACAAACTACTACATGATGCCAAGGTATTCCACTATGTTGCCACCTCTTGCAATCACATGTTCTTTCTTTGAAATCCACACTATATTCCTTCTCAGACTCATGGCTGCTAACAGAGTACTTGTAGTTACCAGCTGGTGTGACAGCACACACATTGCTCCACTCTATGAATTTCTCCAACTTCTTCCTAATATTTGGACAAATCCTCCCTGTAATCTGCAAACCTTCTCTCTGCTTGCTCTCAGTCCTTTGGAGAATCTTGTAGAATAGAGTTTCCAGCATGGATAAGAAAGGCATTTCTCTAGCATTTACTATGTAGCTGTTGAAAACCTCTAAATGGTTGTTCAACAACATATCACACTTGGGGAATTCACTGAAGAATGCTTTTACCCATGTTTTTGGCACAAGCTGGTCAATCCATGTGAATGCTGCAGTGCTGTCCACCTTCAGCTTGTTCATGCTTCTTTGCCACTTGGGAACAAATGTTGATCTTGCAATTTCCCAGATGTCATTCTTTAGTGTCTCTCCTCTATTTACTGCCCTCTGGAAATTCTGAATCAAGTGTCTTACACAAAATCTGTGTTCTGCATCTAGAAATACCTTTTCCACTACATTTATTAGCCCCTAAAAGAAGATGTAGTTACTTGTTAGTTACCACATAAATGTGACAACATAGGTATAATGCTAGAAATTACTTGTTATTAGCTGCATATTAATAAACAATGTGCCAAAAATGCATACCTTCTGTCTATCACTCATAATTGTCCATGGGGCAGTGTTAGTTATGTCGAGGTCATCTTTCAGATTGGTAAGGAACATTCCCATGATAGTGCACTCAACTTTAGCTAAACCAAAGGCAACATGAAATATGCAATCATTTGGGTCTGTTCCTACAACTGTCAAAAGCACACCCTTGTATTTAGTTTTGATATGGCACCCATCTAAGAAAAAAAAGGCCTACATCCAGCAAGGAAACCCCTCTTGCAAGCATCATAACTCCAATAAAGTGTGGCCAAGTGTTCCTTATGGTCAGGACTATGTGGATCATTTACTGAATTTGTTGTCAAGAAAAATTGTGATCCAGGGTTGCTTCTCCTCAACTCCTGCCCATAATCAAGAAGTTAATTGAATTGTTGAACCTCATCACCATTGATGTGTTCCAATGCTGACTTTCTTGCCCTGCTTAGCTTCCACCTTGGAGGGCACATTTTGAATTCTCTTGTAACCTTTGCACCAAAGCTTTGAAGCCCCAACTTCTGATTATCTCTAAAATCATGCATGAATTTGTCTCTAAGAATTGTTGAAGATATTGCCTTGATAGGCTAGCTTCCCTCACATGTGTTATTTCCCTGATATGAAGTGATAACAAAACCACCTGTCCTTTTTGCATCATTGGCAGATTTCAGAAACCAAGTGCAACCAGGAGCACAATGAGCTTCTAACCTCCTCCTATCATTCTTTATTTTCTTGATATGCTTCCTATTTCTTATGCAATATGTGGTAAGTGCCTTTTGTCGGGGGAATAACCCCCGGTAGGGTCATAAAGGGTAAAACACTGCCCAACTTGGCTTATGCCGAGTAAAGGATAACTCTGGCCGGGTAAGAAGATCATGGACGGACGACATAAGATTTATGTCGGCCCATATAAGACAAGTTTGTTTAACTTGCAGGAAGCAACGAGCCGAGTCTCATGAGGGAAGGCCGAGTCACAAAAGTACGCGTGGCATCTTTTCGATTGAGGTTCAAGAGGGACCATGGTAAATCACGGTCAAAAGAGAAGGGCGACGCCGGGTGACACAAAAGGAGCCGGGTGACGCCTAAAGCAAGGGCTGACGTACAAAGTCACTGTGTGACGCCAAAAGAACTGGAGGATACATACGAGAAGACCATTAGCTGTCTAGCTTTGTGGACTGGGTCAGGGGCTCAGGGCTAGCCCGTGACCCGACCCGTATAGTAAGGACCAAGATCCAAACAGTAACCCTAGAACCCAAAGGGGTGTAACCTAGATGGCCAACGCCTATATAAGGAGGGGCATAGCTAGGGTTTGAGGAGGTGGGACGGAGAAGGAAACTAGTGCCCTTAGGCTATGCTCAAACAGCTCAAGGAGCACTTGTAAACTTCTTGGATCAATAAAAATCCTAAGTGTGGAGAGTTCATCTTGTTCTTCGTGTGCGGCTAGACCGTGTCCTCCCTCCCCGGTAACCACAAGCGTCCATTCAGCCCCCAACTTAAGCATTCCCATGGCATCTGCCGTGAGACCACCACGATAGTTGGCACCCACCGTGGGGCAGAAGCAGGCACTTGCTGGAGTTTTCATCCGGATGGGCAACATCATCGCCAAGACCGGAGAGCGTGTCTACTCCGGCCTCATCCAGAGGTTCGGGGCACTCAACTTCGTCAACGACAACACATGTTGCTTCGGGACCAAGCCGTTCACAAGGAGCGGTCGCTTCATCATGTTCGGCGAGCACCAGGTCTACGTCGCGGTGCGCGTGGAGTGCGCATACCCGGAGCGCGTCATCCTGGCGCCGGATCCACCTGCGGTTCCTGCTGCAGGAAGGCTTCATCAGCTCGTTTCCATCGAGGTAATGATGATAGCCCCAAATCCCCCAGCGCCTCCAGTAGTTCCTGTGGTGAATGAGGATGTCGAGGGGGAAAACCCAGAGGAAACACCAAGGGTGGCGAGAACTGCAAAAGCGCCGCTAGAAAATCCAGGGAATATAGCTAGGAGTAAAAGAGCTAAAGAATTGCAAGAGGCAATAGAAAAGGTAGAAGAGCCAGTAGCGCCAGCTTCTGATCCGGCGCGTGTCTAGGCCGAGTTAGAGGAGGCCAGAATAAAAGTTCTAGAGAAGGCAAAGGAATTAGCGCAGTTACAACAGGATGTGGATATTACGATATGAGAGCTCAACTCGGCAAATCGAGTCAAGGGCGCTAAGACCCGTATTGACGCAAAAAGGTTGAGAGGCAGGAACCTCAATGAGGAATTGGCGGACGCAACGTCAAAGATAACACCAAAAAACAGCAACGAAACAGCCATGCGGCCGACATACAACACTGCAGCAGCAAATCTGAGGGCCGCAGAGGCAGCAATGGCCGAGCTTCCCCATTTGACGGGTGAAGCAAAGAGGGAACAATAGGAGTGAGTAAATGAGTTAGTGAGAGAAGCATGAATGCTGAATGAAGCGTACTACAGGGCAAATCCGGGTATAGATGGGAGGTCACAGATGGTTCACTTGGCAACTCCAATCCCGACAAAATCAGCAGGCCATACAGCCTCCTCACCCGGAGTGGCGCTGAGACAGAGAAAAGAAAAGAGTGTGGATTCAGGAAGGAACAAGAAAATGATTGCCTATAACCCGACAATGATTCAGGGAAACCCAACCCGTGCTCAGGGAACAAGAAGAAATGTCGTTTAGGGAATGAGTACCAAGAAAATGCTGGCCGAGAAAGACAAGCAGGGCAAAGAAATGATAATGGGGGACAAAACTTTGCACCTAAACCTAGGCGTGGAACTCACTCGGCGGGAAGAGGAAACCCAGCTCCAAATCTTGCGCCAGCTCAACCCGAAAAAAGACAACAAAGTGCAGGAAGAGCAGTGCAGCAACCTGCAGACCTGAACACAAACAGATACAATGATGGTTACTCGGCGATGGTAAATGACGGATATGAGTTGCCGAATCATGCATACAAAGCAATGGGAGCCAGACTCGGAGGAAGAAATCTTCAGCCGGATGATGCAAGACTAAAGATCGACCGAATAAAGATGGCAGAGCTGATTGAATCGCAAGGTCCATAGGGTCCACCATGTTTTGGCCCAAGGATCATGAAGGAACCGCCAGTGCCGAACTTTTAGCTGGCCAGGGGAACGAAGACCTACGTTGGAAGCACAAAGCCAGAAGACTGGCTCATAGATTATGGAACTACAGTAAAGATCATGCAGGGAAATTTGAGATGGGTAGTGCGGTATGTGCCATAGATGCTAGAAGGACCAGCAAGGGTGTGGCTGAATAATTTGCCACCCGGAAGCATCAGCTGGATTGATTTTCAGGATTCTTTTGTTATCAACTTCACATGCACATACAAGAGGCCGAATCGCCCACAACAGCTTGCAATGTGCAAGCAAAGGCCGAATGAAACAGACAGGGAATTCCTCACAAGGTGGTGCACAATGCGCAACTCTTGTGAAGGGGTAATTGAGTCTCAGGCCATTGCATGGTTTGCGCAAGGATGCAGACATGGAAGTGTACTATGGCAAAGGTTACAGAGAGATATGCCGACAAGATTGGCAGAAATGATAAGAATTGCTGACTCATATGCGTTAGGAGATCCGACTCAACCTCTTTTTATATCGGCAGACAGGATGACTGAGACTCAGATCCATGATGCGGCCGGATCGCAAAGGCGCCAGGAAAGAGCCGAGTATAGAAGCAAGATAAGGGATGAAAGACCAGATTACAGATATGGTTCGACTCAAGTTGCGGCTGTGAGTCAGGATCATCCAGATGCTGGGAGTAGCCAACATCAAAGGACAAATGGGCAATAACAGTGGATACCAAAGAATGATGGCAAAAAGCCATATGAACAAAGAAAGCTATATCAAGACAGACAGAAATATACTTATGAAATGACGTTGGCTCAGCCGTGTAAATTCCACATGCCAAGTCCGAGTAAGCCGGCAAATCACACAACAAGACAATGCACTTGGTTTCAGAAGGGAGACAGAGTGGATTCGCCAACTAAGAAGTTACCGCCACCTCCCCCTCCATCGCTCACAGGAGGAAATGCTCAAACTGTTGGGGCTGAGCATAGATATGATAACAAGCAGCCGAGATATCATAACCAAGAAAGAAGGGAGGCTGTGCATCAAGTGCATAACCCAAGAAATGAAGACGCTCATGTCGGCCATGGAACCCGAAATGAGTACAGAGAGCATCACCAAAGCTATGTCGTATTTGTCACGGAGCCAAATGACAAAAAGAGTCAGCAGAGACGGATGATGGAAGTGAATGCCACAATGCCGGTGTAGGGTTCGCAGCATAGAAAACAAAAATTTTCCTACGATGTGAACTATGTACCAAGATCTATCTACTATATACAAACAACGGACGGATGTATATCCGTAGAGAACATACCCTTGAAGACCGACAAAGCTTAACGAGTTCAACTCGTGGTTGATGTAGACGTTCTCTTGCCAATCTCAAGATCGAGAGGAAGTCCTAGCGCCGCAAATCAGCAGCGCATCCGTGCTCGCACACACGTTCGAGGCACCGAGCAACCTCCACCTCCTCGCTCCAGCGATGCAGCGGAAGCACAACTCTTTCTTGCCGAATAGCCACCGGGAACATGTATCTCGCTAGTCCGAGACCATGGGGGATAAATTCTAGAGGGGGAGAGAGATCCTTCACGAGGAGGTGTGAGAGACAAGTGAGGAGGGGGGCTCCTTTTATAGGAGGAGGGGGGGAACCCAAGGGGGTGGCCGCCGGCCATGGGGGCTGCCCCCTCCCCTCCTTCATTCATGTGGGTGGACACTCCACTCACAAAATGTCCTTTAAATTCCCTCCACTCAAAAGTCCACTCAAATTCCCATTAAATTTCCACCAAATTTAATGCAAACTCTCATTAAATAAAACTATTTTATTTTATTCAGAATTTTGTCAATTAATTTAATGACAAACATTCACAAATAACCCCTTGCTAGAATTCCATTTCACATGCATAACCACTTTATGCAATTTCACCCGAAAACCTGTTTCGGTATCTAGTGAAATAAATTCCTGCGCTTGTTCATTCTTTCGGCATGAAACTTTTGCTCCAATTGGATGTCGGTGTCTCTTAAGTGTGTCACCCTACGGTTCATGAATAATGCGGACATGATCGAGACCCCTCTCGGATCAATAATCAGAAGCGGGATCTGGAGACCCATACTGACTCCCACACATTCAACGATGACTTTCTTGTGATCGTCGGAACCTTTTTACGCTAGTATCTTAATCCCTTTGTTTCACGATATATTACATGTCCGAGATTCGATCATCGGTATCTCCATACCTAGTTTGATGTCGTTACCGACATGCACTCTTTTCTCGTTCCCGTGATATAACATTCTAGTGATCAAATCACTTGCTTCCAAGATAATCAATGTGATATCACCGAGAGGGCCCAGAGTATATCTATCCGTCATCGGGATGAACAAATTCCACTCTCGACCCATGAGCCTCAACATAACACTTTATTAGTTCTGAATCCATCTTTATAATCACCCTGTTACGGTGTGACGTTTGATGTTATCAAGAAACTCTTCCGGTTTTAGTGATTGACATGATCTCATGGTCTAAGGATTAGGATCACTTCGTAAGTTGTTATAGCAATATAAACTCAATGACTTTGATCGTAATGCTATACTTCGGATGAATGTTCATCACACCATTACACTAATGTTGTGATCTCGTTATTAACAACATCCAATGTCCATGATCAGGAAACCTTGATCATCTTGTTAATCAACGAGCTAGTTTATGAGCGAGGCATAACTAGGAACTTTCTGCTTGTTTATTAAACACACATGTATTAATGTTTCCATATTAATACAATTATAGCATGTAAAATAAACATCTATCATATACTTGGAATACACATAATAAACACTTTATTATTGCCTCTCAGGGCATATTCCCTTCAGTCTCCCACTTGCACTAGAGACAATAATATAGTTACATAGTGATAAATCTAACACCCATTGAGTTCTGGTGTTGATCATGTTTTGCTCTAGGGAGAGTTTTAGTCAATGGATCTGCTACATTGAGATCCGTATGTACTTTACAAATCTTTATATCTCCATCCTTGACATGCTCGCGGATGGAGTGAAACTGGCGCTTAATATGCTTGGAATGCTTGTGAGACCTTGGCTCTTTGGCATTGGCAATGGCACCATTGTTGTCACAATAGATCACCATTGGGTCCAACGTGTTTGCAACCACACCTAGTTCGGATATGAACTCCTTCATCCAAACTGCTTCCTGAGCCGCTTCTGAAGCAGCAACATATTCGGCCTCCGTTGTTGATCCCGCTACCACAGGTTGTTTGGAGCTCCTCCAACTAACCGCTCCGCCATTCATGAGAAATACGTATCCGGATTGAGACTTAGAGTCATCCGGATCGGTGTCAAAGCTAGCGTCAACATAACACTTAGCAACGAGCTCTTCTTCACCTCCGTATACAAGAAACATATCCTTAGTTCTTCGTAAGTACTTAAGGATATTCTTGACCACTATCCAGTGTTCCAAACCTTGATCCGATTGGTACCTACTAGTCAAACTAATAGCATGTGCCACATCCGGTCTTGTACATAGCATGGCGTACATTATAGAGCCTATGGCTGAAGCATAGGGGACTTTGTCCATTATCTCTCTTTCTTCCGCCGAAGCCGGACTTTGAGTCTTACTCAATGTCTTGCCTTGCAACATAGGTAAGAACCCCTTCTTACTTCCGTCCATTTTAAACTTCTTTAAAATCTTATCAAGGTATGTACTTTGCGATATCCCTATTAGGCGCCTAGATCTATCTCTATAGATCTTTATGCCTAATATGTATGACGCTTCACCTAGGTCCTTCATTGAAAATTTGCTGTTTAGATAACTTTTAACACTGTTAAAAAGATCTATATCATTTCCGATCAATAATATGTCATCCACATATAATATCAGAAATGCCACATTGCTCCCACTCACTTTCTTGTAAATACAAGCTTCTCCATAAGTTTGGACAAATCCAAACTCTTTGATCACCTCATCAAAGCGGAGATTCCAACTTCGTGATGCTTGCTTCAATCCATAGATGGATCGCTGAAGCTTGCACACCTTGTTAGCATCCTTAGGATCGACAAAACCCTTTGGTTGTATCATATACAACTCTTCTTCAATATTACCATTGAGAAACGCGGTTTTGACATCCATCTGCCATATCTCATAATCGAAATATGCAGCAATTGCTAAAATAATCCTAACTGACTTTAGCATCGCTACGGGAGAGAATGTCTCATCGTAGTCAACTCCTTGAATTTGTCGAAACCCCTTTGCGACAAGTCGAGCTTTATAGACGGTCACATTACCATCAGCATCACTTTTCCTTCTGAAAATCCATTTGTTCTCCACGGCCTTTCGGTCGTCAGGTAAGTCCACCAAGTTCCAAACTTGATTTTCATACATGGATTCCATCTCGGATTTCATGGCTTCTAACCATTTGTTGGAATCCGGGCTCATCATCGCTTCTTCATACGTCGCAGGGTCATCATTTTCATCAACCATGAAATTCATGACAGGATTTCCGTACAGCTCTGTAAGATCCCTCCTTTGTAAAGGAAAAAGTATCCCTGTGATTGCAATGCTAGTCCCTGGATCATTGCTAGCATCCACAGTTTAAGATGAAGTACACAGATACAAAGGTCATTTATTACATCCATTCCAAAGATAAAACATAGTCTTTTACAACTCAAGGCCACAGGCCTAATACAAGAGTTTGGAATAAGTAAATAAACATAAGTCTTCATCTTCATGTGCCACAGGCAAGCATGTTGAGTGTAGACTCATGACACCTAATCATCATCGGAGTAACCTGCAACATCACAAGTTACAGCCACAGTGGGTCAATACTTTGGAATAGTATTGGCAAGTGATACCTTAGTAAATTTTAAGTGGACTATATTACTATATGCATTTTGGCTAAGTGTAGCTTGGCTTGCTTTGCTCAAAATAGGTTTTTCCTATTAGTTGAAATCACTAATTTTTTCTTTGTCAAAACTTTTCCCAAGAAACCATCAATAGACATTGAGGTCCTTCACCCTTGTTCTCCCACATGTTTTTACTTAGAAGTTGGAGTGATGAGATTCTTGATAGCTTCCATGTCTTGATGCTCAGGTTGTCCATTGCCATGGACTTGGCTAAGTACTTAGATTTTTCCATCTGCAGAGGTTGTGCACTTTCCCCACCAGACTTGGTTTCCCAAGACAGGACCTTTCAGAAGCCTTTCCTTAGACCAAATGGACGCGCTCCAACCTATCATTCCCACTACCACCAACTGTCCAAATGGCTAAGTTCTAGCAACCTATGGTCCAGGCAGAGCCCATATTGCCAAGTGGCTGCACTATAAGCTTCTCAACACTTGGCCTCTAAAATCCCTTTGTTCCTGGGTGGCATACCACAAGTGAGATACACAAGGTAAACCATGTCCATGGGCCTTGTGTAACCACTCAACCAAAAACCACCAATCAAGTCCCTTTCCACCCAGGTGATTCATTGACTTAGTTGTTTTATTAAGGAAAACATAAGTCCAAAGACTTAGAAATATTTTCATCATAGCATGTATATACTTTACCAACCCTTGTTTGCTACTAGCTAGGCTAAGCATGGCATAGTAACTTAACTTAGGAATTTCCTAGCAATTCTACAACTACTTAGGATTTCCCAACATGGCATTTGGCAAAATAGTAACACATGCAACACTTAGCAAAAATATTTCTAATGCTTGTATGAAATATAGGGATGGAAATATTCATGAAGTACCACTTGCCTTGGTAGTGGGGAGAGTAGCACTCTTCACAATCACAATCACTAGCACCCAAGTCTACACAAAAATGGTAGCACAAAATTACACACAATTCATATACAAACATAAATATATGCATGCATGCAAAATGCTAAGTGATGATTTTAAAACCCAACCAAGCAAGTGCATATTACTGAATCATAACCAAGTCAAAAACTTGCTAAAACAAGTTTATTTTACACCAAAACAATTTCCTAAACAATTTCTATACTCAAAATAGTCTTAAACAAGTTTCTACATAAAAAGTCATTTTAACAGAAGCTAAACACTAAACACATTGCATAAACATAAAGGGCTTGTCTCCCTAATTCCAACGGTATAAAATTTGCAAAAATCTAACGTGGGATTCAAAAGTTATAGCTATTTCAAAATTGGATCTAAATCTGATTCAAATCTGTTTTTAAACTCAAACCCTAGCCACGCGTCTGTTTCCTATTGGCCCGTACCGGTTCGGACGGATTGAGCTCTGCGATCCGTAGGATCTAAGTCAGATCTGGTGGCTCAGATGCGCGCATACCTCTTCGCTTAAGTTCTAATTTCAGCCGTAGGATCTACATCTAACGTTCCTGAATGCCTTGACCAAAGATGAGCGGCGCTAGCGGCGGCGACTGGCGGTGGCGCGTCTGTCAGCGGCGGCGCTGGCGTTCTAGGTCGCGCGGGAGTGAGGGAAGAAGCTTACCAGAACCGCAGCGGTGTGCTGAAGCTCAAGGTGGTGATGGCTTGGGAAGGGGCGCACAGGGTCGTCGGAGATTCCTCGCCGGAGTTCGCGAACCCGTTGGGTGCGGCTGCTGTCGATGTTGGCGAGGTTCTGCGTCACGCTAAGTCAAAAGGAAGACACCGTTAGATGCGCAAGACGATGGGGATCCTAATCGTATCAGACAGAGGGCAAGGGGCGGCTGGTACTTACGGGGAGAGGTCGCCGGAGTTCGTGCAGAGAGCGGTGGCGCTCGATCGAAGTAGTTGTCAAAGCTACAGATCATGCGAGAACAAACGGAGCGTGTCAGTAGATGCACAAGGAGTTGTTGAGCTTGATAGCATGAGGCAGGGACAGAGGGGAACACAGAGCTCACCGGAATTCGTCGACGCGGTCGTCGGAACAACGGCGGCGTCGAGCGAGTTGTGGGCAGCCTGGTGGCGTGGAGGGGGAATTGGTTGAGGGGAAATGGTCGCGAGAGAGTGGGGATTATATAGCCAGAGGCTCGACAAGAAACGCCCAGGGATTCAATGCCATTTACCTCGCGGAATCAAAGCAGCAACAGGCAGCGGCGGAGTTCGTGCGCGAGATTTTGGGGAAGACGATGATGACGTGGACGGGGCCCGCTCGTCAGTGAAATAAGCATAGAGGGAGTGGGGTCTAGGCGTCATTGACTGCATGGGTGCGTCTGTGCGTGCGAGAGAGAGAGAGGGAGGCCGGGTGGGCTAGCTGGGCCGGTTCTGCTGCTGGGCTAGAATAGGAGCGCCTGGCCTTTTTCTTTTCTTTAATCCTTTTCTTTTTCCAGGATGAATTTCAGGAATGGTTTTCAAATGAATTCAAACTCTTTTTGAATTCAAATCTTTTTGGGATTTTTGCAGTGTGCAACAGTCTCAATTCTAGGCATAAAACCATGTGGTCACTTTGAAAAGGCTTGGTCATTATTGGAGAAACAAAATAACAGGGACTTTGCACTTGATTTGCAAATGTTTGAAAATGGTTTTTGAAACCATTTCCATTTTATAAAGTTTGGTTCAAATTGCACACTCAATCCATTCAACAAGGGAGACAAACAATCTTGGTTTAAAACATTCAAGCTTTCAAATGGGGATGGCCATTTGATTCAAGTTTGTTCACATAAAATGATAGCACTATGTGCTTCTGTTTTCTTGAAATGAGTTTGAAATTGATCTCAAATCTATATGCATGCATGAATGATATGCAATCTTTGAAATCATGAATTTAGGGATGTTACAAATCTAACCCCCTTAAGGTGAATCTCGCCCTCGAGATTCGGATTGGCTAGCAAATAGGTGAGGGTGGTCTTTCCGAAGATCATCTTCTCTTTCCCATGTTGCTTCCTCTTCGGAATGATGATTCCACTACACTTTGCAAAACTTGATAGTCTTTGTCCTTGTGACTCTTTCTGCAGTCTCAAGAATTTTGATAGGTTTCTCTTCATAAGTGAGATCACTTTCTAGTTGCACTTCCTCCAAAGGTATAGTATCTTTCAAGGAAGTTTCTTCCATTTCTGGGTGACATTTCTTAAGCTGACTCTCATGAAACACATTATGGACAGCTGACAGAGATTCTGGCAATTCAATTTCATAGGCAACTTCTCCTTTGCGACTTAGAATCTTGAATGGCCCAACATATCTTGGTGCCAACTTTCCTTTGACTCCGAATCTCTTCACTCCACGAAGTGGTGATACTCTAAGATAAGCTCTATCACCAACTTCGTAGGTGACTTCTCTACGCTTAGGATCTGCGTAGCTTTTCTGTCGGGACTGTGCTATCTTCAACCTGTCCTTAACCAATTTGACCTTCTCTTCGGCTTCTTTGATAAGATCTGGCCCGAATAAACTTCTTTCCCCCACACCATTCCATAACAATGGGGTGGTACACTTTCTCCCGTAGAGAAACTCAAACGGTGCCATCTCAATGCTGGCTTGATAGCTGTTGTTATAAGAAAATTCTGCGTAAGGCAGACTTTCATCCCAACTTGCTCCATAGTCTAGGGCACATGCCCTCAACATGTCTTCAAGAATTTGATTAGTTCTTTCTGTTTGTCCATCGGTTTGAGGATGAAAAGCAGTACTAAATTCCAACCTCGTTCCCAATGACTCATGTAGCTGTCTCCAAAAATGGGAAGTGAATTGAGTTCCCCTATCAGACACAATACTCTTGGGCACTCCATGTAGACATACAATTCTACTCATGTAGATTTTGGCTAACTTAGCACTTGTATAAGTTGTCTTCACGGGTATGAAATGAGCCACTTTAGTTAGGCGATCCACTACTACCCATATGGAATCATATCCTGATCTGGTCCTTGGTAATCCGGTAATGAAATCCATACCAATCTTGTCCCACTTCCAATCAGGAATAGGTAGTGGTTGAAGCAAACCTGCTGGTTTCTGATGCTCCGCTTTTACTCTACTACACACATCACACAAAGCAATATGTTCGGCGATGTCCCTCTTGAGATTATTCCACCAAAATCTTTCTTTCATGTCCATGTACATTTTGGTGTTACCCGGGTGGATAGAATACGGAGAGTTGTGTGCTTCCTGCAAAATCAGTTTCCGCAACTCCGGATCTTGTGGAACACAGATACGTTTCCCATGCCATAAAGTACCCTGTTCGTCTTCATGGAAATTTTTAGATTTCCCTTGGCCAATCTTTTCCTTAATCTCTTCAATTTCCTTATCAGTCTTCTGAGCTTCTCGGATCTTGTCCAACAAAGTGGGTTGAACATCCAAAGACATGAGGTGTCCTTCGGGCACAATCTCCAATCTGAGTTTTCTGAATTGTTTACACAAATCATCTGGCAATTCTCCTTTGGTAAGGCCATTCACAAATACCTTACGACTTAGAGCATCTGCTACAACATTTGCTTTACCGGGGTGGTATTGCAAACTCAAGTCATAGTCTTTGATAAGTTCTAGCCATCTTCTTTGTCTCATATTAATTTCCTTCTGGGTGAAGATATACTTCAAACTTTTGTGATCCGTGAACACTTCACAACGCTTTCCCAAAAGGTAATGTCTCCATGTTTTGAGTGCATGGACGACAAAGGCTAACTCTAAATCATGAGTAGGATAGTTCACCTCATGAGTTTTGAGTTGTCTCGAGGCATAGTCCACAACTTTACCGTCTTGCATAAGTACTGCACCCAAACCTTGATGAGATGCGTCACAATATACTTGGAAATCCTTTTCCAAGTCTGGCAGACACAAGACTGGTGCTGTCACAAGTCTCTTCTTCAACTCCTGAAAGCTGACTTCACAACCTTCAGACCAAGCAAACTTCTTGTCTTTCTTTAAAAATTCAGTCATGGGCTTAGCTACCTTAGAGAAATTCTCAATGAACCTTCTGTAGTACCCTGCTAAGCCAAGGAAACTACGAACTTCTTTCACGGACTTGGGAGATTCCCATTCAGTCACAGCTGAAACCTTAGCAGGATCAACTGCCACACCATCCTTTGTCATAACATGACCAAGAAAACCAACTTCCTCTAACCAGAACTCACACTTGCTGAATTTGGCATAAAGCTTATGCTCTCTTAACTTCTCAAGTATCAAACGCAAATGTCCTTCATGTTCTTCTTTGCTCTTGGAGTAGACTAAGATGTCATCGATGAAAACGACAACAAACTTGTCAAGAAATTCCATGAACACCTTGTTCATCATATTAATGAAGTATGCTGGAGCATTGGTCAAGCCAAAAGGCATTACGGTATACTCATACAATCCATACCTTGTAGTGAATGCTGTTTTAGGTATGTCTTGTTCTCTTATCTTGAGTTGAAAGTAGCCTGACCGGAGATCAATTTTTGAGAACACACATGCTCCTTCTAGCTGATCAAACAAGTCATTGATTCTAGGCAAAGGATATTTGTTCTTGATAGTTACCTCGTTGAGTGAACGATAATCTATGCATAACCTTTGGCTTCTATCCTTCTTCTCCACGAACAAAGCTGGGGCTCCCCAAGATGAAGAACTTGGTTGAATAAATCCTTTTTGCAATTGTTCTCCTAGTTGCTTCTTGAGTTCTTTCAGTTCATCAACTGACATTTTATATGGTCTCTTTGCTATTGGTCCAGACCCTGGTACCAAATCTATCACAAATTCCACATCTCTATCTGGTGGCATTCCCGGCAGTTCTTCCGAAAATACATCCGGATACTCACTCACAATTGGTACACTGTCCATGCTAACCCCCTTAAGAGAATTTAGCTTACTTCCTTTAGATTCAAAGTTGGACTTGAACTTAATCCGTTTTCTTTCCGGGGTTGTGAGTGCAACAGTACGATTAGCACAATCTAGTACTCCTTCATACTTAGCCATCCAATCCATTCCCAATATTACGTCCAGTCCTTGGGAATCTAGGATTATCAGACTCACTGGGAATTTATGTTTTCCAAATTCTATTACTAGATCCCGGCATCCAAGACTTACTATCATATCTCCACCCGGAGAACTAACTTTTATTGGACACCCAATGTTTTCAGTTGGAAACCCATTTCTATCAACAAATGCTTTTGATATGAATGAATGCGATGCTCCAGTATCAAAAAGAACAAACGCTGGAATAGAATTGAGTCTGAACTTACCAGCAACAGCGTCAGGCTCCTCATAGACCTCCTCCACACTGATGTGGTTCACCTGTCCTTTCTGGAAAGGATTGGTCTTGACAGGTCCTTCAACTTTCTTTTCGGGGCACTCATTTGCATAGTGTCCCATCTTCTTGCATTTGAAGCATTCAACCTGACTGATGTCTCTCTTAGCAGGCTAACTTCCACTTCCACTACCATTTCCTTTGTGGTGGCTCTTATGTCCACTCGTGTAGTTCTTGTACTTGTCATTGTCATGACTGCGATGATGCTTGTTGTCATGACGGTTGTGGTTGTGGTGCTTGTTGAATTTCCCATGCTTGTGGGATCCCGAGCTTCCGCTGTCATCATAGTGAGATCGTTTGTGAGACGATCCCGAGCTGTGCTTGTCGGAGTGCTTTCTCTTTCTACTCTCGACTTGCTTCATTTTGTTCTCCAATATTGCAGCCTTGTCACAGAGCGACTGATAAGCGGGAACATATGCCATAGCCAATTGTAGATTTAGCTCATCATTCAAGCCTTCCAGAAATTTTTCCTTTCTCTTGGCATCCGTGTCAACTTCATCCGGTGCATAACGCGCCAGATTGTTGAACTCTTCAATGTATTCAGCCACGCTGCGGTGGCGCTGCTTCAGATTGTGGAACTCTTTCTTTTTCAGGCTCATTATTCCTGATGAGATATGAGCAGTGCGAAAGCCATCCTCAAAGATAGCCCAAGTCACCTCATCTATGGGAGTGGTGATCTGGAAATTGTCCCACCAAGTGGCGGCTGGCCCTTCCAGTAGATGTGCTGCAAATCTGACCTTTTCAGCATCCGTGCAGCCCACGGTTACTAAGTCCTTGTTTACAGAACGTAGCCAATCATTGGCCACCATGGGATCAGTCGTCCCCGAGAACTTAGCTGGCCTCAACCTCAAGAATCTGGTGAGCATATCAAAGCCCGGAGGGTTGTTGTTGTTGTTATTGTTGTTGTTGTTGTTGGGGTTGTTGTTGTTGTTATTGTTTTGGTTTTGGATGAATGTTGTCATCATCTGCATTAGCTGTGTTTGGGCAGTCATCATTTGCTGCATTTCTGGAGTGATGTTGTTGTTGTTGTTGTTGGGGTTGGGGTTTGCACGACGGGGAGGCATCTGTGGTTTGTTCAAATAGAGATAAGAATGAGATACCCATAAATGTTTTCATGCACATTACATCACATAATCAAACACAAGCATGCAACAAAGAGATAAAAGTTCAACAACAAGTTAACAAGTTCACGAAGTAAAACACACAAGTAGCAAGCCATCCACATGTCGGATGGTCCAATAACAAGTTCTCAAATAACAAGTACGATAATAAAAGATAAACGAGTAGTCAAGTCTACTCATCAGCATCAATCTCCTCCTCGACAAAGGTAAGACATGCGTTCTCCATCGCGGTCTTGTTCTCCTCAATGGTAGTGGTCAAGGACTCTATCTTGGCCTTGAGAGCCCTCTTCTAGGAACGAAGCCTCTCTATCACCGTCTGCTGCTTCTCTAGCTCGAAGTCCTTGGACTGTAGTTCTTCAGTCATGTCCCGGATCTTCTTGTTCCTATCCTGGACACGCTTCTCCTGACTCTTGAACTTCCTGTCCTGGGTCTCGAACTTCGCCTCCATTTCCTTGACTATCTCGTCCTGCTGCGCAAAGAGTTTGTCCTTCTCGCAAAGCTGCACCTGGAGCTCGTCATTACTGAGCATGACATTGGTCCTGTCCGTGTCCACGTGCCTAATGAGAGACTCTAAGTCCTGGAGATACATACGTATCGGCTCTGCTGCGTCCCTCGAGTCGTCCTCGAAGTCGATGGACTCTCCGTCCTCATCACGTCTTCCGAAGACGTGGAAGTGAGTGCCTCTAACCTGTCGGGAGTGTCGTCCTAGCAGACGTCCTATCAGGTCCTGCATAACTACCTCCATGCCTCTCTCCCTGTCATCGTGCATAAGCTTGAAGACGATGGCCTCCGTAGTAGGCTCTGTCTGGCGTCCGGGCTGGTTCACCTTGAAGCCCCAGAGGTCCTTCCTCTCGAACTTGGTGAGTGGATGCACCATGATGGTGGGAAGAGGGAGATTGAGCAAAGTGGTAAGCTCAACGATACGAGGACCAAAGCGGGTAACCTGGAACTCCTCAACAGTGCTGATGGTAATAGGCATCTATTTATAAGATAGAAAAGTTAGAACAACACAATTCAAGATAAAACAAAAGTCCAATCATCACATACATATTCTTGGAAAGCAAAATCACACAAGTCATGCATACATGAATCCATTACATCAACCAAGGTCCAATCTTATTTAAGGTATCATTTTGGAAAATAAGGTGATAGGTGGTGGTCCAACTAACAAAGTACGTTTACAATCCTATCTCACTGGATCTGTTGGCTAACACAATGTTTCTAGAAGCAATCAGCCTATCTTGCTCACATGATTCCATCACTAAGTCTATAATATCTCCTCTTAAGGTTTGGTTGGTAGCTTCCAACTCTTGGGTAAGTTCCTTCTCTTTCATCAAGTCTTTTTGGAGGTTGAGCATTCTGCACTTGACTCTAGCACTAAGTTCTTTGATAGTCCTCCAAGCTGCTTCTCTTGCTGACTCAAAGAATGTGGTGTGTACCACAGTGTTGGTGTACATGCAGAATCCTGTTTCTTTGTGGTTGTCTTCCTTGTTTTTGTACAAGTGAAGTTGCACCCACCAGTACTCAACTCCTTCATCCATCACGGGAAAGCCTTTGTACACAGCTGCACCATGTATCTCCATTGCCACCATGAGGTCCTTGAGAATTTTGGGAAACTCAGTCTCACACTCCAAGGTCATGGTCATGAGTGGTCCTTTCCTTACGGCTTCGTTGATGGAGTTCATCTACAAATAGAGATGAGAATGAGAAGATTAGAAAACTTTACGAGAAGAATAGACAAGTGTAGAAGTAGTGGAAAAAATTTCCTTAGTGGTTTCCAATCCTAGGGTCATAATCCTACAGGCAACATAGTGCTCTGATACCATATGTAAGATCCCTCCTTTGTAAAGGAAAAAGGATCCCTATGATTGCAATGCTAGTCCCTGGATCATTGCTAGCATCCACAGTTTAAGATGAAGTACACAGATACAAAGGTCATTTATTACATCCATTCCAGAGATAAAACATAGTCTTTTACAACTCAAGGCCACATGCCTAATACAAGAGTTTGGAATAAGTAAATAAACATAAGTCTTCATCTTCATGTGCCACAGGCAAGCATGTTGAGTGTAGACTCATGACACCTAATCATCATCGGAGTAACCTGCAACATCACAAGTTACAGCCACAGTGGGTCAATACTTTGGAATAGTATTGGCAAGTGATACCTTAGTAAATTTTAAGTGGACTATATTACTATATGCATTTTGGCTAAGTGTAGCTTGGCTTGCTTTGCTCAAAATAGGTTTTTCCTATTAGTTGAAATCACTAAGTTTTTCTTTGTCAAAACTTTTCCCAAGAAACCATCAATAGACATTGAGGTCCTTCACCCTTGTTCTCCCACAAGTATTTACTTAGAAGTTGTAACACCCCGGTTCTGAAAAGACCGTGGCCTCTATGTGACATGCCAATCCCTGGATCGGTTCATTGGCCCACAATAGAGTAAGATGAATAACATAGCAAAATAACCGTGTATCATAGATAACGAAGATCCAGAGTACCATTATTACAATAAAAGCTTAGCCCAAAGCTAGCTCAAATTATTCAGGTAGCAACATAAACAAGGTAAATCCTCCATTCTTCAAATTGCCCACAAGTGAACAAGTGCCGAGTGGAGTACCGTGGCCTATATCGATTACTCAGAATCGGAATAACCTGCAACATGAAACGTAGCAGCCCCGAAGGGTCAATACATGGAATGTATGGCAAGTAGAGCTAGTAATGGAGACAATAGTACTAACATCTACATGCATATTTGGCAAGTGGAGCTGTGTCTGGCTTGCATTTGCAAATACCTTTGTCCTACTTTCATAAACAGTTTTCGGTTTTCTTTGAAAAGATCCCAATTAAGTTAACCCAACAATATTAAATCAATTATGAAATTAGAATTAGCGAGAAACATGTCATGGGATCAATATCAAGCAACTCAGTTGTCCATAACCGGGGACACGGCTAATCGATTAGATTATACACCCTGCAGAGGTTAGTACACTTTACCCATGTGACTTGGCCAGCCCAGCTCGTACCATCACTCTCATTTTGGGTGATGATAGGGAGAAGTCCAAGATGAGACCGTTCGGGAAGTAGCTCCCCAATCCCGACGCGCACCGGTCCAACCTACCAAAATTCTACATCTCTGGATACGCGGGTTCGGGTCACCACAACCTACTAAGTCCAACCAACCGCCCATTCCATTATTGGCACATGGTTGTACACGTAAGCTACACAATAAAGAAGCCAATCAATTTCTCTCGATACCTGGGTGCCTTTCCGCAATGAAACCACCAAAAATTATCAATACCATCACACCCAGGAGATTCATTGATTAGGTTGTTTTAGTTTTTGCAAACCAACTCATTTAGAAACAGCTTTCAGTGATGTAACCCAGCCCTCGTTCAATACAGCATGGCTAAGCACATCTACCAACGGTGGTTCATCTACAAGGAAAGCCCTACCACATAATAGGTCATAGCATAGCGATAGTATCATCCTACACATGCATCTACAAAATACACGACAATGCATTGAAAATAGTAGGATGATATCATGAACAAAGTAGCATCTACTTGCCTTGGTTGTAGCGGTCGGAAGAACAATCCACACACGAGCAAGCGTTGCACTCGTCACAATCTACACGATACAATTGCAATCATAAACAAACAATCCACAAGCATATGCAACAAATATGATGCATGAAGGTATGCAAGGCAAGTGAATTGGTGCTACAGCTGCACCACATAATCCTATTCAATAATACTACCGATTGCATGCATGGAAAATAGTTTTAGCGCAAGGAAAACTATTACGCAAAAAGTAATGCTCAAAACTAGAGCCAGAACTCAAATAATTCACTACCGGTAGTATACTGTTTGTAAAATCTTGAGAAAATTCTACCGCATAGGCATCGCTGATTAGAAACAGTACCAACTGGAATTACTCAAAAGGAATTAAAAAACTCCCCGAGTAATTAAAACACTGCAGAAAGCCACTAGACAGTTTCTGCAGAAGTTTTCACTATAAGCCTATCTTTTTAATTCACGATGAGATTCCCCTTGTTCCACTGAATCCAGGGACATATCATACGCGATTTTTGGAGCTACGGATCTTTTTCTACGAATTTATTACTCCGGAAAGGCCACTAACTAGTTTGATTAAACTGTACTAAACCTTGCTGCAAAAGCCTGAACCAAAGGTACAGCGAGATTCTACACGACTCACTGAATCTACACATATTTTATTTGCAATTTTTGGCCAAGCGGTTTAATTTCTACGAAATTTACAAGATTCTACCGAAATCTGCCAACTAAAAGGATTAACGAAATTAACCAGTCAACTGTGTCTGTTGACTGGTCAACGCGTCTGCTGACCGGGCGTCTGACTAGTCAACGCCTGAGTCTGACCGGTCAACGAACGATCTAAGCCGCTGATCTGAGATCTGACGGTGGCTGCAGGCTTACCGGGAACGAACGGCAAAACGGACGGCGGCGAGTCCCGGACGGTGCGGCGATCGATTCCGGCGACGACGGTGACCTGCGCGAGAGGGGGACGGTCAGCGTACGGTTCAAGATAGTCTACGCGGTGCGCAAAACAGCGCGCGGGCGGGCGTGCGTGCACGGGCAAGCGTGCGCGTGTGTGTACACGCGGCGGCGCAGCAGCTAGCGCGCAGGCGCGCAGCGGCGCGGCAGCAGCGCAAGTAGGCGGCGCGCGGCGCAGCAGCTGGCTTGGGGTGCGCGCGCGCGGGGGTGGAGGCGCAGGCGGCGAGGCATGCGCGCGGCGGCGGGGTCGCTGCGGGCGGCGGCCGAGGCGGGGAGAGGGCGGCGCGGTGGCGGCGCCAGGAGGCGGCGGCGCGGCACGAAGGCCGAGGCGGCGGCGATCGCGGGAGGCGCGGGTGATGGCGGCGGGGTTGGCGCGGTTCCCGAGGGCGTGGCGCGGGTATCGAGGGCAGGGGGTGCGGGTCGGCCGGGTGGGGTCCTTAAGTGGGCCCTCTCGCGAAAATCTAAACTGATTCGGTGCGGAGTTGGTTTCGGACTCGGAAATCGGTCCAAAAATTCGGACCGTTTTCCGACGATTCACTAAAACGGCCGCAACTTCTCAGTTCGAGCTCCGAATCGAGTGATTCTTGCTCCTACGGTTTCGTGAAGTCGAGGGGAACAATCTAGGGTCAAGGTTTCAGCGAAACCACTAGGCTACAAGGGTGGACAACGCAAGTCCTACTAAAGCCTCCCGCAGGAGCCTCGTAGTAAAATAGAATAGGGTTTTGGAAATAGCGTTTCGCCGATCCTTTTCACTCGACGGTTTTGCATGGAAAGGCATGATGCAATGATATGAATGATATGCAAGACCAAATCTAAAATTTGGGATGTGACAAGACTAACCCCCTTAAGATGAATCTCGTCCTCTAGATTCGGCGCGGCTAGCAAATAGGTGTGGGTAGTCCTCACGGATGTCATCCTCACGCTCCCAAGTGGCTTCCTCTTCGGTGTGGTGGCTCCACTGCACCTTGCAAAACCTGATTGTCTTGGTACGGGTAATCCTTTGTGCTGTCTCCAGAATCTTGACTGGTTTCTCCTCATAGGTCAAGTCGTTCTCAAGCTGAACCTCCTCTAGCGGTACAGTGTCTCTCAATGGTGTATCCACCATCTCCGGATGGCACTTCTTCAGCTGGGATACGTGGAACACATTGTGAACAGCGGACAAAGCCTCTGGCAACTCCAACTGATAAGCAACTTCTCCTTTGCGTGCTAAGACCCGATACAGTCCAATAAATCGAGGTGCCAGCTTACCCTTAATTCCAAATCTCTTGATTCCACGAAGTGGCGACACTCTGAGGTATGCTCTATCACCTATCTCATACACCACTTCCTTGCGCTTGGCGTCAGCGTAGCTCTTCTGCCTTGATTGTGCTACCTTCAGCCTGTCCGTAATCAAGGCGACCTTCTCCTCAGCGTCCTTGATCAAATCAGGTCCAAACAACTGACGTTCTCCTACTCCATCCCATAGCAATGGTGTTCGGCATCGTTTCCCATACAGCACAACGAACGGTGACGTCTTGATGCTGGTTTGATAGCTGTTGTTGTAGGAAAACTCAGCATACGGCAAATTCTCATCCCAACTAGAACCATGAGCCAAAGCGCAAGCTCTCAGCATGTCCTCCAAAATCTGATTCACCCTCTCGGTCTGTCCATCAGTCTGTGGGTGAAACGCTGTGCTAAACTCTAGTCTAGTACCAAGTGACTCGTGCAGCTGGCGCCAGAAGTGTGAGGTAAATTGGGTGCCTCTATCAGATATGATACTCTTGGGAACTCCATGTAGGCACACAATTCTGTCCATGTAAATCTTGGCCAACTTTGCACTCGTATAGGTCGTCTTCACCGGTATAAAGTGGGCTACCTTGGTCAAATGGTCGACCACTACCCAAATGGAGTCATATCCTGACCTGGTCCTGGGCAATCCTGTGATAAAGTCCATTCCCACTCTATCCCACTTCCAATCCGGCACGAGCAATGGCTGTAGCAGTCCTGCTGGCTTCTGGTGTTCTGCCTTCACTCGGCTACATACATCACACAGGGCAATATGCTTGGCGATATCTCCCTTCATGTTGTTCCACCAAAATCTGCTCTTCAAATCCATATACATCTTTGTGTTGCCCGGATGTATGGAGTATGGCGAGTTATGAGCCTCCTGCAGAATCAGCTCCCTTATCTCCGGGTCGCTGGGCACACACAAACGATCTCCATACCATAGGGTACCTTGCTCATCCTCGCGGAATTCCCTTGCTCGACCTTCCTTCATATTTTCCTTAACTTCATCTATCTCTTTGTCTCCCACTTGAGCCTTCCTGATTCTGTCCTGTAGCGTTGGTTGGACTTCCATTGTTGCCAAGTACCCTTCAGATACTACCTCCAGCCTAAGGTCCTTGAATTGCTTGCACAAATCCTCAGGCAATTCACCAACTGTCAATCCGTTGGCATAAACCTTCCGGCTCAGAGCATCAGCTACTACATTGGCCTTTCCTGGGTGGTATTGTAGATTCATATCATAGTCCTTGATAAGTTCCAACCATCTCCTTTGTCTCATATTCAATTCCTTCTGTGTAAATATGTACTTCAGGCTCTTGTGGTCGGTGTACACATCACAGTGTTTTCCCATTAAGTAGTGCCTCCATACCTTGAGCGCATGAACCACTGCCGCTAACTCCAAGTCGTGTGTGGGGTAATTCCGCTCATGGTGCTTGAGTTGTCGCGAGGCATATGACACCACTCTCCCATCTTGCATCAGCACACTCCCAAGTCCCTATCGAGAAGCATCACAGTACACTTGGAAATCCTTCTGAAGATCTGGTAAACACAGAACTGGGGCGGTCACTAGTCGACGCTTCAGTTCCTGAAAGCTGGCTTCACATACGTCTGACCATTCAAACTTCCTCTCCTTCTTCAGAAGTTCAGTCATCGGCTTAGCAATCTTGGAAAAGTTTTCAATGAACCTCCTGTAATATCCAGCAAGTCCCAAAAAGCTTCGAATCTCTCCCGCATTCTTGGGTGCTTTCCACTCAGTTACTACAGTCACCTTGCTTGGATCAACAGTGACTCCTTCTCCTGACACTACGTGTCCAAGAAACCCAACGGTGTTAAGCCAGAATTCACACTTGCTGAATTTGGCATACAGCTGGTGTTCCCTCAGTTTCTCCATAATCAGTCGCAGATGTTTCTCATGCTCGGCATCATCCTTGGAATATATCAGTATGTCATTAATAAACACCACCACGAACTTGTCCAAGTACTCCATAAATACCTTGTTCATCATGGTCATGAAGTATGCCGGGGCATTCGTTAGTCCAAAAGACATAACTGTATACTCATATAAACCGTACCTAGTGGTGAAGGCGGTTTTTGGTACGTCCTCCTCTCGGATCTTCAATTGGAAGTAGCCTGATCGCAGATCAATCTTGCTGAACACCTTCGCTCCTTCCAGTTGATCAAACAAATCATTTATGTTTGGCAGAGGGTACTTGTTCTTGATGGTTACTTCATTCAGCGAGCGATAGTCCACCACTAATCTCTTGGTGCTGTCTTTCTTCTCCACAAACAGAACAGGTGCACCCCATGACGACGAACTAGGCTGAATGAATCCCTTGTCCAACTGCTCTTTCAACTGCTTCTTCAATTCCTTCAGCTCATCCACATCCATCTTATATGGTCTCTTTGCTATCGGTCCTGTTCCCGGCATTAGGTCGATAAGAAACTCTACTTCCCTGTCAGGTGGCATACCTGGCAGCTCTTCCGGAAACACGTCAGGGTAATCCCTAATCACTGGCACAGTATCCATGCTAACCCCCTTAAGAGAATTCAACTTACACCTTCCTGGTCGTACAGCTGACTTGAATCTAATCCTCTTACCATCCGGGGTTTTGAGTGAAACAACTCGCTGTGCGCAATCTATGTGTCCCTCATGCATAGACATCCAATCCATACCCAGAATAACGTCTAACCCCTGTAAATCCAACACTACCAAATGTGCACTGAAGTTGTGTGTTCCAATCCTCACAGTTAAGTCGCGGCATCCCGTGCTAGCTATCATATCTCCTCCAGGTGAGCTTAGAAAGAATCAACTACTAAAACCGGATTCTACCCATGCATTATGATCAAACAACAACAAAACAATAGCAGACAATCTCAAGCAAGCATCACATCAACAGACAAGTGATCCAGCAACATCCCAGCGATTATCCTAGCAGTATATACCTACTGAAATAGTTTTACAAGAGTTGGCAATGGTTAACTAAACAGTAGATCAACTAAACAACAAAACAGCAATTCTGCCAGAACAGTCCAGCAGCGTTCGCGAATTTTTCCGCCTGACTTAAACTCGTCAGAAAATTTAGCTGATTTTTGCACATATAGTACAGAGAGTTTCGCATCAGCCCAATTTTTTTCAGATTTTTACGAGTTATCAAAAAAATATGAAAAATCGTACAGTACTGCTGTATCAGCAGAAAAACTGCAGCGAAAATAACACAGATAGTAACCAAACTTGCCATAACTCTTTCATAAAATTTTGCACAAATAAATCCTGGGATATTGGAGTACACAAATAAGCAACTAAACACTCTTAAACTAACACGAACTAAGCTTCACAACGATCGAGACTAATCTTAACGAATTTACCTAACGAGGACTAATTGGTGGACTTCTATCTACTTGTTGAAGAGGTTGCAGTAGGTCCTTGCTGTCATGCGTTGACGCTTTGGCTCGCGGTACAACCATGGCGGCGGAGTGTACACCTCTCCTGAATCATCACTTGAGATCTCAAACTCCACCTCTTTTGGATCCTCCTCTTCATCTTCACTCTCAGCTGCAACTGCAACAGCTTCATCTCCTCCACCATCATCGTCTCCATCATCATCATCCTCGTCCTCATCATCATCATCGTTCCCACTGTCATCATCATCCCCATTGTTGCCATCATCTCCATTGTCATCATCAGAGGGTGGATTCAGCTGTGCTTGGAGAGCGGCAATCTGGGCTGTCATAGCTTCAATAGTTTGATCCCTTTCCTGGACGTTCCCTTGCAACTGTTGTATGTTCTGGGTGTTCTCCTGCACAGTACCATGAAGATGAGCTATGGTTGCATCTCTGGCTATCAGGGTATTCTCCAGAACTCCCACAGCTTCATGCAGGGTGTCAATCTCCTATCCTTGGACCACCATACCATTGCTAGCAAAATCTGCAATCTCCTTTATCATCCTCACCTTCTCAGCTAGAGCTCCATTCTCCCTTTCCATGTCCTCTATGTGCCTCCGACGGGGCGGCATGTTGTTCCTGTCGCCCGGGGTATCCACAATGTTCCCATCTTCATCACGCCTCCCATAGTCACGGTAGGGTGAATCTGCTGGCAGTAGGTGTCGGACACTATGGCACTGGCGAGACAGGGCTTCATGTATGGCCAAGTTGATTCCAAGTCCCCAGTTGCAGTATGTCTTGGTGTAGATCAAGTGCACGGGGTTTGGCAAGGCAGCATCTCTGAATATGAAGGTAGTGATCTCCCATGCATCCTCTCCATATCCATAGGTGTACAACCTTCTTCCCTTGAACATGGGCAGTGGCAATCCCAATGACTGCGAGAGCTGAGCTAACTGCCTTGCAAAGGGCCTTGGTGAATCCATGGTGGCATACTCAGTCCTGACTTCTCCCATCTATTAAGTAAAAGAGGAAAGTGTGAGAATAGCATATGGTAAGAATTTACGAGGGTGAAAGGCATAAGATGTAAGACAGAGTTAATATAGGCTTTAGTAAATCTATGGCTTCCTAATCCAATTCTAGGTCACGATCCTACAGTCGACACACGGGCTCTGATACCATCCTGTAACACCCCGGTTCTGAAAAGACCATGGCCTCTATGTGACATGCCAATCCCTGGATCGGTTCATTGGCCCACAATAGAGTAAGATGAATAACATAGCAAAATAACCGTGTATCATAGATAACGAAGATCCAGAGTACCATTATTACAATAAAAGCTTAGCCCAAAGCTAGCTCAAATTATTCAGGTAGCAACATAAACAAGGTAAATCCTCCATTCTTCAAATTGCCCACAAGTGAACAAGTGCCGAGTGGAGTACCGTGGCCTATATCGATTACTCAGAATCGGAATAACCTGCAACATGAAACGTAGCAGCCCCGAAGGGTCAATACATGGAATATATGGCAAGTAGAGCTAGTAATGGAGACAATAGTACTAACATCTACATGCATATTTGGCAAGTGGAGTTGTGTCTGGCTTGCATTTGCAAATACCTTTGTCCTACTTTCATAAACAATTTTCGGTTTTCTTTGAAAAGATCCCAATTAAGTTAACCCAACAATATTAAATCAATTATGAAATTAGAATAAGCGAGAAACATGTCATAGGATCAATATCAAGCAACTCAGTTGTCCATAACCGGGGACACGGCTAATCGATTAGATTATACACCCTGCAGAGGTTAGTACACTTTACCCATGTGACTTGGCCAGCCCAGCTCGTACCATCACTCTCATTTTGGGTGATGATAGGGAGAAGTCTAAGATGAGACCGTTCGGGAAGTAGCTCCCCAATCCCGACGCGCACCGGTCCAACCTACCAAAATTCTACATCTCTGGATACGCGGGTTCGGGTCACCACAACCTACTAAGTCCAACCAACCGCCCATTCCATTATTGGCACATGGTTGTACACGTAAGCTACACAATAAAGAAGCCAATCAATTTCTCTCGATACCTGGGTGCCTTTCCGCAATGAAACCACCAAAAATTATCAATACCATCACACCCAGGAGATTCATTGATTAGGTTGTTTTAGTTTTTGCAAACCAACTCATTTAGAAACAGCTTTCAGTGATGTAACCCAGCCCTCGTTCAATACAGCATGGCTAAGCACATCTACCAACGGTGGTTCATCTACAAGGAAAGCCCTACCACATAATAGGTCATAGCATAGCGATAGTATCATCCTACACATGCATCTACAAAATACACGACAATGCATTGAAAATAGTAGGATGATATCATGAACAAAGTAGCATCTACTTGCCTTGGTTGTAGCGGTCGGAAGAACAATCCACACACGAGCAAGCGTTGCACTCGTCACAATCTACACGATACAATTGCAATCATAAACAAACAATCCACAAGCATATGCAACAAATATGATGCATGAAGGTATGCAAGGCAAGTGAATTGGTGCTACAGCTGCACCACATAATCCTATTCAATAATACTACCGATTGCATGCATGGAAAATAGTTTTAGCGCAAGGAAAACTATTACGCAAAAAGTAATGCTCAAAACTAGAGCCAGAACTCAAATAATTCACTACCGGTAGTATACTGTTTGTAAAATCTTGGGAAAATTCTACCGCATAGGCATCGCTGATTAGAAACAGTACCAACTGGAATTACTCAAAAGGAATTAAAAAACTCCCCGAGTAATTAAAACACTGCAGAAAGCCACTAGACAGTTTCTGCAGAAGTTTTCACTGTAAGCCTATCTTTTTAATTCACGATGAGATTCCCCTCGTTCCACTGAATCCAGGGACATATCATACGCGATTTTTGGAGCTATGGATCTTTTTCTACGAATTTATTACTCCGTAAAGGCCACTAACTAGTTTGATTAAACTGTACTAAACCTTGCTGCAAAAGCCTGAACCAAAGGTACAGCGAGATTCTACACGACTCACTGAATCTACACATATTTTATTTGCAATTTTTGGCCAAGCGGTTTAATTTCTACGAAATTTACAAGATTCTACCGAAATCTGCCAACTAAAAGGATTAACGAAATTAACCAGTCAACTGTGTCTGTTGACTGGTCAACGCGTCTGCTGACTGGGCGTCTGACTAGTCAACGCCTGAGTCTGACCGGTCAACAAATGATCTAAGCCGCTGATCTGAGATCTGACGGTGGCTGCAGGCTTACCGGGAACGAACGGCGAAACGGACGGCGGCGAGTCCCGGACGGTGCGGCGATCGATTCCAGCGAGAACGGTGACCTGCGCGAGAGGGGGACGGTCAGCGTACGGTTCAAGATAGTCTACGCGGTGCGCAAAACGGCGCGCGGGCGTGCGTGCACGGGCAAGCGTGCGCGTGTGTGTGCGCGCGTGTGTGTACGCGCGGCGGCGCAGCAGCGAGCGCGCAGGCGCGCAGCGGCGCGGCAGCAGCGCAAGCAGGCGGCGCGCGGCGCAGCAGCTGGCTTGGGGGCGCGCGCGCGGGGGTGGAGGCGCAGGCGGCGAGGCATGCGCGCGGCGGCGGGGTCGCTGCGGGCGGCGGCCGAGGCGGGGAGAGGGCGGCGCGGTGGCGGCGCCAGGAGGCGGCGGCGCGGCGCGAAGGCCGAGGCGGCGGGCGGCGGGAGGCGCGGGCGATGGCGGCGGGGTTGGCGCGGTTCCCGAGGGCGTGGCGCGGGTATCGAGGGCAGGGGGGTGCGGGTCGGCCGGGTGGGGTCCTTAAGTGGGCCCTCTCGCGGAAATCTAAACTCGGCGCGGAGTTGGTTTCGGACTCGGAAATCGGTCCAAAAGTTCGGACCGTTTTTCGACGATTCACTAAAACGGCCGCAACTTCTCCGTTCGAGATCCGAATCGAGTGATTCTTGCTCCTACGGTTTCGTGAAGTCGAGGGGAACAATCTAGGGTCAAGGTTTCAGCTAAACCACTAGGATACAAGGGTGGACAACGCAAGTCCTACTAAAGCCTCCCGCAGGAGCCTCGTAGTAAAATAGAATAGGGTTTTGGAAATAGCGTTTCGCCGATCCTTTTCACTCGACGGTTTTGCATGGAAAGGCATGATGCAATGATATGAATGATATGCAAGACCAAATCTAAAATTTGGGATGTGACAGAAGTTGGAGTGATGAGATTCTTGATAGCTTCCATGTCTTGATGCTCAAGTTGTCCATTGCCATGGACTTGGCTAAGTACTTAGATTTTTCCATCTGCAGAGGTTGTGCACTTTCCCCACCAGACTTGGTTTCCCAAGACAGGACCTTTCAGAAGCCTTTCCTTAGACCAAATGGACGCGCTCCAACCTATCATTCCCACTACCACCAACTGTCCAAATGGCTAAGTTCTAGCAACCTATGGTCCAGGCAGAGCCCATATTGCCAAGTGGCTGCACTATAAGCTTCTCAACACTTGGCCTCTAAAATCCCTTTGTTCCTGGGTGGCATACCACAAGTGAGATACACAAGGTAAACCATGTCCATGGGCCTTGTGTAACCACTCAACCAAAAACCACCAATCAAGTCCCTTTCCACCCAGGTGATTCATTGACTTAGTTGTTTTATTAAGAAAAACATAAGTCCAAAGACTTAGAAATATTTTCATCATAGCATGTATATACTTTACCAACCCTTGTTTGCTACTAGCTAGGCTAAGCATGGCATAGTAACTTAACTTAGGAATTTCCTAGCAATTATACAACTACTTAGGATTTCCCAACATGGCATTTGGCAAAATAGTAACACATGCAAGACTTAGCAAAAATATTTCTAATGCTTGTATGAAATATAGGGATGGAAATATTCATGAAGTACCACTTGCCTTGGTAGTGGGGAGAGTAGCACTCTTCACAATCACAATCACTAGCACCCAAGTCTACACAAAAATGGTAGCACAAAATTACACACAATTCATATACAAACATAAATATATGCATGCATGCAAAATGCTAAGTGATGATTTTTAAAACCCAACCAAGCAAGTGCATATTACTAAATCATAACCAAGTCAAAAACTTGCTAAAACAAGTTTATTTTACACCAAAACAATTTCCTAAACAATTTCTATACTCAAAATAGTCTTAAACAAGTTTCTGCATAAAAAGTCATTTTAACAGAAGCTAAACACTAAACACATTGCATAAACATAAAGGGCTTGTCTCCCTGATTCCAACGGTATAAAATTTGCAAAAATCTAACATGGGATTCAAAAGTTATAGCTATTTGAAATTTGGATCTAAATCTGATTCAAATCTATTTTTAAACTCAAACCCTAGCCACGCGTCTGTTTCCTATTGGCCCATACCGGTTCGGACGGATCGAGCTCTGCGAGCCGTAGGATCTAAGTCAGATCTGGTGGCTCAGATGCGCGCATACCTCTTCGCTTAAGTTCTAATTTCAGCCGTAGGATCTACATCTAACGTTCCTGAATGCCTTGACCAAAGATGAGCGGCGCTAGCGGCGGCGACTGGCGGCAGCGCGTCTGTCAGCGGCGGCGCTGGCGTTCTAGGTCACGCGGGAGTGAGGGAAGAAGCTTACCAGAACCGCAGCGGTGTGCTGAAGCTCAAGGTGGTGATGGCTTGGGAAGGGGCGCACGGGGTCGTCGGAGATTCCTCGCCGGAGTTCGCGAACGCGTTGGGTGCGGCTGCTGTCGACATTGGCGAGGTTCTGCGTCACGCTAAGTCAAAAGGAAGGCACCGTTAGATGCGCAAGACGATGGGGATCCTAATCGTATCAGACAGAGGGCAAGGGGCGGCTGGTACTTACGGGGAGAGGTCGCCGGAGTTCGTGCAGAGAGCGGCGGCGCTCGGTCAAAGTAGTTGTCGAAGCTACAGATCATGCGAGAACAAACGGAGCGTGTCAGTAGATGGGCAAGGAGTTGCTGAGCTTGAGAGCATGAGGCAGGGACAGAGGGGAACACAAAGCTCACCGGAATTCGGCGGCGCGGTCGTCGGAACAGCGGCGGCGTCGAGCGAGTTGTGGGCAGCCTGGTGGCGTGGAGGGGGAATTGGTTGAGGGGAAATGGTCGCGAGAGAGTGGGGATTATATAGACAGAGGCTCGACAAGAAATGCCCAGGGATTCAATGCCATTTACCTCGCGGAATCAAAGCAGCAACGGGCAGCGGCGGAGTTCGTGCGCGAGATTTTGGGGAATACGATGATGACGTGGACGGGGCCCGCTCGTCAGCGAAATAAGCAGAGAGGGAGTGGGGTCCAGGCGTCATTGACTGCGTGGGTGCGTCTGCGCGTGTGAGAGAGAGAGAGAGAGGGAGGCCGGGTGGGCTAGCTGGGCCGGTTCTGCTGCTGGGCTAGAATAGGAGCGCCTGGCCTTTTTCTTTTCTTTAATCCTTTTCTTTTTCCAGGATGAATTTCAGGAATGGTTTTCAAATGAATTCAAACTCTTTTTGAATTCAAATCTTTTTGGGATTTTTGCAGTGTGCAACAGTCTCAATTCTAGGCATAAAACCATGTGGTCACTTTGAAAAGGCTTGGTCATTATTGGAGAAACAAAATAACAGGGACTTTGCACTTGATTTGCAAATGTTTGAAAATGGTTTTTGAAACCATTTCCATTTTATAAAGTTTGGTTCAAATTGCACACTCAATCCATTCAACAAGGGAGACAAACAATCTTGGTTTAAAACATTCAAGCTTTCAAATGGGGATGGCCATTTGATTCAAGTTTGCTCACATAAAATGATAGCACTATGTGCTTCTGTTTTCATGAAATTAGTTTGAAATTGATCTCAAATCTATATGCATGCATGAATGATATGCAATCTTTGAAATCATGAATTTAGGGATGTTACAAGCTCGGGAGCTGCACGCGTCCTGCTTGACCTGCGAGGTTTGGTAGTACTCTCTTTTGGAGTTTCATGATCATTATCATTAGTTCCCTCTTCAACAGGTGGAGCCAACTCCGGAACAACTTCCGGCGCTGCGCTACTCGCCATACTTTGAAGAGAAGGTTCAGTAACCTCTTCGAGTTCTACCTTTCGACTACTCACACCTTTCGCGAGAAACTCTTTCTCTAGAAAGGATCCATTCTTGGCAACAAAAACCTTGCCCTCGGATCTGTGATAGAAGGAATACCCAATAGTTTCCTTAGGGTATCCAATGAAGACGCATTTTTCTGCTTTGGGTTCGAGTTTATCCGGTTGAAGTTTCTTCACATAAACATCGCATCCCCAAACTTTAAGAAAATACAGCTTAGGTTTGTTTCCAAACCACAATTCATATGGCGTCTTTTCAACGGATTTAGATGGTGCCCGATTTAAAGTGAATGCAGCAGTTTCTAGTGCATAACCCCAAAATGAAAACGGCAAGTCCGTCAGAGACATCATAGATCGAACCATATCTAATAAAGTACGATTACAACGTTCCGACACACCATTTCGCTGTGGTGTTCCGGCAGGCGTGAGTTGTGAAACAATTCCACACTCTTTCATGTGAGTGCTAAACTCGTAACTTAGATACTCACCTCCACGGTCGGACCGTAGAAATTTGATCTTTCTATTACGATGATTTTCCACTTCATTCTGAAATTCCTTGAACTTTTCAAAGGTTTCAGACTTGTGTTTCATCAAGTAGATATAACCGTATCTACTCAAATCATCCGTGAAAGTAACAAAATAACGATATCCACCTCGCGCCGACACACTCATTGGACCACATACATCAGAATGTATGATTTCTAATAAATCTGTCGCCCGTTCCATTGAACCGGAAAACGGCGTTCTAGTCATCTTGCCCATAAGGCATGGCTCACATGTATCAAATGATTCAAAATCAAGTGATTCCAAAATTCCATCCGAATGGAGCTTCTTCATGCGTTTAACGCCAATATGACCTAGACGGCAGTGCCACATATATGCGGATATATCATCATTAAGTTTAATCCTTTTAGCATCAACATTATGAATATGTGTAACATTATCATCGAGATCTAATAGAAATAAACCATTCATCATCGGTGCATGACCATAAAAGATTTCATTCATATAAATGGAACAACCATTGTTCTCGGATTTAAATGAATAACCACTTCTCATCAAAGACGATCCAGATACAATGTTCATGCTCAGTGCAGGCACCAGATAACAATTATTCAAGTTTATAACTAATCCTGATGGCAAGTGGAGAGGCAGCGTTCCGACGGCGATCACATCAACGCTTGATCCATTGCCGACACGCATCTTGACCTCACCCCTTGCTAGCGGTCGCTTGTTCCGCAGCCCCTGATTCGAGTTACAAATATTAGCAACTGAACCGGTATCAAATACCCAGGTGCTACTACGAGCACTAGTCAAGTACACATCAATAACATGTATATCATATATACCTTTGTTTGCCTTGCCGGTCTTCTTGTCTGCCATATACTTGGGGCAGTTGCGCTTCCAGTGGCCAGTCCCCTTACAATAGTAGCACTCGGTATCAGACTTAGGTCCAACTCGGGGTTTCTTTTCAGGCACGGCAACAGGCTTGCCATCCTTACTTCCCTTCCGTTTTCCCTTCTTGTCTTTCTTGAAACCAGTGTTCCTATTGATCATCAACACTTGATGTTCCTTTTTGATCTCCACTTCTGCAGTTTTAAGCATTGACAGAAGCTCGGGGAGAGACTTCTTCATGCCTTGCATATTATAGTTCATCACAAAGCTCTTATAGCTAGGTGGCAGAGACTGCAGAACACGATGGATGCCTAAGTCAATGGGAATCGATATTCCCAAGGACACAAGCTTATCGGCGTAACCCGACATCTTGAGTACATGCTCACTAATGGAGCTGTGATCTTCCATCATGCAGCTAAAGAACTTTTCTGAAGCGTTGTAGCTCTCTACAGCAGCATGTGTGTCGAAAATCATTTTCAAATCACCCATTGTATCAAATGCATTGCCATTTTCGAAATGCTTTCGAAGTTCCGGCTCTAGCCCATACAATATGCCGCAATGAACTAAGTTGTGGTCCTCCTGACGAGTCTGATAGACATTCTTTTCCTCGTCAGGGGCATCATCAAAAGGTGGGGGGCCTAACGGCGCTTCTAGCACATATTGCTTTTGTGCAGCAGAGAGGAGAATCCTCAAATTCATGGCCCATTCGATAAAGTTGCTACCGTTCGTTGCTAGTTTCTCTTTCTCCATGAACACATTGAAATTAAAAGCAGGTGGTGCCATCTACAACAGAATTTGTAAAGTTTAGACTAAGTGTATGATAGATTGAGTTCAACGAATCCATATTACGAATGAACTCCCACTCAAAAACGACATCCCTCGTGCCTTTTTGGTGATTACATGAACCAAATCCACTATACCAAGTCCGATCATCACGTGAGTCGGTATAGCTTCAAAGGCGAGCATCAAATGGGCATCATATCAACTATATGACTCATTCTTAACCTTTCGGTCTGTGTTCCGAGGCCATGTCTGTACATGCTAGGCTCGCCAAGTTAGAACCTTAGTATTCGCGTGTGTAACTGTTTTACACCCGAAATATGGTCGTGGATCCAAGAACACCCGATCATCACGTGATGTCTTGGAGCGACGAAGACATAATCGGTGCATACTAAAGGAAGAACACATTCTTATCTTGATATTTAAAAGAGGGATCATCTTATTATGCTAACAAAGCGCTAAACAAGCAATATAAGATGCTATCAAACATCACATGTTTATTAGTGAAATGATATGGTTCCCGCAGATGATCTCTATCATGTGCATCGTGGTATGATCACTATCATACCTATATGTGTAAATCCAAGGTCTATGGAGTTTACACGCTATGTGTGTTGTAAGAGTATCATCTCATACTTCTACTTACAACACTACCATATCATAACACTAGCCCAGCAACAATCTAAACTAGACGCCTCTAATTTATCCATTGCAAGTTTTACGTGGCTTAGGGCTTTCGAGATAGAACCGTTCTTACCTACGAACATGAACCACAACGAGGATAACCAAATTTTTGACAACTCGCTTGCAAAATAGATATTGACTATAGTAGGAGAGACAGACACCCGCTAGCTACTTATGCACACTAGTTGTATGTCAAGCGTGGAAAAGGTCTCATGTGCGAGGACATGTAAAGTTTGTCCGGGCCGCTTCATCCCACTATGCCACCAATATCCAAAATTACAACAAAGGAGCAACAACATGATCATCATCGCCCACATACTCATATGTGTACTACCCGTGTAAAGTATCTACGCATAGATCCGGCTCTGATACCACTGTAGGGTTCGCAGCATAGAAAACAAAAAATTTCCTACGATGTGAACTATGTACCAAGATCTATCTACTAGATACAAACAACGGGCGGATGTATATCCGTACAGAACATACCCTTGAAGACTGACAAAGCTTAACGAGTTCAACTCGTGGTTGATGTAGACGTTCTCTTGCCGATCTCAAGATCGAGAGGAAGTCCTAGCGCCGCAAATCAGCAGCGCATCCGTGCTCGCACACACGTTCGAGGCACCGAGCAACCTCCGCCTCCTCGCTCCAGCGATGCAGCGGAAGCACAACTCTTTCTTGCCGAATAGCCACCGGGAACATGTATCTCGCTAGTTCGAGACCATGGGGGATAAATTCTAGAGGGGGAGAGAGATCCTTCACGAGGAGGTGTGAGAGACAAGTGAGGAGGGGGCTCCTTTTATAGGAGGAGGGGGGCACCCAAGGGGGTGGCCGCCGGCCATGGGGCTGCCCCCTCCCCTCCTTCATTCATGTGGGTGGACACTCCACTCACAAAATGTCCTTTAAATTCCCTCCACTCAAAAGTCCACTCAAATTCCCATTAAATTTCCACCAAATTTAATGCAAACTCTCATTAAATAAAACTCTTTTATTTTATTCAGAATTTTTTCAATTAATTTAATGACAAACATTCACAAATAACCCCTTGCTAGAATTCCATTTCACATGCATAACCACTTTATGCAATTTCACCCGAAAACCTGTTTCGGTATCTAGTGAAATAAATTCCTGCGCTTGTTCATTATTTCGGCATGAAACTTTTGCTCCAATTGGATGCCGGTGTCTCTTAAGTGTGTCACCCTATGGTTCGTGAATAATGCGGACATGATCGAGACCCCTCTCGGATCAATAATCAGAACGGGATCTGGAGACCCATACTGACTCCCACACATTCAACGATGACTTTCTTGTGATCGTCGGAACCTTTTTACGCTAGTATCTTAATCCCTTTGTTTCACGATATATTACATGTCCGAGATTCGATCATCGGTATCTCCATACCTAGTTTGATCTCGTTACCGACATGCACTCTTTTCTCGTTCCCGTGATATAATATTCTAGTGATCAAATCACTTGCTTGCAAGCTAATCAATGTGATATCACCGAGAGGGCCCAGAGTATATCTATCCGTCATCGGGATGAACAAATTCCACTCTCGATCCATGAGCCTCAACATAACACTTTATTAGTTCTGAATCCATCTTTATAATCACCCTGTTACGGTGTGACGTTTGATGTTATCAAGAAACTCTTCTGGTGTTAGTGATTGACATGATGTCATGGTCTAAGGATTAGGATCACTTCGTAAGTTGTTATAGCAATATAAACTCAATGAATTTGATCGTAATGCTATACTTCGGATGAATGTTCATCACACCATTACACTAATGTTGTGATCCCGTTATTAACAACATCCAATGTCCATGATCAGGAAACCTTGATCATCTTGTTAATCAACGAGCTAGTTTATGAGAGAGGCATAACTAGGAACTTTCTGTTTGTTTATTAAACACACATGTATTAATGTTTCCGTATTAATACAATTATAGCATGTAAAATAAACATCTATCATATACTTGGAATACACATAATAAACACTTTATTATTGCTTCTCAGGGCATATTCCCTTCAACCGGCAATGCCAAAGTACATACATTGGTCTGAATAGGAGATAACTTGGAGCATAAAGGATCACCCCAAGATCATGCCAACACCAGGAGGTTATGCTCTTGTCTTAGATCCAACATTCATGGGCCTAGATATCAATGTGAAGTTCTCCAAGGTACTGATAGATGATGGCAGTAGCATTAACATCATGTATAGGGATACCATGCTCAAGTTAGGCATCACTATGAATATGATGGAGCCGACTAAGACAACTTTCCATGGAATTGTGCCGGGACTGTCCTATGAGCCAATTGGCAAGATCTGGGTTGATGTCTTATTCGGCAACAGAGAAAATTGTCGCACTGAAGCCATAGAGTTCGAGGTGGTTGATCTGGTCAGCTCATACCTGCCTTACTCGGCAGGCCGGCTATGGAAAAGTTTATGGACACTCCTCACATTGCTTACTTGAAGATGAAACTTCCAGGTCCATGCGGAATTATCACAGTTGAGGTAGATTACAAGAGATCTATCGCATGCGCCTCAGCCGGATTTTCGCTGGCCGAGTCACTGGTCATAGAACAAGAAAAGCATCAAATGATGGAGGTTGTAGCACTGGCCAAGGCAGCACAAATGTCTATGCCGGCACTCACTAACCCGCATGGCAGCATATCTTTCCAAGCTACCAAGGAAATAAAGAAAATACAGGTGGATGAGGCTTTCCCAGAGCGCACAATTACCATTGGTGCTGGGATAACTGACAAATAGGAAAGCGAGCTCACCAGCTTCCTCCATGAGAATCAGGATACCTTTGCATGGTCCACACAAGACCTGCAAGGAGTTCCGAGGGAGCTGGCTGAGCACTCTCTTCATGTAAGGCCAGATTCCAAGCCGGTGAAGCAACCCCTCCTCCGCTTCGCCAAAGATAGGAGGAAAGTGATAGCTGCTAAGATAGCCAGGCTCTTGGCTACCGGGTTTATCATGGAAGTACTGCACCCAGATTGGTTGTCGAACCCAGTCTTGGTCGAGAAGAAAAAATATGACCAGAACGTGGCAGTGGTGTGGCGCATGTGTATTGACTACACAAACCTCAATAAGGCGTGTCCAAAAGATCCATTTCCCCTGCCAAGGATTGATCAAGTCATAGACTCTACTGCCGGGTGTGAGTTGTTGTCATTCGTGGACGCGTATTCTGGTTTCCACTAGATACCACTGAATCCGAGTGATCAAATAAAGACAGCTTTTATCACCCCGTATGGGGCTTATTGCTATCGCACTATGCCGTTTGGATTGAGAAATGCGGGTTCACATATCAAAGATACAAGCAAAAATGCTTGCAAGATCAACTGGACAAAAATGTTCAAGTATACGTCGATGACATGGTGATAAAAACCAAATAAAGCCATACTCTAATTGATGACTTGCGTCAAACATTCACAAACTTAAGAATATTCTGGATGAAACTTAACCCAGAAAAATGCACATTTGGTGTCCCGGCTGGAAAATTACTCGGATTCCTCGTGTCCAGCCGAGGAATTGAGGCTAACCCGACAAATATCAGGGCCATCGAAAGAATGGAATTGCCAAAAACCCTCAAAGATGCTTGGCCTCGTTGAGTAGATTTATCAGTCGGCTAGGCGAAAAGGCCTTACCGCTATATCAACTGAAGAAGAAATCAGAAAAATTCACATGGACACAGCAAGCTTATAGAGCTTTCCATGAACTCAAAAAGATGTTGGCAACAACACCAATATTAGCGTCACCACTATCCAAAGAGCCAATGCTGCTCTATGTCGCCACAACCAACAGAGTTGTAAGTGCAGTGATAGTGGTAGAGCGCGAGGAAGAGGGCAAATCGGTCCAATGGCCAGTTTATTACTTGAGCAAAGTGCTCTCTGTATCAAAGAAAAATTACCCCCACTACCAAAAAATGACATATGGGGTGTACATGGCAGGAAAAAAGTTGAAGCATTATTTCCAAGAACACCCAATCCGGGTAATATGCGAGGCACCTATCTCGGATATATTGGGCAGCAAAGATGCCTGCGGCCAAGTGGCAAAATGGGCCATAGAGCTAGTGCCATACACTCCACAATATGACAGGCGAGATGCAATTAAATCTCAAGCCGTAGCTGATTTCTTCGTGGATTGGATGGAGATGCAATATGAGCCACCACTACCAGATCCAAATTATTGGAAGATGCACTTTGACGGATCCAAGACAAAAATGGGTCTGGGTGCCGGGATAGTACTCACTTCACCAAATAAGGATCATCTAAGGTATGTGCTGCAGATCCACTTCGCTGCATCCAATAATGTAGCCGAGTATGAAGCACTAGTCCATGGCATAAAAGTAGCCAAGGAAATTGGCATCAAGAGGATCATATGTTTTGGTGATTCGGACTTGGTTATCCAACAAGTATCTGGGCATTGGGACGCTTTAGATGCAAACATGGCATTATATCGTTTTCATGTGTAGCAAATTTCGGGATACTTTGACGGGTGTGAATTTCATCACATACCCAGAGCAGAGAACGAGGCAGCTGATGTACTATCCAAGTTAGGCTCATCTCGGAAGGAAATTCCATCAGGATTAGTGTTGGAACATCTTAAAAAACCATCGATCAAGTCCTCACCAGAGTCCGAGTCAATATTCATCCTGGTAAGCCAACAGTAAGGCGCGGTGCTCATGGACATTGACTCAGGGGCGGGTTCAAGCGACTCGGGGACTGACCCGCTCAACCCAGGGGTTGCCGAGTCACACTCGGGGACTCCCCAGGTTATGTCGGCTGAGCCAACGGAAATTGATGAAGAGACAGATTCGGCACCATTGATACCAGCCTGGGCGCAACCAATATTCAACTACCTGAAAGATGGAACTTTACTAGATGATGAGGTACTGGCAAGACAAACAGAAAGAAAAGAAAAAGCATACGCAGTAATCAACAAAGAGTTGTACAAAAGGAGTGTGACGAGTGTACTGTAGCGTTGCATAAGTCCAGAGAAAAGCCAAGAGATACTATTGAACATTCACCAAGGAGAGTGTGGGCACCATGCATCATCAAGAGCTTTGGTAGCCAAGGCATTTTGACATGGATTTTATTGGCCGAGTGCACTGGCAGAGGCGCATGACCTAGTAAGAAAATGCAACGGTTCCCAGCGCTACGCGTCAAAATCACACTTACTAGCATCCGAGTTGAAAACTATACCGATCACTTGGCCATTCACAGTATGGTGCCTGGAATATGGTAGGACCATTCAAACCAGCGAGAGGTGGCATGACTCACATACTCGTAATGGTTGACAAGTTCACCAAATGGATATAAGTGAAGCCCATCAAAAAATTGGATGAAAAAAATAGCTGTCACATTCTTAAAAGACATAATTTTGAGATACGGGTACCCGCACAGCGTGACAACAGATAATGGCACAAACTTTGCCGATGGAGCCTTCGCTTGCTTCTATGGGAAAACCGAATAAGACTTGACATAGCGTCATTCGCTCATCCAGAATCAAATGGACAAGTTAAACGAGCCAACGGCTTAGTTCTGTCCGGGATAAAACCCCGCCTAATGGAACCACTCCAGAGATCACCTGGTTTCTGGATCGAGGAACTACCCACATTGCTGTGGAGTTTAAGGACAACTCCGAATCGATCAACAGGCTATACGCCATTCTTCCTTGTGTATGGGGTAGAAGCAGTTTTGCCTGCCGACATAGAGTATGACTCGCCAAGAGTAAGACAATACTCGGAATCCTAGGTAAAAGAGGCCTAAGAATATGGAGTTGACTTACTCGAAGAAGCAAGAGAATTGGCATTGTCCAGATCTGCAATATACCAACAAAGTCTCAGACGCTATCATAGCCGGAAAGTTCAACCTCGTGTTTTCTGAGAAGGGGACATGGTGCTCAGACTAGTGCAACGCACATCTGGAATGCATAAACTATCACCCACGTGGGAAGGGCCATTCATTGTAAGCAAAGCATTGCACAATGACTCATATTATCTAATAGATGCTCGTGAAGCACAAAAGAACAAGGCGGACATATCGGGTGATGAGACCAAAATACCGTGGAATGTGGCATTGCTCTATCCTTTCTACACTTAGGAGAAGCAGTGTATGTATCACTCAAACTCTCATATGTCGGATGCTCATGCTGGCTATGTGCTGATAATAAAATGTTATGACTCGAAAAACTGACTCGGGGACTGCCCCTCATTTTTATTATTAAAAATTCCATGTCAGCTGGCATGGATACTTAAGACTTATCTCGGAAAAAGTAATGTTTACTCTGATAGAATAAACTCTTCGACTATGCTGTTGTCCAAAAACACGGCTTCATGACAAGCAAGAGGAAAAGATCAATGATGAGTAAACACAAACACCGGATAAGTAAAGGGAGAAACGCGAGTCGGCTCTGTTTATGTTTTTAACTAACCCACTGCAGGTTATATTGCTTTGTATGTCGAATGATCCTAGGTCAAGTGGTCTAAGTTTCATATACGCTAACTCAATCCTTAGAACTTTGAGACTCTAATGTCGAATGCCAAAAAAGGTGGACATGAGCCAAATTCAGGGAAAAGGAGAACGCCAAAATGACACTCAGGGACTTTCCCCTAGATGATTCACATTCAGAGCAGAATAAAAGTTTAAGCCTTATCAAAAGGCACACACCCAAAATAAGTGCACTATATGTTACATTTGCACCCGACATACCGGAAATCTCATCAAAGTTAAGTGTTTTTCATAACCATCTTAAGAAGCAGCTGGACTGGGAGGAGTGTTCTTGGGGCTGGAGCTGGGAGCATCGTCTGGAGCGTCTGCCGAGTCAGGTGCATCAGCGGCCGAATCGGCAGGATCATCTGACTTGGTGGCCTCGCTGTTAGCACCTTCTTCGTCAATCGTCTCGGCAAGAGGCCCGCCAAGGTTGAGGAAGCTGGGCCCATCGCACCACGCGTGCACCAGCGCATACTCCACCATGGCGTAGGCTTGCTCCTGACGCTTCTTGATGAGCTCAGGCTGATGGATCCACTTGCCTTTGGCTCTCATGTGTTGAAGAACATCAAGGTTGATGTCCTCGTACCACGAGAGTACAAAGGCAAGATCCTTGTCCGCAGCAGCTCGGCGGGCCGACTCACGCCACTGATCCAACCTGTCTTCAGTCTGAAGCAGTCTGGCAGCCAAAGGCTCTATGAGTGCTGGCACGTCCTCGTCCGGCCAGAGCATCCTGAACGCATGGATCACAAACTTAAGAAATTCAAAGCCGCATGATTTAAGGGTTGTTGCGTGTTCTGACAGCGCCGCAAAGTGCTCGTCGATGGTGACCTCGCCGTCAGCGGGAGCTCCAGATTCAGCTCGAACTTTCTTCATGGCCCTTATCGCGAACATCGCAGACTCGGAGAAGTTCTCTGGAAACGCAAGAGAACATTAGCAAAACAATAGAAAATAGGTAGAGAGTAAGGATACGAGTACAATAAAAAGGGTAAGAACTCACTAACGAGAAAAGAGTTGATGGCGCCAATCTTGCTTTGCCAAATCTTGGCCTTGGCCTGAAGACCATCCAGGTCCTAGTGCGCCGACTGAACCGCCAACTCGGCCTCTTTTAGCATATGGTTGGTCTTCTCGGCACTGGCAGCCTATTGGCCATCCTTCTTGGCAAGTTCCTCCCGCAATACCTTCACCTCGGACTGATGCTTCTGCTCCATGTCCGCCATTTGCTTCTTCAGCCGAGTCACCTCGTCTCGCTCCTTCTAGAGCTTGACCCGGTGCTTCTCTGCTTATTCGGAGCATGTGACTCGTCAGCAACAACAAAGCTATCTCAGATTCATTGAGATAAAAATGGAAAGGAAACGAGCATGAGAACTTACTTTCAGCTTCGCTGATCTGTGAGTGCAGCGCGTCAATGGTGGACTGGGCAGAAGCTGTGGAAAGAAAACGAGAGAAAATCAAGGAAATGAAACAATGAAGATGTGCCGAATAAGAAGCACGATGAATAAGAAAATTACCTTGGCCCTGAGTCTCGGCTTGCAGATTTTGATGAGCGAGCTCGATCTTGCGATACTCCCAGAGGAGAGCCTGGTGCACCTTGGTGTGCTTGTTGTGCGTGAGCTACATAAAAAAAGAGATAGTCAGAAGCTGTGCGATCAAGCTTATAGACGAATAAGAGTTGGGTTCTAACTTAGAGCTTACAGCCGACTAAGTTCCTTACTCGGCAGTAACCTCGGGGACTAGGGATCATGTATAATAAAAAGACACACCGTACGCGAAAGAGTAAGAAAGTTACATACCTCGTTCACTTCTTCTGCTCTGGCCATCAAGGCGATGGCTTGCCGAGTCATGTCCGAGACAGCCTTGGGGCCCAGCTTCATCTTTTTGCCAGCACCAGAGGTGACCTCTTGCTCGCCAGCCGCGTACTAGGCAATGGCGTAACGCTCCGCAGAACCAAGGTTGTTCCCGCTAAGCGTCTCAGTCAGGACTTGCCCTCTCTTCAGGGTAGTTCCCACTGTGGCATGGGTAGAAGCAACGCTAGTATGCAAAGCACCAGCCCTGGAAGCGCTGCCTGATCCGGCAGCTGCAGACTCGCCCAACTGACCCATCGAAGCGGGTGCCTTTGTTGTTGGTGTGGGCCAAATCTGTGGAGCGGTGCCAGGGGCGTGGACCGAGGTCAACTGCTTGGTCGAGGATGGCTTGAAGGATGTGGAGCGAGTGTGTCTTGGAGTGGCAGGCCGAGTCGAATATTTTGACAGAGGAGCAGAGAGAGCAGATCTAGAACTGGAAGAAATAGGAGCTGAATGAGCAGGCTCAACAACATTCTGTGGGGCAGAAACTGGATCGACAGGAACACTAGATACTGGAGAGCTAATGACAGGAGTTTCCTCGGCACCGATATTGCTGGCGCCAAGACCAAGGGTTTGTTTTGGTAAAACAACATGGGAGCTAGGCCGTGTCTCCTACGACGGGCGCGTCGCCGGGTCAGCCTCACTGTGAAACGCTTGAGTCTCGACAGTGGGGACAGTGGCCCGAATGGGGCTCTGCATGGCGGTGTCAGCACGAGGAGGAGAAGCAGGCCTCAATGGCGAAGAAGCCATGCTAGGTGCAACTTGGTTAGCGGACATGGCCGCGCTGAAAATAAAAACAAGAGATTATGAGAAGAAAACAAGCAGAGAACTGGAAAAGTAAATAAAAGGTAACGAACAACTAAAGTTACCCGGAAACGATCGGGGCGCGCGGGACGCGACGAGTGACCCGGCGCCCTGTAGTCTTGCGAGTCTCAAACAAAGTGGCAGCAGGAGGAACGACAGGATCGACTCAACGCTTCTTGGCGGGTTGAGTGCTGGAGGAGACCCCGCGCCGCTTAGTCGTCTTGGTGGCAGGGATCTTGCCGAATCCACCCACAGCGAGAGGGGGAACCTCATGTACCTGGCCAGCTGCATAAGTAAATGACGAGCTCATTCGGATAAGTCATAGAGTTAAGGTCGAGGGACAAGTACCTCCAAAAACTCATAGACCACATCATCGTCATCAGACCAATCTCGCAAGGGGTTTCGAGTAGAGGTCTTACCCGGAGCAGAGGCAGTAGCAGCGTGTGGGATTGGCATAAAGCACTCCAGGTCGAACTCCACATCGTCAGTGTCGGAGCGATCCTCATAGTAGTCCCCAGGAGGGACAGTACTGTCATCAACCTGGTGAATGAGATTCTGCGAAAGGCAAACAAAATAAAATCAATAAATAAGAGTGAACAAAAGGAAAGTTATGTCAACAGCAAAAGAATGACTCAGATGCTTACCCAGGGGACAGGCCTATCTCGGCTGAAAGGGGGCAGCTCCAGGACCAGTTTTCCGCCAAGGTCAGCTTAAATATCAAGCTCACCCGACGGGCCACGAAGTCGTTGGTGAGCTCCAACATGGAGTGCCTAGTGGGATCTCGCGGGCCGCTCATGAAGCACATCTTGTGGGTCCTGTCCTGGATGGGGCTGACCTGGCGTGCAGTGAAAGCACACATGAGATCCTCCTCGGAAAGGTGGAAGTTCTCATCCGACGAGAGCAGCCTCTCGAGTATCCCGTGAGTCTCGTTCACCGCGGAATTCTTGTCGCGCGTGTCAAGCTTCCAGAACTCCTTGCTGGGAACCTCCTCCTTGAAGGGGGGAAGCCGGATGTAGTCATTGGACCCGCTATTTTTGACATAGAAGAAAGTTTTATGCCATTTCTTGCAAGAATCTATGCCGGTGACCCGAGAAAAGATTGACTCTTTCCTGGGCGTGATACTAGCAGCACCGCACCTAGTGGGACTTTTCTTGGCGCGGGGAATGCCAGGATCGAGCATGACTTGCAGGCAGAAAGTATTTGGCCCAAAGAAGAACAGTGGGCCAAATGCTGAGATAGCCCTTGCAAGCAGAAATGAAACAAGACAGGGAACCAATCGCGTTGGCAGGAAGATGGTGAGTTTTCAGATGAAAGGTGGAGAGGAAAGAAACAAAGAAGTTGCTAATGGGCAAAGCAAAACCATGCTCGAAGTGCGAGAGGAAAACTACCCTCTCATTAGCCTCAGGCTTGGGAGCAATCTCACCTAGAGGGAGACGGCAATCAACCTCGAGCGGGATGCGCCTAGTGGAGCGCAGCCACTCAAGTTCCTCCGCGGAAACCTCCGGGCCCTCCCAGCCGCCGCGCTCACCGGTGGCGAGCTCCTGCTCCTCAGCCCCCTCGGCGGCGCCACGGGCGTCCATGATGTTGCTGTTGTCTGGCTCTTCCACGGTTGGAAGAGGCTTGGAGGAGCGAAGACCCGTAATGGAATAGAAGGAGGAAGAGAAGAATCGTTGGAAAGAAGCAGCGGAGGAGAAGAACCGCAAGGAGGCAGTAGGGATTTTGGAGGCGCAAGGAAGAAGAAGAAGAAGGTAATGGGGAAACTGAACGGGCGAGGGAAGTTAAATTCCCCTCACCCCTACTTAAGGGAGGTAAAAACCCCAAGCGTGGGATCCTCTTGCGCCCTGTGGCCATCCTGTGGCCGTGTATTCGGCCGAGTGAGCGTATCAGCGAACGCCATGTGTAGGCAATACACGGAAAATCCACTGCCACGTCACGCTGCGCAGGACACGAGGAGGAGAGTGATGGGACTGCCACAGTGATAGGGAGTTACTGCGCCATCGTCACTGTGCGGTCAGGATTTGGACCAAAATTTGAGGCAATTCATCATGATTACAAGCTGTCATTGACTAAGGCAAGCCAAAAATGACTCGGCGGCGCCCAAAATGACTCGGCAAGAGGCGAAAATGAGCCAGAAAGTCAAATATGAGACTCGAAAAGGGTCAAATAGACTCGGCAAAGTACGAGACTACGCCAAACAGTGCGCCCTAAGAAATAAATGATGATAGAAAGATAAGTTCCAAGCACATTAAAGGAACCTGGAGACGCCTAACAACAATAACTGCTAGGCCTCACCAGCTTCGGGGACTAATGTCGAGGAAATAACCCCCGGTAGGGTCATAAAGGGTAAAACACTGCCCAACTTGGCTTATGCTGAGTAAATGATAACTCTAGCCGGGTAAATAACGGCCGAGTAAGAAGATCATGGACGACAGACATAAGATTTATGCCGGCCCGTATAAGACAAGTTTGTTTACCTTGCAGGAAGCAACGATCCGAGTCTCACGAGGGAAGGCCGAGTTACAAAAGGATGCGTGGCATCTTTCCGAGTGAGGATCAGGGGGGACCATGGTAAAGCATAGTCAAAAGAGAAGGGCGACGCCGGGTGACACAAAAGGAGCCGGGTGACGCCTAAAGCAAGGGTTGACGTACAAAGCCATTGTGTGACGCCAAAAGAACTGGAGGCTACGTACGAGAAGACCGTTAGCTGTCTAGCTTTATGGACTGGGTCAGGGGCTCAAGGCTAGCCTGTGACCCGACCCCTACAGTAAGGACCAAGATCCAAACAGTAACCCTAGAACCCAAAGGGGTGTAACCTAGCTGGCCAACGCCTATATAAGGAGGGTCATAGCTAGGGTTTGAGGAGGTGAGACAGATAAGGAAACTAGTGCCCTTGGGCTATGCTCAAACAGCTCAAGAAGAACTTGTAAACTTCTTGGATCAATAAAAATCCTAAGTGTGGAGAGTTCATCTTGTTCTTCGTGCGCGGCTAGACCGTGCACTCCCTCCTCTGTTACCACAAGCGTCCATTTGGCCCCCAACTTAAGCCTACCCATGGCATCTGTTGTGACACCACCACTACACCTTTATTAGTTCCCCAACTCCACTAAACTTCATCCCTAGCCTGAAAGAAGGATTATCCATGTCCACTTCTAGGTTGAATGGCAGTATAGCCTTGCTCAACTTCCGCCTCTCTCCATCTTGAATGTTCAAAGCATTATATTCAAGTGCACCTTCATCTTCTCTTTCATCACAAATTTCCTTTTCATTGTGATCATTCACTGATTTTTCTTTGTTATCAGCAAATAAATCATCATCACCTGACTCAGCATTGTAGTCACTGTCAATGAAGTCACTGTCATGACTACTTGCATAATCACTATCAGCTGCAACTTCCACATTATCATCACCTGATTCACCAATATATTCAGAAGGTATCGTTTTTTTTCACTATCATAGAAGAGTTAGAACTGACATCATGTCCATGAGCTGCAATAGATGTAGTAGGTTTTGGATCAAGTGTTGGTGGATCTGATTTGGGAGCAAGTTTACGTACAGGAGCTGATGTAGATGGAGGAGGCCTTGGAGCATGAGCACTTAGGTTTGCTGGCCTAATAATTACATCACCTCTCAACCCCTTCAAAAAGTTTGTGTGATCAACATACATCACAAGGGTCTTCACAGTCTTTCTTGCATTGATCATTTGCCTTATACCCGCTTGATTCTCAGTTAAAACCAAACCATCATTTAAATACTTGTCTGGCATGCACCAATACACATGCACTCTCCCTTCTCTTCTATAACCCAATATCCTCAGAATATTATCAACCCAGCCCGGTGACCAAGTGTCAGTAGTGCAATTATCAAAACTATATGTCATGGCAGACACATACTGCAAATTTCCTCTTATCCCACAGAAGAAACCATTATGCACCACTTCTACTATGAACATACATGTATCTTCCCCTGGAACATCACTGCACAAGATAGCTCCATTATTAATGCTTTGACAAACAAAATTCAAGTGGCAACAGAGAGTACTAATGACAATAACTGAAACTACATAGATTGCACATGTTCAGTTTACTGAAAAAATAAGTGTTCAATATGACTGCACAATTTGATAAAAGTTTCAGACTTTTAATATATACCATCGAAAACTTGGTCAAGTACTGATAAATCATATATTTAATACTTATAGAACATAAAAACATGTGATTTTGTGCACACATACTCGTTCACTACAAAAGTTTAAGCACCAAAGCATAGTGAAGAACTGGCTATATTTGAACTGAACTGAAACTGCACATATTCAGGTAATATTCAGAACATAGACCCTCTTAAACGATCCAATGTAACTAATTACACTGCAGGCGCATGATTCCAGCCCTTAAAACTGGCTCAGATCGTTGCGATCATATGCAGGCTAGGAGCTCTACTGCAACCGTCCGTGCGAGAGGAGAAGTACGTGCGGGAGAAGCGAAAGACCATACCGTACGGCGACGGATCTTCGTCGTGCTCCCGGTAATGCATGGCGGCGGCAGGAACAGAATCCTAGGGCGTTGTCGACCTCGGTGATCTGCAGGACTCCAACTGCACGTAGCCACGGGGCCGTAATTATCGCGCTTACTCGTAACAGGTACGGCAAGGCGTAACAACGGGGATTCTTGTAACAACATGTCCCACACGCATAAGGACCTAAGGCATTAATTCTTGGACCTTTCCTGGATATGAGCGCAAAAAATAACTCCACCTAGACAGCAACATGGACATTTCAGACAATCGGGACTAAAACCGTTTAGCCTTTGCAAGTTGTGGGGTATGCGGTGTGCAGTTTGCAAGAAGTGGGACTAAAACGCAATCTAGACAGAAGTTGTGGTACCAATAGTGTTAATAGCTCGTTCTTTAATGGAACCAAATAGATCACAACAAACGTGCTCCTTGTGAGTCTCACTTCTAAACTCGTGACTCGGTCGCATCTCCCTCTTTGCATTGGTTTTTCAAAGATTGTTGACTAGTGCATCCACATCTCAGGATTCTGCTCTGAGCATGTTCTTTCTCCCTTGTTTTTTTTTAACCTTCATCTACCAGTTGGTAGCCAAGTAGTAAATGTGCGTTGGAGTCTTCCAATGCAAGATACTCTCATGGTCCGTCAAGACAAACCATTTCGGGATGTCGGGAGAAACAAACTCCAGTACCTCGTCATTTCTAGGACCAGGTCAAAGTGTTGTAATCCACATATCAATAAGCGTTGATTAGCTTACGTTCTATTCTACCTTGAAGTATCAAACTCCTTTATACTAAGAGGTCATGCTGAGTCCCGTGACTCTCTTAATGAAGTGATGCTCGCACACATTTTTACCCACCCTTCCTTTGAGCTATTCTCGCTCATGAATGTTGCACGTGTGTAATAATGTGTCTATCTAAGATTCTTAGCAATTCTTAAAGCTTTGAACTCTAAGGACATTTGTGTCATTCTTAGCGTGATTAGCTAACCCCATCACTATGCAAAGGATGATTGCGCTACCAAGTCCGCTATTCGGGTGCACTCTCTTCAGTCAAGGAGCTAGGCTTGTGCTGAAACTCTAAGATTATGTCTTCTTGCCTTACCAAGCAAGTTCTCTCTCGAGCTAAGTGACATATCGGTGGTTCGTGATATTCTAGAAGTCTACTAGAAGTATCGCCATGTTTCCACATGACCGTTTTGTCAAGTTCTTGAGTAAGCAAGTTCTCTGAACTGCTTATTTATCCAAGGATCCATGCTAGGTACCTGAAACTAGTTGGTTGAGCTAAACAACAACTTGGAGAGTTGTAAGACAAAAGTTCAATTAAACTTTGGTCCTCCTTTAAGGGATGTTTTGTTTTATTCGCGTTGAAGTAAGATAGTATGTCCTTTGTGTATATGTTATCTTCCCCTCCTTTGATTTGATTTGGGCAATCGTAAAATCAAACCTAGTACCAAGGACTATCCTAACGGTGTATCTACTCGTGATGTCCAACTTGAGTACATCTTCATGTCCTCTGGTCTGACTAGTATTTATGCCTAGTTCATATAACATATGAGTTCATAGTTTTGGAGTATCTTGATAAGTTGTTATTGAGCCCGTCGATGACATTCTTATCTTCTCCATGTTATATCAGATTTATATGGAATAGTTGGCACTTATGTTGGAAACTTTTGAGAACCATCTTCGTGTCATCTCGAAGTATGCGTTTTGGATGTTAGAAGTGACCTTCTCCGGTTCACGTGCAGTTGTTGAAAGATGTTGACATGGATTCGAGTAGAGTTATCTTTGTTTCCTCGGGAATCATTTCAAGCTAGTCAAGCATGTGCGAAGCATTCTCGATATGCTAGGTTGATACCTTCATATTTTGGGAAGTTCCTTGATGCACACCAAGCCGCTGAATGATTTTTCATGGAAGAGAAGAAGTTCTAAAAACCTCGATATCCTCTTAAATGTTTCTCAACGAGGATTCAGTTGTAATTGTTATAAACAATTCATGTAGGTGAAATTGTCTTATGATAATTTGCTAATACATGGGTTCTGCAGTTTAGCTCAACTTTTGGAGCTTGACACCAAAGTCCATGTCTTGAGAATCTAATAACCTTACCCTGGTGGTAAATGTTGCAAACTTTCTATTCGGACATGCTAAGTCTGAAGTATCTCTTCACCTAACAAAATCTAAATCTCAAGTAGATATGATGGTTGGTGTTCCTCAAAGTTTTGATGTAGGTCTCTTTGAAAATCCGTCAAGGTTGATATGGTGGTTGACACAATTAGCCGGAAGACCTATTGCCATATCCTCTTGAATCAGCAGTAACAACCACTCTTCATGAGACTTCTTCTATGACTTATTATAGGAGTTGTACTTATGGTTTCGTTTGTGCCCGAAGTCTAACCTTTACTTGGTGACTGATTAAAGGCTTGATAGTAGCCTGATATCGGTGTTTCAAACATCATGTTGGGGGGATGACCTCAGGTGGGGTCAAGATATGGTAAAAGGTAAAGACCACGGAGGTATTGACCAGGCCAAGGAATGATCCGGCCAAGGTATATAAGGGCTGGCCGAATAATGGCTGGGTTACCTAAGTTGAATATCACCAGCAAGACTCGACCGACATATAAGGTATGTCGGCATGGTGTCTGGGATGTTTGATGTTTGTAGGTACCGTCTTGGCCGAGTCAATAGGGATGAAGCCGAGTCACGGGTTGGCATGCTCAAGAAGAAGAGAATGGGCCCCAAGATCAACACTTTCCTATGTCTCTCTCTTAGGAATCCAAGGAGAGACAAGCACTAAGGACAAGAGCCAGAGGGACAGGGACAGTGCAAAAGGCCACGGAGGTGACAGTCCCTAACGTCAACAATCACATGTTGTGGACTCTGTGCCATTGCCATGCAGAGGAGGGCGACAGGGGAAAGGAGGCCACCGAGTTACTATTTTGGGAAGAGCATATCCAAGGAATATGCTGTCCACGTAATCCCTAATTGTAACCTGGCTACCCCTTTATAAGTGAGCCAGGTCCTCCAAGGAGAGGAGGATTCATTCTGTACAAGTGGAAATCCTTGAGTGAGGGGAGAGTAGAGATAGTTCATCTTTTTCCTCTCTCTGATACATCTCAAGGAGCAAGTTGTACACCATTGTAGATCTAAATACAAGATCTTGAGAGTGTTCTTCGTGTGTAGATCCACTACATTATCCCTACCTGGATACCAATAGTGCACATTGGCCCCATCTTCAGCCTACCCATGGCATCTGCCGTGACATCACCACGATAGTTAGTGCCCACCTTGGGGCCAGCAGCGGCGCTAGCTGGAGTCAAGATCCGGACGGGAAACTTCATCGCATCACGGGAGCGCATCGTCTTTGGGCAGGTCCAGCGATTCAACTCGCAGGACTATGTCAGCCACAACGTGCGCAACTTCGGCAAGCGCCCTCCTTCGTGCAACGGCGCCTTCGTCAACTTCGGCGCTCACAAGTTCTACGTCGGGGTCGACGTCTCATGCATGTATCTGCAGCGAGTCAGTATGGCAGGAGAGCCGCCCCTCTTCGTGGCTTGCGGTCAGCGTATCACTCGCCCCGCTAGATGCGTCGAGGTGATGATGACCGCACCAGGCGTTGGTCCCAACAAACCCTCGGTCGAGGAAGGGGATACCACCCCCGAAGCCGCTCGTTCGAGGTTCCCTCCGCTAAAGAAGCCGGAGAACATACTGTAGGAAGCCATAGAGAGTTCAACCACTCCCGTAGCTCCTATCGTAGATCCGTCTCAGGCACATGCTGAGTTGAAGAAGACCCTGCAGAAAGTACTACAGGGAGCCAAGAAGTTAGCAGCAGCTCAACAGTCCCTAAACATCACCTTGCGTGAGTATGCTAGGGCCAATAGGCCTTGATAAATGAAAGACCCTAATTTCCTCTCCATATACTAAGTTAGCCCAGTAAAATCTGAGCCAAGTATAAGCTAGTGATGTGAATATGGGAGTAAGAGCATCTCCAACAAGCGCACTAAAATTCGGTGCGCTATATGTCGCTGCGACCGCGCTATAAACGTTTGACACGCGCTGCGTTGAATTTCCCCCCGCCAGATGCTCTATTATGCAGCGCGTGCTCGGGCGCTAAAAAAGTTCCTCCGTCGGGCGCTCCATTATGCAGCGCGCAGCGCGGCGCAAACAACAATCACACACAAGTATGCATCAAATAAGATCAAACAAGCTTCATAAATTCACAAATAAAATGTACCATGCAAATACAACAAATTGTTCACAACAAGTACATCAAATTGTTCACACCAAATACAACAAGTTTACGGATCAACATACAACAATACAACATAGTTTTGAGACAATACAACATATAGTTTTCAAACAAATACAACAAGTATGCAACTATTATTGTCCATGCCAATTCCACCATTCTTCCATGAGATCTTTTTGGAGCTCATCATGTGTGTCGTTGGAGAGAATGGCATGGTACGAGGAAATGAACCGGGCAATCCTATGTGCGGACCTCCTCACTTGCACGGGAACCTCCATCAACTTGTAGTGGGTATGATCCACATCTTTCCCACGATCATCCTCTATAATCATGTTATGCATGATGACACAAGCGGTCATGATATACCGAAGGCACTCTTGGTCCCAAAATCTAGCCAGCCCCCTCAAAATGGCAAATTGATCTTGCAAAATCCCAAATACTTTATCTACATCTTTCCTAGCCATCGCTTGTGCATTGTGAAATTGGGTTTGCTTCTTACCTCGTGGTTGAATAACCCGCTTCACAAATGTTTGCCACCTTGGATATATGTCGTCGGCGAGGAAGTAGCCATAGTTGTATTTGTGGCCATTTGCTTCAAACTCCACCAATGGACCTTCCCGCATTGCAAGTCTTGTCATTAGTGGTGACCGTTGAAGAACATTGATGTCATTGCAAAGACCCGGGCATTCCAAAAAATGCATGTCATATTCAAGTCTCATGATCGGCGACCGCTTCAAGGACTATAGTGGCATCCTTCTTGTACCCTTTGAATTGTCCATGCCATGCCGCTGGACAATTCTTCCAACTCCAATGCATACAATCAATGGATCCAAGCATACCTGGAAATCCTCGGCGTTGAACTCCAGAAGTCTTGTCGTGTCTTGAGCATTGGGAGCTCTCAAGTATGTGGATCCGAAAACATTCACAATTGCCACGACAAAGCGCTTCACACACAAGATAGAAGTGCTCTCTCCCATGGACAAATGATCATCAATTAGATCCGCCGGTATACCATATGCCAACATACGCAAGGCGGTGATCACCTTCTGATATGTGCTATGACCAAGTTCTTCGACGACATTTCTCCTTTGCTCAAAGAACCGATCATACTTGGTCACCTCCGTTGCGATGTGCTTGAACAAGTCGATGCTCATCCGAAAATGCCGCCGAAAATAGCTTTCGGGAAATATCGGATTCTCGTTGAAATACGACCGCATCAACTTATCATGCCCTTCAATCCTTTCTCTCCACAACTTCTGTCTACCGAACACCGATCCACCTATTTTTGGCTTCTTGACGGCGTGGTATGCTAATAGTAAGGATATGTTCTCTTCTTCCTCTTGGTCGTACTCGTCATATGATGAATAGTATGATGAATTCTACAAACATACATATGAAATGACTTCACTACAACTAGCTAGTAGCAAAAAAAATCGACAAAATGATGGCGGCCGGCGGAGGCGCATACCTTGCGAGCAAATAGGCGAGCATCTTGGTTGCGCCATGTTGACAGTAGGCTCGAGGACGACGACATGGCGACGGCGGCATGGGTTATGGAGAGGAGAAGGCGCGGGCGAGGCAGGGAGAAGCACCGGCCTTGTGCCCGTCGGTGACGACGGCGCCCGGTCGGTACAACGTGGTGGAGCGGATGGTACTGCTGGCAGGAGGCGAGGGCGAGGCGGATCTACGGCGCAGCGGCGAGCAATAGCGGGGCCGGTGGCGGAATCGACCGGCGGCGACGGAATTTTGCGGCAGCGACGCGGTGGGAAAATGAGGGCGCGGGCGCGGGGGAAATTTTTAGCTATTGGGGTATTCACGCGTGTCCGCAGCGATGCCGCGCGCTGTAGCCGACGCGTCACATTTGGCACTCGGGATAGTGCAAAAAGCCGCACGCCCCAAAGTTTTTGCAGCGCCTGCTGGAGGGCCGATTCCGTCTTCACACGCTACAAATCGGCGGTTTATATAGCACGCGGCCTGTATAATGCACCTGTTGGAGATGCTCTAATAACGATAACTCATGTTATGCAGAGTGAAGACAGTGATGGCAACAACCATGAAATTGGGTTAATATTGGGATTATGGGAACTTTTATTACACCCTTACCGAAGTACATGTAGATGCAACATCTATCTCATTTAAGTACTCCCTCCGTCCCGGTTTAAAGAACACAATTTGTAACTGTCTGGGTCCTAGGTGTCCTTGGTCCATTAAATTTTATAGTGTGAAGAAGAACATGCCTGAGGAGAAAAAGAGCCAGCAAATCGTTCACATATGTGCATGCGCGTATTTTGTTCTTTTCACACAGGAGTAATTATAGAGATTAAATGCTTTTATGTCTAAATATTTTGAAATTGCATGATTTACAAATTGCGTACTTTAAACCGGGACGGAGGGAGTAATCGTTATTCACAGACCGATAGGTTTTTGCAAGTCGATGTTAAACAAAAAACTAAATTGTCTGCATGCCCTGATTTCCAGGTTTTCATATCTTCGTCTGTGATAGTTGGGGATGGTCTTTATAACCTCATCAAGATCATCTATTCCTCAAAAAAGAAGAAGATCATCTATGCTTCTATCAATGAAATAATGAATGCACGGTCAAAGCAAGGAAGAGTTCCCTTGCGGCAATATCAAGTGCAACTGTACCGATGGTCTTCCCACAGCTCAAGTGGTACCTTGTCCTCTCTGCCTGCGTTGTTGCTCCCCTGCTCGCTTTCTGCAACTCCTACGGCAATGGACTAACGGACTGGAATATTGCATCGACGTACGGGAAAATCGGCCTCTTCATTTTCGCCTCATGTGGGTTGGCCACGATGGAGGAGTCATCGCCGGGTTAGCAGCCTGTGGTGTCATGATGTCCGTCGTTTTCACCGCCGCTGATCTCATGCAGGACTTCAAGCCATGTTCCTGTCACGGCTTATTGGGACTGCCCTTGGCTAATGGCTGCGTCATTGCTCCTCTCACCTTCTGGGTTTACTGGACGGCTTTCGGCATTGGCGATCCTGATGGCGTGTTCAAAGCTCCGTACGCTGTCATATACCGCGAGATGTCGATTCTAGGTGTCGAGGGATTCTCGGCACTGCCTCAGCACTGCCTTGTGATCTGCTCTTTCTTCTTCACCGCGGCCATATATAGCGATCGACCCCCTGCAGGATGTCACTCCGAAAAGTGTGTCCAAATTCATCCCGCTTCCGATGGCCATGGCTATTCCCTTCTAGTAGTACGTCGGAGGCTCGGAGCCTACTTTGCCATCGACATGCTTGTCGGACGGTTATCCTGTTTGTCCGGGAGAGGAGGGTGAACCGCAAGATTGTCAGGATTTTGCTGCCGCGATTGCTTCTGGTTTGATTTGTGGCGATGGGATCTGGAGCGTCCCTTCAGCGGTCCTGTCCATTCTGAGGATTGACCCACCCATCTGCATGTACTTCAAGCCATCCCTTACTGGCTGAAGTCCTTCTTATTAGGATGAACAGGATGACGCCGTGTACATATTTTATTACTCTTCTAATTTAGGCTGCAGCATCTTTTCAGTGTTCAGATCGTGCTTCCTGCGTTGCTGAGTTTTCTGCTAGCTTCAACTTTGCGTTGTGGTGAATAAATGGAAATTTGTTTTTTTTTTGAGAGAGAATAAATGGAAATTTGTTGCGCAGGAGAGTAGCTGTTATATCTTGATCCAAATTCTATAAAGTATGGGCCAATTTTTTACGAACGGAGCAAGGTATGGATCGTTGAAGATCTAGGTTTCCACCTCTATATAAATTTTTTGTAAGTCGCCGGTTGGAATGAGTTGCATCTGTAAAATCTCTGACGTTTGTAAACACTTCCCGATATAGTGAAATTTCACTGGCTGGTGTCCGTGGTTTTTTTTCTCTTTGTTGGAGAGGATTTTCCACGTTAAATTTGTGTTCCCTTGCTGTGATTTTTTTTTTGTTTTTTGTTATTTTTTTTGGAGCAACCAGCAGGAGCACTGCATTTTCTATTAGAAGAAGGGAATTGGCCGGTTTAAAAGGGAAACCGGTCAAAACCCGAACAGACGTATATACACACGGGTCCGGTTATAAGGGGAACCAGACCAAAAAAAGACCCCAACGGCATAGTTCTAGGGAAAACCGGCAGAAACCACACGAGGCCACACTACCTAGCTCGACTAGGTCTGGAGCACCGTCGAACGACGCCAGCACAACGGCAACGACGAGTATAACGGAAAGCCTGGTCCACATCCCCGGAGAGGAAGTCAGAGCCGAAGGAACGGCTAGGCCTCACAAGCTTCATGGCGAGAGGCAAGCCGCAGAGAACTCGCAAGCGGCACTCGCACGCCGACAGGGCCCAAAGACGTCGACCCTCCCCGAAGCACCAGCAACCCCAGGCAAAGGCTCACATTACTCCAAAAAATGACGCCTTCAGGAAGGTCACGATATCCGAGAGGACGCCGCCGTCATCCAATCTGGCGAAGCCAGATTTGGGTTTTCACCCCGAAGTAATGGACGGAGGGGTGCCCGGGCTCCACGACAACGCCCCCAAGAGGGAAGCGGCGCCCACAGGCGTCGCCGATGTCGGCACCAACCAAAGTTGGGCAGGACTTTCGTCCGGAGACCCCTGCACCACCCCCAAAGGACCGCCACGAAGGCGACCCATGCCGCCCGGCGAAATGACCAGCGGAAGGAGAGACGGCACCCCCGCCCACACGCCCTTGCCCCGCCGCCCACACGGCCAGGACAGAACATCAACACCAACCTTGCCCGGAGCCGCTGCTCCGGCCTACACGCGTAGCAGAGGGAACAACCTCACGCCAACTCGCCACCGGCCAAGGGGCGCACCAAAACGCCCCGACCCCCGAAAGCGGCGCTACCGCGCCGCCGTCCATGCACCATGGCACACCTCCGCCATGGGAAAGCCAGCGAGGGCCACCAAGCCCCCGCCACACGCAGCAGCCCACCAAAGCCGCCAAGGCACCAACAGAAAAAGGCGAGCTCCACGAGACCACCACGCCGAGCCCCCCAGACCAGTCGTCCTCCACGCAACCGCCGCGCCGAGGCAAAGCCCAGGCTGCTGACCACCGCACATCCACCGCGTCCCCGGGGCCGCCGCCACGGCTTCCTCATCTCCGGCGAAAGGCGACGGAGAACGACAAGCCGGCCACCCCTGTCGGTTGTCCGTGGCCGAGGGTCACCGCCCCGGCCAAACCCCGCCCGAGCCCGCCGACTCGGCTTCCCGCACGCCGTCCGCAGCCGCAGCAGCCCCGTCGCGGCACCCTCCAGCCGAGGCAGAGCCGTGGCCCACCAAGCCCATCTGGGCCCTGGACGGGCCCGGCCTCGCCTTCACCTCCCGCAGCGCCGGCGGCAAGCGCCAGGCCCCGCCACGACGCAGAGACGCCGCCCACCACCGCCTCCCCTCGCCCGTCGAGCCCCGTCGTCGCCACGCCGATGTAGCTGCCGGGGTAGACGAAGAAGAAGCCGTCGGGGCGAGACGCGTACACCGCGGGATCCTCCCCCATCCACCTTTGGCAGCAGGGCCGCCACCACCACGGCCAGGCCGGCGGCAGCGGCGGAGGAGTGGAGGTCGTGGGGTGGGGGGCAGCGGCGGCGCGGGCTCATGCCCCCCGGGTCACCTATGGGGCGACGCGATGGTCGTTTATCTGTGTTTTTCCTGTTCTTGATTTCAACTTCTTGAAACTCATTTTTTGTTATTTACTTGTCGTAATTATAACGGTAGCTTATTCCGTTCGATCGGTGCTCAATAGATACACAAAACTGACGCCATAACCATCACCACAACGCCGGAGTGGTGCTTCGAGCTTGATGTCCTCTCAGTCCTACGTGATTGATTCTGTATCATAATTTGCACCACAAGAAAAACAAAAAATTATTTTTAAATGTTTGAGTAATTGAAGAAAAAATATCTTCGAAATGCAGTTTAAGAAATCTTTTGAATTTTTCTTAGATTCAATCCTATAAATTGAACAATCTATATCAATCTTTTAAATTATATAAAAAAGGTACTTCCTCCGATCCATATTACTTGTCATCGAAATGGATATATCTAGCACTAAAACATGTTTAGATATATCCATTTTAGTGACAAGTAATATAGATCGGAGGGAGTAAGAAACAACCATGAAGTCAATGCTCTCTAGCACTCAAATAAACTAACTTGATTCATCGGCTTATACGTGCACTCCCGCATGAGTGCATGACATGATTGGATGGATACGTTGAGAAAATGTGGCTAGGATATCATTGGGATTGAAACGGAGTCCAATTACACATTTTTTTATGGTATCGATTCCCGTTTTTCACATGTTGTATCATCAATCATAAGTCACAACGGTATGGCCAGGATAGCATTGGCATGAACACTTGCCACATCTAACATCATTGTAAAATAGCTAATACGACACCATAAATACCATTTTGCAATGACGATTACTTCCAACTATTTAGTGAGATCGTATATATGTGAATTATTATCCATCTAGCTGACTCTGTATAATGTTGAAAAACTTATAAAATAATGTTATCTACCCATCTTTAATGCAATATTATGAAGTTCACTTTTCCTTTCTGAAGTTTTGTCAAGTCCTTCTTCGTGCAAAAAAGAGATAGGCGTGAAGTCCTGAATGTTAGAGTATTATAGGGATATGGTTATTATGATAGTTTAGGATAGTTAGGACTTTAGCCTAAACTTGATTGTACTATATGATGATCCTATGTACATCTATATATACTCGCTCACGAGGCTTAATAATACATTTATCATATTCCGTCAATCCCTCTATATTGTTCTACATGGTATTAGACTAAACTGATTCCAAACCATAGCCGCCGGCGGCACGCTTCCGCCGCGCTGTCCCCAGAGAGGTCGATCTCCATTATCTCCGTCGGGGACTGCGCAACGCGTATGCAGGACTCGTCCGCTGATCCGTGATCGGTTGTCCTGTAAGTCTCTTTTTCCGGATCTTTTGATCAGTTTTCTTTTTTGGTTTACCGATCTTAGATCGGATTGAGTCGCCCATCGTCGTCGTCCACTCGCACCTCTACTCCGACCATCGGCATCGACGATCTACATCGGCATCGCACATGTGTGCCTGCTCTCTCTATTGTCATGCCTGCCTCGGCAGGCTGTCGTGCACCGTGGATGGCTGCTACGCCTTCCTTGGAAGGCTTCCGCGGTCGTCCTCCCTCGGATCGTCTTCGTCGTCATCGTCTGGTACTTCACCGACAACGCCGCCATCGACTCCGATCTACGCGTCATCCATGCCATGACGCATACGGCGCATTGTCGGTCTAATCGACCGATCTCGCGCCTACGGGTTGCCGCTACATCACCCCTTCGGGCCGCAGCGCCGCCGCCTTTGGTCCGTGCTACTAGCTTCCAACGCACCTTACTTGGCGTGTACGTCACTGGTGGTCTCCCAGCTGCTGCACCGATTTGCACCCTGCAGCTATGTCATCCCATCGGGTCGTAGCGTCGCTGCACACAGTCTATTTCGTCATCCCCATGCATCGACGTCATCGGTTTCCACCGCGTTATCTCCTACGGTGCGGATGTCTGCGCATGATCTTGGTCACACCGTTGGGTTCTTCTTCGCCTACATCGAGTACCGATGTCGTGTCTCTCTAGGCGTCCAGCATGACCACTCCGGGTCGCCGCTGGTTTCGCCTCCCTCTATGTCATCGTCCACTACAACTTTATCGTCAGCGTCATCGCCGCGTCCTCGACTAAACCACCTGCTCCTCTACTCCGACAACCATAGACAGCATCGACATCTCTCCCTTCGCCGCTCTGCGCCTCGCAACCGCTATGGAGGCCTCTTCTGCTAGTCTCTCTGACATGGCGACAAGTTTATGATGGTCCCTGCCCCTCGCACGCCTGGTACTGGCAACACCGGGAGTGCCTTCGTCCCCGATGCGTTCCCGAGTCTGGAAAGCTCGGATCGACTCCTCCTCTTCATCGGCTTTAACATGGTCTTCTTCGGCATTGCCCCCTTCCTCTATGACTGCTTCGACCGCGTCACCGACGAGTTCTTCTTTGCATACTCGGTTCTAGAAAAATCGTAGTGTGCGTTCGTCCCCGACGTGCGCCTAGTTCTGGCAAAACTATGGCCGCACCTCGTCCTCGACGGCTCGGACCGTATCGGTTTCGGCATCGACATCCTCGGCGACTATCTCGACGCGTCTCTGTCATCCTCCTCGCGCACTATGCGCATGCGGCTTCACGTGCAGCTACCTTGACACCGGCATCCCTGACCACGACATTGACCATGACGACCCCTCACACGGCTACCTCGACCTCGGCACCACCTCACGCTCTCGGCTCCCTCGATATCGGCACAAGGGCTACCACCTCACTTGAGCATCATGAGCTTCCTCTATAGTCCAAGCTATTGCAACGCGACACCGTTCATGATGTTCTCGCTCGAACTACGGGGGAATGTCAGCCTACTGGATTCTACTTCGGTATATCTCCAGTCTGACCATCCGCGACGTTCTAGTTGTTCACGACGCTACTGCTATGACTGCGGTCTACGGGGATGTTAGAGTAATATACGGACACGGTTGTTATGGTGGTTTAGGATAGTTAGGACTCTAGTCTAACTTGACGTATACTCCAAGATAATCTCCTGTACGTCTATATATACTCGACCATAAGGCTCAATAATACATCCATCATATTCCGTCAATCCCTCTGTATCGTTCTACGCTAAAGATGCAGATGCAGTTGGACTTCTAAAATAGGAGATACGAGGTATCAATAGTACAATGTTGTATCAAGCGGCTCTCAAACAACCCCATCATCTTCTCGTCTACCGGTGTCACCAATCATAAATTTTGAATACTGTCGTTTATTTGATATATTTCATGCACTAGATAATTAGATAGTACATAACACTCGTGTATGCTCGGTGCATGTCTACTTCATACGCCATGAAACGTGTAGTAGTTTCTTTCCAAAAAGTGAAAGCATGTAGTTGATTGTTCAGAGAGAAAAATGGCATTCTTCAGTTCTTCGAGGCTACAAAAATCAGCTTCCCCAATGAGTGTATCTCGTCTTACCACTAGTAGAGAATTGCTTATCAATGGAGCATTTTTTGCTACCAATGCCGCATAGGGGATGCGCCATTGGTGTTGCACCATTGGTAAGCCATTGACAGTGGGCCCACCCATGGCGCATCTTCGATATGCGTTATTGATGTTTTATCAGTGGAACGTATACCTAAATGCGCCACTGGCTGAATAAAAGATGCCCCACTGATGTTTCGTACATGTATACAGAATACATGGCTCTCAGGTATTTATACAGGTACATATGCAGGTATTTATATAAGTACATAGCAGTATAGAAACAGAGATAATAGTACAAATATAATTATACAACATCATATCAATTACACATTACAACAAGTTGATCATCATCTCATACATTACATATTACAAGAAGTTGATCATCATTATTAGCCAAGTCCTAAACTACTAAAGGACCGAGTAGAGTACAACCGCAATGGTGATGAGCAAGACCGAGAGCACAATCATCAAGGTCTTCATCCGGTTCCTGTCTCTCTGCTCTGGAAGGAGGTGGTTCCTCCACCTAGCTTTCGTCTGCTCTCTCGTCAGGTACCCTTTGTATCTGTTGTCGCTGAACTTGTTCACTTGTTTGTGACAATCCTCTCACTCGTCGTAGACTCCCGGGATCCTCCCTCTCCCTCTGTACACCACGTAGCATGACGGCATCTCTATACACAAGACATATAAGTACTATATCATGCAAAAGAAAGAATTAAAATGTTCACATGCATCTCCACAAAAAAGAAAGGATTCAAGCTAAGGCAAGCTATTAAGTTTCATACATATGGTAATAAGTAAACGAAGTGCAACAACGACTGTTTGAAGCTAAGGCAAGTTAAAGTTTATGACACACGAGATACACAAACCGGCTAAGCTAGCTAGCTAGAAACACTACATCATGAAGACTTTGTTTTACACGGCGTCGGTAACGGTTTGTAACCGTCTTTCGTTGTCCATGTCCTGCGGTCACCCTGCGCCATGAGCCGTGCTTCGATCTCGCGCTTAGTGAACGATTTTTTGTAGGATAAGGTCCCCCCTGTGATGACATCTTTTTGCACGACGGTCGCAATCTGAGTCTGGATGCGTAAGAAGTTGTCCTTAAGTTTATGAAAGATGCACCATTGGCGTGGATATATCAATGGCACATATGTGCAGATGCTCCATTGGCATTTGGTCCACAACCTTTCGGGGTGTCAGTCCCATATTATCAGTGGCGCATTTTTCTTGGTGTGCGCCATTGGTTAAACAAAATATCAGTGAAGCATCTTTTTAAATGCGCCACTGATACTTATCAGTGAAGCATATTCATAAAAATGCTTCACTGATAATAAATCTATCCATAAGATTTTCTCTAGTAGTATACGAGAGTAGTGTACGAGGGTACACTTAAACATTTGAAGATTACATCGCCAACAATTTTGCCATGGGGAATTGGAAGAATGTCAACATGATCGGCCACATGGTATTGGTTCGTGTCGTCGTCTGCCACTTAACTTCCGTCGATTTACCAAAAGAGGTCATCAAAGTGATCATTGCTCTTCTAGGTGTGTACTTCTGGGCTGGATGTGACAAGTTCACCAGAGGGAATGCAATGTAAATTAGGAGATGGTTTGCCGTCCAACCAAGCTAGGTGGCCTTGGTATTTTTCACCTTGAAGTGTTTGATTCTGCTCTAAGACAAATACGGCTATGGCTTGAATGGTCGGCGACACCATGACATAGATCAGGCTCGGGAACCCTAGCAATGACCATGGTCGCAAACTCTTGGTGGCAGCCACCGTTGTCACGGTGGGGAATGGTGAAAAGGCAAAATTTTGGACGTCATCTTGGTTGGCCGGTCTGCACTCGAAGGACATTCCCCCAAAGCTCTTTGAGGAGACAAAAAGGGAGAAAATTTATCTGTTCGGAAGGGCGCTTGAGAAAAATTTAACCAACCAACTTAACATACAACAAGGCTTTGACATTGGCCATATCAAACATTTTTTACCCTTCGGGAATTTATATCCGATGTCCACATATCCCACGAAGTTTCTGACAACATTCATTGGAAATTTAAAAATGATCACAAATATGTCGCCTCTCCGGCCTACAAAACGCAATTCAAAGGCATCATCTCAACCTCATCGCCTCGGTTTGGAGAACTTGAGCTCCTCCTCAATGTAAATCTTTTGATTGCTTGGTCGTGAAAAATAGGATTTGCACGGCGGACCACCTTCATTGGAGGGGATGGCGGAATTGTGGAAATTGGCTCAAGCAAGTTCAAGAGTATATTTTTGCATGAAGACCTAGAATTTGTCCTAGGCAAGTGTTTTAAAAACGTTGTATTTTTTTTTTGCGGGTAAAAACTTTGTCTTAACCAACGAAAATGTCAAGTCTTTTGCTTAATTAAAAACACTACAGTATATATATACAAACATTGTTATTGTTATTCGTACAATTCTATAATTGTGATTTCTAACGCCCTTTTCTCAACCAAACCAAACCTGGACGTATGCGGGTGCGGGACACACACAACCTATATCAAACAGAATGGGTCTGGAACAACTTCATGAGTCCGTAGGTGATCCCCATCGCCACTAATCCTCCCAGTGCCGCCCTCAACCCAGCCCGCCCCGCTGGAGCTCCGCCCTGCACCGCCCCAAGGCCGCCGAACACCGCCAGCGCCATGGTCGCCGTCGCCACGACCGCGACGACCCGCGCCCTGTAGCTCGACACGAACCACGCCGCCAGCAGCGGAATGGCCGCGCCAGCAGCGAACGACAGCGCCGAGGCCGCCGATGCGTGGCCTGGGTTCGGCAGCCCGGCCCGGTCCGCCGGGTGCGGGTACCCGCGGGCCTCCTCGACTCGCTTGAGCCCGGCCAGCTCCACGTCGAGCTGCGCATGGACCGACACGTACTCGCCGATGGCCATGCTGCACGCGCCGGCGACGAGGCCCGCCACGCCCGACAGGATCGCGGCACGCGGGTCGGCGGGTCGCGCCGCGCCGATGCCGAGCATGAGCGCGGACGTGGAGACGAGGCCGTCGCTGGCGCCGAGGACCGCGGCGCGCAGCCACTGGCCTTGCCGCGACGATGACGACAGATCGTCGTAGCTGGCTGCACCACCGGATTCCATGGACACCGGTACGGTGACCGGGTGACTGGGGTTTAGTACGACGAGCTTGGTCTCACCGTTGGTGGCCATATTTCCAGGGAGCAGATCGAGGCGTGCAACTGCCACACGCACAAAAAGCATAGGCGTGTGGAGAACACGAGACCGTATGTATATATCGAGGAGCTAGGCAGCAGAGCTGCGAGACGATTAGGGAGATAGAGAACGTAAACATCTATAATGATGCATGCCGTGACGACGTCCTGTTACGAAGAACACAAATTAAGATTGAAACAATACTAATGTTCATAAAAAATATATTCATTGTCTAGATATATAGTATGGTTTTACGCATGATTTATGGGCTTCTCATGGTCTTTTGCCAATTTATTACTCTCCAAATTTATGGGGGCTTGGTGGAAGCGATTATGACCTGTGAGGCACTCGCCATCCTTACGAGTCTGCAGTGGCGGGTCGTGCGTGATTGCCTAGGTAATTGTTTTGTAAACGCAGTTTAGGTCCCCGTCTAGGCGGCATTGGAGGCCACCCACCGAACCCTTAGCATCACCACCTTTAAGCTGATCTCCTGGCCACTGCCGCCGCCGACACCGGCGACGGTGGCGGCGCACATCTTTTCAGAGGGCAGAGGGGCCTAAGAAGGCACGCAACAGCGATGCGTCGGAACGGAGATTCATGGTGGCGGACGGGTGCGGTCGAAGGTTTGTGGAGGAGACAACTCGGTGATGACTGATGACGGCACTGGAGGAGGGCAGATCAGACGAGGTCAGTCCTCGTCAACGGCTAAGGTGCTATTTCCATGGCGGGCGACGACGACAGTGGGCCCGTCCTAGATCCGATCTGGGCCAGTGGATCGTGGCGGCAACTGCGTGCATGACCAGATGGGTTGCTTTCCGCGGAGGTGGTGGTGTGGATCCTTATTCTCATCTGCTGCCGGCGGGTGGCGTGGGGGCTTTGGACGGCAGTCTTAGGGTTTCTCTCGCACCTAGATGAAGGTCTGCTTAATGCTTGTCCTCGTTGATCAGGCCGGAGTGTCGAGTTTCATAAGGCTCTCCCAGCGAACTGCCGCATGATGTTTTTTTTTCTAGAAAAGGGGGTATGGTGTTAACCAGAATAAATAAGAGAATATTTTATAAATATTATATAAAAAGTGCAAAGAAAATTAATAATAGTAGTAGTAATAATAGTAATAATAATACTAACAAATGCAGTGTTTCCGCGTAATATTCTTTTTCTCCGAGCACATACCAAAGTTAAACTTTGTGGCATAAAAGGTGACTTGAAATTTCTAAATAATTCTGGATCCAAACTGAAAGGTGATTGCATCACAAATGGATTACAAGATATGTCCTCAAATCACATATATGTTCTGTGGTTTTTGCAAACATATAAAACATAAAAGGTATCACAGGTGCTCGATGACTGAAACACACATAGTTATCTTCGTTAAATTGAGAAAAAACAAGTCATTCAGTGTAATGATAAAACTACCATTCCCATTGACCAATACAGGTGTCAAAAACGACGTCTATTTTTAAGCAACAGTAAATCACTATCATCGTCCTATACAGCTACATTATCAATATATTGTTTCCACGGAATCAGCACCAAGCCGGAGGAAACTCCGATCCAGTTATGGACAAGGGCAGAGTAAGAACTTGGATTCTCTTCCCTCAAAGAAAGAAAAAGAACTTGGATCTCTCTTGTCTTGTTTCTTACACGCGTGGCTTATTAGCAGCCTGGCAGTACTACCACTAGCAATAATTTGAGCCATTGGTAAAACCGGGGTTGCCCTGGCGCTTCACAACATCTGCCATCTGGATTGTCCTGACATGCTTGCGACATTCCGATGATGCAAACACCGGTCACCGGTGTTGTAGCTCCTTGAGCAATCCTTGTTAAGCACAGAAAATAAAGCGGCTTCATCAGTTTTCAACAGGAGAAAAGGAAGCCAGGAAGGTATTCCATCTCACAAATCTTCAGCTGCCAATGGCCTTAGTCTAGCATGAAACAAAGATCAAAATCACAAACAGGTCACTGCCAACACACATAATACTTCGCCATCTTGAGTTCCCCTTCTACTACTCCTACTTAATTTAATATCCCACAGCACCCAAAGGTAACCAGCTAGGAAGATGTAACAACAAGCAGCCAGCAGTTGGCAACACCCACATCCACTTGCCATGGCAATCCACCACTACCGCTAGCACCGTCCGAAATGATAAAACCACCTGCTATACGCTAGGACCATCCGAAATGATAAATTCAGAGATTACAGCTAGGGTGGCAAGCGGCACCCGCATAATGACCCGCGAAAGCAAAATATAGGTAAATGGGGTCGTAGGAGCCAACAAAATTAGAGAAGGATTAGTGAAAAATCAGCGCCGCAACCCGCCCCGCTTGCCACCCAGTAACTGGGTTTCGAAATGTCTAATTCACACTCTTCACAAAGGCAAAAGAACATAATCCCACGTATGCCAAAGAGTTGTTCCACCAAAACATTTGCCCCATAAGCCATCTGCACACGCCACAACGTGTTCCCTCGGCTCAGAGGAACTTGCACGAGCAGCTTGAGTTTGTCATGTGCTTGAAGCACTTCTTGGCCAACCCCTCACCTGAAAAAGCAGCTTTCATTGCTGCAAAAATGCCAAAATGTTGAAAATAAACCAGCCTATTGATTATCCACTTTGCCCTCAATGGGCCTTTGTTTCTCACCAACCACAAGAAACAACAAATAGCAAAAATCCAAAATGCACGAATTAGACATCCACCATAGTTTCCCCAGACTACATGTAACAACTAACAACCACCACCATGAACCCACAAAATCATTACAAGGGCATCACAATAGAAATACATATCTCTTGCACACACACACACACACACACACACCCACACACACACCCACACGCACGCACGCACACGCACACACGCACACACACACACACACACACACACACACACACACATGCACACACACACGCACACACGCACACACACACAGAGATATCATCGTCCAAAGTTCCTTTTACATGAACAGGGTATGAAAATCAAATGCCCCCATCCGAATTTTATTAAAACAGACTTGCAAGCAGTTTCAGCCCAAATTCATTGTCCATAATTTAAACTATGCTGTTAGTAAAAATAGATACTAAGTAGTAACATATTAGTTTCAGCCTAGACATTGCCAATATATAGCAGTTAAAGGATTTAAAGCAGTTGATAGGCACATCGCTATACCTGGAATGTAGAAGTCTGTGTAGGGAAGCAATTTACCATGAGACCGAAAGGAGGAGTAACTCTGGTTGGGAGGGCGCCATCGTGTAGAATAGAATCGTCTCGAGGTCGATGGACCTCCGTTGGCATCCAGTTCTCTCGACCACACATGGATGCTGCTCACGATTGCAGAATGGAAACTCGTTGAGAAAAGATTACAAAAACGTCTTAATAGTTGGAAAGGCAAATTATTATCTCTCGGTGGAAGACTAATACTCATTAATTCGGTACTTACAAATATGGTACTGTATATGATCTCTTTCTTCCTGCTACCAAAAGGAGTCTTGAAGAAAACGGATTATTTCCGTTCAAGATTTTTTTGGCAAGGGGATAATGAGAAAAAGAAGTATAGATTAGCCAGGTGGAATGTTGTTTGTAGACCAAAGGAGTATGGAGGACTTGGTATCCATGACTTGAAGGTCAAAAATATCGCTTCGTTAGGCAAATGGCTTTTTAAGCTACTCACACAAGAGGGTATTTGGCAAACAATTTTATGGCGGAAATATGTTGGGTCAAAAGCTTTGGCCCAAGTGGTGTGGAAACCCGGAGACTCACACTTTTGGGCTGGGCTAATGGTTTCTAAGCAACATTTTTTCCGTTTTGGCACTTTTAATATTAAGGATGGATCGCAGATTAGGTTTTGGGAAGATACATGGCTAGGCCAAACCTCTCTCCGAGAACAGTACCCTGCTCTTTACTCAATTGTTAGACATAAAGGACATACACTTTCAGTTGTAATGGAGTCTACTCCTCCTAATGTTTCCTTTAGAAGAAGTTTGTTAGGACCTAGGTTAGCATCTTGGCAAAATCTCTTAGTAAGATTAGCCAATGTCCAGCTAACAGAGGGTACAGATGAGTTTAAATGGAATTTGTTGTCTAATGGTAATTTTACTGTTGATTCTTTGTATAGAGCACTGATCCAACATGATATCCCGGTAGATGATAATTGTAAAATTTGGAAGATGAGAATACCCCTTAAAACGAAGATTTTCCCCTGGTATCTTCGTAAAGGGGTTATTCTTACAAAAGATAATCTTGTTAAGAGGAATTGGCATGGAAGTACACAGTGTGTATTTTGTCATCACAATGAGACAATTCGGCATTTATTCTTTCAGTGTAAATTTGCTCGTGTTATATGGTCAATCATCCAAATAGCCTCGGGTTTGTCTCCCCCTAGGTCGGTCATCAATGTTTTTGGAAATTGGCTGAATGGGATTGCAGATAAATTTGGGACCTTATTTAGGGTGGGAGCACTTGCCATTATTTGGTCGCTTTGGCTATGTAGGAATGACAAGATTTTTAATAATAATATTTCTTCTACCTTACAGGTTATCTACAGAGCCACGTTCATCCTCAGGTCATGGACTGCTCTTCAGCGTATGGAGTTCCGCGACTTATTTGTGGAGGGATGTACGCGATTGGAGGACACGGCGAGGGATATCTTCTCCCAACATGGATGACAGCGTGAACTGCGAATAGAGTTATTTTAGTTGGACAATTGTTTCTTTTTAATCCGTTATAAATTTTGTACTATGTGTCGTGTGCGTGTGTGGTTGGCTGTGTGCATCCTAGTTATGCATAGGCCGGGTGTAAACATTGTGTGATGCAATAAAATGCCCTTTTTAAAAAAAACACATGGATGCTGGAGCCGGACGACTCGGTGAATTTCAGCACACCGGACTCCACCTTGATGACTGCAGCGGATGCCACGAAGTAACATACCGGTGGGACAATCACCGATACACGTGACTCACCTAGTCGGTACTCGAAGATGTACCGATGCCAGCAACTGAAGTACAGTACATCTCCCACAAGGACGCTGGGAATCGGAATGACATAGGTAGGCGTTGCGCTAATGAACAGAGGTGAGATCACCCCATGCGCCAGACTCAGATGAGTACACGCAAGCAGATGTCACAGTCTCCATGCGCGTGGTGGAGGTGAAGATGAAGACCACACGGAACGGCCCCCTTGGCAGTCGTCGTGGTCACAACCTTCTCTACAGGCGGTGCAGAGCACGACCACGTTGAGGCGGTTTATGGAGTGAACGCACGGTGTCCGAGGCATGGGCAGGCAGCGCTGCTCGTTCGTAGTTGGGTTTCAGATGACGAGTTCCATGGCTCCATGGCCTCTCTGTAAAAATGGTGGCAACAAGCGAGAGGAACACTCACAGGAAAGACTAGAAAGAAGCTGGACTCTAGTTTTTTTGGAGAGAGAACAGACGCTTTATTGATTAACCAACATCATTACAAAGAGTTCGCCGGATGCACTCCAGAACAGAATGAAAGATAAAACTAGATAAACTATCCTTGCAGGATCTAGCTAAAATATGCGTCGTCTCGTTTAGAGCACGCTTCACATGGTAGAAAGATGCCGAGGAGAAGCCAAGAACCAACCTTCTGATATCAGCAACCAAAACCCTCACAGGTGATCTATCCATCTTGGTAGACAATAGACGCTGCACCAGCTATAAACAGTCTGAGGCAAAGATCACTTTCTCGAAGCCCTCTTCCCGTGCCAAGACAACAACACGTCGGAGGGCTAAGGCCTCAGCATACTCAGGGTTTGCAAAGCTGTCAAGATGTTCCCTACAAGCCACTAGGAACTCTCCATGGTGATTCCGAGCAACCACTTCAGCCCCCATGCACTTCGACTATTCAAAAATAGACGCATCCGAGTTAACAAGGACTGTGTCCGGCGGCGGCGGTGTCCATTTAGGAGCCGTAGTACTGGACTCACACCTTTACGTAGACATAGGTTTAATCAAATGCGTTCTAATCAGATCAATGTAGGCTAAGATCTTCCCTCCTGTTTGGCTGAGGTTTGGTTGAACCTCGGAATTCCGAGACTCATTGCATGCCTCCCAAATGTGCCAAAAGCCCACAGACAGCGTTATAGCTTGGAGATCAGATGAGCGGGCCAAGAAGTCGAACAACCATGACTTGCATGAAGAGAAGCTCTTCCTGTGCAGATTAAGGTGGACGTGTTTTTTGACTTCCCGCCAAACTACCCGCGCAAACTGACAGAGCGGTAGGGAATGCTCAATGTCTTCCGAGCGCCCACAGAATGTGCAGCTACCATCTGCCGGAATCTGACGCCGGAGTAGCTGAACTCCACTGGGCAAGCAGTCATGCGCAAAGCGCCACAGGTGAATCTTCATCTTCCCGGGCACCTGGACTTTCCAGACCGCCTTCCATTCTTTCTCCCTTGCAGCCTGGTGAGAATTCAAGCCCCTACCTGTGCCGCTATGTTTTATGAAGAATTTGTTGGAGCGAGCAAAATTGTAGGCCGATCGAACAGAAAATACTCCATGTTCTGTAAAAGGCCAACGTGCAAAATCATGCCCCATATGGCAAGATATTGGCACCTTTAGAATTTGCCCCGCTGCAGCCTCACCAAAGAAAGCAGACACACTCTCATGGATCCTGTCCCAACTTCCTCATCGATCAGGCAACTGACAGTAGCAGATCCAGGGATAGGGGAGGTCGTGTTGAGCACACCCGGCTGGAAGTTTGGAACCCAACTATCCCCAAGGATCTTCATGGTCTTGCCATCACCAATACCCCAAGTGACACCCTGCTTAAGTAGATCACGGCCAAACAAGATGCTCCTCCAAGTGAAGGACGAGGATCGAGGTCCAGCAGCATTCCAAAAGTCCGTATCAGGGTAGTATCTGTCTTTAAGCACCCGAGCACACTAATGCGCTTAGATCACTGTAGAGCTTCGTTGGGAGACCCCAATAGGAAGGTATGATAAGCACAGCAGCAAGTCTTCCCTCAAAAAGAAACAAGGTTATCGAACCAGTAGGAGGAAGGAAACGACCCAAAGGTGTTGCTAGCAACTTGGAAACCTGCACAACATAAACTCAAGACTTTTCCCCAACGAACAGTGAGGTTGTCAATCTCACTGGTTTGCTGAAAACAAAGGATTAACTATATGGTGTGGAAGGTAATTGTGGTTTGCGGAAAATAAACAGTAACAGTGGAAGATGTATCAATGGTAAAGATTGGACCGGGGTCCATAGTTCACTAGAGGTGTTCTCCTTAAGATAAACAACATGGCATGCCCAGTAAACAAATTGCAGCAGGGCAATTGACAGGACAGAGCAAGGCATAACAATGCAATACTAGATATTCATGATCCTATGAGATTTGATTGGGCAATACAACAAGGTACATAGACCGCCATCCAACTGCATCTATGACTAGTAATCCACCTTCAGGTTATCATCCGAACCCCCTCCAGTATTAAGTTGCAAGCAACGGATAACTGCTTTAAGCAAAGTGTGTAAGGTAAACAATCCACTTGTTCCATGAACAAGAGATCGTTGTTTTCTCCCTAGTAGCAACAGCACATCTACAACCTTAGAGATTCCTGTCACTTCCCAAGATTAAATAGAGGCATGAACCCATTATCGAGCATAAATACTCCCTCTTGGGGTCACTAGCATCTACTTGGCCAAGATAGCTACTAGAAACAGAGACCATGCAAGATCACAAACAACACAAACATGATAGAATCAATAAGATGTAACCATTAACCAATCTGACATAGTAATCTCAATATCCATCGGATCCCCACAAACATTACATGCATGATTACAAATAGATGATCTTGATCATGAACGGAGCTCACAAGATCTAAACATGGTAGCACAAAGGAGGAGAAACAACCATCTAGCTACTACATGGACCCATAGTCCAAGGTGGAACTACTCACGCATCATACCGGAGGCTGGCTGGTGATGAAGAAGGCCTCTGGGATGATCTCCCCTCCGGCAGGGTGCCGGGAAGAGCTTCAGATCCCTCCCCCTGATCTAGGGACGATGGTGGCGGCAGCTACGGACTGTTTCGTGGAAGATTGATCGAGGTACTTAGGGTTTTGGTATCGGGGGCTTCTTATAGGTGAAGAGGCGAAGCAGGGGGCACCCGGGGTGGCCGCACCCCCCAGGCGCGGGCCAGGAGGTGTGGCCTGAAGGGTTTCGCAGCATAGTAAATCAAAATTTTCTACGGAAGCGAACAGAGGGAAAGCCAAGATCTAATCTAGGAGATGCAAACAACAAGAGAGATTGGATTAGATCTTCATACCCTTGAAGATTCGCACAGCGGAACGTTCGTCGGAACATGGGTGATGTAGTCGTACTCGCTTCTCCTCCTCGCGATCCGATCCGATCTAGCACCACAAGTGGCGGTGCCTCCGTGAGATGCACACGTGCAGCACCTCGACGTCTCCTCCTTCCTCGGACCAGCAAGTAGGGTGGAGAGATGGATTGGATCTACAACACGACGGCGTGGTGTATTTGGTGGAGAATTTCTGCAGCAGGGCTTCGCCTGCAAACAGTCGGGAGGGAGAGAGGAAGGCAGCAGGGCAACTAGGGCTTGGAGGAAGGTGTGTAGGGGGAGGGGGCGCACCAGCCCTCTATATATAGAGGGGGGGTGCGGCCAGCCCTTGCCTCTCCTCCAAGCCTATCTCTAGTTTAAACGATTTAAACTCTCCCTTATCTAGAAATTCTATCTCTAGTTTAAACGAGTTTAAACTTATCTAGAATCGGCTGGGCCCTATGGGGCCTTGTGCCCCTGGCCCAATGCGGCCAGGACACTCCCTCATAGGCCCATGCCCCCTCCCGGAAGGTGGGACCACGTTGGCCCCCTTCCGGAAGGTTCTAGAAGCTTCCGGTACAATACCGATTAATCCGGAACAATTCCGAACTCCAAAAACTGCACTGCCTTATATGAATCTTATTCTCCGGACCATTCTGGAACCTCTCGTGATATCCCGGATCCCATCCGAGACTCCGAACAAAAATTCATAAACCAATTATCCAATCTATCCTAGCGTCGAGACACGTTAAGTGTGTGACCCTGCGGGTTCGAGAATATGCAGACATGATCTTCTATCAATAATCAACAGCGGGGTCTGGGCACCCATATTGACTCCCACACATTCATCGATGATCATATCGGATGAACCACGATGCCAGGATTCAATCAATCCCATATATATATATTCCCTTCGTCTCGTGATATTTTACTTGCCCGAGATTCGATCGTCGGTATCGTCATACCTAGTTCAATCTCGTTCACAGTAAGTACTTTACTCGTTCCGTAATCCGATATCACTTTGTGATTAACTCCTTAACCATATGCTTGCAAGCGGTGTTGATATCGATTACCGAGTGGGCCCGAAGTATATCTCTCCGACCTGGGAGGGACAAATCCCATCTCGATACATACAACCCAACAGATACTTTCCGATCACCTGAGAGACACCTTTATGATCACCCTCTCATAGGATGACGTTTGATGACCTCAAAGCTTTCTTCCGATACCAGGGAGTTGCATTATCTCATGGTCTAAGGAATACAATATTTGACATAAGAAAAGCTTCGCAAAGACGAACACGATGACACGATCTAATTGCTTCGCTTAGTTTGGGTCTGTCCACCATATCATTCTCCAACGATATGATCTCATTATCAATTGACAACTCATGTCTATGGTTAGGAAACCTTAACCATCATTGATCAATGAGCTAGTCCATAGAGGCGTACTAGGGACACGGTGTTGTTCACAAACCACACAAGTATTAATGTTTCCGCTTAATACAATTCTAGCATGGAATATAAACTTTATCATGAACAAGAATTATAATAATAACATCTTTATTATTGCCTCTAGGGCATAATTCCAACAGTCTCCCACTTGCACTAGAGTCAATAATCTAGTTTACATTTGGCAACAATCTCACACCCATGGCACTAAGGTGCTGATCATGTTTTACACGTGGAAGAGGTTTAGTCAATGGATCTGCGACATTCAGATCTGTATGTACTTTGCTGATCTTCAGATCTCCATCTGCTATATAATCTCGAATTATATGAAACCTGCGGTTGATATGCTTGGTCTTTGGATGATATCTTGGTTCCTTAGCGAGTGCTATGGCGCCAGTGTTGTCACATAATATCTCCAGTGGGTCCAATGCACTTGGAACCACGCCAAGCTCAGTGATGAAGTTTCTGATCCAAACTCCTTCACTTGACGCTTCTGCAGCAGCCATGTATTCCGCTTCTACTGTAGATCCCGCGATCACGCTTTGCTTGCAGCTTCTCTAGCTCACAGCTCCTCCATTCAAAATATACATGTATCCTGTCTGAGATTTACAATCATCCTTGTCGGTGTCGAGACTAGCATCGACGTAACCTTTTACGACGAGCTGTTCATCACCCCCATAGACTAAGAACATTTCTTTAGTCCTATTTAGGTACCTTAGGATGTTCTTCACGGCTGTCCAGTGTTCCACTCCTGGATCACTTTGATATCTGCTCGTCAAACTAAGAGCATTGGACACATCCGGTCTAGTACACAGCATGGCATACATGATGGAACCTATGGCCGAGGCATAAGGCACTTTGCTCATAGCTTCCCTATCATTTACCGTAGCTGGACACTGAGCCTTGCTCAATATCTTCCCTGACAACATAGGCACTGAACCTTTCAATGCCTTATCCATTCTGAACCTTTTCAGAACTTTGTCTAGGTATGTACTCTGGCTTAAAGCTATCAGGCGTCTTTGTCTATCTCTATAGATCTTGATGCCCAATATATAAGCAGCTTCACCTAGGTCTTTCATTGAAAAACACTTGTTCAAATAACTCTTCACATCGTTAAGCATGTTGATGTCATTTCCAATAATCAATATGTCATCCACATATAGTACCAGAAATGTCACCGAGCTCCCACTCACTTTCTTGTAGATGCAAGCTTCGTAGCAATTTGGAACAAATCCAAAGCTCTTGATCACTTGATCAAAACGAAGGTTCCAACTCCGAGATGCTTGCTTCAGTCCATAAATGGAACGCTGAAGTTTGCATACTTTATCAGCATCCTTAGGATCGACAAAACCTTCGGGTTGCATCATATACAACTCTTCATCAATGTTGCCATTGAGGAAAGCAGTCTTGACATCCATTTGCCATATTTCATAATCATGAAATGCAGCAATTGCTAATAAAATCCGAATGGACTTAAACATCGCTACGGGAGAGAAAGTCTCATCGTAGTCAATACCTTGAACTTGTCGAAAACCTTTCGCAACAAGCCGTGCTTTATAGACGGTAACATTACCATCCGCGTCCGTTTTCTTCTTGAAGATCCATTTGCACTCAACGGCCTTTCGGTCGCTAGGAGGGTCCACCAAAGTCCATACTTGGTTTTCGCTCATGGATCCCAATTCGGATTTCATGGCTTCTAGCCATTTCTCAGAGTCTGGGCTCATCATCGCTTCCTCATAGTTCGTAGGTTCGCTGTCTTCTACTAACAAGACAGTCAAGACAGGGTTGCCGTACCACTCAGGAGGGGCACGCGACCTTGTCGACCTACGACGTTCAGTAGCAGCATCGTCCGAAGCTTCATGATCCTTGTCATTAGCTTCCTCTATTGTTGGCGCAGGCGGCACTGGAACAATTTCAGGTGCTGCGCTACTATCCAATTCAAGAGAAGGTTCAACAACCTCGTCTAGCTCTACTTTCCTCCCACTCACTTCTTTCGAGAGAAACTCCTTCTCAAGAAAGGAACCGTTCTTTGCGACAAACACTTTGCCTTCGGTTCTGTGATAGAAGGTATACCCAATAGTTTCCTTAGGGTATCCTATGAAGACGCATTTCTCCGCTTTGGGTTCGAGCTTGTCCGTCATCAACTTCTTGACGTAAGCTTCGCATCCCCAAACTTTAAGAAACGACAACTTAGGTTTAGCACCAAACCACAGTTCATACGGTGTCGTCTCAACGGATTTAGATGGAGCCCTATTTAAAGTGAATGCAGCGGTTTCTAATGCATAACCCCAAAATGATAACGGCAAAGCAGTAAGAGACATCATCGATCGGACCATATCTAATAGGGTTCGATTCCGGCGTTCAGACACACCATTGCGCTGTGGTGTTCCGTGTGGCGTGAGTTGTGAAACGATTCCACTTGCCTTGAGATGCGTGAGAAAATCATAACTCAAATATTCGCCCCCACGATCGGATCGTAGAAACTTAATCTTTCTGTTACGATGGTTCTCCACTTCATTCTGAAATTCTTTGAACTTTTTAAACGTTTCAGATTTATGTTTCATTAAATAGATATACCCATATCTACTTAAGTCATCGGTAAAAGTGAGAAAATAGCGATATCCACCGCGCGTCGAAACACTCATCGGTCCGCATACATCGGTATGTATGATTTCCAACAAGTCCGTTGCTCGCTCCATCATACCGGAGAACGGGGTTTTGATCATCTTGCCCATGAGGCATGGTTCGCATGTGTCAAATGATTCAAAATCAAGAGACTCCAAAAGTCCATCAGAATGGAGTTTCTTCATGCGCTTTACACCAATATGACCCAGACGACAGTGCCACAAATAAGTAGTATTATCACTATCTACTTTGCATCTCCTAGCCTCAATGTTATGGATGTGTGTTTCATCCCTTTCGAGATTTAGAAGAAATAAACCATTCACAAGAGGTGCATGACCATAAAAGATGTTACTCATATAAATAGAACAACCATTATTCTCCGATTTAAATGAATAACCATCTTGCAATAAACACGATCCAGAAATAATGTTCATGCTCAACGCAGGCACATAATAACATTTATTAAGGTTTAAAACTAATCCCGAAGGTAAAACTAAGGAGAGCGTGCCGACGGCCATCACATCAACTCTTGATCCGTTGCCAACGCGCATCGTCACCTCATCCCTCGCAAGCCGTCGTCTATTCCGTAGCTCCTGTTTCGAGTTACAAATATTAGCAACCGAACCAGTATCAAATACCCAGGCACTACAACGAGGGCTAGTAAGGAAAACATCAATAACATGTATATCAAATATACCTTTGATGGTGCCAGCCTTCTTGTCCGCTAAGTACTTCGGACAGTTGCGCTTCCAGTGACCCTTGTCCTTGCAATAGAAGCACTCAGTGTCCGGCTTAGGTCCAGACTTGAGCTTCTTCTCAGCAGGGGCAACGCGCTTGCCGCCGCTTTTCTTGAAGGGCTTCTTTGCACCTTTACCTTTCTTAAAGGAGGGCTTGTTGACCATCAACACATGATTATCCTTCTTGATGTCCACCTCCGCAGCCTTCAGCTTTGCGAAGAGCTCGGTGATCGTATCAGTGGAACCAATCTGATTATGAGTCACTACAAAACTTTTGTAGCTGGGAGGGAGTGATTGCAAAACCCTGTCAATCTTGAGCTCCTCTGGAATCTTGCAGTCCAGTTGCTCAAGGCGTTGAGTGTAGCCCGACATCTTAATGGCGTGCTCACTAACGGAACTCCCTTCCTCCATCTTGCAGTTAAAGAACTTCTCGGAGATCTCATATCTCTCAGAACGGGCCTGAGTCTGAAACATGGTTTTCAGCTCCTCGAGAATCTCAAAGGGCCCGGGATAGTTTTCAAAACGATTTTGAAGTTCCGGTTCCATAGCAAACAACATGGTGCTCTTAATCACACCATAATCATCTTTGCGCGACTGATAGACAGCTTTCTCATCAGCCGGCGCAGTTGCAGCAGGGGGGTCACCTAACGCTTTCCCAAGGACATAGTCCTTTTGTCCGCCAGACAGAATGATTCTTAGATTGCGGAACCAGTTGGTGAAGTTAGACCCATTGTTTCTAAGCTTTTCTTTCTCAGCAAAAACGTTGAAGTTGAAGTTGGACTTGGCCATGTGATCTACAGTATTTGCAAGTACAATTTAGACTATGTTCATGATAAATAGTTCAACTTAATCAAATTACTAGATGAACTCCCACTAAATTCAACATCCCTCAAGTTGTTTAGTGAACACGATCCAAATTCACCACACCTAATCCGATCATCACGAGAAGAGATGTGGTTTCAACGGTGGACAACGAAGTGTCGATCATATCATTCATATGACTCATGCTTAACCTTTCGGTTCTTGTGTTCCGAGGCCATGTCTGTACATGCTAGGCTCGTCAAGTTAGACCCAAGTATTTCCGCGTGTGCAAAACTGGCTTGCACCCGTTGTATGTGAGCGTAGAGTCTATAGCACCCGATCATCACGTGATGCTTGGACACGACGAACTTTCGCAACGGTGCATACTTGGGGAGAACACAGTTTTTATCTTGATCTTTAAGTGAGGAATCATCTTATAATGCTACCGTCGCAATCTAAGCATAATAAGATACATAAAAGGATAAACATCACATGCATATAACTTTATGTGACATGGTATAGCCAATCTTCGTGCAATGATCTCCATCTTGTGTGTTCCGGCATGATCTCCATCACTCCACCATGATTGCCTCCACCACGAATAGCAACTACAACTATTGCTAACTACTTAGCGATAAAGTAAAGCTATTACATGGCGTATAAGAAGTTGACTCGCAGGTCATACACAATTATAAAGACAACCATATGGCTCCTGCCGGTTGTGTACTCATCGACATGCAAGTCGTGAAACATTACAAAACATGATCATCGCATACAATATACACATCACATCTTGGGCCATACCATATCACAGAAAACACTCCCTACAAAAACAAGTTAGACGCCTCTACTTTGTTGTTGCATGTTTTACGTGGCTCATGGGAGTAGATGCTAAGAACGATTCTTACTTACGGAAAGCCACAACGGTGATATTATGGTTGCCAAACTCCGGTGTTAATCCCATGACAACTATAGTGAGAGAAACTGACATCCACCAGCCGCATGTGTGGAACAAGCCACACGTCAAGTGCGGAGCCGGTCTCGCGAACGATGTCGCGTAAGGTTGGCCTGGACCGCTTCAATCTCACTATCCCGCGTCATAAGAAGAACACAAACAAGAGGCTTGCAACAGAAAACATCAACGCCCCCAACAACCATGTTGCGTTCTACTCGTGAATCACATCTACGCATAGATCTAGCTCTGATACCACTGAAGGGTTTCGCAGCATAGTAAATCAAAATTTTCTACGGAAGCGAACAGAGGGAAAGCCAAGATCTAATCTAGGAGATGCAAACAACGAGAGAGATTGGATTAGATCTTCATACCCTTGAAGATTCGCACAGCGGAACGTTCGTCGGAACATGGGTGATGTAGTCGTACTCGCTTCTCCTCCTCGCGATCCGATCCGATCTAGCACCACAAGTGGCGGTGCCTCTGTGAGATGCACACGTGCAGCACCTCGACGTCTCCTCCTTCCTCGGACCAGCAAGTAGGGTGGAGAGATGGATTGGATCTACAACACGACGGCGTGGTGTATTTGGTGGAGAATTTCTGCAGCAGGGCTTCGCCTGCAAACAGTCGGGAGGGAGAGAGGAAGGCAGCAGGGCAACTAGGGCTTGGAGGAAGGTGTGTAGGGGGAGGGGGCGCACTAGCCCTCTATATATAGAGGGGGGTGCGGCCAGTCCTTGCCTCTCCTCCAAGCCTATCTCTAGTTTAAACGATTTAAACTCTCCCTTATCTAGAAATTCTATCTCTAGTTTAAACGAGTTTAAACTTATCTAGAATCGGCTGGGCCCTATGGGGCCTTGTGCCCCTGGCCCAATGCGGCCAGGACACTCCCTCATAGGCCCATGCCCCCTCCCGGAAGGTGGGACCACGTTGGCCCCCTTCCGGAAGGTTCTAGAAGCTTCCGGTACAATACCGATTAATCCGGAACAATTCCGAACTCCAAAAACTGCACTGCCTTATATGAATCTTATTCTCCGGACCATTCCGGAACCTCTCGTGATATCCCGGATCCCATCCGAGACTCCGAACAAAAATTCATAAACCAATTATCCAATCTATCCTAGCGTCGAGACACGTTAAGTGTGTGACCCTGCGGGTTCGAGAATATGCAGACATGATCTTCTATCAATAATCAACAGCGGGGTCTGGGCACCCATATTGACTCCCACACATTCATCGATGATCATATCGGATGAACCACGATGCCAGGATTCAATCAATACCATATATATATATATATTCCCTTCGTCTCGCGATATTTTACTTGCCCGAGATTCGATCGTCGGTATCGTCATACCTAGTTCAATCTCGTTCACAGCAAGTACTTTACTCGTTCCGTAATCCGATATCACTTTGTGATTAACTCCTTAACCATATGCTTGCAAGCGGTGTTGATATCGATTACCGAGTGGGCCCGAAGTATATCTCTCCGACCTGGGAGGGACAAATCCCATCTCGATACATACAACCCAACAGATACTTTCCGATCACCTGAGAGACACCTTTATGATCACCCTCTCATAGGATGAAGTTTGATGACCTCAAAGCTTTCTTCCGATACCAGGGAGTTGCATTATCTCATGGTCTAAGGAATACAATATTTGACATAAGAAAAGCTTCGCAAAGACGAACACGATGACACGATCTAATTGCTTCGCTTAGTTTGGGTCTGTCCACCATATCATTCTCCAACATATGATCTCATTATCAATTGACAACTCATGTCTATGGTTAGGAAACCTTAACCATCATTGATCAATGAGCTAGTCCATAGAGGCGTACTAGGGACACGGTGTTGTTCACAAACCACACAAGTATTAATGTTTCCGCTTAATACAATTCTAGCATGGAATATAAACTTTATCATGAACAAGAATTATAATAATAACATCTTTATTATTGCCTCTAGGGCATAATTCCAACATGGCCCCCTGGTGGCTCGCATCCATCTCGTATTCTGGCTTCGTGTTCCCCATGGTAAAATATTGACTTTGGCTTTTGTCCCGTCCAATTCCGAGAATATTGATTTTCTATCTTTTCTGGAACCAAAAACAGAAGAAAACAGGCAACTGGTACTTTGGCATATTGTTAATAGGTTAGTCCTAGAAAACATATAAAAAATACCTCAAAGTGTAGACAAAGCAAAGCAAAGTAGATACTAAACAAGCATGGAACATCAAAAATTATAGATACGTTTACGACGTATCAAGCATCCCTAAGCTTTACTCCTGCTCGCCCTCGAGTAGGTAAGTGATAAAAATAATAATTTTTTAGGTGACACGCACCATCAAAATCAAGATCAAACCATTTGCAAGCATTGAAAGCTGGGATCAAAGTACTCTAATCATGAGCATGAAAGATGTAGTTCTAACAATAAGACAAAGTAACTATGCATGCAACATGAAAGGTTACAAACAAAGATCATGAATAACAATGCATTGAAAGACGTTTGTTTGTTTAACATATAGAAAACATAGCATAGTGGCATTCAGCTTGTCCCTCATGGAGTAGCAATAAATGCATAGGACACCTTCAAAGTTCATAAGAGTGACTAGATACAAATAGTTCATGAGAAAGTAATATCAACAATATGAATCAATCAATAAGTTTTGGGACAATGCACATAGAACTAAGAATGGCAACTATGCTCTCTTAATTGGTGCCTAAGGATAGAAGGTGGAGACTCAATATAATGGTGGAAGAAAGACCCTTCATAAAAGGCAAGCAGGGATTTCAAGTCTCATAAAGAGCTTCCAAAAATTATGGTACTTGTTACCTTTCAGCTCTCATTGTCCCTATCATAAGCATCTTGAAGTGATTAAGGTTAAAGTGAACAAACTATGGAGTATATGCTTGACAAAGTATAAGTTGGCAATCTCATGTCTCTTGAATACGAGGGTCGCTCCTCATGCTACTCAAGTTTAGTTACCGGTAAGTTCTTGTCATAGTAAGTACATGTGTATCATAGAGAACCGCCAATGGGGTACCCCTTGCACATGATACAGGAGCTATCCCATAATCAAAATGACAAGGCAAGCAGACAATGAGCATCTCAGCAATCTTCTTATTTACCATGGAAAAATGGTGCTTTGTTCTCTCTTTCCTCTTTTCTACTCTTTTTTTCCTTTTTCTCAATCTCTTTTTTTCTATCTCTTTTTTATAAGAAGAATGCTTCATAGATTTCTCACTATGGTGATGCTGCAAGTTTCCACCATGATTAGGCATGGCTTAGGCTAGCGGCCCAGGCGTTTCTCTAACACATATACATAACTCCATGGACTTACAAGTTCCCCTTTCATTTCACACCGACGACATCCATAAACAAAAGAGCATGATATCAACTGGGTACAATGTACAAGTGCAATGTTAAAAGCGTTCCCCATGACAGCATGGTTCTACGAATTCCAACGTATAAGTGCAAGCATATACAACATAGATGACATAATGGTTTAAGTTTATTAGGAACAAGAAAAATAAAGTGTGCCATCAAGTTTGTGAGAGCTTTAATCACTAAGTTTTCACATAACAAAGTGACGTTTTAATTGGAAGGTAGATAAGACAAGAATATAGTTGGAATAGTGTAACACACCATTCATAGGAATTTATAGTGGACACTTTGGAATAACTTGGTTTCTTGGGAGTTGGATGCATGAGTAGATCTTACTCATACAAGTGGAGGCTAGCAAAAGATTGGGAGCGACCAACTAAGAGAGCAATAATGGCCATAATCATACAGAGCGACAAAATATTACTAATCAAAGCATAAAGTGGTACCACAAGTCAAAAACTAAATGATCATAGAGGCTATGGTGACTGGTTCATAGTCATAACATGGTGTGAGCATGTGCCAAGTCAACCCAAACAAAGCATCAAAGGAGAAAATCACAATACTATGCTTTTGTATGCTAAAATAACCCATGATTCTTTTAAGACACATTAAGCAATCCTAATTGTTTGGAACAAGTCATGCTACAACAATATTCACTAATAATAAGGTCAAAACAACATCTAGCATGACAAGATAAAGTCTAAGTCATAGTCAAAGCAAGCTCCTCTTGTACTACTAAAGCAAGAACTTTCTACTCCTCTCCAACACCAATCAACTTATTTGAAACAACACAGCGAGAACAGGGATCCAAACTACTTTATTCAAGCAAACTAAGCAAACAAAAACTAAGACGCTCCAAGAACAACACAACAGTGCATGAAATAATAAAAACAAAGTGTCTAGAAAGACATTAGATTTTTATTGATAAATAAGGGGATGCCTTGGGCATCCCCAAATTTTGACGCTTGTACCTCTTGAATATTTCTTGGGATGACATGGTGTGGCATCCCCAAGCTTGAGCTTTTTTCCATTCTTCATCTCATTACATCATTCTTCCTCTACACCTGCAAATTTTCCTTCATACAAAACTTTACACAATCTTCATTAGCAACATTAGTGCATTCAAAAGATAATAGACCTTTAGGGTTTAGTTTCAAAACAGCAAAACTTTCAGTTAAAACACAAGATACTGTAGAAATTACCTCAAAAATCTCAATTTCCCAAAAAGAAACCAAAAAGAAATCAATAAGAAGCAAATGCAAATAATGGCAGAAATCTGTCAAAACAGACCAGCAGGTAGAAACCGATTTTTTCGAAGACCTTATGTTGCTCAAATCAAAAAGTGTTGAACTAACCAAAGTTATCTAACAACCTGGGAGATTTATTCAGAAAATTACAGGTCAATACGACTTACAGATATTTTACACGAATTTTTACAATAGAGCACAAAAATCTGTTTCGGGACAGCAACTCCCCAAATCTTACTTCCCTCTCATTAGAGGTTATTCTTGGCACAAAAATCAAATAAAAATGATAAAAGGAGCGGTTATTACAGAGGTAATAACTTTCAAGACTCAAGAAAACTATTAGGTTATCTTCCAAGAAATATTTTTCTTTAACACCTTTAAGTTAGGCATTGATAATTTGAGAAGATGCTCACATAAGAAATATGAATTGAAGTAAAAGAGAGCATCAAGAAGCAAATTCAAAACACATTTAAGTCTAACCCAATTCCTATGCATAGGAATATTGTAATAAAATAAATCAAAGAAGCACATAGTAACAAGGATGGGTAGATAAAACAAGAGCAACTTCAAAGCTTTCAGCACATAGAGAGGTGTTTTAATACCATGAAAACTTCTACAACCATATTTTCCTCTCTCATAATAATTTTCAATAGACTCATGAATAAACTCAACAATAGAACTATCACATAAAGCAGGCTTTTCATGATCTAGAAACACATAATTTCTATCAAGCTCAAAAATAGTGGGATTAAAACTTTCAAATCCACTTTCAACAATTTTATAACAAGGTGATTGATCATTCAATATAGTACCATCATCTAGAGATTTATCATAAAAAATTTCTAAGAAAAACTCTTTAATATCATGCATTTCGAATTTAGGCACAAATAAAGGATTATCATAGATAACATGAGCATAACACTCATCCTCCTTTGGTAAACATGGGGGACAATCAAATAGTGTAAGGGATAAAGAGTTACTGTCATTTGAAGGTAGGCATGGGTAGCTAATCCATTCTTCCTCCTTTTGTTCATCACTCTCCTCCTCTTTTTCATCTAATGAGCTTTCAGGTTGAGCAATTCCTTCTTCCATAGGCTCCTGCAAATTGTGGACACATTCTTGTGTATGACTGAGTCTCTCTTTATAATCAATGATATAACAATTATTGCTGAAATTTTCTAAGCAATGATCAAGGATAGATGAGACCATATCTTTAAGGTCTTTACAAGCAACACAGGTTTCATAGTTTTTAGACATGAAGGATTCTATTTCAGAAGCTCCCATAAACAAAACAAATTGTTCTAATTCTTCAAATTCAAGATGAATATAGTTATTCCAGTGATAGTTCATAATAAAAAATTCTTTACTAAAGCCACATTGGAATTTAAGATGTTTAGTATCATGTTCAGAGCAACAATTTATATCATGGCGTTTAAGCAAAATTTTAGCAATTAGATCCAACCTTTTTAACACGGCTCTCATGACTTTACCCTTATAAGATTCTCTATACCTTATAAAATCTTCCATGGAGGTTCTAGCAGGCGGTGGTTCATCTACTACCTTAGCAATGATAGTAGTTTTCCCAAATAGGAAACCGAGTGGGTTATCCATAATGAAATAGTGATTAGAGCAGAACTAGACATAAAAACAACTTGAAGTAGGAACCAATTTTTGTGTGTTTTTGATAAGAAAAAGCAAACCAAAGGAAACTATATTTTTTGGAGTTTTTTGATAAAGAAAAGCAAACAAAAAAAGGCAACCAAAACAAAAACAAAGTAAAGAGAAAGGTTGTGAAGGACTCCCCTTGTGAAGCCGTCCTTAGCCTCCCTGGCAACGGTGCCATAAAATAGCTTGATGCGCTCAGATCACTGTAGAGCTTCGTTGGGAGACCCCAAGAGTAAGGTATGATGATCACAGCAGCAAGTCTTCCCTCAAAAAGAAACCAAGGTTATCGAACCAGTAGGAGGAAGGAAACGACCCAAAGGTGTTGCTAGCAACTTGGAAACCTGCACAACACAAACTCAAGACTTTGCCCCAATGAACAGTGAGGTTGTCAATCTCACTGGTTTGCTGAAAACAAAGGATTAACTATATGGTGTGGAAGGTAATTGTGGTTTGCGGAAAATAAACAGTAACAGTGGAAGATGTATCAATGGTAAAGATTGGACCGGGGTCCATAGTTCACTAGAGGTGTTCTCCTTAAGATAAACAACATGGCATGCCCAGTAAACAAATTGCAGCAGGGCAATTGACAGGACAGAGCAAGGCATAACAATGCAATACTAGATATTCATGATCCTATGAGATTTGATTGGGCAATACAACAAGGTACATAGACCGCCATCCAACTGCATCTTTGACTAGTAATCCACCTTTAGGTTATCATCTGAACCCACTCCAGTGTTAAGTTGCAAGCAACGGGTAACTGCTTTAAGCAAAGTGTGTAAAGTAAACAATCCACTTATTCCATGAACAAGAGATCATTGTTTTCTCCCTAGTAGCAACAGCACATCTACAACCTTAGAGATTTTTGTCACTTCCCAGATTAAATAGAGGCATAAACCCACTATCGAGCATAAATACTCCCTCTTGTAGTCACTAGCATCTACTTGGCCAAGATAGCTAATGATGACCCACAAGTATAGGGGGTGTATCGTAGTACTTTTGATAAATAGGAGTGTCGATCCCAACGAGGAGCAGAAGGTGATGAATAGTGGTAAGGAGCAGGAAATCCCTGTGAATACTTAGCAAACGGATTTTTAGTGGTTTTCTGACAAGGCAACAAAACAAGGAGCAAGTAACAAAGGTAACGAACAAATAGAGCAAGTGGCCCAATCCTTTCTTAGCAAAGGACAAGCCGGTGGAAATACTTATAAGGACCAAACGTTCTCGAGGACACATGGGAATTCTGTCAAGTGCTTTCGCTTCAAATAACTGAGTATTGTTATCTGGTGTTGTAAGTGTTGTGTGGGTGAACCTATGCTAATGTACCTACCGTACTTGGACTAATACATACTTGTGATTAAACCCCTACAAACATCCGTAACTACAGGAAAGTAATTAAGATATAAATATAACCATAGCCTTAAACTCTGAGATCCTACGCTCCCTTGTGCAAAGGTGTCCTAACGGGGGTTCAGGTTTCTGTCACTCCGGCAACCCCACAATTAGTATCCAAATATACAGTGCATCCCCCTAGGCCCATAAATGGTGAAGTGTCATGTAGTCGACGTTCACATGACACCACTAGAAGAATAGAACCACAACTTAAGTACCAAACCATTGAATAATAACTCATCACATATTCACTACTAACAACATGACTTCTCTCATGTCCTCAAGAACTAAACAAACTACTCACAAGACATCATATGGATCAAGATAAAAGATGTTATGGTAATGGATAACAATCTGAACATAAACAATAATCCAATGGTTCCACTCACAAGCATCAACTACAATAGTAATTAACACCGGGAAAGTTTCCCCTAAGAACTAAAGCAATATCCAACACAATTGTTACAGCGGGACGGAGTGGTGATGATGGTGCTGGTGGATATGATGGTGTGGATGATGATTATGATGATCCCGATGAAGCCTAGATTGATGACGGTGTTGATGGCGACGGTATCCCCTCTCCGGGAAGGAATTCCCCCGGCAGAAATCTATCCGCCAGAGAGATCTTTCTCTCTCGGTGTTTTCTGCCCCCCAAAGGCGGCGGAAATCTATCTGTGGTTGCCCTCCGAGGCTTAGGGTTCCGTAGGGAAGATATAGGCGAAGGGGCGGAGTCGGAGGCCGGGCAGGTGGGCCACACCTGCCCTAGGCACGGGGTCAGGTGGGCCCGCGCCTAGGGGTGGTGTGGGCCCCATGTGGCCCCTCTTCGCACCTCCTTCTGGCTTCCTTCATCTTCTGGTAAAATAATATGTTTCCATATTTTTCTGGTATTTTCTGATCTTTGAGAAATTGCACCGAAACGCCTTCTTTTCCATCAGAATCCAGACTCCGGCAGTCCATCCTCCAAGAATCATCCAACATGGATAAACAGATGAAAAGCCATAAGTAATACCTCATAATAAGACACATATCAATGAATAGAGGTAAATTATGATATAGAATGGTGATGCAAATTGGACGTATCAACTCCCCCAAGCTTAGACTTCGCTTGTCCCCAAGCGAAAACTGAGCTCAGTAAACATGTCCACATGTTTATGGAGTGAAGTGTCGATAAAAAATACGAACAAGAAGCATCACACTTACCATTCCACAACTCATAGAAGAAAGCAACTCACCATTATATAACTTAGCTTGCAACCAAGTACAACTGTCACAATAGAGATGCATAAATATAAATCATAATTGGAATTGGCAAACTTGTTCTTGGTTAGAGAACAACTGGCAAACAGTTTCACAAAAGATTTTTGTAGAAGTTTGAAAACAGGAACACTCTTTACTCAAAAAGGTTTTTCACAAGTGAAGGCTTTCAAAGTAATACTCAGTAGATAAGAGTTTTGTGCAAACAAGGAAGATGAAGAACATGATTGAATAAATCACCATATGAATGCTTGAAACACAACAACTCAAATGCTTGCTAGAGATAGAGAGGAAGTGGGTTTACTGACTCAACTGGTAACTAGGAGAAAGATCCCTTCATAGAGGGTAGCAGGGATTACAAGTCATAAAGAGCTTCCAAAAGATTATGGTACTTACTAGCTTTGAGCCCTCATTGCCCCTATCATAAGCATCTTGAGATGATTAAGGTTAAAGTGAACAAAGATGGAGTATATGCTTGACGAAATATAAGTTGGCAATCTCATGTCCGTTGAATATGAGGGCCACTCCTCATGCTACTCAACTTTGGTCATAGGTAAGTTCTTGTCATTGTAAGTATTTGCATATCATTGAGAACCGGCAACGGGGTACCCCTTGCACATGGTGCAGGAGCTTTCGCATAACCAAAATGACAAGGCAAGCAGACAATGAGCATCTCAGCGATATTTTTATTTACTATGTGCATAGCTTTTTATTAAGGATGCTTCATAGATGACTCACTATGGTGATGCTGCAAGTTTCCACCATGAGTAAGCATGGCTTAGGCTAGCGGCCTAGGCGTTTCTCTAACACAGGATACAAACTCCATGGACTTACAAGTTCCCTCTTTATTTCAAACTGTTGACATCCATAGACAAAAGAACACGATATAAACTGTGTACAGAGTACAAGTGCAATGTTGAAAACGTTCCTCGTGACAGCACGGTTCTGCTAATTCCAACGTATAGATGCAAGCATATATAACTTCGATGTTCACAATGGTTAAAGTTTATTAGGGGCAAGAAAATAAGGTGTGCCATCAAGTTCGTGAGAGCTTTACTAACTAGTTTTCACATAACAAAATACTTTTTAATTTGAAAGGTAGATGAAGCTTGAGAATTTGCTTGGAATAGCAAAAGCTACTAGGTAGATTTGGTGGACACAAATGGCAAAAGTTTTGGTTCAAAGGGATTTGGAAAAATGAGAAGTATGCCTTCTCAAAACAGGTTTTTGGCTAGCAAGGCTGGGTAGCAAGCAAGAGAGTTGAAAGAAACAAGCAAACATACAAGTAATAAAGCCAAACATGCAATCTTCCTTGAAGACACAAAAGAATCTTAAATAAAAAATACTAAGCTTATGAGCCAACAAGAAAGAAAACAAATGATACAAAATACCTGTAAGCTTTTTTTCTTTCGTTTTCTCTTTCATAGTAATGCTACTGACCAAAACTCGGTTTGCCAAACCAATTTAGATCCACTTGATGATCCCAAAGTGGTGCCAATACTGATCAACAAGATCCATCATATAATAGAGATTGCGAAGTAAAATAAGAAGTGCAAAAAGTAAAAGATGAGACTTCTCATTAATATTCAATAAAGGCACTCACACCAAGGGATACAAAGATAATCAACTAGAGGAGAGATACTTCCACATGAAAACCAAACTATAAGATAACATCTCTACCATAGATATGAATCCATTAAAAGGTAAAAGATAAAAGATAATGGTGGTGATAGCGCGGCACTCCCCCAAGCTTGGAACAAGCCAAGGGGATGCCAAACCTGATGACGAGTTACTCCTTTGGTGGTGGTGGTGTTCTCTTGATAAGCTCCTCAGTAAGTTTCCTCGACTCCTCGAACTCAAAAGTAAGAGTACGGATTAGCTCCGAGTTTTGCTCTATACGGTTCATGATCATGTCAGTCCGAGAATCCCAGTTCTTGTTATTCTTTCCCCACTCTTCATCCTTAGCATGATCCTTCTCTGCATTGTTAGAACGAGGCATATCCCAAACTAAGGGCAAATTCCCTTTGGGCACATGTTGATATTGATATTCATGTATAAGTGTATGGAAGGGTCTCTTGTTACGTGGAGGAGATGATCGTGGAGAGAGAGTATGACATCGAGATTTCCCTCCTGTAGACATCCGTGTTGTCCTCTTAAGCTCGGTAGGTCGTGCCACCAAACCAATGCTTGTGACGGTAGCGCGAGTGTCTGGTTGCTTGTCCTCCTCCATGTCACCTTCATACCCTATCAAAATCTCCTCCTCCTTGGGGACTTGAGGTTATTCTTCCTCGGGCTTCTTGCCTTTGTCATTGGCGGAGGCCATGGTGCTCTAAACTTGAAGATTTCCTGACAGAAACAGATTGAAACGAAAACACGACGAGGACATGATGCACTAACATCGGGGGATCCGGGGGTTATATATTACGAAGTTTCAAGGCAAAAGGAAAGTACTAACACGAAAATGAAGCAGAGACAGAGTTCGAGGGGGAACACCCCCCCCCCCTCAGGCGTGACCAGGCTGGGCCCGTGCCTGGGGTGGGTTTGTCCACCCCGGGCTCCGTTTCCTCTTCAGTTTCATCTCATAACTTCCCTTATGTATTAAAAACATCAAAAATATAAAAATATTGGAGTTTCACGAACCTTCTGTTTTCACCACTTTTACCTATTCAAAGACGAACTCTGCAGATTCCTTTCTCTTTCTCCTAAAAATTTCCTTCTTTTGCACAAACTCAATGACAACATTAGTGTAAGCAAAAACAATAAACCTTTGGTACACACTTCAACTGAAAACCCATCAAAACAAAAGCTTCTATAAGAGGCAAATGCAAATGATGGCAGAAATCTGTCAAAACAGACCAGCAGGTAAAGATTGATTTTTTCGAAAACCTTCTGTTGCTCAAATCAAAAAGTGCAGAACTAACAAAAGTTGGGTAACACCATGGAGAACAAGATCAGAAAAATACAGCTCCATCTGAAGTACTGAGCTCCCTCACGAATGTTTACAATGCAGCACAAAAATCTGTCCTAGGACAGCCACTTTTCACAACTCCTCTACTTCACAAAAGTAGTTGAACTTGACACAAAAACCAAAACAAAAAGGATAAGGAGCGGTTATTACTGAAGTAATAACTTCCAAGACTCAACAAAACTCTTGGGTTATCTCCCAACAAGTACTTTTCTTTAATGCCTTTAAGTTAGGCTTGAAACTTCCAAAGATGCTCACAAAGGAGATATATTGAAGTGAAAGAGAGCATCAAGAAGCAAATAACCAACACACTTGAGTCTAACCCACTTCCTATGCATGGGGGTATCATGAGAAAACGAATTGTTAAAACAAAAAGCCACAAGCATAGGAAGACAAAACAGATGCAACTTCAAAGCTTTCAACATAAAATAGGGAAACTTAACATCATTGAGATGCATAAAACCATGTTTCCCTCTCTCATAATAAATTTCAGTTGCACTTTGAATGAAGTTGACAATATAACTGTCACTGGCAACAACTTTATCATTTGAGTAAGCATACTTACAGTCACCAAAAAGAGGTCCAAGGTCATAGACTGGATATATAGAAGCAAGTTGTTCCATCCTAAAATCTTTATTAGGCAAGCTATTTTCACAAGGAGCTTTAGCAAATTTGGAAAAGTTAAACTCATAAGAATCTCCATCAAACTTAGTTAAAACTTTTTCCTTCTTACAATCAATAATGGATCCAAAAGTGTTCAAGAAAGGTCTACCAAAAATGATAGGATGGATTTTGCTAGCTGCTGAATTAAGCACTAGAAAATCAGTAGGATATTTAATCTTACCATAGAGAACCTCCACGTCTCTTACAATGCCAATGGGGCAAATGGTTTCTTTATTAGCAAGGTGGATAACCATATCAATGTCCTCTAGCTCACAAGGACCAATCTTATGCATAATTTCCCTATAAAGCTCATAAGGAATAGCACTAGAACTAGCACCAATATCACATAAACCATAGTAGCAATAATCACCAATTTTAACAGAAAGCATAGGAACAATAGATTTTCTAGCGTAACTAGGATGAGAGATAATATTAGAAGCATCTTCACAGAAGACAATGTGCTCATCCTCTATATTTCTATTGATAGTGTCTTTCACAATAGCAACCACAGGTTCAATATTCAATTGCTTACCAGGCTCCACAGTTTTCATTGTACCTTTGTTATTTGCACTAATAATCATAGAATAATCCTTTACCTTAGCTGAAAAAGGCATTTTCTCAACATGAGGTTCAGGCACAATATGATTAGTAGTACAAACTTGAGTACTTCTAACTGGAACATGACTAACAACATATTTATAAGGATCATGGTACTTATTCCACTTCTTCTTGGGAATTTCAATGTAAGAGGCAAAGGCCTTAAAACAGTTGGCAATACTTTGGGAATCAAGACCAAACTCATTACTAATATCACGGAAGTCATCAGTTCCCATAAAAGATTTGATGCATTCATAATCACAGTTTATACCTGACTTCCTTCCTTTACCATTCTCCCAAGCTTCAGTGTTCTCTTGAATATGGTCTAGTAGATCCCATTTAGCTTCTTCCTTCATACGTGTGAATGATCCAGCACAAGAAGCATCTAGTAAATCTTTATCATGAAGAGGAAGCCTAACATAAAAGTTACTGAGCATAATATTGTTAGGGAGTTCATGAATAGGACACTTAAGCATTAGTAACTTCAATCTCCCCCAAGCTTGAGTTGTACTTTCTCCATCAAGAGGCCAAAAGTTATATATAAGATTTCTATCCTTATGAATCTCACTCGGAGGATAAAATTTAGAGTAAAAGAGAGATGCCATCTCCTCCCATTCCATGGATTGTCCATTCTTCAGCTCTCCCTTTCAAGGATATGGAGAGTAACTTCTTCTTCACCTGTTCAGTTGTGATACCTGCACACTTAAACAACCCGCATAATTCATGGATAAAAAGCAAGTGATCACCACGATGGACTCTTCCATCCCCAAAATAATAATTATCCATAACACGATTAACAATACTTGTAGGTATCTTAAAAGGATCTATCTCAATAGTAGGTGGTTCATCTACTACCCTAGCAGTGGTAGTAGTTTTACCAAACAGAAAACCAAGTGGGTTATCCATATTAGAAACAAAGTAACAAGCAGTAACAAAAGCAATACTTACAGTAAAAGTTTCTCTTACCAGTTCCACTCTTCAATAGCGCTTCACTCCCCGGCAGCGGCGCCAGAAAATAGTCTTGATGACCCACAAGTATAGGGGGTGTATCGTAGTACTTTCGATAAATAGGAGTGTCGATCCCAACAAGAAGCAGAAGGTTTTGAACAGTGGTAAGGAGCAGGAAATCCCTGTGGATACTTAGCAAACTGATTTTTAGTGGTTTTCTGACAAGGCAACAAAACAAGGAGCAAGTAACAAAGGTAACAAACAAACGGAGCAAGTAGCCCAATCCTTTCTTAGCAAAGGACAAGCCAGTGGAAATACTTATAAGGACCAAACGTTCTCGAGGACACATGGGAATTTTGTCAAGTGCTTTCGCTTCAAATAGGTGAGTATTCATCTCTGGTGTTGTAAGTGTTGTGTGGATGAACCTGTGCTAATGTACCGAACGTACTTGGACTAATACATACTTGTGATTAAACCCCCTACAAACATCCGTAACTACAGGAAAGTAATTAAGATATAAATCTAACCATAGCCTTAAACTCAGAGATCCTACGCTCCCTTATGCAAAGGTGTCCTAACGGGGGTTCAGGTTTCTGTCACTCTGGCAACCCCACAATTAGTATCCAAATACACAATGCATCCCCCTAGGCCCAAAAATGGTGAAGTGTCATGTAGTAGACGTTCACATGACACCACTATAAGAATAGCACCACAACTTAAGTATTAAACCATTGAATAATAACTCATCACAGATTCACTACTAACAACATGACTTCTCCCATGTCCTCAAGAACTAAACGAACTACTCACAAGACATCATATGGATCAAGATCAAAGATGATATGGTAATGGATAACAATATGAACATAAACAATAATCCAATGGTTCCACTCACAAGCATCAACTACAATAGTAATTAACACCAGGAAAGTTTCCCCTAAGAACTAAAGCAATATCCAACACAATTGTTACAGCGGGACGGAGTGGTGATGATGGTGCTGGTGGAGATGATGGTGTGGATGATGATGATGATCCCGATGAAGCCTAGCTTGATGACGGTGTTGATGGCGACGGTCTCCCCTCTCCAGGAAGGAATTCCCCCGGTAGAAATCTGTTTGCTGGAGAGATTTTTCTCTCTCGGTGTTTTCCGTCCCCTAGAGGCGGCAGAAATCTATCTGTGGTCGCCCTCCGAGGCTTAGGGTTCCGTAGGGAAGATATAGGCGAAGGGGCGGAGTCGGAGGCCGGGCAGGTGGGCCACACCTACCCTAAGCACGGGGTCAGGTGGGCCCGTGCCTAGGGGGTGTGGGACCCCTAGGCCCCTCTTCGCTCCTCCTTCTGGCTTCCTTCGTCTTCTGGTAAAATAATATGTTTCCATATTTCTATGGTATTTTTCTGATCTTTGCAAAATTGCACCGAAACGCCTTATTTTCCATCAGAATCCAGACTCCGGTAGTCCATCCTCCAAGAATCATCCAACATGCATAAACAGATGAAAAGCCATAAGTAATACCTCATAATAAGACAAATATCAATGAATAGAGGTAAATTATGACATAGAATGATGATGCAAATTGGGCGTATCAGCTACTAGAAACAGAGAGCATGCAAGATCACAAACAACATAGACATGATATAATCAATAAGATAGAACCATTAACCAATCTGACATAGTAATCTCAATATCCATCGGATCCCCGCAAACACAACATGCATGATTACAAATAGATGATGTGGATCATGAACGGAGCTCACAAGATCTAAACACTTTAGCACAAAGGAGGAGAAACAACCATCTAGCTACTACATGGACCCGTAGTCCAAGGTGGAACTACTCACGCATCATACCGGAGGCTGGCATGGTGAAGAGGAAGGCCTCTGGGATGATCTCCACTCCGGCAGGGTGCCGGGAAGAGCTTCAGATCCCCCCGATCTTGGGACGATGGTGGCGGCAGCTACAGACTGTTTCGTGGAAGATTGATCGGGGTACTTAGGGTTTTGGTATCGGGGGCTTCTTATAGGCGAAGAGGCGAGACAGGAGGCACCCAGGGTGGGCCCCCCAAGCGCGATCTAGGCCTGGCCGCGCGGCTAGGGGTGTGTCCCCCTGGTGGCTCCTCTCCATCTCGTATTCTGGCTTCGTGTTCTCCACGGTAAAATATTGACTTTGGCTTTTGTCCCGTCCAATTTCGAGAATATTGATTTTCTGCCTTTTCTGGAACCAAAAACAGAAGAAAACAGGCAACTAGCACTGTGGCATCTTGTTAATAGGTTAGTCCGAGAAAATATATAAAAATACCTCAAAGTGTAGACAAAGCAAAGCAAAGTAGATACTAAACAAGCATGGAACATCAAAAATTATAGATACGTTTACGACGTATCACACATAGAGAGCCAGGATCAGTCAAAAGTCACCAGCCTTGCTTGGCGAGCATGGCCTGGTTGAATAGGGCTAGATCACGAAAACCCATGCCCCCTAGAGCTTTAGGAGTAGACAACCAATCCCACGATCTACATTGCATCTTTTGCTTTCCATCCTCCAAACCCCACCACCTATTGGAGATAATGGATTTCATCTTGTCGCATGTTGCAAGGGGAAGTTCAAAGCAACTAATCACATAGGTTGGAATAGCCTGGATCACTGATTTGAGCAAGGTCTCATTACCCGCTCTAGACAAAGTACGGTCAGATAATCCATTGATATATTTCTAGATCTTTTTATAAAGAAAGTTGAAAGTGGATTGCAAGGATCGCTTGACGTGGGTAGGCATACCCAGATAGAAATCCTCAAGTACCTCACTCTGAACTCCCAGGATAGCTTTCATGTTTTCCTTCAGTTGATCATCACAATGACTACTAAAGAACACTGATGATTTCTCAAGATTAATCTTTTGGCCCGAGCCATCACAATAAATCTTGAGTATCTCCTTCAGAGTATCCACACTCCTACCATCGCTCCTTGCAAAAAAGATGTTGTCATCTGCAAACAATAAGTGGGAAATAGGAGGACCAAGTCGACCATTGCGTGTTCCTTGGAGCTCATTTCGGCCCTCCCTCTGTTGCAACAAACATGACAGACCTTCTGTGCAAAGGAGAAATAAATAAGGACTAATAGGATCTCCTTTCCGTATACCCCTCGAAGGAACAACAGGATATGTTAGTTCCCCATTAACACGAATGGCATAGCGCACAAAAGTGACACATCTCATCACCGATTGAATCCATGAAGGATCAAAACCCAGCTTACATAAGCATCTGTGTAGGTAATTCCATTCCACCCTATCATACGCCTTCATCATATCAATCTTGAGGGCGAAGAACGGTTTCTTGGATCGCTGGTTAGGGTTGTGTGCAAGCACTCATATGCAAAGGCGTTATCAGTAATCAACCTGCCCGGGAAGAATGCACTTTGTTGTTCTGAAATGACCGTAGGCAGAAGCACCTTCAGCCGATTTGCCAAAACCTTGGAGGCGATCTTGTATAGGACGTTGCACAAGCTAATAGGACAGAAGTTTTTCAGGTGCTTTGGCTTAGAAACCTTGGGGATGAGGAGCACAATTGAGTCACAAAACCCCTTCGGGATCTCACCTCCATTTAGGAAACTTCTCATTGTATTACATATCTCAGTTTTGAAAAATTCCCAATGAGTTTGGTAGAAAAGAGCCGGAAACCCATCCGGTCCAGGTATAGTTGGCCCCATCTGAAACAATGCTGCTTTGATATCAATATCAGTATAAGGCTTGCATAATTCAGAATTCATGTCTTCCGTCACCTTAACAGGAATTGAGTCTAGCACTGTATCCACATAATCACAAGTTTCAGACGTAAACAGTTCTTCATAGAAATTATGAACCATACCTTTAATTCCACCTTGATCTCACATTTAGAACCATCCTCACGAACTAAGACATCTATCTTGTTAGTACGTCTACGTGAGGATGCCTTATCATGAAAGAAGGTCGTGTTACGATCTCCCTCTTTAAGCCATTCCACTCTTGATCGCTATCGGGCCATAACCTCTTCGCATTCAAATAATTCACACAGCTTACTCTTGAGGTCACACTCTTTATTTATAGACGCATCTGAAAGAGGTTGGCCACAGAGATAAAACAACTGGCGCTCCAGCTGTAGGATTTTCTTCCGAACCGACCCAAAAGCGGCTCGACTCTAGTCCTTCAACGTGGTCGCCATACGACCCAGATTTGACCACGTCGAGTGCAGAGAATGAGCACCCTTGCTACCAGCAGTCCAAGCCGACTCCAGAACCTCGGTGTAATTAGGTGCTCGTCGCCACATAGCCTCATACCTGAATGTTCGTGAGACAAGTTGATGGACACCTCACCTCTGATCCTGTTGAAGCGAGATCAAGATGGCATAGTGATCCGAGGAGGTGGCAATGATATTGTCCACCATGCACCCTGGGAACATGTGAGAGAACTCGTTGTTAGCCACAGTCCTATCGAGGTGCACTTTGACACAGTGATTAGCATCCTTCCGATTCTTCCAAGTAAATTTGGGACCCTCAAAACCCAAATCGGCCAAGCCATGGTCTAGTAGACAGTCCTGAAATGCAGTGATCTGCGTTTCAGTGTGATCTCTAGGACCCACATGTTCATCCTGACTTAAAACTTCATTAAAATCACCACAACACAGCCAAGGTCCAGTCCAGGATGTCCGAATAGAGCGAAAAGAATCCCAAAACACATGACGAATATCACGTTTGGGTTCCCCATACACAAAGGTCGTCCTACACTCCTCTCCATTCGCCGGTGTGATAAGAACATCGATACACCGATCATTAAAACCCTGAACGGAGACAGACATGGAAGATAACCAAAAAAGACCAAGGCAACCGCTTAAGCCATTACTGCTCACCGCAAAACAGCTGGAATAAACCAAATGACCACATGAAGCTCCTAACACGAGCATCCTTCATCTTCGTTTCCGATAAGAAGAGAAGGGTGGGACGATGAACTTTCACTAACCAGCGAAGTTTGCCAACTGTCGCGTCCGATCCCAATCCGCCATAGTTCCAACATAGAAGAATCATTGCGTGTGACGGGCCTGCTCAACAGGTCCCTTCTGATCCGCCGATCCAAGAGAAGCTGCCTCCCTCCTTATCTTCTTATTCGAGTCAAAGCTCAGCTCGCCCTCAACACCACCCTCCTCAGAAGAAGGAGTCGCTGCCCCGGGGGCCATCAACAGAAGTGGAGGGGGCTCAAACCTAGTCGGAGATGAAGCCTCCTTCGGGCGGTAGGATTTCTGGTTCTTGTGTTTCTGTCCAGCCAAAGCCACCCTACCTGAGCATCACCTACACCCTTATCAGTACCTTTCCCAGTACTCGACTTAGCACGTCCACGCGTGTTCTTCTGCTTAACTGGCGAGTTGACATCACCACCAGTCTCAGCTTTGTTACGGGTATTTCTTGCAGCGTTGACAATATTTCCTTGCTGGCTGGGTCCCTCCTTCATATAGAAACCCTGGATAGCCGGCGCGGATCCACTAGATGACCATGCACTCTATGTTTTCTTTCTGCGATCATCAGGAGCACAGAGACGTTATGCTGCATAGGGCAGAAGTCCTGCCTCATCTCTTTCTCCAGGGTTGCTGCATTCAGTTGATCCATGCCCAATTATCCCACAAGAGAAACAATAGCGCGGCATATTCTCATACTGAACCTCAAACCAATCTGTCGCCTTACGACGACTAGAGTAGACCATGGCTCCCCACAATAGCGGTTTGCCAACATTCACCTCAATGCGGACACGCATAAAGCTGCCCTAGCATCGATCAGAACCATCGCAGTCCACCTTAGGGACACTTGCCTCAATGCCGAGAGACCCGGCAATTGATTTTCCCCACTTCTCATGCATATAGCCAAAGGGGAGATTCATAATTCGAACCCAGACTTTGAGCCTCTCAAAAACCATCTCTTGTGGCCTAAGATCAGTATTCAGTTTCTGCAGAAGGACCGCCTGCTTGCCAACAACCCATGGGGGTAAATCGATAACACGATCCATGTCAAACTTGGATCCAAACTCCGCGACAAACAAGTTATTGCCAGCAGGATTCAGGAGTAATCCTCTCAGGTTGCCCCAGGCTAGCCGCAACACCGCCCGATAGTGCCAATGTGCAGGATGGATGGAGACAGAACCTTGCCAACTAACGTCCACTCCAAGTACCCCGGGGCAACGTTCCCCCCTCGTCATCTAGCACCACCATCACTGCCTTCGTAGTCGTAAGATGGAGCCTCCCCATCATCTTGGCGACCTGCTCCTTAGATCCGGGTGCCGCCGTCACCGGAGGGGAAACAAATCCGCCGTTCTTCCCAGATCCCTCCCCCACCATGGTAGCATGAGGGACAATCTTGCCTTTGCCCGTCATCACCGTCGAGCCTGTCATTGTAGTTCTCACTAGTATCGTAGCCGGCCAAGGGCGGGTAGCGCTCTATGAGGGCCCCTTGATCGCCCCGAGTCAGCGCAAAAAACCGGGAGAGACCGACTAGAGCACACGCACGACGGGAGAGAGGCACCAGAGGGAGAAACCACGCTCGCGAGCGAGTCTCAGACATAGATTCCAACCCTAGGAGCAGGAGATCGCCATAGGAGCACCAACCCTAGGAGAGAGAAACACAGGCTGCCGAATATGTTTCCAATGATCTACAGTTGGACTCTCTAGTTATGTTGATCACCTGGTCTGTTTGGAGAGACAGAAATACCAGGGTTTTCGAGAAGGTACATCAATTCTTTTTTTTTGAATTTTTAGTACTTCTATTTCTCCAAAACAACGGTTACATCTGAAAGTAAAAGCGAACGAATAAAGTCTGGTGGTTCATCTAGCCAAACCTTCCACCATTGCCCTGACTGCCTCCAGGCAATCTGAAGAGATGATAATTCTATTACATCCAACTGTTTGGGCTAGGGATAGCCCATGTTTGATCGCATGTGCCTCTGCTGAAAGTGCATCAAACGCCACTTCAATCTTTGAATTAGCAGCAGCGATAAAACCTCCCTTACTATCTCGAATAACAGCACCAGTAGTTCCCTTGAGTGTGTCTGCATCAAAAGATGCATCCACATTTATCTTGACATAATCCTGGAGGGGCGTAGCCAACCCTCTCTCTTAGCCCTAGGCTTTGGCGAGTTGGCTGCAACAAAGTTTGCATGCAACGCCTCAATTTCTCTCGTTGTTCCCCTTGGTCCCTGAGTTCGCTTGTCATTCATTGTCTGTGCCGAGACCACCAAAGATACCAACAGGTAACAGCCACCAACTCTGATACCGCATGAACATCAGGTACAGGCACCCTCTACACGCATAACACAGCTTCCAGGACCGCATGTCCTGCTCTATCCACTTTGCATGCATCCTGAGTAAGTGGTAATAGTCCCAACTCCTCCCAAACCAAAGTAGCATGGATGCATTCAAATAACATATGCTTAACATCTTCCGCTCCTTGAGAACACAGGGGACATTGTGCACTTGTCACCACGTGTCTATTGGCCAGCACAGCCCAACAAGGTATTGTCTCTTGCATCACACGCCATAAGAAAATTTTAACTTTGCTTTGCACCTTTAATTTCCATATAAATTTCCATATAGGGTGTTCTCCCATCGGCCCATCATGGTTCCCATTCACCTTGTGACTGAATCTGCTCTCCCATTCGGCATGATAAGCTGATCTCATGCTGAAAGTGCCTGTCTTTGTCAGATTCCAAGACACAAAATCTTCCATCCCCTGGTTATAGAGAGGAATAGAAAGAATTCTCTTTACATCAACTGGCCAAAATGTCTGCCTTAGCAAATCCTCATCCCGTGTATTCGTGTAGGGATCAATTAGATCACTTACACGGGTTAGGAGATTTTGACCCTTAGGTGTGAATATCTTCCTAGAGAAACCTCCTGGGATCCAATCATCCTCCCATATGTTTATAGAAGTACCCTGACCTACTCTCCATATGTGTCCTTTTTTGAAGGTTTGTAAACCTGCCCATATACCGTGCCAAGTGAAGGAGCTTCTTGATTTCAACTTTGCATTAAGAAAGTCACCTGTTGGGAAATATTTGGCTCTCCGGACCCTTGCACATAATGAGTTTGGATCATCAATCAACCTCTAGGCTTGTTTAGCAAGTAGGCCTAAATTGAAATAATGGATGTCCCTAAATCCCATACCTCCTTTGTTCTTAGGCACACACATCTTCCACCATGCCAACCAGTGCATCTTCTTTTGATTAGCACTATCTCCCCACCAATATTTTGACATCCCTGATATGATTCCTTTACAAAAAAAATTGTGGAATCTTAAAGACCGACATCGCATATGATGGTATAGCTTGTGCTACTGCTTTTAGAAGTATCTCTCTCCCTCCTGCTGAGAGTAGTTTCTCCTTCCAACCATTGATTCTTTTAATCACCCTATCAACTAGAAACATGAAACAATCACTCATGTCCATGCCAACAGCGGCAGGTAACCCCAAATATTTATCCGTCAGAGCTTCAGTCAAAATATTCAGAATATTGCATATAACTTCCTTGTATTCCACTTGAGTATTAGGGCTGAAAAAATACTCGACTCTGCATCACTTACAAGCTGACCCGATGCTTTGCAGTAGTCATCCAGAATGCGTTTGAGGCAGCAAGCATTACCCTCATCCGATTGCATCAAGATCAGTGAATCATCAGCAAAAAGAAGGTTGGTGATAGCAGGTGCGTCCCGGCACACACGAACCCCTATTAGCTCTCCTTCTTGCTAGGCCCTATAGATCAATCATGTTAGCCATTCAGCGCACAAGAGAAAAAGATAAGGTGAAAGGGGGTCTCCCTGGCGGAGTCCTCTTGATGGTGCAAATATGTCACTCTCTTCCGAGTTAATACAAACTCAGTATCGAACAGACAAGACACATGTCATCACAAGTTTAACCCACGCGCGATCAAACCCCATCTTCAGCATAATATTCTATAGAAAACCCCACTCGACACGATCATATGCTTTGTGCATATCTAGCTTCACTGCACAAAAACCCTTCTTGCCTTGCCTTCTCCTCTTTATTCCATGAAAGCATTCGTAGGCCACTAGTACATTGTTCGTTATTAGACGTCCAGGGACAAATGCACTTTGTGTTGGGCCTATTATCTCAGCTAAAATACCTTTGAGTCTCGCTGCAAGCATCTTAGAAATAACTTTATAGACCACATTACAGAGGCTAATGGGCCTAAATTGAGTTACTTTTTCAGGGGTTTTAACCTTCGATATCATGACAATGGTGGTGTCATTCCAACCTTCAGGAATCTTGCAGGTATTAATCGCCTCCAGAACTTCAAAAACTAGGTCATCTCCTAGAAGATGCCAAAAGCTCTTATAGAAAACGGCATATAGACCATCCGGCCCTGGAGCTTTTAGGTATCCTATGTTGAACAACGCCTTCTTCACTTCCTCGCCCGTGAACAGAGCCATGAGTGATTCATACATAGCTTCAGTGACTCTCATATGTATTGTGTCAATGATAGTTGAGTGCTGTCCATTGTCTTCCGAGGTGAACAAAACAGAGAAGTAGCTTGTAACGTGATTGTTCAGCTACGTTCCTTCCTTCCATACCCCAGTATCATCAAGCAGATGCCGGATCAGGTTCCTCTTTTTACGAGAGGTCACCACATTATGAAAGAATGACGTGTTATGATCACCATGCATCAATCAGTTCGCACGGCCCCGTTGCATCCAGTAGATCTCTTCTTGTTCTAATAGGTTTTCAATCAGAACTTTTACCTCCTTCTGCCGACCAGCAGATTCCGAAGACATCGGCCCACGCTTTAGTTGCTCCAAATCCTTCTGGAGTTTATTAATTTGCTTCTTCGAGCCCTTGAGGGTGGTCCGATCCCACTCATGGAGATCATTATGCATCGCATGTGTACGTGTAGCCAACATCGGTGCAATCTCCAGCAACTTAGCTTTCTCCCAGGCCATCTTAACAATCTCACTGACTGTCTCCTCTTCCAGCCAGCGAGCCTCAAACTTTCGGCCACCACCGCGTTGCATGATTGCATGCGGCTCATAATATTCAGTATTAACCAACATAGGTCTATGATCAGAACGATGGTGTTGCTCATTGGTGACGGCAACCATTGGGAATAGTGCACGTCATTCAACATTACAAACCGCCCGGTCTAATCTCTCCCTCATCTCCCCTCTTCTCCATGTGAATTTGTCACCCAAATAGCCCATATCATGGAGATTGCAGTCACTGAGGCAATCTCTAAACTCCTGCATCATGCGATCAGGTCTAGGATTACCTCCCTCCTTTTCATCAGAATACATGATCTCGTTGAAGTCACCAAGAACAATCCAGGGCATGCCATGTCGGTTGTTTAGACCCCGGAGCCTGTCCCAAGACAGATGCCTATCTTCCCACTTGGGCTCTCCATAGAACCCCGTGAACCTCCAAGCAGTACCACTACAAGTATCAAAGATGACATCTATGAAATTGGAGGATACATACTCAGAAATAGAGGTGGGCAGAAAAACCGATAACCGAAAACCAAACCCGAAAAGACCGAGACCGAAACCGAATAGACCGAGACCGAAAGGACCGATCAAAAAATTAGCAAATTTTGTAGACCGAATTTTGTTCGGTTAATTCAGTCATTAGTTCTTGGTAACCGAATAGACCGAACTGACCGAATTTTAGGTGAGAGTGGCGTAGTTCCAAAGCCGTAGTTGCTCATAACTATAGATTTACCTTCCTCGAGTAAGCCAAATTTAGTATTATTGAATGTTAGTTTTCGCAAATTAATATGACTATATGAAGTGTATTTTGTATTCAAATTACAACTTACATAGTACCAAATGGTTTACCAAATATTATCGAACTTTTGTATTTGGTAATATCTACTACACAATTCGGTCATGACCGAAACCGAACCCGAATTATCGGATAACTGAATTTATCGGTTAGTAAAAATAACAAGTAAATTTCGGTCTTTATTTGTTTGAAGACCAATTTCAAAATAGACCGATATGCAAAAACCGAATGTTCGGTCATGACCGAACGCCCACCCTTACTCAGAAATCAATTTATTATCATTGTTCCAAAACAGTGCTAGACCTCTAGCCCTACCATCACTCTCATCAACGCACAAATACTCAAAACCTAGCTTACGACGAAGAGCATCTGTACCATCTTTATCCAGGTGAGACTCAGACAAGAATATGATGTCTGATCTCGACTGCTCTCGGAGATCCAAGAGCGAACGAACTGCCGGTGGCGAATTTGCCGCCCGACAGTTCCAGCCACAGAGTTTCATTGCTCCCGGCGATCCTCTCCGAGAGAGGTCGCCAATATATCAGTAGAGTTTAATTCCTCCTCCACATTAACGTTTGTCTTTGTTCTCTTCTTATCACGGATTTTGATCGGTGACTCTATTCCAACAGCCACTGTCTTCGCACACATCATCTCTGTATCCTTCCCAGTAATAGCTAGTGTATTGTCTTTCACCTGATTGAGCTCATCACTAGCCGCAGTACCATCGGGTATTTTTCGGACGGTAGAGTTATCATCATCAGCCGGCGGGATGGGTGGACTCCAGTCCAACAACCCTCTGCCACGCCCTCCACGTCCATTGCCTGAGCCCTTTCCACGACCTACACGGCCTCCGCCAGGGCCACGACCCCTTCCACGACCTCTGCGAATCACATCAGCAATCATCCATTCACCAAACACATGATCTTCGGGTTTATGAAACCCGTTGCCACACTCTTCAAATTCGTGGCCAAGGAAGCCACAAATCTCACAAAACTTGGGAACCTTCTCATATTTCACAATAAAGACATCTCTAGCTCCTTTACGGATCACTGAAGTGAACCTCTCCAAGGGTTTATTGACATCAATTTCTACTCTCACACGAACAAAATTACCTCCTCCAGAACCCTCCTTATCCACCTTGACAAATTTTCCAATTCGCCCTGCCAGATTTTGGAGAATTTCTTTCTTCTTCACATAAGCTTCAGGGATATCATGGATCTGAATCCAGATTGGTAGCATGTCGAGGATCAGAGTTGATGGTTTGGTGTACCCATCATAATATTGGATGACGATACCCCAATTACGAAACATCCAGGGACCCTCTTAGACCACCTTCTTCCAATCGCCTAAACAACTCAGTTGGAGGATGAAAGTATTATTTCCAACGTCCTGGAATTCAATCTTCTGCGCCAGCGCCCATCCATAGCGCATAGTGTCCTCAAAAGCTATCGGGCTGAAGGATTTATCCGTCAAAACCCGAGCAACAACCAACAGATCTGGCTCCTCATCAATCGTCACGTCTTTGCCAATCACCAGATCGTCGAAGTCATCATCCTTGATCTTCAGATTGCGCAGCAGTGAATCCACATCCAGAGCCCTCCTGACTCCCAAACCGCTAGCCTTCGAGCTCCCTCCTGTTTCCGCCATCACGAGGTGAGGACGAGCGAACTAGTTCTGTGAGCACCGATCTCCCCGAGCAGGAGAGATTAATAGGGCAGAACCGCCAATCCGAGGAGGATTGGGGTAGTGGAACTCGTGATCGCCACGAAGTCGCCTCCGATTCGCCGCCGAGTAGAGAAACCCTGACTCGTTCAGTGCAAGCATTTCTGAGGTGCACGTGTAGCCTACCTAAGGATGGCAATTTTACCCATGGGTACGGGTACCCGCGGGTACCGTACCCGCATGGGTAGGGTATGGGCACACTTTTATACCCATGGATAATACCCATACCCTACCCATTAAGTCACGGGTATGGGCACGGGTATAGACTTGTACCCATGGGTGTACCCATACCCTGTCCATTTAAACTGACATGTCAAACTTCTCTATAGAGTTTGAACCAATGAGGCCGAGAAGTCTAGCGACGAGTATGAGATTTCAACTTCTAAACTTTAATTTGATACTTTCATGTACTCATCTGCTATTAGTAAGTAGATTATTGTATTTTTCAAATATCCTATTGATGAAAGTAAAATTTTAAATAACTTGTATACTATTGGATATACCCGTCGGGTACCCAATGGATACAGGTACCCGCCGGGTATGGGTATGGATAAAGTTTTATACCCGCGGGTATGGATATGGGTAAGCTTTTGTACCCATTAGCTTCACGGGTATGGAATGGTATTGCTCTACCCTGCCCATTGCCATCCTTAAGCCTACCAGGGATTAGAAATGTACAAAGTGATTATGAGGAAGGGATTAGCGAGGTTTAGGTGACCCGACTGGATCAAACCGAACGAGGCCTAAGTTGTAATCCTTGGCTCGGCCCATTCGTAAAATTTCCATGCGCTAAGAAAGCTGAAGAATACTTAAGCCTAAATGCATGTGTAAAAAAAAAGAAACTTAAGCGTGACGCTGCTTCATACTTCCATCCGAGCCCCATTCCGGGAAAACTGAATCCTTCCAGATCTAAAAATCCTTGCCATCCTGGTTGCCAATCCCTCTGGTGCTCGATCGATCTCATCTGATCTGAGATCCAAGTCGCTGCAGCCGACTGAATCGAAACCCTCGGCGTCGGCGATCTCAACAAGCGCTCCGTACCCGGCCCGATCGGGAGGCCGCGAACTGGATGGAAGAAGATCCGATGGCCGTGGCACTGCCCGAGGACGCCCTCGCGGAAATCCTCCGCCGCCTCCCGCTGCGCAGTCTCGCCACCTCACGGTGCGTGTGCAAGGCGTGGTGCGCCATCGTCGATGGCCGCCGGCTGCTGCTCCGGGAGCTCCTGCCGCACTCGGTGCGCGGCATCTTCCTCAAGTATACTGATCTCGATTATCCGGCTTTCCTTTCTCACCCCTCCATGGAGCCGAATATCTTGGGCAAGCTCAACTTCCATCGGCTGCCCGGCCATTGGAACACAGCCTCCATCCTGAGTCACTGTAACGGACTCCTGCTTTACGAAGACATGGAAGGGCTCCACGTGTCCAACCCCGCGACGCAGTGGCGGGCAAGCTTGCCCCCGCCCCCGCCCCCGCCCCCGCACCCAGATAGGTTATACGAGCGGCCACACCTTGTGTTTGATCCCACAGAGTCACTGCACTATGAGGTCTTGCTCGTTCCTTCATCTTCGCTCACAGAGGAGAGGGACGAGCCATCCAAGGAATGGCCAGCATCAGTATGGATGCTGTGTGCGTTCTCATCACGTACGGGGCAGTGGGAGGAGAGTGCTTTTGTTCGGGAAGGCGAGGCTGCAGGGATGGCTTCGGACGAGGTATTGCAGCGGTCCAACGCATTCAGTCAGGGCTGCAGCGCTTATTGGCACGGTGCATTGTTTGTGCAGTGCAATGCTGGCTTCACTGTTATGAGGTAAGCACCATATAATTAAGTTGTGTTACTGCAATGTAATGCTACTGATATCTTAATTCAGTGCTCATATAATCGTATGTATATATTTGTATAAATATATCAACCCTCTGTATAGGGTATTTGTAGAATATGACCTTTAAACATCTTTTCTTTGTGATTCATGTTTCCACATGTAGTTCCATCCATCTGATCTTTTTTTCACCCTGCTTTTCCTCTTACAATATTAAGCAATTCAACCAATTATTGAATGTGGTGTCACTGATGATTTCGTATTTTGCAGAATATCCTTGTCAAATAATAAGTATCGAGTAATTAAAATGCCAACAGATATTGGAGAGATCGAATACTATCATGTTTATCTAGGACGATCAAAGGGAGGGTTATGTTGTGCATCATTTCATGATTGGCACAAGCTCCGTGTTTGGATCCTTGACGATTCAGGCGGTACGATAGAGTGGGTGTTGAAGCATCACATTGACATTCACAATAGCGTCTCACCTGTAAGGAGGCATGTAGAGAAGAACAACGGACCTTGGATTTTAGAGGATGCTGACAGTGGTGAACACTATGGTCAACACAATTTACAAGATGTTAACAAGGATGAAGGTCACAACAATAATGCACTTGTGAAGAGTAAAGTTGAATGGGATTCGGACAATCATAATATAGTTGACAATGAATCTGAGGTTGTACAATGCTTCTCGGGATATATTAGTGTCCTTGGATTTCATCCGTACAAAGACGTCATCTTCTTGAATCTTTCACTGGACAGAGCATTGGCATATCATCTGAATACCTCAACGGTTCAGGATTTGGGTAATTTATGCCCAAAATGATTATGGTGGTACGGCAGCAGAGATAACATCATCTTTCCCATACACACCATGTTTGATATCAGATTTCCCGGAAAACAAACTTGAAGCCCTTGTCGAAGGCTAGCTAGATAACTTGTTTGTTACGAGCTGTTTTAATCCTTATTAGGCCTATGGTATACTCTGTTTCAGTCCTGTTGTTTAATCTCTGCTACCTTGACAAGACAGACTTGTTTACAGACTGCACTGCTGAAGGACATGTAACATAGTATTATGTGTTCCTGAATATTTCTTCGGTGAACTTATTATGTGTTCAGCAGGTTAGTCATCTTGACTGAAAGTGAGGGTGGGCTTATTGCTGTGGAATTTCGCCCTGATGTTAATTTCACCATTTTTTTTGTTTCTTTCCATATCCTTGTCTGGCTGTGAAAATATAGTGGCATCCACTTGCTGAACTAATGTGTTTATTGCCTACATCATATTTGAGCAGTTTGGCTTGCTTGCATTGTCTTCACATAGTTATCTTGGTACCAACAGTAATACATACTACATCATATTTGAGCTTTGCCTTGTCGTCTACATCGCGTTGTCGCATAGCATGGTTATTAGGATGTATTCTCTAGCACTTTGAGTTGTGACATATAGTAGTTGGAAGTAACATGTCTGCTTTTAGTGTCGCTATATCCATGGGAGCACTGCGTCCCTTCTCTAGCTCAATCTCATTTTGCTTCTTACGAAGAGCGGTCTGGGCAGCTGGCCAGAGGATAAATACAATTGCAGCTGTCAAGAAAAAATAATCTACAATAGAAGATTTATATTTGACTTTTAGCTTTCAAATTAACTATATATACATCAACATCACCAGAAAGTACTTTATCGGGAGTCTCTCCTAAAATGACTAAATTTGAGGAGAACTTGTAAGGAAAAAACAGGGTAGTGCAAGAGTAGAGGTGGAACTAATTAAGCAGCATATTCTTGACCGCAACGTTAGGTTGTAGGGTCTGCAGTCCTAGTCCCACATCAACAGGCATAGCAGAAAGCACCCTATGCTTTTTAGTACCACCAGATTCTTCAAAACAACAATACGGAGTAGTACATTCATTACACAACTCCAGTAAACAAAATCAAAACCTGCCAAACACACAGAAGAGAGGGTCCATCAAGTGGCTGAACAGTGAGTAATCTGCCTTGCTCGTACCTACCAATGTCGCATCAAGAATTGCCTTCAGTATAGAACTTACAGACCTGGAAACAAATGTTCTCCCTCGGGAAAGAATATATCGACATGGCGACATCGAAGACATAATTCCTGCCTACTAAACCAGATATTCCTGCGTTCACAACAGGCAACAAGGCGAAATTCTCGGCAACCTTTATGTCCTCGGTGTACTCCTTCAAGCATTGGTTGGATATCATGTATATGGCCTTGGTGATCCATGACGGTGGTCTCTCTCCGGCTCATTCTGTAAACTCTTTGCGCAAGTTTGCTTGAAACATATTTATTTAACCAGCACCTAAAAATAGTATAATTTGGAACACAATAAGAAATGAGCCAGCACAATAAGAAAATGGCGCAATATGTCAATCTGTAAGTGGGCATGGGTGCCGCTAGGCCATCCCACTTTTTTTTCCTAAAGTGGGCACCCATGGGCCAGCTAAAAGATATCACAGACGCCCACGGCGCGTTCGCTACCGCCGCCACGCCGCCACGAGGCGCCATGGCTAGGGAAATCCGCCCCTCTGCTCTCCCCCGTCGTATCGAGGTTCCATGGCTCCTCCCCTCTGCCCCCTACTCCGGCCGTCCCCTCTGATCCCCTTCTACGTCCAGGTGCATCTAATCAGTCGAGCAGCAAAGGTCTGGCGAGATTTGTGGGGAGCAGCTGGCGGCCGACGGGGTCAATGGGGGAGTAGCAAAGGTCCGACGAGGTCCATGGGGAGGAGCAGGACACCTAACTAGATCCTAAGATCAACTTCTGAAGAACTCGAAGAAGGTATAGATTCATGTCCCTCTCTCCCTCTTTATAAAATTCCATCTCGTCCCTTCTAGGAGGCTGGTCATTTGTTCCTCTTTTCTTTCCTTTTTCTTTGCTGCTTTAATAGAGAGTTACAGGTTGTTTGCCGGTGGATCGGCCACACATCTCGACTCCTTAATTTCCGTCATCTACTGATATTCAGACGATAAATCAAGCACTTCTATTTTTCATCAGCCATTTTTCCTCGTTCATGGTTGAACACTCGGTGCTTATGCTTAGATTGAGCTTTGGATCATATTCAGATGGAATTTCAGACGACAAATCATGTAACAGGATGCTTGCAGTCTCCCAACAGTGAGAGATTTGAATATAATTGAGTACCGGGGTCTGTCCCAAATATGTGGTTTATTAGACTAAATTTTAGGTAACCCTTATGCTCACCTACTAATATTCTGAAGATAAATCAAATGCTTGCTGCTATCTTTCCTCAACTAGTTTTTCTCATTCATGTCCGAACAATGCTCATTTTGGATCAATTCTAAATTAAGGCCTGTAGTTATGCTCCATTTCTCTAGAAATAAAATACTCAATCTGCTCCTTGGTGTAATTAGGGCTTCTCTAACGGATTCCCGGAGGAGTATACTTTAGAGGAGTAAATATACTCCTCTAAAGAAGGTCGGCGCCGAACCGAACCCCTAAACTTTAGAGGAGTAAAACTTTTTTTTGTAAAAATCGAACTATCAATAGACAAACATTCGGCATAGTTCACATACAATCCGACGGCTCGAAGTTGTGGCGCATCGACGGCGACGGAGCCCGATTTGCTCCAAATCGGGGCGGCGACCGGCGAAAACGAGCTCATCCCATCGATTTCGGCGACGGCGAGAGGCAGCGATCAGAGGAGAGGCAGGCCAGAGAGTGGCGGAGGGACCGAGGTGGGGGCGGCGGGGTAACGGGGTCGCCGGCAGCGACCGGCGGGAATGTGTGCGGCGGGTCGGGAGGCGGGAGGTTTTCTCGGAAGTGGCCTCGGAGGAGTAAATTTAGGATTCGGCCGCCACTTTGACTCCTCCGATGAGTATAATTTTACTCCTCTAACTGTTTATTAGTTCGGTTAGGTGTCGTCGCTGCGTATTTTTACTACTCTAACCGATTTTAGGGGATCGGTTAGAGATGCCCTTAAATCGGACAAGACCATGTTAGAACCACAGTACTACATGCGCTGCATAGGGATATTATCTAGCTGCAATAGTTCTTGATGTATATTTGAGCTTTTCTGTTTGGCAGCCTGGAGATGACAAGTTTATGCTTGAACATTCCAATGATAGGGAGATCTGTCATGTTAGAGATCAGGGTGGTTATGAAAAATAATATATATGAAGTTGTCACTACAGAGTGCGATGAATCCTGTCTCTATACACCAGGATTAAGAGTTGAGTTAAACTGAATATTGATTTTATGACAGGTGAGATGGTTAGCTACTCCTTCATGATTAGTTTTGAAATACTTGTTGACAATGTGTAAATCGAGTTACAGGAACTAGTTAGCTGCTCCTTCATGATTAAATTCTTTTATTTTCCGTAATCATTTTCGCTTGCGATTTTACTCCTTCTAAAAATGAATTTGAACTGAAACTGGATTTAAAACTGCAATGTCACTTGTTAATTTTCTTGAGTTTACTATCTATGGGCTCTTCTTCTTCAGTGCAGTACCATTTTTGTTCAGTTCTTCTTCAGCCAACAGCTAACATGTCGAGGAGGAGCAGCCGCACTGCGGGGGCGCGTGGTTGAGAAGGACCAGCGAGCGCGCGAAGCAGCGAAGCAGCGGAGGACCAGCGGAGCAGAAGGAGGTCGAGGACAGCTACGAGCTCGGGAGGGCGCGTGTAGGCCACCAGCGAGCACACGAAGCAGCGGCGCAGCGGAGAACCAGCGGAGCAACGGCACAGGAGGGGGCCGAGGATGACTGAGAGCTCGGATGGGGCGGTGCAATGAAGACAGCTAGGCAGGGAGGCGCGCGGAGCAAGAGCTAGCTGGTGGCGAGCGAGGCGCACACGAAGCAGGCTTGTCTTTCCTATTTAGTGTGTACTATTTGGCTATTTCCTGTGCACGACGTTTTGCGTGGTGGGTAAAAGTGGGCAAACGGACGCCACCTATCATTCCCAAGTTTAAATAAACAATAGCAACAGACCCATTAGTTTATATAGACATAGGTGGTCAGCTGGTGGGCAGCCGTGAGCACGCCCACTTACAGCCTGAGGTATTAGAGATTTAGAGAGCAATAGAATATGCCGTTGAATTATTTCTACCTCTACTCTTGCACTGATCAGGAATATTCACTTTTATCATGGTACAATATAAAAAGATGGAATGCTGACATTGCACTAACCAGGCTTATACGTTTATGCCTTCACTTCAGCTCCTTTGGATGTTGTATTGTGGCAGAGGAGGGGTACAATTTTTTATAGTCGGGTGGCAAATGTTTGTGGTTTTCTTCAATATCTATTTCAGTGTACACCTGCAGCTCATTGTTTATCTCCTGCATGTCAGCTATTGTAGTGAAGTATGTTGTCACACACACTCACACTATATATAACAGTTGCCAACATTTCCTAATTCTCCCAGTTGACCACTGGCCAAAGGATAAAGAATCTGACTCTACAAGTGCTAACTGTTTGCGGAAGGTCGGAGGATCATAATCGAGACAGAGAAATAAATCTATTGCTCCAAGCTCATTTCCTGTTTATTTTACTTTTTGTGGAGTTGATTAATGGATTCTAATGCTACTTGCACATTTTGTGATTGTGTGATCTTTGGAGAGTAGCAGTAGTGAAAACAACTTGACGTTCATTACATCACATACTCAAGACACCCGCCGCACACATTCCCGCCGGCGTCGCTGCCGGCGACCCCCATACCCCGCCGCCCCCACCTCGGTCCCTCCGCCACCCTCTGTCCTGCCTCTCCTCCGATCGCGGCCTCTCGCCGTCGCCGGAATCGATGGGATGAGCTCGTTTTCGCCGGTCGCCGCCCCGATTTGGAGCAAATCGGGCTCCGTCGCCGTCGATGCGCCACAACTTCGAGCCGTCGGATTGTATGTGAACTATACCGAATATTTGTCTATTGATAGTTCGATTTTTACAAAAAAAAAATTTACTCTCTAAAGTTTAGGGGTTCGGTTCGGCGCCGACCTCCTTTAGAGGAGTATATTTATACTCCTCCGGGAATCGGTTAGAGATGCCCTAATTACAGCAAGGAGCAGATGGAGTATTTTATTTCTAGAGAAATGGAGCATAACTACGGGCCTTAATTTAGAATTGATCCAAAATGAGCATTGTTCGGACATGAATGAGAAAAACTAGTTGACGAAAGATAGCAACAAGCATTTGATTTATCTTCGGAATATTAGTAGGTGAGCATAAGGGTTACCTAAAATTTAGTCTAATAAACCACATATTTGGGGCAGACCCCGGTACTCAATTATATTCAAATCTCTCACTGTTGGGAGACTGCAAGCATCCTGTTACATGATTTGTCGTCTGAAATTCCATCTGAATATGATCCAAAGCTCAATCTAAGCATAAGCACCGAGTGTTCAACCATGAATGAGGAAAAATGGCTGATGAAAAATAGAAGTGTTTGATTTATCATCTGAATATTAGTAGATGATGGAAATTAAGGAGTCGAGATGTGTGGCCGATCCACCGGCAAACAACCTGTAACTCTCCATTAAAGCAGCAAAGAAAAAGGAAAGAAAAGAGGAAGAAATGGCCAGACTCCTAGAAGGGACGAGATGGAATTTTATAAAGAGGAAGAGAGGGACATGAATCTATACCTTCTTCGAGTTCTTCAGAAGTTGATCTTAGGATCTAGTTAGGTGTCCTGCTCCTTCCCATGGACCTCGCCAGACCTTTGCTACTCCCCCATTGACCCCGTCGGCCGCCAGCTGCTCCCCACAGATCTCGCCAGACCTTTGCTGCTCGACTGATTAGATGCACCTGGACGTAGAAGGGGATCAGAGGGGACGGCCGGAGTAGGGGGCAGAGGGGAGGAGCCATGGAACCTCGATATGACGGGGGAGAGCAGAGGGGCGGATTTCTCCAGCCATGGCGCCTCATGGCGGCGTGACGGCGGTAGCGAACGCGCTGTGGGTGTCAGTGATATCTTTTAGCTGGCCCATGGGTGCCCACTTTAGGGAAAAAGTGGGATGGCCTGGCGGCACTGTGGTCAGTCCATGCCCACTTACAGATTGACTAATACCACCCCATGTCTGCATGACAACACTTGTGAAGTTGGCATTGGCTCAAGGCATACCTCGTGTGAACCCGACTGATACATCATCACAAGAGCATATAATTTCCTCGCTACATTCTACCTGCGACCAAATTGCTTCAAACCCCTCTCACAAAAGAAATTAATTTCAGGCATAAAAAATAAAAGAAAACGCAGAGAATGAAATGTTAATTGCTTCAAGCCCCTCTCGGTGAGACCCTACGCGGGACGGTGTCGGCACTGGGTGGTGTAGCTAGGACGGTGAGCTTAGGCCCGGCGGCGACGTTCAGGAGCAGGCAGCTCGTCTAGTGCTTCAGGTGGTGGCACAGGGAGGCGGCGGCATGGGTCTCCTGGCCCAGATCCGGCCCTTTGGGCCCGATCTAGGTACGAGCGGGTTTGGGTGGCCTTCTCTACCCTTGGTGCCTGAGAACGGCGGTTGCCCGATGATGGCTTGGCGGTGGATCTGGCGATGATGACTTGCGTAGGGTGCGACACGGTTTTGGAGGTGGTTGGCGGCGGCGGACACAGTGTTGCAGCGTGCCAGCAGGGCTAGTTCGGCCTGCCTAGCCTGACAGGCCTACTGCTGCGTCCGGACGGCAACAGCCTCTAGCGGTGGAGGACGGCAGATCTCTTCCCAGTGACAGCGGTGTGGTCGGAGGCGAATCCAGACCTACTGTCTAAATTTACCTATCGATGGCTACGGAGTGCGACTGGTGGTTGGAATGATGCCAACATCGACTGCACTTCGGACTAACACGTGAGTATGTGCTTGCGTCGGTACCTTGACTGAATCGTTAGTCTCATGGTGAGCCATTTATCACTTCTTGTTCTTGAGCTTGAGGACTGATCGAGCGTCTCTATGGCGAGCAATGTGGTGGTGGTGATGGCTTGACTCTTTGGTCATTTGGATTGCGAGCAGTAGGCGGGGGTGACCCTGGTGCTGGTGGCACTTCAACAATGGCAGCTCTCACATCGCAATTTGGTGGCCGCACTTAGGGATAGTGAGTGGTCTGATTCTTCGGGCGTGTGCGAAGGTTTTTCCGCAGGAAAGCCCTGCATCTGGATGCCAACGGCCGGGACGCCTGTAGGCGCCGTAACCCTCTAGAGGCGTCGTTGTGCCTACCTTCTCCGCGTTTGGGATCTGGGTGAAAACCCTTGAACACCATGGTCTCTCGACGGCGGCGCAGTGCGTCGGTACCCTCTTCAAGGCGTCGTCGTGGAGCTCCGACTCCTCTCAGTTGCGTTGCAATGTCTTCAGTGGCAAGTTTTGGCCCCATTGTATTTTTTGTTTATTCTTGATCTGTTATGTAAGATGGTTTTCTCATCATCTTGTATCGGTTTAGCCGTTTGTGGATTTATTTAAAAAGCAGGGTGAAAGCCTGTTTTGAGAGAGAGAAATGTTAAAAGGGGGTTTTCGTGAGGAGAATTTTGAGCGCCTATAAATTGAACATTTTAATCCAAAAGTAACCATGGATGAGATATCAAATGAGATTCCTAATTTCTTAAATACCTCACCAAGGGTATCACTAGTAAATTCTTAGGAGTTAATCTTGTCATAAGATACATGGAGGCTTAATTGATACACAAACATTAGCTGCAAAGCATTGCATTATTAGTTCCTAACTAAACTACAACACACCATCATAAAATCTGAACAACTTAAGAATTTTGGGAACATATTCTAAACATGCTACTAGCCCTAAAAACATATCGCAGCTATGTGGTGAATGCAAAAGATTTGGCATAGTTCACAAAATATCATAGATGGTATTGCTTGCCTCATTTTATTTCCTTAAACTCACCTATTGTACACCAGCGCTACATGTTTGTTTTTATCAATGAAGTAAACTACATTTTTAACACAATACCAATCTACTAATTAGTGGTATATCCAATGTAGTTTGATAATTAAACAACACCAACTACACACTTATAATAGTATAGTAGCATATAGTTTTACCATTGTCATTCTGAATTATTTATTATGGGTATCATAGAAGCTTAGTTACCTGATGTGCAGGCAAAATAGAGGCCAATGGCAGTTTTCTGAATATTCTCATGCATAGCATAAGCTAACCTCAGCGACAATAATCTCAAACTTGTACAATACTACAATCAATTGGGGTAATCAATAATAGCCAAGATATAAATTCGCATTGAGTTTCTGCTAAAATATATAATCTCAACCTGCTCAAACCTGGAATATCCTACAAGTTTGCAGCAGCAGGCTGATCAATGCATGCCTTTCATGCTAACCTCGAACTCCATGAATTCCCTTTCAACTAATCAATGCATGCCTTTTATGCTAACCTTACTCTCTTCTCTCGCACTACGTCAAACATACTTCCAAGGGCAGAGTAAGCTGCAAGCAAGAGGCAAGAAAGAAAGGGGACCTCCAACATGTGTCTACATGGAATGACCTCTTCCTACCGACCTTCTTGCCCAGTCCAATATACTTTAATTTGCAAAAAAAATACTTTGTTAGCAATGCAATTTTCAATATCAAAGTCCACACCATATATCGGTTTGGTCCATAAATATCACCCTCCAAGATATGAAATAGTTGCAAAGTATTGCAATATTAGTTCCTAACTGAACTAAGACACACCATCATAAAACCTAAACAACTTAAGAATTTTGGGAATATATTCCAAACATGCTGTCAACCCTAAAATCCTATCACAGCTATGTGAATGCAAAAGTTTTGGCATAGTTCACAAAATACCATAGATGGTATGGTTTGCCTCATTTTATTTCCTTAAACTCACCTATTGTACACCAGGGCTACATGTTTGCTTTTATCAATGAAGTAAAATACATTTTTAACACAATACCAATCTACTACTATTAACACTAACTAGTGGTCTATCCAGTATAGTTTGATAATTAGATAACACCAATCGCACAACTTACAGTAGCATAGTAGAACATAGTTTACCATTGTCATTCTGAATTATTAAGCAGTGGTATCATAGAAGCTTAGTTACCTAAAGTGCAAGCAAAATAGAGGCCAATGGCAGTTTTCTGATTATTCTCATGCATAGCATAACCTAACCTCGGAAACAATGATCTCAACCTAGTACAATCAATTGGGGAAATCAATAATGGAATGGCCAAGATATAAATTAGCATTGAGCTTCTGTTGAAATATATAATCTCAACCTGCTCAAACCTGGAATATACTCCAAGTTTTTGGCAGAAGATTGATCAATGCATGTCTTTCATGCTAACCTAGAACTCCATGAATTCCCTTTCAAACTCCATGAATTACCTTTCAACTGATCAATGCATGCATTTTATGCTAACCTTACTTTGTTCTCTCGCACTACGTAGAACATACTTCCAAGGGCAGAGTGAGATGCAAGCAAGAAGCAAGAAAGAAAGGGGACCTTCAACATGTGTGGACATGGAATGACCTTTTTCTATCGACCTTCTTGTAAAATCCTAAATTCCCTTTCAAACTACCATAGAGAACATGCCCAGTCCAATATACTTTAATTTTCAAAGAATTTTTTACTTTGTTAGCAATGGAATTTTCAATATCAAATTCCGCACCATATATCGATTTGGTCCATTAATATCACCCTGCAAGATATGAAATAGTTGCAAAGTATTGCATTATGAGTTCCTAACTAAACTACGACACACCATCATAAAATCTGGACAACTTAAGAATTTTGGGAATATATTCCAAACATACTTAGGCCCTAAAAGCCTATCACAGCTATGTGAATGCAATTTTTTGGCATAGTTCACAAAATACCATAGATGGTATGGTTGCCTCATTTTATTTCCTAAAACTCACCTATTGTACACATGGCTAGATGTTTGCTTTTATCAATGAAGTAAAATATATTTTAACACAATACCAATCTACTAATACTAACACTAATTAGTGGTCTATCCAATGTAGTTTGATAATTAGACAACACCAACTGCACAACTTAGCATAGTAGAACATAGTTTTACCATTGTCATTCTAAATATTAAGTATGGGTATCATAGAAGCTTAGTTACCTGAAGTGCACGCAAAATAGAGGTCAATGGAATTTTTCTGATTATTCTCCTGCATAGCATAAGCTAACCTCGACGACGATGATCTCAACCTAGCACAATCAATTGGGGAAATCAATAATGGCCAAGATATAAATTAGCATTGAGCTTATGTTGGAATCGCAACCTTCTCAAACCTGTAATATCCTCCAAGTTGGTGGCAGAAGACTGATCAATGTATGCCTTTCATGCTAATCTAGAACTCCATGAATTCCCTTTCAAACTATGTCAAAATATAAATCCCTTTCAAACTCCATGAATTACCTTTCAACTGATCAATGCATGCCTTTTATGCTAACCTTACTCTATTCTCTCGCACTACGTCGAACATACTTCCAAGGGCAGAGTGAACAACAAGCAAGAAAGAAAGGGGACCTTCAACATGTGTGGACATGGAATGACCTCTTTCTATCGACCTTCTTGTCACATCCTAAATTTCCTTTCAAACTACCATAGAGACCAGGCCCAGTCCAATAATACTTTAATTTGCAAAGAATTTTTTACTTTGTTAGCAATGGAATTTTTAATATCAAATTCTACACCATATATTGAGTTGGTCCATTAATATCACCATGCAAGAAACGAAATGAGGTTTATATCGCATATTCCATGAACTTTAAAAGCATATTACGGAAGGGGCCGTTCTGAATCTAATGTTATGAGGTTTATATCGCGTGCACTATGAAATATATTTTAACTCTATCCATGTAGGTATTTCACCAAATATTTTGAATAATGCAAACTAAACAGAAACATCTGTTTGCACTCAGGATGAATCGAAACATTTCGTTGCTTCTCCTATGGAATCAATGGAGAACAACGATGAAAAATAGTACTGGCATTGCAAATACTTATCACAGAACGTGTCAAGAAATTAAAGTGCAGCTTTACGACATAGAGCACCATCGATCGGTGGTAGCGATCATCTGACGTCAAAAACAATGTGTGGGAGAGAAAGATCCATTCTAAGAAATAGAGAGGTACCCGCAACTCGCCGTGTCTAGTTCTGATGGTCTGTGCCATGGATGTTAAATGTGTTGGGAATATGCCCTAGAGGCAATCATGTATGATGCAATTCTCATTATATTCATAAAGTAATTAAGTTGTCCTTGCATGAACATCTAATGTATATCATTGAATATGTGATTCAGTTGTGGAACTATATAATCATGTTGTTTATACTAAATATCTTTGGTAATCGAGGTTGTACTAGAGACACAACTTAGACCAATATGAAAGTCGGCTGATGACTCGGTTCCACTTTTCATAGGCATAGTGATGCTATTACAACTTACACAGATTCGGCTAAAGAGTTTAGTGAGTCGGATTGACCCATATTGAGATACAATGAACAACCGTAATTTGTATATCTCAATCAATGCAATCCTTAGACCTGAGGTTGTCACACAATCTGAGTTGAGGATCACCGACTTAGGTTCTGTCAAACGTTGTTCCATAACAGGGCAGTTATAACGGCTGAGTTCGGGTTTGTTGGGCCACGTAGAGATAAAACAAAACTTTTTCCTCTAACGTGGTGATCCCAAGATCTAGCTGAGGTAGAAGGCCACGAGGTTTACCACGAAACGCGCAGTTGCGGATTACTGATGATATGATTCGGAAAGCATGGCCATGCACGACTCGGTTAAGTGTTAACCAAGGCGATCGACTAAGAGTTAGTCGGATGAATCACTTATCTTGGATCGAGAAGAGAGTCGGACTGACGCGCTTCATCAGTAATCCGCAACTGCACGTTTCGTGGTAAACCTCGTGGCCTTCTACCTCAGCTAGATCTTGGGATCACCACGTTAGAGGAAAAAGTTTTGTTTTATCTCTACGTGGCCCAACAAACCCGAACTCTGCCTTTATAACTGCCCAGTTACGAATCAGCGTTTGACAGAACCTAAGTCGGTGATCCTCAACTCAGACTATGCAACAACCTCAGGTCTAAGGATTACATTGATTGAGATATACAAATGATTCAGAAAGCATGGCATGCATGACTCGGTTAAGTGTTAATCGAGGCGATTGACTAAGAGTTAATCGGGTGATCACTTATCTCGGATCGAGAAGAGAGTCGGACTATTAGAGGGATGACGATTATTCGTCTATAGTTTGACAAGGTATATTATGAGGAAAAAGGGACTCGGATGTAAGTCGCATTGGAAGGAATGTTGGCATGACTCTTTGGTACTTGGGAGTCGACACGTTCTGCTAGGAGCCGCTACCGATTGATCAATTGAGAGTCGGACTCCAATCGTGTCCAAGTTTCCATGAGCTTGCGGGGTCACACACTTAAGAGCAGGAGAAAATTCGAATTGGATCTGAACCAGAAATTTGTTTGGGTTGGACCTAAACTGGATTTGGACTAAGTCAGTGAGTCGGACTCACAGTGACTAATATGAGCTTTAGTGAATGGGCCACAAGTGAGTGGATCCCACTTTCACTCCCTATATATACTAGGGCACACATACCTAGAGAGGTGCTACAATTAGGTTAGTCCATGCGTTAGAAACCCTAGCTCAAGTTCAGACCTGCCGTTGTAACGAACCTAGCAGTTCATCGTTGGCGCTCCTCCTCGCACGTGTGGATACCAGTAGAGATGATGTACAATCAGCACCACGACGATCTAGACTGGACCGAGTTGTGAGGAATGCACTTCATTCAACTAACGCGCTTCATTAGTAATCCGCAATTGCGCGTCTAGTGGTAATCCTCATGGACTTCTACCTTAGCTAGATCTTGGGATCACCGCGTAAAGGAAAAGGTTTTGTTTTATCTCTACGTGGCCCAATAATGGTATCAGGGCGATAGCTTCTGGTTTTAGGCTTGATATCTTACATATGTGATATGCGGTTGGCTATAGATTGGATCTATGTGTTGTTTTGGTGGTCGGTCTATGAGATAGATCGGTTTTGTACGATGTTGATTGGATCAAATGTACTCGGGGAATGGAAGATCTAATTTCTATGATCATACTGCTGAGGTCGTGAAATGACATACCCCTACCGGTTGGCTTTCGCCATTGGGGTAGACTGTGACACGTAAATCTGGAAGTGGTGATCGAAGATCAAAGGAGTTTGATCGAACCGGAACAATGATCGGATTCCATGTCCGGAATGTAGACGAGATCTACATTTTTGGAAAAATCATCGGGCGCTGCCCGCACCCGCAAGGGGGCCATCGGATTCGCCCTGTCATAGCGTCTTAGATATCGTTGCGAGTTTCACAGCGCCGATAGATATCGTGTCTATGCATAACTTGTTTTTGCAGGAAGTTGTGAATGGTATGGCTTATGTGTGTGTGATGTGTGTAATCCATACGTTATTTGCGAATCACGGTTTTGTCAGCAAGCTGGATCCTAGGTGCTATCATTTTATTGTATAACGACCTACATGTCGTATTCTCTATGTAATTTACTTTACTAGCTAGTGTAGTTGTATCGAGAATCTGGATGGCATGCAAGTCGATGTACAAGTCGGTGACATGGAGTAAGGCGGCAAGTGACAAGAGTTGAAATGAGTCGAATTACATGCTTTGTGGAGATAGAGATCGCTATGAAGAGAGCCATACCATTTCATGTTATGATTGCTTCATTTGTTTTATTGATATGTCTCTGGTTTTACCTTTGTTAGATAGTCGGTAAAATGTAATCCCTCAAAGAAGGTCTAGTCGGTTTTCCACCACATCTCAAAAGAAGGTCTAGTCGGTTTTCCACCACAAGTCGGATATTTTTGGTAGTGGGCTCATAAAATTGAGGTGCTGCCAATTCTTTCCGACTAGGTGGGTTCGAGTCGGATTCTTATAGCAGAAACACTCGGTAAGCTAGATGGGTCTATCACAATGGTTATGGGAATCGGGGAAAGTCAGATGGGATCCAGGGCATGTGATGCCACCCGACCAACAACTATCATATGAGATACATTTGACAAGGGGTTGTCTACCTAGATCACTTGGCGGCTAGCAGTGATGCTCTCAGTAGCCAACTTGCCTATCTAGGATCCTGAATTACTAAGTAACCATTGGAGGGGTATTTGTTCTAGTGGGAGCATAAAGTATTAAAAAAATTAATATGCTTGCTCTTTTATGAATACATGTCTTAAGTATTTTGCATATTTTCTACTGTAGATCATGGCACCTAGTAGCAGTCACCCTTAGATATCCGGTTTTGCATTGAGAACTATCCTTGAGAAAGATAAGCTGAATGACACTAATTTTACCAACTGGTATGAGAATCTGAGAATTGTTCTCAAACAAGAAAACAAGGACCATGTCTTAGAGAATCCACTACTAGATGAGCCGGATGAGAATGCGACTCTCGCTGCCACAAATGCCTACCGTTGGACTAAGGATGAGTCCATGGAAATTAGTTGTCTTATGCTTGCTCACATGCAACCGGATTTGCAACAATATTTCGAGAATGTTGAGGCCTACGATATGATCAAAAGCCTCAAAAGTATGTTCTGGGCTCAGGCAAAGACCGAGAGGTATCAAGTCTCTCAAGCTTTGCTGAGTTGCAAGCTTAAGGATGGTGATCCACTGAGTCTGCATGTGATCAAGATGGTTGGTTACATGTAGTCTCTAGAGAGGATTGGCTACCCCATTTGCGAAGAGTTCGCTATAGATATAATTGTGAACGCTCTTCCTAGTGCATATAGTCAGTTCATATCGAACTACCACATGCATGGTATGGATAAGAAGCTCACTGAATTACATGGGATGCTCAAGCAGGCAGAGACGAATCTCAAGAAAGGTGTATAGGGTTTCGTAGCATGGAAAACAAAATTTTCTACCGCATACAAACAAACAAGCCAAGATCTATCTACTATATTGTAGCAACGAGTTGATGGAATAACTCACCCTCGAAGATTCCAAAGTGTTTAACGAGAGCGGATTCTCGTGGGTGATGTAGTCGTACTCTTCCCGATCTCAAGATCGCATAGACGATCCTTCCGGCGCTGCGTTCCGGCAGCGCTCCCGCAGTCGGTCACACGTTCGGTACTTCAACGAAGACCTTCCTCTCCCTTGTTCCAGAAGGCAGCGGAGGTTGTAGCACTCTCCTCGCGATTCCGGCAGCACAACGGCGTGGTACCGGAAGTAGAGGGGAGATCTCGCAGGGCTTCGCCTTAAGCCGGAGCGAGTATGGTGGAGTATGAGAGAGTCCCTCGACGATCTAGGGTTTAGACACGCCGAGGAGGGGCTAGTGCCGGCGGCTAGGGTTTCACCTAGGCGGCGGCGAGTGCCCTAGGGTCGGCGGCGGCTTGGAGGCGGCGGCGGCTTGGTACTAGGGTTTGGAGGAGAGGATCTTGTGTGTCTCTAGGAGGAATCCCTGCCCCTCCTTATATAGGTGGAGGGGCCGGCCGGCCAAGGGGAGGGAGAGGAGTCCCTCCCCAACTCGGCTTGGGTGGGCGCCGCCGGTTGGAGGAGGGAACTCCTCCCCAACTCGGTTTCCCCTTCCTCCTCTTTTCCTCTTTCCAAATTTAGCCGTTTGACTTTTCAAACTAGCTGTTTGACTTTTCAAACTAGGATTTGAATTAATCCTTATTTGGTTCAGCGATGACACTTAGTACATGATGCAATCATACCAATTTGATACAACACATTCATGTACCCTTCCCCTCCGGAGTGCCGGACATTCCGGAACATTCTAGAACATTCCCGATGAAAACACCGGAACCATTCCCCAACTCCGAAACGGGACTTTCCTTATATGAATCTTATTCTCCGGACCATTACGGATCTCCTCGTGATATCCCGAATCCCACTCGAGACTCCGAACAACATTCGGTCTCCTTCTCATCATTCCATAACTACTCAAACAACGTCGAATCCTTAAGTGTGTCTCCCTACGGTTCATGAATTATACGGACATGATCGAGACACTTCTCCGAACAATAACCAATAGAGGAATCTGGAAATTCATATGGCTCCCACATATTTCTACGATTACTTTGCGATCGAATGAACCACTTACATACGATATCAATTTCCCTTTGTCTCACGATAGTTTACTTATCCGAGGTTATGATCGTCGGTATCTCTGCATACCTAGTTCAACCTCGTTACCGATAAGTACTCTTTTCTCGTTCCCGTGATATGTGATCCCTTGTGAGCCAGTCACATGCTTGCAAGCTAATTGGATGACATTTCACCGAGAGGGCCCAGAGTATATCTATCCGTCATATGGATGGACAAATCCCACTCTTGATCCATGTGTTTCAACCAATACTTTCCGAACACTCAATGCCACCTTTATAGCCACCCTGTTACGGTGTGGTGTTTGATGTCATCAAAGCATCCATCTGGTAAAGGTGATATGCATGATCTCATGGTCGAAGGAATTAGATTACTATGTATCAGAAAGCATATAGCAATTGAACTATTAAAATGACTTGATCTTTATGCTACGCTTATCTATAGGAGTATGTCCATCATATCATTCTCCTAACGATATGATCTTGTTGTTAATAACATCTCAATGTTCATGATAGGGGAACCACAATCATCTATTAACCAACAAGCTAGTATTATATAGAGGCTTTACTAGGGACTTCAAATTAAGTTTACAAATCACACAAGTATTAATGTTTCCTTGTTAATACTATTATAGCATGAATGTAAACATTTATCATAAACACAAAGATATAATAATAACTACTTTTATTATTGCCTCTAGGGCATATCTCCAACAGTCTCCCACTTGCACTAGAGTCATCTAATCTAGATTACATGGTAATATACCGAACACCCATGGCAGTTTGGTGCTGGTCATGTTTTGCCCTCGGGAGAGGTTTAGTCAACGGATCCGCCACATTCAGATCTGTGTGTACTTTGCAAATCTTTATATCCCCATCTTGGATATGTTCTCGAATAGCGTGAAAACGTAGCTTGATATGCTTCAGCTTCTTGTGTGACCTTGGTTCTTGCGCATTGGCTATGGCGCCCATGTTATCACAGTAGATAGACATTGGGTCCAGCGCACTAGGAACCACACCTAGCTCTATAATGAACTCTTTCATCCATATCGCTTCTTGTGAAGCCTCCGAAGCAGCCATGTATTCCGATTCAGTTGAAGATCTCGCCACAACGCTTTGCTTTGCACTCCTCCAGCTAACTGCTGCACCATTCAAAATAAATACGTATCCAGATTGTGATTTAGAATCATCCGGATCGGTGTTCCAACTAGCATCGGTGTAACCATTAACAACGAGCTGTTCATCACCTCCATAAGAAAGAACCTTATCCTTAGTTCTTCTCAAGTACTTAAGGATGTTTTTGACCGCTGTCCAATGATCCACTCCCGAATCACTTTGATATCTGCTAGTTAAACTAACAGCATATGCAATGTCGGGTCTAGTACATAGCATAGCATACATTAGAGATCCTATAGCTGAGGCATAGGGAGTCTTACTCATCTTTTCTCTATCTTCTGCTGATGTCGGACTTTGAGTTTTACTCAAGGTCGTATTGGGCAACATGGGCAAGAACCCTTTCTTGCTATCTTCCATTCCAAACCTCTTTAGAACTTTGTCCAAATATGTACTTTGTGACAATGATATTTGGCGTTTCGATCTATCTCTATAAATCTTTATGCCTAATATGTAAGCTGCTTCGCCAAGATCCTTCATTGAAAAACTATTATTCAAATATTCCTTGACACTATTAAGAAGGTCTACATCATTCCCAATCAATAATATGTCATCCACATATAGTATTAAGAATGCTACAGAGCTCCCACTCACTTTCTTGTAAATACAAGCTTCTCCATAAGTTTGTATAAAACCAAAACTTTTGATCACCTTATCAAAATGTTGATTCCAACTTCGGGATGCTTGCTTCAATCCATAGATGGACCATTGAAGTTTGCATACCTTGTTAGCATCTTTAGGATCAACAAAACCTTTGGGTTGCATCATATACAACTCTTCATCAATGTCTCCATTGAGAAATGCTGTTTTGACATCCATCTGCCATATCTCATAATCGTAATATGCAGCGATTGCTAACATAATCCTCACAGACTTTAGCTTCGCTACTGGTGAGAAAGTCTCATCGTAGTCAACTCCTTGAATTTGTCGAAACCCTTTTGCGACAAGTCGAGCTTTATAGACAGTAACATTACCATCAGCACCTGTTTTCTTCTTGAAGATCCATTTGTTCTCGACAGCCTTCCGGCCATCCGGTAAGTCCACCAAAGTCCATACTTGGTTTTCGTACATGGATCCAATCTCGGATTTCATGGCTTCTTGCCATTTATTGGAAGCTGGGCTCATCATCGCTTCCTTATATGTCTCAGGGTCATCGGTGTTGTCCACCAACATGACACTCATAACGGGATCATACCAATCTGGAGTGGTACGAGTTCTCGTTGACCTGCGAGGCTCTGTAGCAACTTTAACCGAAGTTTCATGATCATCATCATTAGCTTCCTCTCTTATTGGTGCAGGCACCACAGGAACTTCTTCCGGTGCTGCGCTACTCGCAATTTCGAGAGAAGGTTCAACAACCTCGTCAAGTTCTACTTTCCTTCCAGTCACTTCTTTCGAGAGAAATTCCTTCTCTAGAAAGGATCCATTCTTGGCAACGAAGATTTTGCCTTCGGATCTATGATAGAAGGTATACCCAATAGTTTCCTTCGGGTATCCTATGAAGACGCATTTTTCCGCTTTGGGTTCAAGCTTGTCCGGCTGTAACTTCTTTACATAGGCTTCGCACCCCCAAACTTTAAGGAACGACAATCTAGGTTTCTTCCCAAACCATAATTCATACGGTGTCGTTTCAACGGATTTAGACGGTGCCCTATTTAAAGTGAATGCGGCTGTTTCTAATGCATAACCCCAAAATGATAGCGGTAAATCTGTAAGTGACATCATAGAACGAACCATATCTAAGAGAGTTCGATTACGACGTTCGGACACACCATTACGTTGTGGTGTTCCCGGCGGTGTCAACTGCGAAAGTATTCCGCATTTCTTCAAATGCTCGCCAAACTCGTAACTTAGATATTCACCTCCACGATCAGAACGTAGAAATTTAATCTTCTTGTTACGTTGATTCTCTACCTCACTTTGAAATTCCTTAAACTTCTCGAAAGTTTCGGACTTATGTTTCATGAAATAGATATACCCATATCTACTCAAGTCATCCGTGAAGGTAAGAACATAACGATAACCACCGCGCGATGCTACACTCATTGGACCACACACATCGGTATGTATAATTTCCAACAAGTCCGTAGCTCGCTCCATCATACCAGAAAATTGAGTCTTAGTCATTTTACCCATCAGACATGCTTCGCATCTTTCAAGTGATTCGAAATCAAGTGATTCAAGAAGTCCATCGGAATGGAGTTTCTTCATACGCTTCACTCCAATGTGACCAAGACGATAGTGCCACATATAGGTCGAGTTATCGCTCGATTTCAAACGTTTAGCCTCAATGTTATTAATATGTGTATTTCCACTATCGAGATTCAATAAGAATAGACCATCTATCAAAGGTGCATGTGCATAAAACATATTACTCATATAAATCGAACAACCATTATTCTCAGACTTAAATAAGTAACCGTCTCGCAATGAACAAGATCCCGATATAATGTTCATGCTTAACACAGGCACCAAATAACAATTATTTAAGTATAAAACTAATCCCGATGGTAGATGAAGGGGTAGCGTGCCGACCGCTATCACATCAACCTTTGATCCGTTTCCAACGCGCATCGTCACCTCATTCTTCGCTAGCTTCCGTTTATTCTGTAGCACCTGTTTCGAGTTACAAATATGAGCAACCGAACCAGTATCAAATACCCAGGCACTACTACGAGTACTAGTGAGATACACATCAATAACATGTATATCAGATATACCTTTCTTCTTGATGTTGCCGTTCTTCAAATCCGCCAAGTACTTTGGGCAATTCCGCTTCCAGTGACCTTCTCCCTTGCAGTAAAAGCACTCAGTATCAGGCTTAGGTCCAGCCTTGGTCTTCTTCGTTGGCGTGGTAACTTTCTTACCACCCTTCTTGAAGTGTCCCTTCTGCTTAGACTTGCCTTTCTTGAATTTGGTGGTCTTATTGACCAACAACACTTGGTGCTCTTTCTTGATCTCCACTTCTGCAGACTTCAACATGGCAAAGAGTTCTGGCAACGTCTTGTTCATGTTTTGCATGTTGTAGTTCATCACAAAGTTCTTGTAACTTGGTGGTAGTGATTGGAGGACACGGTAAATCCCCAAAGCATTAGGAATCACAATACTCAAGCTTTGAAGTTTGTTTGCGTGCCTAGACATCTTAAGCACATGCTCGCTGACGGAGCTGCCCTCTTCCATCTTGCAGTTAAAGAACTTTTCAGAAGCCTCATAGCTTTCAATTGCCGCATGAGTCTCAAAGATCAATTTGAGATCCTCGACAATATCATATGGGTCTGAATTCTCAAACCTTTTCTGAAGCTCCGATTCTAAACCATACAAGATAGCACACTGAACTGTGGAGTACTGAGTCTTCCGAGTGAGGTAAACATTCTTTACTTCATCGGCAGCATCAGCTGCAGGTGGGTCACCCAGCGGTGCATCCAGCACATAGGTCAAATTACCAGTTGTGAGGACAATCCTCAAATTGCGGAACTAATCCGCGAAGTTGCTTCCATTGTTTTTCAACTTTTCTTTCTCTAGGAACGCATTAAAATTGATGGTAGGGGCTGCCATTGATCTACAACATATTTGCAATAGTTTAGACTAAGTTTATGACAAATTGAGTTCAAATTAATAAATTTAATCTAGGTGAACTCCCACTCAAAACAATATCCCTCACATTGTTTTAGTGATCACACGAACCAAATCCACCACATCAACACCGATCATCACGAGAGTTGATATAGTTTCAATGGCGAACAATCGACATGTTCATCATATCTACTATATGATTCATGCTTTACCTTTCGGTGATCCGTGTTCCGAGACCATGTCTGCACATGCTAGGCTCGTCAATATCAAACCTTAGTTTCCGATGAGCAAATCTGGCTGCTCACGTTGTATGCACTTGCAGAATCTAACACACCCGATCATCACATGGTGCTTCGAAACAACAAGCTTTAGCAACGGTGCTAACTAAGGGTGAACACTTTATGACTTGAAATTCATGTGCATGAGGGATCATCTTATAATGCTACCGTTGTCTACTAAGCAATACAAGATACATAAAGGATTAACATCACATGCAATTCATAATATGTGATATGATATGGCCTTTCTTTGTGCTTCCGATCTCCATCATCATCGGCATTGCATCAAGGTCAATGACGCTTCTCCATGGTTGTCGTCCACCGGCTTCAACTATTACAACTACTTTGAATAGACACGCGGGTCTTAACATAAATTAAAGACAACCATATGGCTCCTACCGGTTGCCAACTTACAATAAGGAACATTGCATACATCAAATATAATCACAATCATGGCCATATCACATCACAGCACACCCCTGCAAAACAAAGTTAGACGCCTCTACTTTCTTTGCATGTTTTACGTGGTTTGGGGCTTTCAATAAGTGTCGTTCTAACTTACGAACAAGAACCACAACATTGATACTAGTATTGTTAATCACCCGTTGTAAATTGGATCTTAACTATGCTAGGAGAAACAGGCACCCGCAAAGCCACTTATGCAATACAAGTTGCATGTCAAGCGTGGAGCAAGTCTCATGAACAATGTCATGTAAGGTTAGCCCAGGCCGCTTCATCCCAACATCCCGCAAGATGCAAAGTACACAAGAAGCAATCGATAATAAAAGCATCAACGCCCACAATGACCATTGTGTTCTACTCGTGCAACAGATCTACATATAGACACGTCTCTGATACCACTGTAGGGTTTCGTAGCATGGAAAACAAAATTTTCTACCGCATACAAACAAACAAGCCAAGATCTATCTACTAGATTGTAGCAACGAGTTGATGGAATAACTCACCCTCGAAGATTCCAAAGTGTTTAACGAGAGCGGATTCTCGTGGGTGATGTAGTCGTACTCTTCCCGATCTCAAGATCGCGTAGACGATCCTTCCGGCGCTGCGTTCCGGCAGCGCTCCCGCAGTCGGTCACACGTTCGGTACTTCGACGAAGACTTTCCTCTCCCTTGTTCCAGCAGGCAGCGGAGGTTGTAGCACTCTCCTCGCAATTCCGGCAGCACAACGGCGTGGTACCGGAAGTAGAGGGGAGATCTCGCAGGGCTTCGCCTTAAGCCGGAGCGAGTATGATGGAGTATGAGAGAGTCCCTCGACGATCTAGGGTTTAGAAACGCCGAGGAGGGGCTAGTGCCGGCGGCTAGGGTTTCACCTAGGCGGTGGCAGCGAGTGCCCTAGGGCCGGCGGCGGCTTGGAGGCGGCGGCGTCTTGGTACTAGGGTTTGGAGGAGAGGATCTTGTGTGTCTCTAGGAGGAAGCCCTGCCCCTCCTTATATAGGTGGAGGGGCCGGCCGGCCAAGGGGAGGGAGAGGAGTCCCTCCCCAACTCGGCTTGGGTGGGCGCCGCCGGTTGGAGGAGGGAACTCCTCCCCAACTCGGTTTCCCCTTCCTCCTCTTTTCCTCTTTCCAAATTTAGCCGTTTGACTTTTCAAACTAGCTGTTTGACTTTTCAAACTAGGATTTGAATTAATCCTTTATTTGGTTCAGCGATGACACTTAGTACATGATGCAATCATACCAATTTGATACAACACATTCATGTACCCTTCCCCTCCGGAGTGCCGGACATTCCGGAACATTCTAGAACATTCCCGATGAAAACACCGGAACCATTCCCCAACTCCGAAACGGGACTTTCCTTATATGAATCTTATTCTCCGGACCATTACGGATCTCCTCGTGATATCCCGAATCCCACTCGAGACTCCGAACAACATTCGGTCTCCTTCTCATCATTCCATAACTACTCAAACAACGTCGAATCCTTAAGTGTGTCTCCCTACGGTTCATGAATTATGCGGACATGATCGAGACACTTCTCCGAACAATAACCAATAGAGGAATCTGGAAATTCATATGGCTCCCACATATTTCTACGATTACTTTGCGATCGAATGAACCACTTACATACGATATCAATTTCCCTTTGTCTCACGATAGTTTACTTATCCGAGGTTATGATCGTCGGTATCTCTGCATACCTAGTTCAACCTCGTTACCGATAAGTACTCTTTTCTCGTTCCCGTGATATGTGATCCCTTGTGAGCCAGTCACATGCTTGCAAGCTAATTGGATGACATTTCACCGAGAGGGCCCAGAGTATATCTATCCGTCATATGGATGGACAAATCCCACTCTTGATCCATGTGTTTCAACCAATACTTTCCGAACACTCAATGCCACCTTTATAGCCACCCTGTTACGGTGTGGTGTTTGATGTCATCAAAGCATCCATCCGGTAAAGGTGATATGCATGATCTCATGGTCGAAGGAATTAGATTACTATGTATCAGAAAGCATATAGCAATTGAACTATTAAAATGACTTGATCTTTATGCTACGCTTATCTATAGGAGTATGTCCATCATATCATTCTCCTAACGATATGATCTTGTTGTTAATAACATCTCAATGTTCATGATAGGGAAACCACAATCATCTATTAACCAACAAGCTAGTATTATATAGAGGCTTTACTAGGGACTTCAAATTAAGTTTACAAATCACACAAGTATTAATGTTTCCTTGTTAATACTATTATAGCATGAATGTAAACATTTATCATAAACACAAAGATATAATAATAACTACTTTTATTATTGCCTCTAGGGCATATCTCCAACAAGGTGCTAGTCAAGTTTTGATGGTGCAGAATAAGGCTAAGTTTAAGAAAAGTTCTTGGACTAAGAAGAAGGCAAAGTCGGGAGGCAAGACTTAGGACTCGGTCCCAAGCGCTTCCTCAGGAACTAAGCCATCTCCTTCAGCCGGATCCACTTGCTTCTACTGCAAGGCGGATGGCCACTGGAAAAGGAACTGCAGCAAGTATATGGATGATAAAGTGACGACTGTCTATGCATAGCCTGTTGGGAACCCCAAGAGCAAGGTGTGAAGCAGCAAGCAGCAAGTTTTCCCTCAGTTGAGACCGAGGTTATCGAACCATAAGGAGGAAGGAAACGTCACACTGGTGTTGCAAGCAACGCGGAGACCTGCACAACACAAACTCAAGACTTTGCCCCAACGAACAGTGAGGTTGTCAAGCTCACCGGTTTGCTGTAACAAAGGATTAAACGTATGGTGTGGAAGGTAATGGTTTGTAGGAAGTAAACAAGTAACAATGAAAGATGTATCAATGGTAAAGATTGGACCGGGGTCCATAGTTCACTAGAGGTGCTCTCCTTAAATAAGCAACATGGCATGAAGGGTAAACAAATTACAGCAGGGCAATTGACAGGAACTGAGCAAGGCATAACAATGCAATTACTAGTCAGAAAGATCCTATGAGTTTGATTGGGCAATACAACAAGATACATTGGCTGCCATTCAACTGCATCTATGACTAGAAGTCCACCTTGAGGTTATCATCCGAACCCCCTCCGGTATTAAGTTGCAAGCAACAGACAACTGCTTTAAGCAAAGTGTGTAAGGTAAACAGTCCACATGTTCCATGAACAAGAGACCGTTGTTTTCTCCCTAGTAGCAACAGCACATCTACAACCGAAGAGATTATTGTCACTTCCCTTGGAAACTAGAGGCATGAACCCACTATCGAGCATAAATACCCCCTCTTGGAGTCACTAGCAACTACTTGGCCAAGATAGCTACTAACAACGGAGAGCATGCAAGATCACAAACAACACAGACATGATAGAATCATAAAGACAAAACCATTAATCAAACCAACATAATAATCTCAATATCCATCGGATCCCCGCAAACACAACATGCATGATTACAAATAGATTAGATCTTGATCATGAACGGAGATCACAAGATCTATACATGAAAGCACAAAGGAGCAGATACAACCATCTAGCTACTACATGGACACATAGTCCAAGGTGGAACTACTCACGCATCATACCGGAGAGAAGGCCTCCAGGATGATCTCCCCTCCGGAAGGGTGCCGGGAAGAACTTTAGATCCCTCCCTCCCCCCTCCCCGATCTAGGGACGATGATGGTGGCGGCTACAGACAGTTTCGTGGATATTTGATCGGGTCCTCAGGGTTTCTGCATCGGGGGTTTCTTATAGGCGAAGGGGGAGACCGAGGCGGCGGCCAGGGCGACCAAACCCTAGCCAGGCGTGGGGTGGGGCCCACCCGCGCCTGGGGTGGGTCTGGCCCCTCTGGCCGGCCTCCCAGGCTCTCCTCTGGACTTCTTGTTCCTCACGGAAAGTAATTGACTTTGACGTTTGTCCCGTCCAATTCCAAGAATATCAGGCATCTGGCACTGTTGCAACTTGTTAATAGGTTAGTACCAGAAAACATGTAAAAAGCACCTCAAAGTGTGGACAAGTAAAGCAATGTAGATATTAAACAAGCATGGAGCATAAAAAATTATAGATACGTTTCCGACGTATCATAAAGCCAAGAGCGGAGGTGTGAATTCTGGCTCAGGTACGCTTGTTTGCAATGTTATAGACATCTATCTTGTTGATGCACCTAATAGTTCTTGGGTATATGATAACAGATCAGTTATTCATATCTGCAACTCATTGCAGGGACTGGTAAGAACTAGGAGCGTAGCAATAGGCGAGGTTGATATTCGAGTCGGCGACAAGGCGAGAGTCGCTGTGTTGGAAGTCGGCACGATGCAACTTCATTACCTTATGGATTTATTATGGAACTGAATAATTGTAATTATGTTCCAGTGCTAAGTCGAAATATTATTTCTGCCTCATGTTTGATGAGACAAGTCTATGATCGAATATTAAGAATAATGGTTTTTCTTTATATTTTAATGATATGTTTCACGGCTTTGCACCCATCCAGAACGGGTTATTTATTTTGAATCTTGATGGTGAGTCGGTTTATAACATAAATGTTAAAAGATTGAAATCAAATGATCTGAATATGACTTACTTTTGGCATTGTCGACTTGGTCATATAAGTTGGAAACACATGAAGAAGCTCCATGATGATGGACTCCTAACTTTGTTCGACTTAGAGTCGTTCGAGACATGTGAATCTTGCCTACTCTGCAAAATGACCAAGATACCTTTTACAAAGAGTTGTGAAAGGGCGTCCGACTTATTGGGACTAGTACATAGTGATGTATGTGGACCAGTGAGCATAACAGGCAGGGGTGGCAATGAGTACTTCGTTACCTTCAATGATGATTTGAGTCAATATGGATATATCTACTTGATGAAACATAAGTCGGAAGTCTTTGAAAAGTTCAAAGAATTCCAGAATGAAGTACAAAATCAACTTGGCAAGAAAATAAGGTTTCTTCGGTCAGACCAAGGGGGCGAGTACATGAGCCATGAGCTTGATGACCATCTGAAAAATTGCGGAATAGTTTCACAACTTACTCCGCCGAAAACGCCACAGAGGAACGGTGTGTCGGAAAGGCGGAATCGGACCTTGTTGGACATGGTACGATCAATGATGAGTTGGACAGTTCTGCCTTTATTATTTTGGGGTTATTGTCAAGAAACTGTAGCGTTCACATTAAACAGAGTACCATCAAAGTCGGTAGAGAAGACACCACATGATATGTGGATAGGCAAAAGGTCAAGTTTGGCTTTTCTTAAGATTTGGGGTTGTGAAGCATTTTTCAAGAGGCTTCAGTCGGACAAGCTTACAGCCAAGTCGGATAAGTGTATTTTTAGTGAGGTATCCAAGGAAAACATTGGATTACTACTTCTACAACCAAGAAGAGGGCAAAGTATTTATCGCTCGGAACGATGTCTTTCTTGGGAAAGAGTTTATCAGTCAGGTGAGTGGGAGCACGGTGCATCTCGAAGGTAACATCTAAGTTTGAAGCAAAGCAATGGTTTGTAGCCAGTGCAGGTTGTTTCCTGATGGACGAGGGAAAAACTTTGCAATTGTTATTCCAGTCTAGGACTCTAGGTCGCCTTCCTTTTACTATGTTTGTATGCATTTGTTTCATTTTTATTTCTTGAATTGGTCTCCTGCAAACTTCAGCCAACCTTTGGCTTTCTTTTTCTATCTAATTTATCATATGCATGGTTCAAACTTTCTATCTAATTTATCATATGCATGGTTCAAAAAATAATGGTCCAAACGTCCCCCAAGACCTCGTAGTAGAAGAGTAAAGATAGGTCGTAAAACAAAGAACCACACCAGGGACATGAAGTGTGAGACGAAACTTTCTTTCAAGCTGTATAATAGGTATATAACCAGTACAACATTACATCCATCAATCCGAATGTCAAGACAACAATTACAATTTGCTCTACTAAAGAATGAGGCTAAGGGCGAAGTAGAAATGAGGGAAGCTGAGCCAAAATCAGGCCACAAGCGCCAACAAAATAGTCATTCTGAAGATGTGATACTTTCTATAAACTAGACACAGATCCTAGCTCAGCCGATCAGTTAACTTCGATGTCATGGAGTATGAGCAGAGGGTCAGGCCATTCTTTCAGTGCCTTGCTCATCCTTTCTTCCTGGCATGCCTCCACTGAATCCTGATGTTGCTCCCTGTAACAGAAGCAGAAAACATGGCACTCTTAAGAACTAGGACATGGCTAGGTCTGAAAACAACTGCGGATGATTGTCACGGTCATACCTGAGCTTGTGCCTGAATATCCCCAAGTTCAGCCACCATATCTAAGGACGGCCAGTTTCACAACATCTCTGCAACTGAGTTAATAAGCATTTGGTAAGAAACATGCAAGTCTTTAACAGCATCTCTTTCAAGGCAAGGAGAAGCATCAACAGAAACAGAAGTTGATGTTGTCCTCTTAAAGACCAGCCTTGTGCTAAAAAACAGCACATATACCTTAGATGAACTTCACTGTCCCCAACTGAACCCTTTTCAGTCGATCAATCAAGCACAATGCTTCACCCCATAAACCAGATCGGAGCAACAAAAATGGAAATGGAGAACGCTGGCTGCAAGAAAATGAGGTTAGTGGAGCATGCCATGTGCCATTAGTTAGCTTACCTGCACAACCAATGAACTATCCATGCAAATCTCAATAGACCACATAGATCCAAACTGTTTTGAAGCAACAGCTTGGTTTTGATTTTCCTCCAAGCAACTTGAGAGACAAAAATCAGCAATGTTTGGCACTAAATTGTTATCCAGAAATATATTTGTAGGTTTTGATATCTAAGTAAACCATGCAACTCTTGCAAAGATGATGTAAATCCTCTCAAATTCCTTGATTATTTGATAGCCCTTTTCTCCATGCAGATTCATATATCTATAAATAAAGAAGAGAAGAGAGTTACATATTTGACATACATGAAACTCTCATAATCTTCAAGGGTAGACGGTACATGACATAGCTAGTACTTCCTATTATATGAGTGAATGCTTGAAACAAATGGAAGCATGTAAGCAATCTCCACAATCTATCAACAAACAGAAGATAGAAAGCAATGTTATGTGACATATGATCCTACCTTTTATATGAGCATGAAGGCTCCATGTTCGACACTAAGAGCAGAGCATTGATCTCACTTAGACAAATTTTCTGCTATACGTTTGTTTGTTTCTTATGTGTCAACACTATTTTTTTTTCAGTCCAACAACTTGGTGGGACTTCTCATTCATCTGTGTGCTGGACAACTTCATTGCAATTGTCCAATGCTCATTCCTACAGTTAGAAACAACTATTATCAGTATCAAATTGAGTTTTCAGATTAACCATGGTTACAACCAATAGAAATGAGTTACCATACCTGAACGGAGAGAGCTGAATGGAGGGAGCGCTATGAAATAATCAAGGGAATTTGTGAGGGTTTACACTATCTCCACTAAGATTCAGATTCTTCACTTAGATCTCAAACCTGCAAATATACTGCTAGATGACAACATGGTGCCAAAAATTGCAGATTTTGGTCTCTCAAGATGCTTTGATGAAAAGCAAAACCAGGCATGCTATTACGTCAAAACCGCTAGGATCTATGAAAGCTGGTTTGAAGCTTTCATTCACAGAACCAACAAGTTTCATCTGATACTAGTAGATCTGAAACAAGAGAAGGAAGTGTTAATCATTAGGCTAACAGATCCAACTCCTAGATATTGAAGTACTAATCACGAAGGCAACAAATACAGACTTCTGTTCATATCAATAATAGCACAGTAGATGCTAGGAAAACTTCGGTAGCTACAGTTTATCAAGATAAAGTGTGTAACAACATCTGACGACATAAACTGGACAGATCTTGTCAACAGAGACACCGAGGAGTACACCACAACCAATAAATCCCACAGATCCTTAAGTGTCAACACAATATATTCATCAGGCTACCAGAAGCAACTCGTAGTTACTAAGTAAAACATGAAAAGAAATCCAGGGTACTTCCCCTTTTCGAAAAAAGATGCTACAAAAACTTCGGTAGCTACAACTTATAACCTGATAAAAGTGTGTAACAACACCTCAGTTGGTATACAGGACAAATATTGCCAACACAGACGCACAGGAGCATACCCCAACCCACAAATCCCACGATAATTTTGCTGTCAACCACAACCAAAAACACTGGTAAAAGCTACTACTAAGAAATTCGCTAAGAAACTTAACAGCAGCATAAACACGACTAAGTAACAACAAGAACCAGCAGCTACCAAGTTACTCTACAAGGCTAGTGAATCATGCTAGAAAAGCATGAACAAGCGAACCGAAATTAGACGAGGGGGAGAAGAAGATGGTGTACCTAGAGGAGGCGTGCTGCCTGCGAGATCCAGATCTGGTGAGGTGAGGTGAGCACTGGGTGAGCACGGAGGCCCTTTTTAAAGGCGGGCGATCTGGATCTGGATGTAAAGAAAAATATTTAAGGCCATAACGATGGGTTAGGGTTAGTGCGGAAGGGTATCCAGCTGGTTGCTCCGGTTTTAACGTATCTGCTGACAAAGTCCGCTCTACGCATCGACCAAAATATGCCCACCCCCCTTTGCTGGCACGCTCGGACGTTCTGAAATTTACTAACCTTTTCTTTAACCGGAAACAGCAGTAGATGCACCTTTTTTACCGTATGTATTCAAAATCGAAATAGAGCTACTCTTAGTTTGTTTGTTTTTCAAAAAAATCCGCATCTATTTCATGAGTTTAAAAAAAGTACAAAGCACCCAAACATAAAAAAATATATATCGTGGTTCTTAGACCGAGCTGATTCATTAGTCCGAGTGCAGTCATGGTGCTTACCGGAAACTAGTAAGCAACTTTATTAAAACAATTAGTAAAATAAGTAACTAAGAACAAAGACCAAAAGCGTGTAGCTCCTAGGCAACGACGTCAGAAAATAGTTTGATGACTACAAATGAACAGATCAATTGCAGCTAATTTCGAAGTAAAGATATCGAACTCATCTTAAAAAGATCTAAGCTCCCTTGTTTTGAAAGCATGTTGTTGCACGCAGTGTATGTTATGCTCACTTGACAAGTGAACATGTGGGAACGGCACAGACCAAGGAGAGAGTAAAAGTTAGATACGAGTCTTAATCTGACTTTTCCCCCTCTCTTGTTCGTAAAATCGCATTGTCAACCAATAGCCATTGGGCACAGCCGCACAGGCACAACAAATGTAGCCCTCCTGGTGCTGCACTTGGATGGAGCAGGGAGTAGATGGCGGCCGGGGCAAGCTCGACGTTGTCGATAACTAAAAAGAGCACGTTGCGCAGTTGACATCTTGGTTGACTGAGAGGAGCAGGCGAGGAAAACAGGCGGAGGGAGCCGGTAGCGCCTACGCTCACGGACGTTGACATGGTCGTCGAAAGACAACGCGGGTGGCCCACACTGCGGTGCTGGATACATGGAGGAGGCGAGTTAGAACCACCGGGAGCATGGGGTGGCGGAGATGGAGTCGAAGGATGCGGACGGGTCAAGGCGACGGAGCCTGGGTGGCTGTCGATGGCGGTAGGAACAACCGCAGGTGGCAGCACTGAAACAGGGTCTCGAGCTGGGGCTCACGTCGGCCATGGGAGGAGGTGAGAGAGGCGAGCGGTGGCACGGTTGGTGCTAAGGATTGGAGAAACAATGGTGGCGGGTCTCATTTGTGTGGTGTGTGGGTGATGGCCATGGGGAGGTAGACGTGGATCGATGCGGTAAGGGTTATGTGCGTGTTGTGCTATTTGGTGGGGTGTTGGGCTGGGTTGTGGCCGACCGGGCTATTTGGCCTAGCTGGTTCAGGATTCTTCTTTCGGTTTTTATTTAAGAAAGTTTTGTAATTTTTTCTTTGTTTTACAAAATATCTGCTAAATTAATTTTCTAAAAAAAGAAAAATGATTAAATTATAAGATTTTAAAATTTTGAAGCTAAGAAGAGGAGTTTTATAGCACTTTTGAGCGAAACTAAATAGCATATTGGTCCTTCAGTTCGGCCCTACTTGGCGGCATCTTAATTATTTTAGCGTACTATGAACGTGTCCAGGCCACATCGAACAAAAGTAAAATTATAAATAATCCAACAAGCAAAGAACGGCGCGGCAAAGCGCTTGGTCCATCTAGTATATAGAGAGAGAGATCTAAGCTCCCTAGCTTTAAGCACCTATGGTTGATTGGAAGGTCGCTTTCATGGGGCCTATCTGCTGGTGTGTTAGCTCTTATACAAGTGTGGTTGTTTTCGGATTTAAAATTGAATTAGACTGTTTCTCTCACTTGCGGACATGCAGCAATTGAACTCTTTCCCGGTCGATCAATTGACTTTACAATATATGATTTTGTAGGCTTAAATGGTTTGAAATCTGCCCACATCCGATTTTCATAGCCTCACAACAAGTGAATAATTAGACACTGGTAATATTTTTCCAATTAAAAATTCCTGCCATAAAAATATTTTAATTGTTAAAGATGGGCAGATAAACTCTACATTGAATTAAGATTTGTATTAATTAGATATTTTTCTAAACTTCTGCCATAGTGATATTATTTTACTTGCTAAATACCACTCGATCAATTAATTCTTTATTTGAATTGTAATTCTAAAGGAAAACATATTGTATTTTTCTACCATGCACAGTAAATGTTTTCAGCTATATGGGACAATATGTGGGTGTGTTACCGGTTTGCTACTACTCATGGAATTAGGATTCGGTGATTGTTGGCTCTATGTTGTTGAGGTTGTGTACTGCTATAAGGGGCCTAGCTGCTTGAGTGTTGTTGTTTTGCTGCTAACAAAAATAACGTCATGTTGTTGCCTTGGTTGTTAGCCTTAGGTTCGGCTTACCCGACAACGTCTTATTGTTCTCCTTGCGAACGAGCCCATTTGAGTAGCTTGTGCATAGGTGGCATTGCGGCGGGTTGTTTGTGGTCATATGTTCTATACGTGGAAGGGAGACGCGGGCTACGGGCTCGGTACGTTGCTACTTTGGCCATCAAGGCGTTACTATGTTCTAGGCACAACCGCTTGCGTTCTCCGGGTTGTCTGTTCTTCCATCTGATTTGTTTACTTTTCTCCCTGCTCTGAATTTTTCTTTTACTATGTTGTGGTGGTTGGCTCTAGCCGGTGCTTTGATTCGCGGATTGCGTTCACCGTTGGCTCCAGCCAGTGCTTTGATTTGGGATGCGTTCGCGGTTGTGGTAGTGGTGTGGGGTATGCGGTGACACATGCTCGGGCGATCCATTACACACGTGTGTATTGTGACCAAGCACGGGCCATGAGGAAAAAAAATTAAGCAAGCAACCTTCGCAAAGAATTTAAACGCCAAGAGTAGAGGTTGGTGCGGCAAAGCGCGCCGGGTCCATCTAGTAGAGAGCTATTGATAAAGGTTTTAGTGTACCTCGTCACTATCTACCAAAGAATACTTGTAAGTTACCTTTAATCTTAAGTAAAAAGTGTTTAAAAGGTTTTTGGTTGTAAGCAGAAAGGTAACTAAAACAATTAAAAGAAAGCAAGTAACAAGATTGTGTGAAAGCGTGGTTGAACTCAATAGGGCTAAAACGTTCTCGGGGATGTAGGATACACCTCTAGCATGGTATTATCATAATTAATAATTAATAATTTAAGATAATATACTTCTTGTGTTATAAAATGTATGCAGAGAGCTTCATAATAAAATGTTCACTATAAGGCTCATAGAAAGCCACTTTGTTGATCCAAGGGTGAGGTCACCTCTAAATAACCGCTGTAATGTCTAAGAGCAGTCACCCATACAGACCACCGCAATTAAGGATTTCCTTATGGATATCATAATTATCTTAGGGAGTCCCTCTTTATTCCTCCTTTGACTGCGTAGTTCACAAGTCGTCACCAATCTGTCACGAGGTCATTCCGGGCCCAAAGCATGTCCAAAGGATTTCTCCCTCCCTTTAGTCTCATGGGCAAATATATGTGGTCGACTTCACATACCGTCTAAAGAGAGAGATCAAACACAAATCATAAATTAATCATAGACTGACAAGTCATATGGACACAAGAATAGATCATCTTTATTGCAAATTCATAATAGTGCTAGGGTTTCTTCATCTCCCCAAGAACAAAGAAACTACTCACACATGGAGGAAATCAACAACATAATCATAATCAAATGGGTGAATGAAAGTGTTGAAATAGATCTAATACAAACCACAATTGAATCTGGAATTACAACAAGATATAATAGATGAAAGATGGGGGTAATGGTGGTTATGTATATGCAGCGGTTGTTGATGAAGAGGATGATGTGTTGTCCTCCAATGATCCGTGAATCAGCAGGGATTTTACTCTAGCCAAATTTCTCCTCCAAATCCCTTTTAGGTGTGGTTTGGACCTATAAAAATCACGAGATATTACAGTTTTCATACGAACATGATCAATATCAAATCGAATGATATAATAGTTGATAGTTTTACATCAAATCATCATGATCACAGGGACACAATACATCATTGGGAAATGTTCAAACACATCACTATTAGGAAAAAGCTTATCAGTGGCGCATATTTTTTGACTTCTGTGGCGCATATGGGATGCACCACTGTTATCATGCCACTAAAATGTAATTATGTGGCGCATTTTAATATGTGCCACAGAAGTCTCAAAGTTCTATGGCGCATATTGACTATATGCACCACAATTTTTTTCAAATTTAAAAAAAGGCGGGCTAGATCTAAAAATTTTGTGGCGCATATTACCAATATGCGCCATAGATTTTTTTTTCAAACTTCAAAAAAACTGGCCAGATCTGTCCGGAGGTGGGGACGTCGTAGGAGAGCTAGTTTAGGCCGGAGGTGGGGGTCGCCAGAGGAGGGCTAAGCTAGTCTAGGCTAGGCCAGAGGTGGATGGAGGAGGGGGCTCGCCAGAGGAGAAGGAGGCCACTGCCGGAGGAGGAGGGAGGTCACCGGTGGATGAGGGCTGAGGAGGAGGTCACCGGGGTGGTCGTCGGAGGAGGAGGAGGAGAAGGTCACCAGGGTGGTCGTCATCGTCGTCGTCGTTGGAGGAGGAGGATATCACCGGGATGAAGGAGCAAGAGGATCTCACTTGGTGGAGGAGGAGGAGGGAGGAGCTCACCGAATGGAGGAGGAGTAAGAGGGAGGAAAAGGGGAGGAAGAAGGGGAGGAGAAGGAGAAAAGAAGTGGAGAGAGCAGAAGTGTGGAGGGGAGGAAGAGGAAAGGAGAAAAGATAGGGAGAAGGGACGCCGATGGGATTCAAATTTCGAATCCCGCCCAAGACTTCTCTAGCGCATATCGGAGATATGTGCCACAGAAGTTTCTCCCCCTTTTTTATTTTTTTCAGGAAAAAACTTCTTTCTGCCATAACTTTTTACACTTTTCGAATTTCGGGAATTTTTAAATTTCAGAACGGCCTTTGGCTGTTGAATTCGGATTAGAAATTTCGAGACGATAGTTTTGATGGGTAAAACATTTTTTCTGACATCGTATGCAAAATTTATGGCCGTTTTACTGTGCTATGACCTTTTTTTTGCAAAATACATCGAAATTCATTTTTTCAATTTTCCGTACAACTATACCCTAAAATATAACTACATCTCAAAGGAATTTATTTTTGAAGTTTTTATCATTTTTATTTATTTTTTACAAAATTTAAAAGGTGATCCACAAGGGATCTGTTTTTCCACTATTTTGTGGTGGGGCCTCTCTTCACTTTCTGTGGTGCATATGGACATATGCGCCTCAGAAATTTAGCGCATATGTCCATATGCGTCATAGAAAGTTGCTCGCCCAGGCCTAGTGGCGAGTCCCACCAAATTTCTATGGAGCATTGTTCCTGTATATGCACCGCAGAATAGTGAAGTTTTCTGTGGCGCATTGCTTGAAAAGCGCCACTAAAATTTATCTGTGGCGCATGGTGACACATATGCGCGATAGAAGATCCGTCTATCTATAGATGGTTTCCTAGTAGTGAATCCACCAAAAGGTTGCACTTCCTAGCGTGATGTATGCAAGGGAATCAAACGATATCGTCACCGCCGAGCTCACTATGAACACAGCCATTACCACCACTCACCGGATACTCACCTAGGCCATTTGCCGAAGGAGCAGCACCTTGACACGCCAGCCTTCTCCTCTCCAAGATGTCTGCAAGCATTATCTCATGCAACTCCAATTGTTGCACACTTATCTTGGTGGTATCCATCATCATGATGTCCTTCTCCACCTTGGCATCCTCCATATTGAGCCTCCTCTCCTCTAGTTGAGTCGTGTACATGGCATGGTTGTGGATTTGCTCCCACCTTGAATGCTTCATCACCATCTTCTTGTCTTGCATCATCATCTTTGCCTCCAATGTCTTCGTCATCAACTTTTTCTTGGAGTTCACCATTTCATTAATCTTGTCCCTCAACGATGATGATTCGGCCTCAAGCGGCTTGGCGCGGTGCGACGGGCTGGGGCAGAGGAACAACTTGGGGCATTATGACGGGTGGAGACGACGCGGTGCCGCGGTTCACGTATTTTTTGACAAATTTGACCCCTAGACAAAAGTAATTTTTCATCTGACCCCTATGCAAAACTATTTTGAAATCTGACCCCTCAAATCGTTTTGCGGAGGGATCAGATGAAAAATTACTTTTGCCCACGGGTTAGATCTGCCAAAAAATACGCGGTTCGCCACCTACTTCACCTTCTTCCCGTCCTCCGACACACACGAGGACACAGAGTAGGCTTGGGGGCAACGGCGGTACCCACCAGCGGCTGGACCAAAGCTCCAGGGTGGCGTGGGTGCCCAACCGCTTCCTCTTCATGCCCTTGTTGCTGCCGTCAATCGCATGGGCAACGGATCCCGTGGCGGGGGTGCCGCTAGAAAATCCAGCTGCGGGGGTGTCGGCGGAAAATCCAGCATTAGCGGATGCGATTTGAGGTGGACTGAGCTCACCAGCAACGGGTGCATGCTCGGCGTGGTCCATGCTTACATATATGGTGGGCGGCGGTGCCAGAAAGCGAGTGGGGCGGGAGATCGGCGACGGCAACTGCACAGAAGAGAGAAAGGGGTGAGCTGAAATGTCCGTCCCGTGCAAACGCATCTAGCAGTACAGGCTGCGCTCGGTTTGGCCGCGCAACCCTCTTATGTAAGGATCGGTGCTGGGTTTTTAGCGCGGACGATAAAAATAAATACGGGTCGGATGTGTTTTACGAAAACTGGTCGGTGAGTATTTTAAAAAACCTGACCGGACCGGCGGTTCAACTGAAAAAAACTGAAACCAGAGGCCCCTTTGGTTGTTTAAGGGCAGTGGACCAAACGCGCCTGCGAACCGGAATCAACCAGCTGAACCGCAGTCAAACCAGAGGATTTAGTCATTTAACCAGGCACTGGTCTGACAGGATCAACTCTTCGATGCGTGAAATGATCTAATAACCATCTAGTCTGCTTGTGTTTTCTGTTAACTCTAGAGACACACATTTTTTCATGTTAATAATAGAGACTCATGGTCTTTGATGATTTGCGTAATAGATTCATTACTCGATCGGGAGTATTCTCATATGAGTGAGACGTGCATAGTGGTCTCGTTTGAGACATACCATGTGCAAGTGGTCAGGAGAATTCTCATCTTGAAACTTGGAAAAGGTTTGAAGTTGGCATTTGAGACTATTTACAACTTTGTTATGTCATTCATTGTGATTTGAGACTATTTATAACTTGTTGTATGAATTATTGTTCTCGTAGATTCTAGGTATAGACACACAAACATATTTTCTCATATATATTTATTATAGTATTTATTATTAAATATATATGATTTTGTAGTTAAAAAAACAGACAGTGAACTGGTGAACCAGTGATCCGACCAATAAAAACCTGAACTGACAGCCTCACCGGTTCGATCACCGGTCAGGTTTTTTAAACTATGGATAGAACAACAGCAAGTGGGGTGCTAGCCTCAGTCTTGTCGCCGCGGGACAAGAAGGTGGGAATAGCCAAGTCTAGCGAAACCCTTAGGAAGCAGCATTGGAACATGTGTCCGCCACCACCCACCTTCCTTTATATAGGCGAGTAGGTGAGGGAACACAAGACTTGTGTCCCTTGATCCTAAATTCTAACTCTAGTCAAAGTGAGTCCAACCCATTGACATGTATCCATGTCAAGAAATTCTAACTTGTCGGCTCATGATAGTCGGACCAACATATAGCCAGTTCCACTCTCTTAAGTGTGCGATCCGATTGACACGAATCCATGTCCAAGCAAGTGTAAACCGTACACAGCTCAGTAGTCTTCGATCAAAGTCGTAGCTTAGTGATCTTCTGACTTTATAGCCGATAATAGGTAGTAGCCTCAAGAAAAACTTGCCGACTCCTAGTATCCTCAAGTGTCCTCAATGTGACGATCTGTCCAAATCCCTTTGTCTCATTATATTGGTAATAAACCGCAAGGTAGATTTCATCATCCTAGTGCCGGTTTAACTCTCTTCTTGTTGTAGTGATAACCGATTGCCTCCAACTTCCCTAAGTCAGACTACCCTGATCAACACTTGTTCGAGTAGCGCATGACCATGCTTCTGAATCATATCACACGAGGACCCAGAAAATATCTCTTTGAGTTGGAGGGGAATTCCATCTTGGTTGATCCACGTCATGGAGCTTGCTTCCGAGTCGGCCCAAAAACATCCTTATGACTCCTAGTTACGGTGAATGAATGATGAGATCAAAGTAAGCTCTTTCACAACTCGAATCGTGCGATCCCCTCGGGGTCTAATGAATCCATTGTGTTAGTCAGAGCGTCTCATGTCCTACTTACCTTTAAATTGGCCTGGCTATCGTACCTCTTCCAAGTAGCCAATGCAAGGCGGATAGAATCTCCATGCACATGACACGTGAAATATTGTCATCTTTTGACTTACAAATTAGTCTCGGCAGTGGGTTTCCTTTCCAACCTCAAACGAATAAGGACAAACTAGCTAGAGCTAGATATAAGTATATGGTTCCACACCTGCAATAATTGCAACGTGATACGTCCAAAACGTATCTACTTTTCCGAACACCTTTGCTATTGTTTCTCCTCTAAACTTTTGTGATTTGGATACAACTAACACGGACTGACGTTGTTTTGAGTAGAATTACCTTGGTGTCTAGTTATTGTGCAGAAAATCAACTATCAGGAAAAATCTCGGAAAATATTCCAAAAATCCTATTTCACGAGAAGATTCAAGGAGCCAGAATACGAGACGGAGTGGAGGCCTGAGGGGCCCACCCCCCTGCCGCGCGGGCCAGGCCTGGCCGCGCCTGGAGGGGGTGTGGCCGCCACAGGCACCCCCTCGGACTCCCTCTTCGCCTATAAGTTGCCTTCTGACCTAAAAACTCAGGGAGGTTCGACGTTTTTCTAGAAAGAGTTCCGTTGTGCCGCCACCACCAGAAACCGCGATTCAGAACCAAAAACTTCGTGCTGGCACCCTGCCGGGACGGGGAATTTGGAGAGGATTATTGCCATCATCATCACCAATGCCTCTCCATCAACCATCCATGTTTCCCTCATCCATGAGAGAGTAATCCCCCGCTGTAGGCTATGGGGATGGTAGGGATTGGATGAGTTCTATCATGTAATCGAATAAGATTGGTAGGGCATGATGCCTAGTATCTCTATTAGTGCTATTTGACTTTGTTGCAACTTGTCGTGCTTAATGCTTGTCACTAGGGCCCGAGTGCCACGATCTCAGATCTGAACTTATTATTGATTCATGATGATAGTATTGTTTGTGATCTTATCTGCAAGTTGTATACACATATCATTGTCCGGATCCAAAGGCCCCGAAGTAACAGAAATTGGGATAGCCGGAGGGGATAGCTGTGATGTGAGGATCACATGTGTTCACAGAGTGTTAATGCTTTGCTCCGGTGCTTTATTAAAAGGAGCACCTTAATTGTCAGTAGTTCCCTTGAGGCCCCGCTGCAACGGGCTGGCTGGACAAAAGATGTTGTGCAAGTTCTCATTGTGAGCATGCATGGCTATATATGGAGCACATGCCTATTATTGTTTAGTACTTGGATGTTTTATCTTATTTATCTACAATTGCCCTAGATCTTGAAGTTACATGTTTAGTCTCATCCATGCAACGCTCGTCCATTCATCCCTATGCCTACCGTACTCATATCCTACTGTTTGCCACTACTATTACTATTGCTCATGTTTTACTGTTGCTGTTACTTTGCTACTGCTACTACAAAACTGTTGCTACTGATAAACTACTGTGAGCAAGACTATTTCCAGGTGCAGCTGAATTGACAACTCAGTTGTTAAGGCTTATAAGTATTCTTTGGCTCCCATTGTGTCGAATCAATAAATTGGGTAATAGTACCCTCGAAGACTGTTGCGATCCCCTATACTTGTGGGTCATCAAGACTATTTTTTGGCGCCGTTGCCAGGGAGCATAGCTTTATTTGTAAGTTCACTTGGATCTATTATTGTTCATTGCTATTCCTTTCATCATGGGGAAGTCTCGTGATGGAAAGTTTCCTATTTTACCATCCACTACAAGAAGAGGTACTATCTAAACACCTATGTTGTTCTTGATTCACCATCTGTTATAAGTAAGCTTGTCACACCACCACCACATACACATGCTACACACACTACTACTACTGCTGAATCTGAAATTGCTTTTGATACTCATGATGTTACTTCTACTGTGCTTGATGCGAGTGGTTCATTAGGTCCTTTCCTAGATGCTACTATTGCTAGAACTATTTTGGGAAACACTGAAACTCCTAGTGAAGACACTGTTACACCTGTTAGCTCATCTGGGTCTAGAGAGAGATATGATATTAGTGATGGTTACATTGAAATGACTGATGAATTTATTGAAGAGTACCAAAACACACATGGTGCTAGTGCTATTAGGAGTCTCCTTGAGAGACGTACCATTATTCCTAAATTGTCTTCTGATGCTAAGTTTGCCACTTCTCCCATAGATATTAAAGATGAAGATTATGATTTCTCTCTTGATTTATCCTATTTAGACATTGTTGAGAAAGAACATTTTCGTGGGACTGAATATGAGAGTGTTGTGGCACATATGAATGAGCTTTCCACTATGAGTGCTTTATTCTTTGATGATTTTAAGATGCGGAAGTACTTTGTTACTAAGATCTTCCATTTTTCACTAAAAGTAGAAGCTAAATATTGGTTTAATAGATTACCTCCTGGATCCATTGATAGCCCTGATTGTTTGATTGCTTCTTTCTTTCAGAAATATTTTTTACTCCTAGTGCTAGACATGTTGCATTGTAGAAACTTTTTGATTTTAAATAGGGAGAAGAAGAGAAATTGCTTGAGTTATGTACAAGGTTCTGTGCCTTGATTCATGCACATCCTGGATGTCCACTATCTAAAAATGAGCTTCTTGATATTTATTATAATGGACTAACTGATGATTCTAGGACATACCTAGATATTTTTGCTGATTGTGTTTTCAGGAAAAGAACTCCTATAGATGCTGAAGAATTAATGGCTAAAATAAGCAAGAATTATGATGATTTTTTTTGAATAACAGCAGGAGAACTGCTATATTCATTACGATAGTAGAATAGTTTTTACAGACAGTTAAGTCTCTGCCCATTTGACAGAAACAAAAGAGCACCCCTTACATGCATTCAACCAGGGTCAAAAGGTGTACCTCCATCCTGCATTACTAACGGAATTGGTGCCCCAGCTAGCCTCCAGGTAGTAGCCTCTTCTTTTATCCTTTCGCATAGCGCAGAGGCCGTTATCTCATGCTTTTGAAATATCCTCCGATTTCTTTCTTTCCAAATTTCCTAGCAGATTAAGTTTGCTGCCGTGTGTGCTAGCCTTCTGCTGGCCGCGGGCACCCCAACTACAAGACTTCTATACAATCCTATGTAGAGAAAGCTCTGGCCTGCCAAGCTTGTGCATCGAAGGATTTTATCTTGAAGTAGGCCGCCAAAACAGTCCACACCTGGCGGCTGTATGGACACTCGGAGAGCAAATTATGATGATTGGACTTCAACTAAGCTAAATACACCTGAGCCTATTACTCCTGAACCAACTCCAACACCAACACCAAAGAAGAGGGGAGTGATTGCAGTAAATGATGAAGTGATGAAAGAAGCTAAGAAATGTCTTAAGGAGAAAGGTATTAGAGTTGAAGATGTGAAGAATCTACCTCCTATAGAAGAATTATGTAAGCCAATTCCCCACTCATCCACTATTGAGGTACACTCTCTCCAACACATTGATGAAGGTGATATTCCCTATGGTAAGCCTCTTGATCAATGCTTAGAGGAACTTGACATTTTTATTGTTAAATAAGGTAATTTTAATAAACAAGTTCAGAATCATTTATTGGAAAACTCTAGAGTTATTAATGAGTTGAAAGATATTGTGGAAAGAACTGCTAATGATGTTAAAATGCTTTGTAAACACTTTCAAACGGTTCAAACTCAAATTGATCAACTTGCTAAGGTACAAAAGGATATGCTAGTTAATGCTTCAAGAGATAAACATGCTTATGGAATTAGAACTAGGAGTGGTATAGCCATTCAAGATCCTTTATATCCTGAAGGACACCCTAAAATAATTGAGCAGGATTCTCAACAAGCTGAAAATAGTGGTAGTCCTCATAAGAGAAAGAAAAAGAAACACAAAATAGTTGAGGAACCACCTGAACCTGCTATAGATCCTGATAGTATATCTGTCTCTAATGCTAAAACTGAGAGTGGTAATGATAAAAATGATGCTCCTAATAAGGAGGAAGTTGAGGAAGAACCTGAGAAGCACACTAAGAACACTAGGTACACTAAGGAAGATTTTATTGCTAATAAACATGGTAGTGAGAGAGAACCTTGGGTGCAGAAACCTATGCCTTTTCTCAATAAGAAACACAAGTCAAAGGAGGAAGAACACTATAACAAGTTTTGTGAATGAATGAAACCTTTATTTTTGCAAATTCCTTTGACTGATGCTATTAAGTTGCCTCCTTATTAAAAGTATATGAAGGATATTGTCTCTAATAAAAAGAAGATTCCTAATGAGGAAATTTCTACTTTGCTTGCTAATTATTACTTCAATGGTAAGGTTACAAAGAAACTTGGTGATCTAGGTATACCAACTATTCCTTGCTCTATTAAGAATAATTATGTTAGAACTGCTTTATGTGGTTTGGGAGCTGGAGTTAGTGTTATGCCTTTTTCTCTCTACAAGAGACTCTAGCTAGAAAAGTTGATACCAACTGATATATCTTTGAAAATGGTTGATAAGTCTACTACTATTCCTGTTGGTATATGTGAGGATGTTCCTGTTCAAGTTACTCATAATTGCTTGGTTTTAACTAATTTTTTTGTGCTTGAAATGCCTGAAGATGATAATATGTCTATTATTCTTGGGAGACCTTTTCTTAATACTGCAGGTGCTGTAATCAATTGTAATCAAGGAAAAGTAACTTTTAATATTAACGACAAAGAGCATATTGTATATTTCCCCAAGAAGATTGATAAGAGCTATTGCCTGAATTCCATTGAAAATATTGAGAGTATCAAAGTTGGAGAAATATATTGTCCCATTCCACAAGAAAGTTTTGAAACTATTATGATTGGGACTATTGCTATCAAGTTCGAGGTAACATAATAACTTTGTGGAATGCAAAGTTTTGCTTCATATAAGATTGTTTTGGTAACAAGACTTGATCAACCTTGTTAACAAAGGGATTTTAATGAACGAAACAATGCTTTCACAGTGGTTATACTTGCTCACTTTTATTTGTCTCCTTCCTAGTCTTAGCTTTTCTCTTGTTAGTTTTAGTTTTGCTAGTTGTTTGCTTGTTAGAGTGTCTTAGAACTTCTGTAGTTTTGGTTTTTGTTTGCTTTCTTCTAAAAATTCTTTTTCTATGAGAAAATCAATTTTCATACCCTGAAAATTGGCCAAAAATAAAGTTTCCCGAAAAATTCCAGAAAATTCATATTAAATTTTTCCTTGAAAAAGGGGCAGAGGGACACCTGAAGTGGCCCAGGGGACCCACCAGGCCAGCACACCCCCTGGTGGCGCGGCCAGCCCCAGGGCACGCCTGGCCTGGGTGGGGCCCACGTGTGGTCCTCCAATTAAGTTGCCTCCTTCTAGCCACTTCTTTCTCTTTCCCGAAAAACACCAGAAAACTTTCTCAAGCTCGAGTTCCTTCTGTTCTTGCTCCCGATTTTCGATCTCCTTGCTCAGCCCATCTTTGCTGCTGATTTTTGGAGGGATTGCTCCTTGATATGTGCCTCCTCCGCTTGTTCAATTAGATTTTTGATTGGTAGATTGTATCTTGAGAATTTTGCTATTATAGGTGTCAAGTTGTGTGAGCTTGCATGCTTGTTCTATGCTTAGAGATTTCATTTTGATGCATGTTTAGCCCTCTAGCAAGTTCCTATTCATTTATCATTTATAAACATGGAAATTACTTGGTTTGATGTTTGTCTACGAATTTCAGAAAAAAGGTGAGTACATACCCATTGCATCAACATGATTTGATGGTACCTGATACAATAAAAGTCCACCATGAGGAAGAAGTCTTCCCTTCCATATATGCATGCCCTAAATTTATGAGAGCCGCGGGGATCTTCCAGGATTTCCAAACTATGACTACTAATGCAGGGTTGGAACACTTTGTTGAATAGGAACCATATTAATATGTTAAGCTAACCATGGTTGTGGTACAGGACTTCCGGTTTATTTGGTCCTCTTCTAACCCCATGGTCCATTATAAAATCTACAATATAGCTATCGACCTGCCTTTTGCTAATTTTTGTGCAGCTATTAGAGTGCCACATTGGGGATCTTGTGAGAAGATCAGGGAGAGGCCTAAGCCACTTATGGATTTATATGCTGAAATTTGCCAAGGTTGTGACTTCTCAAAGGAAAGTGGTAAAATTCGAAACATTCAGTTCCCATCCATTAGATATTTTTCCTATTTCATTACCAAGTGTATTCTTGCTAGAAAGACTGTTAGAAAGTTATCTTCTTTTGATCTAGCTTTTATCTCAACTACTTTGAATAGGGATAGATCTTATAACCTGAGTGCTTTGATAGCTTACCATCTCACCACTAACCGCGACAAGATTGGAGTCTGTGGAGGTCAAGATTACCTCTAGGTTGCTAGATTTTCATGGTTTAGAGCCTCACCATTCAGATTATCGGTTCCCCATAGAGAGACTTGATCTCAATTCCATGGTTCAACATAATTTTGTTTCTTCTTGGGCTACTGTGAGAGATTTACCGTATGAGATATCCTTTGTCAAGCATGGTTGGAGAGGGGGTAGGACTGAGAAAGTAGTCTATTTGCCTGCACCTGCTTTGTTTAATTTTGATAACAGGAAAGGATGGTCGCTCACAGAGGAAGAGTTTGACACATACGTGGCGGAGCTCTCCCAACAATAAGAGAATGTTGGAGAGGATGCCAAAGATTATTCGGTTCAGCCCTCCAACATGGGGAAGTCTTCATACCAGCAGCCCTCCTATGATTGGAGCGCGTCTTCTTCTTCATCGCGAGGGCCTGATTATGATCATTCCTATGATGACCCACTAGCTTGGGGTTACTACCCGCGCTATTGAGCCCCACTTAGGCCAAAAGCCTAAGCTTGGGGGAGGTATACCGACATCACACTTATCTATATATCATGTTTCGTCGGTTCTTTGTATATCCATGTTTCGCTTTCTTTTTGGTTTTTGTTTCTGATTTCTCAAAACACAAAAGTACCAAAAATATTTTCTTTGTTTCTCTTGGTTTGTTTCTTTGCTTTGGTTTGCCTTAAAGAAACATCCAGAAAGATTTTTCTTTGTGTGCTTGCTTTGAAAAATCAAAAACACCAAAAATATTTGTTGTTCTTCTTTGGTTTTGTGAAGTTCTTTGCAGGGTTCATCAGTCCTTAATGGAGTTTGGTTTCATGTTATTATTCAAGCCACACAAGTGAAGGGCAATAATGAAGATTAAAACAACTTGAGGTGTGGTAAGAGGCTGGTAACAAACTCTATTTGTTTTCATTTTTGTACATATACTCGTCATTGTGGGCATGCTTAGTCTGTTAATGTAAGGTGTATGTTAATTATGGATGCTTAGTAGTTCTTGCTCTCTTTTGATTAGATCCAGCTTACTAATAGTTTGTAGCATGTCTTATGAATGTTTGCTTGCATTGTTCTATTCATAACCTGGTATGATATTGTGGTATCCTCCTCTGAGTGTTTCATGTGAATCAACTTGGCACATGCTCACGCATGCATATGACTGAAGAATAGTCAGTAAGCCTCAATGATTTATTTTTCCTCAGAGTTCTTGTATCACTTTCGTGCCATAATTAGTCCTGTTTTGTTGCAAGCATGATTATGACAGTTATTGCTCTCTCGTTTGTCGCTCCCTCTCTATTTCTAGCCCTTACTTGCACTGAGTATGAGCTCTACTCGTGCTTCCAACTCCCAAAACCATTATTGTCAAAAGTGTCCACCATACCTACCTACTAGCATCATTTGCTAATTCCGTGCATATTCATTATGCCTTGTTTTAATAGAGCACTGGAGCAAAGCATTAACACTCCGGTGGTAGCGGGGCCTCTAGGGAACTACTAGCAATTAAGGTGCTCCTTTTAATAGAGCACTGGAGCAAAGCATTAACACTCAGTGAACACATGTGATCCTCACACCACAGCCATCCCCTCCGGTTGTCCCAATTATTGTCACTTTGGGGCCTTTGGATCCAGACAATGATATGTGTACACAACTTGCAGATAAGATCACAAACAATACTATCATAATGATTCAATAATAAGTTCAGATCTGAGATCATGGCACTCGGGCCCTAGTGACAAGAATTAAGCACAACAAGTTGCAACAAAGTCAAATAGCACTAATAGAGATACTAGGCACTATGCTCTAACAGATCTTATTTGATTACATGATAGAACTCATCCAATCCCTACCATCCCCAAGCCTACAGCGGGGGATTACTCACTCATGGATGAGGGAAACATCGATGGTTGATGGAGATGCGTTGGTGATGACGATGGTGATGATCCTCTCCAAATTCCCTGTCCCGACAGGGTGCCAGAACAGAGTTTCTGGATCCGAATCTTGGTTTCTGGTGGCGGCAGGGGAGCGGAACTCTTTCTGGAAAACTATCGACCCTCCCTCTGTTTTTAGGTACAAAGGAAACTTATAGGCGTAGAGGGAACCCGAGAGGGTGCATGGGGTGGCTGCACCCCCCTAGGCGCCGCCAGAGGTGGGCCTTGATACGTTGCAAACGTATCTATAATTTTTTATGCTCCATGCTTGTTTAGTATCTACTTTGCTTTACTTGTCCACACTTTGAGGTGCTTTTAACATGTTTTCTGGTACTAACCTACGAACAAGTTGCAACAGTGTCAGATGCCTGTTTTCTATTGTTTTTGGTTTCAGAAAAGTTAGTAAAGAAATATTCTCGGAATTGGACAGGACAAACGTCAAAGTCAATTACTTTCTGTGGGGAACAAGAAGTCCAGAGGAGAGCCGTGAGGGGCCGACCAGGGTGGCCAGACCACCCAGGCGCAGGTGGGCCCCATCCCGCGACTGGATAGGGTTTGGCGCCCCTGGCCGCCGCCTCGGCCTCCCCCTTCGCCTATAACAAGCCCCCGATGCAGAAACTCTAAGCACCCGATCAAATCTCCACGAAACCGTCTGTAGCCGCCGCCACCACCGTCCCTAGATCGTGGGGGTCTGCAGTTCTTCCAGGCACCCTGGCGGAGGGGAGATCATCCCGGAGGCCTTCTCTCCGGTATGATGCGTGAGTAGTTCCACCTTGTACTATGGGTCCATGTAGTAGCTAGATGGTTGTATCTCCTCCTTTGTGCTTTCATGTATATATCTTGTGAGCTCCGTTCATGATCAAGATCTAATCTATTTGTAATCATGCATGTTGTGCTTGCGGGGATCCGATGGATATTAAGATTATTATGTTGGTTTGATTAATGGTTTTTTCTTTATGATTCTATCATGTCTGTGTTGTTTGTGATCTTGCATGCTCTTCGTTGTTAGTAGCTATCTTTGCCAAGTAGTTCCTAGTGACTCCAAGAGGGGGTATTTATGCTCGATAGTGGGTTCATGCCTCTAGTTTCCAAGGAAAGTGACAGAAATCTCTTTGGTTGTAGATGTGCTGTTGCCACTAGGGAGAAACACAACAGTCTCTTATTCATGGAACATGTGGACTGTTTACCTTACACACTTTGCTTAAAACAGTTGTCTGTTGCTTGCAACTTAATATTGGAGGGGAGTCGGATGATAACATGAAGGTGTATTTCTAGTCATAGATGCAGTTGGATGGCGATCTATGTATCTTGTTATATTGCCCAATCGAATCTCATAGGATCTTTCTGACTAGTAATTGCATTGTTATGCCTTGCTTAGTTCCTGTCAATTGCCCTGCTATAATTTGTTTACCCTTCATGCCATGTTGTTTATCTAAGGAGAGCACCTCTAGTGAACTATGCACCCCGGTCCAATCTTTACCATTGATACATCGTCCACTGTTACTTGTTTACTTGCTGCAAACCATTACCTTCCACACCATACGTTTAATCCTTTGTTACAGCAAACCGGTGAGCTTGACAACCTCACTGATTCGTTGGAGCAAAGTCTTGAGTTTGTGTTGTGTAGGTCTCCGCGTTGCTTGCAACACGTGTGTGATGTTTCCTTCCTCCTACTGGTTCGATAACCTCGGTCTCTACTGAGGGAAGACTTGTTGCTTGCTGCTTCACACCTTGCTCTTGGGGTTCCCAACAGGCTCCACATCAACTGAGCCATCAATAAGTTTTCTGGCATCGTTGCCAGGGAGGCTAAGGATGTCTTCATAAGGGGAGGCCTTCACTTCCTTTCTCCTTACTTTGTTTTTAGTTTTCTTTGTTTCTTTTGCTTGGTTTTGTTTGCCTCTTTTGAAAAAACCCAAAAACATTAGTCTAGTTTGGTTTGCTTGCTTTATTCAAAAACACAAAAAAATAGTTCCTGCTCTAGTTGCTTCCATGTTGGGTTTTGGACCAACCTTTATTTCCCCTATGGTAGAAATCTCCACTTTTAAGCAAAAAGTGAAGAAAGTTTTAAAGAAGCTTGGTCTAGAATCTCTGCTTTCTAGAGGGAAACTGAGCCTGAGATGAGTCTTAGCTTGGTTATTGATAGTTTCTACCGCGGCATTGCTCTTCGTTATAGATATGCTTTGGATGCTGTGGCTGAGAAAGATTTTTTGCTATGTACTGAGGATGAAGCTTTTGATGCCATAAAGAAATTAATCATGATTTATGGTACACCTGGCAAGTCTGATTCCTCTTTCACAAATATTTTTGCCAGGTTGAACACTCTTGAGACTAGTATTGTTGCTATGAATAGTTTCTATCACACGCTTAGGGCTTACCATGATTATTTTCCCATAAATTCCGAGCCTTCAAAGTGGTTTCCCACAATCAAAGTCTCTATAAATACTACACTTTTTGATGCTCGCTGTGATATCATGTTTGAATTTTGCCTCATGCCTAAAGATATTTATGATTCCTTGAGTCTTTGGGGGCTTACTGAAGGAGGAGAGTAAATATCTCTCACCAACAATGCCACTTGCCCATTGTAATAGCTGAAGGTTTGTTTACAAAAATCTCAGGGAAAATGGTGTCTACTGACTATCTTGTTATTGAATGTGTAGGCAAAGGACAGATCACACTTGGAAGATCCCTACTGAAGCACCTTGGAGCGATAATAGATGTGGGAAAAGGCATTATGCACTTTGCTCCTCCGTTAAGAAATCATATCTTCCCTAAAGAGAAAAAGAAAGGTAAGAAAAGAAGGAACAAGAGGGGCAATTCCTCATTTGAAAATACTTGATTCTTCTCGCTTCTTGTGCCTAACTTAAAGGCGTTAAAGAAAAGTACTTGTTGGGAGATAACCCAAGAGTTTCCTTGAGTATTGGAAGTTATTACTTCTATAATGACCTCTCCTTATCCTTTTTGTTTGCTTTTTGTGCCAAGAATGACCTCTAATGAGAGGGAAGTAAGATTTGGGGAGTTGCTGTCCCGAAACAGATTTCTGTCCTCCACCAAAAAATTTGTGAGGAGTCTATGTAACTCGGATTGAGCTCAAAATTTATGAATAAATCCCTGAGTATGTTAGCTAACTTTCATTAGTTCAACACTATTTAATTTGAGCAACAAAAGATGTTCGAAAAAATCGGTTTCTACCTACTGGTCTATTTTGACAGATTTCTGTCATTATTTTTATTTGCTTCTTATTGATTCCTTTTTGAGCTCTCTTTAGGTGAATTGAGCTTTTTGAAGGAGTTACTACATTAGCTTATGTTTTTAGTGAAAAGCCTTGCTGTTCCAAAGCTTTTCCAGAGGTCTAATATCTTTTGAATAAGCTAATGTTGCTAATGAAGATTGTGTGAAGTTTTGTATGAAGAAAAAAATTTAGGTGTAGAGAGAGAATGATGGAACGAGATAAAGAATGGACAAAAGCTCAAGCTTGGGTATGCCACCATGGTGTCACCCCAAGAAATATCGAAGAGGTACAAGCGTCAAAGCTTGGGGATACCCAAGGCATCCCCTTCTTCATCAATAAAAAGCTCAGGTCTCTCTAGACACTTCGTTTTTATTGTTTCATGCACAGTTGTGTTGTTCTTAGAGCGTCTTAGTTTTCGTTTGCTTTGCTTAGATTGTTTAGTTTGCTTGAATAAAGTAGTTTGGACCCCCGTTCTCGCTGTGTTGTTTTGCAAATAAGTTTGCTTGCTGTTTGGAAAGGAATAGTAAGTTCTTGCTTGAAGTGCAAGAGGAGCTTGCATTGACTGTGACTTAGACTAGCATGACATGCTAGGTGTTGTTTTAGCATTATGTTTAGTGATTATTGTTGTAGCATGTCTTGTTCCAAACAATTGGGATTGCTTAGTGTGCCTTGAAGAAATTATGCGTTGTTTTAGCATGCAAAAGCATAGTATTGTGGTATTATCCTTTGATGCTTTGCTTGGGTAGACTTGGCACATGCTCACACCATGTTATGACTATGACAAGTCACCATATCCTCTATGATCATTTAGTCTTTTACTTGTAGTACCACTCTTTTCTTTGATTAGTATGCTTTGTTGCACTGCATGATTATGGACATTATTGCTCTCTTAGTTGGTTGCTCCCAGTCTTTTCCTAGCCTCCACTTGTATGAGTAAGTTCTACTCATGCTTCCAACTCCCAAGAAACCAACTTTTTCCAAAGTTTCCACTATAAACTCCTATGCATGGTGTGTTACACCATTCCAAGTATATTCTTCTTTTTATCTATCTTCCAATTAAAAACTATTTTGTTATGTGAAAACTTAGTGATTAAAGCCCTCACGAACTTGATGGCACACTTTATATTCTTTGCCCCTAATAAACTTGAACCATTGTGACAACTTTGTTGTATATGCTTGCACTTATAAGTTGGAATTAGCAGAACCGTGTTGTCACGGGGAATGTTTTCAACATTGCACTTGTACTTTGTATTCAGTTGATATCATGCTCTTTTGTCTATGGATGTCACCGGTGTGAAATAAAGAGGGAACTTATAAGTCCATGGAGTTTGTATCCTGTGTTAGAGAAACGCCTGGGCCGCTAGCCTAATCCATGCCTAATCATGGTGGAAACTTGCAGCATCACCATAATGAGATATCTATGAAGCATCCTCAATAAAAATCTATGCATATGGTAAATAAAAAGATTGCTGAGATTCTTATTGTCTACTTGCCTTGTCACTTTGGTTATGGGAAAGCTCCTGTACCATGTGCAAGGGGTACCCCGTTGGCGGTTCTCAATGATATGCAAATACTTACAATGACAAGAACTTACCTGGACCCAAAGTTGAGTATGCATGAGGTGTGGCCCTCATATTCAAGGGACTTGAGATTGCCAACTTATACTTCGTCAAGCATATACTCCAGCTTTGCCACTTTAACCTTAACCACTTCAAGATGCTTATGATAGGGGCAATGAGGGCTGAAAGCTAACAAGTACCATAATTTTTGGAAGCTCCTTTTGAAACTTGTAATCCTTGCTTACTTTACAAAAAGGCCTTTCTTCCACCATTATTTGAGTTTCCACCTTCTACCTTTAGGCACCATTAAGAGAGCATAATTGTCATTATGTGTGTAGTGTTCCAAAGGTTATTAATGGATGCATATTGTGTTATTACTTGTTCTTGTGCTACTTGTTTCTAGTCACCCTTGTAAACTTTGAAGGTGTCCTATGCATATATATTGCTACTCTATGAGGGACAAGTTGATTGCCACTATGCTATGTTTTCTGTATGTGAAACAAACAAACGTTTTTCAATGCATGTTATTCATGATCTTTGTTTGTAGCTTGTCATGTTGCATGCAAAGTTACTATGTCCTATTGTTAGAACTCCATCTTTCATGCACATGTTTAGAGTTCTTTGATCCCAGCTTTCAATGCTTGCAAATGGTTGGATCTTTATTGTGAGGGTGCATGTCACCTCAAAAATTATTATTTTTATCACTTACCTACTCGAGGATGAGCAGGAGTTAAGCTTGGGGATGCTGATACGTTGGAAACGTATCTATAATTTTTGATGCTCCATGCTTGTTTAGTATCTACTTTGCTTTACTTGTCCACACTTTGAGGTGCTTTTTACATGTTTTCTGGTACTAACCTATTAACAAGTTGCAACAGTGCCAGATGCCTGTTTTCTGTTGTTTTTGGTTTCAGAAAAGTTAGTAAAAAAATTTCTCGGAATTGGACGGGACAAATGTCAAAGTCAATTACTTTCCGTGGGGAACAAGAAGTCCAGAGGAGAGCCGGAGGGGCCGACCAGCGTGGCCAGACCAACCCCAGGCGCTGGTGGGCCCCACCCCGCACCTGGCTAGGGTTTGGCGCCCCTGGCCGCCGCCTCGGCCTTCCCCTTCGCCTATAAAAAGCCCCCAATGCAGAAACCCTAAGCACCCGATCAAATATCCACGAAACTGTGTGTAGCCGCCGCCACCATCGTCCCTAGATCGGGGGGATTTGCAGTTCTTCCAGGCACCCTGGCGGAGGGGAGATCATCCCGGAGGCCTTCTCTCCGGTATGATGCGTGAGTAGTTCCACCTTGGACTATGGGTCCATGTAGTAGCTAGATGGTTGTATCTCCTCCTTTGTGATTTCATGTATAGATCTTGTGAGCTCCATTCATGATTAAGATCTAATCTATTTGTAATCATGCATGTTCTGTTTGCGGAGATCCGATGGATATTGAGATTATTATGTTGGTTTGATTAATGGTTTTGTCTTTATAATTCTATCATGTCTGTGTTGTTTGTGATCTTGTATGCTCTCCATTGTTAGTAGCTATCTTGGCCAAGTAGTTGCTAGTGACTCCAAGATGGGGTATTGATACGTTGGAAACGTATCTATAATTTTTGATACTCCATGCTTGTTTTGTATCTACTTTGCTTTACTTGTACACACTTTGAGGTGATTTTTACATGTTTTCTGGTACTAACCTATTAACAAGTTGCAACAGTGCCAGATGCATGTTTTCTGCTGTTTTTTCTTTCAGAAAAGTTAGTAAAGAAATATTCTCGGAATTGGACGGGTCAAACGTAAAAGTCAATTACTTTCCGTGGGGAACAAGAAGTCCAGAGGAGAGCTGGAGGGGCCAGCCAGGTGGGCCAGACCCACCCAAGGCGCGGGTGGGCCTAGCCTCGCGCCTGGCTAGGGTTTGCCAACCCTGGCCACCTCCTCGGTCTCCCCCTTCGCCTATAAGAAGCCCCCGATGCAGAAACCCTGAGTACCTGATCAAATATCCACGAAACCGTCTGTAGCCGCCCCCACCATCGTCCCTAGATCGAGGGGGATCTGAAGTTCTTCTCGGCACCCTGCCGGAGGGGAGATCATCCCGGAGGCCTTATCTCCGGTATGATGCGTTAGTAGTTCCACCTTGTACTATGGGTCCATGTAGTAGCTAGATGGTTGTATCTCCTCCTTTGTGCTTTCATGTATAGATATTGTGAGCTCTATTCATGATCAAGATCTAATCTATTTGTAATCATGCATTTTGTGTTTGCGGGGATCCGATGGATATTGAGATTATTATGTTGGTTTGATTAATGGTTTTGTCTTTATGATTCTATCATGTCTGTGTTGTTTGTGATCTTGCATGCTCTCTGTTGTTAGTAGCTATCTTTGCCAAGTAGTTGCTAGTGACTCCAAGAGGGGGTATTTATGCTCGATAGTGGGTTCATGCCTCTAGTTTCCTAGGTAAGTGACAATAATCTCTTCGGTTGTAGATGTGATGTTGCTTCTAGGGAGAAAACAACGGTCTCTTGTTCATGGAACATGTGGACTGTTTACCTTACACACTTTGCTTAAAACAGTTGTCTGTTTCTTGCAACTTAATACTGGAGGGGGTTCGGATGATAACATGAAGGTGGACTTCTAGTCATGGATGCAGTTGGATGGCGGTCTATGTATATTATTGTATTGCCCAATCGAATCTCATAGGCTCTTTCTGACTAGTAATTGCATTGTTATGCCTTGCTCAGTTCCTGTCAATTTGCCTGCTGTAATTTGTTTACCCTTCATGCCATGTTGTTTATCTAATTAGAGCACCTATAGTGAACTATGGACCCCGGTCCAATCTTTACTATTGATACATTTTCCACTGTTACTTGTTTACTTGCTGCAAACCATTAGCTTCCACACCATACGTTTAATCCTTTGTTACAATAACCGGTGAGATTGACAACCTCACTGTTAGTTGGGGCAAAGTCTTGAGTTTGTGTTATGTAGGTCTCCGCATTGCTTGCAACACCTATGTGACGTTTCCTTCCTCCTACTGGTTCTATAACCTCGGTTTCTTACCGAGGGAAGACTTACTGCTGTGCTGCTTCACACCTTGCTCTTGGGGTTCCCAACAGACTCGACGTCAAGCACCAAGTTCTCTGGTGCCATCAAGGAGTCATCAACAAGTTTTCTGGCGCTGTTGCCGGGGAACGAAGAAGAAGAACCTCCCACGTCAACTGCACGCCAGCATCACAAGTTTTCTGGCACCGTTGCCGGGGAGGCTAAGGACGTCTTCACTAGGGGATTCCTTCACTTCCTTTCTCTTTACTTTGTTTTTAGTTTGCTTTATTTCTTTTGCTTGGTTTTGTTTGCCTCTTTCAAAAAAAAACCAAAAAATTAGTCTAGTTTGGTTTGCTTGCTTTATTCAAAAACACAAAAAAATAGTTCCTACTCTAGTTGTTGGTCTGTTATTGCCTTGCTTGGTCATGCTTTCTATCAATGGATGGTTTCTTTGAAACTAGTTCTTATTGGCAAGGTGGGTTCACGGAAGAACAAAAGTATTATTATAAGGAACACCGTTTGTCACCAAAAGGGAAACACTTATGGGAACAAATTGATAAGTTGAATACTATTGCTAGAGATGTGTGCTCTACTTATAATGTTACTTATTGCTTTGATAAAGCTTGTTGCTGCAGGAGGTATAAACACCTACCTTTTCAATGTGAGTACAATGATAATGTTACCATATCTTCTTATGTTAAAGGGAATTCTGACTTTGATGATGTGGAACAAATTGAAGAATTTATTGCGTTCAAGGGTGCATTTGAAGTTGCTAGTTTGCTTGAAAATACTGATGATGCACCTTATGAATCTGAGGTTTATGAGATACTTAAATTCTGCTTTGATAATTACAAGGAAGAAAATAGCTATATTCTTGAATATTTTAATAAGCGTTTTCCACAAATGGAAGAGACTAATGCCTTGCAGGAGCCTATGGAAGAAGAAATTGTTGAAACTGGAAGCTCATTAGATGAAAAAGAGGGGGAGAATGATGAACAAAAGGAGGGAGAATGGATCTACCCATGCCTACCTTCTAATGAGAGTAACTATTTATCCCTTACATTATTTTATTGTCCCCCATGCTTACCAAAGGAGGATGAATGCTATGTTCATGTGGATCCTTTTGAAATATCTACTCTAGGTAAAACCTGTGAAGGTTTTAATCCCACTATTTTTGAGCTTGATAGAAATTATGTGTTTGTAGCTCATGAAAGCCTACTTTATGTGATAGTTATATTGTTGAGTTTATTCATGAGGCTACTGAAAATTATTATGAGAGAGTAAAATATGGTTATAGAAGTTTTCATGGTACTAAAACACTTCTCTTTGTGCTGAAAGTTTTGAAGTTACTCATGTTTTCTCTTCCTATGCATGTCACTTTGTTCTTTGTGAACTTATTTGTGTACAAGATTCCTATGCATAGGAAGTGGGTTAGACTTAAAGGTGTTTTGAATTTGCTTCTTGATGCTCTCTTTTACTTCAACTCATAGTTCTTATGTGAGCATCTTCTCAAACTTTCAAGCCTAACTTAAATGCGTTAAAGAAAAGTACTTGTTGGGAGATAACCCAAGAGTTTTATTGAGTATTGGAAGTTATTACTTATGTAATGACCTCTCCTTTTCCTTTTTGTTTGTTTTTTGTGCCAAGAATGACCTCTAATGAGAGGGAAGTAAGATTTGGGGAGTTGCTGTCCCAAAACAGATTTCTGTCCTCCACCAAAAAATTCGTGAGGAGGCTCTGTAACTCAGATTGATCTCAAAATTTACGAATAAATGCCCCAGTATGTTATCTAACTTTCATTAGTTCAACACGTATTTATTTGAGCAACATAAGATGTTCGAAAAAATCAGTTTCTACCTGTTGGTCTATTTTGACAGATTTCTGCCATTATTTGCATTTGCTTCTTATTGATTCCTTTTTGAGTTCTCTTTAGGTGAATTGAGATTTTTGAAGGAGTTACTACAGTATCTTGTGTTTTTAGTGAAAAGCCTTGTTGTTCCAAAGCTTTGCCAGGGGTCTAATATCTTTTGAATACACTAATGTTGCTAATGAAGATTGTGTCAAGTTTTGTATGAAGGAAAAATTTCAGGTGTAAAGAGAGAATGATGCAATAAGATGAAGAATGGAAAAAAGCTCAAGCTTTGGGATGCCACCATGGTGTCACCCTAAGAAATATCCAAGAGGTACAAGCATCAAAGCTTGGGGATGCCCAAGGCATCCCCTTCTTCATCAATAAAAAGCCTAGGTCTCTCTAGACACTTCGTTTTTATTGTTTCATGCACAGTTGTGATGTTCTTGGAGCGTCTTAGTTTTCGTTTGCTTTTCTTAGGTTGTTTAGTTTGCTTGAATAAAGTAGTTTGGCCCCCCGTTCTTGCTGCGTTGTTTTGCAAATAAGTTTGCTTGGTGTTGGAAAGGAGTAGTAAGTTCTTGCTTGAAGTGCAAGAGGAGCTTGCATTGACTGTGACTTAGACTTTAGCATGACATGCTAGGTGTTGTTTTGACCTTATTATTAGTGATTATTACTGTAGCATGTCTTGTTCCAAACAATTGGGATTGCTTAGTGTGTCTTGAAGAAATTATGTGTTGTTTTATCATGCAAAAGCATACTATTGTGGTATTCTCCTTTGATGCTTTGCTTGGGTTGACTTGGCACATGATCACACCATTGTAAGGTTCCCAACCTTTAATAAGGTAGAGATCCCTGTGATTGCAATGCTAGTCCCTGGATCAATAGCTAGCATCCACAATTAAGATGTAATATCAAGAAACAAAGGTCATAATACAACTTTATAACCAGGAATAAATTAATTTATTACATCTTACATAGCTCATTTGGCTATCTCATTACAATGCAGTAGAATATAACAATAGCATGGGGTCCTTCATCTTCAAAGTGCCACAGGCAGACATGTTGGTTGTAAAAAAAAGTCTTGTAATCCTAATCAATAAACTTCACTAACATCAAACAAACCTGCAACATAACAAGTTACATCCACAAGGGTCAATACATTTGAATTGTATTGGCAAGTGATACTATGGTAGTATAGTGGAGTCTACCATCTATATGCATTTGGCTAAGTGGAGCTTAGGCTTGCTTTGCTCAAAATAGATTTTCCTTATCATTTGAAAACACTAAGTTTTTGCTTGACAAAAACACCCAAGGCATCTCCCAATAGAAATTGGTGATCCTTCAACCCTTGTTCAACCACAAAATTTTAACTTAGAAATTGGGATGAGGAGATTCTTGATAGCTTCCATGTCTTGATGCTCAAATTGTCCTTTACCAGGGACATGGCTAAGTACTTAGATTTTTCACTCTGCAGAGGTGGTGCACTTTCCCCACAAGACTTGGTTTCACCAAGACAAGATCTTTCAGAAGCCTTCCCTTAGACCAGAATGGACGCGTTCCAACCTATCAATCCCCTAGCACCAACTGTCCATTTGGCTAAGTTATTGCAACCTATATGATCCAGGCAGAGCCCATAATGCCAAGTGGCTGCACTTGAAGCTTCTCAACATTTGACATCTCAAATCTCTTTGTTCCTGGGTGGCCATCCACAAGTGAGATACCAAGTTTTCCCCAGTATACTGGAGTTGGTGATGCCCAAGTTTTCCCCAACATACTGGACTTGCATAACCACTCAACACAAACCATTCCTTCCATTCCACCTAGGTGATTCATTCACTTAGTTGTTTTATTAAACAAAACACAAGTCCACAGACTTAGAAATATTCTATAGCATGAATATATATTCCACCCTTGTTTTCTACTAGCTAAGCTAAGCATGATAGTAGTAGGAATCTTAACTTAGGAAATTCTACTAAGGTTTCATCTACTAGGATTTCCCATGGCATAGTTTACACTTAGCAAAATTCCATGCAAGTCCTACTTAGAAATATCACTAATGCATAGTGAAAATAATGGGACAAAAGTATCACTTGCCTTTTTGGTAGAGAATATAAGTTCACTCCTTGATCTTGCAATAGTCACACTCTTCAAAGTTCACTACAACACAATCAAGCAAGGCACAAATTCAAACTAGCATTCAAACAATTCATCACATAAAATAATAAAAACAAAACAATGCATGCAAGCATGCAAAAGATTGTTTTATTTGGAAAGGTGGTTTTTAATAGGTTATAAATATTTTAAAAACACCTATTGGTTATTTATAAAAGTGGCAAAACCATTTGAAAACAAGTTAGTGGAAATATGCCATTTAAATCACTTTTGTTTTGCTAGAAAAGATTTCAATCAAAGTAATATTTTGTAGTGTTAGCCAAATATGTTTTTAAACACAAATGTTAGTGTTTATGGTCAAATAGTTCAAGAAAAACCATTTGCAAAAGATTTTACTCAAAAACCATTTTTAGAACAATTTTTATACACAAAATAGTCCTAGAAATGTTTCTGCAAAAACACCTAATTTTCTAGAAGTAAAATACTAAAATAATGCCATGGTTGCAAAGTTTACATTTTTATGAATCTATTGATAAAATTTATAATTTTTGGCCAAGCAGATCAAAAGTTATGAATTTTACAAAATCAATCATCTAATAGATTCTTTTCTGTTTTTAAAACTACAGTCTAGCCACGTGTCTGTTTCCTATTGGTCAGTACCGTTTCGTTTGTATTGGGCTATACTGTCCGCAGGATCTAATTAGAATCGCACGACACATATCACTCGATACCGTTTTGATTAAGATTCTATCCTGACTCTACGATCCAGGTCTAACGGCTCACAGCACATCGACCATGAACTGGCGGCTGGCGACGAACGCGCGGCGGCGACGCTCTGTCAGCGGCGTTCCGGCGACTACATGAAGCAAGGAAGAGGGGGAAGAGACTCAACGGGTTCGCCGTGGCGAGTAGATGCTCAACGTGGTCGCCGTCCACGAAGGGGCGCATGGGGTTGCTGTCAATTGCTCGCCGGAGTTCCTGCTATACCATCGGGCACACTCTATCGTCGTCGGGGGCGAGGCTACGAGGCACGAGAAGGCAAGCCAGGGTGTCTTCATGAACTTAGCGGAAAAAAAGTTTCGCTCTAAACATACTTTTTAGATTTAAGGATATGGATAAAAGATGATCTAAATTTAAAATTTAGAAGTCAGATTCAAAAAACTATAATTAGAAAAACTAATACCACTAGATAGGGAATTTAACTACGAATCTAATGCAACAAAAATCATCTAATTTGGGACAACAGATAAAAAACTATTAAGATTACAAGTTGAGTCGTGAACTAGTACATTGCATCTAACTAATCCAATCCGTTCTTTTTTTTCAACTGCTTAGCACTAGCGCTCGTGTGAAAGAAAAAGAACAGTGATATGACTAATATAATCTGGACAAGAAAATATCTAATGGCTACGGAACATGAGCATACCAGCTACTGCTAGACATCAAGGATGAAGAAGACGACCACGTCGGGTCGGCTGGACATGGACGCGAAGTGCTCTTCAGGAGTGCTCTTGCTTGGAAGCTCACTCCACGACGTGCGGAAAGTGACGGTAAACTTGGGTACGTCCTCGTTGGAGATTGCTCCAGACGGCTGCCTTTTCTGAACGGATACTTGCGGCTCCGGCGATGGTCCGGCGTCGTCGGGTGGTTGATCTTGGGTACGTGGGCATAGAATGGCGATGGACTGTCGACTTTCAACCATCATTATCGAGGGATTCCGGTGATATCGGTTTCGTGGTGTAGGCTTGGGAGTTGATCGATTCGCCGAAAAACAGAACAGGGAGGAGGAAGGGATATATATGGGTAAGTTTGACATGGAGTAGGGGCAACGAAATTGGCCGAAACGTGTAAATTTTTGCGGGATTCTTCGATCGGAGAACGAACTCGTTAGTTTGTGTCTCTGTCGAGAGGATGTCGAGAGGAGCAAGAAAACGGTCCCGTGGTGTCAGCGGCAGACAAGAAAAAAAACTGAATGAAAAGATAAGAAAACGGGAATAGAGAGAGGCGGCTTGTTTTTTTTGGTTAGGCCACGGAGTGTACGCGTGCACGTCCGGGGCTTAAGGCATGTTTAGTGGCAGCCTCTTAAATAGGCGTTTAAATAGTCAGTTACTCCTTAGATAAGAGCCGGCGGTCCAATGGGTATATTTTTCAGACGAAGCTTAAGCGACCGAGTCTTAATTGTACATCAATGCTTAGAAAACGGCTGGAATCAAGGTAAAACCGCCGGGATTTATTCTCTAGGGTCCAGGCATAAACGTCCGGTTGTAGGCGTATATGAACGTTTCACGTGCAGGCCAGTACGTCCGGCTCTCTTTAGTTTATTTATTTATTTAAAAAACCTTTAAGTAATGCCCCAAATGGTATGCTGAACAATATAGAAAAACAACATAACATGTTGGGCTTAGGAAATATGTTTCCAGCCCAATAAAATTAATATGCAAAATATTTTTATACACTTTGGCCTTACATGGCTACTTATGAATTTTTATAAATAGATAAATAAATAGTTTTAGGTCTTTATCTCAATTCCCAAAAGAAATTATTTTGAACTCAAAATTCACAAGAACAAATATAAAACATTTGTATACTGCAATAAGAAATTACAATATTATATAATGAATTTCCAACCATCAATTTTGAAGAAGTCATATTATCTTCCCTCTATTGATTTTTTTATTAGACTGGAAACTATAGTTAATATCCTCAAAAAAATCAAAATGAAGTTAAGATTCAATTAACACCAATTAAAATATTTTCCAACTTGTTTCTTATATTTGGAAATGTCATATTATTCCCTCTCTTATGAGAAGTTGTTTGGAAAATATCCAAGTATTCAAAAAAAATGAATACGAATAAAATGCAAGACAATACTTTTTTGGGTTTGTATGAAAGTTTCCCAACCAATTGGATAGTCATGTTAATCCACTCGTTTTAATGTGGCTTAGGAAAATTTTAAACAAATCCTGAAAAGTTTCTTTTCAAACAAAAAATCAAAAAAAATCAACAAAGGTCAAACAATTCTATCAACTTATTTTATTTATTTTTAACATTCAAAAATTAGAAAATTTTTGGGATGTTACAACCATGTTATGACTCTCACAAGTCACCATTAGCCTCTATGATCAATTAGTCCTTGACTTTGTAACACCCTCAGAATCGACCCTATGCAAGTTTCAGCGATTCCCGCCAAACCCGCATAGAAACGATTCAAAGGTGCCCACCAGGCACTTTCGTGCGGTTGGAAAACGAAGTAATACCATTACACAATAGTCCACGATGGAACCCACAGAACAGATATATACAACAACGACTCAAAGAGTCAAGAATACAGATATACAATACAAAGATCTAAATCACCTTTAAAACGATACAGCGTCCGAGTACGGACAAGATGCAAATTGAGCTAAGAGCCCTGAAGAATAACCAATGGCGTCCATAACCCTGCCCAGGCCAAGCCGGAAGGGTAACCTTGCTAACGACGTCGATCTCAAAACCTGCTAAAACAAGAGGGGTGCCGGCAAAGGGCAAAAGAAAAAAAAAGAACGGTCAGTACTGAGGCCAGTACACGGCGAGACTAGAATTCGGTGGTCCTCGCCTACATAGGTATGGTGGACTGAAGCGACAGCGCAGCATGCACTAAACAACCTATAGACTCGATATAACTGTCGGCTATCAGAGAGAGAAAAGAAAGACCTATTCGGAACCAACCTGATACTACCACCAAACATACCCATCCTGGTATTTCTCCCTCGAGACCAAACGAGGAAGTCAACCGAGGAACTCACGCAGTTGGCAGTTTTATGTATTCAGTTATCGTTGCAGCAATTACTAGTCAGGTATAGATAGTCATCCTGATATAATAAGCAGTGGGCACTTTTAGTTAACCATTCTGTTGTAGTTGCAACACTTACTAGTCAGATATAATTAGCATGAGACATCCCAAACCCAGCAGTTGTTGGTACTTTTATTTAGCCATTCCGTTGTAGTGAAGCTGATTACTAGTCATATCGGATACCAGTCAGATTATAACAGTAAACTTTAGTTATATTTGTCTATGATCGAGAACTGTGCTCCAAGTCGTCCATAACCGCGGCCACGGCTTCTCGAAAAGATTTAACCCTGCAGGGGTGCACCAAAGTTTCCACACGCACCTACACCCTTGTTTTCAGATCAGGTAGGTACAAGATCACAAAACATACACCCAACGGTATGTCGACGGGGTTTCGGACACGGCGTTTCCCAGACCCAAAGCAAGCACATGGGGGCCACCCCACTAAGCTACCCGTAACGAAGTCGGCCGGTCTCCGAGACGGACCCAGAGGTTTGTGACAATGGCTGTAAACGATTGGGAACCCGAAAGTGTGACTGGGCTTGTCGATACCGCGAAAACATTCCACATTGGTTCCAAAACAGTACAGGCGCTCCACGCGCAATCGTAAATAAAGCGGTAAAGCATGGCATAAGTACAGGATAGTAATAAAGCCCCAAACTACTTTGTGGCCCCCGGTACAGTACTTTGAAATCAGGTACTAATCGATGGGGGTGCCCACACACCCCACCTGTGGTTAGCGCGCTCGATCTCGGAACAGGTGTCAAGAACTCGGGGTCCTACGAAACACCAGTGAGCGGTTAAAAACCAAATATTGTCTATTACCCACCGGTGCCTCTGCATTTACCTACTTTCAATTTTAGTTATTAAACCGTAATTAAATCCATGATCATCTCCAACATAAAGCATATGGCAACCTTCCAACAACTGTGGTACTGGACGACACGCAACGACACTTGAGCAAGCAACTACGACACGCAAGTCCATCTATCTACCAAACAACAGGTAATAGGATGTGTTCAAGGCAATATAAGGCTGCAAGGGATACCATGGGTACGAAAACTAGAGCATCGCAACACAGATAGCAATAGATCAACAGGAGGAATTAAAGACTAGGAATGTAAAATAGGTAGAACGGGGGAGAATGCTCGCCTGGAAAACATTGCCGAAGGTTCATCCGAAGAACGGGCGTCACTCGCATCAACTCATCGGCCTAATCCGTGAAGAAGCAAAGCACTAGAAGAAACACCGGATGCACTATTTAATTCTATGACATAAGAACGGGCATGATGCATGTATGATGTATGACATGGCAAGCATTCGATGCAATTAGGCCATATTAAACGGAACCGAAGTCCCGATAATTAATTAATAGGTTCTTATTATTTAGCTACCCTGCAATTTAAATGTTGTCTTAACAAGGCAAATTATAGCACCGGTTCGCTACACAAATTTAAATGGGGCCAATATTAGACTAGATTCGCCCGAATATGGCCTCCATATTTAATTTAGGTGAATCGGCTAAAGCCCCCAAACCACATGATATGTATGCAAGCATGTCAATTTTATATGCAACAAGTATATATATCATTTATAAATAGGGATCTCGGGAAAATGGTCACACATGGCGGTCGAAGATCTTGGGTTTTGGAGGGGTTCGACGAGGTTTGGAGGAGGGGGTCCGGGTCTTCGGTCGGAACGGTCTTCGGATACAGGATCCGGAAGAACTTGGTGCTCCGAGGGTTCGGGTTCCGTCTCGGTGGTGTCTGTCTTCGGGGTTTCGTGAGGGAGGCCTTGTAGATGGGTCTTGCCCGAAGAGCTTGGCGGTGGTCGTTGTACAACTGGTAGTAATTGTCCCTTGGAAGGCCTCGATCAACCAAAGCAGTATCCATCGGGCAGAACTTGCAGAGCCCACTCACACCACAGATAACTCAAAGCACCATCTTCATGTATCTACACAGTTGATGCTCTTGTTTTAGGAAGATCCTCACGGTCGCGGTATCACGTCAGCATCACATCACAACAAAACTGTATCACAGAAAAGAGCTAGCCAAAAGAGGATACGACTATTGAAGCCTTCCTGGACGCATGGCCCTGTGACGCAGACGTCCAGGTAGGGGATGGTGCGGCCGGCGATGGTTGCGGGCGAGGACGACCTTGGCGGGCATGACTGAGGCAAGTGGCGGTGGGCAGGGACACCGGCGAGGGAGAGGGAAGGCGAGAGCGGCGCCAGGGGAAACTCATAGGACGACGGAACTCCGGCAGCAGGCAGTGCAGAGGGAAGGTCCTAGTGGCGGCGGAGGGTGAGGCGAGACGAGCGAGCGCAGAGGAGGCCATGAGGGGTGCGCTGGCGCGGCCGACAACTTCCTGGCGACGAGGGATGGCGTGGAGGAGGCCGCGAGTGACGGGAGATTGGGGACGGGGTTTGGGGAGGAGCAGGGTCGACGAGGAGAGGTGGGGCGAGGGTGGGCGCCTGGCGGCGGCGGGGATTGCGGGAGGGAGAGAGACGCGGGGCAGGAGGGGTGGGCGGTCTGGGTCGTGCGGGAGCGTGCGTGCGAGTGGGTGGGGCCAGGCGAGAGAGAGAGGGGGAGTGCGTCGAGTGCTTCCCAGGGGGTGGCGGCTGCTGGGTGAGGGAGTGGGGAGGGATTAGGGTTTGACTAGGTTGGGGTGGTAGGTGGCTGCGGCTGGGCTTTTGGGCCTGGCCTGTGGCTGCCTCCCCCGATAAAAATATTATTTATTTATTTATTTTAAAAGAAAAACATTTACAAATAGGGTTTTGACAAATAGAGACATCCAAAACACTGGGGTTTTATATTTGAAATGAAGATGGGGAATATCTAGAAAACAAAGAGGGGCTTTTCAAAAATAGTTTTAGTTAAAACATGCATGCAGATATGATGATGATGCACATATATAAATGCAGGCGATTTTCTAGTAGTGGTTTTAATCGGGGTGCTACAGACTTGTAGTACCACTCTTTGCTTTGATTAGTATGCTTTGTTGCACTGCATGATTATGGCCATTATGCTCTCTTAGTTGGTTGCTCCCAGTCTTTTGCTAGCCTCCACTTGTATGAGTAAGTTCTACTCATGCTTCCAACTCCCAAGAAACCAAGTTATTCCAAAGTTTCCACTATAAACTCCTATGCATGGTGTGTTACACCATTTCAAGTATATTCTTGTTTTCAGCTATCTTCCAATTAAAAACTATTTTGTTATGTGAAAACGTAGTGATTAAAGCCCTCACGAACATGATGGCACACTTTATTCTTTGCCCCTAATAAACTTGAACCATTGTGACAACTTTGTTGTATATGCTTGCACTTATAAGTTGGAATTAGCAGAACCGTGCTATCATGGGGAACGTTTTCAACATTGCACTTGTACTTTTGTATTCAGTTGATATCATGTTTTTTGTCTATGGATGTCACCGGTGTGAAATAAAGAGGAAACTTGTAAGTCCATGGAGTTTGTATCCTGTGTTAGAGAAACGCCTGGGCCGCTAGCCTAAGCCATGCCTAATCATGGTGGAAACTTGCAGCATCACCATAGTGACATCTATGAAGCATTCTTCTTATAAAAAAAGAGACACATTGAGAAAAAAGGAAAGAGATAAAAAAGCACCATATTCCCATGGTACATAAGAAGATTGCTGAGATGCTCACTGTCTGCTTGCCTTGTCATTTTGGTTATGGGAAAGCTCCTGTACCATGTGCAAGGGGTACCCTGTTGGCGGTTCTCAATGATATGCAAATACTTACAGTGACAAGAACTTACCTGGACCCAAAGTTGAGTATGCATGAGGTGTGGCCCTCGTATTCAAGGGACTTGAGATTGCCAACTTATACTTCGTCAAGCATATACTCCAGCTTTGCCACTTTAACCTTAACCACTTCAAGATGCTTATGATAGGGGCAATGAGGGCTGAAAGCTAACAAGTACCATAATTTTTGGAAGCTCTTTTTGAAACTTGTGATCCCTGCTTTCTTTACAAAAAGGCCTTTCTTCCACCATTATTTGAGTCTCCACCTTCTACCTTTAGGCACCATTAAGAGAGCATAGTTGTCATTCTGTGTGCAGAGTTCCAAAGTTTATTAATTGATGCATATTGTGATATTACTTGTTCTTGTGCTATTTGTTTCTAGTCACCCGTGTGAACTTTGCAGGTGTCCTATGCATCTATATTGCTACTCTATGAGGGACAAGCTGATTACCACTATGCTATGTTTTCTGTATGTGAAACAAACAAACGTTTTTCAATGCATATTATTAATGATCTTTGTTTGTAGCTTGTCATGTTGGATGCATAGTTACTATGTCCTATTATTAGAACTACATCTTTCATGAACATGTTTAGAGTTCTTTGATCCTAGCTTTTCAATGATTGCAAATGGTTGGATCTTTATTGTGAGGGTGCATGTCACCTCAAAAATTATTATGTTTATCACTTACCTACTCGAGGACGAGCAGGAGTTAAGCTTGGGGATGCTGATACGTTGGAAAGGTATCTATAATTTGATGCTCCATGCTTGTTTTGTATCTACTTTGCTTTACTTGTCCACACTTTGAGGTGCTTTTTAGATGTTTTCTGGTACTAACCTATTAACAAGTTGCAACAGTGCCAGATGTCTGTTTTCTGCTATTTTTGGTTTTAGAAAAGTTAGTAAATAAATATTCTTAGAATTGGACGGGACAAACGTCAAAGTAAATTACTTTCCGTGGGGAACAAGAAGTCCGGAGGAGAGTCGGAGGGGCCAGCCAGGGGGGCCAGACCCACCCCTGGCATGGGTGGGCCCATCCCCATGCCTGGCTAGGGTTTGCCAACCCTGGTCGCCTCCTTGGTCTCCCCTTCGCCTATAAGAAGCCTCCGATGCAGAAACCCTGAGTACCCGATCAAATATCCACGAAACCGTCTGTAGCCGCCGCCACCATCGTCCCTAGATCGGGGGGATCTGAAGTTCATCCCGGCACCCTGCCGGAGGGGAGATCATCCCGGAGGCCTTCTCTCCGGTATGATGCGTGAGTAGTTCCACCTTGGACTATAGGTCCATGTAGTAGCTAGATGGTTGTATCTCCTTCTTTGTGCTTTCATGTATAGATCTTGTGAGCTCCGTTCATGATCAAGATCTAATCTAGTTGTTTGTTGCTTGCAACTTAATACTGGAGGGGGTTCGGATGATAACATGAAGGTGGACTTCTAGTCATAGATGCAGTTGGATGGCGGTCTATGTATATTGTTGTATTGCCCAATCGATTCTCATAGGATCTTTCTAACTAGTAATTTCATTGTTATGCCTTTGCTCAGTTCCTATCAATTGCCCTGCTGTAATTTGTTTACCTTTCATGTCATGTTGTTTATCTAAGGAGAGAACCTCTAGTGAACTATGGACCCCGGTCCAATCTTTACCATTGATAAATTTTTCCACTGTTACTTGTTTACTTGCTGCAAACCATTACCTTCCACACCATACGTTTAATCCTTTGTTACATCAACCGGTGAGATTGACAACCTCACTGTTAGTTGGGGCAAAGTCTTGAGTTTGTGTTGTGTAGGTCTCCGCATTGCTTGCAACACCTATGTGACATTTCCTTCCTCCTACTGGTTTGATAACCTCGGTTTCTTACTGAGGGAAGACTTGCTGCTTCACACCTTGCTCTTGGGGTTCCCAACAGACTCGACGTCGAGCACCAAGTTTTCTGGTACCATCAAGGAGTCATCAGGTATTTATGCTCGATAGTGGGTTCATGCCTCTAGTTTCCAAGGGAAGTGGCAGAAATCTCTTCGGTTGACATGTGTTGTTGCCACTAGGGAGAAAACAACAGTCTCTTGTTCATGGAACATGTGGACTGTTTACCTTACACACTTTGTTTAAAGCAGTTGTCTGTTGCTTGCAACTTAATACTGGAGGAGGGGTCAGATGATAACCTAAAGGTGGACTTCTAGTCATAGATACAGTTGGATGGCGGTCTATGTATCTTGTTGTATTGCCCAATCGAATCGCATAGGATCTTTCTGACTAGTAATTGCATTGTTATGCCTTGCTCAGTTCCTGTCAATTGCCCTGCTGTAATTTGTTTACCCTTCATGCCATGTTGTTTATCTAAGGAGAGCACCTCTAGTGAACTATGGACCCCGGTCCAATCTTTACCATTGATACATCCTCCACTGTTACTTGTTTACTTGCTGCAAACCATTACCTTCCACACCATACATTTAATCCTTTGTTACAACAAACCGGTGAGCTTGACAACCTCACTGATTCGTTGGGGCAAAGTCTTGAGTTTGTGTTGTGTAGGTCTCCGCGTTGCTTGCAACACATGTGTGACGTTTCCTTCCTCCTACTCGTTCGATAACCTTGGTCTCTACTAAGGGAAGACTTGCTGCTTGCTGCTTCACACCTTGCTCTTGGGGTTCCCAACAGGCTCCACATCAACTGAGCCATCAGCCCCACGCCTGGCAGGGGTGTGGGCCCCCCAGGCCCCTTCTCCGTTTTGTCTTCTGGCTCCGTGGGTCTTCAGGTGAAATATATTTTTTGGCATATTTTCCGGGATTTTTCTTGATAGTTGATTTTCTGCACAAAAACAAGACACCAAGGTAATTCTGCTGAAAATAGCGTCAGTCTGTGTTAGTTGTATCCAAATCACACAAGTTTAGAGGAGAAACAATAGCAAAAGTGTTCGGAAAAGTAGATACGTTTTGGACGTATCAACTCCCCCAAGATTAGCTTATTGCTTGTCCTCAAGCAATTCAGTTGAAAACTGAGTGCGATAAAAGAACTTTCACGAACACATTTGCTTCATATGATGTAAATATTCTCAGCACAAGAGTAGATGCTTAAACCATTCATAATAAGAAGTATGCAACTAAGTCTACTCAATAGTCATTGCAAGCTATGAAGAGAAACCAACTCAATAATAATAAGTAGCATGAAACATAAACATAAGCAACATTGCAATGCTCATAGTAAGGTATGATAGAGTGGTATCTCGGTTGCCTTTGTTTGTAGAGCACAATATAAATGCCAAGGCACCTCTAAAGTTCAAGTGAAGAGTAGAAGTAAAGATATCAGAGATACAAGCATCAAAGTCATGCATAATTAACCAAGTTTTGGAACAAACACAATAATGACAACTATGCTCTCAAGAAGGTGCTCATAGAATAAGTGGTGACTCAACAAGGTTGTGAAAACGGTTTTGAAAAGTTTGAAAGGCTTCCTAATGCTGAAAGGAAGGTACTCATTATCTTTGAGCTCTCATTGCCCCTATCATAGGCATATTTATGTGGTTAAGGTGAAAGTGAGGTCCACTCTGAATTATATGCTTGACAGACCATAGACTGGAAATCCCATGTCCCTTGAGTACGAGGGCCGCTCCGCATGATACTCAACTTTCGTTACCTGTAAGTTCTTGTCATTGTAAATACATGCATATCATAGAGAACCACCAACGGGGTACCCCTTGCACATGATACAAGAGCTATCCCGTGATCAAAATGACAAGGCAAGTAGACAATGAGCACCTCAGTGATCTTTTTATTTACTATATGTATAGCTTTTTATTGAGGATGCTTCATAAATGCTCATTATGGTGATGCTGCAAGTTTCCACCATGATTAGGCATGGCTTAGGCTAGCGGCCCAGGCGTTTCTCTAACACAATGTATAAACTCCATGAACTCACAAGCTCCCTTTTTATTTCACATCGTCGACATCCGTAAACAAAAGAGCAAAGTATCAACTGGATAGGATATCCAAAAAGTGTTGAAAGCGTTCCCTGTGACAGCACGGTTTTGCTGACTCCCAGCATATAATTAGCAAGCATATAACTTTCATGGATAAGTCACAATGGTTCAGGATTATTAAGTGCAAGGAATAAAGTGTGCCATCAAGTTCGTGAGAGCTTTACTAACTAACTTTCTCAAAACAGACAAACATTTTATTTTGGAAGAAAACAAGGCATATTGAATATGCACCGAAGTAGAAAATTATGCTAATAGGTAGGTATGGTGGACACAACTGGCAATGTTGGTTTTGCGGAGTTGGAAACACAGGTAGAGCTCATACTCAGTGCAAGTGAAGGCTAGCAATAGAGAGGGAGCGACAAACAAGAGAGCAATAATTTTCATAATCATGCTTGCAACAAAACATGACTAATTATGGCATGAAAGTGATACAAGAACTCTGAGGCAAAATAAATCATCGAGGCTTACTGACTATTGATTAGTCATATGCATGCGTGAGCATGTGCCAAGTCGATTCATATGAACAGTCAGAGGAGGATACCACAATATCATACCAAAATATGAGTAAAACAATGCAAGCGAACATTCATATGACATGCTACAAACTATTAGCAATCTGGAGCTAATCATAGACAAGCAAGAACTACTAAGCATCCATAATGACATACACCTTACACAAACAGGCTAATCATGTTCACAATAATGAGTATATGTACAAAAATGAAACAAATAGAGTTAGTTACCAGCCTCTTACCACACCGAGTTGTCTTAATCTTCATTATTGCCCTTCACTTGTGTGACTTGAATAATAACATGAAACCAAAATCCACTAAGGACGGCTAAACCCTGCAAAGAACTCACAAAACCAAAAAAGAACAACAAATATTTTTGGTGTTTTCGATTTTTAGAAACAAGCAAACAAAGAAAAACCAAACAAAAACAAAGCAAACTAAACAAAGCAAAATATTTTTGGTTTTTTCTTTTAAGGCAAACCCAAAGAAAATAAACAAAGAAACAAACCAAGAGAAACAACGAAAATATTTTTGGTATTTTTGTGTTTTTGAGAAAGCAGCAACAAAAACCAAAAAGAAAGCGAAACAATGGATATACAAAGAACCGACCGAACATGATATATATATGAGTGTGATGTCGGTATACCTCCCCCCAAGATTAGGCTTTTGGCCTAAGTGGGGCTCAATAGAGCGGGTAGTAACCCCATGCTGGTGGGTCATCGTAGGACTGATCATAGTCAGGTACTTGCGATGAAGAAGAATACGCGCCCCAATCAAATGAGGGCTAGTGGTATGAAAACTCTCCCAAGTTGGAGGGCTGAACCAAATTGTCTTCGGCATCCTCTTCAACATTATCCTCTTGCTGGGAGAGCTCCGCCACATATGTGTCAACCTCCTCCTCCGTAAGCGACCATCCTTGCCTGCTATCAAAGTTAAACAAAGCAGGTGCAGGCAAATAAACTATTTTCTCAGTCCTACCCTTTCTCCGACCTTGCTGGGCAAAATATAATTCATATGGTAAACTTCTCACATTAGCCCCCAGGGACACAAAACCATGCTGAACCATGGATTCAAGATCTAGCCTCTCTATGGGGAACTGATAATCTGAATAGTGAGGCTCTAAACCATGGAAATCTAGCAACCTAGAAGCAATGAGACCTCCACAAATTCCACCCTTCTCGCGGTTGGTGGTGATACAGTGAGCTATAAAAGCACCCAAGCTATAAGATCTATTCCTATTCAGAGCAGCTGCGATAAAAGCTAGATCAAACACACTTGGTAATGAAATAGGCAAAGTATCTAATGGCTGGGAACTGAATGTTCCGAATTTTACCACTTTCCTTTGAGAATTGAAACCTTGGCAAATCTCAGCATATAAATCCATGAGTGACTTGGGCCTTTCCTTGATCTTCTCACAAGATCCCCACTGAGGTACTCTAATTGCTGCATAGAAATCAGCAAAAGGCAGGTCGACAGGTATATTATATATTTTGTAATGGACCATGGGATTAGATGTAGACCAAGTGAATCGGAAGTCCTGCACAAAATCCATGGTTAGCTTAACAGATTGAAATGGTTCACCTTCAACAAAGTGTTCCAATCCTGCATTGGTAATCAAGGTTTGGAAATCCTGGGAGATTCCCGTGGTTCTCATAAATTCATGGCATGGGTATACGGAAGGAAAAACTGCTTCCTCCCGATGAACCTTCATTGGCTCAGAAACCATCAAGTCATATTGATTTAATGGTTAGGTACTCATCTTCCTTGCTGAAATTTTTAGACAAACATCAAACCAAGTAATTTCCAAGTTGATAAATGATGAGTAACCACTATAGGAGCTTGCTAGAGGACTACACATGCATCAAAATAAAATTTCTAAGCATAGAACAAGCATGCAAGATCAAACAACCTGTCACCTATAGCAGCAAAATACTCAAGATACAATCTACCAATCACAAATCTAATTGGACAAGTGGAGGAGGCACATACCAAGGAGCAATCTCTCCAAAAATCAGCAACAAAGAGGGGCTGAGCAAGGAGATCGAAAATTGTGATCAAGAACAGCAAGAACTCGAGCTTGAGTAAGTTCTCCGGTGTTTTTCGGGAGAGAGAAAGAAGATGGCTTTGAGGAGGCAGCCTGGAGGGGCCCAGGTGGGTCAGACCCCCCAGGCGTCGCCCACAGGTAGGTCGCGCCTACCATGGGTGTGGTGGCCTGGGGTGGCTCCCTGGGTCACTTCAGGTGTCCCTCTGCCCCTTTTTTAGAGGAAAAAAATATTTTGAATTTTCTGGGATTTTTCGGGAAACTTTATTTTTGGCCAATTTTCAGGGTACGAAAATTGATTTTCTCGCAGAAACAGTTTTTTCAGAAGAAGCAAAAGCAAACCAAAAGCCAAACTACAGGAGCTCTAAGACAAACTAACAAGCAAACAACTAGCAAAACCAAAGCTAGCAAAAGAAAGACAAAGACTAGGAAGGAGAAAAGTAAAAGAAAGCAAGTATAACCACAGTGAAAACATTATTTTGTTCATTAAAATCCTTTTGTTAACAAGGTTGATCAAGTCTTGTTACCAAAAAAATCTTATATGAAACAAAACTCTGCATTCCACAAGGTGATTATGTTACCTCATACTTGAAAGCAATGGTCCCAATCATAATAGTTTCAAAATTTCCTTGTGGAATGGGACAATATATTTCTCCAACCTTGATGCTCTCAATATTTTCAATGGAATTCAGGCAATATCTCCTAGCAACCTTCTTGGGAACATAAACAATATGCTCTTTCTCATCAATATTGAATGTTACTTTTCCTTGATTACAATTAATGACAACACCTGCAGTATTAAGAAAAGGTCTCCCAATAATAATAAACATATTATCATCTTCAGGCATTTCAAGCACAACAAAATCAGTCATAACCAAGCAATTATGAGCTACTTGAACAGGACCATCCACACATATACCAACAGGAATAGTAGTTGACTTATCAGCCATTTGCAAAGATATATCAGTTGGTATCAACTTTTCTAGCTGGAGTATCTTGTAGAGATAAAAAGGCATAACACTAACTCCAACTCCCAAATCACATAAAGCAGTTCTAACATAATTATTCTTAATAGAGCAAGGAATAGTTGGTATACCTGGATCACCAAGTTTCTTTGGAACCTTACCATTGAAGGAGTAATTAGCAAGCAAAGTAGAAATCTCCTAATTAGGAATCTTCCTTTTATTAGAGACAATATCCTTCATATACTTTGAATAAGGAGGCAATTTAATAGCATCAGTCAAAGGAATTTGAAAAAATAAAGGTTTCATCGACTCACAAAACTTGTTGTAGTGTTCTTCCACCTTTGACTTGTGTTTCTTACCTGGAAAAGGCATAGGTTTCTGCACCCAAGGTTCTCTCTCTTTACCATGTTTATTAGCAATAAAATATTCCTTAGTGTACCTAGTGTTCTTAGTGTGCTTCTCAGGTTCTTCCTCAACTTCATCCTTATCAGGAGCATCATTATTACCATTACCACTCTCAGTTTCAGCATCAGAGACAGATATACTATTAGGATCTACAGCAGGTTCAAGTGGTTCCTCAACTACCTTGTGTTTATTTTTCTTTCTCTTACGAGGACTACCACTATTCTCACCTTGTTGAGAATCCTGCTCAATTCTTTTAAGGTGTCCTTCAGGATATAAAGGATCTTGAGTAGCTATACCACTCCTAGTTCTAATTCCATAAGCATGTTTATTTCCTGAGGCATTAACTAGCATATCCTTTTGTACCTTAGCAAGTTGATCAAGTTGGGTTTGAACCATCTGAAAGTGTTTACAAAGCATTTTAATATCATTGGAAGTTCTTTCCACAATATCTTTCAACTCATGGATAGCTCTAGAGTTTTCCAATAAATGATTCTGAACTTGTTTATTAAAATTACCTTGTTTAACAATAAAAATGTCAAGTTCCTCTAAACATTGATCAAGAGGCTTACCATAAGGAATATCACCTTCATCAAAGTGTTGGAGAGAGTGTACCTCAAAAGTGGATGAGTGGGGAATTGGAAATTTTTCTATGCGAGGTAGATTCTTCACATCTTCAGCTCTAATACCTTTCTCCTTTAGACACTTCTTAGCTTCCTTCATCACTTCATCATTTAATGCAATAAATCCCCTCTTCTTTGGTGTTGGTGTTGGAACTGGTTCAGGAACATCTGGTTCAGGAATAATAGTCTCAGGTGTATTTAGCTCAATTGAAGTCCAATCATCATAATTCTTGCTTCTTTTAGCCATCAATTCTTCAGCATCTGTAGGAGTCCTTTTCCTGAAAACACAATCAGCAAAGCTATCTAGGTAGGTCCTAGAATCATCAGTTAGTCCATTATAATAAATATCAAGAAGTTGATTCTTAGGCAATGGACATCCAGGATGTGCATGAATCAAGTCACAGAACCTTGTCCATGACTCAGACAATTTCTCTTCTTCTCCCTGTTTAAAATCAAAAAGTCTCTGCAAAGCAGCATGTCTAGCACTAGGAGGAAAATATTTCTGGAAGAAAGAAGCAATCAAGCAATCAGGGCTATCAATGGAACCAGAAGGTAATCTATTAAACCAAGCCCTAGCTTCTCCTTTTAGTGAAAAAGGGAAAATCTTAGTAACAAAGTACTTGCGCATCTTAAAATCATCAGAGAATAAAGCACTCATAGTAGAAAGCTCATTCATATGAGCCACAACACTCTCATTTTCAGTCCCACAGAAAGGTTCTTTCTCAACAATATCCAAGTAGGACAAATCAAGAGAGAAATCATAGTCTTCATCTTTAATATCTATGGGAGAGGTGGCAAACCTAGGATCAGAGGACAGTTTAGGCATAATAGTACGTCTAGCAAGGATACTCTTAATATCACTAGTACCATGTGTGTTTCGGCACTCTTCAAAAAATTCATAAGTGAACTCAGTGTAACCATCATTAATATCATAACTCTCTCTAGACTCAGGTGAGCTAATAGGTGTAACAGTGTCTTCACTAGGAGTTTCAGTATTTCCTAGACTAGCCATAGTAGCATCTAGGAAAGGACCTAATGAACCACTCGCATCAACCACAGTAGAAGTAAGATCATGAGCATCAAAAGCAGTTTCAGACTCAGTAGTAGTGGCAGGGTGTGTAGCATGAGTATGTGGTGGTGGTGTAACAAGCTTACTTATCACAGACGGTGAATCAAGAGCAACAAAGGACTGTACCTCTTCTTGTAGTGGATGGTAAAATAGGGAACTTTCCATCACGAGACATACCAATGATGAAAGGAGTAGCAGTGAACAATAGTAGATCCAAGTGAACTTACAAATAAAGCTATGCTCCTCCGCAACTGCGCCAGAAAATAGTCTTGATGACCCACAAGTGTAGGGGATCGCAACAGTCTTCGCGGGTAGTATTACCCAATTTATTGATTCGACACAAGGGGAGCCAAAGAATACTTGCAAGCCTTAACAACTGAGTTGTCAATTCAGCTGCACCTGGAAACAGTTCTTGCTCACTGAAGTTTACCTGTACCAACAATTTTTAGTAGCAACAACAACAGTGACAACAACAACAAAGCAGGATAAATAGTAACAGTAACGGTAACAGTAGGATTCGAGTGCGGTAGGCATAGGGATGGATGGACGGGCCTTGCATGGACGAGTCTAAACATGTAACTTTAAGATCTAGGGCATTGCAGATAAATAGTAACAAGTATCCAAGTACTAAACAATCCTAGGCATGTGCTCCAAATATAGTCATACGTGCTCGCAATGAGAACTTGCACAACATCTTCTGTCCAGCCAGCCGGTGGCAGCGGAGCCTCTAGGGAACTACTGGCAATTAAGGTGCTCCTTTTAATATAGCACCGAAGCAAAGCATTAACACTCTGTGAACACATGTGATCCTCACACCATAGCCATCCCCTCCGGTTGTCCCAATTATTTTTACTTTGGGGCCTTTGGATCCGGACAATGATATGTGTACACAACTTGCAGATAAGATCACAAACAATACTATCATAATGATTCAATAATAAGTTCAGATCTGAGATCATGGCACTCGGGACCTAGTGACAAGCATTAAGCACACGAAGTTGCAACAAAGTCAAATATCACTAATAGAGATACTGAGCACTATGCCCTAACAGATCTTATTCGATTACATGATAGAACTCATCCAATCCCTACCATCCCCGAGCCTACAACGGGGGATTACTCACTATGGATGAGGGAAACATCTATGGTTGATGGAGATGCATTGGTGATGACGATGGCGATGATCATCTCCAAATTCCCCGTCCCGACAGGGTGCCAGAACGGAGTTTCTGGATCCGAATCTTGGTTTCTAGCGGCGGTGGCGGAGCGGAACTTTTTCTGTAAAACTATCGAACCCCCCTCTGTTTTTAGGTCGAAAGGCAACTTATAGGCAGAGGGAACCCGAGGGGGTGCCTGCACCCCCTAGGCGTGGCCAGAGGTGGGCCCACTCCTGGCAGGGGTGTGGGCCCCCTGATACGTCCAAAACGTATCTACTTTCTCAAACACTTTGCTATTGTTTTTCCTCTATACTTGTGTGATTTGGATACAACTAACACGCGCTGACGCTATTTTCAGCACAATTACCTTGGTGTCTTGTTTTTGTGTAGAAAATGAACTATCAAGAAAAATCCCGGAAAATATGCCAAAAACTATTTTTCACCAGAAGATCCACAGATCTAGAAGGGGAGACAGAGAGGAGGCCTGGGGGGCCCAAACCCACCCCAGGCGCGGGCCCACCTGACCCCGCGCCTGGAGGGGGTGTGGCCACCCTAGGAAGCTCCTTGGCCTCCCTCCGCGCCTATAAGTTGCCTTCGGTAAGCCTCATCTACTATTGAGGTACACTCTCTCCAACACTTTGATGAAGGTGATATTCCTTACGGTAAGCCTCCTGATCAATGTTTAGAGGAACTTGACATTTTTATTGTTAAACAAGGTCATTTTAATAAACAAGTTCAGAATCATTTATTGGAAAACTCTAGAGCTATCCATGAGTTGAAAGATATTGTGGAAAGAACTTCTAATGATATTAAAATGCTTTGTTAACACTTTCAAATGGTTCAAACTCAACTTGATCAACTTGCTAAGGTGCAAAAGGATATGCTAGTTAATGCTTCAGGAAATAAACATGCTTATGGAATTAGAACTAGGAGTGGTGCAGCTACTCAAGATCCTTTATATCCTAAAGGACACCCTAAAAGATTAGAGCAGGATTCTCAACAAGGTGAAGATAGTGGTAGTCCTCATAAGAGGAAGAAAAAGAAACATAAAATAGTTGAGGAACCACTTGAACCTGTTGTAGATCCTAATAGTATATCTGTCTCTGATGCTGAAACTGAGAGTGGTAATAATGATGAGTCTCCTGATAAGGAGGAAGGTGATGAAGAACCTGAGAAGCACACTAAGAACACTAGGTACACAAAGGAAGATTTTATTGCTAATAAACATGGTAAAGAGAGAGAACCTTGGGTGCAGAAACCTATGCCTTTTCCAGGTAAGAAACACAAGTCAAAGGAGGAAGAACACTACAACAAGTTTTGTGAGTGGATGAAGCCTTTATTTCTGCAAATTCCTTTGACTGATGCTATTAAGTTGCCTCCTTATTCAAAGTATATGAAGGATATTGTCTCTAATAAAAGGAAGATTCCTAATGAGGAGATTTCTACTTTGCTTGCTAATTACTCCTTCAATGGTAAGGTTCCAAAGAAACTTGGTGATCCAGGTATACCAACTATTCCTTGCTCCATTAAGAATAATTATGTTAGAACTGCTTTATGTGATTTGGGAGCTGGAGTTAGCTTTACGCCTTTTCTCTCTACAAGAGACTCCAGCTAGAAAAGTTGATACCAACTGATATATCTTTGAAAATGGTTGATAAGTCAAGTACTATTCCCGTTGGTATATGTGAGGATGTTCCTGTTCAAGTGGCTCATAATTGCATGGTTTTAACTAATTTTGTTGTGATTGAAATGCCTAAAGATGATAATATGTCTATTATTCTTGGGAGACCTTTTCTTAATATTGCAGGTGCTGTCATCAATTGCAATCAAGGAAAAGTAACATTCAATATTAATGACAAAGAGCACACTATTTATTTCCCCAAGAAGGTTGTTAGAAGATATTGCCTGAATTCCATTGAAAATATTGAGAACATCAAGGTTGGAGAAATATATTGTCCCATTCCACAAGAAAATTTTGAAACTATTATGATTGGGACCATTGCTATCAAGTATGAGGTAACATAATCATCTTGTGGAATTCAAAGTTTTGTGTCATATAAGATTGTTCTGGTAACAAGACTTGATCAACCTTGTTAACAAATGGATTTTAATGAACAAAATAATGTTTTCACAGTGGTTATACTTGCTCACTTTTATTTTTCTCCTTTCCAATCTTTGCTCTTCGCCGTGCCTAACTTAAAGGCGTTAAAGAAAAGTACTTGTTGGGAGATAACCCAAGAGTTTGCTTGAGTCTTGGAAGTTATTAATTCAGTAATAACCTCTCCTTATCCTTTTTGTTTGCTTTTTGTGCCAAGAATGACCTCTAATAAGAGGGAAGTAAGATTTGAGGAGTTGCTGTCCCGAAACAGATTTCTGTCCTCCACCATAAAAATTTGTGAAGAGTCTTTGTAAGTCGGATTGAGCTGAATTTTTTTACTAAATCCCCCAGTATGTTAGCTAACTTTCGTTAGTTCAACATTTTTTTATTTGAGCAACAGAAGGTCTTCGTAAAAATCAGTTTCTACCTGCTGGTCTGTTTTGACAAATTTCTGCTATTATTTGCATTTGCTTCTTATTGATTCCTTTTCGGGTTCTTTTTGGGAAATTGAGATTTTTGAGGGAATTTCTATAGTAGCTTGTGTATTTATTGAAAGTTTTTCTGTTTTAAAACTAAACCCCAAAGGTCTATTATCTTTTGAATGCACTAATGTTGCTAATGAAGATTGTGTGAAGTTTTGTATGAAGGAAAATTTTCAGGTGTAAGGAAAGAATGATGTAATGAGATGAAGAATGGAGAAAAGCTCAAGATTGGGGGGGAGCCACCCCGTGTTATCCCAAGAAATATTCAAGAGGTACAAGTGTCAAAGCTTGGGGGTGCCCAAGTCATCCCCTTCTTCATCAATAAAAATCTCAGTTTTTTATAGACACTTCATTTTTATTGTTTCATGCGCAGTTGTGTTGTTCATGGAGCATCTTAGCTTTTGCTTTGTTTTGTTTGTTTTGTTTTTGTTTGGTTTTTCTTTATTTGCTTGTTTCTAAAAAATCAAAAACACCAAAAATATTTGTTCTTCTTCTTTGGTTTTGTGAGTTCTTTGCAGGGTTCAGCCGTCCTCAGTGAATTTGGTTTCATGTTAATTATTCAAGTCACACAAGTGAAGGGCAATAATGAAGATTAAGACAACTTGAGGTGTGGTAAGAGTCCGGTAACGAACTCTATTTGATTTTCATTTTTGTACATATACTCATCACTATGAGCATGCTTAGCCTGTTTGTGTAAGGTGTATGTCATTATGGATGCTTAGTAGTTCTTGCTTGTCTATGATTAGCTCTGTCTTGCTAATAGTTTGTAGCATGCCATATGAATGTTTGCTTGCATTGTTTTATTCATACTTTGGTATGACATTGTGGTATCCTCCTCTGACTGTTCATGTGAATCGACTTGGCACATGTTCACGCATGCCTATGACTAATCAATAGTCAGTAAGCCCCGATGATTTATTTTTCCTCAGAGTTCTTGTATCACTTTCATGCCATAATTAGTCATTTTTGTTGCAAGCATGATTATGACAGTTATTGCTCTCTCGTTTGTCGCTCCCTCTCTATTGCTAGCCTTCACTTGCACTGAGTATGTGCTCTACCTGTGCTTCCAACTCCTCAAAACCAATATTGCCAGCTGTGTCCACCATACCTACCTATCAGCATCATTTGCTACTTCAGTGCATATATTATATATGCCGTGTTTTCTTCCAAAATAAAATGTTTGCCTGTTTTGAGAAAGTTAGTTAGTAAATCTCTCACGAACTTGATGGCACACTTTATTCCTTGCGCTTAATAATCTTGAACCATTGTGACTAGGCCATGAAAGTTATATGCTTGCTTATTATATGCTGGGAGTCAGTAGAACCGTGCTGTCACGGGGAACGCTTTCAACACCTGTTGGATATCTCATCCAGTTGATACTTTGCTCTTTTGTTTATGGATGTCGACGATGTGAAATAAAAGGGGAGGTTGTGAGTTCATGGAGTTTATACATTGTGTTAGAGAAACGCCTAGGCCGCTAGCCTAAGCCATGCTTAATCATGGTGGAAACTTGCAGCAACACCATAATGAGCATCTATGAAGCGTCCTCAATAAAAAGTATGCATATGGTAAATAAAAAGATTGCTGAGATGCTCATTGTCTGCTTGCCTTGTCATTTTGGTTATGGGAAAGCTCGTGTACCATGTGCAAGGGGTACCCTGTTGGCGATTCTCGATGATATGCATGTATTTACAATGACAAGAACTTTCAGGTGACCAAAGTTGAGTAGCATGCAGAGCGACCCTCATACTCAAGGGACTTGGGATTTTCAGCCTATGGTCTGTCAAGCATATGATTCAGAGTGGACCTCAATTTCACCTTAACCACATGAAGATGCCTATGATAGGGGAAATGAGAGATCAAAGCTAATGAGTACATTCCTTTTAGCATTGGGAAGCCTTTCAAACCTTCACAAAATCATTTTCACAACCTTGTTGAGTCACCACTTATTCTATGAGAACCTTCTTGAGAGCATAGTTGTCATTCTTGTGTTTGTTCCAAAACTTGGTTAATTATGTCATGACTTTGATGCTTGTATCTCTGATATCTTTATCTCTAGTCTTCATGTGAACTTCAGAGGTGCCTTGGCATTTAATTGTGCTCTTCAAACAAAGGCAAGCGAGATACCACTCTATCATACCTTATTATGAGCATTGCAATGTTGCTTATGTTTATGTTTCATGCTACTTATTATTATTGAGTTGGTTTCTCTTCATAGCTCGCAATGACTATTGAGTAAACTTAGTTGCATACTCCTTATTATGAATTGTCTAAGCATCTACTCCTGTGCTGAGAATATATATATCATATGAAGCAAAGTGTTCGTGAAAGTTCTTTTATAGCACTTAGTTTTCAACTGAATTGCTTGATGACAAGCAATAAGATAAGCTTGGGGGGAGTTGATACGTCCAAAACGTATCTACTTTCTCAAACACTTTGCTATTGTTTTTCCTCTATACTTGTGTGATTTGGATACAACTACCACAGACTGACGCTGTTTTCAGCAGAATTACCTTGGTGTCTTGTTTTTGTGTAGAAAATGAATTATTAGGAAAAATCCCGGAAAATATGTCAAAAACTATTTTTCACCAGAAGATCCACAGAGCCAGAAGGGGAGACAGAGAGGAGGCCTGGGGGCCCCAGACCCACCCCAGGCGCGGGCCCACCAGACCCCGTGCCTGGAGGGGGTGTGGCTACCCCAGGCAGCTCCTCGGTCTCCCTTCGCGCCTATAAGTTGCCTTCTGAGCTAAAAACTCAGGGGGTTTAGATAGTTTTCCAGAAAGAGTTCCGCTCCGCCACCGACACCAAAAACCAAGACTCGAATCCAGAAACTCCATTCTGGCACCCTGTCGGGACGGGGAATTTGGAGAGGATCATCGCCATCGTCATCACCAACGTATCTCCATCAACCACCGATGTTTCCCTCATCCATGAGTGAGTAATCCCCCACTGTAGGCTTGGGGATGGTAGGGATTGGATGAGTTCTATCATGTAATTGAATAAGATCTGTTAGGGCATAGTGCCTAGTATCTCTATTAGTGCTATTTGACTTTGTTGCAACTTGTTGTGCTTAATGCTTGTCATTAGGGCCTGAGTGCCATGATCTCATATCTGAACTTATTATTGAATCATTATGATAGTATTTTTTGTGATCTTATCTGCAAGTTGTGTACACATATCATTGTCCAGATCCAAAGGCCCCAAAGTGACAATAATTGGGACAACCGGAGGGTATGGCTATGGTGTGAGGATCACATGTGTTCATGGAGTGTTAATGCTTTGCTTCGGTGCTCTATTAAAAGGAGCACCTTAATTGCCAGTAGTTCCCTAGAGGCCCCGCTGCCATAGACTGGCTGGACAGAAGATGTTGTGCAAGTTCTCGTTGCGAGCACGTATGACTTTATTTGGAGCACATGCCTAGGATTGTTTAGTACTTGGATGCTTGTTATTATTTATCTGCAATGCCCTATATCTTGAAGTTACATGTTTAGACTCGTCCATGCAACGCCCGTCCATCCATCTCTATGCCTACTGCACTCGAATCCTATTGTTATCATTACTGTTACTATTGCTCCTGTTTCACTGTTGATGTTACTGTTGCTTTGCTGTTGCTACTACAAACTGTTGCTACTGATAAACTTCTGTGATCAAGAACTATTTCCAGGTGCAGCTGAACTGACAACTCAGTTGTTAAGGCTTGCAAGTATTCTTTGTCTCCCCTTGTGTCGAATCAATAAATTGGGTAATACTACCCGCGAAGACTGTTGCGATCCCCTATACTTGTGGGTCATCACCCCTAGGCCCCTTCTCTGTCTCATCTTCTGGATCCGTGGGTCTTCTGATGAAATATAATTTTTGGCATATTTTTCGGGATTTTTCCTAATAGTTGATTTTGTGCACAAAAACAAGACACCAAGGTAATTCTGCTGAAAATAGTGTCAATCCATGTTAGTTATATCCAAATTACACAAGTTTAGAGGAGAAACAATAGCAAAAGTGTTCGGGAAAGTAGATACGTTTTGGACGTATCAGACCTCATTTTCACCTTAACCATTTAAAGATGCCTATGATAGGGGCAATGAGAGCTCAAAGCTAATGAGTACCATACTTTCATAATTTGGAAGCCTTTCAAACTTTTCAAAACCTTTTCATTTCCTTGTTGAGTCACCACTTATTCTATGAGCACCTTCTTGAGAGCATAGTTGTCATTCTTAGTGTAATGTGCTTGTCTCAAAACTTGGATAATTATGTCATGACTTTGATGCTTGTATCTCTGATATCTTTACTTCTAGTCTTCACTTGAACTTCAGAGGTGCCTTGGCATTTATTTTGTGCTCTACAAACACAGGCAAGCGATATACCACACTATCATACCTTCTTATGAGCATTGCAATGTTGCTTATGTTTATGTTTCATGCTACTTATTATTATTGAGTTGGAATCTCTTCATAGCTTGCAATGACTATTGAGTAGACTTAGTTGCATACTCCTTATTATGAATCGTCTAAGTATCTACTCTTGTGCTGATAATATATACATCATATGAAGCAAATGTGTTCGTTAAAGTTCATTTATCGCACTTAGTTTTCAACTGAATTGCTTGAGGACAAGAAATAAGCTAAGCTTGGGGGAGTTGATACGTCCAAAACGTATCTACTTTCTCGAACACTTTTGATATTGTTTCTCCTCTAAACTTGTGTGATTTGGATACAACTAACACGGATTAACGTTGTTTTCAGCAGAATTACCTTGGTGTCTAGTTTTTGTGCAGAAAATCAACTATCAGGAAAAATCCCTGAAAATATGCCAAAAATCCTATTTCACCAGAAGATTCACGGAGCCAGAATACGAGACGAAGTGGAGGCCTAAGGGACCCACACCCCCTACCGCGCGGGCCAGGCCTGGCCGCGCCTGCAGTGTGTGTGGTCACCTCAGGCACCCCCTCGGCCTCCCTCTTTGCCTATAAGTTGCCTTTTGACCTAAAAAATCAGGGGGGTCGGTGTTTTTCCAGAAAGAGTTCCGCTGCGCCGCCACCACCAGAAACTCCGTTCTGGCACCTTGCCGGGACGGGGAATTTGGAGAGGATCATCACCATCATCATCACCAACGCCTCTCCATTAACCATCCATGTTTCCCTCATCCATGAGTGAGTAATCCCCCGCTATAGGCTATGGGGATGGTAGGGATTGGATGAGTTCTATCATGTAATCGAATAAGATTATTAGGGCATGGTGACTAGTATCTCTATTAGTGCTATTTGACTTTGTTGCAACTCGTTGTGCTTAATGCTTGTCACTAGGGCCCGAGTGCCATGATCTCAAATATGAACTTATTATTGATTCATGATGATAGTATTATTTGTGATATTATCTGCAAGTTGTGTACACATATCATTGTCCGGGTCCAAAGGCCCCAAAGTGACAAAAATTAGGACAATCGAAGGGGATGGCCATGATGTGAGGATCACATGTGTTCACGAAGTGTTAATGCTTTGCTCCGGTGCTCTATTAAAAGGAGCACCTTAATTGCCAGTAGTTCCCTAGAGGCCCCGCTGCAACGGGCTAGCAGGACAAAAGATGTTGTGCAAGTTCTCATTGCGAGCACGCATGACTATATATGGAGCACATGCCTATGATTGTTTAATACTTGGATGCTTTATCTTATTTATCTGCAATTGCCCTAGGTCTTGAAGTTACATGTTTAGTCTCGTCCATGCAACGCCCGTCCATCCATCCCTATGCATACCGCATTCATATCCTACTATTTGCCATTACTGTTACTATTGCTCCTATTTTACTGCTGCTGTTACTTTGCTATTGCTACTCCAAAACTGTTGCTACTGATAAACTAGTGTGAGCAAAACTATTTCCAGGTGCAGCTGAATTGACAACTCAGTTGTTATGGCTTATAAGTATTCTTTGGCTCCCCTTGTGTCGAATCAATAAATTGGGTAATACTACCCTCGAAGACTGTTGCGATCCCCTATACTTGTGGGTCATCACAGTGACATAAACAACTACCTCTACGTCGGATTCCGGGATTACAAATACAAGGCAAAATGTGAGCCTTTAGGGCATCGTTCCTAATAGTATTCCACTTGCACTATAGTCAAACACTCAGGCATCTCCAGGTCTTAGGCATCTCATGCCCATCGCTCTAATGTGAACCTCAACCTTGGATTCGGAATCGGTTTAGTCAAGGGGTTGATACATCATAAACGTATCTATAATTTTTGATGTTCCATGCTTGTTTAGTATCCACTTTGCTTTGATTTGTCTACACTTTGAGGTATTTTTATACGTTTTCTGGGACTAACCTATTAACAAGATGTCACAGTGCCAGTTGCCTGTTTTCTGTTGTTTTTGGTTCTAGAAAAGCCAGAAAATCAATATTCTCGGAATTGGACGGGACAAAAGCCAAAGTCAATATTTTACTATGGGGAACATAGAGCCAGAAGACGAGACGGAGAAGGGCCGCGAGGGTGGCACACCCCCTGGCCGCGCGGTCAGGCCTGGCCCTCGCCTGGGGGGTGGAGCCGCCTTGGGCACTCCCTCGGCAACCCTCTTCGCCTATAAGAAGCCCCCGATACCAAAACCCTAAGTACCCGATCAATCTTCCACGAAACAGTCTGTAGCCGCCGCCACCATCGTCCCTAGATCGGGGGGATCTGAAGCTCTTCTCGGCACCCTGCCGGAGGGGAGAGATCATCCCGTTGGCCTTCTTCATCATCATGCCACCCTCCGGTATGAAGCGTGAGTAGTTCCACCTTGGACTACGGGTCCATGTAGTAGCTAGACGGTTGTTTCTCCTCCTTGGTTCTACCATGTTTAGATCTTGTGAGCTTCGTTCATGATCAAGATCATTTATTTGTAGTCTTGCATATTGTGTTTGCGAGGATCCGATGGATATTGAGATTACTTTGTCAGATTGATTAATGATTCTATCTTATTAATTCTATCATGTCTGTGTTGTTTTTGATCTTGCATGGTCTCTGTTTCTAGTAGCTATCTTGGCCAAGTAGATGCTAGTGACTCCAAGAGGGAGTATTTATGCTCGATAGTGGATTCATGCCTCTATTGAATCTGGGGAAGTGACATAAATCTCTAAGGTTGTAGATGTGATATTGCTACTAGGGAGAAAACAACAATCTCTTGTTCATGGAACAATTGTATTGTTTACTTTACACACATTGCTTAAAGCAGTTATCCGTTGCTTGCAACTTAATACCGGAGGGGGTTCGGATGATAACCTGAAGGTGGATTACTAGTCATAGATGTAGTTGGATGGCGGTCTATGTATATTTTTGCAATGCCCAATAAAATCTCATAGGATGATGAATGTCTAGTATTGCATTGTTATGCATTGCTCCGTCCTGTCAATTGCCCCGCTGTAATTTGTTTACCCAGCATGTTATGTTGTTTATCTTAAGGAGAACACCTCTAGTGAACTATGGACCCCGGTCCAATCTTTACCATTGATACATCTTCCATTGTTACTATTTACTTTATGCAAGTCACCATTACTTTCCACACCATACGTTTAATCCTTTGTTTTCAGCAAACCAGTGAGATTGACAACCTCACTATTTGTTGGGTCAAAGTCTTGAGTTTGTGTTGTGCATGTTTCCAAGTTGCTAGCAACACCTTTGAGTCGTTTCCTTCCTCCTACTGGTTCGATAACCTTGGTTTCTTATTGAGGGAAAACTTATTGCTGTACTCATCATACCTTCCTCTTGGAGTTTCCCAACAAAGATCTACAGGGATCTGATCCGCATCAAGATGTTTTATGGCGCAATTGCCGGGGAGGCTAAGGACGGCTTCACAAGGGGAGTCCTTCACAACCTTTCTCTTTACTTTGTTTTTGTTTTTCTTAGTTTCTTTTGCTTTGTTTTGTTTGCTTCTTTTTATCAAAAATTCCAAAAAAATTAGTTTTGTTTGGTTTGCTTTCTCTTATCAAAAACACAAAAAAATAGTTTCTACTTTAGTTGCTACCATGTCTGGTGTTGTTCCAATCACTGTGTCACCTATAGAAAGGATCTTTACTTTCAAACAAGGAAGTAAAGAGAGTTTCAAAGAAGCTTGGTCTAGAATTTCTGATTTACATGGAAAAACTGAGCCTAAAATTAGTCTAGGCCTAGTTATTAGCAGTTTCTACCATGGTCTTGCTCTTTGTTATAGATATGCTTTAGATGTTGTAGCAGGGAGAGATATTTTTCAATGTAATGAGAATGAAACTTTGGATGCCATAAAGAAGTTGATTACAATTTACAATATGCCTAAAAAGTCTGATTCTTCCTTTATAAACATCTGTGCTAGGTTGAACACTCTTGAGACTAGTACATTTGCTTTGAAAGATTGCTATAACATGCTTAGAGAGAACCATTATTATGTTCCAATAAATTCTGAGCCTTCAAAATGGTTTCTTACAATAAAAGTTGCTATAAACAGTGAAACTTTTGATGCTCGTTGTGATATCATGTCTGAATTTTGTCTTATGCCTAAAGATATCTATCAGTCTTTGAATCTTTGGGGACTTTTTGAAGGAGGAGAAGAAATATCTCTTACCAATAATGCAACTATATTACCCATTGGAATAGCTGAAGGTGTGTTTACAAAGATCTCCGGGAAAGTGGTGTCTACTATTTATCTTGTTATTGAATGTGTAGGAAAAGGACAAATTACACTTGGAAGGTCCCTACTGAAACACCTTGGAGCAATAATAGATGCGAGAAAAAGGCATTATGCAATTTTCTTCTCCAATAATCAATCATACATTCCCCAAAGATAATAAGAAAGGTAAGAAAGGTAGGAGCAAGAAAGTTGATTTTAATGCTTCTTCATTTGAAAACACTTGATTCTTGCTTGTTGTGCCTAACTTAAAGACGTTAAAGAAAAGTACTTTTTGGGAGATAACCCAATAGTTTTCTTCAGTCTTGGAAGTTATTACTTTTATAATAACCTATCCTTATCCTTTTTTTATTTTTGTTCCAAGAATAACCTCTAATGAGATGGAAGTAAGATTTGGGGTAGTGTTGTCCCGAAACAGATTTTTGTGCTCCACTATAATTTTTTTTGAAAAATCTCTGTAAGTTGGATTGAGCTATAATTTTCTGAATAAATCCCCCAGGTTGTTAGCTAAATTTCTTTAGTTCAACACTTTTTGATTTGAGCAACATAAGGTCTTAAAAAAAATCGGTTTTCACCTGCTGGTCTGTTTTGACAGATTATGCCATTATTTGCATTTTCCTCTTTATTGAATTCTTTTTGGGTTCGGAATTGAGATTTTGAAGGGAATTGCTACAGTAGTTTGTGTTTTTAATGAAAGTTTTGCTGTTTTAAAACTAAACCGAAAGGTCTATTATATTTTGAATGCACTAATGTTGCTAATGAAGATTGTGTGGAATTTTGTATGAAGGAAAATTTTCAGGTGTAAGAAAAGACTAGCACAATGCCCGCGCGTTGCTACGACAAGAGCAATGTTGGTAATTTTGTTAACTAGGGAATCAATTGCATATTCTTCGAACCACAAGAATTTGATTTTCGTGTTGTTTCAAAACAATCTCTCTGAAAAAACAATCAATTTTTGGACCAAAAGGATCAAATTTCTTGGGTAATCGAGTGAAGTATAGAACTTATTAGGTATAGATAGAAAACATACCCGTATGTTGCAACAGGAGAGCAAAATCTATAAACATAGAACAAACATGGAATCATATTCTTCAACTTGTCTGTCGGCAACCACCAGTACAAATTAGACATATCTCATACAGAGTTCAATTAATGTGATTAATTGATTATTCTGAACTTTAGTGTCATCTAAATAAAGTTAGGAACATTTGAATATTTTTAGCATCACTTGAACAAAAATAGATTAAGAGTCAAGGCATCAAGCAACCTAACCTAATCATGTAACTTTAAGATATACCTAGAGTATTTGATAATGCTCCGAATAAGAGCGAAACCAAATGTAAAAATCAGCCAGAAAAATATATTGAGTCAGTTAGGATCTCATCTCAGGTCAATAGAAAAAGATCATGTAAAGCTCAAACAACAAAAAACATGATCCTACCTTGTGTTGCAGATCACATTAACCTACTCGGACGGGTAGTGCATGGTCTGGATTTTGGGCCCTTCTTCTCGATGTGGTTGTGCAGAAACACACACTGGCATCCCGGACACCGTCAGGGTGGTAGAGCCCCATCGACAACCGTACATCGATGTCACGTGCCGTTTAGGGCGATGATGACTCGATATAGTCCTTCTATAATTCAAGTAGGATGCAGTCTAAGACGTTGAGGGCTGCACGGTTTCCTCGTTGTGTTTTTCCATCCACCTTTTTTGGTTTGTGATCGGCATGAGGGAACAATTTTTCTTTTGTATGGGATCGGACCAAGGGGTCGTGGAGACGTGTAGTTGGGAGCGAGCGCCAGCCTCAGGTTATATAGTTGCCGCCGTTGTGGAGGCTCATCGTGGGAGGATCTGAGAGGCTCGCAGTGGGCTTGAGAGCTGACGTTAGCAACACCGTCCCTGTCCGATGCGCCGCCTTCCCTCGCCTCCTGCCGGCGATGCTCCTCGTAACATCCCCTGCACTTGGCTGCTGGTCTAGTTGCCGCCTCCTCACGTCGTCCGTCAGCCGGACTGTCCCCTGGGCCGTTGGCGTTCCCTTCTCGGGACTGCACTTTGTTATGACCATGTTCGTCTGAGCCGTGGCCGCCAGCTCGACCGGGCTCAACGCCGCTGCCAACAGGAAGGCTTGCAACACCGTCGTCATGTGCTTTCTTGTGCTCCTCTGCCAACGATGCTCCGGGCAGTTAGCTATTACCACATGATGACAATCGATCTGTTTGCAGCGCTCTATCGCTATTAGGATGCGTATACATATTAGTAGAAACATGCCGGGACCCAATAGAAATCTAGTCCGTACGTGAATAGGAGTCTAGTCCTTACGTGTTTGAAGCAGTTTCCTTTTCTCCCATGTCCCGGGAGCCAGAAAAACCAGAAACAATCAGGATCCGATCTCTGTTAGCTCGAGCTCAAGCGTATGTAAAATATACAAAGTTATTTGGGAACGTTTTATTACTTATCGGTGGCACGGTGGGTATAATGTATTTTTGTGGGAGGACAAAGTCGTCCAAAAAAGTGTTGGACCGGGAGAAACACTTCGTGCTTTATTATTAGGTAAGGTATAGAAAGATGTAATGAGATGAAGAATGTACAAAAACTCGAGCTTGGGAATGCCACCCCGTGTCACCCTAATAAATATTCAAAAGGTACAAGCGTCAAAGCTTGGGGATGCCCAAGGCATCCCCCTCTTCATCAATAAAGATCGCAGGTCTTTCTAGACACTTTGTTTTTATTGTTTCATGCACTGTTGTGTTGTTCTTGGAGCGTCTTAGTTTTCATTTTTTGGTTTGTTTTGCTTAGTTTGCTTTAATAAAGTAGTTGGACCCCCGTTTTCGATGTGTTATTTCAAATAAGTTGATTGCTGTTGGAAAGGAGTAGGAATTTCTTGCTTTAGTAGTACAAGAAGGAGCTTGCTTTGACTGTGACTTAGACTTTATCATGTCATGCTAGATGTTGTTTTGACCTTATGCTTAGTAACTATTGCTGTTTCATGACTTGTTCTAAACAATTAGGATTGCTTAATGTGCCTTGATAGAATCATGCGTTGTTTTAGTATACAAAAGCATAGTATTGTGGTATTATCCTTTGATGCTTTGTTTGGGTTGACTTGGCACATGCTCACACCATGTTATGACTATGAACCAGTCACCTTAGCCTCTATGATCATTTAGTTTTTGACTTGTGGTACCACTTTATGCTTTGATTAGTAATGTTTTGTCGCTCTGTATGATTATGACCATTATTGCTCTCTTAGTTGGTCGCTCCTAGTATTTTGCTAGCCTCCACTTGTATTGAGTAAGCTCTACTCATGCATCCAACTCCCAAGAAACCAAGTTATTCCAAAGAGTCCACTATAAATTCATATGCATGGTGTGTTACACCATTTCAAGTATATTCTTGTTGTATCTATCTTCCAAATTAAACTTGTTATGTGAAAGTTAGTGATTAAATCTCTCACAAACTTGATGACACACTTTATTTTTCTTGCCCCTAATAAAGTTGAACCATTGTGTCATCTATGTTGTATATATGCTTGCACTTATAAGTTGGGATTAGCAGAACCGTGCTATCACGGGGTACGCTTTCAACACCTGTAAATATCTACCTAGTTGATATCATGCTCTTTTGTTTATGGATGTCGTCGGTGTGAAATGAAAGGGGAGCTTGTAAGTCCATGGAGTTATGTATATGTGTTAGAGAAACGCCTAGGCTACTAGCCTAAGACATGCCTAATCATGGTGGAAACTTGCAGCATCACCATAGTGAGCAATCTATGAAGCATTCTTCTTATAAAAAAGAGATTGAGAAAAAGAAGAAAAAAAGATGAGAAAAGAGGAAAGAGATAAAAAAGCACCATCTTCCCATAGAAATTTGTTGGATTCCATTTTATTCAAAGTTTGTTCAAGATGGGTTTTGATGTTTCCATTTAGAAACAAAAAGTTTCTTTTCACCCTAAATTTCAACATTTATTTCTTTTGTTTATTTATTTTTCACATTTCAAAATTTGGAAAATTTTGGGATGTGACAGGCTACCACCCTTAAAAGAAATCTCGTCCCGAGATTTGGGAAGGCTAGAGGTTACAAGTTGGCTTCAAGGCAACTAGGTTACTACCACCCTTAAAAAGGTTTTCAACTAGATTACATCTTGGCTTACTTGGGTTCTTGATGTAGCTTCTCTGGGCACTTGTTTGCATAATGGCCTAGCTCTTTGCATTTGAAACACATCACTTGGCTAATATCCTTTTTTTCCTTTGGGATCATTGCTTCTTGTTTGTTTCCTTGGTTCTTCTTCTTTTCTGGGCAATCACTGGCATAGTGTCCCATCTCTTTGCAATTGTAACATTGCAACTGGCTTATGTCCTTCTTCTTCTTTTTGGGTCTCTCCAAAGCTAGGAGTTCTTATAGTTCATGCTCTTCATATCACACCTCAAAGGTGGGAAATCTTTCTCTCTTCTTGGGGCAGTTACTAGAGATATGACCTTCTTCTCCACAGGAGTAGCAACACTTTGTGGTCACTTTGGGTATGGCTCTATGAGGCATGGTTCTGACTTTGCCTTCATCCTTCTTGGTAGAAGTTGTTCCCTTATGGAGGTTTCCAAACATTTGATGCATTCCATCGTGTTTCATTTGTTGAACTATGGGATAGATGGAGCTTTGGATAGGGACATGATCATTTCCTTCACATAGGAAACAAGTCACTTGAGATGCGGGGCATTGTTTAGTTGTATGTTTCTCTTCACAATTAGGGCATTGATCCACATGCTCTTTAGAAGTGTGTTCCATATCTCCACAAATATTGCAAGCTTGAGTTCCTTCTATAATATCATCCTTGACATCATTGTTGTCACGATCTCCTTGGGAAGAGTTGCTTATCATGCTGATCATTTGATTGGTCATCCTTTGCAACAATTGAGATTGGGTTTCCACAAACTTTTGCATGGTTGGGTCTATCTCATTGTTGTTGGCTAAAAACTGAGTTGTCACTTGATTCAACTGGGCTTGGGTTGCTAGAAGCATCTCTTGGTTGTTGTTGTCACCATTCTTGATGTTGGAGTTTCTTGGAGAAGACGTCTATTTGGGTTGGATTGGGATTATAATAGGCAAAAGATTTCTAAAGGAAGAAGTCTATTCACACACATCACAATTCACACAAGCAATGTGCAAGCAATCACAAGCAAACATTCCATTCAAACAACAAGGTTCAAGCACATTTTTAGGAAACAAAATATTTTTGCTACACCACATAAGTTGGTGTGTTTGATCTAACTAAACACTAGTATGGTGGTCCAACTATATGGTTTTCTTGAGATCATTCCCTTCTTCTTAGTTGTTTCTTCATGAATGAGATCATGGCTTCCTTGAAAAAATTCTTGTATCTTGGTCACAAAACTTCAAAGGTGATGATGGTTCCTTCTAGGTTGTGTTTCCTTAGTCTTCAAGTAGCATTCTTGTCTCACTTGTAGTCCTTGGTGATGTCCAAGTTGAAGTCCTTGATGAAACTAAAGTTGAAGTCATTGGTGTTGGTGAAGTCTTTGCTGTTGAAGTCTTTGCTCATGGTGAAGGCTTTGTCCATCAAGTTTGAAAAGGAAGAGATGTAGAATCAAAACCAAAAGATTGAGGAAAGAGTTTACAAGATTGTTTGTAAATAATTTTGAACAAAATACAACTCCTATTTTTCTAAGGGGTTTTGTCCAATCCTAGGGTTACAATCCTACAGGCAACACAGTGCTCTGATACCATCTGTAGAGGTCCCAACCTTAAATAAGGTAGAGATCCCTGTGTTTACAATGCTAGTCCCTGGATCAATAGCTAGCATCCACAGTTAAGATGTAATATCAAGAAACAAAGGTCATAGTACAATTGTATAACTAGGAATAAAATATTTCATTACATCTTACATAGCTCATTTGGCTATCACATTACAATACAGCAGAAATAGCTATATAGCATGGAGTCCTTCATCTTCAAAGTGCCACAGGCAATCTTGTTGGTTGTATACTTGTAATCCTAATCAACACACTTCACTAACATCAAACAAACCTACAACATAATAAGTTACATCCACAAGGGTCAATACATTTGAATTGTATTAGCAAGTGATACTATGGTAGAATAGTGGTATCTATCATCTATATGCATTTGGCTGAGTGGAGTTTAGGCTTGCTTTGCTCAAAATAGATTTTTCTTATCATTTGAAAACACTAAGTTTTTGTTTGTCAAAATCACCCAAGGCATCTACCAATCATTGATTTAAGATCCTTTAACCCGTGTTCAACCACAAGTTTTTAACTTAGAAATTGGGATGAGGAGATTCTTGATAGCTTCCATGTCTTGATGCTCAAATTGGCCATTGCCGGGGACACGTCTAAGTACTTAGATTTTACTCTCTCGAGAGGTGGTGCACTTTCCCCACAAGACTCAACATGCATCGAGACAAGATCTTTCAGAAGCCTTCCCTTAGACCAAAATGGACGCATTCCCAAACCTATCACCCCTACCACCAACTGTCCATTTGGCTAAGTTATTGCAACCTATATGATACAGGTAGAGCCCATAATGCCAAGTGGCTGCACTTGAAGCTTCTCAACATTTGACATCTCAAATCTCTTTGTTCCTGGGTGGCTTTCCACAAGTGAGATACACTAGGGTAGTCCATAAATATGGGCCCTGTGTAACCACTCAACATAACCCATTCACAACCATTCCACCCAGGTGATTCATTCACATAGTTGTTTTATTAAACAAAACACAAGTCCTTGACTTAGAAATATTTCATAGCATGAATATAATCCACCCTTGTTTTCTACTAGCTAAGCTAAGCATGATAGTAGTAGGGATCTTATCTTAGGGAAGATTCTACTAAGGTTTCATCTACTAGGTTTTCCCATGGCATAGCATACTTAGTAAAATTCCATGCAAGTCCTACTTAGAAATATCACTAATGCATAGTGAAAATAATGGGACAAAAGTATGAAGCACCACTTGCCTTTTTGGTAGAGAATATAAATTCACTCCTTGATCTTTCAATAGTCACACTCTTCAAATTTCACTACAATTCAATCAAGGCACAAATTCAATCTACCATTCAAGCAGTTCATCACATAGAATAATAAAAACAAAGCAATGCATGCAAGCATGCCAAAGATTGTTTTATTTGGAGAAGTGGTTTCCAATAGGTTATAAACGTTTTAAAACACCTATTGGTCATTTACAAATGTGGCAAAACCATTTGATATTAAGTTAGTGAGAATGGCCATTTAAATCATTTTTGTTTTGCTAGAATTGATTTTATTCAAATAATAATTTGTAGTGTTAGCCAAAATGTTTTTAAATACCAATATTAATGTTTTTGGTCATAATGTTTTTAAACAATTCCATTTGCAAAGGGTTTCATCCAAAATCCATTTTTAAATCAAAGCAACATTTTATTTTATTGGAAATGCCTTTAAACAATGTAATAATTTTATAGGGTCCACCAAATATATTTTTAAATCCTAAAACTTGGTGTTTAGGGTCAGAGAGTTTAAATCAAAGCATTTTCCAAAGGTTTTACTTAAAAAGAATTTTTAAACCATAATCAATATTTTTATTTAACTAGAAATGCTTTTATTCAAAGATTTAATTCCTAAGTGTCACCAAGCATACTTTTAAATCTACAAGTTGATTTCTATGGTCAGTAGGTTCAAAACAATCCATTTACAAAAGATTTTACCCTAAAAACATTTCTAGAATAATTTTTATATTCAAAACATGCCTACACATGTTTCTGCAAAAACAACTAATTTTACAGAAGCAAAACATTAAACAAAGTGCATGGTTGGAAAGTTCACATTTTTCGGAATCCAGTGATATAAAATTTGTAAAATTTGGACGTGTAGATTTAAAGTTATGAATTTTATAAAATCCAACATCTAATAGAACATTTTTTTTTAAACAACAGCTAGAGCCACGCGTCATAATCCCATTTGTCGGTACCGGTTCGGCAGGATCGCGTGATGTGGTTCGTTGGATCTAAAGCTAATTGTGCGGCATAGAAATGATCATATCCCTTCGGGTTAAGGTTCTATCGCATACACAGGTTCCTGGCACTCTAACCTTAATCTGGCGACGCTCGACGGTGGCGCGTGGTGGCGGCGCTCAGGTGATGGCGTAACGACGAAACCAGGAAGCACGGGAGAGAGAGGAGTATCTCACCAGATTCGCAGGGTCGCAGTGATGCTCAAGGTGGTCTCCGTTACTCGAGGGCGCACGGTGTCAACGGGTATTGCTCGCCAGAAATGTTGCTGATGACGGTTCCTTCTGTTCGATGTCGTTGGCAAGTGTACAGGCCACGCCAAGGCAAAGCAGAGACGGTGTTAGATGCACGATGGAACAGAGATTGTAGGGGTATAGTCCAGATAGGAAGGGGAGGTCGGGATTTACCAGAGAAACTCGCCGGAGAAATGGCAGACGGTGGCGCTGCTCTAGCGAAGAGGTTGCCGAGGTTACAGGGCACGCACGAGTGAGCTGGTGCTACTGGGAGATGCGCAAGAGGTGGAGAGTAGGCTCGTGGGTTTTAGGGAGCAAGGGGAGGCGAGGAGTGGACGGAATCATCGTCGGAGTGTCGTCAGGCAGAGGGAGTTCGAGGTCAAAGTTGTAGCAGCCTGGTGGCTCTGGTGGGGTGAGGTCTGGGAAAAGGGAGAGGGGACCTGGACGATTAATAGGGCACAGTCACGGCGAGTAATGCTCGCGACATCAACGCAAATTGAAGACGTCTTCAAATGTCAGTAACAGCGAGGAGGAAAGAGGGGGGTGGGTTTCACGCGAGGAAGACGATGCCAGCGTGGCGCGGGTCCGAGGTGTCAGCGAGATGAGTGGGCTGGTTCACGCGTGAGAAAAGGAATAGCCAGAGAGAGGGGAGGTGCCGGGTGGGCTGGCTGCTGGGCTTAGTGGGCTGAGCTGGTTCTGGGCTGGGTTTTTTTTCCTTTTCTTTTTCTGATTTCTTTTTCTATTTTGTATTTATTCAAATGATTTCAAACCTCTTTTAATTCAAAACTTTTCCAAACTTTCAATATACTTTAGTATTGTTATAGATGTGTTTTTAAAGACTATTTTGGAGTATTCCCTTTATTCCATTATGGTTTATTCTTTATTTAATTTAGGCACTCAAATAAGATTTTGATTTTATTTTCAAACCCTTATTTGAATTCTAATTTTTCACCAACCCTTATTTAGTAGGTTTTATTTATTTAATAGGGTGTTAAATAATTCATTTTGAATTATTTGAAATATTTTTAATATGATTTATTAATCATTTAAATTGAGCATTTGTATTCATTCAAATAAAATCCAATATGGTTTTAAATCCATATAAATTTTATTCAAATGATTCTTTTATTCAATTTTAGTTAATTAAATAACTTTTCCCATTTATTATTTTCTCATGATTTAATTAATCATTTCTATTAGGGGTTTTGTCTTTATTCAAATGGAGTAGAAATGGGTTAATGCCTTATAATTTTATTTGAATATTCTTTATCCCTTTATTTCCTTTGGATTTGGATTATCTTGTTCCATTTTCTTATGGGTTTAATTCAAGGATTAAATTGCCTCCTAAATAATTTTGTTAGGATTTATTATTTGGTTTAGATAACTTGTCTTTATTTAAATAAAATTGGATATTGTTAAATTCTTATGATTTTATTTAAATAATCTTTTACTCCTTTTATTATTCCATAAAATTTCATTTCATTTGTTTATGGATTTGGCCAAGATTTAATTTGTCTTTTAAATATTCCCTATTTATTTTCTTTCTTTCTTTTTCTCATATAATCCATATCTTTTTATTTATAGATCCAAATTTGGTGATTCCAATTTGTAGAATTTTATTTAATATTTCTTTATCCTTTTATATCTCTTTAGGATTATTTTGCTCACAATTTGTTATGGATTTTGGATAGGAGCTTTATTAGCTTTGGAAATTATTTGCTTTTGTCATATTAAACTCATAAGTTTTTATCTATGGCTCCAAATTAAATGAAACCACTTTCTATGGTTTATAATATTTTTGTTTATCATTTTTGATCATTTATAAATGTTTTGTTGACAAATTTTGATATGGATCAAATCCATAGTCTTAGAATTCTTGGAAATGATTTTCTTCCATTAGGGTTTAGGGTTTTGGTTTAACTTTTCCAAGTGTTTAAATTTCAAGATACATTTATTGATGAATTGCGGTGACCCAGCATTCCACTGCATGATGTAGTATACAATAGTCGTTGACATAACACCAATGAAATACCGTTCACTAGTATTACATCCCTCAGAATGGCACAACAGAAACACAGCGGGTCCAATACATGGCTAAAGGTTACAACTCACTCTTTACATAAGATGCAGAGAACACTCTAGGTTAAAGAGAGAGAAAGAACTTCTTACGGAGAAGAATCAAAGATAAACAATGCAAGAATTATTATAATATTCAAATTAGTATTTTAATTAAGGAATTGGCATTGTTGCTATTGCAATACACTACAGAATTAGGTTCTTTGGCTAGAGATTATATTCCTATCTAATTAGTAACTTCGTCTTCATTTGAGTTGAGATATATGTTGACTTCCTTGTCTTTATTGAAGAACTTCAGCTGTTGATGATTCCTGAAGCATATCTTGGTGTAGACCTCGTCTTCATGACTTTAGAATCTAGCAAGGGTTAATAAGATACTATGAGTACGAGCATACTCAGCAAATTCACTAGAAAAGGAGTGTTTGATGCACTATACTATAGCCACAGACCATAGGTCGTAGGCAATGCAAGTTTTCATAAACATTTCTTCAAAGGTTGCTTTTATTCTTAAAAAGCTATGTCCGTCAGCCTTCACGAGTTTACCAGAATTTTCATGGAGTTCCTTTCCCGCCGTGTTCGCAGCTCCTTCTCGGAACAGGGAGTAACAATTTATAGTTCTTACACTCTGCAGAGGTGCGTCACTTTACCCATGAGAGATCAACTCTTTGTTGCTCAACCGAGCAGCTTATTCTCGTCCACAATTCCATGATGTGGGGCCCAGAAGATGATCCAAGCCAATCACTTCCCCCTTCGCGACCTCGCATGCCTCCTTGTTGTACACCATGCCCACATAAAGGATTACGACAATGGTTTGTATAAACCTTTAGATGCCAGAACTATCGTGGGACGATGAGGGTTCCCACCCATATGGTGCATATCCTCTACGAATTACCAATTAATATGCACGCTACGAGGATAACAGACACGACCTGCACATCCGTCTTCATGCGAGAGGAAGAAGATACAGCTGACTTCTCCGTCCCATTCCAAATATCATGGTCAACGTGTAATATACGGCGCAAGAATCACTGGCGACATTGGATGTTAAGTCCTAGGTGTTATAGTTCTGAACAGTGGTATTCCAACTGTCAGATTTAATAGATTAGCTGATCACCCTGGATCAGTAACCAATAGTTCACATTATTATCGAAAATAGTGTTTTCAGACTTTTTTGAAATGCAGGTGATGACAACACTGGATTTGTAAAATACTTTACGGAAAATAAACAAAGGACATGAGCAAGTGTGAACTTGCCTTTTGTGATTGCAAGATTATGCACTCACGGTCTTCGAGTCAGTATAAGATCCAAAATCTGAAATCAGCTTCATTGGTCCGGTAAGAACTAATGTTTAAAGAAGCAATATGCTTTTATGCATAAGTAATGTGATGCACGTTCTAAGCGCGAATTCCGGGGATAACGTTGTTCTAGGGTTTGGATTCCGAAAATGGTTACTTTAGAATGTGTGGTTCTTTTAGATAGGTTTCACATTTGTGCTTCTATTAGAGTTTATGAGTGGTTGTGAGCAACACATATGCAGTAGTAAAATGTATACTTATGATATACTAGTCAAAATTTGCTTATATAAGAGTGCTTGTTTGAAGTGGCAAAAAGAATAACCTTCGAAGAAAAGTTTTCTCTTCTAAGGTCTAAACAAGCTTTGTGGATAGTTAGTGGTGGTTGATGTTATTTATGTTTGCTCGAATGGTTTGGGTTTGAGATGCTTTACGACTTAACTACATCAGACCAAAGTTAACTATAAAACGTAGAACAATGTTTATAGTGTTATATTTAGATTCTTGTAGACTAAAGTTAACTTTAAAACAAAGATAGTTTGAAAGTATAATGCTTATACTATTTGTATCTTGTGTATCTAGAATGTTTCCTTTAGGTTAATTAAGATTGATTATTCTTTTACTTGGTGTAGTAGTTTCTTGATTCTATAATGGAGTAGTATCATTTACCTTTTATAGAGGAGTGAGTATAGTTTATAAATCAGATATATTGTCACTTAACTACTTTTGAACTTTCTATATTGTTGTGGTAGGTTTTGTAATTTGGTAGTTAACATAGAAAGGATTTGGTGTATTTATAAGTTGTTCTTTAAGGTTAATTTTATAAGTGGAAATCTTTTTAGAATATAATTTTTACTTTAAGTAGAAGATAATTTAATACTAAAGTACTTGTAATGTTTTAAACCATTATGGCTTATATTATTAATACTTAAGACTAATATTATTTATTAACTTAATTTATTCATTTTAGAAATCTTAACAATTTTTTATTTATCCATATATGAATTATTAATAAAGTAAATAAGTTTAAATTTGAGTTATTAAATTATTTTAATTTTTATTCAACTCAAAAGTGGAATATTATATTTTTAATATGTAAATATTATTTTTGTGATCATTTTGGTATATTACATTTATTTTTGTGATTTATAGATAATAAGATATGATTTTTACAATTCTTATTACTTTATAATTACTTAATAAATAATAAATATTTACTTAAGTGAAATAATAATACATGATTATAGTTTTAAATTATAATTCTTATTTTTCTAAGATTTTTGGTATTCTATTTATATTTTTAACACTTACCATTATTAAAATATGAATTATCAAAGTTTTATTACTCATAAAACCTTTATTAAATAATATTTATTTAAATAATCATCATAATAATATTTGATAATTGTTTTAAGTTATAGATTTTATTTTTCTGAAAATTTCCATATATCATACATATTTTCTGAATTGTAAATCAAAAGTTATTAATTAAACAAGTTATAATCATTTATTTGATTTCTGGAATATTAATAATTAAGTTTATAACATTTTATCTATTTGTTAAATAGGAAATACTTTTTACACCGCACCTAGAGCTATCCCCAGTCACTGACTAGTGGGCCAGTGACCACCTCCGCTCTGAGGTTTTCGAAAATGCATTTGTTACTGACCTTGCATTTACCCCCAGTCAATGACATATGGGCCCAAGGCCATGTCATCAGCAACGCGGGCAAAGACTGGTCAAACAAGGTACCGGGTCCAGGATGGCGTCAGCGTGACGTAGCTATGGCGTCAGCACCACCACCGCCATTAATGGTTGGTCGCCGGCGACGATCTACTACGCCCTAGCAAGCGAAATAAGCCTAGTTCGAATCAGCGCATCGTGACGAGTCCTAAAGTGGTGGCACCGCTCGGAAATGGTCATCGGAGCCTCAGCTCCGACGAGCTCCGACGGTGGCCGACGGTGGCACACGGTGAGATGGCGATTTACAACAAGATCAGTCGATTTAAGGATACTGGAAGGTTCAGGAACTCACCCTGATGATGATAGAGAGGTCGGCAAGGACAGGCGCGGTCGGAGGCGAGCTCTCTGACAAGATTTCCGACGAACTGCCGTGAATAAGAATGGCCAAATTCGTCCACTCCAGTGCACCCCTTGATGCAGGATTTCTCTCAGAGGATCTATGGAGGAGGGTGCTTCTCCATGACTGCTTGGAAGGGTGTGAGGAGATGTGGTTCGTCGGCGAGGTGTGGCTCTGGTGAGCTAGGGTTTCGGCCCCCTTCAAATAAGAGAGGATAAGGAGGGATTATGGATAGGGATTGGGGCAGGGCGTCGCGGTGGCCTTCTTATCCCCCTCTAGAATGGCAGCGAGCATCTTGGCGCACGGCTGACGACGACGACATCGGGCGGCGGCGAGCTCCTCCAGCGAGCTGTTTGTGTGCGTGAGGATGACGACGACATGTTGTTTTGCGGATAACCCCCTGGCGTTTCTTTCTTCTCAACCCACATTCCTTCTCTCGCCCCACTTGTCAGTCATAGAAGAGAAAGAACTGGGCTGGTTACTGGGCTGTTGTGGGCTGCACATGGGCGTCAGGTAAAAACAGAGATGTTGGGCCACGGCCAGGTAGTGTTTTTATTTGTTTTACCTTTTTCTATTTTCTGTTATCCTTTTCATATTTGAATTTGATTTATATTTTGAACTTTTCTTTGTAGGATTTATTTGCTGGATAATTGCAATAATACTAAAACATATTTAGTATCATTTGTGAACTTTTAATATATAATATTTTTATATTTCTTTTATTTACTCAATATGAACCCCTTTTTAATAATTTGTAGAGACTTTTCTTATTATTTTACTCTCCTCTTTTAGTTATGGATTTCTAAATTATATCTTCTTATTTGTTTATAAACTTAACTCTAGTTGATTCATAGTTTGAAGAGAAACTTTTATGTATGAAGATCCTATACCATTATTTGATGCATGAAATATAAAAGGCATTAATATGGTTATTACTACTCCCATTAATTTGAAAAATGGCAATGTATATATTCTATTATTTTAAACAAATAATTTTAGGGGGTTGAATTATGAATATTACCCTAGGGTTTAGGGTTTTGAGTATACTTAGACTCCTATATGGATGTGGTTAAAGATTCCATAACTAAGCATATTATTTTCTATTTGGAATATTTGTTGACATCACTTTTAGTACTTGAACGTTATATCTTGAATGTTTTATAGAAAGGAATTGATAAAGATATACTTAAGCACATATAGTTATGATGGTTGGAATTAACAAAGATGTGCTTATGTGATTTGCTATAGGAAGTTATTTCTATAAAGTGTGATAGATATAATATGATGGGTCAATAATCTGAAATGGATATTATGTTTAGTCTTAATATTTAGAGTTGGTTGTTTAACAAGAATTACTTGCTTTCATAATTTATAATTCTAGACTTCTTATTTAGGAATTCCTTTCCTAGATATACTACCTTTTCCTAACTATCATCATGATTCTTATGATGAGTTTTACTTCGGAAAAATATTCTTATTCACTGATTAACCTTCTAAACTCATGGATGAATCCAATGAGTTTGATACTCAAGTATTCCATAACTTTCTCATATCTTTTCTTGGTTGTATCTAGTACTCTAATGTTGATAGCCTCCCATCCATCAAGTAGTTCCTTCAAACTCTACTCATAATCTTCCTCAATCATTCATTACTATTGTATCTCCAATAGTTGTATGCATTCAACTACCTTTCTCTAAAGTTGACTATCCTTTAAGATGACTCACACTACTTCTATAACTCTATGCTATACTAGCTTTATTTGAGTAATATCATCTTAGATTCCCTTTACTCCAATAACTCATACTCCAACCCTAAATCATATTTATGCGGTTTGTAATGACCACTCTAGGATAACTTATCTCTACTAGGGTTTTAATCATGTTTTACCCACCAATACCACTTATACATGGTATAAGCACTCAATCTTGGTGAATAAGGCTTGATCATTATAATCTTTTGCTACTTTAGGGTTTAGGTTTCCAGTGGGCTAATCAAGGCCTCCATCCATACAACATTGCAGTTGTATGATAATTATCTTCTGTTTAGTTCTATTGGATTAAGAGATATAATTCCTTGACTATACCCATTTGATCCAATAGGACTACTCCTGGTAACTATCTTTAGTATTCATCCTGGGAACCCTCTTTGTTATCATATGTAGCTTTATTTCAAATAACTCTTCTATCCCACCAGGAGTGAGTTTAACTCCTTCTATTATCACATTGATTGGATTCTCTTCAGTCATTCCCATCCTATAGACGATGTCTACAACTAGAATTACTATTTACCTCTTCTTAGTTGTTTCTTTATAGACACTTAAATGTGAGCTATGTTCTGGTCAAGAATTGGTAGATTAAGAATTGGTGAATTAATAATTGATTTCTCCTCATTGATGAACAACAGATATTGGAATATAACTCAATAGGGATGTTAAGGATTGATATGGAAAGAAAGGTATAGGTGCATGATCTAAACTTGGTTTCTTTCCTACTCAATCTTACTTAAGAAGTAGGGTTAGATATTACCATGCTACTCAGGGTATATGCAGATGAGATTAAGATATAGTTGTTAAATTTATATTTGGTGTTATATCCTCTAACTTGGTACTCATGAGTGATTATAATGAATACTATAATATGATCACCTAATGATCAAATATAAATCATATTGTATCAGGGTTTAACTTTTATTACATTTGATCTACCCTTAGATCAAATCTCCCTTACCCAAAATAAGGTTTTAGCAAAGGTCATATTGAAACTTATCGCAGTCAACTTGATGATCTACTTCAATTCCATCAAGTTAATAGAAGATTCAATCACTTTGACAAGTTTTGTTCAAAAGCGCGAAAATTATTCGGATTTTCTATGCATGAATGCAATGCACGCATCTGGGTTCAACTTATTTCTAGGCTCTAATACTAGGATGTTACATGAATGCATTTCACTTGATTGAAATTTGTTGGATTCCATTTTATTCAAAGTTTGTTCAAGATGGGTTTTGATGTTTCCATTTAGAAACAAAAAGTTTCTTTTCACCCTAAATTTAAATTTTTTTCTTTTGTTTATTTATTTTTCACATTTCAAAATTTGGAAAATTTTGGGATGTGACAGGATACCACCCTTAAAATAAATCTCGACCCGAGATTTGGGAAGGCTAGATGTTACAAGTTGGCTTCAAGACAACTAGGGTACTACCACCCTTAAAAAGGTGTTCAACTAGATTACATCTTGGCTTACTTGGGTTCTTGATGTAGCTTCTTTGGGCACTTGTTTGCATAATGGCCTAGCTCTTTGCATTTGAAACACATCACTTGGCTAATATCCTTCTTTTCCTTTGGGATCATTGCTTCTTGTTTGTTTCCTTGGTTCTTATTCTTTTCTGGGCAATCACTGGCATAGTGTCCCATCTCTTTGCAATTGTAACATTGCAACTGGCTTATGTCATTCTTCTTCTTTTTGGGTCTCTCCAAAGCTAGGAGTTCTTCTATTTCATGCTCTTCATATCTCACCTCAAAGGTGGGAAATCTTTCTCTCTTCTTGGGGCAGTTACTAGAGATATGACCTTGTTCTCCACAGGAGTAGCAACACTTTGTGGTCACTTTGGGTATGGCTCTATGCGGCATGGTTCTGACTTTGCCTTCATCCTTCTTGGTAGAAGTTGTTCCCTTATGGAGGTTTCAAAACATTTGATGCATTCCATCTTGTTTCATTTGTTGAACTATGGGATAGATGGGGCATTGGATAGGGACATGATCATTTCCTTCACATAGGAAACAAGTCACTTGAGATGTGGGGCATTGTTTAGTTGGATGTTTCTCTTCACAATTAGGGCATCGATCCACATTCTCTTTAGAAGTGTGTTCCATGTCTCCACAAATATTGCAAGCTTAAGTTCCTTCTATAATATCATCCTTGACATCATTGTTGTCACAATCTCCTTGGGAAGAGTTCTTATCATGCAGATCATTTGATTGGTCATCCTTTGCAACAATTGAGATTGGGTTTCCACAAACTTTTGCATGGTTGGGTCTATCTCATTGTTGTTGGATAAAAACTGAGTTGTCACTTGATTCAACTGGGCTAGGGTTTCTAGAAGCATATCTTGGTTGTTGTTGTCACCATTCTTGATGTTGGAGTTTCTTGGAGAAGTCATCTATTTGGGTTGGATTGGGATTAGAATAGGCAAAAGATTTCTAAAGGAAGAAGTCTATTCACACACATCACAATTCACACAAGCAATGTGCAAGCAATCACAGCAAACATTCCATTCAAACAACAAGGTTCAAGCACATTTTTAGGCAACAAAATATTTTTGCTACACCACATAAGTTGGTGTGTTTGATCTAACTAAACACTAGTATGGTGGTCCAACTATATGGTTTTCTTGAGATCATTTCCTTCTTGTTAGTTGTTTCTTCATGAATGAGATCATGGCTTCCTTGGAAAAATTCTTGTATCTTGGTCACAAAACTTCAAAGGTGATGATGGTTCCTTCTAGGTTGTGTTTCCTTAGTCTTCAAGTAGCATTCTTGTCTCACTTGTAGTCCTTGGTGATGTCCAAGTTGAAGTCCTTGATGAAACTAAAGTTGAAGTCATTGGTGTTGGTGAAGTCTTTGTTGTTGAAGTCTTTGCTCATGGTGAAGGCTTTGTCCATCAAGTTTGAAAAGGAAGAGATGTACAAACAAAACCAAAAAGATTGAGGAAAGAGTTTACAAGATTGTTTGTAAATAATTTTGAACAAAATACAACTCCTATTTTTCTAAGGGGTTTTGTCCAATCCTAGGGTTACAATCCTACAGGCAACACAGTGCTCTGACACCATCTGTAGAGGTCCCAACCTTTAATAAGGTAGAGATCCCTGTGTTTACAATGCTAGTCCCTGGATCAATAGCTAGCATCCACAGTTAAGATGTAATATCAAGAAACAAAGGTCATAGTACAATTGTATAACGAGGAATAAAATATTTCATTACATCTTACATAGCTCATTTGGCTATCACATTACAATGCAGCAGAAATAGCTATATAGCATGGAGTCCTTCATCTTCAAAGTGCCACAGGCAATCATGTTGGTTGTAGACTTGTAATCCTAATCAACACACTTCACTAACATCAAACAAACCTGCAACATAATAAGTTACATCCACAAGGGTCAATACATTTGAATTGTATTAGCAAGTGATACTATGGTAGAATAGTGGTATCTATCATCTATATGCATTTGGCTGAGTGGAGCTTAGGCTTGCTTTGCTCAAAATATATTTTTCTTATCATTTGAAAACACTAAGTTTTTGTTTGTCAAAATCACCCAAGGCATCTACCAATCATTGATTCAAGATCCTTTAACCCGTGTTCAACCACAAGTTTTTAACTTAGAAATTGGGATGAGGAGATTCTTGATAGCTTCCATGTCTTGATGCTCAAATTGTCCATTGCCGGGGACACGACTAAGTACTTAGATTTTACTCTCTCGAGAGGTGGTGCACTTTCCCCACAAGACTCGACATGCATCGAGACAAGATCTTTTAGAAGCCTTCCCTTAGACCAAAATGGACGCATTCCCAAACCTATCACCCCCTACCACCAACTGTCCATTTGGCTAAGTTATTGCAACCTATATGATCCAGGCAGAGCCCATAATGCCAAGTGGCTGCACTTGAAGCTTCTCAACATTTGACATCTCAAATCTCTTTGTTCCTGGGTGTATTTCCACAAGTGAGATACACTAGGGTAGTCCATAAATATGGACCCTGTGTAACCACTCAAAATAACCCATTCACAACCATTCCACCCAGGTGATTCATTCACATAGTTGTTTTATTAAACAAAACACAAGTCCTTGACTTAGAAATATTTCATAGCATGAATATAATCCACCCTTGTTTTCTACTAGCTAAGCTAATCATGATAGTAGTAGGGATCTTATCTTAGGGAAGATTCTACTAAGGTTTCATCTACTAGGTTTTCCCATGGCATAGCATACTTAGTAAAATTCCATGCAAGTCCTACTTAGAAATATCACTAATGCATAGTGAAAATAATGGGACAAAAGTATGAAGCACCACTTGCCTTTTTGGTAGAGAATATAAGTTCACTCCTTGATCTTTCAATAGTCACACTCTTCAAATTTCACTATAATTCAATCAAGGCACAAATTCAATCTACCATTCAAGCAGTTCATCACATAGAATAATAAAAACAAAGCAATGCATGCAAGCATGCCAAAGATTGTTTTATTTGGAGAAGTGGTTTCCAATAGGTTATAAACATTTTAAAACACCTATTGGTCATTTACGAATGTGGCAAAACCATTTGATATTAAGTTAGTGAGAATGGCCATTTAAATCATTTTTGTTTTGCTAGAATTGATTTTATTCAAAGAATAATTTCTAGTGTTAGCCAAAATGTTTTTAAATACCAATATTAATGTTTATGGTCATAATGTTTTTAAACAATTCCATTTGCAAAGGGTTTCATCCAAAATCCATTTTTAAATCAGAGCAACATTTTATTTTGTTGGAAATACCTTTAAACAAGGTAATAATTTTACAAGGTTCACCAAATATATTCTTAAATCCTAAAACTTGGTGTTTAGGGTCAGAGAGTTTAAATCAAATCATTTTCAAACCCTTATTTGAATTCTAATTTTTCACCAAACCTTATTCAGTAAGTTTTATTTATTTAATAGGGTGTTAAATAATTCATTTTGAATTATTTGAAATATTTTTAATATGATTTATTAATCATTTAAATTGAGCATTTGTCTTCATTCAAATAAAATCCAATATGGTTTTAAATCCATATAAATTTTATTCAAATGATTCTTTTATTCCATTTTATTTAATTAAATAACTTTTCCCATTTATTATTTTCTCATGATTTAATTAATCATTTCCATTAGGGGTTTTGTCTTTATTCAAATGGAGTAGAAATGGGTTAATGCCTTATAATTTTATTTGAATATTCGTTACCCCTTTATTTCATTTGGATTTGTATTATCTTGTTCCATTTGCTTATGGGTTTAATTCAAGGTTTAAATTGCCTCCTAAATAATTTTGTTAGGATTTATTATTTGGTTTAGATAACTTGTCTTTATTTAAATAAAATTGGATATTGTTCAATTCTTATGATTTTATTTAAATAATCTTTTACTCCTTTTATTATTCCATAAACTTTCATTTCATTTGTTTATGGATTTGGCCAAGATTTAATTTGGCCTTTAAATATTCCCTATTTATTTTCTTTCTTTCTTTTTCTCATAAAATCTATATCTTTTTATTTATAGATCCAAATTTGGTGATTCTAATTTGTAGAATTTTATTTAATATTCGTTTATCCTTTTATATCTCTTTAGGATTATTTTGCTCACAATTTGGTATGGATTTTGGATAGGAGCTTTATTAGCTTTGGAAATTATTTGCTTTTGTCATATTAAACTCATAAGTTTTTATCTATGGCTCCAAATTAAATGAAACCACTTTCTATGGTTTATAATATTTTTGTTTATCATTTTTTATCATTTATAAATGTTTTGTTGACAAATTTTGATATGGATCAAATCCATAGTCTTGGAGATCTTGGAAATGATTTTCTTCCATTAGGGTTTAGGGTTTTGGTTTAACTTTTCCAAGTGTTTAAATTTCAAGATACATTTATTGATGAATTGCGGTGACCCAGCATACCACTGCATGATGTAGTATACTATAGTCATTGACATAACACCAATGAAACACCATTCACTAGTATTACATCCCTCAGAATGGCACAACAGAAACACAGCGGGTCCAATACATGGCTAAAGGTTACAACTCACTCTTTACATAAGATCTAGAGAACACTCTAGGTTAAAGATAGAGAAAGAACTTCTTACGGAGAAGAATCAAAGATAAGCAACGCAATAATTATTATACTATTCAAATTAGTATTTTAATTAAGGAATTGGCATTGCTCGGTCTCCCCTTTCGCCTATAAGAAGCCCCCGATACCTAAACCCTAAGTACCCGACCAGATCTCCATGAAAAAGTCCATAGCCGCCGCCACCATCGTCCCCATATCGGGGGGATCTGAAGCTCTTCCTGGCACCCTGCCGAAGGGGAGAGATCATCCCATTGTCCGTCTTCATCGCCATGCCAGCCTCCAGTATGGTTTGTGAGTAGTTCCACCTTGGACTATGGGTCCATACAGTAGCTAGATGGTTCTTTCTCCTCCTTTGTGCTACCATGTTTAGATCTTGTGAGCTCCGTTCATGATCAAGATCATCTATTTGTAATCATGCATATTGTGTTTGCAGGGATTCGAAGGATATTGAGATTACTATGTCAGATTGATTAATGATTCTATCTTATTGATTCTACCATGTTTGTGTTGTCTGTGATCTTGAATGCTCTATGTTTCTAGTAGCTATCTTGGCCAAGTAGATGCTAGTGACTCCAAGAGGGAGTATTTATGCTCGATGGTGGGTTCATGCCTCTATTGAATCTGGGGAAGTGACAAAAATCTCTAAGGTTGTAGATATGTTGTTGCTACTAGGGAGAAAACAACAATCTCTTATTCATGGAGGGGGTTTGGATGATAACCTGAAGGTGGATTACTAGTCATAGATGCAGTTGGATGGAGGTCTATGTATATTTTTGTAATGCCCAATCAAATCTCATAGGATCATGAATGTCTAGTATTGCATTGTTATGCCTTGTTCTGTCCTATCAATTGCCCCGCTGTAATTCGTTTACTCAGCATGTTATGTTGTTTATCTTAAGGAGAACACCTCTAGTGACTGTGGACCCTGGTCCAATCTTTACCATTGATACATCTTCCACTGTTACTGTTTACTTTCTGCAAGCCATCATTACCTTCCATACCATACGTTTAATCCTTTGTTTTTAGCAAACCGGTGAGATTGACAACCTCACTGTTCATTGGGGCAAAGTCTTGAGTTTATGTTGTGTAGGTTTCCAAGTTGCTAGCAACACCTTTGATTCGTTTCCTTCCTCCTACTGGTTCGATAACCTTGGTTTCTTACTGAGGGAAAACTTATTGATGTACTCATCATAACTTCCTCTTGGGGTTTCCCAACGAAGCTCTACAGTGATCTGAACCACATCAGGGGTCTACAACATTTTCATCCGTGTGTACCTTGCATAGCTTATTTCTCCTTGTTCGACGAACTACCAAATTAGGTGAAATTTCCTAAGTATGTGCTTATTCTTCAGGTGTGCTCGCGGCTCCTTATCTTGTGCAATAGCACAAGTATTGTCACAATACACGTCTAACGGACTAGATAAGACGGGAACAACACCGAGTTCTATCGGAAAAATTCTGATCCAAACTCCTTCTTTTGCCTCCTTTAAGACAATAACATACTTAGCTTATGTAGTAAAGTCAGCTATTGTCTCTTGCTTGGACCTCTTCAAGCTCACTGCACCTCCATTCACTATGAACACATAGCCAGATTGCGAGTGTGAGTTGTCCAGTTCGGTATGAAGCTAGCATTTTACACCTAGGTCTTCCTCACCACCATAGACTAGGAACACATTTTAGTACGTCTCAAGTACTTAAAAATATTTTTTGCTGCTATCTAGTGGCCTTCGCCAGGATCCGAATAATATCTGCTCACTACTCTTAGAGCATAGGAGACATCCGGCCTAGTACATATCATCACATACATGATCGATCCCACTGCCAAAGAATAAGTGATCTTCTCCATCTGATTTTGCTCCTTAGCCAACACTGGGTATTGAGTATTGCTAAGTCGGATTCCACACGCCATCGGTAAGAACCCCTTCTCAGCTGAATCCATATCGAACCTCTTCATTATATTATCTAGATATGTGCTCTGGCTCAAACCTATGAGCCACCTCCATTTATCACTATAGATCTTGATTCCTAGTATAAATGCTGCCTCACCCAAGTCCTTCATTTGGAAACATCTTTCTATTGAATACTTGGTTTCTTGCAACATCGAAATGTCACTTCCTACTAACATTATATCATTTACATACAGTAGTAGAAATGCAACTAAGCTTTCATTAAACTTCATGTATACACAAGAATCTTGTTTGCTTTTGATGAAGCCAAACGATTTGACCACTTCATCAAAGTGAATGTTCCAACTCTGACTTGCTTGCTTCATTCCATAGATAGATCTTTGAATCTTGAAAATTTTGTTAGGACTATCCAGATCGACAAAACCCTCGGGTTGTACCATATACACATCCTCGGTTAAATTTGCATTAAGAAAAGCTGTTTTGACATCTATCTGCCATATCTCCTAGTTGAAATATGCAACTAGTGCTAACATGATCCTAACCGACTTAAGCATTGCTATCGGTGGGAAAGTCTCATCATAGTCAACTCCTTGAACTTGTCAGAACCCTTTTGCGACAAGTCGTGCTTTATAGATAGAAACATTTCCGTCTTGGTCAATTTTCCTTTTAAAGACCCATTTGCACTCGATGGATCTTGCATCATCCGGTAAATCAACAAAGTTACAAACTTGATTATCATCCATGAACTTTAACTCAAATCTCATGGCTCCAAGCCATGACTCGATATTAGTTTTTATCATCACATCCTAATAAGTAGTCGGCTCATTGCCATCCATAAGAAGTACGTCTTCACGTAATCTTGCTGATCTTCGTGGCTCTGGTGCATTTGTCGGCTTAGGCACCACGTCCGGCTTAACCTCCACGGTTGCTGACTTGTCCTCAGTCGGAAAATCTCAAATTTCTTCAAGATGCACCTACTCCCATTGTCTTTCTGGCTCAGAAACTCTTTGTCTGGGAAGACACTGTTTCGAACGACAAATACTTTGCCCTCATATTGGTTGTAGAAATAGTAATCCAAGATATTCCTAGCTAGGGTAGCCTACGAAAACTAATTTATTCGATTTGGGGCTGAGCTTTTCGGATTGTAATTTCTTGACAAAAGCTTCACATCCCCAAATTTTAAGAAAAGTCAAGGCTAGCTTCTTGCCCATCCATATATCATGTGTTGTCTTTTCTACTTACTACGGTGACCCAGCATACCACTACATGTGTAGTACACTATAGTCGTTGACATGACATCCACAAAACACCGTTCCATAAATATCACATCCCTCAGAGTGGTACAACAGAAACATTGCGGGTCCATATTATAAACATACACACATTATTATTATTACAATACCAAAAGTTCAAGACTTCCAAAATATTCAACTTACAAACCAAAATATATGTGTTTCAGCGGAAGTTTCAAAGTTAAAACTCGAACTCCAAATTGAGCTCAATAACTTATTGTTATATATTGTTCATGTTGCTCGGCTCAATTGGCTCCTAGAACTATGGTAATTATTCTGACTCTTGGTACTCTCCTCCATAGACGATATCGTAGTCCTTCCCTTCTACGGCTCCATACATGTTGGGCTCTTCATAGAAGACCTCCTCTTGGCTCTCAGCTGCATACATTGGAGTATCTTCGGCATCCTCAGAGTCTAAGCAAGGGATCAAAGGAAAGGGTGAGTAACAGCATTACCCAGCAGGTTCATTATATGCAAGGTGGGAAGTTTGATGCTCTATCTACCACCTTGGACGATAATTCCTTAGTACAATGCAGTTTTTGTAAATCTTTCTTCAAAGGTTGATTTTATTATAAAAATCTATGACCATCAGCCTTCATAGGTTGACCAAAACTTTCATGGAGTTTCTTTCCAACCACGTTCGTAGCTCCTTCCCGGAACAGGGAGTAACAAGTTATAGTTCTTACACTCTGCAGAGGTGCGTTACTTTACCCATGAAAGATCAACTTCCTTGTTGCACAACCGGGCGTACTTTCCCGTCCACAATTCCATGATGTGGGGCCTAGTAGTTGGTCCAAGCCAATCACTGCCCTCTCCGCGACCCCATGTGTCTGCACGATCCTTCGGGGCTGGCTCACCTCCGTTAAGCTCCCTCTCGGGTAGGCTAAAACCCTGATGAGTTCCTAAAGACTCTATGACCTGGTGATGCCCTGGCAAGTGCCATATTAAATGGACTATACCACTAAACACCATTCATAGATAATCTAGACACCAAAAGTGTGGGGTTTAAGGGTTCCCACCCATATGTTGGATCCGCACAAGGAATCATAACATCACGTTAAGGTCGTCTTGCTTCCATGTGAGAGGAAAAGGATACAGCTGACTTCCCCGTCCCATTCCAAATCTCATGGTTAACGCGTTATATACGGTGCTAGAATCACTAATGTCATGGGTTGTTAAGTTCCTAGTTAATCCTCATTGTTGCAAATAGAAACCTAGGTTCTATTGCCTATTATATCATCACTTAGGATGATATCTATAATTTTTTCATTTGAGAAAATAATATTTTCTTTTCCTGGAAACATAGATGATAACACACAATTTAGAAATACTTTGATAAAGACTCATCAAAGGACATGATCATGTGATGAACTTGCCTTGTGATTGTAAGGTAGTGAAGTCGGATGCTTGCACTGGACCTTCAGCTTCTATGTCTACAAAACATCATTATTGCCCGGTAAGGACAATATTTAAAGAGGAAAAAATGATTATGCAAAGTAATGTAATGCATTATTTATTTTTGTGTGTTCTACCATTATTTTAGTTAACAAAATTCTTTTAAGTAGTACAGGATTTATAAATATTAATTATTAATATTTATTGAATATTGTATTTTTTTTATTTATTTATTTAGTAATTCTTTTAAGGATTAACATTTAAATAAAAGAATTTCTTTTTATGATACTAAACATTTATTTAGTATTTTTATAAAATACTACAATATTAATATATAATAAAAGTGTTTTTTTATTTATTTTTATCTTCTTTCTTTAATTTTATAAAATTCCATAAGGAATACATATATTATAAAACTCTTGATTAAAAATTATATACATAAAAATTTATTTTTTAATTTCTTTAGATAGATTGGATTATTATGAATCCAAAAATATTTTATTTATAATTTTTAGTTTTTATTTTATTTTTTAGAATTTATTTAAGTTTAGGGGTATTTTGGTATTTTCTTAATTATTAAAAGCTTTTCAGGTTTTGGGCCAACCCTTTGGACTATTTGGGCCAATTTGCCCAATTAGCCTTGTCAAAATATCCTCCCGAAGTGGTACTGGCCCTATCAGCCTAGTACACTTCCTCCTCTCTCTCTCTCTCATTCTCACCTCTTCTTCTTCTTCCTCGACCCCGTGGTCGCCGACACCACCGCCAGACGATTCATGCCGCTGTGGTCCTCTCTGGCCGCCGCCGTGGTGCATGGCGTGGTTGTTGACCCTGCTCCTTCATCTAGTCCATTTTAATTTGAACTTGGGGCTCTCCTGCGGCCAGTTCGGCTCCGTCCCCGAACCCTAGGGTTTGGGGTGGTGCTGGTGATGCCGCCACCGCTGCGCCAGTGGTGCTGTGGTGTGCTCCTATGTTGTTGTGGTGGTGCTGCTCGCCCTCAAGCGCTGCTGTGGTCGCCACGTCAGCTCGGTGCGGGTTGCATCGCCCCTTGGGTGCTCCCCGTGCCGCCGTGCGCTCGTCGGCCCCTCTAATTCCTCTTCTAAACTACAGCTAGAACCTCAAGTAAGTTTGTTCTCTCTTCCCTCTCGTGCTCTCTGTACTCTGCCTCCCTATCCCGTGTGCTTCTAGTGGTTATCCCTGATTAGGGTTCATGTCTTGATTAGGGTTCATGTCTCTGTTGTGGTTATATATGATGAATTGGAACTAGTAGTGATGATCTTTGAGGATGGTGATTATGTTGATCACTGTCCACGGTTACTTTTTATGATGCTAGTTGCTTTATTGGTCTGATTCCAATTGATAATTGGATATGATTTAGTTGATATTGCTACTGTGGGACTATTACTTGTGGATTCTGTTTCTTTGGGAATTTTCTACTGTCAAGATGTTAGTACTGACAGTAGTTCTGTCAGTGATTATTCACTGTATCTATAAATGTTGGCTTGTATGGTTATATATAGACTAAGATTAATCATTATATTCTAGTGATCCTCTGAAGATGTATAGATAAGCTTGATGATGATTCCTGGTGTTTAATTCCAGGAAAATGATATTTAATAGCTTGCCATTTTATTTGTGAAAGCTAAGTAATGGTTTTGCTTGGCTTTTACAACTTGTTCTTGTGACACCGTCTTAGAATGGCACACAAGTTGTTGGTGAAAGGATACGGATGTCGCCTAGAGGGGGGGTGAATAGGCGATTAAAACTTTTCCTAGAGTGGCTCAACAAAGGCGGAATAAAACTAGTGTTTACTTTGTTAAGCACAACCTAGAACAATTAAGGTTCACCTATGTGCACCAACAACTTATGCTAAGCAATATAAGCAACAAAATGATAGCAAGATATATATTACTTCAAGCATGAAGGCTATCACAATGTAAAGTGCATAAGTAAAGAGCTCGGGTATAGAGATAAATGAGGCACGCGGGGACACCGAATATTTTACCGAGTTCCTCCCAACATGGAGTACGTATCGTTTGGAGAGGGGGTGGTATCAAACCACCAACGCCACAAAAGGCCTCCCTTATTCTCCGGTGAATCTCACCCCAACGGGATCGATCCACGCTTCCACTATCGGTGCACTTGTCGGTGGCAACCGGAACCTCTCACAAGGTTGGGGCACTTCTCCACAACTTAATTGGAGGCTCCCAACAAATGCCACAAAAGGACTCAACAAATGCCACCAAGTCCACAAAACCGTCTAGGGTTCTTAACTTGATCTTGGCCATTCTTCTTGTTATCCTTGTGCTTCAACTTGATAGTGGACTTGTTCTTGACACTGGAGTTGAATCTAAGCCCACTCTTGTCATTGGGGGATTTTTGTACACTCAAGATTTTGTTGAGTGCGGACTTCCCTTGATGACCCTTTTTCAAGTCATTTCTCAAAGAAGTGACTTGAGCCTTGAGCTCTTTTATTTCCTCTACATGGTTAGTTTCAACAAAAGTACTAGAGGAAGTAGATGCTACATTGTTAGAGCAACAAGGCATGGAATGTAATTCATCATGAGATATAGCATGGTTGTGAGAGGATGAATTACAAGGACTAGCACATGGCAATATAACATTTGGAGTAGATATAGTGCTAATGTCCCCATGAGGCCCACTAGATGTTACCTTTGACACGTTGGCCTCATGAGCTAACTTTAGCCTACCATGGGAGACTAGAAGATCCTCATGCGAGCTCGAGAGCTTAACATGACTTTCTTCTAATTTCCCATGTTGCTAGTTAGCAAAGCAAGTTGAGCCTTTAGCTCAACATTCTCCTTAAAAATAGATGCTTCACAAGAAATAGACTTAGTAGCACAAGCATCATTACTATTTGCAAGAGGTGAGGGCAAATTGGCAAGCTCTTTAGAATATGAAGCTTTAAGTTGCTCATGTGACTCAGTGAGTTTGATGAGCTCACCCTTTATGACCCTAGAGCCATTTTTGAGGTGCTCAAAATCCTCAAGGAGTTTAGCATAAGCAACTTCAAGTTCATCATTTTTAATCTTGAAGGAGTTAGCCACCGCAAGTTCTCTATCATGGTATTCCTTTACTCTAGATAATTCTAGAGTAAAAGTCTCCTCAAGAGATCCTTTGGTGGTTTGTTCTTCTTCAAGTGAGTCCTTTAGTTGTGCAACTTCATTAGCATACTCACGCTCAAGTGCAAACTTTTCATCAATTAAGTTTTCTTGCTCCTCAATAAGATCATTGCCTTCTATGGCACAATTCAAGATTTCAAGAAAGTTGGAGGAAGCAATTTATTTTTGAAGAGAGCGCTATAGACAACCTCTCCCATTTTCTTAATAGAGGTAATATCATACTTACCTCTATAATCATCATTATCATTCTCAACCTCATCATCATCATGAGATACAATGGGATCCAAAGAGGTTACCTTTGTTCCCTTAGCCATAAGGCACATGTGAGAACCGGAGGAAGGTGATGATGAGATTGCACTTGTAGCTCTCTTCAAGACCTTGTCTTGGCCCATATAATCTTCATTTTCCTCTACATGGTTAGCAACACAAGCACTAGAGGAAATAGAAGCATTTTTATCACGGCAACAAGACAACATGAGCATATCATCATGAGATTTATTTAAGTCATTTCTACATGATATGCAAGGACTATTAACACAAGCATGTGAGGAATTTTGAGTGCTAGAAGTGTTAAGGTCCAAAGATAGATCATTGCAACTAGATAGATATGAGGGATTACAAATAGTGAACACACTATCCATATTGCAATTTCTATCACCACTCACCATATCATTACCTTGTGAAAAGTCACATGTTGGTGAAGTGGTAGAGGATGAGAACTCATCTCGACCGAAAGTGGAAGCAACACAATCATCCTCAATAATGTTGGACTTGCTATATTTATCTTGAAGCTTGGTCCATATCTCACGAGCGCTTGAATAAGGCATGATAGAAGAAAGAACTACATTGCTCACAACATGCAAAAGAATTTTAGTAGCTAGAACATCTATATGAGAGTTCAACTTCTCCTCAAAAGATTCGTTTTGGGTATCCATGGGAGAAGAGAAACCCACATATAGATATCTCTCGATAATTGGGTGAATTTCCCGAAATAAATTAAGCATGCGAATTTTCCAAACATCATAATTTGTGCCATCGAATCTGAGCGTGTCCTTGTGCACTAATCCCCTAGCTGACATCTTTACTCTTAAGGCGGTGAAGCCTAAAATGAGAGATCGGGCTCTAAAACCAATTGAAAGGATACGGATGTCGCCTAGAGGGGGGTGAATAGGAGATTAAAACTTTTCCTAGAGTGGCTCAACAAAGGCGGATTAAAACTAGTGTTTACTTTGTTAAGCACAACCTAGAACAATTAAGGTTTACCTATGTGCACCAACAACTTATTCTAAGCAATACAAGCAACAAAATGATAGCAAGATATATATTACTTCAAGCACGAAGGCTATCACAATGTAAAGTGCATAAGTAAAGAGATCGGGTATAGAGATAACCGAGGCACGCGGGGACACTGATATTTTACCGAGTTCCTTCCAACATGGAGTACGTCTCGTTTGGAGAGGGGGTGGTATCAAACCACCAACGCCACAAAAGGCCTCCCTTATTCTCCAGTGAATCTCACCCCAACGGGATCGATCCATGCTTCCACTATCGGTGCACTTGTCGGTGGCAACTGGAACCTCTCACAAGGTTGGGGCACTTCTCCACAACTTAATTGGAGGCTCCCAACAAATTCCACAAAAGGCCTCAACAAATGCCACCAAGGCCACAATGCCACCAAGTCCACAAAACCGTCTAGGGTTCCAAGAACCCAAGAGGGACAAGCTCCAATGAGCAACTCAAACCAAATCCTCCTAGGAGAACTCAAACCGATGCACCAAATGCAAATGGCAAGAACACCACAAAGATGCTTAAATCCCTCACTCTCAAGTTCCAACAAAGCTACTAAAGCTATTGGGGGAACAAGAGAGGAGGAATCAAAGAGAGACACAAAATCCCCCAAAATCTAGATCCCCAAAGATACACTCACAAAGAGATGAATCGGTTAGGTCAAAACGTAGATCTAGATCACCTCCAACTACCCCTCAAATATATGCAAGAATCAATGGAGGGGTGTGTAGAAATCAAGCTCAAAGAGTAAGGCAAATGGGGGCAAAGCTTAGACAAAAGGAGGAGTGAGAAATGACCCTAAATGAAAATGGACAAAAGACTTATATAGGGCTAGACAAAATATGACCGTTGGAGTGTTTTTATGAACGGTCCGGTAACTCCAGGAAAAATAGACGCAACAATGAAGGGGAACCTGGCGCGCAGCAGAGCGTGTGACCGCATGGTCAACGCGGGGCCACAGCGAGCAGCAGCAGCACGCGAGCAAAGCAGCAGCAACTGGCGCGCGTGGGCCAGCGCATGCGAGCAGCAGCACATGCGCGCGCGATGCATGCAGCAGCAGCCGGCCAAGCAGCATGCACGCAGCGATGCAAGCACTGCAGACGCACGCGCGGGGGCACGCGGGCCCAGCTCGCAGCAAATTGGCGGCAGCAGCGATTGAACAGAGCAAGCGGCGGCGGCGCGGGATCTGGTCAACGCGCATTGCGCGAGTGGGGTCAGCGAGCGGGGGCGAGACAGGAGCCAGCAGGATGCCCGGTTGGGCCAGGAAACAGCGGGCTAGAGCGGTGCAGAATCTGGATCTGGATCTAGAAAAACAATCTGGGCAAATCTGGGAAAGAAACTGGGCCGGCCGGTACTACCGGCCCACCCGGGCGGTACTACCGGGCCGGCCGGTAGTACCGGATTTAGGTACCTAGCGAGGCAGAAAGAAAACGGGCCGTTTTTAGGCCCGGGCGATAGTACCGGCCCGTCCGGGCGGTACTACTGTTCAGCCCAGAAAACAGATTGACTGGCAAATATTCAAACGACAATAATTTTTGACTGGAAGCTCCGATTGACCCGATTCAAATTACATTGGATAGAGGACGACAAGGGCTTCCCAATAAAAAGTGGAAATAATGGTTATCACCAAGTGAGAAAGTATCAAGTAGAATAATGTGAGATACCTCACTTGGTGAGAAACTGAAAAGCCGCATAAATCAAAATCGCAACAAGATACAAACGGAAGATCCGATTTTGATGAACAAGAACTTGTTATGGAGATTAACACAAGCTCTATATCCTCACATGGGTAAGACCAAATAACAACCAAATACGATGATGCAAGTATGCAAAGGTTGGAGCTCTCTCCGAACGATTTGACCGAGTTACTCATTCGAGAGCCTCTCTTAATAGTACGGTTATCTATCATAAACCCGGTCTCACACACACAACATGAGACCGGCAAAAGGGAAAACCTACCAAGATTATACCTTCGCCTTGAGCATTCCACTTGAGCTCGATATTGACGATCTTGCCCTTCTCAAGATGGAACGTCTTTCTTGATTCTTCATCATCGATCCATGATCACCGAGGATGGCAAGCATCAAACATGAGATCTTCTATAGATGGCGCATTTTGAGCTTGCACATCACATGTTCTTCTCATTTCATCGCCCTTGAAGCCAACACATGCAACAAGTGATGCCAATGGACAAATCCTACAAGTACAACTTAATACACACATTAGTCCATAAAGATTGCCATTAATTACCAAAACCACACATGGGGGCCTCACATGTTCTTTCAGTTGGGTTCTACTACTGAGCTTAATTCTGACAGTGCTTGAAATTGGGTAAATGCCAAAGATAAGTTGAAATCTTCTTTTAAAATTCTCTGCCTATGATGTTGGTCTGAGGCATAGGAACTAGTTTCCTATTTTGTTGTCCCTAATATAAATATATTGGTACTAATACCAGTTACTAATTCTTGAGTCATAGTTGGTAAAATGATTGGTGTGCTTCTTAAGTTATATGGATTCATAAGATATAGGTATTCTAGGGTGCTACTCTTTTTTAAGAGATATGCCTAGAATTCCAAATCTTGGCTATATTTATTCGTGGAGTATGGGATATAGCTTTATAGCCAGGATCAATGAAGTTGTTTTGAGATCCTGGTTTGATCTGTATAGTTTACTTATGGCTTTTGTATTCAAAATCCTCTATGATGGATTCACCCCACTTGGGTGAATACTGAGAAGTTAAATATGAAACAACACATGAATCTGTATTTAGATATGATAGAAAGATCATGTGAGGGTTTTATATAACTCGCCAAAATAGTTGGTTATTGTTGTGGTTGCTGGTTGATCAGGTGCCTTGATCTTGCTGTCTTGTGCTGCTGGCCTGATCTTGTTCTTCTCCTAATGCTGCTCCTGCTACTTCTAGCTCCTGGAAGCTTGGCCTTGTCCTTGCTATCCACCTGATCCACTCCCTCCTTATGTCACCATCTGGTGAGTACTGGGATGATCTGTTGTGTGGTTGGGCTGATGGTTTGCTTGGCTCTGCTAAGCTTGGTGTGTTCCTGGTTTGATGTTTGGAAAGTGAGAATAGGCTGTTGTGAGCTTTGCCACGGCTGGGCTCTTCCCTTTTGCTTGTGTAGCTGCTGGTGGTGTGTTGACACCACACACCATGCATTTAGGTGATTGTGCTGCTTGTGTGCCTGCTGCACTCTTGTGGATATGCTCAGGGAAAAGTTCTACCTTTTTATCTGGTTACCATTTATCTGCCTGGTGAAACTTGCCCCTCTTACTGATTGGAATCATTTGACTTGTGGCTTATTTATTATGAAAGATTTAATTCTTTCATATTGGTGAAACTTGCGCCTTAAGATTTACTTAATGATGTAAATGGAACAGTGCATCTCATTGTTCTCTACTGAGAGTAAAAATAACTTAACCTTTTATTTTTTCTTTTTGTTTGTTCTTTGTTTTGAAGGTACAAGATTTAAAGATTCAAGTTTAGAATAGGTTTACTTTTAGATAGAATAGTTCCTTTGTAATCTTTATTTTATTCTTTTGTAATCTTTATTTTATTCTTTTGTAATCTTTATTTTATTCTTTTGTAAGAAAAAATGTATTAGTTTAATAATAAATGTAATTTCCTATTTTTGTAATTTCACTCTTGTAAAGATTCTGTATTAACTTTATAAGTTACATTCCGTAACTTATTAATGAAATGAACATATGAAATAAATATTCATTTTTTTAATTATCAATCTTACATAGAGTTTCTGGTTACTATATATTGTTTCTTAATTATGTAATATTACTAAATCACAACTCTATTATTTTACAATGTAATTTCAAATCTTAAGTTTGAATTCAAATTCCTTTCCCCAAAACACACTAATCCATAAAGATCATGTCAAAGTCTATAACGATCATTCTCCAAGGCTATTCCTAAGCTTAGAGAGTGAAAGAAACTTTGATCACCTTAAGTTTTTATTTGGCGAAAATATTACCCACATTTTTACAGATGAATGCATGCAATTGCACAGATTCCTAAATCTACCCTTCGTTAGTTCCTAAATGCTGGGATGTCACAGACTCCCTCCCTTAAATTAAACTTCACCCCAAACTTTGTTGAAGTGTACATGAACAGTTTTGGATAGGCTTTTCTTAAATCATCTTCTTTCTCCCAGGTGGCTTCTCTCTCGGTATGATATTCCCACTGTACCTTGTAGTACTTGATTGCCCTGTTCCTCAACCTTTTCCAGTTTTCTTCCAAATTTTTACAGGTTTTTTCAAGATAGGTCAGGTCTGCTTGTAATTCTATCTCTTGATGTGTGATTGCATCATCAGGAACTTTAAGACATTTCTGGAGTTGTGATACATGGAAAACATTATGAACTTGAGCCAATATTGAGGGTAACTCTAAAGCATAAGCTATTGTCCTGTTCTGACTTAGTATTTTGAATGGCCCTATATATCTTGGACTCAATTTTCCTTTAACTCCGAACCTTTTAACTCCTTTCATTGGACTTACTTTCAGATATACCATGTCTCCCACTTCAGGATGCCATGATCTTCGACTTTGATCAGCATAACTTTTCTGCCTACTTTGAGCTATTTTCAATCTATCCTTGATTTTATCAATGATATCTTGTCTTTCCTTGATATAGTACGGTGCAAATTCTTTGCTACTTCCCGGATCATACCAACATATTGGTGATCTACATTTCCTTCCATACAAAACTTGGTATGGAGCTGCCTTCAGACTACTCTGATAGCTGTTATTGTAGGAAAATTCTGCCAACGGTAGATGATCTTCCCACGAACCTCCAAAATCTAATGCACAAGCCCTTAACATGTCTTCCAGTATTTGATTGGTTCTTTCCGTTTGACCCCATGTCTCTGGATGATAAGCTGTGCTAAAATCTAACTTTGAACCAAGTGCTTCATGTAATTGCTTCCAAAATACTGAAGTAAACACTGATCCCCGATCAGTTACAATCTTCTTGGGCACTCTGTGCTTACTTACTATTTCTTCGATGTAAACTTCCACTAACTTCTCGGAATTATCCTTCTGATTTACCGGAATGAAATGTGCACTTTTAGTGAGTCTATCAACAATTACCCATATCATATCCTTCCGTTTAGGTGTCATGGGCAATCCTGTGATGAAGTCCATACCAATTTCCTCCCATTTCCATTCAAGAATTTCCAAAGGTTGCAATGGTCCTGGTGGACTTTGATGTTCAGCCTTCACCCTTTGGAAAGTATGGCATTCTGACACATATTCAATGTCTCTTTTCATATTATTCCACCAGAATAATTCTTTCAGATCCATGTACATCTTAGTACTTCCTGGATGTATGGAATATGGTGTTTCATGTGCTTCTCGGAGTATTACTTCACGAATATATTAGTCATATCTGGAACACAAAGACGATCTTGAAACCATAAGGACTCATAATCTCCTAGGCGAAAAACTGATGTTTGCCCTTGAGATATCCTCTGAATTTCTTCAGCAATGAAAGGATCTTCTGCTTGATGTCTAAAAATTTCATGCTTAATATCACTATCCTGCTCTGCAACTACCTGCATAGTAGCTAATCCTCCAAAAGTTTTTGTTCTAATAAATTGAAGTTCTAATCTTTCCAAATCCATCTATAACTCTTTTGGTAGCTCCTGATTGCTAGGCTGAATATCTGCACTTTTAGGACTTAAAGCATCTGCTACAACATTGGCTTTTCCCGGGGTATAGTTGATTGTTAAATCATAATATTTGATTAGTTCCAACCAACGCTTTTGTCTCATATTCAATTCCTTTTGGGTAAAGAAATATTTGAGACTTTTCTGGTCAGTGTATAACTCACATCTGGCTCCATAAAGAAAATTCCTCCATCCTTTCAGAGCAAAGACTACTTCTGCTAACTCCAAATCATGAGTTGGATAATTGACTTCATGTGGTTTTAGTTGTATTGATACATAAGCAATCACTTTCCGATCTTGCATTAACACACAACCCAGACCTTCTTTAGATGCATTATAGTATACTGTAAAGTCTTTCCCTGTTTTTGGAACTGCTAGGATTGGAGCGGTAGTTAATCTGGTCTTTAACTCCTGAAAACTTGCTTCACACTTCTCATCCCAATTGAACGGTGTATTCTTCTTTAACAATTTGGTCATTGGTCCAGCTATTTTGGAGAAACCTTCAATGAATCTCCGATAATAACCAGACATCCCCAAGAAAGCTCAAATTTGTTTCACATTGGTTGGTGCAGTCCATTCTAGTACTGATTGAACTTTGGATGGATTTACAGCAATTCCATCTTTACTGATCACATGACCGAGGAATTCTACCTCATCTAACCAGAATTCACACTTACTGAACTTAGCATAAAGTTTATGTTCTCTTAGGGTTTGCAATGCTATTCTCAAATGATCTGCATGCTCTTCCTTATCCTTGGAATATATCATAATATCATCAATGAAGACTATGACAAACTTATCCAAATATGGCATGAAGATTTTGTTCATCAGGTTCATGAATATTGCTGGTGCATTGGTCAAACCAAATGGTACTACAAGATACTCATGGTGTCCATACCTTGAGACAAATGCGGTCTTTGAAACATCTTCTAGTTTGATTTTTATTTGATGGTATCCAGATCTTAGATCAATCTTAGAAAATACTCCATCTCCTTTCACTTGATCAAATAGATCTTGAATTCTTGGTAAAGGATACTTATTCTTTATGGTAACATTGTTCAAATTTCTGTAGTCCCCACACATCCTTCTTCCACCATCCCTTTTATCCACAGAGATCACCGGTGCTCCCCATGGGGATACACTTTCCTGAATGAATCCTTTTCTGGCTAACTCATCAATTTGCTCTTTAAGTTCTTTTAATTCTTTTGGTACCATATTGTATGGTGCTTGAGCTATTGGTGATGTACCTGGAATTAGATCAATAGTGAACTCTATTTCCCGATCTGGTGGCATTCCAGGTAGCTCTGTTAGAAAAACATCTTGAAACTCATTTATTACAGGAATATCTTCCAACTCAACCTCCTTCATTGAGTTCAACTAAAGATCCACCATAAGATGACTGTGCTTATCTGCTTGGTAAACTATCCTTGCTCCACTTGGAGTTTCGATTGAGACAGTTTTCTCCTCACAATTTATCTGAGCCCCATGTTCAGTCATCCAGTCCATCCCCAGCACTACTGCAATTTCCTTCAAAGGAATCACATAAAGGTCCGCAAAGTATGTATAACCACAGATCGAAATAACCTGATCTTGTTTAATGTGGCGTACAATCACATTTCCCCTGCCGCAACTATGGTCATAGGGTTTTCTAACGTTGCCCTTCTAATCCCGAATTTATCACAGAATTCTTCAGAAATGAATGAAGTAGTGCACCAGTATCAAATAGAACTTTGCCGGGATTGGTAAGGATATTGAGCATACCTATCCCTGCATGCTCTGAGTTATCCACCTCGTCTAGAGTTGCGCAATTCAGCTTCCCGGTAGGTCTGTTCCTCTTGACATTGTTGTTCTTGACATTATTTCCTCCTCTATTTGGCTGCCCATAGCCTCCACTAGCTTGTCTTCCATCTTTAACAGGCCAACCTCCTTGTGGTTTGCTTGGACAATTTGGATTTATGTGACCTCTCTGGCCACAAGCATGGCACACAATTACTGGTTTTTGGCAATCCCTGCTCATATGCCCTGGAAGTTTGCAATTGTGGCATATAATATTCTTTCCAGTTTGGATTTGCACTCCGGTTGGAATTTTTGTTGTTATATGGTCTATTCCTTGGCTTGAATTCCAGATTGGGCTTGGGTTTACTTGCATGTATCCTCTTAGTTTCCTTCTTAGCTCTCTTCCTTCTATCCTCTTGCACATTCTTATAGTCATCTTCAAATGTGATAGCTGCATCCAGCAACTGCTGATACATTTGCTTATTAGCCAACCTTAACCGCATCCTCACAATGGATTTAACCCTCGCAGGAAACGCTTCTTCCTCTTTTCTTCAGTATTAACTTATTCCTCAGCATAACGAGACAATTTGCTAAACTACCGTATATACTTCATGACACTAGTATATCCTTGCTGAAGCTCCTCAAATTCTCTCTGCTTCAACTCCATAACACTTTCTGCAACATGATATTCACAGAATCTCTGTTTGAACTCTTCCCAAGTATACTCCCTTCCTGGCTGTTGCATGGCTAACTGATTTTCCCACCATGATGCTACAGGCCCAGTCAGAAGATGAGTTGCGTACCTCAGTTTCTCCTCATCATTACAACCTACAGTCTTCAGCTTTCTTTCTGTATCTGCTAGCCAATCTTCTGCATCCATTGGTTCAGGGGCTAATTGTAGAGGTCCCAACCTTTAATAAGGTAGAGATCCCTGTGTTTACAATGCTAGTCCCTGGATCAATAGCTAGCATCCACGTTAAGATGTAATATCAAGAAACAAAGGTCATAATACAACTTTATAACCAGGAATAAAATAATTCATTACATATTACATAGCTCATTTGGCTATCTCATTACAATGCAGCAGAAATAACTATAGCATGGAGTCCTTCATCTCCAAAGTGCCACAGGCAATCATGTTGGTTGTAGACTTATAATCCTATTCAACACACTTCACTAACATCAAACAAACCTGCAACATAGTAAGTTGCAGCCACAAGGGTCAATACATTTGAATTGTATTGGCAAGTTTCACTACTATGTAGAAATAACTGGATCCTATCATTACATGCATATTTGGATAAGTAGGGTTTAGGCTCATTTGCAGAAAGCAATATAGTTTTGTCCTATCTTTTCAAAATAGTTTTGATCTTTTGAAAATCTTTCTGAACTCCTTGGAAAACTCCAAGTGCTTCAAACCCCTTGTTGTCACCATCAAGTTTTACTTTGAGAAATTGGAATGTCGAGATCTTCCATAGCTTCAGGCCTTAGTTGCTCAGAGTTGTCCATAACCGGGGACACGGCTAAGTACTTAGAATTTGATCTTCTGCAGAAGTTGTACACTTTACCCACATGACACAATCTCGTCTTGACGCCACCAGTGGCTGCTGGATAAGTACACACCAAATGGAGTACCGGCAGATCGAGAATGTGACAAAGTCTTTCCATAGAAGTCCTCCCAATACACAATGCTAGCTTGTCTACCAGGCATCAATGTAAGGATATATTTCCAATACACAATTCTAGTTAACCTGAAGATGCCAATGCAAAGGTCTTCCACTATGTAGTTGACTAAGCCAGAGCCCATTTAGCATGTGGCTATACACGGAAGCCACTGTACGAGAAACATGTTTAATATCTAAGTCCCTGGGTGGTTTTCTTCTAGTGCACATCCAAAAAGATAGCCATATAAACATGGTTCCCTTTGTTGCCACCTTGTCCAAAACTTAAGTATCCTCTTTCCACCCAGGAGGTTCATTGAGTACTTGTTTTATTATATAAAACATATATTTTCCAACACTTCATATAATCACATCATGTATCCCATCCCAAATATATAGCAGGGCTAAGCATACTACAACTACAATGATTTCACTAAGGGAGATGTAAGGATATCCTAATAGGATATAGCACAGCATAGAAATATAGTAGTACTATCATGCATGTTACAAAAATCCAGAAAAATATTGGAATTCAAATGCTTTTGATTTCGTTTGAAAATGATTCCAAAAAATCAAATTAGAAAAAGAAAAGAGTTTAGAAATCTGTACTGGGCCTGGCGCCACGTTTTCGGCCCAGCAAGCAAAGCAGCCCACCCGGGCCACCTCTCTCTGCCTTCCCTCACCGCGCCCGCGCACACCCCCCCTCGCTGACCACTGGGCCCTGCAGCCACGTCACCTCGTCATCCCCAAATCACGTCTGCGACCGGCGCTGCCGCGGCCGTTTCCTCCCCGACGCAAATGCGCTTAATTGGCGTTGATTTCTCGCGAGATTCTCGCCCCTGCTCCGCCTACATAACCCCCACCCCTCAGCGACCATTTCCCCTCACTCAGCGCCCCCTCTTTGCCACCAGGTTGCCCACACTCTTGCTTGCACCGCCGCAGTACCGAGCCACTCCGGCGTGCGATTCTGGTAAGCACCGTCCGCCCCTGTCTCTGATTCATACGAGCGTGATCAACGTGTCCTTGCGCATATTCTCATGCTTTACTTTTCCTCTGTATCGTCCTAGAGCGTCGTCATCGTCCACCTCTGGAAGCAACCAAAGCTCATCGCAACTCCGGCGACCCCTCCTGGTAGTTCCCGACCACCCCTTCCTCTCTTATGGATACTCACTTGTTCGCTAGGCTTGTGTGCATCTAACAGCGTCTCTGGTTTGTCTTAGCACGCACCAGAACCTTGCCCCCGACGATGCCAGAGCTTGCTCGACGACAGGCTCCACTCCGACGAGCAATAGCAGCCAAATCCGAGCGCCCCTGTTCCTCCCTCGACCACCTTGAGATTCACTGCAGTCCCGCGAACACGGTAACCACCTCCACTCCTCCCCGCACGATCTGAATCGCCAGCGACATCTCTGACAGAGCCGTGCCGCCGCTAGCGCCGCCCGTCTATGGTCGTTTGATCCATGGCCATAGGATCTAGATCCAGCGATTAGAAATAGACCTGTAGCGAAGCGGTACGAGCAGATCTGGGTCGTGCGTGTTAAGTTAGATCTAACGACCCGTGAGTGTGATCCGGTGCGAAACGGTATCAGCCAATCAGGGAGCGCCGCGTGGCTGGTTCTTTGTTTTAAAAACAGAATTTAGATCTAATTGTGTTTCAAACTTGCAAAATTCATAACTTTTGATCCACACGTTCAAATTTTGCAAATTTTATATCATTGGAATCAGGAGAGAAAATCCTATCTGTTTATGCAATGTGTTTAATGTTTTGCCTCTATAAAAATGGTTGTTTTTACAGAAACATTTGTAGGCTTAATTTGTGTATAGTAATTATTTGAAAAATGTTTTGTTGTTCAAATAAAGTTTATTTGGTATGTTTTGGACTTGTTTATGATTTAGTACTATATACATGTCTTGTTTGGTGTAGGAAATCATCACATGGCATTTTGCATGCATTCATATATTTTTGTTTGTATATATTTTGTATGTGATTTTGGTGCCATTATTTTATGTGTAGATTTTGGTGCAAATAGTGATTGTGATTGTGAATATTGTTGCTACTCCCCAAAATACCAAGGCAAGTGGTGCTTCATGATTTTATTCCTATATATTTCAACTATGCACTAGAAATATTTTGTATAGGACTTGCATGAATATTTTGATCTATATGCTATGCTTGGGAAATCCTAGTAGTTGTAGAATTGCTAGAAATTTCTCTAAGTTAAGATGCTTACCATTTCCATGCTTAGCCTAGCTAGTAGCAACCAAGGGTGGTTATATAATCATGCTATGTGAAAATATTTCTAAGTCTATGACTTGTGTTTTTACTTAATAAAACAACTAAGTGAATGAAACACCTTGGTGGAATGGAAAGAATGGTTTGTGTTGAGTGGTTACACAAGGACCATTTCTATGGTTTATCTTGTGTATCTCACTTGTGGAAAGCCACCCAGGAACAAAGGGATTTGAGATGCCATATGTTAAGAAGCTTCTAGTGCAGCCACATGGCAATATGGGCTCTGCCTGGATCACATAGGATGCAATAACTTAGCCATTTGGACAGTTGGTGGTAGTGGGATGATAGGTTGGAACGTGTCCATTTGGTCTAAGGGAAGGCTTCTGAAAGGTCCTGTCTTGGTGAAAACCAAGTCTTGTGGGGAAATTGCACAACCTCTGCAGATGGAAGAATCTAAGTACTTAGCCATGTCCCTGGTATTGGACAACTTGAGCATCAAGACATGGAAGCTATCAAGAATCTCCTCATCCCAATTTCTAAGTTAAAAACTTGTGGTTGAACAAGGGTGAAGGATCACCAATGTCTATTGGTGATTCCTTAGGAAAGTTTTGTCAAAGAAAAACTTAGTGTTTTCAACTAATAGGTAAAACCTATTTTGAGAAAAGCAAGCCTAAGCTACACTTAGCCAAATTCATGTAGTATCTAGATGCTAATATATACTAAGGTATCACTTGCCAATACTTTTCCAATGTATTGACCCACTATGGATGTAGCTTGTGATGTTGCAGGTTATTCTGATGATGATTAGGGGTTATGAGTCTACACTCAACATGCTTGCCTGTGGCACATGAAGATGAAGACTTATCTATCTTATTATATATTTGAACTCTTGTATTAGGCCTGTGGCCATGGAGTTTGTAAAAGACTATGTTTGTCTCTGGAATGATATGTAATAATGACCTTTGTTTCTGTGTACTTCATCTTAAACTGTGGATGCTAGCATTGATCCAGGAACTAGCATTGCAATCACAGGGATTCCTTACCTTTATAAAGGGAGGGATCTTACACTGATGCAAAAGGTAATGGACTTGCATTCCGGAAGTCAGAAAGACTCACTCCTCCACCTTCAGGTGCTATCTGATTCCCAGCTCGTCCCAACAGCTCTTCCATGAACTTGTTTTGGTTTTCTTGCATCACTTGCATATACTGCATAAAGTTCTGCTCCATTAACGGCCTCATTAGTGGGGTGGTAATGTTCCCTGATTTCCTGCATCTGCATCGGCGTTCTCCTTGGCCTCACGTTCCCTTCGCTGATGCTCAGATTCGGTTTCTACACCCATGTCCATGACCCCCTAGTCCTGCAACATAAAGCGAATACTCATAATTACATCATGCACATGTGTTCTGAGCTTGACTTTATGCACAGAACTAGTCACACAATGAAAATCCAAATAAAATTATGCATTTCACATATTATACATTACAAGCCTCATAAAAAAGTACAGAGTCACCATTCTTGTACCGTTTGGGTACAATAACGACTTAACAATACTTTCTTATTTATCTATCTACATCATTTCTCAGATTACAATACGCGATACACGATACTTCCTAATAAACCGCCTGCTTCTAGTATTCGCGACGCTCATTATACATGCCCGCAGTCCAACCATGATGACGTGACGTCCATCGCACAATTTGTGGAACAAATGACCTTCTAGAGGGAACATACTCAGTATCTGAAGTGTCAGAGCTTGAGTCATTACTCAACCTGAGCGCATTAACTCCCTCCAGCTCAGCTGAAAAGTCTTCAGAAACATATTCAACATTATCACCCACTTGCATCTCCTGAGCTTCATTCCTTGAGTCTTCAACAGAATACGCAGATCCTGCTGCTCCCCAGGTGCTCTGTTGGGCAAGATAGCTAAACACCGGATAATGTATATTCCCTGGGTTTTGAGAAGGTGTTGAGGACTCAAACACTCTCTCCTCAGGATCTTCTTCTTCATCCTGATTATCTATAAATATGGGATTTCTACTACTGTTACTAGGATTGTTTATTGTACCCATCCAACTGGATTGTCCAACATTTCTGTCAGACCCATCTATGGACATCTGATTTCCTTGAGATCCTTCAAATGATCCCATTCTCCAACCATCAGAATTCTCGATAGGAAGTTCTGAATCAGAACCTTCCTCTGAACCCTGTGGTATTTCATACCTCATATCTAAAGTAGGATCATATATACGTTTAGGACTCGGTGAATAAGGATATGGTGTAAACGATTCAAGATCTATAGGTATATCCTTAAAGATTGGTTTTATACTACTACTTGCTTCCTTCTCCAACTAGAATGCTAACTGCTTCCTCCTTTCCAGATCAGTTAGATTCTCTAACATGTCATTTTTATCTTCAAAAATAACTTGATGTGTCTTATAAAAAGATGCAACAAGTGTTCGGTATCTATCCATAAACTTGGAAGCTAACTTAGGATGCTTCTTAACCAAATTAAGATGATCCGGTATAGGCTCCGAGTCTATAGAATCATGAGGAATCATAGAAAATGTACTACCTTCTAACTCCTTGGCTTTATGCTCCCAGATATTAGCTATCGCCTCCACAACAGCAACATGATATGATGCTAAGTGACTCCTACCTTCACCTATAGGTAGATCGTGATATAATCCAATCTCCTCTAGGAGTTGGATACTCACACGATACTTGGATAACATCCGACCATCATAATAGGTTATAGTATTCACTGGAATTCTAGTTGGACAACTAAAAATCTTTAAGAGTTGACAAAGTTGGTCCGTGAATGATCCTTGGTAATCATCGAGAGTCTCCTCTTTTCTTACCAAAGTCTGTTTTGGAAACATTGGTGCCATAACTCTGTATGTCAAAAATATTTTTTATTAGTAACCAATAATATATTGCATCATAACAAAAAATTATCGCACTAAAACATATAACAGAATATTCTCATTCGAATACCCATTATATTTCTTTTAGAGAATTCTTTATCATTGCTACACACTCCTACAGGTAATACCCTTTATTAGGTTTCCAACCTAAGGTCAAAGCAATTTGCTCTGATACCAACTGCGGTGACCCAGCATACCACTGCATGTGTAGTACACTAGTCGTTGACATGACATCCACAGAACACCGTTCCGTAAATATCACATCCCTCAAAGTGGTACAACAGAAACACTGTGGGTCCATATTACAAACATACACACATTATTATTATTACAATACCAGAAGTTCAAGACTTCCAAAAGATTCGACTTACAAACCAAAATATAAGTGTTTTGGCGGAAGTTTCAAAGTGAAAACTTTAAATCCAAATTGAGATCAACAACTTATTGTTATATACTGTTCATGTTGCTCGACTCAATTGGATCCTAGAACTATGGTAATTATTCCGACTCTTGGTACTCTCCTCCATAGACGATATCGTAGTCCTCCCCTTCTACATATCCAGACATGTTGGGCTCTTCATAGAAGACCTCCTCTTGGCTCTCATCTGCATACATTGGAGTATCTTCGGGATCCTTAGAGTCTAAGCAAGGGATCAAAGGAAAGGGTGAGTAACAGCGTTACCCAGCAGGTTCATTATATGCAAGGTGGGAAGTTTGATGCTCTATCTACCACCTTGGACGATAAGTCCTTGGTACAATGCAGTTTTTGTAAATCTTTCTTCAAAGGTTGATTTTATTATGAAAATCTATGACCATCAGCCTTCACAGGTTGACCAGAACTTTCATGGAGTTCCTTTCCTGCCGCGTTCATAGATCCTTCCCGGAATAGGGAGTGACAAGTTACAGTTCTTACACTCTGCAAAGGTGTGTTACTTTACCCATGAGAGATCAACTTCCTTGTTGCACAATTAGGCGTACTTTCCCGTCCACAATTCCATGATGTGGGGCCCAGTAGTTGGTCCAAGCCAATCACTGCCCTGTCCATGACCCCATATGTCTGCATAATCCTTCGGGGCTGGCTCACCTCCGTTAAGCCCCCTTTCAGCAGGCTAAAACCCTAATGAGTTCCCGAAGACTCTATGACCTGGTGATGTCCTAGCAAGTGCCATATTAAATGGACTATACCACTAAACACCATTCATAGATAATCTAGACACCAAAAGTGTGGGGCGTAAGGGTGCCCACCCATATGTTGGATCCGCACAAGGAATCACAACGTCACGTTAAGGTCGTCTTGCCTCCATACGAGAGTAAAGGGTACAACTGACTTCTCCGTCCCATTCCAAATCTCATGGTTAACGCGTTATATACGGTGCTAGAATCACTGATGTCATGGGTTTTTAAGTTCCTAGTTAATCCTCATTGTTGAAAATAGAATCCTAGGTTCTATTTCCTATTATATCATCACTTAGGATGATATCTATAATTTATTCATTTGAGAAAATAATATTTTCTTTTCCCGGAAACATAGATGATAACACACAATTTAGAAATACTTTGATAAAGACTCTTCAAAGGACATGAGCAAGTGATGAACTTGCCTTGTGATTGCAAGGTAGTGAAGTCGGATGCTTGCACTCGACCGTGAGCTTCTATGTCTACAAAACATCATTATTGCCTGGTAAGGACAATATTTAAAGAGGCAAAAATGATTATGCAAAGTAATGTAATGCATTATTTATTTTCTGTGTTCTACCCATTATTTTAGTTACAAAAATTCCTTTAAGTAGCAAAGGATTTATAAATATTAATTATTAATATTTATTGAATATTGTATTTTTATTTTATTTTATTTTTATTTATTTAATAATTCTTTTAAGGATTAACATTTAAACAAAAGAATTTATTTTTATGATAATAAACATTTATTTAGTATTTTTCTAAAATACTAAAATATTAATATATAATAAAAGTGATTTTTATTTATTTTTATCTTCTTTCTTTAATTTTATAAAATTCCATAAGGAATACAAATATTATAAAACTCCTGATTAAAAATTATATACATAAAAATTTATTTTTTAATTTATTTAGATATATTGGATTATTATGATTCCAAAAATATTTTATTTATAATTTTTAGATTTTTATTTTATTTTCTAGAATTTATTTAAATTTAGGGGTATTTTGGTCTTTTCTTAATTATTAAAAGCTTATCAGGTTTTGGGCCAACCCTTTGGACTATTTGGGCCAATCTTGGCCCAATTAGCCTTGTCAAAATATCATCCCGAAGTGGTACTGGCCCTATCAGCCTAGTACACTTCCTCCTCTCTCTCTCTCTCTCTCTCTCATTCTCACCTCTTCTTGTTCCTCGACCCCGTGGTCGCCGACACCACCGCCGAGCGATTCACGCTGCTGTGGTTCTCTCTGGCCACCGTCATGGTGCATGGCGTGGTTGTTGACCCCGCTCCTTCATCTAGTCCATTTCGATTTGAACTTGGGGCTCTCCTGCGGCTAGGCCGGCTCCGTCCCGAACCCTAGGGTTTAGGGTGGTGCTGGTGATGCCACCACCGCTGCGCCAGTGGTGCTGTGGTGTGCTCCTATGTTGTTGTGGTGGTGCTGCTCGCCCTCAAGCGCTGCTGTGGTCGCTGCCTCGGCTCGGTGCGGGTTACAACACGCCTTGGGTGCTCCCCATGCCGACGTGTGCTCGTCGGCCCCTCTAATTACTCTTCTAAACTATAGCTAGAACCTCCAGTAAGTTTGTTCTCTCTTCCCTCTCATGCTCTCTGTACTCCGCCTCCCTATCATGTGTGCTTCTAGTGGCTATCCCTGATTAGGGTTCATGTCTCTGTTGTGGTTATATATGATGAATTGGAACTAGTAGTGATGATCTTTTAGGATGGTGATTATGTTGTTCACTGTCAACAGTTACTTTTTATGATGCTAGTGGCTTTATTAGTCTGATTCCAATTGATAATTGGATATGGTTTAGTTGATATTGGTACTACGGGACTATTACTTATGGATTCTTTTGCTTTGGGAATTTTCTACTGTCAAGATGTTAGTACTGACAGTAGTTCTGTCAGTGATTATTCATTGTATCTATAAATGTTGGCTTGTATGGTTATATATAGACTGAGATTAATCATTATATTCTAGTGATGCTCTGAAGATGTATAGATAAGCTTGATGATGATTCCTGGTGTTTGATTCTAGGAAAATGATATTTAATAGCTTGCCATTTTATTTGTGAAAGCTAAGTAATGGTTTTGCTTGGCTTTTAGAACTTGTTCTTGTGACACCATCTTAGAATGGCACACAAGTTGTTGGGTTCTACTACTGAGCTTAATTCTGACAGTGCTTGAAATTGGGTAAATGCCAAAGATAAGTTGAAATCTTATTTTAAACTTCTCTTCCTATGATGTTGGTCTGAGGCTTAGGAACTAGTTTCCTATTTTGTTGTCCCTAATAGAAATGTTTTGGTACTAATACCAGTTACTAATTCTTGAGTCATAGTTAGTAAAATGATTGGTGTGCTTCTTAAGTAATATGGATTCATAAGATCTAGGGATTCTAGGGTGCTACTCTTTTTAAGAGATATGCCTAGAATTCCAAATCTTGTCTATATTTATTCTTGGAGTATGGGATATAGATTTATAGCCAGGATCAATGAAGTTGTTCTGAGATCCTGGTTTGATCTGTATAGTTTACTTATGGCTTTTGTATTCAAAATCCTCTATGATGGATTCACCCCACTTGGGTGAATACTGAGAAGTTAAATATGAAACAACACATGAATCTCTATTTAGATATGATAGACATATCATGTGAGGGTTTTATATAACTCACCACAACAGTTGGTTATTGTTGTGGTTGCTGGTTGATCAGGTGACTTGATCTTGTTGTCTTGTGTTGCTGGCCTGATCTTGTTCTTCTCCTAATGCTGCTCCTGCTACTTCTAGCTCCAGGAAACTTGGCCTTGTCCTTGCTATCCACCTGATCCACCCCCTCCTTATTTCACCATCTGGTGAGTACTGGGATGATCTGTTGTGTGGTTGGGCTGATGGTTTGCTTGGCTCTGCTAAGCTTGGTGTGTTCCTGGTTTGATGTTTGGAAAGTGAGAATGAGCTGCTGTGAGCTTTGCCACGGCTGGGCTCTTCCCTTTTGCTTGTGTAGATGCTGCTGGTGTGTTGACACCACACACCATGCATTTAGGTGATTGTGCTGCTTGGGTGCCTGCTGCACTCTTGTGGATATGCTTAGGGAAAAGTTCTACCTTTTTATCTGGTTACCATTTATCTGCCTGGTGAAACTTGCCCCTCTTACTGATTGGAATCATTTGACTTGTGGCTTATTTATTATGAAAGATTTAATTCTTTCATATTGGTGAAACTTGCCCCTTAAGATTTACTCAATGATGTAAAATGGAACAGTGCATCTCACTGTTCTCTATTGAGAGTAAAAATAACTTAAACTTTTCTTTTTTTCTTTTTGTTTGTTCTTTGTTTTGCAGGTACAAGATTTAAAGATTCAAGTTTAGAATAGGTTTACTTTTAGATAGAATAGTTCCTTTGTAATTTTTATTTTATTCTTTTGTAATATTTATTTTATTCTTTTGTAATCTTTATTTTATTCTTTTGTAAGAAAAAATGTATTAGTTTAATAATAAATGTAATTTCCTCTTTTTGTAATTTCACTCTTGTAAAGATTCTGTATTAACTTTATAAGTTACATTCTGTAACTTATTAATGAAATGAATATATGAAATAAATATTCATTTGTTTAATTATCAATCTTACATAGAGTTTATGGTTACTATATATTGTTTCTTAATTATGTAATATTACTAAATCACAACTCTATTATTTTACAATGTAATTTCAAATCTTAAGTTTGAATTCAAATTCCTTTCCCCAAAACACACTAATCCATAAAGATCATGTCAAAGTTTATAACGATAATTCTCCAAGGCTATTCCTAAGCTTAGAGAGTGAAAGAAACTTTGTTCACCTTAAATTTTTATTTGACGAAAATTTTACCCACATTTTTACAGATGAATGCATGCAATTGCATAGATTCCTAAATCTATCCTTCGTTGGTTCCTAAATGCTGGGATGTTACACTTACTTACTTATATGGTACTTAGTTTAGTGTAATCGCTGCTGTCTCCAAACAAAAGCCCTAGAATGATAAAGGTAGTTCCATCTTACTCATCATCGACTATACACACACATGGAGAAAAATGGGATTAATACGACTATAAAAATGAGCACGAAAATGTCCTAACAAAGACTAAGCTCGGTTGTCGTGCCAATGCAAGAAGATACGATGGCTCATTTGCAAAGAGGAAAAACAAGCAATGGATTTGTTCACTTTCCTTGGGCACTCTCCTGTCTCTCTTGCTTACAAGCTTGAGACTCTCTTGTGCTATGAGAGACTATTTTTCTTTTCCTTTTGTATCTTTGTCTTTCTTTTTGCTTTTTTTTTTTGCTCTCCCTTGATGCTACCAAGTCACTCTTGATATTGCTTTTGCACTCTCACTATCCAGGTACAAATGCAAAATGTTCAAGCAAAACACAAGATGAGACACTCTTGTGGGATAGGTACACACAAAGGAAGAGATAGGGGTCAACAAGGTGACACAAGTTATACCTTCGTTGTTGATGATGAACTTGTGGTCGGTGGTGCGAGATGATGTTCGGTTGCCGTGGTGTAGTTGACAACACGCACATGGAACACAAAAAAGAGGAAGATTAGCCAATGCGAAATAAGAGGCAAAAGTCAAAATCTGGCGTCAGAGCCGGAGATTATAGTGTGGTAGGACGGAAACTCCTGTGTGGGCCGGAGACTCCGGTGTGGCAGACCGAAAACTCCAGTGTGAGGGAACAACTCGAACTGCTCGTGTTCTTGAGCAGAAATCCATGCCTTGGGTCCTCAAATCCACGAAAAATTAGCCAAAATTGGGCTAGGAAATGCAGGCAAAAGCTGTACCAACACCTTAGACAAGATTTGGTTGGATCAAAAACACAAATAACACTCCAAAATGAGAGATCTATCCAAAGGCAAATTGGGGCTCTTTTTTGGGGAATTTTTGAATTTATATATGGTGGATAAGAGAAAAATTTATGGGGGAATTCGTGATCAACCTTGCTCTTGATACCAATATGTTAGGGGTGACCCCTTAGGGTTACCTGATCTTTCACAAATCCCCATGGAAATCGAGATGGAGGCAAGTGGGAGGATGAAATCCAGGGACTCACATGCGAAGAACTCGATGAACACACGCAAACACACGAAGACACGGTACACGATACACACCAATAGCTCACGCTGGCGGCAACCGGTCTGGCACAATCCCTAGGATCGGTGACGGGAAAGACACTCTCCCACTACCAACATCGGGGGTGAGAGGCTTGATGAGATCTTGACTACTTGGAGACGAGACACCGACTCCAAGGACTTGTACAACCTGAACGCACTAGGCAAAATTCAAGAGGTTGGGGGATAATTGGTGCTCCTTGTCAAGGAGCATGAGACTAGCAATAGATAGATCCTATAGGGTTTATTATATTACAATTAAGTCTAGGGTTTACAATAGAGGGGTGGGGCTATTTATAGGCTAGCCACTTAAATAGGGGTAGTTTAGGGATAAAATAGGAAGTTGGTGTGAATCTGGCGGTTATAAGGGCCAGGCCCAAAAGGCCTTTGCATGCCTGCTGACGCGTAAGCCGGAGACTCCGGTGGGGCGCGCCTGAGACTCCGGTCCAGACAGAAGATTCTGGTCTATCTCCGGTCCATCTCCGGAGGGGGTCACAGACTGTCCCAGGCCTCAGCCCAGGGGCGGGTCCAGAGGCCAGCCGAAGATTCCGGTGTGTCGGTCCGGAGACTCCGGTCCTCCAGACCAAAGATTCCGTTGTGTTGAGCTTCAACAGCTGCTTATCCTTTTCATTCTCCTTGTTCTTATTTCATGGGGGCTTGGTGATGCATTGGGGCTTCATAGCTAAGGATGCATAGCGTAGCTGCATGAAGTAGCAAGCCATCCAAAGGTGTATCGAAATCACACGAGTAAAGGAGTGAGTTAACCTTAGCTTATAGGAGTTTGGCTCGGGTGCGAGTCATTGGTACGCTTGGGGGACTTGGCGGTGTAGATATAGGGGCGTCTGTAGGACGGACTGCATCATCACTATGTCTGACAAGGTTCGGTTCCGTCTTTCTGACACACCATTTCTTTGAGGTGTTCCCGGTGGAGTGAGCTATGAAACTATTCCACACTCTTGAGATGGTCATCAAACTCATGTCTCATATATTCGCCTCCACGATTTGATCATAGAAACTGAATATTCTTGTTGAGTTGGTTTTGCACTTTACACTGAAATTCTATGAACTTTTTAAAGGTTTTCGACTTAGATTTCATCAGGTATACATAGCTAAATCTACTGAAATCATCCATGAATGTGACAAAATACTCATAACCACCTCTAACTGTCGTGCTCATTGGATCGCATACATCGCTATGTACTAGTTCCAGCAAGTCGGACGCCCTCTTGCAACTCTTTGCAAAAGGTGTCTTAGTCATCTTACCCAGCAAACATGATTCACATGTATCGAATGGCTCCAAGCTGGACAAATCCTGGCGTCCGTCACCATGGAGCTTCTGCATGTGTTTCCAACTGATATGACCAAGGCGATAGTGCCATGGATAAGTAGAATTAAGATCATTCAGCTTCAACCTTTTAGCATTCAATTTATAGACTAATTTACATTCAAGATCAAGCACAAAAAGTCTGGCTTGGACAGGTACATAGCCATGAAGAATATTATTCAAATAGAAGGAACAACCATGATTCTTAATATTCGATTCATAACTCTGCTCCATCAAACATGAGATGGGAATGATGTTTCAGCTTAGTATAGAAACATAATAACACTTATTTAGTTATAGTACAAATTCTGAAGGTAACTAGAATTGCATCGTTCTTACGGCTAATGTAGCAACTCTTGCTTCGTTTTCGACTCTAATTTCAATCTCCCTTCTTGTCACGCTTCTATGTTTTACCGGTCCCTTCATTGAGTTGCACACATAAACATTCGATCCGGTATTGCGTTACCAGGTAGTGCTTGGACAGTCGATAAGATAAATGTCTATAACATTTTCAAGTGTACTTGAGTCGGAAGTCATACTTTCACTCCTGACTTTATCCGTCTTGTATTTGCCGCGATTCCTCTTCTAGTGTCTCTTTCTTTTACAGTAAAAACATATTAAACCAAAGAGATATACGAGTAGGTAAACTTGTGATCAAGGAAAAAAAAGAGAAGACAGAGCAACGATCGAGATGCTGCATGGACCGACACACCCAAGATACTCGCTTCGGCCATTTTAGAGCGCCATGTAGAGGCAATGCTATATGCCGCGCATTAGCAGCACCTTCTCTTGAAGGTCGTGGCTATTAGGCCGGCCAATGAGACGTTTTCTTTATTTCTTTATTTTTACTTTTCTTTTTTTTTCGTATTTTATTTTAAACTTTGAATAATAATTTTATAATGATGATATAAAAATAGTGAACATTGCGAATATTCATAAAGATTTTTTAAAAAATTAAGAATTATTTGTTAAAAAGCGATGAACAAAATTTCAAAAGATATGAACAAATATCCAAGAACCATAAACAATTTCTAAAAATCATGTACTTCTTTGAAAATCATGAACCAAAATTCAAAAAATCATGAACCAAATCCAAAAAGCATGATCAGAATTTTCAAAAATCATAAACCAATTTCAAAAACTATGAAACAAAAATAAAAAAGCGTAATTTCTTTCAAAACAAGTAAAATTTTCTAAAAATAATAAACTTTTTTAATAAATGTAAACAAAAAAGAATAGAACGAAAAAACCGATCTGCGCCGGCCCAACAGGAGGGCGGCATATAGCATTGTTGTCGGTACAGGGACCCTCCTGTCGGTTGTGTTCGCACGTAAAGCATACACAAGCACACGGACACGGTCGTCTGGCTTAAGCCCAATAGGCAGGCCACTTCTGTAATCCCAAGCCCATCAAAATTTAGTGCCACACGGATTCAAGAAAAACCATTAACCTGGCGGGCCCACCCGGGGGCTGCAGCGTCCCATTCCCCAAGCAAACTGGCAGCTTTGCTTTCGTTCCCGTCACGAAACCTCTCCTCGCCCACCGCTCTCCTCTTTGCGTTGCGACAATCCTCCGAGATCTCCTCCTCCTCCTCCCCCGGCCGCTATAAATACCTCGCCGACCTCGCCCCACCCAGTCACCCACCACACCAAGGCGATCTGGTCCTCTCTGCACTCAGGCCACGATGGGGCGCGCCGACTCCAACTCCGGCGTGCTCTCCGCGCGCGCGTTCTCCATCCAGAGCTGCGTCGGGATGCTCCATCAGAACAAGCGCGTCGCTCGCGAGGAAGGCCTCAAGGACCTCGTCGCGGCGCTCGAGGGCTTCGCGTGCGTCGACGACCACCGCTACGAGCAGGCCCTGGACCGCTGCTTCTACTTCCTCCAGAACGGATCCGCCAAGGAGAAGGGGCGCAAGGACGCCTACCGCGCCATCGGCCTCTACGCGCTCACAGTCGGCCGCAAGGCCGAGCAGACCCTCCTCGACAGGCTCTTCCACCTCGGCCGCCTCGCCACGATGGTCCCGTCCTCGCCCTCCGACGCGGAGAGAGCGGTCGCCGCCATCGACTGCGTCGCCGCCGCCACCATCGCCACCGCGAAGCAGCCGTGGGAGGCCGAGCGGACCCTCAAGGCCATCTGGGAAGTGATCCAACAGACCGCGACAGCCGCCATCCCGCAGGTCCTGGCCGCCGCCGTGTCCGCGTGGACGGTCGTCCTCCCCGCCGCGCGCTACATCGAGGATGACATGACCCCGTTCGTCCTCATCGCCAAGCTCCTCAGGGCCGACGACGACGAAAAATGCTTGATGGCGGGTGGCGAGGCGCTCACCGTGTGCATCGAGCTCGACATCCTGCCTCGTCAGCCCAAGTATTACTGGTACAATTACTACTACAGCAAGACCAAGCCACCGGAACCAGAACCCGACGAGAGGCCGGCACTCGAGAGGAGGGTGTCTGAGCTCGCCTTCGGGGTGAACGCACGCAAGAAGAAGGCGCACGCCGGGGAGATCGGCCTGTTCCAGCAGATCGACGACTTCCTCAAGAAGAACGAACAGCAGCTCGACGGCTCGCTCACGAAGAACAAACAGGGGCCGCGGGAATCAGTTATCCATGGTGGGTGCGTCGTCAAGGTCTCCAGGTGGGCGAAGCTCGTCCAGCTCAACTTCCTCAGGTACTACATCGGCGCCGAGGGCTTCTACACTCACTTCCGCCTCAACCTGCCACTCTTCCGGGACTCCCTCGGGCTCACCTGGGCTCCCGGTGGCCGCGCCGAGAAAGAGGACCTGCCGGCCCATGAGGAGAAGCAGCTCAGGAAACACAGAGATAGGCACAGCAAGGCCGTGAAGAGGGATCTACAGGACAAGATGCAACAGTATGCTTAAACGCCCAACTCGATCTGGATTTCCCTGTTTCTTCAGCTTTACTCGATTAGGTACTCTAGTCTATTTGTTGATATGGATCTGCTGTTGGATTATCTCTCTAGCAGGACGCATGTTTTGGTTTAATTCGCATGAAATTTCTCAACAATTTGAGCGGTGCACCGAGTTACTAGAGCCTAGCTAGAGGCGGGGTGGGATGCCTTTGTGGGTGAATTTTCAAGAACATTCATACTATTGCTCAATGTATGTATGCTTGGGAGGAAAAGGAAGCGCTTACATGATAGTTTGCTGTTGTTCATGTACTTTTTCTTGCTAGATTTCATTAAGAGTGCTTGAATATGTGGAGCCCCTATTGTTTTGTTGTCAAGTGGTGAATATCAACTCTCCTTTTGTTTTTAAGAAAATGTCCTAAATATCAAGAAAAAACGTGTTCAGTACTTGAGGCGAAATTGATTTTGTATATTTACATGACCATACTTATCCTAAATCCATGGTTTCCAATCTTAAAACATGTGTACTCGTTTCTTCTATAAGCCACTGAAATGATTTTGGGTTCAGAACTGACCCCCTCTTTTGACCCTCCGGAAGAAATTGTCTCAGTTATCCTTTCAGATTTAGTACTGTTATTATTGCATAGCATATTTAGCAGGATATAGTAAAGATCTTAACCACTAGTGTCAGATGTAGCCAAACACACCTGCACGCACACGTTGCATCCCCTACCAACATCAGTGATCTCATGAAATCCTTTGATTAAAAGTGCTTCAATATGTCCTTTTGTTTTTGTGAAATGGTAAAAACTAAACTCTCCTTTTGTTTTAGATAAAAACCATAAATAGTATTTTAGACGGATTTCATTTTGTATATTTACATGATCTAGTTAAGTATAGCACTAAGTACTGAATCCATGGTTTTCTATATACTGAATTTTAGATGTGTTCTCAATTCTCCTATAAGCCGCTGAAGTAATTTTGGCTTCAGAACTGACGATCGACCCTCTGTTTGGCCTCTGCAAGAAATAGTTCAGGTAATTCAGTGCTGTTATTCGAAACCATATTATTTAGCAAACAGCCAAACACACCTGCACACACACACAAGCTCACAATTTCCCTTGTACGATGTTGGATCATTACCATCATCAATGATCTCATGGAGTCCTTTGATTAAACTAGTGCCTATGTACTGTTACTGCCAAGCACATCATATTGCTTTGCTGCTGAACCGCCATACGCAGAAGAATATAATGTCTGTTGAAGAAAATGTGAAGGCAGAGCTTGTTTGGTTGGAACAAAAAGGCCCAGCCCATGACATGAACCGACGTACACAGCTACGTGTTCAAACAGACCCGACTGATGGACAAGAACACCGAAGAAGGCACGCGTGACGGGTTCCAATAGAAAAGGTTCCGGAAAGTGTGCCGTCTGCTGTTTGATGCAAGGAAAAGGATACACCTCTCCCGGGGGTCGTCCCCCGCCTCCCTCACACGACACGCGTCCCACGCATGGCTGGAGCATAGAGAAACGACGCACCAACGGCCCCACCTTATCTTTTCCGGGGATAAATCCCTGTCTCCTTTTCTCCTCACAAGTTCTTTCTTCAATAAGTACCTTTCTCCTGCGCGATGCCTACCTACCAGACCAATACCCAAGCTCTGCGTTGTGCCACCAGCAGGCTGGCACCACCCTGCCCTTCCACCACGCCGGCGCCAGCCACCATCTCCTTTCCCCCACGCACGCGGTGTTGCTACAGGAGGGGGCCTAACTTGCTACTGACGCTGGCCTCGTTGCTACATGGCGCCGGCGGCGTTGCTACAGACGTCGGCCGGGCTTGCTACATGGCTCCGGTGGAGTTGCTACAGGCGGCGGCCTGGCTTGCTACATGATGCCGGCGGCGTTGCTACAGGGAGGCGGACGGGCTTGCTACATGGCGCCGGCGGCGTTGCCATGGCGAGCGGTTATTTTTGCTACATGGCGTCGGCGGCGTTTCCATGGCGAGCGGTTGTTTTTGCTACAAGCAGTGGATGGAGTTGATACGAGCCGTGGCGGTGCCGCCTTGGCAAAGCTGGGAGACCATCTTCTCCAACTGCAAATGCGCGCAGAGGCCATGAGGCAACTACAGGGAAGGGAGAGAGAGAGAGATGGGATGAGGGAAGCAGAGGCAGATGCCATGGGGTAGGTAGTTGCAGGGAGGGAGAGAGATAGGGACGAGGAAGACGTGCGTTGACCAAGCAAGTTCGATCGGACGGAGCATGACGAATCTATCGTACGGCTCCGAACCCGAGGGATTGGGGGATCAAATCCCCCGAGGGACGCCTAGCACTGTCCTTGATGCAAAGGTAGAAACAGATACTGTAAAAGGTGCCCGCAACATTCAACCGGATTTAAGGGTTATGGGATAGGACTGGGAGTTAACAGAAACTCAGAGCATCGCTGATCCACACGGACCATAGTGTCCTGGCGTCGGTGGAGGAATGGAAATCTGTCCACAGCAACTCTAACTCACATTTTGCAACACCAAACAAAAAAATGCCAAATGCAGCATTTTTGTTCTGAAAAATCGCTCTAGCAAGTGGCGCATTGCTGGTTGCTGCAGCATTTCTTTTTTGCCACAAGACTCATTTGCGTTGCATATTTATCACACCTCGAACGCTGCCGCATGTATCCACCAATGCGCGCGCAGCACAACGGCCACGCTGAAATTTCCATTTTCCCTCCTAACGCTGCCATCTACCGTCGTCGCCGCTAGCGGCCGGTTGATTCCGCCGCCATCGAGCTCGCTGTCTACCGGAAAACCACCGCCCGATAGCTCCTCGACTCCGCCGCAACAACACGCTTTCGCCGGCCATCTGATTTGCGTCGGTCACCGATCTAGCAAGTGGCCGCCGTTTCCTCCTTCGTTGCGTCGGTCACCGATCTGTCGATTCGCGGCCTCCAACGCCTCTCCGACGCCGCTCCAGTCGCCTACCCGCAGAAAGGAGTGCGGTGGAGTCTTCGTCATCGCCAATCCATCGAGGGAGTACCGATGACCGCACGTTCGACCGTCGCGTCGCATCGGTACGAGTTATCCATTTTCTTTCCTCTTCCGATTTAGTTTCTAATTTGACGAACACAAACTATAGGTGGTCGTAGATGGACGAGGACGAAGGTATTGCCATCATAATTCATAACATGATCATTCAAGACGAGCATGGACAAGATATGGACTATGATCACTATGAGTTGCTAGGGCGTCCGGTGCGGCCTACAAGGAATCTACACCGCATTGCAGATTTCTTGCAGTCTTACCATGACATTAGAGACTCCGATATGCATGACGAGCTTTAGAAAGACCTCGTCGAGGAGTGGTGGAGGTAGAATTGACGAGGTTTGATTTCGTCAATGCCCATTGTTATGGACTTGGGTTTTAGAGAAGATGGGAATGCTAGAAGTCACGGAACGGTTAACAAACAAGCACCACAGGGACACGAGATTTACCAAGGTCTAGGCCCCCGGAGGGAAAACCCTATTCCTGCTTGTCTGCTCTTGATTACGATAGAACCGAAGGTTACAGGGGTGCGCAGATGCAATCTGGCGTGAGGTGCGTATGCGGTGAGTTGAGATATCCTTCTCGCCGTACCCTCCTGTCCTTTATATATATAGGCAGGTCCCGGGTTAGGTCGAGTCGGTTACAAATTAGGGTTGACACCCTTTGAAATTCTATCTAATCTAGACTTGTCCTCCAAGGAGTCGAAAACACCATGGGCTTGGACCACCCGAAGTCTTCATGAACCGTGTATCCTGACGTGGGCCTTTATTGGACTGGACCAAGTATACCAATGTCATGTACCCGTGGGATACATCCATGACAGGAATGGCAGCCAAAAAACTAGATTGTGTTTTTTGTTCATGTTGTTGTTTGAGTAACACTTCTTGTTGTTAATTTGACACATATTTATTTGATACCATTCTTTGTTTTAGTACAAATTTTATATGCAAATATAAGGTTGCGGCAAAGCCAAAAATACGGCAGCTGCTGGACCAACGCGCGCTGCATCTGCGGCAACTGGTAAAGCGACTACTGTTGTGGTGCCGCAAATCAGGCGAGCAGCTGCTGCAAATCACGTTTTTTGGTGTTGCATTTTGCAACACCTGTTAGAGTTGCTCTCACCACGTTTGAAGATCCCGACTCCAAAAGAGCACTGTCACCCACCGGAGGAGAACTGGGTAAAGGTCAACATTGATGACGCATTTCATTTTGTATCGAGGACGGGAGGGGGCGGTGTCGTGCTACGAGACCATAATGGTGCCTTCATGCATGGAGCGTGTCGTTTTTCCCCTACCTCGTTGATGCTGAATCGGAAGAACTGCAAGCATGCACACTGGGTCTCTCGGTGGCGCTGGACAAAGATGTTAGGAGAGTGGTACTAGAGACAGGGACGAGCAGGATCGATCTTTTCACGGTCCGTTGGTCGAAGAGATCAGGTCCCTTCTTTGAAACTTTGATGGCTTCTTGGTTCGGTCGGTGCGACGATCGGCGAATGGCTCGACAAATATGCTCGCTAAATTTGGATGCGATAATAAATCTTGTAATGTGTGGTGTAGTGTTGTATCAGATTGTGCCAGGAACCAGTTGGACTTGGACCTTTGTGTGGGTAATATAAATCACAGGAAGTTTATCTAGAAAAATGAAACTGTAAATGGTATTATACGTATTTTTTTCACGAGGCCTGTGAATGGACTGGCTCGTCCCTTACTTCTACCAGCCATAGCAGCATACACGGGTCCAAATCTATACTTCTCCCCCACGGTGAATCCAAGCACGGCAGTGCCGCCGCCTTCCGTTCCGAGCTTCGACGAGCAATTGCGGGACATACGCCCACAAATCAGAGTCGCCGACCGTCCATGTCATCGTTGTGCATACGATGTGGCCAGGGGATGGCCGTGGCGATGGGGGGAGTGGGCGCGGAGGAGGCGGAGGTGGCGGAAGGCGCCCGTGCGACGACGAGCTCCACAAGAAGTTGGTTCGCTTTGTCAGCGAAGAAGCGGACAACACGGCGGTGGACCAACTGGCATCTAAGGCCGACGCCATCGCTCTGCCCGTACGTGGAGGATCTCCCCGACAAAGCTCCGATGTCACCGCCTTCGGCTCCTCCGTCGCCGGAGCACATCCCCGCCATCCGGAGGTACACGCACATCGGGAAATCGTCGCTGAGCGCTCCTCGACACTTCTTCCCCACCATTTTGCCGGAGGACTGGGCGCGCGACGATGACGAGGAGCGCGCCGCCCGCGAGTTGGAGGAGGATCGCTAGGAGGTGCTCCAAGCCATCGCAAATCGTGGTTTCAGTGTCCTGTAAACCGGATTTGCAGTTCGCCACTTTATAGTGTCTGTTAGTGATGCTCTTAGTAAACATAATTGAATTCAAAATTCGTTTGAATTATCACCCGCGATAGAACAACGAGATTCCTGGTAATTTTCGTGTAACTATTAATTCTAGCGATGTTTAGCTAAAAAAAATTGCTAAGAGAAACAGTGGCGGACGCAGGAATGAATTGGAGTGTGGGTACACGCCAATTTTTTGTTTGCACTGACTCGTGTGAAATACAAAATCTGCTTAAAAAGTAACGTAAATAGCACAATAAAATCTCATAATATTATAGTTCTATAATATGTTCCAATTTTCAGGTCATAAATATATTTTTATTTTATGAGTTATGGTACACCATGGACAAGTAAACAGTAAAATTAAACAATTAAAAAAATTATGCTTTTTAGCTACTGGATCTCTTTAAGTACAACTTATTCCTAGATTTTCTTTTACAATAACCCATTGCACACGGAATCTGTCTAAAAAAGTGTTATATTGTATTCATTGTCAGGGGATTACAGAGTTTATATACTCCCTCCGGTTCAATTTAATGAACTCAGATCTATTTAGATATGAATGTATGTAGCATTAAAATATATCTAGATATCCGTATCCAGATAAATTTAAGTCTATTAGTTTTGATCAAGGAAGTAGTACATGTGATGACCGTCTAAAAAGTGATATTTACTAAAATACGCCGATTGTAGTGAATGATGTATGGTTTGTACGTTTAGTGCAAAATACTAGCAGACTTGAATCTCTCTCACCCTCATATAGATCCTAATTTGGGATCCCGCGACTTCCATCGTCCGGTTCTCCATGTACGTGCAACGATTTGCATCCGTGGTGGGCTTCCTAGAACCTCATCTGCTCCACGACTCCGGTGAGGCTATCAAAAAAATGTCTCTGACAAGATATGTCTTTTAATTTTTGTCCCATGGGTTAAATTTTTTGCTACATACAAAAGCGAGACATTTTGTAGCAAAAAACGACACATTTTGTTGCAAAAGCGGGGCTTTGACAAAAAGTATAAGACAAGTGTCAGCAGGAGAACCAGAATGATGTCAGCACGCCATCAACCCGTAGACGCTTAATGCCGCTGCTATTTTTATGCAATCAACTATTCCTATGACTGGAAAATGAATACTCTCAAACTGGTCTACAATGGTCTACAATCTGAACATCAGATTATTTTTTATACGATAAACATTAGATGAATGGTAGTCTATTTATTCTCTAGAATTCTAGATAGGCCACGGCCCACCCGGACCCACCCTTACGTACGCGCATGAAGAGAAACCCTGGTCAGGGTACGACACGCCGCAGGCAATACCAAAGGTGGTTTGTGCGAGCACCGTAAAAAGAATACATGGCTTGAATGTTGGTGCGGCCATGCACTGAGGGGGATGGGGATGTGAGGTTGCTATGGCGACGATAGCAACACCCTAGATGAGAGCGATATGGCGCCCGGGCTCACTGGAGCCTTTTTTTTGAAAAGTTCAAAATTAAAGTTTCAGAAAATTTTGAAAAAAACATAGAGACATAGATAATGATTTATAATACACGAATACGAAGAATCATGTAAAATAATTCTATATCCTGTCCTAGGTAAAAAAAGAAAATTTTAAATCTAAACATAAACGGTGTAATTTTAATTGGGCCTCCGTTTTTCCAAGTTTTCTCGTATTTGCCTTTTTTGCTGCAATCGAAATATAATACTCCCTTCGTCCCAAAATAGATGTCTTAGATTTGTCAAAATTTAGATGAATCTAGACACTATTTAGTATATAGGTTCATCCAAATTTTAACAAATCTAAGACATCTATTTTGGGACGAGGGAGTATATTTTTTATTAAAAATTTGCATATATGTATTTCGATTTAGTGGCTACGTGTAAGTATTTTTTCGAAAATATTTAATAATATTTGAAAAAAAATCAAAAACGGGCTCCAGCCTCCAAAGCGATTTTCCGCTCCACCCTAGATGGCTTACATGCCATGGTTGATGAGCTTGCCTCTCACGTAGTACATTGACATGTCTGTGCATTAACTTTTCCTTTATACCCTTTTGTATGCATGATTTGTTTTTATTTACGACTTGGTGGCACCTGCCTCTCCAGGCACCGATACTGGTACATGTTATTTATAGTTGTATAAACTTTTTTGATCCTTAGATTGCCTGAATTGAATGGTTCTTATTGTTCACAGGGTTTCAGTAAAGTGACTAAAAATATGATTAACTAAAAGGACATTGTTACATAGCAATCAGTCTTATAAACTCAAAACCTGGTATGCGTTTGGACAAGAATTGGTCCGGTAATTACATGTACGGTACCTTGTTAGACATTAAAAGACGAGATTTTTAATTAGCTAGCTCAATTCAAATATAAAAATTTAAAATGTTTTCCGGATCAAACCGTTTGTCCGAATTAAGATCCGTTTTCACCGTTAGACTAGTTGTGACGAGATCTTCAAAACTAGATCCTATGTTGGTATATTCTGACAATATTCTTTTGGGCGAAAAGTTATCCACCCGTAACACGCGAGTTATCCGGACTTCAGCATGTAAGTTATCCATCCAATAACATATGAGTTATCCACTACTATAAAATTTACCTAAATTATGCGTTAAAGATGGGTAACTTTTTTGTTTACCAATAAGTTACTCATCAGTAACACGAGAGTTATCCAAGCTTTAATATATAAGTTACCCACCAAATAATATGTAAGTTATTCATCACTATAAAAATTTATTTACGGATAGAATATAAAAAAAATTCTGACGATACGGCCTCGTTGTCCGTCGCTCTCTCGCAGCGTATGGACTACTCAACCTCAAAAGACTATCGTGTCAAACATCAAACATAATTTTTTTAAAGAAATTAAATCTAAGCTTTTTTTGCATACTATATAAATTAATGGGTCTTACGACCACCTACCACGTGCAACCAACTCGACTTCGTCGATATCCGTCGCTGCTACCGTAGTGGACGGGTGACGAAGTTTTGAAGGGTTTTAAGATACCGAGCCTTAATTTCTCATCGACGCTAACACGATGATGGCAATGAAGTGTCATTACCCTAACAACTAGCCTACCGCGTTCTAATTAAACGTGCTCAACACATATGTGAGAACGCATCTATCCAATATGTTTATATGGTGGATAACTTATGTGTTACTGAGTGGGTAACTTATATATTATGACTTGGATAACTCACGTGTTTGGGGTAGATAATCATTTGGTCTAAATTTTTTTTCATTGAAATATATCAATATGAGCTGTAGTTTTGAAAATCTCGTCGCGACTAGTCCAACGGTGAAAATATATCTTAAATCGGATAAACGGTTTGATCTATATGACATTTTGAATTTTCGATATGATTCTAAGATGACTGACAGCACGCGTTCACACCTCCTACCAAATTTTGTAAACCAACGACCTGTCTAAGAATAGAATTCCCGAAAATTAAAGCATATATACTACGGTCCAAGCAAAAAGAAAAGTAACATCATAGTTCTTCTCAAAATAGTGGGGGTATGTCAATTTGGAGGATGGAATCTAGGTAGGACTTTATTTATTTAAAAAAATTGAAAAATTCAAAAAAATATAGGGTGATAGATAATGATTTATAATATGCGTTTGCAAAAGATTATGTGAAAATATTTTGTATTCTTGCCTCATTAAAAAAGAGAACAATTCAGATATGGGCGTGAACAGTGCAATTTTTGAATGGGTCTTTTTTCAGAATTTGTTATATTTGTATTTTTGATTGTGCACAAAGTACAATTTAATTTACTTTTAGATTTTGCATACATGTATTTTACATCGTGGGCTACATGAATATTTTTTTCAAAACAATTGACACTTTTTGATTTTTTTAAAAAATCCTCCATGGAGCCTGTCCTCCAAATCGATTTTCCATGGATTTGCTTTTCTTCTTTCTCTCTCCTCCCTTCTCTTAAGAGTTGAATGTGCTGACATGGCTCCTCTCCCTCTCTCCTCTGGCGGCCACGCCAGCGGAGAGGACGGGGAAAAGGAGGGCAACCTCTTCATCTACATATTCATAGTGGTAGATATAGTTTTAGGGATGGTTTAGAGTTCGCCTACATGGCATTTGGCCTAATGCCCTAGTGCTGCATATGTGCATTTGCAAGCGGTGCTGATGACCCATAAGTATAGGGGATCGCAACAGTCTTCGCGGTTAGTATTATCCAATTTATTAATTCGACACAAGGGAAGCTAAAGAATACCTGCAAGCCTTAACAACTGAGTTGTCAATTCAGCTGCACCTGGAAATAGTTCTTGCTCACAGAAGTTTATCAGTAGCAACAATTTTGTAGTAGCAACAGCAAAGCAACAGCAGCAGTGAAACAAGAGCAATAGTAACAGTAGTAGCAAACAGTAGGATATGAGCACGATAGACATAGGGATGGATGGACGGGCGTTGTATAGACGAGTCTAAACATGTAACTTCAAGACCTAGGGCAATTGCAGATAAATAAGAATAAGCATCCAAGTACTAAACAATCATAGACATGTGCTCCATATATAGTCATGCGTGCTCGCAATGAGAACTTGCACAACGTCTTTTGTCCTGCCAGCCCGTTGCAGCAGGGCCTCAAGGGAACTACTGACAATTAAGGTTCTCCTTTTAATAGAGCACCGGAGCAAAGCATTAACACTCCATGAACACATGTGATCCTCACATCACAGCCATCTCCTCCGGTTGTCCCAATTTCTGTCACTTCGGGGTCTTTGGATCCGGGTAATAATATGTGTACACAACTTTAGATAAGATCACAAACAATACTATCAAAATGATTCAATAATAAGTTCAGATCTGAGATCATGGCACTCGGGCCCTAGTGACAAGCATTAAGCGCAACAAGTTGCAACAAAGTCAAATAGCACTAATAGAGATACTAGGCACCATGCCCTAACAATCTTATTCGATTACATGATAGAACTCATCCAATCCCTACCAGCTTCAACTATTACAACTACTTTGAATAGACACACGGGTCTTAACAGAATTTAAAGACAACCATATGACTCCTGCCGGTTGCCAACTTACAATAAGGATCATTGCATACATCAAATATAATGACAATCATGGCCATATCACATCACAGCACACCCCTACAAAACAAAGTTAGACGCCTCTAATTTTCTTTGCATATTGTACGTGGTTTTGGGCTTTCAATAAGTGTCGCTCTAACTTACAAACAAGAACCACAACGTTGATGCTTGAACTATCAAGTGCCCATTGTAAATTGGATGTATACAATGATGGGAGAGACACGCACCCGCAAAGCCACTTATGCAATACAAGTTGCATGTTCAGCGTGGAGCAAGTCTCATGAACGATGTCATGTAAGGTTAGACCGGGCCGCTTCATCCCATCATACCGCAAGATGCAAAGTACACAAGAAGCAATTGATAATAAAAGCACCACCTCCCACAATGACCATTGTGTTCTACTCGTGCAACAGATCTACATATAGACACGGCTCTGATACCACTGTAGGGGTTCGTAGCATGGAAAACGATTTTTTTTACCACATGCAAACAAACAAGCCAAGATCTATCCACTAGATTATAGCAACGAGTCGATAGAGGAACTCACCCTCGAAGATTCCAAAGCGGTTAACGAGAGCAGATTCTCGTGGGTGATGTAGTCGTACTCTTGCCGATCTCAAGATCGTGTAGACGATCCTTCCGGCGCTGCGTTCCGGCAGCGCTTTCGCAGTCGGTCACACGTTCGGTACTCGATGAAGACCTTCCTATCCCTTGTTCTAGCAGGCAGCGGAGGTTGTAGCACTCTCCTCGCGATTCCGGAAGCACGACGGCATGGTACCGGAAGTAGAGGGGAGATCTCGCAGGGCTTCGCCTTAAGCCGGAGCGAGTATGGTGGAGTATGAGAGAGGCCTTGGTGATCTAGGGTTTAGAGGGCACCAAGGGGAGGGCTTGGCCGGCGGCTAGGGTTTGGGAAAACCCTAACTCGCCGAGCTAGAGGAGGCCCTAGGCGGCGGCGACTTGGAGGAGGCCAGCGGCTAGGAGGCTTGGGTTTTGGGTGTGAGGGGTAGGGGCGCCCTACCCCTCCTTATATAGGTGGAGGGTGGCCGGTTGGGAGGAGGTAGTCCTCCCCCAACTCGGCCTCCTTGGCTGGCGGGTGGAGGGAGGGGACTTCCTCCCCAAGTAGGTTTCCTACTCTCCCTCCACCAAGCAAACTTGCCGTTTGACTTTTTCAAATTGGCGTTTGACTTTCAAACTTGGATTTGATTTCTCTCTTTATTTTTCCCAGCCAAGTGACCTAGTACATGATGCAACCATTCCATATTGTCATGACACATTCATGTACCCTTCCCCTCCAGAGTGCCGGACCTTCCGGACCCTTCTAGAACATTCCCGGTGAAAACACCGGAATCATTTCCCAACTCCGAAACAGGACTTTCCTTATATGAATCTTATTCTCCGGACCATTCCGGATCTCCTCGTGATATCCTGGATCCCATCCGAGACTCCGAACAACATTCGATCTCTTACTCATCATTCCATAACTACTCAACAACATCGAATCCTTAAGTGTGTCTCCCTACGGTTCGTGAATTATGCGAACATGATCGAGACACTTCTCCGATCAATAACCAATAGAGGAATCTGGAAATTCATATGGCTCCCATATATTTCTACGATTACTTTGTGATCGAATGAACCACTTACATACGATACCAATTTCCCTTTGTCTCACGATAGTTTACTTATCCGAGGTTTTGATCGTCGGTATCTCTGCATACCTAGTTCAACCTCGTTACTGATAAGTACTATTTTCTCGTTCCCGTGGTATGTGATCCCTTGTGAGCCATTCACATGCTTGCAAGCTAATTGGATGACATTCCACTGAGAGACCCCAGAGTATATCTATCCGTCATATGGATGGACAAATCCCACTCTTGATCCATGTGTCTCAACCCATACTTTCCGAACACTCAATGCCATCTTTATAGCCACCCAGTTACGGTGTGGTGTTTGATGTCATCAAAGCATCCTTCCGGTGATGGTGATAAGCATGATCTCATGGTCGAAGGAATTAGGTTACTATGTATCAGAAAGCTTATAGCAATTGAACTATTAAAATGACTCGATCTTTATGCTACGCTTATCTATAGGAGTATGTCCATCATACCATTCTCCTAATGATATGATCTTGTTGTTAATAACATCTCAATGTTAATGATAGGGAAACCATAATCATCTATTAACCAACAAGCTAGTATTATGAAGAGGCTTTACTAGGGACTCTAATTTAGTTTACAAATCACACAAGTATTAATGTTTCCGGTTAATACTGTTATAGCATGAATGTAAACATTTATCATAAACACAAAGATATAATAATAACTACATTTATTATTGCCTCTAGGGCATATCTCCAACAGTATCCCACTTGCACTAGAGTCAACTAATCTAGATTACATGGTAATATACCGAACACCCATGGTAGTTTGGTGTTGGTCATGTTTTGCCCTCGGGCGAGGTTCAGTCAATGGATCCGCCACATTCAGATCTGTGTGTACTTTGCAAATCTTTATGTCACCATCTTGGACATGTTCTCGAATAGCATGAAAATTTAGCTTGATGTGCTTCAGCTTCTTGTGTGACCTTGGTTCTTGCGCATTGGCTATGGCACCCATGTTATCACAGTAGATAGACATTGGGTCCAGCGCACTTGGAACCCCACCGAGCTCTATAATGAACTCCTTCATCCATATCGCTTCTTGTGAAGCCTCCGAAGCAGCTATGTATTCCGATTCAGTTGAAGGTCTCGCCACAACGCTTTGCTTTGCACTCCTCCAGCTAACTGCTGCACCATTCAAAGTAAATACGTATCCAGATTGAGATTTAGAATCATCCAGATCAGTGTTACAACTAGCATCGGTGTAACCATTAACAACGAGCTGTTCATCACCTCCATAAGAAAGAACCATATCTTTAGTTCTTCTCAAGTACTTAAGGATGTTTTTGACCGCTGTCCAATGATCCACCCCTGGATCACTTTGATATCTGCTAGTCAAACTAACAGCATATGCAATGTCGGGTCTAGTACATAGCATGTCATACATGAGAGATTCTATGGCTGAGGCATAGGGAGTCTTACTCATCCTTTCTCTATCTTCTGCCGTTGCAGGACTTTGAGTTTTACTCAAGGTCGTATTGGGAAACATGGGCAAGAACCCTTTCTTGCTATCTTCCATTCCAAACCTCTTTAGAACTTTGTCCAAATATGTACTTTGTGACAATGATATTAGGCGTCTCGATCTATCTCTATAAATCTTTATGCCTAATATGTAAGCTGCTTCGCCAAGATCTTTCATTGAAAAACTATTATTCAAATAATCCTTAACACTATTAAGAAGGTCTACATCATTCCCAATCAACAATATGTCATCTACATATAGTATTAAGAATGCTACAGAGCTCCCACTCACTTTCTTGTAAATACAAGCTTCTCCATAAGTTTGCATAAAACCAAAACTTTTGATTACCTTATCAAAACGTTGATTCCAACTTCGGGATGCTTGCTTCAACCCATATATGGACTGTTGAAGTTTGCACACCTTGTTAGAATCGTTAGGATCGACAAAACCTTTGGGTTGCATCATATACAACTCTTCATCAATGTCTCCATTGAGGAACGCCGTTTTGACATCCATCTGCCATATCTCATAATCATAATATGCAGTGATTGCTAACATAATCCTCACAGACTTTAGCTTCGCTACAGGTGAGAAAGTCTCATCGTAGTCAACTCCTTGAATTTGTCGAAACCCTTTTGCGACAAGTCGAGCTTTATAGACAGTAATATTACCATCAGCATCTGTTTTCTTCTTGAAAATCCATTGGTTCTCGACAGCCTTCCGGCCATCCGGTAAGTCCACCAAAGTCCACAGTTGGTTTTCGTACATGGATCCAATCTCGGATTTCATGGCTTCTTGCCATTTATTGGAATATGGGCTCATCATTGCTTCCTCATATGTCGCAGAGTCATCGGTGTTGTCCACCAACATGACACTCATAACGGGATCATACCAATCAGGAGTGGTACGAGTTCTCGTTGACCTGCGAGGCTCTGTAGCAACTTCGACCGAAGTTTCATGATCATCATCATTAGCTTCCTCTCTTATTGGTGTAGGCGCCACAAGAACTACTTCCGGTGCTGCGCTACTCGCAAGTTCGAGAGAAGGTTCAACAACCTCGTCGAGTTCTACTTTCCTTCTAGTCACTTCTTTCGAGAGAAATTCCTTCTCTAGAAAGGATCCATTCTTGGCAACGAAGATTTTGCCCTCGGATCTATGATAGAAAGTATACCCAATAGTTTCCTTCGGGTATCCTATGAAGACACATTTTTCCGCTTTGGGTTCAAGCTTGTCCGGCTGTAACTTCTTTACATAGGCTTCGCAACCCCAAACTTTAAGGAACGACAATTTAGGTTTCTTGCCAAACCATAATTCATACGGTGTCATTTCAACGGATTTAGATGGTGCCCTATTTAAAGTGAATGCGGCTGTTTCTAATGCATAACCCCAAAACGATAGCGGTAAATCTGTAAGTGACATCATCGAACGAACCATATCTAAGAGAGTTCGATTATGACGTTCGGACACACCATTACGCCGTGGTGTTCCCGACGATGTCAATTGTGAAAGTATTCCGCATTTCTTCAAATGCTCGCCAAACTCGTAACTTAGATATTCACCTTCACGATCAGATCGTAGAAATTTAATCTTCTTGTTACGTTGATTCTCTACCTCACTTTGAAATTCCTTAAACTTCTCAAAAGTTTCAGACTTATGTTTCATGAAATAGATATACCTATATCTACTCAAGTCATCCATGAAGGTAAGAACATAACGATAACCACCGCGTGATGCTACACTCATTGGTCCACACACATCGATATGTATGATTTCCAATAAGTCCGTAGCTCTCTCCATCATACCAGAAAATGGAGTCTTAGTCATTTTTCCCATCAGACATGCTTCGCATCTTTCAAGTGATTCGAAATCAAGTGATTCAAGAAGTCCATCGGAATGGACTTTCTTCATACGCTTCACTCCAATGTGACCAAGACGATAGTGCCACATATAGGTCGAGTTACCGCTCAATTTCAAACGTTTAGCCTCAATGTTATTTATGTGTGTATTACTACAATCGAGATTCAATAAGAATAGACCATCTATCAAAGGTGCATGTGCATAAAACATATTACTCATATAAATCGAACAACCATTATTCTCGGACTTAAACAAGTAACCGTCTCGCAATAAACATGATCCTGATATAATGTTCATGCTCAACGTAGGCACCAAATAACAATTATTTAAGTATAAAACTAATCCCGATGGTAGATGAAGAGGTAGTGTGCCGACCGCGATCACATCAACCTTTGATCCATTTCCAACGCGCATCGTCACCTTGTTCTTCGCTAGCTTCCGTTTATTCTGTAGCACCTGTTTCGAGTTACAAATATGAGCAACCGAACCAGTATCAAATACCTAGGCACTACTACGAGTACTAGTGAGATACACATCAATAACATGTATATCGGATATACCTTTCTTCTTGATGTTGCCGTTCTTCAAATCCGCCAAGTACTTTGGGCAATTCCGCTTCCAGTGACCTTCTCCCTTGCAGTAAAAGCACTCAGTATCAGGCTTAGGTCCAGCCTTGGTCTTCTTCGTCGGTGCGGCAACTTTTTTACCGCCCTTCTTGAAGTTTCTCCTTTTCTTAGACTTGCCTTTCTTAAATTTGGTGGTCTTATTGACCAACAACACTTGGTGCTCTTTCTTGATCTCCACTTCTGCAGATTTCAACATGGAGAAGTGTTATGGCAACGTCTTGTCCATGTTTTGCATATTGTAGTTCATCACAAAGTTCTTGTAACTTGGTGGTAGTGATTGGAGGACACGGTGAATCCCCAAAGAATTAGGAATCACTATACCCAAACTTTGGAGTTTATTTGCGTGCCCAGACATCTTAAGCACATGCTCACTGACGGAGCTTCCCTCTTCCATCTTGCAGTTAAAGAACTTTTCAGAAGCCTCATATCTCTCAACTGCCACGTGAGCCTCAAATATCATTTTGAGTTCACGGACAATATCATTTGGGTCATGGTTCTCAAACCTTTTCTGAAGCTCCGATTCCAAACCATACAAGATAGCACACTGAACTGTGGAGTACTGATTCTTCCGAGCGAGGAAAACATTCTTTACCTCATCTGTAGCATCAGCTGCAGGCGGGTCACCCAACGGTGCATCCAGCACATAGGTCAAATTACCAGCATTGAGGACAATCCTCAAATTGCGGAACCAATACGCGAAGTTGCTTCCATTGTTTTTCAACTTTTCTTTCTCTAGGAACGCATTAAAATTGATGGTAGGGGCCGCCATTGATCTACAACATATTTGCAATAGTTTAGACTAAGTTTATGACAAATTGAGTTCTAATTAATAGTTAAATTAATCTAGGTGAACTCCCACTCAAAACAATATCCCTCACATTGTTTTAGTGATCACATGAACCAGATCCACCACATCAAAACCGATCATCAGGAGAGTTGATGTAGCTTCAATGGCGAATAATCAACATGTTCATCATATCTACTATATGACTCATGCTTTACCTTTCGGTGATCCGTGTTCCGAGACCATGTCTGTACATGCTAGGCTCGTCAAGATCAAACCTTAGCTTCCGCATGAGCAAATCTGGCTTGCTCACGTTGTATACACTCGCAAAATCTAACACACCCGGTCATCACGTGGTGCTTCGAAACAACGAGCTTTAGCAACGGTGCTTACTAAGGATGAACACTTTAAAACTTGAAATTTGTGTGCTTGAGGGATCATCTTATAATGCTACCGTCGTTAACTAAGCAATACAAGATGCATAAAGGATTAACATCACATGCAATTCAAAATACGTGATATGATATGGCCTTTCTTCTTGTGCTTCTGATCTCGATCTTCAAGAACGAACATGATCTCCATCATCACCGGTATAGCGTCAAGATCAATGGAGCCGTTTCATGGTTGTCGTCCACCAGCTTCAACTATTACAACTACTTTGAATAGACACGCGGGTCTTAATAGAATTTAAAGACAACCATATGGCTCCTGCCGGTTGCCAACTTACAATAAGGATCATTGCATACATCAAATATAATCACAATCATGGCCATATCACATCACAGCACACCCCGCCAAAACAAAGTTAGACGCCTCTAATTTTCTTTGCATATTGTACGTGGTTTTGGGCTTTCAATAAGTGTCGCTCTAACTTACGAAAAAGAACCACAACGTTGATGCTTGAACTATCAAGTGCCCGTTGTAAATTGGATCTATACTATGATGGGAGAGACAGGCACCCGCAAAGCCACTTATGCAATACAAGTTGCATGTTCAGCGTGGAGCAAGTCTCATGAACGATGTCATGTAAGGTTAGCCCGAGCCGCTTCATCCCATCATACCGCAAGATCCAAAGTACACAAGAAGCAATTGATAATAAAAGCACCACCGCCCACAATGACCATTGTGTTCTACTCGTGCAACAGATCTACATATAGACACGGCTCTGGTACCACTGTAGGGGTTCGTAGCATGGAAAACAAAAATAATTTTACCGCATGCAAACAAACAAGCCAAGATCTATATACTATATTGTAGCAACGAGTCGATAGAGGAACTCACCCTCGAAGATTCCAAAGCGGTTAACGAGAGCAGATTCTCGTGGGTGATGTAGTCGTACTCTTGCCGATCTCAAGATCGTGTAGACGATCCTTCCGGCGCTGCGTTCCGGCAGCGCTTCCGCAGTATGTCACACGTTCGGTACTTGATGAAGACCTTCCTCTCCCTTATTCCAGCAGGCATCGGAGGTTGTAGCACTCTCCTCGCGATTCTGGCAGCACGACGGCGTGGTACCGGAAGTAGAGGGGAGATCTCGCAGGGCTTCGCCTTAAGCCGGAGCGAGTATGGTGGAGTATGAGAGAGGCCTTGGTGATCTTGAGTTTAGAGGGAACCAAGGGGAGGGCTTCGCCGGCGTCTAGGGTTTGGGGAAACCCTAACTCGACGAGCTAGAGGAGGCCCTAGGCGGCGACGACTTGGAGGAGGCCGGCGGCTAGGAGGCTAGGGTTTTGGGTGTGAGGGGTAGGGGGCGCCCTACCCCTCCTTATGTAGGTGGAGGGTGGCCGGTTGGGAGGAGGGAGTCCTCCCCCAACTCGGCCTCCTTGGCCGGCGGGTGGAGGGAGGGGACTTCCTCCCCAAGTAGGTTTCCTACTCTCCCTCCACCAAGCAAACTTGCCGTTTGACTTTTTCAAATTGGCGTTTGACTTTCAAACTTGGATTTGATTTCTCTCTTTATTTTGCCCAGCCAAGTGACCTAGTACATGTTGCAACCATTCCATATTGTCATGACACATTCATGTACCCTTCCCCTCCGGAGTGCAGGACCTTCCGGACCCTTCTAGAACATTCCCGGTGAAAACACTGGAATCATTCCCCAACTCCGAAACAGGACTTTCCTTATATGAATCTTATTCTCCGGACCATTCTGGATCTCCTCGTGATATCCCAGATCCCATCCGAGACTCCGAACAACATTCGGTCTCTTACTCATCATTCCATAACTACTCAACAACATCGAATCCTTAAGTGTGTCTCCCTACGGTTCGTGAATTATGCGGACATGATCGAGACACTTCTCCGATCAATAACCAATAGAGGAATCTGGAAATTCATATGGCTCCCACATATTTCTACGATTACTATGCGATTGAATGAACCACTTACATACGATACCAATTTCCCTTTGTCTCACGATAGTTTACTTATCCGAGGTTTTGATCGTCGGTATCTCTGCATACCTAGTTCAACCTCGTTACTGATAAGTACTCTTTTCTCGTTCCCGTGGTATGTGATCCCTTGTGAGCCAGTCACATGCTTGCGAGCTAATTGGATGACATTCCACCGAGAGGGCCCAGAGTATATCTATCCGTCATATGGATGGACAAATCCCACTCTTGATCCATGTGTCTCAACCCATACTTTCCGAACACTCAATGCCATCTTTATAGCCACCCAATTACAGTGTGGTGTTTGATGTCATCAAAGCATCCTTCTGGTGATGGTGATAAGCATGATCTCATGGTCGAAGGAATTAGGTTACTATGTATCAGAAAGCTTATAGCAATTGAACTATTAAAATGACTCGATCTTTATGTTACGCTTATCTATAGGAGTATGTCCATCATACCATTCTCCTAATGATATGATCTTGTTGTTAATAACATCTAAATGTTAATGATAGGGAAACCACAATCATCTATTAACCAACAAGCTAGTATTATGAAGAGGCTTTACTAGGGACTCTAATTTAGTTTACAAATCACACAAGTATTAATGTTTCCGGTTAGTACTGTTATAGCATGAATGTAAACATTTATCATAAACACAAAGATATAATACTAACTACATTTATTATTGCCTCTAGGGCATATCTCCAACAGTATTACCCAATTTATTGATTCGACACAAGGGGAGCCAAAGAATACTTGTAAGCCTTAACAACTGAGTTGTCAGTTCAGCTGCACCTGGAAATAGTTCTTGCTCACAGAAGTTTATCAGTAGTAACAATTTGTAGTAGCAACAGCAGCAGTAACAGCAACAGCAATAGTGGAACAGCAGCAGTAGTAACAGTAATGGTAACAGTAGGATTCGAGTGCGGTAGGCATAGGGATGGATGGACGGGCATTGCATGGACGAGTCTAAATATGTAACTTCAAGATCTAGGGCATTGCAGATAAATAATAACAAGCATCCAAGTACTAAACAATCCTAGGCATGTGCTCCAAATATAGTCATATGTGCTCGCAATGAGAACTTGCACAACATCTTTTGTCCAGCCAGACCGTGGCAGCGGGGCCTCTAGGGAACTACTGGCAATTAAGGTGCTCCTTTTAATAGAGCACCGGAGCAAAGCATTAACACTCTGTGAACACATGTGATCCTCACACCACAGCCATCCCCTCCGGTTGTCCCAATTATTGTCACTTTGGGGCCTTTGGATCCGGACAATGATATGTGTACACAACTTGCAGATAAGATCATAAACAATACTATCATAATGATTCAATAATAAGTTCAGATCTAAGATCATGGCACTCGGTCCCTAATGACAAGCATTAAGCACAACAAGTTGCAACAAAGTCAAATAGCACTAATAGAGATACTAGGCACTATGCCCCTAACAGATCTTATTCGATTACATGATAGAACTCATCCAATCCCTACCATCCCCAAGCCTACAGCAGGGGATTACTCACTCATGGATGAGGGAAACATCGGTGGTTGATGGAGATGCGTTGGTGATGACGATGGCGATGATCCTCTCCAAATTCCTCGTCCCGGCAGGGTGCCACAATGGAGTTTCTGGATCCGAATCTTGGTTTCTGGTGGCGGCAGCGGAGCGGAACTCTTTCTAGAAAACTATCGAACCCCCCTATGTTTTTAGGTCAGAAGGCAACTTATAGGCGCAGAGGGAGGCCGAGGAGCTGCCTGGGGTGGCCAAACCTCCCCTAGGCGCGGGGTCAGTGGGCCCGTTCCTGGGGTGGGTCTGGCCCCCCCAGGCCTCCCCTCTGTCTCCCCTTTTGGCTCCGTGGATCTTCTGGTGAGAAATAGTTTTTGGCATATTTTTGGGGATTTTTCCTGATAGTTGGTTTTCTGCACAAAAACAAGACACCAAAGTAATTCTCCTAAAAACAGCGTCAGTCCGTGTTAGTTGTATCCAAATCACACAAGTATAGAGAAAAAACAATAGCAAAGTGTTCGAGAAAGTAGATACGTTTTGGACGTATCAACTCCCCCAAGCTTAGCTTATTGCTTGTCCTCAAGCAATTCAGTTGAAAACTGAGTGCGATAAAAGAACTTTCACAAACACTTTGCTTCATATGATGTAAATATTCGCAGCACAGGAGTAGATGCTTAGATAATTCATAATAAGGAGTATGCAACTAAGTCTACTCAATAGTCATTGCAAGCTATGAAGACAAACCAACTCAATAATAATAAGTAGCATGAGACATAAACATAAGCAACATTGCAATGCTCATAATAAGGCATGATAGAGTGGTATCTCGCTTGCCTTTGTTTGAAGAGCACAATATAAATGTTGAGGCACCTCTGAAGTTCACATGAATACTATAGATAAAGATATCAGAGATACAAGCATCAAAGTCATGACATAATTAACCAAGTTTTGGAACAAACACAAGAATGACAACTATACTCTCAAGAAGGTGCTCATAGAATAAGTGGTGACTCAACAAAGTTGTGAAAAACGATTTTGTGAAGGTTTGAAAGGCTTCCCAATGCTGAAAGGAAGGTACTCATTAGCTTTGAGCTATCATTGCCCCTATCATAGGCATCTTCATGTGGTTAAGGTGAAAGTGAGGCCCACTCTGAATCATATGCTTGACAGACCATAGACTGGAAATCCCAAGTCCCTTGAGTACGAGGGTCGCTTCGCATGCTACTCAACTTTGGTCACCTGAAAGTTCTTGTCATTGTAAATACATGCATATCATCGAGAACCGCCAACGGGGTACCCTTTGCACATGGTACATGAGCTTTCCCATAACCAAAATGACAAGGCAAGCAAACAATGAGCATCTCAGCAATATTTTTATTTACCATATGCATAGCTTTTTATTGAGGACGCTTCATAGATGCTCATTATAGTGTTGCTGCAAGTTTCCACCATGATTAAGCATGGCTTAGGCTAGCGGCCCAGGCGTTTCTCTAACACAATGTATAAACTCCATGAACTAACAACTTCCCCTTTTATTTCACATCATCGACATCCATAAACAAAAGAGCAAGGAATCAACTGGATGAGATATCCAAAAAGTGTTGAAAGCGTTCCCCGTGACAACACAGTTCTGCTGACTCCTAGTATATAATAAGCAAGCATATAACTTTCATGGACTAGTCACAATGGTTCAAGATTATTAAGCGCAAGGAATAAAGTGTTCCATCAAGTTCGTGAGAGCTTTACTAACTAACTTTCTCAAAATAGACAAAAAATTTATTTTGGAAGAAAACACGGCATATATAAAATATGCACTGAAGTAGCAAATGATGCTAATAGGTAGGTATGGTGGACACAGCTGGCAATATTGGTTTTGGGGATTTGGAAACACAGGTAGAGCACATACTCAGTGCAAGTAAAGGCTAGCAATAGAGAGGGAGCGACAAACGAGAGAGGAATAACTGTCATAATCATGCTTGCAACAAAACAGGACTAATTATGGCATGGAAGTGATACAAGAACTCTGAGGAAAAATAAATCATGGAGGCTTACTGACTATCGATTAGTAATATGCATACGTGAGCATGTGCCAAGTCGATTCACATGAACATTCAGAGGAGGATACCACAATATCATACCAAAGTATGAATAAAACAATGCAAGCAAACATTCATATGACATGCTACAAACTATTAGCAAGCTGGAGCTAATCATAGACAAGCAAGAACTACTAAGCATCCATAATGACATACACCTTACATAAATAGGCTAAGCATGCTCACAATGATGAGTATATGTACAAAAATGAAAAAAATAGAGTTCATTACCAGCCTCTTACCACACCTCAAGTTGTCTTAATCTTCATTATTGCCCTTAACTTGTGTGACTTGAATAATTAACATGAAAACCAATATCCACTGAGGACGGCTAAACCCTTCAAAGAACTCAACAAATATTTTTGGTGTTTTCGATTTTTTAGAAACAAGCAAACAAAGAAAAACCAAACAAAAACAATGCAAACCAAACAAAGCAAAATCTTTTTGGAATTTTCTTTTAAGTCAAAACAAAGCAAAGAAACAAAGAAACAAACCAAGAGAAACAACGAAAATATTTTTGGTATTTCTGTGTTTTGAGAAAGAAGCATCAAGAACCAAAAAGAAAGCGAAACAATGGATATACAAAGAACCGACCGAACATGATATATATATGAGTGTGATGTCGGTGTACCTCCCCCCAATCTTAGGCTTTTGGCCTAAGAGGGGCTCAATAACGCGGATAGTAACCCCATGCTGGTGGGTCATCATAGGAATGATCATAGTCAGGCACCTATGATGAAGAAGAAGATGCGCCCCAATCAAATGAGGCCTGCTGGTATGAAGACTCTCCCAAGTTGGAGGGCTGAACTGATTGTCTTAGGCATCCTCTTCAACATTATCCTCTTGCTGAGAGAGTTCCCCAACATATGTGTCAACCTCTTCCTCCTTAAGCGACCATCCTTGCCAGTTATCAAAGTTAAACAAAACAGGTGCAGACAAATAAACTATTTTCTCGCTCCTACCCTTTCTCCGACCTTGCTGGGCAAAAGATAGTTCATATGGCAAACTTCTCACATTGGCTCTTAAAGAAACAAAACCATGCTGAATCATAGATTCAATATCAAGCCTCTCTATGGAGAACTAAAAATCTGAATAATGAGGCTCTAAACCATGGAAGGCTAGCAACCTAGAAGCAATGAGACCCCCACAAATTCCACCCTTCTCACGGTTAGTGGTGAGATGGTGAGCTATCAAAGCACCCAAACTATAAGAACTATTCCTATTCAGAGCAGCTGCAATAAAAGCTAGATCAAAAGAAGACAACTTTCTAGCAGTCTTTCTAGCAAGAACACACTTGGTAATGAAATAGGCAAAGTATCTAATAGCTGGGAGCTGGATGTTCCGAATTTTACCACTTTCCTTTGAGAAGTCGAAACCTTGGCAAATCTCAGCATACAAATCAACAAGTGACTTGTGTCGTGGGAATGACCACGGCAGATGCTGCAATCGGCAGCGAGTAGTAGAACATGGGGCAAGGGCGGCCAGCCATCTGCGGTGCGAGATGAGGGCGGAGACACAGGGTTTTACCCAGGTTCGGCCCCCGGAGGGTAAATACCTACTCCTGCTAGATTGTATTATGATGGAAGTACAATGGGGCGAGCTCGACGGCTAGGCGGCGAGTCGCTTGGGTGGATGATGGAACGTATCCTCTACACGCCCTCTAGGGAGGTTTATATAGACTCACCCCCTAGGGTTTACATATCTCAACCGAATCAGTTAAGGTTTCGGCAATCGTTTAACCTAATCCGACTAGGCCTATCTACTCTCCTGGGCCTTCAGCTTCTAGTCGCTTGAATCTACGCCAGGTCTTGATCCAGTCGCCGTCCTGCAGGCCCACTCGCCAGTTCCTGGGCCGGTCGGAAACGTCCTGCTGGGTATACCCCGGTAGGCATATCCCCATCAGTAGTCCCCGAGGCCGTCGTTGATTGGTCGCAGGTGTCCGTTGGCAGTCGGAGTATACGGTTCCAATGCGGACGCCCAGTCGAATCGGCGGCGGACTCCTGAATAAAAGAAAAACCAGTTATTCTAGTCGCAATGACAGCGGTCAGTCGGGTCGCAGCTCGGCGAACGGGTCGACGAAATGCTCAGTCACTGTTGTAGTGATCAGGTCGGCGAGTCGAATGGATGAAGTTGGACCGTTAGATGAGGTCAAACTAGCCGTTGGGGTAATCCAATGGTAACTTTCGGCGTAATCACCGCATAGTAACGGCTCCCGAAATTGGCGGGTAGCAACCGCTATATAAGGGAAATGGCAGGCGATCAGGAAGACACTCCTCATCTTTCCTCCGACTTCGCCCACCTCCGTTTTCCCCCGTGTCGCGATCCAATCGATCCAGAAACCTTCGACCTCCGCGAACCTTTCAACCAATGGCCCCCTCCACCGAACCATGGGGCAGGTCCAAGTGCACCAGGGCGCTACTGGCGTCCTTCGAGGAAGACGGGATCCTGCGCGCCGGCAGGTGGCGCATCCCCGCGGCCGGAGAGGTGACTCCGGATCCGCGAGAGGGAGAGTTTGTTTGCTTCACCAGCCATCTGGAACGGGGGCTGGGGTTCCCCACGTCTCTCTTCTTCCGGCGCTTCTGTGCCTTCTACGGGATCCAGCCGTCGGACCTGGGCCCGCACAGCATCGAGCAGCTTGCCATTTTCGTGGCGTTCTGCGAGTGCTACCTGGGCTGCAGGCCCTACTTCCCCCTATGGCAAGATCTGTTCCACGGGAGGATCAGTCGCGAAGAATCAGGCGGCCCAATGCTTGCTGCGGGTGGCCTGACGTTTCAGTTGAAGTCGAAGGCCTCCTTCTTCGACCTGATGCTACCTGCCAAGGCGGCGAGCGAGTGGAAGAAGTCCTGGTTTAAGTCACCGAGGCGACTCCAGACGGCGAGGTGGTGATCCCAAGGTACTCCGCCGACCGGCCCGAACCGCGCCGACTCTAAGTCGGCAAGCTCCCAGTAGACCAGCGGATGGTCATGGACGAGATGCTCCAAACCATCCGCGGCCTAAAGAAGAAGGGTCTTCAAACCATCAACTTGTACAACTGTTGGCTCGGGCGGCGACTCGTTCCCCTGGCCTGCCGTGACCATTACATGTACGAGTACACAGGCAGGGAGGACTCGAAGAAATCCTGCCTCGCCGAGTGGAAACTCGAAGACTATACCCTGACGCTGAAGAAGATCACCCAGGCGGCATACGTGGACGCGAAGGCTGGGGTCGCCCCCTACATCGCGAAGCATCCAGCTCCGACGGTAAGTCGCTGTTTCCGCTACCATTCGCAGTCGCAGTCAATGCCGTTGCGGTTATACTGATATTGTCTCGTGTCTGCTGCAGTTATTCCAAGTAGTGGAAGGGTGGCTCCCTCCCGCAGATGACGAGAACTCAAGCTCGTCCGTCCAGGACGGGGGCGAGTCACCTCCTGCCAAGGGCGGTGTTAGGAGCGATGCGAGTGACGACGACGACGATGATGAGCCCAGGGAAGACGCCGCCCCGATGGTTCGCAAAACTCGCGGGCAACATCAGCGCGAGCTCGAGGCGAGTAGAAGCCTCGAACGTCATGATGACAACAACGATGAGCTTCCCGAGCACACCTCGCTTCGTGAGGCTACACCGTCGAAGAAGAAGAAGAAGGAAGTAAAGGCTCCACCAAGGAGGAAGACGAAGCCGGCGAAACAAGCATCTCCGCCTCGTTCGGCGAGTAGTTCCGACGCCACCAGTTTGTCCAGGAATGAAGCGCCGTAGACGACAGCAGAACCAGATGCCACTGCCCCCTAAGTGAGGTACCTCTGGCCTCACTTCCCCCCTATTCGCCCCAATCTCTGGGTTGGGGGTTGCTCCAGCCGCAGCAGCTTCGCCTCCCAGGAGAGCTCCTGCCGAAGTCGTTTCAGAGGCTCCTGTCGCGGCCTCGTCGTCGAAGAGGCCTTCTGTGTCTTGGGCACGTGACATTGGAGATGGGCCTCAGTCGTAAATTGGGCCTCGAACTGGAGAAACGGGCCAGCATCCGCACGGGGCTGCGATTCATCCCAGTCGCCAAGTAAGTTTTGTTCACCTGCCTTGCCTTCGTTGTACTCGGACCATTTTTCTCACGTAATCAATTCGCAGGACTAGAGTTAAAAAGATAGGCCACCCGTCCATGGCCAAGGTGCCACCAGTCGCCACCGAGGAGGACCCCTCACGGAAGAGGAAAGATGATGAGGTCGCTGCCCCTGCAGACAGTGGCAAGAAGGCCAAGGGTGATGACGTCGTCACGGTGTCTGACGACACGACGGTTACTCCGAGTGGTCCTGCGATGGAGGCAGCCTTGAAGACCAAGGAGGATGTTTCCTCACCTGGGATGGCCGAGCCGGCTCCTCTTGGTGCTGGTGCATCCACCGCGACCTTCCCTCGCTTCATGGCCAAAGCGGCTACAACGAGTGGTTCAACGCCATCGAGCCGCGTACCTGGGGTCGCCGAAACGGAGGTCGAGCAGCGTCGCGGGCACACTCCGGCTCTTCTCGCATCTGTGGACGCGCTACAGCTCCATGGCATGCTGGGCGCAGCCATCCAGGTATGTCCAGTCCCCGAGGATCGGGCCACTGAATTTCAGTGGTTAGATTCTTTTGGTGTTTGTTTTTATTTGTAGCACCCAGTCGCAGAGTGCGCAGTCGGTGAATTTCAGCGGGTGGGCACTTGGGATTTTCGATCTCCAGTCCCCGAGTGTCCAGTCGCTGAATTTCAGCGGGTGGGCACTTAGGATTTTTGATCTCCAGTCCCCGAGTGTCCAGTCGCTGAATTTCAGCGGGTGGGCGCTTAGAATCCCGTTGTTGTTAACTATTTGACTTGTGCACAGGGCTTGTAGCGTGAATCATCCGACCGGCTTGCTGCGAAGTGTCGCGCGGAGAAGGAGCTTGTTGCCGTCCAAGAGACGAACAAGGGACTCCAGGCAATCGCTGCCAAGACAGAGGAAGTCCGCCAGGGCCTTGTCCTGGCGAGTGAACTGTCGGCGGCTCAGTCTGCCTTGAGTACGGCTGAGCAGCGGATCGCTGATCTTGAGCGCGAGCTTAAGGAAGCGAAGGAGGAGGCAAGTTCAGCGGATGGGCGAGCCAAAGCTGCTGTTACGGCTGCCGCTGAAGAGCGGAATGTCTCTAACGCCCTCGTTGCTGGGCTACAAGATGACTTCTCCTCTCTTCAAAGCTTCATCACGGGTCTCTGCCGTCCTTTGATTGGTAAGCTTTCTTGCCTCTGCCTGTAGTAGCTATGTTATGGAATCGTTGTTGTATTTACTGCCGGCCCCTGTCCGCAGGTCGGACTATCGATAGCTCGGAGGAGGCGCAAACATATGACGCGCGGCAGTGCGTGGCCACTCTGGTCGACTCGGCCACATTGTCTGCGGCTTGCATTCGAGCGTATCTTCAAGAGACGTCGCCCACAGAAGTGATTCCCAGCGATCTCGTCGAAGTTTGGCGGTATCTGGAGAAGGCGCCGTCAGTCGTCGAGTTCATGACGCGGTCGGCGTTCCGGCGCGGGGCGGCAACGGCGCTTAGCCTTGGGCTTTCCCACTTCCCGGAGGATTTCGACCTTGACGACGTGACGAGTGGCTACCCCTCGTCGACGGGCTCGGTGGAGATTGCCGAGGTGCTGAAGCTGACGGACCGGGCCGCGGTATACTCCGATCGCGTCTGGGCGATGGGCGACCTTCTTCCTTATCAGGAGACGACTGTCGCGCCCAACGATCCCGAGCCACCACACGGGGACTTCAAGGTCGAGCAGCCCTTCCGTGCGGCGATGGCGGGTGAGTTGACGATGTACCCATCGAACCCGTACACTCCCTTCATTCGCAACCGCAAGGGTGGCGGCGAGTCGACGTCAAAGCCTGCGGAATAGAAACATTGTGCCCTGGGGTGTTAGTATTAATTTTGCCATTGGGATCAACTTGTATTTTGTAACAACTTTGTTATGCTGTAATGGAATTTCGCGTTATTTTGTGAGTTGTCTTGCGATTTTGATTGATGATTGGACGTGTCCCCGAGCGCGTCCGCCCTTTTTATGGGGTTTACCTCATTTGTTATGTGTTTGTGGTTTTGAATGTTTTGTTGGTTGTTTTGTTATTGAGGTCGACTCGCCCGAGCTTGGAAAGCCAGTCGCAGGGCGACTCCCATGAGTGCTCTTTACTTGACCGTTTTCCCTTGCGCGAACGAGGTCGGGTAGCCGAGTCCCCGAGCGTGGTACTTGGTGGTTCTAGTCGCGGCTCTAGGGTGGGTAAGGACTGGGCGCGTTAGAGTGAGTGCATCACTCCTGCCTGGCCCGTCGGGTCAGTCGCGTGGCGAGTCCTGGGCACGCTCTCGTACTAGGCGTTTTTCCCTAGCCGCTCGTACTTAACTGGTCGTCAGTCCCCGAGCGTGGTACTTGGCCGTTCGAGTCGCTGTGCCGAGGATGCAGAGGATCACGGTCGCTGTGAGGAGCGAAGGCAGTTGTCTTGGCTCGTTAAGCCAGTCGAGCTAGGCGACTCCAATGGGGCTCCGGGTAGGCTTTTTTGTGGACGTTACGAGTCCTGGGGTAACCCAGTGCCCTCGTAGCGCACTACTTGGCCGTGCCGGTCGCTGTACCAGAGGTTGACTTCTGCAGTTAGCTTTGACGCTGTTATTACGAGTGTGAGTGGCACAAGACACGGAGAGTAGACGCAATTTGCGGTAACCGATATGTTTTATTTCATCGCTAGTGGAGGGTACATGTAAGGAGTTCTAGGAGTAGAACTTCCGTAGGAGGTTTACATTCCACGGTCGCTTGATGTCGAGTTTCCCGTATCCACAGACGTCGGTGAGGTAGTAGACGTCGTTGCCGAGTACTCGCCCGATGGCGAATGGTCCCTCCCATGGGGGGGAAAGCTTGTGCATGCCCTTCTTGTCCTGGATGAGGCGTAGCACCAGGTCGCCTTCCTGGAAAGTGCGAGTCCTCACTCGCCGGCTATGGTAGCGGCAGAGTCCTTGCTGGTAGATGGCGGTGCGGAGCGATAAAGGTCGTGTGCCTCGTCGAGTTGATCGACTCCATCCTGGCGTGCGAGTTCGTTCACAGCCTCCGTGTAGTGGACGACCCTTGGCGAGTCATGCTCTAGGTCGGTGGGCATGACTGCCTCGGCGCCATTCACCATGAAGAAGGGGGTGAATCCTGTCGACCTGTTGACCGAGGTGCGGATGCCCCAGATGACGAAGGGTAGCTCCTCGACCCAGCACCCGGCGGTGCGCTCGAGAGGTACTTGGAGCCGTGGCTTCAGGCCATGGAGGATGCTCTGGTTGTCCCGTTCCGCCTGTCCGTTGGACTCCGGGTGGGCGACTGAGGCAAGGTCGAGTCGGATGTGATGTTCCTCGTAGAACTCGGCCATGGCTCCTTTGGCAAAGTTGGTGCCGTTGTCCGTGATGATGCTGTTGGGGAACCCGTAGCGATATATGAGCTCGCGTAGGAACTTGGTGGCGGTCTTCCCGTCGCATTTCCGGATTGGCTTGGCCTCCACCCACTTTGTGAATTTGTCGACCGCGACCAGGAGGTGGGTGAAGCCGGATGGGGCCTTTTTGAAAGGGCCTACCATGTCCATACCCCACACGGCGAACGGCCAGGTGATGGGGATTGTGTTGAGCGTTGAGCTCGACACGTGTGTCTGGTTGGCGTACTTCTGGCACCCGGTGCACCGCTGGACAATGTCGACGGCATCTGCGTGTGCGGTGGGCTAGTAGAAGCCGTGCCGCACAGCCTTTGCGACCAGAGAGCGGGCGCTGGCATGGTGGCCGCAGTCGCCGGAGTGGATGTCGTGGAGGATTTTGCGTCCTTCAGCGGGTTGGATGCAGCGTTGGAACACACCGGTCACGCTGCGCTGGTGGAGCTCGCCGTCGATGATGACTAAGGATTTGCAGCGTCGCGCTATCATCTGGGCGTCTGTTTCGTCAGCTGGCAAGGTGCCTCCCTCCAGGTAGGTTATGTACGGCGTAGTCCAGTCGTCTGGCTCGGCGATGAGTGCGACCAGGGCTGCCTCTGGTTGCAGCGGGACTCCGATGTCGATCTCCCTTGGGGGAGAGACGGACGGCTTGGTGATTGTGTCGAGGAAGACGTCGGCGGGTGGTGCGAGTCGAGCCGAGCCGATGCGAGAGAGTGCTTCGGCCTCTTCGTTTTTCCGCCTGTCGATCCACTTGACGGAATAGCCTGCGAAGTGTCCGCCCATCTTATCCACTGTTTGGCGGTATGCCGCCATGGTGGGGGAGACGGCGTCGCAGGTACTAGCGACCTGCCCAGTGACGAGGTCGGAGTCTCCATAGCAGCGTAGGCGGTTGACATTCATCTCCTTGGCGGCTCACATGCCATGGAGTAGTGCCTCGTACTCGGCCATGTTATTGGTGCAGGGGGTGAAGTCGAGGCAGAGGACGTAGCCTAGCTTGTCGCCATTCAAGGAAGTCAGCACGATCCCTGCTCCTGTGCCGTCTGCATTCTTGGAGCCGTCGAAGTGCAGGCTCCAATAGTGGAGGTACGGCAGCTTTTCCGGCTGCTGGGCCTCTTCCCAGTCGGCGATGAACTCCGCGAGAGCCTGCGACTTGATCGCTTTGCGTGGCTCATACTTGATGTTGTGGACGCCGATTTCGACGGCCCACTTGGCGACTCGCCCGGTCGCCTCACGGTTGCGGATGATGTCCTGCAACGATGCTGAGGAGACGACCGTGATCGGGTGCTCCTGGAAGTAGTGTGGCAGTCGCCGCTGTGCTCTGAAGACCGCGTATACCAGTTTCTGGTATTGCGGGTATCGCTGGCGCGACTCGGTGAGGACCTCGCTGATATAATACTCCGGTCGCTGTACTGGGCGCTCCTTTCCTTCCTCTGGCCGCTCGACGACCATGACGGCACTGACGACGCGCTCGGAAGCCGCGACGTAGACCAGCATGGGTTCTTTGTCGACGGAGGCGGCGAGTAGTGGTGCTGCGAGTAGCACCTTCTTGAGGTCGCGGAGCGCGTCGTCCTCCTCCTTGTCCCACTGGAAGGTGGGGTTCTTGCGCATCAGGCGGTATAGGGGCATCGCCTTTTCGCCCAATCGGGGGATGAAGCGACTGAGAGCCGCGACTCGCCGGGCCAGCTTCTGGACGTCGCGCAGGCACTCGGGTTTGCCGAGTCGAGCGATCGTGTCGATCTTGGTGGGGTTCGCCTCGATCCCGCGCTTGGAGACGATGTATCCCAGTAGTTGCCCTACTAGTACACCGAAGGTGCATTTGCCTGGGTTTAGATTTATCTTGTATTTCCGCAGGTTGGCGAATTTTTCGGCCAGGTCGGCGAGTAGGTCGCTCTGGCGAGCGGACTTCACTACCACGTCATCAATGTAGACGTGGATATTGCGGCCAATTTGGCTCGCAAGGCACTCCTGCATGCACCGCTGGTAGGTTGCCCCGGCGTTCTTGAGGCCGAAGGTCATGGCGGTGTAGCAGAAGGCTCCGAATGGCGTGATGAACACCGTCTTTTCCTCGTCCTCGATAGCCATTTTGATCTGGTTGTACCCAGAGTAGGCGTCGAGGAAACACAGCGACTCCGAGCTCGCGGTGGAATCGATTATTTGGTCGATCCACGGGAGGACGAATTGCTCCTTCAGGAAGGCGCTGTTTAAATTTGTGTAATCGATACACATCCTCCAGGTCCCATTTTTCTTCTTGACCAGGACTGGGTTTGCCAGCCACTTGGAGTATTTTATTGGCCGGATGAAGCCTGCAGCGAGTAGACGCTGCACCTCCTCAGCGATGGCTCGGCGGCGCTCTTCATTGAAGGGCCGCAGCGACTGCTTGACAGGTCGCACTTTGGGGTCGGTGTTGAGTTTGTGCTCAGCGAGTTCCCTAGGGACACCAGGCATGTCAGAGGTCTTCCATGTGAAGATGTCCCTGTTCTCACGGAGGAACTCGATGAGCACGCCTTCCTATGATGGGCTCATGCCCGTCCCGATCGTCACCGTCTAGAGTCGCCTGGGACCAGCTCGACGGTGCGGGTGTGCGTCGTTGCTTCGAAGGCTGAGGTGTTGCCGCCCTCCGAGTTGGGCTTCTTGAGTATGGTGGGGTCGTCGTTGTTGACCCTGCTCGCGTACTTGGCGAGCTCGTCGGCGTGGTTGGCCTCTGCCGCGATGACGGTGTCGGCGAGTTCGGCACCTTTGGCCTCGCACTCGGCGGCCATGTCGGGGTCGTCGTGGATGGTGATGACGCCGTGCGGCCCGGGGAGCTTCATCGCGTTGTACGCGTAGTGGGGCGCTGCCATGAACTTAGCGAACGCCTGGCGCCCCAAGACGCAGTGGTAGGGGCTGTCGAAGGGCACCAGCTTGAAGACGATCCGCTCGGTGCGGAAGTTTGCCGGTGTGTCGAAGGTGACTGGCAGCGTGACCTTGCCGATAGGGTATGCCTTCCGACCGGGGACGATGCCATGGAACGTGGTGTAGGTCGTCTCGACCATCGACTGCGGGAGCGGCAGTCGCCTGAAGGTGTCCAGGTACAGGATGTTGATGGAGCTGCCGCCGTCCATCAATGTCTTGGGGAGCCAGAAGTCTTGGCGACTCGGCCTGGGTACTCAATGCGCGGCGAGTGGTCCTGGTGGCTCCAAGTGATTGGTTGCTCCGACCAGTTGAGGAACTTGGGAACGTCCACCTGGGCCACCGCGTTTACGGCGACGGCGCGGGCGATGATCTTCTTCTCGCGCTTCGTGTTGAAGCCTGTGAAGGTGTGGAACGAGCCGGCCACGCTGCCGAATTTTCTGCCGTTTGGCGGGTTGTTGTCGGGGTCCTCCCGCGCTCGTCGCGCCTTCTCGATCTCCTTGAGAGAGTGGCAGTCGGCGGTCGTGTGCGTGGCGGGCTTCCCTTCCCTGCTGTGAAATGCACAAGGTTGGTTAAGGAGGGCCTCGGGGTCGAACCTTGGTTTCGCCTTGTAGTTGCCACCGTAGCGGCGTTGCCCCCCGTCGCGGCGGAAGCTCTTGGGCTCGCGCTGCGCATGCCCAGCGTTGGCGACGAAGTCGACTCGCCCGTTGTTGCGGCGTTTGCCGGTGAGGCGAGTGTTGCTGTAGCGTAGGTCGGACCATCGTCCGTTGTCGTTGCCGTTCGTGCGGCGTTGACCTCCCGACTCGTCGTCGGTTTCCTGGTTTGGGTCTTCCTCCGCGTATATTTTGGCGATCTCAAGGAGGTCCGATATGTTGTCGAGTGTGCGGTATGCTTGTTTGAGCTTGGCGACCAAGGGCTCGTAGCGGCATGAGGTTTTGAAGCAGTAGATCGCGGTGTCTAGGTGGATGCCGACCGCGTTGTACCATAGTTCTTGCCACCGTTGGTCCCAGCTACGGGTCGACTCGCGGGGTCCCTGGACGCATCGTTCCAGGTCCTCGATGGTGGTGGCGTGGGTGTATGAACCCTCGAAGTGCTTGACGAAGGCATCGCGCATCTCTTCCCAGGAGTCGATGCTATCCGGGGGGAGAGTGTTGATCCACTGCCTGCACGCTCCCTCCATCATCAGGGGGAGGTAGCGGGCGACTAGCAGGTCGGTGTGGCCGGCGATCCCCATTGCCATGAGGTAGGTGTACAGCCACACGGAGGGGTCGTACGAAGGGTCGTACTTCTCTATTTCCTTCGGCGCTTTGAAGTTCGCCGGGTATTTTTCGCCTCGGATCATCGGTCCGAAGCATCGGGGCCTGAGTCGGCTTAGCGACCCCATCGGCTCGCCATTGCGGCGATTGGTTAGGGTGTGTTGCAGGTCGTCGGGCTGGCGTGCGCGCCAGCTCTGGTTGTTGATGATGTGGGTGCGGGCGTCGTCGGGCTGACCGTTGGCGGCGATGAAGTTGGTCGCTGGCCTGGGGTCGTTGGTGGAGAGTGCCGCGTTCGCGGGTCGGTGTTGGAGCTGCAGTGGTTCGGGTGGCGGGCAATTGAGGGTGTTTGCCGCCAATGGACGGCCGCTTGAGGCCGCTCTGCTGCCCGATGAACGCGAATACATCCGGCCCTGTGAGTCGACGCCTACGTTTTGTTGCTCGACCGCCTTTGCGAGCAGGGCCTTGACGTACTAGATCTGTAGGGCGCCGTCACCGGTGGCCGTGATGTTGTCGGCCGCTGCTCGGCCCACCACGAGGTTGTCCATCGGGGTGGAAAACAGTGGTAGGTCGTTTGCATCTCGCTCCCGTGAGGAGACCACGATCCGCGGCTGGTCCCTGGGGGGTGCGCGGTTGGGTGGAGGTGGGGCGCCATTCGCCGTTGATCCTGGTGGGGGCCGGGCGCTTCCTCCTGGTGGCGCGTTCTCGCAGATTGCACGCTCGGCCACGCGGGCCGGGTCGTTTTTGTCGTCGAAGTTCAGGGCGCGCCCCTGGACGGTGGGGTTCAAGCGCGACCTGATTCGCTGCTGGTGGTAACGTGACAGCTCCTGCGCCGTCACATGCTCAAGGCGAAATTTTTCGCGCTCGGCTTGCTCCTTGCGGACTGCTTCCGCCAGCTTCAGGCGGAGTTCCTCGACCTCCGTTGCCGTTGCGTTGGGAGGGATCGGTATGGAGAAGAGATCCTCCGGAGGGTCGGTGCCAGTCGCCATGTAGGTCGCGGCGTGGCACCGGTTCCGTCGTGGAGATCGGCGGAGTTTTCTGACCCAGAGTCAAAGTCGAAGATCCCAAGGATGGAGGGATCCTCGAAGTCTCCTACGTCGGAGACCTGGGTGATGGAGCCCGCGGGCGAAGCCGCGATGATGGATCCGGCGAGTGACGCTGGGGTCACCGAGTCGGCGTCGTTGTTGAGGGCCGCATCTTACGCGGCTGCGGTGGTTTCGGCCACGTCGCTGTGGGCCGAGTTGTACTCGGAGGCGAGGCGGTGGATCGTGCGGACCTGGCTCTCGGAGAGCCGGTCGCGTGGTGGCGACTCGCGGATGCGAGCCAAGTCCTCCGAGACGATGACGTCGGTGAGGCCGACGAAGAGGCTGATCGTGCCGACTGGCAAGATCATGCTATGCGTGACGGGTCGCGCCGCCGGGACGTAGCTGCTCGGCCAGATCTGGAGCATCTCGCCGATCGCTATCATGCGGCCGGTGGCGACCGTCTCGTTGATGGGCAGATTGGATCTCGCCGCAGAACACCGGCCAGACCGGCCAGGCCCCACGGTGGGCGCCACTGTCGTGGGAATGACCACGGCAGATGCTGTAATCGGCAGCGAGTAGTAGAACATGGGGCAAGGGCGGCCAGCCATCTGCGGTGCGAGATGAGGGCGGAGACACAGGGTTTTACCCAGGTTCGCCCCCCGAGGGTAAAGACCTACTCCTGCTAGATTGTATTATGATGGAAGTACAATGGGGCGAGCTCGACGGTTAGGCGGCAAGTCGCTTGGGTGGATGATGGAACGTATCCTCTACACGCCCTCTAGGGAGGTTTATATAGACTCACCCCCCTAGGGTTTACATATCTCAACCGAATCAGTTAAGGTTTCGGCAATCGTTTAACCTAATCCGACTAGGCCTATCTACTCTCCTGGGCCTTCAGCTTCCAGTCGCTTGAATCTACGCCAGGTCTTGATCCAGTCGCCGTCCTGCAGGCCCACTCGCCAGTTCCTGGGCTGGTCGGAAACGTCCTGCTGGGTATACCCCGGTAGGCATATTCCCATCAACTTGGGCCTCTCCTTGATCTTCTCACAAGATCCCAACTGAGGTACTCTAAATGTTGCAAAGAAATCAGCAAAAGGCAGGTCGATAGGTATATTATATATTTTGTAGCGGACCATGGGATTAGAAGTAGACCAAGTGAACCATAAGTCCTGCACAAAATCCATGGTTAGATTAACATATTGGATTGGTTCACCTTCAACAAAGTGCTCCAACCCTGCATTTGTAACCAAAGTTTGAAAATCTTGGAGAATCCCCGCAGGTCTCATAAATTCATGGCATGGATATATGGAAAGAAAAACTGCCTCCTCGCGATGAACCTTCATTGGCTCATGCACCATCAAGTCATATTGATTCAGTGGAAAAGCACTCATATTCCTTGCTGAAATTTTTAGACAACCATGAAAACAAGTGATTTATAAGTTGATAAATGATGAGAAACTACTATAGGAACTTGCTAGAGGACTACACATGCATCAAAACAAAGTTTCTAAGCATAGAACAAGCATGCAAGCTCAAACAACCTGTCACCTACAGCAGCAAAATACTCAAGATACAATCTACCAATCACAAATCTAATTGGACAAGTGGAGGAGGCACATACCAAGGAACAAACCCTCCAAAAATCAGCAGTTGAGATGGGCTGAACAAGGAGATCGAAAATCACGAGCAATAACAGCAAGAACTCGAGCTTGAGCAAGTTTTTTGGTGTTTTCGGGAGAGAGAAAGAAGGTGGCTTTGAGGAGGCAGCCTGGAGGGGCCCAGGTGGGCTAGACCCCCCTAGGCGCCACCACTAGGTAGGCCGCGCCTACCATGGTTGTGGGGCCTAGGGGTGCCCCCTGGCTCATCTCAGGTGCCACTCTGCCCCTTTTTTCGAGAAAAAATTTATTTTGAATTTTCTGGGATTTTTCGGGAAACTTTATTTTTGGCCAATTTTCAGGGTATGAAAATTGATTTTCTCGTAGAAACAGTTTTTTTAGAAGAAGCAAAAGCAAACCAAAAGCCAAACTACAGGAGCTCTAAGAAACTCAAACAAGCAAACAACTAGCAAAACTAAAGCTAAAGCAAAGACTAGGAAGGAGAAGGGAAAAAGAAAGCAAGTATAACCATAGTGGAAACATTATTTTGTTCATTGAAATCCTTTTATTAACAAGGTTGATCAAGTCTTGTTACCAAAACAATCTTATATGAAACAAAACTTTGCATTCCACAAGGTGATTATGTTACCTCATACTTGATAACAATGGTCCCAATCATAATAGTTTCAAAATTTTCTTGTGGAATGGGACAATATATTTCTCCAACCTTGATGCTCTCAATGTTTTCAATGGAATTCAGGCAATAGCTTTTAACAACCTTCTTGGGGAAATAGATAGTGTGCTCTTTGTCATTAATATTAAAAGTTACTTTTCCTTGATTGCAATTGATGACAACACCTGCAGTATTAAGAAAAGGTCTCCGAAGAATAATAGACATATTATCATCTCCAGGCATTTCAAGCACAACAAAATCAGTTAAAACCATGCAATTATGAGCAACTTGAACAGGAACATCCTCACATATACCAACAGGGATAGTAGTTGACTTATCAGCCATTTGCAAAGATATATTAGTTGGTATCAACTTTTCTAGCTGGAGTCTCTTGTAGAGAGAAAAAGACATAACACTAACTCCAGCTCCCAAATCACATAAAGCAGTTCTAACATAATTATTCTTAATGGAGCAAGGAATATTAGGTATACCTGGATCACCAAGTTTCTTTGGAACCTTACTATTGAAGGAGTAATTAGCAAGCAAAGTAGAAATCTCCTCATTAGGAATTTTCCTTTTTAGAGACAATATCCTTCATATACTTTGAATAAGGAGGCAACTTAATAAAATCACTCAAAGGAATTTGCAAGAATAAAGGTTTCATCCACTCACAAAACTTGTTGTAGTGTTGTTCCTCCTTTGACTTGTGTTTCTTACCTGGAAAAGGCATAGGTTTCTGCACGCAAGGTTCTCTCTCTTTACCATGTTTATTAGCAATAAAATCTTCCTTTGTTTACCTAGTGTTTTTAGTGTGCTTCTCAGGTTCTTTCTCACCTTCCTCCTTACCAGGAGACTCATCAATATTACCTCTCTCAGTTTCAGCATCAGAGACAGATATACTATTAGGATCTACAACAGGTTCAAGTGGTTCCTCAACTACTTTATGTTTCTTTTTCTACCTCTTACGAGGACTACCACTATCTTCACCTTGTTGATAATCCTGCTCTATTCTTTTAGGGTGTCCTTCAGGATATAAAGGATCTTGAGTAGCTGCACCACTCCTAGTTCTAATTCCATAAGCATGTTTATTTCCTGAAGCATTAACTAGCATATCCTTTTGCACCTTAGCAAGTTGATCAAGTTGGGTTTGAACCATTTGAAAGTGTTTACAAAGCATTTTTATATCATTTGAAGTTCTTTCCACAATATCTTTCAACTCATGGATAGCTCTAGAGTTTTCCAATAAATGATTCTGAACTTGTTTATTAAAATTACCTTGTTTAACAATAAATGTGTCAAGTTCCTCTAAGCATTGATCAGGAGGCTTACCATAAGGAATATCACCTTCATTAAATTGGAGAGAGTGTACCTCAATAGTAGATGAGTGGGGAATTGGCTTACATAATTCTTCTATAGGAGGTAGATTCTTCACATCTTCAGCTCTAATACCTTTCTCCTTTAGACACTTTTTAGCTTCCTTCATCACTTCATCATTTAATGCAATAACTCCCCTCTTCTTTGTTGTTGGTGTTGGAACTGGTTCAGGAACAACTGGTTCAGGAACAACTGGTTCAGGAGTAATAGGCTCAGGTGTATTCAACTCAGTTGAAGTCCAATTATCATAATTCTTGCTTATCTTAGCCATTAATTCTCCAGCATCTGTAGGAGTTCTAATGCATAACCCCAAAACGATAGCGGTAAATCTGTAAGTGACATCATCGAACGAACCATATCTAAGAGAGTTCGATTACGACGTTCGGACACACCATTACGCTGTGGTGTTCCCGGCGATGTCAATTGTGAAAGTATTCCGCATTTCTTCAAATGCTCGCCAAACTCGTAACTTAGATATTCACCTCCACGATCAGATCGTAGAAATTTAATCTTCTTGTTACGTTGATTCTCTACCTCACTTTGAAATTCCTTAAACTTCTCAAAAGTTTCAGACTTATGTTTCATGAAATAGATATACCTATATCTACTCAAGTCATCCATGAAGGTAAGAACATAACGATAACCACCGCGTGATGCTACACTCATTGGTCCACACACATCGATATGTATGATTTCCAATAAGTCCGTAGCTCGCTCCATCATACCAGAAAATGGAGTCTTAGTCATTTTTCCCATCAGACATGCTTCGCATCTTTCAAGTGATTCAAAATCAAGTTATTCAAGAAGTCCATCGGAATGGACTTTCTTCATACGCTTCATTCCAATGTGACCAAGACGATAGTGCCATATATAGGTCGAGTTACCGCTCAATTTCAAACGTTTAGCCTCAATGTTACTTATGTGTGTATTACTACAATCGAGATTCAATAAGAATAGACCATCTATCAAAGGTGCATGTGCATAAAACATATTACTCATATAAATCGAACAACCATTATTCTCGGACTTAAACAAGTAACCGTCTCACAATAAACATGATCCTGATATAATGCTCATGCTCAACGTAGGCACCAAATAACAATTATTTAAGTATAAAACTAATCCCGATGGTAGATGAAGAGGTAGTGTGCCGACCGCGATCACATCAACCTTTGATCCATTTCCAACGCGCATCATCACCTCGTTCTTCGCTAGCTTCCGTTTATTCTGTAGCACCTGTTTCGAGTTACAAATATGAGCAACCGAACCAGTATCAAATACCTAGGCACTACTACGAGTACTAGTGAGATACACATCAATAATATGTATATCGGATATACCTTTCTTCTTGATGTTGCCGTTCTTCAAATCCGCCAAGTACTTTGGGCAATTCCGCTTCCAGTGACCTTCTCCCTTGCAGTAAATGCACTCAGTATCAGGCTTAGGTCCAGCCTTGGTCTTCTTCGCCGGTGCGGCAACTTTCTTACCGCCCTTCTTGAAGTTTCTCCTTTTCTTAGACTTGCCTTTCTTAAATTTGGTGGTCTTATTGACCAACAACACTTGGTGCTCTTTCTTGATCTCCACTTCTGTAGATTTCAACATGGAGAAGTGTTATGGCAACGTCTTGTCCATGTTTTGCATATTGTAGTTCATCACAAAGTTCTTGTAACTTGGTGGTAGTGATTGGAGGACACGGTGAATCCCCAAAGAATTAGGAATCACTATACCCAAACTTTGGAGTTTGTTTGCGTGCCCAGACATCTTAAGCACATGCTCACTGACGGAGCTGCCCTCTTCCATCTTGCAGTTAAAGAACTTTTCAGAAGCCTCATATCTCTCAACTGCCACGTGAGCCTCAAATATCATTTTGAGTTCACGGACAATATCATTTGGGTCATGGTTCTCAAACCTTTTCTGAAGCTCCGATTCCAAACCATACAAGATAGCACACTGAATTGTGGAGTACTGATTCTTCCGAGCGAGGAAAACATTCTTTACCTCATCGGTAGCATCAGCTGCAGGCGGGTCACCCAGCGGTGCATCCAGCACATAGGTCAAATTACCAGCATTGAGGACAATCCTCAAATTGCGGAACCAATACGCGAAGTTGCTTCCATTGTTTTTCAACTTTTCTTTCTCTAGGAACGCATTAAAATTGATGGTAGGGGCCGCCATTGATCTACAACATATTTGCAATAGTTTAGACTAAGTTTATGACAAATTGAGTTCTAATTAATAGTTAAATTAATCTAGGTGAACTCCCACTCAAAACAATATCCCTCACATTGTTTTAGTGATCACATGAACCAGATCCACCACATCAAAACCGATCATCAGGAGAGTTGATGTAGCTTCAATGGCGAATAATCAACATGTTCATCATATCTACTATATGACTCATGCTTTACCTTTCGGTGATCCGTGTTCTGAGACCATGTCTGTACATGCTAGGCTCGTCAAGATCAAACCTTAGCTTCCGCATGAGCAAATCTGGCTTGCTCACGTTGTATACACTCGCAAAATCTAACACACCCGGTCATCACGTGGTGCTTCGAAACAACGAGCTTTAGCAACGGTGCTTACTAAGGATGAACACTTTAAAACTTGAAATTTGTGTGCTTGAGGGATCATCTTATAATGCTACCGTCGTTAACTAAGCAATACAAGATGCATAAAGGATTAACATCACATGCAATTCAAAATACGTGATATGATATGGCCTTTCTTCTTGTGCTTCTGATCTCCATCTTCAAGAACGAACATGATCTCCATCATCACCGGTATAGCGTCAAGATCAATGGCGCCGTTTCATGGTTGTCGTCCACCAGCTTCAACTATTACAACTACTTTGAATAGACACGCGGGTCTTAATAGAATTTAAAGACAACCATATGGCTCCTGCCGGTTGCCAACTTACAATAAGGATCATTGCATACATCAAATATAATCACAATCATGGCCATATCACATCACAGCACACCCCGCCAAAACAAAGTTAGACGCCTCTAATTTTCTTTGCATATTGTACGTGGTTTTGGGCTTTCAATAAGTGTCGCTCTAACTTACGAAAAAGAACCACAACGTTGATGCTTGAACTATCAAGTGCCCGTTGTAAATTGGATCTATACTATGATGGGAGAGACAGGCACCCGCAAAGCCACTTATGCAATACAAGTTGCATGTTCAGCGTGGAGCAAGTCTCATGAACGATGTCATGTAAGGTTAGCCCGAGCCGCTTCATCCCATCATACCGCAAGATCCAAAGTACACAAGAAGCAATTGATAATAAAAGCACCACCGCCCACAATGACCATTGTGTTCTACTCGTGCAACAGATCTACATATAGACACGGCTCTGGTACCACTGTAGGGGTTCGTAGCATGGAAAACAAAAATAATTTTACCGCATGCAAACAAACAAGCCAAGATCTATATACTATATTGTAGCAACGAGTCGATAGAGGAACTCACCCTCGAAGATTCCAAAGCGGTTAACGAGAGCAGATTCTCGTGGGTGATGTAGTCGTACTCTTGCCGATCTCAAGATCGTGTAGACGATCCTTCCGGCGCTGCGTTCCGGCAGCGCTTCCGCAGTATGTCACACGTTCGGTACTTGATGAAGACCTTCCTCTCCCTTATTCCAGCAGGCATCGGAGGTTGTAGCACTCTCCTCGCGATTCTGGCAGCACGACGGCGTGGTACCGGAAGTAGAGGGGAGATCTCGCAGGGCTTCGCCTTAAGCCGGAGCGAGTATGGTGGAGTATGAGAGAGGCCTTGGTGATCTTGAGTTTAGAGGGAACCAAGGGGAGGGCTTCGCCGGCGTCTAGGGTTTGGGGAAACCCTAACTCGACGAGCTAGAGGAGGCCCTAGGCGGCGACGACTTGGAGGAGGCCGGCGGCTAGGAGGCTAGGGTTTTGGGTGTGAGGGGTAGGGGGCGCCCTACCCCTCCTTATGTAGGTGGAGGGTGGCCGGTTGGGAGGAGGGAGTCCTCCCCCAACTCGGCCTCCTTGGCCGGCGGGTGGAGGGAGGGGACTTCCTCCCCAAGTAGGTTTCCTACTCTCCCTCCACCAAGCAAACTTGCCGTTTGACTTTTTCAAATTGGCGTTTGACTTTCAAACTTGGATTTGATTTCTCTCTTTATTTTGCCCAGCCAAGTGACCTAGTACATGTTGCAACCATTCCATATTGTCATGACACATTCATGTACCCTTCCCCTCCGGAGTGCAGGACCTTCCGGACCCTTCTAGAACATTCCCGGTGAAAACACTGGAATCATTCCCCAACTCCGAAACAGGACTTTCCTTATATGAATCTTATTCTCCGGACCATTCTGGATCTCCTCGTGATATCCCAGATCCCATCCGAGACTCCGAACAACATTCGGTCTCTTACTCATCATTCCATAACTACTCAACAACATCGAATCCTTAAGTGTGTCTCCCTACGGTTCGTGAATTATGCGGACATGATCGAGACACTTCTCCGATCAATAACCAATAGAGGAATCTGGAAATTCATATGGCTCCCACATATTTCTATGATTACTTTGCGATCGAATGAACCACTTACATACGATACCAATTTCCCTTTGTCTCACGATAGTTTACTTATCCGAGGTTTTGATCGTCGGTATCTCTGCATACCTAGTTCAACCTCGTTACTGATAAGTACTCTTTTCTCGTTCCCGTGGTATGTGATCCCTTGTGAGCCAGTCACATGCTTGCGAGCTAATTGGATGACATTCCACCGAGAGGGCCCAGAGTATATCTATCCGTCATATGGATGGACAAATCCCACTCTTGATCCATGTGTCTCAACCCATACTTTCCGAACACTCAATGCCATCTTTATAGCCACCCAATTACAGTGTGGTGTTTGATGTCATCAAAGCATCCTTCTGGTGATGGTGATAAGCATGATCTCATGGTCGAAGGAATTAGGTTACTATGTATCAGAAAGCTTATAGCAATTGAACTATTAAAATGACTCGATCTTTATGTTACGCTTATCTATAGGAGTATGTCCATCATACCATTCTCCTAATGATATGATCTTGTTGTTAATAACATCTCAATGTTAATGATAGGGAAACCACAATCATCTATTAACCAACAAGCTAGTATTATGAAGAGGCTTTACTAGGGACTCTAATTTAGTTTACAAATCACACAAGTATTAATGTTTCCGGTTAGTACTGTTATAGCATGAATGTAAACATTTATCATAAACACAAAGATATAATACTAACTACATTTATTATTGCCTCTAGGGCATATCTCCAACAGTATTACCCAATTTATTGATTCGACACAAGGGGAGCCAAAGAATACTTGTAAGCCTTAACAACTGAGTTGTCAGTTCAGCTGCACCTGGAAATAGTTCTTGCTCACAGAAGTTTATCAGTAGTAACAGTTTGTAGTAGCAACAGCAGCAGTAACAGCAACAGCAATAGTGGAACAGCAGCAGTAGTAACAGTAATGGTAACAGTAGGATTCGAGTGCGGTAGGCATAGGGATGGATGGACGGGCATTGCATGGACGAGTCTAAATATGTAACTTCAAGATCTAGGGCATTGCAGATAAATAATAACAAGCATCCAAGTACTAAACAATCCTAGGCATGTGCTCCAAATATAGTCATATGTGCTCGCAATGAGAACTTGCACAACATCTTTTGTCCAGCCAGACCGTGGCAGCGGGGCCTCTAGGGAACTACTGGCAATTAAGGTGCTCCTTTTAATAGAGCACCGGAGCAAAGCATTAACACTCTGTGAACACATGTGATCCTCACACCACAGCCATCCCCTCCGGTTGTCCCAATTATTGTCACTTTGGGGCCTTTGGATCCGGACAATGATATGTGTACACAACTTGCAGATAAGATCATAAACAATACTATCATAATGATTCAATAATAAGTTCAGATCTAAGATCATGGCACTCGGTCCCTAATGACAAGCATTAAGCACAACAAGTTGCAACAAAGTCAAATAGCACTAATAGAGATACTAGGCACTATGCCCCTAACAGATCTTATTCGATTACATGATAGAACTCATCCAATCCCTACCATCCCCAAGCCTACAGCAGGGGATTACTCACTCATGGATGAGGGAAACATCGGTGGTTGATGGAGATGCGTTGGTGATGACGATGGCGATGATCCTCTCCAAATTCCTCGTCCCGGCAGGGTGCCACAATGGAGTTTCTGGATCCGAATCTTGGTTTCTGGTGGCGGCAGCGGAGCGGAACTCTTTCTAGAAAACTATCGAACCCCCCTATGTTTTTAGGTCAGAAGGCAACTTATAGGCGCAGAGGGAGGCCGAGGAGCTGCCTGGGGTGGCCAAACCTCCCCTAGGCGCGGGGTCAGTGGGCCCGTTCCTGGGGTGGGTCTGGCCCCCCCAGGCCTCCCCTCTGTCTCCCCTTTTGGCTCCGTGGATCTTCTGGTGAGAAATAGTTTTTGGCATATTTTTGGGGATTTTTCCTGATAGTTGGTTTTCTGCACAAAAACAAGACACCAAAGTAATTCTCCTAAAAACAGCGTCAGTCCGTGTTAGTTGTATCCAAATCACACAAGTATAGAGAAAAAACAATAGCAAAGTGTTCGAGAAAGTAGATACGTTTTGGACGTATCAACTCCCCCAAGCTTAGCTTATTGCTTGTCCTCAAGCAATTCAGTTGAAAACTGAGTGCGATAAAAGAACTTTCACAAACACTTTGCTTCATATGATGTAAATATTCTCAGCACAGGAGTAGATGCTTAGACAATTCATAATAAGGAGTATGCAACTAAGTCTACTCAATAGTCATTGCAAGCTATGAAGACAAACCAACTCAATAATAATAAGTAGCATGAGACATAAACATAAGCAACATTGCAATGCTCATAATAAGGCATGATAGAGTGGTATCTCGCTTGCCTTTGTTTGAAGAGCACAATATAAATGTTGAGGCACCTCTGAAGTTCACATGAATACTATAGATAAAGATATCAGAGATACAAGCATCAAAGTCATGACATAATTAACCAAGTTTTGGAACAAACACAAGAATGACAACTATACTCTCAAGAAGGTGCTCATAGAATAAGTGGTGACTCAACAAAGTTGTGAAAAACGATTTTGTGAAGGTTTGAAAGGCTTCCCAATGCTGAAAGGAAGGTACTCATTAGCTTTGAGCTATCATTGCCCCTATCATAGGCATCTTCATGTGGTTAAGGTGAAAGTGAGGCCCACTCTGAATCATATGCTTGACAGACCATAGACTGGAAATCCCAAGTCCCTTGAGTACGAGGGTCGCTTCGCATGCTACTCAACTTTGGTCACCTGAAAGTTCTTGTCATTGTAAATACATGCATATCATCGAGAACCGCCAACGGGGTACCCTTTGCACATGGTACATGAGCTTTCCCATAACCAAAATGACAAGGCAAGCAGACAATGAGCATCTCAGCAATATTTTTATTTACCATATGCATAGCTTTTTATTGAGGACGCTTCATAGATGCTCATTATAGTGTTGCTGCAAGTTTCCACCATGATTAAGCATGGCTTAGGCTAGCGGCCCAGACGTTTCTCTAACACAATGTATAAACTCCATGAACTAACAACTTCCCCTTTTATTTCACATCATCGACATCCATAAACAAAAGAGCAAGGAATCAACTGGATGAGATATCCAAAAAGTGTTGAAAGCGTTCCCCGTGACAACACAGTTCTGCTGACTCCTAGTATATAATAAGCAAGCATATAACTTTCATGGACTAGTCACAATGGTTCAAGATTATTAAGCGCAAGGAATAAAGTGTTCCATCAAGTTCGTGAGAGCTTTACTAACTAACTTTCTCAAAATAGACAAAAAATTTATTTTGGAAGAAAACACGGCATATATAAAATATGCACTGAAGTAGCAAATGATGCTAATAGGTAGGTATGGTGGACACAGCTGGCAATATTGGTTTTGGGGATTTGGAAACACAGGTAGAGCACATACTCAGTGCAAGTAAAGGCTAGCAATAGAGAGGGAGCGACAAACGAGAGAGGAATAACTGTCATAATCATGCTTGCAACAAAACAGGACTAATTATGGCATGGAAGTGATACAAGAACTCTGAGGAAAAATAAATCATGGAGGCTTACTGACTATCGATTAGTAATATGCATGCGTGAGCATGTGCCAAGTCGATTCACATGAACATTCAGAGGAGGATACCACAATATCATACCAAAGTATGAATAAAACAATGCAAGCAAACATTCATATGACATGCTACAAACTATTAGCAAGCTGGAGCTAATCATAGACAAGCAAGAACTACTAAGCATCCATAATGACATACACCTTACATAAATAGGCTAAGCATGCTCACAATGATGAGTATATGTACAAAAATGAAAAAAATAGAGTTCATTACCAGCCTCTTACCACACCTCAAGTTGTCTTAATCTTCATTATTGCCCTTAACTTGTGTGACTTGAATAATTAACATGAAAACCAATATCCACTGAGGACGGCTAAACCCTTCAAAGAACTCAACAAATATTTTTGGTGTTTTCGATTTTTTAGAAACAAGCAAACAAAGAAAAACCAAACAAAAACAATGCAAACCAAACAAAGCAAAATCTTTTTGGAATTTTCTTTTAAGTCAAAACAAAGCAAAGAAACAAAGAAACAAACCAAGAGAAACAACGAAAATATTTTTGGTATTTCTGTGTTTTGAGAAAGAAGCATCAAGAACCAAAAAGAAAGCGAAACAATGGATATACAAAGAACCGACCGAACATGATATATATATATGAGTGTGATGTCGGTGTACCTCCCCCCAATCTTAGGCTTTTGGCCTAAGAGGGGCTCAATAACGCGGATAGTAACCCCATGCTGGTGGGTCATCATAGGAATGATCATAGTCAGGCACCTATGATGAAGAAGAAGATGCGCCCCAATCAAATGAGGGCTGCTGGTATGAAGACTCTCCCAAGTTGGAGGGCTGAACTGAATTGTCTTCGGCATCCTCTTCAACATTATCCTCTTGCTGAGAGAGTTCCCCAACATATGTGTCAACCTCTTCCTCCTTAAGCGACCATCCTTGCCAGTTATCAAAGTTAAACAAAACAGGTGCAGGCAAATAAACTATTTTCTCGCTCCTACCCTTTCTCCGACCTTGCTGGGCAAAAGATAGTTCATATGGCAAACTTCTCACATTGGCTCTTAAAGAAACAAAACCATGCTGAATCATAGATTCAATATCAAGCCTCTCTATGGAGAACTAAAAATCTGAATAATGAGGCTCTAAACCATGGAAGGCTAGCAACCTAGAAGCAATGAGACCCCCACAAATTCCACCCTTCTCACGGTTAGTGGTGAGATGGTGAGCTATCAAAGCACCCAAACTATAAGAACTATTCCTATTCAGAGCAGCTGCAATAAAAGCTAGATCAAAAGAAGACAACTTTCTAGCAGTCTTTCTAGCAAGAACACACTTGGTAATGAAATAGGCAAAGTATCTAATAGCTGGGAGCTGGATGTTCCGAATTTTACCACTTTCCTTTGAGAAGTAGAAACCTTGGCAAATCTCAGCATACAAATCAACAAGTGACTTGTGTCGTGGGAATGACCACGGCAGATGCTGCAATCGGCAGCGAGTAGTAGAACATGGGGCAAGGGCGGCCAGCCATCTGCGGTGCGAGATGAGGGCGGAGACACAGGGTTTTACCCAGGTTCGGCCCCCGGAGGGTAAATACCTACTCCTGCTAGATTGTATTATGATGGAAGTACAATGGGGCGAGCTCGAGGCTAGGCGGCGAGTCGCTTGGGTGGATGATGGAACGTATCCTCTACACGCCCTCTAGGGAGGTTTATATAGACTCACCCCCTAGGGTTTACATATCTCAACCGAATCAGTTAAGGTTTCGGCAATCGTTTAACCTAATCCGACTAGGCCTATCTACTCTCCTGGGCCTTCAGCTTCTAGTCGCTTGAATCTACGCCAGGTCTTGATCCAGTCGCCGTCCTGCAGGCCCACTCGCCAGTTCCTGGGCCGGTCGGAAACGTCCTGCTGCGTATACCCCGGTAGGCATATCCCCATCAGTAGTCCCCGAGGCCGTCGTTGATTGGTCGCAGGTGTCCGTTGGCAGTCGGAGTATAAGTTCCAATGCGGACGCCCAGTCGAATCGGCGGCGGACTCCTGAATAAAAGAAAAACCAGTTATTCTAGTCGCAATGACAGCGGTCAGTCGGGTCGCAGCTCGGCGAACGGGTCGACGAAATGCTCAGTCACTGTTGTAGTGATCAGGTCGGCGAGTCGAATGGATGAAGTTGGACCGTTAGATGAGGTCAAACTAGCCGTTGGGGTAATCCAATGGTAACTTTCGGCGTAATCACCGCATAGTAACGGCTCCCGAAATTGGCGGGTAGCAACCGCTATATAAGGGAAATGGCAGGCGATCAGGAAGACACTCCTCATCTTTCCTCCGACTTCGCCCACCTCCGTTTTCCCCTGTGTCGCGATCCAATCGATCCAGAAACCTTCGACCTCCGCGAACCTTTCAACCAATGGCCCCCTCCACCGAACCATGGGGCAGGTCCAAGTGCACCAGGGCGCTACTGGCGTCCTTCGAGGAAGACGGGATCCTGCGCGCCGGCAGGTGGCGCATCCCCGCGGCCGGAGAGGTGACTCCGGATCCGCGAGAGGGAGAGTTTGTTTGCTTCACCAGCCATCTAGAACGGGGGCTGGGGTTCCCCACGTCTCTCTTCTTCCGGCGCTTCTGCGCCTTCTACGGGATCCAGCCGTCGGACCTGGGCCCGCACAGCATCGAGCAGCTTGCCATTTTCGTGGCATTCTGCGAGTGCTACCTGGGCTGCAGGCCCTACTTCCCCCTATGGCAAGATCTGTTCCACGGGAGGATCAGTCGCGAAGAATCAGGCGGCCCAATGCTTGCTGCGGGTGGCCTGACGTTTCAGTTGAAGTCGAAGGCCTCCTTCTTCGACCTGATGCTACCTGCCAAGGCGGCGAGCGAGTGGAAGAAGTCCTGGTTTAAGTCACCGAGGCGACTCCAGACGGCGAGGTGGCGATCCCAAGGTACTCCGCCGACCGGCCCGAACCGCGCCGACTCTAAGTCGGCAAGCTCCCAGTAGACCAGCGGATGGTCATGGACGAGATGCTCCAAACCATCCGCGGCCTAAAGAAGAAGGGTCTTCAAACCATCAACTTGTACAACTGTTGGCTCGGGCGGCGACTCGTTCCCCTGGCCTGCCGTGACCATTACATGTACGAGTACACGGGCAGGGAGGACTCGAAGAAATCCTGCCTCGCCGAGTGGAAACTCGAAGACTATACCCTGACGCTGAAGAAGATCACCCAGGCGGCATACGTGGACGCGAAGGCTGGGGTCGCCCCCTACACCGCGAAGCATCCAACTCCGACGGTAAGTCGCTGTTTCCGCTACCATTCGCAGTCGCAGTCAATGCCGTTGCGGTTATACTGATATTGTCTCGTGTCTGCTGCAGTTATTCCAAGTAGTGGAAGGGTGGCTCCCTCCCGCAGATGACGAGAACTCAAGCTCGTCCGTCCAGGACGGGGGCGAGTCACCTCCTGCCAAGGGCGGTGTTAGGAGCGATGCGAGTGACGACGACGACGATGATGAGCCCAGGGAAGACGCCGCCCCGATGGTTCGCAAAACTCGCAGGCAACATCAGCGCGAGCTCGAGGCGAGTAGAAGCCTCGAACGTCATGATGACAACAACGATGAGCTTCCCGAGCACACCTCGCTTCGTGAGGCTACACCGTCGAAGAAGAAGAATAAGGAAGTAAAGGCTCCACCAACGAGGAAGACGAAGCCGGCGAAACAAGCATCTCCGCCTCGTTCGGCGAGTAGTTCCGACGCCACCAGCTTGTCCAGGGATGAAGCGCCGCAGACGACAGCAGAACCAGATGCCACTGCCCCCTGAGTGAGGTACCTCTGGCCTCACTTCCCCCCTATTCGCCCCAATCTCTGGGTTGGGGGTTGCTCTAGCCGCAGCAGCTTCGCCTCCCAGGAGAGCTCTTGCCGAAGTCGTTTCAGAGGCTCCTGTCGCGGCCTCGTCGTCGAAGAGGCCTTCCGTGTCTTGGGCACGTGACATTGGAGATGGGCCTCAGTCGTAAACTGGGCCTCGAACTGGAGAAACGGGCCAGCATCCGCACGGGGCTGCGATTCATCCCAGTCGCCAAGTAAGTTTTGTTCACCTGCCTTGCCTTCGTTGTACTCGGACCATTTTCTCACGTAATCAATTCGCAGGACTAGAGTTAAAAAGGTAGGCCACCCGTCCATGGCCAAGGTGCCACCAGTCGCCACCGAGGAGGACCCCTCACGGAAGAGGAAAGATGATGAGGTCGCTGCCCCTACAGACAGTGGCAAGAAGGCCAAGGGCGATGACGTCGTCACGGTGTCTGACGACACGACGGTTGCTCTGAGTGGTCCTGCGATGGAGGCAGCCTTGAAGACCAAGGAGGATGTTTCCTCACCTGGGATGGCCGAGCCGGCTCCTCTTGGTGCTGGAGCATCCACCGCGACCTTCCCTCGCTTCATGGCCAAAGCGGCTACAACGAGTGGTTCAACGCCATCGAGCCGCGTACCTGAGGTCGCCGAAACGGAGGTCGAGCAGCGTCGCGGGCACACTCCGGCTCTTCTCGCATCTGTGGACGCGCTACAGCTCCATGGCATGCTGGGCGCAGCCATCCAGGTATGTCCAGTCCCCGAGGATCGGGCCACTGAATTTCAGTGGTTAGATTATTTTGGTGTTTGTTTTTATTTGTAGCACCCAGTCGCAGAGTGCGCAGTCGGTGAATTTCAGCGGGTGGGCACTTGGGATTTTCGATCTCCAGTCCCCGAGTGTCCAGTCGCTGAATTTCAGCGGGTGGGCACTTAGGATTTTTGATCTCCAGTCCCCGAGTGTCCAGTCGCTGAATTTTAGCGGGTGGGCGCTTAGAATCCCGTTGTTGTTAACTGTTTGACTTGTGCACAGGGCTTGTAGCGTGAATCATCCGACCGGCTTGCTGCGAAGTGTCGCGCGGAGAAGGAGCTTGTTGCCGTCCAAGAGACGAACAAGGGACTCCAGGCAATCGCTGCCAAGACAGAGGAAGTCCGCCAGGGCCTTGTCCTGGCGAGTGAACTGTCGGCGGCTCAGTCTGCCTTGAGTACGGCTGAGCAGCGGATCGCTGATCTTGAGCGCGAGCTTAAGGAAGCGAAGGAGGAGGCAAGTTCAGCGGATGGGCGAGCCAAAGCTGCTGTTACGGCTGCCGCTGAAGAGCGGAATGTCTCTAACGCCCTCGTTGCTGGGCTACAAGATGACTTCTCCTCTCTTCAAAGCTTCATCACGGGTCTCTGCCGTCCTTTGATTGGTAAGCTTTCTTGCCTCTGCCTGTAGTAGCTATGTTATGGAATCGTTGTTGTATTTACTGCCGGCCCCTGTCCGCAGGTCGGACTATCGATAGCTCGGAGGAGGCGCAAACATATGACGCGCGGCAGTGCGTGGCCACTCTGGTCGACTCGGCCACATTGTCTGCGGCTTGCATTCGAGCGTATCTTCAAGAGACGTCGCCCACAGAAGTGATTCCCAGCGATCTCGTCGAAGTTTGGCGGTATCTGGAGAAGGCGCCGTCAGTCGTCGAGTTCATGACGCGGTCGGCGTTCCGGCGCGGGGCGGCAACAGCGCTTAGCCTTGGGCTTTCCCACTTCCCGGAGGATTTCGACCTTGACGACGTGACGAGTGGCTACCCCTCGTCGACGGGCTCGGTGGAGATTGCCGAGGTGCTGAAGCTGACGGACCGGGCCGCGGTATACTCCGATCGCGTCTGGGCGATGGGCGACCTTCTTCCTTATCAGGAGACGACTGTCGCGCCCAACGATCCCGAGCCACCACACGGGGACTTCAAGGTCGAGCAGCCCTTCCGTGCGGCGATGGCGGGTGAGTTGACGATGTACCCATCGAACCCGTACACTACCTTCATTCGCAACCGCAAGGGTGGCCGCGAGTCGACGTTAAAGCCTGCGGAATAGAAACATTGTGCCCTGGGGTGTTAGTATTAATTTTGCCATTGGGATCAACTTGTATTTTGTAACAACTTTGTTATGCTGTAATGGAATTTCGCGTTATTTTGTGAGTTGTCTTGCGATTTTGATTGATGATTGGACGTGTCCCCGAGCGCGTCCGCCCTTTTTATGGGGTTTACCTCATTTGTTATGTGTTTGTGGTTTTGAATGTTTTGTTGGTTGTTTTGTTATTGAGGTCGACTCGCCCGAGCTTGGAAAGCCAGTCGCAGGGCGACTCCCATGAGTGCTCTTTACTTGACCGTTTTCCCTTGCGCGAACGAGGTCGGGTAGCCGAGTCCCCGAGCGTGGTACTTGGTGGTTCTAGTCGCGGCTCTAGGGTGGGTAAGGACTGGGCGCGTTAGAGTGAGTGCATCACTCCTGCCTGGCCCGTCGGGTCAGTCGCGTGGCGAGTCCTGGGCACGCTCTCGTACTAGGCGTTTTTCCCTAGCCGCTCGTACTTAACTGGTCGTCAGTCCCCGAGCGTGGTACTTGGCCGTTCGAGTCGCTGTGCCGAGGATGCAGAGGATCACGGTCGCTGTGAGGAGCGAAGGCAGTTGTCTTGGCTCGTTAAGCCAGTCGAGCTAGGCGACTCCAATGGGGCTCCGGGTAGGCTTTTTTGTGGACGTTACGAGTCCTGGGGTAACCCAGTGCCCTCGTAGCGCACTACTTGGCCGTGCCGGTCGCTGTACCAGAGGTTGACTTCTGCAGTTAGCTTTGACGCTGTTATTACGAGTGTGAGTGGCACAAGACACGGAGAGTAGACGCAATTTGCGGTAACCGATATGTTTTATTTCATCGCTAGTGGAGGGTACATGTAAGGAGTTCTAGGAGTAGAACTTCCGTAGGAGGTTTACATTCCACGGTCGCTTGATGTCGAGTTTCCCGTATCCACAGACGTCGGTGAGGTAGTAGACGTCGTTGCCGAGTACTCGCCCGATGGCGAATGGTCCCTCCCATGGGGGGGAAAGCTTGTGCATGCCCTTCTTGTCCTGGATGAGGCGTAGCACCAGGTCGCCTTCCTGGAAAGTGCGAGTCCTCACTCGCCGGCTATGGTAGCGGCAGAGTCCTTGCTGGTAGATGGCGGTGCGGAGCGATAAAGGTCGCGTGCCTCGTCGAGTTGATCGACTCCATCCTGGCGTGCGAGTTCGTTCACAGCCTCCGTGTAGTGGACGACCCTTGGCGAGTCATGCTCTAGGTCGGTGGGCATGACTGCCTCGGCGCCATACACCATGAAGAAGGGGGTGAATCCTGTCGACCTGTTGACCGAGGTGCGGATGCCCCAAATGACGAAGGGTAGCTCCTCGACCCAGCACCCGGCGGTGCGCTCGAGAGGTACTTGGAGCCGTGGCTTCAGGCCATGGAGGATGCTCTGGTTGTCCCGTTCCGCCTGTCCGTTGGACTCCGGGTGGGCGACTGAGGCAAGGTCGAGTCGGATGTGATGTTCCTCGTAGAACTCGGCCATGGCTCCTTTGGCAAAGTTGGTGCCGTTGTCCGTGATGATGCTGTTGGGGAACCCGTAGCGATATATGAGCTCGCGTAGGAACTTGGTGGCGGTCTTCCCGTCGCATTTCCGGATTGGCTTGGCCTCCACCCACTTTGTGAATTTGTCGACCGCGACCAGGAGGTGGGTGAAGCCGGATGGGGCCTTTTTGAAAGGGCCTACCATGTCCATACCCCACACAGCGAACGGCCAGGTGATGGGGATTGTGTTGAGCGTTGAGCTCGACACGTGTGTCTGGTTGGCGTACTTCTGGCACCCGGTGCACCGCTGGACAATGTCGACGGCATCTGCGTGTGCGGTGGGCTAGTAGAAACCGTGCCGCACAGCCTTTGCGACCAGAGAGCGGGCGCTGGCGTGGTGGCCGCAGTCGCCGGAGTGGATGTCGTGGAGGATTATGCGTCCTTCAGCGGGTTGGATGCAGCGTTGGAACAGCCGGTCACGCTGCGCTGGTGGAGCTCGCCGTCGATGATGACTAAGGATTTGCAGCGTCGCGCTATCATCTGGGCGTCTGTTTCGTCAGCTGGCAAGGTGCCTCCCTCCAGGTAGGTTATGTACGGCGTAGTCCAGTCGTCTGGCTCGGCGATGAGTGCGACCAGGGCTGCCTCTGGTTGCAGCGGGACTCCGATGTCGATCTCCCTTGGGGGAGAGACGGACGGCTTGGTGATTGTGTCGAGGAAGACGCCGGCGGGTGGTGCGAGTCGAGCCGAGCCGATGCGAGAGAGTGCTTCGGCCTCTTCGTTTTTCCGCCTGTCGATCCACTTGACGGAATAGCCTGCGAAGTGTCCGCCCATCTTATCCACTGTTTGGCGGTATGCCGCCATGGTGGGGGAGACGACGTCGCAGGTACTAGCGACCTGCCCAGTGACGAGGTCGGAGTCTCCATAGCAGCGTAGGCGGTTGACATTCATCTCCTTGGCGGCTCGCATGCCATGGAGTAGTGCCTCGTACTCGGCCATGTTATTGGTGCAGGGGGTGAAGTCGAGGCAGAGGACGTAGCGGAGCTTGTCGCCCTTCAAGGAAGTCAGCACGATCCCTGCTCCTGTGCCGTCTGCATTCTTGGAGCCGTCGAAGTGCAGGCTCCAATAGTGGAGGTACGACAGCTTTTCCGGCTGCTGGGCCTCTTCCCAGTCGGCGATGAACTCCGCGAGAGCCAGCGACTTGATCGCTTTGCGTGGCTCATACTTGATGTTGTGGACGCCGATTTCGACGGCCCACTTGGCGACTCGCCCGGTCGCCTCACGGTTGCGGATGATGTCCTGCAACGATGCTGAGGAGACGACCGTGATCGGGTGCTCCTGGAAGTAGTGCGGCAGTCGCCGCTGTGCTCTGAAGACCGCGTATACCAGTTTCTGGTATTGCGGGTATCGCTGGCGCGACTCGGTGAGGACCTCGCTGATATAATACTCCGGTCGCTGTACTGGGCGCTCCTTTCCTTCCTCTGGCCGCTCGACGACCATGACGGCACTGACGACGCGCTCGGAAGCCGCGACGTAGACCAGCATGGGTTCTTTGTCGACGGAGGCGGCGAGTAGCGGTGCTGCGAGTAGCACCTTCTTGAGGTCGCGGAGCGCGTCGTCCTCTTCCTTGTCCCACTGGAAGGTGGGGTTCTTGCGCATCAGGCGGTATAGGGGCATCGCCTTTTCGCCCAATCGGGGGATGAAGCGACTGAGAGCCGCGACTCGCCGGGCCAGCTTCTGGACGTCGCCCAGGCACTCGGGTTTGCCGAGTCGAGCGATCGTGTCGATCTTGGTGGGGTTCGCCTCGATCCCGCGCTTGGAGACGATGTATCCCAGTAGTTGCCCTACTAGTACACCGAAGGTGCATTTGCCTGGGTTTAGCTTTATCTTGTATTTCCGCAGGTTGGCGAATGTTTCGGCCAGGTCGGCGAGTAGGTCGCTCTGGCGAGCGGACTTCACTACCACGTCATCAATGTAGACGTGGATATTGCGGCCAATTTGGCTCGCAAGGCACTCCTGCATGCACCGCTGGTAGGTTGCCCCGGCGTTCTTGAGGCCGAAGGTCATGGCGGTGTAGCAGAAGGCTCCGAATGGCGTGATGAACACCGTCTTTTCCTCGTCCTCGACAGCCATTTTGATCTGGTTGTACCCAGAGTAGGCGTCGAGGAAACACAGCGACTCCGAGCTCGCGGTGGAATCGATTATTTGGTCGATCCACGGGAGGACGAATTGCTCCTTCAGGAAGGCGCTGTTTAAATTTGTGTAATCGATACACATCCTCCAGGTCCCATTTTTCTTCTCGACCAGGACTGGGTTTGCCAGCCACTTGGAGTATTTTATTGGCCGGATGAAGCCTGCAGCGAGTAGACGCTGCACCTCCTCAGCGATGGCTCGGCGGCGCTCTTCATTGAAGGGCCGCAGCGACTGCTTGACAGGTCGCACTTTGGGGTCGGTGTTGAGTTTGTGCTCAGCGAGTTCCCTAGGGACACCAGGCATGTCAGAGGTCTTCTATGTGAAGATGTCCCTGTTCTCACGGAGGAACTCGATGAGCACGCCTTCCTATGATGGGCTCATGCCCGTCCCGATCGTCACCGTCTAGAGTCGCCTGGGACCAGCTCGACGGTGCGGGTGTGCGTCGTTGCTTCGAAGGCTGAGGTGTTGCCGCCCTCCGAGTTGGGCTTCTTGAGTATGGTGGGGTCGTCGTTGTTGACCCTGCTCGCGTACTTGGCGAGCTCGTCGGCGTGGTTGGCCTCTGCCGCGATGACGGTGTCGGCGAGTTCGGCACCTTTGGCCTCGCACTCGGCGGCCATGTCGGGGTCGTCGTGGATGGTGATGACGCCGTGCGGCCCGGGGAGCTTCATCGCGTTGTACGCGTAGTGGGGCGCTGCCATGAACTTAGAGAACGCCTGGCGCCCCAAGACGCAGTGGTAGGGGCTGTCGAAGGGCACCAGCTTGAAGACGATCCGCTCGGTGCGGAAGTTTGCCGGTGTGTCGAAGGTGACTGGCAGCGTGACCTTGCCGATAGGGTATGCCTTCCGACCGGGGACGATGCCATGGAACGTGGTGTAGGTCGTCTCGACCATCGACTGCGGGAGCGGCAGTCGCCTGAAGGTGTCCAGGTACAGGATGTTGATGGAGCTGCCGCCGTCCATCAATGTCTTGGGGAGCCAGAAGTCTTGGCGACTCGGCCTGGGTACTCAATGCGCGGCGAGTGGTCCTGGTGGCTCCAAGTGATTGGTTGCTCCGACCAGTTGAGGAACTTGGGAACGTCCACCTGGGCCACCGCGTTTACGGCGACGGCGCGGGCGATGATCTTCTTCTCGCGCTTCGTGTTGAAGCCTGTGAAGGTGTGGAACGAGCCGGCCACGCTGCCGAATTTTCTGCCGTTTGGCGGGTTGTTGTCGGGGTCCTCCCGCGCTCGCCGCGCCTTCTCGATCTCCTTGAGAGAGTGGCAGTCGGCGGTCGTGTGCGTGGCGGGCTTCCCTTCCCTGCTGTGAAATGCACAAGGTTGGTTAAGGAGGGCCTCGGGGTCGAACCTTGGTTTCGCCTTGTAGTTGCCACCGTAGCGGCGTTGCCCCCCGTCGCGGCGGAAGCTCTTGGGCTCGCGCTGCGCATGCCTAGCGTTGGCGACGAAGTCGACTCGCCCGTTGTTGCGGCGTTTGCCGGTGAGGCGAGTGTTGCTGTAGCGTAGGTCGGACCATCGTCCGTTGTTGTTGCCGTTTGTGCGGCGTTGACCTCCCGACTCGTCGTCGGTTTCCTGGTTTGGGTCTTCCTCCGCGTATATTTTGGCGATCTCAAGGAGGTCCGATATGTTGTCGAGTGTGCGGTATGCTTGTTTGAGCTTGGCGACCAAGGGCTCGTAGCGGCATGAGGTTTTGAAGCAGTAGATCGCGGTGTCTAGGTGGATGCCGACCGCGTTGTACCATAGTTCTTGCCACCGTTGGTCCCAGCTACGGGTCGACTCGCGGGGTCCCTGGACGCATCGTTCCAGGTCCTCGATGGTGGTGGCGTGGGTGTATGAACCCTCGAAGTGCTTGACGAAGGCATCGTGCATCTCTTCCCAGGAGTCGATGCTATCCGGGGGGAGAGTGTTGATCCACTGCCTGCACGCTCCCTCCATCATCAGGGGGAGGTAGCGGGCGACTAGCAGGTCGGTGTGGCCGGCGATCCCCATTGCCATGAGGTAGGTGTACAGCCACACGGAGGGGTCGTACGAAGGGTCGTACTTCTCTATTTCCTTCGGCGCTTTGAAGTTCGCCGGGTATTTTTCGCCTCGGATCATCGGTCCGAAGCATCGGGGCCTGAGTCGGCTTAGCGACCCCATCGGCTCGCCATTGCGGCGATTGGTTAGGGTGTGTTGCAGGTCGTCGGGCTGGCGTGCGCGCCAGCTCTGGTTGTTGATGATGTGGGTGCGGGCGTCGACGGGCTGACCGTTGGCGGCGATGAAGTTGGTCGCTGGCCTGGGGTCGTTGGTGGAGAGTGCCGCGTTCGTGGGTCGGTGTTGGAGCTGCAGTGGTTCGGGTGGCGGGCAATTGAGGGTGTTTGCCGCCAATGGACGGCCGCTTGAGGCCGCTCTGCTGCCCGATGAACGCGAATACATCCAGCCCTGTGAGTCGACGCCTACGTTTTGTTGCTCGACCGCCTTTGCGAGCAGGGCCTTGACGTACTGGATCTGTAGGGCGCCGTCACCGGTGGCCGTGATGTTGTCGGCCGCTGCTCGGCCCACCACGAGGTTGTCCATCGGGGTGGAAAACAGTGGTAGGTCGTTCGCATCTCGCTCCCGTGAGGAGACCACGATCCGCGGCTGGTCCCTGGGGGGTGCGCGGTTGGGTGGAGGTGGGGCGCCATTCGCCGTTGATCCTGGTGGGGGCCGGGCGCTTCCTCCTGGTGGCGCGTTCTCGCAGATTGCACGCTTGGCCACGCGGGCCGGGTCGTTTTTGTCGTCGAAGTTCAGGGCGCGCCCCTGGACGGTGGGGTTCAAGCGCGACCTGATTCGCTGCTGGTGGTAACGTGACAGCTCCTGCGCCGTCACCTGCTCAAGGCGAAATTTTTCGCGCTCGGCTTGCTCCTTGCGGACTGCTTCCGCCAGCTTCAGGCGGAGTTCCTCGACCTCCGTTGCCGTTGCGTTGGGAGGGATCGGTATGGAGAAGAGATCCTCCGGAGGGTCGGTGCCAGTCGCCATGTAGGTCGCGGCGTGGCGACCGGTTCCGTCGCGGAGATCGGCGGAATTTTCTGACCCAGAGTCAAAGTCGAAGATCCCAAGGATGGAGGGATCCTCGAAGTCTCCTATGTCGGAGACCTGGGTGATGGAGCCCGCGGGCGAAGCCGCGATGATGGATCCGGCGAGTGACGCCGGGGTCACCGAGTCGGCGTCGTTGTTGAGGGCCGCATCTTACGCGGCTGCGGTGGTTTCGGCCACGTCGCTGTGGGCCGAGTTGTACTCGGAGGCGAGGCGGTGGATCGTGCGGACCTGGCTCTCGGAGAGCCGGTCGCGTGGTGGCGACTCGCGGATGCGAGCCAAGTCCTCCGAGACGATGACGTCGGTGAGGCCGACGAAGAGGCTGATCGTGCCGACTGGCAAGATCATGCTATGCGTGACGGGTCGCGCCGCCGGGACGTAGCTTCTCGGCAAGATCTGGAGCATCTCGCCGATCGCTATCATGCGGCCGGTGGCGACCGTCTCGTTGATGGGCAGATTGGATCTCGCCGCAGAACACCGGCCAGACCGGCCAGGCCCCACGGTGGGCGCCACTGTCGTGGGAATGACCACGGCAGATGCTGTAATCGGCAGCGAGTAGTAGAACATGGGGCAAGGGCGGCCAGCCATCTGCGGTGCAAGATGAGGGCGGAGACACAGGGTTTTACCCAGGTTCGCCCCCCGAGGGTAAAGACCTACTCCTTCTAGATTGTATTATGATGGAAGTACAATGGGGCGAGCTCGACGGTTAGGCGGCAAGTCGCTTGGGTGGATGATGGAACGTATCCTCTACACGCCCTCTAGGGAGGTTTATATAGACTCACCCCCCTAGGGTTTACATATCTCAACCGAATTAGTTAAGGTTTCGGCAATCGTTTAACCTAATCCGACTAGGCCTATCTACTCTCCTGGGCCTTCAGCTTCCAGTCGCTTGAATCTACGCCAGGTCTTGATCCAGTCGCCGTCCTGCAGGCCCACTCGCCAGTTCCTGGGCTGGTCGGAAACGTCCTGCTGGGTATACCCCGGTAGGCATATTCCCATCAACTTGGGCCTCTCCTTGATCTTCTCACAAGATCCCAACTGAGGTACTCTAAATGTTGCAAAGAAATCAGAAAAAGGCAGGTCGACAGGTATATTATATATTTTGTAGCGGACCATGGGATTAGAAGTAGACCAAGTGAACCATAAGTCCTGCACAAAATCCATGGTTAGATTAACATATTGGATTGGTTCACCTTCAACAAAGTGCTCCAACCCTGCATTTGTAACCAAAGTTTGAAAATCTTGGAGAATCCCCGCAGGTCTCATAAATTCATGGCATGGATATATGGAAAGAAAAACTGCCTCCTCGCGATGAACCTTCATTGGCTCATGCACCATCAAGTCATATTGATTCAGTGGAAAAGCACTCATATTCCTTGCTGAAATTTTTAGACAACCATGAAACCAAGTGATTTATAAGTTGATAAATGATGAGAAACTACTATAGGAACTTGCTAGAGGACTACACATGCATCAAAACAAAGTTTCTAAGCATAGAACAAGCATGCAAGCTCAAACAACCTGTCACCTACAGCAGCAAAATACTCAAGATACAATCTACCAATCACAAATCTAATTGGACAAGTGGAGGAGGCACATACCAAGGAACAAACCCTCCAAAAATCAGCAGTTGAGATGGGCTGAACAAGGAGATCGAAAATCACGAGCAATAACAGCAAGAACTCGAGCTTGAGCAAGTTTTTTGGTGTTTTCGGGAGAGAGAAAGAAGGTGGCTTTGAGGAGGCAGCCTGGAGGGGCCCAGGTGGGCTAGACCCCCCTAGGCGCCACCACTAGGTAGGCCGCGCCTACCATGGTTGTGGGGCCTAGGGGTGCCTCCTGGCTCATCTCAGGTGCCACTCTGCCCCTTTTTTCGAGGAAAAATTTATTTTGAATTTTCTGGGATTTTTCGGGAAACTTTATTTTTGGCCAATTTTCAGGGTATGAAAATTGATTTTCTCGTAGAAACAGTTTTTTTAGAAGAAGCAAAAGCAAACCAAAAGCCAAACTACAGGAGCTCTAAGAAACTCAAACAAGCAAACAACTAGCAAAACTAAAGCTAAAGCAAAGACTAGGAAGGAGAAGGGAAAAAGAAAGCAAGTATAACCATAGTGGAAACATTATTTTGTTCATTGAAATCCTTTTATTAACAAGGTTGATCAAGTCTTGTTACCAAAACAATCTTATATGAAACAAAACTTTGCATTCCACAAGGTGATTATGTTACCTCATACTTGATAACAATGGTCCCAATCATAATAGTTTCAAAATTTTCTTGTGGAATGGGACAATATATTTCTCCAACCTTGATGCTCTCAATGTTTTCAATGGAATTCAGGCAATAGCTTTTAACAACCTTCTTGGGGAAATAGATAGTGTGCTCTTTGTCATTAATATTAAAAGTTACTTTTCCTTGATTGCAATTGATGACAGCACCTGCAGTATTAAGAAAAGGTCTCCGAAGAATAATAGACATATTATCATCTTCAGGCATTTCAAGCACAACAAAATCAGTTAAAACCATGCAATTATGAGCAACTTGAACAGGAACATCCTCACATATACCAACAGGGACAGTAGTTGACTTATCAGCCATTTGCAAAGATATATTAGTTGGTATCAACTTTTCTAGCTGGAGTCTCTTGTAGAGAGAAAAAGACATAACACTAACTCCAGCTCCCAAATCACATAAAGCAGTTCTAACATAATTATTCTTAATGGAGCAAGGAATATTAGGTATACCTGGATCACCAAGTTTCTTTGGAACCTTACTATTGAAGGAGTAATTAGCAAGCAAAGTAGAAATCTCCTCATTAGGAATTTTCCTTTTTAGAGACAATATCCTTCATATACTTTGAATAAGGAGGCAACTTAATAAAATCACTCAAAGGAATTTGCAAGAATAAAGGTTTCATCCACTCACAAAACTTGTTGTAGTGTTGTTCCTCCTTTGACTTGTGTTTCTTACCTGGAAAAGGCATAGGTTTCTGCACGCAAGGTTCTCTCTCTTTACCATGTTTATTAGCAATAAAATCTTCCTTTGTTTACCTAGTGTTTTTAGTGTGCTTCTCAGGTTCTTTCTCACCTTCCTCCTTACCAGGAGACTCATCAATATTACCTCTCTCAGTTTCAGCATCAGAGACAGATATACTATTAGGATCTACAACAGGTTCAAGTGGTTCCTCAACTACTTTATGTTTCTTTTTCTACCTCTTACGAGGACTACCACTATCTTCACCTTGTTGATAATCCTGCTCTATTCTTTTAGGGTGTCCTTCAGGATATAAAGGATCTTGAGTAGCTGCACCACTCCTAGTTCTAATTCCATAAGCATGTTTATTTCCTGAAGCATTAACTAGCATATCCTTTTGCACCTTAGCAAGTTGATCAAGTTGGGTTTGAACCATTTGAAAGTGTTTACAAAGCATTTTTATATCATTTGAAGTTCTTTCCACAATATCTTTCAACTCATGGATAGCTCTAGAGTTTTCCAATAAATGATTCTGAACTTGTTTATTAAAATTACCTTGTTTAACAATAAATGTGTCAAGTTCCTCTAAGCATTGATCAGGAGGCTTACCATAAGGAATATCACCTTCATTAAATTGGAGAGAGTGTACCTCAATAGTAGATGAGTGGGGAATTGGCTTACATAATTCTTCTATAGGAGGTAGATTCTTCACATCTTCAGCTCTAATACCTTTCTCCTTTAGACACTTTTTAGCTTCCTTCATCACTTCATCATTTAATGCAATAACTCCCCTCTTCTTTGTTGTTGGTGTTGGAACTGGTTCAGGAACAACTGGTTCAGGAACAACTGGTTCAGGAGTAATAGGCTCAGGTGTATTCAACTCAGTTGAAGTCCAATTATCATAATTCTTGCTTATCTTAGCCATTAATTCTCCAGCATCTGTAGGAGTTCTAATGCATAACCCCAAAACGATAGCGGTAAATCTGTAAGTGACATCATCGAACGAACCATATCTAAGAGAGTTCGATTACGACGTTCGGACACACCATTACGCTGTGGTGTTCCCGGCGATGTCAATTGTGAAAGTATTCCGCATTTCTTCAAATGCTCGCCAAACTCGTAACTTAGATATTCACCTCCACGATCAGATCGTAGAAATTTAATCTTCTTGTTACGTTGATTCTCTACCTCACTTTGAAATTCCTTAAACTTCTCAAAAGTTTCAGACTTATGTTTCATGAAATAGATATACCTATATCTACTCAAGTCATCCATGAAGGTAAGAACATAACGATAACCACCGCGTGATGCTAAACTCATTGGTCCACACACATCGATATGTATGATTTCCAATAAGTCCGTAGCTCGCTCCATCATACCAGAAAATGGAGTCTTAGTCATTTTTCCCATCAGACATGCTTCGCATCTTTCAAGTGATTCAAAATCAAGTTATTCAAGAAGTCCATCGGAATGGACTTTCTTCATACGCTTCACTCCAATGTGACCAAGACGATAGTGCCACATATAGGTCGAGTTACCGCTCAATTTCAAATGTTTAGCCTCAATGTTATTTATGTGTGTATTACTACAATCGAGATTCAATAAGAATAGACCATCTATCAAAGGTGCATGTGCATAAAACATATTACTCATATAAATCGAACAACCATTATTCTCGGACTTAAACAAGTAACCGTCTCACAATAAACATGATCCTGATATAATGTTCATGCTCAACGTAGGCACCAAATAACAATTATTTAAGTATAAAACTAATCCCGATGGTAGATGAAGAGGTAGTGTGCCGACCGCGATCACATCAACCTTTGATCCATTTCCAACGCGCATCGTCACCTCGTTCTTCGCTAGCTTCCGTTTATTCTGTAGCACCTGTTTCGAGTTACAAATATGAGCAACCGAACCAGTATCAAATACCTAGGCACTACTACGAGTACTAGTGAGATACACATCAATAATATGTATATCGGATATACCTTTCTTCTTGATGTTGCCGTTCTTCAAATCCGCCAAGTACTTTGGGCAATTCCGCTTCCAGTGACCTTCTCCCTTGCAGTAAAAGCACTCAGTATCAGGCTTAGGTCTAGCCTTGGTCTTCTTCGCCGGTGCGGCAACTTTCTTACCGCCCTTATTGAAGTTTCTCCTTTTCTTAGACTTGCCTTTCTTAAATTTGGTGGTCTTATTGACCAACAACACTTGGTGCTCTTTCTTGATCTCCACTTCTGTAGATTTCAACATGGAGAAGTGTTATGGCAACGTCTTGTCCATGTTTTGCATATTGTAGTTCATCACAAAGTTCTTGTAACTTGGTGGTAGTGATTGGAGGACACGGTGAATCCCCAAAGAATTAGGAATCACTATACCCAAACTTTGGAGTTTGTTTGCGTGCCCAGACATCTTAAGCACATGCTCACTGACGGAGCTGCCCTCTTCCATCTTGAAGTTAAAGAACTTTTCAGAAGCCTCATATCTCTCAACTGCCACGTGAGCCTCAAATATCATTTTGAGTTCACGGACAATATCATTTGGGTCATGGTTCTCAAACCTTTTCTGAAGCTCCGATTCCAAACCATACAAGATAGCACACTGAACTGTGGAGTACTGATTCTTCCGAGCGAGGAAAACATTCTTTACCTCATCGGTAGCATCAGCTGCAGGCGGGTCACCCAGTGGTGCATCCAGCACATAGGTCAAATTACCAGCATTGAGGACAATCCTCAAATTGCGGAACCAATACGCGAAGTTGCTTCCATTGTTTTTCAACTTTTCTTTCTCTAGGAACGCATTAAAATTGATGGTAGGGGCCGCCATTGATCTACAACATATTTGCAATAGTTTAGACTAAGTTTATGACAAATTGAGTTCTAATTAATAGTTAAATTAATCTAGGTGAACTCCCACTCAAAACAATATCCCTCACATTGTTTTAGTGATCACATGAACCAGATCCACCACATCAAAACCGATCATCAGGAGAGTTGATGTAGCTTCAATGGCGAATAATCAACATGTTCATCATATCTACTATATGACTCATGCTTTACCTTTCGGTGATCCGTGTTCCGAGACCATGTCTGTACATGCTAGGCTCGTCAAGATCAAACCTTAGCTTCCGCATGAGCAAATCTGGCTTGCTCACGTTGTATACACTCGCAAAATCTAACACACCCGGTCATCACGTGGTGCTTCGAAACAACGAGCTTTAGCAACGGTGCTTACTAAGGATGAACACTTTAAAACTTGAAATTTGTGTGCTTGAGGGATCATCTTATAATGCTACCGTCGTTAACTAAGCAATACAAGATGCATAAAGGATTAACATCACATGCAATTCAAAATACGTGATATGATATGGCCTTTCTTCTTGTGCTTCTGATCTCCATCTTCAAGAACGAACATGATCTCCATCATCACCGGTATAGCGTCAAGATCAATGGCGCCGTTTCATGGTTGTCGTCCACCAGCTTCAACTATTACAACTACTTTGAATAGACACGCGGGTCTTAATAGAATTTAAAGACAACCATATGGCTCCTGCCGGTTGCCAACTTACAATAAGGATCATTGCATACATCAAATATAATCACAATCATGGCCATATCACATCACAGCACACCCCGCCAAAACAAAGTTAGACGCCTCTAATTTTCTTTGCATATTGTACGTGGTTTTGGGCTTTCAATAAGTGTCGCTCTAACTTACGAAAAAGAACCACAACGTTGATGCTTGAACTATCAAGTGCCCGTTGTAAATTGGATCTATACTATGATGGGAGAGACAGGCACCCGCAAAGCCACTTATGCAATACAAGTTGCATGTTCAGCGTGGAGCAAGTCTCATGAACGATGTCATGTAAGGTTAGCCCGAGCCGCTTCATCCCATCATACCGCAAGATCCAAAGTACACAAGAAGCAATTGATAATAAAAGCACCACCGCCCACAATGACCATTGTGTTCTACTCGTGCAACAGATCTACATATAGACACGGCTCTGGTACCACTGTAGGGGTTCGTAGCATGGAAAACAAAAATAATTTTACCGCATGCAAACAAACAAGCCAAGATCTATCTACTATATTGTAGCAACGAGTCGATAGAGGAACTCACCCTCGAAGATTCCAAAGCGGTTAACGAGAGCAGATTCTCGTGGGTGATGTAGTCGTACTCTTGCCGATCTCAAGATCGTGTAGACGATCCTTCCGGCGCTGCGTTCCGGCAGCGCTTCCGCAGTAGGTCACACGTTCGGTACTTGATGAAGACCTTCCTCTCCCTTATTCCAGCAGGCAGCGGAGGTTGTAGCACTCTCCTCGCGATTCTGGCAGCACGACGGCGTGGTACCGGAAGTAGAGGGGAGATCTCGCAGGGCTTCGCCTTAAGCCGGAGCGAGTATGGTGGAGTATGAGAGAGGCCTTGGTGATCTTGAGTTTAGAGGGAACCAAGGGGAGGGCTTCGCCGGCGTCTAGGGTTTGGGGAAACCCTAACTCGCCGAGCTAGAGGAGGCCCTAGGCGGCGACGACTTGGAGGAGGCCGGCGGCTAGGAGGCTAGGGTTTTGGGTGTGAGGGGTAGGGGGCGCCCTACCCCTCCTTATGTAGGTGGAGGGTGGCCGGTTGGGAGGAGGGAGTCCTCCCCCAACTCGGCCTCCTTGGCCGACGGGTGGAGGGAGGGGACTTCCTCCCCAAGTAGGTTTCCTACTCTCCCTCCACCAAGCAAACTTGCCGTTTGACTTTTTCAAATTGGCGTTTGACTTTCAAACTTGGATTTGATTTCTCTCTTTATTTTGCCCAGCCAAGTGACCTAGTACATGTTGCAACCATTCCATATTGTCATGACACATTCATGTACCCTTCCCCTCCGGAGTGCCGGACCTTTCGGACCCTTCTAGAACATTCCCGGTGAAAACACTGGAATCATTCCCCAACTCCGAAACAGGACTTTCCTTATATGAATCTTATTCTCCGGACCATTCTGGATCTCCTCGTGATATCCCAGATCCATCCGAGACTCCGAACAACATTCGGTCTCTTACTCATCATTCCATAACTACTCAACAACATCGAATCCTTAAGTGTGTCTCCCTACGGTTCGTGAATTATGCGGACATGATCGAGACACTTCTCCGATCAATAACCAATAGAGGAATCTGGAAATTCATATGGCTCCCACATATTTCTACGATTACTTTGTGATCGAATGAACCACTTACATACGATACCAATTTCCCTTTGTCTCACGATAGTTTACTTATCCAAGGTTTTGATCGTCGGTATCTCTGCATACCTAGTTCAACCTTGTTACCGATAAGTACTCTTTTCTCGTTCCCGTGATATGTGATCCCTTGTGAGCCAGTCACATGCTTGCAAGCTAATTGGATGACATTCCACCAAGAGGACCCAGAGTATATCTATCCGTCATATGGATGGACAAATCCCACTCTTGATCCATGTCCCTCAACCCATACTTTCCAAACACTCAATGCCACCTTTATAGCCACCCAGTTACGATGTGGTGTTTGATGTCATCAAAGCATCCTTCTGGTGATCGTGATTAACATGATCTCATGGTTGAAGGAATTAGGTTACTATGTATCAGAAAGCTTATAGCAAATGAACTATATTAAATGACTTGATCTTTATGCTACGCTTAACTATAGGAGTATGTCCATCACATCATTCTCCTAATGATATGACCCTGTTTTAATAACATATCTATGTTCATGATCAGGAAACCATGATCATATATTAACCAACAAGCTAGTTTAACAAGAGGCTTTACTAGGGACTCTTTTATGTTTACAAATCACACAAGTATTAATGTTTCCGGTTAATACAATTATAGCATGGTATGTAAACATTTATCATAAGTATGTAGATATGATAATAACCACTTTATTATTGCCTCTTGGGCATATCTCCAACAGTCTCCCACTTGCACTAGAGTCAATAATCTAGTTTCAAACCTTTGTGTATTCAACATCTATGGCTTTCTTGTTGGGATATGCTATATAGGTATCCCCATAGCATGTCTCTTATCCGACTAACCCGGGTGGCCCATAGTCGGTAGCATGGCCAGTTAGGTGGATCCAGAAGGGGGGCCCATGCCGGATAAAGGAAGTCTACGGTGGAGTCAACCGCGTACCCGGAGCCTTGGAGTGCAAGATACACAAGACTAGTAATAGACGGTGTAGAACTCTGTAACCTGTCCGGCTAGGACTTTTCCCTGTAACCCTAGGACCTGGCGACTATATAAGTCGGGCCTATGGGAGCCTTTAGGGCACGATAACTTAGGCTTTCTAGTCACCTCGCACAGCGAACCTAATCACTGTAACTCGACGTATTGCCATTATAGTGATTTATAGCAGGAGTAGGATTCCACCACCGTTGTGGGATCTGAACCTGGGTAAGCTGTGTTACCTCGTACCCGTCAACCGTCCGCCTTACCCCACGTCTCTAAACACGCACTGTGAGGACCCCTCCACGGCGTACTCGTTGGCAATACCATGACAGTTGGCGCCCACCGTGGGGCAAGAGGCGCTTCAGGCTCTTCAGCGGGCGAGGACCAAGAACTTCGCGAGAATCGGCGAAACCGTAGCCATCGGTCGCGTTCTATTCTCCGGCAACGTTCCGATCGTCCCCCCGACGAGTTCTGGATCCCGGCGAAGACGAACCCTACGCGGTGTTCGATCGTTCCTATCAGAGACATCCACCTCTTCATCGGCGAAACTGACTCGGGCACTAGTTCCCTAGGAGTCGGAGGAGCATCAAGACCCGCGCGGACCACCTACGGGCAGGATACGTTCGCGGAAGGATCGATGTCGGATATCTCCTCGGAGTTTGCCGGCAAAGATCGGAAAAATTCAAGACCCACCCAAAACGCCCTTGTGCAGGATATAAAGGTGGAAGATCACTGCAAATCCGCCGGCTTCGTCCGTGCGTCTGGACAGCAGAGATCCAAGTTCGTCGGCGTGGTTACCATCTTTGATCTGGCGCACTGCATTCAGAGAGAGGGCGAAAACCCCCGTGACTACCTCGCCAGGTGGCTCCGTATACGGGCCGACCTGACCAACTACCCCAATGATGATGCCATCTATCACTTTGTGGAAGGACTGGACCATGGAACGGTTCTTCGACATTCCCTAAGGCGGCAGCAGGCGTCAGGACGCCTTACCTTCGAAGGCATGGCAAACACCATCAACAACTACGCGGAGGCCGAAGCGGCAGCTCAGACAATGCTTGTGCTCATTGACGGAGCCCCTCCGATTCAGCCACCGCACCCGCCTCCGGCCGCCATCGTCATAGCAGCACCACCACCTCCAGTCATCGTCGAGGCCGTTGCACCTCCACCGCCCGTCATCGAGGAAGTCATGGCACCCTCTGACTCTGTCATTGCCGCACTTTATGCTGATTTCAGTGCAGATTCAGAGGAAATAGACTTCAGTCCAGAAGAGCTAGACTCCGCTATGCAGGAGATGGAGGAGGAGTACTCGCGCGACGAACAAGCTAATAACACCGTCATGTCTCGAGGGGTGTTCGTCACCATTGGGACAGCGATGGATGAAGACCAGCCCGGGCAAGCTCCGCCTACGGCGCTGGATAAGGGGAAGGGGCCACTCATTGCTGTCGACAATGATCGCGCAAAAGTCATGCCTCCTCCTCTTAACCCAGTGCAGCAGCCGTAGGAACTCGGCACCGATCCAAGAAACAACAACACCGCAAACTTGCCGCCTCCAGCATCCACGTCTGCAGCAGCCCATGTCACTCCAGCCGATAGAGTAATGTACGGCAATCTCCTCGTTGAGCCACTAACCATTGATCATATCCGGAACGTGACTCAGCTTGACGAGAAACGCCAATAGCTGCTGGAGGAGGCGCAAGCCATCGTAGAGCAAGGCGCTAAACTAGATCGAGATCTGGTCAATGCGCAGAAGTCCATAGAAAAAGCTAGAGCAATGGAGGCCGAGTACAAGACTCTGCTTCAGCAGCAGAAGGCTAAGAAAGCTCCGGCTCGTGTCATCAACGATCCTGGTGTACGGCGCAACCTAGGATGGGCTCCCTCGAAGCCGGCACAGGCCAAGCCATACATTGATAGTGAAGGCAAACAGGTGATGCCCACCCCACTCCTTAACCTCGCCGTCGCCAAGACCCTTCTGGAGCAGGATAGATCGCCTGAGGCAGTAGAGCAGGTCTATGACCTAGTGGCCAAGGCGGTAAAGCAGCAGGAAAAGGCCACCTCTCAGAGGCTTGAGTCTGACCCAGCGCTCTGCCGATCTAGCCAGTACAAACCGCCAAGGGACAGATCTCCTCAGGATGTCGGATTGCAGACGGGTTCATCAGAATGAAGACGGAGGGATGCGTGCAACAGGAAGGATGCTATCCCCATATCCTCTGACCACGGAGAAAGATCCCAACCTCGCCGCCCATCGCCACCGCCCCGATCCCCCCGACGTCAGGAAGACTACAAGGCTCACCATCGCACGGATATGCCTCCACCAAAGCAGTGCGGCATCGTCATCCGCGACAACGCGACACAGACCCGTCATGATGAAGAGCGCCACCAAGGACATAAGTGCAGGTCACACCACGACCCTCCATGTCCGACAAGAAACCGCGACAGGCGTGGGGCGTCGCAGGAGGGCAACAGCAAGAAGGCTAATCCACTGCCACCTCCGCCTCCGTCGCTGCCAAGCAGTCACCATGGCGGAAGAGGCCCACGTCGTTCACGCAGCCCGTCCCCTGTTGACAACAAGAAGAAGAACCCGGAGCCATACGACGCACGTTCATGGATCGATAAGATCCACGAGGCCCGGGAAGGACCATACCTGGGACCACGTTGCTTTGGACCTGCAATACAGTCCGCAACTTACCCCAAAGGTTTCCGGATTGACAAGACCATCAAGCCCTATGACGGCACCGCCAAGCCTGCCACATGGTTGTAGGACTATGGCAACACGGTGGAGATTGCCGGAGGCAACCGCCGTCAAGTACCTCCCGTTAATGTTGGCGGGCACGGCCCGTCAATGGATCGACGACTTGCCGGAAAGATCTATCTACAACTGGCTGGACATGTAAGAAGCATTCACCAAGAACTTTGAGGGTACATATAAGCGTCCCTGCACTATGGGCGATCTACAGTGGTGCGTGCAGGAGAAAGACGAGACATCTCGCGCCTACCTCTCCCGCTGGCTGGATATGAAGAATTCCTGCGCAGGAGTGCACGCCCAGACCGCCATGGCCGCCTTCATCGATGGGTTGGAAAGGGGCACGTTGCTCCGACATAAGCTGAAGCGCTTGCAGGACAATCATCAGCTTGACTTGAATCAGATGATTCAGTTAGCTAGTGAGTTCGCAGCTGCCGACGACGATGCTCGTGGCTCTTTGCCGGCAACGGCAGTTCCAACCCAAGCTCGGAGGAACAGCAGTACAAAGAAGAAAACCGCTCCAGAAGAAAAGCAATCTACCGACATGGTCGCCATGACTTCTGTAGGACGAGGAGAAGGCGGACAACATGGCCGAGGAAGGGGAGCAGGCCGCGGGCAGCAGCGAGGAAGTGAAACCAACTCGGTGCCGCTCCGTGTTCCCCAAACGTACGAGGAGTACCGCGATATGCCGTGCCTCGTACACCTCGATGTCAACAGCAAGGCCACCCATACCAATCGACACTGCAAGTTCGTCAACGACCTCAAGGAAGACCCGGAGTCTGGCTACAAGCAAAGTCGGAAGAACATACCGCGAGGCAAGGGCAAGGGAAAGAAGAAGGAGGAGGAGTCCAAGGATTCAAGTGACATGGACGAGGACGTAGACCCCAAGCACGCCGCCAAGAGAGATGACAAGGGCAAGAACCCCTTCGCAAAGAAGGCCCCAGTCTACCACACTTTCCTTGTCACCCCCACCGTCTGACAACAGAAGACCTCTCTAAGGATCTTGATGGCCACTCTCCCCCCAGTTCCCCAATACCTGCGCTGGTCGGAGGTTCCAATCACTTGGGACAGGACGGACCACCCAGACCTCGTGCCCACGGAGAACCAATACGCCATGGTCATCAACCCATTGATTGACGGCGTGGAGTTCACCAAGTGCATGGTGGATAGTGGAAGCAGCATCAACATCATGTACCTGGATACACTACAAAAGATGAGCTTGACGGAGGCAAACCTAAGGCGGACCAACATCGTGTTCCATGGCGTAGTTCCTGGCCGGGAGGCTCGGTCCCTTGGGTGCATCACACTTCAGGTATCCTTTGGCGATGTCAATAATTACCGCCAAGAGCACATGACCTTTGAGGTGGTCCCCTTCAAGAGCGTGTACCATGTCATATTCAGCCGCGACATATTCCACACGTTCATGGCCAAACCATGCTTCGTCTACAACAAACTCAAGATACCCAGAACAAATGGTGTCATCACCATATCCGGAAGCTTTACCAAGGCATGGGACCGCGAGATCAATGAAGCAGCCATTGCAGAAGCTGTCCTCTACAACAAAGAATTCAAGGAGATCCAGAGCAAGGTCAATGACTCAGAGATGCCCGCGTCGAAGAAGCAGATCTCCGACTCTGCTCCTGCGTTCAAGGCCGCAATCGAGACCAAGCCGGTGGAACTTGTGGTAGGCGATGCCTCCAAGACCGTTGCCATTGGGACGAACCTGGATCCCAAATAGGAAAGCACGCTCGTCGAGTTCCTCCGTGAGAATAGGGACATCTTTGCCTGGCAACCTGCCGACATGAAAGGTGTACCTAGGGAACTTGCCGAGCACAGCTTAAACATAGATCCAAAATGTAAACCAGTGAAACAACCTCTATGACGCTTCGGAGATGAGAAGAGACGCGCCATTGGCAAAGAGATAGCTAGGTTACTTAAGGCTGAGTTTATCCGAGAAGTCCTTCACACCCGATGGGTGGCCAATCCTGTACTTGTCCCCAAAAAGGGAACCAATGAATTAAGAATGTGCGTTGATTACACCGTCTTGAACAAAGCATGTCCCAAAGATCTGTTTGCTTTGCCTCGCATTGACCAAGTCATTGACTCGATGGCTGGCTCGGAACTTTTGTGTTTTCTCGATGCATACTCAGGATACCACCAGATCAAGATGAGGAAGTTGGACCAATTGGCCACTTCGTTCACTACCCCTTACGGCATGTTTTTCTACGTCATGATGCCCTTTGGGCTGAAAAACGCAGGTGCTACCTACCAGCGGACAATGCAACATTGCCTTCACGACCAAATTGGTCAGAACGTTCACGCTTATGTGTACGATATCGCGGTGATGTCTAAAAAGTCAAGCGACTTAATCTCCGACTTAAAAGAAACCTTTGACAATCTCCAGAAATACAACATGATGCTCAACCCTAAGAAGTGCGTCTTCGGGGTTCCAGCCGACAAACTGTTGGGCTTCATCGTTTCCCAACGCGGAATCGAGGTCAACCCGGAGAAAATCAAGGCCATCTTAAACATAAATCGTCCGACATGCCTAAAGGACATCCAACGACTAACAGGTTGTGTTGCAGCAGTTAGTCGGTTCGTCAGCCGACTTGGAGAGAAGGCTCTGCCGCTGTACAAGTTGCTAAAGAAGGCGGACAAATTCATATGGACGGACGAAGCAGATGCAACATTGAAGCAGCTAAAGGAGATTCTTTCCTCAGCGCCCATCCTTGCAGCACCCGAGCCTGGTGAGCCCCTGTTAATTTACGTGGCGGCAACCAACCGGGTTATCAGCATCGTCGTCGTGGTAGAGCAGAAGGAACCAGGCTATGAGCACGGAGTTCAACGACCAGTTTACTATGTAAGCGAGGTCTTGACGGAGTCCAAGCAGTGTTACCCGCACTACCAAAAGATAGCTTATGGAGTATTCCTTGCTTCTCGGAAGTTAAGGCATTACTTTCAGGAGCACCCAATCACAGTGGTGAGCAAGACTCCATTGTCCGACATTATCAACAACAACGACGCTACAGGAAGGGTCGCGAAGTGGGCATTGAACTTGCCGCCTTCGAGATCACCTACAAAAGACGTGACGCTATCAAGTCACAAGCCTTGGCGGATTTTATTGCAGATTGGACGGAGATGCGGATGCTACTCCACTGCCAGAACCAGAGTACTAGGTGATGCACTTTGACGGATCAAAGTTGCTCAACGGCTCGGGGGCTGGTGTACTACTACAGTCACCAAAAGGAGACAAGCTGCACTACGTTCTGCAGATCCACTTCGAGGCTACAAACAACATGGAGGAGTATGAAGCACTCATTCACGGACTGCGTGTAGCCAAGGATATTGGCATCAAGCGCATAGTTTGCTGTGGAGATTCCGACTTGGTTGCCCAGCAGGTGGCTGGCACCTGGAATGCGCGGAACCCTATGATGGCGGCATATCGCGACGAAGTGGACGAGATAGCCAAAAGCTTCTTGGGCTACGAGGCCAAATATGTGCCTAGGGAGCAAAACGAGGCGGCTGATCTACTGTCTAAACTTGGATTAGGGCGCAAGCAAATTCTGCCAGGAGTTTGCCTAGAGCATCTACGCACACCATCCGTGAAGGGCGCCGACATTGACAACCCGGATAGAGCTGATTCTTTCATCAACATGGTGACAAAGATCCCTCCGGCTTGGACAAAACCGTTCATGGAGTATCTCGAACACGGAACTTTGCCCGACGACGAGGTCGAAAGACAGCAAATAGTACGACGAGCAAAGGGTTATACCATAATCAATGGGCAACTCTACAAGAGGAGCACTACTGGTGTATACCTAAAGTGTGTTTCCCAGCTAGAAGGTATGGAAATCCTATGTGAAATCCATGTCGGAGATTGCGGGCATCATGCCGCTCCTCGATCGTTGGTCGCGAAAGCCTTCCGGCAAGGATTCTACTGGCTGACCGTGAAGGCGGATGCCGACAAGCTGGTTGAGACATGCACAGGATGCCAGTATTATGCCCGACAACCACATGTTCCTGCTAAAGAATTGCGAACAATACCAATAACTTGGCCGTTTGCAGTCCGAGGGCTAGACATGGTGGGGCCGTTACAAATGGCACCGTGTGGATTTACGCATCTGCTTGTAGCAGTTGACAAATTCACCAAATGGATAGAAGCTAAACCCATTAGAAAGCTTGATGGGGAAACTGCCCTCAGGTTTGTCCGGGATCTAGTGGTGAGATTTGGTCTCCCACATAGCATCATCACCGACAACGGAAGCAACTTGTCACTCGGATAAGTGGAGGCTTATTGCTGGGACAAAGGCATCCGACTTGACCTTGCATCTGTGGCACACCCACAATCCAATGGTCAGGTTGAGCGAGCCAATGGATTAATTCTGCAGGGAATCAAGCCACGTCTTGAGGCACCGCTACATAGAGCAGCTGGAGCCTGGGCGGAAGAATTGCCATCTGTGCTGTGGAGTTTACAAACTACACCCAATAGATCCACCGGCTACACTCCCTATTTCATGGTATATGGAGCAGAAGCCATCCTACCTTCCGACATCCTCCACGATGCACCAAGAGTTGCCGCCTACGACGAAGATGACGCTGAAGAATCCAGACGCCTAGATGTGGAACTTCTTGAGGAGGAGCGCATTTTGGCATGCCAAAGATCCGCCATCTACCAGCAGAAGCTACGCAGCTACCATAGTCGCCGCGTTCGGCATCACTCATTTAAAGAGGGGGATTTAGTGCTCTGACTTAAGCAGAAGAAGTCACACAAGTTATCCCCGCCATGGGAAGGACCGTTCATCATAAGCAAGGCGCTGCTCAATGGGTCTTACTACCTTGTCGACAATCGTGAACTCAAGGATAGAACCAACGAGGATCATAAGCGTAAGCGACGTGACCCGGATGATGACTACCCGGAGCTTGATCGGCCATGGAACATAGCACAGCTACGTCCTTTCTACACTTAGCATTTTTTATCTAATCGTGTACCTCTTATATGATGAATGAAATAAAGCTCTTTGGTTCACTCATATTGCTGAGTCTTTTACCTCCTTTAGTGTTCATTTTTTGGATCATATAAACCTTTATGCACAAGCCTTGCGATTGCACTTGTGAAAATTCCGCCTATGGGCGTTATCTTAAGTTTTTTGGTCTACATGTTCTTTGTTGTTTTTATGTGGATTCTGGAGTAGTGACTTTCGGCACTCATTGTCGGCGATTTTGTGCTTAGGTTATTGACGGTGCCATTGGGCATCATCACCTAAGCGCATGGTTCCAACAACGAGTCTTCCGACTCACGAAAAGTCAAGCATAAGAACCAGAGTAATGGATAAGCCAGCACTTGCTTACAAAATATACATGCTGAAACTTAATTCTTAAGTAGCAGGATACGACAACCATTGTTTTCCGCCTTAAGATTACATCAACAAGTTTTTCCCACGCACACTCCAGAGGTAAAACATAAATTACAAAGTGTTTTTCACTCTTTGGGTGCAGGAGACTTGGAGGCCGCATCATCATCAGCCGGAGAATCACCCTCGGCATCGGCGTTGTGATGAGACTCGGAGGATTCCGGGTTGGCATTGTCGAGAAAGTTCCTGGGCACGAAGACGTCAACATCTACCAACTCGGCAACCCTGGTGTCATACCCCGCGAGTGATGACAAGATGGCTTCATGGTCGATCTCCTTGTCGTCATCATCCACGTCGGGGATACCAGATGTCACCGTGTCGATGTCGGCACCTTCATAGTGTGCCTTCACCATGGATAATGCCATCCTTGCGCCAGCCCGTGCGCATGAAGCTTTCCAGCTCGCGACACGCTCGGGAGATCGGCGCAGAATCTCTGAGTACTTCACCATGGAGTCCGAGGCCTTGATATAAATCTGGAGGGGCTTGGCAATCTCCTTGGCCTGGGTGATGGCGGTGTTGATGAATTAGCCGGCAAGAATCATGCATTCCTTGTCCGAAGGATGCGAGCGGGTTAAACCCATAGGCGCTGAAAATTCCGACAAGCATTGCATGAGTTCAATAAATTCTAAGTATCCAGACTACAGAGCTACAAAGCGGAGGACACTTACTGAAGATGCTGGCCTTAGCTTGCCAGACGACGTCCGCCAAGGATTCCTTCTCTTGTTGGAGGAGCTTAAACGCCTGGCTATGGCGAAGGTTTTGCTCAACGACAGCTTGCTTCTGATCCTTTAGGATCGCAAGCTCCTCCTTCAAGCGATTGATCTCAGCGGAGGCGGAGTCCTACAGGGCTTTCATGGAATCCTCGTGCATCTTTAGCATTTCTTCCCTCTCCTTCTTAAGGATCTTGTTCTCGCTGTCCAGCTGCTGGATGTGCTTGGACTTCTTGACAATATCCTTGGCCTTGGCGACATGCTCTGCAAGTCGGAGAAAACAAAGTACACAGTGAGTACTCGAAGAAGGAAGGCACAAAAGTAAGACGGAAATGCGCAAAAAGAAAACAGACTCTTGTTTTTGATGATATGTTCCTTCAAGATTGCGGTTTTACCCTTTTCAGCTTCAAGGTCTGCGCGCATCTTCTGGTACTTGTCATTGGCCATGCCCCTCCGAGCTTTCTCGTTCTGTGGAAGCAAATACAAAGTTAAGTCGTTGTTTAGTCTACTTGGAGCCCCTAGTCGGAAATTTTCTGTCTAGGCGCTCGGGGGCTACAGCGAGAGATTTTAACTTAGCAATACGCTTAGCTTTTCTTTAAGCATCTAGTCAGAGCTAATTCAGTTCTCAACTAGAGGCTTGGGGGCTACAGTGGGATACTCATATGAAATGCAAAAGGTAAAGTAAAACTTACAAGTGCGATGATCTTGAGGTTTGTAGCGCTCTCGGCCAGCAGCTTGCCAAAGGAAACGCTATTTCCTTGCAAGATGTCTGCTTGACGGAGTAGCTCCTCAAGACCGCACGTCGGAGATGACGGCACTCCTCCAGGAACCATAGTTGTGTTACCCGGCGTAAGCACCGGGTAAATAATCTTTGGCAACTCGAAGGGTTTTTGGGGAGTAGAGGCGCCGCCTTCGGCAGAAGTACCAGCCCCCACCACCGCCTTGCTGCTACCGATGGCATCCTTAGCCGGAGCTTCAGCCATTTGAAGAGCAGCACTCTCCTGCGTCGCCTGCTCGCCGATAATAGCAAGCTCGGTTGAGGCGCCAGAGTCCACTTCCATGGCGGAAGGGCCTGGTGCCTCCTGGACTTGGGAGCTTGTCGGAGCAGAGGAGGGCTTGACGGAAGGAGTAGCAGGGGCGATGGCGGGAGAGGAGTCGCGATGTAGCATATCTTTAATATTTCTAGAAGCCCCAAGAGTCTTGGAGGACTTCTTGAGGCTGGTTGTGGCTTTCTTCCTGAAACGTGCAAAATGCATAAGTACAGGAATAAGACAGATAAATGAGACAATGTCGGAGAATAAGAAGCTTACACTAGGGGGGCGCTTTAGCAAACATCCCGGTGGCTTTCTTCTTTTCCGCCTCCAGGGCGGCAGTACTCTTTTTGGAGGCTCCACCCTCCGTATTCTTCTTCTTACCTCCGTCGGCAGCGTCAGAGGCGGAGCTCTTCCGCTTTCGCGCCAAAGGGGAATCATCGTCGGACACGACCGTGACTTCCTTCATCTTTGGATGATAGATTTGGGCAGCCAGGTTGCCCTCCTCTAGATCGCTAAGCTGTTAAGTGAAGAAATCATCATGTTAGACAAGATGATATTGGCAAGACGGAAAAACTGGAGCAATGTCATACACGGAAAATAAATGTCTACCTTTGGGCACTTTCCGTCTACGAACATGTCGTAGGTGAGGGTGAAGCCACACTTCTTATCCTTCACCTTGACGATGTCCTTGAGGCAGAACTTGACGGAGTCGCTCGAGAAGTTGTCCTCGGAGATCCGTAGGGTATCCCTTCGGTCGCCGGTGTACTCGTGCATATACTTCGTGCGGTGCTGCAGAGGTTGGATCCGCCTGATGAACCAGCACATGGCTAGGTCCAAGCCGATCAGACCCGTCTCTACGAACCACTCGGTCTGCCTTATTGCGCGAGAAGCGTCGAGGTCGGAGGGAAGGGAGGCATGGGACCGCCATGTGGAGACTTCGGCGGCGGCTCTGTCCACGAAATCCGGGTACGTTACTTCTCGGCCCGCCAAAGGAATGTCGGGGCCGTAGAAGTACGTCCGCTGCCAATTTTTGCACGACTCGTGGCCGACGATGTCGGGGAACCGCCGGCCAGGACGGATCTTGAAGCTTATGGTGCCGCAGTTCCTAAGCTCCTCCCTACTGTGTCCGGCTTCACGTTTGACGGTGAAGAAGTATACAAACAAATCTAACCTAGGCCTAATCCCTAGGTAACCCTCACAAAGTGCCGCGAAGTTTCTGAGCACTAAGATACTATTGGGGGAGAGGTTATGGGGTTGGACCTTGAAGTGATTCAAGACAGACAGAAAGAAGTGGGAGATGGCCAGAGAAACGCCGCGTACCAATTGCGCCTTGAGGTATACTTTCTCTCCGGCTTGGGGAGAAGGGGTCACCTCGCCGGCCGGCGCCGCCCGCCAGGCGAGCCCCTCCGTCGCAGGAAGGTAACCCTCAGCGACCATCTCTTGGATGTCGCAGCCGGTGATGTCCGAGCCGCGCTAGTCGCCTTTGTGCGAATCTGGCTCCTCTTCCAGGGGTTCCAGCGCCGCCAGATTGTGGTCTCCGCCGGTGGTTTCTATCACCGCTGATGCGGGGATGACCAGACCCTCTAGGGGCACGACGACGGAGCTCGCCGGCTTCGCCGTGTCTTCGCTCGACGCCGCCATTGACGGGGATGAACTGCTGCTAGCCATGGAGGAGGGAGAGAACGCGACTGGTGCAGAGAGAGAGGCTAGGGTTTCTCGAGGTTTTCGCGGAGAGCTCGAGGAGGCGCGCGGCTGGAGGAAGAAGACGATGACGCGAGAGAATGGGGTGAAAAAGTGGCAAGTGTCCCATGGTTACTATTTATCTTACTCTGCATCAAGATTCGTGCAACTAATCAAACGGTTGCCGCGTAGACGACGTGTTCGTGAACGTGCGCGGTAATTTTTCCACGTCTCCAACCGTCGCCGCCAACGGTTCGTATCGCTCGCGCGGGAAAATAGGATATGATTACGTTCTCTGCATGTGTGAGTTACGAGGCGTCGCTGACCTACAGCCTATGTCAGCATAACTGACATGGTAGATGAGCCATCGCATCAAAGATTCCGGTATGGGCGGATTTAATCTGACAAAGGGAGCGTACTATGGAAGATTCAGCATTTCTCCAACTTACTCATACAAGACGGAGAAACCTTTGCAGGGTTCTTTGGGAGAACTACAAGATGATTACTTGACGATTTGCCGACATCCATCTAGACGGAGCATTCCACGGGAAGAGGCAAGACGACGCAAGATCTCGGAGTTCTCCGGGGGCTACTGTTGGGGATATGCTATATAGGTATCCTCATAGCATGTCTCTTATCCGACTAACCCGGGTGGCCCATAGTCGGTAGCATGGCCTGTGGCCTGCTGGGCGGCCCAGTTAGGTGGATCCAGAAGGGAGGCCCATGCCGAATAAAGGAAGGCTACGGTGGAGTCACCCGCGTACCCGGAGCCTTGGAGTGCAAGATACACAAGACTAGTAATAGACGGTGTAGAACTCTGTAACCTGTCCGGCTAGGACTTTTCCCTGTAACCCTAGGACCTGGCGACTATATAAGTCGAGCCTATGGGAGCCTTTAGGGCACGATAACTTAGACTTTCTAGTCACCTCGCACAGCGAACCTAATCTCTATAACTCGGCGTATTGCCATTATAGTGATTTATAGCAGGAGTAGGATTCCGCACCGTTGTGGGATCTGAACCTGGGTAAGCTATGTTACCTCGTACCTGTCAACCGTCCGCCTTACCCCACGTCTCTAAACACGCACTGTGAGGACCCCTCCAGGGCGTACTCGTCGGCTATACCACGACATTTCTGGTGTCGTATGTACACGATTGCTAGTGGTCAACAGATCTCCGGATCTGACACTTCCAGGTCCGTGTGCAATTGCATGTCTTTGCGTCTCTATGCATCACTCATTCTCTAATGAGATGGCTTTGTACAAATTTGGTCCTTTGGTGTGACCTTTAGTTCTTTGGGGTTAAAACATGTTGATAATATTGTCATACAACATATCTTCATAGCATTATCCCTGCTGTGAACTACACCTAGTTTGATAACAAACTACTTGACACAAATGCCCTCTTTTGCTGCTATAATAGCAGTTATATACTTAGCCTCTTGTTGTAGTATCTGTCACAATGTCTTAACTTTGGAACTCATCCAAATTCATTATGGAACTCACATTCCATCATATTGTGCCACCCTTAGTTTAGATTGAGATAAACTTAATTTGTACTTTGTGACAAAACTAGTATCAATGTAATTCATTTACAATGAACTAACCATCTATTTGTCACTTCTACAAAACAATATATTCTTAGTTCTTTTACAAGATCATAAGAATATCTTTACTATCGTCCAATAATCATCTTATGAATCATTCTGGTATATGCTCATAACATTTAGAGCATAGGACATATCTGGATTTGTACACATCACAGCATGATTGATAAAATACTCTTTGTGATTATATCTATCAAGTATAAAAAATACTTAAATCTTTATTCAATCCTTCCTGTGCAACAAGAACTTTTCTTGTAGTTTCTATACTGAACTCATTCAATATCTCATCTATGTACTTCTGGCACAACCATATTGGCGTCACAATTTATCCATATAGACATTGATGCCAAATATTCGGGTTCTGCCTAAGCCTTTCATCGAGATGAAATTCTTATCCTGTGTTAATAAAAAGATACATCATTTCCAATCAACAATATGTCTTCCACATAATGTATTAGAAACATGTCTTAGCGCTCCCACTTATTTTCTTTCAAATGCAAGCATCTTCATCGTCTCTGATGAAATTAAACTATTTTAACAATTTCATCATAGTGAAGATTCCAACTCCGCGATGCTTACTTCAACCATTGAAGTTTGCATATGCTTTTAGCATCCTTTGAATTAACAAAATCCTTTGGACTGTGTCATGCACACGTCCTAGGTAACCATTCTATTAGAAGAACTTGTTTTGTTTATTCAACACATAACAAAATTATATGTCGTGGTTGCTATATTAATCCGTCTAGACTAAATATCGCTTAATGAAAGATCAGATCTTGTCATAGTCAATTCTTTGAACATTGTCGTGAACTCTTTCCCGATATGTCGATAATTTCATAGATGTGAAACATCCATGTCTATTTCTTTATAGGTCCAAATATGACTGTAAGGTCTTGTACCTTTCCAGAGGGTCTTTCAAGTTCAAAGCTTGATCTCTCGTATATGGAACTATCACGGATTTTATGGCTTCAAGCCATTTGACGGAGTCAGGGCCCATCATCGCTTCTTTGCATGTAGTCGGATCATTATTGTCAAATAATGATTTAACTCTGAAATCTTGGTATTTGATTGTTTACCTGACCTACTTGTTTCAATATGAACTTAGATCTCCGTGACCACAACCTTTGAGGCACGTGAGCCATGAGCATTGTTGCTGCCTCCGGAACACTTTTCGACGCTACGCAACTTTGCACATATAGCTAAGGTTCTTTTAACCTTATCAAAGTTCTATTGTCCTCCCACTTAACTTTTCACGGAAAATTTCTTTCTCAAAGAAACTTGACGTTCTAAGCAACAAACATTTTTGTCTTTGGTGTTATGGAGGAATACTCAACAATTATTCAAAATAACATACAAAGATATGTTCATCCGATTTTGGTTGCAAACATATTTCTTATGCATAGCATACCAATGTTTAAGAAAGGACAACTTGGGTTTTATCCCAAACCATAACTTTATATGGTGTCAATTCAACAGATTATGATGGAGCTCTTTTCAGTGGAAAAACGGTAGTCTCTAAAGCTTTTAATCTTTAAAATATAATCACAGTTTTATGAATTACACCTTTGATCTTACCATGTCAAACAAGGTTTAATTACATATCTCGAACGCTCCATACTCTTATGGTGTTTCGGGAAATGCAAATCCACGGAACGATTCCTTAAATCTTAGGTATTATGCTAAACTTGTAACTCAAATATCTTCCTTTATGATCTTATCATAAACTATTTATATTCTTGTTACAATGATTTTGCACTTCATCTTGAAAATCTTTGAACTTTTCAAACGTTTCATACTTCATCCTTATTAAATAAATATTCATATATTCACTCAAATTTTCGGAGAAAGCATATGAAGTTGAAATCCATCGCTCTTGACTACACATAATGGACTTCATACAACAATATGTACAAGTTCCAATAAGCTAGACATTCGTTCCCTTTTGGCCTATGAACGAAGTTTTAATTATCTCTAGGAAACTTTCACAAGCGTCATTTGATCAAAAATAAAAAAAACTCCAAAATTCCATCCACATGGAGTTTCTTCATGTTTTCTTTCCAATATAATTTAAACGGCGATGTCACTTCCTAAGTGATCTTTCAATCAATTTGTCTTTCGACATTTTTAGCACTAGCTTTATGGATGTGATTTCTCCAACGATATTTGTGAATCATCCATCTTTTATGGATTACGGAAATTATTTGAACAACCCTTTTGTTCTCTAATACCTGATAAAACAAATCTTGAAGGCAAGCTTTGATGTTTAACAAGCAGCACAATAACCCTTTATTTGTTCTCGATGAACATCATCACATATTCTTTTACTAGTTACTTAGGCCATTGTAGTTCATGAATTATGTTGTTTCGTATGACGATTCACACCAACAAATTTAGTATCAAATACTTAAGAACCACATTATTTAATAAGCAAAGAATATAGCCATAACATGTATATCATCTATATACTTAAGCTGAACAATTCTAGTCTTTTCTTTTCTGCCATATATTTATGAGATTCTCTTTCAGTATTTCCTTTTCTGTTTGAAAGTATCTATCAACATCAATAGTGGAGCCATATACATGACACATAGTCCAAAGCATGTATAGTAAAATACCAATGTCTTTGGACTTGCACTTTGAAGTAGATCACCATCATCAAATGTTTGGTGTTCTTTCAAATTCCTTTCTTTAGTAATCTCTTGGTGTAGTAAACATTTTACCTACATCAAATATTCACCCTTATCATGGAATTATCCATGATCAAGCTACTTTTAGCTTATAACGGTGAATCGCGAGTATAATGTTGCTCTCCAAAACCTTTTGGAGAATTAGGACAACTAGTGTCTCCAACCTTTTGCAAATTCTCATCAAATATGAGAACATGACTTTTGCCATATTATACTCTATCATGTTGCAACCAAAACTTCATTTCAGATATCACAATATCTTCCACACATCATGGTTTCTGAAACAACTCTTTCAGATCCTAGATAACCTTGATATTAAGACAATCGTTTGAATATCAAGAATCATGGAGACAAACATGATACTCATACACTAACACTTGGAATTGTCACTCTTGATTTAATACCAATTATTAAACTTCATGGAGTAACCGGAACTTACTGAAAGTTTGCAATAGGACTTTTAAACTTTAGATTAACACTTCAAAACAATACGGTACCAGTTCGTAAAGTAACTAACTAGAATTATATAGTTCTATCATCTCAATTATAACTAAGCGCAAGGTGGTAAATGGATGCCAATGACTATAACAATTATGCAAATTCACTTTGATTTAATTTATGATAAATAGTGTTCAACTTTTAATCATATTGCCGTTGAACTCCCACTCAAAAAAATATCCCTCACATTGTTTTAGTGATCACACAAACCAAATCCACCACATCAAAACCGATCATCACGAGAGTTGATGTAGCTTCAATGGCGAACAATCAACATGTTCATCATATCTACTATATGACTCATGCTTTACCTTTTGGTGATCCGTGTTCCGAGACCATGTATGTACATGCTAGGATCGTCAAGATCAAACCTTAGCTTCCGCATGAGCAAATCTGGCTTGCTCACGTTGTATACACTCGCAGAATCTAACACACCCGATCATCACGTGGTGCTTCGAAACAACGAGCTTTAGCAACGGTGCTTACTAAGGATGAACACTTTAAAACTTGAAATTGTGTGCTTGAGGGATCCTCTTATAATGCTACCGTCGTGAACTAAGAAATACAAGATGCATAAAAGGATTAACATCACATGCAATTCATAATATGTCATATGATATGGCCTTTCTTCTTGTGCTTCTGATCTCCATCTTCAAGCACGAACATGATCTCCATCATCACCGGTGTGGCGTCAAGGTCAATGGCGCCGCTTCATGGTTGTCGTCCACTAGCATCAACTATTACAACTTCTTTGAATAGACATGCAGGTCTTAACGGTATTTAAAAGACAACCATATGGCTCCTGCCGGTTGCCAACTTACAATAAGGGACATTGCATACATCATATATAATCACAATCATGGCCATATCACATCACAGCACACCCCTGCAAAACAAAGTTAGACGCCTCTAATTTTCTTTGCATGTTTTACGTGGTTTGGGGCTTTCAATAAGTGTCGTTCTAACTTACGAACAAGAACCACAACATTGATACTAGTATTGTTAATCACCCGTTGTAAATTGAATCTTAACTATGTTGGGAGAAACAGGCACCCGCAAAGCCACTTATGCAATACAAGTTGCATGTCAAGCGTGGAGCAAGTCTCATGAACGATGTCATGTAAGGTTAGCCCGGGCCGCTTCATCCCACCATCCCGCAAGATGCAAAGTACACAAGAAGCAATCGACAACAAAAGCATCAACGCCCACAATGACCATTGTGTTCTACTCGTGCAACAGATCTACATATAGACACGGCTCTGATACCATTGTAGGGGTTCGTAGCATGGAAAACAAAAAATTTCTACCGCATGCAAACAAACAAGCCAAGGTCTATCTACTAGATTGTAGCAACGAGTTGATAGAGGAACTCACCCTCGAAGATTCCAAAGCGGTTAACGAGAGCAGATTCTCGTGGGTGATGTAGTCGTACTCTTGCCGATCTCAAGATCGCGTAGACGATCCTTCTGGCGCTGCGTTCCGGCAGAGCTTCCGCAGTCGGTCACACGTTCGGTACTCGATGAAGACCTTCCTCTCCCTTGTTCCAGCAGGCAGCGGAGGTTGTAGCACTCTCCTCGCGATTCCGGCAGCACGACGGCGTAGTACCGGAAGTAGAGGGGAGATCTCGCAGGGCTTCGCCTTAAGCCGGAGCGAGTATGGTGGAGCAAGAGAGGTGCCTTGGCGATCTAGGGTTTAGAAGCACCAAGGGAGGGAGCTTGGCCGATAGCTAGGGCTTAGGGAAGCCCCAACTCGGCGAGTTGGAGAAACCCTAGGTGGTGGCGGCGACTTGGAGGAGGCCGGTGGCTAGGGCTAGGGTTTTGGGTGTGAGAGAGAGAGGGGCAGTCCTACCCCTCCTTATATAGGTGGGAGGGTGCGGCTTGGGAGGAGGGAGTCCTCCTCCTACTCCCCTTCATGGCCGGCGGGTGGAGGGAGTGGGACTTCCTCCCCAAGTAGGTTTCCTACTCTCCCTCCACCAAGCAAACTTCAGATTTGACTTTTCAAATTGGCGTTTGACTTTCAAACTTCGATTTGATTTCTCTTTATATTGCCCAGCCAAGTGACCTAGTACATGATGCAATCATTCCACATTGTCATGACACATCTATGTACCCTTCCCCTCCGGAGTGCCGAACCTTCTAGACCCTTCTAGAACACCGGAATCATTCCCGAACTCCGAAACAGGACTTTCCTTATATGAATCTTATTCTCCGGACCATTACGGATCTCCTTGTGATATCCCGGATCCCATCCGAGACTCCGAACAACATTCGGTCTCTTACTCATCATTCCATAACTACTCAACAACATCGAATCCTTAAGTGTGTCTCCCTACGGTTCGTGAATTATGCGGACATGATCGAGACACTTCTCCGATCAATAACCAATTGAGGAATCTGGAAATTCATATGGCTCCCACATATTTCTACGATTACTTTGCGATCGAATGAACCACTTACATACGATACCAATTTCCCTTTGTCTCACGATAGTTTACTTATCCGAGGTTTTGATCGCCGGTATCTCTGCATACCTAGTTCAACCTCGTTACCGATAAGTACTCTTTTCTCGTTCCCGTGATATGTGATCCCTTGTGAGCCAGTCACATGCTTGCAAGCTAATTGGATGACATTCCATCGAGAGGGCCCAGAGTATATCTATCCGTCATATGGATGGACAAATCCCACTCTTGATCCATGTGCCTCAACCCATACTTTCCGAACACTCAATGCCAGCTTTATAGCCACCCAGTTACGGTGTGGTGTTTGATGTCATCAAAGCATCCTTCCAGTGATGGTGATTAACATGATCTCATGGTCGATGGAATTAGGTTACTATGTATCAGAAAGCTTATAGCAAATGAACTATATTAAATGACTTGATCTTTATGCTACGCTTAACTATAGGAGTATGTCCATCACATCATTCTCCTAATGATATGATCCTGTTGTTAATAACATCTCTATGTTCATGATCAGGAAACCATGATCATATATTAACCAACAAGCTAGTTTAACAAGAGGCTTTACTAGGGACTCTTTTATGTTTACAAATCACACAAGTATTAATGTTTCTGGTTAATACAATTATAGCATGGTATGTAAACATTTATCATAAGTATGAAGATATGATAATAACCACTTTATTATTGCCTCTTGGGCATATCTCCAACAGTCTCCCACTTGCACTAGAATATGGTCAAAGCAACATCTAGCATGACATGATAAAGTCTAAGCCACAGTCAAAACAAGCTCCCTTTTGTACCACTATAAGCATGAAGCTTTCTACTCTTTTCCAACACCAAACAACTTATTTGAAACAACTCACAAAGATAATAACCAATAAATATCAGTGAGCTTTTCTCACAAATCCACAAAGGAGAACTAAAAAGTTCTAAGCTGAAAGCACAAGAAAACTAAGGCTGAACGCAGTGCTAGCAAAAGTGAACACTCACAAAACAATAAGAGTGAAAACTAGAGTGTTCTAGGCAATGGAAACAGAGTGTGTCTATCTCCAAAAGAAGTGTGGTGTAACCAACCAACTTACTCAAGCAAACTAAGCAAACAAAAACCAAAAATGAAACCTAAGACGCTCCAAGAACAACACAATAATGCATAAAACAATAAAAACGAAGTGTCTAGAAAGACATGAGATTTTTATTGATGAAGAAGGGGATGCCTTGGGCATCCCCAAACTTTGACGCTTGTACCTCTTGAATATTTCTTGGGGTGACACGGGGTAGAATCCCCAATCTTGAGCTTTTGTCCATTCTTCATCTTATTACATCATTCTTTCTCTACACTTGCAAATTTTCCTTCATACAAAACTTCACACAATCTTCATTAGCAACATTAGTGTATTCAAAAGATAATAGACCCTTAGGTTTTGGTTTTGAAATAGCAAAACTTTCACTAAAAACACAATCTAGTATAGCAATTCCCTAAAAAATCTCAATTTCCCAAAAAGAACCCAAAAAGGAATCAATAAGAAGCAAATACAAATAATGGCAGAAATCTGTCAAAACAGACCAGCAGGTAGAAACCAATTTTTTCGAAGACCTTCTGTTGCTTAAATAAAAATGTGTTTAACTAATGAAAGTTATCTAACATACTGGGGGATTTATTCGTAAATTTTAGCCTCAATCCGACTTACACAGACTCCTCAAAAAAATTTATGGTGGAGGACAGAAACCTGTTTCGAGACAGCAACTCTCCAAATCTTACTTCCCTCTCATTAGAGGTCATTCTTGGAACAAAAAGCAAACGAAAAGGATAAGGAGAGGTCATTACTGAATTAATAACTTCCAAGACTCAAGAAAACTCTTGGGTTATCTCCCAACAAGTACTTTTCTTTAACGCCTTTAAGTTAGGCATGATAGTTTGAGAAGATGCTCATATAAGAAATATGAATTGAAGTAAAAGAGAGCATCAAGAAGCAAATTCAAAACACATTTAATTCTAACCCACTTCCTATGCATAGGAATCTTGTAAAGAAACAAGTCATGAAATCACAAAGCAACAAGCATAGGAAAGCAAAACAAGTGCAAGTTCAAGATTTTCAACACAAAGAGGGGAAACTTAATATTATTGAGATACATAAAAACATGTTTACCTCTCTCATAATAACTTTCAGTAGCAACATGAATAAAGTTAACAATATAGCTATCACATAAAACATTATTATCATGAGCCACATGCATATAATAATTATTACTCTCTACATAAGCATAGTCATTCTTATTAATTGTAGTGGGAGCAAATTCAACAAAGTAGCTATCATTATTATTCTCATCACCATAATCATCAAATATAGGAGGCATATTGTAATCACAATTAATTTCCTCCTCAATAGTAGGTGGACTAAAAATATCATCATCATCATTGTAATCATCATATATTGGAGGTTTAGTATCATATAAGTAATAGAATAGCTATCTTTCAAAGCTGGGAACTAAAAAGATCATTTTCATCAAAACTAGCTTCCCCAAGCTTAGAATTTTCCATAGCATTAGCAATAATGGTGTCCAAAGAATTCATACTAATAACATTGCTATTAGCATGCAAATAAAGCTCTATAGGTTTTTTAATTTTCTCTTCAAACACTTCATGTCCTAACTCAAGATAGATACTATAAAGCTCTCTAATTTTGTTGTTGTTTTCCATTAATCCTAACTAGTGAAAACAAGAAACAAAAAGACAAAATTGCAGAATCTAAAGGAAATAACTTCGAGCACTCACATCGGAGGATGTGAGTACCTTTTACCTTACCTCCCCGGCAACGGCGCCAAAAAAATAGCTTTCTGGCTTGCTGTTGCTGTGGGGTAACGTGTGTGAGTGATTTTTACATTTCCTCCCCGCCAACGGCGCCAGAAAAGAGCTTGATGTGTACGCACTTCTATTCTTGTAGATAGTTGTTGGGCATCCAAGTGCAGAGTTTTGTAGAACAACAACAAGTTTCCCTTAAGTGGATCACCCAAGGTTTATCAAACTCAGGGAGGAAGTGGTCAAAGGTATTCCCTATCAAGCAACCCTGCAATCAAGATACAAGAAGTCTCTTGTGTCCCCAACACACCTAATACACTTGTCAGGTGTATAGGTGCACTAGTTCGGCGAAGAGATAGTGAAATACAAGTGGTAACAGTGCCAGAAAATAGCTTTGATGGAGCTTGACATGGAGGAAAAGACTAAAGCAAGCAAACATGCAACAGATCTAGTAGCAAACAGTGTTTCAATGTTTATAAACAAGGCCTAGGGATCATACTTTCACTACTGAACACTCTCTCATATAAATATCCTCTCTTCATGATACTACTCTTAAATACTCTCCGGTTCGACACTCTAATCATCGGTAGGGCTATAACGACACTCCTCAAAGTCCGCCTTCCCCAATCTAGATAACCCCACACTATCACCTTGAGCGCTAGATGGTTCCAACAAACACCACAATTTCATAGATACATCCAACTCCAAATATAACTCATAACAAATATTCAATCTAGCCAAAGTGCCACACACAGTATGCATGCTGTCACTTTCACACACGTGGGGAAAAGCATAAATCTATTATATCACAAAGAGTATTTATGTAGACTCAAACCTAAGTGCCACCATGGCGTGCACGCTGTCACTTTCACACACATGGGGAGAGCCAAGATCTAATGAAGCACTTGGGTAGCAAGGTAGATCTACTTGATTATAAAGCTCATGATCACAATATGACCATGCATAGAGACAGAGATGAACACATAGCTACCGGTAGAGCCCTTAGCCTCGAGGAAGAACTACTCCCTCCTCATCATGGGAATCAGCAACGATGATGAAGATGGTGGTGTAGATCGATGGAGATGGCTCCAGGGGCACTTCCACGTCCCGGCAGGGTGGCGGAACAGAGACTTTCTGTCCCCCAAATCCCCCCTTCGGTGGAGGCGGCACTGCGGAACTTTTTCTGGAAGTATGATCGACGACTTAGGGTTTTCTCATCGGGGGCTTCTTATAGGCGAAGAGGTGAGGCTAGGAGGTGGCCGAAGGGCCCACACCCTACCCAGGCGCGGGGCAGGGCCCACCCACGCCTAGGGGGTGTGGTGGCCCTAGTTCGCCTCTCCGTCTCCCCTCTGGACTTCATGTCGCCCACGATAAAATATTGACTTTGGCTTTTGTCCCGTCCAATTCCGAGAATATTGATTTTCTGCCTTTCTGGAACCAAAAACAGAAGAAAACAGGCAATTGGCACTATGGCAACTTGTTAATACGTTAGTACCAGAAAGTGTATAAAAATACCTCAAAGTGTAGACAAAACATAAGACCAATGATCTAAAACAAGCATGGAGCATAAAAAATTATACATACGTTTCCGACGTATCAATGCTCATTATGGTGATGCTGCAAGTTTCCACCATGATTAGGCATGGCTTAGGCTAGCGGCCCAAACGTTTATCTAACACATATATATATAACTCCATGAACTCACAAGCTCCCCTTTTATTTCACACCTATGACATCCGCAAACAAAAGATCAAGGTATCAACTAGATATGTATCCGTAAGTGTTGAAAGCGTTCCTCGTAACAACACGGTTCTGTTAACTCCCAGCCAATAATTTGCAAGCATATAACTTCCATGGACAGTCACAATGGTTCAGGTTTATTAAGTGCAAGGAACAAAGTGTGCCATCAAGTTCGTGAGAGCTTTACTAACTAACTTTCTCAAAATAATCAAACATTTATTTGGAAGAAAACAAGGCATAACGAATATGCACTGAATAGCAAATGATGCTAATAGGTAGGTATGGTGGACACTGTTGGAAATATTGGTTTTGGGGAGTTGGATGCGCAAGTAGATCTCATAATTAGTGCAAGTGAAGGCTAACAATAGAGAGTGAGCGACAAACGAGAGATCAATAATTGTCATAATCATTCTTGCAATAAAACATGACTAATTATGGCATGAAAGTGATACAAGAACTCCGAGGCAAAATAAATCATCGAGGATTACTGACTATTGTTTAGTCATATTGTAACATCCCTAAAAATCATATTTCAAAACTCATGCAAACCATCCATGCATCCATCATCATTTAGAGTTTCATCTCAAAATCATTTCAAAAACAGGAACATTGTTGCTCATTATTTTATGTATGAAAGCCCTAGCCTTTGTGCTACATTCTAATGAGAAAGGTGCTATTATTTATTCAGGATGTGAATTCAAACTTAAGTGATTTCAAAAACTTGAGCAAAGTTTCAAAACAAAATATGGAATAGAACCAAAGTTATGCCTATTATTATATCTCCTAAAAAGCTTGGTTTTATTGTATTATTTTCAAATAACCCAAGTAGGTGTGAATGAACAGAGGTGTTTTACACATATTTGGATGCAAGGAACACTGTACAAAAAGCTAGGGAAGATTTGAATTCAAAATTATTTGGAATAGGATTTGAAAACCATTCCTAGAAAAATCAATCAGAAAAAGAAAAGGAATAAAGGAGAAAAAAATAGACAGCCAGTCAAACTGGCCGACCCAGCCCAACACGGCCCAGCCAGCCCAGCAGCTCCCACCCCGCGAAGCGTTTTCTTTCACCCGCTCCCGCACCCACCAGCTCACTGATAGGCAGGACCCACTCTCCCTCCTCCTCTCTCGCTGACAGCCACGGCCCACATAGGTACCGTCGTCTCCACCCCCATGACTGGTTCATCCCCAAATTGACGCTGGTCGTTTCCTGTTGATTTGCGCTGCTTCAATTCGCGTAATTGCACGAGTAAATCTCGCTCGTATCCTGGCTACTTAAACCCCCTCTGCCCCCTCTCCATTCTCCCCCCAAGCCCAGAGCGCCCCCAGGCTGCACAAATTGCTCACCGCAACCCCGCTGTCTCCGACGAGCTGCAGCCACGATTCCGGCCAACTCCGACCACCCCTCTGCTCCTGGTTCACACAAACAGACTCCACTTGACCTCGCGCATCTCCCAGTACCACCATCTCCCCCGCGCGTGACCCCGAACGTCGGCAACACAAGTGACTGAGCGCCACCGTCTTCGGCTTCAACTCCGTCGAGCTTCCCCGGTAAGTCCAGACTGCCCCAAGCCTTCCCCTTCACGCACGCGTCTTCTCCATGATCTTCTGCATCTGACCACATCCTCCGTTTGTCTCCTCTTGATCGGCAGCGTCGCCTACGACCTCGAACAAAGCCACCCGTCGCCAGATCCTACTCCGGCGAGCAATCCACCGCAACCCTGAGTGCCCCTTGCCGAGCCGTTTGCACGTTGAGCATCACCGCGTCCTTGCGATCTTGGTAAGTACCTTCCCTACCCATCTAGCTCCCTGTATCGCCGGCGCCGCCACTATCTGGCCGTCGCCGCCGCGCGCAGTCGTTAAGCGCCGCCAGTTAGTGGTTTGCTGTTTGTGTCCGTTGGATCTGTATCGTAGGGCTAGGATAGATCATAATCAAAGAGGTATCGTATGTCTCTGCGCCGTTAGATCTAAGTTAGATCCTGCGGTCTGCGTCTGCCGATCCACGCGAATCGGTACGCGCCAGTAATACTGCGACACGTGTCTAGGGCTGATTCAAAAACAGAAATTCAAATCAGATTTAGATCCAAATTTCAATCAGCTATAACTTTTGATTGCCACGTTGGATTTTTGCAAACTTTATACCGTTGGAATCAGTGAATCAAGGCCTTTCTGAATATGTAATGTGTTTAACAAATAGTTTTAGGTCCATTTTTGATTATAGTTTTTGTTTAGCAAATTGTTTTAGGGCTAAGTAAGTTTAGTTAGCAAACTTTGTGACTTGTTATGTTTCTGTATTATACACTTGCTTGGTAGAATTTTCAAAATCATAACTTAGTAAATTCATTGCATGCATGCATTCATATTTTTGATTGTATATGAGTTGTGTGTAATTGTATGCTACAAATTTTTGTGTAGATTTTGTTAGTGACTGTGATTGTGAGGAGTGCTGCTCTCCCCATTACCAAGGCAAGTGATACTTCATGATATTTCCACCCTCTATTTTGAATAAGCATTAGAATTATTTTTGTTAAGTCTTGCATGCTACTTTTGCTAAATGCTATGGAGGGAAATCCTATGTAGTGGTAGAATTGTAGAATTCCTAGGGAATTTTCCTAAGTTAAGATACTATGCTATGCTTAGCCTAGCTAGTAGAAAACAAGGGTTGGCAAAGTAAGTACATGCTATGGATAAATAATTCTAAGTCCTTTGGGACTCATGCTTTTCTTAATAAAACAACTAAGTCAATGAACTTCCTGGGTGGAATGGGACTTGAATGGTGGTTTTTGGTTGAGTGGTTACACAAGGCCATGGATTTGGCTTGTGTATCTCACTTGTGGTATGCCACCCAGGCACAAAGGGATTTGGAGGCCAAGTGTTGAGAAAGCTTACAGTGCAACCACTTGGCAATATGGGCTCTGCCATGATCATATAGGTTGCTAGAACTTAGTCACTTGGACAGATGGTGGTAGTGGGATTGATAGGTTGGAACGCGTCCATTTGACTAAGGAAAGGCTTCTGAAAGGTCCTGTCTTGGGAAACCAAGTCTGGTGGGGAAAGTGCACAACCTCTGCAGATGGAAAATCTAAGTACTTAGCCAAGTCCATGGCAATGGACAAATTGAGCATCAAGACATGGAAGCTACAAGAATCTCATCACTCCAACCTCTAAGTTAAAACTTGTGGGTGAACAAGGGTGAAGAACCCCAATGTCTATTGGTGGTTTCTTGGGAAGTTTTTTTGACAAAGAAAACTTAGTGATTTCAACTAATAGGGAAAACCTATTTTGAGCAAAGCAAGCCAAGCTACACTTAGCCAAAATGCATATAGTAATATAGTCCACTTAAAACATACTAAGGTATCACTTGCCAATACTATTCCAAAGTATTGACCCTTGTGGATGTAACTTGTGATGTTGTAGGTTACTCCGATGATGAGTAGGAGTCATGAGTCTACACTCAACATGCTTGCCTGTGGCACATGAAGATGAGGACTTATGTTTATTTACCTTTCCATAAACTCCTGTATTAGGCCTTTGGCCCTGAGTTGTAAAAGACTATGTTCTATCTCTGGAATGAATGTAATAAACGACCTTTGTATCTGTGTACTTCATCTTAAACTGTGGATGCTCGCATTGATCCAGAGACTAGCATTGCAATCACAGGGATCCTTTCCTTTACAAAGGAGGGATCTTACAGATGGTATCAGAGCACTGTGTTGCCTGTAGGATTATGACCCTAGGATTGGAAACCACTAAGGAAAATTTTTAACTACTTCTACACTTGTCTATTCTTCTCGTAAACTTTTCTAATCTTCTCATTCTCATCTCTATTTGTAGATGAACTCCATCAACGAAGCCGTGAAGAAAGGACCACTCATGACCATGACCTTAGAGTGTGAAACTGAGTTTCCCAAAATTCTCAAGGACCTCATGGTGGCAATGGAAGCACATGGTGCAACTGTGTACAAGGGCTTTCCAGTGATGGATGAAGGAGTGGAGTATTGGTGGGTGCAACTTCACTTGTACAAAAACAAGGAAGACAACCACAAAGAAAGAGGCTTCTGCATGTACACCAACACTGTAATGCACACCACGTTCTTTGAGTCAGCCAGAGAAGCAGCTTGGAGGACTATCAAAGAACTAAGTGCAAGAGTCAAGTGAAGAATGCTCAACCTCCAAAAAGACTTAGAGAAAGAGAAGGAACTTACCCAAGAGTTGGAAGCCACCAACCAAACTTTAAGGGGAGATATTATAGACTTAGTGATGGAATCATGTGAACAAGATAGGTGGGTTGCCTCTAGGAACATTGTGTTAGCCAACAGATCCAGTGAGATAGGATTGTAAACGCACTTCGTTAGTTGGACCACCACCTATCACTTTATTTTCCAAAATGATACCTTAAATAAGTGTGGACCTTGATTGATGTATTGGAATTATGTATGCATGACTTGTGTGATTTTTGTGATCCATGGATGTGTATGAGATGTTTGTCTTATTTTAAATTGTGTTGTCCTAACTTTTCTATCTTATAAATAGATGCCTATTACCATCAGCACCGTTGAGGAGTTCCAGGGTACCCGTTTTTGTCCGCGTATCGTTGAGCTTACCACCTTGCTCAATCTCCCTCTTCCCACCATCATGGTGCACCCACTCACCAAGTTCGAGAGGAAGGACCTCTGGGGCTTCAAGGTGAACCAGCCCGGACGCCAGACGGAGCCTACTACGGAGGCCATCGTCTTCAAGCTTATGCACGATGACAGGGAGAGAGGCATGGATGTCGTCATGCAGGACCTGATAGGACGTCTGTTAGGCCGTGACTCCCGACAGGTTAGGGGCACCCATTTCCACGTCTTCGGAAGACGTGATGATGATGGAGAGTCCATCGACTTTGAGGACGACTCGAGGGACGCAGCAGAGCCGATACGTCTCTATCTCCAGGACTTAGAGTCTCTTATTAGGCACGTGGACACGGAGAGGACCAACGTCATGCTCAACAATGACGAGCTCCAGGTGCAGCTTCGCGAGAAGGACAAGCTTTTCGCACAGCAGGACGAGATAGTCAAGGAAATGGAGGCGAAGTTCGAGACCTAGGACCGCAAGTTCAAGAGTCAGGAGAAACGCGTCCAGGATAGGAACAAGAGGATCCGGGACATGACCAAGGAACTGAAGTCCAAGGATTTCGAGCTAGAGCAGCAGCAGATGGTTATTGAGAGGCTTCACTCCCAGAAGAGGGCTCTCAAGACCAAGATCGAGTCCTTGACCACTACCATTGAGGAGAACAAGACCGCGATGGAGAACGTAGGTCTTACTTTTGTCGAGGAGGAGATTGATGCTGATGAGTAGACTTGACTACTCGGTTATCTTTTATTATCGTACTTGTTACTTGTGAACTTATTATTGGACCATCCGACATGTGGATGGCTTGCCACTTGAGTGTTTTACTTGAGATTTCGTTATCTTGTTGTTGAGTTTTTATCCTTGTGTTGCATGCTATGTGTTTGCTTTGTGATGTAATGTGCATGAATCATGTATGGGTATCTCATTCTTATCTCTATTTGAACAAACCACAGATGCCTCCCCGTCGCGCAAACCCCAACCCCAACAACATCACCCTGGAAATGCAACAAATGATAAATGCGCAAACACAGCTTATGCAAATGATGACAACATTCATCCAAAACCAGAATAACAACAACAACAACCCCAATAGCAACAACAACAACAACAACCCTCCGGGTTTTGATATGCTCACCAGATTTCTGCGTCTGAGACCAGCTAAGTTTTCGGGGACGACAGATCCCATGGTGTCCAATGACTGGCTACGTTCTGTGAACAAAGATTTAGTGACCGTGGGCTGCACGGATGTGGAAAAAGTCAGGTTCGCAGCGCATCTGTTGGAAGGACCAGCCGCCACATGGTGGGACAACTTCCAAATCACCACTCCTTTAGATGAGGTGACTTGGGCTATCTTTGAAGATGGCTTTCGCACTGCTCATATCTCATCAGGGATGATGAGCCTGAAAAAGAAGGAGTTTCACAACCTGAAGCAGCGCCACCGCAGCGTGGCTGAATATATTGAAGAGTTCAACAATCTGGCGCGCTATGCACCGGATGAGGTTGACACAGATGCGAAAAGAAAGGAAAAGTTTCTGGAGGGTTTGAATGATGAGCTAAACTTACAGTTGTCTGTGGCATATGTTCCAACTTATCAGTCTCTGTGTGACAAGGCTGCTATTTTGGAGAGTAAAATGAAGCAAGTCGAGAGTAGGAAGAGGAAACACTCCGACAAGCACAGCTCGGGATCGTCTCACAAACGATCTCACTATGATGACAGTGGCAGCTCGGGATCCCATAAGCATGGGAAATTCAACAAGCACCACAACCACAACCGTCATGACAGCAAGCATCACCGCAGTCATGACAATGATAAGTACAAGAACCACAAGAGTGGACACAAGAGCCACCACAGTGGAAATGGTAGTGGAAGTGGAGGTCAGCCTGCAAAAAAAGACATCAGTCAGGTTGAGTGCTACAAATGCAAGAAGCTGGGGCATTATGCTAACGAGTGCCCTGAGAAGAAAGTTGAAGGACCTAACAAGCCCAATCCTTTTCAGAAAGGACAAGTTAACCACATCAATGTGGAAGAGGTCTATGGGGAGCCTGATGCTGTTGCTGGTAAGTTCAGACTCAATTCCATTCCAGCATTTGTACTCTTTGATACTGGTGCATCTCATTCATTCATATCAAGAGCATTTGTTGAAAGAAATGAACTACCGGTAGAAACTATTGGGTGTCCTATAAAAGTAAGTTCTCCTGGTGGAGAAATGATAGTGAATTCGGGATGCCATGACCTAGTCATAGAATTCGGGAAGTATAGGTTTCCCGTTAACTTGATAATATTGAACTCCCAAGGTTTGGATGTCATTCTGGGAATGGACTGGATGACTAAGTACAAAGGAGTGATAGATTGTGCCAGCCATACTGTCTCACTCACAACTCCGAATAATAAAAGGATCAGATTCAAGACCAGCTTTGGAGCAAAAAGGAGTATGCTAAACTCTCTTAAGGGGGTTAGCTTGGACAGTGTGCCAATTGTGTGTGAGTATCCGGATGTATTTCCGGAAGAATTACCAGGAATGCCACCAGATAGAGATGTGGAGTTTCTGATAGATTTGGTACCAGGTTCTGGACCAATAGCAAAGAGACCATACAAAATGGCAGCTGAAGAACTGAAAGAGCTCAAGAAACAACTAGGAGAACAGTTGCAGAAGGGATTTATCCAACCAAGTTCTTCATCTTGGGGAGCCCCAGTATTGTTCGTGGAGAAGAAAGATAGAAGCCAAAGGTTATGCATAGATTACCGTTCACTCAACGAGGTAACTATCAAGAACAAATATCCTTTGCCAAGAATCAATGACTTGTTTGATCAGCTAGAGGGAGCTTGTGTGTTCTCGAAGATTGATCTCCGGTCGGGCTATTTTCAACTCAAGATAAGAGAGCAAGACATACCTAAAACAGCATTTACCACAAGGTATGGATTGTATGAGTATACCGTAATGCCTTTCGGCTTAACCAATGCTCCAGCATACTTCATGAATATGATGAACAAGGTGTTCATGGAATTTCTCGACAAGTTCGTTGTCGTTTTCATCGATGACATCTTAGTCTACTCCAAGAGCAAAGAAGAGCATGAGGGACACTTGCGCTTGATACTTGAGAAGTTAAGAGAGCATAAACTCTATGCCAAATTCAGCAAGTGTGAGTTCTGGTTAGAAGAAGTTGGTTTTCTTGGTCATGTTATGACAAAAGATGGTGTGGCAGTTGATCCTGCTAAGGTTTCAGCTGTGACAGAATGGGAATCTCCCAAGAATGTGAAAGAAGTTCGTAGTTTCCTTGGTTTAGCAGGTTACTACAGAAGATTCATTGAGAATTTCTCAAAAGTTGCTAAACCCATGACTGAATTGTTAAAGAAAGATAAAAAGTTTGTTTGGTCTGAAGGTTGTGAAGTCAGCTTTCAAGAATTGAAGAAGAGACTTGTGACAGCACCGGTTTTATGTCTGCCAGATTTGGAAAAGAATTTCCAAGTATATTGTGATGCGTCTCATCAAGGTTTGGGTGCCGTACTTATGCAAGACGGTAAAGTTGTGGCCTACGCCTCAAGACAACTCAAAACTCATGAAGTAAATTATCCTACTCATGATTTGGAGTTAGCCTCTGTCGTCCATGCACTCAAAACATGGAGACATTACCTTTTGGGAAAGCGTTGTGAAGTGTTCACCGATCACAAGAGTTTGAAATATATCTTCACCCAGAAGGAAATCAATATGAGACAAAGAAGATGGTTAGAGCTTATCAAAGATTACGACTTAAGTTTGCAATACCACCCCGGTAAAGCAAATGTTGTAGCGGATGCTCTAAGTCGTAAAGTATTTGTGAATGGCCTTACCAAAGGAGAATTGCCAGATGATTTGTGTAAGCAATTCAAAGAACTCAGATTGGAGATTGTACCTGAAGGACATCTCATGTCTTTAGATGTTCAACCCACTTTGTTGGACAAAATTCGAGAAGCTCAAAGGACTGATAAGGAGATTGAAGAGATTAAGAAAAATATTGACCAAGGGAAAGCTAAAAGTTTCCATGTAGACGAACAAGGTACTTTATGGCACGGGAAACGTATTTGTGTTCCACAAGATCTGGAAATGCGGAAACTGATTCTACAAGAAGCCCACAACTCTCCGTGTTCTATTCATCCGGGTAACACCAAAATGTATATGGACATGAAAGAAAGATTTTGGTGGAACAATCTCAAGAGAGACATCGCCGAGCATATTTCTTTGTGTGATGTGTGTGGTAGAGTAAAAGCGGAGCATCAAAAACCAGCAGGTTTGCTTCAACCACTACCTATTCCTGATTGGAAATGGGACAAAACTGGTATGGATTTCATCACAGGATTACCAAGGACCAGATCAGGATATGATTCCATATGGGTAGTCGTGGATCGCTTAACTAAAGTGGCACATTTCATACCCGTGAAGACAACTTATACAAGTGCCAAGTTAGCCAAAATCTACATGAGTAGAATTGTATGCCTTCACGGTGTGCCTAAGAGTATTGTGTCCGATAGGGGAACCCAATTCACTTCCCATTTTTGGAGATAGTTACACGAGTCATTGGGAACGAGGTTGGAATTCAGTACTGCTTTTCATCCTCAAACCGATGGACAAACAGAAAGGACTAACCAAATTCTGGAAGACATGTTGAGGGCATGTGCCCTAGATTATGGAGCAAGTGGGATGAAAGTCTGCCTTACGCAGAATTTTCTTATAACAACAGCTATCAAGCCAGCATTGAGATGGCACCGTTTTAGTTTCTCTACGGAAGAAAATGTACCACCCCGTTGTTATGGAATGGTGTGGGAGAAAGAAGTTTATTTGGGCCAGATCTTATCAAAGAAGCCGAAGAGAAGGTCAAATTGGTTAAGGACAGGTTGAAGGTAGCACAGTCCCGACAGAAAAGCTACGCAGATCCTAAGCGTAGAGAAGTCACCTACGAAGTTGGTGATAGAGCCTATCTTAGAGTATCACCACTCCGTGGAGTGAAAAGATTCGGAGTCAAAGGAAAGTTGGCACCAAGATATGTTGGGCCATTCAAGATTCTGAGTCGCAAAGGAGAAGTGGCTTATGAAATTGAACTGCCAGCATCTCTATCAGCAGTCCATAATGTATTTCATGTGAGTCAGCTTAAGAAATCTCACCCAGAAATGGAAGAATCTTCTTTGAGGGATACCATACCTTTGGAAGAAGTTCAACTAGAAAGTGATCTCACTTATGAAGAAAAGCCTATCAGGATTCTTGAAACTGCAGAAAGAGTCACGAGAACAAAGACTATCAAGTTTTGCAAAGTGCAATGGAACCATCACACCGAAGAAGAAGCAACATGGGAAAGAGAAGATGATCTTCGGAAAGACCACCCTCACCTATTTGCTAGCCAATCCGAATCTCGAGGGCGAGATTCATCTTAAGGGGGTTAGATTTGTAACATCCCTAAAAATCATATTTCAAAACTCATGCAAACCATCCATGCATCCATCATCATTTAGAGTTTCATCTCAAAATCATTTCAAAAACAGGAACATTGTTGCTCATTATTTTATGTATGAAAACCCTAGCCTTTGTGCTACATTCTAATGAGAAAGGTGCTATTATTTATTCAGGATGTGAATTCAAACTTAAGTGATTTCAAAAACTTGAGCAAAGTTTCAAAACAAAATATGGAATAGAACCAAAGTTATGCCTATTATTATATCTCCTAAAAAGCTTGGTTTTATTGTATTATTTTCAAATAACCCAAGTAGGTCTGAATGAACAGAGGTGTTTTACACATATTTGGATGCAAGGAACACTGTACAAAAAGCTAGGGAAGATTTGAATTCAAAATTATTTGGAATAGGATTTGAAAACCATTCCTAGAAAAATCAATCAGAAAAAGAAAAGGAATAAAGGAGAAAAAAATAGACAGCCAGTCAAACTGGCCGACCCAGCCCAACACGGCCCAGCCAGCCCAGCAGCTCCCACCCCGCGAAGCGTTTTCTTTCACCCGCTCCCGCATCCACCAGCTCACTGACAGGCAGGACCCACTCTCCCTCCTCCTCTCTCGCTGACAGCCGCGGCCCACATAGGTACCGTCGTCTCCACCCCCACGACTGGTTCATCCCCAAATTGAGGCCGGCCGTTTCCTGTTGATTTGCGCTGCTTCAATTCGCGTAATTGCACGAGTAAATCTCGCTCGTATCCTGGCTACTTAAACCCCCTCTGCCCCCTCTCCATTCTCCCCCAAACCCCAAGCCCAGAGCACCCCCAGGCTGCACAAATTGCTCACCGCAACCCCGCTGTCTACGATGAGCTGCAGCCACGATTCCGGACAACTCTGACCACCCCTCTGCTCCTGGTTCACACAAACAGACTCCACTTGACCTCGCGCATCTCCCAGTACCACCAGCTCGCCCGCGCGTGACCCCGAACGTCGGCAACACAAGTGACTGAGCGCCACCGTCTTCGGCTTCAACTCCGTCGAGCTTCCCCGGTAAGTCCAGACCGCCCCAAGCCTTCCCCTTCATGCACACGTCTTCTCCGTGATCTTATGCATCTGACCACATCCTCTGTTTGTCTCCTCTTGATCGGCAGCGTCGCCTACGACCTCGAACAGAGCCACCCGTCGCCAGATCTTACTCCGGCGAGCAATCCACCGCAACCCTGAGCGCCCCTTGTCGAGCCATTTGCACGTTGAGCATCACCGCGTCCTTGCGATCTTGGTAAGTACCTTCCCTACCCATCTAGCTCCCTGTATCGCCGGCGCCGCCACTATCTGGCCGTCGCCGCCGCGCGCAGTCGTTAAGCGCCGCCAGTTAGTGGTTTGCTGTTTGTGTCCGTTGGATCTGTATCGTAGGGCTAGGATAGATCATAATCGAAGAGGTATCGTATGTCTCTGCGCCGTTAGATCTAAGTTAGATCCTGCGGTCTGCGTCTGCCGATCCGCGCGAATCGGTACGCGCCAGTAATACTGCGACACGTGTCTAGGGCTGATTCAAAAACAGAAATTCAAATCAGATTTAGATCCAAATTTCAATCAGCTATAACTTTTGATTGCCACGTTGGATTTTTGCAAACTTTATACCATTGGAATTAGTGAATCAAGGCCATTCTGAATATGCAATGTGTTTAACAAATAGTAATTGTTAAAATGACTTGGTATGCAGAAACAAGTTTAGGTCCATTTTTGATTATAGTTTTTGTTTAGCAAATTGTTTTAGGGCTAAGTAAGTTTAGTTAGCAAACTTTGTGACTTGTTATGTTTCTGTATTATACACTTGCTTGGTAGAATTTTCAAAATCATCACTTAGTAAATTCATTGCATGCATGCATTCATATTTTTGATTGTATATGAGTTGTGTGTAATTGTATGCTACAAATTTTTGTGTAGATTTTGCTAGTGACTGTGATTGTGAGGAGTGCTGCTCTCCCCATTACCAAGGCAAGTGATACTTCATGATATTTCCACCCTCTATTTTGAATAAGCATTAGAATTATTTTTGTTAAGTCTTGCATGCTACTTTTCCTAAATGCTATGGAGGGAAATCCTATGTAGTGGTAGAATTGTAGAATTCCTAGGGAATTTTCCTAAGTTAAGATACTATGCTATGCTTAGCCTAGCTAGTAGAAAACAAGGGTTGGCAAAGTAAGTACATGCTATGGATAAATAATTCTAAGTCCTTTGGGACTCATGCTTTTCTTAATAAAACAACTAAGTCAATGAACTTCCTGGGTGGAATGGGACTTGAATGGTGGTTTTTGGTTGAGTGGTTACACAAGGCCATGGATTTGGCTTGTGTATCTCACTTGTGGTATGCCACCCAGGCACAAAGGGATTTGGAGGCCAAGTGTTGAGAAAGCTTACAGTGCAACCACTTGGCAATATGGGCTCTGCCATGATCATATAGGTTGCTAGAACTTAGTCACTTGGACAGATGGTGGTAGTGGGATTGATAGGTTGGAACGCGTCCATTTGACTAAGGAAAGGCTTCTGAAAGGTCCTGTCTTGGGAAACCAAGTCTGGTGGGGAAAGTGCACAACCTCTGCAGATGGAAAATCTAAGTACTTAGCCAAGTCCATGGCAATGGACAAATTGAGCATCAAGACATGGAAGCTACAAGAATCTCATCACTCCAACCTCTAAGTTAAAACTTGTGGGTGAACAAGGGTGAAGAACCCCAATGTCTATTGGTGGTTTCTTGGGAAGTTTTTTTGACAAAGAAAACTTAGTGATTTCAACTAATAGGGAAAACCTATTTTGAGCAAAGCAAGCCAAGCTACACTTAGCCAAAATGCATATAGTAATATAGTCCACTTAAAACATACTAAGGTATCACTTGCCAATACTATTCCAAAGTATTGACCCTTGTGGCTGTAACTTGTGATGTTGTAGGTTACTCCGATGATGAGTAGGAGTCATGAGTCTACACTCAACATGCTTGCCTGTGGCACATGAAGATGAGGACTTATGTTTATTTACCTTTCCATAAACTCCTGTATTAGGCCTTTGGCTCTGAGTTGTAAAAGACTATGTTCTATCTCTGGAATGAATGTAATAAACGACCTTTGTATCTGTGTACTTCATCTTAAACTGCGGATGCTAGCATTGATCCAGGGACTAGCATTGCAATCACAGGGATCCTTTCCTTTACAAAGGAGGGATCTTACACATATGCATGCGTAGGCATGTGCCAAGTCGATTCACATGAAACATTCAGAGAAGGATACCACAATATCATACCAAAATATGAATAGAACAATGCAAGCAAACATTCATATGACATGCTACAAACTATTAGCAAGCTAGATATAATCATAAGAAAGCAAGAACTACTAAGCATCCATAAATAACATACACCTTACATGAACAGACTAAGCATGCTCACAATGATGAGTATATGTACACAAATGAAAACAAATAGAGTTCGTTACTAGCCTCTTACCATACCTCAAGTTGTCTTAATCTTCATTATTGCCCTTCACTTGTGTGACTTGAATAATAACATGAAACCAAAATCCACTGAGGACGGCTGAACCCTGCAAAGAACTCACAAAACCAAAGAAGAACAACAAATATTTTTGGTGTTTTCAAAATTTTTAAAGCAAGCAAACAAAGCAAAAAAAATCTTTTTGGATTTTTCTTTAAGGCAAACCAAAGCTAGAAGGCAAAGAAACAAACCAAGAGAAACAACAAAAATATTTTTGGTATTTTTGTGTTTTGAGAAAGCAGGAACAAGAACCAAAAAGAAAGCGAAACAATGGATATACAAAGAACTAACAAAATATGATATATAGATTAGTGTGATGTCAGTATACCTCCCCCCAAGCTTAGGCTTTGGCCTAAGTGGGGCTCAACTCCATGGTGACCAAGTGGGCGCACCTCCGTAGTACGACGAGGAGCCCCCTTCGTCCTGGTAAGAGCTCGAGGACTCCCTTGTGTAGTGCACAAAGGGGTCGTATGAGGGTGTGTCCCCCTGATAGTGTCCATGGAAGCCAAGAATGCACAGCTTCTCATCCATCTCCTCCTTGGAGTGTGACAAAGGTCCATGGGAAATACTGAACAAAGTGGTTGGGTAGAGGAATCTCTCTCTCTTCCCCGTTAGTAAACAACATTCTATAAACCAAACTCTCAAGGGTAGAGCCAGCAGTGACAAAGAGGTGCGCTTTCATAGCAGCAAGATCAAGCCTCTGAGGAGCCAAAACTATATCATTTGGATCAATAGCAAGGTCCAAGGCAGCAACAACACATGCAGCAATAATTCCCCCATAAATGGGTCCCTTAGAAGCTAAGCGACGAGCAATGAGAGAACCAAGATTGTACCTAGTTTCATTGTTGAGCGCAACAGCTATGAAGGCCAAATGATAGTTGGAAATATTATTAGTGTTCTCCCTACCAAGAACACTAGTGGCAAGATAATAAGCAAAGTACCTGATAGCTGGGAGTTGAATATTTCTTATCTTTCCCCGTTGGGCTCTACGGTCATCATCATTAGTTATCCCGCGGTAGAGCTCCAACAAATCAGCGGGTTGAGCTAGAATCTTCTTCACCGACCCAGCTGTACCAAGACCCAGGGCTTCACAAAATTTGTTCAATGTCATGGTGTAAGGCCTGCCATAAATTTTGAAAGCCACATCTGGCTTGAACATGCTGTTAGAAAAAGAGAAGCTCTTGATGAGTGCAGCAACACTTTGTTGGGAAACCCCAAGCGGAAGGTATGATGTAGTACAGTAGGCAAGTTTCCCTCAGTAAGAAACTGAGGTTATCGAACCAGTAGGAGGAAGGAAACGTCCCAAAGGTGTTGCAAGCAACGTGGAGACCTGCACAACACAAACTCAAGACTTTGCCCCAACTAACAGTGAGGTTGTCAATCTCACCGGTTGCTGTAACAAAGGATTAACTGTATGGTGTGGAGGGTGATGAATGGTTTGCAGCAAGAAAACAAGTAACAGTGGAAGATGTATCAATGGTAAAGACTGGACCAGGATCCATAGTTCACTAGAGGTGCTCTCCTTAGATAAACAACATGGCATGAAGGGTAAACAAATTACAACAGGACAATTGACAGGAACTAAGCAAGGCATAACAATGCAATACCAGACAAAAATTTCTTATGAGATTTGATTGGGCAATACAACAATATACATAGACCGCCATCCAACTGCATCTATGACTAAAAGTCCACCTTCAGGTTATCATCCGACCCCCCTCTAGTATTAAGTTGCAAGCAACAGACAACTGCTTTAAGCAAAGTGTGTAAGGTAAACAATCCACTTGTTCCATGAACAAGAGACCATTGTTTTTTCCCTAGTGGCAACAACACATCTACAACCGAAGAGATTTCTGTCACTACCCTTGGAAACTAGCGGCATGAACCCACTATAGAGCATAAATACCCCCTCTTGGAGTCACTAGCAACTACTTGGCCAAGATAGCTACTAACAACGGAGAGCATGCAAGATCACAAACAACACAGACATGATAGAATCAATAAGACAAAACCATTAATCAATCTGACATAGTAAACTCAATATCCATCGGATCCCCGCAAACACAACATGCATGATTACAAATAGATTAGATCTTGATCATGAATGGAGCTCACAAGATCTATACATGAAAGCACAAGGAGGAGATACAACCATCTAGCTACTACATGGACCCGTAGTCCAAGGTGGAAGTACTCACGCTTCATACCAGATGCTGGCATGATGAAGAAGAAGGCCTCCGATATGATCTCCCCTCTGGCAGGGTGCCGGGAAGAACTTCAGATCCCCTCCGATCTTGGGACGATGGTGGTGGCATCTACAGAAGGTTTCGTGGAGTTTTGATCGGGTGCCTAGGGTTTCTATCTCGGGGGATTCTTATAGGCAAAGAGACATGGGGGCCGCCAGGGGGGCCACACCCTGCCCAGGCGCGGGATGGGCCCACCCGCGCCTAGGGGGGTCTGGCCGCCCTGTGGCGCCCCTCCCTCTCGTCTTCCGGCTTCGTGTCGCCCACGGTAAAATATCGACTTTGGCTTTTGTCCTGTCCAATTACGAGAATATTGATTTTCTACTTTTCTGGAACCAAAAACAAAAGAAAACAGGCAACTGGCACTGTGGCAACTTGTTAATAGGTTAGTGCCAGAAAAAATATAAAAACACCCCAAAGTGTAGACAAAGCAAAGCAAAGTAGATACTAAACAAGCATGGAGCATCAAAACTTATAGATACGTTTCCGACGTATCAGCTCTCCACAAATGTTTTAGTGAGCGTATAATATTGCACGCTCTCATCCTGCATATAGCTTGTTAGTCCAACCCTCTGAATCAAGGTTAGAAAATCCTCAAGAATCCCAGCAGCCCGCAAAAAGGTTGGGCAAGGAAAGGTGGAAGGGTGCGCATCCCCCTCATCTCCCTCGTCGCCAAATCGCGGTGTAACGAGATCCTCATTGTATGAGGGCCTAGCTTGGGAGGATGATCTTGAAGGCCTTGCCCTCCTAGGTGCATCACTCTCAAATATTTCACCAAAGGTGTGGTTGTCCATGACCTCTTTTTTTTTGAAATTTTTAGACAAACATCAAACCAACTGATTTCAAGTTGATAAATGATGAGAAACTAGTATAGGAACTTGCTAGAGAGATACACATGCATCAACATGAAATATCTAAGCATAGAACAAGCATGCAATCTCACACAACCTATCACCTATAGTAGCAAAATACTCAAGATACAATCTACCAATCACAAATCTAATTGGACAAGCGGAGGAGGCACATACCAAGGAGCAATCCCTCCAAAAATCAGTAGCAAAGATGGGCTGAGGAAGGAGATCAAAATTCGCGAGCAAGAACATCAGGAACTAGAGCTTGAGAAAGTTTTCCAGTGTTTTTCGGGAGAGAGAAAGAAGATGGCTGGGAGGAGGCATCTTGGAGGGCCACAGGTGGGCCACACCCTAGCCAGGCGCCACCTGGGGGCTGGTCGTGCCACACAGGGGTGTGCTGGCCTGGGGTGGCCCCCTAGGTCACTCCAGGTGTCCATCTGCCCTTTTTTTGAGGAAAAATTTATTTTGAATTTTCTAGGATTTTTTAGTAAACTTTATTTTTGGCCAATTGTCAGGGTATGAAAATTGATTTTCTCGCAGAAACGTTTTTTTAGAAGAAGCAAAAGCAAACCAAAACCAAACTATAGAAGTTCTAAGACACTCTAACAAGCAAACAACTAACAAAACCAAAACTAACAAGAGAAAAGGCAAAGACTAGGAAGGAGAAAAATAAAAGAAAGCAAGTATAACCACAGTGAAAATATTGTTTTGTTCATTAAAATCCTTTTGTTAACAAGGTTGATCAAGTACTATTACCAAAACAATCTTATATGAAACAAAAATTTGCATTCCACAAGGTGATTATGTTACCTCAAACTTGATAGCAATGGTCCCAATCATAATAGTTTCAAAATTTTCTTATGGAATGGGACAATATCTTTCTCCAACCTTGATGCTCTCAATATTTTCAATGGAATTCAGGCAATAGCTTTTAGCAACCTTCTTGGGGTAATAAAAAGTATGCTCTTTTTCATTAATATTGAATGTTACTTTTCCTTGATTACAATTGATGACAGCACCTACATTATTAAGAAAAGGTCTCCCAAGAATAATAGACATATTATCATCTTCAGACATTTCAAGCACAACAAAATCAGTTAAAACCAAGAAATTATGAGCCACTTGAACAGGAACATCTTCACATATACCAACAGGAATAGTAGTTGACTTATCAGCGATTTGCAAAGATATATCCATTGGTATCAACTTTTCTAGCTAGAGTATCTTGTAGAGAGAAAAAGGCATAACACTAACTCCAGCCCCCAAATCACATAAAGTAGTTCTAACATAATTATTCTTAATAGAGCAAGGAATAGTTGGTATACCTGGATAACCAAGTTTCTTTGGAACCTTACCATTGAAGGAATAATTAGCAAGCAAAGTAGAAATCTCCTCATTAGGAATCTTCCTTTTATTAGAGACAATATCCTTCATATACTTTGAATAAGGAGGCAACTTAATAGCATCAGTCAAAGGAATTTTCAAAAATAAAGGCTTCATCCACTCACAAAACTTGTTGTAGTGTTCTTCCTCTTTTGACTTGTGTTTCTTACCTGGAAAGGCATAGGTGTCTGCACCCAAGGTTGTCTCTCACTACCATGTTTCTTAGCAATAAAATCTTCCTTAGCGTACCTGGTGTTCTTAGTGTGCTTCTCAGGTTCTTCCTCAACTTCCTCCTTATCAGGAGCATCATTTTTATCATTACCACTCTCAGTTTCAGCATCAGAGACAGATATACTATTAGGATCTACATCAGGTTCAAGTGGTTCCTCAACTATTTTGTGTTTCTTTTTCTTTCTCTTACAAGGACTACCACTACTTTCACCTTGTTGGGAATCCTGCTCAATTCTTTTAGGGTGTCCTTTAGGATATAAAGGATGTTGTGTAGCTATTCCACTCCTAGTTCTAATTCCATAAGCATGTTTATCTCCTGAGGCATTGACTAGCATATCTTTTTGTACCTTAGCAAGTTGATCAATTTGGGATTGAATCATTTGAAAGTGTTTACAAAGAATTTTAATGTCATTAGAAGTTCTTTCCACGATATCTTTCAACTCTTTAATAGCTCTAGAGTTTTACAATAAATGATTCTGAACTTGTTTATTAAAATTACCTTGTTTAACAATAAATGTGTCAAGTTCCTCTAAACATTGATCAGAAGGCTTACCATAAGGAATATCACCTTCATCAAAGTGGAGAGAGTGTACCTCAATAGTAGATGAGTGGGCAATTGGCTTACAATAATAGATCCAAGTGAACTTACAAATAAAGCTATGCTCCCCGGCAACGGCGCTAGAAAATAGTCTCGATGACCCACAAGTATAGGGGATCACAATAGTCTTCGCGGGTAGTATTACCCAATTTATTGATTCGACACAAGGGGAGCTAAAGAATACTTGCAAGCCTTAACAACTGAGTTGTCAATTCAGCTACACCTAGAAATAGTTCTTGCTCATAGAAGTTTATCAGTAGCAACAGTTTTGTAGTAGCAACAGCAACAGTGAAACTGGAGCAATAGTAATAGTAGCAGCAAACAGTAGGATATGAGCACGGTAGGCATATGGATGGATGGACGGGCGTTACATGGACAAGTCTAAACATGTAACTTCAAGACCTAGGGCCATTGCAGATAAATAAGAATAAGCATCCAAGTACTAAACAATCATAGGCATGTGCTCCATATATAGTCATGCGTGCTCGCAATGAGAACTTGCACAACATCTTTTGTCCTGCCAGCCCGTTGCAGCGGGGCCTCAAGGGAACTACTGTCAATTAAGGTGCTCCTTTTAATAGAGCACCGGAACAAAGCATTAACACTCTGTGAACACATCTAATCCTCACATCACAGCCATCCCCTCTGGTTGTCCCAATTTCTGTCACTTCGGGGCCTTTTGATCCGGACAATGATATGTGTACACAACTTGTAGATAAGATCACAAACAATACTATCATAATGATTCAATAACAAGTTCAGATCTGAGATCATGGCACTCGGGCCCTAGTGACAAGCATTAAGCACAACAAGTTGCAACAAAGTCAAATAGCACTAATAGAGATACTAGTGACGAGGATCAATCTCGTCAATGCCCATTGTTATGAGCTTGGGTTTTGGAGAAGATGGGGATGCTGGAGATCGTGGAACGGTTAACAGACAAGCAACCAGGGGACACAAGGTTCAGGCCCCCGGAGGGAAAACCCTACTCCTGCTTGTCTGCTCTTGATTACGACGGAACCGAAAGTTACAGGGGTGCACAGATGCAATCTGGCGTGGAGGTGTGTATGCGGTAGTATGCGAGGTCGTCCTCCTCGTCGTGCCCTCCTAGCCCTTATATAGAGGTAGGCAGGTCCCGAGCATAGATTGAGTCGGTTACAGGTTTAGGGTTCCCCCTTTGAATATTTTATCTAATCTAGTCTTGCTCTCCAAAGATCCAAAGACGTCATGGGCTTGGGCCACCCGAAAGTCTTCATGGGCCATGTATATTCTCGTGGGCCTTCCTTGGGCTGGACCAGGTATGCTAAGGTTGTGTACCCGTGGGGTATAACCATGTCAGTAGCCCTAGAGTGTTCAGTCGAATCGTAGATTCGGCTGAGGACTCTTCAATATTTCGGGTGCAGCTGTTTTCTGTTTATGAGAGAATGATTTTAGTGTGTAGGGATTGTTGATGCGTGTGCCTGACTCTCCCGATGGATCAGGGCCAGTTAATTGTCTTAGGACAAAACAACACGATCTTCTTCAGATTCGAGTCCCTCGACTCGAACCCGGAACAAATGCTGGCGTAATTCAACTTAGGCCATTGAGGACTTACAAAAGTAGAATTCCAGTAAATTTTTGAATGATGTACCCAACGCGTCCGTCGGGATTTTCATCGCGCCTGCTGGCACGGATTATTACTAGCAGAGCGCAGTCATGTGCGTTGCCAGGCCATCAGAAGGTATTTGTAGGTCTTATCTTTGTGTCTCAGACAAAGCATCCGAAATTTTATCACCGTGGAGGTGTTTCAGGTGGCCAAGGAGGATGTTCATTCACTTAGCGTTGGCTGGGCAGAGATACCGAAAAGTTTTTGCATGCTGATCCGAAGGATCGCAGTCAAAGAATTCATAGGGTGCGCGACCAGCGCTCCCTATGGGAGTAGCCCCCGAGTGTCTGTTCGAGTCGTAGACTCGAGCAGAGACTTTAATTCAGTCGTTGTTGACTTTTAGGTCTGTAGGACATAATTTTTCCGGATGCTTGAATCCATCCTCCTTATGGGAGTAGCCCCCGAGTATGTAGTCGAGTCGTAGACTCGACGTAGGACTCGAAGAATATTTCAGTGGTTTAGTACCTTAGTCATACCTCGGGTGCGTGGCTAGCGCTCCTGATAGGAGTAGCCCCCGAGTAGTTATTCGAATCGTAGATTCGAGTGAGTACTTTAGTTGTGTAGTCAAAAATTTGTAACCGTTGCTAGTATAGCTTTGATGACATCAGTGCTGACGATCGGTGACCTCAAACGTCTGCGGCGCCAGAGGTGACATGACTGGGCGAACGTGGGTCCCACCTTCTGACTTTGAATTGACTGGTCACGCGCGTCGTGGAGATAATTACGGTGTCGCCTCGGTTTCCGCGCGTAGTGGACGCCGTGCGAGCGACGGTTCGCTGCTGTGCTGACACATGGATGGTTGGATTTTGATGCTGGCTCTAGGGCTTCCTGATGAACGGTCCATGTCCATGATGTGGGGAAAATTTTGTTTGTTTTCATCGCAGCTATTCGCGTTTCACTACTTCCACTTTCTTAAGCTTTTCTCGCCGCGCGCTGGAAGTTCTTCGATCCTTCCCATCCTCTTTTCTGTGCTCATGCTATCGCCGTCATCGTACTGCAATGGGGAAGCTGAAGAAGGCCTCCACCGCAGTGGGCACCAGCGCTGCTGCCGGTGGCAAGAAGGGTACCGCCGCCACTCACATCACCGAAGGTGGCTGGCGACGGTCGGAGACGCGCGAGGGCGACCTGCACAAGCTTCGTGAGCGGGGTCTAATCCCGCAGGACAAGGAGGCCGTCAAGATTCCCGGCGACAAGTTAATTCCCCGTCCACCCGTTGGGTTTCGGGTCATGTTTGTCGCTTTTGTCCTTCGGGGCCTCTCTCTCCCAGTCCATGATTTTATCCGTGGATTGCTTTTCTTCTATGGCATCCAACTCCATCATCTTTAGCCAAATTCTCTTCTCCACATCGCCTGCTTCATCACCTTCTGAGAGTGCTGGCTCGGCATCGAGCCGCACTTTGGCCTTTTCCGGAAACTCTGTTCCGTGAAGAGGCAATCTGGCTCCGACGGAGTTTATCCGATCGGCGGCTGTATCATTTCCCTGAAATCCAATTTTCTCCTCTTCTCTTTTTCTATGTCCGAGTCCGTCCAATACTGGCGGAGGTGGTGGTTTTACATCCGCGACTCCATAGTGGATGGGCAAATTTTGGCCTTGCTCCTTTCGACTCCACCCAGATAATCCAGTCGAAGAGGTCCTAGAAGAACCACATCTTGGATGGCGAGGTGGCGGAGATAGAGTAGCTCTATCGTCGGGTGGAAGACCTCCAGGTGATTCCGGATAAGGAGGTGAACGGTGTAGATATTATCCATACCTTCCTCAAAAATCGGGTGCAGCCGCTCCAGGCTAGGGCGCACCCGATGTTCCTTTATTCTGGCCGCCACGATCCGACTAGGGTTTCGACTGAGGAACTCTCCAGGGGGGATCTCGACAGAATCCTTCGGCCGCTACTGAAGTTCAAAGCTAAAGAGGACCTTCCGGGGAAGTTGCTGACCCCTCCGTTCACCGCCTCTCGTCCGGTTCCGCAGGTATAGATCTAGGGCGTGCGCGTAGCGCTATTTTCGAGTGCGTTTCTCTTGTACTTGCTTGTTATGAAAATTTTCTTTCTTTGTGCAGGAATTCAATGTACCGGGCATGGTGCTTCCACTACCCGAACGTTTTCCGGATGCACCGGACAATGAGGTAGTGGACTCCATGTCTGAGCTTCCCTCGGCGCGGTCGCCGGCTGAAGAAACGTTTGAGTCAAGCGAGGAGCAGACTCGAAAGCGGACACGAATCTCGAGCGAATCGTCGGATGCTTCTACTCCGCCGACTCCTAGGAACCCGCCATGCCTTGCGCATCACAGTGGAGGTGATGGTGGCTCTTCTTCTCCTATTCCGGCCGTACCCGTGCGGGCTGTAGCGCCGCAGCTGCCGGCAAAGCGGAAGAAGGAAGAGAAGAAGGGCAAGAGGACCTTGCCTGTCTTCAACTTGAGCGATATGGACTCATAAGTTCCTTCGTTTGCCTTTGGTTATCTCTCATTGTTGCTTGTTTGTGTTTGACTGGTGTTTTCTTTTGTAGCCACTCCTCCGATGGTTCGTTTAGCGATGGCACTCAGGAGATGGTGGGGGAGTCGAAGATTACGCCTCCTCCCTCTCAGACGGTGGCCGCCTCTGGGGGCATTGCTCCAAACCCCTCTCTGCAAGAGGCTCGGGTGATCGTCTCCCAGAAGACTACAGCCGGACCTTCGGAGTCTCCGTATGATCATGTAAGTGCTTTCATTCTTGCCGTGGGGGGGGAGCCCCCGAGTGATTTTCATATGATCTGATGATCGTGTCTTCTGCTTTGTTCATGTCTCGGGGGGAGCCCCCAAGTGCTTTTCGTATGCTTGCTTTATTTTTGCTAGTTTCTTGGGCGCAGCCCCCGGGACCTTTTTTCTGATAAGTTGTTTCTTCTCGCAGCCTTTTGTGCAAGGCGCCAACCAGCTGGTGCAGCAGCATCTGGCATTGGAGGCCAGCCTCAAGCGGCTTCAGGGAACATCTGTAACTAGGTCTTCTCCTTCTTCTTCTACTTGCTAGCTTATAAAACTCTCACATGTTCTTGTTGCTTTTTGCAGATGATAACAATACGGCCCTCCGTGAGCTTGATGCTCTCAAAAAGAGCCTCAGGCGAGCGGATAAAAAAGTTGAGGATGCCATTGGCGCTAAAGAGGGCCTCGAGCAGGAGCGAGCCGATGCAGCTGCGGCCAAGGAGCGCCGGCAGCAAGAGGCCACGGACCGCGAGGAGAAGCTCACCACCGCTGCGGCCTCGCGCGAGAAAGAGGTAGCCGAAAAGCTGATGGCTGCTGCCAAGGCTATTTTGGGTGAGTTATTTTGCCTGCTTGGTTTGTTTCGGTTGCCCTGGCTCCGTGCCTTTGTTTGATCTTTACTTTGCCTTTTCCGTTTATCTAGATGCTACGGGCATTGAGTTTGACCGCAGTGCTCTGGAGCACGGAAGTGCTTTAGATGATGCTGCTGCGGCAGTCGAAGACCGCTGCAGCACTGTGGTTGGCTCGCTTGCCAAGGCCAAGGAGGTTCTTGGACGCTTCTACAAGGAGCTCGTCCCTAAGGGCGTTCCCTTGAGGATGTCGACTTGTTGGCGGATGCTTTGTCAGCTAACGCGCCTGCGGCGTACAAGCGCAAGCAGAATGGCATCGGCGTGTCCATGGGGCTGGCGATGGCCATGGCGTCTGGAGCGGAGCAGGATCTTCATCAGGTCACCTCCCAGATGCCAACGGCTCCCAAAGTATCTGAGGTAGCTTTTGCCCTCTATGCTTCCCGCTGTAAATGCTATGGGCCGAAGCTGATTGACCTACTAGCAGAGTACGCGGTGAGGCACCAGGGAGAGGCCAAGAGCAGGCAATCCGACTCCGAGGCCACTCAGGATGCAGCTTATTAGGCCTTATAGTTGTAGGATAGCTTTCCTCTGCTTTTGTTGTAATATATTTATGAACACTTCTTGTGCCACGCAGTGGCTTTTGTTGTATATAATGAATCTCTGAGTTGTTTGCCCATTCGTGCGTTTGTTCATATCCTTGCCTCTTTTCCTCTAGGGACCTTCGGGTGATGATCCCGTCAATACTTCGTCTACGCCGCAACTGCGGCCATCCTTAGATGATTTGTTGCAACTTGAATTTCTTCATGACCGTGTCCGTAGTCTTGAGAAGGAATTGCTTGGCATCCGAGGCCACGCGGATGTTTGGAAGTCTAAGGTGGAGTGAGGCGCTGCCAGAGAGGAGTATCTCATGGGGGAGTTGCGGTGTTTGGCCGAACAGCTTCAGTGTAAGTTTCTTCGAGCTGCTGCTCATTTTCGGATGCGCCTGTTAGCTTGTCATCTTACTTTGTAGGTGCTACAGGTGCTAACCTTGTTCCTAGGGAGGAAAAGGAGCGCGTTGTTGTTCGGATCAATTGCTTGACGCATCAAGATATGGAAGCCGGTGGCTTTTTCTGGATGGACCGCGACCGTGCCATGATCCTTTCGACTATGTAGGATCGTGCTCACCAGGTCTCGCGAGTGTTGCGGCAGGTGAAGACTTCCCTGGCATCGATTCTGCACATCATGTTTCCTCTGGATGAAGCGTCGTCGACTCTCTGGGGATTGCTGGCAAAGTTTCGAGATGTGCGTCATGTCAGGGAGCTGGTGCGGCACCAGTTTGTTGCGGGAGTGAAGGATGCGCTTTCCCTCGTGCGGCCGCATCGCCCTGATGTGGACCTTGATGCTGTTGCGGATGGGCCGCCTCCTCGGCCATATGGTGGCATGTGGGACATGCGCCCACACTATGCGGCTGTAAGGCAGTATGCTGAACATGTTGTAGATCTTTTTGAGCATCGTGTGCAGGTTATTCTTTAGAATAGGCAGGACCTGTAAAAATACATATGTAAAACTTGTATATATTCGACTGGTGTGTTGTGCCCCTTGCTATAAAGGTTGATTGTTTTTAGCACGTGGTGCTTTGTTTGTATGCATGCCCTTTTCGTTAGCCTGACGTGATCAGCTACTCGGGTGTACATGCGTTATCCTCAGTCGACAAAGTCGTGAGGTGAGGGGAGCCCCCGAGTGTGTTGTAACATGAAGAAAATGCGAATAAGAGATAAATTTTTGGGGCGAAAAACTTAGCTTTATTCATATCGTAATGAGGAGGTACATTGTTTGGCTGAGTATCCTTGGCTGAATAGCCTTATTGAAAGTAAAAAGGAGGGTAGCTAGGGGTAGAAGCGTCACAGTTGTGCGACGTTCCATGGGTTGGAGTATGCCACTCCAGACTCCACGTGCTTGAGGCGATAGGCACCACCTGGGATGACTTCGGTGACGACGTAGGGTCCTTCCCAGGGTGACTCGAGCTTCTTCGGTATCTCTTGCTTGAGTCGTAAGACTAGGTATCCTCCGACGAAGGACCTTGGGCGCAGCCGACGGCTGTGATAGTTGCGGAGGCTCTGTTGGTAGACCGCCGATCAAGCTGCGGCTATGTCGCGTGCCTCGTCGAGTGTGTCGATGGCGTCTTCAAGTGCGGCCGTCGATTTGGCTTTGCTGTAGGCGACGACCCGTGGGGCCTTGTGGCGTACCTCTGCAGGCAACACGGCTTCGGCTCCGTGCACCATGAAGAAAGGCGTGTAGCCAGTTGAGCTGTTTGGCATTGTGCGCAGGCTCCAAAGGACGGAGGGTAGCTCTTCTGGCTAGGCTCCCGCCAGTCGCTGAAGTGGGCTCATCAGGCGTTTCTTGATGCCGCCGCTGACGAGGCCGTTGGCCTTTTTGACCTGCCCGTTCGTTTGCGGGTGCGCCATTGAGGCGTATGTTATGTTGATCCCGAGGCCTTCGCAGAAGTCCTGGAATTATTTGGATATGAAGTTCGACCCGTTGTCGGTGATGATGCTGTGTGGCACGCCGAACCTGTAGACTATGGATTCGAAGAATTTCATGGCCGTTTAACCCTTTTGGTTGGTGACGGGCATGGCTTCGAACCACTTGGTGAACTTGTCGACTGCGACCAGGAGGTAGACGTGGCCTCCTTTCGAGGACTCGGACAGTTTGCCAATCATGTCGAGGCCCCATTGGGCGAAGGGCCAGGCCAAGGGTATGGTCCTGAGCTCCAATCCTGGTGCGTGCGGTTTATCTGCGAACCTCTGGCACCCGTTGCACCTTCGGACGATGTACTTGGCATCGTTCATGGCCGTTGGCCAGTAGAACCTAGCTCGTAGAGCTTTGGCGATAAGGGCGCGGCTTCCCGCATGATGGCCGCAGATGCCCTCGTGGATGTCTTGGAGGATGGTTTTGCCATCACTGATGGTGACACACCTTTGGAGTACACCCGAAATGCTGCTCTTATACATCTCACCATTGATGATGGTGAAGGCCTTGGACCGGCGAGATATGCGTCGGGCATCTGTCGGGTCATCAGGTAGTTCCTTGTTTATCAGGTACCGCAGGTACGACTTTGTCCATGTTTCTTCGACTGCCATGACCTGCATCAGTTTAACCATTGCGACCTCTGTGTCGAGCTTTTCAGGTCCTTCCTGTCCTTCGGGTAGCGCAACCCCCGAGTGCTCTGCTTCTTCGGGTGATCCCTTGGGGAATTTCCTTTTGATGGATGGCACGCGGATCTGTTCGAGGAACACACCTGGTGGCACACGTGCACAGGTGGAGCCGATGTTGGCAAGTCTGTCGGCCTCTTTGTTGCTTTCTCTTCCAACGTGCCGAAGCTTGCAGCCGTTGAATTCTCCTTCGAGTGAGTTGTAGAGTGCACGATACACGATCATGTTGGTGGCGTGCGCGTCGCACTTGTTCATCGTCTGTTGGACGAAGAGGTTTGAGTCACCGTAGATGACCAGGCGCGTTGCGCCGCGGATCTTGGCTGTCGTGGGAATGACCACGGCAGATGCTGCTATCGGCAGCGAGTAGTAGAACATGGGGCAAGGGTGGCCAGCCATCTGTGGTGCGAGATGAGGGCGGAGACACAAGGAGTTACCCAGGTTCGGCCCCCCCCGGAGGGTAAAGACCTACTCCTGCTAGATTGTATTATGATGAGAGTACAAGGGGGCGAGCTCGGCGGCTAGGCAGCGAGTCGCTTGGGTGGATGATGGAACGTATCCTCTACGCGCCCTCTAGGGAGGTTTATATAGACTCACCCCCCTAGGGTTTACATATCTCAACCGAATCAGTTAAGGTTTCAGCGATCGTTTAACCTAATCCGACTGGGCCTATCTACGCTTCTGGGCCTTCAGCTTCTAGTCGCTCGAGTCCATGCCAGGTCCTGATCCAGTCGCCGTTCCGCAGGCCCACTCGCAGGCGCCTGGGCCAGTCGGAAATGTCCTGCTGGGTATACCCCGGTAGGCATATCCCCATCAGTAGTCCCCGAGGCCGTCGTTGATTGATCGCAGGTGGTCGCTAGCAGTCGGTGTATACAGCTCCAATGCGGACGCCCAGTCGAATCGGCGGCGGACTCCTGAATAAAGGAAAACCAGTTATTCTAGTCGCACTAACGGCGACCGATTGGGTCGTAGCTCGGCGAACGGGTCGGCGAATATTCAGTCACTGTTGTAGTGATCGGGTCGGCGAATAATCAAGTCGCACGGAGCGACGAGTCGAGTGGATGAAGTTGGACCGTCAAGTGGGGTCAAAACTAGCCGTTGGGGTAATCCAACTGTAACTTTTGGCGTAATCACCGCGTAGTAACGGCTCCCGAAATTGGCGGGTAACAACCGCTATATAAGGAGAATGACAGGCGAGCGGGGAAACACTCCTTCATCTTTCCTCCGATCTCGCCCATCTCCGTCTCCTCTCCGCATCGCGATCCAACCGATCCAGAGAGCCCCGACCTCCACAAATCTTCCAACCAATGGCCCCCTCCACCGAACCATGGGGCCGATCCAAGTGCACCAGGGAGCTACTGGCGTCGTTCGAGGAGGCCGGGATCCTGCGCGCCGGCAGATGGCGCATACCCGCGGCCGGAGAGGTGACTCTAGACCCGCGCGAGGGAGAATTCATTTGCTTCACCAGCCACCTGGAGCGGGGGCTGAGATTTCCCACTTCTCTCTTCTTCCGGCGCTTCTGCGCCTTCTACGGGATCCAGCCATCGGACCTGGGCCCGCATAGCATCGAGCATCTCGCCATTTTCGTGGCGTTCTGCGAGTGCTATCTAGGCTGCAGGCCCCTACTTCCCCCTGTGGCAAAATCTATTCCATGGGAGGATTAGTCGCGAAGAATCAGGCGGCCCGATGCTGGCTGCGGGTGTCCTGACGTTTCAGCTGAAGTCGAAGGCGTCGTTCTTCGACCTGATGCTGCCGGCCAAGGCGGCAAACGAGTGGAAGAAATCCTGGTTCTACGTCACCGAGGCGACTCCAGATGGCGAGGTGGTGCTTCCAAGGTACTCCGCCAACTGGCCCGAACCGCGTCGGCTCCAGGTCGGCAAGCTCCCACTGGACCAGCGGATGGTTGTCGACGAAATGTTGCAAACCATCCGCGGCCTAAAGAAGAAGGGCCTCCAAACCATCAATTTTTACAACTGCTGGCTCGGGCGGCGGCTCGTGCCTTTGGCCCGCCGCGACCATTATATGTACGAGTATGCGGGTAGGGACAACCCGAAAAAATCCTGCCTCGTCGAGTGGAAACTCGAAGACTACATCCTGGCCCTGAAGAAGATCACCCAGGCGGCGTACCTGGACGCGAAGGCCGGGGCCGCCCCCTATATCGCAAGGCGCCCAACTCCGATGGTAAGTCGCCATTTTCGTCACCATTCACAGTCGCAGATGATGCAGTCGCGGTTATGCTGACGTTGTTTCACTTTTATTGTAGTTGTTCCATGTGGTGGAAGGATGGCTCCCACCCGCAGACGACGAAAACTCAAGCTCGTCCGTTCAGGATGGGAGCGAGTCGCCACCCGCCAAAGGCGACGTCGGGAGCGACGCGGGTGATGACGATGATGATGACGAAGATGAGCCCGTGGAAGACGCCGCCCCGATGGTTCGCAAAACTCACGGGCAACATCAGCACGAGATCAAGGCGAGTAGGAGCCTCGAACATCACGATGACGATGACGACGAGCTCCCCGAGCACACCTCGCGTCGTGAGGCTACGCCGTCGAAGAAGAAGAAGGAGGAGGTGAAGGCTCCGCCAAGGAGGAAGATGAAGCCGGCGAAGCAGGCGTCTCCGCCTCGTTCTGCAACTAGTTCTGACGCCAGCAGCTCGGCTAAGGGTGAAGCGGCGCATACGACAACAGCACCGGACGCCACCGCCCTCCTAGATGAGGTACCTCTGGCCTCGCTTCCACCCCCATTTGCCCCGGTCTCTGGGTTGGGGGCTACTCCAACCACAGCAGCTTCGCCTCCCAGGAAAGCTCCCGCGGACGTCATCACGGAGGCTCCTGTCGCGGCCTCGTCTTCGAAGAGGCCCTCTGTGTCTTGGGCACATGATGTGTTTGAGATGGGCCTCAGTCGGAAACTGGGCCCCGAGCTGGATAAGCCGGCCAGCATCCGCACGGGACTGCGGTTCATACCAGTCGCCAAGTAAGTCTTGTTCATCTGCTTGCCTTCCGTTGTAATCGGACAATTTTGCTCATATCGTTGTTTCACAGGACTAGAGTTAAAAAGATCGGCCACCCTTCCGTGGCCAAGGTTTCGCCAGTCGTCGCCGAGGAGGACCCCTCGCGGAAGAGGAAAGCTGATGAAGTCGCTGCTCCCGCAGACAGCGCTAAGAGGGCGAAGGGCGACGATGTCGTCACGGTCTCTGACGACACGGCAGTTGCTCCAAGCGATCCTCCGACTGCGGCGGAGGTGGCTTTAAAGAACAAGGAGGCTGTTTCCTCGCCCGGAGTGACCGAGTCGACTCCTATTGGCGCTGGGGCATCCGCTGCGACCTTCCCCCATTTCATGGCCAAAGCGGCCACAACGAGTGGCGCAATGCCAACGAGCCAGACGCCTGGGGTCGTCGAGACGGAGGTCGAGCAGCGTCGCGGACACACTCCAGCTCTGCTTGCGTCTGTGGACACGCTATAGCTCCACGACATGCTGGGTGCAGCCATCCAGGTATGTCCAGTCCCCGAGGATCGGGCCACTGAATTTCAGTGGTCGGATTCTTTTAGTGTTTTTGTAGCGTACAGTCCCCGAGTGCCTAGTCGCTGAATTTCAGCGGGTGGGCACTTAGGATTTTTGACCTCCAGTCCCCGAGTGCCTAGTCGCTGAATTTCAGCGGGTGGGCACTTAGGATTTTTGACCTCTAGTCCCCGAGTGCCTAGTCGCTGAGTTTCAGCGGGTGGGCACTTAGGATTTTTAACCTCCAGTCCCCGAGTGCCTAGTCGCTGACTTTCAGCGGGTGGGCACTTAGGATTCTATTGTTGTTGACAGTTTGATTTGTGTGCAGGGCTTGCAGCGTGAATCGGCCGATCGGCTTGCTACAAAGTGTCGCATGGAGAAAGAACTTGTTGCCGTCCAAGAAACGAACAAGGGACTCCAAGCAATCGCTGCCAAGGCAGAGGAGGTCCACCAGGGCCTTGTCCCGGCGGGTGAGCTAACGGCGGCTCAATCTGCTTTGAGTACGGCTGAGAAGCGGATCGCTGATCTGGAGCACGAGCTCAAGGAAGCGAAGGCGGAGGCGAGCTCGGCGGATGGGTAAGCAAAAGCTGCTATTACGGCTGCCGCTGAAGAGCGAAAGGTCTCTGACGCCCTCGTTGTTGGGCTGCAGAAGGACTTCTCCTCGCTTCAAAGCTTCATCACGGGCCTCTGCCGTCCTTTAATTGGTAAACTTTCTGCCTCTGCCTGTAGTAGCTGCATTGTGAAGTCGTTGTTGTACTCACTGCCGACCTCTGTCCACAGGTCAGATTATTGACAGCTCGGAGGAGGCACAGTCGTACGACGCGCGGCAGTGTGTGACCACTCTGGTCGACTCGACCACGTTGTCTGCGGCTTGCATTCGAGCATATCTTCAGGAGATATCGCCCACGGAAGTGATTCCTAGCGACCTCGTCGAAGTATGGCAGTATCTGGAGAAGGCGCCGTCAGTCGTCGAGTTCATGACGCGGTCGGCGTTCCGGCGTGGGGCAGCGACGGCTCTCAGCCTTGGGCTTGCCCACTTCCCGGAGGACTTCGACCTTGACGACGTGACGAGTGGCTACCCCTCATCGACGGGCTCTGTGGAGATCGCCGAGGTGCTGAAGCTGACGGACCGGGCCACGGTGTACTCCGATCGCGTCTGGGCAATGGGCAACCTCCTCCCCTATCAGGAAACGACTGTCGCCCCCAACGATCCTGAGCCGACGCATCGGGACTTCAAGGTCGAGCAGCCATTCCGTGCGGTGATGGCGGGTGAGTTGGCGACGTACCCGTCGAATCCGTACACGCCCTTCATTCGCAACCGCAGGGGTGGCGGCGAGTCGCCGTCGAAACCTGCGGAGTAGAAACATTGTGCCCTGGGGCATTAGTAACAATTGTCCATTGGACTCAACTTGTATTTTGGAACGACTTTTTTCTGCTGTAATGAAACTTCGTGTTATTTTGTGAATGGTTTCATGATTTTGAATGCTGATTGGACGAGTCCCCGAGCGTGTCCGCCCTTTTTATGGGGTTTACCTCATTTGTTATGTGTTTTTGGTTTTGAATGTTTTGTCAGTTGTTTTGCTATTGAGGTCGACTTTCCCGAGCTCGGAGAGCCAGTCGCAGGGCGACTCCCTTGGGTGCTCTTTACATGACCATTTTCCCTTGCGCGAACGAGGTCAGGTGGCCAAGTCCCCGAGCGTGGTACTTGGTGGTTCTAGTCGCATCTCCAGGGTAGGTGAGGATTGAACGCGTTAGAGTAAGCGTGTCACTCATGCCTGACCCGAAGGATCAGTCGCGTGGCGAGTCCTGGGCGCGCTCTCGTACTTGGCGTTTTTCCCTGGTCGCTCGTGCTTGACTGGTCGACAGTCCCCGAGCGTGGTACTTGGCCGTTCGAGTTGTTGTGCCGAGGATGCAGAGGACCTTGGTCGCTGTGAGGAGCGAAGGAAGTTGTCTTCGCTCGGTAAGCCAGTCGAGCTGGGCGACTCCAATGGTGCTCCGGGTTGGCGTTTTTTGTGGACGTTACGAGTCCTGGGGTGACCCAGTGCCCTCGGAGCACACTACTTGGCCGTGCCGGTCGCTGTACCAGAGGTTGACTTCTGCGGTTAGCGTGACGCTGTTATTACGAGTGCAAGTGGCACAAGACACGGAGAGTAGACGTAATTTGCGGTAACCGATCTATTTTATTTCATAGCAGGTGGAGAGTACATGTAGATAGTCCTATGAGTAGAACTTCCGTAGTAGGTTTACATTCCACGGTCGCTTGACATCGAGTTTCCCGTCTCCTCGGACGTCGATGAGGTAGTATGCGTCGTTGCCGAGGACTCGCCCGATGGCGAATGGTCCCTCCCAAGGGGGGGAGAGCTGTGCATTCCCTTCTTGTCCTGGATGAGGCGTAGCACCAGATCGCCTTCCTGGAAAGTGCGAGTCCTTACTCGCCGGCTATGGTAGCGGCGGAGCCCTTGTTGGTAGATGGCAGTGCGGGAGCGAGCTAGGTCGCATGCTTCGTCGAGTTGGTCGACTCCATCCTGGCGTGCGAGTTCGTTGCGGCCTCCGTGTAGTTGACCACCCTGGGCGAGTCGTGCTCTAGGTCGGTGGGCATGATTGCCTCGGCGCCATACACCATGAAGAAGGGGGTGAACCCTGTCGACCTGTTGACGGAGGTGCGGATGCCCCAGATGACGAAGGGTAGCTCCTCGACCCAGCACCTGGCGGGTCGCTCGAGTGGTACTTGGAGCCGTGGCTTCAGGCCATGGAGGATGCTCTGGTTGGCTCGTTCCGCCTGGCCGTTGGACTCCGGGTGAGCGACTGAGGCGAGGTCGAGTCGGATGTGATGTTCCTTGCAGAACTTGGCCATGGCTCCTTTGGCGAAGTTGGTGCCGTTGTCCATGATGATGCTGTTTGGGAACCCGTAGCGATAGATGAGCTCGCGTAGGAACTTGGTGGCGGTCTTCCCGTCGCATTTCCGGTCTGGCTTGGCCTCCACCCATTTGGTGAATTTGTCGACTGCGACCAAGAGGTGGGTGAAGCCGGAGGGGGCCTTCTTGAAAGGGCCTACCATGTCCATACCCCACACGGCAAACGGCCAGGTGATAGGGATTCTCTTGAGCACCGAGCTCGTCACGTGGGTCTGGTTGGCGTATTTCTGGCACCCGGCGCACCACTGGACAATGTCGACGGCGTCTGCGTGTGCGATGGGCCAGTAGAAACCGTGTCGCATAGCCTTTGCGACCAGAGAGCGGGCGCCGGCGTGGTGGCCGCAGTCGCCGGAGTGGATGTCGTGGAGGATTTTGCGTCCCTCGGCGGGTTGGACGCAGCGTTGGAACACGCCGGTCACACTGCGCTTGTGGATCTCGCCGTCGATGATGACGAAGGATTTGCAGCGGCGTTCTATCATCCGGGCTTCTGTTTCGTCTACTGGCAAGGTGCCTCCCTCCAGGTAGGCGATGTACGGCGTAGTCCAGTCCTCTGGCTTGGCGATGAGTGTGACCAGGGCTGCCTCTGGTTGCAGCGGGACTCCGATGTCGATCTCCCTTGGGGGAGAGACGGAAGGCTTGGTGATGGTGTCGAGGAAGACGCCGGCGGGTGGTGCGAGTCGAGCCGAGACGATGTGAGAGAGTGTGTCGGCCTCCTCGTTCTTCCGCCTGTCGATCCACTCGACGGAGTAGCCTGCGAAGTGTCCGCCCAGCTTGTCCACTACTTGGCGGTATGCCGCCATGGTGGGGGAGACGGTGTCAGGTGCTGGCGACTTGCCCAGCGACGAGGTCGGAGTCTCCGTAGCAGCGTAGGCGGTTGACATTCATCTCCTTGGCAGCTCGCATGCCGTGGAGTAGTGCCTCGTACTCGGCCATGTTGTTGGTGCAGGGGGTGAAGTCGAGGCAGAGGACGTAGCGTAGCTTGTCGCCCTTCGGAGAGGTTAGCACGATCCCTGCTCCTGCACCATCCGCATTCTTGGAGCCGTCGAAGTGTAAACTCCGGTAGTGGAGGTATGGCAGCTTTTCTAGCTGCTGGGCCTCCTCCCAGTCCGCGAGAGCCTGCGACTTGATCGCTTTGCGCGGCTCGTACTTGATGTTGTGGACGCCGATCTCGATGGCCCACTTGGCGACTCGCCTGGTCGCCTCACGGTTGCGGATGATGTCCTGCAACGGTGCTGAGGAGACGACTGTTATCGGGTGCTCCTGGAAGTAGTGTTGCAGTCGCCGCTGTGCTCTGAAGACCGCGTATACCAGTTTCTGGTATTGCGGGTAGTGCTGGCGTGACTCGGTGAGGACCTCGCTGATATAGTACACTGGTCGCTGCACTGGGCGCTCCTTTCCTTCCTCTGGTCGCTCGACGACCATGACGGTGCTGACGACGCGCTCAGAAGCCGCGATGTAGACCAGCATGGGTTCCTTGTCGATGGGGGCGGCGAGTAGCGGTGCTGCGAGTAGCACCTTCTTGAGGTCGTGGAGTGCATCGTCCGCCTCCTTGTCTCACTGGAAGGTGGGGTTCTTGCGCATCAGGCGGTATAGGGGCATCGCCTTTTCGCCCAATCGGGGGATGAAGGGACTGAGAGCCGCGACTCGCCCGGCCAGCTTCTGGACGTCGCGCAGGCACTCGGGTTTGCCGAGTCGAACGATCGTGTCGATCTTGGTGGGATTCGCCTCGATCTCGCGCTTGGAGACGACGTATCCCAATAGCTGCCCTGCTGGTACACCGAAGGTGCATTTGCCTGGGTTTAGCTTTATCTTGTATTTCCGCAGGTTGGCGAACGTTTCCGCCAGGTCGGCGAGTAGGTCACTCTGGCGAGCGGACTTCACTACCACGTCGTCGATGTAGACGTGGATATTGCGGCCAATTTGGCTCGCAAGGCACTCCTGCATACACCGCTGGTAGGTCGCCCCGGCGTTCTTGAGGCTGAAGGTCATGGCAGTGTAGCAGAAGGCTCTGAATGGCGTGATGACCACCGTCTTCTCTTCGTCCTCAACGGCCATTTTGATCTGGTTGTACCCAGAGTAGGCGTCGAGGAAGCATAGCGACTCCGATCCCGCGGTGGAATCGATTATTTGGTCGATCCGTGGGAGGACGAATTGTTCCTTCGGACAGGCGCTGTTTAAGTTTGTGTAATCGATACACATCCTCCAGGTCCCATTTTTCTTCTCGGCCAGGACCGGGTTTGCCAGCCACTTGGAGTATTTGATTGGCCGGATGAAGCCTGCAGCGAGTAGACGCTGCACCTCCTCGGCAATTGCTCGGCGGCGCTCTTCATTGAAGGGCCGCAACGACTGCTTGACAGGTCGCACTTTGGGGTCGGCGTTGAGTTTGTGCTCAGCGAGTTCTCTAGGGACACCAGGCATGTCAGAGGGCTTCCATGCGAAGATGTCCCTGTTCTCACGGAGGAACTCGATGAGCGCGCCTTCCTATGCTGGGCTCATGCCCGTCCCGATCATCACCGTCTGGCTGGAGTCGTCTGGGACCAGCTCGACGGTGCGGGTATGCGTCGTTGCCTCGAAGGCGGAGGTGTTACCGCCCTCCGAGTTGGGCTTCTTGAGTATGGTGGGGTCGTCGTTGTTGACCCCGCTCGCGTATTTGGCGAGCTCGTCGGCGTGGTTGGCTTCTACCGCGATGACGGCGTCGGCGAGTTCGGCTCCTTTGGCCTCGCACTCGGCGGCCATGTTGGGGTCGCCATGGATGGTGATGACGCCACGCGGTCCGAGGAGCTTCATCGCGTTGTACGCGTAGTGGGGCGCCTCCATGAACTTGGCGAACGCCTGGCGCCCCAAGACGCAGTGGTAGGGGCTGTCGAAGGGCACCAGCTCGAAGACGATCCGCTCGGTGCGGAAGTTTGCCAGTGTGCCGAAGGTGACTGGCAGCGTGACCTTGCCGATTGGGTACGCCTTCCGACCGGGGACGATGCCGTGGAACGTGGTGTAGGTCATCTCGACCATCGACAGCGGGAGCCGCAGTCGCCTGAAGGTGTCCAGGTACAGGATGTTGATGGAGCTGCCGCCGTCCATCAATGTCTTGGGGAGCCAGTAGTCTCCCACCTTGGGCTTGACCACCAGGGCGACTCGGCCTAGGTACTCGATTCGTGGCGAGTGGTCCTGGCGGCTCCAAGTGATTGGTTGCTTCGACCAGTTGAGGAACTGGGGAACGTCCACCTGGGCCACCGCGTTGACAGCGACGGCTCGGGCGATGACCTTCTTCTCGCGCTTCGTGTTGAAGCCGGTGAAGGTGTGGAGCGAGCCGGCCACGCTGCCGAATTTTCTGCCGTTTGGCGGGTTGTTGTTAGGGTCTTCCCGCGCTCGTCGTGCCTTCTCGATCTCCGTGAGAGAGAGGCAGTTGGCGGTCGTGTGTGTAGCGAGCTTCCCTTCCCGGCTGTGAAATACACAAGGTTGGTTAAGGAGGGCCGCGGGGTCGAACCTTGGCTTCGCCTTGTAGTTGCCGCCGTCGCGGCGTTGCCCCCGTCGCGGCGGAAGCTCTTGGGCTCGCGCTGCGTGTACCCAGCGTTGGCGACGAAGTCGACTCGCCCGTCACTGCGGCGCTTGCCGGTGAGGCGAGTGTTGTTGTAGCGTAGATCAGATCGTCGTCTGTTGTCGTGGCCGCTCGTGCGGCGTTGTCCTCCCGACTCGTCGTCGGTTTCTTGGTTTGGGTCTTCCTCCGCGTATCTTTTGGCGATCTCTAGGAGATCCGGTATGTTGTCGAGTGTGCGGTATGCTCGTTGAGCTTGGCGACCAGGGGCTCGTAGCGGCACGAGGTCTTGAAACAGTGGATTGCGGTGTCTGGGTGGATACCGACAGCATTGTACCACAGTTCTTGCCACCGTTGGACCCAGCTGCGGGTCGACTCGCGAGGTCCCTAGACGCATCGTTCCAGGTCCTCGATGGTGGTGGCGCGGGTGTATGAACCCTCGAAGTGCCTGAAGAAGGCGTCGTGCATCTCTTCCCAGGAGTCGATGCTATCCGCGGGGAGAGTGTTGATCCACTGCATGCACGCCCCCTCCATCATCAGGGGGAGGTAGCGGGCGGCTAGTAGATCTGTGTGGCCGGCGATCCCCATTGCCATGAGGTAAGTATCCAGCCACACAGAGGGATTGTACGAGGGGTCGTACTTCTCTATTTCCTTAGGCGCTTTGAAGTTCGCCGGGTATCTTTCGCCTCGAATCATCGGTCCGAAGCACCGGGGCCCGAGTCGGCTTAGCGACCCCCTCGGCTCGCTGTCGTGGCGGTTGGTTAGGGTATGCCGCAGGTCGTCGGGCTGGCGTGCGCGCCAGCTCTGGTTATTGATGATGTGGGTGAGGGCGTCGACAGGCTGACCGTTGGCGGCGACGAAGTTGGTCACCGGCCGGGGGTCGTTGGTGGAGAGTGCCGCGTTCGCGGGTCGGTGTTGGAGCTACAGTGGTTCGGGTGGCGGGCAGTTGAGGGTGTTTGCCGCCATGGGGCGGTCGCTTGAAGCCGCTCTGCTGCCCGATGAACGCGAGTACATCCGACCCTGTGAGTCGACGCCTGCGTTTTGTTGCTCGACCGCCTTTGCGAGCAAGGCCTTGGCGTACTGGATCTGTAGGGCGCCGTCACCGGTGGCCACGATGTTGTCGACTGCTGCTCGGCCCGCGACGAGGTTGTCCATCGGGGTGGAGAACAGTGGTAGGCCGTTCGCGTCTCGCTCCCATGAGGAGACCGCGATCCGCGGCTGGTCCCTAGGGGGTGCGCGGTTGGGTGGAGGTGGGGCGCCATTCGCCGTCGACCCTGGTGGGGGCCGGGCGCTTCCTCCTGGTGGCGTGTTCTCGCAGATCACGCGCTCGGCCGCGCGGGCCGGGTCGCTCTCGTCGTTGAAATTCAGGGCGCGCCCCTGGACGGTGGGGTTCAGGCGTGACCTGATTCGTTGCTGGTGGTAGCGCGACAGCTCCTGCGCCGTCACCTGCTCGAGGCGAAATTTTTCGCGCTCGGCTTGCTCCTTGCGGACTGCTTCCACCAGCTTCAGGCGGAGTTCCTCGAGCTCCGTTGCCATTGCGTTGGGAGGGATTGGAGTGGAGAATGGATCCTCCGGCGGGTCGGCGCCAGTTGCCATGTAGGTCGCGGCGTGGCGGCCGGTCCCGTCACGGAGATCGGCGGAATTCTCCGACCCGGAGTCAAAGTCAAAGATCCCAAGGATGGAGGGATCCTTAAAGTCTCCGACGTTGGAGACCTGGGTGATGGAGCCCGCGGGCGACGCGGCGACGATGGATCCGGCGAGTGACGCCGGGGTCGCTGAGTCGGCGTCGTCGTTGAGGGCCGCGTCTTCTGCGGCCACGGTGGCTTCAGCCACATCGCTGTGGGCTGAGTCGTACTCGGAAGCGAGGCGGTGGATCGTGCGGACCTGACTCTCAGAGAGCCGGTCGCGTGGCGGCGACTCGCGGATGCGAGCCGAGTCCTCCGAGATGATGACGTTGGTGAGGCCGACGAAGAGGCTGATCGTGCCGACCGGCAGGATCATGCTATGCGTGACGGGTCGCGCCGCCGGGACGTAGCTGCTCGGCAAGATTTGGAGCATCTCGCCGATCGCTATCATGCGGCCGGTGGCGATCGACTCGTTGATGGGTAGATTGGATCTCGCCGCAGAACACCGGCCAGACCGGCCAGGCCCCACGGTGGGCGCCACTATCGTGGGAATGACCACGGCAGATGCTGCAATCGGCAGCGAGTAGTAGAACATGGGGCAAGGGCGGCCAGCTATCTGCGATGCGAGATGAGGGTGGAGACACAAGGATTTACCCAGGTTCACCCCCCGAAGGGTAAAGACCTACTCCTGCTAGATTGTATTATGATGAGAGTACAATGGGCGAGCTCGGCGGCTAGGCAGCGAGTCGCTTGGGTGTATGATGGAACGTATCCTCTACGCGCCCTCTAGGGAGGTTTATATAGACTCACCCCCTAGGGTTTACAGATCTCAACCGAAACAGTTAAGGTTTCAGTGATCGTTTAACCTAATCCGACTGGGCCTATCTATGCTTCTGGGCCTTTAGCTTCCAGTCGCTCGAGTCCACGCCAGATCCTGATCCAGTCGTTGTTCCGTAGGCCCACTCGTAGGCGCCTGGGCCAGTCGGAAACGTCCTGCAGGGTATACCCTGGTAGGCATATCCCCATCATTGGCCATCCTCATGCCGTGGATCAGGGCCTCGTATTCGGCTTCATTGTTGGAAGCTCGAAATTTCATCCGGAGGACGTATTTCAAATTGTCGCCCTACGGGGATGTCAGTATGACCCCGGCTCCTGCTCCTGCCTCGCGCTTGGAGCCGTCGAGATGCATCGTCCATGACTATGTCATGTTCGGGGTATCCGGCAGCTGCATTCCATCCAGTGGACGAGGAAGTCCGGAAGGACCTAGGACTTGATCGCAAGGCGCTTCTCATAAACTATGTCTAGAGGTGACAGCTCGATGCCCCACAGGGCCACGCGTCCTGTGGCCTCCGGGTTGTTCAGGATGCTGTTCAGGGGTGCTTCGTTGATGACCATCACCTGATGCTCTTGGAAGTACTGGCTTAGCCGACGAGCCGTCATGAATACGCCGTAGGCGAGTTTCTGGTAGTGAGGATACCTCTTCTTTGTCGGCGTCAATACCTCGCTGAGGTAGTAGATTGGGCGTTGGACCCCATGGGTCTTGCCATATTCGAGTCGTTCGACCACGAGCATGGTGCTTACCACCTGGTGTGTAGCTGCTATGTATAGCAGTAGAGGATCGCGCTCCTTTGGCGTGACCAAGACGGGCGAGGTGGAGAGAAGCCGCTTCAGATCTTCGAATGTGTCGTCCGCTTCGGGCGTCCACTCGAATTTGTCTGTCTTGCGTAGAAGCTGATAGAAAGGTAGGGCTTTTTCGCCCATGCGACTGATGAACCTGCTCAACGCCGCGATTCGCCCAGCGAGCTGCTGGACGCCTTTGAGGTTCTTCGGCTTTCCCATGGCCATTATGGCTCGGATTTTCTTCGGGTTCGCCTCAATCCCTCGCTAGGAGATGAAGTAGCCGAGCAGTTGGCCAGATGGGACGCCGAAGGCGCATTTTTCTAGGTTTAGCTTGATCTCGTATCGATCAAGGTTGTCGAACGTCTCGCGGAGATCGTCGATTAGTGTCTTGGCCTCCCTTGTTTTGATTACTATGTCGTCGACATAGACTTGTATGTTGTGGCCTATCTGGTTCTTCAGGCATGCCTGCATGCACCGCTGGTACGTGGCACCTGCGTTCTTCAGCCCGAAGGGCATTGTGTTGTAGCAGAACACTTCGAACGGCGTGATGAACGCCGTTTTCTCCTGATCTTCGACCTTCAGCCGAATCTGGTTGTAGCCTGAGTAGGCATCAAGGAAGGAGAGTTTCTCGCATCCTGCAGTCGAATCGATGATCTGACCGATCCAAGGGAGAGGGAAGTGATCCTTCGGGCAGTGCTTATTCAGCGATGTGAAGTCCACGCACATCCGCAGGATGTCCGTGTCCTTTTTGGGGACCATCACGGTGTTGGCCAGCCACTCGCTCTCCTTGATATCTCTGATGAAGTTAGCGTCGAGTAGTCTGTTGACCTCGACTCCGATGGCTTCAGCCCGTGGCTCAGATAGTCGTCGGATGGACCGTTTAACGGGCTTGGCGTCTGGAAACACGCTGAGTGCGTGCTCGGCGAATTCCCTGGGAACTCCTGGCATGTCCGCAGGACACCCGGCGAAGATTTCCCAGGGCTCATGGAGGAATTCGACGAGCGCGCTTTCCTATGTGGGGCTGAGGTCATTGGCGATCAGCACCGTCTTGGAGGCATACGTCGGGTGGACCTGCACCTTCTTCGTGTTGACTGTTGAGTTAAATGACATGTCGGGTGCGTTCTTCCTTGAGACTGGGGGTGCCCCGTTGTCTGTCACCTCGCGGAGCCTTATGAGCTCCTCCTGCATGCCGAATGACTGGGAGATTTTGTTGAAGTTCCTGTCGCAGTGGTCCGATCGGGTGAAGCTCCCGTGGACCGTGATGACGCCCCTAGGTCCCGGCATCTTGAGTAGCAGGTACGCATAGTGCGATACTGCCAGGAACCGTGCGAATGCCACGCGCCCGAGGATGGCGTGGTATTGTGATGGCCAATCCACTACTTTGAACTCGAGTCGTTCGCACCGAAAGTTATCGGGCTTGCCGAAGATGACGTCGAGCCATATCTTTCCCAGGGGGAATATGCCCTTCCCTGGGACGATGCCATGGAACGTTGTGTCAGATTGTTCCAGGCTGCACAGCAGGATCCGCATTGCTGCCAAGGTGCTATCGAACATCAGATTTATGCCGCCGCCGCCGTCCATGAAGACGCGGCTCAAACCGAACCCTCTGATCTGCGCCTCGAGCACCAGGGCAGCATGACCTGGGTGAGGGATCTGGCGGGGGTGATCCAAACGGCTGAACATGATGCAAGACTCTGATCCGCTGAGGTACTCAGGGATGGCGGGTGGAGCGGTCACAGCCAAACTGACCTGGCGGGTGATTTTCTTTTGCACCCTCTTTGTCGGGCACCCTTTTTGGATCATCAGTGACCCTTTCGACACAGGGTACCTATTCCCGCCGTTGTTCTGCGCGGGTGCGTTTGGGTGATTCGAAGGTCCCACGGGTGGTGGTGGAGGAGCTCCATGGGCGATGTCACCTGGTGCGGGTGCGTTCCCATACCCAGGGTTCGGGGCTTGCTGCCTCATTTGGGACATGCTCTCGCTGAGTTTCTGGAACTCGCGGCAGTCTTTGAGCATGTGGATTGCCTTCTTTTTACCATCCTGCTTGTCGATGTAGAAGTGGATGGTGCATGGGCCCGACAACTTGTCGTATGCTGAGGGTCCGTCGTCGTGGCCACGGCGTTGCCATGACTGCGCTGGGCGTCCTCCATCATGGAAATTGTTTCCACGGTATCTGCCGCTGCTGCGGTTGCCTTCACTGCGGCGGTCGGTGTAGCCAGTCGCGACCATGTCGGGCCCGTCGCGATCGTCGTAGACGTGCAATCTTCGCTTGCTACGGCGCTCGCGTCGGCGGCCGTAGTCATCTTCTTCCTCCGAGTGTGCTCGGTGGACGGAGTCCTCACCATCTGCCCACCTGTTGGTGATGTCAAATAGGTGGTCGAGTGTCTTGGGCTTGACGCACCCAAGCTCTTCCTTGAAGTCTTGGCGTTTGACACCGTCCTTAAAGGCGTCAATTGCTCTCTTCCTAGAGATATGCGCCGCGGAGTTCTTGGTGTTGGACTAGCGTAGTATATACGAGCGAATGGATTCGCCCGTTCGCTGGGTGCAGGCCCTCAGCTCTTCGATCAAGGCTGGCCTCTTGCTGGTGCCCTTGAAGTTTCGGATGAAAATGCACGCTAGTTCCTCCCAGCTTCGGATGGATCCCGAGGATAGGCTGTTGAGCCAGATCCAGGCTGCGCCTATCAGCTGCAGCTGAAGGCATTGCAGGCCGGTGTTTTTGTTTCCACCATGCAGCTTGACGGACGACAGGTGGTCGCTAAGCCACACCTTAGGGTCCTGCGTGCCGTCAAACTTTGGAGTATCCGAAGGAAGCTTGAAGTTCCATGGCATCCGCGTCGGCCAAACGGATCTGCTGAAGCATCGAGCTCCGCAGAGTTCTCCTTCGTCGTCGTCCTCTTCGGACTCAGACGAGCATACGCGCTTGGCATGTGCCTTGTCTATCTTGCGTTGGGTGAGCTCAATTCGAGCATCGTAGTCGCGGTTGCGATGTCACAAGCTCTTATGCCGTCGAGGCAGGTCGTGCTCTTCCTCGTCGGATGAGGGTGTAGGACTGCGGTTGAACCTGACCGCAGCCTTCTTTTTCGGCTCCTCAGGGACTTCTCCGTGGAGCGCAGCTCCAACAAGTCCAAGTCCGGCTAGTGCGGAGTTGTGCATGGACCTTGTAACACCCTCAGAATTGGCCCTATGCAAGTTTCAACGCTTCCCGCCAAACCCGCATAGAAACGATTCAAAGGTGCCCACCAGGCACTTGCGTGCGGGTGGAAAACGAAGTAATACCATTACACAATAGTCCATGATGGAACCCACAGAACAGATATATACAACAACGATTCAAAGAGTCAAGAATACAGATATACAATACAAAGATCCAAATTACCTTTAAAACGATACAGCGTCCGAGTACGGACAAGATGCAAATTGAGCTAAGAGCCCTCAAGAATAACCAATGGCGTCCATAACCCTGCCCAGGCCAAGCCGGAAGGGTAACCCTGCTAACGACGTCGATCTCAAAACCTGCTTAAACAAAAGGGGTGCCGACAAAGGGCAAAGGAAAAAGAGAGAGCGGTCAGTACTGAGGCCAGTACACGGCGAGACTAGAATTCGGCGGTCCTCGCCTACATAGGTATGGTGGACTGAAGCGGCAGCGCAACATGCACTAAACAACCTATAGAGACTCAATATAACTGTCGACTATCAGAGAGGGATAAGAAAGACCTATTCGGAACCAACCTGATACTACCACCAAACATACCCATCCTGGTATAACCCCCTCGAGACCAAACGAGGAAGTCGACCGAGGAACTCACACAGTTGACAGTTTTATTTATTCGGTTATCGTTGCGGCAATTACTAGTCAGGTATAGATAGTCGTCCTGATATAATAAGCAGTGGGCACTTTTAGTTAACCATTCCGTTGTAGTTGAAACACTTACTAGTCAGATACAATTAGCATGAGATATCCCAAACCCAGCAGTTGTTGGTACTTTTATTTAGCCATTCTGTTGTAGTGAAGCTGATTACTAGTCATATCAGATACAAGTCAAATTATAACAATAAACTTTAGTTATAGTTGTCTATGATCGAGAACTGTGCTCCAAGCCATCCATAACCGCGGACACGGCTTCTCAAAAAGATTTGACCCTGCAGGGGTGCACCAAAGTTTCCACATGCACCTACACCCTTGTTGTCAGATCAGGTAGGTACAAGATCACAAAACATACGAAGTCGGCTGGTCTCCGAGACGGACCCAGAGGTTTGTGACAATGGCTGTAAACGACTAGGAACCCGAAAGTGTGACTGGGCTTGTCGATACCGCGAAAACATTCCACATTGGTTCCAAAACAGTACAGGCGCTCCACGCACAATCGTAAATAAAGCAGTAAAGCATGGCATAAGTATAGGATAGTAATAAAGCCCCAAACTACTTTGTGGCCCCCGGTACAGTACTTTGAAATCAGGTACTAATCGATGGGGGTGCCCACACACCCCACCTGTGGTTAGCGCGCTCGATCTCGAAACAGGTGTCAAGAACTCGGGGTCCTACGGGACACTAGTGAGCGGTTAAAAACCAAATATTGTCTATTACCCACCGGTGCCTCTGCATTTACCTACTTCAATTTTAGTTATTAAACGATAATTAAAGCCATGATCATCTCCAACATAAACCATATGGCAGCCTTCCAACAACTGTGGTACTGGACGACACGCAACAGCACTTGAGCAAGTGACTACGACACGCAAGTCCAACTATCTAGCAAACAATAGGTAATAGGATGTGTCCAAGGCAATATAAGGCTACAAGGGATATCACGGGTACAAAAACTAGAGCATCGCAACACAGATAGCAATAGATCAACAGGAGAGAATAAATACTATAAAAGTAAGATGGGTAGAAAGGGGGAGATTGCTCGCCTGAAAAACATTGTCGAAGGGTCATTCGAAGATCGGGTCGACACTCGCATCAACTCATCGGCCTAATCCGTGAAGAAGCAAAGCACTAGCACAAACACCGGATGCACTATTTAATTCTATGACATAAGAACGGGCATGATGCATGTATGATGTATGACGTGGCAAAGATGCGATGCAATTAGGCAAAATTAAGCGAAACCGGGGTCCCGACAATTAAATAGATGGTTCATGTTGTTTAGATACCCCGCAATTTAAATGTTGTCTTATCACGACAAAACATGGCATCGGTTCGCTACGCAAATTTAAACAGGGCCAATATAAGACTAGAATCGCCCGCATATGGTATCCATATTTAATATTAGATGAGTCGGCATAAGGCCCCCAAACCACATGATATATATGCGGCATGAACAATTCAATATGCAACAATTTATAAGATAGCATTTATAAAATAGGGGTCTCGGACAGAGGGTCACACATCGGGTCGAAGGTCTTGGCGTCCATGTAGGAATACTTGGTGCTCCGTGACAGAGTTCTCGGAGTACGACCATCGGATTCCGGGGTGGGAGAACTCGGGGTGTCGTGACGAAGATCTTGTCGGTGGCCTTGTCCAGGAGGAACTAGGGACGCAGCTCTTGGTCTCTGTCTTCGGCACTAGCACTAGACTTCTCAGGCCACGACGGGAACAGAGAAGAAGCGGAGCACTGGTTCAGCAGTTGGTGTTTGTTACCAACGATGAGACAGTTGCAGAAGATACAACCAGGCGCATGCACAAAAGGGAGAGATAGGTACCTCATCTAGTACCCGGACAGGAACATGAGTTAGCAAACGACATAGGGCGTCGACGGTCGGGTAACAACATAAAAGGAACTTGACAGAAGTAGATCAGCGTCGTTCTACCTGGGAAGGTGCTGCTTGGAACGTGTTTGCAGAGGCAGGTGAGGGAAGGCTGCGACAGGTGCAACTTCCTATAGAGAATCGGTAGGGCCGACGGCTTGCTACCGGGGATACGGAAGAAGAGGAACAACGACGCTCGGGAGGAGCAGCGACGGAGCACGACCGTGACGGTGGGGCATCGCCTAGCTACCAACATGGGGGAGACGGCGCGGCATCCGTTGGGGCGAGGAGGCGTGACCGAGGTCACACAGGGTGCCGGGGACGGCGAGGAGGCGCCAAGCGCGCTCGCCGCAGGTGGATGCAAAAGGAAGGGTGGGGGCAGAGCTCCCGGTGCTGGAGGCGGGCTGCGAGCAGAGGCTCCATCAGCAGGAAAATAGAGGAGAGGGCGGCCCTGGCATGCACGGTGGGGATCTTGGCGGCGCTCGGAGGACGCGGGGGGGGGGGGGGGGGCAGCGCTGTGGCGAACAAGGATGGCGGCGGCGCGGTGAGGTTGGGGGTCGAGGAGGAGCGTCGGGGCAGGGTGCCGTGATGCGGGTGGAAAATCGCGTGCGAAGGAAGGACGTGGTGGGGATCGATGTCATGGTGGGACCAGCGGGTGGGGTCACAGAGACAGAGGGATGGGGTGGTTGTGATCGGGAGCAGGCGTGTTGGGTGGGGTGCTGCCGCCTGCCGCGGGTGCGTGTGAATGCAGAGAGGAAAGTGAGGCACGGCAGCGGGGTGAGGGAGGTTGTCCTGGGTGGTAGGACTAGGGTTTGATCTGGGTGTTTTGAGGGTTCGATGGGATTTAGGGATTTGTCTAGATGGGCCGGGATAGTAGACTGTTGGCTTGTCGAGTTTTTCGTCTGGCAGGCTAGCGGTCTTCCTCGAGAAAATAGTTTACTTTATTTAGACAAAACAAAATATTTACTTTATTTTATTTTCAGAACAAAATATTCGCAATTAGGTTTTAGACAAATAAAAGATCCGAACAGATCTAGGGTTTCGATTTGAACAAAGAGGGGACTATCTAGAAAATAAAATAGGCTTTTGGGAAATAGTTTTAGGCGAAAAAATGCATGATGATGCACATAATAAAAACAACAACGATTTTGTAGTAGTGGTTTTACCCAGGGTGCTACAATTCGACACCACTAACAATGGATCTCGCCCTCGAGATTCGCCTCATGGTACGGGGAAGACGGTCGACGATCTGAATCTTCTCGCTTCGTGTAGATCCTCGCGACACCACTAACAAGGATTGATGCTCCCGTTCGTCAAGAGAACACTCCGGACAAACAAAGGTCGAAGGTAGAGATATCAAAAGTTAAGGCCACCTCTAACTTCTGTGGAAGGAGTAAAATTGCATCGATCCACCATTCAATGTACAAGAGCGAATGATAAGAGTAGTCGGATGGTGATCAGTCCATCGTGCACCCAAAGCATCACTCTACACATGAATAGGAGAATTATGCAACCAACTCTCGGAATTCACACTGAAGATCTCGACAAGCGAGGTTCATAAACAAAAGAATGATGTAGGCTCTTCATCGGTTCTAATGCAGATGAAGTCGTCACATTGAAAAACACCGGAAGATACAAAGAAAAATATTTAGTGAATTTTTGATCCACCGAAAATTCAACAGATGAAAGATCCATCAGATAGCATGAAGACCGGATGTCGAAGCACCATTACAAAGAGGATGGAAGCGAAACCCTGAAGGTACGACGGAAGCCCAACCACGAGAATTCCTAGACTCGAAGAAAAGATAAGAGAGTAGATTGAAAACACGCAGAGGTAAGAGGAGAATAGCAAAGGGATAAGGAATAAAAGCAGACCTAATCAAATCTATCCAACCGATTTTAGAAAATAGTTTTGACACTCTACGACGACCGTTAGCTAGGTTATCCTACAGGCTGGACCAGTGGGGTATCGTAACTGCTGAGCTCTGATACCACTCTGTAACACCCTCAGAATCGGCCCTATGCAAGTTTCAGCGCTTCCCGCCAAACCCGCATAGAAACGATTCAAAGGTGCCCACCAGGCACTTGCGTGCGGGTGGAAAACGAAGTAATACCATTACACAATAGTCCATGATGGAACCCACAGAACAGATATATACAACAACGACTCAAAGAGTCAAGAATACAGATATACAATACAAAGATCCAAATTACCTTTAAAACGATACAGCGTCCGAGTACGGACAAGATGCAAATTGAGCTAAGAGCCCTGAAGAATAACCAATCGCGTCCATAACCCTGCCCAGGCCAAGCCGGAAGGGTAACCCTGCTAACGACGTCGATCTCAAAACCTGCTTAAACAAAAGGGGTGCCGACAAAGGGCAAAGGAAAAAGAGAGAGCGGTCAGTACTGAGGCCAGTACACGGCGAGACTAGAATTCGGCGGTCCTCGCCTACATAGGTATGGTGGACTGAAGCGGAAGCGCAGCATGCACTAAACAACCTATAGAGACTCAATATAACTGTCGACTATCAGAGAGGGATAAGAAAGACCTATTCGGAACCAACCTGATACTACCACCAAACATACCCATCCTGGTATAACCCCCTCGAGACCAAACGAGGAAGTCGACCGAGGAACTCACACAGTTGACAGTTTTATTTATTCGGTTATCGTTGCGGCAATTACTAGTCAGGTATAGATAGTCGTCCTGATATAATAAGCAGTGGGCACTTTTAGTTAACCATTCCGTTGTAGTTGCAACACTTACTAGTCACATACAATTAGCATGAGATATCCCAAACCCAGCAGTTTTTGGTACTTTTATTTAGCCATTCTGTTGTAGTGAAGCTGATTACTAGTCATATCAGATACAAGTCAAATTATAACAATAAACTTTAGTTATAGTTGTCTATGATCGAGAACTGTGCTCCAAGCCGTCCATAACCGCGGACACGGCTTCTCGAAAAGATTTGACCCTGCAGGGGTGCACCAAAGTTTCCACAAGCACCTACACCCTTGTTGTCAGATCAGGTAGGTACAAGATCACAAAACATACACCCAACGGTATGTCGACGGGGTTTCGGACATGACGTTTCCCAGACCAAAGTAAGCACATGGGGGCCACCCCACTAAGCTACCCGTAACGAAGTCGGCCGGTCTCCGAGACGGATCCAGAGGTTTGTGACAATGGCTGTAAACGACTGGGAACCCGAAAGTGTGACTGGGCTTGTCGATACCGCGAAAACATTCCACATTGGTTCCAAAACAGTACAGGCGCTCCACGCGCAATCGTAAATAAAGCAGTAAAGCATGGCATAAGTACAGGATAGTAATAAAGCCCCAAACTACTTTGTGGCCCCCGGTACAGTACTTTGAAATCAGGTACTAATCGATGGGGGTGCCCACACACCCCACCTGTGGTTAGCGCGCTCGATCTCGGAACAGGTGTCAAGAACTCGGGGTCCTACGGGACACCCGTGAGCGGTTAAAAACCAAATATTGTCTATTACCCATCGGTGCCTCTGCATTTACCTACTTCAATTTTAGTTATTAAACGATAATTAAAGCCATGATCATCTCCAACATAAAGCATATGGCAGCCTTCCAACAACTGTGGTACTGGACGACACACAACAGCACTTGAGCAAGCGACTACGACGCGCAAGTCCAACTATCTAGCAAACAACAGGTAATAGGATGTGTCCAAGGCAATATAAGGCTGCAAGGGATATCACGGGTACGAAAACTAGAGCATCGCAACACAGATAGCAATAGATCAACAGGAGGGAATAAATACTATAAAAGTAAGATGGATAGAAAGGGGGAGATTGCTCGCCTGAAAAACATTGTCGAAGGGTCATTCGAATATCGGGTCGACACTCGCATCAACTCATCGGCCTAATCCGTGAAGAAGCAAAGCACTAGCACAAACACCGGATGCACTATTTAATTCTATGACATAAGAACGGGCATGATGCATGTATGATGTATGACGTGGCAAAGATGCGATGCAATTAGGCAAAATTAAGCGGAACCGGGGTCCCGACAATTAAATAGATGGTTCATGTTGTTTAGATACCCCGCAATTTAAATGTTGTCTTATCACGACAAAACATGGCATCGGTTCACTATGCAAATTTAAACAGGGCCAATATAAGACTAGAATCGCCCGCATATGGTATCCGTATTTAATATTAGATGAGTCGGCATAAGGCCCCCAAACCACATATATATATGCGGCATGAACAATTCAATATGCAACAATTTATAAGATAGCATTTATAAAATAGGGGTCTCGGACAGAGGGTCACACATCGGGTCGAAGGTCTTGGCGTCCATGTAGGAATACTTGGTGCTCCGTGACAGAGTTCTCGGAGTACGTCCATCGGATTCCGGGTGGGAGAACTCGCGGTGTCGTGACGAAGATCTTGTCGGTGGCCTTGTCCAGGAGGAACTTGGGACACAGCTCTTGGTCTCGGTCTTCGGCACTAGCACTAGACTTCTCAGGCCACGACGAGAAGAGAGAAGAAGCGGATCACTGGTTCGGCAGTTGGTGTATGTTACCAACGATGAGACAGCTGCAGAAGATACAACCAGGCGCACGCACAAAAGGGAGAGATAGGTACCTCATCTAGTACCCGGACAGGAACATGAGTTAGCAAACGACATAGGGCGTCGACGGTCGGGTAACAACATAAAAGGAACTTGACAGAAGCAGATCAGCGTCGTTCTACCTGGGAAGGTGCTGCTCGGAACGTGTTTGCAGAGGCAGGTGAGGGAAGGCTGCGACAGGTGCAACTTCCTGTAGAGAATCGGTAGGGCCGACGGCTTGCTACCGGGGATACGGAAGAAGAGGAACGACGACGCTCGGGAGGAGCAGCGACGGAGCACGACCGTGACGGTGGGGCGTCGCCTAGCTACCAACGCGGGGGAGACGGCGCGGCATCCGTTGGGGCGAGGAGGCATGACCGAGGTCACACAGGGTGCCGGGGACGGCGAGGAGGCGCCAAGCGCGCTCGCCGCAGGTGGATGCAAAAGGAAGGGTGGGGGCAGAGCTCCCGGTGCTGGAGGCGGGCTGCGAGCAGAGGCTCCATCAGCAGGAAAATAGAGGAGAGGGCGGCCCTGGCATGCACGGTGGGGATCTTGGCGGCGCTCGGAGGACGCGGGGGGGGGGGGGGGGGGGGCAGCGCTGCGGCGAACAAGGATGGCGGCGGCGCGGTGAGGTTGGGGATCGAGGAGGAGCGTCGGGGCAGGGTGCCATGATGCGGGTGGAAAATCGCGTGCGAAGGAAGGACGTGGTGGGGATCGATGTCATGGTGGGACCAGCGGGTGGGGTCACAGAGACAGAGGGATGGGGTGGTTGTGATCGGGAGCAGGCGTGTTGGGTGGGGTGCTGCCGCCTGCCGCGGGTGCGTGTGTATGCATAGAGGAAAGTGATGCACGGCGGCGGGGTGAGGGAGGTTGTCCTGGGTGGTAGGACTAGGGTTTGATCTGGGTGTTTTTAGGGTTAGATGGGATTTAGCGATTTGTCTATATGGGCCGGGATAGTAGACTGTTGGCTTGTCGAGTTTTTGGTCTGGCAGGCTAGTGGTCTTCCTCGAGAAAATAGTTTACTTTATTTAGACAAAACAAAATATTTACTTTATTTTATTTTCAGAATAAAATATTCGCAATTAGGTTTTAGACAAATAAAAGATCCGAACAGATCTAGGGTTTCGATTTGAACAAAGAGGGGACTATCTAGAAAATAAAATAGGCTTTTGGGAAATAGTTTTAGGCGAAAAAATGCATGATGATGTCATGATGATGCACATAATAAAAACAACAACGATTTTGTAGTAGTGGTTTTACCCGGGGTGCTACAGACCTCTTCGGGTCCCCCACCGGAGGTGGATGGGACGCGAGGTATGTGGTGGTTGCCATGATCACAGCTTGCGACGTCTTCGGGATGACGTTGCCATTGGCATCCATCTCTATGAAGGATGTGTTGAGGGTTCGGGTCACCTCACGACGCGCGACGGGGTCCATGTTCTCTACGCGAGAATGGTGCTTGTTGTCGTGGTTGCCGTGCGAGCTTGGCTGACGAATTGACAAAAACGGTCCCTTGCCTTGGCCACCGGCGACGCTGTTCAACGGCTTGCCACAGGGCGGCCCTTGCCACGACTCCCAAATTTGAGGATGGATTTGCTTCTCTCCTTGCTCACCTCAATTATATATAACACACTATAGTATTGTTCGTCATTTTTTGTTGTCCAACTTCTTCAGCTGCACCGCAAGTTAAAAATTTCATGCTCTAGCAACTCGAATCGTGGCAATCCATGAATATATCATTAAAATTTAAGAATTACAGTAACACTTTTTGCTTAAATTATTTCAAGTGACAGCGCACTATTTTGAATGTCCTGCATGGTAAATCTCCATGACCACGAGCACAATTAAAAAGGTTTGTATAAAGAAAAAAATCTACGAGCTTATAAGGAAAACACTTAGTTTGAGAAAATCACAAAGAAAATAGCATACCTCCATTGTTGATATTGGGAGAATATTAATTACACCACATTGAACATATTTTGTTCATACATACAGAGGGCTCTGATTATTCTATTTAACACTTTGCATATCTATTTTGAACCGATCAAAGAGGAGCAGATATAATAGCAATTTGGTAACATCTAGAAGCAATGCATGAACAGAGTCGGCAGAGCATGAGCACAGATCTAGAAAAAGAAATGCATCAAGGCAACAACAATCCCTGTCCCCGCTAGACTGCTCCTCTCCGTATGCATGCTACTCTTCACCGCGAACTGGCACACCTGATCCTCACTGCCCCTCTTTCTCTCTTCTATTGCGGTCGTGTCGGCCAACCTAAAGGAATGGGTGTCAAGCGGCGGCTGCAACATATGCTCAACTGAAGAACACATCAATAAAATGGGACAAGCAGGGAGAGCAGGTGGCAAACCTTCTTCTTGCGGCATGAGGGAGAGACGACGCTGGAGCCTGTGGTCGTGGCTGCCTTGCAAGGACGACGAAATTTTAGCGAGGTTGAGGTCGATTCGAGAGAAGCACCGAAGACCTCGTATGTCCTCTAACTGAGCAATGGTTGATTTATGAAAAGAATAAATTGGTGTGGCGATACTCCTGCGAGTGTGCTTATTGTTTAGGATTCAGTATTTGGTAGCCACATTCACCACACTGGATCAGACATCCGGTATTTAGCGTGTTCTCGGCTCCGCAATCTGAAGAAGCAAGAATATTGAACGACTGATTGGAAGCAGATGTGGAAACAAATAAATCTTCAGAGTAAAATCAAGAAAGAGTAATGAAATCACCTCCGCATAGATAGCTGCAAGAGAACGATGAGCTGTGGTTTGGGGGCGAAGCCGACCTGGGCGTCGTCCATATCCTGCATGGAGGCTTCCCGCGGAGGTGGAGCCGCAGACGCGTCGAGGCTCGCTAACGACGTGGAGGAGCGGGGCAGAGGGACAACGGCCATGGCGTCACGAGGTGGAGCCGCGCGCAGACGCGTCGTGGCTCGGGATCGAGGCGGAAGGGCGGGGGAGGGGATCGTCAGCCATGGTTTGGGTGGAGCGAGCAGGGCAAGAGGCAAAAAATATGATCTTTTTCGGTGTCGGGTGGGATTCTCTTTCCGTGCTTGTCCTGGAGATCGGACTTGATACATACTCCTGCGAAGATGTTTCTTATGTGTGCGCGTCAACTCTTCGGCAGGACGACGGACGAAAATCTCGTGTGGATGAAAACCACCGTATCAAAAATTATATAGTAGAGATAGAGAAGAGATAGAGATTGGTCTCAAATATTAAAATGTCTTATTTTAACAAAAATATATGTATCCGATTTTGGTAAGGAAGGGGTAGCTTTTTCCGAAAACAAAATTAAGGTTGCCGCTTGCGTGTTCGTGTCGTGCCACGTTGAGATCCTTAAATAGAACAAATCTACACGTACAAGCTAGAGCTCTTCCCGGTCCCGCCCACGGTCGATCCGTCACCTGGACTCTGCTCAACCTATATACAGCCTCCTCTGAGTCTGAACTCGGCCCCCTCTCCAACAACTCCGCCGCACCCAAGAGCTTCTTGCCATGCAGACCAGCAAGAGAACAAACGGCCGCGGCCGGAACCGCGCCGCCGGAAAGATCACCCAGGCAGCTCCTGACGCCGACTCCTCCAACCTCACCGGGGATGACGTCGAGGAGATCATCGACGCGCTCTACGGGAAACGGACTTCGGCTACCACGCGGGAGGCCGCCCTGGCTGCTCTCATCCACGCCATGGAGGGCTTCGTGCCCGCCCACGACATGGAGCACGCGTGCGAGGTCATCCTCTCCCGCTGCATTATCTCCATCAAGAGGGGGTCCACGAAGGAGGCCTGCCTGGCTCTCCGCGCCGCCGCCCTGCTCACCGTCACCCTCGACGGCGAGGCGCAGGACATAATGTCCGAGTTGTATCCGCTCCTCACACGGATCGTTCAACTTTGGCCCGAGCCCGACGCGTCGGGGGCGAAGGTGATCGCCGCGCTCGACTGCCTCGCCGTCGTCACCTTCACCGGCGCAGAGACGCTGGACGAGACGGAGGCGTCTCTGAAGGTCATGTGGGGTCTGATCAACCCACAGTCGGGTCCCAAATTGGCCAGATCGGCGAGGAAGGCCAGCCCTCAGGAGCTGGCCACGGCCGTTTCCGCATGGGCGTTCGTCCTCACCAGTGTCACCGCCACCGCGGCAGGCGGATGGACAGTGAATCCCATGGAGTTTCTCGCCACGCTTCTCTACGTGAACGACCGCGCCGTCCGGATGGCCGCCGGAGAGGCACTCGCCGTGTGCGCCGAGCTCAAACTAGTACCCGCCATGAACAGCGGCCTACGCAGGGACATGGTGGCGAGAATGTCCGACCTAGCCATAGAAGCGGCCGGTGCAGGCGTAGACAAGAAGGGTTTCCTCGAGCAGAAAAATCTGTTCAAGCAGCTCTCGGCGTTCATGGTGCGTGGCGAGCCCCCGGAAAAGTCCGTGCGGACGTCGTCGAGCCAGCGCGGCCTCCTCACGGTGTCCACGTGGTCGGACGTGGTCCGGCTCAACTTCCTCAGGAGGTTCCTCGGCCCCGGCTTTCTGAACCATCTCCAGGGCCACGGGCTCATGCGCGAGGTGTTCGACGTCAAGGACGGCGACATCACCGGCAAGCTGCTGTCGGCGGCGCGGTGGAAGGATGACTTGTTGAAGGACCCTCGCCTTGCGCGCGAGTTGCAGTGCGAGTTCATGGATAAGAAGAACCGGAAGGAGGTGAAGAAGATTTGGAGTGGGTTGGAGAAACGCAGGACTCTGAGTAGGAAGAACGATCGGCGTATAAAGAACGAGGTCAAGTACGGTGCCGTGGTCGTGGGAGACATGCATCTAAATTCTGAAAAATAATTAGCTCCCAGTGTCTGCCATGTGGAAACTAGTTTAGAGTTTATTGGAGTTTTCCTGATCTTAATAAGATTTTCCAGGTTCATTAGTTATCTTTTGCAAGAACTTGAGTATTAGTTGGTTGTGCCACAAAGACCCTTTTAAGTCCCGGTTGGTAAAGGTCCGGTTGAAGTTTCTAAATTTTTTTGATTTCTTTTTCAGATTTTTTGTTTGAATTTCAAAGTTTTGGATTTTTGAATTGTCTGACAGTTTAATTTCTAATCACCCATATTCTCATGTTAAAGTACACTAGTTAAATGCCCGTGCGTTGCTACGGTCATTAAGTTTTTTCTCACCATAGTTATAAACATAATACACCGATTCACATAATATTATGGAAACAACAAAAATTCCATTTTTCTTAAAGTATAATTCTATGAAAATCTATTACTCAATATCACATCAAAATATACAATTCACAGGGTTCCTCTGATGCATCGTGCATCCTCTTAATATTAAGATCACATTAGACAAACAAAGTTGTTAAATATTTTTTTTTTTTGAGATGCACAAAGTTGTTAAATAATAGTTGAAATACATGTGTAAACCTTTAATTGTGGTATCTGACATTAGGATGATATGCTCTTCAAAGTAGGCAAAAAAGTGAACTCGAAAGCTGTAGTTCAGTAAAACTTGTGTGAAGTATAGAAGGTGCATGTATTTTCTGTCTAAAATTTACGAAAAGTTGTTACTTCAAACACATAAAAATGACACTTTGCCTGGTTTAGAGATGAACAATCCCTTGTTTGTCTAGATCTGAAAGATCCCTTAATGGTTTATATATGTACCGCAAACACATATAATTTACCAAAAGTGATTGCATAATCTGTCACATGAAAGAATTTTAGGACCCTCTCATCCATCATTGCACTGAACTTGAGAAACATGAAAGGTATCTAAGATGTAATTAATGAAACAAAAAAACATACGCAGGCATATAATCCGCCAAAAGAAATAGAGAAAATATAATGGAACCATATAAATTCTTATGTATCCCAATTCGCAAGTAATGAACAACGCTGCAATGTCATAAAAAGAACTATGCACAGTTAATTAATCGAAATCAACAAATATGTATGAATGTTACTTCATAACCCAAATCTACATGGGTACATCAGTACTTAACTTAACTGAATTTTCACTGAAATTACAAGAAAATGTCAGACGTAACTAAATAAAATAAGCTACAAAGACAAAGTTAACATTGCTAACAAATACTGCAGGCTTGTTGCCCGCACAAGACTATGATCCACTCCATGTTGCCGTGAAAGTACACAAGATGTCTGATATCCTGCAATCAGTAACACATATTTATCTTAGCTAGTGACCAATGATCTATCACAATGGCACAAGAGAGTAAAAACACATAACTGTAGTCATATAGATATATCTCACTCGCACTCTACATGCACCCCGTTGTGTAGTATTCTTGTTGTAGCTATATCAACAACTTGGCAGCATCCAGGAGCAGAAGCAAAATACCTCATACAGGAATCATGCTACTCCAATTTCACTTGCAAGCAATCTAGAAACCAATGCCTTGAGTACGGGATACATACTGAAGAATAAGAGAAACAGATATTTATTCCAACAGATATTTATTCCAACAAAAAGAGAGTAGAGTGAAGTGGGGGTAATGAAGAGAGTACAAAATTACCATTACCACTTGTTGGTATTGCACATCAGTAATATAAACCTTTATTGAAAAAATAGTACTGTAAATAGAGCTCCCGGTGCTCGTCCTCCTTCTCCAGCTCTTCCTCGGCGCTGGAATCTGCCATGGACTCCTCCTAGTAGTCCTAGTACGAGTCGTTGAGGTTCTCGAGGTAGGCCTCGATATCCTCGCTACAAGCCTCGTGCTCGGCCTCCAACCACGAGTCCCACAACCGGGAGTGGATGGAGTAGGCCGGGTCGCAACACCGATCTGGGGTAGGAATGCCCATCGGCGACAGATATCCCACCGGCACGCAGGGCCAGACGCGATGATGGCCGAGATGGTGATGCATGCCTGGTTGAGGTTCCAACCCGCCGGTAGGTTCACATCTGATTCGGTCTGTTTGTGGGGCAGGGGAGGGGGAGGACAACTCGTCCGGACTGAGCCCAGTTCACCTAATGGCCACTCCCAAATAAAAACATTGCACAAACAAAATAAAAAAGGGGAAAACATAAAATTACAATAATTATACAAATATATTAAAAGAGGCCATTGTTCTACATCTAAAGTGCACACAAAAAAACACCCCAGTGGGTGGCCGTAGCTTGGTAGGGGCGGCCGGGTGATGCCAATGCCATCGTCGGCCGCCCCGGTCTTGTCGCACGACGTGGGAGGCCTACTCGTCGTCGTCGGGATCTCGGTGAATACCTGTGACAGCGGCACATGAGGGCGGCCGATGGAGCAGGAGCTGAGCTGCCATCCATGATTTGTGGAGGGCCTGCCCCATGCCATCTCACTTCCGCTCCTCCTCTAGCTAGGAGGCCAGGATGGCGACCTCGATCTCCTCCTCTTCCGTCATCGGCTGGTCCACCGGCTCGATCTTGACCGCATCCTCGGGCTCGACCTTGGCAGTGACCTAGGGGAGCATCTCGGCCTTGACAGTGTCGACGCCCCTATTCTGTGACTAGTTCGGCTGGCCCATCGTGGTGCTCCTAGTGCTCGTACTCCTTCTCTCTACCGTCCTCGATGCCGAAATACGCCTCGGACTCCTCCTAGTAGTTCTGATCCAAGTTGTCAAGGTTCTCGAGGTGGGATTCGATGGCCTCACGGTGAGCCTCGTGCTTGTCCTCAAACCACAAGTCCCACCAAAAGTGGATGGATTAGGCCAGGTCGTGGCGCAAATCTAGGGGAGAAATGCCCGGCGGCGGCAGATTTACCGCCAGCGCACAGGGCCAGACGCGGGGATGGCCAGGATGGGGACGGGTTGAGGTGTCAGCCCGCCGGTAGGTGGACTTTCGACCACAAGCACGACATTACTGCCTCCGCAAATAGGAGGGCCACCTCGAGGCTCACATTCACCCACCGCTCTGAGGAAGACGCTGTGGCGCCACTGCCGGTGGGAAGCGGGAGAAGGAGTTGCAAGCCAGCGAGTGGGAGAAGGAGACGAAATGGTAGTAGCGGCCTCCTCCCGACAACGAACCGACCTCATGGTCCTTGCAGGTGATCCTGAACCACTTATTCCATGATGGCTTTGTCATTGCCGACGTTCGGTAGCTACATCAGTCGTTGGAGTGGGAGCTAGCTAGGGTTTTTAATGGAGAGAGGTTTGACCAATAGTGGACTGAGGAGTGTATGGGGACGACACATTCCCATTAAAAAGGACACGGCGACGGTTCCCCTCTCCATCTGCCACTGACGGCTGGGGCGTGGAACCATCGTGAGGATGCGCCCGGATGCAACAGCTATCTATACCACCACATTCTAGGCCCAATTTTGGACTGGGTTTGGGCCGAACGGACAGGTCTAGGGATGATGCTCCATTTGCGGGTGTGTGTTGGGCCGTGGCTTCGGTCCGGTCACACAAAAACAGATGTGGGCGGTCCGTTTGCGGGCTGTCGTTGGGATGCCCTAAGGGCTTCGGTAGGCGTTCTTCGCGGCCTGCTATAGTGCTCTGTGTCTCAACTTTATTTTTTGCTGCCTGGCGACAGTTTAACAAAAGGTCTCGCAACCTTCAACATGAAAATGAAAAATTAGATCTGCATATAGCTATTTATATATTGATCATTAGCAAAGATGAACGTATCCAGTCCAGCAACAGACCAGCGATGCGCCTTGCAGTAATTGTGCCTGCATGTAGCCATGGAGGCCGCCTTGTCTCTCCCCGGTGGCATTGGCGAGTGCCTTGGTGAGCAGTGCCCTCCAGAGTTCCAGACCACACGGCGAGCATGGAGGTATGGACCGGATCTTAAGCTGTTCCAAAACTCCAATAAGAAAAGTTAATTAACCCCACATCCCGTGCAAATTTTCATTCTGGCAGAATATTACTACCCAATTATCTAATGAAGGGCCAAATTCCGTCAATTTACAAACTCTAATTCCATCTCGGGATAGAAGAACGAACTCGATCGGCGGGCTGGTCAAATTCCAAATTAATCATGGACTGCCAGAGAAGATGGACTACGGGGAGAACGGACCATGCAAGAACGGCCTGCTTTCGCACCGGGTAAGACGGCGATCTAGGGTACAACGTACAAGGTGCGCGGGGAGAAACGTTCTAGGGTACAATGTAGCAGGGGCAAATGACAAAGGTAGAAGATGTCATGGTATTGCCGACGAGTACGCCATGGAGGGGTCCTCACAGTGCGTGTTTAGAGACGTGGGGTAAGGCGGACGGTTGACGGGTACGAGGTAACACAACTTACCCAGGTTCAGATCTCACGACGGTGGCGGAATCCTACTCCTGCTATAAATCACTATAATGGCAATACGCCGAGTTACAGAGATAGGTTCGCTGTGCGAGGTTGTCTGAGATTGTCTATGAACGTGCCCTAAAGGCTCCCATAGGCCCGACTTATATAGTCACCAGGTCCTAGGGTTACAGGGAAAAGTCCTAGTCAGACAGGTCACAGAGTCCTACACCGTCTATTACTAGTCTTGTGTATCTTGCACTCCAAGGCTCCGGGTACGCTGGTGACTCCACCGTAGCCTTTATTTATCCGGCATGGGCCTCCCTTCTGGATCCACCTAACTGGGTCGTCCAGCAGGCCATAGGCCATGCTACCGACTATGGGCCACCCTGGTTAGTCGGATAAGAGACATACTATAAGGATACCCATATAGCATATCCCCAACAGTAGCCCCCGGAGAACTCCGAGATCTTGCGCTGTCTTGCCTCCTCTCATAGAATGCTCCGTCTAGATGGATATCGGAGAACCCTGCAAGGTTTTTCTCCGTCTTCGAATGGTAAGCCGGAGAAATGCTGAATCTTCCATCGTACTCTTCCGTAGTCGGATTAAATCCGTCCATGCCGGAATCTTCGATGCGACGGCTCATCTACCCTGTCAGCTAGAACGACGTAGGCTTAGGTCAGCGACGCCTCGTAACTCACACATGCAGAGAACGCAATCATATCCGATTTTCCCACGCGAGCGGTACGAACCGTTGGCGGCGGCGGTTGGGTACGTGGCGAAATTACCGCACACGTTCACGAACACGTCGTCTACGCGGCAACCGTCCGATTAGCTGCACGAATCTTGACATAGAGCATGATAAATAGTAGCCGTGGAACACTTTCCACTTTTTACCTCATTCCTCGTGCGTCATCGTCTTCTTCCTCCAGCCGCACGCCTCCTCGAGCTCTCCGCGAGAAACCTCGAAAACCCTAGCCTCCCTCTGCGTTAGTCACATCCTTACAACCCTCCATGGCCAGTAGCAGCTCCTCCCCATCGATGGCGGCGTCGAGCGAAGCCGCGGCGAAGCCGGCGAGCTCCGTCGTCGTGCCCCCAGAGGGCCTGGTCATCCCCGCATCAGCGATGATCGAAACCACCGGTGGCGACCATAATCTGGCGGCGCTGGAGCCACTGGAAGAAGAGCCAGACTCGCATAAGGGTGACTGGCGCGGCTCGGACATCACCGACCGCGACATCCAAGAGATGGTCGCCGAAGGCTACCTCCCCACGACGGAGGGGCTCGCCGGGCGGGCGGCGCCGGCCGGTGAGGTGACACCTCTCCCCAAGCCGGAGAAAAGGTGTTCCTCAAGGCTCAACTGGTACGCGGCGTTTCCCTGCCCATCTCCCACTTCTTCCTCTCTGTCTTGAACCACTACAAGGTCCAACCCCATAACCTCTCCCCCAATAGCATCTTAGTGCTTAGCAACTTTGCGGCACTTTGTGAGGGTTGCCTAGGGATTAGGCCTAGGTTAGACTTGTTCGTGTACTTCTTCACCGTCAAACGTGAAGCCGGACACAGTAGGGAGGAGCTTAGGAACTGCGGCACCATAAGCTTCAAGATTCGACCTGGCCGGCGGTTCCCCGACATCGTCGGCCACGAGTCCTGCAAAAACTGGCAGCGGACGTACTTATATGGCCCCGACATTCCTTTGGCGGGCCGAGAAGTAACGTACCCGACTTTGCGGATGGAGCCACCGCTGAAGTTTCCACATGGAGGTCTCATGCCTCCCTTCCCTCCGACCTCGATGCTTCTTGCGCAATAAGGCGGATCGAATGGTTCGTAGAGACGGGTTTGACCGGCTTGGACCTGGCCATGTGCTGGTTCATCAGGCGAATCCAACCTATGCAGCACCGCGCGAAGTTCATGCACGAGTATACCAGTGATCGAAGGGATACCCTCCGGATCTCCGTGGATAACTTCTGGAGCGACTCCGTCAAGCTCCGCCTGAAGGACATCGTCAAGGTGAAGGATAAGAAGCGTGACTTCACCATCACCTACGACATGTTCGTAGACGGCAAGTGCCCAAAGGTAGATATGTATTTTCTGTGTACGACATATGTTCCAGTTTCTCCGTCTTGCCATCACCATCTCATCTAACACAGTGATTTCTTACTTAACAGCTTAGCAATCTAGATGAGGACAACCTGGCTGCCCAAATCTACGATCCAAAGATGAAGGAAGTCACGGTCGTATCCGACGACGATGTCCCATTGGCGCAAAAGCGGAAGAGCTCCACCTCTGACGCTGCCAACGGAGTCAAGAAGAAGAAGACGGAGGGTGGAGCCTCCAAGAAGACTACCGCCGCCCTAGAGGCGGAAAAGAGAAAAGCCACCGGGATGTTTGCCAAAGCACCCCCCCTAGTGTAAGCTTCTCATTCTCCGACATTGTCTATCTGTCTGTTTTGTTTCTGTACTTATGCACTTTGCACGTTTCAGGAAGAAAGCCACAACCAGCCTCAAGAAGACCTCCAAGACTTTGGGGGCTTCTAAAAATATCAAGGGTATGCTGCATCGCGACTCCTCACCCGCCATCGCCCCTGCTACTCCTGCCGTCAAGCCTTCCCCTGCCCCGACAAGTTCTCAAGCCCAGGAGGCACCAGGCCCTTCCGCCATGGAAGTGGATTCTGGCACCTCTACCGAACTCGCTGTTGTCGACGAACAGGCGACGCAGGAGATCACTGCTCTACAAATGGCTGAAGCTCCGGCTAAGGATGCCATCGGTAGCGGCAAGGTGATAGTGGGAACTGGTACCTCTGCCGAAGGCGGCGCCCTGCTCCCTATAAGCCCTTCGAGTTCCCGAAGATAGTTTACCCAGCGCTCACGCCGAGTAACACAACTCTGGTTCCTGGAGGAGTGTCGTCGTCTCCGACGTGCGGTATTGAGGAGCTTCTCTGACAAGCGGATATCTTGCGAGGAAATAGCATTTCGTTTGGCAAGCTGCTAGACGAAAGCGCTACAAACCTCAAGATTATTGAACTTGTAAGTTTTACTTTACCTTTTGCATTTCATATGAGTATCCCACTGTAGCCACCGAGGATGTAGACGGAAAACCATGGGTTTTGCATCTATATGCTCTAAGAGTGACTAAGTTAGAAAGAACTCTCAGTGTATCCCCCCAAGCATTTAGATGGAAGAAACTATTCCGACTAGATGCTTTAAGAGTAGCATACGCTGTGTTTATAATTTTCAATACTGTATCCCCCAAGCCTCTAGTTGTAACTGAATCAGTTCCGACTAGATGCTTAAAGAAAAGCTAAGCATTTTCTGAGTTAAAACTTTATACTGTACCCCTCAAGCTTCTAATTGAGAACTGAAGTAGCTCCGACTAGATGCTTAAATAAAAGCTAAGCATATTGCTAAGTTGAAAAACTCTCGCTGTAGCCCCCGAGCGCTTAGATGGAAAGCTTCCGACTAGGTGCTCCAAGCAGGCTAAACAACAATTTAACTTTTTCCTTTTTTCCACAGAATGAGAATGCTCGGAGGGGCATGGCCAACGATAAGTACCAGAAGATGCGCGCAGATCTTGAAGCCGAAAAGGGTAAAACTGCCATCTTGAAGGAACAGATCATTAAAAACAACAGTCTGTTTTCTTTTTTGCGCATTCCGTCTTGGTTTTATGCCTTCATTCTCCGAGTACTCACTGTGTACTTTGTTTTCTCCGACTTTGCAGAACATGTCGCCAAGGCCAAGGATATTTTCAAGCAGTCCAAGCACATCCAGCAGCTAGACAGCGAGAACAGAATCCTTAAGAAGGAGAGGGAAGAGATGCTGAAGATGCACGAGGATTCCATGAAAGCCCTGCGGGATTCCGCCTCCGCGGAAATCAATCGCTTGAAGGAGGATCTTGCGATCTTAAAATATTAGAAGCAAGCTGCCGATGAGCAAAACCAATGCCACAGCGAGGCGTTTAAGCTCCTCCAACAAGAGAAGGAATCGTTGGCGGACACCCTCTGGCAGGCCAAGGCCAGTATCTTCAGTAAGTTTCCTCCGCCTTGTATTTCTGTAGTCTGGATACTTAGAGTTTATTGAACTCATGCGCTCATTGTCGGAATTTTCAGCTCCTATGGGTTTAACCCGCTCACCGCCTTCGGACAAGGAATGCATGGTTCTTGCCGGCAACTTTATCAACACCGCCATCACCAAAGCCAAGGAGATTGCCAAGCCCCTTCAGATATATATCAAGGCCTCGGACTCCGTGAAAAAGTACTCAAAGATTCTGTGCCGAGCCCCCGAGCGTGTTACGAGCTGGAAAGCTTCATGTGCACGGGCTGGCGCAAGGATGGCGCTCTCAATGGTGAAGGCACACTACGAATATGCTGACATCGACACGGTGACCTCTGGTATCCCCGACGTTGATGATGACGGCAAAGAGATTGATCACGAAGCCATCTTGTCATCACTCGTGGGTTATGACACCAGAGTTGCCGAGTTGGTGGACATCGATGTATTCGTGCCCATGAACACCATCGACAGCGTCAACCAAGATTCTTCCGGGTCTCATCATAGCGCCGATGTTGAGGGTGATTCTCCGGCTGGGGACGATGCTGCTTCCAAGTCTCCTGCGCCCAAAGAGTGAAAAACACTATGTAATATTTGTTTTGCCTTTGGTGTATGCGCGGAAAAAACTTGATGATGTAACTTAAGGCGGAAAACAATGGTTGTTATTTGCTTCCACTTACGAACTTAGTTCCCAGCATGTATATATTTTTAAGCAAGTGCTGGCTTATCCATTACTTCGGTTCTTATGCTTGACCTTTCGTGAGTCGGAAGACTCGTTGTCGGAACCATGCGCTTAGGTTATGATGCACAATGGCACCGTCAATAACCTGAGCACAAAATCGCCGACAATAAGTGCCAAAAGTCACTACTCCAGAATCCACATAAAAACGACAAAGAACGTGTAGACCAGAAAACTTAAGCTAACGCCTGTAGACGGAATTTTCACAAGTGCAAACGCAAAACTTGTGCATAAAGGTTTTACATGATCCAAAAATGAACACTAAAGGAGGTAAAAGACTCAAAAATATGAGTGAACCAAAGAGCTTTATTTCATTGATCATATAAGAGATACACAATTAGATAAAAAGTGCTAAGTGTAAAAAGGACGTAGATGTGCTATGTTCCATGGACGATCAAGCTCCGGGTAGTCATCATCCGGGTCATGTCGCTTACGCTTATGATCCTCGTTGGGTGTGTCCTTTAGTTCACGATTGTCAACAAGGTAGTAAGACCCATTGAGCAGCACCTTGCTTATGATGAACGGTTCTTCCCATGGCGGGGACAATTTGTGTGACTTATTCTGCTTAAGTCGGAGCACCAAATCCCCCTCTTTAAACGAGCGATGCCGAACGCGGCGACTATGGTAGCTGCGTAGCTTCTGCTGGTAGATGGCGGATCTTTGGCATGCCAAAACGCACGCCTCCTCGAGAAGGTCCACATCTAGGCGTCTGGATTCTTCAGCGTCATCCTTGTCGTAGGCGGCAACTCGTGGTGCATCATGGAGGATGTCGGAGGGAAGGATGGCTTCTGCTCCATATACCATGAAGTAAGGGGTGTAGCCGGTAGATCTGTTGGGTGTAGTTCGTAAACTGCACAGCACAAATGGCAATTCTTCTGCCCAGGCTCCAACTGCTCTATGTAGCGGTGCCTCGAGACATGGCTTGATTCCCTACAGAATTAATCCATTGGCTCGCTCAACCTGACCGTTGGATTATGGGTGTGCCACAGATGCAAGGTCAAGTCAGATGCCTTTCTCCCAGCAATATGCCTCCACTTCTCTGAGTGATAAATTGCTGCCATTGTCGGTGATAATGCTATGTGGGAGACCAAATCTCACCACTAGATCTCGGACGAACCTGAGGGCAGTTGCCCCATCAAGCTTTCTAATGGGTTTAGCTTCTATCCATTTAGTGAATTCATCAACTGCTACAAGCAGATGCGTAAATCCACAAGGTGCCGTCTGTAACGGTCCCACCATGTCTAGCCCCCAGACTGCAAATGGCCAAGTTATTGGTATTGTTCGCAGTTCTTCAGCAGGAACATGTGGTTGTCGGGCATAATACTGGCATCCCATGCATGTCTCAACCAGCTTGTCGGCGTCCGCCTTCACGGTCAGCCAGTAGAATCCTTGCCGGAAGGCTTTCGCGACCAATGATCGAGGAGCGGCGTGGTGCCCGCAATCTCCGAGATGGATTTCATGTAGGATTTCCATACCTTCTAGCTGGGAAACACATTTTAGGTATACACCAGTAGTGCTCCTTTTGTAGAGTTGCCCATTGATTATGATATAACCCTTTGCTCGTCGTACTATTTGCCGTCTTTCGACTTCGTCGTCGAGCAAAATTCCGTGTTCGAGATATTCCATGAACGGTTTTGTCCAAGTCGGAGGGACCTTAGTCACCATGTTGATGAAAGAGTCAGCTCTATCCGGGTTGTTGATGTCGGCTCCCTTCACGGATGGTGTGCGCAGGTGCTCTAGGAAAACTCCTGGCGGAATTCGCTTGCGCCCTGATCCTAGCTTAGATAGCAGATCGGCCGCCTCGTTTTGCTCCCTAGGCACATACTTGACTTCGTAGCCCAAGAAGCTCTTGGCTATCTCGTCCACTTCGTCTTGATATGCCGCCATCATAGGGTTCCGCGCATTCCAGGTGCCAGCCACCTGCTGGGCAACCAAGTCGGAATCTCCACAACCAACTATGCACTTGATGCCAATATCCTATTTGTAGCCTCGAAGTGGATCTTCAGAACATAGTGTAGCTTGTCTCCTGTTGGTGACTGTAGCAATACACCAGCCCCCGAGCCATTGAGCAGCTTTGATCCGTCAAAGTGCATCACCCAGTACTCTGGTTCTAGCAACGGAGTAGCATCTGGCATCTCCGTCCAATCTGCAACAAAATCCGCCAAAGCTTGTGACTTGATAGCGTCGCATCTTTTGTAGGTGATCTCGAAGGCGGCAAGTTCAATGCCCCACTTCGCGACCCTTCCTGTAGCGTCGCTGTTATTGATTATGTCGGACAGTGGAGTCTTGCTCACCACTGTTATTGGGTGTTCCTGAAAGTAATGCCTTAGCTTCCGAGAAGCAAGGAATACTCCATAAGCTATATTTTGGTAGTGCGGGTAACGCTGCTTAGACTCCGTAAAGACCTCGCTCACATAGTAAACTGGTCGTTGAACTCCGTTCTCATAGCCTGGTTCCTTCCGCTCTACCACGACGACGATGTTGATAACCCGGTTGGTTGCCGCCATCTAAATTAACAGGGGCTCTCCAGGCTCGGGTGCTGCAAGGATGGGCGCTGAGGAAAGAATCTCCTTGAGCTGCTTCAATGCTGCATCTGCTTCGTTCGTCCACATGAATTTGTCCACCTTCTTCAGCAACTTGTATAGTGGTACAGCCTTCTCTCCAAGTCAGCTGACGAACCGACTAACTGCTGCAACACAACCTGTTAGTCGTTGAATGTCCTTTAGGCATGTCGGACGGTTTATATTCAAGATGGCCTTGATTTTCTCTGGGTTGACCTTGATTCCACGCTGGGAAACGATGAAGCCCAACAATTTGCCAGCTGGAACCCCGAAGACGCACTTCTTAGGGTTAAGCATCATGTTGTATTTTCTGAGATTATCAAAGGTTTCTTTTAAGTCGGAGATTAAGTCGTTTGACTTTTTAGACATCACCGCGATATTGTCCACATAGGCGTGAACGTTCCGACCAATTTGGTCATGGAGGAAACATTGCATTGTCCGCTGGTAAGTAGCACCTATGTTTTTCAGCCCAAAGGGCATCGTGACATAGCAAAACGTGCCGTATGGGGTAGTGAACGAAGTGGCCAATTGGTCCGACTTCCTCATCTTGATCTGGTGGTATCTGAGTATGCGTCGAGAAAACACAAAAGTTCCGAGCCAGCCGTCGAGTCAATGACTTGGTCAATGCGAGGCAAAGCAAACGGATCTTTGGGACATGCTTTGTTCAAGCCGGTGTAATCAACGGACATTCTTAATTTATTGGTTCCCTTTTTAGGGACAAGTACAGGATTGGCCACCCATTGGGTGTGAAGGACTTCTCGGATAAATCTAGCCTTAAGTAACCTAGCTATGTCTTTGCCAATGGCGCATCTTTTCTCATCTCCAAAGCGTCGTAGAGATTGTTTCACTGGTTTGCATTTTGGATCAATGTTTAAGTTGTGCTCGGCAAGTTCCCTAGGTACACCTTTCATGTCGGCAGGTTGCCAGGCAAAGATGTCCATGTTCTCACGGAGGAACTCGACGAGCGCGCTTTCCTATTTGGGATCCAGGTCCGTCCCAATGGCGGTGACCTTGGAGGCATCGCCTACCACAAGTTCCACCGGCTTGGTCTCGATGGCGGCCTTGAACGCAGGAGCGGAGTTGGAGATCTGCTTCTTCGACGCGGGCATATCTGAGTCATCGACCTTGCTCTGGATCTCTTTGAATTCTTCGCTATAGAGGACAGCTTCTGCAACGGCTGCTTCGTTGATCTCATAGTCCCTTGCCTTGGTAAAGCTTCCGGATACGGTGATGATGCCGTTTGGTCCGGGTATCTTGAGCTTGTTGTAGACGAAGCATGGCTTGGCCATGAATGTGTGGAATATGTCGCGGCCGAATATGACGTGGTACACGCTCTTGAAGGGGACCACCTCGAAGGTCATGCGCTCTTGACGGTAATTATTAACATCGCCAAAGGCAACCTGAAGTGTAATGCACCCAAGAGACTGAGCCTCCCGACCAGGAACTACGTCGTGGAAGATGGTGTTGGTCCGCCTTAGGTCTGCCTCCGTCAAGTTCATCTTTTGCAGTGTATCCAGGTACATGATGTTGATGCTGCTTCCACTATCCACCATACACTTGGTGAACTCCACGCCGTCAATCAAGGGGTTGATGACCATGGCGTACTGGTTCTCCGTGGGTATAAGGTCTAGGTGGTCCATCCTGTCCCAAGTTATTGGAACCTCCGACCAGCGCAGGTACTGGGGGACTGGGGGGAGAGTAGCCATTAGGATCCTCAGAGAGGTCTTTTGTTGTCGGACGGTGGGGGTTCTAAGGAAAGTGTGCTAAACTGGGTTCTTTTTGCGAAGGGGTTCTTGCCCTTGTCGTCGCTCTTGGCAGCGTGTTTGGGGTCAACGTCCTCATCCATGTCACTTGAATCCTTGGACTCCTCCTCCTTCTTCTTACCCTTGCCCTTGCCGCGTGGTCTGTTCTTCCGACTTTGCTTGTAGCCGGACTCCGGGTCTTCCTTAAGGTCGTTGACGAACTTGCAGTGTCTATTGGTATGGGTGGCTTTGCCGTTGATGTCGAGGTGTACGAGGCATGGCATATCGCGGTACTCCTTGTAGGTTTGGGGAACGCGGAGCGGCGCCGAGGTGGTTTCACTTCCTCGTTGTTGTCCACGACCAGCTCCCCTTCCTCGGCCATGTTGTCCATCCTCTCCTCGTCCTGCAAAAGTCATAGCGACCATGTCGGTAGATTGCTTTTCTTCTGGAGCGGTCTTCCGCTTTGTACTGTTGTTCCTCCGAGCTTGAGTTGGAACGGCCGTTGCCGGCAAGGAGCCGCAAGTGTCGTCGTCAGCAGCTGCGAACTCACTAGCCAACTAAATCATCTAGTTCAAGTCAAGCTGGTGATTGTCCTGCAAGCGCTTCAGTTTATGTCGGAGCTACGTGCCCCTTTCCAACCCATCGATGAAGGCGGCCATGGCGGTCTGAGCGTGCACTCCTGTGCAGGAATTCTACATGTCCAGCCAGCGGGAGAGGTAGGCGCGAGATGTCTTGTCTTTTTCTTGCACGCACCGCTGTAGATCGCCCACAGTGCAGGGACGCTTGTACGTACCCTCAAAGTTTTTGGTGAACGCTTCTTGCATGTCCAACCAGTTGTAGATAAATTTCTCCGGCAAGTCGTCGATCCATTGACGGGCCGTACCTTCCAACATTAATGAGAGGTACTTGACGGCGACGTTGGGGTTGCCTCCGGCAATCTCCACCGCGTTGCCGTAGTCCTACAACCATGTGGTTGGATTGGCGGTGCCGTCATAGGGCTTGATGGTCTTGTCAATCCAGAAACCTTTGGGGTAAATTGCGGACTGTATTGCAGGTCCAAATCAACATGGTCCCAGGTATGGTCCTTCCCGGGCCTCGTGGATCTTATCGATCCGCGAACGCGCATCGTATGGCTCCGGGTTCTTCTTCTTCTTGTCAACAGGGGACGGGCTGCGTGAACGACGCGGGCCTCCTCCGCCATGGTGACTGCTTGGTGGTGACGGAGGCGGAGGTGGCGGTGGGTTAGCCTTCTTGCTGTTACCCTCATGCGACGCCTCACGCCTGTCACGGTTGCTTGTCGGACGTGGAGGGTCATGGCATGACCTGCTCTTATGTCCTTGGTTGCACTCTCCATCATGGCGGGTCTGCTCCGCGTTATCGCGGATGACGATGCCACACTGCTTTGGTGGGGGCATATTCGTATGATGGTGAGATTTGTAATCTTCGCGATGTCGGGGAGATCGAGGTGGTGGTGATGGGCGACGAGGTCGGGCCTTTTCTCCGTGGTCAGAGGATATTGGGATAGCATCCTTCCTGTTGCGTGCATCCCTCCGTCTTAGTTCTGATGAACCCGTCTGGGACCCGACATCAAGAGGAGATCCGTCCCTTGGCGGTTTGTACTGGCTAGACTGGCAGAGCGCTGGGTTAGACTCAAGCCTCTGAGAGGTGGCCTTTTCCTGATGCTTCACCGCCTTTGCCACTAGGTCGTAGACCTGTTCCACTGCTTCAGGCGATCTATCCTGCTCCAGAAGGGTCTTTGCGATGGCGAGGTTAAGGAGTGGGGTGGGCATCACCTGCTTGCCTTCACTGTCAATGTATGGCTTGGCCTGTGTCGGCTTAGAGGGAGCCCATCCTAGGTTGCGCCGTACACCAGGATCGTTGATGACGCGAGCTGGAGCTTTCTTAGCCTTCTTCTGCTGTAGCAGAATCTTGTACTCGGCCTCCATTGCTCTAGCTTTTTCTATGGACTTCTGCGCATTGACCAGATCTCGATCTAGCTTAGCGCCTTGCTCCGGAATGGCTTGCGCCTCCTCCAGCAGCTGTTGGCGCTTCTCATCAAGCTGGGTCACGTTCCGGATATGAGCAACGGTCAGTGGCTCGACGAGGAGATTGCCGTACATCACTCTATCAGCTAGAGTAACTTGGGCTACTGCAGACGTGGATGCTGGAGGCGGCAAGTTTGTGGTGTTGTTGTTGCTCGGGCCGGAGCCGAGTTCCTGCGGCTGCTGCACTAGGTTGGGCGGAGGAGGCATGACTTTTGCGTGATCATCGTCAGCAGCAATAAGTGGCCCCTTCCCCTTTTCCAGCGCTGTAGGCGGAGCTCGTCCGGGTAGATCTTCATCCATTGCCATCCCAATGGTGACGAATACCCCTCGGGACGCGACGACGTTGTTGGCTTGCTCGTCGCGCGAGTACTCCTCCTCCATCTCCTGCATAGCGGAGTCTAGCTCTTCTGGACTGAAGTCTATCTCCTCTGAATCTGCACTGAAATCAGCATAAAGCGTGTCAATGACAGAGTGAGAGGGTGCTAGGACTTCCTCGATGACGGGCGGTGGAGGTGCAACGGGCTCGACGATTACTGGAGGTGGTGGTGCTACTACGACGATGGCGGCGGGAGGCGTGGCGGTGGCTGCTGAGCCGGAGGTTCTCCGTCTCTGAGCGCGAGCTCCATCTGGGCCGCCGCGTCACCTGCCGCGTAGCTATTGACGGTGCTCACCATCTCTTCGAGGGTAAGGCGTCCTGTTTCCTGTTGCCGTCTTAAAGAATGTCGGAGAAGCGTGCCACGGTCCAGTCCTTCCACGAAGTGATACAGAGCGCTATCATCGGGGTAGTGGGCTAGGTCGGCTCGTATACAGAGCCACCTGGCCAGGTAATCGCGGGGGTTTTCGCCCTCTCTCTGAACGCAGCGCGCCAGATCGAAGATGGTAACCACGCCGACGAACTTGGATCTCTGATGTCCAGACACACGGACTAAGCCGGCGGATTTGCAGTGATCTTCCACCCTTTATATCCTGCACAGGGGTGGTTTGGGTGGGCCTTGAAATTTTCCGATCTTTGCCGGCAAACTCCAAAGAGAGATCCGACATTGATCCTTCCGCGAACGTATCCTGCCTGTAGGCGGTCCGTGCGGGTCTTGATGCTTTCCGATCTTTGCCGGCAAACTCCGAAGAGAGATCCGACATCGATCCTTCCGCGAACGTATCCTGCCCGTAGGCGGTCCGTGCGGGTCTTGATGCTCCTCCGACTCCCAGGGAACTAGTGCCCGAGTCGGTTTCGCCGATGAAGAGGTGGATGTCTCCGATAGGAACGATTGAACACCGCGTAGGGTTCGTCTTCGCCGGGATCTAGAATTCGACGGGAGGGACGATCGGAACGTTGCCAGAGAAGAGAACGCGGCCGATGGCTACGGTTTCGCCTATTCCCGCGAAGATTTTGGTCCTCGCCCGCTGAAGAGCCTGAAGCGCATCTTGCCCCACGGTGGGCGCCAACTGTCGTGGTATTGCCGACGAGTACGCCATGGAGGGGTCCTCACAGTGCGTGTTTAGAGACCTGGGGTAAGGCGGACGGTTGACGGGTACGAGGTAACACAGCTTACCTAGGTTCAGATCCCACGACGGTGGCGGAATCCTACTCCTGCTATAAATCACTATAATGGCAATACGCCGAGTTACAGAGATAGGTTCGCTGTGCGAGGTTGTCTGAGATTGTCTATGAACATGCCCTAAAGGCCCCCATAGGCCCGACTTATATAGTCACCAGGTCCTAGGATTACAGGGAAAAGTCCTAGCCGGACAGGTCACAGAGTCCTACACCGTCTATTACTAGTCTTGTGTATCTTGCACTCCAAGACTCCGGGTACGCTGGTGACTCCACCGTAGCCTTCCTTTATCCGGCATGGGCCTCCCTTCTAGATCCACCTAACTGGGCCGCCAAGCAGGCCATAGGCCATGCTACCGACTATGGGCCACCCAGGTTAGTCGGATAAGAGACATACTATAAGGATACCCATATAGCATATCCCCAATAGAAGAAGCCAGAGAAAGAAGCTGATTTGATAAGAGGAGGTGCCAGAGAAAGAAAGAGCATGGCGGCGGCATGTTCTGGATGGAGGATTTCGCGTTTGGTAGGAGACACGATCTGATATTTTATTTCACTCCTTAATCACGGAACCAGATATCATGTTAACCCTGCGAGAGAGGATGGAGCGTAGACCTGGGTTGTTTAAATGATCGCCATCAAGGGATATTAGAGACATGCCGTGATTAATGTGACAATTTCTTTAGGCAGAAAGATATGATCGCTTTCCAAATTGGTTATTTTTTCTAACCGAGTGGACCTCTGTCGAGGGAGATTGAACGGTGTTGATTCTCCTAATATTTGGTGGACATGTTTAAGGATGATTTGACTATCTAGATTGCTTCAATGTATGATGTTTGAGGGCGACCTACGATCACCAACTCCCTTTTAATAGTAAAGATATTCATGGTCAAACTTTTCTATCGATCACCCATCCTTACATTGCTCCAACCTTAACACGCTTAGCTTTTGAGTTCCTCCTAAATTAGCTTCCAAGACCACGCTATATGCTATCAATTCTATTAACCCTTAGACTTTGATAGCATATGATTTTATTTTTTAAATTCCAAATAATTTTAAAAATAAGCAACAATGATTAAGTAATAATAAGAAAAAATGAATTCTAAATAATCTTTATGCATAATTCAATTACTAATTTTAAGAATCAAACTCTTCAAAAAAATCTAAAAAAATAAAAAATCTAAATATCCAAAATAATATAAAATCTCAAAATATTTAAAAAATAAAATAAACAACAAAAGAAATTCAAAATTTTCAAAAAATATCATTTTTTCTAATTTTTTCCTCGCAAAACCTAAAATCTTCCTGCTTTCATATTTCTTTTTGGAATTTTGAAAATCTTTCATTTGCGCAAATGGCCATAGGTGGTTGAAATCGAATGTAACTTTTCGCATAGATACTTTTTCATATATTACACAATTTTTTCTGAGTTCGTACGCAAAAGTTATAACTGTTTTAATTTGGAACAACCTTTTTTACAAAAAAAATCAAAAGTCAAAATTTAAAAATTTCCCTAAAAGTTGGTTGCATGAGGTACATAAATGTCAAAGGATTTTGAAATATGAAGTTTTTATCATTTTTGCTTATTTTTTTAGAATTTTTTTTGCACGAGGTAAGCATCAGAGGAAAAATGTATGTTTACCTTTAGTACGGGTTGGTGTCTCCAACCGAAAGGTTTGTCTTTAGTCCCGGTTAAAGACACCGAGCGTGAATAAATGTTACTACCCTTTAGTTTCGGTTGGTATCTCCAATCGGAACTAAAGACTCTGTTTGACCCGGGACTAAAGATGACTGGCCCCGTAGCTATTGAAATAAGGACTAATGCTAACATTAGCCCCGTATCTAAATATAACTATCTAAATATAACCCGGACTAAACTCATATTAGCGTCAGACAAAAGACCTATTTTCTACTAGTGGTATTCCTACAAGCGTGATATTTGGAAGTAGCATGAAAACCTTTTGGGAGGTTTGGCATCTCTTAGTGGGCTAGGCGTCGATGTATAGTTTCCATCTTTTGAATCCGCCTTAAGAAGTTTGTGAATGTCCAAATAACACCTCAAGACCAATCATCAGGGATTGGGAAAGTTCTTCGTGAACTCACTCGAGGATAATAAAGTGAAATCTACCAGCGACTTTGTTAGGGGTGACCCCTTGGGTCGCCCAATCTTCATGGATCTCGTGGTCAAATTGATGATAAAAGCGAGATAAAGGAAGAAGATATTGAAAGCAAACACACACCTCGCAAAGAACACGGTGAACACACACAAACACAACACAATACAATGCCTATTGCTCCCTCTGGTGGCCATCGGTCTGATAGAATCCTTGCAAGAAAAGATCGATCAACATGCTCCTGTCGATCCACATCAGAGAGGGAAGAACACCTTGGAGAGGAACTTTATAAATTTATCAGATCCAACTCAAAATAAAGATGTTGTACAACTAAGGATGTTCAAAGGACAAATCCATAGAGGTTGGTGACCATAGTCAGTCCCCTTGTAAGGGGAAGAGGCAAAACTAGAGAAATTCCACGAGGGAGGTTATATTTTAGTCTATCACCTATGCCTACCGAATACATGAGGGGTGCGGGCTCTATTTATAGGCCAACCACTTACATATGGGTAGTTTGGAGATAAAACTAGGGTTGGAACATAATAACGGGGATACATGGGTTGTGGCCCAGCTGTTGTGAGCGCAGACACTGGCATGAACGGTAGTGCTAGTCCTTGGGTCCGATAGTACCGGTCGCTAGTGGTAGCGGCTTCAGGTGGAGAGGTAGCTCCGGGTTTCAATGGTAGGTGGTCTCCAGGCTCGGTAGTACCGGCGGTGCGGCCCGGTTGTACCAGTGGCATCAGAGGAGTAGCCAGGGCTCTCTAGGTCCAGGGCAATAGTAACGCTCGGGCCTGTCTCTTCCTTCTCCTCTTCTAAACCTCCGTCTTGTCAGGCTTGCTGCTCTAGGCGTCCTCTGTTGTCTCCGTACTTGTCAATGTGAACTTATAATGGTCATGGGACGAGTATGTAGTAGTATGTCATTCAATGGGCTAGGAAGGGGACTCGCGTAAAGGATATGATTCACCTTTAAAGTTCATGACGACTTGGCATTAGTGGAAGTGCTTAGTATGGAAACAACCGAAGGTCAGGATATATTAGACTTCTAGGCATGCCTTCCTAGGATCTCCAGCTAAGACATAAATTTGTTGCAAACAACTTGAACTTAGAGATACATCCGGTATTTTTTTTGCATCTAGATCTTTACTATACTTGAAATATATATTTTATTTCGTCCATCGTGCTAGATCTTGTTTTTATTTTGCTTGTTGCTTTAGTTTTAGTAGATCTAATTTTTATTTTTTTGATTACCTATATTCACCCTTCTAGTCGCTAAACCTTCATCTTTCATATCCTACTCATTATGTCTCGTATCGATTAAATACGTCAAAATAGTACAAACAAATGTGGTTCAAAAAATACCGAGGTTTGCTATACTTGTGGGGAACTAGGTGACATCACTTGGTGTTAGGGCCCTGGAAACTGGGGTGCCATGTCCCGGCGGTTGAAAGGCCCATCATCTGAGCAGGCACGTCCTCGAGAGGCTGTAGTGCCTCCCGAGGAGGCCTGGCCGAGTGACCCCTCGCGAGCCCCGCTACACGAGAAGACGACCTCCAGAGGATGCACCCAAGAGGAGGACCCCTCAGCAGCGTTCCACTGTGTTGCCAGGCTTTGGATGCCTTGGAGCATGCCAAGGGTTGTTTGGTAATATCACCAGGCAACATCAGGCTAGGTGGATCCCGATAAGGGGTGCAGCGGTCCTGCGCTCTCTATTCGCCTCGATAAAGGAAGGACCGGTCCGTCACCTTTTCTGCAAGAGAAGGACAGACGACCTCAACGTGGCAAGCGCCCGCCTTTGCCGTTTTGGTGTAAGGGAGACAACAAGCAACGTCGGACGAGGACAAACGGAGCTAAAGAAGGTTGCTTTACAGAGGGACGGAGAAGCACCCGACGTCCAAGACTCAGTCCACCAAAAGTAGTCTCGTAGAACGGGACCTCGAGGAGCGGCACTGTGGTAGCCCTTCCCGTCCAAATATTGAGGGAAGAGGCCCGTCACTGCTATATAAAGAGCCCTTCTCCTACCTTATAAAAGGTCGATCCCAGATATCTAAAACCCTAGACTTTCATCCTCCATTGTATCCTCACTGAAAGTACCGACTTGATACGACTAGAGGGGGGGTGAATAGGCGTCTACCCAATTTTAATTTGTTTCTCACTTTTAGGCTCAACGAGAAAGGAAGTTATCTAGAGATGCAACTAAGTGAACAACCTAAAGCAAGAAAACAAATACCAACCACAAAAACAGTAAATAGCAAGGAGTAAAGGAAGGGAACGAAGTAACCGGAGAGGGGACACAGAGATGTAATTCCCGTAGTTCACTCCCAAGGAGCTACGTCTACGTTGGAGAGGTGTCGGGGCCACACAAGGTCACCCGAGCACCACAAAGGCCTCACCTTCTTCTCCGGTGAGCTCCCCCACAAAGGAGGCCTCACAATCCACTAACCGGTGACCTTGAAGGCGCCAACCGAAACCTTTACACCAAGGTTGAGGGGGAGGCTCCACAACTCAATTGGAGGCCCTCAACGACACCTCGAAGCTTTACAAAGCAAGCCTTAGCTCCGAGGATGACCTACACCGTCTAGGGTTCCAAGAAACCCAAGAGCAACAAGATCCACAAAGGATGGGTGGGGGAAATCAAATCTTCTTTGGTGGAAGTGTAGATCTAGGTCACCTCCCTCACCTCTCAAAAGATCGGGTCATTTGAGTGGCTAGAGAGAGAGATCTAGTGAGGTGAAGCTCAAGCATTAATGGAGGAGAGAGAAAAATTCGAGAGAGAAAGGGAGGAAGAAGAGGGGTGCCTTAAATAGGCCCCCTCGCGCTGAACCGTTACAGCCCCGCGACCTCACCGGAAGTTTCGGTGAGAGGCCGGAAGTTCCGCCCAGCCTGGCTCCAACGGTCATCAGACAGTTGACGCCCGCTCCAAAAGCGCAACCGGAAGTTCCGATCAAAACAGACCGGAAGTTCCGGTGAACTTCCGACGCAAGTTCCGACCAAGTTCCGGCAAATAGAACACTTCAAAACAGAAGGTTACTGAGCCTTCAGCGGAACTTGGAGCAGAACTAGGGGCGGAATTTCTGGGTCGCGAACCGAATCTGGCCGGAAGTTCCGGCGGCTGGGTGGAAGTTCCGCTCAGGACCTTTTGGCAGGACAAGTTCCGATGCAAGTTCCGGTCCACGTTCCGTCAAATAGAACACTTCATACAGAAGGTTACTGATCCACCAACGGAACTTGGGGCGGAACTAGCGGCGGAACAAAGCTTAGAACAGCCCGCAGAAAAAGCCTGAGCGGAACTTCCGGCGCCAGGCCGGAAGTTCCGGTGAGACACAGAAGGCTCCAACAGACCAGGAACTCACTCTCTCATGGAATAGTAGGATGGCTGTGGCGGTGCATATAGGTTTGTGCAAGAACAAGTGATTTCCCACAGCCTTCCAAGATGGACCCCCTCTTAATAGTACGGTGACCTAAAAACAACAACCGGAGAGAAACTAGGAGAAAACTAAAAGGCCACCGTCTTCATGAGATCCCAAGAGAGCATCCACCACAATTGAAGGATACATCAACAACGTTTCCCCTGAAACTCAAGCGCATAATTAAAACACAATTGGGATTATCATTAACACCAAAAATAGCATGGGAAGATATAGTCCTTTCAATCTCCCCCTTTTTGGTGTTAGATGACAATCCCAAAGATTTGCATAGAATCAAAGCAATATTTGCAATGGACGAGACAAGCTCCCCCTGCATGTGTGCAAGGTAAAGAAAAACTCTAAGGACAAGACTGGCAACACATACAAGGAGGCTCCCCCTACCAATTGCAAAGATAGCACAAGTGCAAGGCAGAAGAAAGGATAGAGATCATACCAGAACCAACCAAATGTGGTGGAGACAAAAGGAGTGGAAATAAAAATAAGAGCTATGATGCTCCACCACCATATGCATATGCCCATAAGATGACAACAAGATACCACACGCACGGCATTGCATAAGATATCACATAGTCTCGAACATAACAAGGTCCACAAGCACACATAAGTTCATGGACATAAAGTCACAAGCACACAAATAAAACTAGAGAGTTCACGAGCACGGAAAGATCAAAGGCAAGAACAGGCTCGCGACTCAACCCATGCAAATCCCGTAGACAACCTAATAGACATCTTTCTCCCCTTTGGCATCAAGACACCAAAAAGGAAGAAAAGATCAATCTAATCGTCCCAGCCATGAAAGGGAGGAGGAGGAGCAGACTCAGGGACCCAAGGACCCCACTCAGGCGACGGACCAATGACCTCCTCCTCAGACTAATCCTCGGACCAGTGGCAGTTGTCGCGAATCCAATCATCCTTGGGAATAGTGACAGAGCTTGTGATCGGAGAGCTGGGAATGTTGAGGGTTTTCATGATGGCCTTCTAGCGCTGAATATTGTGACGCTGATCAACATAAGCCTGATACTCGCGGTCCTGCAGAAATCAGAAAGTTTTATTCACCTTCCCAAGCAGCTTCTTTGCCCAAGACGGCTGCCTCTGGAGAGAAGGACCACCAGCACTAGAGCCACCAGGAGCAGAGGAGGGACCACCAGCAACCTCTCGAGCCTTCTTGAGTTCAGCTTCCTTTTCTTCTTGAGAACGAGGCTTTTGGTGCTTACTCACACGTAGCTTCTTATCTTCATGAATGGTGATGTTGTCTTGAGGAAAACGGGTGCCAGTCGTCTCAAGCCACTTGTGATTGATGAGAGTCTGTATGTAGGGAGCATAGATGCAGGAGCGCTTTTCAATAAGAGCCGCCCACATCTCTGAGTAGATGAAGTGCATAATATCCATTGACCTGTCAGAGTCACGACGAAGATAAGTTTGATGCATGAGGTCAACCTGATAGCCATGAAACTGATCAAAGTTGCCAGCCTTGGGAGAGATGGTGTTCAAGTACACCCTGCGCATGATGTCAAAAACTGGCAGCTGATGATTCACAAACCCAACAGTTCCCCACCCTTCAATGTAGAGAGGCTCCAGGACCTCAGGATCAGCAGCTTCAGGACCATGAACACGCCAACCATTTGCCCCGCGGCCAGGCTGAAGGGGATATCCAAGAAGCTCAACAAACTCAGACCAAGTGGCGATAAGAAACACGTCCCTAGTCATCCACTTCAACACACCTTTAGTAGAGGACTGCATGTGAATAAACAATGTTGAGTAGAACTGAGCAATAGCAGTCACATCAAAGTTCTGACGGTTCTCCATGAGGGGAACCAGCCCAAACTTCTGGCAAATATCAAGAGCCTCGCCAAAGTATGCATGCTTCTCTTCCATGTGAGTCACATTGATGTACTTTTGAGGAGCAACCACGAACTTCTTCTTCGATGCATAGATTTCTTCATATATCTGTTCCTGACGACAGTTGTGAAAGAGGGTCCAAGCAAAGACGATCACGAGCCACGAGGTAGGGATTCGTACTCCTGAAAGCAGAGTAAGCTTTCTGAGACCACTTGGAAATCTTGGCTCTGGTCATGTCTGGCCCAGCAGCAGTGGCCTTCTGAGCAAGAGCAGGTCTTTTCCCTGCAGCAGCAGCACGGCGAGCAGCAGCCGCCTTCTGACGACTAGTCTGAGTGGTTGGACGCACAACCTCAACATCTTGTTCATATATCTCAGGAGGAATGTCAGAGGATGGTTGACGGGTACGCTTGCCTTGGCGAGTACCTCCTTACCCTGAGAGGAAAGCATAAGAATAGGGAGGGAAGGTGGGGTAAGTGCACAAGTTCGGAAGAGGAAACAAAAGAGATAGATTGGAAAAATACAAACAGAAAAAGTTGCAATGTCGCTGGAACTTCCGCTGAATCGCCGGAACTTCCGGTGAAAATGGTCCACCGGAAGTTCCGGTCGTGGCTCACCGGAAGTTCCGGTGAGGCCACGAACTGACAGTTCCAAACAACAGTTCACTAGATCTAGATCTAAAAGCCACAAGTGCAAAGATTTTCAAGAATGTATTGGACCAATCTACTCTAGCATGATACCCTAGGCCTACCAAGATCTTCCAACAAGTTCTAGCCAAAGAACTAGCCTAGACATGGTGTGCCCTAACTCAAGCCATGGTGAGAGCAAGATCTCCATTAATGGAGGGAGTTGAGGGCAAATACCGGAGTCCATGGCGGGAGATCAAGGTGGGGAAGGTTCCCACGGAGCAGATCTGTGGAGGAGTGGCCGGAGACGAAGGGGCCGGAGCACCTTAGCGGAGAGGTCTTGGCCGGCGGCTGCTCCAAATAGAGGATGGGTCTTGGGGGGAAAAAGGAAGAAGATCCCGTTTTCCCCCAGGGCCCACCTTATATAGGACAGGGAGCACCATCAGAAGTTCCGGTCAGGGACCGGAAGTTCCGGGTCAGGCTGAACACGTTCCAGGTCAGCAGGTGGTTCAGACGAACAACCAGCTGACCGGAAGTTCCGGCATCTGACCGGAAGTTCCGGTGACGCCAGGAAGACCTTCTCAGGTTTGGAAGATAACAAGGAAGAACTTGTGCAGGGAATAGAGAGGGCTTGAGGAAAGGAAAGGCTTAGGATAGAGAGCTCAAACTGTGAAGAACCAAAGCCAACAAAAGCCAAGAAAAACATAAAAGGTCAAAAGACAACAAAAATAAAAAACGGGTCGGTGGCCGAGGCCACCTTATATAAGAGTAAATGGCTTGACACCGCGAAGATATATCTTGGGTTCATTACCAACACTCATCATGAAGCTCAAATGGTCTCCTTTAGAGACTATAGAGTATGAAAACTTTAATGTGCGCATAATAGGGATAGCGTTTGTTCATAAGAGGAACTACACTCCCCCTAAATCCATGCCTACATCCAAACAAGATACACATTGAGACACGGGTAGGTGTGCAAGGTACTCGAGCAACATTGCTCGAATCGATGATATTTAGCTCATGCCTTAACTCCCGGAACCTTGCTTCATCAAGAGGCTTCGTGAAAAGATCCGCAAGATTTTCCTAGGTGGGAACATACTCCAAAGAAATGTCTCCTCTAGCAACATGGTCCCGAATGAAATGATGACGAATCTCAATGTGCTTGGTCCGGTTGTGTTGCACGGGATTGTGAGCAATAGCAATTGCACTCTCATTGTCACAAAGAAGAGGCACCTTGTCAAAAGATAGTCCAAGATCCTTCAAGGTTTGCTTCATCCATAGCAATTGAGCACAACAGCTTGCGGCAGAGATGTATTCAGCTTCGGCAGTGGACATAGACACACAGTTTTGCTTCTTCGAGGACCAACAAACCAAAGATCTTCCGAGAAACTGACAAGCTCCGGAGGTTGACTTTCTTCCCACTTTGTCACCAGCCCAGTCCGAGTCCGTGTAACCAATAAGATCAAAGCTGGCTCCCTTGGGGTACCACAACCCAAAGTTTGGGGTATGAACTAAATATCGGAAGATTCTCTTGACCGCCACCAAGTGACTTTCCTTTGGTGCGGCTTGAAATCTTGCACACATATCCACACTCAACATAATATCCGGTCGGGATGCACAAAGATAGAGCAAAGAACCAATCATAGATCGATAGAGTTTTTGATCCACTTCCTTACTCTTGGGATCGAGATCAAGATTAACCTTAGTTGGCATGGGAGTCTTGGCACCTTTGACTTGATCAAACTTGAACTTCTTGAGCATGTCTTGAATGTATTTGGCTTGGTTGATGAAAGTCCCTTTCCTCAATTGCTTGACTTCAAATCCAAGGAAAAACTTCAACTCCCCCATCATGGACATCTCGAAGCGGTCGGTCATGAGCTTGGCAAAATCCTCATTAAAAGTTTTGTTAATAGACCCAAATATAATGTCATCAACATAGATTTGACATACGAACAAGTGGCCTCCAACTTTCTTAGTAAAAAGAGTGGGATCAATGAGACCCACTTCGAAGCCACGGTCTAACAAGAGCTCCCTAAGGCAATCATACCACGCACGTGGGGCTTGCTTGAGGCCATAGAGTGCCTTATTGAGCTTGTAGACATGGTTCGGAAAAAGTGGATCCTCAAAACCCGGAGGTTGCTTGACGTATACCAACTCTTTCAAAGGACCATTAAGAAAAGCACTCTTAACATCCATTTGATGCAACTTAAAGTTATGATGGGTAGCGAAGGCAAGAAGCATACGAATGGATTCAAGGCGAGCAACGGGGGCGTAAGTCTCACCGTAGTCGATGCGCTCAACTTGTGAGTATCCTTGGGCAACTAACCTTGCCTTGTTGCGCACGACAATTCCATTCGCATCGCACTTGTTCTTGAAGACCCACTTGGTTCCAATGACGTTTTGACAGTCTTTGGGCCACTCAACCAATGTCCAAACATTGTTCCTTTTGAAGTTGTGAAGTTCCTCGTTCATAGCATCAAGCCAATCATCATCTTCAAGAGCTTCGAAGACTTTCTGTGGTTCCACAAGAGAGATAAACGCATGGTGAGAGCTAAAGGAAGCTAGTTGCCTCCTAGTAGTGGAACCTTTATTGAAATCTCCATAGACATTATCAAGGATATGGCCATCTCGAACAAGCTTGGAGAGACGATAGGCTTGACGGCGGGCTTGTGCTTCAACTCGAGATTCTTGAGCTACCACTTGGTCATTGCCACCAATTGAGCCGCCGCCTTGACTATAAGCACGAACACGAGGGTCATCTTCATCAATTTCCACTTCAGGGGAGTCATCACTTGGAGAGGATACTTGAGGATCATTGACTTGCTATTGATCTCGACGAGCTTGACCTTGGGGAGAGCCGTGACCTTGAGGAGGAGCCCCATCTTGGGGAGGTTGATGAAGAGCTTGTCCGTGGGAGGTGCCTTGAGGAGGAGCCCCATCGTGGGGAGGTTGATGTTGTTGATGAAGAGCTTGATCTTTGGAGCTTGGAGAGTCATGAGCATGGGAAGCTTCGAAAGAGCTTGAGGGAGCTTGTGCCAAGAAAGTAGGTCCTTGAGGGGCAAGATGATCTTGTGAAAGTGAGGGCTCCACTTGAGTAGAGCTTGGTCCTTCTCCTTCGTCCATAAGGGGATCCTCAATGGGGAGGTGGAAACCCACACCCATTCTTCTTATGGCCTTGGGAGGAATTTCATCACTTGGATCACAAACACCATCTTGCCTAACAAGAGACTCATGATTTTCATCAAACTTCACGTTGCTCGTTTCTTCAACTCTTCCATTGGCTTTGTTGTAGACTCTATAAGCATGGGACTGATTTGAGTAGCCAACGAAAATTCCTTCTTGAGCCTTGGATTCAAACTTGGACAAACGAACTCCTTTCTTGAGAATGTATCACTTGCAACTAAACACCCGAAAGTAGCTAACATTAGGCTTTTTCCCGGTGAGAAGTTCATATGGGGTCTTGTTCTTTTTCTTGCGGAGATAAAGCCGGTTGGTTGCATGGCAAGCGGTGGAGATGGCATCGGCCCAAAAGTTGTATGGAGACTTGAACTCAGCTAGCATAGACCGAGCCACATCCATCAATGTGCGATTCTTCCTTTCGGCAACTCCGTTTTGTTGAGGGGTGTAGGGAGTGGATTATTGATGCTTGATTCCTTCATCACTGAGAAACTCATCCAAGGTATAGTTTTTGAACTCGGTGCCATTGTCACTTCGAATTGAGAGAATAGTTTCATTGTGCTTCTGTTGAACCTCATTAGCAAAGTCAATGACGGTTTGTTGAGTCTCACTCTTGTACTTGAAAAAGAACACCCAAGTGTATCTTGAGAAATCATCCACAATGACCAAGCAATACTTTTTGCCTCCAAGGCTATCATGAGAGGGTGGACCAAAGAGATCCATATGCAAGAGCTCCAAACACCTCTCGGTGGTGATCTGATTGAGTGCTTTGTGAGGAGTTTCATGCATCTTCCCTTCAATACAAGCCCTGCAAACACGATCTTTGGCAAAAGAAACATCGTTAATTCCAAGGATGTGGCCCTCAGAGTGAAGTCTTTGCAAAGTTCTCATGTTAACATGGGCTAGGCGGCGATGCCACAACCAGCCCTTGTCGGCTTTAGGATAGAGACATAGAGCATGAGGAGTAGTGGTCCCTGAAAAGTCCACCACATACAAGTCATGTTCTACATATCCTACAAAAGCCACCTTGAGAGACTTGCTCCACATTAGGACCACGGTATGAGAATTAAAGAAAGAAGAAAGACCCATAAGAGCAAGAGCACGAACTGAGAGTAAGTTGTAACCATGTAAGATCCCTCCTTTGTAAAGGAAAAGGATCCCTGTGATTGCAATGCTAGTCCCTGGATCATTGCTAGCATCCACAGTTTAAGGTGAAGTACACAGATACAAAGGTCATTTATTACATCCATTCCAGAGATAACATAGTCTTTACAACTCAAAGGCCACAGGCCTAATACAAGAGTTTGAATAAGTAAATAAATATAAGTCTTCATCTTCATGTGCCACAGGCAAACATGTTGAGTGTATACTCATGACACCTAATCCTCATCAGAGTAACCTGCAACATCACAAGTTACAGCCACAGTGGGTCAATACTTTGGAATAGTATTGGCAAGTGATACCTTAGTAAAATTTAGGTGGACTGTATTACTATATGCAATTTGGCTAAGTGTAGCTTGGCTTGCTTTGCTCAAAATAGGTTTTTCCTATTAGTTGAAATCACTAAGTTTTTCTTTGTCAAAAACTTTTCCCAAGGAACCACCAATAGACATTGAGGTCCTTCACCCTTGTTCACCCACAAGTTTTTTACTTAGAAGTTGGAATGATGAGATTCTTGATAGCTTCCATGTCTTGATGCTCAAGTTGTCCATTGCCATGGACTTGGCTAAGTACTTAGATTTTTCCATCTGCAGAGGTTGTGCACTTTCCCCACCAGACTTGGTTTCACCAAGACAGGACCTTTCAGAAGCCTTTCCTTAGACCAAATGGACGCGTTCCAACCTATCATTCCCACTACCACCAACTGTCCAAATGGCTAAGTTCTAGCAACTTATGTGATCCAGGCAGAGCCCATATTGCCAAGTGGCTGCACTAGAAGCTTCTCAACACTTGGCCTTTAAAATCTCTTTGTTCCTAGGTGGCATACCACAAGTGAGATACACAAGGTAAACCATAGCCATGGGCCTTGTGTAACCACTCAACCAAAAACCACCAATCAAGTCCCTTTCCACCCAGGTGATTCATTGACTTAGTTGTTTTATTAAGTAAAACAAGTCCAAAGACTTAGAAATATTTTCATCATAGCATGTATATTTCACCAACCCTTGTTTTCTACTAGCTAGGCTAAGCATGGCATAGATAGTAACTTAACTTAGAAATTTCCTAGCAATTCTACAACTACTTAGGATTTCCCACATGGCATATAGGCAAAATAGTAACATGCAAGACTTAGCAAAATATTTCTAATGCTTAGTACAAAATATAGGTATATAAATATTCATGAAGTACCACTTGCCTTGGTAGTTGGGAGAGTAGCACTCTTCACAATCACAATCACTAGCACCAAAGTCTACAAAAGAATGGTAGCAACAAATTACATACAACATATACAAACAAACAAAAATACATATGCATGCATGCAAAATGCTAAGTGATGATTTTTAAAACTCAACCAAGCAAGTGCATAGTACTGAATCTTGAACAAGTCAAAAACTTGCCAAACCAAGTTTATTTGACACTAAAAACAATTCCTAAGCATTTCATATGCTCAAATAAGCCCTACACATGTTTCTGCAAATAAAACTATTTTAACAGAAGCAAAACTTTAAACACATTGCATAAATGGAAAGGTCTTGCTCGCCTGATTCCAACGGTATAAAATTTGCCAAAATCTAACGTGGGAATCAAAAGTTATAGCTAAATCAAATTTGGATATAAATCAGATTTCAAATTCTGTTTTTAAACCAAACCCTAGCCACGCGGCGCTATCCTATTGGCCGATACCGTTTCACTCAGGATCACCCTTCCGTGCCGTCAGATCAAGTCAGATCCAATGCGCCAGATTCAAAGAAAACATTTCGCTCAGATCTAATCTAGTCCTTACGATACAGATCTAACGGCTACCGTTGCTCTGACCATAGCCTAGCGGCGCTAGCGGCGGCGACTGGCGGCGGCGCGTCTGTCAGTGGCGGTGCTGGCGTTCTAGGTCGCCCGGGGAGGGGAGAGGGTGCTTACCAGAACCGCAGAGAGTTGGTGAAGCTCAAGGTGGCGGTGGCTTTGCAAGGAGCGTACGGTATGGGCTGCTGGAGCTCGTCGGAGTCGTGCACGGCGTCAGGTGGTTGCTGTCGAAGTCGTTGCCGAGGTTCCGCGTCGCCCTAGCATGAACCAGATGGTTTAGGAGACGTGCAAGACAGTGGCGAACAACCTCATATGCAAGGGGGGGGCAAGGGGCGCTCGGAGCTTACCGCAATTGATCGCCGGAGTTGATGGGGTCGTCTGTCTCGTGTGGTCGCCGACGTTGCCGAGGCTCTGGATGTTCCTAGCATGCACCAGAGGGGTCAGGAGGTGCGCATGGTCACGGAGATTGTACTGGCAAGTTTAGGCAGCTAGGGGCGACGGGGTCTTACCGGAATACCTCGCCGGAGTTAGCTCTGGCTGCGGTGGTGCAACGCGAATTAGGGGCAGCCTGGTGGCGAGAAGAGTGTGCAGCGTGGGGGGAAATGACCGAGGCGGGGTGGGGTTTAAATAGGCCGAAGCGCGACAAGAAACGCTCGCGGTATCAAGGCTAATTACGCCGCGCCATTACCGGCATCAACGGCAGCGGCGACGTGGTCTGCGGGCGCGATTTGGGGAAGAAGGAGTCGACGTGGAGAGGGACCGCTTGTCAGCGAATAGAACAGAGGGGGAGTGGGGTCCGGGTGTCAGCGGCTCGCTGGGTGCGTCTGCGCATGAGAGAGGGAGAAGGGGAACCCGGGTGGGCTAGCTGGGTTGGTTTCGCTGTTTGGCCAGAATAGTAGCGCCGGCCCTTTTCCTTTTCTTTATTCCTTTTCTTTTTCTAATTTGATTTTCTGGATTGATTTTCAAATGATTTTAAAAGCTTTTGAATCCAAACTTTTTCTAGGATTTTGTAGGGTGCAACATTCATATTTCTGGGCATATAAACATGTGGTCTCTCTGTTCAAGCTTGGTTCTTTTGAATAAACAAAATAAACAGTTCCATATCACTTGATTTGCAAATGTTTTGAAAATGGTTTTGAAACCATTTTTATTTTGTATAATTTTTTTCAAACTCCACACTCAATCCAATCAACAAGGAAACAAACAAACTTGGTTTTTAAAACACTTAAGCTCTCAAATGGGTATGGTCATTTGATTTAAGTTTGCTCACATAAAATGATAGCACTATGTGCTTCTGTTTTCTTGGAATTGGTTTGAAATTGATCTCAAAACTATATGCATGCATGAATGATATGCAATCTTTGAAATCATGACTTTAGGGATGTTACAAATCTAACCTCCTTAAGGTGAATCTCGCCCTCGAGATTCGGTTTGGCTAGCAAATAGGTGAGGGTGGTCTTTCCGAAGATCATCTTCTCTTTCCCATGTTGCTTCCTCTTCGGAATGATGCTTCCACTGTACTTTGCAAAACTTGATAGTCTTAGTCCTTGTGACTCTTTCTGCAGTCTCAAGAATCTTGATAGGTTTCTCTTCATAGGTGAGATCACTTCCCAATTGAACCTCCTCCAAAGGTATAGTATTCTTCAAAGAAGTTTCTTCCATTTCTGGATGACATTTCTTAAGTTGACTCACATGAAACACATTATGAATTGCTGACAAAGATTCTGGAAGTTCAATTTCATAGGCAACTTCTCCTTTGCGACTCAGAATCTTGAATGTCCCAACATATCTTGGTGCCAATTTTCCTTTGACACCGAATCTTTTCACTCCACGAAGTGGTGATACTCTAAGATAGGCTCTATCGCCAACTTCATAGGTGACTTATCTACGCTTAGGATCTGCATAGCTTTTCTGTCGGGACTGTGCTATCTTCAACCTATCTTTAACCAACTTGACCTTATCTTCGGCTTCTTTGATAAGATCTGGCCCGAATAAACTTCTTTCTCCCACACCATTCCATAGCAATGGGGTGGTACACTTTCTTCCGTAGAGAAACTCAAATGGTGCCATCTCAATACTGGCTTGATAGCTGTTGTTATAAGAAAATTATGCGTAAGGCAGACTTTCATCCCAACTGGCTACATAGTCTAGGGCACATGCCCTCAACATGTCTTCGAGAATCTGATTAGTCCTTTCTGTTTGTCCATCAGTTTGAGGGTGAAAAGAAGTACTGAATTCCAACCTCGTTCCCAATGACTCATGTAACTGTCTCCAAAAATGGGAAGTGAATTGAGTTCCCCTATCAGACACAATACTCTTGGGCACTCCATGTAGACACACAATTCTACTCATGTAGATTCTGGCTAACTTAGCACTTGTGTAGGTTGTCTTCACGGGTATGAAATGAGCCACTTTAGTTAGGCGATCTACTACAACCCAAATAGAGTCGTAACCTGACCTGGTCCTTGGTAATCCGGTAATGAAATCCATACCAATCTTGTCCCACTTCCAATCAGGAATAGGTAGTGGTTGAAGCAAACCGGCTGGTTTCTGATGTTCCGCTTTTACTCTACTACACACATCACACAAAGCAATGTGTTCGGCGATGTCCTTCTTGAGATTATTCCACCAAAATCTTTCTTTCATGTCCATGTACATTTTGGTGTTACCCGGATGAATGGAATACGGAGAGTTGTGTGCTTCTTGCAAAATCAGTTTCCGCAACTACGGGTCTTGTGGAACACAAATACGTTTCCCATGCCATAAAGTACCCTGTTCGTCCTCATGGAATTATTTGGCTTTTCCTTTGCCAATCTTTTCCTTAATCTCTTCAATTTCCTTATCAGTCTTCTGGGCTTCTTTGATCTTGTCCAACAAAGTGGGTTGAACATCCAAAGACATGAGATGTCCTTCAGGCACAATTTCCAATCTGAGTTTTCTAAATTGGGTACACAGATCATCTGGCAATTCTCCCTTGGTAAGGCCATTCACAAAAACCTTACGACTTAGAGCATCTGCTACAACATTTGCTTTACCGGGATGGTATTGCAAACTTAAGTCATAGTCTTTGATAAGTTCTAGCCATCTTCTTTGTCTCATATTAATTTCCTTCTAGGTGAAGATATACTTCAAACTTTTGTGATCTATGAACACTTCACAACGCTTTCCCAAAAGATAGTGTCTCCATGTTTTGAGTGCATGGACAACAGAGGCTAACTCTAAATCATGAGTAGGATAGTTTACTTCATGAGTTTTGAGCTGTCTCGAGGCATAAGCCACTACTTTACCGTCTTGCATGAGTACTACACCCAAACCTTGATGAGACGCATCACAATATACTTGGAAATCTTTTTCCAAATCTGGCAGACACAAGATTGGTGCTGTCACAAGTCTCTTCTTCAATTCCTGAAAGCTGAGTTCATAACCTTCAGACCAAGCAAACTTCTTGTCTTTCTTTAGCAATTCTGTCATAGGCTTAGATACCTTTGAGAAATTTTCAATGAACCTTCTGTAGTAACCTGCTAAGCCAAGGAAATTACGAACTTCTTTCACGGACTTGGGAGATTCCCATTCAGTCACAGCTGAAACTTTAGCAGGATCAACTGCTACACCATCCTTTGTCATAACATGTCCAAGAAATCCGACTTTATCCAACCAGAACTCACACTTGCTGAATTTGGCATAAAGTTTATGCTCTCTCAACTTCTCAAGTATCAAACGCAAGTGTCCTTCATGCTCTTCTTTGCTCTTGGAGTAGACTAAGATGTCATCGATGAAAACGACAACAAACTTGTCAAGGAATTCCATGAACACCTTGTTCATCATATTCATGAAGTATGCTGGAGCATTGGTCAAACCAAAAGGCATTACGGTATACTCATACAATCCATACCTTGTGGTGAACGCTATTTTAGGTATGTCTTGTTCCCTTATCTTGAGTTGAAAATAGCCTGACCGGAGATCAATCTTTGAGAACACACAGGCTCCTTCTAGCTGATCAAACAAGTCATTGGTTCTAGGCAAAGGGTATTTGTTCTTGATAGTTACCTCGTTGAGTGAACGGTAATCTATGCATAACCTTTGACTTCTATCTTTCTTCTCCACGAACAAAACTTGGGCTCCCCAAGATGAAGAACTTGGTTGAATAAATCCTTTCTGTAGCTGTTCTCCAAGTTGTTCTTGAGTTCTTTCAGTTCATCAACTGACATTTTATAAGGTCTCTTTGCTATTGGTCCAGACCCTGGTACCAAATCTATAAGAAACTCCACATCTCTATCTGGTGGCATTCCCGACAATTCTTCCGGAAACACATCTGGATACTCACTCACAATTGGCACACTGTCCATGCTAACCCCTTAAGAGAATTCAGCATACTCTTTTTTGCTTCAAAGTTGGTCTTGAATCTGATCCTTTTATTTTCTGGAGTTGTGAGTGAGACAGTATGGTTGGCATAATCTATCACTCCTTTGTACTTAGTCATCCAGTCCATTCTCAGAATGACATCCAATCCTTGGGAGTTTAGAACTATCAAGTTAACAGGAAACTTATACTTCCCAAATTCTATGACTAGATCATGACATCCTGAATTTACTATCATTTCTCCACCAGGAGAACTTACTTTTATAGGACACCCAATAGTTTCTACCGGTAGTTCATTTATTTCAACAAATGCTCTTGATATGAATGAATGAGATGCACCAGTATCAAAGAGTACAAATGCTGGAATAGAATTGAGTCTGAACTTACCAGCAACAACATCAGGCTCCTCATAGACCTCCTCCACATTGATGTGGTTTACCTGTCCCTTCTGAAAAGGGTTGGGCTTGTTAGGTCCTTCAACTTTCTTTTCGGGGCAGTCATTTGCATAATGCCCCATCTTCTTGCATTTGAAGCATTCAACCTGACTTATGTCTCTCTTAACAGGCTGGCTTCCACCTCCACTTCCATTACCACTGTGGTGGTTCTTATGTCCACTCTTGTGGTTCTTGTACTTGTCATTGTCATGACTACAGTGATGCTTGTTGTCATGATGGTTGTGGTTGTGGTGCTTGTTGAATTTCCCATGCTTGTGGGATCCCGAGCTTCCGCTGTCATCATAATGAGATCGTTTGTGAGACGATCCCGAGCTGTGCTTGTCGGAGTGCTTTCTCTTTCTAATCTCAACTTGCTTCATTTTGTTCTCCAAAATAGCAGCCTTGTCACAGAGCGACTGATAAGTGGGAACATATGCCACAGCCAATTGCATATTCAGCTCATCATTCAAGCACTCAAGAAATTTTTCCTTTCTCTTGGCATCGGTGTCAACTTCATCCGGTGCATAACGCGCCAGATTGTTGAACTCTTCAATATATTCAGCCACGCTGCGGTGGCGCTGCTTCAGATTGTGGAACTCTTTCTTTTTCAGACTCATCACTCTAGATGAGATATGAGCAGTGCGAAAGCCATCCTCAAAGATAGCCCATGTCACTTCATCTATGGGAGTGGTAATCTGGAAGTTGTCCCACCAAGTGGCGGCTGGTCCTTCCAGCAAATGTGCTGCAAATCTGACCTTTTCAGCATCCGTACAGCCCACGGTTACTAAGTCCTTGTTTACTGAGTGTAGCCAATCATTGGCCACCATGGGATCAGTTGTTCCTGAGAACTTTGCTGGCCTCAATCTCAAGAATCTGGTAAGCATATCAAAGCCCAGAGGGTTGTTGTTGTTGTTATTGTTGCTATTGTTATTGTTGTTGTTGTTATTGTTTTGGTTCTGGATGAACGTCGTCATCATCTGCATTAGCTGGGTTTGAGCGGTCATCATTTGTTGCATTTCTGGAGTGATGTTGTTGTTGTTGTTGTTGGGGTTGGGGTTTGCACGACGGGGAGGCATCTGTGGTTTGTTCAAATAGAGATAAGAATGAGATACCCATAGATGCTTTCATGCACATTACATCACATAAGCAAACACAAGAATGCAACACAAAGATAAAAGTTCAACAACAAGATAACAAGTTCACAACATAAAACACACAAGTAGCAAGCCATCCACATGTCGGATGGTCAAATAACAAGTTCTCAAACGACAAGTATGATAATAAAAGATAAACGAGTAGTCAATCTACTCATCAGCATCAATCTCCTCCTCGACAAAGGTAAGACCTACGTTCTCCATCGCGGTCTTGTTTTCCTCGATGCTAGTGGTCAAGGTCTCTATCTTGGCCTTGAGAGCCCTCTTCTGGGAGCGAAGCCTCTCTATCACCGTCTGCTGCTGCTCGAGCTCAAGTCCTTGGACTGCAGTTCTTCAGTCATGTCCCGGATCTTCTTGTTCCTATCCTGGACACGCTTCTCCTGACTCTTGAACTTCCTGTCCTAGGTCTCGAACTTCGCCTCCATTTCCTTGACTATCTCGTCTTGCTGCGCGAAGAGCTTGTCCTTCTCGCGAAGCTGCACCTGGAGCTCATCATTGCTGAGCATGACATTGGTCCTGTCTGTGTCCACGTGTCTAATGAGAGACTCTAAGTCTTGGAGGTACAGGCGTATCGGCTCTGCTGCGTCCCTCGAATCATCCTCGAAGTCGATGGACTCTCCATCCTCATCACGTCTTCCGAAGACGTGGAAGTGGGTACCTCTAACCTGTCGGGAGTGTCGTCCTAGCAGACGTCCTATCAGGTCCTGCATCACTACCTCAAGGCCTCTCTCCCTGTCATCGTGCATGAGCTTGAAGACAATGGCCTCCGTGGTAGGCTCCATCTGGCGTCCGGTCTGGTTGACCTTGAAGCCCCAGAGGTCCTTCCTCTCAAACTTGGTGAGGGGATGCACCATGATGGTGGGAAGAGGGAGATTGAGCAAAGTAGTAAGCTCAACGATACGAGGACCAAAGCGGGTAACCTGGAACTCTTCAACAGTGCTGATGGTAACAGGCATCTATTTATAATATAGAAAAGTTAGAACAACACAAATCATGATAAAACAAAAGACAAAACAACACATACATATCCTTGGGAAGCAAAACACACAAGTCATGCATACATGAAACCATTACAACATCCAAGGTTCAATCTTATTTTAAAGCAACATTTTGGAAAATAAGGTGATAGGTGGTCGTCCAACTAACGAAGTACGTTTACAATCCTATCTCACTGGATCTGTTGGCTAACACAATGTTTCTAGAAGCAATCAGCCTATCTTGCTCACATGATTCCATCACTAAGTCTATAATGTCTCCTCTTAAGGTTTGGTTGGTAGCTTCCAACTCTTGGGTATGTTCCTTCTCTTTCCTTAGATCATTTTGGAGGTTGAGCATTCTGCACTTGACTCTATCACCAAGTTCTTTGATGGTCTTCCAAGATGCATCCTTTGCTGATTCAAAGAATGTAGGGTGCACCACTGAATTGGTGAACATGCAGAATCCTTTTTCCTGATGGTTGTCTTCCTTGTTTTTATACAAGTGAAGTTGTACCCACCAGTATTCCTCTCCTTCATCCATCACAGGAAAGCCCTTGTACACAGCTGCACCTTGTATGTCTAATGCAACCATGAGGTCCTTGAGAGCCTTGGGGAATTCTGTCTCACACTCCAAAGTCATTGTCATGAGTGGTCCTGTCCTCACAGCTTCGTTGATGGAGTTCATCTACAAATAGAGATGAGAGAGAAGATTAGAAAAGTTTTACGAGAAGAATAGACAAGTGTAGAAGTGGCTAAATTTTTTTCCTTAGTGGTTTCCAATCCTAGGGTCATAATCCTACAAGCAACACAGTGCTCTGATACCATCTGTAAGATCCCTCCTTTGTAAAGGAAAAGGATCCCTGTGATTGCAATGCTAGTCCCTGGATCATTGCTAGCATCCACAGTTTAAGATGAAGTACACAGATACAAAGGTCATTTATTACATCCATTCCGGAGATAACATAGTCTTTACAACTCAAAGGCCACAGGCCTAATACAAGAGTTTGAATAAGTAAATAAATATAAGTCTTCATCTTCATGTGCCACAGGCAAACATGTTGAGTGTAAACTCATGACACCTAATCCTCATCAGAGTAACCTGCAACATCACAAGTTACAGCCACAGTGGGTCAATACTTTGGAATAGTATTGGCAAGTGATACCTTAGTAAAATTTAGGTGGACTATATTACTATATGCAATTTGGCTAAGTGTAGCTTGGCTTGCTTTGCTCAAAATAGGTTTTTCCTATTAGTTGAAATCACTAAGTTTTTCTTTGTCAAAAACTTTTCCCAAGGAACCACCAATAGACATTGAGGTCCTTCACCCTTGTTCACCCACAAGTTTTTTACTTAGAAGTTGGAATGATGAGATTCTTGATAGCTTCCATGTCTTGATGCTCAAGTTGTCCATTGCCATGGACTTGGCTAAGTACTTAGATTTTTCCATCTGCAGAGGTTGTGCACTTTCCCCACCAGACTTGGTTTCACCAAGACAGGACCTTTCAGAAGCCTTTCCTTAGACCAAATGGACGCGTTCCAACCTATCATTCCCACTACCACCAACTGTCCAAATGGCTAAGTTCTAGCAACTTATGTGATCCAGGCAGAGCCCATATTGCCAAGTGGCTGCACTAGAAGCTTCTCAACACTTGGCCTTTAAAATCTCTTTGTTCCTGGGTGGCATACCACAAGTGAGATACACAAGGTAAACCATAGCCATGGGCCTTGTGTAACCACTCAACCAAAAACCACCAATCAAGTCCCTTTCCACCCAGGTGATCCATTGACTTAGTTGTTTTATTAAGTAAAACAAGTCCAAAGACTTAGAAATATTTTCATCATAGCATGTATATTTCACCAACCCTTGTTTGCTACTAGCTAGGCTAAGCATGGCATAGATAGTAACTTAACTTAGAAATTTCCTAGCAATTCTACAACTACTTAGGATTTCCCACATGGCATATAGGCAAAATAGTAACATGCAAGACTTAGCAAAATATTTCTAATGCTTAGTACAAAATATAGGTATATAAATATTCATGAAGTACCACTTGCCTTGGTAGTTGGGAGAGTAGCACTCTTCACAATCACAATCACTAGCACCAAAGTCTACACAAAGAATGGTAGCAACAAATTACATACAACATATACAAACAAACAAAAATACATACGCATGCATGCAAAATGCTAAGTGATGATTTTTAAAACTCAACCAAGCAAGTGCATAGTACTGAATCTTGAACAAGTCAAAAACTTGCCAAACCAAGTTTATTTGACACTAAAAACAATTCCTAAGCATTTCATATGCTCAAATAAGCCCTACACATGTTTCTGCAAATAAAACTATTTTAACAGAAGCAAAACTTTAAACACATTGCATAAATGGAAAGGGTTTGCTCTCCTGATTCCAATGGTATAAAATTTGCCAAAATCTAACGTGGGAATCAAAAGTTATAGCTAAATCAAATTTGGATATAAATCAGATTTCAAATTCTGTTTTTAAACCAAACCCTAGCCACACGGCGCTATCCTATTGGCCAATACCGTTTCACTCAGGATCACCCTTCCACGCCGTCAGATCAAGTCAGATCCAACGCGCCAGATTCAAAGAAAACGTTTCGCTCAGATCTAATCTAGTCCTTACGATACAGATCTAACGGCTACCGTTGCTCTGACCATAGCCTAGCGGCGCTAGCGGCGGCGACTGTCGGCGGAGCGTCTGTCAGTGGCGGCGCTGGTGTTCTAGGTCGCCCGGGGAGGGGAGAGGGTGCTTACCAGAACCGCAGAGAGTTGGTGAAGCTCAAGGTGGCGGTGGCTTTGCAAGGGGCGCACGGTATGGGCTGCTGGAGCTCGTCGGAGTCGTGCACCGTGTCAGGTGGTTGCTATCGAAGTCGTTGCCGAGGTTCTGTGTCGCCCTAGCACGAACCAGATGGTTTAGGAGACGCGCAAGACAGTGGCGAACAACCTTGTATGCAAGAGGGGCAAGGGGCGCTCGGAGCTTACCGCAATTGATCGCCGGAGTTGATGGGGTCGTCTGTCTCGTGTGGTCGCCGATGTTGCCGAGGCTCTGGATGTTCCTAGCATGCACCAGAGGGGTCAGGAGGTGCGCATGGTCGCGGAGATTGTACTGGCAAGTTTAGGCAGCAAGGGGCGACGGGGTCTTACCGGAATACCTCGCCGGAGTTAGCTCTGGCTGCGGCGGTGCAACGCGAATTAGGGGCAGCCTGGTGGCGAGAAGAGTGTGCAGCGTGGGGGGAAATGACCGCGGCGGGGTGGGGTTTAAATAGGCCGAAGCGCGACAGGAAACGCTCGCGGTACCAATGCTAATTACGCCGTGCCATTACCGGCATCAACGACAGCGGCGACGTGGTCTGCGGGCGCGATTTGGGGAAGAAGGAGTCGACGTGGAGAGGGCCCGCTTGTCAGCGAATGGAACAGAGGGGGAGTGGGGTCCGGGTGTCAGCGGCTCGCTGGGTGCGTCTCCGCGTGAGAGAGGGAGAAGGGGAACCCGGGTGGGCTAGCTGGGCTGGTTTCGCTGTTGGGCCAGAATAGTAGCGCCGGCCCTTTTCCTTTTCTTTATTCCTTTTCTTTTTCTAATTTGATTTTCTGGATTGATTTTCAAATGATTTCAAAATCTTTTGAATCCAAATGTTTTCCAGGATTTTGTAGGGTGCAACATTCATATTTCTGGGCATAGAAACATGTGGTCTCTCTGTTCAAGCTTGGTTCTTTTGAACAAACAAAATAAACAGTGCCATAGCACTTGATTTGCAAATGTTTTCAAAATGGTTTTGAAACCATTTTTATTTTGTATAATTTTGTTCAAACTCCACACTCAATCCAATCAACAAGGAAACAAACAAACTTGGTTTTTAAAACACTTAAGCTCTCAAATGGGGATGGTCATTTGATTTAAGTTTGCTCACATAAAATGATAGCACTATGTGCTTCTGTTTTCTTGGAATTGGTTTGAAATTGATCTCAAAACTATATGCATGCATGAATGATATGCAATATTTGAAATCATGATTTTAGGGATGTTACAAACCAAGAGTTTTGACAAGCATGACGTCAACCAAGGATACATCCGGGGTTACCACCACTTTGCCAAAACCCAAAACCTGAGAGCTTGTTTTGTCACTGTAGGAGACCATGGTGTTGGCAATATTGGGCCTCAATTCGCTCATGATAGACTTTCTTCCGGTCATATGACTCGTGGCACCACTATCAAGCACCCATTTTGATCCACCGGAAGCATAGTCCTACAAGAATCAAGCCTTGGTTTTAGGTACCCATTTTACAATGGGTCCCCTTTTGTTAGTGACAAGAGCCTTTGGCACCCAAATGGCCCAATGATAATCATGTGTGTAAGACGTTCCCACGTATCTAGCATATACATGACCATCATAAGATTTGCAAAGAATATAAGAGGGATTGTTCTTTCCGGCAAAGTTGTCACTTTGCAAGAGGGTTAGGCCACTCCCCTTGATCCATGCCCTTGTTCTTTTTCTTCTTCTTGTTCTTCTTCTTATTCTTCTTCTTCTTAGTATTGGCAAGTTGATCCTTCAACACCTTGACTTCCTCTATGAGATGCTCATGCTTGCAACAAGGATTAGGAGTGCTAGACAAGTCTATAATTTGCACAGCGGAAGACTTAGAGAGATCACAAGTTAATTTAGTTTGAAGCTGTTCATGGGCTTCAAAAAGATTTGAGAATTTACTCTCCAAGGCTTTGTGTTCCTCTTTGAGTTTCTCAAGATCCTTTTGAGTCCTATCATGACCACCCACAAACTCAGCATTTTCTTTCTTGAGAACCTTAATCAAAGCAAGAGCATGGTCACGTTCTTTAATTATAGAGCACAAAGTGTTGTTATGATCATCTACAAGCTTAGACACATTTTCTTCAAGATTAATTCTCATATTTTGTTCATCCTCAAGACTTTGAGTGAGAGAGGCAATTTCATCGGCGGCATCTCTTTCATTTTTACTTAGCAAGTCAAGAAGTTCTTCCTTTTCATCTAAGGCATCTCTAGCATTGTCAAGTTGTGCAAGTAAGGACTCAAAGCAGTTTTTAGTTTCTTCATCTAAGGTAGCAACAAATTCACACATGTCAATCATCTCTTTCTTCACCTCTAGACCAACAAGATCAAGAGAGGAAGGCTCACTAGAGATAGGTTGAGGAGTGGGTTTTGGTGTTACCTCGGTGGCCTTGGCCATGAAGCACTTTTGGTTGGAGAAGATGGCATTTTCATTTGGCGAGTCGAAGAGGGATAGACGTGGAGTTGAGGTAGTGGCAATAGCAGCAACTCCCACAATCTCTCCACCATGAACTTCATCATCATCTTCATCCGTGCCCAAAAGGTATTCTTCATGGACCACAATTGCTCGTTCCTTGTTAGTGGCGTTCTTGACGGCATAGTTCTTGTTCAAGGGATGAGGAGGTCTTGACTTGATCTTGCGGATGAGACGACCACCATTGTCTTCATGGTTCTCAAAGGGACACTTGGCCACGAAGTGACTCTTGTCGTTGCAATTGTAGCACGACCTTGCCTTGGGAGACTTGTTGGGTGAGTTGAATCTTGAGTTGTCCCTTGATCTTGACTTGAATCCGGACTTGTTCCAAAAGGCCCTTGAAGCGAGAGCAAGATGTTCGTTGAAGGCACATTTGAGATCCTCTTGAGACCACTCACTTGATGTATCATCAACTTCAATAGCCTTGGCCTTCAAAGCAAGATTCACTTTGGTTGACCCAATGGTCCTAGCTCGAGCAGACTACGCATTCTTCTTGGCAATAGTCATGGCAATTACTTCACTCAAGACTTCTTGGGAGGTCATTAGGTGAAATTTGGTTCTTCCCTTGATAGAGTTGAGCTTTTGTTCTTCAAACGGAAGGAGAGCTTGGATGAACTTCCTCTTCATAAACTTGTCATCAACATAGTGGGCCCCAAGGTCCCTCATAGTGGAACAAAGGACCTTAAGGCGCCTATACATGTCTTCGGGGGTCTCATCATCTTGCATTGCGAAACCATCGCACTCGTTGTTGATTTCATCAAACTTGGAGCTTTGGATGCTTGCATTCCCAACAAAGAGCTCGGTGAGTTGATCCCAAGCTCCCTTGGCGGTGTCGAATTGGCGAATGTGAGCAAAATCCTTTGGAGTCAAGGCCTTTTGAATCATTCCCAAAGCTGTGGCATTGAGTTGCTTGTCCACCACTTCACCTCGTGTCAACTTCTTTGGGTCATATGGAGAGAATCCATCCTCCACAATCCTCATTAACTCAACAAAAGAGCTGGAAATATGTGAGCACATTAGATATTGCCAATTGGCGAAATTAGAAGTATCTAGCATGGGTGGTGCTCCTTGAGGTATAATGTGTGGCATGGGAATGGGTGGATACGGAGTGTACTTTGGCGGTGGGGGTACCGCCGAGTAGTCCTTTCCTCCATTTTCCTCTTTGGAAGTTGGGTTCTCGGGCTCCTCGATGTTCTCACTTGGAACCTTGGTAGAGGTTTCAGCAACAAAACCAAGTCCCAAGTGAGTGGTGGCGGCCGCGGGAGTTACCCCGAGGGCGGACACCGTAATGGTGGGAGGAACCTCGGTGGGTTGGGGTGTGTCAAGAGAAACCATGGGGTTTGGCTTGAGAGACTGCAAGATAGTCATCATTTCCTCGAACTTGGACATCATAGACGACTCCAATTGCTTGAGGTCATCCATAGTGGCCAAGTTCTTGGATTTTCGGGTTTCACTACCCCCTTCGTCGGCCATAGTCTCTTAGGCGGTAAAGCCCGAAATAAGAGCCTTGGCTCTGATACTAATTGAAAGTACCGACTTGATACGACTAGAGGGGGGGTGAATAGGCGTCTACCCAATTTTAATTTGTTTCTCACTTTTAGGCTAAACGAGAAGGAAAGTTATCTAGAGATGCAACTAAGTGAACAACCTAAAGCAAGAAAACAAACACCAACCACAAAAACAGTAAATAGCAAGGAGTAAAGGAAGGGAACGAAGTAACCGGAGAGGGGACACGGATATGTAATTCCTGTAGTTCACTCCCAAGGAGATACGTCTATGTTGGAGAGGTGTCGGGGCCACATAAGGTCACCCGAGCGCCACAAAGGCCTCACCTTTTTCTCCGGTGAGCTCCCCCACAAAGGAGGCCTCACAATCCACTAACCGGTGACCTTGAAGGCGCCAACCGAAACCTTTACACCAAGGTTGAGGGGGAGGCTCCACAACTCAATTGGAGGCCCTCAACGACACCTCGAAGCTTTACAAAGCAATCCTTAGCTCCGAGGATGACCTACACCGTCTAGGGTTCCAAGAAACCCAAGAGCAACAAGATCCACAAAGGATGGGTGGGGGAAATCAAATCTTCTTTGGTGGAAGTGTAGATCTAGGTCACCTCCCTCACCTCTCAAAAGATCAGGTCATTTGAGTGGCTAGAGAGAGAGATCTAGTGAGGTGAAGCTCAAGCATTAATGGAGGAGAGAGAAAAATTCGAGAGAGAAAGGGAGGAAGAAGAGGGGTGCCTTAAATAGGCCCCCTCGCGCTGAACCGTTACAGCCCCCGCGACCTCACCGGAAGTTCCGGTGAGAGGCCGGAAGTTCCGCCCAGCCTGGCTCCAACGGTCATCAGACCGTTGACGCCCGCTCCAGAAGCGCAATCGGAAGTTCCGGTCAAAACAGACCGGAAGTTCCGGTGAACTTCCGACGCAAGTTCCGACCAAGTTCCGGCAAATAGAACACTTCAAAACAGAAGGTTACTGAGCCTTCAGCGGAACTTGGAGCGGAACTAGGGGCGGAATTTCTGGGTCGCGAACCGAATCTGGCCAGAAGTTCCGGCGGCTGGGCGGAAGTTCCGCTCAGGACCTTTTGGCAGGACAAGTTCCGATGCAAGTTCCGGCCCAAGTTCCGGCAAATAGAACACTTCATACAGAAGGTTACTGATCCACCAATGGAACTTGGGGCGTAACTAGCGTCGGAACAAAGCTTAGAACAGCCCGCAGAAAAAGCCTGAGCAGAACTTCCGGTGCCAGGCCGGAAGTTCCGGTGAGACACAGAAGGCTCCAACAGACCAGGAACTCACTCTATCACGGAATAGTAGGATGGCTATGGCAGTGCATATAGGTTTGTGCAAGAACAAGTGATTTCCCATAGCCTTCCAAGATGGACCCCCTCTTAATAGTACGGTGACCTAAAAACAACAACCGGAGAGAAACTAGGAGAAAACTAAAAGGCCACCGTCTTCATGAGATCCCAAGAGAGAATCCACCACAATTGAAGGAGACATCAACAACGTTTCCCCTGAAACTCAAGCGCACAATTAAAACATAATTGGGATTATCATTAACACCAAAAACAGCATGGGAAGATATAGTCCTTTCACTCACGAAGCACGTGAGCAATACAAAAAAGCAGGAGTAGGAGCTTTACCTCCTCACGAGGGCCCCGAACCTGGGTAAAAAAACCTGTGTCACATCTCTGTCGTGTGCTTTCTCCGCCGTCGTCACCATCACCGAGACTTCTTGGAACTTCTTGTTCAGCCCCCTCCCAAACCAAGGGATCGTTGGACCCTAATTTTCTTCGCGGGACAAATCTTCAACACTTGGGCACATGCCTCACGTATATTTTCCTCCTCCTTTTCTCGCTACGTTTAGGCCAACAATTACAATGCAAACAAAAAGTATTAACTTATACATCATGAACTCAAATCGTGGGATCACATGAAATACCACAAGACTTGTTGAAACATGCCATATTCGGTAGATCCCTATATATATACAAAAGGACACCTCTCCGCAATAAAAATTTACCAATTTATTAACTAGTAAACATGAGATGCAGTAAATGTGTGGTGGAGTTGGTGTCGTGGTATTGCCGACGAATACGCCATGGAGGGGTCATCACAGTGCGTGTTTAGAGACGTGGGGGAAGGCGGACGGTTGACGGGTACGAGGTAACACAGCTTACCCAGGTTCAGATCCCACAACGGTGGCGGAATCCTACTCCTGCTATAAATCACTATAATAGCAATACGCCGAGTTATAGAGATAGGTTCGTCGTGCGAGGTGTGACTAGAAAGTCTAAATTATCGTGTCCTAAAGGCTCCCATAGGCCCGACTTATATAGTCGCCAGGTCCTAGGGTTACAGGTAAAAGTCCTAGCCGGACAGGTTACAGAGTCCTACACTGTCTATTATTAGTCTAGCGTGTCTTGTACTCTAAGGCTCCGGGTACGCTAGTGACTCGACCATAGCCTTCCTTTATCTGGCATGGGCCTCCCTTATGGATCCATATAACTGGGCCGCCCAGCAGGCCATGGGCCATGCTACCAACTGTGGGCCACCCGGGTTATCCGGATAGGAGACATGCTATGAGGATACCCTTATAGCATATCCCCAACAGTAGCCCCCGGATAACTCCGAGATCTTGCGCCGTCTTGCCTCTTCACGTTGAATGCTCCGTCTAGATGCATGTCGGCAAATCGTCAAGCAATATCTTGTAGTCCTCCCAAAGAACTCTGCAAGGTTTTCTCTGTCTTCAATTTGTAAGTCGGAGAAATGCTGAATCTTTCATCGTACCCTTCCGTAGCCGGACTGGATCCGTCCATGCCAGAATCTTCTGATGTGATGGTTCATCTGCCTATGACAGCTAGGGTGATGCAGACATAGGTCAGCGACGCCTCGTAACTCACACATGCAGATAACATAATCATGTCTGATTTCCCCGCGCAGGCGATACGAACCGTTGGCGGCGACGTTTGGGACGTGGCGAAATTTCCGCGCACGTCCGCACACACGTCGTCTACGCGGCAACCGTCCGATCAAGCTGCACGAATCTCTATGTTGGGTATCATAAATAGTAACTGCGGTGGAAATTTACTTTTTTACCTCATTCTCCCTGCATCTTCTTCTTTCTGAGGCAAGCGTTTCCTCGAGCTCGCCGCGCCTCGCACGAAAAATCCTAACTTCCAATCTCGCCAGTCACTTCCACAAACTTGCAATGGCCAGCAGCAGCTCTTCTCCTTCGATGGCGGCGTCTGGCGAAGCCGCGGCGAAGCCGGCGAGCTCCGTCGTCGTGCCCCCAGAGGGCCTGGTCATCCCCATCTCTGCGATGGTCGAGACCACCGGCGGCGACCATAATCCAGCGGCGCTAGAGCTGCTGGAAGAGGAAAATGACTCCCACAAAGGCGACTGGCGTGTTTCGGACATCACGGACCGTGACATCAAGGAGTTGATCGTCGAGGGCTACCTCCCCGCGACGGAGGGGCTCGCCTGGCGGGCGGCGCCGGCCGGCGAGGTCACACCTGCTCCCCAAGCCGGAGAAAAGATGTACCACAAGGCACAGATGGTACGCGACGTCTCCCTGCCCATCTCTAACTTCTTCGTTGCCGTCTTGAACCATTACCGAGTCCAGCCACAAAATCTCTCTCCCAATAGTATCCTAGCGCTTAGCAACTACGCGGCGCTTTGCGAGGGTTACTTAGGGATTAGGCCTAGGCTAGATCTCTTTATCTATTTCTTCACCGTCAAGCGCGAAACCGGGGCCAGAAAGCATGAACTTAGAAATTGTGGCACCATTAGCTTCAAGATCCGACCTGGCCGGCGTTTCCCCGACATCGTCGGCCACGAGTCCTGCAAGAACTGGCAGCGTACTTACTTCTACGGCCCAGATATCCCTCTAGTCGGCCGAGAAGTAACGTATCCGGACTTCGTTGACGGAGCCGCCGCCGAAACTTCAACATGGAGATCCCAGGCCTCCCTTCCATCCGATATCGACGCTTCCCGCGCTATAAGGCGGATAGAGTGGTTCATAGAGACGGGTTTGACCAGCTTGGACCTAGCCATGTGCTGGTTCATCAGGCGAATCCAGCCTTTGCAGCACCTCTCGAAGCTGATGCACGAGTATACCAATGACAGAAGGGATAGCCTCCGCATCTCTGTGGACAACTTCTCGAGCGACTCCGTCAAGCTTCACCTCAAGGACATCGTCAAGGTGAAGAACAAGAAGCGTGGCTTCGCCATCACCTGCGACATGTTCGTAGAGAGCAAGTGACCAAAGGTAACTGCTTATTTTCCGTGTATGACATATACTCCAGTTCTTCCATCTAGCAATTGTCATCCCACCTAACACGATGGTTCTTCACTTAACAGCTTAGCGACATAGATGAGGACAGCATGGCTCCTCAAATCTATGATCCAAAGATGAAGGAAGTCACCGTCGTGTCCGACGATGATGCTTCGTTGGCACGAAAGCGGAAGAGCTCCACCTCTGACGCTGCCGACGGAGGCAAGAAGAAGAAGACGGAGGGTGGAGCCTCCAAGAAGACTACCGCCACCCTGGAGGCGGAGAAAAGAAAGGTTACCGGGATCCCCTTTGCCAAAGCACCCCCACTTGTGTAAGCTTCTTTCTCTCTGACATTGTCCATTTGTCTGTCTTATTCCCGTACTTATGCATTCTGCACGTTTCAGGAAGAAATCCACGACCAGCTTGAAGAAGACCTCCAAAACATCGGGGGCTTCTAGAACCATTAAGGATATGCTGCATCACGACGCATCTCCCGCCATCGCCCCTGTCACTCCCATCGTCAAGCCCTCGTTCGCCCCGACAAGCTCTCAAACCAAGGAAGCAGCTGGCCCTTCCGCCATGGAAGTGGACTCAGGCGCCTCTACCGAGCTTGCTGTTGTCGGCGAGCAGGCAACGCAGGAGAGTGCCGCACACCAAATGGCTGAAGCTCCGGCTAAGGATGCCATCAGTTGCGGTAAGGCGGTGGTGGAAGCTGGTACTTCTGCCGAAGGCGGCGCCCCCGCACCCAAGAAAGCTGGTACTTACACCGGGTAGCACTGCTCTGGTTCCTGGTGCAGCGCCGACATCTCCGACGTGCGGTCTAGAGGAGCTTCTCCAGCAAGCAGAGATCTTGCAAGGAAACAGTGTATCCTTCAGCAAGCTGCTGGCTGAGAGTTCTACCAACCTCAAGATCATTGCACTTGTAAGTTATTTTTGCCTTTTTGCATTTCATATGAATATACCACTGTAGCCCCCGAGGATTTAGATGGAAAACCATAGGTCTTTGCGTCTAAATGCTCTAAGAGTGACTAAGGTAGAAAACTTCTCACTGTAGCCCCAAGCATGTAGTTTGAATGAATTATTCCAACTAGATGCTTTAAGAGTAGCATACACAGTGTTTATAAATTTCGATACTGTAGCCCCCAAGCTTCTAGTTGTAACTGAATGAGTTCCAACTAGATGCTTAAAGAGAAACTAAGCATAGATCTGAGTTAAAACTTTTATACTGTAGCCCCCAAGCTTCTGATCAAAAACTGAATTAGTTCCGACTAGATGCTTAAAGAAAGACTAAGAATATTGCTAAGTTAAAAACTCTCGCTGTAGCCCCCGAGCGTCTAGGTGGAAATTTTCCGGCTAGATGCTCCAAGTAGACCAAACAATGTTTAACTTTTCTTTTTTCCACAGAACGAGAATGCTCGGAGCGGCATGGCCAACGACAAGTACCAGAATATACGCGCGGACTTGGAAGCCGAAAAGGGTAAAACTGCCTTATTAAAGGAACATATCATCAATAGCAAGCATCTGTTTTCCTTTCTTTTTCGCATTCCGACTAGGTTTTGTGCCTGTATTCTCCGAGTACTCACTGTGTACTGTTATTTCTCCGACTTGCAGAAACCATTGCCAAGGCTAAGGACATTGTCGAGCAATCCAAGCACATTCAGCAGCTGGATAGCGAGAACAAGATCCTTAAGCAGGAGAGGAAGGACATGCTGAAGATGCATGAGGAATCAATGAAAGCCTTGCAGGACTCCGCCACCGAGGAGATGAACCGCTTGAAGGAGGAGATCTCGATCTTAAGAGATCACAAGAAAGTTGCCGATGAGAAGAATCAATGCCATCATGAGGCGTACAAGCTACTCCAACAGGAACGGGACTCCTTGGCGGATACCCTCTGGCAAGCTGAGGCTGGCATCTTCAGTTAGTGATTCTCCGTCTTGGATTTCTGTAGTCTGGATACTTTGAATTTTTGAACTCATATTCTCCTTTGTCGAAATTTGCAGCTCCTATGGGTTTAAACCAGTCGCCTCCTCCAGCGAAGGAATGCATGGTTGTTGCTGGCAACTTCATCAACACCGCCATCGCGCAAGCCAAAGATATTGCCAAGCCCCTCTAGATCAACATAAAGGCATCAGACTCTGTGGCGAAGTTCTCGGAGATCCTGCGCCGAGCCCCCAAGCGTATCACAAGCTGGAAAGCTTCATGTGCACGGGCTGGTGCAAGGATGGCGCTATCCATGGTGAAGGCACACTACAAGAATGCCGACATCGACACGGTAACCTCTGGCATCCCCGACGTAGATGACGAAGGACAAAAGATAAACCATGAGGCTATCTTGTCGTCACTCGCGGGTTATGACACCAGAGTCGCCAAGTTGGTCGACGTTAACGTATTCGTGCCAATGAACACCATCGATGGCGGTGACCAAAGCTCCTCCGAGTCTCTTCACACTGCCGACTTTGAGGGTGATTCTCCTGCTGCCGATGACGTTGCTTACAAGTCGCCTGCGCCAAAGGAATGAAAAACAATCTGTAATATTTGTTTCCTTTGTGATGCGTATGCGGAAAAAACTATGTATTAACTTAAGGTAGAAAATAATGATGTATGTCCTGCTACTTAAGAACTAGTTCCAGCATGTATATATTTTTAAGCAAGTGCTGGCTTATCCATTACTTTAGTTCTTATGCTTGACTTTTCGTGAGTCGGAAGACTCGTTGTCGGAACCATGCGCTTAGGTGATGATGCCTAATGGCACCGTCAATAACCTAAGGACAAAATCGCCGACAATAAGTGCCAAAAGTCACTACTCCAGAATCCACATAAAAACAACAAAGAACGTGTATACCAGAAAACTTAAGCTAACGCCCGTAGGCAGAATTTTCACAAGTGCAATCGCAAAACTTGTACATAAAGGTTTTATGTGATCCAAAAATAAACACTGAAGGAGGTAAAAGACTCAGAAATATGAGTGAACCAGAGAGATTTATTTCATTGATCATATAAGAGGTACACAATAGATAAAAAATGCTAAGTGTAGAAAGGACGTAGCTATGCTATGTTCCATGGCCGATCAAGCTCCGGGTAGTCATCATCCGGGTCGCGTCGCTTACGCTTATGATCCTTGCTAGGTCTATCCTTCAGTTCACGATTATCAACGAGGTAGTAAGACCCATTGAGTAGCGCCTTGCTTATGATGAACGGTCCTTCCCATGTCGGGGATAATTTGTGTGACTTCTTCTGCTTAAGTCGGAGCACCAAATCCCCCCTTTTAAACGAGCGATACCGAACGTGGCGACTATGGTAGCTGCATAGCTTCTGCTGGTAGATGGCGGATCTTTGGCAATGCCAAAACGCGCTCCTCCTCGAGAAGGTCCACATCTAGGCGCCTGGATTCTTCAGCGTCATCTTCGTCGTAGGCGGCAACCCTTGGTGCATCGTGAAGTATGTCGGAAGATAGGATGGCTTATACTCCATATACCATGAAATAAGGGGTGTAACCGGTGGATCTGTTGGGTATAGTTCGTAAACTCCACAGCATAGACGGCAATTCTTCCGCCCAGGCTCCAGCTGCTCTATGTAGCGGTGCCTCAAGAAGTGGCTTTATTCCCTGCAGAATTAACCCATTGGCTCGCTCAACCTGACCATTGGATTGTGGATGTGCCACAGATGCAAGGTCAAGTCAGATGCCCTTCTCCCAACAATACGCCTCCACTTCTCTGAGTGACAAGTTACTGCCATTGTCGGTGATAATGCTATGTGGGATACCAAATCTCACATTTTGATCCCGGACAAACCTGAGGGCAGTTGCCCCATCAAGCTTTCTAATGGGTTTAGCTTCTATCCATTTAGTGAATTTATCAACTCCTACTAGCAGATGCGTAAACCCACATGGTGCCATCTGTAACAGTCTGTATAGCCCCTAGACCGCGAACGGACAAGTTATTGGTATTATTCACAATTCTTCAGCAGGAACATGTGGTTGTCGGGCATAATACTGGCATCCCATGCATGTCTCCACAAGCTTGTCGGCGTCCGCCTTCGCGGTCAACCAGTAGAATCCTTGCCGGAAGGCTTTCGCGACCAACGATCGAGGAGCGGCGTGATGCCCGCAATCCCCGAGATGGATTTCGCGTAGGATTTCAATACCTTCTAACTAGGAAACACACTTTAGGTATACACCAGTAGTGCTCCTTTTTTAGAGATGTCCATTGACTATGGTATAGCCCTTTGCTCGACATACTATTTGTCGTCTTTCGACCTCGTCGTCGGGCAAGGTTCCGTGTTCGATATATTCCATGAACGGCTTTGTCCAAGCCGGAGGGACCTTGGCCACCATGTGGACAAAAGAGTCAACTCTATCCGGGTTGTTGATGTCGGCTCCCTTCACGGATGGTGTCCGTAGATGCTCTAGGAAAACTCCTGGAGAAATTCGTTTGCGCCCTGATCCAAGCTTAGATAGTAGATCAGCCACCTTGTTTTGCTCCCTAGGTACATATTTGACTTCGTAGCCCAAGAAGCCCTTGCCTATCTCGTCCACTTTGTCTCGATATGCCGCCATCATAGGGTTTCGCGCATTCCAGGTGCCAGCCACCTGCTGGGAAACCAAGTTGGAATCTCCACAACAAACTATGCGCTTTATGCCAATATCCTTGGCTACACGTAATCCGTGAATGAGTGCTTCATATTCCGCCATGTTGTTTGTAGCCTCGAAGTGGATCTGCAGAACGTAGTGTAGCTTGTCCCCAGTTGCTGACTATAGCAGTACACCAGCCCCCGAGCCATTGAGCAGCTTTGATCCGTCCAAGTGCATCACCCAGTACTCTGGTTCTGGCAACGGAGTAACATCTGGCATCTCCGTCCAATCTGCGATAAAATCCGCCAAGGCTTGTGACTTCGCGTCTCTTGTAGGTGATCTCGAAGGCGGCAAGTTCAATTCCCCACTTCGCGACCCTTCCTATAGTGTCGCTGTTGTTGATAATGTCGGACAATGGAGTCTTGCTCACCACTGTGATTGGGTTCTCCTGAAAGTAATGCCTCAGCTTCCGAGAAGCAAGGAATACTCCATAAGCTATCTTATGGTAGTGCGGGTAACGCTGCTTGGACTCCGTCAAGACCTCGCTTACGTAGTAAACTAGTCGTTGAACTCCGTGCTCATATCCTTGTTCCTTCCACTCTGCCACGATGACGATGCTGATTACCCGGTTGGTTGCCGCCATGTAAAGCAACATGGGCTCTCTAGGCTCGGGTGCTGCAAGGATGGGAGCTGAGGAAAGAATCTCCTTGAGTTGCTTCAATGCTGCATCTGCTTCGTCCGTCCACGTGAATTTGTCCGCCTTATTCAGCAACTTGTATAGCGGCAGGGCCTTCTCTCCAAGTCGGTTGACGAACCGACTAACTGCTGCAACACAACCTGTTAGCTGTTGAATGTCCTTTAGGCATGTCGGACAGTTTATGTTTAATATGGCCTTGATTTTCTCCGGGTTGACCTCGATTTCGCGCTGGGAAATGATGAAGCCCAACAATTTGCCGGCTGGAACCCCAATGACGCACTTCTTAGGGTTAAGCATCATGTTGTATTTTCGGAGATTATCAAAGGTTTCTTTTAAGTCGGAGATTAAGTCATTTGACTTTTTAGACATCACCGCTATATCGTCCACATAGGCGTGAACTGAAAGGGTATTTTACCCTATGATATTTTTGGTTGACAATGACACCATGGTTAGAGTGGACTAATGCTATTTCTAGTGTCTTACACAGGTTCTAGTCTGATGCTGTGATGAAAGGTTATCGGAGACCCCCCATTTTGATAACGAAGCTTCGCACCAGAGTTTTCCCTTTTTATGTAATTTGAGTCCGGTTAGGAGCTCTGCACTATTAAGAGGGGTTCTCTCGATGAGCTTGTTGGGGATGATCACCTAAGACATATACACATCCCTTTCTCCTACCTAATCCATCACCAAAGAGAGAAGAGAAGAAATCCTATCCACCAAAGCCTTTTCTGCAGATCCGGTTTTCAGACCGGTTGGACCGGCTCCCAGACCGGACCGTCCGGTGTCAGGATCGGAAATCCGGACTCAAACCGGGTTTTCCGGTTTACTCACCCCGAATCTATCCGAGTCTGGGTACTGAGAGCAGATTCGGTTTTAGTCCGGTTTTCCGGGCTGAGGACCGGACTGTCCGGTGTGTGAACCGGTCCAACCGAACTTAAAACCGGACCTTGCGTTTTTGGCTCAAAACGGCTAGTTTTTCTCCTTGAGTATAAATATCCCTTCTTCCAGCTTGAGTAGGTTAGGCATTCAGTTTATATCATTTCTTGAAGCTCTCTCTCTCTCTCCCCATTGTTGAAACACAAAAGCTTGAGGATCTCCCATTCTACCCAACCAAATCCAAATCCCTTTGGTAGAAAGGAAGAGGAGGTCCCGATCTACGTTTCCACCAAGCCAAAGTTCATTCCCCCTTGAGTTCATCGAGTTAGCTTGTTACTCTTGGGTTTGTGGGAAACCCTAGGCGACTAGGGTCGCCCGGAGGCATTCGGCTTCTGATTTGCTCCGTGGAAAGTTTGTGAGGGTTTGGAGACTACCTTAAAGTCTACCACGAGTAAGTGAGCTATTCCTTCGTGGGATAGGCTCGGAGAAGAAGGTGAGCCTTCGTGGCGCGTGAGGAATCCTTCGTGGAACCTCACACCTCTCCAACGTGACGTAGCCCCCTTCCCAAAGGTGGTGAACACGGGAATACATCTTTTTCTCTGCGTGCTTCGGTTATTCCTTAACCGATCTCTTACTTGTGTTGCTTATCTTGTGATATCCTTCGAGCTTGAAGTATCTTGTACATCATCTAGGTTGCCTCACCTAGTTTGCATTTAAGCTCACTTATATTCCACAAAGCCTAAAACTTGCAAAAGATTATAAAGAATTTTGTAGAAACCTATTCACCCCCCCTCTAGGTTAACCATCTTACACTTTCAATTGGTATCAGAGCCAAGGGCTCTTTTAAGGGCTTTACCGCCTAAGAGAAAAGATGGTTTTCTCCAATGATGAGGAGGAAAAAACTCATTCAGTCAAGGAGCTTCGTGAAATCTTAGCCAAGGGTGCCCTTGAAAAGGCTAAGGTGGATTCCGATCTCCTTGTTCGAATGAGTTACCTAGAAGGACAACTTAAGTCCATTGGCGATGGGGCTTTTCTTGGTAATCCATTAGTAGTACCTCAAGGGAGACCAATGAACATCGAGAAGGATAAGGATGCCGAGTCCGCTCATGAGGGCGGCTCGTCAAAAACTTCCACGCCCCCTAATCAATTCCCTTATGTTTATCCTAAGCAAAAGAACATCATGCCTCATATTAATGGTTCGGGCCCTGCACCTCATTATGATGGAACTCACTTCTCTCATTGGAAAGATTCTATGGAATCTCATCTTCGCAGATGCAGCATTGAGCTTTGGGAGATTGTATGCACCGGCTTCCACCCTCATGATCCCAACAACCTCACCCCGGGAGAGTACTACGACCGTCAACTAAATGCAACGGCTTGTGACAAGATAAGGAGTGCCATTCACCGCACTCTCCATGATCAAGTCAGCGACATCCCCACCGCAAAGGATCTTTGGGATAGGATTGTCATTCTCCAAGAGGGAACCTCTCTTATCCAAAAGTCCAAGTATGAAGCTGCCAAGTCTGAGATGAACATGTTCATGAACCATGATGGTGAGACTATCGCTGAAGCATACAAGAGACTCGTTGCCCTCCGCGTGAAGATTGGTGGCCTATGGTGTGAGAAGTATGATGATGGATTCAATTTGAATGATGAACTTATCAAGTCCAAGATTGTCTCCATGATCGCGGTCACCGACAAGAAGCTTGCCTTGAACTTGCAACTCCTCGATAGAGCTAATCAATTCACTCCTGATGATCTAGTCTCTTATCTAGTTGCCACGGATAACTTGGCGGATGAAGGGAAAAAGATCAAGGAGATCAACCGTGCTATCGGGTCTTCCCACTCTCTAGATTTGAAGGCCAAGCAAGTGCAAGAAGACGTTGCTAGCGATGAAGATAGCGATGGTGATGGAGTTGATGATATGCTCTCTCAACTTGCTCTCTTCACCAAGAACATGAAGTTCTGAAGAAGGAGAAGCTCAATGGGATCAAGTGAGAAGAAGAGGACGTGCTACAATTGTGATGAGGCAACCCATTTTTCCGACAAGTGTCCTTATGAGAAGAGGCTTGATAAGCCTAAGTATGAAGAAGGTGCCAAACCAACATTGAAGACCAACCCCATCAATGAAAGATACAAGAGGAACAATAGGCGTGATGGTAAGGGCTTCCTAGGCCAAGAATACATATCCGACAATGAGGAAGAGGATGAAGAGAAGGTGGTTGGAGTGGCCGTTTTGGCCTTTGCCAAACCCAGGTCTCTCTTCACCTATGACTACACCAAGGACTACACCGACGACTCTCCTAACCCCAAGGTCACTGCCACTTGCCTCATGGTAAGGAGCTCCAAGGACGAGTCCGACGTGGAGTGTGGGGATAAGGAGAAAGTGGTGGGTGTGACCGGTTTGGCATATGTCGAATCCGGTTCACCTCTCACCTACGACTACTCCAAGGACTACATCGAGAGTTCTCCTATTCCCAAGATCACCGGTTCTTGTCTTATGGCAAGAAGCTCCAAGGTAATTGTCTCTCCTCCATCCCTATCTAGTGTCTTGGATGATCTTGAGAGTGACCATGATAGTGATAGTGATAATGATGAATTTGGAAAAGAATATATAAAATAAATGTATGCTACCATGAAGTCTCTTCCTCCCATTGCTCGTGCTAGAGTCAAGCAATTAATGGAACTTGTTAGCTCACGCGATGAGACCATTGATAGCTTGGAATCTCATATTGATGATGAGAAACAAAGATTCAATCTTATTGAGCAAGAGCTTTGTGAGGAAAAGAATACCAACTATTTTCTTAAACTACAAATTGAAATCTTTGAAATTGATAAAGCAAAAGACATGGACACTATTGATAGGGCTAACTCATTGTCTCAAGAGCTCGATGCCTCAAAGAAAGGGCTTGATGTTGCTCATGCTTCTCTTACCAAGGACCTTGAGCACCTTGAGAAGGCTAGTTTGCTTGTCAAGCGTGAGCTCATAAAACTTGGAGAGAACCATGATCAACTTCGGGTGTCCTATGAGAAAGCTCTTGGTACATTGAAGGATCCAATTATAGTTGAAAACGATTCTTGTACCTCTAACTCTACCTTTGATCAAGCTCACCTCATTGAGGAAAATAAGAAGTTGAAAGAGCAACTTGAGAAAGAGCGTCGTGCACCTACCTCCAAGGGAAAGATCCTAGATGAGATTTTATCCCGTCAAAAGACGAGAGTTTCCAAGGAAGGTGTCGGTTTTGACCCAAAGAACAACACGAGCAATGCCATTCCACCGAAGAAGATAACCTTTGTGAAGGAAGGTGACAAGGTGGTTGACCGGGTCAAAAATAATGTGGTTAATGGGGGAGCCATGAGGGGCAATCCCAATCACAAGTATGCGGGAAAGTCTAATCCTTCCTATGTGCTATGTAAGGGCACTCAAGGAAATGTATATGCCAAATATGTTGGCCCTCGAAATGGTTATGCTTATAGGTGGTACTCAAGGGTACCTAAGGATCTTGTTGCTAATACTAGGGGACCCATTACTCAATGGGTTCCTAAATCAAAGAATTGATTTTGTAGGGTTATGCCTCCGGTGGATCAAAATGGGTGTTTGATAGTGGATGCACCAATCACATGACCGGAGGTAGGAGTGGGCTTGACCAATTCATTCACGATGTCAACTCAACGTCAAGCATCAATTTTGGAGATAACTCAAAAGGAAAGGTTCTTGGTTATGGTAAGTTGGTAATTTCCAAGGTTTTGACTCTTGAGACCGTCCTACATGTTGAAAACCTTGGTTACAACTTGCTTTCTATTAAACATCTCGCGGATGCTGGCTATGACTCCTATTTCTCTAGAACTTTTGTGAAGGTCTTTAGGGGTGATGATCTCAGCTTGGTTCTCATTGGACACGTGGAAGACAACCTTTATGTGGTCGACCTCTCAAAAGAGAGTCAATCTCTTCCTACATGTCTAATGGCCAAGGCTGACAAGGGATGGCTTTGGCATCGTCGCCTAGGCCATGTCAACATGAGAAATCTCAATCTCCTCCTAAAGGGTGAACATATTATTGGACTAACCGGTATCTCCTTTGAGAAAGATCGTGTGTGTAGTGCTTGCATTTCAGGGAAGCAAATTGGAAAGCATCATCCTTCTGTTACCAAGGTGGCCACGTCAAGACCCTTGGAATTGCTCCATCTAGATCTCTTCGGGCCTTCGACATATGACTCTCTTGGTGGAAGAAGATATGGTCTTGTCATTGTTGATGATTACTCAAGGTATACTTGGGTCTTTCTTCTCAAGACGAAGGATGAGACTTTCAAGGAATTCATGATCTTCGCCAAGCAAGCTCAACGCACTCATGGAGTGGAGATCAAGACTATTAGAACCGAAAACGGCACCGAGTTCAAGAATTACACCATGCAAGAATTTGTTGAAGATGAGGGGATCAAGCATGAATTCTCAGCTCCTTATACCCCTCAACAAAATGGTGTTGTTGAAAGGAAGAACCGGACAATCATTGACATGGCAAGAACAATGTTGAGTGAATTCAAGTCCCCTCACAATTTTTGGGGAGAAGCTATTGCTACCACGGTCCACTACACGAACCGGCTCTTCCTCCGTGCTCCCTTTGACATGACTCCATATGAGATTCTCCCAAGTAATAAGCCCAATGTCAACTACTTCCGTGTCTTTGGGTGCAAGTGTCTCGTCAAGAACAAAAAGTAAAAGCTCGGTAAATTCGAATCTAGAACTATAGAGGGTATTTTTGTTGGTTATGCGGAAAACTCTCATGCCTATAGATACTACAACAAGACTAATGGTTGTGTTGAAGTATCTTGTGACGTGGAGTTTTTGGAGAATAATGGTCCCCATGAGGGGCAAGTTTCTTCTCGTGATGTAGGAGATGGTGATTCTTCTCAAGTCATCAAGTTGATGGGTATTGGGCACATCTTGCCTACCGAGTCTCACATTCATGTTCAACAAGATGATGGGAGAGAATCAAGCTCAACTCAAGAAGATCCGAGCTCTACCCAAGTTGAGCCATCAAATGCATCACAAGATCAACATCTCTCTCATGATGCCTTGCAAACTGAAGAACAAGAACCAAGCCCTCAAACCTTTGAGCAAGACCAAGTAGAAGATCAACATCCATCTCAAGTCCAAGCTCAAGATGGTGTCAACGATCAAGGCCCCTCAAAAGATGAATTTGTTGATCATGAAGGCACAATTCGGAAGATTAAGGCTGCCTCCATTGCAAGTGGTCTTCAAGTCAACAATATCCTTGGAAGCATATCAAGAGGGATCGAGACCCGTGCCAGGAAGAAGAACCTCACAACCTTTTGTGGGCACCATGCTTTTGTGTCCAACTTTGAGCCCCTTAAGGTACATGAGGCTTTGGAGGATCCGGATTGGGTCATTGCCATGCAAGAGAACTCGAGTGTTTCACCCTCAATGAAGTATGGTCTCTAGTGGAGAGGCCTAAAGATCATCGCATCAATGTTATTGGGACCAAGTGGGTGTTCAAAAACAAGCAAGATGAGAACGGGGTCGTCAAGAGGAACAAAGCAAGCTTTTGCCGAGTTAATGACTATGAAATTTAGGATGTCCATGATGGGGGAGTTGAAGTTCTTCCTAGGCTTCATCATAAAGCAACTTCCTCATGGCACTTTCATCTCTCAAGAGAAGTACATTAAGGATATGCTCAATAAGTTCGAGATGGCCAAGGCTAATCCCATGAAGACACCCATGCCACTAAATGGACAACTTGGCCTTGGAGTAGGTGAGAAGGACTTGGATCAAAAGGTATATCGTTCTATGATTGGTTCCTTGCTCTACCTTTGTGCTTCTAGGCTGGATATCATGTTAAGTGTAGGAATGTGTGCTCGTTTTCAATCCGCTCCCAAGGAGTGCCACTTGATGGCGGTCAAACGGATTTTTAGGTACCTTGTTCTCACTCCTACTCTCGGGCTTTGGTATCCAAAGGGGTCAACCTTTGAGCTTGTTGGCTATTCGGATGCCGATTGGGCAGGTGATAAGGTTGACCGGAAATCAACCTCTGGGGCTTGCCAATTTATTGGCCAGTCGTTGGTGAGTTGGTCTTCCAAGAAACAAAACTCCACAGCCCTATCCACCGCCGAAGCCGAATACATATCCGCGGCATCTTGTTGTGCTCAATTGTTATAGATGAGGCAAACCTTGAAAGACTATGGTGTGTCTCTTGGTACGGTGCCTCTTCTATGTGACAATGAAAGCGCGATAAAGATCGCCAACAACCCCGTCCAACATTGCCGCACCAAACATATTGACATTCGCCACCACTTCCTACGTGACCATGTCGCAAATGGTGATATCAATCTCACTCATGTGGGTACAATGTTCCAATTGGCCGATATCTTCACAAAGCCTTTGGATGAAGCCCGGTTTGTCATGTTGAGGCGAGAACTCGGTATCCTAGATCCCCAAAACTTGGATTGATTTGCTTCTTGCACTATATTCCTGCTCTTAACATGCTATGTAGACTAGTTGCGCCGCACATGTAGGGATAGCCATCTTACCATGTCTTGGTTTGATGCATACCTATGTGTGCAACATAAATTGATCCCGTGTCATGATATGAGTCCAAGCATCTATCTTTGAGGCGTCATGACACATGTGCTTAAACATAGGGGGAGAAATCCCCCACAACCTTCTAGCCTCCTTTGCTTTTCAATGGTTTCCATCTTGAGGCTCTCTGAGTTTGAGCTTCCTCTAGCTCTTGATATCTTCGAATCATGCCTATTGTTGCTCTTTGTGAGGTTGAAATTGGTTCTTTCCAATAGGCATGCCTATATCACCTGCTTCCTCTACCCTTTTGGAGTCTACTATCTTCCTCTAAATGCACATGCCATCCTCGAAAACAAACAAAAAAAATTCTGTTGTTCGGTTTTTGGCCCGGTCGAACCAGCTCCCAGACCGAACAGCCCGGTGCCAGCATCGGAAAACCGGACAAGAACCGGAAAGTCCGGTCATACCATACCGGGTCTATCCGAATCTCGTGTCTGAACCGTTTTTAGGTTGCAATCCGGTTTTCCGAGCTATGGACCGGGTCCTCCGGTTTGGATCTCGGTTCAACTGAACTCAAAACCGAGTTTTCAGATCTGTTTTTTTCTTTTCTCCCTCTTCTCCCTGGTCCCCCTCCCTCCCACAGTTCCACTACACTTCCCCCGACCTCTCCTCCTCCATTGTCGCCCCTCCCCACCATCCCCTCCTCTCCTAGGGTGATTCCACCCCTAGGATCCATAGATCGGGCCACCATTTCGTAAGGAAGGACTTTTGGAGGCTTCTCACCAAAGGAATTTCTTCCTCTCGTGGTGGTTCAGGACCTTTTTGGTGTTCTCCTTCCTCAAGGGCTCCTTGGTGCCTTCCTTCACGGGAAGCCATGTCCTCGGGTACTCCTTTTTCCCCTCTCCTCTTGTCCTTCTCAAATCCCTATGTTTTGCTATACATTGTGTTGGATTTGAGAAATTAGGGGTCCACCTAGTTTCTTTTCCACCCTCTTTCCTCCATGTCCTACCCACTCTGCTTAGAACTGTATTCGCGCAAGTACTTGAGTCATTGGTACGATTTTTTACATTGCATAGTGGCCTCTGTGGATCTCGGTTTGAAACACGGTTGGTCCGGCTGTAGCACCGGACCGTCCGGTCTGAGTCCGGTTTTCTGGCTCTAACATCGGACCGTCCGGTTTTGCTTTCGGTCCAACCGGCCCTGGCACCGGACCATCCGGTTCTGGGATCGGTTGTTCCGGCCCTGGCACCGGACCTCTCTGCAATGTCTCCTATTTTACCATGCACTTGCCCAAATCCGAGTTTCTTTTTCTCTCATCCTCCCCTTTGGCATGTGTACTTATCTCTGTGCTCCCCAACTTCTCTCTCTCTTTTTCACAGGTGAAGACGCTGATTCTGCTGGTGATGAGTATGTGCCTGATCGTGAGTATGTGCCCGAAGTAGCTAACAGGATTAAGCGGGCTCGTCGCAACACTCAGTCTGTACAGCTTGAGCCTGAGGGTAGCGCTCGCTCTGGGCGCATCAAACTCAAAGCTAACAGGGGTAAGCAGCAAGCTTCTCAGGCCGAGGCTGAGGATGTGCCTTGTCAAAATCTGAAGGGTATGGAGATTGGTCAGTACCAGGCTCTCCGCAAGCAGAATCCCTATCGCTTCAAGCAACGCACCTATACAGGATCTGACAAGAAATTTTGGACTGAGACTCAGGCTATGATGTGGGATCACATTTACACTCAGTTCCGGGTCACTCCTTGTGGCCACATTCAAGCTCTCAATCTGGAGTGGTTCAATATGTATGCAGCCTCTGATTACTTCTATGTTGATGAAACTTTGAGGAAAATGGATCTGTTCGACCTCGTCTGTCTCAAGGAGGACTATTACCCTGACTTCATCCTACAGTTATTTTGCACAGTCTATTTTCATGATGATGACGATCGCACTATGACTTGGATGACTGGCACGAGGCGTTTTCAGGCTACTTATGCTGATTTGGTCGATGTCATGGGCTACACTGGTTACGGCGGAGGCTTCTGTATTCACAGTGAGAAGGTCAAGCCTGTTGAGACTCTTGATTTCTGCTATCCCAGTGATTCTCAGTGGAGTCCCCCGTGCATGACTGGCATGTATTACTACTATCACACCTTGGCCACTATCTTCCGTCAGTCCCTTGTTCCCTGTGTTGGCGATTCCACCAACTGTCATGGGTATTTTGCCAACTTGTTGTACTACTGTTACCCGGATCGGCTGAGGAAGATTGATGGATGTGACTTTGTGTACTATGAGCTGCGGCGGGCTGCTTTGGACAGGATGACTCCCACTTTCTGCGCGTATGTCCAGAAGCTGCTCAATCGGGTGGTGCCGCCTGGTGTGATGGTGGGCGAGCGCGAGGAACAAGAAATGCTTAATCTTTGTCTCCATGCACACACTCCTGATGTCCCTGGGATGCGGCCTCCTGAGCACCACACCAAAGCTGCTCATGATCCTCGGCCTTCTTTTTCTACTCGGGCTGGTTCTCGTCGTCCTGTTGGTGAGTCCTCCTATCACCCAACGCCGAAGGGTGGTGCTGCCAAGTTTTTCAAAAGGCTATTCCAGATGTGCTGTTCTACCTATGATGTGAGTCACAAGGCTTTGGAATTGAGCCAGGAGACTAGGCGCCGCCACAATGAGTATCTTGCGACCCATAATGTCACTCCTCCACCAGATGGTCCTGAGATGGCCCCTGTCCCTTATGTCAACTATGAGATGCCGCCTCTTGATGATGTTATGTTCTATGGGTACTTCCCCGGTCAGTTTGCTCCCAGTGGTCCTGGTGGTCCCTCTGCTCAGGGTCATGATGATGATGAGGACAATGATGATGCTGATAATAGTGACGAGTACTCTGAAGAGGAAGATGTCCCTCCTCCTCCTCCTCCGCCATTCTTCTAGTTGGGCTGCGTTAGCATCGCTCTCCTCCTCTTCCTTTTTGGTGTCTCGACGCCAATGGGGGAGAAGAGTAGAGTTCTATTAGTTATCTACGGGTTCCTTGCCGGGGTTTTCCGGGGTTCGCCGTTAGCACAATGCCCCTTGTGTTCTCATTGCTTCTTATGGCATTGTGCTTTCCCTTTCGCTTTATGTATGAACTATCTACTTTCGTTCCGTCTGTTGGACAAGTTTGTGCTATGTGTGTGAACCATGGATATTTATATTATGTTATGACTATGTCTATTGTTGTTTATAATATCTTTGAGAACTCTAGCTCGGTTTGTCATCGCCAACCAAAAAGGGGGAGATTGAAAGGGTATTTTACCCTATGCTATTTTTGGTTGACAATGACACCATGGTTAGAGTGGACTAATGCTATTTCTAGTGTCTTACACAGGTTCTAGTCCGATGCTGTGATGAAAGGTTATCGGAGAACCCCCCCATTTTGATAACAAAGCTTCGCACCGGAGTTTTCCCTTTTATGTAATTTGAGTCCGGTTAGGAGCTCTGCACTATTAAGAGGGGTTCTCTCGATGAGCTTGTTGGGGATGATCACCTAAGCCATATACACATCCCTTTCTCCTACCTAATCCATCACCAAAGAGAGAAGAGAAGAAATCCTATCCACCAAAGCCTTTTCTGCAGATTCGGTTTTCAGACCGGTTGGACCGGCTCCTAGACCGGACCGTCCGGTGTCAGGATCGGAAATCCGGACTCGAACCGGGTTTTCCGGTTTACTCACTCCGAATCTATCCGAGTCTGGGTACTGCGAGCAGATTCGGTTTTAGTCCGGTTTTCCGGGCTGAGGACCGGAGTGTCCGGTGTGTGAACCGGTCCAACCGAACTTAAAACCAGACCTTGCGTTTTTGGCTCAAAACGGCTAGTTTTTCTCCTTGAGTATAAATATCCCTTCTTCCAGCTTGAGTAGGTTAGGCATTCAGTTTATATCATTTCTTGAAGCTCTCTCTCTCCCCATTGTTGAAACACAAAAGCTTGAGGATCTCCCATTCTACCCAACCAAATCCAAATCCCTTTGGTAGAAAGGAAGAGGAGGTCCCGATCTACGTTTCCACCAAGACAAAGTTCATTCCCCCTTGAGTTCATCGAGTTAGCTTGTTACTCTTGGGTTTGTGGGAAACCCTAGGCGGCTAGGGTCGCCCGGAGGCATTCGGCTTGTGATTTGCTCCGTGGAAAGTTTGTGAGGGTTTGGAGACTACCTTAAAGTCTACCACGAGTAAGTGAGCTATTCCTTCGTGGGATAGGCTCGGAGAAGAAGGTGAGCCTTCGTGGCGCGTGAGGAATCCTTCGTGGAACCTCACACCTCTCCAACGTGACGTAGCCCCCTTCCCAAAGGTGGTGAACACGGGAATACATCTTTGTCTCCGCGTTCTTCGGTTATTCCTTAACCTATCTCTTACTTGTGTTGCTTATCTTGTGATATCCTTCGAGCTTGAAGTATCTTGTACATCATCTAGGTTGCCTCACCTAGTTTGCATTTAGGCTCACTTATATTCCGCAAAGCCTAAAACTTGCAAAAGATTATAAAGAATTTTGTAGAAACCTATTCACCCCCCTCTAGGTTAACCGTCTTACACTTTCATGAACGTTCCGACCAATCTGGTCGTGTAGGCAACGTTGCATTGTCCGCTGGTACGCACATGCGTTTTTCAGCCCAAAGGGCATCGTAACATAGCAAAACGTGTCGTAGGGAGTAGTGAACAAAGTGGCCAATTGGTCTGACTTCCTCATCTTGATCTGGTGGTATCCTGAGTATGCGTCGAGAAAACACAAAAGCTCCGAGCCAGCTTCGAGTCAATGACTTGGTCAATGCGAGGCAAAGCAAACGGATCTTTGGGACACGCTTTGTTCAAGCCGGTGTAATCAATGCACATTCTTAATTCTTTGGTTCCCTTTTTGGGGACAAGTACAGGATTGGCCACCCATTGGGTGTGAAGGACTTCTCGGATAAAACTAGCCTTAAGTAACCTAGCTATCTCTTTGCCAATGGAGCATCTCTTCTCATCTCCAAAGCGTCGTAGAGGTTGCTTCACTGGTTTGCATTTTGGATCAATGTTTAGGCTGTGCTCGGCAAGTTCCCTAGGTACACCTTTCATGTCGGCAGGTTGCCAGGCAAAGATGTCCCTATTCTCATGGAGGAACTCGACGAGCGCGCTTTCCTATTTGGGATCCAGGTTCGTCCCAATGGCGGTGGTCTTGGAGGCATCGCCTACCACAAGTTCCACCGGCTTGGTCTCGATGGAGGCCTTGAATGCAGGAGCGGAGTCGGAAATATGTTTCTTCGACGCGGGCATCTCTGAGTCATCGACCTTGCTCTATATCTCCTTGAATTCTTTGTTGTAGAGGACATCTTCCGCATAGGCTGCTTCATTAATCTCGTAGTCCCTTGCTTTGGTAAAGCTTCCGGATACGATGATGACACCATTTGGTCCGGGTATCTTGAGTTTGTTGTAGACGAAGCATGGCTTGGCCATGAAGGTGTGGAATATGTCGCGGCCGAATATGACGTGGTAAACGCTCTTGAAGGGGACCACCTCAAAGGTCATGCGCTCTTGGCGGTAATTATTAACATCGCCAAAGGCTACCTGAAGTGTGATGCACCCAAGGGACCGAACCTCCCGACCAGGAACTATGCCGTGGAAGATGGTGTTGGTCCTCCTTAGGTTTCCCTCCGTCAAGTTCATCTTCTGTAGTGTATCCAGGTACATGATGTTGATGCTTCCACTATCCACCATACACTTGGTGAACTCATTGCCATCAATCAGGGGGTTGATGACCATGGCGTATTGGTTCTCCGTAGGAATGAGGTCTAGGTGATCCTTCCTGTCCCAAGTAATTGGAACTTCCGACCAGCGCAGGTACTGGGGGACTGGGGGTAGAGTAGCCATCAGGATCCTCATAGAGGTATTCTGTTGTCGGTCGGAGGGGGTGCCAAGGAAAGTGTGGTAAACTGGCGCCTTTCTTGACGAAGGGGTTCTTGCCTTTTTCGTCGCTCTTGGCGGCGTGCTTGGGGTCAACATCCTCATCCATGTCACTTGAATCCTTGGACTCCTCCTCCTTCTTATTCCCCTTGCCCTTGCCTCGCGGTCTGTTCTTCCGACTTTGCTTGTAGCCGGACTCCGGGTCTTCCTTGAGGTCGTTGACGAACTTGCCTTGTCGATTGGTGTGAGTGGCTTTGCCGTTGACATCGAGGTGTACGAGGCACGGCATATTGCGGTACTCCTCGTAGGTTTGGGGAACGCAGAGCGCTGCCGAGGTAGTTTCACTTCCTCGCTGCTGCCCACGACCAGCACCCCATCCTCGGCCATGTTGTCCGCCATCACCTCGTCCTGCAAAGGTCATAGCGACCATGTCAGGAGTTTGCTTTTCTTCTGGCGTGGTTTTCCGCTTTGTGCTGCTGTTCCTCCGAGCTTGAGTTGGAACGGCCATTGCCAGCAAGGAGCCACGAGCATCATCGTCGGCAGCTGCGAACTCACTAGCCAACTGAATCATCTGGTTCAAGTCAAGCTGGTGATTGTCCTGCAAGCGCTTCAGCTTATGTCGGAGAAACGTGCCCCTTTCCAACCCATCGATGAAGGCGGCCATGGCGGTCTGAGCATGCAGTCCTGCGCAGGAATTTTTCATATCCAGCCAGCGGGAGAGGTAGGCACGAGATGTCTCGTCTTTCTCTTGCATGCACCGTTGTAGATCGCCGATAGTGCAGGGACGTTTGTACGTATCCTTGAAGTTCTTGGTGAACGCTTCTTGCATGTCCAACCAATTGCAGATGGATTTATCCGGCAAGTCATCAATCCACTGACGGGCCGTGCCCGCCAACATCAAAGGGAGGTACTTGACGGCAATGTTGGGGTTACCTCCGGCAATCTCCACCGTGTTGCCGTAGTCCTGCAACCATGTGGCTGGTTTGGCGGTGCCGTCGTAGGGCTTGATGGTCTTGTCGATCTGGAAACCTTTGGGGTAAGTTGCGGACCGTATCGCAGGTCCAAAGCAACGTGGTCCTAGGTATGGTCCTTCCCGGGCCTCGTGGATCTTATCGATCCGCGAACGTGCATCATATGGCTCCGGGTTTCTTTTCTTCTTGTCAACAGGGGATGGGCTGCGTGAACGACGCGGGCCTCCTCCGCCATGGTGACTGCTGGGTGGCGACAGAGGCGGGGGGTGGCGGTGGGTTAGCCTTCTTGCTATTACCCTCCTGCGACGCCTCACTCCTGTCGCGGTTGCTTGTCGGACGCGGAGTATCATGGTGTGATATGCTCTTGTGTCCCTGGTTGCGCTCTTCGTCATGACGGGTCTGCTCCGCATTGTTGCGGATGATGATGCCGCTCTGCCTTGGCGGGGGCATATCCGTATGATGGTGAGCGTTGGGGTCTGCGCGATGTCGGAGGGAGCGGGGCGGTGGCGATGGGCGACGAGGTCGGGCCTTTTCTCCGTTGTCGGAGGATATGGGGATGGCGTCCTTCCTGTTGCGCGCATCCCTCCGTCTTCGTTCTGATGAACCTGTCTGAGACCCGACATCAAGAGGAGATCAATGTATGGCTTGGCTTGTGTCGGCTTCGGGGGAGCCCATCCTAAGTTTCGCCGTACACCAGGATCGTTAATGACGCAAGCAGGAGCTTTCTTGGCCTTCTACTGCTACAGCAGAGTTTTGTATTCGGTCTCCATTGCTCTAGCTTTCTCTATGGATTTCTGCACGTTGACCAGATCTCGATCTAGCTTAGCGCCTTGTTCCGCGATGGCCTGTGCTTCCTCCAGCAGCTGCTGGCGCTTCTCGTCAAGTTGGGCCATGTTCCGGATATGAGTTGTGGTCAGTGGCTCGACGAGGAGGTTGCCGTACATTACTCTATCAGCTGGAGTAACTTGGGCGGCAGCAGACCTGGATGCCGGAGGCGGCAAGTTTGCGGTGTTGTTGTTGCTCGGGCCGGTGTCGGGTTCCTGCGGCTGTTGCACTGGGTTAGGCAAAGGAGGCATGACCTTTGCGCGATCATTGTCAGCAGCAATAAGTGGCCCCTTCCCCTTTTCCAGCGCTGTAGGCGGAGCTCGTCCGAGTTGATCTTCATCCATCACCGTCCCAATGGTGACGAACACCTCTCGAGACGCGACGGTGTTGTTGGCCTGCTCGTCGCCTGTGTACTCCTCCTCCATCTCCTGCATGGCGGAGTCTAGCTCTTCTGGACTGAAATCTATGTCCTCTGAATCTGCACTGAAGTCGGCGTAAAGCGCGTCAATCACAGAGTCGAAAGGTGCCAGGACTTCCTCCATGACGGGGGTGGAGGTACAACAGCAGCGACGATGACTGGAGGTGGTGGCGCAACTGCGGCGACAGCGGCCAAAGGCGGTGGTGGCGGTGGCTGAATCGGAGGGGCTCTGTCAATGAGCGCAAGCGCTGTCCGAGCTGCCGCTTCGACCTCCGCGTAGTTGTTGACGGTGTTCATCATGCCTTCGAAGGTAAGATGCCCCGAAGCCTGCTGCCGTCTTAGAGAATGCCGGAGAAGCGTGCCATGGTCCAGTCCTTCCACAAAGTGATACATAGCATCATCATTGGGGTAGTGGGCCAGATCGGCTCGTACATAGAGCCACTTGGCGAGGTAATCGCGGGGGTTTTCGCCCTCTCTCTGAACACAACGCGCCAGATCGAAGATGGTAACCACGTCGACAAACTTGGATCTCTGTTGTCCAGACGCACGGACGAAGCCGGCGGACTTGCAGTGATCTTCCATCGTTATATCCTGCACAGGGGCGGTTTGGGTGGGCCTTAAATTTTTCCAATCTTTGTCGGCAAACTCCGAAGAGAGATCTGACATCGACCCTTCCGCGGACGTATCCTGCCCGTAGGCGGTCTGTGCGGGTCTTGATGCTCCTCCGACTCCCAGGGAACTAGCGCCCGAGTCGGTTTCGCTGATGAAGAGGTGGATGTCTCTGATAGGAACGATCGAACATCGCGTAGGGTTCGTCTTCGCCGGGATCCAGAACTCGTCGGGAGGGACGATCAGAACATTGTCGAAGAAGGGAACGCGACCGATGGCTACGGTTTTGCCGATTCCCGCGAAGATCTTGGTCCTCACCCGCTGAAGAGCCTGAAGCGCCTCTTGCCCCACGGTGGGCGCCAACTGTCGTGGTATTGCCGACGAGTACGCCATGGAGGGGTCCTCACAGTGCGTGTTTAGAGACGTGGGGGAAGGCGGATGGTTGACGGGTACGAGGTAACACAGCTTACCCATTTTCAGATCCCACAACAGTGGCGGAATCCTACTCCTGCTATAAATCACTATAATGGCAATACGCCGAGTTACAGAGATAGGTTCGCTGTGAGAGGTGTGACTAGAAAGTCTAAGTTATCGTGCCCTAAAGGCTCCCATAGGCCCGACTTATATATTCGCCAGGTCCTAGGGTTACAGAGAAAAGTCCTAGCCGGACAGGTTAAGTCCTACATTGTCTATTATTAGTCTAGCGTGTCTTGTACTCCAAGGCTCCAAGTACGCTGGTGACTCCACCGTAGCCTTCATTTATCTGGCATGGGCCTTCCTTCTGGATCCATATAACTGGACCGTCCAGCAGGTCATGGGCCATGCTACCAACTATGAGTCACCCGGGTTATCCGAATAGGAGACATGCTATGAGGATACCCATATAGCATATCCCAAACAGTTGGTACACACATGCAAAAAAGACACTCGTGCAGCTGCAACACGACATCAACCACATTATTTGTGAAGCACCACCTTCCATTGGACCGGCTCGGCTCGACTCGTTACAGCTTGGTCAACTATCAAGTAACAAGTTAGCTTGACTTGACTCCTTTTAATTAATGAGTGCAAAACTGAAACTCGGCTCAACCCGCAAGACTCGCGATTTTGCTTATTCAGATTGGTAAAATTGTAGCATGCAACATCATACTTTATCTATACAGCTATTTCTATATGGTGCAGTAATCATCACAATAGATTATGCAGCATCATAGATGAGGGTAGGTTTAATTGGGTTTCACTTCTGCTAGATGGGCCTGATTTGCAGGGATGGTGTTGTCTCTATCTTTAACGAGTTATAAACGGGTACTCGGTAAGTTCCAGCTCGTTTAGCTCAAGCGCATCCTCGCCATATCCCTTAAGCTCACAAACAATCCATGCCAGATTTTTAGCATCAGGATCTGCTGACCAACCGTGTTTGCGCCTAGAAATGACCCCTCTACTTGCCTCTACAGTTGCATGCATACAGAGTACAGACCCCAGTGTCGATAAGTCGATTCCTCATTGGCATCCATGGTTCCAACAGGCAGCACCTTGAAGCAGTAGTACCAGTACGGCAGTACCCAAGCTCCGAGCCTGGCTGGTGAAGTTATTCCCGCTATGTCACCTGTTCTGTTCTGCCAATGATCACAAACTTTGCTGCCACTTGTCGTCCCCTTGTCTAAAGATCATTGAAAAGTTTCACATGGCTGCACATCCACATCCGCGCTGAATCGCAACAACACACGGTTACTTTTTTTTTTGAAAGGAACATATATTAATATTGTAAGATATCAATTACACCCATCCAGTCTCTACAATGAGATATTATCCTAATGGCATTACAGATACACACGGCCAAAAAAAATTACAGGGGAAAAAAGTCCCACTTTACTGATCTATACCCTACAATAGCGACCAAACACCACCAAGACAGCACCAGAAATCTATCATCTCCAAAAGCGACGCCTCCAAAAAGGAAACAGTACACTAGCGCCGTCATCGCCCTGATCATCGATCATAGGTTTTCACCCTGAAGAAAGTCCGCGCTGACAAAACAATGTCTTCAACAAGGTCATTGCCAGATACAGCCAATTAAGACCAGACCTTAGATTTTCACCCCGCAGTTTGAACTCTGGAAATCTCCTGTACTCTCGCCCCCACTTTCCAATGTCGCTGTTCCAAGACCTAGAACACCAAGCCAAAACCTCACCACAAACAGGAATTACACTACCATTACCATTCTTCGGACCTTGGCTTTCATGTTATTCTCCACGATTGACTTCACCATGGGACTAATGACATGTCCTTGATGGCAACAGTCTGTAAAGCTTTACAACACTCCCTCTCAAACCAAACGGTCAGATAAAACATGGTTGCGCGCGACCGAGATCCATCGAATCTGGCGAACTCGGCATGTCGTCCATTGGAGTTCACCAGCGAAATCTTCGGGAACACAACACTCCGACAAGATCGATAAAGTCATGGAACGGGTATATCTTTGTCCTGGCGCGAGAGGGATCCTAGGACCAACCCCCTTTATTCAAAGCCAGACCGAAAGCCCGCGCACCGCCGGTCTTCACCGGTCACCAAGACCCACCGGAATAGAACAACAGATCCATGGTAACCCAGGCCGCCATGACCGCTAGCTCGATGAAGAGACAACACCGCAGGTGAAGACTAGATGAACGAGCACTGACCCGCAGCCCACCGTCTCAGATCGGGTCAGATGGTCCGCTAGTCCGCCGCGCCGCCAACCGGATATGAGCACGTCGCCGCATCGCCGCTCCACCCCAACCGCCGCCCCTCCACCTCGCCAAGAGCGGCCACGGCACCAGCTCCTTACGCAGGCCCCGTCCAACGCCGAGGAATCCCTTCCTTCCACCACGCTGGAGCCGGGAGGCCGGATCACCGCCGCCCCCATCACCGGCGCCGCGCTCTTAGGCCGACGGTCCTCCGGGGGCGACAAGGAGGGAGGGTCAAGGAGGGGGAGAGGTGGCGGCGGCGCTAGGATAGGCCCCCTCGGTCGCCAGGAGGAGGCGACGCGAGGGGTACTTCTATGAGGACGCTAATGATCCTTCATGAGAAGATCGTCTTTATGAACGAAAATAATAGGCTGGAAGCGATCTCGCACCGGTTAGTCTTGGCAAGCATGTTGGAGAAGGTTTTCTTCCTGATACTGTGAGATCCCATGAGTGCTAAGACGGCCGGATTTGTTATCATGCAGTAAGAAACTGATCACTTGATCTTTCTCGACATGGCGACAGAACATGCACTTGTCCATGAACAATTTGTGTTGTAGGATTGCTGGGGAAGATGATGGCAGTTGAATAGTAGCATGATAAACTTCCTCACATCAGAAATTTTAGCCTCCAAACATCCAAGTAGACTGTTAAGTGTGGATGCTTAGCAGGACACACCCCAGCCGCTCAAGGTCCTCTGTTTCTGCCGTTGCACGTTGCTTCCCATATTTCTGGCTCAAGAAGGAGATGAAACGGCTGACAAGATCACTTGGAACTGCATAGATGCGCATGTCCATTGTGAGCCTCCACCAGGAAGCATAAACCCATGCAAACAATTTGGAAAGAGACACAGAGGTAGGTGGCTGAAACTTAAGTCTATAAAGGAAGCTCCCATGAGCTCAGGACTACAATGGAAGTTATGAAAGTGACTGGAACAAAGTAGCGATGACCACGCATTAGATAGGATGTTAGTCCGAAGCGTAAAGTAGTTTCCTTTCACTAGTTCTGTTAATCTAAAATTCAGAGAATGACAAAAAACATTTTTTTTATAATATTACTTTTAGGTGAAAATCTGTAATAAGAAGTAAAAATATCGAAAAGAAGGGAAACATTTAATCTGATTGTGCAGCAGAACCATAAACAAGGCACAGAACAATATTTTAGGCTACTCAGCTACATCGGCAAATATTATCTGAAAGTAAATATTCTGCTAGCAGTCATGTAGCTCACTTAGGTCTAATTAAAAGGGCATAGCACACACATATCAAATCATTAGGCACCCCGAACTCAGTAAACCATAGCTCAATCTGCATAATCAGGAGAACCATGTCCTTCCACCTGGGAAGTATTATACTGGAAACAACCCAAGATATGCCGTAGATTAAGATAGCTTTTCTAATAAGTTATACTACCTCCGTTCCAAAATATAAGATGTTTTGGTGGACTAAAATAGCCTAGCAAAACGTCTTATATTCTGGGACAGAGGTAGGACCTTCATAAAGAGAAGTTGATGAAATGGATTGTACATTTGTATGGCACATCTACACTCAGCAAGCCCAGCTTGATTCTGTAATCGTATTACAAACAGACTATTTGATATATTCCCACTCTTGGGGAATAGTAGGATGGCTAAAATGAAATTCAACAAGAACATATAAATTAATTAAGCCATGAAATAGCAGGTCAATGGAGTTATTATTGAGTCAACGCCAACAGTAGGGGTAAAAAACAAAGCTAATACTATCTCAACTTGGTCTCAGTAACACCAACACTAATAAAACAGCATGCTCAATAAATCCATAGTTCAATCTGCATCTAGGCACAGTTTCTATGGGCAAACATCCAGGCATTCAGCATTGAAATGTGAAAATAAATCACTTCTACTATTGCCATCTTTGCTGATCAGAACACAACAGCAGGTGGCATGCTTAGATGATTTTGGATGCTTAATTCCAATAAAATGTTTGAGACTTCATTTCAGATATTATTTCATCACCTATATGCAACATGTAACATCCAAATTCCCTGAATCATTCAGGTTTGTCTACTCTGTAGACCTCTTCTCAGTTCCCTCTGAAAGTCTAATAAACATGGAAACATCTGCCGTACCCACTGAGTTCAGAAAATACCTTTTGCAGATTGCTACACCAAAAATTCACTTAGCCCTAAATCTCGAGGCCTATGTAATCCACAGAAGGCTCTGTCATGGATCGCCATCTACATGCAGAAACTAAGAAAGACAGAAATTAGAACTGTGTCACTGGAATTGACATCAGAAAAGTAGGAATTCTCTTTTTAATTGCTTACCAACACCAAATATCCAGTTACCCCTGAAATGTTCAGTTACACCTACTTACAAGATTTATACAGTATCCAATTCCATACTGGCGTGGGTAGCATCAATGTACATGCACTAGAAGGAGGCATGATTTACAGAAATCATCTGTCCTCTCTCTCTCATTACTAGCTCCATGTCAGCACCTAAGTTAAATGCAGAACTACTGACTTGAATCTACATCCAATGGAGTTGCCATCTGTATCAGGACTTGGCTTATCCAGAACTGGCCTTTGAATCAAAATTCTGAATACAAGTTTGAATGTAGTTTGAGAAAATGCTCAGCATTTGATTTGTTTTCACCACTCTGTTAAATGCAAAAATACTGACTTGGCTTATCCACATCTCTCAGACCAGACTTTTCACCAAAAAAGGTTTTGCAGAACAAGTGGCATCAAATTATTTTTCAGTATGAGTTATCTTAAAATTTCATACAGCTCTTGCATAGCATATATACATTAGTGACTAAAGTATTTACAGAAACTCAAATTCCATGTAATAGTTTGAATTTTATTTCTCGATACATATACAGTAGCACAATTCTTGCTGCTCAATTTACATGTCAGGCAGCAAGAGGGGCTTTTTCATGACAAGTTAACAAGACATACATATACACATACATTCCCAGTATAGTTTTATACACAGATAGTAAGCACTAACCCCTTATTCAACATTCAGTAAAAGATTGCTTGAATCCCAGCATCAATGAGTTCCATTCTGAATCAGATTACCATACATCAGAATGATCCTTCACAAGGCAATGGGCCAACCTTTATTCCTTTCGTCAGCGCAATTGTCTTCAATTCCTCTGACACCGAGCTCTCCTCGATGATCAAATGATTCAAACGGGTGGCTCGCTGGGCAAAGAATTCGACACTGGCTCCTTTAATGCCAGGGCAGCGGGAGATGTCCACGACCTCCACTGACCGCCCACAGTGCCTAAGCAATGAGACTAGTGATTGTCCAGTAAGGCAGCGGCAACCTCTAAACCTTATATCAATTAGATTCCGGCAAGACGATAGCATAGCACCAATCTCCTTGTCCTTGAGCGTCTCGTTGTAAGACAAATCAAGCCGGCGGAGGTGGCGCATACTCTGGCTGAGGAACGTGAGCAATCCAGGCTCCCGTTCAAGCACGTCACAGCTCACCAGAGCAACCTCTTCAATACCTGCCCCAATGGTCGTGCGTGCGAGAGAACGGAGACCATCCCCGGTGATGAGCACGCAGCTTTGAAGGCGAAGCACAGAGAGACTGCCCTGGGTGTGGTGACCTTGCTCTGCACCAATCGCAAGGAGGTGGTCGTTGTGCAGGTCCAGAGGGAGGCGGAGGTCCAAGGTGTGCAGCCCGGCCCCACGCTGATGGATGAACTGGAGGAGGGCATCCCTGCTGCCGCCGTCATACACCAGAAGGGAAGTTAGCGCATGGCACCGGTCTGCAGCCAGGAGGAGCACGTGGTCAGCGACGGCGCGGCAGGCGCGGAGCTCAAGCTCGAGCAGGCCATCAAGGCACTCCGGAAAGGCAGAAGATGCCGGGCCGTCCCCGATGCCGTCGCAGGCGCGCAGCTGCAGCCATTGGAGGCTCCCGCAGTGCTGCCACAGCCACCCGAGACCGCGGTGGCCGGAGCGGATGCCACAGAGCGATAGCCTCTCGAGCGGCAATGGCACCACGGCTTCGCCCTCGGCGCAGACGTCATCGGATGAGGTGGAAACGGTTGAGTCAACGGCGGCAGAAGCGGAGTTGACGAGGGCGAAGGACTTGAGACAGGGCAAACAGGCAAGCCAACGGAATGAGAGGGGGCTGAGGGCGGTGAGGTGGAGCGAGGTGAGGCCGGAGAAGGTGAGCGAGACGGCGCGCAGAGCGGCGGGCGAGACGGGCGAACCGAGCGAGAAGCGCAGCGCGGTGAGCCGGGTGGCCGAGGGCGAGGCGGCCACCGCGAGCAGGACCGCGTCGGCGTCGTGAGCGGCGGGGGAGACAACTGCCAGGGCGGATAGGTACAGGTACCGGGAGAGCAGGTCAGCCAGAGCCTCCGAGGGCGAGGCCGGTGGCAGGCGGAGCGTCAGGCGGGACGTGGACGCCCGGAGGAGCGCGAGCCAGCGGCGAGAGACGAGGGAGACGGACGGCGCAGCGTCGGGCGGCAGCAGGCGGAACACCTCCTGCAGCAGGTCGTCGCAGAGCGCGGCGTCGTCCACGCCGCCGCTGCCGCATCCCTGGCCACCGCTGCCGGCGCGGCGGCCTCCGCCGCCGCGGCGGGGGCTTGTAGGCGCCGTGGCCGGGGTGGGTGGAGCGCGACGACTCGTCAGCTAATCATCGGCTTCTTCTCAGGGGAATTGGGCTGCTCCTGCTCAGGAGGGAATCGGGATTGGGGGGAAGGTGGGGGAGGGGTTAGCTTTACCTTGTGCGGTCTCCCGCGATATTAGGTGGGGAAGGGGGGGATGCGTGTGTCAACGTCGGCTGTGTTGTGCGTCGCAGGCAAGCGTTGGCTATTTTGCCTCTCTTTTCTTTTACTCCGATGGAGAAATCACGGGATTAGCGGTTCTAGATATAGGGGACTCAATTCAAAAACTCTAAAGGGCTCCTCTGATTTGAATGAAAAATGAAGGAGCTGTAAAAGGTTTTTAATTTTTTCTAAGATGCTACTATTCACACGTTTGATTCACATGGATTTTTTGAGGGTGCAACAGGGGAGAGGGTGTCCAGCAGAACAAAGACATCTGCATCAGGGAGTAGTCATAGACCACCCTCAAGGCATATGCCTAGATGGCGGATGTAACATCCCAGCATTTAGGAATCAACGAAAGATAGATTTAGAAATCTGTGCAATTGCATGCATTCATCTGTAAAAATGTGGGTGAATTTTTCATCAAATAAAAACCTTAAAGTGATTAAAGTATTTTTCACTCTTTAAGTTTGGGAACAGCCTTGGAGAATGATCGTTATAAACTTTGACATGATCTTTATTGATTAGTGTGTTTTGGGAAAAGAATTTGAATTCAAACTTGAGAGTTGGATTTATATTTTAAAAGGTTAAGATTATGTTTGAGTAAATATTATTTAATCAAGAAATAATATTTAGTAACTCAAACTTTAAATAACAGAACACAATCAAGTAAATGAACATTTATTTCATATATTTATTCAATGAATAAGTTACAAAATGTAACTTATGAAGTTGATAAAGAAACAATAAATAGTAACCAGAAACTCTATGTTAAATTGACAATCAAATAAATGAATATTTATTTCATATAATCATTTCATCAATAAGTTACAAAATGTAACTTACAAAATTAATAAAGAATCTTTACAAGAGTAAAATTACAAGAAGATGAAAGTACATTATTATTTAACTAATACATCTTTATTACAAAAGAAATAAAATAAAGCTTACAAAAGAATAAAATAAAGATTACAAAGGAACTATTCTATAAAAAAGAAAACCTATTCTAATCTTGAATCTTCAAGTCTTGTACCTGCAAAAAAAGAATAAAGAAAAAGAAAGAAAATAAAGATTAAGTTATTTTTTACTCTTAGTAGTGAACAGTGAGATGCACTGTTCCACTTATCATCATTGAGTAAATCTTTAGGGGCAAGTTTCACCAATATGAAAGAACTACATCTTTCATAATTAATAAGCCATAAGTTAAATGGTTCCAATCAGTAAGAGGGGCAAGTTTCACCAGGCAGATAACAATAATCAGATAAAAAGGTAGATCATTCCGTGAGCATATACATATGGATGCAGCAGGCACACATACAGCTTACACACCTAAATGCTTGGTGTGTGCTATCAAACATAGCCACAGCTGCCCACACAATCAAAATAGCTCAACACAGCCGTGGGCAAGCACCACAACACCATTTCCTTGCACATGCACATCAAGCATCAGCAGCCTAGCCACAGCCAAACCAACCACACACCAGATCATCCCAGTACTCACCAAGATGGTGACATAAGGAGGGGGTGGATCAGGTGGATAGCAAGGACAAGGCCAAGCTAACAGGAACCAGAAGGTGGATAGCAAGATCAAGGACAAGCTTCCAGGAGCTAGAAGTAGCAGGAGTAGCATCAAGAGAAGAACAAGACCAGACTAGCAGCATAAGACAGCAAGATCAAGACACCTAATCAACCAGCAACCACAATAACAACCAACTATTGTGGTGAGTTATATAAAATCCACACAAGATATGTTTATCATATCTATATAGGGATCCATGTGTTGATCTATATTTAACTTCTCAGTATTCACCCAAGTGGGGCGAATCCATCATAGAAGATTTCAAACACAAAAAGGCATAAGTAAACTATATAGATCCAACTAGGATCTCGGAACAACCTCATTGATCCTGGTTATAAAGCCATATCTTATACTCCAAGAATAAATATAGCCAAGAATTGGAATTCTAGGCACATATCTTAAAAAGGAGTAGCACCTTAGAATTCCTAGATCTTATGGATCCATATAACTTAAGAAGCATACCAATCATTTTCCCAACTTTGACTCAAGAATTAGTAGCTGGTATCACTACCAGAACAAATCTATGAGGAACAACAAGATAGGAACCTAGTCCCTAAGCCTCAAACGAACATCATAGGCACCGATGTTTAAAGAAAGAAGTTTCCAACTTATCTTTGGCATTAATCAAATCTTAAGCATTAACACGCCAAGTAGTAGAAACTAGACTTGTGTGCCATTTCAAGATGGTGTCACAAGAGCAGATTCTAAACCAAGCAGATTAAGTATCTAGCTTTCATAAGACAAACTGACAAACAACTAATCATCATTTTCCTGGTATCAATCACCGGGAATCATTTCCAAGTTTATGTATATAGAACATCACTGTAAGAAATTAATTAACCTCAATCTGCATATGAATCCATAAGTCAACAATTACAGTTACAATGAATAAATCACTCACAACATTACTATCCATAACCAAATCATGACAGTAGTGAACTTCCAAATCACTAGGATTCACAAGTAATGATTCCACAGAAGCACTACCATTTGAATCATATCAAATTACTGTAGGGATTCGTAGCATGGAAAACAAAAAATTTCTATCGCATACAAACAAACAAGCCAAGATCTACCTACTAGATTGTAGCAACGAGTTGATGGAATAACTCACCCTCGAAGATTCCAAAGTGTTTAACGAGAGCGGATTCTCGTGGGTGATGTAGTCGTACTCTTCTCGATCTCAAGATCGCGTAGACGATCCTTCCGGCGCTATGTTTCGGCAGCGCTTCCGCAGTCGGTCACACATTCGGTACTCGACGAAGACCTTCCTCTCCCTTGTTCCAGCAGGCAGCGGAGGTTGTATCACTCTCCTCGCGATTCCGGCAGCACAACGGCGTGGTACCGGAAGTAGAGGGAAGATCTCGCAGGGCTTCGCCTTAAGCTAGAGCGAGTATGGTGGACTATGAGAGAGCTCCTCGGCGATCTAGGGTTTAGACACACCAAGGAGGAGGCTTGGCAGGCGGCTAGGGTTAGCTAGGCGGCGGCGGCTGTAGGAGGGCAGGCGGCTTAGGGCTAGGGTTTGCGGGTGGAGGTGTTGGGGTCTAGGAGGGGTAGCCCTGCCCCTCCTTATATAGGTGGAGGGGCCGCGCCAGGGGAGGGGAGTCCCTCCCCAACTCGGTTTCCCAAGGGGGCCGGCGGTGGAGGGGAGGAACTCCTCCCCAACTCGGTTTCCACCTTCCCCTCCACTTCCCAAAATAGTCGTTTGACTTTTCAAACTAGGATTTGATTAAACCCTTTATTTTGTTCAGCGATGACACCTAGTACATGATGCAATCATTCCAACTTGGTATGACACATTCATGTACCCTTCCCCTTCGGAGTGCCGGACATTCCAGAACCTTCTAGAACATTCCCGATGAAAACACCGGAACCATTCTCCAACCCCGAAACAGGACTTTCCTTATATGAATCTTATTCTCCGGACCATTCCGGATCTCCTCGTGATATCCCGGATCCCATCTGAGACTCCGAACAACATTCGGTCTCTTACTCATCATTCCATAACTACTCAAACAACGTCGAATCCTTAAGTGTGTCCCCTACGGTTCGTGAATTATGCGGACATGATCGAGACACTTCTCCGAACAATAACCAATAGAGGAATCTGGAAATTCATATGGCTCCCAGATATTTCAACGACTACTTTGCGATCGAATGAACCACTTACATACATACCAATTTCCCTTTGTCTCACGATAGTTTACTTATCCGAGGTTATGATTGTCGGTATCTCTGCATACCTAGTTCAACCTCGTTACTGATAAGTACTCTTTTCTCGTTCCCGTGATATGTGATCCCTTGTGAGCCAGTCACATGCTTGCAAGCTAATTGGATGACATTTCACCGAGAGGGCCCAGAGTATATCTATCCGTCATATGGATGGACACTTCCCACTCTTGATCCATGTGTCTCAACCAATACTTTCCGAACACTCAATGCCACCTTTATAGCCACCCAGTTACAGTGTGGTGTTTGATGTCATCAAAGCATCCTTCCGGTGAAGGTGATATACATGATCTCATGGTCGAAGGAATTAGGTTACTATGTATCAGAAAGCATATAGCAATTGAACTATTAAAATGACTTGATCTTTATGCTACGCTTATCTATAGGAGTATGTCCATCATATCATTCTCCTAACGATATGATCTTGTTGTTAATAACATCTCAATGTTCATGATAGGGAAACCACAATCATTTATTAACCAACAAGCTAGTATTATAAAGAGGCTTTACTAGGGACTTCAATTTAAGTTTACAAATCACACAAGTATTAATGTTTCCTTGTTAATACTATTATAGCATGAATGTAAACATTTATCATAAACACAAAGATATAATAATAACTATATTTATTATTGCCTCTAGGGCATATCTCCAACAGTCTCCCACTTGCACTAGAGTCATCTAATCTAGATTACATGGTAATATACCGAACACCCATGGCAGTTTGGTGCTGGTCATGTTTTGCCCTCGGGAGAGGTTTAGTCAACGGATCCGCCACATTCAGATCTGTGTGTACTTTGCAAATCTTTATGTCCCCATCTTGGACATGTTCTCGAATAGCGTGAAAACGTAGCTTGATGTGCTTCAGCTTCTTGTGTGACCTTGGTTCTTGCGCATTGGCTATGGCGCCCATGTTATCACAGTAGATAGACATTGGGTCCAGCGCACTAGGAACCACACCCAGCTCTGTAATGAACTCTTTCATCCATATCGCTTCTTGTGAAGCCTCCGAAGCAGCCATGTATTCCGATTCAGTTGAAGATCTCGCCACAACGCTTTGCTTTGCACTCTTTCAGCTAACTGCTGCACCATTCAAAGTAAATACGTATCCAGATTGTGATTTAAAATCATCTGGATCGGTGTTCCAACTAGCATCGGTGTAACCATTAACAACGAGCTGTTCATCACCTCCATAAGAAAGAACCATATCCTTAGTTCTTCTCAAGTACTTAAGGATGTTTTTGACCGCTGTCCAATGATCCACTCCTGGATCACTTTGATATCTGCTAGTTAAACTAACAGCATATGCAATGTCGGGTCTAGTACATAGCATGACATACATTAGAGATCCTATGGCTGAGGCATAGGGAGTCTTACTCATCCTTTCTCTATCTTCTGCCGTTGTCGGACTTTGAGTTTTACTCAAGGTCGTATTGGGCAACATGGGCAAGAACCCTTTCTTGCTATCTTCCATTCCAAACCTCTTTAGAACTTTGTCCAAATATGTACTTTGTGACAATGATATTAGGCGTCTCGATCTATCTCTATAAATCTTTATGCCTAATATGTAAGCTGCTTCGCCAAGATCCTTCATTGAAAAACTATTATTCAAATATTCCTTGACACTATTAAGAAGGTCTACATCATTCCCAATCAACAATATGTCATCTACATATAGTATTAAGAATGCTACAGAGCTCCCACTCACTTTCTTGTAAATACAAGCTTCTCCATAAGTTTGTATAAAACCAAAACTTTTGATCACCTTATCAAAACGTTGATTCCAACTTCGGGATGCTTGCTTCAATCCATAGATGGACCGTTGAAATTTGCATACCTTGTTAGCATCTTTAGGATCGACAAAACCTTTGGGTTGCATCATATACAACTCTTCATCAATGTCTCCATTGAGGAATGTTGTTTTGACATCCATCTGCCATATCTCATAATCATAATATGCATCGATTGCTAACATAATCCTCACAGACTTTAGCTTCGCTACAGGTGAGAAAGTCTCATTGTAGTCAACTCCTTTAATTTGTCGAAACCCTTTTGCGACAAGTCGAGCTTTATAGACAGTAACATTACCATCAGCATCTGTTTTCTTTTTGAAAATCCATTTGTTCTTGACAGCCTTTCGGCGATCCGGTAAGTCCACCAAAGTCCATACTTGGTTTTCGTACATGGATCCAATCTCGGATTTCATGGCTTCTTGCCATTTATTAGAATCTGGGCTCATCGTCGCTTCCTCATATGTCGCAGGGTCATCAGTGTTGTCCACCAACATGACACTCATAACGGGATCATACCAATCAGGAGTGGTACGATTTCTCGTTGACCTGCGAGGCTCTGTAGCAACTACAACCGAAGTTTCATGATCATCATCATTAGCTTCCTCTCTTATTGGTGCAGGCACCACAGGAACTTCTTCCGGTGCTGCGCTACTCGCAAGTTCGAGAGAAGGTTCGACAACCTCATCGAGTTCTACTTTCCTTCTAGTCACTTCTTTCAAGAGAAATTCCTTCTCTAGAAAGGATCCATTCCTGGCAACGAAGATTTTGCCCTCGGATCTATGATAGAAGGTATACCCGATAGTTTCCTTCGGGTATCCTATGAAGACGCATTTTTCCGCTTTGGGTTCTAGCTTGTCCGGCTGTAACTTCTTTACATAGGCTTCGCAACCCCAAACTTTAAGGAACGGCAATTTAGGTTTCTTTCCAAACCATAATTCATACGGTGTCGTTTCAACGGATTTAGATGGTGCCCTATTTAAAGTGAATGCGGATGTTTCTAATGCATAACCCCAAAATGATAGCGGTAAATCTGTAAGTGACATCATAGAACGAACCATATCTAAGAGAGTTCGATTACGACGTTCGGACACACCATTACGCTGTGGTGTTCCCGGCGGTGTCAATTGTGAAAGTATTCCGCATTTCTTCAAATGCTCGCCAAACTCGTAACTTAGATATTCACCTCCACGATCAGAACGTAGAAATTTAATCTTCTTGTTACGTTGATTCTCTACCTCACTTTGAAATTTCTTAAACTTCTCGAAAGTTTCGGACTTATGTTTCATGAAATAGATATACCCATATCTACTCAAGTCATCCGTGAAGGTAAGAACATAACGATAACCACCGCGCGATGCTACACTCATTGGACCACACACATCGGTATGTATGATTTCCAATAAGTCCGTAGCTCGCTCCATCATACCAGAAAATGGAGTCTTAGTCATTTTACCCATCAGACATGCTTCGCATCTTTCAAGTGATTCGAAATCAAGTGATTCAAGAAGTCCATCGGAATGGAGTTTCTTCATACGCTTCACTCCAATGTGACCAAGACGACAGTGCCACATATAGGTCGAGTTATCGCTCGATTTCAAACGTTTAGCCTCAATGTTATTAATATGTGTATTTCCACTATCGAGATTCAATAAGAATAGACCATCTATCAAAGGTGCATGTGCATAAAACATATTACTCATATAAATCGAACAACCATTATTCTCGAACTTAAACAAGTAACCGTCTCGCAATAAACAAGATCCCGATATAATGTTCATGCTTAACGCAGGCACCAAATAACAATTATTTAAGTATAAAACTAATCCCGATGGTAGATGAAGGGGTAGCGTGCCGACCGCGATCACATCAACCTTTGATCCATTTCCCATGCGCATCGTCACCTCGTTCTTCGCTAGCTTCCGTTTATTCTGCAGCACCTGTTTCGAGTTACAAATATGAGCAACCGAACCAGTATCAAATACCCAGGCACTACTACGAGTACTAGTGAGATACACATCAATAACATGTATATCGGATATACCTTTCTTTTTGATGTTGTCGTTCTTCAAATCCGCCAAGTACTTTGGGCAATTCCGCTTCCAGTGACCTTCTCCCTTGCAGTAAAAGCACTCAGTATCAGGCTTGGGTCCAGCCTTGGTCTTCTTCGTCGGCGCGGTAACTTTCTTACCACCCTTCTTGAAGTGTCCCTTTTGCTTAGACTTGCCTTTCTTGAATTTGGTGGTCTTATTGACCATCAACACTTGGTGCTCTTTCTTGATCTCCACTTCTGCAGATTTCAACATGGCAAAGAATTCTGGCAACTGCTTGTTCATGTTTTGCATATTGTAGTTCATCACAAAGTTCTTGTAACTTGGTTGTTGTGATTGGAGGACACGGTAAATCCCCAAAGCATTAGGAATCACTATACCCAAGCTTTGAAGTTTGTTTGCGTGCCCAGACATTTTAAGCACATGCTCACTGACGGAGCTGCCCTCTTCCATCTTGCAGTTAAAGAACTTTTCAGAAGCCTCATAGCTCTCAATCGCCGCGTGAGTCTCAAAGATCAATTTGAGATCACGGACAATATCATGTGGGTCTGAATTCTCAAACCTTTTCTGAAGCTCCGATTCTAAACCATACAAGATAGCACACTGAACTGTGGAGTACTGAGTCTTCCGAGCAAGGTAAACATTCTTTACTTCATCGGTAGCAGTAGCTGTAGGTGGGTCACCCAGCGGTGCATCCAGCACATAGGTAAAATTACCAGCTGTGAGGACAATCCTCAAATTGCGGAACCAATCCGCGAAGTTGCTTCCATTGTTTTTCAATTTTTCTTTCTCTAGGAACGCATTAAAATTGATGGTAGGGGCCGCCATTGATCTACAACATATTTGCAATAGTTTAGACTAAGTTTATGACAAATTGAGTTCTAATTAATAGTTAAATTAATCTAGGTGAACTCCCACTCAAAACAATATCCCTCACATTGTTTTAGTGATCACACGAACCAAATCCACCAAATCAACACCGATCATCACGAGAGTTGATATAGTTTCAATGGCGAACAATCGACATGTTCATCATATCTACTATATGATTCATGCTTTACCTTTCGGTGATCCGTGTTCCGAGACCATGTCTGTACATGCTAGGCTCGTCAAGATCAAACCTTAGTTTCCGCATGAGCAAATCTGGCTTGCTCACGTTGTATACACTTGCGGAATCTAACACACCCGATCATCACGTGGTGCTTCGAAACAACAAGCTTTAGCAACGGTGCTAACCAAGGGTGAACACTTTATGACTTGAAATTCATGTGCATGAGGGATCATCTTATAATGCTACCATCGTTAACTAAGCAATACAAGATGCATAAAGGATTAACATCACATGCAATTCATAATATGTGATATGATATGGCCTTTCTTCTTTGTGCTTCCGATCTCCATCTTCAAGAACGAACATGATCTCCATCATCACCGGCATTGCATCAAGGTCAATGACGCTTCTCCATGGTTATCGTCCACCGGCTTCAACTATTACAACTACTTTGAATAGACACGCGGGTCTTAACAAAATTAAAGACAACCATATGGCTCCTGTCGGTTGCCAACTTACAATAAGGAACATTGCATACATCAAATACAATCACAATCATGGCCATATCACATCACAGCACACCCCTGCAAAACAAAGTTAGACGCCTCTACTTTCTTTGCATGTTTTACGTGGTTTGGGGCTTTCAATAAGTGTCGTTCTAACTTACGAACAAGAACCACAACATTGATACTAGTATTGACAATCACCCGTTGTAAATTGAATCTTAACTATGCTGGGAGAAACAGGCACCCGCAAAGCCACTTATGCAATACAAGTTGCATGCCAAGCGTGGAGCAAGTCTCATGAACGATGTCATGTAAGGTTAGCCCGGGCCGCTTCATCCCAACATCCCGCAAGATGCAAAGTACACAAGAAGCAATCGACAATAAAAGCATCAACGCCCACAATGACCATTGTGTTCTACTCGTGCAACAGATCTACATATAGACACGGCTCTGATACCACTGTAGGGATTCGTAGCATGGAAAACAAAAAAATTCTATCGCATACAAACAAACAAGCCAAGATCTATCTACTAGATTGTAGCAACGAGTTGATGGAATAACTCACCCTCGAAGATTCCAAAGTGTTTAACGAGAGCGGATTCTCGTGGGTGATGTAGTCGTACTCTTCCCGATCTCAAGATCGCGTAGACGATCCTTCCGGCGCTGCGTTCCGGCAGCGCTTCCACAGTCGGTCACACATTCGGTACTCGACGAAGACCTTCCTCTCCCTTGTTCCAGCAGGCAGCGGAGGTTATAGCACTCTCCTCGTGATTCCGGCAGCACAACGGCGTGGTACCGGAAGTAGAGGGAAGATCTCGCAGGGCTTCGCCTTAAGCCGGAGCGAGTATGGTGGACTATGAGAGAGATCCTCGGCGATCTAGGGTTTAGACACACCAAGGAGGAGGCTTGGCCGACGGCTAGGGTTAGCTAGGCGGCGGCGGCTTGCCCTAGGGTGGCGGCTGCAGGAGGGCCGGCGGCTTAGGGCTAGGGTTTGCGGGTGGAGGTGTTGGGGTCTAGGAGGGGCATCCCTGCCCCTCCTTATATAGGTGGAGGGGCCGCGCCAGGGGAGGGGAGTCCCTCCCCAACTCGGTTTCCCAAGGGGGCCAGCGGTGGAGGGGAGGAACTCCTCCCCAACTCGGTTTCCACCTTCCCCTCCACTTCCCAAAATAGCCGTTTGACTTTTCAAATTGGCGTTTGACTTTTCAAACTAGGATTTGATTAAACCCTTTATTTTTTTCAGCGATGACACCTAGTACATGACGCAATCATTCCAACTTGGTATGACACATTCATGTACCCTTCCCCTTCGGAGTGCCGGACATTCTGGAACCTTCTAGAACATTCCCGATGAAAACACCAGAACCATTCTCCAACCCCGAAACAGGACTTTCCTTATATGAATCTTATTCTCCGGACCATTCCGGATCTCCTCGTGATATCCCGGATCCCAACTGAGACTCCGAACAACATTCGGTCTCTTACTCATCATTCCATAACTACTCAAACAACGTCGAATCCTTAAGTGTGTCTCCCTACGGTTCGTGAATTATGCGGACATGATCGAGACACTTCTCCGAACAATAACCAATAGAGGAATCTGGAAATTAATATGGCTCCCACATATTTCAACGATTACTTTGCGATCAAATGAACCACTTACATACGATACCAATTTCCCTTTCTCTCACGATTGTTTACTTATCCGAGGTTATGATTGTCGGTATCTCTGCATACCTAGTTCAACCGTGTTACTGATAAGTACTCTTTTCTCGTTCCCGTGATATGTGATCCCTTGTGAGCCAGTCACATGCTTGCAAGCTAATTGGATGACATTTCACCGAGAGGGCCCAGAGTATATCTATCCGTCATATGGATGGACAAATCCCACTCTTGATCCATGTGTCTCAACCAATACTTTCCGAACACTCAATGCCACCTTTATAGCCACCCAGTTACGGTGTGGTGTTTGATGTCATCAAAGCATCCTTCCGGTGAAGGTGATATACATGATCTCATGGTCAAAGGAATTAGGTTACTATGTATCAGAAAGCATATAGCAATTGAACTATTAAAATGACTTGATCTTTATGCTACGCTTATCTATAGGAGTATGTCCATCATATCATTCTCCTAACGATATGATCTTGTTGTTAATAACATCTCAACGTTCATGATAGGGAAACCACAATCATTTATTAACCAACAAGCTAGTATTATAAAAAGGCTTTACTAAGGAATTCAATTTAAGTTTACAAATCACACAAGTATTAATGTTTCCTTGTTAATACTATTATAGAATGAATGTAAACATTTATCATAAACACAAAGATATAATAATAACTATATTTATTATTGCCTCTAGGGCATATCTCCAACAATTACCACTGGAATTAGTCTGGTAAGCCACTAGCATCACCAAAGCCCAATCATAAACCATAATCCACATCAAACAACCATTCACCAACCTCAATGACTATTACTACTTATATCAATTCATCATATATAACCACAATAGAGGGATGAACCCTAATCAGTACATGAACCCTAATTAGGGGTAGCCACTAGAAACACACAGGACAGGGTGGCATAGTACAGAGAGCACGAGAGGTAAGAAAGAACAACTTATTGGAGGTTGTAGCTGCGGCCGAGAAGAGGAATCAGAGGGGTCAACGAACACGGCGGCACGGGGAACACCCCAAGGGGCGCTGCAACCTGCAACGAGACGAGGCGGCGACCACAATGACGCTTGAGGGCGAGCAGCACCACCCCAACAACCTCAGAACACCCACAGCACCAGCACCACCCCAAACCCTAGGTTTCGGGACGGAGCCGGCCTGGCCACCGGAGATCCCCAAAGCCAAATCGAAATGGACAAATGAAGGAGCGGGGTCAGGAACCATGCCATGCACCATGGCGGTGGCTGGAGAGGACCACAACGGCGTGAGTTGCCCGGCGATGGTATCGACAACCACGGGGTGAAGGGAGAAGAAGGAGAGAGGGGGACGAGAGAGAAGGACAGGGAGAGTGGGATGAGAGGGCCAACCCTTTGGGGAGCCTTTTTGGTTCTGACCACTTGGGCCAAAATGGCCCAATATGCCCAACAAAGCCAGCCCAACAACCTAAAGAAAGTTTTAATAATTAAGAAAAGACCAAAATACCCCTGAACTTAAATAAATTCTAGAAAATAAACTAAAAATCTAAAAATTATAAATAAAATATTTTTGGATTCACAATAATCCAATCTATCTAAATAAATTAAGAAATAAATTTTTATGTATATAATTTTTATTAAGAATTTTATAATATATAAATTTACTATGAAATTTTATAAAATTAAAGAAAGAAGATAAAAATAAATAAAAAACACTTTTATTATATATTAATGTTGTAGTCTTTTATAAAATACTAAATAAATGTTTAATATCATAAAAATAAATTCTTGTATTTAAATGATAATTCTTAAAAGAATTATTAAATAAATAAAAATCAAATAAAATAAAATAAAATAAAATAAAAATACAATATTCAATAAATATTAAAAGTTAATATTTATAAATCCTTTACTACTTAAAGGAATTTTTTGTAACTAAAATAATGGGTAGAACACAAAAAAAAATGATGTATTACATTACTTTGCATAATCATTTTGCCTCTTTAAATATTGTCCTTACCGGGGCAATAATGATGTTTTGTAGACATAGAAGCTCAAGGTCCAGTGCAAGCATCCGACTTCACTACCTTGCAATCACAAGGAAAGTTCATCGCTTGCTCATGTCCTTTGAAGAGTCTTTATGAAAGTATTTGCAAATTGTGTGTTATCATCTATATTCCAGAGAAAGAAAATATTATTTTCTCAAAATAAATAAAACTTAGGTATCATCCTAAGTGATGATATAATGAAGCAATAGAACTTAGGTTTCTATCTGCAACAATGATGATCAACTAGGGATTAATAACCCATGACATCAGTGATTCTAACGCCGTATATCACGAGTTAACCATGAGATTTGGAATGGGACGGAGAAGTCAGTTGTATCCTTTTCCTCTCGTATGGAGGCAAGACAACCTTAACGTGACGTTGTGATTCCTTGTGAGGATAGAACATATGGGTGGGCACCCTTATGCCCCACACTTTTGGTGTCTAGATTATCTATGAATGGTGTTTAGGGGTATAGTCCATTTAAAGGGTACTTGCCCGGGCATCACCAGGTCATAGAGTCTTCGAGAACTCATCAGGGTTTTAGCCTACCTGAAAGGGGGCTTAAACGGAGGTGAGCCGTCCCCTAAGGATCGTGCAAACATATGAGGTCGCGAAGAGGGCAGTGATTGGCTTGGACCAACTACTGGGCCCCACATCATGGGATTGTCGACGGGAAAGTACGCCCGGTTGTGCAACAAGGAAGTTGATCTCTCATGGGTAAAGTAACACACCTCTGCAAAGTGTAAGAACCATAACTTGTTACTCCCTGTTCCGGGAAGGAGCTACAAACGCGACAGGAAAGGAACTCCATGAAAGTTCTGGTCAACCTGTGAAGGCTGATGGTCATAGATTTTCATAATAAAAATCAATCTTTGAAGAAAAATTTACAAAAACTGCACAGTGCCAAGGTCTCATAGTCCAAGGTGGTAGACAGAGCATCAAACTTCCCACCTTTCATATAATGAACTTGCTGGGTAATGCTGTTACTCACCCTTTCCTTTGAATCCTTGCTTAGACTCCGAGGATCCCGAAGATATTCCAATGCATGCAACTGAGAACCAAGAGGAGGTCTTCTATGAATATCCCAATTTGTATGGAGCCGTAGAAGGGGAGGACTACGACATCGTCTACGGAGGAGAGTACCAAGAGTCAGAATAATTACTATAGTCCTAGGAGCCAATTGAGCCGAGCAACATGAACAATATATAGCAATAAGTTGTTGAGATCAATTTGGAGTTTAAATTTCACCTTGAAACTTCCGCCAAACACTTATATTTTGGTTTGTAAGTTGAACCTTTTGGAAGTCTTGAACTTACGGTATTGTAATAATACTGTGTGTATGTTTGTAATTTGGACCCGCAATGTTTCTGTTGTACCACTCTAAGGGATGTGATATTTACGAGATGGTGTTCTGTGGATGTCATGTCAATGACTATAGTGTACTACACATGCAGTGGTATGCTGGGTCACCGCAGTGGAGAGGTGAGGGCACCACACAAACAAGTGCTCCAGATCCTCTAGAACGTCAGGCAGAAAGGGCAGTGCAGAGAGCGGACACACCTAAGTGGAACAGGTGGGCGCGCATTCTTGTCCGTCCTAGGCATGAAATCTAGGAGAACACGCGCACCCGCGACGGTGCGAAGTTCCCCCAGTTGATCCCTTGGTACGACACGGTGCACCCGGAAGAACACAACACACGATACACATCACCGGTACGGAACTCGCCCGAGGCACCAAAGATGGCAGCGCAGCAGTCAGGATCGCCCGAGAGGCGCAGGAAGCGGAGGTGACCATGGAGGAATTCTAGTTCCGCTTCCGCTTTGAGCGGAGATGCGTGACTAGAGCGGGATGCAGGGGCGCCTTCACCTCTAGCCTCAGCATTCGTCAACTCGGGCGAGAGGCAGTGGGAGAAGGCAGAGGGGAAGGTGTTAACGAGCGGGCCAAGGGATGTCCATGAGTCAAACCAAACCGAGGTGGAAGTCCCATCACCCGGCACCACCCGTTTAATGGTGCAGTACATGGGGATCAGGGCCTAAAAGCCGCGCCACGAGGGCGTCGAGGGGTGCGAGCGTGCGCACATGTAGCTCTAACGATTCCAACGCTTCCAGGGGGTGTCGCGTCCAGAGAAGAGGGCATGGAGGTGTAGGGTTCCTTGCATGGAAAACAAAAAAATCTATCGCAAGAACACATAAAACCAAGATCTAATCTACAAGATCGGTGCAACGCGATTGAAGAGAACTAAACCTCGTATATCCAAAGCGTTAACGAGATCGGATCTCATGGTTGTTGTAGTCGATCACTTGCCGATCTCAAGATTGCGTAGATGATCCTTCCGGCGGCGCGTTCCGGCGGCACTTCCGCACTCGGTCACATGTATAGAGTCGATGAAGACCTTCCTCTTTGATATGTCATAAATGTTTCTATAATTTTTGATGTTCCATGCTTGTTTACTATCTACTTTGCTTTGCTTTGTCTACACTTTGAGGTATTTTTATATGTTTTCTGGGACTAACCTATTAACAAGATGCCACAGTGCCAGTTGCGTGTTTTCTTCTGTTTTTGGTTCTAGAAAAGGCAGAAAATCAATATTCTCGGAATTGGACGGGACAAAAGCCAAAGTCAATATTTTGCCGTGGGGAACACGGAGCCAGAATAAGAGACGGAGGGGATCCACTAGGGGCGACATCCCCTGGCCGCATGGCCAGGCCTGGCCCACGCCTGGGGGGGTGCGGCCACCCTGGGTGCCACCCTGCCTTGCCTCTTCGCCTATAAGAACCCCCGATACCAAAATCCTAAGGACCCGATCAATCTTCCACAAAATAGTCTGTAGCCGCCGCCACCATCGTCCCTAGATCTGGGGATCTGAAGCTCTTCCCATTACCCTGCCGGAGGTGAGATCGTCCCAGAGGCCTTCTTCATCACCATGCCAGCCTCCGGTATGATGCGTGAGTAGTTTCACCTTGGACTACGGGTCCATGTAGTAGCTACATGGTTGTTTCTCCTCCTTTGTGCTACCATGTTTAGATCTTGTGAGCTCCGTTCATGATCAAGATCATCTATTTATAATCATGCATGTTGTGTTTGCGGGGATCCGATGGATATTGATATTACTATGTCAAATTGATTAATAGTTCTATATTATTGATTCTATCATGTCTGTTTTGTTTGTGATCTTGCATGCTCTCCATTTCTAGTAGCTATCTTGGCCAAGTAGATGCTAGTGACTCCAAGAGGGAGTATTTATGCTGGATAGTGGTTTCATGCCTCTATTTAATCTGGGAAAGTGACAAAATTTTCTAAGGTTGTAGATGTGCTGTTGCTACTAGGGAGAAAACAACGATCTCTTGTTCATGGAACAAGTGGATTGTTTACCTTACACACTTTGCTTAAAGCAGTTATATGTTGCTTGGGTTCGGATGATAACCTAAAGGTGGATTACTAGTCATAGATGCAGTTGGATGGCGGTCTATGTATCTTGTTGTATTGCCTAATCAAATCTCATAGGATCATGAATGTCTAGTATTGCATTGTTATGCCTTGCTCTGTCCTATCAATTGCCCTGCTGTAATTTGTTTATCCAGCATGCCATGTTGTTTATTTTAAGGAGAACACCTCTAGTGAACTATGGACCCCAGTCCAATCTTTACCATTGATACATCTTCCACTTTTACTGTTTACTTTCTGCAAACCACTATTACCTTCCACATTTTCAGCAAACCCGTGAGATTGACAACCTCACTGTTTGTTGGGGCAAAGTCTTGAGTTTGTGTTGTGCAGGTTTCTAGTTGCTAGCAACACCTTTGAATCGTTTCCTTCCTCCTACTGGTTCGATAACCTTGGTTTCTTACCGAGGGAAAACTTGCTGCTGTACTCATCATACCTTCCTCTTGGGGTCTCCCAACGAAGCTCTACAGTGATCTGAGCCGCATCAAGCCTTTTTCTGGCGTCGTTGCCAGGGAGGTAAGGTAAAAGGTACTCACATCCTCCGGTGTGAGTGCTCGAAGTTATTTCCTTTAGATTCTGCAATTTTGTCTTTTTGTTTCTTGTTTTCACTAGTTAGGCTTAATGGAAAACAACAACAAAATTAGAGAGCTTCATAGTATTTATCTTGAGTTAGGACATGAAGTGTTTGAAGAGAAAATTACAAAACCTATAGAACTTTATTTGCATGCTAATAGCAATGTTATTAGTATGAATTCTTTGAACACCATTATTGCTAATGCTACGGAAATGTCTAAGCTTGGGGAAGCTAGTTTTTATGAAAATGATCTTTTTAGTTCCCTAGCTTTGGAAGATAGCTATTCTATTGCTTATGATGATACCAAACCTCCAATATATGATGATTACAATGATGAATATGATATTTTCAGTCCACCTACTATTGAGGAGAAAATTGATTGTGATTACAATATGCCTCCTATATTTGATGATTATGGTGATGAGAATAATAATGATAGCTATTTTGTTGAATTTGCTCCCAATATAATTAATAAGAATGACTATGCTTATGTGGAGAGTAATAATTATTTTATGCATGTGGCTCATGATAAGAATATTTTATGTGATAGTTATATTATTTATTTTTTATTCATGTTGCTACTGAAAGTTATTATTAGAGAGGGAAACATGGTCTAATGTATCTCAACAATATTAAGTTTCCCCTCTTTATGTTAAATGTTTTGAAGTTGCACTTGTTTTGCTTTCCTATGCTTATTGCTTTGTGCTTTCATGACTTGATTCTTTACAAGATTCCTATGCACAGGAAGAGGGTTAGACTTAAATGTGTTTTTAATTTGCTCCTTGATGCTCTTTTTTACTTCAATTCATATTTCTTATGTGAGCATCTTCTCAAACTATCATGCCTAACTTGAAGGCGTTAAAGAAAAGTACTTCTTGGGAGATAACCCAATAGTTTTATTGAGCCTTGGAAGTTATTATCTCAGTAATGACCTCTCCTTATCCTTTTTATTTGCTTTTTGTGCCAAGAATAACCTCTAATGAGAGGGAGTAAGATTTGGGGAGTTGCTGTCCCGAAACAGATTTTTGTGCTCCACCGTAAAAATTCGTGTAAAATCTCTGTAAGTCGGATTGAGCTGTAATTATCTGAATAAATCCCCCAGGTTGTTAGCTAACTTTCATTAGTTCAACACCTTTTTATTTGAGCAACATAAGGTCTTCAAAAAATTCGGTTTCTTCCTGCTGGTCTGTTTTGACAAACTTCTGCCATTATTTGCATTTGCTTCTTGTTGATTCCTTTTTGGGTTCTTTTTGGGAAATTGATATTTTTGAGGGAATTGCTACAGTAGCTTTTGTTTTTTAGTGAAAGTTTTGCTATTCTAAAACTAAAAACAAAAGGTCTATTGTCTTTTGAATACACTAATGTTGCTAATGAAGATTGTGTGAAGTTTTATATGAAGGAAAATTTGCAGGTGTAGAGAAAGAATGATGTAATGAGATGAAGAATGGACAAAAGATCAAGCTTGGGGATGCCACCCCGTGTCACCCCAAGAAATATTCAAGAGGTACAAGTGTCAAAGCTTGGGGATTCCCAAGGCATCCCCTTCATCAATAAAAATCTCAGGTCTTTCTAGACACTTCATTTTTATTGTTTCATGCACAAGTTGTGTTGTTCTTGGAGCGTCTTAGTTTTTGCTTTTGGTTTTTTTTGCTTAGTTTGCTTTAATAAAGTAGTTTGGACCCCCGTTCTTGCTGTGTTGTTGCAAATAAGTTTATTGGTGTTGGAAAGGAGTAGAAAGTTCTTGCTTGAATAGTACAAGACGAGTTTGCTTTGACTGTGACTTAGACTTTATCATGTCATGCTAGATGTTGTTTTGACCTTATGCTTAGTGATTATTGTTGTAGCATGATTTGTTCTAAACAATTAGGATTGCTTAATGTGCCTTGAAGGAATCATGCGTTGTTTTAGCATAGAAAAGCATAGTATTGTGGTTTTCTCCTTTGATGATTTGTTTGGGTTGACTTGGCACATGCTCACACCATGTTATGACTATGAACCAGTCACCATAGCCTCTATGATCATTTAGTTTTTGAATTGTAGTACCACTTTATGCTTTGATTTGTAATGTTTTGTTGCTCTGCATGATTATGGCCATTATTGCTCTCTTAGTTGGTCGATCCCAGTATTTTGCTAGCCTCCACTTGTATGAGTAAGCTCTACTCATGCATCGAACTCCCAAGAAACCAAGTTATTCCAAAGTGTCCACTATAAATTCCTATGCATGGCGTGTTACACCATTCCAAGTATATTCTTGTTTTATCTATCTTCCAATTAAAAAGGCACTTTGTTATGTGAAAACTTAGTGATTAAAGCTCTCACAAACTTGATGGCACACTTTATTTTTCTTGCCCATAAATAAACTCGAACCATTGTGTCTTCTATGTTGTATATGCTTGCACTTATACGTTGGAATTAGCAGAACCATGCTGTCATGGGGAACGCTTTCAACATTGCACTTGCACATTGTACATAGTTGATATCATGCTCTTTTGTTTATGGATGTCGTTGGAGAGAAATAAAAGGGGAGCTTGTAATTCCATGGAGTTATGAATGTGTGTTAGAGAAACGTCTGGTCCTCTAGCCTAAGCCATGCCTAATCATGGTGGAAACTTGCAACATCACCATAGTGAGCAATCTATGAATCTTTATTCTTATGAAAAGAGACATATTGAAAAGAGGGAAGATATAAAATAGCACCATTTTCCCATGGTAAATAAGAAGATTGCTGAGATGCTCATTGTCAGCTTGACTTGTCATTTTGATTATTGGATAGCTCCTGTATCATGTGCAAGGGGTACCCCGTTGGCGGTTATCTATGATACACATGTACTTACTATGACAAGAAATTACAGGTGACTAAAGTTGAGTAGCATGAGGAGCGGCCCTCATATTCAAGGGACATGAGATTGCCAACTTATACTTTGTTAAGCATATAATCCATAGTTTGTTCACTTTAACCTTAATCACTTTAAGATGCTTATGATCGGGGCAATGAGAGTTGAAATCTAACAAGTACCATAATTTTTGGAAGCTCTTTATGAGACTTGAAATCCCTGCTTCCCTTTTTTATGAAGGGCCTTTATTCCACCATTATATTGAGTCTCCACCTTCTATCCTTAGGCACCAATTAAGAGAGCATAGTTGCCATTCTTAGTTCTATTTGCATTGTCCCAAAACTTATTGATTGATACATATTGTTGATATTGCTTTCTCATGAACTATTTGTATCTAGTCACTCTTATGAACTTTGAAGGTGTCCTATGCATTTATTTGCTACTCCATGAGGGACAAGATGAATGCCACTATGCTATGTTTTCTATATGTGAAACAAACAAACATCTTTCAATGCATTTTTATTCATGATCTTTGTTTGTAACCTTTCATGTTGCATGCATAGTTACTTTGTCTTACAGTTAGAACTCCATCTTTCATGCTCATGTTTAGAGTTCTTTCATCCCAACTTTCAATGCTTGCAAATGGTTTGATCTTGATTTTGATGGTGCATGTCACCTCAAAAATTATTCTTTTTACCACTTACCTACTCGAGGACGAGCAGGAGTTAAGCTTGGGGATGCTTGATACGTCGTAAACGTATCTATAATTTTTGATGTTCCATGCTTGTTTAGTATCTACTTTGCTTTGCTCTGTCTTCACTTTGACGTATTTTTATATGTTTTCTGGGACTAGCCTATTAACAAGATGCCACAGGGCTAGTTGCCTGTTTTCTTCTATTTTTGGTTCCAAAAAAGGCAGAAAATCAATATTCTCGGAATTGGACAGGACAAAAGCCAAAGTCAATATTTTCCTTTGGGGAACATGGAGCCAGAAGACGATACGGAGAAGAGCCACCAGGGGGCCACACCCCCTGGTCGCGTGGCCAGGCATGGCCCGCTCCTAGGGGGTGCGGCCACCCTGGGTGTCCCTACCTCGCCTCTTCGCCTATAAGAAGCCCACAATACCAAAACCCTAAGTACCCGATCAATCTTCCAGGAAACAGCCCGTAGTCGCCGCCACCATCGTCCCTAGATCGGTGGAATCTGAAGTTCTTCCCGGCACCCTTCTGGAGGGGAGATCATCCTAGAGGCCTTCTTCATCATCATGCCAGTCTCCGGTATGAAGCGTGATTAGTTCCACCTTGGATTACAGGTCCATGTAGTAGCTAGATGGTTGTTTCTCCTTCTTTGGGCTACCATGTTTAGATCTTGTGAGCTCTGTTCATGATCAAGATCATCTATTTGTAATCATGCATCTTGTGTTTGCGGGGATCCGATGGATATTGATATTACTATGTTAGATTGATTAGTGGTTCTATCTTATTGATTCTATCATGTCTGTGTTGTTTGTGATCTTGCATGCTCTCCGTTTCTAGTAGCTATCTTGGCCAAGTAGATGCCAGTGACTCCAAGAGGGAGTATTTATGCTCGATAGTGGGTTCATGCCTCTATTTAATCTAGGGAAGTGACAGAAATCTCTAAGGTTGTAGATGTTCTATTGCTACTAGGGAGAAAACAACGGTCTCTTGTTCATGGAACAAGTAGATTGTTTACCTTACACACTTTGCTTAAAACAGTTATCCGTTGCATGCAACTTAATAGTGGAGGGGGTCGGATGATAACCTGAAGGTGGATTACTAGTCATAGATGCAGTTGGATGGCGGTCTATGTATCTTGTTGTATTGCCCAATCAAATCTCATAGGATCATGAATGTCTAGTATTGCATTGTTATGCCTTGCTCTGTCCTGTCAATTGCCCTGCTGTAATTTGTTTACCCAGCATGCCATGTTTGTTTATCTTAAGGAGGACACCTCTAGTGAACTATGGACTTCGGTCCAATCTTTACCATTGATACATCTTCCACTGTTACTATTTACTTTTTGCAAACCACCATTACCTTCCACACCATACAGTTAATCCTTTGTTTTCAACAAACCGGTGAGATTGACAACCTCACTGTTCGTTGGGGCAAAGTCTTGAGTTTGTGTTGTGAAGGTTTCCAAGTTTCTAACAAAACCTTTGGGTCGTTTCCTTCCTCCTACTGGTTCGATAACCTTGGTTTCTTTCTGAGGGAAGACTTGCTGTTGTGCTCATCATACCTTCCTCTTGGGGTCTCCCAACGAAGCTCTACATTGATCTGAGCACATCAGTAGGTTTCCAGTTGCTAGGAACACCTTTGAGTCGTTTCCTTCCTCCTACTGGTTCGATAACCTTGGTTTATTACCGAGGGAAAAACTTGATGTTGTACTCATCATACCTTCTTCTTGGGGTCTCCCAACGAAGCTCTACAGTGATTTGAGCCGCATCACTCTTCCCGTTCTAGCAAGAAGTGGAGGTAGTATATCCGCTCAGAATCCCAGCAGCACGACGGCATGGTGGCGGTGGAGGAGGAGAAGAATTTCTGTAGGGCTTCGCCTAAGACGAAGCAGGACGGTGGAGGAGGGAGGAGGCCGGTGACTAGGGTTGAGGTAAGTGGGCAAGGGTGAGCCCCCACCCCTCCTTATATATATGGGGGATGCGGCCAGAATTCCCACCTGTGGCTGAGTCCTTCCCCAACTCGGTGGCCAAGGGGGAGAGGTGGGAACTTGCCCCCCAAGTTTCCCCTTACCAAATTAGGATTTCCCCCTATTTCCTAGTGCTGGCCGATTGGCCCTTTGGGCTTGGTGCGGCTGTCCCCTAGGGCCCCTATGGCATGCCATAGCCCAAGTGGCCCCTCCCGGAGTGGTGGACCCATTGGTGGTCCTTCTAGAACATTGTAGAAGCTTCCAGTCAAAACACCGAAAACCTTTCCGAACCCCGGAAACTGACTTTCCTTATATGAATCTTATTCTCCGGACCATTACATATCTCCTCGTGATGTACTGGATTGAATCCGAGACTCCGAACAACATTCGGTCTCCAACTCATATTCCATATCTACTTAAACAACATCGAACCTTAAGTGTGTCACCCTACGGTTCATGAACTATGCAGACATTATCGAGACACCTCTCCGGTCAATAAGCAAAAGCGGGATCTGGAGATCCATAATGGCTCCCACATATTCAACGATAACTTCGTGATCGAATGAACCATTCAGATATGATACTTATTCCGTTTGCACGCGATAATTTACTTATCCAAGGTTCGATCGTCGGTATCTCCATACCTAGTTCAACCTCGTTACCGATAAGTACTCTTTACTTGTTCCATGATATGACATCCCTTGTGACCTAGTCACATGCTTGCAAGCCAATTGGATGACATTCCACTGAGAGGGCCAGAGTATATCTATTTGTCATATGGATGGACAAATCCCACTCTTGATCCATGCGCTTCAACACATACTTTCAGAATACCTAATGCCACCTTTATAACCACCCAGTTACGGAAGTGGCGTTTGATGTCATCAAAGTACTCATCCAGTGACGGTGATTAACATGATCTCATGGTTGAAGGATTAGGTTGCTACGTGACATGGATATGCCCCATGGGTACCTTGCATTGGTATACCTGGTCCAGCCCAGTGAAGGCCGACGTGAAGACTTGCTGCCCAAGGAGACTCCGAATAGCCCATGCCCGGTAGAAGTTCGACTCCTTGAAGGACACGGCTAATATGTAGATAGAATATTCAAGGGTGAAACCCTAACTTGTAACCGACTCGACCTACCCCGGGTACCTGGCCTATCTATATAAAGGCCAGGAGGGCACGACGAGGAGGCTCTCTCCAACTCATACACACACCTCCCGCCAGATTGCATCTGCGCACCCCCTATAACTTTCGGTTCCGTCGTCAATCAAGAACAGACAATCAGGAGTAGGGTTTTCCCTCCGGGGCCTGAACCTGGGTAAACCTCGTGTCCCCTTGCTGCGTGTCTATTAACTGTCTCGCAATCTCTAGCATCCCCATATTCTCCATAACTCAAGTCCATAACAATGGGCATTGACGAGTCGAACCCTTGTCAATTGGCGCCGTCTGTGGGAACTGGGGAAGTTGATCATGCGGTCGTGACGATCCCATCCACCGTGATCTATGATTGCTAGGCAACGACGAATCACCTCCTCTTCGGCGCCTTTGACTTCACCACCCACTCTCTGGCCACTCACAAGAATTTCGATTCCGTAGGAGACGGAGTCGAGATGCTGTTCGGGAGCTTCTGCTTCCAGGTGGGCAAGATTGGCACCCTGTGCCTCCCGGAGCAAGTGCCACCTCCGTCGACCAGGCCCTCCTCATGGGCGCCACCAATCGGCACCTTGTGCATGTCGTCGCTGACGAGCGATCCAGATGATGGCGGCAGCTGCAACTCCGACCTCTACAACCCTCATATGGAGGAAGGAACCTACGATTCCGGATCTGAAAGCCATGGGAGTAACAATCTCCTCCCGCGCTACATGTGCACGGTCATCCACAATGGCAACATCGATGACGGCACTGAGCCACCACCAAATCCCCCTCCCAACCCGCAGGCTGAGAACGGAGGAAACAGGGCACCCCCGCCAAATCCCAATGGAAACAGAGCACCCGAAGGCACTGAGGGTATACACCGTGTTCGTAACGAGATCAACCTCACCAACGAGGAGTGGGAGAGGGTGCGTGACGCTATGCGAGGCACTCACCCTCTACCAATCGATGCCCCTTGTGACATGCTAATGGGCTACCACTGGCTTCTCATCGAGGAGCACAATCGACAGATCAAATAGCAAAACGATCTCGATATAAGGCGAGCGGCTGATGAGTCAAGCGTGCGGTGAGCTACGCTCTCCGCTGGCGGTCATGCCAAAGGAGAGGGAGACCATGCTGATATACATCGCAGTCATGCACTAGGTGGTAAGCACCGCCCTCGTGGTCGAACGACCCGAAGATGGCAAGACCCACGGGGTATAAAGCCTAGTCTACTACCTCAGCGAGGTATTGACGCCAACAAAGCAAAGGTATCCCCACTGCCAAAAGCTCGCCTGTGGCATATTCATGACGGCACATCGAATGTGCCACTACTTTCAGGAGCATCAGATCATGGTCGTCAGCGAAGCACCACTGTCAAACATCCTGAACAACCCCGAAGCTATGGGGCGAGTAGCCTTGTGGGGCATCGATCTGTCTCCTCGAGACATCATCTACGAGCGGCGCACCGCCATCAAGTCCCAGGTGATTCCTGACTTCTTCATCCACTGGATGAAACTCTAGCTACCAGACACTCTGGACATGTCCTAGTCCTGGACGATGCACTTCGACGGCTCCAAACACGAGGCTGGAGCAGGAGCCGGAGTGATACTGACGTCCCCCAAGGGGATAAGATGAAATATGTCTTTCGGATGAAGTTCCATGCATCCAACAATGAGGCTGAGTACGAGACACTCCTACATGGCATGTGGATGGCCAAAGTGTGCGGCGCCGCGTGCCTCGTCATATACGGTGACTCCAACCTCGTTGTCCAACAGACGATGAATGAGTGTGACACCCATAGCACAAACATGATCGCATATCGTGCGCTCTACAACACACTCGAAGGAGACTTTGACGGCTACAAGCTTTGTCACGTTGGCAGGGAAAGCAATGAAGAGGCTGACAAGCTCGCTAACATCGGCTCCACCTATGCCCCAGTACCACCAGGTGTGTTCCTTGAATAGATCTGCGTGCCCTCAATCAAGCGAAAATTCCCTAAGGACACAACCAAATCCGCGAGACACTCGGGGGTTGCACACCCGAGAAAGCCGAAGGACCCGAAGAGCTCGATACATAGGTCGAACTGGTGAGCCTCATGCAGGTCATGGAAATCGAACATGGACTCAGCCGTACTTTAGGTTCCTTGTGGACAATCAGCTGCCTGAGGACCCAACGGAAGCCCGACAGGTCGCCCACCGATCAAAGGCCTTCACCATCATTAATGGCGAGCTGTACAAGCGCAGCATTTTGGGTGTGCTCCAGCGATGCGTCACTAACAGTGACGGGAAGACCATCCTCCTCGACATCCATGAAGGTATCTGCGGCCACCACGCGGGCAGTCGTGCCCTCCTCACCAAGGCTCTGCGAGTTGGCTTCTACTAGCCAATAGCGATGAGCGACGCCAAAGACATCGTATAGAGGTGCAACGCCTGCGAAAGGTATGCAGACAAACCACACACGCTAGGCTCGGAGTTGTGACCCATACCATTGGCCTGGCCCTTCGCCTAGTGGGGACTTGACATGATCGGCAAGCTGCCAAAGTCTTCGCCAAGAGGACATGTCTTCCTCCTAGTGGCAGTCGACAAATTCACAATGTGGATCGAGTCCATGCCCGTCACTAACCAATCTGGCGCCGCCGCTGTCAAGTTCTTTGAATCCATTGTCTACAGGTTTGGAGTGCCTCATAGCATCATCACCGACAACGGCTCGAACTTTACCTCAAAGGAGTTCCGAGACTTCTGCGAAGACCTCGGCATCAACCTCACATATGCCTCCATGTTGCATCCGCAGACCAATGGTCAGGTCAAAAAGGCTAACAGTCTCATCGGCCACGGTATCAAGAAGCGGTTGCTACGCCCACTTGAAAGGCTTGCGGGAGCCTGGGCAGACGAGGTACCCTCCGTTCTCTAGAGCTTGCGCACAATGCCAAACAGCTCAACTGGCTACACACCCTTCTTCATGGTGCACGGATCCGAAGCCATGTTGCCTGCCGAGGTACGCTACAAGGCACCACGGGTCATCGCCTACAGCGAAGCCGAATCAACGGTCGCACTCGAAGACGACGTCGACACGCTGGACGAGGCTCGAGACATCGCAGCGGCCCGTATGGAAGTGTACCAACAAAGCCTTCGCAACTACCACAACTGTCAGCTGCACCCAAGATCCTTCGTCGAAGGAGACCTCGTTCTGCGACTCAAGCAGAAGGGGCACCTGAAGCTCGAATTACCCTGAGAAGGACCCTACATAGTCACTAAAGTAATCCCAGGTGGCGCCTACCTCCTAAAGGAGGTCGAGTCTAGAGTTGAATACTCCAACCCCTAGAACGTCGCACAGCTGCGACGCTTCTATCCTTAGTTGTCTTTTACTTTCAATAAGGCTATTTATCTAGGCTACTCAGCCAAACACTGTACCTCCTACATTACGATGAATAAAAGCTAAGTCTCTTGGCCCAAAAATTTCTCTCTTGCATACATTTACATCATTAAAAACACTCGGGGGCTGCGCCTCACCTTACGACTTCGTCGATTGACAACAATGCATAAACCCTGAGTAGTTGACAATGTCAGGCTAACGAAAAGGACATGCACAACCTATAGTCAAACAATGCATTGCATGCCAATACATACAACTTTACAAGGGCGCCAAAGCCCACTCTATAATATACAGATTTTACATTGTTCCGTTTGATTTACAAGATTCAATCATGCTGGAGAAGGACGTTCGTCTGCTTCTCGAAAACATCTACGATTTCTTCAGCATGATGAGCCACTACCGCATAATGCGAACACATGTCCCAGGCCATACCATCCGGAGGAGGGGGTGGCCCAGCTGCTATCTCTGCCAGGTCAACATCACGACGATGCAACCAAACAAGTGATAGGTCCGCCTTCACACCTGCCACCAGCTAATGACGCACAAGCTCCTTCACGGCGCTCGTATCGTGAAACTTTCCAAGCAACCCAAGAAGCTGGAGGGAGATGCATCCAACGGAAACATCGTAGCCCATACTGTTGCGAGTGACGACCTCGCACGTTTCAGCACCCGAATCACTTGATGGACGCGGTCTTGAACTGTTGCAAGAACAATCGCTCGATCATGGTCCATCCAGAAAAAGCCACCATCCTCCAACTCCTGTTGTGTTAAGCAATTCATTCGGAATGCAACACGCTCTTTCTCTTCCTTCGAAAGAAAATTCACAGCTGCATGCAGAAGCAGCAGATGAGAAGACATGAAGGTCCGGTGCAATCGAAAATAACAAGAGGATCATAAAGACTTACACTGGAGTTGCTTGCTGATTTTTCGCAATTCCTCAAGGAGAAATTCTTCTCTCGCAACGGCCCGTTCGGTCTTGGATTTCCAAACGTCTGCATGACCACGGATCATGAGAACATCCTTCTCCGGGCTTCTGATGTGATCGCGTAGCAGAGGCAACTACGACGCCTCACTCGGCGGCGGATGAGCACCAACCAAACCAGGAGGTGTGAGCAACGGTTCAGCACTCGAAGGACCCTAAGGGTGTACAAGTAGCAGAGTATAAAAATCAAGGCATTTGACAGCAGTCAAAAGATACACTTATATTTACATAAACTAACCAGTACGTGGTAGAGTAAACCTGTCTAGCATGAAGCATTACATGCGCACGGGCAAAGAAAAATCAAAATACTACTACAACTATGATCCAGAAGACCTAGGCAGCCGCATCCAGAGCAGCTTCGAACTCCGAGACTCTAGCCTTGGCCACCCGTTGCTGCTCCAGCGCATATGCGGCCAGGAGGTCAATCAACTTCGGGCCAAAGTGCTTGCAGCGAGAGACGAATAGAGTAAATGCTACCTCAGTGCCATCCGCTACCATCGGCATCCTAGAGGTGATCTGCTGAAGATCCAGCTGCGTGCCCGACGCCACCGCCATCGCCAGCCCCATGGTGGCACCCACACCCTTCTGCGCCCTCTTGTAGCTCGCAAGGGCATCACCCTCCAAGGCTTCCTCTAGGGAGTCAACATCGTCAAGGTCAATGCCTTTTGGATTGATCTCCTTGTAGAAGCGGGCAAGGACCTCCTTGGCCTTGCCTAGCAATTCCACAGCAGAGCTGCAGCGATCTTTGATCGCTGCAACGACATCCGCCATGGGATCCCCATGCTCCAAGACACTGCGATCAAACACAACGCCAGTAGCATCTACAAAACACAGCAAAATTTCGGATGAGGCAAAGGAACCACACTCGACGAAAAGCAAACTCAACGAGAGGAACATGGTGATTTACCGGATAGCGCTTTGGCAGCAGCCATAAGCTTCTCCGCCATGGCCTTCTCTCGAGATGCCGTGGCAGCCACAAGCTGCTGCTCATGGTCCTGGGCCTCCTGCTGTTGGTGCTGAAGGGCCTCCACGACATCCTTCGCCTTGGTCTCCGCCTGGCCGAGACTCTTCTCGAGTGCATTCAGCTTGCAGAGGGCCTCATTGTTCTGATCTACAATATTCAACAAGGAGAAAAGTCAGCTCAACCAGTACTTATTAGTACTCACAATCGAACAGGATAAATATAAGCACCTTGGAGTTGCTTGAGGTCGCCCTCCAAGGAAAGGTATTGTTGGCCCAAGCGATTGACGTCGCGGATGAAGGGCTGCAGAAAGGAAGTGGCAATCTAAGAAAACAAGAGGGCTTGATACATCCATTTTGCATCACTATTCTATATCATAATTTACTGTTATTCATTGATATATTTCATATTAAGAGGTGATACTTATGTTATTTCATCTATTTTTGCATAACGGATGACTTTTGGAGGATGAACTGCCGGAGTCAGGATTCTGATAGAAAAAGTGGTGTCCAGATGCAATATTCACGAAGATCAGAAAATTCTAGAAAATATATGCAAAATCCTGTTTTTCCAGAAGACGAAGGAAGCCAGAAGGGGAGGCAAAGATGGGCCATAGAGGGCCCACACCACCCCTAGCACGGGCCCCCCTAGGCCATGCCAGCAGGTGGTGTGGCCACCCTGGCCCACCTCCTGCTTCGCCCTTTCGCTTATATCTTTGTCGTGGTTTTATCGACACGTACGACATAGGGGTATCCCAACGGCGAGTTTAGAGACGTGGAGGAAAGACAGAGAGCGTTCAGGTCAGCGTGACACACTTTACCCAGGTTCAGATCTCACGACGGTGGCAAGATCCTACTCCTGCTATAAATCATTATTATGGCAATACGCCGAGTTACAGGATTAGGGGGTTCGCTGTGTGCGAGTAGTGCTATGCACTTGTCTATTGTTTAGCTTGTTCCCTAAAGGCTCCCGTAGGCCGACTTATAAGGATGCCAGGACCTAGGGTTATATGGAGAGTCCCAGCCGGATACGGTTACAGAGTCCTAGACTAATACTAACTAGTCTTCGTGTCCTCCAAGGCTCCGGCTTCCATCTAAGGCGGTGGCACGTCGCCTTCCATCTCCTGACTGGACCTCCGTCTTGTCTATCAGCAACTGGGCCGCCCGATTATGCCATAGGCCTAACCACCAACTGTGGGCCACCCGGGCTTGCTGGTATGAGACTATGCCGTAGGTATACCCATTTGGTATATCCACAACAGTAGCCCCCAGAGTTTTTCAAGATCCTCGCGTTCCTCCGTATAGCTTTGAGTGTAAGTATCACGTCGTCTTCAATTTGTAGGCGTACTTCGTGAAGAATCTTGGAGAGCTCCCATATCATATTCTCATCCGACTAAGCCTAGCCAGAGAGTTGCTTGTATGCTTCTGTGAACGAGTCCAAGGCAGATAATTCTCTAACGAATCGTTAGTGATTCTTCCAAGCTCTAGAAACGTCTTCAATATCATCATCCACGCGGGATGATAGGTAAGCCGGAAAAAATCACGTCTACCGGGACACGATCGTAAAGGCTGTCAAACTGCCGACTTAGAGCCAGCAAAGTCACATATATAAGAGCTTGCCGAATTAAGGTCTTAGATCCTCTCATATCACAGACGTTTAGGCCATTGAGCCGTGTAACCCAGTGAAACTTCCGTGAAGGCAAAGTTGATGTCGAGCCTCCGGGTTTCTCTAGCCGAATTTTTCACCGTCTTAAAAGTTTCTTTGACATAACCATATGTAGCCCCCGAGCATTGAGTTGGCTTCATCGAAGGCGGCTGTGGTCAAAAGAACATGCATAATTGTGCATCAAACGATTGTAGCCCCCGAGCGCTAAGTCGGAGTTTCAAATGAAAATCGTCTTGGTGCTCTTAGAGTAGCTTTAGCAAAAATGCAAATAGTGTAGCCCCCAAGAGTCATGTTGGAATTATTTCGACTTGATGCTCTAGAGAGAACTTCACAGAAATTCAATATCGGTCTAGCCCCCGAGCATCAAGGAGGAAAAACTCCTGCTTGATGCTCAAAGAGAACTAAACCATGTCTTGGAGATCATCGTACTATAGCCCCCGAGGTTTGTTCCGACTTGTATGCAAGGCGGGACAAAGCTCTTAAATTAGAGATGTCAAGCCCCCATGCGTCGATCCGACATGCTCAAAGGCGGCTCAAGTCTTGGTCAACAATTGCAATTCCAGCCTCCGATGTGTCAAGCCTAGTGAAAATTTGGCTTAAAACACCTTAATCCAAGGAACGCGGCAATGTACAAGCGTTACGTACCGGAAACATAAACATAAAAATACAAATGTATTAAATTGTTTCTTTAATCGTGTCCAACAAACAAATGTAAGGCGGAACAAACATGACCTTTAAACAAATGCTTTAAAGCTGAAACAATGCAGCAATTGAACACATAAAACTGTTTAGGAGGGAAAAACTCAACTAATTTTAAACAGTTTATGTAAAATTTTGTTTAAGCAAGTGCTGGCTTATCCATTATTCTGGTTTTTATGCTTGACCTTTCGTGAGACGGAAGACTTACAACACAGAACTATGTCCTTAGGTGATGATGCCTAATGGCACCGTCCAGATTCCAAGGACAAAACGCTGGCTTTAGTACCGAAAAGTCACTACTTCGAAATCCACATAAAAACAACAGAAAACATGTATCCAGAAAACTTAAGCTAACGTCCGAAGGCGGGTTTTTTGTATGGTACTGGGGCCTTTAAACGGCAAGCCAGTAAAAAGTTTATACTCACGAGCGTAAGGCAAATCGTGGAAAAAGGTATGACCAAAGCGAAAGCGATAAAAGACTCGGGATATGAGTGAACTAATCTTAATCTTATGATCATAAACAATTAAAATATTAAATATAAATAGTGACTTAGCTGTATGTGCGTGGTCGCTGAGTTCGCGGCGAAGACGAATCCAATGTGATGAAGATGAAGTAAATCATGACGGTTCCAATCCGGCTACGGCGAAGTATACGCGACGGAGTCGAAGCTGGCCCTGTCCGATTAATTCCATCCACCGAAATATGCATATGTAAGATGTCTTGTAAGGGTAGTTCGATTTAATTAACTGTACGTGAAGGAGCAGCCAGGAGACACGCTCCACGATGCTGAGGCTCACGTCTCAGATCAAACACAACGAAACAATTTGTGTCAGCATTGAAGCCGGCCACATAGCTTTGTCGTTTGTTGGAAACAAAATCGGCCACGGGCATAAGTCCAATACATAGCCGGCTTTGAACTGTCCTAGTGAATCAAGACGGAAAAAGGCAGACGCACAAAGGCCTGGCCTTAATTTCCGTTCGATCGGAGACGTAGCTTAGCCAGAAATTCATACACGGAGGTATTTTGACCCTCATATTACGAGTGATTTTTGCTAGCTGATTGATGTGACGTATCAGCTGCTTCTTGGTCCGTACGATAGCGATCCTAATTAAACAACCATAGATCGCTGCCAAGATGGTTTCCGATTTCAGATAGATAAAACAACCAACTCGGCTGATCGAAACCAAGCCGAAGATTGCGTCAAAATAGACGTAGAACGCTGCCGAATCCATCAGCCTATCGGCGAGGAAAAAACAAAGCAGGACCATTGTAGTTTTTGCTTGATGAAGATTTCCGCGATGCCGCCGACTAGGTCATATGCTCGAGCAGAGAGATAATAAATCCTCCGAAGACTCAAAAGCGATGTTGAAGCCGGCGCGTCGATAGAGATGCGATTTGCCCGCAAAGACAGCGAGGGATCCTGCCCGGATCCATGCTATAAGCGCCTCTTGCCCCATGGTGGGCGCCAACTGTCGTGGTTTTGTCGACACGTATGCCATAGGGGTATCCCAACGGCGAGTTTAGAGACGTGGGAGGAAGACGGAGAGCGTCCGGATCGGCGTGACACAGTTTACCCAGGTTCAGATCTCGCAACGGTGGTGAGATCCTACTGCTGCTATAAATCACTATAATGGCAATACGCCGAGTTACAGGATTAGGGGGTTCGCTGTGTGCGAGTAGTGCTATGCACTTGTCTATTGTTTAGCTTGTGCCTTAAAGGCTTCCGTAGGCCGGCTTATAAGGATGTCAGCACCTAGGGTTATATGGAGAGTCCCAGCCGGATACGGTTAATACTAACTAGTCTTCGTGTCCTCCAAGGCTCTGGCTTCCATCTAAGGCGGTGGCACGTCGCCTTCCATCTCCTAGCTGGACCTCCGTCTTGTCTATCAGCAACTGGGCCGCCCGGTTATACCATAGGCCTAACCACCAACTGTGGTCCACCCGGGCTTGCCAGTATGAGACTATGCCATAGATATACCCATTTAGTATATCCACAACAATCTTCTCCTCGAAACCCTAATACCGGGAGAGCGACCACAGAAAGATTCCGCCGCCTCTGCAGGGCGGAAACTACAGAGAGAGAAAGAGCTCTCCGGTAGTCAGATTTCTGCCAGGGAAATTCCTTCCCAGAGAGGGGAGATCGTCGCCATCAACACCGTCATCAAGCTAGACTTCATCGGGATCATCATCATCCTCACCACCATCTCCACTAGCACCATCACCACCACTCCATCCCACTGTACAATTGGATTGAATCTTGTATAGTTCTTAGGGGAAACTTTTCCGGTGTTGATTACTTTTATAGTTTATGCTATTGAGTGGAACCATTGAATTATTGTTTATGTTTAGATTATTATTCATCATTATATCATATCTGATCTTGATCCATATGATATCTCGTGAGTAGTTCGTTTAATTCTTGAGGACATGGGAGAAGTCATGTTGTTAGTAGTGAATTGTGTTGAAGTAATATTCAATGGTTTAATATTTAAGTTGTGGCGCTATTCTTCTAGTGGTGTCATGTGAACATCGACTACATGATACTTCACCATTTATGGGCCTAGGGGAATGCATTGTGTATTTGGATACTAAATGTGGGGTTGCCGGAGTGACAGAAACCTGAACCCCCATTAGGAACCCTTTGCACAAGGGAGTGTAGGATCTCAGAGTTTAATGATGTGGTTAGGTTTTTATATTAATTACTTTCTTATAGTTGCGGATGCTTGTAAGGAGTATAATCACAAGTATGTATTAGTCCAAGTAAGGTCGGTACATTAGCATAGGTTCACCCACACAACACTTATCCAACCAAAGAAGATTAATCAACTATATGAAGCGAAAGCACTTGACAATATTCCCATGTGTCCTCGAGAACGTTTGGTCCTCATAAGTAATACAACCGGCTTGTCCTTTGCTGAAGAAAGGATTGGGCCACTTGCTGCAATTATTGTTGCCTTTTATTCACTTGCACTTTATTTATTTGCTTTATCAAAAAACCCTAAAAATCCTTTTGCTAAGTATTTGCAGAGAATTCCTGATCCAAACCACTAGTCAACACCTTCTGCTCCTCGTTGGGATCGACACTCCTATTTATCAAAAGTACTACGATACACCCCCTATACTTGTGGGTCATCAGGGCTCGGGGCTTTCTCATGAGACATGATAAGGTACTTACATGGTCACCTAAAGACTCCGAGGATCTAATTTGCTTCTTACGAGCAATGACTGCACGAGTCCTTGGCCTCAAGGAACTCGATAGATCGTCGTCGGGGTCGGCCACCGTCTTCGGGGAAGGAACAACAACTTTCGACTCCCCTTGCATCTTGTCAAGATCCTCCTCAGGAGATTCATCTGAGGAGTTCCTCCTAGAAGCACACGAAATAAATCAAGCTAATCAACAAGACAGTAAGTTAATACTTAGCACACTTCCAAAGGAAAAGGCAAACAGAAAACGTATGACAGAATGTCGGAGAGGTTGAAAATGAGCGCCTCCTTCTCTTTCTTCTTCTTCTTCTTCTTCTTCTTCTTCTTCTTCTTCTTCTTATTCTTATTCTTCTTGGTTGGCGGCTGAGGAGCCATGGCCCGGATGGGCACAGCAGGAATAGGGGAAGGCCGCACCCTCGTCCCCAGCATGACGCTCCAGGAAGGCAGGCCCTCTTGGCGTCGGCGGTGTCGCTCCACCCGAACTTTCGCTTCGGGGCCTCTTTCGAGATAGCCCTTCGCTAGTCTCGGGGGCTTCCGTGGTAGGCGACCCCGCATGATTAGAATCCATGTCTCTGCCATCGGGCGTGATACATTGGAAACGTATCTAGAATTTTTGATGCTCCATGCTTGTTTTGTATCTACTTTGCTTTGCTCGTCTACACTTTGAGGTGCTTTTTACATGTTTTCTGGTACTAACCTATTAACAAGTTGCAATAGTGCCAGATGCCCGTTTTCTGCTGTTTTTGGTTTCAGAAAAGTTAGTAAAGAAATATTCTCGGAATTGGACGGGACAAACGTCAAAGTCAATTACTTTCCGTGGGGAAAAAGTCCAGAGGAGAGCCGGAGGGGCCAGCCAGGGGGGCCAGACCCACCCCAGGCACGGGGGAAGGTGGGCCCGCGCCTGGCTAGAGTTTGGTGGCCCTGGCCGCCTCCCGGTCTCGCGCCTTCGCCTATAAGAAGCCCCCGATGCAGAAACCCTGAGTACCCGATCAGAAATCCACGAAACCGTCTATAGCCGCCGCCACCATCGTCCCTAGATCGGGGGGATCTGAAGTTCTTCCCGGCACCCTACCAGAGGGGAGATCATCCGGGAGGCCTTCTCTCCGGTATGATACGTTAGTAGTTCCACCTTGGACTATGGGTCCATGTAGTAGCTAGATGGTTGTATCTCCTCCTTTGTGCTTTCATGTATAGATCTTGTGAGCTCCGTTCATGATCAAGATCTAATCTATTTGTAATCATGCATGATGTGTTTGCGGGGATCCGATGGATATTGAGATTATTATGTTGGTTTGATTAATGGTTTTATCTTTATGATTCTATCATGTATGTGTTGTTTGTGATCTTGCATGCTCTCCGTTTCTAGTGGTTATCTTGGCCAAGTAGTTGCTAGTGACTCCAAGAGGGGGTATTTATGCTCAATAGTGGGTTCATGCCTCTAGTTTCCAAGGGAAGTGACAGAAATCTCTTCGGTTGTAGATGTGCTGGTGCTACTAGGAAGAAAACAACGGTCTCTTGTTCATGGAACATGTGGACTGTTTACCTTACACACTTTGCTTAAAGCAGTTGTCTGTTGCTTGCAACTTAATACTGGAGGGGGTTCGAATGATAACCTGAAGGTGGACTTCTAGTCGTAGATGCAGTTGGCTGACGGTCTATGTATATTGTTGTATTGCCCAATCAACCTCATAGGATCTTTCTGGCTAGTAATTGCATTGTTTTGCCTTGCTTCCTGTCAATTGCCCCGCTGTAATTTGTTTACCCTTCATGCCATGTTGTTTATCTAAGGAGAGCACCTCTAGTGAACTATGGACCCCGGTCCAATCTTTACCATTGATACATCTTCCATTGTTACTTGTTTACTTGCTACAAACCATTACCTTCCACACCATATGTTTAATCCTTTGTTACAGCAAACCGGTGAGCTTGACAACCTCACTGATTCGTTGGGGCAAAGTCTTGAGTTTGTGTTGTGCAGGGCTCCGCGTTGCTTACAACACATGTGTGATGTTTCCTTCCTCCTACTGGTTCGATAACCTCGGTCTCAACTGAGGGAAGACTTGTTGCTATACTCTTCACACCTTGCTCTTGGGGTTCCCAACAAGACTCCACATTAAGCACCAAGTTCTATGGTGCCACCAAGGAGTCATCAACAAGTTTTCTGGCGCCGTTGTCGGGGACTTAAAGAAGAAGAATCTCCCACGACAACAGCCAGCCAACAAGTTTTCTGGCGCCGTTGCCGGGGAAGCTAAGGACGTCTTCACTAGGGGAGTCCTTCACTTCCTTTCTCTTTACTTTGTTTTTAGTTTGGTTTGTTTATTTTGTTTGGTTTTGTTTGCCTCTTTCCAAAAAACCCAAAAAATTAGTCTAGTTTGGTTTGGTTGCTTTATTCAAAAACACAAAAAAATTAGTTCCTACTCTGGTTGCTGGTCTGTTATTGCCTTGCTTGGTCATGCTTTCTATCAATGGATGGTTTCTTTGAAACTAGTTCTTATTGGCAAGGTGGGTTCACGGAAGAACAAAAGTATTATTATAAGGAACACCGTTTGTCACAAAAAGGGAAACACTTATGGGAACAAATTGATAAGTTGAATACTGTTGCTAGAGAGGTGTGCTCTACTTATAATGTTACCTATTGCTTTGATAAAGCTTGCTGCTGCAGGAGGTACAAACACCTACCCTTTCAATGTGAGTATAATGATAATGTTACCATATCTTCTTATGTTAAAGGAAATTATGACTTTTATGATGTGGAACAAATTGAAGAGTTTATTGCCTTCAAGGGTGCATTTGAACTTGCCAGCTTGCTTGAAAATACTGATGATGCACCTTATGAACATGAGGTTTATGAGATACTTAAATTTTTCTTTGACAATTACAAGGAAGCAAATGGCTATATTCTTGAATATTTTAATAGGTGTTTTCCACAACTGGAAGATACTAATGCCTTGTAGGAGCCTATGGAAGAAGAAATTGTTGAAACTGGAAGCTCATTAGATGAAAAAGAGGAGGAGAGTGATGAACAAAAGGAGGAAGAATGGATCTACCCATGTCTACCTTCTAATGAGAGTAACTCTTTACCCCTTATATTATTTGATTGTCCCCCATGCTTACCAAAGGAGGATGAATGTTATGTTCCTATGGATCCTTTTGAAATATCTACTTTAGGTAAAATCTGTGAAGGTTTTAATCCCACTATTTTTGAGCTTGATAGAAATTATGTGTTTGTAGATAATGAAAAGCATGCTTTATGTGATAGCTATATTGTTGAGTTTATTCATGATGCTACTGAAAATTATTATGAGAGAGGAAAGTATGGTTGTAGAATTTTTCATGGTACTGAAACACCTCTCTATGTGCTGAAAGTTTTGAAGTTACTCTTGTTTTATCTTCCTATGCTTGTCACTTGGTTCTCTATGAATTTATTTGTGTACAAGATTTCGATGCATAGAAAGAGGTTTAGACTTAAATGTGTTTTGAATTTGCTTCTTGATGCTCTCTTTGACTTCAATTCATATTTCTTATGAGAGCATCTTCTCAAGCTATCATGCCTAACTTAAAGGCATTAAAGAAAAGTACTTGCTGGGAGATAACCCAAGAGTTTCCTTGAGTCTTGGAAGTTATTACTTCTGTAATGACCTCTCCTTATCCTTTTTTTTGCTTTTTGTGCCAAGAATGGCCTCTAATGAGAGGGAAGTAAGATTTGGGGAGTTGCTGTCCCGAAACAGATTTTTGTCCTCCACCAAAAACATCCGTGAGGAGGCTCTGTAACTCCGATTGATCTCAAAATTTACTAATAAATCCCCCAGTATGTTAACTAACTTTTGTTAGTTCAACACTTTTTGATTTGAGCAACATAAGATTTTCCAAAAAACGGTTTCTACCTGCTGGTATGTTTTGACAAATTTCTGCCATTATTTGCATTTGCTTCTTATTGATTCCTTTTTGAGTTCTCTTCAGGTAAATTGAGATTTTTGAAGGAGTTACTACAGTAGCTTATGTTTTTAGTGAAAAGCCTTGTTGTTACAAAGCTTTTCCAGGGGTCTAATATCTTTTGAATACACTAATGTTGCTAATAAAGATTGTGTGAAGTTTTGTATGAAGGAAAACTTTCAGGTGTAAAGAGAGAATGATGCCATGAGATGAAGAATGGACAAAATCTCAAGATTGGGGATACCACCCCTATGTCACCCCAAGAAATATCCAAGAGGTACAAGCGTCAAAGCTTGGGGATGCCCAAGGCACCCTCTTCTTCAACAATAAAAAGCTCAGGTCTGTCTAGACACTTTGTTTTTATTATTTCATGCACAGTTGTGTTGTTCTTGGAGCATCTTAGTTTTCGTTTGCTTTGCTTAGGTTGTTTAGTTTGCTTGAATAAAGTAGTTTGGACCCCCGTTCTCGCTATGTTGTCTTGCAAATAAGTTTGCTTGGTGTTTGGAAATGAGTAGTAAGTTCTTGCTTGAAGTGCAAGAGGAGGTTGCATTGACTGTGACTTAGACTTTAGCATGATATGCTAGGTGTTTTTTTTGGAATTATGCTTAGTGATTATTTCTGTAGCATGTCTTGTTCCAAACAATTGGGATTGCTTAGTGTGCCTTGAATAAATTATGCGTTGTTTTAGCATGCAAAAGCATAGTATTGTGGTATTCTCCTTTGATGTTTTGCTTGGGTTGACTTGGCACATGCTCACACCATGTTATGACTATGACAAGTCACCATTAGCCTCTATGATCATTTAGTCCCTGACTTGTAGTACCACTCTTTGCTTTGATTAGTATGCTTTGTTGCATTGCATGATTATGGCTATTATTGCTCTCTTAGTTGGTTGCTCCCAGTCTTTTGCTAGCCTCCACTTGTATGAGTAAGTTCTACTCATGCCTCCAACTCCCAAGAAACCAAGTTATTCCAAAAGTGTCCACTATAAACTCCTATGCATGGTGTGTTACACCATTCCAAGTATATTCTTGTTTTCATCTATCTTCCAATTAAAAACTATTTTGTTATGTGAAAACTTAGTGATTAAAGCCCTCGGGAACTTGATCGCACACTTTTTTTTGCCCCTAATAAAATTGAACCATTGTGACAACTTTGTTGTATATGCTTGCACTTATAAGTTGGAATTAGCAGAACCGTGATGTCGCGGGGAACGTTTTCAACATTGCACTTGTACCTTGTTGTACTTAGTTGATATCATGTTCTTTTGTCTATGGATGTCACCGGTGTGAAATAAAGAGGGGACTTGTAAGTCCATGGAGTTTGTATTCTGTGTTAGAGAAACGCCTGGGCCGCTAGCCTAAGCCATGCCTAATCATGGTGGAAACTTGCAGCATCACCATAGTGACATCTATGAAGCATTCTTCTTATAAAAAAAGAGACACATTGAGAAAAGAGGAAAGAGAGAAAAAGCACCATATTCCCATGGTACATAAGAAGAATTGCTGAGATGCTCATTGTCTGCTTGCCTTGTCATTTTGGTTATGGGAAAGCTCCTGTACCATGTGGAAGGGGTACCCCGTTGGCGGTTCTCAATGATATGCAAATACTTAGAGTGACAAGAACTTACCTAGACCCAAAGTTGAGTATTCATGAGGTGTGGCCCTCGTATTCAAGGGGCATGAGATTGCCAACTTATACTTCGTCAAGCATATACTCCATCTTTGCCACTTTAAACTTAACCACTTCAAGATGCTTATGATAGGGGCAATGAGGGCTGAAATCTAACAAGTACTATAACTTTTGGAAGCTCTTTTTGAAACTTGAAATCCCTGCTTCCTTTATAAAAGGCCTTTCTTCCACCAGTATTGAGTATTCACCTTCTACATTTAGGCACCATTAAGAGAGCATAGTTGTCATTTTGTGTGCAGTGTTCCAAAGCTTATTAATTGATGCATATTGTGATATTACTTGTTCTTGTGCTACTTGTTTCTAGTCACCCTTGTGAAATTTGAAGGTGTCCTATGCATCTATATTGCTACTCTATGAGGGACAAGCTGATTGGCACTGAAAGGATCATATGGGCACCTAGAGGGGGGTGAATAGGTGCTACTTCAAATTTTCTTCTTTTTCAATTTAGGGTTTGACAATAAGTTAAATTCTCTAGATAATGCAACTAAGGTGAATTTACCTATATGACAAATGAGCACAAGCTAACACAACACTAAGGAAGAACAAGTAAGTAAAGTGCGGTAAAGGATAGAAGTAACCAAAGTGGTGGACGCGGAGACACAAGGATTTGTTTCCCGTAGTTCCTTCCTTTTGAGGGGAAGTACGTCTACGTTTGGAGAGGGGGTGGTTTCAAACCACCAATGCCACGAGAGGCCTCCCTTGTTCTCCGATGAATCTCACCCCAACGGGCTCGATCCACCTTCCACTATATCGAAAACCTTCGAGGTGGAAGCCATCACCTTTACAACAAGTTCGGGGCACACATCCACAACTTAATTGGAGGCTCTCAAATACAAGCAAGCTGTCAAGACAAATCAAATACAAGCTTGTAAGAACCAAATCAAAGTTAGGATTTCCAAAGAAACACTAGATCTTGGGGGCCCTCAAGTGAATGAGGGGGGAATGAAGATCTCTCTTAGTGAAGCTGTAGATCAAGGCCTCCTCCTTCGATTCTCCAAAGATCAATGACTTTGGATGGTTGGATGGAGAGATCTTGTATAATTGTTGGCTCTAATGGAGTTGGTGTTCTTGAGCAGCTCGAGCAACTGGAGGAAGCAGATAAGGGTCCCTATTTATAGACAGCCTCCTCCACGAATCGTTTTCTGATCGTTGGAGAAAAGTAAGACCGGAGACTCCGGTCTACACACCGGAGACTCCAGTCTACACCGGAGATTCCGGCCAATCTCCGGACCAGCCTCCAGACCGCCCATCTGAATGACCTAGGCCATCCATGACCCAACAAGACCGGAGACTCCGGTCTGCCAACACCGGAGACTCCGGACTAAGGAAACACCGAAGACTCCGGGGTAGCCTCCGGACCTGGCTCCGGACCCCCATACAGTATGTCCCAGCCCTGATTCTGAAGTCACCACCGGGGACACATCCGGAAACTCCGGACCAGACCGGAGACTCCGGTCTGGAATTTTCAGAACTGTGTCAGATAAGCAGGGACTTTCCCAAGTGTGAGGGTACTTTTTACTCATCATAATACCAACATGTGGATAGTGACAAACTGTGAAATGATCTACTTGTTGTTAACAAACACCAAAAGTGATTATGACAATAAATGCCCTTTCAATCTCCCCCCTTTTGGTGTTCGATGACAACAAGTGATTTTGCATGGAATAAATATATATGGGGCTCCCCCTGACTATGTGCAGTAAGATAATTAAGTAAATCATGCAAGGTAGATAGTATCAACGATAGCACACATAAATCTCACATGAGTTACAATAGATAGTGCACACAAGCACATAGTCACACACATAAACGACAAATAACGCATATGAAGTTCAAATATGGCAAATGAAAAGCAGATAGTAGCAAATCCAAAGCCCAACCCCATGAAAATCGATGAGAATGTCTTCTCCCCCTTTGGCATCGAAACGCCGAAAAAGGGAAAAGAAACTAGGCTAGCGTCCCAGCAAATCAGTAGTCCTCATCATCCTCCTCCTCCTCCTCCTCATCCTGGTCATCACCACCCTCATCATAGTCATCATCATCATCTTCAGGGACAACAAGCCCTTTGTCGTGAGGGCGAGAAGAGGAGGTACCCTGGTACCCAAAACCGGAGGTGACATCAGCAAATGTCTTCCAATCCACCAGACTATCCTGTTAGGCATTCCATGCCCCAAACGAGAGTGTGTGGTCAGATTCTGTGGACTGCTGAGCACCGTGTTCATCATTATATTCATCCTCACCTTCCTCATTATCCCCTTCACCTTGTTCCTTGATTTCTTTGAGGAGTTTCTCAATGTGATGGTTTCTTTGATAGGATGCATGCTGCTGCTTACGAATGTCCATGTTCATGCAACACAGGGTCCTCTCCCAAAAGGTGGCCTTCTTGACCCGCTCATGAACATAGTCTCGAGTCATGGTAGGCATTGGTGCATTGTAGGCATTCTTCCTTCAAACTCTAGGTGGAGAGGGATCCCTCTCATTCTCAATCTCCTCATCATCATCATCCCCATAGCGACGCCTCGGAGCTGGCCCCATACGCCCCTTCTGCTGCAGTGAGACCAAGGCGTGCTCAATGAGATGCGGTACAGAGCCAAGTGAAGAATCATGCTCCTTGGAGTTGATGAGCCTCATAACCAAAGGTGCATATGGAGGAGACTTCTTGTACAGAATAGCATGGAACATCTCCTCAAAGATAAAATCCATCACATCAATAGGTTCATCATCTTCCTCTGGTCCAGCATTATAGATCCGGTGGGTGTGGTACAGAAGGTTGACAAGCCCACCCTTGATAGCATCGTCATTCCCAGCACTTGGTGCGATGGTATGATGGAATATTCTCAACATTAGGTTGTAGAGAGTCTTGAGTCCCTTGGAACCCCCTACAACACCCTCGCTGCCATATAGAGGTGCCAGCTTCATCTTGTTCTCTCCCAGAGCTGCAGAGTGCATGCACAGACCAATGAGAGTGGATACGCCATGAAAAGTCTCAAAGATGAAGTTGGCAAAGTCATGGAAAGTAGCTGTGCAGCGAGTGGTGCCAGACATCCAAACCATGGTCCTGTCTTGATTAGATCCAAATACCACGGTGGCATAGAACTGCTGTACTAGGTAGACATTGTAGTCTTCGCGCAGCTCCATTAAGTTATACAGACCCAGCTTCTCACAGATCCACAAAGCATCATTGAAGTAGGGGCTGAGGCGCATCTGATCAACACTCATGAACTTCTGAGGGCAGACAGGTGATTTGGTGAGCACACCATATACATCCTTCATGAACATAGCATGTTCCTTCCCCCAGAAACGAGGGTCCTCACTGGTACGAGGCAGCACATAGAAATCTGTCTTTCTCAATTCACGGTACTCCTCTTTTGACATTTTGGCCAAGGACTGAAGGTTGTCATATTTGGCCTTCTTGGCACGGTCCTCTCATTCAGCCCTCTCTTAGTCCTTCTTCAAATAGGCTGCATCATGTGCCTGCTGTCTACGATTGGAAGGAGGCACAATAAACTGACCTTGACCTTCATCATAGCGAGGATTGCCCCTTTGGGACTTGGCCTTGGTACGACGAGGACGACTAGAACCATCACCTGTGAACAGCAGTGAGGGAGATAGCATGGAGATGAGTATATATGTCCCAACAAATGTAGTACAAGAGCGTTGTTGCATTACTGGTCTGCTTTGATTCATCCAACACCGGAGTCTCCGCACCTCATACCGGAGTCTCCGGCTCAGACCGGAGTCTCCGGCCTGGACCGGAGTCTCCGGACCTGAGTCCGGAATCTCCGGTCAGGAGGCTCGGTCATGATATGGGGAGAGGCTGGTGGGGGTGAATCTAGTAGATCGAGCAATGCAGCAAGGCTAAAGTACTAGGGTGCATGCAAACAAGTGAATCCAATGGACAAATCAACACCAATCCTCAAAAACACATCTAGAGATGAACCCTAGGAGTAAAAGGAGAGGAGAGGTACCAGATCTGTCCATGGGATCAATTCCTCCGGTGGGAATGACCCAATGGAGGAGAGGAGAAGGTTGGCCGGCGGCATGGCGGATCCGGGGGCTTCTTGACCTCCGGGGAGGAGTTTTGGAAGGGGAGGCGACGTGTTTGGAGGAAGGGGGACAGGGTGAAGAATGAGGAATTGCTGTACCAGTTCACCCCGCCCCTTACTATAAGTGGCAGAAACCGTCTGGATCGGAGACTCCGGTCTACACCGGAGACTTCGGCCTACACCGGAGACTCCGATGCAGGTGCACCGGAGACTCCAGACCTCCTCGACCAAAAACTCCAGGATATGTGTTTTAGGGACATATATGAGAGATAGATAGGTTTAAACAGGGAATAGGCTTGGATTGAGATATCAAACTGTGAAGAACCAATAAGAGCCATAGAGATTTACAAAAAAAAAATTCAGGAAAGCTCCAAAAAGACTAGAATCAAGCAATTGACAAACACGAGTAAGCACCATCCTCTCTAATGTGAGAGGGCGGTGGCCTAGGCCACCATATTTGAGTATACTTGGCTTGGCACCATGAAGATATATCTTGGGTCCATTACCGAAACTCATCATTTAAGATCACATATCACAAAATGATATTAAGAGGAATGATTTTGATTTTTTTGGGCATAATGGGGGGAGGGATTGTCACATCCCAAAATTTTCCAAATTTTGAATGTGAAAAATAAATAAACAAAATAAAAATTTGTTGAAATTTAGGGTGAAAAGAAACTTTTTGATTCCCATTTGGAAATATCAAAACCTATTTTGATCAAATAGAATCCTAAAGGGATTTAAAAAGATAAGCAAATAATAAATAAAGTTATAAAAGTTGGAATCACCATTTTTGGATCTTTAAATAAAAAGATATGGTTTTTATAAGCAAAGGTAGAAATAATGAATAAGGACTATTTTTAAAAGAGCCAAATTAATCTTGGCCAAGCATTTAAAATAAAATATTTTGTTTGATAAAAATAGTAAAGGTTTATTTAAATAAAACCATGAGGATTTATTTATATCCAAATTTCATTCAAGTAAAGACATTTTCCTATTTTGAATGATCATTAAAAACATATTAAAGTATTTTAAATTATATTTCAAAGTGTTATGTTTTTAATAAAACCTACTGAAAAGATTTTTGTAGAAATTTATATTTCAAATAGAGTTTTTAAAAAAATTTAAAACCTATTTGAAATAAAGACTAATGTCTATTTATTTAATTATTAATAGATCCTAAAAGAATAAAAGAATTATTTTATTTTGGACTTTGGAATATGATAATAAACAGAATTAAAAAATACCCAAAGTTTGGTGGTGGTTTGAATTCAAATGGAGTTTGAATTGTTTGATTGAAAATCAAATCAGATAAATAGGAATAGAAAAAGAAAAACAATCAGTATAAAAAAATGAAACTAACCCAACCCACTGCCAAGGCCCAGTCCAGCCCACTCGCAGCCCACCTGCTCTCCCCTCTGGCGAAACGTTTTTCACCCAGGGATCAACCCGCCCCGTCGCTGATCAGTGGACCCCACCTTTCTCTCTCTCTCTCACAGACAGCGTGGCCCCACACCGTCAGATCATCGTTCTCACCCGCGATGACCGTTCCCCCCTCGCTCATCGCCGTTTCTGCCGCTGTTAATCCTTGTAAATTCGAGTGAATGCGTGAGTAATTGTCGACAGCAATGATGCGCCCTTATACGCCTCCTTCCCCTCTTCCATTTCCCCCAGACACCACCTCCTCTCTGCATCCAGGCTGCGCAAATTGCGAGCTCGAACCCCTCTGCCCCGACAAGCTTCTCCGGCCAATTCCGGCGTCGTTCGAGCACCCCTTGCCTCCCCGGCCACACGTACGTGCTCCTCATCGTCTCCTGCATTTCCCAACAACAACCCCACAACCGCGCATGACCTAGAGGCTCGACAACCTCGACTTCTGAACACCGCCGTCGTCTGCCACTTCTCCGGCGAACTTCCCAGGTAACATTAGACCGCCCCGAACTCTCTCGTTGATGCTCCTGTAATCCCTGCACTCGGCCGCGTCTAACTACACCCTCCTCTTGCCTTCGGGTGGCCTGCAGCCCTGCCTCCGACGACAACCAGAGACACCTGACACCGTCTCAAACTCCGGCGAGCAATAGCTGCTGCTCTGGTGCGCCCCTTGTCAAGCAGACCACACCTTGAGCTTCGCCGCACTCCTGCGAGCACGGTGAGCATACTCTCCCTCCCTCGCGCGACCCAGTCCCTCGGCAACGTCTTCGTCCGAGCGTGCGCCACCGTCCGCCGCCGCCAGCGCCGCCAGTCCTTGGTCAACTGCGCTGTGCTCGTTGGATCTTGATCTAGTGGCTGAGATTAGATTTTAAACGAAGGGGTACGCGTCCATCTGTGCCGTGCGTTTTAAGTGAGATCCTACGACCAGTGTAGATCGATCCGCACGAAGCGGTACCGTCCAATAGGATAGCGCCACGTGGCCAGACTCAGGATTTAAAATAGAAATTTGATCTATTAGATTTGCAAACTTGCAAAATTCATAACTTTAATTCTAGATGTCCAAATTTTGCAAATTTTATATCATTGGAATCAGCAGAACAAATACTTTGCAACCATGCACTTTTTTTAATGTTTTAATTCTGTAAAATTGGTTGAAATTGCAGAAACTTGTGTAGGCATAATTTGAATATAAATTTTGTTCTAGAAATATTTTTAAGATGAAATCTTTGCTAATTGGTTTGTTTTGAACCTACTGACCATAGGAACCAACTTATGGATTTAAAAATGTATTTTGTGAAGTTAAGGAATAAATATTTGAATTAGCACAATTCTAGTCAAATAAAAATATTGTTTATGGTTTAGAAATGATTTTTGAGTAAAGCCTTTGGGAAATGATGTGATTCAAACCTTCTGACCCTAAACACCAAGTTTTGTGATTTAAGAACATATTTGATGAACCATATAAAGTTATTACTTTGCTAAAAGATATTTTCAACAAATATCACCTTAGCATAATATTTGGTTTATGAGATGAAACCTTTTGCAAATGGTTTTACCACTTTTGTAATTGACCAATATGAGCTTTAAAATGTTTAGAGCCTAGTAGAAACCACTTTACCAAATAAAACCATCTTTTGCATGCTTGCATGCATGGCCATGTTTTTGTTATTTTATGTGGTGAAATGGTTTGAATGCTAGTTGAATATGTGTTTGCTTGATTGAATTGTAGTGAAGTTAGAAGAGTGTGATATTTGCAAGATCAAGAAGTGAATCAATATTCTCTACTAAAAAGGCAAGTGACACTATCATCCATGTCCTACTATTTTCATTACACTTAGTGGATTTTTGTAGCATGCATGATAGAACTACTATATTTTATGCTATGCTAAATCCTATTAGGGTAACCTTATATCTTCCGTAGTGAAAACATTGTAGTTGTAGTATGCTTAGCCCTGCTATATATTTGGGATGGGATACATGATATGAATACATGAAGTGTTGGAAAAATATATGTTTTATGTAATAAAACAAGTACTCAATGAACCACCTGGGTGGAAAGAGGATACTCAAGTTTTGGACAAGGTGGCAACAATGGGAACCATGTTTATATGGCTATATTTTTGTTTGTGCACTAGAAGAAAACCACCCAGGGACTTAGAGACTGAACACGTTTCTCGTACAGTGTCTTCCGTGTACAGCCACATGCTAAATGGGCTCTGGCTTAGTCAACTACATAGTGGAAGACCCATGCATTGGCATCTTTAGGTAAACTAGAATTGTGTATGGAAATTTATCCCTACATTGGTGCCTGGTAGACAAGCTAGCATTGTGTATTGGGAGGAATTCTATGGAAAGACTTTGTGACGTTCTCGATCTGCCGGTACTCCATTTTGGTGAGTACTTATCCAGCGGCCACTGGTGGCGTCAAGACGAGATTGTGTCATGTGGGTAAAGTGTACAAATTCTGCAGAAGAACAAATTCTAAGTACTTAGCCGTGTCCCCGGTTATGGACAACTCTGAGCAACTAAGGCCTGAAGATATGGAAGATCTCGACATTCCAATTTCTCAAAGTAAAACTTGATGGTGTCAACAAGGGATTAGAAGCACTTGGAGTTTTCCAAGGAGTTCAGAAAGATTTGACAAAAGATCAAAACTATTTTGAAAAGATAGGATAAAACTATATTGCTTTCTGCAAAAGAGCCTAAACCCTACTTAGCCAAATATGCATGTAATGATAGGATCCACTTACTTCTACATAATAGTGAAACTTGCCAATACAATTAAAATGTATTGACCCTTGTGGCTGCAACTTATTATGTTGTAGGTTGTTTGATGTTAGTGAAGTGTGTTGAATAGGATTACAAGTCTACAACCAACATGATTGCCTGTGGCACTTTGAAGATGAAGGACTCCATGCTATATAGATATTCTGCTGCAATGTAATGTGATAGCCAAATGAGTTATGTAAGATGTAATGCATTATTTTATTCCTGGTTATAAGTTGTATTATGACCTTTGTTTCTTGATATTACATCTTAAATGTGGATGCTAGCTATTGATCCAGGGACTAGCATTGTAAACACAAGGATCTCTGCCTTACTAAAGGTTGGGAACCTTACAGGGATAGACCAATCAATTAGGACCGCACTCCCCCTATATCCATGCCTGCACCTAAACCAAATATGGGTCAAATCATAGGTGAGAATGCAAGATGATCAAGTCAAGCTCCTTGAATCTACGATATTTAGTTCATTCCTCAAATAGCAAAACCTTGCTTCATCAAGTGGCTTCGTGAATATGTCGGCAAGTTGATCTTTGGTTGACACATATGATAGATCAATGTCACCATGAGCAACATGATCCCTAATGAAGTGATGACGAATCTCAATATAGAAGAGGCACTTTCATTGTCACTCTGGACACCGGAATGTAGGCAATCTTGATGGAACTTTCATTGTCACATAGAAGAGGCACTTTGTCACTCTGGACACCGTATTCCTTTAAAGTTTGCCTCATCCATAGCAATTGGGTGCAAGCACTAGCAGCTGCCACATACTCAGCTTCAGCGGTGGAGAGAGATATACAATTTTGCTTCTTAGAAGACCAACATACCAAGGACCTACCAAGGAATTGGCAAGCTCCGGATGTTGTTTTTCTATCATCCTTATCACCCGCCCAATCCGAATCCGTGTATCCACAAAGAGCAAATGTTGACCCTCAAGGATACCAAAGACCATAAAATGGGGTATGAACCAAATATCGAAAGATTCTCTTGACCGCCATCAAATGGATTTCTTTAGGAGCCGCTTGATATCTTGCACACACACCTACACTCAACACAATATCGGGTCTAGATGCACAAAGGTAAATCAAAGAACCAATCATAGAGCGGTATACCTTTTGATCCACATCTTTACCATTTGGATTTTGTTCTAGATGAGTCTTAGTAGCCATGGGAGTGGGTGCTCCATTTAAATCTTGCATTTTGAATCTCTTGAGCATATCTTGAGTATACTTGGCTTGGTTGAAGAATGTCCCTCCTCTAACTTGCTTGATCTCAAAACCAAGAAATACTCTCATCCGGAACCTACTAGTCCTAAGATTTGAGAATTCATCATTAAAAGCTTTGTTAGATGAGCCAAAGATAATATCATCAACATATATTTGGCATACAAAAAGATCCCCATTGACCTTCTTGGTAAAAAGAGTAGGATCGATTTTCCCAACCTCAAATCCACGGTCAAACAACAACTCTCTAAGGTGCTCATACCACGTGCGTGGGGCTTGCTTGAGCCCATAGAGCGCCTTATCAAGTTTGTAGACATGGTTTGGGAAGTTGGGATCCTCAAATCCCGGGGGTTGCTTAACATATACCAACTCATTTAATGGACCATAAAGAAATGCACTTTCTACATCCATTTGTTGCAACTTAAAGTTATGATGTGTCACATATGCAAGAAGGATACAGATGGACTCAAGGCGAGCCACGGGTGCATAAGTCTCTCCATAGTCAATGCCTTCAATTTGAGAGAACCATTGTGCAACCAATCTATCCTTGTTCCTTACTACAATTCCATGCTCATCTTGCTTGTTCTTGAATATCCACTTCGTTCCAATAACATTGCGACAATCCTTTGGCTTCTCAACTAACTTCCATGCTTTGTTTCTCTCAAAGTTGTTGAGTTCTTTGTGCATAGCTTCCAACCAATCCGAATCTTCAAGAGCTTCCCACACTTTCTTTGGTTCAATCATGGAGATGTGTGCTTGGTGTTCACTGAACCTCATCAATTGTGCTCTTGTGGAAATGCCTTTCCTTAGGTCACCAACTACATTTTGTAAAGTGTGGTCTCTTAATTCCAACATTCTCTCCTTTCTAGCTTCACGACGAGCGTGGATCTCCGTGTTGTTTCTTGGGGGACCCTCTTCATCATTTTGGTCCTCGTCTTGACCATTAACTTGACCTTGATCATCATCTGAATCATTCTCTTCAGTGAGAGGCAAAGATTGACCTTGGTATTGATCAAGTGCTCTTCTAGCATCAATTTGAGCTTGTCTCAAGGCAGTTTGTACAGATCTTCCTTGAGTAATTGCCTTGGCACCACTTGACATCCTGGAGAAAGGGTCAAGCTCCCCTTGACTAGAGTTGACACTTTGATCAACATGTTGAGGGTCCACATCTTGTCTTTGGCTTGAGTCATTGTCCTCCTCGATGGATGGAGCATGTTGAGGTTGTGAAGATGAGGGCTCCACTTGAGTGGAGCATAGTTCTTCTCGATTCGGCATAAGGGGTTCCTCAACGGGGCGGATATATCCCACACCCATTCTTCCTATGGCATCCTGAGGCATTTCATCATCTGCATCACAAGCATCAAAACGCCCCCCTTGGGGACCAGCATATTCTTCGAAGGTCACACTACAAGACTCTATGACGGCTCCGGAGAGATTATCATAGATTCTATAAGTGTGAGATTCGAGACCATAGCCAACAAAAATACCCTCTCATGCTTTAGACTCGAATTTGGACAAACGAACACCTTTTATGAGATAGAAACACTTACAACTGAACACCCGGAAGTAAGATATGTTGGGCTTGTTACCGGTAAGTATTTCATATGGAGTCTTGTTGATTTCTTTGCGGAGGTAGAGCCGGTTTGAAGCATGGCAAGCGGTGGAGATGGCTTCGGCCCAAAAGTTGTATGGAGATTTAAACTCCGCCAACTTGGTCCTAGCCATCTCAATAAGAGTCCGGTTCTTCCTTTAGGCCACACCATTTTGTTGAGGGGTGTATGCAGCGGAATATTGATGTTTTATCCCCTCATCACTAAGGAAATCATTCAAGGTGTAGTTCTTGAACTCGGTGCCGTTGTCACTTCTTATGATCAATACGTGAAGATTGTATTGATGTTGGACCATGTTTATGAAGTCGATGAATGTCTTTTGGGTCTCACTCTTCAACTTGAAGAAATATACCCACGAGTATCTTGAAAAGTCATCAACGATCACCAAGCAATATTTCTTCCCACCAAGACTTGCATGAGATGGAGGACCAAAGAGGTCCACATGGAGAAGCTCCAAAATCTTGGTAGACTTGATACGGTTCTTAGGCTTGTGAGGAGCATCATGCATCTTCCCTAGAACACATGCCCTGCAAACACGATCTTTGTCAAAGGAAACATTTTTTATTCCAACATTATGGCCCTCCTTATGGAGACTTTGCAGAGTTCTCATATTGACACGGGCTAGTCGGCGATGCCATAACCAACCCACATCGGCCTTTCCAAATAAGCACATCGGACTTATAGTGGCTTTCCCCAAAAAGTCCACCACATAAAAGTCATGTTCGACGTACCCAACGAAAGCGACCTTGAGAGACTTGCTCCACAAGAGGACCACAATATCAACATCAATAAAGACGGCAAAGCCCATCTTTCCAAGAGCACGGACTGAAAGTAATTTGTATCCAAGGGTCTCAACAAGCATGATGTCCACGAGTGTAATGTCGTGAGCAACCACAACCTTGCCGAAACTCATTACCTTAGACTTTGACTTGTCGACATATGTCACAGAGATTTGATCATCATTTGGCTTTAAGTCCTTGACAATATACGAGCTTCCGGTCATATGACTCATACAACCACTATCAAGCACCCACTTTGACCCTCCGGAAGCATATGTCTACAAAAGATCAAGCTAATTTTTTAGGTACCCATTTTTCAATGGGTCCTCTTTTGTTAGTAACAAGGGTCTTGGGAACCCAAATAGACCAAGAAATATAGCCATCATATGGCCCAACATATTGTGCATACACATCACCATAACAATCTCGCATTAGAACATAGTGAGGGTTAGCACTTCCCGCAAAATCATCATGAGACATAGTTTTACCACTTGTGGTCTTACTATCCACAATGGCCTTGTTGGTCTCTTGTGCGGGCTTGGCCTTCCTTTTCTTGTTGTTGTTCTTCTTCTTAGTTTTGGAGACAAAACCAATGCCCCCTTTTACACCACTAGGCCTTTGCTTACTCAAAAGGTCATCAATGGACTTGTTGCCTTGTGGATGTGGCCTTGGCTAGCTCCCCCTTCAACCTAGCATTTTCTTCAAGAATAGTTGCGCTACTAGAAGAAATGAAGTTACTATGTGAAGGAATATTGGCCAATTGAGTTTGAAGCGTTTCATGGGACTTTGTGAGAGACAAGAATTTACTTTCCAATGCCTTGTGAGCCTTGTAAAGCAAACTAAAATCGTCGGCAAGTTTTTCATGAACCACACCAAACTCAATCTTGTCCTTTTTAGCCCTTTTGCATTTAGCAATAACATGATCACGTTCTTTGATGAGTTTGTTAACAATAACGCCATTGGCCTCATCAAGCCCCTCAAGTTTTAATTCAAGTGACATCCTAGTCTCTTGTTCTTCTTCTAGAGCATTATTTAAAGCCTCTAGCTCAATCATGTGTTCATGCCCAAGTTTACATCTTACATCTAGGAGCTCTTGTGTGTGGGAAAGTTTATCTAAGATGTTTCCAAAATGTATCTTAACATCCCCTTGTAGGTTAGTCATAAACTCATCGAAAGCAATTAATTCCCTTTTAACATCAAGAGATATCTCATCATCAATTTCATCATTAGCTAAGGAAGTGGAGTGAGATGATGAGGATACCTCCGTTCCTCTTGCCATAAGACAAGTGACGTTCTTGATGGGAGAATTCTCATTTGGAGAATGAAAGAGTGAGAATGTCGGAGCAGAAGTAGTGGCTAGAGCCGCCACACCATTAGAGGTTTCCTCTTCCTCATCTTCATTGTCGGAGGAGTATTCTTCATGGGTGATCAAGACAATTTCTCCCGACTTCTTGTTGATGGTATTCTTCTTGATGAAGGGTTTCTTATAAGGTGCTTTGAGAGTCTTCTTCAACACAAGCTTGCCCCCATGATCTTCTCTCTTCTCATATGGGCAACTCGCCACAAAGTGATAGCGGTCACCACAATTGAAGCAAGTTCTCAATCTAGTGGTATTTTCTCTTTTCCCATTTGAGTTGCTTATTCGTTGCATTTCCATCTTGGCCTTGGCGGGGTTCTTCCAAAAGTTCTTTGCATAGAAGGCCATATATTGACTATGAGCAATCTTGACTTCATCGGGGTGGTCCATGGAGAGGCCTTCATCACTATCATCTTCATCCCCATGGTCCACAACTTTGGCCTTCAAATCAACGTTGACAACATTGCTCATACCAAGGGCACGATCACGGGCATCTTTTGCATTCTTGGCGGCAACTTTGAAAGCGGCCATCTCTTGCATAACTTCATTGGAGGTCACGAGATGGTAGTTGTGTCTTCCTTGTAGGCTCTTCAAGTCGGTGGGATCAAAGGGCATGAGTGCACTCACATATTTCCTTTTTATCCACGCATCATCCACATGTGAGAGACCCACATTTCTAAAAGCGGTGGCGGTGGTCTTGAGCCTTTGGTACATGTCTTCATGATCTTCACCTTCCATCATGTAGAAGCCTTCGGCTTCATTGCTTAGTGCATCATACCGGTTCCTCCTCATACTCTCATTTCCAACAAACAATACCATGAGGGCATCCCAAGCTTCCTTGGCAATGCTAAAGTGCTCAATGTGTGGGTAATCCTGTGTACCCAATCCTTGTTGAATCATATGCAAGGCAGTGGAATTGAGTTGACTATTGACAACCTCTCTTCTTGTCAAGTTGTTTGGATCCCCAATAAAGAGTCCTTGCTCGATGATGTTCCATAGTTCAATGCAAGAGCTGCACATATGAGTTCGCATTAGTGATTGCCATTGAGCAAAAGTAGCAGATTCTTCAAGCTTAGGTGGGTCACCTCTATTGTATACATGAGGGTGAGGGATTGGAGGGTCGGGAGAGTACCATGAATCACGGTGCTCACCCTTCCCCCCATCATTTTGTGTGGAGGAATTAGTGTTGTCTTGTTTACCCCTTACCATCATATCCTCGGGGGAGAGTATTCCCTTTAGGTAAAACAGATGGAGGATCCTCTTGAGGAGAGGGGGATGATGAGCCATCTTTGTCTTTAAGATGTTGCTCAAGCATCTTCTTAACTTTGTTGACCAAGGAAGAGCTCAATCTTGTTTCCAAGTTTTTGAGATCTTCCATGGTCACCGTGGTGGGCTCACCATCACCATCCCCTTCGCGGCTACCCATATTCTCTTAGGCGGTAAATCCCAAATAAAGAGCTGAGGCTCTGATACCAATTGAAAGGATCGTATGGGCACCTAGAGGGGGGTGAATAGGTGCTACTTCAAATTTTATTCTTTTTCAATTTAGGGTTTGACAATAAGGTAAATTCTCTAGATAATGTAACTAAGGTGAATTTACCTATATGACAAATGAGCACAATCTAACACAACACTAAGCAAGAACAAGTAAGTAAAGTGCGGTAAAGGATAGAAGTAACCAAAGTGGTGGACGCGGAGACACAAGGATTTGTTTCGCGTAGTTCCTTCCTTTTGAGGGGAAGTACGTCTACGTTTGGGGAGGGGGTGATTTCAAACCACCAACACCATGAGAGGCCTCCCTTGTTCTCTGATGAATCTCACCCCAACGGGCTCGATCCACCTTCCACTATATCGGCAACCTTCGAGGTGGAAGTCGTCACCTTTACAACAAGTTCGGGGCACACATCCACAACTTAATTGGAGGCTCCCAAATACAAGCAAGATGTCAAGACAAATCAAAGAAAATCTTGTAAGAACCAAATCGAAGTTAGGGTTTCCAAAGAAACACTAGAGCTTGGGGGCCCTCAAGTGAATGAGGGGGAAATGAAGATCTCTCTTGATGAAGTTGTAGATCAAGGCCTCCTCCTTCGATTCTCCAAAGATCAATGACTTTGGATGGTTGGATGGAGAGATTTTGTAGAATTGGTGGCTCTAATGGAGTTGGTGTTCTTGAGCAGCTCGAGCAACTGGAGGAAGAATATAAGGGTCCCTATTTATAGATAACCTCCTCCACGAACCGTTTTCTGACCGTTCGAGAATAGTAAGACCGGAGACTCTGGTCTACACACCGGAGACTCCGGTCTACACCGGAGATTCCGGCCAATCTCCGGACCAGCCTCCGGACCGCCTGAAAGTACCGACTTGATACGACTAGAGGGGGGGTGAATAGGTGTCTACCCAATTTTAATATTTTTATCACTTTTAGGCTCAACGAGAAGGAAAGTTATCTAGAGATGCAACTAAGTGAACAACCTAAATGCAAGAAAACAAACACCAACCACAAAAACGGTAAATAGCAAGAAGTAAAGGAAGGAAACGAAGTAACCGGAGCGGGGACACGGAGATGTAATTCTCGTAGTTCACTCCCAAGGAGCTACGTGTACGTTGGAGAGGTGTCGGGGCCACACAAGGTCACCCGAGCGCCACAAAGGCCTCACCTTCTTCTCCGGTGAGCTCCCCCACAAAGGAGGCCTCACAATCCACTAACCGGTGACCTTGAAGGCGCCAACCGAAACCTTTACACCAAGGTTGAGGGGGAGGCTCCACAACTCAATTGGAGGCCCTCAACGACACCTCGAGGCTTTACAACACAAGCCTTAGCTCTAAGGATGCCCTACACCGTCTAGGGTTTCAAGAAACCCAAGAGCAACAAGATCCACAAAGGATGGGTGGGGGAAATAAAATCTTCTTTGGTGGAAGTGTAGATCTAGGTCACCTCCCTCACCTCTCAAAAGATCAAGTCATTTGAGTGGCTAGAGAGAGAGATCTAGTGAGGTGAAGCTCAAGCATTAATGGAGGAGAGAGAAAAATTCGAGAGAGGGTGGGAGGAAGAAGAGGGGTGCCTTAAATAGGCCCCCTCGCGCTGAACTGTTACAGCCCCCGCGACCTCACCGGAAGGTCCGGTGAAAGGCCGGAAGTTCCGCCCAGCCTGGCTCCAACGGTCATCAGACCGTTGACGCCCGCTCCAGAAGTGCAACCGGAAGTTCCGGTCCAAACAGACCGGAAGTTCCGGTGAACTTCCGACGTAAGTTCCGACCAAGTTCCGGCAAATAGAACACTTCAAAACAGAAGGTTACTGAGCCTTCAGCGGAACTTGGAGCAGAACTAGGGGCGGAATTTCTGGGTCGCGAACCGAATCTGGCCGGAAGTTCCGCTCAGGACCTTTTGGCAGGACAAGTTCCGACGCAAGTTCCGGCCCACGTTCCGTCAAATAGAACACTTCATACAGAAGGTTACTGATCCACCAACGGAACTTGGGGCGGAACTAGCGTCGGAACAAAGCTTAGAACAGCCCGCAGAAAAAGCCTGAGCGGAACTTCCGGCGCCAGGCCGGAAGTTCCGGTGAGACACAGAAGGCTCCAACAGACCAGGAACACGCTCTCTCTCACGGAATAGTGGGATGGTTGTGGCGGTGCATAGAGGTTTGTGCAAGAACAAGAGATTTCCCACAGCCTTCCAAGATGGACCCCCTCTTAATGGTACGGTGACCTAAAAACAACAACCGGAGAGAGACTAGGAGAAAACTAAAAGGGCCACCGTCTTCAAGAGATCCCAAGAGAGCATCCACCACAATAGAAGGAGACATCAACAACGTTTCCCCTAAAACTCAAGCGCACAATTAAAAACACAATTGGGATTATCATTAACACCAAAAACATCATGGGAAGATATAGTCCTTTCAATCTCCCCCTTTTTGGTGTTAGATGACAATCCCAAAGATTTGCATAGAATCAAAGCAATCTTTGCAATGGACGGGACAAGCTCTCCCTGTATGTGTGCAAGGTAGAGAAAAACTTTAAGGACAAGACTGGCACACATACAAGGAGGCTCCCCCTACCAATTGCAAAGATAGCACAAGTGCAAGGTACAAGAAAGGATAGAGATCATACCAGAACCAACCAAATGTGGTGGATACAAAAGGAGTAATAATAACAATAAGAGCTATGAGGCTCCACCACCATATGCATGTGCTCATAAGATGACAACAAGATACCACACGCACGGCATTGCATAAGATACCACAAAGATACCACATAGTCTCAAACATAACATGGTCCACAAGCACACATATAAACTAGAGAGTTCGCGAGCAAGAAAGGATCAAAGGCAAGAACAGGCTCGCGACTCAACCCATGCAAATCCCGTAGACAACCTAATAGACATCTTTCTCCCCTTTGGCATCAAGACACCAAAAAGGAAGAAAAGATCAATCTAATCGTCCCAGCCATGAAAGGGAGGAGGAGGAGCAGACTCAGGGACCCAAGGACCCCACTCAGGTGGTGGACCAGTGACCTCCTCCTCAGACTCATCCTCGGACCAGTGGCAGTTGTCGTGAATCCAATCATCCTTGGGAACAGTGACAGAGCTAGTGACCGGAGAGCTAGGAATGTTGAGAGCAGTCATGATGGCCTTCTGGTGCTGAACATTGTGACGCTGATCTACATAGGCCTGATACTCGCGGTCCTGCAGAAAGCAGAAAGTTTTCTTCACCTTCCCAAGCAGCTTCTTTGCCCAAGACGGCTGCCTCTGGAGAGACGGACCACCAGCACGAGAGCCCCCAGGAGCAGAGGAAGGACCACCAGCTTCATCTCGGGCCTTCTTGAGTTCAGCTTCCTTTTCTTCTTGAGAACGAGGCTTTTGGTGCTTACTCACACGCAGCTTCTTCTCTTCATGAATGGTGATGTTGTCTTCAGGAAAGCGAGTGCCAGTCGTCTCAAGCCACTTGTGATTGATGAGAGTCTGAATGAAGGGAGCATAGATGCAGGAGCGCTTTTCAAGAATAGCTTGCCACAGCTCAGAGAATATGAAGTGCATAACATCCATGGGACTATCAGTGTCACGGTGGAGATAAGTCTGATGCATGAGGTCAACCTGATAGCCATGGAGCTGATTAAAGTTACCAGCCTTGGGAGAGATGGTGTTCAAGTACACCCTGCGCATGATGTCAAAAACTGGCAGCAGATGATTCACAAACCCAACAGTTCCCCACCCTTCAATGTAGAGAGGCTCTAGGACCTCAGGATCAGTAGCTTCAGGACCATGAACACGCCAATCATTTGCCCCGCGGCCAGGATGAAGGGGATAGCCAAGAAGCTCAGCAAACTCAGACCAAGTGGTGATAAGAAACACTCCCCTAGTCATCCACTTCAACACACCTTCAGTAGAGGACTTCATGTGAATAAACAAAGTTGAGTAAAACTGAGCAATAGCATTCACATCAAAGTTCTGACGGTGCTCCATGAGGGGAATGAGCCCAAACTTCTGGCAAATATCAAGAGCCTCGCCAAAGTATGCATGCTTCTCTTCCATGTGTGTCACATTGATGTACTTTTGAGGAGCAACCACGAACTTCTTCTTCGTTGCATAGATTTCAGCAAATATCTGTTCCCGATGGCAGTTGTGGAAGTGAGGGTCCAAGCAAAGACGGTCACGAGGCATGAGGTAGGGATCCGTACGCCTGAATGCAGAGTAAGCTTTCTGATACCATTTGGAAATCTTGGCTTTGGTCATGTCTGGCCTAGCAGCAGTGGCCTTCTGAGCAAGAGCAGGCCTCTTCCCTTCAGCAGCAGCAGCACGACAAGCAGCAGCATCCTTTTGACGACTAGTCTGAGTGGTTGGACGCACAACCTCAACATCTTCTTCATCAATCTCAGGAGGAATGTTAGAGGATGGTCGACGGGTATGCTTGCCTTGGCGGGTACCTCCTTGCCCTGATAAGAAAGCACAAGAATAGGGAGGGAAGGTGGGGTAAGTGCACAAGTTCGGAAGATGGAACAAAAGAAATAGATTGGAAAAATACAATCAGGAAAAAGTTGCATTGTTGCCGGAACTTCCGGTGAAAATGGTCCACCGAAAGTTCCGGTCGTGGCTCACCGGAAGTTCCGGTGAGGCCACGAACTGACGGTTCCAAACAACAGTTCACTAGATCTAGATCTAAAAGCCACAAGTGCAAAGATTTTCAAGAGTTTATTGGACCAATCTACTCTAGCATGATACCCTAGGCCTACCAAGATCTCCCAACAAGTTCTAGCCAAATAACTAGCCTAGACATGGTGTGCCCTAACTCAATCCATGGTGAGAGAGCAAGATCTCCATTAATGGAGGGAGTTGAGGGCAAATACCGGAGTCCATGGCGGGAGATCGAGGTGGGGAAGGTTCCCATGGAGCAGATCTGCGGAAGTGGCCGGGGACGAAGGGGCCTGAGCACCTTCGCGGAGAGGTCTTGGCCGGCGGCTGCTCCAAATAGAGGATGGGTCTTGGGGGGAAAAGGAAGAAGATCCCGTTTTCCTCCAGGGCCCACCTTATATAGGACAGGGAGCACCATCGGAAGTTCCGGTCAGGGACCGGAAGTTCTGGGTCAGGCTGAACATGTTCCAGGTCAGCAGGTGGTTCAGACGAACAACCAGCTGACCGGAAGTTCCGGCATCTGACCGGAAGTTCCGGTGACGCCAGGAAGACCTTCTCAGTTTGGAAGATAACAAGGAAGAACTTGTGCAGGGAATAGAGAGGGCTTGAGGAAAGGAAAGGCTTAGGATAGAGAGCTCAAACAGTGAAGAACCAAAGCCAACAAAAGCCAAGAAAAACACAAAAAGGTCAAAAACACAAATAAAAACGGGTCGGTGGCCGAGGCCACCTTATATAAGAGTAAATGGCTTGACACCGCAAAGATATATCTTGGGTTCATTACCAACACTCATCATGAAACTCAAATGGTCTCCTTTAGAGACTATAGAGTATGAAAACTTTAATGTGCGCATAGTAGGGATAGCGTTTGTTCATAAGAGGAACTACACTCCCCCTAAATCCATGCCTACATCCAAACAAGATACACATTGAGACGCGGGTAGGTGTGCAAGGTACTCAAGCAACATTGCTCGAATCGATGATATTTAGCTCATGCCTTAACTCCCGGAACCTTGCTTCATCAAGAGGCTTCGTGAAAAGATCCGCAAGTTTTGCCTTGGTGGGAACATACTCCAAAGATGTCTCCTCTAGCAACATGGTCCCGAATGAAATGATGACGAATCTCAATGTTCTTAGTCCGGTTGTGTTGCACGGGATTGTGAGCAATAGCAATGGCACTCTCATTGTCACAAAGAAGAGGAACCTTGTCAAAATATAGTCCAAGTTCCTTCAAAGTTTGCTTCATCCATAGCAATTGAGCACAACAGCTTGTGGTAGAGATGTACTCAGCTTCGGCAGTGGACATCGACACACAGTTCTGCTTCTTCGAGGACCAACAAACCAAAGATCTTTCGAGAAACTGACAAGCTCCAGAGTTTGACTTTCTTCCCACTTTGTCACCAGCCCAGTCCGAGTCCGTGTAACCAATAAGATCAAAGCTGTCTCCCTTGGGGTACCACAACCCAAAGTTTGGGGTATGAACTAAATATCGAAAGATTATCTTGACCGCCACCATGTGACTTTCCTTTGGTGCGGCTTGAAATCTTGCACACATACCCACACTTAACATAATATCTGGTCAGGATGCACAAAGATAGAGCAAAGAACCAATCATAGACTGATAGAGTTTTTGATCCACTTCCTTACCCTTGGGATCGAGATCAAGATTAACCTTAGTTGGCATGGGAGTCTTGGCACCTTTTACTTGATCAAACTTGAACTTCTTGAGCATGTCTTCGATGTATTTGGCTTGGTTGATGAAAGTCCCTTTCCTCAATTGCTTGACTTCAAACCCAAGGAAAAACTTCAACTCCCCCATCATGGACATCTCGAAGCGATCGGTCATGAGCTTGGCAAAATCCTCATTAAAAGTTTTGTTAATAGACCCAAAGATAATGTCATCAACATAGATTTGGCATACGAACAAGTGGCCTCCAACTTTCTTAGTAAAAAGAGTGGGAGTAATGAGGCCCACTTCGAAGCCACGGTCTAACAAGAGCTCCCTAAGGCAATCATACCACGCACGTGGGGCTTGCTTGAGGCCATAGAGTGCCTTATTGATCTTGTAGACATGGTTCGGGAAAAGTGGATCCTCAAAACCCGGAGGTTGCTTGACGTATACCAACTCTTTCAAAGGACCATTAAGAAAAGCACTCTTAACATCCATTTGATACAACTTAAAGTTATGATGGGTAGCAAAGGCAAGAAGCATATGAACGGATTCAAGACGAGCAACGAGGGCATACGTCTCACCGTAGTCGATGCCCTCAACTTGTGAGTATCCTTGGGCAACTAACCTTTCCTTGTTGCGCACGACAATTCCATTCACATCACACTTGTTCTTGAAGACCCACTTGGTTCCAATGACGTTTTGACAATCTTTGGGCCGCTCAACCAATGTCCAAACATTGTTCCTCTTGAAGTTGTGAAGTTCCTCGTTCATAGCATCAAGCCAATCATCATATTCAAGAGCTTCGAAGACTTTCTGTGGTTCCACAAGAGATAAACGCATGGTGAGATCTAAAGGAAGCTAGTTGCCTCCTAGTAGTGGAACCTTTATTGAAATCTCCATAGAGATTATCAAGGATATGGCCATCTCGAACAAGATTGGCGAGACGATAGGCTTGACGGCGGGCTTGTGCTTCAACTCGAGATTCTTGAGCTACCACTTGGTCATTGCTACCAATTGAGCCGCCGCCTTGACTATAAGCACGAAGACGAGGGTCATCTTCATCAATTTCCACTTCGGGGGAGTCATCATTTGGAGAGGATCCTTAAGGATCATTTACTTGCTCTTGATCTTGACGATCTTGACCTTGGGGAGAGCCGTGACCTTGAGGAGGAGCCCCATCTTGGGGAGGTTGATGAGGTTGATGAAGAGCTTGTCCGTGGGAGGTGCCTTAAGGAGGAGCCCCATCGTGGGGAGGTTGATGTTGTTGATGAAGAGCTTGATCTTTGGAGCTTGGAGAGTCATGAGCATGGGAAGCTTCGGAAGAGCTTGAGGGAGCTTGTGCCAAGAAAGTAGGTCCTTGAGGGGCAAGATGATCTTGTGAAAGTGAGAGCTCCACTTGAGTAGAGCTTGGTCCTTCTCCTTCGTCCATAAGGGGATCCTCAATGGGGAGGTGGAAACCCACACCCATTCTTCTTATGGCCTTAGGAGGAATTTCATCACATGGATCACAAACACCATCTTGCCTAACAAGAGACTCATTATTTTCATCAAACTTCACGTTGCTCGTTTCTTAAACTCTTCCATTGGCTTTGTTGTAGACTCTATAAGCATGGGACTGATTTGAGTAGCCAACGAAAATTCCTTCTTGAGCCTTGGATTCAAACTTGGACAAACGAACTCCTTTCTTGAGAATGTAGCACTTGCAACCAAACACCCGAAAGTAGCTAACATTAGGCTTTTTCCCGGTGAGAAGTTCATAGGGGGTCTTGTGCTTTTTCTTGCGGAGATAAAGTCGGTTGGTGGCATGGCAAGCGGTGGAGATGGCCTCGGCCCAAAAGTTGTATGGAGACTTAAACTCAGCTAGCATAGACCGAGCCGCATCCATCAAAGTGCGATTCTTCCTTTCGGCAACCCCGTTTTGTTGAGGGGTATAGGGAGTGGAGTATTGATGCTTGATTCCTTCATCACTAAGAAACTCATCCAAGGTATAGTTTTTGAACTCGGTGCCATTGTCACTTCGAATTGAGAGAATAGTTGCATTGTGCTTCCGTTGAACCTCATTAGCAAAATCGATGACCATTTGTTGAGTCTCACTCTTGTACTTGAAAAAGAACACCCAAGTGTATCTTGAGAAATCATCCACAATAACCAAGTAATACTTCTTGCCTCCAAGGCTATCATGAGAGGGTGGACCAAAGATATCCATATGCAAGAGCTCCAAACAGCTCTCGGTAGTGATTTGATTGAGTGCTTTGTGAGGAGTTTCATGCATCTTCCCTTCAATACAAGCCCTGCAAACACGATCTTTGGCAAAAGAAACATCGTTAATTCCAAGGATGTGGCCCTCGGAGTGAAGTCTTTGCAAAGTTCTCATGTTAACATGGGCTAGGTGGCGATGCCACAACCAGCCCTTGTCGGCTTTAGCATAGAGACATAGAGCATGAGGAGTACTGGTCCCTGAAAAGTCCACCACATACAAGTCATGTTCTACATATCCTACAAAAGCCACCTTGAGAGACTTGCTCCACATGAGGACCACGGTATGAGTATTAAAGAAAGAAGAAAGACCCATAAGAGCAAGAGCACGAACAGAGAGTAAGTTGTAACCAAGAGTTTTGACAAGCATGACGTCAACCAAGGATACGTCCGGAGTTACCACCACTTTGCCAAAACCCAAAACCTGAGAGCTTTTTTTGTCACCGTAGGAGACCATTGTGTTGGCAATATTGGGCCTCATCTCGGTCATGATAGACTTGCTTCCGGTCATATGACTCGTGGCACCACTATCAAGCACCCATTTTGATCCACCGGAAGCATAGTCCTACAAGAAAATCAAGCTTTGGTTTTAGGTACCCATTTTGCAATGGGTCCCCTTTTGTTAGTGACAAGGGCCTTTGGCACCCAAATGGCCCAATGATAATCATGCGTGTAAGAAGTTCCCACATATCTAGCATATACATGACCATCATATGATTTGCAAAGAATATAAGAGGGATTGTTCTTTCCGGCAAAGTTGTCACTTTGCAAGAGGGTTAGGCCATTTGGTACCCCTTGGGTCATGCCCTTGTTATTTTTCTTCTTGTTCTTCTTCTTGTTCTTCTTAGTCTTGGCAAGTTGATCCTTCAACACCTTGACTTCCTCTATGAGATGCTCATGCTTGCAACAAGGGTTAGGACTACTAGACAAGTCTATAATTTGCACAGCAAAAGACTTAGCGAGATCACAAGTTAATTGAGTTTGAAGCTTTTCATGGGATTCAAAAAGATTTGAGAATTTACTCTCCAAGGCTTTGTGTTCCTCTTTGAGTTTCTCAAGATCCTTTTGAGTCCTATCATGACCACCCACAAACTCAACATTTTCTTTCTTAAGAACCTTAATCAAAGCAAGAGCATGATCACATTCTTTAATTATAGAGCACAAGGTGTTGTTATGATCATCTACAAGCTTAGACACATTTTATTCAAGATTAATTATCATATTTTGTTCATCCTCAAGACTTTGAGTGAGAGAAGCAATTTCATCGGCGACATCTCTTTCATTTTTACTTAGCAAGTCAAGAAGTTCTTCCTTTTCATGTAAGGCATCCCTAGCATTGTCAAGTTGTGCAAGCAAGGACTCAAAACAAGTTTTAGTTTCTTCATCTAAGGTAGCAACAAATTCACACATGTCAATCATCTCTTTCTTCACCTCTAGACCAACAAGATCAAGAGAGGAAGGCTCACTAGAGATAGGTTGAGGAGTGGATTTCGGTGTTACCTCAGTGGCCTTGGCCATGAATCACTTTTGGTTGGAGGAAATGACATTTTCATTTGGCGAGTCGGAGAGGGATAGACGTGGAGTTGAGGTAGTAGCAATAGCAGCAACTCCCACAATCTCTCCACCATGAACTTCATCATCATCTTCATCCGTGCCCGAAAGATATTCTTCATGGACCACAATTGCTCGTTCCTTGTTAGTGATGTTCTTGACGGCATAGTTCTTGTTCAAGGGATGAGGAGGTCTTGACTTGATCTTGCGAATGAGACGACCACCATTGTCTTCACGGTTCTCAAAGGGACACTTGGCCACGAAGTGACTCTTGTCATTGCAATTGTAGCACGACCTTGCCTTGGGAGACTTGTTGGGTGAGTTGAATCTTGAGTTGTCCCTTGATCTTGACTTGAATCCGGACTTGTTCCAAAAGGCCCTTGAAGCGAGAGCAAGATGTTCGTTGAAGGCACATTTGAGATCCTCTTGAGACCACTCACTTGATGTATCATCAACTTCAATAGCCTTGGCCTTCAAAGCAAGATTCACTTTGGTTGACCCAATGGTCCTAGCTCGAGCGGACTACGCATTCTTCTTGGCAATAGTCATGGCAATTACTTCACTCAAGACTTCTTGGGAGGTCATTAGGTGAAAGTTGGTTCTTCCCTTGATAGAGTTGAGCTTTTGTTCTTCAAACGGAAGGAGAGCTTGGATGAACTTCCTCTTCATAAACTTGTCATCAACATAGTGGGCCCCAAGGTCCCTCATAGTGGAACAAAGGACCTTAAGGCGCCTATACATTTCTTCGGGGGTCTCATCATCTTGCATTGCGAAACCATCGCACTCGTTGTTGATTTCATCAAACTTGGAGCTTTGGATGCTTGAATTCCCAACAAAGAGCTCTGTGAGTTGATCCCAAGCTCCCTTGGCGGTGTCGAATTGGCGAATGTGAGCAAAATCCTTTGGAGTCAAGGCCTTTTGAATCATTCCCAAAGCTGTGGCATTGAGTTGCTTGTCCACCACTTCACCTCGTGTCAACTTCTTTGGGTCATATGGAGAGAATCCATCCTCCACAATCCTCATTAACTCAACAAAAGAGCTGGAAATATGTGAGCGCATTAGATATTGCCAATTGGCGAAATTAGAAGTATCTAGCATGGGTGGTGCTCCTTGAGGTATAATGTGTGGCATGGGAATGGGTGGATACGGAGTGTACTTCGGCGGTGGGGGTACCGCCGAGTAGTCCTTTCCTCCATTTTCCTCTTTGGAAGTTGGGTTCTCGGGCTCCTCGATGTTCTCACTTGGAACCTTGGTAGAGGTTTCAGCAACAAAACCAAGTCCCAAGTGAGTGGTGGCGGCCGCGGGAGTTACCCCGAGGGCGGACACCGTAATGGTGGGAGGAACCTCGGTGGGTTGGGGTGTGTCAAGAGAAACCATGGGGTTTGGCTTGAGAGACTGCAAGATAGTCATCATTTCCTCGAACTTGGACATCATAGACGACTCCAATTGCTTGAGGTCATCCATAGTGGCCAAGTTCTTGGATTTTTCGGTTTCACTACCCCCTTCGTCGGCCATAGTCTCTTAGGCGGTAAAGCCCGAAATAAGAGCCTTGGCTCTGATACCAATTGAAAGTACCGAATTGATACGACTAGAGGGGGGTGAATAGGCGTCTACCCAATTTTAATTTGTTTCTCACTTTTAGGCTAAACGAGAAGGAAAGTTATCTAGAGATGCAACTAAGTGAACAACCTAAAGCAAGAAAACAAACACCAACCACAAAAACAGTAAATAGCAAGGAGTAAAGGAAGGGAACGAAGTAACCGGAGAGGGGACACGGATATGTAATTCCGTAGTTCACTCCCAAGGAGCTACGTCTATGTTGGAGAGGTGTCAGGGCCACAGAAGGTCACCCGAGCGCCACAAAGGCCTCACCTTTTTCTCCGGTGAGCTCCCCCACAAAGGAGGCCTCACAATCCACTAACCGGTGACCTTGAAGGCGCCAACCGAAACCTTTACACCAAGGTTGAGGGGGAGGCTCCAAAACTCAATTGGAGGCCCTCAACGACACCTCGAAGCTTTACAAAGCAAGCCTTAGCTCCGAGGATGACCTACACCGTCTAGGGTTCCAAGAAACCCAAGAGCAACAAGATCCACAAAGGATGGGTGGGGGAAATCAAATCTTCTTTGGTGGAAGTGTAGATCTAGGTCACCTCCCTCACCTCTCAAAAGATCAGGTCATTTGACTGGCTAGAGAGAGAGATCTAGTGAGGTGAAGCTCAAGCATTAGTGGAGGAGAGAGAAAAATTCGAGAGAGAAAGGGAGGAAGAAGAGGGGTGCCTTAAATAGGCCCCCTCGCGCTGAATCGTTACAGCCCCCGCGACCTCACCGGAAGTTCCGGTGAGAGGCCGGAAGTTCCGCCCAGCCTGGCTCCAACGTCATCAGACCGTTGACGCCCGCTCCAAAAGTGCAACCGGAAGTTCCGGTCAAAACAGACCGGAAGTTCCGGTGAACTTCTGACGCAAGTTCCGACCAAGTTCCGGCAAATAGAACACTTCAAAGCAGAAGGTTACTGAGCCTTCAGCGGAACTTGGAGCGGAACTAGGGGCGGAATTTCTGGGTCGTGAACCGAATCTGGCCGGAAGTTCCGGCGGCTGGGCGGAAGTTCCGCTCAGGACCTTTTGGCAGGACAAGTTCCGATGCAAGTTCTGGCCCAAGTTCCGTCAAATAGAACACTTCATACAGAAGGTTACTGATCCACCAACGGAACTTGGGGCGGAACTAGCGTCGGAACAAAGCTTAGAACAGCCCGCAGAAAAAGCCTGAGCGGAACTTCTGGCGCCAGGCCGGAAGTTCCGGTGAGACACAGAAGGCTCCAACAGACCAGGAACTCACTCTCTCATGGAATAGTAGGATGGCTGTGGCGGTGCATATAGGTTTGTGCAAGAATAAGTGATTTCCCACAGCCTTCCAAGATGGACCCCCTCTTAATAGTACGGTGACCTAAAAACAACAACCGGAGAGAAACTAGGAGAAAACTAAAAGGCCGCCGTCTTCATGAGATCCCAAGAGAGCATCCACCACAATAGAAGGAGACATCAACAACGTTTCCCCTGAAACTCAAGCGCACAATTAAAAACACAATTGTGATTATCATTAACACCAAAAACATCATGGGAAGATATAGTCCTTTCACCGCCCATCTAAATGACCTGGGCCATCCATGACCCAACAAGACCGGAGACTCCAGTCTGCCAACATCGGAGACTCCGGACTGAGGAAACACCGGAGATTCCGGGGTAGCCTCCGGACCTGGCTCCGGACTCCCATATAGTATGTCCCAGCCCTGATTCTGCAGTCACCACCGGGGACACATCTGGAAACTCCGGACCACACCGGAGACTCCGGTCTAACCAGACCGGAGACTCTGATCTGGAATTTCCAGAACTGTGTCAGATATGCAGGGACTTTTCCCAAGTGTGAGGTTACTTTTTACTCATCATAATACCAACCTGTGGACAGTGACAAACTGTTAAATGATCTACTTGTTGTTAACGAACACCAAAAGTGATTATGACAATAAATGCCCTTTCAGCCACTATGCCATGTTTTCCGTATGTGAAACAAACAAATGTTTTACAATGCATGTTATTCATGATCTTTGTTTGTAACTTGCCATGTTGCATGCATAGTTACTATGTCCTATTGTTAGAACTCCATCTTTCATGCACATGTTTAGAGTTCTTTGATCCCAGCTTTTAATGCTTGCAAATGGTTGGATCTTTATTGTGAGGGTGCATGTCACCTCAAAATTATTCTGTTTATCACTTACCTACTTGAGGACGAGAAGGAGTGAAGCTTGGGGATGCTGATAAGTTGGAAATGTATCTATAATTTTTGATGATCCATTCTTGTTTTGTATCTACTTTGCTTTGCTTGTCTACACTTTGAGGTGCTTTTTACATGTTTTCTGGTACTAACCTATTAACAAGTTGTAATAGTGCCAGATGAATATTCTCGGAATTGGACGGGACCAACGTTAAAGTCAATTACTTTCTGTGGGGAACAAGAACTCCAGAGGAGAGCCAGAGGGGCTAGCCAGGGGGGCCAGACCCACCCCAAGCGTGGGGGCAGGTGAGCCCGCGCCTGGCTAGGGTTTGGTGGCCCTGGACACCTCTCGGTCTCGCCCCTTCTCCTATAAGAAGCCCCCGATGCAGAAACCCTGAGTACCCGATCAGAAATCCATGAAACCGTCTGTAGCCGCCGCCACCATCTTCCCTAGATCGGGGGGCATCTGAAGTTCTTCCCGGTACCCTGCCGGAGGGGAGATCATCCCGGAGGCCTTCTCTCCGGTATGATACGTGAGTAGTTCCACCTTGTACTATGGGTCCATGTAGTAGCTAGATGGTTGTATCTCCTCCTTTGTGCTTTCATGTATAGATCTTGTGAGCTTCGTTCATGATCAAGATCTAATCTATTTGTAATCATGCATGTTGTGTTTGTGGGGATCCGATGGATATTGAGATTATTATGTTGGTTTGATTAATGGTTTTATCTTTATGATTCTATCATGTTTGTGTTGTTTGTGATCTTGCATGCTCTCCGTTGCCAGTGGTTATCTTGGCCAAGTAGTTGCTAGTGACTCCAAGAGGGGTATTTATGCTCGATAGTGGGTTCATGCCTCTAGTTTCCAAGGGAAGTGACGTAAATCTCTTCGGTTGTAGATGTGTTGTTGCTACTAGGGAGAAAACAACGGTCTCTTGTTCATGGAACATGTGGACTGCTTACCTTACACACTTTGCTTAAAGCAGTTGTCTGTTGCTTGCAACTTAATACTGGAGGGGGTTCGGATGATAACCTAAAGGTAGACTTCTACTCATAGAAGCAGTTGGATGACGGTCTATGTATATTGTTGTATTGCCCAATCAACCTCATAGGATCTTTCTGGATAGTAATTGCATTGTTTTGCCTTGTTTCCTGTCAATTGCCCCGCTGTAATTTGTTTACCCTTCATGCCATGTTGTTTATCTAAGGAGAGCACCTCTAGTGAACTATTGACCCCGGTCCAATCTCTACCATTGATACATCTTCCACTGTTACTTGTTTACTTGTTGCAAACCATTACCTTCCACACCATACATTTAATCCTTTGTTACAGCAAACCGGTGAGCTTGACAACATCACTAATTTGTTGGGGCAAAGTCTTGAGTTTGTGTTGTGCAGGGCTCCGTGTTGCTTGCAACACTTGTGGGACGTTTCCTTCCTCCTACTGGTTCGATAACCTCGGTCTCAACTAAGGGAAGACTTGCTGATGTACTCTTCACACCTTGCTCTTGAGGTTCCCAACAAGACTCCACATCAAGCACCAAGTTCTCTGGTGCCACCAAGGAGTCATCAGGGCGCAGCTGTAAGCTTCTCAGGAAGAGGCGGCATGCCCGCCACCTTATAATCCTGTGAATCAAGAAAGTTGCAGATGTTAGTCAAGAAATAACAGGCAAAAAGCACTCGAAAATGCATTACATGAAACCGCAGGTTTCACCTGAGGGACTTCCTTATTAGCATGAAAGGGGGAAGTCAGAGACTTCCCCGGCAGCTCTTCGTCAGTCTTGAGCTTCAGCAGAGGTCTAAGCGCCCGGTCGAGGTTAGCCGAGGACATCTCCTCTGCCAACACCCTCGTCGGGTCGCTGGCGCTGGAGTACAAGTACATCGTATGCACCCTCCCTTGGAGAGGTTGCACCTGACGCTTAAGGAAGGTGCACATGATATCAATGCCACTAACCTCCTTGCCCCGCACCATTTGAAGATCCTTCCCCCGTTGGTACATCTCCTCCACCTCCATGACCTCACCCTCCAAGATGTCATTTGACCATGAGCGCTTTCGGGAGATCACTTTTCTAGAGTCGAAGGGGGCCAACCCGTAGTATTGGCCGTCGAGCTTGAAGTCGCGGATGTAAAACCACTTGTTCTGCCATTGCTGGACAGACTTGCAGAGATAGAAGGAGAAGAATTGGATAGTGGGCGAATAGAAATCCCGCACCCACCTAGTGGATAGACACCACCGGTACCAGATTGCCTCTTCAGAGAATACTGTTTTCTAAAGAGGCCAAAGTGCGGCTCGATACCGAGCTAGCACTCACAAAGCATGATAAAACACATGATGTGGAGAAGAGAATTGGGCGACAACTGGTGGGGTTGTAGCCCATAAAGAAATAGAAGCCCACGAAGAAATTTGTGGGCAGGCAGAGAAGACCATGAACAACAAAGGCATAAAACATAACTCAAAACCCTTCGGGTGGGTCCGGAATTACCTCTTCCTTCGGAAGGAGGGTGTCGTTCTTGTTCTTGGAGATGAGGCCAGCCTCGTGCAGCTTGTGTAGGTCTGCATCCCTCATTTGCGTACGCCTCCACCCACCATCAATGAGGCCAGCGGTGGAGGTTTTCTTGGTGGCGCCAGCGGCATTCGATCCCACTGTAGTGGAGGAACTCTTGTTTGCCTTGCCCATATTGGCGGCACGGCGAGCACTGCAATGAGCGCGGAGGAGTGGTGAAGGAAATATACGAAGGATGTCCAGCGCATGGCACGAGCTCTGGAAATGGCAGTAGCGGAGAAGATGAAAGCAAAAGGCGAAGGGGAAAATTACTCTGGTTTCCCCACAGTATAAAAGGACGAAGAAGATGAAGTAGAGTCGTTGATGCAGAAGCCCTAACGCGTGCCCTTCATCGCACCATACATGTGTCAACAGCTGCCCGAACTGTTGCGAGCACTTCGCCCACTACGTAACGGGAATTGAGGAGACGCCATAATTATCGCAAAAATTATGTGTGAATAGTCAAATCCAGGTCATAAAGTGGGACCCATGATCGTCTCATCGCATCGCCTCTGCTGCTGCAGACGGTTGAGCTCACCAAGCGTTAGCAATGACGTCATCAAAGAAAAAGCCAGCAACGGGTCAAAATTTTCGACTCAACAAAAAGTACTTACTTGAGTCTATGACTCAACCAACTACTCGGGGCTACTCCTATCAGGAGCGTTGGCCGTGCACCTGAGAAATCTTCGAATCCTTCGTCGAGTCTGCGACTCCACTACGGATCAGGGGCTAGTCCCATAGGTAGCACTGATCACGCATTCAAAAAAGCACTTGGCATTAATTACATCCGCAGATTTAAAGTATATGCTCGAGTCTATGACTCGACCAGACACTCGGGTGCTAATCCCATAGGGAGCACTGGTCGCGCACCCTATGAACTATTCGGTTGAGATCCTTCGGATCCTATGTAACCCAAAAACATACAAAGATTTATTTGGCAACTTTGCCCAAATTAACACTGAGAGAGATATTGTTTCCTTGGTCACCTGAAACACCTCTGTGGTGATAAATTTCGGATTGTGTCTGCGACTCAAAGATAATACCTACAGATATCGTCTGATGGCCTGGTATCGCACCTGACTATGCTCTGCCAGTAACATACTGTGTCAGTAGGCACGATGAAAAATCCCAACAGACGCGTTGGATACTCAACTTAAGCACTGGAATTTGACTCACTATAAGACCTCAACGGCCTGAGTCGAATTACGCCAGCATTGTTCTGGATTCGAGTCCAGGGACTCAGGTCTGAGGTAGATCGTGTTGTTTTGTCCAATGACAGTTACTGACCCTGATACGTCGGGTGAGTCAGGCACACGCATCAACAATCCCTATGAACTGACATATTCACCTGAAAACAGGTTCGGATGAGAAGCACCCGAAAGACTATAGAGTCTCCAATCGAATCTACGATTCAACTGAACACTCGGGGGCTACTGACATGGATATGCCCCACGGGTAACTTACATTGGTATACCCGGTCCAGCCCAGTGAAGTCCCACGTGAATACTTGCTGCCCAAGGAGACTCCTGATAGCCCAAGCCCGGTTGAAATTCGACTCCTTGAAGGACACGACTAATATGTAGATAGAATATTTAAGGGTGAAACCCTAACTTGTAACCGACTCGATCTAGCCCCGGGACCTGGCATATCTATATAAAGGCCAGGAGGGCACGACGAGGAGGCTCTCTCCAACTCATACACACACCTCACGCCATATTGCATTTGCACACCCTCTGTAACTTTCGGTACCGCCGGTAATCAAGAACAAACAAGCAGGAGTAGGGTTTTCCCTCCGGGGGCCTGAACCTAGGTAAACCTCGTGTCCCCTTACTGCGTGTCTGTTAACCATCTTGCGATCTCCATCATCCCCATCTTATCCATAACCCAAGTCCATAACAATTGGCATTGACGAGTCAAACCCTCGTCACTATGTATCTGAAAGCTTGTAGCAAAACGAACTTAATGACTTGATCTTATGCTATGCTTACTATGGGTGTGTGTCCATCACATCATTCTCCTAATGATATGATCTTGTTATTAAAAACATCCAATGTCCATGATCAGGAAACCATGATCATATATTAATCAACAAGCTAGTTTCAACAAGAGGCTTACTAGGGACTCTTTTATGTTTACAAAGCACACAAGTATTAATGTTTCCGATTAATACAATTATAGCATGGGATGTAAACATTTATCATAAACACTAAGATATAATAATAACCAATTTATTATTGCCTCTTGGGCATATCTCCAACAGTCTCCCACCACGGCATGCCACAACCCAAGTGGCCCCTCTCGGAGTAGTGGACCCACTGGTGGTCCCTCTAGAACATTCTAGAAGCTTCTGGTCAAAACACCGAAAACATTTCCGAACCCCGGAAATTGACTTTCCTTATATGAATCTTATTCTCTGGACCATTATAGGTCTCCTCGTGATGTCCTGGATCGAATCCGAGACTCCGAACAACATTCGGTCTCCAACTCATATTCCATATCTACTTAAACAACATCGAACCTTAAGTGTGTCACCCTACGGTTCACGAACTATGCAGACATGATCGAGACACCTCTCCGATCAATAAGAAAAAGCGGGATCTGGAGATCCATAATGGCTCCCACATATTCAACAATAACTTCGTGATCGAATGAACCATTCACATATGATACCAATTCCCTTTGTGCACGATACTTTACTTATCCGAGGTTCGATCGTCGGTATCTCCATACCTAGTTCAACCTCGTTACTAATAAGTACTCTTTACTCGTTCTATGATATGACATCCCTTGTGACCTAGTCACATGCTTGCAAGCCAATTGGATGACATTCCACTAAGAGGGCCTAGAGTATATCTATTCGTCCTATGGATGGACAAATCCCACTCTTGATCCATGCGCTTCAACACATATTTCCAGAATACCTAATGCCACCTTTATAACCACCCAGTTATGGAAGTGGCGTTTGATGTCATCAAAGTACTCATTCGGTGATGGTGATTAACATGATCTCATGGTCTAAGGATTAGGTTGCTATGTATCTGAAAGCTTGTAGCAAAACGAACGTAATGACTTGATCTTATGCTATGCTTACTATGGGTGTGTGTCCATCACATCATTCTCCTAATGATATGATCTTGTTGTTAATAACATCCAATGTCCATGATTAGGAAACCATGATCATCTATTAATCAACGAGCTAGTTTCAACAAGAGGCTTACTAGGGTCTATTTTATGTTTACAAAACACACAAGTATTAATGTTTCCGGTTAATACAATTATAGCATGGGATGTAAACATTTATCATAAACACAAAGATATAATAATAACCACTTTATTATTTCCTCTTGGTCATATCTCCAACAGTCTCCCATTTGCACTAGAGTCAATAATCTAGATTACATGGTAATGTACCTAACACCCATCGCGTTCTGGTGTTGGTCATGCTTCGCTATAAGGAGAGGTTTAGTCAACGGATCTGCCCATTCAGATCTTTGTGTACTTTGCAAATCTTTATTGAAAGATCGATATAAGTGACAAGAGGGGTGAATAGGCTCTACTCAATTTTCCACTTATTATCAATTTTAAGACTTGACACAAAGTAGGTTCTCTAGATATGCAACTAGGTGAGAGAACCTATATGACAAACAAGCAAGCAATCAAAAATAAGGGAGTAAAGGATATAATTCACCAAAAGTTGACACAAATATGTTTACCCGAAGTTCCTTCCTTTTGAGGGGAAGTACGTCTCCGTTGGAGGGGTGGGCGGTACTAAGACCATCGGCGCCACAAAAGGCCTCACCCTATTCTCACATGCACCCTCCGCAAGGCAAGCACACGATCCACTATGCGGTGGCCTTCAAGGTGGTGACTGGAACCTTTACAAACTTGTTGAGTAGATCTCCACAACACTTGGAGTCTCCCAACATGACTCCGAAGCTTTACAACCAATGCCCGAGCTCCGAGACCGACCTCTTCCGTCTAGGATTCAAAGAATCCAAGAGTAACAAGATCCACAAGGGAAAATGAGGGAGAATCAACTTTGATTTGGTGAAACCCTAGATCTAGACCTCCTCCACCAAATCCCAAAGTATCAAGGAGGTTGGAGCACTTTGGGGGAGATCTAGTAAAATTAAAGCTCAAGAACAATGGAGGAGAGAGATGAAAGAGGCAAACTTCTCGTTGGAGAAGAAAAGCCTATTTATACCCCTTGCAGAGAATCTGCGCGTTACAGCTCGACTGGAGCAGTACTACCGGTACATAAGCGGTAGTACCGGTCTCAACCGGTACTACCGGTCAGGTACCGGACATGGTACTGGAAAAGCTCCCGCTGAGCAACAATGCTTAAGACTCCCCCGGTAGTAGCTGAGCGGTGCTACCGCACAACGGTAGTACCGGATGTCCCAGTGGTAGTACCTGTCCGGGCGGTAGTACCGGCTTGCGGTATCGAGTGAGATAGAAGGGGAGGCGAGGCTTGTCAATCCTTGCAGACTCTCCCGGTACCGTCAAGCAGTACTACTGTTGGAAAGCGGTAGTACCGGCTCGGGTGAGCGGTACTACCGGACAGAGCGGTAGTGCCGGCTCGGGGCACCGGGTGAGATGGAAGAGTTGAGGGGCTTTGAATGCCCTTCCAGGCTTGTCCGGTACTGCCGAGCGGTACTACCGGTGTCGAGCTTTAGTACCGGAAGAAACTTCTGGTACTACCGGTCGGCATAGAGACTTTAGGCAGAGGCAACCATGGGCGATTCTCTTTGAGGTATCAACCATTGGGAAAGCTTGTTGGGTTTGAAAAACTGAGTTGATTCATAAGGAACCCCTCTTGATAGTACGTTGATCCTTCGACTCAAGCAAAAGCCTTAGTAAAAACTATGTCTTGCTATGGTCCTTTCAGAGGGAAACGAATGTCTTCTCCTATATAAAAACCTGAGATACACTTACCAAACGATTAGTCCGACATGTGTGTTATCATCAAACATCAAAACATTTAGGATAGGAAATGCCCTTTCAATCTCCAGCTTTTTGGTGTTTGATGAAAACTCACCTTTTCATGGTAATAGTATGATAACACACAAGGTTTGAGAAATAGAGACGGGCTCCCCCTAGATGAGTAGGATCAACACTCCCCCTCTATTTCACAAACCAACCAAGAGTGTAAAGACAAAGATAAAAAACTTGGAGCTCATACATTTGCACAATAAAATTAGATGAGAGATATAAAGACAATAGATAAGAAGAATCATCACACTAGATGGATCCATATAAGATAAACCACACATCACGAATGATGGATCCACAAGATTACCACATAGTCTCAACTTACATGGCACAAATAGTTAGCACATAGAGTTAACGAATAATATGAGGCATATAAAGTTCATAACCAACTAAATAATAAAGCAAGAATGAGCTTGTGACTTTCCCATGCAAATACCGCAAGCCTATGGTGCACCTTCTCCCGCTTTGGCATCAACACGCCAAAAAGGGGAAAGGGAAATACTAACGCCCCCAAAGCTCACTCCTCCTCATCATCAAAGTCATTCTCATGGGTCGGCGGAGCACGCGAAGAGGAGGAAGCATCATCATCCCAGTTGTTGTGCTTGGAGATCCATTGGTCTTTGGGGGTGATGTTGTTCCCGGAGCCTTTGGAGACGGTCAAACCTTGGGCTTCCATCAACTCTTTCTGACAAGCACAAGCTTTCTTGGAATACACATGAGCTTCATACATGCGCTTTTGATTGTCAACCTGTAAGCAAAACATTTTCTTGAGCTTGGCTTCAATCCTTTTATCCCAAGAGGGCTGAGCATGCTTGCGACGAGAGACAACGAAATCTGCATCACGGCCACTATCTTCATCTCCAGATTTCTCTTCAATCACATTACCTTCTTCATCAACCTCAGCACCCTCCACATTGCAAGGTTTAGCATGATTCTTGATTCCTAGAGCCTTGTGCTTGTGCACAACAAGATGGCGAGTAGAGAGGTTCCTGGCAATGGGGGGCACTTGGAGATGATGAGTGCCATAATGTAGGGAGAAAATGGGACACCCTCTGAGAGTGAGTGGCAACGACCATATCATTCCAAATAAAATCCATCATATCAAGCGGGTTGCCAGAATCACGGTTGATGAAGGTGTTGAATAAGAGATCTACCGTATATCCATGAATCTCATCTTTGTTGCCCGCACGAGGATCAACGGTCTCATGGAAGATGCAGTTGAGGATATCATAAGTGGGGAGGAGATCCTTGATTTTACCAGCAACACCGTGGCCCCGTATATAGAGAGGATCAAGGACCTCCTTCTTCGAGGGATGCTCACTCAAGTGACAGGGAAAGCCACAAGGAGTGTCACGGCCACGGTCCTCATATCCAAGCAACTCCCCAAACTCAGCCAAGGTAGCTTCCTTGACAACACCTTGAGTCATCCAAGTGAATGTCCTAGCCATGTTCGATGCAAAGTGAGCAGTGGCATAAAACTTAGCGATGAGAAGAGGATCATAATCTTGCTGGAATTCCATAATAGGAAGCAGTCCAATGTGGGAGCAAATTTTCTTAGCCTTACCAAAGTAGTCAATATTCTTGTTCACATGGCCCATGTCAATCCATTGTTGTGGCACAACCAACTGCACATTTTTCATAATAACTTCACTGTACACACTCTCTTGGAAGTTGGTGAAGAACAGACTCTCCGCCCGGGCCGGGGCACGGTTGCACACATAGGGATTCACAGCCCGCAGGGAGAGGAACTCAGTGTCAGAAATATCAGACAACAGATTTGGCCCTGATGGCCTAGAGCTTTGACTCTTGGTGCGACCCGAGGGGGAGGAGGGGGCATTGCCACGACCGGCAGACCGCTTGGAGACCCCTCCACGACGACGTCGAGTAGCCTGTAGCTTGATGCGACTGCTAGGCTGGGCCATGACCTATCCCTCGGACTCCGACACTTCCTCCTCAATCTCATGCCGTGACTTGGAGGGTTTACGAGCACCCTTGGAACCACCTGCACCTATGACAGCAAGAGGGAGAACATCAGGTGGATAAGGGCACAAGAACCTGACAAAAGAAACCACGAAGAAGGCATAGTGTTGGGGTATGTTTGCTGCCAGCTAGGTCTGGTAGTACTAGATCACGGAAGCGGTAGTACCACACGTGAGCGGTAGTACCAGAATTTTTTTCCGATACTACCGGTTGGGTGGGACTTCGCAAGGATCCGGTAGAGGAGACCACAAATCGACATAATACATGCAACATTACTGTGATTTCGATGGGAAGAAGGTAATGTGTGGCAAGATATACATAGTACAACCCCCAAAAAGTACTTTCGACCATGCATCAAAGAGAACCTAGATTCATGGAGAAAAGAAAGAAAGAGTAGGGGAGGGGCGGTTGTACTTGAGTCCATGGCGGTGGAGAAGTAGGAGGAGCCCGCGGGGAATCCGGATCCGGTGGAAGGAGGTGGCGGTGGGCCTCCGATGACGGTTGTAGCTCCAGCGGCGGTGGTGGTAAGCGAGGAGGATGGGGGAGAAGTGAGGCATTGAGAGGTGCCTCCCCTCGTGACCCACCCTTTACCAAGGATGCAGACCGGTAGTACTAGTTGGGGACCGGTATTACTAGTGACTGGTAGTACCGTTGTATGAACCGGTAGTGCCGGACCTAGGGCAGTTTCTAGGTCTGGATCTGGGAACTGGCCCGGTCCGGTAGTACCGCAGTTCATCCGGTAGTACCGGTTCCACCTAAACCAAAATACAGGGACAAAGGGGGGAGTTCTTGTGCAAAAGGAATAGGATTTTAAGGGGAGGAAAAGGCTTAGGTTGAGACTTTCAACCTGATAGGTACACATGCACTCTAAATAGGGGGAATAAAGAAAGAACCAAATGAGAGTGCATGTCTCAAGATCCAAACCTGAAGGGAATATGCCCTGAGAGGCAATAATAAAGTTGTTATTACGTATATTCCAAGTATATGATAGATGTTTATTTTCATGCTATAATTGTACTAATATGGAAACGTTAATACATGTGCATTTAATAAACAAACAGAAAATTCCTAGTTATGCCTCTTTTATAAACTAGCTCGTTGATTAACAAGATGATCAAGGTTTCCTGATCATAGACATTGGATGTTGTTAATAACGAGGTCACAACATTATTGGAATGGTGTGATGAAAATTCATCCGAAGTATAGCATTACGATCAAAGTCATTGTGTTTATGTAACATCCCTAAAATCATGTTTTCAAGTTTAGCATATCATCCATGCATGCATTCTCATTTAGGACTCAAATTCAAACTCATTTTGAAGAAAACAGAAACTTGGAGTGCTATGATTCTATGTGAGCAGGCTTGGACAAAAATTCCACTCTCTAGTGGAGGAATATTTGTTTTAAAACCATTATTGTAAGATCATAAGATTGGTTTGATTATGAGCAAGGCTTGGACAAAAACTTACAAAACAAATATGGTTTTTAAACCATTTTCAAAACCTATTCAAATCAAAATACTATGGCACTGTTTATTTTGATTTCTCAAAAAGACCAAGCTAGTCTAATGAAACAGCAAGGTTTTATGTTCAAAATTATGAGGTTTACACTTTACAAAAGTCCAGAAAAGTTTTGAATTCAATTGCATTTGAATTTATTTGAAAAAGATTCCTGAAAATCAACTCAGAAAAAGAAAACGAAATAGAAAACCCAACTGGGCCTGGTGCTAGCATTTCAGCCCAGCAGCAGACCTAGCCCACTAAGCCCACCCGGGGTTTTTCCCTCTCTCTCTCACGCGGCGCAGACTTACCCCGCGCTCGCTGACTGGTGGACCCAAGTGCCACGCGAGCATCGTCTCCAGCCACGCACCCCCCACGACCCCGTCGACGCCGCCGTTACCTCATCACTGCCGCAATTGATGCGGGCTTGATTGCCGGCGTTTCCTAGCGAGATTCTCGCCCCTGCTCCGGCTATAAGACCCCCTCCCCTCTCCGCATCTTTCCCCTCGCTCAGCACACTCACCTCGCCACCAGGCTGCGCGCAATCGAGCTCAGAACCCCGCAGCACTGACGCACTCCGGCGACCTATTCCGGTGAACCTCGTGCTCCCCTTCACCTCTCGTTCATACGAGATTGTCTGCCTTGCCCGTGTGCATCTTCTCACACTCTCTGTTTGCACTGTATCGCCCCAGATCGTCGTCTTCGTTCACGGCCGCAACCACCAGAGCCGCCGCTCAACTCCGACGAGTAATAGCGGTAAGAATCGAGCGCCCCTTGCCTTCTCGTTGAAACCATCTTGCTCGTCGTGACCTTGCGCACCCCCTGATACATTCTGTTTGTGCTAAGGCGACGCGGAGCCTCGACAACGTCGACGTCTGTAAGCACCCGACGCCGTGCACAACTCCGACGAGCCCCAGCGACCACCTCTGCGCGCCCCTTCGCCAACGAAGACCACCTCGAGCATCAGCATCGTCACGCGAACTCAGTAAGCTAAACCATGACCTTTCTCGCTTCCTGTATCGCCGGTAACATCATCGCCTGAGCGCGTCGCCGCCAGCCACCGTCGCGCGCCGCCCATCTGTGGTCAAGCAGTCGTGCACCGTTGGATCTAGATCCAACGTGTAGGATAGATCACTTAACAAAGGGGTATGGAACAGATCTGGCTGTGTGATTTAAGTTAGATCTAACGGTCCTCATTGATTGTTCCGCACAAAACGGTACCAACCAATCAGAACATGCCGTGTGTCAGTAGGTTTGATTTAAAATCAGAATTTAGATCTATTATATATTAAAACTTTCAAAATTCATAACTTTTGATTCCCATGTCCAAATTTGACAAATTTTATATCATTGGAATCAGGAGAGAAAATCCTTTCCATTTATACAAAGTGTTTAATGTTTTGCATCTCATAAAATGATTGTTTTTATAGAAACATTTGTAGGCATATTTTGTGTATAGTAATTATTGTAAAAATGCTTTGTTGTACAAATAAAGTTTATTTGACAAGTTTTGAACTTGTTTAAGATTCAGTACTGTGCACTTGTCTTGTTTGGTGTAGAAAATCATCACATGGCATTTTGCATGCATTCATATATTTTTGTTTGTATAAATTTTTGTATGTGATTTGGTGCCATTATTTTATGTGTAGATTTTGGTGCAAATAGTGATTGTGATTGTGAAGATTGTTGCTACTCCCCAAACTACCAAGGCAAGTGGTGCTTCATGATTTTATCCCTATGTTTTTCAACTACGCATTAGAAATATTTTGCTAGACTTGCATGAATATTTTGATCTATATGCTATGCTTGGGAAATCCTAGTAGTTGTAGAATTGCTAGAAATTTCTAAGTTAAGATGCTTATCAATGCCATGCTTAGCCTAGCCAGTAGCAACCAAGGGTGGTTATATATATTCATGCTTTTAGAAAATATTTCTAAGTCTTTGGACTTGTGTTTTTGTTTAATAAAACAACTAAGTGAATGAAACACCTGGGTGGAATGGAAAGAATGGTTTGTGTTGAGTGGTTACACAAGGCCCATGTATATGGTTTACCTTGTGTATCTCACTTGTGGAAATCCACCCAGGAACAAATGTTAAGAAGCTTCTAGTGCAGCCACATGGCAATATGGGCACTGCCTGGATCACATAGGTTGCAATAACTTAGCCATTTGGACAGTTGGTGGTAGTGGGATGATAGGTTGGAACGCGTCCATTTGGTCTAAGGGAAGGCTTCTGAAAGGTCCTGTCTTGGTGAAAATCAAGTCTTGTGGGGAAAGTGCACAACCTCTGCAGATGGAAGAATCTAAGTACTTAGCCATGTCCCTAGTATTGGACAACTTGAGCATCAAGACATGGAAGCTATCAAGAATCTCATCATCCCAATTTCTAAGTTAAAACTTGTGGGTGAACAAGGGTGAAGGTTCACCAATATCTATTGGTGTTTCCTTGGGAAAAGTTTTGTTAAAGAAAAACTTAGAGTTTTCAACTAATAGGTAAAACCTATTTTGAGCAAAGCAAGCCTAAGCTACACTTAGCCAAAATGCATATAGTATCTAGACTAATAATATTCTACTAAGGTATCACTTGCCAATACTATTCCAATGTATTGACCCACTGTGGCTGTAACTTGTGATGTTGCAGGTTATTCTGATGATGATTAGGGGTTATGAGTCTACACTCAACATGCTTGCCTGTGGCACATGAAGATGAAGACTTATTTATCTTATTATATAATGAACTCTTGTATTAGTCCTGTGGCCAAGGAGTTGTAAAATACTATGTTTGTCTCTGGAATGATATGTAATAATAACCTTTGTTTCTATGTACTTCATCTTAAACTGTGGATGCTAGCATTGATCTAGGGACTAGCATTTCAATCACAGGGATCCTTACCTTTATAAAGGGAGGGATCTTACAGATGGTATCAGAGCACTGTGTTGCCTATAGGATTATGACCCTAGGATTGGAAACCACTAAGGAAAATTTTCAATAACTTCCTCACTTGTCTTTTCTTATCGTAAACTCTTCTAATCTTATTTCTCATCTCTATTTGTAGATGAACTCCATCAATGAAACCGTGAGTAAGGGACCACTCATGACTATGACTTTGGAATGTGAGACAGAATTCCCCAAGGCTCTCAAGGACCTCATGGTTGCCATGGGAATACATGGTGCAGCTGTGTACAAAGGTTTTCCTGTGATGGATGAAGGAGTTGAGTACTGGTGGGTGCAACTTCACTTGTATAAAAACAAGGAAGACAACCACAAGGACTCAGGATTCTGCATGGTCACCAACTCAGTGATGCACACCACATTCTTTGATTCAGCAAGGGATGCAGCTTGGAAGGCCATCAAAGAGCTTGGTGATATAATCAAGTGCAGAATGCTAAACACCCAGAATGACCTTAGGGAAGAAAAGAAGCATACCCAAGAGTTAGAGGCTACCAACCAACGTTTAAGAGAGGACATCATAGACTTAGCCATTGAGTCATGTGATCAAGATCGACAGATTGCCTCTAGGGATGCCCTGTTAGCCAACTTGGCAAGTGAGATGGGATTTTAACGTACTTCGTTAGTTGGACCACCACACTTATCATTTTTTATTTCCCAAATGTTGTTTAAAATAAGTTGAACCTTGGATGTTTGTAATGGTTATATGTATGCCATGACTTGTGTGTTTTGATTTCCAAAGATATGCATGTGATGCCTTGTCTTGTGATTTATCATTTAAATGTGTTGATTCTAACTTTTTCTATCTTATAAAATAGATGCCTAATGTTACTATCAGCACGGCTGAAGAGTTCAAGGGAACTCGTTTTGGCACTCGTATTATTGAGCTCACTGGTTTGCTCAATCTCCCACTACCTACCATCATGATGCTTCCCCTCACCAAGTTCGAGAGGAAGGACCTTTGGGGCTTCAAAGTTACTCAGCCAGGACGCCAGACTGAGCCAGCCACGGAGGCCATCACCTTCAAGCTCATGCATGATGACAAGGAGAGAGGCCTAGAGGTAGTCATGCAGGATTTTCTTGGACGTTTACTAGGGAGACACTCTCGAGAGATTAGAGGTACTCACTTCCATGCCTTCGGTAGATGTGATTAGGATGGTGAGGCCATTGACTTCGAGGATACTTCGAGAGAGAGGGCAGAGCCGATTCGTCTATACCTCCAGGACTTAGAGGTTCTTCTTAGGCACCTAGATACTGATAGGACCAACGTCATGCTCAGCAATGACGAACTCCAGGTGCAGCTTCGTGAGAAGGACAAGCTCTTCGCGGAGCAAGATGAGAAAGTCAAAGAAATGGAGGCCAAGTTTGAGAGTCGGGATAGAAAGTTCAAGAGTCAAGAGAAGAGAGTCCAAGATAGGAACAAAAGGATTCGAGACATGACTGCAGAACTAGAGGCCAAGGACTTCGAGCTCGAGCATCGGCAAGGTGTGATTGAGAGACTTCGTTCACAGAAGAGGGCTCTCAAAGCCAAAATAGAGACCTTTACCACCAATGTTGAGGAGTACAAGACCGCTATGGAGAATGCAGGTCTTACACTTGTTGATGAGGAGGTTGATGCAGAGGAGTAGTGATGACTACTCATTTACCTTTTATTTACCATGCTTTTGATTATTGAGTCACAATGACCATCCAACATGTGGATGGCTTGCTATTGGTGTGTTTACTTTTCAGAACTTGTTGTCTATGTTGTTGAACTTTTACTATTATGATGCATGTTTGGTGATTGTTTATGTGATGTATTGTGCATGTTAGCATCTATGGGTATCTCATTCTTATCTCTATTGAACAACCACAGATGCCTCCCCGACGTGCCAATCCCAACCCTAACAACAACAACAACAACAACAATATCACCCCTGAGATGCAACAGATGATGACAGCTCAGATGCAGCTGATGCAGATGATGACCACGTTCATACAGAATCAGAACAACAACAACAACAACAACAATAATAATAATAATAAGAAGAAGAAGAAGAAGAAGAAGAAGAAGAAGAAGAAGAATCAGAATAACCCACCGGGTTTTGACATGCTTACCAGATTCTTAAGACTGAGGCCGGCAAAGTTCTCAGGAACTACTGATCCTATGGTGGCCAATGATTGGCTACGCTCTGTGAACAAGGACTTGATAACTGTTGGCTGTACTAATGAAGAGAAGGTCAGATTTGCAGCACACTTGTTGGAAGGACCAGCAGCCACTTGGTGGGATAACTTCCAGATCACCACTCCCATTGAGGATGTGACATGGGCTATCTTTGAAGATGGTTTCCGTACTGCTCACATCTCATCCGGAGTGATGAGTTTGAAAAAGAAAGAGTTTCATAACTTGAAGCAGCGCCACCGCAGCGTGGCAGAGTATATTGAGGAGTTCAACAATCTGGCGCGTTATGCACCGGATGAAGTTGACACTGATGCTAAGAGGAAAGAAAAGTTCCTCGAAGGATTGAACGATGAACTGAACTTGTAGCTATCTGTGGATTATGTTCCCACCAGTCTCTTTGTGACAAGGCTCTATTTTGGAGAACAAGATGAAACAGGTTGAAAGCAGGAAGAGAAAGCACTCTGACAAGCACAACTCGGGATCGTCTCACAAGCGTTCCCATTATGATGATAGTGGGAATTCTGGATCCCACAAGCATGGGAAGTACAACAAGCACCACAACCACAACTATCATCATGACAACAAGCATCACCGTAGTCATGACAATGATAAGTACAAGAATCACAAGAGTGGATATAAGAGCCACCACAATGGAAGTGGAAGTGGTAGTGGAAGCCAGCCTGTCAAGAAGGATCTTAGTCAGGTTGAATGTTTCAAATGCAAGAAGATGGGGCATTATGCAAATTAATGCCCAGAAAAGAAAGTTGAAGGACCCAACAAGCCCAACCCTTTCCAGAAGGGGCAAGTGAACCACATCAATGTGGAGGAAATCTATGAGGAACCTGATGCTGTTGCTGGTAAGTTCAAACTCAATTTTGTTCCAGCATTTGTTCTCTTTGACACTGGTGCATCTCATTCATTCATATCAAGAGCATTTGTTGAAAGAAATGAACTATCGGTAGAAACTATTGGGTGTCCTATAAAAGTAAGTTCTCCTGGCGGAGAAATGATAGTGAACTCAGGATGTCAGGATCTAGTCATAGAGTTTGGGAAGTATAAGTTTCCCGTTAATCTGATCATCCTAAACTCCCAAGGATTGGATGTCATTTTGGGAATGGACTGGATGACTAAGCACAAGGGATTGATAGATTGTGCCAACCATACAGTCTCACTCACAACTCCAGAAAACCAAAGGATTAGATTCAAGACCAACTTTGAATCGAAAAGAAGTAAGCTAAATTCCCTTAAGGGGGTTAGCATAGACAGTGTGCCAATTGTGAGTGAATATCCGGATGTGTTTCCGGAAGAATTGCCGGGGATGCCACCAGATAGAGATGTGGAGTTTCTTATTGACTTGCTACCAGGATCTGGACCAATAGCAAAGAGACCATACAAGATGTCAGTTGATGAGTTGAAAGAACTCAAGAAACAACTTGGAGAACAGTTACAGAAAGGATTTATTCAACCAAGTTCTTCATCTTGGGGAGCACCAATTTTGTTTGTGGAAAAGAAGGATAGGATTCAAAGGTTATGCATAGATTACCGCTCACTCAATGAGGTGACTATCAAGAACAAATACCCTTTGCCTAGAATCAATGACTTGTTTGATCAGCTAGAAGGAGCCTGTGTGTTCTCAAAAATTGATCTCCGATCAGGATATTTTCAGCTCAAGATAAGAGAACAAGACATACCTAAGACAGCTTTCACCACTAGGTATGGATTGTATGATTATACCGTGATGCCATTTGGTTTGACCAATGCACCAGCATACTTTATGAATATGATGAACAAGGTGTTCATGGAGTTCCTTGACAAGTTTGTTGTCGTATTCATCGATGACATTTTAATCTACTCCAAGAGCAAAGAAGAGCATGAAGGACATTTGCGTTTGATACTTGAGAAGCTTAGAGAGCATAAGCTATATGCCAAATTTAGTAAGTGTGAGTTTTGGTTGAATGAAGTTGGATTTCTTGGACACGTTGTGTCAGGAGACGGTGTAGCAGTTGATCCTGCTAAAGTTTCAGCTGTAACTGAATGGGAATCACCTAAGTCAGTGAAAGAGGTTCGTAGTTTCCTTGGCTTGGCAGGATACTACAAAAGGTTCATTGAGAATTTCTCCAAGATAGCTAAGCCAATGACAGAGTTACTAAAGAAAGACAAGAAGTTTGCTTGGTCTGAGGGATGTGAACTCAGTTTTCAAGAATTGAAGAAGAGACTAGTGACAACACCAGTCTTATGTCTGCCAGATTTGGAGAAGGATTTCCAAGTGTATTGTGATGCATCTCATCATGGATTAGCTGCAGTACTTATGCAAGAATGGAAAGTTGTGGCTTATGCCTCGAGAAAACTCAAAACTCATGAGGTAAACTACCCTAATCATGATTTAGAGTTAGCCTCTGTTGTCCATGCACTCAAAACATGGAGACACTATCTTTTGGGAAAGCGATGTGAAGTGTTCACAGATCACAAAAGTTTGAAGTATATCTTCACCCAGAAAGAAATCAACATGAGACAAAGAAGATGGCTAGAACTCATCAAGGACTATGACTTGAGTTTGCAATACCACCCCGGTAAAGCAAATGTTGTAGCAGATGCTCTAAGCCGTAAGGTTTTTGTGAATGGCCTTACTAAGGGAGATTTGCCAGATGATCTGTGTGCCCAATTTAGAGATCTTAGATTGGAGATTGTGCCTGAAGGACACCTCATGTCATTGGATGTTCAACCCACTTTGTTGGAAAAAATCAAAGAAGCCCAAAGGACAGATAAGGAAATTGAAGAGATTAAGGAAAAGATTGGCAAAGGAAAAGCCAAGGGATTCCATGAAGACGAACAGGGTACTTTATGGTATGGAAAACGTATCTGCGTTCCGCAAGATCCGGAGCTTCGGAAACTGATATTACAAGAAGCACGCAACTCACCGTATTCCATTCATCCGGGTAACACCAAAATGTACATGGATATGAAAGGAAGATTTTGGTGGAATAATCTCAAGAAAGACATCTCCGAAAATATTGCTTTGTGTGATGTGTGTAGTAGAGTGAAAGCGGAACATCAGAAACCAGCAGGACTACTACAACCACTACCTATTTCTGATTGGAAGTGGGACAAGATTGGCATGGATTTCATCACCGGATTGCCAAGGACCCGGTCAGGATATGATTCTATTTGGGTAGTAGTGGATCGCTTAACTAAAGTGGCTCATTTTATACCCGTGAAGACAACCTACACAAGTGCTAAGTTAGCCAAGATCTATATGAGTAGAATTGTATGTCTACATGGAGTACCCAAGAGTATTGTGTCAGATAGGGGAACTCAATTCACTTCTCATTTTTGGAGGCAATTACATGAGTCATTGGGAACGAGGTTGGAATTCAGCACTGCTTTTCATCCTCAGACTGATGGACAAACAGAAAGGACCAATCAGATTCTTGAAGATATGTTGAGGGCATGTGCCCTAGACTATGGAGCCAGTTGGGATGAAAGTTTGCCTTACGCAGAATTCTCTTACAATAACAGCTATCAAGCCAGTATTGAGATGGCACCATTTGAGTTTCTCTATGGGAGAAAGTGTACCACCCCATTGCTATGGGATGGTGTGGGAGAAAGGAGTTTGTTCGGACCAGAACTAATCAAAGAGGCCGAAGAGAAAGTCAAACTAGTTAAGGACAGATTGAAGATAGCACAGTCCAGACAAAAGAGCTACGCAAATCCTAAGCGTAGAGAAGTCACCTATGAAGTGGGTGATAGAGCTTATCTTAGAGTGTCACCACTTCGTGGAGTGAAGAGATTTGGTGTCAAGGGTAAATTGGCCCCAAGATATTTTGGACCGTTCAAGATTCTGAGTCGTAAAGGAGAAGTAGCTTATGAGATCGAATTGCCAGAATCATTGTTTGCCGTTCACAATGTGTTCCATGTAAGTCAGCTTAAGAAATGCCATCCAGAAATGGAAGAGACTTCCTTGAAGGATACTATACCATTGGAAGAAGTTCAATTGGAGAGTGATCTCACTTATGAGGAAAAATCTATCAAGATTCTTGAGACTGCAGAAAGATTTACTCGGACTAAGACTATCAAATTCTGCAAAGTTCAATGGAACCATCATTCCGAAGAAGAAGCAACATGGGAAAGAGAAGATGACCTTCGGAAAGACCACCCTCACCTATTTGCTAGCCAACCTGAATCTCGAGGGCGAGATTCACCTTAAGGGGGTTAGATTTGTAACATCCCTAAAATCATGTTTTCAAGTTTAGCATATCATCCATGCATGCATTCTCATTTAGGACTCAAATTCAAACTCATTTTGAAGAAAACAGAAACTTGGAGTGCTATGATTCTGTGTGAGCAGGCTTGGACAGAAATGTCACTCTCTAGTGGAGGAATATTTGTTTTAAAACCATTATTGTAAGATCATAAGATTGGTTTGATTGTGAGCAAGGCTTGGACAAAAACTTACAAAACAAATATGGTTTTTAAACCATTTTCAAAACCTATTCAAATCAAAATACTATGGCACTGTTTATTTTGATTTCTCAAAAAGACCAAGCTAGTCTAATGAAACAGCAAGGTTTTATGTTCAAAATTATTAGGTTTACACTTTACAAAAGTCCAGAAAAGTTTTGAATTCAATTGCATTTGAATTTATTTGAAAAGGATTCCTGAAAATCAACTCAGAAAAAAGAAAAAGAAATAGAAAACCCAACTGGGCCTGGCGCCAGCATTTCAGCCCAGCAGCAAACCTAGCCCACTAAGCCCACCTGGGGTTTTTCCCTCTCTCTCTCACGCGGCGCAGACTTACCCCGCGCTCGCTGACTGGTGGACCCAAGTGCCACGCGAGCATCGTCTCCAGCCACGCACCCCCCACGACCCCGTCGACACCGTCGTTACCTCATCACTTCCGCGATTGATGCGGGCTTGATTGCCGACGTTTCCTCGCGAGACTCTCGCCCCTGCTCCGGCTATAAGACCCCCTCCCCTCTCTGCATCTTTCCCCTTGCTCAGCACACTCACCTCGCCACCAGGCTGCGCACAATCAAGCTCAGAACCCCGCAGCACTGACGCACTCCGGCGACCTATTCTGGTGAACCTCGTGCTCCCCTTCACCTCTCATTCATACGAGCTTGTCTGCCTGGCCCGTGCGCATCTTCTCACACTCTCTGTTTGCACTGTATCGCCCCGGGTCGTCTTCGTTCACGGCCGCAACCACCAGAGCCGCCGCTCAACTCCGACGAGCAATAGCGGTAAGAATTGAGCGCCCCTTGCCTTCTCGTTGAAACCATCTTGCTCGTCGTGACCTTGCACACCCCCTGATACATTCTGTTTGTGCTAAGGCGACGCGAAGCCTCGACAACGTCGACGTCTGTAAGCACCCGACGCCGTGCACAACTCCGACGAGCCCCAGCGACCACCTCTGCGCGCCCCTTCGCCAACGAAGACCACCTCAAGCATCAGCATCGTCACGCGAACTCAGTAAGCTAAACCACGACCTTTCTCGCTTCCTGTATCGCCGGTAACATCATCGCCTGAGCGCGCCGCCGCCAGCCACCGTCGCGCGCCGCCCATCTGTGGTCAAGCAGTCGTGCACCGTTGGATCTAGATCCAACGTGTAGGATAGATCACTTAACGAAGGGGTATGGAACAGATCTGGCCGTGTGATTTAAGTTAGATCTAACGGCCCTCATTGATCGATCCGCACGAAACGGTACCAACCAATCAGAACATGCCGCGTGTCAGTAGGTTTGATTTAAAATCAGAATTTAGATCTATTAGATATTAAAACTTGCAAAATTCATAACTTTTGATTCCCATGTCCAAATTTGACAAATTTTATATCATTGGAATCAGGAGAGAAAATCCTTTCCATTTCTACAATGTTTTTAATGTTTTGCCTCTGATAAAATGATTGTTTTTACAGAAACATTTGTAGGCATATTTTGTATATAGTAATTATTGTAAAAATGCTTTGTTGTTCAAATAAAGTTTATTTGACAATTTTTGAACTTGTTTAAGATTCAGTACTGTGCACTTGTCTTGTTTGGTGTAGAAAATCATCACATCCAATTTTGCATGCATTCATATATTTTTGTTTGTATAAATTTTTGTATGTGATTTGGTGCCATTATTTTATGTGTAGATTTTGGTGCAAATAGTGATTGTGATTGTGAAGATTGTTGCTACTACCCAAACTACCAAGGCAAGTGGTGATTCATGATTTTATCCCTATGTTTTTCAACTATGCATTAGAAATATTTTGCTAGACTTGCATGAATATTTTGATCTATATGCTATGCTTGGGAAATCCTAGTAGTTGTAGAATTGCTAGAAATTTCTAAGTTAAGATGCTTATCAATGCCATGCTTAGCCTATCCAGTAGCAACCAAGGGTGGTTATATATATATTCATGCTTTGAGAAAATATTTCTAAGTCTTTGGACTTGTGTTTTTGTTTAATAAAACAACTAAGTGAATGAAACACCTGGGTGGAATGGAAAGAATGGTTTGTGTTGAGTGATTACACAAGGCCCATTTCTATGGTTTACCTTGTGTATCTCACTTGTGGAAAGCCACCTAGGAACAAAGGGATTTGAGAGGCCAAATATTAAGAAGCTTCTAGTGCAGCCACATGGCAATATGGGCTCTGCCTGGATCAAATAGGTTGCAATAACTTAGCCATTTGGACAGTTGGTGGTAGTGGGATTATAGGTTGGAATGCGTCCATTTGGTCTAAGGGAAGGCTTCTGAAAGGTCCTGTCTTGGTGAAAATCAAGTCTTGTGGGGAAAGTGCACAACCTCTGCAGATGGAAGAATCTAAGTACTTAGCCATGTCCCTGGTATTGGACAACTTGAGCATCAAGACATGGAAGCTATCAAGAATCTCCTCATCCCAATTTCTAAGTTAAAACTTGTGGGTGAACAAGGGTGAAGGTTCACCAATATCTATTGGTGTTTCCTTGGGAAAAGTTTTGTCAAAGAAAAACTTAGAGTTTTCAACTAATAGGTAAAACCTATTTTGAGAAAAGCAAGCCTAAGCTACACTTAGCCAAAATGCATATAGTATCTAGACTAATAATATTCTACTAAGGTATCACTTGCCAATACTATTCCAATGTATTGACCCACTGTGGTTGTAACTTGTGATGTTGCAGGTTATTCTGATGATGATTAGGGGTTATGAGTCTACACTCAACATGCTTGCCTGTGGCACATGAAGATGAAGACTTATTTATCTTATTATATAATGAACTCTTGTATTAGGCCTGTGGCCATGGAGTTGTAAAAGACTATGTTTGTCTCTGGAATGATATGTAATAATAACCTTTGTTTCTGTGTACTTCATCTTAAATTGTGGATGCTAGCATTGATCCAGGGACTAGCATTGCAATCACAGGGATCCTTACCTTTATAAAGGGAGGGATCTTACAGTTTATATTGCTATAACATCATACGATGTAATCCTAATCCTTAGACCATGAGATCAGGTCAATCACTAACACTAGAAGAGTATCTTGATAACATCAAACGTCACACCATAACAGGGTGATTATAAAGATGGGTTCAGTGATACTAAGGTGTTATGTTGAAGCTCATGGATCAAGAGTGGAATTTTTCCATCTCGATGACGGATAGATATACTCAGGGCCCTCTCGGTGATATCACATTAGTTCGCTTGCAAGCAAGTGATTTGATCACTAGAATGTTATATCACGGGAACAAGAAAAGAGTACATGTCGGTAACGAGATCAAACTAGGTATGAAGATACCGATGATAGAATCTCGGACATGTAATATATCGCGAGACAAAGGGATTAAGATTCTAGCATATAGGGTTCTCACGATCACAAGAAAGTCATCGTTGAATGTGTGGGAGTCAGTATGGATCTCCAGGTCCTGCTTCTGATTATTGATCTGAGAGGGGTCTCGATCATGTCCGAATTATTCACGAACCATAGGATGACACACTTAAGAGACACCGACACCATTTGGAACAAATAGTTTCATGTCGAAAAGATATCAAAAGCGTAGGAATTTATTTCACTCGACACCGGAACTGTTTCAGGTGAAATTGCTGAAAGTCTTTCTGCATGTGAAATGAAATACTAGAAAGGGGTTTTATGTGAATGTTTTTCCATTAAAGTAATTGACAAAATTCTGAAAAAATAAAAGGAGTTTTATTTAAAGAGAGATTGCATTAAATTTTTTGGAAAATTAATGGGATTTTTGAGTGGGATTTTGAGTGGAGAAGTGAAGGGACATATTTGTGAGTGGGATCTACACCCACATGAATGTAGGAGGGGAGGGGGCATCCCCCATGCTCCGGCCACCCCCTTGGGGTGCCCCCTCCCTCCTATATAAAGCCCCTCTCTCACTCCATCTCACTCACACCTCCTCATGAAGGATCTCTCTCCCCCTCTAGTTTTATCCCCCATGGTCTTGGACTAGCGAGATACATGTTCACGGTGGCTTTTCGGCAAGAAAGAGTTGTTGCTTCGGCTGCATCGCTGGAGCGAGGAGGCGGAGGTTTCTCTGTGGCTTGGACGTGTGTGCGAGCACGGATGCGCTGCTGATTTGCGGCACTGGACTTCTTCTCGATCTTGAGATTAGCAAGCGTTCGTCTACATTATCCACGAGTACAACCTCATTAAACTTTCTCGGTCTTCAAGGGTATGTTATGTATGGATCTTGGTACATAGTTGTTCCCATCGTAGGAAATTTTTTGTTTTCTATGTTGTGAACCCTACAATGGTATCAGAGCCAGATCTATGCGTAGATTCTTTGCATGGGTAGTACACATATGAGTATGTGGGCGAAGATGATCATGCTATTGCTTCTTGTTTGTACTTTGGATATTAGTGGCATAGTGGGATGAAGTGGTCCGGACAAACTTTACATGTCCTCGCACATGAGACATGTTCCACGCTTGACATGCAACTTGTTTTGCATAAGTGGCTAGCGGGTGTCTGTCTCTCCTACTATAGTCAATATCTAATTACAACGAGTTGTTGACAATTTGGTTATCCTTGTTGTGTGTAACATACCACCCTTTTGTGTGTAATATTAATAAGGACATTTTTGAGCATTGCATGCATGCATAACACTTGCACTTTGGTTTAATCAAGTAAGAACAAATAAAAGCCTAATTTTGTTTCCTCTCAAAACCATTCAAATGGTTTACATATTTTGAAAACTATCAAAACAAATGGAGCCCAAATAGTGTTGAGGGCCCCTTAGTGATTCCAGATATTATATAAAAGTTTCTGTAATTTGAAAATATTCAAAACAGATTGAATTCAAAATATAAAAGGAAATCAGAAAAACAGAAAAGAAAAACAGTTTCTGGAAACAAAATAACTAAACCTAGCTACTAGGCCGAGCCCATCTCTCCCTCTCTCTCTCCCTGTCGCTCGCGCGTTGCAGAGCAACCTAGAGCCAGCCCACCCGGGGCCCACAATAGCCCAATCGGCCCCGTACCCCTTCGCTTGTCTTTTCCCCGTCGTCTCCCTCGTCGGTGGATCGAGCTAAGCAGCTCGCTGGTGGCGCCTCCGTCGCTGGCGTGCGCTGCGATTCGTGCCGCCTCCCCCGAGCGTCTACAAGATCCCCAGAGCCACGGACGACGAACCCTAGGATCCACTTTCCCCCTCTCTCTCTCGCTGCAGCGCCATGGCCGAAGAACCCTAGCCGCCAGTCGTCGCCGACCTTGTTGTTTCCGGCCATCCCATCCCTAGCCAGTGCCACCGTTGAGTTCGCCGAGCTCGACTCCCTCTCCCTAGCCCCTTTTCCCCCTCGCGCGCGACCCCAATCAGGCGAATCGAGAGCTCTGATCGCCGTCGGTCCCTGCCGTTCCTGAGCTTGCCTCGCCTCGCCATCAAGCCCGTCGTGCTCACGGTGAGCTCCTCGTCGTCACGGTGCCCTCTGTTCTCTCCCTCTCCCTCTGTATCTTCCTCCCCGCGTGTGCCCGCCGCCGCCACTTGCCGTCGTCGCGCCATCATCTCCGGTGACCAAAAATAGGCGGCGGCACCACCATATGAATCCTCGTTGTCGCCTGCGTCCAACGCCCCTAACCACGCATCCAGGCGCGCTCGGAATCACTGGATTCGAGCTCGACCTGGGAGCATCTCCATTGATGACATCAGCATGATGTCATGCTAATGTCATAATCCCTTTTTATTTTTCTTTAATAATTTTAGTAAATATTTTCTGTAATTAAGAAATATATGACAGGTGGGCCCTGCCTGTCAGGGTTTTAATAATTTCTGTAAATATTTTCTGAAATGATTAAATCTATGACATGTGGGCCCAAGTTGGGAATTATTTTAAAAATTCCAAAAATGATTTAAAATGAATTAAAATTGGAGAAATTCATAAATAATTCATTTTAAATCAGAAAAATACAAATAATATACCAAAATGATCACAAAAATGAAACCTATCTAACTAAGCTATAATCATACATTGTTAACCAACTTTGATGGCAAGTTTAATTAGAAGAACTAATTGAACCCCATAGGTGATTCCGAGAATACCCCTGTTCTAGGGTTTGGACCTCTCGGACCCCCTTTAAAATGACCAAGCATGTTCTAGGGTTCATTTCAACACTATTTAACTTGTCATATCATTCATATTGTATGATCACTGCACATGCCATGTGTTGAATGTTGCTTTCTCTTTTCCGGTGATTGGTTCTTGCGAATAGGAACCGAACCCGAGACTGAAGTCAACGCCACCGAAGATCAGTACCAGTCCAACAACGGACAAGGCAAGCGAAGCCCCACTCATACATATGAATCCTATGTTTACAAAGTATTTCATTCTCGTCATATGCATTCGGTTCAACAGTCTTTTATCATTAGATAGAGTAATCCTATCTGATGCATGTTTTCCCTTGTGAACTAAATACCTGATCCACTGCTCCTAGCATAGCTAGGGTTTGGCTTATGAGAATCTCTAGTGCCACAGTTCAGTCAAGCTTAGCCATGCTTAGTGGTCCGATGCTGATCATTCAGGTGATGCACCAGAGATGCGAATGAATCTAGTATGGTAGGATGTGGTGATGTGATTAGAGATGAATACTAAACATGCTAAGGCTTGTATGGGAGTCCACGTGGGTTATGATTTTTGTAGTCCCATACTTGCCACCCCTAGGACCCGATGTTCTTGCCTCTTGAACCAAGACGAGCGTACAACCACACGGTGGCCTGGAATCCCCCTCAACCAACTAACTTGCCTAGTAGATTCCATGAGTCACATAGTTCAGGCTTTCCATTCGACATACCCGTCTTGGTTGTTCTTGAATGGAGGTGAAGGAGGTGCATTCATACAGGTAGGTAAGCGTGGCAGGGAATGGGAGATGCCCGGCATCCGTAATCTCAAACCCGGTTCGCATTGCTAGGGACCTACTTCGGGACTCGACCCATTACGGCGGCATCTCCCTAGTGCGTGACTCATGGTCTCGGCGAAAGCAAGGTAAAATTCGTGGTCAACCACTCTCTGCCGACCTTCCAAGTAAGAGGGCTAATAATTTGGCATTAAGAATCGGTTGGTACGTGTGGGTAAAGTTGTGCACCCTTGCAGGGTTATTAATCTTTTCGAAAAGCCGCGTCCACGGTTATGGACAACTTGGGAACGGACGTGAAGATCATAGAGAACTATAACCGAATGCTAAAACTTGCCAACTAACGTGAGATCCTGATTACTTCCTCGGGGTTGTATGAGGGGGTAGTCCGGGATGAGAGGTTCAGTTGATGATGGTACTTGGTGGATATCAAAGATGATACTAAGATCTAGAGTTGTAGTCTTCTTACCCCTTTTGACAATGATCTGACTAGACGAGTTTCTTCTCCCTCTTGTTTTGAACACAAAAGATGGCTTTATGAAAAATAACTCCACTAGCCATAAGTCTTGCGGAGTACACCCTGTACTTAGCCTTGCTTCGTTGATGTTTTATCTACATATGAAGCTACTCCAACTGAAGGTAGTTTCTATGTTGAAGTCGACGAGTAGTCGGGGTTCCCGGGCAGCAGCCTAGGATCTATGGAAGGGTTGCTACTTCTTTTTAAGGCCTCTTAGGCCCTTGCTAAGTTTGTTGTTTAGAACAACTTGTTTGCTTCCCTTGTTTGTTGTAATGATGGGTCTGTGACCCCTGGTTTGTATGACTGGTTTGTAACTCTCTTAAGAGTTTACCTTATTAATGTAAGGTTTATATGTTCTGTAATGTTACCGATCTTTCCCTGCGCACTTTGGAATTTAGGTTAGGCTTATATCAGATGAGGATCTGGTATTTGTCTAGCCCTAATCCCAGGTCGTGACATTGTGGTTCCATGTTCGTAGGTAAGAACGGTTCTATCTTCGAAAGCCCTAAGCCACGTAAAAATTGCAATGGATAAATTAGAAGCGTCTAGTTTAGATTGTTGTTGGGCTAGTGTCATGATATGGTAATGTTGTAAGTAAAAGTATAAGTCGATACTCTTACAACACACCTAACATGTAAGTTCAATAGACCTTGGCCCTACACACAAAGGAATGATGAAGATCATACCACGGTGCACATGATGATGATCAAGTGCAAGAACCATATCATTTCACTTTTCACATATGATGTTTGTTGCATCTTATATTGCTTGTTTGGCATTTTATTAGCATAATAAGATGATCCCTCATTTAGATATCAATATAAAAATGTGTTCTTCCTTAAGTATGTACCTATTATGTTTCGCTGCTTCAAGACATCACGTGATGATCGGGTGTTCTTGAATCCACGATCATATTTCAGGTGTAAGACAGTTTCACACACGCGAATAGTAAGGTTCTTACTTGGCGAGCCTAGCATGTATAGACATGGCCTCGGAACACGGACCGAAAGGTTAAGCATGAGTCATATGTAGATATGATGCCCATATAGATGCTCGCCTTTGAAACTACACCGACTCACGTGATGATCGGACTTGGTGTAGTGGATTTGGTTCATGTAATCACCAAAAGGACACGAGGGATGTCGTTTTTTAGTGGGAGTTCATTATTAATTTGGATTAGTTGAACTTGATCTATCATAAACTTAGTCTAAACTTTATAAATTCTGTTGTAGATGGCACCACCTGCTTTTAATTTCAATGTGTTCATGGAGAAAGAGAAACTTGCAATGAATGGTAGCAACTTTACCAACTGGTTCATGAATTTGAGGTTTTCCCTCAATGCTGCACAAAAGCAATATGTGCTAGAAGGTCCGTTAGGTGACGCTCCTGCAAGCGATGCATCTCAGTTGAGCGTAATGTGTACGACACAAAGATTAATGACTACACTCTTGTGAAATATGTGATCCTTTTGTCATTGGAGCCTAAACTCCAAGGACGCTTTGAACTTAGCAATGCTGATGCTATGGTGAAGGAACTCAAAGCCATGTTTGAGAGCCAAATCCATGCTAAGAGATACATGATCTCTAGCGAGTTCTTTAGTGTAAAGATGAAGGAACACAGCTCTATGAACGATCATGTGATGATATCCCAGTTGACCTTTTCGATGGATAGAGTTCTGCAGTCGCTCCCACCCAGCTACAAAGAGTTTGTGCTGAATTACAAGAAAAGTGGTGCAATGGGATCGCTCACCGAACTTGCTGCCATCTTGGTAGCTATCAAAGTAGACATAAAGGATAGGCATCTGGAGTTGATAGTCGATAAGATCGCATCCTCTAGAGAAAGGGCCGTGGCCAAAGCAAAATTCAAGATGGGCAGCACTTTTGTTGTACCTGAGAAAACGATCAATGGAGGTCCTAAGCCTGATACTGAATGTTTCTATTGCAATGAGTTGGCTCATTGGAAACAGAACTTCCCCAAGTATTTGGCAGACAAGAAGGTCGGCAAGGCAAACAAAGGTATATTTGATATACATGTTATTGATGTGTACTTGACTAGTCCTCGTAGTAGCACCTGGGTATTTGATACCGGATCGGTTGCTAATATTTGTGACTCGAATCAGGGGCTGCAAAACAAGCGACTGCTAGCAAGGGGTGAGGTCAAGATGTGTGTCGGCAACGGATCAAGCGTTGATGTGATCGACATCGGAATGATACCTCTCCACTTACCATCAGGATTAGTCATAAACCTAAATAATTGTTATTTGGTGCATGCACTGAGCATGAACATTGTATCCAGATCATGTTTGATGCATAGTGGTTATTCATTTAAATCCAAAAACAATGGTTGTTTGATTTATATGAATGATATCTTTTATGGTCATGCACTTGTGATGAATGGTTTATTTCTGTTGGATCTCGATAATAGTGTTACACATATTCATAATGTTGATGCTAAAAGGATTAAACTTAATGATGATAATATCCGCATATATGTGGCACTGCGTCTAGGTCATATTGGCATCAAACGCATGAAGAAGCTCCATTTAGATGGACTTTTGGAATCACTTGATTTTGAATCATTTGATACATGTGAGCCATGCCTTATGGGCAAGATGACTAGAATGTCGTTTTCTGGTTCAATGGAACGGGCGACAGATTTATTGGAAATCATACACTCTGATGTGTGTGGTCCAATGAGTGTGTCGGCGTGAGGTGGATATCATTATTTTGTTACTTTCACGGATAATTTGAGTAGATACAGTTATATCTACTTGATGAAACACAAGTCTGAAACCTTTGAAAAGTTCAAGGAATTTCAGAATGAAGTGGAAAATCATCGTAATAAAAAGATCAAATTTCTACGGTCTGATCGTGGAGGTGAGTATCTAAGTTACGAGTTTAGCACACATATGAAATAGTGTGGAATAGTTTCACAACTCACACCTGCCGAAACACCATAGAGAAATGGTGTATCGGAATGTCGTAATCGTACTTTACTAGATATGGTTCGATCTATGATGTCTCTAACGGACTTGCCACTATCATTTTAGGGTTATGCACTAGAAACTGCTACATTCACTTTAAATATGGCACCATCTAAATCCGGTGAAAAGACACCGTATGAATTGTGGTTTGGAAACAAACCTAAGCTGTCATTTCTTAAAGTTTGGGGATGCGATGTTTATGTGAAGAAACTTCAGCGAGATAAACTCGAACCCAAAGCGGAAAAATGCATCTTCATAGGATACCCTAAGGAAACTATTGGGTATTCCTTCTATCACCGATCCGAGGGCAAGGTTTTCATTGCCAAGAATGGATCCTTTCTAGAGAAAGAGTTTCTCGCGAAAGGTGTGTGTAGTCGGAAGGTAGAACTCGAAGAGGTTGTTGAACCTTCTCTTCATAATATGACAAGTAGCGCAGCACCGTAAGTCATTCCGGAGTTGAATTCACCAAATTAAGAGGGAACTAATGATAACGATCATAAAACTCCGAAAGATAATACTATCAAACCTCGCAGGTCTAGCAGGACGCGTGCAGCTCCCGAACTGTATGGAAATCCTGTTATGAATTTCATGGTCGATGAAATTGATGACCCTATGACGTATGAAGAAGTGATGATGAGCCCGGGTTCCAACAAATGGTTAGAAGCCATGAAATCCGAGATGGAATCCATGTACGAAAACCAGGTTTGGACCTTGGTGGACTTACCTCACGACCGAAAGGCCATGGAGAATAAATGGATTTTCAAAATAAAAACTGATGCTGATGGTAATATAACCATCTATAAATCTCGACTTGTCGCAAAATCATTTCGAAAAATTCAAGGAGTTGACTACGATGAGACATTCTCTCCCATATCGATGCTAAATTCAGTTAGGATTATGTTAGCAATTGTTGCATATTTCGACTATTAGATATGGCAGATGGATGTCAAACTGCGTTCCTCAATGGCAACATTGAAGAAGAGTTGTACATGGTACAACCAAAGGGTTTTGTCGATCCTAAGGATGCTGACAAGGTATGCAAGCTTCAGCGATCCATCTATGGACTAAAGCAAGCATCTCGGAGTTGGAATCTCCGCTTAGATGAGGTGATCAAAGAGTTCGGATTTATCCAAACTTATGGAGAGGCTTGTATTTACAAGAAAGTGAGTGGGAGCAATGTGGCATTTCTGATATTATATGTGGATGACATATTACTGATCGTAAATGATATAGATCTTTTAAACAGTGTTAAAAGTTATCTAAACAACAAATTTTCAATGAAGGACCTAGGTGAAGCGTCATACATATTAGGCATAAAGATCTATAGGGATAGATCTAGGTGCCTAATAGGGATATCACAAAGTACATACCTTGGTAAGATTTTAAAGAAGTTTAAAATGGACGAAAGTAAGAAAGGGTTCTTACCTATGTTGCAAGTCAAGACATTGAGTAAGACTCAAAATCCGGCTATGGAGGAAGAAAGAGAGATAATGGACAAAGTCCCCTATGCTTCAGCCATAGGCTCTATAATGTACGCCATGCTATGTACAAGACCGGATGTGGCACATGCTATTAGTTTGACTAGTAGATATCAATCTGATCCAGGATCGGAACACTGGACAGCGGTCAATAATATCCTTAAGTACTTAAGAAGAACTAAGGAAATGTTTCTCGTGTACGGAGGTGAAGAAGATATCGTCGCTAAGTGTTATGTCGACGCTAGCTTTGACACCGATCCGGATGACTCTAAGTCTCAATCCGGATACGTATTTTTCATGAATGGTGGAGCGGTTAGTTGGAGGAGTTCCAAACAACCCGTGGTGGCAGGATCAACAACGGAGGCCAAATATGTTGCTGCTTCGGAAGCGGCTTAGGAAGCAGTTTGGATGAAGGAATTCATAACCGAACTGGGTGTGGTTGCTAGCGCGTTGGACCCAATGGTGATCTATTGTGACAACAATGGATCCATATCCAATGCCAAAGAACCAAGGTCTCACAAGAATTCCAAGCATATTAAGCGCCAGTTTCACTCCATCCGCGAGCATGTCAACAATGGAGATATAAAGATTTGTAAAGTACACATGGAACTCAATGTAGCGGAACCGTTGACTAAAACTCTCCCTAGAGCAAAACATGATCAACACCAGAACTCCATGGGTGTTAGATTTATCACTATGTAACTAGATTACTGTCTCTAGTGCAAGTGGGAGACTGAAGGGAATATGCCCTGAGAGGCAATAATAAAGTTGTTATTATGTATATTCCAAGTATATGATAGATGTTTATTTTGTATGCTATAATTGTATTAATACGGAAATGTTAATACATGTGTGTTTAATAAACAAATAGAAAGTTCATAGTTATGCCTCTCTTATAAACTAGCTCATTGATTAACAAGATGATCAAGGTTTCCTCATCATAGACATTGCATGTTGTTAATAACGAGGTCATAACATTATTGGAATGGTGTGATGAACATTCATCCGAAGTATAGCATTACGATCAAAGTCATTGTGTTTATATTGCTATAACATCATACGAAGTAATCCTAATCCTTAGACCATGAGATCATGTCAATCACTAACACTAGAAGGGTATCTTGATAACATCAAACATCACACCATAACAGGGTGATTATAAAGATGAGTTCAGTGCTACTAAGGTGTTATGTTGAAGCTCATGGATCAAGAGTGGAATTTGTCCATCCCGATGACGGATAGATATACTCTTGGCCCTCTCGGTGATATCACATTAGTTAGCTTGCACGCAAGTGATTTGATCACTAGAATGTTATATCATGGGAACAAGAAAAGATTACATGTTGGTAACGAGATCAAACTAGGTATGAAGATATCGATGATCGAATCTCGGACATGTAATATATCACGAGACAAAGGGATTAAGTTCTAGCGTATAAGGTTCTCACGATCACAAGAAAGTCATCGTTGAATGTGTGGGAGTCAGTATGGATCTCCAGGTCCCGCTTCTGATTATTGATTCGAGAGGGGTCTCGATCATGTCTGCATTATTCGCGAACCGTAGGGTTACACACTTAAGACACACCGACACCATTTGGAACAAATAGTTTCATGTCGAAAAGACTTACAAAGAACGGGAATTTATTTCACTAGACACCGGAACTGTTTTAGGTGAAATTGTTGAAAGTGTTTGTGCATGTGAAATGAAATACTAGCAAGGGGTTTTATGTGAATTTTTATCCATTAAAGTAATTGACAAAATTCTGAATAAATAAAAGGAGTTTTATTTAAAGAGAGATTGCATTAAATTTGGTGGAAATTTAATGGGATTTTTGAGTGGGATTTTGAGTGGAGAAGTGAAGGGCCATATTTGTGAGTGGGAGCTCCACCCACATGAATGGAGGAGGGGAGGGGGCAGCCCCCATGCGCCGGCCACCCCCTTGGGTGACCCCTCCCTCCTATATAAAGCCTCCCTCTCACTCCATCTCACTCACACCTCCTCGTGAAGGATCTCTCTCCCCTCTAGTTTTATCCCCCATGGTCTCGGACTAGCGAGATACATGTTCCCAGTGGCTTTTTGGCAAGAAAGAGTTGTTGCTTTCGGCAAGAAAGAGTTGTAGCGAGATAGATCTTGGTACATAGTTGTTCCCGTCGTAGGAATTTTTTTGTTTCTATGCTGCGAACCCTACAAAACCAACCAACAAATGACAAACACGAGGAAGCACCAACCTCTCACTAGGAGAGGGCGGTGGCCTAGTGTTGGAGATATGCCCAAGAGGCAATAATAAAATGGTTATTATTATATCTTTGTGTTCATGATAAATGTTTACATCCCATGCTATAATTTTATTAACCGGAAACATTAATACTTGTGTGTTTTGTAAACATAAAAGAAGTCCCTAGTAAAGCCTCTTGTTTAGATGATCAAGGTTTCCTGATCATGGACATTAGATGTTATTGATAACAAGATCATGTCATTAAGAGAATGATATGATGGACACACTCTTATAGTAAGCGTAGCGTAAGATCAAGTCATTTAGAGTTCGTTTGCTACAAGCTTTTAAATACATAGTAACCTAATTCTTCGACCATGAGATCATGTCAATCACCATCACCAGATGAATGCTTTGATGACATCAAACACCACTTCCGTAACTGGGTGGTTATAAAGGTGGCATTAGGTATTCTGAAAGTATGTGTTGAGGCACATGGATCAAGAGTGGGATTTTTCCATCCATATGACGGATAGATATACTCTAGGCCCTCTCGGTGGAATTTCATCCAATTGGCTTGCAAGCATGTGACTAGGTCACAAGGGATCACATATCACAGAACAAGTAAAGAGTACTTATCAGTAACGAGGTTGAACTAGGTATAGAGATACCGACGATCAAACCTCGGATAAGTAAAGTATCATGCGACAAAGGGAATCGGTATCGTATGTAAATGGTTCATTCGATCATGAAGTAATCGTATAAATATGTGGGAGCCATATGAATTTCCAGATTCCTCTATTGGTTATTGATAGGAGAAGTGTCTTGATCATGTCTGCATAATTCACAAATCGTAGGGAGACACACTTAAGGATTCTATGTTGTTTAGTAGATATGGAGTATGAGTTGGAGACCGAATGTTGTTTGGAGTCTCGGATTGGATTTAGGACATCACGATGAGATCCAGAATGGTCCGAAGAATAAGATTCATATAAGGAAAGTCTAATTCCGGGGTTCAGAAATGTTTTCGATGTTTTCACCTGAATCTTCTGACAGGTTCTAGAAGGTCCACCACCCCGGAGGGGGTACTTGGAATGCATAATACCCTAATGGGGTAGGAGCATGGACCACTAGGTCAAGTCGGCCAAGGACAAGTAAGAGAGACACAAACTCTAGTTTGAATAGTCAAATCCTAGTTTGAAAAGTCAAATCCTAGTTTGAAAGTCAAAGTCCTAGTGGAGGAAGAAAATGAAACCTTGAGGGAAAAGGTTTCCCTTTCCCTCTTTGTTGCCGCCGGCCAATGGGAGTTGGGGTGGACTCGGCCAGGGCTGGGAACCCTGGCCGCCGCCCCTCCACCCATATAAGGAGGGGTGGGGGCGCCCTATAGCCTCTCACCACAAACCCTAGCCGTCGACGCCTCTCCTCTCTCCTCCATACAGCTGCTCCGGCTTAGGCGAAGCCCTGGAGTAATCTCTTCTCCTCCACCACCACCACCACACTATCGTGTTGTTGGGATTCTGAGGAGATTTACAACCTCCACTGCCATGTTGGAACAAGGGAGAGGAAGGTCTTCATCGACTACCATACGTGTGACCGACTGCGGAAGCGCTGCTAGAACGCAACGGCTGAAGGATCATCTACACGATCTTGAGATTGGCAAGTGATCGACTACATCAACCACGAGAATCCGATCTCTTTAAAGGCTTTGGATCGACGAGGGTTAGTTCTCTACAATCTCGTTCCACCGATCTCGTAGATTAGATCTTGGCTTTGCCATAGATTATATCTTGGTTTTGTGTGTTCATGCGATAGAAATTTTTTGTTTTCCATGCTATGAACCCTACAAATAGGACTACGCAGTTAAAGTTCAAGCGATGAGATTCGTGAATGCATGGGTGGTCATTATGGGCATCCAGGTCCCGCTGATGATCATTGACGCAAGAGGGGTCTTGGTAATGTCCGGCATCTCCGAGCCGAAGGGTGGCACATTTAAGGGTGGAGACGCATTGGGATCGAACTGGCACCATAGGAGAATTAAGAGAGAGAAACCGAAAAGGTTTCGGGTAACATCCGATGTTGATCGGAGGGGTCCAGAAGGAGTTCGGGAGTATGAAATATAATAGTATATGTGTTTTATATTAATTAGTTGAATTAATATTAAAACATATTTTATTATTTATATTTATGGGCAGCTATTTCTTATTGGGCCACTCCCTATTGGAAGGGCCCATAGGCATAGGCGCCAAAGGAGAAAGGGGAGAAGGGGCCCGGTCGAAACCCTAGGGTTTCCCACCAGCGGGGTGGCGCCTAGGGACGGCGCGGCTTAGGGGGTCCCTTCCCCCTTGGATCTAGGGTTTGACCCTCCCCCTCCCTCCTATAAATAGAGGAGCCACCCTCCCCTCTATTTGCACAACAAGTTCTCTCCTCTCTCGCTATATTCCCTAGAGCTATCTCCACCTAGATTGGATCTAGATATCTGGGATTAGATCTCCACCTCTCCACTACCGTCGTGCGCAGGACGGTCCGGCTTCCATCTTCTTCTGCTGCTCGGCTGGATCGGAGCCCGGGAGACGTCCATACACCGGACGTGTGTAGAGCTTCGATGCATTTGTCTTCATCGCTATACGCCTTCCTGCGTAAGTCATGCCACGGTCTTTAAAGGGTATGAACTCCGTCCTCCCTCTCCGTTACTTATGTCTATATAGAATAGATCTTGGTTATCGTGTTTGCGTAGCTAGAATTTTTTTGTTTCCTGCTGCAAACTCCAACAAATGATTATTTATCGAATAAAGGTCAATGGGTAGGCCACGGAAGAGTTCATACCAACCAGGGGGCTCTGTCAAGGGGACCCACTGTCACCCTTTCTTTTTGTCATCTATGAAGGACTTACTGCACTATTAAAAGCTACTGAAAGTAGAGGACGGTTAAGTGGTCTGAAAATTTTCCTGAGGGCACCTAGTCTGATACACCTTTTCTTTGTGGATGATTATGTGATGCTTATGAAAGCCAGGAGGGAGGAAGTAATGGAGCTGAAGGCGATATTGCTCTTATATGATAATTGCTTAGGACAATGTATTAATGTGGAGAAATCTTCCTTGTTGTTCAGTGCCAATACAAAGCAACATGTAAAGGTAACAGTAAAGGAGGAGCTTGAAATTATGAGTGAGAACTGGAATGAAAAGTACCTCGGGATGCCAGTGTATATTGGGAGATCAAAGAGGAAAGCCTTTGCATATATTAAGGAAAGAATTTGGAAGGCAATTCAGTGGTGGCTAGAAAAAGTACTTTCAAGGGCTGGGAAAGAAGTCCTAATTAAAGCAGTTGCACAAGCTATTCCAACTTTCCTTATGTCCTGCTTTTATCTGACTAAAGGTTTTTGTGATGAGTTGAGTGCAATGATCATGAAGTATTGGTGGATTCAGGAAGAAAAGGAAAATAAAATCCATTGGATCAGATGGAAGAAAATGATCTTGCCTAAGGGGCATGAGGACTCAGCTTCAGGGATATCCATGCATTCAACATAGCCATGCTATCTAGGCAAACCTGGAGGTTGATCCAAAATCCCAATAGTCTGTGCCACCATTCTGAAAGCAAAATACTACCCAAATTGTCATATTCTGCAAGCGCAAGCATGTGACAACATGTCATACACGTGGAGGAGCATCCTTCATGGGGTTGAGCTTGCAAAGCAAGGAGCGATCTGGCGCATTGGAGATGGTGAAAATGTGGATATCTGGAAGGACCAATGGATTCTGAGGGCTTGGTGCAGGAAGATATCTTCACCTCGAGGTGATAATATGCTTACTAAGGTGTCTGAGCTTATCAGTCTGATTACAGGACAGTGGAATCAACAGCTTGTTATGGACACGTTTAGGGCAATGAGGCTCATATGATCCTGGACATTCCGATCTGAGATGAAGGTGTGGACTTCCTAGCTTGGCATTATGATCAACGGGGCTTGCACTCAGTCCGAAATGCGTATAAATTACAGAGGCAACTGGAGAGTCATTCGCAGGGCACCGATTGAGTAGCATGCAACTTCTAGAAGTTCTAGGGATAGAAATGATAATAAGTGGTGGCGTATTTGGAAACTGAAATGTCCGAATAAAATCAAGCACTTTTGGTGACGGTGTGCACATGATACACTAGCCACAAGGGATAATCTGATTCGGCTAGGAGTACAGATCAAGGACCCTAACTGCATCTTCTATAATCGGGCGCACGAGAATGGTGGGCACCTATTTATCAAATGCAAGGAAGTAAAAAGCTTGTGGCGGGAGCTAGGATATGAAAGCCTATGCAGTAAACTTGAACTATGCAAGTTCACAAAAAAAAACTTGAACTCTGCAGCTCGATTGGAGCAGCCATGAAGATCATATGGAAATCACCGGAGGAGCAGAAGGTACAAATAGCAACTATGTGGTGGCTATGGTGGAAGGAGCGAAATGGGATACGGTAGGGTAACTTCCGAATTCCATCGTCGACATAACCCACCGTATGAAATGTATGTCGGCGGAGTACCTATCCTGCTACGGTAAAAAACACTAATCCAAAACCTGGCAATGCGACTTGGAGGCCACCTTCTGATAGTGTTATCAAATTCAATATTGATGGTGCGTTTGTGGAGGGGCAATGAAGAGGAGCTGGGAAGTTGTGGCACGATCATCAACAGGTGAGATTGTTGCTGCGAAGTTTGGCTGCAATGATAAGATCTATGATGCTTTTACAGCCGAGCTATGTGGCATGGAGTGATGGAGGAAGCTGTTGGCTTGGCAGCAGAATTTGGAGTCATTAGGGTGGATTTTGAATCTGATGCTCAAGTATTGATCATGGCCCTTAATAGTAGACAACCAGATTACTCTAGAGAAGCTGCCATTATTGAAGACTTGAAGGTCCAACAGCGAACCTGGTTCTCGTCTTTTTCCTTTAAATTTAGTCCTCGTAGTGTCAATAAGGTTGCTCATATGCTAGCACAAGAGGGGATAAAGTGTGATGTAAACAGTAGCATTAGCTGGGATTATGAGGTGGCTGTGTGCGCCAATGTGGCTGTAATGGGTGATTTAGCCTAGATCATTTCGTAATAAAGCTATGAACTTTCCAAAAAAATAAAAACACGAACAGATGCAAATTAGTTTGGAGATATATAAGTCAAAAGGAATAATCTCTATCTGATCCGAGCAGATGGATCAATAAAATTGGGAGGTTGAACGGCTCCTCACGGGCGCGCGTTGGTAAGCTCTACTTGCCGCCGAATAGACCCCAACCCTGAAAACACATGCAAAGCGGCGAGAGCACAGGCATCCAAGGAGAAAGCTTCAAGGTCCGGCGACAACACAGCACATAGAGAGGCGGCAACGGAGCGGATGCGCGAAAAGCTTGAAGAACTGGAGGCCACCGCCTGGAGCCATCATCTCGAGAATGCCTGGAGAGAGGAGCCTGGAGAGCACACGCCCTAGCACCTGTAGGGTGTAGCAGCAGAGCACACATGCAGCACGCCGCCACCACATGCCCAGATCGGTAATCAATCAGCACAACACGTGCACCGGCTAGCTCCTGCAGGGGGAAGAGACGCACCATCGCCTGAAAGAGGAACGCCCTCGTTGCCGGGAGCTCAGTTTCCATCCAGGTGCAGCTCGTGAAGTCATCGTCTTGGCGTCAAGCTTCTTCGACTTTATAGTCTAGGTTGTTTTGCGTTAGACATGGCGTCTTCTACTTTACATGTTCGACTTCGAGTTGGTGGCTTGCCGCCTCCGTGTTTGTTGGTTTTCTTTTCGACCGGCTTATATGAGGATCTCATCTTCAATTTATATTGGTTTAGCCGTTTGGCTTTATTTATAAAGCGGAACCAAAGCCTGTTTTGAGAGAGAAAGAGAAACGCCCTCGCTGCTACATAAGACGACGAGGCCGCACGCTCAATGGTAAAATATCGCCTGCCCTCCCCTGGAACAAATGAGCCTGCCACTTCCGGATAAATTTCGGAGCCCAATCAGAAATAAAGCCTAAGCTAGAAACAACACAAGATCTAGCAAGTGTGCTGCCTCATTAAACGAACGCTTGACATGGCAGAAGTTTACTGGCGAAAAAACCTCCACCAACTGCTTGATACCTTGTATCACCCAACAGGCGAGCGATCAGGACCTGGAGCCTTCATCCGCTGAACCACCGAAAGACAATCAGAGGCAAAAAATAGCTCGTTTAAAACCTCTGTCGCAGGTGATGGTCACCTCACAACAAAGAGTCATGGCTTCCGCCAGTTCAGGATGAGTAAAACCCACTAGGGGTTCGCTGGCCGCGTCCAGACACCTCCCATCGTGGTCACGGATGACTGCTCCCATCGCCATACAACACTGATCAGGGAACAAAGCTGCATCAGAATTGACAAGAACAACCCTAGGCGGCGGAGACCATCTTCTCGATGTACTGGACTCACGCCTCTTGCTGGAGCTTGATTTGTAGCAATGTTCGACGATCATGTCAACATAAACGAGTATTTTCGCACAGGTACGCTTCGGGTCAGGCGCACTTTTGGTTATTTCTTTTTCGGCATTCCCAAATGTGCCAAAACCCGACAGCCAGAACGGTCACATGTAACTCTGTTGATCTATTCAAAAACTCAAAGAACCAGAATTTTGGCGACATGAACTCCTTTCTTTTCAGTAATCAATAAAGTGTTGTGTTCTGTCAAAAAAAAAAAATGAGCCTGCGACTGCTGAAATCAGAAACTCCATGCCAAGCTGAGCTCTGCCCTCCCCTGGAACAAGTGAGTGCATGGTAGTGTGCAAAGAGAGACGAGATTCAAGATATGGTAAAAATGAGTTGAATAAAGACTGAAACCGACCCTGATGTACTGACAGGAGACCAGGAAAAAATTCCCATACGATTTTCTTCGGAAGTAACATAGGACTAAGGTGGCTGAAAGTTTAGTCAAGAAGGCTACTGCCAGGGCCCAGAACTATGGCGAAATTGGTGTGGCTGAAGTCAATTTTTAACTGCGTGCACTGCTGGTTCCCAAATTGCTGATGCTTTCTCAGTGCTAGAAGATTCTTCTTGCTCACGCTATGATGTTGCTTCTGTTCCTCACAAGTCACAAACGTAGCCACGGCAAGGCAGGATCTCAGATCTCCATACCAACACCTCAAACTTGTCTTCGACAGGAATATAAACTACTCCCTCCGTTTAGAAATATAAGATGTTTTAGGTTTGTGAAGGAGATGTATCTAGACATCTTTTAGTGTATAGGTTCAAATGAATCTAGACACTAAAAGGTGTCTAGATACATCTCATTCATAAACCTAAAACATCTTATATTTCCAAACGAAGGGAGTACCTGTCAGTAGCTCCTGTTATGCCAGCTTTGGCAGCTCACTTTGTGCAGGGTCAGCCCCCTGAGATCATATACCAGATATCCTTGAGCGTTACCACCCACTGAGGCATTGTTCGGTTACACCTGGGTTGGGAGGGATTGACATGGAACGCCAGGGAATGCAGTTCAATTCCCTGGCAATACGGATACCTCCCGATCCATGTCAATCCCACTCAAACCGAACAGGCGGTGAGGCCGCATTTGTCTCCTCCGGGCGTGTGCCTAAGGACAAGTGTTCATGAACTAGTACCCTTATGCTTGATAATACACCACACCAGAATTGAGCATTCGGGATGGTTCTTAGTAGCTCACCGAGGATGCTAGCACCAAGAAATGCTCCATGTGGGAGTGTTGCTAGTCGCATGCCCTGCCAGTTTTGGATGCTCATCAGGATCCATACTTCTAAAAGCAAGTGCCTTGAAGTAATAAAAGTACTCCTCTGGAGAAAAATTCTTCAGCCTGAGAGGTTGAGCAGTTTCTAAGTTAGCAACTTTCTCTGTTCTGCCTATCTTGACTGTACAAGTTCCATGGGCCAGAAATAAGGCAGTATACAATTAACAGTTACATCGGAACTTTGAGCTATTGTACTAACCTGATATGAATATGATGCTATATATCCGAAAACCATTTCAATATTTTGGAAACTGGCTTTAGTTCAGATAAATGTGGGCCTATAGAAATTCCATACAGGGCCCTAAATTTCTTAGATGCGGCCAGTTTTTGTTTTGAGTTAGAAAGGACTAATGTGGGGCTAAAAATAACCGAGCCTCCAATTAGCAAAACATCAAAATTCAAACTTAAAGTAGCAACCGGTAACTGATCGTGCAGATTTTACATATCCAAACTAACAAGGGCAGTTACATACAGCTATAGCCTTCAGTAAACAAGAGTGTCAGGGTAATGAAGTTCTTCCATCTTCTAAAAGAGAATTCAGGAGTAGAATATTACCCATTGAGCGAGAAATATAAGGACATAATTTCTCTTGCTTATGTTTGACAAATTAACATTTATATTGATGCTTCCTCCATGCCAGATGATTCTTCCTGCTAGCTTTATGAGTTACGACGTGGCTTCTGTTTCTCAAAAGTAATTATATAGTCACTCTAAGGTGGAACCCAGGTCTCCATGCCAACACATCAAACTTGTCTTCATCAGGAACTTCGACACCGTTTAGTAATTCTTGCCATAAAAGTTTTGGCAGCTCACTTTACCCAGGGTCAGCCTCCCTCAAATCATAAACCAGATAACCTTGAAGCTGACCACCTGCTGAGGACAATTTCGTGAATTCAACGGGGAAATCTCTCTCGTAAAGATCCTCGTGGTTTATGCCAAAGGAACAGTGTGTCCATACTAGTAGTTCTCTTACACAAGTAATATGTTGCACCAGAATTTAGCATTAGGATTAGCTCTTAACACTCCACCGACTATATTTGCAGCAAGAAATGATCCATGTATCTCAGTAGCTAGCTCTACATGCCCAAAGATGCCCGTTTTGGGTGCTCATCAGGATCCATGATTGCAAAGGCAAGTGCCTTGAAGTAGTACCAGTACTCTTCTTGAGACAAAAACTTCATCCTGATGGGTTTAGTCCTCAATTCTGCAATTTTCCCCCCTCTGCCTATGACTGCAATTTTAATCCAAGTACCTGGCAGCTTCTGCATATATGGTCGGAAGTTTGTCCATGCTGTTTCATCCACATCCCAACTGAAATCAACAACAAGCAAGCACTTCCTGAGGCTGCCTTGCAGATCGCTGTGAATTCCCTGTTCTGTAGATCATCTCTTTTCAAGAAAAACATGCGGGAGAAATGATCGTGCACGCTTTCATACTTGCAAGCATGTTGCACGAGAGTTTTCTTTCTGATCATGTGTTGACCGATGATCGGAAGGATACTAATATTTCTGCAATCATAGCTGCCATCGTATAGCAAGAAGTTGATGAGCTGTTCTTTCTCGATATGGCAACCAAACATACACTATCCATATAAAGATGCGTACTGCATGGCTGGCAAACAAGGCGAGGGCAGCTGCTGAGGAGGATGATAAACTCTCTCATATCTGCTGTCTTGGCTTCTAAACTTGCAATGACACTTTTCAAATTTATTGTGCTTCCGGTACCAGATGCTACTGGTGTCTTCATTATAGAAGAAAAAAGAAGGCGCTTGGCAGTGTTAAAAGTAAAAATGGCGAAGGATTGGCTCTGAATGATGACTCGCCTCATCACCTTCAACACTCTCTTGTCCAAGGGGATTCGACCTTCAGTCTGTCGAGCATATAGTACCCAGGGTACACGCCCTCGATGAGTGTCTTCAGCTGCAAGAACATTCCTGGATTTGTGATGTGCCGTCCCTCTGCTTCCTCAACAATGGTGTTCATCCTGAGCAAGATGCCTTCCAGCCTTTGACGATCATCCTCCTCACATGTGTGAGCGATAAAATTTTGTGCTAGGAAAGAGAAGAACCGGCTTACAAGATCACTTACGACTGCTGAAATCAGAACCTCCATGCCAAGATGAGCTGTGCCCTCCTGAGGAACAAGTGATCAGATGTTAATATGCAAAGGAAGACGAGATTTCAGAGATGGGAAAATGAGGTCAATAAAGACTGCAAACCTACCAGAAATGTATGACAACAGCCTAAAGTTCACATAGTGAGGTGGCTCTTTCCTCTGCGAAGATTTTTTTGTAACTTTCCTTGAGCTGGACCATTTCTCGGCTTGTGATCTGTTGTGCCTCCACCTTCTCGACAGTGGTGTTGATCCCTGGGTGGAAGCACGCATCTCAGCATTTCGAGGTCCTCCTGTCACTTGCAAGTGCAGAGATGAGAATGAATATTGTGAGCCTTCACAGGAAACCAGGAAGCAACTCCCACACAATTTTCTTAATTGGAAAGCAGCATAGGGCTAAGGTAAAGTTCAGTCAATAAAGGCAACTGCCAGTTGCCCAGGACTAGATGAAAGTGGTGTGTCTGAAGCCAATTAGTGATCACCACATACTGTTTTAAGTTAAACTGATCACACAGCACACTAGTCAGAATCGTGAAGTAGTTTCCTTTCATGAGGTTTCTATGTCATACAGGAGTCAAACTAGCAACAGGAACTGACTGCACTTTACATACCCCACCTAACATTTAACAATTGTGGATACATATAATCAGTAAAGAAAAAGGGAAAATTAACTATTAAACTATAAGGATGGGGATATGTATAATCCCTCTTCGCACTTCTGTTTACCAAATTAACATTTATGCTGATGCTTTCTCAGTGCCATAGGACTTTTGTTGCTGATGCTGTGACATTGCTTCTGTTTCTCATAGTAATAGCGTAGTCACTGTGAGGCAAGGTTCGAGATCTACATACCGACACCTCAAACTTGTCTTCAACAGGATTATAACCACCCATCAGCAGCTCTTGTATGTCAGCTTTGGCAGCTCACTTTGCGCAGGGCCATCCTCCCGCGTCCCTAAGATCATACGCCAAGTAACCTTGAGCTTGACCACCCACCAAGGCTGCATTGGCGAAATTGATAGGGAAAATTCGCCCAAGAACATCCTCATCGTGTGTTCCAGAAGAAGACAAGTGCTCTCAGACTGGCCCTCTTATGCTAGATAATATGCCCCGGCAGAATTGCGAGTTTGATTCACTCTGAGCAACTCACCGAGTATGTTTACGCCAAGAAATGATCCCTGTAGGAGTGTGGCTAATTGTATGCCAAGAGATACCAGTTTTGGGTGTTCATCAGGATCCATGCTTCCAATGGCATATGCTTTGAACTACAACCCGTGTTCTTCTTGAGACAGACTCTTCATCCTGATAGGTTGAGATGAGCAATCCCTAAGTTAGCAGCTTGCTCTGCTCTGCCTATTACTAAAATTTAAGGCAGGCGAAGGAAGCTGCCAAGGACTATAACATACTCTCATATCTGAAGTCTTAACCTCTTACCGTTCAAGGACACCTTTCAACTTTCCTGTGCTTTCTGTTCCAGGAGCACAAAACCCGAAGGTGCTTGACAGTGTTAAAAAGTAGATTCAGCAAAGGATTAGCTCCAAACACTCACCTCATCATCATCAATGTTATCTTCTCCAAGGGACTGAAGCTTGAGCCTGTCGGGCATGGAGTACCTGAGATACATGCCCTCGATGAGTGCCTTCAGCTGCAAGAACATTCCTTTTTGTGATGTGCCGCCCCTCTGCCTTCAGTTCCAGCCTTCACTATCATCCTCGTCACAAGTTTGAATGCCATATCTTTGAGCCAGGAATAAGATAAACCTGACAAGATCACCTGCAACTGCAGAAATCAGAACTTCACATGACAAGACCTCCCTGGGAAAAATGATCTTAATGGAAATTAATTCCCAAAGAGTGACACGATTCCAGAGGTGACATAACAGGGTCGAGAAAGCCTGCAGTCTGCCCGAATCATAACACTGGGATGATAGTGACTGAAAGCAGTTCACACAGTTGAACACTCCTACACAATACAAAGTATTTATTTCAGTTTTCTTATTTTTACCTTTTCATAAATACAACTGCAAAAGGTATTTTGTGCCTTGTCAATATTAGGAAGTCTGCAATTGATCCTAGCTCCACAAATGGAGCAACTACAATAACCAACCACTATTATGTTTCCAAGGGTGTCACTTTCAGACTATTTTGATGTTTCTCTATTTTGTGCAGATGGGCAGAAAAATATGCTAGATATTTCAAATAAAATAATGACAACTACGGTCAAAGTCTTCATGAAACTCCTGCATCAGCAGGCATCTGTCTGTCTCACTTGTTATTTTCACAGGTTAACACCTGGTTCATAAGAGGGGAACAAACATCAAGATAAATCTAGAGCGTTCTTGCAGTAAAATCCACACAGCTCATATATGATTGACAAGAGCAAAATTCATTCGTCCCCTGGCTACATTTACTCCATTCATCACTGCAAGTTTCCCTAGGGGATATGAGAGGCCGACGAGAGCAACAAGAAATAAGAACTGAGATAGAAACAAAATAAGGTGGCTCACCAGCCAAATAAGTTTTCCTCTAAACTCGGTACTGCAAACTCTTACAACAAAAATTGCGAACAACATCACATAACCCCCTTTCTTTTCAGATTGGAGCCCAAACAGACACGGAGGTCAACGGCCTGGATTTCCAGCACAAGGCAAGTCTGCCCTTCTCATGCACAACACCAAACCCCCTATTGAACAACCCAACCAGCATCCTGGCCTGAGCAACATTACAACCACTCATCTCACAAGCCCCGTACCTTTCCAAAATCCCAGGAGCACTGGCATCAACTGTTACAGACCCATACTGCGCCACGAAGTCCTGTATCCTTGGCCCCACCATCTCCCTCTCCACAAGTCTCAGGCACAACGCCTGGTTACCACCACTGAAGCAGCTCGCCAGTGACTCGAACACCGTGGTGAAGTGGTGCAATGCCTCGAAGAAGAAGTCGACAAAGGAGGCGTTACATAGAGACGCCTCCTTTCCGATTCTAACCAACTCCTCTTCTACGATGACCATTAACTTAGGCCGCAACATTTTAACACAGGCAGGTAGGAGTGTCCGTAACTTGCTCAGGGATTTGTAAGGCATGCTTGTCGTGTCGCACGAGAAGATCACTGAGCCTTTACAGCTCTTGGAGAAGGCTTGCAGGTCTTCATCACTGTGTATACAGAAAGAGCTGTACTGGAAAGGAAGGTTCAAGGAGTCCGCGAACTCCGAGAGCCGCCGTGCAGATGCATGGTGAATGTCGTCTCTGTAGTCAGCATCTGTTGTGATAGCCGTGAGGTGGAATGATATGCCACCATGACGGGCAAGATCTGACATGAGTGATGGCCACTGGATGCCCTCGCCAATGTTCAGGTCGACGACGTGCACATCTGTGTCACCCTTGGTGGCGTCCAGAATGGCCTGATTGGCAGTAAAGTGCGCAAACTTGGCGAACGGCGACAGCTCTTGTATAATCTGTTGTGCCGACATTCTATCTGACGGCAGTGGCTCGGGCGGAGAGCACCTGACGCTTGCACTGGAGATCCGGGACCGCAGACCTTGGGCAAAGTGGCCGGCCAGCCGATCAAAAGAGCTGGCTGAGGCATTGTCAGGGATGCCAGGGAGGAGGCCATCAAGCCTGGAGAACACTGCCAAGGCAAGTGCTGAATCCCCCGCCTCAACCGCCTCTGCACCAGTGAGGAGGAGATCAGTTAAACTGTTCTCCTCCATGAGCTCCTCTTGGATGGCCGCCAAGTTGCCACTCTCTTGTCCCAGAATCCTCTCATCGCAATCGAGGAACACACCAACATCAGAAGCATCTTGATGATGCCAACCGCCAACATAATCTTGGGCCATAGTGTCCAAGAACTCATTGGCCTGTTGCTGGTCAGTGGAATGATCAACATGGACGGTGGCATTCTCATGGAGAGCTACTTGAGGAGACCATAGGAGAAAACTACTCTCTTCATGTGTGGGGAAGGAGAAGACAGGGGAACAAGGATAAGACATGGTCTCCATTCTAGTTGCTATCTATGATAAGAGTTGTATCGATTCGTGTGCTTCACACTGTGTCTTATATACACACCATGAGAAGGCAGGGGGGCAAGAGATTAGCAGTGGAGGAAAGAGAATAAGTGGGCCCTACTTTTATGGCCGATGCACTCAACTGTCCAGATCTTGGAGCCTAATGCATGGATCAAACTAGAAGTGACTGGCTCTTGTGTAGCTCTCCACCAACTTCACAGCATACATACATACCACCCAAAACATCAATATAAAATTAATAAACCAAAGCATACGTCTGCAATGTGTCATTTTGCTGGCCTGACCGCTACGCTGATGGCATATTCCGAGAATGAAATTGTGCTACGTGGCAGCATCTAGTCAATTATTGGACTATGTGCCGTTGCTACTTCAAAGTTCCTATGGCCTGCACTCATGTGCCAATGGCAATGCAGAAAGGAAAAAAAGAATGCAGCCCTAGAAACAAATCATAAGTTTAAACTTAATTTTTTAGCTCAAGAAATGGTCTGCTATTAGTATATATCTCTTTACAGATGCAAGTACCATTTCATTTAGTCTGATCTAAAATAAACGTTGAAGTTTAATACTTCAACTCTATGTATGACCCTTCTGCAGAAAAATAATATTTATGATCATTGACCAGCCCAAACCAAGTCAATTTTGGCATGCTAATGTGTGTCCAAACTTTTAGTGGTGTAAAAAAATCATGAACCAACTTGCTCCCAAACTCGATTCTTTATGTGACACCAATCAGGTATCCATACAGCCCATTGTTGTAAGTTGATACAAATTATTGTAGATTCTTATGGAGCTATTAGATGTAGACAATAGAGTTAAACTGAAAGAGGACAAAACTTCTTGTCCCAAGGAGTAGAGCTGTTGCAAAGTGGAACTTACAGAACACAAATGAGGGCCACACAGATTTCTTGGTTCCAGTCTGTCTCTTGCTACTAATCTGAACATTTCTCCTGGTTTCCTGCCTGGCTATTCCAAAATGATCATTTCCAGAAACAAGCAACAGCAGGAGATTTTGGATGGAGTCCAACGATGTACATACAGCTTTGCACTGACTATTTCAGAACTTGAGATACAAGTGCACAAATGGTGTGTTCTGGTAAGTTTTCAGTATTGTGTGATTCTTTTTTTCGGGGGAGTATGGATGATTCCACTGAGGTAAATAAATATTTGTGCTGTGCAATGCTAAGATGTGTTTGTTATGACAGAACAAGCTGGTGCCATCTGCACATTGTCAAGAGTAACATTGTGAATTCACTCGGTACAGTCATGGAATGTTGTCATGTACAACCAGAACAAGCTGTGGATATCAGAATACAACTGTAAGAGTGTAGACAATGTATGGTAAAAATTGTAATTAGTTAAAGAAGGAACTTGGCTTTTCATCACAGTTAGCATACTACTGCCTTCAAAACTGGATATATGAAGGATAATAAAACATGTTCTCACAGAAGGAAGGATAATTCACTAATCTAAATCAGTAGAGCATCTAAGTATCATATGCCCCCACCCGACCCCATCACTCCAACAAGGTTTCATCATAGAGGGCTCCAGTTAATTCCTTAAGAATGGAGACTGACAGGAATGTCTGTATTGTCCATTTTCTCAACCATTAGCGTAAGAGGCCACCATGCTAAGGAAACATACTCTCCATCATGACATCAAATGAGTTAAGGACGGCAGGTGGATACCTAATTATCATCATAATCATAGTTGGTAAGCACTGTGACTGGAGAAGGAAATGAAATGATTTAAATCATATTATATGATAATACATTGACGGAATCAGTATTTGCCTAAATATATATAACATATTCATTTTACTTCTCTTGAACAATTCCTGAGTGGGCAATCTGAGTATCCAATGATCATGCTGATAATAAAAGCTTCTCAAAAGGCATTTGTCAGCATTTCACTAATTCAATGCAGCCTAACCTCCGCAAATAAGTGAAGGAAGAACGGTGGACAAACTCAATGATAATTCCACCAATCAAAGGCCTACGAGTTTTCGTTAGTTGAGAGGAGCATCTCACAGCAATGGCTAAAGACAAGAGCAGCAAAACAGCCTGTTGTTTTTTCTGTAGCGTCAGTTTGGTGGTCTCCTAATCCCCGGCTAGTTAGCAAGTCACTTAAAGTACCATCCATTGTCTATCAGTATATGTCTCCTAATGATAGCATAAGATAAACGATATACTACTGAGGTGCATAACAAAGGGAAGTACAAATGAAGACGCGCAAACACTGTATAGTATCTGTTTGTTTATATGACGAGAGGCAGCCAGAAAGTTCCCCGCAACTATGCAACCATGTTAAAGTAATGTGGTTTTCCTCTGTAGCTGTGAGCTGTCCTCCTATGAAGAGCATCTAGTACAAGAAAGAATTCAGATTAGCACGCGCTAAGATGCTATTTTCTGTTAACCAGCCCCTCTTCTATCAACTCACTAAGAAATACCATTCTGGTTCTGTCGGAACAATTTTCCAAGTAGTGAAAAATATTACAGCATGACCCCATCAATGACACAATGCAGTACAAAAATAAACTTGTGCAATATGCCTTATCCTCAAGATAGAATCACAAAGCCACAGTACAAGACAAAATCTCTCTTATAGGTAAAGTTCAGTTCGAGGTTAGTGTACATTAAGTAAAATTCACTTTCTTTCTTTTTTTGCGAATGAAGTAAAATTCACTTTCAACTGAGGTCAATATTCATTTACATGCTACCACATAAACCGTAAGAAACTCAGGTCTGAGTAAGCTAGCAATACATCACAGTCCAGGACGGCAATTCATGGTCAACTGATTTCTCTTTCAGAAGACTGAGACATTACTGGTATATGAGCCTAGCTAGACGGCCAAAAAAATTCAAAAATTATGCAGAAGGATATTCAGCTTTGAAATGGGAAGACAACAGACAACTATAGAAAACTTACAATCACCTGCGTAATCTAAGCTGCCTGACTACAGAAAGCACAAGGACCAGCAAGTTGCTGCAAGTGGGTATCCATTCATGTTAAATAAGCTCGTGAAGCTAAGGTCCAAGCCATGCTCCAAAGTCAAAAAACTCAAGATAAAATATGTGATTGGCGTCAGTTAATGTAAACCTCGTGACTCATGGCTCAGACCAGGAAAAAATATTAGGTAACACACATCATACGGGCCCCACTATGGAGCAAGCTTACCCTGATTTTGCGGAGCATTAGATGCTCGCTCGAACAGAACTGACGGAACACAAAGTTAAAAGTCCAGGACCATCATATGGTAATGAGCATGTTTTTCCTGAACGCTTAAGCATGCACACCACAAGAACCCAAAATTGAGATGCGTTAGGAGATGCTTTCAAGGCCTAGTGCATCACCACCGTATGTGAACAGAATCCATGTATGCGTCATGCAGTTGTCCTGCCATAGTTATTCTCAAATGACTGAAATAAATCACTCTAGCTAGCAGTAAGATGGATTCCATGATAATCACATGCTAATTAGCATAGTTTATACTTGTACAAAGTCCTAAGATACCAAAGCTAATCACAGGGACAGCTAGAACCCCAAAATTCCGGAATGGTGCATCGTCGGTCGTCAGCATGTGATGTGAACATAACCCCCAAATGTACAATAATCTTCGCATTGGGTCTGGTGTGCACCAAATTGGCATGATTTGCACCTGCGATTGCACAATCGCGCGCTCATACGAGAAGTATACAGTAATCTCTGCACCTTCCATGTGCGCACCGCACCGCCATGTGACGCGAGCCTCCGAGCGGATGACGGGGGGAGGCTTCGTGCGCTCTCAAGAGTGGGAGCGGGAGGATCAATGCGCTGCGCACGCGGAGGCGTGAGGTAGTTGGTGGTACGTACCTGCCTCCTGACCTCCTTGGAAATGGTTGGTGGTCGACTGACTCGGCACCTCGTCGGATGGAGCAGGAGGCTCGGAGAGGACGTGCGCGGAGTGAGATGGAATTCCTCATTCGATCGGATGCGCTTCCCCCGGCTTCAGCACCGCCGCGACGGACGGAGACAGCCGGGTGCGCATGCGCCGGAGACGGAGAGGGTGACCCTCGCCGACGCGTCGGTGAGGTGCTGCCTTTTTCTGATGGGCCCTGGTATCCATTGGGCCTTGCTACATCATCAAATTGGGTTCAGCGAGAGAGCAGCATATGCGGTCCGCGTTTAGCAATTTTTCAAAAAACAAATTCACCGATATATTGATGATTGTATTAATTCTACCTCGGTTCCAAGGCTTAACTTTTTCAAAAATTAAACCAACTAAAATTGATTAAGATTTTAGAGAAAATATTAATATTTAAAATACATAATCCATATCTTTTTATATATTATAAAACGTATTTCACATGGTATATATATATAATATAATAGTTTTTTCTAAAAAGTTGGTCAAACTTTACATGGCTTGACTTTTCAAAAAATTCCTCATTCGATCGGATGCGCTTCCCCTGGCTTCAGCACCGCCGCGACGGACGGAGACCGTCAGGTGCGCTTCCGCCGGAGACGGAGAGGGTGACCCTCGCCGGTGAGAGGCAGGTCAGCACGGCCTTTTTCTGATGGGCCCTGGTATCCATTGGGCCTTGCTACATCATCAAATTGGGTTCAGCGAGAGAGCAGCATATGCGGTCAGCATTTAGCAATTTTTCAAAAAAAAAAATCACCGATGTATTGATGATTGTATTAATAATTATCAACAGCACTATAAAGAGGTCTAAAAGTAATGAAAATTACAAATAGGTTATTGGACCACTTAGCGATGACTACAGATACTAAAGCGAGCTGAAGGCGCGTCGTCGTCCTTGCCCCACCATCATCCGAGTCGGGCAAAACTTGTCGTATTATAGCTTATTGTAGTAGTCAGACGTGAAGTCGTCGTGCTAAGCCCATAAAAGACCAGCACGCCATAGCAACAGCCATCACTAATGATGAGAACCGTAGATCGTAAAAGACTGACCTGAAAACACACGAACCAACACAAAACGGACTGGATCCCAAAAGATCCGGCGGACAAACGACTCCACTCACCCTCCGTCGTTGTAGATGCACCATTGGAGCAAGGATAGAGCATGAAGAACTTTATTCTAACATCAGGACATAGCCATCGCCTCAACATCCAAAAGTAGACACTAAAAATCAGTCTACACAAAGACCCCCCCCCCCCTCCCCCACCCTCGGTGTCTGCGAGAGGTCATGATCTACCACACCTCCAAGGCCATAGATCCACGGAGATGGAGCAGACCAGCGCGTCACCACGAGGGGGACGGAAACCCTAGATGGATTTTAGCTTCTCTCAGTCGCCTCTTTCCTGCGGCGGCTCTGTGCCGGTTCGGTAGCGTTCCAATTTGAGAGGGCGTTTAGCAATTTCTATTTGATGCTCGCTGCGTCGGAAGATCCTTATTTCCTCTATCCTAGTTAGTTGTCCTATATGAATATATTACGTGTTTTAGTGTATAAACATTAACAAGTTTAAAAAATCTGTGACATCTAACTTAGGACAGAGGCGGTATTTGCCGACAAGGTCGATGCCTACCAAGCACCGCATACCCCTGGTCTGCATTTTGGGTCTGGCCCATCTACTGGGTCGGTTTTCTAATGCATTTTCTTGTTCGGGTTTTTCTGGTGGTTTCTTCCTGCTAGTTTTTCTTTTTTTCTGTTTGTTTTTCTCTTCATATAGGGGGTGTATCGTAGTACTTTCGAAATAGAAGTGCCGATCCCAACAAGGAGCAGAAGGTGTTGACTAGTGGTATGGAGCCGGAAATCTCTGTAAATACTTAGCAAACGAATTTTTACAGGTTTTCTGATAAAGCAACAAAACAAGGTGCAAGTAATAAAGACAACGAGAAAACGCAGCAAGTGGCTCAATCCTTTCTTAACAAAGGATAAGCCGGTGGAAATATGTAACACCCTCAGAATCGACCCTATGCAAGTCTCAGCGCTTTCCGCCAAACCTGCATAGAAACGATTCAAAGGTGCCCACCAGGCACTTGCGTGTGGGTGGAAAACGAAGTAATATCATTACACAATAGTCCTCGATGGAACCCACGAAACATATATATACAACAGCGACTCAAAGAGTCAAGAATACAGATTTACAGTACAAAGATACAAATCACCTTGAAAATAATACAGCGTCCGAGTACGGACAAGATGCAAATTGAGCTAAGAGCCCTGAAGAATAACCAATGGCGTCCATAACCCTGCCCAGGCCAAGTCGGAAGGGTAACCCTGCTAACGACGTCGATCTCAAAACCTGCTAAAAATAAAAGGGGTGCCGACAAAGGGCAAAGGAAAAAGAGAGCGGTCAGTACTGAGGCCAGTACACGGCGAGACTAGAATTCGGCGGTCCTCGCCTACATAGGTATGGTGGACTGAAGCGGCAGCGCGCCATGCACTAAACAACCTATAGAAACTCGATACAAATAGCGGCTATCAGAGAGGGGTAAGAAAGACCTATTCGGAACCAACCTGATACTACCACCAAACATACCCATCCTGGTGTTTCCCCCTCGAGACCAAACGAGGAAGTCGACCGAGGAACTCACACCGTTGGCAGTTTTATTTATTCAGTTATCGTTGCAGCAATTACTAGTCAGGTATAGATAGTCATCCCGATATAATAAGCAGTGGGCACTTTTAGTTAACCATTCCGTTATAGTTGCAACACTTACTAGTCAGATACAATTAGCATGAGATATCCCAAACCCAGCAGTTGTTGGTACTTTTATTTAGCCATTCCGTTGCAGTGAAGCTAATTACTAGTCATATCGGATACAAGTCAAATTATAACAGTAAACTTTAGTTATAGTTGTCTATGATCGAGAACTGTGCTCCAAGTCGTCCATAACCGCGGACACGGCTTCTCGAAAAGATTTAACCCTGCAGGGGTGCACCAAAGTTTCCACGCGCACCTACACCCTTGTTGTCAGATCAGGTAGGTACAAGATCACAAAACATACACCCAACGGTATGTCGACGGGGTTTCGGACACGACGTTTCCCAGACCCAAAGCAAGCACGGGGGGCCACCCCACTAAGCTACCCATAACGAAGTCGACCGGTCTCCGAGACGGACCCAGGGTTTGTGTCGACGGCTGTAAACGACTGGAAACCCGAAAGTGTGACTGGGCTTGTCGATACAGTGAAAACGTATCACGGGGTTCCTAAACAGTACAGGCGCTCCACGCGCAATCGTAAATAAAGCAGTAAAGCATGGCATAAGTACAGGATAGTAATAAAGCCCCAAACTACTTTGTGGCCCCAGTACAGTACTTGAAATCAGGTACTAAATCGATGGGGGTGCCCACACACCCCACATGTGGTTAGCGCGCTCGATCTCGGAACAGGTGTCAAGAACTCGGGGTCCTACGGGACACCAGTGAGCGGTTAAAATCCAAATATTGTCTATTACCCACCGGTGCCTCTGCATTTAACTACTTTCAATTTTAGTTATTAAACAATAATTAAAGCCATGATCATCTCCAACATAAAGCATATGGCAGCCTTCCAATAGTTGTGGTACTGGACGACACGCAACAGCACTTAAGCAAGCGACTACGACGCGCAAGTCCAACTAACTACCAAACAACAGGTAATAGGATGTGTCCAAGGCAATATAAGGCTGCAAGGGATATCACGGACACGAAAACTAGAGCATCGCAACATAGATAGCAATAGATCAATAGGAGAGAATAAATACTATAAAAGTAAGATAGGTAGAAAGGGGGAGATGCTCGCCTGAAAAACATTGCCGAAGGTTCATCCGAAGATCGGGTCGACTCTCGCGTCAACTCATCGGCCTAATCCGTGAAGAAGCAAAGCACTAGCAGAAACACCGGATGCAATATTTAATACTACGGCAGAAGATCGGGCGTGATGCATGTATGATGTATGACATGTCAAAGGTGCGATGCAATTAGGCCATATTAAGCGGAACCGGGGTCCCGACAATTAAATAGATAATTCTAGTTGTTTAGTTACCCCGCAATTTAAATGCTGTATTAATAAGGCGAAAACATGGCATCGGTTCGCTACACAAATTTTAATGGAGCCAATATTAGACTAGAAAAGCCCACTTATGGTCTCCATATTTATTTAGGTGAAGCAACATAAGGCCCCCAAACCACACAAATATGTATGCAAGCATGACAATTGAATATGCACAAGTTAAGTATCATATTATAAAAATATAGGGGCTTAGGTTCACACATGGCGGTTCGGCGATCTTGGTCCGGGGCTTCGGATCCTCGATACCGGGTCATCGGTTCCCTCTCGATGATCTTGGGGTTTGTGGCGGAGATCTTGGAGTTTAGAGGGATCGGGATTCGAACGTTGGATCCGGGTTCAAGGGTCTTCGGTTCTGGCCATCAAATCCGTGGAGAAGAGCTTGATGTTCGTGAAGAAGATCTTGCGTGGCTTCTCGAAATCCCTTGATACTTCTTCAAGCGTCGAGGATCTTCGGGTGGCACCATGTACATCCCTAAGAACCATCGGCATCGAGCCAGTTTTGGCGAGGAGGATCTCGTCGTTCTGGTTTTCTTCGATCAAAGACGGACGGACTTGTCAGACACGTGCCACAAGCCTGTGGTAGAACCATCAGCACACACCCACACTTATCCATCACCACGTCTCCACCACTACTCCAGGAGCAACAGGAAGAGGACATCAGCAGCGGGCGCGCTGCAGGCGAGGACGACGGGGGAAGCTCGCAGAGAAGAGGGTCGGTTCTGGGTCAGGACGAAGGGCTGTAGGGAAAACGGCGGGATCCGCGTCCCTGGGACTCGCCGGCCGGGAGGACGATGACAGCGGGCGGGCTCGGCAGGAGGTGCAGAGGGGGTCAGCGCAGGGCAGAGCCGCGTGAGGGAGAGGAGGCGGCTGGCGGCCGGAGGCTGTACTGGCGGAGGAGGTCGAGGCCGAGGAGGTCCTAGGCGGAGAGGCGACCGCAGGGTGCAGGGCGAGGGGGCGTCGGAAGCAGGGGAGGAGGACGCGGGGCGGACCGCGTCAGAGGAAGGCATTAGGAGGAGGAATGGCGAGGTGGCGAGGCGCGTAGCTTGAGCGGAGGGAGGAGCGAGAGAGAAGGGGAAGCCGGCGGCGGCAGAGGAAGCTTGCAGGCGAGGAAGAACCGGGGCGGGGCGAGAGGGATGAGGGTGGGGATAGCGAGGAGAGGGGAGGCGAGGGGGACTCCTGGCAGCGGGATTCAGTTGGCGACGGGCTTCGCGAGATGGGGAGAGACGAGGATGGGGCGCGGGTTGCAGGAAGGTGGGGTTCGAGGAGTGGATGTCGGGGTGGGAACAGGGGAATCCCGATGCGGGGAGAGGCGGTTTGGTTCATACGGGGATAGGAGGTGGCCGCGCGCAGGTGGAAGCGGGGTCATGGGTGGGGTCGGGGTGTGTACCGGGTGTGGGGTGTGCCGCGAGTGTGATATTTGCGTGTGGCCGGCGGCGGTGGGTGGGAGTAGGTGGTCTAGGGTTTGGTGGCTGGGGTGTTAGGGTTAGGGTTCAACCGGTTGGGCCTTTTGGGCCTGACCGGTTTAGATCTAGATTTAGGTTTACTATTTGTTTATAAAATATTCTATTTGTTTTGTTTTAAATCTTTTTAGCAAATAGTTTTTAGACAAATAGTTTAACATATAACTATAAGACTTGTTTTGAAATAAGAGAAGAGGTATTGTTTTAGACAAAATAGTTTTTAGTTAAAATATTCTGAGAGCCAAAAATGCATGATGCACAAAGTTTTATTTAACATGCGATTTTCTAGTAGTGGATTTGACCCAGGGTGCTACAAAATATTTATAAGGACCAAACGTTCTCGAGGACACATGGGAATTCTGTCAGTGTTTTCGCTTCAAATAGCTGAGTACTCTTCTTTGGTGTTGTAAGTGTTGTGTGGATGAACCTGTGCTAATGTACCGACCTTACTTGGACTAATACATACTTGTGATTAAACCCCATACAAGCATCCGCAACTATATGAAAGTAATTAAGATATAAGCCTAATCACGGCCTTAAACTCTGAGATCCTACACTCCCTTGTGCAAAGGTGTCCTTATGGGGGTTCAGGTTTCTGTCACTCCAGCAACCCCATAATTACTAGCCAAATACACAATGCATTCCCTTAGACCCATAAATGGTAAAGTATCATGTAGTCGACGTTCACATGACACCACTAGAATAATAGCACCACAACTTAAATACTAAACCACTGAATAATATCTCAACACAAATCCACTACTAACAACATGACTTCTCTCATGTCCTCAAGAACTAAACGAATTACTCACGAGACATCATATGGACTAAGATCAAAGATGATATGGTAATGGATAACAATCTGAACATAAACAATAGTCCAATGGTTCCACTCACAAGCATCAACTACAATAGTAATCAACACCGGGAAAGTTTCCCCTACGAACTATGCAAGTATTCAACACGATTGTTACAGCGGGGTGGAGTGGTGATGATGGTGCTGGTGGATATGATGGTATGGATGATGATGATGATCCCGATGAAGTCTAGCTTAACGATGGTGTTGATGGCGACGATCTCCCCTCTCCGAGAAGGACTTTCCCCAGCAAAAATCTGTCTGCCGGAGAGCTCTTTCTCTCTCGGTGTTTTCCGCCCCGCAGAGGCGGCGGAAATATTTATGTGGTCGCCCCCTGGTATTAGGGTTCCGAGAGGAAGTTATAAGCGAGAGGGCGGATTCGGAGGCCGGCCAGGTGGGCCACACCTGCCCTAGGCGCGGCCCAGGGGTTACCCGCGCCTAGGGGGTGGGCCCCCTGTGGCCCAGCTATGCCTCCCCTTCTGGCTTCCTTCGTATTCTGGGAAAATATAATTTTTCAATATTTTTCTGGTATTTTTCTGATCTTCGTGAAATTGCATCAAAAAACCTCTTTTTCCATCAAAATCCTGACTCCACCAGTTCATCCTCCAAAAATCATCCAACATGCAAAAACAGAGAAAAAGACATAAGTAACACCTCATAATAAGACATATATCAATGAATAGAGGAAAATTATGATATACAATGGTGATGCAAATTGGACGTATCAACTCCCCCCAAGCTTAGACCTTCGCTTGTCCCAAGCAAAAACTGAGCTCAGTAAACATGTCCACAGGTTTATGAAGTGAAGTGTCGATAAAAGAATACGGACAAGAAGCATCACACTTACCATTTACACAACTCATAGAAGAAAGCAACTCACCATTATATAACTTAGCTTGCAACAAGTACAGGGTCACAAAATAGATGCATAAAGATAAATCATAATTGGAATTGGCAAACTTTGTTCTTGGTCAAAGAACACCTGGCAAACATTTTCACAAAAAGCTTTTGTAGAAGTTTTACAACAGGAGCACTCTTTGCTCACAATGAAGGCTTTCAAAGTAACACTCCATAGATAAGAGTCTTGTGCAAACAAGGAAGATAAAACAACATGATTGAATAAATCATCATATGAATGCTTGCAACACAACAACTCAAATGCTTGCTGGAGAAAGAGAGGAAATAGGTTTACTGACTCAACTTAGAAATAGGAGAAAGGTCCCTTTATAGAGGGAAGCAGGGATTTTAAGTCATAAAGAGCTTCCAAAAGATTATGGTACTTACTAGCTTTGAGCCCTGATTGCCCCTATCATAGCATCTTGAGATGATTAAGGTTAAAGTGAACAAGGATGGAGTATATGCTTGATGAAATATAAGTTGGCAATCTCATGTCCCTTGAGTACGAGGGCCGCTCCTCATGCTACTCAACTTTAGTCACCGGTAAGTTCTTGCCATTGTAAGTACATGTGTATCATAAAGAACCGACAACGGGGTACCCCTTGCACATGGCACAGGAGCTATCCCATAACCAAAATGACAAGGCAAGCAGACAATGAGCATCTCAGCGATCTTTTTATTTACTATATGCATAGCTTTTTATTGAGGATGCTTCACAGAATGCTCATTATGGTAATGCTGCAAGTTTCCACCATGATTAGGCATGGCTTAGGCTAGCGGCCCAGGCGTTTCTCTAACACACATACATCACTCCATGGACTTACAATCTCCCTCTTTATTTCACACCATTGACATCCGTAAACAAAAGAGCATGATATCAACTGTATACAACGTACAGGTGCAATGTTGAAAGCGTTCCCCGTGTCAGCACGGTTCTGTTAATCCCAATGTATAGATGCAAGCATTTACAACTTTGATGACACAATGGTTCAAGTCTATTAGGGGCAAGAAAAATAAGGTGTGCCATCAAGTTCGTGAGAGCTTTACTAACTAGTTTTCACATAACAAAATACTTTTTAATTCGAAAGATAGATGAAGCTTGAGAATTTGCTTGGAATAGCAGTAATGCTAATAGGTAGATATAGTGGACACAAATGGCACAGGTTTTGGTTCAAAGGGATTGGGAGCATGAGAAGTATGCCTTCTCAAAACAGGTTTTTGGTTAGTAAGGCTGGGTACAAGCAAACCTACAAGTGATAAAGCCAAACATGCAATCTTCCTTGAAGACACAAAAGATCTTAAAAAAAGAATACTAAGCTTATGAGCCAACAAGAAAGAAAATAAATGATACAAAATACCTGTAAGCTTTTTCTCTTTTCCTTTCAAACCTCAAAAAGTGTTGCTACTGACCAGAGCTCGGTTTGCCAAAACCAATTTAGATTTACTTGATGCTCCCAAAGTGACGGCAATACTCATAAACAAGATCAATCATATAATAGAGATTGCAAACTAAAATAAGAAGTGCAAAAAGTAAAAGATGAGACTTCTCATTAATATTGAATAAAGTCACTCACACCAATGGATACATAGATAATCAACTAAAGGAGAGATACTTACACATGCAAACCAACCTATAAGATAACCTCTCTACCAAAGATATGAATCCACTAAAAAGGTAAAAGATAAAAGATAATGATGGTGATGGTGATACCGCGGCACTCCCCCAAGCTTGGGACAAGCCAAGGGGATGCCAAACCTGATGATGAATTACTCCTTCGGTGGTGGTCCCTTGTTTAGGGTAAGAAAACCCTCCAGCATCTTACGAAGCATGTTGTTCTCCTCTTGAAGTATATCCACCTTCATCCTCAAAGCATGATACTTGTCACAAAACTCATCAGTGGTTCGAAGGGCTTCCACTGCTTCAGGGCAGGATCTGAAGTCTGGAACGGAGGCTATAATTCCCTGCATGTTACGAGAAAAAGCACGTCCAGTGTTAATTGCTCCTACAAAAGTAGGTTTCCTTGCCCTTGACCTTGCGACAATTTGTTCGTCCATCTTAACTTCCTCCTCGATGCTCCAATCCATGTCTTTGTACCTCGCAGCGATCATTTCTTCTTCCACGGGCTTCTTGCCTTTGTCGTTGGCGGAGACCATGGTGCTCTAAACTTGAGAAGATTTCCTGACAGAAACAGATCAAAATGAAAACACGATGAGCACACGATGCACAAGCCTCAGGGGATCCGGGGGTTATATATTACGAAGTTCCAAAGCATAAGGAACGTACTGGTACGAAAACGAGGCGGAGACGGAGCTCGGGGGGCTCACACCCCCTCTAGGCGCGGCCAGCTGGGGCCGCGCCTAGGGTGGGTGTGGCCACCCCGGCCTCCGTTTCCTCCTTTGTTCCGTATCATAATCTTTCATATGTATTAAAAACATCAAAAATATAAAAAGATTGGGTTTTCATGAACCTTCAATTTTCACCACTTTTACCTAATCAAAGACGAACTCTGTAGACTCCTTTTCTCCTTCTCCTGAAAATTCCTTTTCTCGCAAGGCAATACACAAGCCTAAATGGCAACATTAGTGTAAGAAAAAACAATAAACCTTTAGGTTCACACTTCAACTGAAATCCATCAGAATAAAGGCTTCTGTAAGAAGCAAATGCAAATGATAACAGAAATCTGTCAAGACAGACCAGCAGGTAAAGATTGATTTTTTTTGAAAACCTTCTGTTGCTCAAATCAAACAGTGCAAAACCAATGAAAGTTGGGTAACAACTTGGAGAACAATCTCATAAAAATAAATCTCCATCTGAAGTACTGAGCTCCCTCATGAATTTTTACAATGCAGCACAAAAATCTGTCCCAGGACAGCCACTTTTCACAACTCCTCTACTTCACAAAAGTAGTTGAACTTGACTCAAAAACCAAAACAAAAGGATAAGGAGCGGTTATTACTGAGGTAATAACTTCCAAGACTCGACAAAACTATTGGGTTATCTCCCAAGAAGTACTTTTCTTTACTTCCTTTAAATTAGGCTTGAAACTTTCAAAGATGCTCACATATGAGATAAATATTTGAAGTGAAAGAGAGCATCAGGAAGCAAATAACCAACACATTTGAGTCTAACCCACTTCCTATGCATGGGGGTATCATGATAAAATGAATTGTTGAAACAAAAACCACTAGTATAGGAATACAAAACAAATGCAACTTCAAAGCTTTCAACATAAAATGAGGAAACTTAACATTATTTAGGTGCATACAACCATGTTTCCCTCTCTCATAATAACTTTCTGTAGCACTTTGAATAAAGTTGACAATATAACTGTCACTGGCAACAACTCTATCATCAGAATGAGCATACTTACAGTCATCAAAAAGAGGTCTAAAGTCATAAACTGGATCAACAGAAGCAAGTTGTTCCATCCTGAAATCTTTATTAGGCAAGCTATTTTCACAAGGAGCTTTAGCAAATTTGGAAAATTTAAACTCATAAGAATCTCCATCAAACTTAGTTAAAAGTTTCTCCTAATTACAATCTATAATAGCTCCACAAGTGGTCAAGAAAGGTCTACCAAAAATGATAGGACAAGTTTTGCTAGTTGTTGAATTAAGCACTAGAAAATCAGCAGGATACTTAATCTTACCGCAGAGGACCTCCACATCTCTTACAATACCAATAGGGCAAATGGTTTCCTTATTAGCAAGGTGAATAACCACATCCATGTCCTCAAGCTCACAAGGACCAATTTCATGCATAATTTCCATGTAAAGCTCATAAGGAATAACACTAGAACTAGCACCAATATCACACAACCCATAGTACCAATGATCACCAATTCTAACAGAAAGCACAAGGACACTAGATTTTCTAGCTTTACTAGGATGAGAGATGACATTAGAAGCGTCTTCACAAAAACCAATGTGCTCATCCTCTATATTTCTAGTGACAGGGTCTTTCACAATAGCTACCACGGGTTCATTATTCACTTGCTCATCAGGCTCCATAGTTTTCATTGTACCTTTGTTATTTGCACTAATAATCATAGAATACTCCTTTACCTTAGCTGGGAAAGGAACTTCCTCAACATGAGGTTCAGGCACAATATGATTAGTAGTACAAACTTCAGTACTTCTAACAGGAACATGACCAACAACATATTTATAAGGTGCATGGTACTTATTCCACTTATTATTGGGAATTTCTATGTAAGAGGCAAAGGACTTAAAACAGTTGGCAATACTTTGGGAGTCAAGACCAAACTCATTACTAATATCACGGAAGTCATCAGTTTCCATAAAAGATTTAATGCATTCATAATCATAGTTTATACCTAACTTTCTTCCTTTGTCATTCTTCCAAGCTTCAGTGTTCTCTTGAATACGGTCTAGGAGATCCCATTTAGCTTATTCCTTCATATGTGTGAATGATCCAGCACAAGAAGCATCTAGTAAATCTTTATCATGAAGAGAAAGCCTAGCATATAAATTATTGATAATAATATTGTTAGGGAGTTCATGAATAGGACATTTAAGCATTAGTAACTTCAATATCCCCCAAGCTTGAGTTGTACTCTCTCCATCACGAGGACAAAAGTTATATATCAGATTTCTATCCTTATGAATTTCACTGGGAGGATAAAATTTAGAATAAAAGAGACATGCAATTTTCTCCCATTCCATGGATTGTCCATTCTTCAGCAGCTTATACCATTCTTCAGATCTCCCTTTCAAGAATATGGAGAGTAACTTCTTCTTCACATGTTCGGTTGTGATACCTGCACACTTAAACAACCCGCATAATTCATGGATAAAAAGCAAATGATCGCCAGGGTAGACAGTTCCATCCCCTAAATAATAATTATCCATAATAAAATCAACAATACTTGTAGGTATCTTAAAAGGATCTATCTCAACAGGTGGTGGTTCATATACTACCCTAACAGTGGTAGTAGTTTTCCCAAACGGAAAACCAAGTGGGTTATCCATATTGAAAACAAAGCGACAAATAGAAACAAAAAGCAATACTCACAGTAGAAGTTTCCTTTACCAGTTCCACTCTTCAATAGCGCTTCACTCCCCTGCAACGGCGCTAGAAAATAGTCTTGATGACCCACAAGTATAGGGGGTGTATCATAGCACTTTTGATAAATAGGAGTGTCGATCCCAACAAGGAGCAGAAGGTGTTGACTAGTGGTATGGAGCAGGAAATCTCTGTAAATACTTAGCAAACGGATTTTTAGGGGTTTTCTGATAAAGCAACAAAACAAGGTGCAAGTAATAAAGACAACGAGCAAACGCAGCAAGTGGCCCAATCCTTTCTTAGCAAAGGACAAGCCGGTGGAAATACTTATAAGGACCAAACGTTCTCGAGGACACATGGGAATTCTATCAAGTGCTTTTGCTTCAAATAGCTGAGTACTCTTCTTTGGTGTTGTAAGTGTTGTGTGGGTGAACCTGTGCTAATGTATCGACCTTACTTGGACTAATACATACTTGTGATTAAACCCCTGCAAGAATCCATAACTACAGGAAAGTAATTAAGATATAAACCTAACCACAACCTTAAACTCTGAGATCCTACACTCCCTTGTGCAAAGGTGTCCTAACGGGGGTTTACGTTTCTGTCACTCCGGAAACCCCACAATTAGTAGCCAAATACACAATGCATTCCCTTAGGCCCATAAATGGTGAAGTATCATGTAGTCGACGTTCACATGACACCACTAGAAGAATAGCACCACAACTTAAATACTAATCCATTGAATAATATCTCAACACAAATCCACTACTAACAACATGACGTCTCCCATGTCCTCAAGAACTAAACGAACTACTCACGAGACATCATATGGATCAATATCAAAGATGATATGGTAATGGATAACAATCTGAACATAAACAATAGTCCAATGGTTCCACTCACAAGCATCAACTACAATAGTAATCAACACCGGGAAAGTTTCCCCTACGAACTATGTAAGTATTCAACACGATTGTTACAGCGGGATGGAGTGGTGATGATGGTGCTGGTGGAGATGATGGTATGGATGATGATGATGATGATCCCGATGAAGTCTAGCTTGACGATGGTGTTGATGGCGACGATCTCCCCTCTCCGGGAAGGAATTTCCCCGGTAGAAATCTATCTGCCGAAGAGCTCTTTCTCTCTCGGTGTTTTCTGCCCCGCAGAGGCGGCGGAAATCTTTCTCTGGTTGCCCCCTGGTATTAGGGTTCCGAGAGGAAGTTATAGGCGAGAGGGCAGAGTCGGAGGCCGGCCAGGTGGGCCACACCTGCCCTAGGCGCGACCTAGGAGGACCTGCGGCTAGGGGGGTGTGGGCCCCATGTGGCCCAGCTATGCCTCCCCTTCTGGCTTCCTTCGTCTTCTGGGAAAATAATTTTCCAATATTTTTTTGGTATTTTTTTGATTTTCACGAAATTGCATCAAAACACCTCTTTTTTTCCATCAGAATCCTGACTCCGGCAGTTCATCCTCCAAAAATCATCCAACATGCAAAAACAGAGGAAAAAACATAAGTAACACCTCATAATAAGACATATATCAATGAATAGAGGCAATTATGATATAGAATGGTGATGCAAATTGGACGTGTCAGGGTGCCAGAACAGAGTTTCTGGTTCCAAATCGCGATTTCTGGTGGTGGCGGTGCAGCGGAACTCTTTCTGTAAAAACGTCGAACCCCCTCGGTTTTTAGGTCAAGAGGCATCTTATAGGAGAAGAGAGAGGTTGAGGGGGTGCCTGGGGTGGCCACAACCCCTCCAGGCGCGGCCAGGCCCCACTCCGTCTCGTACTCTGGCTTCGTGAATCTTCTGGTTTGATAGATTTTTTGGCATATTTTTCGGGATTTTTCGTGATAGTTGATTTTCTGCACAAAAACTAGACACCAAGGTAATTCTGCTGAAAACAGTGTTAGTCCGGGTTAGTTGTATCCAAATCACACAAGTTTAGAGGAGAAACAATAGCAGAACTGTTCGGGAAGGCCCTTCTCCGTCTCGTCTTCTGGATCCGTGTTCCCCACGGTAAAATATTGACTTTGGCTTTTGTCTCATCCAATTTCGAGAATATTGATTTTCTGCCTTTTCTGGAACCAAACAAAGAAGAAAACAGGCAACTGGCACTGTGGCATCTTGTTAATAGGTTAGTCCCATAAAACATATAAAAATACCTCAAAGTGTAGACAAAGCAAAGCAAAGTAGATACTAAACAAGCATGGAACATAAAAAATTATAGATACGTTCTCGACGTATCAAGCATCCCCAAGATTAACTCATGCTCGTCCTCGAGTAGGTAAGTGATAAAAAGAATAATTTTTTAGGTGACATGCACCATCAAAATCAAGATCAAACCATTTGCAAGCATTGAAAGCTGGGATCAAAGTACTCTAAACATGAGCATGAAATAAGAAGTTCTAACAGTAAGACAAAGTAACTATGCATGCAATATGAAAGGTAACAAACAAAGATCATGAATAACAATGCATTGAAAGACGTTTGTTTGTTTCACATATAGAAAACATAGCACAGTGGCATTCAGCTTGTCCCTCATGGAGTAGTAATAAATGCATAGGACACCTTCAAAGTTCATAAGGGTGACTAGATACAAATAGTTCATGAGCAAGTAATATCAACAATATGAATCAATCAATAAGTTTTGGGACAATGCACATAGAACTAAGAATTTCAACTATGCTCTCTTAATTGGTGCCTAAGGATATAAGGTGGAGACTCAATATAATGGTGGAAGAAAGGCCCTTCATAAAGGGAAGCAGGGATTTCAAGTCTCATAAAGAGCTTCCAAAAATTATGGTACTTGTTAGCTTTCAGCTCTCATTTCCCTTATCATAAGCATCTTGAAATGATTAAGGTTAAAGTGAACAAACTATGGAGTATATGATTGACAAAGTATAAGATGGCAATCTCATATCCCTTGAATACGAGGGTCGCTCCTCATGCTACTCAAGTTTAGTTACCGGTAAGTTCTTGTCATAGTAAGTACATGTGTATCATAGAGAACCGCCAACGGCATACCCCTTGCACATGATACAGGAGCTATCCCGTAATCAAAATGACAAGGCAAGCAGACAATGAGCATCCCAGCAATCTTCTTATTTACCATGGGAAAATAGTGCTTTTTTCTCTCTTTCCTCTTTTCTCATCTTTTTTTTCTTTTTCTCAATCTCTATCTCTTTTTTTATAAGAAGAATGCTTCATAGATTGCTCATTATGGTGATGCTGCAAGTTTCCACCATGATTAGGAATGGATTAGGCTAGCGGCCCAGGCGTTTCTCTAACACATATACATAACTCCATGGACTTACAATCTCCCCTTTCATTTCGCACCGACGACATCCATAAACAAAAGAGCGTGATATCGACTGGGTACAATGTAGAAGTGCAATGTTGAAAGTGTTCCCCATGACAGCATGGTTCTGCTAATTCCAACGTATAAGTGCAAGCATATACAACATAGATGACACAATGGTTCAAGTTTATTTAGGGTCATGAAAAATTAAGTGTGACATCAAGTTTGTGAGAGCTTTAATCACTAAGTTTTCACATAACAAAGTGACTTTTTAATTGGAAGGTAAATGAAACAAGAATATACTTGGAATAGTGTAACACACCATGCATAGGAATTTATAGTGGACACTTTGGAATAACTTGGTTTCTTGAGAGTTGGATGCATGAGTAGAGCTTACTCATACAAGTGGAGGCTAGCAAAAGATTGGGAGCGACCAACTAAGAGAGCAATAATGGCCATAATCATGCAGAGCAACAAAACATTACTAATCAAAGCATAAAGTGGTACCACAAGTCAAGAAATAAATGATCATATAGGCTAAGGTGACCTGTTCATAGTCATAACATGGTGTGATCATGTGACAAGTCAACCCAAACAAAGCATCAAAGGAGAATACCATAATACTATGCTTTTGTATGCTTAAACAATGCATGATTCTTTCAAGGCACATTAAGCAATCCTAATTGTTTGGAACAAGTCATGCTACAACAATAATCATTAAGCATAAGGTCAAAACAACATCTAGCATGACATGATAAAGTCTAAGTCGCAGTCAAAGCAAGCTCCTCTTGTACTACTAAAGCAAGAACTTTCTACTCCTTTCCAACACCAATCAACTTATTTGAAACAACACAGCGAGAACGGGGTCCAACCACTTTATTCAAGCAAACAAAAACCAAAACCGAAAACTAAGACGCTCCAAGAATAACACAACTTGTGCATGAAACAATAAAAACAAAGTGTCTAGAAAGACCTGAGATTTTTATTGATGAAGAAGGGGATGCCTTGGGCATCCCCAAGCTTTGACGCTTGTACCTCTTGAATTTTTCTTGGGGTGACACGGGGTGGCATCCCCAAGCTTGAGATTTTTCCATTCTTCATCTCATTACATCATTCTTTCCTTACACCTGAAAATTTTCCTTCATACAAAACTTCACACAATCTTTATTAGCAACATTAGTGCATTCAAAAGATAATAGACCTTTGAGTTTAGTTTCAAAACAGAAAAACTTTCACTAAAGATATAAGATACTGTAGCAATTCCCTTAAAAGCTCAATTTTCCAAAAAGAACCAAAAAGGAATCAATAAGAAGCAAATGAAAATAATGGCAGAAATCTGTCAAAACAAACCAGCAGGTAGAAACCGATTTTTTCGAAGACCTTATGTTACTCAAATCAAAAATTGTTGAACTAAAGAAATTTAGCTAACAACCTGGGAGATTTATTCAGAAACTTACAGCTCAATCCTACTTGCAGAGATTTTACACGAATTTTTACGGTGGAGCACAAAAATCTGTTTCGGGACAGCTACTCCCCAAATCTTACTTCCCTCTCATTAGAGGTTATTCTTGGCACAAAAATCAAATAAAAAGGATAAGGAGCGGTTATTATAGAAGTAATAACTTCCAAGACTCAAGAAAACTATTGGTTTATCTCCCAATAAGTACTTTTCTTTAACGCCTTTAAGTTAGGCACAAGAAGCAAGAATCAAGTATTTTCAAATGAAGAAGCATTAACATCAACTTTCTTGCTCCTACCTTTCTTACCTCTCTTCTTATCTTTAGGTAATGTATGATTGCTTATTGGAGAAGCAAAATGCATAATGCCTTTTCCCACATTTATTATTGCTCCAAGGTGTTTCAACAGGGATCTTCCAAGTGTAATTTGTCCTTTTCCTACACATTCAATAACAAGATAATTACTAGACATCACTTTCCCTGAGATCTTTGTAAACACACCTTCAGCTATTCCAATGGGTAATAAAGTTGCATTATTGATAAGAGATATTTCTTCTCCTCCTTTAGAAAGTCCCCAAAGATTCAAAGACTCATAGATATCTTTAGGCATAAGACAAAATTCAGACATGATATCACAACAAGCATCAAAAGTTTCACTGTTTATAGCAACTTTTATTGTCGGAAACCATTGATACGTCGGAAACGTATCTATAATTTTTTATGTTCCATGCTTGTTTGGTATCTACTTTGTTTTGTTTTGTCTACACTTTGAGGTGTTTTTATATCTTTTCTGGAACTAACCTATTAACAAGTTGCCACATGCCAGTTGCCTGTTTTCTTCTGTTTTTTGGTTCCAGAAAGGCAGAAAATCAATATTCTCGGAATTGGACGGGTCAAAACCAAAGTCAATATCTTTCCGTGGGGAACACGGAGTCTAGAGGAGAGACGGAGGAGGGCCTCGAGGGGGCCACAGCCCCTGGCCGCATGGGTGGGCCCACCCCACGCCTGGGGGTGCAACCGCCTTGGGAACCCCCTTGGCCTCCCACTTCGCCTATAAGCCCCCAATGCAGAAACCCTAAGTACCCGATCAATATTCCACAAAACCTTCTGTAGCCGCCGCCGCCATCGTCGTCCTTAGATCGGGGGGATCTGAAGTTCTTCCCAGCACCCTGCCGGAGGGGAGATCATCCCGGAGGATTTCTTTCCGGTATGATGCGTGAGTAGTTCCACCTTGGACTATGGGTCCATGTAGTAGCTAGATGGTTGTATATCCTCCTTGTGATTTCATGTATAGATCTTGTGAGCTCCGTTCATGATCAAGATCTAATCTATTTGTAATCATGCATGTTGTATTTGCGGGGATCCGATGGATATTGAGATTATTATGTCAGATTGATTAATGTTTTGTCTTTATTATTCTATCATGTCTGTGTTGTTTGTGATCTTGCTTGCTCTCCGTTGTTAGTAGCTATCTTGGCCGAGTAGTTGCTAGTAACTCCAAGAGGGGGTATTTATGCTCGATAGTGGGTTCATGCCTCTAGTTTCCAAGGGAAGTGACAGAAATCTCTTCGGTTGTAGATGTGTTGTTGCCACTAGGGAGAAAACAACGGTCTCTTGTTCATGGAACAAGTGGATTGTTTACCTTACACATTTTGCTTAAAGCAGATGTCTGTTGTTTGCAACTTAATACTGGAGGGGGTTCGGATGATAACCTGAAGGTGGACTTCTAGTCATAGATGCAGTTGGATGGCGGTCTATGTATCTTGTTATATTGCCCAATCGAATCTCATAGGATCTTTTTGACTAGTATTGCATTGTTATGCCTTGCTCAGTTCTTGTCAATTGCACTGCTATAATTTGTTTACCCTTCATGCCATGTTGTTTATATAAGGAGAACACCTCTAGTGAACTATGGACCCCGGTCCAATCTTTACCATTGATACATCTTCCACTATTACTTGTTTACTTGTTGCAAACCATTACCTTCCACACCATACGTTTAATCCTTTGTTACAGCAACCGGTGAGATTGACAACCTCACTGTTAGTTGGGGCAAAGTCTTGAGTTTGTGTTGTGTAGGTCTCTGCGTTGCTAGAAACACCTGTGTGAGGTTTCCTTCCTCCTACTGGCTCGATAACCTCGGTTTATTACTGAGGGAAGACTTGTTGCTGTGCTGCTTCACACCTTGCTCTTGGGGTTCCCAACAGGCTGCCACGCGCCAGCCAACACAAGTTTTTCTGGCGCCGTTGCCGAGGAACGAAGAAGAAACTCCCACGTCAACGAGGCGCCATCAACCATTTTGAAGGCTCGGAATTTATTGGAACATAATTATGGTGCTCTCTAAGCATGTTATAGCAATCTTTCAAAGCAATTGTAGGGGTATCAAGAGTGTTTAACCTAGCATAGATGTTTATAAAGGAAGAATCAGACTTGCTAGGCATATTATAAATTATAATCAACTTCTTTATGGCATCCAAAGCTTCATTCTCATTACATCAAAAAATATCTTTCCCGGCTACAGCATCCAAAGCATATCTATAACAAAGATCAAGACCATGATAGAAACTATTAATAACCAAGATTAGACACATGTTAGGCTCAGTCTTTCCTTGTAAATCAGAGATTCTAGATCAAGCTTCTTTGAAACTCTCTTCACTTTCTTGTTTGAAAGTAAAGATCATTTCCATAGGTGACACAGTGATTGGAACAACACCAGACATGGTAGCAACTAAAGTAGGAACTATTTTTTTTGTGTTTACTGTTCAAAAATAGGCTGAATCAACGATTAATAGGCCGATTAATCGCTACTAGGGACCTGACAGTGTCGATTACCACTAATCATTTGTGTTAATCATTTAGCCCGATTAATAGGTCCGACACTCCGATTACTAGGTATGTTCCCGATTAACCACTACACTTGATCAAAAAAGTTGCAAAATTATCAACACATATCACCCATCCATCCGCTAGCCCGCCCCAATGAAGTAGGTTTTGCGAAGCTCCCGTTCGATCCCTGCCTCCAGGAGCTTGATTTCAGCCATCACCAACTAGTTCATTGTCGTTGTTGACCAGTTCCTCGTAGTTGTTGACCAGACCTCAGATATAAGAGCTCGAGCGCCTTGAGGATCTCATCTGGGAGCTTAAGGCTGAGGATTCATACGTGTTTTAGGTGCTAATTTTTGTAGGCTGCATCGATTAATAGCCAACTGATTAAATCAGTTAATCGTCTAAATTCCAATTAATCGCTGCTCCCAAGCCAACCGAGCAGCTAACGATTACCGATTTCCTTAACATTGGTTTTTTATAAGAGAAAGCAAACCAAATGAAACTATTTTTTTGTGATTTTTGATAAAAAGAGGCAAACAAAACAAGGCAAAAGAAACTAAGCAAAACAAAAACAAAGTAAAGAGAAAGGTTGTGAAAGACTCCCCTTGTGAAGCCGTCCTTAGCCTCCCCGGCAACGGTGCTAGAAATAGCTTGATGATGTGTAGCTCAGATCACTATAGAGCTTCGTTGGGAGACCCCAAGAGAAAGGTATGATGAACACAACAACAAGTTTTCCCTCAGTTAGAAACCAAGTTTATCGAACCAGTAGGAGGAAGGAAACGACTCAAAGGTGTTGCTAACAACTTGGAAACCTGCACAACACAAACTCAAGACTTTGCCCCCAACGAACAGTGAGGTTGTCAATCTCACTGGTTTGCTGAAAACAAAGGATTAACTGTATGGTGTGGAAGGTAATGGTGGTTTGCAGAAAGCAAACAGTAACAGTGGAAGATGTATGAATGGTAAAGATTGAACCGGGGTCCATAGTTCACTAGAGGTGTTCTCCTTAATGAAGGGATACGGGTAGGCTACACTAGTGCAAATCAAAATTTTATACCGCGTAAACCAGGATTACTGTTGTCATAGATCACGGGATTACCACTAGACGCATAGTTGCTGAACTTGATGAAGCGTGTCGAGGCGGTGTATACGATCTACGTCTCCTCCTCGTTCTCGTCCCACGAGCAGCTCCCCTTGCGCGGCTCGTCCAAGCACTACAGATGCAGCGCCTCCGAGGTATCCACACGTATAGGGTGGAAGCGTCAGACGCCGGACTACTAGGTCCGCACGTGCAACACATGCGTGAGGAGTGGCAGCTGGGTGGAATGGTCTAACCCTGGCCAGCTCGCCCAACCCTCTCTTATATAGGCGTCCCTAGTAGGTTTCTACATTAGCAACCCATTAGTAGCCTAAGTCTGGTCTAATTCGGATCCAATTCTCATTAGGCTTCCAGCCCCTTAAGTGTGTGACCCTATAGGTTCATATACGTACAGAAATGACATGAATGCACTTATTCTGTCAATAGTTGGTAGCGACCTCTAGCAAGACGTGTCAACTCCTAAACGCATACAAAGATCATATCGGACGAACCATCACAAGGTTTAGTACATGTATTTCCCTTTGCCTCACGATATTTGGTCTAGCTCCAAGCTGACCTCCCTTTCTCGATACTATGATTCAGAATCCATTTACTAGGTTAACTCTTAACCATATGTAGCACGGCCATGCATTTCTGGATCCGATCACTCGAGGGGCCCAGAGATATCTCTCTCAAGTAGAGAGGGGCAAATCCCATCTTGATTGACCATGTCTTCCAGCATGCTTCAGGACAAACCCGAAAGCTACCTTTATAACTACCCAGTTACGGAGCAGCGTTTGATAGCCCCAAAGTAGGTCGATCCACATCTCAAGTACATGCGACAATCTCAGGTCTAAGGACAAAACGTACACGATGTGTAGAGAGAAAGAGCTGCAACTAATTGCCAGTCTCAAGTTGGGTCAGTCCAACTCCATGTTCATAACATGTGTCCACATCATTGGTTTGACATCTCCATGTCTATGGCTTGCGAAACATAGTCATCAACCAATCGATGTGGTAGTCTAATATTCACATGTGTCCTCACATGAACTCCGACTAGGGAAAACTATTAAATAACCATACAAGTAAAGAGTTTCACAAACAATTCACATAATTGTCAATCAATACAAGTTGCCTGATATGGATATTCAAGGAACATTACAATAACTCATGGATACGTAAGAAATATAATCATCTCTATGATTGCCTCTAGGGCATATTTCCTTCACTTAAGATAAACAACATAACATGCAGGGTAAACAAATTACAGCGAGGCAATCGACAGGACAGAGCAAGGCATAACAATGCAATACTAGACATTCATGATCCTATGAGATTTGATTGGGCAATACAATAAGATAAATAGACCGCCATCCAACTGCATCTGTGACTAGTAATCCACCTTCAGGTTATCATCCGACCCCCCTCCAGTATTAAGTTGCAAGCAACGGATAACTGCTTTAAGCAAAGTGTGTAAGTTAAACAATCCACTTGTTCTATGAACAAGAGATCGTTGTTTTCTCCCTAATAGCAACAACACATCTACAACCTTAGAGATTTCTGTCACTTTCCCAGATTAAATAGAGGCATGAACCCGCTATCGAGCATAAATACTCCCTCTTGGAGTCACTGGTATCTACTTGTCCAAGATAGCTACTAGAAACTGAGAGCAAGCAAGATCACAAACAACACATACATGATAGAATCAATAAGATAGAATCATTAACCAATCTAACATAGTAATCTCAATATCCATTGGATCCCTGCAAACACAACATGCATGATTACAAATAGATGATCTTGATCATGAACGGAGCTTACAAGATCTAAACATGGTAGCACAAAGGAGGAGAAACAACCATCACGCTTCATACCGAAAGCTGGCATGGTGATGAAGAAGGCCTCCGGGATGATCTCTCCCCTCCGCCAGGGTGCCGGGAAGAGCTTTAGATCCCCCCCCCCCGATCTAGGGACGATGGTGACGGCGGCTACAGACTGTTTCGTGGAAGATTGATCGGGTACTTAGGGTTTTTGTATCGGGGGCTTGTTATAGGCGAAGAGGGAGGCCGAGGGGGTGCCTGAGGCGGCTGCACCCTCCTAGGCGCGGGCCAGACCAGGCCGCGCAACCAGGGGTGTGGCCCTCTCGAGGCCCTTCTCCGTCTCGTTTTGTGGCTCCGTGTTCTCCCGGTAAAATATTGACTTTGACTTTTGTCTCGTCCAATTCCGAAAATATTGATTTTCTGCCTTTTCTGAAACCAAAAACAGAAGAAAACATGCAACTGGCACTATGGCATCTTGTTAATAGGTTAGTCCCAGAAAACATATAAAAATACCTCAAAGTGTAGACAAAGCAAAATAAAATAGATACTAAACAAGCATGGAACATCAAAAATTATAGACGGAAATATCAAAGATTAAAATTATAATAAATACATTATGAAAATATATCTTATGGTGTATGCATTAATATAGATTTTGTACCATATATTTTCAAGAAAACTTATATATTTGATCAAACTTAGAAAAAAATATTTGTAGCTATATTTATACGTCATTTATTTAGGGACGGTGGGATTAAAAAAATGTGATTTCCAACATGTATTTTAGAAGGCAAGAAGAAAATCATAAAAAATGGGCAGTGTAAAGAAAAAAAGAAAAGAAAAGAAACTAATGAAAACCAAAAAATGAAGGAACCGATCGAGAAAACCAACCGGATGTGCTGTCAGAGCAAATGGGCCAGCGCATTTGACTATGCAGGGATACAAGATGCCCCCAAAAATTTGATTGGTGCTAGGATTTTCCTTCACCCCGCGCCGTGGCAAGCTTGGCCCAAGCTACCCCATGCTACTACTCCCTCCGCTTTAAACTAGTTACTCTCTTCGATCCATATTACTTGACTTAAATTTGTTTAAATTTAGATAAATCTTGACACTATTTAGTATAGATTTATTCAAATTTTAATAAATCCAACAACTAATATAGTTTATAGGGAGTACCATTATTTCTTTATCTTAGATTAAGAAACTAAAATTTAACTTTATCTATAAAAAAATCAACATCTATAAATCCAAATTAGTTCCATTAGGTTTGCGAAAGGTTCGTGACCAAATAAATTTATGTAGAATATATATTTGATGTTGTAGATATCGCTGTATTTTTGTACAGATTTATACAGATTTGGTCAAACTTAGTTTCTTTTTGCGGAAAAGGCATAAAGCCATATTGTCTTCCCACAAACTTATGAAACTTAAACACGAGGACAGTCAGGATTAACTGATACCCCTTCGACGAAAAGACGAAGGGGTATCGTCCAATCCTAAGTTTGGAGGAGAGGGGGTGACGCCGAAGCAAAACCCATAAACAAGCCCGCAAAAAGTTCAGCACCGTCTTATTTTTACATCCCTTGACGGTGCATGTGAGCAAAGCTCAGTGCCGCCTATGGGCCTTCGGCGTACCGAAACTCGTGTCGGAGAAAACTTGAAAAAACACGCTTGTAGAAGAAATGGCCAAGAAATTAGTTCTTAGCTTCTTCTAGTGCACCACAAAATTTCTTTTTTTATTAGAACACATGAACACCCATAACCGGATATAGAAATTTAAACAATCATTATTAGTAACTACCGCTGTTCCACAATATAAGACATTTTGATGTCAGGCTAAATTAGGCTACCAAAACATCTCAATTAAATTTAGAAACGGAGGGATTTTTATTCAAGGAAAACGTCATAGTGCGTCCGAGCAGTGTTATTATCTGCGCCAAAAGGACGGGAGGAAAGTGGGGATGGACAACATTTTCAAGCCGACAGGTGAACCTACATAAGTACTTACATCACATCAACTTTCAGCATAGTTTGTCCAACCTTGAAACTAGTGAGAGGCCAGTCCAACACATGGTCTCCTGCCATCAGCTGGAAAAAAAACCAGTGCAACCGAATCTACAGGCTCACACCGGTACCTTTTTCAAGCCGGTAGCCAAAAACGCGAGCTCTTCCATTACTTGAATGTAACATCGGCGACTAGCATCAGTGAACCAGAAAAGAGCCTACCCTCCAACCAGAAAGCAATTTCATTCACCATAACATCTTTACAGGGTGAGAACTACAGACAACATGCTGTTAAGTATTTTTCGTTCAGAATTCAGGCCAAGTCATGCATGATCCCCAAAAGAAAAACCAAAAAGAGATAATGGATCGCGATACACGGATGAATCTTCTTGATTAATGGTACAAAGAACAGCTAGCTACCCTAGGAATATGATTCAATCCATGTGCATATGATAAACATCAGATTTTTTTACAGCTACCGAGTTGTGGTCGGTATGCGCCCTTTTCTCCTTAGATGTAATCCATGGAGTCGCTTAGGGACTGACCGCTCAATGATTGGCCTCCATTGGAAGAATTCTGGTGATGGTTTTGGTGTTGGTGATGCTGATGACCTTGCTGGCCACCTAGGTACTGCATCTGCTGCTGTTGCTGCTGCGAGAAATAGTTTATCTGCTGCTGATGCTGCAGTCCTCCGTTGAAGGGGTTACCGTTCATGCTTGGAACTTGACCTGCCGCTATCTTAAGCCGCTGGACTTCTTCTCTCAGGGCATCATTCAGAGCTGCATGAAATAGATTCATGGTCATAAGGACTGATTAGTCATCGGTCGACCTTAGATACCTTAAATGTTCATGGAACCAGAGAGTTTTTGTTCCGAGTCTATATTACAACGACTATAACAAACTTCATAAAACAAGACTAGGACATACCATCTCGAAGTTTAGCTTGTTCTTCCATGGACTGCAACCGAAGTTTGAGCTCTCTGTTCTCGACAGTTAAACCAGAAGTGTCCCTCTGGATTACAAAAATAAATAAATACCAGATACAGAAAAATATAAATGCAACAAAAGATAGCATTGGATATGCCATGTTGACGCTGAGCAATGACACGCACAGTTGCCAATAGAGTATATTTTGAACTCCTAATAAGAAGTAACGTTACCAAGAAGTACAAGACTACTATCTTCCCTAGACAATTCAAGCATTAAATCTTGATTAAGTGTTACTAAATCTCACTTCCTTGTTTCTTTTTACAGTGTAAATTGGACATTCAATACTGGCCAAGCTTTCTAGAGAAAATGATAAATCTCATGTTACTATCCCACCCACCAAGCCAAAGCTTCACCCTAACACCATCCATTTGGTTCCAACATCTTCAATCAAACCATCTTTCAAGTAGAGCATCACTTCCCTGTTTCTGACATGACTGACCAATCAAGTAGACAGGTGCCGACATTATCACCACCTACTTTTGGGTGCAACAAATCATGTACTAGTCACATCAACTACAGGATCAGCTTATTATGCTCTAGAGCATTCAGTTGTAAGTACATCTATTCTAGGTTCCCCCTAAATACTATGGACGCCTATCTTTGTGTAACTATGAAGGGGCAGTTAGCTATTCAAGGGCTATACAAGAGATCCACTACAGGATCATGTAGAAGACACTGGATATACAGGTAGAGAACTACTTGATTTATGATATACTTTTATAGTTTGTCATTAAACAACAATTGTTGGAAAGCTTCTAGAAAAATATGCCACCAAGGGCTAGTCCTGGTTGGTCTCGTTCTTTTAAGCTTGGAAAGATAACCTACTCCAAGGAAGTTCTCCAAGTACTCAGGTAGTCAGTGCATCAAGGAAGAGTTTTATAACATAAGTTGTGTTAAAATTAACACACTACAGATCCATTAAAGGTGGGTGGATGCATCCAAAGAACTATTCATTATAACAAGCAAAAGTGGGGCAAGAAAAATAAATAGAAATCGGTAGGAAACTGTTGAGTCTTCGGGAAGTGAAATTTGCAATATCAAAATGAGAAAACAGCACCATGTGAAAACTAACTTCTACTAATGGAGACTTGCATCAACTATGCTTGGTCAATTATCAAAAGCACTAAAAACTTCAAAAGAGCCAAGTGGTGGGAATTGGGAAACACTGAATTGCAATTGTCACAGAATATCATGTGGGAATCATAACACAAAAGGTGATGCATGATCTCTTACCCAAAGGTATGGAACACAAGATATTTTGGGACTCTCGAATATCAGAAAAATGCAAGTGGACAGTATTGAAGTGAACTTTACAAAATTCCCTTGATAGGGTAAACAAAGAGAATGTCTGTAATAACTAACTCTAAGGAGAGAAACTAGTTACTGACGTTTAAGGAAAAGGTCATAGAAATGTCAACAGCTCCGTTAATGAGAACAGTGTAGAAAGCCAAGTTACATGAGGGGAACAGATAAGCTAAGCTAATGAAATATATTATTTGGGAAGAGAATGAAACATTACTATAACAGATCACAAGAAGTTGTAAGTAGAAGCAATCATTTGTTTATCCTGGTTGCTTATGTCAGAACGCAAGCTTGGAGTTAGTCAGGTTCGTAGAAGTTACCAATCCAATTGCCACACCTGTCTGACACAACAAGCAAATCAACTAACTAGTGTAGACTAATCAGATAGAATATCGCCTTCACCTTTATTGCAGTTATAAACAGAGTCAAATAATTTGGTCTGGCTCAAACAATCATACTAGTAGCATCGAATACAGAAAACGTAAAGCAATTATATACAAACCTGAAGAAGCGTGAGCTGTGCCGAGAGCGTGGTCGCCTCTGTCTGCAGCGTCTGCACCTTCCTCTCCAGCTCGCCGGTGTACTTGATCTTCCTTTCCTTGGACCTTGCGGCCGATACCCTGTTTGCCAGAATCCTGCACACCGGAGACCATGACCAAGAATGATGAAACCACACCTAGAACATGACTCTACTGAACCAGAGGAAACCCTAGAACTCAAAAGTAGGCAGCACAGCAAGGAGCCAGATCTCTATAACGCAGGGCAGCAGAAGCAGCAGCAAACTACCTTTGGATCTATGAATCTTAGCTGGATGGATAAAGTGAAGGGGAAAGACTGAAGAGGAGCTCACCTCTTTGCGCGCTTGGGGTCGAGGAGCGCGAGCTCGGCGAGCCTCTCGGCTGGAATGGCCTTCTTGGCGTAGTCCGGCAGCCCCCCGGAGAGCGCGGACTCGCCCTCGGACGGCGAGCTCGCTCCATCCATGGACCCGCTCCTCTTATGCCCGGCCCCGCCTCCTCCTCCTCCCTGCAGCGTGAGGCCATCGAAGAAGGCAGCGTCGAGCGAGAGGCTCCTCATGTGCGCGCCGCCCCCACCAGGCGGCCGCGGCGCCGGCGACGGGGACGCAGCAGCAGCAGCAGCCCCCTGCGGCGGCAGCGGTGGGGGATGCGAGGTGTGATTTGAGGAGACGGCGGGGGAGTCGTCGGAGAGGGAGGGGAAGTCGAGGTCGGAGAAGGAGAAGTCGCTGTCCGGGTCGAGCAGCAGGTCCGTGTCGGGGAAGCGGATGAAGGTCTCGGAGTGGGCTCGCCGGTGGCCGCGGGGAGCGACCCCACCCCCTCCGGCGGAGGACGGCGCCGGCGGCGGGAAGCGCGGGTCCATGGCGGCGGTCAAGCTCCGGTCAACGGCGGCGCGGGGGAGAGGCGGCGCGTGGTTTTTTGCTCGGAGCCGGAGGAGGAGTAGATGCGGGTAGAGTAGGTATGTGCGTCGGGGGAGCTCGAGGCGGGGAGGGAGTAGTACAAGGGTCAAAGAGGAGGATGGGCGAAGGGTGCGGCTCGCTCCCGCGTGGACCCGGTGCATACGCTTGACGGTATCACGAGGCAATATTCGTGGCTAAGGCGGCATACGGTTTGGTGCGGTGGGTGCAGGGAGTGAGAGGAATATCCGGCGGTGGAAATGACAGGAATTCCTCTCTGTGGGAACCAAAGATTGACTGCACCCGGTCCATAGTGGTACAGCCAGAGAACGCGAACGTCCTGGTGCTTGCTACCGACGGCACGATGTGTGTCTGGTGCATGAGGTGGGTGTACGGGTAAGGATGGTCGTGGGAAGGCCGTGAGGGGTGAAACGGTAATTCTCTCGCTCGCCAGGCCAGGCCGTGGAAGAAACGCCGCGTGGTTTGGTTCCGAGAAAAAGAGCACCCTGTCGCTGTGCGGTCGCTGTTTGGCTGTCTGGTGTACTTTACTTGAAAAATAATGACATGCGGGCCCTGTGAGAATAGGGACCCGGTGGATCGTGGTGTACGTGGCGCTCTCTTGCTGCTGGCATGTCGGTCTCAGCGGGAACGGTGTGGAGCCCCTGGTTATAGTTCAGTTTAGGTTTTGCAATCAAACGTTTAAATATTTTTTTAAAAATCAATTAAACTTTAGTATTCACAATGTGGAATGTGATTGGATTATTTCTATCAAACTCATGGTCTGTTCATTCAGGTGCGTCATTAATTTCAACCACGCAGCCCGTTGATTTCTAAGCTCACATGTGACATTTGAATAAAACACATAGCTTAGTGACAACTGAGAGGCTTAAAATAACTTGGATTTAATAGGAGGGGGCTCTCATTCTATCCTCTCACTTATGTCCTATGAATAGTAGCTGCTGGAGAGTTCCGCTCATCTGGGCCAAACCGAGGCCATCTCTTGTGGCGATGACGCTTGGAGAGAGGTGAGGCGAGGCGCCAACGCTAGATCTCTGTATGTTAGGTGTGAGTTCATTAGTTTATGGTGTGACCGTGTGAGGTGTTTTCCTTGGTGGAGACTAGCGCTATGCCGAGGGGACCGATGCCATGGACGCATCCAAGCTGCATTCGATGGCCAACGGAGGTTCTGCTCCTTATCGTGGTGCTCCGAAGGACAGAGATGGAGACGGAAAGGAGTTCATATGCAGCGCCCCCGTGGAACAAACTCGATATGCTGCCTCTACATCTGGAGGTCAAGAACAAACTCGATATGCTGCCTCTACATCTGGAGGTCAAGATCGATGGTGGTTGCTTTCATGAGTGGAGATGTTGGGTGGTGATGCTTCTTCTAGCCGTCTGTGGTGGCGAGCAGTAGCGGACCCAGCGAGTTTTTGAAGCCCGGGCAAACTGTACATACAAACGCTAAAAATACAATTTTCAGTCAAATTTACACCAAAATAGGCCGCGTCGACCGGCCGAAAGCCCGGGCATGCGCCCGTGCTGGAGGGGCGCTCGATCCGCCGGTGGTGGCGAGGGAGGAAACAAAGCAACTCGGCTCCACCTGCTACTTCAATGTGGTGGATTCAGTTCTCACTATAGTGGCACGACACCTAGCGGTCTGCGGCCAGGGAGGGAGGAGGATAAGAAGGAGCGCGTGGAGGGCAGCCTCTTCAATTCGTGCCACCGATTCTATCACAGCGGTCTCAGTGCTCCTATTCTCCTCTCGGCCGGGCATAGTGGCAAGGGAGAGAAGGATTCGGGGGCTACAACGGTGTCTGTGGTGGATTGGCTCGGGGCAAGCCCGGGTTGCGCTCCAATCTCCAATTTTGGGCATGCGATCTTTGCTTCTCTTTATGAATTGGAGATTGCGGAGTCTGATTTAGGGTTAATTCAACATGATGCCCATAACTTGGATGGGTTTAGTTGGAATCAACGACTATGTAGTCGAGGAAATATAAAACATAATTCACACATATGTATTGTCAGTCAAGGACAGGACTAATAGTTCAATTGTCACCAATATTGAGAAGGTCCCTATTGATGAATCCCAGTCACATGAGAACAAATTATATATGACCCTGAAGCAAATCGATGGTAATGCTATATACTCAACTAAGCAAGATCTTTCTTTCGAGTTAGATGCACATGGTAATGTTGGTATGGTGATTAGCATGATGCTGACACCGTCCACGTAGTTCGGGTTGATCCACCAAAAGTGGATGACAACATTTCCGTTGTGATTGCTCAGATTCAACTGCATGGACACCTGAGTTTGAACTCGGTGAAGGACATTCGGTATCTACGGCTCGATACTTCTCTACCTTAGATGCATAGACCAGATAGACTGTTGAAAGAGCCACCCGCGGGACATCAACTGGTATGGAGCATATATACCTTTAAAGACTATAGACACGACACTTTCGGATTCGAGTTGTCAACGGATGTATGATCGTCATTTGGTTTCTTTTTAGTTTTCGATGTCGGTGTCATGAGTTATCATCTTTTGTTTTGGGGTCGTGCCACTTTTCTCGTTTGTATCTTGCTCTGTTCCTCAGAGGTTCGATGTACTATGCTCGTTGATGTTAATATATCTTAATGTAAAAAAAAGATAACTTGGATTCTCATAGGCTTTAGTCCACGCTGACCAAACAGAATTTCCAATCAGGTACGATATGCTATACCATTTAAGTATTAACGATGATGATTATTCCTAGTCTTGTAGAGTCTGTATCAAATTTTAAAAAAACTACCGATGGCGATGAAACACTTTGGTCTGGTTTGGCTCTCTCGGAAATTTCTCTCCAAACTCCTTGCGTGCCTCCCAACAAAAGAGACCTCCTTGGTCATCATCGTTTAGTTATCTTTCACGTGCATTAAGATGCAACCAAAGCAAGGGAGCTTTCCTAGTGGGCTACTCGTGGTATATTGAATTAAAAATCAATGGTCACAAATTAACTTGGTTGTCCTTGCTCTCAAGTAAGTTTATTGAATTGATGCACTAGTCATCTGAACCAAAAGTCCGAACTGATGAAAAGAACTAGGCGTGTATTATATTCTTAACGCTGCCCCTTATATCTAGACTATTTTAGTTCTTAGTGTGGGTTCGTTGCAGGCCGCAGAATTTTTTTTTTGTAAACTGCGTAAGCAGAGTCTTAAAGTTGAGACCTCTTGACTCTGATACCATATTGAATTGATGCACTAGCCATCTAGACCAAAAGTCTGAACTGATGGAAAAGACTAGGCGTGTATTATATTCTTAACACACTCTCTCACGTCTAGTCTATTTTAGTTCTTGGCGTGGGTTCAGTGCAGGCCACAGAATCTTTTTTTAAAACTGCGTGAGCAGGGTCTTGAACTTGAGACCTCTTGGTTCTGATACCATATTGAATTGATGCACTAGTCATCTAGACCAAAAGTCCAAACTGATAAAAAAGGCTAGGCGTGTATTATATTCTTAACACTCTCCCTCGGGTCTAGCCTATTTTAGTCCTTAGCGTGGGTTCGGTGCAGGCCACAGAATCTTTTTTTGTAAACTGCGTGAGCAGGGTTTTGAACTTGAGACCTCTTGGCTCTGATACCATATTGAATTGATGCACTAGCCATCTGAACCAAAAGTCCGAACTGATAGAAAGAGCTAGGCGTGTATTATATTCTTAACAAAATTATATGTGCTTTGTTGATAATTAAAATAAACTACAAAATGGTGATGCCTATCTTAAGGTTTTTGACTGGTACTCGTGGGAAAAAAAGGTTTGTGACTGGTCATTCAGATTATAAAGTAACTTAGTGTCAACCTTCAATAATCTTGGAAAAAATAGAAGGTTGATCAATATTCTTATTCACGACCGTAGAATATATATACGTTAATATGCAACCAGCAATAGTCATGCCACTTGGATTCTGATTTTTGAGCCAATTACATCAGTAGCTTCATCCATTTATTATTACCATTCTAGTGCCGTCGATGGTACTATGAGTTAAACCAAAAATAGTTTTGTGAGGATACATCTGAATAAAATATTGAACACATTTTAATCAATATATAATGAACTTCCACTATGCCGGCAAAATCTTTATAGGTATTTATCTACATGTGTAAGACTTATTTTTTTTCAATACTAGCTAACACTTGTCAACTACACTATATGGTTCGAGTTCATGTGAAAAGTTCCTACCGACCGGATATCGTTTGTATAGGTTGGAAAATACTCTATGAAAGTTCATAGCAATGACATATTGTGGATCTCTCACATGTGTCAAATGGGGGAGGTGTTGTCTTACTTAAAATTATAATTATACGCTACAAACAAAGCACTTTGCTTCACTGTCAAATGTTTTCTCCTTTTTCTTAATGATATGTTGATATTTTTCAATACTTACACGTGTCAACAGGTGGATATGTAAGGTATATACCATTTTTTAATTATTAATTTGTTGTATTTATATCTACTACACATGATATTATTCTATTTAGATTGTTTAGAATGAAAGTTCTGTAAATGAAAAAAATAGACTTTTAAACCCCACACATGGTTTACACAAGTTACAATGCTTTTGTTTTTAGAGAAATTTCATGTACGGAATTCCTTTCAAAACATGAAATCATAAACAGCTTGGTTGAAGTAGTAATATTATTTTATGATGAGAGTTCTAAGTCATATGTGTATGGTTATTTTGCGAGTTTAGTATAGTCAGGGTTATTTTGTATTGCCTAGGGGAGATTACCTTTCTTGCCAGGTCCTTTCAAGAGCTTGGTGGACTCTAAAGCCGTTATCGGGTGCTAAACAGTACTATGGGATGTGTGGTACTTAGGGTGGTACCACCATTTTCGGTTCGACCAAAATAACAATGATGTCATTATTATGAGGAAATTTAAGACATTTGTGTAGGCTAGAAAGGAAGCACATCAACATCTCATGAAACCTTTCCTAGAAGGATGTTCTTGGCTGATAGGCTAGCCTAGGCTTTGATTAGTTTACTACAACACTAGGATGAAATTCTTCTTACAATCAATATCGGTCGCAGAAAGTAGGACCGGTCTCTACAAAAAGAAGTATGCTAGTAGCTTTTTCTATGAAGTCTCTTTGTGCTTGGTTTGATTTTTAGTTTTTGTCCTGTCTCTAATTCTTCAATGTGCCAAAGGTAGAGTTGTGCCTTCTTGTTGGTCGTCCACTATGTGAGATAATGGATCTAATGTTAAAACTTAGTTACTACATCTCTCTTGTGAGCAACGTTGAACTACTTGAACCAAAGTAATTAGCTTCCTTAATCCATGTCCATAATGTAAGAGCTAAAACCTATGGTAACTAGATTAATTCCATAGCATGGAATTTTGTAAGAGTCACGGTAAAGTTGCCTAAGGGCTTCTTTGATTGTAAGGATCTGAAAACATACTCATTGAGGAAGAAAATAGAGTATTTGAATGTCATACAATTCCGATCCCACAACCCACATGGTTGAATGTAGCAAAAAAAACGTTGCACCACAAAAAAGTATTCTTACTAAGAATTTTGAGTGGGTTCTCTCTGAAATGTAGAGCAAATGAATTACTAGGATCCTTAAAAGTTTGTATGAAAGTTATTTGATAGAGCCAAAGAGACGGTGACTTATTTTGACCCATCCATTTGGTGGTCGCGTGATAGAATCAATTATGTGAAGTCGCTTTGCTCCTACCAAAACCTTCAGCGATTGAGGAACATTATTAGGCGTTGATGTCTACGCACTTCTATTCTTGTAGACAGTTGTTGGGCCTCCAAGTGCAGAGGTTTGTAGAACACCAGCAAGTTTCCCTTAAGTGGATTACCCAAGGTTTATCGAACTCAAGGAGGAAGTGGTCAAAGGTATCTCTCTCAAGCAACCATGCAATCAAGATACAAGAAGTCCCTTGTGTCCCCAACACACCCAATACACTTGTCAGGTGTATAGGTGCACTAATTTAGCGAAGAGATAGTGAAATACAAGTGGCGACAATGCTAGAAAATAGCTTGACGGTGAGGTAAAGACTAAAGGCAAAAAGAAGGAAGCAAGCAAACATGAAACATATCTAGATGCAAACGGTGTTTCAATGTTTAGAAACAAGGCCTACGGATCATACTTTCACTAGTGAACACTCTCTCATATAAATATCCTCTCTTCATGATACTACTCTTAACTACTCTCCGGCTGGACACTCTAATCATCGGTAGGGCTATAACAGCACTCCTCAGAGTCCGCATTCCCCTATCTAGATAACCCCACATTATCACTTTTAGCGCTAGATGGTTCCAACAAACACCACAATTTCATAGAGACATCTAACTCCAGATATAACTCATAACAAATATTCAATCTAGCCAAAGTGCCACACACGGTATGCACGGTGTCACTTTCACACACATGGGGAAAAACATAGATCTATTAAAGCACAAAGAGTATTTATATAGACTCAAACCTAAGTGCCACCATGGCATGCACGCTGTCACTTTCACACACATGGGGAGAGCAGAGATCTATTAAAGCACTTGAGTAGCAAGGTAGATCTACTTGATTACAAAGCTCATGATCACAATATGAACATGCATAGAGAGAGAGATGAACACATAGCTACCGGTAGAGCCCTTAGCCTCGAGGAAGAAATACTCCCTCCTCATCATGGGAATCAGCAACGGTGATGAAGATGGCGATGGAGATGGCTCCGGGGTCACTTCCCCATCCCGGCAGGGTACCAGAACAAAGACTTTTTTGACCCCCCGAATCTCCCTTTCGGTGGCGGCGACGCTACAGAGGTTTTTCTGGAAGTATGATTAACGATTTAGGGTTTTATCATCGGGGGCTTCTTACAGACGAAGGGGGAGGCCGAGGAGGCAACCAGGGGGCCCACACCCTGCTGGCAGCGCTGAGTTAATGTAGGAGCGCTTCGTTGGGAACCCCAAGAGCAAGGTGTGAAGCAGCACAACAACAAGTTTTCCCTCAGTAAGAAACCGAGGTTATCGAACCAGTAGGAGGAAGGAAACGTCACACATGTGCTGCAAGCAACGCGGAGAGCTGCACAACACAGACTCAAGACTTTGCCCCAACGAATCAGTGAGGTTGTCAAGCTCACCAATTTACTGTAACAAAGGATTAAACGTATGGTGTGGACGGTAATGGTTTGCAGCAAGTAAACAAGTAATAGTGGAAGATGTATCAATGGTAAAGATTGGACTGTGGTCCATAGTTCACTAGAGGTGCTCTCCTTAGATAAACAACATGGCATGAAGGGTAAACAAATTACAGCGGGGCAATTGACAGGAACTGAGCAAGTCATAACAATGCAATTACTAGCCAGAAAGATCCTATGAGGTTGATTGGGCAATACAACAATATACATAGACCGTCATCCAACTGCATCTATGACTAGAAGTCCACCTTCAGGTTATCATCCGAACCCCCTCCAGTATTAAGTTGCAAGCAACAGACAACTGCTTTAAGCAAAGTGTGTAAGGTAAACAGTCCACATGTTCCATGAACAAGAGACCGTTGTTTTCTCCCTAGTAGCAACAGCACATCTACAACCGAAGAGATTTCTGTCACTTCCCTTGGAAACTAGAGGCATGAACCCACTATCGAGCATAAATACTCCCTCTTGGAGTCACTAGCAACTACTTGGCCAAGATAACCACTAGCAACGGAGAGCATGCAAGATCACAAACAAAACAAACATGATAGAATCATAAAGATAAAACCATTAATCAAACCAACATAATAATCTCAATATCCATCAGATCCCCACAAACACAACATGCATGATTACAAATAGATTAGATCTTGATCATGAACGGAGCTCACAAGATCTATACATGAAATCACAAAGGAGGAGATACAACCATCTAGCTACTACATGGACTCATAGTCCAAGGTGGAACTACTCACGAATCATACCAGAGAGAAGGCCTCCAGGATGATCTCCCCTCCGGCAGGGTGCGGGGAAGAACTTTGGATCCCCCCGATCTAGGGACGATGGTGGCGGCGGCTACAGACAGTTTCGTGGATTTCTGATCGGGTACTCAGGGTTTCTGCATCGGGGGCGAGACCGAGAGGCGACCAGGGCCGCCAAACCCTAGCCAGGTGCGGGCCCACCTATGGCCGCGCCTGGGGGGGTTTGGCCCCTCTGGCCGGCCCCTCCGGCTCTTTTCTGGCCTTCTTGTTCCCCACAGAAAGTTATTGACTTTGTCCTTCGTCCCGTCCAATTCCGAGAATATTTCTTTACTAACTTTTCCAAAACCAAAAACAGCAGAAAACAGGCATCTGGCACTGTTGCAACTTGTTAATAGGTTAGTACCAGAAAACATGTAAAAAACACCTCAAAGTGTGGACAAGTAAAGCAAAGTAGATACTAAACAAGCATGAAGCATCAAAAATTATAGATACGTTTCCAACGTATCAGCATCCCCAAGCTTAACTCCCGCTCGTCCTCGAGTAGGTAAGTGATAAAAGAATAATTTTTTAGGTGACATGCACCCTCATAATAAAGATCCAACCATTTGCAAACATTGAAAGCTGGGATCAAAGAACTCTAAACATGTGCATGAAAGATGGAGTTCTAACAATAGCACATAGTAATTATGCATGCAATATGGCAAGCTACAAACAAAGATCATGAATAATATGCATTGAAAAATGTTTGTTTGTTTCACATGCAGAAAACATAGCATAGTGGCAATCGGCTTGTCCCTCATAGAGTAGCAATATAATGCATAGGACACCTGCAAAGTTCACAAGGGTTACTAGAAACAGATAGCACATGAACAAGTAATAACACAATATGCATCAATTAATAAGCTTTGGAACACTGCACACATAATGACAACTATGATCTCTTAATGGTGCCTAAAGATAGAAGGTGGAGACTCAATAATGGTGGAAGAAAGACCTTTTTGTAAAGGAAGAAGGGATTACAAGTTTCAAAAAGAGCTTCCAAAAATTATGGTACTTGTTAGCTTTCAGCTCTCATTGCCCCTATCATAAGCATCTTGAAGTGATTAAGGTTAAAGTGGCAAAGCTGGAGTATATGCTTGACGAAGTATAAGTTGGCAATCTCATGCCCCTTGAATACGAGGGCCACACCTCATGCATACTCAACTTTGGGTTCAGGTAAGTTCTTGTCGCTGTAAGTATTTGCATATCATTGAGAACCGCCAACGGGGTACCCCTTGCACATGGTATAGGAGCTTTCCCATAACCAAAATGACAAGGCAAACAGAAAATGAGAATCTCGGCAATTCTTCTTATGTACCATGGGAATATGGTGCTTTTTCTCTCTTTCCTCTTTTCTCAATGTGACTCTTTTTTATATGAAGAATGCTTCATAGATGTCACTATGGTGATGCTGCAAGTTTCCACCATGATTAGGCATGGCTTAGGCTAGCAGTCCAGGCGTTTCTCTAACACAGGATACAAACTCTATGAACTTACAAGTTCCCTATTTATTTCACACCGGTGACATCCATAGACAAAAGAACATGATATCAACTGAGTATAACAAGGTACAAGTGCAATGTTGAAAACGTTCCTCGTGACAGCATGGTTCTGCTAATTCCAACTTATAAGTGCAAGCATATACAACAAAGTTGTCACAATGGTTCAAGTTTATTAGGGGCAGAGAATAAAGTGTGCCATCAAGTTCGTGAGGGCTTTAATAACTAAGTTTTCACATAACAAAATAGTTTTTAATTGGAAGATAGCTGAAAACGAGAATATACTTGGAATGGTGTAACACACCATGCATAGGAGTTTATAGTGGACACTTTGTAATAACTTGGTTTCTTGGGAGTTGGAAGCATGAGTAGAACTTACTCATACAAGTGGAGGCTAGCAAAAGACTAGGAGCAACCAACTAAGAGAGCAATAATGGCCATAATTATGCAATGCAACAAAGCAAACTAATCAAAGCAAAGAGTGGTACTACAAGTTAAGGACTAAATGATCATAGAGGCTAATGGTGACTTGTCATTGTCATAACATGGTGTGAGCATGTGCCAAGTCAACCCAAGCAAAACATCAAAGGAGAATATCACAATACTATGCTTTTGCATGCTAAAAGAACGTATAATTTCTTCAAGGCACACTAAGCAATCCCAATTGTTTGGAACAAGACATGCTACAACAATAATCACTAAGCATAATGCTAAAACAACACCTAGCATGTCATGCTAAAGTCTAAGTCACAGTCAATGCAAGCTCCTCTTGCACTTCAAGCAAGAACTTACTACTCCTTTCCAAACACCAAGCAAACTTATTTGCAAAACAACACAGCGAGAGCGGGGGTCCAAACTACTAAAGCAAACTAAACAAACTAAGCAAAGCAAACGAAAACTAAGACACTCCAAAAACCACACAACTATGCATGAAACAATAAAAACGAAGTGTCTAGACAGACCTGCGCTTTTTATTGATGAAGAAGGGATGCCTTGGGCATCTCCAAGCTTTGAATCTTGTACCTCTTGGATATTTCTTGGGGTGACATCATGGTGTCATCCCCAAGCTTGAGCTTTTATCCATTCTTCATCTCATTGCATCATTCTCTCTTTACACCTGAATTTTTTTCCTTCATACAAAACTTCACACATTCTTCATTAGCAACATTAGCTTATTCAAAAGATATTAGACCACTGGAAAAGCTTTGGAACAGCAAGGATTTTCACTAAAAACACAAGCTACTGTAGTAACTCCTTCAAAGAAACTCAATTTATCTGAAGAGAGCTCAAAAAGGAATCAATAAGAAGCAAATGCAAATAATGGCAGAAATCTGTCAAAACAGACCAGCAAGTAGAAACGATTTTTTTCGAACATCTTATGTTGCTCAAATCAAAAAGTGTTGTACTAACGAAAGTTATCCAACATACTGGGGGATTTATTCGTAAATTTTAAGATCAATCCGAGTTACAGAGCCTCTTCACGATTTTTTTTGGTGGAGGACAGAAATCTGTTTCGGTACAGCAACTCCCCAAATCTTACTTCCCTCTCATTAGAGGTCATTTTTGGCATAAAAAGCAAACAAAAAGGATAAGGAGAGGTTATTACAGAAGTAATAACTTTCAAGACTCAAAGAAACTCTTGGGTTATCTCCCAACAAGTACTTCTCTTTAACGCCTTTAAGTTAGGCATGATAGTTTGAGAAGATGCTCACATAAGAATTATGAATTGAAGTCAAAGAGAGCATCAAGAAGCAAATCCAAAACACATTTAAGTCTAACCCACTTCCTATGCATCGAAATCTTGTAAAAAACAAGTCATGAAAGCACAAAGCAATAGGCATAGGAAACCAAAATAAGTGCAACTTTAAGATTTTCAACATAAAGAGGAGAAACTTAATATTGTTGAGATACATAAGACCATGTTCCCTCTCTCAAAATAATTTTTAGTAGCATCATGAATAAACTCAACAATATAGCTATCACATAAAACATGCTTTTCATGATCTACAATCACATAATCTCTATTAAGCTCACAAATAGTGGGATTAAAACCTTCACGGGTTTTACCCAAAGTAGATATTTCAAAAGGATCCACAGGAACATAACATTCATCCTCCTTTGGTAAGCATGGGGGACAATCAAATAATATAAGAGGTAAAGAGTTACTCTCATTAGAAGGTAGACATGGGTAGATCCATTCTTCCTCCTTTTGTTCATCACTCTCCTATTTTTCATCTAATGAGCTTCCAGTTTCAACAATTTATTCTTCCATAGGCTCCTGCAAGGCATTAGTCTCTTCCAGTTGTGGAAAGCACCTATTAAAATATTCAAGAATATTTCCATTGGCTTCCTTGTAATTGTCAAAGCCAAATTTAAGTATCTCATAAACCTCATGTTCATAAGGTGCATCATCAGTATTTTCAAGCAAACTTGCAAGTTCAAATGCACCCTTGAAAGCAATAAATTCTTTAATTTGTTCCACATCATAAAAGTCATAATTTCCTTTAACATAAGAAGATATGGTAACATTATCATTATACTCACATTGAAAAGGCAGGTGTTTATACCTCCTACAGCAACAATACTTATCAAAGCAATAAGTAACATTATAAGTAGCGCACACGTCTCTAGCAATAGTATTCAACTTATCAATTTGTTCCTATAAGTGTTTCCCTTTTGTGACAAACGGTGTTCCTTATAATAATACTTTTATTCTTCCGTGAACCCACCTTGCCAATAAGAACTAATTTCAAAGAAACCATCCATTGATAGAAAGCATGGCAAAGCAAGGCAAAGACAGACCAGCAACTAGAGTAGGAACTAATTTTTTTGTGTTTTTGAATAAAGAAAGCAAACCAAGATAGACTATTTTTTAAAGAGGCAAACAAAACCAAGCAAAAGAAACAAAGCAAACTAAAAACAAAGTAAAGAGAAAGGAAGTGAAGGACTCCCCTAGTGAAGACGTCATTAGCCTTCCCGGCAACGGCGCCAGAAAAGCTTGATGCAGTGCTGAGTTGATGTAGGAGCGCTTCGTTGGGAACCCCAAAAGAAAGGTGTGAAGCAGCACAGCAGCAAGTTTTCCCTCAGTAAGAAACCGAGGTTATCAAACCAGTAGGAGGAAGGAAACGTCACACAGGTGCTGCAAGCAACACGTAGACCTACACAACACATACTCAAGACTTTTCCCCAACGAATCAGTGAGGTTGTCAAGCTCACCGGTTTGCTGTAACAAAGGATTAAATGTATGGTGTGGAAGGTAATGGTTTGCAGCAAGTAAACAAGTAATAGTGGAAGATGTATCAATGGTAAAGATTGGACTGTGGTCCATAGTTCACTAGAGGTGCTCTCCTTAGATAAACAACATGGCATGAAGGGTAAACAAATTACAGTGGGGCAATTGACATGAACTGAGCAAGGCATAACAATGCAATTACTAGCTAGAAAGATCCTATGAGGTTGATTGGGCAATACAATAATATACATAGATCGTCATCCAACTGCATCTATGACTAGAAGTCCACCTTCAGGTTATCATCCGAACCCCCTCCAGTATTAAGTTGCAAGCAACAGACAACTGTTTTAAGCAAAGTGTGTAAGGTAAACAGTCCACATGTTTCATGAACAAGAGACCGTTGTTTTCTCTCTAGTAGCAACAGCACGTCTACAATCGAAGAGATTTTTGTCACTTCCCCTGAAAACTAGAGGCATGAACCCACTATTGAGCATAAATACTCCCTCTTGGAGTCACTAGCAACTACTTGGTCAAGATAACCACTAGCAACGGAGAGCATGCAAGATCACAAACAAAACAGACATGATAGAATCATAAAGATAAAACCATTAATCAAACCAACATAATAATCTCAATATCCAGCGGATCCCCGCAAATACAACACGCATGATTACAAATAGATTAGATCTTGATCATGAACGGAGCTCACAAGATCTATACACGAAAGCACAAAGGAGGAGATACAACCATCTAGCTACTACATGGACCCATAGTCCAAGGTGAAAGTACTCACAAATCATTCCGGAGAGAAGGCCTCCGGGATGATCTCCCCTCCGGCAAGGTGCCGGGAAGAACTTCAGATCCCCTCGATCTAGGGACGCTGGTGGTGGCGGCTACAGATGGTTTCATGGATTTCTGATCGGGTACTCAGGGTTTCTGCATCGGGGGCTTCTTATAGGCGAAGGGGCAAGACCGGGAGGCGACCAGGACCGCCAAACCCTAGCCAGGCGCGATCCCACCTGTGGCCGCGCCTAGGGGGAGTGGCCCCTCCGGCTTTCCTCTGGACTTCTTGTTCCCTACGGAAAGTTATTGACTTTGTCCTTCGTCCCGTAATTTCGAGAATATTTCTTTACTAACTTTTCTGAAACCAAAAACAACAGAAAACAAGCATCTGGTACTGTTGCAACTTGTTAATAGGTTAGTACCAGAAAACATGTAAAAAGCACCTCAAAGTGTGGACAAGTAAAACAAAGTAGATACTAAACAAGCATAGAGCATCAAAAATTATAGATACGTTTCTAACGTATCATCTGCCTATGCGCGGGCTCACCCCTGGCCGCGCCTAGGGGATGTGGCCACCCTGGCCCGCTTCTCCGTCTTCCCTCTGGATTTCTTGTTCCCCACGGAAAGTTATTGACTTTGGCTTTTTTCCCGTCCAATTCCCAGAATATTGTTTTTTTGTCTTTCTGGAACCAAAAAAGAAGAAAACAGACAACTGGCATTGTGGCAACTTGTTAATAGGTTAGTTCCAGAAAAGATATAAAAACACCTCAAAATGTATACAAAGCAAAGCAAAGTAGATACTAAACAAGCATGGAGCATCAAAAATTATAGATACGTTTACGATGTATCAGGCGTGTCCTTCAAACTTTGTGTATCATTAGTCTATCAAGATTTTAAACCCTGTTCTTGTAGGGGTTCGTAGCATGGAAAACAAAAAATTTCTACCGCATGCAAACAAACAAGCCAAGATCTATCTACTAGATTGTAGCAACGAGTCGATAGAGAAACTCACCCTCGAAGATTCCAAAGCGGTTAACGAGAGCGGATTCTCGTGGGTGATGTAGTCGTACTCTTTCCGATCTCAAGATCGTGTAGACGATCCTTCCGGCGCCGCGTTCCGGCAGCGCTCCCGCAGTCGGTCACACGTTCGGTACTCGATGAAGACCTTCCTCTCCCTTGTTCCAGCAGGCAGCGGAGGTTGTAGTACTCTCCTCATGATTCCGGCAGCACGACGGCGTGGTACCGGAAGTAGAGGGGAGATCTCGCAGGGCTTCGCCTTAAGCCGGAGCGAGTATGGTGGAGTAAGAGAGGGCCTTTGCGATCTACAGAATAGAGGGCACCAAGGGGTTTAGAGCAACCAGCGGCTAGGGTTTAGCTAGACGGCAGTTTAGAGGAGATCTAGGGCAGCCGCATCTAGAAGGGGGGAGGCGGCTGGCCTAGGGTTTAGAGGGGCGCCGGCTAAGGGACAAGGTGTAGGGAGAGGGGGCGCCCCTCCCTTTCATTTATAGGTGGGAGGGGCGGCTAGGGCTAGCCGAGTCCTCCTCCAACTCCCTTGCTGGCCGGCGGTTTGGAGGAGAGAAGGGAAACCTTCTCTTCCCAGGTTTCCTTCTCTTCTCCCACTTGGAAATCATTGTCCCAGTTTGACTTTTTCAAACTGGCCTTTTTACTTTCAAACTAGAGTTTGATTTCTTTCTTCCAAGTGTCCAGCCAAGTGACCTAGTACATGATGCAACCATTCCATATTGTCATGACACATTCATGTACCCGTCCCCTCCGGAGTGCCGGACCTTCCGGAACCTTCTAGAACATTCCCGATGAGAACACCGAAACCATTCCCCAACTCCGAAACAGGACTTTCCTTATATGAATCTTATTCTCCGGACCATTCCGGATCTCCTCGTGATATCCCGGATCCCATCCGAGACTCCGAACAACATTCGGTCTCTTACTTATCATTCCATAACTACTCAACAACATCGAATCCTTAAGTGTGTCTCCCTACGGTTCGTGAATTATGCGGACATGATCGAGACACTTCTCCGATCAATAACCAATAGAGGAATCTGGAAATTCATATGGCTCCCACATATTTCTACGATTACTTTGCGATCGAATGAACCACTTACATACGATACCAATTTCCCTTTGTCTCATGATAATTTACTTATCCGAGGTTTTGATCGTCGGTATCTCTGCATACCTAGTTCAACCTCGTTACAGATAAGTACTCTTTTTCTCGTTCCCGTGATATGTGATCCCTTGTGAGCCAGTCACATGCTTGCAAGCTAATTGGATGACATTCCACCGAGAGGGCCCAGAGTATATCTATCCGTCATATGGATGGACAAATCCCACTCTTGATCCATGTGCCTCAACCCATACTTTCCAAACACTCAATGCCACCTTTATAGCCACCCAGTTACAGTGTGGTGTTTGATGTCATCAAAGCATCCTTCCGGTGATGGTGATTAACATGATCTCATGGTCGAAGGAATTAGGTTACTATGTATCAGAAAGCTTATAGCAAATGAACTATATTAAATGACTTGATCTTTATGCTACGCTTAACTATAGGAGTATGTCCATCACATCATTCTCCTAATGATATGACCCTGTTGTTAATAACATCTCTGTGTTCATGATCAGGAAACCAAGATCATATATTAACCAACAAGCTAGTTTAACAAGAGGCTTTTCTAGGGACTCTTTTATGTTTACAAATCACACACGTATTAATGTTTCCTGTTAATACAATTATAGCATGGTATGTAAACATTTATCATAAGTATGAAGATATGATAATAACCACTTTATTATTGCCTCTTGGGCATATCTCCAACAGTCTCCCACTTGCACTAGAGTCAATAATCTAGTTTCAAACCCTTCTGTATTTAACACCTATGGCTTTCCGGTGTTGTATGTACACGTTTGCAAGTGGTCAACTGATCTCCAGATCTGATACTTCCAGGTCCGTGTGTAATTGCATGTCTTTGCGTCTCTACGCATCACTCATTCTCTAATGAGATGGCTTTGTATAAATTTGGTCCTTTGGTGAGACCTTTAGTTCTTTGGGGTTAAAACATGTTGATAATATTGTCGTACAATATATCTTCATAGTATTATCCCGCTATGTACTACACCTAGTTTGATAACAAACTACTTGACACAAATGCCCTCTTTAACTGCTATAGTAGCAGTCATATACTTAGCCTTTTGTTGTAGTATCTGTCACAATGTCTTAACTTTGGAACTCATCCAAATCTATTATGGAACTTACTTTCCATTATATTGTGCCACCCTTAGTTTAGATTGAGATAAACTTAATTTGTACTTTGTGACAAAACTAGTATCAATGTAGTACTTTTACAATGAACTAACCATCTATTTGTCACTTCTACAAATAATATACTCTTAGTTCTTCCAAAAGATCATAAGAATATCCTTACTATTTTCCAATGATCATCTTATGAATCATTCTGGTATATGCTCATAACATTTAGAGTATAGGACATATCTGGATTTGTACATATCACAGTATGATTGATATAAATACTCTTTGTGATTTCATACATCAAGTATCAATCTATACTTGAATCTTTGTTTCACTTACCAAGTGTCAATACACTTTAATATATCATCAATATTGAACTCATTCAATCCTTTCTATGCGACAAGAACCTTTCTTGTAGTTTCTATATTGAACTCATTCAATACATCATCTATGTACTTTCGGCACAACCATATTAGCGTCTATTGAGGCCAAATATTTGGGTTTTGCCTAAGTCTTTCATCGGGATGAAATTCTTAATATGTGTTAATGAAAGATACATCATTTCCAATCAACAATATGTCTTCCACATAATGTATTAGAAACATGTCTTAGCGCTCCCACTTAATTTCTTGCAAATGCAAGCATCTTCATCGTCTCCGACGAATTTAAACTCCTTTAATAGTTTCATCATGGTGAACATTCCAACTCTGCAATGCTTACTTCAACCATTGAAGTTTGCATATGCTTTTAGCATCCCTTTGAATTAACAAAACCCTATGGACCGCGTTATGCACATGTCCTAGGTAACAATTCTATTAGAAGAACTTGTTTTGTTTATTCAATTACCACATAACAAAATTACATGTAGTGGTTGCTACATTAATCCGTCTAGACTAAATATCGCTATGAAAGATCAAATCTTGTCATAGTCAACCCTTGAACATTGTTGTGAACTCTTTCCCAACATGTCGACCATTTCATAGATGCGAAACATCCATGTCTATTTCTTTATAGATCCAAACACAACTGTAAGGTCTTACACCTTTCTCGAGGGTCCTTCAAGTTAAAAACTTGATTTCTCGTGTATGGAACTATCACGGATTTTATGGCTTCAAGCCATTTTACGGAGTCAGGGTCCATCATCGCTTCTTTGCATGTAGTACGTTCATTATTCTCAAATAATGATTCAACCCTCAAATCTTGGTATTTGATCGTTTACTCGACCTACTTGGTTCAATAGAAACTTTGACCTTCGTAACCACAACCTTTGAGGCACGTGAGCCATGAGCATTGTTGTGCCTCCGGAACACTTTTCGGCGCTGCGCAACTTTGCACATATAGCTAAGGTTCTTTTAACCTTATCAAAGTTCTATTGTCCTCCCACTTATCTTTTCACGAAAAATTCCTTCTCAAAGAAACTTGACGTTCTAAGCGACAAACACTTATGTCTCCGGTGTTATGGAGGAATACTTAACAGTTATACAAAGACAGGTTCATCCGACTTTGGTTGCAAACATCTTTCTTATGCATAGCATACCAATGTTTAAGAAAGGACAACTTGGGTTTAGTCCCAAACCATAACTTTATATGGTGTCAATTCAACGGATTATGATGGTGCTCTTTTCAGTGGAAAAACGGTAGTCTCTAAAGCTTTTAATCTTTAAAATATAATGGTAGTTTTATGAATTACACCTTCGATCTTACCATGTCAAACAAAGTTTAATTACATATCTCGAACGCTCCATACTCTTATGGTGTTTCGGGACATGCAAATCCACGGAACGATTCCTTAAATCTTAGGTATTATGCTAAACTTGTAACTCAAATATCTTCGTTTATGATCTTATCATAAACTATTTATATTCTTGTTACAATGATCTTGCACTTCATCTTAAAAGTCTTTGAACTTTTTAAATGTTTCATACTTCATCCTTATTAAGTAAATATTCATATATTCACTCAAATTTTCGGAGAAAGCATATGAAGTTGAAATCCATCGTTCTTGACTACACATAATGGACTTCGTACAACAATATGTACAAGTTCCAATAAACTAGTCATTCGTTCCCTTTTGGCCTATGAACGAAGTTTTAATTATCTCTAGAAAAGTTTCACAAGCGTCATTTGATAAAAAACAAAAGACTCCAAAATTCCATCCACATGGAGTTTCTTCATGTTTTCTTTCCAATATAATTTAAACGGCGACGTCACTTCCTAAGTGATCTTTCAATCAATTTGTCTTTCGACATTTTTTGCACTAGTTTTATGGATGTGATTTCTCCAACGAGATTTGTGAATCATCCATCTTTTATGGATTACGGCAATTATTTGAACAACCCTTTTGTTCTCATAATACCTAATAAAACAAATCTTGAAGGCAAGCTTTGATGTTTAACAAGCAGCACAATAACCCTTTATTTGTTCTTGATGAACATCATCACATATTCTTTTGCTAGTTACTTAGGCCATTGTAGTTCATGAATTGTGTTATTTCGTATGACGATTCACACCAACAAATTCAGTATCAAATACTTAAGAACCACATTGTTTAATAAGCAAAGAATATAGCCATAACATGTATATCATCTATATACTTAAACTGAACAATTCTAGTCTTTTCTTTTCTGCCATATATTTATGAGATTCTCTTTCAGTATTTCCTTTTCTGTTTGAAAGAATCTATCAACATCAATAGTGGAGTCATACATATGACACATAGTCCAAAGCGTGTATAGTAAAATACCAATGTCTTTGGACTTGCACTTTGAAGTAGATCACCATCATCAAATGGTTGGTGTTCTTTCAAATTCCTTTCTTTAGTAATCTCTTGGTGTAGTAAACATTTTACCTACATCAAATATTCACCCTTATCATGGAATTATCCATGATCAAGCTACTTTTAGCTTGTAACGGTGAATCGCGAGTATAATGTTGCTCTCCAAAACCTTTTGGTGGATTAGGACAACTAGTGTCTCCAACCCTTTGCAAATTCTCATCAAATATGAGAACATGACTTTTGCCATATTATACTCTATCATGTTGCAACCAAAAACTTCGTTTCAGATATCACAATATCTTCCACACGTCATGGTTTCTGAAACAACTCTTTCAGATCCTAGATAACCTTGATATTAAGACAATCCTTTGAATATCAAGAATCATGGAGACAAACATGATACTCATACACTAACACTTGGAATTGTCACTCTTGATTTAATACAAATTATTAAACTTCATGGAGTAACCGGAATTTACTGAAAGTTTGCAATAGGACTTTTAAACTTTAGATTAACACTTCAAAACAATACGATACCAGTTCGTAAAGTAACTAACCAGAATTCTATAGCTCTATCATCTCAATTATAACTAAGCGCAAGATGGTAAACGGATGCCAATGACTATAACAACTATGAAAATTCACTTTGATTTAATTTATGATAAATAGTGTTCAACTTTTAATCATATTGCCGTTGAACTCCCACTCAAAACAATATCCCTCACATTGTTTTAGTGATCACACAAACCAAATCCACCACATCAAAACCGATCATCACGAGAGTTGATGTAGCTTCAATGGCGAACAATCAACATGTTCATCATATCTACTATATGACTCATGCTTTACCTTTCGGTGATCTGTGTTCCGAGACCATGTCTGTACATGCTAGGCTCGTCAAGATTAAACCTTAGCTTCCGCATGAGCAAATCTGGCTTGCTCACGTTGTATACACTCGCAGAATCTAACACACCCGATCATCACGTGGTGTTTCGAAACAACGAGTTTTAGCAACGGTGCTTACTAAGGATGAATACTTTAAAACTTAAAATTGTGTGCTTGAGGGATCATCTTATAATGTTACCGTCGTGAACTAAGCAATACAAGATGCATAAAAGGATTAACATCACATGCAATTCATAATATGTGATATGATATGGCCTTTCTTCTTGTGCTTTCGATCTCCATCTTCAAGCACGAACATGATCTCCATCATCACCGGCATTGCATCAAGGTCAATGACGTCGCTCCATGGTTGTCGTCCACCAGCTTCAACTATTACAACTACTTTGAATAGACACGCGGGTCTTAATAGAATTTAAAAGACAACCATTTGGCTCCTGCCGGTTGCCAACTTATAATAAGGAACATTGCATACATCAAATATAATCACAATCATGGCCATATCACATCACAACACACCGCTGCAAAACAAAGTTAGACGCCTCTAATTTTCTTTGCATAGTTTACATGGTTTGGGGCTTTCAATAAGTGTCGCTCTAACTTACGAACAAGAACCACAACATTGATACTAGTATTGTCAATCACCCGTTGTAAAATGAATCTGAACTATGTTGGGAGAAACAGGCACCCGCAAAGCCACATATGCAATACAAGTTGCATGTCAAGCATGGAGCAAGTCTCATGAACGATGTCATGTAAGGTTAGCCCAGGCCGCTTCATCCCACCATCCCGCAAGATGCAAAGTACACAAGAAGCAATCGACAACAAAAGCATCAACGCCCACAATGACCATTGTGTTCTACTCGTGCAACAGATCTACATATAAACCTGGCTCTGATACCACTGTAGGGGTTCGTAGCATGGAAAACAAAAAAATTCTACCGCATGCAAACAAACAAGCCAAGATCTATCTACTAGATTGTAGCAACGAGTCGATAGAGGAACTCACCCTCGAAGATTCCAAAGCAGTTAACGAGAGCGGATTCTCGTGGGTGATGTAGTCGTACTCTTTCCGATCTCAAGATCGTGTAGACGATCCTTCCGGCGCCGCGTTCCGGCAGCGCTCCCGCAGTCGGTCACACGTTCGGTACTCGATGAAGACCTTCCTCTCCCTTGTTCCAGCAGGCAGTGGAGGTTGTAGTACCCTCCTCGTGATTCCGGCAGCACGACGGCGTGGTACCGGAAGTAGAGGGGAGATCTCGCAGGGCTTCGCCTTAAGCCGGAGCGAGTATGGTGGAGTAAGAGAGGGCCTTGGCGATCTACAGAATAGAGGGCACCAAGGGGTTTAGAGCAACCAGCGGCTAGGGTTTAGCTAGACGGCGGTTTAGAGGAGATCTAGGGCAGCCGCATCTAGAAGGGGGGCGGCGGCTGGCCTAGGGTTTAGAGGGGCGCCGACTAAGGGACAAGGTGTAGGGAGAGGGGGCGCCCCCTCCTTTTCTTTTATAGGTGGGAGGGGCGGCTAGGGCTAGCCGAGTCCTCCTCCAACTCCCTTGCTGGCCGGCGGTTTGGAGGAGAGAAGGGAAACCTTCTCTTCCCAGGTTTCCTTCTCTTCTCCCACTTGGAAATCATTGTCCCAGTTTGACTTTTTCAAACTGGCCTTTTTTACTTTCAAACTAGAGTTTGATTTCTTTCTTCCAAGTGTCCAGCCAAGTGACCTAGTACATGATGCAAACATTCTATCATGACACATTCATGTACCCTTCCCCTCCGAAGTGTCGGACCTTCTGGAACCTTCTAGAACATTCCCGGTGAAAACACCGAAACCATTCCCCAACTCCGAAACAGGACTTTTCTTATATGAATCTTATTCTCCGGACCATTCCGGATCTCCTCGTGATATCCCGGATCCCATCCGAGACTCCGAACAACATTCGGTCTCTTACTTATCATTCCATAACTACTCAACAACATCGAATCCTTAAGTGTGTCTCCCTACGGTTCGTGAATTATGCGGACATGATCGAGACACTTCTCCGATCAATAACCAATAGAGGAATCTGGAAATTCATATGGCTCCCACATATTTCTACGATTACTTTGCGATCGAATGAACCACTTACATACGATACCAATTTCCCTTTGTCTCACGATAATTTACTTATCCGAGGTTTTGATCGTCGGTATCTCTGCATACCTAGTTCAACCTCGTTACAGATAAGTACTCTTTTTCTCGTTCCCGTGATATGTGATCCCTTGTGAGCCAGTCACATGCTTGGAAGCTAATTGGATGACATTCCACCGAGAGGGCCCAGAGTATATCTATCCGTCATATGGATGGACAAATCCCACTCTTGATCCATGTGCCTCAACCCATACTTTCCAAACACTCAATGCCACCTTTATAGCCACCCAGTTACGGTGTGGTGTTTGATGACATCAAAGCATCCTTCCGGTGATGGTGATTAACATGATCTCATGGTCGAAGGAATTAGGTTACTATGTATCAGAAAGCTTATAGCAAATGAACTATATTAAATGACTTGATCTTTATGCTACGCTTAACTATAGGAGTAGGTCCATCACATCATTCTCCTAATGATATGACCCTGTTGTTAATAACATCTCTATGTTCATGATCAGGAAACCAAGATCATATATTAACCAACAAGCTAGTTTAACAAGAGGCTTTACTAGGTACTCTTTTATGTTTATAAATCACACACATATTAATGTTTCCTGTTAATACAATTATAGCATGGTATGTAAACATTTATCATAAGTATGAAGATATGATAATAACCACTTTATTATTGCCTCTTGGGCATATCTTACCATCTAAAAAAGACAAAGCGTTCCGTTTTCTGGCGTCTGCGTTTCGCTCCGGTCTTTGTCCATCGCTCCACCACGCATGAAAACATCTCTTATCTCTACTACCGACGTTTCGTCGAGCCTCCTTGGTCGCGCATTGGCAAACACGGCTTGTGAAAATAACTCCAGCGAAACGTCCGCCACCGCGTCCTCCCGCCGTTGATTGTGCGCTCTCTCTCTCTCAACTGACGCTCTGCACCCATCTCTCCCTCACCATGCCTCCCGGCCTCGGCGCCGCCCTAGCTCAATGCCTCCACACCAGCCGCCGACGCCTCTGCGTCTTTGCACCAGCGCCCGTTTGCCAAGCTCGTTGTCCTCCCCCTCCAAGACAACCGCACCCCACTTCACCCCGCGCCCACTCGTGGGTCGTGTCCGGCTCCCTCGCTCCAGCCTTGCCTGATCGGGCGTCTCCTTCGTCAACCCCTCCAAACCGGCGACCTTTCCTCCCTCCTCAACCACACAGAAAGGGAGGCCTCAAATCCGTACATCCGCCTCCCTCCTGTTCTACCTCGATGTCCGAAACCTCCCGTTCCTGCTTGATTAATTTCCCCTTCTCTTGCTTCGTGTTCTGTTGGCGTATATTGCTCAAAACGTGTTTGTCTTAATGCTTGAGGAATATTGCTATTGGATTTTATTAGTTGTTGTCGGTCACATAGTAACCAGATGCTGCTGCACTTAAAAAAGATGCTGCTGCAATTAAGCGTGTCTTAATTTCACGCACTTTGCACTTGAGATTTCAGGCAACATTTGAAATCACTATGTATTCCATAAGATTTCATTCGTCCCCTTCAGGCATCATCACTATGCGAGCCGATGGGGGAGACAACAACCATTGAGCGAGCACATCCTGTTGGCGTGACGTTGATTTCATGGGCTCCAACAACATCACTTGGTTTACTGGGTGGTTCAGGGGAGATTGTTTGTAAGCTTGTCTCTGTTGGTGTGACGGCTATTTCATGTGTGAATCAAGTTGGAGGCACCCCATCGTGCTATATTACTAACCTTTGCACATCCACTTTATTAACTAGCACTAATGGTACAATGCACGTGTTTTGGCACAAGAGATAGCTCTGCATGGATACACAAATTGTGCAAAGTGTTTGACATCAACTATTGTGAATTTTAGACATAGTTTAATGGTCGAATGATGTCCAATTAACATTGTGTCTATATTATCTGTGGTTTTTATACGTGCTAAAGCTACTGAAAAACTGAGTTATTTCACAAATAACTTCAGGGACAATGTGATTATGTGAAGCTAATCCCTGGGAGTTCAGTGAGAGCTAAAACACTACATCTGGTTGGTGGTGAGTCCTTGGGTCCTTTTCTTTATGAGATATATGCATCTGCCATGTTTGCACCTAGGAAGTGTTCACCTTAGAATCAAGTAAATGTTTTGTTCGGGTTTATCAGGCGAGCTTTACACAACACAACAGGTTTTATCATGAGATTTCTTTCATTTCTCTAGAATTTGTCCATGGAAGCTCCAGGTTGTTCCTATTTATTTCAGCTGATAGCTTTTTACTTTTCATTCTTGACGTATTCATTCATTGTTTGCGTTCTAAAATTAGTGTTTTTTGTTTTGAGTTCATGGTGCTATCTTGCAAGACAGTGCTGCAAAAACTAAGGTATACGCGCACTCTGAAGGTTACTGAATGTATGTTGTAACCCACCCTGTTGATTTAGGTGCTTCTTTCTTGACAGTGTTTTTATAGGGATTTTTGTTAATTATCTGCAAGAGGAGAGCACAAAAATATGATTGGTTCAAAGGTTCAGGCCTAGGTCCAACATTCGACATTCACTTTTGGAGATCATGTAATAAGTATTCTGTTGTTAAGCCAAGATTGACAAGGTTTTTACATTAGCTTCCAATCAAACAGTATCTGGTACTGAACCCACTCAGTCAGCAGATAAATCTCTCTTCCTGCTTACTACCCGGCACTTAACAAAAAGGTAAGCCAGCCTCTTGATATCTTCATAGATCATACAAATTGGTGAGATTTCACCAGATTGTTTATTACACTGACCTCCACCTCATTGCATCAGCGGTGAGCCGATGGCAGTTTGAAGCAGATTGGACGATGGCCGTTGGCGGAAAGGCTCTAGAATGGAAGAACTACAACGGAGTAGTGGCAGACTGATTCATCTCGCCGACACTGTTTCTGTCTTTCAGTCGCCACTCTGCATTTTTCTGGAATGCATCAAGTTAAATATTTATGGCCTAGGACTGTTATTAAACCATTTATCTACTACAGAGAATAAATGCAATTTACTGCCAATAGGTTCTCCAACAATAATCTTTAATATTGTTATCTCCTATATACATTGAAATCATTTGTCTATTTGTTACCTATACAATGCAATACGAAAATCCTTAGTTTCTGTACAAAAAGAAGAGATAAGGACCTACTTGTTGAGGTGGACATATTCTCGCTTTTTCTGAAGTTTTTCATGGCATGTAATGCTTGAAAGATATATCTATAGTCTATATTCAGAACTTTCTACACGAATTACTCAGGGTAATTTATCAGGTTGGCTCCTAAGTCTGTTCCAGTTACTTAAGGATGCAACAAACTGAAGATCCGTGGATATAGAATGCTAAAGAAAATCCTTAGATGTATTGTCAGTTTGTTTGAAATAATCAAAGGAAGCAGGATATGTTTTTCAGAAAGGTGAATTGTTTAATTATGTGCATATCTAGCCTAAGTTCCAGTAGTAATTTGTCAAGTCAGTAACTGACATTTCTCTGGTAGTGCTAAGGCCAGTAGAGACGTAGGGAGTCAGCTATAGTTTACCGTGTTTATCATATTGAATTAAACTCCAGCATAATTTCAATATCTGTGCCAGTTGGCGCACAGCGTCATCTGACGTATTCACAAGCTTTGTATGCTTCTTATATTGCATTGTTACTGCCATTGTAAATAAAATGTTTCTTGCTGTTGTTGCATTGTGTGCTGCTAAAAATTTCAGTAGAGAGCAATTATGGAAGTAGTATCAAGTGTCATCAATTCATAAGCTTTATTTTGATTTGCCAAGTCTCTCTCTTAATAAATTGTGGTTTGCTCTCAGGACCATGGTTTTGTGCTTGCCGCATGACTCTACTTTGCTGATGCTTTTCTTGGCCTACTTATCTGCCATAGCCGCCTAACTGCAAACACCAATTCGGAGCCGTCAACAACAACTCCCTACAACAGTAGAAAGGTTTGTTATGTATAAATTTTCTCTTTTACTTTCTATAGACTTATCTTCCTTATTTTAAGACAATCCTTACACTGGTCTGGGTAGCATCAGTGATATATAATTTAGAGCATTGACCTATTAATTTGTGATCAGGTTGCTCAGAATCTACTACGAAACTTCTCAATTGGAACAACTAAGATTGTTGGATATAAAATTTGAGGAGTATGTTTTATCGAAGTTATTGGCTTAGGATATAAATCTGTGTGATGCTGAGCACAACCAGATTACATACAGTTTACTTTAGATCTATAAGTGTGTACTAACTGCTTTAAAAAATGTACGGGAGGGCAATCCAATGCTCATTTAAGTGGCGGCTTAATCTACTGCTGCATCATTTGATTCTGAGGTATGGTTATCCTTTTTAAATTTAAGTAGCTCATATATCATGGAGATATACACCGAGTGAATTAACAAAGGCAATGCAAAATATATACAACATTTTTCATGAGTGAGGACCAAGCCTGAAGACTGGAGAGTAGCTATTCATTCTTCTCTACATGAGATAGAAATATATGGCTTTTTTTGGCATCAAATTTACAGTTGTTGATATGCATGAAATCTGACATTTGGGTGATCGTGGAAACCTCAGGAGTCATGAGGAAAGATAGATGAGAACAATGTTCTTTCTTTTCTTTAGGCTACTTGGGTTATCTGCTTATGCTTCGTGTCTCTCCTGGCTTGGATTGTGTCTCACTCATCTTATCCTCGATCCCCGCTTTTCTTCAGGTGGTGACAAGGATGCAGATCAAGAAGGTCCACGGGGATGGGGACGAGTTTGGTAGGCAAGGGTGCCATGCTCAACGGGAGGAAGGAAATGCGAGCTCGTGCTTTTTGGCAATGTCACATGTATGTCTCGGTTCGTTATTAGTGGGAATCATCTAAAATTTTCAATTTTATCTGTTACTCCCTCTGATCCATATTAGTTGACTCAATTTTGTCTAGATACGGATGCATCTAGACTAGATATTTAACTAGATACATATAAATCTAGACAAACTTGAGTTAACTAATATGGGCCCGAGGGAGTATCATTTTAATATTAAGGATTGTTATATGTGTGGTTCAGGTGTTACTTATGCAAATTATTTCTATGCCACAATGACGAACCTCCACTCCAGCAGGAAAGTAACCCTGTATAATCTGTAGGCTTGCTGGAGCTGAATCTGCTCATGTCCCCATAAATTATTTAACTACATCTTGAATTATTAATTAGTTCTTACTGCAAATAGAAATTTACACTGATCTTATAGACAACCTGTGGATATTTGTGTAAGTGGATGCCAGTAATTTAAAATGGTACAAATATATTTAACTATTCAATGCTTTAGGATTACGTAGTTCATGCCATGTCATACCATCACAGCTCTCGCTGTATTGGATAATTAAGCTACATGGCATGGACTAAGAAAATGGTGGTCATGTGATTAAGAATCTACGGTTAGACTACTCATACCATCTATTAATTATACACAGGAAATCACCGTTGTTAACTTCTCTACATATTTCTCTCATCAACTCGTAATACAAAGGACATCATACCTTCCATTTCTTCAGCAGTTCTACATCTGCATTTTGTTCACACATTCTTTCACGGACTAATGATCCACACTAAAAGAAACATCAATCACATACTAATCTGTAGTCTACACGATTAAGATGAAGATAGACATCTTTTTAGATTTCTTGCATCCTAGCACACCATCTAAGAAAATTATGCATATGAAAAAAATCAATAGACTTATTTTACAAATTTGAATAGAGTGAAATAACACAAAAAATATCAAATCCAATTATTAAATCAAGCCATATTCATTACCCAATTTCTAGGGTGGTGTGTTTATGAATAGATTTTTACAACAAATTTCATTAGATCTGTAGTACATCAATTCTTCAAATCTGCACAGGAATAAAGTGAACTCATTCAGACACAGTGGTCATCAATCTGGATCTTGATGAACTTGCAGAATAGTGTGAGGTTAGGGTTGGATCGGACTAAAGAAAAGACGTGAGAAAGAGAGAGTGGGTGAGAGGAGAGGTAGAGGAGAGGTAGAGGAGGAGGAGACTTACCCATAGGAAGATGATGCAAGCTCGACGGCGGAACTGGATCCCGGAGGCGTCGACAAGAATGGTTCTGGATCTTACTAATAAGAACTTGGAGAGGAGAGTACTGGAGTACTGTTCATTGGTGGCAGGAAGGCTCGCTCATCGGCAGTGGCGGAGCTTTGTTGAAGCAAAACTGTGCCATGGCCCACCCAACTCAGCAATTATTAAAGGGAGTCCCTAACACTCAGCCAGCTGAGAAATAGATTAATTCTCAGCTAGCTGACGCAGCGTTGTGCTTTTATATAATCCATAAACACTAGCTGCGTTGCTTCTTTAGTGGTGTGAACGGATGTGTGCTTGTATGTATGGGCCTGTTTATTTTATTGGGCCAGGTTTTTTTGTGGGGTTAGCAATTTTTGCATCCTCAAGCTAACCTATTGCTACCCCAGAACTCACAAGCGACACTAGTTACCTGCATGTAGTTTATATTTAAGTTTTCTGTTAATTATGTACTGATTTTTTAGTATAAGCTATGGGCGTGTTATTGTCTGGTTGGCTGCCACATATTGGCTGTTTAGACCTATATAGTCTAGTTCCATAGTTTGTTTTTATTATAATAACACCTAAGAAGCTGCTGGTACTTCATCTGATTCATATTATTTGTCACAGAAATGGATGTATCTAGACATGTTTTGGTGCTAGATGCATCCAATCCAGTGACAATTAATATGAATCGGAGTAATTACCTTATTCTACCAAAATATTTTATATTTTATAATGGACAGTTAGTATTCAACAACCTGATAAAGAGAAACAAAGAGAGCAAAAAGTTACTAAAACCAATAACCACACATAGTTGCAACCCGACTTATAACTCTCATCTGGAAAGAATCACGACACAAAATCCAACATTGAATTTACAATTTTCTTAGTTCGAACCAACTTGCAAGTAGAAAAATCCCAGTTCCAGCCTTACTTGCAACTAAAAATCTCGGTTGCACCTGACTTGTAATTGGATAAAAACTCAGTTGCAACCTTACTTGCGACTGGAAAAGGTATCAGTTGCAGCCTGACTTGCAACTGGAAAATATCAGTTGCAACTCTAGAAAAAACACAGTTACAACACCATTTGCAACTAGAAAAAAGTCAGTTGCAACACTATTTGCAACTAGGAAAAACTCAGTTGCATCCCCTCTTGCAAATAAAAAAATCTCAATTGCAGACATACTTGCAACCGGGAAAACTCAGTTGCAACCCTATTGCAATCAAAAGACAAATAAGTATCGATTAATATTCAATAAAGACAATTCAAGAGAGACCTACCTAACCCCACAAAGGACCATATATAGGATGCTTAATGCAACCCCAAACAACACGCGGATAACAAGCGAACCAACCTACACGCGGGTATGAATCTTAACACATGGAGAAAATCGAACAAACCGCGAACTATCTATGCCTTAAGATAAATCCCAGCTAGCTGAGAAATAGCAAATCCTGGAAAACAAATCAACGGTTGCAACCCCAGTTGCGAATCCCGAGAGAAAGCCAGTTACAAGTCCAATTGCAACTCATAGTAAAAACGAAGGGACCGTGAAACAATCCTCAGTTGCAACCCCGGTTATAACTCGGTGAGAAAGCCAGTTGCAAGTCCAGTTGCAACTCACAGTAAGAACGACCCTAAAATAGTTCTCAGTTGCAACCCGAGCTGCAACTTTCCCTGAGAAAAGCTAGTTTTAAGTCCAGTTGCAACTCATATGAAGAAGGGACCACAAAAACAATCCTTAGATGCAACCTCAATTGCAACTCTTTGAGAAAGCCAGTTGCAAGTACAATTGCAACTCATAGTAATATGAGGCCAAGAAAAAAATCTTTATTTGCAACCCTAGTTGCAACTCACCGTGAAAGCCCGTTGTAAGTCCCTTTGCAACTCATAGTAAGAAGAGACCATGAAACAATCCTTAGTTATAACCCTAGCTGCAACTCGCCGAGAAACCAGTTACAAGTCCCTTTGCAACTCATAGCAAGAAGGGATCACAAAATAATCCTTAATTGCAACTCGGCCGATTATAAGTCTCTTTGTAACTCATAGTAAGAAGGGATCACGAAACAATGCTCAAATGCAACCCAGTTGCAACTTGCCAGAAAGTCAGTTGCAAGTACCGTTGTAACTCATGGTAAGAAGAGATCATGAAACAAGAAAATAACATTTCAATCCTTGCAATCTTAGTATCTACTCTGGCCCGATAAAAACCAGTTGCAAGTCCAGTTGCAACCAAGGACATATGGTCCTATACATTTTGTTTGACCAATGTGAAACTAATGCAACCAACATTTAGGTAGTCTAGCTTAAAAAAACCAAGACTCTTACACTACAAGTAAAATACAAAAACACTGCAAAAAAGTATTGATAACTGGCAGAAAACTCTTCTCCTGTCCTCAATGTTACAAGAACCATGATACCACATAAAACTTGCAACAATAAATATGTTGAACATTAGGAAGGAAATTATAAAAAATCAACAAGCATAAGATACCTAGTCAAATACAACCCCACCGAAAAAAGAGACCAGTGCCGGAGAAGAACCCATCGAAATCAATGGGACTCTGCCGGTCTCTACCGTAGTCGCGGGAGAAGAACCGACATCGATGTAAATGAGCGAAGCTCAGGTGCCGAAAAATAGACGACCTCACTAATGAGGGAGAGAAAACAACAAGGAAATAAAAGAAGTCGATAACAGCAAAGAGAAAAGAACGAGACAATGAAACAATCAGCATGGCACACTGGAGGACCAAAAAACAGGCCACGACCCACTAGAAAGTCCACAACGACAAAAAAAAAGGGCTGACCTCACAACCTTCGTGGACCAAACTACTCAAACTCGGGCAGAAAAAGCAAGAAATAAATGTTAGTAAAAAAGTATAGAAGATAGGAACAACTACGCTGGAAAAATTCCAAAAAAAAACATAGCCACACACTATTTTTGGACAATCAATACATGTCCGCCGTTGCTTGCCGCTCAAAACAAAACAAAAAATTGGCATGTTTATTGCCCTGACAAACCAGGGCAGAAAAAGGCAGAAAAGACACGCTTGTTCAAACAAAAAGCAGGAAAAGACACGTAGAAAAAAAACAAAGCAAAAAGGCCGAGCTAGGCTAGTATTGGACAATCGTGTGTACTCTGCATACGGGATAATCGCGACGAGTCAATCGCGGCGCGCGGCACGCATGCGGGATCAAACCGGCCGGTACATGTGCACAAATTTTAATGCTGGGAGCAAATCGGACGGACGACAAGATAACTATGCCTTAAGCTAAATCTCAGCTAGCTGAGAATTAGCAAATCTGATTATTAAACACTAAAATACAATTAGTTCTATCCAACTCCACTGTTCCTGTTGTTTTCTCCCTAAGAACTATTTATAGCATGTCCTAAGTTTTTAGCCAAGCTCTGCTACTGCTCATCCGCGACAGGGAAGCCAGGCCCCATGATGGCAAGTGGAGGTGGGAGATGGGTCCGGACACAATGGAAGTTGTGTGAGGGGAGAGAGCTTCATGAAATAAACACACATGACATGGTTGCCGATTCGAAATGAGGTATGCATGGGCCGTCCTAGATGGAATTTGCAATTAAATTATATGTCTAATTTCGTGGCAGCCAATGGCCCCAATGTAATTGTAAATGAATTCCACGATTCCCACAATCCCACTCCAATACTTGGGAGCCAAACAAGCTCTTAATGTTTTTGGAATAATAAGAATGTCTTATATTATAAACCCATATTTTTACATACATTATGCATATATATATATATATATATATATATATATATATATATATATATATATATATATATATTAAAGGGAGTGTCTAGATTTCAGGCGCCTGAGAACTCTTTAGGTCTAAGTCGCTGACGTCATCCTAATATTTGTGCTAATTCTCAGTTGCAACCTAGTTGCAACTCATAAGATTTATACTAATTCTCAGTTACAATCTAGTTGCAACTCATTAAATTCTCGGTTACACCCTAGTTGTAACTCATGTGGAATTTTCACTTTACACGAATCACGAGGTAAATCAAATGGTGAAAGAGGCGACTGAGACCTAAGAAGAGGTCTCAGGCGTCTGAGAACTAGCAAAACCGATATTTAAAACATGGACAGAGTGCTGAGCTAGTCTAAGTGGACGCTAACAATCAAATGCTTTGAAAAGCATTCTTATGCAAGATTGAGAAATAAGATGAAAAAACTTGGTCGGGCCAGAATTAGCAAGGACCATTTTACAGTTTATTTAGTTGGTTACCGAACGGAAATAAACTAATGACTGGTGATGGAGTACTTTGTTTACTCCGATGTTTGCAAAAGAAATTTCACACAACCAGGAAAATTATGACCAAGAATTCTATTACGTACGTCGTCTCATGGTCACGACATATGCCAAACAACTTGGAGAAATGGCGATATCATTATTCATTCCTCTCGTATAAATATTTCCTATTACGAGATACTACTAGCATGTGGCAAAGCTGCTCCTTCCTCGACGGCGAAATCGCCGGGGCGCGTGCGTGCGTGTGCATCAGTTCCGCGCTGGAACCGGGGGCGGCAGACTAGATGCTCGCTTTTCCTCTTTGCCATGGAAGGACGGTGCTGGCGGCCACTGCCATGACGGCATCGGCGGCGGGTGGAATGGGAACGGCGGTAGCGGCGGCCACTGATTGTTACCTGGCTCCGGTTGTGGCCATGCAGGGAACGACGGCCACTGATTGTTGCCTGGCTCCGGTTGTGGCCATTCAGGAAACGGCGGCCACTGCTTTCCTGGTTCTGGCTGCGGCCACTCAGGGAACGGCGGTAGCGGCGGCCACTGCTTGCCTGGTTCGGGTTGCGGCCATGCAGGGAGCGGAGGCGGGTGGAAAGGGAACGGCGGCAGCGGCGGCCACTGCTTGCCTGGTTCGGGTTGCGGCCATGCAGGGATCGGAGGCGGGTGGAAAGGGAACGGCGGCAGCGGAGGCCACTGTTTGCCTGGTTCGTCTGGTTGCGGCCATGCAGGGAGCGGCGGTGGGTGGAAAGGGAACGGCGGCCAGTTGTTGCCCGGGCGCGGCCACGCGGGGAGCGGTGGCGGATGGAACGGTGGCCACTGGTTGCCCGGCTGCGGCCACGCCGGCGCGGGCGCCTCGTCGGGTTTCGGCGCCGGCGCCACCGGGGGCTGGCCACCGTACGGATCAGGCGCTGGTGGCGAAAGGTCCGCCGGAGGAGCATGATGGCCATGCCCGTGGTGCTTGGGCGGCGCTTTCTCGTGGCCCTTTTTCTTCAGAAGGCGGCCGCTGTCCTTTGTCATCGATTGAACGGAGCCGTCGCCGATGCCGAGCTGCGACGGCTGATCGGTAGCCGCCGCTGGGAGCTGGAGCACCGCGCGCGTTGCTCGGCGGCCATCCGGCTGTGCATCGGCGCCATGTGAGGAGAGCGAGGTCAGCGACCTCGAGGAGGCGACGTGGCACGGCGAGAGCAGCGCCACAGCGAAGGCCAGGAGGAAAGCCACCATCTTCATGGTAGCTCCTACACGCGTAGAGGCTGCCGTTCTTGATGCCACCATGTTAGCTAGCTCGGCGCGACTGATGACACAACTTGTGGTGCAGTTTGCGAGCTTGCGTTGCAATACGCATCGTCTAGCTACATGCTTGTACTACGTGTTTATATAGACTAACCTATACACGCTGCGAGTGATTTGGGTTGGTGACGGTGACAAGAAAAATGTGCTAGTCTTTAGCAGATTACAGAGAAAACGAGTCACCACACACAGCCATACGGTAATTAAATTTGGGTATGAACACATGTCAAACTTGTAGCTAGTGGCTCTGTTATCTTTGCCCTTTGAATTTAGAGGGCATTAGTAACTAATGGGTTGTTGGATTGTCCATGAAAGTGACATGCATTTGCCGAGATTAGAAGACAGGAGTCATCTTTTTCACTGCTCGGGGTGGATCTCCAAAATCTTTCTTTTACAAGCAGTCATGTGTAGTGCTTGGTCAGAGATAATCCATTCCACCATCTCGACTTCACAAGTGCACTATCATATGTGATATATCTTGTGGCCATGCTCTTCCCTGCTTCCAGCAAGAAATTCGGCAAATGACCTAATGCTTTCGGCATTTTGGCATACGTGGTTATCATGCGCTAAAGAAGTCCAAAGTGGGCGGACAAAGTTAAACTTGATGCTGGTGGGTGTTAAAAAAGCAAATAGTTTCAGCTGGTACTGTACTATATATAAACATACCTCTTCCATCCACAAATAAATGTACTTTTAGGTTTTCTATCAATCAAACTTTATTAAGTTTGACTAACTTTATAAAACATAGCACTCCCCTCTTACCATAATATAGTCATAGTTTAAATAGTTGACTATTGTATTTACCGCAGCGTTTTTAGCAGTTAAGAAAAGCTATAGCAGGCTGATCCACTTAGTCCCCCCCCCCCCCCCCCCCCCACACACACACAAAAAAAGGAAAATTTCACTTACATATTATCAAAAAAATAAAAATATGACTCACACATGATTCGAGCTACAACTCTTTCAACTATTCAACACAAGCAAGTATGTATCAATTTAACTCACAAATTCTATCAAATCTGATTGAACAAAAAATCAGATAGCTTTTGCTGCCTTTAATTCCCCTTGGTTTTAGCCAGTGGCGGAGCTTGAACGAGAATCAAGGGCGGGCCAGCCAAAAAAGAAACACGAAAATTTGTTCTGAACACACCATTTCACTAGACATTGGTCATGAATCAAATTTTCCTAAAGTATTTTTTCTGCTATTCCAATTTAAGCAAGGGCAATTAATCATTTGCGGATGCCGAAGGATTTTCAACTTCATCCTATTTCAAAACACATACTCTCTCCATCTTAAAATAGATGTCTGGAAACTTTCCTAAATTTAGATATACATAGACACTATTTGATACTCCCTCTGATCCATATTAGTTGACTCAAATTTGTCTAGATACGGATGTATGTAGCATTAAAATTTGACTAGATACATTCATATTTAGATGAATCTACGTCAACAAATATGGGTCGGATGAAGTACTAGATATAGCCAAATTTAGAAAAAATTAAGACATATATATTTAAGGCGAGGGGGTACATTTCTTTCTTTAAGTGGACTTTCCTATGGTTGGTCGCATGTTGCAGTATGCAAATTTGAAGAACAAATTTGGTAAGTATTATACCGTGCTACCAAAGTGAACCAAGAAATTCACGGACAAAAGAAAAGTATGTAGGCAGGGAAATTGAAGAAGAGGAAGGCTCGATTCGTTTGGAGCGTCGCTCGCTGACTACTCGATCTTTGGGCATGTGCGCTGCTGGCCGTACCTGCAGGTTGTAATTGTGGCGGTCCCGTGACTGGCACCGCTGCGGGAGGCGGCACGCACAGCCCTGCGCCATGCTACCTCCTGTGCTTTTTGTGGATTTTTCTTGACTCCCCATGTATATTACTACCTATAATAGGCCCTGGCCAACCCGTCTCCTGGGAGGTTCCCCGCGCGCGCGGCCGTCGTCCGTCCGATGAGCCTTGCACAGTGCGCGCGTCGTGCCGCTTTGCTCGCTAGCCGTCGGATGTCGTTGTTCGTTTTGCACCTCTTCCTTTCGCCGATGGGGCAATGACGCCTGGGTCCATACGCGCTCGGGCCTGCATGTTAGCGACGGACGCCTAGGGTCGTGCGCGTGCGTCAGCCCCTCGTCCTCGGCCCACTGTTCCCCTCGCCCTGTCCGCCCCGCCTCCTCCTCGCTTCACTGTTCTTCTCCCCTCCTGGTCACTCCGCCTCCCCCAGGCCCCTCCCGACCACCGCCCCGTCATCGGCCCACTGTTCCCCTCGCCCCGGTCACTCCGATGTTCTTCTCGCCCTGGCCGCCTCGTCTCCCCCCTCTCGAACACCACGCCTCCTCCCAGATCCATCGCCTCTGCCCTAGGCCGCGTCCCTCTCTCCTTCTCCTGCGCCTTCGGTGCTGGACTCGCCGGCTCCCAACGCTCCGCTCGTTGGAGGACCAGGAAGGAGGGGCAGAGGGACGTGAAGGAGATAAGGAGGGGTGCGACGGAGAAAAGGAGAAGAAGGGGTGCGGCAGAGGAGATCTAGGCAGGAGAGAATGGACCAGGGTGCGACTGAGGAGATCTAGGCAGGAGATAATGGACCACCGCTTTCTTCAGTCCGAGATCGTCCTCTCTCGGCCTCGTCCTCTCTCGGCCCGTGCCTACCATGCCAACCTCTCTCTGTCTTTTTTTGCTCATGCATCTTATTAAACTCCCGTTCTTATCTAGCGGTGAAGGAAATCGACCTATCAATGGTTGTTTATGTGTAAAATAACCATGAAGAATTCTGTAGGGGCGACAACACCGCAAGATAGAAGGAAATAATATCCAATTGACCAATTTGAAAGGAAGAAATCTGAAGAAATTGTAAGCCCTTTTTATTTCACCTGCGTCGATTGCATACTTTCTGTTTTGTTTATATGGCGTGTGAATTAAATGAGAGGTACATCATGCGACTAAGGATTATATTTACGAATGAACTGATCAAAGATAATTTATTATTAATTCCTGCCCCTTTTTATTTCACCTACGGCGATTTCACCTACGGCGATTTTGTTTAAATTGCATACTGTCAGATTCTTAGGAGCATTATTGGATGTAATTAATTCGATTGTACCTATTTAATGTTCTCTGTAGCTGCTCTTTGTTCACTGAATTTAGCTCGAATGCTTTATTTTGTTGTCGAGCCTTATCTCTAGGCATGTCATATGGTAGGTGTTGGACTTGATATCTGAGCTAGCGGTGCTATGGCATGTGGCCAGCTATAAGTGGATGGGGGAGGCTTATGCATGTGGTTGTGCGATAGTCAAATATTTATAACAAGGTTGATCTTTCAGGTTGTTTGTTCGTAGCATAATCTTGGCTTTAAAGTGGCTATTGGTCTTCGATCAGCAACATGAAAGGTAAGTCAGGACATCAGCTGATATATTATAATGTCCAACGAAAAAATGTCTTGTTAGGTTTCTGAGATTTTCAATTTCATTTGTATTTGGGATTAGATGATAGATGTATATGATTAATGTGAGTGTTGGTGAGAAAAAAGGTGCAGATGGATTTGGTTTTATGGTTTGGAATTTCTTGAAGTTTGATTCTTAATCTGTACTATCTGTAGATCAATGTGAATACTCGAGTTATAATATCCTTCTGAAAAATTTAATAATGAGAACACTATCGCCATTCAATCATGTAAAATGGATCTGACAACGACTGTCCAGTGAGGAAAAAAACTCCTTTGTGGAAAGATCATAGCTTTTAGATGTTCTAATATTCATGCTTGGGGTTCTCTAAAACCACACAGGAGTTTGAGATTACTATTTTCCTTTGTTTTTTCTTTCAACAATAAGATGTGCTTCAGTGAGCTTCCTCTTTTTCGAATAAATAAGATGTGCTTCTATTGTCTTTGCATAGGTTTGGTGCCAAGGACGTGTTTATCCATAAACAGCTATTGTTGCCGCTTCCTGGATGCACTGCCTAAAGGTATAAAACATTAAGCTTTTAAATGATTCTAATTCTCATTGCCCTGTACCATCTTAGATTGGATGGTTGGGAGTACTACCCATCATACTCTGTGTCCCTTCTGTTACTTGGTGTATATATATTCTTAGGTTAAATTGGTGCCACATCTGTTGTTGCAGTGTGAGCATGTAAGTTATATAGAAAGTTGTATCTCACATTTCTTACATGTTTGTCAGTATTCAATATTCTGATGCTAATGTTCATATAAACTTTATAAAATATGTGCTACTTGTGTTAGGTTATAAAAAATATACTACTTTAGTTGGCAATGGCTCCTGCTTGCATCCCGTTTGGTCGGTTTCCAAATATTGTATTTCTTTTCTTTGCGTTTGATGGCACAGGTGAAGCCGACTTTGTGTTATTTGATAATGTTGCGGCCGGGGCATAGGCAGGCCATTGATCAGCATGATGTGTCATAGGTATCTAGGTTATGCCACGGTCAAAGAAATAGTCAATGTTGCTAGACTCCGCCAGAGATTAGTCGTCTCGTTGGGCAGAAGCGTGAACGGATCCACCGTCCCTATAGCCCGGGCAGTCGTCCAGTCTTGTCGACGCGCGCTGCCTTGTATTTCTTGACTTTCTGTAGCGATTTTTCTAAAAAAAATATGACTTATACGTGTTTGCCCAGGCTTCCGGAATATTCTGGGTCCGCCACTAGGCAGAAGAACAAGCTTCTGGTAAAGTGTAAGCTAGGTTAGCCGGATTGAAGAAACTTACAAGCCTGAGCTACCACCCTTAGTTTTTGGTGCTGCTTATGGATCTGGTGGGTGTCACCATCGGCCAGTGGTTCAGCCATATAGCTCCCGGTCCTAGGTCCAACTATACCTCCTTGCACAAGACAAATTGTGCCTTGTATGAGAAATTAGTATTTATTGGGTGCTTACACGTGTTTTTTTTACCTTTGTAGATGCTAATATTTTTTTACACAAGTTCCTGCTTCTCCTGCAGCCAGGCTCAAATATGTACGATTTTAGACTAGGATATTTTGATGTTGCTTGCCTTGACTAAAATATCTGTTTGGGCCTTTGTTAAGAATGCTAAAACTCTGCACAGTTCTAGGTAATTTGCTATTTAAGGACAGAGGCTGGATGCAGCTAAAAATAGCTGTTTCTGGCATCAGGCCTTTCTGTTTGTTATAGAGATGAGTTTGTTTTAGGACAGCTTTAGCGTGCATCGGATTAGCTGGTATTCAGCAAAAGCTTGAGATTTACTTCTTCCGTCTCTCTTGCGTTCTTGCGGCTGAAAAAGAGCTGTCTGTTTGTTATACAGCTTGAATGGTCTATACTATTGCATTTTATTATTTGTTCTAGGGGCTTGTTTGTTTTTCTTGAGACCCTGTCATTTAATTCTATGTTTGTAAGGGGCTTGATGCAGCTTGTGACGCCTGCTTTGGCTGGAGCGTGGTCTGTTCCATTCAAGGGTTTCGGTTCAAAAGAAAAAAAACCATGGACGACCGCGCGGTCTATTCCAATTGAGTCATGCCGCCTGCGGGGCCCCCTGTTTGTTGGTCCCAAGTGGCATGAGGACCCACCTAGTTGTGTCCGTGTAACTGATTTTTGGGGTAACAGAAGTTTCCTCCTTTTCTGGCGCTGATGGGTGTTGCGAGGGCGTCAGCCGCATTGTCTCGTTCGATCTTGGAACTCCGGTTGTTACTTCTGACATTAAGCTATAGGGTCACTGAGGGGTGGGCTCGTGAGGCCCGTGGGACCGACGGGTGAAGACAGCGGGGCTGCTTTTAGTTGCGTCGCCCCGGGCATCCATACGAGACACGAGGAAATATCTACGCCTCCGATTGGTCGGTGCTCGTTAGCCCCCCTTTGCCTCTCTGACTCAGTGGCCCGTTGCTCTTGTGGGGACTAGTTGTCGGTCGCGATAGGCTCGGTATACGTTATCGGTTTAAGCTCCGAGGAGTAGAGGACGTTGGTTGACGCCATGGGCGACGTCACGGGTGTGGGCGTGCAGGGCCCCTTCGTGGACTTTCGTGGACGGCGGTGTGGGCGACGTCACGGTTGTGGCCGTGCAGGTACCGTTCGTAGACTTTCGTGTGCGGCATGGGCAGACTACACTTTTCTTTGCCTTCTCTGTCTTATTCGGTCGTTCCTTTCCGGTTGTTACGCTGTGGGTGGCCCCTAAGGTTCGCTGGCCCCGTTTGTCAGTGGTCTGTTGGTTTGGTTCGCGTGTCCCGACGTGTTGCGCCGCGGCGCCGTACGTTCGATTGGAGGAAGGGTGGGGCGGGCCTCTCTCACCGGCTCATGCCCAAGCGAGCCTCGCTGCCTGTGGCCCCGTTCGCCCGCTTCCTGGCACGTGGTGGTGTGTTGTTGGTGGGTCGCCTGTTGATCTGGTTTGCACGTCCCGGCGTATTGCGTCGCGTCGCCCTACGTTCGATTGGAGGAAGGGTAGGGCGGCCTTCTCTCACCGGATCACGCCGAGGCCAGTCTCGTTGCCTGTGGCCCCATTCGCTCGCTACCTAGCACATGGCGGCGTGTCATTGGTGAGTCGTATTTTGGTAGTTATAATTGTTCCACTGTTTGGGGGGGTCGCTCTACTCTTTCTTAGCAGCCGGTTGCCGATGTGTATCCGCTTATTCCCCGGTCCCTTTGTTGTTGCTTCTGAAACCACCTTCGTTCCGTTTCGAACTGTTTCTGCCTCCTTCGGTCTGGCCGATGCGATGGGTTTCCCCGTGGCTGGCCCTTCTGATTGAGGTGGGATCTATCACGACTCTCGTCTTTCTATGGTTTCTGGTTGGTTTGATCTTCTGGTCTCGGATGCTTTTGTAATATTTTTCTGATGAGTTTCGTCCGCAGGTTGCCCACCTTCCTCGTTGTTGCGTGTCGCTGTCTCTACGCATCGTTTGGTGAGTGTGCCTTCCATGTCCTGCTCTGCTGTTGTTCGTTTAGTTTATTCTATTTAAGATGCTGCTGACTTGTGTTCTTTTTTGTAGATTGTTTTGTAAGGGTCTTTCTTCTGCTCTCCACGGGTTCCTCTAGCTGTGGTGCATTTGCTTAGGGGTACGACTCTGTTAGCCCTTTTGTGTGGTCTCGCGCGTTTAAATCTCCTTGTCTGTTTGTCAGAATTTTGTTGGGCCTTGTCGGACTGTTTAGGTCCATGTGCGTGTTTTTATGATTTTCCGTGTGCATTGGAGTTGCCATGCGTTCGTCCTGCCACTGGTGAGTTCTTCTAGCACTAGGACCGTGCCGGGGCGTTTAGAGGCCACGTGCAGAGTCTTGTATTTAACTATGTGCTAGGAAATCAAAGTATAAAAAAGATACACCTATTGTGCATGTTCATAAATATGGTGTTAATTTCATTCTCTGGCCTGGAAATTTAGGTCCCGCCAGGATTTGGTGATTTTGACTCCTATTTCAAACCAAAATATACAATGCCGGAAATCAGCTTGTTGAATCTTGCCTTTACCAAAACGATTGATGTTTCTTATATTAAAATAAACAAACCTCTTGTGATTATATACAGACCAACAAATATATATATTGTCTGAATTTAAAAAAAAAATAGAAGAAGGATGGATAGAAAGAAAAGCTTGTTATAGGTTTAAAATAAAGCATCCACGAGTCATATTTGCTATAATAAAAAAGTGTTTTTATATTAAAATATTAGGAGAGGGGGGAATGTTGCGATTGGGACATGAGAGAAATTATTTGTATTTGAGAGTATTAAATAGAGGTGAAAATAAATAGCAATTGGGGGGTTTGCAAAGAAACACACGTGCACACATATAACTTGTTCAGCTAAAACAAATACAAAAGACAAAGAGAATGTTTATTTATACTTAAATGAAGACGAGAGGGGACAAGAATGATAGTAAGGGAGAATGTTCGCGTAATAAAATTTGGGCATTTTTCAAGATTTAGATAAATAGGACTCGAACAAAAATAGACACAGAGGATGTTTATTTACACTTAAATGAAGACGAGAGGGGACAAGAATGATAGAAACCACATAAATAGAACTTGAACACAAATAGAGATGGGGCATTAAACACAAAAAAACATTTTAGTTTGAATTAATGGATCCTTCCGTAAAAAGAAGAATGTCTTGGTTTGGAAAACAAAATATGAGATAGAGGAAAAGAGATCACAACACCATATAATGATATCACAATAAGATGTAACAAGGTGGTACTTGACACAAATGCAATGCAAAGGCAAATGAAACTAAGGATGATCCATGCAATGTGGTATGTTTTTTAATGCCCGGTAGTCTCAATAGCTGTCTTTTAGGTACACCGGTCAATTGGTATGGTAGACATATCACTTGTTATGGCAGGCGAGAGTTCTGTTGTTTTGTCTTATGTTTGCCTATTGCTTACTTCCTCGTGTTTGCCTTGTCTTTGCAGAACTAGGGTGGAGTATGCAAGTTTAGCTGGTTGTTTAGGTACTCGTGTAACTCCTTTTGCTTTTCCTATTTGTTATTTTTGCAGGGCGAAAACTAGCAGTCGCAGTTTTGTTGATCTGCCCTTCTCTGCTTACGTTTCCTTTTTGCTGCCAGGTCTTTCTGTCTCAGGAGCTGACAGTGTTCATCCGTAACGGTGCTGCGCTCTGTGTTGCTGCTGGGGTATGCGTTTCTTCCTCCTCGTTCTTGCATCCTGTACAGTGGGCATCTTATATTCTTTCAGCGCGCTTGCGGTTGCCTTTTCCTTTGGTCTTGTTCGATTTGTCAGGATGTGGTTCTTATTGTGCCTGTCGCTGTGTATAGATAGGTTGCCAGTTCATGCCCTGTTTCTATAGGCTCATGGTATATATGTGTTTACATAGTTGCTTCTCCGGTTCCTTTGTGGAAAGTATATTTGATCAGGATTAGTTTTTTAGAAGTTTTCAGATGTATCTGGGAGTAATTGTGTTTGTTGTTTATAGGCATCTGCCTCCTATGATGTGCATATGTTCTTTTTCCAACGCACTGTTTGCTTGGCCCTCGCTCCCGTTTGCGTTACAGGTGTTTTTGGTCTCACGATGTGCGTGCTCGTGGTTGTGAGTTGTGCGTTACCTTAGTTCTGCATATAACCATGGTTCGGCCTTCTGCTGTACGCCATGGGCTGGCCTCTACCCGTTGCCCTCGTGCTCCTCTCCGCAGTCTGCCTTTGGTGCCGGTTGATTGTTGGTTTCGTGTCTGCGGGGCTGCCCAAGAGAAAATGTGAGAGCTTGTCCTGTTCTTTTATTACTTGAACAATATTTCTGCAAGTAAACCTATATATTTTTATATATTCTGAAAGGTATGGTTAAATATGATTTTTGAGAGTTGGAATCAACTCAAAAGCTATTATGGTTTAAATTTGAAAAATGTTTAAATGCAGAAAAACTTCTGCCTTGTTATTTTTACTAGGGGTGATCTAGAGATCCAAATGACTTGAATCCAATGGGCTTGGATTCAGCATTCACAGACCTTTCCAACAAAATTGGTTTCATTCAAATTGGTGCACTGAATCGATCTGGGTTGATTTTTGAAGTTGAGTACAAAAGTGTGTTTGAATTGAAATAGAAAAAGATTTAATTTGAATAACTGGGCTGCGCGGAAAATTTTAACGGGCCGGCCTGCTAAGCGCAGTGCTTCCACGGGCTGCTTAAGTGGGTGTCCCCACTCGTCAGTGACACGGGGCTGGGCGAAGCGGTATGGGGCAACATGGGTCGTTCGATCTAGTTCTAATCTAACGGCTGGGAGTCATCGTCGACGCGAGATAACTCCGGCGAGAACAAAACCTAGCGCGGCCAGTGAGGGTCGCTGGGGGCTCACCGGGGTACTGGCGAGGGTCGGCGAGGCGGGCGAACGACGAAGTCGACGACGACGAACTCAGGGGTGGTCGCGGCAGCTCCTGGGGTGGCTCCAATCGCTGGCTCCTTTCTTCTCCGGCAGCGGCAGGCTCCAGTGAAATTCCGGCGAGGTGGTGCTCGCCTTGCTCTGAGAATGGTGTGGCACAATCAGTGAGGAGAGGGGAGTGAGATGGTGTGAAGAATTCGTGCGGGGGTGGCCTCTATTTATAGTCGAGCGAGGGGACCGTCAGGGCGCACGGTGAGCTCGTCGGGGGCGACGTTACAGGCGGCTAATGGCATGGGCAAGGGTAGGGGACGGTGCTGTGTCTCCTGGCGATGCTCAACGACATGGTCGCGAGGCATGGGGCGGTGTGGTTTGGTCTGGAACGGCCGGTGCTCTGCGTGGCAGAGGCGGCGTCTTTGATGGCGGGCGGTGGCTGTGTGGCACGGGGCGGCAAATGGGGATGTCTGGCGGTCTCCTGGGTTGATGGCGATCATGTATGCACGCGGCGAGGGCGGCGCGCGGTCTGTGGACGCTGGTCGAGGGTGGCGCTCTGGCGCACGCTCGGCATGGTCTGGGCGCGGCTTGTGCGCGTGGTCCAGGGCTTGGCAACGCTTGCGGCTGGGACAGTGAGTGGCGGTGGACGGTGGGCTGCCTCCTAGACAAGGTTGGCACGGCTAGTTCTTCCTCTAGCTTGCTGTCCACAATAGGGTGACATTGGGGTGCTCGGCTGTTCACCATTAATGGCAATGGCAAGCTCACAGGGGTGCTAGTGTTGGGCTAATCTTTCTAGATGATCTACTGAGTTGTGTGTGAGCTAACTAGGGAACAAGTTAGGCAAGAATCACTGCACACTATAGTGTTTGATGTTTTGTTTGATTTGTGTCTGTAACCTGTTTGATGAAATGGCCGCATGAAATCAGGTTTTGAATTTTGAAATGATTTTTGGTGGGTTTGCTAGATTGGTGCTGGTGAGTCTGCAAATGCTTGGGTTTTGAAAGTTGAGCTTGTTTGAGTGGGTTTTGAAAAAGTGGGATCTTCCCATATGAAGAAGATTCAATTTTGAATTGTCATTTAAACTATGCATTTGAAAGTTTCTGGATGATCACAAAGTGGGCCTTGATACTTTGTTATGAGTACATTCAAGGGGTGCAAAGATCCAGAAAAGTTTCTGTTAGATTCTGAAAGTTTGAGACAGCCAAAGTAGGCATGAGAGTTAAATTGGCCAAAATGACCATTCACTTAATATATTTGTTTTGATTTACTTGTCTTTAAGGAAAGTGTGGGAAATGTTTTAGATGATGTTCATTTCACCTAAGAAACATTTTACAAGCAATGGATCACACAAACAAGGTGGTTTTTAAAGAAATTCAAAATCCATGCATACACATATACATGCATTCATGAGTTTATTTAGAAAAGTTTTTGTTAACCCTAATCTTGATGATTAGTGTTTGATGATCTAAGTTTGGTATTTTTGGGATGTTACAAACCTTCCCCCCTTAAACAAAATATCGTCCCGAGATTTGAAAAAGGACGAAAAGATTACCTAGGATTTGAAGAGATCGGGAAACTCCGTCCTGATGTGATCTTCGCGTTCCCAGGTAGCTTCCTCTTCTGTGTGGTTGCTCCACTGAATCTCGAGAAACTTGATGCTTCGTGTTCGGGTAGTTCGATAAGCTTCTTCCAAAATGCGGATGGGCACTTCGGGATAGGTCTGGTCATCGTTGATCTCTATGGTCCGGTGATCGATATTCTTGAACACTTCGGTCTTCTCGGGGACTTCGAGACACTTGCGAAGTAATGAGATATGGAACACATTGTGCACAGCTGACATCTCTTCAGGTAATTCCAGTTGATACGATACTTCTCCTCGACGGTTCAAAATTTTGAAAGGTCCGATATATCTGGGGGCTAACTTTCCTTTGAGTTGGAAACACTGCATTCCCTTCAATGGCGACACTTTCAGATAAACAAAATCTCCGATGTTGAAGGCGAGGTCTCGACCTCTCTTGTCGGCATAACTCTTCTGTCGGTATTGGGCGGTCTTGAGGTGCTCACGAATCTTGTGAACCTTCTCTTCTGCTTCTCGTAGGATGTCGGGTCCGAAGATCTGACTCTCTCCTACTTCCGACCAGTTCAAAGGGGTGCGACACTTTCTTCCGTACATGAATTCAAATGGGGCCATTTGCAAACTGGCTTGGTAACTATTGTTGTAAGAAAATTCTGCAAACGGCAGACAGTCTTCCCACTTGGATCCATATTGTAGCACACATGCTCTAAGCATATCTTCGAGTATTTGGTTTACTCGCTCCGTTTGTCCATCGGTCTGAGGGTGATATGCGGTACTGAAATCTAGGCGGGTTCCTAAACCTTCTTGGACTTTCTTCCAGAATCTCGAGGTAAACTGAGTTCCTCGATCCGATACTATGTTCTTGGGGACTCCGTGCAAACTAGCGATGTACAACTCCGCTAGCTTCGAACTCTGATAGGTGGTTTTGACGGGCAAGAAATGGGCGACTTTAGACAATCTGTCCACTATGACCCAGATATAGTCATTTCCCCTACTAGAAGTAGGTAGTCCAGTGATAAAGTCCATTCCTACATAATCCCATTTCCATTCCGGAATTTGCAAAGGTTGCAACAATCCAGCGGGTCTTTGATGTCCTGCCTTGACTCGCTGACATATATCACACTTGGCGATATAGCTTCCGATTTCTCTCTTCATCTTATGCCACAAAAAATGCTCTTTCAAATCTTGATACATCTTCGTTCCTCCGGGATGGATATAATAAAGAGTATCATGAGCCTCCTTCAAGATAACTTCTTTCAACTCCGAATCTGCTGGTACACAAAGGCGTCCTTTGTACCACAGAACTCCTTCTTCGTCCTTGGTGAATCCGGGTACTTTGCCCGTACCGATACGACGCTTGATTCCGTCGATACTAGCATTTCCCTTCTGCGCCTCTTTAATCTGACTGATCAAAGTGGGCTGAAGTTCTATGCTAGCCAAAAATCCTTCACTTACTAATTCTATTCGAAAATCTTCCATCTCCTTGTGCAGACTTGGTTGCTCCTTCAAAATCATGGAGTTCAAGCGGCACGGCAATCTGCTAAGGGCATCGGCTACCATATTGGCTTTACCAGGGTGATAGTGAATGTCCAGGTCGTAATCCTTGATTAGCTCAATCCATCTTCTCTGCCTCATATTCAACTCTTTCTGAGTGAATATATACTTTAGGCTCTTGTGATCCGAGTAAATCTCACAACGATTTCCCATCAGGTAATGTCTCCATGTCTTTAGGGCTAGAACTACGGCTGCGAGTTCGAGGTCATGGGTTGGATAGTTTTGCTCGTGTTGCTTCAATTGTCGAGAGAGATAAGATATAACTTTGCCTTCTTGCATTAGCACACATCCGAGACCAATCTTGGATGCGTCACAATACACATCGAAGGGCTTCGTGATATCCGGCATGATTAAGATTGGGGATGATATCAATCTCCTCTTGAGTTCTTGAAAACTCGCTTCACACTTGTCTGTCCATTCAAACTTCTTGTCCTTCTTCAGCAATTGGGTCATGGGTCGGGCGATACTCGAGAATCCTTCTACGAATTTGCGGTAATATCCCGCCAATCCGAGAAAAGCACGAACTTGGGTTTGAGTGGTTGGGGCTTGCCAATCTTCTACATCTTTTACTTTGGCAGGGTCAACGGCAATTCCTCCGGCTGATACAATGTGACCGAGGAATCCTACCTCCTGTAACCAGAATTCACATTTGCTAAACTTTGCATACAACTGATGCTCTCTAAGGGTTCCAAGAATGGTCCTTAGGTGTAGCAAATGTTCTTCTTATGATTTGGAATAAATCAGAATGTCATCGATGAAAACAACGACAAACTTATCCAGGAAGTCCATAAAAATCTTATTCATGAGATTCATGAAATAAGCGGGGGCATTGGTTAATCCAAAAGACATGACTGTATACTCGTACAATCCATATCTGGTGGTAAAGGCAGTCTTTGGAATATCCTCTGCACGAATCTTGAGTTGATGATAGCCAGTTCTAAGATCAATCTTAGAAAACACATGGGCATCGGTCAACTGATCAAACAAATCTTCTATCTTGGGCAAGGGGTACTTGTTCTTGATGGGGACATCATTCAAATTTCGATAATCCATACATAAACGGTTACCTCCATCTTTCTTGTCTACAAACAAGACAGGTGATCTCCATGGTGACACACTTGGTTGAATTAGTCCAATTTCTAGCATGGAATCCAGTTGCTTCTTCAGTTCTTCTAACTCCGATGGGTTCATACTATAGGGTCTCTGGACTATGGGTCCTGTTCCGGGGATTAGTTCAATGATAAACTCGATATCCCGATCTGGGGGCATACCGGGCAAAACATCTGGAAATACATCGGGGTATTCACAGACTATCCGGACTTGGTCAATGGTAGGTTGGGCTAGACTCTTGTTACACTTGAATTGGCGAGGTAAGGTTTCAGATATATGTTCGACTGTTATTCCAGTGGTACTAGTCATGGTGATGGCTTTCTTAGCACAGTCAATCAATCCCTTATGTTTGGACATCCAATCCATTCCTAGTACTACTTCCAAATCTTTAGTTCCGAGTACTATTAGATTAGCATAAAAATCTATGCCATGGATTAGGATAGGGACGGCTTTGCAAATTTGCCTAGCCTTGGTGGTTGATCCGGGGATTTGCACAATCATCACATGCTTCAGTTTGGTTGGTTGAATTTTACTAGTGCATGCAAATTCTTCGGTGACAAATGAATGCGATGCACCAGAGTCAAACAACACTCTTGCAAGTACTGAATTAACAAAAAACATACCCAGCACGACGTCTGGCGCTTCCTGAGCTTCTTTAGCATGCATGAGAAAAAGACGGCCATTGCGGTTGAGTGAATTTCCTGGGGCAAATCTCCGTCCTGGCTGAACACGACGCTGTTGCTGAGCTGGGGGATTGGTATTAGGGGTTGTAGGCACTCATTGGAATAGTGGCCTTTATTTCCACAGTCATAACAGGTCACTTGTGACTTGTCCTTGGCTGCGACAGGCACAACATTGCTTCCAGTCCTCGGGGCAGTGTTGGGGTTGGCGGTAGCATTGTTGGTGTTGAACTTGGGTGGGGCACGGGTGAAATTGCTAGAGTTGCCGGGGTTGTTGTGATTTCCTCCGGTTCTAGGGTTTCCACGGTTGGGATAGGTTGGACGGGTCATAGGGGGTTTGTTGGTTCTTGGGGAAAATCCTGGAGATGGGTTGGGGCGATACTTTGGGGTCTGATGGGTTCCTGGTTGATGCATCATACGACGCTTGCGGTTCTCATTGGCTTGGTTGATCTTTCCTTCCATCTGGATGGCTGAATCGACAAGGGCTTCAATATCAGCAAAGGGGATATTGACTAACACCGTCTGCATCTCATCATGCAGACCATTTAGGAATCTTTCTTTCTTCTTGGCTTCGGTGTCTATCTCGTCCGGGGCATACCTAGCTAATGACAAAAATTTGTCACGGTATTCCACTACAGTCATCCTTCCTTGCTTCAGCTCTCTGAACTCGTCTCTCATTCTCTTGATCAAACCTGGTGGCACATGGGTTCTGCTAAACTTGACCTTGAATTCCTCCCAGGTCATCATCTGGCCTCCGGTCATGGCACGAACACTGTTCCACCATGCCCTGGCATCTCCGGCTAGATAGTGGGTGGCAAACAGGACTTTCTCGTTGGCTTCGACTCCTGCTACTTCAAAGTTATTTTCCATGGTTTGCAGCCAATCTTCGGCGTCTAAGGGTTCTTCTGACTTGGTGAAAACAGGTGGGTTGGTATTCTGAAAATTCTTGAGCTTAGATCCATGGTTGTCCTGATTTCCATGGCCTTGGTTGTTGTGGGCTAGCTGGGCTATCTGTTGCAGAGTGGCTAGGTTGGCTTGACGTTCCGCTCTTTCAGCTTCATGGTCAGAGGTCAACATTTGCAGAATCTGCAACATCGGATCCGGGGCTGAACCACTTCCTCCACGTGGCATCTGAAGATTTAGATAAATCATGAGAAAAGAGGGAAATTTTCTAAGGTTTGGGGTCTTTGAAAAGTTTTAAAGGTTTGACTCAGATTTTTCTAGCAACTTGCTTTTTCATTCATTCATTCATAGCATACAGTACAACACACACCACAACAAGGAAAACAGATGGTTTTAAGAACCATTCTGGAATCTACGATACAGGGGGACCGAATACTACTCACTACGCTAGTGATCAAGTGCTACTACTCCTCGGAGTCTGTGGCTTCATCATCTTCATCATCATCGATGAAGGCGAAATCATCTTCATCGGTGAAGAAGTCCATGGCCTGATCCTCCAGAAAATCATCGTCATCACTGAGATAAGAGTAAGGGTCTCCACGAAGATCCTCTCCGGCATTCTCCCTTTTCTCCAACTGCATGTCTCTCTCATGGATGGTCTCCTCCAGAGATGAGATGCGGTGGCGAAGACGGGAAATAATGCGCTCCTTCTTGTCGAGCTGATGGCGACGAGATTTGCGATCCTTTGCTAGCATGGCTATGGTCTGATCCTTCGTCTTGATGATGGCAGACTTGTGGTTGCAATAGTCACGGCAGTTGTCCAACTCCTGCTGACGATCATACATCATGAAACTAAGGTGGTCCAATTGAGTCTTCAGCTCAGGGTGGTATGGGGCTTCCAGTGGTTGTCCATTTGCATCACGCCTTGGGAAAAACTCAAAGCGAGTACCCTTGATCTGATTGATGCTCTGCCCACACAGACGGGAGAGAGATTCCTGCATTGCTCTGGCAAGTCCATCGAGCCAGTTGTTCTCTCTTAAGGTAAACTGAATTCCCTCCGCAGTGGGAAGTTCAATCTTTCCTCGGAGACTTGCAACAATTCACCACTGCAGATCTTCTCCTCCTTGATCATTGAGCTGAGCTCCGAAGAACTCGGGGTGTGGACGCTCCAGAAGTTCCGAAAGCTGATCCAGATCCCTCTCAAAGATAAGGTCTCCTCCATTCCCCAACTAATAAAACTTGTTGTACTTCACGTCCATCTATAAAAATAGAGGATGAGTAGATTAGCAGAGTGATCAAGTGTGTCAAAATTTTATGTATTTTGCAAGAGTTTTTGAGGAACATGAATTTTTATGAAAGAATCAAAGAGATAAGAATGAGAATAGGTTTTTGTAAATATTTGTTTTTCTTTGGTTTTGAAACTAAGTTTTTGGTTCAACGTCCAGTCTAACTAGGGTCTCCTATGGTTAGGATGGCTCTGATACCAACTTGCCAACACCAGGATTTTTCAATCCTAGATGCCTGTTATGCCATACATCGCAATCCCAGGATTACCATTTTTGCGAGACATAACAGAATTGGATACCATAGTACATCATCCGTTACAACGATACATAAGTTCTTACACAAATAGGGATCTCATGATCCAGTTCTTAATACAATTTCAAGCAGCGGAATACGTAGTAATAACGGTAGCGTAGGCGAAGCTCCATCTTCAGGGTCACAGGCAATGCTGACGATGGGAGATGATCCTAGTTGTCATAACCTTCCTGGGGTCCATCTTCCAGGTACTCCTCTTCATAGTCTGGCCATGGGAATAGCCAGGGACAAAGCCATGAGTACTCCTTAAGTACTCGCAAACTAGTACTAATAGGTAAGGGTTTTTTGGATAATAGGACACTAGGCTCTAGGGTTGTTTTGCAAAAAGCCAGGTTTATCTCTACTAAGTTCCAAAGCTAGTCACAATTTTATAACTCCTAAGTGGGATCTTGTAATTCAGGTCACAACTCTGTTGTGGTCAAGTCAAAGTCTCAATTCATTTCACAAGTCATTTTGAAAAGTCTGACAGGGGAACAGTATGGCCACTCCAACTGTCCATAACCGCGGACGCGGCTATTCGAATAGTTTGACACTCTGCAGAGATTGTACACTTTCACCACAACATTCGATACATTCGTCAGGAACAAATCCTGAATTCACCATACTCAGTATGCGGATAATCAATCCTAACCTTTGGATTACACGCCCTAGTATAAGCACCTCTCCTAAGAGTATGGCCTCCCAACCATGACCAACTGTCATCTTGGGTACTGCACAGGTGGACAATCTTCACAAGGTAGCCTCAGCTTAGACCTTGGCCGTGAGGGAACTAATACTAAGGTACATAAGTTTCCAGTCAAGCCCTACCCAATCTTCGGGTATTGTGGTTGTACGATAAAATTGGAATGGTATCGCATCCAGACAACCATCAGTTTTATAAAGGGGCTAAGGCTCATGCCTCAACATTTTCATCACCAAAATCATCAGGTGTTTGGAAACACATGTCCAAAACATTTCAATAGAATGATCCATCATTCCAAGGTTTTCATAACCATTTTTACACCAAGTAATCCCATCTAAAGTTGATCAAGTTTTATGCTTAGCACTAGCATCTACAGGTGGGGTAGTACTAAGGAGGGGTGGTAACTAGTGGGGTTTTAACTAAGTTCAATCTCATGTCTTAGACTGAGATCAAGGTTTCTATGTTAGGCCAAACTTTATGCTCTTTATGCAACCTTCAGCACAACTGTCTAGTATCTACCAAACTCTTAGGTAGACTCTAAGTAAGCTTTGATAAAGAAATAAAGTAAGAAGCTTGCACATAAAACTAGGATTTGGTTTATCAAGGGGGTATGATCACATATGCTTAAGGCATATAGTAGTCATATCACAAGTATGGGTTTGTGGCATCAGTAGGGTATGTTGCAAGGGTTAGCTTGCATTAATATCAATATAAGATTGCATAGTTACTAGCTTGCTCAATCAACTAGTAGTATTAGGCTTGCCTTGTGCAGAGCAGTGGTTGAAGTTCTCCTCGGCTTCCTCTTCGTAGTATCCTCCTTCCTCCTCGTATCCTTGGTCGGTACTAGCGTCTATGAATAAATATGAGGTACACAATCACCAAACAATACTTAACTACTTGCAATCATCACACATAAGGGTCCTATAGATGATCTAGCATCATCTCTAACATTACAAGGTTAAGGCTTGGTTTAAATCTTTTTATTTTTAGAAAAGTAATTTCTACTCATTGAAAAACTACTTAATATTTAATATTCTCCAAACTAAACATGGGATCATGTTGACACATGTCATCACCACATATTGTAGTCCATGGGAATGTGATTTAAAGTGGTGTCACAATTTAATAAGGTTTTACCCTTTTATTTTAATTAATTAAAGTGGCTAGAAATGCTTATGTAGTATTCTTTTATTACTTCAACAATATTTCTGCAAGTAAACCTATATATTTTTATATATTCTGAAAGGTATGGTTAAATGTGATTTTTGAGAGTTGGAATCAACTCAAAAGCTATTATGGTTTAAATTTGAAAAATGTTTGAATGCAGAAAAGCTTCTGCCTTGTTATTTTTACCAAGGGTGATCTAGAGATCCAAATGACTTGAATCCAACGGGCTTGGATTCAGCATTCACAGACCTTTCCAACAAAATTGGTTTCATTCAAATTGGTGCACTGAATCGATCTGGGTTGATTTTTGAAGTTGAGTACAGAAGTGTGTTTGAATTGAAATAGAAAAAGATTTAATTTGAATAACTGGGCTGCGCGGGAAATTTTAACGGGCCGGCCTGCTAAGCGCAGTGCTCCCGCGGGCTGCTTAAGTGGGTGTCCCCACTCGTCAGTGACACGGGACTGGGCGAAGCGGTATGGGGCAACATGGGTCGTTCGATCTAGTTCTAATCTAACGGCTGGGAGTCATCGTCGACGCGAGATAACTCCGGCGAGAACGAAACCTAGCGCGGCCAGTGAGGGTCGCTGGGGGCTCACCGGGGTACTGGCAAGGGTCGGCGAGGCGGGCGAACGACGAAGTCGACGACGGTGAACTCAGAGGTGGTCGCGGCAGCTCCTGGGGCGGCTCCAATCGCTGGCTCCTTTATTCTCCAGCAGCGGCAGGCTCCAGTGAAATTCCGGCGAGGTGGTGCTCGCCTTGCTCTGAGAATGGTGTGGCACGATCAGTGAGGAGAGGGGAGTGAGATGGTGTGAAGAATTCGTGCGGGGGTGGCCTCTATTTATAGTCGAGCGAGGGGACCGTCGGGGCGCACGGTGAGCTCGTCGGGAGCGACATTACAGGCGGCTAATGGCATGGGCAATGGTAGGGGACGGTGCTGTGTCTCCTGGCGATGCTCAACAACATGGTCGCGAGGCATGGGGCGGTGTGGTTTGGTCTGGAACGGCCGGTGCTCTGCGTGGCAGAGGCGGCGTCTTTGACGGCGGGCGGTGGCTGTGCGGCACGGGGCGGCAAATGGGGATGTCTGGCGGTCTCCTGGGTTGATGGCGATCATGTATGCACGCGGCGAGGGCGGCGCGCGGTCTGTGGATGCTGGTCGAGGGTGGCGCTCTGGCACACGCTCGGCATGGTCTGGGCGCGGCTTGTGCGCGTGGTCCAGGGCTTGGCAACGCTTGCGGCTGGGACAGTGAGTGGCGGTGGACGGTGGGCTGCCTCCTAGACAAGGTTGGCATGACTAGTTCTTCCTCTAGCTTGTTGTCCACAATAGGGTGACATTGGGGTGCTCGGCTGTTCACCATTAATGGCAATGGCAAGCTCACAGGGGTGCTAGTGTTGGGCTAATTTTTCTAGATGATCTACTGAGTTGTGTGTGAGCTAACTAGGGAACAAGTTAGGCAAGAATCACTGCACACTATAGTGTTTGATGTTTTGTTTGATTTGTGTCTGCAACCTGTTTGATGAAATGGCCGCATGAAATCAGGTTTTGAATTTTGAAATGATTTTTGGTGGGTTTGCTAGATTGGTGCTGGTGAGTCTGCAGATGCTTGGGTTTTAAAAGTTGAGCTTGTTTGAGTGGGTTTTAAAAAAGTGGGATCTTCCCATATGAAGAAGATTCAATTTTGAATTGTCATTTAAACTATGCATTTGAAAGTTTCTGGATGATCACAAAGTGGGCCTTGATACTTTGTTATGAGTACATTCAAGGGGTGCAAAGATTCAGAAAAGTTTCTGTTAGGTTCTGAAAGTTTGAGACAGCCAAAGTAGGCATGAGAGTTAAATTGGCCAAAATGACCATTCACTTAATATATTTGTTTTGATTTACTTGTCTTTAAGGAAAGTGTGGGAAATGTTTTAGATGATGTTCATTTCACCTATGAAACATTTTACAAGCAATGGATCACACAAACAAGGTGGTTTTTAAAGAAATTCAAAATCCATGCATACACATATACATGCATTCATGAGTTTATTTAGAAAAGTTTTTGTTAACCCTAATCTTGATGATTAGTGTTTGATGATCTAAGTTTGGTATTTTTGGGATGTTACAATAACGGTCCTTCGCGTAGCAAACAATTCATTGAAAGAATTCGGCAGTATAACTGTTTGTTTGCTTTCACTTCCATGGGAGCCACCATAGATCGTTCTGTCAATGATGGTAGAGGTCCAAATATTTTCAAAATTTCATACGATGTTTGCCACCGAGTTGGTTCTCTTCTGCCTCAAAATGGAAATACTCCTAAGTATGCAGAGTTATATATATATATATATATATATATATATATATATATCACGGAGGGGATGAAGTTGACAATCGAATTCAGGCTTTAAATAAGGATGACAGGATTGAAGGGGGGCTAGATAAAACGATTGTTAAGGGCCTGGAAATCATGCTTGACACACATAGTGCTCTTGTTAAAAAATTCCGTATGGCTAAGGAAGTTCTGGCAAAGGATGAATTTGCGAATGTTTCTATCCGTATAGTGTCTCCTTCTAAAAGTGATGGCCATATGTTTAACCTTCCTTCCACGGATGAGCTTTCCTGCTTAGTGTTTGGTGAGTTGACGCTGGAGGCACCGAGCCGTGATATAATAATACGTGCTAGGGGTGGTTCTTTGCAGTGAATTTCTTCTCTACATAATGCTTACATGTCTCTACAATATCCACTGTTGTTTCCGTATGGTGAGCGGGGATTCCAGTTGGGTGTGAAGTTGATTGGGGTAGATGCTTCTGATGGTAGCAAACGGAAAAACATGACTATGCAGGAATTTTACTGCTTTTGTTCCCATTATAAAGAGGGCCAGTACAATCCTTATCTTTGTAGTGGCCTGCTATCAGATCAGGCAGTGGTAGATTCACGAGCGTGTATAGATGAGTGCAGGCTGCATTTTATTCAGTTATCCAATAATGACCTAAGAGCTGAAAACTTACAAGGCCTTGTAGATGCAGTCGGTGTAGGACGTATGGATGGTAGCACTGTTGGAAAGAAAAACATATTGCCTTCTTCTCACACCGGTGGTCGTCGTTATATGGTTGAGAATTTCCAGGATACGGTAGCTATAGCTCGTGTTCATGCTTGCCCTGATATATTTACCACCTTTACATGTAACCCAAAATGGCCTGAGATAATAGAATCTCTAGAGTCTGAACCTGGGCAGAGGCCAAACAATAGGGCTGATATGACTGTTAGAGTTTACCATATGAATCTTTCTGAGTACTTGCAAGATATTAAGCTTGGGAAAGTGTATGGCCCTGTTGTTGCAGGTACTTCACGCCATCCTTGCCTTGGTTTCACTTTATTGCCTGTTTGTATTTTCTTTGGTGGCACTGTGCTTAGCCGTGCTGTTTGTTCTCAGTGTTGCATACCATAGAATTCCAGAAAAGGGGGCTGCCTCACGCGCATATACTTGTCTGGCAAGACAAAGAGAAGCGTGGCAAGGTAAGCCCTGCTTTAGTTGATTCCTTGATCTCTGCCGAGATTCCTGATCCTGCAGAGGATCCACTTGGGTATGCTCTTGTTGCTGAGTTCATGATGCATGGACCATGTGGAGAGGATAATCCTAGGTGCCCTTGTATGAAAGACGGCGTGTGTTCCAAAAAAATTCCTAAGACATTTCAGGATGAAACATCTATTGATGAATCTGGGTTCCCTATTTACAGGCGTCGTGATAATGGTCGTTTTATCATGAAAAACAAAATCAGGCTGGACAATAGGCATGTGGTACCATATAACACGGCGTTGCTAAAAAAATATCAAGCGCACTTGAATGTGGAGTGGTGTAACAAAACACATGTGATCAAATATCTTTATAAATATGTTACAAACGGACCCGATTTTTCAAAAACTTTGTTTGAAGGGATCAGAGCGGACGCTGGTGATGATGGCGTAGATGAGATAGAGGAGTATAGGATCTGTCGATACATATGTGCCCATGATTCGCTTTGGAGATGTTATGCATATGATGTACACAGCAAGCTGCCTTCTGTGGAAAGACTTGTTGTTCATTTGCTAGATCAGCATATTGTACGCTTTCGTGCCAAAGCCAATCTTCCAGCCCTTGTTAATAATGACCTACTGTGGAAGACCATGTTAACTGAATGGTTTGTTGCTAATGCAAGACATAGGTACGCCAGAACTTTAACATACTGCGATTTCCCCACTCGGTGGTCTTGGGTATCTGCCAAAAGACAATGGGTTAGACGTAAACGCGGTGACAAAATTGGGAGAATATATTATGTTCATCCTTCTACAGGTGAGCTTTATTACCTTAGGATGTTGCTGATGCTTGTAAAAGGTGCAAAGTGTTATGCGGATGTTAGGACCTACGTTGGCGTAGTATATGACACCTTTAAAGATGCATGCACTGCCAGGGGGCTTCTTGGTGATGATAACGAGTGGTACGGTGTTTTTGATGAGGCTTTAGAATGGGGCATGGGAAATCAATTGCGTCAGCTGTTTGTTACCATGATAATTTTTTGCAGCATGGTTAATGAAAATGGTTTTTTTGAAAAATATTGGGTTCATCTGGCCGTGGATATCCAGTATAGAATACGCTGTTCACTTAGAGATCCCACCTACTGTGTCCAGCCCGATGAACTAAAGAACATGTTGCTTGATCAATTAGCTATTGACTTTGCTAGGAATGGTTGTAACATTTTGGATTATGCTTTGCCTTTAAAATCTGTCCACGATAGCGGTGCAAGAGTTAGTTCAATGCTTGGTGATGAGCTTCCTGAGGATTATGATTACCTCATTAAGCTTGCTGAAGAAATGATGCTAAAACTTAATAATGATCAAAAGGAAGCTTTCAAGTCTATTGTAGATCGGGTGAGAGACGATAGACCTGGGCTGTTTTTTGTTTCAGGTCATGGTGGCACCGGGAAAACCTTTCTTTGGAATGCTCTTGTTGCATACCTTAGAGGACACAAGAGGACTGTTTTGATTGTTGCGTCTTCAGGTGTTGCGTTGCTTTTATTGCCTGGTGGTAGGACCGCTCACTCTAGGTTCAAGATACCTATTGATCTTGATGATAATGGGGTCTGTGACATACGGAGGTGTACCATGCTTTCTGCGTTGATTGAATCCGCTGACATGGTTATACCCTACGGGTACCTGAATTCAGCATACCTGGTCTAGCCCAAGGAAGGCCCACAACAGACATATGCTGGCCCATGAAGATTTTCGGGTGGCCAAGGCCCATGACATCTTCGGATCCTTGGAGAGCAAGACTAGCGTAGATAGGAAATTCAAAGGGGTAAAACCCTAGAACTTGTAACCGACTAGGACTATGCCCGGGACCTGCCTAAGTCTATATAAAGGCCAGGAGGGCACGTCCTAGATCTCTCGACTCGTACTTTCGCACACGCACTTCCACGCCAGATCGAATCTGCGCACCTGTAACCTTCGGTTCCGCCGTAATCAAGAGCAGACAAGTAGGAGTAGGATTTTCCCTCCGGGGGCCTGAACCTGGGTAAATCTCGTGTCCCCTGGTTGCTTGTCTGTTAACCGTTCCACGATCTCCAGCATCCCCATCTTCTTCAAAACCCAAGTCCATAACAATGGGCATTGACGAGTCGAAACCTCATCAATTGGCGCCATCTGTGGGAATCGGGGCTGCTGATTGTGCGATCGTGACGGTCCCGACCCAATCGATCTACAACTCTGCAGCGACGGAGAATCACCTCCTCTTCGGCACTTTCGACTTCACCATCCACTCGCCGACCACCATAAAGGATTTCGAGCCCGTAGGCGACGGACTCGAAATTTTGTTCGGGAGCTTCTGCTTCCAGGTGGGACAAACTGGCACCCTCCGCCTTCCTGAGCGGGTGCCCGTGCCATCAATCAGGCCCGCCTCATGGGCTCCACACCCCGTGCTGCGCACATCACCATCGACAGATGAGTTCTACGACAGCAGCAGCTGCAACTCCGATCTGTGCGATCCACCTTCGGATGAAGGGACCTACGGTTCCGGATCTGAAAGCTGCGGTAGCAGCGGACCAAACTACGAGCGCTACCAATGCGCCACAGTCATCCAGGAGCAGCAAACGCCTAACCCGCCGCCCAACACAAACCCCAACCCACAGGACAGAAACGGCGGAAACGGCGGGAACAGAAGAAGCCAGTCCCCCCTACCCGAAGGGGAAAACAACGACCACGTCATCCAACTTAGCAAAGAAGGATGGGTCCAGGCACGCCGTGTCGTCACAGGCGACATAGTCCTGCCTGTGGACTCCCCACGTGATCTACTGATGGCATACCACTACCTCCTCATCGAGGAGCACAAGAAGCAAGTCAAGATGCAGGAAACGCTCGACAAACACAAGCAGGCAGCCTCTAAGTCCAGCGCGCAACGAGCTGCGCTCTCCGCCATGGCACCTGGCTCTAGCACGAACGGAAACCAGGGAAACAAGCACCGCTCGCGGGTGGAGAACATGGATCCCAAGGAGCGCCGTGATGTGACCCGAACTCTCCACACATCGTTCATGGATATGGATGCCGACGGCAACATCATCCCGAAGACACCACAAGCTGCGATCATGGCAGCCACTGCGTATCTCGCGGCCCACCAACCTCCGGAAGGGGACCCGAAAAGAGCCATGCATAAGTCCGCACTCACCAGACTCGGACTCGTCGGAGCTGCGCTCCACGAAGACGCTCCTGCGGAGCCGAAGAAGAAAGCTCCAGCCAGGCGCGACCGGAGCCCCACCCCTTCATCCGAAGAGGAGGAGGACCTTCCTCGAAGGAAGAAGAGCTCGCATCGCCACAAACGCGACTACGACGCCAGAGACACGCTTACACAGCGCAAAATCGACAAAGCGCGAGCCAAACGCGCATGCTCATCCGAGTCCAAGATGGATGAAGATGAAGGAGAACTCTACGGAGCTCGATGCTTCAGCAGATCTGTCGGCGAACACAGATGCCACGCAATTTCAAGCTTCCTTCGGATACTCCTAAGTTCAACGGCACGCAAGATCCAAAATCTTGGCTCAGCGACCATCTGTCATCCGTCAAGCTGCACGGCGGTAACAAAGAAACCGCCATGCAATGCCTTCAGCTGCAGCTGACAGGCGCGGCGCGGGTCTGGCTCAGCAGCTTATCATCAGGGTCCATCCGAAGTTGGGAGGAGCTAGCTTACAGCTTCATCCGAAATTTCAAGGGCACTAGCAAGAGGCCCGCCTCAATCGAAGAGTTACGAGCCTGCACTCAGAGAACGGGCGAATCTATTTGCTCGTACATACTACGCTGGTCTACCACCAAGAACTCCGCTGCACATATCTCCGAGGAGAGGGCCATCGACGCCTTCAGAGACGGCGTCAAACGCCAAGATTTCAAGGAGGAACTTGGGCGCGTCAAGCCCAAGACACTCGACCACCTCATGGACATCGCCAACAGGTGGGCTGACGGCGAAGATTGCATTCACGGAGCACAATCGGATGAAGAGGACGACTACGGCCGCAGAAGGGAACGCCGCAGCAAGAAGAGATCCATAGGAAATGTTTTGAGGCCCTGGATCGTAGTTTGCGTGATGTTTTATCTGAGCATGATCAATCCCTAGCTGATGTACCATTTGGTGAAAAAATAGTTGTACTAGGAGGGGATTTAAGACAGATCTTACCGGTCATTGAGGGTGGTACGCGGACTCAGGTTCTCAATGCTGCTATTACAAACTCTCCTCTCTGGAACGACATCACAGTTCTTCGCCTGGCTACTAACATGCGATTGTCTGTTCAGACTATAGATCGTGCTATGCGAGACGAGGCAACAAATTTTGCTAGGTGGGTTCTAGACATCGGTAATGGAGTTGTTCCTGCTGTGGCGCGGGAGGGAGAGTGTGAACCAACCTGGTTTACCATTCCTGAAGAGCATTTGGTGCACACAGATGGTGAAAAGATTCCTGCCATTGTTGATGCTGTCTACATTGATTTCTTAGAGAGATATTCCGATCATAATTATCTGAAAGAGAGAGCCATATTAACACCAACAAATGAAATAGCGGAGCAAATAAACGACCATGTCCTTTCTATGCTTCCTGGTGAGGAGAGGGAGTACCTAAGCTGTGATTCCACAGGAACCTCGGCTGATGGGGTTTGTAACATAGATATTTTCTATCCCGTCGAGGTTTTAAATACTATCAAGGTTAACAATTTTCCTTATCATAGATTGGTGCTTAAAAGAGGTGTGCCCATTATGCTGCTTCGAAATATTAGCCAGGCAAATGGGCTATGCAATGGCACGCGTCTTGTTATTACTAGACTAGCTGAGAAAGTACTCGAGGCCATTGTCATGACTGGTTCTAATGTTGGTGATGTTGTCTATATACCGAGGATATGTCTCACCACTAGAGATCCTAAATGGCCATTTACCTTGCATCGCCGTCAGTTTCCAATTAGGATTTCTTATGCCATGACCATTAATAAAAGCCAAGGTCAGACTCTTACAGTTGTTGGTCTATACCTTAAGACTCCAGTCTTTACCCATGGTCAGTTTTATGTTGCCATCTCGCGTGTTACTTCTAAGAAGGCTTTGCGTATACTGATTGAAAACGAGGATGGCACATGTGGTTCGGAAACTAGGAATATTGTTTTCTCTGAGATTTTCGAGTCCCTTGCTAAAAAATAAGAATAGCTGTTATTATAGTTATCTATTTATTTCATATTGCATTTTGTAAGTATATGGTATTTTGAGGGGGACCTATTCAGGCGGTATAGTTGCTACAGGGCTGCTGCGTTTTTTCTATGTGCTCCGAGCAGTTTAACTTGTTGGCCCACATGTTGTACTACTCGATCGATTCTTGCTGGTTCTAGATCATATATATACTTTTGCTTCTGCAATGTTATTTTGGCTAAATAACCGTGGTCATTGCTTTGAAGCGTGGCGCGACGTGTCCTCTGTTCACACCTGACTAATCTGGCATTTGTGTGCATCGTCTTACTGCACTTTTTGTTGTTTGCTTGCAATGGTTTGGGTTTGTGCAAGTTGTTTGCTTGCAATGGTTTGTGTTGATACAACTTTTGTGCTGAGTACCAGGTGATGGTTATGGAAATACTATTATGTTTAGTTTGTCTGCCTTCTTCATTTCTTAGCTCTGAGAAGGATTATTCCTTTCTTCATGTGATTTTGTTTCTCTTGTTTGACAGTTCTCTCGTGTGTCTGCGGATGGATCATGACAAGCTTTCCGAGATCCATAAGGATAGCGACCACTGGACTATCTGTGTCCTTGTCTCTCGCATGTGGCATTATCGTGGAGGGACTGATGAGGGCCCAATTAAACATACTGACTTGGTTCTTCTTGATAGTGAGGTTAGTTCTGATATCACATTACGATTCGTGTCTTGCAGTGTTCACACCAGATCCATTCTCCAGAGTTGATCGGACTAGCATGGACATTTTTTTGCAGGGTACTCACATGTATGGCGAGATCCCCCCGGTCCCAGCAGAAAAACTGAAGAATGTGCTACAGGAAGGAAAAGTTTTTGTCATAAGTAAATTCCTGTGTAACCCGTCAAAGACAACCTATAGGCCAGTTGAAAGCCCTTTCATGGTGCAGTTCACAAAATATACTATCGTTGAAGAAAGGCCTGGCTTGGCAGATGCATTCCCGTTCTGTATCTATAGTCTGACTGCGTTCGCAGATATCCCAAGAGCCGGTGGCAGCCCCGCACGATTCATTGGTTAGCTGGTTCATACCCGTTATAGCTTTGCGATGTTCTATGTTTCTTTCCTCTAACTTAACTATTTCCCTTTGCTCTCTGGTCTCTCCACTTACAGATGTCATAGGTAAAATCAAGACTGTGTCTGATGTGGTTCCCATTCAATCCATGCATCAGACAACGCCTTCGAACAGAAGGACAATCGTGCTTGAGGACCTCCTGTAAGCTGATCTATTTGTTATGCTATTGCATGCCGTAGTACAGCTAGAACCACCGCTACTGAAGTGTAGGCGGATATAACGAGGAGTATTTCAGCTGTTAGTAACTCACGCTGAGAACTATTTTGCTTTCCATGTTTGTCCATGGGAAACGAGGTGAGGCTTATCCTTTGGGGTAATCGAGCCGTTGAGTTTGATGCAGACGGGGTTCGTGCTATGGGTGCTAAAGAACCCGTTATTGCAATCTTTGTTGGAATGCTGCCCAAGATGGCTTTTGATAATTGCTGTGATCTCTACACACACACCTTCTGCCTATATCATTCTCTACCTTGGGATATTTTTGTTTGTACGCGGGAATTTTGACTTCTCTATTCTCCTAGCTACTGATGTCCATGCCGCTTCCTATTTATGTCTCTACAACATGTATTAGAGGACTAAGTGGCAGTTCTCCTTGCCGTTGGTACATAGACGAGGATATTCCTGATATCAACTTCTTCCGTAAAAGGTTTGTTCTCTAAAAAGGTATATTTCTTGCATGTATTTAGTCTTTCCTAACAATTTGTGCTGCCTTGGTACAGCCTTGGAGATCAGTTTACAATGGGCATTGACGAGATTAAACCTCGTCAGTGGTTGGGTAGATGTAGGTGTTGAGAAGGAAAAGGAGGAGGTAGGAATGCCGGTAGCACGGAACTTGACCATGCAGAAGAGGGGCCGAGTTGGGGGTGGCGGCGGCCTTGGCGACGTAGGTGGAGGCGCCATTCCAGGTGCAGAAAACCTAGACATCTGATACCATGATAATTTGAGAGAATAATAACTTGTATTGATTTCAACCACGCTGGGCTGTCTATATAGATTACAACTGACTTGGACTCCAAGACTAATAGAGATATAGTTACAATCCAAATAGGGAGAGGAGAGGCGACCGATGCCCTAGCCGACCTATAGTCTAATAATATTGTGAATCTTCGAACAACTTTCATGTCAAAATGATCTCCATAGAAGTGGAATTTTCTATTTTGCTAAGGAAAAAAGACGAGCAAAAGTAGTATATACAAATATTTGGTTATGAGTCTAAATCATTGTTGTTTACGTACTTAGGGGGTACCCCATCCATTATAGAAAACAGAAAATTTTAGATTGGTACACAGTGATAACCCGCTTTGAAGGGAAGTTTGGGTTGCAGGAATGAATAATTCTTATCTTATGAAGACCGGCTGGTCTTGATCAATTTAGTTTTGACAAGTTTACCTATATTCATGTTGTCTTTCCTGGAGATTCCCAAGGGTGCAAGGAAAATATTGAACCTCTATAGGTCATACTTTTTTTTGGCAAAGTGACGATACTATTTATAGACAAAAATATCAAAAAGGTCTTGGTATTGAGATACTTGAACTAAAAATAAGTGTTTAGTAAGCAAATGACAATATAATTGCTTAATGAAGAAGTAGTTTGGCAGGAGTTGATACACAATAAGTATCTCTCTTAAAAATCACTATCCGAAGTTCAACCAAAACAAACTGATTCTCCCATTTGGAAGAGGCCGGTGAAGGTGAAGGATGGTTTTATTAGTATATGCCATTTTAAAGTAGGAGATGGCTCCACTAATCGGTTTTGGGAAATATTTGGACGATGCGCAATAGGATCCATGATTATATAACATTGTGCAATAGAAAAATATAACCGTGGCAAATGTGTTATATCATGTACCGCTGAATATTGAATTGAAATGAGTACTACTGGTATATGGAGGACAACATGGCTACATTTATGTCACAGACTCATGATGGTGCAACTGTTAGATGCACCATAGATCACCGAAAAACCAACTCTACATACACGAGGGTGTCCCGGGCTTATCTGGGGCATCCATCCCTTGCGTACATCCATTTGCAAACTGCAGAAAACACCCTGGGTTATATCCCTTTCATGTCAACAAGTCCTCCCCCTTCAAGGAACATACCAGGCCCTCATTCTTTTTTATGTTGCAGAAATTAACGACGAAATAATTTATGTGTAAGCGAAACTACACCAATTTAGAATCATAGGAAGAAAATTGGACCAATCAGTTCATATCACGAATAAAGGAAACAAATCTCACAATTTTATGATTTGTGAGAAATATGTTCCAGAAACAAGAAGGTTCAGGAACGAAGGCATTAAAAATTGATTTGGCTTCCAGATCAGTGGAGCAAATCAGACAGAGAACAAATCACATCGGGTAAAAAAGACAAATAGATTGGCATCACACTTCAATTCCCCGTCCCTCACACATGGAGCATACCCACTTGGCATCACAAAGCCCCTCGATCCCGGCAGCGCACGCCGGCATGCGGCCTCGAGTACAGCCGCTCGGCCTCCATCTTCTCTACCGTGAATCATGGCTTCCTGGCCGGGGATCTAGGACGAGGATTGCTGGCCGTGAATGGATCCCAGATGGGGTGATAGTGGAGCACGTGCTGCTGCCCGTGGAGGTGGCGGCGATAAGTCGTCGGCGGCCGGGATGAGGCGCAGGGTAAGGATGGATGGGGAGGCATCAGCTGTAACTTTTTTGGGGCAGCGGCGCGTGCTTGGCATCAGGACAGATGAGATGAGATAAGGAATGGCTGAGCCGTGTGAGTATAGACAAAGTGGACATGCACAGTTTTGCTCCTATATGGCTTTGAAAGTGAACAATGTCCAGATTGATTGTGCAAAATAGCCCGGCGCGAATCTTAGAACAACCATGGTCGTTGGATAAGCCAGGAACACCCACACCATGGTAGAAAAACTGTGTTGATAGATCACTGTGGAAATTAATGACTTCAAAATATAGCTCCATTTGGTTAGGGCCAAAGGACACACAAACATTTGACAACTTTTGATCGACAAATATTCCTTTTGGTTATTCAAATTCCCTTTCCATGAAAAAAAGTCAACATTAAGAAGGAGATAAATGTGAAAAAACTTAATTAGTTTTTGGGGCTAATATGTTCACATATTTGATGATTATATTAGTTTTAAGGGTATTTAAACACATACTTCCTCCTATATCTTTTAGTGTACATTCTAAAAATGGGACAAACTAGTACTGCATATATTAGTAGTACTTGTATATTAAACAACCAATCTAAGATGCATTACAAATAATGAGATTCAGTAGAGAGAGCACGAATGTTTTGTTTTTTGGGTTCTTGTTGAATAAAAGCTTGAATTTAAACTAATAGACCAATATTAGGTCTAGAATTTAGATTAGAAGAGAACGAAGAAAGTATATTACTATCTAAAATTGGAGAAATATATGCTTACAATAAAAATGCACTCAACATAAAACAACTCGTGAAGATTGATATCCTTGTACGCTAGTTGATTGAGTAAAACAACGACACGTGTGACCAAAAAACCGAAGATATTTACAAAACAGATGAAACCCAGTAAATAACATGTATCACAATGCATTAGTTAGTTGTTTGTGTATCTATTGAACATTATTAATTACATAGAACTAGTGTTCAACACAAAGCATGTCGGTAGCATATCCCGGCCATAATACGCCAGAGTATTATTTGGGTTGGACTAGCACGACACAGACGGTTAGGACATGGCTATAAGCTAAGACCATCCATAACATAAATAGTAAAATGCAACTACATGCATTACCAAGTATAAGCATTTTGACAACATGACATGCTATTAAATAAAGAGAGAAATGATTGTGGTAACTAGCTATGTTGCCATAACATCATAATTTCTAAATAAAATGAGTCTATTAATATAGTCATCTACTCTTTGATATATCATGAAACATATTTTCATATGATACCTATATAATATCATAATTTTTAATAGTTTTTTAAAAGTTTGGTCAAACCATCCGTAATTTAACTATTTTTAAAAATATAAATTTTAAGAGAGGTAGTATAATAGTATATATTAGTTATTATGCATTATGAAGGTGATTTCTTTTTAAAAGGCCAACTAAACTTTATTAGAGTTCAACCACTACCGAGATACGAACTAGCCATACTTGGCGACCCTGATCCTGATGGACCACACTCCCAAGCTAGGCGACACACCTCTTTATTTGAGTCTCTACGCTCATGCTAAAACTTCAACTCAAACAACCCCTGCCCAGCGTCCAAAATGTCCTGAACAACATGAGCATAAACCCCTAATGTATCCTGCTTAAGGCTCTGGATTTGCATAATCACTAGCAACTAAAATCTTGGGAGCATCAATGTCTATAGCAGATCAACGGCCTCCCTAGAGGCCATTGTCTCCAAAGGTGATAAACTAGGAGTACGTCGATTTGGAGGACGACTATATAGGATTTTTCTGAAAAATCCAAAATTTAAAAATTTATTTTTTTTGAAAAATATAGAAAGATAGGTAATGATTTATAATACGCGTTTGCAAAAGATTATGTGAAAATACTTTGTATTCTTGTCTCAATAAAAAGAGAACAATTCGGATATGAGTGTGAACATTGCAATTTTTGAATGGGCCTCTTTTTTTTTTCAGAATTTGTAATATTTGTCTTTTTACTATGCACAAACACAATGCGTTTTACTTTTAGATTTTGCATACATGTACTACCTCTGTTTTAAGGAATAAGGCGTACGCGCATTCGAAAGCAAAGTTTGACCGAATAAATAGAGCAACTAAAGTTTGATTATATTGTGTAAAATTAGTATTGTTGGATTCGTATTGAAATGCACTTTCCCATAATATTAATTTTATATCAATATTCTTTACATATTTAATGTAAATCTTGGTTAAAAAAAACACGCAAAACGAGAAATGTTTACTCCCTCTGTAAAAAAGCCTAAGCCTATGGAACACGACATGATCGAATTAATTGGGCTATGTTCAGGCCAGCATAGCCGGAATTGACCACAACGGCCCAATAGTCGGTCGGCAGCCACATATTCTCCTTTTCTTAGCCCTAAACGAAGATACAGCCCACTGGTTCACTTTATTCTTTTATTTCTCAGCGAAGAGATGTAGCCCAATCACGTGTCCATGTGTATCTGCAGAGACACAAGACACGGATAACCCTATTTCTGTAGCTAGCTGCTCCGAGCCATGACGGCGCCGCAAGCTGCTACTTCCCCTCTCCCTTCCCCCTGGGCACAACACCGACGCAGTCTAGCTTCCTCAGCCCCCGGTGAAGGCGGCGCGGCTCAGGTCGCTGGATCAGGCGAGTCGTGAACGTCAGATCGCTGGACCATGATGATTTTTGGGTGATTCGTTCTCCTGTTTTATTGCCCTGCACTAGCACGCCACTGCGAGGATGGGGCCTTTCAGCCACGAGGCAGCGGCCACCGACCAGCGAGGACACACGTCGCTAGCCCTCCTAGAAAATCTGAGAGCACTCTCCTCCTTAGCTACTGCTGCTTCTCTTCATGGCGGTGAGGAAGCCCCCGATTTTGATGCTCCTGTTCGGGAGGCGGTAGATCTGAGAGCACCCTGCAGGCGCCGCGAGATGGTATGGTTTCTTCTCTCTGTGCTCTATCGTGCGCGCCGTTTCTCTTTCTTCTGCTGTCGGGTTTCTGGAGGTTTTCCCTCCCGGTGGTGGGCGACGGGGCCGGTTCGGATCTGCCTGCTCGCTGCTTGCAGCATGGCCCTGTGTAGGAGGACCTGGAGCGATTTATTTGGGGGCGATCTGTGTTCAGATCGGATTAGATTGGTTGGGATTTAATTTACATGGGAGATCTTTGCAGCCAATGCTTATCCGAGAAAAACCTTTTGTCCCCGTGGATTTTGTTTTGCAGGATGCTGTGTGTGAAGAGTGTGGAGACGTGGGCGTCCAAGATCTGTTGCTGCGCTGCAGCAAATGCAAGAACGCTGCCAGGCATAGGTACGCTTCCCGGTCGTGTTAAAAATCTCCCTCTAGTAATTGCTTTGCCCTATGCTTTTCTCTGAAAAGGCCATATTATAAACCCTTATTGAATTCTGTGGAAAGCCCTGTTTGGTGAAAGTCGTATTTACGGCTAACCTTTCAATGTTTTGCATCCAATTTGGGGATTTTCCGAAAAATTGGGTTTATTTTGACTAAATGCATGGATAACTTGTCTGTGTGGTATGTTTCACTGTCTTGTGATAAAATGTCTATTTAGATTCTTTGGTTTATTCGTGTTAGTCCTATTCCAGGCTAAAGAAGGGGTGCATACCTTCCTCTTGGTGCCATTTTTGTATTGTATTGGCTATTATATATTAAGAGAAATTCTATGAAAATCTTGGAGTAAATATGATATAAGTGCCATTGTTACCTTGTCATGTTTTTCATGTGTCCTTTTCTCTCTTTTCTTTGTTAGTTAGCCATCTTAAAGCTACTATGATTTGAAAAGATCAATCATCTCTTTTCATCTCAACTACAACACTAGATGAATCACCACTTAGGCTTGGACCTTGTCCACCTGTGTAGCTCCTCTCAACAAGTGAACGCCTTAGCCGACACTGTTCTAGCGTAATTCCGGGCTGTTGTCATCGCCACATGTACTTGCCATTGTTAAGGGTGAACGCCTTAGCCGACACTGTTCTAGCGTAATTCTGGGTTGTTATCATCGCCACATATCTTGATCAATGAAGTGTTGAGGGCCTTCCCATCTTCATTGCAAGCATAGGAGGGGGTGGCAAGCAGCTTTTGCATGTCATGGTGCGTTACACTGCTGTAGGAGCCCTAACATGGTCAGTGCGAGCAGAGCATATAGGGTAATCCAAAGGATAGGAAAGAGGTTACATTGCTATTATTGTCTTAATGATAAGATTTTCACTTATAAGGGAAAGGTTCAAGTTTTGAACAAAAAGGAGAGAAAGATGTTACAAGGGTGCAAATATTTAAGATTCACTTATGGGCAAAAATTAAAATGATGAAATATTTTACAGAAAAGGGAACATATCTACACAATTGTGTTTGTTGCATCTGCCAGGTGCTACATGGGGTTCGTGTTTGGTTCGAGGACAATACAAGTTGGTTGCGATATCCCTATCCACGTGGCTAGGGATATCCTATTGTTGTTTGGTTGGGTGGAGGGATGGTCTAATGTGCATTTGGTTTGGAGGATCAAATGTTGTTAGGAGTTGATCTCTGAGATGGATAGGTTGTTGTGATAACCTTTTTGCGGGAGGCATTGACATATAGGTTTCACGTGTTCCACAATAATTTTATGCGAAGGTGGTGAGGTTAATAATTTTATGCGAAGGTGGTGAGGTTACTTGCTGCAATTTTATGCCAAGGTGGTGAGATTACTTCCTTCATATCACATGGGAAGTGTGGACCACACCAATCTTGCAACAATGGGTCATGTACGATCAACACATCCTTTAGCATCTTTTGGACCTAAGAATTTGTTGCCAATCTTCTGGCATATTTATTAACATTTGAGATAGGACTGGCACAGTGGAATGTTCTACTCAAATACAAAGTACCGAACAGAATGCATAAAATTTTAGCATCATCGACAATGATATCGAACTTCCCCTCCCTATTGGAAATAGACACTCGTAGTGTATAAATTTGAGCCTTATTTCAAACAAATGATAATGCAATTGTTATTATTTAATTATTTGATGACCAAAAGACAAGTTTTACTCCGTGCACTTAAATCGGTTTGTGGCAATATGTTGAAATTGAAACATGAATTCTTGAACATGTGGCAACTAATCAAGAAGCTATTATATAAATCTTAATTACATGGAGATAGCTATTGTGAGATTCTGGCGCATGGCTTAATAGGATTGATAGGTCACTCATACCAACAAGTTGCAACTTTTTTTCCGGAAGCTCATATGAGAAGAATTCCAAGGTTAAGCGTGTTTGGCTTGGAGCGATTTGAGGATGAGTGCTTGACCGAGAAGTTGTTCTCGGGTGTGCACGAGTGAGGACAAAGTGCGCAGAAAAGACTAGTGTTGGTCCGTGGGGCTAGCCTAGACATTTTAGAAAGCTGCCAGGAGTGACAACCGTCGGTCCGGAGAGGCAGAGGTGTTACAACTATTTCCATGTGGAAGTACTAACCTAAAAGCATGAAGAATAGTTACATGCAACGAACTAAGCATTATTTCCTCCTATTAATTTGTGAGTCGTTTTGTATTTTGTTGGACATAACATATAATAAACCTTAGCTTTTATAAGGCAATAGTATATGAAGAACTAAAAATGTATAAATAGATGTGCATCTTGATTATTAGGTAGCTTCAAATGCTTAGAAGCTCTTGGGCGAGGTAGTGTCATATATGACCTTGATGCCCGTAAATCTGCCCCATTTATTTTGCATCGGCTATATACATGTAGATTAGGGGGTTTGTATTTTGATTGTTTGAAGAAACCCTTGTATGAAAATAAGCATCATATAGTTCACCAATATGAAACAGATCTTGTGGCTAATGCAAACAAGCTTGACTCCTTTCGTCTTGTCACAAACAAGGTGCATCCATGTGCCCTTCTATGATTCCCCTTCTTAGTGGTTCTATTGTCATTGTTTTGGAGCGAGGTTAATGCAGATCCTAGCGGGATGTAGGTGGGGATGGAAGTGCTGAGATGGAGAAGAGATGTAGAGCACTAGAGCATGAAAAGGAGTCGAGGAGGGCAATAGCGAAGGGCTACGCGTCCCTCGGGGGAGGGGAGTACTACGCGTCCCTCGGGGGATAATTCTCATCCCTCGGGTCCCCAACTGACGTGTGTCCTAAAAATACCCCTAATCCCACTTTTGCAACAAACTACCCGTTTTTGTTGCAAAAAGTCTCGCTTTTGCTGCATGTACCAAAAACGGTTCGTCCACGAGACATAAAAAATTAAAAATATAGATGTCATTGGAGACCTTGTCGGAATTTCGCCGAATACTATGTAGCAAAAAAATATTTCCAATGTAGCAAAACCAACCTCGTCGGAGACTTTCGACGTAAGACCTCATAAGACCTCGTCGTAGACCTTGTAGCAAAATTTTTGCACTATAGTAGCAAACACGGAGAACAATTGTAGCAAAAAATTTATATTTATACTAATTGAGCAACAACTGATATTGTCGGAAACTTTTGCCGGTAGACTTTGTAGCAAAAACTTTGTACAGTTGTAGTCAAAACCAAGAAACGGTTGTAGCAAAAAGGTTCAACAATTGTAGCAAAAAACTTATTTCGTCGGAGACATCACTAGAAACCATTGTAGCAATTCAGAAACATCTATGTAGCAAAAAAGAAACGAGCAGGTAGCAACATAAAAAGATTGTGCAGCAGAATCAACCCCCAAGCAAAACTCCATCCCTTCTTCAGTAGCAAGACCATCATCCATCAGTAGCATCGTCGGCTTCTCCTTTCGAGCAGCAAAAACGTCCAAGCGAGTACGAGAGCAAGGCGGCATTGAGACCGGCGCCTTCACTATGCCCCTCGTCGCCGACCTGCTCGGCGCGTTCAGCAGCATCGGCAGCGGCACGAGGGAACAGACGGCGTGAGTCATGGCGGTGCTGGGGAACCGACGGTTGCGGTACATGCCAGAACTACCACCGCTTCGGCTGTGGGAGGCCATGGCCATCGAAGGTCCTGTGGTTGAATTGCTAGAGATGGGGAGAGCCGGCGGCATGTGAGGCGGCGCCGCTCGAGGGAGTGGTGGTGGCGGAGATTTAGTGGCTTTCGGGAGGACCATGCCGGCAGCGGGGCTCAGTCCGACAACAGGGATTGATGCAGAGAAGATCGAGGAGACAACCAGTTGAGAAAAATCATGTCAAAGGGATAATGTTTTGATGGATTCTCTTTGCGTGGTTTCGGTGGTGCACTCCCGCATGTCTTGGACGCGTGGTAGACGCAGGACCCAGGGGACGCGAGCGCGTGATCCCTCAGGTTAAACGTATCGTTTTTCTTGGGGTAAGCGAGGGAGTGAGTGAGTGTATAATGCATGGGTGAGCACCATCTGGCCTGGTGTCCCCAACCACCCTTTGGGAGGTATACTCTCAAAGATTGGTTGCACCTATCCTACAAACCTTTCAACCAAATGCATGGTACCTACCAAAAAAGATTATTATTATCCGTCGTCGTAGCCATTGGTTTAAGCGCTACCTTGATCAAAAGCAACATGTGCAACTGGATAAGTCCCTAGAAGCTAGGACACCAACCCTATTAGTAGTAATCTTTTCATTGCATCTCTTGTAACTGTTCTAGCATGTAAGAGAACCCAGTTGGTTGTTAGATGGAGCTAGCTTAGTCCCGATGAAATTATCCAAGAATGTATAAGTTTGTGTTCTACTCCCTCCGTTTCGAAATATAAGATGTTTTAGGTTTATAAAGAAAATGTATCTAGACTTCTTTTAGTGTCTAGATTCACTCCAATTCAAACATTTTGTACATCCAAACAGGAATTGGAATTGGGTGTCACCATTTGATCCTAACAGCAAATACCAGACACAACCAAACAATATAATCGAATTAGAGGCCATTTACTTATCTTGGTTTTGGTATTCCAATCCAATTCAATTCCAGGGCACAATTCAATGCATTTGAACACAACATAAGAGTCTTAAGTCTTTATATTAAGTCACTTGGAGTGGTTATGTAGAGGAGCAATTTTGTAATAGTTTCTAGTTGTTACAAGTTGTAGTTACTATTCATTTGGAGAAGGCCAACATAGAATGTTTCCCCCTTTGTAAGCAAACCGAGTTTTTAGTGTTTAGTTATTCTAATAACAAAACGACATGCCCACGCTAATGTTTACATACGGTGGGTGGTAGTTAGAATCAACCCCTATAGGAGCGGATGAGCTAGCGTCTGCATGCATGCAAAGGCATCTTTCTATTATCCAAAAGTCCGAAATAAATTATCTCTTAAACTAAACCAATTGACGATCTGTCTTCACTTAGAAACAAGATCTCATCTTAATATGTTTTGACGAGTTTTCTGTTGTCCCCAGTTACTAGGTTATTATAATGTTACTACGAGGTTATGAGGTTACTAGTTAACAGTTACTGGATAATTTTTACATGTGTTCTCTATATTTTGTCAAAATCGAGGTAATTTTAACAATGTAACCTACTTGACTTTACCTAATTGACTATAATATGGTAACTTGGGTCGAAAAGAGGTCAAAACATATCAACATGAGATTTAGTTTGAAAGATCTTGTCGCGTCAAAGTCAACCTTTAAAAATGATTTGAATTTCACCTTAAGTAAAACATTTTTGAAGTTTGAAAAGCAAACATAATCCACATGGACTTCACGCATGCATGGGTCAAATACCATATTTTAGTTCAAAAACTTGGTAATTTTATCCGGGTAACCAGCTTGACTTTACCTGGTGACCAAGTGATAGTAATTTAGTAACTAGGGTAAAAAAAGTTGTTAAGACATACCAACCAACATAGGATTTAGTTTTGAAGATCCCGTTGTGAAAAATCTGACCATGAAACTGGATCTATCTAAATTTTAAATTATGGTTCAAGAGATAAAATATTTTGAAGCTTCGAAAAACAAGGAATCCAACTTGGCGGCTGGACTGCATGCATGGCCAAGTTGCCATATTAAATCTGTGTCCACGAAATTCTTATCGGGCACGTGCCTAGATAGCACAGTCATTGTGTGATGAGTCGATGAAACTTCAAACTAGGTCTTGTGTGCTTGAGAAACCAAGAGAGAGAACATTGTGTGCATCACATCTTGTGAAGTCCCGGTGAGAGCTAGTATCTACCTAAACATACCTGATATGTATATGAACTCATGGAGGTGTGAATCCGCACATACGTCACGCCTAAACATGGACAGAAGAGGGAAAGCAAATTTCTTGCCAAAATTGCAGAAGGTGATACTTGAATCCAAGATCTTTGCTATGATACCATATTAAGTTTGATGGACCAACAAATAGAACCAGAAGTCATAAACTGATGGAGAAAGTTGGGCAATCCACATATAATTCAAGATCCCTCTCATTTGGCTCGAATTGTAGAAAGAGGGCAAGCAATTCTTTGTCAAAATTGCAAAGCTAAGATTTGAACGCATGGCCTCTATTGTGATACCATAGTAAGTTTTATGCATCCTTAGAATCATAATTTGGACGTCTTTGCACAGATTTTACTGGTTGAGTGGTGTTGTTGAGAAGAAATATCATCACCTTCTTAAGACGGCTCGGGCATTGATGCTCGTTGCCTCTCTTCCCCAGTTTTTGGTTTGAGAATATTTTCACTTTCACCTACTTTGTATTCAACCTTCTCGAACGCCTCACTGGTGTTTCACCTGACTACTCCTCACTTGCTCGTTGTGCTGCGTTTGCTAAGTTTATCGTGAGTGCACCAAACTCAACACATAGTCTATTTAGTGTACCTTCCTAGGATATACTTAGGCCATCATCACTTTAGTCTCCGTCTTCTTTATCTCCTTCCATATTCTCCTTTGACTTGCATGATTGAGTCTTCTTTCCTCAACTTTTTCTTGATACGTATTGTCGTCTTGCCCTCGTCCACTCTCGTCGCTACACTTTCTTCTATTTGTGTTGTGGAGTCTACATGTCCTGCTACCTCTTCATGCGCTCCCATTGTGGATTCGCGCCATTGTCATCATGTCCTTTGTCTCCTCGGGTTCTTCAAATGGTTCCTTCTCACTTTGTTCCCTCTTACCCTTTCCACTACACTTGTCTAGGAGCTCATGATGCCCCTGTTGTGTTATCTTCTCATGTTGCGTCGTGTTCTATGCGTCGTCTTTTCATAATGTGCAATCTTCTCGGATGTGCCATCTACCTTTGGTTGGGTATATTCTCCTGATGCACCGCCTCCTCCCGCCTGTGTCTTCTATGCTTGTCCCTATCCATCTATTGACAATTATGGTTATGGTAGGGTTGCTATTCTCGGGATGTCCTCTTATTGTGATGTCGTTCTTCCTCTGGAACAACAAGATGCGATGGTTGAGGGGCTTGTTGCACTTAGCGCACTAATGCAACACAAAGGTTGTGGAGGAACAAGTCCACCTTGCTGCTATAATAAAGGCAACACAAATGTTGAAGGAACCACTTCAACATGCCACACTAGGTATCGCTCTATGGGCGTGAGCTAGATACCCCTCTAGGGGGAGGGGGTGATCAAGAGTTCAGTCCAAAACTCAATATACTAGATCAAATCCAAGATCTAAAACAAGAACACGAAGTTCTTTTTATTGATGGGTAGAGGATACATAGCCTGGTTACATAGATAGAGATGAGGGCCTCTATTTGTAGGCTGTGTAAGCCTTCACTACTTAGCTCTAGTCATAGCTAGAAGGTTCCAGAGAACACTACTTAAAGCTAGGAGATAAGCGTAAACAACATAGTTACAACCCATAGTACAACACTCCAGAAACTACTGCAATACACTCCAGAATATAGTAGAAGTGTATAGAAGCTAGTACTTGATTTTACTTCTGTTTTATTTTATTTTCTCTACCGGCCCTCATAATCATCCCTTGGTTGTTTAGAACTTGACCTCGAGTTATCCTCATAGATTCCTTGTTTCAGATGATAAAGGATAATAAGCCATGTCTACCACATTGAATGTGTTGGATATTCCCATCTCAATTGGAAGATCTATCACTTAAGCATTATCCTTTATCTTTCTTAGTAACTTAGAAAAGAGAAGGACACTTCTGATGTCTAAGCTTCTCCTTAATGCCCAAAGGTAGTCTTTCTTTCCTTGGGTATATCATCACCTTGTCACAACTTGGAATAATTTTAGCCTATGTTTGCAGTTAGCCAATTGTTTGTGCTTTTGATTTTGTGTCTCCACTTCCTTTAGTATAGCAATGCTCTTTTGGTCTCATTTGGGGATGTGGAAGATTATTAGGACTTGCTCCCTTTGCTGGAATTTCAATCGCTGGTTGTCCTCCAACTTTAACAATAAGTGCAACACATATTTGCCGCCTTCATGTCTTCCATAAACTCATTAGAGGTGTGGGAAATAGTTAACATACTTTCCCCTCCTTAGAGATATTACCATTTGATTGGTTTGGTAGAATGATGATCTTTCTCTTGTTCCAAGTGAAGGAGTAAGAATTTTCTTTTCCTTTGTGTGTAGCATCCACATCGAATTGCCATAGCCTCCCAAGAAGAACATGACTTGCATCCATATCAACAACACCACATAACACATTTGAGCGATAGTACTTACCCAAAGAGTGATATTTGCCCCTTTCTTGATCCATCCAATAGGGTAGGGATTCAGATGATTATGAGTCTCCAGCTTTAGATGGTTCACCAAATTCTGGGAGAAAGATTCCTGCAGCTGCAGCTATCAATCACATATTTGCATACCTTGCCATTCACTTTGTGCATTTGCTCCCGAATATTTTCTTCTATTGTGTGTTGTCGGGTTATGGTCTCTGAGCACAAGTGATGATGAATCATGTATTCCTTCTTCACCCTTTTCTTCGTAAATATCTTGTCCTTCTACATCACATATTCATATTCTTCGTCATCTTTGTCATCATGGATTGTTGTGTTGATAGATATCCTCAATGGGTAGTTGCTAGATACATGTCCCTCTTCACCACATTTTTAGAATTTTATCACAGGCTTTGCCCTACTCTTGCCCCCGGTTTGCTTTGGGACAAGTTGTTTTGCCTTAGGTTGAGCGGTCTCCTCTTCTACTCTATGGGAGTAACTCCTAGATGAGTCTTCTGTAGACGGATATGGAGTCTTACATGCCTTGTCCTCTTGGCTTTTAAGGCTAGAGCTTGTGCTTGATCAAGAGACCCAATTTGCTGCATCATCAAACAATCCTGGCTAGTTTCAGCAAGGTGCACCTCATTTGTAGCCTTAGAAACTCCTCCGTGTACTCTGAAACGGTCCTATTTCCTTCAACCCAATTCTTAAATTAAATAAATAGGATCTTATCGTAATCTGCAGTCAAAAGTCACCATTTCAAAAGATTCTTCATCTGTTGCCAAGATCTCACAGGGTTCTCCTCTTAGTCAGCGATCTTCTTGAAGGCGATGCGGCTTCTTGAAGGCGATGCCACCGTGCACCAGCTCCTAACTTGTATGCGACCAAAGATACTCTATGGTCTTCTGAAATATTCATGACCTCAAAGAAAGTTCTTCACTTCATACAACCAATCAAGGCACCGTGCTTGGTTGGCCGGTAGGGCAGCTTCTGGAAGGAGCCACCAAAAGAACTGGGCATATGTATCCTCTACCTATCAATAAAGAGAACTTTGTGTTCTTGTTTTAGATCTTGGACTAAATGTTGTATGTTGAGAGTTTTGGATTGAACTCTTGACAGCCCTGTTCCTAGAGCGATATCTAGCGCACCATGTTGAAGTGGTTCTTTCAACATTTGTGACGAAACAACCAGGAAGCTGGGGGTAGGGCAGCTTCTGAAAGAAGCCGGTTCAAAAAAATTGCGAGGCTTTAAAATTTGTTTAACCTTAACTATTTTGGAAGCCTCGAATTTTTTTAGACCGGCTTCTCCAGAAAGCTGGGGGGAGGCCGGCTTCTCGGAAAAGCTCCCAAAAGAACTGGGCCTAACCTGGTTACATAGGTAGATGTGAGGGCCTCTATTTGTAGGCTGCATAAGCCTTCACTACTTAGCTCTACTCATAGCTAGAAGGTTCCACAGAACACTACTTAAAGCTAGGAGATAAGTGTAAACAACCTAGTTACAACCCATAGTAGAATGCTCTAGAAACTACTACAATACATATGACTGAAGGACCATATTATCTGGAATATAGTAGAAGTGTATAGCACTCTACTACCACTCGTCACACCTGATCACGCACCGACATGTGCGATCATGTTTCTCCCCCTTGTGTTCATCCCATCATTTGCATGTGGGCCGACAAGGTTAAGAGTTGCTCCGATGTATCTTTTGAACCCTTCAAGGGGTGTCATGTTACAATGTGGGTTTCAGCAGGAGTGTAGCTGTGATTATGGTGAGACATTTGTTCCCGTGGGTCACATGAACTCTCTTGCACACTCTTTAATTTGGTGTCAAGAATGACTTTTTTTGTGTTGAATCGCATGAGGTCTATGTAAACCACCTTTTGGTATTTTGTTCTTAGGGCATGGCATGTTGTTTTCGTCGCTCTCTTTATGGCCTTAAGCAAGCAGCTCGTGCTTGGTTGGCCTTTTGGCGAGTGATCATGATCTTGCGCTCTTTGTCCATATTTTGTCCTGAGGTTGGACTCATCTTCTATAAATTGATGACATGATTATTAGTGGAGATGACTCGGTACATTGCTTTTGTTAAGGTTGTCTTAAGTGACCAGTTTCTTATGGTTGGTCTTGGTTTTCTTTGCTACTTTCCTATGATTGAGTTCTAAAGCCAAAATTGCATTGATGTGTGTAGTGTTGTTTTTGGCTTTGGACTAACATTGTTGAATCTCCCATGAAAAAACAGAACTAAAAGCCAACAATGTCTACTTCTAATGGCTTCATCTCCCTGAAAACTACATTGAATATTTTCTTGCTCATGTTGCTCTAGCTGATGAGCGTAGTGCTGTGGCTGTCTTTTGGCTTTTAACTAGACATTGTTGCATGATGATATAATCCAAAAGCCAAAATCAAAAGGATTTATTGAAGTGCTTTTATGGTTTATAAGCCAAAAGCCAGATATAAGCTCAACCAAACAGCCCCTAAGAATTGTATTGTATTTTTCCACAAGTGTGTGGTGGCCTCACATGTTTATGTAGTAAGTGGACTCACATGTTATCTAGAAATACATTCCATATGCAGCTTATAGTGGCTCCTAGTGGGATACAATGGCTCTTGAAGGGACGGACGTAAAATGATTGTGCGAAGTTAACTTGTACAATGTGACTCTGGGCTTGACAGTGGACTCATTGCGAGATGTCGACCCTCAATCATTATAGTTGTGCTCAACAGTGACATGAAATGTGTTCACGCATAGATATCTATGCCTTCTTTGAGAAAAGAACAAAGTCTTTGAGATGTGTCATGATGTCTTCAAGAGTTACCCCCCCTACATTTCTTAAAGAAATGACAAGCTATATCTCTTACTTAACATGGTTTATTGTTTTGTAGATATTGCTTGGATGCGATAATCTTCGATTCAATAGTCGAGTGGTTGTGTAGTGATTGTATTCCAAAACACAATGAAGCCATCAAATCATTAGAAGGCGCGACTAATCAGAGGCAACTAAGGAACATTCAGTTTGGCTCCTCTATAATTATGGAGCCAAATGCGGAGAAAGAGAAGGTAACTACCGCACGGGGACTTCATAGAAATAGAGCACACCGAAAAAGAAAAAATCATGTGAATGAAAGTACTAAACATTCCCCGAGCGGAGACACATCCAATCGGGGGAGAAATAGGCCACACAAGGAAAGAGGAGATGCAATCACTTCCCAATCTTGTAGTGGAGATGCGTTATATTCTTCTGCAATCTTTGGCAGGAATATACCGAACCACAGTGATTGTGAGAAAGATGGGGAGGATAGAAATGGACACTTAATTTGCACAATGGAGAGTTTTGACGGTTCAAGTAATTTGGCTTTGGATCATGTTTTGGAAGTTGAACCCAACAATCTGCAAGAGGCATTATGTGGTTTTAAACTTTCTTCAAATTCTGCGGAGTGTCCTGATCTCCCAGATGTAAGGAGTGGCTGCTTTGTTTCATCAGATTATGTGGAGGGTTCCGTTCCACAAGGAAGAAAGGGTGATATAGTTTCTCCAATTAATGGCGTCAAGGGATCCCATCCAATGACTGAGGACAAGTCACATCCTACAGCGGCAAGCATGGAGCAAGTGGATATTTCTTCGGTAAACAGGGAGAAATCTGAGCCATCAAAGGCAGTTAAAGGACTGGAGAAGAGTGTCGTAGCATCAATGTTTGCACCAGATCGCTCAAAGCTGCTGCAAGGATCACTTCTGAAGACAGGGAATGCAGATGTCTTGAAACCTCTAAAGCAGCGTTTGGACTCCTGGTCAAGGGTACCAATGCAATCAAGTCCCTCTAATGAACTAGAAGACATCACTGTTCTGGAAAACGATGCTGAAGGAACAATGCGCTTGGCAGATGAGGAAACTGTCACGCCTATATTGAAGAACCGCACATCAAACCCCTCAATGGCAAATGAACGCTTGGTTTCTAATGAAGGCAACTCAGCTGAAGCAAATAGGATATCAGATGAGATTTTATTGAGTGCGATAGACAATAAGACGCAAAGGCGAAAAAGTGTTGATAGAGAGATAGTTAACTCTTGCAAGGTAAATGGAATTTCAGATCCTGATTCAGCACAGGGTGACCCGGATGCAAGCATCGCAGGAATGACTTCATATCTTGGTCCAACAAAAAGGATTCTTAAGGGGGTATTGCAAGAGGAAGGCATTAATAACAAGTTATTGCCATTGTCAACAAGTCCATGCGAGTCAACAAAAACAAACCCTCGAAAGCGTGAACAATCAGAAAGTTACACTCCAGATGGAATCAAATATCGGAAAGCTAGTATTATAAATGAGAACAAAAATGTTAATGCTGCACGGTCAATAAGTAGAATACCTGCACCAGTAGCATCACTGAGAGGTTATCAGAACATGCCCAAGAAAGACAATGGTAGCAGTGATAAAGTTATTGGGCACTCCAAGAAAGAAAAAGATAAGAGAATGGATAAGTCGTGGCTGACTAGAAAGGCCAGCAAAGGTTCATGGAAGACGGCCAGTGACTTGCATCCCTCCTCTCTGCGAAGAAGTTCTGTGGACAACTCAATATCTTGTTCAGAAAACATGGATCGGGCGCTGAAGGAAGGCAGCTGTCCAGTGAACAATCCCAGGCGCAGTTGTGCAGCACGAGTAGCAGAGATCTCTTTAACAACAAAAGAACGACGCGATGGCAGTTTGCGAATGAAACGAAGACGACCCATTTTACCGTCTTGTGATAATGGACATGTTAGGAGGCAGCAAAGAAAATGCGTGGAAAAGGCCGCGAAGAACCCGAGAAGATATGTAGAAGAAGATGAAGAAGGTTTGAGATCGGGAAATTTGAATCAGCAACGTTCAAACTATTATAAGAAGGTTAAAAAGCAGAGAAATCTCAGTGCTGGATGTGCTGAGAATGATGTTTCACAGCTGGCACTACAAACTGGAGTCACTGGGGACCGCTCTGACATATTGAGGATGCCACTTATTCCAGAATCTACTGGCTTGCAACCCCTTGATAAAGCTTATTGGACGTATGTTATATCCCTTTGTTCCTTTCTGGAGTTTCACTCTAATATTTTTTCTGTCAAGTGCTAATATATTCTCTTCTGATGGTGATAGTGGAATCATGGAGATTGACGAGAACTATATACCGTTGTGTGCACACCTGTCAATTAAAGCAGGTAAGAAGGTCCAGGAACTATCAAGATCATTGCCACCAAAGATGAAAGTGACCAAGCTTTCTACATTGAAATCATGTCCAAAGCACTGGGAGGCACCAGTACATTCAGCTGACAGTATTGACTTGTATTTCTTTTGTGGTGATACGAGGTTTGTTGAGCCTGTACATACATGTCTGCACATCTTATTTCTTCTGCACATAGTAAGGTCTAATGCAGATCTTTGTTTCTCTAGGCCAAATAAAGAGCTGGATCAGCTGGTGAAGCATGTCACTGATAGCGGTATTATTCTAGAAGCTATTGTTGGTTTGGCCAAGCTTTGTCTCTTCCCTTCTTTTGCACTACCAGAGGAATATCAGAGTAAGTCATAGTGCAGATTTATATTCTAATTTATGAGTATCATGCAAAATATATGATATTACATGTAATCTGCATATGCAACTACTAATGTTGTAAAACTGCACTGGTATTTTAACTGTGTAATGCAGTTCTTGGTTTGTTTGTCGCAGTCCAGTATGGGTTTAGACTTTAGACACAGCCTTGCCCTGTATCTAAATGTTTTAGCAATAACTAGGCTGGTGACTTATGTGTTGGCATGGCTAAATGAATTATATTGGGTGTTCCTAGCATGTTACTTGTTATAGCCATCAACTATGATCCAATATCATCGGTTCATAAAGCAAAATGTATATCATGAAGAAATGAGACTGTTTTTCTTTGCATAATCCCATTAATTGTATCATAGGTTGGTTGTGAGTGACAATAGAAGAAATACAGGCATTGAGTCATGCTTGGCTTGTATACAAAGCGATAGCCCGTACAATTCTCCATTTTCCCTCTTTAACAAATCATGTTAAGAACTATAGACATGATTTGTTGTTTAACTGTTGTCAAAACATTCTCTTTCGTTAAGTCTTTCTGTAGCTTGTTTTCCTGAATGTGCTAAAACATATTGATTTGCATTCACATATATTTGTCAAAACGAAGTTACTACATGAATATGATTTGTTGGTAGGCAACAACATTTTCTACATCTACTTTTAAAGTTCATTCTGAAACTTAACTAAACATGCAGTTCTATCAAAGAAAAAGATTGCTTGTATTGGCCATTTGATTCTGCTACATGTCAATGTCCGGACAGATCACAGCCCTAGTACATGTCTTCTGTTAACGCTTAATAATGCACTTGCTAGAAAAATCCAACATCAGAAACAGCCAACACTAAGCCACCTTGTATTTCTGGTTCTGCTAGCTGCAGATATGTATATAAGTACTGATCCGAATCCTCTCGGCCAGGAAACAATTTAGTAACACATGAACTCCTAGCTCGGTTCAAACAGGAACATTGGTCGTGGGATCAGTGTTGTCCAAACACTCGTCTAATCAATTTGGTAAAAGAATATCCAATTGCGCTGTTATATCCGTGTGCATGTTCATTTCCATATCCATGTAGGCTTTCTTGTTTGCCTATATGTCTCATCCCAGTCAGTTCTTTCTTATTGCTCATGCATTCTTAATACTAGAATTTTTTTCTACTATACTTCCATAATTAATAAAACTGTCAGTAACTTATTAGTTTCTGCCTTGCTGTAGCGTTCCAAGGGAAACCCTATTTGTGGGGTTTGTTCAATCCCAGAAAAGATCTAATCAAAAGATTTGCTCCAGTGGAACAAGATTGTACGACACAAGTTACCGAGGAAGAACATGTCCAAGAACAGCATGTGTTCGACCAGCAGGACAAGGCGCATGCCGACACCCAGGACCAAGTCGTGCATTCCGAGAAGCAACCATTGGTAGGTGCAAGTCGAGAAGTAAGAAACGAAGCGCTGTCTGACAATGTTCTGCCCGTTATTGACATGAAAGCTGTAGTTTCTGCAAATACCAGCCCAGCTGATCATGGATACCAGCCCTACTCAAATCCAGAAGCCCGGCCACTCAAACTATGTGGTTTTGTTGTGTCACAGACACCAAGATCCACGCAACTCATCCAGGAGATGCAGAAGGAAGGTGCAATACTGTTTGCTGTGAAGCAGGTGGCGACAGAACCTGGGTCAGTGGTGTAGGATCAGAACATGTCCGTGGCAATCACGCTGTGGTCCGTAATGAGCATACCCTGAACTATGGTTCCGCCTACTCTGCTGCACAGTGGTCTCGCTTAGGGTAGAAACTGAGCTCTTAGCTTTACTGCTCACCGTGCCGCTGCCTTCTTTGTATGTCTCTGGATCTGTTACCAGTTAATTCCCAAACCGTGGTGGTGTTCGACTCTAGGGTGTATTGCCTGAAGCAGAATTTCTGTATGGTTACAGTAGCTTCAGGGCTGACTTAGCTTACTTCTGTGTTGGGCAAGTTGTGAGGTCAGCGGAAAGGCTGTACTGTGGAAGCATCTGTCTACTAGATAATGCCATGTAAACTATCATCAATTCATCGTTTAATAGCATGATGTGGATACTAATCTTACAGTCTGTTCTGTCCCAATTATTGGCAGCAAGATTCTGTTCATGTGGTTCAAGCCAAGCTAATTGTTGGTGAAATCTTTCGATGTGTGGCGGCAAAGAGATGGCCACAGGAAAACAAAAATAACAAGATCTGAGATGACACGACCCATGAGCATAAATCAATACTCCTTGCTGAACTTTTATTGTAGGATGCCGGCAGGCGAAGCCCTCTGCCGGTGGTGGGGGGTGGGGCCTCGTTTGTGTGGCTGATGTGGCAGGAGCCTATGGGAGAAGGCCAAGATGGAGGTCTGCACCCCACAATGGTAGGATTGTCCAGATCTAGGCCGGCTGGCCCTATACTAGGCCATGACAACCCTTCTACTCCCACCTCCTGGTTGCTATCAGGCAGATGAGCATGTGAGCACCAACCATGTTAGTGTGGCTACTCTGCTACAAAGGCTCGGGTGCGGGGGCAATGGTTGATAGCTGTGGCTGGTCCATTCACCTCGCCAAGGCACGTGTGTTCATATCTAAGTCGCCTGGTCCTACACTAGCCAACGACAATCCTTCTGCTCTCACTTTTCGGTCACTACTAGGCGGGTGAGCACGCGAGCAACAACCTTGTTGGTGTGCCTACTCTGTTGCGGAGGCTCCGGTGCGGCGACAATGGTTAACGGCTACATTGTGCAGGTGGCTAGTCCTTTCATCTCTCACCCAACTCGCGGGGCTCATGGTCATGGACCCACCACATCGTATGCACCCCGCATGGCTATGTAGATGGTATGATGTAACCTGAGCAAATATTTTACCTTAGGTGACTTGAATGACAACAACATCCTCACCATCCAGAACAATCAGAGGACATAGCTCTGACCGACAACCGACAGGGGCTAATTAGAAATTTCTACCACGGTTTTGTTTTCATAGCAGATCTAATCGCGTTGCCTTGCCTGCACGTTTGGGGACACCCTAAGCTAGAACCTTTGTACGCCTGTACGAGTAAAACTGATGACTACATCGACGTCGCTAGTCTCGCTCGATGATCTCCCTGGTGGTGGCTTGCCCGATGGCGCTATGCTGGCAAGTGCCTCCCCCAACGACAATGTTATTCTTTGGTGAGAAATAGGGTTTCACCATGAGGAGAAAGTGCAACCATGAATGTGTCCGTGCTCTCCTATCAATTTTTCTTTGTTGAAAGAACAAAAATTAAATCGGTTTTGCTAATTCTCAGGCGTCCGAGAATTAGTTAAGTCACTTTAGGACTTGTACAAACCAGAATGTCTGGACTGTTTTCGAGCTTTTTTTTGAGCGGAGACTCTTTCGTTTGTGTGAGCTGTTTCCATCGCACGTATGTGTTGTGCTGTTGCGGGCTTTTTTTTGGGCTATTCTATGGGCTATTCTGCGGGCTGTTCTTTTTGCTGAATATATTTTCCTCAATCTGCCTTCGATCTCGCGATGGTAGCAACAGAGGCTTCGATTGGGGCTGTTCTGTGAGCTGACGTTGGTTTTTTTCCCCCCAGTTTTTAACTGAATCGGTTTTCATGTGTTATTTCTGAACCAATTTTGTGTTTCTACTTGTTTTTTGTGGTCGTTTTATTATGGCGGCGATTATTATTTTTGTTTTATTATTTTTTACCAGTTTTGCTAATTCTTAGGCGTCTGAGAATTAGTTAAATCTCAATCACCTAATATATCGTTGGATCATTTACTTTACGTTTGGGTGTCTTGGCTACCGTTTGGGTTGCATCCCCGCGTTGTTTTGATTTTTGTCTGAGATGTATCGCGCGCTTGCTCGCGCCTTGGCTTTGTGTTTGTGGGCTGGTTTTTTTGCCTCTCCGTGGGTTGTTTTTTGTGGGCTATCATCAATCTGGGCTGTTTTTTCGTGGGCTGTTTTTCCGTGTGCTGTCACTAGTCGATTCACAATTTTAACGGGGGAGAACGAGAGGTGGACATGGTTGTGTGTTTTTTCCTATATTTTATTTCTTTTTGTGGTTGTTTTCCTTTTGCCGATAATTAATTGTAACTAACTTGTAACTGATCCTGTCGAGGGTCCAGTTGCAACTTTTTTGTAACTGGGGACCCGCCGAGTGGGCCAATTGCAACTTGATTGCAACCAGGGGATCCTCATTGACAGGAAGTAGCAACTTGCTTCTAACCGAGCACCTGTCGGGATGGGCAGTTGTAACTTACTTGTAACTGAGCCCGTCAGGGGCCTAGTTGCAATTTGCTTGTAACTGGGGACCTGGCGAGGAGGGCCAATTGCAACTTGATTGCAATCGGAGAGACCCCCGTTGACGGGAAGTTGCAACTTACTTGTAACTGAGCACCCGTCCGGGAGAGGCGGTTTCATCTTACTTGTAACTGAGCCCGCCAGGGGACCAGTTGCAACTTTCTTGTAACTGGGGACCCGTTGAGGGGGCATTTGCAACTTGATTGCAACCGGGGGGACGCCCACTGGAGGGCAGTTGCAACTTGCTTGTAACTGAGCACCCGTTGGGGAGGGGCCGTTGCAACTTACTTGTAATTGTGCTCGTCGAGGGGCCAGTTGCAACTTGCTTGTAACTAGGAACCCGCCAAGGGGGCCATTTGCAACTTGATTGCAACGGGGGGGACTCCCATTGACGGGCAGTTGAAACTTGCTTGTAACTGAGAACCCGTCGGCGAGGGGAAGTTGCAACTTACTTGTAACCGTGGCTGTCAAGGGCCCACTTGCAACTTTCTTGTAACCCGGGACCCGCCGAGGGGCCAATTGCAACTTGATTGCAACCGGGGGACCCCAGTTGGCGTGCAATTGCAACTTGCTTGTAACTGGGGCCTCGTCGAGGAGGCCTATTGCAACTTGCTTGTAACTAAGCACACGTCAAAGGAGGAGGGGCAGTTTTGCAACTTGCTTGTAACTGAGCACCCGTCGGGGAGGGGGCAGTTGCAACTTGCTTGTAACTGAGCCCGTCGGGGGCCTAGTTGTAACTTGCTTGTAACTGGGGCCCCGCCGAGGGGGCCAATGGTAACTTGATTGTAACCGGGGGACCCTGTCGGTGGGCCAATTTTCAACTTGCTTGTAACTGAGCACATGTCGGGGGAGGAGGGGCAGTTTTGTAACTTGTTGTAACTGAGCACCCGTTGGGAAGGGGGAGGTTGCAACTTACTTGTAACTGAGCCCACCGAGGACCTAGTTGCAACTTGCTTGTAACTGGGGACCCACAAAGCGGGTCCAATTTCAACTTGATTGCAACTGGGGGGACCCCGTCGGCAGGTAGTTGCAACTTGCTTGTAACTGAGCACCTATCGGGGGAGGAGGGCAGTTTTGCAATTTACTTGTAACTGAGTACCCGTCGGCGAGGGGCAGTTGAAAATTATTTTTAACTGAGCCCACCGGGGGCCCAGTTGCAACTTGCTTGTAACTGGGGACCCTCAGAGGAGGCCAATTGCAACTTGATTGAAACTGGGGGGACCCCGTCGGCTGGCAGTTGCGACTTGCTTGTAACTAGGCACCTGTCGAGTGAGGAGGGAAGTTTTGAAACTTGCTTGTAACTAAGTGATACGTTGGAAACGTATCTATAATTTTTGATGCTCCATGCTTGTTTAGTATCTACTTTGCTTTGCTTGTCTACACTTTGAGGTGCTTTTTACATGTTTTCTGGTACTAACCTACTAAAAAGTTGCAACAGTGCTAGATGCCTGTTTTTTGCTATTTTTGGTTATAGAAAGGTTAGTAAAGAAATATTCTCAGAATTGGACGGGACAAACGTCAAAGTCAATTACTTTCCGTGGGGAACAAGAAGTCCAGAGGGGCCGGACAGGCCGGCCAGACCCACCCCGCGCTTGGCTAGGGTTTGGCCCCCTGGTCGCCTTCTCGGCCTCCCCCTTTGCCTATAAGAATCCCCCGATGCAGAAACCCTAGGCACCCGATCAAATCTCCACGAAACCGTCTGTAGCCGCCGCCACCATCGTCCCTAGATCGGGGGATCTGAAGTTCTTCCCGGCACCCTGCCGGAGGGGAGATCATCCCGAAGGCCTTCTCTCCGGTATGATGCGTGAGTAGTTCCACCTTGGACTATGGGTCCATGTAGTAGCTAGATGGTTGTATCTCCTACTTTGTGCTTTCATGTATAGATCTTGTGAGCTCCGTTCATGATCAAGATCTAATCTATTTGTAATCATGCATGTTGTGTTTGTGGGGATCCGATGGATATTGAGATTATTATGTTGGTTTGATTAATGGTTTTGTCTTTATGATTCTATCATGTTTGTGTTGTTTGTGATCTTGCGTGCTCTCCGTTGTTAGTAGCTATTTTGGCCAAGTAGTTGCTAGTGACTCCAAGAGGGGGTATTGATGCTCAATAGTGGGTTCATGCCTCTAGTTTCCAAGGGAATTGACAATAATCTCTTCGGTTGTAGATGTGTTGTTGCTACTAGGGAGAAAACAAAGGTCTCTTGTTTATGGAACATGTAGACTGTTTACCTTACACACTTTGCTTAAAGCAGTTGTCTGTTGCTTGCAACTTAATACTGGAGGGGGTTCAGATGATAACCTGAAGGTGGACTTCTAGTCATAGATGTAGTTGGATGGCGGTCTATGTATCTTTTTGTATTGCCCAATCGAATATCATAGGATCTTTCTGACTAGTAATTGCATTGTTATGCCTTGCTCAGTTCCTGTCAATTGCCCTGATGTAATGTGTTTACCCTTCATGCCATGTTGTTTATCTAAGGAGAGCACCTCTAGTGAACTATGGACCCCGGTCCAATCTTTACCATCGATACATCTTCCACTGTTACTTGTTTACTTGTTGCAAACCACTACCTTCCACACGGTATGTTTAATCCTTTGTTACATAAAAACGGTGAGCTTGACAACCTCACTGATTCGTTGGGGCAAAGTCTTGAGTTTATGTTGTGCAGGTCTTCGCGTTGCTTGCAACACCTGTGTGACGTTTCCTTCCTCCTTCTGGTTCGATAGCCTTGGTCTCTACTGAGGGAGGACTTGCTGTTGTACTCATCACACCTTGCTCTTGGGGTTTCCAACGAAGTGCTCCACCACTGTCAAGTTCTCTGGCGCCATCAAGGAGTCATCAACAAGTTTTCTGGCGCCGTTGTCGGGAAGGCTAAGGACGTCTTCACAAGGGGAGTCCTTCACTTCCTTTCTCTTTACTTTGTTTTTAGTATGCTTTGTTTCTTTTGCTTGGTTTTGTTTGCCTCTTTGCAAAAAAAACCAAAAAAAATAGTCTAGTTTGGTTTGTTTCTTTATTCAAAAACACAAAAAAAATAGTTCATGCTCTACTGCTGCTGCTGTTTTTGGCTTGCCCACATTTTCCAAAATGAACTCTGTTGAGAACACCAAGTTGTGTGACTTCACTAGCACCAACAACAATGATTTCCTAAGCACTCCTATTGCTCCACCTTCTCCTGATGCTACCTTTTATGAAATTAAGCCTCCTTTGTTGAATCTTGTGATGAGAAAGCAATTTTCTGGTGCTGGTTCTGATTATCCTGCTGCCCATCTCAATAGCTTTGTTGAACTTTGTGAGATGCAAAAGTATAAGTATGTAGATGGAGATATTATTAAGCTCAAGCTTTTTTCCTTTATCCTTGAGAGGAAAGCCAAAGAATGGTTGCTTTCTTTGCCTACAAATAGTATTGATTCTTGGACTGAGTGCAAAGATGTTTTTATTGGAAAGTATTATCCTCCTGCTAAGATTATATCTATGAGAAGTGACATTATGAAATTTAAACAACTTGATAGTGAACATGTTGCTCCAGCTTGGGAAAGAATGAAATCTTTGGTTAAGAATTGCCCTACTCATGGACTCACTGCTTGGATGATTATCCAGACTTTTTATGCAGGTTTGAACTTCTCCTCAAGAAATCTGTTGGATTTAGCTGCTGGAGGTACTTTTATGGGCCTCACGTTGGGTGCTGCACCAAGGCTCCTTGATAATATGATGGTTAACTACTCTGAATGGCATGTTGAGAGAGCTCCACATGGTAAGAAGGTAAATTCTGTTGAGGAAACTTCCTCTTTGAGTGAAAAGATTGATGTTATTATGGTTATGCTTGTTAATGGGAAAGCTCCTCTAGATCCTAATAGTGTTCCCTTAGCCTCTTTGGTTGCTCAAGAAGAGCAAGTTGATGTGAACTTCATTAGAAACAACAATTTCAACAACAATGCCTATATGAATAATTTTGGTAGCAACAACAATTATAGACCTTATCCTCCTAGTGGAAATGCTTATCAAGGTAGATCTGGAATGCCTAGTGAAGAGAGAATTCTAGAAGTTGAGAGATCCACTAAAAACTTTATGCAAATGCAATATGAGAAAAACAAGATTTTCACTAAAAATATGGAGGAACAATCTATTATCTTGAAAAACATTAGTCATCAGCTTGAGAATCTGAATAGAGAAATACCTAGTTTACAGTCAAAAATTTTGTCTGTTGAGAAAAATATATCCTCTTTATCTGAAGCTCGGTCCTCCTTGATTAATAAAATGGCTGCTAAACCTGAAGCCATGGAAAATACCTTTGCTACTTCTCATGTCATACAAGTTACTATTGATGAAAATGTTAGGTTGTTAGCTCAACTTCATGCTAAGTGGGAAAGGGAAGCTGAAATTGATAGAAACAATAGTGTGTGCACCATCACCACTAAACCATAAGTAGTCCCTATTCCTCCTACTATGCCTAAGCCTATTGAGCCTACTACTAGTGATGCTAAGTTTGACTTTGATATCGATGGTTGCAATATTTCTAAAGTGATTATGTTTCTACAAAAGCTTGCTAGAAGTCCTGAAGCTAGTGATATGCATGTTGCTTTCACTAAACTCATTACAAATGCTCTTGTTAAGATTAAGGAAGAGAAGCTAAAACACAAAGCTTCTATTCCTAGGAAGGTAAAAGATAGTTGGGAACCCATTATTAATATGCAAGTGAATGACTTTGATCTCAAAGCTTCATGTGATCTTGGTTCTAGTGTCTCTATTATGCCTAGGAAGATTTATGAAATGCTTGATTTGCCACCATTGGTAGATTATTATTTAGATGTCCCACTCAATGATAATGCTAAGAAGAAACTCATGGGGAGTATTAATGATGTTCTCATTATGGTTAATAATGCTTATGTCCCTGTGGATTTCTATGTTTTGGATGTTGAATACAATGCTTCTTGTTCTATTACTTTGGGAAGACCTTTTCTTAGAACAGTTGGTGCTATCATTGATATGAAAGAAGGCACCATTAAATATCATTTTCCATTCAAGAAAGGTATTAAACACTTCCCTATGAGGAGAGAGAAGTTGCTTTTTGCTCCTCCTTTGAAAGCAAGATTTGATGTTAATGCTTCTTCATTTAAAAATACTTGATTCTTCTTGCTTCTTGTGTCTAACTTAAAGGCGTTAAAGAAAAGTACTTGTTGAGAGATAACCCAAGAGTTTCCTTGAGTCTTGGAAGTTATTACTTCGGTAATGACCTCTCCTTATCCTTTTTGTTTGATTTTTGTGCCAAGAATGACCTCTAATGAGAGGGAAGCAAGATTTGGAGAGTTGTTGTCCTGAAACAGATTTCTGTTCTCTACCATAAAAATTCGCGAGGAGTCTCTGTAACTCGGATTGAGATGAAAATTTACAAATAAATCCCCCAGTATGTTATCTAACTTTCGTTAGTTCAACACTTTTTGATTTGAGAAACAGAAGATGTTTGAAAAAATCGATTTCTACCTGTTGGTCTGTTTTGACAGATTTCTGCCATTATTTGCATTTGCTTCTTATTGATTCCTTTTTGAGTTCTCTTTAGGTGAATTGAGCTTTTTGAAGGAGTTACTACAGTATCTTGTGTTTTTAGTGAAAATCCTTGCTGTTCCAAAGCTTTGCCAGAGGTCTAATATCTTTTGAATAAGCTAATGTTGCTAGTGAAGATTGTGTGAAGTTTTGTATGAAGGAAAAATTTCAGGTGTAGAGAGAGAATGATGTAATGAGATGAAGAATGGACAAAAGCTCAAGCTTGGGGATGACACCATGGTGTCACCCAAGAAATATCCAAGAGGTACAAGCGTCAAAGCTTGGGGATGCCCAAGACATCCCCTTCTTCATCAATAAAAAGCTCAGGTCTGTCTAGACACTTCGTTTTTATTTTTTCATGGACAATTGTGTTGTTCTTGGAGTGTCTTAGTTTTCGTTTGCTTTGCTTAGTTTGTTTAATTTTCTTGAGAGATCTAGTGTATTCAGATCCAAGTATCCAGATCAATTTAGTTGAACCATAATACAAATCAGCATCAGATATAGTTTAACTAAAAGGGGTTGCACAAATATAGTAGGACATACTGTCATACTGAGATATAGTGGAGGTCTTACCAAAGAGATGGAGCTATGGCTGAGATCCAGAACTTCCATAGGAGGCTACAGATCGACTCTCAACCAGTCGACCTCAAGCACCCTGTTCAACAGTATATCTTCACCGTGTCTCCTCATCAGGATGGCCACCGCCCAGCAGGGTAAGGGTCCAGATTTTGGAAGGCGTGAAACGGTGGTTAGTAAATAGGCTGGAGCCATGGTGTCTCTCCACCAGCACCGTCCCATAGCCAGGAGAGATGAGGCACTCAACGCGTTGAGAGGAGAGGCAGCGAATGGCGATTCGGATGCAAGGTGAGGAGAGGGAAGGGGTGGCGCAAGAAGGAGATTACATGGAGAGCAATGGCGGTGGGGGGATCAAGGTGAGTGGCGTGAGAGGAAAGGCGATGATGGAGCATGAGAGAAGAGACAAGGGTGCTAGGTGCCTAGGTCGAGGGTGGACTGGACTGAGATCAGGTAGTTTCTTTCACCATCGAACATACCCATCCGTTGGCACTGTGGGGCTTCCATACATGATCCAACAGCCAAAAACGGTCACAGTGAGAATGGCCTCAGTAGGCGGGTACACAACCAAGCTTTCAGCTTAGTTTATTTCTTTTTTGAGTAAACACACTCATATGAGCAGCCGGTAAGAACAAGTATACTCTAGGCCACCAAGGTACATCCTCCCACGATAAGAAGTTGCACTAAAAAACATAAACACATCAACCCAATAAAGCAAACAGAGGCCAATCCAACGACGAAGGAGAAAAACAATGAGAGTAGAACCTAGCAACAAAACGTTCAAGACATATTACCAAGGCGGCCTTCTACAGAAACCAGAGGCCTGAGTGCCCGACACCTAGATAACATGAGAAGAAACTATGCTCAGAAAATCAATCCAGGAAGAAAATAAAGTCTGAGGCTACCAAAAGACATGAAAAGATAAACACATCACAAAAAGGATAGGCTTCCTTAGAAGATGAAGCCTCCTGTGCTTCTTACGTGACATTTTAGCTGCCAAATAGGGTGTAGCTGCCAAATAGGGGGAAGATATAGCCTACAATGACAAACATATCTTAAGAAGACAACAATACAGTGTATAGGGGGAAACAATAGAGTCTACCCGGAAGATGTGCTGAGACAGGAATGGAAGCAGAATGCTACATAGAGGCAAAGTCATCCGACCTGAAACATAGTGGCAGCAGTCGGCCCCACATAGAGTGACAAGAAATGCACACCAAATCAACTGTCAAAGAAATGACCTCAGCAAGAGTATATTTTTATCACTAACTTCTTGGCAGATCCTCTTGTTATGGCAATGAATGATTACAGCATTGATCTGTAGCATTGGTTGTAAACTATTACAACAGTAGACCACAGAAACTTATTTTGTTGCCAAGAATATTGCCAGTAGGATCTAGTGGAAGATCCTGTAGTCAGAAATGCACGGATGTGCGATAGCCACAAAAGCATTACTAAAAAATCGATGTAGTAGATGTTCATAAGTAATCTGCCCCATGCCATAGTGAAATCCAAACAACATATGTACATGGAAAATGCATGAAACAAGACATGGATATTTAACGTGAAAAACTGTTAGCAAGATTTACTTGCAGTTGCACTAACATGTGGCCTTCTATATAAACCCATATACATTATATTTTATAGCTCCTGTTGGATGTGAAATATAAACTTAGGGCTTGTTTGATTTGTAGGATTTTCATAGCATTGAGTTCCTATGGATTTTTCCTACCACCATCATTTGATTCGTAGGAATAGAACCCGTGGGATTATTTCCTATGAAACTTTGTCTAGTCTATTTCGTAGAAAAATTTCCATTAGGTATGATCTCTTGGAAAAATCCTATGGCTAGCTTTGTGAGTAAGGCTACTTGTTTGAAAGCTCAAATTTCAATCAAATTTTGTGGCTCTCCTAAGTTTCCATCAAACACCCTCTTATGCCAATTGCCATGGTTTTCATTCCCATATGATACAATGGGGCATGCCACACCAATCCTTCATTCCCATCCCTCCATTTTTCCTACCATGTGAATCAAACAATGAAACAAGCCCTTAGTCAACAGTGCGAATCAAAAGGTGAGTAGTCATTTTATACACTTACTGCATCCATCTGTATTTTGTACATTGTGGTACAATACATAAGCAATTAAGGATCATACAAGCATTTTTGACACCACGTATAAAAATTAAAAAACATCCCATGTTATCATAATGACAAAAGGACACTACCATGAACATATACATCAATCTAAGTTAAATGAAATGCCTATGCATATGAGAAAATACGGTGGACATGAAAACTGAGGGAAATACGACCATCAAAATATATAGCCTGTCAACTTTTCTTAGTAAGACGATAATTTGCAACATCCCAATGATATATTCGATCATACTTACACCTTAAGAATGAGCAAAATCACATATAAGTTCTCGAAGGTTATACAATAAGACAATCAAGCATTGTGTAAAATTAAATTGGAAGGATAATAAGATCATGGATCAAGTCTTATTAGGTTATAAAACAATAACATCAATTAATGCAAAACTAAACTGGAACTCATACCAAATATCACTACTCTAATACAGCCTGTATTTAATTCGACCATGCATCAAGTTCCATCAAGAGGGCAACAACACTAAGATAAGCATCTCAGCAAGCCCTAATTAAGAACATCCTTTAGTTTTTCTTTATGCTCACCGAGATGCTTGTTGTCCTCCTACAGTTGCAAAGTCTTTTTAGTATTAATTATAGACGATGATTCATATTAAATAAATAGAACTGTACCAATATTGGATTAACATATGGAATACAAAAAGCTATTCTGTATCGTGTATCATTTGCAAAAGGATGGTTTTGAAAATGATGACGCCTGAAGTTCTTAAATCATTCGATATAAATACACAGTAGCATAAACTTTTGCGGTGTGCAATATCTTCATGACTAAAAAAGCTGCATATCTTCATATGAAGAGAAGTTCAGAAATCTATCTTCCTAAAAGTAAAATTGAAGCCTGATAAAGAATGTATGCAGTACCGATTAAGCAATTTGACTACGTTGTAGAGATATATTATCTTCTCATACAACTATATAAAGACACATGTTAGTAAAATGCATTTAACTATACATAGAGTACCAACTACTACTCATTTTTGTCTAATTCTAACTACTACACTCTCTACCAAAAAACGCAATATTTGCTGTTAGCATGTATTTTTACTCTTTTACTTGAACACAAATCAAATGTGTCAGGTCATTACTGGAATTACTAAATAGTGGACATTTATTTACCATGATCTTAGCGAACAGTATGGATCACCGAAAGCTAATAAAGCATAGGATTAACCTTGGCAATACATATCATAACATGGAGCACGTGGCTAGATAAATAGCAGAGGCCAATATTTGACTAATACACAATCACAATTGAATAGATGGTTTTATATTGAACTGTATGACCAAACTACATGAATCCTGCAAAACCTAGTCCTTAGAGAAATCCAAGTTTCCAAAGTGCAGAGCTTAAGAAATCTGGGGCAATCCTAGACTTATTGAATTTTAAATCTGCTACCACAAAAAAATCAGCAAAAACTAACCAAAATATGGGACGTTCTCATGGAGCCAACACTATAAACCAGAGCCTTGTTCATCAAATGATGGCACACCAATAAACGGCCAATATTGACAGGCCTTTGCCATAGTAGTACCTGCATCGAATGATGGCACACCAAGAAACAACCAATATGAACATGCCTTTGCCATAGCAGTATCCGCAAATTGGCGCCACCAGCATTAGCTATGTACCCTCATGAATTATAAATTGTTTCTTAAAGTAATCAGGTAAAACCATTGCTGGCCTGAATAGCAAATAGTTTGAGGAGAATTCAAATCAAAAGTGATTGGTTTCTTAAATAAATTGATTTATAACAACTGTTACTTACTAGTACATAAAGTACACGGTGATGATGCTCGACGTGACACTTCGTTGGTAACCCCAAGCGTAGGGTGTGAAGAGCAAGCAACAAGTTTTACCTCAGTTGAGACCGAGGTTATCGAACCAGAAGGAGGAAGGAAACGTCACACAGGTGTTGCAAGCAACGCGGAGACCTGCACAACAAAAACTCAAGACTTTGCCCCAACGAATCAGTGAGGTTGTCAAGCTCACCGGTTTGTTGTAACAAAGGATTAAACATATGGTGTGGAAGATAATGGTTTGCAACAAGTAAACAAGTAACAGTGGAAGATGTATCAATGGTAAAGATTAGACCGGAGGTCCATAGTTCACTAGAGGTGCTCTCCTTAGATAAACGACATGGCATGAAGGGTAAACAAATTACAGCAGAGCAATTGACAGGAACTGAGCAAGGCATAACAATGCAATTACTAGTCAGAAATATCCTATGAGATTCGATTGTGCAATACAACAAGATACATAGACCGCCAACCAACTGCATCTATCACTAGAAGTCCACCTTCAGGTTATCATCCGAACCCCCTCCAGTATTAAGTTGCAAGCAACAGACAACTGCTTTAAGCAAAGTGTGTAAGGTAAACAGTCCACATGTTCCATGAACAAGAGACCGTTGTTTTCTACCTAGTATCAACAACAAATCTACAACCTAAGAGATTATTGTCACTTCCCTTGGAAACTAGAGGCATGAACCCACTATCGAGCATAAATACCCCCTCTTGGAGTCACTGGCAACTACTTGGACAAGATAGCTACTAACAACAGAGAGCATGCAAGATCACAAACAACACATACATGATAGAATCATAAAGACAAAACCATTAATCAAACCAACATAATAATCTCAATATCCATCGGATCCCCACAAACACAACATACATGATTATAAATATATTAGATTTTGATCATGAACGGAGCTCACAAGATCTATACATGAAAGCACAAAGGAGGATATACAACCATCTAGCTACTACATGGACCCATAGTCCAAGGTGGAACTACTCACGCATCATACCGGAGAGAAGGCCTCCGGGATGATCTCCCCTCTGGCAGGGTGCCGGGAAGAACTTTAGATCCCACCAATCTAGGGACGATGGTGGCGGCGGCTACAAACGGTTTCGTGGATATTTGATCGGGTGCCTAGGGTTTCTGCATCGGGGGCTTCTTATAGGAGAAGAGGGAGGCCGAGGCGGCGACCAGGGGCCCCACACCCCTCCCAGGCGCGGGGCAGGGCCCACCCGCGCCTAGGGTGGGTCTGGCCGCCCTGGCTCGCTTCCTCGTCTCCCCTCTGGACTTCTTGTTCCCCACGGAAAGTAATTGACTTTGACGTTTGTCCCATCCAATTCCGAAAAAAAAAATTACTAACTTTTCTGAAACCAAAAACAGCAGAAAACAAGCATCTGGCACTGTTGCAACTTGTTAATAGGTTAGTACCAGAAAACATGTAAAAAGCACCTCAAAGTGTAGACAAGTAAAGCAAAGTAGATACTAAACAAGCATGGAGCATCAAAAATTATAGATACGTTTCCAACGTATCAACATCCCCAAGCTTAACTCCTGCTCGTCCTCGAGTAGGTAAGTGATAAAAGAATAATTTTTGAGGTGACATGCACCCTCATAATAAAGATACAACCATTTGCAAGCATTGAAAGCTGGGATCAAAGAACTCTAAAGATGTGCATGAAAGATGGAATTCTAACAATAGGACATAGTAACTATGCATGCAACATGGCAAGCTACAAACAAAGATCATGAATAACATGCATTGAAAAACGTTTGTTTGTTTCACATGCAGAAAACATAGCATATTGGCAATCAGCTTGTCCCTCATAGAGTAGCAATATAGATGCATAGGACACCTTCAAAGTTCACAAGGGTGACTAGAAACAAATAGTACACGAACAAGTAATATCACAATATGCATCAATCAATAAGCTTTGGAACACTGCACACAGAATGACAACTATGCTCTCTTAATGGTGCCTAAAGGTAGAAGGTGGAGACTCAATAATGGTGGAAGAAAGGCCTTTTTGTAAAGGAAGCAGGGATTACAGGTTTCAAAAAGAGCTTCCAAAAATTATGGTACTTGTTAGCTTTCAGCCCTGATTGCCCCTATCATAAGCATCTTGAAGTGATTAAGGTTAAAGTGACAAAGATGGAGTATATGCTTGACAAAGTATAAGTTGGCAATCTCAAGTCCCTTGAATACGAGGGCCACACCTCATGCATACTCAACTTTGGGCCCAGGTAAGTTCTTGTCACTGTAAGTATTTGCAAATCATTGAGAACCGCCAACGAGGTAACCCTTGCACATGGTACAGGAGCTTTCCCATAACCAAAATGACAAGGCAAGCAGACAATAAGCATCTCAGCAATCTTCTTATGTACCATGGGAATATGGTGTTTTTTCTCTCTTTTCTCAATGTGTCTCTCTTTTTTTATAAGAAGAATGCTTCATAGATGTCACTATGGTGATGTTGCAAGTTTCCACCATGATTAGGCATGGCTTAGGCTAGCGGCCCAGGTGTTTCTCTAACACAGGATACAAACTCCATGGACTTACAAGTTCCCTCTTTATTTCACACCGGTGACATCCATAGACAAAAGAGCATGCTATCAACTGAGTACAAAGTACAAGTGCAATGTTGAAAACGTTTCCCGTGACAGCACGGTTCTACTAATTCCAACGTATAAGTACAAGCATATACAACAAAGATGTCACAATGGTTCAATTTTATTAGGGGCAAAGAATATAAAGTGTGCCATCAAGTTCGTGAGGGATTTAATCACTAAGTTTTCATATAACAAAATAGTTTTTAATTAGAAGATAGCGGAAAACAAGAATATACTTGGAATGGTGTAACACACCATGCATAGGAGTTTATAGTGGACACTTTGAAATAACTTGGTTTCTTGGGAGTTGGAAGCATGAGTAGAACTTACTCATACAAGTGGAGGCTAGCAAAATACTAGGAGCAACCAACTAAGAGAGCATAATTGCCATAATCATGCAGAGCAACAAAGCATACTAATCAAAGCAAAGAGTGGTACTACAAGTCAAGGACTAAATGCTCATAGAGTCTAATGGTGACTTGTCATAGTCATAACATGGTGTGAGCATGTGCCAAGTCAACCCAAACAAAGCATCAAAGGAGAATACCACAATACTATGCTTTTGCATGCTAAAACAACGCATAATTTCTTCAAGGCACACTAAGCAATCCCAATTGTTTGGAACAAGACATGCTACATCAATAATCACTAAGCATAATGCCAAAACAACACCTAGCATGTCATGCTAAAGTCTAAGTCACAGTCAATGCAAGCTCCTCTTGCACTTACAAGCAAAAACTTACTACTCCTTTCTAACACCAAGCAACTTATTTGCAAAACAACACAACGAGAACGGGGGTCCAAACTACTTTATTCAAACAAACTAAACAAACTAAGCAAAGCAAACGAAAACTAAGACGCTCCAAGAACAATACAACTATGCATGAAACAATAAAAACGAAGTGTCTAGACAGACCTGAGCTTTTTATTGATGAAGGGGATGCCTTGGGCATCCCCAAGATTTGACGCTTGTAACTCTTGGATATTTCTTGGGGTGACACCATGGTGGCATCCCCAAGCTTGAGCTTTTGTCCATTCTTCATCTCATTGCATCATTCTCTCTTTACACCTGAAATTTTTCCTTCATACAAAACTTCACACAATCTTCATTAGCAACATTAGTGTATTCAAAAGATATTAGACCACTAGCAAAGCTTTGGAACAACAAGGATTTTCACTAAAAACACAAGCTACTGTAGTAACTCCTTCAAAAAGCTCAATTCACCTAAAGAGAACTTAAAAAGGAATCAAGAAGAAGCAAATGCAAATAATGGCAGAAATCTGTCAAAACAGACCAGCAGGTAGAAATCGATTTTTCCAACATCTTCTGTTGCTCAAATAAAAACGTGTTGAACTAATGAAAGTTAGATAACATACTGGGGGATTTATTTGTAAATTTTCAGCTCAATCCGAGTTACAGAGACTCCTCGCAATTTTTTATGGTAGAGAACAGAAATCTGTTTCGGGACAGCAACTCCCCAAATCTTGCTTCCCTCTCATTAGAGGTCATTCTTGGCACAAAAAGCAAACAAAAAGGATAAGGAGAGGTCATTACTGAAGTAATAACTTCCAAGACTTAAGAAAACTCTTGGGTTATCTCCCAACAAGTACTTTTCTTTAACGCCTTTAAGTTAGGCACACGAATCAAGAAGAATCAAGTATTTTCAAATGAAGAAGCATTAACATCAAACCTTGCTTTCAAAGGAGGAGCAAAAAGCAACTTCTCTCTTCTCATAGGGAAGTGTTCAATACCTTTCTTGAATGGAAAATTATATTTAATGGTGACTTCTTTCATATCAATGATGGCACCAACTGTTCTAAGAAAAGGTCTTCCCAAAGTAATAGGACAAGAAGCATTGTATTCAACATCCAAAACATAGAAATCAACAGAGACATAAGCATTGTTAACCATAATGAGAACATCATTAATACTCCCCATGAGTTTCGTTCTTAACATTATCATTGAGTGGGACATCCAAATAACAATCTTCCAATGGTGGCAAATCAAGCATTTCATAAATCTTTCTAGGCATAATAGAGACACTAGAACCAAGATCACATGAAGCTTTGAGATCAAAGTCATTCACTTGCATATTAATAATAGGTTCCCAACTATCTTCTACTTTCCTAGGAATAGAAGCTTTGTGTTTTAGCTTCTCTTCCTTAATCTTAACAAGAGCATTTGTAATGAGTTTAGTGAAAGCAACATGCATATCACTAGCTTCGGGACTTTTAGCAAGCTTTTGTAGAAACATAATCACTTCAGAAATATTGCAACCATCGATATCAAAGTCAAACTTAGCATCACTAGTAGTAGGCTCAATAAGCTTAGGCATAGTAGGAGGAGGAATAGGGACTACTTGTGGTTTAGTGGTGATGGTGGACACACTATTGTTCCTATCAATTTCAGCTTCCCTTTCCCACCTAGCATGAAGTTGAGCTAACAACCTAACATTTTCATCAATAGTAACTTGCATGGCATGAGCAGTAGCAAAGGTGTTTTCCATGGTTTCAGGTTTAGCAGCCATTTTATTAATCAAAGAGGACTGAGCTTTAGACAAAGAGGATATATTTTTCTCAGCACTCAAAAGCTTTTCCTCTATAGTCTTATTGAAAGTGGTTTGTTTACTAATAAACTCTTTGAGCATGACTTCAAGTTCAGAGGGGGCACTTCTAGCATTATTGTAAGAGCTTCCATAGGAATTGCCATTATTAGGAGGATAAGGCCTATAATTGTTGTTGCTACCAAAATTATTCCTATAGGCATTGTTGTTGAAATTGTTGTTTCTAATGAAGTTCACATCAACTTGCTCTTCTTGAGCAACCAAAGAGGCTAAGGGAACACTATTAGGATCTAAAGGAGCTTTCCCATTAACAAGCATAGCCGTAATAACATCAATCTTTTCACTCAAAGAGGAAGTTTCCTCAACAGAATTTACCTTCTTACCATGTGGAGATCTTTCAACATGCCATTCAGAGTAGTTAACCATCATATTATCAAGGAGCCTTATTGCAGCACCCAAGGTGAGGCCCATAAAAGTACCTCCAGTAGCTGAATCCAACAGATTTCTTGAGGAGAAGTTCAAACCTGCATAAAAAGTCTGGATAATCATCCAAGCAGTGAGTCCATGAGTGGGACAATTCTTAACCAAAGACTTCATTGTTTCCCAAGATGGAGGAACATGTTCACTATCAAGTTGTTTAAATTTCATAATGTCACTTCTCATAGATATAATCTTAGCAGGAGGATAGTATTTTCCAATAAAAGCATCTTTGCACTTAGTCCAAGAATCAAAACTATTTTTAGGCAAAGAAAGAAACCATTCTTTAGCTTTTCCTCTCAAGGAGAAAGGAAAAAGCTTGAGCTTAATAATATCTCCATCTACATACTTATACTTTTGCATCTCACAAAGCTCAACAAAGCTATTGAGATGGGCAGCAGGATCATCAGAACCAGGACCAGAAAATTGCTCTCTCATCACAAGATTCAACAAAGAAGGCTTAATTTCATAAAAGGTAGCATCAGGAGCAGGTGGAGCAACAGGAGTGCTTAGTAAATCATTGTTGTTGGTGCTAGTGAAGTCACATAACTTGGTGTTCTTAGCAGAGTTCATTTTGGCAAAGGTGGGCAAGCCAAAAACAGCAGCAGCAGCTAGAGCGGGAACTAATTTTGTGTGTGTTTTTGAATAAAGAAAGCAAACCAAACTAGACTATTTTTGGTTTTTTTAAAAGAGGTAAACAAAACCAAGCAAAATAAACAAAGCAAACTAAAAACAAAGTAAAGGGAAAGGAAGGGAAGGACTCCCCTTGTGAAGACTGATGACCCACAAGTGTAGGGGATCGCAATAGTCTTCGCAGGTAGTATTACCCAATTTATTGATTCGACACAAGGGGAGACAAAGAATACTTGCAAGCCTTAACAACTGAGTTGTCAGTTCAGCTGCACCTGAAAATAGTTCTTGATCATAGAAGTTTTATCAGTATCAACAGTTTGTAGTAGCGAAGCAACAACAACAACAGTAGTAACAGCAAAAGTGAACAGTAGCAATAGTAACAGTAACAGTAAACAGTGGGATTCGAGTGCGGTAGGCATAGGGATGGATGGACGGGTGTTGCATGGACGAGTCTAAACATGTAACTTAAAAGAACTAGGGCATTGCAGAAAAAATAATAATAATAAGCATCCAAGTACTAAACAATCCTAGGCATGTGGTCCATATATAGTCATACGTGCTCGCAATGAGAACTTGCACGACATCTTCTGTCCAGCCAGCTCGTGGCAGAGGGGCCTCTAGGAAACTACTGGCAATTAAGGTGCTCCTTTTAATAGAGCACCGAAGCAAAGCATTAACACTCCGTGAACACATGTGATCCTCACACCACAACCACCCCCTACGGTTGTCCCAATTATTGTCACTTTGGGGCCTTTGGATCCAGACAATGATATGTGTAGACAATTTGCAGATAAGATCATAAACAACACTATCATAATGATTCAATAATAAGTTCAGATCTGAGGTCATGGCACTCGGGCCTTAGTGACAAGCATTAAGAATAACAAGTTGCAACAAAGTCAAATAGCACTAATAGAGATACTAGGCACTATGCCCCTAACAGATCTTATTCGATTACATGATAGAACTCATCCAATCCCTACCATATCCAAGCCTACAGCGGGGGATTACTCACTCATGGATGAGGGAAACATTGGTGGTTGATGGAGATGCGTTGGTGATGACGATGGCGATGATCCTCTCCAAATTCCCCGTCCCGGCAGGGTGCCAGAACGGAGTTTCTGGATCCGAATCTTGGTTTCTGGTGGCGGCGGCGGAGCGGAACTCTTTCTGGAAAAATATCGAACTCGCCTCTATTTTTAGGTCAGAAGGCAACTTATAGACGCGGAGGGAGGCCGAGAAGCTGCCTGGGGTGGCCAAACCTCCCCTAGGCGCGGGGTTAGTGGGCCCGCGCCTGGGGTGGGTCTGGGCCCCCCAGGCCTCCCCTCTGTCTCCCCTTCTAGCTCCGTGGATCTTCTGGTGAGAAATAGTTTTTGGCATATTTTTCGAGATTTTTCCTGATATTTCATTTTCTGCACAAAAACAAGACACCAAGGTAATTCTACTGAAAATAGCGTCTGTCCGTGTTAGTTGTATCCAAATCACACAAGTATAGAGGAAAAACAATAACAAAGTGTTCGAGAAAGTAGATACGTTTTGGACGTATCAACTCCCCCCAAGCTTAGCTTATTGCTTGTCCTCAAGCAATTCAGTTGAAAACTGAGTGCGATAAAAGAACTTTCACGAACACTTTGCTTCATATGATGTATATATTCTTAGCACCGGAGTAGATGCTTAGACAATTCATAATAAAGAGTATACAACTAAGTCTACTTAATAGTCATTGCAAGCTATGAAGAGAAACCAACTCAATAATAATAAGTAGCATGAAACATAAACATAAGCAACATTTCAATGCTCATAATAAGGTATGATAGAGTGGTATCTCGCTTGCCTTTGTTTTAAGAGCACAATATAAATGCTGAAGCACCTCTGAAGTTCATATGAAGACTAGAAGTAAAGATATCAGAGATACAAGCATCAAAGTCATGACATAATTAACCAAGTTTTGGAACAAACACAAGAATGCCAACTATGCTCTCAAGAAGGTGCTCATAGAATAAGTGGTGACTCAACAAAATTGTGAAAATGGTTTTTTGTGAAGGTTTGAAAGGCTTCCAAATGCTGAAAGGAAGGTACTCATTAGCTTTGAGCTCTCATTGCCCCTATCATAGGCATCTTCATGTGGTTAAGGTGAAAGTGAGGTCCACTTTGAATTATATGCTTGACAGACCATAGACTGGAAATCCCAAGTCCCTTGAGTACGAGGGTCGCTCCGCATGCTACTCAACTTTGGTCACCTGAAAGTTCTTGTCATTGTAAATACATGCATATCATCAAGAACCGCCAACGGGGTACCCCTTGCATATGGTACATGAGCTTTCCCATAACCAAAATGACAAGGCAAGCAGACAATGAGCATCTCAGCAATCTTTTATTTATCATATGCATAGCTTTTGTCAACACCCGGATTTTTTTCAATCCTAGATGCCTGTTATGCCATACATCGCAATCCCAGGATTACCATTTTTGCGAGACATAACAGAATTGGATACCATAGTACATCATCCATTACAAACGATACATAAGTTCTTACACAAATAGGGATCTCATGATCCAGTTCTTAATACAACATCAAGCAGCGGAATACGTAATAATAACGGTAGCGTAGGCGAAGCTCCATCTTCGGGGTCACAGGCAATGCTGACGATGGGAGATGATCCTAGTTGTCGTAACCTTCCTGGGTTCCATCCTCCAGGTACTCCTCTTCATAGTCTGGCCATGGGAATAGCCAGGGACAAAGCCATGAGTACTCTTTAAGTACTCGCAAACTAATACTAATAAGTAAAGGGTTTTTTTGGATAATAGGACACTAGGCTCTAGGGTTGTTTTGCAAAAGCCAGATTTATCTCTACTAAGTTCTAAAGCTAGTCACAATTTTATAAATCCTAAGCGGGAGCTTGTATTTCATATCACAACTCTGTTGTGGTCAAGTCAAAGTCTCAATTCAACTCACAGGTCATTTTGAAAAGTCTGACGGGGGAACAGTATGACCACTCCAACTGTCCATAACCGCGGACGCGGCTATTCGAATAGTTTGACACTGTGCAGAGATTTTACACTTTCACCACAACATTTGAGACATCCGTCAGGAACAAATCCTGAATTCACCATACTCAGTATGCGGGTAATCAATCCTAACCTTTCGATTACATGCCCTAGTATAAGCACCTCTCATGTGAGTTTGGCCTCCCAACCATGACCAACTGTCATCTTGGGTACTGCACAGGTGGACAATCTTCACAAGGTAGCCTCAGCTCAGACCTTGGCCGTGAGGGAACTAATACTAAGGAATATAAGTTTCCAGTCAAGCCCTACCCAATATTCGGGTATTGTGGTTGTACGATAAAATTGGAATGGTATCGCATCCAGACAACCATCAGTTTTTAAAAGGGGTAAGGCTCATGCCTTAACATTTTCATCACCAAAATCATCAGGTGTTCGGAAACACATGTCCAAAACATTTCAATAGAATGATCCATCATTCCAAGGTTTTTATAACCATTTTTCCACCAAGTATTCCCATCTAAAGTTGATCAAGTTTTATGCTTAGCACTAGCATCTATAGGTGGGGGTAGTAATGATGAGGGGTGGTAACTAGTGGAGTTTCAACTAAGTACAACCTTATGTCTCAGGCTGATGTCAAGGTTTCTAACTTAGGCCAAATTTTATGCTCTTTATGCAACCTTCAGCATCTTTCCAATATCTACCAGTCACTTAAGTAAACTCTAAGTAAGCTTTGATAAAGAAATAGAGTAAGAAGCTTGCAAGTAAAACTAGGATTGGTTTATCAAGTGGGTATGCTCACATATGCTTAAGGCATATAGTAGGTATAGTAACAAGTATGGGCTTGCATAGGTATAGTCTCAGCTTGCACAATCAACTAATAGCATTAGGCTTGCCTTGTGCAGAGCAGTGGTTGAAGTTCTCCTCGGCTTCTTCTTCGTAGTATCCTCCTTCCTCCTCGTATCCTTGGTCGGTACTAGCGTCTATGAATAAATACGAGGTACACAATCACCAAACAATACTTAACTACTTGCAATCATCACACACAAGGGTCCTATGGATGATCTAGCATCATCCCTAACATTACAAGGTTAAGGCTTGATTTAATTCCTTTTTTAAAAAAAAAGTAATTTCTACTAATTGAAAAACTACTTAAGATTTAATATTCTCCAAACCCAACATGGGATCATGTTGACACATGTCATCACCACATATTGTAGTCCATGGGAATGTGATTTAAAGTGGTTTCACAATTTAATAAGGTTTTACCCTTTTATTTTAATTAATTAAAGTGGCTAGAAATGCTTATGTAGCATTCTTTTATTCCTTGAACATTATTTCTACAAGTAAACCTATATATTTTTATATATTCTGAAAGGTATGGTTAAATGTGATTTTTTAGAGTTGGAATCAACTCAAAAGCTATTATGGTTTAAATTTGAAAAATGTTTGAATGCAGAAAAGCTTCTGCCTTGTTATTTTTACCATGGGTGATCTATAGATCCAAATGACTTGAATCCAACGGGCTTGGATTCAGCATTCACAGACCTTTCCAACAAAATAGGTTTCATTCAATTTGGTGCACTAAATCGATCTGGGTTGATTTTTGATGTTGGGTACAGAAGTGTGTTTGAATTGAAATAGAAAAAGGTTTAATTTGAATAACTGGGCTGCGCGGGAAAAGTTACTGGGCCGGCCTGCTAAGCGCAGTGCTCCCTCGGGATGCTTAAGTGGGTGTCCCCACTCGTCAGTGACACGGGGCTGGGCGAAGCAGTATGGGGCGACGTGGATCGTTCGATCTAGTTCTAATCTAACGACTGGGAGTCATCGTCGACGCGAGACAACTCCGGCGAGAACGAAACCTAGCGCGGCCAGTGAGGGTCGCTGGGGGCTCACCGGGTGCTGGCGAGGGTCGGCGAGGCGGACGAACGACGAAGTCGACGACGGCAAACTCAGGGGTGGTCGCGACAGCTCCTGGGGCGGCTCCAATCGCTGGCTCCCTTCTTCTCCGGCAGCGGCAGGCTCTAGTGAAATTCCGGCGAGGTGGTGCTCGCCTTGCTCTAAGAATGGTGTGGCACGATCAGTGAGGAGATAGGAGTGAGATGGTGTGAAGAAATCGTGCGGGGGTGGCCTTTATTTATAGTCGAGCGAGGGGACCGTCGGGGCGCACGGTGAGCTCGTCGGGGGCGAGGTTACAGGCGGCTAAAGGCATGGGCAAGGGTAGGGGACGGTGCGGTGTCTCCTGGCGATGCTCAACGACATGGTCTCGAGGCATGGGCGGTGTGGTTTGGTCTGGAACGAGCGGTGCTCTGCGCGCCAGAGGCGGCGTCTTCGACGGCGGGCGGTGGCTGTACATCACGGGGCGGCAAACAGGGATGTCTGGCGGTTTCCTGGGTCGGTGGGGATTGTGTATGCATGCGGCGAGGGCGGCGCGTGGTCTGTGGGTGATGGTCGAGGGTGGCGCTCTGGCGCACGCTCGGCATGGTCTGGGCGCGGCTTTTGCGCGTGGTCCAGGGCTTGGCAACGCTCGCGGCTGGGACAGTGAGTGGCGGTGGACGGTGGGCTGCCTCCCAGACATGCTGGCTAGGCTTGCTGCTGCTCCTAGCTTGTTGTCGACTATGGGGTGGCAAGAGGGTGCTCGGCTATTCACCATTGATGACAATGGCAAGCTCACAGTGGTGCTAGTGCCTGGCTAATCTTCCTAGATGATCTACTGAGTTGTGTGTGAGCTAAATGGAGAACTAGTTAGGCAAGAATCACTGCTCACAATAGTGTTTGATGTTTGTTTGATTTGTGTCTGCAACCTGTTTGATGAAATGGCCGCATGAAATCAAGTTTTGAATTTTGAAATGATTTTTGGTGGGTTTGCTAGATTGGTGCTGGTGAGTCTGCAGATGCTTGGGTTTTGAAAGTTGAGCTTGTTTGAGTAGTTTTTGAAAAAGTGGGATCTTCCCATATGATAAAGATTCAATTTTGAATTGTCATTTAAACTATGCATTTGAAAGTTTCTGGATGATCACAAAGTGGGCCTTGATACCTTGTTATGAGTACATTCAAGGGGTGCAATGATACAGAAAAGTTTCTGTTAGGTTCTGAAAGTTTGAGACAGCCAAAGTAGGCATGGGAGTTAAATTGGCCAAAATGACCATTCATTTCATATATGTGTTTTGATTTACTTGTCTTTAGGAAAGGTGTGGGAAATGTTTTAGATGATGTTTATTTCACCTAAGAAACATTTTACAAGCAATAGAACAAACAAACAAGGTGGTTTTAAAGGATTTCAAAATCCATGCATACACATATGCATGCATTCATGATTTCATTTAGAAAAGTTTTTGTTAACCCTAATTTTGATGATTAGAATTTGATGATCCAAGCTTAGTATTTTTTTGGGATGTTACAAACCTTCCCCCCTTAAACAAAATCTCGTCCCGAGATTTGAAAAAGGACGAAAAGATTACCTAGGATTTGAAGAGATCGGGAAACTCCGTCCTGATGTGATCTTCGCGCTCCCAGGTAGCTTCCTCTTCTGTGTGGTTGCTCCACTGAATCTTGAGAAACTTGATGCTTCGGGTTCGAGTAGTTCGAAAAGCTTCTTCCAAAATGCGGATGGGTACTTCGGGATAGGTCAGGTCATCGTTGATCTCTATGGTCCGGTGATCGATATTCTTGAACACTTCGGTCTTCTCGGGGACTTCGAGACATTTGCGAAGTAACGAGATATGGAACACATTGTGCACAGCTGACATCTCTTCAGGTAGTTCCAATTGATACGATACTTCTCCTCGACGGTTCAGAATTTTGAAAGGTCCGATATATCTGGGGGCTAACTTTCCTTTGAGTTGGAAACGTTGCATTCCCTTCAATGGCGACACTTTCAGATAAACAAAATCTCCTATGTTGAAGGCGAGGTCTCGACGTCTCTTGTCGGCATAACTCTTCTGTCGGGATTGGGCAGTCTTGAGGTGCTCACGAATCTTGTGAACCTTCTCTTCTACTTCTCGGAGGATGTCGGGTCCAAAAATCTGACTCTCTCCTACTTCCGACCAGTTCAAAGGGGTGCGACACTTTCTTCCGTACATGAATTCAAATGGGGCCATTTGCAAACTTGCTTGGTAACTATTGTTGTATGAAAATTCTGCAAAACGGCAGACAGTCTTCCCACTTGGATCCATATTCTAGCACACATGCTCTAAGCATATCTTCGAGTATTTGGTTTACTCGCTCCGTTTGTCCATCGGTCTGAGGGTGATACGCGGTACTGAAATCTAGGAGGGTTCCTAAACCTTCTTGGACTTTCTTCCAGAATCTCGAGGTAAACTGAGTTCCTCGATCCGATACTATATTCTTGGGGACTCCGTGCAAACTGACGATTCTAGCGATGTATAACTCTGCTAGCTTCGAACTCTGATAGGTGGTTTTGACGGGCAAGAAATGGGCGACTTTGGACAATCTGTCCACTATGACCCAAATAGAGTCATTTCCCCTACTAGAAGTAGGTAGTCCAGTGATAAAGTCCATTCCTACAGAATCCCATTTCCATTCCGGAATTTGCAAAGGTTGCAACAATCCAGCGGGTCTTTGATGTCCTGCCTTGACTCGCTGACATATATCACACTTGGCGATATAGCTTCTGATTTCTCTCTTCATCTTATGCCACCAAAATTGCTCTTTCAAATCTTGATACATCTTAGTTCCTCCGGGATGGATAGAATAAAGAGTATCATGAGCCTCCTTCAAGATAACTTCTTTCAAACCCGGATCTGCTGGTACACAAAGGCGTCCTTTGTACCACAGAACTCCTTCTTCGTCCTCGGTGAATCCGGGTACTTTGCTCGTACCGATACGATGCTTGATTCCGTCGGTACTGGCATTTCCCTTCTGCGCCTCTTTAATCTGACTGATCAAACTGGGCTGAAGTTCTATGCTAGCCAAAAATCCTTCACTTACTAATTCCATTCGAAATTCTTCCATCTCCTTGTGCAGATTTGGTTGCTCCTTCAAAATCATGGAGTTCAAGCGGCACGGCAATCTGCTAAGGGCATCGGCTACCACGTTGGCTTTACCAGGGTGATAGTGAATGTCCAGGTCGTAATCCTTGATTAGCTCAATCCATCTTCTCTGCCTCATATTCAACTCCTTCTGAGTGAATATATACTTTAGGCTCTTGTGATCCGAATAAATCTCACAACAGTTTCCCATTAGGTAATGTCTCCATGTCTTCAGGGCTAGAACTACCGCTGCTAGTTCGAGGTCATGGGTTGGATAGTTTTGCTCGTGTTGCTTCAATTGTCGAGATAGATAAGATATAAATTTGCCTTCTTGCATTAGCACACATCCGAGACAAATCTTGGATGCGTCACAATACACATCGAAGGGCTTCGTGATATCCGGCATGATTAAGATTGGGGCTGATATCAATCTCCTCTTGAGTTCTTGAAAACTCGCTTCACATTTGTCGGTCCATTCAAACTTCTTGTCCTTCTTCAGCAATTGGGTCATGGGTCGGGCGATACTCGAGAATCCTTCTACGAATTTGCGGTAATATCCCGCCAATCCGAGAAAAGCATGAACTTGGGTTTGAGTGGTTGGGGCTTGCCAATCTTCTACATCTTTCACTTTGGTAGGGTCAACGGCAATTCCTCCGGCTGATACGATGTGACCGAGGAATCCTACCTCCTGTAACCAGAATTCACATTTGCTAAACTTTGCATACAGCTGATGCTCTCTAAGGGTTCCAAGAATGGTCCTTAGGTGTAGCTCATGTTCTTCTTCTGATTTGGAATAAATCAGAATGTCATCAATGAAAACAACAACAAACTTATCCAGGAAGTCCATAAAAATCTTATTCATGAGGTTCATGAAATAAGTGGGGGCATTGGTTAATCCAAAAGACATGACTGTATACTCGTACAATCCATATCTGGTGGTAAAGGCAGTCTTTGGAATATCCTCTGCACGAATTTTGAGTTGATGATAGCCAGTTCTAAGATCAATCTTAGAAAACACCTGGGCACCGGTCAACTGATCAAACAAATCTTCTATCTTGGGCAAGGGGTACTTGTTCTTGATGGTGACATCATTCAACTTCCGATAATTTGTACACAAACGGTTACCTCCATCTTTCTTGTCCACAAATAAGACAGGTGATCTCCATGGTGACGCACTTGGTTGAATCAATCCAATTTCTAGCATGGAATCCAGTTGCTTCTTCAGTTCTGCTAGTTCCGACGGGTTCATACTATAGGGTCTCTGGGCTATGGGTCCTGTTCGGGGATTAGTTCGATGATAAACTCGATATCCCGATCTGGGGGCATACCGGGCAAAACATCTGGAAATACATCGGGGTATTCACAGACTATCCGGACTTGGTCAATGGGTAGGTTGGGCTAGACTCTTGTTACACTTGAATTGGCGAGGTAAGGTTTCAGAGATATGCTCGACTGTTATTCCAGCGGTACTGGTCATGGTGATGGCTTTCTTAGCACAGTCAATCAATTCCTTATGTTTGGACATCCAATCCATTCCTAGTACTACTTCCAAACCTTTAGTTCCGAGTACTATTAGATTAGCATAAAAATCTATGCCATGGATTTGGATAGGGACGGCTTTGCAAATTTGCCTAGCCTTGGTGGTTGATCCGGGAATTTGCACAATCATAACATGCTTCAGTTTGGTTGGTTGAATTTTACTAGTGCAGGCAAATTCTTCGGTGACAAATGAATGCGAGGCACCAGAGTCAAACAACACTCTTGCAAGTACTGAATTAACAGAAAACATACCCAGCACGACGTCTGGCGCTTCCTGAGCTTCTTCAGCATGCATGATAAAAATACGGCCATTGCGGTTGAGTGAATTCCCTGGGGAAAATCTTCTCCCTGGATGGACACGGCGCTGCTGCTGAGCTAGGGCGTTGGTATTGGGTGTTGTAGCATTCTTCTTGTTGGGGCACTCGTTGGAATAGTGGCCTTTATTTCCACAGTCATAACAGGTCACTTGTGACTTGTCCTTGGCTGCGACAGGCACATCATTGCTTCTAGTCCTCGAGGCAGTGTTGGTGTTGGCGGTAACGTTGTTGGTGTTGAACTTGGGTTGGGCACGGGTGAAATTGCTAGAGTTGTCGGGGTTGTTGTGATTTCCTCTGGGTCTAGGGTTTCCACGGTTGGGGTAGGTCGGACGGGTCATAGGGGGTCTGTTGGTTCTTGGGGCAAATCCTGGAGATGGGTTGGGGCGATACTTTGGGGTCTGATGGGTTCCGGGTTGATGCATCATGCGACGCTTGCGGTTCTCATTGGCTTGGTTGATCTTTCCTTCCATCTGGATAGCAGAGTCGACAAGGGCTTCAATATCAGCAAAGGGGATATTGACTAACACCGTCTGCATCTCGTCATGCAGACCATTCAGGAATCTTTCTTTCTTCTTGGCTTCGGTGTCTATCTCGTCCGGGGCATACCTAGCTAATGACAAAAATTTGTCACGGTATTCCACTACAGTCATCCTTCCTTGCTTTAGCTCTCTGAACTCGTCTCTCATTCTCTTGATCAAACCTGGTGGCACATGGGTTCTGCTAAACTTGACCTTGAATTCCTCCCAGGTCATCATCTGGCCTCCGGTCATTGCACAAACACTGTTCCACCATGCCCTGGCATCTCCGGCTAGATAATGGGTGGCGAACAGGACTTTCTCGTTGGCTTCCACTCCGGCGACTTCTAGGTTGTTTTCCATGGTTTGCAGCCAATCATCAGCATCTAGGGGTTCTTCTGACTTGGTGAAAACGGGTGGGTTAGTATTCTGGAAATTCTTGAGCTTAGATCCATGGTTGTCCTGATTTCCGTGGCCTTGGTTGTTGTGGGCTAGCTGGGCTATCTGTTGCAGAGTGGCTAGGTTGGCTTGACGTTCCGCTCTTTCAGCTTCGCGGTCAGAAGTCAACATTTGCAGGATCTGCAACATCGGGTCCGGGGCTGAACCACTTCCTCCACGTGGCATCTGAAGATTGATATAGATCATGAGAAAAGAGGGACATTTCTAAGGTCTTGGGTCTTTGAAAAGTTTTAAGTGTTTGACTCAGATTTTTCTGGCAACTTGATTTTTCATTCATTCACTCATAGCACACAGTACAACACACACTACAACAAAGAAAAAAACAGATGTTTTTAAGAACCATTCTGGAAACTACGATACAGTGGGACCGACTACTACTCACTACGCTAGTGCTTAGTGCTACTACTCCTCGAAGTCTGTGGCTTCATCATCTTCAGCATCATCGATGAAGGTGAAATCATCCTCATCGGTGAAGAAGTCCATGGCCTGATCCTCCAGAAAATCATCGTCATCGCTGAGATAAGAGTAAGGGTCTCCACGAAGATCCTCTCCAGCATTCTCCCTTTCCTCCAACTGCATGTCTCTCTCGTGGATGGTCTCCTCCAGAGATGAGATGTGGTGGCGAAGACGGGCAATAATGCGCTCCTTTTTGTCGAGCTGACGGCGGCGAGACTTGCGATCCTTTGCTAGCATGGCTATGGTCTGATCCTTCGTCTTGATGATGGAAGACTTGTGGTTGCAATAGTCACGACAGTTGTCCAACTCCTGCTGACGATCATACATCATGAAGCTAAGGTGGTCCAATTGAGTCTTCAGCTCGGGGTGGGATGGGGATTCTAGTGGTTGTCCATTTGCATCACGCCTTGGGCAAAACTCAAAGCGAGTACCCTTGATCCGATTGATGCTCTGCCCACACAGACGGGAAAGAGCTTCCTGCATTGCTCTGGCAAGTCCATCGAGCCAGTTGTTTTCCCTCAAGGTAAACTGAATTCCCTCCGCAGTGGGAGGTTCAATCTTTCCTCGGAGACTTGCAACAATTAGCCACTGCAGATCTTCTCCTCCTTGATCATTGAGCTGAGCTCCAAAGAACTCGGGGTGCAGACGCTCCAGAAGTTCTGAAAGATGATCCAGATTCCTCTCAAAGATAAGGTCTCCCCCATTCCCAAGTTGGTAAAACTTGTTGTACTTCACGTCCATCTATAAAAATAGAGGATGAGTAGATTAGCAGAGTGATCAAGTGTGTCAAAATTTTATGTATTTTGCAAGAGTTTTTGAGGAACATGAATTTTTAGGAAAGAATCAAAGAGATAAGAATGAGAATAGGTTTTTGTAAATATTTGTTTTCTTTGGTTTTGAAACTAAGTTTTTGATTCAAACGTCCAGTCTAACTAGGGTCTCCTATGGTCAGGATGGATCTGATACCAACTTGTCAACACCCAGATTTTTTTCAATCCTAGATGCCTGTTATGCCATACATCGCAATCCCAGGATTACCATTTTTGCGAGACATAACAGAATTGGATACCATAGTACATCATCCATTACAAACGATACATAAGTTCTTACACAAATAGGGATCTCATGATCCAGTTCTTAATACAACATCAAGCAGCGGAATACGTAATAATAACGGTAGCGTAGGCGAAGCTCCATCTTCGGGGTCACAGGCAATGCTGACGATGGGAGATGATCCTAGTTGTCGTAACCTTCCTGGGTTCCATCCTCCAGGTACTCCTCTTCATAGTCTGGCCATGGGAATAGCCAGGGACAAAGCCATGAGTACTCTTTAAGTACTCGCAAACTAATACTAATAAGTAAAGGTTTTTTTTGGATAATAGGACACTAGGCTCTAGGGTTGTTTTGCAAAAGCCAGATTTATCTCTACTAAGTTCTAAAGCTAGTCACAATTTTATAAATCCTAAGCGGGAGCTTGTATTTCATATCACAACTCTGTTGTGGTCAAGTCAAAGTCTCAATTCAGCTCACAGGTCATTTTGAAAAGTCTGACGGAGGAACAGTATGGCCACTCCAACTGTCCATAACTGCGGACGCGGCTATTCGAATAGTTTGACACTCTGCAGAGATTGTACACTTTCACCACAACATTCGATACATCCGTCAGGAACAAATCCTGAATTCACCATACTCAGTATGCGGATAATCAATCCTAACCTTTCAATTACACGCCCTAGTATAAGCACCTCTCCTGTGAGTTTGGCCTCCCAACCATGACCAACTGTCATCTTGGGTACTGCACAGGTGGACAATCTTCACAAGGTAGCCTCAGCTCAGACCTTGGCCGTGAGGGAACTAATACTAAGGAATATAAGTTTCCAGTCAAGCCCTCCCCAATATTTGGGTATTGTGGTTGTACGATAAAATTGGAATGGTATCGCATCCAGACAACCATCAGTTTTTAAAAGGGGTAAGGCTCATGCCTCAACATTTTCATCACCAAAATCATCAGGTGTTCGGAAACACATGTCCAAAACATTTCAATAGAATGATCCATCATTCCAAGGTTTTGATAACCATTTTTCCACCAAGTATTCCCATCTAAAGTTGATCAAGTTTTATGCTTAGCACTAGCATCTACAGGTGGGGGTAGTAATGATGAGGGGTGGTAACTAGTGGAGTTTCAACTAAGTACAACCTTATGTCTCAGGCTGATGTCAAGGTTTCTAACTTAGGCCAAATTTTATGCTCTTTATGCAACCTTCAGCATCTTTCCAATATCTACCAGTCACTTAAGTAAACTCTAAGTAAGCTTTGATAAAGAAATAGAGTAAGAAGCTTGCAAGTAAAACTAGGATTGGTTTATCAAGTGGGTATGCTCACATATGCTTAAGGCATATAGTAGGTATAGTAACAAGTATGGGCTTGCATAGGTATAGTCTCATCTTGCACAATCAACTAATAGCATTAGGCTTGCCTTGTGCAGAGCAGTGGTTGAAGTTCTCCTCGGCTTCTTCTTCGTAGTATCCTCCTTCCTCCTCGTATCCTTGGTCGGTACTAGCGTCTATGAATAAATACGAGGTACACAATCACCAAACAATACTTAACTACTTGCAATCATCACACACAAGGGTCCTATGGATGATCTAGCATCATCCCTAACATTACAAGGTTAAGGCTTGATTTAATTCCTTTTATTTTTAGAAAAGTAATTTCTACTCATTGAAAAACTACTTAAGATTTAATATTCTCCAAACTCAACATGGGATCATGTTGACACATGTCATCACCACATATTGTAGTCCATGGGAATGTGATTTAAAGTGGTGTCACAATTTAATAAGGTTTTACCCTTTTATTTTAATTAATTAAAGTGGCTAGAAATGCTTATGTAGCATTCTTTTATTCCTTGAACATTATTTCTGCAAGTAAACCTATATATTTTTATATATTCTGAAAGGTATGGTTAAATGTGATTTTTGAGAGTTGGAATCAACTCAAAAGCTATTATGGTTTAAATTTGAAAAATGTTTGAATGCAAAAAAGCTTCCGCCTTGTTATTTTTACCATGGGTGATCTATAGATCCAAATGACTTGAATCCAACAGGCTTGGATTCAGCATTCACATACCTTTCCAACAAAATTGGTTTCATTCAATTTGGTGCACTGAATCGATCTGGGTTGATTTTTGAAGTTGGGTACAGAAGTGTGTTTGAATTGAAATAGAAAAGGGTTTAATTTGAATAACTGGGCTGCGCGGGAAAAGTTACTGGGCCGGCCTGCTAAGCGCAGTGCTCCCGCGGGATGCTTAAGTGGGTGTCCCCACTCATCAGTGACACGGGGATGGGCGAAGCGGTATGGGGCGACGTGGATCGTTCGATCTAGTTCTAATCTAACGGCTGGGAGTCATCGTCGATGCGAGACAACTCCGGCGAGAACGAAACCTAGCGCGGCCAGTGAGGGTCGCTGGGGGCTCACCGGGTGCTGGCGAGGGTCGGCGAGGCGGACGAACGACGAAGTCGACGACGGCAAACTCAGGGGTGGTCGCGGCAGCTCCTGGGGCGGCTCCAATCGCTGGCTCCCTTCTTCTCCGGCAGCGGCAGGCTCTAGTGAAATTCCGGCGGGGTGGTGCTCGCCTTGCTCTAAGAATGGTGTGGCACGATCAGTGAGGAGAGGGGAGTGAGATGGTGTGAAGAAATCGTGCGGGGGTGGCCTCTATTTATAGTCGAGCGAGGGGACCGTCGGGGCGCACGGTGAGCTCGTCGGGGGCGAGGTTACAGGCGGCTAAAGGCATGGGCAAGGGTAGGGGACGGTGCGGTGTCTCCTGGCGATGCTCAACGACATGGTCTCGAGGCATGGGCGGTGTGGTTTGGTCTGGAACGGGCGGTGCTCTGCGCGCCAGAGGCGGCGTCTTCGACGGCGGGCGGTGGTTGTACATCACGGGGCGGCAAACGGGGATGTCTGGCGGTTTCCTGGGTCGGTGGGGATTGTGTATGCATGCGGCGAGGGCGGCGCGTGGTCTGTGGGTGATGGTCGAGGGTGGCGCTCTGGCGCACGCTCGGCATGGTCTGGGCGCGGCTTTTGCGCGTGGTCCAGGGCTTGGCAATGCTCGCGGCTGGGACAGTGAGTGGCGGTGGACGGTGGGCTGCTTCCCAGACATGCTGGCTAGGCTTGCTGCTGCTCCTAGCTTGCTGTCGACTATGGGGTGGCAAGAGGGTGCTCGGCTATTCACCATTGATGACAATGGCAAGCTCACAGTGGTGCTAGTGCCTGGCTAATATTCCTAGATGATCTACTGAGTTGTGTGTGAGCTAAATGGAGAACCAGTTAGGCAAGAATCACTGCTCACAATAGTGTTTGATGTTTGTTTGATTTGTGTCTGCAACTTGTTTGATGAAATGGCCGCATGAAATCAAGTTTTGAATTTTGAAATGATTTTTGGTGGGTTTGCTAGATTGGTGCTGGTGAGTCTGCAGATGCTTGGGTTTTGAAAGTTGAGCTTGTTTGAGTAGTTTTTGAAAAAGTGGGATCTTCCCATATGATAAAGATTCAATTTTGAATTATCATTTAAACTATGCATTTGAAAGTTTCTGGATGATCACAAAGTGGGCCTTGATACCTTGTTATGAGTACATTCAAGGGGTGCAAAGATCCAGAAAAGTTTCTGTTAGGTTCTGAAAGTTTGAGACAGCCAAAGAAGGCATGGGAGTTAAATTGGCCAAAATGACCATTCATTTCATATATGTGTTTTATTTACTTGTCTTTAGGAAAGGTGTGGGAAATGTTTTAGATGATGTTTATTTCACCTAAGAAACATTTTACAAGCAATGGAACGAACAAACAAGGTGGTTTTAAAGGATTTCAAAATCCATGCATACACATATGCATGCATTCATGATTTCATTTAGAAAAGTTTTTGTTAACCCTAATTTTGATGATTAGAATTTGATGATCCAAGCTTAGTATTATTTTGGGATGTTACAGCTTTTTATTGAGGAAGCTTCATAGATGCTCATTATAGCGATGCTACAAGTTTCCACCATGATTAAGCATGGCTTAGGCTAGCGGCCCAGGCGTTTTTCTAACACAATGTATAAAATCTATGAACTAACAACTTCCCCTTTTATTTCACATCGTCGACATCCATAAACAAAAGAGCAAGGAATCTACTAGATGAGATATCCAAAAAGCGTTGAAAGCGTTCCCCGTGACAGCACGGTTCTGCTGACTCCCAGTATATAATAAGCAAGCATATAACTTTCATGGACTAGTCATAATGGTTCAAGATTATTAAGTGCAAGGAATAAAGTGTGCCATCAAGTTCGTGAGAGCTTTACTAACTAACTTTCTTAAAACAGACAAACATTTTATTTTGGAAGAAAACACAACATATGGAATATGCACCGAAATAGCAAATGATGCTAATAGGTAGGTATGGTGGACACAACTGGAAATATTGGTTTTGGGGAGTTGGAAGCATAGGTAGAGCACATACTCAGTGCAAGTGAAGGCTAGCAATAGAGAGGGAGCGACAAACGAGAGAGCAATAACTGTTATAATCATGCTTGCAACAAAACATGACTAATTATGGCATGAAAATGATACAAGAACTCCGAGGCAAAATAAATAATCGAGGCTTACTGACTATTGATTTAGTCATATGCATGCGTGGGCATGTGCCAAGTCGATTCACATGAACAGTCAGAGGAAGATACCACAATATCATACCAAAGTATGAATAAAACAATGCAGGCAAACATTCATATGACATGCTACAAACTATTAGCAAGCCGGATCTAATCATAGACAAGCAAGAACTACTAAGCATACATAATGACATACACTTTACACAAACAGGCTAAGCATGCTCACAATGATGAGTATATGTACAAAAATGAAACAAATAGAGTTCGTTACCAGCCTCTTACCACACCTCGAGTTGTATTAATCTTCATTATTGCCCTTCACTTGTGTGACTTGAATAATTAACATGAAGACCAATATCCACTGAGGACGGCTGAACCCTGCGAAGAACTCACAAAACCAAAGAAGAATAACAAATATTTTTGGTGTTTTCGATTTTTTAGAAACAAGCAAACAAAGAAAAACCAAACAGAAACAAAGCAAACGAAACAAAGCAAAATCTTTTTGGGTTTTTCTTTTAAGGCAAACCAGAGCAAAGAAACAAAGAAACAAACCAAGAGAAACAACGAAAATATTTTTGGTATTTTTGGGTTTTTAGAAAGAAGCAAACAAAAACCAAAAAGAAAGTGAAAACAAATGGATATACAAAGAACCGACTGAACATGATATATAGATGAGTGTGATGTCGGTGTACCTCCCCCTAAGCTTAGGATTTTGGCCTAAGTGGGGCTCAATAACACGGATAGTAACCCCATGCTGGTGGGTCATCATAGGAATGATCATAGTCAGGCACCTGTGATGAAGAAGAAGACGCGCCCCAATCAAATGAGGGTTGCTGGTATGAAGACTCTCCCAAGTTGGAGGGCTGAACCTAATTGTCTTCGGCATACTCTTCAACATTCTCCTCTTGCTGGGTGAGTTCCTCCAAATAAGTGTCAACCTCCTCCTCCGCAAGTGACCATCCTTGCCTGTTATCAAAGTTAAACAAAGCAGGTGCAGGCAAATAAACTATTTTCTCACTCCTACCTTTTCTCCGACCTTGCTGGACAAAAGATAGTTCATATGGCAAACTTATCACATTAGCCCCCAAAGAAACAAAACCATGCTGAATCATGGATTCAATATCAAGCCTCTCTATGGAAAACTGAAAATCTGAATAATGAGGCTCTAAACCATGGAAAGCTAGCAACCTAGAAGCAACGAGACCTCCACAAATTCCACCATTCTCACGGTTGGTGGTGAGACGGTGAGCTATCAAAGCACCCAATCTATAAGAACTATTCCTATTCAGAGCAGCTGCAATAAAAGCTAGATCAAAAGAAGACAACTTTCTAGCCGTCTTTCTAGCAAGAACACACTTGGTAATGAAATAGGAGAAGTATCTAATAGCTGGGAGCTGGATGTTCCGAATTTTACCACTTTCCTTTGAGAAGTCGAAACCTTGGCAAATCTCAGCATACAAATCAACAAGTGACTTGGGCCTCTCCTTGATCTTCTCACAAGATCCCCACTGAGGTACTCTAATTGCTGCACAGAAATCAGCAAAAGGCAGGTTGACAGGCATATTATATATTTTGGAATGGACCATGGGATTAGAGGTAGACCAAATGAACTGGAAGTCCTGCACAAAATCCATGGTTAGCTTAACATATTGGATTGGTTCACCTTCAACAAAGTGCTCCAACCCTGCACTTGTAACCAAAGTTTGGAAATCTTGGAGGACCCCACAGCTCTCATAAATTCATGGCATGGGTATATGGAGGGAAAAACTGCCTCCTCGCGATGAACCTTCATTGGATCATGCACCATCAAGCCATATTGATTCAGTGAATAAGCACTCATCTTCTTTGCTGAAATTTTTAGACAACCATCAAACCAAGTGATTTCTAAGTTGATAAATGATGAGCAACTACTATAGGAACTTGCTAGAGGAATACAGCCCAGTTCTTTTGGGGGCTTCTCCGAGAAGCCGCCCTCCCCCAGCTTCCTGGAGAAGCCGGTCTAAAAAATTTGCGAGGCTTCCAAAATAGTTAAGTCTAAAAAAATTTGGAAGCCTCGCAATTTTTTTGAACCGGCTTTCCCAGGAAGCTGGGGGTAGGGCAGCTTCTGGAAGAAGCCGCCAAAAGAACTGGGCCTACACATGCATCAAAACAAAGTTTCTGTTACATCCCAAAAAATAAAACAATGATCATCAAACTCTAATCACTCAAATTAGGGTTAACAAAAACTTTGATTAATTTAAATCATATGAATGCATGTGTGTATGTGGTGATTTGATAAATGCATGATTGAACTTGTGTGATTAACCTAAATAGCAAGAAATGGTTTAAAGATGAAAATAACATCATATAAAACATTTCCAAGCAGAAACAAAAAAAGATAAAATCAAAAACAAATCAATTAAGGCAAATGGTCATTTTTGCCAATCTTGCTCACTAGGTCACTTTGAGTGTTTCTTGTCCAAGATTTCAAACAGAAACTTTTCCAATTCTTTTCACCCCTTGCTAGACCAAGTAAAAATGAATCAAATCCCACCTTTCAAACTTGCAGAAACATTTGGCAACCTCATTCAAATCACAATTCAAAATTGAATCTTTATCATATGTGAAGATCACACATTTTCAAAACCCAACCAAACCAGTGCCCCTTGACTAATCCAACTAACCAGATACTCCCTAGTATGTGCCTAGCAAACCCACCAAGTTTGAATCTAAAATTCAAATTTGAATCTCTTTGTGCCATTTCATCAAACACCTTGTTTGAAGCAAACAAACAAACAACAAACACTATAGTGAGCAGTGAATTTGGCCAACCTTGTTCCCTCTCTAGCTCTCACTACACTCTTAGTAGATGATCTAGCCCAATTAACAAGCCTTATCACCACTTTGAGCTTGGCATAGCCATTAATGGTGACCATGCCGAGCCCATTTGCCAACCCCAATGTCTCTAGCGAGCTAGAGGAAGAACTAGCCCTGCCAACCTTGTCTGGGACACGCAACACCGTCCACCGCCACTCCCTGTCCCAGCCCCGAGCGCAGCCAGCCACTGGACCACCCGCCAAGCACGCGCCCAGTCTCTCTGCATGCGAGTCGAGAGCGCGCCAGTGCGCCACGCTCGACCAGCACCCACAGACCGCGCGCCACCCTCGCCGCTTGCGTGTGTGATCGCCAACACTCCAGCACCCCGCCAGACAACCTCGTTCGCCGCCGTGCGACTAGGATCACTCGTGCGCCATTAAATTCGCCGTCGGACCCGCCCAGAGCATCGACACATTTCGACCGATCAACACCTCCCCACGCCTCGCCACCACGCCGTTGAGCTTCGCCAGGGAGCACAACACCGCCCCTACCATCGCCCATGCCATTAACCCTCTGTGCCGTCGACCAAGACGAGCTCAGCCCGCGCCCGTCGGTCCCCTTCAGCCACTATAAAAGGAGACCTCCCCCGCTAGTTTTCTTCACACCAGTTCACTCCCCACCTCTCACTGATCACACCCACTCACTCCCAGATCAAGGCGAGCACCAGGTGGCCGGAATTTCACGGGAGTTTGCCGCTGCAGAGGAGGAGAGGCATCGTCGATTGGAGCTGCCCCAGGAGAAGCTGCTAGTACCAGGAGAACCGCCGTCGTCGACTTCGTCGTTCGCCCCCGTCGCCGACCATCGCCTGAGCCCCGGTGAGCCTCCCACGACCCCTACCTGTCGCGCTAGGGTTCTGTCTTGCCGGCGCTGCCCGATGTGGACGATGAACCAGAGCCGTTCGATTAGAGTTAGATCGTGCAGCCTAGATCACCTCGTACCGCTTCGCCACTCGTTGTCTCACTGACGCGTGGGGACAGCCACTTAACCAGCCCACGCGTGCACTGTGCATAGTGGGCCGGCCCAGTTAAACGTCCCGCGCGACCCAACAATTCAAATTTACTTTTATTCATTTAATTTCAAACACAGTTCTGTACCTAGATTTAAAAATCAACCCAGCTCGATTCACTGAATCAAAATGAATGAAACCAATTTTGTTAGAAAGGTACTGGAATGCTTAATCCAAGCCCGTTGGATTCAAACCATTTAGATATATAGATTACCCATGGTAAAAATAACAAGGCAGAAGCTTTTCTGCATTCAAACATTTTTCAAAATTCAACCATAAAAGCTTTTGAGTTGATTCCAACTCTCAAAAATCACATTTGACCATACCTTTCAGAATATATAAAAATATATAGGTTTACTTACAGAAATAATGATCAAGTAATAAAACAATGCCATGTAGGCATTTCTAGTCACTTTAATTAAATAAAATAAAAAGGTTAAACCTTATTAAATTGTGACACCATTTTAAATCACATTCCCATGTATTGAAATATGTGGTGATGACATGTGTCAACATGATCCCATGTTTGAGTTGGAGAATATTAAATATTAAGTAGTTTTTCAATGAGTAGAAATTACTTTTCTCAAAATAAAATAAATGGGACAAGTGTTTTAATCCTTGTAATGTTAGTGATGATGATAGATCACCTAGCGTGAACCTTTGTGTGATGATTAGCAATAGCTAAGCATTGTTTGGTGATTGTGTACCTCGTATTTATTTATAGACGCTAGTACCGACCAAGAATACGAGAAGGAAGGAGGATACTACGAGGAAGAAGCCGAGGAGAACTTCAACCACTGCTCTGCACAAGGCAAGCCTAATACTACTAGTTGATTTAGCAAGCTATTAACTGAGCAAGCTAACACTTGCAACTTAGCAAGCTTACACCACTTGATACCCAATCCTAGTTTTACTTGCAAGCTAAATACTTTATCTTCTTTGTCAAAGCTTTCTCTTAGAGTTTACTTAGTGACTTGTAGATTCTAGAAAGATAACTGAAGGTAGCATAAAGAGCATAAAATTTGGCCTAAGTTAGATAATGTTGATGTCATCCTAAGGCATGAGATTGAACTTAGCTAATCCCCACTTGTTTACCACCCCTCATTAGTATTTACCCCCACTTGTAGATGCTAGTGCTAAGCATAAAACTTGATCAACTTAGATGGGAATACTTGGTGAAAATGGTTATGAAAACCTTAGAATGATGAGTCATTCTACTGAAATGTTTTGACATGTGTTCTTGAACACCAGATGATTTTTGATGATGAAAATGTTGAGGCCTGAGCCTTAGCCCTTTATAAAACTGATGGTTGTCTGGATGTGATACCATTCCAATTTTACCGTACAACCACAATACCCAAAATTTGGGTAGGGTTTGACTGGAAATTTATATACCTTAGTATGGGTTCCCTTGCGGCCAAGGTCTGAGCTGAGGCTAACTTGTGAAGATTGTCCACCTGTGTAGTTCCCGAGATGACAGTTGGTCATGGTTGGGAGGCCAAACTCAAAGGAGAGGTGCCTATACTAGGGCGTGTAATTGAAAGGTTAGGATTGATTATCCACATACTGAGTATGGTGAATTCAGGATTATTCCTGACGGATGTATCGAATATTGTGGTGAAAGTGTATAATCTCTGCAGAGTGTCAAACTATTCGAATAGCCGCGTCCGCGGTTATGGACAGTTGGAGTGGCCATACTATTCTATTGTCAGATGTTTTCAAAATGACTTATGAAATGGTTTATGACTTTGACTTGACCACAACAGAGTTGTGATATGAAATTCAAGTCTCCCCTTAGGTGTTGTAAAACTTTCAACTGGCTTTCTTTGCTTTTGAACTTAGTAGAGGTAAATCTGGATTTATCCAAAACAACCCTAGAGCCAAGTATATCCTATTCAAAAACCCTTCACTTGTTAGTATTAGTTTGCGAGTACTTAAATATTACTCATGGCTTTGTCCCTGGCTATTCCCGTGGCCAGACTATGAAGAGGAGTATCAGGATGACGGACCGCAGGAAGGTTATGGCAAATAGTATCATCTCCCATCGTCAGCATTGCCTATGACCCGGAAGATGGAGCTTCGCCCATGTTGGAATTAGCAGAACCGTGTTGTCACAGGGAACACTTTCAACATTGCACTTGTACTTTGTACATAGTTGATATCATGCTCCTTTGTCTATGGATGTCGTCGGTGTGAAATAAAAGGGGAGCATGTAAGTCCATGGAGTTATTTATGTTAGAGAAACGCCTGGGCCGCTAGCCTAAGCCATGCCTAATCATGGTGGAAACTTGCAGCATCACCATAATGAGCAATTTGTGAAGCATCCTCAATAAAAACCTATGCAAATAGCAAATAAAAAGATCCCTGAGATGCTCATTGTCTGCTTGCCTTGTCATTTTGGTTATGGGATAGCTCATGTACCATGTGCAAGGGTACCCTGTTGGCGGTTCTTTATGATACACATGTACTTACTATGACAAGAACTTACAGGTGACTAAAGTTGAGTAGCATGAGGAGCGGCCCTCATATTCAAGGGACATGAGATTGCCAACTTATACTTTGTCAAGCATATACTCCATAGTTTGTTCACTTTAACCTTAATGACTTCAAGATGCTTATGATAGGGGCAATGAGGGCTAAAAGCTAACAAGTACCATAATTTTTGGAAGCTCTTTTTGAAACTTGAAATCCCTGCTTCCCTTTATGAAGGGTCTTTCTTCCACTATTATATTGAGTCTCCACCTTCTACCTTTAGGCACCAGTTAAGAGAGCATAGTTGCCATTCTTAGTTCTATGTACATTGTCCCAAAACTTATTGATTGATGCATATTGTTGATATTACTTGTTCTTGTGCTATTTGTATCTAGTCACTCTTATGAACTTTGAAGGTGTCCTATGCATCTATTTGCTACTCTATGAGGGACAAGCTGAATGCCACTATGCTATATTTTCTGTATGTGAAACAAACAAACGTTTTTCAATGCATGTTATTCATGATCTTTGTTTGTAGCCTTTCATGTTGCATGCATAGTTACTTTGCCTTACTGTTAGAACCCCTTCTTTCATGCTCATGTTTAGAGTTCTTTGATCCCAGCTTTCAATGCTTGCAAATGGTTTGATCTTGGTTTTGATGGTGCATGTCACCTCAAAAAATATTCTGTTTATCACTTACCTACTCGAGGATGAGCAGGAGTTAAGCTTGGGGATGCTTGATACGTCGGAAACGTATCTATAATTTTAGTTGTTCCATGCTTGTTTAGTTCTACTTTGCTTTTCTTTGTCCACACTTTGAGGTGTTTTTATATGTTTTCTGGGACTAACCTATTAACAAGTTGCCATAGTGCCAGTTGCCTGTTTTCTGCCGTTTTTGGTTCCAAAAAATCTAGTAAGGAAATATTCTCGGAATTGGACGGGACAAAAGCCAAAGTCAATATTTCACCGAGGAGAACACGGAGTCTAGAGGAGACACGAAGGGGAGCCACAGGGCGGCTGCACCCCCCAGACATGGGCCCACCCTAGGACGCGCCTGGGCCCCCTAGCCGCCCTCCTGCCTCGCCTCTTCGCCTATAAGAAGCCCCCTATGCCTAAACCCTAAGTATCCGATCAATATTCCACGAAAATGTCTGTATCCGCCGCCACCATCGTCCCTAGATCAGGGGGATCTGAAGCTCTCTCGGCACCCTGCCGGAGGGGAGATCATCCTGAAGGCCTTCTTCTTCATCATGCCAGCCTCCGGTATGAAGCGTGAGTAGTTCCACCTTGGACTACGGGTCCTTGTAGTAGCTAGATGGTTGTATCTCCTCCTTTGTGCTTTCATGTTTAGATCTTGTGAGCCCCGTTCATGATCAAGATCTCATCTATTTGTAATCATGCATGTTGTGTTTGTGGGGATCCGATGGATATTGAGATTACTATGTCAGATTGATTAATGCTTTTGTCTTATTGATTCTATCATGTTTGTGTTGTTTGTGATCTTGCATGCTCTCCGTTGTTAGTAGCTATCTTGGCCAAGTAGTTGCTAGTGACTCCAAGAGGGGGTATTTATGCTCGATAGTGGGTTCATGCCTCTATTTAATCTAAGGTAAGTGACAGAAATCTCTAAGGTTGTAGATGTGATGTTGCCACTAGGGAGAAAACAACGGTCTCTTGTTCATGGAACAAGTGGATTATTTACCTTACACACTTTGCTTAAAGCAGTTGTCTATTGCTTGCAACTTAATACTAGAGGGGGTTCGGATGATAACCCAAAGGTGGACTTCTAGTCATAGATGCAGTTGGATGGCGGTCTATGTATCTTGTTGTATTGCCCAAACAAATCTCATAGGATCTTGATGTCTAGTATTGCATTGTTATGCCTTGCTCAGTCATGTCAATTGTCCTGCTGTAATTTGTTTACCCAGCATGCCATGTTTATTTATCTAAGGATAACACCTCTAGTGAACTATGGACCCCGATCCAATCATTACCATTGATACATCTTCCACTATTACTGTTTACTTTCTGCAAACCACTGTTACCTTCCACACCATACAATGAATCCTTTGTTACAGCAAACCGGTGAGATTGACAACCTCACTATTCGTTGGGGCAAAGTCTTGAGTTTGTGTTGTGCAGGTCTCCAAGTTGCTTGCAACACCTTTGAGTCATTTCCTTCCTCCTACTGGTTCGATAACCTCGGTTTCTTACTAAGGGAAAACTTGCTGCTGTGCTGCATCATACCTTGCTCTTGGGGTTTCCCGATGAAGCGCTTTCACGTTGATACAACACCAACATTAGGAAATTGCATCTTACTTGTAAGTGAGCCCTCCTGGGGCCCAATTGCAACTTGCTTGTAACTGGGGACCCGCCGAGGGGGGCAATTGTAACTTGATTGCAACCGGGAGGACCCTCGTCGGCGGGCAGTTGCAACTTGCTTGTAACTGAGCCTGCTGAGGCCCAGTTGCATCTTGCTTGTAACTGGGGCCCTGCCAAGTGGGGCTAGTTGCAACTTGATTGCAACCAGGGGACCCCGTCGATGGGCTAGTTTGCAACTTGCTTGTAATTGAGCACCTGTCTGGGGAGGAGGGGCAGTTGCAACTTGCTTGTAACTAAGCATACAGAGGGTCTGGTTGCAACTTGCTTGTAAGTGGGGCCCCGCCGAGGGGGGCAGTTGCAACTTGATTGCAACCAGGGGACCCCGTAGGCGGCCAGTTTGCAAGTTGCTTGTAATTGAACACCTGTCGGGAGAGGAGTGCAATTTTGCATCTTTCTTGTAATTAAGTCTCGTCGAGGGCAACTTGATTACAATTTGGGGGGACACCGTCAGTGAGTTAGTTGCAACTTGCTTGTAACTGAGCACCCTTCGGTGCGGGGGGGGGGGATTGCAACTTGTTTGTAATTGAGCCCTCGCCGAGGGCAACTTGATTGCAACCGGGGGACCCCGTCGGCGGGTCAGCTGCAACATCCTTGTAACTGAGCTCCCGTCGGGGGGAGAAGGGGGCCCCCGTCGGCAAACTAGTTGCAACTTGCTTGTAACTGAGCACACGTCGGGGGACGATGGCAGTTGCAACTTGCTTGTAACTAAGCACCCATCGAGGGAGGAGAGGCGGTTGCAATTTGCTTGTAATTGAGCCCTGTCAGGGAAACCTCGTCGGCGAGACAGTTGAAACTTGCTTGTAACTGAGCACCCATCGATAGGGTAGGGGAAATTGCAACTTGCTTGTAATTGAGCCCCTGCTGAGGACCAGTTGCAACTTGATTGCAACCGGGGGATCCGGTAACTGGCCAGTTGCAACTTGCTTGTAAATAAACCCGTTGAGGGCCCAGTTGCAACTTGCTTGTAATTGGGGCCCACCGAGGGGGCCAGTTGCAACTAGATGCAAGTTCATTCCAACCATGTGAAACTAGATGCAATTAGTTTTTGTATGCTTTCAACCGACGACATTTGTCTTTTCTTTTTGTTCTCTGATTTGTTTTGTTGCTTGCTAACTAAGACACTTTTGAATCGTTTTTCCATTTGTCTTGTGAGACTCTGGTCATACAAAGTGGCGAAATAAGAGTCGTGTATATCGATGTTCACTTCTGATAAGAAAGACGTGAATAAGAAAGGGTCCTAAGGATACAATAATAGGTTAAATAAAAGGAAAATCATAGTTAATTTTATACAATGATGTCTACGTTAGAAACATTCATGATATTTTTTAAAAAATATAATGATTTTTTTCATATTTAATTAGACAGTGTTCGACACATAATTTTTTATGCAACTATTATGTGTCGTGGTGTGGAACACGGCAGAGCCATCGGGGATGGCAGAGAAGGGACACACGGATGCATTCGGTGGCTAACGCAACATGTAGGGCATGGTGCACTGCAAACACAGGGACGTACCCAGGTTCGGGGCCCTCTTGGCGAGGTAACACCCCTACTCCTGCAAGGTAAACTATGTATGGGAGCTTGATGCTCAGTACAGATGCTTCTTGAGCTGTTTCCTTAGCTACTATCGGAGGATAGAGAAAGATAGGAACTTGATGCTAACACTTCTATCCTTCTGTTGTTGCCTACCTAGAACCCTGGCTCTGCCCTCCCTTATATACTGGTCTGGGGGGCAGATTACAGATCGGGTCCTAGGGTTTACTATTTGGATATGGGTTTACAGGGCAGGGCCGGCTGCAGGGCCCAGCCGGTGGGCCAGGACCCAGTCTGCCCTTCTTTTAGCGTCATCCTTCTCTTTAGCGGTCACCCGGGCTTCCTTTGGGGAGTCACCCCTTCTTTAACGGTCACCCGGACTACTTTCGCCAGTCTAACCGACCATCTTGCTTTATCTTCGTCGGGTAGCGCTGGGCATGACGGCATGCCAGCTTCCTTGATGACGAGGGAGAGCCAGAAGCGTACCCCACACGGAGCGTCAGTCCTTCCGTTCTCTCCATCGAATCCGAGGTGAGCCGGGTGGGAACGGCCACCCGGCCGGTTCTTCTGGCCACTGGCTATACGGGCCAGCCGGGAAGGTTATAAGCCCAGCCGGGCTTGCTTGCCAGACGGCTGGAGTTGTATTTCCTAGAGGCCAGGCGGCCTGCATCTTCTGGAGCCGGCCTACTTATGCCTGGCTTTCCCCTCCCAGGAGTTATCCCCCCGACACTAGACCCCGAGCACGTATGGGCTTGGCCAGTGGGCAAGATCTTCTGTGCTCCTTTTTCTGTCGTGAGAGGGTTGCTTTATTTTCACCGGCTACGGCTTTGGCTTTTGCTTTTCGGCTGGAGTTAACCGGCTGCAGAATCGATGGCCGTCCACTGGGTGTGAACAACGAATGAAGGTACCCGCTGGCGGAGCTGAAGACAAAACGTTTGGCCAGATGACGTTGTTGATGTCGTCACCCACGACTGTGGCTCTGGCGCACGTCACGTCAGTTTGACTTCCATGTCGCTGCGTCAGTTTTTGGCAACTGCGCACGCAAACTTGCCGCAACGTTTCCTCGGGGCATGTGCGCACGCCTCGTCTCCTGCTAATGCCCGGGGATCTTTTGTGGCAGTTACGATGACGCAGAGGATCTGGAGCCGAAGCGTCGTGCGGATGTGGTTCCGTGATGCCACGCGTCGTGCATAAGCCGAAGGGGCGACGATGCCGCTTGCGGGGATAAATAGAGATCTGAGGAGGATTGGTTCCCACACTTGTCCATCCTCCGGCTCATCTTCTCCTCGTGCTCCAACGTTCCTTGTTCTTGCATGCCCTCTCCTTGTCGCCGCCGACCCTTTTTTTCCGCCCACCACGGCCTCCTCCTCTTTCGAGATGCTGCCGGAGCAGCGCGGTGGCTGGTCCGGGTCCTTCGTGACCGACGAGCTCATAAACAAGTACCGGTGGGGGAGGTTTCTTCCCTCGTCGATGCTTGTGAAGCACCGGCTTGCACCGGAGGGGAAGCGGGTGCCGAACCCTCAGTCGGGGGAACGTGTCGTATTCCTCGCGCATTTCGCCCGCGGCTTTGTCCTCCCCGTCAGCCCTTTCCTCCTCCAGCTCTTTCTCTTCTTCTACCTCCAGCTTCATCACTTGGGCGCCAACGCCATGGCGCAGATGTCGCATCTTGCGGCCTGCTGCGAGTCATATCTTGGGGTGTGGCCCGAGGTGGCGAACTTTATCAAGTTCTTCCACTTCAAGGCCCAGAACATCACCAAGGGTGGCTGGCTCACGCGGACGGGTTGCCGCACCATCTACCCGCGGTCCTCCTCGCCGATGTCGCGCTTCGAGCTCCGCGACACCGTCAAGATGTGGCAGCGCTCATATTTCTATGTGAGCAATGCCATGGAGATTGACTGGATCTGCCTTCTGCCCTTCGCCGACGTGCCCTCGACGCAGAAGGGCTGGACGACGAAGGGCATGGGCGCAGTGGCGGACCTCGATCGGATGGCCACCCGGCTGGAGACGATGGTGGAGACGGAGAGGCTCACCGCCCGGGACATCACCTTGTTGTGGATGGTGCGTCACGTGCTTCCGCTGCAGAAGCGGTTGCACAAGATGTGCCACCTTTCGACCGCCAACGATCCGACGAGGACGTCGCGGAAGGATGTGCCCTACCAGGACCTGCGGAACTGGATCTCCATGATCTCCAAGTTCCGCATCGAGGCTAACTGGGCGTACTCCTGCCCCCCGTACCATCGCGGCCGCCTGCCGCCTCATGTAAGTTTTTCTCTAGTTGTTTTGCATCTCGTTTCTTGTTATTGCTAGCTTTCCTTGGGTGCCTTATGCCCCCCTTTTTGATTAGCTGTTCACGGCGCAGCTAGCTGAGGATGGCATGGGTGACTTCCCGCTTCCATCCTTTTTGGAGGACAGGAAACCGAAGAAGTACCCCTAGACGGAACCCGAAGGGTTTCCCGTCCGGGCGGACGAGGGCCCCTCGGATCCTCATGGTAGGTTGCTGACCGTAGCTTTTTCTTTCTCCTTTGTTCTTGAGGTTATGGTTTTTACTCTTTTCTTGTGCCGCAGTCGATGTCACCGACAAGGAGGGTGGCCGAGAGAAACCGCGGCGAGAGCCCGAGGAAAGAGGTCGGCACCTGTTGCCGCTCCCGCTCCAGTTGAGACGAAAAAGACGCGCCGAGGGCGTCAGGTTGTTGCTCCACCGTCCGTTGCTGGGTTAGTGTCTCTCTTGCCCTTGCTTGCTGCTCTGCGGTTTTGCTGGTTTCTCCTTTAACTCTTCATCCCGCGCAGCGAGGCTATGATGCTTGGCGATGGTGGTGCCGCCGTCGTTGCTCCTCCGCCTCCTCCGCAGATTGAAGAGGTGGCGAGGTCGCCGGCTACGCCCGCGCTGGCTGCGGCTGGCCCGGCTGCGTCAGTCATGCCATCTCCGCCCAGGGCGCCTGAGGGCTCTTCGACCACGGGGCTGCTGCACCAGGCGCTTGCGTCCTCGTGGTTGGGCCAGCTATTTGCGACTGCGCAGGACCTGGAGACCCCCCTCCTTCGTCTCGGGGCTGGCGTGAACCCGGCTTGGAGCGATGCTCCAAGCAGCTCCGCCAGGCCCGTCATTACGGAGGTGATGGAGGGAGCTGGGGCCGCGCAGGCGGCTGTGGCCGATGCCGGCCAGCCGGATGGTGGTCAACCGGCTGGGAGGGAGTTGGTGGTGGCTGCACCTTCGGGTGCGGCTGCCGATGATGATGAGGTTATTGTCACCGGCTCGAGGACAGCTCCGGCTGTGCTGACACCGGGTGTGATCCTTGCCCAGCTCTCCGGCTCGGCGCCCATCGCACTCAGCCAGGTTCGCCACCTGGTTGAGGGAATGGAAAATGGCCTTGGCAAGGCCAAAAATTTGTCTGTTTTGGTGGAGGTAAGTCGTTGCCCTTCACACATTTTCCGTTTTTTCATCCAGTTTGCTTCTCTGTTGCTCATTTGCTTTCTTGCTGCAGAAAACGTTTATGCAGTCTGTGAAGAACACTCGGGACCTTGGCCGTAAGATTGCTTCTTTAGATCTGTCTTGGCGATTGGCTCCCTTTTCCCGTTTTTTGTTGACCATCGGGTATCCTCCTACATCCATGATCTAGGACAAGGAGAGGGAGGTGGAACGCCTCAAAGCTGAGGTTGCCCGGCTGGAGGAATAGAACAAGGAGCGACAAGCGCAGTTCGATCAACTTGCCGCGGCCAAGCACCAGCTTGAGGTAAGCATGAAGCGGGGCAAGAAGACAGCTGACATCCGGGCGGAGGCGCTGGAGAACTTTGAGATGATCTCCACCCAGCAGGAGGAGACAATCCAGGTTCTTCGCCGCAGGGAGGAGGAGCTTACTCAGCACCTCCAAAACATCTCGGAGATGGTCATCAGTAAGTTCTTCAGCTTCCTTCTTTCGTTGTGCCGTGACTTGCTCGATCTTGTCTGTTTATTCTGCTTTGTGCCTGGCTGCAGCTCATTATCCTGAGGCGACCGAGATGGCCATGGAGAAGCTGCCGGTGGAAGAGGTTGGCCGTGACCTGACTGCCCTCGACTTGGTCAAGGTGGTGGCGGAGGAGAGCAATGGCTTGCGCGCCGTTGGCAACAATCTCTTCCACTACATCTGGCCGGACACGGGCGATGTGCACGACATGGCCAGCCTAGCTGTGGCTCTGTCCAAGGGCATCAACGTGCTGGACATGCACAAAGAGTGGGATGCTCGAGGCGGAGTGGAGATGATGCTTGCTCTGGTGAAGTCATGGTACCATGGTGTCGACCTGAGCGTGCTCACCCGCGGCTTCCGCCTTGGGACGACTTACGAGGGTCTTCGCGCCAGCATTCCTATGCTCCAGGCCTGCGGGGTGAAGATTGGCATCTACGTGGACTTGGAGCATGAGTTCAGCGCCCCCGGAGAGCCACGGCCGTTCAACTGGGTCCCAGCGCCTTGGAATCCCCTTGACGTCGCCTCCAGCAGCCAGCCTCCTTTCACTGACGCTGGTGCCACCCCTGTTGATCCAGCCCCTGCTCATGCTCCTTCTACTTCGCTAGCTCCTGACTCTTGATCCCCGGGATGCCGGGTGTATGTGTGAAAGTTGCTACTTTGTTGTGCTACACTTCGGCTGACTTCTGTCACCGACTTTTGAATCTGCACGAAGCCTTCGTGCGCCGCTTTATGGCTTGGTGCCTTTTGCTTATCTTTGTTTATGTATCCATCATTTGCGGTATTTCATGCTCGCGCCGGCTGGGATAGCCACCCGGGTTCGAGCTCTTTTGCCATCCTGACTTGATTTTGTGGGTGCCCGTGCGTCCACTGGGTGTAGTCCCCGAGGTTCGGGTCGGCTGGGGTAGCCAGCCGGGGCAAAGCTCTTTTGGCTACTTTGACTTGAGTTTGTGGGTGCGCGGGAGCACGTCCACTGGGTGTAGTCCCCGAGGTTCGGGCCGGCTAGGGTAGCCAGCCGGGGCGAAGCTCTTTTGGCTACTTTGACTTGAGTTTTTGGGTGCGCGGGAGCGCGTCCACTGGGTGTAGTCCCGAGGTTCGGGCCGGCTGGGGTAGCCAGCCGGGGCGAAGCTCTTTTGCCACCTTAGCGCTGTGCCAAGGCCAGCCGGTACGAAATCGTGGGGCCTAGGCCAGCCGGTACGAAAATGCAGATGGTGCGCGGAATTGGAATGAAGTCCTTAGCGCTGTGCCAAGGCTCTCAATCTTGTTCACTTGTTACATAAAAAGGAAATATACATACACTTTTCTAAGTGTAAAATGGGCGGAGCAGGCTGGCATTCCATGGGCGCTCCGTCTCCTCGTCTGAGCGATCTGCCTTGTTCTTCGTCGGCTGTTGTGCGTCTATCAGATAGTACGAATTGTTGTGGAGTGCTCGGATGACGATGAATGGTCCCTCCCATGGCGGGGACAGCTTGTGCATTCCTTTGGTGCTCTGGACCAGGCGCAGCACCAGGTCTCCCTCGCGAAAAGAGGTGGGCCGGATCCGGCTGGCGTGGTATCGACGCAAGTCTTGTTGGTAGATTGCTGATCTGGATAGAGCCAACTCGCGTCCCTCCTCGAGCAAGTCCACGCTGTCCTCTCTTGCCTCCTTGGCTTCCTGCTCCGTGTAGAGCTGCTTGCGAGGTGCGTCGAACTGGATGTCTGTGGGGAGAATGGCTTCTTCCCCATAGACGAGGAAGAACGGCGTGAAGCCGGTTGAGCGATTGGGTGTGGTGCGTAGGCTCCAGAGCACGGCTGGCAGCTCCTCTATCCAGCATCCGGGTGACCTGACGAGCGGTTCGATGAGCCTCGACTTGATTCCGGCTAGCACCAAACCATTAGCGCGCTCGCATTGTCCGTTGGACTGTGGGTGTGCGGCCGATGCCATATCCAGGCGGATCCCTTTTTCCCCACAGAAACGAGCGAAGACTCCTTTCGCAAAGTTGGTTCCATTGTCAGTAATGATGTTGTGCGGGTAACCGAACATGATGATGATGTATGTGAAGAACTTGATCACCGTCGCTCCATCCAGTTTCTTGATTGGCTTCGCCTCGATCCACTTGGTGAACTTGTCCACGGCTACGAGTAGGTGTGTCATACCGGATCGAGCTGTCTTGAATGGCCCAACCATGTCCAGGCCCTAGACTGCGAACGGCCAGGTGATCGGTATTGTCTTGAGTGCCGCAGATGGCGTGTGCTTCAACTAGCTGAATCGCTGGCAGCCGCTGCATGTCTTGACTATTTCTTTGGCGTCCTTCAGCGCCGTTGTCCATAGAAACCATGCCGAAGGGCCTTGGCTGCTATTGCCCTTGACGAGGCATGGTGGCCACACTCGCCCTGGTGTATGTCCGTTAGAAGCTTTACTCCTTCCTCCCGACTGACGCATCGCTGGTAGATGCCTCCAACGCTGCGCTTGTACAGCTCGTTGTTGATGATGGTGTAGGCGCTTGCCCTTCCCCGCACTTGTCGTGCTGCCACCTCTTCTGTTGGGAGTTCACCCTTGGCCAGGAAATCCATGAACAAATTTTCCCAGTCGGGCGCCTCCCGTATGGTGTGCACCGTCTGTATGATGAACTTGATCTCCTCGCGGACGGCCAACTCCAGAGCGTCGGGAGGTCTGTCGGGTGGAAGGGTGCTGATGTCGACCGTTGGCTGTGTCGTGGTAGTTTACATATGCGGCGGGGCAGTCCCCGGGTGCGGCACTGCAGTCCCCGGGTGCGGTGCAGCAGTCCCGGGGTGTGCCACGGCACCGGATGCTCCTGGGTCTGCGTCGAGTACGATGGAGTCGGACTCTGGTGAGGGAGTGATGGAGGGCTTGCGCAGGTGCTCGAGGGAGACTCCGTGCGGTATGGCTTGTCTTGTTGACCCGACCCTGGCCAGGGCGTCAGCGGATTCATTGTTGGCTCAGGGTACATGGTGAAACTCACATCCTTCGAAGCAGGCGCACAACTGCTGGACGAAGAAGCGGTAAAGGGCCATGTTCGCGTCCCTGGCATCCCACTCGCCAGATACTTGCTGCACCACCAAGTCCGAATCTCCGAAGCACAGCACCCTCTGAATGCCTATCTGCTTGGCCATTTTGAGCCCATGGATGAGTGCTTCATACTCGACGACGTTGTTGGAAGCTTTGAAGTGGATCTGAAGAACGTATTCCAGCCGGTCGCCTTTGGGAGAGGTTATCACGATTCCGGATCCGAGTCCTCCCCTCATCTTTGACCCGACGAAGTGTAGCTTCCAGTAAGTTGAGTCCGGAACTAGGGGCATGTATTGTGTCTCCTCCCAGTCGACAATGAAATCAGCCAATTCTTGTGACTTGATTGTTGTGTGTGGCTCGTACTGGATGTTATGCGCAATGAGCTCGATGGCCCATTTCGCCACGCGGCCAGTGGCGTCTTTGTTGCCAATGATCTCCGCGAGTGGGGCCAATGCTACCACCCGGATGGAATGCTCCTGGAAGTAGTGCTTGAGTTTCTTGGCGGCCATGTACACGCCGTATACCAGCTTCTGGTAGTGAGGGTAGTTCTGCTTGGACAACGAGAGCACCTCACTCAGGTAGTATACGGGGCGCTGGACCATCTGAGCCTTTCCTTCCTCTGGTCGCTCCACGCCCAGTACCACGCTGACCACTTTGGTGGCAACGATGTACATCAGCATGGGCTCCTTTGCGGCTGGCGCCGCCAGAACGGGTGGCGAGGTGAGCATGCGCTTGAGGTCTCGGAAAGCTTCATCCTCCTGCACTGTCCAGACAAATTTGTCTGTCTTCTTTATCAGCTGGTACAGGGGAAGAGCCTTCTCTCCCAGCCGGCTAACAAACCGGCTGAGTGAAGCGAGGCACCCGGTGAACTTCTGCACGTCGCACAGGTTTTGTGGTAGCTCCATGCGCTCGATGGCTCCGATCTTCTCCGGGTTCGCCTCGATTCCACGCTCGGAGATGAGAAAGCCCAGGAGCTTGTCGGCTGGGACGCCAAACACACATTTTTCTGGGTTCAGCTTGATCTGGAAACGGCGAAGGTTGTCGAACGTTTCCTTCAGATCCTCAAGGAGCGTGCGCTGTTCCTTGGTCTTGATGACAAAGTTGTCGACGTAAGCATGTACGTTCTTTCCAATCTGCGTCTACAGGCATTTCTGCATGCAACGCTGATAGGTTGCGCATGCGTTCTTTAATCCGAAGGGCATGGTGGTGTAGCAGTATGCTCCATATGGGGTTATGAACGATGTCTTTATTCGATCGGTTACACTGAGCTTGATCTGGTGGTAGCCCGAGTAAGCGTCCAAAAAAGACAACAAATCGCACCCGGCAGTGGAGTCGATGACCTGATCAATTCGCGACATGGCGAAAGGATCTCTGGGGCAAGCCTTGTTGAGACTGGTATAGTCGACGCACATGCGCCATGTCTTGTTCTTCTTCAGTACCAGCACCGGGTTGGCGAGCCATTCCGGGTGGAAAACTTCCATGATGAAGCCGGCCGCGAGCAGCCGTGTGATCTCCTCACCAATGGTTCTTCTTTTTTCTTCTGCGAAGCGGCGTAAAGATTGTTTGACCGGCTTCGTGTCCGGTCAAACACGAAGGGAGTGCTCGGCGAGTTCCCTCAGGATACCTGGCATGTCTTTGGGGCACCATGAGAAAATGTCCCGATTCTCATCGAGGAAATCGACGAGCTCGCTTTCCTATTTGCTGTCCAGGCCGTCTCCGACCAGGACGAACTTGCTTGGGTCCTCCTCGTTCAGCAGGATCTTCCTTGTCCCCTACGAGGGCTTGAACTGCGATTCTCCCGCCGGTTTGGGCTCTCTAGCCGGCATGTCCTTCTGCAAAGCCGCCACGTTCTGCATTATGACGCGCTTCTCTTTAGCGATGATCATTGCTTCGGCCAGCTTAGAGCCGTCGGAAGCGCATTCGATCGAACGCTTGTAGCATCCATCGACGGTGACCACTCCCTTTGGGCCTGGCAGCTTCATCTTGAGGTATGCGTAGTGCGGTACTCCCATGAACTTAGTCAGAGCTGGGCGCCCTAGTATGGCGTGGTAGGCGCTGGAGAGATTCACGACCTCAAACCAAATTGGCTCGGGGTGGAAGTTATTCTCGCTGCCAAAGATGACGTCCAGCCGGATCTTGCCGATTGGGGAGTGCAATGGCCCTAGTACTGCTCCGTGGAATGAAGTGCTTGAGGGTTCTAGCTGGGACTCACTGATGCCCAACCTTTCGAGGCTGCTCCGGTAGAGGAGGTGGATGCTGCTCCCTCCATCGATCAGTACCCGAGAGAAGCGACATGAATGCTTCTTGGAGATGATGATGGGGTCCAATACCAACGTGTAGCTACCAGGGCTTGGTAACATGGCCGGCTGATCCTCCTTGCTCCAGGTGATCGCCTGATCGGACCAGTGCAGGTACTGGGGGATGGGTGGGACGATTGCGTTCACCTCCGCCTCACGTCTCCGCTTGGCGTGCTTCGTTTTCGGCTCCGCCAGGAATATGTGGTAATTACCCACCTGCCGCGGGTAACCATCCTCGTCATCCTCGCGAAGGTTGCGTCGTTCCCTGTTATCCAGTGGGCCTCCGGTTGGCGGTGGAGGTGGTGGTGGGAGTCCACCGGCTTCGGCCATTATCTTTGTTCAGCTGCATTGGTGCGTCGTGTGATTCCCGGGCTTGTTGCCGCCACTGTGAAACTTGCACGACCCGTCGAGCATGGACTCCATGGTGTACTTAGGCCGAGGCGGCCTGTCGTCCGGCCTCTGCCTCCGACTGCCCCCTGCAGCCGGATCCTCGTGCACCGCGGCTACTTATTTGGTACCGTACCGGCTATCCGGCTGGTCGTCTTTCCTCTTGCCGTGGCGGTTGTCGTGACCGTGCCGCCTGGGATGATGGTCGCCCGGCTGGCGGCGCTCCGCCTGCTCGTCCATGATGATTTGGCCTTGGTCGTCCACCACGATGGGCTTCTTCATTGTTGCGTCCGCGGTGGCGTACTTGTCTGCGATGGCCATGACCTGTGCCATGGTTTGTGGGTCTACCCGACTGAGTTTATGCTTCAGCATGGTGCCGTCTCGATAACCGTTGGTGAAGAAGTCTATCGCCTGGTGCTCACGCACCCCTTCACACGAATTGTGCATGCTGGTCCACCAGGTGAGGTAGGCGCGATCCGACTCGTCCTTGCCTTGTACGCAGAGGGCGAGCTCGCGAGGCCGACCCGACCGCCTTTATGTTCCGGCGAAGTTGCGGATGAACGCCTCGTCGAAGTCCAGCCACGCGTTGATGCTGTTGTCGGGGAGGCTATTGAGCCACGTACTTGCCGAGTCGACGAGCATGAGGGGGACGTAGCAGACGGCCAGGCGATTCCCACCGCGTTGGTGTAATCGACAAACCAATCATCAGGCTTGACGGTTCCGTTGTACTTTGGCGTGTCTCTTGGGAGCGAAAATCCTTTCGGAAACGGCTCGTTCCGGATGCGCGGACCAAAACACTTTGGTCCAGCCGGACTTTCCTCCTCCAAGGTGCGTGACTGCACCAGGAGGTCGATGCGCTCCCGTGCATCAGCCGGTTCTCGGGGACTGAGCCGGCCCTTCAAGCGTGACGCAGGCGGGTCCTTGTTCGCGTCTGCTTCCTCCTTCGGTGCTCGCGTCTTTTTTCCCTAGGAGGCTCCGCCTCTGCGACTAACGCTAGAGGCAGCGGCGTCCCGGTTGTGGCGACCGCGGTTGCCAGATTTGCCACGCGGGCGGCTGTTTTGCCCAACCCCTCCTGGAGAAGAGGCTTGTTGATGCTTGCTTCCTCCATGCGCCGTCTGGTCTGCGCCTCTGCGGACGACGATGTCGCGGGAGTTGCCCACCTGGCTGGGGACGCCCTCGGCCTGTTGCTTGTTAGCAGTGGCCACGAGGAGCTGCACACGCTCCTGCTGGCGACGAAGTTCCTTGCCCTCTAGGTGCTTTAGCTCCGCGACCGCTGCCTCGGCTGCCCTCATGTTCTTGGCGGGAGTGCTGTAGACGGGCCGCGCCACACCTACATGCGAATCGGCGGCGCGGTCCAGTTCCGACGCCATGTCGCGTCCTTGGTGCTGGATCTTACTAATGAAGCCGTGAGCCGCGTTGTACTCGTGCATAGTGGCGTTCAGCCGACGCTGGTTAGCCACGACCTTGGTGGCTTCCTCCAGGAGTTTTTGGCGTGTAGCTTCGAGTGTTGCCACCGCAACCACCGGATCCGTCTCGACGACGACCGGAGCGCGCAGGTGCTGGATGGTGGCGGTGAGCGGGTCTTGCTCCTGCTCGGGCGCGGAGTTTTCTCCTCCTGTCCGACGTTCTTGAGGCTGCCGATGGTTTTCGCGAGCGTTCACCATCATGACTTTGACGCGACCCCTCCCTATGACCAGGACGCGGGCGAGGGGCATGCCGAGGACGGGGGTGACCACGCTGGGAAAACCCTCAGCGACAATGGCGACATAGACGCAGACGTCTCCAAAATGCATGATGGAGCCGTCGGCGGGAAAGGTGTTCCCAGTGAAACATGCTGCATTGTCGATGACGCAGTCGAAGGCGCCAAGCGTGAGAACGAGGCCAGAGGCCACGCGTTCGCCGGGGACGAGCGGAAGATGATCCCAGCCGAAACGTTGTGCCCCACGGTGGGCGCCAACTGTCATGGTGTGGAACACGGCAGAGCCATTGGGGATGGCAGAGAAGGGACACACGGATGCATTCGGTGGCTAACGCAACGGGTCGGGCACGGTGCACTGCAAACACAGGGACGTACCCAGGTTCGGGGCCCTCTTGGCGAGGTAACACCCCTACTCCTGCAAGGTGAACTATGTATGAGAGCTTGATGCTCAGTACAAATGCTCCTTGAACTGTTTCCTTACCTACTATCGGAGGCTAGAGGAAGATAGGAACTTGATGCTAACACTTCTATCCTTCTGTTGTTGCCTACCTAGAACCCTGGCTCTGCCCTCCCTTATATACTGGTCTGGGGGCAGATTACAGATCAGGTCCTAGGGTTTACTGTTTGGATATGGGTTTACAGGGAAGGGCCGGCTGCAGGGCCCAGCCGGTGGGCCAGGACCCAGTCCGCGCTTCTTTTAGCGTCATCCTTCTCTTTAGCGGTCACCCGGGCTTCCTTTGGGGCGTCATCCATGCTTTAACGGTCACCCGGAGTACTTTCGCCAGTCCAGCCGACCGTCTTGCTTTATCTTCGTCGGGTAGCACTGGGCATGACGGCATGCCAGCTTCCTTGATGACGAGGAAGAGCCAGAAGCGTACCCCGCATGGAGCGTCAGTCCTTCCGTGCTCTCCATCGAATCCGAGGTGAGCCGGGTGGGAACGGCCACCCGGTCGGGTCTTCTGGCCATCGGCTAGACGGGTCAGCCGGGAAGGTTATAAGCCCAGCCGGGCTTGCTTGCCAGACGGCTAGAGTTGTATTTCCTGGAGGCCAGGCGGCCTGCATCTTCTGGAGCCGGCCTACTTATGCCTGGCTTTCCTCACCCGGGGGTTATCCCCCCCCCCCCCCCGACATTATGTGTGGGACCAAAATGTCGGTGGTCTTTTAAACACCTAGGATATTGGGTGCTAGCTAGCCGAAGATATGTTGTACATGTATAATTCGAAATCGTGATCCTAGGAAATAGAAATGGAGACAATGAATCACACAAAGGGGAAGACAGGAGAGAAAGGAGGAAGACTCATTGATGGGTGCGGTAGCGGTGACCGCAATGGGCGCGCCCGTGGCGATGGCGACGACCTGCAGGCGGTGACCGAGACACACACACGGACGGAGGGTGTGCAAGCGGAGTGCGTGCGGGCGGCGACCAATGAGGGCGCATTGGCAGCTACCATAGGGGGAGCTTGAGAGGCGAGCGCGTGAGATATAGGCGCGCCCAAATTAAATATTAAAGGATCTTGCTGGGCTATCATACAAAATTGGGCTCCTAATAATGGACCGATTGGGCTGTATATCTTTTGGTAATTTGGGCTAACCATCCATAGGCATCAGGTTAATTGGATTGATTTCAGATCCGGTAACTGAAAACACCGAGAAAAAGGCCGGATCGGATTGGTTTTGGACAAATGCGTTCTCCATTGTTGTGTGGCCTTCACCCACGCGGCGCTGCAAAAGGGGCACTGCCAGCCACGACACCGGCACCCTTTGCCAATCGCGTTTTCGCCTCTCACCTGATACCGCCTTTTCCTTCCCGTCACGTTTTTCTCTGCCCTCCGTCTCCGACGGCGTTCTCCCTCTTGTAGTTCGGGAAGCGGAAGATCTGAGGGGACCCTGCAGGCGCCACGAGATGGTACGGTTTCTTCCCTCCCCATTCTTCGCAGGGCGCCGTTTCTGTAGTCTTTCTTCTCCTGTCGGGTTTCTCGAGGTTTTCCCTCCCGGTGATTTTAGCAGGCCCCGAGGTCTTCTCCTGCCGGTTCGGATTCGCCTGGTGGCCGCCGGCGACACGTTGTAGTGTAGGGGTACTGGGAGCGGTTTATTTTGAGGGCCTGTGTTTAGAGAATTGAGATTATTTGGGATTTTACTTACACGGCAGATCTTCGCCGCCAACGCTAACCCTAGAAAACGTTTTTGTTTTTGTGGAATTTGTGTGCAGGATGATGTGTGTGAGGAGTGTGGACATGCTGGTTTCAGAAACCTTTTGCTTAGCTGCAGCAAATGCAAGAACGCTGCAAGGCATCGGTACGCTTCTCGGTCCTGCTAAAATCTCCTCCTAGTCATCTCTATGCCCTTTGCTTTCGTCTCAAAACTGTAGATTAGAGGGTTTTACGTCTATAGGCATGGATAAATGATAGATGTAACTCGACCGCATGGTATATTTCACAATCTTGTGGAAAAATATTTTTGTTTATATTCTCCTGTTTATTCAAGTCATTGTTGTTCCAGGCTTAAAGCTAGGGTGTATATGGTATACCATCCTCTTGGTGCTAATTTTGTAGTGTAGGGTTCGGTTATATAGTGGGGGATATTCATACAAAAGGATTGGGATAATTTAATAGTATTTCCCAAAGTTGACGACATTCTCCTAAATTTTTTTGATGCGGCGTTTCTTCCCTTAGTTGGTCATCTTTTGATCTTCGTCCCTACAAGTGAAACAAATTATCTCTGTGACCTTTACTTGTCTTCTTCCTCTCTTCTTTCCTTCGCCGTGGATGAACTTGTAAGCTCCAATTCCCAAAAGCAATCACCTTTTTCCGCTTCGCAACTACGAGTACCGGGCACCACCACTACCCCTAGACCTTGCCACTATCGTAGCTCATGTCCTTGTTGTTGTTTCTCTCCACTATGGTGGAACAAAGTGAACGCTAGTGTAACTCCTGGTTGTCAGCATCACCATATGCATGTGCTATTATGGTAGGCTTATCAACCTATGCGTGTCATGTTATAATACATTGTTGCATGCTCTCTGGAAGCCTCGACGTGGCCATTGCGAGCAGAGCTTATGGGGTCATGCACGACTGAGGGAAAGAGGGGATAGAGGTTACAAGGTTGTTAGTGTCCCAATAATTCAATTTAACTTATGTGGGAAATGATTGAGTGGTGCCAAAGAGGAGAGGAAGAATATGATGGAGGGTACAAGGTCCAATTGGTGGAATTTTCACATATAGGTGAAATATAAAATGATGAAATATTTGGACAACCCAATGTAGCGGTGTCCTATGTTAGCTCTACCATGCAAAGCTACTCCCTCACTCCCAAACAATGCATTTAAAAACATATCACCAAGATTCTCTCAATTCTTGAAATTGAAAGACTTCCATCTCTTAAATCTTCAACCCGATTGATGGTCCATTTTCGCGTTTGCGTCCGTTCGATAAGATCTTTGAAACTAGATCTCATGTTAATATGCTTAGATATTAGATATAGAACTTCTTTAGTAATGGTGAGTTTGTATTGGATATAAAACTTCTTGAAACTAGATCTCATGTTAATATGCTTAGATATTAGATATAAAACTTCTTCAGTAATGCTCATATCATAATCACTTGGTTGCTAGGTTATTGTAAGTTAGTTAGATGCTACTCTCCACTAATATAAGGTTAACTATAATTGTAATTATAGTTAGTTCTATGATCAATTTGTATTTTGGTTCTACTTATTGGTACATGAAACTTAATATGGTATTAGAGAGTTCTTGGGTTCAATTTTTTTGTTTTGATATTTAGAAAACAAGTGTTGCCCTCTTTTTGTCTATATTTAGTCTTATCGAGCCACACATAAGAGCAGATGTTGAAGTATATGTGGTTCCCAACCCTTCCTCATCAATTAGGACTGTTGGTTCTAATGATTGGTGCACGAAACTTGACAATATTACTAAGGCCTAGTTTGGCAACAAAGTTTTTATAAAACTGAAGTATATGAATACCATAGTATTTTAGTGCCTAGCACATCAATACTTCAGTTTTTCTCTTTTCTCAGTTTTAGAAAAAAGAGGGTCTAGCCTCTTTCTCAAATACTTCAAAAAAACCATAGTTTTGGACAATACTTTAGTTTTGAAACCATAGTATTTGTTGGATCCAAACACCTCGAAGTATTTAATACTTCAGTATTTTCAAAAACCAAAGTATTCCCTAAATACTTTAAAAATACTTTGATGCCAAACAGGGCCTAACTTTGTTAACAATACAACACTCACTGTAGCAACAACATTTAAGCCTTTTTCACAAATTGGTTAGGCTAGATATGAAACCCACCAGAAAATGTAAGAAAACAAAAAAAGAGAAGACTAAGGCCTCCTTCAATTCATCGGGTAGGGAAGATAAAGTAGTAGAAGATGTGTAGGATTGGCTTTCCTTGTCGGTGGAATCCTATGGGCATAAGAATTATCACAAATGGTTGTTTTATTGTAGAGAAGGAAAACCATTGGACTCATCAATGTTGAGTAGTTCCTACATGTTTTTTCCATGAGGTCAGACCTCATGCTAGTTTTCTCATGAAAATACACTACAAAGTTCCTATGGGAATAATTCCAACATGATACAATCCATTGAATCAAACACTATCTAAAGAGAAAATTCCATATGTTCTAAATCCTACAAAATTCATGAGAAGATCCTATGAATCAAAAGAGGCCTAAACAAAGTATGTGTAGACTAAGATTCCTACACATGGATTGTAGACTTTCATGCAGTCCTATCTAGAGCCAGATCTTTAGGTACATTTCAATCCCTCGAGTGCCTTTTTGTCGCTTCCTTCCATGTCCCTCCTAGCATTCCCTCTACCCTTCAGAATTTCACTGTTAATTGGTGCCTATGGAGGCCCTTATTAGATATGCCCAAACCATCTTGCGGTGTTGGACTATCCTCTCTTGATTTCTTCAACCGGTGCCACCCCTACACTATCATGTATCCTGTATGATCTCGTTCCTTACTCGGTCCTTTCTTGTGTGGTCGCACATCCACCTAGCATTCACATATGTGCAAGATGCATTTGTTGGGCATGTGTTTTTAGTGGGCCAACATTTCACTACATACATCATCGCGGGTCCGATCACCATCCTATAGAACTTACCTTTTAGCTTTTGTTACCTTCTTGTCACATAGGATTCCAGATGCTTGCCGCCACTTCATCCTCCCTGCCGTGATCATGTGGCAAACATCCTCATCGATGTCATTATTGTTTTGTAGCATTGATCCCATGTATGGGAAGGAGTCACTCTTGGGCACTATTTTTTCCTCCTAAACTAGTCGCCTTTCTTTGTATCCAACTCCGATGAAGTCACACCTAATATACCCAGTCTTGGGTTCTACTAAGTTTAACACCTTGAATTCCAAAGGTTGCCTCCATAGCTGTACTTTCCTATTGACACAGACCCTGGTTTCATCTACTAGCACCACATCTTCAAGAAATGCATACACAAAGGAATATCTCCTAATATATCCCTCATCACCTCATCCATCACTAAGGAAAAATTATATGGGCTAAAAGATGGCCCTTTACGTAGTCTTATCGTGATTGCAAAGGTATTGGTCCCACTATCATTTGCATGAACACTTGTCACAATATTATCGTACATATCATTGGGACTTTATGCTTCTCCAGCAACCACCACATGATCGTCCTTGGTATCTTGTCATATGCCTTCTCCAAGTCGATGACAACCATATATAGGTCCTTCCGCTCCTTATATGTGTCCATAAGTTGGCCAAGCAAGAAAATCTTCTACATAGTCTATCTTTCAGGCATACAACCAAATTGTTTTTAGCGACGTTTGTTGTTTTCCTCAAGCGATGCTTGACCCATCTCTCTCAAAGCTTCATAGTATGGCCATAAGCGTAATCCCTTGGCAATTAGCACAAATATTTCTTTATTCTTGAAGATAGGTACTAATATACTCATCCACTCTTCGAGCATCTCATCTCGTTGACCAAAAAATGTGGTTGAATAGCTTTTTTGACACCTGTGCGGTTCAATAGCTTAGTTAGCCACACTATAGCCATGTCTCCAAGGCATCTCCGCACCTCAATGGGGACACCATCGGGACGAAGGGCCCTTCCTCCTTCCATTTTTAGGGCCTCGTTAACATCAAGCTCTTGGATTTCTTCGTACGAACCGCTTGTTGGTGTCATCAAAGGAGTCTTGAGCTCGAGCATAGTTCTCCCATTCGCTTAGGCTAGGCGTTTGGGCCACCCAATTTTTTTGGATTGGGTAATTTGTTTTTTTCAAAATTTTGAGTACTAAAAAATGACATCGAGATTTAGCAAAAAACAATAGGAACATGACATTTCGGGTTAAGGCTCAGGTATTCCCTGATGTACCTGAATAGGAGCAACACATCAACATGGATCTTTAGTCTTTGATGTGGAAGCAGAGCTAGATGAGGACGACACATGGGTCATAAAATGTAAGGCGGCCGAGCGGCTGCAGAAGTGTATGCCATCGAGGGAGGCGGTCAGCGCGGCGACCGGATGCGAGGAAGACTGAGCATCATGGTGGTGACCAGATCAGGGCTCGGGGGATAAGGCTTCAAGCTTGGTCGATGAATCATGATGTGGCGGTTTGGCAACGTGGCCGTGTGGGCTGTGCAGCTGTGCCTGTTTGTGTGCGGGACAATTAGGAGATAGGGTTGACTTAGAGGAGGTGGGCGTGCGGTGAATGGGGTGGGTTGCTAGATTGGGCCATGCTAGAGCTTAAATTGCTTGGATCAACTAATATTTCTTATCCATTTCGAGTTATTCAGGTTGTTCAGGTAGGGTTTCCTGATTTGCTACCCGGAGTGGTGCTCCTTTTTTGGGTTCGGGCTCTATGGGTTCTAGCTTTTTGCTTGTGAGCTTCAGGTATAGGGTTTTATGCCCAACATGACCATTCGTATCATTGAATAACCCGTTAAAGTAACCTTTACACCTTTTCTTAATCTCTTCATCCTTCACTAGAAGTCGATTAGCCTTGTCCTTGATGCATTTAACTTGGTTGAGGTCCTTTGTTTTCCTCTTACAAATTTTTGCCATCTTGTATATGTCCTTTCGCCTTCCTTTTGTCTTTAGTCTCTCAAATAGCTCATCATAGCCCTACCCCTCGCTTCATTCACAGCTCAACTTACCTTTTTCTTGGCCTCTTTGTACTTAACCATGCTGCTTGTGCTTCATGGTGCCAACTCTCGTTGAACTCCTTGATAGCCTCATCCTCATTCCACTACCATTAGTCATTAGCTTCATGTTTCATGCCTTCTGTCACTCCAAGCTATAACTAGCTACCTTTCGAATGCAAGTTGCCATCTTCATCCACCTGCTATTTGTGCCTCCCTCTTCACCTCGAGGTCCTTCCGCCACCATCCCTCCCACTAAAGGATAGTCGTGCTTCCCCTTCTAGCTTCCACCACCCTGTTCTTGTGGTTTTGACACTTTTATCCCACAAAACAGGCGCTTGAAAACGTAAGTTGGCCACCACGAGCGTATGTTGCGCCACTATACTTTTGCTAGGGATCACCTTACAATCCAAACAAGCCCTCCTGTCCATTCCCATAGCAAGGACAAAGTCAATATGGCTAGAGTATTGGGCACTACTAAAGGCCACTAAGTGAGATTGCCTCTTCCTAAAGAAGATGTTAGCTACAAACAGGTCTAGGCTACCGCAAAGTCCATAATATCCTTACACTCTTGGTTTCTGTCGCAATACTCAAAGTCCCCATGTTCCCCTTCAAAACCCTATGTTAGTTGTACCCATGTTGCCATTGAGATCTCCTATAAGGAGATTCTCGCTTACCGGTACACTACTAACCATGTCCTCCAAGTCCTAGAAGTACATTTTAGTGCTTATGCCGAGCTCAACTTGTGGGGCATAAGCATGAATAATGTTGAGGACAAGGTACCCATGTTAGTTGTACTCATGTGGCCATTGAGATCTACTATAAGGAGATTCTCGCTTACCGTACACTACTAACCATGTCCTCCAAGTCCTAGAAGTACATCTTAGCGCTTATGTCAAGCTCAACTTGTGGGGCATAAGCATGAATAATGTCTAGGTCAAGGTACCCAACAACTAACTTGACTAGGATGATCCTATCCCCTTGTCTTCGGACATCTACTACTCACTACTCTGTTCTTAAGGCTCTTATCTATATCTGTTAGGACGCCCACCTCATTCCTACTATGAGCTGAGCTAGACTACCAAAGTTTGAAACCGCTATTCTTGACTTCCCTCACCTTTTGACCTGCCCATCTTGTCTCTTGGACATAGAATATTTACACGCCTCCTAATCGCAGCATGCACTAACTCTCATAACTTTCCCATTAGATTTTAAAGCCTGTCTTCATAGCTCTAATTTGGTATTGGCACTCTCTCATTTGGTGTTGGTTCGACTAAGTCTAAACCAATTACATTTTAAAGCCTGTCTTCATAGCTCTAATTTGGTATTGGCACTCCCCTCTCATTTGGTGTTGGTCCGACTAAGTTTAAACCCATTGTAGATTTTAAAGCCTGTCTTCATAGCTCTAATTTGGTATTGGCACTCACTCATTCATCTACTAGCACCACAGGATCAACAAAGAGCATACACCTGAAATATCTCCTACTATATCCTTCATCTCATGCATACTAAAGCAAAAAAATGTAATGGCTCAATGACACTTGATGTACTCATGTCGTGCTTGCAAAGGTATCAGTCGAACTATCACCTACCATGAATACTTCTCACAACATTATCGTGCATTGTGCATATCTTAGATGAGGGACCGAGGGTAATGTATTGTGTTGAGACTTTGTGTTTTTCTAGGCGCTCACAAATGTTTGTCTTTGGTATGTTGTCATATGTTTTCTCCAATTATATGAAAACCACATGTTGGTACTTTTTTGCTCCCTGTATTGCTCCATAAGCTGACAAAGCAACAAACATTTTCGCCCCCCTCCCCATAGTTGATCCCCTAGGCAGAAAACCAAAATGTTCACATTAGTCGCTTTCTCAAATGATGCTCGGTGGCATTTGATGTATACTTAGTCACTACCATGGAACATCTTCCACATTCAAAGCTTATAGTTACTCATAGCGAGAGACAATGACCCTTGAAGAGATGGATGCAAAATGATTATACCAAATAAACCTATACGATGTGACTTTGGGCACAATAGTGGATTGAACTCATTGTAAGAGCATCTCTAGCCGTTTGCGCCTCCCGGGTGATTTGTCGGCGCAAATATGTGCCCTTTGTGTGGGGGGGGCGGAAATTCAGCGCGTGGGAGGAGGTTCCCAGCCGAGCCCCCAAGACGAACTTACAAAACATTCAAATTCGTGCAAACTTGACAAAATATAGCAAAATTCATACATATTAAAGGCGAGTCCATAACAGGCGTGTAGTCGTCGTCATCGCTCGGCGGGTCATCCCTCGGTGGGTCACGAGCTCTACCCAGGATCATCGACACGCCACGACTGGCTCGGTCCGGCATCATCCTCGTCGTTGTCGTTGAGGACGATGATGCCTCGGTTGAGGCTTGCCTGACGGCGTGTCGCGTGCTCCATGATCCGGTGTTGGCGCTTCGCTTCCTCCTGCTCTGCCTCAGCCTTTGGCCAGGCGAGCGCGAACTCCAACAAGGCTGGTGGCATGTCGTTGTGGGAGGCCTGCTTGGCCATCTTCAGGCCAAGGCAGTCGTCCGGGTCGTCCGACGCTTCTACCTTCAGCGAGTTGCGCTGTAGTCGCGTGACGGCGACCATGCCTGTTCCGGCTTCGGTTGCCTCACCGAAGAAGAGCCGCCAACCCCGGCCCCCTCTTGCCTAAAGAGGTGGAGGCTGCCGCACGGCGGCGAACACGCGTGGCACTCGTTGATGACGATGCCGTCGGAGTGCGACCGCGTGCGTGGCGCCGCTCGAGGTGCCTCCTCTGGCTCGTCCTTGACCGGAGTGAGTTGTGCGGTGAAGCTAGGGGAAGGAGTTGCCGATGCCGAGGCCGATCCCGACAAGGACGACGCTGGCGGCGCCATCCTATGCGACATCCGGGAACTGCCGTGACGGCGGGAGATGGGCATGACCGATGGCGGGTTGTTGCCGACCTCGATGTGCTCGAGGACGGCAGCGAGTGTGCATCCCAACGCTTCCCACTACCTCCTCTGGCCCACGGAGTTCTTGTTTGGTGGCGGCGGCCCTGCACCTTTGTGCGCCGCGAGCTCGTGGTTGCGCCGGTCGACGAAGTGTTGCGTCCACCCGACGTGGTTGTTGGGGTCCCAAGTCGGGTTGGCGCGCTGCTCCTTGGTGAGCTTGTCCCAACAGACCCGTTGGATCTAGGCGATGCGGTCGTGGTCGACGGGCACCAGCGACATGGGGATGCCACCGGCGCTAAGCCTCCAGTCCATCGGGCACCGGAAGTCCGGCGGCGCCGAGTAGCCTGCCTGGTAGAGGAGGCGGGCTTCCCTCTCGTGGAGCCAGTGGCGGCCGTAGCCGTTGGCCACTGCTTCGTCGATGGTTATTGCTCTGCTATTGCTAGTTCTGCGATGGTTTGGTCGGGACTCGGGGGAAGTGCTCGGTTGTGCTCACGCTGGCGGCAGGCAATGGCTATATAGGGGGCGAGAGGGGTGTAGAAAGGGTGGGAAGAAGGCGAGCGTTCATGCGCATTAACGTCGCCGCGTGAGGACCGATGTTACGAGACGCGTCGCTGCACTCGCTGAAAGGCTGAACGGCGGCAGCAATAAAGACGACGCGGGAGACGAGAAGCGGCGGTGTCAGGCCTTCTCTCGTTGCCAGGGTGGGCCCGCTTGGATTCCCGTAGTTTTTCCTTCCGCTGGCGTTTCCACGCGACCCCTAGCATGCTGGGTTCGGCTTGGGATCGCCGGATGAAATTTTGACCCAATCTTGATGAAAATGGGCGTCTTGGGGGGGCGGCTGGGAAAATTTCGTCCATCCGGCGCTAAAAAGTGCTCTAAGATGTTGGTCATCATCAGATGGCTTTACTTTAGCTTGCTTACTTGTGACATTTGCCATTGCCATGTGCTCTGTCCTGTATGCCTTTTTAGAGAGAAGGGCAAATCCTTTCTTGAGACGTGTAAAGATGTCTAGGATACTAATAACATCTCAAAGAATAGGACAAGTTATATATTTTACTTAGCATGGTTTGTTGTTTTGTAGATATTGCTTGGATGCTGTAATCTTTGATTCGGTAGTGGAGTGGTTGTGCAGTGGTTGTAGCACAAAACATATTGAAGCCATTGAATCATTAGAAGAAGCATCTAATCAAAGGCAACTAAGTAACACCCAGGTTGGCTGCTCTATGATTAGTGAACCAACTGCGGACAACGAGAAGGTAACTAATGCACGGGGACTTCCTACAATTAGATCACACAAGAAGAGGAAAGATCGTGTCGATGGAAGTACTGAACATTTCCCCAACGGAGACTCATTCAATCGGGGACAATGTCTAAACAAGCCACACAAGGAAAGAAGGGATAGTAGTGATGCAATCACTGCCCAATTTTGTAATGGAGACATATTAGATTCTTGTGAAGTCCTCCTTGGAGATATACCAGACCGCAATGGCCGTGAAAAGGAAGGGGAAGATAGAAATAGACACTTAACTTGCGCAGTGGAGATATCTGATGGTTCAAGTGATTTGCCTTTGGATCATGTTTCAGAATTTGAACCCAACAATTTGCAAAAGGCAATGGATGGCTCTAAACTTGTTTCTAACTCCGTGGAGTGCACTGATCTTTTAAGTGTAAGGAGTGGCTGCTTTGCTTCATCGAAGTATGTGGAGGGTCTCGTTCCACAAGGAAGAATGACCGATGCATTTTCTCTAACTAATGATGTTGAGGGATCCCTTCCAATGATCGTGGACAAGTCTCTTCCTACATCGGCAAGCCTGGAGCAGGCGGGTTTGTCAGTGAACGGGGAGAAATCTGAACCATTGAAGGCAAATAAAGGATTGAAGAAGAGTGTCGTAGCATCAAAGTTTGCACCAAATCGTTCAAAGCCAATCCAAGGATCAGATCTGAAGACAGGGAGTGCAGATATCTTGAATCCTCTAAAGCAGTGTTTGGGTTCCTGTTCAATGGTACCAATGCAATCAAGTCTCTCAATTGAACTAGAAGACGTGGCTGTTCAGGAAAATAGTGCTGAAAGAACAAGGTGCTTGGTGGATGAGGAAACCAACACACCTACAACGGAGAATCTGAAGGTATCGAAGCCCTCTATGGCAAATGAATGCTTGGTTTCCAGTGAAGGCAACTCAGATAAAACTAGTGGAAGATCAGATGAGGTTTTATTGAGCACCAAAGTCAAGAAGATGCCCAGGCGAATGAGTGATGACAGAGAGATAGTTAGCTCTCACAAGGTAAATGGAATTTCAAATCCTGAGTCAGCAAAGGGTGACCGAGATGCAAGAAGCCTCCAACGTAATGCAGGACAGCTGTCATCTCTTGGTGTCAAAAAGGCGTTTCAGAGGCAGGCATTGCAAGAAGAAGCCATTAATAGCGAGTTATTATCTTCCAAGTTTGTTGGTCCATGCGAGTCAACAAAAATTCACCCTAGAAAGCGTAAACCATCAAAAATTTATACTCCAGATGGAACCAAATGTCAGAAAACTACTAATGATGCACTGTCAAAAGGTGGTAGACTTGCACCAGGAGCATCATTGAGAGATGGTCAGAACATGCCCAGGGAAGACAATGGTAGCAATGATAAAGTAATTGGGCACTCCAAGAAGAGAAAATATAAGAAAATGGACACACGACCCCATGATAAACCTTATTGGACGTATGTTACATTCTCTTTGTTCCTTTCTAGAGTTCCACTTTCATACATTTTTCAGTCAACTGCTAATATGTTATCCTTTTATGGTGATAGTGGAATTATGAAGATTGACAAGAACTATATTCCATTGGCTGCACACCTGTCAACCAAAGCACGCAAGAAGGTGCAGGAACAGTCAAGATCATTGCCACCAATAATAGAAGTAACTGAACTTTCTACATCGGAAACATGTCCACAGCACTTGGAGGCACTGATACCCTCAGCTGACAGTATCGGCTTGTATTTCTTTTCGAGTGATACGAGGTTTGTTGAGCTTGTACATATTTTCCTTTCTTATTTCTTCTGCACAAAGCCACAAACTGGGGTCTAATGTTCTTTGCTTCTCTAGGCCAAATGAAGAGCTGGATAAGCTAGTGAAGCATGTCGTTGATAGTGGTATCATTCTAGAAGCTATTGTTGGTTTGGCCAAGCTGTTTCTCTTCCCTTCTTTCGTGCTACCAGAGGAATATCAGAGTAAGTAATTTTGTAGATCTCACTGTTCTAGTCTATGAGTATTTACACCTAATCTGCACGTGCAACTACCAATGTAGTAAAACTGCACTGGTATTATATTGTGTAATGCAGCTCTGCATGATTTTCCATACTGTCTACTTGAACATTCTTTTCTTTGTCACAGCCAAGTATGGGTTCAGAAAAGGCCCTACTCCATGTCAAAATGTGTTGGCAGTAATTCATCAGTTACTAATTAATTTCTGCCTTGTTGTAGTGTACCAGGGGAAACCCTATCTGTGGGGAGTGTTCAAGCCAAGAAAATATAAGATCAAAAGATTACCTCCAGTGGAACAAGATTGTACAGCACACGTTACGAAGGAAGGCCATGTCCAAGAACAGCATGTCTTGGATCAGCAAGACAAGGCGCAGACAGATGCCCTGGACCAAGTCGTGCATCCCGAGAATCAACCCTTGCTAGATGCAAACCAAGTAGAAACGGAAGCATTGTCTGGTGATGGTCGACTGCCCTTAGTTGACATGAGAGCCATATTTTCTGCAAATATCAACCCAACTGATCATGAACAGCCCTGCACAAATCCAGAAGCTCCGCTCAAAATCTGTGGCGTTGTTGTGTCACGGACACCAAGATCCGCGCAACTCATCCAGGAGATGCAGAAAGAAGGTGCATTGCTGTTTGCTTTGCAGCAGGTGATGACAGAACATGGGTTAGTGGTGTAGGATCAGAACATGTCCTTTGGCGATCACTATGTGGTTTCTGAGGAGCATAACCTCAATTTTTGTGTTTCTGTAGTATAGAAAAAAGGTAGTAGTAGAATGTAGACATGAGCTCTTAGCTTTAGTGTGGGCTCACTGGGCCTCGGCGTTGTATGTGGTCGTCTTCTGACTCCTAGGATGCCTGGAGCAGAATTTTCTGTCTGGTAATACTACCTTCAGAGAGTATTTTGCTTGTGTTGGGCAAGTTGTGAGTTCATGTGAAAGATGTAAAAGCTTCTGCTCTCTGCTATAGATGCGGATGCACTGCATTGACCTTTTATCTCGTGCTTGCAAATTTGCAATAATAGTTGCAGTTCCATCCTCCTTCACGTGTAGTGGATGGCTCGAAATGAACTTCCAGTCTGTTGTGTTCCAGTTATTGGCAGCAAGAACCTCTGTTTATGTGCTTTAAGCCAAGCTATAATAGTTGGAGCTGGCATGTTCATGCATCTACCACCACTGCCATATAAAAATTATATGCCAATGTGAAAACTTACTTTCAAAACAAAAATTACAATTTCAGTTGACCTGGGTAAAATCTTCACTGGCATGATCAATAAATCTTCACTGAGATTCTACATGTTCAGCCTTTTGTTTGAATTCCCACTGTATTTATCACATACACAGAAGGAAAGAAGAAAAACATGCACACAACTATCGATGGCATGAACATGGTAGAAACATCATCGAACAATAAGAAACATGGACATAAACGATCAGTTGACAAAATTTATGTTCAAATTTGTATTGATATCAAGCATATTTGGTTCTCATGTACAAAAGATATGCTAGAGCAACAAGTCTTTAAGAATCATCTATGAGCTAAGGATGTTCAGGAGTGAAACCCTGCTCCGGATCAATCTCCTGAACAGGGGCTCGACACATTTCTCAAGATCTGCCAAGCCGTGCTCCAGTGCTTGCAACTGTGCCTCCTCACAGACGACCCTCCTTTTCTGGAATCTCTTTGAGACAAGAGACCATCTGCTTCCATTGGTGGCCGCAATCTGCTTCGGTAAGAGGCGTGATGCGGATTCAAGCAGAGAGACCGCCACCTCTCTTGCTTCTGCTAGTAGCCTGACCGTCATGCAATCTTCGGCGGTCGATTTGCTGCTTGTGATCTTCTTGAAAGGCTTCTGTGCCTTCTTCGCAAGGCGAATGAAAGACTCGATCTTGATCTGAACGGCCACGTCATCTCCTCTCTTGAGGGCAAGCTGCAGCTCCTGGATGCTCATCTTCAGCTCTGCCAACTTCTCTTGCATGGCGTTGCAGAGATCAACGAGGACGAGTGACCTGTCGAGCTCTTCCTCGACCATTTTCCTCTGCAGGGGCAAGGAGAGGCCAACTTGGCCGCTGTGCAGGCTCATGATCTCATCTATGCAGCTGTAGATGTCTCCGAGCTTCCTCAGACCATCGCACATCGTGCCGATGGTCGCCGAAGGCGAGGAGATGCAAGTTTGAAGGCCCTGCAGCTCAGCCTCCACTCTGGATTCAGTGGGGTGGGGAATAGAAGGCAAACTTGCAGACCTCTGATGGCAGGCCATGATGGTTCTAGTGGATGAACTGATGATGTATTTCTGTTTGAAATGGAAAAGGAAGTGAAGAGCAGATGCGCTTTGTTTGTGTTTAAACCTCTGCGGCGCACTCTATTTATAGTCGAGAGCCAAAAGGAAGAATGGAGCAAGTTTTCTGCTGCGGCTTAATCATCTGGCCCCAAGGAAAAACTGATGCTTTCTTATTCTGGTTTGTCCAACTGACATCAATAAGTGAGATCTGCGAGCGTGTGCATGTCTCATCTATAGATGGCAAAGTATCCGCACGAGTGATTTGTCTCATAATCCAGATTGGCAAATTATTGCAGGAGGCTGAGGAGTGCGCTGAATGACCCAGCTGGCTTCACCTTCTGGACCTTCTGGCAATCTGGCAACTTTGGTTCTCAACTTGTGACAGTTGCAACTGCGCCTGATCCACCACACGTGTTAGTATTCTTAACAAACGCATCAAGTACTCCAGTTCTTTCCTTGATAAAGGTAATCCATCAAATCTTTTAGTGCCACATCTTACTCAGTGGCTAAACTAATAATCTCGAACAAAATAAGAATAACGTTACTTACAAAAGCTAACCCATAAATAGAACAAGTTCTACTGAATACATTACCAGTCTACAGCCTTATTGCAGGTTACTGGTTTGACCTAACAACTGAGATGCTAACAAACAACTACAAACGGTTCATCTAGTCTCAGTAAGCCTTATTGATAATAATAGAGAAATATTTTCCGGACAAGAAATTATAAATGCTTCTTGAACTGAAGCTTCTACATACAAATGGCATGTATTTCCTTGTTCAGTGAACCATTGTATCAGTACAAAATATTCAGCATAATGAAGTTTGTAACATCAAAATACCCTCATATAACACAAACCAATGTCTGGTGATGGTCGATTGCCCTTAGTTGACATGAGAGCCGTAGTTTCTGCAAATATCAGCCCAGCTGATCATGGACAGCCTTGCTCAAATCCAGAAGCTCCGCTCAAATTCTGTGGCAATTGTTGTGTTGCGGACACCAAGATCCCCGCAACTCATCCAGGAGATGCAGAAAGAAGGCGCATTACTGTTTGCTGTGCAGCAGGTGATGACAGAGCATGGGCAGAAAAAAGGTACTCCCTTCGATCTATATTACTTGTCGCAGAAATGGATATATCTAGACATGTTTTAGTGCTAGATACATTCAATCCAGTAACAATTAATATGGATCGGAGTGATTAGTAGTTGACCCGATCTCTTTAGCTTTGGTGTGGGCTCACCGGGCCTCAGCGTATGTGGTCGTCTTCTGACTCGGTAGGATGCCTGGAGCAGAATTTTCTGTCTGGTAATACTACCCCGCTCGGATACCCCCTGACCCCGCGTCGCTCCTGTACGGGGAAACCCTAGCCGCCGTCGCCGGCGGGCTCCCCCCGCGCGACTCCCTCCGCCGCCGCTGCCGCAGGTCCCTCTCGCGGTGGCGGCGGGCGCCCTCGCCGCCGAAGGTTGGAGAGGGGGGGGGAGCTGCCGTGGAGGCGTGATGGCGGGTCGGGGCGACGGCGCGGACTGCTCTGGAGGTCGCGGGCGGCGCATGGTGGCTAGGCGGAGGCGGTACGGGTGGTGTAGGGAGGGGCCTCGCTGCAACGACAACCGTCTGCGGGTGCGCCGCGTGGGCTAGATCTGGGGCCATCTAGGCCAGGTCGGCCCTCGGCGGGGGCGCCGTGGTAGGCAGCGGTCAAGGCGTGGCGCTGGGATCTTGCTGGGCGGTGGCTCCGGCGCTGCTGCGGTGGTTCCCGGTTTGGCTCTCTTCCTTTTGTCTGCTCGATCCGTCCTCCGGGAACCGGCCGGCGGTGTGGAGATCGCTACGGCGGATCTAATAAAGGCGGTGGTCCTTTGATTTCTTTCGCATGAAGACGAATATCTGCTTGATGTCTTCCCTCCTTGATCTGGTCTGGAGAGGCGGTTTCCGGAAGGCTCCGCCGGCGAACTCCCATGGGCGTATCATGCCTGGAGATTGCTGGATCGGAAGGTATTCGGTCGCGCGCATCTTGTTTTTCTGGCCGATTGGTTTCAGCGGGAGCGGTGCGAAGCTCTGTTGTTTGTTTCCACCAAGTGCCATGCTTTGAGCCATGGTGATGTCAGATGCGGAGAATGTCAGGAAAGCGGAAATTTGAGGGTAGCGATGGTGATTTTTGTTCTTGTGGTGACGGAGATCTGGCTGCGTGATCTAAGACTCATTGCAGCGACTGTTGGTGCGGGAAGACAACACAGGGGAGTTTCCAGTCTTATCTTGCAGGGTGAAAATCCAAGGTCTGGTCTTAGCTGGTTGTGCCTGGCAATGATCTTGTTAAAGACATTGTTTTGTGAGTAAGGACTTTCTCCAGGGTAAAAATCTATGGTCTTTGGTCGGGCAACGACGGCGCTTGGGCACTGTTTCCTTCTTGAAGGCGTTGTTATTGGAGTGGAGGACTACTGGTATTGTTCTGATGGTGTCACTGTCGTTTCTTTGAGGATTAGTTCTCTGTAGCGGGACTTTTCTTTTTTGTAATTTCTCTTTCTTTTTTCTGAGTTGTGTGCATCCTTAGAGCTGCTAGGGCATGCATTGTTGCAGAGGCTGGGTGTAATTGATGTCCTTGTGATATTAATATATGCTCTTTTCCAACAAAAAAAAATACTACCTTCATAGTGGATTTTGCTTGTGTTGGGCAAGTTGTGAGGTCAGGTAAAAGATTGTAGTACTGTAAAAGCTTCTGCTGTCTACTAGATGCGCATGCACTGCATCGACCTTTTATCTTGTGCTTGCAAATTTACAATAATATTTGCAGTTTCATCTTCCTTCAAGTGTAGTGGATAGCTCGTAATGAAGTTCCTTGTATTCCAGTTATTGGCAGCAAGAATCTCTGTTTATGTGCTTGGAGCTGGCATGTTCATGCATCTATCACCAAGATCTTCCATATAAAATTTATATGCCAATGTGAAAACTTAATTTAAAAACAAAAATTACAATTTTCAGTTGACCTAGGTGAAATCTTCAGTGGAATGATCGATAAATCTTCACTGAGATTCTACATGTTCAACCTTTTGTTTGGTTTCCCACTGTATTTACCACATACATAGAAGGAAATAAGAAAAACAAGTCACAGCTATTGATGGCATGAACATGGTAGAAACATCATCGAACAATAATAAACATGGAGATAAACAAGTTGACAAAATTTATGGTCAAAATTGTGTAACGAATCAATATCAAGCATATTCGGTTCCCATGTACAAAAGATATGCTAGAGCGACGAGGCTTTAAGAAGCATCTATGAGCTAAGGATGTTCAGGAGTGAAACCCTGCTCTGGATCAACCTCCTAAACAGGGGCTCGACGCCGTTCTCAAGATCCGCCAAGCCGCGCTCCAGAGCTTGCAACTGTGCCTCCTGGCAGACGACCCTCCTTTTCTGGAATCTCTTTGAGACAAGAGACCATCTGCTTCCGTTGGTGGTGGTCGTAATCTGCTTCGGTAAGAGGCGTGATGCGCATTCAAGCAGAGAGACCGCCACCTCTCTTGCTTCTGCTAGTAGCCTCACCGTCCTGCAATCTTCGGCGGTCGATTTGCTGCTTGTGATCTTCTTGAAAGGCTTCTGTGCCTTCTTCGCAAGGCGAATGTAAGACTCGATCTTGATCTGAACGGCCACGTCATCTCCTCTCTTGAGGGCAAGCTGCAGCTCCTGGATACTCGTCTTCAGCTCTGCCAACTTCTCTTGCATGGCATTGCAGAGATCAACGAGGACGAGTGACCTGTCGAGCTCTTCCTCAACCATTTTCCTCTGCAGGGGCAAGGAGAGGCCAACTTGGCTGCTGGGCAAGCTCATGATCTCCTCTATGCAGCTGTAGATGTCTCCGAGCCTCCTCAGACCATCGCACATCGTGTCGATGGTTACGGATGGCGAAGAGATGCACGTTTGGAGGCCCTGCAGCTCAGCCTCCACTCTGGATTCAGTGGGGTGGGAAATAGAAGGCAAACTTGCAGACCTCTGATGGCAGGCCATGATGATTCTAGTGGATGAACTGATGATGTATTTCTGTCTGAAATGGAAAAGGAAGTGAAGAGCAGATGCGCTTTGTTTGTGTTTAAACCTCTGTGGCGCACTCTATTTATAGTCGAGAGCCAAAAGGAAGAATGGAGCAAGTTCTCAGCTGCGGCTTAATCATCTGGCCCCAAGGAAAAACTGATGCTTTCTTATTCTGGTTTGTCCAACTGACATCAATAAGTGAGATCTGCGAGCGTGTGCATGTCTCATCTATAGATGGCAAAGTATCCGCACGAGTGATTTGTCTCATAATCCAGATTGGCAAATTATTGCAGGAGGCTGAGGAGTGCGCTGAATGACCCAGCTGGCTTCACCTTCTGGACCTTCTGGCAATCTGGCAACTTTGGTTCTCAACTTGTGACAGTTGCAACTACGCCTGATCCACCACACATGTGTTAGTATTCTTAACAAACGCATCAAGTACTCTAGTTCTTTCCTTGATAAAGGTAATCCATCAAATCTTTTAGTGCCACATCTTACTCAGTGGCTAAACTAATAATCTCGAACAAAATAAGAATAACGTTACTTACAAAAGCTAACCCATAAATAGAACAAGTTCTACTGAATACATTACCAGTCTACAGCCTTATTGCAGGTTACTGGTTTGACCTAACAACTGAGATGCTAACAAACAACTACAAACGGTTCATCTAGTCTCAGTAAGCCTTATTGATAATAATAGAGAAATATTTTCCGGACAAGAAATTATAAATGCTTCTTGAACTGAAGCTTCTACATACAAATGGCATGTATTTCCTTGTTCAGTGAACCATTGTATCAGTACAAAATATTCAGCATAATGAAGTTTGTAACATCAAAATACCCTCATATAACACAAACCAATGTCTGGTGATGGTCGATTGCCCTTAGTTGACATGAGAGCCGTAGTTTCTGCAAATATCAGCCCAGCTGATCATGGACAGCCTTGCTCAAATCCAGAAGCTCCGCTCAAATTCTGTGGCAATTGTTGTGTTGCGGACACCAAGATCCCCGCAACTCATCCAGGAGATGCAGAAAGAAGGCGCATTACTGTTTGCTGTGCAGCAGGTGATGACAGAGCATGGGCAGAAAAAAGGTACTCCCTTCGATCTATATTACTTGTCGCAGAAATGGATATATCTAGACATGTTTTAGTGCTAGATACATTCAATCCAGTAACAATTAATATGGATCGGAGTGATTAGTAGTTGACCCGATCTCTTTAGCTTTGGTGTGGGCTCACCGGGCCTCAGCGTATGTGGTCGTCTTCTGACTCGGTAGGATGCCTGGAGCAGAATTTTCTGTCTGGTAATACTACCCCGCTCGGATACCCCCTGACCCCGCGTCGCTCCTGTACGGGGAAACCCTAGCCGCCGCCGCCGGCGGGCTCCCCCCGCGCGACTCCCTCCGCCGCCGCTGCCGCAGGTCCCTCTCGCGGTGGCGGCGGGCGCCCTCGCCGCCGAAGGTTGGAGAGGGGGGGGGAGCTGCCGTGGAGGCGTGATGGCGGGTCGGGGCGACGGCGCGGACTGCTCTGGAGGTCGCGGGCGGCGCATGGTGGCTAGGCGGAGGCGGTACGGGTGGTGTAGGGAGGGGCCTCGCTGCAACGACAACCGTCTGCGGGTGCGCCGCGTGGGCTAGATCTGGGGCCATCTAGGCCAGGTCGGCCCTCGGCGGGGGCGCCGTGATAGGCAGCGGTCAAGGCGTGGCGCTGGGATCTTGCTGGGCGGTGGCTCCGGCGCTGCTGCGGTGGTTCCCGGTTTGGCTCTCTTCCTTTTGCCTGCTGATCCGTCCTCCGGGAACCGGCCGGCGGTGTGGAGATCGCTGCGGCGGATCTAATAAAGGCGGTGGTCCTTTGATTTCTTTCGCATGAAGACGAATATCTGCTTGATGTCTGCCCTCCTTGATCTGGTCTGGAGAGGCGGTTTCCGGAAGGCTCCGCCGGCGAACTCCCATGGGCGTATCATGCCTGGAGATTGCTGGATCAGAAGGTATTCGGTCGCGCGCATCTTGTTTTTCTGGCCGATTGGTTTCAGCGGGAGCGGTGCGAAGCTCTGTTGTTTGTTTCCACCAAGTGCCATGCTTTGAGCCATGGTGATGTCAGATGCGGAGAATGTCAGGAAAGCGGAAATTTGAGGGTAGCGATGGTGATTTTTGTTCTTGTGGTGACGGAGATCTGGCTGCGTGATCTAAGACTCATTGCAGCGACTGTTGGTGCGGGAAGACAACACAGGGGAGTTTCCAGTCTTATCTTGCAGGGTGAAAATCCAAGGTCTGGTCTTAGCTGGTTGTGCCTGGCAATGATCTTGTTAAAGACATTGTTTTGTGAGTAAGGACTTTCTCCAGGGTAAAAATCTATGGTCTTTGGTTGGGCAACGACGGCGCTTGGGCACTGTTTCCTTCTTGAAGGCGTTGTTATTGGAGTGGAGGACTACTGGTATTGTTCTGATGGTGTCACTGTCGTTTCTTTGAGGATTAGTTCTCTGTAGCGGGACTTTTCTTTTTTGTAATTTCTCTTTCTTTTTTCTGAGTTGTGTGCATCCTTAGAGCTGCTAGGGCATGCATTGTTGCAGAGGCTGGGTGTAATTGATGTCCTTGTGATATTAATATATGCTCTTTTCCAACAAAAAAAAATACTACCTTCATAGTGGATTTTGCTTGTGTTGGGCAAGTTGTGAGGTCAGGTAAAAGATTGTAGTACTGTAAAAGCTTCTGCTGTCTACTAGATGCGCATGCACTGCATCGACCTTTTATCTTGTGCTTGCAAATTTACAATAATATTTGCAGTTTCATCTTCCTTCAAGTGTAGTGGATAGCTCGTAATGAAGTTCCTTGTATTCCAGTTATTGGCAGCAAGAATCTCTGTTTATGTGCTTGGAGCTGGCATGTTCATGCATCTATCACCAAGATCTTCCATATAAAATTTATATGCCAATGTGAAAACTTAATTTAAAAACAAAAATTACAATTTTCAGTTGACCTAGGTGAAATCTTCAGTGGAATGATCGATAAATCTTCACTGAGATTCTACATGTTCAACCTTTTGTTTGGTTTCCCACTGTATTTACCACATACATAGAAGGAAATAAGAAAAACAAGTCACAGCTATTGATGGCATGAACATGGTAGAAACATCATCGAACAATAATAAACATGGAGATAAACAAGTTGACAAAATTTATGGTCAAAATTGTGTAACGAATCAATATCAAGCATATTCGGTTCCCATGTACAAAAGATATGCTAGAGCGACGAGGCTTTAAGAAGCATCTATGAGCTAAGGATGTTCAGGAGTGAAACCCTGCTCTGGATCAACCTCCTAAACAGGGGCTCGACGCCGTTCTCAAGATCCGCCAAGCCGCGCTCCAGAGCTTGCAACTGTGCCTCCTGGCAGACGACCCTCCTTTTCTGGAATCTCTTTGAGACAAGAGACCATCTGCTTCCGTTGGTGGTGGTCGTAATCTGCTTCGGTAAGAGGCGTGATGCGCATTCAAGCAGAGAGACCGCCACCTCTCTTGCTTCTGCTAGTAGCCTCACCGTCCTGCAATCTTCGGCGGTCGATTTGCTGCTTGTGATCTTCTTGAAAGGCTTCTGTGCCTTCTTCGCAAGGCGAATGTAAGACTCGATCTTGATCTGAACGGCCACGTCATCTCCTCTCTTGAGGGCAAGCTGCAGCTCCTGGATACTCGTCTTCAGCTCTGCCAACTTCTCTTGCATGGCATTGCAGAGATCAACGAGGACGAGTGACCTGTCGAGCTCTTCCTCAACCATTTTCCTCTGCAGGGGCAAGGAGAGGCCAACTTGGCTGCTGGGCAAGCTCATGATCTCCTCTATGCAGCTGTAGATGTCTCCGAGCCTCCTCAGACCATCGCACATCGTGTCGATGGTTACGGATGGCGAAGAGATGCACGTTTGGAGGCCCTGCAGCTCAGCCTCCACTCTGGATTCAGTGGGGTGGGAAATAGAAGGCAAACTTGCAGACCTCTGATGGCAGGCCATGATGATTCTAGTGGATGAACTGATGATGTATTTCTGTCTGAAATGGAAAAGGAAGTGAAGAGCAGATGCGCTTTGTTTGTGTTTAAACCTCTGCAGCGCACTCTATTTATAGTCGAGAGCCAAAAGGAAGAATGGAGCAAGTTCTCAGCTGCGGCTTAATCATCTGTCCAACTGACATCAATAAGTGAGATCTGCGAGCGTGTGCATGTCACATCTGTAGATGAAAAAGTATCCGCACGAGTGATTTGTCTCATAATCCAGATTGGCTACAAGAGAAGACCAGCTGGCTTTGCCTTCTGAAAATCTGGCGGTTCAGTTCTCAACTTGTGACAGTTGCAACTGCACCTCAACCCTCGTGCAACATTATTGCCTTCTTGGCATGTCTCTGCTACCTACAGCATGATCCACCACACATGCGTTAGTATTCTTAATAAACACATCAATTACTCCAGTTCATGCATCAAATCCTTTAGTGCCACAGCTTACTCAATGGCTGAGCTAATAATCTCGAACAAAATCAGAATAATCAGCATAACATTACTTACAAAAGCTAACGCATAAAATAGAACAAGTTCTATACTGAATAAATTACCAGTCCATCGGTTAATAGTGCAGGTTGCTGTTTTAATCTAACAAAAGAGATGCTAACAAACAACTACAAATAGTTCATCTAATCTCAGTAGACGTTATTGATAATAATAATATAGAAATACTTTCCACACAAGAAATTATAAATGCTTCTTGAGCTGAAGCTTCCACATACAAATGACATGTATTTTCTTGTTCAGTGAACCACAGTATCAATACAAAATATTCACATACTGAAGTTTCTAACATCAAAATACCCTCATATAACAAAAAACCAATGTCTGTTTTTTAGAAGCTGTAGTTTACTAATTGTTTTTAGGTGAAATGTCGCTTAATGTTAATTAATCATATCGTTTCATCATTTTTCACATGTTATAATGTGCAGTATTCGCGAGTACTTCCTATGACAGGGAGATAGATGTACCTAATTAGCATTTCCTATCTGTCGTGTTTCTGTTAACTCCGAGAAAAGATAGAATGCACGGGCATTCAAGTTCGATTTGGGTATAGCACTAGGCGAAGATTCCAATGAAAGCATAGGACACAGCATCTGCGAGTTCTTAGAAAGAGGGAAGAGTTGACTTAACCTACACAAAGACGCTCAGTTCTGACATGATAGAGGTAACATCTAGATAATCATGAACTCAACACCTCATGGAGCATTGCTGTCATGTTTCATCAACCTGCAGCAAGATCCACCACAAAAGGATCAGGATTCTTGACCAGCCGAAACAACTCAATAAAAGAGATGTAAGATAACTTCACGTGGAATAGAATATCAGCTCAACTAGTGGTTACTGCCTGTATATATGGAGGATCTAAATTATTGGCGGCATGTGCTTAAGTATGGTACACCTGTTAACATAATAGGGCTTGTATGTAATGCTAGTCAGGAAATTATGAGTCACTACCACATGGCCTAGAGCTGGCAGTTTCATTATTGTTAGTGTATTGCAAGCAAAAGATGATAGCGCCAATTTGAAATTTTAATTGGTGTGACATAACATGGCCATTTCAAGGACATAAGGCCAAATAAAAATTGTACAGGTGCACAACTTATATCTAGAAATTATTATACACCAAGCTCCTACTTATTACCAAAACTGTGAATAATTTAATATGCACCGCTACTCAACATGCCTTCTTAGGAATTACGTTTTCAGCTCCTTAACATTCATTGTATACCCGGAATGAAAATGTATCAACATAACATTCAGCTATGGAATAATCGAAACCACCACCTTGTAAATATTAGTGAAATCAGAAGTCATGGTATGAACATAGTCAAAACTGTTTCTATCAACCGATCATTTATATGTACATTTGGTACTGTACACAAACTAGAAAGGTTCTATATGACTGGTGAATCCTTTAAAAGGCGGATGCCAATCGCAAGGTGCTACAGAAACAAGGGCTGAGAAATCTCTATGAGCTAAGAATGTTCAGGAGTGAAACCCTGCTTTGGATCAATCTCCTGAACAGAAACTCAGCACCGATCTCAAGTTCTCCCATGCTTCGCTCTAGCACTTGCAACTGCTCCTCCTCGCAAACAACCTTTCTCTTCTGGACAAGAGACCATTTGCTTCCTTTGGTGGTGGCGAACTGCTTCGGCAAAAGAAGAGATGTGGATTCAAGTAGAGTGACGGACATCTCTCTGGTTTCTGCCAGTAGCCTGACCAGCCTGCAGTCCTCAGCAGTAGCTTTGCTGCTTGTGATCTTCTTGAAAGGCTTCTGTGCCTGCTTTGCAAGGCGAATGAAAGACTCAACCTTGAGTTGAACAGCAACATCGTCTCCTCTTTTAAGAACCAGTTGCAGCTCCTGGGTACTCATCTTCAGGTGTGCCAAATTTTCTTGCATGGAATTGCAAAGATCAATCAGCACCAGTGACCGTTCCAGTTCCTCTTCCACCATCTTCTTGTTTTGGCGCAATGAGAGGCCAGCTTGGTTACTGGGCAAGCTCATGATCTCCTCTATGCAGTTGTAGATGTCTCCAAGCCTCCTCAGACCATCGCACATCGTGTCGATGGTCACGGAAGGCGAGGAGATGCACATTTGAAGGCCCTGCAGCTCAGCCTCCACTTTGGATTCAGTGGAGTGGGGAATAGAAGGCAAACTTGCAGATCTTTGATGGCAGGCCATGTTTCTAGTGGATGAACTGATGATGCTTTTGTGTTTGAAATAGAAGACAAAGTGAAGAACAGATGCACTTTGTTGGTGCTCAACCCTTCGTAGAACACTCTATTTATAGTCAAGAACCAAAAGCAGTTCTAGAAATCCCCATTAGGCAGAAAGAATATTGTGCACCACACTCTGTTTGTTGCCAATAATGGACCAACTCTTTGCAGCAGCAAGGCAACCTGTATCCTTTGCAAGCTGGTTTTGTTTATCTTGTTAGGGAGACAAGCATCACTAAGTTCATGCCTTGTCTCGACAACTGACGGCAAAGCATCTGCACGAGTGCTTAGTTTAACTCAGAATGCAGATCAGGAAATCGAGGGCAAAATAAACTAAAATGCAAGTCATGCAACTGTGGTGTATGCTGATAGACCAGATGGCTTCACCATCCAACAGCCTGTCAATTTGGTTCTCAACTTCTGGCAGTTGTACCTTTGCTAGTTTGTCTCTGCAGCATGATCCACCGCACATGCTTCACTTCTTATGATGCCCGTTATGAAAACTAACTCATAATTGTCACCGGGGCGGGTTTTAGCTAGCAAAATTCCAGATGTTAGGGTAATGACTGTTTCTGCAAGAAATATGTGGTGTCATCCTTGTAGCAGAGGTAGAGGTGCCCAATTACATGAGAAACTTGAAAAATAAGGCACAACAAACTGGTACACAAACAGAAAGTATCTCTATCTCTGCAGATCTCATCTACTTGCATGGCCACCACAGCCTCAGACAAGTTGATGCCCTTGTCTATCTTAGTTTAAAGCAGCACACGTTGCTAAATGCTAATCAATGCAACTTTGACATGTTCCGAAGGCAAACTGTGATCTACACCACTACTTGACAGTACAGGAAGACAAGTTGCTACTTGGGACTACCTATCTGTCATGCTTCAATTATGTCCGGCAAAATGGACTGCACGAGTGTGCATAGTTGTTTTCTGCTATAAGGTGGTGAGCAAGAATTGCAGTTCATGAAAGGAACAGTTGATAAGCAGAACCTCCAAAAACGTGTTCAATGTAATTGTGCAATCGTTTACTTGATGGCTAAACAAATAATCTCGAATCGAACTAGAATAGCATTACTTCATAAATGCCATTTCTCGATACCGGAAAACATAACAAGGGGATGAATTCAGCAGATTTAAACACGGGAGCTAAAAGGCCATGAATCTAGGTACGGAAAAAGAGAAGGTATATATTTTTTATGTCTCGTACACATAGTAAAACTTCGCTCCATTTCACTGACAAAAGAACAGAAGTTCTATTGCATAAATACTGTATGTAATTAGCATTTGCATCTGTCATGTTTCAGTTATTCTGTCACTGACCAAAGGAATGGCCAAGACAGGGAGTCGAACGCATTCAGCGGGGGTTCCTCTCGGAGGGAAAGGCCGCCGCCAATGGTGGGAGCTGCCATGTAAACTGGCGGCTTGTCTGCCGGCCCACTGACCTTGGAGGGCTTGGGATCCAGGACCTGGAGCTCTTCGGAATGGCGCTGCGCCTCCGCTGGATGTGGCTCAGCAGAACCGACAGCTCGCGTCCGTGGCATGGCTTGAGTATCCCGTCCTCCGCCGCGGAGCGCGACCTTTTCTTCGCCTCCACTCATATGGCGCTCGGGAACGGCCACTCCGCGCTCTTCTGGGAGGATAGGTGGATCACACCCCTCCTCTACAACTGCATCCCGAAGAGCCGACGCAAGACTAGGACCGTCGCGGAGGGGCTGGAGGCCAACCTTTGGGCACGAGACATCCGAGGGGTCCTGGGCATTCAGGAGGTGGGGCAATATCTTCATCTTTGGCTGGCCGTTGCGTCCACCATCCTGACCGAGGACGAGGACAGGCTTCTTTGGAGGTGGTCTGCGGATGGAGTCTATACGGCTAAATCTGCGTACCGCGCCGCTTTCCTTGGGTCCAAGCACTGTGCCGCCTGGAAACTGATTTGGAAGAGCTGGGCGCCCAACCGCATCAGGTTCTTCCACTGGTTGGCAAACCTGGACCGCTGCTGGACGGCGGAGAGGCTTGCGAGGCGCCACCTGCAGCATCACCCTCGGTGTGTCCTCTGCGATCAAGCTATGGAGACCATGCAACATCTGATGATCGGCTGCCCCTTCTCTCGGACGGTTTGGCACGAGATCCTCGCATGGCTGCGCCTTTCTTGCCCACCGCCTTCGGACGAGACAACTCTTCACGACTGGTGGGAGTCGGCCCAGCACCTCACACCCGGGCCTATGCGCCGTGGGCTGGCCTCCATGACGCTCCTGGTCCCCTGGATGATTTGGAAGGCGCACAATGACTGCGTTTTCGAGCGTACGCAGCCATCCACCCACGGGCTTATCACCAAGATCAAGGAGGAGGCCGCGGCTTGGGCTCTTGCAGGGGCCAAGGGGTTGAGGGACATAACCCCGACGACCTGGGATGTTCACTAGTTTTCTTTCATGTTTTGTCCTGGATGTTTGCCTCCCTGGAGGCGTGTAACAACTCTTTCTCTTCAATATAATGAAACGCAATCTTTGCGTTTTCTCAAAAAAAAAATGTTTCATCAACCTGCAGCAAGATCCACCACAAAAGGATCAGCATTCTTGACCAGCCGAAACAACTCAATAAAAGAGATGTAAGATAACTTCACGTGGAATAGAATATCAGCTCAATTAGTGGTTACTGCCTGTATATATGGAGGATCTAAATTATTGGCGGCATGTGCTTAAGTATGGTACTGTTATCGTCAGGCTCCAGTATATACGGAAGAGGCCCAATTAGGGGCTTAGCCCAAGTTATCTAGGGTTTAGAGGAGCTGCCCTCCTATATAAACGCATGTACCTTTTTGACTATAATCAGACAATAAACATATTTTGTTGTCGTCTCCCACAGGAGACGGGAGCCCCAAACCCTAGCTGCACCCTGCCCTAGCCGTCGCTTCCTCCCTCTCGCAGCGATGGCGCCCAGCCGCCGGCGTCTACGCCTCCAGCCTCACCGCCCTCACTTCCACCCCTATAATCTACGCTCGAGATCTGGTAGAACCGTAGCCTCTACCAATTTGGTATCAGATTGCTCTGGTTCGATGAGTTCTTCGGGCCTCCCCACCATCGCTGCCGCCTCCACCGGCGCGGCCACTGCCACCTCGCAGCAGCCGTCGCCGCTGTCCCAGCCGCCGCCGACGGCCACCTCAGGCGCCACAGCCCAGGCAGCCGACACGGCCCCCGTCCTCTCTCCGGCGGAGATGTCGGCGGCGACCCACGACCTCACCCTGGCGGTCTCGAACCTCCGGACCTTCCTCCAGGCTCCCTACACGCCACCGCCCCCGCCGGCGGCGCCCTTCGCTCCACTACCACCGTCCACCGCCGCGCCCCAGGGAATCCCGATCACCCAGATCAGGTTTCCGTCGTCGCCGTCCCCGCTGCCAACGTGGATCAACACGCCGACCTACACGTCGGCGCCACCACAGCCGACGGTGCTGCCGCCGCCCGCCACCACCTTCGACGGGTATACTGACCCATACGCTGGGAGCTCCATGGTGTCGCAGTACTCTCCTCCCGCCGCGATGGGTCGCCACGAGAGCGCCTACACGGCCTCGCCGCACGTGCAGCAGCCGCCTCGCTTCACCAAGTTGGAGTTCGCCACCTACGACGGAACCGTCGACCCCCTGAACTGGCTCAATCAATGCGACCAGTTTTTCCGAGGGCAGCGGACCATGGCGTCCGACCGCACGTGGATCGCCTCCTACCACCTCCGTGGCGCCGCACAGACGTGGTACTATGCCCTCGAGCAGGACGAGGGCGGGATGCCTCCGTGGGAGCGCTTTCGCGACCTATGCCTCCTCCGGTTCGACCCCCCATACGTGGGAGCCGCCTGGCCGAGCTCGGTCGCCTCCCCTTCACCACCTCGGTGCAGGACTTCGCCGACCGCTTCCAGACGTTGGCCTGCCATGCGCCTGGCGTCACGGCTCGCCAGCACGCCGGGCTCTTCGTCGGTGGCCTTCCCGACCATATCCGCGTCGACGTCGAGCTGCGCGACCCCCAGGACCTGTAGACAGCCATGTACTACGCGCGCGCGTACGAGCAGCGCGCCAACGCCATGCAGCAGGCGTTCCCGAGCCGCGGCGCGCGTCCCCCGACCCGCCCCACACCGGCGGCCGCCACCCCGACACGCCCCACCCTGCTGGCCGCTACTGCAGCCGCCCCCGCGTCGACGCGTATCTTCCGGCGCTTGACGTCAGCCGAGCAGCTCGAGCGACGCCGCAAGGGCCTGTGCTTCAACTGCGACGAGCCGTATGCACCGGGTCATACATGCGCCCGCCTGTTCTACTTGGTCTCTACTTGGAGACCGTCGACGACGCGGAAGTGGAGGCCCTCACCGCGGAGCTCGACGCCACCACACTCTCCGAGGCCGGCGTCACGACCTACGGGCCGGTCGATGCGACTGCCTTCGTCGTCTCCCTTCATGCCATGGCGGGCATCAAGACGGCAAAGACGATGCTGCTTCCGGTGACGATCAACGGGGAGCGTCTCACCGCGCTCGTGGACACGGGCTCGACGCACAACTTCCTGTCCAGGGACGCCATGCGCCGCCTCGCACTTCAGCCGGCGGGCACGGAACAGTTCAGCGTCACCGTCGCCAACGGGGACCGCTTTACTTGCCACGGCGTGGCGCGGCAGGTTCCCGTCCTCATCGGCGATGAGCCCTTCTCCATCAACTGCGTCGGCATCGACCTGGGCTGCTACGACTTCATCCTCGGCGTCGATTTCCTGTCCACACTAGGCCCCATCCTTTGGGACCTCGACGTGTTGTCCCTCATCTTCTGGCACGCGGGGGGCCGTCACGTTCAGTGGACGGGCATTGGCGGCTCCGGCGCCGCGACCCCGCAGCTTTAGTTGATGGCGGCCGCACTTGACGAGGCGCATCCGCTCCTGGTCGACCTCCTGCAGCAGCACATCGACATCTTCGACGAGCCACAGGGCCTCCCACCCACGCGGCCCTGTGACCACCGCATCCACCTGCTGCCGGACATGGCGCCTGTCGCCGTGCGCCCGTACCGGTACCCCAGCTGCAGAAGGACGAGCTCGAGCGCCAGGTGGCGGTCACGCTCGCGCAGGGCATCATCCGGATTTTTACATCGCCGTTCTCCGCCCCGGTGCTCCTTGTGCGCAAGACCGACGGCACATGGCGCTTCTGCATCGACTTCCGCACCCTCAATGCCATGACGTCCAAGGACAAGTTCCCCATCCCCGTCGTGGATGAGCTCTTGGACGAGCTACACGGAGCGCTCTTCTTCACCAAGCTCGACCTGCGCTCAAGCTATCATCAGGTGCGCATGCACCCAGACGACATCGAGAAGACGGCGTTCCGTACTCATCATGGCCACTTCGAGTTCCTGGTGATACCGTTCGGCCTCTCCAACGCGTCGGCAACCTTCCAGGCCCTGATGAACGACGTGCTCAGCCCATACTTGCGCCGCTTTGTGCTTGTTTTCTTTGATGACATTCTTATATACAACCCATCCTGGGCAGAGAACCTGCAGCACGTGGCCATCACCTTCAACAAGATTCGAGCGCATCGTCTCCACCTCAAGCGCTCGAAGTGCTCGTTCGGCACGACCTCCGTCGCGTACCTGGGGCACGTCATCTCGGCGGAAGGTGTCGCGATGGACGCGGACAAGGTCGCCGCCGTCGCCGCGTGGCCGACCCCGCGGTCCCCGCGGGCTCTCCGCGGCTTCTTGGGCCTCGCCGGCTACAACCGGAAGTACATCCGGAACTTCGGTCTCATCGCCGCGCCACTGACGCGCCTTCTTCGCCGCGACGCCTTCTCCTGGGATGAGGCGACTACGGCGTTCGAAGCTCTCTAGCAGGCGCTCACGATGGGACCCATCCTCCAGATGCCGGACTTCGACATGCCGTTCGTGGTGGACTGCGACGCCTCCGGCATCGGTTTCGGCGCCGTCCTCCACCAGGGCGAAGGGCCGCTAGCCTTCTTCAGCCGCCCCTTCGCCGCTCGCCATCACAAGCTCGCGGCATACGAGCACGAGCTCATCGGGCTGGTCCAGGCAGTGCGCCACTGGCGACCTTACCTTTGGGGCCGGTCGTTCCGTGTGCGTATGGACCACTACAGCCTCAAGTTCTTGCTGGACCAGCGCCTCTCCACCGTCCCGCAGCACCAGTGGATCAGCAAGCTCTTCGGCTTCGAATTCACCATCGATCGCCGACGCATTGTCCCGCCGTGACACTGAGGATGTCACGGACGACGTTGCCACGGCGGGCGCCGTCCTGTGCATCCGCTTTGGGCCGTCCTTCACCTTCATCGACGACATCCGCCGGGCAACCTCTACTGCCGCGGACGCACAGGCGCTCCGCGGGCGCCTTGACGCCGGCGAGCTGGAGGCACCCTGGCGCCTGGACGATGGGCTGCTTATACACGGGCGCCGCCTCTTCGTGCCCGACCACGGTGACCTGCGCCACCAGGTCTTGTCCCTGGCACACTCTGCAGGACACGAGGGCGTGCAGAAGACCCTTCATCGCCTTCATGCTGATTTCTACATCCCCGGTGATGGTTCGCTGGTCCGTGACTGGGTGCGGTCATGCGTGGCGTGCCATCGGAACAAGACGGAGACGTTGTGACCCGCGGGTATACTACAGCCACTGGACGTACCCTCCCAGGTGTGGGCTGATATCTCCATGGACTTCATCGAGGGCCTTCCCAAGGTGGGAGGAAAATCCGTCATCCTCATGGTGGTTGACCGCTTCTCCAAGTATGCGCACTTCATCGCCCTCGGCCGCCCCTATACAGCCGCGTCCGTGGCGCGGGCCTTCTTCGACAGCATCGTCCGTCTCCACGGGTTTCCTTCGTCCATCGTCAGCGACCGTGATCCTGTGTTCACGGGTCACATGTGGCGGGATCTCTTTCGGCTGGCGGGGCGTGATGTTCTGCATGAGCACGGCGTTTCACCCTCAGACGGACGGCCAGTCCGAGGTGGTCAACAAGGTGATCGCCATGTATTTTCGTTGTGTTACGGGTGATCGTCCACGAGCTTGGGTGGACTGGTTGGCATGGGCGGAATACTGCTACAACACCTCCTATCACTCCGTCCTGCATGCCACGCCTTTTGAGGTGGTCTACGGGCGCCCACCTCCGGCGATGCTTCCTTATGAGCCTGGGACGGCTCGGTCCGAGACGGCGGCCGACTTACTCCGCACCCGCGACGATATCCTGACTGAGGCGCGCCAGCGTCTTCTCCAAGCACAGCAACTGGCCAGGAAGTACTATGATGCTCATCACCGCGAGGCGGAGTTCGCGGTGGACGATTGGGTGTGGCTGCGCCTCCTTCACAGGACTACGCACCTGCACCCGCGCTCCAAGCGCAAATTGGGACCCCGCTACGCCGGTCCCTTTCGTGTGCTGGAACGTGTTGGCTCACTCGCATACCGCCTTGAGCTGCCAGCTGGGTCTCGCCTCCACGACGTCTTCCATGTTGGCTTATTGAAGGCCTACCGCGGGACCCTCCTGCAGCGCCACCGGCCGTTCCTCCTACTTCGGATGGCCGACTTCTGCTAGCTCCCGCGAAGGTGGCGAAGGTGATGCAGGCGCAGCAGCGTCGCGGCGTGTGGCATGTCTTGGTGAAGTGGGCCGGCCTGCCCGAGGCCCTAGCCACCGCCTGCTCCCTCTCGCAGCGACAGCGCCTAGCCGTTGGCGTCTGCGCCTCCATCCTCACCGCCCTCACTTCCACACCTATAATCTACGCTCGAGATCTGGTAGAACCGTAGCCTCTACCAGGTACACCTGTTAACATAATAGGGCTTGTATGTAATGCTAGTCAAGAAATTATGAGTCACTACCACATGGCCTAGAGCTGGCAGTTTCATTATTGTTAGTGTATTGCAAGCAAAAGATGACAGCGCCAATTTGAAATTTTAATTGGTGTGACATAACATGGCCATTTCAAGGATACAAGGCAAAATAAAAATTGTACAGGTGCACAACTTATAGCTAGAAATTATTTACACCCAGCTCCTACTTATTACCAAAACTGTGAACAATTTAATCTTCACTGATACTCAACATTCCTTCTTAGGAATCTCGTTTTCAGCTCCTTAACATTCATTGTATACTCGGAATGAAAATGTATCAACATGACATTCAGCTATGGGATAATCGAAACCACCGCCTGGTAAATATTAGTGAAATCAGAAGTCATGGTATGAACATCGTCAAAACTGTTTTTATCTACTGAATCATCTATATGTACATTTGGTACTGTACGCAAACTAGAGAGGTTCTATATGACTGGTGAATCCTTTAAAAGGCGGATGCCAATCGCAAGGTGCTACAGAAACAAGGCCTGAGAAATATCTACGAGCTAAGAATGTTCAGGAGTGAAACCCTGCTTTGGATCAATCTCCTGAACAGAAACTCAGCACCGACCTCAAGATCTCCCATACTTCGCTCTAGCACTTGCAACTGCTCCTCCTCGCAAACAACCTTTCTCTTCTGGACAAGAGACCATTTGCTTCCTTTGGTGGCGGCGAACTGCTTCGGCAACAGAAGCGATGTGGATTCAATTAGAGTGACGGACATCTCTCTGGTTTCTGCCAGTAGCCTGACCAGCCTGCAATCCTCAGCAGTAGCTTTGCTGCTTGTGATCTTCTTGAAAGGCTTCTGTGCCTGCTTTGCAAGGCGAATGAAAGACTCAACCTTGAGTTGAACAGCAGCATCGTCTCCTCTTTTGAGAACCAGTTGCAGCTCCTGGGTACTCATCTTCAGGTGTGCCAAATTCTCTTGCATGGAATTGCAAAGATCAATCAGCACGAGAGACCGTTCCAGTTCCTCTTCCACCATCTTCTTGTTTTGGGGCAAGGAGAGACCAGCTTGGTTGCTGGGCAATCTCATGATCTCCTCTATGCAGTTGTAGATGTCTCCAAGCCTCCTCAGACCATCGCACATCGTGTCGATAGTCACAGAAGGCGATGAGATTTGTGTTTGCAGGCCCTGCAGCTCAACCTCTACTTTGGATTCAGTGGAGTGGGGAATACAAGGCAAACTTGCAGATCTTTGATGGCAGGCCATGATTCTAGTGGATGATCTGATGATGCTTTTGTGTTTGAAATAGAAGACAATGTGAAGAACAGATGCACTTTGTGGTGCTCAACCCTTCGTAGCACACTCTATTTATAGTCAAGAACCAAAAGCAGTTCTTCTGGAAATCCCCTTTAGGCAGAAAGAATATTGTGCACCGCTCTCTGTTTGTTCCAATAATGGACCAACTCTTTGCAGCAGCAAGCCAACGTGTATCCTTTGCAAGCTGGTTTTGTTTATCTTGTTAGGGAGACAAGCATCACTAAGTGCATGCCATGTCTCGACAACTGACGGCAAAGCATCTGCACGGGTGCTTAGTTTAACTCATAATGCGGATTAGCAAATCCAGGACAAAATAAACTAAAATGCAACTCATGCAACTGTGTTGTATGCTGATAGACGAGATGACTTCACCTTTCAACAGCCTGTCAATTTGGTTCTCAACTTCTTACTGTTGCACCTTTGCCGGTTTTTCTCTGCTATCTGCAGCATGATCCTCCACACATGCATTATAATTATCAATAGACGCTTCACTTCTTCTGATGCCCGATTATGGAAACTAACTCATAAACGTCAGTGGGATGGGTTTTAGCTTGCAAAATTCCAGATGTTAGGGTAATGACTGTTTCTGTATGAAATCTGTGGTGTCATTCTTCAGTAGCAGAGGTAGAGGTGCCCACATGAAAAACTTGAAAATAAGGCACAGCAAACTGATACACAGACACAAAGTATCTCCATCTCTGCATATCCCATCTACTTGCATGGACACCACAGCCTCAGACAAGTTGATGCCCTTGTCTATCTTAGTTTAAAACAGCACACGCTGCTAAGTGCTAAACAATGCAACGTTGACATGCTCCGAACGTAGGCAAACTGTGGTCTGCACGACTACTTACAGCACAGGAAGACAAGTTGCTATTTGATATAGCCAACCTGTCATGTTCCAATTATGTCCGGCAAAATGGACTACACGAGTGCCCAGAGTTGTTTTCTGCTATTAGGTGGTCAGCAAGAACCAAAGTTCATGAAAGGAACAGTCGACAAGAACAACCTCCAAAAACGTGTTCAATTTAATGGTGCCATGGTTTACTTGATGGCTAAACAAATAATCTCGAATCAAACTAGAATAACATTACTTCATTAATGCCATATCTCGATACTGGAAAACATAACAAGGGGATGAATTCAGCAGATTTAAACATGGGAGCTAGAAGGCCATGAATCTAGATGCGGAAAAAGAGAAAGTATATATTGTTTACGTCTCAAATACATACTCCCTCCGACCCAAATTAGTTGACTTAGATTTTGTTAGGCATACCGCATCATCTAGGATATGCGGTTATATCCTTCCATACTTTGTGCCTGAGATATTCTATAATCAGGCCATTATGGTTGAGATTTGTTATTGGTTTGTTTCCATGTATATCTTGTAATTGTCTATATATATATGAGATAACACGGAACCCACAATTGTGGTCAATCCTAACCTATTCTAGCATGGTATCAGAAAAGCGATCTCACGCTTCCGCACCCCTGTTCTACCGCCGCCGCGTTAGGGTTCCCCAGCCCCGCCGCACCTCTTCCCCTCCCTCTCCAATGGCCGCCGCCGCATCCAACCCCCCTCCCCCCTCCCTGCCGCTGAGCATCCTCACGCCGCTCTTTGGGCATAGGCCACAGCTGTCCAGAATGTCAAGTCCCTCATCCCCACCACCCTAGACCTCAAAGCCTCCAACTTCTCCAAGTGGCGCAATTTTCTTCTCATTGCCGTCACCCAATATGCCCTCGCCGACCACCTCACCACGACCATCCCTCCCGTTGACGCCGACTGGCTTCGCCTCGACGCCATCGTCTTGCGCTGGTTGTATGGCTCCATCGCCCTTGACATCGTCGACATGGTCATGACCAAGCGTCCCACCGCCTTCACCATCTTCACGAGCATCACCGCCCTCTTCCGCGACAACCAGCAGGCTCGCGCCGGCTACCTCGGGCAGAAATTCCGCAACATCGAGCAAGGCGACAAGACCATCACTGCCTACTGTCTGGAGTAGAAAGCAGCCGCCGATGCGCTCGCTGAAGTCGGAGCGCCGGTCACAGACGATGCGCTCGTCTGGAACGTCATCAAGGGCCTTGATGAGAGGTACCAGGGCGTGGCCTCCCTTGCGCCTCTCCTGACGCCCTTCCCCACCTTCCTCCAATTCTGCAACATGCTTCTCCTCCAGGAACTGCAGCCCTCCAACTCCCGGCCTTCGTCCTCGTCGCCAACTGCCTTCTACTCCGCCCCTCCCATCAGCGGCGGACAGCAGCGTGGAGGTCCGGCTCCCGCGCCCGCGCCCGCGCCCGCGCCCGTGCCGTACCCCGTCAACAACACCGGGTCTGGCTTCGGCTACAAGGGCAAGAAGCGGAAGACCACCGGCGGAGGCGCCGTCGCGCCCTTCCCCAGCCTGCAGAACCCGTGGACCGGCGCCATCCACATGTACCCCATGGCTGGTCCACGTCCCGGCGTGCATGTCTACCCGCCGGTCGGTTGCCCTACCCCGGCTGGTCTCCTCGGTCCTCGCCCCGGTCAGGCCGCACGTCCCGCGCCACAGGGCTACATGGCGCTCCCTGGTCCTGCGCCGCCTGCGACGTACTCCTACCCCAACTACCCGGCCTACAGCGCTCCATCAGGACCCACCTAGGACCCCTCTGCTCTCGCCGGCTACTTCAACACCATGAGCCCGCAAGCTCCCTCTGGCTGGCACATGGACACGGGAGCTGCTGCTCACATGTCTTCGAACGCCGGTAACTTCCTCTCTATCTCCTCCTCGCCACCTCATTCCCATGTCATAGTTGGCGACGGTTCCTCTATTCCCGTTACACACTCTGGACATGTCTCTCTTTCTACTCCAAATTCTTCTCGCACTCTCACTCTTCGTGATGTCCTTGTTACTCCACGTATTGTCAAAAATCTTATTTCCGTTCGTCAATTTACCACTGATAATTATTGCTCAGTTGAATTTGACCCGTGGGGTTTTTCTGTGAAGGATCTCAGGACAGGGGCCGTGATTCTTAGGTGCAGTAGCACGGGTGACCTTTACCCACTCACCTCCACGTCGTGCGCCCTCACTGTCTCCACCACCGACTCCACCCTCTGGCATCGGCGTCTTGGTCACCCTGGTCATGGAGCTCTCCAACGTCTTGCATCGCCCACGCAGCTTACATTTAATAAAGTCCCCACAAACTCTAGCATTTGTCATGATTGTCAACTAGGTCGTACTTTTTCATCATTTACAACTAGTACTCGTCGTGCTTTTGAATTAATTCATTGTGATCTTTGGACATCATCTCTAGAGAGTGTCTCTGGCTTCAAATACTTTCTGATCATTTTGGATGACTTTACTCATTATCTATGGACGTTTCCTATAAGGCGCAAGTCTGAAGTTTTCTCTTTATTGTCTAATTTCCGCAATTATGTTGCCACACAATTTTCCCTCTTGATACAAGCTATTCAGATGGACAATGGACGTGAATTCGACAATCGCTCTCTTCAGGACTTTTCCGCCGCACACGGCATTCTTCTCCGGTTCTCATTCCCCTACACATCCCCTCAAAACGATAAAGCCGAACGCATTATTCACACAGTAAATGACATCGTTCGTACTCTACTTTTTCAAGCCAGCATGCCGTCTAAGTATTGGGTAGAATCTCTATACACCGCACATATTTGTTAAATAGGCTCCCCACCAAAGCTCTCACCGCCCCCTGTCCTTTTTACGCTCTTTTTTCCACCACTCCGACATACTCTCACTTACGCACCTTTGGTTGCCTATGCTATCCGAACATCGCTGCCACTATGCCTCGCAAACTCTCGCATCGCTCGGTCGCATGTGTCTTCCTCGGGTATGCTTCCAATCATCGTGGCTATCGATGCATGGATCTTGAGTCCCGCCGAATCATCATCTCGCGTCACGTGATTTTTTATGAAACTCAATTCCCCCTTGCACCAAATTTCTCTGTTACTAACCTGCAGCACGACATCGCCACGACTCCTGCCGAGGAGCCGATCGACGTGCTCCCCCCGGTTCCAGTGCCCATGCAAACTGGGCCGCGCCTTCCCTCCCTGGCGCCTCGGTCGGCTGGCCCCTCCTCGCCCGCTGCCTTGGCCCGCTCATCCTCGCCTTATACTTCGCCCGCGCCCACGGCCTCGCCTGGTTTGCCCGCGGCCTTCCCTGTGCCGGCCCACCAGGACGCGCCGCCCACGCACAGCAGCTGCTCATCTCCCGCGTCCTCCGATGACGAGGCAGCCTCAGGCGCTGCCTCTGCTACGTCTTCCTCGAACACGGCTTCGTCGCGCTCGCCTTCGCCCGCCCCTGTCGTGCCTGCTCGCCAGATGATCACACGTCGTCAAGCCGGCAAGATCATCGGCCCTTGACCGCGCCTCAACCTCAACGTCGACATCGCCGGTGCTCCTTCTCCGATTCCAAAGTTTGTTCGCGGTGCTCTCAAAGACCCGAACTGGCTCGCCGCGATGACTGATGAGTATGGCGCCCTCCTTGCCAACGACACGTGGGACCTTGTCCTCCCACCTGCCAACGCCAATGTCGTCACCGGCAAATGGGTTTTTCGACATAAACTTAAACCGGATGGCTCCCTCGACCGCTACAAGGCACGCTGGGTCTTGCGTGGCTTCTCTCAAGAACACGGCATCGACTTTGACGATACTTTTAGCCCGGTGGTTAAACCAGCTACCATCCGGGTTATTCTCTCCGTCGCCCTCTCCTCCGGCTGGCAGATTCGACAACTCGATGTCAAAAATGCCTTCCTTCATGGTCGTCTCTCTGAGGTGGTGTCCTGCCATCAACCCACAGGGTTTGTTGATTCTACACGACCGGACCACGTCTGCCGTCTCAACCGTGCCCTCTACGGCTTGAAGCAAGCTCCTCGCGCGTGGTACCATCGGTTTGCGACTTTCATTACCGCCTTCGGCTTCACATGATCCAAGTCGGATACGTCGCTCTTCACTCTTTATGGTACTTTCGGCACGGCATATCTCCTACTCTACGTCGACGACATCATTCTTACGGCCTCGTCCTCGACTTTGCTGGAGCGCGTCATCACCGCCCTCTCCGCCGAGTTCGCCATGACTGACTTGGGTGAGCTTCATCACTTCCTCGGCCTTGCCGTTCGACGTGATTCACATGGGATGTTCCTATCTCAAACTCAGTATGCTCTCGAGATTCTCGAGCGTGCTGGCATGAGCTCTTGCCATCCTGCCTCGACACCCGTGGACACTTCGCCCAAACTCGCCGCTACTGCTGGTCCTCCCGTCGCTGACTCTTCGGCCTACCGCAGCCTTGCCGGCGCTCTACAGTACCTGACATTCACTCGCCCGGACATCGCCTATGCTGTCCAACAGATCTGTTTGCACATGCATGATCCCCGCGAGCAGCACCTATCCTTGGTGAAAAGGGTCCTTCGATACATCAAGGGCACGCTTCATCACGGTCTCCAGCTTGCTCCCTCAGCCACTGATCGCCTGGTTGCTTACACGGACGCGGATTGGGCTGGTTGTCCGGACACTCGTCGCTCTACCTCCGGCTACTGTGTGTTCCTTGGCGACAATTTGATATCTTGCTCCTCCAAGCGGCAGCATACTGTCTCCCGCTCCAGCGCCGAGGCCGAGTATCGAGCCGTTGCCAACGCTATCGCAGAGGCTAGTTGGCTCCGTCAGCTTCTACAGGATCTTCATCGACCACTTACCAGCACCACCGTTGTCTTCTGTGACAATGTGAGTGCTGTCTACATGTCCACAAACCCCGTGCAGCATCAACGCACCAAACACATCGAGATTGATCTACACTTCGTTCGAGATCATGTTGCGTTGGGGCACATCCGAGTTCTTCATGTGCCTTCGTCACGGCAATTTGCGGACATCTTCACCAAAGGCCTGCCATCGCCGCTATTCTTGGACTTCCGATCCGGTCTCAGCGTCCGAGAATCTCCCGTTGCGACTGCGGGGGATGTTAGGCATACCGCATCATCTAGGATATGCGGTTATATCCTTCCATACTTTGTGCCTGAGATATTCTATAATCAGGCCATTATGGTTGAGATTTGTGATTGGTTTGTTTCCATGTATATCTTGTAATTGTCTATATATATGAGATAACACGAAACCCACAATTGTGGTCAATCCTAACCTATTCTAGCAGATTTGTCTAGATTCAGTTGTATTGATTTAGTATTAGATTTATCGGTATCTTGACAAATTTGAGTCAACTAATTTGGGTCGGAGGGAGTAGTAACATTCTGCTCCATTTCACTAACAAGAGAATAGAACATGTTCTATGCGTAAATATTGTATCTAATTAGCATTTGCATCTGTCATGTTTCAGTTATTCCAAAAAAGAAGAATGCACAGGCTTCCAAGTTCGGATTTATTGCATATCTGCCATATTTTTTCTCTGAAATTTGCATATTTACCACATGATAACTACATATCAGTGACACAACAAATGGCAAATATGCAAGTTGCAAAATAAAGTGTGAGGTGCAAATCACCTTTCGAGGGGAAAAAATTCCAACGAAAGCATAAGACACAGCATCTGCATGACAGGAAAGAGTTGACTCAACCTACAGAAGCATGCTCAGTCCTGACATGATACAGGTAACATCTAGATAAGCATGAACTCAGCACCTCATGGAGCATTGTTGTCATGTTTCATCAACCAGCAACGAGATCCACCACAAAAGGATCAGCAGTCTTGACCAGCCGAAACAACTCACTAAAATAGATGTAAGATAACTTCATGTGGAATAGAATATCAGCTCAACTGGTGGTTACTGCCTCTATAAATAGAGGATTATTGGTGGCATGTGCCTACGTCTGGTATACCTGTTAACATAACAGGGCTTGTATGCAATGGTAGTCAGGTAATTATGAGCCACTACCACATGGCCTAGAACTATCATGTTCATTATTCTTGCAAGCAACATATGATGGCACCAATTGGAATTTAATTGGTGTGACATAACATGGACGGAATTATAGACAAGGCCAAATAAAAATTGTACAGCCGTACAACTTATGTATATAGCTAGAAGCCCAGAAATAATATACGCCAAGCTCCTACCCATTACCACAGCTGTGAATTATTTAATCTTCGCTGATATTCTACATGCTATCTTCTTACGGGTAATTTCCTTTTCAGCTCTATCAATATGACATTCATCTATGGAATAATCAACACCTACGCCTAGTAAATATTAGTGAAACAGGTAGTCATGGTATGAACATAGTCAAAACTTTTTTTATCAACTGATCATTTGTATGTACATTTGGTACTGTATGCAAACTAGAAAGGTTCTATATGACTGGTGAATCCTTCAAAAGGCGGATGCCAATCGCAAGGTGCTACAGAAACAAGGCCTGAGAAATATCTATGAGCTAAGAACGTTCAGGAGTGAAACCCTGCTTTGGATCAACCTCCTGAACAGAAACTCAACACCGTTCTCAAGATCTCCCATGCTTCGCTCTAGCACTTGCAACTGCTCCTCCTCGCAAACAATCTTTCTTTTCTGGACAAGATACCATTTGCTTCCTTTGGTGGCAGCAAACTGCTTCGGCAACAGATGTGATGTCGATTCAAGTAGAGTGACGGACATCTCTCTGGCTTCCGCAAGTAGCCTGACCAGACTGCAACCCTCAGCAGTAGCTTTGCTACTTGTGATCTTCTTGAAAGGCTTCTGTGCCTGCTTTGCAAGGCGAATGAAAGACTCAACTTTGAGTTGAACAGCAGCAGCATCTCCTCTTTTGAGAACCAGTTGCAGCTCCTGGGTACTCATCTTCAGGTGTGCTAAATTCTCTTGCATGGAATTGCAAAGATCAATCAGCACGAGGGACCGTTCCAGTTCCTCTTCCACCATCTTCTTGTTTTGGCGCAAGGAGAGGCCAGCTTGGTTGCTGGGAAAGCTCATGATCTCCTCTATGCAGTTGTAGATGTCTCCAAGCCTCCTCAGACCAACGCACATCATGTCGATGGTCACAGAAGGCGAAGAGATGTGTGTTTGCAGGCCCTGCAGCTCAACCTCCACTTTGGATTCAATGGAGTGGGGAATAGAAGGCAAACTTGCTGATCTTTGATGGCAGGCCATGATTCTAATGGATGAACTGATGATGTATTTCTGTTTGAAATGGAAAAGGAAGTGAAGAGCAGATGCACTTTGTTTGTGTTTAAACCTCTGCAGCGCACTCTATTTATAGTCAAGAGCCAAAAAGAATAATGTAGCAAGTTCTCCGCTGCGGCTTAATATCTGTCCCCAAGGAAAAACTGATGCTTTCTTATTCTGGTTTGTCCAACTGACATCAATAAGTGAGATCTGCGAGCGTGTGCATGTCTCATCTATAGATGGCAAAGTATCCGCACGAGTGATTTGTCTCATAATCCAGATTGGCAAATTATTACAGGAGGCTGAGGAGTGCGCTGAATGACCCAGCTGGCTTCACCTTCTGGCAATCTGGCAACTTTGGTTCTCAACTTGTGACAGTTGCAACTGCACCTCAACCCTCGTGCAACATTATTGCCTTCTTGGCATGTCTCTGCTACCTGCAGCATGATCCACCACACATGTGTTAGTATTCTTAACAAACGCATCAATTACTCCAGTTCTTTCTTTGATAAAAGTAATCCATCAAATCTTTTAGTGGCAAAGCTCACTCGATGCCTAAACTAATAATCTCGAACAAAATTACAATAACACTACTCACAAAAGCTAACCCATAAATAGAACAAGTTCTACTGAATAAATTACCAGTATATTGCTTTAGTGCAGGTTACGTTTTAACCTAACAACTGGTATGCTAACAGACAACTACAAACAGTTCGTCCAGTCTGAGTAAACGCTATTGATAATAACAGAGAAATACTTTCCGCACAAGAAATTATAAATGCTTCTTGAGCTGAAGCTTCCACATACAAATGGCATGTATTTTCTTGTTCAGCGAACCACTGTATCAGTAAAAAATATTCAGCATAATGAAGTTTGTAACATCAAAATATCCTCATATAACACAGAACCAATGTCTGTTTTCTTAGGAAGCTGTAGTTTACTAATTGTTTTTAGGTGAAATGTCGCTTAACGTTAATTAATCATATCGTTTCATCATGTTTCACATGTTATAATGTGCAGCCTTCACGAGTACTTCCTATGACAGGGAGATAGATGTACCTAATTAGCTTTTGCTATCTGTCGTGTTTCTGTTATCTCCGAGACAAGATAGAATGCACGGGCATTCAAGTTCAATTTGGCTGTAGCACGAGGGGAAGATTCCAATGAAAGCATAGGACACAGCATCTGCAAGTTCTTAGAAAGAGCAAAGAGTTGACTTAACCTACACAAACACGCTCAGTCCTGACATGATACAGGTAACATCTAGATAAGCATGACCTCAACACCTCATGGAGCATTGCTGTCATGTTTCATCAACCTGCAGCAAGATCCACCACAAAAGGATCAGCATTCTTGACCAGCCGAAACAACTCAATAAAAGAGATGTAAGATAACTTCACGTGGAATAGAATATCAGCTCAACTAGTGGTTACTGCCTGTATATATGGAGGATCTAAATTATTGGCGGCATGTGCTTAAGTATGGTACACCTGTTAACATAATAGGGCTTGTATGTAATGCTAGTCAGGAAATTATGAGTCACTACCACATGGCCTAGAGCTGGCAGTTTCATTATTGTTAGTGTATTGCAAGCAAAAGATGACAGTGCCAATTTGAAATTTTAATTGGTGTGACATAACATGGCCATTTCAAGGATATAAGGCAAAATAAAAATTGTACAGGTGCACGACTTATAGCTAGAAATTATTTACACCCAGCTCCTACTTATTACCAAAACTGTGAACAATTTAATCTTCACTGATACTCAACATTCCTTCTTAGGAATCTCGTTTTCAGCTCCTTAACATTCATTGTATACTCGGAATGAAAATGTATCAACATGACATTCAGCTATGGGATAATCGAAACCACCGCCTGGTAAATATTAGTGAAATCAGAAGTCATGGTATGAACATCGTCAAAAATGTTTTTATCTACTGAATCATTTATATGTACATTTGGTACTGTACGCAAACTAGAGAGGTTCTATATGACTGGTGAATCCTTTAAAAGGCGGATGCCAATCGCAAGGTGCTACAGAAACAAGGCCTGAGAAATATCTACGAGCTAAGAATGTTCAGGAGTGAAACCCTGCTTTGGATCAATCTCCTGAACAGAAACTCAGCACCGACCTCAAGATCTCCCATGCTTCGCTCTAGCACTTGCAACTGCTCCTCCTCGCAAACAACCTTTCTCTTCTGGACAAGAGACCATTTGCTTCCTTTGGTGGCGGCGAACTGCTTTGGCAACAGAAGCGATGTGGATTCAATTAGAGTGACGGACATCTCTCTGGTTTCTGCCAGTAGCCTGACCAGCCTGCAATCCTCAGCAGTAGCTTTGCTGCTTGTGATCTTCTTGAAAGGCTTCTGTGCCTGCTTTGCAAGGCGAATGAAAGACTCAACCTTGAGTTGAACAGCAGAATCGTCTCCTCTTTTGAGAACCAGTTGCAGCTCCTGGGTACTCATCTTCAGGTGTGCCAAATTCTCTTGCATGGAATTGCAAAGATCAATCAGCACGAGAGACCGTTCCAGTTCCTCTTCCACCATCTTCTTGTTTTGGGGCAAGGAGAGACCAGCTTGGTTGCTGGGCAATCTCATGATCTCCTCTATGCAGTTGTAGATGTCTCCAAGCCTCCTCAGACCATCGCACATCGTGTCGATAGTCACAGAAGGCGATGAGATTTGTGTTTGCAGGCCCTGCAGCTCAACCTCTACTTTGGATTCAGTGGAGTGGGGAATACAAGGCAAACTTGCAGATCTTTGATGGCAGGCCATGATTCTAGTGGATGATCTGATGATGCTTTTGTGTTTGAAATAGAAGACAATGTGAAGAACAGATGCACTTTGTTGGTGCTCAACCCTTCGTAGCACACTCTATTTATAGTCAAGAACCAAAAGCAGTTCTTCTGGAAATCCCCTTTAGGCAGAAAGAATATTGTGCACCGCTCTCTGTTTGTTCCAATAATGGACCAACTCTTTGCAGCAGCAAGCCAACGTGTATCCTTTGCAAGCTGGTTTTGTTTATCTTGTTAGGGAGACAAGCATCACTAAGTGCATGCCATGTCTCGACAACTGACGGCAAAGCATCTGCACGGGTGCTTAGTTTAACTCAGAATGCGGATTAGCAAATCCAGGACAAAATAAACTAAAATGCAAATCATGCAACTGTGGTGTATGCTGATAGACGAGATGACTTCACCTTTCAACAGCCTGTCAATTTGGTTCTCAACTTCTGACAGTTGCACCTTTGCCGGTTTTTCTCTGCTATCTGCAGCATGATCCTCCACACATGCATTATAATTATCAATAGACGCTTCACTTCTTCTGATGCCCGATTATGGAAACTAACTCATAAACGTCAGTGGGATGGGTTTTAGCTTGCAAAATTCCAGATGTTAGGGTAATGACTGTTTCTGTATGAAATCTGTGGTGTCATCCTTCAGTAGCAGAGGTAGAGGTGCCCACATGACAAACTTGAAAATAAGGCACAACAAACTGATACACAGACACAAAGTATCTCTATCTCTGCATATCCCATCTACTTGCATGGACACCACAGCATCAGACAAGTTGATGCCCTTGTCTATCTTAGTTTAAAACAGCACACGCTGCTAAGTGCTAAACAATGCAACGTTGACATGCTCCGAACGTAGGCAAACTGTGGTCTGAACGACTACTTACATCACAGGAAGACAAGTTGCTATTTGGTATAGCCAATCTGTCATGTTCCAATTATGTCCGGCAAAATGGACTGCACGAGTGCCCAGAGTTGTTTTCTGCTAACCAAAGTTCATGAAAGGAAGAGTTGACAAGCAGAACCTCCAAAAACGTGTTCAATGTAATGGTGCCATGGTTTACTTGATGGCTAAAGAAATAATCTTGAATCGAACTAGAATAACATTACTTCATAAATGCCATATCTAGATACTGGAAAACATAACAAGGGGATGAATTCAGCAGATTTAAACATGGGAGCTAGAAGGCCATGAATCTAGGTGAAAAAGAGAAAGTATATATTTTTTATGTCTCAAACACATAGTAACACTCCGCTCTGATTCACTGACAAGAGAACAGAACAAGTTCTACTGCATAAATACTGTATCTAATTAGCATTTGCATCTGTCAGTTATTCCAAAAAGAAAATGCACATGCGTCCAAGATCAAGGGGAAAGATTCCAACGAAAGCATAGGACATAGCATCTGCATGACAGGAAAGAGTTGACTCAACCTACAGAAGCATGCTCAGTCCTAACATGATACAGGTAACATCTAGATAAGCATGAACTCAGCACCTCATGGAGCATTGCTGTCATGTTTCATCAACTAGCAACAAGATCCGCCACAAAAGGATCAGCAGTCTTGACCAGCCAAAACAACTCACTAAAGTAGAAGTAAGATAATTTGATGTGGAATAGAATATCAGCTCAACTAGTGGTTACTGCCTCTATAAATAGAGGATCTAAATTATTGGTGGCATGTGCCTACGTCTCACCCGTTAACATAACAGGGCTTGTATGCAATGGTAGTCATGTAATTATGAGCCACTACCACATGGCCTAGAGCTGTCACGTTCATTATTCTTGCAAGTAACAGATGATGGCATCAATTGGAATTTTAATTGGTGTGTCATAACATGGACATAATTAGGGACAAGGCCAAATAAAAATTGTACAGGTGTACAACTTATATATATAGCTAGAAGCCTAGAAATAATATACGCCAAGCTCCTACCCATTACCACAGCTGTGAATTATTTAATCTTCGCTGATACTCTACATGCTATCTTCTTGCGAGAAATTTCCTTTTCAGCTCTATTAACATGACATTCATCTATTGAATAATCGACACCCCCTCCTAGTAAATATTAGTGAAACAGAAGTCATGGTATGAACATAGTCAAAAATGTTTTAATCAACTGATCATTTTTATGTACATTTGGTACTGTATGCAAACTAGAAAGGTTCTATATGACTGGTGAATCCTTTAAAAGGCGGATGCCAATCGCAAGGTGCTACAGAAACAAGGCCTGAGAAATATCTACAAGCTAAGAACGTTCAGGAGTGAAACCCTGCTTTGGATTAATCTCCTGAACAGAAACTCAACACTGTTCTCAAGATCTCCCATGCTTCGCTCTAGCACTTGCAACTGCTCCTCCTCGCAAACAACCTTTCTTTTCTGGACAAGAGACCATTTGCTTCCTTTGGTGGCGGCGAACTGCTTTGGCAACAGATTCGATGTGGATTCAAGTAGAGTGACAGACATCTCTCTGGCTTCTGCCAGTAGCCTGACCAGCCTGCAATCCTCAGCAGTAGCTTTGCTGCTTGTGATCTTCTTGAAAGGCTTCTGTGCCTGCTTTGCAAGGCGAATGAAAGACTCAACCTTGAGTTGAACAGCAGCATCGTCTCCTCTTTTGAGAACCAGTTGCAGCTCCTGGGTACTCATCTTCAGGTGTGCTAAATTCTCTTGCATGGAATTGCAAAGATCAATCAGCACGAGGGACCGTTCCAGTTCCTCTTCCACCATCTTCTTGTTTCGGCGCAAGGAGAGGCCAGCTTGGTTGCTGGGCAAGTTCATGATCTCCTCTATGCAGTTGTAGATGTCTCCAAGCCTCCTCAGACCATCGCACATCGTGTCGATGGTCACAGAAGGCGAAGAGATGTGTGTTTGCAGGCCCTGCAGCTCAACCTCCACTTTGGATTCAGTGGAGTGGGTAATAGAAGGCAAACTTGCAGATCTTTGATGGCAGGCCATGTTTCTAGCGGATGAACTGATGATGTTTTTTTGTGTTTGAAATGTAAGATACGAGAAGTAATCCGTTGGTGCTCAGCCATTGTAGCACTCTATTTATAGTCAAGAAACAAAAGCAGTGCTGCTGGCAAAGCCCATTAGGAAATAAGAATATTGTGTGCCACACTCTGTGTGTTGCTAATAATGGAACAATTATTTGCAGCAGCATAACCATCTGTATCCATTACAAGCGAGTGTTGTTTATCTTGTTAGGGAGACAAGCATCACTAAGTGCATGTCATGTTTCGACAACTAGCGGCAAAGCATCTGCACGAGTGCTTACCTTAACTCAGAATCCAGATCAGCAAATCGATGGCAAAAGAAACTAGAATGCAAGTCATCCAGCTGAGGTGTATGTTGATGGAACAGATGGCTTCACCTTCCAACAGCCTGTCAATCCGATTCTCAACTTCTGACAGTTGCACCTTTGCCTCAATTGTGATGCAGCACTGTTGCTTTGGTGGCATGTCTCTTCTACCTGCAGCACGATCCACCACAAATGGATATGATTATTAATAGACACTTCACTTCTTCTAATGCACCCTTTGATCATTCAGAACATAAGCAACTTGTGAATCATAAACGTGACTGGAATGGGTTCTAGCTTGCACAATTCCATATATTAGAATGTAAAAATGCTGCATGTTTCTGTAAGAAATCTACGGTTTCATCCTTCAGTAGCATATGTACAGGTGCTAAATTACATGAGAAACTTGAAAAATAAGGCACAACAAACTGACAGACAGAAGAATCTATATCTCTGGAGATCCCATCTACTCACATGGCCACCACAGCCTCAGACAAGTTGATTCCCTTGTCTATCTTAGTTTAAAGCAGCGCGTGTTGCTAAATGTTAATAAATGCAACTTTGACATGTTCCAAACGAAGGCAAACTGTGGTCTGCACGACTACTTGACAGTACAGGAAGACAAGTTGCTACTTGGAACTGCCTATCTGTCATGTTTCAATTATGTCCGGCAAAATGGACTGCACGAGTGCGCAGAGTTGTTTTCTGCTATAAGGTGGTGAGCAAGAATCGCAGTTCATGAAAGGAGCAGTTGACAAGTAGTACCTCCGAAAACGTGTTCAATGTAATGTGTGCCATGTAGCTTCAAGATAAGCATGAACTCAACACCTCAAGGAGTACCACTGGCAAGTTTCATCCACCTACAATAAGATCCATCATAACAGAATGACCAACTTTGACCTTAAAAATCTCATTGATAATTGTAAGACTGTAAAATTTCAAAGAAACATCTATTAGCTTTTACAGTTTATCTTCATACTTTTCAGTTTAACTGCAAGCTTACACGTATAGCCTGGATTATGTGTACTCATGCATGTAGAGCAAATCAATCACCAAATAATAACATTAATGCAAGCAAAAGAAAAAAAGGTATGAGGCCAAATCATCATGACAATTTCCCCGCTTAAAACTTGCAGGCAACAGATGAAAAGTATTGTCATACTGAGGATTGTCTGACATTAACCAGTATTTTCCTAGGAAGAAAATTCACATTTCACCAAAATCAGAACTTATAAGTACACCAAAAGACCATTGACAACATAAACTTGGAAATCATTTCCCCTTATAGTCCACCAGTAATAATATACTAATATGTACATGTGGTCTCCCATACACACTAGATAGACCTACACAAGGTTTGCAAACCCTTTAAAAGGAGGGTGCCAATCACACGGTGCCAGAGCAGCAAGGCATCTGGATGAGCTAAGAATGTTCAGGAGAGAAACCCTGGTCTGAATCATTCTCCTGAACAGAAACCCTGCACCACTCTCAAGATCTCCAATTCTGCACTCTAAGGCTTGTAATTGATCCTCCTCGCGTACAACTTTTCTTTTCTGGAACCTCTTGGACACAAGAGACCATTTGCTAGAATTGGAGGTGGTAATCTGCTTTGGCAAGAGGTAGGATGCAGATTCAAATAGGGTGATAGCCATCTCTCTGGCTTCTGCTAGTAGCCTGAAAAGGCTGAGACCTTCAGAAGTAGCTTTGTTGCTGTATTTCTTGAAATGTTTTCGCATATTCTTCGCTGAACGGAAGAAAGACTCAATTTTGATGTTGACAGTGGCATGATCTCCTCTTTTGCGGACTAGCTGCAGCTCTTGGATACTCATCTTCAACTCGGCGAAGTTCTCTTGCATATCATTGCAGATATCAAGCAGCACAAGGGACTGTTCCAGTTCTTTCTCCACAATTTTCTTTTGCTGGGGCGAGCAGAGGCCAACTTGGTTCCTTGGCAAGCGCACAATCTCCTCAACACAGTAGTATAAATATGCAAGCCTCCTCAAACCATCACATAATGTGACGACGGTGGCAGGCTGCCTACAGAGAGATGTTTTTAGGCTGTGTAACTCTTCTTCTAATTTGATCTCACTAGAGTGAGGCCTACAAGGCATACTTGTGGATCTTAGATGGCCTGACATGCTTTTGATGGAGGATGCGAGTGAGTGATGGTATATTCTTCAGGACATGGAAGAGAAGAGAAAGGAAGAAAAGTTGCACTCTGTTCAGGCTCTTCAGGTGTACTGTATTTATAGTTCAGAACCAAAAGGCCAATGGCATTACCAAGGCGATGGTCATCTAAACAATATGGACCAAATTTTATGATATGGTTATATGGCACAGCCATTCGTATCGTAAACAAGTTCATGCTGTTTCATCTTGTTTGTGCAACGGCATCAATAAGTGAAGCCTACAAGCAGGTGATGTCCCTATAATTGGTGGCAATGCATATGCACGAGTGTGTAACATTACTTGTAATTAATCTATATTGTAGACTGAAAAGACAGCAAGCAAAAGAAAGGAAATGCAAGCTATGTAGTTTGCGTTTGTTAGAGGACCAACTGACATCTACAGAGTGATCCACGCCATTGCATCTGAATTCTATAGGCGTACTTCCATGCCATGTTCTGATCGTTTCAGGCAGAATAAACTGCACGGGTGTCACATTGTCTGTTGGATAGAGGTTAAGGGGGCAGAAATAAGAAGATAATAGGAAATAAGATCTGCTAGTTGACTCAACCTCCAGAAAGGTGCTCACCTAGTTCAGGCCATGAACTGTCCACCTCTTAGATCGCTCTGGCATGTTGCAGTAGTCTGTGACAAGATCCACCACAAGATGATCTGCAATCTTGACCATCTGAAAGGGAATCAGTTGGTGAAAAACTAACCTACAGACAGACCTGAATCCATCATATGCAGTTGAAATTCGGCTGAACAAACATAGAATACCATGATGAGTGGCTGTAATCTGTTTGGCAGACGACAACAATGAGAAAATCATGACCTATGCATGTTTGAATTTCTTCATAAATCGTGTTAAATGTAAAACATGAAGAAGTTACTCGTCTTTGACTTCAGGTAAAGCATCGAGTCCAATCGTGCCACACGAAAAAAAAAACAAGATAAGCAAAAGGTATGTCACTGACAAGCAATACTTAATGAGTTTATTCTCAGAAATAACAGTAACTGATGAGAATCTTCTTCCAAGACAAAAGAAATAATTGATGAGCTTCTGCAGCTGTCATTAAGAATTGGGTGTCAATCCCATTATTGCAGGGGCGTTACCATGGGGGTGTCATCTATATCAGCAGCATCTTTCAGCGCAACGAAGTTGAGAAGAGACACCCTCCTGTCGAAGAAACTTCCTTGCATAGCCCAAAACGGCTCTGCGCTCCAGATCCAGCGACTTCAGAGACCCCCTAACTACCGTAGCCGTACGAGGTGGACGCGCGCTGAGGCGGATGAGGAGGAGGGGTACGCGGTGGCGATGCGGCCCCGGATTGCTAGCCGGCGGCGATACTTTCGGAAAGGAAAGTCTGGGCAGGGCTTGAGGTTGACGGGGGGCACAAACCAGGGTCACAATTAATCCTAACGATCTAGACTGTCTTAGACAGTAATAAATGAAAAGGGACGTTTAAAATCAAAAAGTGCATTTGGTCTAGTGGTATGATTCTCGCTTAGGGTACGCGAGGTCCCGAGTTCAATTCTCGGAATGCCCCCATTTTTCAGCTTTTTCCTTTGGCTCCTTTTTCCCTCTAGTTGTACAATTTGGAGGCAACAACTTATTTTTTCGACTTTTTCCTTTGGCTCCTTTTCCCTTCTAGTTGTACAATTTGGAAGCAACAACTTTTTTTACTACTCTCCGTAAAATGATACTACAAACCGAGCTTCACAGCGTTTGCTATAAAGAAGAACATGAGCTTATTATCCTATCAAATATGCAATGATGGAGAAACGAAAAATGTCCCCATTTTTCAGCTTTTTCCTTTGGCTCTTTTCCCTTCTAGTTGTACAATTTGGAAGCAACAACTTTTTTTACTACTCTCCGTAAAATGATACTACAAACCGAGCTTCACAGCGTTTGCTATAAAGAAGAACATGAGCTTATTATCCTATCAAATATGCAATGATGGAGAAACGAAAAATGTCCCCATTTTTTCAGCTTTTTCCTTTGGCTCCTTCCCCTCTAGTTGAACAATGTCAAGGAGCTTCATCGACGTATCATCCTTCTTCTTTGTCTCCAAGACGGATGTGATCTTTTTGACCCGTTTGGTGACTTCCCTGCAACCAACAACACTAAGCCAGCTTAGGGAGGAGCGGATGCGTCGACGCGCTTTCAACACGGTCTAGGGGTTGAAGATGAAGGGTTGCTCAAGGATGTAATTTTTGTTTTTGTTGAGTTGCTTTGTAATGTTTAATGTTTCTTTTATGTTAGAGTTCTATTCGCAAAAAAAGGAGATAGTAACCTTTTATGGGTCATATTTTCTTGAGCACTTTTTATTGATTACACTTGTTGTTTTGATATCATATGTATTTCTTTGAATATTTGGCGCATTAGCAATTTTTTCGATGAACTTGCATATCATTCAATCCAGTCCAAGAACTTGCATTTCATTAATACTTGTTTCGCGCAGGCAGGAAATGGGAGATTCCCCTTGTTTCGCGCCAAGAATAGCCTCACTTTCCATTGTGGCTCACCTCTCTGCGTCGGCCCTCCCCCCAACACACACACAAAAAAAAACTTCTTCCTCTTGCGACTCTTGTAGTGGTGGCGGGGTACCGGCGGCTGAAACGCAAATCTACCGTAGCGGCCGCATCCTTCGACTCCTGTAGCTGAGCGACGGTAATAACTATCGCCACACATATTCCTCCCTCTCCCTGGCTTTCCACTCCTTGGTTGCCATTGTGGAGATAAATCACCGTCAAACCCTCTTCCCTAATGTTTCGAGTTAGTCTGCAATCTCGATTTAGGAAGAACTCATGGCAAACTGCATCTTAAGTCGATAGGGAGATACTTATCCATCAGGCAGCTGCGCTTATATCTATCATTCGGGTCTGGATCTTGTTGTTGCACAAGAGAGATGTTAGGCGTGTAGCATGTGCTCGACTGACGTGCGGTCCTATGTTGACCCAAGATCAGGAGAGGATGGCAAATCTAAACTACATATACAACCTCAATGATGTAAAGTCTCTACATATGCTCCGGATGAAAAAGAGGCCCCTTATTTGCAATTGTAAGAAGGTTACGGGGGAGTGGTTTGTTGGAAGACAGCATCCACACCCATGTCAAAGAGCAACTTTGTATGTTCCTTCATGTGGTTGGTCATCACCAGAGGTTCAGGGTCATCCACAATACATTCATAAGAAGCATGGAGACATTGTCACGCTATTTCAAGCAGATGGTGTATGCAATTGGGGAGCCTAGAGGAGAGATGATCAAGTCATCAAGTGGTAAAACACCTCCCAATATACGCAATAACACAAGGTGCTGGACATATTTCAAGATCATCACTTGTACTATATTTTCTTTGCATCACACGTCTCTATTGGCCACAAACATGGTTCTATCACAAGCTGACAAAGTTCTGATGGTATTGGTGCAATCGATGGTACTCATGTCAGTGCTGGAGTTCCGAGATCACAAGTTGCGTCTTACATGAGAAGGAAGAACTTCCCAAGCCAGAATGTGATTGTTGCCTATGATTTCGAGATGAGGTTCGCATATCTGCTAGCTGGTTGGGAAGGATAAACCCATGATGCAATCATCCTTGGTGACATCATGTATAAACCTGATGGGATCGGTATCCCTGCTGGGAATTTCTACCTAGGAGGTGTTGGTTATGGTTGTCACCCTGGAATTCTTCCACCGTTCAGGTCTACCAGGTACCATATGAACGAGTTCACTAGAAGGAACATGCACCAAAATGCCAAGGAGCTATTCAATCTCAGGCACTCTAGTATTAGGGTCACCATTGAGAGGGCATTCACTGCTTTGAAGAACAGGTTCAAGATCCTTGATCAAAAGCCATTCCATCCCTTCCCCACCCAGGTAAAGCTAGTGTTGACACTTTGCATTCTGCACAACTGGATCTTTGGGGTATGGCCTTGATGATTTTTTCATGGATGAGGAAAGTGTAATTCCTGACGACAATGACAATGGGCATGGTGTTGAGCCATCTAACAATGAAGCTTGGAAGAACAAGAGTGAAAGGGCATGTATGTCCCATGTGTGGTTTTGGTGATTGATGGCAATCTCTATGGAATAATGTGTAAATTGAGTTTCACTTGTAGGTTTGTCTATTGGCATCACTTGGGCCATGTCTTGGTCTCAAGGTTGAAAGTTGAAGAAATGAAGAAGGATAAAAAGAAATTTCCAAGGGCTTTGTGCCCATTGGAATCATGAAGAAATAAAGTGCTTGAAGGTTGATCAAGACAAGAAGGGATGAAGAAGGGCAAGCTCAAGATGTGCCATCTCTAGAAGATCTCGTTCTTGAAGCTTCCCATCCTCGGTGATCATGGAGTGATGAAGACAAATCCAAAGAAGAGGTTTCCCCATGGAGTATGGGGGAGCAATTTGCAAGTCTTCATCAAGAAGAGCGAGCAAGAGCAATCAATAAAGGTGTTCCATATTGAGAAGGTCAAGACGGTCTACATCAAGCTCAAGTGGAATGCTCAAGACAAAGGTATGATCTTGGTAGGGTTTCTATTTTACTAGTCTCGTGTTGTTAGTTGGGAGACCGGGTTTAGGATAGATAGTTGTACTATCAAGAGGTGCTCTCAAGCGGGTGTCTCGATCGCATCGTTCGGAGAGAGCTCAAACCTTTGCATACATAGCATCATCTTTCTTGGTTGTTAGTTGGTTCTTGTCCTTGAGAGGATCTAGAGCTTATGGTTATCATCAAAACAAGCTCTAGTTCATCAAATAAGAATTTCCCTTGCATATCTTATTGCGGTTGTTGATCTTGCGAGTTTTCCGGCTCCACGCCTTGGGAGATACATCACATATATATTCATGGTATTTTCTCCATTGGTGATACCCAATATTTTGACATGTCGTTATCTTTCCAACAAAATTGGTTTCATCTCATTTGGAGTTTTCCTGACCGAAAGTTCCGGCCAGCCACCGGTAGTATCGCTAGGGCATTTTCCGCTGGCAGTTTCGGTGGAAGGTCCGATTCTTCTTCCACTCAGCTTCTGTATAATCTCTGTCTGTTTGTTCTATTTAGCGGAATCTGGACCAGAAGTTGCACCATAAATTCCGCTCAGGCCTAAGTGTCGTCGGAAGTACCGGGTGAACTTCCGGTTCCACTTCCTCTCACGTACTGTAATCTCTTTGTTTTATGTACTCTATTTCTTGGATCTTCGGTCAGAATCTCTGGCGGTAGTACCGGCCTCAGCGGAAGTTCCGGTGGACCGGCAGAAGTGAAGGGAATATGCCCGAGAGGCAATAATAAAGTTGTTATTATCGTATTCCAAGTATATGATAGATGTTTATTTTACATGTTATAATTGTATTAAAAGGAAACGTTAATACATGTGTGTTTAATAAACAAATAAAGTGTTCCTAGTTATGCCTCTCATATAAACTAGCTCGTTGATTAACACGATGATCAAGGTTTCCTGATCATGGACATTGGATGTTATTAATAACGAGGTCACAACATTGGTGGAATGATGTGATGAACATTCATCCGAAGTATAGTAATACGATCAAAGTCATTATGTTTAAATTACTATAACGTCATTACAAGTAACTTTAGTCCTTAGACCATGAGATCATGTCAATCACTAATATATGAAGAGTAGCTTGATAACATCAAACGTCACACCGTAACAGGATGACTATAAAGGTGGGTTCAGAAACTCTAATAATATTTTTTAGAGGCTCATGGATCAATAGTGAGATTTGTCCATCCAAATGATGGAGAGATACTCTGGGCCCTCTCGATGATATCACATTGATATAGCTTGCAATCAAGTGATGGGGATCACTAGAATGTTATATCACAGGAACGAGAAAAGAGTACATGTCGGTAATGAGATCAAACTAGGTATGGGGATACCGATGATCGAATCTAGGACATGTAAAATATTGCGAGACAGAAGGATTTTGTTACAATGTTAAGGTTCTCATGATCACAAGAAGTTATCGTTGAATGTGTAGGAGTCAGTACGGATCTCTAGGTCTCGCTGCTGATTATTGATCGGAAAGGAGTCTCGATCATGTTTGCATTATTTGCGAACCATAGGGTGACACACTTAAGGGATATCGACACCATTTGGAGCAAATGATATGCCAGGAAAAGAATATCAAAGCGCTGGAATTATTTCAATGGACACCAAAATTGTTTTGGGTGAAATTGCTGAAATTAGTTATGCATGTGAAATTGATATGTAGTAAGGGGTTTTACGTGAATGTTTGTTAATTAATGTAATTGATAAAATTATGAATAAATAAATAAAAGATTTTTTATTTAATGAGAGATTACATTAAATTTGCTGGAAATTTAATGGATTTTGAGTGGAGGAAATGGAGAGCCATATGGGTGAGTAGGATCTCTACTCACATGAATGTGGAAGAGGTGGGGGGCACACACCTTGGCCGCCGTCCAAGGCATGGGGGCTGCCCTCCTTCTCATTTACACCTCCTCGTGAATGATCTATCTCCCCCTCTAGTACTATTTCCCCATGGTCTCATCTTAGCGAGATACATGTTTCCGGTGGCTTTTTCTGGATCAAGGATTTGCTACTTCCGCTGCACTGCTGGAGCGAGGTCGTGGAGGTTGTCGGGGTCCCGAACGTGTGTGCAATTACGGATTCTCCGCTAAGTTGTGGTGTTGCCGGACTTCCACACGATCTTGATATTGGCAAGAGATCGACTATATCATCAACGAGTCCATACTCGTAAAGATTTGTTTGTCTTCAAGGGTATGTATTCTATGGATGTATATCTACCTGTTGCTTGTATCTAGATAGATGGATCATGGAATATACGGTTCCCATCGTAGGAATTTTTTTGTTTTCTATGGTGTGAACCCAACAGTGGTATCAGAGCCGGATCTATGCGTAGATACTCTGCATGGGTAGTACACATATGGTTATGTGAGCGCTGATGGTCACGGTATTGCTTTTTATGTATATTTTGGATATTTGTGGAATAGTGGGATGAAATTACATGTCCTCCTACATGACATGTTCCATGCTTGACATGCAACTAGTTTTGCATAAGTGGCTTGCGGGTATCTGTCTCTCCTACTATAGTCAATATCTGATTTACAACGAGTTGCCAATAATTTGATTATCATCGTTGTGGTTCCATGTTCGTAGGTATGAACGGTTCTATCTTCGAAAGCTCTCGGCCATGTAAAACATGCAAAAGATAATTAGAAGCGTCCAGTTTTTTTTGGTTTTGTCGGGCAAGTACTATGATATGGTAGTATTATAATTTGTAGTATGGATTGATACTATTGGAAATTATAATATGCCAAAGTGTAAGTTCCATAGACCTTGTAATTACACATATAGGAATGATAAAGATCATACCATGATGCACAAAATAATGATCAAGTGCAAGAACCATATCATATCACTTTTAGCATATGATGTTTGTATGCATCTTATATTGCTTGTTTGGCGCTTTAGTAGCATTATAAGATGATCCTTTATTTAAATATCAAGATAAAAATGTGTTCTTCCTTTAGCATGCAGCGTTTAAAAGTTTGTCGTTTTGAGACACCATGTGATGATCGGGTGTGATAGACTCAACGTTCACATACAACGGGTGTAAGACAGTTTTACACACGTGAATACTAAGGTTCTTACTTGGCGAGCCTAGCATGTACAGACATGGTCTCGGAACACGAACCGAAAGGTAAAGCATGAGTTATATGGTTGATATGATGATCATCTTGATGATCGCCTTTGAAACTACAACAACTCACGTGATGATCGGTCTTGTTGTAGCGGACTTGGTTCATGTAATCACCAAAAAGACACGAGGGATGTTGTTTTTGAGTGGGAGTTCATTTGTAATTTGGATTAGCTGAACTCAAACCTATCATAAACTTAGTCTAAAATAAACTTTGCAAATTATGTTGTAGATGGCACCACCTTCTTTTAATTTCAACATGTTTATGGAGAAAGAGAAACTTGCAACAAATGGTAGCAACTTTACCAACCAGGCCATGAATTTGAGGATTCTCCTCACTGCTGCACAAAAGCAATATGTGCTATAAGTGCCGCTAGGCCCCCTACCACTTGATGATGCTCCTGATGAAGTAAAGAATGTTTACTTGAGTCGTCAGGAGGACCAAAATATGGTTCATTGCGGCATATTGTATGGGCTAGAGCCGGAACTCCAAAAGTGTTTCGAGAATGGCAATGCCTTTTGATACAATGGGTGAATTGAAAATGATTTTAGATACCCATGCTGTTGTGGAGAGTTATGATTCTTCAGAAAAGTTCTTTAGCTGCATGATGGAGGAGAACGGCTTCGTTAGTGAGCATGTACTCAAAATGTCTAGGTACGCCGATAAGCTCGTTTCCTTGGAATAACGATTCACATTGACTTAGGCATGGTCAAGCCGGCCGAGCTGGGAGCGATGGAGTGGCCGAGATGGTGGATATGGCAAGGTCCATTGTGAGCGCGCGAAGAGGACACCGAGATGGCGATGATCCTGGCGCTCCAGCTCCAACGGAAGGAAGGTGGGAAGGGATGTGTGCTACTGCTGTGTCTAGGACGCGTGGTGCGTCGAGAGTTGGCGTCGGGCACAAATCAAAGCGGAAAGGGCCGCTTGGACTACAACCGACTTGGCTGCTCTGAAGCCTGCAGATGCACACGCGGGACAGAGAGAGCTTCGGTGTCAACACGTGAAACAGGTCGTGGATGGAGGGAACATGATCGAGAGCTCACCAGGATGACGCCGGTGGTGCCCGCTGGGACGGAGGCGGGACGGGTCCGCCGAAATTGACGAATTTCGCCGGTGGCCGAGTTGGGCGTCGAGGTGCATGCGTCGCTCCTGAGGCTTCTTTCTTCAATTCACGTTGGGGAGGTGATGAGGACGACGAGGTACATCTCCTGTCACCTTCATATAGAACAGGGTTCACCGGAACGGCGACGCCACGGCGAGGTGGCGTGGTGCCTCTCGGTTTGGTGGAGAATAAGAGGTGAAGCCAAGGAGGACAAATTGGAGTAGAGGAGGTGGCGGCGGGAGAGAGGATAAAAGCTAGGGTTAGGGGATAAGTAGGCCGAGATGATGCGGATGACGGAGGCGGGACGGCCAACTGCCTCGTCTCCGTTGCTCTGCAGAGAGGAGAAGATGGAAAGGATGATGACGAACAGTAACAGGGACTTCTCCCGTCTTCATCGAAGGGGTACCCGACCAGGAAAAGAGATGGGCCGACGGTGGGCTGTTACGGCTGCTGGTTGGGCTGCTAGCAGGTAAGGATCCAGGTAGCCCTCTCTCTCCTTTATGTTTTTATTTCTTTTGTTTGTTATAAATTCAAACAAATATTTAACCCAAACTCTTTTTGGATATTTTGCAGGAGATTTTGAACATATAAGCCAAAGACATAAATAAGGCCAAGGAGGGAGTAGAAGAAGACAAGAGCATGGCCCCATAACAATTTGGGCAGTTCTACAAGATCGAGAATATGAGTTAGGGTTTAAGAAATAGAAAAGACAAAACTTTTGAAATTAATGGTCCCTAACAAAAGGAACCCATTTGTACAAAATAAAAATAGAGGTACGTAAAATAGGTAGAGAAGGTTTAGGTGATAGTAACAAACAATACAAGATATAATTGGTCAAGGACAAATGCAATGCAATCCAAACAACAATGCAACAATTTTAATATGATGCTCAAATGCAATGCCGCATGGTGACATGAGCATGATATTATGATGATGCATAAAATAAAATAACAATCAATTATAGTAGTGGTTTTACCCGGGGTGCTACACTATTGTAAGGGGACTGGCCATTGGAAGCACAACTGCCCCAAGAATTTGGATGACAAGAAGGCCGACAAAATGAACAAAGGTATATATGATATACATGTTATTGATGTGTACTTAACTAGGACTCATAGTAGCACCTGGGTATTTGATATTGGTTTGATTACTAATATATGTAACTCGAAACGGGGGCTATGGAACAAGCGACTACTAGCAAAGGGTGAGGTCCAGATGCGTGTCGGCAATGAATCAAAAGTTGATGTGATCGCTGTCGGAACGCTACCTCTCCATCTACCATCAGGATTAGTTTTAAACCTAAATAAATGTTATTTTGTGCTTGTGTTGAGTATGATCATTGTATCCAGATCATGTTTATTGCAAGACGGTTATTCCTTTAAATCCGAAAATGATGGTTGTTCGATTTATATGAATAATATATGTTATGGTCATGCGCCTGTGATGAATGATTTATTTATTTTGAATCTCGATAATAGTGATACGCATATCCATAATGTAGATGCCAGAAGGATTAAACTTGATGATGATATATCTGCATATCTATGGCACCTCCGTCTAGGTCATATTAGCTTAAAACGCATGAAGAAACTCCATTCTGATGGAATTTTGGAATCACTTGATTTTGAATCACTTGATACATGTGAGCCATGCCTTATGGGCAAGATGACTAGAACCCCGTTTTTCGGTACAATGGAGCGGGCGACAGATTTATTGGAAATCATACATACCGATGTATGTGGTCCGATGAGTGTGTCGGCTCGAGGTGGATATCATTATTTTGTTACTTTCATGGATGATTTGAGTATATATGGGTATATCTATTTTATGAAACACAAGTCTGAAACCTTTGAAAAGTTCAAGAAATTTCATAATGAAGTGGAAAATCATCGTAATAGAAAGATTAAATTTCTGCGATTAGATCGTGGGGTTGAATATCTAAGTTACGAGTTTGGCACACACATGAGAGAGTGTGGAATAGTTTCACAACTCACGCCATCCAGAACACCACAGCGTAATGGTGTATTAGAGCGTCATAATCGTACCTTCTTATATATGGTTCGATCTATAATGTCTCTGTCTGACTCGCCACTTTGTTTTTGGGGTTATGCACTAGAAACTGATGCATTCACTTTAAATAGGGCATCATCTAAATCCGTTGAAACGACACCGTATGAATTGTGGTTTGGAAACAAACCTAAGTTGTCATTTCTTAAAGTTTGAGGATGCAATTTTTATGTGAAGAAACTTTAGCCGGATAAACTTGAACCCAAAGCGGAAAAATACGTCTTCATAGGATACCCTAAAGAAACAATTGGGTATTCCTTATATCATAGATCCGAGAGAAAGGTTTTATTGCCAAGAAGGATCCTTTCTAGAGAAGGAGTTTCTCACGAAAGGTGTGAGTAGTCGGAAGGTAGAACTCGAAGAGGTTGCTGAACCTTCTCTTCATGAAACAGCGAGTAGCGCAGCACCGAAAATTGTTCTGGAGTTGACTTCACCAAATGAAGAAGGAACTGATGATAAAGATCATGAAACTCCGAAAGAGGATACTACTAAACCTCGCAGGTCAAGTAGGACACGTGCAGCTCTTGAACTATACGGAAATCCTATCATGAATTTCATGGTTGATGGTAATGATGACCCTGCGATGTATGAAGAAGCGAAGATGAGCCCAGATTCCAACAAATGGCTAGAAGCCATGCAATCCGAGATGGAATCCATGTACAAAAACCAGGTTTGGACCTTGATGGACTTACCTCATGACCGAAAGGCCGTTGAGAATAAATGGATTTTCAAGAAGAAAACTAATGTTGATGGTAACGTGACCATCTATAAAGCTCGACTTGTCACAAAGGTGTTTCTACAAATTCAAGGAGTTGACTACGATGAAACATTCTCTCCCATAGCGATGCTAAAGTCGGTTAGGATTATGTTAGCAATTGCTGCATTTTTCGATTATGAAATTTGCAGATGGATGTCAAAATCGTGTTCCTCAATGGTAATATTGAGGAAGAGTTGTATATGGTACAACCAAAGGGTGTTGTCAATCCTAAGGATGCTAGCAAGGTATGCAAGCTTCAGCGATCCATCTATGGACTAAAGCAAGCATCCCGGAGTTGGAATCTCTGCTTTGATGAGGTGATCAAAGGGTTTGGATTTGTCCAAACTTACGGAGAAGCTTGTATTTACAAGAAAGTGAGTGGGAGCTATGTGGCATTTCTAATATTATATGTGGATGACATATTACTGACTGGAAATGATATAGATATTTTAAATGATATTAAATGTTATCTAAACAACAAATTTTCGATGAAGGACCTTGGTGAATCATCATATATATTAGGAATCAAGATCTATAGGGATAGATCAAGACGTCTAATTGGGCTATCACAAAGTACATACCTTGATAATATTTTAAAGTTTAAAATGGACGAAAGTAAGAAAGGGTTCTTACCTATGTTGCAAGGCAAGACATTGAGTAAGACTCAAAGTCTGGATACGATGGAAGAAAGAGGGATAATGGATAAGATCCCATATGCCTCGTCCATAGGCTCTATAATATATGTCATGCTATGTATAAGACCGGATATGGAACGTGGTATTAGTTTGACTAGTAGATACCAATCTGATCCAGGTTCAGAACACCGGATAGCGGTCAAGAATATCCTTAAGTACTTAAGAAGGACTAAGGATATGTTTCTCGTGTACAGAGGTGAAGAAGAGCTCTTCGCTAAGTGTTATGTCAACTCTGGCTTTGACACCGATCTGGATGACTCTAAGTCTCAATCCGTATACATATTTCTCATGAATAGAGTAGCCTTTAGTAGTAGGAGCTCCAAACAACCCATGGTGGCGGGATCAACAATGGAGGCGGAATATATTGCTGCTTCGGAAGCAGCACAGGAAGCAGTTTGGATGAAGGAGTTCATAACAGAACTGGGTGTGGTTCCTAGCGCATTGGACCCAATGGTGATCTATTGTGACAACAATGGAGCCATAGCCAACGCCAAGGAACCAAGGTCTCACAAGAATTCCAACCATATCAAGCGATGGTTTCACTGCTGTCAACACCCGGATTTTTAATCCCAGATGCATGTTATGCCATACATCGCAATCCCAGTATTACCATTTTTGTGAGACATAACAGATTGGTACCATAGTTCATCATCCATTACAAACCATAAAGGTCTTACAGATAGTTGATCTCATGATCAAGTCTGATTACAATCAAAGCAGCGAAATATAATAATAAAGGTAGCATGGTCGGGGCTCCATCTTCAGGGTCACAGGCAATGCTGACGGTGGGAGATGATCCGAGTTATTGTAAGCGTCCTGCTGTCCATCCTCTTTGTAGTCTCCTTCATAGTCTGGCCATGGGAATAGCCAGGGACAAAGCCATGAGTATGTTGAGGTACTCGCAAACTTTCACTAAAGCAGTAAGGCCATTCTAATAGGAATCCTAAGCTCTAGGTTTGTTTGCCACAAGCCAATTATATTTCAACCAGTACCTAGTAGTAAAACCTAACTTTAGTTGTCTAGGTTACTTAGGTGGGAACCTAGCTTTATCTCCACAACTTGTGGGGTCAAGTCAAATTCATATTTCAAGACACAAGTCATTTTGGAAAACATCTGACAACGGAACAATATGGCCATCCAACTGTCCATAACCGCGGATGTGGCTATTCGAATAGTTTGACACTCTACAGAGGTGGTACAATTTCACCACAACATTCGATACATCCGTCGGGAACAATCCTGAATCATCATACTTGGTATGTGGATAATAAATCCTAACCTTTCAATTACATATCCTAGTATAGGCACCTCCCCTATGAGTTTGGCCTCCCAACCCTGACCATCTGTCATCTTGGGCACTGCATAGGTGGACAGTCACATTCACAAGGTAGCCTCAGCTCACCTCGTTCCACGAGGGAACCCATACTAAGACATATAAACTTCCAGTCAAGCCCTACCCAAATTCGAGTATTGTGGTTGTATGGTAAACATTGGAATGGTATCGCATCCAAACCCAACCAACAGTTTTTATCAAAGTCAAGTCACATCCTTTCTTCACCATCATCTTAAAATCATTGTGTCCATAACACATGTCAAAATATTTCAATAGAATGACTCATCATTCCAAGGTTTTCATAATAATTTATTCCCATCTAGTGATCAAGTTTAATTTAGCACTAGCATCTATCAAATGGGATGCCACTTATTTGAGGGGTATCAATTAGGGTTTCTACCTATATCAAGATCCAAGCTCTTGATGGCACTTTCCTTCCTTTCCACTAATCATCTAATTAATTAACTACTGAACAACTTTGCTAAAAATAAAGCTTGCAAGTAAAACTAGGAAAAGGGTATACTCAATATAGTATCCTAAGGTATGCATAATAAGGCTTGCATAGTCTAGCATGCTTAGTATAGCTTGCCTTGGTTGGAAAGGTGGTCGAAGTTCTCTTCCTCGTCTTCGTAGAATTCCTCCTCTTCATAGCCGGATTGATACTAGCATCTATAAATAAATACGAGGTACACAATCACCAAAAAATACTTAACTACTTCTATTTATCACATAAGGGTCACACTAGATGATCTAGCATCATCTCTATCATTACAAGAAAGGGTGATAAGATTTTATTTGTCTTATTTTTAGGATAAGATTTAATATTCTCCAAATTAAAAATATGGGATCATATTGTCACCTTGTCATCACCACATATTATAATACTTGAGAATGTGATTTAAAGTGGTTGGACTTATTTACAAAGTTTAACACTATTATTTAATAATATTTAAGTGGCTAAAAATGACTAGAAAGTCATTCTTTTAGTTTTGGTCGAGGACTATTGTATGTAAGTATGTAGATTTTTACATATTCAGAAAGGTCTTGTCAAATGGGTTTTTTGAGAGTTGGAATCAACTCAAAATCACTTATAGTTGATTTTAGAAAAAAATTGAAGCAGCAAAAGCTACTGGCTTGTTCTTTTTACCAAGGGTGATCCATAGTTTCAAACTATTTGAAATCAACATCAGTGATTAGAGATTTTCATCTACTTTCCAGAAAAAATGGATTAATTCAATTTGGTGTAGTGAATCTCTTTGAATTGATTTTTAAAGTTCACTACAGAAAAGGTTTTGAATAAAAAGAAAAAGACTAGATTTGAATTACTGGGCTCGCGCGGGAAACACTATTTAGGCTGGCCCAACTGCACAACACGCGCAACGGGCTCACTCAGGCTGGTCGCACGCGTCAGCGGGTGTTTCTAAATGAATCGCTATCGACCAATACTGGCCCTACGATTACAACACGATCTACGGTCGAGGTTCATTGTCTACGTTGCGAGGCTCCGGTGAGATTTTGACCTAGCGGTAAGGTGAGGGTAGCTGGGGCTTACCAGGGCTCCAAATAGGGTTGGCGATGCGGGAAAATGAATGAGTCTACAACGGCGAGTCGAAAGGCGGTCATGGCAGCTCCTGGGGTGGCTCCAATCGACGACGCCTTTCCCTCACGGCAGCGGCGGACTCTGATCAAATTCTGGCGATAGGGTGCTCGCCTTGCTCCGGGAACAGGCCAGGGGTGTTTCTGAGTGAGAGAGAGTGGAATTGTGTGGAGATTGAGGCTGGGGGAGGGTCTATTTATACCCTCGCGAGTGAGGCAGTGCGACATGGCAAGGGCTCGTCGGCGATGTTGCTACAGGTCGAGATAAGCATGGAGGAGTGCATGGGTCCACGCTTTTGGGTGTGGTGATCGTCATGCGAGTGGTGGTGCGACAAGGGGCGGTCTCAGTCGGTCGGGCGACACCGACACTCTGTGCGGGTACCTCGGTGTTCGTCAGCGAGTATGAGGGTCAAGGGGGCGCGCAGTGACCAATGGGCATGTCTGGGCGGTGGCTGGTGACGCCACGGGTGCGGGTACGAGCGGATAGGTCGAGTCGCGGCGTGGCTATGCGAAGCGGCTACGGCGCTCCATCGTGCTCTCGGCATGTCCATGTCTTAAATGGGTGTGGTCGTTCCAGTGTCTCCGCGTCTCGTCGTTGGTCGAGGGGTCGACATAGAGGGGCGGTGAGGTCACGGCTATCAGCTAGACATCGTGGGTGAGTAAGGGGCGGCATGTGGCTTCGTGTCCATGTCCGAGTGACATGGTGAGCTCGGGTACCACTAGTATTAATCAAGATAGTGAAGAAGAGTGGCTCAATTGCATGGCTGTGTACTGGGGGTGATCGTGGGTGAGCTAGGGTAAAGAATTGGAGTACAATAGCTAAGCAATTGATTGATCACAAACCATAGATAGTTGGTAGTTGTACTGTGATCACCAAGTGTTCGATCAAATGGCCGCATGAAATGAATCATCACCAAATTCAATGATTTTTGGTGAGTGTTCTGATACTAATCCTGGTAGTCTCTGGGTGCAATGGTTTACCAAGTGGTGAAGGTTTGAGTGGTTTTCCAAAAATGGCTATCTTGATACCTAAGATAGATTCAAATTTGAATTGCCTCTCAAAAGAGTTTTAAAATGTGTCTGCAAGGTTGGAAAGTTCCATTGGGTTCAGTGTCACTAGGTCTAGCAAGGGGAGAAAAGAAATGGGAAAGTTTCTATTTGAGATTAGTTGCTAGAGATGGTCAATGTGAGCTAGTGGTTAACTTTGGCAGAAATGACCATTTGGTCTTAGGCTTTATATTTTCATTTTCTTTTGCTTTGATTTGATTTGGTAGTGACCTAGATGATATGGTTTTTATCTTTAAACCATTTCTCATCATTTACAACAATCAAACATGGCATGGCAAACATTCATACACACAAGCATTAAGATTTGAATTTAATTTATAAATGCTTTTGTTAACCCTAATCTTGATTAATTAGGGAATGATCCTCATTAATATTTTTGAGGTGTTACAAACGTTCACCCCTTAGACAGAATCTCGTCCCGAGATTCAGGAAAAACTAGGAACTAAAGAGATTGGAAAACTCCGTCCTCATATAATATTCTCGCTCCCAAGTGGCTTCCTCTTCGGTATGGTTGCTCCATTGGATCTTGAGAAACTTGATACTCCTGGTCTGGGTGGTTCGTAAAGCTTCTTCCAAAATACGGATAGGTTCTTCACGATATGTCAAGTCTGGGTTGATCTCCACATCTCTATGATCGATGTTCTTGAAAACTTCCGTTGTTTCTGGAACTTCTAAACACTTTCGAAGTAACAAGACATGAAACACATCATGCACGGTGACATCTCTTCTGGCAGTTCTATCTGATAAGATAACTCTCCTCGGTGACTTAGAATCTTGAAGGGTCCAATATATCTAGGGGAAAGCTTTCCTTTGAGTTGGAAACGCTACATTCCTTACAAGGGTGATACTTTGAGATACATAAAATCTCCGATATTGAAGGCTAGATCTCGACGTCTCTTGTCGTCATAACTTTTCTGTCTGGACTGAGCAGTCTTGAGGTGCTCATGGATCTTGTGAACCTTCTCTTCGACTTCTCTTAGGATGTCGGGTCCGAAAATCTGAATCTCTCCTACTTCCGACCAATTCAGTGGGGTACGACACTTTCTTCCATACATAAACTCAAATGGGGACATTTGCAAACTGGCTTGGTAATTGTTGTTGTATGAGAATTCTGTGAAGGGCAGACAGTACTCCCATTTAGATCCATATTCCAACACACAATCTCTCAACATATCTTCGAGTATCTTGTTTACTCTCTCCGTTTGTCCATCAGTTTGCGGGTGATAAGCTGTGCTGAAATTTAGCTTGGTTCCTAATCCTTCTTGGACTTTCTTCCAAAATCTTGAGGTAAACTGGGTTCCTCGATCCGACACAATGTTCTTGGGGATTCCATGCAAACTGACTATCCTAGCAATGTACAACTCTGAGAGCTTCGAGCTCTGATAAGTGGTCTTGACAGGTAATAAATGAACTACTTTGGAAAGTCTATCCACTATGACCCAAATAGAGTCATTTCCCCTACTAGATATAGGCAAACCGGTGATGAAATATATTCCAACTGAATCCCATTTACATTCCGGGACCTTCAAAGGTTGCTAAAGTCATGTGGGTCATTGGTGTTCCTCTTTGACTTTTTGACAGATATCACATTTGGCTATGTAGCTTCCGACTTCTCGCTTCATCTTATGCCACCAAAATTGCTCCTTCAAATCCTGATACATCTTGGTTCGTCCCGGGTGGATGGAGTAAAGAGTATCATGGGCTTATTGCAAAATAGCTTGTTTCAACTCTGAATCTGCGGGCACACAGATTCTTCCTTTGTACCACATAACTCCTTCTTCATCTTCCGTAAATCCGGGTACCTTCCCTGTACCGATACAACGCTTAATTCCGTCAATACTAGCATTTACTTTATGAGCTTCCTTTATCTGATCTATCAAGGTGGGTTGAAGTTCGATGCTAGCTAGGAATCCTTCGCTAACTAGCTCCATTCTGAAATCTTCCAACTCCTTATGCAAACTTGGTTGTTCTTTCAGAATCATGGTGTTTAATCTACACGGCCGTCTACTAAGAGCATTTGCTACCACATTGGCCTTGCCGGGGTGGTAGTGAATGTCAAGGTCATAATCCTTCATTAACTCTATCCATCTCCTTTGCCTCATATCCAACTCCTTCTGAGTAAAAATATACTTCAGGCTCTTGTGATCTGAGTAAATCTCACAGTGATTACCCATAAGATAATGACGCCATGTCTTCAAGGCTAAAACAATGGCGGCTAACTCTAGGTCATGGGTGGGATAATTCTGCTCATGTTGCTTCAGTTGTCAGGACAGATATGATATCGCTTTTCCTTCTTGCATCAACACACATACGATACCAATCTTGGATGCATCACAATACACATCAAAGGGCTTAGTGATATCCGACATGATCAAAATTGGGGCTGAAATCAATCTCTTCTTGAGCTCTTGAAAACTTGCTTCACATTTGTCCGTCTATTCAAACTTCTGATCTTTCTTGAGTAACCGAGTCATCAGCCTAGCGATGCTTGAAAATCCTTCAACAAACTTGCGGTAATATCCCGCTAATCCAAGAAATGCACGAACTTCAGTTTGAGTGGTTGGTGCTCTCCATTCCTCAACATCCTTAATCTTGGCGGGGTTGACAGCAACTCCTCCGGCTGACAAGATATGTCCTAGGGATCCTACTTCCTTTAACCAAAACTCACACTTGCTGAATTTGGCATACAACTGATGCTCTCTCAAGGTTCCAAGGATGGTTCTTAGGTGTTGTTCATGTTCTTCCTCCGATTTGGAGTAGATTAGAATGTCATCGATGAAAACAACGACACACTTATCTAAGAAGTTCATGAAAATTTTATTCATGAGATTCATGAAATATGCGGGGGCATTGGTTAATCCAAAATACATGACCTTGTACTCATACAATCCATATCGGGTCATGAAAGTAGTCTTTGGAGTATGCGTTGCATGTATTTTTAGTTGATGATAACCAGTTCTAAGATCAATCTTAGAGAATACTCTGGCGTCGGTCAACAGGTCAAACAAATCTTCTATATTTTGCAAGGGTACTTGTTCTTGATGGTGACATCATTCAACTTCCGGTAATCCGTACATAAATGGGTGGCACCATATTTCTTATCCACAAACAGAACATGTGATCTCCATGGGGATGCACTTGGTTGAATCAGATCTTTGCTACTCATGTCATCAAGCTGCTTCTTGAGCCCCACTAACTTAGATGGGTTCATACTATAGGGTCTCTGAGCTATGGGTCCAGTTCCAGGGATTAGTTCAATGATAAACTCGATATCCCGATCTGGAGGCATACCAGGTAATTCATCTGGGAACACGTAGGGGTATTCACAGACTACTCTTACTTGGTCAAGGGTTGGTTGAGCTAAACTCTTGTTGCACTTAAATTGACGGGGCAAGGTCTCAGATACATGCTCAACTGATACTCTGGTGCTACTAGTCATGGTTATGGATTTCTTGCCACAATCTCTAAGTCCTTGATGTTTTGACATCCAATCCATTCCTAGTACTACTTCCAAACCTTTTGTTCCGAGTACTATTAGATTGGCATAGAAATCTATTCCATAAATTTTGATAGGTACGACCTTGCAAATCTTTCTAGCTTTGGTAGTGGACCCAGGTATTTGAACTATCATAACATGCTTCAAATTTGTTGGTTGAATCTTACTAGTGCATGCAAATTCTTTTGTAACAAATGAGTGCGATGATCCAGAATCAAACAACACTCTTGCAAGTACTGAATTAACAGAAAACATACCCAGCACGACATCTGGCGCTTCTTGGGCTTCTTCAGCATTCATGTGGAACATACGGCCAGCACGGTTGTTCGGGTTTCCTGGGGCGAATATCTTTCCAGGTTGGACACGACGCTGCTGCTGGGCAGGTGCAGTGACATTAGGTGCGGCAGCCATCTTCTTGGGGCAGTATTATTATTGGGATGGGTGGGCCTTGGCGGTGCATGGTTGAAGTTATTGGGGTTTCCATGGTTGTAGTGGTTGTTGCCTCCAGGTCTTGGGTTTCATCCACTACGATTGGGAAAGTTCGGGCGGGACATAGGTGGCCTAGTGTTTCTTGGTGCAAATCCAGCAGACGAACTGGGGTGATACTTTGGGGTATGGTGGGGTCCTGGTTGATGCATCATACGACGCTTATGGTTTTCAGTAGCTTGGTTGATCTTGCCTTCCATCTGGATTGTTGAATCAACTAAAGCTTCTAGATCAGCAAACGGGATATTGACTAACACCGTCTACATCTCATCATGCAAACCATTCAGAAATCTCTCCTTCTTCTTGGTTTTAGTACCAATCTCATCATGGGCATACCTAGACAGAGACAGAAATCTGTCGCGGTACTCTACCACCGTCATCGTTCCCTGCTTCAGCTCCTTGAATTCATCCCTCATCCACAAAATCAAACCCGGTGGTACATGGGTTCGACTAAACTTGAGTTTGAATTCATCCCAAGTCATCATTTGTCCTCCATTCATGGTGCAGGTGCTATTCCACCATGCTCTTGCAAAACCAGCCAGATAGTGGGTGGCGAACAGTACTTTCTCGTCCTCCTCTACTCCGGCTAATTCCAAGTTGTTCTCCATAGTCTACAGCCATTCACCGGCATCTTAGGGCTCTTCTGACTTACTAAAGATATGGAGATTGGTATTATGGAAGTCCTTAAGTTTGGATCCATTATGATCCTGATTTCCAGGGCCTTGGTTGTCATGTGCTAGTTAAGCGATCTGTTGTAGAGTGGCTAGATTGGCTTGACGCTCGGTCCTACTGGCTTCTCGGTCGGCTACTAACATTTGCAAGGTTTGGACCATCGGGTCTTGAGATGAGCTGATCCCTCCACGAGGCATATGAAGATTGAGATAGATCATGAGACAAGAGGGAAAATTTTCTTAGGTTTATGAGTTTGGTTTAAAAGCTTTTAAACTTTTGAGTAAGGCTAAGGTTTGAAAGCCAACAAGTCATTCTCATTCATTTCAAGCACACAATACAAGCAACACATTCCAAACAACACAACAACAAACAGATGGTTTTAAGAACCATTCTGGCAAGCTAAGATACAGTGGGACAGGATACAACTCACACCTACGATAGTTCTCAAGTGCTACTACTCATCAGAACCGGTGGCTTCTTTATCATCGATGAAGTCGTGGTCCTCATCATCAGTGTGGAAATCCTGGTCCATGTCCTCAAAGTAATCATCATCATCACTGAGATACGAGTAGGGATCTCCACGAATATCTTCCCCTTCGTTCTCCCTCTCCTCAAGCTGCATGTCCCGATCATGGATGGTCTCCTCCAAATATGACACCTTGTGACGAAGGCGAGCAATGATGCGATCCTTCTTGTCACGCAGTTGGCGAAGTGACTTACGCTCCTTCACGAGGATGGCGAAGGTCTGGTCCTTCTTGGTGGCAGCAAGTTGCTTCTCGTTGGGGTCAGCACGAGAGTTGTCCGGCTCCTTCTGAGTCTCATGAAGCATGAAGGCAAGGTGGTCCACATGTTGCTTCAACTCAGGGTGGCTTGGCAGATCCAGGGGTTGTCCATTAGAGTCACTTCTGGCGTAGTGAGCAAAGCAAGTGCTGATGATCTTGTTGATATTCTGCCCACATAATCGGGCAAGTGCTTCCTGCATTGCTATGTCCAGTACATCGATCCAGTTGTTCTGTTTGATGGTGAAATGGATCTTGTCCGAGGTAGGTGGATCCATCTTTCCGCAAAGATCGGCAACTATCAGCCACTGCAGCTCTCCTCCGGGGTGATCATGGAGTTGAGTCCATAGAATTCCGGATGCGGGCGCTCCAGAAATTCAGCCAGCTGACTCAAGTTGTTCTCAAAGATGAGATTCCCTCCATTGCCCAGCTGGTAGAACTTGCTGTAGGCATAGTTGATACGTCGGAAACATATCTATAATTTTGATGCTCCATGCTTGTTTTGTATCTACTTTGCTTTGCTTTGTCTATACTTTGAGGTCTTTTTATATCTTTTATGGAACTGGCCTATTAACAAGTTGCCATAGTGCCAGTTGCCTGTTTTCTTCTGTTTTTTGGTTCCAGAAAGGCAGAAAATCAATATTCTCGGAATTGTACGGGACAAAAGTCAAAGTTATTATTTTTCCTGGAGCAACACGGAACCACGAAGCAGAGCCGGAGGGGGGCCACGGGGTGGCCAAAACCTTCTAGGCGCGGGCAAGCCCTAGAGGCGCCTGGAAGGGGTGTGGGCCCCCTGAACCCCCACCGACCTTGATTCCTGCACCTATAAGAAGCCCCCGGGGAGAAAACCCTAAAGAATCCAGAAGAAATCCACGAAAACCTCTGTAGCGCCACCGCCACCGAAGGGGAGATTCGGGGGACAGAAAGTCTCTGTTCTGGCACCCTGCCGGGACGGGGAAGTGCCCCCGGAGCCATATCCATCGATCTCCATCGCCATCTTCATCACCGTTGCCGATTCCCATGATGAGGAGGGAGTAGTTCTTCCTCGAGGCTAAGGGATCTACCGGTAGCTATGTGTTCATCTCTCTCTCTCTATGCATGGTCATATTGTGATCATGAGCTTTGTAATCAAGTAGATCTACCTTGCTACTCAAGTGCTTCAATAGATCTCTGCTCTCCCCATGGGTATGAAAGTGACAGCGTGCACGCCATGGTGGCACTTAGGCTTGAGTCTACATAAATACTCTTTGTGCTTTAATAGATCTATGCTTTTCCCCACGTGTGTGAAAGTGACACCATGCATACCGTGTGTGGCACTTTGGCTAGATTGAATATTTGTTATGAGTTGTATTTGGAGTTGGATGTCTCTATGAAATTGTGGTGTTTGTTGGAACCATCTAGCGCTCAAGGTGACAGTGTGGAGTTATCTAGATTGGGGAAGGCGGACTTTGAGGAGTGCTGTTATAGCCCTACCATGGATTAGAGTGTCCAACTGGAGAGTAGTTAAGAGTAGTATCATGAAGAGAGGATATTTATATGAGAGAGTGTTCACTAGTGAAAGTATGATCCCTAGGCCTTGTTTCTAAACATTGTAACACTGTTTGCTACTAGATCTGTTGCTATGTGTTCATCTCTCTCTATGCATGATCTTGTTGTGGTCATGAGCTTTGTAATCAATTAGATCTACCTTGCTACTCAAGTGCTTCAATATATCTCTGCTCTCCCCATGTGTGTGAAAGTGACAACGTGCATGCCATGGTGGCACTTAGGTTTGAGTCTACATAAATACTCTTTGTGCTTTAATAGATCTATGCTTTTCCCCACGTGTGTGAAAGTGACAGCGTGCATACCGTGTGTGGCACTTTGGCTAGATTGAATATCTGTTATGAGTTATATTTGGAGTTGGATGTCTTTATGAAATTGTGGTGTTTGTTGGAACCATCTAGCGCTCAAGGTGACAGTGTGGGGTTATCTAGATTGGGGAAGGCCCTACCATGGATTAGAGTGTCCAACCGGAGAGTAGTTAAGAGTAGTATCATGAAGAGAGGATATTTATATGAGAGAGTGTTCACTAGTGAAAGTATGATCCCTAGGACTTGTTTATAAATATTGAAACATCGTTTGCATCTAAATCTGTTGCATGTTTGCTTGCTTTAGTCTTTACCTCACCGTTAAGCTCTTTTTCGGCACCGTTACCACTTGTATTTCACTATCTCTTCGCCGAACTAGTGCACATATATTGGGTGTGTTGGGGACACAAGAGACTTCTTGTATCTTGATTGCATGATTGCTTGAGAGAGATACCTTTGACCACTTCCTCCCAGAGTTCGATAAACCTTGGGTAACCCACTTAAGGGAAAATTGCTGCTGTTCTACAAACCTCTGCACTTGGAGGCCCAACAACTGTCTACAAGAATAGAAGTGCGTAGACATCAAGCTCTTTTTTGGCACCGTTGCCGGGGAAATAAAGAATGAAGCTCCCACGTCAACTAGGCGCCATCAATTCTGGCGCCGTTGCCAGGGAGGTAAGGTAAAAGGTACTCACATCCTCCGGTGTGAGTGCTCGAAGTTATTTCCTTTAGATTTCGTAGTTTTGTCTTTTTGTTTCTTGTTTTCACTAGTTAGGCTTAATGAAAAACAACAACAAAATTATAGAGCTTTATAGTGTTTATCTTGAGTTAGGACATGAAGTGTTTGAAGAGAAAATTAAAAAACCTATGGAGCTTTATTTGCATGCTAATAGCAATGTTATTAGTAATTCTTTGGACACTATTATTGCCAATGCTATGGAAAAGTCTAGCTTGGGGAAGCTTGTTATGATGAAAATGATCTTTTTAGTGCCCCGGCTTTGGAAGATAGCTATTCTATAGCTTATGATGATACCAAACCTCCAATTCATGATGATTACAATGATGAATATGATATTTTCAGTCCACCTACTATTGAGGAGAAAATTAATTGTGATTACAATTTGCCTCCTATATTTGATGATTATGGTGATGAGAATAATGATGATAGCTATTTTGTTGAATTTGCTCCCACTATGATTAATAAGAATGACTATTCTTATGTGGAGAGTAATACTTATTATATGCATATGGCTCATGATAAGAATGTTTCATGTGATAGTTATATTGTTAATTTTATTCATGATGCTACTGAAAGTTATTATGAGAGAGCGAAACATGGTCTTATGCATCTCAAAAATATTAAGTTTTCCCTCTTTATGTTGAAAGCCTTGAAGTTGCACCTGCTTTGCTTTCCTATGCTTATTGCTTTGTGCTTCTATGACTTGTTTCTTTACAATATTCCTATGCATAGGAAGTGGGTTAGACTTAAATGTGTTTTGAATTTGCTTCTTGATGCTCTCTTTTAAATCAATTCATATTTCCTATGTGAGCATCTTCTCAAACTATCAACCTAACTTAAAGGCGTTAAAGAAAAGTACTCGTTGGGAGATAATCCAAGAGTTTTCTTGAGTCTTGGAAGTTATTACTTCTGTAATGACCTCTCCTTATCCTTTTTGTTTGCTTTTTTGTGTCAAGAATGACCTCTAATGAGAGGGAAGTAAGATTTGGGGAGTTGCTGTCCCGAAACAGATTTCTGTCCTCCACCATAAAAATTCGTGAGGAGTCTGTGTAACTCGAATTAAGCTAAAACTTTATGAATAAATCCCCAAGTATATTAGTTAACTTTATTTAGTTCAACACTTTTTGATTTGAGCAACAAAAGGTCTTCGAAAAAATCGGTTTCTACCTGCTGGTATGTTTTGACAGATTTCTGCCATTATTTGCATTTGCTTCTTATTGATTCCTTTTTGGGTTCATTTTGGGAAATTGAGATTTTTGAAGGATTTACTACAGTAGATTGTGTTTTTAGTGAAAAGCCTTGCTGTTCTAAAGCTTTATCCAAAGGTCTATTACCTTTTGAATACACTAATGTTGCTAATGAAGATTGTGTGAAGTTTTGTATGAAGGAAAATTTGTAGGTGTAGAGAAAGAATGATATAATGAGATGAAGAATGGACAAAATTTCAAGCTTTGGGATGACACCCCATGTCACCCCAAGAAATATTCAAGAGGTACAAGCGTCAAAGCTTGGGGATGCCCAAGGCATCCCCTTCTTCATCAATAAAAATCGCAGGTCTTTCTAGACACTTCATTTTTATTGTTTTATGCATTGTTGTGTTGTTCTTGGAGCGTCTTAGTTTTCGTTTTTGGTTTTTGTTTGATTATTTTGCTCGAGTAAGTTGGTTGGTTACACCACACTTCTTTTGGAGAGAGACACACTTTGTTTCCATTGCCTAGAACACTCTGGTTTTCACTCTTATTTTTTTTGTGAGTGTTCACTTTTGCTAGCACTGCGTTTAGCTTTGGTTTTCATGTGCTTTCAGCTTAGAAATTTTTAGTTCTTCTTTGTGGATTTGTGAGACAAACTCACTGATCTTTATTGATTATTATCTTTGTGAGTTGTTTCAAATAAGTTGTTTGGGGTTGGAAAAGAGTAGGAAGCTTCATGCTTAAGTGGTACAAAAGCGAGCTTGCTTTGACTGTGGCTTAGACTTTAGCATGACATGCTAGGTGTTTTTTTGACCTTATGCTTAGTGATTATTGCTGTAGCATGTCTTGTTCCAAACAATTGGGATTGCTTAGTGTGCCTTGAAGAAATTATGCGTTGTTTTAGCATGCAAAAGCATAGTATTGTGGTATTCTCCTTTGATGCTTTGCTTGGGTTGACTTGGCACATGCTTACACCATGTTATGACTATGACAAGTCACCATAGCCTCTATGATCATTTAGTCCTTGACATGTAGTACCACTCTTTGCTTTGATTAGTAATGCTTTGTTGCTCTGCATGATTATGGCCATTATTGCTCTCTTAGTTGGTTGCTCCCAGTGTTTTGCTAGCCTCCACTTGTATGAGTAAGCTCTACTCATGCTTCCAACTCCCAAGAAACCAAGTTATTCCAAAGTGTCCGCTATAAAATCCTATGCATGGTGTGTTACACCATTCCAAGTATATTCTTGTTTTCAGCTATCTTCCAATTAAAAACTATTTTGTTATGTGAAAACTTAGTGATTAAAGCCCTCACGAACTTGATGACACACTTTATTCTTTGCCCCTAATAAACTTGAACCATTGTGACAACTTTGTTGTATATGCTTGCACTTATAAGTTGGAATTAGCAGAACCGTGCTGTCATAGGGAACGTTTTCAACATTGCACATGTACCTTGTTGTACTCAGTTGATATCATGTTCTTTTGTCTATGGATGTCACCGATGTGAAATAAAGAGGGAACTTGTAAGTCCATGGAGTTTGTATCCTGTGTTAGAGAAACGCCTAGGCCGCTAGCCTAAGCCATCCCTAATCATGGTGGAAACTTGCAACATGACCATAGTGACATCCATGAAGCATTCTTCTTATAAAAAAGAGACACATTGAGAAAATAGGAAAGAGAGAAAAAACACCATATTCCCATGGTACATAAGAAGATTGCTGAGATGCTCATTGTCTTCTTGCCTTGTCATTTTGGTTATGGGAAAGCTCTTGTACCATGTGCAAGGGGTACCCCGTTGGCGGTTCTCGATAATATGTAAATACTTACAATGACAAGAACCTACCTGGACCCAAAGTTGAGTATGCATGAGGTGTGGCCCTCGTATTCAAGAGACTTGAGATTGCCAACTTATACTTCATCAAGCATATACTCCAGATTTGCCACTTTAACCTTAACCACTTCAAGATGCTTATGATATGGGCAATGAGGGCTGAAAGCTAACAAGTACCATAATTTTTGGAAGCTCTTTTTGAAACTTGTAATCCCTGCTTCCTTTACAAAAGGCCTTTCTTCCACCTTTATTTGAGTCTCCACCTTCTACCTTTAGGTACCATTAAGAGAGCATAGTTGTCATTCTATGTGTAGTGTTCCAAAGCTTATTAATTGATGCATATTGTGTTATTACTTGTTCTTGTGCTATTTGTTTCTAGTCACCCTTGTGAACTTTGAAGGTGTCCTTTGCATCTATATTGCTACTCTATGAGGGACAAGCTGATTGCCACTATGCTATGTTTTCCGTATGTGAAACAAACAAACATTTTCAATGCATGTTATTCATGATCTTTGTTTGTAGCCTTTCATGTTGCATGCATAGTTACTTTGTCCTATTGTTATAACTCCATCTTTCATGCACATGTTTAGAGTTCTTTGATCCCAGCTTTCAATGCTTGCAAATGGTTTGATCTTTATTGTGAGGGTGCATGTCACCTACAAAATTATTCTTTTTATCACTTACCTACTCGAGGACGAGCATGAGTTAAGCTTGGGGATGCTTGATACGTCGGAAACCTATCTATAATTTTTTATGCTCCATGCTTGTTTTGTATCTACTTTGCTTTGCTTTGTCTATACTTTGAGGTCTTTTTATATCTTTTATGGAACTGACCTATTAACAAGTTTCCATAGTGCCAGTTGCCTGTTTTTGGTTCCAGACAGGCAGAAAATCAATATTCTCGGAATTGGACGGGACAAAAGCCAAAGTTATTATTTTCCTGGAGCAACACGGAACCACGAAGCAGAGCCGGAGGGGGGGGCCACAGGTTGGCCAAACCCCTCTAGGCGCGGGCAAGCCCTGGAGGCGCCTGGAGGGGGTGTGGGCCCCCTGGACCCCCACCGACCTTGATTCATGCACCTATAAGAAGCCCCCGAGGAGAAAACCCTAAAGAATCCAGAAGAAATCCACGAAAACCTCTGTAGCGCCACCGCCACCGAAGGGAGATTCGGGGGACAAAAAGTCTCTGTTCCGGCACCCTGCCGGGACGGGGAAGTGCCCCCGGAGCCATCTCCATCGATCTCCATCGCCATCTTCATCACTGTTGCTGATTCCCATGATGAGGAGGGAGTAGTTCTTCCTCAAGGCTAAGGGCTCTACCGGTAGCTATGTGTTCATCTCTCTCTCTCTATGCATGATCTTGTTGTGGTCATGAGCTTTGTAATCGAGTAGATCTACCTTGCTACTCAAGTGCTTCAATAGATCTCTGCTCTCCCCATGTGTATGAAAGTGACAGCGTGCACGCCATGGTGGCACTTAGGTTTAAGTCTACATAAATACTCTTTGTGCTTTAATAGATCTATGCTTTTCCCCACGTGTGTGAAAGTGACATCATGCATACCGTGTGTGGCACTTTGGCTATATTGAATATTTGTTACGAGTTATATTTGGAGTTGGATGTATTTATGAAATTGTGGTGATTGTTGGAACCATCTAGCGCTCAAGGTGACAGTGTGGGGTTATCTAGATTGGGAAAGGCCCTACCATGGATTAGAGTGTCCAACCAGAGAGTAGTTAAGAGTAGTATCATGAAGAGAGGATATTTATATGAGAGAGTGTTCACTAGTGAAAGTATGATACCTAGGCCTTGTTTCTAAACATTGAAACACCATTTTCATCTAAATCGGTTGCATGTTTGCTTGCTTTAGTCTTTACCTCACCGTCAAGCTCTTTTCTGGCACCATTACCACTTGTATTTCACTATCTCTTCGCCGAACTAGTGCACCTATATTGGGTGTGTTGGGGACACAAGAGACTTCCTGTATCTTGATTGCGGGATTGCTTGAGAGGGATACCTTTGACCACTTCCTCCCTGAGTTCGATAAACCTTGGGTAATCCACTTAAGGGAAACTTGCTGCTGTTCTACAAACCTCTGCACTTGGAGGCCCAACAACTATCTACAAGAATAGAAGTGCGTAGACATCAATAGTCCATCTATAAGCAATTTGAGAGGAGTAAGTTAGAGAAGTGATCAACTGTGCCAAATTTTAGGTAAGGTTGCAAAATTTTGAAGGAACACATGACTCTCTTTTGGAAAGAATTTCAACGGTAAGATTGAGAATAGGTTTTCAAAGATACTCGCTTTCTTTGTTTTGGAAACTAAGTTTTTCTGACGTCCATGCTAACTAGGGTCTCCTATGGTCAGGATGGCTCTGATACCAACTTGTCAACACCCGGATTTTTATCCCAGATGCCTGTTATGCCATACATCGCAATCCTAGGATTACCATTTTCGTGAGACATAACAGATTGGTACCGTAGCTCATCATCCATTAAAAACCGTAAAGGTCTTACAGATAGTTGATCTCATGATCAAGTCTGATTACAATCAAAGCTGCGGAATATAATAATAAAGGTAGCATAGTCGGGGATCCATCTTCAGGGTCATAGGCAATGCTGACGATGGGAGATGTTCCTAGTTATCGTAAGCGTCCTGCTGTCCATCCTCTTTGTAGTCTCCTTCATAGTCTGGCCATGGAAATAGCCAGGGACAAAGCCATGAGTATGTTGAGGTACTCACAAACTTTCACTAAAGAAGTAAGGCCATTCTAATAGGAATCCTAAGCTATAGGTTTGTTTGCCACAAGCCAATTATATTTCAACCAGTATCTAGTAGTAAAACCTAACTTTAGTTGTCTAGGTTACTTAGGTGGGAACCTAGCTTTATCTCCACAACTTGTGGGGTCAAGTCAAAGTCATCTTTCAAGTCACGGGTCATTTTGAAAAACATCTGAGAACAGAACAATATGGCCGTCCAACTGTCCATAACCGCGGACGCGGCTATTCGAATAGTTTGACACTCTACAGAGGTGGTACACTTTCACCACGACATTCGATACATCCATCAGGAACAATCCTGAATCATTATTCTTGGTATGCAGATAATCAATCCTAACCTTTCAATTACATATCCTAGTATAGGCACCTCCCCTATGAGTTTAGACTCCCAACCATGACCATCCGTCATCTTGGGCTCTACATAGGTGGACAGTCACATTCCCAAGGTAGCCTCATCTCACCTCGTTCTTCCAGGGAACCCATACTAAGACATATAAACTTCCAGTCAAGCCCTACCCAAATTCGGGCATTGTGGTTGTATGATAAACATTGGAATGGTATTGCATCCGAACCCAACCATCAGTTTTTTATCAAAGTCAAGTCACATCCTTTCTTCACCATCATATTCAAGTCATTGTGTCCATAAAACATGTCAAAACATTTCAATAGAGTGACTCATCATTCCAAGGTTTTCATAATAATTTGTTACCATCTAGTGATCAAGTTTAATTTAGCACTAGCATCTATCAAATGGGTATGTCACTTATTTGAGGGTATCAACCAGGGTTTCTACCTACATAAAGTTCTAAGATCTTGATGGCACTTTCCTTCCTTTCCACTAATCATCCAATTAATTAACTACTGAACAACTTTGTAAAAAGTAAAGCTTGCAAGTAAAACTGGGAAAAGGGTATACTCAACATAGTATCCTAAGGTATGCATAATAAGGGTTGCATAGTCTAGCATGCTTAGTATAGCTTGCCTTGGTTGGAAAGGTGGTCGAAGTTCTCTTCCTAGTCTTCGTAGAATTCCTCCTCTTTGTAGCCCGGATTGATACTAGCGTCTATAAATAAATATGAGGTACACAATCACCAAACAATGCTTAACTACTTCTATTTATCACACAAGGGTCACACTAGATGATCTAGCATCATCTCTATTATTACAAGAAAGGGTGATAAGATTTTATTTGTCTTATTTTTAGGAAAGTAATTTCTACTCATTGAAAAGTTACTTAAGATTTAATATTCTCCAAATTAAAAATATGGGATCATATTGACACCTTGTCATCACCACATATTATAATACTTGAGAATATGATTTAAAGTGGTTGGCCTTATTTACGAAGTTTAACACTATTATTTAATAATATTTAAGTGGCTAAAAATGACTAGAAAGTCATTCTTTTAGTTTTGGTCCAGGACTAATGTATGTAAGTATGTAGATTTTTACATATTCAGAAAGGTCTTGTCAAATGGGATTTTTGAGAGTTGGAATCAACTCAAAATCACTTATGATTGATTTTAGAAAAATGTTTGAAGCAGTAAAAGCTACTGGCTTGTTCTTTTTACCAAGGGTGATCCATAGTTTCAAACTATTTAAATCCAACGGGAATGATTAGAGATTTTCATCTACTTTCCAACAAAATTGGATTCATTCAATTTGGTGCAATGAATCTCTTTAAATTGATTTTTAAAGTTCACTACAAAAAAGGTTTTTGAATAAAAGGAAAAAGACTAGATTTGAATTACTGGGCTCGCGCGGGAAACACTACTGGGATAACCCAACTGCACAGCGCGGGCACAACAGGCTCACTCAGGCTGGTCCCACGCGTCAGCATGTGTTTCTAAACGAATCGGTATCGGCCAATACTGGCCCTACGATTACAACATGATCTACGGTCGAGGTTCATCGTCTACGTTGCGAGGCTCTGGCGATATTTTCACCTAGAGTCACGGTGAGGGTGGCTGGGGGCTTACCAGGGCTCCAGCTAGGGTAGGCGATGCAGGCGAATGAATGAGTCGACAACGGCGAGTCGAAAGGCGGTCACGGCAGCTCCTGGGGTGGCTCAATCGACAACGCCTTTCCCTCACGGTAGCGGCGGACGCTGATCAAATTCCGGTGACAGGGTGCTCGCCTTGCTCCGGGACAGGCCAGGGGTGTTTCTGAGTGAGAGAGGAGTGGAATGGTGTGGAGATTAAGGCTGGGGGAGGGGGTCTATTTATACCCTCACGAGTGAGGTAATGCGGCATGGCAAGGGCTCGTCGGCGACATTGCTATAGGTCGAGCTAAGCATGGAGGAGGGCATGGGTCGACGCTGTTGGGTATGGCGATCGTCATGCGAGTGGTGGTGCGACAAGGGGCGGTTTTAGTCGGTCGGGCGACGTCGGCGCTCTGTGCGGGTACCGCGGTGTTCGTCAGCGAGTACGGGGGTCAAGGGGGCGCGCAGTGACCAATGGGCATGTATGGGCGGTGGCTGGTGACGCCTAGGGTGTCAGGTGGGATCCCGCCTAAATCCCACTTCTAGTTCATTTCTTAAAATCTAGTGTAAATTTTTGCGCAAAATTTACACTAGAATTTGGCAAATGAACTAGAAGTGGGATTTAGGTGGGATCCCACTTGACACCCTAGTGACGCCACGGGTGGTACGAGCGGAGAGGTCGAGTCACAGCGTGGCTACGCGAGGCGGCTGCGGCGCTCCGTCGTGCTCTCGGCATGTCCGTTTCTTAAATGGGCATGGCCGTTCCAGTGTCTCCACGTCTCGTCGTTGGTCGAGGGGTGGACATAGAGGGGCGGTGAGGTCACAGCTATTATCTAGACATCGTGGGCGAGTGAGGGGCCGCCTGTGGCTTCGTGTCCATGTCCGAGTGACATGGTGAGCTCGGGTACCACTGGTATTGATCAAGATAATGAAGAAGAGTGGCTCAATTGCATGGCTATTTACTATGGGTGATCGTGGGTGAGCTAGGGTAAAGAATTGGAGTACAATAGCTGAGCAATTGATTGATCACAAATAGTAGATAGTTGGTAGTTGTACTGTGATCACCAAGTGTTCGATCAAATAGCCGCATGAAATGAATCATCACCAAATTCAATGATTTTTGGTGAGTGTTCTGATGCTAATGTTGGTAGTCTCTGGGTGCAATGGTTTGCCAAGTGGTGAAGGTTTGAGTGGTTTTCCAAAAATGGCTATCTTCATACCTAATATAGATTCAAATTTCAATTGCCTCTCAAAAGAGTCTGAAAATGTTTCTGCAAGGTTGGAAAGTTCCATTGGGTTCAATGTTACTAGGTATAGCAAGGGGAGAAATAAATAAGAAAGTTTCTGTCTGAGATTAGTTGCTAGAGATGCTCAAAGTGAGCTAGTGGTTAACTTTGGCAGAAATGACCATTTGGTCTTAGGCTTTATATTTTCATTTTCTTTTGCTTTGATTTGATTTGGTAGTGACCTACATGATATGGTTTTCATCTTTAAATCATTTCTCATCATTTACAACAATCAAACATGGCATGGCAAGCATTCATACACACAAGCATTAAGTTTTGAATTTAATTTATAAATGCTTTTGTTAACCCTAATCTTGATTAATTAGGGAATGATCCTCATTAATATTTTTGGGGTGTTACAACTGCATCCGCGAGTATGTAAAGGATGGAGATATAAAGATTTGTAAAGTACACATGAATATGAATATAGCAAATTCGTTCACTAAAACTCTCCCTAGAACGAAACATGATCAACACCCAAACTCCATGGGTGTTAGATTTATCACAATGTAAACTAGATTATTGTCTCTAGTTCAAGTGGGAGACTGAATGTAATATGCTCGAGAGGCAATAATAAAGTTGCTATTATCATATTCCAAGTATATGATAGATGATTATTTTACATGCTATAATTGTATTAAAGGAAACGTTAATACATGTGTGTTTAATAAACATATAAAGTGTTCCTAGTTATGTCTCTCATATAAACTAGCTCGTTGATTAACACGATGGTCAAGGTTTCCTGATCATGGACATTGTATGTTGTTAATAACGAGGTCGCAACATTGGTGGAATGATGTGATGAACATTCATCCTAAGTATAGTAATATGATCAAAGTCATTATGTTTAAATTACTATAACATCATTACAAGTAAGTTTAGTTATTAGACCATGAGATCATGTCAATCACTAACATATAAAGAGTAGCTTGATAACATCAAACGTCACACCGTAACATGGTGACTTTAAAGGTGGGTTCAGAAACTCTGATAATGTTATATAGAGGCTCATGGATCAAGAGTGGTATTTGTACATCCAAATAACAAAGAGATATACTCTGGGCCCTCTCGGTGATATCACATTGATATAGCTTGCAAGCAAGTGATGGGGATCACTAGAATGTTATATCACAGGAACGAGAAAAGAGTACATGTCGGTAACAAGATCAAACTAGGTATGGTGATACCGATGATTGAATCTCAGACATGTAAAATATCACGAGACAAAAGGATTTAGTTACAATGTTAAGGTTCTCACGATCACAAGAAGTCATCGAATGTGTAGGAGTCAGTACGGATATCTAGGTCTCGTTGCTGATTATTGATCGGAGAGGAGTCTCGATCATGTCTGCATTATTCGTGAACCGTAGGGTGACACACTTAAGGGATATCGACACCATTTGCAGCAAATGAGATGCCAGGAAAATAATATCAAAGCGCTGGAATTATTTCAATGCACACCAAAATTGTTTCGGGTGAATTGCTGAAATTGGTTCTACATGTGAAATTGAAATGTAGTAAGGGGTTTTATGTAAATGTTTGTTAATTAATGTAATTGACAAAATTATGAATAAATAAAAAAGAATTTTATTTAATGAGATATTACATTAAATTTGGTGAAAATTTAATGGATTTTGAGTGGGATTTTGAGTGGAGGAAATGGAGAGCCATATGGTGAGTGGGAGCCCCACTCGCATGAATGAGGAAGAGGTGGGGGCACCACCTTGGCCGCCGGACAGGACATGGGGGCTGCCCCCTCTCCTATAAAAGGCCCCCCTCTCCCTCCTTCTCACTTACACCTCCTCGTGAAGGATCTCTCTCCCTCTCTAGTACTATTTCCCCATGGTCTCGGCTTAGCGAGATACATGTTCCCGATGACTTTTTCTAGAGCGAGGATTTGCTGCTTCCGCTGCACTGCTGGAGCGAGGTCGTGGAGGTTGTTGGGGTCCCGGATGTGTGTGCGATCACAGATGTTCCGCTAAGTTGCGGGGCTGCTGAACTTCCACATGATCTTGAGATCGACAAGAGATCAACTACATCACCAACGAGTCCATACTCGTAAAGCTTTGTCGGTCTTCAAGGGTACGTATTCTATGGAAGTATATACACCTGTTGATTGTATCTAGATAGATAGATCATGGCGTATATAGTTCCCATTGTAGGATTTTTTTGTTTTCTATGTCGCGAACCCAATAGGAAGTTCCGGCCAGGATCGTTTTTCTGTCTTTCGGATCGCAGTTTTCTGACTATTGGCTAGGTGCCACCAGAAGTTCCGGCCTCCCACCGTAAGTTCTGGCCAGGGTCGTATATGCCCAGACGGTCGGATTTGGGAGCCCTTTAAAAGGTGCTCCTCTTCCCCTTCGTGGGTACAAGCTTTTTTTCTTGGTTCTTGGCTTTCTCTCTCTCCTCCATTATTGACCTTGAAGAGCTTTCCCTCTCCTCTTTGCCCTCATATGATTCTTGCATATTTTTGAGGGATTTGAGAGAGGAGATCTATATCTATAATCCCCCAAGCCAAATCTCTTCTTTGTGAAGCAATCATTGGGATCTAGATCTTGGAGAGTTTTGTGTTCTCTTCTTGTGTTACACTTCTTTGTGAAGGAATCATTGGGATCTAGATCTTGGAGAGTTTTGTGTTCTCCTCTTGTATTATTCCTCTCTTATTCTCCCAATAGCTTTTGTAGATTTGTTGGAATTTGGGAGAGAAGGACTTGCCCTTGCATTTTTTTCATAGGTTTGCGTTCTCCACGGAGATTCGACGAGTACAAACTTGTGAGCTTGTTACTCTTGGCTTCTTGGAACCCTAGACGGTTGTGTGGTTGGAGTGTTGACATCTTGTGGTCTTGGTTGCCTGTTGTGGCTTTGGTGCCTTTTGTGTCTTTTTAGACTTTTATGGCTTTGTTATTCGGAGCCTCCAATTGAGTAGTCGATATAGCCCCAACCTTGTACGGGTTTTGGTGACCGCCCTTAAGTGTTCCTTAGTGGATCATGAGTAGGCCTTTGCGGCAAGCTCACGGGAGAATACGGTGAGCCTTTTGTGGCTTCGGTGAGTTGCGTGCCTTCGCATATTGTGGTGAGGCCTAGTGTGGCGTTGTGTGAGCATCGAGCCACCACACCTCAAGGCGAGACATTTGTGGCATTCCAGGAGCATTGTGCCATCGCACCTCTCTAACAGAGAGGTAGCTTCTTTGGAAGTGAACTTCGGGATAAAAATCATCATCTCCGCGTCCATCGGTTATCTCTCAACCGAGCCATTTACTTATGCACTTTACTTTGTGATAGCCATCATGCTTGAAGTATTTCCTCTTGCTGTCACCTTCTTGCTTGTATTGCTTAGCATAGGTTGTTGGTGCACTTAGGTGAACCTTGTGGTTAGGTTTTGTGCTTAGTAAATTAAATGTTAGTTTTATTCCGCGTTTATTTGAGCCTAAACCATAATATTTTTAAAAGCCTATTCACCCCCTATAGGAGACGTCCATTGCACTTTCAAAGAGGATGGAGTGGACAATGACTATGTGGAATGACAGAGGTCCCATAAACCTAGTGAAGGGAATATGCCCGAGAGGCAATACAAAATGGTTATTATCTTATTCCTCATTTATGATAAATGTTTATTTATCATGCTATAATTGGAAACATTAATACACGTGTAATTAATAAACAAATAAAGTGTTCCTGGTTATGCCTCTTAGATAAACTAGCTTGTTGATTAACAAGATGATCAAGATTTCCTGATCATGGACATTGGATGCTGTTGATAACGAGGTCACAACATTGGTGAAATGATGTGATGAACATTCATCCAAATTATAGTAATATGATCAAAGTCATTATGTTTAAATTACTATAACATCATTATAAAGTAACTTTAGTCCTTAGACCATGAGATCATGTCAATCACTAACACGGGAAGAGTAGCTTGATAACATCAAACGTCACATCGTCTCAAGGTGACTATAAAGGTGGATTCATATACTCCGATAGTGTTATGTAGAGGCTAATGGATCAAGAGTGGGATTTGTCCATCCCGATGATGGAGAGATATACTAAGGGCCCTCTCGGTGATATCACATTGATATAGCTTGCAAGCAAGTGATAGAGATCACTAGAATGTTATATCATGTGAACAAGAAAAGAGTACATGTCGGACGAGATCAAACTAGTTATGGGGATACTGATGATCGAATCTCGGACATGTATAATATCACGAGACAAAGGTATTTATTTACAGCGTTAAAGGTTCACACGATCACAAGAAGTCGCCGTTGAATGTGTGGAACTCGGTACGGATCTCCAGGTCTCGCTGCTGATTATTGATTGGAGAGGGGTCTCGATCATGTCTACTTATTCACGAACCATAGGGTGACACACTTAAGGGATACCGACACCATTTGGAGCAAATAAGATGCGAGAGAAAGAATTGCTAAAATTAGTTCAATGGAATTATTTCAATGGACACCGAAATTGTTTCGGGTGCAATTGCTGAAATTAGTTCTGCATGTGAAATTGAAATGTTGCAAGGGATTTTATGTGAATGTTTGTTAATTAATGTAATTAACAAAATTCTAAATAAAATAATAGAAGAGTTTTATTAAATGAGAGATTGCATTAAATTTGGTGAAAATTTAATGGAGATGAGTAGAATTTTGAGTGGATGCATGTTTATGTGAGTGGAGGTTTTTTATGTAAGTGGGAGCTCCACCCACATGAATGAGGAAGAGGTGGGGGCAGCCACCATGGCCACCACGCCATGGCCTTTGGCTGCCTCCCCTCTCCCTATAAAAGGCCCCCCTCTCCTACTCTCATCACACACCTTCTCGTGAAGGATTTCTCTCCCCTCTAGAACTATTCCCCATGGTCTCGGCTTAGCGATATACATGTTCCCGGTGGCTTTTTCTGGAAGGATTTGCTGCTTCCGCTGCTTTGCTGGAGCGAGGGCGCGAAGGTTATTGGGGGTACCAGACGTGTGTGCGATTATGGATGCACCCCTTTTTTGCGGTGTTGGACCTGTTGTACTTGCTGGACTTCATCACGACCTTGAGATCGGCAAGTGCATGACTACATCATCCACGATAATTATCTCGTAATGCTTTGTCGGTCTTCGAGGGTAAGTTCTATATGGATGTATATCCACCTGTTGCTTGTATCTAGATTGATAGATCTTGGTGCTTAGTTGTTCACATCGTAGGATTTTTATTGTTTTCTATGCTCTGAACCCAACAGTGGTATCAGAGCTAGCTCTATGTATAGATGCTTTGCATGGGTAGTACGCATATGGTTATATGGGCGCTAATGGTCACGTTACTGCTTCTTATGTGTATTTTGGTTATGGGTGGCATAGTAGGATGAAGCGTCCCGGAAAAACTTTACATGTCCTCACTCATGAGACTTATTCCACGCTTGACATGCAATTAGTTTTGCATAAGTGACTTGTGGGTGTATGTCTCTCCTACTATAGTCAATATCTGATTTATAACAAGTTTCCAATAATTTGATTATCATCTTGTGGTTCCATGTTCGTAGGTAAGAAACGGTTCTATCTCTGAAATCCCTCAGCCACATAAAAACATGCAAAAGATAAATTAGAGGCGTCTAGTTTTTGGTTTTGCTAGGCAAGTACTATGATATGGTAGTATTATTATTTGTAGTATATATTGATACTATTGGAAATTATAATATGCCAAAGTGAAGTTCCATAAACCTTGGCCTTACACATATAGGAATGATAAATATCATACCACGATGCACAAGATAGTGATCAAGTGCAAGAATCATATCATACCACTTTTAGCATATGATGTTTGTTTGCATCTTATTTTGCTTGTATGGCGCTTTAGTAGCATTATAAGATGGTCCCTCATTTAAAATATTAAGACAAAAATGTGTTCTTCCTTTAGTATGCATCGTTAAGGAAGTTCGTCGTTTTGAGACACCACATGATGATCGTGGATGATAGACTCTACGTTCGCATACAACGGGTGTAAGGCAGTTTTACACACGCGGGTACTAAGATTCTTACTTGGCGATCCTAGCATGTACAGACATGGCCTCGGAACATGAACTGAAAGGTAAAGCATGAGTCATATAGTTGATATGATGCCCATATTGATGCTCGCTTTTGAAGTTGCGCCAATTCACGTGATGATCGGTCTTGGTGTAGTGGATCCGATTCATGTAATCACCAACACAACTCAAGGGATATTGATTTTGAGTGGGAGTTCAAATAGTAATATGATTAAAGTTGAACTCAATTTATCATAAAATAAATCAAAGTGAATTTGCATAGTTTGTTGTAGTCACTAGGATCTGTTTACTACCTTATGCTTAATTATAATTGAGATAATAAAACTATAAAATTTTGGATATTTACTTTACAAACTGGTATTGTATTATTTTGAGTGTCAATCTAAAGTTTAGAAGTTCTATTGCAAAGTTTCAGCAAACTCTATTCTACTCCGTAAAGTTTAATAAGTGGTATTAAATAAAGAGTAACAATTCCAGTGTTAGTATATAAAGTATCATGTTTGCCTTCATGATCTTTGATACTCAAAATATGTTTTAGTATCAAGGTTATCTAGGAGCTGAAAGGATTGTTTCGGAAACCATTATGTGTGGAAGATATTACGATATCTGAAATAATGTTTTTGGTTGCAATATTATAGAGCATAATTTAGCAAAATGCATGTTCTCATATTGTATGAGAATTTGCGAAGGTTGGAGACGCTAGGCGTCCTAGTCCTCCAAAAAGGTTTTGGAAAGTAACATTATACTCGTGATTCGACTTTATAAGCTATAGTAGCCTGACCATGAAAGTTGTCGTGATGAATAGAAGATGTAGGTAAAATGTTTACTAGACAAAAAGATTACTAAAGAATGGATTTTGAAAGAACGCCGAACATTTGATGATGGTGATCCACTTCAAAGTGCAAGTCCAAAGGTATTAGTATTTGACTATACACGCTTTAAAATATGTTTCATGTATGGCATCACTATTGATGTTGATAGATTCTTTCAAAAGAAAAGGAAATGTTGAAAAAGAGTCTATAAAATATTTGGCAGAAAATAAAAGGTTGAAAATGTCCAACTTAGATATATAGATGTTATACATGTTATGGTTGTATTCTTTGCTTGTTAAACAATGTCTTGGGTATTGGATACCGAATTTGTTGGTGTGAAGTGTCATACAGAACAACACAATTCATGAACTCTAGTGGCCTAAGTAACTAGAAAGAGAATATGTGATGATGTTCATTGAAAACAAATAAAGTGTTGTCGTGTTTCTCGTTAACATCAAAACTTACCTTCAAGATTTGTTTTAATGATTGTTATTTTGATCAACTATTATGAGAACAAAGGCTGTTCAAATAATTACCGTATTCCATAGAAGATGGATGATTTACAAGTCTAGTTGACAAAATCACATCCATAAAAACTAATGCTAAAAATGTCGCAAGAAAAATAATTGAAAGATCACTTACGAAGTGACATCGCCGTTTAAATTATATTGAAAAAAAATGAAGAAACTCCATGCTGATGGAATTTTGGAGTCTTTTGATTTTGATCAAATGACGCTTGTGAGACTTTTCTGGAGATAATTGAAACTTTGTTCAAAGGCCAAGGAAGAACGAACGACTAACTTATTGGAATTTGTACCTGTTGATGTATGTAGTCCATTATGTGTAATCATGAGCGATGGATTTCAACTTTATATACTTTCTTCGGAAATTTGAGTGAATATATGTGTATATTTACCTAATAAGTAAGAAGTGTGAAATATTTGAAAATGTTAAAAGACTTTCAAGATAAATTGGAAAATCATTGTAACAAGAAAATAAAGAGTTTATGATTGAATCATAAAGGAAGATATTTGAGTTACAAGTTTAGAAAAACACCTAAGATTTGAGAAATCGTTCCATGGATTTGCATTTCCCGAAACACCATAGGAGTATGGAGTGTTCGAGATATATAACAAAACCTTGTTTGATATGGTAATATCAAAGGTATTATTTATAAATCTGCCATTATATTTTAAAGATTAAAGCTTTAGAGACTACCGATTTTACACTGAAAAGAGCACCATCTTAATCCGTTGAAATGACACCATATGAGTTATGGTTTGGGTTAAAACCCTAGTTGTCCTTTCTTAAATTTTGGTATGCTAGGCATAAGTAAAATGTTTACAACCAAAGTCGGATAAGTAGTCTTTGTAGGTTATCCCAAAGAATTTTTTGGGTATTCCTCCATAACACCGAGGACAAAACAGTTTGTCACTTGGAACGTCAAGTTTCTTAAGAAGGATTTTTTCACAAAAGTTAAGTAGGAGGATAATAGAACTTTTATTAGGTTGATGAACCTAAGAAACATGTGCTAAGTAGCGCAACACCGTGAAGTGTCCTGGAGGCGGCCACAACGCTCATGGTTCTCGTGGTTACAAAGGTTGTGATCTTGGAGAATTGAGTTTCTATTGAGCCTTGTAGGTTAGGTGACAATCAAATAGTAAGATTTGAACAACAAGTCATTATTGTTTTGAAATGATGAACCAACTACATGCAAAGAAGCGATGAAGGGCCCTAACTCCATCTAATGACTATAAGTCATAAAGAATCCATGATAGTTTCCATAAACGAGAAATTAAGTTTTTAAACTTGGAAGACCCTTCGGAAAGGCATGAAGCCTATCGGTCATATTTGGATCTATAAAGAAATAGACATGGATGTTTCACATCTATGAAATAGTCGACATGTCGGAAAAGAGTTTACGACAATGTTCAAGGACTTGACTATGACAAGATTTGATCTTTCATAGCAATATTTAGTTTGGACGGATTATTATAGCGACCACTATATATAATTTTGGTATATGGTAGTTGAACAAACAAAACAAAGTTCTTCTAATAGAATGGTTAAATAAGACGTGTACATGACATGGTCCAAAGGGTTTTGTTAATTCAAAGGATGCTTAAAAGGGCATGCAACCTTCAATGGTTGAAGTAAGCACAGCGGAGTTGGAATCTTCACCATGATGAAACTGTTAAAAGTGTTTAATTTCATCGGAGACGATGAAGATGCTTGCATTTGCAAGAAATTAAGTGGGAAGCGCTAAGACATATTTCTAATACATTATGTGAAATACATATTTTTGATTGGAAATGATGTATATTTTTTTGACACGTGTTAAGAATTTCATTAAAATTTGATTTCAATGAAAGACTTAGACAAAACCCAAATATTAGGCATCAATGTCTATATGGATAGATTGAGACGCTAATATGGTTGTGTCGGAAGTACATAGAAGAGATATTGAAAGAGTTCAATATGGAAACGACAGGAAAGATTCTTGTCGCATGGAAACGGATTGAATCAAGATTCAAGTGTATTGACACTTGGTAAGTGAAATAAAGATTTAAGTGTTTTAACGCTTGGTGAGTGAAATCACAAGAATATTTTGACCAATCATATCATGATATGTATACATACAGATATATCCTATGCTCTAAATGCGATGAACATATACCAGAATGACTTATAAGATGATCATTGGACGATATTAAGGATATTCTTATGATCTTTGGACAAACTAAGAATATATTTATGTAAAGGTGACAAACAATTACAAATAGTTTATTGTAAAGTGTTACATTGATACTAGTTTTGTCACAAGATACAAATTAAGTTTATCTCAATTTAAACTATGAGTGACACAATGCAATGGAAAGGAGATACCATCATACATTTGGATGAGTTCCAAAGTTAAGACATTGTGACGGATACTACAAGAAAAGGCTAAGTATATGACTGCTATTGTAGCAGCAAAGGAGGGCATTTGTGTCAAGTAGTTTGTTATCAAACTAGGTGTGGTTCCCAGCGGGCTAACACTACGAAGATATATTGTATGATAATAGTATCGATATGATTTAACTCCAAGGAACTAAAGATCTCACCAAAGGACCAAATTTATACAATGCCATCTCATTAGATAATGAGTGATGCGTAGAGACGCAAATACATGCAAATACATACAGACCTGAAAGTGTCAGATCTGGAGATTATGTTTGCCACTAGAAAACGCGTATATATAACACCAAAAAGCCATAAGTGTTGAATGCGCAAGTTTTTCAAACTACATCATTGACTGTAGTGCAAGTGAGAGACTGAAAGGAATATGCCCGAGAGGCAATAATAAAGTGGTTATTATCTTATTCCTTGTTTATGATAAATGTTTATTTCTCATGCTATAATTATGTTAATTATAAACGTTAATACATGTGTGATTAATAAACAAATAAAGTGTTCCTAGCTATGCCTCTTAGATAAACTAGCTTGTTGATTAACAAAATAATCAAAGTTTCCTGATCATGGATACTAGATGTTCTTAATAACGAGGTCATAATATTGGTGGAATGATGTGATGAACATTCATCTGAAGTATAGTAATATGATCAAAGTCATTATGTTTAAATTACTATAACATCATTATAAAGTAACTTTAGTCCTTAGACCATGAGATCATGTCAATCACTAACACATGAAAAGTAGCTTGATAACATCAAACGTCACACCGTAATAGGGTGACTATAAAGGTGGGTTCAGATACTCTAATAGTGTTATGTAGAGGCTCATGGATCAAGAGTGAGATTTGTCCATACCGATGACAGAGAGATATACTCTGGGCCCTCTCGGTGGTATCACATTGATATAGCTTGCAAGAAGTGATAGGGATCACTAGAATGTTATATCACGGGAACGAGAAAAGAGTACATGTCGCGAGATCAAACTATGTATGGGGATATCGATGATCGAATCTCGGACATGTAAAATATCGTGAGACAAAGGGATTTAGTTACAGCGTTAAAGGCTCACACGATCATAAGAAGTCATCATTGAATGTGTGGGAGTCAGTACGGATCTCCAGGTCCCGCTGCTGATTATTGATCAGGGAGAGGTCTCGATCATGTCTGTATTATTCGCGAACCGTAGAGTGACAAACTTAATGGATACCGATACCGTTTGGAGCAAATAATATGCCAGAGAAAGAATATGAAAGCGCTGGAATTATTTCAATGGACACCGAAATTGTTTCGGGTGAAATTACTGAAATTGGTTCTGCATGTGAAATTGAAATGTTGCAAGGGGTTTATGTGAATGTTTGTTAATTAATGTAATTAACAAAATTCTAAATGGAATAAATAAAAGAGTTTTATTAAATGAGAGATTGCATTAAATTTGGTGGAAATTTAATGGAACGAGTGGAATTTTGAGTGGATGCATGTTTATGTGAGTGGAGGCTTTTTATGTAAGTGGGAGCTCCACCCACATGAATGGGGAAGAGGTGGGGGCATCCACCATGGCCACCATGCCAGGCCACCATGCCATGGCCTTTAGCTGTCTCCCCTCTCCCTATAAAGCCCCCCTTTTCTCCTCTCATCACACATCTCCTCGTGAAGGATCTCTCTCCCCCTCTAGAACTATTCCCCATGGTCTCGGCTTAGCGAGATACATGTTTCCAGTGGATTTTTCTGGAAGAATTTATTGCTTCCGCTGCTTTGCTGGAGCGAGGGCGCGGAGGTTGTCGGGGTACCAGATGTGTGTGTGGTCACAAATGCACCACTGTTTTGCGGTGCTAGACTTGATGGTGCTGGACCTGCTGGACTTTATCATGATCTTGAGATCAGCAAGTGAATGACTACATCATCCACGAGAATTATCTCGTAACACTTTGTTGGTCTTTGAGGGTAAGTTTTCTATGGATGTATATCCACCTGTTACTTGTATCTAGATAGATAGATCTTGGTGCTTAGTTATTCACATCGTAGGAATTTTTTTGTTTTCTATGCTCTGAACCCAACACCGAGAAGAAGAAGAGGAAGAAGAAGAAGAAGAGGAAGAGGAAAATTCATGATCCTACAAGGTGTAGAGATGTATAATTTATCGTATATTCGTAGTAGTTAGGGGTGAACTAATAAACTACCATTCATTTTAGCTATGGTTATGATGATGAACTATCTCAGATGGTGAGTACTACCTTTGGATGGGCATATGAGGGTAAGGTCACACATGGAGAGCAGAGATGAGTAGAAACATAAGCTGGAGGCAACCAAACACAAACATGCCATTCACATTTGTGTTTTGTGCTTGCAAACAGGTTACCAAACAGGCTGCAGAAAGCGACCCATTCATCTCACCCAGCCTACCAAATGGGCTGCACAACATGGCCCAGAGGCTTCTTTCGGTTGTCCTTGCTGGCCTTGGCACTGCCAAGACGGGCCATAAAATTGGCTCAGCCTACCAAACACGTCCTGAATTGTCGTGTGTGCTCAAGTGGGAAGCATTTTGCGCACACATGTGTGCCATGACTCATAGGGAACCTACAACGACACATCATAGTGTCTTTTTATGACCCCTCACTCAAAACCTGATTTCTTCTCACCATTAGGCCCATTACTCTCTCTTGTACTAATCAAGGTGAAAACCACAATAGTTGAGGTGACCATAGTAGTTGGTGTGGACGGAGGCTACTGAGATCGTGGCCCAATGGTGTTGTTGCATACAAAACTAGGAGAGCCCTTCAGTGTACCCTATGCTTCATACAATGCCTCTCGGTCCCGTATCCCCTCTTTTTTTTTTGCCTGCATAGGGTTTAAGAGGGTAAGATGGCATGGTTGTTGCTAAATGCGAGGGATCCATCTTTAATATGCTTATGTATTTTTGTAATCGGTGAATCTACGTTGATTTAGGGTTTATATTATACTCTTTACCTTACTCTGTAATGAACTTAGCATAACATATAATGTTCAGTATTATGTGTCTTCGTAGGTAGACATGATATGGTTCTAGTAGTGTGGAGATCTACCAGGATGGATTTTTGTGGATATACGTAGGAGGAATTTGATTGGCTAGATGAGCGTGATATATATACATGATGTCTTTCATGGACTGGAGATTTTTTTTGCCAAGAATGCAAATATGTTGGAGGTGAGATGGTGATATACTTCTTATTTAGTGTGAAGCGGACACGAGAGAGATGCCGAGAGTTTAGTTCGTGGACTAAAGTGTTGTGATCATCACAACAAAATTTACTCTTCTGTGTCAAACGTCTTAACTTATAGGTACTCCCTTCGTTTTAAAATATAAAATGTTTTTATATTTTTGAAAAAAAATCTAGACTTATTTTAGTGTGTTGATTCATTCTAAACCTGAGTGAACCTATATACTAAAATAAATCTAAATACATTTACTTCAAAAAGCTGAAACATTTAATATTTTAAAACAGAGGGAGTAGATGCTAATGTTAGTTCTCGATGGAAAGGTGCTCAAATGTTTGAAAAAATGAACCCATGCATGCCCGTGATTGTTTTATTCTATAAAGCAATTTATTGCTTATTAAAAATATAGTAAATAAACATATATGTGATAGTCTGATAGTAGAGAAGAAAAAGACTCTAATACATGGGTGACTCAGAAACTCTTGCACCAAGTGCATGCCCCTTGGAAGCGGAGTTGGAGGCCTGTTGGGAGGGCATTGCTATGGCCTTGGAATGGTCCAATTTACCATGCACGGTGGAAATGGATAGCTCAATTGCTATAAAGATGATCCAAGCTGACGACCTTGATCGTTCAATGCATTCAACCATAGTCTAGAAAATTAAGCAACCGTTGGCTTCTACAGATGGCATGACCATCGTTACTATAGGCAGGGAGCAGAATAATGTTAGCCATGTACTAGCAAACATGGGTCGACTGAATAAAGGTACTCAGACCTGGCCAAGATCTGGCCCGATAACATCCCGACACTATGTCGGGATGAATGTAACCTGGCTCCTTGAGTAATATATATTCCAATTCGAGAAAAAAAAGTGCATGTGAATCTACATCGCCATTTAGCTGTTTTTGTCCTCCGGCCCTGTTCGTACTGATGATGACAGTACGTTGGTCCGTCCGATGGGGACCCGCATGTCAGTGAAACCAACCGCCATAGTTATCGTTATATCAACCGTTGAACAACCTGTCCCGGCATCAGGCCGGATGTCCCGCGGGTCCCGCGCGAAAACCATCACATTCACACTCCCCTCTCTCACTGACAACCGGGTCCACACGCCAGCAACGCGCGCGCCGCTGACAAAGCTTTGTCCGGGCCGCACACAGCGACGCGGGTTCAACTCGGGCACGCCCCCAGAACAGGAACGAGACAAAAATAAAAAAATAAAAACGCCGTCGAGTTCTTCTCCGGCGACGGCGTCGGACCCGCGGCGAAACCCTAGCGCTTCGAGCCTCTGAGAGATCCCACAGGGCACCGGAGCCTCTGCCTCCACCTCCTGAGCCGCGCGCCCCCCGGCCCCCCGCGGCGGGCAGAGATGCGGAAGGCGATGGGGAGCGTGGACGATCTGATCGAGGAGGCCAAGGTGCGGACCGTGTGCTGGGCTCTCTGCATCTTCGCCATCTCCTACTTCATGACGCGTAAGCACGCCCAATTTTTCCTCCCCCATTCGTTTACCCCTGATGATTTCTACTGCGCGGCTATTGACGGATCACGGATGCCACCCCGATGCGGGATTAGATTGCTCGGGTTGGAATTGGACCGTCATGTAGTTTCATGGATACGCAGTGACGATTGTTGCTGCACGAGGATGTATTTTCCGGAGAGATTTTGGCCGGTCGCTGCTGTTCGATGCAGGCGTTGGGATGGTGGTTCATGGGGGAATTTTTCTGGATAATGAGTCAGAAAGTTGACTCAGTTTCGCTAGTCGGGTAACTAGAGCTTGCAATAGGCATCTGATGGCGAGGAGTTCTCACCGCTGTTGCGTGCGGACTTTTCAGCTGTTAGTTTCTGCTTGCCTTTGATTCGGTTACTGCTTTTAGTGGTAGAGAGTTGAGCTCATTAGCAAGGAAACTTGCCTGGTTAAATATATTAAAAAAAACTTATATCTGTCATACCGTATTTTTGTAAGACGTTTTTCGTGATCAAAATTATGCTTGTTTTCACTAATGATGGGTGCAAGCGAGCATATGTTTTCTGTTCTGTCTCATCACGTAATATGATTCCTTCATTACTAGTCACTTGATTTAAGTCATACTAGACAAACTTCTTATTTTACAATGTTTGTTAGGTTTACATGTCATCTCTAGATTAGTAGACGAGGCCAAGGGAGTCCACCTACAACAATATGTTCGTGTTGAATGGAATGAGATAGGCTTTTAGTATTTAATATTGATACTCCGATACACTGCTTGTGAATTATCTGCAACATCCAATCCAGTTGTTGGTGGAAAAGTATCTTTAAATGAATGATCAAATTTAGTTTGAGAGGTGAAAGAGAAAGAAGGCCAATCTTCAGTTCATGTATATTCTCAAGCTAAGCATAGAAATATCCCCCTATTTTTTTTTGCTTCACTATGTGCTTAACCAATTTGTTGGCAATCAAGAGGTCTCCAATATTTATTTCTGATGTTCCCTAATTAAAGTTACTTATGGTTTGTAGTGTGTTCCCGCATTGGCGTGCAGCTATTGATTTCTACATCATCTGTAGCTTTTATCTTTGTACGGTCTTTCTAACACCCATCATTATCTTTCTTTGAAATAGATACAAGTAAATCAATGTGGACAAATGTTCCTATGTCCATTCTTATACTTGCATTTTTGCGTTACATCTCCTTCAAAGTGGAGTTTCGTTGGAGAAGTCAGCCTGTACCTAAGCAGACATATTTGTCTCAAGCGTCAAAACGGCAGTTGTCTGCTAATGATCATCGGCTCTCAAATGTGCCACCAGTTTCAAGATGGAGAAGGAAAGTTGGTTCACCTTCTGTTGAGGCTGCTTTTGAAAGTTTCATTGATAATATTCTGCGGGACTTTGTCATGGACTTGTGGTATTCTTCTATTACTCCTGATAGAGAGGCCCCAGAACTGATACGTGGCTTAATACTCCATGCTCTTGGTGAGGTATCAGGCAGGGCGAAGGAGATGAATCTAGTTGACTTGCTAACAAGGTGAGTGAAGAATTGATCTACTATCTGGGGTCTACTTGTTTGGCAAATAATTATCTCCGTTGAAATTGGAATTTTTTTCTCCTTGATTTACTTCTTTTGTTCTTTGTTCTTTGTTCTTTGTTCTTGTTCTCTGTTCTTTTTCTTTTTCTTGTTCTTTTTTACTTGCTTTTTTTTTCACTAGTTCTTGTTTGACTTGCACTTTTTACTGCTTTCCGCTTGACTTGCACTTTTCTCTAGTTTCCGTTTGGGTTTCATATCTAGCCTACCCCAACTTGATTGGGACTAAAGGCTTGGTTGTTGTTGTTGTTGTTGTTGCAGGGATATGGCTGATTTGGTTGGAAAACATGTGGATATATTCCGAAAGAATCAGTCTCAAATTGGTGTTGATGTCATGGTAACATTGTCTTCTGAGGAAAGAGATGAGAGAATGAAGCAGCACCTAATAGTTTCACAGGAACTTCACCCTGCATTGCTATCTTCAGAACATGAATACAAGGTGAGGGCTAACACTCTTAGCTTCGTTGTAACCCATTTATCCATCAATTAATTTTTAAAGTGGGTTATAGGTTCTTCAAGAACTAGTTGGGGGCATCATGGCCCTAGTCTTGAGACCACAAGATGCACAGAGTCCATTGGTTCGCTGCTTCTCCAGGGAACTACTGACTTGCCTTGTCTTGCAGCCAGTGATGAACTTTGCAAGTCCTATGTAAGCTCTCAGTTTTCCACTTTGTTTTATTTTGAGCTCTATTACATGCCTTCTGTTTTCAGTTTCCCCTTCTGGGTACTTGTGTTCATCTGTTCATGACATGTCCAGAAGAAAATCAATGCATTTTGTTTCTCAAGCTCTTCCTGGTTATTTTTCACCACTGTCTTAATATATTCACAAAGTACTGCATGTAATCAGTACATACATGTAATAAACCGTTGCTTCAAAATTGTGGAAAGTTAGGATCGGTTGGTTAACTATATGTATACTTAACTTTTTGTGGCTGTGCTAAACCTATTACTAATTTATTTTCTTTCTTTTCCTAGCTATGTGAATGAGCTAATTGTCTTATTTCTGAACAACAAAGACACAAACATTGGAGGCAGCATGAACAAGACTAATACTGTAGTCGCGGTAACAAATGATCATATATCTTATAAAGGAGGTCCCCAGGGTCGTCAAATGGAATCACAAAAGTTGTCTGCAGAATCAAGTGGCCTACCAGCAAGTAGTTCTGGGATGACTCCCCTTGAGGGTGACAAGTCAAAAGTGTCAGTGGATGATAATGGGAGGACCGTCCAGCCTCGCCAGGCAGATTGGGCACTGGTTTTGGATGCAGCTACGGAAAGGCGGTCTCAGGTTCTTGCTCCGGAGAATCTTGAGAACATGTGGGCTATTGGGAGAAATTACCAAAAGAAAATGGTGAAGGCGGAGCATCCAACAAAAGGAAAAGGTGCAGGAGGCGTAGATAACATTCGAAATGCAGTAGTGGCCGGAAAAGAGTTATCCCCTAACTTCAATGAGAGAGTTACACCGGTTGATGACAAATACATGATCAATTTGATGCAAGGTTCAAATAGGAATGCTCAGTCCACTTTTGTCTCAGGCAGTCACCCACTTGTTTCGCAAAATACAGATGAAGTGAAATCAAAAGAGCAGAGTCAAGTTTATTACAGCAGCAAGGAAAAACACTCTGAAGCTGTCAAGAGCACAAAAGCTCAGCTAAAGCGGTCTAATAGTAGTCCTGATATGGAGAAAAGACATTTGGCCAAAAGTAATCAAACCGTGATTTCCGGTGAGAACTTAAATGCAAGGAAAAATCAAGAGGACAAAGGTTCAGGTCCTATACACGCTCAGAAGATAAGGTGTCGGGTAAGTTTTGCTGACCCTATCACTGCCACTCTTTTCAATATCATTTTTTCTTCAAAAATAGAGAATTATATGATTGTTGGTGCTACTGAATAAATGGATTTAAACCATGCAATATATTTTGTAAATAGTACTATCAATGACCAAATTATTTCAGTATGGGAGGCTGTTATAATAGTAGGCACTAGGCATAATCTGTTCTGAGATAGTTTCATATATTGATGAAAATCACATGCTAATCACTAATTTTGTGTTCTGCATGTCGCTGGTAATTTGTTCACGATATTATTATTGAGTTTTTATGGTGTGAGCCTGTGAGGTTGGTGTTTTACTTGTCACGCAATTATATTCCGTGTGTTCTAATTATCGATTACCATATACGTTGCTGTTTCCATCCTTACCTAAGTAACCGTCATGATGTCAGTTGCTTTCTTTTCTACTACCTCAGTTCCTTATAATTGGGAACAGAGGGAGTATGTAGTATTAAATGGATATCTCATGTGAGTTTATTTGGTTATGTTACTTCTACCATTTGGTGTCCAATGAGAATCAACACATATACAATTTACTGTTTGGTTTACTAGTTCTATAAGATAATTACTTTGCATGCTGCTTCAAATAGTATGTTCTGTTTTTACATGATTACACCATTCCTAGCAATTGTATCCTAACTTCCTGCTGTTGATGCAATTTCTAGCTATCTATGTAAAGTTATATCCTCTTGATAGCCGTATTTTACTCAAGTTGTGGTTTTGTATTTTGTTTGCAGGTAGTGGGTGCATATTTCGAGAAACTGGGTTCAAAATCTTTTGCAGTTTATTCTATTGCTGCGACTGGTGCAGATAACAAGGCCTGGTTTGTGAAAAGAAGGCATGTTACTGGCATATTCTTAGATTTCTAACAACTTTGAAATAACAGACTGCCTCTAATTGTAATATATATGGTGCTGGCTTTCAACTTTTATTTGTAGATACCGAAACTTTGAGCGTCTTCATAGACAACTGAAGGAAATACCTAATTACTCATTGCACTTGCCTCCAAAGAGCTTCCTTTCGTCTAGTATTGATGATTACCTTGTGCATCAGCGATGTATTCTACTGGACAAATATCTTCAAGTATGCTTTTGTCCTCTAGCATTCATCCCACTTTTCACTTCAAATTTATTTACAATATCATCTCTGTTCAATAGGATCTCTTGTCGATAGCTAATATTGCAGAGCAGCACGAAGTTATGGATTTTCTTAGTGAATCCTCAAAGGTGTGTATCAAGCCAACGAAATTTATGCCTTCTCCTTGACAGGAGAAAAAATGAACATATAATTTTGTTACTTCCTGTGGTTCTTTGCACTTCATTTCCTTTTCCATTTTGTAGAATTACTCAGCTGGAAAGTCCACGTCTGTTATGAAAACCTTGGCTGGTTTGAATCTCTTCTCAACCTTTTTTTTGCGCAATTATGAGCTTCTCACTCAAAATATTTATTTATTTATTTTTGTATCAGCAGTCAACGTTGATGATGCCATGGATGACATTGTTCGACATGTTAAAGGAGTTTCAGATGGTCTAAAACGCGTGGTTAGCACATCATCCCCGAATGCACCTTATTCACCATTTGCAGATAATAGGATGTCTTTGTCTTGGAACCAGGAAGAGGTAGACAACCAGAATCTGCAGAATAGACACTTGGGAAGTTCACATAGCCTTTCTGATATTGATAGTAACTGTGAAGATCACCCCTCATCTGTAAATAGTTCATGTCACTCAGACAATGAATTGAACAATGGAGGGCACGGTTTAAATGATATTAAGCACATTGAAGCAGGCACTAGTTGTGATGCACAAGTAAACCAACGAATAGAAAAACCTGCAAGGGGAAATTCGGATACTACAAACATATCATCTGTAAAACCATTTGATGATCCGTCAGGAATTCCTCCCGAGGTACGCTTTTCTAACACACAGCTATATTTGATTAAAATAGCAGGAACTTCTATTGTAAAGGTTTTTCCATTAGGCCCTAAAACCTCTCTTTTATTTGGCAGTGGATGCCAACAAATGTGAGCGAGCCTTTACTGAATCTGGTAGACAAGGTGTTCCAACTAAAGCGACGTGGTTGGATAAGGTATGATATTTATTTTTCATATTCTTGTCTGATGTTTCTATATAATTTGACTGCTAGTTTTCCACTGTTGTTACGTAGCAACGAGAAAAGTGAAGGCAATATTCTAGAAACCCTGAGGATTGCGATAGAGCTGTTTGGCCGATTGCTAGATATAATTGATAGTTCTCACTTCACATATTTTAGTAGTAATTGGATGATGACCATTAGCATGTTTATTCAGGGTTTAAACATCAAGAGATACATTTCTCAGTTTTGGCATGATATCCCTATGAAAGCCAGATATATTTTCACCATCCATGATTGAATTCCGAATACTTCTACAATCTAACTGTTTCTTTCTATTGCTGAATATGATGTTTGACTTGATACTTGTTATCTGCAGAAAACAAGTTCTTTGGATATCAAAACAAATCTTGCAGTTAGTCATGGAAGATGCGATCGATGATTGGATTATAAGACAGATCAATTGGCTTCGAAGAGATGAGGTCATTATACAAGGAATCCGTTGGATTCAAGATGTAAGGAGGCACTGTATACTTTTTCTCTAAACTGAAGTGTTCTAATATCCTTTCAGCTGCTAGATTAATGTTTGCTACATTATCTGCAGCAAACCATGCAAAAAGCTGTTCCAACTAGACAAAGTTTCACATGGATTAGTAATGCAAATAGTGCAGTACATTTTTCTTTTCTTTTTAGCCACGAGCTCTATGAGAAGAGGGGGGATTTGTTACCAAATCACATTTTTGGTAAACACTAGCATGCCGTAAATATCACTACCTTTTACTCCCTCTGTTCCACAATATAAGCCTTTTTAGAAAGCTAAAACAGCTTGCTAAAAAGGCTTACATTGTGGAACGGAGGTAGTATATGCTAGGGTCCATTAGTAAATATCACTACTCAACTTCTGTCATATGGGATATGGCCCATAAAGTGTGTCCCAATATAGGTGCATGCCAGAAGAAATAAAAGCTAGCTTTAGATGATTGTAACTTGGATAACAACTCCACTCCTACATTTGTCATGTCATTAACAGATTTACTATTCTACAGACCCTCTGGCCTAATGGTGTATTCTTCACCAAGTTGGATGGACTTCCAGGAAATGCAGGTGCAAGTCAATCTGACAAGCACCAATCAGGGAGTGCCGATGAGGCTACTGGCAACAGAAAGAGCAGTAGCTCTTTTGAGCTTCAGCTGGAGGCAGCTAGAAATGCCAGTGAAGTTAAGAAACTTCTTTTAGGTGAGTCTGTTGACATGTTTTGTTCATTGCTTTTGTAGTTTCCCTATTTTTGAATATCTACGCAACAAACATAGGTTGGTGTGTGCAAATTTAGATACGTGATATGAGCAACAAATACGCAAAATTCTGGTCCGTACATGTAGTCCAACCAACTTAATTCTTGATGCCATTTCCAGGTGGAACTTCATCTACGTTAGTCAGCATAATTGGGTACAAGCAGTACCAACGCAGTGCAAGGGACATCTACTACTTCCTGCAAGTAAGTACAAATCCAAAACCTAGCATCCAAACAACGCCATGGTGCGACGTCATTCTGATCTCCATGATTCTCATGCTGTGCTGCAGTCCACCGTGTGTGTGAAGCAGCTCACTTATGCGATGATAGAACAAGTGCTTGTGTCAATCTTCCCAGAGCTTCAAAAGCTCATAGAAGACATCCATGAGAAGGGTCGCAAGGAACAAGTCTCTTTCACTTACCAACTTTGACCAAGTTAGAGATGTGGATACACCATAAACAGGCTTTAAATTCTAAGCCTGCACCATTTCCTCTGCGGTGGAGCATGCTTCCTGGGCCTCGATTTTGCCCGAATCGATTTTGGCAATGCAACGTTGGATCCAGAGAGCGGTGGTGTCTTCTTTTCCACTTAAATATGTACAGCTGTATATCAGAAGGTATGTATATTAGGTTATCCTGATGCAAATCTAGAACAAGAAGTTTCAGCGAGTTCTACTACCAGTAGCAGTGTGTACCACACCATTCTTTAATTCTTTTTTCCCTATATATGCTGTAAGTTAATCTCTTAGACCGAGGCTTGTAAATTATGAGGTGATTACGATTGTATAGCTGTACCATTTTTGCCCCCTGTGTTGTTGTACTGGTGAAATCAAATCATTCCGTGGAGACTTCACTGGTCTTATGGACCACCCTTGTCAAACGCCTTGTAAATGAAAATTTTCTGCCCCGTTACCATTGCTCCAGGAACAGAGAATTTACTGAGTTCTGAACGTTTGTGTGGTTGAGTTCAGTTGGAAATTGATGTGAGGAGTCAGGTACTCTGGTGATTGACAAAGCAAACTGTTGTTGTTTCGAGTACCAGTCGTTATTGATATATACTCCCTCCGTTTGGAAATATAGATACATCTCCTTCACAAACCTAAAACATCTTATATTTCTAAACAGAGGGAGTAAATCTATATGGCCAAACAGGTGGAAGCTTTTGAATGTTTTATCCAATAGTCACACTTGAACAACGCCTCCCAGTAAAATGATGTTATGAACCATCCAATATCAAATTATCACGAAAACTGAACAAGAACCCTAAAGGCTGAAGAAGTAGGTACTACTAGTGAACAATCCCATGCTCTGTAAAAATCTCGGCTTCTCCTGAAGTACCAAATGCCAGCAAAATTCACTACTGTACTTAGAGATCACAACTTTTTTTTTCATTCATCCTCATGAATTCAGCTAACACGATCATACCAGAAGTCCAGAATACATTAGCTAGCGATAAAAGAAAAGGTTGTAACAACACAACGTCGGTGAACTACTTCGAGCCTGACAGATAGTAATAGGTATTAGCCCAGGAGTTATGTTAGGTAACCAAGGACGTCTGAAAATGTTCTGCCGTTGTTCGCGACACATGAATTTTAGTGGCATGTACCTGTTCCATCACTCCTGGAACAGAGAGTTCACTGTGTATGTTCCGAACGGGTCACGTATGTTTTGTGCAGCCGAGTGATGAGTTTCAGCTGGAAATCGAACTGATGTGATTAGTCAGGTTCTCAGGTGACTGACAAAGCAAAACTCCTGTGTCTCGAGATGCCAGTCGTCGTTATTGATAGAAAGCCCTACGCTTGGACACATCACCGAAGCTTTTGAGTTTTTTTTTAGATTGCTTTTGAGTTGTTTTATCTGACGGACATGGACATGTACCGATTGTTCTCTTGTGCCTCTCTAAGTTCCTTAACCTTTCCATCCTGGGTTAACTAACCCGACTCCGTGTAGCTGACTTAATGTTTCAGTCGATTTGCACGTAAAGTTTAGCTCAGTTTGCGGATAGTGTTGGTTAATCTTACTGTCGAAAAGAAACTTTGAAGGCGAAGGAAATCGAAGGAATTTGACACGGACAATGGTGTCAGGTCAGGGTGTAGAAAGGTGCACTGCGTTGAGCCAAAAAGGTGAGTCGACTCGACTCGACTCATGCCGGTGCTCTCGATCTGGTGGTTGCCCCGTCGCTCTCGTCTCTGCAGGAGGCCGTTGTGAGGTTAGGAATACTAAATCATGCTAGTAGTGTTTTCGTTTCGTCTAGATAGATATCCACCGATCAGGAACTAGTGTCATTTCGGCGATCCGATTCATGCCTCCATCATCAATTCCCATTATATCTAAAAATTTAACAGTGCCTTGTGGGCCCACAAACAATCGGCCGGCCTTTCTAGGCTAGCCTACACCAGACTATCAGATATCCCATTATAAACTTAAAGAAAAAGATGTCCTAATACTACTTAGTACAGATCTTTCCAAAAAGAAAAGAAATGAAAAAGAGACAAGACACGAGTCATTGTCCAAGTCTTTTCGGCCACATGACACGACAACACTCGACTTCTCTTTTATTACAGGGGCAAGTAGCAGCAACTTAATTGCTAGGTGTCCTAGCTAATTATTCTCCGTTGCCTTGCCACGCAAAGGAAAAATATCTAATACATAAAGCAGCAAGCAGCTGCATGACGCACCAGATGGCGTCATTGATCTTCGACACTGGTGTTTGCACGTCAATTCCTCCCAGCAGTTCCAACTCCATCTGACTTCGCCGGCAATAGAATCTCCGGCCATATTGGCAAATCTGCTGGATGCGCACGCGCTCCTGCGGACAAACCCTGTCACAAAAACGGCTCGCAGGTCATATTCATGACGGTTTCCACAGCCGTCCCGAATGGAACTGTTTCCACCGCGTAGAAGATGGCTTCGACCACACCCACAACATGCTTGCCGGAGCGTGGAGCTTCGGCAACTGAAGATGTACTCTCTCTGTTTAAGATTATACAGGTCCTATGCATATACCTAAGTCGTTAATTTGACTAATAAAATATAACTTATATAGCACAAAAATTATACCATTAGAAAATATAGCATCTAAAGTTTCTAATGATATAATTTTTGTTTTATTCTATTTATATTTTATTGGTTAAATTAGTAACCTAGTTAACCAAATGTGACCTATAATCCCATATGGAGGGAGTATTTGGTAGCCTGCAGTATGTCTAGCTTGGCTTGCGCGCGATGAAAATGGGCCGCTTGGATACCCATATGAGAGATTGGGTTGCGCCAGTGTGAATTGTAAAGCAGCCCGCATTTATACCCATGGACAACACAAATCGAGCATTCAGGGAGCAACACTCGTCATGCGCCCACCTGATGCAAAAGTGGAGCTCCCCGCATTCGCGCGAACGACGATGGCGCAAGCGGGAACTTTTCCTCTCCAACAAAAAGGGGCGGGAGATATTTGCTCACCTCCCGCTGAAACACTTCCTCCCGCTCACCGCCGAAACCAAAACCACCGTTCTCCCAATCGAGCTATCTTTCCTGGTCGGTTAGCTACATGTGGATCCCTCATCTCCGGTCATCGGCGGTGGCAGTGACGACGATCTCGTGAAGACTACTGCATCCGCTTCGTCAAGCCGTCTCTCCAGTCGACATGCCGAGCTGGCATGACGTCGAGAGCTCGAACCAATCGTATCTATTAAGCTCAATTCTCCCCAATCCATCCTTAGGGTCAGGGTTAGCTAGAAATTTGGGAATTTCCGATTAGGCCTCGAATGAGCTTGATTTGGTCTATTAGAACCTCACAGACATGGACTATGCTCCTGACTACATCGAAGATCCCACATCCTGCGGTGTAGCAGTAGATTGTCCTGAGGTGTGTCACGTCCACAAGCTTCAAGCTGTCAAGTGTGTTACATTTGAAGCAAGCAACACTGGTCATAGATTCTATCCGCGTCAAGTGCAAAATGTAAGTTCTTAGCTTGTGATCTACCCTTTACTAGCTCATCCACTATATTTGAGCCTGTCATTTTACTTTCTAGAAAGTCGCAAATTGTGGATTTATGGCTTGGGTCGACAAGGAATGGCCAGAACCAGCGAAAAATACATTAGGCCGACTCTAGGGCATGTATTATGACAAAAGCAGTGCAAGAATTGACGAGAGGATCGAGAATGAGAAGTTAGTGAAGGAGCTGGTTGATGAGAATAACAAGATTGAGAAGAAATATTCAAGTATGTTAGTTGATGTCAACAAATTCATGGATGGGACTAAGAAAAATGTGCTAGAGGATAGCTTGTCTAGGATTAGGGGCACCACTAATAGGGCTAAGAAGGAATCGGTGGAGAAGAACAAACAAACAGAAGCATTGAAGAATGAAGTGGATATTCTAAAGAAGGTGCAGAAAACCCAAGAAGAGATGATGAAAGCCAAGTAGAAAACATGGGATGAGTAAATGCAGATTTTGAAGGAGGAAAAGAAGAAGCTTGAGTAAATCATCTTTGATATGCTCATAGCTAGCGAGGCTAACAAGGATAACCTGAAGAAGATCAAGAAAATCTGTGATGGATGACTTCTACTTGCATTGATGTTGTAACTATGTCCTAAAAACTTCTAATGACCGAATCTTGTCACGAGGGTGTAGTAGTAACCCATCATGTGATGGTGAACTGGTTGTGATATGATGAACCGATCCCCTTTTAGCAACGATCATGCATGAACATGTTAGTGTAATATGTTTCTTGTTATGACTAGTGCACACTGGTGTCCTTCCTATTCTTCTGATGTGGTGTTCGTGTTGTTTTGCTTTCATTCTTCTTGATGTTCTGATTGTGTTTTTCTTGTTGTTCTGATTGTGTTCTTTCGTTGTTCTAGTTGTGTTGTTCATGATGTTATGCTTGTGTTATTGAGGTTCTGGCTTTGTTGTTCCTATTCTTATGCACATGTTCTTCGTGTTGTTATGCTTGTGTTCTTCCTGTTTTGTATATGATGCTACTTTCTTCATGGTAAGCTCATCACAAGGTAGAAGAAGGTGATTGTAGCATACCTTGATACGTCGTAAACGTATCTATAATTTTTGATGTTCCATGCTTATTTAGTATCAACTTCGCTATGCTTTATCTACACTTTGAGGTATTTTTATACATTTTCTGGGACTAACCTACTAACAAGATGCTGCAGTGCCAGTTGCCTGTTTTCTGCTGTTTTTGGTTTCAGAAAAGCTAGTAAGGAAATATTCTCGGAATTTGATGGGACAAAAGCCAAAGTCAATATTTTACCGGAACGAACACAAAGACCGAAGGGCAACCAAAGGAGTGCCATGAGGCCGCCACACCCTAGGATGGCGCGGCCCCCCTAGGGCGCGCCGCCACCCGGTGTGGGCACCTTGGGTGCCCCCTGCCTCGCCTCTTCTCCTATAAAAGCCCCCCGATGCAGAAACCCTAAGCACCCGATCAGATCTCCATGAAACAGTTCGTAGCCGCCGCTACCATCATCCCTAGATCGGGAGGGATCTGAATCTCTTCCCGGCACCCTGCCGGAGGGGAGAGATCATCCAGGAGGCCTTCTTCATTACCATGCCAGCCTTCGGTATGATGCGTGAGTAGTTCACCCTTAGATTATGGGTCCATACAGTAGCTAGATGGTTGTTTCTCCTCCTTTGTGCTATCATGTTTAGATCTTGTGAGCTCCGCTCATGATCAAGATCATCTATTTGTAATCATACATGTTGTGTTTGTGGGGATCCGATGAATATTGAGATTGCTATGTCAGATTGATTATTGATTCTATCATGTCTTATTGAATATTGATTCTATCATGTCTTTGTTGTTTGTGATCTTGCATGCTCTCCGTTGCTAGTAGCTATCTTGGCCAAGTAGATGCTAGTGACTCCAAGAGGGAGTATTTATGCTTGATAGTAGGTTCATGCCTCTAGTAATCTGGGGAAGTGACAGGAATATCTAAGGTTGTAGATGTGTTATTGCTACTAGGGAGAAAAAACAATCTTTTATTCATCGAACAATTGTATTGTTTATTTTACACACATTGCTTAATGTAGTTATCCGTTGCTTGCAACTTAATACTGGAGGGGGTTCAGATGATAACCTGAAGGTGGATTACTAGTCATAGATGCAGTTGGATGGCGGTCTATGTATATTGTTGTAATGCTCAATCAAATCTTATAGGAATCATGATGTCTAGTATTTGCATTGATATGCCTTGATCAGTCTATCAATTTCCCCATTGTAATTTGATCACCCAACATGTTATTTATCTTAAGGAGAACACCTCTAGTGAACTGTGGACCCCGGTCCAATATTTACCATTATTACATCATCTACTGTTACCGTTTACTTTCTACAAGCAACTATTACCTTCCACACTATACGTTTAATCCTTTTTTTCAGCAAACCAGTGAGATTGATACCATCACTGTAAGTTGGGGCAAAGTCTTGAGTTTGTGTTGTGGAGGATTCCAAGTTGCTAGCAACACCTTAGAGTTGTTTTTTTGCTCCTACTGGTTCGATAACCTTGGTTTCATAACTGAGAGAAAACTTGCCGCTGTGCTCATCACACCTTCCTCTTGGGGTCTCCCAACGAAGCTCTACAAATGAGCCATGTCAAGATATTTTCTGGCGCTGTTGCCAGGAAGTTAAGGACAACTTCACAAGGGTAGTCTTTCACAGCCATTCTATTTACTTTTTGTTTTGTTTTGCTTAGTTACTTTTGCTTTGCTTTGCTTGCTTCTTTTTACCAAAAATTACAAAAAAATAGTTTCGTTTGGTTTGCCTTTTCTTATCAAAAACACAAAAAAATTTAGTTCTTCCTATAGTTGTCACCTTGCTCTAGCTCACCATGTTGATCCCTATGTTCACCCCAAAAGACCTTTCAATAGGTAGTGGCTCTATAATTGGGAAAGAAAATATTTAAGAATTCTTTAATCATATTAGCAAACATGAGGATATTGAGGATAGATCCTTAGCAGAAATTGCTCCTAATTATGAAATTGCTACAACTTATTTAGTTCACATGTTGGAGGCTGGGTTTTTAACCTTAACCCCATGATGAAAATAATGTTTCTTAAACTAAAAGAAATTGAGGATGCTTAAAAGAGAGATTTTATTTTGGAAACTTTGCTAAAGGAGTTCAATGATGTTGCTAAAGAAGCTAAAAAGGTCTTTGATCGCTTTAATATGCTAGGCTCATGTGTAGATGTTATGGGTACATTATAAAGGTTGGATAAAATCAAACCCAATGGATAGGAAATTAAAATACCCATACCTTTTAAAATTGTAGGAATGCATGAGGCTTTAGAAAAGAATTTTGATTGGATTGTTCCTAAAAATCCGTTTGATGAAAGTAGTATACCCAAGAGTATTGATAGAGGATACTCTAGAACACATTTGGATGAGATACCTTTCCTGGTTGAAGAAATTTCGAGTATTGATCTTAATGCTTCTTCATTTCAAAATACTTGATTCTTGCTTCTTGTGCCTAACTTAAAGGCGTTAAATAAAAGTACTTCTTTGGAGATAACCCAATAATTTTATTGAGTCTTGGAAGTTATTACTTTTTTAATAATCTCTCCTTATCCTTTTTGTTTGATTTTTGTGCCAATAATAACCCTAATAAGAGGGAAGTAAGATTTGGGGAAGTTGCTGTCCTGAAACAGATTTTTTATGCTTCACTGTAAAAATTCTTGAAAAATCTCTGTATGTCCGATTGAGCTGTAATTTTCTGAGTAAATGCCCCAGGTTGTTAGATAACTTTCGTTAGTTCAACACTTTTCGATTTGAGCAACATAAGGTCTTCGTAAAAATCGGTTTTTACCTGCTGGTCTGTTTTGACAGATTTCTGCCATTATTTGCATTTGCCTCTTTATCGATTTCTTTTTGAGTTCTCTTTGGTAAATTGAGATTTTTGAAAGAATTGCTACAGTATCTTGTGTTTTTAATGAAAGTTTTGTTGTGTTGAAACAAAACCCCAAGGTTTATTATCTCGAATGCACTAATGTTGCTAATGAAGATTATGTGAAGTTTTGTATGAAGGAAATTTTTAAGTGTAGGGGAAGAATGATATGATGAGATGAAGAATGGACAAAAGCTCAAGCTTGGGGATGCCACCCCGTGTCACTCCAAGAAATATTCAAGAGGTACAAGCGTCAAAGCTTAGGGATTCCCAAGGCACCCCCTTCTTCATCAATAAAAATCTCAGGTCTCTTTCTAGACACTTCGTTTTTATTGCTTCATTCACTGTTGTGTTGTTCTTGGAGCGTCTTAGTTTTAGTTTTTGGTTTTCGTTTTCTTAGTTTGCTTGAATGAAGTAGTTGTACCCCCGCTTTCGCTGTGATGTTTCAAATAAGTTGATTAGTGTTGGAAAAGAGTAGACAATTTCATGCTTATAGTGGTACAAAAGGGAGGTTGTTTTGACTATGATTTAGACTTTATCTTGTCATGATAGATGTTGTTTTGACCTTATGCTTAGTGATTATTGCTGTAGCATGACTTGTTCCAAACAATTGAGATTGCTCAGTGTGCCTTGAAAGAATCATGCGTTGTTTTAGCATACAAAAGCATAATATTGTGGTATTCTCCTTCGATGCTTTGTTTGGGTTAACTTGGCACATGCTCACACCATGTTATGACTATGAACCAGTCACCTTAGCCTCTATGATCATTTAGTTTTTGACTTGTGGTACCACTTTATGCTTTGATTGATAGTGTTTTGTTGCTCTGCATGATTATGGCCATTATTGTTCTCTTAGTTGGTCGCTCCTAGTCTTTTGCTAGCCTCCACTTATATTGAGTAAGCTCTACTCATGCATCCAACTCCCAAGAAACCAAGTTATTCCAAAGTGTCCACTATAAATTCTTATGCATGGTGTGTTACACCATTCCAAGTATATTCTTGTTTTATCTATCTTCCAAATTAAACTTGTTATGTGAAAATTAGTGATTAAAGATCTCACAAACTTGATGGCACACTTTATTTTTATTTCCCCTAATAAACTTGAACCATTGTGTCATCTATGTTGTATATTCTTGCACTTATAAGTTGGGAATTAGCAGAATCGTGCTGTCACGGGGAGCGCTTTCAACACCTGTAAATATTTACCCAAATGATATCATGCTCTTTTGTTTATGGATGTCGGCGGTGTGAAATAAAAGAGGAGCTTGTAAGTTCATGGAGTTATGTATATGTGTTAGAGAAATGTCTAGGCCGCTAGCCTCGCCATGCCTAATCATGGTGGAAACTTGCAGCATCACCATAGTGAGCAATCCATGAAGCATCCTCAAAAAAATATAGAAAAAAGAGAGAAAAAAAGAAAAAAATATGCACCATTCTCATGGTAAATAAAAGGATTGCTGAGATGATCACTGTCTATTGCCTTGTCATTTTGATATGGGATAGCTCTTGTGTAATGGGGCAAGGGGTACCCCATTGGCGGTTCTCTATGATACACATATACTTACAATGACAAGAATTTACCGATAACTAAAGTTGAGTAGCATGAGGAATGGCCCTCATACTCAAGGGACATGAGATTGCCAACTTATGATTTGTCAAGCATATACTCCATACTTTGTTCACTTTAACCATAATCACTTCAAGATGCTTACGACAGGGGCAATGAGAGCTGAAAGTTAACAAGTACCATAATTTTTGGAAGCTCTTTATGAAACTTGAAATCCCTGCTTCCCTTTGAAGGGCCTTTCTTCCCACTTTTATATTGAGTCTCCACCTTCTATCTTTATGCACCAATTAAGAGATCATAGTTGTCATTCTTAGTTTTATGTGCATTGTCCCAAACCTTATTGATTGATTCATAATGTTGATATTGCTTGTTCTTGAACTATTTGTATCTAGTCACCCTTATGAACTTTGAAGGTGTCTATGCATTTATGTTTTGCTACTCCATGAGGGACAAGCTGAATACCACTATGATATGTTTTCTATTTGTGAAACAAACAAACGTCTTTCAATGCATTGTTATTCATGATATTTGTTTGTATCCTTTCATGTTGCAACATAGTTGCTATGTCTTATTGTTAGAACTTCATATTTCATGCTCATGTTTAGAGTACTTTGATCCCAACTTTCAATGCTTGCAAATGGTTTGATCAAGATTGTGATGGTGCATGTCACCTCAAAAATTATTCTTTTTATCACTTACCTACTCGAGGACGAGCAGGAGTTAAGCTTGGGGATGCTTGATACGTGCATGTCACCTCAAAAATTATTATTTTTATCACTTACCTACTCGAGGAAGAGCAGGAGTTAAGCTTGGGGATGCTTGATACGTCGTAAACGTATCTATAATTTTTGATGTTCCATGCTTGTTTAGTATCAACTTTGCTATGCATTGTCTACACTTTGAGGTATTTTTATACATTTTTTGGGACTAACCTATTAACAAGATGCCGCAGGGCCAGTTGCCTGTTTTCTGTTGTTTTTTATTTCAAAAAATCTTGTAAGGAAATATTCTCGGAATTTGATGGAACAAAAGCCAAAGTCAATATTTTACCGGAAAGAACACAGAGACCGAAGGGCAACCAAAGGAGGGCCACAAGGCCGCCACACCCTAGGGTGGCGCGGGCACCCCCTAGGGCGCGCCGCCACCTAGTGTGGGCGCCTCGGGTGCCCCTGCCTCGCCTCTTCGCCTATAATAGCCCCCCGATGTAGAAACCCTAAGCATCTGATCAGATCTCCACGAAATAGTCCGTAGCCGCCGTCACCATCATCCCTAGATCGGGGGGATCTGAAGCTCTTACCGGCACCCTGCCGGAGGGGAGAGATCATCCCAGAGGCCTTCTTCATCACCATGCCAGCCTCCAGTATGATGCATGAGTAGTCCACCCTTGGACTATGGGTCCATACAATAGCTAGATGGTTGTTTATCCTCCTTTGTGCTATCATGTTTAGATCTTGTGAGCTCCGTTCCTGATCAAGATCATCTATTTGTAATCATACATGTTGTGTTTGCAGGGATCCGATGTATATTGATATTGCTATGTCAGATTGATTATTGATTTTATCATGTCTTATTGATTATTGATTCTATCATGTGTGTGTTGTTTGTGATCTTGCATGCTCTCCGTTGCTAGTAGCTATCTTGGCCAAGTAGATGCTAGTGACTCCAAGAGGGAGTATTTATGCTCGATAGTTGGTTCATGCCTCTAGTAATCTAGGAAAGTGACAGGAATCTCTAAGGTTGTAGATGTGTTGTGTAACACCCTCAGAATTGACCCTATGCAAGTTTTAGCGAAACCCGCCAAACCCGCATAGAAACGATTCAAAGGTGCCCACCAGGCACTTTCGTGCGGGTGAAAAACGAAGTAATAACATTACACAACAGTCCTCGATGGGACCCACAGAATAGATATATATACAACACGACTCCATGAGTCAAGAGTACAGATATACAGAACAAAGATCCAAATCACCTTGAAAACGATAGAGCGTCCAGCTACGGACAAGATGCAAATGGGGCTAAGAGCCCTGAAGAATAACCAATGGCGTCCATAACCCTGCCCAGGCCAAGCCGGAAGGGTAACCCTGCTAACGACGTCGATCTCAAAACCTGCTTAAACAAAAGGGGTGCCGACAGAGGGCAAAGGAAAAAGAGAGCGGTCAGTACTGAGGCCAGTACACGGCGAGACTAGAATTCGGCGGTCCTCGCCTACATAGGTATGGTGGACTGAAGCGGCAGCGGCAGCATGCACTAAACAACCTATAGAGACCCGATGTCACTGACGGCTATCAGAGAGGGGTAAGAAAGACCTATCCGGAACCAGCCTGATACCAACACCAAACAATCCCATCCTGGTATTCCCCCTCGAGACCAAACGAGGAAGTCAACCGAGGAACTCACACAGTTGGTAGTTTTATTTATTCAGTTATCGTTGCAGCAATTACTAGTCAGGTTTAGATAATCATCCTGATAAAATAAGCAGTGGGCACTTTTAGTTGACCATTCCGTGATAGTTGCAACACTTACTAGTCAGATACAATTAGCATGAGATAACCCCAAAACCCAGCAGTTGTTGGTACTTTTACTTAGCCATTCCGTTGCAGTGAAGCTGATTACTAGTCATATCGGATACAAGTCAATTTATAACAATAAACTTTAGTTATAGTTGTCTATGATCAAGCACTGTGCTCCAAGTCGTCCATAACCGCGGACACGGCTTCTCGAAAAGATTTAACCCTGCAGGGGTGCACCAAAGTATCCACAAGCACTTCGACCCTTTTTGCCAGATCAGTTAACATACACCCATCGGTATGTCGGCGGGGCCTAAGTCATGACGTTCCCAGACCCAAAGCAAGCACGGGGGGCCACCCCACTAAGTCTACCCGCAACGAAGTCGGCCGGTCTCCGAGACGGACTCAGGGTTTGCGTCAGTGGCTGTAAACGACAGCGAATCCCAAAACTGGGACTGTCGATACCGCGAAAACACTCCGCTTCCTAAACAGTACAGCGTGCTCCTCACACAATCGTAAATAAAGCAGTAAAGCATGGCATAAGTACAGGATGGTAAAATAAAACCTCAAACTAGTTTGTGGCCCCCAGTACAATACTTTGAAATCAGGTAATAATCAATGGGGGGCCCATATCTCCCCACCTGTGGTTAGCGCGCTCGATCTCGGAACAGGTGTCAAGAACTCGGGGTCCTACGGGACACAAGTGGGCGGTCGGAAACCAACATTATCTATCACCCACCGATGCCTCTGCTTACTTACTTCAATTTTAGTTGTTATACAGTAATTAAAGTGAACGAAAAGTAAAGCCATGATCATCTCCAACATCAACATGCGGCAATTACTCCAACACTGTGGTTCTTGGCGACACGCAACAGCACTAGAGCAAGCGACTACGACGCGCAAGTCCAACTATCTACCAACAACAGGTAATAGGATGTGTCCAAGGCAATATGAGGCTGCAAGGGATATCACAGGCACGAAAACTAGAGCAACGCAACACGGATAGCAATAGATCAACAGGAGGGAATAAATACTATAAAAGTAAGATAGGTAGAAAGGGGGAGATGCTCGCCTGAAAACATTGTCGAAGGTTCATCCGAAGATCGGGTCGATACTCGCATCAACTCATCGGCCTAGTCCGCGAAGAAGCAAAACACTAGAAGAAACACCGAATACACTATTTATTACTACGGCAGAAGATCGAGCATGATGCATGTATGATGTATGACATGGCAAAGGTGCGATGCAATTAGATCATATTAAGCGGAACCGGGGTCCCGAAAATTATTAAGTTCATGTTGTTTAGCTACCCCGCAATCTTAAATGTTGTATTAACAAGACAAAATTATATCATCGGTTCGCTACACAAATTTAAATGGGACCAATATTAGACTGGAAAGCCCGCATATGGCCCCATATTTAATTATATGGTGAATCGGCATGAGGCCCCCAAACCACATGACAATATGCATGCATGATCAATTTAATATGCAACGAGTTTATATTTCATTTTATAAAATAGGGCTCGGGAAGGGAATCACACATTAGGGTTCGACGATCTTGGTTCCGGGGGTTCGGTCTCAGGGTTCGACGGGGAACGGCTCGACGAGATCGGTCTCGGACAACGGAAGTAGATCTTGTCGCATCCGGGAAGAAGGACCTGGTTTGGTGTCGGGGCGCATCGGATCCGCCTTGGTCGGTGTCGTTCTTGTCGTTGCGAAGGTCTTGTCGGGTCCGCGTATCGGGTCGGTCTTGGCGTTCGGGAAGAAGAACTTGTCGTTCTCGCGGCGATCTTGGCGTCCTTCAGGTTCAGGTTTTGGCGTCCGAGGGAAGTGCTTGGCGTTCCGAGGGATCGGTTTCGGGGTCTCGGACAACGGCCTTCGGCCTCTGTGAAGAAGAGCTTGGAGTGTCAGGGTTCGGACTTCGCCTCCGGGAACGGGGTCTTCAACGTCTCGGCCCACAGGTTCGCGATGGCATCATCGCCGTGTCAAAGGCATCGGGGTTTCCGTGACGAAGATCTTGGGGGTGGACATCGCCGTCTTCGGGTGTCGTGTCGAAGATCTTGTCGCCCGTGATGGACACATGCCGGATCCCTCTTTGATTGACGGCGACGCACTTGGATCAGGCATTGGTGGTCTTGGCTTCCGCTTGAGCACCAGCGGGCACACACTCGCGGAACGGGTTCAACAGCAGCATGACAAGGTGCACCGTTTAGCTGGCCGGGTTGGAGAAGGGCCGATGGGCAGCGCTACAAGGCACAGCAAGCCCGGGCGCGGGCGAGGTGGTGCTCGGGCCGTACTGCAGCGGAACAGCGATGCCGAGGCGAGGAAGGGGGGCCGGTCGGAGGAAGCTTGACGGAGGAGGGGCGGCGGCCGGCCGGAGGAGAGGAGGTCCAGGGGCGGCTCGAGCGGGGCAGGCTCAGGAGCACGCCGGCGGGAGGCGCCTGCGGCGGCGGAGCCAGGGAGGGAGCGGCGGCGCTCCGAGGAGGAGGGAGACGGGGCGGGGCGAGCGCGGGTCCGGGGACGGAGGGGGAACGGAGGAGGTCGGCGGCGCGGCAAGCTTGGGAGGAGGACGGCCGACGAGAGAGGCGGCGGCGTGGGTCCGGCCGGAGGCGGGCGGGAGAGGAGGCCGCGGGCTCGGGTGGCAGCGGCCGGTGCCGGAGAGGGAGAGGGGCGAGCGCGTCGGCGGCGCACGGGAGGACGAGGTGGGGGAGAAGGGCGTCGGGGCTGCTCGCGTGGGGAGGGAGAGAGAGGAAGTGGTGGGGCCAGGAGGGTGGGCCAGGGAGGAGAGAGGGAGGTGGGGGGCAGGGCAGACGGTGGGGCCGGGGGTGGGTCCCGCGGGACAGGGGGGTGTGTGGCCGTGCGGGTCTGCAGGTGGGACCCAGGGGCGGTGGGGTCAGGATGTAAGGGAGAGGGGGGTAGAAGGGGCGGTGTGAGAGAGGGAGAGGGGCTGGTGGATTGATGAGGTGGCGGTGGCTGTGATGAGGTGGAGGGAAGGTGAGGTGGAGGGAGGGGATTGGTGGGTAGACTAGGATTGGGTGGGAATAGGATTTAGAGTTTGGGTGGACCGATTTTATTCTGGGGGTGGTCGACTGGGTCGAATCGGCCCGTTCGACTGCCCCCCCAAAAATAATTAAATATTTTATTTATTTCAAACAGGGCTTTTGCAACCCGATAGCAGACAAAACAAAATAATCCGGAGACCCGGGTTTTGTGTTTGAACAAAGACGGGGCGTTTAGAAAACAAGAACAGGTGTTTCGAAAATAGTTTTATGCGAACAAATGCAAGATGACATGACGATGCTCAAATGCAATGCGGCATGATGACATGAGCATGCGGTCATGATGATGCAATGCACAAAACAACGCGATTTTCTAGTAGTGGTTTTTGCGGGATGCCACAATTCGACACCACTATCAATGGATCTCGCCCTCGAGATCCGCCTCATGGTACCGGGAAGAAGGGTGGCGATCTGAATCTTCTCGCATCGTGTAGATCCTCACGACACCACTAACAAGAGGTCGTTGTCCGTGATCGTCGAGAGAACACTCCGGAAAACAAAGGCGAAGGTAGAGGTATCAACAAATAAAGCCACCTCTAACTCCGATGGAAAGAGGGAACCGATGCATTCTCATCCACTTCAATGTACAAAAGCGAATAGAAGGGGTAGTCGGCATGGGGGCCAATCCATCACGCACCCAAACTATTACTCTGCGCAATCAGTAGAGAAGCGTGCAACCATTCTCGGAATCAGACTGAAGATCTCAACAATCGAGGTTCAGAAACAAAGGAGTGATGCAGACTCTGCATCGGATCTAGCGTAGATGATGTCGTCGTGTCGGAAAACACCGGAAGGCACAAACAAGGAACAAAGAATGGTACCACAGTAGACGGATTCCTCAGGCAGCATGAACACCGGATGGTAGAACACCGTTATCAAAGGAGGAAGCGAAACCCTGAAGGTACGATGGAACCCAACCACGAGATATCCTGGACTCGAAGAGAGAGAAGAGAGCGGATTCAAAACACGCAGAGGTGAGAGGAGAGCAGCAGAGGGGTAAGGAGTAAAATCAGACCTAATCAGAACTATCCAACCGGTTTTGCAAAAATAGTTTTGGACACTCTACTTCGGCCGTTAGCTAGGTTATCCTACAGGCTGGACTTGTGGGGTATCGCAACTGCTGTGCTCTGATACCACTCTGTAACACCCTCAGAATCGACCCTATGCAAGTTTTAGCGAAACCCGCCAAACCCGCATAGAAACGATTCAAAGGTGCCCACCAGGCACTTTCGTGCGGGTGGAAAACGAAGTAATAACATTACACAACAGTCCTTGATGGGACCCACAGAACAGATATATATACAACACGACTCCATGAGTCAAGAATACAGATATACAGAACAAAGATCCAAATCACCTTGAAAACGATAGAGCGTCCAGCTACGGACAAGATGCAAATGGGGCTAAGAGCCCTGAAGAATAACCAATGGCGTCCATAACCCTGCCCAGGCCAAGCCGGAAGGGTAACCCTGCTAACGACGTCGATCTCAAAACCTGCTTAAACAAAAGGGGTGCCGACAGAGGGCAAAGGAAAAAGAGAGCGGTCAGTACTGAGGCCAGTACACGGCGAGACTAGAATTCGGCGGTCCTCGCCTACATAGGTATGGTGGACTGAAGCGACAGCGGCAGCATGCACTAAACAACCTATAGAGACCCGATGTCACTGACGGCTATCAGAGAGGGGTAAGAAAGACCTATCCGGAACCAGCCTGATACCAACACCAAACAATCCCATCCTGGTATTCCCCCTCGAGACCAAACGAGGAAGTCAACCGAGGAACTCACACAGTTGGTAGTTTTATTTATTCAGTTATCGTTGCAGCAATTACTAGTCAGGTTTAGATAATCATCCTGATAAAATAAGCAGTGGGCACTTTTAGTTGACCATTCCGTGATAGTTGCAACACTTACTAGTCAGATACAATTAGCATGAGATAACCCCAAAACCCAGCAGTTGTTGGTACTTTTACTTAGCCATTCCGTTGTAGTGAAGCTGATTACTAGTCATATCGGATACAAGTCAATTTATAACAATAAACTTTAGTTATAGTTGTCTATGATCAAGCACTGTGCTCCAAGTCGTCCATAACCGCGGACACGGCTTCTCGAAAAGATTTAACCCTGCAGGGGTGCACCAAAGTATCCACAAGCACTTCGACCCTTTTTGCCAGATCAGTTAACATACACCCATCGGTATGTCGGCGGGGCCTAAGTCATGACGTTCCCAGACCCAAAGCAAGCACGGGGGGCCACCCCACTAAGTCTACCCGCAACGAAGTCGGCCGGTCTCCGAGACGGACTCAGGGTTTGCGTCAGTGGCTGTAAACGACAACGAATCCCAAAACTGGGACTGTCGATACCGCGAAAACACTCCGCTTCCTAAACAGTACAGCGTGCTCCTCACACAATCGTAAATAAAGCAGTAAAGCATGGCATAAGTACAGGATGGTAAAATAAAACCTCAAACTAGTTTGTGGCCCCCAGTACAATACTTTGAAATCAGGTAATAATCAATGGGGGGCCCATATCTCCCCACCTGTGGTTAGCGCGCTCGATCTCGGAACAGGTGTCAAGAACTCGGGGTCCTACGGGACACAAGTGGGCGGTCGGAAACCAACATTATCTATCACCCACCGATGCCTCTGCTTACTTACTTCAATTTTAGTTGTTATACAGTAATTAAAGTGAACGAAAAGTAAAGCCATGATCATCTCCAACATCAACATGCGGCAATTACTCCAACACTGTGGTTCTTGGCGACACGCAACATCACTAGAGCAAGCGACTACGACGCGCAAGTCCAACTATCTACCAACAACAGGTAATAGGATGTGTCCAAGGCAATATGAGGCTGCAAGGGATATCACAGGCACGAAAACTAGAGCAACGCAACACGGATAGCAATAGATCAACAGGAGGGAATAAATACTATAAAAGTAAGATAGGTAGAAAGGGGGAGATGCTCGCCTGAAAACATTGTCGAAGGTTCATCCGAAGATCGGGTCGATACTCGCATCAACTCATCGGCCTAGTCCGCGAAGAAGCAAAACACTAGAAGAAACACTGAATACACTATTTATTACTACGGCAGAAGATCGAGCATGATGCATGTATGATGTATGACATGGCAAAGGTGCGATGCAATTAGATCATATTAAGCGGAACCGGGGTCCCGACAATTATTAAGTTCATGTTGTTTAGCTACCCCGCAATTTTAAATGTTGTATTAACAAGACAAAATTATATCATCGGTTCGCTACACAAATTTAAATGGGACCAATATTAGACTGGAAAGCCCGCATATGGCCCCATATTTAATTATATGGTGAATCGGCATGAGGCCCCCAAACCACATGACAATATGCATGCATGATCAATTTAATATGCAACGAGTTTATATTTCATTTTATAAAATAGGGCTCGGGAAGGGAATCACACATTAGGGTTCGACGATCTTGGTTCCGGGGGTTCGGGGTTCGGTCTCAGGGTTCGACGGGGAACGGCTCGACGAGATCGGTCTCGGACAACGGAAGTAGATCTTGTCGCATCCGGGAAGAAGGACCTGGTTTGGTGTCGGGGCGCATCGGATCCGCCTTGGTCGGTGTCGTTCTTGTCGTTGCGAAGGTCTTGTCGGGTCCGCGTATCGGGTCGGTCTTGGCGTTCGGGAAGAAGAACTTGTCGTTCTCGCGGCGATCTTGGCGTCCTTCAGGTTCAGGTTTTGGCGTCCGAGGGAAGTGCTTGGCGTTCCGAGGGATCGGTTTCGGGGTCTCGGACAACGGCCTTCGGCCTCTGTGAAGAAGAGCTTGGAGTGTCAGGGTTCGGACTTCGCCTCCGGGAACGGGGTCTTCAACGTCTCGGCCCACAGGTTCGCGATGGAATCATCGCCGTGTCAAAGGCATCGGGGTTTCCGTGACGAAGATCTTGGGGGTGGACATCGCCGTCTTCGGGTGTCGTGTCGAAGATCTTGTCGCCCGTGATGGACACATGCCGGATCCCTCTTTGATTGACGGCGACGCACTTGGATCAGGCATTGGTGGTCTTGGCTTCCGCTTGAGCACCAGCGGGCACACACTCGCGGAACGGGTTCAACAGCAGCATGACAAGGTGCACCGTTTAGCTGGCCGGGTTGGAGAAGGGCCGATGGGCAGCGCTACAAGGCACAGCAAGCCCGGGCGCGGGCGAGGTGGTGCTCGGGCCGTACTGCAGCGGAACAGCAATGCCGAGGCGAGGAAGGGGGGCCGGTCGGAGGAAGCTTGACGGAGGAGGGGCGGCGGCCGGCCGGAGGAGAGGAGGTCCAGGGGCGGCTCGAGCGGGGCAGGCTCAGGAGCACGCCGGCGGGAGGCGCCTGCGGCGGCGGAGCCAGGGAGGGAGCGGCGGCGCTCCGAGGAGGAGGGAGACGGGGCGGGGCGAGCGCGGGTCCGGGGACGGAGGGGGAACGGAGGAGGTCGGCGGCGCGGCAAGCTTGGGAGGAGGACGGCCGACGAGAGAGGCGGCGGCGTGGGTCCGGCCGGAGGCGGGCGGGAGAGGAGGCCGCGGGCTCGGGTGGCGGCGGCCGGTGCCGGAGAGGGAGAGGGGCGAGCGCGTCGGCGGCGCACGGGAGGACGAGGTGGGGGAGAAGGGCGTCGGGGCTGCTCGCGTGGGGAGGGAGAGAGAGGAAGTGGTGGGGCCAGGAGGGTGGGCCAGGGAGGAGAGAGGGAGGTGGGGGGCAGGGCAGACGGTGGGGCCGGGGGTGGGTCCCGCGGGACAGGGGGGTGTGTGGCCGTGCGGGTCTGCAGGTGGGACCCAGGGGCGGTGGGGTCAGGATGTAAGGGAGAGGGGGGTAGAAGGGGCGGTGTGAGAGAGGGAGAGGGGCTGGTGGATTGATGAGGTGGCGGTGGCTGTGATGAGGTGGAGGGAAGGTGAGGTGGAGGGAGGGGATTGGTGGGTAGACTAGGATTGGGTGGGAATAGGATTTAGAGTTTGGGTGGACCGATTTTATTCTGGGGGTGGTCGACTGGGTCGAATCGGCCCGTTCGACTGCCCCCCCAAAAATAATTAAATATTTTATTTATTTCAAACAGGGCTTTTGCAACCCGATAGCAGACAAAACAAAATAATCCGGAGACCCGGGTTTTGTGTTTGAACAAAGACGGGGCGTTTAGAAAACAAGAACAGGTGTTTCGAAAATAGTTTTATGCGAACAAATGCAAGATGACATGACGATGCTCAAATGCAATGCGGCATGATGACATGAGCATGCGGTCATGATGATGCAATGCACAAAAACAACGCGATTTTCTAGTAGTGGTTTTTGCGGGATGCCACATGTTGTTGCTACTAGGGAGAAAACAACAATCTTTTGTTCATGGAACAATTGTATTGTTTACTTTACACATATTGCTTAATGCAGTTATCCATTGCTTGCAACTTAATACTGGAGGGGGTTCGGATGATAACCTGAAGGTGGATTACTAGTCATAGATGCAGTTGGATGGCGGTCTATGTATATTGTTGTAATGCCCAATCAAATCTCATAGGAATCATGATGTCTAGTATTTGCATTGATATGCCTTGCTCAGTCTATCAATTGCCCCGCTGTAATTTGTTCACCCAACATGTTATTTATCTTCAGGAGGACACCTCTAGTGAACTATGGACCCTGGTCCAATATTTACCATTCTTACATAATCTACTGTTATCGTTTACTTTCTACAAGCAACCATTACCTTCCACACTATACATTTAATCCTTTGTTTTCAGCAAACCAGTGAGATTGACAACCTCATTGTAAGTTTGTGCAAAGTCTTGAGTTTGTGTTGTGGAGGATTCCAAGTTGCTAGCAACACCTTGGAGTTATTTCCTTGCTCCTACTGGTTCGATAACCTTGGTTTCATAACTGAGGGAAAACTTGCCGCTGTGCTCATCACCTTCCTCTTGAGGTCTCCCAACGAAGCTCTACAACTGATACACATCATACCTTCAACGGGAAACCAAACAAGAGTAGTTTGCATGAGATGGGACAAAATGATGGGGTTCGTTGCATAGAAAACAAAAAAATCCTACGGATGCAACTGCCAAGATCATATCTAGGTGATACTTGTAACGATTACAGATGGACTCACCCTCGTACACCGTAAGCAGGAAAACATTCCCGCAAAAAAACATGGTTGATGTAGATGTACACGACCGTCCTCAAGGACGTGCAGACGATTAGCGCCACAAACGGGCAGCGCCTCCGCAATCGGTCACATGTGTGGTGCGCCAACGACTCCCGAACCCTCTCTTCCAGCCAGGCAGTGGAAGTAGCGGATCCCCGAGAACTCCAACAATGCTTGGTGGAGGGGAATGTTTGGAGAAGGGCTTCACCGATTACCTTTCTAGTGGCGATGGACAAGGCAAACAAGGGGACAAGATGCCAACCAAAGGGCATGTGAGCGAGGCTATGTGAGAGTGTGTGAGATATGGGGATGAGGCCACCTACTTTTATAGGGGGAGGGGGAAAGCACCTCCCTTGGCCGGCGGACAAGAGGGTGCCCCCTCTCCTCCCTTCATTCATGTGAGTGCTCTCTCCACTCACATAATTCCCTCTCCACCTTTTTCCATTTAATATCCACTCAAAAACCAAAGGTCTTTCCATTAAAGCACTTTAATTCCTTTGGATTAATGCAACTCAATTTAATGAACACTTCATTTAATGAAAACCTCATTTAATGAACACATTAACATTTTGAGCCCTTGCTTTTTTTCGATATCCCGAAACTATTTCGACAGATTTGACAGAACAATTTTCTGCCATGTCCATTGAACTTCCCCTGTGTTTCCTATCCGCTCAAATGTGTTGGATTACCTTAAGTGTGTCGCCCTACGGGTTTGAGAACTATGTAGACATGATCAAGACTTTCTCTGATCAATAATCATTAGCGGGACCTAGAGATCCATAATGACTCCCACTAGTTTCACGAAGATCTCATGATCGTTTGAACCTCTTTCGCTGTAATCAAATTCCTTTTGTCTCACGATATTTTACTTGTCCAAGATTAGATCACTTGGTATCAACCATACCTTGTTTAATCTTGTTCCTGACAAGTACTTTTTTCTCGTTCCTGTGATATGACATTCTAGTGATCAAATCACTTGCTTGCAAGCTATGTCAATGTGATATCACCGAGAGGGCCCTGAGTATATATCTCCATCATCCGGATGGACAAATCCCACTCTTAATCCATGAGCCTCAACTAACACTTTCCAAATACCCGATGACACCTTTATAATCACCCTGTTATGGTGTGACATTTGATGTAATCAAAGTATTCTTCCGGTGAAAGTGATCGACGTGATTTCATGGTCTAAGGACATTGAGTTACTATGAATGTGATACCAATTTAAACTTGATGACATGACCTTATTGCTACATCTACTGTGTGTGACTATTCATCATATCATTCTCCAATGATATGATCCTATTATTAACAACATCCAATGTTATGATCAGGAAACCTTTGCTCATCGGATAATCAACAGGCTAGTATAAAGAGAGGCTTTACTAGGAACCTTAATGTTTATAAATCACACATGTATTAATGTTTCCAATTAACACAATTCTAGCATGATAAATAAACATCTATTAAAAACCTAGAATAGCATAATAACCAATTTATTATTGCCTCTCGGGTATATTCCTTTTAGTCTCCCACTTGCACTAGAGTCAATAATCTACTTTACATAGTCATGAATCTAACACCCATAGAGTTCTGGTGATGATCATGTTTTTCCCTTGGGAGAGCTTTAGTTGATGGATCTGCAACATTCAGATCTGTATCTACATTGCAAATCTCTACATCATCATCCTGAACATGATCACAGATGGAATTAAAGTGGCGCTTTATATGCTTGGAATACTTGTGAGACCTTGGTTCTTTAGCATTGGATATGGCACCATTGTTGTCACAATAGATCACCATAGGGTCCAAAGCACTTGGAACCACACCCAGTTCAGAAATTAACTCCTTCATACAAACTGCTTCCGCCACTGCTTCTGAAGCAGAGATATATTCTGCCTCCATTGTAGATCTTACAATCACTAGTTTCTTGGAGCTCCTCCAAATTACCGTTGCACCATTAATACATATCCGTATTGAGACTTAGAGTCATCCGAATCGGTGTCAAAGCTAGCATCGACGTAACACATTGCGGCGAGCTCTTCTTCAACTCTATATACGAGAAACATGTATTTAGTTCTTCTTAAGTACTTAAAGACATACTTGACTGCCTTCCAGTGTTCAAAACCTAGATCAGATTGGTACCTGCTAGTCAAACTAATAGCATGTGCCACATCTAGTCTTGTACATAGCATAGCATACATAAGAGAACCTATGGTTGATACATAGGGGACACGGTCCATCATTTCTCTATCTGTTGCGGTAGCTGTACTTTGAGTCTTACTCAAAACCATTACTTGCAACATCGGTAAGAAACCCTTCTTACTTTCATCCATTTTGAACTTCTTCAGAATCTTGTCAAGGTATGTACTTTGTGATAATCCTATTAAGCATCTTGATCTATCTCTATAGATCTTGATGCCTAGTATGTATGTAGCTTCACCAAGATCTTTCATCAAAAACTTACTATTTAAGTAATCTTTTACGCTTTCCAAAAGTTCTATGTCATTTCCAATCAATAATATGTCATCCACATATAAGACTAGAAATACAATAGAGCTCCCACTCACTTTCTTGTAAATACAAGCTTCTCCAATGGTTTGGACAAATTCAAAACCTTTGATGAGTTCATAAAATCAAAGATTCCAACTTCGGGATGCTTGCTTTAGTCCATATATGGATCGCTGAAGCATGCATACCTTTTTATCATCCTTAGAATCGACAAAACCTTTTGGTTGTATCATATACAACTCTTCCTCAATGTTTCCATTAAAGAATGTTGTTTTGACATCCATCTGCTAGATTTCATAATCGAAAAATGCAACAATTGCTAACATAATCCTAACAAACTTTACATCGCTACCGGTGAGAAAGTCTCATCGTAGTCAACTCCTTGAATTTTTCGGAACCCCTTCGCGACAAGTCAAGCTTTATAGGCGGTCACATTACCGCCAGGGTTCGTTTTATTTTTGAAAATCCATTTATTTTGAACGGTTTCTCGGTTGTGAGGTAAGTCTAACAAAGTCCAAACTTGGTTATCATACATGGATTCCATCTCGGATTGCATGACTTCCATACATCTGTTGGAATCTAGGCTCATCATCTCTTCATCATACGTCGCAGGGTCATCACTTCCATCTATCATGAAATTGAGGACTGGATTACCGTACAGTTCCGGAGCTGCTGCCTGACCTACGAGGTTTGGTAGTACTCTCTCTTGGAGTTTCATGAGGAGGGGTGGATACCTCATCATCATTTCCTTCTTCCATTGGTGGATTCAACACTGGAACAGATTCTGGCGCTGTGCTACTCGCCACTTCTGGAAGAGAAGGTTCAATAACCTCGTCGAGTTCTAACTTCCTACTACTCACACCTTTCGATAGAAACTATTTTTCTTGAAAGGATCCATTCTTGGCGACAAACACTTTGCCTTCGGATCGGTGATAGAAGGTGTATCCAATTGTTTCTTTTGGGTATCCTACGAAGACGCACATTTCTGCTTTGGGTTCGAGCTTATTATGTTGAAGTTTCTTCACATAAGCATCGCATCACCAAACTTTTATAAATGACAACTTAGGTTTGTTACCAAACCATAATTCATATGATGTCGTTTCAACGGATTTTTATGGTGCCCTATTTAAAGTGAATGTAGCAATCTCTAATGCATGACCCCAAAATGACAATGGCAAATCTGTATGAGACATCATAGATCACACCATATCTAATAAGGTTCGATTACGATGTTCGAATACACCATTACATTGTGGTGTTCTGGTGGGAGTGAGTTGTGAAACAATTCCACATTGTCCCATGTGTGTGCCAAACTCGTAACTAAGATATTCTCCTCCACGATCAGATCGTAAAAACTTGATCTTTCGGTTATGATGATTTTCTACTTCACTGTGAAATTCTTTGAACTTTTCAAATGTTTTAGACTTGCGTTTTATTAAGTAAATAGACCCATATCTACTTAAATCATCCGTGAAGGTTATAAAATAATGATATCCGCCGCATGCCGGCACACTCATTGGACTGCATACATCGGTATGTATTATTTCCAATAAGTCGGTCGCATGCTCCATCGTTCTGGAGAACGTAGTTCTATACATCTTGCCCATAAGGCATGGTTCACATGTTTCAAATGATTCACAATCAAGTGATCCAAGTAGTCCATTAGAATGGAGCTTCTTCATGCGCTTTACACCAATATGACCCAAATAGCAATGCCACAAATATGCAGCAATATCATCATTTAACTTAATTCTTTTGGCATTCACATTATGAATATGTGTACTACTAATATCAAGATTCAAGAAAAATAAACCATTCAACATAGGTGCTTGACCATAAAAGATGTTATTCATATAAAAGGAACAACCATTGTTCTCCGATACAAATGAATAACCGTCTTGCAATAAACATGATCCATATATGATGTTCATGCTTAATGCAGACACATAATAAAAATTATTAAGGTTTATTGTCAATCCCGATGGCAGATGAAGTGGCAGCGCCCCGATGGTGATCACATCAACCTTCGATCCATTGCCTACGCGCATCGTCACTTCATCCTTTGCTAGTGGTCGACTATTCCTTAGTCCCTGTTTCGAGTTACATATATTAGCAACCGAACTAATATCAAATACCCAGGTACTACTTCGACTACTAGTAAGGTACACATCAATAACAAGTATATCATATATACCTTTGTTCACTTTCCCGGCCTTCTTATCTGCCAAGTACTTCGGGCAGTTTCGCCTCCAGTGACCAACCTCCTTGCAGTAAAAGCACTCAATATCGGGCCTAGGGCATGCCTTGGCCTTCTTCTCAGGAGCGGCAACAGTCTTCCCGTCCTTCTTGAAGTTACCCTTGGGCTTGCCCCTCCGGCCTCTTTTCTTGAAACTGGTGGTTTTATTAACCATCACCACTTGATGTTCCTTTTTGATGTCTATCTCGGCAGTCTTAAGCATGCTGCGAGTTTGGTGAGCAACTTATCAACACCATTCATCTTGTAGTTAATTACAAACGCTTTGTAACTCGGTGGCAGTGATTACAAAACCCTATCCATTGTGAGATCAGCTGGAATATCGCATCCCAGTGTCTCAAGATGTTGAGCGTAGCCCGTCATCTTTATGACGTGCTCGTTCACAGATCTGCGCTCCTCCATTTTAGCGCTAAATAACTTATCATAAATCTCATATCTCTCGGCACGGATTTGGTCCCCAAACATAGTTTTGAGTTCCTGCACCATGACATCACCATCGGTAAGTTCAAAGCGTTTTTGGAGTTCGGGCTCCAATGATTGTGAAGGGAATATGACCGAGAGGTAATAATAAAGTGGTTATTATCGTATTCCTTATTTATGATAAATGTTTATTTTGCATGCTATAATTGTATTAATACGGAAATGTTAATACATGTGTGTTTAATAAAGAAAAATAAAGTTCCTAGTTATGCCTCTCTTATAAACTAGCTCGTTGATTAACAAGATGATCAAAGGTTTCCTGATCATGGACATTGTATGTTGTTAATAACAAGGTCACAACATTGTTGGAATGATGTGATGAACATTCATACGAAGTATAGCATTATGATCAAGGTCATTGTGTTTATATTTCTATAACATCATACAAAGTAATCTTAGTCCTTAGACCATGAGATCATGTCAATCACTAACACCAGAAGAGTATCTTGATAACATCAAACGTCACACCGTAACAGGGTGACTATAAAGATGGGTTCAGTGCTATGAAGGTGTTATGTTGAGGCTCGTGGATCAAGAGTGGAATTTGTCCATCCCGATGACAGAGAGATATACTCTGGGTCCTCTCGATGATATCACATTAGTTAGCTTGCAAGCAAGTAATTTGATCACTAGAATGTTATATCACGGGAACGATAAAAGAGTACATGTCGGTAACAAGGTCAAACTAGGTATGGAGATACTGATGATCGAATCTCGGACATGTAATATATCGCGAGACAAAGGGATTGAGTTACATGCGTATAAGGTTCACACGATCACAGAAGTCATCGTTGAATATGTGGGAGTTAGTACGGATCTCCAGGTCCCGCTGCTAATTATTGATCGGAGAGGGGTCTCGATCATGTCTACATTATTCACGAACCGTAGGGCGACACACTTAAGGTATACCAACACCATTTGGAGCAAATGATAGGCCAGAGAAAGAAAAAGGGAAGCGCATGAATTTATTTCACTAGACACCGGAACTATTTCGGTTGAAATTGCTGAAACTGGTTCTGCATGTGAAATTGAAATGTTGTAAGGGGTTTTATGTGAATGTTTGTTAATTAGAGTAATTAACAAAATTCTGAATAAATAAATAAAATAGTTTTATTTAAATGAGAGCTTGCATTAAATTTGGTGGAAATTTAATGCACCTGAGTGGATTTTTGAGTGGAGGCATTTTTATGCGAGTTGAGGCTTTTCATTTTGAGTGAGAAGTCCACCCACATGAATGTGGAATAGGTGGGGGAAGCCACCATGGCTGGGCGCCATGCCCCTTGGGGTGCCCCCTCTCCCTATAAAAGGCCCCCCTCTCTTCCTCTCAAAGCACACCTCCTCGTGAAGGATCTATCTCCCCCTTTAGAATTTCCCCATGGTCTCGGATCAGCGTGATACATGTTCCCAATGTCTTTTTCTGGAAGGATTTGTTGCTTCCACTTCTTCACTGGAGAGGGGGCATGGAGGTTGTCAGGGTACCCGGACATGTGTGCGATCACAGATGCACCACTACTTTGCGGTGCTGGACTTGATGGTGCTTGACCGGCTAGACCAGATGGACTACATCACGATCTTGAGATCGGCAAGCATTAAACTACATCATCCACGAGTACAACCTCGTTAACGCTATTCACTCTTCAAGGGTATGTATTCTATGGATGTATATCCACCCGTTGCTTGTATCTAGTAGATAGATATTGGTACTTAGTTTTCCCATCGTAGGAATTTTTTTGTTTTCTGTGCCACGAACCCTTCAGCTGTATCAGAGCCAGATCTATGCGTAGATGCTTTGCACGGGTAGTACAGATATGTATTTGTGGTTAATAATGATCATGTTATTTCTTCTTAGTTGTACTTCGGATATTGGTAGCATATTGGGATGAAGCGGCCCGGACAAACTTTACATGTCCTCGCACATGAGACATGTTCCACGCTTGACATGAAACTAGTTTTGCATAAGTGTCTAGCGGGTGTCTGTCTCTCCTACTATAGTCAATATCTAATTTGCAACGAGTTGTCAACAATTTGGTTATCCTCGTTGTGGTTCATGTTCGTAGGTAAGAACGGTTCTATCTTCGAAAGCCCTAAGCCACGTAAAACTTGCAATGGATGAATTAGAAGCGTATAGTTTAGATTGTTGTTGGGCTAGTGTCATGATATGGTGATGTTGTAAGTAAAAGTATAAGTCGATACTATTACAACACACATAACGTGTAAGTTCCATAGACATTGGCCTTACACATAGAGGAATGATGACGATCATACCATGATGCACATGATGGAGATCAAGTGCAAGAACCATATCATTTCACTTTTCACATAAGATGTTTTGTTGCATCTTATATTGCTAGTTTGGCGTTTTATTAGCATAATAAGATGATCCCTCATTTAGATATCAAGATAAAAATGTGTTCTTCCTTAAGTATGCACTGACAATGTTTTGTTGCTTCAAGACATCACGTGACGATCGGGTGTTCTTGAATCCACAAGCATATCTCGGGTGTAAGACAGTTTTACACACGCGAATACTAAGGTTCTTACTTGGCGATCCTAGCATGTGCAGACATGGCCTCGAAACATAGACCTAAAGGTTAAATATGAGTCATATGTTTTGATATGATGACCATATGGATGCTCGCCTTTGAAGCTACACCGACTCACGTGATGATCGGACTTGGTATAGTGCATTTGGTTCATGTAATCACCAAAAAGACACGAGGGATGTCGTTTTTGAGTGGGAGTTCATTCCTAATTTGGATTAGTAGAACTCAATTTTGTAGGGTTCGCAGCATAGAAAACAAAAAATTTCCTACGATGGGAACAACTATGTACCAAGATCTATCTACTAGATACAAACAACGGGCGGATGTATATCCGTAGAGAACATACCCTTGAAGACCGACAAATCTTAACGAGTCCAAACTCGTGGTTGATGTAGATGATCTCTTGCCGATCTCAAGATCGAGAGGAAGTCCTAGCGCCGCAAAACAGCAGCGCATCCGTGCTCGCACACACGTTTGAGGCACCGAGCAACCTCCGCCTCCTCGCTCCAGCGATGCAGCGGAAGCACAACTCTTTCTTGCCGAAAAGCCACCGGGAACATGTATCTCGCTAGTCCGAGACCATGGGAAATAAATTCTAGAGGGGGAGAGAGATCCTTCACGAGGAGGTGTGAGTGAGAGAGAGGGAGGGGGGCTCCTTTTATAGGGAGAGGGGGGCACCCAAGGGGACATGCGCCCAGCCATGGGGCTGCCCCCACCTCTTCCACATTCATGTGGGTGGACACTCCACTCACTCAAATGCCTTTCAATTCCCTCCACTCAAAAACCCACTCAAATTCCCATTAAATTTCCACCAAATTTAATGCAAACTCTCATTAAATAAAACTCTTTTATTTTATTCAGAATTTTGTCAATTACTTTAATGACAAACATTCACATATAACCCCTTGCTAGTATTTCATTTCACATGCAGAAACACTTTCTGCAATTTCACCCGAAAACCCGTTTCGGTATCTAGTGAAATAAATTCATGCGCTTGTTATTCTTTTCGGCATGAAACTTCTGCTCCAATTGGATGTCGGTGTCTCTTAAGTGTGTCACCCTACGGTTCGTGAATAATGCGGACATGATCGAGACCCCTCTCAGATCAATAATCAGAAGCGGGATCTGGAGACCCATACTGACTCCCACACATTCAACGATGACTTTCTTGTGATCGTCGGAACCTTTTACGCTAGTATCTTAATCCTTTTGTTTCGCGATATATTACATGTACGAGATTCGATCATCGGTATCTCCATACCTAGTTTGATCTTGTTACTGACATGTACTCTTTTCTCGTTCCCGTGATATAACATTCTAGTGATCAAATCACTTGCTTGCAAGCTAATCAATGTGATATCACCGAGAGGGCCCAGAGCATATTTATCCGTCATCGGGATGAAAAAATTCCAATCTCGATCCATGGGCCTCAACATAACACTTTATTAGCTCTGAATCCATCTTTATAATCACCCTGTTATGGTGTGACGTTTGATGTTATCAAGAAACTCTTCTGGTGTTAGTGATTGACATGATCTCATGGTCTAAGGATTAGGATCACTTCATAAGTTGTTATAGCAATATAAACTCAATGACTTTGATCGTAATGCTATACTTCGGATGAATGTTCATCACATCATTACACTAATGTTGTGATCCCGTTATTAACAACATCCAATGTCTATGATCAGGAAACCTTAATCATCTTGTTAATCAACGAGCTAGTTTATGAGAGAGGCATAACTAGGAACTTCCTTTTTGTTTATTAAACACACATGTATTAACGTTTCCGTATTAATACAATTATAGCATGTAAAATAAACATTTATCATAAATAAGGAATACGATAATAACCACTTTATTATTGCCTCTCGGGCATATTCCCTTCAGTCTCCCACTTGCACTAGAGACAATAATCTAGTTTGAAAACTTTGCGTATTGAACATTTATGGCTTTCCGGTGTTCCATATACGCAATTGCAAGTGGTTAACATAATCTACGGATCTGACGCTTCAGGTCCGTGTGTATTTGCATGTCTTTGCGTCTTCACGCATCACTCATTCTCCAATGAGATGGCATTGTATAAATTTGGTCTTTCGGTGAGACCTTTAGTTCCTTGGGGTTAAATCATGTCGATACTATTGTCATACAATATATATTTAGTGTTAGCCCGTTGCGAACCACACCTTAGTTTGATAACAAACTACTTGACACAAATTCCCTCCTTTGCTGCTACTATAGCAGTCATATACTTAGCCTTTTGTTGTAGTATCCGTCACAATGTCTTAACTTTGGAATTCATCCAAATCCATCATGGAATCTCCTTTCCATTACATTGTGCCACCCATAGTTTAAATTGAGATAAACTTAATTTGTATCTTGTGACAAAACTAGTATCAATGTAACGCTTTACAATGAACTATTTGTAATTGTTTGTCACCTCTACACAAATATATTCTTAGTTCTTCCAAAAAATCATAATAATATCCTCACTATCGTCCAATGATCATTTTATGATTCATTCTGGTATATGCTCATAACACTTAGAACATAGGACATATCTGGATGTGTACATATCATGGTATGATTGATCAAATCATTCTTGTGATTTTACTCATCAAGTGTCAAAGCACTTGAATCTTGTTTCACTTATCAAGTGTCAATACACTTGAATCTTGATTCAATTCCTTTCCATGCGACAAGAACCGTTTCTTGTCGTTTCTATATTGAACTCCTTCAATATCTCATATATGTACGTTTGGCCCAACCATATTAGCGTCACCGTCTATCCACTATAGATATTCATGCTAAATATTCTGGTTTTGCCTAAGTCTTTCATCAAAATGAAATCCTTAACCTTTGTCAATAAAAGATACATCATTTCTAATCAACAAGATGTCCTTCACATAATGTATTAGAAATATGTCTCAGCGCTCCCACTTAATTTCTTGCAAATGCAAGCATCTTCATCCTCTCCTGATGAAAAACTCCTTTTTCATCATGGTGAGATTCCAACTCCGTGATGCTTACTTCAACCATTGAACTTTGCATGCCCTTTTTAGCATCCTTTGAATTAAAAAAAACCTTTGGACCGTGTCATGTACACGTCCTAGGTAACCATTCTATTAGAAGAACTTAGTTTTGTTTATTCATCTACCATATACCAAATTATATGTAGTGGTTGCTACTTTAATCCGTTCAGACTAAATATCGCTATGAAAGATCAAATCTTGTCATAGTCAACTCTTTGAACATTATCATAAAATACTTTACGACATGTCGAATATTTCATAGATGTGAAACATCCATGTCTGTTTCTTTATATATCCAAATACGACCGATAGGTTTTTACACCTTTCCGGAGGGTCTTCCAAGTTCAAAACTTGATTTATCGTGTATGGACTTATCACGGATTTTATGGCTTCAAGCCATTTGACGGAGTCAGGTCCCATCATCGCTTCTTTGTATGTATTCGGTTCATCATTGTCAAACAATAATGATTTACTCTCAAATCTTAGCATTTGATTGTTTAACCGACCTACTTGGTTCAATAGGAACTTAGATCTCCGTGACCACAACCTTTGAGGCACATAAGCTATGAGCATTATGGCAGCCTTCAGAACAATTTCCAGCGCTGCGCAACTCAGCACATATAGCTAAGGTTCGTTAACCTTATCAAAGTTCTATTGTCCTCCCACTTAACTTTTACGAAAAATTCCTTCTTCAAGAAACTTCATATTTCAAGCGACAAACCCTTTTGTCCTCGGTGTTATGGAGGAATAACCAATTATTATTCAAAATAACCTACAAAGACATGCTCATCCGACTTCGGTTGTAAACATCTTACTTATGTTTAGCATACCAAAATTTAAGAAATAACAACTTGGGTTTTACCCCAAACCATAACTCATATGGTGTCATTTCAACAGATCAAGATCGAGCTCTTTTCAGTGTAAAAGCGGTAGTCTCTAAAGCTTTAATCTTTTTAAAACATAATGGCAGTTTTATAAATAACACCTTTGATCCAACCATGTCAAACAAGGTTTCATTACAAATCTCAAACACTCCATACTCCTATGGTGTTTCAGGAAATGTAAATCTAGTTGTTTTGCTAAACTTGCAACTCAAATAAATCCCTTTATGATAAATCATAATTCATTTATTTTTCTTGTTACACTTGTAACTCAAATAAATCCCTTATGATAAAATCATAAACCATTTATTTTCTTGTCACAATGATTTTCACTTCATCTTGAAAGTCTTTGAACATTTTCAAATATTTCACACTTCTTTCTCATTAAGTGAATATTCACTCAAATTTCCGGAGAAAGCATATGAAGTTGAAACCCATCGCTTACGACTCCACATAATGGACTACATACATCGATATGTATAAATTCCAATAATTTAGTCGTTCGTTCTTCTTTGGCCTTTGAACGAAGTTTTAATTATCACGTGGAAAGTCTCACAAGCGTCACTTGATCAAATCAAAGACTCCAAAAATCCATGAATATGGAGATTCTTCATGTTTTCTTTCCAATATAATTTAAACAGCGATGTCACTTCGTAAGTGATCTTTCAATCATTTGTCTTGCGACATTTTAGCATTAGGTTTTATGGATGTGATTTCTCCAACTAGATTTGTAAATCATCCATCTTATATGGAATACGGTAATTATTTGAACAACCTTTGTTCTCATAATACCTGATTCAAATAACAATTATTAAAACAAATCTTGAAGTCAAGCTTTGATGTCAACGAGAAATACAAACAACGGTTTGTTTGTTTTCGATGAACATCATCACATATTCTCTTGCTAGTTACTTAGGCCATTGTGGTTCATGAATTGCGTTGTTCCGTATGAAATTTCATACCAACCAATTCGGTATCCAATACCCAAAAACCACATTGTTTAACAAGCAAATAATACAACCATAACATGTATATCATCCATATACCTAAATTGGATATTTCCAATCTTTTCTTTTCTGCCAAAATATATTTTATAGATTCTCTTTCAGCATTTCCTTTTCCTTTTAAAAGAATCTATCAACATCAAAAGTGGCGCTATATACATGACACATAGTCCAAAGCGTGTATATTCAAATAATAATGCCTTTGGACTTGCACTTTGAAGTAGATCACCATCATCAAAATGATCGGTATTCTTTCAAAATCCATTCTTTAGTAATCTTTTAGTGTAGTAAACACTTTACATACCTCTTCTATTCATCCTTATCATGACGACTTCCATGATCAAGCTATTGTAGCTTATAAAGGCGAATCGTGAGTATAACATTACTTTCCAAAACCCTTTTGGATGATTAGGATGTCTAGCATCTCCAACCTTCGTAAATTCTCATCCAATATGAGAATATATATTATACTCTATCATATTGCAACCAAAACATTGTTTCAGATATCGTTATATCTGTCGCACATGATGGTTTCTGAAACAATTCTTTCAGCTCCTAGATAATCTTGATATTTAAATCAAGAATCATGGAGGCAAATATGATACTTAAGATACTAACACTGGAATTGTTACTCTCGATTTAATACCAACTATTAAATTTCACGGAGTAAATAGAGTTTGCTGAAAGTTTGCAATAGGACTTTAAACTTCAGATTGATACTCAACACAATACGATACCAGTTCGTAAAGTATATATCCAGAATTCTATAGTTCTATTATCTCAATTCCAACTATGCATAAGGTGGTGAACGAATGCCAATGACTACAACAAATTATGCAAATTCACTTTGATTTAATTTATGATAAATTGAGTTCTACTAATCCAAATTAGAAATGAACTCCCACTCAAAAACAACATCCCTCGTGTCTTTTTGGTGATTACATGAACCAAATCCACTACACCAAGTCCGATCATCACGTGAGTCGGTGTAGCTTCAAAGGCGAGCATCCATATGGTCATCATATCAAAACATATGACTCATGCTTAACCTTTCGGTCCGTGTTCCGAGGCCATGTCTGTACGTGCTAGGCTCGCCAAGTAAGAACCTTAGTATTCGCGTGTGTAACTATCTTACACCCGAGATATGCTCATGGATTCAAGTTCACCCGATCATCACGTGATGTCTTGAAGCGACGAAACATTGTCGGTGCATACTTAAGGAAGAACACATTCTTATCTTGATATCTAAATGAGGGATCATCTTATTATGCTAATAAAACGCCAAACAAGCAATATAAGATGCTATCAAACATCACATGTTTATTAGTGGAATGATATGGTTCCCGCATATGATCTCTATCATGTGCATCGTGGTATGATCACTATCATATCTTTATGTGTAAATCCAAGGTCTATGGAGTTTACACGTTATGTATGTTGTAAGAGTATCATCTCATACTTCTACTTACAACATCACCATATCATAACACTAGCCCAGCAATAATCTAAACTAGACGCCTCTAATTTATCCATTGCAAATTTTACGTGGTTTAGGGCTTTCGAAGATAGAACCGTTCTTACCTACGAACATGAACCACAACGAGGATAACCAAATTGTTGACAACTCGTTGCAAATTAGATATTGACTATAGTAGGAGAGACAGACACCCGCTAGCCACTTATGCAAACTAGTTGCATGTCAAGCGTGGAACATGTCTCATGTGCGAGGACATGTAAAGTTTGTTCGGGCCTCTTAATCCCACTATGCCACCAATATCCAAAGTACAACTAAGAAGCAATAAAATGATCATCATCGCCCACATACTCATATGTGTACTACCCGTGCAAAGTATCTACGCATAGATCCGGCTCTGATACCACTGTAGGGTTCGCAGCATAGAAAACAAAAAATTTACTACGATGGGAATAACTATGTACCAAGATCTATCTACTAGATACAAACAACGGGCGGATGTATATCCGTAGAGAACATACCCTTGAAGACCGACAAAGCTTAATGAGTCCAAACTCGTGGTTGATGTAGATGATCTCTTGCCGATCTCAAGATCGAGAGGAAGTCCTAGCGCCGCAAAACAGCAGCGCATCCGTGCTCGCACACACGTTCGAGGCACCGAGCAACCTCTGCCTCCTCGCTCCAACGATGCAGCGGAAGCACAACTCATTCTTGCCGAAAAGCCACCGGGAACATGTATCTCGCTAGTCCGAGACCATGGGGAATAAATTCTAGAGGGGGAGAGAGATCCTTCACGAGGAGGTGTGAGTGAGAGAGAGGGAGGGGGCTCCTTTTATAGGGAGAGGGGGGCACCCAAGGGGCCATGCGCCCAGCCATGGGGCTGCCCCCACCTCTTCCACATTCATGTGGGTGGACACTCCACTCACTCAAATGCCTTTCAATTCCCTCCACTCAAAAACCCACTCAAATTCCCATTAAATTTCCACCAAATTTAATGCAAACTCTCATTAAATAAAACTCTTTTATTTTATTCAGAATTTTGTCAATTACTTTAATGACAAACATTCACATATAACCCCTTGCTAGTATTTCATTTCACATGCAGAAACACTTTCTGCAATTTCACCCGAAAACCCGTTTCGGTATCTAGTGAAATAAATTCCTGCGCTTGTTATTCTTTTCGGCATGAAACTTTTGCTCCAATTGGATGTCGGTGTCTCTTAAGTGTGTCACCCTACGGTTCGTGAATAATGCGGACATGATCGAGACCCCTCTCAGATCAATAATCAGAAGCGGGATCTGGAGACCCATACTGACTCCCACACATTCAACGATGACTTTCTTGTGATCGTCGGAACCTTTTATGCTAGTATCTTAATCCTTTTGTTTCGTGATATATTACATGTCCAAGATTCGATCATCAGTATCTCCATACCTAGTTTGATCTCGTTACTGACATGTACTCTTTTCTCGTTCCCGTGATATAACATTCTAGTGATCAAATCACTTGCTTGCAAGCTAATCAATGTGATATCACCGAGAGGGCCCAGAGCATATCTATCCGTCATGGGGATGAACAAATTCCAATCTCGATCCATGGGCCTCAACATAACACTTTATTAGTTCTGAATCCATCTTTATAATCACCCTGTTACGGTGTGACGTTTGATGTTATCAAGAAACTCTTCCGGTGTTAGTGATTGACATGATCTCATGGTCTAAGGATTAGGATCACTTCGTAAGTTGTTATAGCAATATAAACTCAATGACTTTGATCGTAATGCTATACTTCGGATGAATGTTCATCACATCATTACACTAATGTTGTGATCCCGTTATTAACAACATCCAATGTCTATGATCAGGAAACCTTAATCATCTTGTTAATCAACGAGCTAGTTTATGAGAGAGGAATAACTAGGAACTTCCTTTTTGTTTATTAAACACACATGTATTAACGTTTCCGTATTAATACAATTATAGCATGTAAAATAAACATTTATCATAAATAAGGAATACGATAATAACCACTTTATTATTGCATCTCGGGCATATTCCCTTCAAATTTATCATAAATTAAATCAAAGTGAATTTGCATAATTTGTTGTAGTCATTGGCATTCGTTCACCACCTTATGCTTAGTTGTAATTGAGATAATAGAACTATATAATTCTGGATATTTACTTTACGAACTGGTATCGTATTGTGTTGAGTGTCAATATAAATTTTAAAGTCCTATTGCAAACTTTCAGCAAACTCTGTTTACTCCGTGAAATTTAATAATTGGTATTAAATCGATAGTAACAATTCAAGTGTTAGTATCTTAAGTATCATGTTTGCCTCCGTGATTCTTGATTTTTTTAATATCAAGTTTATCTAGGAGCTGAAATAATTGTTTCAGAAACCATCATGTGTGGCAGATATAACGATTTCTGAAACAATGTTTTGGTTGCAATATGATAGATTATAATATATATTCTCATGTTGGATGAGAATTTGCAAAGGTTGGATATGCTAGACATCCTAATCATCCAAAAGTGTTTTGGAAAGTAATGTTATACTCACTGTTCGCCTTTATAAGCTACATTAGCTTGATCATGAAAGTTGTCATGATAAGGATGAATAGAAGATGTATGTAAAGTGTTTACTACACTAAAAGATTACTAAAAAATGGATTTTGAAAGAACGCCGGTCATTTGATGATGGTGATCTACTTCAAAGTGCAAGTCTAAAGGTATTAGTATTTGAATATACACGCTTTGGACTTTGTGTCATGTATATGGTGCCACTGTTGATGTTGATAGATTATTTTAAAAAGGAAAAAGGAAATGCTGAAAGAGAATCTATAAAATATATTTGGCAGAAAAGAAAAGACTGGAAATATCCAGTTTACGTATATAGATGATATACATGTTATGGTTGTATTCTTTGCTTGTTAAACAATGTGGTTCTTGGGTATTGGATACCGAATTGGTTGGTATGAAATTTCATACAGATAGACACAATTCATGAACTACAATGGCCTAAGTAACTAGCAATAGAATATGTGATGATGATCATCAAAAACAAGCAAGCCGTTGTTTGTATTTATCGTTGACATCAAAGCCTGCCTTCAAGATTTGTTTTAATAATAGTTATTTAAATCAGGTATTATGAGGACAAAGATTGTTCAAATAATTACCGTATTCCATATAAGATGGATGATTTACAAATCTAGTTGGAGAAATCACATCCATAAAACTAATGCTAAAATATCGCAAGACAAATGATTGGAAGATCACTTACAAAGTGACATCGCCGTTTAAATTATATTGGAAATAAAACCTGAAGAAACTCCATTTTTATGGATTTTTAGAGTCTTTTGATTTGATCAAATGACGCTTGTGAGACTTTCCTCGGGATAATTGAAACTTCGTTCAAAGGCCAAAGAAGAACGATCGACTAAATTATTGGAATTTATACATATTGATGTATGTAGTCCATTATGTGTAGTCGTAAGCGATGGATTTCAACTTCATATGCTTTCTCTGGAAATTTGAGTGAATATTCACTTAATGAGAGAGAAGTATGAAATATTTTAAAACGTTCAAAGACTTTCAATATGAAGTGGAAAATCATTGTAACAAGAAAATAAATGATTTATTATTTTATCATAAAGGGATTTATTTGAGTTGCAAGTGTAACAAGAAAATAAATGATTTATGATTTTATCATAAAGGTATTTATTTGAGTTGCAAGTTTAGCAAAACACCTAGATTTACATCTCCCGAAACACCATAGGAATATGGAGTGTTTGAGATTTGTAATGAAACCTTGTTTGACATGGTTGGATCAAAGGTGTTATTTATAAAATTGCCATTATGTTTTAAAAGATTAAAAGCTATAGAGACTACCGCTTTTACACTGAAAAGAGCTCCATCTTGATCTGTTGAAATGACACCATGAAGTTATGGTTTGGGGTAAAACCCAAGTTGTCATTTCTTAAATTTTGGTATGCTAAGCATAAGTAAGATGTTTACAACCAAAGTCGGATGAGCATGTCTTTGTAGGTTATTTCGAATAACCGTTGGGTATTCCTCCATAACACCAAAGACAAAAGCATTTGTCGCTTAGAACGTCAAGTTTCTTGAAAAAGGAATTTTTCGCAAAAGTTAAGTGGGAGGACAATAGAACTTTAATAAGGTTAATGAACCTTGTCTATATGTGCTGAGTTGCGCAACGCTAGAAAACGTTCCGAAGGCATCCACAATGCTCATGGCTCATGTGTCTCAAAGGTTGCGGTCACGGAGGTCTAAGTTCCTATTGAACCAAGTAGGTTGGATAAACAATCAAATGCTGAGATTTGAGAGTAAATCATTGTTGTTTGACAATGATGAACCGACTACATGCAAATAAGCGATGTCGGGCCCTGACTCCATCAAATGGCTTGAAGCCATAAAATCCGTGATAGTTCCATACATGAGAAATCAAGTTTTGAACTTGGAAGACCCTCTGGAAAGGTGTAAAAACCCATCGGTCGTATTTGGATCTATAAAAAATTGACATAGATGTTTCACATCTATGAAATAGTCGATATGTCGTAAAGTATTTTACAACAATGTTCAAGGAGTTGACTATGACAAGATTTGATCTTTTATAGCGATATTTAGTCTGGACGGATTAAAGTAGCAACCACTACATATAATTTGGTATATGGTAGATGAATAAACAAAACAAAGTTCTTCTAATAGAATGGTTGCCTAGGACGTGTGCATGACACGATCCAAAGGGTTTTGTTAATTCAAAGGATGCTAAAAATGGCACGCAAACTTCAATGGTTAAAGTAAGCATCACGGAGTTCGAATCTTCGTCATGATGAAACTGTTAAAGGAGTTTTCATCAGGAGACGATGAAGATGCTTACATTTGCAAGAAAATTAAGTGGGAGCACTGAGACATATTTCTAAAACATTATGTGGAGGACATCTTGTTGATTGGAAATGATGTATCTTTTATTGACAAAGGTTAAGAATTTCATTTCAATGAAATACTTAGGCAAAACCCGAATATTTAACATGAATGTCTACATGGATAGACGGTGACGCTAATATGGTCATGCCAAACGTACATATATGAGATATTAAAGGGGTTCAATATAGAAACGACGAGAAAAGTATCTTGTCTCATGGAAAAGAATTGAATCAAGATTCAAGTGTATCGACACTTGATAAGTGAAACAAGATTCAAGTGCTTTGACACTTGATGAGTGAAATCACAAGAATATTTTGACCAATCATACCATGATATGTACACATCCAGATATGTCCTATGCTCTAAGTGTTATAAGCATATACTAGAATGAATCATAAAATGATCATTGGACGATAGTAAGGATATTCTTATAATATTTTGGAAGAATTAAGAATATATTCCATTTGTATAAGTTACAAATAGTTCATTGTAAAGCGTTACATTGATACTAGTTTTGTCACAAGATAAAAAATAAGTTTATCTCAATTTAAACTATGGGTGGCACAATGATATGGAAAGGAGTTTCCATGACGGATTTGGATGAATTCCAAAGTTAAGACATTGTGATGGATACTACAACATAAGGCTAAGTATATGACTGCTATAGTAGCAGCAAAGGAGGGAATTTGTGTCAAGTAGTTTGTTATCAAACTAAGGTGTGGTGCGCAACGGGCTAACACTAAAGATATATTGTACGACAATAGTATCGACATGTTTTAACCCCAAGGAACTGTCACATCCCAAGATTTTCCAAATCTTGTAATGTGGAAATAAATGAATAAAATAAAACCTTGTTTGATTTTCAGGGCCAGAAGAAACTTTTTGAATTCAATTGGAACTTCAAACCTATTTGGATTAAATAAAATCCTAAAGGGATTTAAAAAGATAAACATTTATTAAAGGAAAATAAAAATATTTAAAAATTACTATTTAGATCTTTTACATAAAAAGTTTTGGTTTCCAAATGAAACAGAAGTTTTATTAATAAAGATTATTTTACAAAGCCAAAATAAAACTTGGCCAAGTCTTTAAAAGAACAAAATATTTCTATTTGAGAAAATTGGTAAAGGATTATTTAAATAAAGTAATAAGGATTTAATATCCAAGTTTTTATTAATAAAGGTTTTACTATTTCCAAATCATCAAAACTTGTTTATTTGTTTTTCAAATAAGTTTTCTAAATATATTATATTCTTAAATAAAACCTACTGATATGGTTTGAAGATGTTTAGTTTTCAAAATGGAGTTTAAAATAAAAATCAAATCCTATTTTGATTTATTAAAACAAGGTCTATTAATTTAATTAATAATGGACCCTAAAATAAAACTAGTTTATTTTAATCTTTTGGAATTTTGGATTATGTTACCAAACAGAACCAAATTCATAGTTGCAAAGTTTGGTGATTGTTTGAATCAATTTGAGTGTTGTTTGATTGTTTGAATTTCAAAAACAGAAAAAGAATTAGAAAAGGAAAAAGGTTCCAGGAAGGAAAAAAATGGATTTGGACCTAGCCCAACACAGCAGCCCAACAAGGCCCAGCGCCAACCCAGCTCCTCTATCCTCCGCGAAACGTTTTCGCACTCCGCTTCTAACCAGAACAGACAATGACTGGTGGACCCAATCCCTCTCCCTTTCCCTCACTGCCAAGTAGACCCCACAACCACGTGGTCATCTTCTTCGCCGCGACCTCCTCCCCCCAAACCTCGCTGTCGTTGCTGCCTTTGAAAGCCGCGATCAATTCGCAGTAACGCCGCGCCTTAACCTCGCCGTGACTGCACGCTATTAATCGCCAGCGTCTCCTCCTCCTTTCCCCTCACACGCCACTCTCTCTCTGCCCCGAGGCTGCCTCAATTTGGCTTGACACTCCCTCTATTCCGACGACGCTTCGGTGACGATTCCGGCGACTCAGCGCCGCCCCTTGTCTCATTGACCACGCACCCAGACTTCCCACTCCTAGACGCATCTCCCGGTACCCTCCGTTCGACCGCGGGCGCCGCAGAGCGTCGACTACGACAAGCCTCCTAGCGCCGCCGCGTCTGTCTTCAACTCCGGCAAGTGCCCAGGTAGATTCCGTCCGCCCCTTCCCCTCTCATTCACGCACACACCTACACCGTGTCCTGCTGCATCTGACCAGACCCTTGTCCTGCCTTAGGGCGATCTGCAGCGTCGCCTCGGCAACAACCAGAGCCGCCAGACGCCGTTGCAAACTCCGGCGAGGAATTGCAGCAGACCCCGAGCGCCCCTTCACCCTAGGAGACCACGTCGAGCTTCCTCAGGCCTTTGCGAACGTGGTGAGCACTTTCCCCTCCTCCCTCACTTCCTATTTCACCAGCGCCGCTGCCGTCTGGCCGCTCCGCCGCTCGCCGTTGTCCTAGCGCCGCCAGCTTTTGGCAAGTCAGTAGGAGCCGTTCGATCTAGATCGGGCGAGCAAGATTAGATCACTTAACCGTGAAGAGGTACGCGTCCTGTGCTGCACGATCTGATTAGATCCTACGGTCTGCAACGCGTGATCCACCCGAACCGGTACCGTCCAATTAGACAGTGCCGCGTGTCACGAGTTCAGTTTAAAAACAGATTTGAAATCAGAATAGAATGTGAATTTCAAACCTTTGTAACTTTTGATCGACACATCCAAAATTTGCAAATTTGATATCATTGGAATCAGTGGAACAAGCCCTAGCCAACCATGCCCTTGGTTTAGCAAATAGTATCCATTAGAGTGTTTGTTTTTGCAGAAACTTTTGTGTGCTTGTTTAGATTAGAAAAATTGTTTAAAAATGTTTTTAGGGTTAAAACCTTTGCAAAATGGTTTGTTGTAAACTCACTGACCCTAGGAACCAACCCATGGATTTGAAAATGAATTTGGTAAAGTTTAGGAATAAAAACTTGATTTAGTCATTTCTAGCCATTTAAAAATAATGGTTTTGTTATGAAAATAACTTTTGAGTAAAAACTTTGGAGAAAATGCTTTGGACCAAACCTACTAACCATAAAAACCAAGTTTTGGGAATCAACAACTTATTTGGTAAACCACTTAAAGTTGTTGCTTGATAAAAATATTTTCTCATCACATAAAATGATGAATAGATTTAAAAATAGTTTTTGGATAAAACCCTTTTGCATATGACTTTGCCATTTCGGTAAATGACCACTTTGGACCTTACAAAGATTAGAAGCCTAGTGGAGACCACCTTTACAAAAATAACCCTCTCTTGCATGCTTACATGCATAACTTAGATCCCATTGTTTTGTGTGTGTGAAATTGTTTGATTGACTTTGGTTTGGAATGCTAGTTGATATTGTGTTTTCTTGATTGATTGTAGTGAAGATAGAAAAGTGTGAGACTAGCAAGATCAAGGAGTGAACCAACATTCCCTACCAAAAGGCAAGTTACACTATCATTCAAAGTCCTACTATTTTCATTATACTTAGTGGATTTTGAAACATGCATAAAAATAATTTTATACTTATGCTATGCTAAATCCTAATAGGATTCCCTATACATTCCTTAGTGAAAACAATGTAGTTGTAACATGCTTAGCCATGCTATATTTTGAAAAGAGATACATGTTGAGATTTTATGAAGTTGAGAAAAGAACTTGTGATTTATATAATAAAATAAGGACTCAATGAACCACCTGGGTGGCCAAGGATACTTTGAGTTTTGGAGAAGGTGGCACCAAAAGGAACCATGTCTATGGCAATCTCTTTGTGTTGTGCTCCAAAGGAAACCACCCAGGAAACTTAGAGATTGAACATGTTTCTCCAATTGTGGCTTTCGTGTGCAACCACATGCTATTATGGCTCTGGCTTAGTCAACTACATTGGGAAGACCCATGCATTGTCTTCAGTTTACTGGACATGGGGATCTAGAATGCTTCATGGGTGCTGAAGACAAGCTAGCAATGGTGTATGGGAGGACCCTTTGGAAAGACTTCGTCACATTCTCAATCTGCCAGTACTCCATCTTGGTGAGTGCTAATCCAGTGGCCACTGGTGGCAAAAGGATGGGATTGTGACATGTGGGTAAAGTGTGCAACTTCTGCAGAAGATAATAAAATCTAAGTACTTAGCCGTGTCCCCGGTACGGACAATACTGAGCAACTAAAGTTTGAAGCTATGGGAGATCTCGATATTCTAATTTCTAAAAAAAAACTTTTAAGGACTTGATGCACTTGGGGTTACCAAGGAGCTCAAGAGACTTTGACAAAACTTGATATACTTGGGGGTACCAAGGAACTCAAGAGATTTTGTTGAAAACATGAACACTTGGGGTTACCAAGGAACTCATGAGATTTTATAAAACTTGATGCACTTGGGGTTACCAAGGAGCTCAAGGGATTTTGACAAGGACTTGAACACTTGAGTTTCTACTAAGGAGTTCAAGGAACTTGGTAAAAGGAGATTTGACAAAGGACCAAAACCATTTTGAAAAGATAGGATAAAATACTGCTTTATGCAAATGAGCCTAAAACTCTACTTAGCCAAATTTGCATGTATTGATAGGATCCACTCATATTATACATAGTAGTGAAGCTTGCCAATACAATTCAAATGTATTGACCCTTGTGGCTGTAACTTGTAATGTTGCAGGTTTGATTGATTTTAGTGAAGATTGATTGATTAGGATTACAAAGTCTACAACCAGCATTTGCCTGTGGCACTTTGAAGATGAAGGACCCCATGACTATAGTTATTCCGCTGCAATGTAATGTAATAGCCAAATGAGCTATGTATGATGTAATAAACTTATGTTATTCCTGGTTATAAAGATATATTATGACCTTTGTTTCTTGATATTACATCTTAACTGTGGATGCTAGCTATTGATCTAGGGACTAGCATTGTAAACACAGGGGACACCACCTTATGTTATTTAAAGGTTGGGCCACTCCCTCTACAGATGGTATCAGAGCATTGTGTTGCTTGTAGGATTTGTAAACCCTAGGATTGGACAAAAAACCTTAGAAAAATAGGAGTTGTACTTGTTCCAAAAACTTATTTACAAAAACACTTGTAAACTCTTTCCTCAACCATTTTGGTTTCAACTCTACATCTCTTCTATTTCAACTTGATGGAAAAACCTACCCGATGGCCAAAGACTACACCATGTGCAAAGGACTTCTTCAACACTTTCAACTCTAATGACTTCAACTTCTTCAACTCTAATGACTTTAACATCTTCAGCATGATCACCAAGGACTTCCAACTTGGATACCACTAAGGATTACAAGTGAAACAAGGAAATCTTGCTCAAGATTTAGAGACTGAGGGAATGCAAAAGTTAGAAGGAGCCCCCATCACTTGAAGTTTAGTGACCAGGGAGTTTTTCCCAAGGAAACCATGATCTCATGTAAGAAGAAGCAACCAAGAATGATGGAAAGATCACAAGTGAACCATATAGATGGACCACCATATTTTAATTAAGTCAAACACACCAACTTATGTGGTGTAACAAAAATATTTTGTTGCCTAAGTGTGTGCTTGAACTTGTTGTTGAGTGAAATGTTTGGTTTGTGATTGCATGCACATTGCTTGTGTGAATTTTGATGTGTGTGATTAGAAATGATTCCTTAGAAAAACCTTTTGCCTATTCTAATCTTCCTTCAATCCAAACAGATGACTACTCCAAGAGACTCCAACATCAAGGTTGATGACACCAACACCAACCAAGAGGACAACATGAAAGAGCTCATAGCAACTCAACACCAGTTGAACCAGGTGACAGCTCAATTCATAGCTAACACTAGTGGAGCAGATCCAGCCCTGCAAGGATTTTTGGAAACTCAAGACCAACTGATGCTTAAGGTGACTGATCAAATGATCAAAATGGAAGAAAACTATCCCAAGAAAGTTTGTGACAACAAGGATGACAGAAATGTTATTCTAGATGGAGCCCCAGCTTGCATTATCTGTGGAGACAAGGATCATACTTCCAGGGAGCATGGAGAACAATGCCCCAACTGTGAAGGGAAACATCCTGTTGGACAATGTCCTACTTCTCAAGCTACTTGCTACCTATGTGAAGGAAACAACCATGTCCCTATCCAATGCCCCATCTACTCCATTGTGGAACAAAGGAAACAAGAAGGATCCAAGTCTACCAAGAAAGGAAAAGGACCACTTATGCCTCCAAACAAGACAACCCAATTAAAAGGACTAAAGAAACCCAAGAAACAAAAGCAGGACATGAGCCTTGTGCAATGTCGTAAATGTAAGGAAATGGGACACTACTCTAGTGGATGCCTAGAGAACAAGAAGAATAAAGAGATTGGCCAAGTGGTGTGCAACAACTGCAAATAATTAGGCCACTATGTAGCAACTTGTCCACAAGAGCCACGTAAAGAACTCCAAGACATCCACTGTTTCAATTGCAAAAACCCAGGACATTATGCAAGTAACTGTCCAGAAAAGATGAAGAACAAGATCACCAAGCCTATGGAGAAACTCAACCTTGGCCCATGAGTCAAGCATGGAAACTAAGGACATAAATGCAACTGTTTGCTTAGAGAAAGTTTTTCCCAGGATCCCAAGAAGGACAATATGTAATTTTGTTTGAAAATTTTTAAGGGTGGTAGTACCCTAGTTGTTTTGAGACTACTTGTAACCCTAGCCTTCCCAAATCTCGGGACGAGATTTATTTTAAGGGTGGTAGCCTGTCACATCCCAAGATTTTCCAAATCTTGTAATGTGGAAATAAATGAATAAAATAAAACCTTGTTTGATTTTCAGGGCCAGAAGAAACTTTTTGAATTCAATTGGAACTTCAAACCTATTTGGATTAAATAAAATCCTAAAGGGATTTAAAAAGATAAACATTTATTAAAGTAAAATAAAAATATTTAAAAATTACTATTTAGATCTTTTAAATAAAAAGTTTTGGTTTCCAAATGAAACAGAAGTTTTATTAATAAAGATTATTTTACAAAGCCAAAATAAAACTTGGCCAAGTCTTTAAAAGAACAAAATATTTCTATTTGAGAAAATTGGTAAAGGATTATTTAAATAAAGTAATAAGGATTTAATATCCAAGTTTTTATTAATAAAGGTTTTACTATTTCCAAATCATCAAAACTTGTTTATTTGTTTTTCAAATAAGTTTTCTAAATATATTATATTCTTAAATAAAACCTACTGATATGGTTTGAAGATGTTTAGTTTTCAAAATGGAGTTTAAAATAAAAATCAAATCCTATTTTGATTTATTAAAACAAGGTCTATTTATTTAATTAATAATGGACCCTAAAATAAAACTAGTTTATTTTAATCTTTTGGAATTTTGGATTATGTTACCAAACAGAACCAAATTCATAGTTGCAAAGTTTGGTGATTGTTTGAATCAATTTGAGTGTTGTTTGATTGTTTGAATTTCAAAAACAGAAAAAGAATTAGAAAAGGAAAAAGGTTCCAGGAAGGAAAAAAATGGATTTGGACCTAGCCCAACACAGCAGCCCAACAAGGCCCAGCACCAGCCCAGCTCCTCTATCCTCCGCGAAACGTTTTCGCACTCCGCTTCTAACCAGAACAGACAATGACTGGTGGTCCCAATCCCTCTCCCTTTCCCTCACTACCAAGTAGACCCCACAGCCACGTGGTCATCTTCTTCGCCGCGACCTCCTCCCCCCAAACCTCGCTGCCGTTGCTGCCTTTGAAAGCCGCGATCAATTCGCAGTAACGCCGCGCCTTAACCTCGCCGTGACTGCACGCTATTAATCGCCAGCGTCTCCTCCTCCTTTCCCCTCACACGCCATTCTCTCTCTGCCTCGAGGCTGCCTCAATTTGGCTTGACACTCCCTCTGTTTCGACGACGCTTCAGTGACGATTCCGGCGACTCAGCACCGCTCCTTGTCTCATTGACCATGCACCCAGACTTCCCACTCCCAGACGCATCTCCCGGTACCCTCCGTTCGACCGCGGGCGCCCCAGAGCGTCGACTACGACAAGCCTCCTAGCGCCACCGCGTCTGTCTTCAACTCCGGCAAGTGCCCAGGTAGATTCCGACCGCCCCTGCCCCTCTCATTCATGCACACACCTACACCGTGTCCTGCTGCATCTGACCAGACCCTTGTCCTGCCTTAGGGTGATCTGCAGCGTCGCCTCGGCAACAACCAGAGCCGCCAGACGCCGTTGCAAACTCCGGCGAGGAATTGCAGCAGACCCCGAGCGCCCCTTCACCCTAGGAGACCACGTCGAGCTTCCTCAGGCCTTTGCGAACGTGGTGAGCATTTTCCCCTCCTCCCTCGCTTCCTATTTCACCAGCGCCTCCGCCGTCTGGCCGCTCCGCCGCTCGCCGTTGTCCTAGCGCCGCCAGCTTTTGGCAAGTCAGTAGGAGCCGTTCGATCTAGATCGGGCGAGCAAGATTAGATCACTTAACCGCGAAGAGGTACGCGTCCTGTGCCGCACGATCTGATTAGATCCTACGGTCTGCAACGCGTGATCCACCCGAACCGGTACCGTCCAATTAGACAGTGCCGCGTGTCACGAGTTCAGTTTAAAAACAGATTTGAAATCAGAATAGAATGTGAATTTCAAACCTTTGTAACTTTTGGTCCACACATCCAAAATTTGCAAATTTGATATCATTGGAATCAGTGGAACATGCCCTAGCCAACCATTCCCTTGTTTTAGCAAATAGTATCCATTAGAGTGTTTGTTTTTGCAGAAACTTTTGTGTGCTTGTTTAGATTAGAAAAATTGTTTAAAAATGTTTTTAGGGTTAAAACCTTTGCAAAATGGTTTGTTGTAAACTCACTGACCCTAGGAACCAACCCATGGATTTGAAAATGAATTTGGTAAAGTTTAGGAATAAAAACTTGATTTAGTCATTTCTAGCCATTTAAAAATAATGGTTTTGTTATGAAAATAACTTTTGAGTAAAAACTTTGGAGAAAATGCTTTGGACCAAACCTACTAACCATAAACACCAAGATTTGGGAATCAACAACTTATTTGGTAAACCACTTAAAGTTGTTGCTTGATAAAAATATTTTCTCATCACATAAAATGATGAATAGATTTAAAAATAGTTTTTGGATAAAACCCTTTTGCAAATGACTTTGCCATTTTGGTAAATGACCACTTTGGACCTTACAAAGATTAGAAGCCTAGTGGAGACCACCTTTACAAAAAGAACCCTCTCTTGCATGCTTACATGCATGACTTAGATCCCATTGTTTTGTGTGTGTGAAATTGTTTGATTGACTTTGGTTTGGAATGCTAGTTGATATTGTGTTTGCTTGATTGATTGTAGTGAAGATAGAAAAGTGTGAGACTAGCAAGATCAAGGAGTGAACCAACATTCCCTACCAAAAGGCAAGTTACACTATCATTCAAAGTCCTACTATTTTCATTATACTTAGTGGATTTTGAAACATGCATAAAAATAATTTTATACTTATGCTATGCTAAATCCTAATAGGATTCCCTATACATTCCTTAGTGAAAACAATGTAGTTGTAACATGCTTAGCCATGCTATATTTTGAAAAGATATACATGTTGAGATTTTATGAAGTTGAGAAAAGAACTTGTGATTTATATAATAAAACAAGGACTCAATGAACCACCTGGGTGGCCAAGGATACTTTGAGTTTTGGAGAAGGTGGCAACAAAAGGAACCATGTCTATGGCAATCTCTTTGTGTTGTGCTCCAAAGGAAGCCACCCAGGAAACTTAGAGATTGAACATGTTTCTCCAATTGTGGCTTTCGTGTGCAACCACATGCTATTATGGCTCTGGCTTAGTCAACTACATTGGGAAGACCCATGCATTGTCTTCATTTTACTGGACATGGGGATCTGGAATGCTTCATGGGTGTTGAAGACAAGCTAGCAATGGTGTATGGGAGGACCCTTTGGAAAGACTTCGTCACATTCTCAATCTGCCAGTACTCCATCTTGGTGAGTGCTAATCCAGTGGCCACTTGTAGCATCCCAATTGTCTAACAATTGCAATGCTACTAGCCTAGTCTAGATATAATGGCTCCTTCAAACATATAATTGTTGCATCATCATTATATCATGCTCATGTCATCATGCCACCTTGCATTTGAGCATCATATAAAACCCTTTTTGATTTGGTTCTTATCTCATATGCATTATTAATTGTATTTGCCTCTTGATATTGTATTTGGTTATTGCTATATTGTTTAATGCCCAAGTTGAGTTGGGGGCATATCTTTTATTAACTCCACCACCTTTCTTTCACCATCTTATAATTTCACCATCCAACTAAATATGAGCTTTGCATTTTATTTGAGTTTACCTCTAGCTCATGTGGGTTGGGATGGATCCAATTCTTTTCCACATGCTCTCATCTTGGCATCATGTTGTTTTCACATTATTGATATGAGAGCCACATGGCCACCTTTGTATGCCTTGTGAGTGGAACCTTTTTCCTAGCTTCCATATGTGTGATTTTGGGGTTATCATCATGTTGGGATATTTTTGTGAGCTTATTAAATACCCAGTGGCATATACACACTAGCAAGTCCCAAATATAATCCAATGTGATCATCCCCATATACTCCACTTGGAATTCTTTCTAAATTCCTTTGCTTGGGCCTTACTCCATAATTTGGGATGCATAATAATAATGCCAAGAAATAATATTGTTTTCACAAGTATCAACATGGCATTAAATATTTTGCATGGCCCATGCAAGCACCACCTTTTGCTTGTCATTTGGATTTTATTTGTTCTTGGAGTGGATCATCTCTACCTCTATCTTTTCTTTTGGCTTGATCTTATTTGATCATGCTTAAACCACCTTACCACATCCCTCTCTTTCTCTTTTACCACCTTTCTTGCTTGTTCAAGTGTGGAGCATGCAAGCTCCTTAAGCCCTAATCCATCACCCCTCTCTCTAATCATCTATCCTAGATCCTCCCCATCACCTACCCATCTAACCTTACCCCTTCATCACCATAACCCCATACCCTACCCTAGCTAAAACCCTAGTCCCTCTCTACACCTAACCTCCCTTGGTCTCTCCTTGCTGAGTCCCTCTTAGCTGGCCCCACCATGCCACCTAGCCGGCCACCCTCTCTCCCTGGCCACCTCACCCCTGCCCTAGCTACCCTCTACCCGAGCCTAGCTCCAAACCCTAACCTAGCCCGAGCCTACCCCCTCTCCTTTCTCTAGCTTCCCCTCTCTGCCAAGAGGACCCCAGCCCGAGCCTACCCTCCCAGACCACCATGCCCCACCTGGAAGCCCCTCCTCCACCTGCCCTGCCCTGCCGACCCTAGCACGTGAGCAAGGAGGAGGAAAAGGTGGCACCCGAGGCCACCTTTAACCATCTACCCCGCGCCCACGGTACCTCCCCCTCTCTGCTTATCCACACCCACACGGCTCTCCTCTCTGCCTTGCCAGATCCGGCCCCAGCGCCCTGGCTCTCCTCTGCTTCCTCTCCGCCACCGTCCTCATCATCGCCGGCCACCGTCGGTTACACCGACGCTTCTCCGATCCAGCCCGTTCACGCGACGTGGAGGTGGTCGAGGAGTACGAGGAGGCTTCTCTGCGTCGACCAGTACCTGTCGTGGAGGAGGAGAAGGACCAGCGCCGGAGTATGCCTTCGACACCGACGCCAAACCCTAGTCGCCCGGCCTCTGCCTCGACGACGATCGCCTGCTCCCCTGCCCGTTCCGACCGCATCAACAGCCTCCTGGTGAGCGGACGCATCTCCCAGACACCCTCGCTCTTGCTGTTGCCGTCGGGTGCCGCCGAACGTTTCGTCAAACAGTCTGTGTGCGCCGTCGGCCGCAGCGTCTACTCGCTCCCGCGTCGCGCAGAAACCCTAGCTAGCCATGCCGCCCTCTCCTATCACCAACCCAGGCCTACCGCAGTGGCGGCCGCCTCCGCGCGCGCGCGCCAGGTCCAGAGATCGATCCCCGCTCCGCCCGCGCCGCGCACCGATCTGTCGATCGCGGCAGAGAAGAAGCACAGTACGGGCGTTGCTTTTGCAAATAGCCCCTCCGTTCTTTTTCTGCATCAACCCACGGTCCACCAGTCCCACCTGCCAGCCCCCCCGGCCTTTTTGCAAAAAGGTACCCAGGTTTTCGTAAACCGCAACCCGCGCTCCCTCTCAGCGCCACGTGGTCCGTTCCACGCCTCTCTCTGTCAAGTGGGCCTGCGAGCCAGCGGGTCCCATCTGTCAGCGACACGGGCTGGGCACTGTCGCGGTGTAAAACGTTTTTGCGCGCTGTGGAGTCCCAGTCAGCACTGGCCCCACCCGTCAGTGGCTGGGGTTAGCTGTTCCTGGGTATAAAAAGGTTTTCTAGATATCTGTTTTAATTCAAACTTATTTCAAATTAATTAAAATTCAAAATTAAATCTGTTTTTAATTATCTTTTGAAATATAAATCCATTTAATGCAAATAATATATGTTTTCAAATCAGAAAAATATGAGGAATTCAAATATGCAATCCAAAATATATTTTGGACACTTTATTACCCAAGTTAATTAAAATTACAATAAAATGCCCTTTGGCCTTAATAAATTAATAACTTTTGTTTTCTAACTCCAAATTTAACAAATGATATGTCTAAAATGATTAGCTCGATGAGACCTTTCTGTTTATGCATTCCATGGTTTGTTTTGGAGCATGCATCATATAAATATAAAGTGTACAGCAACTTTTAGGAGGATAAAATGTGGCCAAAATTCAATAAAATGATTTATTATTGTATTCCACACCTCACCCATGCCATGCTACTATAATGCCATGCAATTTGTGCACCATTCATCATGGCATGATTGTTTGCTTGATGCATTTAATTCATATGCTTGTGCACTTTATTTATGTTGGCCCTTGTTTGTTTGGTTCTTCTTCGAATAGACGCTGAGCAGGGGATATATCAAGAGAACCAGGAGCACTACCCAGATCCTTCTCTCGCTTCAACTGAGCTGCCAGGCAAGCACTACCACATGCCTGCATACATATAGTACCTATTGCCTCTATCTTACTCTTGCATCATGGAGTCGCGATTGCATTAAATTGAATCCCAAGTATTGCATAGCCTTTACTTTTACACCCCACCGAAGCTTGTTCCTCCATCCCATGAGCCATTACTACAGGAGTTGTTTGAGCCATGCGAGTCGTAGAACAGCATGTGTAGGGTATGTGAGTGTCTGATGGATAACGAGGTACCTATACAACTTAACCTGAGTAGTAATGGGATAACTAATGAAAGTGGCATCGGTGAGCCATATTCGCTATTTGGTTTTTCAGGCTCACTTGTGTCCCGTAGGACCCCGAGTACTTGATTCTTGTTCCTTGAATATTCGCGCTATCCACATCCGGGAGGCTTATGAACCCCCCTGAGCCAGAGCTTGATTCATTCTTATTTCTTGAGGGCCACAAACTAGTTTGAGGTTTTATTTACTATCCTGTACTTATGCCATGCTTTACTGCTTTATTTAAGATTGTGCGAGGAGCACACTGTACTGTTTAGGAAAGCGGAGTGTTTTCGCAGTGTCGACAAGCCCAGTCACATTTTCGGGTTCCCAGTCGTTCACAGCCATTGACGCAAACCTTGAGGCCGTCTCGGAGTCAGCTAACTTCGTTGCGGGTAGCTCAATGGGGTGGCCCCCTGAAATATTTCTGAATCCTGTGATCGCTTTGTCGTGACTGCCTCGTTGGGTTTTGATTTGGTTTTTCCGAGGCATATCGAGTGTGTGTTGCTATTTGTGCACCCCTGCAGGGTAAAACTTTCTGAAAGCCGTGTCCGCGGTTATGGACGACTTGGAGCACAGTTTCTCGATCATAGACAAGCATAACTAAAGTACCGCTTCTAATTTGACTAGACTAGGTACCTGACTAGTAAATAGTGCAACGCTTATGGAATGGATAATAAAACTGCCAACGGATGGGGGGTCGTTCGTCCGCTTCCTCGTCGGTAAGCGAGGAGGAGGATGGATCTGTGGATATTACCGTTTTAACTGTTATAACTGTTGTTATTAATTCACGGACATCCGTCTATCTCTGGTTAGGCGGATGGTTAGCGAGTATCTATAGAATTGCTAGGGTTTATCTTTTGCTGCAATTGCGTCACCCCAGGTTGTGTCCCCTTTAGAGGCATAAAGACTTGCTGAGTACCCCTAGGGTCTCACACGATAAATTATTGGTTCAGATGAACAGGTACACTCGCAAGATGGATACTGGGTGGAAGAGACGGACGATGTGGGCAACGATCATTCGGTGTAGAGATTCCGAGAACGGGGATCCGTGAGATCTGTGGGCGGGATCTGCTTATTTATGGGGCATCTTATGCCGATTTGCTTCTTATCCGTACTCGGATTTTTGTCTTCCGCTTCCGCTTGATACTCTGTTGATTGATGTATGAGGAGATATCCTAAACTATTATATCTATCTAGGACATTTGGATCTTGCCGTATGGCGTTGCTATATTTCCTTTCTTTTTAGTTGGAATGGCTCTGATGTACTGTTGTATGGTGGCTTGCATACATACTCATTTGTGTATGTAGTTGATCCCTTCGCCTGCCGATTACGCCGCCCGTTCTTGTCCCGATGTTTGGAAATGGTTGGGACGGCCGAAAGGTCTACCTGTGAGTGGCATCTGGGCCCCACCGTACTATTTCAACCATTTCTGTTCATCCAGGCTTGAACTAGGAGCGTAATTCACCGAGGTAGTCACAATTGGTATCAGAGCCATCCCGACCTTCAGGGTCTCAGCCAAATGGTCGTTGTCTGTCTAGCAAATATTTTTGGTAGTTATGTATACTAGGGAAAAACAAAACGCGAGAGTAGGACTGCTTCCACTTTTCTTCTTACCCACCCACCCACCCTTTCTGGTAAGGAAGTGTAACGTTTTCAATCCTCTTCTTAAAATTCAAACTAGGATTCACGTGTTCTGGGTTTCCGTAGTACCATAGAAAGTGTGTGTGTGTGTGTAATTCCTTGTCTATCTGTTGCATCCTTTTGTTATCACAATCTGCCTTTGGTTATCAACTGTTGGTACATTCCATACTGACAGGCTTTTGAAAACCGGCGCGTTCTATCTGACTCCTTGTTAACCGTTGCCATCTTCTTAAGGGTGTTCTTCCTTCTAGCAACTCCTCGTTCTGTGCAAGCATCTGTTGCTAATCTCTATCTGATAAGTGATTTTGCGCATCTATTGGTATTTTAATGTTGAAAAATGCGGAAATTTTTTCTTTGATACATCTGTGTTTCCACACTCCTTTTCAGTCGTGTGTGAAACATTATCTATCTTCCTTTTATCAGCATGTCCATGCTAACTCATTCTTTTGTCACCGGCGCTTAATCTTAGAGCTTCATTTCATCTCCAAATCTCTTGGGCTAATTACATAACATGTGTCGATCCGATGCTGATGATTGTAATTTGGTTCTCGGCATAGCTATATTCCACTCATGGTAAGTGTCGATTGGAATATGGAAAAATGCTATCAACCGTCACCATCTAGAGGATAAGGTTATCTCCTGTGATTTTGAGTACACCGTGACCATATCTATGCATATTCAACATCTTTGGCAATCCGGAGTTTCTCAAGGCACTACGGCGGTCTATCATCTGTTCATCATGCGGCACATCTTTTGAACTCCATATCTGCAAAATTCTCTTTGAGACGAGGGAACCGCATCTTTTCGTCTCTGATAGTTTTGCTTAAGGTATGATCTATCATCGTTTCTTATCCAAGATCTCTTTATCCTTGTAACCGGCGATCCAATCGACAATGTGGGCCAGGTGACATCTCTTTTTCTTCCGAAGGACCAGATAATCTATTCTTCCAGTGCATATTCTTCAACACGAACCCGTGCTCTTAATATTGATATTTCTAAGAGCGTTGAGCTCAGAAAGTGTTTCGAGCATTTGTTCGTTTCTCTCGCCTTCTGAACTTGGTATACTGGGAATATCTTGTTAATCCATGGTGGTATATGTTGATAATATGCTTTCCTATTCGATATCAATGGAAGGACATGGAAGATCATCTGTGTCTCTTTCTCTCAAGCTTCGAGAATACTGCCTGTGTGCAAAGTTCTCAAAGCGTGAATTCTGACTTTTCGAAGTCACCTATCTCGGCCACGTCCTTCTGCTAAATAGATCGCTTCAATTCTGGAATTAGCAAGTCCATTGTTAATTCCATCCTCCATCTTCAACCAATCCGGAGTTGTACCTTGTTGGCAAGTTATCATCGTCGTTCAGCTAAAGGTTTCCTCAAGACCGCTAAATCTCTCTCTATCTTTTCAAGAACAACATGGAGTTCTTTTCACCTCAGTCTCGTCAAGTAATCTCTTGAAACCCTCTCGCTCTATCATCTATGCTCAATCCACCGGAGGCCATGAAGACCTTCCAGATCTGGTTTTCCTTCTGTTCAAGTTGGTGCTATCTTTTCTGTAGCTGTTGAATCTTGCAGTGTTCTCCATAATCTTCCTTCATATCCTTCTGGTGGCTTGGTACTTCAGACATGACGACAACATCATCATCTTTATCTATCTACGAATCCGGCGAATCGTTTGCATCTATCCTTGTTTTCTAATGGAGTTCCATGAGCTCTTCTTGTCAATACCTTCAGTCTATTTCGGTAGTTGGATTGCATGGTTTTCTTATTCATGTGCGGAGTAATGCTTTGAGTGCGGGATGGAGTAGCTACCATACCACTACTCTTATCATTCGCTCTTGTACATTGAATTGGTGAATTAATGTGATTTCACTCATTCCACGGAAGTTAGAAGTGGCCTTTATCCCTCGATACTTTTACTTCCGTCCTTGTTTTCCGGAGTGTTCTCTCGAAGAAAGTAATCAATAATCTCTTGTTGGTGATCTCACCCTTTCTACACGGAGCAAAATCCTCAATTATCTGGTGGAAACAAACGCAAACTCTTTTCTGTCCTCGTCCTTCTACCGATGCTCGACATCCCCAAACAAGATGGAAGGAAACTATCTCTCCCTTTGTTTCATCAATTCTTTTTCGGTGGTAAAGCCAATTAAGGTTGATGCCATCAGCCGCAAATCTATTGCGTTAGCCTCAAGGCTAAAGAAAGCAATAAGTATCTCTACAATATACTCCAGATCCTCCATACTCTTTGCTTCTCGGGATTCCACCATGATCTGGCATCACATCCGTCTCTGGAAGTTATATCCGCGCACCTCAATGGCGTGATCCTTGGGTCTTACCGGCGCAAGAAGAATCTAATCCGACGGTGTCTAACTAAATCTTTCTGTTCATCTCAAGGGGCTCTATTGTCTGAAGGCAATAGTGTTTCCGGACTTCATTTCTCAAATCCGAGAGAGGATACGATGCTATTGTCATAGTGGTTCAAAACCTCTCCAATCTAGCTCTTTTCTTCCGGCGACACAAAGATCCATCCTCTCTAGTATCGGTAAATCTTTAATCTTAACGGCGTATCTTTCTTATCCATGATACATCATCTTGTCCTTTCTTTCACAAGTGGTTCTATTCTTTTATCATGTTCTTGAGAAAACCGGAGCTATGTCCATCCTATCCTTCTTGTCTCACGACAATCCTTCAACTCTTCTAACCCGTTGGTTCTCAAGCAAAACGCAAGACTCGCAACAAGTCTAGCAAGTTTTGCAAGGTGTAGTGGTCGCACCATTCCGTTCTTCACCATCTTGGGAACGTGAGGGTCACCTTCGTTCGAACACCCGTCTCTCCTTGTGTTGTTTTCCTTTTCCTAGGAATCTCGGGGCGAGATTCTTGTTTAGTGGGGGAGAGTTGTAGCATCCCAATTGTCTAACAATTGCAATGCTACTAGCCTAGTCTAGATATAATGGCTCCTTCAAACATATAATTGTTGCATCATCATTATATCATGCTCATGTCATCATGCCACCTTGCATTTGAGCATCATATAAAACCCTTTTTGATTTGGTTCTTATCTCATATGCATTATTAATTGTATTTGCCTCTTGATATTGTATTTGGTTATTGATATATTGTTTAATGCCCAAGTTGAGTTGGGGGCATATCTTTTATTAACTCCACCACCTTTCTTTCACCATCTTATAATTTCACCATCCAACTAAATATGAGCTTTGCATTTTATTTGAGTTTACCTCTAGCTCATGTGGGTTGGGATGGATCCAATTCTTTTCCACATGCTCTCATCTTGGCATCATGTTGTTTTCACATTATTGATATGAGAGCCACATGGCCACCTTTGTATGCCTTGTGAGTGGAACCTTTTTCCTAGCTTCCATATGTGTGATTTTGGGGTTATCATCATGTTGGGATATTTTTGTGGGCTTATTAAATACCCAGTGGCATATACACACTAGCAAGTCCCAAATATAATCCAATGTGATCATCCCCATATACTCCACTTGGAATTCTTTCTAAATTCCTTTGCTTGGGCCTTACTCCATAATTTGGGATGCATAATAATAATGCCAAGAAATAATATTGTTTTCACAAGTATCAACATGGCATTAAATATTTTGCATGGCCCATGCAAGCACCACCTTTTCCTTGTCATTTGGATTTTATTTGTTCTTGGAGTGGATCATCTCTACCTCTATCTTTTCTTTTGGCTTGATCTTATTTGATCATGCTTAAACCACCTTACCACATCCCTCTCTTTCTCTTTTACCACCTTTCTTGCTTGTTCAAGTGTGGAGCATGCAAGCTCCTTAAGCCCTAATCCATCACCCCTCTCTCTAATCATCTATCCTAGATCCTCCCCATCACCTACCCATCTAACCTTACCCCTTCATCACCATAACCCCATACCCTACCCTAGCTAAAACCCTAGTCCCTCTCTACACCTAACCTCCCTTGGTCTCTCCTTGCCGAGTCCCTCTTAGCTGGCCCCACCATGCCACCTAGCCGGCCACCCTCTCTCCCTGGCCACCTCACCCCTGCCCTAGCTACCCTCTACCCGAGCCTAGCTCCAAACCCTAACCTAGCCCGAGCCTACCCCTCTCCTTTCTCTAGCTTCCCCTCTCTGCCAAGAGGACCCCAGCCCGAGCCTACCCTCCCAGACCACCATGCCCCACCTGGAAGCCCCTCCTCCACCTGCCCTGCCCTGCCGACCCTAGCACGTGAGCAAGGAGGAGGAAAAGGTGGCACCCGAGGCCACCTTTAACCATCTACCCCGCACCCACGGTACCTCCCCCTCTCTGCTTATCCACACCCACACGGCTCTCCTCTCTGCCTCGCCAGATCCGGCCCCAGTGCCCTGGCTCTCCTCTCCTTCCTCTCTGCCACCGTCCTCATCATCGCCGGCCACCGTCGGTTACACCGACGCTTCTCCGATCCAGCCCGTTCGCGCGACGTGGAGGTGGTCGAGGAGTACGAGGAGGCTTCTCTGCGTCGACCAGTACCTGTCGCGGAGGAGGAGAAGGACCAGCGCCGGAGTACGCCTTCGACACCGACGCCAAACCCTAGTCGCCTGACCTCTGCCTCAACGACGATCGCCTGCTCCCCTGCCCGTTCCGACCGCATCAACAGCCTCCTGGTGAGCGGACGCATCTCCCAGACACCCTCGCTCTCGCTGTCGCCGTCGGGTGCCGCCGAACGTTTCGTCAAACAGTCTGTGTGCACCGTCGGTCGCAGCGTCTACTCGCTCCCGCGTCGCGCAGAAACCCTAGCTAGCCGTGCCGCCCTCCCCTATCACCAACCCAGCCCTACCGCAGTGGCGGCCGCCTCCGCGCGCGCGCGCCAGGTCCAGAGATCGATCCCCGCTCCGCCCGCGCTGCGCACCGATCTGTCGATCGCGGCAGAGAAGAAGCACAGTACGGGCGTTGCTTTTGCAAATAGCCCCTCCGTTCTTTTTCTGCATCAACCCGCGGTCCACCAGTCCCACCTGCCAGCCCCCCCGGCCTTTTTGCAAAAAGGTACCCAGGTTTTCGTAAACCGCAACCCGCGCTCCCTCTCAGCGCCACGTGGTCCGTTCCACGCCTCTCTCTGTCAAGTCGGCCTGCGAGCCAGCGGGTCCCATCTGTCAGCGACACGGGCTGGGCACTGTCGCGGTGTAAAACGTTTTTGCGCGCTGTGGAGTCCCAGTCAGCACTGGCCCCACCCGTCAGTGGCTGGGGTTAGCTGTTCCTGGGTATAAAAAGGTTTTCTAGATATCTGTTTTAATTCAAACTTATTTCAAATTAATTAAAATTCAAAATTAAATCTGTTTTTAATTATCTTTTGAAATATAAATCCATTTAATGCAAATAATATATGTTTTCAAATCAGAAAAATATGAGGAATTCAAATATGCAATCCAAAATATATTTTGGACACTTTATTACCCAAGTTAATTAAAATTACAATAAAATGCCCTTTGGCCTTAATAAATTAATAACTTTTGTTTTCTAACTCCAAATTTAACAAATGATATGTATAAAATGATTAGCTCGATGAGACCTTTCTGTTTATGCATTCCATGGTTTGTTTTGGAGCATGCATCATATAAATATAAAGTGTACAGCAACTTTTAGGAGGATAAAATGTGGCCAAAATTCAATAAAATGATTTATTATTGTATTCCACACCTCACCCATGCCATGCTACTATAATGCCATGCAATTTGTGCACCATTCATCATGGCATGATTGTTTGCTTGATGTATTTAATTCATATGCTTGTGCACTTTATTTATGTTGGCCCTTGTTTGTTTGGTTCTTCTTCGAATAGACGCTGAGCAGGGGATATATCAAGAGAACCAGGAGCACTACCCAGATCCTTCTCTCGCTTCAACTGAGCTGCCAGGCAAGCACTACCACATGCCTGCATACATATAGTACCTATTGCCTCTATCTTACTCTTGCATCATGGAGTCGCGATTGCATTAAATTGAATCCCAAGTATTGCATAGCCTTTACTTTTACACCCCACCGAAGCTTGTTCCTCCATCCCATGAGCCATTACTACAGGAGTTGTTTGAGCCATGCGAGTCGTAGAACAACATGTGTAGGGTATGTGAGTGTCTGATGGATAACGAGGTACCTATACAACTTAACCTGAGTAGTAATGGGATAACTAATGAAAGTGGCATCGGTGAGCCATATTCGCTATTTGGTTTTTCAGGCTCACTTGTGTCCCGTAGGACCCCGAGTACTTGATTCCTGTTCCTTGAATATTCGCGCTATCCACATCCGGGAGGCTTATGAACCCCCCTGAGCCAGAGCTTGATTCATTCTTATTTCTTGAGGGCCACAAACTAGTTTGAGGTTTTATTTACTATCCTGTACTTATGCCATGCTTTACTGCTTTATTTAAGATTGTGCGAGGAGCACACTGTACTGTTTAGGAAAGCGGAGTGTTTTCGCGGTGTCGACAAGCCCAGTCACATTTTCGGGTTCCCAGTCGTTCACAGCCATTGACGCAAACCTTGAGGCCGTCTCGGAGTCAGCTAACTTCGTTGCAGGTAGCTCAATGGGGTGGCCCCCTGAAATATTTCTGAATCCTGTGATCGCTTTGTCGTGACTGCCTCGTTGGGTTTTGATTTGGTTTTTCCGAGGCATATCGAGTGTGTGTTGCTATTTGTGCACCCCTGCAGGGTAAAACTTTCTGAAAGCCGTGTCCGCGGTTATGGACGACTTGGAGCACAGTTTCTCGATCATAGACAAGCATAACTAAAGTACCGCTTCTAATTTGACTAGACTAGGTACCTGACTAGTAAATAGTGCAACGCTTATGGAATGGATAATAAAACTGCCAACGGATGGGGGGTCGTTCGTCCTCTTCCTCGTCGGTAAGCGAGGAGGAGGATGGATCTGTGGATATTACCGTTTTAACTGTTATAACTGTTGTTATTAATTCACGGACATCCGTCTATCTCTGGTTAGGCGGATGGTTAGCGAGTATCTATAGAATTGCTAGGGTTTATCTTTTGCTGCAATTGCGTCACCCCAGGTTGTGTCCCCTTTAGAGGCATAAAGACTTGCTGAGTACCCCTAGGGTCTCACACGATAAATTATTGGTTCAGATGAACAGGTACACTCGCAAGATGGATACTGGGTGGAAGAGACGGACGATGTGGGCAACGATCATTCGGTGTAGAGATTCCGGGAACGGGGATCCGTGAGATCTGTGGGCGGGATCTGCTTATTTATGGGGCATCTTATGCCGATTTGCTTCTTATCCGTACTCGGATTTTTGTCTTCCGCTTCCGCTTGATACTCTGTTGATTGATGTATGAGGAGATATCCTAAACTATTATATCTATCTAGGACATTTGGATCTTGCCGTATGGCGTTGCTATATTTCCTTTCTTTTTAGTTGGAATGGCTCTGATGTACTGTTGTATGGTGGCTTGCATACATACTCATTTGTGTATGTAGTTGACCCCTTCGCCTGCCGATTACGCTGCCCGTTCTTGTCCCGATGTTTGGAAATGGTTGGGACGGCCGAAAGGTCTACCTGTGAGTGGCATCTGGGCCCCACCGTACTATTTCAACCATTTCTGTTCATCCAGGCTTGAACTAGGAGCGTAATTCACCGAGGTAGTTACACCACTGGTGGCAAAAGGATGGGATTGTGACATGTGGGTAAAGTGTGCAACTTCTGCAGAAGATAATAAAATCTAAGTACTTAGCCGTGTCCCCGGTTATGGACGATACTGAGCAACTAAAGTTTGAAGCTATGGGAGATCTCGACATTCTAATTTCTAAAAAAAAAACTTTTAAGGACTTGATGCACTTGGGGTTACCAAGGAGCTCAAGAGACTTTGACAAAACTTGATATACTTGGGGGTACCAAGGAACTCAAGAGATTTTGTTGAAAACATGAACACTTGGGGTTACCAAGGAACTCATGAAATTTTATAAAACTTGATGCACTTGGGGTTACCAAGGAGCTCAAGGGATTTTGACAAGGACTTGAACACTTGAGTTTCTACCAAGGAGTTCAAGGAACTTGGTAAAAGGAGATTTGACAAAGGACCAAAACCATTTTGAAAAGATAGGATAAAATACTGCTTTATGCAAATGAGCCTAAAACTCTACTTAGCCAAATTTGCATGTATTGATAGGATCCACTCATATTATACATAGTAGTGAAGCTTGCCAATACAATTCAAATGTATTGACCCTTGTGGCTGTAACTTGTAATGTTGCAGGTTTGATTGATTTTAGTGAAGATTGATTGATTAGGATTACAAAGTCTACAACCAGCATTTGCCTGTGGCACTTTGAAGATGAAGGACCCCATGACTATAGTTATTCCGCTGCAATGTAATGTAATAGCCAAATGAGCTATGTATGATGTAATAAACTTATGTTATTCCTGGTTATAAAGATATATTATGACCTTTGTTTCTTGATATTACATCTTAACTGTGGATGCTAGCTATTGATCCAGGGACTAGCATTGTAAACACAGGGACACCACCTTATGTTATTTAAAGGTTGGGCCACTCCCTCTACAGGAACTAAAGGTCTCATCAAAAGACCAAATTTATACAATGTCATCTTATTAGAGAATGAGTGATGCGTGAAGATGCAAAGACATGCAAATACACAAGGACCTGAAGCGTCAGATCCGTAGATTATGTTAACCACTTGCGATTGCGTATATGGAACACCAGAAAGCCAAGGTGTTCAATACGCAAAGTTTTGAAACTAGATATTGTCTCTAGTGAAAGTGGGAGACTAAAGGGAATATGCCCGAGAGGCAATAATAAATTGGTTATTATTGTATTCCTTATTTATGATAAATGTTTATTTTGCATGCTATAATTGTATTAATACGGAAATGTTAATATATGTGTGTTTAATAAACAAAAAGAAAGTTCCTAGTTATGCTTCTCTTATAAACTAGCTCGTTGATTAACAAGATGATCAAAGGTTTCCTGATCATGGACATTGGATGTTGTTAATAACGAGGTCACAACATTGTTGGAATGATGTGATGAACATTCATCCGAAGTATAGCATTATGATCAAGGTCATTGTGTTTATATTGCTATAACATCATACGAAGTAATCTTAGTCCTTAGACCATGAGATCATGTCAATCACTAACACCGGAAGAGTATCTTGATAACATCAAACATCACACCGTAACAGGGTGACTATAAAGATGGGTTCAGTTCTACGAAGGTGTTATGTTGAGGCTCATGAATCAAGAGTGGAATTTGTCCATCCCTATGACGGAGAGATATACGCTGAGCCCTCTTGGTGATATCACATTAGTTAGCTTGCAAGCAAGTGATTTGATCACTAGAATGTTATATCACGGGAACGAGAAAAGAGTACATGTCGGTAACGAGATAAAACTAGGTATGGAGATACTGATGATCAAATCTCGGACATGTAATATATCGCGAGACAAAGGGATTGAGTTACATGCGTATAAGGTTCACACGATCATAGAAGTCATCGTTGAATATGTGGGAGTCAGTACAGATCTCAGGTCCCGCTGCTGATTATTAATTGGAGAGGGGTCTCGATCATGTCTAAATTATTCGCGAACCGCAGGGTGACACACTTAAGGGATACCGACACCATTTGGAGCAAATGATATGCCAGAGAAAGAAAAAGGGAAGCGCAGGAATTTATTTCACTAGACACCAGAACTGTTTTGGTTGAAATTGCTGAAACTGGTTCTGCATGTGAAATTGAAATGTTGTAAGGGGTTTTATGTGAATGTTTGTTAATTAGAGTAATTAACAAAAATCTGAATAAATAAATAAAATAGTTTTATTTAAATGAGAGCTTGCATTAATTTTGTTGAAAATTTAATGCATATGAGTGGATTTTTGAGTGGAGGCATTTTTATGGGAGTGGAGGCTTTTCATTTTGAGTGGGAGCTCCACCCAGATAAATGTGGAAGAGGTGGGGGCAGCCACCATGGCTGGGCGCCATGACCCTTGGGGTGCCCCCTCTCCCTATAAAAGGTCTCTCTCTATTCCTCTTAAAGCACACCTCCTCGTGAAGGATATCTCTCCCCACTTTAGAATTTCCCCATGTTCTCGGATCAGCGAGATACATGTTCCTGGTGCCTTTTTCTGGTAGGATTTGTTGCTTCCGGTGCTTCGCTGGAGCGAGGTCACGGAGGTTGTCGGGGTACCCGGACGTGTGTGCGATCACGGATGCACCACTACTTAACGTGTTGGACTTGATGGTGCTGGACCGGCTGGACCAGATGGACTTCATCACGATCTTGAGATCGGCAAGCGTTCGACTACATCATCCATGAGTACAACCTCATTAACGCTATTCGGTCTTCGAGGGTATGTATTCTATGTATGTATATCCACCCGTTGATTGTATCTAGTAGATAGATCTTGGTACTTCGTTGTTCCCATCGTAGGATTTTTTTTGTTTTCTATGATGCGAACCCTTCAGATTGGAGTATAGCGCATGGCACAAGAGTTTTGTCATCATACTTTGTGTCATACACATTGCGCTCTTCCTGATACACAGTTTCTGCAGGGGCGTCACCTAACATACCGTCAAGTACATAGGACCTTGTCATGCCCGCAAGGATAATCCTCAAGTTGCAGTGCCAGTTGGTGAAGTTAGACCCATTGTCTAGCAGCTTTTCTTTCTCAAGAAATGCATTGAAATTGAATGCAGGGGGTGCCATGATCTACAATGTATTTGTAAAGACTATTTAGACTAGGTTTATAATAGAAAGAGTTCAAGCTAATTCAAAATTACTTATGTAAACTCCCACTCAAAATGACACCCCTCTAGCCATTTTAGTGATTACACGAACCAAATTCACTACGCCACAACAGATCATCACGAGTGGTGGCGCAGCTCCAATGGCGAGCATCGCATGGTTCATCATATATCCATATGACTCATGCTTTACATTTTGGTTCATGTTCTGAGGCCATGTATGTACATGCTAGGCTCGTAAAGTAAGAACCTTAGTATTTGCGTGTGTCAAATTGTCTTACACCCGTTGTATGCGAACGTAGAATCTATCACACCCGATCATCACGTGGTGCTTCGAGACGACGAATTTTCTTAACGGTGCGTACTAAGGAAGACCATATTATTATATTGATATTTAATGGGATATTTCATATCATAATGCTACCGAGGCAATCAAATACTACCGAGGCGATCAAATAAACGCAAAATAAGATGCATCAAATGATAAACATCACATGCATATATAATGTGATGTGATATGGTCCTTCTCGCATTTGATCTCCATCACGTGCGTCATGGCATGATCTCCATCATTCCACCGGCGTGTCACCAAGGTCCATGGATCCATCACCAAGGTTGTTCTCCACTGATCTAATTACATGGATTTCCATTTTCCGACATGCAGGCTATAAAATTAAAATAACAACCATATGGCTCCTACCAGTTGTTTTACAATAAAACACATTGCATACAACCATGTTTGTATTATAGACCATATCACGTCACATGCCCTGCAAAAACAAGTTAGACGCCTCTAATTTTTTTTTGCATATTTTACGCGGCTGTGGGATTTCTAGGATAAAACTGGACTACCTACGAACTTCAGCCACACCAGTGATAACCAAGTTATTCAGCAGACCGTTGCAAATCAGATATCAACTATAGTGGGAGAGACAAACACCCGCTAGCCATTTATGCAAAACGAGTTGCATGTCAAGCATGGAACAGGTCTCATGTGTGAGGACATGTAAATTTTGTCCGGGCCGCTTCATACTACTATGCCACCAATATCCAAAGTACAATAGATTTGCAATAACAAGACTATCAACGCTCACATCTCCATGTGTCCTAACCGTACGAAGCATATACGCATAGACATAGCTCTGATACCACTGATGGGATTCATTGCATAGAAAATAAAAAATTCCTACGGTTGCAACTGCCAAGATCATATCTAGGCGATACTTATAACGGGTACAAGATGGACTCACCCTTGTAGACCGTAATCGGGAAAACTTTCCCAAAAAAATGTGGTTGGTGTAGATGTACACGATCGTCCTCAAGGATGTGCAGACGACCAATGCCACAAACGGGAAGCGCCTCTGCAATCGGTCACACGTATGGTGCGCCAACAACTCCCGAACCCTTGATTCCAGCCGGGCAGCGGAAGTAGTGTATCCCTGGAAACTCCAAAAGCGTTACGCCATGTTAGTGGTGGTGGAGGTGAATGTTTAGAGCAGGGCTTTGCCGAGCACGTTTTCTAGTGGCAATGGACAAGACAAGCAAGGGGGACCAAAGGGCATGTGAGAGAGGCTATGGGAGAGTGTATGAGAGAGGGGGAGGAGGCCACCTCCTTTTATAGAGGGAGGGGGAAAGCCCCTCCCTTGGCCGGCGGACAAGAGGGTGCCCCCTCTTCTCCCTTCATTCATGTGAGTGCTCTCTCCACTCACACAATTCCCCTCTCCACTTTCTTCCATTTAATCTCCACTCAAAAACCAAAGGTCTTTCCATTAAATCACTTTAATTCCTTTAATTTAATGCAAATAAATTTAATAAACACTTCATTTAATGAGTAATTCATAATTAACATTTTGATCCCTTGCTTTGTTTCGATATCCCAAAACTATTTCGGTAGATTTGGCAGAACAATTTTCTGTGATGTCCATTGAACTTCCCCTATGTTCCCTATCCGTTCAAATGCGTTGGGTTACCTTAAGTGTATATCCCTATGGGTTCAAGAACTATGTATACATGATCAAGACTTTCTTTGATCAATAATCATTAGCGGGACCTGGAGATCCATAATGACTCTCACTAGTTCCACGAAGATCTCATGATCGTCCGAAACTCTTTCACTGTAATCAAATTCCTTTTGTCTCGCGATATTTTACTTGTACAAGATTCGATTACTTGTTATCAACCATAATTTGTTTAATCTCGTTCTTGACAAGTACTCCTTTTCTCGCTCCTGTGATATGGTATTCTAGTGATCAAATCACTTGCTTACAAGCTATGTCAATGTAATATCACCGAGAGGGACCTAAGTATATCTCTCCGTCATCCGGATGGAAAAATCCCACTCTTGATCCACAAGCCTCAACTAACACTTTCCAAATACCCGATGACACCTTTATAATCACCCTGTTATAGTGTGACGTTTGATGTAATCAAATTACTCTTTCGGTGAAAGTGATTGACGTGATCTCATGGTCTAAGGACATCGAGTTACTACGAATGTGATAGAAATTTAAACTTGATGACATGATCGTATTGCTACATCTACTGCGGGTGACTATTCATCATATCATTCTCCAATGATATAACCCTATTATTATAAACATCCAATGCTATTATCAAGAAACCTCTGATCATCCCTTAATCAGCAAGCTAGTATAAAGAGAGGCTTTAATAGGAACCTTATTTATTTATAAATCACACATGTATTAATGTTTCCTATTAATATAATTCTAGCATGATAAATAAACATCTATTATAAACCTGGAATAGCATAATAACCACTTTATTATTGCCTCTCGGGCATATTCCTTTCACAAAAGAGTATTGCATAGGCAACCAAACTACCTCGACATAGTGGCCAAACCCAAGCAACCAACCCTCATGCAGGATACCAAACAGACTACACAAAATATCCAAAAGGTTGTTTGTGCCTAGAACTACGAACTTCGTCCATGCATGGATAGGCGAAAAAACAAATGCAACTTAGCAAACGCGTCCTCAAAGATAAGAGTATCTCATCGCATCCAAAACGTTTGTAAAATGCTATTGGACGCACCAGGCAGAAAAACGCGTGTAGACACATCACTTGTAGTCGTGTTGCATCCTCGAAACAGGTTTTTGTACCGCTTTATAAATAAATCCACAACATCCGAACCGATACAAGGTGGTGACGAGAACCTCTTACAAAGTAGATCAAATATAAAGAAAAGAAAACACGGAAAAACCAAACCTGTAGACAAAGACAATAAAATGATACCGAGTGGTATCAGGGCTCCACGACGATGCCCTTGAAAGGGCAATGACGCACAAAGTTGCCGCCGTCGAGACCACGAGGTCAAGGGTTTTTACCCGGAGTCGTAGCACAGGGAGGATGACCATGACGACACCCCAAGAGGGTTACGACACCCGCTGGCATGACCGACATTGGTGCTGACCTTTCGCCCAAAAAATTCTCGCACCGCTCTTGAGAACTCAGCCACTCGTTGTCCCCGAGTTAGGTCTCTGAACCGCAATCTGGGAGCTGCTAGAGCTAGCGCTGCCAATACTAGGATCCCCCACCATCCGCTCCATACCATCCACATGACCGAAGAGGGAGACCACCATCACCACAACGTCTCTCACCGTAGAGCCATCTGTACAGTCCACCTTTAAGGGCCGCCACCCCAACATCCACACACTTGAGCTCATGCCCGACCAACATCACACTTTAAAGACAATGGATTGGACAAGGTAGGGCAACACCATAGCCAACAGCCATCAGGACACACGATATCCCAGGGGAGGGGATCCGCACTCCTCCACCCAAGGTGTTTGTAGTTAGGAAACACTAGCAGGACGAGTAGGTGTAAATCAGGCTCGATCGCCTGCCAGGCCATGATTAGGTCCGATAAGTCCTGCCTTTGTGCTGCTATGCTCAGGGCGCTGTCACCATCCACCTGCAGCTCCGTGCCGAACCATCCATCTCCACCACTGACCGTACCCTCCATGCTTGGCCACCTGCAGCCATGAGTGGCATCGCCACCGCTTCACTCCTCATAGGTCGGTCCTCGGTTAGAACCGCTAACCACCGCAAAGGAGCAACCCAGCTACAACGCCTAGAGATAAGCCACACTGTTGACGACACTCTACTATCACTAGTCAAACCCATCTCTCGCGGTAACCGATCACTCGCCTCTCCACAAAAGTAGAACACAAATGCCACAACCCTCCTAGACCTAGGACTCAAGGAGGAGTGCAAATCCGAGCTCCTATAACCATGGGTTGATGGATCTAGGCCAGTTGGGCTCGAAGTGCAAGACACCAACTTGGGACAGTAGTAGGACACGTAGGATGCACATTACACCAGGTGATGGAATGTGAAAGTGTGTCAGACGCCCAATTTTCCTATAGTCAAATGTCAGTCAAAAATTGGTCAAACCTGCCTTTTGAAGAGGCTTCGAAATTTGATTCATAACATTAGGGTAAGATTGGGGGCATTCTGTGATGGATTGTTGCCTTGTTTTTTTCTGCTACCTCGATTTCACTAGCTACGAGTGTCAGGTAGAGCTGGGTTTTAGTTGTATACCTATCATACCAAGAATTTACTATTCTTGATTATGCATTTCGGGTTTTTTTGGCCTATGATGGAATATTGCCACATGTAGTAACTTCTACATATATCTTATTTTTTCGGCCTACGATTGAAACATGCCACATGCAGTAAGTTTTAGACATGTATTTTATGTGTGTACCTGACATAGGTATGCCCAACGGGCACCTACTATTGGCCTACCTGGTGCGGCTTATTAGGAGGCTCACTCAACGACATGCCAAGGTCCACAAAGCGCATGACGGTTCGGCTGGTACAAAGCCCATATGGACACGGACTCCAAGCAAGCAATACAAGGAAAGATCAAGACTAGAGTTTGAATCCAACTTGTAACGAACTCGTATTGGTACCTGAGACCTAGCCTCCCCATATATAAAGGCTAGGAGGGTTCAACGAGGATGGAGCTCCACCACCACAATAGACAACATATCTATATCATGAAAAATCCTAGCATACTCACCCGCCAGATTCATCTGGGCATCCTTGTAACCTTCGGTTCCGCCATCAATCAAGAGCAGACAAGCAGGAGTAGGGTTTTCCCTCCGGGGGCCTGAACCTGGGTAAATACTTTGTGCTGTATTGCTTGTCTGTTAGCCATTCCCGATATCTAGCGCGCCCCTCTTCCTCTAAACCCAAGTCCATAACAATGGGCATTGATGAGTCGAACCCTCGTCAGTACCTATGATTGAAGTATGCCACATGCCAATGATTCAAATATTCCCCAATAGAGTGCAAGGGATAAACCTTTGCATCATGTGTGATTTTTTTAGAGATGGGTTAGTGAACCTGGTGCAATGCACAAAAACATAGGTTGTGCTTGCTCCTTGATTCACTAACTCCTTCCTTGAAAATCTTATGAGGCCCCAAACCGATTCAACAATTATCATCTGCATTTGACCGATGATTTTAATAGTGCACTCTCAACCTACATGTGATAATCTGCATATAGCTTGTGTTTGTATAACCACGCAGAATTTGCATTGAACTAGCTATATGTTGGATTATCTCACTGATGATTTGTATGTGCTCTATTCATATGAGGTCTCCCATCTGATTGCACTCTTTTTTGGTGATGCCAATGTGCCACTGTAAGGTTCCCAACCTTTAATAAGGTAGAGATACCTGTGTTTACAATGCTAGTCCCTGGATCAATAGCTAGCATCCACAGTTAAGATGTAATATCAAGAAACAAAGGTCATAATACAACTTTATAACCAGGAATAAAATAATTCATTACATCTTACATAGCTCATTTGGCTATCTCATTATAATGCAGCAGAATATCTATATAGCATGGAGTCCTTCACCTTCAAAGTGCCACAGGCAATCATGTTGGTTGTAGACTTGTAATCCTATTCAACACACTTCACTAACATCAAACAAACCTGCAACATAATAAGTTGCAGCCACAAGGGTCAATACATTTGAATTGTATTGGCAAGTTTCACTACTATGTAGAAGTAAGTGGATCCTATCATTACATGCATATTTGTCTAAGTGGGGTTTAGGCTCATTTGCAGAAAGCAATATAGTTTTATCCTATCTTTTCCAAAATAGTTTTTGATCTTTTGTCAAATCTTTCTGAACTTCTTGGAAAACTCCAAGTGCTTCTAATCCCTTGTTGTCACCATCAAGTTTTACTTTGAGAAATTGGAATGTCGAGATCTTTCATAGCTTCAGGCCTTAGTTGCTAAGAGTTGTCCATAACCGGGGACACGGCTAAGTACTTAGAATTTGATCTTCTGCAGAAGTTGTACACTTTTACCCACATGACACAATCTCGTCTTGACGCCACCAGTGGCCGCTGGATAAGTACTCACCAAAATGGAGTACTGGCAGATCGAGAATGTGACAAAGTCTTTCCATAGAAGTCCTCCCAATACACAATGCTAGCTTGTCTACCAGGCACCAATGTAGGGATAAATTTCCCATACACAATTCTAGTTAACCTGAAGATGCCAATGCATGGGTCTTCCACTATGTAGTTGACTAAGCCAGAGCCCAATTAGCATGTGGCTGTACACAGAAGCCACTGTACGAGAAACATGTTCAATCTCTAAGTCCCTGGGTGGTTTTCTTCTAGTGCACATACAAAAAGATAGCCATATAAACATGGTTCCCTTTGTTGCCACCTTGTCCAAAACTTGAGTATCCTTGTCCACCCAGGTGGTTCATTGAGTACTTGTTTTATTATATAAAACATATATTTTTCCAACACTTCATATAATCATATCATGTATCCCATCCCAAATATATAGCAGGGCTAAGCATACTACAACTACATTGTTTCCACCAAGGGAGATATAATGATATCCTAATAGGATTTAGCATAGCATAAAATATAGTAATCCTTATCATGCATGTTACAAAAATCCACTAAGTGTAATGAAAATAGTAGGACATGGATGATAGTGTCACTTGCCTTTTAGTAGAGAATGTTGGTTCACTTCTTGGTCTTGCAAATATCACACTCTTCTAACTTCACTACAATTCAATCAAGCAAACACAAATTCAACTAGCATTCAAACCATTTCTCACACAAAAAATAACAAAAACAAGGTCATGCATGCAAGCATGCACAAGATAGTTTTATTTGAAAAAGTGGTTTCTACTAGGCTCTAAACATTATAAAGTTCAAAGTGGTCATTTACTAAAGTGGTAAAACCATTTGCAAAAGGTTTTATCTCATAAACCAAATATTATGTTAAGGTGATATTTTATGTTGTTGAAAATATCTTTTAGCAAAGTAATATTCTCATAGGGATCTTCAAATATATTTTAATTCTCAAAACTTGGTGTTTAGGGTCAGAGAGTTTAATTAAAATCATTTCCCAAAGATTTTACTCAAAATTCATTTCTAAACCAAAAACAATATTTTTATTTGACTAGAAATGCTCTAACTCCAATATTTATTCCTTAACTTCACAAAATACATTTTTAAATCCATAAGTTGGTTCCTATGGTCAGTAGGTTCAAAACAAACCATTTTGCAAGGATTTCATCTCAAAAATATGTGTAGAACAATTTTTATATTCAAAATAAGCCTACACATGTTTCTGCAAATTCAACCAATTTTCCAGAAGCAAAACATTAAACAAAGTGCATGGTTGCAAAGTACTTGCTCTGCTGATTCCATTGATATAAAATTTGCAAAATTTGGACGTGTAGAATTAAAGTTATGAATTTTACAAGTTTGCAATTCTAATAGAACATTTTCTGTTTTTAAATCGAAACCAGTGCCATGCGTCATAATACTACTGGTCCATACCGCTTCGGGTGGATCGAGCTATGTGGGCTGTTAGATCTAAAGTGTATCGCACCATACCTGTTCGCTAAGTGAATCTATCGTGACGCTTAGATCTAGATCCTATGGTGCACAGCTGCTGGCCAAAGGTGGGCGGCGCTGGCTCTGGCTACGGCATCGCGGCGACTACTGGAAGCAAGAGGGGTAACGGAGGTGCTCACCGTGCTCGCAGAGGTGTGGCGAAGCTCAAGGTGAGGTCTGCTTGACGAGGGGCGCTCAGGAACGGAGGGGATTGCTTGCCGGAGTGTGCAGCGGCGTCGGGTGTCTCTGGAGGTCGTCGGGGGCGAGGCTTGAGAGCAAGCTAAGACGAATGGGGCATGCAGTTAGATGCGGGCGAGTGCGTAGATGATAGGAGCATCAACGGGAAGGCTCGAGGCGGTCGGTGCTTACCAGGGGAGTTCGCCGGAGCAAAGGCAGACGAGGCGGTGCTCAGTTGTTCGAGGTTGCCGACGTTCTGGAATGAGCGCGAGCAAGTTGGAGGTACTGGTGGATGCGCCTGGTGCTGGCGAGTAGTCTCGCGTGTAGTGGGAGGCGACGGGCGGTAGGACGGCGTCGGAATTGACTGGAAAGTTCGCCGGAGGCAGAGGCGGTGTGGTTCAAAATTAGAACAGCCCTAGGGCAGAGAGGAGCTGACAAGTGAGGGGAAAGAGAGAGGAGAGGCGGGCGCTTAAGTACGCGTGGTCGGGGGCGAGATTAACGCAGGCAATAACTCGAATTCATCGCTGCAATCAAGGGCAGCAACGGCGAGGGGGACGTGGTCGCGAGGTTGATGACGCTGCGCTGGCGGTGGGGCCGTGCTGTCTGTGAGGGAGAGGGAGGGGAGATGGGGTCCAGTCGTCGGTGACTTCATGGGTGCAAGGTTGAGTGGAAAACGTTTCACCGCGGGGAGTTTAGTTGGGCTGCGAGTTGGGCTTGCTGGGCCTGTTGGGTTGGGTCTGCTTCGTTTCATTTTTTTATACTAATTTCTTTTTCTTTTTCTATTTGGAATTTATGTTTTGATTTTTATTTCAACAAATTCAAACTCCAATTTAATTCAAACCACCACCATACTTTGTGTTGATTTTAATTCTGTTTAACAACATAATCCAAAGTCCAAAGCAAAAATAATTCTTTTATTCTTTTAGGATCTATTAATAATTAAATAAATAGACCTTAGTCTTTAATTCAAATAGGTTTTAATTTATTTTTAAAACTCTATTTGAAAACCAAATAAAACCAAAACCTTTTCAGTAGGTTTCATTTGAAAAACAAAACACTTGGCTTCCTTATTTAAAATACTTTAACAAGTTTTTAGTGTTTATTTAAAATGGAAAAGCCTTTACTTAAATAAAAATGGATATTAATAAATCTTTATTATTTTATTTAAATAATCCTTCACTCTTTTATCAAATAGAAATATTTTATTTCAAAAGCTTGGCCAAGATTTAATTTGGATCTATAAAATAATCCTTATTTATAAATCTACCTTTGCTTTTGAAAATCAAATCTTTTTATTAAAAGATCTAAAAATAGTGATTCCAACTTTTATAACTTTATTTATTATTTGTTTATCTTTTAAATCCCTTTAGGATTTTATTTGATCAAAATAGGTTTTGATGTTTCCAATTGGAATCAAAAAGTTTCTTCTCACCCTAAAAATCAACAATTGTTTATATGTTTTTTTTTCATATTTCAAAATTTGGAAAATTTTGGGATGTGACAACCACTATGATTGTTAACACGGTGATCTGCATCTACCTATGGTTGTGCACAACCTCGTTGGTTCTATAAGCTCGTTGGTAGACACAGATTCATCCTGCTAACAATTTTTTGGCAAAAAACTATGAAGCATAGTATGTGTTACTTCTTATGAGACACTTTTTCAGCTTTTGTGTGTGTTTCTTTTTCTGTAGCTCATATCTTACATTGCTTTTTTTCGCAGCATGTTCATATACGCGTCTCTATGGAAGTTCTTGAAGAGGATCCCATCTAGGAGGCAAAAGTAAAGCTCCCATTGTTGGGCATTGCAATGAAAAGGTGTTCCCAACATACTTCATGAAGTTCCTAGGACTGATGCCTGCAAATATCGCCGTTAGGACATCTGCTAGATGCCAATGGTACATGAACCTAAAGGATATGAATGGAAAGTAGCCATCGAGGTGGGCTAGCCACAATTTTCCATTGTGCATCGCCTGCAACTTGGCTACTTCCTCTTCTTCAAGAAGCTGCACATGAAGGAGTACGGAGTTGTCATCTACGACCACTCTTGCTGTGAGGTGGGCAAGCAGTTCCCTAAGCACCTTGATGACATGTAAAAGGTCATCTAACTAGATGAGGAATGACTAGTTGGTTCTTAAGGTGTAGGATTTTAAGAATCGCCTGTTATCATGGTACTATGTGTCATTGTTAATAGAACATGAGTTAAAAGAATTTGACGATGACCAACCACTCATTTTCACAGGAAACCAAACAAACTCATCAAGAACATGTTTTTTCACCTATTTTTGCATGGCAATGCCCCCATAGGCTACCCCAGAGAGTTCCAAATTTGGGCCAGGCAACCAAACACACCCTATGTATCCACGAGCCCCACGCTGCCCATGTCATTCACCATTGCACTTGTGTGCCGCCCCTCTAGTTCTATGTCAAACGCCTTTTCACTAGCCACAACACGCATGATCCCTCCCGATATCCCTCTTCTCGCTCTCATTTTCCTCTCTCTCTCTCTCACACACACACTTTCCTCTCTTGCTAAGGATTACTCTATTTCTTTCTTGTGCATGTATTGGAGCTCCGTAAACATGGACGAGTAGATCGACTTCGTGGATGAGAAGATCGAAGTCTGCATACCCTCTCTATTGTTGGCCTCGTCAGGTCTCTCAAACTCACTCTAGTTCTTTCTTGTGCAGGTATTGGAGCTCTATCATCGTGGCGAGCATATCGACACCATGGATGAGAAAATCAAAGTTCACAGACCATCTCTGTCGCTAGATTCACTAGGTACATCGCCATGGGATGTCCTCTTCTTCCCTTTCATTGTGACTTCCAGGTTGTGCTACAGCTCCCTCATCTTCTTGCTTTTGTTGCCGCTACAAGGCTTGGTTCTGCATTGGATGAGAGGTAGAAGGGGTGCGGCGGTCGTGGCAGCGAGCGTGTAGGACATCAACATGCCTCCTCGTTGAGCAACTCTACTTCGCCGTCAACCCCAATGATGGCAGAGAGGCACCGTCGTCTACTATGAGGGGGAAGGACGGCGACTTCGAGCGGAAAAAAGAGGACATGGATTGACCAACACTCTCAGCCGATTGAGAGTCATCTTATCTTAGGTCGACAACAAACACGATGGATCCTAACCGCATCGACGATGAGCAAAATAGTTGCTACCAGGGATAGTCAGATGATGGCGAGTCAACATTGGTGGCATGTTGGACCATGAGGCTTGAAACCAACAAGTACAACGACATTTGCATCAACTAAAGGGGAGTACACCGATGATGTTGCTCTGCAATGGTGTTTTTTAACTTCTATAATTAGGATTGCCCATGGTTTTTCTTATGTGAAAGGGTGCATTGTTAATCTCCATCTCAAACAATATTCTTTTTCTGAATGTGTGCCTATTTTACCCCCTTTGCCCGTGGTTGTTTTTAACTGTCAAGGACGAAAACCATCGGTGTCTACCATTCGATGGCGACGGTTTGTCAAACCGTGTGCCACTATCGGATTCGGCTGTGTGCGACCGCTAGTTTTGTTCTGGTGTAAGGTGTATTTTGTTTTCTTTGACCAAGGCTTTAACCAAGAATTATGTATTTAACACAGAACTTATGTGATAGAAATTATAAAAGTAAGTAAAATACTTTTGAATAGGAACACAATGATATCAATTTATATCACATAAATTACATATTAATAGACTAAATGTTGTTCAAAGTCTTGGCAAGCAAACATTACATGCCTTAGAGCATATCCAACATGCGCCTTAAAATCGTGCATGCTAAAACTGGTTTGCAGCGCCACTTTAGTCGATTTAGGGCTACACTCAGCTTTTCTAGACGTTGTACAATGGCGCTTGTGAAAACCAGTGCTTTGCTAGACGCTATATAATGAAGCGCACATAGCGATGCAAACCCCAAACACACACAAAATATATAATAAATTTTGATCAAATACACCCAATAAATCATCAATAAACAGTTTCATAATTCTTACAACAATAACAGATAGTTCCTTAATACACCAATCAGTTTCTCAATAATACAACAAACAGTTCTACAACAATACATTAAACAAACAAAGATGAAACTGATTGCTTTGGCAGCCGTTCCATGACCACCTTTCCTTGATGAGATCTTTTTGAAGATCATAATGCACATCAGTTTGTTGAATCAAATGGTACGAGGCAATGAAGCGGGCCACCATCTCTCTCTCCTATGCACTTGCACGGGTTGTCCCATCAATTCTTAGTATGAGTAGTCTAAATTAAGGCCATGGTCATCTTCGATGATTATGCATGATCACTCAAGAGTATATGATATACCAAAGATCTTTTGATCACAAAATCTAGCCGACCCTCTCACAATAGAAAATTAGGCTTGCAAAATTCCAAATGCTCTATCCACATATTCCCTAGACACGGCTTGAGCATTATGGAAACCAAGTTTCTTCTTACCTTGCGGTTTGTGTACCAGCTTCACAAATGTTTTCCATCTTGGGTATATGCCATCGACAAGGTAGTAGCCACATTTGTATGTGTGATAGTTTGCTACAAACTCGACCGGTGGACCTTCACCCATTGCAATCCTTATCACGAGTGGTGATTGTTGAAGAACATTGATATCATTCCAAAGAAAGCATGCCAAATCCAAGTCTCATAACGGGCCATGGCTTCAAGGATAATACTTGAAACTTTTTTATGGCCCTTGAACTGTCTGTGCCATGCTGCTAGAAAATTTTCCAACTCCAATGCATGCATCAATTGAGCCAAGCATACCTAAAAACCCCCAAGCTTTGGTGAACTCCAAAAGCCTTGCCATGTCTTGAGCATTGGGGTCTCTCAAGTATTCACCAAAAATTTTCATCATTGCAACTACAAAACGCTTGACACACTTGATGGTTTGACTGTAGGGTTCACATAATTGAAAACAAAAAATTTCCTATGATGGAAACAACTATGTACCAAGATCTATCTACTAGATACAAGCAACGGGTGGATATACATCCATAGAGAACATAACCATGTAGACCGACAAAGTTTAACGAGGTTGTACTCATGGATGATATAGACGAACGCTTGCCAGTCTCAAGATCGAGAAGAAGTCCAGCGCCACAAAACAACAGTGCATCCGTGCTCTCACACACCTTCAAGCCACCAAACAGCCTCCGCCTCATCGCTCCAGTGATGCAGCGTAAGCAACAACTCTTTCCAAACGAAAAGCCACCGGGAACATGTATCTCGCTAGTCCGAGACCATGGGAGATAAACTAGAGGGGGAGAGAGATCCTTCACGAGGAGGTGTAAGTATGAGAGAGGGAGAGGGGGCTTTATATAGGAGGAGGGGGCACCCCAAGGGATGTGGCCGACGGCCAAGGAGGCTTCCCCCACCCCTTCCTCCATTATGTGGGTGGAGCTCCCACTCACAATTCGCCCCTTCATTTCTCCACTAAAAAACCCTCTCATAGTCCCATTAAATTTCCACCAAATTTAATGTAATCTCTCTTTAAATAAAACTCCTTTTATTTATTTATTCAGAATTTTGTCAATTACATTAATCAACAATCATTCACATAAAACCCCTTGCTAGTATTCTATTTCACATGCAGAAACAATTTCAGCAATTTCACCCGAAACAACTCCGGTGTCTAGTGAAATAAATTCCCGCGCTTTGTAAATCTTTTCGTCTAGAAACTATTTGTTCCAAATGGTGTCAGTGTCTCTTAAGTGTATCACCCTATGGTTCGCGAATAATACGGACATGATCGAGACCCCTCTCAGATCAATAATCAGAAGTGGGACCTGGAGATCCATACCGACTTCCACACATTCAACGATGACTTCTTGAGATCGTGAGAACCTTTTACGCTAGTAACTTAATCCCTTTGTATCGTGATATATTACATGTCCGAGATTCGATCATCGATATCTCCATACCTAGTTTGATCTCGTTACCGACATGTACTCTTTTCTCGTTTCCATGATATATCATTCTAGTGATCAAATCACTTGCTTGCAAGCTAACTAATGTGATATCACCGAGAGGGCCAAGAGTATAACTCTCCGTCATCGGGATGGAAAAATTACACTCTTTATCCATGAGCCTCTACATAACACCTTCGTAGTATTGAACCCATATTTATAGTCACCCTGTTATGGTGTGACGTTTGATGTTATCAAGATACTCTTGTAGTTTTAGTGATTGACATAATATCATGGTCTAAGGATTAGGATTACTTCGTATGATGTTATAGCAATATAAACACAATGATGTTATGACCTCGTTATTAACAACATCCAATGTCCATGATTAGGAAACCTCAATCATCTTGTTAATCAGCGATCTAGTTTATAAGAGAGGCATAACTAGGAACTTTCTATTTGTTTATTAAACACACATGTATTAACGTTTCCGTATTAATACAATTATAACATGCAAAATAAATATTTATCGTAAACAAGGAATAATATAATAACCACTTTATTACCGCCTCTCGGGCATATTCCCTTCAGTCTGCCACTTGCACTAGAGTCAATAATCTAGTTTGATAACTTTACGTATTGAACACCTATGGCTTTCTGGTGTTGCATATACGTGATTTCTAGTGGTTAACATAATCTCTGGATCTGACACTTTCAGGTCCATTTGTATTTGCATGTCTTTGCGTCTTTACGCACCAATCATTCTCTAATGAGATGGCATTGTATGAATTTGGTCTTTTGGTGAGACATTTAGTTCCTTGGGGTTAAAACATGTCGATACTATTGTCGTACAATATATCTTTATAGTGTTAGCCTATTGTGAACCACACCTTAGTTTGATAACAAACTACTCGACACAAATTCCCTCCTTTGCTGCCACAATAGCAGTCATATACTTAGCCTTTTGTTGCAGTATCCCTCATAATGTCTTAACTTTGGAATTCATCCAAATCCATCATGAAAACTTCTTTCTATTACATTGTGCCACCCATAGTTTAAATTGAGATAAACTTAATTTGTATCTTGTGACAAAACTAGTATCAATGTAACACTTTACAATGAATTATTTGCACCTCTACACAAATATATTCTTAGTTCTTCCAAAAGATCATAAGAATATCCTCACTATCGTCCAATGATCATCTTATGATTCATTCTGGTATATGATCATAACATTTAGAGCATAGGACATATCTGGATGTGCACATATCACGGTATGATTGATCAAAACATTCTTGTGATTCACTCATCAAGTGTCAAAGCACTTGAATCTTGTTTCACTTATCAAGTGTCAATACACTTGAATCTTGATTCAATTCTTTTCCATGTGACAAGAACCTTTTCTCGTCATTTCCATATTGAACTCCTTCAATATCTCATATATGTACGTCTGGCACAACTATATATTAGCGTCATAATCTATCCATATAGACATTCATGCCTAATATTCGGGTTTTGCCTAAGTCTTTCATCGAAATGAAATTTTTAACCTTTTGTCAATAAAAGATACATCATTTCCAATCAACAATATGTACTCTACATAATGTATTAGAAATGTGTCTCAATGTTCCCACTTAATTTCTTGCAAATGCAAGCATTTTCATCGTCTCCGATGAAATTAAACTTCTTTAACAGTTTTATCACGGTGAAGATTCCAACTCTGCGATGCTTACTTTAGCCATTGAAGTTTGCATGCCCTTTTAAGCATCCTTTGAATTAACAAAACCCTTTGAATCGTGTCATGTACACGTCCTAGGTAACCATTCTATTAGAAGAATTTTGTTATGTTTATTCAGCTACCATATACCAAAATTATATGTAGTTGTTGCTACATTAATCCGTCCAGACTAAATAAAATCATTATGACATGTCGACTATTTAATCTTGTCATAGTCAACTCCTTGAACATTGTCATAAAATCATTATGACATGTCTACTATTTAATAGATGTGAAACATCCATGTCTGTTTCTTTATAGATCCAAACACGACCGATAGGTTTTACACCTTTCCAAAGGGTCTTCCAAGTTCAAAAACTTGATTTCTCGTGTATGGAACTATCACGAATTTCATGGCTTCAAGCCATTTGACGGAGTAAGGACCCATCATTTCTTATTTGCATGTAGTCGATTCATCATTATCAAACAATAATGATTTACTCTCAAATCTTAGTATTTGATTGTTTACCCGACCTACTTGGTTCAATAGGAACTTAGATCTTCGTGACCACAACCTTTGAGGTACTTAAGCCATGAGCATTATGGATGCATCCAGAACATTTTTCGGCGCTGTGCAACTTAGAACATATAGCTAAGGTTCGTTAACCTTATAAAAGTTCTATTGTCCTCCCACTTAACTTTTCACGAAAAATTCCTTCTCGAGAAACTTGACGTTCTAAGCGACAAACACTTTTGTCTTCGGTGTTATGGAGAAATACCCAGCGGTTATTCGAAATAACCTACAAAGACATGCTCATCCGACTTTGGTTATAAACATATTACTTATGCTTAGCATACCAAAATTTAAGGAAGGACAACTTGGGTTTTATCCCAAACCATAACTTATATGGTGGCATTTCAACAAATCAAGATGGAGCTCTTTTCAGTGAAAAAGTGGTAGTCTCTAAAGCTTTAATCTTTTAAAATATAATGGCAGTTTTATAAATAACACTTTGATCTAACCATGTCATACAAGGTTTCATTACAAATCTCGAACACTCCATATTCCTATGGTGTTTCGGGAAATGCAAATAGATGGAACAATTCCTAAAATCTTAGGTATTTTGCTAAACATGTAACTCAAATATATTCCTTTATGATCGAATCATAAACTCTTTATTTTCTTGTTACAATGATTTTCCACTTCATCTTGAAAGCCTTTGAACATTTTCAAATAGTTCATGCTTAATCCTTATTAAGTAAATATACAGATATATTCACTCAAATTTCTGGAGAAAGCATATGAAGTTCAAATCCATCGCTCACGACTACACATAATGGACTACATACAACAATATGTATAAATTCCAATAATTTAGTCATTCGTTCTTCTTTGGCCTTTGAATGAAACTTCAATTATCTCTAGGAAAATATCACAAGTGTCATTTGATCAAAATCAAAAGACTCCAAAATTCCATCAACATGGAGTTTCTACATGTATTCTTTCCAATATAATTCAAATGGCGATGTCACTTTGTAAGTGATCTTTCAATCATTCATCTTGCAACATTTTAGCATTAGGTTTTATGGACGTGATTTCTCCAACTAGATTTGTAAATCATCCATCTTATATGGAATACGGTAATTATTTGAACGATCTTTGTTCTCATAATACCTGCTTTAAATAACAATTATTAAAACAAATCTTGAAGGCAAGCTTTGATGTCAACGAGAAATATAAACAGTAGTTTGTTTGTTTTCGATGAATATCATCACATATTCTCTTGCTTGTTATTTAGGCCATTGTAGTTCATGAATTGCGTCATTCTGTATGATATTTCATAACAACCAATTCGGTATCCAATACCCAAGAACTATATTGTTTAACAAGCAAAGAATACAACCATAACATGTATATCATATATATACCTTAGCTGGACATTTCTAGTCTTTTCTTTTCTCTGCCAAATATTTTGTAGATTCTCTTTCAGCATTTCCTTTTCCTTTTAAAAGAATCTATCAACATCAACAGTGGCGCCATATACATGACACATAGTCCAAAGCGTGTATAGTCAAATACTAGGTATTTCTATTTTCGTGCCCTTGGGTTATTAGTTGTACTCACTTTTCTCCAGCCGCTTAGTTTTTCCTCACTTTTGCCCAACTACTATTATGGAACTCTCGCACGGTGTGAAACTCGCTCTCCGTCAGCCTTGCCATTAGATGCTGACAAGTGGGGCCGCATTCAGTCGGGTCCCATAGTGGACCCTCGCCGTTACATGTTGACAAGTGGGTCTGCGGTATGTCAGGTCCCGTAGTGGACCCTTTGCCGTTACATGCTGACAAGTGGGGCCATGTTTAGTTGGTTCCCATAGTGGACACCTCTCTCCACTTATCCAGATTAGCATGGGAACCACAGCTTATCCACGTGAGCGTTGGACCCATAACTTATCCACGTGAGCCAGTCCCGTGCCCGCACCCATGCCGTTGCCTCCCGTTTCTTCTTCTTCTTCTTCTTCTTCTTCTTCTTCTTCTCTGGTGACGGTGGCCCTTTTCCGGTGATTTCTCCAACTAGATTTGTAAATCATCCATCTTATATGGAATACGGTAATTATTTGAACGATCTTTATTCTCATAATACCTGATTTAAATAATAATTATTAAAATAAATCTTGAAGGCAAGCTTTGATGTCAACGAGAAATATAAACAGTAGTTTGTTTGTTTTCGATGAATATCATCACATATTCTCTTGCTTGTTATTTAGGCCATTGTAGTTCATGAATTGCGTCATTCTGTATGATATTTCATAACAAACAATTCGGTATCCAATACCCAAGAACTATATTGTTTAACAAGCAAAGAATACAACCATAACATGTATATCATATATATACCTTAGCTGGACATTTCTAGTCTTTTCTTTTCTCTGCCAACTATTTTGTAGATTCTCTTTCAGCATTTCCTTTTCCTTTTAAAAGAATCTATCAACATCAACAATGGCGCCATATACATGACACATAGTCCAAAGCGTGTATAGTCAAATACTAGGTATTTCTATTTTCGTGCCCTTGGGTTCTTAGTTGTACTCACTTTTCTCCAGCCGCTTAGTTTTTCCTCACTTTTGCCCAACTACTATTATGGAACTCTCGCACGGTGTGAAACTCGCTTTCCGTCAGTCTTGCCGTTAGATGCTGACAAGTGGGGCCGCATTCAGTCGGGTCCCATAGTGGACCCTCGCCATTACATGTTGACAAGTGGGTCTGCGGTATGTCAGGTCCTGTAGTGGACCCTTTGTCGTTACATGCTGACAAGTGGGGACACGTTTAGTTGGTTCCCATAGTGGACACCTCTCTCCACTTATCCATATCAGCATGGGAACCACAGCTTATCCACGTGAGCGTTGGACCCACAACTTATCCAAGTGAGCCAGCCCCGTGCCCGCACCCATGCCGTTGCCTCCCCTTTATTCTTCTTCTTCTTCTTCTTATTCTTATTCTTCTTCTTCTTCTTCTTCTTCTTCTTCTTCTTCTTCTCTGGTGATGGTGGCCCTTCTCCGGTGATGGCGGCCCTTCTCCGACGACGGCGTCCCTTTGTCGAGCTTCACTTCGGCCTCCCGTTCGTCTTGGCCACAGTATGGTGCCATCACGTTGACCTGTACGAAGGATGACAATGGCAACCGTGCGCACAGAAGGTTAGATCTCGCACCAAAATGCACCAAAATCTCACACCAAAATGGCAACCGGGGCGCTTGCTATGGAGAATGTGGCCGGCGAGCCATTCTGATGATTTAATTGGTTTATCGAGTTAATGTCTCGGCTGCAATCAAGTGAAAGAGTGTTTATAATTAAAAATTAGGGACATGGATGTATAATAAATAAAAAAATGACAACTCTTGAACACTTTCAAATTAAAAAAATATACAACTCTTAATGTACAAAAGTGTTTATAAATGACACAACTCTTGAACACTTTCAAATTTAAAAAAAGTATACTTGACACAACTCTTGAACACTTTCAAATTAAAAAAATTATATAACTCTTAATGTAAAAGAGTGTTTATAATTGACACAACTCTTGAACACTTTCAAATTTAAAAAAATTATACAACTCTTAATGTAAAAGAGTGTTTATAATTGACACAACTCTTGAACACTTTCAAATTAAAAAAAATCATACAACTCTTAACGTAAAAGTGTGTTTATATTTGACACAACTCTTGAACACTTTCAAATTGAAAATATCATACAACTCTTAATGTAAAAGAGTGTTTATAATTGACACAACTCTTGAACACTTTCAAATTTAAAAATTATATAACTCTTAATGTAAAAGAGTGTTTATAATTGACATAACTCTTAAACACTTTCAAATTAAAAAATCATACAACTCTTAATGTAAAAGAGTGTTTATAATTGACACAACTCTTGCATGGTTAGAACGAGGCATATCCCAACTAGAGGGCAACTTCCCTTTGGGCACCTTTTGGAATGTTGCTCATATATAAGAGTATGGAAGGGATTCTTGGTACGTGGAGGAAGTGTGCGTGGAGCGAGGCAATGACGTGGAGGTTTCCCTCCTGTAGACATCTGTGCTGTCCTCCTAAGCTTGATAGGCTTTGCCACCACTCCCATGCTTGCGACGGTAGCGCGAGTGTCCGGATGCTCGTCCTCCTTCACGTCCTCTTCATCCCCAACCAAGATCTCCTCCTCCTTGGGGTTTTGAGGATCATCTTGCATGGGCTTCTTGCCCTTGTCGTTGGCGGAGACCATGGTGCCTCTAAACTTGAGAAAATTTCCTGACAGAAACAGATCGAAATGAAAACACGATATATGAACCTCGAGGGATCCGGGGGGGGTTATAATATTATGAAATTTTACTTCATAAGGAAGGTACTATGCGGAAATGAGGCGGATACGGACACCGGGGTGGTCTCACCCCCCGGTGGCGTGGCCAGATGGGGCCCGCACCACTGGTGGGTGTGGACCACCCGGGCTCCGTTTCCTCCTCTTTTTTGTCTCGTTGGCTTCCATATGTAATAAAAACATCAAAAATATAAAGAAAAAGGTTTTTTTGCGAACCTTCTATTTTCACCACTTTTACCTATTCAAAGATGGACTCTGTAGATTCTTTGTCCCCAACACCTGAAAATTCCTTTCATGCAAAGCCTCACACAAACTTCATTGGCAACATTAGTGTATGCAAAAACAAAAACCTTTAGGTTCAAACTTCAAATGAAATCCATCAAAACAAAAGCTACTATAGCAACTCCTTTCAAAAGCCCAAAAAGAATCTGAAAGGGAATCAATATAAGAAGCAAATGCAAATGATGGCAGAAATCTGTCAAAATAGACCAGCAGGTAAAGGTTGATTTTTTTGAAAAACTTCTGTTGCTCAAATAAAAAAATGCAAAACTAGTGAAAGTTGGATAACAACTTGGGGAACAAGACAGAAAATTACATCTCCATCCGACGTACTGATATCTCTCATGAATTTTTATGATGCAACACAAAAATCTGTCCCAGGACAGCAACTTCTCACAACTCACCTACTTCTCAAAAGAGGTTGATCTTGACACAAAAACCAAACAAAAAGGATAAGGAGCGGTTATTACTGAGGAAATAAGTTCCAAGACTCAACAAAACCAAAACGAAAAACAAACTAAAATGGGTTGTCTCCCAAAAGCTCTTTCTTTATAGCCATTAAGATGGGCATGATAATTTCAATGATGCTCACATATGAGAAATGGATTTGAAGTGAAAGAGAGCATCAAGAAGCAAATATCCAACACATTTGAGTCTAACCCACTTCCTATGTAAGGGAGTTTCATGATAAAACAAATTATTGAAACAAAAGGCCATTAGCATAGGAAGACAAAACAAATGCAACTTCAAAGCTTTCAACAAAAAGCGGGGAAACTTAATACTATTGAGATGCATGAAACCATGTTTCCCTCTCTCATAATAACTTTTAGTAGCGCTTTGAATAAAGTTGACAATATAACTATCACTAGAAACAACTTTATCATCAGAATAAGCATACTTATAATCATCAAAAGGAGGTCTAAGGTCATAAACTGGATCAATAGAAGCAAATTGTTCCACCCTGAAATCCTCATTAGGCAAATTATTTTCATAAGGAGCTTTGGAAAATTTGGAAAAGTTAAACTCATAAGATTCTCCATCAAACTTAGTTAAAACTTTCTCCTTCTTACAATCTATAATAGCTCCACAAGTGTTCAGAAAAGGTCTACCAAAAATGATAGGACAAGTTTTACTAGCAGCTTAACCAAGCACTAGAAAATCAGCAAGATATTTAATGTTACCACAAAGGACTTCCACATCTCTCACAATACCAATAGGGCAAATGGTTTCCTTATTAGCAAGGTGAATAACCACATCAATGTCCTCAAGTTCACAAGGACCAATTTTATGCATAATTTCTCTGTAAAGCTCATAAGGAATAGCACTAGAACTTGCAACAATATCACATAAACCATAATAGCAATGATCACGAATTCTAACATAAAGCACAGGGACACTAGCTTTCCTAGCTTTACTAGGATGAGAGACAATATTAGAAGCATCTTCACAAAAGATAATGTGCTGATCTTCTACATTTTTAGTGACAAGATCTTTCACAATGGCTATTGCAGGTTCAATGCTTATTTGCTCATCAGGTTCCACAGTTTTATTTGTACTTTTGCTAACCACATTAGCTATTATAGAATGTTCCTTTACTTTAGTAGCAAAAGGAATTTTATCAATATAAGGTTCAGGCAAAATAGGATCAATAGTACAATCTTCAGTGCTTCTAATAGGAACATGATTAACAACATCTTTATAAGGTGCATGGTACTTATTCCACTTCTTTTTGGGAATTTCTATATAAGAGGCAAAGGCCTTAAAACAATTGGCTATAATTTGAGAATCAAGACCATACTCAGTACTAATATCATGAAAGTCATCAGTTCCCATAAAAGATTTAATGCATTCATAATCATAATTTATACCTAACTTTCTTCCTTTGTCATTCTCGCATGCTTCAGTGTTCTCTTGAATACGGTCTAGAAGATCCCATTTAGCTTCTTCCTTCATACGTGTGTGATCTAGCACAACAAGCATCTAATAAATCTTTACCATGAAGAGAACGCCTTGCATAAAAGTTATTAATAATAATATTACTAGGGAGTTCATGAATAGGACATTTAAGCATTAGTAACTTCAATCTCCCCCAAGCTTGGGCTGTGCTTTCTCCATCACGAGGCCAAAAGTTATATATTTGATTCCCATCCTTATGAATCTCACTAGGAGGATAGAATTTAGAGTAAAATAGAGGTACTATTTCCTCCCATTTCATGGATTGTCCATTCTTCAGTAGTTTATACCATTCTTCAGCTCTTCCTTTCAATGATATAGAGAGTAACTTCTTCTTCACCTGTTCATTTGTGATACCTGCACACTTAAACAACCCACATAATTCATGGATAAAAAGCAAATGATCACCAGGATGGACAGTTCCATCCCCAAGATAATAATTATCCATAACACGATCAACGATTCTTGTAGGTATCTTAAAAGGATCTATCTCAACAGGTGATGGTTCATCTACTACCCTAACAGTGGAAGTAGTTTTCCCAAATAGGAAACCAAGTGGGTTATCCATATTGGAAACAAAGTAACAAGCAGGAATCAAAGCAATACTCACAGTAGAAGTTTCCTTTACCAGTTCCACTCTTCAGTAGCGCTTCACTCCCTGGCAACGGCGCCAGAAAATAGTCTTGATGACCCACAAGTATAGGGGGTGTATCGTAGTACTTTCGATAAATAGGAGTGTCGATCCCAACGAGGAGCAGAAGGTGTTGACTAGTGACATGGAGTAGGAAACCTCTGTAAATACTTAGTAAACGGATTTTTAGGGGGTTTTCTGATAAAGCAAGGAAATAAAGGGCAAGTATATAAAGACAACAAATAATTGCAGCAAGTGGCCCAATCCTTTCTTAGCAAAGGACAAGCCGGTGATAATACTTATGAGGACCAAACTTTCTCGAGGACACATGGGAATACTGTCTAGTGCTTTCGTTTCATATAGTTGATTAATATTCTTTGGTTTGATAGGTGTTGTGTGGGTGAACCTTGCTAATGTACCGACCTTACTTGGACTAATACATACTTGTGATTAAACCCCTTGCAAGCATCTGCAACTACAAGAAATCAATTAAGATAAAAACCTAACCGCGGCCTTAAACTCTAAGATCCTACACTCCCTTGTGCAAAGGTTTACTAACGGGGGTTCAGGTTTTTGTCACTCCGGCAACCCCACAATTAGTAGCCAAATACACAATGCATTCCCCTAGGCCCATAAATGGTGAAGTATCATATAGTCGACGTTCACATGACACCACTAGAAGAATAGCACCACAACTTAAATATTAAACCATTGAATAATACCTCAACACAATTCCACTACTAACAACATGACTTCTCCCATGTCCTCAAGAACTAAACAAACTACTCACGAGACATCATATGGATCAAGATCAGAGATGATATAGTGATTGATAACAATCTGAACATAAACAATAATTCAATGGTTCCACTCACAAGCATCAACTACGATAGTAATAAACACCGGGAAATTTTCCCCTAAGAACTATGCAAGATTCAACACAATTGTTACAGCGGGATGGAGTGGTGATGATTGTTCTGGTGGATATGATGGTGTGAATGATGATGATGCTGACCCCGATGAAGTCTAGCTTGATGATGGTGTTGATGGCGACGATCTCCCCTCTCCGGGAAGGAAATTCCCCGACTGAAATCTGTCTACCGGAGAGCTCTTTCTCTCTCTGTAGTTTCCGCCCTATAGAGGCAAATGATACTTTTTGTGGTTGCTCCCCCGACTTTAGGGTTTCGAGGTGAAGATATAGGCGAGAGGGCAGAGCCAGAGGTGGGCCAGGGTGGCCACACCCATGTAGGCGTGGCCTAATGTGGCCCGTGCCTAGGGGTGTGTGGGCCCCCTGTGGCCCAACTCCGCCTCCCTTCTGGCATCCTTCGTCTTCTGGGAAAATATAATTTTCTGTAGATTTTTTGGTATTTTTCCGATCTTCGTGAAATTGCATCAAAACACCACTTTTTTCCATCAGAATCCTGACTCCGGCAGTTCATCCTCCAAGAATCATCCAACATGCAAAAACAGATGAAATAACATAAGTATCACCTCTTAATAAGGAATATATCAATGAATAGAGAATGGTGATTGCAAAGTGGACGTATCAACCAGCTACCGGAGGGTAAAAGTGAGTATATTGCACACGGCAGTGTGATGACCCACAAGTATAGGGGGTGTATCGTAGTACTTCCGATAAATAGGAGTGTCGATCCCAACGAGAAGCAGAAGGTGCTGGACAGTGGTGTGGAGCAGGAAATCCCTATGAATACTTAGCAAACGGATTTTTAGTGGTTTTCTGACAAGGCAACAAAACAAAGAGCAAGTAACACAAGTAACGAACAAATGAAGCAAGTGTCCCAATCCTTTCTTAGCAAAGGACAAGCCGGTGGAAATACTTATAAGGACCAAACGTTCTCGAGGACACATGGGAATTCTGTCAAGTGCTTTCGCTTCAAATAGCTGAGTACTCTTCTTTGGTGTTTGTAAGTGTTGTGTGGGTGAACCTGTGCTAACATACCGCCCTTCCTAAGACTAATACATACTTGTGATTAAACCCCCTGCAAACATCCGTAACTACAGGAAAGCAATTAAGATATAAATCTAACCACAACCTTAAACTCTGAGATCCTACACTCCCTTGTGCAAAGGTGTCCTAACGGGGGTTCAGGTTTCTGTCACTCCGGCAACCCCATGATTAGTAGCCAAATACATAATGCATTCCCCTAGGCCCATAAATGGTGAAGTATCATGTAGTCGACGTTCACATGACACCACTAGAATAATAGCACCACAACTTAAATACTAAACCATTGAATAATAACTCATCACAGATTCACTACTAACAACATGACTTCTCCCATGTCTTCAAGAACTAAACGAACTACTCACAAGACATCATATGGATCAAGATCAAAGATGATATGATAATGGATAACAATCTGAACATAAACAATAATCCAATGGTTCCACTCACAAGCATCAACTACAATAGTAATCAACACCGGAAAAGTTTCCCCTAAGAACTAGAGCAACATCCAACACAATTGTTATAGCGGGATAGAGTGGTGGTGATGGTGCTGGTGGAGATGATGGTGTGGATGATGATCCCGATGAAGCCTAGCTTGATGATGGTGTTAATGGCGATGGTCTCCCCTCTCCGGGAAGGAATTCCCCCGGCAGAAATCTGTCTGCCGGAGAGATCTTTCTCTCTCGGTGTTTTCCGCCCTTAGAGGCGGCGGAAATCTATCTGTGGTCGCTGTCGTGGGAATGACCACGGCAGACGCTGCAATCGGCAGCGAGTAGTAGAACGAAGGGCAAGGGCATCCAGCCATCCGCGGTGCGAGATGAGGGCGGAGACACAGGGTTTTACCCAGGTTCGGCCCCCCGGAGGGTAAAGACCTACTCCTGCTAGATTGTATTGTGATGAAGGTACAATGGGGCAAGCTCGACGGCTAGGCGGCGAGTCGCTTGGGTGGATGATGGAACGTATGTCTACACGCCCTGTAGGGAGGTTTATATAGACTCACCCCCCTAGGGTTTACATATCTCAACTGAATCAGTTAAGGTTTCGGTACTCGTTTAACCTAATCCGACTTGGCATATCTACTCTCCTGGGCCTTCAGCTTCCAGTCGCTTGGATCCACGCCAGGTCTTGATCCAGTCGCCGTCCTGCAGGCCCACTCGCCAGTTCCTGGGCCAGTCGGAAACGTCCTGCTGGGTATACCCCGGTAGGCATATCCCCATCAGTAGTCCCCGAGGCTGTCGGCGATTGGGCACAGGTGATGGCTGGCAGTCGGAGCATTCAGGTCCAATGCGGACACCCAGTCGAATCGGTGGTGGGCTCCTGAATAAAGGAAAAAACTAGTCATTCTGGTCGCAGCTCGGCGAACGGGTCGGCGAAATATTTAGTCACTGTTGTAGTGATCGGGTCGGCGAGTCGAGCGGATGAAGTTCGACCGTCAGACGCAGTCAAAACTAGCCGTTGGGGTAATCCAACGGTAACTTTCGGCGTAATCACCGCGTCGTAACGACTCCCTGATTTGGCGGGTAACAACTGCTATATAAAGGAAATGGTAGGCGATCGGAGAACCACCCTCTCGTCATTTCCTCCGATTTCACGCATCTCCGTTTTCCTCCGCATCACGATCCAACCGATCCAAAATCCTCCGAGCTCCATGAACCTTTCCGCCAATGGCCCCCTCCGCCGAACCATGGGGCAGGTCCAAGTGCACGAGAGCGCTACTGGCGTCTTTCAAGGAGGCCGGGATCCTGCGCACCGGCAGGTGGCGCATCCCCGCGGCCGGAGAGGTGACTCCGGACCCGCGCGAGAGAGAATTCGTCTGCTTCACCAGCCACCTGTAGCGGGGGCTGGGGTTTCCCACATCTCTCTTCTTCCGGCGCTTCTACGCCTTCTACGAGATTCAGCCATCGGACCTGGGCCCGCATAGTATCGAGCAGCTCGCCATCTTCGTGGCGTTCTGCGAGTGCTACCTGGGATGCAGGCCATACTTCCCCCTGTGGCAAGATTTGTTCCACGGGAGGATTAGTCGTGAAGAATCAGGCGGCCCAATGTTGGCGGCGGGTGGCCTGACGTTCCAGCTGAAGTCGAAAGCCTCCTTCTTCGACCTGATGCTACCTGCCAAGGCGGCAAACGAGTGGAAGAAGTCCTGGTTTTACGTCACTGAGGCGACTCCAGACGGCGAGGTGGCGATCCCAAGGTACTCCGCCGACCGGCCCGAACCACGCCGACTCCAAGTCAGCAAGCTCCCAACAGATCATCGGATGGTCGTGGATGAGATGCTTCAAACCATCCGCGGCCTAAAGAAGAAGGGTCTTCAGACCATCAATTTGTACAACTATTGGCTTGGGCGGTGACTCGTTCCCCTGGCCCGCCGTGACCATTACATGTACGAGTACACGGGCCGGGAAGACTCGACGAAATCCTGCCTCGCCGAGTGGAAACTCGAGGACTACGTCCCGGCGCTGAAGAAGATCACCCAGGCGGTGTACCTGGACGCGAAGGCTGGGGTCGCCCCCTACACCGCGAAGCATCCAGCCCCGACGGTAAGTCACTTTCTACCATTCGCAGTCGCCGTTGATGCTGTCGCGGTTATATTGATATTACTTCATGCTTGCTGCAGTTATTTCAAGTGGTGGAAGGGTGGCTTCCGCCCGCGGACGACGAGAACTCGAGCTCGTCCGTACAAGACGGGGGCGAGTCGCCTCCCACCAAGGGTGGCGCCGAGAGCAACAGGAGCGATGATGACGACGAGTCCGAGGAAGAGGCCGCCCCACTGGTTCGCAAAACTCGCGGGCAGCGTCAGCGCGAACTCGAGGCGAGTAGAAGCCTTGAGCGCCATGACGACGACGACGAGCTTCCCGAGCACACCTCGCGTCGCGAGGCCACCCCGTCGAAGAAGAAGAAGAAGAAGAAGAAGAAGAAGGAAGTGAAGGCCCCTCCGAAGAGGAAGACGAAGCCAGCAAGACAGGCATCTCCACCTCGTTCGGCGAGTAGTTCCGACGTCACCAGCCTGGCCAGGGATGAAGCGCTGCAGACGACGGCAGCACCGGATGCCACCGCCGCCCTGAGTGAGGTACCTCTGGCCTCGATTCCTCCCCCGTTCGCCCCAGTCTCTGGGTCGGGGGCTGCTCCAGCCGCGGCAGCTTCGCCTCCCAGGAGAGCTCCTGCCGAACTCGTTTTGGAGGCTCCTATCGCGGCCTCGTCAACGAAGAGGCCGTCCATGTCTTGGGCACATGACGTTCTAGAGATGGGCCTCAGTCGGAAACTGGGCCCCGAACTGGAGAAGCCGGCTAGCATCCGCATGGGGCTGCGGTTCATACCAGTCGCCAAGTGAGTTTTGTTCACCTGCCTTGCTTTTCGTTGTACTCGGACCACTTTACTCATGTAATCAATTTGCAGGACTGGAGTTAAAAAGATAGGCCACCCGTTCGTGGCCAAAGTGCCGCCAGTCGTCGCCGAGGAGGACCCCTCTCGGAAGAGGAAGGCTGATGAAGTCGCTGCCCCCACAGACAGTGCCAAGAAGGCCAAGGGCGACGATGTCATCACGGTGTCTGACGACACGACGATTGCTCCGAGTGACCCTGCGGCGGAGACGGCCTTGACGATCAAGGAAGGTGCTTCCTCGCCTGGGATGGCCGAGCCGGCCTCCTTTGGTGCCGGTGCATCCATCGCGACCTTCCCCCGCTTCATGGCCAGAGCGGCTACGGCGAGTGGTACTACGCCATCGAGCCGCGTACCTGGGGTCGCTGAAACGGAGGTCGAGCAGCGTCGCGGGCACACTCTGGCTCTTCTCGCATCCGTGCACGCGCTACAGCTCCATGGCATGCTTGGCGCAGCCATCCAGGTATGTCCAGTCCCCGAGGATCGGGCCACTGAATTGCAGTTGTCAGATTCTTTTGGTATTTTGTTTTTATTTCTCGTGCCCAGTCCCCGAGTGCGCAATCGCTGAATTTCAGCGGGTGGGCGCTTAGTATTTCTGATCTCCAGTCCCCGAGTGTCCAGTCGCTGAATTTCAGCGGGTGGGCACTTAGGATTTCTGATCTCCAGTCCTCGAGTGTCCAGTCGCTGAATTTCAGCGGGTGGGCACTTAGGATTTTTGATCTCCAGTCCCCGAGTGTCCAGTCGCTGAATTTCAGCGGGTGGGCACTTAGGATTTCGTTTTTGTTAACTGTTTGACTTTTGCACAGGGTTTGCAGCGTGAATCAGCCGACCGGCTAGCTGCGAAGTGTCGCGCGGAGAAGGAACTTGTCGCCGTCCAAGAGGCAAACAAGGGACTCCAGGCAATTGCTGCGAAGGCAGAGGAGGTCCGCCAGGTCCTTGTCTCGGCGAGTGAGTTGACGGCGGCTCAATCTGCATTGAGCTCGGCTGAGAAGCGGATCGCCGACCTTGAGCGCGAGCTTAAGGAAGCGAAGGAGGAGGCGAGTTCAGCGGATGGGCGGGCCAAGGCTGCTGTTACGGCCGCCGCTGAGGAGCGTAAGGTCTCTGACGCCCTTGTTGCTGGCCTACAAGACGACTACTCCTCTCTTCAAAGCTTCATCACGGATCTCTCTCGTCCTTTGATTGGTAAGTGTGCCTGCCTCTGCCTGTAATATTTGCATTGTGTGATCTTTGATGTACTCACTGCCACCCTCTGTCCACAGGTCGGATCATCGACAGTGCGGAGGAGGCGCAGTCGTACGACACGCGGTAGTGTGTGGCCACTCTGGTCGACTCGGCCACTTTGTCCGCGGCTTGCATTCGGGCGTATCTTCAGGATATGTCGCCCACGGAAGTGATTCCCAGCGACCTCGTCGAAGTGTGGCGGTACTTGGAGAAGGCGCCATCGGTCGTCGAGTTCATGACGCGGTCGGCGTTCCGGCGCGGGGCGGCGACGGTGCTCAGCCTTGGGCTCGCCCACTTCCCGGAGGATTTCGATCTGGACGACGTGACGAGTAGCTACCCATCGTCGACGGGCTCGGTGGAGATTACCGAGGTGCTGAAGCTGACGGACCGTGCCGCGGTATACTCCGATCGTGTCTGGGCGATGGGCGATCTCCTTCCTTATTAGGAGACGATCGTCGCGCCCAACGACCCCGAGCCGCCGCACCGGGACTTCAAGATCGAGCAGCCCTTCCATGCGGCGATGGCGGGTGAGCTGACGATGTACCCATCAAACCCGTACACTCCCTTCATTCGCAACCGCAAGGGTGGCGGCGAGTCGATGTCGAAGCCTGCGGAATAAAACGTTGTGCCCTGGGGCGTTAGTAGCAGTTCGACCATTAGGCGCAACTTGTATTTTGTAACAACTTTGATCTGCTATAATGGGATATCGTGTTATTTTGTGAATTGTCTTACGTTTGAGATTGAGGGTTGAACGAGTCCCCGAGCGCGTCCGCCCTTTTTATGGGGTTTACCTCGTTTGTTTATGTGTTTGTGGTTTTGAGCGTTTTGTTATTGAGGTCGAATCGCCTGAGCTTGGAAAGCCAGTCGCAGGGCGACTCCCATGAGTGCTCTTTACTTCACCGTTTTCCCTTGCGCGAACGAGGTCGGGTAGCCGAGTCCCCGAGCATGGTACTTGGTGGTTCTAGTCGCGGCTCTAGGGTGGGTGCGGACTGGGCGCGTCAGAGTGAGCGCATCACTCCTGCCTGGCCCGTTGGGTCAGTCGCATGGCGAGTCCTGGGCACGCTCTCGTACTTGGCGTTTTTCCCTAGTCGCTCGCGCTGAACTGGTCGTCAGTCCCCGAGTGACGAGGTTTAATCTCGTCAATGCCCATTGTTATGGACTTGGATTTTGGAGAAGATGGGGATGCTGGAGATCGTGGCACGGTTAACAGACAAGCAACCAGGGGACACGAGATTTACCCAGGTTCAGGCCCCCGGAGGGAAAACCCTACTCCTGCTTGTCTGCTCTTTGATTACGGCGGAACCGAAGATTACAAGGTGCGCAGATTTGATCTGGCGTGGAGGTGTGTCTGTCGTGTGTAATCGTCGTGTGTCCCTCGTTGGACCCTCCTAGCCTTTATATATGAGGAGGCTAGGTCTCGGGTACCAATACGATTAGGTTACAAGTTGTATTCAAACTCTAGTCTTGCTCTCCAAGGATCCGAAGGCGTCATGGGCCTGGGCCACCCGAAAATCTTCATGGGCCGGCGTATATCTGCCGTGGGCCTTCCTTGGTCTGGACCAGGTATGCTGAAGTTACGTACCCGTAGGGTATAACCATGTCAGTAGCCCCCGAGTGTTCAGTCGAATCGTAGATTCGGCTGAGGACTCTTCAATCCTTCGGGTGTAGCTCTGTCTTTCAAGAGAATGTGTAGGGATTGTTGATGCGTGTGCCTGACTCTCCCGACGGATCAGGGTCAGTTAACTGTCTTAGGACAAAACAACACGATCTTCTTCAGGTTCGAGTCCCTCAACTCGAAACTGGAACATATGCTGGCGTAATTCAACTCAGGCCGCGGAGGACTTACAGGAGTGGAATTCCAGTGATTTTAATTGGTGTACCCAACGCGTCCGTCGGGATTTTTCATCACGCCTGTTGGCATGGATTTATACTAGCAGAGCGCAGTCGTGTGCGTTGCCAGGCCATCAGATGATATCTGTAGGTCTTATCTTTGCGTCGCAGACGCAGCATCCGAATGTTTATCACCGCGGAGGTGTTTCGGGTGGCCAAGGAGGTCGCTGCTCACTTAGCGTTAATTAGGGCAGAGTTGCCGAAAAAAGTTTGTATGCTGATCCGAAGGATCGCAGTCGAAGAGTTCATAGGGTGCGCGACCAGCGCTCCCTATGGGAGTAGCCCCCAAGTGTCTGTTCGAGTCGTAGACTCAAACGGAGACTTTTAGTTCAAGCATTGTTTCAATCATTAAGTCCGAAGGACTCGAAAATTTTCGGATACGTGAATCCATCCTCCCTATGGGAGTAGCCTCCGAGTCCGTAGTGGAGTCGTAGACTCGACGTAGGACTCGAAGATCTTGTGTGTGCGCGACCGGCGCTCCAGTTTGGAGTAACTCCCAAGTGTCTGGTGGAGTCGTAGACTCGGGCAGAGACTCGAGTCTGGTATCGTACAGTTGTAGTAGGAAATCTCGTGGGCGTACCGCTGACCCAGAAGTACATCGGGTGCGCGACCAGCGCTCCTGATAGGAGTAGCCCCCAAGTATTTAGTCGAATCATAGATTCGAGTGAGTACTTTTAGCTCTAGAGCCGAAGTGGTGCTAGTATAGCTTTTGATAACGTCAGTGCTGACGATCGATGACCTCAAGCGTCTGCTACGCCAGGGGTGACTTGATTGGTCGAAGCGTGGGTCCCACTTCCTGACTTTGAATTGACCGGTCACGCGTGGCGTGGAGATGATTACGGCGTCTCCTCGATTTCCGCGCGTAGTGGACGGCGTGGTAACGACGGTTCGTTTTGGTGCTGACACGTGTACGGCCAGATCTACCATTGTCGTTAGGTCTTCTCGATGGACGGCCAGCGTGCGTCGTCTTCGCTGTTATAATCTGTGGTGAAATCGTGGTTTATTTTCACCGCACCAGTTCTTGTGTTTTACTGCTCCCTCGTTCTTGAGCTGTTCTTGCTGCGCCAGAGAGTTTTCTCCACATTGCCCTTGTCTTTCTTCGTTGGCAACGCCGGCGCCGCCGTAGCGTGATGGGGAAACCAAAGAAGTCTTCATCTGCGGTTGGGACCAGCGCCGCCGGAGACAAGAAGGGCGCCGCCGCTGCTCGTGTCACCGATGGTGGCTGGCGGCGATCAGAGACGCGGGAGAGCGATCTCCGCAAGCTGCGCGAGCGGAGCCTGATCCCGCAAGACACGACGGCCGTGATACTCCCCGGCAATGAGGTAATCCCCCGTCCCCCATCTGGGTTCCGGGTTATGTTCGTTGCCTTCGTGATTCGCGGCTTTTCTTTTCCTGTCCATGACTTCCTTCGTGGACTTCTCTTTTTCTATGGGGTTCAACTCCATCATCTGTCTCCCAACTCCCTTCTCCACATTGCGTGTTTTATCACGCTTTGCGAGTGTTGGCTTGGCATTGAGCCGCACTTTGGCCTCTTCCGGAAGCTTTATTCCGTGAAGAGGCAGTCTGGTTCGGATGGTGTGTATCCCATTGGGGGTTTCATCATCTCCCTCAGTCCCAATGTGTAATTCTTTTCCTTCTCCATGTCCAAATCTGTCCAGTACTGGCGGAGGAAATGGTTTTACATCCGGGACTCCGTGCTGCCTGGGCAAGATTTTGGTCTCGTTCCTTTTGACCCCTCCCAGTTGATTGTGAAGAAAAGATCCTGGAAAAACCAAATCTTGGATGGTGAGGTGGCAGAGATAGAGGCCCTGTACCGTCGGGTGGAGGATCTCCAACTGATTCCTGAGAAGGAAGTGAACGGTGTCGACATCATCCGGACGTTTCTTGAGCGTCGGGTGCAGCCCCTTCAAGCGAGGGCGCATCCGATGTTTCTTTACTCTGGGCGCCGTGATCCGACGAGGGTTTCAAGTGAGAAAATCTCCGAGGTGGAACTTGACAAGGATCTTCGCGCGCTGTTGAAGTTCAAGGTCGACGAAAAAATCCCGGGGAAGTCGCTGACTCCTCCGTTTTCTTCAGCGTTGGCCGTGCCAAAGGTGTAGATTTGCGCACGTAGTGCTTCCCTTTTTTGTTTGGGTGTTTATTTGTGTCCTTTGTTTGCTAACAAAGTTCTTTTTCCGTTTGTAGATCTTCAAAGTGCCAGGCATGGCACCACCGTTGCCCGAAAGGTATCCGAATGCCCCGGATAATGAAGTGGTGGACTCCGTGTCCGAGCTGCCGTCAGCGCGATCCCCAGCGGAGGATGCTGATGAGTCGAGTGAGGACCATACGCGCGAGAGATCACGGAGATCGAGCGAGGCTTCGGATGCTTCAACTCCTCCGACTCCCAGAAATCCTCTAGTCCTTGAGCGTCATGATGATGTTCCTGGGGGTTCTTCCTCTCCCCTTCCTGCCATTCCTGTGCGAGCTGTTGCTCCGCACCCGCCAGCAAAGCGGAAGAAGGAAGAGAAGAAGGAGGAGAAGAAGGAGGAGAAGAGGGCCCGAAGGGCTTCTCCTATCTTCGACCTGAGCGCACTGGGCTCGTAAGTTGTTCTTGTTGTACTATTGTTCGTCTGTTCTTATGACCTGTGCTGATTGGTTTCGTATGCAGGCAATCCTCCGACGGCTCCAGTGATGGTGCGGGGGAAATGATGGGGGAGTCGAACATTGCGTCGCCTCCTCCTCAGACGGTTGTTACTTCGGGTGGCGCTGCTCCAGATCCTCCTGTGCAGGAGAGGCTGGTGGTTGCGCCTCATAATTTTGCAGGCGGGCCTGCGGGTTCGCCTTCGGAGCACGTAAGTTTTTCTGCTTGATGGGGGAGCCCCCGAGTGTCTTCGTATGCTGATGTTGTTTATGCTTCTTTGTGTGGGCGTAGCCCCCAAGTCCTGCTCTTACGATTATTGCCTGTTGCTGCAGCCTTTTGTCCAAGAGGCCAAGCGGCTGGTGGAGGAACGCCTGACGCTGGAGGCGAAACTGCGGCAGCTTCAAGGTATTCGTCTGCCTTGTAGTACTTGGCTTATTTATCCTGGTCTTGTTCTTTGACACTTGCTTGTTGTAAATGTAGAGGAGCATAATGACTCTCTCCGTGAGGTTGATGCTCTGAAGAAGAGCCTTGGCCAATCGGAGCAGAAGGCCGAGGCTGCCGCTGAGGCGAAAGAGCGCCTTGAGCTAGAGCTGACGAAGGCAGCCGAAGCGAAAGAGCGTCTGCAGCAGGAAGCCGCAGGTCGTGAGGAGAAGCTGGCCACCGTTGCGGCTGCTCGTGAAGTAGGGGTGGCGGAGAAGCTCATGGCTGCTGCCAAGGCTATTTCAGGTGAGTGCTAGCTTTTGTACTTGCTTCTTTTTCTTCGGGTCTTCTTCTACGTTGCCTTTCTTCATGTTTTCTTCTGTTTTGTCTCAGATGCCGCAGGCATCGAGTTTGACCGCGGTGCTCTGGAGCACGGGAGTGCTCTGGATGATGCCACTGTAGCGGTCGAAGACCGCTGCAGCACCGTCGTCAACTCCCTTGCCAAGGCGAAAGAGGTCCTTAGTCGCTTTTACCAGGAGCTCTTCCCGAAGGGCGCATCCCTTGAAGACGTGGGTGCCCTGGCAGAGGCTCTGTCGGCCGAAGCGCCTGCAGCGTACAAGCGCAAGCAGAAGGGCATCGGCGCGTCCGTCGGGCTGGCGATGGCCATGGCGGCTGGGGCGGAGCTGGACTTGCCCCAGATCACTTCTCGGATGCCGACGGCTGCGGATGGATCAGAGGTAGCCTTCGCTGCCTACTCCGCTCGCTGCAGACGATATGGGCCCAAGCTCATTGACTTGCTGTCTGAGTACGCGCTGCGGCAGCAGGGCGAGGCCAAAGCTAGGCAGTCTGGCTCTGAGGCGACTCGGTGTCCTACGCCTTAGGCATAGGAGATGTAGGGTAGTATATAGTTTACTTTTGTTGTAAATATCTTTTGTAGCACCATCCTTGTGCCATGCAGTGGCCTTATTTTAATGAATTCCTCCGAGTTGAGCTTTTCCCTTGGCTGAATGTCTGTGTGCTTTCTTTTTTCTGCTGCTATAGGTTCCTTCGGGTGCTGACCCGGTTGAGACGTCATCCGAAAGGCCCTTGCGAGCATCATTGGATGATTCCTCCCAGCTCGCGTTTCTTCGAGATCGCGTGCGCAGCTTGGAGAGAGATTTGCTTGGGTTGCGCGGTCGCGCTGATGTTTGGAAGTCCAAAGCAGATCGTAGTGCAGCCAGAGAGGAGTACTTGATGGCGGAGCTGGGTCGGCTGTCCGAGCAGCTGCAATGTAAGTTGATCCGTCTTTCGGGCTGTAGCTCAGTCCTTCGGGTGAGCCTGCTGGCCTTACTCTTGTTCTGTGCTGTTGTCGCAGGTGCGAATCTTGCTCCGAGGGAAGAAAAGGAGCGCATTGCTGTTCGAGTCAATTGCTTGACTCAACAGGACATGGAAGCCGGCGGATTCTTCTGGATGGATCGCGATCGCGCCATAGTTCTGGAGACGGTGCAGGATCGTGTCTACCAGGTTTCGCGGGTGCTCCGCCAGGTGCAGACATCGCTGTCCTCGGTGCTGCACGTCATGTTTCCGTTGGATGGCGTGCCGACGACCCTTGCAGGTCTTCTGGCGAAGTTTCGGAGTACCAACAATGTCAAGGAGCTGGTGCGGCAGCAGCTCGTCGCAGGGGTGAAGGCTGCCTTGTCTCTTGTGAGGGTGCATCGCCCTGATGTAGATTTGGCTGCTGTGGCGACTGGGCCACCTCCTCGACCAGATGGTGGCGAGTGGAATATGCGTCCGCATTACGCGGCTGTAAGGCAGTATGCCGAATAGATTGTAGATTTGTTTGAGCAACGTGCTCAGGTTATTCTTCAGAATAGGTAGTACCTGAAAATAAACAGATAGATGTAAAATTTGTATATTGCGGCTGGGCGTGTATGTGCCCTTTGTTGTAAAGGTTCGCTTGTTAGCGAGCACACAGTGCTTTGTTTTAGTACGTGCCCTTTTCGTTAGCCTGACGTGGTCAGCTACTCAGGTGTACACGTGTTGTCCTCAGTCGATGAAATCGTGAGGTGGGGGGATCCCCCGAGTGCTTTGATGTAGTACGTGCCCTTTTCGTTTGCCTGACGTGGTCAGCTACTCAGGTGTACACGTTTTGTCCTCAGTCGATGAAATCGTGAGGTGGGGGAAACCCCCGAGTGCATATGTAGCATGTAATAAGGTTGCAGAGAAATAGTCAACCGAAGGTTGGGGGCGAGACACTTAGCTTTATTTGCAGCGTAATGGAGGAGGTACATGGTTCGGCTGAGTAGCCTTGGCTGTAAGCCTTATTGAGAGTAAAAAAGGGGTACATTGCTATGGGTAGAATCGTCGCAGGTGCGAGATGTTCCATGGGTTGGAGTATGCGACTCCAGACTCCACATGCTTGAGGCGATAGGCGCCACCTGGGATGACCTCGGTGATGGCATAGGGTCCGTCCCATGGCGACTCGAGTTTATTCGGTCGCTTTTGCTTAAGTCGCAAGACGAGGTCTCCTTCGACGAAGGACCTTGGGTGCAGCCGGCGGCTGTGGTAGTTGCGGAGGCTTTGCTGATACACCGCTGATCTAGCTGCTGCTATATCTCGTGCTTCGTCGAGTGTGTCGACGGCATCTTCGAGTGCAGCCGTGGATTCGGCTTCGCTGTAAGCGATGACTCGTGGAGCCTGGTGGCGTACTTCGGCTGGTAGCACGGCCTTAGCTCCGTGCACCATGAAGAACAGTGTGTAACCGGTGGAGCTGTTTGGCGTAGTCCGTAAGCTCCACAGGACAGACGGTAGCTCTTTCGTCCAGTTGCCAGCTTTGTGCTCGAGTGAGCTCATGAGGCGTTTCTTGATGCCAGCGCCGATTAGGCCGTTGGCCTTTTCCACTTGCCCGTTTGTTTGCGGGTGCGCCACTGAGGCATACGTGATATTGATCCCGAGGCCTTCGCAGAAGTCCTGGAATTCTTCTGAGATGAAGTTCGATCCGTTGTCGGTGATGATGCTGTGCGGTACGCCAAATCTGTAGACAATGGATTCGAAGAATTTGACGGCGGTTTTGCCCTTTTGGTTGGTGACTGGCATGGCTTCGATCCACTTGGTGAATTTGTCGACCACGACCAGGAGGAAGACGTGTCCTCCCTTCGAGGATTTTGGCAGTTTGCCGATCATGTCGAGGCCCCATTGGGTAAAAGGCCAGGCTATGGGTATGGGTCGAAGTTCGGACCCAGGTGCGTGCGGTTTGTCGGCGAACCGTTGGCACCCGTTGCATCTTCGGACGATGTCCTTTGCGTCGCTCATGGCCGTTGGCCAGTAGAATCCTGCTCGCAGAGCTTTGGCGACGAGGGAGCGACTGCCTGCGTGGTGGCCGCAGATGCCCTCGTGGATATCTTGGAGTATGGCCTTGCCGTCATGGATGGTGACGCATCGTTGTAGTACGCCCGTAATGCTGCGTTTGTACAGCTCGCCGTTGATGATGGTGAAGGCTTTCGACCGACGGGATACGCGCCGGGCATCTGTCGGGCTGTCTGGCAATTCTCCGTTTATCAGGAACTGGACGTATGGACGTGTCCAAGTTTCTTCGACTGCCATGACCTGCATCAGGTTGACCATGGCAACTTCGGTGTCCAACTTTTCGGGTCCTTCGTGATCTTCGGGTAGCGTAGCTCCCGAGTGTTCTGCTTCTTCGGGTGATCCCTTGGGGAATTTCCGCTTGATGGATGGCACGCAGATCTGTTCGAGGAACACACCTGGTGGTACCTTTGCACAAGTGGAGCCGATGTTGGTGAGTCTATCGGCCTCCTTGTTGCTCTCTCTTCCAACGTGCCGAAGTTCGCAGCCGTCGAATTCTCCTTCGAGTGCGTTGTATAGCGCGCGGTACGCGATCATGTTTTCGGCGTGTGCGTCGCACTCATTCATCGCCTGCTGTACGACAAGGTTGGAGTCACCGTAGATGACCAGGCGCGTTGCGCCGCATATTTTTGCCATCTTCATGCCATGGATGAGGGCTTCGTATTCGGCCTCGTTGTTGGAGGCTCTGAATTTCATCCGAAGGACGTACTTCATCTTGTCACCTTGCGGGGAGGTCAGTATGACTCCTGCCCCTGCTCCGGCTTCGCGTTTGGAGCCGTCAAAATGCATTGTCCAGGACTACGACATGTCTGGGGTGTCAGGCAGCTGCAGCTCCATCCAGTGCACCAGAAAGTCCGGAAGAACTTGAGATTTGATTGCGTGTCGCTTCTCATAGATGATGTCCAAGGGTGATAGTTCAATGCCCCACAGGGCCACGCGTCCTGTGGCCTCTGGGTTATTTAGGATGCTGTTTAGGGGTGCCTCGTTGACGACCATCACCTGATGCTCCTGGAACTAGTGGCTCAGTCGTCGAGCCGTCATGAACACGCCGTAGGCCAGCTTCTGGTAGTGCGGGTACCGCTGTTTTGTTGGAGTGAGAACCTCGCTGAGGTAGTAAATTGGGCGTTGTACCCCGTAGGTCTTGCCTTCTTCGGGTCGTTCGACCACGAGTACTGTGCTGACCACCTGGTGTGTGGCTGCTATGTACAGCAACAGGGGCTCGCGCTCTTTTGGCGTGACCAAAACTGGCGAGGTGGATTGGAGCCGCTTGAGGTTTTCGAATGCGTCGTTGGCTTCTGGTGTCCACTCGAACTTGTCTGCTTTGCACAGCAGCTGGTAAAATGGTAGGGCCTTTTCGCCCATGCGGCTGATGAACCTGCTTAGTGCCGCTACTCGCCCTGCGAGCTGCTGAACGCCCTTGAGGTTTTTCGGCTTCTCCATTGTCATGATAGCTTTGATTTTCTTCGGGTTTGCTTCTATCCCTCGTTGAGAGATGAAGTACCCGAGCAGCTGACCCGAGGGGACGGCGAAGGCGCACTTTTCTGGATTGAGCTTGATCCTGTAGCGATCGAGGTTGTCGAACGTCTCGCGAAGATCGTCGATAAGTGTTCTTGCCTCCTTGGTTTTGATGACTATGTCGTCGACATAGACTTGGACGTTGCGACCGATCTGGTCCTTGAGGCAGGCCTGCATGCATCGCTGGTACGTGGCACCCGCGTTCTTTAGCCCGAAGGGCATTGTGTTGTAGCAGTATACTCCGAACGGTGTGATGAACACCGTTTTCTCTTGATCTTCGATCTTGAGTCGAATCTGGTTATAGCCTGAGTAGGCGTCGAGGAAGGAGTTTCTCACAACCTGCAGTCGAATCGATGATCTGGTCGATCCGAGGAAGAGGGAAGTGGTCTTTAGGGCAGTGTTTATTTAGTGACGTGAAGTCCACGCACATCCGCAGGATGTCCGTGTCCTTGTTCGGGACCATCACCGTGTTTGCCAGCCACTCGCTTTCCTTGATTTCCCGGATGAAGTCTGCTGTGAGTAATCTGTTGATCTCCTTACCGATAGCTTCGGCTCATGGCTCTGACAGTCTTCGGATGGACTGCTTGACTGGCTTGGTGTCTGGGAAGACATTGAGTGCGTGCTCGGCGAATTCCCTGGGAACTCCTGGCATGTCCGCAGGACACCAGGCGAAGATTTCCCAGCGCTCACGGAGGAATTCGACGAGCGCGCTTTCCTATGCGGTGCTGAGGTCGTTGGTGATCAACGCCGTCTTGGAGGCATTCGTTGGATGGACCTGCACTTTTTTGGTGTTGATGGTGGAGTCGAAAGACATGTCAGGTGCATTCTGCTTGGTGACTGGGGGTAGCCCATTGTCTGTCACTTCGCGGAGCTTTACAAGCTCGTCTTGCATGCCGAAAGACTGGGAGATTTTGTTGAAATCTCTGTCGCATTGGTCTGATCGGGTGAAGCTCCCGTGGACTGTGATGATGCCCCTTGGTCCTGGCATCTTGAGTAGTAGGTATGCGTAGTGTGGGACGGCCAGGAACCTTGCGAATGCTATGCGTCCCAGGATGGCGTGGTATTGCGATGGCCAGTCCACCACTTCGAATTCTAGGCGCTCCTGCCGAAAGTTGTCCGGCTTCCCGAAGATGACGTCGAGCCCTATTTTGCCCAGGGGGAAGATGCCCTTCCCTGGACAATGCCGTGGAACGTTGTGTCTGATTGTTCCAAGCTGCACTGCGGGATCCGCATAGCTGCTAGAGTGCTTGCGAACATTAGGTTGATGCCGCTGCCACCGTCCATGAAGACGCGACTCATCTCGAAGCCTCCGATCTGCGCCTCCAGCACCAGGGCAGCATGACCTGGGCGAGGGATCTGGCAAGGGTGATCCGCGCGAGTGAATGTGATGCAGGACTCCGATCCGCTGAGGTACTCAGGGATTGCAGGCGGAGTTGCCACGGCCATATTGATTTGTCGGGTGATTTTCTTCTGCACCCTGTTGGTTGGGCGTCCCTTCTGTATCATATTTAGTGCTCCCTTTGGTGGGGGGTATGCGGCCCCGGCGTTGTTTTGCGCTGGTGCGACTGGTTGATGTGGGCCTCCAATAGGCGGTGGTGGAGGAGCTCCGTGTGCTATTTCACCTGGCGCAGGTGCATTTCCGAACGCAGGAATTGGAGCTTGTTGCCTCATCTGCATCATGCCTTCGCTGAGTTTCTGGAACTCGCGGCAGTCCTTGAGCATGTGGCTAGCTTTCTTTTTGCCATCTTGTTTGTCGATGTAGAAGTGGATGGTGCATGGACCCGAAAGTTTGTCGAATGCTGAGGGTCCGTTATCGCGGTCGCGGCGTTGCCACGACTGCGTTGGTCGTCCATTGTCGCGGAAGTTTCCGCTGCGGTATCCTCCGCTGTTGCGGCTGTTGTCGTTACGGCGGTCGGCGTAGCCGGCTGCGACCATGTCGGGTCTGTCGCGGTCTTCGTAGACGCGCGATCTCATCTTGCTGCGGCGTTCGCGTCTTCGGCCGTAGTCGTCCTCTTCATCTGATTGCGCTCGCTGGATGCAATCTTCGCCGTCTGCCCAACTGTTGGCGATTTCCATGAGCTGGTCGAGTGTCTTGGGTTTTACACGTCCAAGTTTTTCCTTGAAGTCTGGGCGTTTGAAGCCGTCCCTGAAGGCGTCGATGGCCCGCTCTTCGGATATGTGTGCTGCGGAGTTCTTGGTTGTAGACCAGCGTAGTATGTATGAGCGAATAGATTCACCCGTTCTCTGAGTGCAGGCTCGCAACTCTTCGATTGAGGCGGGCCTCTTGCTGGTGCCTTTGAAGTTTCGGATGAAGCTATGAGCGAGCTCCTCCCAGCTTCGGATGGATCCTGATGATAGGCTGCTAAGCCAGACCCGTGCCGCGCCTGTCAGCTGCAGCTGAAGGCATTGCATGGCGGTTTCTTTGTTGCCTCCGTGAAGCTTAACGGATGACAGATGGTCACTGAGCCAGGACTTTGGATCTTGCGTGCCGTTGAATTTCGGAGTATCCGAAGGAAGCTCGAAGTTGCGTGGCATCTGTGTTCGCCGGACGGATCTGCTGAAGCATCGAGCCCCACAGAGTTCTCCTTCGTCTTCATCCATCTCAGATTCAGACGAGCATGCGCGTTTGGCGTGTGCTTTGTCGATCTTGCGCTGTGTAAGCTTGTCTCTGGCGTCGTAGTCGTGTTTATGGCGGTGCGAGCTCTTCTTCCTTCGAGGAAGGTCGTGTTCTTCTTCATCTTCGGTTGAGGGAGTGGGGCTCCGGTCGCGCCTGGCCGGAGCTTTCTTCTTCGGCTCCGTAGGAGCATCTTCGTGGAGCGCAGCTCCGATTAGTCCTAGTCCGGTGAGTGCGGACCTATGCATGGCCCTTTTCGGGTCCCCCTCCGGAGGTGGGTGAGCCGCGAGATACATAGTGGCTGCCATGATCGCAGCTTGTGGCGTCTTCGGAGTGATGTTGTCGTCGGCGTCCATATCCATGAACGATGTGTGGAGGGTTCGGGTCACGTCACGCCGCTCCTTCGGGTCCATGTTTTCCACCCGAGAGTGGTGCTTGTTTCCCTGGTTTCCGTTCGTGCTAGAGCCGGGTCCCATGGCGGAGAGCGCATCTCGTCGCGCACTGGACTCAGAGGCTGCTTTCTTGCGTTTGTCGAGCGTCTCCTGCATCTTGACTTGCTTCTTGTGCTCCTCGATGAGGAGGTAGTGGTATGCCATCAGCAGATCACGTGGGGAGTCCAGAGGTAGGACTATTTCGCCTGCGACGGCGTGGCGTGCTTCGGCCCATCCTTCTTTGCTAAGTTGGATGAGGTGGCCCCTGTTGTCACCGTTTTCGCCGTTTGTGTCCTGCGGGTTGGGGTTGGGCGGCGGGTTAGGCGTTTCCTCGTCGGTTTGGATGATTGCGGCGCACAGATAGCGCCTGCGGATTGGTTGGCTGCTGCCGCAGCTTTTGGATCCGGAGCCATAGGTCCCTTCCTCCGAAGGTGGATCGCACAGATCGGAGTTGCAGCTGCTGCTGATGTAGAACTCATCTGTTGATGGTGACGTGCGTAGCACGGGGTGTGGAGCCCACGAAGGGGGCCTGATTGGCGGCACGGGCATCCGCTCAGGGAGGCGGAGAGTGCCAGTTTGTCCCACCTGGAAGCAGAAGCTCCCGAACAGAATTTCGAGTCCGTCGCCTACGGGCTCGAAATCCTTCATGGTATCCGGCGAGTGGGCGGTGAAGTCGAAAGCGCCGAAGAGGAGGTGATTCTCCGTCGCCGCGGAGTTGTAGATAGATCGGGTCAGAACCGTCACGACCGCACAATCAGCAGCCCCGATTCCCACAGACGGCGCCAATTGACGAGGTTTAATCTCGTCAATTCCCATTGTTATGGACTTGGGTTTTGGAGAAGATGGGGATGCTGGAGATCGTGGCACGGTTAACAGACAAGCAACCAGGGGACACGAGATTTACCCAGGTTCAGGCCCCCGGAGGGAAAACCCCGATGGTGCGCTCGAGTGGTACTTGGAGCCGCGGCTTCAGGCCGTGGAGGATGCTCTGGTTGGCCCATTTCGCCTGGCCATTGGACTCCGGGTGGGCGACTGACGCGAGGTCGAGTCGGATTTGATGTTCCTCGCAGAACTCAGCCATGGCTCCTTTGGCGAAGTTGGTGCCGTTGTCCGTGATGATGTTGTTTGGGAACCCGTAGCGATATATGATCTCGCGTAGGAATTTGGTGGCGGTCTTCCCGTCGCATTTCTGGACTGGCTTGGCCTCCACCCACTTTGTGAATTTGTCGACCGCGACCAGGAGGTGGGTGAAGCCGGAGGGGCCCTTTTTGAAAGGGCCTACCATGTCCATGCCCCACACGGCGAATGGCCAGGTGATGGGGATTGTCTTGAGCGCTGAGCTCGGCACGTGTGTCTGGTTGGCGTACTTCTGGCACCCAGCGCACCGCTGGACAATGTCGACGGCGTCGGCGTGTGCGGTGGGCCAGTAGAAGCCGTGTCGCATAGCCTTTGCGACCAGAGAGTGGGCTCCGGCGTGGTGGCCGCAGTCGCCGGAGTGGATGTCGTGGAGGATCTTGCGTCCTTCGGCGGGTTGGACGTAGCGTTGGAACACGCCGGTCACGCTGCGCTTGTGGAGCTCGCCGTCGATGACGACGAAGGATTTGCAGCGTCGCGTTATCATCCGGGCGTCTGTTTCGTCTGCCGGCAAGGTGCCTCCCTCCAGGTAGGCGATGTACGGCCTAGTCCAGTCTTATGGCTCGGCGATGAGTGCAACCAAGGCTGCCTCTGGTTGCAGCGGGACTCCGATGTTGATCTCCCTCAGGGGAGAGACAGACGGCTTGGTGATCGTGTCGAGGAAGACGCCGGCGGGTGGTGCGAGTCGAGCCGACCCGATGCGAGAGAGTGCGTCGGCCTCCTCGTTCTTCCACCTGTCGATCCACTCGACGGAGTAGCCTGCGAAGTGTCCGCCCAGCTTGTCCACTGCTTGGAGGTATGCCGCCATGGTGGGAGAGACGGCGTCGCAGGTGCCAGCGACTTGCCCAGCGACGAGGTCAGAGTCTCCGTAGCAGCGTAGGCGGTTGACATTCATTTCCTTGTCAGCTCGCATGCCGTGGAGTAGTGCCTCGTACTCGGCCATGTTGTTGGTGCAGGGGGTGAAGTCGAGGCAGAGGACGTACCGGAGCTTGTCGCCCTTCGGGGAAGTCAACACGATCCCTGCTCCTGCGCCGTCTGTGTTCTTGGAGCCGTCGAAGTGCAGGCTCCAGTAGTGGAGGTACGACAGCTTTTCCGGCTGCTGGGCCTCTTCCCAGTCGGCGATGAAGTCCGCGAGAGCCTGCGACTTGATCGCTTTTCGTGGCTCATACTTGATGTTGTGGACGCCGATTTCGACGGCCCACTTGGCGACTCACCCGGTCGCCTCACGGTTGCGGATGATGTCCTGCAACGGTGCTGAGGAGACGACCGTGATCGGGTGCTCCTGGAAGTAGTGCGGCAGTCGCCGTTGTGCTCTAAAGACTGCGTACACCAGTTTCTGGTATTGCGGGTACCGCTGGCGCGACTCGGTGAGGACCTCTCTGATGTAGTACACCGGTCGTTGTACCGGGCGCTCCTTTCCTTCCTCTGGCCGCTCGACGACCATGACGGCGCTGACGACGCGCTCGGAAGCCGCGACGTAGACCAACACGGGTTCTTTGTCGACGGGGGCGGCGAGTAGCGGTGCTGCGAGTATCACCTTCTTGAGGTCGCGGAGTGCGTCGTCCGCCTCCTTGTCCCACTAGAAGGTGGGGTTCTTCCGCATCAGGCGGTATAGGGGCATCGCCTTTTCGCCCAATCGGGGGATGAAGCGGCTGAGATCCGCGACTCGCCCGATCAGCTTCTGGACGTCGCGCAGGCATTCGGGTTTGCCGAGTCGAGCGATCGTGTCGATGTTGGTGGGATTTGCCTCGATCCCACGCTTGGAGATGACGTACTCCAGTAGTTGCCCTGCTGGTACACCGAAGGTGCATTTGCCTGGGTTTAGCTTTATCTTGTATTTCCGCAAGTTGGCGAATGTTTCCGCCAGGTCGGCGAGTAGATCGCCCTGGCGAGCGGACTTCACTACCACGTCGTCGATGTAGACGTGGATATTGCGGCCATTTTGGCTCGCAAGGCATTCCTGCATGCACCGCTGGTAGGTCGCCCCGGCGTTCTTGAGGCCGAAGGTCATGGCGGTGTAGCAGAAGGCTCCGAATGGCATGATGAACGCCGTCTTTTCCTCGTCCTCGACAGGCATTTTGATCTGGTTGTACCCAGAGTAGGCGTCGAGGAAACACAGCGACTCCGAGCCCGCGGTGGAGTCGATTATTTGGTCGATCCACGGGAGGACGAATTGCTCCTTCGGGCAGGCGCTGTTTAAGTTTGTGTAGTCGATACACATCCTCTAGGTCCCATTTTTATTCTCGACCAGGACTGGGTTTGCCAGCCACTTGGAGTATTTGATTGTCCGGATGAAGCCTGCAGCGAGTAGACGTTGCACCTCCTCGGCGATGGCTCGGCGGCGCTCTTCATTGAAGGGCCGCAGCGACTGCTTGACGGGTCGCACTTTGGGGTCGGCGTTGAGTTTGTGCTCAGCGAGTTCCCTAGGGACACCAGGCATGTCAGAGGGCTTCCATGCGAAGATGTCCCTGTTCTCACGGAGGAACTCAATGAGCGCGCCTTCCTATACTAGGCTCATGCCCGTCCCGATCGTCACCGTCTGGCTGGAGTCGCCTGGGACCAGCTCGACGGTGCGGGTGTGTGTTGTTGCCTCGAAGGCTGAGGTGTTGGCGCCCTCCGAATTGGGCTTCTTGAGTATGGTGGGGTCGTTGTTGTTGACCCTGCTCGCGTACTTGGCGAGCTCGTCGGCGTGGTTGGCCTCTGCCGCGATGACGGCGTCGGCGAGTTCGGCTCCTTTGGGCTCGCACTCGGCGGCCATGTCGGGCTCGCCGTTGATGGTGATGACGCCGCGCGTCCCGGGGAGCTTCATCGCGTTATACGCGTAGTGGGGCGCTGCCATGAACTTGGCGAACGCCTGGCGCCCCAGGACACAGTGGTAGGGGCTGTCGAAGGGTACCAGCTCGAAGACGATCCGCTCGGTGCGGAAGTTTGCTGGTGTGCCAAAGGTGACTGGCAGCATGACCTTGCCGATCGAGTACGCCTTCCGACCGGGGACGATGCCGTGGAACGTGGTGTAGGTCGTGTCGACCATCGACTGCGGGAGCTTCCACCGTCCATCAATGTTGATGGAGCTGCCACCGTCCATCAAATGTCTTGGGGAGCCAGTAATCTCCCACCTTGGGCTTGACCACCAGGGCGACTCGGCCTGGGTACTCGATGCGTGGCGAGTGGTCCTAGCGGCTCCAGGTGATGGGCTGCTCCGACCAGTTGAGGAACTGGGGGACGTCCACCTGGGCTACCGCGTTGACGGCGATGGCGCGGGCGATGACCTTCTTCTCACGCTTCGTCTTGAAGCCTGTGAAGGTGTGGAGAGAACTGGCCACACTGCCGAATTTTCCGCCGTTTGGCGGGTTGTTGTCGGAGTCCTCCCGTGCTCGCCGTGCCTTCTCGATCTCCTTGAGAGAGTGGCAGTCGGCGGTCGTGTGCGTGGCGGGCTTCCCTTCCCTGCTGTGAAACACACAAGGATGGTTAAGGAGGGTCGCGGGGTCGAACCTTGGTTTCGCCTTGTAGTTGCCGCCGTCGCGGCGTTGCCCTCCGTCATGGCGGAAGCTCTTGGGCTCGCGCTGCGCGTGCCCGGCGTTGGCGACGAAGTCGACTCGCCCGTCACTGCGGCATTTGACAGTGAGGCGAGTGTTGCTGTAGCGTAGGTCGGACCGTCATCCGTTGTCGTTGCCGTTCGTGCGGCGTTGACCTCCCGACTCGTCGTCGGTTTCCTGGTTGGGGTCTTCCTCCGCGTATCTTTTGGCGATCTCGAGGAGGTCCGGTATGTTGTCGAGTGTGCGGTATGCTCGTTTGAGCTTGGCAACCAAGGGCTCGTAGCGGCACGAGGTCTTGAAGCAGTGGATTGCGGTGTCCGGGTGGATGCCAGCCGCGTTGTACCATAGCTCTTGCCACCGTTGGACCCAGCTTCGGGTCGACTCGCGGGGTCCCTGGACGCATCGCTCCAGGTCCTCGATGGTGGTGGCGCGGGTCTAGGAACCCTCGAAGTGCCTGCGATCCCCATCGCCATGAGGTAGGTGTCCAGCCACACGAAGGGGTCGTACGAAGGGTCGTACTTTTCTATTTCCTTCGATGCTTTGAAGTTCGCCGGGTATTTTTCGCCTCGGATCATCGGTCCGAAGCACCGGGGCCCGAGTCGGCTTAGCGACCCAATCGGCTCGCCGTCGTGGCGATTGGTTAGGGTGTGTCGCAGGTCGTCGGGCTGGCGTGCACGCCAGCTCTGGTTGTTGATGATGTGGGTGCGGGCGTCGACGGGCTGACCGTTGGCGGCGACGAAGTTGGTCGCTCGCCTGGGGTCGTTGGTGGAGAGTGCCGCGTTCGCGGGTCGGTGTTGGAGCTGAAGTGGTTCGGGTGGCGGGCAGTTGAGGGTGTTTGCCGCCAATGGACGGCCACTTGAGGCCGCTCTGCTGCCCGATGAATGCGAGTACATCTGCCCCTATGAGTCGACGCCTGCATTTTGTTGCTCGACCGCCTTTGCGAGCAGGGCCTTGACGTACTGGATCTATAGGGCGCCGTCGCCGGTGATGTTGTCGGCCGCTGCTCGGCCTGCCACGAGGTTGTCCATCGGGGTGGAGAACAGTGGTAGGCCGTTCGCGTCTCGCTCCCGTGAGGAGACCACTATCCGCGGCTGGTCCCTGGGGGGTGCGCGGTTGGGTGGAGGTGGGGCGCCCATCGCCGTCGACCCTGGTGGGGGCCGGGCGCTTCCTCCTGGTGGCGCGTTCTCGCAGATCGTGCGCTCGGCCATGCGGGCCAGGTCATTCTCGTCGTCGAAGTTCAGGGCGCGCCCCTGGACGGTGGGGTTCAAGCGCGACCTGATTCGCTGCTGGTGGTAATGTGAAAGCTCCTGCGCCGTCACCTGCTCGAGGCAAAAAAATTCGCGCTCGGCTTGCTCCTTGTGGACTGCCTCCGCCAGCTTCAGGCGGAGTTCCTCGACCTCCGTTGCCGTGGCGTTAGGAGGGATCCGGGTGGAGAAGGGATCCTCCGGTGGGTCGGTGCCAGTCGCCATGTAGGTCACGGCGTGGCGACCGGTCCCATCGAGGAGATCGGCGGAATTCTCCGACCCGGAGTCGTAGTCGAAGATCCCAAGGATGGAGGGATCCTCGAAGTCTCCTATGTTGGAGACCTGGGTGATGGAACCCGCGGGCGAAGCCGCGGTGATGGATCCGGCGAGTGATGCCGGAGTCGCCGAGTCGGCGTCGTCGTTGAGGGCCGCGTCTTCCGCGGCCGCGGTGTTTTCGGCCACGTCGCTGTGGGCCGAGTTGTACTCGGAGGCGAGGCGATGGATCGTGTGGACCTGGCTCTCGGAGAGCCAGTCGCGTAGCGGCGACTCGCGGATGCGAGCCGAGTCCTCCGAGACGATGACGTCGGTGAGGCCGACGAAGAGGCTGATCGTGCCGACTGGCAAGATCATGCTGTGCGTGACGGGTCGCGCCGCCGGGACGTAGCTGCTCGGCAAGATCTGGAGCATCTCGCCGAACGCTATCATGCGGCCGGTGGCGATCGACTCGTTGATGGGCAGATTGGATCTCGCCGCAGAACACCGGCCAGACCGGCTAGGCCCCACGGTGTGCGCCACTGTCGTGGGAATGACCACGGCAGACGCTGCAATCGGTAGCGAGTAGTAGAACGAAGGGCAAGGGCGGCCAGCCATCTGCGGTGCAAGATGAGGGCGGAGACACAGGGTTTTACCCAGGTTCGGCCCCCCGGAGGGTAAAGACCTACTCCTGCTAGATTGTATTATGATGAAGGTACAATGGGGCGAGCTCGACGGCTAGGCGGCGAGTCGCTTGGGTGGATGATGGAATGTATGTCTACACGCCATGTAGGGAGGTTTATATAGACTCACCCCCCCTAGGGTTTACATATCTCAACCGAATCAATTAAGGTTTCGGTACTCGTTTAACCTAATCCGACTGGGCCTATCTACTCTCCTGGGCCTTCAGCTTCCAGTCGCTTGGATCCACGCCAGGTCTTGATCCAGTCGCCGTCCTGCAGGCCCACTCGCTAGTTCCTAGGCCAGTCAGAAATGTCCTGCTGGGTATACCCCGGTAGGCATATCCCCATCAGTCGCTCCCCTGGTATTAGGGTTTCGAAGGGAAGATATAGGCGAAGGGGTGGATTCGGAGGCCGGGCAGGTGGGCCACACCTACCCTAGGCGCGGGGTCAGGTGTGCCCGTGCCTAGGGGGTGTGGGCCCCCTGAGGCCCAACTCTGTCCCTCCTTCTGGCTTCCTTCGTCTTTTGGTAAAATAATATGTTTCCATATTTTTCTGGTATTTTTCTGATCTTTGCGAAATTGCACTGAAACGCCTTCTTTTCCATCAGAATCCATACTCCGGCAGTCCATCCTCCAGGAATCACCCAACATGCATAAACAGATGAAAAAGCCATAAGTAATACCTCATAATAAGAAAAATATCAATGAATAGAGGTAAATTATGATATAGAAAGGTGATGCAAATTGGGCGTATCAACTCCCCCAAGCTTAGACTTCGCTTGTCCCCAAGCGAAAACTGAGTTCAATAAATATGTCCACAGGTTTATGGAGTGAAGTGTCGATAAAAGAATACGAACAAGAAGCATCACACTTACCATTGCACAACTCATAGAAGAAGGCAACTCACCATTATATAACTTAGCTTGCAACCAAGTACAACAGTCACAATAGAGATGCATAAAGATAAATCATAATTGGAATTGGCAAACTTGTTCTTGGTCAGAGAACACCTGGCAAACAATTTCACAAAAGCTTTTTGCAGAAGTTTCAAAACAGGAGCACTCTTTGCTCAAAAAGGTTTTTTACAAGTGAAGGCTTTCAAAGTAATACTCAATAGATAAGGGTTTTGTGCAAACAAGGAAGATAAAGAACATGATTGAATAAATCACCATATGAATGCTTGAAACACAACAACTCAAATTCTTGCTGGAGATGAGAGGAAGTAGGTTTACTGACTCAACTTTGGAAGTGGAAGAAAAGTCCCTTCTTAGAGGGTAGCAGGGATTACAAGTCATAAAGAGCTTCCAAAAGATTATGGTACTTACTAGCTTTGAGCCCTCATTGCCCCTATCATAAGCATCTTGAGATGATTAAGGTTAAAGTGAACAAAGATGGAGTATATGCTTGACGAAATATAAGTTGGCAATCTCATGTCCCTTGAATATGAGGACCACTCCTCATGCATACTCAACTTTGGATCCAGGTAAGTTCTTGTCATTGTAAGTATTTGCATATCATTGAGAACCGCCAATGGGGTACCCCTTGCACATGGTACATGAGCTTACCCATGACCAAAATGACAAGGCAAGCAGACAATGAGCATCTCAGCAATCTTTTTATTTACCATATGCATAGATTTTTATTGAGGATGCTTCATAGATGACTCACTATGGTGATGCTACAAGTTTCCACCATGATTAAGCATGGCTTAGGCTAGCGGCCCAGGCGTTTCTCTAACACATAATACAAACTCCATGGACTTACAAGTTCCCTCTTTATTTCACACCTTTGACATCCATAGACAAAAGAGCACGATATCAACTGTGTACAGAGTACAAGTGCAATGTTGAAAACGTTCCCCGTGACAGCACGGTTCTGCTAATTCCAACATATAGATGCAAGCATATACAACTTCGATGTTCACAATGGTTCAAGTTTATTAGTGGCAAAGAAATAAAGTGTGCCATCAAGTTCATGAGAGCTTTACTAACTAGTTTTCTCATAACAAAATACTTTTTAATTCGAAAGGTAGATGAAGCTTGAGAATTTGCTAGGAATAGCAATAGCTACTTGGTAGATATGGTGGACACAAGTGGCAAAGGTTTTTGGTTCAAAGGGTTTTGGAAACATGAGAAGTATGCCTTCTCAAAACAGGTTTTTGGCTAGCAAGGCTAGGTAGCAAGCAAGAGAGTTGAAAGAAACAAGCAAACATACTAGTAATAAAGTAAAACATGCAATCTTCCTTGAAGACACAAAAGGATCTTAGATAAAGAATACTAAGCTTATGAGTCAACAAGAAAGAAAACAAATGATACCAAATACCTTTAAGATTTTTCTTTCTTTCTTTTTCTCTCAAACTAAAGCCACTGACCAGAACTCGGTTTGCCAAAACCAATTTAGATCCACTTGATGATCCCAAAGTGGTGCCAATACTGATCAACAAGATCCATCATATAATAGAGATTGCAAACTAAAAATAAGAAGTGCAAAAAGTAAAAGATGAGACTTCTCATTAATATTCAATAAAGGCACTCACACCAAGGGATACATAGATAATCAACTAAAGGAGAGATACTTCCACATGCAAACCAAACTATAAGATAACCTCTCTGCCACAGATATGAATCCACTAAAAAGGTAAAAGATAAAAGATAATGGTGGTGATACCGCGGCACTCCCCCAAGCTTGGAACAAGCCAAGGGGATGCCAAACCTGATGACGAATTACTCCTTCGGTGGTGGTGGTGTTCTCTTGATAAGCTCCTCAATCAGCTTCTTGAAATCCTCCATATCGAAGGTCAGAGTACGAATTAACTCTGAATTATGCTCAATGTAGCCCATGATCAACTCGGACCGAGGATCCCAGTCCTTGTTATTCTTTCTCCATTCTTCCAAATTAGATTGTTTCTTCCCTGGACGGTTAGAACAAGGGGAACTAGGAGGAAGTGTGCATGGAGCGAGGATATGACGCCGAGTTCTCCCTCCTGTAGACATCCGTGCCGTCCTCTTAAGCTTGGTAGGTCTTGCCACCAACCCAATGCTTGCGATGGTAGGGCGAGTGTCCGGTTGCTTGTCCTCCTCCATGTCACCTTCATATCCTACCGAAATCTCTTCCTCCTTGGGAACTTGAGGTCCTTCTTCCTCGGGCTTCTTGCCTTTGTCGTTGGCGGAGACCATGGTGCTCTAAACTTGAGAAGGTTTCCTGACAGAAACAGATCGAAACGAAAACACGATGCACGAACCTCGGGGACCCGGGGGGTTATATATTACGAAGTTTCAATGCGTAAGGAAGGTTTTGATACAGAAACGAAGCAGAGTCCGAGTTCGAGGGTGTCAAACCCCCTCCAGGTGCGGCCAGGCAGGGCCCGTGCCTAGGGTGGGTTTGTCCACCCCCGACTCCTGTTCCTCTTCAGTTTCGTCTCGTAACTTCCCTTAAGTATTGAAAACATCAAAAATATTAAAAGATTGTAGTTTCACGAACCTTCTGTTTTTCACCACTTTTACCTATTCAAAGACGAACTCTGCAAATTCTGGTGTTTGGTTCTTGATAAATTCTTCTGGAGTCACCATTTGAATGACATCCACATCTTCATTGTAAGAATCTCCAGAAATATAATGCTTTAGTCTTTGACCATTAACCACCTGTGTTGTGTCATTCTTCATAGAGGAGATTTTGATGGCACCTGAACGGTATACTTCCTTGATAACAAAAGGTCCTTCCCATTTGGAGAGTAGTTTCCCTTCAAACAATCTGAGACGAGACCTATACAAAAGGACTTTCTCACCAACATGGATATCCCTTTTGAGAATCCTCCTATCATGCCATCTTTTTACTTTTTCCTTAAAGAGCCTAGAATTTTCGTAAGCTTCCCCTCTCCACTCATCTAGATTACTTAAATCAAGTAGCCTTTTCTCACCAGCAAGTCTAAAATCTCTATTCAATTCTTTCACTGCCCAATAAGCTTTGTGTTCTAATTCTAAAGGCAAGTGACAAGCTTTCCCATATACCATTTTGTAAGGAGACATCCCCATAGGATTTTAATAAGAAGTTCTATAAGCCCACAAAGCGTCATTCAACTTTTTAGCCCAACTTTTCCTAGATCTGTTGATAGTTTTCTGCAAGATAGATTTAATTTCCCTATTGGAAAGTTCTACTTGCCCACTAGTTTGGGGGTGATAAGCTGAAGCAATTATGTGGATTACATCATACTTAGAGAGAGTTTTTCTAAAAAAACCATGAATAAAATGAGAGCCTCCATCAGTCATGAGATATCTAGGCACACCAAACCTAGGAAAAATGACATCTTTAAGCATTTTCAAAGAGGTCTTACCATCAGCACTATTTGTAGGTATGGCTTCTACCCACTTTGTAACATAGTCAACAACAACAAGAATATGAGTATGCCCCTTTGAAGGAGGAAAAGGCCCCATAAAGTCAAATCCCCAACAATCAAAAGGTTCAATAACAAGAGAATAATTCATAGGCATTTCATTGCGTCTAGAGATGTTACCTGCTCTTTGGCATTCATCACAGGATAAGACAAACTTCCTTGCATCTTTAAAAAGAGTAGGCCAATAAAATCCAGATTGTAGAACTTTTTGTATAGTCCTATCCCCAGCATGATGTCCTCCATAAGCACTGCCATGACATTTTCTCAGTATCTCTTGTTGTTCAAATTCTGGAACACATCTTCGCATAATGCCATCTACTCCTTCTTTATATAAGTATGGGTCATCCCAAAAGTAATGCCTTAGATCATAAAATAATTTCCTTCTTTGTTGAGCTATAAAGGTTGGAGGCAAATACTTGGAAACAATATAGTTAGCATAATCAGCATGCCAAGGACTCTCATGTGGACTTACCCTTATTGCAGCTAACTGCTCATTTGGAAAACTATCATTAACAGGCAAAGGGTCAAAAGAAATGTTTTCCAAACGAGATAAATTATCAGCAACAGGATTATCAGCACCTTTCCTATCCATAATATGCAGATCAAACTCTTGCAAAAGCAACACCCACCTTATAAGCCTAGGTTTAGCGTCCTTCTTTATCATAAGGTACTTAATAGCTGCATGATCAGTATGAATAGTAACCTTAGAGTCAACACTATAAGGCCTAAACTTATCACAAGCAAAGATTACTGCTAAGAACTTTTTTCAGTAGTAGCATAATTCTTTTGAGCAGCATCCAGAGTCTTGCTAGCATAATGAATAACATTCAGCTTCTTGTCAACAAGTTGTCCAAGAATAACACCCACATCAAAGTCACTAGCATCACACATGATTTCAAAAGGTAAACTCCAATCAGGTGGTTGGACAATAGGAGCAGTTGTCAAAGCCTTCTTCAAAGTTTCAAAAGCTTCCTTACAATCATCATCAAAAACAAAAGGTACATCTTTTTGAAGAAGATTAGTAAGGGGCATTGAAATTTTGGAGAAATCTTTAATAAACCTCCTATAGAAACCAACATGACCAAGGATACTACGAATACCTTTTATATCTATAGGACAAGGCATCTTCTCAATTGCTTCAATTTTGGCTCTGTCAACTTCAATGCCTCTTTCAGAGATCTTGTGTCCAAGAACAATCCCTTCATTAACCATGAAATGACATTTCTCCCAGTTAAGAATTAGGTTGGTTTATTCACATCTCTTCAAAACTTTATCAATCAAGATAAGTATATTTAAGATCCTCAGGTAAAGGTTTTAATTTGAAAACAGGATCCCCTTTAGGTGGTAGTGTGGTACCCAAATCTTCCACATGTAGATTATGCTTAAGCTGTTCCGGCTGACGAAGGAAAACTTCATCAATCTCATTTCTTTCCTTCATGAAGACATCACTTTCATGGTCTTCCATGAACTGCTGCAAAGCATTTTTAGGAGCAAGACAAATAGCAGACAGTTGTTCAACCCGAAAATCCTCATCAGGTAATTCATTTTCATAAGGAGTTTTGGCAAATTTGGAAAAATTAAACTCATAAGATTCTCCAGCAAACTTAGTCAACACTTTTTCCTTCCTACAATCTATGATAGCCCCACAAGTATTAAGGACGGGTCTACCAAACATGATAGGATAGGTTTTACTAGCTTCTTTACCAAGTACTAGAAAAATAGCAGGATATTTAATCTTACCCCAAAGGACCTCCACATCTCTTACAATACCAATGGGGAAAACTTGCTCTCTATTAGCAAGGTGAATAACCACATCAATGTCCTCAAGCTCACAAGGACAAATCTATTCATAATTTCCCTGTAAACCTCAGAAGGAATAGCACTAGAACTAGCACTGATATCACATAAACCATAGTAGCTATGACTACCAATTTTAACAGAAAGCACAGGAACACTAGATTTTCTAACTTTCTTAGGATGAGAAACAATATTAGTGGCGTCCTCACAGAAGACAATATGCACATCCTCTATATTTCTAGTTACAAGATATTTCACAATAGCTACCACAGGCTCAATATCAATAAGCTCATCGGACCCTACAATTTTCTTTGCACTTTTCTAACCACAGTAGCCATGATAGAATGCTCCCTCACCTTAGAAGGAAAAGGAGTTTTCTCAATATAAGGTCTAGGAAAAATAGGATCAACAGTGCAAACCTCTGTATTAGCAGGAATATGAGTGACAGTGTCTTTATAAGGAGCGTGGTACTTGTCCCACTCTCTCTTGGGAAGTTCAATATAAGAGGCAAATGCATTAAAACATTTTGCAATAACTTGGGGATAAAGGACAAACTTATTGCAAATATCACGGAAGTTATCAGTACTCATAAAAGATTTAATACATTCATAATCATAGTTTATACCTGACTTTCTTCCTTTGTCATTCTCCCAAGCCTCAGTGTTATCTTGAGTACGGTCTAAGAGATCCCATTTAGCTTCTTCCTTCATACGTGTGAATGATCCAGCACAAGAAGCATCTACTAAATCTTTATCATGAAGAGAAAGCCTAGCATAAAAGTTATTGAGAATAATATTGTTAGGGAGTTCATGAATAGGAAATTTAAGCATTAGTAACTTCAATCTCCCCCAAGCTTGAGCTGTACTCTCTCCAACAAGAGGCCAAAAGTTATATATAAGATTTCTATCCTTATGATCTCACTAGGAGGATAAAATTTAGAGTAAAAGAGAGATGACATCTCCTCCCATTCCATGGATGGTCCATTCTTCAGTAGCTTATACCATTCTTTAGCTCTCCCTTTCAAGGATATAGAGAGTAACTTCTTCACCTGTTCAGTTGTGATACCTGCACACTTAAACAACCCGCATAATTCATGGATAAAAAGCAAGTGATCACTAGGATGGACAGTTCCATCCCCAAAATAATAATTATCCATAACACGATTAACAATACTTGTAGGTATCTTAAAAGGATCTATATCAACAGGAGGTGGTTCACCTACTACCCTAGCAGTGATAGTAGTTTTCCAAACAGAAAACCAAGTGGGTTATCCATATTGGAAACAAACAAGCAGTAACAAGAGAAATACTCACAGTGAAAGTTTCCCTTACCAGTTCCACTCTTCAATAGCGCTTCACTCCCCGGCAACGACGCCAGAAAATAGTCTTGATGACCCACAAGTATAGGGGGTGTATCGTAGTACTTTTGATAAATAGGAGTGTCGATCCCAACGAGAAGCAAAAGGTCCTGAACAGTGGTGTGGAGCAGGTAATCCCTGTGAATACTTAGCAAACGGATTTTTAGTGGTTTTATGACGAGGCAACAAAACAAAGAGCAAGTAACAGAAGTATTGAACAAACGGAGAAAGTGGCCCAATCCTTTCTTAGCAAAGGACAAGCCGGTGGAAATACTTATAAGGACCAAACGTTCTCGAGGATACATGGGAATTATATCAAGTGCTTTCGCTTCAAATAGCTGAGTACTCTTCTTTGGTATTTGTAAGTGTTGTGTGGGTGAACCTGTGCTAACATACCGCCCTTCCTATGACTAATACATACTTGTTATTAAACCCCCTGCAAACATCCGTAACAACAGGAAAGTAATTAAGATATAAATCTAACCACAGCCTTAAACTCTGAGATCCTACACTCCCTTGTGCAAAGGTGCCCTAACGGGGGTTCAGGTTTCTGTCACTCCGGCAACCCCATGATTAGTAGCCAAATACACAAGGCATTCCCCTAGGCCCATAAATGGTGAAGTATCATGTAGTCGACGTTCACATGACACCACTAGAAGAATAGCACCACAACTTAAATACTAAACCATTGAATAATAACTCAGCACAGATTCACTACTAACAACATGACTTCTCCCATGTCCTCAAGAACTAAACAAACTACTCACAAGACATCATATGGATCAAGATCAAAGATGATATGATAATGGATAACAATCTGAACATAAACAATAATCCAATGGTTCCACTCACAAGCATCAACTACAATAGTAATCAACACCGGGAAAGTTTCCCCTAAGAACTAAAGCAATATCCAACACAATTGTTACAGTGGGACGGAGTGGTGGTGATGGTGCTGGTGGAGATGATGGTGTGGATGATGATGATGATCCCGATGAAGCCTAGCTTGATGATGGTGTTGATGACGACGGTCTCCCCTCTCCGGGAAGGAATTCCCTCGGCAGAAATCTATCTGCCGGAGAGATCTTTCTCTCCCGGTGTTTTCCGCCCCCTAGAGGCGGCGGAAATCTATCTGTGGTCGCTCCCCTGGTATTAGGATTCCGAAGGGAAGATATAGGCGAAGGGGCGGAGTCAGAGGCCGGGCAGGTGGGCCACACCTGCCCTAGGCGCAGGGTCAGGTGGGCCGGCGCCTAGGGGGTGTGGGCCCCCTGAGGCCCAACTCCGTCCCTCCTTCTGGCTTCCTTCGTCTTCTGGTAAAATAATATGTTTCCATATTTTTATGGTATTTTTCTGATCTTTGCGAAATTGCACCGAAACGCCTTCTTTTCCATCAGAATCTAGACTCCGGCAGTCCATCCTCCAGGAATCATCCAACATGCATAAACATATGAAAAATCCATAAGTAATACCTCATAATAAGACAAATATCAATGAATAGAGGTAAATTATGATATATAAAGGTGATGCAAATTGGGTGTATCACAGTGTTACTACTAGAGGGCAAAACTGAGTACAACCAAACTGCCAGTGCTACACTTGAGGGTATAACTGAGCACAACTAAGTGTCCAAGGTTATACATGAGGGGGAAAACATGACGCATGGTACGCGTGTCGTGGTGCTCGGGGCGGTAGTGGACGCGTGTGGTCGTGCACGGTGCAGTAGCGTACGCGGTTATGCGGTGCATGTTGGTGCAACGAAACGTCTCCTCCCTTCACCTTTATAGAGGCCTCATCACTCTCACTCATCACTCACTCGCTCACTCACTCACGCAACCATCTCCACTGTCCCATCACCTTCTACAAACCCCCAAGAAAATCCCAACCACGCCGACGATGGGGAAGAACGGCGTGGTGGCCATCGTTGCCTCCAAGGCAACTGATGAGGAGGCCCCCGTCCCCGTACATGCCCTCGTCGAGGCATTGAAGGCAGTCGCCATCCCTGTCCAGATCCCCGTCCCTGCTTCCGCCGTAGCCACCGACAAGGAGGTCCCCGTCCCCGTACAGGCCCCTGCCATTCTCCTGCAAATCCCGCACGGCTGGGAACCCTACAAGGACAACGATTCCATCAGGCCGGAGAACCCTTTCGACACCAGATTAGCCGACCCATGGTTGGAGGTAACTAGGGTTTTCTCCCCTTCCTTTGTTCTTCCCCCATTCCCATTGTTGGATGCTAGATCGTGTGTTATTAGGGCTCGGTTATTTGTATTTTCAATCATTGGATGCTAGGTATTTTTACAGTAGCTAATCCTCTTGTGTTAGATCTCGTATTTCGATGAATGCCCTTAGTTGGGACTAGTACTAGCACCAATCTGTAGTTGGGATCAGTATTAGCAACGATATGTAGTTGGGATCAATATTCGATTTGGTTTGAGATTTGGGGATTGGGGAATAATCAGGGGATGTCAATCGGTTAATTTATGCAATTAATCAATCCTGATAATCACGGTATCTCAATCATGTCCTTATTGCACGCTAATTGTTTTTTGTAATAGTTGGATATCAGCAACGTCTGCAGAGACGACGATTCCACGGACACCAAGACTCGTCAGGTGCTTAGGAAGCTAAAGTCCGGCCAGTTCAATGCCTTCTTTGCCGATGACGTCTACAGGTTCCCCTTCTGCACCAGGGGCCTTGCCACCGAATTCAAGTCCCTCGTGAGGCATGGCGAGGATGTGAAGACCTGCGGCCTGTCAAAGAACGTCAACGCCTTCAGAGCCGAGCATCAGGCGCTCGGTTTTCACCTCTGCAACCTCTAGAAGGTGTCCTTCGAGGAGGGTTGCATGCCCCCGATCAAGCCCAAGGCACCCAAGGTCAAGGGACTGGGCATCAGGAAGTGGAGTAAGCGCTAGAGGGAGGAGGCGGAGGCCCTCCTAGAAGAGGCGGTGAGGGGCCACTGATCTTGTGCTGATGTTGCTGTTGTAAAGCAGCTTCTTTTGTTTTGTTGTCTGTGTTGAACTTGTAAGCTGCTGCTGAGCAGCCTAATTGTCGAACCTAGTTTAAGTATCATACTATATAATCCTTTATTAGCTGCTTTATCTACATCTGCTCTGTTTATCTACATATTTATGGTGTTGGTTAGATTTGCTGCCAGATTGGGAAAATACGAGGGCCAAAAGGAACCATGAATGAAGAGAGAAGCTGCTCTAGATTCGCTGCCTTTTTGGGCAAAAAATAATAATTGTTAGTGACATAAAGGGGAAAAGGCGCTTTTAAAAAGGCCAATCATAAAAATAATAAAAAAATAAATCTTCCAATTTAGGCGACATGGCGCATGTAACTACCAAACGCGCCCCACATAGTCCCACTCCCAACAAGCCGACCCCACGCAGTCCAACATGGGGGTCCTACTATGGGACCCGACCGAACGTGGCCCCATCTGTCAGCTTGTAACAGGGGGGGGTCCTACTTGTCAGCACGTAACGGTGAGGGTCCACTATGGGACCCACCTAAATGCGGCCCCACTTGTCAGCACGTAACGTCAAGGGTCCACTAACGGGACCCAACGGGAGCGAGTTTCAGACCGATGTGAGAGTTTTGGACGAGGAGCTAGGCAAAAGTGAGGAAAAGTTAAGCGGCTGGGAAAAAGTGAGTACAGCTAACAAACGAGGGGCACGAAAATAGAAATCGCCAAATACTAATACCTTTGAACTTGCACTTTGAAGTTGATCACCATCATCAAAATGTTTGGTGTTCTTTCAAAATCCATTCTTTAGTAATATTTCAGTGTGGTAAATATTTTACCTACATATTCTATCCATCCTTATCATGACAACTTTCGTAATCAAGCTATTACAGCTTATAAAGGTGAACCGCGAGTAAAATTTTACTTTCCAAAACCTTTTTTGGAGGATTAGGATGTCTAGCATCTCCAACCTTCGCAAATTCTCATCCAATATGAGAACATATATTATACTCTATCATATTGCAACCAAAACATTGTTTCAGATATCATAATATCTATCACACATGATGGTTTTTAAAACAATTCTTTCAGCTCCTAGATAACCTCGATATTAAAACAACTTTTGAATATCAAGAATCATGGAGGCAAACATGATATTTTAGATACTAACACTAAAATTGTCACTCTCGATTTAATACTAATTATTAAATTTCATGGGGTTTGCTGAAAGTTTGCAATAGTACTTTCAAACTTTAAACTGACACTTAAAGAAATACGATACTAGTTCGTAAAGTAAATATCCAGAATTCTATAGTTCTAGTATCTCAATTACAACTAAGCATAAGGTGGTGAACGAATGCCCATGACTACAACAAATTATGCAAATACACTTTGATTTAATTTATGATAAATTGAGTTTGACTAATCCAAATTTCAAATGAAATCCTACTCAAAAACGACATCCCTCGTGTATTTTTGGTGATTACATGAAACAAATCCACTATACCAAGTCTAATCATCACGTTATGTCTTGAAGCGACGAAACATAGCCGGTGCATACTTAAGGGAGAACACAATTTTTTATCTTGATATCTAAATGAGAGATCATCTTATAATTCTAATAAAATACCAAACAAGCAATATAAGATGCAACAACATCATATGTGAAAAGTGAAATGATATGGTTCTTGCACTTGATCACTATCATGTGCATCGTGGTATGAACTTTATCATTCCTTTGTGTGTAAGGCCAAGGTCTATGGAACTTACACGTTAGGTGTGTTGTAAGAGTATCTACTATACATCAACTTACAACATTACTATATCATGACACTAGCCCAGCAACAATCTAAACTAGACGCTTCTAATTTATCCATTACAAGTTTTACGTGGCTTAGGGCTTTCAAAGATAGAACCGTTTTTACCTACGAACATGGAACCACAACGAGGATAACTAAATTATTAGCAACTCGTTATAAATCATATATTGACTATAGTAGGAGAGACAGACACCCGCTAGCCACTTATGCAAAACTAGTTGCATGTTAAGCGTGGAAAAGGTCTCATATGCAAGGATATGTAAAGTTTGCCCGGGCCGCTTCATCCCACTATGTCACCAATATCCAAAGTACAAACAAGAAGCAATAACATGATCATAATTTACCACATACTCATATGTGTACTACTCGTGCAAAGCATACACATAGATCCGGCTCTCATACCACTATAGGGTTCGCAGCATAGAAAACAAAAATACTACGATGGGAACAACTATGTACCAAGATCTATCTACTAGATACAAGCAACGGGTGATATACATCCATAGAGAACATACCCTTATATACCGACAAAGTTTAATGAGGCTGTAATCGTGGATGATGTAGACGAATGCTTGCCGATCTCAAGATCGAGAAGAAGTCCAGCGCCACAAAATAGCAGTGCATCCATGCTCGCACACACGTTCAAGCCACCGAACAACCTCCGCCTCCTCGCTCCAGCGATGCAACGGAAGCAACAACTCTTTGCAAACGAAAATCCACCAGGAACATGTATCTCGCTAGTCCGAGAATATGGGGGATAAACTAGAGGGGGGGAGAGATCCTTCACCAGGAGGTGTAAGTATGAGAGAGGGAGAGGGGGATTTATATAGGAGGGGAACCCCAAGGGGTATGGCCAGCGGCCAAGGAGGATGCCCCTACCCCTTCCTCCATTATGTGGGTGGAGCTCCCACTCACAATTTTCCCCTTCATTTCTCCACTCAAAAACCCTGCCATATTCCCATTAAATTTCCACCAAATTTAATGTAATCTCTCTTTAAATAAAACTCCTTTTATTTATTCAGAATTTTGTCAATTACATTAATCAACAAACATTCACATAAAACCCCTTGCTAGTATTCTATTTCACATGCAGAAACAACAATTTCACCCGAAACAATTCCGGTGTCTAGTGAAATAAATTCCTGCGTATTGTAAATTTTTTCGTCTAGAAACTATTTGTTCCAAATGGTGTCGGTGTCTCTTAAGTGTGTCACCCTATGGTTCGCGAATAATGCAAACATTATCAAGACCCCTCTCGGGTCAATAATCAGAAGAGGGACCTGGAGATCCATACTGCCTCCCACACATTTAACGATGACTTTTTTTTAGGGTAAAAAACCCCACTTCAATTTTTATATATCATAATGAGTTACATAAGTAGATATTTACAAAACCAAGGCCACCTCAAAGAGGGATAAGCAAAACAAGGCTAGCTATCTCCCATCCAAATTGTTATTGATCCAGGCTTTGAGATCCTAGAAATATTTTTTCTTGATTCTAAACAGAACCCATCTTAGTTCTTGAGAAACAATGGCCCTCCTGCCCTCCATTCATCAAGGGAAGCACGCTTGTTGTTAAGGATTTCATTGTTTCTGCACATCCAGATGCCCCAAGTCCCCAGAATAATAATTTCCATTGCAAAGGGGACTTTTAATCTACTCTTTATATTAGCCAACGCCTCAAAGAGATTTAAATCATATCTCTGACAGGACAGATGTCATCCCAACACGCTTTTGCAAAAGGGCAGTCCCAAAATAAATGCTTTAATGTTTCCTCACTGATGCAACCAGAGAACACACAATCATACGTGATCAGAGAGAATTTTTTCCTCTTCAGAAGGTTCCTGGTGTTTAGCTTATCAAGGAGCAAAATCCAGAAAACGAACTTGTGTTTTTGCTGTCAAGAAGACTTCCATAACCATGAGAAATGAGGTTGAACTGTCTGATGCTCAGATAAAGATGAATAGGCCATTTTAACAGAGAAAGAATCACTGCCCCAAATGTAGCTCCAATTGTCTGTTTCTCCCTGTATCCCCTCACTGATAATTTTCTCCAGGCACTGATAGTCAAAATAAGATTCCTGAGATAGAGGGAGAAAGAAATGGTCCTGCATATTGGTGTCTGAATGAACTCACTGACAGAGATATGTGGATTTTTTGCAAAAGACAGTAAGTGAGGAAACTTATGCTGGAAGCATTCTTATTTCCACATATCGGTCCAAAAGAGAGAGGACTTTCCATCTCCCACCGAACACTTTGCAATTCCTTTGAAGATATCAACTAGTTTCAGGTGATCTTTCCACCAAAAGGACCACTCAAAAATTCTTCCAGGTAATTTTCCATTGCTATAATAAGTGTTCCAAACAAGATGAACCTAGGGAATATCTTTGTGATTATAGAATTTATCTAGATTTTTCAATAGGAGAGTCGATTTCTGAATGTTAAGATCAAGAACACCCAAACCTCCATGATCCTTTGGTCTACAAACTTTGTTCCAGGCCACTAGTGCTTGTCCTCTAGATTGAACATCCGTGGTTTTTTTCCTCCACAGGCATTGCCTCATGTATTTGATCAGCTGATCTTTAATAGTGATAGGAATTTCAAAGCAGCTCATATAATAATTGGGAAGGGAAGATAAGACAGATTTGACCAGTTGTAGCTTTCCCCCATAGTTTAGGAAATCAACAATTCCACATAATCTTCTCTCCACTCTCTGGACAATAGGCAGAAAATATTCCACTGCAGGCTTGTTGATGCTTAAAGGCAGTCCAAGATAAGTGAAGGGAAGTGATCCAGTGAGGCAGGAAATTGTATTAGCAAAATGCCTTAGCCTATCAGGATCCATGTTGATTGGCATCATGCTAGATTTAGAGTAATTAACCTTGAGTCCAGTGGAAAGAGCAAAAGTTTGAAGCAGGGCTTTAAGGCACATTAATTGGTTTGAGTCAGCTTTAAGGACCAATAGGGTGTCATCTGCATACTGAATGACAGGGAAATCTGGGCAGAAAACACCTTCTAAGGGAAGAGATAAAAGACCAAGGCACATTGCTTTCTTGAGAATGGACTGGAGGAGATCCGCAGCAAGAACAAACAAAAGGGGGATAAGGGATCCCCTTGCCTTACACCTCTTCTACAGTAAAAAATTTTCCCAGGCACTCCATTTAACAGTATAGAAGATGAAGCAGATCCAAAAATCAGCTGAATCCAATTAATCCATTTCTCACCAAAACCTTTGGCTTTGAGAATATTGATAATGGTGGAATGCTCAATTTTATCAAAAGCCTTTTCAAAGTCAAGCTTCAGAATTAAAATTTCTTCTTTGGATTTGTGACATTGAAAAAGGAATTCAAAGGCCCATCCTAAGCAGTCCTGAATTGATCTTTGCTTCAAAAATCCATATTGATTTTTGTGGACAAGCTTAAGGATAATTTTTTGAAGTCTATTGGCCAGGATCTTGGTTATAAGCTTGAAGACACTGTTTAGCAGAGAAATAGGCCTGAAATCTGCAGTTGTCAATGGAGTCTCATTTTTCGGAATGAGGGTGATAAAAGAGGCATTAATGCTTTCCAAAGAAGTCTTGCCTTCAAAGAAATCCCAAATAAGTTGTTTAACATCATCCTTAATAATAGGCCAGCAGTTCTTAATGAATTCATTGTTAAAACCATCAGGGCCAGGAGACTTGTCATTAGGCAGATCTTTAATCACATCTTCAATTTCTTTATCAGAAAATGGTTGTTCTAAAGCATCTCTTTCCTCATGACTTAGACATTCCTCTGCCAACTCACTAAGGTTAAAGTGCATTTCAGGCTTATCTGAAGTGCCCATTCTATCCTTAAAGGCATGCCAAAGGAGTTCAGCTTTACCAGAATGATCATGAATTCCCTCATTGGATTCATTTTTGAGCATGGAGATGTAGTTATGCCTGAAGATGATGGTAGCTTTTGAATGAAAATTTTTGTGTTCTAATCTCCCAACTTGACCCATTTGACCTTTCCTCTTTGCTTCCAATAAGCATTCTGATCTTGTAGCAGTGTGATTACAAGAGTTTTTAGCAAGTCCCTGAGATTCCATTCCAGTACAGTAAGAGTTCTCAATTTCCTCCAAGACATCCAAAAGATCAATAGTTGCATTGACATTACTAATTTGAGTTTTCAAACAAGGCAAATTCTTTGCCTAGATCTTTAACCCTCTTCTGGCATTTTTGAATTTAGCATTAATTCTATTAGCAGAGTCAGGGAAACCAACTGGAATGTTCCAAGCATTTTGAACAATTGATTTAAAGTCACTGTGATGCATCCCATAGTTCTCAAATCTGAAAACCTGGGCTTTTGGAATCATTGTGCCAATAGAGATGACACAAGGCAGATGATCAGAAGTTGGCTTGGTAAGAGGGACAACAAAAGTTGTGGGATATCTTTGTGTCCAAGAGGCAGATGTAAAGAACCAGTCCAATCTCTCAAGAAGAGGCTCCTTTTGCATGTTGCTCCAAGTGAACTGCCTACCTTTAAGGGGTAACTCTATGAGTCCCAGGTTGCAAATGGCTTCATTAAAAAGGAGCATGTCATTCACATCACCCCCTACCTATTTTTGTCAGAGGGTTTTCTAATAAAGTTGAAGTCACCCACAATGAGCCAGTCCATATCATCAGGCATATCAATATTTGCAAACCATTCCAAGAATTCTGCTTTTTTCAGTTAAGCAGGGCCCATAAATATTGGTGAGAATCCAGGTTTCATTGGAAAAAAGTGAGGTCAGAGTAATAGAGATGGAGAATTCATTTTGAAAAGAGAGTTGCCCAAAAAACAAAGTGCTATTCCAAATGATAATCAGACCCCCAGAAGCCCCCTAGAGGGAAGGAATTCAAATTTGTCAAATTTGTAAGGACAAAATTTCATGATGTAAGAGATATCAAATTCTTCCCTCTTAGTTTCTTGGAGACAAATAATGTCACAACTAGATTCATCAATCTTATTTTTGAGGGCAACCCACTTTTTATCATAATTAATGCCCCTGATGTTCCAATTTAAAATCTTTCATATTATTTTATTATCCATAAAAAACCATATTGGGGGTTTGATTGAGGGGTGAAACAACCAATGTCATCACCCAAAAGAAAGGAGCACCACCAAATAAACAAAAGGCATTCCATAACTTAAACTCACTGACAAATTCATCATCCATAGCCACAACAGGTAACAAACACAGCATGTGACCACTATTACAAGGTTCAGAACAGGGAACCAACAAGGTTCCAGCAAAAGACAGTTTGTGATACATTGGACACCTAAATAGAGGGCATCTTCTTGGCTTGCTATCCACAGGTACCAGCAGCCCTAGATTTCTTCTTGCCCCCAAGACTTAAGGTTGAGGAGCCATTCCCTTTGTTGGTGCCTTTGGTGGGAGCCTTGACTGCTACTTCAGTGGCTTTCCCTTTCTTGAGCAGCCTTTTATCCAGGTCACCATCCTTTACCTTGCAGAAAGAAGCAGCAAGGTTTTTAACTACTTTAGGATTTAAACATGGTGGAGCAGCATTACATGTCAGACAGTCTGAGATTGAGCAGTTTAAATGACTTTTGAAACCCCCATTTAATTCAACAATTCGAGGACTTCTTCTCACCTCAGATTCAACTAGAGGTTCCTTGCCCTTTCTCTTTCTGGAAGGAGTGGAAGGAGAGCAAGAAGACTGCTTGGCCTCAATGCCTAGGCAAGGAGGATCCATCTGTGAAATTATTTCATTAGGGATGATGAAAGAGATTGAATTTTCCCCAGCAATAGGTTCTTTAATAATTTCCCATAGGGGGAGGTAAGAAAGCTTCTGACCCAATTGAACTTTTCAGGGGTAGCAAGCATGAGAGTAATAAAATTAAACCAACTTACAGGAATGTCACACATGAATGAGCCCCTTGATGAAGAATCCTTTTGAATATGGGGGGCAAAGTAACTTTCCCACAGCTCTAATCCTTGTTGGTAAAAACCTTGTTTTGCAGCATGGACATCAGGGAAGGAAACGAAAGTTCTGACCATGCCAACCTGCAGATGAGCTTCATTAGGGGAGAGAAGGTGCTGATCTTCTAACATCCAATCATTGATTTCTCTAGCCACAACACCAGTGTCCATTGGACTCTCAACCCTCCCTTCCTCATCAGAGTTAAGATCATCCTCCTCCAGGTAATTTTGAAGAATGTTCTGCAGGCCTTCTCCAATACCAACTCCCTGAGGCTCCTCAATAACTGCATGCCCCTCTACAGAAGCAGGATCAGCATTAACAGAGTCCTCATCATCTGACTCCCAATCATTTACATGTACATTACCAGTAACTGCACTGTTAACATCCTGAGGGGGGAGGTTGTGGTCATCCACAGGCATATCTTCACCAGGGGCAACCACAGGGCCCTGCACTGGGGCAGCAACAACTTCCCATGGGTCCCATCCCACATTGTTGGCACCAGGAGGAGGAGGTGGTGGCGCCAACCACTGACCCCAGCCACCAGCTTCGCCAACAAGAGCAGGTGGGGGTGGTGGAGGAGGGGGGATCTGGGCCCAAAGACAGGAATAGGATGTGGGTCCTCATTGCCAGCAGGCAGTGGGTCCTCCTCTGGTGGGCCCCCCAAGCAAGTCACTCTGTAAAACTTCAACAGAAAAGGTCCAAGATTCAGTCTCCACCAAGTCACCAATAGTGAACCTCACACTCTTGGGGATCTCCACCAAGTCAGTAACTCGAATTTTTGCCAGAATTCTTCCTTTATGCTCCTGGTCCCTCTCCCAGAGAAGAACCTTCCCAATATCAGCAAAGACAGCGTTCAGATCTTCAGTGTGCTAGTGGTCCAGAGGGGGTCCAACTAGCATCACCCAGCACTCGTTGTTGAATTGGGTCCTTCTCCAATTTTCACCCTCATTGTGCTTAACGAAAGAGACATGCACATCTTGGAAAGGAATGGGGCTGGCCGCAATGAGCCTATACCTGTCACTAACATGGCGAAATTGCACATAGGAGGCCCCAAAAGGACAAGCATGGACATCCCGAAAATCTACCCGAACTTCATTATTGAGAAAGTCAAGCAGAACATCTCGAATATTCTCAAAAGGGACTTGACCAGCGGGGAGGGGATTAATGGAAGCAATAGCATACTGTTCATGCGCTTTAGGCCGACGCGGGACCACCACCCTCTTGACGCGGGTTCTTCCAGCCACTTGCAGAACTTGAAAGTCGTCTGGCAGGAACGGCGCAGGATCAAATGTTGGCCATTTCTCCAGACTTCGCCGGTGACGAGCAGGGTGAGTTTGGGGTTTCCGCAGGCGAGGGAGTTAAGGGGATAGGGATTTCGGCAGTTGTTTTTTGCAAGGAAATGGATAAGTGCTTAAAACCGATGTACATAGTGGGCCGAAAGAGAGATGGGTTTGGCCGGGCCTTGAACCACCCAAGGTAAGAGTTATCGGGCCACGGACGTTTTGGGTAGGTTGGGAATTTCAGAAAAGGAATAAGACCAGGGATGTTAATTGCCGCGCGATTTTTGCCACCTTTGGGCCCGACAGGGGTTACCAGAGATTTAATTCCGCCATCAGCGAGAACCTGAGCGTAAGACCGGTTTTGATTACTCGAAATATTGTCACACTAACCTGAGCGTAAGACCGGTTTTGATTACTCGAAATATTGTCACACTTACTGTGCCCAGCGAGACCAGGCGAGGAATCCGCAACCGCAACCGGGAATTTGAGCTGTTTGAAGACCGACTGCACAGATTTGACATGCATGATCAAAGGAGATTTTTGGGGCTTTTCTTTTTTGTACGTGACAACCTTCCAATCTCCAGCAGTTTCCTTGTAAAATTCCTTTTCTTCAAAGATCCAATTCGGACCACCATTACCCCAAAGATTAATATGAACCACAAAAGATTCACAAGAAAATTTTGAAATATTGTAAATTTCAAAACCCACAGCTCTTGAAGCAACTGAGAATCGAAAAGTTTTGTCTTGCAGAAATCTCACTTGGAATTTAGAAGCCAAACCACTAAAACAAGCTTGGGGTGCAAGGCCAACCGTATGGATATCCAATTTAAAATTTGCTCTGCCAAAAGAACAAACCAGATAGAAAGGCTTCTTCCTGAATCCACCAAGAAAGTTAACTTGATGCCTGAACTTATTGAAAAGATTCTTTTCAAATTCCTTCCCTAACGAGAAATCCAGGACAGGTCGCTTCATTGACACATCCTCTTGTCTTTAGGAAGATCCTTGGTGAAATCCAGGGTTTTTGGCACGATCTTCTTAGAGTTGAAAGAATTTTCCATAACCGAAGAGCTAGGCAGGATCTGAGTGCCAACAATCACCCTTTTGACTTGAAGATCAATAGAAACACTAGTTGCCACAACCTCACCTTGGATCAAATATATAGCATCAATGACAACCTCATTGTGGTTGAGTAGAACTAATCTTTTTGCACTAGGGAAAAGCATCAAAAAACCCTTAGAAGGCTCCAGATCATCAGCCGACAAGGAGGAGCAAAGAGCATGCTATTTAAAACCAGTGTCCTCATCTGTTCCAGAGATGGTAGGAGATCTACCAAGAAATCCAGATGTAGGCACCAAAAAATCATTGACACAAGAGAGGTGAGAGGGGAACCTCAAAACAGATCCAATAGAAATCTTCTCCCCATTTTCCAAACATCTGCCCTCAAGAGGAGAACCTTTGGCATTAAGAAGAACCAGCCAAGAATCAACCGAGAGCACAAGCGATCCCTCAAGAAACTTACCACCCGTGGTCACACCATAGTAGGTGACCTTCCAACCACCACCAGAGGAATCCATGCAAATCCCACGCCAGGGAGAAGCCGGCGAAGGCCGGAGGCCGACCAACGGTCACCTCAGAGGAGCCTCATGCCTCGGAAATCGTGTGTGATTCGATGTTGTTTTAAAACGATGACCTCTTGTGATCGTGAGAACCTTTTACGCTAGTAACTTAATCCCTTTGTCTCGCGATGTATTACATGTCCGAGATTCGATCATCGGTATATCCATACCTAGTTTGATCTCGTTACTGACATGTACTCTTTTCTCGTTCCCATGATATAACATTCTAGTGATCAAATCACTTGCTTGCAAGCTAACTAATGTGATATCACCGAGAGGGCCCAAAGTATATCTCTCCGTCATCGGGATGGACAAATTCCACTCTTGATCCATGAGCCTCTACATAACACCTTCGTAGTACTGAACCCATCTTTATAATCACCTTGTTACGGTGTGACGTTTGATGTTATCAAGATAATCTTCTAGTTTTAGTGATTGACATGATCTCATGGTCTAAGGATTAGGATTACTTCATATGATGTTATAGAAATATAAACACAATGACTTTGATCGTAATGCTATACTTCGGATGAATGTTCATCACATCATTCCAATAATGTTGTGACCTTGTTATTAACAACATCCAATGTCCATGATCAGGAAACCTTGATCATCTTGTTAATATACGAGCTACTTTATAAGAGAGGCATAACTAGTAACTTTCTATTTGTTTATTAAACACACATCTATTAATGTTTCCGTATTAATACAATTATAGCATGCAAAATAAACATTTATCATAAACAAGGAATAATATAATAACCACTTTATTATTGCCTCTCGGGCATATTCCCTTCATTAACTCTCATCCATTGCCAAGTGTTCATCAACTAGATTCACAGGAATACCTTATACCATCATACGCAAGGAGGCGGTCACCTTTTGGTAAGTGCTATGCCCAAGTTTTCCCGTGGTATTCCTCATTTGCTCAAATAATCGATCATGCTTCATCACACCTGTGAGACCCCCGGATTTATGGTCCGAGAATCCCTGTTATGCCTACAGTTCATGTTCCCATTTTCAGTGAGCCATGAGCATAACCGATGAGTATCAGTACAACATACAAAAGGTAACGAGTAAAAAACTTATATCATTGCCTTTATGGCAATTATAATCATCAATTAGCGTAAGTCCTCCTTCGCAGAGCCCATGTCAAGCCTTAACCTACAGGTAACTGACTCGGGAGATGGCCTAGCTCGCATAGACATTAGCATCTCCATCATTCCTCGTGCTTATGAAAATATGGCCAAGTAAATAGCCAGGGACAATTCCAGTGAGTATGTTGGAATATACTCGCAAACCACCCTAAGATAATAACAATAAAAGGATATGCAATATGGTTGTGGTGGTAGGAGGGCTCCAAGGGAGGTTCTTTTCTCAAATAGTTTCTCTAGTAGATGTAGCATCTACACAGTTTTTGTTGAAAACTTTTGTAAAACCATTGGAAAGTCTTTTTGAAAAGTTTCAGAAAACACTAGGATTGGGTCACCCTATTTCATCTCCATGGTCCTTACTTGACCGGGTTTTCTTCTTCCCTGATCCTCCAATATCACATCACTCTCTCTGGTGTCCTTCAGACCACCAGGTTTAGAAAACTCTTTCTCTTCCGAAGTCCTTTTTGAAAAAAAAACAGCAGCACTCTACAGCAACCTTCCCAACCATCTATGACCGAGGACTCAGCTATTCGAATAGATTTACACTCATGCAGAGGTTATACACTTTACCCACAAGATTTGATACATTCGCCGGGATCACCCCCGGTTCGTCATACAAAAGTATGCGGGTATCGGATAATCAAACAAGACTGTCGGAATGCCCACTCTAGTATAAGTGCATACCCTATGAGTGTTGTTCCCCTCAAAACCAGGATGCCCTGTGCAGTTCCAAAGCCAACTGGAGTGCCTTTTCCACTACACCTAGTGTGTGCTTTCAATGAGGGGCTCATAGTAACGCATGGCGGCCTGTAGACCGTTAGTTTCTTCTCCCGGTTGACAATGGACCGTTTTTCCATAGAATACCCACCCTCCAGGACCTTGAAATCCCCTGTAGTATTTGTGAGGCAGCTTATACCAAAGTAAACACACTTCCAGCCTAGCCCCTTCCCATATCGGAATAATGTGGTTGTACGGGTTAATTGTTCTGGCAAAACTGCAAAGAACCGGTGTGCCTTTGTAAACATTTTTACTCCTTCTCCACTTCAACATTTTTTTATAAAACCAAAACCTTTTTATTTATCAAACTCTCATGGTAGGCCAAACCTCGCCGAGTTTTTCTTGTAAAACATTTTTATAAACCTTTTTTTGGGGTCTTCCCATCCTATACTTTTACTTTGGCTAAAACAGGGTCTCCAAAGGGTGGTGGTGCTATGCACCACCTACATTACAAATAACAAGTAGGAGTCATCAAATGGGTTGTACCTAATGGTACTCAGGGGGTAATGGTTTGGAGGAGCCAAACCTTCCCGCATATAAAACATAGTATAGTAAAACCATGCAATTGATATAAACAAGCAAATAAAACATGCATAAGTAAAATAGTAGGACAAGGGCTTATGAGCAAGAAAGTGGCTTTCCTGTGACCAATAAGATGTCATTTGACTTCTTTAGAATACCATAAAACCAAGAGTACCCAATAATAATACTAATAATCCAAGGCTTCCATCTTCTTAGCATCACATCTATCGCTGTTATTGAGAAAACATGCAAACAGGCAAGGCCACGATCAATCAAGGCATACATACATTTATACCATACAACAAGAAAAATATAATCACATGATATAAAATAGTATGGTGCTGGAATATTGGTTTGATGTGATTGGTAAATGTCTTGGAAGGATTAGGGAACAAATTCATGGGATTTAAGGGTCAAAAATACTTGATTAAGGGGTTTTAGAGCAATGGTCAGGTTCTGTATGATATCAACATCTAAAGATGATATCATCAGATAGGTATTGATAATATGAAGCCAACAAAAGTGGTTTCACTAATTTATCAATTTCCTTTGAATTACAATGAATTTACTAGTGAATAAAAGCTCAAGTTTTAGGAAATAATTCACCAGAAAAGTTCTGTAGATCCAAAAATTATTTACTTGGTTGGTTAAGTAGGGTTTGATGGATTGATTCACTAAGAGTTGGAATCATGTCAAAATATCTACCAGAATTCCCTTAGAAAATTCCCAAAGGCAGTTCTGAAGGTTTTTTTGTATTTTTAACCCTGATTTAATATGCAGGGTATTTTGATGTGATTACAAATACACATGCTAGTTACTTGGAATAAATTTCTGTAGAAATTGGAATCACTCGTTTTGGGGTTACAGTACTACTGAGGTGATTTTATTAGTGAATTAACTATGCACATAATAGTTTAATTCACAATAAATCAACCAGGGATTTATAAATTCTGAGCTGCTAGGGTTTGAAGGGAATTGGTATGAATGTGTTCTAAGAGGTGGAGTTAGGTCAGTAACTCTTTTGGTTTGACTTGTAGAAATTCCTGAAGTCAGATTAGGGATGTTTTTGTTATTTTTACTAGGGAAAACTAGGAAACAATTTAATATGGGCCAGGGAGACATACAAGGTATCACTTATAGCTTGCGTTACAAAAAGGATTCATTCCATTTGGAGTTGTAAAAGTACCAGTAGGATTTTAGGAGTGTTTTAGGTACCTTTTGGAAATTGATTTAATATAATTAATCTATTCATATTATGGGCTAACCAAAGGTACTATGTGTTATAGAAAACATACATGAATATAGGAAAATTAGATCTGGGATTTTGGGGCTGGTTTGTATTTTTAAACGGATTTAAACTGAAGTGCCTAAACTGGATGGACAAAAAATAATAAAACACAGGGGCTCGCCGAGCCAGCTCTGCATGCTGCTGGGCCGCAGGAGGAGATTTGGCCCACATCGGCGCAGCAACGCGCAAGAGGGCGCCGTTCGAATCACGCAAGGAGGGGCCCGCCTGTCGGCGAGAGCGGGAGGGTGAAGGGTTATCGGTGGCCCTACGCCATCCGATTAGAATCAGATCGACGACGGGGGACCGTCATCCACCTCGCGGTGAGTGGCTGCGGGCGAAAACCCTAGGTGAGGCACGGAGGAGCAGGGGTGCTCACTGGGGGCTCAGGAGACGATGGGGAGGCGACGGGGAAACACGGTCGACGATGGGGAGCTTGGGGTGGGCGGCACGGCGAAGTTCTCTTCCGGAAAATGGCTCGCGCGAGGACGCCCGAAGGGTAGCTTCCGGGGATTGCCGAAGATTCTCCCAGAGCTGCTGCATGTGGATAAAAAGAGCAGGGTTAGGTAGTAGGGCATGGGGATCTCAGCAGGGTGACATGCAGAGGGAGAGAGCAAGAGGGGAAGGAGCCTTTCTCTATTTTTAGAGGAGGCCTAAGCTTGCTCTCCTTCCTTCTCTCGGGCAGGGCAGAGCAGGGGAGAAGTAGGGGTGCCCTAGGGAGGTGAGTGGAGAGGAGAGGGGGCAAATGAGGGCAAAGGGAGACGTTGGGGTGGCCTAGGGGTATTTATCCTGAGTTGGCTTGGTGCATGGTGGAAAAATTCCATGGGAGCATTGGGGAGAGCAGGGCAAGGGAATTGGTCGAGGAGGGCGGTGCTGGGAGGGTGTGTGGGCTTGGTACTCGACCAGAGAGTGACAGGGGAGCTGCTGGGCGTATTCTTGGTCAAGTTTTGTTTAAACAAGTGCCCTTTCTATCACTCAAGCACATGGGACAAGAGGGAGCAGTGAGCTACAACGAATAGCTATAGTGTATCTCGACTAGGGGTGAGGTAGTGTGTTGTGTAAGCTTGGTTGACCCAGCTAGAAAAGGTGTGTTGGGTGTTGCTTAGAGGATTGGCTTTGTTTGCAAAGTTGGTCATCCATATGGTTATGAAGTAAGTACACAAATGTGGTCTTGATAAGTTGAGGAAATGGTACTGGTGGGTGGATAAGGTCATAATACAACCCTATTAATTGTTTGGGATTTTTCCAAAGATTAATAGTACACTTAACCTTATTTATTCAAAAAGTGCAGATATCATTTCTAGAATCTCATTTGATATTTTTACATTGTACAAGATTGGTTTTTGATGTGAGATGGTCCTAAATACCATATCACACATTGGAGAATTTTCTTGGAATTTATTTGGAAGGAAGGTATTTTTAAGCTATTATTTCTTGTTTCTGTCATTTAAGAAAAAGGGCAAAAAAATGATAAAGAATCTCAAAAATATTTATTTTTGAGGTGGTAATATAGGATAGGATATATAGACCTCAAATGTGACTTGAGTTGGCAAAGTAGTTTGAAGAAAATCAAACTTTCCTTTATAGGAAAGGTTTTGAAGATATTACAAAGAGTGGAATTTAAATAGTTTTCAATTCCAAATAATTATGGAAATTATTTTGTAAATGATTATATCCAAGGTATATGATTTAAAATTGAGTTAACTATCCTAAGCAACCTTGGGGTTTTAAATTCTACCTTGAAAAGGATAGAAACTAGATTTTGGGGGTCTAGGGTTTTAATATTTTTATACCACCTAAACCTTGTTGGATTGGGGAGCTCAGAGCTCACCTTGGTACAAGGGATATATGGATAGATAGTACAAGTTATATAGATGATCATGGAAGAAAAAGTTTGTCTTGGTTGTATTTGAGGTGATCTAGAAGTGATGGCAAACTTTGTTGAAAATAAGGTTGCCATAGCAGATGTGTCATGAAGCCTCATAAACCATGTGGGTTTAAGAAGCACAGAGCTCCAATGGAAACCAGAGAAGGGTGGATTGACAGACCATGGTTAGTAGGTCATAACCATGTAGAGAGTTTGTCAAGGGAAGGTACATATGGATGTGAGATTCTGCTAAATTAGGCAAGATGATAAGATTTGCAGAAAAGATTATTTTCTTGTCTACAAAACTATCAAGGATGAGTGGGTATAAGAATGGTTTAACCAAGGGGAAGAGTGGGATTTTGTAGTACTAGTTATGTACTACAATATGGTTCAAGTACATTTTCCAAGATTCACACTGATTGGAGTAGGTGGAGTTCCAAAGATTGAATCTAGAGAAGGATTTCAGACTTAGAAAAATTTGGCATATTGGTGTATTATGAAAAGTGTGAAGGAGGGGAAGATTAGAGAGGATGCAAGGGTCAATCCTCATCATCAAGTGGTTGATATTGAGGTATATCTTGAGTAGAGTGGATCCATGCTTGTAGTTGGTCTTTGATGAGTTTGATGCTATCATAAGGAATTAACCCTTGATTGACCTGATTGAGAGAGGAGAGGGTCACTTTAGTGACTAGGGATCAGATGAAACTTAGGGGATTTACTTAGGATACTTGATTTGTATAGGTGTTAACCAACTGTTGGTTTGATCCTAGAGGATGAGCTACAAGATTAGCTCACTCTAGTTCCTAAGCAAACAAGGCAATCAGCAGATCAAGGCAATTCATCAGACAACATATTAAGGAAATTCATCAAACAACAGATCAAGGCAATTCATCTTATCAAAGATATCCAACTAATACTAAGGTTACAATCAATCCTAGATTGAGGTAAGCATGGGTGTTTTGAAGAGGTTGTGATTTGAATGAAGATAAGGGCCTCTTGGTATTTCTACCAAAATTAGAATGAAAAAATTTGGGAAGGTTTTGGAAAACCTAGAGATAAGAGTAGTTGAAGGTTTTGTCTTGAAAACATAAGGAGATTATATATAGATCTCCATAGTTTTGTTAGGTAGAAACTAATAAAATAATTTTGTTGTATAAAAGTTATCTTGGCTCAAGTTTGAAATGCCAGAATGTTTAAGAATATGAAAGTTGAGCCAAGACATTTCTTTTGTAAAATAGTTATTGTCAACTGAGGTTGAGGTAAGGAGTATATCATCTAATACACGCTCAGATGCATGAACACAAGCAAACAAGTAAGCAAACATTGCAACACTTAACAAGAAAAAGTTTTTGTTCCCCTAATTTTTGCCTTTTGGACAACAAATCAGGGTTGCTGAAATTGGGATGTTACACCCTCTGAAATATCCGTCAATAGCTTGATGCTCATCCTAAAACAATGACAAAAATAGCACTCGGGGTATATTGGATTCTTCACAAAGTAGCTTCGCATCAACTTGTCGTGACCTTCGATCCTTTCTATCCACAACTTATCTCGACCGAATACATAACCATCGTGCTTCGGCCTTATATTCGCATGGATAGCCAATAGCAAGACTATGCCTTCTTCTTCTAGGTCCCATTCTTCGTCAGACGAATTGTAGGACAAACTCATCTACAACATTCAGACTAATCTAAATAAATTTGATGAACTAGCAAAACACTCACACAAAAATCTCAAATCAGAGACAATACATACCTTTGCAATAATTTGAACGAACACCTTGTGCTCAGGTGCTCGGTTTTTCAAAGACTCAAATTTCCTGCGTCTCCTGCGGTTCCTTCGCATGTGACTGAGCAACGTATTAATGGTGAGTTCAAATCAGGACTTCATGGCAGATCTTATGCTCAGGTGCTCGCTGATGGTGGTTTTAAGTCGATGGTAACGCCGGTCGGGTCTGGGGGAGGCGCCAATCGCGCGACATTTAAATTGCCTGGTCTCCTTCCTTTTCTGAAATTCCCCTCTTTCCCAAAATGTAGTTGGCCCGACAATTCGTATGAGGGATGGTTCAAGGCCCTGGTAGTTACTCATTCCCGGCCCATTATTCACGGCAGTTTTCACGAGTTCACCACTTCGTTGCAAAAAACAACTACCACTTCCCCTGTCTCCTCAACTCCCCCGCCCACTAAAACCCCATTCCCCTCTTGCTCGTCGCCGGCGAAGGGCGTCGTAATGGCGAACATTCCGATTGATCCTGCGCCTTTCCTGCCGAATGGCTCCCAGATTATGCAGGTGGCTGGGCGGAATCGCGTAAAAAGGGTGGTGGTGCCTCGGAGGTCAAGGGCGCATGAACAGTATGCCATTGCTACCATTTATCCCCTCCCCCCTGGTCCTGGTCTGTTCTTGAATATTCATGGTGTCCTGGTTGATTTCCTCAATAATGAGGTTGGAGTGCACTTCAGAGATATCCAGGCTTGTCCCTTTGGGTCTGCGTATGTGCAGTTTCATCATGTCAGCGACCGTGATAGACTCATTGCGGAGAGCCCGATTCCGTTTCAAGATGTGCATGTTTCTTTTGTTAAGCACAATGAGGGTGATAACTAGCGTAGGACTCAGTTTAATAATGAGTGCTGGGTGATGCTAGTTGGGCCTCCCCTTGACCACTGGCATACGAAGGATCTGAATGTTGTCTTTGCGGATATTGGGAAGGTTCTTTTGTGGGAGAGGGACCCTGACCAAAAGGGTAAGATTATTGCTAAGATTCATGTTACTGACTTGGTTGACATCCCCAAGAGTGTGAGGTTTACCATTGGTGACTTGGTGGAGACAGAGTCATGGACTTTTTCTGTTGAAGTTCTTCAGAGTCACTTGCTTGGAGGGGGCCCACCTAAGGAGGACCCACTGCTAGATGACAATGTGGACCCACACCCTGTTCCTTCTCATGGCCCAGTCTTTGGGCCCCAAATTCCACCTCCTCCCCCTCCCCCCTGCTCCTGGGGGTGGTTGGGGACAGTGGATGGCCCCTGTGCTGGATCCTGCCCCTGATGGTGGTAATGCTGAAGGTTGGGGTCCCTGGGAGGCTGCTGCTGCTCCTGTTCAAGGCCCTGTCATTGCTCCTGGAGAAGATATGCCTATTGACAATCAGCATCTGCCACCTCAAGATGTGAACAGTGGAGTTACAGGTGCTATCATTGTTCAAGACTGGGAGTCTGATGATGATGAATCTGTTAATGAGCCTGAGGCTGTGGAGGAGCAGGGTGTGGCTGTTGCACCACAAGGGGTTGGCATTGGTGAAGGCCTTCAAAACATTTTTCAGAACTATCTGGCTGATGAAGAGGAGGCCAATTCTGATGCTGAGGAGGGGGTAGGAAGCCCTATGGACTCAAGTACTATGGCTCCTGAGAATGATGATTGGATGTTGGAGGACCAGCACCTTCTTTCTCCAAATGAGGCTCACCTTCAGGTTGGGATGGTGAGAACTTTTATCTCCATTCCTGATGTGCATGTGGCTAAGCAGGGATTTTCCCAACAAGGCTTGGAGCTCTGGGAGAATTATTTTGCCCCCCATATTCAGAAGGAATCTTCTTCAATGGGCTCTCTTAAGTGTGATATCCATGTAAGTTGGTTTAACTTCATTACTCTCATGCTTGCTACTCCTGAGAAGTTTAATTGGGTCAAGGGATTTCTTACTTCTCCTTTATGGGAAATTATTAAAGAACATATTGCTGAGGAAAGTTCCATTTCTTTCATCATTCCTAATGAGAGCTTTTCCCAGATGGCCCCTTCTTACCTGGGTATTGAATCCAATAAATCTTCATGCTCTCCCTCTACCCCTGCCAGAAAGAGAAAGGGAAAGGAACCTCTTGTGGACTCTGAGGTGAGAAGAAGCCCTAGAATTGTTGAACTAAATGGGGGTTTTAAAAGTCACATAAATTGTCTAATTGTTGATTGTCTGGTTTGTAATGCTGCTCCTCCTTGTCTGAATTCCAAAGTGGTTAAAAATCTTGCTGCTTCATTCTACAAGGTAAAGGATGGGGACCTGGAGAAGAGGTTGCTCAAGAAAGGGAAGGCCAATGAAGTGGCAGTTAAGGCTCCTACAAAAGGCAGCATTAAAGGAGGAGCCTCTTCTAGCTTGGGGATTGGTGGCAAGAAGAAACCTGGGGCTGCTGGTACCTGTGGACAGCAAGCCAAGAAGAAGCCCTCTTCTTAAGTGTTTTTATGTATCAAACTAAGTCTTTTGCTGGAGTCTTGTTGACTCCCTGTCATGTGTTCTGTGATTGTGATATTGCAATGTGGTTCGTACTTGTTGTGGAATATGTCTGTGGTGCTTTGAATTGGATTGCCTTTTGCCTCTGTGATTGCTGTTTCCTCTCCTGGGTGATTACACTATTTATATCACCCCATATCTATACTTGCTCCTGGTTTCTTAATGAATAACAAAAGAATTTGGAAGATCTTGAATTGGAATATCAGGGGAATCAATTCTGAAAAGAAATGGATTGCTCTCGGAAACAAAATTGAGGAGTCTGGTTGTGACATTATCTGTCTCCAAGAAACTAAGCATGAGGACTTTGATAGCTCCTACATTAAAAAATTCTGCCCCTCCAAATTTACCAATTTTGAATTTCTTCCCTCTAGAGGTGCATCTAGAGGTTTGATCACCATTTGGAATGGTTCCCTGTTCTCTGGACATCTTTCCTTTCTCAATGAGTTTTCTATCTCCATCACCTTGACATCTCTCTTGTCCAATGAATCCTGGATCCTCACCAACATTTATGGGCCATGTTTACCTGAAAAAAAGACTGAATTTTTAGATTGGTTTGGCAGTATTGATATGCCTAATGATTTGGACTGGCTCATTGTGGGAGATTTTAACTTCTATAGACAGCCTTCAGATAGAAATAAATTGGGTGGAGATGTGAATGGTATGCTTCTCTTTAATGAAGCCATTAATAATTTGGGTCTCATAGAGTTACCACTTAAAGGTAGAAAGTTCACTTGGAGTAACATGCAGAAAGATCCCCTCTTGGAAAGGTTGGATTGGTTTTTTACTTCTGCTGCCTGGACTCAGAGTTTTCCCTCAACTTTTGTTGCTCCTCTAGCAAAGCCTACCTCTGATCATCTTCCTTGTGTCATTTCCATTGGCACAATGATTCCCAAAGCTCAGGTGTTCAGATTTGAAAATCATTGGTTGCATCATAAGGAGTTTAAAGCTATTGTTCAAAATGCCTGGAACATTCCTGTGGGTTTTATGGATTCTGCAAAAAAAATCAATGCTAAATTCAAAAATGTGAGAAGAGGGCTGAAGCTTTGGGCCAAACATCTACCTTGCCTGAAGGCACAAATCTGTAATGTTAATGCCACCATTGACTTTCTTGATATCATGGAGGAAATGAGAACTCTTACTGTTCAAGAATGGAATCTTAGGGATATCCTAAAAAATCTTATTATTTCTCTATTACAAGATCAGAATACTTATTGGAAACAGAGGGGGAAAATTAAATGGGTTAAGCTGGGGGATGAAAAGACAAAGTTCTTTCACTCCAGAGCTACCATAAGCTTTAGACATAATTACATTTCCATGCTCAAGGATGATTCTGATCTTGAGGTTTATGATCATGATGGCAAAGCAAATCTCCTTTGGAATTCCTTTAAAAATAGAATGGGCTCTTCTGATAAGCCTGAAATGCATTTCAATCTTAATGACTTGGCTGGTGATTGCTTAAGCCAAGAAGAAAGGGATGCTTTGGAAAAGCCTTTCTCTGATGAGGAGATTGATGAGGTCATTACAAATCTGCCTAATGATAAATCCCCTGGCCCTGATGGTTTTAATAATGAATTCATGAAGCTTTGCTAGCCTATTATTAAGGATGATGTGAAACATCTACTTGTGGAGTTCTATGAAGGGCAAGCCTCTTTGGAAAGCATTATTTCTTCTTTTATCACCCTCATTCCAAAAATTGCTGCTCCTCTGACTCCTGCTGATTTTAGGCCTATTTCTTTGCTAAATAGTGTCTTTAAGATTATCACCAAGATTTTGGCTAATAGACTGCAAAAAGTCATACTTAAACTTGTTCACAAGAATCAATATGGTTTCCTCAAGCAAAGATCTATCCAAGACTGTTTAGGTTGGGCATTTGAATTTCTTGATCAATGCCACAAGTCAAAGGAGGAAATTTTAATTCTTAAGCTTGATTTTGAAAAGGCTTTTGACAGAATTGAGCATTCTGCAATCATCAATATCCTTAAAGCCAAAGGTTTTGGAGATAAATGGATTTCTTGGATTCAGATGATCTTTGGGTCAGCTTCTTCCTCTGTGCTTTTAAATGGTGTGCCTGGGAAAAAAATACTGTAGAAGGGGTGTTAGGCAAGGAGATCCTTTATCTCCTTTATTGTTTGTTCTGGCTGCTGATCTCCTTCAAAGTATCCTCAATAAGGCAATGAACCTGGGTCTTCTTTCTTTGCCCACTGAAGATGTGTTCTGTCCTGATTTCCCTGTGGTTCAGTATGCAGATGACACTTTAGTAATCCTCAAGGCTGATTCTGAGAAACTCTTGTGCCTTAAGGCAATTCTACATACTTTTTCTCTCTCCACTGGACTCAAAGTTAATTATTCTAAATCCAGCATGATGCCAATTAACATGGACTCTGAGAGGCTTGGACATTTTGCTAATACCCTTGCTTGCCTCACTGGTTCCTTGCCTTTTACCTATCTTGGTTTGCCTCTGAGCTTGAATAAACCTGTTGTGGAACATTTCCTGCCTATTGTTCAGAGAATTGAGAGAAGGTTGTGTCGAATAGCTGACTTTCTTAATTATGGGGGGAAACTGCAGTTAGTTAAATCTGTGTTGTCATCCCTTCCCATATATTACATGAGCTGTTTTGATCTTCCTGTCACTATCAAGGAACAGTTGATTAAATATATGAGGCAATGTCTGTGGAGAAAGAAAACTTCTGATGTTCAAGCTAGATGTAATGCTCTTGTAGCATGGAAGAAAGTTTGTAGACCCAAGAATCAGGGGGGATTGGGAGTTCTCGACCTTAATGTTCAAAACTCTGCACTTCTTTTGAAGAATTTGGATAAGTTTTATAATCACAAGGATATTCCTTGGGTTCACCTTATATGGAATACTTACTACTGTAATGGTAAGCTCCCTGGAAGAAGTCTTGAGGGATCCTTTTGGTGGAAAGCTCATCTAAAATTGATTGACATTTTTAAAGGATTTGCAAAGTGCTTGGTTGGAAATGGGAAATCCACACTACTCTGGTCTGATATGTGGAAAGATAGTTGCCTTCAACATAAGCTTCCTCATCTCCTCTCCTATGCAAAAAAAACCTCACATCTCTGTCAGTGAGTTCCTGCATACTAAAAATACTCAGGACCTTTTTTACCTTCCTCTGTCCCAACAAGCTTACCAGGAATATCAAAGTCTTGAGCAAATTCTCAATACTGGCAGGCAAGGGGAATCTGATATTTGGTCTTACATTTGGGGCAGTAATTTTTCGGTCAAAAAGGCTTATTGCTCCTTAGCTGGTTGCCAACCGGTTCAGCCACATTTCTCTTGGTTATGGAAATCTTCTTGTCAGCAAAAGCACAAATTCTTCTTCTGGCTCTTACTGCTTGATAGACTCAACACAAGAAACCTTCTGAAAAGGAAATGTTTTTCTCTGGCATCTTATGACTGTGTTTTCCATGGTTGCAACGGTGAAGAAACCAGCCTACATTTGTTTTGGAAATGCCCTTTTGCAAGAGCTTGTTGGGCTGAAATTTCACAGGTCAATATGGCTGATCAAAATATTTTTGAAACTTTAGCCAGTATTAAAAAAGATCTTAATGTCCCTTTTGCAATGGAAATTCTTATACTTGGAACTTGGGGCATTTGGATTTGCAGAAATAATGAAATCTTCAATAATCAGCATGCATTGCTTGAGAACTGGAAGGCTATTGTAGCCCAGGAATTAAGATGGGTCCTTTATAGAATTAAGAAGAAGTATCATCAGGGCCTTAAAGATTGGATTGATATTAATTTAGACAGGAGATAGCTGCTTAGAATGTTATCCTTCTTCTTTGAGGTGGATTGAGATTGTAAATATTCTTTTGTAACTCTCTATAATATATAAAAATTGCAGTGGTTTTTTTTTGCCCTACTGTTTTACCCTAAAAAAACACCTTGTGCTCGACTGCCGGGCGTTGCGCCGCGCCTAATCGACAGTCACCACAACTAAAATCGACAAATCCGAGGCAGTGGCGGCACGGAACGGAGAAACAACGACGACAGAGCGGGGCTCTATTTGAGCACGGACAAGGTTGTCTGACGACCGCACGATCTAGGACGACGGCAGGGCGCTAGGGAACGACGGCGGCAGGATGCTTGCCAGCGACGCCGATGGGTATTTCTGGGGGCTGGCGCCGGACGAGCTTGGGGTGAAAATGGACGGGCCGATATCGAGAGCACACGAAAGAATTAGAAAGGTAGTTGGCTTTGCGCGCGCGAGCTAGCGATTAACAGCGCGCCATAGTGAACACACCAAATTTAACACGCGTGATGCCGTGATATGCCATGCACCCAAACCTTTTTTTACCACACGGGTGTATTTGCGACGGCTGCTGGAGCACCGTGATCACTCGCTGGCGCGCTGAATCTTTTACAGCGCGGACACTCTTTGCTGCTTGTTGTTGGTGATGCTCTTATATTTTATACAACGGTAAGATAGTATGGACTATTCATATTTACTACACCCTCTGTTTTAAAATATAAGATATTTTAGCTTTGTGAAGCAAATGAATCTAACTACTTTTAATAGGTAGGTTCATTCAGGTTTGAAGTACACGCTAAAAACAGTCTAGATATTTTTTTCATAAACCTAAAACATCTTATATTTTAAAACGAAAAAAGTATAACGTTTTGACCAAAATCAAAATATAGACACAAAACACCGAGGACAACTGAAGGTTGCATTCCGACTATTTGACACTATCTCAAAACCGATTTATGAGCACGCACACATAGCACGCAGGGAATGGTGCCGCGACAAGCTCGAGGAAGACGACGACGCACTACTGGAAAACAGGCCTTCAGTTCGATCTGAACAACGTCACCAGTCCTGGCCCGTCACGAACCGCGACTAGTGCTAGCACTAGTCCCGGGCCGTGAGGCCTCCAACGGCTAGAAATGGCCAAAGACATTAGTCCCGGGCCGGACCAAAGCTCTAGTCCCGATCCGTAATACGGCCCGGGACTAATAAGCCAGAGCGGGCCAACAGCTCTTTTCGGGGACTATTAGTCCCGGGTCGTATCACGACCCGGGACTAATTGTCCATCACTATATATACAGCTCCCTGGCCAGCTGCCCTAAAGCATATGGTGGCCATTTTTCTCAAAGAAGCAAGAGAGTTTATGCCATTTTTTCTCAAGATTTGTCAAGATTTAGTTTGCAACACCTAAATCCAAAGATTTAAAAGGTTAGAACTTCATTCTTTCATCTCTTATTGCTACTTTATCTCTATAATGCTCTAGAAGTATAGAGATATGGATCAAATGCATGCATGCTCTAGAAGTAGCTAGAAGGATTTTGATATATATGTGTAACAAATTTTGATTAAGCACATAGTTACTGAAAATTGAAATGTGTAATTTTAGAGTTTCAGAGCTTAGAATGGAATGAGGTTTTCACTGATAGAACAATAATAAAAAACTCCACATTTATCATGTTGATTGTTTTCTCCAATTCACAAATTGGTGCATGTAAATTTTTCAAAATTCAAAACTAATGCTCTAGAAGCTCTTAATATAACTTGTAATAATTTTATCATGTTGTGTAATGGTTTTTGATATACTTTTACTATAATGCAGATGCTCCGGGAATGGATGTACGGTACTGACCGACGCTCTGACGAGTTCATTAATTGCATGCATGAATTCATCTGTGTTGCTGATGCAAACAAGCACAATGGTTTTGTATTCTGTCCATGTAATGGATGTAGGAATCAGAAGGATTACTCTGACTCAAAAACCCTTCACAGCCATCTGTTGAAGTCTGGCTTCATGCCCAGTTATAATTGTTGGACCAAGCACGGAGAGAGAGGCGTTATAATGGAAGACAATGAAGAAGAGGAGGAGGATGACAACTATTATGGTTTCCCTGAGTACAGAGATACTTCCATGGGGGATGCTGAAGGGGAGGATGAAGAAGAGACACATGATGAACCCGCTGATGATCTTGGTCGGACCATTGCTGATGCACGAAGAGATTGTCAAACTGAAAAGGATAGGAAGAAGTTCAATCACATGCTAGATGATCACAAAAAGTTGTTGTACCAAAATTGCAAAAATGGTCTGAAAAAGCTGGGAAGCACACTGGAATTGCTGCGATGGAAGGCTTAGTGTGCTATACCTGACTCCTCATTTGAAAAGTTGCTAAAAATGATGAAGAATATGCTTCCAAAAGATAACGTATTGCCCGCCAGTACGTACGAAGCAAAGAAGGTTGTCTGCCCTCTAGGTTTAGAGGTTCAGAAGATACATGCATGCCCTAATGACTGCATCCTCTACCGCGGTGAGGAGTATGAGAATTTAGATGCATGCCCGGTATGCACTTCACTTTGGTATAAGATTAGACATGCCCGGTATGCATCAATGATTGGCCTGCTCTTAGTAACCTTTTAGCACAGTCAAACAAGGGATACAATGCATGCACACACTGTTTAGATGAGACTGAAAGTATATATTTGGAACATTGTAAGAAGAATGTATACAATGAGCATCGTCGATTTCTTTTGGCCAAGTATCCCTTAAGAAAGAAAGGCAAGCATTTCAACAGTCTGGCATGTCACTATACGAAGCCTAAGGAGCGTACTGGTGCTGACATATTTGATATGGTCAAAGATTTGGATCAACTGGTAACCTTTGGAAAGGGTCCTGGAGGAAAATCTATTCCGAAAGACGCTGAAGGACACGCACCCATGTGGAAGAAGAAATCTATATTTTGGGAGCTACCATATTGGAAATTCTTAGAGGTCCGCTCTACAATCGATGTGATGCATGTGACAAAGAATCTTTGCATGAACCTGCTAGGATTCTTGGGCGTGTATCGGAAGACAAAAGATACACCGGAAGCACGAAAGGACCATCAACGTATGAAAGACCCAGATGGCCTGCATCCAGAATGGTTTCAAGGTCATGCCAGCTACGCTCTTACCAAACAAGAGAAGGAAATATTTTTTAAATGCCTAAGCAGTATTAAGGTCCCGTCTGGCTTCTCGTCAAATATAAAGGGGATAATAAATATGGCAGAAAAAAGTTCCAAAACCTAAAGTCTCATGACTGCCACGTGATTATGACGCAAATGCTTCCGATTGCATTGAGGGGGCTTCTATCAGATAATGTTCGAGTACCCATTGTGAAGCTATGTGCATTTCTCAATGCAATCTCTCAGAAGATAATCAATCCTGAAGATCTACCATGGTTATAGAATGATGTGGTCCAATGTCTTGTCAGTTTTGAGTTGGTGTTCCCACCATCCTTCTTTAATATTATGACGCACCTGCTGGTTCACCTAGTCGAAGAGATTTCCATTCTCGGTCGTATATTTCTACACAATATGTTTCCCTTTGAGAGGTTCATGGGAATCTTAAAGAAATATGTTCGTAACCGTGCTAGGCCAGAAGGAAGCATCTCCAAGGGCTATGGAACAGAGGAGGTCATTGAATTTTGTGTTGACTTTGTTCCTGACCTTAAGCCGATTGGTCTTCCTCAATCGCAGTATGAGGGGAGCCTGAGTGGAAAGGGTACTCTAGGAAGGAAATCAATAATATGTAGAGACAGACATTCTTACACCGAAGCACATTACACCGTTCTATAGAATTCTATCTTGGCAGCCCCATATATCGAGGAACACAAGAAAATCTTACGCTCCAACAACCCTGGAAAGCATGACTCTTGGATTAGCGATGAACACATGAAGAGTTTTGGCGGTTGGTTGCAACATCTCATCAAAAACAACACTCTTGGAGATCAGCTATACTTGTTGTCTAGGTCACCATCTTTGAATATATCAACTTTCCAAGGGTACGAGATAAATGGGTATACATTTTACACGATAGCCCAAGATAAAAAGAGCACCAACCAAAACAGTGGTGTCCGGTTTGATGCAACAGACAACAATGGGTCAAAGACCACATATTATGGTTACATAGAGGAGATATGGGAACTTGACTATGGACCTACTTTTAAGGTCCCCTTGTTTTGGTGCAAATGGGTCAAGCTGACAGGAGGAGGGGTTGAGGTAGACAAGAAATACGGAATAACATCGTTGGATCTCAACAATCTTGGGTACTTAGACGAACCATTCGTCCTAGCCAATGATGTGGCTCAGGTTTTCTATGTGAAGGACATGTCTACAAACCTAGAAAAAGAAAAAATAAGAAAAAGAATACATCAGACGATGAGCCAAAGCACCACATAGTTCTTTTAGGAAAAAGAAACATCGTGGGAGTGGAGGACAAGACAGACATGTCAGAAGATTGTGATAAGTTTCATGAAATTCCGCCCTTCACGGTGAAGGGTGACCCAAGCATCATGTTAATGAATGAAGATGCTCCATGGATACGACGGGATCAGAAAGGAACACACGCGAAGAAATGATATGTAATAATTGTAACATTTTATGAGTGAAGCTGCTCCATGCATGTGTCCATTTTTATAGTGTTGTCTGCAAACAATCTTGAGTGTGTTAGTCCCGTTTTGTGGCTGGACCGGGACTAAAGGAGGGCCTTTAGTACCAATTCATACTTACCATTAAGATCTGATCTCCAAACGCGTGATGTCACATATTAGGGAGTGCCTCTATGACCAGTTTCTCAGAGATGCCGGAGGACTGGGCTCCGTCGGCATCTCCCTGAAACTGGCCGTAGTGGTGTCCCTTCTCTCGAAAACCATCTTGCAGCTTGTAACTTCTCTAACTAGATCAATACGCCTAGGAGCTAACTAATTTCACATATTAGGGAGTGCCTCTATGACCAGTTTCTCGGAGATGCCGAAGGACTAGGCTCCGTCGGCATCTCCCTGAAATTGGCCGTAGTGGTGTCCCTGCTCTCAAAAACCATCTTGGAGATGCCTCAGACTGGCTGGAGGACTGGACTCACAAGGATGCCTATTTATAGTACAAGCATCTCGGCATAATGTCGACACTCACGACATAATGTCGACACTCACCCCTATTATTAGTGCTGACTCATGTTTAGTCCCGTTTGGTGTCTCCAACCGGGACTAAAGGTTCATCTTTAGTCCCAGTTGGTGACACCATTCGGGACAAGGTACAAGCCGCACGACATAATGTCGACAGTCACCCCTATTATTAGTGTTGCCTGGCCTAGTCTGCCGCAATCCCTTCAGTCGCGGTTGGTTTCTCCAACCGGGACTAAAGATGAACCCTCTCTTTATATAGGCATTTCCCTCTATTTATTAGGTAACACTCAAGACATTTATTAATATTAAAAACTAGGACAAACCGAGACTAGCTAACACTCAGGACTAAAGCCGCCCCCTTTAGTCATAATCATGCCTAGTCCTATAGTACGCAGCTTCAGGGTCTTCTTTGTCATCGTCATCGTCACCTGCCACTCCGGGGATCCTCAGCCCATCCATGGCATATACCAGGGGCCATTCCAGCCTCGGATTCACGGCGGGCAGGGGAGGGGTCTCCTGGAAGACGATGCCGCTACCGCCGGGCCGGTGTGGGGCCTTTTTCTGGCTCTATGGCGGGTGGACTCGTGGGCACCACAGGCGAGGATGGTCTCCCCCGGCGATGTAGCGCATTACTCCGATGATAGTACGGTTCGCCCACCACAGACGACGGCCGGCTTCGTTGTGGTTCACCGGTGGCGGGCCATCACCCTCGTACCTGGCGAGCTCCCTTTCCCGCCTATTAGCAAAGAAGGCATTCCAGGTGTCGTAGTTGTCGGGATCCCACTGGGGATCCATCCGCTGCTCCAGCGTGAGCTCGTGGTAGAAGTGGTTTGTGATGGCCGCCTGGCGTGCGGAACCTTGAGGGACAGGAGGGGCAGGAACCCCTCCAGCGCTCAGCATCTAGCCGGCGGGCGGTCGGTATCCCGGCGGACAAGGGTAGTTGGAGGCGCACAGCGCCTCGGTCTCCTCAAGGGTCAGAATGGCCCAGTAGGCGTTGTCCATTGTTCTAAGAGAGGAAGGTGTGGATGTGTGGATAGCCATGGCGCGATCACCCTAAATATAGAGGGAAAGGGCGGGAAAACTTGGCGTGAAGCTTTGGGAAATGGCAGGAAATATCTTTAGTCCCGGTTAGTGACTACATCCGGGACTAAAAGCTCTCGTAGAAAGGAAAGGGCGGGAAAACTTTGCGGAAAGCGGTGGGAAATGGCAGAAAATATCTTTAGTCCCAGTTTGTGACTACAATCGGGACTAAATGGATATTATATTAAGATTCTTTATATTTTTCTGATAATAATAGACATATTATTTGTGTTATTTGGATTATTACAATAAAAGATATGATTTTCCAAAGTTTTTATATTAGTTTTGAATTAAAAAAAAAGAAAATTTACAAATGAAATAATTTATAAATGATGCAAACAGATAAATGGATATTATATTAAGATTCTTTATATTTTTCTGATAATAATAGACATATTATTTGTTTTATTTGGATTATTACAATAAAAGATATGATTTTCCAAAGTTTTTATATTAGTTTTGAATTAAAAAAAGAAAATTTACAAAAAAACAATTAGTCGCGGGTTATGGCTAGATCCGGGACTAAAGGGTGCCTGCGCACGCGAAAACGAAGCGGCCGAAAAAACCTTTTAGTCCCGGGCCGTGGCTTAACCCGCGACTAAAGGGGGGGTCTTTAGTCGCGGGTTAAGCCACGGACCGCGACTAAAGGGTCTTTAGTCACGGGCGATGGCTTAGCCCGGGACTAAAGGTCTGTCCCTTTATATTCTGGTGCCAGCGGAGGTGCTGCGCCCCAACACTTCGCATTTCTCGTCGAAAACGAAGCACAAACAAAGACGAAAGCAGGGGAGGTGCTGTCCGATTCCGCCGTCGCTCCGCCGTGCGTACGTGCTCCGTCGTGCCGCCACTGCTCCGCAGGTGAGATGGTTCTCCAAGACGTGCCGCTCCGTCGTGCCGCCGCCGCTCCGCAACGACGGCGCCTCTGCGACGGTTAGCGTTCGGCCAGGGAAGGAAACGAGAGAGAGGGAGCGAGCATGGGGGGATGAGAGGATAGGGGAGAGGGAGAGGCGTGCTCTCCAGGGCGGCGGCAGCGCGGATCGGCGACGGACACGGCCGGCGAGGGCGTCGCGCGCCACACCGACGCTTGGCCAGAGGACGACAGGGGAAAGGACGGCCGGCGAGGTGGGCCGTGTTGGGCTACTGGTTGGGGGAAGGACGGCCGGCGACAGGAAAGGAAGAGGGGAGAGATGGGCCGGCCTGGTTGGGGTCGGGCTACTGTTTTTTTCCAAAAAAAATTCTTTTTCTGTTTTTCCTTTTCTCTTTGTATTTTTTAAATACAAATCTGTTTTATATTATTTTTTTAATTATTGTTTTAATTATAATTAGCTAGGATTAGGATTATATTGTTAGCTAGGGTTATTTTAATTATAATTAGCTAGGGTTATTTTTTTAATTATTGTTTTAATTATAATTAGCTAGGGTTATTTTTTTGTTTTAGTTATTAGCTATGATTATATTGTTTTACCACAATTAATATTAGGATTATTTTTTTACCACAAATAATATTAGGTTTTTACCATAATTAATATTAGGAAATGTTATATTTTTTTCTATAGTTTTTTTTATATTAGGGTTTTTTGCTTTAGTATTAGGATTATTGTTTTAATTAAAATATTAGAATTAGGATTAGTATTATTGTTTTAGTGATTTTTTGTTTTATTTATTAAGATTATAGTTAGGATTAGGATTAGGGTTATTTTTTTGTTTTAGTTATTATGATTATTGTTTTAGCACAAATAATATTAGGATTATTATAATTAGTATTATATTGTTTTAGTTATTAGGATTATTGTTTTTTATAACCTGTTTAACTCTCTTTTTGTTATAGATAATTAAGTCATGGATCCATCCGAATATCCTGGTCGCATCGGTGAAGGTTTTCTTCAGGGCATGATAAGAGGTGAAATTCCTCTTATTACTACCGGCGCCGAAGATATTTTGCTCGAGGAAGAGATATCCTCATATCCGAATCCATCCAGTGATGGACTAGAGGAAAACCTAATGTACCAAGGGAAAGACCAGATGGACGAAGGGCAAACAAATAACAACAATAATGATGGCCCCTCGACAGGATCCGGCGAGGTACATATATATATATATATATATATGTATGTATAAAGTCTCGTGTTACCTCTATTCATTAACTGATCTAGATATATATTAATCACTCTTTCTCTTCTTCTTTTAGCCCACCGGATGGAAGCAATCGACAGCTCGAACGAAACGAGGGCCGAACAAAAAGTTGGATGGTAATCAGAGGTTCACCATCGAAGAAATAGATGATGATGGTGAACCGATTGCTCTAGAGAAGCACCGGAGGATGTTTATAAATCAATGCGGGGTGCTTGTTAGGGACAACCTGCCGATCACCATCCAAGAATGGAATAAGTCAAAGAAAGTCGGTGAAGAATCCAACAGCTATGTCACCGATGATGCCAAAGATGACCTTTGGCAGAAGCTCATAGCGCATTTCATACTACCTCCAGAGTATGAGGAATTTGAGGTAGATGGTATTACCCCAAGGCCGGGTGGGCTTGAAAATAGAGCGAAAGTCAAGGAGTGGGCACTAAGCAAGATGGCTGAACTGTACCGGAACCACAAGAAAAGTTTATACGCGAAATATGTCGCGAAAAAGAAAACTCCAGACTTCAAAGGAGTAACGAGAAGTTGAGAGAATAGTGGCCCGATTTTGTACAGTACAAGAAATCTGATAAAGCAAAGGCAAAGTCGGCAAAGAACGCGTTAAATGCTGCCAATAAGAAATACCATCATAAAATGGGGACAGGTGGCTACAAGAGTGCCATCCCTAAGTAGGAAACTATGGAGAAGGATATGAGGGCTAGAGGCGTCACTCCTGGTACAGATGGATGGCCCGAGAGGTCAAAGCACTGGTGGTACGGGCACGGGGGATCCTTGGACCCAGAAATAGGAAAGACATTATTTCATAATAAAATTCTAAAACCCTCCCAAGACCTTATTCAAGCAATGAATGATATTAGGACCGTGGATCATTGCCGGCGATTTCAACCTCATCGTCAACCTAGAAGACAAGAGCCAGGGGCCCCTCCACCGCAGCATGATGGCCAGATTCTGGCGCACCCTTGCGCTCCTAGAGCTGAAAGAGCTCTATCTCAACGGGCCTAGATTTACTTGGACAAACGAACAAGCGCAGCCGACCTTGGAGAGGCTTGACAGGGTCTTCGCCATAGTAGATTGGGAGGTTCGCTACCCGGACGCCTTCCTGTCAGCGCTATCCTCGGGTCCTTCTGACCATTTCCAGTTGCTGCTCTGCATGTCTCCGGACTTGCAGCGTGGGCGTAGATTCCAGTTCCAGTCCTTCTGGCCTAAAGTGGATGGCTTCTCAGGAGTTGTCCAAGAGGCGTGGAGCTCGCTGCCTTGGGAACCCAACCCCTTCAAGAGGCTCGATGCTAAGCTAAGAGCCGTGGCCAAGAAACTGTCAAGTTGGAGCTCGAGATACATCGGCAACATCAAGTCATAGATCCTCCTCGCAACGGAGCTAATCCTTCGTTTCGACGTGGCTATGGAAAGCGGGCAGCTCTCATTAGAGGAGTGTGGGCTTCGTCGTTTGCTGAAGAAGAAGATTTTGGGACTCGCCTCACTCGAGAGAACACTGGCACGAAAAAGGTCGAGGATCCTCTGGCCCCGGGAGGGAGATGCTTGCACGCGTTTCTTCCACACGCATGCGAGTCACTGGAGGCGGAAGAATTTCATTGGTCACCTTCTTGTGGATGACACTCGGATCTCTGCTCATGAAGAAAAGGCTGAGGCCGTGCATAGCTTCTTCACTGACCTTTTAGTGATGGCAGGAGGCCGCCCCTTCACACTCGACCTTGACTTCCTGGGCCTACAGCCTAGAGATCTCCATCATATCGATGGGGAGTTCACGGAACAAGAGGTTCTGGCGGCCATCAGAGACATGCCGCTGGATAAGTGCCCGGGTCCGGACGGGTTCTCAGCCCGCTTCTTCGTGACCTGCTGGAGCATCATCAAGAAGGACGTTATGGAGGTCTTCGACTCGCTCTCTCGGGGCGACTGCCGGGGGTTGAGTCGAGGTGGGATGATGCCTCTCTTCATCAGGGAGCAACAGCAAACGAAGCTCTAGCCACGGTGGCGCCTCCATCTTGGCCCCTCTTTGGCGAGTGCGGCACTACCTGTGATCGCCGAACTATGTACCGCCAATTTTGTCATCCTTTCCCAGAAGGTTGAGATGAGTGCCAACAAGGCGAGATTTAAATTGCTTGGTCTCTCCTGCTTATGATGGTCAAAATTTCCATGTTCCTGATCTTTGCCTCTCTAGTATTCCAGGTTATAGAATATTTTTCTATGTTCATGTACGTATCTTGGCTACCCCTGGTCTGTCGGGTAGCCTATGTGTATCTAGGTTATTTCTTTTTTACTACTAATAGTCTTATCATAGATTTATTGTTACCACATAATTTTTGAATTGGGCTATATATGTTTTTTTTGTGTAAATGTCTAGACCCATTGATATTCACTGAACGGTTTTCCTCCTTAAGCTTCAACAAAGAAATATACCATGTATATGCTTTATTAAATCTCTAGATTGAGTACCAACCCTGTCACTAACTAGAGCAGATTGCTCATAAGAGTTGTTTTTTAGTTTTTTCTTCAGAATTGAGTAAAGAGAGCTATCTAAAGAATATGTTGCTCGCAGCATGGTTCTCTTTTGAGGCGGAAGTTTTCTTTATATTATGGATATAAGTTCCTTTTACTCTTAAATAATGCACACCAGAGATTATAGTATGTATTATATCATCATAGTTTTCATTTTTTTACTTAATTGCAGTACTGCATGACCTCTCATAAAAACTGCATATGTGATTGTTTGGTTGTTGTTTGTCCCTATTAGATAGATAGATTGAGCAACTTAGCAAATATATTAAGAAGATACAAACCTCTAATCAGTGTTTCCTGCAATAGGTGACTACCAAAGACAAGAAGATAAGTTGGCTCAGTAGGATTTGGAATACTTTCGTAAACGATGTATGCAAGCCTGCTGAATACTTATTTAGAATATTCTTCAAGATGTCCTGTCTAAGAGATAGACCAGTTGGAATTGCGATATCAGCATGGTCCTTATTGAAGTTGACAAGAATGCCTCTTACCACTGGCAATTCACTATTCAATTAGCTACCTTAGATTCACGTGGTGTTTAAGTATGGCAATTCACTATTCAATTAGCTACCTTACATGGTGTTTAAGTATCGATACAACTTGGAATCTGGCTCCAACGAAGATGATCAGTTCTCCCTTGCTATGCTTTGAATTTTTTGCTTTTGGAATATTTGGTGAACTTTAAGTATTATACTAGGACTATCTCATGTTATATTAATTTGGTTATCTAAGATTTCTTATAATTCACCTTACATAAGACTTTCTGAAGATTAAAACTCAAATTTTACATTTTTTCTAGTATTGGTCATCACATGGTTTCACTTTTAAAGCCTCACCATTCTCATTTGTTTAATTCCTATATCCTGGTCATGACATGGTTTCTGGAGATTTAGAAGAAAGGCTTTAGAGATATTATTGGAAATTGGAGATTTGTTTGTTTTATTTGATTATATATTATTGTTAACACCATTAATTGAAAAACAGATAGAGAGATACTTCTTTTATAGAGATAACATAAAAAATGATAGTTTTTAAATATAGTGCTTATAAGCCGTTTCTCGGATCAAACTAGGCTAAAATAATGTTTTCCCTTCTTTTTATTATTAGTGCTATATATAATAGAAACAAGTGCAAGAGCCACGGGTCCGTGCACCAAGGCGCACCCCTACATCTACATCTAGTCAGAATAATAAAGAACACATGACGATACACACAAGTGGCGATGCTCATCAACCGCATCGCGACCAGTGAGTGGTACAGAGGAACAGTATCATCACACGTCAGGGTGCAGGTGGGAGTGGGCTGCCCACTACCCAAAACCACATAAAAGGTTATACGGGACACCCACGGATAAACAAGAAAAAATGGAGGGTTTCCGTGGGAAGACCACGATCGAGCGAATATAAAAAGAACTAATTGGATCCAAATTAATATTTTCACATTTGTCTAAATTCGAATATATCTAGTTATATTTTAGTGCTAGATACATCTGAATCTAGCCAAATATGAGAACATTAATTTGGTTCGAAAGGAGTAAGAATTTCTCAATCAAGGAAATATTATGTCTAGTAGAAAGAATGGCGAGTCACTCCGATAATGGAAAAAACAATTAATACATTGAACTGCTAAATGTTGATCGTATTATGAACTAAAATATTTTTATAAATATTATACAAGCAATAATCGTATTAACGTATTTGCGGGTATATATGGACATATGTGGGATAGTGAGCACCCGCGTAAGTTAGAGCCTCACTTAAATTCTGTGGGACTGTGCGGGCGTATACGGGCGTCCCGCGGACAGTCCCACCTGCACCCTGAATCACACGTCGATAGTACACGTGTGCTCGCGCGCGGAAGATCTGTTTGTGCTCAGATCAGACGTCATGGTCGCGCGTGCACTCGGGCGACATGGTGGCATAGCGTTCGCGGTCGGTGCAGTAGTTGTAGATGGTGTGCTCCTTCCTGACCCAGGCTAGGCGGCGGTACTGCTCGCCGTCGAGGTCTTGGAACTCCTTCTGGTCCCACCAGCGGGCGCCCTGAGTGGCGCAGACCCTGGCCTCGGCGGAGGCCTCGCAGCCGTCGACGTAGAAGCCCCGGTAGGAGGCGACGAAGGGCGCCTTGGACCAGTCCGTCTTCTCCTGCCCGTCGCGGGTGGCCCAGTCATCGGCGTTCCACAGGCTGGAGTAGAGCTTCATCGGCTGGTCGAACGGGTAGCGCACCCCCAGGTCCTTGCTGTTCTTGAACACCCGGATCGGCGTGTCGTCCACGAAGAACCTGAATGCCCAAATGTCACATTATCACATCAGTTTTGATTTCTCTTGGAATGCTAAATAAATCTATGGCGTGGCAATATATATGTCAGACGATATCCTGTCAGTCAGTAATGCGCATGCAGGTACATGGACGATGCAGTGAAATGCGTTATTCCAATACCTTTCCAATCCCTAAAAAAACCATACCTTTCCAAAATAATATTCTAGTCATTATTAAATCACTACTGGTGGCTTAGTGACAAGCTCATTCTTTACTTATCACGAAAAAACAAGAACTAACTTCCCTTTTGCTCGTAGCAACTATACTACTCAGGGAGTACCAACAGTAGTAGCAGTAAACTGAGTAAGGAGAGGTGATTAGTTACGCAATCATATAGAGGTTCCATAGGACGGAGTAGGAGTGGTAGTCCTTGGTTGGGTCGAACCAGAGGTAGATCCTCTGCTCCCGATCCCCCTTCCCGCCGGAGAACACGTTCGTCTGCAGTATGTAGGGCTCCCCGGTCCTGTTCCCCAGGAACTCGAAGTCAATCTCATCGTGCTCCGAGTTCTGTGATGACAGCTGCAATCCATCCAAAGAACGCAAATCATACAAAGGAACTAGTATTGCACAACAATGCAACTGTGTGTGAGAGAGAATGTGATCGATGCGTACGTAAAAGGCTGTGACAGTGCCGGCCGAGTCGCCGCCGACGAGCTTGATCTGCATACTGAAGTGGCCGAAGAGGTAGGAGCCCCGGGTATGGAATCCTGTGCCGGTGGACTTGTCCAGGGACAGCTGCACCTCCCACCCGCCGTTCAGGTAGTGGATGTGGTCCTCCGCCCACGTCGGGACATAGTTCTTCTCGAATTGCACGTCCACCGGCTTGTGGGGCGGCGTCGCCGCCGCGCCGCCCAGCAGCACCACCGCCACCACCACGGCGAGGAGGGCCCCTGCCTTCATTTCCTCCTCCTCCTCCTCTGTTCCTTCCCTCTACGCTTTAGAGCATCTCTAGTGGATGGTTTATATATGGTTGTCCAAACGAATTTAGATGACCATGAGCCTAAAAAACGTTGGCTCGTCTATAGCATAGTCTAAATTTAGACGATCTCCAATTTCTGCTACACATTGTCCATATATGGACGACGGAGCCACGAGGTCCAAAGCCAACCGCTTGGTCCCGAGCCTTCCAATTTCTGCTAGACATTGTCCATTTAATGGATGGACGATGCACCACATGTGAAAACACTTTGCTCTCAGTAAGTTCTACTCCAGCATCACAGGCATCACCAACGTGAATCGAACAGTGGAGAAGTCAGATTGGCAAAACAGTGCGTATCGTCAATTTATGCACGATTTCTCTTTTTATTGCAAGGACATATAGCCACTGTTAAGTAATTAGTGGGATACACATACACAGGTGTCCTCCATGCGCCCCCCCCCCCCCCCCCCCCCCCCCTCTCCGTTGATGGTTGACGTCTGGAGTCAAGTCGATGGGTCACGTCGGTTTTGATGCAGCGGATGGATGAGAAACAATAGTACGTGCACCGTCCCTAGCTGCCCACTTTATATATGGAGAGAGGGGTCATGTCGCGCTACACACAATGTGTTAACACTGTTTTTCGTTTGGCGAGAGTTGTGATTTGAACACTGAATTGTGCTTAGGGAGTGACTAAAGTAGTCCTTATTTTAAGTATAGTCCTTATTTTAAGTGGCCCAATCCACCAGATTAAGGTGGCCCAATCCACCAAACTAGAATAAGTAGTCCTTATTTTAAGTGTACATTCGTAGATAAAATAAGATGTATGATAGGGTATGATAATTAGAAAGTCTTGATATTCATGTGTGGAGTCCCTTCTTCAATCTTAAGCTAAAGCAATTAGTTGAGAAGGAAGAGGAAGACCAAGGGGGGTTTACAATTGTCATATTCTTGGCTTGCCGACAATTGTTCAATTGCGTGGACGCTGTAGAAGCGGAATTGACAGCCCTTGAGGAAGGCCTCAACCTGGCTCTCCACTGGACGCCGCTACCAATCGTAGTAGAAACGGACTGTGCGGAGGCGTGTCTGTTGATTGCGGAGAAGACACCCAATACCTCCATGTACTCCACACGAGTAAGGGGGATTAGAGAGTTGATGAGGGAGAGAGTTACCACCATTGCTAGAATTAGCAGAGATGCAAATATTGTAAGTCATGAACTAGCTAAGTATGGTAGAGGAGAACCTAGAACGACGGTATGGTTGAGCAACTTTCCACAAGAAGTTTGCCTATACATTACTGCAGATTGTAACCCTATCATTTCTTAAATAAAAACTCTCTTTCCTGGCAAAAAAAATGGGGGGTTTACCTCCTCATTTCACTCCTTTTGCTTTTTCTGAAAGAAACGCCCCTTTAGGGATCTTTCTTCGGTCTCGTGTTGACCTCTATCGGCTTCACTACTTTTTGCTTGAAATTCCACAAATCAATTAATAATCATCAACAGTAGTACAAAGAGATCCAAAAGTAATAAAAATTACAAATAGGTCATTGGACCACCTAGCGACGACTACAAACACTAGCGCGAGCCGAAGGCGCGCCGCCGTCCTTGTCCCTCTATCAACGGAGCTAGACAAAGTTTGTCGTAGTAAAACTTGTTGTGGTAGACGGACAGGAAGTCGTCGTACTAATTCCATAATAGGCCAGCGCACTAGAGCAGCAACCATCGCCAATGATGACATCCATAGATCGGAAGATACTGATCTAAAAACTAACCAACGAACACAAAAATGGATAGAATCACAGGAGATCCGCTAGACAAACGACTCACGCGCACTATGTTAGCGCTAGATGCACCACCAGAGCAAGGATAGAACGGGAAAGACCTTATTCTGACTTCAGGACGTAGTCATCGCCTCAACATTCCAAAGAAGACACTAAAAAATATACAAAATAAAAAATAGAAAACCTCCTGCCGACGAGAGGCCGTGGTCCGCCACACCTCCGAGGCCCTAGGGCAACCGAAGACGAAGCGAACCGGCAACGTCACCGGTAAGGGGTGCGGAACCCTAAATGGGTTTTCTATGCCTCCTCTCTCAATGTTTAGGGTACCTTTGAACCCGGCCTAATCCACCAAACAAGATTATGGTGGCTCTCGATTTCCACATTCAAAGCAAATATAGAGGTGCTATGTCATGTTAGAATATTGGCTCAAATTTGATAATGTACCGTTTCACCAATTAGCAGATTTTCCTTACGTGGTGAAGTTTGCCGCAAGACTTACAGCCTCTGGTTTCTTTTACATATCAAAATTGTTTGATAGATGGATTTTACAAAATGAATAATACGTGCATTAGTCGATAAGCAAGATACTCACTCTGTCCTAAAAAAAACGCCTAAGGATTAGTTAAATGTCAAATCTTACAAACTTTGACCAGATTTTTAGGAAAAAATATCTACATCTACTATATTAAATAAACACATTAGTAAAATATACTTTAAAATAATTCTAATTATATTGATTTATTATTGTAAATGCTTTGATTTTTGTGTATAAACTTGCTCAAATTTAGAAAATATTCACTTTTTACTAATTCTTAGGCCTCTTATATTTTAGGATAAATGAAGTATATCTTTTTATGAAAGAAATGAAAATAGAACTTATTTTTTCACGATATAGCCACATAGGCAATGTCGACTACGGCCAGGGGCCATCTGAAGAGTTTCGCAGCATAGTAAATCAAAAAAAATCTATGGATACGAACGGGGAAGCCAAGATCTAATCTAGGAGATGCAAATAACGAGGGGGGATAGATGAGATCTTCGTACCCTTGAAGAAATCGCACATCGGAACGTTCAACGGAACGTGGTTGATGTAGTCGTACTAGCCTTCTCCTCCTTGCGATCCGATCCGATCCAACGCCGCAAGTGGCGACGCCTCCGAGAGATGCACACGTACGGCACCTCGACGTCTCCTCCTTCCTCGGTCCAGCAAGTGGGGTGGAGAGATAGATTGGATCTACAACACGACGGCGTGGTGCAAAGGTGGAGAGTTTTTGCGGCAGGGCTTCGCCTACGCGCAGTCGGGAGAGAGAGAGAGAGAGAGAGAGAGAGAGAGAGAGAGAGAGAGAGAGAGAGAGAGAGAGAGAGAGAGGAGGGCAGCAACTAGGCGGCTAGGGTTGAGGAGGTGTGGGGGAGGGTGTGCCCCTGCCCTCTTTATATAGAGGGCTGGCCGACTGCCCTTGCCCCTCCTCCAAACCCTAGGGCCGGCGGCCACATGGGGTGGAGTGGGGGGCAAGTTCCCCCCCCCCCCCTTCTAGAAGCTCTCCCTAGGGTTTCCCCTAGGGCTTGGCCGGCTGGGCCTATGGGTCCTTGTGCCCCTGGCCCAATGCGGCCAGGGCACTCCCTCGTAGGCCCACGCCCCCTCCCGACAAGTGGGGCCACGTTGGTCCCACTCCGGAAGCTTCTAGAACCTTCCGGTACAATACCGAACATTTCGAAACAAATCCGAAATCCAAAAACTGCTTTCCCTTATATGAATCTTATTCTCCGGACCATTCCGGAACCTCTCGTGATGTCCTGGATCTCATCTGAGACTCCGAACAAAAAATCATAAACCAATTATCCATTCTATCCTAGCGTCGAGACACGTTAAGTGTGTGACCCTACGGGTTCGAGAATATGCAGACATGATCTTCTATCAATAATCAACAGCGAGGTCTGGAAACCCATATTGACTCCCACATATTCATCGATGATCATATCGGATGAACCACGATGCCAGGATTCAATTAATCCCATATATATTCCCTTCGTCGCGCGATATTTTACTTGCCCGAGATTCGATCGTCGGTATCGGCATACTGTTGGGAATATGCCCTAGAGGCAATCATGTATGATGAGATTTCCCATTGTGTTCATAAAGATATTAAGTAGTCCTTGTATAAACATCTGATGTGTATCATTGAATATGTGATTCGGTTGTGGAACTATGCATTCATGTTGTTTGTACTAAATATCCTTGGTCATTGAGGTTGTGCTGGACACACAACTTAGACCAATGTGAAAGTTGGCTTGATGACTCGGTTCCACTTGTCATGGGCATGGAGATGCTATTCCAACTTACACAGATTCGGCTAAAGAGTTTAGCGAGTCGGATTGACCCATATTGAGGTACAACGAACAAGTTGTCATTTGTATATCTCAATCAATGTAATCCTTAGACCTGAGGTTGTTGCATAGTCTAAGTTGAGGATCACCGACTTAGGTTCTGTCAAACGCTGATCCGTAACTGGGCAGTTATAAAGGCAGGGTTCGGGTCGACTGAGAATCAAGCTGCGTGATGTGAATAACCAAGATGGGATTTTGCCCCTCCACTCGGAGAGATATTCTCTGGGCCCTCTCGTGAGATATGATTCGGAAAGCATGGCCATGCACGACTCGGTTAAGTGTTAACCGAGGCAATCGACTAAGAGTTAGTCGGGTGAATCACTTATCTCGGATCGAGAAGAGAGTCGGACTATTTAAGGGATGACATATATTCGCCTATAGTCTGACAAGGTATATCGTGAGGCAAAAGGGACTCGAACGCAAGTCGCATTGGAAAGGCAAGTCGTCATGACTCTTTGGTACTTGGGAGTCGGCACGTTATGCTAGGAACCGCTACCGACTGATCGATTGAGAGTCGGACTCCAATCGTGTCCAAGTAGCCATGAGCCTGCGGGGTCACACACTTAAGAGCGGGAGCAAGTTCGGATTGGATCTAAACCTGTAATATGGTTGGGTTGGACCTAAACCGGATTAGGACTGAGTTAGTGAGTTGGACTCACGGTGACTAGTGTTATATGGGCTTTAGTGAATGGGTCGCGCGAGCAGAGCCCACGTTCACTCCCTATATATAGTAGAGCACCTTAACCCAGAAAGGTTAATCGTTGTTCGGTTAGGTCATTCCATGTGTTGGAAACCCTAACTCCACAGCAGTCCTGCCGCCGTAACGAACCTAGAAGTTCGCCGTCGGCGCTCCTTCTTGTACGTGTGGATACCAGCAGAGGTGTTGTGTGATCAGCACCAGGACGACCGAATCGTGAGGACTGCACTGCATCAACTGACGCGCTTCATCAGTAATCCGCAACCGCGCGTCTAGTGGTAAAACTCGTGGCCTTCTACCTCAGCTAGATCTTGGGATCACCACGTTAGAGGAAAAGTTTTGTTTTATCTCTATGTGGCCCAACAGTGGTATCAGAGCGATAGCTTCTGGTTTTAGGCTCGAGATCTCGCATATGTGATATGCGGTAGGATGTAGATGAGATCTATATGCTGTTTTGGTGGTCGATCTATGAGATAGATCGGTTTTGTACGAAGTTGATTGGATCAACTGTACTCGGGGAATGGTAGATGTGATTTTCGTGATCATACTGCTGAGGTCGTGGAACGACATACCCCTACCGGTCGGCTTCCGCCATCGGGGTAGACTGTGACACGTAAATCCAGAAGCGGTGATCGAAGATCAAAGAGTTTGATCGAATCGGAACGACGGTCGGAATCCATGTTCGGATCGTAGCGCCTTAGATGTCGTTGCGAGTTTCACAACGCCGGTAGATATTGTATCTATGCATAACTTGTTTTTGCAGGAAGTTGTGAATGGTATGGTTCATGTGCATGTGATGTATGTGTGTAATCCATACGTGATCTGCGAATCACGGTTTTTGTCAGCCGGCTGGAGCCTAGGTGCTGTCATTTTATTGTATAACGACCTGCGTGTCGGATTCTCTATGTAATTTACTTTAGTAAGCTAGTGTAGCTGTTTGGAGAACCCGGAAGGGATGCAAGGCGTTGTACATGTCGGCGACATGGAGTAATACGGCAAGTGACAAGAGTTGACACGGATCGGATTACAGGCTTATGGAGATGGATATCGCCATGAAGAGAGCCATACCATTTCACATTATAATTGCTTTATTTTGTGTTATTGTTATGTCTCAGTTTTACCTCTATTAGATAGTCAGTAAAATTTAATCCCTCAAAGAAGGTCTAGTCGGTTTTCCTGCCAGTATTTGCACCATCACAAGTCGGACATTTTTGGTAGTGGGCTCATAAAATTGAGGTGCTGCCAATTCTTTCCGACTAGGTGGGTTCGAGTCGGAATCTTACTGCAGAAACACTCGGTAAGCTAGACGGGTCTATCACAACGGTTGTGGGACTCGGGGAAAAGTCGGATGGGAGCCGGGGCATGTGATGCCACCCGTCCAACAGGAGTCGCATTAGATGCGATTGACAAGGAGTTGTCTACCTAGATCACTTGGCGGCTAGCGGTGATGCTAAAGCTCACTAGCCGACTTGCTTATTTAGGATCCTGAATCACTAAGCAACCATCGGAGGGGTGTTGGTTCTAGTGGGAGCATAAAATATTAAAATGTTTAATATGCTTGCTCTTTTATGAATACATGTCTTAAGTGTTTTGCATATTTTCTGTTGTAGATCATGGCACCAAGTAGCAGTCACTCTCAGATATCTGGTTTTGCGTTGAGAACTATCCTTGAGAAAGATAAACTGAACGACACTAATTTTACCAACTGGTATCGAAATCTGAGAATTGTTCTCAAACAAGAAAAGAAGGGCCATGTCCTAGACAACCCACTTCCAGATGAGCCGAATGAGAATGCGACTGTCGCAGCCACCAATGCCTACCGTCGGGCTAAGGATGAGTCCACGGATATTAGCTGTCTTATGCTTGCTCACATGGAACCGGACTTGCAAAAGCAGTTCGAGCATGTTGAGGCCTACGATATGATCGAAAGCCTCAAAAGTATGTTCCAGGCTCAGGCGAAGACTGAGAGGTATCAAGTCTCTCAGGCTTTGCTGAGTTGCAAGCTTAAGGATGGTGATCCACTGAGTCCGCATGTGATCAAAATGGTTGGTTACGTGCAGTCTCTGGAGAGGCTTGGCTACCCCATTAGCGAAGAGTTCGCTACGGATATAATTCTGAACTCTCTTCCTAGTGCATATGGGCAGTTCATTTCGAACTACCACATGCATGGTATGGATAAGAAGCTCACTGAATTGCATGGGATGCTCAAGCAGGCAGAGGCGGATCTCAAGAAGGGCACCAGTCAAATGTTGATGGTGCAGAATAAGGCTAAGTTCAAGAAGAGTTCTTGGACTAAGAAGAAGGCTAAGTCAGGAGGAAAGCAGGCTCTGGACCCGGTCCCAAGCGCTTCCTCAGGGACTAAGCCATCTCCTTCAGCCGGATCCACTTGCTTCTACTGCAAGGCGGATGGCCACTGGAAGAGGAACTGCAGCAAGTACTTGGCCGATAAAGCCAAGAGTGGAGGTATGACTTCCGACTCAGGTACACTTGTTTGCAATGTTATAGACATATATCTTGCCGATGCACCTAATAGTTCTTGGGTATATGATACCGGATCAGTTATTCACATCTGCAACTCGTTGCAGGGACTGGTAAGAACTAGGAGCGTAGCAAGAGGCGAGGTTGATATTCGAGTCGGCAACAAAGCAAGAGTTGCCGCGTTGGAAGTCGGCACGATACAACTTCTTTTACCTTCCGGATTCATTATGGAACTGAATAATTGTTATTATGTTCCAGTGCTCAGTCGAAACATTATTTCTGCTTCATGTTTGATGAGGCAAGGCTATGAGTCGAATATCAAGAATAATTGTTGTTCTTTGTATTTGAATGATATGTTTCACGGCTTTGCACCCGTCCAGGACGGGTTATTTATTTTGAATCTTGATGGTGAGTCGGTTTATAACATAAATGTTAAAAGGTTGAAACCAAATGATCTGAATATGACTTACTTTTGGCACTGTCGGCTTGGTCATATAAGTTGGAAACGCATGAAGAAGCTCCATGATGATGGACTCCTAACTTCTTTCGACTTGGATTCATTCGAGACATGCGAATCTTGCCTACTCGGCAAAATGACCAAGACACCTTTTGCAAAGAGTTGCGAAAGGGCACCTGACTTGTTGGGACTAGTACATAGTGATGTATGTGGACCAATGAGCACGACAGCCAGGGGTGGTTACGAGTACTTCATTACCTTCACTGATGATTTGAGTAGGTATGGATATATCTACTTGATGAAACATAAGTCGGAAGCTTTTGAAAAGTTCAAAGAATTCCAGAATGAAGCACAGAATCAACTTGGCAAGAAAATAAAGTTTCTTCGGTCGGACCGAGGAGGCGAGTACATGAGCCATGAGTTTGATGACCATCTGAAAAGTTGTGGAATAGTTCCTCAACTTACTCCGCCTGGAACGCCGCAAAGGAACGGTGTTTCGTAAAGGCGGAATCGGACCTTGTTAGACATGGTACGATCAATGATGAGTCGGACAGATCTGCCTTTATCATTTTGGGGTTATTGTCTAGAAACAGCGGCGTTCACACTAAACAGAGTACCATCAAAATCGGTAGAGAAGACACCGCATGAGATGTGGACAGGCAAAAGGCCAAGTTTGTCTTTTCTTAAGATTTGGGGCTGTGAAGCATTTGTCAAGCGACTACAGTCAGACAAGCTTACATCAAAGTCGGATAAGTGTATTTTCGTGGGGTATCCGAGGGAAACCTTGGGTTACTACTTCTACAACCGAGAAGAGGGCAAAGTGTTTGTCGCTCGGAACGGTGTCTTCCTTGAGAAAGAGTTTCTCAGTCGGGAAGTAAGTGGGAGCACGGTGCAACTCGAAGAAATTCGAGAGGAACCGGCTAGTAGCGAGTCGGCAAAAACTTTGGAGGTTGAGCCGATCATGGAAGCTGAGCCGGCAGCAGCACCTGTACTACGAAGATCGGCAAGATTACGAAGTGTTCGTGATGTGTTACTATTAGACAGTGATGAGCCGACAAATTATTCGGAAGCGATGGTGGGATCTGATTCCGAGTCATGGCTTGGAGCCATGAGATCCGAGATAAAGTCCATGGATGAAAATCAAGTTTGGAACTTGGTTGATCTGCCAGACGGTGCAAGACCCGTCGAGTGCAAATGGGTCTTTAAGAAGAAAACTGATATGGATGGAAATGTTTCAATCTATAAAGCACGCCTTGTCGCGAAGGGGTTCCGACAAGTTCAAGGAGTTGATTACGACGAGACTTTCTCGCCCGTAGCGATGCTTAAATCAGTTCGGATCATGTTAGCTATAGCAGCCTATTTCGACTATGAGATATGGCAGATGGATGTCAAAACGGCTTTCCTTAACGGAAATTTAACCGAGGACGTGTATATGATACATCCCGAGGGTTTTGTCTATCCGGCTAATGCTGACAAGGTGTGCAAACTTCAGAAATCCATTTATGGGTTGAAGCAAGCATCTCGGAGTTGGAATATTCGCTTTGATGAGGTAGTCAAATCGTTTGGCTTCATCAAGAGTGATCATGATTCTTGTTTATACAAGAAATTTAGTGGGAACAAAGTAAATTTTCTAATCTTATATGTGGATGACATATTACTGATTGGAAATGATGTCCAGATGTTGCAAGAAACCAAGGAATCATTGGAAAGGAGTTTCTCAATGAAAGACTTGGGTGAGGCAACATACATCCTCGGAATCCGGATCTATAGAGATAGATCAAGGAGGCTCATTGGATTGAGTCAGAGTACTTATTTGGACAAAGTGTTGAAGAAGTTCAACATGGAATCGTCTAAGAAGGGGTTCTTACCGATGTCCCATGGTGTAAAACTTAGCAAGACTCAGTGTCCTTCGACAACTGATGAGCGAAGTCGGATGAGTGCGATTCCATATGCTTCTGCAGTCGGATCCATCATGTACGCCATGATTTGTACTAGGCCGGATGTTTCCTATGCTCTAAGTGTTGTGAGCAGATACCAGGCTGATCCTGGAGAGATCCACTGGACAGCGGCTAAAAATATCCTAAAGTACTTGAGAAGGACTAAGGATATGTTCTTGGTTTATGGTGGTGAAGATGAACTCAGTGTAAAGGGTTACACGGATGCGAGTTATCTTACCGACTCTGATGGTTCTCACTCACAATCCAGATACGTGTTTATTATAAACGGAGGTGCTGTGAGCTGGAAGAGTTCCAAGCAAGAGACTGTGTCTGCGTCTACAACAGAGGCTGAGTATATTGCCGCCTCGGAGGTAGCAAAGGAAGCTGTTTGGATGAGGAATTTCCTCATGGATCTTGGTGTGGTTCAGGGCTCGTCCAATCCGTTGGACGTGTATTGTGACAACAATGGTGCTATTGCACAAGCCAAGGAACCTAGACAGCACCAGAAGAACAAGCACATACTCATGCGGTACCACCTGATTCGCCAGTTCGTGGATCAGGGTGATATCAAGTTATGCAAGGTACACACGGATGCAAATATTGCGGATCCGTTGACAAAGCCGTTACCCCAGCCGAAGCATGAGGCGCACCTGAGAGCCATGGGCATCAGATGCTTAGACATATGATGTCGAAAGATTGACTCTAGTGCAAGTGGGAGACTGTTGGGAATATGCCCTAGAGGCAATCATGTATGATGAGATTTCCCATTGTATTCATAAAGATATTAAGTAGTCCTTGTATAAACATCTGATGTGTATCATTGAATATGTGATTCGGTTGTGGAACTATGCATTCATGTTGTTTGTACTAAATATCCTTGGTCATTGAGGTTGTGCTGGACACACAACTTAGACCAATGTGAAAGTTGGCTTGATGACTCGGTTCCACTTGTCATGGGCATGGAGATGCTATTCCAACTTACACAGATTCGGCTAAAGAGTTTAGCGAGTCGGATTGACCCATATTGAGGTACAACGAACAAGTTGTCATTTGTATATCTCAATCAATGTAATCCTTAGACCTGAGGTTGTTGCATAGTCCGAGTTGAGGATCACCGACTTAGGTTCTGTCAAACGCTGACCCGTAACTGGGCAGTTATAAAGGCAGGGTTCGGGTCGACTGAGAATCAAGCTGCGTGATGTGAATAACCAAGATGGGATTTTGCCCCTCCACTCGGAGAGATATTCTCTGGGCCCTCTCGTGAGATATGATTCGGAAAGCATGGCCATGCACGACTCGGTTAAGTGTTAACCGAGGCAATCGACTAAGAGTTAGTCGGGTGAATCACTTATCTCGGATCGAGAAGAGAGTCGGACTATTTAAGGGATGACATATATTCGCCTATAGTCTGACAAGGTATATCGTGAGGCAAAAGGGACTCGAACGCAAGTGGCATTGGAAAGGCAAGTCATCATGACTCTTTGGTACTTGGGAGTCGGCACGTTCTGCTAGGAACCGCTACCGACTGATCGATTGAGAGTCGGACTCCAATCGTGTCCAAGTAGCCATGAGCCTGCGGGGTCACACACTTAAGAGCGGGAGCAAGTTCGGATTGGATCTGAACCTGTAATATGGTTGGGTTGGACCTAAACCGGATTAGGACTGAGTTAGTGAGTTGGACTCACGGTGACTAGTGTTATATGGGCTTTAGTGAATGGGTCGCGCGAGCAGAGCCCACGTTCACTCCCTATATATAGTGGAGCACCTTAACCTAGAAAGGTTAATCGTTGTTCGGTTAGGTCATTCCATGTGTTGCAAACCCTAGCTCCATAGCAGTCCTGCTGCCGTAACGAACCTAGCAGTTCGCCGCCGGCGCTCCTCCTTGTACGTGTGGATACCAGTAGAGGTGTTGTGCGATCAGCACCAGGATGATCGGATCGTGAGGACTGCACTGCATCAACTGACGCGCTTCATCAGTAATCCGCAACCGCGCGTCTAGTGGTAAAACTCGTGGCCTTCTACCTCAGCTAGATCTTGGGATCACCACGTTAGAGGAAAAGTTTTGTTTTATCTCTGCGTGGCCCAACACATACCTAGTTCAATCTCGTTCACAGCAAGTACTTTACTCGTTCCGTAATCCGATATCACTTTGTGATTAACCCTTAACCACGTGCCTGCAAGCGGTGTTGATATCGATTACCGAGTGGGCCCGAAGTATATCTCTCCGACTTGGGAGGGACAAATCCCATCTCGATACATACAACCCAACAGGTACTTTCCGATCACCTGAGAGACACCTTTATGATCACCCTCTCATAGGATGACGTTTGATGACCTCAAAGCTTTTTTCCGATACCAGGGAGTTGAATTATCTCATGGTCTAAGGAATACAATATTTGACATAAGAAAAAGCTTTGAAAAGATGAACAAGATGACACGATCTAATTGCTCTGCTTGATTTGGGTCTGTCCATCATATCATTCTCCCAATGGCATGATCTCATTATTAATTGACAACTCATGTCTATGGTTAGGAAACCTTAACCATCATTAATCAATGAGCTAGTCCATAGAGGCATACTAGGGACACGGTGTTGTTCATAAACCACACAAGTATCAAAGTTTCCGCTTAATACAATTCTAGCATGGAATATAAACTTTATCATGAACAATAATTATAATAATAACATCTTTATTATTGCCTCTAGGGCATAATTCCAACAGTCTCCCACTTGCACTAGAGTCAATAATCTAGTTTACATCTGGCAACAATCTAACACCCATGGCACTAAGGTGCTGATCATGTTTTGCTCGTGGAAGAGGTTTAGTCAACGGATCTACGACATTCAGATTCGTATGTACTTTGCTAATCTTCAGATCTCCATCTGTTATATAATCTCGAATTATATGAAACTTGCGGTTGATGTGCTTGGTCTTTGGATGATATCTTGGTTCCTTAGCCAGTGCTATGGCGCCAGTGTTGTCACACAATATCTCCAGTGGGTCCAAGGCACTTGGAACCACACCAAGCTTAGTGATGAAGTTCCTGATCCAAACTCCTTCACTTGACGCTTCTGCAGCAGCCATGTATTCCGCTTCTACTGTAGATCCCGCGATCACGCTTTGCTTGCAGCTTCTCCAGCTCACAGCTCCTCCATTCAAAATATAAACGTATCCTGTCTGAGATTTAGAATCATCCTTGTCGGTGTCAAAACTAGCGTCGACGTAACCTTTTACGACGAGTTGTTCATCACCTCCATAGACTAAGAACATTTCTTTAGTCCTATTTAAATACTTTAGGATGTTCTTCATGGCTGTCCAGTGTTCCACTCCTGGATCACTTTGGTATCTGCTCGTTAAACTAAGAGCATTGGACACATCCGGTCTAGTACATAGCATGGCATACATGATAGAACCTACGGCCGAGGCATAAGGCACTTTGCTCATAGCTTCTCTATCGTTTACCGTAGCTGGACACCGAGTCATGCTCAATATCTTACCTGACAACATAGGCACTGAACCTTTCTTTGCCTTATCCATTCTGAACCTTTTCAGAACTTTGTCTAGGTATGTACTTTGGCTTAAAGCTATCAGGCATCTTTGTCTATCTCTATAGATTTTGATGCCCAATATATAAGCAGCTTCCCCTAGGTCTTTCATTGAAAAACATTTGTTCAAATAACTCTTCACATCGTTAAGCATATCAATGTCATTTCCAATAATCAACATGTCATCCACATATAGTACTAAAAATGTCACTGAGCTCCCACTCACTTTCTTGTAGATACAAGCTTCGTAGCAATTTGGAACAAATACAAAGCTCTTGATCACTTGATCAAAACGAAGGTTCCAACTCCGAGATGCTTGCTTCAGTCCATAAATGGAACGCTGAAGTTTGCACACCTTATCAGCATCCTTAGGATCAACAAAACCTTCGGGTTGCATCATATACAACTCTTCATCAATGTTGCCATTGAGGAACACAGTCTTGACATCCATCTGCCATATTTCATAATCATGAAACATAGCAATTGCTAATAAAATCCGAATGGACTTAAACATCGCTACGGGAGAGAAAGTCTCATCGTAGTCAACACCTTGAACTTGTCGAAAACCTTTCGCGACAAGCCGTGCTTTATAGACAGTAACATTACCATCCGCGTCCGTTTTCTTCTTGAAAATCCATTTGCACTCAACGGCCTTTCGGTCGCTAGGAGGGTCCACCAAAGTCCATACTTGGTTTTCGCTCATGGATCCTAATTCGGATTTCATGGCCTCTAGCCATTTCTCAGAGTCTGGGCTCATCATTGCTTCCTCATAGTTTGCAGGTTCACTGTTGTCTACTAACAAGACAGTTAAGACAGGGTTGTTGTACCACTCAGGAGGGGCACGTGACCTTGTCGACCTGCGATGCTCAGTAGTAGCATCATCCGAAGCTTCATGATCTTTTTCATTAGCTTCCTCTATTGTTGGTGCAGACAGCACTAGAACAATTTCAGGTGCTGCGCTACTCTCCAACTCAAGAGAAGGTTCAATAACCTCGTCTAGCTCTACTTTCCTCCCACTCACTTCTTTCGAGAGAAACTCCTTCTCAAGAAAGGATCCATTCTTTGCGACAAACACTTTGCCTTCGGATCTGTGATAGAAGTTATACCCAATAGTTTCCTTAGGGCATCCTATGAAGACGCATTTCTCCGCTTTGGGTTCGAGCTTGTCCGGCATCAACTTCTTGACGTAAGCCTCGCATCCCCAAACTTTAAGAAACGACAACTTAGGTTTAGCACCAAACCACAGTTCATATGGTGTCGTCTCAACGGATTTAGATGGTGCCCTATTTAAAGTGAATGCAGCGGTTTCTAATGCATAACCCCAAAATGATAACGGCAAATCTGTAAGAGACATCATTGATCGCACCATATCTAATAGAGTTCGATTCTGGCGTTCAGACACACCATTGCGCTATGGTGTTCCGGATGGCGTGAGTTGAGAAACGATTCTGCTTGCTTTAAGATGCATGAGAAAATCATAACTCAAATACTCACCTCCACGATCGGATCGTAGAAATTTAATTTTCCTGTTACGATGGTTTTCCACTTCGTTCTGAAATTCTTTGAACTTTTGAAATGTTTCAGATTTATGCTTCATTAAATAGATATACCCATATCTACTTAAGTCATCAGTAAAAGTGAGAAAATAGCGATAACCACCGCGCGTCGAAATACTCATTGGTCCGCATACATCGGTATGTATGATTTCCAACAAGTCCGTTGCTCGCTCCATTATTCCGGAGAATGGGGTTTTGATCATCTTGCCCATGAGACATGGCTCGCACGTGTCAAATGATTCAAAATCAAGAGACTCCAAAAGTCCATCAGAATGGAGTTTCTTCATGCGTTTTACACCAATATGACCTAGACGGCAGTGCCAAAATAAGTTGTATTATCACTATCTACCTTGCATCTCTTAGCCTCAATGTTATGGATGTGTGTTTCATTGCTTTCGAGATTCAGAAGAAATAAACCATTCATAGCAGGTGCATGACCATAAAATATGTTACTCATATAAATAGAACAACCATTATTCTCCGATTTAAATGAATAACCGTCTTGCAATAAACACGATCCAGATATGATGTTCATGCTCAACGCAGGCACATAATAACATTTATTGAGGTTTAAAACTAATCTCGAAGGTAAAACTAAGGAGAGCGTGCCGACGGCCATCACATCAACTCTTGATCCGTTGCCAACGTGCATCGTCACCTCATCCCTCGCTAGCCGCCGTCTATTCCGTAGCTCCTGTTTCGAGTTACAAATATTAGCAACTGAACCAGTATCAAATACCCAGGCACTACAACGAGCACTAGTAAGGTAAACATCAATAACATGTATATAAAATATACCTTTGATGGTGCCAACCTTCTTGTCCGCTAAGTACTTCGGACAGTTGCGCTTCCAGTGACCCTTGTCCTTGCAATAGAAGCACTCGGTGTCCGGCTTAGGTACAGACTTGAGCTTCTTCTCAGCAGGGGAAACGCGCTTGCCGCTGCCTTTCTTGAAGGACTTCTTTGCACCCTTACCTTTCTTAAAGCTGGGGGGCTTGTTGACCAGCAACACATGATTATCTTTCTTGATGTCCACCTCCTCAGCTTTCATCTTAGCGAAGAGCTCAGTGATCGTATCACTGGAACCAATTTGATTATGAGTAACTACAAAACATTTGTAGCTAGGAGGGAGTGATTGCAGAACTCTGTCAATCTTGAGCTCCTATGGAATCTTGCAGTCCAGTTGCTCAAGGCGTTGAGTGTATCCCGACATCTTAATGGCGTGCTCACTAACGGAACTCCCTTCCTCCATCTTGCAGTTAAAGAATTTCTCAGAGATCTCATATCTCTCAGAACGGGCCTAAGTCTGAAACATGGTTTTCAGTTCCTCAAGAATCTCAAAGGGCCCGGCGAACTCCTCAAAACGATTTTGAAGGTCTGATTCCATAGCAAACAACATGGTGCTCTTAATCACACCATAATCATCTTTGCGCGACTGATAAACAACTTTTTCATCAGCCGGCGCATCTACAGCAGGGGCGTCACCTAGCGCTTTCTCAAGGACATAGTCCTTTTGTCGGCCAGCGAGAATGATTCTCAGATTGCGGAACCAGTTGGTGAAGTTAGACTCATTGTTCTTAAGCTTTTCTTTCTCAGCAAAAACGTTGAAGTTGAAGTTGGACTTAGCCATTTGATCTACAAAATTTGCAAGTACAATTTAGACTATGGTCATGATAACTAGTTCAACTTAATCAAATTACTAGATGAACTCCCACTAAATTCAACATCCCTCAAGTTGTTTAGTGAACATGATCCAAATTCACCACACCTAATCCGATCTTCACGAGAAGAGATGTGGCTTCAATGGTGGACAACAAAGTGTCGATCATATCATTCATATGACTCATGCTTAACCTTTTGGTTCGTGTGTTCCGAGGCCATGTCTGTACATGCTAGGCTCGTCAAGTCAAACCCAAGTATTTCCGCGTGTGCAAAACTGGCTTGCACCCGTTGTATGTGAACGTAGAGTTTATAGCATCCGATCATCACGTGGTGCTTGAACACGATGAACTTTCGCAACGGTGCATACATGGGGAGAACACAGTTTTATCTTGACCTTTAAGTGAGGAATCATCTTATAATGCTACCGTCACGATCTAAGCATAATAAGATACATAAAACGATAAACATCACATGCATATAATTTTATGTGACATGGTATAGTCAATCTCTGCGCAATGATCTCCATATTGTGCGTGCCAGCATGATCCCCATCACTCCACCATGATTGCCTCCACCACGAATAGCAACTACAACTATTGCTAACTACTTAGAGATAAAGTAAAGCTATTACATGGCGTATAAGAAGTTGACACACAGGTCATACACAATTATAAAGACAACCATATGGCTCCTGCCGGTTGTGTACTCATCGACATGCAAGTCGTGAAATATTACAAAACATGATCATTGCATACAACATACACATCACATCTTGGGCCATACCATATCACAAAAACACTCCCTGCAAAAACAAGTTAGACGCCTCTACTTTGTTGTTGCATGTTTTACATGGCTTATGGGAGTAACAAGCTAAGAACGATTCTTACCTACGGAAAGCCACAACGGTGATATTATGGTTGCCAACATCCGGTGTAAATCCCATGACAACTATAGTGAGAGAAACTGGCATCCACCAGCCGCATGTGTGGAACAAGCCACACGTCAAGTGCGGAGCCGGTCTCGCGAACGAGGTCGCGTAAAGTTGGCCTGGACCGCTTCGATCTCACTATCCTGCGTCATAAGAAGTACACAACAAGAGTCTTGCAACAGAAAACATCAACGCCCACAACAAGCATGTTGCGTTCTACTCGTGAAACACATCTACGCAGATCTAGCTCTGATACCACTGAAGGGTTTCGCAGCATAGTAAATCAAAAAAATTCTACGGATGCGAACGGGGAAGCCAAGATCTAATCTAGGAGATGCAAACAACGAGGAGGGATAGATGAGATCTTCATACCCTTTAAGAAATCGCACAGCGGAATGTTCAACGGAACGTGGTTGATGTAGTCGTACTAGCCTTCTCCTCCTCGCGATCCGATCCGATCCAACGCCGCAAGTGGCGACGCCTCCGAGAGATGCACACATACGGCACCTCGACATCTCCTCCTTCCTCGGTCCATCAAGTGGGGTGGAGAGATAGATTGGATCTACAACACGACGGCGTGGTGCAAAGGTGGAGAGTTTCTGCGGCAGGGCTTCGCCTACGCGCAGTCGGGAGAGAGAGAGAGGAGGGAAGCAACTAGGCGGCTAGGGTTGAGGAGGTTTGGGGGAGGGTGCGCCACTGCCCTCTTTATATAGAGGGCTGGCCGGCCTCCCTTGCCCCTCCTCCAAACCCTAGGGCCGGTGGCCACATGGGATGGAGTGGGGGGCAAGTCCCCCCCTTCTAGAAGCTCTCTCTACGGTTTCCCCTAGGGCTTGGCTGGCTGGGCCTATGGGGCCTTGTGCCCCTGGCCCAATGCGGCCAGGGCACTCCCTCGTAGGCCCACGCCCCCTCCCGACAAGTGGGGCCACGTTGGTCCCACTCCGGAAGCTTCTAGAACCTTCCGGTACAATACCGAACATTCTGAAACAATTCCGAAATCCAAAATCTGCTTTCCCTTATATGAATCTTATTCTCCGGAACCTCTCGTGATGTCCTGGATCTCATCCGAGACTCCGAACAAAACCTCATAAACCAATTATCCATTCTATCCTAGCGTCAAGACACGTTAAGTGTGTGACCCTACGGGTTCGAGAATATGCAGACATGATCTTCTATCAATAATCAACAGTGGGGTCTGGAAACCCATATTGACTCCCACATATTCATTGATGATCATATTGGATGAACCACGATTCCAGGATTCAATTAATCCCATATATATATATTCCCTTCATCACGAGATATTTTACTTGCCCGAGATTCGATCGTCGGTATCGGCATACCTAGTTCAATCTCGTTCATAGCAAGTACTTTACTCGTTCCGTAATCCTATATCACTTTGTGATTAACTCCTTAACCACGTGCTTGCAAGCGGTGTTGATATCGATTACCGAGTGGGCCAGAAGTATATCTCTCCGACTTGGGAGGGACAAATCCCATCTCGATACATACAACCCCACAGATACTTTTTGTTCACCTGAGAGACACCTTTATGATCACCCTCTCATAGGATGACGTTTGATGACCTCAAAGCTTTCTTCCGATACCAGGGAGTTGCATTATCTCATGGTCTAAGGAATACAATATTTGACATAAGAAAAAGCTTCGCAAAGATGAACACGATGACACGATCTAATTGCTCTGCTTGATTTGGGTCTGTCCATCATATCATTCTCCCAATGACATGATCTCATTATTAATTGACAACTCATGTCTATGGTTAGGAAACCTTAACCATCATTAATCAATGAGCTAGTCCATAGAGGCATACTAGGGACATGGTGTTGTTCATAAACCACACAAGTATCAAAATTTCCGCTTAATACAATTCTAGCATGGAATATAAACTTTATCATGAACAAGAATTATAATAATAACATCTTTATTATTGCCTCTAGGGCATAATTCCAACACCATCATCATGTAGCAATTATTTTCGAGAAACATGAGTACGACAAGAACAACACTTCTGCCTTTGGAACTTGGGCATGCAGCAATTGAGCTTTGCATTATGTGTGCAAGGCACACAATTTCCAGTACTACTATTTGGAACACGATGCCCTCTTGGTGCTTTCAGCCAGGTGATTTTAACCTATAGGTCACTGTCATATTTGAATTACCAACTTAATTATGTAGGAGAGTTAAATGTTCCATGCATGCATCTGGACACTTGGGGCGCATTTGGTAGCATGCATGTAATTTCTGGCCCGGTCGGGCAGTGCTGCGAAGGGCACTGCCACACTCATCCATCCTATCGGCCAACTTTTGCAAGTTGTTTGATAGGCTACAGTTTTGGTCGGTGCATCGGGTGGGAAAATAAGACCATATTGTTTGGTTTCCTATGCATTGGGATTTTGACCTATGTCATGCTCTTTCCCCTTGTTTGGTTGACATAGAAACCAAGTTGTGGCCACCTTGCACTTCCTTATGGTGAGCTTACCCCGACCGAATTGACAAGGAGGAAGACCACAAGAAGAACACAAGCTAAAGGGGATGAACAACAAAGAGGCAAGAACAACACAATCCGGAACAATAGAATCACAAGCCTGATCCCCACAAGCATGAACACCACCAGCATGAACAACACAATTCGGAACAACAGAAGCATGAACACCACAAGCATGAACAACACAAGCAAAAGGGGATCACGGTTGAACATGACCAAATGAACACCCTTACAAGAAACATCACAAGTACGAATTAGTCTTAACAAATATGATCGCCGCCAAAAGGGGATCACAGTTTAACATAACACCATGGTGTTAACCTAGCACCACATCAATAGTGGGTATCATCCTACCACCACCACCAGCAGTTCACCATCTGCAGTACAAGAAGGTGCACCTGAACAGTCAACCATCAAAAAAATTCTTGATCGTCTTCAGTTTATCCTTGTTAGCGTCATTGACTTTGAAAAATTCATAGAGCATGTACTCTAGTTTCCTATTTAACTCCTTCAAGATCGTCCGGTCCTCATCCCATTGCTTCTGCTTCTCTTTGATTACATCAGCCTGGGATTTCTGCACGTTCTCCAGCATCTCAACCTCATTCCTCAATGCTTCATTGTTGTCATTCATCCGATACAAGTTCTCCTCCAACGCCTTCTTCTCTGTTTCTTTGATGAACTTATTCACATCAACTAGCAGACTTGAGTACTTTTTGTCAAGCTTGTTCTTTTCATCAGACAGTTGCTTCATCAGCTACACATTCTCAACCTTATCGTCGATTCTTGCACTGCTTGTATCATCATACATTCCCATAGCTTCGCAAGTGCATTATTCATAACATATGGCCATTCATTGTCTACCGAAGCCACAAACCCACAGTTTTCAACCTCCTGTAGGTCAGAAATTCGTTGGCACAGACCTACTGCTTGCCAGAAAAGTGAATGGCCATACAAGGAACTAAGCACTTACGTTCTGCACTTGGCACGGGTAGAATCTGCGACCTGTGTTGGTTCCTTCAAATGCAACACGCTTGACGGGCTCAAGTTTTTGGACGCGACAGAGCTCGGGACAATCTTTCGCTATGCCACAGAAACTAGGATCTTCGAAGGAGTCAGGAGCATAGTCCATGTCCGTGAAGTTCTAGCACACCAAATCGAGTTCATATGACTGTAAAATGAGGATTCCTAACTCGCCACATAACCCACAATATGTGACATTATGCTTTCTAGGGGTGACATTATGCTTGCAGTCAATGTTTTGAAACTTTACCACTACTATATGTGCAAAAGTATATGACTTAAACATGCAATAATAACATTATTCTATTTATCTTGCAAAATACTTTATCCCATATATCCTTTTAAAAGGAAAGCGGTGGGGAAAACCCCACGACGAGTTTCGCACCGTGAGGACTTAAACCTGGACGGCTTGGTCGTACATCCGCTCCTCTAACCAAGTGAGCTAGCTCACTTTTTCTAAAGATATATCTCTTTGTTAACCTTTAAGGCTCACAAGTCAAGATTTAAAGTGTAACACACCTTATATTTCCAGAAGGATGGAGTATCTCTAAACTCGTTGATGTCTTGGAATCAATGACTGCATAACCATAAAGCATGTGGTGATTTAAATTAAGTAAGAAAAGGTTAACACATATAATATCTAATACACTAATTTTTCTTGACTTTGCTTTTGGTGTTAAAGGGTTATCTCCTAGCTAAGAAAAGATGCATGTTTCTCTTAACTATTCGTCTTTTGGTTAAGTCGGCAATTACCCTAAATGTTTTCCCTGAGAGAAGGCTAGTGACATTGCGTTGCATATGTACTTAGAATTACATAGCTTTTCTCATATCATCTTTCCAATAGCACTGTAGACTTAAAAGCTAAAATATTCGATTTTTTACATTCTGCACTTCTTCAAGATTCTTATTGTGGTTGTCAGACATTGTTTTCTCCTATTTTAGTTGTGTAGAGATCCTCAAGGAAGATCTGAAGACCACACTGCCCCGTAGAGGATGGAGACCGGCCAGGGAAAGGGGTCCATGGGGGGTGGAGCAATCACCAGGGACAACACAACCTGCTTTAGATGCGATTATACAAGTTTTTTACTTGAAGATTACCCCAGTAGCCCCCTTATGTGAAGATTACCTCTGCCCTTCCCATGTCCTTAGCATGTTGATATTTCCCCTTACCAAATATTAGCAATTTTAAGTCCATCCCTGGGATTATCTCTCTTAGCCTCCTTTTCTAGCTCTTATAGGTCAAATTTCCCTTGGGCGACAACAGCGGCAGAGCCCTCGAGTACGACGTGGCAGGGTGTCCATCTTGGTTGAATGGGTGGAAGAACTACCGACTCATGTCGTGTGCATCCTTGGGGACGATGTCGGCGGCTTTGGTAGAGTGTCTGCTTTGGATACTTGGCTGATAAGAGTTGTCAGCTAGGCTGGAACGCATCCTATGCATTGGTGTGCGATTTTTCAAGGTGTGTCTAATTCTTAGTTAGGTGATGTCATGCAATTTCAGTTGCAAGTCCATTTGCAACTAAAAAAATATTAGTTACAACCCCACTTATAGCTGAAAATCCCACTTATAACATCACTTGCAACTCAGAGGATACACGAATCACGATACAAATTTAATGGATTAAATCCTACCGAGCCCTAACTTAATTCTAAGTCGGCCGAGAATTGGAAAAACCTTTTTTCAGGGTTCGGAAGGAGAGGCCACTCCGAAAACCATCAAGGTTTCCCGGGTATTTTTTTGTCACTTTAGTGATAGAGTGGACGCATCATTGTGTGGTAACCTCGAGGCTGGTCTGTTGCAGATGAAATGCGTTTCTATTAGTTTTTTCTTAAAAACTAGTAAATTATTCTTATAGTTAACGTAAAAGCAGAGTTCCTCAATGTTGCTTCCCTTGCACCACCCAAACCTTTTTTCGATCCTCACAAATTTCCTCCCCTTTCCATTTAAAAAATGAAAGCCTTAAAGTTAATAGGGCATCTCGAGCAGGCCGACCTAGTTCAAACACAAAATATTTGGGGCGGTCCGCAGACTGCAAATGGGTCCTTGTTCTCCATTCTTATGTTTGGGACACTTCCCTGTTTCCATGTACAACGCGCTGAAGTTAATGCTGGGACATCCTGTTGTCAACCGTTCTACCGGCTTCCCGCGCAACTAGTTATTTCCCGCGCGCAGCCTCTTGTTTCCCGCTCGCACGACCGCTCATTTCCCCCCTAGCCCATGGGCTATATGAAGGAAGGTGTCGTAGGGTGGATGAGCAAACCCTAGCTAGCCAGCCATGCGTCACCGCAAGATCACCACCTAGGCCAAGATCATCCACATGGTACGTGAGCGTTTCCTGAAGGATGTAGACGTGGCAGCGATCTTCATGAGGGAGGCGTCGAAGGCACTAGAGATTGCCACGTGCATGGAGGATGAAGACCGCGAGGAAGAATTTGGGTCGTACCGCGAGGGGATGTGGCGGCTACGAAGGCCGCAATGCATGAGGCAGTGGCACAGGAGCCTATGACCGAGGCAGGTGTCACGGACAACACTGCAGACGATGCGTGATGGACGAGGACGACATCACAGCCTAAAGAAATCCGATGGCGAGGTAGACCTGTCGGTGACGAGTGATGAGCAGGTGGCTCTAGTCGCATCTTCGAGACAATCCATCGCAATGAGTCTGGCCGTCGGCTCATGGCCTCCAAGAGGTAGCATTTGGTGGAAATCATGGACAAGGACGGTGGTCGTGGCCTGACGCAACACAACGAGCCTATCCTTGGTAGAGGCGCACTGCCAAGTGCGCGAGGCGACGATGGAGGCTAGGTGGAGTCGACATGAGAAGCAGGGCCGGCCCTGGGGAGGGGCAGGGTGTGCGGCCACCCCGGGCCCCAAAAATCGGGGGCCCCACCCCAAGTATACACATGCATATAATCTTCTCATACATTGATACGTATCGGCCGAAAAAATTCATAGGCCAGCTGCGAAAGGCCTGACTAGGATAGGGAAACTCAATCGTCGCTGCTCGCAGCTCGCTACGGAAAGAGTCAATCGACGTGATCGATCGGTCCGGCGGCGCCCCATCGCGTGTCCTCCTCCTCGGCTCCTCGAACATCGCCTGCCAGGCGGCTCCCCATTGCTCGTCCTCCTCCTCGGCTCATCGAACATCGCCCGTCAGGCGGCGCCCCGCACCCAGTCCATCACCGACGGCAAGACCACGAGCACGCCGTGTGCGGCAGCCGTGGCTCTTTGACCTTCCGCAACGGCCGACGGCACTGACCATCATGTGATCGGCAACTGCCGTTAACCTTCACGAATTTAGCATGCTTATTATTCCTAAATTTCATTTAATTATGTACTATTGATTTATTGATTGTTAGTTCATCGACTCGTCATCTCGCCGATTTGTTTTTGGGCCCCTGATTGCGATCGCGAGAACACCAATCCGAGGTATATTCGTATATTCAATATTTTACTTGGTACAATCACATGATGCCCTGATCGTTGATACCCTACAATATTTGACATATTTTTTCAGCATTGTGGTCTACCATATCATGTCCTCCTCTTCGAGGAAGTGTCCATCTGGTCATACTAAAAGGAAAAGAGCAAAAGAGGTGGCTCTTCGAGGAAATTTTCGAGCATGTCAGAGAAGTTGATTGTTATCCTAATATCTTCATTGCTTACTACATCTTATTTACTGTGCCTATGACTGTTGCATCGGCTGAAAAAGTTTTTCAAAGTTAAAATTATTGAAGAACTATTTGAGATCCACAATGTCTCACCAGAGGTTAAACGGTTTGACAACATTATGCATCGAGAAGAAATTAGTGGATGACATCGATATCGACCCCATCATAAGTGAGTTTGCATCAAGGAATGTTAAAAGAAATTTCTAAGGTAATATATATAAATTGTTTAACATGTCCGTACTTCTTTTGAATGTGTTTAAGGCTTATTGAGAACATATATATTACACGTATAATATTCATCGGTATCATTGTGACGTCTATACTAAGGTTCCCAAGTTTTAGTTTCGTCCAGGGTCCCCAAAATCTCAGGACCGACCCTGACGAGAAGATGGACATAGAGAACCGGAAGATGGATGGATGCAGAGTAGGCGACAGAGGGAGCATTGGGACTCCCACATGTATGCAGCGAGAGAGCACTAGAGGGAGGAGGAGGAGAGGAAAACAGCCTCTTGGATGGACAATAGGTTCCAGCAACAATGTGCTGTAAGGGAGCAGCGTCGGGTGGAGAAAGGAAATCACAGCGGCGCGCCAGGCCATAGGGAAAGGGCGCCTCGACGAGGCCGGCCCCTCCGGCCACGCCAAGGCCTAGGAGGACGAGGAGCATACGCCTCCGTCGTAGGGCGCAGGACAACGGGCGGTACATGTTGTCATCGTAGTTTAGTTAATCTATGTAATAGCTATCTAATTAGGTGAAAATATCTATTTAGTCTTTTTTCACTTACTTGTGGACCCGGAGCAGACAAACGAGGACCGGCGAATGGTCTGCGGCGTGTCCGTGCCTGCCACATTTACAACTCAAATTTGGGCGAGGAACAATGTCTTCTCTGTCCATGCTGATTAAAACGGACAGCATCGCTTCATTTGGGCCGGTCTGCTGGATATGCCCATACACATCACCTAAACTTAGAGAGGGTATATAAGGTGGCAATGTGGCACGTGATAGTCTTGTTTAACCTTTATTGCGCCATGCTAATTTAACTTCCTGCTGCAGGTAGGTCGGCCGATCAATCGACACGGAAGAAGTACGATTCATTAGTTTGGAGACATGAAAGGCCAGCATATCCTTATCTTGTCACCCCTACTAGAGAGATGATCGAGTGCGTGTAGATGGAAATCTCTTGTCAGTTGTCACGTCCAGGGGTTTAATTTCTCTCCCCAACTAAACCAACAGGGAGATCGTCGAGCTGCTTAATGACAAGTATAGCTGTAGCACTACAGCACCCGTGTGCATGAGAACTACGAACCTTGTCAAGTACTCAAGTTCAGTGGATGCACAGTCGTAGTGGAAGAGAGATCATGACATGAACCCACCAATGGTTCGATGCCGTTCTTTTGCGCAACTAATTGAACTTTTTAAACATTATTACTACTCCCTCTTTCCAGAAATAAGCGACTTTAATTTATTTAAATTTGCATGTATCGACGCATTTTAGTGTGTAAATACATATAAATCTAGGCAAGTCCAAGTCAGTTATTTTTTTGACAGAGCGTGAAGACATAAAGCGTATTTTATGTCATCAAAGACAATAATTTGAGAAACCCTTTACCATACTGTACGTGGTGTAAATTAAAATTAATGTCAATAGAGTATCAGAGTTATCTCTTAATCAGACAAAATATGCCTTAGATTTTTTGACATTTTGCTATCGTTATGCCCGTTGACACGATTAGCGTGAATTAGTTAGCTTAAAAAAACTTAAATGATAACGCAAAGTTGTTCCTTAGATGGTCAGTATATAGACGGCTGTGTACTTTTACCCATCAGCATCAAACTCACACTTTGCAATTTGCTTTGTGTGATCTTTGACCACGTCACAACAAAACCACAAACAAGTTTGATGATGAGTCTTACCTACTTACGGTCACTACATCGAGCATCAAGCTAGCCTGAAACTTAAAAATACATGTGGCGTATTCCTTGCTTGAGTTCCCTGCTTGTCTTTACTATTGACTAGGAAATGTGGCGCGGCGTTGTAGTGAGAATTTTGGATTGTCTTACATAAAAAAGTACATGGTAAGATGTAGATTCTGATTAGTCCATAGGTATTTCAAACGACTAAAACTTAAGAGAGGGAAGACGGGTGGTTTTCTTGTTGCCTTGTTTAGGGGCTATCAGCCATGGGCGTTGTCTTCTTCGTTGAGTTTTTTGTTGTCTCAGGACAGAATACTAAGCTCTTTGGTTGGGAAGGAAGGGCGAGAACTGGAGCAAGCTCTGAATCATCATTGAAAGAGCTTGAGGGATGGGCGTCGGTTGTCCTGCAAGAAACACAACATCACAAAGAAAGCCGGAAATCACATAAAATCAGTTGGCCTGCAAGAAACACAACACAAAAACGAAAACAAACAGCAGGTGGCACGACACACAACAGACATGAGCTGCTCTTATATTTCAAGTGGCGAATAGTTCAATACATCGTGAAATAGATTATCACAAAATTAACATAGCAAGCACACATCCTAAATGACAAAAAAAATATGCATTGTGTGATATGAGCAAATTATATTTCATTCTTAGAATTAAGAGGTCACAAAACTAACACAGTAAGACACACATACCATTTTATCATGCAAACATTAGAGACACGAATACATGTCTAAATGACATTAAAATTACGTACTATGAGATGTGAGCAAATTATAGGTGATTCATACTTATGGCACCATATCCATAATCATAGCACTATGGATTGAATTCTCCAACCATGGTCATATCCTTTTAGTGGGGATACACACTTATTAAGATAAATAGACCAAAGCATTAAGACTTGTGACACACCATTGTTCCTTAGAGAATTACTTTCAGCTATTGTACATCTTTCTCTCACTCGGTTTCACTTACAGCCCTCCGCTCTGCTTTCCTCACACTTTCACCTATGTCGATCGCGGTCTTGGGTACCCGACAAGTCGAGGCAAAGACGAGAGGACAAATACATGAAACATAAATGGTCGATTACGCTAACAATCCCATATCACTTAGATAGGTACAAACTTTCTCATGTATATAAGTTTCTAAGTGGCCACTAAACATCATTATGTATATCCATAAATGGTCAATTACACTAACATAAAAGATAGTTACAAACTTTCTCATGTATATAAGTTTTTAAGAGGCCAATAATCATCATTATGTGTATCCAAAAATAAACATGTATACAAGAATGCATTAGGAGACCGTCGGCACAATTTAATTCCATTTATATTGTGATGAGCTAATAAGCAGGAATGCATTAGAGACATCCTGGGATGCTTCCAGAGAAAGAATACACAGATTAGTGTTTCTAATTTCGTAGTTTTTACAAATATCGTGTACGGAGTACTTTTTTTTTGACATGTAGTAGGGAGTACATCTTAGGAATGAGCGAGTATTGTAGATGGAAGGAGCAGACAAGTATATGTACAACGGCGGAGCAAGCAAGAAGATCACACTGCCCTTTCATGGACCCATATGCCCTAAACAGCCGACAGGGCGTCGCACACGGCCACACCGCTCGTGCTTATGCCGCGCGCCGAGCCGAGTCTCCACGGCGAGCCACGGAAAATTTATTTCTCCACAGAAACGAAAAGAAACGAAACGGAAAAAGTTCGCGCATGCAGCAGCTCGTCGTATCCTTCCTTCCGCGGCGGGCCCACCCTTATTCCTCGCCCGGTGGGCCACCCTGCCAGAACAGCCAATGGGAAAGCAGCCACCACCGACGGCGACCTCGGCCCGTAAGCTGACGAGCCCCCATTGGCCGGGCCCTTGACCCGTCCCCTTCAGATGGGCCCGCGGGACAGCGACGCAACGTACGGGGGCCCCACGCCCACCGAATCCCTCCTTCTCCCCCTCCCGCACGGGATCCCCCTGCGCCGCGCGCAACAGCGCACACCAACCGAACAGCAGCACCTGCCCGCGGCCTTTCGTTTCCCGGCGTGCCTGAGGCCCAAGGAGCGCTCGACACGTGTCCCCACCGGGCCAGTGTGAGCGGTGTAAATGGGTAGGCCCAGATCCGTCACGGTAGTTGGCACGTGGGGAAGGCCACCACCAAAAGCTTTCTCTGGGTGGGTGGGGGATCAGTATGACATGTGGGCCACGAGGATTCCGGTGGTCCCACCGTCGGCTGGAGAGAGGGCTCGGGGCAGGTGAGGGGTTTTTTGGAGTGACGTGGCGTCGTAACGACCCCATGCCATGCGTGCTCTGCTCACAAGATCTTTTGTTCCTCGCACGCACGCCCCTTGATCTGTCTACAGCAACAGTAGCATAGGAGTACCACATGAACATTGTTCCATGAAAAAGAAAATACCACTAAGCACATTTTGGTGCCGTGTAGTATCATCTATGCAATCATGAGGCTGGAGAGATAATCAAGGGGTTTTTCAGGTTTAATTTTATTTTAAGCACCTTTTGAAAAAGACGTTATCTATAGCACCGATTGCCGACGGCGTGTCAGGGCTGGTGCTACAACATGGGTATGAACTTTTGCGTGAGCGATGCCGACAAGTATGTGTACAAGCTTAGCGTTAGCACCGCAACACCAACAAAAAAATTGATGGAGACACCACCTACAAGTCAATACAGAGAATCGACAAGCTAGTAGTAGCAAGATAGGCGATAAAAGGGGGAATTGATCAACCAATGCTGCATCGTGGATTAAAGTTGCTAGGATAGGACGACGATAGTGTGGAAGGTTTCGCTATGTTGGGACCGAAAAAGGGAAAGAGATTGGTATTATGTGGCTGAAACTCAAGACCGAATAAATATCAACAAACGAGACGTGTGAATAGCGTGTAACGGTGGTTTTTTTTACAAAAAAGATAAGTAGCCATTCATCACACGAAGAGATAATACAGACCCCCTTTTTACACGCTATATGTATTGTGTGTATAGGGGTCCCCATTTTGATTCATCCATATCTCTATATTATGTATACATGTTGTTGCTTGATATATAGTATTTAATGGACAATGGTGTAGTATGCCCACAAACTAAGTAAAGCAATAAAAGCATTAGGTTTAGTCTTGCGGGTGAACACATAGTGCATTAACTTTTTTTGTTTTGAGTCAACTGAAATATATAAAGATGATATATAATCCTACGGCACATAATGATAAATAGAGAAAATTATTCTTCATTGTGTGGTGTATATGAACATTGTGTATAAAAGGAATAAGAATAGTGAACACACCAATAGCAACCATTTTAAGTACTTTTGTTTTGAGCATCCGTGTACTGGTTGGATGGAATATAATTAGTTATATCAAACAGTGACCAGAAAATACTCGTAGAGCTAAATACATTTCAAAATGGATGAGAATTTTTTGTATGCAAAACAAATGAGTAGATATTAATGTGGATAAAATATGTATTATATCTTTTAGTAGTCACTAGAGAGTAAAGTTATACTATATAGTTTCAATACGTATTGAAGTTTTTTTCATAATGAGTTCACTTGTTTTTATAAAAATAAACATTGTTAAATAGTAGTATAGTAAACGCAAATAATAATAAGTGCATGGGTTTATGGTCATAATTGCAGGCAACTTGAGGTTTCTCTGACACATAGATTTCATAAGCTCGTAACTCCCTAGTCGGTATCTCATTGATATGATATGTGAATTTGATTCTGATGTGTTTTTGTGAAGGCTTATGACAAGAAAACATCGGTGTAAGGTCAAAATCTAAAAAACCTAGGCTTCATCCTAATATAACTATAGGTCTAGGTGCCCTTAGAAAAAATAGGGTTTACACTGTTGTTCTCTATAAAACACACAATTTTATGTTGAGTGTACCTTAACATAAAGCCAGTACACTATAATAAGGCATGTGATAAATTTCTTGAACATATAAAAAACTAGCAAGATTTATGTTCCTAGTACAGAACTATTTGAAAGTAAAAGACAATATGAAAGCCCATTCGATCGTTTCATGGGTGCAAGGAGCATATGCCCATTTCCACTTATGTTGCTTTTGCACTTTTGTCTTCTCCCTTTGAAGGAAATTTCGACATCTAGCTCACTACCATAAGTTCATGAATCGAAGAATATATTATGAGATTGTTCATGCACACTTGTGCGGATGTGATGCTGATGGACGCCACACCACAAAAGTTTGAACTCTTTACATTTGTTGTCATCGGAGCTAAGGGGAAAATGGAATGGAAATCAAATTGTGTTTCTTCTAATTAGCAATATGTGCATACGTTCGTGAATCGGATAATATATTATGAGATTGTTCATGCACACTTGTGTGGATGTGCTGTCGATGGACGCCACACCACAAAAGTTTAAACTCTTTACATTTGTTGTCATTGAAGCTAAGGGAAAAATGGAATGGAAATCAAATTGTTTTTCTGCTAATTAGCAATATGTGCATAAGTTCGTGAATCGAAGAATATATTATGAGATTGTTCGTGCACACTTGTGTGGATGTGATTATGATGGACGCCACACCACAAAAGTTTAAAATCTTCACATTTGTTATCATTAGAGCTAAGTGCAAAAAGGAAAAAAATCAAATTATTTTTCTGCTAATTAGCAATACACAAGTAAGTTAGGTCTTTGTGCATATATAGCGCTATTTGACCTCCAGGTGCATAATAGTTATTTTATACTCACCTTGTTTCTTCTTAGTATTATCTCCAAATTATAAAAGAATGTAAGAAAATATAGACATGACATAAAGTTTTTGTTTACACGACGTACACAAATATGATGTAAAATATGTATTTTGTATTTACTTTATGTTGTAATGACTTATATGTATCTTCCTTATGTCGTTTTTTTTGTGTTGGAACAATATGAGCATAATTATTTGTATATGAAACATAAATTTTCAAATGTAACAACGTAAAATTATGTTGGGTGCGAAATAACGTTTCTGCACCTTGGGTGCTCAATAGAGTTTCTAATTGTATATAATTATATATATATATATATATTGATAAGATAAATTTAATTGTGTATTTGGATTACCGTGTCCTAGATATATGGATGGTTCTAAATTTTCATTTCATACATATTTGTTTGATGTATTTACAAACTTGAACCAATTGTTTTGCCAAATAGTATCGTACTCATCATCATGTAAACATGTCACACGCCGTCCTTCAAAGTCCTCTCTTGTTGTATTGACAACGAACATATGCCATATCCTCTCCAAAGAACAATCTATTCGTAGATCGATGCATCCAGTTTGGTATGGATTCCTGAGCTTTCAATCGCTTTTCCTCCAAAAAGCCAGCATCGATCACCCGACTGTGAAAACTACGTACAAGGAAAGAAACTCAGTCACTAAACTAGCTTATGTATCAGGAAGAATATTAAGATGTGAAGTAGACCATTATACACATAAACAAATGCCCCCTAACAACCATGACACGTCATGCATGCCCAAGAATATTGACACACACGTCGTCACACATGCACAAGAGAGCGAGAGTGAAAAGGGACCGGAGGCGGGCAAGGGAAAGGAACAGATAGCAGCAGAGGTCACGTACGCACGGTATTAATTAAAATTGTGATCTAGACTAGGCACACACAGACACAGGTTCCAAAAGCCAGAAAAAAAAAGAGGACGAGAGAGAGAGAAAATGTGAGCTAGAGCTAGGGCTGGACGTGGACATTTCCTAGTTCTTCTGACACATCCAGACTTGTGTCAGGGCGTGTGCAGTCTGCCAGCAGCATCTATCGATCCTATCAATCTACCTGAGCATGCACACGGACGCACCAATTGCTATCCATAATTCCATATGCCCTCTCTCACCATATCTACCTCAGTTCTTGTGCCCAGATGAGATGTGCCCTACACCTTTCTTTGCTAATAATAATACACCACCACATATATCCCTATCCATCCTTCCACGCACGATCAGTCGTTCAAGGGGACGTGTATACTCCTGGTCCTCGACTACCTGTCACTCCGTATCCCATTTCTTTATGGCTCATGGATTGATTATTGGACGGGTTCAATGTCAAGTATAAAATTTAGGCACATTGTAGTACGATTAAGAAATAAAATTGCTTTAGTTAAAAATCTTACTTTTATTGGGTACAACATGGATATATATGGCAGTGCTCAAGGAGGAGATTTAGGACCATTAGGTACTCCTTCCATCCCAGTGCTTAGGGTGTATTTTTTTTCCAGTTTTTCCTCATAGAAGAAGGCGCGGGAGACACAGTTGCTATTTTGGCGTTGTTCTTTCGAAAATACCCCCGATCCAGATTCATCTTTCTATGTCTGGCCGCACACGTCTTGTTCCAAGGAAGCCCTGCCAGCAGCTGTGGCGCCTCTGAGCTAGGGCCTAGGTCGAGGCGGTAGTTCCTGCGGCGGCGTGGCCTAGACCTAGGCGAGGTGGTGGTTCCTAGGCGGCCCGGACCTGGGCGAGGCGGCCGTTCCTAGGCGGCGTTGTGGCCTGGAGGCGAGGCAGCTCTGCCAGGAGAGGTGGAGGCGAGCGGCAGCTGCGTCCTAGGGGTGAGGTGGAGGAGGGGCGACGCTTCGGCCTGAGGCGAGGCGACGAGAATGAGGTGTGGATTCGGAGGTGAGGTTAGCGGTTTGGAGTAGTAGTAGTAATTAGGGGTAGAACTGGAAAAAGACAGCATTGAGGCAGACTCCTTAATAACTGTGCCAAAAATATAAGCCCTCTTCCTTGAGAGAGAGGGAGTAAAAATTGAGGATGTTGTCGTGGTGGCATGAGGAAAAAGATTTTTTTTGCGAATATTCCACCGATTTAATCATCAACAATAGTACAAAGAGGCTAAAAGTAATAAAAATTATAAATAAGTCCACATACCACCTAGTGACGACTACAAACACCAGCGCAAGGCAAAGGTGCGGCCATCCTCGTTACTCCATCACCGGAGCCGGGCAAATCTTGTTGTAGTAGAGCTTGTTGTAATAGACAGACAAGAAGTAGTTGTGCTAAGGCCCCAAAGGACCAGCACACTAGAGCCACCACCATCGCCAATGATGACATCGGTAGGTCGGAAGAGACTTACCTGAAATCACACCATTGAACACGAAAAAACGACCAGATCCTAGAAGATTCAGCCGAACACACGACTCCACACGCCCTTCCGGCGCTAGATGCACCAACAGAACGAGGATAGATCACGGAGGACCTTATTCTGACTTCAGTATATAGTCATTGCCTCGTCATTCCTAAAAGACACGAAAAACCAGACTAAACAAAGAACTTAAACCCCCTTCAGCGAGGGGCCGCGGTCCGCCATGCCTCCAAGGCCATCGGAGGCGGAGCGGACCAGCGGGGTCACCGGGAAGGGAACATAACACTAGATGGATTTTTCAGCCGCTGCCTCGATGCCCCCCTAAGGCTCATAGTTAGGTGAGAAAGAAGGTTTAATTGTTTGCAAAACTTATTATTTCCCTGGTCCTAATTTCTTGCGCAGGTTTAGGCAAAATATTGTCTTAAATATGTATAAGTTCAACGAATCTACGATAAGTAAGTTGGATCAAACATCGTACAATAAAAGAAAAGTAGGCAAACCATCGCAAAATTCCGTGAGTGAATATAGAGAAAACGGTATGCCGCGGTGACCAAGTTATAGTGAGAACTTCATGCAAACCATATTTAAATATTTTCAAAAATCTAAATAAAATGTCAAGAAAGATAATATTCTATAAACATGTGAAATTTGAATTTCAAATTCATGTTCATTTGTGAGGATATTAATACAAATTATGCATGGATATCTGATGTTGTACTATGTGTCACTGTTCACTGCCGAATTTGTTTTTTCGTACGACAAAATGATTATGAATTTGAAGTTAAAACTGCATTTGTGCTTGTAGAACATCACATCCCCAACATATGTACTCTTATTAGAATTTATAGAAACTTTACAATATGATTTTCACTGGGTTCCGCCGTAAATTAATTTTGACCGGATATTTTGTCATGAATATATGTGGTAACTTTGTAGAAGTACATAGAAGTCCGATGTGAATATTATTAGAGGGTACAAGTCAATAAATCCTGCTTGTACAACACAGTATGAGGCTAGTCCTTTCCGATTGTCATGTTTGATGAAACTGGACACCCAAGGCCAAAATGGTACGGACGAGTTGCACACCTAGAGTGCATGCTTTGCTAGCTCTTGATGAGAGAGAAATTAAGAGAGGAGAGAGAAAATCTTGTAGGTAGCTAAAGATCTAGCTATAGGGAGAGAAAATAAAAGGAGAAGTGGGGGAAAAGCTTTGTGTGGGGGGAGTTGTGAGGATAATGGAAGTGGGAGGTGGGTATCCCTCCTCCACTGCCTGGACTTTTTTCATTTCCCTGGCCTTCTCTCTCACTTTCTCTCTCTTAAAGACTTAACCAATCGGTCTCCCTCTCTCTATCTATCTCCTCTTTTCCCTTTCAGCTGGAGGAGATCTCGAGAGGAAAGATATATAGTCCAGTGTCTTCTCTGTAGAGAGCAAAAGGGAAAGGAACTTGCAGGAGCAGGTACTTAAACACTGACATGAGTGATCTCATGCTCCAGATACCCTCTCCTTCTCCTTCTTCTTGTTCCTCTTTCCTCTCTCCTCCTGCGCCTCTCTCTAGGATCTCTTCACCTCTCATGCTCTTCTAGAGAGAGAGAGAGAGGGAGGGAGAAAGGTTTCTTATATGCAAGCTAGCTAGGCACGTGTGCATGCAAGCAGCTGCTGATCATGAGCTGCATCGATTCTTGAGGTAAGCTCATGATGTGTGCCGGTTGCGTTGACATCTGTATCAGGTTTCTTTGTTAAATCACTTGATGAAGATGGGTACCTTCTCTTTTTCTTATTTTTTTATATTTCTGTGATACTGATGCCTATTCCACGCACACATCTCTCTCTAGTCTCTCTCTCATCCTCAGTCTTCCAAGCTTTTGAGCTTATAGCTAGAGTATTGGAGTGTTCTTCCATGCATATACATGCCGCCGGCCATGCAGCTTACTTCTCTCCCCTCCTCCCCCTCTCTCTTCCATCTCTCTACATGGATCTTGGATCCAATTTTGTTATGCATAAAAAATCATCCCAAAATCATTTCTTTTCATCTTATTATACATGTCCTTAACTTCTTGGCACTTGTTTTTGACAGGTCAAAGCCACAACAAGCTCCACAGAAGAAGATAATTGAAGAGAGAGAGGGAGAGATTTTCTTTTGACATCTATTCAAGGAGAATTTTAGTTAGTGCACATACGTACATAGCGTTATAGCCAAGACTTTGCCAGCGATCGATCCACATAGGTGCCCGCGGTCGCGATGGCGGCATATTACCACGGTGGCGCCGGCACGGACATCCACCAGGCCGGCAGCGACGGCCTGCAGACACTGTACCTGATGAACCCGAGCTACGGCGCCGGAAGCTTCGGCGACGCCGCGCCCTCCGGGGCCAACATGATGTTCCTCAACTCGGCAGTGAGCTCCATGACCCCGGCGTCCTTCGGTGGCCACCAGGCGTCGCCGCCGTCCGGGCAGCACTTCGTCGGCATCCCTCTCCAGGCGCCACCTTCGGGCTACAACCTGTGGAACCCGGCCACGACCGGTGGCGCCGACGTCATGTCCCCGCCGGCGCATCAGGCCCATGGCGTGAGCGCCGTGCTCAGCCTGTCGTCCCGCGAGACACCGCCTGTCACGGTTGCCTCCGTTGCAGGCGACGAAGGGAGGTACCAGCAGCTAGGCGTGACAACGGCGGCGTCGCAGGGGCAGATGGTGATGAACTCCAAGTACCTCAGGGCGGCGCAGGAGCTGCTCGACGAGGTGGTGAGCGTGAGCAAGGGCGTGGACGACGTCGACGCCACCAGGGCGGCCTCCGCGGCCAAGAGTGCCGCATCCGTGAGGAAGAAGGAGGATTCCGATGGCCTGTCCGGCGGCGGTGGGGAGGACGGCGCCGGCGGGTCGAAGAGCAGCGGCGCGCCGGAGATGTCCACGGCCGAGCGGCAGGAGCTGCAGATGAAGAAAGGCAAGCTGGTTAACATGCTTGACGAGGTCAGTAACCTAAGTGCACTTTAACTTAATTACTTATTTATTTCTTTTGTTCTTCATTTTGGAGTTAATTATGGTGGTGCTTTATGGAAGGTTTACTATTGATTCATGGAAAATTATTCTTTCTCTCTTAATATTAGTTTTTCTTCAGAAAATATTTCCAATTCATTCATTTTCTTAATCTGCAATAGAAAGAATGACCTTTACTCATAATTTTGTTGTGTCTGAAAATTCAACACTGCATTTCCGAATTTGGTAGTGTGAGACTGATGATCTTCGCGAGATTTCCTTGCCTCATTAATTTTAGCAAGTGTTATATCGAAAGTATACGAGTCGTTTGCTTTTCAGCTATCTTTGGTTTGTTGCTTCTTTTTCTGAAAGATGAGTGAGACACAGTTGTTGGGATAACCAACTTTGATTTGCTGGATATTCCAAGCTTTTCTCATCCCTTTTCCTTTTCATAACTAAACATGATTAGTCACCTTGTACCAACTATTCTTCCTCCATCTGTTTGATTTTGTGGCTCTTACTTCATCATTGTTAAACACTGATCAGTACTGCTAATATTGTCTTTTAGAAAGCAGAATCATAGCTACAGCTGATATGAGGGATTAGTTAATAATTAAAAAAAAGTTTTTTCAGGTGCGTGATAGTAAAGAAATGCAAAGCATGTACTACAAAGATCATGAAGGGACAAATCATCAGATTATGTGTCCTACTTAAAAACCAACAAGTGTCTATCATCATCTTCTATACTTGTTCTAGTGAAATCACAAGTGGGACGTCACAGATAATACTATATCTTGTAGTAGTGATGATCATTAACTAATATTTCGAGATAGAGAAGCATATCCATGCAGTTTTAGATTACAATAATTTGTAGCTGTTTTTGTTTGTTGAGGCCAGTACAAGCAACCTTTAATTTCGTTGTCTGGTCAAATGCGTGTCTCTTTTTGTTTTTCTCTCAATACTAGCTCAATTTATTTATACTAGCTAGCAGTAGCAGCAGAAAAAGTAGCTATGCACTGTTTGGCCCGGCTGGTGCTAGCTTCTTCACAAGCGAGCAAAAGCCAAGTTTGGCCCTTTCATTGGTCTATGATTCCGGTGCTCTGAGCTTTACGACCAGTCTGCTGATACTACAATCAATCGAGCAGATAATTAATTGTTGTTGCGGTGGTTAACAGTGGAGTAGTGTTAATCAATTCACTAATTAGTACACGAGCTAGCTAACCGGTCGAATGAATGGCAGGTGGAGCAGCGGTACCGTCAGTACCACCAGCAGATGGCGTCGGTTTCGTCGTCGTTCGAGGCGGTGGCGGGGGCCGGGTCGGCGCGGACGTACACGTCCCTGGCGCTGCGCACCATCTCGCGGCAGTTCCGGTGCCTCCGCGACGCCATCGCCTCGCAGGTGCGGGCCGCGTGCCGCGCCCTGGGCGAGGAGGACGCGGACGTGGGCGCCGGCGGCGGGCGCGGCGTGGGTTCGCGGCTCCGGTACATCGACCACCAGCTCCGGCAGCAGCGCGCTCTGCAGCAGCTGGGCATGATGCAGAGCAGCGCGTGGCGGCCCCAGCGTGGGCTCCCCGAGCGCTCCGTCTCCATCCTCCGCGCGTGGCTCTTCGAGCACTTCCTCCACCCGTAAGCTCCTCCTTCCATCTCATTCGCAGTCCGTCTAGCTAATGACGCGTACGTGTACGTACACAATTATGACCCGTACGGTTGATCGATAATTGGGTTAATCATGCATACTTCTCGCTCATTAGAGAATGATATATATATATGATGATGGAGAAAGGACTCCAGGAGTCCAGGTCCAGGGACATACGTAGACATACACAGTACAATGCATCATGATGCGTTTTGCATGAATACATACATGCACGTACGGTGGCGACCACACCTCCGTACCTACTACGTCGGTTGTGTTACGTGCGCGCCCAAAACCGGCGCGTACGTACTCGGTACCCGGCGTGCTACTGCTAGTGTCGCCTTCTCATTGGTTGACCGGATCCACCGTGTCGTCATGCAGATACCCCAAGGATTCGGACAAGATCATGCTCGCCAAGCAGACCGGACTCACCAGGAGCCAGGTAAACAAACAAACGAAATTCTCACCGATCGATCATTTTTCACTTTGATCGACCAATTCCAATGGTTTTTACTGTTACGGTGGGTTGATTCCTGATTTGGTTCTACTAGGTGTCCAACTGGTTCATCAACGCGAGGGTGAGGCTGTGGAAGCCCATGGTGGAGGAGATGTACCTGGAGGAGACCAAGGAGAAGCAGCAGGAGGGCGGCAATAACGGCGACGGGGCCGGGCGGTCCGGTGCCGGCGGCAAAGCGGACGCCAATGACGGCGCGGACGACAACACGCCGAGGTCGATGATGGCCAGAGCGGCGGCGGGAGGCACGGATCAGGGCGGCGGGTCTAAGCTCGATGGCGCCGGTGGTGCCGTCCACTCGTCCCTGCTCGATCTCACCGGGGACCACCGGGTGCAGATCGGGTTCTACGACGACGAGGACGAGCAGGACGGGGGCGACGCGTTTCGTGGGCGCGGGTTCAAGAAACCGAGGGCGGCCGACATCGAGCAACAGCAGCAGCAGCAGCACCAGCCGCCGCCGTCCTTCGACGTGGCCGCGCTGCACCACGCGCAGGCCGCGGCGGCCGCGGCAGCGGCAGCCGCGAGGCAGCAGCACGACGAGGTCAGCCACCGGGAGCTTCTCATGAAGTTCATGGAGAGCGGCGCCGGCGCCAGGGACCACCACCACCAGCAGCAGGACGACGTCGACCCTGGCAACGGAGGGTACTCGCTGTTCGCGCCGGGGCCGTACGGCCAGTTCGGCTCGGACCAGGCGCCGTTCGCGTACGCCGGGCAGCACGGCGGCATCTCGCTCACGCTCGGCCTCCCCCACGGTGCCGGCGACCAGACCGCGTCGTTCCTCATGGGCGGCGGCAGCAGCAACGGCGCCGACAGCACCGGCGCCACCGCCGGCTACGACATGAACATGCAGACCACCAAGTCCTTCGCAGCCCAGCTCATGAGAGACTTCGTGGCCTAGTATCATGCATGATACTAGTATTATACATAGCGCAACCAATTAATCAAATCCCAAAAAAAATCAGTTAAACTAGGGCTTGTATAGGAATAAAGGTAACAGCCTAGACATGCTGCTTAGGCTGCCATTGGGGGTGTAATTATGTAAACATGGGACATTGTATATAGGTATAGGTTAGTTAAGCTAGGCTTAAACCCAAACATTTCGATTACAAGATTTTATAGGGCATAGTGGGGATTGGGGGGTATACAACACGTGAAGGGGTATATATAACGGAACATTGGAAATTGGGATCTTGGAAGTGTATGCGGTATATAGTTGGTTAATTGGAGATTTCAGTATTGGTTTTTTGGATATTGTAATGTAATAATGTACTTACTGTAGTAGTAATAGTACTTTTCACTCCTTGGTTCCATGGGAAAATGAGATGACATATCTTCTCCAAATAGATTATTTGACTTGAGACAAAGTGATTTTGACTCTACATTACTCCGACCAAGTAAAAGGGATGAATTCTCTTTTTTTTTTACCTTTAGCAACTCATAGTTGTTACATGTTCATGTGTTTTTCTACCTATTTCATTCATGCAATTCATGGTTATGTAATTCTACAGGAAAATGTTCATTTCTCGCAGGAAAAGAAAACACTGCTCAAACAGGTACCAGATAATACCAGTGGTTACCATCTTGGTCGCTGCACAGCAGATCAATCTCAAGATGTTGATGGGCAACAAACAACAGATGTAACAGAAACCTGATGAAAGTAATGGTGCATAGTCTGTTGCTGTTCAATGTTCACAAGGCAAAATGTAGCTTCTCATAGGTCACTTTGAGGAATCACTAAATTACATGCTAACAGTTCAGCTTCTAATTTGAAAAGACTTAGAAAGGGCTTTTACATTATCAACGCTACCAAAATCAACTCAAGAATTTCCATCCGGTAAAAAAACCCACTAATTTACGGCAAAACAAAAGTACCGAACAAAAACTACGATTGTACAAGCAATAAGCACTGCCTAATGATCATCCGCTGAATGAACGCTCCTCTTCTTTGATGCATCTCGTGTTTAAGGCTTTCGCAACTCGAGGGCAATAACCATGCACATTTTGCGCAGCAAGGTATCACCAGAAAAGCAAGTGGCGCCCTGGCAAATTGGCAATGCTGGTCATGGCAAAAGTGCACAGATGCAGAATTCCAAGTGTTTTGACTCCAGTCTGTGCTGCCTGCTGCTCTTAGCACTTGAAACTTGATTGATTTGATGGTTCTCTCTGCTTCTCACTGGATCTGACCTGTTGCCGGGATGACCGGTTGGTGAACTAAGCCGAGAGGCATCTTCACGTTGTTGGAGTTCTTTGCTGCTCCGCTGCCATCGCAGTTGGGTTCCAATAAGCGTACAAGAGAGAGAAAGATTTCCATTCTGGTTACGTCCCTGTTTGCCTGTATGAACAATTGAACATTATCAAGTCAGTGTTCATCGTTGACTATAATCAGCAGCAGCATTCCATAGCTACAATGATGTGATGGCCTTTCTTTATATTTAGCTGTATTACCTCAACAGTAAAGCGTGCCCAGATTTTACTTTTGCGTGCTTCCATTACACCTCTCAGGATGGTCAATCCAAGTCCTTTGATAAAATCAGCTATCTCTAAGAAGATGCCTCTATCCTCGCAAATCATCTGCAGAAAAAACATGTCAATACATCTGAACCACAATTGCATGCGATTGTTGGTAAACATGAGATTAAAAAAAGTGTCAGCAGTGTCAAGAACCATTACCTCCACAAGCATCTGACGAGGTCTGTCAAGATCCTCAACGACGATTGGGCATGTCATAGACTGAGAGCCAACATCAAAGGCCCAGGTTGCACCACCTTCAAAGTAGTCTTTCCATACGGGTCCGTTCTCACTGCCAAGTATCTGTTTGAATACTCGACAGCATAAGGACATCTTTCGAGCTAATGAGTGTTACAAATTGTGCAGCCCAACCACATCAAACTAACCATAAACTAGCTTTCTAATTACATAACCGGACAATAAACTAATAATAGGCATCTGCATACCTTAGATTCAGTAGAATCCTTGAGCTTGTCTGCATGCTTTGTCACGCTTTGCAAGAAGAGCATGTGCTTAACTGTCTTCTCCAACAAAGCATCAATGCTACACTGCTGACACAAATGAGATAACAATTGATATCACAACACTGCAGCTGCTCTGGAGTTCACATGTGCAACTCAAAGTACAAGTTGGTCATAATAGATATTCAGAATCAGCGAGAATACAAGAGGATACCTTAGCCCCATTAGGCACCATTTCTCGGAGCTCCTTTATACGATCCTGTATCAGCTGCCGATCTTTTGGCCGTGATTTAGAACTCTCTCCAGGTCGAGATCTCTTTCGATTTGACTTGCTCGGTGCATCGAGACCTTTGCTGTTAGAAGCTGATACACTCTCACATCTCATGTTCTGACCATTCTCAATCAAAAGACGTAACTGAGATTTCTGTGCTCCGTTATTCTGGGAAAGGCAACCATCCTCAGTCTTATCAAAGTAATATGGTTGTTTAACAATCTGTGTGGACTCATTCTTGATTGCCATTGGAGGAATGCCAGAGGAGTCACATTGCTTTAACTCTTCCAAACCAAGATGAGAAGTGCTTGGAATGTCAGTCAATGTAGTCTTGCAAGAAGCATTATCATCAGAACTCTGCTTACCGCCTGGGTTAACATTTGAGATGACGGCATCCAATAACTGATCAGTATCAGTTAGTGAGAAGATCCCAGAATAGGGAATGTCATTGTCTAGTGAACTGAAGAGTGGAGAAGAATCAAGACACCTCGAGGGTTCAGGTGCATCTCTATCTGAACTCTGAGATTTTGCATCACACCAGGAGACCAAATTAGCATCCACATTGTGGCACAACTGATGAAATTCAGGACCAAGTATATCAAACAAGTCATTATCCCACGTTGGCTGCAAAAGCAATGAGTGAGCTGTCTCACTAGGCATACCTGGCAGCGTGCAACTGTCCACATTCTTCATACCTTGTGTGCTCACAGCAAGATGTGGATCATTTACTCCACTGGCATTTTGACGTTGGTGCATATGACCTGACCTACTCAATAGATTCTCTTGGGAACTGCCATTCAAGACATTACAAGCCTGAACCGCAACTTCAGAAGATACAGGTGGATGAGCTTCAAATGAACTTCTTTCTTGGCTCAGCATTTTCATGGTGAATTCAGAAGATTGGGCAACATTACAAGAAACTGGAGGCTGTTTCTGCAGTAACATTCCTGAAGTGGAATGGCTTCCTTGTTCTGATACTTGACTTGATGCACTGGTACAGAAGTTAGCGCTGATGACTCTGGCACCTCCAGGGAGGAAATCGTAACTTCCATGACCAGTAGTCCCATGTGATAAGTCAACTCTTCCATGTGACAGATTTATGTCGGTATTTTCATGTATAAAAGGGTTTCGGTAAGCAAGCGACTTTAGCAGGGCATTTCTCGCCAAATCTGTACCGCTACCAAATTCTAACTGCCCAATGTTATTAATTGATACTTGCTGTTGTTTCACTGATGCCAAGCTCGAAGAGATCAAACCAGAGCTTACTGCAGCACTCTGTGTATTAGTATTACTTCCAAGTCGGCTGTCACAATAAGACACTTGTTGTACAAACATACCTCTGGGTTTAGCACAGACAGCATGCTCTCTAAGAGTTCGTCCATTCTGTTGTGCACCCTCAAACCAAGATGCATTTACTAAATTTCTACTTGACGCAATTGCGATATCAGCATGTCTGTATTGTTCACGTGTAGCTGGGAATTGACTGAAAATCTTTGAGGAACTGTCTGCGGTGTGGATGTTCGAGGTACCATGTAGAGAGCGCAACTGACCTGAAGTACTTTTAGCTGAAGCAGATACAGCCATACTTGATCGCTGGTTCAGCTGAGAGCACAATTTCTTTGCATGCATCACAAAACTTGTGTTCTCCGTAACCTGCCAGAATCCAAACATAATAGGTTATTAACTCAAAGAGATGGATAATAGAAGTTCTAGCGAAGCCAGAGTGAAAAATTGATAATCATTAAACCTGAAATCAAACCATTTGATGCTGTGGTTTCAAAATGTTTTGCTTCTATTTTCTAAAGCAATCTCTACACGATAGAAGACATGTACTATATTGGGAAATAACTGATTTACATGCCAATATTTATTGATATTCCTTTGCAACACGGAACAGTCTGTGTATACCACTGCAGAAAGTTATGTTCTTGCCACGCTCTAGCAGCATACATCAAAAGCTTCCATGAGTTTGTATTTGCACGTTCTAAACTAACAGTAGCACAAAGAACAGGTTTTCACATTTCCTATCCAGAATTTTGAACTTCCCTGATGGAATGCAATCATTATTTCTCCATGCATCATTGTTCTTTAAAACTCCCATACCATCCAGCGCGGGAGTACAACTTTTTGCATTATTTGATGGTTATGTTCTTTCAAAAGGAATCTCGATATGATATATTGGACCACAGTCAACAACTTGACAGACTAATGTTACCTCACATCGAATACAATAGTGAAACAGTTGCAAACTTCAAATAATGGAGAGTTTACCCTATTACATATGGGAAACGAGATCTCTCTACACTTCTAGCATGCATTTAAAGTATGGATGTCATACCACACCAGTAGAGCCTAACTGTAGCACGCCGCGTGGTAGCACAGGAATGATCGCAATAGTCTGCAGATCAAATGAACTTTATTGAGTTCCAAATTGCACAGCGCTGTAGATAATTTACCAATCAGAATGTTCAACTCTACTCACCTTAACGCCAGCTCTGAACTGACAATGCATCTCAGAAGCAACCTATCATGGTGAGACTAGTGTAAGATCTCCAAAATAATACAATCAAAATACAGAAATACTACAAGTATAGCAAAGTACTAGCATAATGGTGCAGTCAAGACAAACCAAACTATACCCACATGTATTCATTTTGCATATAACAGACCCAAGTAAATATTCGTTCACAGCAACCATATCTATCCACTTATTTTGCAGCCCACTGAGTGACAAAAGTTCTAGCAGAAGGTCCCCCACACCAGACTTATTACATGGATATAAATTCCCTGACTTGGTGCTTTAAATGATGTCCCAGCAAGAAAAACCGAAATCGGTTAGCACTTGTACCATTCATCAAGAAAAGCAGGTACTACCTCGGATGAGAGCCCGTGATCGTCTGCGGTACTACGGACGATCCATTGATGATTGCCAGTGAAGGCAGCACGGCCCACGGTCCTGAAAAGTCACAAGCCATTAACCGAAAGAGCAACTAACCAGGAGGAGCAATGCATTTGTCTCATTTGCATCAGCCAATGAAATTGCATCTGACCAAACGATGAAAAAAACAGCAAGGGAGGGAGAATAAAAATGCGGTGCCTGCTTGCTTACCCTTCTCCCACGATGTGGACCTGCGAGGCCATGGACTTCCTAACGAGCGAGCAAATGGTGTCGACGGCAGCATCACACCCGAGCTCGGTGGCCTCAGATCCGGCGAGGCATGGCGTGTGGCCGCAGTAGCCATCCTCCCAGACCAAATGCCTGAACATATGTATCCAAGGTGAAAAAATGCAGGTTAGAAAATACAGTTATAACAGGGACCAGATTCCGGAGTACTGACGCTACACAGAATGCGAGCGTAAATTGCAAGAGAAATACACATCTCAAACTAAACGGAAGCTCAGACACAACATTGTTAACAAAATGGGGAAGCACAGAGCTACCTGAATTTTTGACACTCTGAAACTAGCCTAAGAAATCCCGAGGCATTCCAATCCAAACTTACAGAAGAGGCAGCAGAAAAGGCTGTTGGAGATGGAAGCAGGTGAGCTGGAGGAAGAAGCAGGGGAGGAGCTTACACGGGGTCGGCGGCGCCGATGGCCTTCCAGAAGACGGCGTAGGACCAGCCGATCTCCTCGCAGAGCCGCCGCAGCGCCTCCCCGACCGCCATCCGCGCCACGAGTCTGTCAGACGACCCCTTCGACAGGGCGCACTCCCAGCCCGCCCAGCAGCAAAAACCCTAGCTCGCTAGCTCCAGACAGAAAGCGCCGCCGCCGCCGCCGGCGCGAGAACGAGAGAGAAGCGCCTGCCAGGAGAGTGAGTGAGCAAGCGAGTGCGCGCGTGAGCGTGAGGCGAGGTCGCTCGATATCTAGGCGCCGCGGCAGCTAGCCCGGCCGGCCTGCTTCGCGCGGAGAGCGCCGCCCCTCCTCACCGCCGCGGGAACGCCGCCTCCCCTCCTCCTCCTCGCCGCCAGCGCACGCGCAGCCATCGCGCCGTGACGTGGTGTGTGCGTGGGGGAGGACCCCAGCTGTCAGGGTCCGCGAGTGGGAGGCCGCCCCTCCTCGGCCTCTCTCGAGTAGACGACGAGATCGCGTTTGTCGCTAGCTGCTGCTCTCCCCTTCCTTCTCCCTCTCCTCTCTGTATGTCTGTCTGTGTGCAGTTCGGCTTCCCACTTCTCTCACCACTGTCCGTGCGACGCGAGAGAGCCGAGAAGAGAAGAGAGCTTTGCGTTTGTCTTGTGCTTTGCCTTTGTTTACCACCATCTTTTCCATCTTTTTACACCTTCACAGCTCCCGAGACGGCCATCATTCCCCTGCACAGAAGAGGGTAAACTAGGAATTTTATCCAAACAGCATCTACTACCATCGTTTTACAGCCAAGAGAATCACCCCATAATCTGTGATAAAATTAAACGAGGAAAAACAGAGGGCCCAAATAGAGGTGGTCTATGAATTTGCTTGAGACCGAATTTGTCGCTGAACTCAGCAAGCTGTGATAAATTTGCCATTTGATTTCTGATTATGAGTGTTTGGTCACAAACCGGCTTTGGCACAAAACATGTCTCACCTCGGTAAACACATGTATATAGAAAAAAATGTTTGAACTCGCTTCTTTTTATAAGAGCGAGTTGATGCCTCAATCAACGATTTATGTTTGATACTCGAAAGAGAATGCTATCGAGCATAATGCAGATTTGACTATGAGTCGACGAGCTCAATCTCAAGTACTCGTAACTTACTAAAACGTCTTATATTTTGCAACAACGGGAGTAAGTATCTTTCAAATCTAAGGTTTAGTGAGTAAGGCTATTCTTCTACACTTTTGACAACCCGAAACAAAGCTAGATCTATGACTAGGGAATAGTCATACCACTATCAATGTTCTGGATGCGTAGTATTGTTGTGGTGTACAAGAAGACTTTGATGTTGAAGCTTGATGCATATGCGCCAGGACGAGATGTCTCTTTCGTAGCAGCCGGCCTCTCTAAAAATTTATCCAAATCAAGTAACATCAAGCTAGAGAACAATTGCCTGAGAAGGTCACCAACGACTTGAAATCCACTTTGCACCATCCATTTGTAATAGAGCGACGGGTTGCACCCGAGTTCATTTTTGTTACCACGATGCACCTTTTTAATGCAATGTGGTAAGAAAATGAAAAGGCTAATGCAATCTAATCACACATTTACAAATACATGGGGTAAAGTGGAATTTCAAGCTTATTCTATCTTGATTAAATATATCAATGACCATGTGCTCGTTACACAGTGGCTGTTGTCACTTCCTATTTGTCCCACGTTAATTGGAGGCATATACATCATCATGCTAGTTAATTACTACGTTAACCTTATCTTGCATTGGAACTGATGTTAGTCCATTCTTAAATTCCTAGACTATATTGTCAATTTCTCCATGTTACACCTTTTTTGCAGCGCTTTTTACAACCACCAAAAGTTCTTACACAGACAAGACAATCAAGATAACATAGAATAAGATGTAGCAATTGGAATGTCTCAAAAACACAAAACAATATTCGGTTACTTTGTGGTACAATCAAATATATCCCTTTGCATTTTGAAGCATTTGTAATGATGCCAATATGGACCTTCAAAAAGGAGGGCATGGAGTCCCACAAATAATGTGGTCGTGTATGCTTTTGAGGAGGTGGTAGGGTAGTTTGAGAATTTAAAAATCATATAATAGTTAAAGAAGAGGGAAAAGCAAAGGCTAAGCCATTCACATGGCAGAGGCTGTCTTTTGCTTAGGGGAAATCTTCTCAATTATATATTGTTGTCGTGGTGAAAAATAATTCTTTGATTTTTTTCTATAATCCAAATAACCTTGTTGACTCCCGTTATTTTTTTATCTTCTCATGCTGATGGTAATTAGTTGGGTGTGTGTCAGTGTTTATGTAAGCCTAATTACAATCACTGATGTGCGCGTTCTGCGTGTTCTGGACACAATGTGTGCTGGCCTGCCTGTCAGCCATTATTTGTACTATTAAAAATACTGTGTAGCTACACTCTCTTTCTAGCTTTTTCCTAGACGAGATCTTTGTCGTTTGATCTTGTTTTTCTTTTCGAAAAAGGTTTTGGCCTTAGTTATTGAAGAATCTTGTAGTACTGTTCTTGCATGTGACAGCCGAGCCATTTGCAAGAACATAATGTGTTCATACTGAGTTGCGAAAGCAGCTGAAATTAAGTATGTGAGAACATCTTGTTCAATCATAATCGGAAGACGGGCATCCATTTTAGTACTTTCTCCGGCCTATATTAATTGACTTGGATTTATCAAAATTTAGATGAACATATATACTAAATAGTGTTTAGATTTATACAAATTTAGTCAAATCTAAGTCAATTAATATGGGCCGAAGGGAGTACTAGTATAATGTTAGAGCTTAAGATAGAGAACCTTTTGTCCTTTTAGCTCTTGACCGGTCCAAACTCTCGAGCTAACACGTGTGAAAGATTGAGGTTACTCGATCCAGCTTCGGTTCAAGTCTTTGGTTTGCTTTTCCGCCCAGTCATAAACCTAAAGGCTTGATTAAGAAAAGAAAAATGAATAAAGTAAACAACCATGCCTACTTTTTTCATATAGCTTTCCAGCAAACAACTAAACTCCGAATTTCAACTAAGTATATTTGCTTGGAAGTCACAAAACGAAAGGGTTGCATCCATTGTTGAACATGAGACATTTATTTGTCTATAATAGTAAGAGATTACCTGATCCAACCCAAGATGGGGGGAGTATTAGTGGAGTCTGAAAGAAGTCCAAATAACCCCCATAAGTTTGGGGTTTCGTCAATAAACCCCCATAAGTTTTGATTGAGACACTTAACCCCCCTAAGTATGAAATACCGGCCAATGGACTCCCTTGCCGTCAAAGGCTATTTTGATAGCGGTTTTGGCCGTATGGACAAGTGGTTTTAGACAGTGAAGAGATTAACAGTTAATTTTGCCCGTTACGAGTCTTCTTGCTTGTTGTTCCAGAGGTGCGTCTCATACCTCCCCGTACACCTATTCCTGCTTTTGTTTGCCACGGAGCTTTAGTGGAAGGAGGAAGAAGATGGTGGCTTGCATTACATGGGTATGGGTAATGCTGGGATGTGCATTGCCGAACGTGTCGATGCACTTGTGGTGGGCAATTGGCTGCTTGATCTCCTAGGCGCCGCGCTACTTGCTAGCCACCGTTGTTCGCCCACGTACTCGCCGCCGTAGGCATTGCCGACTGCAGGGGCTTGCTTCATGGTGACCCAACTCGATTGCGACCGGAGCACATGGACAGTTGCGGATGCATATGCTCACCATGGTTGGCCGATGGTTCTGGCACCGTCCTCGTCGTTGCTCGTCTCGACGTTGTAGCTGCCTCCGTTCCACGCCAAGGATCCGGCTGCTTCCATTACGCCCTAATCATCCAGAATCACGTGGGCATCGTAGTAGACGTCATGGCCGCTGACGCTAGGCATCATGGCGTACATCAAGCCGTCGCCGGTGCGTATATGTGGTCTAGAGCGTGGTTGTGGCTGCCGTAGTAGTAGCAAGAACTAGCACTTTGTACATATTACCGTGGTGTTCCTGCTCGCTTATCCAGAACGCGTCTAACATGTAGAGGATCTGTCGTACTTGGGAGGTAGGGCAGAGATCCCGGTGTAGTACCTGACGCTTGTGGCGGTGACGAGTTGTTAGCGTCGTTGAAGTAGAAAGACGAAGGGAGGGCCTCCTAGATAAAACCACTTGTCGACTTGAACAAAATCGCTATCAAAACAACCATCGGTGGCTGGAGGGGGTTAATTGTCTGGTATTTTATACTTAGGGGGTTAAGTGCCTCAATTTAAACTTAGGGGGTTTAGCGAACGAAATGCCAAACTTAGGGGTTATCTAGACTTCTATCGTGGAGACTTGCATAGTGATATTCCTCCTCTTCTCTCTAGTGAGAACGTACTTCTAGATGTTCAACCTCACTATAGGAAACACGACAGTTGCTTGGGTGGAGTATTAGTGGAGACTTGCATAGTGATATACCTCTTCTTCTCTCTAGTGAGAAAGTACTTCTAGATGTTCAACCTCACTATAGGAAACGCGACAGTTGCCGAGCGCCAGATCCCATTCTCATAGGAACGAATAAATATGACAAAATAATATCGGCTGCTAGAAGAAAATTAAGATCAATGACATCGGAGGTGGTGTTTTGTCTCACGGGTGCAAATGTGAAAAATACATTAAAAATTAAATGTCATAATATTCTGAAAGAAAATTCCGCGAGTATATCCAGTCATTTTATATTCAGACACATTTTTTTAGGAAAAAGATGAACATTTTATGCGACTTGTATAAAAAGACAAAAAATGTTCAAGAATAATAATATTGGAGCATCTGAATTTGTATTTTTACATAGGACAAAAAAAGTTCAATTCCCCCAGAAAACTTGTGTACAAATATAGAATATCCGAATGTACATGCATCTATTTTTTTCTAAATTTTTTGACATTTCAAAATATGTTTTTAATCAATTGGTTTGTTTGCACCCACGAGCGGAATTGCATTTTCTAATGGCGTCTCCATTCGTATCATAAGATTGTTATATTATATAGATATATCTACATATTCACCATCTAGTGAAATCGCCATGGCATTTTTTTACTCATATTTGTCCTAATTTATTTGATGTATATTGCTCTACGCATGAATCATACATAGATATGCAACCTTTTGCCAAAAATAATAAGGGTACATTTGTACACCCATGTAAGGCCCTTCGCTTCAAAGGATTTTATAGGATCATGACCCATGTGAACTTTTCCTATAGAGTTCATTTGATTGAAAAGAATGACTCCTACAAAAAATCTTTGGATTGTTCTTCTACACTACAATCTTTACGGGTTTCTGCAAGAGGTCGGACCTCTTGGAAAATTTCCTACTTGTCCTTGACAACCATGGCATGCATCATCTAGATGAAAATTGCTGCATTTTTCCTACGGTGAGACCGGATTAGACAACTTATGTTGCATGTTTCCATTCTCATAGGGTTTTATCATTTTTATATTTTTTATAAACTATCTGTTTTCTCTTTTTATGTGGTTTGTGCGGATGTGTGCATACTAGTTATCAGAGGCCGGATGTAAACGTTATTTAAAGTAATAAAAGCACCCATTTTTAGAATAATTTTTTTCATAGGATTCGGCGTGCCACTACATTCTCTTCCTACGTTTTTTTCCTATTCTTGTGAATCAAAGAGGCCCCTGCCCGTACTCCCTGCCCATGAGGACGAGAGTGACACGAATAGCACAAAAACGGCACACGGATGATGACACGAGCAGCCATCGGGGTGCCCTGGGCGAGAGGTAACGCAACACCACCAACAACAACCCACTAGTGCTACTACGGGAACGGGACATGATCCGCATGAGAATCTTGACCCTGGTCTCTCGCAAATAATGCATATACCCTAGCTAGGATAGCTAGGCAGAGAGTGAGAGAGATAGAGAGATCAGAAGCGTTTCCTTTTTATACCCCCTTTTCCTTTTCGATTTGAAGGCTGCTTTGCTGTTTTGCCCTTGCCCCGGCCCGCCGCCCCCACCAGAATCTGATAGGCGATATCGCCTTCCGCTCTCTCCTTTTCCTTAACACGATTTGGATTATGTGCATATATCGTGGCTGCGATCCGGTGTGGTTAACTGGGGGAGGTGTGTGTGTGGCGTGTGACGCCCTTGAGAACGTGTCGTCACGCCGAGAGCATCTCCGCTCGCACTGCAGGAGGGTCTTTTTATTTTCATATGGACCGTGAAATTTCGTCCGGCCGTGTTTCAATGCGTAGAATTTTTGTCGGATTAGACCTAAATTACATTTGGGGTTTCCAGGCCGAATCCAGGGCGCCAAGAACCGTCTAAAAAATTCGGATGAAGAGGAATAGACAAAAGAAAACCTTGCGTTGGTGGCTCCTCTCGTCAACATGTGAAAACCGAGTCATACTCATCCACCGCCTTGCCTCCCGCGACTGATCGTCGGGCAACGGCCGCTTATCCTGTCGGCAAAGTTTCGTTGTAATGGCGCGCCACCGTCGGCCCACTTTCCTATCGTTTATATTTTTCCAGCCACGCCGCTACACCCCTCCCGCCTTTTTCTCTTTCGGCTATAAATGTCGGCGCTCTCGCCGTCTCCAGAGCACACAACCTCATCACCTCCATTCCCCAACCAACAAGCTTCCCCGGCGACGAGAAGAAGAGTTCGGAGGTAGAGATGGCTATCCTGATGAACTAGCGGCGGCGAACGGCTTCGCCGGCGCTCTTTTCATCCATGGGAGGCACGGCCGCTCCACGATGTCGGCTACCCGGTGCCGCCGGACTTTTGGTGCCCGCCGACCTGGAAGCTCAGCGCGGGTGGCGTGCCCGTGTCGCCGATGCCGGAGTGGCACGAGCTGGTCGAGGAGATCCCGGCGGCCATCGCCGCCATGGAGGATCCGGAGTTCGCCGAGGACCCGGGCAACCTTGCCCACTAGGAACAGTATTTCGTCGACCGCCGGAACCAGCAGCTGGCTGCCTACTAGGAAGGAGGCACGTTGGCGGCGCGACACAAAGCCGCTAGACGGCGTCGGTAGTGGAGCGCACCCGGCCGCACGCTCGCTGCGTCCTCGAGCACATCAACGCCGAGGATAGCCCACGGTTGGGCTATCCTCCGCGCTCGTCGTCATCGGCCGCGCGGCACCGTGCGACGGCCATCTGGTTGCCGAGAAGGATGGGCGGCGCGTCCTATTCGTCCTCGGCATCGGCCTCGCGCTCATCCGGCTCGACGCGAGCACACTCACCGCGAGCCACGGTGCCACTCAGTCCGGTGAAGCGAGAGGTGGAGTCGTCGGTGCGCTCACAGCCACGGACGCGTTCGCACGACGTCGTCATCAACGAACGTCGTGCGTTGTCGCCGCCGAGTGGCCACCTTCGGCTGGCAAGGCTGAAGTAATGCACGCCGAAGACCAAGATGACAGACTGGGCAGTTTCGGTCGACGAGGACACGTTCTTCTTGAAGATGGCGTTGGAGCGGTCTTGGAACGACGTGCCACCGATGCAGGCCCCCAAATCGTGCGCCTGGTCCAGGACGGACTAGGAGCGGCGGGAGGAGACCGAACGCATCTAGCGTCTGCTTGAGCAGGCCGAGCGCCAGGCCAGGCACGGTGCTCACCGGCAGCACGCCTATCAGGGCGCGCCGCTCGTCGTCCTCGACGAGGCTACCCCCTCATTACAGCTGTGGGGCTGCGGCGACGCCGGCCACGGCAGCTCCCAGCCACCGAGCGATGATGATGACGAGACCCAGGATGCCAACTACACCTCCTTCTAGCGCCACTTCGGCAGTGATTGGCGCGCCCCCGTAGGCATCGGCGTCGGCTAGTTTACTTTATTGTTTTCGATCTTTTCTTTTTTAAGTTTTTCTTCGCCTACTATAGCAAAATTCGGGTATATGGCCAAATTTAATATAATATGTACAAAGTTGTTTATATTTTAATGCAATCATCTAAATATGTCTAAATTTTATTTATCAGACGCTAAATAGCGCCGGATATAGTCTGCGAACGCCGAATGCCGAATGCCGAATGAATGGAGGTGCTCCGAGGTAACCCGCAGGCTAGCTCCACCATTGAGCTGTGCATCATGCATTTTGAGTAGGAGCGGGGGGTGAACGTGTGGGCCGTCGAAGGTCTAGTGTAACCACGCATTGACGTGTATGAGTAGCAGAAAATTTCATGTTTTGCCTACAGGGCTGCACGTGGTGCTCGCAAGATGTGTCGCCCTCCCACGCCGTTTCTGTCACCGTTCTGTTCCGTTCCGTTCCGTTCCGATCGATACTGCCGTATCCCCTCTGAATGATTGGTACCCTACCCCGTCCTCGTCGATTAAAGCCGTAATCATGCTGGGCGAGAAAGGCGGTGACACACGATGAGGCGTGGTTGGTAGCCAGCCAGTCGCGGCTACGTAGGCACACGTACCCCGTCCCACCGCAACGATGCAACACCGTACAGTTTTATTCCCTCTATCCATCTGGCCAGTGCGGCGCTAGGTGACACGCACCGGCCTGAACCCTCCCAACAGGGAAGGTTCAGACAGAAGCGTCGAGCGGAAGCAAAGGCAGAGGCAGTCGCGGTGATCTGGGGGTAAATACTCCTCTACTTTCTACTACAGCACATTGGTGGTAGAAAGGCGACGTCCCATATAACCGTAAATTTTTTTGCCAAGAGAAGATAACCACGACGTCACATCCCATGCCGTCCCATCCCGTCGAGGACGGAGCCACTCATTGTTTGCCACTGGGCTATATATAGGCTCCACAAGTGACAGCGTTAATGATGATCATGTGAGCTGCCGTCCGTCAGACCCTCCACCCCCATCTGATCCCAGTACATGGTACAATCAGAAACGCTAACCGGGCACAGTGCCACGTCGTAGCAGATGCCATGACGATGATGTCGAGAGAGGAGAAGCGGAGGAAACGGAACGACAAATTGCGAGGCCGGTTCGGGGGGGGGGGGGGGGGGGGGGGGGCGATCCCAGAAAATCCGGAATCGTGTCTGCAGATGGGCGAGTGGAGTGGAGTGGAGGGAGGACGAATAGTAATAACTATACGCCGGAGCCCAGAGCAGTGGTACGTTTGGGCCGTTCACTGTCCAAGGGTAGCACTATCACGATCCCACAAACGGGGAAGCGCAACAGTCCCGTCCCCCGGCCTCCAGGCTCCCGGGCAGGGTTTCGCATGAAACAGTTGGTTTTCATGTTTCGGTTCAAATTTGAACATAGTCCAAACCAACGTCTGTTGCCGATGGAAATCCTAATCCTGTCTCTGGATTCGGCTCCACTGTACGTACGCACATTCAGCAGATTTCAGAGCCGGGACGACCCCACCGCTCGTCCAGTCTCATAATGGCTGACACGACCAGTACGAATCCTCCACCACTCCGTGCCGCGCAAACTAGCGCATATGTATATATATATGGTCCTCACGGCCAGACAGACAGAGCAGCAGCAGGTAACAGTTGCGTCACCACTCTAAAACCCGAAATAAACCATTGCGATTTGCAGATACCAGTAGCACGGTACCACCGTACCGGTAGGGGTGGCAGGGGAGAGGAAGGCCCACCCATCAGAGGCCGCAGGCCCAGAGCTGCCAGGATCGATGGGGTACCAACCTACCTGCCTACCTGCCGCCTAGGTGCGGCGCTGGGCCACGCCAGCACATGCTGATAAGAGTAGGCAGGGATGACGTGGCACTTACCAGCGAGCCCCATATCTCAGTGATCACAGTGTATCTACACAGCATTGTACTACCAAGGCAGACATTCCAAGCTCTGCCTGTCATGAAATCATGGTACTAGTAGTACTGCATACCAGTACCACCACCACATAGCAAGATAAGAACAGTGGAGCAGTGGGTGAGTGCAAAACAGTGCCGCCAGTGCGGTACACGCATGCGAGGCAGACTAGTTTTGGTGCAGACACAGGGAAATGGTCATAGGATTCTCATTGCTACTGTACCGCCCATCCAGAGATACCACCAGCGTGCCCCAATGGAAAGAACTCAAAACTCTTTATTATTATCTCTAATGCTACAAGTGGTTTGTAGTTTTGTAGTGGTAATAATAATGAACAAGGCATGCCTTTGGCATCCAGGAGAGGAAGGAAGAAGAAAAGAATTTTAGTGTCACAGATTACAGACCTATCTATGTACTGCCACTACTACTAACAGCGGGCCGTCGTGTCTTACTCTTACCAGCCGTATATAGGGTTCTGTACCTGAGGGGGCAGCAGGCGCAGGTCCGAGCTATGCTGCTTGTTGTAGTTCAGGGTCCCGGGGATCGCCCCCGTCGACAGCCTGAGGAGCTCGTTGCCCGTGAAGCAGTAGTGGGCGAACGCGAGCCCGCCGTCCACGACGTCCGACATGTTGGGCAACGAGGCCGATTTCCTCATCTTCCTGTCGACGCTGTTAGCGCGTCCGGAGGTGCTGGCAGGATCGCTGCTGTTGCTGCTGCTCAGGACCTTGTCCAGCTCCGAGTGCTCCATGAACCTCTGGGTCGCGGCCTCCCACGAGAGGTTGTACCGTTGCTCGGGCGTGAGGGGCTGGGGGTCGCGGGTCATTGCCTCCTTCACCTTGGCGACGAACTCCTCCGATGTTGTGTACGTCAGGCAGTTTGGGAATGTCCTGAAGAAATCGTTGGACGGGTGATCCGCGCACACCACAAACTTGCCCATAGCTAGCGCCTCAGCTGTCGCGGTGCAGAGGACATCGCTTATGCTTGGGTTTACGAAAACTTTGTACCTGGAAAAAGGCATTCAGATCAATGACATTAAAGAATGCAGAAGGCATATGCATTCCAAGATGGATGGTTCCGGTCTTTACCCATGAAGGGAATCATCCGCATGATCCCGGCCTTTATGGAAGTTAAGGTTTAAATCCAACTTCTTGGCAGCTGACTGCACTTCAACTGAGTCTTCACCATTTCCATAGACATCCAGTTTGAAGCCATCCAGATCTGTCTTGTGCTTCGCAAGCAAATCTATCAGTTCTCTGTAGCCTTTAGCCCAGACCATCTTCCCCAGAAAATAAGCTCCTTTGGACATGGATTGCTGGCCAGACTCCCTCTCTGCTGCTATTCTCTCCCCTACCTCCAGAAATTTGGGATTGACACCATGTACATTGCAGATCATGGACCTGGCTAGGTCTTGAGTAGCTCCTGATAGTCTCAAAACCTAAAGCATATTGATAAGATCAGCTCAGAAAGGAAAAACAACCTGCTATTCATATAGAATTTATCTATATGAAGAAGACTTCACTATGTGACTGTGCAAACAAGAACATCGCAATAAAAACAGTAGTAATATTACCATACTTAGTTACCTTATGGCAATAAGCTCTGGCAACAAGGTTGTTAATGTGCTTGACAAAAAAAGCTTGAATAGCACCATTCTTCTCTCTCTTGATGTACTCCAAGTAATTTGTGTGCACAACACCAACAACATGATTAAACTTATCAGTCCAACGCTTTCCATGATGGTACCAGTTCAGATGCTCAGGTTCTTCTAGAATTGCAATGTCGGCTTCCTTTGATGGTATAAACTGCGAAGTGTCCCCAGCAGGAATTATACTTCTCCTTTCTTTCTGAAACTGTAGTTGGGGAAAAATAATGAATAGACAAGTAATACACACAGCATTTGACATATTGGCTGAAAAAACAAACCCTACCTTTCCAGGGTAGAATGATATTTTAAAGTCGGTTTTAAATCCAACTCTTTCCTCCAGCCAGCCCCTTATATAGGTTTCTTGGTCTTCGGGAGAACTAAAAGTCATGTTGTTGGGATAAACAAGCTCTTGATCTGACTTGCAAAGCCAAGGCACCATTAAGGTTACATACTGCTTGGAAGATTTAGCCAAGTATGCAGCTCGAAACAAAGGGTTTACAGCCGTTCCCGTCATCCAGGGAAGACTGGCCGTAGTGACTATGGCAACATGTCTCTTGTCAGCTACATCATACTTTGGCCCATCATCCCAAAATCCACCTTCGTAATTATGTCCTGTACTTTGTAGGACACTAGCTATTCTTAGGTCAAGATCATCACAAATATTATCATTTCTGAATGAAGATGGTTCACTAGTTGACAGCAGATCATATGCAGAGTGGTCCTTGCGCTTGCTGCATAGAGACTCCACCAACTTGTCACACACATCTATTCCACAGAAGAAAGAATAGTTAGTACAACACAAGCTCACACACATCTAGTTCAAAAAATTTGCAGACCTGAGATCTTGTAACTATAATCGTGCCATGTACCTCTTTTTATACCAAGTTGGTCAAACAATGGTCCAGATTGCTTTAGAAAATATGCAAGGAGTTCACTTAAATCCAGTGGTGGAACTTCCTGCATTAAATCGATAATAATTAAGAAACATATAAAGCAGAAACGGATAGCTCATCCCAAGACAGGCATAAATGCAAATGTGTGAATGTTGATATGGTGGTGCTACATTGTTGAGTTAGAAGAAGCTTAATTACGGGACAGGGTACATAGGTCTCGGCTAACCAAGGACCATGAAACTAAACTGTTCCAGCATGTATGATGTACGTATTACTGTCGTCCTTGTCTACATGACAACATCTATCAAAGTACACTTTTAGTAGAATTAAGTAGATGATGCAACTAGAAGAAAAACTAGTGCATCTCATGAGACAAATGCTCAAGCCACTAGTGTGTCTGGTAGGACAAAGATATCCAAGAGGAAGGCCATGACGGACACGCTCAAGAGGGCATACGTTCTATGGCTCTGTTGGCTGCAGGCACACATCCCTATTTAACAAAGTCTCTCTTCTGACTAGGGAGAATGGAAGAGAGAATTTTATTATCAACTTCATTTAGAAGGAAGAAAACCTATGGAAAATAGTTTTCCCGTGTCTTTCAATTCTCCGTCTTGTTATTATTTCGATCTGGCATGGCATCGGCCAACAAACCTACAATCCCCATCCCCCAAAGTTTAATATCGTTACCGTTGCATACGTACTGATTAGATTATGTTCCCTACATCAAAAGTGAAATCGATGTATCTCATGCCAAAAAGCTGAACTTAGTAGATTAAAGGGTAAAAATCCCTATATGCCTTTGCAAAGCTGAAAAAAACCCTACATCAATGACATGCAGCCACCCTGTGTCTCTGACATCTAAGTCTAAGGGCATATAAGGGTTTACATCATTTTGTAAGGTCAGACAAGGAGTTTTTTTCCTAGATTGTACAGCCATATTTGATCCTTATTCTGAAAACAAGAAAACTTCTGCCAATTCCAATATTTAGTTGAGTGTACATCATACATGAGGAATGAACTGAAGGCAGCAATTAACACAACTAATTTTGTTCTTCAGAAAACATTCCTTGCGGTTGCAGGGATTGCAAGGTATTCATACAGAAAAAGTAAATCCATTGACCCTGATATAAACACTAGCATATGCGCAAAAAATGATGCTCAAATGCACAATGCAACATAATATGAAACCAGATGACTAACCTCAGATGCTTCAGGTGCAAAGCTCATTGATTTCTGCAAAAAGGAATCGCAATGGTACATCATTTTAGTGGTCTCATAGTCTCATAAATATTTACTCAATGGCAATCAGCAGAATAATTGCTACAGCAGGCTGCAAAAAGTAAATCCCAGAACAAGCTTAATTAAGATAAATTCAGTGCAAAGTAAACTCAAATCATGAATTCGCAGATAAATGTACAATTTTAACTGCTGATTTTGTAGGAAAATTTTAATGCATCATTCACACTGCACACAACATATGAGTATCCTGCGGTGATTGTGGTGTCCTGGACTTCCAATTTGGTTCCAGATTATCATTTCGACTAAATGCTCCATTATTGACACATAATCTAACATGAAACCCCAAAAGCTGGGTGGGCAACACTGGAGAGCATCTTCATTTACTTCGAGCATGCAAGTTTCTTACAACACTAGCCTTAGATTGTTAAGACAAGTAGCTTGATGGTTTTAAATTGGCCGTGTTGAGATTAACAAAGAACAGGCAAGGCATGGAACTACATAAAATCCATTACCTAGCTGTATTACTATTGTTATACTTAACATATTGCGATTTTTTACACCTCACTTTTTAAACATACAAGTATGAACCATATATCAACTAACTTCAGATAAGGTACTATAGAGGGTGAATTGTCGACAACTAAGCTCAAACTTGTTGGATGACAACGCTGAATGTTTCCTCAACATCAAGGAAAAAGTCGACGTTGGACAGAAATGAACCATAAAATTGTCCCAATTTCCTCAAATATGGAGCTAATATTCACACAATCGAAGTGTCCCCATGATATTTCAGAATTGAAAGCGTCCAAAATACAATTGAGGATAAATAGCTAGCCCAGTTGGAATTGGTGAGCTCTGCTCGTGGATGCAACTAAAACAGCAAGGCTGCAGTTTACTTCTGTAGGATGCTGGCATTGGCGGGAGTCTGGAAGCAGCTTACCAGGCCGAGCTTGACCTTGTGGAGCACGTCGGTGGCCTGGTCCTGGCGCCTCCGGTCGAGGTCCCTGAGGCGCGCCTTGACGGCACGTATGGGCTCCCACTCCCCTGCGTCCTCCTCCTCCCACTTCCATCCGGTCTTGGCCCCCCACCCCCTCCCGACCTCGGCCTCGAACGCCTTCCCTATCGCCGATAGGTCCAGCCGCGTGGAACCGGAGCCGGAGGAGGAGGTGGTGGTGTAGGCCCGGCGGAGGCGCGCGAAGAGGTCGGGCTCCGGGACGGGCGCACTGAGGAACGTCTCGAGCTCCCCTGCCCGCGCGCGGATGAGGCGCAGGTCCTCCCGCAGGCTCCGGGAGAGGAAGGACAGGGCGCCCTCGCCGGCCGCGGCCGGGCGCGTGTCCACGCCGAAGCCAGCCATGGCTCTGCTGGTCTAGGGCTCTGCTCGTGGTGGCTGGGGCGGAGGAGGAGGCGGAGGCGGAGGCGGTGGTGGTGGTGTGACCGTGTGAGGATGTGGAGAGGAGAAAGGAGAGGGGGAGGAGTCGAAGCGAGGAGATTTCGCGGGACCCGGCCCGGCGGCGTGGACCCGGTCTACGTTAGCGGGGATGCCGGATGTGGGAACGGAAGGGAAAAGCGAGGTTGCGCGGCTACGTTTGTGCCATCTGTTGGAAGGGGATCCGACGGCTCCGATCGACACGACAATGGAATCGATGGTGCTGGACGGTTCCAACTTTTTTTTGAAGTCTGATTGCAAAACCTTCGTGCTACTTTGCTCGCAAAGATTTGAAAGCGCTTTAAATCAGGTAAATCCATGTACTATTAGACAAACTGTTTGTTTGTAAATTTTGAAAGCGCGTGCAATTATCAAGGCCTAGTTTTCTTCTACTCCCTCCGACCAATATTAGTTGACTTCAATTTGAATGTAACATGTCTAGATACATCCAAATTGAAGTCAACTAATATGGATCGAAGGGAGTAAGAAACATAGTAAACACAGTTCAACTGTTGCATGTCATTTAGGGTGTGTTTGGTTGGGATTCTGCAAACAGATTCTCTGCGTGGAAGCTGAAATCTAAACCAAAGGGTAACCAGGCGAAAGCAGTTTCTCGTGACGCAAGAGATTTTGGCAGTGCAAAACAAAAATTGATTCGGCCCCAGATTTCTCTGCGTTGCGTTCACCCAAAAACTGAGAAATTATCCACCATGCCACTGTTAAGTGAAAACTGATCGGTTCGTGTCGCTATGTTCTCATCTCCCTCCTCTAGTATATCTCCTTTACCCTCACGACACTCACAGCAAGAAAAGAGGACATGCTAGGTTCCCGTCACCGGCGTATTCCGATGGCCTCCGGTGGCGCGCCGGCCGGGAATCGAGTCCTCCTAGTCCACCGCTCCTATTCCCCTACCATAGCACCCTGACCGTCCACCCAACGCCAAGCTCTAGCCCCAAGGCTACATCCGCCTCCATAGTTCGGTTCGTCGCACCTAGAACTAGAACAACGACCGACACCGGACTGCCGAAGATGCGCACACGCTGTGGTGTGTGTACCTGCCACTGTACGATTGGTAAATCAGCCAAATAGTATGTACGTGGTACGTGATACATAGCACACTGCTCAAGTCCTACACGACTACTCTAAACCCAAAAAGTTAAGTTTTTTCCCGTAACTCTCGGAGCCCTCTCTAAAGGCGATTAGGGTTTGGCGACTTTGGCGGCGCTCGTCGATCTGATCGGCGGGGCGCAAGGGGGAGGTGACGGCTCGCCATGGCTTCGTCCGAGCGCGGCAGGGAGACAGGGAAGAACGCGATGTCGCCGAGGGCGGCGAGAGCGAGGCTGGAGGAACAGCTAGGGAAACTGGACATATCGGAGGAGGAGGCGACGCCTCTGGTCATTGATGATTGGGAGAAGGAGGACGAACAGAAGTGGATGCTGGCAGGCAAGGTGCTGTATCGTAATGTCTTCCACATCCAGACGATCGAGAGCGCCTTGCGTCCAGCCTGGGGTAACCCCAAGGGGTTAAAGTTCCGATCTGTGGGTCAGAACATGTTTGTTGCTGAACTCGCGACCCAGCAAGATCGGGAGCGAGTTTGGGATGGTCCGCCATGGCATGTGAGTAAGAATGCGGTGGTTCTCTCGGTGTTTGAGGATCACATGAAACCTTCTGAGTTGAGATTTGATGGCTGTCTATATGAGTGAGAGTTGTTAATCTTCCGTTCCATCTGAGGGATCAGAAGTGGTGGAAGCCGATTGCACAGCAGATCGATAAGCAGGCAAAAGATATTCACTTCGATCATGCTGGTGGCTACCTTAGGGCTAGAGTCTCTGTTGAGGTTTCGATCCCGTTAAGGAGATGGGTCCTGATTGAATCGGCAAGGAGACAGAGTACTGATCTGTATGATATTCAGTATGAGCATGCACCTCATTTTTGTTTTTCTTGCGGGGCCGATTTGGTCATGGTGATTTGATGTGCCCCACGCCTGGCACAAGAGATGCAAACGGAATTCTTCCTTTCGGGAAGAATTTGCGTGCGCCGGATGAATGGAAAAAGACGGCCTACAGTGAGGGCTCGTCGGGAGGGGCGGGTTCCTTTTCTAAGTCACATAGAGCTGATTCGCGGGACTCAAATAGTGCTACTGAGGCAGGTCCAGAGGCTACATCGCCGCTGAAGAAGAGCAATGCGATCAAGAGCAAAGCTGGGGATCAGAATCAGGTCTATAGGAAGATTGTCCCGCCAGTGCTGCAAATCACTGATGGAACTGCTGGTGTGGAGGGATCGGATGTAGAATCTAAGGAAGTACTACCCTTGGGCGCTGTTGTTACCGGCTTGGAGGATGGGGAGAATAATGAGCGTGATTCAAAGAAGAAGAAAGCGACCCCGTCAAACTCGGATTCGGCAGTGGCTGCGAGTCATCCCTGCCTGGAGAAATGAGTTGCATGAGCTGGAACGGTCGGGGGCTTGGGAACCCGGCGGACGTTCGTGAGCTTCGCAATGTTGTGAAGCAGGAAGTGCCTGGTCTCCTGTTTGTGATGGAGACGAAAATTTCTGCACAGCGTGTGGAAGATTTGAAGCTATTGTTGGGGTTCGCTGATTGCTTTACGGTTGATAGTGTGGGGTTGAGCGGCGGCATTGGACTGTTCTGGTCAGCTGATCTGGATGTTGATGTCAAGAACTTCAGTGCATGCCATATCGATGCGATGGTGACGAGATGTAATTGTGTGGAGATCGAGTGGAGATTCTCAGGTTTTTATGGTGCGCCAAAGGCGGGCGATCGGCACCATAGTTGGCGTGCACTGCGTACCCTTGCTGATATTGACCACCCAGCGTGGTTGTGCGTCGGAGATTTTAATGAGACCGTATTCGCTTCTGAACATTTCTCTCGGGCTACAAGGCTGGAGTGGCAGATGCGTGCCTTTCGGGAGGCAGTTGAGGACTGCTCTCTACATGATTTTGGCTGGTCGGGTGTGGAGTACACCTGGGACAACGGGCAGATGGGTGATGCAAATGTTAAGGCAAGACTGGACCGTGCCTTTGGAGACGACCAGTTCCTGAATAAATTTGCAAGCGCGCGAGTACGGCACATAGTTTCTACGGAATCTGATCACTGCTTCGTTTTGGTCAAATTTCACGAACGTGTGGCCGATGTGAGGAGAAGGGGTGCTAAACAATTCAGGTATGAGGATGTATGGAAGACACGTGCAGATTATGATAAGGTGGTTCTAGACAAATGGCAGAAAGGATCGGGTCAGCGGGGCTTGTGTGGTGTGGTGCAGGCACTAAATAATGTATAGACAAGTCTCAGTGTTTGGGGTGCAAAAGAGTTTGGTTGTCTGGCTCAGAAGGTTCGTAAACTTCGGGACAGACTTAATAAACTTCGAGTACGCTCAGTTGGGCGTGGTCCCAATGATGAGGAGAAGGCAGTGGTCAAATAACCGCGGGAGGCACTTCATCAAGAAGAGATATGGATGCGGCAACGCTCTAGAGTGCAATGGCTGAAAGAGGGTGATCGCAACACGGCTTACTTTCATGCTCAGGCCACCCATAGGAAGCGGATTAATAATATAAGTAACCTGGAGCGTGCCGAAGGTACGAAGTGTAATTCATGGGAAGATAATTGTGTTGAAATTCAGGGCTTCTATCAGGAGCTATACACGTCGCAAGGGTATAGGCCAATGGATGAGCTGCTGAACTTGGTACCTAACAGGCTGCCGAGGTAAAGACGGCTTTATTCCAGATGGCACCGTCCAAGACACCAGGAGTGAATGGTTTCACACCAGGTTTTTTTCAACGGCATTGGTCCTTGTTGGGGGAGGATATTGGTCCTGCTATCTTGGATTTTTTGAATGGTGGAGAGCTTCCCCAAGGAATGAACGACACTTCAATTACTCTCGTTCCAAAGGTAAACCATCCACAACGTGTTACCCAGTATCAGCCTATTTCCCTCTGTCCGGTCTTGTATAATAAGGTGGCGGCGAAATGCATTGCCAACAGAATGAGAAGGTTTTTAGGGGATATTATTGGGGAGGAGCAGAGCGCCTTTGTCCGTCGCCTCATTACAGATAATGTTTTAATTGCACATGAGAGTGTGCATGCGATGAGGAGGAGAAAGAAGGGGAGGAATTGTGTTTGTGCGGTAAAGTTAGACATGATGAAAGCTTATGACCGGGTTGAGTGGCACTATTTACAAGCCATTATGTTGAAATTGGGGTTCAGTTCTAGCTATGTTAGATTGATTCTGAAGTGTGTGGCCTGTCAGGTTTACAGTGAAGATTAACGGTGAATTGTTACCTTTCTTTACACCATCCAGAGGGCTACGTCAGGGGGATCCGATGTCACCGTATCTATTCCTGCTATGTGGAGAAGGTTTTACTTCCTTGCTAAACCATTTCGGCGGGTCATCTGTTGATAGGGCATCAGGGTAAGCATCAGATCACCGTGGATAAACCATTTGCTTTTTGCTGATGATAGTTTAATTTTCTTGAAAGCAAATGGACAGAGCGCGCAGAGAATTAATGAGATTCTTAATATTTATGAAGACTGCTCGGGGCAACGAGTGAACAGGGAGAAGAGCTCTATTTTCTTTAGCCCAAATACTCAGCTCTCTTCCAGGCAGTCGTTGAAAGCCCTTTTGGAAATTGATGTGGAAGCTTTCAGTGAGAGATATCTAGGGCTGTCTACAGCTGTGGGTCGCATCACAAGTGGCACTTTCGATCATATCGGAGAAAGAATTCGTAGTAAGCTGCATGGGGGATCAGAAAGGATGGTGTCATGTGCGGGCAGAGAAGTGTTTCTGAAGGCGGTAATTCAAGCAATTCCGGCTTATAGTATGTCTTGTTTCAAGCTTACAAAGAAGGTTTGCAAGCTGATTGCATCGTATGAAGCCCGTTACTGGTGGAGCAGCTCTCTAGATAGACGGGCGCTGCACTGGTTAGCTTGGGATTCTCTGGTTAAACCCAAGTGCCAAGGAGGTATGGCCTTTAGAGACCTAGAGAATTTCAATTTGGCTCTTCTCGGGAAGCATGGGTGGAGGTTGGTGACTCAACCCGAGTCTCTGTGTTGCAGAGTGCTCAAATCCAAGTACTTTTCGGAGGTTGATTTTGTGCAAGCCACTGTGCCTCAGAGTTCTTCCTCGACTTGGCGGGCTATCGTTGCAGGTCGAGAAGCATTGGCAGGGGGTTTGCTGAAACGTATTGGGGATGGCCTATCAGTGTCCATCTGGAATGATAAGTGGATCCCCGGGACAAGATCGATGATGCCATCTGCGCAAACTGGAGATGACGAACTGAACTTAGTGGCGGATCTTATTGACAAGGAAAATTGGTCATGGAAATCTGACACCGTGAGGAGGAATTTTACTGCACCCGAGGCGGATGCTATATTAAATATCCCATTGGCTTCTGGTGGGGGTGATGAACAGTGGGCATGGAACCTGGAAAAGTCAGGATCATATTCTGTGAAATCAGTGTATCGGGCTCTCATGACGTGTAACGAGCACCTCGCTCTAGCGGAAGGGACGGTTGCGGGTACTTCATCTTCTGAAGCTAAATTATGGTCGAGACTGTGGAAGATGCAGGTGGTCCCAAAAGTTCGGGTGTTTTGGTGGCGTGTTCTTCGTGGTATTCTGCCAGTTGAACAAACGCTACAGCACTGACACATTGCCACGCTTGCTCAATGTAAAGTCTGCCGCGCAGCAAACGAAGATCTAAGGCATGCACTGCTATATTGCTCGCATGCGAAAAAATTCTGGTTGGAGGCGAAGGGGTCGCTCCATATCAGGGTACCGGAGCTACATCCCTCGACGTGGTCGCGGGATATCCGATGTGACCCGATTGTTCCTGATGAAGACAGGGCGAAAATCATCACGGTTATGTGGGCAATTTGGACTTCACGAAATAATATAACGCATGACCAGGAGGGTCTGAGTCCTGCTAATTCTGTGCCGAGGATTAGAGACACGTTGGCCTTGCTGGAGGTGCCGAGACAGCTTGCTAGTATCCTCCCGGGACATGGTTGGAGACCGCCTGATATTGGCTGGGTCAAAATTAATACTGACGCTGGTATAGCATCTGAAGCTAGGAAAGCTGGAGCGGGAGGTGTGGCTAGAGATCCTTCCGACTTTATTGGAGCTTGGAGCAAGCGCTATCCTGGAATCACTGATCCAATGATTGCCGAGGCAATGATGTTGAGGGATGGGGTGATCTTCGCAAAGCTCTGTGGTTTCTCGCGAGTGGTTCTTGAAGCTGATTGCAAGGAGGTCGTTGATCTTGGGACTCGTGACTGAGTTCTCGCGCTGTTATTGCGCCAATTTTACTAGAAATAGAAGGGTTGTCTTCTTCTTTTGATGATTTTGTGATACGACATATTTCTAGATCAACTAACACACTTGCCCACATTTGTGCCAAGCACGCTTGCACTCTGGCGGTCACAAGTTGTTGGATGGAATTTTCTCCAAGCTTCCTCGTTTCCAGTCTTCTGGCTGATCGAGATGGAGCTGTGGTTATTTGAATAAAAGCCCGGAATTTCCTTGCAAAAAAAAGTCCTACACGACTATACCAAATACTCTCCTCGGACCCGCGTCAATGGTATGGCCATTTCTTCTTTTCCTCTCTGATTTTTCTTTCATCTAGTCCTCGCAATTGCTCTTTGCAGTTGGTTTTTGAAATTGGTTTCTACAATATAGCAACTTATTATTGTATACTTGGTCTATGAAACGGACCATATAAAACATGGTTTGAAGTCTGCTTGCATGGTGTTTGTGAAAATACTTGTGTCATGAAGCAAAAAGTCACACATATTGAATTTTGTGACAAGTTTGTTGATGCCGAACATCACATTGTGAACCCTATTTTTCCCTGTTTGCCTTTTACAGTCATATTTGACATCGCTTTCTAATGTATATATAGAATGTCAAGAAATGAAAATTTCTTCTTAAAACGGGTCTTTGTGTATATAACAATGTACAAATTATTGTTGCGCGATCGATAGCATAACCGTAATCATTCACGAACCTATGGGCAATACATATGTTTTCTATGAAATCCACAGCTGAAAATTGTTACAACCAAACAACTTTTAACTTTCCCACAGTTGTAAGCTCACAGCTGATTCCCCACAGCTGATTTTCAGGAATCTACAGCTCAACCAAATACACCCTTAGAGCATCTCTAGCACCGATTCTAAACGCACAATTGTATTTTGCGTTTACCATTTATGAAAAACATGTTTTAATGTTTCGGAAATGGTGCCACATACCAGATCCCGCAAACTCGAATGGTAAAACAGGTAGTTTCATCATTTTCATCCAAAAGATCAAAAATTCTAAACAATCGAAAGATGCAATAGTTTTACATCAAATTGGTTTGATCGCCGCTACCCACACCTTCATATGGCATTGTTCAACCAAATTCACCAAAAAAAAGGGCACATGCTCACATATATGCCACCATGAGGGATCATCAAGCGTCTACGACCTCCATCACCACCTGATGCAGCCCGACCTACGGTCGTTGCCACATCAAGGTCTCTAACTTATGCCAATTCGTCATAGACTCCAAAGGTGAATCCTATCCTCTTTGAGATCTCACTTCCTACCCTATTGAATGGTATACTACTTCATTCTCCATCCTATGACCATGATAGGTTCGCACCGATGAGTACGAAGACGAGGGAGGAAGCCCGAGGACTCGCGCCCGACAAGACGGAGGCTTGGAAAAGGAGACGGAAGAAAGCTCCAGCTGGAATCGGCGTCAGTACCGGCGAACCGGTTCCACCGCCGGAATCTCCGGCGACAGCCCCGGCGAACCGAGCGCCCCGCCGGAATCCCTGGCGCCAGGACCGGTCGACCGGCACCACCGCCAAAACCGCTTACAGAGAGCACTTCCGGCACCCGACCGGAATATCCGGCGACGACCGAAAATCCCGGCACCAGATCCGGCGCCATCGGACTCACCGCCGAAATAGCCTGCCTGCGCGCGGATCTGGGTTTGATGTCCTGGAATATTCCCTTTACTTACCCCTTTGCCTAGTTTATTCCCAAACTACCCCCTTGTTTAGTGGCTGACCTATAAATAGAGCCCGCACCCCTCATGTATCCCTTAGGCATAGATTATAGACTAAAGACAACCTCCATTGTGGAATCTCTAGTTTTGCCTCATCCCCTTTACCAAGGGGACTGACTATCGTCACCAACCTCTATTGGACTTTGCATCACGCATCCATCGTTGAACAAGGCCTTGGAGTTTGTTGTCTCGTCTCCAAGTTGTCAAGACCCTCCCCAAGGTGTTCTTCCGTCTCCGATGTGGATTTGAGGGAGCACGTTGACCGATCTTTCCTTGCGAGGATTCTATCGGACCGGTGGCCGTCGTTCGGGAGCAATCGGCCTTGTATCGTGTGAGTTTTGCGTGTGTTCATCGTGTTCTTCACGAGGTGTGTGTTCGCTTCCGCTACCTTCTCCCTTTCCCCTCGCTTTCCCATCGATTTCAGCATGAGATCCATGAAGATCAGGCCACCCAAGAGGTTAAACCCTTTATCATCTGGTATCAGCAGCTTTTGGTTGCCACGGATTCCTCATCGATTTGGTCTTTTTCCCATAAATTCAAAAATTTCACCAAAAATAGCCCCAATTCGTGTTTTGGATCGATATGTGATTTGAGTGCGTTTTGGTAGGTTTTGAACCGTGGATTACTTACTAAACTTGTTGATCTACCTTTCTCTACGCTCCCATGGCCTAATTCCATCATTTGACCCTCCGGTCTAAAGTTTCCCATCAACTTTTTCCGCAGAAAATCGAGTTTTCACGTCCCTGGACTCGTTCCGGTGCCAGATCCGGCAAACCGGAGTTTCCGCCGGAAATTCCGGTCAAAACCGAACCCACCGCCGGAATTTCCGGCGATATTTCCGGTCCGCCGACCTGGTCGCCAACAGATTCAGCTCCGTACGATTTTGAGCATAACTTTTGCATTCGAACTCGGAGGGTGTTCTTTAGCTCGTTTCGAAGAGGAGAAGGATCTCTACATCAGCATCCACGTTGTTCATGCTATATACTCCATCCAAATTCCATGAGCAAGGAGGAATCCAACAATAAAGAGTGAAGATCGTCGACGAAAGGTATAAACATTCCGCGACTTCTCCCCACTTGCATTCCTTTGTGAACCCCACTATCTTTGCGAGCAACAAACACCTATTGAGACTAGTTCCTATTATGATTGCTTGGGCTATGCACATTTTGATAGGGCAAAGGTGTCCGATCTTTCGATGAGATGTGATAATCGATTTGGTGGAGTTCGGGCTTGACGATCTTTGCGAGCACGAGCGCCAATGCAATCGTAGGCCAATCTCCTGGAGGTTACCGATCCTGCGGGAACACGATCAGCCTGACCAGCGAGGGTCTTAATTCCTACCTGAAATCGAGAACAAGTAAGAACTAATATTGCAATCAAGATATTGCGGATTAAGATGAAAGCTTTATTGAAAAGGTGGGATCCTATATAGGTGCGAAGTACAAGAGGCCTTTGCGACGCTCGAGCCTTGGCGAAGTTGCTATGATGGATAACTTAATGTCTAAACAAAATCCGAGTCTACGGTGACGGCTATGGGGAGTATTTAAGGAGAAAAAGGTGGGGTTTCGGCCAGACATAGAAGTGGTGGCCAAATCCAACCCTAGAAGTCCTTTTCTCCTCAAATATGGACTCTAAAAAGTGGCTAATTAAAATCCTACGAAAATTACATGGGCCTGGCCCAAAATAAAGGTGTCGCAACACCATATTAACCTATGGAAGAATTTGTGAAGTATTAATCTTGAATATTTCGTCCAAGCATTCTTTCTTCATTATGGTGGCCTCAAAGTTCTGAAATCTTCATCCGTGGCCTTCTCTTGAATCATCTCATGCTTGCTGCCATCTCCATGCATGGCCATGCTCCAATGCTTGTCCCTCTCATCCATGTTTGGTCCATCATTCCTAAGAGTAATAAATACATCTGATTTAGGAAGCATCATATTCTCATGTATGTGAAGAATAGTTCCAAGAAACGAAAGTACCTGATAGTTAAGTTGTTTGGCACGAGATCTTGTGATAGGTCCTTATATGTGTGTAGCTGTAGGTACAACGGTTGTATCAATAGATGGGATGTCCACATCATGCTCCCCTTCTTGAATTGAAGTTGTCCCCGACGCAACCTCATCTTTCTCACCAAAGTAAGGCTTCAAATCTGCAATGTTAAACGTAGAACTAACCGTACCAAAGTCTGTAGGCAACTCAAGTTTATATGCATTATCGTTTATTTTCTCTAACACCTTAAAGGGACCAGCAGCACACGTCATTAACTTAGACTTGCGTAAATCAGGAAAACGATCCTTACGCAAATGTAACCAAACAAGATCTCCAACATCAAACACAACATGCTTTCTCCCTTTATCCCCAGCAAGTTTATACTTAGCACTCATGTGTTCTATGTTATATTTAGTAGTCTTATGCAATTTTAATATTATTTCAGCGTGTTGTGTAGCATCCAAATTATTTTGCACCGAAGTAGGTAAAGGCAATAAATCAATAGGTGCACGAGGAACAAAACCATACACGATCTCAAACGGGCACATCTTTGTGGTAGAATGCAGCGCACGATTATAAGAAAATTCTATATGAGGTAAACACTCTTCCCACAATTTTAAGTTCTTCTTTAAAACAGCCCGCAACATAGTAGACAAAGTTCTATTTACTACTTCAGTTTGTCCATCAGTTTGGGGATGGCATGTAGTACTAAACATCAATTTAGTCCCCAACTTAGCCCATAAACATCTCCAAAAGTGGCTAAGAAATTTAGTATCACGGTCAGAAACAATAGTATTTGGCACACCATGTAAACGAACAATTTCACGAAAGAACAAATCAGCAATATGCGTAGCATCATCCGTTTTATGACAAGGAATAAAGTGTGCCATCTTAGAAAACCGATCCCACAACAACAAAAATACTATCCCTCCCCTTCTGTGTACGTGGCAATCCCAAAACAAAGTCCATAGAAATATCCTCCCAAGGAACACTAGGAACAGGAAGAGGCATATATAAACCATGTGGATTAAGGCGAGACTTAGATTTTTGACAAGTAGTGCAGCGTGCCACAAATCTCTCAACATCTCGACGCATACGTGGCCAAAAGAAATGTGCAGCAAGAACATCCTCCATTTTCTTGACACCAAAGTGTCCCATCAATCCTCCTCCATGCGCCTCCTGTAACAACAAAAGACGAACAGAACTATCTGAAATGCATAGTTTGTTAGCACGGAACACAAATCCATCATTAAAGACGAACTTGTTCCATGTTCTACCATCTCTACAATTCTACAACACATCTTTAAATTCAGCATCATGCACATATTGTTCCTTAATAGTTTCTAATCCAAATATTTTGAAGTCAAGTTGAGATAACAAAGTATAACGGCGCGACAAAGCATCAGCAATAATATTATCTTTATCCTTTTTTGTGTTTGATAACATAAGGAAAAGACTCAATAAATTCAACCCACTTTGCATGACGATGATTCAACTTAGCTTGACTACGAATATGCTTCAAAGATTCATGATCAGAATGTATAACAAATTCTTTAGGCCATAGATAATGTTGCCAAGTTTCTAATGTCCGAACCAACGCATATAATTCTTTATCATAAGTAGAATAGTTCAGACTAGCCCCACTCAATTTTTCACTAAAATATGCAACAGGTTTTCCCTCTTGTAATAACACACCTCCCAAACCAATTCCACTAGCATCACATTCAAGCTCAAAAGTCTTAGTAAAATCAGGAAGTTGGAGTAAGGGAGCATGTGTTAGCTTATCTTTCAATATGACGAAGGCCTGTTGTTGTGCATCGCCCCAAACAAAGGGCACATCCTTCTTGGTAAGTTCATTCAGCGGCGCGGCAATTGATCCAAAGTTTTTGACAAAGCGCCTATAAAAACCAGCGAGGCCAAAAAAACTCCTCACTTATGTGACCGTCTTGGGCTGCGGCCAATTCTCAATAACTTCAATCTTGGCTAGATCCACTTCAATACCCTGTGATGTAACAACACAGCAAATAAACGCAACTCGTTTGGTGCAAAAGGTGCACTTCTCAAGATTACCAAACAAACGTGCATCACGTAAATCATTGAAAACAGCACGTAAATGGTCCAAATGATCCTCTAAAGATTTGCTATAAATCAGAATATCATCAAAGTAGACTACCACAAAACGTCCAATGAAAGCACGTAAAACTTCGTTCATTAATCTCATGAAAGTGTTGGGTGCATTAGTTAAACCAAGCGGCATCACTAACCACTCATACAAACCGAACTTAGTTTTAAATGTTGTTTTCCATTCATCTCCCAATTTCATACGAATCTGGTGGTAACCACTATGCAAATCAACTTTAGAAAACATGGTAGAGCCACTCAATTTATCAAGCATGTCATCCAAACGTGGAATAGGATGACGATACCGAATAGTAATATTATTGATAGCTCTACAATCAGTACACATGCGCGAAGAACCATCTTTCTTAGGTACCAAAATAATAGGAATAGCACAGGGGCTAAGGGACTCACGAATATGATCTCTGTCGAGTAGTTCCTGAATTTGGCGTTGTATCTCCTTTGTCTCCTCTGGATTGGTTCTATATGGCACGTGGTTGGGCAACGTAGCACCAGGAATTAGATCAATTTGGTGCTCAATTCCTCTAATAGGAGGTAGTCCTGGTGGCAGCTCAGCGGGAAAGACATCCTCATATTCCTGCAAAAGGTTAGCTATAGCGGGTGGCAAAGAAGGAGGCATATCCTCAAATGAAAACAAAACCTCTTTGCAGACAATTGCATAACATTGAGTATTGTTTACATCTAGTTCAGCAATATCAATTTTATTTGCAAGCATACATGGACTCTTCAAACGAATTTCAGTAGCATATTTAGAATCAGATTTAGTGTTCTTTGGTGGTACAAAATCTGCAGCAACAATCTGATTCTCACTTTTATTTTTTTCCTCAGTTTTAGCTCTACTAGCTCTAGCAAGATCATCTTTTAAAATCTGTTCGGGAGTCATAGGTTTTAGTCCAATTTTCTTTCCATCATGCATAAGAGAATAGTGATTAGTTTTGCCATTATGAACAGATTCTCTATCAAATTGCCATGGTCTACCAAGTAACAAAGAACAAGCTTGCATAGGTACTACATCACAATCAACAAAATCAGAATATGTACCAATAGTAAAATGCACGTGTACCGTTCTTGTTACCTTGATCTTGCGAGAAATCTCAAACCATTGGATGTAATATGAATGTGTGCGTTGTCTTGTTGGAAGTGCAAGCTTCTCTACCATGTCAACACTAGCCAGATTATTACAACTCCCTCCATCAATGATGATCCTTATAGCTCTTTCCTTGACAACACCACGTGTTTGGAACATGTTGTGGCGTTGATCTTGCTCAGATTTGCTCAATTGCACACTCAACACACGTTGTGTAATTAAGCTCTTGTATTGATCAGCAGTTTCAGCTCCCATTACCTCTGTCTCTTCATCAGAATCACAATTGTCTCCATCTCGAGCAGAAATAAGGGCTAATGTATCTTCATCAAAGTCACTCGTTGAATCATATTGACCATCATCACGCACCATCATAACACGATGTGTTGTGCACTGTCTCTCAATATGACCAACCTCAGCACTTGCGGCATTGTATATCCTTTGTTTTATCCGTGGAAGCCATAGATGAGACACTACGAGCAGGAGCATTGGATGACGGTGGAGGAGCAGCTGGAAATCTTGTGGTGGCCTTGGATGTGGTAGTAGCTGGTGGAGAATCACGAGAAGGAGGCGCTGATTGTCGGGATGTCCAAGTGGATGTGCGACCTGCAGAATTATTAGTCCTCCTCCATGGTGTTTGGCGATCCTGCACTTCACGTTCAGCTTTGCAAGTAAGATGAAACAAACGAGTGATAGAATTATATTCCTTATAGTCTAATATGTGTTGAATGTCCTTGTTTAATCCACCAAAGAAACGTGCAAGCATTTGTTCAGTAGATTCAACAAGACCACAGCGAACCATCCCCGTTCGCAATTCCTGATAATACTCTTCTACAGAATTTTTCCCTTGTTCCAAATGTGTCAGATTCTTTAGTAAATCACGTTGATAAGTGGGAGGCACAAAACGAACACGCATAGCAGTTTTTAAAGCAGTCCAAGTACTAGGAATAGTAGTAGGATTTAAACGACAATACTCAGACCACCAAAGGGAAGCAAATTTAGTAAATTCACATGTAGCAGCACTAACACGCATATTCTCAGGATATTTTAAGCATGCAAAACGTTGTTCTACTTCCATCTCCCATGTAAGATATGCATCAGGATTATATTTAGCCTCAAAAGATGGAATATTTAATTTAAGCTTTGCAACATGATCATCATCACGTACCGGTGGTCGAGCGTTGCGGTGGTAATGTCGAGGACGTCCAGCAGGGTGTGAAGGTTGTTCAACCTCCTCGTCAAACAGATCGCCGTCGTCGGGGTCATAGTAGTACCCGTAGTCTGTCCCCAATGTCGCAGCAGCAGCCGCGGTGGAAGTCTGAGGTGCCTCAGCGGAAGCGGTAGCCGCCGGAGGTGCGGCGGCAGCCGAACCAGCAGTACGACCCGTGATCGGAATGCGCCGTGTGCCATGCCGAGGTGACAATGGGGCGGGTGCAGGTGTCGGCAATCTGTCCAAAACCTCCTTGAACCGAGCGTCAAGCTTGTCGTTGAAGGATTTCTCGAGTCCATCGATCTTGTCCATGGCGTTGGTGAGCTTGGTGTCAAACTCCCCTAGTCGTGCATCCACATCTTCAGCGCGACCAACCAAGAGCTCGGAGAAGTGGGCATGTAGTTCTTGGTTCGTCATTGTGGCAGGGTTCCGCGAAGTATCTGTCATGGTTAGTCCTCTAAAAAGCACAAGTATATATGCCTATTACTACGGAAATATGGTGGAAGGCACGCGTAATCCGTTAAGCAATATACGAAGCTCTTATAAGTTCTTACCAAACAGCCGGAAAAAGGCGATGTGCAACCGCGAGGAGCAGTGGGTCCAGAGATTGAACCAAGCGATTACCAGGAGTCGAGACACCACACGTGGAGAAATCTGTGGAGCTCTGGAAAGGCTTAGCAAAGGGGTTAGCAATTATCAAAACAGCAATGCAAATATTGAAAGAATGCTCAACGACGGTACTGTGCTGGTCCTAGGCTAGACCGTACTAGAGACGCGAGCCTAGATCACCAACGATGTCACGACGCGACACAACAAGCAATGTATGATGATATGGCACCCTGAAAAGTGAAACGAGATGTCGAAAATCATTAGGATGTTGAGTGTCTAGAACTGATCTACGGGGTCTAAAAACAGGTTAGCCCCCCAAAAAAAAATCGAATTTTTTTGTATTATGCTCCGGAAAGCGCGCAGGCGCAAAAAAAATATCGCTAGAACGGCCGATGGAGAAAAGTGATCCCCGGGGCCGAAAATCAGTATAGCTAGAAAAAAAATTTGGAGGCAGTTCTTGACTTTTTTTTGCTCTCCTTCTGGACTTACGACCGAACTCTTAGCCTGACACAAACTTTAGCTTAACACGGAAACAACAAGGAAGGAAAGTAAAAAAAACTACGAAACAATAACTCAACTCGGACTCGTGCCACGACAGGAAATATGATCGGATCCGTGTCGCGGTTGGCAGGCGGTGGCGGAGTTTTAGGGTTTAGGGTGGCTGGGTGTATGGCGGCGGAATATGGTGGGAGAATATGGTGGCGGTGACTACTGTGATCAGAACTCGAAACTATAAGGGACGAGACACTAAGACTAGCAACTCAACGCGACGATGCAGACACAAATTCAACAATACAAAACTGAAAAGATAATGCAAGGCGTAGATTGGTGATGGGATGGATCTAAACTCTAACTGTGTTTTTTGGCTTTGTCGTGGGTTATCTAATATACGAAAACAGTAAAATCTCACCGAGCAACCTGAAATCTGATACCACTTGATAGGGCAAAGGTGTCCGATCTTTCGATGAGATGTGATAATCGATTTGGTGGAGTTCGGGCTTGACGATCCGACTACAAGTGCGAGCACGAGCGCCAGTGCAATCGCTAGGCCAAACTCCTGGAGGTTACCGATCCTGCGGGAACACGATCAGCCTGACCAGCGAGGGTCTTAATTCCTACCTAAAACCGAGAACAAGTAAGAACTAATATTGCAATCAAGATATTGCGGATTAAGATGAAAGCTTTATTGAAAATGTGGGATCATGTATAGGTGCGAAGTACAAGAGGCCTCTACGACGCTCGAGCCTTGGCGAAGTTGCTATGATGGCTAACTTAATGTCTAAACAAAATCCGAGTCTACGGTGACGGCTATGGGGAGTATTTAAGGAGGAAAAAGGTAGGGTTTCGGCCAGCCATAGAAGTGGTGGCCGAATCCAACCCTAGAAGTCTTTTTCTCCTTAAAAAAGTGGCTAATTAAAATCCTGCGAAAATTACATGGGCCTGGCCCAAAATAAAGGTGTTGTAGCACCATATTAAGCTATGGACGAATTTGTGAAGTATTAATCTTGAATATTTAGTCCAAGCCTTCTTTCTTCATTATGGTGGCCTCGAAGTTCTGAAATCTTTATCCGTGGCCTTCTCTTGAATCATCTCATGCTTGCTGCCATATCCATGCATGGCCATGCTCCAATGCTTGTCCCTCTCATCCATGCTTGGTCCATCATTCCTAAGAGTAATAAATACATCTGATTTAGGCAGCATTATATTCTCATGTATGTGAGAAATAATTTCAAGAAACGAAAGTACCTGATAGTTAAGTTGTTTGGCACGAGATCTTGTGATAGGTCCTTGTATGTGTGTAGCCGTAGGTACAACGGTTGTATCAATAGATGGGATGTCCACATCACATTTGATACGTTGTAGATTCCGAGCAAACGTTGTGAGTGTTATCTCATATAGTTATCTTGTATAGTTGTTGGCACAAGGAAGAGGCAAGTGAAAAAAAAAAAAATATAGAAAAAAAAAATAAAAATAAAAGAAAGAGGTATACATGTGCCTCATAGAATAGGAAGCGCAAGCTCGATGAATATCATATAGGTGGTACTTATGGTGCATATCTTATAGCCCACCAATTTTGTGCAATCGAACTAGCGTCTCTCCTTGTACTTGTGTGACACGAGCTTATAGTCTTCACTAGGTAATCATTTGGTTCTTAGCTCACTTTCTCCGTCGCACAAGTCCCATTTATCCCACCGTGTGTGTTTCCTTGTACATATTTCCTATCTTGTGGATTGACTTGTTTGCTTTGTGATAATTGTGGTTCTTTACTTGCCAATACAACATCTTGATTTCGGATTGGTTCTTGACATGCCACTTTCCATGCCTATCCACCATAGGCCTTGTGTGTGTGTTTTTTGGTTAGTAGTTGGTTTTGGTGTTCCACATGAACTTCACTTTTCTTGGTTTATTGCTCTCAAGTGTGGCCACTTGCACGATACGATCTTCCAAGGTAAAGTAAGGTTTGACGTTGTATCCCTAACACCCTCTACCACTTCCATATACAACACTTGGTCTTGTGAATCATGTCTAGGAACTCCGAAACCGAGGATTATATCTATGAAGAATCCATGATGAGCCACCAAGGCTACGACTCCACAAGTATAGAAGACATGACGGGGCACTACACCAACAATGGCTCTGCATGCTTTGAGGACCCGGAGCACTACAACTACGATGACTCCACATGTATGGAAGACATGGAGCATGACATCAACTATGGATCCTCAAGCATGGAAGACTTGGAGCTCTACATCGACAATGGCTCCTCATGCATGGAGGATATGGAGCACTACACCGACAATGGATCCACATGCTAGGTGATATGGAGTACTACACCAACAATTACTCCCCAAGCATGGACGACTTCGAGTGCGACATCGACGATGCCTCGCCGAGCATGGAGGACATGGAGAACTTCATTGACTTTGATGGCTCCTCCATGAGCCATGAAGAATTCCTCCACCGCTTGGATATGGAAGCCTACTACGCCAAGCAAGAGGAGGTGCATCATCAAGAATCCATGACCTTCAAGGCCAAGCGTGCCACACCAAAGGGCACCACCCACTTCGATGATCCGCCTCCAAGGCGACAAGCGCCACCACCTCCAAGGCGTCAAGCGCCACCATCGACAAGGCATCAAGTGCCACCATCTAGATGGCGTCAAGCCCCACCATCTCCAAGGCGCCAAGCTCCATCACCTCCAAGGCGCCAAGCTGCACCTCCTACCCAAAGAAGAGTGGCGTCCAAACATCTTATACATCAAGAGGCGCCAAGAAACAAGAACCTTCATCGACAAACATCCTCTCATGAGCATCACCACCATAAAGAGGATACAAGACATCGTCAAAGGCATCTTCGCCACCAAGACGTAGAATTCATGATGAGCACCAACCATAATGATCAATCAAGCTCAAGAAGGCACCACAAGCACAAGAAGAGTGCCAAGGAAAATGATCACCGTCGCGAGCGTCATGTGGATGACCAAGTGCTTCACCCACATCAACCTTCGGCAAGGAACGCCAATGACCTCCGTCGACACCATCATAGGGCACCTTCAACTACTTGTTCCACCACCACAATGGCACCAAGAACAAGCCTTCCTTCACGCCATCAAGCTTCAACGCCTACGCTTGACTTCCGCGACCTCGCGAACAAGGAAAATGAAGACCTCTACTTCGCCAAGTTGGCTGAGTTTGGCAAGAGGATGTCTACACTCCAAGATGGAGGAATTCAAGGCCATATATGTGATGAAGTCGATCCGAGCACTGCTCTCGACAACAACATGAGCCTACTTCCACCACTACTAGAAGACCACAAGACGTTCGAGCATGGGATTTTCCCTTCGACCATGGAGGCAAGCGATGATGCCCATCATATGGCATCCAACCTTGGAGGCAACAAGGTCAAGAATGGTGAGCATGGGATTTTCCCTTCACCAAAGGAGGCGCATGGAGTTGAGAAAACCGAGCCTATCCCCATATGCTTGAGTGATGATGTGGTACCAATCCCATATGAGTATGAGAGCCACTTAGCCCACTTGAGTGAGAACAAGAGTGAGATGAGTGACTCCACCTTATGTGAGATTGAGTGCTTCCACTTGGAGGGAATGAGTGATACTCCTAGTGAGTTGAGAGTGGTAGTTGATAGGTCAAGTGAGACCATTTCGATTTCTAATGACTTACCCTCTACCTCTAGTGTGTTCTCTTATGTTGTGCTAGGTTCCATGGATGATGACGCGCCAAGACATGAAGCAATGATGCCTCGAATGGATACGATGTACATGGTGGATGAAGAGGATGCTACGCCATGGCTACAGCAAGAAGACGAAGTCGTCCACAAGGAGGCCACTACTACCACAACACCCACTTCATATGAGAGGTATGAACAAGGTAACAATAAGGGTGTTGATGATGCCATGATCCCACTAGTGGAGATGATGAATTGTGAGGATATGCATGTTATGGATGATACTTGTGACATTACATATGCTTCACTCATATTCCCATGTGATGCTTTACCTTTGCATAATATTGATCATGTGGAATTGTTTGATGGCGACACTATTTCCATACACATGCCATGCAATACATCTTTTGTGTATCCTCCAATTGCTTCGGACATGCTTTGTCATGCTAGTCATTCAATTTCTCCCGTTGCTTGCAATAGGATGAATGCTTGCTATTTCACTTGTTTTGCTTGCAACAATATTGATCATTTGCGTTATAATGAGATGGCCCCCATAGCTTTCTCAATTTTTGGAGATTTTGATGATTGCCATGATAAGCATGTTCCCCACTTGCATACTCACCATGCATCTATTTCATACTTGATTGACATTAATGGTGATGTGCACAAGAAGAGATACATCATGATGGATGATGTGTTTCTCTACCATGCACACACGTTCTTCCTTTGGTGTATGATGTGTGTAGGTACCTGTACGAGAATGTCAACCTCGGTTGAGCACAAGTTGACAAAAAGAGCTCTAGAGAGCATCCCAAAAGTACAAATGCTTACACGTCAACCTCTACCAACCATGTGTTGACAAGAGGAACCGAAGAGAGTTACCTATGGCTACCCTTCATCGAGCTATCTCTACAAGCTAAGGTGACTTCCTTCTACTTGAGGACTCATGCGATAATCTTCATGAATTGGCTACGCTTTGAGTGTGGCTTCCCTTTTGTTGTGAGCTTTGTAGGCTTCAAGGAAGGTGCAGGAACATTGAAGTGTTGTCAAGTCAATCTTTTCGAGGACGACTATATGGTGAACCCCAGGATCAAGAAGGTCTCTCGACCTCTTCTACTTGGTGATGAGCATGTAGAGTTGAGGACGACTTTTTTTTGAAGGGGGGAGCTGATGCAGCCCGACCTACGGTCGTTGCCACATCAAGGTCTCCAACTTATGCCAAGTCGTCATGGAATCCAAAGGTGAATCCTATCCTCTTTGAGATCCCACTTCCTACCCTATTGAATGGTATACTACTTCATTCTCCATCCTATGACCATGATAGGTTCGCACCGACGAGTACGGATACGAGGAAGGAAGCCCGAGGACTCAGGCCCGACAAGACGGAGGCTTGGAAGAGGAGACAGAAGAAAGCTCCAGCTGGAATCGGCGTCAGCACCGGCGAACCGGTTCCACCGTCGGAATCTCCAGCGACAGCCCCGACGAACCGAATGCCCCGCCGGAATCCCCGGCGCTAGGACCGGTCGACCGACACCACCGCTGAAACCGCTTACAAAGAGCACTTCCGGCGCCCGACCGGAATATCCGGCGACGACTGGAAATCCTGGCACCAGATTCGGCGCCACTGGACTCACCGCCAGAATCCCCTGCCTGCGCGCGGATCTGGGTTTGATGCCCTAGAATATTCTCTTTACTTACCCATTTGCCTAGTTTATTCCCAAACTACCCCCTTGTTTAGTGGCTGGCCTATAAATAGAGCCCGCACCCCTCATGTATCCCTTAGGCATAGATGATAGACTAAAGACAACCCCCATTGTGGAATCTCTAGTTTTGCCTCATCCTCTTTACCAAGGGGACCGACTATCGTCACCAAGCTCGATTGGACTTTGCATCACGCATCCATCGTTGAACAAGGCCTTGGAGTTCGTTGTCTCGTCTACAAGTTGTCAAGACCCTCCCCAAGGTGTTCTTCCCTCTCCGATGTGGATTTGTGGGAGCACGTTGACCGATCTTTCTTTGCGAGGATTCTATCGGACCGGTGGCCGCCGTTCGGGAGCAATCGGCCTTGTATCGTGTGAGTTTTGCGTGTGTTCATCGTGTTCTTTGCGAGGTGTGTGTTCGCTTCCGCTACCTTCTCCCTTTCCCCTCGCTTTCCCATCGATTTGACCATGAGATCCGTGAAGATCGGGCCACCCAATAGGTTAACACCTTTATCACCACCACTCACCCGAGATGCTCCGTGGACACTTACCGGTGCACCGCCTTGACGCGTTAGCCTTCTCCTCTCCAAGATGTCTGATAGCATCATTTTATGTTGCTCATTCATCTTGGATGTATCCATCATCATCACATATTTCTCCTCGGCCATGAGCTCCCTCAGTGATTTGGTTTTCTTTATCTTCAACTTCCTCTCCTCCATCTCCTTGTTGCACTTGGCCTTGTTGCGGATTGCTTTCCAACTTGATTGCTTCATCTCATTCTTCTTTTCATTCATCTTGATATTTGCCTCCATCATTTTCATCATCAAGGTTTCCTTTGATTTGACCATCTCATCAATCTTGCCATGCAAAGATGATGCCTCTACCTCAAGCTTGATCCTCTTATTTGCCTTCTTGTTGCCTTCTAGCTTCCCCTTGTTTCTTCCTTTTTCCTCGTCACTAGCATCATCCATCTCCTTCATAACTTCTTTCTTGGTTGGTGCCTCTTGGTCCCTCAAATTCTATTTAGGAATATGTTCATGCAATTTTCAACAATGTTGAAGTGTAAAAGGTTTCCCCTTGGACATCTTCATAGCCTTATATCTCTCATTGGAAACATGGTCCTAGCATCATAATGAGATGACCAATGACATAAACAATGAACTACTGCATCCGATGGCCTAGTTGGGAATTGAATTTGAGATGAAGAATGCCACTAGGAGGATTTAGGCGCACTTGTTGCAAGGCTCAGGACCAACGGCTACAAGATGGCTTGATCACATCCCATTGTTCTTGGAGGGTTCGGTAAGGGCGGTACACCGATTTAGCAACACGAGACATAATTTTTAAGAACTTGTCTTCAATCCTTTGCAAATAACTTTTTGCCGGTTTGATCCGTGTAGGTGACCGCGTCAATTGACACTTGTGAGGAAAACGTCTTCCATCTCAGTGTAGTTCACCGAGCGCTTCTTCCTTGTTGTATTCTTGGTTGCCTTATCGAACACCTCTTCTTCAACCTCCTCCAAGTCAAGATGCGCATCATCGTCTTCCTCGACCTCGTCGGCCTCATCGCCGTACTACAATGGCTCATCGTCGAGGTTGACAGTGGTCTCTTTGAGGAGGTCCATGAACGATTCACCCGTTGGGAGACCATTGGAGCTAAAGGGATCTATGACTAATTTTAGAACCTGCAAGGTTTTTCGAAGGAGAAGCATCATCTAATTTCACGAAAGAGAAGCGTGCTCACCTTGCGGCACCCTGCCTGAACACGTTGGCTGCGTGCGAAGAGGCAACGCTATGACAACCAGCGGAAATCTTGGCCACCTGCTTTTGCTTCTTCTTCCTGGCATCGGGCGCGCTGCTTCGCTGTCGCCACGACGGAGGCTGCCTCATGCGGCAGGGACGACGGCGACGCACCAGGAGATGGTCCAGCAGCAGGCGCCACAACGTGGTTGCCCTGACGTTTCCTCTTCGGCCTCGCGCCGGCGGGAATCTCGGCCTCCACCGCCACCGCCCTAGCGGAAGGGGATCCCGCCACAAATCCTACGGCAAGAGACACATGGAGAGGTGGAGCGAGCTCGGTAGCGGTTGGTGGAGCTTCGGTCCTGTGTCCAGCGGCGTGGGTATGGAGGGAGATCGGCGGCGGCGGCGCGGAAGCGGGAAGGAGGCAAGCTGAAAAGTACCTCCCGCGTGAAATGGCAAACTATAGGGCAGGCTCAGTTTTCGCTCCCCAGCCCGCCTATGGCAGGATTTCACCGGGCCCGTCGATGATTTTTTTTTGACTCCACCGTGAAACTGATAACTGGCGGTTATTTTACAGTTTTCGTGTGTTTAATCACTGCTAGAGATGCTTTTAAGTCACCAAAGGGACCATGAATATTCTGCCTCTGCGCCGTGAAAAAAAAAGTAAAAACAAACTGACTTTTCCAATCCATAAGTCCAAGGTAAGCCAAGTTTCAGTCAAGAAAAAAAGAAACTACATGACTTATCTACCACCAGCAAAAGAAGCACACGGAAGTACACAAGCATTGCATGTACGCGGAATTGCAGTGCAGTCAGATCAAGCACGAGTAAACCAAAGGGTGAAAGCAACACTAACTGTAGCCTCGCACGGCAGCTCTCAGCCTGGACTCTGGAGAGTTGCAGGCTTGCACTCCAGCACCACTCAGAAAACCGAAAGCAACGGCTGTGCTGTTCGTTCTTGGCAGGCAGGCAAAACCGTCGACCAGACGGCACCATCACACGAGGGTCTGAATCCGGTACATTCCGCGAACAAAAGAACAAACCCTTGGCGGGAAAACGCCATGAGAGGCGAGTTCAACGTCGGTATGTCCTCCTAGGATGCCGCTGGAAGGAAGGTCCTCCACTCCTCCTTGCCCCTTTGCTGCCAACAACTGATTTGCGTGTTTATCCATCATCTCAATCTGTCGGCCTCGGTGTAGGAATGTCTGGCACAGGGAGGAGCTGCTCTGACAGCCACAAGAGACTCGTGGAGTCGTGGTTGTACATGAAAATGCACCCTGATCAGAGGCTGATGCCCCTGGATTTATCCATTTGTCCCGCCACTGCTACTTCCCAATTGCTCCACTCGGTGTTTTCAACTCCAAACCATCTCTAAACAAGAGTCAACATCGCAACAAGGCAGCATGGCACGCCACCTAGTAGTAAGGATAAACAATTTGCCAGGAGGGTTCATAAGGTGGGTGTCCACGTGGCATTCGGTGTCCGCTGCTGCCAAGAGAGTGGCCAGACACTGGAGGAAGTACTGACGGCAACTGTGTGCTGAAAGGTGTTGGCAGCACAAATGGAGGTGGATGTGTCATCGGTCCAAATGCGGCTGCTTGAACACAGGGTACGCCGGATGGACGTTCACTGCACGGATATACGCCACATTCAGCAAAAGCAGAGTTAATTAGTAGGAGTCAAGAACTCAAAATATTACGTCCAACAAAATTCAAGTACTCCACTTACTATGGATTTCATGTAAGACAAGTAGTAACTATAGAAGTTCACTTTTTAAACCATGAGCTGGTGAAACTTGTTAGTCCCCTTCATAATCGCATCAGGCGCTAAAAAGTACACTAAGTTTCACCAGAGCAACTTCATGTGCAGATGCAGGCTTCTTTGCCCTTAGGGTGATGGTTTGTACTATTATCTATTTGGCAAAATGCAAATGGAGTTTCTGACTAAAGTTTGTTACATCTATACTAATCATGTCGGTAAAGATGCTCAAGAGAATCTCCAGCCTCTTTCAAATTTGAAAGGTAATAAAGACTACTATCGGAGCCACAACTTGAATAATGGCCACTACCATTACAAAGATCATTAATTTTAGCATGGTTAATTCATAAATCATGACAATCTTGCGAAACTTTCAGGCCCCCAAACAAGGTGCTAAGCACTTGTATATTCCATGCCATGAAAGTCTCGCCAACTTTGTATCCAAGTTCGGTAGAAAAAATGCATGCACGGCTCTTATCATGCTACACAGGCAAGTATAATCCATAGCGAGAACCACAGCCTGGTGAGTCAATTTTATATGCATTCCTAAAATCATGACTATAAAGATTTGCAAGGTTTAGAATTCTCCACGAGCAAACAAATTTTAACAGGAGGAATCGTTCCAAGATAGCTATACAGAGAAAGGGCGGCACTACATCACAATCTTCGTCAGTGTCATATGTACCTGATCCTGGCGAGAACGAACTGGGACGAGGTGAGTAGTTAGGCTGGTATGTTGGCTGCTGCTGCGATGGCCATGGCCACTGGTTGTTGCCATATATTGGGCGTGTGTCATCAGCGTACGCACGGTGGCTCCTATTGTAATACAAGCCAAAGCTCTGCTGGGGTGCCTGGAAAGGAAACATCTAGGCTGTTAATTTAACTGCATGGAGATGAAGAATGGACACGTCTGCCATAGGATATACAGATAGAGACGTACCAATGAAAAATCAATGTTCGGCCCACCATTCTGGGCTCGACTTGGTGCACCGATTACATCCTGGGCACAAGACCTGAAACAGAAGTTCCAAGAAAGAGAAGACCTCAAACGTCATGTAAAAAAGAAACAGTGGAGATCTTCACATTATGGAAGTTGAAACTTGCCTTGGGCATTCATTTTCAGTTATGTTCTGAGAGTGGCTTGCTTGAATAATCTGGGGCGGAGCTGCATTCACGTTCTCAGAATTACTTGCTTGTACAGCCTCAGCCAAATCTGTATTTACGAGGAGCACAAAAAGCTGTTAAATTCAAGACATATCATTGTACTAGTCATCATAAAATAAGGTTCACTGTGAAGCTGAATTGCACATTCAAGGCTTCAAGCTATATATAATGATCAGTAGTTCGCATCCGTTTAGCAATGCATAGAGCCAATTGAAAGATGCAAAAAGGCAATAATGTGAGTCAACACCATCAGGATTTAGCCATTAACAAGTTTCCTTCATTATTACACTTGTGTTCCTATTTAGCTAAACACAGGAACGACAAATACACGTACAAATGGAGCACGCAACAAAAGAAGCACATAGCCTTTGTTTTTTTAACAGCGCATAATTATGCAACCTGCTCAGTAATTAATTACCTGGAGTGTTGCTGAGATGACTTGACAACACGCAGGTGAAGTGGGGGCAGTAAGCATCCAGTCTAGCAGCAGCAGCACAAGGTACCAATGTTTTCAGTGCTCTACTTGTCATGTCAATAGAGACCATGTGTCTCTTGGGGACGTCATGGAGGTCCAACCTCAGCAAGGATTTCAAGTGGACAACATCGTCGCCATGGATGCTCAGGTTGGGGAAAGATGGTAACAGGTCGATTATCTCGTAGGAGTTTCGCCAGCGCAGCCCAGCCGCCAACAAAGCAGAAGGGCTAGCGTTGTGAACCAGCATGTCATGAGAACGAACAATGCACCCCTTCCGCCAGCAGTTGTCGGAGAGCACTCTGTTCCATATGATGCACCTCCAGCCAAATAAGCTAGGAGGCTCGGTGTCGCGATCATCATTGGGCTCCGCAGAGGGTGGCGGATCGTCATAGACTATATCCGGAGGATCTTCCGCAGCCACGCTTTCCGAGGACGGTTCCGGGAAATGTTCGATCTCGACGAACTTGAGCGCTCCGTTGGTGCAGGCGACGAAGTCCCGGACCTTCCAGGGGCACAAATGGCAGGTCGTGTTCCCGGGCAACCTCCCGGGAAACGGGACGAAGCGCAGGAACACCACGCGGTACGGAGAGAGCACGTCGCACACCAGGACGCCCTTCCAGAGGTCGACCCAGCCCAGCAGGCTCCCGCCGAGCGGGATCACCTTGTGTGGCCTGACGGGAAGGTGCTCCTCCTCCCACTTTGGGTTGGCCAAGCGAGCGCGTTTCATGGTCCAGGCGTTTGTTTTTGAGGAGTAGAGGTGGAGCTCGTGCGCCTCGGCGTTACGGGTCGGGCAGAGGCCGGCGAGGATGTACTCTCCGGGAGAGTCGGCGGGGCAGTAGATGCCGAGATCGGTCGGCAGGAGCAGGCAAGGTTTGGGGTCCGGGATTCGGGAGAGCCTGGGTTTCTTCTTCCCATGGGTAAGGGTGACCTGGTACATGTAGTACTCGTCTGACCTCTTCGGGATCCCGCTGGTGGGCCAGGTGAGCGGCAGGTGGAGGAGGAGGAACTGTTGGTGGGAGCGGACGACGTGGGGCTCGCCGACGAAGTTGGTGGTGGAGAGGGTCGGGCAGTGCAGGCAGACGTGGGAGAGCGCCGGCGGGTCGGCGAAGCGGATGGAGACCACGATCTCGTGCTCGTCTCTGCTCGTCTTGGCGCTGGCCGCGGTGGAGTCGTCGCGGTGGGCGAAGTAGACCCTCGTCTCCAGGAGGACCCAGGGCGGGAGGGCTCCGGATCCGGAGGCGTCCAGCGCCGTTATGGAGGGTGGGTTACAGGAGGCGGCGAGTAGGGACGTGGGTATAGTCATTGTACTACGTACTTGGCGGATCTGGTTTGTGTTGCCTCCGATGGAGACGTTGGACAGCGACGTTTATATGGGGTCGGTGTCGGTCGACGGTGGGTGCGGAGGAAGAGATCGGGCCGGATTTGGTAACTGTTTTTTTCCGGCCAAATCGGGCTGTCTCCGCGCCTCCCACCGCCTGTCTTCAGACAGAACCTGATCATGAAGATCGGACGGATGGAGATGACCATGAAATGCAAGTTCAAAAGTGGGCAGAAAGTGCGATTAGAAGCTACTCCCTCCATTTAGAAATATAAGATGTTTTATGTTTGTGAAATGAATCTACGTACTAAAAGGTGTCTAGATACATTTAGCTTAACTAATCTAAAACATCTTATATTTTCAAACGAAGGGAGTATAACAAGGGTTATTTAGGACAAATTATACAAGTTCTCCTTCTGAGCAGTCAAAAACAAGAAAACACAAGGAAATCTGAGTCTCACTTACAAACAAGAAAATACTCCAGCTCAGATTTTCATAAAGGACTGCTACCACCAGCACAGCAAGAACATGGAAAACACAAACATGGGATATATGCGGTATTGCAGTGCGATCAGAGTCAGACCTGAACGAATAAGCCAAGAGTGGAAGCAACGCTAACCATACCTTTGTATGGCAGCTCTCCATTTGGAGCATTGCAGGCTTGCACTCCAGCTCCACTCGGCAAACCGAAAGAAAAGACTGTGCTGCTCTTGGCAGACAACCTACGTCATAGGGGGATCTAAACCCGGTACCTTCTGCTAGTAATAAAACTGAAACCTTAACCTGCAGAAATATGTGTGGCTGTGATGCAACCCTTCGTCGCAAAACGCCATGACAGGCCAGTTCATCGTCAGAATTTCCTCGGAGGATGCAGCTAGAACGTCCCCCACCCCTTTTCTTGCCTGTGAACCACTGATTCCTTGTTTATTCATCATCTTGACCTGTCGGCATGGGTAGCACTGTCTGGCAAAGGGAAGAGCTACTCTGATTAGAGATTGATGCCCCTGAATTTATCACTTTCTCCAGCTAGTTTTCCATCAGGCTGCAGTTGTTCTGTCCCCTACCAGCAAAGCCCAACTCTGTATTCTCTTGAACCCATGTGTAAGTCATCTGGAGAATTTAAGAGCTTCAGTCACATGCCAGACCGATGTTTCACATCAACTCAAGATTACATCGCAAGAGCAAAGTCACTCAAGCATCAAGGCATATATGTCCAGAATATGATGTAGTGGTTGCCATGGCAGCAAGCACAAGAGTGAAGAAGACAATTTTGAGCACCCGCTTTATACTTGGTACACTGAACTGAACCATAGCAGCAACTACATTTCCACCATGAGAGAACGCCAGAACTCTGAGGTATCTCAAACTGAATCCTAACAGACCTCACCACAGTTTCTTGGGAATCACAGCTCCATTTCTTGGATTCACTCATAAAAGAAAAAAGATACAGCACCATGTTTCATAGATTATGGGATTTGCGACTTTGCGCTGCAAGGTGATCCACTTGGGATGTGCACTGATGTGCTAGATTTATCTTGTAATCTGCCTCCTAGGAGGTTGTAACCTAGTAAAAAAAACAAGGTGATCCAACACTATCTGTTCAATGTAATGAAACGCAAATTCTCGAGAAAAAAGGTGCAAAACTCAGTAAGCAGACATGCATTAGTTTGACAGTTCATAGAGTTCCTCTACATCCAGCTTGAGAAGCATTTGATTGACAACTGTTCCTCAGAAATTCACTCAAGTTTGACAGCTTTGTCTATAAGTTTGGATGTGTCTCTATGTTGTCGTTGCAGTATGAATTAATCCAAGAGCCAACACAGTGAAGAAATAAGAAAATCAACAGGCATTCTAGTGCAGATGGCTTATAGTCCTCAAATTACTCATTTTACAGCAATCTGATAGAAAGCGTGTTTCCCTACAGGGAAAGTGATGCAGTGAGCTGACAGTCATGTGGTTCATCCAATGCAAGAATTCCTTGTCGGTCTTTGCCACCCACAACAAGCACTGACACAGACTTTAAACCCCCCCCCCGCCCCCCCCCAAAGAAAAAGCTTGTGTTGCACCGCAGCAAACCATTTGTTATCAGCTTCATATCACAGACTCCGACAAATTTCAGCTCTCATCTGCCAGGTAGCTGCGTGGTGTTGTACTGCATTACAGAATGAACTTCAAGAAGAACCACCATTACCACTAACCCAACAATTTGCTTTCAGCTCTAAATCATAGAGAAAGAGAGAGGCCACTGATATCCGGCCAGCAAAATGGTCAGCTCGTCACTTGTCAGACTGAAAAAATTCAGGCAATACCATAGCCACGCATCAACCTAGCCACTCTCTCAGCCACGTCGACGCGGCGGTGCTCCCTGCAGGCTGCGAGAAGCACTGCGAAGATAACCCTGTCCGGGCATGCCTCCATCCGGACCACCAACCCCTCGGCCTCCTCGACCTGCCCGACCCGTCCCAGCATCTCGACCATGCACGTGTAGTGCTGCAGCGCCGGCCTCCTCACCCTTGCGAACACCGCCCTCCCTTCGCCCACCATCCCGGCCCTCGCGCATGCGGCGAGGACCACCGTCACCGCCTTATCGTCCATCTCCCTCTCCCGTCCAATGAAGAGGCCGGGTACCTCTCGGCACCGTCCGTGCGCCGACATCGCGCTGGCCAGCGCTGTGCGGGCGGAGAGCGTCTGCTCCTGTGCGGGCAATCCGTCGAACACGCTGCGCGCGGAGGCTGGGTCGCCGCAGGCGGAGTAGGCGTGAATGAGCGAGGGTACAAGGACCGCACCTCGGCGCAGCGCCGCGGCGTGGAGGGAGGAAACGAGCGGCAGGGACGGCAGCGAAGCCGCGCGGCGCAGGAGCACGGCGTAGTGCCGCCGCATGGTTACAGCCTTCAGGCGGGGAGGAAGGGAAGATTTTGCGTTTGCACTTTATGTAGGCGATCGACCCCGTTGGATTTTCTCAGACCGAGTCCCGAACCACATATAGTTTTTTTTTTTAAAAACACATATAGTTTTTTTTTAAACGGTGGCCATAGGCCTGGAACGACCCGCCCGATGTGGTCCAACAACCTTTCGTGTCATGCCGGGCGGCCCACCTGTCTGAAAATGAAAAACAAATATGGCCCGACCGGTTTCGTGCTTGGTCTGGTGGCCCAAAAGCCCGAGTGCTTTTTTTGTGTCCTCGCAACGGGCAAGGACGAGGGGCAGAGGGAGGAAGAGATGTGGTCGAAGCACGACGTGAGGCGTGGAGTGCGACATCCATGGCGAGGTAGCGTGATGCAGCCCGACCTACGGTCGTTATTATATCAAGGTCTCCAACTTATGCCAAGTCGTCATAGAATCCAAAGGTGAATTCGTTCCTCTATGCGAGCCCACTTCCTACCCTATTGAATGGTATGCTACTTCATACTTCGTCACATATACATGATAGGTTCACACCGACCAGTACAAAGGAAAGGGAGGAAGCCCGGAGCATCAAGCCCGACAAGACGGAAGCTTGGAAGAGGAGGAGGAAGAAGACAGATCAGCAGCTGCCAGGTTTCGGCGGTACTACCGGTCGGCGGAACCGGTACTACCGGTCAACGGTACTACCGCCCCTGATACCGCTCGCTACTGACGACTCCAACTGACGCTCCAGGACCGCAAGCGGTATTACCGGTGACGACCGGTACTACCGGTACTGAGTCCGGTACTACCGGTCATGTATGTGCCTGCGCACACCTGTTGGGCCACAGCCCATGTATTCCTCTTTACTTACCTATTCGCCTAGTTTATCCCCAACTACCCTTGTTTACTGGTTGGCCTATAAATAGAGCCCCCACCCCTCATGTATCCCTTAGGCATAGATGATAGACTAAAGACAACCCCATTGTGGAATCTCTAGTTTTGCCTCATCCCCTTTACCAAGGGGACCGACTATCGTCACCAAGCTCGATTGGACTTTGCATCACGCATCCATCGTTGAACAAGGCCTTGGAATTCGATGTCTTGTCTCCAAGTTGTCAAGACCTCCCCAAGGTGTTCTTCCCTCTCCGATGTGGATTTGAGGGAGCACGTTGACCGATCTTTCCTTGCGAGGATTCTATCGGACCGGTGGCCGCCGTTCGGGAGCAATCGGCCTTGTATCATGTGAGTTTTGCGTGTGTTCATCGTGTTCTTCGCGAGGTGTGTGTTCGCTTCCGCTACCTTCTCCCTTTCCCCTCGCTTTCCCATCGATTTGACCACGAGATCCGTGAAGATCGGGCCACCCAAGAGGTTAAACCCTCCATCATAGCGTGTTGAAGGTGAGTGCCCGACACGACATAGGAGGAGAGCTCGTGGGGCCTAGTGTCCTTGGGTGGCGGCATGAGGCACTCATGGTTGGCAGCCGGTTGGAGCGACGCGAGGTGGTTCCTGCAGAGAGATACATGGGGAGAGGGAGAGAGAGAGAAGAGAGGCGAGGGAACAGCGAGAGAGAGGAATGTGTGTGAGGGGGGGCTCTACTGACGCTAGCAGGAGGACATCAAGCGAGCAAGGAGTTGTGTCTAGCGACATGTGATGACCTAGTGCTCCACTGCATATTGTAGAACACGAGTCATTGGCATAACACTTATAAAAGTCCTCTTCCACGAATATTACACCCCTCAGAGTGGTACAATAAAATCATTGCGGGTCCAATTAATTCTTTATTCCTTATTCATAATACAAAAATAATACAGGCTTTGAGATCCTCCTAGGTCCAGCGATGATTCACTTCTTCCAATAAATCTAAAAATGCTAGCTTGAGAAACAATGGTACTTCTAAGCAAAGTACCACCAGAGTGTTGCAAATTTATTGGATACGATCTGATGTGGACATCCCATCTATTAATACAACCGTTGTACCTACAGCTACCACACATACAAGGACCTATCACTCGATCTCGTGCTAAACAACTTAACTATCAGGTACTTTCGTTTCTTGGAACTATTCCTCACATACATGAGAATATGATGCTGCCTAAATCAGATGTATTTCTTACTCTTAGGAATGATGGACCAAGCATGGATGGGAGAGACAAGCATTGGAGCATGGTCATGCATGAAGATGGCAGCAAGCATGTGATGATCCAAGAGAAGGCCATGGATGAAGATTTCAGAACTTTGAGGCCACCATAATGAAGAAAGAAGGCTTGGACAAAATATTCAAGATTAATACTTCACAAATTCATCCATAGCTTAATATGGTGCTGCGATACCTTTATTTTGGCCAGGCCCATGTAATTTTTGCAGGATTTTAAATAGACACTTTTTAGAGTCCGTATTTGAGGACAAAAGGACTTCTAGGGTTGGATTCGGCCACCACTTATATGGCTGGCCGAAACCCTACCTTTTCCTCCTTAAATACTCGCCTTAGCTGTCACCATAGACTCGGATTTTGTTTAGACATTAAGTTAGCCATCATAGCAACTTCGCCAAGGCTCGAGCGTCGTAGAGGCCTCTTGTACTTCGCACCTATTCAGGATCCCACCTTTTTAATAAAGCTTTCATCTTAATCCGTAATATCTTGATTGCAATATTAGTTCTTACTTGTTCTCGATTTCAGGTAGGAATTAAGACCCTCGCTGGTCAGGCTGATCGTGTTCCCGTAGGATCGGTAACCTCCAGGAGATTGGCCTAGCGATTGCATTGGCGCTCGTGCTCGCACGTGTAGTCGGATCGTCAAGCCCGAACTCCACCAAATCGACTATCACCATCTCATCGAAAGATCGGACACCTTTGCCCTATCAAGTGGTATCATAGCTCAGGTTGCTCGGTGAGATTTTACTGTTTTCGTAGATTAGATCTGTTTTACCTATAACCCACGAAAAATCCAAAAACACAGTTAGAGTTTAGATCCATCCCATCACTAATCTACGCCTTGCATTATCTTTTCAGTTTTGCATTATTGAATTTGTGTCTGCATCGTCGCGTCGAGTTGCTGGTCTTAGTGTCTCGCCCCTTAGAGTTTCGAGTTCTGATCATAGTAGTCACCGCCACACTCGCAGATCACCGCCACCATATTCCGCTACCATATTCCGCCGCCATACACCCAGCCACCATAAACCCTAAAAACTCCGCCACCGCCTTCCTACCGCGACACAGATCCGATCTCCTTTCCTGCCGCGGCACAAGTCCGAGTTGAGTTATTGTTTCCTAGTTTTTTTCTTTTTTACTTTCCTTCCTTGTTGTTTTCGTGTTGAGCTAAAGTCCGTGTCGAACTAAGAGTTCAGTCGTAAGTCCAGAAGGAGAGCAAAAAAGTCTGGAACCGCCTCCGAAAAAAATTCTGGCTATACTGATTTTCGGCTTCGGGGATCATTTTTCTCCATCGGCCGTTATAGCGATATTTTTTTGGCGCCTACGCGCTTTCCGGAGCATAATACAAAAAATTTTGATTTTTTTTTCGGGCAAACCTGTTTCTAGACCCCGCCGATCAGTTCTAGACACTCGCCATCATAGTGATTTTCGACATCTCGGTTCGCTTTTCAGGGTGCCATATCATCATACATTGTTTGTTGTGTCACGTCGTGACATCGTTGGTGATCTAGGCTCGCGTCTCTAGTACGGTCTAGCCTAGGACCAGCACAGTACTGTCGTTGAGCATTCTTTCAACATTTGCATTGCTGTTTTGATAATTGCTAACCCCTTTTGCTAAGCCTTCCCAGAGCTCCACAGATTTCTCCACGTGCGGTGTCTCGAATCCTGGTAATCGCTCGGTTCAATCTCTGGACCCACTGCTCCTCGCGGTTGCACATCGCCCTTTCCTGCTATTTGGTAAAGAACTTGTAAGAGCTTAGTATATTGCTTGACGGATTACGCGTGCCTTCCATCATATTTCCGTAGTTATAGGCATATATATCTGTGCTTTTTAAAGGACTAACCATGACAGATACTTCGCGTAACCCTGCCACAATGACGAACCAAGAACTACATGTCCACTTCTCCGAGCTCTTGGTCGGTCGCCCTAAACATGTGGATGCACGACTAGAGGAGTTTGACACCAAGCTCACCAACGCTATGGACAAGATCGATGGACTCGAGAAATCCTTTAACGACAAGCTTGACGCTCGGTTCAAGGAGGTTTTGGACAGATTACCGGCACCCGCACCCGCCCCCGCCCCATTGGCACCTCGGCATGGCGCACGACGCATTTCGATCACGGGTCGTACTGCTGGTTCGGCTGCCGCCGCACCTCAGGCGGCTACCGCTGCAGCTGAGGCACCTCAGACTTCCACCGTGGCTACTGCTGCGACATTGGAGACAGACGACGGGTACTACTATGACCCCGACGACGACGATCTGTTTGACGAGGAGGTTGAACAACCTCCACACCCTGCTGGTCGTCCCCGACATTACCACCACAACGCTCGACCACCGGTACGATATGATGATCATGTTGCAAAGCTTAAATTAAATATTCCATCTTTTGAGGGTAAATATAATCCTGATGCATATCTTACATGGGAGATGGAAGTAGAACAACGTTTTGCATGTTTAGAATATCCTAAGAATATGCGTGTTAGTGCTGCTACATGTGAATTTACTAAATTTGCTTCCTTTTGATGGTCTGAGTATTGTCGTTTAAATCCTACTACTATTCCTCATACTTGGACTGCTTTAAAAACTGCTATGCGTGTTCGTTTTGTACCTCCCACTTATCAACGTGATTTACTAAAGAATCTGACACGTTTGGAACAAGGGAAAAATTCTGTAGAAGTGTATTATCAGGAATTGCAAACGGGGATGGTTCGGTGTGGTCTTGTTGAATCTATTGAACAAATGCTTGCACGTTTCTTTGGTGGATTAAACAAGGACATTCAACACATATTAGACTATAAGGAATATAATTCCATCACTCGTTTGTTTCATCTTGCTTGCAAAGCTGAACGTGAAGTGCAGGATCGCCAAACACCATGGAGGAGGACTAACAATTCTACATGTCGCACATCCAGTTGGACATCCCAACAATCAACGCCTCCTTCTCGTGATTCTCCATCAACTACTACCACATCCAAGGCCACCACAAGATTTCTGTCAGCTGCTCCTCCACCATCATCCAATGCTCCTGCTCGTAGTGCGTCTTCTATGGCTTCCACGGGTAAAACAAAGGATATACAATGCCGCAAGTGCTGGGGTTTTGGTCATATTGAGAGATAGTGCACAACACAACGTGTTATGATGGTGCGTGATGATGATCAATATGATTCAGCGAGTGGCTTTGATGAAGATACATTAGCTCTTATTTCTGATTGAGATGGAGACAATTGTGATTCTGATGAAGAGACAAAGATAATGGGAGCTAAAACTGCTGATCAATACAAGAGTTTAATTACACAACGTGTGTTGAGTGTGCAATTGAGCAAATCTGAGCAAGATCAACGCCACAACCTGTTCCAAACACGTGGTGTTGTCAAGGAAAGAGCTATAAGGATCATCATTGATGGAGGAAGTTGTAATAATCTGGCTAGTCTTGACATGGTAGAGAAGCTTGCACTTCCAACAAGACAACGCACACATTCATATTACATCCAATGGTTTGAGAGTTCTCGCAAAATCAAGGTAACAAAAATGGTACGCGTGCATTTTACTATTGGTACATATTCTGATTTTGTTGATTGTGATGTTGTACCTATGCAAGCTTGTTCTTTGTTACTTGGTAGACCATGGCAATTTGATAGAGAATCTGTTCATAATGGAAAAACTAATCACTATTCTCTTATGCATGATGGAAAGAAAATTGGTCTAAAACCTATGACTCCCGAACAGATTTTAAAAGATGATCTTGCTAGAGCTAGTAGAGATAAAAATGAAGAGAAAAATAAAAGTGAGAATCAGATTGTTGCTGTAGATTTTGTACCACCAAAGAACACTAAATCTGATTCTAAACATGCTACTGAAATTCGTTTGAAGAGTCCATGTATGCTTGCAAATAAAATTGATATTGCTAAACTAGATGTAAACAATACTCAATGTTATGCAATTATCTGCAAAGAGGTTTTGTTTTCATTTGAGGATATGCCTCCTTCTTTGCCATCCGCTATTGCTAACCTTTTGCAGTAATATGAGGACGTCTTTCCCGCTGAGCTGCCACCAGGACTACCTCCTATTAGAGGGATTGAGCACCAAATTGATCTAATTCTTGGTGCTACGTTGCCCAACCGCGCGCCATATAGAACCAATCCAGAGGATACAAAGGAGATACAACGCCAAATTCAGAAACTACTCGATAGAGATCATATTCGTGAGTCCCTTAGCACCTGTGTTGTTCCTATTATTTTGGTACCTAAGAAAGATGGTTCTTCGCGCATGTGTACTGATTGTAGAGCTATCAATAATATTACTATTCGATATCGTCATCCTATTCCACGTTTGTATGCCATGCTTGATGAATTGAGTGGTTCTACCATCTTTTCTAAAGTTGATTTGCATAGTGGTTACCACCAGATTCGTATGAAATTGGGAGATGAATGGAAAACATCATTTAAAACTAAGTCCGGTTTGTACGAGTGGTTAGTGATGCCGTTTGGTTTAACTAATGCACCCAGCACTTTCATGAGATTAATGAACGAAGTTTTACGTGATTTCATTGGACGTTTTGTGGTAGTCTACTTTGATGATATTCTGATTTATAACAAATCTTTAGAGGATCATTTGGACCATTTACATGCTGTTTTTAATGCTTTACGTGATGCACGTTTGTTTGGTAATCTTGAGAAGTGCACCTTTTGCACCAATCAAGTTGCGTTTCTTGGCTATGTTGTTACATCACAGGGTATTGAAGTGGATCCAACCAAGATTGAAGTTATTAAGAATTGGCCACAGCCCAAGACGGTCATACAAGTGAGGAGTTTTCTTGGCCTCGCTGGTTTTTATAGGCGCTTTATCAAAGACTTTGGATCAATTGCCGCGCCGCTGAATGAACTTACCAAGAAGTATGTGCCCTTTGTTTGGGGCGATGCACAACAACAACAGGCCTTCGTAATATTGAAAGATAAACTAACACATGCTCCCTTACTCCAACTTCCTGATTTTAATAAGACTTTTGAGCTTGAATGTGATGCTAGGGGAATTGGTTTGGGAGGTGTGTTATTACAAGAGGGAAAACCTGTTGCATATTTTAGTGAGAAATTGAGTGGGGCTAGTCTGAACTATTCTACTTATGATAAAGAATTATATGCGTTGGTTCGGACATTAGAAACTTGGCAACATTATCTATGGCCTAAAGAATTTGTGATACATTCTAATCATGAATCTTTAAAGCATATTCGTAGTCAAGCTAAGTTGAATCGTCGTCATGCAAAGTGGGTTGAATTTATTGAGTCTTTTCCTTATGTTATCAAACACAAAAAGGGTAAAGATAATATTATTGCTGATTCTTTGTCACGCCGTTATACTTTGTTATCTCAACTTGACTTCAAAATATTTGGATTGGAAACTATTAAGAAACAATATGTGCATGATGCTGAATTTAAAGATGTGTTGCAAAATTGTAGAGATGGTAGAACATGGAACAAGTTCGTCTTCAATGATGGATTTGTGTTCCGTGCTAACAAACTATGCATTCCAGATAGTTATGTTCGTCTTTTGTTGTTACAGGAGGCGCATGGAGGAGGATTGATGGGACACTTTGGTGTCAAGAAAACGGAGGATGTTCTTGCTGCACACTTATTTTGGCCACGTAAGCGTCGAGATGTTGAGAGATTTGTGGCACGTTGCACTACTTGTCAAAAAGCTAAGTCTCGCCTTAATCCACATGGTTTATATATGCCTCTTCCTGTTCCTAGTGTTCCTTGGGAGGATATTTCTATGGACTTTGTTTTGGGATTGCCACGTACACAGAAGGGGAGGGATAGTATTTTTGTTGTTGTGGATCGGTTTTCTAAGATGGCACACTTTATTCCTTGTCATAAAACGGATGATGCTGCGCATATTGCTGATTTGTTCTTTCGTGAAATTGTTCGTTTACATGGTGTGCCAAATACTGTTGTTTCTGATCGTGATACTAAATTTCTTAGCCACTTTTGGAGATGTTTATGGCTAAGTTGGGGACTAAATTGCTGTTTAGTACTACATGTCATCCCCAAACTGATGGACAAACTGAAGTAGTAAATAGAACTTTGTCTACTATGTTGCGGGCTGTTTTAAAGAAGAACTTAAAATTGTGGGAAGAGTGTTTACCTCATATAGAATTTGCTTATAATCGCTCGCTGCATTCTACCACAAAGATGTGCCCGTTTGAGATCGTGTATGGTTTTGTTCCTCGTGCACCTATTGATTTATTGCCTTTACCTTCTTCGGTGCAAAATAATTTGGATGCTACACAACGCGCTGAAATGATATTAAACTTGCATAAGACTACTAAAGATAACATAGAACACATGAATGCTAAGTATAAACTTGTTGGGGATAAAGGGAGAAAGCATGTTGTGTTTGATGTTGGAGATCTTGTTTGGTTACATTTGCGTAAAGATCGTTTTCCTGATTTACGCAAGTCTAAGTTAATGCCGCGTGCTGCTGGTCCCTTTAAGGTGTTAGAGAAAATAAACGATAATGCATATAAACTTGAGTTGCCTACATACTTTGGTATGGTTAGTCCTACGTTTAACATTGCAGATTTGAAGCCTTACTTTGGTGAGGAAGATGAGATTGCATCGAGGACGACTTTAATTCAAGAAGGAGAGCATGATGTGGACATCCCATCTATTGATACAACCTTTGTACCTACAGCTACACACATACAAGGACCTATCACTCGATCTCGTGCTAAACAACTTAACTATCAGGTACTTTTGTTTCTTGGAACTATTCCTCACATACATGAGAATATGATGCTACCTAAATCAGATGTATTTCTTACTCTTAGAAATGATGGACCAAGCATGGATGAGAGGGACAAGCATTGGAGCATGGTCGTGCATGAAGATGGCAGCAATCATGTGATGATTCAAGAGAAGTCCACGGATGAAGATTTCAGAACTTTGAGGCCACCATAATGAAGAAAGAAGGCTTGGACGAAATATTCAAGATTAATACTTCACAAATTCATCCATAGCTTAATATGGTGTTGTGACACCTTTATTTTGGGCCAGGCCCATGTAATTTTCGCAGGATTTTAAATAGCCACTTTTTAGAGTCTGTATTTGAGGAGAAAAGGACTTCTAGGGTTGGATTCGGCCACCACTTCTATGGCTGGCCGAAACCCTACCTTTTCCTCCTTAAATACTCGCCTTAGACATCACCATAGACTCGGATTTTGTTTAGACATTAAGTTAGCCATCATAGCAACTTCACCAAGGCTCGAGCGTCGCAGAGGCCTCTTGTACTTTGCACCTATTCAGGATCCCACCTTTTCAATAAAGCTTTCATCTTAATCCGCATTATCTTGATTGCAATATTAGTTCTTACTTGTTCTTGATTTCAGGTAGGAATTAAGACCCTCGCTGGTCAGGATGATCATGTTCCCGCAAGATTGGTAACCTCCAGGAGATTGACCTAGCGATTGCATTGGCGCTCGTGCTCGCACGTGTACTCGGATCGTCAAGCCCGAACTCCACCAAATCGACTATCACCATATCATCGAAAGATCGGACACCTTTGCCCTATCACGATCTAGGTTTCTCAGCCCGACTATCCTAGGCGTGCATAACTATTCTTCTAATTCTATGGTTTCCTCTTCTATTCTAAAATTTCTTATGCAGTCTATGCCTTCAATTTCTCCTGGGAGGTCGGGTTCATCGTAATAAACATCCTCCTTAATGGAGTCTTCTGTAGCAGATGTATCTTCGGTCTTCGTGGTACCTGAGCAAGGGTTTTAAGAAGTATGGATTGAGTACGAGCATACTCAAAAAGTTCTATAGTGGTCGTTTGATACTTTATCTAAAGCCATGGATAATAATCCTAGTCCTATGCTTAGTTTTTGAAATTAGGTTTTTAGAAAAAGTAAGTTTTAGTCTTTAAAAAACTATGTTCGTTAGTCTTCACGGGTTGTACAGGATTTCACGGAATCCCTTTCCCGCTGCTTTCGCAATCCTTTCCGAGGATGGGGAGTAACATGTCACGGTTCATACAATATCGAGAGGGGCACTACGTTTTTACAAATGATCTAAACCCCGAGAGCATAAAAAGGGTATGCTTTCCTGTTCTAACTTCCTTGGTTTGAGGCTTAGTCAAGATCCAAGTCAATCACTGTCCTTCGTCATGATCCCATAGTCCACCCATTGTGACGAGTTTCAGTTGAGAAACCTACGCTCATTACCATCCCTTCTAATATGCTAAGTCGTTACCCTGAAGCACATGATAGGGACATCACGAGCTCCCACCTGATGATCTCCTCTCTAGAGTCATCCCGACTTAGAATACGAGGACATACGAAAGGAAAAAAAGGTACAACTGACTTCTTTGTCTCATTTCAGAACTTGTGGCTAGTGCATTATTATATGGTGTAAGAATCACTGACTACATTGGTTATTAATCCTAGGTGAATACCCAGTACAATGAAATCTTCACCATAGCCTTTCAACCATATATTAACCATGATTTCATCGCCCTCCATTTTAGATTATCTGACTACCCTGAGCCGGTAATCCATAGTTCATGTTTATCATGTTTATTATATGAGAATGTAGGTGATAAGGTCTTGAAAATATTTTCTCAAATAAGTCAATGGACATATACGAATTTTCTTGCAATAATTATTGTGAGTTTGATCCCACAAAGGCATGAGTGAACTTGCCTTTGGTTTTCAAATTCAGGCAATTCGAGGGTTCTATACTACTCTTGACCTCGATTTCTATAAAGAAGCATCATTACCCGATAAGGAAAATGTACAAAATCCAAAGCATGCTTAAGGGTCCTAGGTAACTATTTTATTTTGGTTGGTTGATCCCTCCCCCTAAATTAAGTGTTTTAGGTTTTATTAAAGTATTACTTGTTGTGAATTTATTTCACTTTAGAATTTTCATATTTCTTCAAGGTTTTATTTTATTTGTTTAGAATTTGAATAGTTTTATTATTTATAATCTTATTCCACACTCAATAATCAAAGGTTTATATTTTTAATGAGTTATTTCATTATTTTTGGGTATTTATTCCATTTTTGGTTATTAAATATTTATTGTAATATTTTATTAGAGGATTTTTAATTACCTTGTTTTATAATTCTAGAAAAATAGGAATTATTATTCCATAGAATTTTCCCTTTTTGGAACTATTTTTAATTCGTTTAATGGAATTTGGGTTCTTAGTTAGGATTTTAATCCTTTATTAAATGGTTTGTATTTTTCATTACTTCATGGTCATTTTTTAAAATCCTCAAAAATTGATTTTTGTATTATACTCAATTTTCTCGTTCTAGTTGTATTTTTTATTTTTTTAAAATATCTACTGTGGTTTTTGGTTAAAGGTGCATTTATTAAATTGTGAAAAGACCAAGATCCCCCTTGGCCCCACCAGTCAGTCTAGTCACTTAAGTGACTAGACCCATTGGGTCCACACGTCAGCTCCACCCCACTCTCCCCTCTATCATTCACTCTCTTCCTCTCCCTCTCTCATGCATGTGGGCGACACGATGGCGACTAGCATTGCTGCCGCTTTTCCCAGCTGCTCCGGTCATCTCCTATCCTCCTACTCTACCTTCCTACCGATTCATATCTCCCTGCTCCTACTACTCGCTCGTAACCCTAACCCGATCTAGGATTCCTGTGTTAGAAATGTGGTTGCCCTCTAGCGCAACTCCGACGTTCACCCCACCATCGAGATGGCTCCTAGTGGTGGCTATGCTGCCTCTCGCGGCTGATGTGGCAGGCGCATGTCGAGATGCCCCTAAAGGGTACTCCCTATGCCGCTAGTTGTTGTTGCTGCTACTCTTCTTCCCCTTTTCAATCAGTGGAGAGCTGGTCTCCCATTTTTTTGAAGGTAAATCCCTCCTCTACTACTTATTTTCTACAATAATTTCTACTGCTGGTTCACCTGGGATATTTTCCCTCATTTCTAGAGTTTCCTCCTCTGTTCTTTCTTGTAATTTCGATTCTAGGTTTGCTGGTAGATTCTAGGTTGTTATAGATGTTTTAGGGTTTTCTATCATGCTATCTCTCACTTAGATGCTTGGAAGGATTTAGTGTTTTAGGTTTTCTATTAATTTTGTTTAGTCTAGTACTCTACAGATGCTTGCTTTACTGTTTAAGTATTCCTCTTAGGTTGTTGGATTAGTGAGAGGTTACTATTGAAGTTAACAATTCTAGTTGTATTATACCGATCCTTTCATTTGCATGATCAATACCATGATTAATATGTTAAGCTTTGTTGTCTATCTGGTTGTTTATGTGTTTACAGTTAAAATCAATAACTCAAGTGAGATACAGGTTTATCAGTTGTTCTAAATTAGTTTCTACTCTTCACTACCAATCCAACTTGACATGTTGTCTCTGACAGTGTATTCTTCATCCTCTGAACTTACAGTTCTCGGTGGGTGAAGAGGATGTTGTTTATGATTTCATTTCATGTGTAATTTAATAGTTTATATTTGCCTCTAGCTACAATCTCAATCAATAGACTTTCAACAGGGTCTCATTTGGTGGAGATTATAGTTAGAGATGAAGGTTTGTTGTTAATATGAAGTGTTTCTCAACTCCCTGGTTATTTATTTACTTATTTTCTTAATTATCTTTGTAGCATAGTTCTTAGGAATATAATCTGTTCATTCCTATTTCAATCTATCAATCAATAATAGGTTGTGCATATGGTATAGGTGCTTGGTTATTGTCTGTGATGCTGATACGTCCAAAACGTATCTACTTTCCCGGACACTTTTGCTATTGTTTCCCCTCTAACTCGTGTGATTTGGATGCAACTAACACGGACTAACTCTGTTTTCAGCAGAATTACCTTGGTGTCTAGTTTTTGTGCAGAAAATCAACTTTCAGGAAAAATCCCAGGAAAATATCGCAAAAATCCTATTTTACCATAAGACCCACGGATCCAGAAGACGAGACGGAGTGGGGCCTCGAGGGGCCCACACCCCTGGCCGCGCGGCCAGGCCTGGCCGAGCCTAGGGGGGTGGCCGCCTCGGGCACCCCCTTGGCCTTCCTCTTCGCCTACATAATGCCCTCTGACCTAAAAATATAGGGGGGTTCGATAGTTTCTAGAGCAGAGTTCCTCTGCACCGCCACCACCAGAAACCGCGATTCGGAATCAGAAACTCCATTTTGGCACCCTGCCGGGATGGGGTATTGGAGGAGATTATCGCCATCATCATCACCAACGCCTCTCCATCAACCATCCATGTTTCCCCCATCCATGAGTGAGTAATCCCCCGCTGTAGGCTATGGGGATGGTAGGGATTGGATGATTTTTATCATGTAATCGAATAAGATTGTTAGGGCATGGTGCCTAATATCTTTATTAGTGCTATTTGACTTTGTTGCAACTTGTTGTGCTTAATGCTTGTCACTAGGGCCCGAGTGCCATGATCTCAGATCTGAACATGTTATTGATTCATGATGATAGTGTTGTTTGTGATCTTATCTGCAAGTTGTTTACACATATTATTGTCTGGAACCAAAGGCCCTGAAGTGACAGAAATTGGGACAACATGAGGGAATGGCTGTGATATGAGGATCATGTGTCTTCATGGAGTGTTCATGCTTTACTCTGGTTCTCTATTAAAAGGAGCACCTTAATTGCCAGTAGATTCCCTTGAGGCCTTGCTGCAACGGGCTGGCAGGACAAAAGATGTTGTGCAAGTTCTCATTGCGAGCACGTATGAATATATATGGGACACATGCCTATGATTGCTTAGTACTTGTATGATTTATCTTATTTATCTGCAAATGCCCTAGATCTTGAAATTACATGAATATTCTTACCATGCAATGCCCGTCCATCCATCCCTATGCCTACCGCACTCGAATCCTACTGTTTGCTACTATTGTTACTATTGCCTTTGTTTTACTGCTGCTGTTACTTTGCTATTGCTACTACAAAACTATTGCTACTAATAAACCACTGTGAGCAAGAATATTTCCAGGTGCAGCTGAATTGACAACTCAGTTGTTAAGGCTTATAAGTATTCTTTGGCTCCCCTTGTGTCGAATCAATAAATTGGGTTATACTACCCTCGAAGACTGTTGTGATCCCCTACTTGTGGGTCATCAAGACTATTTTCTAGCGCTGTTGCTGGGGAGCATAGCTTTATTGTAAGTTCACTTGGATCTATTATTGTTCACTGCTATTCATTCATCATGGGTAAATCTCATGATGGAAAGTTTCCTATATTACCATCCACTACAAGAAGAGGTACAGTTTTGAACACCTCTGTTGCTCTTGATTCGCCATCTTTTATAAGTAAGCTTGTTACACCACCAACACATACACATTCTACACACACTGCTACTACTGCTGAATCTGAAATTTCTTCTGATGCTCATGATGTTACTTCTACTATGCTTGATGAGAGTGGTTCATTAGGTCCTTTCCTAGATGCCACAATTGCTAGACTAGGAAATACTGAAACTCCTAGTGAAGGCACTATTACACCTATTAGCTCACCTGAGTCTAGAGAGAGTTATGATATTAATGATGGTTACATTGAGATGACTGATGAATTTATTGAAGAATATCGAAACACAGTGGTGCTAGTGCTATTAAGAGTCTCCTTGAGAAACGTACTATTATACCTAAATTGTCTCCTGATGCTAAGTTTACTACTTCTCCCATAGACATTAAAGATAAGGATTATGATTTCTCTCTTTATTTATCCTATATAAACATTGTTGAGAAAGAACCTTTTTGTGGGACTAAGAATGAAAGGGCCATGGCGCATATGACTGAGCGTTCCGCTATGAGTGCCTTATTTTCTGATGATGTTAAGATGCGTACCTACTTTGTTGCTAAGATTTTCCCTTTTTTCACTAAAAGGAGAAGCTAAAGCATGGTTTAATAGTTTACCTCCTGGATCCATTGATTGCCCTGATTGCTTGATTGCTACTTTCTTTCATAAAAACTTCCCTCCTAGTGCTAGACATGTTGTTTTGCAGATTTTTTTGATTTTAAACAGGGAAAAGAGGAGAAATTGTCTGAGTCATGGAAAAAATTCCATGCCTTGATTCATGCACATCCTGGATGTCCATTACCTAAAAATAAGCTTCTTGATATATATTATAATGGACTAACTGATGAATCTAGGACATACCTGGATAGTTTTGCTGATTGTGTTTTCAGGAAAACAACTCCTGAAGAAGATGAGGAATTAATGGCTAAAATAAGCAAGAATTATGACGATTGGACTACACCTGAACCAATTCCAACACCAACACCAGAGAAGAGGGGAGTGATTGAATTAAATTATGAAGTGATGAAAGAAGCCAAGAAATGTCTTTAGGAGAAGGGTATTAAATCTGAAGACGTGAAGAATTTACCTCCTATAGAAGAATTATGTAAGCCAATTCCCCACTCATCCACTATTGAGGTACACTCTCTCCAACATTTTGATGAAGGTGATATTCCTTATGGTAAACCTCCTGATCAATGCTTAGAGGAACTTGATAATTTTATTTGTAAGCAAGGTAATTTTAATAAACAAGTTCAGAATCATTTATTGGAAAACTCTAGAGCAATTAATGAGTTGAAAGCTATTGTGGAAAGAACTTCTAATGATGTTAAAATGCTTGTTAAATATTTTCAAATGGTTCAAACTCAAATTGATCAACTTGCTAAAGTGCAAAAGGATACGCTAGTTAATGCTTCTGGAGATAAACATCCTTATGAAATTAGAACTAGGAGTGGTGCTGCCACTCAGGATCCTTTATATCCTGAGAGGCATCCTAAAAGAATTGAGCAAGATAATAGTCTTCTAAGAGAAATAAAAAGAAACACAAAACCATTGTAGAATCTCCTGAACCTGCTATAGATCATAATAGTATATCTGTCTCTGATGCTAAAATGATGCTCCTGATAAGGAAGAAATTGAAGAGGAACCTAAGAGGCACACTAAGAACACTAAGGAGGATTTTATTGCTAAGAAACATGGTAGTGAAAGAGAACCTTGGGTACAAAAACCAATGCCTTTTCCTGATAAGAAACACAAGACAAAGGAAGAAGAACACTATAACAAATTTTGTGAGTGGATGAAGCCTTTATTTTTGCAAATTCCTTTGACGGATGCTATTAAGTTGCCTCCTTATTCAAAGTATATGAAGGATATTGTCTCTAATAAAAGGAAGATTCCTAATGAGGAAATTTCTACTTTGCTTGCTAATTATTCCTTCAATGGTACGGTTCCAAAGAAACTTGGTGATCCAGGATTCCAAATATTCCTTTCTCTATTAAAAATAACTATGTTAGAACTGCTTTGTGTGATTTGGGAGATGGAGTTAGTGTTATGCCTTTTTCTCTCTGCAAGAGGCTTCAACTAGAAAAACTGATACCAACTGATATATCTTTGCAAATGGCTGATAACTCTACTACTATTCCTATGGTTATATGTGAGGATGTTCCTGTTCAAGTGGCTCATAATTTCTTGGTGTTAACTAATTTTGTTGTGCTTGAGATGCCTGAAGATGATAATATGTCTATTATTCTTGGGAGACCTTTTCTTAATACTACAGGTGCTGTCATCAATTGTAATCAATGGAAAGTAACTTTTAATATTAATGACAAAGAGCATACTGTCTATTTCCCCAAGAAGATTGATAAGAGTTATGGCCTAAACTCGATTGAAAATATTGAAGGCATCAAAGTTGGAGAAATATATTGTCCCATTCCAACAGAAAGTTATGAAACTATTATGATTGGGACTATTGCTATCAAGATTGAGGTAACATAATCATTTAGTGAAATGCAAAGTTTTGTTTCATATAAAATTGTTTTGGTAATAAGACTTGATCAACCTTGTTAACAAAAGGATTTTAAATGACAAAACAATGCTTTCACAATGGTTATCCTTGCTTACTTTTATTTTTCTCCTTTCCAATCCTCTCTTTTTGTCTTGTTAGTTCTAGTTTTTCTAGTTGCTTGCTTGTTAGAGTGTCTTAGAACTTTTGTAGTTTTTGTTTGGTTTGCTTTTGCTTCTTCTAAAAAATCTTTTTCTGCGAGAAAATCAATTTTCATAACCTGAAAATTGGCCAAAAATAAAGTTTCCAGAAAAATCCCAGAAATTTCATTTTAAATTGTTTCTCGAAAAAAGAGGCAGAGGGGCACCTGGAGTGACCCAGGCGGACTCACCAGGCCAGCACACCCCTGGTGGCGCGGCCAGCCCCAGGGCGCGCCTGGCCTGGGTGTGGCCCACATGTGGCCCTCCAACTTGCCTCCTTCCAGCCACTTCTTTATCTCTCCCGAAAAACACCGGAAAACTTTGAAAAGCTCGAGTACCTGTTGTTCTTGCTCGTGATTTTTGATCTGCTTGCTAAGCCCTTCTCAACTGCTGATTTTTGGAGGGTTTACTCCTTGGTATGTGCCTCCTCCGCTTGTCCCGTTAGATTTTTGATTGGTGGATTGTATCTTGAGTATTTTGCTACTGTAGGTGAGTGGTTATGTGAGCTTTCATGTTTTTTATATGCTTAGAGATTTCATTTTGATGCATGTTTATCCCTCTAGCAAGTTCCTATATTAGTCCCCCATCATTTATTAACTTGGAAATCACTTGGTTTGATATTTGTTCACAAATTTCAGAGGAGAAGATGGGTGAGTACCAACTAAATCAACATGAATTGATGGTACTTGAGCCAATGAAAGTCTATCGTGAGTAGGAGGTTTTCTCTTTCATATATCCATGCCCTGAATTTATGAGAGCTGCGGGGATCTTTCAGGATTTCCAAACTCTAATTTCCAATGAAGGGTTGGAACATTTTGTTGGAGAGGAACCTCACCAATATGTTAAACTAACTATGGTTGTGATACATGACTTTCGATTAAGTTTGTCCTCGTCTAACCCCATGGTTCATTATAAGATCTACGATATAGCCGTCGATCTTCCTTTTGATGTTTTTTGTGCAACTATCAGAGTGCCACAGTGGGGTTCATGTGGAAAGATTAGAGAGAGGCCTGCACCACTCATGGACTTATATGCGGAGATTTGCCAATGTTGTAGATTCTCAAAGGAGAGTGGAAAAATTCAGAATATTCATCTCCCATCCATTCGTTATTTTGCCTATTTCATTACCAAGTGTGTTCTTGCTAGGAAGACTGCTAGAAAACTATCTTCTTATGATCTAGCTTTTTATCTCAGCTGCCTTGAATCAAGATAGGACTTATAATTTGGGTGCTTTGATAGCTTACCGTATAGCCGCTAATCGTGAGAAAGGCAGAATATGTGGAGGCCTCATTGCTTCTCGTCTGTTAGCTTTGCATGGATTAGCACCTCATCATTCAGATTTTTAGTTTCCCGTAGAGAGACTTGATCTTGCTTCCATGGTTCAGCATAATTTTTTTCTTCTTGGTCTAGTAAGGGCGAGTTATTTTATGAAATAACCTTTCTCAAGAGTGGTTGGAGAGGGGGTAAGTCTGAGAAAGTAGTCCCTTTGCCTGCACCTGCTTTGTTTGATTTTGATACCAGGAAAGGATGGTCACTCACGGAGGAAGAATTTGACACATACATGGCAGATCTCTCCCAGCAAGAAGAGAATGCTGGAGAGGAGGACGGAGATAATTCGGTTCAGCCCTCCAACATGGGAGAGTCTTCATACCAGCATCCCTTGTATGATTGGGGCGCTTCTTCTTCTTCACGGGGGCTGATTACGATAATTCCTATGATGACCCACTGGCTTGGGGTTACTACCCGTGTTTCGATTGAGCCCCACTTAGGCCAAAAGCCTAATCTTGGGGGGAGGTATACCAACATCACACTCATATACATATCATATTCTGTCGGTCCTTTGTATATCCATGTTTTGCTTTCTTTTTAGTTCTTGTTTCTGTTTCCCAAAACACAAAAAGACCAAAAATATTTTCGTTGTTTCTCTTTGTTTGTTTCTTTGCCTTTTAGCTTTGGTTTGATTTTCCTTCTTTTGGCTTTGGTTTTCTTTAAGAAAAATCCAAAAAGATTTTACTTTGTTTGTCTTTTGCTTTGAGTGCTTGCTTTAAAAAAAATCAAAAACCCAAAAATATTTGTTCTTCTTGTTTGGTTTTGTGAAGTTTATTGTAGGGTTCAGCGGTCCTCAGTGGAGTTTGGTTTTCATGGTATTATTCAAGCCACACAAGTGAAAGGCAATGATGTTGATTTTCACAACTCGAGGTGTGGTAATAGGTTGGTAATGAACTCTATTTGTTTTCATTTTTGTACATATACTCATCATTGTGAGCATGCTTAGCCTGTTCGTGTATGGCGTATGTTATTTAATGGATGCTTGGTAGTTCTTGCTCTCTTATGATTAGCTCCATCTTGCTAATAGTTTGTAGCATGTCATATGAATGTTTGCTTGCATTGTTCTATTCATAACTTGGTATGACATTGTGGTATCCTCCTCTGAATGCTTCATTTCAATCGACTTGGCACATGATCACGCATGCATATGACTGAACAAAAGTCAGTAAGCCTCGATGATCTATTTTGCCTCAGAGTTCTTGTATCACTTTTATGCCATAATTAATTCTATTTTGTTGCAAGCATGATTATGACAGTTATTGCTCTCTCAGTTGTCGCTCCCTTCATTTTGCTAGCCTTCACTTGCACTGAGTATGATCTCTACTCGTGTTTCCAACTCCCCAAAACCAATTGTCAAAAGGTGTCCACCATATCTACCTATTAGCATCATTTATATTCTGTGCATATTTATTATGCCTCGTTTTCTTCCAAATAAAATGTTTGCTTGTTTTGAAAAAGTTACTTAGTAAAGCTCTCACGAACTTGATGGCACACTTTATTTTCTTGCACTTAATAAACTTGAACCATTGTGAATGTCCTTGAAAGTTATATGCTTCCAAATTATAGGCTGGGAATTAGCAAAACCGGGCTGTCACGGAGAACGCTTTCAACACATGTAAATATCTACCCCGTTGATATCATGCTCTTTTGTTTATGGATGTCGTCGGTGTGAAATAAAAGGGGAGCTTGTAAGTCCATGGAGTTATGTATATGTGTTAGAGAAACGCCTGGGCCACTAGACTAAGCCATGCCTAATCATGGTGGAAACTTGCAGCATAACCATAGTGAGCAATCTATGAAGCATTCTTCTTATAAAAAAGAGATACGAGATACAGAAAAGAAAAAAGATGAGAAAAGAGGAAAGAGAGAAAAAAGCACCATATTCCCATGGTAAATAAAAATATTGCTTAGATGCTCATTGTCTGTTGCCTTGTCATTTTGATATGGGATAGCTCCTGTGTCATGTGAAAGGGGTACCCCATTGGCGGTTCTCTATGCTACACATGTATTTACTATGACAAGAACTTACCGGTAACTAAAGTTGAGTAGCATGAGGAGCGGCCCTCGTACTCAAGGGACATGAGATTGCCATCTTAAGGTCTGTCAAGCATATAACTAATAGTTGACCTCACTTTAACCTTAATCAGTTAAAGATGCCTATGATAGGGGCAATGAGAGCTCAAAGCTAATGAGTAACTTACTTTCAGCATTTGGAAGCCTTTAAACCTTTTCAAAACCTTTTCACTTCCTTGTTGAGTCTCCACTTATTCTTTGAGCACCTTCTTGAGAGCATAGTTGTCATTCTTAGTGTAATGTGCTTGTCTCAAAACTTGGTTAATTATGACATATTTTTTTATGCCTGTATCTCTGATATCTTTACTCTAGTCTTCACTTGAACTTCAGAGGTGCCTTGGCATTTATATTTTGCTTAACAATCAAAGGCAAGCGAGATACCACTTTATCATACCTTCTTATGAGCATTACAATGTTGCTTATGCTTATGTTTCATGCTACTCATTATTATTGTGTTGGAATCTCTTCATAGCTTGTAGTGACTATTGAGTAGACTTAGTTTCACACTTCTTACTGTGAATTGTCTAAGTATTGATCACTTGCTGAGAATATTTACATCACATGAAGCAAATGTGTTCGTGAAAATTTATTTTATCGCACTCAGTTTTCAACTAAATTGCTTGAGGACAAGCAATAAGCAAAGCTTGGGGGGAGTTGATACGTCCAAACATATCTACTTTCCCGAACACTTTTGCTATTGTTTCTCCTCTAACTTGTGTGATTTGGATGCAACTAACACATACTGACGCTATTTTCAGCAGAATTACCTTGGTGTCTAGTTTTTGTGCAGAAAATCAACTTTCAGGAAAAATCCCGGAAAATATCGCAAAAATCCTATTTTAACAGAAGAGCAACAGAGCCAGAAGACGAGACGGAGTGGGGCCTCGAGGGGATCACACCCCCTGGCCGTGCGGGCCAGGCCTGGGTGCGCCTGGAGGGGTGGTGTGGCCGCCTCGGGCATCCCCTCGGCTTCCCTCTTTGCTTACATAATGCCCACTGATCTAAAAACAGAGGGGAGTTCGATAGTTTCCAGAAGGGAGTTTCTCTGCGCCGCCACCACCAGAAACCGTGATTCGGAATCAAAAACTCCGTTCTGGCACCCTTCCGGGACGGGGTATTGGAGGAGATCATCGCCATCATCATCACCAACACCTCTCCATCAACCATCCATGTTTCCCCCATCCGTGAGTGAGTAATCCCCCGCTGTAGGCTATGGGGATGGTAGGGATTGGATGATTTCTATCATGTAATCGAATAAGATTGTTAGGGCATGGTGCCTAGTATCTTTATTAGTGTTATTTGACTTTGTTGCAACTTGTTGTGCTTAATGCTTGTCACTAGGGCCCGAGTGCCATGATATTAGATCTGAACATGTTATTGATTCATGATGATAGTGTTGTTTGTGATCTTATCTGCAAGTTGTTTACACATATTATTGTCCGAAACCAAAGGCCCCAAAGTGAAATAAATTGGGACAACCTGAGGGGATGGCGAGGAAATTACAAAAAACCACCACATTATAGGCTAGGGTTTCAAAAAACCACCACTTTTCGTTAGGGTTTCAAACAACCACCACTTTAGAGTTGGTTCGTTTCAGATAGCACTAATACCAGAATGGACCACCACTTCGGAGTTGGTTCGTGTCAAAAAACCACCACTTCAGAGTTGATTCATTTCAAAAAACCAACACTTTAGAGTGGGCCCATCCGGTCAGTTTTGTCATTAGACTAGCGCCAAACCAGTATTAGTGCTATCTGAAACGAACCAACTCTGAAGTGGTGGTTTTTTAAACCCTAACGTAAAGTGGTGGTTTTTTGAAACCCTAGCCTGTAATGTGGTGGTTTTTTGTAATTTTCCCGGGGATGGCTATGATATGAGGATCACGTGTCTTCACGGAGTGTTAATGCTTTGCTCCGATGCTCTATTAAAAAGAGCACCTTAATTGCCAGTAGATTCCCTTGAGGCCCCGCCGCAACGGGCTGGCAGGATAAAAGATGTTGTGCAAGTTCTCATTGCGAGCACGTATGACTATATATGGGACACATGCCTATGATTGCTGAGTACTTGGATGCTTTATCTTATTTATCTGCAAATGCCCTAGATCTTGAAATTACATGAATAGTCTTATCCATGCAACGCCCGTCCATCCATCCCTATGCCTACCGCACTCAAATCCTACTGTTTGCTACTATTGTTACTATTGCCTTTGTTTTACTACTGCTGTTGCTGTGCTATTGACACTACAAAACTGTTTCTACTGATAAACCACTGTGAGCAAGACTATTTCCAAGTGCAGCTCAATTGACAACTCAGTTGTTAAGGCTTATAAGTATTCTTTGGCTCCCCTTGTGTTGGATCAATAAATTGGGTTATACTACCCTCGAAGACTGTTGCGATCCTCTATACTTGTGGGTCATCATATGCCTCTTAATTGAGCGTACACAAATGATAATACAGTTCCCGTGCTTGTGATTGCTTCCTAGCAACAAGATCATTATCATACATGATCTGTTGGTTCTAACTATTAGTGATACTGCTATTATTCTGCCCCTCCTTTTAATTATTATTCTACCCATCCTTTTTGAAAGGGCAAGTATGCCCCATGTGTGGTTTTGGTAATCAATGACAATCTCTATGGACTAGTGTGTAAATTGAGTTTCACCTGTATGTTTGTCCATTGGCATCGCTTGGGCCATGTGTTGGTCTCAAAGTTGAAAGATGAAGATGTTTGAAGGTTGATCAAAACAAGTGCAAATAGTTGCATCAACATGGATCAACTTCAAGAAGGAATGAAGAAGGTCAAGCTCAAGATGAGCCATCTCTAGAAGATCTCATGCTTGAAGCTTTCCGTTGATATGCCCAATTTGCATCACCTTTCTATATCATAATTTACCTCTATTCATTGATGTTTGTCTTATTATGAGGTATTACTTATGGCTTTTTCATCTATTTATGCATGTTGGATGATTCCTGGAGGATGGACTGCCGGAGTCTAGATTCTGATGGAAAAGAAGGCGTTTCGGTGCAATTTCGCAAAGATCAGAAAAATACCAGAAAAATATGGAAACATATTATTTTACCAGAAGACGAAGGAAGACATAAGGAGGAGCGAAGAGGGGCCGTAGGGGGGCCACACCCCCCTAGGCGTGGGCCCACCTAACCCCGTGCCTAGGGAAGGTGTGGCCCACCTGCCCGGCCTCCGACTCCGCCCCTTCACCTATATCTTCCCCACGGAACCCTAATACCGGGGGAGCGACCACAGATAGATTTCCGCCGCCCTCGGGGGCGGAAAACACCGAGAGAGAAAGATCTCTCCGACAGACAGATTTCTGCCGGGGGAATTCCTTCCCGGAGAGGGGAGATCGTCGCCATCAACACCATCGTCAAGCTAGGCTTCATCGGGATCATCATCATCATCCACAACATCATCTCCACCAGCACCATCATCACCACTCCGTCCTGCTGTAACAATTGTGTTGGATATTGCTTTAGTTCTTAGGGGAAACTTTCCCGGTGTTGATTACTATTGTAGTTAATGCTTGTGAGTGGAACCATTGGATTATTGTTTATGTTCAGATTGTTATCCATTATCATATCATCTTTGATCTTGATCCATATGATGTCTTATGAGTAGTTCGTGAGTACATGAGAGAAGTCATGTTGTTATTAGTGGATCTGTGATGAGTTATTATTCAATGATTTAGTATTTAAGTTGTGGTGCTATTCTTCTAGTGGTGTCATGTGAACGTCGACTACATGACACTTCACCATTTATGGGCCTAGGGGAATGCATTGTGTATTTAGATACTAATCGTGGGGTTGCCGGAGTGACAGAAACCTAAACCCCCGTTAGGACACCTTTGCACAAGAGAGTGTAGGATCTCAGAGTTTAAGGTTGTGGTTAGATTTATATATTAATTACTTTCCTGTAGTTACGGATGTTTGCAGGGGGTTTAATCACAAGTATGTATTAGTCCCAGTAAGGTCAGTACATTAGCACAGGTTCACCCACACAACACTTACAACACCAAGAAGAGTACTCAGCTATTTGAAGCGAAAGCACTTGACAGAATTCCCATGTGTCCTCGAGAACGTTTGGTCCTTATAAGTATTTCCACCGGCTTGTCCTTTGCTAAGAAAGGATTGGGCCACTTGCTCTGTTTGTTCGTTACCTTTGTTACTTGCTCCTTGTTTTATTACCTTGTCAGAAAACCACTAAAAATCTGTTTGCTAAGTATTCACATGGATTTCCTGCTCCATACCACTGTTCAGCACCTTCTGCTCCTCGTTGGGATCGACACTCCTATTTATCAAAAGTACTAAGATACACCCCCTATACTTGTGGGTCATCAAGACTATTTTCTGGCGCCGTTGCCGGGGAGTGAAGCGCTATTGAAGAGTGGAACTGGTAAGGGAAACTTTTACTGTGAGTATTGCTTTTGTTACTGCTTGTTACTTTTGTTTCCAATATGGATAACCCACTTGGTTTTCTGTTTGGGAAAACTACTACCACTGCTATGGTAGTAGATGAACCACCTCCTGTTGAGATAGATCCTTTTAAGATACCTACAAGTATTGTTAATCGTGTCATGGATAATTATTATTTGGGGATGGAACTATCCATCCTGGTGATCACTTTCTTTTTATCCATGAATTATGCGGGTTGTTTAAGTGTGTAGGTATCACAACTGAACATGTGAAGAAGAAGTTACTCTCCATATCCTTGAAAGGGAGAGCTGAAGCATGGTATAAGCTGCTGAAGAATGGACAATCCATGGAATGGGAGCAGATGGCATCTCTCTTTCACTTTAAATTTTATCCTCCCAGTGAAATCCATAAGGATAGAAGTCTTATATATAACTTTTGGCCTCTTGATGGAGAGAGTACAGCTCAATCTTGGGGGAGATTGAAGTTACTAATGCTTAAATGTCCTATTCATGAACTCCCTAACAATATTATTCTCAATAACTTTTATGCTAGGCTTTCTCTTCATGATAAAGATTTACTAGATGCTTCTTATGCTGGATCATTCACACGTATGAAGGAAGAAGCTAAATGGGATCTCTTAGACCATATTCAAGATAACACTGAGGCTTGGGAGAATGACAAAGGAAGAAAGTCAGGTATAAACTATGATTATGAATGCATTAAATGTTTTATGGGAACTGGTAACTTCTGTGATATTTGTAATAAGTTTGGCCTTTATCCCCAAGTTATTGCAAAATGTTTTAATGCCTTTGTCTCTTATATTGAACTTCCCAAGATAGAGTGGGACAAGTACCACACTCCTTATAAAGACATTGTCACCCATATTCCTGCTAGTACAGAGGTTTGCACTGTTGATCCTATTTTGCCTAAACCTTATATTGATAAAACTCCTTTTCCTTCTAAGGTGAGAGAGCATTCTATTATGGCTACTGTGGTTAGGAAAAGCGCAAATAAAACTGTAGGGTCCGATGAGCTTATTGATATTGAGCCTATGGTAGCTATTGTGAAAGATCTTGTCACTAGAAATATAGAGGATGGGCATATTGTCTTCTGTGAAGACGCTACTAATATTGTTTCTCATCCTAAGAAATTTAGAAAAGCTAGTGTTCCTGTTCTTTCTGTTAAAATTGGTAGTCATAGCTACTATGGTTTATGTGATATTGGTGCTAGTTCTAGTGTTATTCCTTATGAGCTTTACAGGGAAATTATGCATGGGATTGGTCCTTGTGAGCTTGAGGACATTGATGTGGTTATTCACGTTGCTAATAGAGAGCAAGTTTGCCCCATTGGTATTGTAAGAGATGTGGGGGTCCTTTGTGGTAAGATTAAATATCCTACTGATTTTCTAGTACTTGGTAAAGAAGCTAGTAAAACCTATCCTATCATCTTTGGTAGACCCTTCCTTAATACTTGTGGGGCTATCATAGATTGTAGGAAGGAAAAAGTTTCGACTAAGTTTGCTGGAGAATCTTATGAGTTTAATTTTTCCAAATTTTCCAAAACTCCTTATGAAAATGAATTACCTGATGAGGATTTCAGGGTTGAACAATTGTCTGCTTTTTCTCTTGCTCCTAACAATGCTTTGCAGCAGTTCATGGAAGACCATGAAAGTGATGTTTTCATGAAGGAAAAAAAATGAGATTGAAGAAGTTTTCCTTCGTCAGCCGGAACATCTTAAGCATAATCTACCTGTGGAAGATTTGGGTACCACACTATCACCTAAAAGGGATCCTGTTTTCGAATTAAAACCTTTACCTGATGATCTTAAATATTCTTATCTTGATGATAAGAAAATATATCCTGTTATTATTATTTCTAAACTTTCAGGGAAGGAAGAATAAAGATTATTGGAGGTATTGAAGAAGCACCGAGGAGCTATGGGTTATACTCTTGATTTTTTTAAAGGAATTTCTCCTACTATATGTCAGCATGCTATTAATATTGAGCCTGATGCAAAACCAGTTGTTGAGCACCAATGCCGTATAAATCCTAAGATGAAGGATGTGGTAAGAAATGAGGTACTAAAACTCCTTGATGCTGGTATTATTTATCCTATTGCTGATAGTCAATGGGTTAGCCCTGTTCACTGTGTTCCCAAGAAAGGGGGAATAACTGTTGTGCCTAATGAGGATAATGATCTTATACCCCAAAGAGTAGTGGTTGGGTATAGAATGTGCATTGATTTTAGAAAGATTAATAAAGTTACTAAGAAAGATCATTATCCTTTGCCCTTTATTGATCAAATGCTTGAGAGGTTATCCAAAAAGACTCATTTTTGTTTTCTTGATGGTTATTCTAGGTTTTCTCAAATCGCTGTGAAAGCACATGACCAGGAGAAAACCACTTGCACTTGTCCTTATGGTATTTATGCTTATAGGCGTATGCCTTTTGGTTTATGTAATGCTCCTGCTACCTTTCAGAGATGTATGTCTGCTATCTTTCATGGTTTTTGTGAAGAAATTGTGGAGGTTTTCATGGACGATTTTTCCGTCTATGGAACTTCTTTTGATAACTGTTTGGACAACCTTGATAAAGTTTTGCAGAGATGTGAAGAAACCAACCTTGTTCTTAATTGGGAGAAATGCCATTTCATGGTTAATGAAGGGATTGTTCTTGGACACAAGATCTCTGAAAGAGGCATTGAAGTTGACAGAGCCAAAATTGAAGCAATCGAGAAGATGCCTTGTCCTAGAGATATCAAAGGTATTCGTAGTATTCTTGGTCATGCTGGTTTCTATAGGAGGTTTATTAAAGATTTCTCCAAAATTTCAAAGCCCCTTACTAATCTTCTTCAAAAAGATGTACCTTTTGTTTTTGATGATGATTGTAAGGAAGCTTTTGAAACTTTGAAGAAGGCTTTGACAACTGCTCCTATTGTCCAACCACCTGATTGGAGTTTACCTTTTGAAATCATGTGTGATGCTAGTGACTTTGATGTGGGTGATGTTCTTGGACAACGTGTTGACAAGAAGCTGAATGCTATTCATTATGCTAGCAAGACTTTGGATGCTGCTCAAAAGAATTATGATACTAGGAAGAAAACTTGGGATTTAATTTTTCCCATATTCCCATGGTACATAAGAAGAATTGCTGAGATGCTCATTGTCTGCTTGCCTTGTCATTTTGGTTATGGGAAAGCTCTTGTACCATGTGCAAGGGGTACCCCGTTGGCGGTTCTCAATGATATGCAAATACTTACAGTGACAAGAACTTACCTGGACCCAAAGTTGAGTATGCATGAGGTGTGGCCCTTGTATTCAAGGGGCATGAGATTGCCAACTTATACTTCGTCAAGCATATACTCCAGCTTTGCCACTTTAACCTTAACCACTTCAAGATGCTTATGATAGGGGCAATTAGGGCTGAAAGCTAACAAGTACCATAATTTTTGGAAGCTCTTTTTGAAACTTGTAATCACTACTTACTTTACAAAAAGGCCTTTCTTCCACCACTATTGAGTCTCCACCTTCTACCTTTAGAAACCATTAAGGGAGCATAATTGTCATTCTGTGTGCAATGTTCCAAAGCTTATTAGTTGATGCATATTGTGATATTACTTGTTCTTGTGCTACTTGTTTCTAGTCACCCTTGTGAACTTTGCAGGTGTCTTATGCATTATATTGATAATCTATGAGGGACAAGCTGATTGCCACTATGCTATGTTTTCTGCATGTGAAACAAACAAACATTTTTCAATGCATGTTATTCATGATCTTTGTTTGTAGCTTGCCATGTTGCATGCATAGTTACTATGTCCTATTGCTAGAACTCCATCTTTCATGCACATGTTTAGAGTTCTTTGATCCCAGCTTTCAATGTTTGCAAATGGTTGGATCTTTATTGTGAGGGTGCATGTCACCTCAAAAATTATTCTATTTATCACTTAACTACTCGAGGACAAGCAGGAGTTAAGCTTGGGGATGCTGATACGTTGGAAACGTATCCATAATTTTTGACGTTCCATGCTTGTTTAGTATCTACTTTGCTTTACTTGTCCGCACTTTGAGGTCCTTTTTACATGTTTTCTGGTACTAACCTATTTACAAGTTGCAACAGTGCTAGATGCCTATTTTCTACTGTTTTTGGTTTCAGAAAAGTTAGTAAAGAAATATTCTCGGAATTGGACGGGACAAACGCCAAAGTCAATTACTTTCCGTGGGGAACAAGAAGTCCAGAGGAGAGCCGGAGGGGCCAGCTAGGGGGGGCCAGACCCACCCCTGGGGCGGGGGCAGATGGGCCCGCGCCTGGCTAGGGTTTGGTGGCCCTGGCCGCCTCCCGGTCTCGCCCCTTCGCCTATAAGAATCCCCCGATGCAGAAACCCTGAGTACCCGATCAGAAATCCACGAAACCGTCTGTAGCTGCCGCCACCATCGTCCCTAGATCGGGAGGGATATGCAGTTCTTCCTGGCACCCTGCCGGAGGGGAGATCATCCCGGAGGCCTTCTCTCCGGTATGATTCGTGAGTAGTTCCACCTTGGACTATGGGTCCATGTAGTATCTAGATGATTGTATCTCCTCCTTTGTGCTTTCATGTATAGATCTTGTGAGCTCCGTTCATGATCAATATCTAATCTATTTGTAATCATGCATGTTGTGTTTGCGGGGATCCGATGGATATTGAGATTATTATGTTGGTTTTATTAATGGTTTTATCTTTATGATTCTATCATGTCTGTGTTGTTTGTGATCTTGCATGCTCTCCGTTGCTAGTGGTTATCTTGGCCAAGTAGTTGCTAGTGACTCCAAGAGGGGGTATTTATGCTCGATAGTGGGTTCATGCCTCTAGTTTCCAAGGGAAGTGACATAAATCTCTTCGGTTGTAGATGTGTTGTTGCTACTAGGGAGAAAACAACGGTCTCTTGTTCATGGAACATGTGGACTGTTTACCTTACACACTTTGCTTAAAGCAGTTGTCTGTTGCTTGCAACTTAATACTGGAGGGGGTTCGGATGATAACCTGAAGGTGGAATTCTAGTCATAGATGCAGTTGGATGACGGTCTATGTATATTGTTGTATTGCCCAATCAACCTCATAGGATCTTTCTGGCTAGTAATTGCATTATTATGCCTTGCTCAGTTCCTGTCAATTGCCTCGCTGTAATTTGTTTACCCTTCATGCCATGTTGTTTATCTAAGGAGAGCACCTCTAGTGAACTATGGACCCCGGTACAATCTTTATCATTGATACATCTTCCACTGTTACCTGTTTACTTGATGCAAACCATTACCTTCTACACCATATGTTTAATCCTTTGTCATAGCAAACCAGTGAGCTTGACAACCTCACTGATTCGTTGGGATAAAGTCTTGAGTTTGTGTTGTGCAGGTCTTCGCGTTGCTTGCAACACCTGTGTGACGTTTCCTTCCTCCTTCTGGTTCGATAACCTCGGTCTCAACTAAGGGAAGACTTGTTGATGTGCTCTTCACACCTTGCTCTTGGGGTTCCCAACAAGACTCCACATCAAGCACCAAGTTTCCTGGCGCCATCAAGGAGTCATCAAAAGGCTGCTTGATTTAAGTAATCTAGATGAGTGGAGAGGGGAAGCTTACGAAAATGCTAGGCTCTTTAAGGAAAAAGTAAAAATATGGCATGATAGGAGGATTCTCAAAAGGGTGTTCCATGTTGGTGAGAAAGTCCTTTTATATATTGTAACACCCCAGTTTTAGCTAATACTTAATTAGGGTTTGATTGTGCATTGCATGAGCACCATATCCTAAAATGCATGCAAAAATAAATACAACAAAACCCTAAAACCCTAATCCTCCTCCTCTATTTGAAAGTACATTCAAATGGTTTTGATTTTGAAAACTACCAAAATGTTGGAGCCCAAATGGACTAATAGGGCCCCACACTAATTTCCTATGTTTCATAAAGTTCTGGTATTTTTGAATTACTCCAAAATATAATTTGAAATGAAATTACAAAGAGAAAATAGATTTTAGAAAAAGGAAAAAGTTTATACAAAATAAAACAGCAGCCAGCAAGCCAACAGGCCGAACAGCCCAGCTTCCTCTTCTTTCTGCCTACTGCCCAGCGTGTAAGCCAGCAGCCCACCTCGGCCCAAGCGCGGCCCAAGTCAGCCCGTTCATGGCCCGTACCGCTTCGGCCTTCCTCCTTCATCGTCTTCGTCAACGACGCATCGATGGTAAGCTGCTGCGTGCCTCGCCGTCGGCCATCGATCATCTTCGCACTACGATGCCCGCCATAGCCGTTCGACGTGAGGATAAGAACCTCCACGATCTCCTCTTCCTCCTTATCTCCATCTCTCTTTCTCTCTCCCTCTGTGCCGCTTGCCATAGAAGCCAAACCCTAGCTCCGGCTAGGACCTCACCGTTCCCATCGTTACCAGCCTCCCCTCGCCGTTCAGAAGCCACCAACGTGACCGCCATGCTCGACTTCATGTTTTGCCCCCACACGAGAAAGCCGGAGAGCCCCCTATCGTTGCAATCGACCCCTTCGTCTCCGACAAGCTATGCCATTGTCGCCATCGATTCCGGCCGCGTCTGATCTCGCCCGGCCTCGCCGACCCTTCCTCAGCAACCGTGGTGAGCCACTGGTGCCTATGGCACCCTCCGCTAGCTTGATTGCTTAATATAGTGCTGCCGCGCCGATGATATGCAAGCGTCGCCGCCGCTACCTGCCATGCGTCCTGTTCCGGAGACCATTCGAGGGCGGCGCCGCCAGGTTTAGGTTCCCCGCGATGCGCTGGTTCGAATGCCCCATCTAGCTTGCTCGCTCGCGCTCTACTACGCCGTCATCGGCCACCGTCTGGCCACTCTCGGGCGTGCTCACGTGTCGCTTGCGTGTCGCCCGCGTGGCACCCATGTGGCAGTGACGTGGGCGCTGGTCCAGCTTGTCCAGCGTGGCATGTTGACCCAACCCAGGGCCCAGCAGTCAGTGATTGGGGCTAGACCTAGCCCCAGTAAGAAACACCCAAACCCCCTAGCTGACGTCAGCATGACGCAGTAAAACAATTTTGATGGTTTAATAATTTCTGAAATTGGTATAATATTGTAAATTCAATAACTTTTGATTTATAAGTTAGAAAAATACAAATAATATATCAAAATGTTCATAAAAATGAAACCTATCTATCTAAGCTATCGTCATGCATTGATCACCAACTAAAATGACAAGTTTAGTTATAAAACAAAATCAACCCCTCTCATGTGTTTCCGGAGTTTCCCCGAGTTAGGGTTTTTACCCCTCGGAACCCCGATTAAACTACCGAGCATGTTTTAGGGTTTCAATTCAATGCAATTTAACTTGTCATATCATCATCCTTGCTTGAGAATTGCATCGATGCCATGTGTTGATTGTTTCCCTCTCTTTCTGGTGTTTGCTTCTTTCCGGTAGGATACGATATCGAGATCGAGATCGAAGGCAAAGATCAAGACCGTTGAAGATCGAAGATTGACGAACAATACTTGACCAACTGTAACCAAGTCAAGTACAAGGATTCTGAAGATCTGCTTATCTGTTATCAACAGGCAAAGGCAAGCATGACCCCACCATGATATAATCCTATGATTTCGAAAGCATTTTAATTCTTGCCATGATGCACACGATTCTACTGTGGTCTTTTTATCGATAGATAGTGTATCCTATATATTGCATTACTCCCTTCAACTTATATTGCCTGATCCGCTGCTCCTATCATAACTAGGTCTGGCTTGTGTGCACTGCTAGAGCTTATATCTGTGTCTTGCTTAGCCATGCATAGCTGTCAGTGGTGGTTCATCCAGATGATGTATCAGATGCAGATAATATAGTATGACAGGAGAACGTGATGAGATGATATCAGAGGTGATATGAGATTAAACATGCTAAGGCTTGTATGGGAGGCCACAGTGGGATGTGGTTTTTCTAGTACCATGCTCGCCACCACTAGGACCTGAGTTCTTGCCTTTGGAACCAAGACAAGCGTACAACCACACGGGGCCTGGACAACCTCATGAGCAACTAACTTTCCTAGTAGATTCCATGAGTCACATAGTTCGGGCGTTCCATTCGACATACGCATTGAAAACGTTTTCGAAAGAGGGGGTGAAGGAGGTGCATTCATACAGGTAGGGAAGCATGGACCGGGTTGCTTGGGGTTGATGGCGCCCCTGGTAAACCAACCTCTCCTCACATCTTTAAGTACTGGCTTTGGGATTTGAGCTGTTACGGCGGAACCATACTTATTGCGTGACTCATGGTCTCAGCGAAAGCAAGGTAAAGGTCATGTCTAACCACCCTCTGCTGGCCTTCCAAGGAAGAGGCCTAATCATTGTGGCATTAAGAGAAGGTTAGTACGTGTGGGTAAATTTGTACACACCTGCAGGATAATAATCTTTTCGAAAAGCCATGTTCACGGTTATGAACACTTGGTGACCAGATTCTAAGATCATAGAGAACTATAACCTAATCGTAAAACTTGGTAGATCAACATGTGCTTAAGGATGCTTCCTCATGGGTACGAGGGGGTGATCCAAGTAGAGGTTCGATGATGATGATTTGGTGGATATCAAAAGATGATGATCAATACTTTGGAGATGTCGCTCTCTTATCCCCTTTTAAAATACTCTGATTAGACGAGCTTCTCCTCCCTCTTGTTTTATAAACAAAGATGGCTTTATGCAAAAAAAACTCCACCAGCCATAAGTCTTGCGGAGTACACCCTGTACTCACCCTTGATTTGTTGATACTTTTGGCAGAGTAAGTGCTCCCTTGAAGACGAGTTCCGTACTACATCGACACCGACGAGTAGCTTGGGGTTCCCGGCCGGCAGCCTGGAATCTATGGGCTGGGACGTCATCGTTATGCTTCAGGCCTCTTAGGCCATTTGATTAAGTTTGCTATACTTAATAGCATAATTTGCCTTCCGTTGTTTGATGTTTGTGGTCAGTGAACTCTGCTTGTAATAATTTGGTTCTTTGCTCTGTTATGAGCTTGTTGTAATAAATTTTGTGTCGTAGGGTCACTGTTGTGTTACCGAATCTTCACTGGATATTCTCGAGCTCAAGGTTAAGCTTATCTTAGACGGAAGTTTGAGATTTGTTTAGCCCTGATCCCGGGGGTGTCACAGGTCTTGGTATCAGAGCAGTACTGACCGTAGGAAAACCTTGCTATTGGTCGATGTTGAGTCTAGTTCTTGTGAAAACTATTTTAAAGATGAAAAGTATTTGTGGAAACTCTAGTATGCTTCTTTTACTCCTTATCCAGTTTCGCTCTAACTCTGGGTCTTCTTATCTGGTGTTGATTTTGAAAAGTTTTGATATCTCTTCTAGTCTTTCAAAGCTTAGGTGCCTTTTGGGCATGTCGTTTCTTAACTAGTTGACCTAGTGTTGAGTTCTCTAGAGTTTTGTGTGTTGTGTATCCCTTGTTCCCCTTGCTCTCGTTCGTCTGAGAGATTCCTTTCTATCATGATCTCTCTATCTTTTGGACCCACAATATTATATTGTTGGTTCCACAATATTCTGTTCTAGGCTTTGAGGTTTCCTTTCGCCTCGTGTGCCTCCTTTTTATTTGTTTGGGTACTTCAGAAGTCGTTTCTTCTCTTGGAAGCTACCTTGTGATTACTACCTTGCAGTGTACGCTAAGTCACTCAAGTAGTAGTTATTCCTTTCTTTGGGTTTTAACCCTTGGACTTGAACTGAAGATCCCGGATTGTGATGGATTCTATTGTTGTGAATCTTGTACATGAAGCTGACCTTTAACCCAAGATCCTTCCTTTGATCCCTGTTGTTAATGTTCACACATTACCTCAGGATGGATGGTACCACAATTCTAGCCTTCAAGCTCGTGGTCTTTGTCGCGATTGAATTGTGACAATAAAGGACTTTCCCTACCACTAGCTATGGCAGATGTTCTTTAATGGAACCAAAAATATCACGACAAGAGTACTCCTCGAGAGTCTCGCATCTATACTCGTGACTCTGCCACACCTTACCCCTTCCATGCATTAGTTTTCGGAACATTGTTGACTTATGCATCCACATCTCGGGATTCTATCCTGAGTATGTTCCTTTTCCTTGTTGTTTTCCGACCTTTGTCTACCAGTTGGTAGCCAAGTAGTAAATGCGCATCGGTGTCTTCCGATGTAATATACTCTTGTGGGCCATCAAGACAAACCATTTCGGAATGTCTAGGAGAAACAAACTCTAGTACCTCGTCATATCTAGGACCAGGTCAAAGTGTTGTAATCCACAGATCAAGAGGCATTGATTAGTTTCTGTCTGTTCTACCTTAAAGTGTCACACTCTTTTATGCTAAGAGGTCGTGCCGAGTTCCATGACCCCTTAATGAAGTGATGCTCTTACACATCTTTACCCACCCTTCCTCGAGCTTTTGCGCTCATGAGTGATACATGTGCGTAATAATGTGGCTATCTAAGATTCTTAGCAATTATTATTGTTTTGAACTCTAAGGACATTCAAGTCATTCTTAGCGTGATGGTTAACCTATCATTAAGCAAAGAATGATTGTGCTACCAAGTTCATTATTCTGGTGCACTCTCTTCAGTCAAAGAGTTAGGCTTGTGCCGAAACTCTAAGACTATGTCTCCTTGCCTTACAAAGCAAGTTTTTTCTCGAACTAAGTGACATATCGGTGGTTCGTGATATTCTAGTTGCCTACTATAAGTATCGCCATGTTGCCACATGACCGTGATGCCAAGATCTTCAGCAAGCAAGTTCTCTGAACTGCACCTTTCTCCAAGGATCCGTACTGGATACCCCTGAACTAGCTGGTTGAGCTTAAACAACAACTTGGAGAGTTGTAAGACAAAAGTTCTATCCAACTCTGTTCCTTCTTAAAGGGATGTCTAGTTTTGTTCGTGTTGAAGAAAGACAGTATTTCCTTTATGGATATATTATTTTCCCCACCTTTGATTTGATTTAGGTTATCGTCAAATCAAACTCAGTTCCGAGGACTATCTTGATGGTGTTTCTACTTGTTATGTTTCACTTCAGTACATCTTCATGTCCTTTGGTCTGACCAATACTACTGCCTCGTTCAAGCAACATATGAGTCCATCTTCTTGGAGTGTCTTGATAAGTTTGTTATTGAGTCCATCAATGACATCCTCATCTACTCCATGCTAGATTATATTCATATGGAATATTTGGCATTAATGTTGGAAACTTTCGAGAACCATCTTCGAGTCATCTTGAAGTATGAGTTCTGGATGTTAGAAGTAACCTTCTTTGGTTCACGTGCAAATGTTGAAAGATGTCGTCGTGGATTCGAGAAGAGTTATATTTCTTTCCTTAAGTACATATGTGCGTTCTATTGTCAGTAATTTATATGTATGCAGTTGTCTTTTGACTAGTTGCTAAATACATGGGTATAGCAATCCAGCTCATATTTTGGAGCTTTACACTGTAGTCCATGTCTTGAGAATCTAATAACTTTACCTTTGTGGTAAATGTTGCAAGCTTTCTATTCAGACATGTTGAGTGTGATATATCCTTCCACCTAACCAAAGCTGAATCTCAAGCAGCAATGATGGTTGGTGTTCCTCAAGTTTTTGACATAGGTCTCTTTGTAAATCTGGAAAAATTGATGTAATGGTTGACACAATTAGCCGGAAAGACCTTTTGTTGCATTCTCTTGATTTCAGCAGTAACAACCACTCTTTATGAGGCTTCTTCTACTAATATAGGAGTTGTTCGTATGGTTTCTTTTATATCCGAAGTCCGACCTTTACTTGATGTCTACTTTCTCGAACATCAAGGAGAACATTTAAAGTAGTGTTGCTAAATGTCTCTCGGTCAATCCTCCAGACCCTCTTATGTTGGCAAACACCTTGTTATGCCAAGTAATTGAAGTCTAAGAATGAAGTTCCTTTCTTCTCGTGTCATCAGGAATCTTCTTAACCATTCATCTTAGTGGTGTAAAGTGATATCATGATCTTGGCAAAGATTTTGATAAATCTGGATGAATAGAGTTTCCTTCGTTTTTGCAGCCATGTTTAAGAGTGTATGATTTTGATAATCAGAAGTTTCTCTTGTTACATGTTCCTTGTGACTATTATGAGTCCTCTCCACCAAAACACATTTCTGTCTTGGCCTTCTGTTGGATGAAATAGTGACCCTTCCGTGTCAAAAGTAGTTCAACATCTTGGTTTTGTTGATCCATATCTCTGCAACCAGAAATCTCTACTTGAGTCGTTTAGTAGAGGTTCCCTATCGAAGTATGTGGTCCTGTTCCTTCTGTTGTAAGCTTTCCTTTTCAGAAGCTTGATTTCTTCCATAAGTTCCATGGTCTCAATCCTTATGAAGACCATCTATCTAACAACTTGAAACCTTCTCCTCTTGTTTTCTCTGTTACCTTGATGTGTTTCATGTCGTCACCTCAGAGTTGTTTCTGAACACTCATTCATGAGCTGACCATGAGATACTCTGTGTGTTGTTTAGTGTTGAAAGAACATGTGGGGCCCCATGTGTGGTTTTGGTAATTAATGACAATCTTTATGGACTAATGTGTGTATTAAGTTATACTTGTAGGATTGGTCCATTGGCCTCGCTTGGAGCATGTGTTGGCTTCAAGGTCGATGATATACAAAGAAGATATGTTGGGCAAGCTCAATATGCAAGGTCGATGATGAGGAATTAAGAAAGGCGTTCCACCTTGAGAAGGGCAAGATCGTCTACATCGAGCTCAAGTGGAATGCTCAAGTCAAAGGTATAATCTTGATAGGTTTTCCCTTTTGCCGGTCTCTTGTTGTGTGTAGGAGACCAGGTTTAGGATAGATAATCGTACTATCAAGAGGGGCTCTCGTATGAGTAATTTGGTCACAACGTTCGGAGAGAGCTCAAACCTTTTAATACTTGCATCATTGTATTTGGTTGTTATTTGGTCTTATCCATGTGAGGATATAGAGCTTGTGGTAATCTCCAACGAAATTTGAATCGGGTCAATCGGAGCTTCCAGTCAAAAGTTATTGCCGTTTGAATATTTGCCTGGCAATCTGTTTTCTGGGCCGAGCGGTAGTACCGCCCGGGCGGGCCGGTACTACCGCCCGCCCCTGAAAACGGCCCGTTTCTTTCTACCGGGCTAGGTACTAAAAAGCGGTAGTACCGCATTTTAATACCTAGCGCGATAGTAGATTTTTGACCACTTGTCAAAAGCTTCTGCCTGCTCCGGTACTAAAATGCGGTAGTACCGCATTTTAGTACCGCACGAGGCAGAGACTTTTGTACGTTGGCAAAAAGCTTCTATCTGCCTAGGTAGTAAAATGCGGTAGTACTGCATTTTACTACCTGGCGTGACAGAGAGTTTTTTCGTCTAAACTGCTGATTCCACTTCACGTCCGGTAGTACCGGTTGCCATTTGCGGTACTACCGCTTTACGGTAGCATCAATGGTAGCACCACTGTGGCCAGGGCTTATGAAGTTTGAATGTTGGTCTTTCGGTACCACGTCCGGTACCTGGTCCGGTAGTACCGCTTGAACTTCCGGTACTACCGCTACATTAAGGCTCCAACGGCCATATTTTGCCTAATCCTTTAAATAGCCTTGCCCCTTTGTCTTTTAGGGTTACTTCTTACTCCTCCTTTTGTCTAAGCTTTGCCCCCATTTGCCTTACTATTTGATCTTGATTTCTACTCACCCCTCCATTTATTCTTGCATATATTTGAGGGGTAGTTGGAGGAGATCTAGATCTACGTTTTGACCAAACCAAAACATCTCTTTGTGAGTGTATCTTTGGGGATCTAGATTTTGGGGGATTTTGTGTCTCTCTTTGATTCCTCCTCTCTTGTTCCCTCAATAGCTTTAGTAGCTTTGTTGGAACTTGAGAGTGAGGGATTTGAGCACCTTTGCGGTGTTCTTGCCATTTGCATTTGGTGCATCGGTTTGAGTTCTCCTTGGAGGATTTGGTTTGAGTTGCTCATTAGAGCTTGTCCCTCTTGGGTTCTTGGAACCCTAGAAGGTTTTGTGGCCTTGGTGGCATTGTGGCCTTTTGTGGCGTTTGTTGGGAGCCTCCAATTAAGTTGTGGAGAAGTGCCCCAACCTTGTGAGAGGTTCCGGTTGCCACCGACAAGTGCACCGATAGTGGATGCGTGGATCGATCCCATTGGGGTGAGATTCACCGGAGAATAAGGGAGGCCTTTTGTGGCGTTGGTGGTTTGATACCACCCCCTCTCCAAACGAGACGTACTCCATGTTGGGAGGAACTCAGTAAAATATCGGTGTCTCCGCGTGCCTCGGTTATCTCTATACCCGAGCTCTTTACTTATGCACTTTACATTGTGATAACCTTCGTGCTTGAAGTAATATATATCTTGCTATCACTTTGTTGCTTGTATTGCTTAGCATAAGTTGTTGGTGCACATAGGTGAACCTTAGTTGTTCTAGGTTGTGCTTAACAAAGTAAACACTAGTTTTATTCCGCCTTTGTTGAGCCACTCTAGGAAAAGTTGTAATCGCCTATTCACCCCCCCTCTAGGCGACATCTGTATCCTTTCAATTGGTATCAGAGCCTGGTCTCTCATTTTAGGCTTCACCGCCTTGAGAGTAAAGATGTCGGCTAGAGGATTAGTGCACAATGATATGCTCATATTCGATGGCACAAATTATGATATATGGAAAAATCACATGCTCATTCATTTTCGGGACATGGACGCAAATTTGGAGCGTATTATAGATATAGGTTTTTCTCCTCCTATGGATTTCAAAAATCTATCTTGTGAGGATGAGAAAAACTTATATCTCGATGCCCAAGCTTCTAATGTGCTTGTTAATTCTTTGAGCTATGTAGTTACCTCCTCAATCATTCCTTTTTGGAGCGCTCATGAGTTATGGACAAAACTTCAAGAGAAATATGTTGTGTCCAACATTATTGAGGATGATTGTGTTGCTTCCACTTCCGGTCGAGATGAGTTCTCATCCTCTACCACTTCACCAACATGTGACTTTTCACAAGGTAATGATATGGTGAGTGGTGATAGAAATTGCAATTTGGATAGTGTGCTTACTATTTGTAATCCATCATCTCTATCTAGTTGCAATGATCTATCTTTGGACCTTAACACTTCTAGCACTCAAAACTCCTTACATGCTTGTGTTAATAGTCCTTGCATATCATGTAGAAATGACTTGAATAAATCTCATGATGATATGCTTGTGTTGTCTTGTTGCCATGATAAAAATGCTTCCATTTCCTCTAGTGCTTGTGTTGCTAACCATGTAGAGGAAACCGAAGATTCTACGGGCCAAGACATGGTTTTGAATGAAGCCACAAATGCAATCTCATCTTCGCCTTCTTCCGGTACCCACCTATGCCTTATGGCTAGGGATTCTAAGGTAACCCCTACTTTGGAACCCATTACCTCTTGTGATGAGGAGGATGTGGATAATGTGGAAGAAGAGCTTGATATTGATGATTTATATGAAAAGGGTGAGATTGTTTATCATGCCCTTGTTAAAAAGGATATTGCTTGCTCTAACTTTGTTGAAGTCTTGGACTTTGCTATTAAGAGCAAAGAACATATTGATAAGTTAGAAACACAAATTAAGGTGCATGATAACAACGTTGATAAAATGTGTAGTCTTGAGCGTGAGTATGCTAATATAATTGCAAACCTAAATAAATCTCTTGAAGAGGAACAAACCACTAAGGAATCTCTTGAGGAGACCTTTGCTTTAGAGCTATCTAGAGTAAAGGAATCTCATGATAGAGATCTTGAGGTGGCAAGTGATCTCAAAAGTAAAAATGATGAGACTCAAGTTGCTTATGCTAAACTTGTTGAGGATTTTAAGCTCCTTGATAATGGCTCTCGGGTTGTTAAGAGGGAGCTCATCAAACTCACCGAGTCACATGAGCAACTTAAAGCTTCATATTCAAAAGAGCTTGCCAAGTTGCCCTCACCTCTCGCTAATAATGATGATGCTTGTGCTACTAACTCTATTTCTTGTGAAGCATCTATTTTGGAGGAGAATGTTGAGCTAAAGGCTCAACTTGCGTTGCTAACTAGCAACTATGGGAAATTAGAAGAAAGTCATGTTAAGCTCTCAAGCTCGCATGAGGATCTTCTAGTCTCCCATGGTAGGCTAAAGTTAGCTCATGAGGCCATCGTGTCAAAGGTAACATCTAGTGGGCCTCATGTGGACATTAGCACTACATCTACTCCAAATGTTATATTATCATGTGCTAGTCCTTGTAATTCATCCTCTCACAACCATGCTATATCTCATGATGAATTACATTCCATACCTTGTTGCTCTAACAATGTAGCATCTACTTCCTCTAGTACTTTTGTTGAAACTAACCATGTAGAGGAAATCAAAGAGCTCAAGGCTCAAGTCACTTCTTTGAAGAATGACTTGAAAAGGGGTCATCAAGGGAAGGCCGCACTCAACAAAATCTCGAGTGTGCAAAAATCCCCCAATGACAAGAGTGGGCTTGGATTCAACTCCAATGTCAAGAACAAGTCCACTATCAAGTTGAAGCACAAGGACAACAAGAAGAATGGCCAAGATCAAGTCAAGAATCTGGCCAACATTGTTTGCTTCAAGTGCAAGGAAGAAGGGCACCATGTTAGATCTTGCCCATTGAAGAAAAAGCCTCTTAGTGTGAAGCAACAAGGGAAGCTGCCTCAAGCTCCACTTCAAGTCATTAATGGGCTTCTGCCTAGGACTAGTCGAGCTCTTCCTCGAGTTGTGGCTTCACCTAAGAAGAAAGATGGCAAGAGTAGAACTTGCTACATATGCCGTGAGAAGGGGCATATTTCTTCCGCATGCACTATTGGTAACTCCTCATCCCATCCTATCTTGATTGATGATTCTTATTCTCTTTGTAAGGATGAGGTTGGCAATGTGTTTGCCAAATTTGTTGGTGCCCAACGTGGTGTCAAGAAAAGAACCATTTGGGTTGCCAAGCCTATTGTGACTAACTTCTTAGGACCCATCTTGGTTGGGGACCAACAAGCTAAAACTTGATCAATAGGTAATTGTTGGAGGGCATTGGAGACTTGTCTACACCATGAAGAATTAAGGGATCTTCATTATTATTTTTGTCAAGCCAAGTCATGTGGATTATATTGCTCCTATTATATTTCCAATGTTTCTCCTTGCGGTAACATATGCTTAACTCATTTCATTGAAAGTTACTCGCCCCCTCGTGCATGTGTTGGTTTTGTATCTTCCATGTTTTTGTACATGTTGTGCTATCCACTTAATTATCTTGAAATCAAGATTATTTGTGTATGATTAGGTGGCACACCATGTATGTATGTTTCTTGTGTTTGAGCCTTGCTTGGTTATATTTGGTATCCTATTTGGCTCTTGTGAGAAATTAATGAATTATCCCATTTTGGGGGAGTGTTATGCTTAGGCATTCCACAATCCTAAAATTGTGTGTACATGAGGAATACCACCTAGTACTTATATTGGATTCTTGTCTAGTCTCTATGTGGTATAATTCTCATGAGAAATTTAAGTTTTATAATGTCCATTAATTATCTCTATTTGTATCCTTTTGCCTCATGTTTTTTTATGGTAGTATCACATTATGGGGGAGTCTTATGCTTAGTGCATATTACAATCCTAGAAAATGTGAATATTCGAGGTTGTGTCACTTATAATTGATATTGATAATTATCTAGCTCATATGTGACACATTTGCTCATACAAGTCCCAATTTGCTTGAATGCCTTTATTGCTCATATTTTGGATCTTGTATGTGAGAATGATTCTTGGTATGTGTTTCCTCATATTTAGATATATATTCTCATGGAAACCATTTGCTTCGAGTTACTCTAATCACTAGTGATTGTGTGACTATTGGAAGTTACCAAGAATCTTGTTTGAAGTATCATGCTCAATTCTTATATTTAGTTATATGCTTCTTGTTGTGTGAATATGATCTTGGATATCCGTATGAACTACCTAGGGAAGATTATTCTCAATTCTTCTTGTCCTTGGACAATTAGTACCAAATTTATGGTAGACTTTATTGATCATATTCACTTTGGCCTTTGCTTAATATTGTCCTATCTTTGGCCAAGAAAATGTTGTGTGTTGTCTCCCAAGCCTTCCTTGCTTCTTGTGGATCTTCGTATTTTATTGATATCCTCTTGTGTTTTACTTATCGTAGGTGCTAGTAATGATCCCATTTGTGTGAATTTTGCATTTAACGGGAAAATCCTACATAATGCACTATCTATGGGGGAGCTCTCCTATGTTATTTAGAACACTCATATTTATGCTTCTTTGTTTGATCCATATCGTGTTTTATGTGCTTGGAACCTCAATCTTTTCATTTTGGTACTTGTGCCATCATGTGAAGTTTGGGGAGTTTGGTTTCTTGTTGGAACCTTGCTCTTTTTGGGAGTTGGTTTTGTCTCATTCCTTGTTTCTTGATTTTACCATTTTAGAATGAGATAAATCCGTGAGCATTTTTATTTCTATCTATCTTTTGCTCTTTTGGTCCTAGCCTAGTTCATTTGTTGAACTTGTGATCTTTCATGTGTTGAATTGGTTCTTTGATACAATTTGGACATCGTTTGTCATGTCACACTCTTGTGTGTGCAATCTCGATTTACTTGGTGTTTTGTTCAAATTGTATCTCCTTTTTGGTTCTTGAAAGCTTTATGCATGCATATTTACTATATGATTATATTATGGCATGCTTGCTTTCTTTGATCCAATATATAGGGGAAACTCCACCAATTCTCATCGACTAAGTTGTGCATGAAATTCAATTTCATATCAATGTGCACATAATTATGTGAAGTCTCTCCTATGTATTGTAGTTGCACTAACTACATTGGACCCAATAATTTTGGGGACCATTTTGTACTTAAATGTGTTTTAGGTACATTGGAGATAGATTGGACGCTTGTCTCTGAATTTTGAAGAAGTGATGCTTAGAAGAAAATTTGAGGCAAGCTATAGGATGATCAACGAATTCATATCCTCTACATCCTACCAATTATATCTCGGTAACAAGTATCTCTTTCTCATGCTCACATATCTTGATTCCAACCGTTTGTCGGTTGCCTTCTAGCATGAATTAATGTATTTGTAATTGTCGAATTTCTAGCCATGGTTTTAAGAGGACTCTCTATTGTATATGTGTTTAAGTTGAGATGAGTGCATATAATTGGGACTATACAAAATCATGCATATGATCCTCCAATCCCAAATATGTCAATCTAGCAATTTTATTGCCTATCATTTCATCAACTTCTCTCATGTGCAATAGTGAGATTTTTGCTAGTCTATTCTATCTTATGATACTTGTTGCCTTTCTCCATATATTCCAACTTTCTCCTTTTTCCCTTGGTGATAGTTGTAATATATGTAGTGTGTTGGTGTTTGAAGTTCATTAGTGTACAATAAGGTAGATTTGAGCCTTTGGCCATGCTTTGAAGCAAAAATCTTATTGGTATATATTATGACTTCATTTTTGCTTTTCATATGCCTTCTTGTATATCTTCTTTATGTGTGCATATTTATTTGTTGGCATATGTCTCTGTGATGTTTTCCACTTATAGACATATACACATATGAGAAGATAATTTTAGTTGATTTTTAATCCTTGGAGACCACCTTTCCATTCCTTTTGATTCTTCAGTGGCTTCCAAATTCAATTTCCTATGAGTGTTAGTTCCTCTTGTTTGCATATTTGGGCACTCATATTTGTTCTCTCATGCCTTGCATTGTTAAATAAACTTGGATGAGTGAGGATTCCATGATTATGCACCTTGTTCCCAAATAAAATTATCAAAATTGGTGCATTATCTTTGGGGAGCTCATCTAATTCATTTAATAATGCTCATTTGTCTTATTTATCATTTATTGTGCCTTAAATGTTTATGGACAAGTGAGGATTCCATATTTGTGCATTTTTGTATTGAAATACAACGATTCTAAAGTGTGCACAAATCTTGGGGAACTTCTCTATTTTATTTAAGCATTTATTTGATCTTTCGTTTGATGTGTTTGAAATGTTTATGGAGGAGTAAGGATTCCATATTTGTGCATTTTTTGTATTGAAATATACCGATTTTAAAGTATGCACAAATCTTGGGGATCTTCTCTATTTTCTATTTCAAACACTCTTTTGCTCATATCATAACATCTTGTTGTTTCCATTTGGACTCATTTGTTGTTTTCAATTGGTTGTCGGACCTTGTAATTGTGTGCATCATTTGGCTTTATTTTGGCAATCTTCGGGTCCTCGATATAGTCCTACTCCCTCCCTAGAGCTTATAACCCATTGGTATTCATCATTGGATATGTGCGAAGGCACACCTATGGAGGAATTATTACTATATTTGCCTTTTAGAACTTGTCACCCATTTCGGCAATCGATGCCAATGGGGGAGAAGTTTTAGAGGGTTTAAGGGAAGTTGGTTGATGCATTGAGTTTGTTCTTAAGCATTTTCCTTTCATGTCTTGCATATTTATTGTTGCGTAGCATGTGTTATGTATAGAGGAAACTCCACCAATGATAATGATTGGCAATATATGCAATGAAATTCAAGTTCATCATACATGCATAGATTGTGGGGGAGTTTGCTCTATATATGGTGGTGGTACCAATATTACATACTTTTGTAGTATTTGATATTGGTATTACCATCTTATTCATTAAAATTCCTTATATAAACCCTCTTAAAGGGATTGTCATCAATTACCAAAACGGGGGAGATTGAAAGAACATGTGGGGCCCCATGTGTGGTTTTGGTAATTAATGACAATCTTTATGGACTAATGTGTGTATTAAGTTATACTTATAGGATTGGTCCATTGGCATCGCTTGGAGCATGTGTTGGCTTCAAGGTCGATGATATACAAAGAAGATATGTTGGGCAAGCTCAATATGCGAGGTCGATGATGAGGAATTAAGAAAGGCGTTCCACCTTGAGAAGGGCAAGATCGTCTACATCAAGCTCAAGTGGAATGCTCAAGTCAAAGGTATAATCTTGATAGGTTTTCCCTTTTTCCGGTCTCACGTTGTGTGTATGAGACCGGGTTTAGGATAGATAACCGTACTATCAAGAGGGGCTCTCATATGAGTAATTCGGTCACATCGTTCGGAGAGAGCTCAAACCTTTGCATACTTGCATCATCATATTTGGTTGTTATTTGGTCTTATCCATGTGAGGATATAGAGCTTGTGGTAATCTCCATAACAAGCTCTTGTTCACCAAAATCGGATCTCCCATATATATCTTGTTGTGATTTTGATTTATGCGGCTTTTCGGTTTCTCACCAACTGAGGTATATCACATTATTCTACTTGATACTTTCTCACTTGGTGATAATCAATATTTCCACTTTTTATTGGGAAGCCCTTGTTGTCCTCTATCCAACGGCCCGTTTCTTTCTGCCGGCCCATGAAAACGGCCCGTTTCTTTCTGCCGGGTTGGTACTAAAAAGCGGTAGTGCCGCATTTTAATACCTAGCGCGACAGTAGCTTTTTGACCACCTGTCAAAAGCTTCTGCCTGCTCCGGTACTAAAATGCGGTAGTACCGCATATTAGTACCGCACAGGGCAGATACTTTTGTACGTTGGCAAAAAGCTTCTATCTGCCTAGGTAGTAAAAGGCGGTAGTAACCGCATTTTACTACCTGGCGTGATAGAGAGTTTTTTCGTCTAAACTGCTGATTCCACTTCACGTCCGGTAGTACCGGTTGCCATTTGCGGTACTACCGCTTTACGGTAGCATCAATGGTAGCACCGCTGTGGCCAGGGCTTATGAAGTTTGAATGTTGGTCTTCCGGTACCACGTCCGGTACCTAGTCCGGTAGTACCGGAGTCTTCCGGTAGTACCGCTTGAACTTCCGGTACTACCGCTACATTAAGGCTCCAACGGACATATTTTGCCTAATCCTTTAAATAGCCTTGCCCCTTTGTCTTTTAGGGTTACTTCTTACTCCTCCTTTTGTCTAAGCTTTGCCCCCATTTGCCTTACTCTTTGAGCTTGATTTCTACTCATCCCTCCATTGATTCTTGCATATATTTGAGGGGTAGTTGGAGGAGATCTAGATCTACGTTTTGACCAAACCAAAACACCTCTTTGTGAGTGTATCTTTGGGGATCTAGATTTTGGGGGATTTTGTGTCTCTCTTTGATTCCTCCTCTCTTGTTCCCTCAATAGCTTTAGTAGCTTTGTTGGAACTTGAGAGTGGGGGATTTGAGCACCTTTGTGGTGTTCTTGTCATTTGCATTTGGTGCATCGGTTAGAGTTCTCCTCGGAGGATTTGGTTTGAGTTGCTCATTGGAGCTTGTCCCTCTTGGGTTCTTGGAACCCTAGACAGTTTTGTGGCCTTGGTGGCATTGTGGCCTTTTGTGGCGTTTGTTGGGAGCCTCCAATTAAGTTGTGGAGAAGTGCCCCAACCTTGTGAGAGGTTCCGGTTGCCACCGACAAGTGCACCGATAGTGGAAACGTGGATCGATCCCATTGGGGTGAGATTCACCGGAGAATAAGGGAGGCCTTTTGTGGCGTTGGTGGTTTGATACCACCCCCTCTCCAAACGAGACGTACTCCATGTTGGGAGGAACTCGGTAAAATATCGGTGTCTCCGCGTGCCTCGGTTATCTCTATACCAGGCATTATTGGAGGTTTTAATTGGTGAAATGGGTTTGTTCTGGTTGTATGAATTATATTTTGGAGGGTGAACTATCGGTTTTCATCCTCCAATATTGGGTACTTTTTCTATGATTCCAAGGCTTGGGTATCTCGTTTGGTTGAAAGAATTTCTATTTATTTCTAGTGTTCATCTAGATGGCTTACTGGTTTTGGTTGATTCCTAATTACTACTTGGTATTTGCTACATGTTCATGCCTAGTGTTCTACTATTAGTTGGATGCTTCCTACTATAAGCATCAGGTTATTCTGACTAGGTTTTGGTTCCTGTTATCTGCTTTCGATCACCGTGGTTGTCATTATCTGGTTTTGTTATTTGCTTAAGCTTAAGCCACTGGAATCCATGACTAGTTCCTGGATTCTGGTATATGGATTTAACTACATTTTAATCTTAACAAATTCTTTTGGTGTGTTGTGTGTTACAGGTTGAAGATGATCAAGTGATAGCAAGTATGAGAAGTTTAGATATGTAGTGTAGGTTTGGATCAAGACCAAGATAAGATGGAGAGTAGAATGCAAATGTGAAGTAGATAGGTTTAGTGGTTTAGGGTTTTTTTTTTGTGTGTGTGTGTGGTTCATGACTATAGTCCAATTTGAAAGTAACTATTCATTCAAATGACTCTCAAACATTTCAAATTCGAATTTGAATTCCATTCCTTGGATTAATTTGAGTCAATCTCAACTCTAGTCCAAATTCTCGAGTGTGAGCATGTAAAATCAAAAAATCAAATTCCTCCTCAAGTTCAAATTGACGACCTAGGTATACGAGCACGACTTCCAAAGATTTTGATGTCTAGCACTAAAACATAACTACTCCCTACAATTCATATTAATATTCTAAACTCTGTCTAGATTCATAAATATCTAGTTAAACATTTATGCTAGATGTATTTATATCTAGACAAAGTTAAGAACAATAATATCTACAGAAGAAAGTATATAGATTAGGCTATTTTAGAGCGGATGACAGTAGTATTCCCTAAGTTCTAGACGATTCTCAAACTACGATTACCGAGTATAATGTATTGCTCAGTCCTGTTACATTAGATGTACACCAAACATATACATCAGTCGGCACGATCGAATTTTCTAAGACGTAGCAAGAGATCATTTCGATCTGACGACACTTTCCACCTACCGTCTGATTAATCGAGGCCGTCGGATTGTTTCACGCGCCAGCGCATTAATTCCCGTCGCTCGATCAAGATTCAGCCGTTCCACCTGAGCCCCATCATCCTTCGCGTCCGCGACACGTAGAGATCCCGCGGCTTGACGGCTCCGGGGATGGGGCCGATGAGCGTCATGAACGGTAGCTCCGACAGCGCGTCGCGGCGGCCGAGCGTCACGAAGATGGCGGCTTTGGAGGCCTTGTACCGGTGCAGCTTATGCTCCAGCGCGCCGTCCTTGAGCAGCAGCCGCAGGTTCCGGGACACCACCATGGCGTGCCACTGCGCCAGGTACCCCTGCTTCGCCTCCGGCACGTCCGTGATGTCGCCGATGGCGAAGACGTTCTTGAGCCTGCCCACGCGCAGGTGCTCGTCTACCGCCAGCCGGCCGTCGGCGTCCAAGTGGTCGGCGAGGAACGTTCCCCGCAGCCACCCGGATGCCACGGGCCGGCCCGTGCACACGAAGTGGCAGTCGGCGGTCACATTCTCGCCGGCGGACGTCGTGAATACCCAGCCTGTTTTTTCGTCCCCGGCGTCGGCGCGTGCGAGGTCTTCGATGTCGATGGTCTGCTCTAGCAGCACGGTGACGTTCTTGGAGCGGAGCCACTCGAGGGCCTTGGCCGACGCGCGGGCGCCCATGACCTTGAGCAGCCGCGGCCCGCCGTGGACGAGGGTGACGCGCTTGTCCGGGCTGTCTATGGCGATCTCCGCCGCGAGCTCCACGCCGATGGGCCCGCCGCCGATGATGAGGATGGAGCCCGCGGCGGCGATACGCTCCTTGTCGCGCTGGAACATCTCGAGCCGTTCGGAGCGCCTCTGGGGCCGCGTGCAGTTGCGTCCCGTGGCGATGACCAGGAAGTCGTAGCCGATGGTGCGGTCGACGGAGGTGAGCACGACGGAGTCATCGACGCCGACAGCCGAGGCCGTCACGACCTTGGCGTGGGTGAGGTAGTCAGAGTGCGGGATCACGGTACGTTCCACCGCCGCCGGGTCCACCTTGGCGCGCATGTTCGCCCACGGGATCTCGAAGTACTCCTTCCTGCATCCATGCATCCATCCATGGTGTCTCTCATGCATGATCACCAAATTAAGAACAATCGATCAACCAACATTTGTTTGCTATTATTCGCGTGCGTACGGGTCGATAAGGACGACGTCGGCGTGACCCTGGAGCGTCTTGGCGAGAAGGGCGCCGGCGATGCCGCCGCCGACGATGACGACGCGGTCGCCCCCGCACTGCAGCATGGCTGCGCGTGCACGGATTCCTGGCTGGTGCACTACCAGGAGAGGCGCCTGCGCATGTGAGGATCGATCGACGCCGGTCGAACGTCCAGACAGCCGGCGGCAAACCAGACCGTGCGAGCCGTCAGGAGATGGGCCCACCTGTCAATGTGCTAACTAACCAGGAACATTAACATTGCTAAAAGAAGCTTAATTCCCGAAATTAGTAGTACTATTTTTTACTAGCCGCAAAACGGCTCACATTAGAAGCCTGCTGAAGATCGACGGGTTATTGACCTTAGCCAGCCTTATCCTAAACTTTCAATTCAACATAGGAGTATTCATATTCGAATATATTCATTCTGTTTCTGAATATATGATTTTTTTACACGGCCTTTAACATGCATATTTTTCTGAATATATGATTTTTTTACACGGCCTTTTAACATGCATCATAGGAGTATCAATTTGCAGAGAACGGATAATTATTAATGCATTCATGACACGGGCATCGCTAATAAGTACGGCGGAGTTTGTTTTTACTTTGAGAGCACTGAAATGTTCGTGCATATGATTTCCCTACACTACCATGTGGAAGTAGGGCGGAGATAAGGTGGATAGAGATGTACTCTCTCCGTCCGCAAATAAGTGTACTTCTAGCCTTGTTTTAAGTTAAACTTTATTAGTTTGACTAATTTTTTAGGATAACATATCAACATTTATGACACTAAATTGATGCCATTAGATTTAATTTTAAATCTAGTTTCATAATATGTCAATTTGATATAATATATGTTTTTATATTTTTCTATAAAGTTGGCCAAATTTGGTTAGCTTTGACTTAGGCAAAACCTAAATGTACACTTATTTGCGGACTAAGGGAGTAGGTGCTTAAAATTTGAGTACTCTCTAGTCTATGCCAAAGAAAACACTCAAATTAAACACTCGCTATAGACTTTCCCTTTATGTAATATTATGAAAATATTTTTTATGACGGACACATAAATACCATAGATCAACAAGAGACAGCAGAGCTAATTTTTTTTGGAGCAAGCAACTAAAGGTATTTCTCTCACTATGCAAGGCATCCACCTTATCAAGCATCTTTAAGCAATCCACCACCACCTAAGAAAATCACCACCTAATGAGACCACGTGATCAACCAAAATTAATTTTTCAAAAAATTTAATACTCCCTCCTATCCATATTAGTTGACTCAAATTTATCTAGATTTGGATGAATCTAGACACTATTTAGTATATAGATTCATCTAAAATTTAATAAATTCAAGTCAATTAATATGGGTCGAAGAGAGTAGTTCATGCTATTATTCCTTGCATCATCTCTATTTTGTTCAGCTTCCAAGCACGTATTTATGGTCCCGTTGATTCTAGTTCAAAGGTAGGAGCATTAAGCTCTAAATCCAGTCAGTCCGGCTAGAGTCAAAATCAAACCGAAACCAGATACATGAAATATTGACCCAAGAAGGGTGAAGCAAGCGTTAGAGATGAGGAAGTAATCCATAGATGAAAGAGAAACCGACATACCTTAAAGTATTGAAAAGGAGCCCGTGACACTTGTGTGTGGCCGGATGCCTGGTCTGAGACGGTACAGTCCTCTACGAGAGAAATGCAATGGGATGGATGGTAGAGGGAAAAAACCTACTCCTTCCGTCTCAAAATATAAAATGTTTTAGCTTTATGAAGCAAATGTATCTAGACTTGTTTTAATATTAAGTTCACTCAGTTGTGGAGTGAATCTAGACACTAAAACAAGTCTAGATACATTTTATTCACAAATCTAAAACATCTTATATTTTAAAACGGAGTGAGTATTTAGGATAATAATTGATAAGAGAGCCTTTATCCTGTTCGGATAGGGAGAGAACTATGGTGGTTTCTCAACAGGTGAGAACTCTTAATAGTAAGCTATACTGAGTGTAGAACTACATAATGGGCAGTTGAGAAAGAATCAAAAAGATTGGTCACTCTAGGGCAGTGTATTAATCTAAAAAAAATGAAGATTGATATTGGTCAATTTACCGGATCTTTCATCATGAAAAGGAAGAAAAAAATCTCTTCACCTTCTTTAACGTATTTATGAACTTGACTGTTTCTTTTACACGGAGATTCCATGGCTGCTAATCTTCTCTGTGTTTGGCAACATACTTGGGTTGACATTGTCATGCGAAATCCTTATATTTGCCAACCAAAAAGCCATATATGTTCATCTCCAATCCGCCGGCCGCAATAGAGAAAGGGAAATCAGGAGTAGAGGTGTGATATTTCTCATGACCCTTTCCATTTTTTCTTTTCTTTTTGCCCATCGAATTCTCATGCTAACACAGAAACAACGTAGTAACGTGTTAGCAGAGCACGCAGTTGGACAGCCGCCTCAAACAAGCGTTCTTCCACCAATTCTTAGCATACTAAAAGTAATTATTTTCTCTCTCTTCGATTTGGTAGACTCACACCACTTCACTCTATTATTCTCAAAAGCTTTGAACAAATGTATAAGAAAAAATATATTCCAGAGATGAACCTGTTCTAAAACCGCATTGATTCTTCAGTTGTACTATGCAATGATGGACTTATTGCTATTCAAAACGATGATCTATTTTATGAGTCTCGTATGTCCTCAACGTATAATATTAAAATATTTTTGCTGCTAATCCTGACTGTAATGCGCGTGGAGTCATCTATTTATCAAGTATTCTAAGGCTCCGTTTGGATGTATGTATTCACAGGCTTGGCATTGCATTCATTCCAATATCAAAATCTTGGCATATTCGCATTGAGATTGAATATCAATATTTCTGTTTGGGTGTTTAGGTATTTGGTGCCAGGAATTGATACTAAGGTTGAATATCAAATCGTGTTTGGATGGTCAAGTGATGAATTGCATTTGTACTAGGATGGGCGTCCCAAAAATAATTGGTATAGATAAAAAGATCAGATCGACGGAGGAGGAGGGCATGGCGGGACGAATCCTTGCCAAGCGAAGGGGTCGGACGGGAGAGAGTCGAGGCGGAGGGCCTCCGCGCCATGGTGGGTACGAAGGGCGGGGGCTCCCTGTCTCCCCGGAGTCCGAGGAGTAGAGGGGAGGGGGCTCCCTGCGGACCTTCCTCGCTGGAGGAGGATGGAGGCGACGGCGGCGTCCGGGTGAGCGGAAGAGGTGGGAGCAGCGACGGCCGGAGAGGAGGATGGAGGCGGCGGCATCCGGGTGAGCGGAAGAGGTGGGAGAAGCGGCGGCCAGAGAGGAGGATGGAGGCGGCGGCGGCGGGCGGAGAGGAGGATGGAGGCGGCGCCGGCGGCCAGAGAGGAGGATGGAGGAGAGTTGTGGCCGCCGTGGACCCTGTGACCGACGGGGCAAGATAGAACGAGGGGGCGAGAGAAAAACGTTTCCGGCCGAATACCTCACGATGTCGAGCTCCAAACTCGTTCATTCGGAAGTGGGCTGCCCAGGCAAAAAGAACTCTCCTCAATATTTAGCCCGAATGCCTAGCATGAATACCTAAGCCATCCAAACACCTGGTATTTGAGATATTCGGGCCTAGACAATGTCAATGTCCAATACCAATCCCAAATGCAAACATCCAAACGCAGCCTAAGGAATATCATGCATTGTCGAGACAAAGAGATATGATCAGGGTATCTCCACCGGTCTACCCAAACGGTCCGAGCGTGTTCGGATTCGTCCGCGCGGTCGTGTAAGACGTGCGCGGCGCCTCAGCGGTACGACACATCCGGCCTGACGCATCCCGCACCGACCCATCCGTGCATCAAATCTGATTCACGGATGTGTCTGTCCGGATAGACGTGGACACAGACTGACCCAGATACAGTCATACAATGGGCTTTTTTCTCTTGGACTGACACGTCCCTTTTTATCTATTTGGATCGCGCTATTGTGCGCGGCTGACCGGACAAGTCGGATCATGACCCAAAAACACCGGTGACTCGACCCAAACAGACTAAAACGGATCATTTGGGTTGTTTGTTTGTGTCTTGCCGGTGGAGATGCCCTTAATACATCTAATACATCGCACAAGGCCACGACACATTTTTTTTCATGTTGTCTCCATTTAATTTTGTGTATAACTCTTTAATTAATTAATGCGATGCATAATCAGGATAGATGAGAAAGATGTTCATATGTGATTAGAACATTTTTCTCATTGGCATTCTTTTCATATGTGATTAGAACATTTTTTTATTGGCATTCTCATTGCTCTGTGGATGCAGGCATGCTTATCTTATCAAGAGCATATGCCATAAATATCACTATACTCATAGTTGCTATTTCCCTTTGTAGATTAGTGCGAATGTAGTCATACAACAAATAGATATACTCTGCCAAAATGTTGTATAATGAAAAGGACTGGAACTGAATCAATGGAACAGATGATCCGTTTGGTGGACTCACCGCTTCACTCTATTATCCTCAAAAGCTTTGACAAAATATTTTAAAAAACATATTTCGTAGGTGGACATGTTCTAAAACCATGTGCAATGATGGACTCAGTGTTATTCAACATGATCATAATATGATTAATCTAATCTACTTTATGAGTCTCGTATGTCCTCAACTTATAATATGAAAAAAATATTTTACTGCTAATTCCCGCTGCGATGGGCGGGGATTCATATAGTTATCAAATATTCTGAGTGATATCATGGGTTCTCTAGACCAAGAGAGATTAATACATCACACAAGGCCATGGCCCACTATATATGTATGTTTTTTTTGTTTTCTACTTGTCCCTGTTTAGTTTGGTGTATAACTCTTTAATTAATTAATGTAACACGATACTTTCATGTTATTTGTATTCCAAATTTTTGATAACTCATCTCAAAATCAAGTTGGAGATATAACAACTTACCACATGATTTAATCCATAAAATAGTAGATAAAACATGCCTAATAACATAGGAATACAACTAGTCATGCAATCTAACAAAGAACATGTAAAAAACATGTCTAAACATATTGCTATAAGTATTGTTTGAAACATGATTTGAACAAGAAGAAAAGATATCAGATACGGCACAAAAGAGGAGGAATCGTTTGCGTTGGTGTTGACCTTGGCATTGACGCCAGCCATGGTGTTGAAGAGGTTATCGATGTCGGGGAAGTAGTCGTTGTCGGTGAGAAATGGTCGACATATGTGATGAAGCTATTACTCGCGCATTAGCGCTCCCCGAAAACCTTATCACCCTTCTCCCGTATAGGATCCAAAGAAGCGGGGTTCCAGATGTCTACTATCCTGATCCGCGGTGCACGTTGTAAGACGGGATGAGGAAGACCTAATGATTGTGTAGTGTTGTAGAACTGGATGGGCGTTGTGTTGTGTCATGTCTCTAGACAGGAGCGGCCTCTCTTTTTTATGCACAAAATGAAACGAAGAGTCGAGAGATGAACCTAAGTCTAACAACCTTCATATTCATTGTCAGTGTAGTGTGTTGCAAAAAGATAGACAAGTCCTACACGAGGTATAGATGGGTCCTAGACTTATTCCCACAATCCACAAGGCGAGGCGGGGCGGGCGGTGGAGGAGGATCGCTCGTGTAGGCATCTTCTTCTAATGCTTGTACAAGGGGTAAAACAGACACACTTATAAGGATGTCCAACTCTCACTCAACTGGCAATGTGGGACTAAGCTTTAGTCCAACGTCTTGCCATGCATATCTGGCAGGGGCATATCTGGTGTTACTCTATGCTGCAGAGCAATCAGTGGTGGGAACAGGTCCACCGCCATCACGAGGATGCATGGACAGATGAGCGGCCCATTTCCCCTCTCTAGGGCATTGACAATGAGGAGCATTGGGCGACGCTCTTTCGGCAACAGAGTATTGGAGATCTCCCGCCAAAGTTCTGCGGTGTGCCTCGCTACACCTTGGATTTCATCATGGAGCACATCGTCTGTGATGGGACACACCTGTCTACACCTATGTCGACCCCTCCGGCATGGTGGGCTCCCAGGAGGATGTAGAGCCTGCGCTCGTCGTCCTTCACGCCAAGGTGGTTGCCTTGTCATCCTTGACGTGCACTCCACCATTCGTAATCCCCAAGCGTGAAGTCAAAGAGGAGATGGTGTCGCAGCCGATGAAACACAGGGCGGAGGCATTGTCTTCCACGAATAGGGATGCCAGCCGGAGCTGCCTTGCAGAAGGGTATTGCTCTGCCGCCCGAAAATGGAGCCCAGGAGGAGAATCCATTGTTTTCCACATGCACCGGTGCACTCCAACGACCCCGACGACTACTCTCGTCTCATGAAGTCCCTCCAACACTCTGTTAATGGCGAGGTTCAAAAGGGAAAAGGCTTGCGGTGTATACCTAGCCACCTAGAGACGAGGAAGGGCGTATCAAGTGACAAAATGGTTCGGGGAGTTGAAAACAAGCATAGATCCAGAGATTCCCAAATAGGCTGCATGCTGAATCCTTGAACGACCACAATGCGATGGCGGTGCTGCTGTCTATCAGCATCGAGTGGTCGATGCACGACACCGATGATGACGTCGCAGTTCCTGGTGGGACAGCGATGGAGGATAAGGCACAAGTGATGACCCTAGCTGCATCAAGGATAGACAAGGAAGAGGAGGAGGCCGTACCGCTAGTTCTACTATGGTGGTTGCGATTATTTTAGTTTATTAAATTTAGTTAAATTTTGTATATCTTCAAATTTGATTGAAATTTAAAGTGTTTGTTCAAATTTAAGTTATGAAAAAACTACTTGGGGCTGGAGGAGGCCTCCTCCAAACATCAAAAAAAATCTCGGTGTTCTCGTTAGCTTGATCCTATGCTATTGATGATCGGCGTTTGGGGATGTGGCTGAAGATGGTACGGCCTAAGGGCATCTCTAATCGATGTATAAATTTTTTTAGAGGAGTAAAACGTGCCATTTTACTCCTCTAACCACCACCTAACCAAACCCCAGTCGTCTTTAGCAGAGTAAATATTTTAGGAGTCAAGTTGGGCGACTCCTATTTTTACTCCTCCACCGCTCGGAGGAGTAAAAGATTCCCTCTTCCCTAGTCGTTCACGCTGCCCACCTCCTTGGCCTCTCCTCCACCTCCGACGACCACCGACGCCCATAGCCACCCCCACAGGCCCGAGATGACTGGATCTTCTCGTCGGTCATCTCCATCATCCATTTCTAGCGCTCGCCGCCACCACAACCCCCGCCTCACCCTGCATTGCTCCCGCTCCCCGACACCATTCGCCTCTTTGATTGGCGCCACCCAAGCGTCGGCGGCAGCCCCGACGGTCCACCTGTTGGAGATATGCCCAAGAGGCAATAATAAAGTGGTTATTATCATATCTTCATGCTTATGATAAATGTTTACATACCATGCTATAATTGTATTAACCGGAAACATTAATACTTGTGTGATTTGTAAACATAAAAGAGTCCCTAGTAAAGCCTCTTGTTAAACTAGCTTGTTGGTTAATATATGATCATAGTTTCCTGATCATGAACATAGAGATGTTATTAACAATAGGGTCATATCATTAGGAGAATGATGTGATGGACATACTCCTATAGTTAAGCGTAGCATAAATATCACGTCATTTAATATAGTTCATTTGCTATAAGCTTTCTGATACATAGTAACCTAATTCCTTCGACCATGAGATCATGTTAATCACCATCACCGGAAGGATGCTTTGATGATATCAAACACCACACCGTAATTGGGTGGCTATAAAGGTGGCATTGAGTGTTCGGAAAGTATGTGTTGAGGCACATGGATCAAGAGTGGGATTTGTCCATCCATATGACAGATAGATATACTCTGGGCCCTCTCGGTGGAATGTCATCCAATTAGCTTGCAAGCATGTGACTGGCTCACAAGGGATCACATATAACGGGAACAAGAAAAGAGTACTTATCGGTAACGAGGTTGAACTAGGTATGCAGAGATACCGACGATCAAAACCTCGGATAAGTAAACTATCGTGAGACAAAGGGAAATTCGTATCGTATGTAAGTGGTTCATTCGATCGCAAAGTAATCATAAAAATATGTGGGTGCCATATGAATTTCCAGATTCCTCTATTGGTTATTGATCGGAGAAGTGTCTCGGTCATGTCCGCATAATTCATGAACCGTAGGGAGACACACTTAAGGATTCGATGTTATTTAGTAGATATGGAATATTAGTAGGGATACCGAATGTTGTTCGGAGTCTCGGATAGGATCCAGGATATCATGAGGAGATCCGGAATGGTCCAGAGAATAAGATTCATATAAGGAAAGTCCGATTCCGGAGTTTGGGACAGATTCCGATGTTTTCATCGTAAGTTAGAACGACACTTACTGATAGCCCTAAACCACGTAAAACATGCAAAGAAAATTAGAGGCGTCTAACTTTGTTTTGCAGGGGTGTGCTGTGATGTGATATGGCCATGATTTTGATTATATATGATGTATGCAATGTTCCTTATTGTAAGTCGGCAACCGGCAGGAGCCATATGGTTGTCTTTTAATTCCGTTAAGACCTGCATGTCTATTCAAAGTAGTTGTAATAGTTGATGCTGGTGGACGATAACCATGAAGCGGCGCCATTGACCTTGACACCATGCCGGTCATGATGGAGATCATGTTCGTGCTTGAAGATGGAGATCAGAAGCACAAGAAGAAAGGCCATATCATATCACATATTATGAATTGCATGTGATGTTAATCCTTTTATGCATCTTGTATTGCTTAGTTCGTGACAGTAGCATTATAAGATGATCCCTCAAGCACAAAATTTCAAGTTTTAAAGTGTTCATCCTTAGTAAGCACCGTTGCTAAAGCTCGTTGTTTTGAAACACCACGTGATGATCGGGTGTGTTAGATTTTGCGAGTGTATACAATGGGAGCAAGCCAGATTTTCTCATGCGGAAGCTAAGTTTTAATCTTGACGAGCCTAGCATGTACAGACATGGTCTCGGAACATGGAATACCGAAATGTAAAGCATGAGTCATATAGATGATATGATGAACATGATGATTGTTCGCCTTTGAAACTATATCATGTCACGTGATGATCGGACTTGGTGTAGTGAATTTGGTTTGTGTGATCACTAAAACAATGTGAGGGATATTGTTTTGAGTGGGAGTTTAATAGCAATATGATTAAAAGTTGAACACTATTTATCATAATTTAAATCAAAGTGAATTTGCATAGTTATTGTAGTCATTGGCATCCGTTTACCACCTTGCGCTTAGTTATAATTGAGATAATAGAACTATAGAATTCTGGATAGTTACTTTACGAACTGGTATCGTATTGTTTTAAAGTGTTAATCTAAAGTTTTAAAAGTCCTATTGTAAAATTTCAGTAAGTTTAATAGTTGGTATTAAATCAAGAGTAACAATTCCAGTGTTAGTATGTAAATATCATGTTTTTCTCCATGATTCTTGATATTTAAAAGATTGTTTTAATATCAAGGTTATTGGGGAGCTGAAAGAATTGTTTCAGAAACTATCATGTGTGAAAGATATTGTGATATCTAAAACGAAGTTTTGGTTGCAATTTGATAGAGTATAATATGGCAAAAGTCATGTTCCCATATTTGATGAGAATTACAAAAGGTTGGAGACGTTGGTCATCTTAATCCTCCAAAAGGTTTTGGAGAGCAACATTATACTCGTAATTCACCGTTATAAGCTAAAGTAGCTTGATCATGAATGGTTCCATGATAAGGATGAATATTTGATGTAGCTAAAATGTTTACTACACTAAAATATTACTAAAGAATGGAATTTGAAAGGACATCAAACATTTGATGATGATGATCAACTTCAAAGTGCAAGTCCAAAGACATTGGTATTTCACTATACATGTTTTGGACTATGTGTCATACATATGGCGCTACTTTTGATGTTGATAGATTCTTTTGAAAGGATAAAGAAATACTGAAAGAGAAATCTAAGAAATATTTGGCGGAAAATAAAAGACTAGAATTGGTCAGCTAAGGTATATATAGGATATACATGTTATGGTTGTATTCTTTGCTTGTTAAAACAATGTGGTTCTTAAGTATTTGATACTAAATTTGTTGGTGTGAATCATCATACGAAACAACACAATTCATGAACTACAATGGCCTAAGTAACTAGCAAGAGAATATGTGATGATGTTCATCGAGAACAAATAAAGTATTGATATGTTTCTCGTTAACATCAAAGCTTGCCTTCAAGATTTGTTTTATCAGGTATTATGAGAACAAAAGGGTTATTCAAATAATTGTCATAATCCATAAAAGATGGATGATTTACAAATCTCGTTGGATAAATCATATCCATAAAACAAGTGCTAAAAATGTTGAAAGACTATTGATTGAAAGATCACTTAGGAAGTGACATCGCCATTTAAATTATATTGGAAAGAAAACATGAAGAAAATCCATGTGGATGGAATTTTGGAGTATTTTGATTTTTGATCAAATAGCACTTGTGAAACTTTCCTAGAGATAATTAAAAACTCCGTGCATAGGCCGAAAGGGAACGAATGACTAGCTTATTGGAACTTGTACATATTGTTGTATGAAGTCCATTATGTGTAGTCAAGAGCGATGAATTTCAACTTCATATGCTTTCTCCAAAAATCTGAGTGAATATATGAATATTTACTTAATGAGGATGAAGTGTGAAACATTTGAAAAGTTCAAAGACTTTCAAGATGAAGTACAAAATCATTGAAATAATAATATAAATGGTTTATGATAAGATCATAAAGGACGATATTTGAGTTACAAGTTTAGCATAACACCTAAGATTTAAGGAATCGTTCCACGGATTTGCATTTCCCAAAACATCATAAGAGTATGGAGTGTTTGAGATATGTAATGAAACCTTGTTTGACATGGTAAGATCAAATGTGTCATTTATGAAACTGCCATTATATTTTAAAGATTAAAAGCTTTAGAGACTACCGTTTTTCCACTGAAAAAGAGCTCCATCATAATCCGTTGAAATGACACCATATAAAGTTATGGTTTGGGATAAAACCCAAGTTGTCCTTTCTTAAAAATTGGTATGCTATGCATAAGAAAGATGTTTGCAACCAAAGTCGGATGAATATTTCTTTGTATGTTATTTGGATAGCCGTTAAGTATTCCTCCATAACACCGAAGACAAAAGTGTTTGTCGCTTAGAACGTCAAGTTTCTTTGAAAAGGATTTTTTCCGTGAAAAGTTAAGTGGGAGGACAATAGAACTTTGATAAGGTTAAATGACCTTAGTTATATGTGCAAAGTTGCGCAGCACCGAAAAGTGTTCCGGAGGCAGCAACAACGCTCATGGCTCACGTGCCTCAAAGGTTGTGGACACGGAGATCTAAGTTCCTATTGAACAAAGTAGGTCGGATAAATAATAAAATACCAAGATTTGAGGTTTGAATCATTATTTGACAATAATGAACCGACTACATGCAAAGAAGCGATGATGGGCCCTGAATCCGTTAAATGGCTTGAAGCCATATAATCTGTGATAGTTCCATACACGAGAAATCAAGCTTTGAACTTGAAAGACCCTCTGGAAAGGTGTAAGACCTTACAGTCGTGTTTGGATCTATAAATAATTAGACATGGATGTTTCACATCTATGAAATTGTCGACATGTTGGGAAAGAGTTCACAACAATGTTCAAAGAGTTAACTATGACAAGATCAGATCTTTCATTAAGCAATATTTAGTCTAGACGGATTAATGTAGCAACCACTACATATAATTTTGTTATGTGGTAGTTGAATAAACAAAACAAGTTCTTCTAATAGAATTGTTACCTAGGACATGTGCATAACATGGTCCAAAGGGTTTTGTTAATTCAAAGGATGCTAAAAGAATATCAAACTTCAATGGTTGAAGTAAGCATCTCGGAGTTGGAATCTTCACTATGATGAAACTGTTAAAAGAGTTTAATTTCATCGGAGACGATGAAGATGCTTGCATTTGCAAGAGATTAAGTGGGAGCGCTAAGACATGTTTCTAATACATTATGTGAAAGACATATTGTTGATTGGAAATGATGTATCTTTTTATTGACACAGGTTAAGAATTTCATCTCGATGAAAGGCTTAGGAAGAACCCGAATATTTGGCATCAATATCTATATAGATAGATTGAGACGCTAATATGGTTATGCCAGAAGTACATAGATGAGATATTCAATGAGTTCAATATAGAAACTACAAGAAAGGTTCTTGTTGCACAGGAAGGATTGAATAAAGATTTAAGTATTTTTGATACTTGATAGATAAAATCACAAAGAGTATTTTATCAATCATGTTGTGATGTGTACAAATCCAGATATGTCCTATGCTCTAAATGTTATGAGCATATACCAGAATGATTCATAAGATGATTATAGGACGATAGTAAAGATATTCTTATGATATTTTAGAAGAACTAAGAATATATTATTTTGTAGAAGTGACAAATAGATGGTTAGTTCATTGTAAAAGTATTACATTGATACTAGTTTTGTCACAAAGTACAAATTAAGTTTATCTCAATCTAAACTAAGGGTGGCACAATATGATGGAAAGTAAGTTCCATAATGGATTTGGATGAGTTCCAAAGATAAGACATTGTGACAGATACTACAACAAAAGGCTAAGTATGTGACTGCTATTATAGCAGCAAAAGAGGGCATTTGTGTCAATTAGTTTGTTATCAAACTAGGTGTAGTTCACAGCGGGATAGTATTATGAAGATATATTGTACGACAATATTATCAACATGTTTTAACCCCGAGGAACTAAAGGTCTCACCAAAGGACCAAATTTATACAAAGCCATCTCATTAGAGAATGAGTGATGCGTAGAGACGCAAAGACATGCAATTACACACGGACCTGAAAGTGTCGGATCCAGAGATCAGTTGACCACTAGCGATCATGTAAATACAACACCGGAAAGCCATAGGTGTTGAATACACAAAGGTTTGAAACTAGATTAATGACTCTAGTGCAAGTGGGAGACTGTTGGAGATATGCCCAAGAGGCAATAATAAAGTGGTTATTATCATATCTTCATGCTTATGATAAATGTTTACATACCATGCTATAATTGTATTAACCGGAAACATTAATACTTGTGTGATTTGTAAACATAAAAGAGTCCCTAGTAAAGCCTCTTGTTAAACTAGCTTGTTGGTTAATATATGATCATAGTTTCCTGATCATGAACATAGAGATGTTATTAACAACATGGTCATATCATTAGGAGAATGATGTGATGGACATACTCCTATAGTTAAGCGTAGCATAAAGATCAAGTCATTTAATATAGTTCATTTGCTATAAGCTTTCTGATACATAGTAACCTAATTCCTTCGACCATGAGATCATGTTAATCACCATCACCGGAAGGATGCTTTGATGACATCAAACACCACACCGTAACTGGGTGGCTATAAAGGTGGCATTGAGTGTTCGGAAAGTATGTGTTGAGGCACATGGATCAAGAGTGGGATTTTTCCATCCATATGACGGATAGATATACTCTGGGCCCTCTCGGTGGAATGTCATCCAATTAGCTTGCAAGCATGTGACTAGCTCACAACGGATCACATATCACGGGAACGAGAAAAGAGTACTTATCGGTAACGAGGTTGAACTAGGTATGCAGAGATACCTACGATCAAAACCTCGGATAAGTAAACTATCGTGAGACAAAGGGAAATTCGTATTGTATGTAAGTGGTTCATTCGATCGCAAAGTAATCGTAGAAACATGTGGGAGCCATATGAATTTCCAGATTCCTCTATTGGTTATTGATCGGAGAAGTGTCTCAGTCATGTCCGCATAATTCACGGACCGTAGGGAGACACACTTAAGGATTCGATGTTGTTTAGTAGATATGGAATGTTAGTAGGGATACCGAATGTTGTTCGGAGTCTCGAATGGGATCCGGGATATCACGAGGAGATCTGGAATGGTCCAGAGAATAAGATTCGTATAAGGAAAGTCCGATTCCGGAGTTCGGGAAAGATTCCGATGTTTTCATCGGAGAGGTTCTAAAAGGTTCTAGAAGGTTCACCGGACCGGAAGGTGAATGGTCCATGAATGTGTCATGGGTAAGTGGAATGATTGGATCATATCCTAGGTCACTTGGTTTGGGCATTTGCAAGAGAGAATTAAAGCTCTAAATTGAAAGTCAAACGGGAGGTTTGAAAAGTCAAACTGGAACAATAGTTTCCTACTGGAAGAAGGAAGGAGTCCTTCCTTTAATCCAACTTGGGTTTGGGTTTGGATTCAAACCCTCCCCTCCCAAGGCTGCCCCTCCCTCTCATAAATAGAGGGGGAGGGCTGCCCCAAACACACAAGAGCCAGCCCTCCCACCTGTGTCGCGCCGCCGCCGCCTCGCGCTGCCGCCGCCTCGTCGCCGTCGCCCTAGCCACCGCCGACACCACCTCCTCCTCTCCGACCTTCTAAACCTAGATCGCCGGAAACCCTAGATCCACCATAACTCGCACCGGCTTAGGCGAAGCCCTGCGGGATCTTCCCTCTACTTCCGACACCACTCCGTCGTGCTGCCGGAATCGCGAGGGGAGAACTACAACCTCTGCTGCCTGCTGGAACAAGGGAGAGGAAGGTCTTCATCGAGTACCGTACGTGTGACCGACTGCGGAAGCACTGCCGGAACGCAGCGCCGGAAGGATCGTCTACGCGATCTTGAGATCGGCAAGTGTACGACTACATCACCCACGAGAATCTGCTCTCGTTAACCGCTTTGGAATCTTCGAGGGTGAGTGCTTCTATCGACTCGTTGCTACAATCTAGTAGATAGATCTTGGCTTGTTTGTGTGCATGCGGTAGAATTTTTTTGTTTTCCATGCTACGAACCCCTACACCACCAGCACCCTCGACCTGCCGATGCCGCCGATGCCGTTCTATCGCGGCGTGCGGCAGAGGTCGTGGGGGTCGTGGGTCGCCAAATCACCAACCGCAATACTCGCCAAAATGTCTGGATCGGTAGCTTCCAGTGACATGGATATGCCCTACGGGTACCCGATTTTAGCCTACCTGGTCCAGCCCGATGGAAGGCCCACTCGACGACCTACCAGGGTCCATGACGCCTATGACGTTTGATACGCCCAATTTGCATCACCTTTGTATATCATAATTTACCTCTATTCATTGATATATGTCTTATTATAAGGTATTACTTATGGATTTTCATCTGTTTATGCATGTTGGATGATTCTTGGAGGATGAACTGCCGGAGTTTGGGTTTTGATGGAAAAGAAGGCGTTTCAGTAAAATTTCGCGAAGATCAGAAAAATACCAGAAAAATATGGGAAAATATTATTTTTACAGAAGATTGAGGAAGCCAGAAGGAGGAGTGAAGAGGGGCCACACCCCTAGGCGCGGGACCCCCTGGGCCGCACCTAGGGCATGTGTGGCCCACCTGCCCGGCTCCCGACTCCGCCCCTTCGCCTATATCTTTTCTACGAAACCCTAAGGCCAGGGGAGAAACCACAAATAGATTTCCGCCGCCTCTAGGGGCGGAAAACACTGAGAGAGAAAGATCTCTACGGCAGACAGATTTCTGCCGGAGGAATTCCTTCCCGAAGTGGGGAGACCGTCACCATCAACACCATCATGAAGCTAGGCTTCATCGGGATCATCATCATCCACACCATCATCTCCACCAGCACCATCATCACCACTCCGTCTTGTTATAACAAGTGTGTTAGATATTGCTTTAGTTCTTAGGGGAAACTTTCCGGTGTTAATTACTATTATAGTTGATGCTTGTGAGTGGAACCACTGGATTATTGTTTATGTTCAGATTGTTATCCATTACCATATCATCTTTTATCTTGATCCATATGATGTCTTGTGAGTAGTTCGTTGTGTTCTTGAGGACATGGGAGAAGTCATATTGTTAGTAGTGAATCTGTGTTGAGTTATTATTCAATGGTTTAGTATTTAAGTTGTGGTGCTATTCTTCTAGTGGTGTCATGTGAATGTCGACTACATGATACTTCACCATTTATAGGCCTAGGGGGATGCATTGTGTGTTTGGCTACTAATTGTGGGGTTGCTGGAGTGACAGAAACCCGAACCCCCGTTAGGACACCTTTGCGCAAGGGAGTATAGGATCTCAGAGTTTAAGGCTGTGGTTAGATTTATATCTTAATTACTTTCCTATAGTTACGGATGTTTGCAGGGGGTTTAATCACAAGTATGTATTAGTCCAAGTAAGGTCGGTATGTTAGCACAGGTTCACCCACACAACACTTACAACACCAGAGAAGAGTACTCAGCTATTTGAAGCGAAAGCACTTGACAGAATTACTATGTATCCTAGAGAACGTTTGGTCCTTATAAGTATTTCCACCGGCTTGTCTTTTTCTAAGAAAGGATTGGGCCACTTGCTCTGTTTTTTAGTTACCTTTGTTACTTTCTCCTTGTTTTGTTGCCTTATCAGAAAACCACTAAAAATCCGTTTGCTAAGTATTCACAGGGATTTCCTGCTCCATACCACTATTGAAAGTACCGACTTGGTATGACTAGAGGGGGGGTGAATAGGCGTCTACCCAATTTTAATTTGTTTCTCACTTTTAGGCTCAACGAGAAGGAAAGTTATCTAGAGAGCAACTAAGTGAACAACCTAAAAGCAAGAAAACAAACACCAACCACAAACAACGGTAAATAGCAAGGAGTAAAGGAAGGGAACGAAGTAACCGGAGCGGGGACACGGAGATGTAATTCCCGTAGTTCACTCCCAAGGAGCTACGTCTACGTTGGAGAGGTGTCGGGGCCACACAAGGTCACTCGAGCGCCACAAAGGCCTCACCTTCTTCTCCAGTGAGCTCCCCCACAAAGGAGGCCTCACAATCCACTAACCGGTGACCTTGAAGGCGCCAACCGAAACCTTTACACCAAGGTTGAGGGGGAGGCTCCACAACTCAATTGGAGGCCCTCAACGACACCTCAAAGCTTTACAACACAAGCCTTAGCTCCGAGGATGCCCTACACCGTCTAGGGTTTTAAGAAACCCAAGAGCAACAAGATCCACAAAGGATGGGTGGGAGAAATCAAATCGTCTTTGGTGGAAGTGTAGATCTAGGTCACCTCCCTCACCTCTCAAAAGATCAAGTCATTTGAGTGGCTAGAGAGAGATATCTAGTGAGGTGAAGCTCAATCATTAATGGAGGAGAGAGAAAAATTCGAGAGAGGGTGGGAGGAAGAAGAGGGGTGCCTTAAATAGGCCCCCTCGCGCTGAACCGTTATAGCCCCATGACCTCACCGGAAGTTCCGGTGAGAGGCCGGAAGTTCCGCCCAGCCTGGCTCCAACGGTCATCAGACCGTTGACGCCCGCTCTAGAAGCGCAACCAGAAGTTCCGGTCAAAACAGACCGGAAGTTCCGGTGAACTTCCGACGCAAGTTCCGACCAAGTTTTGGCAAATAGAACGCTTCAAAACAGAAGGTTACTGAGCCACCACCGGAACTTGGAGCGGAACAAGGGGTGGAACTTCTGGGTCGCGAAGCGAATCTGGCCGGAAGTTCCGGCGTCTGGGCGGAAGTTCCGCTCAGGATCTTTTGGCAGGACAAGTTCCGATGCAAGTTCCGGCCCAAGTTTCGGCAAATAGAACACTTCATACAGAAGGTTACTGATTCACCATCGGAACTTGGGGCGGAACTAGTGTCGGAACAAAGTGTAGAACATCCCGCAGAAAAAGTCTGAGCGGAACTTCCGGCCCAGGCCGGAAGTTCCGGTGAGACACAAAAGGCTCCAACAGAACAGGAACACACTCTCTCACGGGATAATGGGATGGCTGTGGCGGTGCATATAGGTTTGTGCAAGAACAAGTGATTTCCCACAGCCTTCCAAAATGGACCCCCTCTTAATAGTACGGTGACCTAAAAACAACAACCGGAGAGAAACTAGGAGAAGACTAAAAGGCCACCATCTTCATGATATCCCAAGAGAGCATCCACCACAATAGAAGGAGACAACAACAACGTTTCCCCTGAAACTCAAGCGCACAATTAAAAACACGGTTGGGATTATCATTAACACCAAAAACATCATGGGAAGATATAGTCCTTTCAATCTCCCCCTTTTTGGTGTTAGATGACAATCCCAAAGATTTGCATAGAATCAAAGAAATCTTTGAAATGGACGGGACAAGCTCCCCCTGTATGTGTGCAAGGTAGAGAAAAAACTCTAAGGACAAGACTGGCACACATACACGGAGGCTCCCCCTACCAATTGCAAAGATAGCACAAGTGCAAGGTACAAGAAATGATAGAGATCATACCAGAACCAACCAAATGTGGTGGAGACAAAAGGAGTAATAATAACAATAAGAGCAATGAGGCTCCACCACCATATGCATGTGCTCATAAGATGACAACAAGATACCACACTCACAGCATTGTATAAGATACCACAAAGATACCACATAGTCTCAAACATAACATGGTCCACAAGCACACATAAGTTCACGGACAGAAAACCACAAGCACACAAATAAACTAGAGAGTTCGCGAGCAAGAAAAGATGAAAGGCAAGAACAGGCTCGCGACTCAACCCATGCAAATCCCGTAGACAACCTAATAGACATCTTTCTCCCCCTTTGGCATCGAGACACCAAAAAGGAAGAGAAGATCAATCAAATCGTCCCAGCCATGAGAGGGAGAAGGAGCAGACTCAGGGACCCAAGGACCCCACTCAGGCGACGGACCAGTGACCTCCTCCTCAGACTCATCCTCGGACCAGTGGCAGTTGTCGCGAATCCAATCATCCTTGGGAACAGTGACAGAGCTAGTGACCGGTGAGCTAGGAATGTTGAGAGCGGTCATCTTCTGGCGCTGAACATTGTGACGCTGATCAACATAGGCCTGATACTCGCGGTCCTGCAGAAAGCAGAAAGTTTTCTTCACCTTCCCAAGCAGCTTCTTTGCCCAAGAGGGTTGCCTCTGGAGAGACGGACCACCAGCACGAGAGCCCCCAGGAGAAGAGGAGGGACCACGAGCTTCATCGCGGACCTTCTGGAGTTCAGCATCCTTTTATTCTTGAGAACGAGGCTTTTGGTGCTTACTCACACGCAACTTCTTCTCCTCATGAATGGTGATGTTGTCTTCAGGAAAGCGAGTGCCAGTCGTCTCAAGCCACTTGTGATTGATGAGAGTCTGAATGAAGGGAGCATAGATGCAGGAGCGCTTCTCAATAATAGCTTGCCATAGATCAGAGTAGATGAAGTGCATAACATCCATGGGACGATCAGAGTCACGGCGGAGAAAAGTCCGATGCATGAGGTCATCCTGATACCCATGGAACTGATCAAAGTTACCAGCCTTGGGAGAGATGGTGTTCAAGTACACCCTGCGCATGATGTCAAAAACTGGCAGTAGATGATTCACAAACCCAACAGATCCCCACCCTTCAATGTAGAGAGGCTCCAGGTGAAGGGGAACTCAGGATCAGCAGCTTCGGGACCATGAACACGCCAACCATTTGCCCCGCGGCCAGGCTGAAGGGGATAGCCAAGAAGCTCAGCAAACTCAGACCAAGTGGCGGTAAGAAACACGTCCCTAGTCATCCACTTCAACACACCTTCAGTAGAGGGACTGCATGTGAATAAACAGAGTTGAGTAAAACTGAGCAATAGCAGTCACATCAAAGTTCTGACGGTGCTCCATGAGGGGAATCAGCCCAAACTTCTGGCAAATATCAAGAGCCTCGCCAAAGTAAGCTTGCTTCTCTTCCATGTGAGTCACATTGATGTACTTCTGAGGAGCAACCACGAACCGCTTCTTTGATGCATAGATTTCTACAAATATCTGTTCCTGACGGCAGTTGTGAAAGTGAGGGTCCAAGCAAAGACGGTCACGAGCCACGAGGTAGGGATCCGTGCGCCTGAAATCAGAGTAAGCTTTCTGAGACCATTTGGAAATCTTGGCTTTGGTCATTTCTGGCCCAGCAGCAGTGGCCTTCTGAGCAAGAGCAGGCCTCTTCCCTGCAACAGCAGCAGCAGCACGACGAGCAACAACAGCCTTCTAACGACTGGTCCGAGTGGTTGGACGCACAACCTCAACATCTTCTTCATCAATCTCAGGAGGAATGTCAGAGGATGGTCGGCAGGCACGCTTGCCTTGGCGGGTACCTCCTTGCCCTGAGAAGAAAGCACAAGAGTAGGGAGGGAAGGGGGGATAAGTGCACATGTTCGGAAGAGGAAACAGAAGAAATAGATTGGAAAAATACAATTAGGAAAAATTTTGCATTATTGCCGGAACTTCCGCTGAATCGCCGGAACTTCCGGTGAAAATAGTACACCGGAAGTTCCGGTGAGACCACGAACTGACGGTTCCAAACAGCAGTTCACTAGATCTAGATCTAAAAGCCACAAGTGCAAAGATTTTCAAGAGTGTATTAGACCAATCTACTCTAGCATGATACCCTAGGCCTACCAAGATCTCCCAACAAGTTCTAGCCAAAGAACTAGCCTAGACATGGTGTGCCCTAACTCAAACCATGGTGAGAGAGCAAGATATCCATTAATGGAGGGAGTTGAGGGCAAATACTGGAGTCCATGGAGGGAGACCGAGGTGGGGAAGGTTCCCACGGAGCAGATCTGTGGAGGAGTGGTTGGAGACGAAGGGGCCGGAGCACCTTCGTGGAGAGGTCCTGGCCGGCGGCTGCTCCAAATAGAGGATGGTTCTTGGGGGGAAAAGTAAGAAGATCCCGTTTTCCCCCAGGGCCCACCTTATATAGGACAGGGAGCACCACCGGAAGTTCCGGTCAGGGACCGGAAGTTCCGGTGGACCGGAAGTTCCGGTTCAGGCTGACCGGAAGTTCCGCCGACGCTAGGAAGACCGTCTCAGGTTTGGAAGATAACAAGGAAGAACTTGTGCAGGGAATAGAGAGGGCTTGAGGTAAGGAAAGGCTTAGGATAGAGGACTCAAACTGTGAAGAACCAAAGCCAACAAAAACCAAGAAAAACGTCAAAGACACAAATAAAAATGGGTCGGTGGCCGAGGCCACCTTATATAAGAGTCAATGGCTTGACACCGCGAAGATATATCTTGGGTTCATTACCAACACTCATCATGAAGCTCAAATGGTCTCCTTTAGAGACTATAGAGTATGAAAACTTTAATGTGCGCATAATAGGGATAGCGTTTGTTCATAAGAGGAACTACACTCCCCCTAAATCCATGCCTACATCCAAACAAGATACACATTGAGACACGGGTAGGTGTGCAAGGTACTCAAGCAACATTGCTCGAATCAATGATATTTAGCTCATGCCTTAACTCCTGGAACCTTGCTTCATCAAGAGGCTTCGTGAAAAGATCCGCAAGATTTGCCTTGGTGGGAACATACTCCAAAGAAATGTCTCCTCTAGCAACATGGTCCCGAATAAATGATGACGAATCTCAATGTGCTTGGTCCGGTTGTGTTGCACGGAATTGTGAGCAATAGCAATGGCACTCTCATTGTCACAAAGAAGAGGCACCTTGTCAAAAGATAGTCCAAGATCCTTCAAAGTTTGCTTCATCCATAGCAATTGAGCACAACAGCTTGCGGCAGAGATGTACTCAGCTTCGGCAGTGGACATAGATACACAGTTCTGCTTCTTCGAGGACCAACAAACCAAAGATCTTCCGAGAAACTGACAAGCTCCGGAGGTTGACTTTCTTCCCACTTTGTCACCAGCCCAGTCCGAGTCCGTGTAACCAATGAGATCAAAGCTGGCTCCCTTGGGGTACCACAACCCAAAGTTTGGGGTATGAACTAAATATCGAAAGATTCTCTTGACCGCCACCATGTGACTTTACTTTGGTGCGGCTTGAAATCTTGCACACATACCCACACTCAACATAATATCCAGTCGGGATGCACAAAGATAGAGCAAAGAACCAATCATAGACCGATAGAGTTTTTGATCCACCTCCTTACCCTTGGGATCGAGATCAAGATTAACCTTAGTTGGCATGGGAGTCTTGGCACCTTTTGACTTGATCAAACTTGAACTTCTTGAGCATGTCTTGGATGTACTTGGCTTGGTTGATGAAAGTCCCTTTCCTCAATTGCTTGACTTCAAACCCAAGGAAAAACTTCAACTCCCCCATCATGGACATCTTGAAGCGATCGGTCATGAGCTTGGAAAAATCCTCATTAAAAGTTTTGTTAATAGACCCAAAGATAATGTCATCAACATAGATTTTGCATACGAACAAGTGGCCTCCAACTTTCTTAGTAAAAAGAGTGGGATCAATGAGGCCCACTTCGAAGCCTCGGTCTAACAAGAGCTCCCTAAGGCAATCATTACACGCACGTGGGGCTTGCTAGAGGCTATAGAGTGCCTTATTGAGCTTGTAGACATGGTTCGGAAAAAGTGGATCCTCAAAACCCGGAGGTTGCTTGACGTATACCAACTCTTTCAAAGGACCATTAAGAAAAGCACTCTTAACATCCATTTGATGCAACTTAAAGTTATGATGGGTAGCAAAGGCAAGAAGCATATGAATGGATTCAAGGCGAGCAACGGGGGCATAAGTCTCACCGTAGTCGATGCCTTCAACTTGTGAGTATCCTTGGGCAACTAACCTTGCCTTGTTGCGCACGACAATTCCATTCGCATCGCACTTGTTCTTGAAGACCCACTTGGTTCCAATGACGTTTTGACAGTCTTTGGGCCATTCAACCAATGTCCAAACATTGTTCCTCTTGAAGTTGTGAAGTTCCTCGTTCATAGCATCAAGCCAATCATCATCTTCAAGAGCTTCGAAGACTTTCTGTGGTTCCACAAGAGAGATAAACGCATGGTGAGAGCTAAAGGAAGCTAGTTGCCTCCTAGTAGTGGAACCTTTATTGAAATCTCCATAGACATTATCAAGGATATGGCCATCTCGAACAAGCTTGGCGAGATGATAGTCTTGACGGCGGGATTGTGCTTCAACTTGAGATTCTTGAGCTACCACTTGGTCATTGCCACCAACTGAGCCGCCGCCTTGACTATAAGCACGAACACGAGGGTCATCTTCATCAATTTCCACTTTGGGGTAGTCATCACTTGGAGAGGATCCTTGAGGATCATTGACTTGCTCTTGATCTTGACGAGCTTGACCTTGGGGAGAACCATGACCTTGAGGAGGAGCCCCATCTTGGGGAGGTTGATGAGGTTGATGAAGAGCTTGTCCGTGGGAGGTGCCTTGAGGAGGAGCCCCATCGTGGGGAGGTTGATGTTTTTGATGAATAACTTGTTCTTTGGAGCTTGGAGAATCATGAGCATGGGAAGCTTTGGAAGAGCTTGAGGGAGCTTGTGCCAAAAAAGTAGGTCCTTGAGGGGCAAGATGATCTTGTGAAAGTGAGGGCTCCACTTGAGTAGAGCTTGGTCCTTCTCATTCGTCCACAAGGGGATCCTCAATGGGGAGGTGGAAACCCACACCCATTCTTCTTATGGCCTTAGGAGTAATTTCATCACTTGGATCACAAACACCATCTTGCCTAACAAGAGACTCATGATTTTCATCAAACTTCATGTTGCTCGTTTCTTCAACTCTTCCATTGGCTATGTTGTAGACTCTATAAGCATGGGACTGATTTGAGTAGCCAATGAAAATTCCTTCTTGAGCCTTGGATTCAAACTTGGACAAACAAACTCCTTTCTTGAGAATGTAGTACTTGCAACCAAACACCCGAAAGTAGCTAACATTAGGCTTTTTCCCGGTGAGAAGTTCATAGGGGGTCTTGTTCTTTTTCTTGCGGAGATAAAGCCGGTTGGTTGCATGGCAAGCGGTGGAGATGGCCTCGGCCCAAAAGTTGTATGGAGACTTGAACTCAGCTAGCATAGACCGAGCCGCATCCATCAATGTGCGATTCTTTCTTTCGGCAACTCCGTTTTGTTAAGGGGTATAGGGAGTGGAGTATTGATGCTTGATTCCTTCATCACTGAGAAACTCATCCAAGGTATAGTTTTTGAACTCGGTGCCATTGTCACTTCGAATTGAGAGAATAGTTGCATTGTGCTTCCGTTGAACCTCATTAGCAAAGTCGATGACGATTTGTTGAGTCTCACTCTTGTACTTGAAAAAGAACACCCAAGTGTATCTTGAGAAATCATCCATAATAACCAAGCAATACTTCTTGCCTCCAAGGCTGTCATGAGAGGGTGGACCAAAGAGATCCATATGCAAGAGCTCCAAACACCTCTCGGTAGTGATTTGATTGAGTGCTTTGTGAGGAGTTTCATGCATCTTCCCTTCAATACAAGCCCTGCAAACACGATCTTTGGCAAAAGAAACATCATTAATTCCAAGGATGTGGCCCTCAGAGTGAAGTCTTTGCAAAGTTCTCATGTTAACATGGGCTAGGCGGCGATGCCATAACCAGCCCTTGTCGGCTTTAGCATAGAGACATAGAGCATGAGGAGTAGTGGTCCCTGAAAAGTCCACCACATACAAGTCATGTTCTACATATCCTACAAAATCCACCTTGAGAGACTTGCTCCACATGAGGACCATGGTATGAGAATTAAAGAAAGAAGAAAGACCCATAAGAGCAAGAGCACGAACTGAGAGTAAGTTGTAACCAAGAGTTTTGACAAGAATGACGTCAACCAAGGATACATCCGGGGTTACCACCACTTTGCCAAAACCCCAAACCTGAGAGCTTGTTTTGTCACTGTAGGAGACCATGGTGTTGGCAATATTGGGCCTCAATTCGGTCATGATAGACTTGCTTCCGGTCATATGACTCGTGGCACCACTATCAAGCACCTATTTTGATCCACCGGAAGCATAGTCCTACAAGAAAATCAATCCTTGGTTTTAGGTACCCATTTTGCAATGGGTCCCCTTTTGTTAGTGACAAGAGCCTTTGGCACCCAAATGGCCCAATGATAATCATGCGTGTAAGACGTTCCCACGTATCTAGCATATACATGACCATCATAAGATTTGCAAAGAATATAAGAGGGATTGTTCTTTCCGGCAAAGTTGTCACTTTGCAAGAGGGTTAGGCCATTTGGTACCCCTTGGGCCATGCCCTTGTTCTTTCTCTTCTTCTTGTTCTTGTTCTTGTTCTTCTTAGTATTGGCAAGTTGATCCTTTAACACCGTGACTTCCTCTATGAGATTCTCATGCTTGCAACAAGAGTTAGGAGTGCTAGACAAGTCTATAATTTGCACAGCGGAAGACTTAGCGAGATCACAAGTTAATTGAGTTTGAAGCTATTCATGGGCTTCAAAAAGATTTGAGAATTTACTCTCCAAGGCTTTGTGTTCCTCTTTGAGTTTCTCAAGATCCTTTTGAGTCCTATCATGACCACCCACAAACTCAACATTTTCTTTCTTGAGAACCTTAATCAAAGCAAGAGCATGGTCACGTTCTTTAATTATAGAGCACAAGGTGTTGTTATGATCATCTACAAGCTTAGACACATTTTCTTCAAGATTAATTCTCATATTTTGTTCATCCTCAAGACTTTGAGTGAGAGAGGCAATTTCATTGGCGGCATCTCTTTCATTTTTACTTAGCAAGTCAAGAAGTTCTTCCTTTTCATCTAAGGCATCCCTAGCATTGTCAAGTTGTGCAAGCAAGGACTCAAAACAAGTTTTAGTTTCTTCATCTAAGGTAGCAACAAATTCACACATGTCAATCATCTCTTTATTCACCTCTAGACCAACAAGATCAAGAGAGGAAGGCTCACTAGATATAGGTTGAGGAGTGGTTTCGCTGTTACCTCGGTGGCCTTGGCCATGAAGCACTTTTGGTTGGATAAGATGACATTTTCATTTGGCGAGTCGAAGAGGGATAGACGTGGAGTTGAGGTAGTGGCAATAGCAGCAACTCCCACAATCTCTCCACCATGAACTTCATCATCATCATCTTCATCCATGCCCAAAAGGTATTGTTCATGGACCACAATTGCTCGTTCCTTGTTAGTGGTGTTCTTGACGACGTAGTTCTTGTTCAAGGGATGAGGAGGTCTTGACTTGATCTTGCGAATGAGACGACCACCATTGTCTTCACGGTTCTCAAAGGGACACTTGGCCACGAAGTGACTCTTGTCATTGCAATTGTAGCACGACCTTGCCTTGGGAGACTTGTTGGGTGAGTTGAATCTTGAGTTGTCCCTTGATATTGACTTGAATCCGGACTTGTTCCAAAAGGCCCTTGAAGCGAGAGCAAGATGTTCGTTGAAGGCACATTTGAGGTCCTCTTGAGACCACTCACTTGATGTATCATCATCATCAACTTCAATAGCCTTGGCCTTCAAAGCAAGATTCACTTTGGTTGACCCAATGGCTCTAGCTCGAGCGGACTCCGCATTCTTCTTGGCAATAGTCATGGTAATTACTTCACTCAAGACTTCCTGGGAGGTCATTAGGTGAAAGTTGGTTCTTCCCTTGATAGAGTTGAGCTTTTGTTCTTCAAATGGGAGGAGAGCTTGGATGAACTTCCTGTTCATAAAATTGTCATCAACATAGTGAGCCCCAAGGTCCCTCATAGTGGAACAAAGGACCTTAAGGCGCCTATACATGTCTTCGGGGGTCTCATCATCTTGCATTGCGAAACCATCGCACTCGTTGTTGATCTCATCAAACTTGGAGCTTTGGATGCTTGCATTCCCAACAAAGAGCTCAGTGAGTTGATCCCAAGCTCCCTTGGCGGTGTCGAATTGGCGAATGTGAGCAAAATCCTTTGGAGTCAAGGCCTTTTGAATCATTCCCAAAGCTATGGCATTGAGTTACTTGTCCACCACTTCACCTCGTGTCAACTTCTTTGGGTCACATGGAGAGAATCCATCCTCCACAATCCTCATTAACTCAATAGAAGAGCTAGAAATATGTGAGCGCATTAGATATTGCCAATTGCGAAATTAGAAGTATCTAGCATGGGTGGTGCTCCTTGAGGTATAATGTGTGGCATGGGGATGGGTGGATCCGGAGTGTACTTCGTCAGTGGGGGTACCGCCGAGTAGTCCTTTCCTCCATTTTCCTCTTTGGAAGTTGGGTTCTCGGGCTCCTCGATGTTCTCACTTGGAACCTTGTTAGAGGTTTGAGCAACAAAACCAAGTCCCAAGTGAGTGGTGGCGGCCGCGGGAGTTACCCCGGGGGCGGACACCGTAACGGTGGGAGGAACCTCGGTGGGTTGGGGTGTGTCAAGAGCAACCATGGGGTTAGGCTTGAGAGACTACAAGATAGTCATCATTTCCTTGAACTTGGACATCATGGACGACTCCAATTGCTTGAGGTCATCCATAGTGGCCAAGTTCTTGGATTTTTCGGTTTCACTACCCCCTTCATCGGCCATAGTCTCTTAGGCGGTAAAGCCCGAAATAAGAGCCTTGGCTCTGATACCAATTGAAAGTACCGACTTGATATGACTAGAGGGGGATGAATAGGCGTCTACCCAATTTTAATTTGTTTCTCACTTTTAGGCTCAACGAGAAGGAAAGTTATCTAGAGAGCAACTAAGTGAACAACCTAAAAGCAAGAAAACAAACACCAACCACAAACAATGGTAAATAGCAAGGAGTAAAGGAAGGGAACGAAGTAACCGGAACGGGGACACGGAGATGTAATTCCCGTAGTTCACTCTCAAGGAGCTACGTCTACGTTGGAGAGGTGTCGGGGCCACACAAGGTCACCCGAGCACCACAAAGGCCTCACCTTCTTCTCCGGTGAGCTCCCCCACAAAGGAGGCCTCACAATCCACTAACCGGTGACCTTGAAGGCGCCAACCGAAACCTTTACACCAAGGTTGAGGGGGAGGCTCCACAACTCAATTGGAGGCCCTCACTGACACCTCAAAGCTTTACAACACAAGCCTTAGCTCCGAGGATGCCCTACACCATCTAGGGTTTCAAGAAACCCAAGAGCAACAAGATCCACAAAGGATGGGTGGGGGAAATCAAATATTCTTTGGTGGAGTGTAGATCTAGGTCACCTCCCTCACCTCTCAAAAGATCAAGTCGTTTGAGTGGCTAGAGAGAGAGATCTAGTGAGGTGAAGCTCAAGCATTAATGGAGGAGAGAGAAAAATTCGAGAGAGGGTGGGAGGAAGAAGAGGGGTGCCTTAAATAGGCCCCCTCGCGCTGAACCGTTACAGCCCCCGCGGCCTCACCGGAAGTTTCGGTGAGAGGCCGGAAGTTTCGCCCAGCCTGGCTCCAACGGTCATCAGACCGTTGACGCCCGCTCCAGAAGCGCAACCGGAAGTTCCGGTCAAAACAGACTGGAAGTTCCGGTGAACTTCCGACGCAAGTCCCGACCAAGTTCCGGCAAATAGAACGCTTAAAAATAGAAGGTTACTGAGCCACCACCGGAACTTGGAGCGGAACAAGAGGCGGAACTTCTGGGTCGCAAACCGAATCTGGCCGGAAGTTCCGGCGTCTGGGCGGAAGTTCCGCTCAGGATCTTTTGGCAGGACAAGTTCCGATGCAAGTTCCGGCCCAAGTTCTGGCAAATAGAACACTTCTACAGAAGGTTACTGATTCACCATCGGAACTTGGGGTGGAACTAGCGTCGGAACAAACTGTAGAACAGCCCGCAGAAAAAGTCTGAGCGGAACTTCCGGCCCAGGCCGAAAGTTCCGGTGAGACACAAAAGGCTCCAACAGAACAGGAACACACTCTCTCACGGGATAATGGGATGGCTGTGGCGGTGCATATAGGTTTGTGCAAGAACAAGTGATTTCCCACAACCTTCCAAAATGGACCCCCTCTTAATAGTACGGTGACCTAAAAACAACAACCGGAGAGAAACTAGGAGAAGACTAAAAGGCCACCGTCTTCATGAGATCCCAAGAGAGCATCCACCACAATAGAAGGAGACAACAACAACGTTCCCCCTGGAACTCAAGCGCACAATTAAAAACATAGTTGGGATTATCATTAACACCAAAAACATCATGGGAAGATATAGTCCTTTCAACTGTTCAGCACCTTCTACTCCTCGTTGGGATCGACACTCCTATTTATCGGAAGTACTGCGATACACCCCCTATACTTGTGGGTCATCAACGTTTCAGCTGTTATGAAGACCATATGGACACGGACTCCCAAGCGCACAAGACAAGGAAAGCTCAAGACTAGATTTTGAATACAACTTGTAACCTACTCGTATTGGCACCCGAGACCTAGCCTCCCCATATATAAAGGCTAGGAGGGTCCAACGAGGAGGGCCTACCTATGCTACGCCATAAACCCCCCATTAGATAGACTACGATACCATAGACTAGACCACAATAGATCTACTGACCTCCTTCAACTCACCTCATACACACCTCACGCTAGATTGCATCTGCGCACTCGTGTAATCTTCGGTTCCGCCGTAATCAAGAGCAGAAAGTAGGAGTAGGGTTTTCCCTCCGGGGGCCTGAACCTAGGTAAACCTCGTGTCCCCGTGTTGCTTGTCTGTTAACCATTCCGCGATCTACAACATCCTCATCTTCTCCAAAACCCAAGTCCATAACAATGAGCATTGACGAGATCGAACCTCGTTAATTGACGTCGTATGTGGGAACTAGGGACATTGATTGTGCGGTGATGACGGTTTCATCACTAATAATCTACAATTCGTTGGTATCAAGAGAGCAGATCTACTTTGCTTCAAGTTGGCTTTCGGACAGGATCCATCAACATCTTCAGCCACGGCCGTGATCCACCAATTTTTGTTATACTTCCTTAGGTTTTACTTAACTTAGGCCAAATTTAATGCTCTTTATGCAACCATTAACATGATTTGATTAACTATGTCAAGCAAATACCAGCTACGGACAAAATACCAACTGCGGATCAGAATGCCGACTAGGGATTAGGTACCAAAGGTGGATCACTCTGGGTGGTAGGTACTTCCTTACAGTTTCTGACCTACAACTAGCATTCTCTCTGAATTGTCAGAGCCTGAATACCCTTTTGGTTCCAAGGCGTCTTCTTGGTACTTTTTCATGATACTTCCATGAACTTGGTATAACTTCTTAGCATCTTACCTACTTTGAATGAACTTTTAGTTTATCATATCTTGTTGCAGACTAATAATGATCTAAGCTTGATCCATCTTCCAAATGGTGTTAATACCTCTTATATCATGCTTCATCCTCCAAGTCAGTCTTCCTTATGATTTTCGAAACTCATCACTCCCTTACACGAATTCCCGTTTCTATCTAGGTCTATAACATCAAGTAATAACTGGGTGTTACATCATGCATTTTCACACCTAATTAAACTTCATGTACAGATCTAGCCAATCAAGAAGATCCAATAAGATCCAAAGTCGATAAACAACAAAACATATACCATGTATTACACATAGATTTTAAATAATTTACAAATGTACTAGATGTTCCAACGGTTTGCTCCATACCTATTTACACAACTATCTTACAAGAACTTCTTGTTCTTGTGGATATATCCTCACTTATTTCAGCAAACCCTTCAAACTACAATACGCATTACCCACTATATACATTATTCAAGCCCTCATCCCTTGGGATATCGTTCCTTTCTTACTTTCATCTTCCTCTAGTGCTTCCTGGAGTTCCGTCCATGATGACGTGAAGTCCTACGACTGCCTTCTGGAGCATAAGAGCATCCAGGAGGTGCGTATTCTTGATTAGAAGTACCGAGACTGAGATTAGTCTTTGAAAAATGACTAGAGTTGGCGTAATCCTCTATAGAATATTCCGGGTTTTCCGGCAATGCTTCCTCATAGTAAGTTGGTTCCTTAGCTTTTGCTTGGATCCAGTCATATATATTGGTGTAGTAGCTATCAGAATACTCTTCTAAGTTGATTGGATTAGTATTACCCCCATATGGTCCATAAGGCTCTCTATGGTTATAGTTGATCTCTTCTTCAATACCTGTATCACAAGGTATAGGATTTCCTATGGTTTTACCTTGAGATTCTATTTCCCATCCATACTTGTTTGGCTCAAGGTTATTTGGAATAACTTTATTCCATTCCTGTTGTTCGGAGTTATATTTGGTCCATAGGTCTTCAGGTGGCTTGAAGTCATTTTGGTAATAGGCATAATTTTCCGAGTTTGGGTCATCAAACTCAGTTTCCTCAAACACTTTTCCTGAAGGTATGTATTTGGGATGCCTAGCTTCTTTATCTAGCTTCTTCCTACGAGCCATTGCTTTATCAGGATCAGTGAAATCCTCAATGACCGTATCTAGTTCCTGAACTAAAACTTGGTGAGTGTTATGATAAGTGTTTAGCAAAGACCGATAACGATCCATATACTCTACGACTAGAGTAGGTTCAGCTTGGACTAAGGTAGAGTGATCTAACTCATGCTCTAGGTTTGAGGTTTCATGTGGTATAATAGTATGAGTACTACCTTCTAGAGCTTGGGACTTCTGTTCTCGGATCATGGTTATGGCTGCTGCTACGGCAATCTGATATGCAGATGCCATGCACCTTGCCTCTCCTGATGGCATTTCTCCCTTAAGTCCTAACTTCTTGGGTAACATGATCATGACACAGTATTTAGCTAATACCTGCCCATCATAGTAACTGTAAATCTTGACCCAAAGTCTCGATTCACATTCCAAACTCCATAAAAGTTGTCGGAGATTGTCTGTCCAATCCCCTCCGTAGTAATCCAACGTCATGTTCATCACTTGAACATTCCGGGGTGGATATCGAGGTGTCATGTGGAACTGTAGATAAGAAATTATCATCAGTCGCATAGAGTTAAAACTCTTCGGTAATGATCGGAATTGCAATCATATAAAAGGGTTATCGCACTAGTAACATAACAGGATTATTCTCAAGTGAATATCCCTCATATCACTAGAGAACTCTTTATTATTGCTAGGGTGTGCCCTACAGGTTCTACCCATTTACTAGGTTTCCAACCTAAGGTCAAAGCATATGCTCTGATACCAACTGCGGTGACCCAGCATACCACTGCATGATGTAGTATACTATAGTCGTTGACATAACACCAATGAAACACCGTTCACTAGTATTACATCCCTCAGAATGGCACAACAGAAACACAGCGGGTCCAATATATGGCTAAAGGTTACAACTCACTCTTTACACAAGATCTAGAGAACACTCTAGGTTAAAGAGAGAGAAAGAACTTCTTACGGAGAAGAATCAAAGATAAATACGCAAGAACGATTATACTATTAAATCTAGTATTCTGGCTAAGAGGTTGGCATTGCTTCTATTGCAACGCACTACAGAAATAGGTTCTTTGGCTAGAGATTATATTCCTATCTAATCAGTAACTTCGTCTTCACTTGAGTTGAGGTATATGTTGACTTCCTTGTCTTCATTGAAGAGCTTTAGTTGGGCATGATAAATCCTGGAGCATAACTTGATGTGGTTGTTGTCTATTCCAACTTTAGAATCTTGCAAGGGTTAAGAAGATACTTTGAGTACGAGCGTACTCAGCAAATTCACTAGAAAAGGAGTGTTTGATGCACTATAACTACAGCCATAGACCATAGGTCGTAGGCAATGCAAGTTTTCATAAACATTTCTTCAAAGGTTGCTTTTATTCTAAAAAGCTATGTCCGTCAGCCTTCACGGGTTTACTAGAACTTTCATGGAGTTCCTTTCTCGCCGCGTTCGCAGCTCCTTCCTGGAACAGGGAGTAACAAGTTATAGTTCTTACACTCCAGATTTGAACTCAAAAGTCATTTATGCCCAGTATTTCCTCTTATAGCCTTCGTGTCAAGGAGCGATGTGAGCGGTCCAATTGCATCAATAGCACCCCTTTTCCATTCATAGAGAGATCCAATCGTCAAAATCAATAAAAAGGCCATCATGGACCAAGATCCAAACAGATCAATCTTGTTAGGAGGTACCTCGGAGGAAGCTGGAAGCATAGATAGGATTTAGGGCGTTGGGTCCTTCCAGAAAGCTGAAGTATTACCCTTCTATGCATGTGGGGATTCCAATTCCTAATCCTAGGCCTTGCTCGTCCCTTGCTCGTCCCTCGCTTCGTAGTAATAGTACGAATCCTGGTCATCGCTATATCATCCATCCGTGAGCCTATCAGTTCCATCTCTTTGAATAACATACTGCTCTATAATGCGGAAAGCCTTTTTCCCGATTTACCTCAACTCGGCAATTCAATCAAAGAAGTAATGAGACTATATCATTCAATTCCCTACTCATTGGGGGGATTCGACGATCTAAAAAAACACAAAAAGGGTTTAGTAATCCCCTCCTACGAATATCAATTAGTAAAATAATGTGGATGAATAATATTTGGCTCTATTTTGGATCAGATTTGGCGGCATGGCCAAACGTTCCTACCCTAGGTAAAGGGCTTCTGCTACCTTTAGATTGAGTGAGGAAACGTATGCACGACTTCACTATTTAGTAAGGGCAGCGGCTTTAGAGTAGGAAAGGGTGTGGCCTGCACACCGAAGCTATTAGTGACCCGCAACTCTTATGGTTTTCCTTAAAAATATCAACCGCTTGAGTTCTATCAAAACACTGAAGCATCCTATAAAGTACCTCCATCCTTCCTTTACTTTAGCCGAGGGATTGCTCGATAGAGTTCGGACTCCCTGGAACATATTTAGCATATTCCTACCCGACGGATCTGCCACGGCAAACAAGAGACTATTTTAGTTGCTCTTTCACCATTCGCATACCTGTAGCAGCTTCAAATAGATCGTATATTAATTCTCTCTCTCTAAAAATATAGAAAAAAGGGGTCTGTGCGCTGAGATCCGCCATAAAAGGCCCAAGCCATAACAAGTGAGAAGCTATACGGCCCAGCTCGCTTATTCCTGATTGATCTAGTTGACGACAGTTGCCTTGTTGGACCGATTTTGGATTGGAATGGAAGTTTCTTATATAAAGATATTCTTCTGAGTCTATTAGCTCATCTTGTCCTTAGCAGCAGGTGAAATTCGAGTTTTCTTATTAGAAATAACTTGTGGGCCACCTTCACATTTCTTGCTGAGATCCCAAGTCTCCAAGTGGGCCCTCTTGGCCACCCAAGACCCTGGATTTTTAGAGAATCCGCTCCTGTGTTGTAGGACTTGTAGCTCGGCAGTCCACCGGGTAGGTTTGTTTATCCTTCCTCGATGAAATAGCTACTTTTTTCTTATTTGATTCGGATACTTCTGAATGACTCCTTTCTTTCTCTGAAACCTATCTCCATTGGATGGACTTACGAAATTATTCTTTCGTACCCCATCTAGGATAGGATCCCATGAACTAGGAGCGGTTCCTCGATCTTCCTACCGGAGGCATGGTCATGGCTTTCATTCATTCATTTCATTCTTTGTTCTGTGCAGAGGTGCGTTACTTTACCCATGAGAGATCAACTCTTTGTTGCACAACCGGGCAGCTTATTCCCGTCCACAATTCCATGATGTGGGGCCCAGAAGATGATCCAAGCCAATCACTGCCCCCTTCGCGACCTCGCATGCCTTCTTGGTGTACACCATGCCCACATAATGAATTACGGCAATGGTTTGTACAAACCGTTAGATGCCAGAACTATCGTGGGACGATGAGGGTTCCCACCCATATGCTGCATATCCTCTACGAATTACCAATTAATATGCATGCTTCGAGGATAACAGCCACGACCTGCACATCCGGATTCATGCGAGAGGAAGAAGATACAACTGACTTCTCCGTCCCATTCCAAATCTCATGGTCAACGCGTAATATACGGCGCAAGATTCACTAGCAACATTGGTTGTTAAGTCCTAGGTGATATCGTTCTGAACAGTGGTATTCCAACTGTTAGATTTAATTAATTAGCTGATCACCCTGGATCAGTAACCAATAGTTCACATTATTATCCAAAAATAGTGTTTTAAGACCTTTTTCAAATGCAGGTGATAACAACACTGGATTTGTAAAATACTTTACAGAAAATAAATAAAGGACATGAGCAAGTGTGAACTTGCCTTTTGTGATTGTAAGATTATGCACTCACGGTCTTCGAGTCCGTATAAGATCCAAAATCTAAAATCAGCATCATTGGTCCGGTAAGGACTAATGTTTAAAGAAGCAATATGCTTTTATGCATAAGTAATGTGATGCACATTCTAAACTCGAATCCCGGAGATAACATAGTCCTAGGGTTTGGATTCCGGAAATGGTTACGTTGGAATGTGTGGTTCTCTTTTAGATAGGTTTCACATTTTTGCTTCTATTAGAGTTTATGAGTGGTTGTGAGCAACACATATGTAGTAGTAAAATATATACTTATGATATACTAGTCAAAATTGCTTATATAAAAGTTTTTGTTGAAGTGGCAAAAAGAATAACCTTCGAAGAAAAGGTTTCTTTTCTAAGGTCTAGACAAGCTTTGGGGTTAGTTGAGTTGGCTAACTGTTATTTATGTTTGCTTGAATGGTTTGGGCTTGATATGTTTTAATAACTTAACTACTTCAGACCAAAGTTAACTATAAAACATATAGTAATGTTTATTATATTATATTTAGATTCTTGGAGACTAAAGTTAACTTTAAAATATATGTAGTTTTGAAAATATAGTACTTATACATTTGTATCTTGTGTATCTGAAATGTTTTCTTTAAGTTACTTAAGAATGGTTATTCTTTTACTTGGTGTAATGGTTTCTTGATTCTATAATGGAGTAATATACTTTTCCTTTTATAGATGAGTGAGTATAGTTTATAAACCAAGATATATTGTCACTTAACTACTTTTGAAATTCTATAGTGTTGGGGTATTTTTTTGGTAATTTGGTGGTTAACATAGTTAAAAAGGGTTTGGTGTATTCATAAGTTGTTCTTTAAGGTTTTTATTATAAATGGGAATCTTTTTAGAATATAATCTTCATTTAAGGTTGAAGATAATTTAATACAAAGATGATTACAATGTTTTAACCCATTATGCCTTCATATTATTAATATTTAAGACTAATATTATTTATTAGACATAATTGACTCATTTTAAAAATATTAACAAATTTTATTTATCCTTATATGAATTATTAATAAAGTAAATAAGTTTAAAATTAAGTTATTAAATTATTTGAATTTTTATTTAATTCAAAAGTAGAATATTAGATTTTTAACATGTAGATATTATTTTTGTGATCATCTTGGTATATTACATTTATTTTTGTGATTTATAAATAATAAGATATGATTTTTTACAATTCTTATTACTTTATAATTACTTAATAAATAATAAATATTTACTTAAGTGAACTAATAATACATGATTATAATTTTAAATTATACTTATTTTTTAGGATTTTTAGTATTCTATTATATTTTTAACATTTACCATTATTAAAATATGAATTATCAAAGTTTGATTACTTATAAAACCTTTATAAAATAATATTTATTTAAATATTCATCATAATAATATTTTATAATAGGTTTAAGTTATAGATTTTATTTTTCTAAAAAATTTCATATATTATACACATTTTTCTGAATTATAAAACAAAAGTTATTAATTAAACAAGATTTAATCTTTTATTTGATTTCTGGAATATTAATAAGTAAGTTTAAAACATTTTATTTAATTCTTAACAGGAAATACTTTTTACACCGTAACTACAGTTAGCCTCAGTCACTGACTAGTGGGCCATTTTTCACCTCAGCTCTCAGATTAAAGAAATTGCATTTGTTACCGATTGGGTAGCTACCCCTAGTCAATGACAGATGGGCCCTAGACCACGTCACTTGCCACGTGAGGCAAAGACCAGGTCAAACAGCTGACGTGGTTCAGGGTGGCGTCGTCGTGACGTAGCGATGGCGTCAGCACCACCACCGCCGTCAGTGGTTGGTCGTCGGCGACGATCTACTGCGCCCTAGCAAACGAAATGAACCTAGTTCGAATCAGTGCATCATGCTGAGTCCTAAAGTGGCGGCGCCGCTCGGAAATGGTCATCGGAGCCTCAGCTCTAACGAGCTCCGACGGTGGCCGACGGTGGTACACGGCGAGACGACGATTTACAACGAGATACGACAATTTAAAGATAGTGGAAGGTTCAGGAACTCACCCTGATGATGATAGAGAGGTCGACGAGGACCGGAGCGGTCGGAGATGAGCACACGGTTGACTTCTCCGGCGAGCCCCGACAGAAGGGAATGATAAAATTCACACCCATCCGAGCTCCCCTTGATCTAATGATGCTGCTAAGTTGAAGAGGAGAACGTGGCGGTTCTCCTCGACCACTCCATAGGTTCTGGGGTGGACTCTATCGACGGTGATGCGTGGCTCCGACGAGCTAGGGTTTCGGCCCTTTGCTAAGCAGAGAGGATGAGGAGTGAAGATGCGCGAGTGAGAGGATAAAGACGAGGGCTTCGCGGTGGCGTTCTTATCCTCCCAGCAGACGACGACAAGCATCTCCACGCCGGCGAGCGACGGCGCTCGCGCTACGCAGCTGCTTCGGCGGCAGCACGAGGTGGACGACGATGATAGATCAGACAAAACGGTATTTGGGCCTGGGCTTCCACTGGTCCATGACGAAGTGAGCGGAAAAGGCTGGCTGCGGCTAGTGAGCAAGAGATAAAGGGGTGAGGAAATGGGCCTTGGGCTGGCACTGCTTGTTTCCTCTTTTCCTTTTCCCTTTTCTATTTTCTGTTTTTATTTTCAGATTTGTATTTTAAATCTTTGATTTGAAATTTTTACAAAGTTTATTTGCTGAATACTTGTAGCAACAATTAATATTGATTGAGGTTCATATTGTAAACCTTTAGGATAATTATTTTTATATTTTTTATTTTCTTATGTGAATCCCTTTTAATCTATTGTAGAAGCCTTTATTATTAATTTTCTTTCTACTTTAAACCATGACTTTATTATATGATATTTTATTATTTGTTTATAAAACTTAATTCTAGTTGGCTCATAGTTCGAATATAAATTGTTATATGTATAATGATCCTATATCATTATTTGATGCATGAAATATAAACTAAATTAATATGGTTATTACTACTCCCATTAACTTGGAAAATGGCAATGTATATATTCTATTATGATTAACAAAGAAGTTTAGGGTTTTGAATTATGAATATTTACCCTATGGTTTAGGGTTTTTAATATACTTAGATTCCTTTATGGATGTGAGTAAAGATTTAATAACTAAGCATATTGTTTTCTGTTTGGGATATTTGATAACATCACCTTTAGGACTAGAAAGTTATATTTAGAATGTTTTATAGAAAGAAATTGATAAAGATACTCCTAAGCACATATAATCATGATTGGTTGGAATTGGCAGAGATGTGCTTATGTGATGTGTTATAGGAAAATATTTCTATAAAGTGATATTAACATAAGATGATGAATCAATTCCCTGAAATGGACATTATACTTGGTTTAAGATTTAGAGTTGGATGTTTTCCAAGAATGTCTATTTTCCTTCCTTCATCATCCTGGACCTTTAATTAAGGAATTCCTTTCCTAGATATAATATTCCTCTCTGTCCATCATCATAGTTAATATGATGAGCTTTAATCATTAAAATCTTCTTATTCATATATCATTCTTCTAGACTCATGGATGAATCCAATGAGTTTGATATTAAAGCATTTCATAGTTTTCTTATATTCTTGCTTGATTATACCCACTATTCTACTATTGAAAATCTTCAATCCAACAAGTAGTTCTTTCAAACTCCACTCATAACCTTCCTTAATCATCCATCACTAATATTTCTCTAATAGTTGTATGCATCCAACTACCTTTCTCTAAAGTTGACTATCCTTAAAGATGAATAATACTACTTCTATAACTCTATGCTATACTAGCTTTAATTGAATAATATCATCCTATATTCACTTAACTCTAATGACTCACTCTTCAATCCCTAAATTATATTTATGTGGTTTGCAATGACTACTCTAGGATCACTTATCTCTACTAAGGTTCCAATTATGTTCTACCCACCAGTATTACTTATACTAAATATAAGCATTCAATATTGGTGGCTAAAGCATTACCATTATAATCCTTTAATCATTTATTGCTTAAGTTCTTAGTTGGCTAAGCAAGGCTTTATCAATCCTATTTTTCATTGTCTTGAAATTATCTTCTTTGGATCTCATATTGGATTAAAGTTATTAATGGACTATGCCCCTTTTTAAAAAGATTTAAGTAGATGTCATGATGAGATCAAGAGATAGTAGATCAATGATTGCTAGTTAAAGAATTTGTGAATCAATGGGGAATTATCCAACATTGATGAACAACAGATATTAAGATAAGTTCCCTAAAGATTACTATAGAAACAAAGATATATAGTAGATGATCTTGACTTAGTCTCTTTCCAACTCCAACTCATTAAAGAGTTAAAGTTAAGTATTACTATGATACTCATAGTAAGGATAGATAAGAATAAGATAGGTCAGGATTAGTCATTACATTTATATTACTTTAGTTTGTAATCTTAACTTGGCACTTATGAGTGATTATAATGAATACTATAATATGATCACCTAATGATCAGGTATAAATCATATTGTATCAGGGTTTAACTTTTATTACATTTGATCTACCCTTAGATCAAATCTCCCTTACCCAAAATAAGGTTTTAACAAAGGTCATATTGAAACTTATCGTAGTCAACTTGATGATCTACTTCAATTCCATCAAGTTAAGTGAAGCTTCAATCAATTTGACAAGGTCTGTTTTAAAAGCGCGAAAATTATTCGGATTTTCTATGCATGAATGCGATGCACACATCTGGGTTCAGCTTATTTCTAAGCCCTAATGCTGGGATGTTACACTTTCTGACTCTGACATCTAAATGCAAGGTTCAAGACAACTAAGTCTCCACCCGAATCTATGTTTTTGGATGGACACTCGGGGGCTACTGACATGGATATGTCCTACGGGTACCCGATGTTAGCCTACCTGGTCCAGCCCGACGGAACGCCACTCGACGACCTGCCAGGGTCCATGACGCCTATAACGTTTCGGTTGCTATGAAGACCATATGGACACGGACTCCCAAGCGCACAAGACAAGGAAACTCAAGACTAGAGTTTGAATACAACTTGTAACCTACTCGTATTGGCACCCGAGACCTAGCCTCCCCATATATAAAGGCTAGGAGGTTCCAACGAGGAGGGCCAACCTATGCTACGCCATAAACCCCCATTAGATAGACTACGATACAATAGACTAGACCATAATAGATCTATAAATCTCCTTCAACTCACCTCATACACACCTCACGCCAGATTGCATCTACGCACCCCTGTAATCTTTGGTTCCGCCGTAATCAAGAGCAGACAAGCAGGAGTAGGGTTTTACCTCCGGGGGCCTAAACCTGGGTAAACCTCGTGTCCCTATGTTGTTTGTCTGTTAACCGTTCCGTGATATCCAGCATCCTATCTTCTCCAAAACCCAAGTCCATAACAATGGGCATTAACGAGATCGAACCTCGTCATCCAGTAACCAGAGCAGGCAGTGTGGGCCTACGACGTGGAAAATAGTGGCCCACATGCAAACCATTCCTATTGGCATCCTTTCGTAGTTAAACCTGAAGATAGTATTTTCTTATGGTCAATACGAGTGAATAGTATCCTGCAAGATAAAGACAATGGTATGCCGTTAGGGAATCTCCACCGGGCCGACCGATCCGATCGCTCAAATGGTCCATTTGTGTCTGTTTGGATCGGGCCTCGGTCAATTTGGGGAGGGGGTCCGGCCTGTCGGGCCAGCCGCGCCCAGCGGCACAACCCATTTGTCCGCGCTTGGCCAGCGCTGGCCAGGGATTTCTATGTTTGCAAATATTGTCACATAATTAATTTTTAGGATGCAAATAAACTAGATTACGTAATCAAATTGAAATAGTGCTTACATATACATAGTTCAGGCTCGCATGGTTCGATACAAAACAACTAAACCGTCAATCAAATTACACAAAACAAATAAATGATAAAACATTGAGATTTCCCGCACAAGCCCATATATGCTCAACTAAATCCAGTTGAAGTCGTTCATGGGTTTGCCTGTGATGCAAATTTCCATGCACTTGCATGAAATCTTCTCAAGACGCTAGACCTGACTCTGGCTCAACCAACTGACCCTGAAAGTCCCAACCTTGGTCCAAGATGCCGTCATTACGGCTCGTCCTCGACGATCATGTTATGCATGATAACACAAGCAGCCATCACATCCCACATCCTCTCTGTGCTGCAGGTTCTATAAGGGTACCGGACAATAGCCCACCTTGACTGAAGCACACCAAATGCTCGCTCCACATCGTTTCTAGCGGCCTCTTGCTCTTTCGCAAACCTCTTGCACTTCTCATCTCCAGGATTGCGGATTGTCTTCACAAAGGTGGCCCAGGAGGGGTAGATACCGTCAGCAAGATAGTAACCATATCATATGGATTGCCATTGATCTGATAAGAATCCTGTGGGGCATTGTCTTCTGCCAGCCTAGCAAACACCGGAGACCGCCACAACACATTTTTATCATTGTTTGATCCAGCCATGCCAAAAAGGAGTGCCAAATCTAGAGATCCTGTAATGCAACAGCCTCTAGTATGACGGTGCACCCCTCTGCATGTCCTTTGGACTGCCCTTGCCAACCAAAGGAATAGTTTTTCCACTGCCAATGCATGCAGTCGATGTTGCCAAGCATACTAGGAAACCCCCTTCTCTCGCTGATGGACAAAAGACGGACAGTGTCTCGGTGTTTGGCTATCTCAGGTAAATTTTGCCAAACACCACAATAATCACGCTGCAAAACCGGTACATAGCCTCATGGCATGTGGACTCGCTCATGCGCATGTAGTGGTCGAGGAGGTCACCGTGAACTCCATATGCAAGCTGCAGAATGGCAGCATGACATTTTTGGTAAGAGGAGAAGACAATCTTACCAGTGCAATCGTACTTGGCCTCCAAGTAGTTATCGTACTCCGTCACCCCATTGAGAATTTGCAAGAACAGGTCCCTCGACATCCGATAGCGGCGACGGAATGCCTTCTCTTTAAAGACTGGATCAGTTGGATGGAAGTAGTCCTTATAAAGGCGTATGTGACCATCTTCTCGGTCGCGCTCCTGGTTGGCTTCGCGCCGCTTGGACGAGCCACCTCTGCGCGGCGGCAGTAGGTAGTGGTCGTGCACCGTTTGTGCAGCCGCCAGCAGAATCTCGGTCTCACCGTCGGACTCCTCCTCGGACGATGACTCCACAAAATTCTTGTAGAAGAACTCCATTGCCCTTCGGCTGCTGCCCATCTGCAAAGTATGCGGCTGTCAATGGCGATGCCAACTCCCGTAATAGGCCGTACAAAACCTAGAAAGGACCGGCGAACGTACCTTAGGCAATTGATCGAGCAGGTTGTGCGCCACACAGAGGGTGTCGCTCGTACGGTCCAATGGAGGAGAGCGAGGGCGGCGGGATTGCCTGTGGCGCGTCCCAACTCCGAAAACGCGCGTGGGCTGCGGTGGCGCTCGATATCGCGGGGGCGTCGGCGGCTGCGAGCGGTGACGGCGACAAATATTGCGCCTACTCGAGGCGTGGGATATGGAGTGCGAGGGTTTGGGGGAGGAGAGCGTCTGTTGTGCCACTGGCGAGAGGGCTCGGGCAAATTATTAGGGGGACATCGCGCTGTCCGCGTGCGTCGCAACCGAGTCCCAGATTAGGTGCACGCATGGGTCGAGCCGGACGCGTTTATCCGAATGGGTTGGCCTGCTGGAGCGCCGCGCACATCCCGCACATCCGTACGGACAAGTTCAGACACGCTTGGACGGGATGCGTCAAACGGGTGGAGATACCCTTACATCCAATTTACATCTCATACTCCCTCCGAATCCACGAAAGAATGAATGTACTTTCAGATTTCTGGGGAAGCTAGACTTTTCAAAAAATTGACCGAGTTTATAAAACGGATTTGCTAGTTCTCAGACGCCTGAGAACTTCTTAAGTCTCAGTCGCCTCTTTCACCGTTCGATTTACCTCCTGATTCGTGCAAAATGGAAGTTACACATGAGTTGCAACTTGGGTGTAACTGAGAATTTAATGAGTTGCAACTATATTGCAACTGAGAATTAGTACAAATCTTATGAGTTGCAACTATGTTGTAACTGAGAATTAGCACAAATATTAGGATGACGTCAGCGACTTAGACATAAGAAGTTCTTAGGCGCCTGAGATCTAGGCACTCCCTTTATAAAATATAAAACTATTTATAAAATCAAATAGCATGTTTCACCGGTTGATTTGGTGCTTCAAGATTTGTGTTTGAATGTTTCACCAAGTTTCGCCGCGTTACAGAAAGAGAACTTCATTAGAACTGCACGAGTTGACAGGCGCCAAAGAAACACATTGCACAAGTGCGCCGCTTCCTTTACAAAATGGAAGAAATAGAGAACACTGGCATATTAGAAAAGTGTTATTAAAAAAATAAATTCCGAAGGAGTACATAGTAGGAGTATGAACTAGCGACACCAATGTGATTACCAAAAAACAACATTTTGAACGGCGAATCATCATTGGAACTGTTTGCCGATAACAAATGGGAAACTTACAAAATAACAACGTTTCAACACAATTTGATTTCTCATCCCGTACAAACATGGCCCTTAACCTCACCAGTTAGCTGTATTCAGCTGGTTGATAACACGTTTACACCAAAAACTCCATAGTAGATAGATACATATATTAAGGGCGGAAGGATTCTTATCAATCCTTCCGTTCCGACGATGATAAGTTCCGTTTACTGTAGATTCCATGTTTTATCCATAGATACATATATTAAGGGCGGAAGGATTCTCGAGTTGTTATCAATCCTTCCGTTCCGACGATGCTAAGTTCCGTTTACTGTAGATTCCATGTTTTGCCCAATTAAGGTGTACCACGTATCAGCACCAGGCCATCTCGCGTGTCATAGATACGTAAGGCCACGTCTCTTGCTCCCTGTAAGTTCTGGACTCTGGGATGGGTTTCCACTCTTCCTTTCCTATTTACTTTTTTGTTAGCCCTTCAATTCCGCCGTTTGACCCGTCCCTTGGATAAGCTTCGGCCGTGGGCCGCCTCCCCTCCTCTTCCTCCGAGCCGTGGCTCCGCGGGGATGAGATCCCTCAGTACTGCCTTCCTCGCCGCCGCTTGACGCCATGGAGCTTGCAACCAGCGTATCGCGGTCCGACTTCTGCACCCGCGGTGGCGCCTCCATCCGCGAAAGCGACGCGGGAGCCTGGCCATGGCCACAAGGACCGAAGGGGATGCCGACCTGAGGTGAGTCGCCGTCGATTCGCCCTCTGCTAGCTCCCGCCCTTCTCATCTCTCACCCCTCTTGGATGCGGGAGACAGACATGGTCGTCGCTGGAGTAGTTCGAAGGCCGTCGGCGGAGAGCTGTGGGTGCTCTCCTTCGTGGCCGTCGTCTTCAAGGCCATCATCGGCGTGCACGTCTTGGTGGCGTTCCCCATGATGCGCGCCAAGCGCCCGTCCTGGTGTAGATGGAGGCCGTGGCCAAGGGAACTCCCACTCACCGGTCCCGGTGTTCCCTGCCGCCGACATTTACGTTTGATTCCGTCCACGACGACCTCTTCTTCTTTTCTTCTCTGGTATGTGCTGCTTCAGTTTGACATGATTTTAAGTTCGTTGATTTTTGTTTGCAGGATGCTCCTCCTGCTGATAATTTCACGACCACAATGTTCCTATGGTCGTCTTCGGCTACTTTTCTTTTACAATCCCATCCAATCCAGACTTCAGATTAAGTTCTCTTTTCTTAGTTTGTTCTTCACACCGTAGTTTGCGGAGGATTGAAATAGGGAGTTTTAAATCTACAGCTGTTTTGATTCTCCGTCTTTTTTACCACGTCGCTGCAATTTTTTTCAGGTCCTGCTCCCTTCCCAAATGATGTGCTGCTAGGTATTTTGGGTCGAGTGAAGCCAAGAAATTCACATATCCTTTGATACATGCGATGCAGCTGCTCTTAGTACAATAATACAATTTGCTATGTTTGGTAGAGCATGCTGAAGCAATGTCCTGTATTTTTTGGTACTATTTTCAGTATGTTTTTGCAGGATCTCTATGACTGTGCGTGGTGTTGCAGGCCATCGGTGAGTCCAGCCTCCTCCAGTTCCCTGCCCTTATCATGCCCTTGAAGATTTACTACTGATCCTCCACTTTGCCATGCCAGTTCTTCTATTGATACACATCCAAGGCGGGGTAGACTTCAGGGTCATGGGCAAGGTCGTGGCCAATTGGCTTCTGCTGATACATCTCCTTCGTGTGATGTGAGTTAATTTGTTTCAGATGTGCAAAAGAAAAATTATAACGGTATAGATTGAGGTTTGTCTCTAGACTACTAGAGAAAACCAGCTAGATGAAGCAAACTGTGTTCATACGTATTTTCTTTCTATGCAAAAAATGTGAACCATTTTTCATTTGATTACTACGACATGTGATGCCTAAAGTTATATGGCAAGCCATTTGGATCTATGTTGATGATGGTCTCTATCTCTTCACACTTTTTGATACATTGGTATAGAAGCGGGTTGTCTCGAAGCCTGACGACTATGAAAAGGTGATGGAAGCTACACCAGATCTCATAATCAACAAAAATTGCACAACACATTCATTCAAATATTTGTTACTGCTTGATTTGCTTAATTCCAGTGAAATTAATTACTGTACTACCAAGGTTGTGGCAGTGTATATTCTTTCTAAAGTTCGGGTGTGTGTTTGGATAGGTTCTTAGCTGAGGTAACATCATATGCCGCACGATATGTGTTATATTTGGCTAGGTACTTCTATTTTACTACATGTAAACTCCAGAAGTGTTAAGTTAGTTAATTTATTTTATATTCTAAGAATTTATTTTATATTTGGCTAGGTCATCGCACAATAAATTACCATCCCTTCAGCACTGTTTGCAAATTTCAAGCAACCTTGGTCTGAAATAAGATGGTGGTGTTTTGAAATATTCATTGTTGGTTTTTTATTTGCTATCAGCAATAGTTGGAAAATGCACATCGCCATGCCCAATGATCAGCACATTTTAGACGTGGGTGGAGCTGAGCGAGCCGAGTGCGGGGTCGAGCAAATGCCGCCACTAGATTTGACAGACCATGCTCAGCTTTTTCCGGATAGCAAATCTGACTATGCATTACTTATTGTAAACATACATGCTAATGCTGTCGCTGATGGTGCTCAGCTTACTTCTGACAACAAATCTGACTGTTGATGCTGCGGCTGATGGGGTACTTTCCATCTATTTATGATAACGGTATGTTTTTTATGGTCTTTCATGTAAATCCTCTGATCATTATTACATTAATGTTCACTTCTGGAATTACTGAATTCTCTTGCGTGCTGTCATTATTCTCATTATTTAAGGTTAAATAATGAAATAACTGTTTTTTGCAGACCTAGCTGATCTGACGATATTATAGCCTGCTTAAAAGTGATTTCAACAAGAGGGTGTTATTTAGGGACCGACCTTGCCATCCAAGTTTGATGTCTATGAACTTATAAGAACAGTTGCATTTTTAGTACAACACCGTCTAAGAACTGTTGCATTTTCAGTATTAGTAAGGACGTAGTTGAACCGAGTCCTGTGTTGCAGAGAAATATACTGTCTTATTTCTGTGTTTTAATGTACTGTAACTTTGTAAATTACGACATGACTTGCTGCATGTATGATAAGGAAATATACGTGTTAATTGAAAAACAGTGTCCTCTTTACCCCCGTCAAACATCCTAGTATCGGTAAAAATAGGCACATACCAGCGCCATGCCATGACTTCCATGCGATGGATTATGGCACTGGCACACACAAATTTAGCCACATTTTCCACTGACAAAATCACGAATGTGTAGCCCCATAAAAGCGCGCTTGCACGAAGGCACGCCGAACGCGGGAAGAAAGAGCTCTGGGTAAATTTAGTGTGAAAGCACAGCAAACGCTGGCGTTCCCACTCATCGCCATCATCCGCCGTATAAAAATGCCCACGCCCTACCTTCTCCACTCCCCCATGCACCGCGTGCGCCTCCTCGATCGATCTCCCCCTCCAAACTCAGCCACCTCCTCTACTACGACAACCACGTCGCCCCTCTTTCTCTCGATCTCTCAACAAGACAAGCAATGGCGATGACAATGGCCGACTACGACAGGGGTAATGTGGACGACATCGTCCGCCGGCTACTGCCGCGGGAAATCTTGGCGGACGTGGGCATCGTCGTGGCCACCCCGCCTTCTTCTTGCGCCGTGACTAGGCGCCGTGGAGACGACCACGCCGCGGCCGTCATGGAGGACATCGCCGCGCACGGCGCACCTCGTCGCCATCCTCGGTCTCGACGCTGCGAGGGAACGTCAGCGTGCCCCGCCTCCGCACTTGCGACACGTCCACGAGCAGCACCACCGTCACTATGGCACGTTTAAGAATTAGAGGCAATTTTTTTAGAGGCATTTTTTATAATTGACTCTAATTATAGCTATTTGTGGCACTTTAAATAATAGTGTCCTAAAATATAAAATTTTAGAGGCAGTTTTTAAAATGCCACTAATAGTTTAGACTTTTAAGGCACTATTGATAAATGCCTCTCATATTTTGGAAAATAGAGGCATAATTTAGTGCCTCTATGATGAACTATCAGTGGCACTTTGACATGTGCCTCAAAAAGACAAATCTTTTAGAGGCATTTTCTATAAAAATACCACTAAAAATATATCAATTGAGGCACGATTAAAAGTGCCACAATTGGTTATTTATTAGAGGCACTAAATTGTGACACTATTTGTTACGCCTTTAATGAACAGTTTTTTAAGGCACACATGATAATGCCTCTAATAGTTAGCCCTTCAAACTATTTTAAATACTCTCCGACCCGAATTAACGGGCGTGCTGTCCGTTTTGCAAAAAACCCAACTATTTTTTCCGACAAAACTTGCACTCCTCGTCTCCTTCCTCCGCATCGTCTCGCCCTCGCCCTCGTCCGCTCCGCTCGCCGCCGCTCACAGCTGCTCCATCCTCGGCCTCCACAAGCCCTAGAGCTCGCCCGCGCAGCTCACAGCCGCTCCATCCTCAGCCTCCACGATCCCTAGCTCGCTCTCGCTGCTCGCCGCCGTTCGCTTCTTGCTGCTCCTCCTCAGTAAAATTCGTTCTTGCTCCTCCTCCTCGACGGCCAAGCTGGTACCTTGGCGGTCGCTCGACCTATTCCACCTTCCTCGAGTTGAGTGGCGGCTCTAAAGGCGATAGAGGCCCCAATCCCCCTCACCTCGGCAGCGCTGGTGGCGGTATAGGCCCCAATCCCCCTCCCCTCGGCAGCGCTGGTGGCGATAGAGGCCCCAATCCACCTCCCCCTCGACGGCGCTAATGGCGGTGGATGCCCCAATCCCCCTTCTCCTCGACGGCTCTAATGGTGGTGGATTCCCCAATCCCCCCTTCTCCTCAGCGGCTCTGGTGGCGGTAGAGGCCCCGATCCCCCTCCTCCTCTCGACTACCTTCCCTACAGGTTGAGGATGGAAGAATCCCAAGGTGTGACTGAGAAGAATAGGAAGAAGGATACTTAGGCCGCTGGTGAGGCTCCCGATGTTAGGATCAGAAGATTGCAACCTGAAGCCATTGGTGAGCCCATTCCTTGCTTGTTCATGCTTTATTGACGTTGAACTGTCAGTAATATTCAGTAGCACGACCGTCTTGACTATCTTCAGTTAGGTAAAAGCTGGAAATTCTAGCTTGTTTTTGTTCTGATGCCAGGCTTAATTCAATGACCAACATGCTGATCTATCTGACAATAGTAGATACAATTCAGCATGTTTGCAGTTCACTTAATGAGGTAAAAAGAGCTTAGCAAGCAAAGTACGTTGATTGAATGCACATTATTTGAAAAGAGTGCTTCATTAGTTATCACTTGGTAACACACCACACTAGAACCGAAAGGAGTGCTTTATCAGTTTGTGTTTATGCTTGATAGGAGATATTTTATTTCTTTGAAATTTGACTGCAACAAATAGGCTTGATCCAAGTGATCTGTGGATTCTCTCTGAAATGTTAGTGCATGGTGCATAGAGACATAGTTGAACCTTATATAAAGCAAAAACCTACTTGTCACACTTGTCATTATACAATCTTGCATTTATGATACAATCTTGTAGTCATTATGCAATCTCTTGTCAACATAGTAGATAGCTACAGGATTGTTCATTATGCTATGGGATTGTTTGATTTGTCTTGAGGTAATTGCTCACTAAGTACAATGTAGGTTATACAATGTTCATTATGTTAGTTTGTCTTGGCATAATAACTAACATGGGTGCAACAGAAACCTCACTGTAATATTGGTGTACTTTGTTTCTTTGTTTCCTCATCTTGCTTCTAATATGAGGTGGTAGTAATAGTTGATGCAGCATAGCCACCATCGTTCTCAATCCACCATCATGCCACCATCATGCTGCATAGCCAAAGGTTCCTTCGCAGACAGTGGCATGTGCAAGTGTAATCTTCTTTTTGCGTCCAGTTAATGTGTACAAATTAGCATCGATTGGTCTTTCTTTGGGTGGTTCTGGGTGGATTTGAAAAATCATGTAGCTCATCCGCTCTTTCTCCTTGCAGCTTGGATCAATCCAGGTAGTCGATGTGGCTATGCACCATCTGATCCAACAGGGCAAAAAAATCAGGTACTGCCCCTCATATCCCTTGAGAACGTCCTGATGTTTCTTGATAATTTATTCCCCTCTACCGAATGTGTATGGATATGTGTTTACAATATATTACCGGCTCCTCACTATATGTTGGATTGATCCAAATTATCAAGAAACATCAGGACGTTCTGCAGATATAGTCAATGGATCTGTGTCAGATCTGTGCTCCAAATGTGCCAAATGTGCCAAATGAAGTAAGAGGCGAGAGAGACCTCTTACTTCCTGAATTAGATTTCTAATGCTCATTTATATTGCAAGTGCAATATTGCCAATATAATTTATGAACAGATAACATATAGTTCAGCATATCCAGTACTAATAGGATATTCTCTTTGCTTGGCACTAAAATGATGCAACTTTAACTCCAGCAGATTTTTTTTTTGTCATGAGTTTAGGCCCCAGGTATCGTGATAACTAGTAGGTTTCTTAGATGCTACTAGATTTAGGGGTGTGCCTTGGCGCACAGCCCGTTGATTTTGAGCCAATCTGGCGATTATAAATATTCGAAAATATTTACCAAATGATTGATCGTGGCATCAAGACTCAAATTTGAGATTACAAAAGAAGTTTTCTCAGAGAGTAAATTACATAGTAAATACAGTCCACATAAAAGCATCTCGTAATCACAATCCATACCTCCACAGGTATATATAACACACTAACACCAACAATCGCAATTTACAGATAGCATAGAAGAAAGGTACCAAAAGGGTATTGATTCAGAAATATAAGAGGGCTTCTAATATTTTCTTAAAGCACAACATGTCCAACAGTTACTAACATGTGACGTATAGACAGTGGCATAAATACTCCGCCTGGTAATTAGTTGTGCATCTTGCTTGAATAATACAGGTATTGATGTAATCAAGTATGCAAATCGTGTTGTCAATCATCCAAAAGAAGTGAACTGATCCTCTAGTAAAGCAAACTCACTCAGAATTTGACGTGTTATGCCTATTTGTAAAAGAAGCATTGGTTAACACCGTCAAGGTTATGAAGGGCACCAAGCAGCTGTAGTAAATACTGTTCCTAAAGAATGGTAATGTAGCTATTGATAGCATTATTTCTGAAGGATGCCAAGGCGCGGTAGCTGTAGCTATTGATAACATTGTGAAAAATATGTTCAGGAGGTAGACGTTGGCTGGGCAGAAAATTTCTTTGGTCAGGATTGTTAACCCCAATGAACACAACAAACTTGTCTAGTGCTATCTGATTTGACGGGTCTACCATATCTTTGAGCATGCGTTTGACCTTTATCATCACACGACTTGGTATGCTAGCTGGTGTATCTGCCCAGCAGAAGCATCTGAATGACATCGGATCAGTAAAATCAGACTTGTCATGGCGCATATCGATAACCACACAGTATGGTTGCAAGATGTGATCAACAGTTCTAAGTGTCCAAAGCTGCAAGGGAAGGCCCTCTATGTTCCATCAAGACGTCCAAAGCTGCAAGGGAAGGCCTCTATGTTCCACCAAGACGTCCAAAGCTGCAAGGAAAGGCATCTAAGTTCCACTAAAACATGGGGCGCCGCTAGAAAGTCGTAGTAATCATAAGGGCCGGTACCAATGGAGTCTGAATCCTCGTTTGCATAGATGGTGCTAAATTGTATATTGCCAAGTGTGAGAAAACCAGCAGACTGGAGGAAATCAATTGCGGCCTTGTTATATTCTTCATCAGGAATGCTAACAAGGAACTCAGCGTCTACAGCTTCAGGGGTCATGAGCTTGTCTCTTTCGCTGAATCTATTTCCAAGAGCTGACACAAAATCCACATGTGAAGGTCGTCTTCCTACAGAATAATGTCAAAATGATAGTGTGCAAGTATTCCGTTAGATTTTTTTCAACATAGGCCATGAAACTCCGATGACACATGTATTTGAGGAGCAAGTGATTGATGCACCTGCATATAAAGTTAAGGCTATAATTTAAGAACAAAAAGGGATCATGTCCGCCAATTCAGTCCATTAAGTACCGTGGTTGTAGCATAGGTTCTAACCATCAATAGCCAAGGTGTTAAATTTTGTTGTACCTATGGGATAACATTTCAGATGTTCAGCTGATCGCGCTATCTTAGACTGATGCTTGCTTTTCTTTTAATATTAAGCATATCAATTCGCTCTTTGAGCAACATATGTAAGCCATCATATAATTTATCCAAGATTTATGAGCATCAAACTGAGGAACTAACCTGAGAAAATAGCTATGGAGGACTCGAATACTGATTACTTGTGTCTCGCCAAGGGGTTTATGCACTTCAAATTTGCTATGGAAGGTATACCCAATAAGGAAAAGGATACTACTGTATACCACAAACACTGGTGCGAACAAGACAGAAATGACAGTAGGTTTAATTTACACTGTGAGACCATTTAGAAGATGCATATATTTCAGCCGGCACTAATGTTTCTATCATTCAAAATATCATGTCCGATTAAATTCACTCCTTTCATAAATATTTACACATACGACTATGAGGTAACTTGTTCAGACCAAGCATATGCTATTTGATCATGGATTTGGACAAAAAAAGTTAACAGGTCACCTCAGGAAGCAATTAGGATTGGATAATAGACCATATCAAAAAAATTGGTGTACAACATACTAACAAACAAAAAAACATGGCCCCTTTTCTACATGGCATAACCAGATGAAAGAAAATGAGCATCGACATTTGGTCGATAACTCTAATATGACATTTGAAAGAATATGGCTAAACCAGTAAATGCTCACAAGAGCTTTAAGAAATAACATATATATGATACATGACACATTAGTATAGGATATCTCTTGTTTTATGTGAAAGAGGGAAATCTATACAAAATTCAACACCTGTTTTTCTTGTTTTATGTGAAAGTTCGCCCAGCTTGTCTAGTAGAGTCTCTGCTGGAAACTAGGTCCAGCAACGGCCCATGACCGGGCTACACACAGATTCAACACCTGTTTTGCATAAACCACCCCTAAATCCCCAAAAACTTTCTTACAGCTTCAAACCGACCCCGCACCGCAGTCCATCCTTTATAACCGAAAACCCCAAGCCCCCCAGGTACCCACGCGCAAAAAAAGGTCTCCGCCTCCTGCTGCTCCCCACGTCTCCCTTCGTCACCACACCCACCCACCTCTAGGGTTTCGGCGATGGCGGCGGCCGTGGCGACCACCTCCCGGCGCGGCCCCGGCGGCGGGGGATGGCCGATTGACGACAAGAACCTGAACTTCGAGACCTCGGCGGGGGTCGAGGTCGTCGGCAGCTTCGACGCCATGAGCATCCTTGACGAGCTGCTCCGCGGAATCTACGGCTACGGCTTCGAGAAGCCCTCGGCCATCCAGCAGCGCGCCGTGCTCCCCATCATCACCGGCCGCGACGTCATCGCCCAGGCCCAGTCCGGGACCGGCAAGACCTCCATGATCTCCCTCTCCGTCTGCCAGATCGTCGACACCTCCGTCCGCGAGTACGTCTCCCCCTCCCTGATTAGTTAGATCCATGTCGATTGCTTCGCTCGCTAGATGACGAACCTGTATTGTCGCGTGCGCCCGGCTCTTGTTAGGTAGGAGTAAAAAACATTAGTTCTAGGGTTTGGCAGCTGTATGTATTCTAGATTTTGTGGTGGCATGTGTGATTTTGGCATAGATATATATGGAATGTGTTAAAACTCTATCTTCCTAATATATGCTACACCCACCTGTGCTTTTATTACGTCTGCCAGTCGCCCAGTCTAGTTCTTCTGCTATAGTGCTGTGACAATGATTCTCAATCATTTTATTACACTGTAATGCATCACCTATGTATCACAATCTGTTGTAGTGCTTTTCAGAATTTGATAGACCCACCTGTGCTTGTATTATGTCTGCCAGTAACCCTGTCCTAATTATTCTGCTGTGCTGCTGTGAGAATGATTCTCAATCATTTTATTACACTGTAATGCTTTTCAGATTTTGCTAGACCCACCTGTGCTCTTGTTAGGTAGTAAAAAACTTCAGTTCTAGGGTTTGGCAGCTGTTTGTATTCTAGATTTTGGTCTTACGTGTGTGATTTTGGCATAGATATATGGAATGTGTTAAAACTATTTCCTGCTTTTGAGAATATGCTAGACCCAGATGTGCTTGTATTACGTCTGCCAGTCGCCTAGTCCTAGTTTTCTGTTGCAGTGATGTTACAATGATTCTCACTCTTTTTTATAACACTATATATAATGCATCAGCTCTGTATAATGCACATAGAGCGCATGCTTCAATAGGGTAAAGCTGAAGTTGACATGGGTAACTTTGATTTTGTAGAGTGCCGGCATTGATACCGTCGCCGACCAGGGAGCTTGCCACCCAAACCGAGAGAGTGATGCAGGCTGTGGGACAGTTCATGAGCGTGGATGTGCACGCTTGTGTCGGTGGCAAGATCATCGGCAAGGATATTAAGAAGCGATCGGAGGACTGGGATCCCGCCGGTTAGGTCGTCTGAGATGTCGCAAAAGTGTTGAGGCTGTTCTTCACGATCCCGAGCACCTCAAATCTGGCACACACGCTAATCTCAACGGGGATCCCACTAGTGAGGTAGTTGAGCCCTGCAGGGACGATGCGAAAGTATATCCTTTTATGATGATCTGGCCTCCCACATTCCCTATGCTCAAGGATGGTCCTACAAGGTTTGCCTTTCTCCTTTATATCATCTTCATAGTGCTCACTTGAGCTTACAAAGATATGGAGTGTGCATCGTGTTAATCTCTTTTTCCATGTTGTGTTTGTCTTGCCATCTGCTGTTAAGTTGAAATATGTAGCTTTGATATTTACACCATGACATTTTTTTAGTTGTATTATGTTTCATTTTGAGTGTCACGTAATGTTTGACTTCTGTTGTACAACCACCTATCTTTCCAATTCTCTTAATCCAGTGATGCTTAATTGTCCCCATACTGATCCTTATTACATTTCCTTTATTGGAACAGAAATGTCACGTGAAGAACAAGCATTGATGGATGGTATCTATTTCTGTGATAGTCTAGGGTGCCACTAAGGATTAGCAAAGCAAAATGCAGCTTGAAAGTGCCTTAACAAGGGCATGTCTGAGAAAACAAGGGCATATGGAAATGTTTATGCCTTAACAAATGTTTATGCCATATAACTCATGCATGTCTGAGAAAACAAGGGCATTATCCCTCACATTTCATACTTTCATCCGGTGCCTTTGTAATGCTTAACAATTCTCTTACTATTGCAGCTAAGATTCCGTATTTTCTCCTGTGAGATGTGCCAACTTGGAGACTGATGCTGAGTGCTTGGTTTTCCTTTACCTTTTCTCTAGAGCTATCAGCTGATATGAACCGTCTCTTTGTTGTAAAAAACTGATCATCGTGCTCATCATGATATATCTTGTGCTATTTTCTTCACCTTATCCTACTTAGCCCTGAGTCTTCTACTTGGAGTTATGATCTAGTGTATTTGGAAGCGATGGCGCAGTTTTCCTTCATGCTCGGCAGTGTCCATGCTTGCTTCCTGACCAAACCTGTCGCCTATCACCAATCCCATCCAAATCTTCTTAACTTGTTCTTCATAACTCCAATTCCATCATCATTGCCTCCCTCTGAACGTATTTATTTCTCTTATTCCCTGATCGTTTTGTTTGACAGGCGATTATGTTTTTCATGCAGGAAACTTTGGAATTGCAGTTCTGAAGTATGAAATCTCATGATAGGTTAGCCTTGATTTTTTATACTATTCTATACTGTCTCAAGTAACATCTTCTTTTATATGATCTGTATGCGTGATTAAAGGAGTAAGCACAACCTACAATTATCCTCAGATTCACTACCGAAAGTTACAGTAATATGTTCCTTTTATTTGTGGCACCCATGCCCTTCCTAGTTATTTGAAGGATTCCAATAATTCTTGCAGTATCAGGAGATGCAACTGTTTGGGGGGCACTTTTTAGCTGCTCGAGGAGCTACATACGCACCAACTCTGTCTCTCTCTGTTTCTCACCCTCTCTCTGTGTCAAACTCTAAGTTATCGACTAAGAAAAAAGGGTTCAATCATTCATATAGGTCAACCCTTTCCTTTAAGTTATAATTTGATCTGAATGTTAGAAATTTATTTTGTATGGGTAAGGAAAACCTGGCTTGTTTTAGTGGATACTGCTACTGTGGTGAGAGAGAAAAATACAATATAGCACGGAATCAATAAGGAGGTATCTGCTATAGCATATCGAGTTATAAATGTTACTGTGCCATCTTTTAGGTTATTTTATTGTTATTTGTCTTTATTATCTAGGTTCTGAAATATAGCCAGCAAAGCTCATCTTTTACCTATGAAATAATATGCAGTATTGATATCTAAGCAGCACCAAAGTATTTTCTCGTGTATCTAATTCCCAGTTATGACGGGCGCGGGAACACGTGCTTTTATGGTCTAGTAGGTTGTAAACATGGTTCATTTCAGAGGCGATTCATGATAGCGTCCATTTCGTGTTATTTTAACTTACAGGAATTGTGCTCTGTCTCTCCTGGAACTTCATTGCTGTCATAGTCTGCTGGATCAAGGAGGGGGGTGGGTTTCATGAGTATCTACCAATGCCTGTGTATTTTGTATGTCCATTCATGCTGAATGGTTGGATTCTTTATGCTTGCAGATTCGAAGCTGTTCTTACTTGCTATGATCTATGCTTTGCTTGGAATCCTCCTTTCTTACCTGATGTGGTATAGACCCCTCTATCGCGCAATGAGGTATGCTATTACGACATTACTGTTTTAACATTTCCATCCATCAACGCAAAAAAACACATCTGTCAGTGAATTTATTATTTGTCGTAGTCCCCTTTCTTACCTGTGTAAGTAAGCATATTTTTTTCTTCAGCAAAAAACTAGTTTGATAATATCGACGGTCAATAGAAAACAGTCTGAAGACAGCTTTTATTTTCTAAAAAATTTATTTAGTATTCACATAATCAGATTCCTGCAAATTTTGATTGAGATTCAACTCTGCAAGCTCTTAGTGTTGCCATGCTAATGTTTAGGTCCGTACATTGCACGCTGCTCAATTCAGAATTATATTACTCCCTCCGACCCATGTTAGTTGACTCAAGTTTTAGACTGACTGGTTTAAGTTGCTAACTTAGTTGAGTTGTGCCTTACTATCGCAATGGTTGCTACCTTAGTTGAGTCCCCCTTGTGTATATTTTTTTGGTACTCCATCTGTTCCCGTAATATTGGCCGTAATACCATCTTATATTATGGGATGGACGAAGTAGATAACAAATTGTAATTTGCCACTCATCATGTTTCCTCTGTTATTATATGAAAGAACAACATAATATGAAATAAATTAAATTGCATCCTGAACAGCTTCCTCTGTTGAGTAGGAGCGCGAGCAGGAGGGCGAGGAAGGAGGGCGAGGAAGGAGCTCCAGTGGTGAGGTGACTTGCCTCTTGATCCCAACCAGGGAGCAGCTTCGGCGGCCGCGGCCAGCAAGGAGGAGCTCTGACCACAGCTCCGGCGAGCAGCAATGGTTGTGGACGAATGCTTGTGGGCGAATGGTTGTGAACATTGGTTGTGGACGAATGGTTGTGAACAATGACTGTAAGATATGGCTGTGAACAAATGTAAGATATGACTGTAAGATATGTCACTGTAAGATATGACTATAATGTGGTTTGTAATATATTTCATGATAATATTTCACTATAATGTGGTTTGTAATATATGTCGCTATGATTCAATTAATGTGAGCCATTTTGTAATATATGTCACTGTAGTACACATTTGCTTTTGGCTAGGTTTTAGAGGCACTATTGATAGTGTCTCAAAAAGTTGGGTTTTAGAGGCACTAGTCATAGTGCCTCAAAAAGTTGGGTTTTAGAGGCACTATTGATAGTGCCTCAAATGGCTAGGATTTAGAGGCACTCTAATTTGTGCCTTAAGTTGATTTTTAGGCACTAGTCATAGTGCCTCAATTGGCTAGGATTTAGAGGCATTAGTCATAGTGCCTCAATTAACTATGATTTAGAGGCATTTTTTAAAACTGCCTCAAAAACTACACGATCGTTCCCGGCGCTTTTTTTAGTACCTGAAAAACTCAATTGTGGCACTAATTTGACTATTGGAGGCACTTTAGAGTGCCTCTGAATACTGTACCTGCCATAGTGCGTGCTGGGATGGGGAACGGAAGCAGGCCGGCCCCTGTAGCTGTAGGCGGCGGTCCCGGGCCCGGAGGAGCGGCGCGGCATGCACCACCGGCTTCCTGCTGGAACGGGACTTCGCCGCGTGTCCCGAGGTTTGAGGTGGCGGCCGCGACGAACAGTCATCCTCCGGTGAGGTGCCACGGCACCGGCGTGTTCCTGCCGCGCGTGGAGGGCTACGTGCAGCAGAACAAAGCAGAATTCACATCTCCTAGCTCCAACAACAGGACGAGTAAGAATTGTTAATTGCCGCCGTGCGTTTCCTTGATTCCTTTTTACGGCAGCGGGAGCTTGTCTCCACGGTGGCGACACGACCGGACGACCATGGCGTCAGTCTGATCAAATCTACATGCATTGCATGCAGGTGCGAAGCCGCCACGGATGCAGAGGAGGGATGCCGCTGTCATGGACGCGATGCGGCAACAGCAGCAGCTGCTACAGCTGCGCGCAATGGCGGCGGAGATGGAGCGGCAGAGGGAAGCGTTCGCCGCGGCGTTCCAGTTCCATGGCTGCCCCGCGATCGCACCGCCGCAGCAATGGACGTACTGATGTACGGCAGTATATTGTTTGTCGTGTGCGGTATGCACATAGGAGAATAAAATCAGACGGCCAGGATTGTTGGCAACTTGTATGGCTTCGGGTTTATGCTAGACTGCCTCAGTTACTCGATCAAGTACAAATTTCAATCGAATAAAGGTGATTTACATTTTCGAAGGAGGTCAGGCATGGTGTACTAACATTTAAAAAAGTTAGAATAAAATTTAAGAGTTTTTTATACATCTTTAATATTTCAAAATTCTATGGAAATAGGGAAACAAAATTCATGTGCTTATAGTTTCACAGTGAAAAGTAACATAGAGTAATATCATGCAGACGTGGGGATATATGATACTAGCTCATGTTACAATTTTCTTACTGCATACCAATGACCTATGTGTACAATTATGCAAGGCTTTATTTATTAGGTCATAGACTCATTTTATTTTGGAAGTAGTATGTAACCCTAACATTTCTTTCTTTATTAATTATTTGTCATGTCAGTTTTTTTATTTCATGAGATGTCTGCTACCACCAATTTTACTCCAGTATTAAAGATCTAATTAAGGAGTAAGGGGACGACATGATAAACACCCATGCTACCACGTCATCAACACTTCGACAAATCACCTATACAACATAGGGAAAAAACCGACATACACCTTATAAACCAAAATCAATCTATAAAGAAACACGGGAGAGTTTGGATCTGGATCATACCAACAAACACACAGGAGAGAGTATGGATGTTGGTGAAGACGTTGATGCATATCCCCGTAATTAGGCGTATCATTCCTAGTTGCGAGGATGTTCCCCTTCTTGTTCGATGATGGAAAGCACGATTCCTCCACCTGTATCCTTGCGTACGAAGTCATCGATCCTGCAGGGCTTCGTTGCCCATGACAAAGAACTACATGATTACTCGTACAACCTTACAGCGTATGGTGGAGAACAAGGGAGATATGTAAGAGAGGGGAGCAACCACCAAGGAGGAATTGTGTGTTATGGGCCTGCCCGTGCCCCTCCTTATATAGGAGGGAGGGACGAGGAGACTCCTAGGGCTGCAATAGACCTAGGGATAAAGACCAAGGAGGGAGGGGGTGTGGCACCTAGAAAACCTAGCCATGCCACCTTTCATCTCCCACTGAAGGGAATATGCCCTAGAGAAAAATAATAAAAGGTTTCTTATTGTCATATTCTTGTCATATTCCAATAAGTTCGTAATAGTTTCATATTATGATATAACTGTATCAAGTGGAAACATTGATACAGGTGTGATATGAAACAAAAGTCCCTAGTAGCCTCTATTCATACTAGTTCGTTGGTCAATCGATGGTCAAGGTTTCCTGATCATGTTGGTTCTTCGGCACCAGTTGATAACGAGGTCATATCATTGGTGAATGATGTGATGGACATTCATGAAAGATTGCGACACGATCAAGTCATGAAGTTCATCATTGCAATAGTCAGAAACAAAGTCTCCTTCTCCTTAGACCGTGAGATCATATTAATCACTGTATCCCGAGGCTGCTCTGACTGCATCAAACGTCACTCAGTGAAATGGTGATTATAAAGATGCATGTTGGGTATCCGGAGGAACAGGTTGAGGCCTATGCATCAATACCAGGATTTGTTCACCTAGTAACGGGTAACATTAGGCCGACTTGGTGAGATTACATCCATAATGTTGCAACAAGTGACTAGGTCACCCGGATGTAATATCGCGGTAACAAGTGAAACAGTACTTGTCGGTAACGAGATTGAACAAGGTATGATGATACCTAACTATCGGATCTTGGACAATTAGTATGAAACAAACAAAGGGAATTGGACTCGATGTTTATGGTTCAAATGGCATTGTCATCTGGAATGTACAAGCATCATCGGGGGCATCCCGGTCCCGCTGTTGATCATTGATGGAGATCATGTCTGTGCCATTCCCGAGCCGTGAGAGGATCCAATTAAGGATACAATGAGCTGGAGATCACCCGTAAGTTGGAATCATAGTAGAGAAAGGGAAAGCCAAAATTGTTTCGTGGAGAGAGATCCGAAGTTGTTCGGAGAAAGAAAGGAAGCCGAAAAAGTTCCATGAGGGGACCAGAATTGTTCCGGGACGTTCTGAAGTTGTTCGGAGGATATCGAAGGGGAACCGCAAGGTGTTTCGGGTCAAATCAGATTTATTAATATGTATTTACATATTAATTAATGTAATTAGTATTAAATGTAATATTAAAATCTAATTTGAATGGGTATTCCACTAATAGGACAAACTTCCTAGGGAAAAAGGGCCCATGAGGAAAAACCACAAGAGGGGAAGGGCCCATGTGCCTAGGGCTAGGGTTGGGCGCCTAGGGCTGCCCCCTTGTCCAGTGGCTAGGGTTAGGGTTTGGGGCGCCCTAGGGCTGCCCTCTTCCCTTGGCTGCCTCCCCTTGGCCTCCTTAGGGTTTCCTTGGTGGGGGGGGGGGGGGTAAGGGTGCCCTCTCCCTTTCCCTATATAAATGCCCCCTTGGAGGAGGAGAGGCACACAACACACAATTGGATCCCATGAGTTTGGAGCTATCCTCGTCCTCTATGCGCCTCCTCTCCAATCTCTCTCTAGTTGTCTCAACGCATTGGCATGATCCAGTACTGTCCGCGCAAGAGATGATGCACTTGTAGCACGCTGTTGCGCTGCCGGGATTCCAACCCGGAGATCTACTTCCGCACTCCTGGAAGGATCGGGGAGACGGAGGTATCGTCGTACACCGATGCATACGAAGCCATGAGGTGCAACACTTGGGGCACTTTAGATGTCGTGAGCCGGACTGCTACACGGTGATGGAGCAAGGGGTGACATGTGATGAGCTTTGCAACCTTGAGGTCGGCTACGAGCACGACTACTTCAACCACGTTCCCCTCGGAACGTTAAATACTTTCGTACTACAACGGTATGTATCCGAAACCACTCAGCCGTTACTTCATTACTAATAGATAGATCTTGGACAGTCAGGGCGATCTGATATAGTAATTTTTTGTTTTCTACACCGGAAACCCACTAGTGGTATTAGAGCATAACTATGCATAGTAGTGCTATACGGCCAGTACGCACATGAGTTGTGCAAACATTGATCCTATAGTTTTTACCCTCCCACGTGTACTTGTTTATATTGTAGTATTGTTTGGTGTAGCGGCCTAGACCGACCTTACGCGCACTCTTACGTGAGACTGATTCCATGCTCGATATATGGCTTGTTCCATATAAGTGGCTAGCGGGTGTCCGCCTCTCTTACAATAGCTAATATAGCATTTACAACGGAGAGCCCCGAAAGGGGTGTAGTAGAGACAAATGTATGGATCCATGTTGTGGTTAGAAAGTTCGTAGATTAGAAACGATTCTATTGCGAAAGCCCTAACAAACACGTAAAACTTGCAAAATATAAAGTAGAGGCGTGTAAATTTATTTTGCAGGAGGGCATGTGATTTGATATGGTCTTGTTCATGACGAAATTAAAGTAGTTTACTTTTATATTACTAAGTTGTGTAGTAATAGTCATCGTTCCGATGGACGACCTACTGGTGGTGTCGTGGACTTGGCATCAAACCTGTGGCAAGATGGATATCATGCTGGAGCGCTCGATGGAGTCAAGGCACGAGAAGGACCGTATCATATCACAAATATACATGTGATGTTGATACCTGTTTTACATCTTATTGTGTGCTAGTATTAGATACTCAATGGTAGCATAGATAAGATGTTCCCTATTAATTCCAATGATAGTGTTCCCCTTGTGTGTGCACCACCAAGAAAGTTCTTCGGTATGAGGTAAGCCATGACGATCGGGTGTCAGACATACCTACATTCGCATACAGTGGGTGCAAGAGTTGCACTGCAATGCACACAAGTTTGAATTGGCGAGCCTAGCATGTGCAGACATGGCCTCGAAACAAAAGAGATCGAAAGATCAAGCATGAGTCACATGGATGATGTGATTGACATTGGAGAATGTCTACCTTTGAAGCTATGTTTCTGGCCGCGACGATCGGGGGTTGCATAGTGAATTGGGATCATGTGATCGCTGAAATCGTCCAGGGGATGACTGTTTAAGTGGGAGCTCAATTATGAATTGAACTCATATTATGAACTAAGTCTAGATGTCTATTTGCAAATATATTAGTAGATCATGGCCTATCTCACCGAGGTCCTTTGCGACCATGAGAAATTTCTTGCTTGATATGCAACTTAACAGAAGGGTCCAACTTCATAGATTAATACCCACGCCTGAGGGATATCCTCGTAATAAGATGATCTTCTCTTCTTGATACAATAACCATTACTCCCTCCGTTCCCATATACAAGGCGTAATTTTTTCCCGATTTTTCACCAGAAAGTAAGGCGCAGACGGCTCAGGTGCGCTAATTATCGGTATTCTCCCAAAACTGCCCTCGTCTTTGTTCGGGCTCCTCCTAGCGCCACCTATTCTTTCGATTCCCGAGAAGCGCCTCCCCGGTCCAGCGAAGAAGGATCCTGTCTGCATCAATCCCTGTCTAAGAGGTCGTCTAGGCATAAGTCATGGCCGTTCGCACCCGAGGAACTTGCCGTGCAAAAGGCTATGGAGGGTGATACGTTGGAAACATATCTATATTTTTTTATGCTCCATGCTTGTTTAGTATCTACTTTTCTTTACTTGTCTACACTTTGAGGTGCTTTTTACATGTTTTTTGGTACTAACCTATTAACAAGTTGCAACAGTGCCAGATGCCTGTTTTCTGCTATTTTTGGTTTTAGAAAAGTTAGTAAAGAAATATTATCGGAATTGGACGGGACAAATGTCAAAGTCAATTACTTTCCGTCGGGAACAAGAAGTCCAGAGGGAAGACGAGGAAGCGGGCCAAGGGTGGGCCCGCGCCTGGCTAGGGTTTGGCCCCCCTGGTCGCCTCCTCGGCCTCCCCCTTCGCCTATAAGAAGCCCCCGATGCAGAAACCCTAAGCACGCGATCAACTCTCCACGAAACCGTCTATACCCGCCACCACCATCATCCCTAGATCGGGGGGGGGGGGTGTCTGAAGTTCTTCCCGGCACCCTGCCGGAGGGGAGATCATCCCGGAGTCCTTCTCTCCGGTATGATGCGTGAGTAGTTCCACCTTGGACTATGGGTCCATGTAGTAGCTAGATGGTTGTATCTCCTCATTTGTGCTTTCATGTATAGATCTTGTGAGCTCCGTTCATAATCAAGATCTAATCTATTTGTAATCATGCATGTTGTGTTTGCGGGGATCCGATGGATATTGAGATTATTATGTTGGTTTGATTAATGGTTTTGTCTTTATGATTCTATCATGTCTGTGTTGTTTGTCATCTTGCATGCTCTCCGTTGTTAGTAGATATCTTGGCCAAGTAGTTGCTAGTGACTCCAAGAGGGGGTATTTATGCTCGATAGTGGGTTCATGCCTCTAGTTTCCAAGGGAAGTGACAATAATCTCTTCGATTGTAGATGTGTTGTTGCTACTAGGGAGAAAACAACGGTCTCTTGTTCATGGAACATGTGGACTATTTACCTTACACACTTTGCTTAAAGCAGTTGTCTGTTGCTTGCAACTTAATACTGGAGGGGGGTCGGATGATAACCTGAAGGTGGACTTGTAGTCATAGATGCAGTTGGATGGCGGTCTATGTATCTTGTTGTATTGCCCAATCGAATCTCATAGGATCTTTCTGACTAGTAATTGCATTGTTATGCCTTGATCAGTTCCTGTCAATTTCCCTGCTGTAATTTGTTTACCCTTCATGACATGTTGTTAATCTAAGGAGATCACCTCTAGTGAACTATGGACCCTGGTCCAATCTTTACCATCAATACATCTTCCAACTTGTTTACTTTCTGCAAACCATTACCTTCCACACCATACGTTTAATCCTTTGTTACAGCAAACCAGTGAGCTTGACAACCTCATTGATTCATTGGGGAGAAGTCTTGAGTTTGTGTTGTGCAGGTCTCCGCGTTGCTTGCAACACCTGTGTGACGTTTCCTTCCTCCTTCTGGTTCGATAACCTCGGTCTCTACTGAGGGAAAACTTGTTGTTGTGATGCTTCACACCTTGCTCTTGGGGTTCCCAGTAAGACTCCACATCAATCACCAAGTTCTCTGGCGCCACCAAGGAGTCATCAACAAGTTTTCTGGCGCCATTGTCGGGGAACTACAAAATAGCTTCAACCTCTTCCTCCCCGTCAAGCTCCAGCAACAAGTTTTCTGGCGTTGTTGTCAGGGAGGCTAAGGACGTCTTCACAAGGGGAGTCCTTCACTTCCTTTCTCTTTGATTTGTTTTTAGTTTGCTTAGTTTCTTTTGCTTGGTTTTGTTTGAATCTTTTCAACAAACCCCAAAAAATTAGTCTAGTTTGGTTTGCTTTCTTTATTCAAAAACACAAAAAAATTAGTTCCTGCTCTAGCTGCTGTTGTTGTTTTTGGCTTACCCACCTTTGCCAAAATGAACTCTGCCGAGAACACCAAGTTGTGTGACTTCACTAGCACCAACAACAATGATTTCCTAAGTACTCCTATTGCTCCACCTGCTCCTGATGCTACATTTTATGAAATTAAGCCTGCTTTATTGAATCTTGTGATGAGAGAGCAATTTTCTGGTGCTGGTTTTGATGATCCTGCTTCCCATCTCAATAGCTTTGTTGAACTTTGTGATATGCAAAAGTATAAGGATGTATATGGATATATTATTAAGCTCAAACTTTTTCCTTTCTCCTTGAGGGGAAAAGCTAAAGAATGGTTGCTTTCTTTGCCTAAAAATAGTATTGATTCTTGGACTAAGTGCAAAGATGCTTTTATTGGCAAGTACTATCCTCCTGCTAAGATTATATCTATGAGAAGTGACATTATGAAATTTAAACAACTTGATAGTGAACATGTTGCTACAGCTTGGGAAAAATGAAGTATTTGGTTAAAAATTGTCCCACTCATGGACTCACTGCTTGGATGATTATCCAGACTTTTTATACCGGTTTGAACTTCTCCTCAAAAAATCTGTTGGATTCAGCTACTGGAGGTACTTTTATGGGGCTCACTTTAGGTGCTGCAACAAGGATCCTTGATAATATGATGGTTAACTACTCTGATTGGCATGTTAAGAGAGCTCCACATGGTAAGAAGGTAAATTCTGTTGAGGAAACTTCCTCTTTGAGTGAAAAAATTGATGTTATTATGGCTATGCTTGTTAATGGGAAAGCTCCTCTAGATCCTAATAGTGTTCCCTTAGCCTCTTTGGTTGCTCAAGAAGAGCAAGTTGATGTGAACTTCATTAGAAACAACAATTTCAACAACAATGCCTATAGAAATAATTTTGGTAGCAACAACAATTATAGGCCCTATCCTCCTAATAATAGCAATTCCTATGGAAGCTCTTACAATAATGCTAGAAGTGCCCCCTCTGAACTTGAAGTCATGCTAAAGGACTTTATTAGTAAACAAACCATTTTCAATAAGACTATAGAGGAAAAGCTTTTAACTGTTGAGAAAAATATATCCTCTTTGTCTAAAGCTCGGTCCTCCTTGATTAATAAAATGGCTGCTAAACCTGAAACCATGGAAAATACCTTTGCTACTGCTCATGCCATACAAGTTACTATTGATGAAAATGTTAGGCTGTTAGCTCAACTTCATGCTAAGTGGGAAAGGGAAGCTGAAATTGATAGGAACAATAGTGTGTGCACCATCACCACTAAACCACAAGTAGTCCCTATTCCTCCTCCTACTATGCCTAAGCCTATTGAGCCTACTACTAGTGATGCTAAGTTTGACTTTGATATTGATGGTTGCAATATTTCTGAAGTAATTTGTTCTTGCAAAAGCTTGCTAGAAGTCCTGATGCTAGTGATATGCATGTTGCCTTTACCAAACACATTACAGATGCTCTTGTTAAGATTAAGGAAGAGAAGCTAAAACACAAAGCTTCTATCCCTAGGAAAGTAGAAGATAGTTGGGAACCCATTATTAATATGCAAGTGAATGACTTTGATCCCAAAGCTTCATGTGATCTTGGTTCTAGTGTCTCTATTATGCCTAGGAAGATTTATGAAATGCTTGATTTGCCACCATTGGAAGATTGTTATTTGGATGTCCCACTCAATGATAATGCTAAGAATAAACTCATGGGGAGTATTAATGATGTTCTCATTATGGTTAACAATGCTTATGTCCCTCTGGATTTCTATGTTTTGGATGTTGAATACAATGCTTCTTGTCCTATTACTTTGGGAAGACCTTTTCTTAGAACAGTTGGTGCCATCATTGATATGAAAGAGGGCACTATTAAATATAATTTTCCATTCAAGAAAGGTATTGAACACTTCCCTATGAGGAGAGAGAAGTTGTTTTTTTCTCCTCCTTTGAAAGCAAGATTTGATGTTAATGCTTCTTCATTTGAAAATACTTGATTCTTCTTGCTTCTTGTGCGTAACTTAAAGGCGTTAAAGAAAAGTACTTGTTGAGAGATAACCCAAGAGTTTCCTTGAGTCTTGGAAGTTACTTCAGTAATGACCTCTCCTTATCCTTTTTGTTTGCTTTTTGTGCCAAGAATGACCTATAATGAGAGGGAAGTAAGATTTGGGGAGTTGCTGTCCCGAAACAGATTTCTGCCCCCCACCAAAAACAATCGTGAGGAGTCTCTATAACTCGGATTGAGCTCAAAGTTTACGAATAAATCCCCCAGTATGTTATCTAACTTTTGTTAGTTCAACACTTCTTTATTTGAGCAACATAAGATGTTCGAAAAAATCGGTTTCTACCTGCTGGTCTGTTTTGACAGATTTCTGCCATTATTTGCATTTGCTTCTTATTGATTCCTTTTTGAGTTCTCTTTAGGTGAATTGAGCTTTTTGAAGGAGTTACTATAGTAGCTTGTGTTTTTAGTGTAAAGTCTTGCTGTTTCAAAGCTTTGCCAAGAGGTCTAATATCTTTTGAATAAACTAATGTTGCTAATGAAGATTGTGTCTAGTTTTGTATGAAGGAAAAATTTTCAGGTGTAGAGAGATAATGATGCAATGAGATGAAGAATGGACAAAATCTCAAGCTTGGGGATGCCACCATGGTGTCACTCCAAGAAATATCTAAGAGGTATAAGCATCAAAGCTTGGGGATGCCCAAGGCATCCCCTTCTTCATCAATAAAAAGCGCATGTCTGTCTAGACACTTCGTTTTTATTGTTTCATGCACAGTTGTGTTGTTCTTGGAGAGTGTTAGTTTTCGTTGTATTTGCTTAGGTTGTTTAGTTTGCTTGAATAAAGAAGTTTGGACCCCCGTTCTCGCTGTGTTGTTTTGCAAATAAGTTGCTTGGTGTTAGAAAGGAGTAGTAAGTTCTTGCTTGAAGTGCAAGAGGAGCTTGCATTGACTGTGACTTAGACTTTAGCATGACATGCTAGGTGTTGTTTTGACCTTATGCTTAGTTATTATTGCTGTAGCATGTCTTATTCCAAATAATTGGGATTGCTTAGTGTGCCTTGAAGAAATTATGCGTTGTTTTAGCATGCAAAAGCATAGTATTGTGGTATTCTCCTTTGATGCTTTGCTTGGATTGACCTGGCACATGCTCACACCATGTTATGACTATGACAAGTCACCATTAGCCTCTATGATCATTTAGTCCTCGACTTGTAGTACCACTCTTTGCTTTGATTAGTATGCTTTGTTGCACTGCATTATTATGGCCATTATGCTCTCTTAGTTGGTTGCTCCCAGTCTTTTGCTAGCCTCCACTTGTATGAGTAAGTTCTACTCATGCTTCCAACTCCCAAGAAACCAAGTTATTCCAAAGTGTCCACTATAAAATCCTATGCATGGCGTGTTACACCATTACAAGTATATTCTTGTTTTCAATTATCTTCCAATTAAAAACTATTTTGTTATGTGAAAACTTAGTGATTAAAGCCCTCACGAACTTGATGGCACACTTTATATTCTTTGCCCCTAATAAACTTGAACCATTGTGACAACTTTGTTGTATATGCTTGCACTTATAAGTTGGAATTAGCAGAACCGTGCTGTCACGGGGAACGTTTGCAACATTGCACTTGTACTTTGTACTCAGTTGATATCATGTTCTTTTGTCTATGGATGTCACCGGTGTGAAATAAAGAGGGAACTTGTAAGTCCATGGAGTTTGTATCCTGTGATAGATAAAAGCCTGGACCGCTAGCCTAAGCCATGCCTAATAATGGTGGAAACTTGCAGCATCACCATAATGAGCTATCTATTAAGCATCCTCAATAAAAAGCTATGCATATGGTACATAAGAAGATTGCTGAGATGCTCATTGTCTGCTTGCCTTGTCATTTTGGTTATGGGAAAGCTCCTGTACCATGTGCAAGGGGTACCCCGTTGGCGGTTCTCAATGATATGCAAATACTTACAATGACAAGAACTTACCTGGACCCAAAGTTGAGTATGCATGAGGTGTGGCCCTCGTATTCAAGGGACTTGAGATTGCCAACTTATACTTCGTCAAGCATATACTCCATCTTTAACCTTAACCACTTCAAGATGCTTATGATAGGGGCAATGAGGGCTGAAAGCTAACAAGTACCATAATTTTTGGAAGCTCTTTTTGAAACTTGTAATCCCTGCTTCCTTTACAAAAAATGTCTTTCTTCCACCATTATTGAGTCTCCACCTTCTACCTTTAGGCACCATTAAGAGAGCATAGTTGTCATTCTGTGTGCAGTGTTCCAAAGCTTATTAATTGATGCATATTGTGATATTACTTGTTCTTGTGCTATTTGTTTCTAGTCATCCTTGTGAACTTTGAAGGTGTCCTATGCATCTATATTGATACTCTATGAGGGACAAGCTGATTGCCACTATACTATGTTTTGTGCATGTGAAACAAACAAACGTTTTTCAATGCATACTATTCATGATCTTTGTTTGTAGCTTGTCATGTTGCATGCATAGTTACTATGTCCTATTATTAGAAGTCCATATTTCATGCACATGTTTAGAGTTCTTTGATCCCAGCTTTCAATGCTTGCAAATGGTTGGATCTTTATTGTGAGGGTGCATGTCACCTCAAAAATTATTCTTTTATCACTTACCTACTCGAGGACGAGCAGGAGTTAAGCTTGGGGATGTTGATACGTCGGAAACGTATCTATAATTTTTGATGCTCCATGCTTGTTTAGTATCTACTTTTCTTTGCTTGTCTACACTTTGAGGTGCTTTTTACATATTTTCTGGTACTAACCTACTAACAAGTTGCAACGGTGCTAGATGCCTGTTTTCTGCTGTTTTTGGTTTTAGAAAAGTTAGTAAAGAAATATTCTCGGAATTGGACGGGACAAACGTCAAAGTCAATTACTTTCCGTGGGGAACAAGAAGTCCAGAGGGGAGGCGAGGAAGCGGGCCAGGCAGCCAGACCCCCCAGGCGCGGCCAGGGGTGGGCCCGCGCCTGGATAGGGTTTGGCCCCCTGCTCGCCTCCTCGGCCTCCCCCTTTGCCTATAAGAAGCCCCCGATGCAGAAACCCTAAGCACCCGATCAATCTCCACGAAACCGTCTGTAGCCGCCGCCACCATCGTCCCTAGATCGGGGGGATCTGAAGTTCTTCCCGACACCCTGCCGGAGGGAGATCATCCCGGAGGCCTTCTCTCCGGTATGATGCATGAGTAGTTCCACCTTGGACTATGGGTCCATGTAGGAGCTAGATGGTTGTATCTCCTCCTTTGTGCTTTCATGTATTGATCTTGTGAGCTCCGTTCATGATCAAGATCTAATCTATTTGTAATCATGCATGTTGTGTTTGCGGGGATCCGATGGATATTGAGATTATTATGTTGGTTTGATTAATGGTTTTGTCTTTATGATTCTATCATGTTTGTGTTGTTTGTGATCTTGCATGCTCTCCGTTGTTAGTAGCTATCTTGGCCAAGTAATTTCTAGTGACTCCAAGAGGGGTTATTTATGCTCGATAGTGGGTTCATGCCTCTAGTTTCCAAGGGAAGTGACAATAATCTCTTCGGTTGTAGATGTGCTGTTGCTACTAGGGAGAAAACAACGGTCTATTGTGCATGGAACATGTGGACTGTTTACCTTACACACTTTGCTTAAAGCAGTTGTCTGTTGCTTGCAACTTAATACTGGAGGAGGTTCGGATGATAACCTGAAGGTGGACTTCTAGTCATAGATGCAGTTGGATGGCGGTCTATGTATCTTGTTGTTTTGCCCAATCGAATCTCATAGGATCTTTCTGACTAGTAATTGCATTGTTATGACTTGCTCAGTTCCTGTCAATTGCCCTGCTGTAATTTGTTTACCCTTCATGCCATGTTGTTTATCTAAGGAGAGCACCTCTAGTGAACTATGGACCCCGGTCCAATCTTTACCATCAATACATCTTCCACTGTTACTTGTTTACTTGCTACAAACCATTACCTTCCACACCATACATTTAATCCTTTGTTACAGCAAACCGGTGAGCTTGACAACCTCACTGATTCGTTGGGGCAAAGTCTTGAGTTTGTGTGTGCAGGTCTCCGTGTTGCTTGCAACACCTGTGTGACGTTTCCTTCCTCCTTCTGGTTCGATTACCTCGGTCTGTACCGAGGGAAAACTTGCTGATGTGCTGCTTCACACCTTGCTCTTGGGGTTCCCAACAAGACTCCACATCAACCACCAAGTTCTCTGGCGCCACCAAGTAGTCATCAGAGGGCGCTGATGTCAAGACCTTGGAGGAGGAAACGAAGGGCAAGGACCAGGGGAGGGCACTCATGCTTGCCTGGTCATGGTTCTTGATGCGCGACCAGAGTAGGAAGCTCGCGATTTCCATGGCCTCATGCAGTGAGCGCACCAGGACAAGAGGCAGCCATGCCGCATGAGGGGAGAAGCGAAGTTATCGTGAGATAAACGAGGATGCAGACACAATTAAATGAGAGAGAAATTAAAGGGGAAGGGGATATTAATTAGGGGCAAGGTGGGAAGTTCTTTTTTGTTGCATGCGCACCTTAATCGTCACGCCCCAAAATATACGCCCTTTCCTCAGGAATGGAGGGAGTAGAAGATAGTCTGATGACTCCACAACATTTGTGTTTTCTCCATTGTCATCCAATAAGCCATTTTCCATTTGGTGGAAAGTTGGGCTGCAATTTTGTATTATAAAGAATCAAGCACATAAAGTATGAGCCGTTGGATGAGCTTTCCTCCATGATGGATGAAAACAGAATATTTGGAGAGTCACTTAGCAACATTGCATTGGAGTTGAGAACTCTTATATAGAGGGGCTTGATTGTAATGTAGGTCATGGATGAAAAGGGTATATGTCAGATATACAAAGTTATAAATTTAATTCTTGCAAAACTCGTTGCAATTTACAAAGTATTGGATACTTGTCCCGTTTTATGAAAACAGGACGGTATGTTTGGGAATTGCTAGAAATGAGGCAATGTGGTTTGATGACGGCAAGCAAACTAGTTGATGGCCGACATCACTCCTTCCCTCAAAGATTATCATTTAGATTAGTGGACTTGAATAAAATTTTGTAATCCCTATTTGTGTGACTTTCTTTTGGCAAGACGATTATTCATATGAATAAGTTACAAGCCAGATGTATTGTTCTTATGAGTAATACCTTTATGGTCACCTTATGATTATAAATGAGTTATTATCATCACTATGTTAAATATAATAGGTTAAGCATTTATAAAGGATTAGAATGCTAAAATATATCCAAAGTTTAATAATGAGATGACACTATTTTTTAAGTCATGATGTTTATTGCATGTTTATCATTCTTAATGAAGATCGGGGTCTTAGATATTTGATCTAGAGACTTTGCAAAACCATGCCTCATTTGGCAAAGTGACTGAAACTCTGCATTCTGGTAAAACGGTGATATGCGAAGAAATATTGAATTTTATACATAGTGATGTATCAAATTTTCAAAAAATAGCGGAAATCATTATTTCATTATGGAATTAAGTGAATAGGTGTATTTACTTAATGAAATAGAAGTTTTGAAATGATTAGAATTTTTCAAATGAGTTCAAAACAAATTGGGATATACAAGAATACAAAATCTTTTTGATTTGATCAATATGACTAAAGTATTTAAGTTAATATTGGCATAAAAGGACTTGTGAAAGATGTTTCACAAATTATGATAATTGGACAAATTAAAGGTGTTGATATGTCTAACATCGTAATCATTATGTATTAGATACATATGGTCTAATATTATATCTTATCAGGGTTGTAGTTATCGTTTAGAGTTAAATATATAAATAAGAAAACACTCGTTTGAAACACAAAGCAACATCTAAAGGTTCGTGGAAATAACACCATAAGAGTTATGGCACGTTCGAGTTTTTAGAGATTTAGATGATTTGAAAACTTGGCGAAGAAACAAGTCTTTGTAGTGTATTCTTAGGAAACTATGAATACATTTTCCACAAAGGGCAAACCTGCTGTTGTCCTAAGGTTTGATGTGTATTGATGACGATACAGGTGGAAGAAAGTAAAAGTCCAAAACAAGGTATTTGACTTTACCTCTTGATGGTTGAGTGGCGCAGCGAAATTTGTTTTGTGAAACCGAACTTTACTAGTAGAGGAGAAACTAATGATAGTGATCATAAATTTTCAGCGAATACTTTTACAAAAGAAAGTAGGATTCAAAGATATATTCTGCAAGTTTGCGGAATTATATTATTGATTTAATTGTCATGTTTTGAACAAGACATACCTACGAAATACAAAGAAGCATGATGGACCTAAGTGCGAGAAATTACTAGGAGTCATAAAATCCTATATTAATTTACATTTAAGATTGCAAAGTAAGATGTTACTTGATCTTATTAAGTAAAGATGTTTACTCGATATTTCTAAATGACTGCAAAGTAATAAGAGAGAAATTAAACTTAATGAAAGACATAAAGCTTGATTTGTCGCGAAGAATGTTTGTACAATTCAAGGAGTTGACTATAAATGTAGCGATGCTTGAGTCTATTGGATTTACACCAGCAATATATGGATATTGGGAACTCGTATCTATAATTCTCAATTTGACGATGATCAAAGAATTTTGGAATGTCCAAGATTATTGAGAGGACTTTCATTTGAGTGGGAGCTTTAGTGGCTTGGCTAAGATTCAATATGTAGGAGACATATTTGAGTGGAAGCTAAGTGAAATCCCTGGATCTCATATATGGATGCCATATTTGAGTGGGAGCGTGTTATCATTCTGAAATATGTGGATGACATATATGAATAATTCGATTGGTATTAATAATATTTAATCTAGTAAATATGGATGAAGTTGAAGAAGTTATTAAATAATGTAATCTATCGAGATAGACTAGTGAGTTTAATAAACATTATTGTCGAATGCTTTTTGGACTTGATTCTGAAAATGTTCAGAAAGTCCTAGACAAGATTCTGAAGTAGTTTAGAATGAAACAAGATAAGAAAAAAGTTCTTACTTGTATAAAGCATTGAGTTAGTCTCAATATTACAACTATGTTTAGAAAGAAAGAGATGCATTGCATCTCCTATGCTTCAGTCATAGGTTCTTCCATACAACTATGTTGTATAATCAATGTAATATGACCCAAGGATTTGGTTGGAAGAACATGTCTTGAGGTGATTCCTGAGTTAATCACTGAACCAGAGTTGAGATTGTTCTTAAATGGCAAGAAGCAAATTAAGGCACATAGTTGCATTTTATGCACTAGGATCTTCATAAAGATAAAAAGAATATTTTGGCTGAGGAAGTTTGACTTCTGCTAAGTGTGTTTTCATAGTTTACATGAAAACATTGAAAGTTAAATTGACTCAACGACCGTCATTGTAAACAATATAAAGAAAGTCTCACTCTGTCGCCAAATGAATACTTTAACCCATTATGAGATAATGGAGTGAATATAAAAATTAGGAAGACATTAATGATTTACAAAATACACACTGATATCGTAAAACAGAACAGGAACATGGCATTTTCCCATGAGCGTGCATGATCAATTAACGCATATGTGATATGGTTTATGATTAGTAAATGCAAGCTAGATTATTTATACTCTAGTGCAAGTGGGAGACTAAAGGGAATATGCCCTAGAGGAAAATGAAAAAAGGTTTATTATTGTAATATTCTAATAAGTTTGTAATAGTTTCATATTGTGCTATAACTGTATCAAGTGGAAACATTGATACATGTGTGATATGAAATGGAAGTCCCTAGTAGCCTCTATTCATACTAGTTCGTTGGGCAATCGATGATCAAGGTTTCCTGATCATGTTGGTTCTTCGGCACCAGTTGACAACGAGGTCATATCATTAGTGAATGATGTGATGAACATTCCTCAAAGATTGCGACACGGTCAAGTCATGAGGTTCATCATTGGAATAGTCAAAAAACAAGTCTCCTCCTTAGACCGTGAGATCATATTAATAACCGTCTCTCGAGGCAGCTCTGACTGCATCAAACGTCACTCGGTGAAATGGTGATTATAAAGATGCATGTTGGGTATCTGAAGAAATAGGTTGAGGCCTATACATAAAGATCGGTATTTGTTCACCTAGTGACGGTTAAGATATTTCGGCCGACTTGGCGAGACTACATCCATAATGTTGCAACATGTGACTAGGTCACGGGGATGTGATATCGCGGTAACAAGTGAAATAGTACTTGTCGGTAATGAGATTAAACAAGGTATGGTGATACCTAACGATCGGATCTCGGACAATTAGTATCAAAGAAACAAAGGGAATTAGACTCGACATTTACGTTTCAAATGACATCGTCATCTAGAATGTATATTGATCATCATGGGCATCCCGGTCCCACTATTGATCATTCATGGAGATCATGTCTGTGCCATTCTCGAGCCGTGGGGGGATCCACTTAAGGGTATGATGAGCTGGAGATCATTCGTAAGTTGGAACCATTGTAAGAGAAAGAGAAAGCCGTAATTATTCCATGGAGAGAGATCCGAAGTTGTTCAGAGAAAGAAAGGAAACCAGAAAAGTTCCATGAGGGGACCGGAATTATTCCGGGAAGTTCCGAAGTTGTTCAAAGTATATCGAAGGGGAACTGAAATGTGTTTAGGGTCAACTCAGATTTTGTAATATGTATTTACATATTAATAAATATATTAAATATAATATTAAAATCTAATTTGAATGGGTATTCCACTAGTGGGCCAAACTTCCTAGGGGAAAAGGGCCCATGAGGGAAAAACTAGAAGAGAGGGGAAGGGCCCATGTGCGTAGGCTAGGGTTTGGGTGCCTAGGACTGCCCCCTTGGCCGGTGGCTAGGGTTAGGGTTTGGGGGCGTCCTAGGGCTGCCCCCTTCCCTTGGGAGCCTCCCCTTACCCCCCTTTTTTTTTCCTTAGGGTTTCCTTGGTGGGGGTAAGGGTGCCTTCCCCATTCCCCTATATAAAGGCCCCCTTGGAGGAGGAGAGACACACAACACACAATTGGATCCCATAAGTTGGGATCTATCCTCCTCCTCTATGTGCCTCCTCTCCAATCTCTCTCTCTAGTTATCTCAACGAGTTGGCATGGTCCAGGACTGTCCATGCAAGAGACGATGCACCTGCAGCATGATACATTGCAAACGTATCTATAATTTTTGATTCTACATGCTTGTTTTACACCAACTATCTTATGTTTTGTCCACACTTTGTGGTATTTTTATCCATTTTCTGAAACTAACCTATTAACAAGTGCCACAGAGCCAGTTTCCTGTTTTCTGTTGTTTTTGGTTTCAGAAAAACTAGTAAAGAAATATTCTCAGAATTGGACGAAACAAAAGCCGAAGTTCCTATTTTTACCGACACGACACGGAGTCCGAAGGAGAGACGAAGAGGCGCCACGAGGCAGCCACACTAGGGGGCCGTGTGGGTCCACCCCTGGCTACGCCTGGCCCTGGTGTGGGCCCCTCGGTCATCCATCGACCTTGCCCCTTCGCCTATATAATCCCCCTGAGGCAAAAACCCTAACTACCTGATCAGAATTCCACGAAAAAGTCCATAGCCGCCGCCACCGTCATCCCTAGAATGGGAGGGATTTGAAGCTCTTCCCGGCACCCTGCCGAAGAGGGGAGATCATCTCGGAGGCCTTCTTCATCACCATGCCTGCCTCCGGAGTGATGTGTGAGTAGTTCATCCTTGGACTATGGGTCCATAGCAGTGGCTAGATGGTTGTTTCTCCTATTTTATGCTACCATGTTTAGATCTTGTGAGATGCCTATCATGATTAAGATCATCTTATGGTAATGCTACATGTTGTGTTTGCGGGGATCCAATGGATATTGAGTATTATGTCAGATTGATTATTTTTCTATCATGTCTATGTTATTTGTGATCTTGCATGCTCTCCGTTGCTAGTAGTTACTTTGGCCAAGTATTTGCTTGTGACTCCAAGAGGGGGTATTTATGCTCGATAGTAGGTTCATGCCTCTAGTAATCTGGGAGAGTGATAGAAACTTCTAAGATTGTAGATGTTCTGTTGCTACTAGGGAGAAAACAACAATCCTTTGTCCAAGGGCAATTGTATTGTTTACATTACACACTTTGCTTAATGCAATTATCTCTTGCTTGCAACTTAATACCTGAGGGTTGTTCGGATGATATCCTGGAGGTGGATTATTAGTCATAGATGCAGTTGGATTACAATCTATGTATCATGTTGCAATGCCCAAGTGAATCTCATAGTGATCATCATGTCATGTACATGCATTGTTATGCATTCTCTATTTGTCAATTGCCCCGCTGTAATTTTTTCGCCCAGCATGTTATTTATCTTATGGAGAGAAAACTTCTAGTGAAGTGTGAACCCTGCTCCATTCATTCCCATTGATATTCCAACTACTATTTACTGTTTACTTTCTGCAATTACCACAAGCAATTACTTTCTTCCACACTATATGTTTAATCCTTTGTTTTTAGCAAAACGAGTGAGCTTGACAACCTCATTGATCAGTTGGGGCAGAGTATTTTGGTTGTGTTGTGTGTAGGTTCCCCGTTGCTTGCAACACCTTCTAAAGTGGTTTCTTTCTCCTATTGGTTCGATAACCTTGGTTCTATAACTGAGGGAAAACTTGTTGTTGTGCTCATCATACCTTGCTCTTGGGGTTCCCAACAGGCTCTACATCAACCGAGCCATCATCAAGCTTTTTCTGGCGCTGTTTCCGGGGAGAAAGAAGATTTCTGCAAGGGGAGTCTCTCACAACCAATCTCTTTACTTTGTTTTTGTTTTGCTTTGTTTGGTTTGCTTCTTTTTATCAAAAAAATAATATATTTCCTTCTTTAGTTATTATTTTGTTACCTTGTTATTAGCTCATTATGTTGATCCCTAAGTTCACCCTGAAAGTCCTATCAATAGGTAGTGGTTCTATAATTAGGAAAGATAATATTGAATAATTCTTTAATCATGTTAGTAAGCATAAAGATATTAAGGATAGATCCTTAGCAGAACATGCTCCAAATTATGAAACCGCTTCTGCTTATTTAGTTCACATGTTGGAGGCCAGGTTTGTTAACCTTAGCCCCATGATGCATCTAATGTTTCTTAAACTCCATGATATCGAGAACACTGAAAAGAGAGATTTTATCCTAGAAACTTTGCTTAAAAAATTTAATAATGTTGCTATAGAAGCTAGAAAGGTCTTTGATTGTTTTAATATGCTAGGCTCATGTGTAGATGTTATTGGTACACTAGAAAAATTGGACAAAACCAAACCCAAAAATGGGGACGACATTAAAATACCAATAGCTTTTAAACATGTAGGAATGCATTAAGCCTTGGAAAAGAATTTTGATTGGATTGTTTCTAAAAACCCATTTGATGAAAGTAGTGAACCCAAGAGTATTGAGAGAGGATCCTCTATAAATTATTTGGATTAGATACCTTTCCTTTTTGAAGATATTTCTGGTATTAATCTTAATGCTTCTTCATTTGAAAATACTTGATTCTTGCTTTTTGTGCCTAGCTGAAAGGCGTTAAAAAAAGCACTCTTGGGAGATAACCCAATTTTTATTTCAGTAAGTTTTTCTTTTGTTGAGTCTTGGAAGTTATTGCCTCTGTAATAACCTCTCCTTATCCTTTTTGTTTGGTTTTTGTGCCAAGAATAGCCTCTAATGAGAGGGAAGTAAGATTTAGGGAAGATGTTGTCCCGAAACAGATTTCTGTGCTTCGCCATAACAATCGTGAAAAATCCCAGAATGTCGTATTGATCTGCACTTTTTTGTGCACATGCCCCTGTTAATTACCCAACTATCATTAGTTTTGCACTTATCGATTTGAGCAACAAACAATTTTCAAAAAAATCAGTCTTTACCTGCAGGTCTGTTTTGATAGATTTCTACCATTATTTGCATTTGCCTCTTAAATCGATTTCTTTTGAGTTCTTTTGATCACTTGAGCTTTTAAAAGGAATTGCTACAGTAGCTTATTTTTAATGGATGATTTACTTCAGTTGAAACTAAACCCCAAAGGCTTATTATCTTGAATACACTAATGTTGGTAATAAAGATTGTGTGAAGTTTTGTCTGAATGAAATTTTCAGGTGTAGGGAGAGCATGAAGTGATGAGATGAACTATGGACAAAAGCTCAAGCTTGGGGATGCACCCGTGTCACCCCAATAAATATTTAAGAGGTACAAGCGTCAAAGCTTGGGGATGCCCAAGGCATCCCCTTCTTCATCAACAAAAATCTCAGGTCTTCTTTCAAGATACTATATTTTTTTCATGCACTTGTGTTGTTCTTGGAGCGTCTTTGTTTTTGTATTTAGTTTTCTTTTCTTTTGTTTGCTGCAATAAGTTGGTTGGACCCCAGCACACTTCTTTTGGAGAAGTCACTGATGACCCACAAGTGTAGGGGATCGCAACAGTCTTCGCGGGCAGTATTACCCAATTTATTGATTTGACACAAGGGGAGCCAAACAATACTTGCAAGCCTTAACAACTGAGTTGTCAATTCAGCTACACCTGGAAATAGTTCTTGCTCACAGAAGTTTATCAGTAGCAACAACAACAGTGAAACAGGAGCAATAGTAACAGTAACGGTAACAGTGGGATTCGAGTGCGGTAGGCATAGGGATGGATGGGCGTTGCATGGACGAGTCTAAACATGTAACTTCAAGATCTAGGGCATTGCAGATAAATAATAACAAGCATCCAAGTACTAAACAATCCTAGGCATGTGCTCCAAATATAGTCATACGTGCTCGCAATGAGAACTTGCACAACATCTTCTGTCCAGCCAGCCCGTGGCAGCGGGGCCTCTAGGGAACTACTGGCAATTAAGGTGCTCCTTTTAATAGAGCATCGGAGCAAAGCATTAACACTCCATGAACACATGTGATCCTCACACCACAGCCACCCCCTCCGGTTGTCCCAATTATTGTCACTTCAGGGCCTTTGGATCCGGACAATGATATGTGTATACAACTTGCAAATAAGATCACAAACAATACTATCATAATGATTCAATAATAAGTTCAGATCTGAGATCATGGCACTCGGGCCCTAGTGACAAGCATTAAGCACAACAAGTTGCAACAAAGTCAAATAGCACTAATAGAGATACTAGGCACTATGCCCTAACAGATCTTATTCGATTACATGATAGAACTCATCCAATCCCTACCATCCCCAAGCCTACAGCAGGGGATTACTCACTCATGGATGAGGGAAACATCGATGGTTGATGGAGATGCATTGGTGATGACGATGGCGATGATCCTCACCAAATTCCCCGTCCCGGCAGGGTGCCAAAACGGAGTTTCTGGATCCGAATCTTGGTTTCTGGTGGCGGCGGTGGAGCGGAACTCTTTCTGGAAAAACGTTGAACCCCCCTCGGTTTTTAGGTCGAGAGGCAACTTATAGGCGCAGAGGAAGGCCGAGGGGGTGCCTGGGGTGGCTGCACCCCCTAGGCACGGCCAGAGGTGGGCCCACGCCTGGCATGGGTATGGGCCCCCAGGCCCCTTCTCCATCTTGTCTTCTGGCTCCGTGGGTCTTCTGGTGAAATATAATTTTTGGCATATTTTTCGGGATTTTTCCTGATAGTTGATTTTCTGCACAAAAACTAGACACCAAGGTAATTCTGCTGAAAACAGCGTCAGTCCGTGCTAGTTGTATCCAAATCACATAAGTTTAGAGGAAAAACAATAGCAAACGTGTTCGGGAAAGTAGATACGTTTTGGACGTATCAACTCCCCCCAATCTTAGATTATTGTCGTGGTGTTGCCGACGAGTACGCCATGGAGGGGTACTCACAGTGCGTGTTTAGAGACGTGGGGGAAGGCGGACGGTTGACGGGTACGAGGTAACACAGCTTACCCAGGTTCAGATCCCACAACGGTGGCGTAATCCTACTCCTACTATAAATCACTATAAGGGCAATACGTTGAGTTACAGAGATAGGTTCGCTGTGCGAGGTGTGACTAAAAAGTCTAAGTTATCGTGTCCTAAAGGCTCCCATAGGCCCGACTTATATAGTCGCCAGGTCCTAGGGTTACAGGGAAAAGTCCTAGTCGGACAGGTTACAGAGTCCTACACTAACTATAACTAGTCTAGCTTGTCTTGTACTCCAAGGCTCCGGGTATGCTGGTGACTCCACCGTAGCCTTCCTTTATCCGGCATGGGCCTCCCTTCTGGATCCATCTAACTGGACCGCCCAGCAGGCCATAGGCCATGCTACCAACTGTGGGCCACCCGGGTTATCCGGATAAGAGACATGCTATGAGGATACCCATATAGCATATCCCCAACAGTAGCCCCCGGAGAACTCTGAGATCTTGCGTCGTCTTGCCTCTTCACGTCGAATGCTCCGTCTAGATGGATGTCGGCAAATCGTCAAGCAATATTTTGTAGTCCTCCCAAAGAACCCTACAAGGTTTTCTCCGTCTTTAACTTGTAAGTCGGAGAAATGCTGAATCTCCCATCGTACTCTTCCGTAGCTGGATTGGATCCGTCCATGTCGGAATCTTCTGATGTGATGGTTCATCTGCCTATGACAGCTAGGGTGACGTAGACATAGGTCAGCGACGCCTCGTAACTTACATATGCAGAAAATGCAATCATGTCCGATTTTCCCGCGCGAGCGATACGAACCGTTGGCGGCGATGGTTGGGATGTGGCGAAATTTCTGCGCACGTTCGCACACACGTCGTCTACGCGGCAACCGTCCGATCAAGCTGGACGAATCTTGATGTTGGAGATCATAAATAGTAACTGTGGTGGAATTTTTACTTTTAACCTCATTCTCTCCTCGCATCGTCTTCCTCCTCCAGCGAGCGCCTCCTCGAGCTCTCCGTGCAATCTCGCGAAAAACCCTAACTCCCAATCTCGCCAGTCACTTCCAAACTCGCGCAATGGCCAGCAGCAGCTCTACTCCCTCGACGGCAGCGTCGGGCGAAGCCGGCGAGCTCTGTCGTCGTGCCCCCAGAGGGTTTGGTCATCCCCGTCCCTGCTGTGGTTGAGTCCACCGGCGGCAACCACAATCTAGCGGCACTGGAGCTGCTAGAGGAGGACAACAACTCCCACAAGGGCGAATGGCGCAGTTTGGATATCACGGACCGTGATATCCAGGAGCTGATCGTCGAGGGTTACCTCCCCGCGACGAAGGGCTCTCCTGGCGGCGCCGGCCGGCGAGGTTACACCTTCTCCCCAAGCCGGAGAAAAGGTGTACCTCAAAGCCCAACTGGTACGCGGCGTCTCCCTTCCCATCTCTAACTTCTTCCTCGCCGTCTTCAACCACTACCGAGTATAGCCCCAAAACCTTTCTCCCAACAGTATCCTAGCGCTTAGCAATTATGCGGCGCTTTGTGAGGGTTACCTAGGTATTAGGCCTAGGCTAGATCTCTTCGTGTATTTTTTCACCGTCAAACGCGAAGCCGGGGCCAACAAGGATGAAATTAGAAATTGCGGCACCATAAGCTTCAATATCCGTCCTGGCCGGCGGTTCCCCGACATCGTCGGCCACGAATCCTGCAAAAACTGGCAGCACACTTACTTCTACGGTCCAGATATCCCTTTGGCTAACCGAGAAGTAATGTACCCGGACTTCGTTGATGGAGCCGCCGCCGAAGCCCCGACATGGAGATCCCAGGCCTCCCTTCCCTCCGACATCGACGCTTCCCGCGCTATAAGGCGGATAGAGTGGTTCGTAGAGACGGGTTTGACCGGCTTGGACCTAGCCATGTGCTGGTTCGTCAGGCGAATCCAACCTCTGCAGCACCGCTCGAAGCTGATGCACGAGTATACCAGCGATAGAAGGGATAGCCTCCGCATCTCCGTGGATAATTTCTCGAGCGACTCCGTCAAGCTTCGCCTCAAGGACATCATCAAGGTGAAGGACAAGAAGCGTGGCTTCACCATCACCTACGACATGTTCGTAGAGAGCAAGTGCCCAAAGGTAACTGCTTATTTTCCGTGTATGACATATACTCCAGTTCTTCCGTCTAGCAATTGTCATCCCATCTAACACGGTGGTTCTTCACTTAACAGCTTAGCGACATAGATGAGGACAACATGGCTCCTCAAATCTATGATCCAAGGATGAAGGAAGTCACCGTCGTGTCTGACGATGATGCTCTGGTGGCATGAAAGCGGAAGAGCTCCACCTCTGACGTTGCCGACGGAGGCAAGAAGAAGAAGACGGAGGGTGGAGCCTCCAAAAAGACTACCGCCGCCCTGGAGGCGGAGAAAAGAAATCTTACTGGGATCCCCTTTGCCAAAGCACCCCCACTTGTGTAAGCTTCTTTCTCTCCGACATTGTCCAGTTGTCTTGTCTTATTCCTGTACTTATGCATTTTTTGCATGTTTCAAAAAGAAAGCCACGACCAGCTTGAAGAAGACCTCCAAAATATTGGGGGCTTCTAAAACCATCAAGGACATGCTGCATCGCGACGCATCTCCCGCCATCGCCCTTGCCGCTCCTACCGTCAATCCCTCCTCCGCTCCGACAAGCTCACAAGCCAACGAAGCATCTTCCCTTTCGCCATGGAAGTGGACTCAGGTGCCTCTATCGAGCTCGCTGTTGTCGGCGAGCAGGCGACGCAGAAGAGTGCTGCCCACCAAATGGCTGAAGCTCCGGCTAAGGATGCCATCGGTAGTGGTAAGGCGATGGTGGAAGCTGGTACTTCTGCCGAAGGCGGCGTCCTCGCCCCCTAGAAACCCATAGAGTTCCCGAAGATAGTCTATCCGGCACTTACGCCGGTAGCACTGCTCTGGTTCCTGGTGTGGTGCCGACATCTCCGACGTGCGGTCTCGAGGAGCTCCTCCGTCAAGCAGAGATCTTGCGAGGAAACAGCGTATCCTTTGGCAAGCTGCTGGCCGAGAGCGCTACCAACCTCAAGATCATTGCACTTGTAAGTTTTATTTGCCTTTTTTATTTCATATGAGTATCCCACTATAGCCCCCAAGGATTTAGACGGAAAACCATAGGTCTTTGCATCTGAATGCTCTAAGAGTAACTAAGGTAGAAAACTTCTCACTGTAGCCCCCAAGCATATAGGTGGAATGAATAATTCCGACTAGATGCTTTAAGAGTAGCATACACAGTGTTTATAAATTTCAATATTGTAGCCCCCAAGCCTCTAGTTGTAACTAAATTAGTTCCGACTAGATGCTTAAAGAGAAGCTAAGCATATATCCGAGTTAAAAACTTAATACTGTAGCCCCCAAGCGTCTAATCAAAAACTGAACAAGTTTCGACTAGATGCTTAAAGAAAGACTAAGAATTTTGTTAAGGTAAAAACTCTCGCTGTAGCCCCCGAGCGTCTAGGTGGAAGTTTTCCGGCTAGATGCTCCAAGTGGACCAAACAACGTTTAACTTTTTATTTTTCCCACAGAATGAGAATGCTCGGAGGGGCATGACCAATGACAAGTACCAGAAGATGCGCGCGGACTTGGAAGCCGGAAAGGGTAAAACTGCCTTCTTGAAGGAACAGATTACCAAGAGCAAGTGTCTGTTTTCTTTTTCGCATTCTGACTTGGTTTTGTGCCCACATTCTCCGAGTACTCACTTTGTACTTTGCTTTCTCCAACTTGTAGAATATGTTGCCAAGGCCAAGGATATTGTTGAGCAATCCAAGCATATTCAGCAGCTGGATAGCAAGAACAAAATCCTCAAGCAGGAGAGGCAGGACATGTTGAAGATGCATGAGGATTCAATGAAGGCCCTACAGGACTCCGCCACCGAGGAGATCAACCGCTTGAAGGAGGAGATCTCTATCTTAAGAGATCATAAGGAAGCTGCCGATGAGCAGAATCAACGCCATCATGAGGCGTATAAGCACCTCCAACAAGAACGGGACTCCATGGCGGACACCCTATGGCAAGCTGAGGCCAACATTTTCAGTATGTTTTCTCCGTCTTGGATTTCTCTAGTCTGGATACTTTGAACTCTTGAACTCATGTGCTCCTTTGTCGGAATTTGCAGCTCCTATGGGCTTAACCCGGTCGCCTCCTCCAGCAAAGGAATGCATGGTTCTTGGCGGCAACTTCATCAACACCACCATCACGCAAGCAAAAGAGATTTCCAAGCCCCTCCAGATCAACATCAAAGCATCGGATTCGGTGACGAAGTTCTTGAAGATCCTGCGCCAAGCCCCCGAGCGTATCACAAGCTGGAAAGCTTCATGTGCACGGGCTGGTGCAAGGATGGCGCTGTCTGTGGTAAAGGCACACTATGAACATGCCGACATCGACATAGTAACCTCTGGTATTCCTGACGTGGATGACGATGGCAAAGCGATTAACCACGAATCCATCTTGTCGTCGCTCGCGGGCTATGACACCAGAGTTGCCGAGTTAGTCGACATCAACGTCTTCGTGCCGATGAATACCATCGATGGTGGCAACCAAAGCTCCTCCGAGTCTCTTCACACTACCGACTTCGAGGGTGATTCTCCTGCTGCCGATGACACTGCTTCCAAGTCGCCTGCGCCAAAGGAATGAAAAACAACTTGTAACATTTGTTTCACCTTTGATGCATATGCAGGAAAAACTATGTATTAACTTAAGGCGGAAAACCATGATGTATGTCCTGCTACTTAAGAACTAGTTCTCAGCATGTATATTTTTTTTAAGCAAGTGCTGGATTATCCATTACTTTGGTTTTTATGCTTGAATTTTCGTGAGTCGGAAGACTCTTTGTCGAACCATGCGCTCAGGTGATGATGCCCAATGGCACCATCAATAACCTAAGCACAAAATAGCCGACAATAAGTGCCAAAAGTCACTACTCCAGAATCCACATAAAAACAACAAAGAACATGTAGACCAGAAAACTTAAGCTAACGCCCGTAGGCGGAGTTTTCACAAGTGCAATCGCAAACTTGTGCATAACGGTTTTATATGATCCAAAAATGAACACTAAAGGAGGTAAAAGACTCAGAAATATGAGTGAATCAGAGAGCTTTATTTCATTGATCATATAAGAGGTACACAATTAGATAATAAATGCTAAGTGTAAAAAGGACGTAGCTGTGTTATGTTCCATGGCCGATCAAGCTCCGGGTAGTCATCATCCGGGTCACGTCGCTTACGCTTATGATCCTCGTTGGGTCTATCCTTCAGTTCACGATTGTCAACAAGGTAGTAAGACCCATTGAGTAGCGCCTTGCTTATGATAAAAGGTCCTTCCCATGGCGGGGATAATTTGTGTGACTTCTTCTGCTTAAGTTGGAGAACCAAATCCCCCTCTTTAAATGAGCGATGCCGGACGCGGCGACTATGGTACCTGTGTAGCTTCTGCTGGTAGATGGCAGATATTTGGCATGCCAAAACGCGTTCCTCCTCGAGAAGGTCCACATCTAGGCGTCTAGATTCTTCAGCGCCATCTTCGTCGTAGGCGGCAACCCTTGGTGCATCGTGAAGTATGTAGAAAGGTAGGATGGCTTCTGATCCATATACCATGAAATAAGGGGTGTAGCCGGTGGATTTGTTGGGTGTAGTTCATAAACTCCACAACACAGATGGCAATTCTTCCGCCTAGGCTCCAGCTGCTCTATGTAGCGGTGCCTCAAGACGTGGCTTTATTCCCTGCAGAATTAATCCATTGGCCCGCTCAACCTGACCATTGGATTGTGGATGTGCCACAGATACAAGATCAAGTCGGATGCCTTTCTCCCAACAATAAGCCTCCACTTCTCCGAGTGACCGGTTGCTACCGTTGTCGGTGATAATGCTATGTGGGAGACCAAATCTCACCACTAGATCCCGGACAAACCTGAGGGCAGTTGCCCCATCAAGCTTTCTAATGGGTTTAGCTTCTATCCATTTAGTGAATTTATCAACTGCTACTAGCAGATACGTAAACCCACATGGTGCCGTTTGCAACGGTCCCACCATGTCTAGCCCCAGACTGCAAACGGCCAAGTTATTGGTATTTTTCGCAATTCTTCAGCAGGAACATGTGGTTGTCAGGCATAATACTGGCATCCCATGCATGTCTCAACCAGCTTGTCAGCGTCCGCCTTTGCGGTCAGCCAGTAGAATCCTTGCCGGAAAGCTTTCGCGACCAACGATCGAGGAGCGGCATGATGCCCGCAATCTCCGAGATGGATTTCGCGTAGGATTTCAATACCATCTAGCTGGGAAACACACTTTAGGTATACACCAGTAGTGCTCCTTTTGTAGAGCTGTCCATTGATTATGGTAAAGCCCTTCGCTCGACGTACTATTTGCCGTCTTTCGACTTCGTCGTCGGGTAAAGTTCCGTGTTCGAGATATCCCATGAATGGTTTTGTCCAAGCCGGAGGGGTCTTTGCCACCATGTGGATGAAAGAATCAACTCTATCCGGGTTGTCGATGTCGGCTCCCTTCACGGATGGTGTGCGTAGATGCTCTACGAAAACTCCTGGCGGAATTTGTTTGTGCCCTGATCCAAGCTTAGACAGCAGATCAGCCGCCTCGTTTTGCTCCCTAGGCACATACTTGACTTCGTAGCCCAAGAAGCTCTTGGCTATCTCGTCCACTTCATCTCGATATGCCGCCATCATAGGGTTCTGCGCATTCCAGGTGCCAACCACCTGCTGGGCAACCAAGTCGGAATCTCCACAGCAAACTATGCGCTTGATGCCAATATCCTTGGTGAATGAGCGCTTCATATTCTGCCATGTTGTTCGTAGCATCGAAGTGGATTTGTAGAACGTAGTGTAGCTTGTCGCCAGTTGGTGACTGTAGCAATACACCAGTCCCCGAGCCATTGAGCAGCTTTGATCCGTCAAAGTGCATCACCCAGTACTCTCATTCCGGCAACGGAGTAACATCTGGCATCTCCGTCCAATCTGCAATAAATCCGCCAAGGCTTGTGACTTGATAGCATCCCGTCGCTTGTAGGTGATCTCGAAGGCGGCAAGTTCGATGCCCCACTTCGTGACCCTTCCTGTAGCGTCACTATTGTTGATGATGTCGGACAGTGGAGTCTTGCTCACCACTGTGATTGGGTGCTCCTGAAAGTAATGCCTCAGCTTCCGAGAAGCAAGGAATACTCCATAAGCTATCTTCTGGTAGTGCAGGTAACGCTGCTTGGACTCCATCAAGACCTCGCTTATGTAGTAAACTGGTCGTTGAACTCCGTGCTCATAGCCCGGTTCCTTCCGCTCTACCACGACGACGATGTTGATTACCCGGTTGGTTACCGCCATGTAAAGTAACATGGGCTCTCCAGGCTCGGGTGCTGCAAGGATGGGCGCTGAGGAAAGAATCTCCTTGAGCTGCTTCAATGTTGCATCTGCTTCATCTGTCAACGTAAATTTGTCCGCCTTCTTCAGCAACTTGTATAGCGATAGAGCCTTCTCTCCAAGTCGGCTGATGAACCGACTAACTGCTACAACACAGCCTATTAATCGTTGAATGACCTTTAGGCATGTCGGACGATTTATGTTTAAAATGGCCTTGATTTTCTCCGGGTTGACCTCGATTCCATGCTGGGAAACGATTAAAACCAAAAATTTGCCGGCTGGGACCCCGAAGACGCACTTCTTAGGGTTAAGCATCATGTTGTATTTCCGGAGATTATCAAAGGTTTCTTTTAAGTGGGAGATTAAGTCATTTGACTTTTTAGACATCACCACTATATCATCCACATAGGCGTGAACATTCCGACCAATTTGATCGTGTAGGCAAAGTTACATTGTCGGCTGGTATGTAGTACCTGCGTTTTTCAGCCCAAAGGGCATCGCGACATAGCAAAATGTGCCGTATGGAGTAGTGAATGAAGTGGCCAATTGGTCCGACTTCCTCATCTTGATCTGGTGGTATCCTGAGTATGCATCGAGAAAACACAAAAGTTCCGAGCCATCCGTCGAGTCAATGACTTGGTCAATGCGAGGCAAAGCAAACGGATCTTTGGGACACGCTTTGTTCAAGCCGGTGTAATCAACGCACATTCTTAATTCATTGGTTCCCTTTTTGGGGACAAGTACAGGATTGGACACCAACTGGGTGTGAAGGACTTCCCGGATAAAACTAGCCTTAAGTAACCTAGCTATCTCTTTGCCAATGGCGCGTCTCTTCTCATCTCCAAAGCGTCATAGAGGTTGCTTCACTGGTTTGCATTTTGGATCAATGTTTAAGCTGTGCTCGGCAAGTTCCCTAGGTACACCTTTCATGTCGGCAGGTTGCCAGGCAAAGATGTCCCTATTCTCATGGAGGAACTCAACGAGCGCGCTTTCCTATTTGGGATCCAGGTTCGTTCCAATGGCGGTGGTCTTGGAGGCATCACTTACCACAAGTTCCACCGGCTTGGTCTCGATGGCGGCCTTGAATGCAGGAGTGGAGTCAGAGATCTGCTTCTTCGGCAGGGCATCTCTGAGTCATCGACCTTGCTCTAGATCTCTTTGAATTCTTCATTGTAGAGGACAGCTTCCGCGAACGCTGCTTCATTAATCTCACAGTCCCTTGCCTTGGTGAAGCTTCCGGATACGGTGATGACACTGTTCGGTCCGAGCATCTTGAGTTTGTTGTAGACGAAGCATGGCTTGGCCATGAACGTGTTGAATATGTCGTGACCAAATATGACGTGGTACACACTCTTGAAGGGGACCACCTCAAAGGTCATGCGCTCTTGGCGATAATTATTAACATCGCCAAAGGCGACCTGAAGTGTGATGCACCCAAGGGACCGAGCCTCCCGACCAGGAACTACGTTGTGGAAGATGGTGTTGGTCCGCCTTAGGTTTTCCTCCGTCAAGTTCATCTTTTGCAGTGTATCCAGGTACATGATGTTGATGCTGCTTCCACTATCCACCATACACTTGGTGAACTCATTACCGTCAATCAAAGGGTTGATAACCATGGCGTATTGGTTCTCCGTAGGAATAAGGTCTGGATGGTCCGTACTGTCCCAAGTAATTGGAACTTACAACCAGCGCAGGTACTAGGGAACTGGGGGTAGAGTAGCCATTAGGATCCTCATAGAGGTCTTATGTTGTCGGGCGGAGGGGGTGCCAAGGAAAGTGTGGTAAACTGGCACCTTCTTCACGAAGGGGTTCTTCCCTTTGTTGTCGCTCTTGGCGGCGTGCTTGGGGTCAACATCCTTGTCCATGTCAATTGAATCCTTGGACTCCTCCTCCTTCTTCTTCCCCTTGCCCTTGCCTCGCGGTCCGTTCTTCCGACTTCGCTTGTAGCCGGACTCCAGGTCCTCCTTGAGGTCGTTGACGAACTTGCAGTGTCGATTGGTGTGAGTTGCTTTACCGTTGACATCGAGGTGTACAAGGCACGGCATATTGCGGTACTCCTCGTAAGTTTGGAGAACGCGGTGCGCTGCCGAGGTAGTTTCACTTCCTCATTGCTGTCCACGACCATCTCCCCTTCCTCGGCCACGTTGTCCGCCATCACCTCGTCCTGCAAAGGTCATGGCGACCATGTCGGGAGTTTGCTTTTCTTCTGGAGCGGTTTTCCGCTTTGTACTGCTGTTCCTCCAAGCTTGAGTTGGAACGGCCGTTGCCGGCAAGGAGCCACGAGCATCGTCATCGGCAGCTGCAAACTCACTAGCCAACTGAATCATCTGGTTCAAGTCAAGCTGGTGATTGTCCTGCAAGCGCTTCATCTTATGTCGGAGCAATGTGCCCCTTTCCAACCCATCGATGAAGGCGGCCATGGTGGTCTGAGCGTGCACTCCTGCGCAGGAATTTTTCATATCTAGCCAGCGGGAGAGGTAGGCACGAGATGTCTCGTCTTTCTCTTGCACGCACCGCTGTAGATCGCCGATAGTGCAGGGACGTTTGTACGTACCCTCGAAGTTCTTGGTGAACGCTTCTTGCATGTCCAACCAATTGCAGATGTATTTCTCCGGTAAGTCATCAATCCATTGATGGGCCGTGCCCGCCAACATTAACGGGAGGTACTTGACGGTGACGTTGGGGTTGCCTCCGGCAATCTCCACCGCGTTGCCGTAGTCCTGCAACCATGTGGCTGGCTTGGCAGTGCCGTCGTAGGGCTTGATGGTCTTGTCAATCTGGAAACCTTTGGGGTAAGTTGTGGACCGTATTGCAGGTCCAAAGCAATGTGGTCCCAGGTATGGTCCTTCCCGGGCTCATGGATCTTATTGATCCGTGAACGTGCGTCGTATGGCTCTGGGTTTTTCTTCTTTTTGTCAACAGGGGATGGGCTGCGTGAACGACGCGGGCCTCCTCCGCCATGGTGACTGCTAGGTGGCGACGGAGGCGGAGGTGGTGGTGGGTTAGCCTTCTTGCTATTACCCTCATGCGATGCCTCACACCTATCGTGGTTTGTTGTCAGACGCGGAGGGTCATGGCGCGACCTGCTCTTATGTCCTTGGTTGCGCTCTCCATCATGACGGGTCTGCTCCGTGTTGTCGCGGATGATGATGCCGCCCTGCCTTGGCGGGGGCATATCCGTATGATGGTGAGCCTTGGGGTCTTTGCGATGTCGGGGAGAACGGGGCGGTGGCGATGGGCGACAAGGTCGGGCCTTTTCTTCGTGGTCGGAGGACATGGGGATAACATCCTTCCTATTGCGCGCATCCCTCCGTCTTTGTTCTGATGAACCCGTCTGAGACCTGACATCAAGAGGAGATCTGTCCCTTGGCGGCTTGTGCTGGCTAGAACGGCAAAACGCTGGGTCGGACTCCAGCCTCTGAGAGGTGGCCTTTTCCTGCTGTTTCACCGCCCTGGCCACTAGTTCATAGACCTGTTCCACCGCCTCAGGCGATCGATCCTGCTCCAGGAGGGTCTTGGCGATGGCGAGGTTAAGGAGGGGAGTGGGCATCACCTGCCTGCCTTCACTGTCAATGTATGGCTTGGCCTGTGCCGGCTTTGAGGGAGCCCATCCTAGGTTTCGCCGCACACCAGGATCGTTGATGACGCGAGCCGGAGCTTTCTTGGCCTTCTGCTATTGCAGCAGAGTCTTGTATTCCGCCTCCATTGCTCTAGATTTCTCTATGGATTTCTGCGCGTTGACCAGATCTCGATCTAGTTTAGCGCCTTGCTACGTAATGGCTTGCGCTTCCTCTAGCAACTGCTGGCGCTTATCGTCAAGCTGGGTCACGTTCCGGGTATGAGCGACGGTCAGTGGCTCGACGAGGAGGTTGTCGTACATCACTCTATCAGCCGGAGTAACTTAGGCAGCAGCAGACGTAGATGCCGAAGGTGGCAAGTTTGCGGTGTTGTTGTTGCTCGGGCCGGTGCCGAGTTCCTGCGGCTGTTGCACTGGGTTAGGCGGAGCAGGCATGGCCTTTACACGATCATCGTCAGCAGCAATAAGTGGCCCCTTCCCCTTGTCCAGCGCCGTAGGCGGAGCTCGTCCGGGTTGATCTTCAAGCAATTCAGTTGAAAACTGAGTGCGATAAAAGAACTTTCACGAACACATTTGCTTCATATGATGTATATATTCTCATCACAGTAGTATATGCTTAAACCATTCATAATAAGAAGTATGCAACTAAGTCTACTCAATAGTCATTGCAAGCTATGAAGAGAAACCAACTCAATAATAATAAGTAGCATGAAACATAAACATAAGCAGCATTGCAATGCTCATAGTAAGGTATGATAGAGTGGTATCTCACTTGCCTTTGTTTGTAGAGAACCATATAAATGCCAAGGCACCTCTGAAGTTAAAGTGAAGACTAGAAGTAAAGATATCAGAGATACAAGCATCAAAGTCATGACATAATTAACCAAGTTTTGGAACAAACACAAGAATGACAACTATGCTCTCAAGAAGGTGCTCATAGAATAAGTGGTGACTCGACAAGGGAGTGAAAATGGTTTAAAAAGTTTGAAAGGCTTCCAAATGCTGAAAGGAAGGTACTCATTAGCTTTGAGCTCTCATTGCCCCTATCATAGGCATCTTCATGTGGTTAAGGTGAAAGTGAGGTCCAATCTGAACCATATGCTTGGCAGACCATAAACTGGAAATCCCAAGTCCCTTGAGTACGAGGGCCGCACCACATGCTACTCAACTTTGGTTACATGTAAGTTCTTGTCATTGTAAATACATGCATATCATAGAGAACCGCCAATGGGGTACCCCTTGCACATGATACATGAGCGATCCCGTGATCAAAATGACAAGGCAAGCAGACAATGAGCATCTCAACTATCTTTTTATTTACTATATGCATAGCTTTTTTATTGAGGATGTTTCATAAATGCTCATTATGGTGATGCTGCAAGTTTCCATCATGATTAGGCATGGCTTAGGCTAGCGGCCCAGGCGTTTCTCTAACACAATGTATAGACTCCATGAACTCGCAAGCTGCCCTTTTATTTCACATCGTCGACATCCGTAAACAAAAAAGCAAAGTATCAACTAGATAGGATATCCAAAAAGTGTTGAAAGCGTTCCCCGTGACAGCACGGTTCTGCTAACTCCCAGCATATAATTTGCAAGCATATAACTTTCATGGACAAGTCACAATGGTTCAGGATTATTAAGTGCAAGGAATAAAGTGTGCCATCAAGTTCGTGAGAGCTTTACTAACTAACTTTCTCAAAACATATGAAAATTTTATTTGTAAGAAAACAAGGCATATTGAATATGCACTAAAATAGCAAATGATGCTAATAGGTAGGTATGGTGGACACAGCTGGCAATATTGGTTTTGGGGAGTTGTAAACACAGGTAGAGCTCATACTCAGTGCAAGTGAAGGCTAGCAGTAGAGAGGGAACGACAAACGAGAGAGCAATAACTGTCATAATCATGCTTGCAACAAAACAAGACTAATTATGGCATGAAAGTGATACAAGAACTCTGAGGCAAAATAAATCATCGAGGCTTACTGACTATTGATCAGTCATATGCATGCATGAGCATGTGCCAAGTCGATTCACATGAAACTTTTAGAGGAGGATACCACAATATCATACCAAAATATGAATAAAACAATGCAAGAGAACATTCATATGACATGCTACAAACTATTAGCAAGCTGGAGCTAATCATAGACAAGCAAGAACTACTAAGCATCCATAATGACATACACCTTACACAAACAGGCTAAGCATGCTCAAAATGATGAGTATATGTACAAAAATGAAACAAATAGAGTTCGTTACCAGCATCTTACCACACCTCAAGTTTTCTTAATCTTCATTATTTCCCTTCACTTGTGTGACTTGAATAATAACATGAAACCAAAATCCACTGAGGATGGCTGAATCCTGCAAAGAACTCACAAAACCAAAGAAGAACAACAAATATTTTTGGTGTTTTCGATTTTTTATAAACAAGCAAACAGAGAAAAACCAAACAAAGAAAAAGCAAACCAAACAAAGCAAAAACAAAAACTAAGACGCTCCAAGAACAACACAACTGTGCATGAAACAATAAAAACAAAGTGTCTAGAAAGACCTAAGATTTTTATTGATGAAGAAGGGGATACCTTGGGCACCCCCAAGCTTTGACGCTTGTACCTCTTGAATATTTCTTGGGGTGACATGGGGTGGCTCCCCCCAAGCTTGAGCTTTTGTCCATTCTTCATCTCATTACATCATCCTCTCTCTACACCTGAATTTTTTTTCCTTCATACAAAACTTCACACAATCTTCATTAGCAACATTAGTGTATTCAAAAGATAATAGACCCTTAGGCTTAGTTTAGAACAGCAAAACTTTTCAGGAAAAACACAAGCTACTGTAGCAATTCCTTCAAAAATCTCAATTTACCAAAAAGAACCCAAAAAGGAATCAATAAGAAGCAAATGCAAATAATGGCGGAAATCTGTCAAAACAGACCAGCAGGTAGAAACCGATTTTTCTGAACATCTTCTGTTGCTCAAATCAAAAAGTGTTGAACTAACAAAAGTTAGCTAGGGATTTACTCATAAATTTTGAGCTCAATCCGAGTTACAGAGACTCCTCACGAATTTTTGTGGCGGAGGACAAAAATCTGTTTCGGGATAGCAACTCCCCAAATCTTACTCCCTTCTCATAAGAGGTCATTCTTGGCACAAAAAGCAAACAAAAAGGATAAGGAGAGGTCATTACTGAAGTAATAACTTCTAAGACTCAAGGAAACTCTTGGGTTATCTCCCAATAAGTACTTTTCTTTAACGCCTTTAAGTTAGGCACGACGAAGAGCAGGGATTGGAAAGGATAAAAATAAAAGTTAGCAAGTATAACCACTATGAAAACATTGTTTTGTTCATTAAAATCCCTTTGTTAACAAGTTTGATCAAGTCTTGTTACCAATGTTGGAATTATGCCCTAGAGGCAATAATAAAGATGTTATTATTATAATTCTTGTTCATGATAAAGTTTATATTCCATGCTAGAATTGTATTAAGCGGAAACATTAATACTTGTGTGGTTTGTGAACAACACCGTGTCCCTAGTACGCCTCTATGGACTAGATCATTGATCAATGATGGTTAAGGTTTCCTAACCATAGACATGAGTTGTCAATTGATAATGAGATCATATCATTGGGAGAATGATATGGTGGACAGACCCAAACTAAGCGAAGCAATTAGATCGTGTCATTGTGTTCATCTTTGCGAAGCTTTTCCTATGTCAAATATTGTATTCCTTAGACCATGAGATAATGCAACTCCCTGGTATCGGAAGAAAGCTTTGAGGTCATCAAACGTCATCCTATGAGAGGGTGATCATAAAGGTGTCTCTCAGGTGATCGGAAAGTATCTGTTGGGTTGTATGTATCGAGATGGAATTTGTCCCTCCCAAGTCGGAGAGATATACTTCGGGCCCACTCGGTAATCGATATCAACACCGCTTGCAAGCATGTGGTTAAGGAGTTAATCACAAAGTGATATCGGATTACGGAACGAGTAAAGTACTTGCTGTGAACGGGATTGAACTAGGTATGACGATACCGACGATCGAATCTCGGGCAAGTAAAATATCGCGAGACGAAGGGAATATATATATGGGATTGATTGAATCCTGGCATCGTGGTTCATCCGATATGATCATCGATGAATGTGTGGAAGTCAATATGGGTGCCCAGACCCCGCTGTTGATTATTGATAGAAGATCATGTCTGCATATTCTCGAACCCGCAGGGTCACACACTTAACGTGTCTCGACGCTAGGATAGATTGGATACTTGGTTTATGAATTTTTGTTCGGAGTCTCGGATGGTATCCGGGACATCACGAGAGGTTCCGGAGTGGTCCGGAGAATAAGATTCATATAAGGCAGTGCAGTTTTTGGAGTTCGGAATTGTTCCGGATTAATCGGTATTGTACCGGAAGCTTCTAGAACCTTCCGGAAGGGGGCCAACGTGGTCCCACCTTCCGGGAGGGGGCATGGGCCTATGAGGGAGTGTCCTGGCCGCATTGGGCCAGGGGCACAAGGCCCCATAGGGCCCAGCCGATCCTAGATAAGTTTAAACTCGTTTAAACTAGAGATAGGGTTTCTAGAAGAGGGGAGAGTCCATGCCCCCCACTCCTTATCCCCTTGGCCGCCGGTTTTGGGCTTGGAGGAGGGGCAAGGGCTGGCCGCCCCCCCTCTATATATAGAGGGCTGGTGCGCCCCCTCCCCAGACACACACCTTCCTCCAAACCCTAGTTGCCCTGCTGCCCTCCTCTCTCCCTCCCGACTGTTTGTAGGCGAAGCCCTGCTGCAGAAATTCTCCACCATATACACCACGCCGTCGTGTTGTATATCCAATCTATATCTCCACCCTACTTGATGGTCCGAGGAAGGAGGAGACGTCGAGGTGCTGCACGTGTGCATCTCACGGAGGCACCGCCACTTGTGGTGCTAGATCGGATCGGATCGCGAGGAGGAGAAGCGAGTACGACTACATCACCCACGTTCCGACGAACGTTCCGCTGTGCGAATCTTCAAGGGTATGAAGATCTAATCCAATCTCTCTCGTTGTTTGCATCTCCTAGATTAGATCTTGGCTTTCCCTCCGTTCGCTTCCGTAGAAAATTTTGATTTACTATGCTGCGAATCCCTTCAGTGGTATCAGAGCTAGATCTATGCGTAGATGTGTTTCACGAGTAGAACACAACATGGTTGTTGTGGGCGTTGATGTTTTCTGTTGCAAGCCTCTTGTTTGTGTTCTTCTTATGGCGCGGGATAGTGAGATTGAAGCGGTCCAGGCCAACCTTACGCGACGTCGTTCGCGAGACCGGCTCCGCACTTGACGTGTGGCTTGTACCATACATGCGGCTGGTGGATGTCAGTTTCTCTCACTATAGTTGTCATGGGATTAACACCGGAGTTTGGCAACCATAATATCACCGTTGTGGCTTTCCGTAGGTAAGAATCGTTCTTAGCATCTACTCCCATAAGCCACGTAAAACATGCAACAACAAAGTAGAGGCGTCTAACTTGTTTTTGCAGGGAGTGTTTTCTGTGATATGGTATGGCCCAAGATGTGATGTGTATATTGTATGCGATGATCATGTTTTGTAATGTTTCACGACTTGCATGTCGATGAGTACACAACCGGCAGGAGCCATATGGTTGTCTTTATAATTGTGTATGACCTGCGAGTCAACTTCTTATACGCCATGTAATAGCTTTACTTTATCGCTAAGTAGTTAGCAATAGTTGTAGTTGCTATTCGTGGTGGAGGCAATCATGGTGAAGTGATGGAGATCATGCCGGAACGCACAAGATGGAGATCATTGCGCGAAGATTGGCTATACCATGTCACATAAAGTTATATGCATGTGATGTTTATCCTTTTATGTATCTTATTATGCTTAGATCGCGACGGTAGCATTATAAGATGATTCCTCACTTAAAGATCAAGATAAAAAACTATGTTCTCCCCAAGTATGCACCGTTGCGAAAGTTCGTCGTGTCCAAGCATCACGTGATGATCGGGTGCTATAGACTCTACGCTCACATACAACGGGTGCAAGCCAGTTTTGCACACGCGGAAATACTTGGGTCTAACTTGACGAGCCTAGCATGTACAGACATGGCCTCGGAACACACGAACCGAAAGGTTAAGCATGAGTCATATGAATGATATGATCGACACTTTGTTGTCCACCATTGAAACCACATCTCTTCTCGTGAAGATCGGATTAGGTGTGGTGAATTTGGATCGTGTTCACTAAACAACTTGAGGGATGTTGAATTTAGTGGGAGTTCATCTAGTAATTTGATTAAAAGTTGAACTAGTTATCATGAACATAGTCTAATTTGTACTTGCAAATATTGTAGATCACATGGCTAAGTCCAACTTCAACTTCAACGTTTTTGCTGAGAAAGAAAAGCTTAAGAACAATGGATCTAACTTCACCAACTGGTTCCGCAATCTAAGAATCATTCTGTCTGGCGGACAAAAGGACTATGTCCTTGGGAAAGCGTTAGGTGACCCCCCTGCTGCAACTGCGCCGGCTGATGAGAAAGCTGTCTATCAGTCGCGCAAAGATGATTATGGTGTGATTAAGAGCACCATGTTGTTTGCTATGGAACCGGAACTTCAAAATCGTTTTGAAAACTATCCCGGGCCCTTTGAGATTCTCGAGGAGCTGAAAACCATGTTTCAGACTCAGGCCCGTTCTGAGAGATATGAGATCTCTGAGAAGTTCTTTAACTGCAAGATGGAGGAAGGGAGTTCCGTTAGTGAGCACGCCATTAAGATGTCGGGCTACACTCAACGCCTTGAGCAACTGGACTGCAAGATTCCAGAGGAGCTCAAGATTGACAGGGTTCTGCAATCACTCCCTCCCAGCTACAAAAGTTTTGTAGTGACTCATAATCAGATTGGTTCCACTGATACGATCACCGAGCTCTTCGCAAAGCTGAAGGCTGCGGAGGTGGACATCAATAAGGATAATCATGTGTTGATGGTCAACAAGCCCTCCTTTAAGAAAGGTAAGGGTGCAAAGAAGCCCTTCAAGAAAAGCGGCGGCAAGCGCGTTGCCCCTGCTGAGAAGAAGCTCAAGTCTGGTCCTAAGCCGGACACTGAGTGCTTCTATTGCAAGGACAAGGGTCACTGGAAGCGCAACTGTCCGAAGTACTTAGCGGACAAGAAGGCTGGCACCATCAAAGGTATATTTGATATACATGTTATTGATGTTTTCCTTACTAGCCCTCGTTGTAGTGCCTGGGTATTTGATACTGGTTCAGTTGCTAATATTTGTAACTCGAAACAGGAGCTACGGAATAGACGGCGGCTTGCGAGGGATGAGGTGACGATGCGCGTTGGCAACGGATCAAGAGTTGATGTGATGGCCGTCGGCACGCTCTCCTTAGTTTTACCTTCGGGATTAGTTTTAAACCTTAATAAATGTTATTATGTGCCTGCGTTGAGCATGAACATTATTTCTGGATCGTGTTTATTGCAAGACGGTTATTCATTTAAATCGGAGAATAATGGTTGTTCTATTTATATGAGTAACATCTTTTATGGTCATGCACCTCTTGTGAATGGTTTATTTCTTCTAAATCTTGAAAGGGATGAAACACACATCCATAACATTGAGGCTAAGAGATGCAAAGTAGATAGTGATAATACTACTTATTTGTGGCACTGTCGTCTAGGTCATATTGGTGTAAAGCGCATGAAGAAACTCCATTCTGATGGACTTTTGGAGTCTCTTGATTTTGAATCATTTGACACATGCGAACCATGCCTCATGGGCAAGATGATCAAAACCCTGTTCTCCGGTATGATGGAGCGAGCAACGGACTTGTTGGAAATCATACATACCGATGTATGCGGACCGATGAGTGTTTCGACGCGCGGTGGATATCGCTACTTTCTCACTTTTACCGATGACTTAAGTAGATATGGGTATATCTATTTAATGAAACATAAATCTGAAACATTTGAAAAGTTCAAAGAATTTCAGAATGAAGTGGAGAACCATCGTAACAGAAAGATTAAGTTTCTACGATCCGATCGTGGGGGCGAATATTTGAGTTATGATTTTCTCACGCATCTCAAAACAAGTGGAATCGTTTCACAACTCACGCCACCCGGAACACCATAGCGCAATGGTGTGTCTGAACGCCGGAATCGAACCCTATTAGATATGGTCCGATCGATGATGTCTCTTACTGATTTGCCGTTATCATTTTGGGGTTATGCATTAGAAACCGCTGCATTCACTTTAAATAGGGCTCCATCTAAATCCGTTGAGACGACACCGTATGAACTGTGGTTTGGTGCTAAACCTAAGTTGTCGTTTCTTAAAGTTTGGGGATGCGAAGCTTACGTCAAGAAGTTGATGCCGGACAAGCTCGAACCCAAAGCGTAGAAATGCGTCTTCATAGGATACCCTAAGGAAACTATTGGGTATACCTTCTATCACAGAACCGAAGGCAAAGTGTTTGTCGCAAAGAACGGTTCCTTTCTTGAGAAGGAGTTTCTCTCGAAAGAAGTGAGTGGGAGGAAAGTAGAGCTGGACGAGGTTATTGAACCTTCTCTTGAATTGGAGAGTAGCGCAGCACCTGAAATTGTTCCAGTGCCGCCTGCACCAACAATAGAGGAAGCTAATGACAAGGATCATGAAGCTTCGGACGATGCTACTACTGAACGTCGCAGGTCGACAAGGTCGCGTGCCCCTCCTGAGTGGTACGACAACCCTGTCTTGACTGACTTGTTAGTAGAAGACAGCGAACCTACGAACTATGAGGAAGCGATGATGAGCCCAGACTCCGAGAAATGGCTAGAAGCCATGAAATCTGAATTGGGATCCATGAGCGAAAACCAAGTATGGACTTTGGTGGACCCTCCTAGCGACCGAAAGGCCGTTGAGTGCAAATGGATCTTCAAGAAGAAAACGGACGCGGATGGTAATGTTACCGTCTATAAAGCACGGCTTGTTGCGAAAGGTTTTCGACAAGTTCAAGGTGTTGACTACGATGAGACTTTCTCTCCCGTAGCGATGTTTAAGTCCATTCGGATTTTATTAGCAATTGCTGCGTTTCATGATTATGAAATATGGCAAATGGATGTCAAGACTGCTTTCCTCAATGGCAACATTGATGAAGAGTTGTATATGATGCAACCCGAAGGTTTTGTCGATCCTAAGGATGCTGATAAAGTATGCAAACTTCAGCGTTCCATTTATGGACTGAAGCAAGCATCTCGGAGTTGGAACCTTCATTTTGATCAAGTGATCAAGAGCTTTGGATTTGTTCCAAATTGCTATGAAGCTTGCATCTACAAGAAAGTGAGTGGGAGCTCGGTGACGTTTCTGGTACTATATGTGGATGACATATTGATTATTGGAAATGACATCAACATGCTTAACGAAGTGAAGAGTTATTTGAACAAGTGTTTTTCAATGAAAGACCTAGGTGAAGCTGCTTATATATTGGGCATCAAAATCTATAGAGATAGACAAAGACGCCTGATAGCTTTAAGCCAGAGTACATACCTAGACAAAGTTCTGAAAAGGTTCAGAATGGATAAGGCATTGAAAGGTTCAGTGCCTATGTTGTCAGGTAAGATATTGAGCAAGGCTCAGTGTCCAGCTACGGTAAATGATAGGGAAGCTATGAGCAAAGTGCCTTATGCCTCGGCCATAGGTTCCATCATGTATGCCATGCTGTGTACTAGACCGGATGTGTCCAATGCTCTTAGTTTGACGAGCAGATATCAAAGTGATCCAGGAGTGGAACACTGGACAGCCGTGAAGAACATCCTAAGGTACCTAAATAGGACTAAAGAAATGTTCTTAGTCTATGGGGGTGATGAACAGCTCGTCGTAAAAGGTTACGTCGATGCTAGTTTCGACACCGACAAGGATGATTCTAAATCTCAGACAGGATACGTGTATATTTTGAATGGAGGAGCTGTGAGCTGGAGAAGCTGCAAGCAAAGCGTGATCGCGGGATCTACAGTAGAAGCGGAATACATGGTTGCTGCAGAAGCGTCAAGTGAAGGAGTTTGGATCAGAAACTTCATCACTGAGCTTGGCATGGTTCCAAGTGTATTGGACCCACTGGAGATATTATGTGACAACACTGGCGCCATAGCACTCGCTAAGGAACCAAGATATCATCCAAAGACCAAGCATATCAACCGCAAGTTTCATATAATCCAAGATTATATAGCATATGGAGATCTGAAGATCAGCAAAGTACATACAGATCTGAATGTCGCAGATCCATTGACTAAACCTCTTCCACGTGTAAAACATGATCAGCACCTCCGTGCCATGGGTGTAAGATTGTTGCCAAATGTAAACTAGATTATTGACTCTAGTGCAAGTGGGAGACTGTTGGAATTATGCCCTAGAGGCAATAATAAAGATGTTATTATTATAATTCTTGTTCATGATAAAGTTTATATCCCATGCTAGAATTGTATTAAGCGGAAACATTAATACTTGTGTGGTTTGTGAACAACACCGTGTCCCTAGTACGCCTCTATGGACTAGCTCATTGATCAATGATGGTTAAGGTTTCCTAACCATAGACATGAGTTGTCAATTGATAATGAGAACATATCATTGGGAGAATGATATGGTGGACAGACCCAAACTAAGCGAAGCAATTAGATCGTGTCATTGTGTTCATCTTTGCGAAGCTTTTCCTATGTCAAATATTGTATTCCTTAGACCATGGGATAATGCAACTCCCTGGTATCGGAAGAAAGCTTTGAGGTCATCAAACGTCATCCTATGAGAGGGTGATCATAAAGGTGTCTCTCAGGTGATCGGAAAGTATCTGTTGGGTTGTATGTATCGAGATGGAATTTGTCCCTCCCAAGTCGGAGAGATATACTTCGGGCCCACTCGGTAATCGATATCAACACCGCTTGCAAGCATGTGGTTAAGGAGTTAATCACAAAGTGATATCGGATTACGGAACGAGTAAAGTACTTGCTGTGAACGAGATTGAACTAGGTATGACGATACCGACGATCGAATCTCGGGCAAGTAAAATATCGCGAGACGAAGGGAATATATATATGGGATTGATTGAATCCTGGCATCGTGGTTCATCCGATATGATCATCGATGAATGTGTGGGAGTCAATATGGGTGCCCAGACCCCGCTGTTGATTATTGATAGAAGATCATGTCTGCATATTCTCGAACCCGCAGGGTCACACACTTAACGTGTCTCGACGCTAGGATAGATTGGATACTTGGTTTATGAATTTTTGTTCGGAGTCTCGGATGGGATCCGGGACATCACGAGAGGTTCCGGAGTGGTCCGGAGAATAAGATTCATATAAGGCAGTGCAGTTTTTGGAGTTCGGAATTGTTCCGGATTAATCGGTATTGTACCGGAAGCTTCTAGAACCTTCCGGAAGGGGGCCAACGTGGTCCCATCTTCCGGGAGGGGGCATGGGCCTATGAGGGAGTGTCCTGGCCGCATTGGGCCAGGGGCACAAGGCCCCATAGGGCCCAGCCGATCCTAGATAAGTTTAAACTCGTTTAAACTAGAGATAGGGTTTCTAGAAGAGGGGAGAGTCCATGCCCCCCACTCCTTATCCCCTTGGCCGCCGGTTTTGGGCTTGGAGGAGGGGCAAGGGCTGGCCGCCCCCCCCTCTATATATAGAGGGCTGGTGCGCCCCCTCCCCAGCCACACACCTTCCTCCAAACCCTAGTTGCCCTGCTGCCCTCCTCTCTCCCTCCTGACTGTTTGTAGGCGAAGCCCTGCTGCAGAAATTCTCCACCATATACACCACGCCGTCGTGTTGTAGATCCAATCTATCTCTCCACCCTACTTGCTGGTCCGAGGAAGGAGGAGACGTCGAGGTGCTGCACGTGTGCATCTCACGGAGGCACCGCCACTTGTGGTGCTAGATCGGATCGGATCACGAGGAGGAGAAGCGAGTACGACTACATCACCCACGTTCCGACGAACGTTCCGCTCTGCGAATCTTCAAGGGTATGAAGATCTAATCCAATCTCTCTCGTTGTTTGCATCTCCTAGATTAGATCTTGGCTTTCCCTCTGTTCGCTTCCGTAGAAAATTTTGATTTACTATGCTGTGAATCCCTTCAACCAAAACAATCTTATGTGAAACAAAACTTTGCATTTCACTAAATGATTATGTTACCTCAATCTTGATAGCAATAGTCCCAATCAGAATAGTTTCAAAATTTTCTTGTGGAATGGGACAATATATTTCTCCAACCTTGATGCTCTCAATATTTTCAATGGAATTCAGGCAATAGCTCTTAGCAACCTTCTTGGGTAAATAGACAGTATGCTCTTTGTCATTAATATTGAATGTTACTTTTCCTTGATTACAATTGATGACAGCACCTGCAGTATTAAGAAAAGTTCTCCCAAGAATAATAGACATATTATCATCTTTAGGCATTTCAATCACAACAAAATCAGTTAGAACCAAGCAATTATGAGCCACTTGAATAGGGACATCCTCACATATACCAATAGGAATAGTAGTTGACTTATCAGCCATTTGCAAAGATATATCAGTTGGTATCAACTTTTATAGTTGGAGTCTCTTGTAGAGAGAAAAGGCATAACACTAACTCCAGCTCCCAAATCACATAAAGCAGTTCTAACATAATTATTCTTAATAGAGCAAGGAATAGTTGGTATACCTGGATCACCAAGTTTCTTTGGAACCTTACCATTAAAGGAATAATTAGCAAGCAAAGTAGAAATCTCCTCATTAGGAATCTTCCTTTTATTAGAGACAATATCCTTCATATACTTTGAATAAGGAGGCAACTTAATAGCATCAGTCAAAGGAATTTGCAAAAATAAAGGTTTCATCCACTCACAAAACTTGTTGTAGTGTTCCTCCTCCTTTGACTTGTGTTTCTTACCTGGAAAAGGCATAGGTTTCTGCACCCAAGGTTCTATCTCTTTACCATGTTTATTAGCAATAAAATCTTCCTTAGTGTACCTAGTGTTCTTAGTGTGCTTCTCAGGTTCTTCCTCACCTTCCTCCCTATCAGGAGCATCATATTTATCATTACCACTCTCATTTTTAGCATCAGAGACAGCTATACTATTAGGATCTACAACAGGTTCAAGGGGTTCCTCAACTACCTTATGTTTCTTTTTCTTTCTCTTACGAGGACTACCACTACTTTCACCTTGTTGAGAATCCTGCTCAATTCTTTTAGGGTGTCCTTCAGGATATAAAGGATCTTTAGTAGCTATACCACTCCTAGTTCTAATTCCATAAGCATGTTTATCTCCTGAGGCATTAACTAGCATATCCTTTTGTACCTTAGCAAGTTGATCAAGTTGGGTTTTAACCATTTGAAAGTGTGTACAAAGCATTTTAATATCATTAGATGTTCTTTCCGCAATATCTTTCAACTCATTAATAGCTCTAGAGTTTTCCAATAAATGATTCTAAACTTGTTTATTAAAATTACCTTGTTTAACAATAAAAATGTCAAGTTCCTCTAAACATTGATCAGGAGGCTTACCATAAGGAATATCTCCTTCATCACAGTGTACCTCAATAGTAGATGAGTGGGGAATTGGCTTACATAATTCTTCAATAGGAGGTAGATTCTTCACATCTTCAGCCCTAATACCCTTCTCCTTTAAACACTTCTTAGCTTCCTCCATCACTTCATCATTTAATGCAATAACTCCCCTCTTCGTCGGTGTTGGTGTTGGAACTGGTTCAGGCACATCTGGATCAGGAGTAATAGGACCAGGTGTATTTAGCTCAGTTGAAGTCCAATCATCATAATTCTTGCATATCTTAGCCATTAATTCTTCAGCATCTGTAGGAGTTTTTTTTCCTGAAAACACAATCAGCAAAGCTATCTAGGTATGTCCTAGAATCATCAGTTAGTCCATTATAATAAATATCAAGAAGCTCATTCTTAGGTAATGGACATCCAGGATGTGCATGAATCAAGGCACAGAACCTTGTCCATGACTCAGGCAACTTCTCTTCTTCTCCCTGTTTAAAATCAAAAAGTCTTTGCAAAGCAGCATGTCTAGCACTAGGAGTAAAATATTTCTAGAAGAAAGAAGCAATCAAGCAATCAGGGCTATCTATGGAACCAGGAGGTAATCTATTAAACCAAGCCCTAGCTTCTCCTTTTAGTGAAAAGGGAAGATTTTAGTAACAAAGTACTTGTGCATCTTAAAATCATCAGAGAATAAAGCACTCATAGTAGAAAGCTCATTTATATGAGCCACGGCACTCTCATTTTCAGTCCCACAAAAAGGTTCTTTCTCAACAATATCTAAATAAGATAAATTAAGAGAGAAATCATACTCTTCATCTTTAATATATATGGGAGAGGTGGCAAACTTAGGATCAGAGGACAGTTTAGGCATAATAGTACGTCTAGCAAGGAGACTCTTAATAGCACTAATACCATGTGTGTTTCGGCATTCTTCAACAAATTCATCAGTGAACTCAATGTAACCATCATAAATATCATAACTCTCACTAGACTCAGGTGAGATAACAGGTGTAACAGTGTCTTCGCTAGGAGTTTCGGTATTTCCTAGACTAGCCATAGTAGCGTCTAGGAAAGGACCTAATGAACCACTTGCATCAAGCACAGTAGAAGTAACATCATGAGCATCAAAAGCAGTTTCATATTCAGCAATAGTAGCAGTGTGTGTAGCATGAGTATGTGGTGGTGAGACAAGCTTACTTATAATAGACGGCGAATCAAGAGCAACAGAGGTGTTTAGGACTGTACCTCTTCTTGTAGTGGATGGTAAAATAGGGAACTTTCCATCATGAGACTTCCCCATGATGAAAGGAGTAGCAGTGAACAATAATAGATCCAAGTGAACTTACAAATAAAGCTATGCTCCCCGGCAACGGCGCCAGAAAATAGTCTTGATGACCCACAAGTGTAAGGGATCGCAACAGTCTTCGTGGGTAGTATTACCCAATTTATTGATTCGACACAAGGGGAGTCAAAGAATACTTGCAAGCCTTAACAACTGAATTGTCAATTCAGCTGCACCTGGAAATAGTTCTTGCTCACAAAATTTTATCAGTAGCAACAGTTTGTAGTAGCAATAGCAAAGCAACAACAACAGTGAAACAGGAGCAATAGTAACAGTAACGGTAACTGTGGGATTCGAGTGCGGTAGGCATATGAATGGATGGACGAGTGTTGCATGTACGAGTCTAAACATGTAATTTCAAGATCAGGGCATTGCAGATAAATAATAACAAGCATCCAAGTACTAAACAATCCTAGGAATTTGCTCCAAATATAGTCATACGTGCTCGCAATGAGAACTTGCACAACATCTTCTGTCCAGCCAGCCCATGGCAGAGGGGCCTCTAGGTAACTACTGGCAATTAAGGTTCTCCTTTTAATAGAGCACCGGAGCAAAGAATTAACACTCCGTGAACACATGTGATCCTCACACCATAGTCATCCCCTCTGGTTGTCCCAATTATTGTCACTTCGGGGCCTTTGGATCCGTACAATGATATGTGTACACAACTTGCAGATAAGATCACAAACAATACTATCATAATGATTCAATAATAAGTTCAGATCTGAGATCATGGCACTCGGGCCCTAGTGACAAGAATTAAGCACAACAAGTTGCAACAAAGTAAAATAGCACTAATAGAGATACTAGGCATTATGCCCTAACAGATCTTATTTGATTACATGATAGAACTCATTCAATCCCTGCCATCCCCAAGCCTACAGCAGGGGATTACTCACTCATGGATGAGAGAAACATCGATGGTTTGTGGAGATGCGTTGGTGATGACGATGGTGATGATCCTCTATAAATTCTCCGTCCCGGCAGGGTGCCAGAACGGAGTTTCTGGATCCGAATCTTGGTTTCTGGTGGCGGCGGCGGAGCGGAACTCTTTCTGGAAAAACGACAAACCCCACTCGGTTTTTAGGTCGAGAGGCAACTTATAGGCGCGGAGGGAGGCCGAGGGGGTGCCTGGGGTGGCTGCACCCCCCTAGGCATGGCCAGAGGTGGGCCCGCGCCTGGCATTATTGTGGGCCCCCCAGGCCCCTTCTCTGTCTCGTCTTCTGGCTCCGTGGGTCTTCTGGTGAAATATAATTTTTGGCATATTTTCTGGGATTATAGTTGATTTTCTACACAAAAACTAGACACCAAGGTAATTCTGCTGAAAACAGCGTCAGTCCGTGTTAGTTGTATCCAAATCACACAAGTTTAGAGGAGAAACAATAGCAAAAGTGTTCGAGAAAGTAGATACGTTTTGGACGTATCAGTCACACCCCGTTCTGCATTGCCTAGAACACTCTAGTTTTCATTCTTATTGTTCTGTGAGTGTTCTCTTTTGCTAGCACTGCGTTTAGCTTTAGTTTTCTTATTCTTTTTGCTTAGAAATTTCTAGTTCTTCTTTGTAGTTAGGTGAGACAAGCTCTATGGTCTTTATTGATTATTATCTTTGTGAGTTGTTTCAAATAAGTTGATTGGTGATGGAAAATAGTAGAATGTTTCATGCTTATGGGGGTACAAAAAGAAGCTTGTTTTGATTGTGACTTAGACTTTATCATGTCATGTTAGATGTTGATTTGACCATATGCTTAGTGATTATTGCTGTAGCATGACTTGTTTTAAACAATTGATATTGGTTAATTTGCCATGAAAGAATCATGCGTTGTTTTAGCATGCAAAAGCATAATATTATGGTATTCTCCTTTGATGCTTTATTTGAGTTGACTTGACACATGCTTACACCATGTTATGACTATGAACCAATCACCTTAGCCTCTATGATCATTTAGTTTTTGACTTGTGATATCACTTTATGCTTTGATTAATAATGTTTTGTCGCTCTGCATGATTATGGTCATTATTGCTCTCGTAGTTGGTCGCTCCTAGTCTTTTGCTAGCCTCCACCTGTACTAATTATGAGCTCAACTCGTGCATCCAACTCCCAAGAAACCAAGTTATTTCGAAGATTCCACTATAAATTCCTATGCATGGTGTGTTACACCATTCCAAGTATATTCATGTGTTTATTTATCTTCCAAATTAAATTTTTGTTATGTGAAAATTAGTGATTAAAGCTCTCACGAATTTGAAGGCACATTTTATTTCTTGCACTTAATAAACTTGAACCATTGTGACTGTCTTATATGATTTTATGCTTGCAAGTTATAAGTTGGGAATTATCAAAACCATGATGTCATGGGGTACGCTTTCAACATTACACTTATTTATTCAGTTGATATCATGTTCTTTTGTTTATGGATGCCGACGGTGTGAAATAAGATGGGAGCTTACAAGTCCATGTAGTATGTATATGTGTTAGAGAAAATGCCTGGGCGGCTAGCCTAAGCCATGCCTAATCATGGTGGAAACTTGCAGCGAAACCATAGTGGCATTGTATGAAGCATCCTCAATAAAAAATATGCAAATAGCAAATAAAAAGATCGCTCAGATGCTCACTGTCTGTTTCCTTGTCATTTTGATATGGGATAGCTCCTGTGTCATGGGGAAAGGGGTACCCCATTGGCGGTTCTCTATGATACACATATACTTACAATGATAAGAACTTGCTTGGGACCAAAGTTGAGTAGCATGAGGTCTCGGTACTCGTACTCAAGTGGCATGAGGTTTTCAACTTATAATTTTTCAAGCATATAACTCACATTTACCCTCACTTTAACCTTAATCACTTAAATATTCGTATGATAGGGGCAATGAGAGCTCAAAGCTAATAAGTACCATAAAGCTTTATAAAACCATTTAATCCCTACTTCCCTCTGCGAAGTGCCTTTCTTTTTTACTTTTTGTTGAGTATCCATTTTCTATCTTTATGCACCAGTTAAGAGAGCATAGTTCTCATTCTAAGTTCAATATGCATTGTCCCAAAACTATTTGATTGATTCATAATTATGGTATTGCTTGTTCTTAAATTATTTGTATCTAGTCACCCTTATGACCTTTTAAGGTGTCCTATGCATTTATGTTTTTCTATTCCATGAAGGACAGGCTGAATATCACTCTTGCTATGTTTTCTATATATGAAACAAACAAATGTCTTTCAAAGCATTATTCATGATCTTTTGTTTATGTAGCCTTTCATGTTGCAACATAGTTTCTATGTCTTATTGTTAGAAATATATCTTTCATGCTTATATTTAGAGTACTTTGATTCCAGCTATCAATGCTTTACAATACCTTGATCAAGACTGTGATGGTGCATGTCACCTCAAAAATTATTTTTTTATCACTTACCTACTCGAGGACAAGCATGAGTTAAGCTTGGGGATGCTGATACTTTGCAAACATATCTATAATTTTTGATGCCCCATGCTTGTTTTACACCAACTATCTTATGTTGTGTCCACACTTTGTGGCATTTTTATGCATTTTATGAAAGTAAACTATTAAAAAGTGCCATAGAGCCAGTTTCCTGTTATCTACCATTTTTGGTTTTATAAAAACTAGTAAAGAAATATTCTCGGAATTGGACGAAACAAAAGCCGAAGTTCTTATTTTTTCCGACATGACACGGAGTCCAAAGGAGAGACGAAGAGGCGCCGCGAGGCAGCCACACCAGGGGGCCGCACGGGCCCACCCTTGGTCGCGCCTGGACCTGGTGTGGGCCCCTTGGGTGTCCAACGAACTTTCCCCTTCACCTATATAATCCCCCCGAGGCAAAAACACTAAGTACCCGATCAGAATTCCACGAAAAAGTCCATAGACACCGCCACTGTCGTCCCTAGATCGGGAGGGATCTGAAGCTCTTCCTAGCACCCTGCCGGAGAAGGGAGATCACCCCGGAGGCCTTCTTCATCACCATGCCTGCCTCCAGAGTGATGTGTGAGTAGTTCATCCTTGGACTATAGGTCCATAGCAGTAGCTAGATGGTTGTTTCTCCTATTTTGTGCTACCATGTTTAGATCTTGTGAGCTGCCTATCATGATCAAGATATTATTATTATAATGCTACATGTTATGTTTGAGGGGATCCGATGGATATTGAGTATTATGTCAGATTGATTATTGTTATATCATGTCTATGTTATTTGTGATCTTGCATGCTCTCTGTTGCTAGTAGTTACTTTGGCCAAGTATTTTCTTGTGACTCCAAGAGGGGGTATTTATGCTCAATAGTAGGTTCATGCCTCTAGTGATCTGGGAGAGTGACAGAAACTTATAAGATTGTAGATGTGCTGTTGCTACTAGGTAGAAAACAATAATCCTTTGTCCAAGGGAAATTGTATTGTTATATTACACACTTTGCTTAATGCAATTATTTGATGCTGGCAACTTAATACCCGAGGGTTGTTCGGATGATATCTCAGAGGTGGATTATTAGTCATAGATGTAGTTGGATTACGGTCTATGTATCATGTTGTAATGCCCAAGTGAATCTCATAGTGATCATCATGTCATGTACATGCATTGTTATGCATTCTCTATTTGTCAATTGCCCACGCTGTAATTTGTTCACCTAGCATGTTATTTATCTTATGGAGAAAACACCTCTAGTGAACTGTAGACCCTTGTCCATTCATTCCCATTGATATTCCATCTACTGTTTAATGTTTACTTTCTGCAATTACCACAAGCAATTACTTTCTTCCACATTATACGTTTAATCCTTTGTTTCAACAAAACCAGTGAGCTTGACAACCTCATTGATAAATTGGGACAGAGTATTTTGGTTGTGTTGTGTGTAGGTTCCACGTTTCTTGCAACACCTTCTAAAGTGGCTTCTTTCTCCTACTGGTTCGATAACCTTGGTTCTATAATTGAGGGAAAACTTGTTGTTGTGCTCATCGTACCTTGCTCCTGGGATTGCCAACAGGCACTAAATCAACCGAGCCATCATCACAGCATGTCGTTGCGTTGCGGGGATTCCAATATGGAAATCTAATTTCGCACTCCCGGCGGGATCAGGGAGATAGAGGTCTTGTCATACATCGTATGTGTATGAAGCCACAGGGTGCAACACTTGGGGCACTTTGGATGTCGTGAGCCGGACTGCTGCGTGGTGATGGAGCAAGGAGTGACCTGCGAGGAGCGCGACCTTGAGGTCGGCTACAAGAACGACTAGTTCAACCAAGTTTCCCTCAAAACATTAACTTCTTTTGTACTACAAGGGTATGTATCTGAAACATCTTGGATGTTACTTCATTACTACTAGATAGATCTTGGGCATTCAGGGCGATCTGATGTAGGAAATTTTTTGTTTTCTGCACCAGAACCCTAGCACGGAGCAACCACCAAGGAGGAATTTTGTGTTATGGGACTTCCCATGCCCCTCCTTATATAGGAGGGAGGGACGAGGAGGCTCCTAGGGCTGCAATAGACCTAGGTATGAAGACCAAGGAGGGAGGGGTGTGGTACCTAGAAATCCTCGCCATGCCACCTTTCATCTTGTCCCTAGTTGGGGTTCCCCAATTTTGGCTTCCCCTCAAGGCCCATGCGCATGGCACATATGTGGGCTTCACATTATTTTCAATAAATAATGTGTATTATTTATATTAAACATTTTTCCATGCCACCAGAACACTTTTCGTACTCCTCCGAAACTATTTTGACTTTCTGGAACTGTTCCGGTTTCTCTGTGAAACTATTTCCATTATCATGGAACTATTCTGATGATGCTTTCTCATACTACTATGATACTAGTGTCGTCGGATTATCGACAAGTACGCCATAGGGGGTCCTAGTGGCATTGGAAGGATGGGGTGTGAGACGTCGGATGTTCCAGGAGCGGTGAGCACAAGTTTACCCAGGTTCAGATCCGACTGCAGTGATCGGATCCTACTCCTGCTAGCAACCTAGTAATATATCGACGTAAGCCGGATGTTACAATGGATTACAAGAGAGGTTCACCTGTGCAAGTTGGTTGTAGTTGTCTATTGAGTTGTTGCCCTAAAGGCTCCCACAAGGCCGGTTTATATAGTCATCGGGGCCTAGGGTTACAGGGAGAGACCTATCCGGCTACGTTACAGAGTCGGTAACTATGTACAGCTTGGACTACAAGTAATACTACAGGCCTAATTCGGTAACTCTTCTGGGCCTTGTCGTAGCCGGAACTAGCTCCTCCTCTTTCTCTGACAGGGCATCCCGTGAAGCAAAGCTCTAACGCGTTAGTGGGCCACCCTGGTCAGCGAGTCCTGTGGGTATACTTGTAAAGTATATCCCCAACAGTAGCCCCCGGAAGTCTCCAAGATCTAAAGTCGGATAAATCGTCTAGCTTGATGGTTTATTCGTCTTGAGAATCTTGAAGGGTTCCCGAAAACTTATTTCATTGATGTAGGATTCCGAGTTAGTTGAGTCGGATATATTCTGTTCTGACCTTGATCTTCCGTTGCTTCATTTGAAACATAAGACGGATTTTACAGCGGCATGCTGACTGACAACTTTATAGGCCAGGTCCCATCACTGACAGGATTTCCATCAGCACGATCGTTGGTGGGTCCGTCCCTTATGGAACAGAACGCCGTTTCAATGCCTGCACGAAAATCGAGGGGGCGGAAGAGTCGCAAGGAAGCTAACTCCCCCTCTCCTATACACGTGGCAATAATCGCGTGTCTCACCGCACGAATCTTGACACAGAGGAAAATAAAAGGAGAGAAAACCATTCTTCTCAGATTCACTTCTCCGTCGATTCATTCATTGTTTCCTCATACTCCTCAAGCTTTCCGCACCAGTTCCAATCTGCACACCGTTGAGAAAAAATCTCTCCTTCCCCCACCAGTCCATCTTCCTCCAAGAACTATGGCATCTGCCTCGTCCTCTGGAGCGTCGGCGGCGGGTTCGTCGGCGACCGATGAGAAGAAGATGCGGGGTCTTTGGATCCCCAGCGCCATGGATACTGCGGAACTCCAAGTCATGGAGGATGAGGGGTTCATCGCAGCCGACGTGTGGTGGAGCGTTGCTGGACACACCATCCCCGCGCCGAAAGACGACGAGAGGGTGTTGTTCAGCACTCACGTCGACCGCGGCCTCAGCCTGCCACCGTCGGACTTCTTCATCGAGGTCCTCAACCATTACGGTGTGCAACTCCACAATCTTCCTCCCAACTCTCTGCTTGAGCTTAGTGCTCACACAACTTTGTGCGAGGGGTTTCTTGGCATTAGGCCAAGTCTCACCCTTTTCCGGTACTACTATGGTACTCGGAAGAATTCCATCAGTGTCATTGTGCCTTATGTCACCGGCACTCTTAGCTTAGTCCTTAGGAGGAATCAGATCTATCCTAGGATTAAGGCTAGTGAGTCCGTCAAACGCTGGGTCGGAACTTCCTTCTATCATAAGGATATTCCGGCTCCGGGTAAGGCGGAGGGTCTTCCGGCGTTCGCCAATGGCGCCGTTCCCCACCAAGATTCATGGGACACGGAGGCACCAGAGCTGTCGGATGTTTTGATTCTAGCCAAGAGGCGGATCGAATTTTTTATGAAGCATGAGGGGCTTCGTGGATCCGACTTGATCCACTGTTGGCTGGAGCGCCGGATTTAGCCTCTCTAGCACCACAGAGACCACCTCATGCACCAAATTACCGGCGACAAGAAGGACAGCATGAAGGTCAGCCCGAACCGGCTTTCGCCGAAGGACTACAGGACCCTCATGCAATATTTGGTCAAGGAAAGAGTGGAATGAAAGTTCCGGAAGTTTCCATGAAGATGTATACATCCAGCCGTCCTCTGACTCCGGTGAATATTTCGAGTCTGCTTTCACGTTTCGTCGTTTTTCTTTGGTTCTTTCTCCGACTCTATTTTCATCGATGATTTTCTGATTCTATCAGCTCGAGAAACTCTCCGAGTCCAAGCTAGCTCCACTAGAGGGCTATGGTTCAGACGACCCGGAGGCGACGGAGGATGATGAGGTGCAATAAGTTGCCGCCTCCACCTCCAAGAAGCGTAAGGTGAAGGAAGTTGTCGCTGCTGGTAGCCAAGTGATGCCAGTAGTTAAAAAGTAAGCACCTCACCTTTCATTTTTAGTACTCCTATACCTTTGTTATCTTTCCAGAGCACACCTAATATTTAGGATTTTCGTGTTCTAGAGTTAAATCATCGTTGAAGAGCATGATAAAGCCGGACAGCAAGCCAGGCAAGCAGACGCGTCAGCAGAAGCTTGTCATTTCTCCAGCTATGCCGCCGTCGACCCTATCCACTACTCCGCCAGCACGGGGAGCTTCTGCATCCCCTGACGCTGGCAAGATTTTAAAAGCCCTGGTCACCGTTGATGACCAGGCAACTGACAAGGGTGAACCCGTAAAGGGTAATGATCCCATGGTAATGACCATAGGTACGGTGGCTAAGGTGGTCGACTCGGTTGTCCCTGGACTCAAAAGGAAAGAAAAGGAAGAGATTCTCAGACTGGCTCAAACCAGTCTTGAGAAGCAAACCTTGACTCCAGAGGCAGCGAGCCAAGAGGAGGAAGATGTCAAGCTGGTTATCCTCTTGGACCAAATTTTAGTCTGGGACGCTAAAGTCGCATCTGGCGAGCTTCCAGCGACGGATGTTCCGTCCCTCACCCTTACCGAGAAGGTGTTTCACAGCACCAAGCGAGGATTTGAAAAGTTGCACCTAGAACACATTGTAAGTTCTTATTTGCATTTATTATCATATCCTCTAGCCCCAAGCATAAAGTCGGATAAACATTTCTGGATCCGGGTTGATGCTTTTAGGTTGCAAAGGAACGATGTAGTGTAGCCCCCAAGGCTCGTGCTGTAATTTTACTTAGTTAAATTTGCAGCCCGAGTCTTAGTAGCCGTCTGACGGTATTCCGTCTCTAAACTTACAGAAAATTGCATCTTCCAACCAGGAATTGCTCAAGAATATTTCCAATAAGCGCAAAGAAATCAAAGCTTTGCGTTTTGAAAATTCAAAGTTAAAAGTTGAAAAAGATGAAGCAGAACGTAAACTTTTCCGGCTTCCTCTTTGTCAGTTAAATGTTTTGTCATAGTCAAATTTGCTTTTCCGACTGATATTTTTGTCTTTGCAGAATTGTTATGCCAATCCAGCAAGATGGTGGAGCAGGCCGAAAACTTCAAGGTCTTGGAGGCAGAAAATACTAAACTCCGGGAAAAGCTTGAGACCCTAACTGTGGATTCGGAGAAATCCGTAGCTCTAGTCTTGGAATCAAGCAACCACGATACCATGAGGCTCGAGAAGCTCCTAGCCCTCCGAGATAAAGAACTTGCTGATCTCAAGAAGGATTTTGATATCCAGAAAGATCTTGCCCAGGCCTCAGCAAGTGAACTAGACAGTCTCCGCAAGGAGAATGCTGAATGGAATCACTCTGTGCTTGGTAAGATTTCCGAATCTTTTTACTTTGTGTTGTTCATTTTTCGACTTTCATTTTAGCCGGAATTTGATTTTTTGGTTCTTTCCCAGCCCCCTGAATCTTTCCGACTCTTCCACTTCCGAACCTCGCCTCGAGCGCATTAAGCTTGTCGGAGATGTCTTGTTCGACTTCCGCCAAACTCTAGAAGAGGCTGGAGAAGCCATCAAGCTTTCTAACTTGCACAAAATGTCAGTGCACGAGGTGAGGGACAAAGTGAAGGAGATTCCGAAGTTGATTGAGTACTGGAAGATCTCCTATGCTCGGACTGCTGCGCAAACAGCTCTAACCATGGTGATGAGCCACCATAGCGAGATGCAAATCTAGCACGTCACCAAGGGCATTGTCGAGGAGGATGATGAGGGTAACCCGCAAGATATCAAGGCCATACAAGAATCTAGTGCAGGTTACGCTTGTCAGGTGGCGGAGATGACCAACTATACGACGCCATTCTTTGAATCCGTCATCGCACCTCCTTCGCCTGAAGGGCTTCTGAGTCTAAGGTCGAGGGCGACACTGCTGTTGATTCCAGTGTTCCACCTGCTTCATCACCACAGCCTGCAGCATAAATAATTTCTATGCATTATATCAAACTTATGGCAATGTAATGATGGATACAATATTTATTTTGTGCTGGTCTATAAAAACTAATGCTTTTACTATCTTAGCACTTTTGTTTATATATTTTTATGCTTTGTGCTTGAAATTTTCTGAAGCACTCTCTTTTTTATGCCTATACTTATCGGTTTATCTGGCTCTCTGCCTCATCCCTTTCATGAGTCGGCCAACCTTTAGCATGGAAACTTTGCCGAACAACAGAGCGCAATTGCTAAACCAGTTTAAACTCGGAAACAAAGCCGGCTTCCAGTACCAACAACTCATTACTCGGAAAATGCCTGCGTCTAAGCAATCAGATAAAGAATCAAAGTATAGACAATAATTTAAACTTTGTACCCTAAGGTAACATTTTTTTTAGATTGTTTCAAAAATCGTAACCAGAACGAACATGAGCATAAAGTACTTTCAAGCATTCTGGGATTTTCGAAAAAAAATTACATGCTCTTTTGGAAATAAGATGGCAAAAACGTCTCAAAAATAACAATATGAGGAAACCAATACTTTATTTCACTTTGAACATGTACATATATGATTACAAGGAAATATAACTAAAAATAGAAGGGACGTAGCTGTGCAATATTCCATGGACGGTCTATTTTATCCGGCTCTGTGCTGCCACCAGCTCTCTTCCTTTTTCGAGTATCAGGTCTTTCCTTGACTGGTCTCATGTCAGTTAAATAATATGACCCATTATGCAGAACTCTGCTAACTATAAAAGGTCCTTTCCAAATTGGGGAAAGTTTTTGCTTTCTCTTTTGCACAAGTCGGAGAACTAAATCGTCTTTTTGGAAAGAACAGTTTTGCACTGTCTGACTATGATACTTTCGTAACTTCTGCTGATAGGCTGTAGATCTCTGCTCAAGAACGGCGCGTACTTCTTCGATTATTCGAGATCATCTTATCGAGAAATTTCTGCATCTTCTTCGATATATGCTTTGACTCGTGGAGCTTGATGAATCATATCGCTTGGAAGAACTGCTTCTGCACCGCAGACCAAGAAGAAAGGAGTATAGCCGGTTGACCTGTTAGGAGTTGTACGTAAGCTCCATATCACAGACGGTAATTCTTCCGCCCAAGCTCCCTCGGCCTGACGAAGCGGTGCCTCGAGGCGAGGTCGGATTCCTTGTAGAATAAGGCCATTAGTTCTTTCGACTTTTCCATTGGCTTGTGGATGTGCGACTGATGCAATATCGAGTCGGATCCCTTGTTCTTAGCATAATTCAGCAAGTTTACCCATGGAAAAGTTGCTCCCATTATCAGTAATTATACTGTGCGGATATCTGAATCTGATGATTATGTCCTCGACGAATCTTCTGGCTATGGCTCCATCGCAACTTGTAACGGGTTTAGCATCAATCCATTTTATGAATTTATCCACCATCACTAGTAGGTGAGTGAATCCATATTTTGCCGTGCGAAATGGCCCTACCATATCAAGCCCCCAGACCGTGAACGGTCATGTAATAGGGATTGTTCGCAGTTGTTCAGCCGGAATATGTGCCTGATGAGCGTACTTTTGGCAGCCCTTGCACGTTTTGACCAGTTTATCGGCATCTGCCTTAGCTATAAGCCAAAAGAATCCATGTCAAAAAGCTTTTGCCACTAAGGATCTGGCTGCAGCATGGTGACCACACTCGCCTTCGTGGATTTCTCTTAAGATTTCCACTCCTTCCGAAGAAATACATCTCTGAAACACACCAGAAACACTCCGTTTATACAGCTCACCATTTATTATAGTGTATGCTTTTGCTCGTCGGACAATCTGCCGGCTCAAGACTTCGTCTTCGGGAAGTTTTCCGTCTATCAGTAAATCCAGATAGGGTTTTGTCCAGCTGGAAATTACAGTCATAACTGCTATTAAAGGTGAGTCGTATCTCGTCGGATAGTCCTCATCAAATCAAACTATGGAGGGGACCCTTAAATGCTGTAGAAAAGCTCCATCAGGTACTTGTTTCCGCGCAGAGCCTATCCTTGATAGAGCGTCTGCTTCCTCATTTTCTGCTCGAGGGATGTGTTGAACCTTAAAACCCTCGAACGATTTAGATAATTCATCCACAACAGCTTTCTATGCTGCCATGTGCTTGTTTGTGTTGCAGATGTCGGATACTTGCTGAGCAACTAAATCCGAGTCTCCATAACACATGAGTCTTGATATGTCAATGTTTTTGGGCATGCGTATTCCATGTAGCAGTGCTTCGTACTCGGAAATATTATTTGTTGCCGGGAAATGTATTTGCAACACATAGAATAGCTTATCTCCTTGGGATGATTTGAGCACCATGTCATCCCCCGAGCCTCCTAGTGCTTTTGATCCGTCAAAGTGAAGGGTCCAAAATTCCGAGTCTGGAGGACCTGAGTTTTCTGCCGTTTCTGTCCAATCAACGACAAAGTCGGCGAGAATTTGGGACTTGATTGTTGTACGTGGCTTGTACTCAATGTCAAAAGCCGCAAGCTCTATTCCCCACTTTGCGACACGTCATGTGGCGTTGCGATTGTTGATTATGTCTTGCAGAGGAGCTGTGCTCACTACTGTGATCTTGTGTTCTTGAAAATAGTGTCGTAGCTTTTTGGATGCAAAGAACACTCCATAGTCTAGCTTTTGATGATGTGGATACCGTTGCTTTGATTCTGTCAGGACCTCACTTAGATAATAAGTTGGCCGTTGCACCTTATGCTCGTGGCCTTCTTCCTTGCGCTCAACTACTATCACCGCGCTTATGACCTTGTTGGTCGCTGCAATGTAGAGTAACATAGGTTCCTGAGGTTCTGGCGCTGCGAGAACTGGTGGATTTGAAAGCAGATCTTTCAAACTTTGCAGTGCAGTTTTGGCTTCTAGGGTCCAGACAAATTTGTCAGTTTTCTTCAAGAGTTTGTACAAAGGTGCAGCTCTTTCTCCGAGTCGGCTGACGAACCGACTCACTGTCGCAATACAACCAGTGAGGCGTTGTACGTCCTTCAGGTGAGTCGGCCTGGTAATGTTTAAGATAGCCTTGATTTTGTCCCACGTTCACCTCGATGCCTCGCTCAGAGACGATGAAACCTAACAATTTTCCGGCTGGAATTCCAAAGAAACATTTCTTTGGATTTAGCATCATGTTGAATTTTCGTAGACTGGCAAACGTTTCATCCAAGTCGGAAATTAAAGTTTCCTTTTTTTGGACATAACTGCTATGTCGTCTACGTATACGTGGACGTTGCGTCCGATTTGGTCGTTGAGACAATGTTGCATGGTACATTGATATGTTGCTGCTACGTTCTTTAAGCCAAAAGGCATAGTTTTGTAGCAGAAGGTTCCGAAAGGAGTGATGAAAGACGTCTTAATTTTATCTGAATTTTTCATTGGTATTTGGTGATATCCGGAATATGCGTCGAGGAAACAGAGTAATTCCGACCCTGCCGTTGAGTCGATAACTGGATCGATTCTTGGCAAAGGAAACGAATCTTTTGGACATGCCTTGTTCAAAGCGGTATAATCAACACACATCCTTAAATCAATGGTGTCCTTTTTAGGAGCGAGTACAGGATTTTCCATCCAATCTGTATGGATGACCTCTGTTATGAAATCCGCTAGCTCTAAGCGGGCTAATTCCTTGGCTATTGCTTTGCGCTTTTCATCACCAAACCATCGTAAGGACTGTTTGACGGGTTTAGCGTCTGGGTACACATTAAGAGAGTGCTCGGCAAGTTCCCTAGGTACTCCGGTCATGTCAGATGGCTGCCATGCGAATATGTCACTATTATCTTTGAGGAACTCGACGAGCGCGCTTTCCTATGCGTGGCCTAAGCCTACCCCTATGTTCGTCGTCTTAGAGGGATCATCTTCCTTCAGTGTCGTCTTCTTCGTCTCTTCTGACGCCTTGAACTGCAAACTTGGCTTCAGCACCTCGTTCTTCATAGCGGGCATCTCGGACGGATTGATGGTCTTCTTGATCTCCTGGTACTCCTAGGCGTGCAGCACGGCTTCGGCGAAGGCAGCAGACCCTTTGTCGCACTCTCGCGCCTTCATCGGATTTCTTCGTACGGTGATTACGCCCTTTGGACCTAGAAGTTTAATCATGTTGTAGAAGTAACAGGGACGGGCCATGAACGCCCAGTAAGCCGGACATCCGAAGATGGCATGGTAAGCACTTTTGAACGGTACCACCTCGAAGGAGAGTGGCTCAGTCCGATAGTTATCTCGGGTTCTGAATGTCACGTCCAGAGTAATCTCATCCAGAGAATTTGTCTATCTTCCTGGTACAATGCCATGGAAAGTTACACTGCTATAACTCTACTAGCTCTCGTGTAGCTTCATGCGGTGGAGTGTCTCGATGTAGAGGATATTGATACTGCTCCCACCGTCCATGAGTGTTTTTGAGAACTCATAGCCATGAAATAAGAGAATGACGACAAGAGGGTATTTTCCCCGACTATGTGTTTTCCTCGGGTGATCTGAATGATCAAAGGTGATAGTCACTTCTGACTAGTCCAGGAATTGGGGGATAGCCATAACCGTGTCATTGAGCTCACGAATGACCGCCTTTTTGTCCTTAGCTGGTTGGGATCCAAGGAAGAAGATGTATGCGTATTTCTTAGTCGGAAAAGTCTTTTTTTGATCCGGCTTGGGTTCTGCGGCAGCTTCTGCCTCTTCCATGTCGGAATCTTCCTTGGGCTCCTTTCCTTTCTGGAATTTTTCTTTCCTTTTCGTTGCTTGGCTCTGTAGCCAGCGGATTCGTCTTTCTTGATGTCGTCATTGAAACGACACTCGGCATTTGTATGGGTAGATCCTCCATTACTATCCAAGTGGTGGACACATGGATTATTAGCAATGTCAGCCCAGGTATAGGTTCTTCCGGGTTGTTGGTCTCCTCTGCCCTGGATTCGGGAAGTTCCTTGGCCTCTACCACGGCCGCCTACGCGCCCTCCTCGTCCTCCAGATCCAAACGTTGCGTTCACAACTGCGTTGTTCGGAGCCGTTTTTTGTCCGAGGTGTTCTTGCGCTTCTGAGTTTGCTTTGGCTGTTTGGCCGCATTGGAATTGGCCAGAATATTTAGCAGCCCTTCTGAATCATCATCGGCATCAGCATATTTGCTTGCCATCTCTATCATTTCTCCCAAATTTGTGACGTGGTCATGCTTCAGCCTGTGACATAAAAGTCTGACTGGAAGTCCTGCAATAAAAGCTTCTATCACATTTTGCTCATTTACTCCTTCGCAGGAGTTCTTCGTATCGATCCATCATCCGAGGTAATCCCGACAAGTTTCTCCGGGTCTTTGGGTACAACGCTGCAAGTCTCCGACAGTGCAGGGCCTCCTGTATGTTCCCTCGAAGTTTGAAAAGAACACACTTTGCATATCATACCAGTTATGAATTGAATTCTCTAGCAGCTCATTGAGCCATGATCGAGCCGTCTTCCATAATATCAGTGGGAGATATCTGACTGCAACTAGGCCGTTTTCTCCTTTGGCAATGCAGCAAGCCTGGAAAAAATCCTGGAGCCAAGTATCTGGTCGAGCTACATCGTCATAGGGCTGAATATGTTTGGCGATGCCAAAGTCAACCGGAAATTTTGTCCGATGTATACGTGGACCAAAGCACTTGGGTCCCACGTACACATCCTATTCCTCGTACCGCCTCGCTTCTATATTTGATTCGATGCGATGGCGAGCGTCGTTTGGCGAGAGAGATCTGCGCCTTGGAGGCTCACGGCTTCTGCGCGGTGGAGTCGGATTTCTGCTTCTTCTCTCACCATTGTCGCCTCCGCCCCTGCGGATTTCGTGGCTACGATGTGATCCTTCATGGTCGCTGCTGGGAGGCAATGGTGGCCCTGGTGGATTATTTCTGGCTGGGTTTCTTGGTGGTGGTGGTGGAGCCTCATTATGCTGACTCTGATGCCTGTTTCTTCGGGCACCGTCCCTACTAGATTCAGGATGATCCGGATCATCTCTTCGTCTGGCGTTGCCAGCCGGACGGCTCGGTGGTGGCATCCTTAGCTGATCTTGCTCCTCTCGCTGGCGGCGTATTTCTGGGTCTTCTCTATAGCGATCGTTTTGCCGATGATGGTACTGATGGGGAACCATTGCCCCGATGGCGTCTTCGGACGCAACCGGAATGACTCTTGCCCAGTCACGTGCCGGCCAGCAAGAGTGGCTGTTGGAGCCGGTCCTGGAATTTTCTTCTTCTCCACGGGGATGATAACGCTGAGCCGTATCCCTACGGAGCCTTACGTCAGTGCTCTGGTCAGCGCCAGTGTGGCAAAACTCGGACTTTGAGACCAGCTTGCCACTAAATGACGCGGCCGTTTTCTGCTGCTTTAATCCTTTGTCCAGCAATGCAATGCACTGCTGGACCTGCTACGGAGACGGATTGTTGGCGAGGATGGCTCGAGCTGCAGCAGCATTTTCCACCGGCGTGCTGTAGACTCGGATCTTCTCTCCATCTTTTCTGTCGAATAGATCTTTGTGGATATCCGGATTCTTGTTTGCAAGAAACGTACCTCCCCTTGTTTTGTTTGGATATCGCTTGAAATCTGACTGATATCTGGCAGGATCACTGTCTAACTGTTGTCTCATCTCGACGAGGCGCGTGGCCTCTTCAAGCAAAAACAAGCGGTGCTTTTCCAGGTCCTCAGCCCTTTTCTCCAGCGCTTCTGGCATAAGATCCGAAGCCGTTGGGATTGGAATTGTGAGAGGATCTCCGTATATTTCGCGTGCACCCTTGGTGACAACGTGTCCATCCACAGAAGGGTCGATTAGGGTGGGATTAATCGGATCTCCATCCTGATTCTCCATCTCGATCTCTTCATCAACCTTTTCTTCGTTGGTTTCCTTGACGTCCGGTTCCGTCGGTGTCAGATTCTTGTTCTTCTTCTTCTTCTTCGACCGCCCAGTAGCCTTAACGTGCATACTAGTGGCAAAGATGGCTTTTGGTCCGGTACCGGGGGATAAACTTCCATCGGTACTTTCGGTCATGGTTGGCTTGTAGATCTCGGATGAATCTCCGGTATCCATGTCATCCTGCGAGGTGTAGCTTTCATCCATGCTATCATATGGACTAGGAGGAGTTTCCGGCTCCCCTGGTGTTTGTCTGGAAACGTGCTCTTGCTCGTACTCCTCTATCTCTTTGTTGAAGTCTCGAAGTTCCTGCGACATGGTTGACTCCGCTGGGGAGCCAGGTAAGTCGGCATTTTCTTCGATTGCATCCAGGACCGAGTCGCTACCAGCTCTAGCATCGACAAAGTCGGATCTAGTGCTTATGTGGTACACAAAACAGTGCTTATTCTTGTTCATGCTCTTGAGGTACTTGTATAACTTGGTTTCCGCTTCGACGTCAGCAAAGCTGGATCCGTAGCGGATGTATTCCTCGTCTGTGTTTCCGATCTTGCTGGAGAGATCGGATCTGACTTCTTCTTCCACCTCTTATTCCATTACGGGTGTGGGTTGGGTGGGTTTGATTTTCTCCGAGACCCTGAACTCTTCTGCCTCTGCGGACAAAGTAGATCCGGATTTTTCTTCCGCCATGGTCATCACCTCTAGGGTGGGTTGGGCGGGATCAGCGAAGCCGAGATAAATATCAATCTCACTGATTGACCTGATTGTGTAGGTCGTCACGTGTTTTGAAGCCAGAATCCAAGTCTCATCGAGAAGGATGAGAGGGACATCACTGGCGTAGACCACACGACCCATGGCGATTGTTTCGCCGATTCCTGCACGCATAGATTCCGCCTGGAACGATGCTCCAAAGGTCACATGCCCCTGGTGGGTGCCAACTGTCGTCGGATTGTCGACAAGTACGCCATAGGGGGTCCTAGTGGTGTTGGAAGGATGGTGTGTGAGACGTCGGATGTTTCAGGAGCAGTGAGCACAAGTTTACCCAGGTTCAGATCCGACTGCGGTGATCGGATCCTACTCCTGCTAGCAACCCAGTAATATATCGGCGTAAGCCGGATGTTACAATGGATTACAAGAGAGGTTCGCCTGTGCGAGTTGGTTGTGGTTGTCTATTGAGTTGTTGCCCTAAAGGCTCCCACAGGGCCGGTTTATATAGTCATCGGGGCCTAGGGTTACAGGGAGAGACCTACCCGGCTACGTTACAGAGTCGGTAACTATGTACAACTTGGACTACAAGTAATACTATAGGCCTAAGTCGGTAACTCTTCTAGGACTTGTCGTAGCCGGAAATAGCTCCTCCTCTTTCTCTGACAGGGCTGCCCGTGAAGCAAAGCTCTAACCCGTTAGTGGGCCACCCTGGTCAGCGAGTCCTGTGGGTATACCTGGAAAGTATATCCCCAACAACTAGTAGTCAAAAGATTGATGACTCATTAAGCATGTGGCTCTGTAGGTTTGGTAATGCAGAGACATGATCCAGAACTATTTTCCATCTATAACCAACAACATGACCTGGATGCCCATTATGGCTCCTATGCACACACGAATATAATCAAACAAAGCTTCATGTTACTCAAGTGATAATATCTTTGCTTCACACTACTAATGACAATCCTAGGTGAGACTTTGGCATCCTCATGATTAAACACCTTGATTACTATATACATGTTATCCTTGTTACAATTTCATTATATTTTCTTGTTATGCATTCCAGTGTCCTTGTAATCATTATCACAATATGTATGCACAGACAAATAGGTGACATGATAATATCGAGAGGTCCCAGAGCATATCTCTCCTTCGGTAGGAGGATCAAGTTTGGGATCTTGATTTATCTAAGTTCCCAGACACACCTTCTAGTGCACTTGAAGATCACTATTATGATCACCCTGTAACATGTAATGTTTGATGACAATCACAATACACCTTCCAGTGTGAGAGCACTCGAAATTCTCATGATCTTAGGACTAAGGCATAAGACAGCAACATGATGATAATACTAGCATTGTGTGACGAAATGATTTCATAACATATCAAGATTTGGGTTGGTTCAACATCCTTATTCTTCTAATAGTATGCTCTCATTGCCGATGGCATCCTTGTTACCATAATAAGGTCATGATCATGAAAATGTGATCAAAAAATGGCATCCTTGTTACCATAATAAGGTCATGATCAGGAAAATATGATCAAGAAACGACACATGAGCTAGTCCAAGAGGTGGGACTAATAAGTACATCTTGGTGTTTATCTCTCTACATGAGATTGAGCCTATGGGTTTTTCTTCCAATCTAATATTCAAGAATTACAAAAATTATATCATAAGAAAATAACATTAATAATTAACATGGAAGTGAATAATACTCCCTCTGATCCATAATAAGTGTCGGCCCGACACTTATTATGGATCAGAGGGAGTAACATTTATTATTGGCTCTAGGGCGTATTTCCTTCGATCAATCACATGGTACATCTGTTGTTGCATGGAAGCGCGTCACATGGAACACTAGCTCGATACCTTTCCCCTAATGGCATGGGTGCTCCAAGCATAGTATTACTCTAAAGTCACTGGCCGAGCCAGGATTTAACCAAGGAATGTTGTATGGATACACTGGTACTTTTCAGGAAGTCAATCATTGTAATGGTTGCTCTTCTACACATAATTCTAGGATAAACCTCACTACCAAATCTGACACATGTAAGATCTCGAGCCAAATAAATATGAGGAGTTGAAGGCAAAGAAAATCATGCGGACCAATAATTTTTTAGCTCGCCCGACTTAAACGAAATAAAACTTTTGATTATGGCACAATCAAGCCCTCCCAATCCTACAAAACAAGATTCTTTGTCATAATTTAATCACGCCGATGAACATGAGTCCAAGGGAGAGATAACGATTTTAGTGGTCCAGATGGGGGAGATGGTCCGCCCAATTACCCTAGTTTAACCCCCAAGGTGATTTTTGTGTCTTGTAAGTGAGATATTAGTTGCATCTTCCGTGTGTTGTATATCGCCCCATAAAATATGATGCAATAACATCTCATTAGTACCCACATCATATATTTTTAGCATGTCTTGGATTTTTGTCCCTCTATTCCATTTGATTATGAATATGTGAATTTTGTACATCGAAGTGTCATTCATGTCATCATGTGTATTAGGCATAAAAACTTTACATAAGAATGGTTCACTACCAACTAAGACTTCGATAAAGCGTCTTGGTAAGAAGAGTGCAGCGTCAACTCATCATAAAAAAGAAGTGTAGTCCACTCATCGAGGCCGAAGTACTTTCCCCAAAACGAAGGAGGACTGTCTATTTAGCTACGACATCACAACCAAAACTAGAGTTAAGAGGAAGAGTAACAAGGGTCTCATATAAAAGCATGACAAGGAGATAAAAATGTGAACTAGGGCCAAGCAAACAAAAGCAAAACCATTACCTATAGTCTACAGAGAGTGGTGCATACCTCTCAGCAGTGAATCTAACATCAATAGCGTCAGTGTTTTGACCTAAAAATATTGATTATGTGGAGACGTGCAGAGATATATGTATATGGTTCGACACGAGATACACAGTCAATACATGTTCTTTCTCTAGAGAGGAAGCAATGTCCTACTCCGGTTTGCGGTAGGCCATATTGATTGTACGGACTTTACATATCGCAATGCTCGAGAGGGGTTCTCGTGGTTCCTAGGGGTTGTATGTATCTTATGTATTGATGTCCCGATCGGGTGATCCCTACCTCGCATTGCAAAGGTGGCTTTACATATAGATTTAGCGGTATTTTGGGTATGACTATACTTGTCTTTTATGGGAGAAGTCTTATCTAGTGAGGTGTGACACACATGCAAACCATTCCTTTTGGGATCCTTTCATAGTTAAACCTGAAGATTGTCTTTACTAGCCGCCAATATTGGTAAAGAGTTTCTTGCAAAAAGAAGACATTGTGCAGTGTTCCAACCAATTTTCATCACATACTCCCTCCATCTAGTAAAGAGTGTAATTTTAGCTTTCTTGAAAAGTTAAACTATTTCAAAGTTCCATCGAGTTTACACAAAAATAAAAATATAACATGTATGAAACCAAATAGCATGTTTCTACCATGCCCAATAGGATGGTTTGGTGCTTCAAGATTCGTGTTGGAATATTTCACCTAGTTTTGTCGTGTTTCGGGAAACTACATGAGTTGACACGCAATGAAACATGGTGAAATCATGCACAATATCTACCGTGCTAGAAAGTATAGGCGGACCTAGCCGTCTCTAAGCTCAGGCACGCTTTCAGGCTTCCGGCAAACCGACAAATCTAATTTGATAGCAATCTGATAAAAAGGTATCATTAGTCTTTAAATACACTGTTTGTCTATGCTTTGACTAATTCTTAAGTCCGCAACTGCTAGAAAGTCATTTGTCCACACCCGCAGGCTACTGCCCGCACAAAATACACCACTTTCTTACGAAAAGGAGCGAATAGAAAACAATGGCATACTGAAACAGTATTAAAGATCTTTTCCCGAGAGAAATATGAACTAATAACCCCAATGTAAACACAACAATCTGATCAACGAATCGTCGTTCCAACTCTGTTTGCCGATCACAATTTGGGAAACTTGCATAACTTAGCATCACCAGTTAGCTGCAGTCAGCTGGTTGAGATAACACGTTAATATAATGCATTTTTTTCTTTCGAAAAGGAGGTTAAAAACCTCAGCCTGTGCATCAATCAAAATGTTAATAGTACAGCGTAAAACTCGTCGTATCCGTAAAAATAGCACATATACCATACCAGCTCCATGATTTCCATGCGACGGGTTATGGCAATCGCACAAAAAAAAACAGCCACATTTTTCACTGACAAAATCACGAATAAATAGCCCCCATAAAAGCGCACGCACGGAAGGCACGTCGAGAGACGTGGGAAAAATGAGCTGGGTAAATTTAGTGTGAAAGAACAGAACACGCTGGCGTTCCCACTCTTGCCATCATCCGACGTATAAAATGCCCACGCCCTACCTTCTCCACTCTCCCCATGCACCGCGTGCGCCACCTCGATCGATCTTCCCCTCCATCCTCCTCAGCCACCTCCACCACTACGACAACCACGTCGCCCCTCTCTTGATATCTCGACGAGCAATGGCGATGGCGATGACCGAGGACTACTACGCGGCGGATATGGACGACGTCGTCCACCGGCTGCTGCCGCGGGAAATCTTGGCGGACGTGGGCATCGTCGTGGCCGGCCGCGACGCCCCGCCTTCTTCTTCTTGCACGGTGAGGCGCCGCAGCGATGACCACGCCGCCGTCGTGGAGGACATCGCCGCACACCTCGTCCGCATCCTCCGCCTCGACGCCGCGGGAGAACAGCAGCGCGCCTCTCGTCCGCCGCACTTGCAGCATCCCCGTGCTGGGACGGGGTACGGAAGCAGGGGCCCAGCAGGCGGCGGACACGGAGCTGCGGAGCGCCACGCACCGGCCGCTTCCTGCTGGAACGGTACTGCGCCGCGGGTGCCGAGGTTTGACATGGCTGATGCGGCGGTGAACAGCCATCCTCCGGTGAGGTGCCACGGCACCGGCGTGTTCCTTCCGCGCGTGGAGGCGTACGCACAGAACGTAGCATCCTCCGCATCTCCCAGCACCAGGAACGGTAAGAATCGTTAATCGCCGCCATGTATTTCCGCTATTTCCTTTCCGGCCGCCGCGGGAGCTGGTGTCAACAGCGACGTCAACGGCGACAATCTTAACTGAACAAATGTCCATGCATTGCATACAGGCGGTGCGAAGCCGCCACGGATGCAGAGGAGGGAGGCTGCTGGCGTGGTCGCCATGCGGCGGCAGCAGCTGCAACTGCTGCAGCTGCGCGGAATGGAGGCGGAGATGCAGCGGCAGAGGGAGGCGTTCGCCGCGGCGTTCCAATTGCACGGCTGCCCCGCGATCGCACCGCCGCAGCAATGGACATACTGAGTATACTGAAATGTAGTGCCGGTTAATTGTTGTTGGTCGTTTGCGATATGCACAGAAGAGAATAAAATTGGACAGCCGCGGATTAATTTGATTTGCCTTCGGGTTTATACTAGATCAAGTACCTCAAGTGTTCATACTTTTTAAATCGAGTGGGGATGTATCTCTTTTTTAAGGATGTCAGGCATGGTGTAAAATCAAGGATGCTTCCTAGTGAGTGAATAATTCGTATCAAAAGACACCAAAGCATTAATATTGTCGTTTGATCCCTCATGAATTAGGGTACCATCACAATCCTTACAATCCAACCAATAGTTCTCCAGATTTAACAGAGTGAAAGTTGTATTGCTCCATTGATATTTTCAGGGAAGTCAAAGCACCGTACAGTTGAGTCGCTTATTATCAATCCGAGCTTTTGTTAGACGGCTTTCCTTTCCTAGCTATTTTACAATCATACCAACATTAGCACAATGTGCTCTCAATTGGATTCCCTTTTGAGACTCGTATGCTCGGAATGCTCTTACTCTCTAGAGAGTGGCGAGTCAGGATCACAAACCATAGGATCGGCTTTATGCATTTCGTTTGTTATACGGCATTCATACCTGACAATTGTATGGAAATAGGGAACAAATCTCTATGTGTTTGCATCTGGATGAGCTAAGTTTATTATTTTCTTTTAGAAACATTAAATAGAACATACACACGTATGGCATGTACATGCACGCACTCACACAATGTCTAGCCTAGCTAATTGAGGGAACATTGCTTCCCTGGATAATCCAAATCCAGAAGTACCAAAATATGAAACTTGCGGTTTGACCCCTATTGGGCTAGGCACCATTGCACTTCTAACAATACAACCAATGGTTAGTTCTCTTCTAGTACAATTTAACCGATCGGAAGCTGTATCGCTCTATGGATATTTTTCAAGGTGCTAGCACTCGAGTTCTCTTATCAGATTTGTGCTCTTGTGGAGTGCGCTTGCTTTTTTGAGAGTGGCGATTCAAGCTCACAAAGCTTAGGATTACTGATAAAGAGTTATTAGGATGGAGAAACTAAGGAAAACACTCCATGCCAAACTTGAAATTGTGAGATCGTGAAGGTTTATGAAGGAAAATATATATGAGGTGTTCGCATATCACATTGAGAAGAAATTGTCCCCTATGGTTAGTTGAAAGGTCCCTAATATGGAGCCGCGGAAATTTTACTCCATGTGACACCTTGTTTATCGTTGTCATCTCAATCGTTGAGATGTTGCTGTCAAAGACACATAAGAACTAGCATAGAAAGCGAAAATCCAAAAGTACACCCAGGAGCACACGATTCCGCCTAGAAAAGAAGGCATTTCAAATGTCAAAAAAACAATTAAAACTTTTAACACATGTACATGTCCTGTTCTACGCTCAGTCATAATTTTCCAGCAAACAACATGCTCAAAAAATCAATTTTCATACTTTCTTCAAACTTTCTAGGACATTGTTTTTTTTCTAGGACTACTTTCTTCAAACTTCCCAGACTTGTAAAAGACGCAAACATGTCCGATGTAGAATCTGTTTTTTTCTTTACAATCAACATTGAATATGAATTTACTGTTCATCCATCATCCGCACGGTCGAATTGAACTGCGGTCCGCGATAATAGACCACACAAATTAATTATGGTAGAGGCATATTTTCAGATACATAGGCGGGATACCAATGGAACTCACACATTTGCTCCCAAAGATCGTCAAAGTTGCAGCTGCTGCCTCTGTTATTTTTCTTGACACACAAAGGGACCAATTAAGACGGAAAGCAAACACTACATAGGACCATTCCACAAGCAACGAATTAGTAGGAGTACTAAACAGCACTAAGTGTTGCTAGCTTCCGAATCTGACGAGAGAGAGAAAAAAAAAGTGACAGTACTATAAACAAACACACAGAGTTCACTGGAATGGCCACGACGACGACGCAGAGTAGGAAACCTGATCACCTCCAGAAGGTGACGGCGGGCAGGAGCATCGCGTGGATCACGACGGCGTAGACGGTCGACGCGCCACCGCCACGGCTCCTGGTGCTCCCTGAGAGGTAGAAGTAGTAGTACGGGTTGGTCGTCGACGGCGGGGACGGCGGCGACGAAAAGTGGGAGGACGGAGCGGAGGGAGAAGAGGACGACGGTGACGAGCCGCCGCCGCCGCTCTTCGGCGAAGGCGGTGACGGCGGGGACTTCTCGGTCCCGTCAGATGATGATGACGACGGTGGCGGGAGGATCAGCGACAGGTACGGCGGTGGGGGTGCCGGCGTGGGCAGCGGGAGGATCGACGTCAACGGCGAGGGAGACGATGGCGTCGATGTCGATGGCGCTGGAGGTGACGGCGGAGGCGACGACGTGCAGATCGTTGGGCACGTCCCGCACTTGCTGATGCACAGCATGCTCGCCTCCGGCCCACCGGCCGCCGGCTGTTGCTGACCACCTCCGGCGACAGCCACCTGCGCACTAAAACACACAACCAAGACGATCACGGACGCCACCATTGCCCCCGCTCTTGGTCCCTCCATTGTCTCCACCCTGAGACAGTCACAGATCGCTGCGGCGAGCTTTGCTTGGTGCAGGCGGGGAATGAGATTCCTGCGATCGAGCTGGTGTGGGCCGGAGCTGCCGGTTTATAAGCCAAGAAGCGCAGGAGCAAATGTGCGAAACTTGAGGTGCAAGCTGACGGGGAATATTGGGCAGCAGGGTGTAAAGAGAAGATGCTCCTGAAAATGGCTGCAAAAAAATTAACCCGCCTACAGAAATCGGCCACCGCTGGCCACCATATATGTTTGTGATTGATGCCTTGTCTCATGGAGTTCGAAGGTGCTGGCAAGCTTTTGCTTGATGCCCTAGTAACAATTGAGTAATTAAGATGGATTGCCATGGTTGAAAGATTGAGGAGTGCACATGTACTGGTTTGCAGGGTGCAAGGCAGGTAAAGCATCTGGGCAAGCTCAGTTGGAGAAAGAACCCAGAAGTGCTATCATTACTAGATACTACTCGGCTAGATAAATAGAGTAGCTCATGGCTGGCTTGTTTGGAGGGGAAGAATGTCCAGAAGGGCTTCACGGCACTTTCACAGGAAACAGTTAAATTTACCACAAGATTTGAGAAAGAGAAAAATCCTGGCTTGTTTGGAGAAGAATGTCCAGAAGGGATTCACAGCAGTTTCACGGGAAACAGTTAAATGTACCACAAGATTTGAGAAAGAGAAAAATCCCACCTTTCAAACAGGCTTTGAAAAGAACAAAAGGTTGCCAGGATTTCAATCTTCTCACACAGAGGAATATATATTCAAGGGAAAACATAATTACATGGGTGAACAATGACACCAGACATGCTCATGTAAGTAAGGCTTGCTGACTTAGGTCTACAGCTATTGTAAGGATGTACGACACCAGAAACATCTAACACGATAAATAAGTGAAAAAAAATCTGGATATCTGCACCGATTTCCTATTTTCCCTGAGCATTGTTTTTTTAATTCGACGCGCTTTACAGGCAAAGGGTATCAATAAACAACCAACAAAGGAGTACACCAGACACTTGTACAAAAGGCTAACCCTGGAAGGAAAACTTTTGCCAGCCTTTCACTCTTACCAGTTACTTTAAATGCCCTCCCTCACCTAGGAAGGCTAGTATCAAAAGTACAATCATGAATTAACAATGTTACTAGTCAGTTTCTGCGTCTTCTGTTGTTGTAGCTGACTTGAGTTTTTGGCTCACAAACTGCCCTTTAATTCTTGGTCTTTGCTCCGCAAGCTTCTTCCTACTGTGATATCTCACCTGTAGAATGAAAGGTAAAAAGAGAAAAGGAAGAATTACAACAAACCAAGTGTCTGGGTAACTATTCATAGAAATGATGAAAGAAGTATCCATTCACTACTTGAAAATAATATATGAATGCCCATAAGCGATCTGCAAACTATTTAAGTTTGTCAAACAAAATACCTTCTTCTCAAAGCATCTCTCTTTCCTTTTCATGCGGAATTTCAACAAGGCAGCTTCACGACGGGACCGATCACTATCCAGTCCGTTAATACCGAAGTTCTGGATGCCGCTCTCATTGCCGCTTTCTGGGGCAATTATTGTATTTGTGTTTGTATCAGTTTCACCGCTCACAGTCCACCCACTTCCTCTGCGGATATCCTGGCTACAGCTAGCACTCTGGTTAGCATGCTCCGCATGGGCTCTCGACAAGTCGATTGGTTCTCCTGATTCCTGAAGAATTTGTCTTGAATGATGCAACTGCTGATTTTCTTCTAGCTGTCTGTGTTCATGAATGTCTAACGGTTTACTAAGGTTTTGATGGTAATTAGAGTGATAAGATGCATGCTGAATTGCCATATGGTTGATGCCAGACGGATCACACTGCATAAAAGGAGCCTGGGGGTAGTATATCGGCTGCATAATTGCACCATAGTGGTAGGGTATAGCAGCACCAACAGGAATTGGAACAGGTATAAACCCATATGGAGGATGACTCAATGTGTCCTTTCTAGGGGAGGAACTACTTGTGCCAGCATCTTCTCTCGCACTGCTGGAACACGGGATGGCAACACCCGCTGTACAACTGTCCAAAGGAACCTGAGCTTGCGTTGCACTCTTGTATGCACTATGTTCATGGGAACTGGACAAGGCCCCACCAGGTTGGACATTCTTGTCATGAACCGGTTCTTGAAAAGTTAAGTGGAGGGACGGAGGAAACAGTGGCTTAGCTGATGGTTCTATCCTTTTATTACCATACCTGCAATGTTGACAACCATGTGATTAGCATGCACAATAGAGCTAGTCACAGTTGCGCAGGGTAATGTGTAAGCAATTACTAACATCAGCCTCAGGGTCTAAAACACAAATAAAGTATAATCTCAAAAAACATTTGAAACAAATGCAATAAATAAATCAAAGTTATTCTGATCAAAATTTAAAAACAACACATACGTACCTTGAAAATGCAGAGGAATTTGAGTGATTGAAATTATCCTTATCCTTCAATTCTTGGTTCGTGTAACCATTAAGACGTTGTTGCTTTCCTAAGTTGATCTCCATGGAAGGAGAGGGCCCAGACTCGGCATGGCCTATTGCAGCGCCCTTCAAATTTTCAGGAACGGTATTTTCCAAGACAGGGTTGACAGCATGATTCTTCGTGACTGGAGATTTGCAATTTTTGCTAGTTGTTGGTTGGGCAGTAGGCAAAAGATCTTTCCTAGGATCACTTGGACGACATGTACTTGCATCAGCAATTCTCAAGGCATTATCCATTATCTGTCCAGCAACCTTTGCAGAAGTAATACCATGAAGATACTTGGAACGCACATTCTTCTCAGCTGAAAACGCTTGCGGCTTACTGGTGGCACATGCATTTATACTTGGAGCATCTACACAAAAACACCAGGTAAAATCAGATGTGCAATGTACAAATTTGATGGCTAATAACAGAACAAAAAACATTAAACGCCGGAGAACCAAGCGTAGATTCTTACCATCAGTACCCTTCAATGTGTGTGATTTTGTGTTTATTCTATCAAAAGGTCCACTCTGTAATTTAGGTTCTCTGGATGAGCCTGCCCCATTATCTTTCACAACCTCAGGTAATTTCTCAGCACTCTGAATTTCAGTCCCCTTCTTGCTACCTGAGCTCTGATCATGTTAGAAGAGCATCAACATTATTAGTTGCAGAAGAAGTCCAATAATTTAATACAAAAGAGAGACCAGAACTTTTAAAAGATCATTAACGATGAACAAAGTTTCAGTAAACAGTGCTGGCCACAATTAACTGGTAGTCACAAGAGCAAAAAAAACATATTCCCTCCGTCTCAAAATAGATGCCGCGGGTTTGTCAAATTTTGGATGAATCTATATACTAAGTAGTGTCTAGATTCATCTAAATTTTGACAAATCTGCGACATCTATTTTGAGACGGAGGGAGTAGAAAAAGTGCTCTATCTTTCACTTTTGGTTGCTTGGCTTTATCAACCTGAGCTACAGCAATTTTCTACTCGTACTTGGATATCAGTTAGAAAAATAAGGTATAAGCCAACTCAGCTGCTCACCTGAGCATCACTTTCCTCGTCGCTGTTCTCGCCTGTCTTTGACCCGTTACCAGAATTCACACTTATATGGTTGCTGGCCGCATTGTTTTCTGATGCATTTAATTGGCTGTTCATCTGTAATGGAAACAACAAGGCTTAATTATACCTCAAGAAATTAGAATAAATAAGAAACGCTGCTATATGCTAAAAGCTTAAAATGACTGCATCAACAATAGATCACTCTTAGTCTTGGACAACCAAAATTAATGCACACCATACAAGGCACTTTGATGAGTGGATAATACTTTAGGAAAATGTGTGCATATTTTTTTTAATCGAGAATTAGTCTGGACAATATAGACTCAAGAATACAATTGAAGAAGGCTAATTTTACCCCATTCAGTCATTCGCCATAACACAGGCTGCAAAAGAAAGCGTTCTGAAAGACACGACGAATAAGGACTTACTGAATGCCGTCTCCACACATGTTGCCATAAGTTGCGCAACTCATTCTTTCTCACTGGTTTCACAAGGAAGTCCACTGCACCATTCTGCATGCACTTCAGCACCGTGCCAATTGAATCTTGTGACGACATCACTGCACGGACAACACAATAAGACATCATAAACCCCGTACAAATAGAGCAGCTCTAGATTAAGGCATCTCCAGATAAACATATTTCCTTACTAACGTCAGCGATACACCGCTATGCCACTTGGCTGCTTATGTGTTTGTCGTATTAGGGGCACAGTGGTTACATCAGCACACTGCAGCACATCCGTGCATTTATCACGTGCATTGCTTAGAGAGGGTTTTTGTTGTTTCAGTAAGTACATACATACTCTCTTCCCACTATTTTGAACACCCGGATCACACTATTGTTAATAATAAAATTTCAAAATTAGCAGCATTCACTTTTCGAAAAGATGATGTCTTGCTGTGAGATGATGCTTTCATAGGAAGCTACACACATCATGAAATAGCATGGTTGCTCAATTACGCTACCTAATCAGGACCTTAAAATATAAATTTACCTCTCAAAACTGAACCGATGTAAAGTTACACCTTACCAACATTTTTTTGGCGCGAAATCCCTAAAAGAGATACATGTAACTATCATTGGAATTTTGCCAACAAACTTCTTCCAATCCATAAATTGCGCCAAATAAAATTAAGGTGCCAATTAATTCATCAACAGATACCGCACAAGACAAATCTGTTAAAAACAAAATCAGAAATGCAACATATCCATCTGGAGTCTATTGATTCTCCCCCAATCGGTTGGATCGTAGGTGCGATGATTTGTTTCACGGGAACACAAATGGAACCCGACAACGATAGTGATAATTCAGTTACATTAGAGACACTGACTAACTAAAAGTAACCAACACACGAGTAAAGCGGAATATCCATCTGAATTCAGCTCCAACTATCCAATCAATCGCGGCGGGGGTCGCATATACGACAACGAAAAGCACCGTGCCACAGTTAAGCAGTTACTAGCATAGGAAAAACATAGCGCGAAATCAAACCCGTTTGCCAGCTCGGTTGGTTTGAACTAGCATACACCACTAGATAGCTCAAGCTCACACGAACGAAGCATTAAGTAGCAGGGAGATGTCGGCGGAAGGAAGGAAGGAAGGAAGGAAGGGCGGGTGCTTACTTATGACTGGGATGTTCCTGCACTCGTCGGCGGCGACGATCCTGGAGAGCAGGTCGATTCCTGAGAGCGTGGGCATGTTAACCTCGGTGAGCACGAGGTCGAATGCGTAGGCGCGGCCCCGCATGACCTCCCACGCCTTCATCCCGTCCGTCACCGCCGCCACTGGCGTCACCTCCCGAGAAGAATAAACGGCCCAATTCAGCAGCAGGAAATCGATTTGACTGGCCGCGCGAGCGCGGCAAAGGGAGATAGATAGACTGAGAGAGAAGGGAGGGGGTGAGCTCACCGCGGTATCCGCACTTGCGGAGGAGCGCGGTGACGACCTGGCGCGTGGAGTCGTCGTGCTCGACGAGGAGCACGCGCAGGGAGCGGCGCGGCAGGATCTCGTCCCATCGGATCACCCCTCGCGCCGCCCCTCCTCCGCTCGCCGCCGCCGTCCCGGTGACCGCCGCCACCGCCGTCGCCTCCCCGGCGTCGGCGTCGGGAGACATCTCGTGGTCGCCGTGGGAAGGGAGAGAGCAGGAGAGGGGAACGAAAATATCTGGAGAATTTTGGTAGGGATGCCGGGCGTGCCACGTCAGCGCGAGGGAGGGGAGAGAGAGAGAGGATCGAATGGAGGGGTGGAAAACGGGCCAGATAACTACCACGGGCGCTCGGGTCCGCAGATATTTTTGCCTCCCCCCAGACCCCAGTGCTACTGCAGCTGCTGTTGGGGGGTGAAGTGTCGTGAAGGTGAAGGTGAAACGTGAAGTGGTGATGATATTTCTGGTGCGATTTGAGGTCGTTTCAAGGGAGATATTTGCCGGAGAGCTGGTGGCCTCTCGTTTTTGCGCAGAAAAACAATGGTCGGGTGTGGGGTTCGGCGGATTATTTTAGTGGCGGCTGGCTGGTCGAGGCTGAATTCCGCGGCCACTTGAAGCGTGGGAAATGGGCCACTTGTGGGGAGCTGGCATGGAAAGGTGCATCAGGAACAGGGAAAGATCTAGCTATCCATATCGGAGTACATGGCTGTCCCTGGTTTCTCTTCGGACAAGTCTCCAACGAACTTCGTGGGACATGGTAAAGCTCCGGTTGGAGTAAACCCAAAGCTAGATAGATGTCACTGCAATTCGATTGGAGTACTACTATGTAAAAAACTGAGCTGGAATTTTGAGTATCCTCACCTTGAAATAGGTTTTCGTCTTGTTTTATAAATAAAGCCATATCGGCCGAACATATACAAGATATGAGGTCCCTTTTGTAAAGCAAATCAAAATAAACAAGAAAAGGCGGAAAATCTAAACTTGCCACAGAAGAAAACGAGCTGAGATCGGGATGAACCGGGGCTCCACGACGACGCCCCCAAGAGGGCAACGACACACAACGCCGTCGTCGCCGCTGAGATCAATGGTCAAGGGTTCCCACCCGGAGTCCTGTCGTGCGGAAGTTAGACGCATCAGCGCCCCAAGAAGGTAACGATAACCGCATGCATCGTCTCCGATGGTGCCAAAGCACTGAGCTTTCGCTCGGAAAAACCTTCGTACCACTTCCCGTCTTTCGCCACGACCGTTGTCCCCAGGATAGGCCTCCAGCAGATCTGGGGGTTGCCGAAGCCGAAGCGCCGTCAACACCAAAGCCTCCCAACGACCTATCCTCGCCATCCACATGATTGTTGGCTGTAAAAATAGTCATCTTTCTTCGTGTTTAAACCATATTTTTAGTCAAACAAATGGCAAAGAATCTCTCTAGCCTTGCTACTAATGATTAATTATTGCAAGCATGTCTAATTCATTGTTTTGAATTGTGTTATGCAGGAAATCATACTTTTAAGGCAAAATCGGGAGCTATTAATGAAAATTTTGAAGTTGTTTACATGGCCAAGCAATCCTAGGTCAAAAACCCATTGACAAAGGACTTAACGACCACTAGTACGGGCAAGGCTGCCTGTATGGCCCGACCGTACCAGGTGGTAGTGGATTTATATCGTCAAACCCTACGAATTTCGTGAAGGCGCATATATATTTCGAGGTCCCAACCTCCCCGTAGAGGACCGCCATTCTCAGATTGCATCACAATACCACCGAAGATCCACCACCATAGTTCATCCTCTCTATCCTCTATGATCTTTATAGCCATAACCATTAGCTTGCACTTGAGATCTTTTTGTGATTCGGTGATCATTATAAGAATATTTGATTTCAATCTAAGTATTTTGTATAATATTTTTTATCCTTGATTTTATTGTTATGAGTGAGTAGTCTTTATAGGTTGCGGGTTGGGGTGAAACCTCGCAGCGATTATGTGCATCTAATTCATGGGAGTATTGTGTATTGATTGAATAGCAATTTGTATCTTTATTTCTTTGTCTTTTGTCTCGATCCATTGACTTGTAGGTACCCAAGATCTTATATACTGATAAAGGCTTGAGGTGAGATACTTGGTGAGCGGCAATCTCATAAAAACCCAGTGACAGAAAGGAGAGTACGGTCTTCGTTTAGCGATCCATTTAGGAACAACAGCGGCATCACTTTTTAAGGCTTTGATCTTTGTTTTCATTTAATAGTTGTTATAGCCTGGTATTTCATGGTATAGTGATTGGATTAAAATACTATTGCTATGCATATGACTTCCAGAAGCTCTAGTATATCAGGATGTGTTGTCCACAAATTTTATCTTTAATAAATTATTACACATGAATATGCGTACTACTATCCTTATCACATATGATGTGCAGTTGCAGGTGAAACTTTAACCCTGTCCTATCTTCATCCATTGTAACAAACAATGTTCTAAAGTAAACTAGAAAGATTCAGTCAACAAAGGTAAAACGAATAAACAAGTCTTGTAGACGTGCCTCATTTAATTTCCATTTAATATTTTTTTTAAGGTTCGATTAAATCTGGGTCTACTAGAAAAAAGCTACTATACTGTATCCATAAATCCGAATGGAAGGTATCAATGACCAAGGACAAAAACCACCGCCAGTGTGACATCACTCGCCGAAGAGTCGTCCACGTAGTCCACCTTCTAGGACCGTCGCCCCTGCATCCACGAATTCTAGCCAAAGCTCCGACCAATGTCAATTCGCACCGCCGACGAGAAGGACGAGTAGGTCTCGCGGACTTGTAGACATCGACGCACTCGGCGTCTTGGGGGGACTTCCCTCCATAACCCGAGGTGAGTGCCATCAGACGCAGCAGTGCCAATTAGGGCTGGAATAGGCCCTGATCAGGCCAGGCCTGCCGGCCAGGCCCAGATCGGGCCCAATCAGCTCCACCGCCCACTGCTGCAGCCAGGCTGTTGTCATCGTCGATCGCTTGCACCCCGAGCAGCCCCTAACCCCGTCGCCGTTGTGCTGGCAGACCGTCATGGGCCGCCGCCGGAGCTCGGACCGAGCTCGCCTAGACCCCGCGCTGCTTGGACCGCCCCCGAAGCCGAGAGGGGAGGCCGCGCCACATGCCGTCACTCGCTACCACCATGATCGGACCCCTGCCGCCCGAGCTCCAGCGCCTCCATGGTGCACCGCCGCCAAGCCGAGAGGGCCCCGATCTCCTCGCCTAGCGTGAGGGGAAGGTCAAGTTTGCCGCCGCTGGCGTCGTAGGGACTTTTCCCGGCATCCCGCGCCAGCAGAGCCAGAGGGAAGGGGTGGGGGAGGGGCCTGGCCGCCGGGAAAGGAGGGTGCTCCCGTCACCTTGGGGGCAGGGGAGAGGAGCACAGGAGGGTTTTTTCCAGTTCCAGTATCCCAACCTTACTCTTCATTAGTTTTACGTCGAACCAAAAGCCACAAACAAGTGCATGTTTACTTTTATCCGAAGCTAAACTATTCCGAGTCTGCCTAATCATATAAATATCTATGACATAAAATAAGGTTATTACAAACTAAATTTGCAGATGGATCTAGTGAAATTAATTTGATGCTATAAATTAGGAAATTTTGGCTTAGAACACACCTAAACATACACTTAGAGAATCTCTACTCGGGTTCCTAGGACGCCGTTCCCGGGGCGATTTTTTTGTCCGGGCGCAAAAAATTGTCTCAGTCGCATTTCCAGAACCCCGGTTTCGTCTGAATTTGCGCCAACTTTCGTCTGGAATTCCCAGGCCGATCCTGGGGCGCCAGAACGCCCTGGGAACACCGGACGAAGAAAAAACGGGTGTGGGCCAACCCTGTCGGCAAGAAAATCCCATTCTTCACTTCCACTTGCCTCCCCTGCGGCGAAGATCTCCCTCAGCTGCCCTGTCGTCATGCCTTCGCCGGCGAAGCTTCACCACGCCAAGCCGTATCCACACCTGTAGATAGGCCCGCTGTCGTCGCCGCCCTTTCCCCTTGACCTAGGCCATCTTTCGTTGCCCAAGCTTTGTTGTAGCTCGGCTTCGCTCCGAGCTCCCGCCACCTCGCCCTCCAAGTGTTCAGCGTTTTGCCGGTTCGGCCATGGACTACAACGACAAGGAGATGTTCATCGTGTTGCTGGAGGAGGAGAACATCGCAGTCGCGGAATATGCAGAGCACATGTAGATCCTCGCCTCTCTCGCCCGGTTGTACATACAGACCGCAACGCCGAAGCGTGGAGGTTCGACAAAGGGTCGTCGGAAGTACAAAGCAAGCTAGAGGATGGAGGGCTACTGCTTGTTGTTGTCAACACCCGGATTTTTAATCTCAGATGCCTGTTATGCCATACATCGCAATCCCAGGATTACCATTTTTGCGAGACATAACAGATTGGATATCATAGTACAACATCCATTATAAACCTTACATAAGGTCTTACAACAAATAAAGGATCTCATGATCCAGTCTTAATACAAATCAAGCAGCGGAATGACATAATGATAACGGTAGCATAGGCGAGACTCCATCTTTATGGTCACAGGCAATGCTGACGATGGGATATGATCCTAGTTGTCGTAACCTTCCTGTTGTCCGTCTTCCTGATAGTCCTCTTTATAGTCTGGCCACGAGAATAGCCAGGGACAAAGCCATGAGTACTCTTAAGTACTCGCAAACTAATACTAACCAGCGAAGTGGTTTTGGAGTAGGAAGTACTAAGCTCTAGGTTGTTTTGCAAAAAGCCAGATTTATCTTTACTGAGTTCAGAAGCAAAGAAAGGTAGTTGAAAGTTTTATAACATCTAAGTGGAAACTTGAATTTCATATCACAACCCTATTATGGTCAAGTCAAAGTCATAAATCATTTCACAGGTCATTTTGAAAACATCTGACGACGGAATAGTATGGCTAGTTTGACACTCTACAGAGGTAGTATACTTTCACCATAATATTCGATACATCCGTTAGGAACAATACTGAATTCACCATACTCAGTATGCGGATAATCAGTCCTAACCTTTCAATTACACGCCCTAGTACATGCACCTCTCTTGTGAGTTTGGCCTCCCAACCATGACCAACTATCATCTTGGGAACTGCACAGATGGACAATCTTCACAAGATAGCCTCAGCTCAAACCTTGGTCACAAGGGAACCCATACTAAGGTATATAAGTTTCCAGTCAAGCCCTACCCAAATCTCGGGTATTGTGGTTGTACGGTAAAATTGGAATGGTATCGCATCCAGACAACCATCAGTTTTATAAAGGGCTAAGGCTCATGTCTTAACATTTTTATCATCAAAATCATCTGGTGTTCCAAAAACACATGTCAAAACATTTCAGTAGAATGACTCATCATTCTAAGATTTTCATAACCATTTTAACCAAGTATTCCCATCTAAAGTTGATCAAATTTTATGCTTAGCACTAGCATCTATAAGTGGGGGTAAATACTAAGGAGGGGTGGTAAACATGTGTATCTTATCTAAGTTCAATCTCATGCCTCAGGATGGCATCAAGATTTATCTAACTTAGGGCAAGTTTTATGGTCTTTATGCTACCTTAAGATATCTTTCTAAAGTCTACAAGTCACTAAGTAAACTCTAATAGAAAGCTTTGATAAAAAAAGTAACTAAGCTTGCAAATAAAACTAAGATTGGGTATCATCAATTGGCATAATCAAGGCATGCCTAATGCATTGCATAGATTATATAGTTTTCACAGTTGGAAGTGTTAGCTTGCTCAGTTAGTAGCTTGCTAAGTCAACTGATAGTATTAGGCTTGCCTTGTGCAGAGCAGTGGTTGAAGTTCTCCTCGGCTCCTTCCTCGTAGTATTCTCCTTCCTCCTCGTATCCTTGGTCGGTACTAGCGTCTATAAATAAATACGAGATATACAATCATCAAACAATACTTAACTACTTTTACTTATCACACCAAGGTTTTCACTAGATGATCTAGCATCATCACAAATATTACAATCATCAAAGTATTTGTCTTATTTATTTTATTTTTGGAAAAGTAATTTCTACTCATTGAAAAATTGCTTAAGATTTAATATTCTCCAACTAAAACATGGGATCATGTTGACACATGGCATCCCCACATATTTCAGTACATGGGAATATGATTTAAAGTGGTGTCACAATTTAATAAGGTTTAATCTTTTTATGTTAATTAATTAAAGTGACTAGAATGGCCTATAAGGCATTATTTTATTACTTGTCCATTATTTCTGTAAGTAAACCTATATATTTTTATATATTCAGAAAGGTCTAGTTAAATGTGATTTTTGAGAGTTGGAATCAACTCAAAAGCTTTTGTGGTTGAATTTTAAAAAACGTTTGAATACAGAAAAGCTTCTGCCTTGTTATTTTTACTATAGGTGATCTACAAATCCAAATGAATTATATAAAACGGGATTGGATTAAGAATTCCAGTACCTTTCTAACAAAATTGGTTTCATGCAATTTGGTTCAATGAATCGCCCTGGGTTGATTTTTGAATCTAGGTACAGAACTAGGTTTGAAACTAAATTGATAAAACCTAAATTTGAATTACTGGGTCGCGCGGGATGTTAACTGGGCCGGCCCACGATGCATAGCGCACGCGCGGGTGGGTTTAAGTGAATGACCCCACCAGTCAGCGAGATAGGGGTGCGAAGCGGTACGGAGTGATCTAGACCGTGCGATCAAACTCTAATCCAACGGCCACAACTTACCGTCTTCATCGGGCAACGCCGGTGAGACAGAACCCTAGCACGGCCAGTGGGGGTCTACGGGGGATCATCGGGGCTCAGGCGAGGGCCGGCGATGGGGGCGAACGACGAAGTCGACGACGGCGAACCTCCTGGTACCAACGGCTTCTCCTAAGGCGGCTCCAATCGCTGGCTCCTCTTCTCCTCCTCCGCGGCAGACTCCGGCCAAATTCCGGCGATGTGCTGCTCGCCTTGCTCCGGGGGTGAGGTGGGGTGCTTCTGAGAGAGAGGGGAGTGAGATGGTGTGAAGAAATCGAGCGGGGGTGACCTCTATTTATAGTGCCAGAAAGGGACCGAAGGGCGCGGGCGGAGCTCGTCGGTGTCGTCGGCACAACGAGCTACTGGCATGGGCAAAGGTAGGGGACGATGTTGTGTTCCCTGGCAAAGATCAACGACATGGTTACGCAGCGTGGGGCGATGCGGAACGGTTGGAACATCGCGGCGCTCTGAGCGGGTCCGACGGGAAGTTTTATGATGCACAGCGTCCACGGTCCGCGCGGCAGCGAACGGGCATGTCTGCGGGGTTGCTGGGGTGGTGGTGATCACGCTTGCACGCGGCGAGGGCGGTGCGCGGTCTGTGGGCATGTGTCGCGGGTGGCGCTCTGGCGCGCTCTTGGCACGCTCGCAGAGAGGCTGGGCATGCTCGGGCTATGTGGTCCAGGGGATGGCAAGGCTCGAGGCTTGGACAGGGGGTGGCGGTGGACGGTGGAGTGCCTGCTAGACAAGGTTGGCGAGGCTAGAGCTGCTCCTAGCTGGCTAGCGACATTGGGGTGGCAAGGGTGCTCTTGGCATGCTTGCCATTAATGGTATGGTCTGATTTACAGTGAGCTAGAGTGGCTTAAACAAGTTAGATAGGGAACAAGTTAGGCCAAAATTGCTGCTCACTATAGTGTTTAATGTTTGTTGGTTTGGTGTTTGCAAGGTGTTTGATGAAATGGCCGAAAGAGATTCAAATTTGAATTTTTGATTCAAACTTGGTGGGTGTGTTAGTTACATACTAGAGAGTCTCTGGTTAGTTGGAAAGGTCAAGGTGAATTGATTTGGTTGGTTTTTAAAAATGGGTGATCTTCCCATATGTTAAAGATTCAATTTTGAATTATCATTTGAATCAAGTTGCCAAATATTTCTGTAAGTTTGAAAGGTGGGCTTTGATTCACTTTTACTTGTTCTAGCAAGGGGTGAAAATAAATGGAATTGTTTCTATTTGAAATCTTGGACTAGAAACACTCAAAGTGGTCTAGTGAGCAAGATTGGCAAAAATGACCATTTGGTTTATTTGGTTTATTTTTTATTTCCTCTTGATTTGTTTCTGCTTGGATTTGATTTAGATGATGTTGTTTTCATCTTTAAACCATTCCTTGCTATTTAGAACAATCACACAAGTCCATTCATGTGTTCATACAATCATCACATACACACATGCATTCATATTGATTTTAATTAACAAAAGTTTTTGTTAACCCTAAATTTGGTGATTTGAATTTGATAATATTTGATCAATATTTTTGGGATGTTACATTTGTACGCCGACTACGTCGTCGACGAGCCGCTACACGAAGAGGCCATGTTTCGTCGCTGTTTCAGGACGAGCCGGAAGCTCTTCCTCGAGATAGTGCATGCCATCTGGGAGTATGACCCCTATTTCGTGTGCAAGAAGGACTGCACCGGCATGGTTGGGTTTTCCTCACCGCATAAGTGCATAGTGACAATGAGTTTGCTTGCATATGAAGCGCTGGGTGACAGTGCCGATGACTATCTCTGCATGGACGAGTCCACCCCATCGGTTGTTGGTATAGGTTCTACAGGGCATGCTTGCAGTGTTTGGAAAACAGTACTTGAGAACACTCACTGCTAAAGACACTGATCGAATCCTCGTAGTCAATAAAAGTATAGGATTTCCTAGGATGCTTAGAAGCATAGACTGCATGCATTAGCAGTGGAAGAACTGTCCATTTGCATGACAGAGAATATACAAAGGCCACAAAGGAGGTTGCACTGTGATACTCGAGGAAGTTGCTACACATGATCTTTGGATCTGGCACTCCTTCTTTGGCATGGCAGGATCGAACAACGGTATCAACGTCCTCAACTCATGAAATGTCTTTGCCAAGCTTTTTGAGGGTCATGCTCCTCCTATGAACTTTGAGATTAATGGGCACCACTACAACAAGGGATACTATCTTGCAGATGACATCTATCCAAGATGACCAATATTTGTGAAGACTATCTCAAACCCAGTGCTCCCCAAACATGCTCAGTTTGTTAAGGAACAGGAAGCTCGCAGGGAGGACGTGGAGCAGACATTTGGTGTGCTCCAACAGAGGTTTGTAGTTATTCGGTTCCCTGCTCTGACCTGGTCGAAAGATCAACTGTGGAAAGTGATAAACTATTGTGTGACCTTGCACAACATAATCATTAAGGATGAGAGGAAGGACCTAGTGAGTTTGGTCGAGCAGAACGAGCCATACTATAGACAGGGACCTCCTGCAGAGCCTGATCACCAGGTGCCTCCAACATGGGTTGCCTTCATCGCCATGCGTCAGGAGATCTGAGATTCGATAGTGCATCAACAGCTGCAGGATGATCTGGTTGAGTACCTATGTATATGCAAGGGCAACACGTAGATGTCGATCATGAACTGACCGAACTATGTTATATTGTCATTATATGCCGAACTATGTTTAATTTTATGTTGAACTATGTTAAATTTATGCCAAACTAGGCTGAACTTTGTCTTGTATTCATATTATGCCGAAAACTGGTCGAATTTGAGCCAAATTTGGGCGGGAAAACGCCGGCCTGGAAACTCGTCCTGGGAACGCGAGTGAGAAAGTGGGCGTTTCCAGGCAAAAACTAGCTCCGTTCGATGCTATTTTGGTCCAAATTTCGGTCTGAAAACATCCAACGAGTGAAGGTGCTCTTATGTTTGAATGGGAAGCACACTATATTTTGTTCTAGGAAGACAAATTAACTAAACAACTCACTACATTCACAAAGAAAAAATTAGAACCTTTTTAATTTGCAGGTTTCTAAAACCACATGGATGAGAAAATGCATGATAGAGATGCCACGAAAAAGTGAAGTGTTCTTTTTGAGAGATTTGAGTGGATGAGAAACGTTTGCTATAAAATGTAGTGCAAATAAATATTAGAAAGAAACTCATATAGTATTGAGTCATATAATCAAACAGCTCGTATGGAAAAAAATCTAAGGAACTGGTATAGACCGACTTGGGCCCACGCTCCTGCTTCGGTGAGGTCTCTCCTTGGTGGATGTTTCTCACGTGAGGCTGGTCATAGTGGTAGTATCATATTACTAGTATCATGCATATGATACTAGTGTATAATACTATCTTCATAGTGCATGATATCATATGATAATATCATACTAATACTATATTTAATGATTTGTAGAATCTCAATACAAAATTATGTATAAGATTTATTTGTATGAGAATTTTCTAGTTTCACGTGCTATAATACGGTATATCTACCTATGATACTCTAACCATCTCTTTCTTCATTAATTGTTGTGCCACATCAGATTTTTGCCAACATGGCATGCATAATACTAGTTATGATATTCCCACTAGGACCAGCCTGAACTTGGAGTCGTTGCGGAGTGATGATGAAGTTGGTGGGCAACCTCGGGTGACGATCCTCGCTTCAGTGGTGCAGTTTCGCTATTTTTCTTAAAAATAATATCTTTTTTAATATTTTTTTATGAATAATACATAAATTAAAAGATTTGCAATTTTAGCACGGGCTCAGCATTTGAATAGCCGAGCAAGACTCGTCTACTTTTGAAAAGCAGACCAGGACTCATCTGATTTTGAAAAGCTGATCAACTGTCGGCTTTTGAAAAGCCGACCAGTCTCACCTATTATTTACACTGCCCCGATAACATGTTAGCATTTCAAATGCAGACAGGACTGGTCGGCTTTTCAAAAGCAGACGAGTCCTGGTCGGCTTTTCTTAAGCAGACAAGGTCCAGTCGGCATTTCAAAAGTCGACACCGCGCTAGAGCTATAAAATTATCAATTCATGTATTATTTGTGAAAATGATTTATAAATACATATTATTTTTTTTAAAAATAGCTGCCCTTCTATATGTAGGCGGGGTGGTTGTGTGTGCTCTCAAGATGGCCGTGTTCCATGATGGTCGGAGAAGAGTGTTTGTGACGGTTTTTGGCCGGTCTACCGCTAATAAACTCGTCATTTATGCACATCTGCTCTATCAATGAAAATGGCTATTGCCTTGTTTTGAAAAAATAATCATCTAAAAATTGCTATGGAAAAGATTTCTAATCAAAGACATTCACAAGGCATCAACCCAACGGTTATTTTCCAAGACTGAAATAGATCAGCTTGGTAGAACGGAGAGGTACGCTTGAATCCATCTGGCACGAAAAACAGAGCTCGGCATATGTCACTTGGCATCGACAAAACTGAGTTCTATCCACATATGAGTTGGCCATGTATTCGTCACAAACAGTGGTGGAGGCATAGGAAAATTATATGAGGGGGCTAATGAAAAAAATTCCTCTTGTCAACTCTTGGGAAGGGACGAAGTACTAAAATGCACAGATTTAAAGAACTTTTAGGATAAAAATCAGGAGGTATAACGAAAATTTCTACATGTCAGAGGGGGTCCGGCCCCTCTTGGTCCCCACTGGCCACAAATGCCTACGGAGTACATTAGAATGTTAAAATTAATACTCCCTCTATCCCAGTGGCTCAGGTTTATCTACATATAAATACATATGAATTTAAACAAATTCATGTCATTTATTCATAATCTGGATAAATTCATAATGGAACACATTGGGTGTATACATACATGTACGTGCGTATGTTAGCCGCTTGTGTGTGTGCCTCTAAGTGTACGTGCACGCGTATTATGCGCGCGCGTGTGTGTGATGTTGAGCATCCAATGTCAATGGAGTCATCCATGCAAAAGAAAAGTCAATGGAGTCATCCCTCACAATTTTATATCTTTTGACGTTTGCTCCACTACAACCCCTCCTCTAACCTCTAAGCAAACTCAGACAATCTCAAACACAAAAAATGGTATGCTTGATACCTCTCATCATTATTACTAAGCAGGTATATATATAGCTATGTACAAAATTCATATGGTCCAACTAAATTGTATGAATATGTAGCATATGTATAGGTACGAGTATGCACGTTCACCATCGATTAATGTATGTATGCCGCCTCATCAGCGGCGACTCTGCCATGCGGTGCAGGTCGTGGCTGGTGGCAGTGGCGGTTGTGGTCGGCGCACAATGACAGTGATGGGCGGCCACGATGCACTACGAGGTTGTTATGGGCGACACTTTCTCGGCATGGCCTAGTACATGTGCACCGGCAGGTTTGGCAACGGTGTGTAGGCGGCGCGACGATGTGTTGACGAGATAGACAGTCCAATGGTGTGTGAGCCATTTGTCCGGCTATTTAGGAACAAACTCGCGTAGGAGCTCAACATGTCCCACAAGTTGTCCAACGGCTTTTCCGGCCTAGCCAGAAACAAGGTGTCGGACTGCCCGACGGAGAAGTTCTAGAGTCGAAATGCCCGGTCACATGGACAAGACTGTTCGACAGAAAAGTTACCGGCTGTGAAAGATCCCGGCGTCGGCGACATCGCAAGGTTGGTCGTCACGATAGATGAGATGGATCAGGTGTTTTATAGATCATATGGGTCAGGTTGAGAGTACGCATGCCTAAGCGTAGACATACATAATTTGGACATGGGCTTAGACGATCCCGGTTGGATTTAAGTTGAGTTTGGGGGATTGGGTTGTAGTGAAATAAGATTCTTTTTTCGTACATAAGGGATAGAACCAAAAACTGACCTTGCACTATTAGAAAAAATCTCATTGGTAACGTTCGAAAAATGAGGTTAGTGGTGTTGAACTCACACACCACTAACTTCACGTCAGTGATAGCTACTAGTGGTGGCATGTGGCTCAAACATCACTAATAAAAATACAAGAATTAAAAAATAGCAGAAAATAGAAAATAGAGCAGCAATAATATCAGAAATAGAAAAAATGGCTAGTATTTCATCATATGAAGTTGACAGGTTGGTTCAGTGCATGTTCTTAACATCATATACATGAAGTTACATCGCTATGATTATTTATTATGAATAATAATGTCAATGACGAACATCATATGAAGGTCATAGTGTGAGGTGGTCCCCTGCCGGTGACGAGAATGGATTGCCAATATGCAGGTCTTGAGAGTCAAGAAAGTTCCTCCACCCCTACTTGTTGAAGACAATGTGGCCATTTGAGAGTCAGGAACGTTTTGCTTGGTCACAGGAGGGAGCCCGGTGTCTGTTGACTCCTTCAGCCTTGCGAATTTCTCCTGCATGCTAAAAGACTGGGAAATTCTGTTAAAATCTCAGTTGCAGTTATCGGATTTGGTGAAGCTTCCTGGGATGGCGATGACATTGTTGGGTCCTGACATCTTCAGCAGGAGGTACACATAGTGCGGTACTGCCGGGAATCGTGCGAATGCCACGCGACCGAGGATGGCATGGTATTGCGAGGGCCAGTCGGCCACCTCGAACTCGAGCCACTCGCGCCTGAAGTTCTTGGGGGGTGTTGAAGATGACGTCGAGCCATATTTTGCGCAGGGGGTAGATTCCTTTCCCTGGGACTATGCCGTGGAAGGATATATCGGATGCCTCTAGGCTAGTGAGTGGGATTCGCATGTCCGCTAAGGTGCTGACAAACATGAGATTTATGCCACTGCCGCCGTCCATGAATATGCGACTCATCTCAAACCCGCCGATCTGGGCCCCGAGCACCAGAGCGGAGTGTCCTGGGCGAGGAACTTGGCGGGGATGGTTAGAGCGGTCGAAGGTGATACATGACTCTGAGCCATTGAGGTACTCAGGTATGGCTGGTGGAGAGGTTACGACCAGATTTATCTGGCGGGTGATCGTTTTCTGGATCATGTTGGATGGACGCTCCTTTTGTATCATCATGGTACCCAGCTGAAAGATCACGGATACCGCCTAGAGGGGTGAATAGGAGGTTTAAAACTTTTATGAGATGGGCTTAACAATGGTGGAATAAAACTCATTTTCTTTTGTTAAACACAAATCATATATACTAAGGTTCACCTATGTGCACCAACAACTTATGCTAAGCAAGACAAGCAAAAATGTGATAGCAATAAAGGATACTTTAAGCATGAATGCTATCTCAATGTAAAGGTATAGAGATAACGGATGCACGCAGGAATGACGATATTTTACCGAGTTCCTTCCACAATGGAAGTACGTCTCGTTGGAGGGATGGGCGGTACTAAGACCACCAATGCCACAAGAGGCATCACCCTATTCTCCTGAGCACCCGCTGCACGGAAAGCACCCGATCCACTATGGGACACTTGAGGGCGGTCTCCAAACCCGTACAAAGATTGGGGCAATCTCCACAACTTAATTGGAGGATCCCAACAAATGCCACCAAGGCCACAAACATGAGGATAGCTCCACAACTTAATTGGAGTCCCCAAGAACACACCACCAAGGCCACACAATCGTCTAGGATTCCAAGAACCCAAGAGGGACAAGCTTCAATGAATTTCACCAACCAAATCCTCCGAGGAGAACTCAAACCGATGCACCGAATGCAAAAGGCAAGAACACCACAAATATTCTCGAATCCCTCGCTCTCAAGTTACAACAAAGCTACTAAAGATATTGGGGGAACAAGAGAGGAGGAATCAAAGAGAAACACAAAATCCCCCAAGATCTAGATCCCAAAGAATCACTCACAAAGAGATGATTTGGTTTGGTCAAATTGTAGATCTAGATCTCCTCTCTCTACCTCTCAAATATTAGCAAGAATCATAGGAGGGAGGGAGAGAAATCAAGCTTTTAGATGGTAGAACAAATGGGGGCAAAGCTTAGAGCAAAAGAGCAAGAAGAAGTAAGAGGAAAAAGGGAGAAAGAGTCTTAAATAGGGCCTAGCAGATTATGCCCGTTGGGGCTCTTTTTCATACTTGGGTCGGTAGTACCGGACTGGTACGGTACTACCGGAGCCGACCTAGCAACACGAGCAGCAGGGAAGGGCGATAGCGAGGCGACCGGCTAGCGACGCGAGCGAGCGCAGGGCGGGAACCGGGCGCGTGCAGGGGATCAGACTCGCTAGCGAGCACGCGCGGAACTACGGCCGGGAGCAAGCGAGCGCACGCGGAAGAGAGGGCCAAGCGGGGAGAAAGCATGAGCGAGGGAAACAACCCAGGAGGATTGACGCGCCAGGAAGCAGGACGGGCAAGCTGGGCTGGGCCCGGTACTACCGGCCGCCCGGGCGGTAGTACCGCATGGGCCTAGTACAGTCGGCCTGGGCTACCAGGGGATACAGAAGGGGCGCGCATGCTGCATACTGGGCCAGTAGTACCGGCGGTACTACCGCACAACCCAGTAAAAGGATTTTCTCTTTTTCTTTTTTAAATCAAATAGGCAAATATTCAAACGTCGATAACTTAAGATTGTAACTCCAATTGATCCGAATCCAGTTGCGTTGGAAATAGGTTGACAAGAGCTACCAATAAAATATTGGATATTACCAAGTGAAAATAATTCATGTATTTTAGAGTGAGATACCTCCCTTGGTCAGAAATCGGAAAACCTCAAAGATCAAAATCGCAACAAGATACAAAAGGGAGATCCGATTTTGATGAACAAGAGATTGTTATGAAGATTACCACAAGCTCTATATCCTCACATGGATAAGACCAAATAACAACCAAATATGATGATACACGTATGAAAAGGTCTGAGATCTCTCCAAACGATATGATCGAGATACTCACTTGAGAGCCCCTCTTAATAGTACGGCTATCTATCCTAAACCCGGTCTCCCAACTAAAACATGAGACCGGCAAAAGGGAAAACCTATCAAGATTACCTTTGCTTGGAGCATTCAACTTGAGCGTGATGTAGATGGTCTTGTCCTTCTCAAGATGGAACACCTTCCTTGATTTCTCTTGATCGATCCATGACCACCGAGGATGGCAAGCATCAAACATGAGATCTTCTAGAGATAGCGCATTTTGAGCTTGCAAAACACTTCTTCTTCATCATATCATCTACCTTTAAGCCAACACATGCTTCAAGCGAAGCCAATGGACAAATCCTACAAGTGCAACTTAATACACACATTGGTCAGTAAACATTGTTATTAATTACCAAAACCACACATGGGGGCCCACATGCTCTTTCACCAGCGGTCGTGGGTACTACTTTGCTCCATTCTTCTGGGCCGGTGCAGCCGCATGCAGCACGGGTCCTCCGGGTGGTGGTGGTGGGGCGCCATATGAGATGGGCCCAGGGGCAGAACCGAACCCCTGTTTTATTGCGTCACGCTGCAACTGGGTATATCCCTCGTGGAGCTTCTGGAACTCCCGACAGTCCTTGAGTAGGTGTCTAGATTTCTTTTTGTCATCTTGTTTGTCGATGTAGAAGTGAATGCTACAGGCACTCGATAACTTGTCAATTGCGGACGGCTCGTCATCGCGAGCACGACGTTGCCACGACTGTGTGGTATTTCCGCTAGCGCGGTAGCTACCGCTACGGTAACCACAGTTGCGGTTCCCATTGTCGTGGCGTTTGGCATAGCCGGCCACAATCATGTTGATTTCCTCGCGATCGTCATAGACACGCACTCTTCTTTTTCCCCGGCGGTCACGTCTGCGCCCGGGGTCGTCGTCGTCATCCGAAGGCATTCGGTTGACGGCATCTTCATGATCGGCCTAGCCGTTGGTTATGTCCATCAGGTGATCGATGGTTTTGGGCTTGATGCGACCCAGTCCCTCTATAAGCTTGTGACGCCTTACGTCGCTGAAAGGGCATGTATGCCCCATGTGTGGTTTTGGTAATTAATGACAATCCCTATTGACTAATGTGTAAATTGAGTTTCACTTGTAGGGTTGTCCATTGGAATCGCTTGGGCCATGTTTTGGTCTCAAGGTTTAAATATGAAGGAATGTACAAGGGCTATGTGCTCATTGGAATCATGAAGAAAGAAGGAGCTTGAAGGTTTATTAAGACAAGTGAAAATAGTTGCATCAAGATGGATCAACCTCAAGAAAGAATGAAGAAGGGCAAGCTCAAGTCCTCTCTTGAAGATCTCATGATTGAAGCTTTCCATCCTCGTGATCATGGAGTGATGAAGACAAGTTCAAATAAGAGGTTTCCCCATGGAGTATGGGGGAGCAACTTGCAAGTCTTCATCAAGCAAGAGCAATCAAGAAAGGTGTTCCCACTTGAGAAGAACAAGACGGCCTACATCAAGTTCAAGTGGAATGCTCAAGGCAAAGGTACGATCTTGATAGGGCTTATATTTTGCTAGTCTCGTGTTGTTTATTGGGAGACCGGGTTTAGGATAGATAGACGTTCTATCAAGAGGGGCTCTCAAGCGGGTATCTCGATCGCATCGTTCGGAGAGAGCTCAAACCTTTGCATACATAGCATCATCTTTCTTGGTTGTTAGTTGGTCCTTATCCATGAGAGGATATAGAGCTTGTGTTTATCATCATAACAAGCTCTAGTTCATCAAATAAATATTTCCCTTGCATATTGTACTGCATTCTTGATCGTGTGGGTTTTTCCGACTCCACACCTAAGGAGATATCTCACATATATATACTTGATATTGTCTCCCTTGGTGGTATCCAATATTTCACCTTTTTTTGGATCCTCTTGGTTTTATCTTTCCAACAAAATTGGTTTCATCCCAATCGGAGTTTTCAAGCTCAACTTCTTATGTTTTGAGTTTTGGAGGTTTTACCGATTCATCGCTTCTAGAGAGGTTATACCTTTCTAAATTTGGTTTTATACTTCCATGCTATACTATGATTTTTCTTTGCATAATAATGTAGAGCTTGTCATTCTCTCAAAATGAGCCCAATATCATCAAAAACAGAGTTCAGGATCAAAAGTTATTGACGTTTTCGTGGAGTGCTGTCTAGCGTTTTTGCTTGAGCGGAAATTCCGGTCCAAGTTCCAACCCAAGTTCCGGTGACGTACTGTTTTCTTCTGTTTTTTGTGTCTCTATTTACCGGAAGTTCCGGTGGGGCACGAATCTGGCCCAAACGGGTAGATTTCTCTTGCCATTTTTAAGGCCCCCCTCTTCCCTACTGTTTCCCCAACTTTTGAGGTCATTTTTGCTAGATCTTCCACTCTCTCTCCTCCATTGTTGACCTTCAAAATATTGCCCTCTCTCCTTCGCCCTCCAATTATTCTTGCATCTCTTTGAGGGATTTGAGAGAGGAGATCTAGATCTACAATCCCACCAAACCAAATCCCTTCTTTGTGAAGGAATCATTGGGATATAGATCTTGGAGAGTTTTGTGTTCTCCTCTTGTGTTCTTCCCCCTTATTCCCCCAATAGCTTTTGTAGCTTTGTTGGAATTTGAGAGTGAAGGACTTGGCCTTGCATTTGTTGCATAGGTTTGAGTTCTCCATAGAGATTCGGTGAGTACAAGCTTGTGGGCTTGTTTCTCTTGGGTTCTTGGAACCCTAGACGGTTGGTGTGTTGATTCCTTGTGGCCTTTTGTGACCTTTTGTGGTCTTGTAGCCTTTTGTGGCTTTGTTGACTTTTGTGGTCTTGTTGTTGGAAGCCTCCAATTGAGTTGTGGATATTTCCCCAATCTTGTACGGGTTGGGTGACCGCCCTCAAGTGTCCCTTAGTGGATCGTGAGTAGGCCTTTGTGGCGAGCTCACAGGAGAATAGGGTGAGCCTTTTGTGGCATCGATGAGTTGTGTGCTTCAACATCCGAGGTGAGGCCTTGTGTTGCGTTGGGTGAGTATCGAGACACCACACCCCGAGGTGAGCCATTTGTGGCGTTCGGAGAGCATTGCGCCATCGCACCCCTCCAATGGATACATAGCTTCTTTGGAAGTGAACTTCGGGATAAAAATCTTCGTCTCCGCGTCCATCGGTTATCTCTCAACCGAGCCCTTTACTTATGCACTTTACTTTGTGATAGCCATCGTGCTTGAAGTATTTATATCTTGCTATCACCTTGTTGGTTGTATTGCTTATCATAGATTGTTGGTGCACTTAGGTGAACCTAGTGGTTAGGTTTTGTGCTCAATAAATTAAACGTTAGTTTTATTTCGAATTTACTTGAGCTTAAACCGTAATAATTTTAAAAGCCTATTCACCCCCCTCTAGGCTATGTCCATTGCACTTTCAATTGGTATCAGAGCGAGGTCTCTCGCTTCTTAGGCTTCACCGCCTCGAGAGTAAAGATGTCTCCTAGGGGTTTAGTGCACTCTCACACATTTACATTTGTTGGCACTCATTATTATGTTTGGCGGACTCGCATGCTTAGTCATTTCCGGGTCATTGACCCAAATATTGAGCGAATTCTATATATGGGCTTGTCTCCTCCTAAGGATCCCCAAAATCCATCTTTGGAGGAGGATACAAACTCTTATCTCGAATCTCAAGCATCTAATGTGCTTATTAATGTTGTGAGCTTTGTAGTTCTTTCTTCAATCATTCCTATCCGGAATGCTCATGATATTTGGACCAAGCTTCAAGCAAAATATGATGTGTCCAAGACTAATGAGGATGATTGTGTTCCGTCCACCTCCGGCCGCGATGAGTTCTCATCTTCTTCCACTTCACCAACATATGAGTTGTCTCAAGGTAATGATATGGTGAGTGGTGATAGAACTTGCAATGTAGATAGTGAGATTTCCACTCATGATCCTTTGTCTCTATCTCATTGCAATGTTCTATCTTTGGGCATGAACACTTGTAGGACCATATGTGATTTACATCCTAGTGTTTATTGCCCTTGCATATCATGTAGAAATGCCTTGAATATGTCTCATGATGATATACGTGCTAACCATGTAGAGGAAATTGAAGAATGTGTGGGCCAAGGCAAGGTTGCGATTGGAGCTTCATGTGTTCCCCCATCATCACCTTCTCCCAATGTTCACTTGTGCCTCATGGCTAAGGGTTCAAAGGTAACCTATCTTTTGGATGCCAATATACTGTAGGGGTTCGTAGCATGGAAAACAAAAAAATTCTACCGCATGCACACAAACAAGCCAAGATCTATCTACTAGATTGTAGCAACGAGTCAATTAGAGTACTCACCCTCGAAGATTCCAAAGCGGTTAACGTGAGCAGATTCTCGTGGTTGATGTAGTCGTACACTTGTCGATCTCAAAATACCGTAGACGATCCTTCCGGCCCTGCGTTCCGGCAGCGCTTCCGCAGTCGGTCACACGTTCGGTACTCGATGAAGACCTTACTCTCCCTTGTTCCAGCAGGCAGTGGAGGTTGTAGTTCTCCCCTCGCGATTCCGGTAGCACGATGGCGTGGTGTCGGAAGTAGAGGGAAGATCCCGCAGGGCTTCGCCTAAGCCGGTGCGAGTTATGGTGGATCTAGGATTTCCGGCGATCTAGGTTTAGAAGGCCGAAGAGGAGGAGGCGGTGTCGGCGGTGTCTAGGGCGACGGCGACGGTCTGGTGGTGGCGTGAGGCGGCGGCGACGGCGCGGCACGGGTGGGAGGGCTGGTTGTGTGTTCTTTGGGGCAGCCCTCCCCCTCTATTTATGAGAGGGAGGGAGGCTTGGGAGAGGGGAGTTTGAATCCATACCAAACCCAAGTTGGATAGAAGGAAGGACTCTTTCCTTCTTCCACTAGGAAACCATTGTTCCAGTTTGACTTTTCAAACCTCCATTTTGACTTTCAATTTAGAGCTTTATTTCTCTCTCGCAAATGCCCAACCAAAGTGACTTAGGACATGATCCAATCATTCCACTTACCCATGACACATTCATGGACCATTCCCCTTCTGGTCCGGTGAACCTTCTAGACCCTTCTAGAACCTCTCCGATGAAAACATCGAAATCATTCCTGAACTCTGGAATCGGACTTTCCTTATATGAATCCTATTCTCCGGACTATTCCGGATCTCCTCGTGATATCCTGGATCCCATCCGAGACTCCGAACAACATTCGGTATCCCTACTTACATTCCATATCTACTAAACAACATCGAATCCTTAAGTGTGTCTCCCTACGGTTCGTGAATTATGTGGACATGACCGAGACACTTCCCCGATCAATAACCAATAGAGCAATCTGGAAATTCATAAGGCTCCCACATATTTATACGATTACTTTGCGATTTAATGAACCACTTACACACGATACCAATTTCCCTTTGTCTCGCGATAGTTTACTTATCCGAGGTTTTGATCGTCGGTATCTCTGCATACCTAGTTCAACCTCGTTACCGATAAGTACTCTTTTCTCGTTCCCGTGATATGTGATCCCTTGTGAGCCAGTCACATGCTTGCAAGCCAATTGGATGGCATTCCACCGAGAGGGCCCAGAGTATATCTATCCGTCATATGGATGGACAAATCCCACTCTTGATCCATGTGCCTCAACACATACTTTCCGAACACACAATGCCACCTTTATAGCCACCCAGTTACGGTGTGGTGTTTGATGTCATCAAAGCATAATTCCGGTGATGGTGATTAGCATGATCTCATGGTCGAAGGAATTAGGTTACTATGTATCAGAAATCTTATAGCAAATGAACTATTGAAATGACTTGATCTTAATGCTACGCTTATCTATAGGAGTATGTCCATCATACCATTCTCCTAATGATATGATCTTGTTGTTAACAACATCTCAATGTTCATGATCGGGAAACTGTAGGGGTTCATAGCATGAAAAACAAAAATTTCTACTACATGCACACAAACAAGCCAAGGTCTATCTATTAGATTGTAGCAACGAGTCGATATAAGCACTCACCCTCAAAGATTCCAAAGCGGATAATGAGAGCAGATTCTCGTGGGTGATGTAGTCGTACACTTGCCGATCTCAAGATCGTGTAGACGATCCTTCCGGCGCTGCGTTCTGGCAGCGCTTCCGCAGTCGGTCACACATTCGATACTCGATGAAGACCTTCCTCTCCCTTGTTCCAGCAGGCAGCGGAGGTTGTAGTTCTCCCCTTGTGATTCCGGCAGCAGAACGACATGGTGTCGGAAGTAGAGGGAAGATCCCGAAGAGCTTCACCTAAGCTGGTGCGAGTTATGGTGGATCTAGGGTTTCCTGGTGATCTAGGGTTTAGAAGACCGGGAGGAGGAGGAGGTGTCGGCAGCGGCTAGGGCGGCGGCAGCAGTGTGTAGCAGCGACGGCGGCGGCGCACGGGGTAGAGGGCTAGGGCTTGTAGTGTTGGGGCAGCCCTCCCCCTCTATTTATGAGAGGGGGGCAGCCTTGGGAGGGGTGGGTTTGAATCCAAACCCAAACCCAAGTTGGATTGAGAGAAGGACTTGTTTCTTCTCCCACTAGGAAACCATTGTTCCAGTTTGACTTTTCAAACTTCCTGTTTGACTTTCAATTTAGAGCTTTAATTCTCTCTTGCAAATGTCCACACCAAGTGACCTAGGATATGATCCAATTATTCCACTTACCCATGACACATTCATGGACCATTCTCCTTCCGGATTGTTGAACCTTCTAGAACCTCTCCGATGAAAACATCGGAATCTTTCCCGAACTCCTAGATAGGACTTTCCTTATATGAATCTTATTCTCCGGACCATTCCGGATCTCCTCGTGATATCCCGGATCCCATCCGAGACTCCGAACAACATTCGGTATCCCTACTAACATTCCATATCTACTAAACAACATCGAATCCTTAAGTGTGTCTCCCTACGGTTCGTGAATTATGCGGACATGACCGAGACACTTCTCCGATCAATAACCAATAGAGGAATCTGGAAATTCATATGGCTCCCACATATTTCTATGATTACTATGCGATTGAATGAACCACTTACATACGATACCAATTTCCCTTTGTCTCACGATAGTTTACTTATCCGAGGTTTTGATCATCGGTATCTCTGCATACCTAGTTCAACCTCGTTACTGATAAGTACTCTTTTCTCGTTCCCGTGATATGTGATCCCTTGTGAACCAGTCACATGCTTGCAAGCTAATTGGATGACATTCCACCGAGAGAGCCCAGAGTATATCTATCCATCATATGGATGGACAAATCCCACTCTTGATCCATGTGCCTCAACACATACTTTCCGAACACTCAATGCCACCTTTATAGCCACCCAGTTACGGTGTGGTGTTTGATGTCATCAAAGCATCCTTCCAGTGATGGTGATTAGCATGATCTCATGGTCGAAGGAATTAGGTTACTATGTATCAGAAAACTACGCTTATCTATAGGAGTATGTCCATCATACCATTCTCCTAATGATATGATCTTGTTGTTAATAACATCTCAATGTTCATGATCAAGAAACCACGATCATCTATTAACCAAGAAGCTAGTATTATAAAGAGGCTTTACTAGGGACTCTAATTTACTTTACAAATCACACAAGTATTAATGTTTCCGGTTAATACTATTATAGCATGAATGTAAACATTTATCATAAACACAAAGATATAATAATGACCACTTTTATTATTGCCTCTAGGGCATATCTCCAACAGTCTCCCACTTGCACTAGAGTCAACTAATCTAGATTACATGGTAATATACCGGACACCCATGGAGGTTTGGTGTTGTCATGTTTTGCCCTCGGGAGAGGTTTAGTCAACGGATCCACCACATTCAGATTTGTGTGTACTTTGCAAATCTTTATGTCACCATCTTGGACATGCTCTCGAATAGCGTGAAAACGTAGCTTGATATGCTTCAGCTTCTTGTGTGACCTTGGTTCTTGAGCATTGGCTATGGAACCCATGTTATCACAACAGATAGACATTGGGTACAGCGCACTTGGAACCACACCAAGCTCTATAATGAACTTCTTCATCCATATTGCCTCTTGTGAAGCCTCCAAAGCAGCTACGTATTCTAATTCAGTTGAAGATCTCGCCACAACGCTTTGCTTTGCACTCCTCCAGCTAACTGTTGCACCATTCAAAGTAAATACGTATCCAGATTGAGATTTAGAATCATCCGGATCGGTGTTCCAACTAGCATCGGTGTAACCATTAACAACGAGCTGTTCATCACCTCCATAAGAAAGAACCATATCCTTAGTTCTTCTCAAGTACTTAAGGATGTTTTTGACCTCTGTCCAATGATCCACTCCTGGATCACTTTGATATCTGCTAGTCAAACTAACAGCATATGCAATGTCGGGTCTAGTACATAGCATGGCATACATAAGAGATCCTATGGCTGAGGCATAGGGAGTCTTACTCATCCTTTCTCTATCTTCTGCCGTTGCAGGACTTTGAGTTTTACTCAAGGTCGTATTGGGCAACATGGGTAAGAACCCTTTCTTGCTATCTTCCATTCCAAACCTCTTTAGAACTTTGTCCAAATATGTACTCTGTGATAATGATATTAGGCGTCTCGATGTATCTCTATAAATCTTTATGCCTAATATGTAAGCTGCTTCGCCAAGATCTTTCATTGAAAAACTATTATTCAAATAATCCTTGACACTATTAAGAAGGTCTGCATCATTCATAATCAACAATATGTCATCTACATATAGTATTAAGAATGCTACAGAGCTCCCACTCACTTTCTTGTAAATACAAGCTTCTCCATAAGTTTGTATAAAACCAAAGTTTTTGATTACCTTATCAAAACGTTGATTCCAACTCCGGGATGCTTGCTTCAATCCATAAATGGACCGTTGAAGTTTGCATACCTTGTTAGCATCTTTAGGATTGACAAAACCTTTGGGTTGTACCATATACAACTCTTCATCAATGTCTCCATTGAGGAACGCCGTTTTGACATCCATCTGCTATATCTCATAATCATAATATGCAGCGATTGCTAACATAATCCTCACAGACTTTAGCTTCGCTACCGGTGAGAAAGTCTCATCGTAGTCAACTCCTTGAATTTGTCGAAACCCATTTTGCGACAAGTCGAGCTTTATAGACAGTAACATTACCATCACCATATGTTTTCTTCTTGAAAATCCATTTGTTCTCGACAGCCTTCCGGCCATACGGTAAGTCCACCAAAGTCCATACTTGGTTTTCGTGCATGGATCCAATCTCGGATTTCATGGCTTCTTGCCATTTATTGGAATCTGGGCTCATCATCGCTTCCTCATATGTCGCAGGGTCATCGGTGTTGTCCACCAACATGACACTCATAACGGGATCATACCAATCAGGAGTGGTACGAGTTGTTGTTGACCTGCAAGGTTCTGTAGTAACTTCAACCGAAGTTTCATGATCAACATCATTAGCTTCCTATCTTATTGGTGTAGGCGCCACATGAACTACTTCCGGTGCTGCGCTATTTGCAAGTTCGAGAGAAGGTTCAACAACCTCGTCGAGTTCTACTTTCCTTCTAGTCACTTCTTTCGAGAGAAACACCTTCTCTAGAAAGGATCCATTCTTGGCAACAAAGATTTTGCCCTCGGATCTATGATAGAAGGTATACCCAATAATTTCCTTTGGGTATCCTATGAAGATGCATTTTTCCGCTTTGGGTTCAAGCTTGTCGGGTTGTAACTTCTTTACATAATCTTCACAACCCCAATCTTTAAGGAACGACAATTTAGGTTTCTTCCCAAACCATAATTCATACCGTGTCGTTTCAACGGACTTAGATGGTGCCCTATTTAAAGTGAATGCGGATGTTTCTAATGCATAACCCCAAAATGATAGCGGTAAATCTGTAAGTGACATCATAGAACGAACCATATCTAAGAGAGTTCGATTACGACGTTCAGACACACCATTATGTTGTGGTGTTCCCGGCGATGTCAATTGTGAAAGTATTCCGCATTTTTTCAAATGCTCGCCGAATTCATAACTTAGATATTCACCTCCACGATCAGATCGTAGAAATTTAATCTTCTTGTTACGTTGATTCTCTACCTCACTTTGAAATTCCTTAAACTTCTCGAAAGTTTTGGACTTATGTTTCATGAAATAGATATACCCATATCTACTCAAGTCATCCGTGAAGGTAAGAACATAGCAATAACCACCACGCGATGCTACACTCGTTGGACCACATACATCGGTATGTATGATTTCCAATAAGTCTGTAGATCGCTCCATCATACCAAAAAAATGGAGTCTTAGTCATTTTACCCATCAAACATGCTTCACATCTTTCAAGTGATTCGAAATCAAGTGATTCAAGAAGTCCATCGGAATGGAGTTTCTTCATACGCTTCACTCCAATATGACCAAGACGACAGTGCCACATATAGGTCGAGTTATCACTCAATTTCAAACGTTTAGCTTCAATGTTATTAATGTGTGTATTACCACAATCGAGATTTCAATAAGAATAGACCATCTATCAAAGGTGCATGTGCATAAAACATATTACTCATATTAATCAAACAACCATTATTCTCGGACTTAAACAAGTAACCGTCTCGCAATAAACATGATCCATATATAATGTTCATGCTCAACGTAGACACCAAATAACAATTATTTAAGTATAAAACTAATCCCGATGGTAGATGAAGAGGTAGCGTGCCGACCGCGATCACATCAACCTTTGATCCATTTCCAACGCGCATCGTCACCTCGTTCTTCGCTAGCTTCCGTTTATTCTGCAGCACATGTTTCGAGTTACAAATATGAGCAACCGAAGCAGTATCAAATACCCTGGCACTACTGTGAGTACTAGTGAGATACACATCAATAACATGTATATCGGATATACCTTTCTTCTTGATGTTGTCGTTCTTCAAATCCGCCAAGTACTTAGGGCAATTTCGCTTCCAGTGACCCTCTCCCTTGCAGTAAAAGCACTCAGTATCAGCCTTAGGCCCAGCCTTGGTCTTCTTCGCCGGCGCTGTAACTTTCTTACCGCCCTTCTTGAAGTTTCCCTTTTTCTTAGACTTGCCTTGCTTCTTGAATTTGGTTGTCTTATTGACCAACAACACTTGGTGCTCTTTCTTGATCTCCACTTTTGCAGACTTTAACATGGAGAAGAGTTTAGGTAACGACTTGTCCATGTTTTGCATATTGTAGTTCATCACAAAGTTCTTGTAACTTGATGGTAGTGGTTGGAGGACACGGTGAATCCCCAAAGCATTAGGAATCACTATACCCAAGCTTTGAAGCTTGCTTGCATGCCCAGACATCTTAAGCACGTGCTCACTGACGGAGCTGCCCTCTTCTGTCTTGCAGTTAAAGAACTTTTCAGAAGCCTCATAACTCTCAACTGCCGCGTGAGCCTCAAATATCATTTTGAGTTCACGGACAATATCATGTGGGTCATGGTTCTCAAACCTTTTCTGAAGCTCCGATTCCAAACCATACAAGATAGCACACTGAATTGTGGAGTACTGATTCTTCTGAGCGAGGAAAACATTCTTTACCTCATCGGTAGCATCAGCTGCAGGCGGTTTACCCAGCGGTGCATCTAGCACATAGGTCAAATTACCAGCATTGAGGACAATCCTCAAGTTGCGGAACCAATACGCGAAGTTGCTTCCATTGTTTTTCAACTTTTCTTTCTCTAGGAACGCATTAAATTGATGGTAGGGGCCGCCATTGATCTACAACATATTCGCAATAGTTTAGAATAAGTTTATGACAAATTGAGTTCTAATTAATAGTTAAATTAATCTAGGTGAACTCCCACTCAAAACAATATCCCTCACATTGTTTTAGTGATCACACGAACCACATCAAAACCTATCATCACGAGAGTTGATGTAGCTTCAATGGCGAACAATCAACATGTTCATCATATCTACTATATGACTCATGCTTTACCTTTCGGTGATCCGTGTTCCGAGACCATGTCTGTACATGCTAGGCTCGTCAAGATCAAACCTTAGCTTCCGCATGAGCAAATGTGGCTTGCTCATGTTTTATACACTCGCAGAATCTAACACACCCGATCATCACGTGGTGCTTTGAAACAACGAGCTTTAACAACGGTGCTTACTAAGGATGAACACTTTAAAACTTGAAATTGTGTGCTTGAGGGATCATCTTATAATGCTACCATCGTGAACTAAGAAATATAAGATGCATAAAAGGATTAACATCACATATAATTCATAATATGTGATATGATATGGCCTTTCTTCTTGTGCTTCCGATCTCCATCTTCAAGCACAAACATGATCTCCATCATCACCGGTGTGGCGTCAAGGTCAATAGCGCCGCTTCATGGTTGTCGTCCACCAGCATCAACTATTACAACTACTTTGAATAGACACGCATGTCTTAACGGAATTTAAAAGACAACCATATGGATCCTGCCGGTTGCCAACTTACAATAAGGATCATTGCATACATCATATATAATCACAATCATGGCCATATCACATCACAGCACACCCCTGCAATGTTGGAATTATGCCCTAGAGGCAATAATAAAGATGTTATTATTATAATTCTTGCTCATGATAATGTTTATATTCCATGCTAGAATTGTATTAAGCGTAAACTTTAATACTTGTGTGGTTTGTGAACAACACCGTGTCCCTAGTACTCCTCTATGGACTAGCTCATTGATCAATGATGGTTAAGGTTTCCTAACCATAGACATGATTTGTCAATTGATAATGAGATCATATCATTGGGAGAATGATATGGTGGACAGACCCAAACTAAGCGAAGCAATTAGATCGTGTCATCGTGTTCGTCTTTGCGAAGCTTTTCTTATGTCAAATATTGTATTCCTTAGACCATGAGATAATACAACTCCCTGGTATCGGAAGAAAGCTTTGAGGTCATCAAACATCATCCTATGAGAGGGTGATCATAAAGGTGTCTCTCAGGTGATCGGAAAGTATCTGTTGGGTTGTATGTATCGAGATGGAATTTGTCCCTCCCAAGTCGGAGAGATATACTTCGGGCCCACTCGGTAATCGATATCAGCACCGCTTGCAAGCATGTGGTTAAGGAGTTAATCACAAAGTGATATCGGATTACGGAACGAGTAAAGTACTTGCTGTGAACGAGATTGAACTAGGTATGACGGTACCGACGATCGAATCTCGGGCAAGTAAAATATCGCGAGACGAAGGGAATATATATATATGGGATTGATTGAATCCTGGCATCGTGGTTCATCCGATATGATCATCGATGAATGTGTGGGAGTCAATATGGGTTTCCAGACCCCGCTGTTGATTATTGATAGAAGATCATGTCTGTATATTCTCGAACCCGCAGGGTCACACACTTAACGTGTCTCGACGCTAGGATAGATTGGATAATTGGTTTATGAGTTTTTGTTCGGAGTCTCAGATGGGATCCGGGACATCACGAGAGGTTCCGGAATGGTCCGGAGAATAAGATTCATATAAGGCAGTGCAATTTTTGGAGTTCGGAATTGTTCCGGATTAATCGGTATTGTACCGGAAGCTTCTAGAACCTTCCGGAAGGGGACCAACGTGGCCCCACCTTTCGGGAGGGGGCATGGGCCTATGAGGGAGTGCCCTGGCCGCATTGGGCCAGGGGCACAAGGCCCCATAGGGCCCAGCCGGCCAAGAGAGGTTTAAACTCTAGATAGAGCTTCTAGAAGGGGGGTTTCCTTGCCCCCCACTCTTCCTCCTTGGGGACGCCGGCCTTGGCTTGGGGGAGGGGCTAGGGCTGCGCCCACCCCTCTATATATAGAGGGCTGGGGGCGCACCAACCCCCTACACCTTCCCCTACAACCCTAGCCGCCCTGCTGCCCTCCTCTCTCCCTCCCAACTGCTTGTAGGCGAAGCCCTGCTGCAGAAATTCTCCACCAATTGCACCGCGCCGTCGCGTTGTAGATCCAACCCATCTCTCCACCATACTTGCTGGACCAAGGAAGGAGGAGACGTCGAGGTGCCGCACATGTGCATCTCACGGAGGCATCGCCACTTGTGGTGCTAGATCGGATCGGATAGCGAGGAGGAGAAGCGAGTACGACTACATCACCCACGTTCCGACGAACGTTCCGCTATGCGAATCTTCAAGGGTATGAAGATATAATCCAATCTCTCTCGTTGTTTGCATCTCCTAGATTAGATCTTGGCTTCCCTCTGTTCGCATCCGTAGAAAATTTTGATTTACTATGCCGTGAAACCCTTCAGTGGTATCAGAGCTAGATCTATGCGTAGATGTGTTTCACGAGTAGAACGCAACATGGTTGTTGCGGGCGTTGATGTTTTCTGCTGCAAGCCTCTTGTTTGTGTTCTTCTTATGACGCGGTATAGTGAGATTGAAGCGGTCCAGGCCAACCTTACGCGACGTCGTTCGCGAGACCGGCTCCGCACTTGACGTGTGGCTTGTTCCACACATGAGGCTGGTGGATGTCAGTTTCTCTCACTATAGTTGTCATGGGATTAACACCGGAGTTTGGCAACCATAATATCACCGTTGTGGCTTTCCGTAGGTAAGAATCGTTCTTAGCATCTACTCCCATAAGCCACGTAAAACATGCAACAACAAAGTAGAGGCGTCTAACTTGTTTTTGCAGGGAGTGTTTTCTGTGATATGGTATGGCCCAAGATGTGATGTGTATATTGTATGCGATGATCATGTTTTGTAATGTTTCACGACTTGCATGTCGATGAGTACACAACAGGCAGGAGCCATATGGTTGTCTTTATAATTGTGTATGACCTGCGAGTCAACTTCTTATACGCCATGTAATAGCTTTACTTTATCGCTAAGTAGTTAGCAATAGTTGTAGTTGCTATTCGTGGTGGAGGCAATCATGGTGGAGTGATGGAGATCATGCCGGAACGCACAAGATGGAGATCATTGCGCGAAGATTGGCTATACCATGTCACATAAAGTTATATGCATGTGATGTTTATCCTTTTATGTATCTTATTATGCTTAGATCGCGACGGTAGCATTATAAGATGATTCCTCACTTAAAGATCAAGATAAAAACTGTGTTCTCCCCAAGTATGCACCGTTGCGAAAGTTCGTCGTGTCCAAGCATCACGTGATGATCGGGTGCTATAGACTCTACGCTCACATACAACGGGTGCAAGCCAGTTTTGCACACGCGGAAATACTTGGGTCTAACTTGACGAGCCTAGCATGTACAGACATGGCCTCGGAACACAAGAACCGAAAGGTTAAGCATGAGTCATATGAATGATATGATCGACACTTCGTTGTCCACCATTGAAACCACATCTCTTCTCGTGATGATCGGATTAGGTGTGGTGAATTTGGATCGTGTTCACTAAACAACTTGAGGGATGTTGAATTTAGTGGGAGTTCATCTTGTAATTTGATTAAGTTGAACTATTTATCATGAACATAGTCTAAATTGTACTTGCAAATACTGTAGATCACATGGCCAAGTCCAACTTCAACTTCAACGTTTTTGTTGAGATAGAAAAGCTTAGAAACAATGGGTCTAACTTCACCAAATGGTTCCGCATTCTGAGAATCATTCTCGCTGGCGGACAAAAGGACTATGTCCTTGAGAAAGCGCTAGGTGACGCCCCTGCTATAGATGCGCCGGCTGATGAAAAAGCTGTTTATCAGTCGCGCAAGGATGATTATGATTTGATTAAGATCGCCATGTTGTATGCTATGTAATCGGATCTTAAAAATCGTTTTGAGGAGTTCACCGGGCCCTTTGAGATTCTCGAGGAGCTGAAAAACATGTTTCAGACTCAAGCCCGTTCTGAGAGATATGAGATCTCTAAGAAATTCTTTAACTACAAGATGAAGGAAGGGAGTTCCGTTAGTGATCACGCCATTGAGATGACGGGCTACACTCAACGCCTTGAGGAACTGGACTGCAAGATTCCAGAGGAGCTCAAGATTGACGCTCCTAGCTACAAAAGTTTTGTAGTTGATCACAATCAGATTGGTTCCACTGATATGATCACTGAGCTCTTTGCTAAGATGAAAGTAGCGGAGGTGAACATCAAAAAGAATAATCATGTGTTGATGGTCAACAAGCCCCCCACCTTCAAGAAAGGTAAGGGTTCAAGGAAGCCCTTCAAGAAAGGCGGCGGCAAGCGCGTTGCCCCTGCTAAGAAGCTCAAGTCTGGTCCTAAACCGGACACTGAGTGCTTCTATTGCAAGGACAAGGGTCACTGGAAGCGCAACTGTCCGAAGTACTTAGCGGACAAGAAGGCTGGCACCATCAAAGGTATATTTGATATAAATGTTATTGATGTTTTCCTTACTAGCCCTCATTGTAGTGCCTGGGTATTTGATATCGGTTCAGTTGCTAATATTTGTAACTCGAAACAGGAGCTACAGAATAGATGGCGGCTTGCGAGGGATGAGGTGACGATGCGCGTTGGCAACGGATCAAGAGTTGATGTGATGGCCGTCGGCATGCTCTCCTTAGTTTTACCTTCGGGATTAGTTTTAAACCTTAATAAGTGTTATTATGTGCCTGCGTTGAGCATGAACATTATTTCTGGATCTTGTTTATTGCAAGACGGTTATTCATTTAAATCGGAGAATAATGGTTGTTCTATTTATATGAGTAACATCTTTTATGGTCATGCACCTATTGTGAATGGTTTATTTCTTCTAAATCTCGAAAGGGATGAAACACACATCCATAACATTGAGGCTAAGAGATTCAAAGTAGATAGTGATAATACTACTTATTTGTGGCACTGTCGTCTAGGTCATATTGGTGTAAAGCGCATGAAGAAACTCCATTCTGATGGACTTTTGGAGTCTCTTGATTTTGAATCATTTGACACATGCGAACCATGCCTCATGGGCAAGATGATCGAAACCCCGTTCTCCGGTATGATGGAGCGAGCAACCGACTTGTTGGAAATCATACATACCGATGTATGCGGACCGATGAGTGTTTCGACGCGCGGTGGATATCGCTATTTTCTCACTTTTACCGATGACTTAAGTAGATATGGGTATATCTATTTAATGAAACATAAATCTGAAACGTTTGAAAAGTTCAAAGAATTTCAGAATGAAGTGGAGAACCATCGTAACAGAAAGATTAAGTTTCTACGATCCGATCGTGGAGGTGAATATTTGAGTTATTATTTTCTCACGCATCTTAAAGCAAGTGGAATCGTTTCACAACTCACGCCACCTGGAACACCACAACGCAATGGTGTGTCTGAACGCCGGAATCGAACCCTATTAGATATGGTCCGATCAATGATGTCTCTTACTGATTTGCCGTTATCATTTTGGGGTTATGCATTAGAAACTGCTGCATTCACTTTAAATAGGGCACCATCTAAATCCGTTGAGACGACACCGAATGAACTGTGGTTTGGTGCTAAACCTAAGTTGTCGTTTCTTAAAGTTTGGGGATGCGAAGCTTACGTCAAGAAGTTGATGCCGGACAAGGTCGAACCCAAAGCGGAGAAATGCGTCTTCATAGGATACCCTAAGGAAACTATTGGGTATACCTTCTATCACAGAACCGAAGGCAAAGTGTTTGTTGCAAAGAACGGTTCCTTTCTTGAGAAGGAGTTTCTCTCAAAAGAAGTGAGTGGGAGGAAAGTAGAGCTAGACGAGGTTGTTGAACCTTCTCTTGAGTTGGAGAGTAGCGCAGCACCTGAAATTGTTCCAGTGCCGCCTGCACCAACAATAGAGGAAGCTAATGATAAGGATCATGAAGCTTCGGACGATGCTGCTACTGAACGTCGCAGGTCGACAAGGTCGCGTGCCCCTCCTGAGTGGTACGGCAACCCTGTCTTAACTGTCTTGTTAGTAGATGACAGTGAGCCTTCGAACTATGAGGAAGCGATGATGAGCCCAGACTCTGAGAAATGGCTAGAGGCCATGACATCCGAATTGGGATCCATGAGCGAGAACCAAGTATGGACTTTGGTGGACCCTCCTAGCGACCGAAAGGCCGTTGAGTGCAAATGGATCTTCAAGAACAAAACGGACGCGGATGGTAATGTTACCGTCTATAAAGCACGGCTTGTCGCGAAAGGTTTTCGACAAGCTCAAGGTGTTGACTACGATGAGACTTTCTCTCCCGTAGCAATGTTTAAGTCCATTCGGATTTTATTAGCAATTGCTGCGTTTCATGATTATGAAATATGGCAGATGGATGTCAAGACTGCGTTCCTCAATGGCAACATTGATGAAGAGTTTTATATGATGCAACCCGAAGGTTTTGTCGATCAAGGATGCTGATAAAGTATGCAAGCTTGAGCGTTCCATTTATGGACTAAAGCAAGCATCTTGGAGTTGGAACCTTCGTTTTGATCAAGTGATAAAGAGCTTTGGATTTGTTCCAAATTGCTACGAAGCTTGTATCTACAAGAAAGTGAGTGGGAGCTCGGTGACATTTCTGGTACTATATGTGGATGACATATTGATTATTGGAAATGACATTAACATGCTTAACGATGTGAAGAGTTATTTGAACAAGTGTTTTTCAATGAAAGACCTAGGTGAAGCTGCTTATATATTGGGTATCAAGATCTATAGAGATAGACAAAGACGCCTGATAGCTTTAAGCTAGAGTACATACCTAGACAAAGTTCTGAAAAGGTTTAGAATGGATAAGGCAAAGAAAGGTTCAGTGCCTATGTTGTCAGGTAAGATATTGAGCAAGGCTCAGTGTCCAGCTACGGTAAATGATAGGGAAGCTATGAGCAAAGTGCCTTATGCCTCGGCCATAGGTTCTATCATGTATGCCATGCTGTGTACTAGACCGGATGTGTCCAATGCTCTTAGTTTGACGAGTAGATATCAAAGTGATCCAGGAGTGGAACACTGGACAGCCGTGAAGAACATCCTAAAGTACCTAAATAGGACTAAAGAAATGTTCTTAGTCTATGGGGGTGATGAACAGCTCGTCGTAAAAGGTTACATCGACGCTAGTTTCGACACCGACAATGATGATTCTAAATCTCAGATAGGATACGTGTATATTTTGAATGGAGGAGCTGTGAGCTGGAGAAGCTGCAAGCAAAGCGTGATCGCGGGATCTACAGTAGAAGCGGAATACATGGCTGCTACAGAAGCGTAAAGTGAAGGAGTTTGGATCAGAAACTTCATCACTGAGCTTGGAGTGGTTCCAAGTGCATTGGACCCACTGGATATATTGTGTGACAACACTGGTGCCATAGCACTCGCTAAGGAACCAAGATATCATCCAAAGACCAAGCATATCAACCGCAAGTTTCATATAATCCGAGATTATATATCAGATGGAGATCTGAAGATTAGCAAAGTACATACAGATCTGAATGTCGCAGATCCATTGACTAAACCTCTTCCACGTGTAAAACATGATCAGCACCTCAGTGCCATGGGTGTGAGATTGTTGCCAAATGTAAACTAGATTATTAACTCTAGTGCAAGTGGGAGACTGTTGGAATTATGCCCTAGAGGCAATAATAAAGATGTTATTATTATAATTCTTGTTCATGATAATGTTTATATTCCATGCTAGAATTGTATTAAGCGGAAACTTTAATACTTGTGTGGTTTGTGAACAACACCGTGTCCCTAGTACGCCTCTATGGACTAGCTCATTGATCAATGATGGTTAAGGTTTCCTAACCATAGACATGATTTGTCAATTGATAATGAGATCATATCATTGGGAGAATGATATGGTGGACAGACCCAAACTAAGCGAAGCAATTAGATCGTGTCATCGTGTTCGTCTTTGCGAAGCTTTTCTTATGTCAAATATTGTATTCCTTAGACCATGAGATAATACAACTCCCTGGTATCGGAAGAAAGCTTTGAGGTCATCAAACGTCATCCTATGAGAGGGTGATCACAAAGGTGTCTCTCAGGTGATCGGAAAGTATCTGTTGGGTTGTATGTATCGAGATGGAATTTGTCCCTCCCAAGTCGGAGAGATATACTTCGGGCCCACTCGGTAATCGATATCAACACCGCTTGCAAGCATGTGGTTAAGGAGTTAATCACAAAGTGATATCGGATTACGGAACGAGTAAAGTACTTGCTGTGAACGAGATTGAACTAGGTATGACGGTACCGACGATCGAATCTCGGGCAAGTAAAATATCGCGAGACGAAGGGAATATATATATGGGATTGATTGAATCCTGGCATCGTGGTTCATCCGATATGATCATCGATGAATGTGTGGGAGTCAATATGGGTTTCCAGACCCCGCTGTTGATTATTGATAGAAGATCATGTCTGTATATTCTCGAACCCGCAGGGTCACACACTTAACGTGTCTTGACGCTAGGATAGATTGGATAATTGGTTTATGAGTTTTTGTTCGGAGTCTCAGATGGGATCCGGGACATCACGAGAGGTTCCGGAATGGTCCGGAGAATAAGATTCATATAAGCAGTGCAGTTTTTGGAGTTCGGAATTGTTCCGGATTAATCGGTATTGTACCGGAAGCTTCTAGAACCTTTCGGAAGGGGACCAACGTGGCCCCACCTTCTGGGAGGGGGCATGGGCCTATGAGGGAGTGCCCTGGCCGCATTGGTCCAGGGGCACAAGGCCCCATAGGGCCCAACCGGCCAAGAGAGGTTTAAATTCTAGATAGAGCTTCTAGAAGGGGGGTTTCCTTGCCCCCCACTCTTCCTCCTTGGGGCCGCCGGCCTTGGCTTGGGGGAGGGGCTAGGGCTGCGCCCACCCCTCTATATATAGAGGGCTGGGGGTGCACCAACCCCCTACACCTTCCCCTCCAACCCTAGCCGCCCTGCCGCCCTCCTCTCTCCCTCCCGACTGCTTGTAGGCGAAGCCCTGCTGCAGAAATTCTCCACCAATTGCACCGCGCCGTCGCGTTGTAGATCCAACCCATCTCTCCACCATACTTGCTGGACCAAGGAAGGAGGAGACGTCGAGGTGCCGCACGTGTGCATCTCACGGAGGCATCGCCACTTGTGGTGCTAGATCGGACCGGATAGCGAGGAGGAGAAGCGAGTACGACTACATCACCCACGTTCCGACGAACGTTCCGCTGTGCGAATCTTCAAGGGTATGAAGATCTAATCCAATCTCTCTCGTTGTTTGCATCTCCTAGATTAGATCTTGGCTTCCCTCTGTTCGCGTCCGTAGAAAATTTTGATTTACTATGCCGCGAAACCCTTCATGCAAAACAAAGTTAGACGCCTCTAATTTTCTTTGCATATTTTACGTGGTTTGGGGCTTTCAATAAGTGTCGTTCTAACTTACGAACAAGGACCACAATGTTGATGTTTGAACTATCAAGTGCCCGTTGTAAATTGAATCTATACTATGATGGGAGAGACAGACACCCGCAAAGCCACTTATGCAATACAAGTTGCACGTTAAGCGTGGAGCAAGTCTCATGAATGATGTCATGTAAGGTTAACCCGGGCCGCTTCATCCCATCATACCGCAAGATGCAAAGTACACAAAAAGCAATTGATAATAAAAGCACCACCGCCCACAATGACCATTGTGTTCTACTCATGCAACAGATCTACATATAGACACGGCTCTGATACCACTATAGGGGTTCGTAGCATGAAAAACAAAATTTTCTACCGCATGCACACAAACAAGCGAAGATCTATCTATTAGATTGTAGCAACGAGTCGATAGAAGCACTCACCCTCGAAGATTCCAAAGCGGTTAACGAGAGAAGATTCTCGTGGGTGATGTAGTCGTACACTTGTCGATCTCAAGATCGCGTAGACGATCCTTCCGGCGCTGCGTTCCGGCAGCGCTTCCGCAGTCGGTCACACATTCGGTACTCGATGAAGACCTTCCTCTCCCTTGTTCCAGCAGGCAGCAGAGGTTGTAGTTCTCCCCTCGTGATTCCGGAAGCACGGCGGCGTGGTGTCGGAATTAGAGGGAAGATCCCGCGAGGCTTCACCTAAGACGATGCGAGTTATGGTGGATCTAGGGTTTCCCGGTGATCTAGGGTTTAGAAGACCAGGAGGAGGAGGTGTCGGTGGCGGCTAGGGAGGCGGCGATGGACCGGCGGCGGCGGCGGCTTGGCGACAGCGGCGCACGGGGTAGAGGGCTAGGGCTTGTAGTGTTGGGGCAGCCCTCACCCTCTATTTATGAGAGGGGCAGCCATGGGAGGGGTGGGTTTGAATCCAAACCCAAACCCAAGTTGGATTGAGAGAAGGACTTGTTTCTTCTCCCACTAGGAAACCATTGTTCCAGTTTGACTTTTCAAAATTCCCGTTTGACTTTCAATTTAGAGCTTTAATTCTCTCTTGCAAATGCCCACACCAAGTGACCTAGGATATGATCCAATCATTCCACTTACCCATGACACATTCATGGACCATTCTCCTTCCGAATCGGTGAACCTTCTAGAACCTCTCCGATGAAAACATCGGGATCTTTCCCGAACTCCGGAATCAGACTTTCCTTATATGAATCTTATTCTCTAGACTATTCCAGATCTCCTCGTGATATCCCGGATCCCATCCGAGACTCCGAACAACATTCGGTATCCATACTAACATTCCATATCTACTAAACAACATCGAGTCCTTAAGTGTGTCTCCCTACGGTTCGTGAATTATGCGGACATGACCGAGACACTTCTCCGATCAATAACCAATAGAGGAATCTGGAAATTCATATGGCTCCCACATATTTCTATGATTACTATGCGATCAAATGAACCACTTACATACGATACCAATTTCCCTTTATCTCACGATAGTTTACTTATCCGAGGTTTTGATCGTCGGTATCTCTGCATACCTAGTTCAACCTCGTTACTGATAAGTACTCTTTTCTCGTTCCCGTGATATGTGATCCCTTGTGAACCAGTCACATGCTTGCAAGCTAACTGGATGACATTCCACCAAGAGAGCCCAGAGTATATCTATCAGTCATATGGATGGACAAATCCCACTCTTGATCCATGTGCCTCAACACATACTTTCCGAACACTCAATGCCACCTTTATAGCCACCCAGTTACGGTGTGGTGTTTGATGTCATCAAAGCATCCTTCCAGTGATGGTGATTAACATGATCTCATGGTCGAAGGAATTAGGTTACTATGTATCATAAAGCTTATAGCAAACGAACTATTCAAATGACTTGATATTTATGCTACGCTTATCTATAGGAGTATGTCCATCATACCATTCTCCTAATGATATGATCTTGTTGTTAACAACATCTCAATGTTCATGATCAAGAAACCACGATAATCTATTAACCAAGAAGCTAGTATTATAAAGAGGCTTTACTAGGGACTCTAATTTAGTTTACAAATCACACAAGTATTAATGTTTCCGGTTAATACTATTATAGCATGAATGTAAACATTTATCATAAACACAAAGATATAATAATAACCACTTTTATTATTGCCTCTAGGGCATATCTCCAACAGAAACCACGATCATCTATTAACCAACAAGCTAGTATTACAAAGAGGCTTTACTAGGGACTCTAATTTAGTTTACAAATCACACAAGTATCAAAGTTTCCGGTTAATACTGTTATAGCATGAATGTAAACATTTATCATAAATACAAAGATATAATAATAACCACTTTTATTATTGCCTCTAGGGCATATCTCCAACAGTCTCCCACTTGCACTAGAGTCAACTAATCTAGATTATAATATACCGAACACCAATGGCGGTTTGGTGCTGGTCACCCTCGGGAGATGTTTAGTCAACGGATCCGCCACATTCAGATCTGTGTGTACTTTGCAAATATTTATGCCACCATCTTGGACATGCTCTCGAATAGCGTGAAAATGTAGCTTGATATGCTTTAGCTTCTTGTGTGCCCTTGGTTCTTGCGCATTGGCTATGGCGCCCATGTTATCATAATAGATAGACATTGGGTCCAGCGCACTTGGAACCACACCGAGCTCTATAATTAACTCCTTCATCCATATCGCCTCCTGTGAAGCCTCCGAAGCAGCTATGTATTCTGATTCAGTTGAAGATCTCGCCACAATGCTTTGCTTTGCACTCCTCCAGCTAACTGTTGCACCATTCAAAGTAAATACGTATCCAGATTGAGATTTAGAATCATCCGGATCGGTGTTCCAACTAGCATCGGTGTAACCATTAACAACAAGCTGATCATCACCTCCATAATAAAGAACCATATCCTTAGTTCTTCTCAAGTACTTAAGGATGTATTTGACCGCTGCCCAATGATCCACTCCTAGATCACTTTGATATCTGCTAGTCAAACTAACAGCATATGCAATGTCGGGTCTAGTACATAGCATGGCATACATAAGAGATCCTATGGCTGAGGCATAGGGAGTCTTACTCATCCTTTCTCTGTCTTCTACCGTTGCAGAACTTTGAGTTTTACTCAAGGTCGTATTGGGCAACATGGGCAAGAACCCATTCTTGCTATCTTCCATTCCAAACCTCTTTAGAACTTTGTCCAAATATGTACTCTGTGACAATGATATTAGGCGTCTCGATCTATCTCTATAAATCTTTATGCCTAATATGTAAGCTGCTTCGCCAAGATCTTTCATTGAAAAACTATTATTCAAATAATCCTTTACACTATTAAGAAGGTCCACATCATTCCCAATCAACAATATGTCATCCACATATAGTATTAAGAATGCTATAGAGCTCCCACTCACTTTATTGTAAATACAAGCTTCTCCATAAGTTTGTATAAAACCAAAGCTTTTGATTACCTTATCAAAATGTTGATTCCAACTTCGGGATGCTTGCTTCAATCCATAAATGGACCGTTGAAGTTTGCATACCTTGTTAGAATCTTTAGGATCGACAAAACCTTTGGGTTGTACCATATACAACTCTTCATCAATGTCTCTAGTGAGGAACGCTCTTTTGACATCCATCTGCCATATCTCATAATCATAATATGCAGCGATTGCTAACAAAATCCTCACAGACTTTAGCTTCGCTACCGGTGAGAAAGTCTCATTGTAGTCAACTCCTTAAATTTGTCGAAACCCTTTTGCGACAAGTCGAGCTTTATAGACAGTAACAGTACCATCAACATCTGTTTTCTTCTTGAAAATCCATTTGTTCTCGACAGCCTTCCGGCCATCTGGTAAGTCCACCAAAGTCCATACTTGGTTTTCGTACATGGATCCAATCTCGGATTTCATGGCTTCTTGCCATTTATTGGAATCTGGGCTCATCATTGCTTCCTCATATGTCATAGGGTCATCGGTGTTGTCCACCAACATGACACTCATAACGGGATGTCGTGGGAATGACCACGGCAGACGCTGCAATCGGCAACGAGTAGTAGAACGAAGGGCAAGGGCGGCCAGCCATCTGCGGTGCGAGATGAGGGCGGAGACACAGGGCTTTACCCAGGGTCGGCCCCCCGGAGGGTAAAGACCTACTCCTACTAGATTGTATTATGATGAAGGTACAATGGGGCGAGCTCGACGGCTAGGCGGCGAGTCGCTTGGGTGGATGATGGAACGTATCCTCTACACGCCCTGTAGGGAGGTTTATATAGACTCACCCCCCTAGGGTTTACATATCTCAACCGAATCAGTTAAGGTTTCGGTACTCGTTTAACCTAATCCGACTGGGCCTATCTACTCTCCCGGGCCTTCAGCTTCTAGTCGCTTGGATCCACGCTAGGTCTTGATCCAGTCGCCGTCCTGCAGGCCCACTCGCCAGTTCCTGGGCCAGTCGGAAACGTCCTGCTGGGTATACCCCGATAGGCATATCCCCATCAGTAGTCCCCGAGGCCATCGTCGATTGGGCGTAGGCAGTTGCTGGCAGTCGGAGCATACGGGTCCAATGCGGACACCCAGTCGAATCGGCGGCGGACTCCTGAATAAAGGAAAAAACTAGTCATTCTGGTCGCAGCTCGGCGAACGGGTCGGCGAAGTATTTAGTCACTGTTGTAGTGATCGGGTCGGCGAGTCGAGTGGCTGAAGTTGGACCGTCAGACGCAGTCAAAACTAGCCGTTGGGGTAATCCAACGGTAACTTTTGGCGTAATCACCGCGTAGTAACGGCTCCCTGATTTGGCGGGTAACAACCGCTATATAAAGGAAATGGTAGGCGATCGGAGAACCACCCTCTCGTCATTTCCTCCGATTTCGTGCATCTCCGTTTTCCTCCGTATCGCGATCCAATCGATCCAAAATCCTCCGACCTCCACAAATCTTTCCGCCAATGGCCCCCTCCGCCGAACCATGGGGCAGGTCCAAGTGCACGAGAGTGCTACTGGCGTCTTTCGAGGAGGCAGGGATCCTGCACGCCGGCAGGTGGCGCATCCCCGCGGCCGGAGAGGTGACTCCGGACCCGTGCGAGGGAGAATTCGTCTGCTTCACTAGCCACCTGGAGCGGGGGGCTGGGGTTTCCCACATCTCTCTTCTTCCGGCGTTTCTGCGCCTTCTACGGGATTCAGCCATCGGACCTGGGCCCGCACAGCATCGAGCAGCTCGCCATCTTCGTGGCGTTCTGCGAGTGCTACCTGGGCTGCAGGCCCTACTTCCCCCTGTGGCAAGATCTGTTCCACGGGAGGATCAGTCGTGAAGAATCAGGCGGCCCAATGCTGGCGGCGGGTGGCCTGACGTTCCAGCTGAAGTCGAAGGCTTCCTTCTTCGACCTGATGCTACCTGCCAAGGCGGCAAGCGAGTGGAAGAAGTCCTGGTTTTACATCACCGAGGCGACTCCAGACGGCGAGGTGGCGATCCCAAGGTACTCCGCCGACCGGCCCGAACCATGCCGACTCCAAGTCGGCAAGCTTCCAACAGACCAGCGGATGGTCGTGGATGAGATGCTTCAAACCATCCGCGGCCTGAAGAAGAAGGGTCTTCAGACTATAAATTTGTACAACTGTTGGCTTGGGCGGCGACTCGTTCCCATGGCCCGCCGTGACCATTACATGTACGAGTACATGGGTCGGGAAGACTCGACGAAATCCTGCCTTGCCGAGTGGAAACTCGAGGATTACATCCCGGCGCTTAAGAAGATCACCTAGGCAGTGTACCTGGACGCGAAGGCTGGGGTCGCCCCTACACCGCAAAGCATCCAGCCCCGACAGTAAGTCACTTTTTACCATTCGCAGTCGATGCTGTCGCGGTTATATTGATATTACTTTATGCTTGCTGCAGTTATTTCAAGTGGTGGAAGGGTGGCTTCCGCCTGCGGACGACGAGAATTCGAGATCGTCCGTCCAGGACAGGGGCGAATCGCCTCCTGCCAAGGGCGGCGTCGAGAGCGACGAGAGCGATGACGACGATGAGTCTGAGGAAGAAGCCGTCCCACTGGTTCGCAAAACTCGCGGGCAGCATCAGCGCAAACTCGAGGCGAGTAGAAGCCTTGAACGCCATGACAACAACGACGAGCTTCCCGAGCACGCCTCGTGTCGCGAGGCTACTCCGTCGAAAAAGAAGAAGAAGGAAGTGAAGGCCCCTCCGAAGAGGAAGACGAAGCCAGCGAAACAGGCATCTCCGCCTCGTTCGGCGAGTAGTTCCGACACCACCAGCCTGGCCAGGGATGTAGCGCCATAGACAACGGCAGCACCGGATGCCACCACCGTCCTGAGTGAGGTACCTCTGGCCTCGATCCCCCCCCGTTCGCCCCAGTCTCTGGGTCGGGGGCTGCTCCGGTCGTGGCAGCTTCGCCTCCCAGGAGAGCTCCTGCCGAAAACGTTTTGGAGGCTCCTGTCGCGGCCTCGTCAACGAAGAGGCCGTCCGTGTCTTGGGCACATGATGTCCCGGAGATGGGCCTCAGTCGGAAACTAGGCCCCGAGATGGAGAAGCCGGCTAGCATCCGCACGGGGCTGCGGTTCATACCAGTCGCCAATTGAGTTTTTATTCACCTGCATTGCTTTTCGTTGTACTTGGACCACTTTGCTCATGTAGTCAATTTGCAGGACTGGAGTTAAAAAGATAGGCCACCCGTCCGTGGCCAAAGTGCCGCCAGTCGTCGCCGAGGAGGACCCCTCTCGGAAGAGGAAGGCTGATGAGGTTGCTGCCCCCACAAACAGTGCCAAGAAGGCCAAGGGCGAAGATGTCGTCACGGTGTCTGACGACACGATGATTGCTCCGAGTGATCCTGCGGCGGAGGCGGCCTTGCTGATCAAGGAGGGTGCTTCCTCGCCTGGGATGGCCGGGCCGGCCTCTTTTAGTGCCGACGCATCCATCGCGACCTTCCCCTGCTTCATGGCCAGAGCGGCTACGGCGAGGTACCACGCCATCGAGCCGCGTACCTGGGGTCGCCGAGGAGGTCGAGCAGCGCCGCAGGCACACTTCGGCTCTTCTCGCATCCGTGGACGCGCTACAGCTCCATGGCATGCTTGGCGCAGCCATCCAGGTATGTCCAGTCCCCGAGGATCGGGCCACTGAATTGCAGTGGTCAGATTCTTTTGGTGTTTTGTTTTTATTTCTCGCGCCCAGTCCTTGAGTGCGCAATCGCTGAATTTCAGCGGGTGGGCGCTTAGTATTTTTGATTTCCAGTCCCCGAGTGTCCAGTCGCTAAATTTCAGCGGGTGGGCACTTAGGATTTTTGATCTCCAGTCCCCGAGTGTCTAGTCGCTGAATTTCAGCGGGTGGACACTTAGGATTTTTGATCTCCAGTCCCCGAATGTCCAATCGCTGAATTTCAGCAGGTGGGCACTTAGGATTCCGTTGTTGTTAACTGTTTGACTTTTGCACAGGGTTTGCAGCGTGAATCAGCCGACCGGCTTGCTGTGAAATGTCGCGCGGAGAAGGAACTTGTTGCCGTCCAAGAGGAGAACAAGGGACTCCAGGCGATTGCTGCGAAGGCAGAGGAGGTCCGCAAGGGCCTTGTCCCAGCGAGTGAATTGACAGCGGCTCAATCTGCGTGAAGCTTGGCTGAGAAGCGGATCGCCGACCTTGAGCGCGAGCTTAAGGAAGCGAAGGAGGAGGCGAGTTCAGCGGATGGGCGAGCCAAGGCTGCTGTTACGGCCGCCGCTGAGGAGCGTAAGGTCTCTGACGCCCTTGTTGCTGGGCTACAAGACGATTACTCCTCTCTTCAAAGCTTCATCACGGATCTCTCTCGTCCTTTGATTGGTAAGTGTGCCTGCCTCTGCCTGTAATATTTGAATTGTGTGATCTTTGATGTACTCACTACCACCCTCTGTCCACAGGTCGGATTATCGACAGTGCAGAAGAGGCGCAGTCGTTCGACGCGCGACAGTGTGTGGCCACTCTGGTCGACTCGGCCACGTTGTCCGCGGCTTGTATTCGGGCGTATCTTCAGGAGATGTCGCCCACGGAAGTGATTCCCAGCGACCTCGTCGAAGTGTGGCGGTACTTGGAGAAGGCGCCGTCGGTCGTCGAGTTCATGACACGGTCGGCGTTCCGGCGCGGGGCGGCGACAGCGCTTAGCCTTGGGCTCGCCCACTTCCCGGAGGATTTCGATCTGGACGATGTGACGAGTGGCTACCCATCGTCTATGGGCTCGGTGGAGATCGCCGAGGTGCTGAAGCTGACGGACCGCGCCGCGGTATACTCCAATCATGTCTGAGCGATGGGCGACCTCCTTCCTTATCAGGAGACGATCGTCTCACGCAACGACCCTGAGCCGCCGCACCGGGACTTCAAGATCGAGCAGCCCTTCTGTGCGGCAATGGCGGGTGAGCTGATGACGTATCCGTCGAACCCGTACACTCCCTTCATTCGCAACCGCAAGGGTGGCGACGAGTCGACATCGAAGCCTGCGGAATAAGACATTGTGCCCTGGGGCGTTAGTAGCAGTTCGGCCATTGGGCGCACCTTGTACTTTGTAACACCTATGATCTGCTATAATGGGATATCGTGTTATTTTGTGAATTGTCTTGTGTTTGTGATTGAGGGTTGAACGAGTCCCCGAGCGCGTCCGCCCTTTTTGTGGGGTTTACCTCGTTTGTTATGTATTTGTGGTTTTGAACGTTTTTTTATTGAGGTCGACTTGCCCGAGCTTGGAAAGCCAGTCGCAAGGCGACTCCCATGAATGCTCTGTACTTCACCGTTTTCCCTTACGCGAACGAGGTCGAGTAGCCGAGTCCCCGAGAGTGGTACTTGGTTGTTCTAGTCGCGACTCTAGGGTGGGTGAGGACTGGGCGCGTCAGAGTAAGCGCATCACTCCTGCCTGGCCCGTCGGGTCAGTCGCATGGCGAGTCCTGGGCATGCTCTCATACTTGGCGTTTTCCCTAGTCGCTCGCGCTGAACTGGTCGTCAGTCCCCGAGCGTGGTACTTGGCCGTTCGAGTCGCTGTGTCGAGGATGCGGAGGATCATGGTCGCTGTGAGGAGCGAAGGCAGTTGTCTTGGCTCGTTAAGCCAGTCGAGCTAGGCGACTCCAATGGGGCTCCGGGTAGGCGTTTTTCGTGGACGTTACGAGTCCTGGGGTAACCCAGTGCCCTCATAGTGCACTACTTGGCCGTGTCGATCGCTGTACCAGAGGTTGACTCCTGCAGTTAGCTTGGTGCTGTTATTACGAGTGCGAGTGGCACAAGACACGGAGAGTAGACACAATTTGTGGTAACCAATATGTTTTATTTCATAGCGACTGGAGGATACATATGTGGAGGTTTACATTCCGTCTCCGCGGACGTCGGTGAGGTAGTAGGCGTCGTTGCCGAGTACTCGCCCGATGGCGAATGGTCCCTCCCACGGGGGGGGGGGGGGAGAGCTTGTGCATGCCCTTCTTGTCCTGGATGAGGCGTAGCACCAGGTCGCCTTCCTGGAAGGTGCGAGTTTTCACCCGCCGGCTATGGTAGCGGCAGAGTCCTTGCTGGTAGATGACAGTGCGGGAGCGAGCTAGGTCGCGTGCCTCATCGAGTTGATCGACTCCATCCTGACGTGCGAGTTCGTTCGCAGCCTCCGTGTTGTGGACGACCCTTGGCGAGTCGTGCTCGAGGTCGGTGGGTATGACTGCCTCGGCGCCGTACACCATGAAGAAGGGGGTGAACCCGGTGACCTGTTGACCGAGGTGCGGATAACCCGGATGACGGAGGGTAGATCCTCGACCCAGCACCCGGCGGTGCGCTCGAGTGGTACTTGGAGCCACGACTTTAGGCCGTGGAGGATGCTCTGGTTGGCCCCGTTCCGCCTGGCCGTTGGACTCCGGGTGGGCGTTTGACGCGAGGTCGAGTCGGATGTGATGTTCCTCGCAGAACTCGGCCATGGCTCCTTTGGCGAAGTTGGTGCCGTTGTCCGTGATGATGCTGTTTGGGAACCCGTAGCGATATATGAGCTCGCGTAGGAATTTGGTGGCGGTCTTCCCATCGCATTTCCGGACTGGCTTGGCCTCCACCCACTTTGTGAATTTGTCGACCGCGACCAGGAGGTGGGTGAAGCCGGAGGGGGCCTTTTTGAAAGGGCCTACCATGTCCATATCCCACACGGCGAATGGCCAGGTGATCTGGATTGTCTTGAGCGCTGAGCTCGGCACGTGTGTCTGGTTGGCGTACTTCTGGCACCCGGCGCACCGCTAGACAATGTCGACGGCGTCGGCGTGTGCGGTGGGCCAGTAGAAGCCGTGTCGCATAGCCTTTGCGACCAGAGAGCGGGCTCCGGCGTGGTGTCCGCAGTCGCCGGAGTGGATGTCGTGGAGGATCTTGCGTCCTTCGGCGGGTTGGACACAGCGTTGGAATACGCCGGTCACGCTGCGCTTGTGGAGCTCGCCGTCGATGATGACGAAGGATTTGCAGCGTCGCGTTATCATTCGGGCGTCTGTTTCGTCTGCCGGCAAGGTGCCTCCCTCCAGGTAGGCGATGTACGGCCTAGTCCAGTCTTCTGGCTCGGCGATGAGTGCAACCAGGGCTGCCTCTGGTTGCAGCGGGACTCCGATGTTGATATCCCTTGGGGGAAAGACTGACGGCTTGGTGATCGTGTCGAGGAAGACGCCGGCGGGTGGTGCGAGTCGAGCCGACCCGATGCGAGAGAGTGCGTCGGCCTCCTTGTTCTTCCGCCTGTCGATCCACTCGATAGAGTAGCCTGTGAAGTATCCACCCAGCTTGTCTACTGCTTGGCGGTATGCCGCCATGGTGGGAGAGACATCGTCGCAGGTGCCAGCGACTTGCCTAGCGACGAGGTCGGAGTCTCCATAGCAACGTAGGCGGTTGACATTCATCTCCTTGGCAGCTCGCATGCCGTGGAGTAGTTCCTCGTACTCGGCCATGTTGTTGGTGCAGGGGGTGAAGTCGAGGCAGAGGACGTAGAGGAGCTTGTCGCCCTTCGGGGAAGTCAACACGATCCCTGCTCCTGCGCCATCTGCGTTCTTGGAGCCGTCGAAGTGTAGGCTCCAGTAGTGGAGGTATGGCAGCTTTTCCGGCTGCTGGGCCTCTTCCTAGTCGGCGATGAAGTCCGCGAGAGCCTGCGACTTGATCGCTTTTCGTGGCTCATACTTGATGTTGTGGACGCCGATTTCGACGGCCCACTTGGCGACTCGCCCGGTCGCCTCACGGTTGCGGATGATGTCCTGCAACGGTGCTGAGGAGACGACCGTGATCGGGTGCTCCTGGAAGTAGTGCGACAGTCGCCGTTGTGCTCTGAAGACTGCGTACACCAGTTTCTGGTATTGCAGGTACCGCTGGCGCGACTCGGTGAGGACCTCGCTGATATAGTACACCGGTCGTTGTACCGGGCGCTCCTTTCCTTCCTTTGGCCGCTCGACGACCATGACGGCGCTGACGACGCGCTCGGAAGCCGCGACGTAGACCAGCATGGGTTCTTTGTCGACGGGGGCGGCGAGTAGCGGTGCTGCGAGTAGCACCTTCTTGAGGTCGCGGAGTGCGTCGTCCGCCTCCTTGTCCCACTGGAAGGTGGGGTTCTTCCGCATCAGGCGGTATAGGGGCATCGCCTTTTCGCCCAATCGGGGGATGAAGCGGCTGAGAGCCGCGACTCGCCCGGCCAGCTTCTGGACGTCGCGCAGGCACTTGGGTTTTCCGAGTCGAGCGATCGTGTCGATCTTGGTGGGGTTTGCCTCGATCCCGCGCTTGGAGACGACGTACCCCAGTAGTTGCCCTGCTGGTACACCGAAGGTGCATTTGCCTGGGTTTAGCTTTATCTTGTATTTCCGCAGGTTGGCGAATGTTTCCGCCAGGTCGGCGAGTAGATCGCCCTGGCGAGCGGACTTCACTACCACGTCGTCGATGTAGACGTGGATATTGCGGCCAATTTGGCTCGCAAGGCATTCCTGCATGCACCGCTGGTAGGTCGCCCCGGCGTTCTTGAGGCCGAAGGTCATGGCGGCGTAGCAGAAGGCTCCGAATGGCGTGATGAACGCCGTCTTTTCCTCGTCCTCGACAGCCATTTTGATCTGGTTGTACCCAGAGTAGGCGTCGAGGAAACACAGCGACTCCGAGCCCGCGGTGGAGTCGATTATTTGGTCGATCCGCGGGAGGACGAATTGCTCCTTCGGGCAGACGCTGTTTAAGTTTGTGTAGTCGATACACATCCTCCAGGTCCCATTTTTCTTCTCAACCAGGACTGGGTTTGCCAGCCACTTGGAGTATTTGATTGGCCGGATGAAGCCTGCATCGAGTAGACGCTGCACCTCCTCGGCGATTGCTCGGCGGCGCTCTTCATTGAAGGGCCGCAGCGACTGCTTGACAGGTCACACTTTGGGGTCGGCGTTGAGTTTGTGCTCAGCGAGTTCCCTAGGGACACCAGGCATGTCAGAGGGCTTCCATGTGAAGATGTCCCTGTTCTCACGGAGGAACTCGATGAGCGCGCCTTCCTATGCTGGGCTCATGCCCGTCCCGATCGTCACCGTTTGGCTGGAGTCGCCTGGGACCAGCTCGATGGTGCGGGTGTGCGTTGTTGCCTCGAAGGCTGAGGTGTTGGCGCCCTCCGAATTGGGCTTCTTGAGTATGGTGGGGTCGTCGTTGTTGACCCCGCTCGCGTACTTGGAAAGCTTGTCGGCGTGGTTGGCCTTTGCCGCGATGACAGCGTCGGCGAGTTCAGCTCCTTTGGCCTCGCACTCGGCGGCCATGTCGGGGTCGCCGTTGATGGTGATGACGCCGCGCGGCCCGGGGAGCTTCATCGCGTTGTACGCGTAGTGGGGCGCTACCATGAACTTGGCGAACGCCTGGCGCCCCAGGACGCAGTGGTAGGGGCTGTCAAAGGGTACCAGCTCGAAGACGATCCGCTCAGTGCGGAAGTTTGCTGGTGTGCCGAAGGTGACTGGCAGCGTGACCTTGCCGATCGGGTACGCCTTCCGACCGGGGACGATGTCGTGGAACATGGTGTAGGTCGTCTCGACCATCGACTGCGGGAGCCGCGGTCGCCTGAAGGTGTCCAGGTACAGGATGTTGATGGAGCTGCCGCCGTCCATCAATGTCTTGGGGAGCCAGTAGTCTCCCACCTTAGGCTTGACCACCAGGGCGACTCAGCCTAGGTACTCGATGCGTGGCGAGTGGTCCTGGCGGCTCTAGGTGATAGGCTGCTCCGACCAGTTGAGGAACTGGGGAACGTCCACCTGGGCCACCGCGTTGACGGTGACGACGCGGGCGATGACCTTCTTCTCGCGCTTCGTGTTGAAGCCTGTGAAGGTGTGGAGCGAGCCGGCCACACTGCCAAATTTTCCGCCGTTTGGCGGGTTGTTGTCGGGGTCCTCCCGTGCTCGCCGTGCCTTCTCGATCTCCTTGAGAGAGTGGCAGTCGGTGGTCGTGTGCGTGGCGGGCTTCCCTTCCCTACTATGAAACGCACAAGGCTGGTTAAGGAGGGCCGCGGGGTCGAACCTTGGTTTCGCCTTGTAGTTGTCGCCGTCGCGGCGTTGCCCTCCGTCACGGCGGAAGCTCTTGGGCTCGCGCTGCGCGTGCCCGGCGTTGGCGATGAAGTCGACTCGCCCGTCACTACGGCGCTTGCCGGTGAGGCGAGTGTTGCTGTAGCGTAGGTCGGACCGTCGTCCGTTGTCGTTGACGTTTGTGCGGCGTTGACCACCCGACTCGTCGTCGGTTTCCTGATTTGGGTCTTCCTCCGCGTACCTTTTGGCGATCTCGAGGAGGTCCGGTATGTTGTCGAGTGTGCGGTATGCTCGTTTGAGCTTGGCGACCAAGGGCTCGTAGCGGCACGAGGTCTTGAAGTAGTGGATCGCGGTGTCCGGGTGGATACCGGCCGTATTGTACCATAGTTCTTGCCACCGTTGGACCCAGCTTCGGGTCGACTCGCGAGGTCCCTGGACGCATCGCTCCAGGTCCTCGATGGTGGTGGCGCGGGTGTAGGAACCCTCGAAGTGCCTGACGAAGGCATCGCGCATCTCCTCCCAGGAATCAATGCTATCCGGGGGGAGAGTGTTGATCCACTGTCTGCACGCTCCCTCCATCATCAGGGGGAGGTAGCAGGCGGCTAGCAGGTCGGTGTGGCCAGCGATCCCCATCGCCATGAGGTAGGTGTCCAGCCACATGGAAGGGTCGTACGAAGGGTCGTACTTCTCTATTTCCTTCGGCGCTTTGAAGTTCGCCTGGTATTTTTCGCCTCGGATCATCGGTCCGAAGCACCGGGGCCCGAGTTGGCTTAGCGACCCCATCGGCTCGCCGTCGCGGTGATTGGTTAGGGTGTGTCGCAGGTCGTCGGGCTGGCATGCGCGCCAGCTTTGGTTGTTGATGATGTGGGTGCGGGCGTCGACGGTCTGACCGTTGGCGGCAACGAAGTTGTTTGCTGGCCTGGGGTCGTTGGTGGAGAGTGCCGCATTCGCGGGTCGGTGTTGGAGCTGCAGTGGTTCGGGTGGCGGGCAGTTAAGGGTGTTTGCCGCCAATGGACGGCCGCTTGAGGCCGCTCTGCTGCCCGACGAACGCGAGTACATCCGACCCTGTGAGTCGACGCCTGCGTTTTGTTGCTCGACCGCCTTTGCGAGCAGGGCCTTGACGTACTGGATCTGTAGGGCGTCGTCTCTGGTGGCCGTCATGTTTTCGGCCGCTGCTCGGCCCGCCACGAGGTTGTCCATCGGGGTGGAGAACAGTGGTAGGCCGTTCGCGTCTCGCTCCCGTGAGGAGACCACGATCCACGACTGGTCCCTGGGGGGTGCGCGGTTGGGTGGAGGCGGGGCACCATTCGCCGTCGACCCTGGCGGGGGCCGGGCGCTTCCTCCGGGTGGCGCATTCTCGCAGATCACGCGCTCGGCCACGCGGGCTGGGTCGTTCTCGTCGTCGAAGTTCAGGGCGCGCCCCTGGACGGTGGGGTTCAAGCGCGACCTGATTCGCTGCGCGTGGTAACGTGACAGCTCCTGCGCTGTCACCTGCTCGAGGCGAAATTTTTCGCCCTCGGCTTGCTCCTTGCGGACTGCCTCCGCCAGCTTCAGGCGGAGTTCCTCGACCTCCGGTGCCGTGGCGTTAGGGGGATCGGGGTGGAGAAGGGATCCTCCGGCGGATCGGTGCCAGTCGCCATGTAGGTCGCAGCGTGGTGACTGGTCCTGTCGCGGAGATCGGCGGACTTTTCCGACCCGGAGTCGAAGTCGAAGATCCCAAAGATGGAGGGATCCTCGAAGTCTCCCACGCTGGAGACCTGGGTGATGGAGCCCGCGGGTGAAGCCGCGATGATGGATCCGGCGAGTGACGTCGGAGTCGCCGAGTCGGCGTCGTCGTTGAGGGACGCGTCTTCCGCGGCCGCGGTGTTTTCGGCCACGTCGCTATGGGCCGAGTTGTACTCAGAGGCGAGGCGATGGATCGTGCGGACCTGGCTCTCGGAGAGCCGGTCGTGTGGCGGCGACTCGCGGATGCGAGCCGAGTCCTCTGAGACGATGACATGGGTGAGGCCGACGAAGAGGCTGATCGTGCCGACTGGCAAGATCATGTTGTGCGTGACGGGTCGCGCCGCCGGGACGTAGCTGCTCGGCAAGATCTGGAGCATCTCTCCGATCGCTATCATGTGGCCGGTGGCGACCGACTCGTTGATGGGCAGATTGGATCTCGCCGCAGAACACCGGCCAGACCGGCCAGACCCCACGGTGGGCGCCACTGTCGTGGGAATGACCACGGCAGACGCTGCAATCGGCAGCGAGTAGTAGAACGAAGGGCAAGGGCGGCCAGCCATCTGCGGTGCGAGATGAGGTCGGAGACACTGGGTTTTACCCAGGTTCGCCCCCCCGGAGGGTAAAGACCTACTCCTGCTAGATTGTATTATGATGAAGGTACAATGGGGCGAGCTCGACGGCTAGGCGGCGAGTCGCTTGGGTGGATGATGGAACGTATCCTCTACACGCCCTGTAGGGAGGTTTATATAGACTCACCCCCCTAGGGTTTACATATCTCAACCGAATTAGTTAAAGTTTCGGTACTCGTTTAACCTAATCCGACTGGGCCTATCTACTCTCCTGGGCCTTCAGCTTCCAGTCGCTTGGATCCACGCCAGGTCTTGATCCAGTCGCCGTCCTGCAGGCCCACTCGCCAGTTCTTGGGCCAGTCGGAAACGTCCTGCTGGGTATACCCCGGTAGGCATATCCCCATCACGGGATCATACCAATCAGGAGTGTTACGATTTCTCATTCACCCGCGAGGCTCCGTAGTTACTTCAATCGAAGTTTCATGATCAACATCATTAGCTTCCTCTCTTATTGGTGTAGGCGCCATAGGAACTACTACTGGTGCTGCGCTACTCTCAATTTCGAGAGAAGGTTCTATAACATCATCAAGTTCTACTTTCCTTCCAGTCACTTCTTTCGAGAGAAACTCCTTCTCTAGAATGGATCCATTCTTGGCAACGAAGATTTTGCCATCGGATCTATGATAGAAGGTATACCCAATAGTTTCCTTCGGGTATCCTATGAATACACATTTTTCCGCTTTGGGTTCAAGCTTGTCGGGCTGTAACTTCTTTACATAAGCTTCGCAACCCCAAACTTTAAGGAACGACAATTTAGGTTTCTTCCCAAACAATAATTCATACGGTGTCGTTTCAACGGATTTAGATGGTGCCCTATTTAAAGTGAATGCGGCTGTTTCTAATGCATAACCCCAAAATGATAGCGGTAAATCTATAAGTGACATCATAGAATGAACCATATCTAGGAGAGTTCGATTACGACGTTCGGACACACCATTATGTTGTGGTGTTCCTGGCGGTGTCAATTGTGAAAGTATTCCACATTTCTTCAAATGCTCGCCAAACTCATAACTTAGATATTAACCTCCATGATCAGATCGTAGAAATTTAATCTTCTTGTTACGTTGATTCTCTACCTCACTTTGATATTCCTTAAACTTCTCGAAAGTTTTGGACTTATGTTTCAGGAAATAGATATACCCATATCTACTCAAATCATCCGTGAAGGTAAGAACATAACGATAACCACCGCGCGATGCTACAATCATTGGGCCACACACATCGGTATGTATGATTTCCAATAAGTCCGTAGCTCGCTCCATCATACCAGAAAATGGAGTCTTAGTCATTTTACCCATTAGACATACTTCGCATCTTTCAAGTGATTCAAAATCAAGTGATTCAAGAAGTCCATCGGAATGGAGTTTCTTCATACGCTTCACTCCAATGTGACCAAGATGACATTTCCACATATAGGTTGAGTTATCGCTCAATTTCAAACGTTTAGCTTCAATGTTATTAATGTGTGTATTTCTACAATTGAGATTCAATAAGAATAGACCATCTATCAAAGGTGCATTTGCATAAAACATATTACTCATGTAAATCAAACAACCATTATTCTCGGACTTAAACAAGTAACCGTCTCGCAATAAACATGATCCTGATATAATGTTCATGCTCAACGCAAGCACCAAATAACAATTATTTAAGTATAAAACTAATCCCGATGGTAGATGAAGAGGTAGCGTGCCGACCGCGATCACATCAACCTTTGATCCATTTCCAACACGCATCGTCACCTCGTTCTTCGCTAGTTTCCGTCTATTCTGCAGCACGTATTTCGAGTTACAAATATGAGCAACCAAACTAGTATCAAATACCCAGGCACTACTACGAGTACTAGTGAGATACACATCAATAATATGTATATCGGATATACCTTTCTTCTTGATGTTGCCGTTCTTCAAATCCGCCAAGTACTTAGGGCAGTTCCGCTTCTAGTGACCTTCTCCCTTGCAGTAAAAGTACTCAGTATCAGCCTTAGGCCTAGCCTTAGTCTTCTTCGCCGACGCCGTAACTTTCTTACCGCCCTTCTTGAAGTTTCCCTTTTTCTTAGACTTGCCTTGCTTCTTGAATTTGGTGGTCTTATTGACCATCTACTCTTGGTGCTCTTTCTTGATCTCCACTTCCGCAGACTTTAACATGGATAAGATTCGGGCAACAACTTGTCCATGTTTTTCATATTGTAGTTCATCACAAAGTTCTTGTAACTTGGTGGTAGTGATTGAAGGACACGGTGAATCCCCAAAGCATTAGGAATCACTATACCCAAGCTTTGAAGCTTGCTTGCATGACCAGACATCTTAAGCACGTGCTCACTTACGGAGCTGCCCTCTTCCATCTTGTAGTTAAAGAACTTTTCAAAAGCCTCATAACTCTCAACTGCCGCGTGAGCCTCAAATATCATTTTGAGTTCACGGAAAATATCATGTGGGTCATGGTTCTCAAACCTTTTCTGAAGCTCCGATTCCAAACCATACAAGATAGCACACTGAACTGTGGAGTACTAATTCTTCCGAGCGAGGAAAACATTTTTTACCTCGTCGGTAGCATCATTTGCAGGTGGGTCACCCAGCGGTGCATCCAGCACATAGGTCAAATTACCAGCATTGAGGACAATCCTCAAATTGTGGAACCAATCCGCGAAGTTGCTTCCATTGTTTTTCAACTTTTTTTTCTCTAGGAACGCATTAAAATTGATGGTAGGGCCCGCCATTGATCTACAACATATTTGCAATAGTTTAGAATAAGTTTATGACAAATTGAGTTCTAATTAATAGTTAAATTAATCTAGGTGAACTCCCACTCAAAACAATATCCCTCACATTGTTTTAGTGATCACACGAACCAAATCCACCACATCAAAACCTATCATCACGAGAGTTGATGCAGCTTCAATGGTGAACAATCAACATGTTCATCATATCTTCGAGTATGACTCATGCTTTACCTTTCGGTGATCCGTGTTCCGAGACCATGTCTGTACATGCTAGGCTCATCAAGATCAAACCTTAGCTTCCGCATGAGCAAATCTAGCTTGCTCACGTTGTATACACTCACAGAATCTAACACACTCGATCATCATGTGGTGCTTCGAAACAACAAGATTTAGCAATGGTGCTTACTAAGGATGAACACTTTATAACTTGAAATTTTGTGCTAGAGAGATCATCTTATAATGCTACCATCACGAACTAAGCAATACACGATGCATAAAAGGATTAACATCACATGCAATTCATAATATGTGATATGATATGGCCTTTCTTCTTGTGCTTCCGATTTCCATCTTCAAGCACGAACATGATCTCCATCATCACCGGCATGGTGTCAAGGTCAATGGCGCCGCTTCATGGTTGTCGTCCACCAGCATCAACTATTACAACTACTTTGAATAATAGACACGCGGGTCTTAACGGAATTAAAAGACAACCATATGGCTCCTGCCGGTTGCCGACTTATAATAAGGAACATTGCATACATCATATATAATCACAATCATGGCCATATCACATCATAGCACACCCCTGCAAAATAAAGTTAGATGCCTCTAATTTTCTTTGCATGTTTTACATGGTTTGGGTCTTTCAATAAGTGTCATTCTAACTTACGAACAAGAACAACAACATCGATACTAGTATTGTCAATCACCCGTTGTAAATTGAATCTTAACTATGTTGGGAGAAACAGGCAACCGCAAAGCCACTTATGCATACAAGTTGCATGTCAAGCATGGAGAAAGTCTCATGAACGATGTCATGTAAGGTTAGCCCGGGCCGCTTCGTCCCACCATCCCGCAAGATGCAAAGTACACAAGACGCAATCGACAACAAAAGCATCAACGCCCACAATGACCATTGTGTTCTATTCGTGCAACAGATCTACATATAGACACGGCTCTGATACCACTGTAGGGGTTCGTAGCATGGAAAACAAAAAAAATTCTACCGCATGCACACAAACAAGCCAAGATCTATCTACTAGATTGTAGGAACGAGTCGATTAGAGTACTCACCCTCGAAGATTCCAAAGCGGTTAATGAGAGCAGATTCTCGTGGGTGATGTAGTCGTACACTTGCCGATCTCAAGATCGCGTAGACGATCCTTCCGGCGCTGCGTTCCGGCAGCGCTTCCGCAGTCGGTCACACGTTCGATACTCGATGAAGACCTTCCTCTCCCTTGTTCCAACAGGCAGCGGAGGTTGTAGTTCTCCCCTCGCGATTTCGGCAGCACGACGACGTGGTGTCGGAAGTAGAGAGAAGATCCCGCATGGCTTCGCCTAAGCTGGTGCGAGTTATGGTGGATCTAGGGTTTCCGGCGATCTAGGTTTAGAAGGCCGGAGAGGAGGAGGTGGTGTCGGTGGTGTCTAGGGCGACGACGACGGTCCGCTGGTGGCGCAAGGCGGCGGCGACGGTGCGACACGGGTGGGAGGGCTGGTTGTGTGTTCTTTGGGGCAGCCCTCCCCCTCTATTTATGAGAGGAAGGGAGGCTTGGGAGAGGGGAGTTTGAATCCATACCCGAACCCAAGTTGGATTGAAGGAAGGACTCTTTCCTTCTTCCACTAGGAAACCATTGTTCCAGTTTGAATTTTCAAACCTCCCTTTTGACTTTCAATTTAGAGCTTTATTTCTCTCTCGCAAATTCCTAACCAAAGTGACTTAGGACATGATCCAATCATTCCACTTACCCATGACACATTCATGGACCATTTCCCTTCTGGTCTGGTGAACCTTCTAGACCCTTCTAGAACCTCTCCGATGAAAACATCGAAATCATTCCCGAACTCCGGAATCAGACTTTCCTTATATGAATCTTATTCTCCGGACTCTTCCAGATCTCCTCGTGATATCCTAGATCCCATCCGAAACTCCGAACAACATTCGGTATCCCTAATTACATTCCATATCTACTAAACAACATCGAATCCTTAAGTATGTCTCCCTACGGTTCGTGAATTATGCGGACATGACCTAGAAACTTCTCTGATCAATAACCAATAGAGGAATCTAGAAATTCATATGGCTCCCACATATTTCTACGATTACTTTGCGATTGAATGAACCACTTACACACGATACCAATTTCCCTTTGTCTCGCGATAGTTTACTTATCCGAGGTTTTGATCGTCGGTATCTCTGCATACCTAGTTCAACCTCGTTACCGATAAGTACTCTTTTCTCGTTCCCGTGATATGTGATCCCTTGTGAGCCAGTCACATGCTTGCAAGACAATTGGATGACATTCCACTGAGAGGGCCCAGAGTATATCTATTCGTCATATGGATGGACAAATCCCACTCTTGATCCATGTGCCTCAACACATACTTTCCAAACACACAATGCCACCTTTATAGCCACCCAGTTACGGTGTGGTGTTTGATGTCATCAAAGCATCCTTTCGGTGATGGTGATTAGCATGATCTCATGGTCAAAGGAATTAGGTTACTACGTATCAGAAATCTTATAGCAAATGAACTATTGAAATGACTTGATCTTAATGCTACGCTTATCTATAGGAGTATGTCCATCATACCATTCTCCTAATGATATGATCTTGTTGTTAACAACATCTCAATGTTCATGATCGGGAAACCACGATCATCTATTAACCAACAAGCTAGTATTACAAAGAGGATTTACTAGGGACTCTAATTTAGTTTACAAATCACACAAGTATCATAGTTTCCAGTTAATACTGTTATAGCATGAATGTAAACATTTATCATAAACACAAAGATATAATAATAACCACTTTTATTATTGCCTCTAGGGCATATCTCCAACATATACCTCATGATGATGTGAATGTTGATCATGTAGAAGTAGATGATGATGTTGCTTCTTTAAAAGAGAAGGGGGGCTAGTCCTTCGTGCTCTTCATCCTAATAAAAATGCTTTCTCTACTTTCATTGAAATCTTGACTTGTGCTATTGAGAGTAAGCAACTAATAGATGAGCATGAGGACACACTAGATAAAATAAGTAGTCTTGAGCGTGAGCATGCTAAGGAAATTGCAAATCTAAATGAAGCTCTTGAAGAGGAACAAACCACTAAGGAATCTCTTGAGGATACCTTTGTTGTAGAGCTATCTAGAGTAAAGAAATCTCATGATAGAGATTTTGAGGTGTGAAGTGCCCTTCAAATTAAAAATGATGAACTTAAAGTTGCTTATGCTAAACTCCTTGAGGATTTTGAGCACCTCAACAATGGCTCTAGGGTCATCAAGGGTGAGCTCATCAAACTCACTGAGTCACATGAGCAACTTAAAGCTTCATATTCTAAAGAGCTTTCCAAGTTTCCCTCACCTCTTGCTAATAATGATGATGCTTGTGCTACTAACTCTATTTATTGTGAAGCATTTATCTTGAAGGATAATGTTGAGCTAAAGGCTCAACTTGTTTTGCTAACTAGCAACTATGGGAAATTAGAAGAAAGTCATGCCAAGCTCCCGAGCTCTGATACGTCCAAAACGTATCTACTTTCCTGAACACTTTTGTTATTGTTTCTCCTCTAAACTTGTGCGATTTGGATACAACTAACACGGAGTGACGCTGTTTTCAGCAGAATTACCTTGGTGTCTAGTTTTTGTGCAGAAAATCAACTATGAGGAAAAATCCTAGAAAATATGCCAAAAGTCCTATTTCACCAGAAGTTCCACTGAGCCAGAATACGAGACGGAGGGGAGCCCTGGGTGGACCACACCCCCTGCCGCGCGGGTGGGCCCACCCTGCGCCTGGGAGGGGTGTGGCCAGCCCAGGCACCCCCTCGGCCTCTCTCTTCACCTATAAGATGCCTTCTGACCTAAAAACTCAGGGGGGTCGTCATTTTTCTAGAAAGTGTTCCGCTGAGCCGCCACCACCAGAATCCGCATTTCGGAACCAGAAACTCTGTTCTGGCACCCTGCCGGGATGGGGAATTTGGGGAGGATCATCGTTGTCGTCATCACCAACGCCTCTCCATCAACCATCAATGTTTCCCTCATCCATGAGTGAGTAATCCCCCGTTGTAGGCTATGGGGATGGTAGGGATTGGATGAGTTCTATCATGTAATCGAATAAGATTGTTAGGGCATGGTGCCTAGTATCTCTATTAGTGATATTTGACTTTGTTGCAACTTGTTATGCTTAATGCTTGTCCCTAGGGCCCGAGTGCCATGATCTCAGATCTGAACTTATTATTGAATCATTATGATGGTATTGTTTGTGATCTTATCTGCAAGTTGTGTACACATATCATTGTCCGGATCCAAAGGCCCTGAAGTGGCAGAAATTGGGACAATCGGAGGGGATGACTGTGATGTGAGGATCAATGTGTTCACGGAATGTTAATGCTTTGCTCCGATGCTCTATTAAAAGGAGCACCTTAATTGCCAATAGTTCCCTTGAGGCCCCGCTGTAACGGGATGGCAAGACAAAAGATGTTGTGCAAGTTCTCACTATATATGGAGCACATGCTTATGATTATTTAGTACTTGGATGCTTATTCTTATTTATCTGCAATTGCCCTAGATCTTGAAGTTACATGTTTAGACTCGTCCATGCAACGCCCGTCCATCCATCCCTATGCCTACCGCGTTCATATCCTACTGTTTGCTACTACTGTTACTATTGCTCATGTTTTGCTACTACTGTTACTATTGCTCATGTTTTGCTGTTGCTACTACAAACTGTTGCTACTGATAAACTTCTGTGAGCAAGAACTATTTCCAGGTGCAGCTGAATTGACAACTCAGTTGTTAAGGCTTGCAAGTATTCTTTGGCTCCCCTTGTGTCGAATCAATAAATTGGGTAATACTACCCTCAAAGACTGCTGTGATCCCCTATACTTGTGGGTCATCAAGCTCGCATGAAGATATTCTATTCTCCCATGGTAGGCTAAAGTTAGCTCATGAGGCCATTGCGTCAAAGGTAACATCTAGTGGGCCTCATGTGGACATTAGCACTACCCCTACTCCAAATGTTATATTGCCATGTGCTAGTCCTTGTAATTCATCCACTCACAGCCATGCTATATTTTGTGATGAATTGCATTCTTTGCCTTGTTTCTCTAATAATGAAACATCTACTTCCTCTAGTATTGTTGTTGATACTAACCATGTAGAGGAAATCAAAGAGCTTAAGGTTCGAGTCATGTAGCATCCCAATTGTCTAACAATTGCAATGCTACTAGCCTAGTCTATATAATGGCTACTTCATATATAATTGTTGCATCATCATTATATCATGCTCATGTCATCATGCCACCTTGCATTTGAGCATCATATAAAACCCTTTTTGTTTTGGAGCTTCTCTCATATGCATTATTAATTGTATTTGCCTCTTGATATTGTATTTGGTTCTTGATATATTGCTTCATGCCCAAGTTGAGTTGGGGGCATATCTCTTATTAACTCCACCACCTTTCTTTCACCACCTTATAATTCCACCATCCAACTAAATGTGAGCTTTGCACTTTATTTGGGTTTTGCCTCTAGCTCATGTGGGTTGGGATGGATCCAATTCTTTTTCCACATGCTCTCATCTTAGCATCATGTTGTTTTCACATTATTGATATATGAGAGCCACATGGCCACCTTTGCATGCCTTGTGAGTGGAACCCTTTTTCCTAGCTTCCATATGGATTATCATGGATTTATGCTCATGTTGGGGTATTATTGGGACTACTAAACATCTAGTGGAATAAACACACTAGCAAGTACCAATTATAATCAAATATGATCATCTCCATCTATTCCACTTGGGACTTTCCTTCAAATTCTTTGCTTGGCTTTGATTCCAATTTTTGGAATGCATAATAATAATGCCATGTTAATATTATTGTTCTCACAAAAATAAACATGGCATTGAATGTTTTTGCATGGGCCATGCAAGTACCACCTTTTGTTTGTCCTTTGGATTTTATTTGGATTCTTAGTGGATCTTCCCCCCATATCTCTCTCTACCCTCTTATGCTTGATCTTGCTTGATGCATGCAAGCATCTAACCCTAAAACCTACATCTACGTCCATCCATCCCCTCACCACCTTTTTATCTTACCCTCTCTGTATTATCTAGATCATGTTTGAACTTGGCTTGATCTTGCTTGGTCTTGTCAAAATAGAACATTCCACCACATCTCTCTCTCTCTCTCTACTCCTCATCTTTCCCTCCCTTTTCACCACCATCCTTGCATGGTCATGTGGATCATGCCTAACCCTCATCTACCCTCTCCCCTAATCTTTTCTCCAAAATCTACACCTAAGTTGAACCCTAAACCGAGCATCCCTAGCTCTCACCCCTCTCTCTCGGCCTCTCTCTTCTTTCCACCTAGCTGGCCCCACCTGACCCATCTACCCCAGCCCTAGCTACCAAACCTAACCCTAACCGAGCCTAGCTTCAAACCCTAGCCCGAGCCTCCCCTCCCCTCTCTCATTTCTTGCTCTCTGCCAAGCGGGTCCTACACCGAACCACCCTCTCCTTCCTTCCCTGGCCCACCTGCCAGCTCCCCATGCGCCTGCCCTAGTCCTGCCGACCCGAGCACGTGAGGAAGAGGAAGGAAGAAAAGGTGGCCGAGCCACCTTTTCCATCTACCCCACCTCCCCACGGCATCTCTCCCTCCCCCTCTGCTTTACCTCCGCCCCGTGCACCCTCTGCATCCCCAGATCCGCCCAGGGCCTCGCCCTCTTCTCTCCTTCCTCTCCACCACCGTCTACCCCCAACGCCAGCCACCGTCGGCCTCCACCCTTTTCCGTAGAACCAGCCGTCAAGCGCGTCGAGGAGGAGGCCTGGAAGACCAAGGACCGCTGCGTCACCCTGTACACGGAGCCGAGCAGGAGGAGCCCCAGGAGCGCTGGACCACCGCCGACCCGACGTGAAACCCTAGCCGCCGTCCGCGAGCCGCGTCGACGATCGCCAGCGCCCCTACCCGAACCAACGCCACCGACAGCCTCGCGGTGAGCCCCTAAACTTCCTGGACATGCTCCGCCGCGCTGTCGTCGTCTAGGGCCGCTTTTCGTTTCATCGAGCACACTGCGTGCGCCGGCGAGCGCGTGCATCTGCCCGATCCTCGCGTCGCAGAACCCTATCTAGCCCTGCAGCCCTACCCTACCACTAACCCTAGCCCACCGCAGTGGCTCCGCCCTCCGCGCGCGAGCCCTAGGTCACCGGATCGATCCCCCGTGCCGCGCGCACTGCCGCTGTCAGTTCCGTCAGAGAGAGAGGAAGAAAAACAGTGTCGCGGTGTCTTTTTGTAGAAAACCCCCTGCCTCGTTTTGGCTCTAAACCCGCAGTCCTTTCCAGGGCCACCAGTCAGCCTCGGGGATTTTGCAAGGAAACCCCCGGAAACCCCTGGCCAGCACAGACCAGCCCCCCCCCCCCCCCGCGCGCAGGATCGCCCACGTGTCCAGCACGCGTTGGCCGCGCGCGCGCAGTGGCCCCGCAGCCCTGGGACCCACCCGTCAGTCGCAGAGGGTAGGTTAGCTCGCGGTGAGGAAAACCTTTTTTGCGCGCTGAGCTGTTGAGTCAGCCTAGTCCCACCTGTCACTGACTGTGGCTGGATCTGAGTGAGTGAGAAAAGTTTCTGTCTATTCTGTTTTAATTCAAATCTTTTCAAATTTAATTCAAATTCAAATTTAAATCTGTTTTTAAATAACTTTTAAAATATAAATCCAAATAATACAAATAATATATGTTTTCAAATCAGAAAAATGTGAGGAATTCAAATATGCCCTTCAAAATATATTTTGAACATTTAAAATTCCAAGTTGATTAAAATTACAATAAAATGCCCTTTTGCCTTATTTAATTAATAACTTTTGTTTTATAACTCCAAATTTAACAAATAATATGTCTAAAATGATTAGCTCGACGAGACCTTTCTGTTTATGCGTTCCATGTTCTGAATTGCAGCATGCATCATATAAATATAATGTATACAACAACTTAATTGAGGTTAAAATGTGGTCAAAACTCAATTAAATGCTTTATTATTGTATTCCACACCTCACCCATGCCATGCTACTTTATTGCCATGCAAATTGTGCATAATTCATCATGGCATGATTGTTTGCTTGTCGCATTTAATTCATATGCTTGCGCACTTTATTTATGTTGGCCCTTGTTTGTTTGGTTCTTCTTCGAATAGACGCTGAGCAGGGGATATATCAAGAGAACCAGGAGCACTACCCAGATCCTTCTCTCGCTTCAACTGAGCTGCCAGGCAAGCACTACCACATGCTTGCATACATATAGTACCTACTGCCTCTATCTTATTCTTGCATCATGGAGTCGCGATTGCTTTAATTTGAATCCCAAGTATTGCATAGCCTTTACTTAAACCCCACCGAAGCTTGTTCCTCCATCCCATGAGCCACTACTACAGGAGTTGTTTGAGCCATGCGAGTCGTAGAACAGCATGTGTAGGGTATGTGAGTGTCTGATGGATAACGAGGTACCTATACAACTTAACCTGAGTAGTAATGGGATAACTAATGAAAGTGGCATCGGTGAGCCATATTCGCTATTTGGTTTTTCAGGCTCACTTGTGTCCCGTAGGACCCCGAGTACTTGATTCCTGTTCCTTGAATATTCGCGCTATCCATATCCGGGAGGCTTATGAACCCCCCTGAGCCAGAGCTTGATTCATTCTTATTTCTTGGGGCCACAAACTAGTTTGAGGTTTTATCTACTATCCTGTACTCATGCCATGCTTTACTGCTTTAATTTAAATTGTGCGAGGTAATGCACACTGTACTGTTTAGGTCCGTGACCCGTTTTCGCTGTATCGACAAGCCCAGTCACACTTTCGGGTTCCCAGTCGTTTACAGCCGGCTCCACAAACCTTGAGGCCGTCTCGGAGTCAGCTAACTTCGTTGCGGGTAGCTCAATGGGGTGGCCCCCTGAAATATTTCTGAATCCTGTGATCGCTTTGTCGTGAATGCCTCGTTGGGTTTTGATTTGGTTTTTCCGAGGTTGATCGAGTGTGTGTTGCTATTTGTGCACCCCTGCAGGGTAAAACTTTCTGAAAGCCGTGTCCGCGGTTATGGACGACTTGGAGCACAGTTTCTCGATCATAGACAAGCATAACTAAAGTACCGCTTTTAATTTGACTAAGTACATGACTAGTAACTAGTGCAACACTCATGGAATGGATAATAAAACCGCCAACGGATGGGGGAGGTTGTTCGTCCGCTTCCTCGTCGGTAAGTGAGGAGGAGGATGGATCTGTTAAGATTACCATTATAACTGTTGCTATTAATTCACGGACATCCGTCTATCTCTGGTTAGGCGGATGGTTAGCGAGTATTTATAGAATTGCTAGGGTTTATCTTTTGCTGCAATTGCGTCACCCTAGGTTGTGTCCCCTTTAGAGGCATAAAGACTTGCTGAGTACCCCTAGGGTCTCACACGATAAATTATTGGTTCAGATGAACAGGTACCCTCGCAAGATGGATACTGGGTGGAAGAGACGGACGATGTGGGCAACGATCATTCGGTGTAGAGATTCTGGGAACGGGGATCCGTGAGATCTGTGGGCGGGATGTGCTTATTTATGGGGCATCTTATGCCGATTTGCTTCTTATCCGTACTCGGATTTTGTCTTCTGCTTCCGCCTGATACTCTGATGTTTGATGTATGAGGAGATATCCTAAACTATTATATCTATCTAGGATATTTGGATCTTGCCGTATGGCGTTGCTATATTTCCTTTCTTTTTAGATGGAATGGCTCTGATGTACTGTTGTATGGTGGCTTGCATACATACTCATTTGTGTATGTAGTTGATCCCTTCGCCTGCCGATTACGCCGCCCGTTCTTGTCCCGATGTTTGTAAATGGTTGGGACGGCCGAAAGGTCTACCTGTGAGTGGCATTTGGGCCCCACCGTACTATTTCAACCATTTCTGCTCATCCAGGCTTGTAACTAGGAGCGTAATTCACCGAGGTAGTTACAAGTCACTTCTTTGAAGAATGACTTGAAAAGGTGTCATGAAGGGAAGACCACACTCAAGAACATGTTGAGTGTGTTATGTCCCCCAAGTGACAAGAGTGGGCTTGGATTCAACTCCAACATCAAGAACAAGCCCACTAACGTGTTGAAGCACAAGGGCAACAAGAAAAGGGCCAAGGACAAGTGAATAATCCGGCCAACATTGTGTGCTTCAAGTGCAAGGAAGAAGGGCATCATGTGAGGGATTGCCCATTGAAGAAGAAGCCACTTAGTGAGAAGCAACGAGGGAAGCGGCCTCAAGCTCCTCCTTAAGATCAAGATGGGCCACTTCCCAAGAGGCCTCAAGCTCTTCTTCATGGTGTGGATCCTCCCAATAAGAAAGGTGGCAAGATAAGAACTTGCTACATATGCCGCGAGAAGGGGCACCTTTCTTCCTCATGCACCATGGGTAACTCCTCATCCCATCCTATCTTGATTGATGATGCCTATTCACTTCGTAAGGATGAGTGTGGCAATGTGTTTGCCAAATTTGTTGGTGCCCAAATTGGTGTCAAGGCAAGAACCATTTGGGTGGCCAAGCCTATTGTGACTAACTTCTTAGGACCCAACTTGGTTGGGGACCAACAAGCTAAAACTTGATCAATAGGTGTTTGTGGAGGGCATTGGGGACTTGGCTACATTATGGAGAAATGAGGGATCTTCATCAATTATTTTTATCAAAGTCAAGTCATTTGGGTTATCATGCTTCTATCATATATCCAATGTTCCTCCTTGCGGTAACTCGTGCTTAACTCATTTACATTGATGGTTAGTTGCTCCCTTGTGCATGTATGTGTTGTTTTGTACCTTGATAGTTTGTACATGTTGTGCCTCCCACTTACTTATATTGATCTATGAATTATATTTGTGTATGTTGGTTGGCACACCATGTATTTATGTTTCTTGGTTTGGAGCCTTTATTGATTCTAGTTGGTATCCTAGTTGGCTCTTATGGGGGATTAATGGACTATTCTGTTTTGGGGGAGTGTCATGCTTGGGCATTCCACAATCCTAAAATGTGTGTACATGAGGGTAACCACTTAGTAGTTATATTGTTTGTTTATCTAGTCCCTATGTGGTATGTCTTTCTCATTATAATCTCATATTCCATAATGTCCATTAATACCTCTATTTTGATCTTTTTTGCCTCTTGTTGAGATTTCTTGATCTATCACATTATGGGGGAGTCATATGCTTTGTGCATATTACAAACCTAGAAAATGTGGACATTTAAGGTAGTGCCACTTAGAATTGATATTCGAAATTATATATCTCCTATGTGGCACAATTGCTCATACAAGTTCTAATTTGCTTTAATATTTTTATTGATCATCTTTTGGATCTTGTGTGTGAGAGTGATTCTTGGTATGTGTTTCCTCATATTTGGATCTATATATACTCATGGGAACCATTTTCTTCAAATCACTCTAATCACTAGTGATTATGTGACTATTTGAATCTATCAAGAATCTCTGTTGAAGCATCAAGCTTATTTCCTATATCTTGTTATATGCTTCTTTGTGTGAATATGATCTTGGATATACTTGCAAACTACCTCAGGAAAATTATCCCTATTACTTCTTATCCTTGGACAATTAGTACTTGATATATGGTAGAATTCATTGATCATATTCGTTCTGGCCTTTTCTTATTTGGCTTATCTTTGGCCAAGAAAATGTTTTTCTTTTTTCTCCTAAGCTCCCTTGCCTCTTGTGGATCTTCCTATTTTATTGGTATCCCCTTGTGTTTTATTTAGTGTAGGTAGTAGTAATGATCTCATTTATGGGCATTTTGCATTTATAAGCAAAATTCTATATAATGCTCTACTTATGGGGGAGCTCTCCTATATTATCTAGAACAATTTTTTATATGCTTCTTGATTTGATCCATATTTTTTTGTGCTTGGAAGCTCGTTCCTTTTGTGTTGGCACTTTGTGTGCCATCATGAAAAGTGTGAAGAGTTTGTTTTGGTTGTTGGAACCTTGCTCTCTTTGGGAGTTGGTTTTATCTCATTCTTTGTTTTGATCTTTTAGGATGAGATGGACCCTTGAGCAATGGTATTTTGGTCTATTTTGTTTGCTCTTTGGCTTTTTCCTAATTCATTTGTTGATCGGGTGTTCCTTCATCTGTTGATTTGGTTCTTTGATACAATTTGGACACCTTGTGCCAATTCACACCTTTGTGTTGCCTTGTTGGTTTCTTGGTGTTTTTGTTCAAATTGTATCTCCTTTTGGTTCTTGAAATTCTTATGCATGCATATTTACTATATGTATATATTATGGCATGCTTGCTTTCTTTGATCCAATATATAGGGGAAACTCCACCAAATCCTAATGTGCTAAGATGTGCATGAAATTCGATTTCATATCAATATGCACATATTTGTGTGGAGGCTCTCCTATGTATTGTAGTTGCACTGACTACTTTGGACCCAATTTGTTTGGGGACCATAGTGTACTTATTTGTGTTTTAGGTACATTGGAGATATATATTGGGTGCTTGTATCTTGAACAAGGAAGAAGTGGCGTCTACATGTCAACTGGATGCAAGCTAGGATGATCAAAAAATTCATATCTTCTTCATTCTACCAATTATATATCGGTAACAAGTATCTCTCTCATGCATACATATATTGTTCCCAACCTTTTGTAGGTTGCTTGTTGGCATGAACTTGTGTACTTGCATATGTAGGGTTTCTTGCTTTGGCTTTGAAGAGTTCTATCTATTGCAAATATGTGTATGTTGATATGAGTGCATTGTTAGATGAGTTTGGAGGAGTGAGGAGTCCATGGTTGTGCACGTTGTTTCCAAATACAATTACTATAATTGGTGCACAATCTTTGGGGAGCTTCTCTAATTCGTTTAAGAGTGCACAATTTCCTTATTTATCATTTCTTGTGGTTTAAATGCTTATGGGGGAGCGAGCCTTCCATATTTGTGCATATTGTATTCAAATACAAGTATTTTAAACTTTGCACAAAGTTTGGGGAGCTTCTCTATTTTCACTTAAACACTCTTTTTTGTTTTTGTTTCCATTTGATATCATTTGTTGGTTTTCCATTTGGTCCTTTTGGATCTTTTGGTTGCTCGCTTAATTTGTTGAAGTTTATTTCTTTTTATTTTCCTTTTGCAATCTTTGGGTCCTAAATATAGTTTTACTTCCTCCCAAGTACTCATCATATGCACACCTGTGGAGGAATTCTCACTATATTGGTTGTCTAGAACTTTTCACCCATTTTGGCAATCGATTCCAATGGGGGAGAAGTTTTGGAGGGTTTAAGGGAATTTGGCCATTGCTTTGAGTGTGTTCTTAAGCATTTGCCTCTCATGCTCTTGCATCTTTGTGGTTGTTTTGCATGTTGAATATATAGAGGAAACTCAACCAACGATAATGGTTGCCAATCTATGCAATGAAATTCAAGTTCATCACACATACATAGATTGTGGGGGAGTTTTCTCTATTTTTAGGTTCCCAACCTTTAATAAGGTAGAGATCCCTGTGTTTACAATGCTAGTCCCTGGATCAATAGCTAGCATCCACAGTTAAGATGTAATATCAAGAAACAAAGGTCATAATACAACTTTATAACCAGGAATAAAATAATTCATTACATCTTACATAGCTCATTTGGCTATCACATTACAATGCAGCAGAATATCTATATAGTATGGAGTCCTTCATCTTCAAAGTGCCACGAGCAATCATGTTGGTTGTAGACTTGTAATCCTATTCAACACACTTCACTAACATCAAACAAACCTGCAACATAATAAGTTGCAGCCACAAGGGTCAATACATTTTAATTGTATTGGCAAGTTTCACTACTATGTAGAAATAAGTGGATCCTATTATTACATGCATATTTGGCCAAGTAGGGTTTAGGCTCATTTGCAGAAAGCAATATAGTTTTATCCTATCTTTTCTAAATAGTTTTTGATCTTTGTCAAATCTTTCTGAACTTCTTGGAGAACTCCAAGTGCTTCAAATCCCTTGTTGTCACCATCAAGTTTTACTTTGAGAAATTGGAATGTCGAGATCTTTCATAGCTTCAGGCCTTAGTTGCTCAGTATTGTCCATAATCGGGGACATGGCTAAGTACATAGAATTTTTGATCTTCTACAGAAGTTGTACACTTTACCCACATGACACAATCTCATCTTGATGCCACCAGTGGCCGCTGGATAAGTACTCACCAAGATGGAGTACTGGCAGATTGATAATGTGAAAAAGTCTTTCCATAGAAGTCCTCTCAATACACAATGCTAGCTTGTCTACCAGGCACCAATGTAGGGATAAAATTTCCCTTACATAATTCTAGTTAACCTGAAGATGCCAATGCATGAGTCTTCCACTATGTAGTTGACTAAGCCAAAGCCCATTTAGCATGTGGCTGTACACGTAAGCCACTTTACGAGAAACATGTTCAATCTCTAAGTCCCTGGGTGGTTTTCTTATAGTGCACATACAAAAAGAGATAGCCATATAAACATGGTTCCTTTTGTTGCCACCTTGTCCAATCATGAGTATCCTTGTCCACCCAGGTGGTTCATTGAGTACTTGTTTTATTATATAAAACTTATATCTTTTCAACTCTTCATATAATCATAACATGTATCCCATCCCAAATATATAGCAGGGCTAAGCTTGCTACAACTACAATGTTTTCACTAAGGAAGATATAAGGGTATCCTATTAGGATTTAGCATAGCATAAAATATAGTAATCCTTATCATGCATGTTACAAAAATCCACTAAGTGTAATTAAAATAGTAGGACTTTAGATGATAGTGTCACTTGCCTTTTTAGTAGAGAATGTTGGTTCACTTCTTGATCTTGCAAATATCACACTCTTCTAATTCCACTACAATTCAATCAAGCAAACACAAATTCAACTAGCATTCCAATCAGTTTATCACACATAAAATAATAGAAACAAAGTCATGCATGCAAGCATGCAAAAGATAGTTTTATTTGCAAAAGTGGTTTCTACTAGGATCTAAACATTATAAAGTTCAAAGGGGTCATTTACTAAAGTGGTAAAACCATTTGTAAAGGTTTTTTATCTATAAACCATTTCTAAATCAAATCAATATTTTATATGGTTGAAAATGCTTTTAGAAAAGCAATATTCTTTAAAGGGTTCACCAAATACATTTTAATTCTCAAAACTTGGTGTTTAGGGTCAGAAGGTTTGAATCAAATCATTTCCCAAAGGTTTCACTCACAAAATCATTTCTAAATCATAATCAACATTTTTATTTGACTAGAAATGAGTTAATTCAATTATTTATCCCTTAACTTCACAAAATACATTTTTAAATCCATAAGTTGGTTCCTAGGGTCAGTAGGTTCACAACAAACCATTTTGCAAAGATTTCATCTCAAAAAATATATCTAGAACAATTTTTATATTCAAAATAAGCCTACACAAGTTTCTGCAATTTCAACCAATTTTCCAGAAGCAAATCATTAAACAAAGTGCATGGTTGCAAAGTACTTGTTCTGCTGAATCCATTGATATAAAATTTGCAAAATTTGGACATGTAGAACTAAAGTTATGAATTTTAAAAGTTTGCATATCAAACAGATTCTAATTTCTGTTTTAAACAAAACCTTGTCCATGTGGCGTGTTTCTATTGGACGGTACCGCTTTGTTCGGATTGAGAAATACTGGCCGTCAGATCTAACTAGCACTGCATGGCACTAATTGAGCGTACCGGTTCGTTTAAGTCATTCTATCGCGTACGCACGATCAAAATCCAACGGCTCACAACTACTGGACATACATGGGCGGCGCCAACGGTGGTGAATGGCGGCGGCACGGTCAGATGATGATGGTGCCGGTGTTACAGGAAGCGAGAGAGCGAGGGGAGGTGCTCACCAGAATCGCCACAACGCGCTGAAGCTCAAGGTCGTCGTTGTTGGTCGAGGGGCCCACAGAGTCGACTGGGATTCCTCGCCGGTGTCGGTGACGGCGTCAGGCGACTCTGTTTGTCGTCGGGGGTGAGGCTGCAGTTCGTGCCGAGGCAAAACAAAGGCATGGTTAGACGCGTATGGCATCAGGGATCATGGGAGCGTCAACTAGAGGGCTCGGGGCGGTCGGAGCTTACCAGGGAGTTCGTTGGAGCGACAGCAGACGACGGCGGCGTGTTAAGGTCGTCCTTGCCGACGCTCTGGGGCTGCGTGGCCAAGCAGCTGGCACTAGAAGATGCGCCAGGCGATGGGGAACAAGGCTGCATGCAGTGGGAGGCGCGGGGCGGCTGTGGTTCGCCGGAATTGGCTGGAAACATCGTCGGAGACAGTGGCGTTACCGGCAGAAATCCAGGCAGCCTGGGGGCAGAGAAGGTGGGGTGAGCGAGGGGAATGAGAGAGGAGAGGCAGGCGCTTAAGTACGCATGGTCAGGGGCGAGATTAACGCAGGCAATAACTCGAATTCATCGCCGCAATCAAGGGCAACAACGGCGAGGGGGACGTGGTCGCGGGGTTGAAGACGACGTGCTGGCGGTGGGGTCTGTGTGTCAGCGAGGTGGAGGAAGTGGGAGTGGGGCCTGCTGGTCAGTGACTGCGTGTGCGAGATGCTGGGTAAGAAAACTTTTCGCCAGGGGGTTTAGTTGGGCTGCGCTGCTGGGCTTAGTTGGGCTGGCCAGTTGGGTCTGTTTCAATTCTTTTTTTATACCAAATGTTTTTCCTTTTCTGTTTTGAATTTCCTGATTTGATTTTCATTCAAATAATTCAAACAACAAATCAATTCAAACCACTACCAAACTTTGTATTTCTTTTAATTATGTTTAACAACACCTTTCAAAGTCCAAAATAAAATAATTCTTTTATTCTTTTAGGATCTATTTAATAATTAAATAAATAGACCTTAGTCTTTAATTCAAATAGGTTTTAATTTATTTTAAAACTCTATTTTGAAATCTAAATAATAACAAAATCTTTTCAGTAGGTTTTATTTGAAAAACAAAACACTTGGAAATCTCTTATTTAAAATACTTTAATGAGTTTTAGTGTTTATTTAAAATGGAAAAGCCTTTACTTTAATAAAATTGGATATTAATAAATCCTCATTATTTTATTTAAATAAACCTTTATTCTTTTTATCAAATAGAAATATTTTATTTCAAAAGTTTGGCCAAGATTTTATTTGTCTCTATAAAATAATCCTTATTTATATTTCTACCTTTGCTTTTGAAAACCAAATCTTTTTATTAAAAGATCCAAAAATAGTGATTCCAACTATTATAACTTTATTTATTAATTGTTTATCTTTTTAAATCCCTTTAGGATTTTATTTGACCAAAATAGGTTTTGATGTTCCCAATTGGAATCAAAAAGTTTCTTCTCACCCTAAAAATCAACAATTGTTTATTTTGTTTATTTATTTTTCACATTTCAAAATTTGGAAAATATTGGGATGTGACAGGCTACCACCCTTAAAAGAAATCTCATCCCGAGATTTGGGAAGGCTAGGGTTACAAGTTGGCTTCAAGGCAACTAGGATACTACCACCCTTAAAATATAGTCTCATAGGGTTACATTGATGGTTCACTTGACTATGGGTTCAACACTTGATATCCAGACAAGGAATCCTTATTTGTCTCTTCTGAGTTTACTAATTTCTGACATCCACTTCTTCTATCTCTTCAAGGTTCCCATCCATGTCAATGTGGTTCACATGTCCTTTCTGGGTCACATTGGAGTCATTTCCATTGGCTCTTCTAGCGTCCTTATTCTTTTTCTTCTCAGGACAGTCTGATGCATAGTGTCCAAGTTCCTTACAATTATAGCACTGCAACTGGCTAATATCTTTCTTCCTGAAAGTATCATGTTGGTTTTGACCAAGGTCATCTCCATTGTCAGTATCATTTCGATTAATATCACTTCCATTGTTGTTGTGGTGATGCTGATGTGGTTCAGAATCTTCATTGCTCTTTTTGAATGAATTCTTCTTTTTTGATGATCCTGAGTGATTCTTGAGTTTATGCCTCCTCTTTCTGTTCTCAACTTGATTCATCTTAATTTCCAATATATTGGCTTTGTCACAGAGTGATTGATAAGTTGGGACATAGGCAACAGATAGCTGCAGGTTCAACTCATCATTAAGCCCTTCGAGAAATTTCTCCTTTCTCTTAGCATCTGTATCAACTTCATCCGGTGCATACCGTGCCAGATTGTTGAACTCTTCAATGTACTCAGCCACACTGAGGTGACGCTGTTTAAGATTTTGAAACTCCTTTTTCTTCAAGCTCATCACTCCAGATGAGATGTGAGCTATACGGAAACCATCCTCAAAAATAGCCCAAGTCACATCCTCAAGGGGAGTGGTGATCTGGAAGTTGTCCCACCATGTTGCTGCTGGTCCTTCAAGCAGATGTGATGCAAACCTAACTTTTTCTTCATCGGTGCAGCCAACAGTCACTAAGTATTTATTCACCGAATGTAACCAGTCATTGGCTTCCATTGGATCAGTTGTTCCAGAGAATCTTGCAGGCCTAAGTTTCAGAAACTTGGTGAGCATGTCAAGTGCTGGAGGATTATTCTGATTGTTGTTGTTATTGTTGTTGTTGTTGTTGTTGTTGTTGTTGTTGTTGTTGTTGTTGTTGTTCTGTATGAACGTGGCCATCATCTGCATCAGTTGTGTCTGAGCTGTCATCATCTGTTGCATCTCAGGAGTGATGTTGTTGTTGTTTTGGTTGGGGTTGGCACGGCGGGGAGGCATCTGTTGGTTTGATAGGGATGAGTATTGGTGGATAGGTTTAAAGAAGTTCTAACACACAACTCAAACCAACCAAGTTCAATCAAACAATCAAGCAATCAACAAGCAACTATTCACTTATCAACTTATGAGTTTAACTCATGAGTTGAAGTAAACAACAAGTTTTCTTGAAATAATCAACTTAGTATAGTCATACCTCATAGGTTAATATGATCCATACTCTAACTTGATATTAATGTCTTTGGTAGGCAATCTAATGTCTCTTGGTTTTTCACTTGTAATCCTTAGTGATGTCTAAGTTGAAGTCCTTGGTGGAACTAAAATTGAAGTCATTGGTCATGGTGAAGGCTTTGTCCATCAAGTTGAAAAGGAAGGGATGTAGAATCAAAACCAAAAGGTTGAGGAAAGAGTTTACAAGATTGTTTGTAAATAAGTTTTTGGAACAAATACAACTCCTATTTTTTTCTAAGGGGTTTTGTCCAATCCTAGGGTTACAATCCTACAGGCAACACAGTGCTCTGATACCATCTGTAAGGTTCCCAACCTTTAATAAGGTAGAGATCCCTGTGTTTACAATGCTAGTCCCTGGATCAATAGCTAGCATCCACAGTTAAGATGTAATATCAAGAAACAAAGGTCATAATACAACTTTATAACTAGGAATAAAATAATTCATTACATCTTGCATAGCTCATTTGGCTATCACATTACAATGCAGCAGAATATCTATATATCATGGAGTCCTTCATCTTCAAAGTGCCACAGGCAATCATGTTGGTTGTAGACTTGTAATCCTATTCAACATACTTCACTAACATCAAAAAAACCTACAACATAATAAGTTGCAGCCACAAGGGTCAATACATTTGAATTGTATTGGCAAGTTTCACTACTATGTAGAAATAAGTGGATCCTATTATTACATGCATATTTGGCCACGTAGGGTTTAGGCTCATTTGCAGAAAGCAATATAGTTTTATCCTATCTTTTCTAAATAGTTTTTGATCTTTGTCAAATCTTTCTGAACTTCTTGGAAAACTCCAAGTGCTTCAAATCCCTTGGTGTCACCATCAAGTTTTACTTTGAGAAATTGGAATGTCGATATCTTTCATATCTTCAGGCCTTAGTTGCTCAGTATTGTCCATAACCGGGGACACGGCTAAGTACTTAGAATTTTTGATCTTCTGTAGAAGTTGTACACTTTACCCACATGACACAATCTCATCTTGATGCCACCAGTGGCCGCTGGATAAGTACTCACCAAGATGGAGTACTGGCAGATTGAGAATGTGACAAAGTCTTTCTCTCAATACACAATGCTAGCTTGTCTACCATGCACCAATGTAGGGATAAAATTCCCCTTACACAATTCGAGTTAACCTGAAGATGCCAATGCATGAGTCTTCCACTATGTAGTTGACTAAGCCAAAGCCCATTTAGCATGTGGCTGTACACGGAAGCCACTGTACGAGAAACATGTTCAATCTCTAAGTCCCTGGGTGGTTTTCTTCTAGTGCACATACAAAAATAGATAGCCATATAAACATGGTTCCTTTTGTTGCCACCTTGTCCAATCTTGAGTATCCTTGTCCACCCAGGTGGTTCATTGAGTACTTGTTTTATTATATAAAACTTATATCTTTTCAACTCTTCATATAATCATAACATGTATCCCATCCCAAATATATAGCAGGGCTAAGCTTGCTACAACTACAATGTTTTCACTAAGGAAGATATAAGGGTATCCTATTAGGATTTAGCATAGCATAAAATATAGTAATCCTTATCATGCATGTTATAAAAATCCACTAAGTGTAATGAAAATAGTTGGACTTGGATGATAGTGTCACTTGCCTTTTTAGTAGAGAATGTTGGTTCACTTCTTGATCTTGCAAATATCACACTCTTCTAATTCCACTACAATTCAATCAAGCAAACACAAATTCAACTAGCATTCCAATCAGTTTATCACACATAAAATAACAGAAACAAAGTCATGCATGCAAGCATGCAAAAGATAGTTTTATTTGCAGAAGTGGTTTCTACTAGGCTCTAAACATTATAAAGTTCAAAGGGGTCATTTACTAAAGTGGTAAAACCATTTGTAAAGGGTTTTTATCTATAAACCATTTCTAAATCAAATCAATATTTTATATGGTTGAAAATGCTTTTAGCAAAGCAATATTCTTTAAAGGGTTCACCAAATACATTTTAATTCTCAAAACTTGGTGTTTAGGGTCAGAAGGTTTGAATCAAATCACTTCCCAAAGGTTTCACTCACAAAATCATTTCTAAATCATAATCAACATTTTTATTTGACTAGAAATGAGTTAATTCAATTATTTATCCCTTAACTTCACAAAATACATTTTTAAATCCATAAGTTGGTTCCTAGGGTCAGTAGGTTCACAACAAACCATTTTGCAAAGATTTCATCTCAAAAAATATATCTAGAACAATTTTTATATTCAAAATAAGCCTACACAAGTTTCTGCAATTTCAACCAATTTTCCAGAAGAAAATCATTAAACAAAGTGCATGGTTGCAAAGTACTTGTTCTGCTGATTCCATTGATATAAAATTTGCAAAATTTGGACGTGTAGAACTAAAGTTATGAATTTTAAAAGTTTGCATATCAAACAGATTCTAATTTCTGTTTTAAACAAAACCTTGTCCATGTGGCGTGTTTTTATTGGACGGTACCGCTTTGTTCGGATTGAGAAATACTGGCCGTCAGATCTAACTAGCACTGCACGGCACAGATTGAGCGTACCGGTTCGTTTAAGTCATTCTATCGCGTACGCACGATCAAAATCCAACGGCTCACAACTACTGGACATACACGGGCGGCGCCAACCGTGGTGAATGGCGGCGGCGCGGTGAGATGATGACGGTGCCGGCGTTACAGGAAGCAAGAGAGCGAGGGGAGGTGCTCACCAGAATCGCCACAACGCGCTGAAGCTCAAGGTCGTCGTTGTTGGTCGAGGGGCCCACAGAGTCGACTGAGATTCCTCGGTGGTGTCGGTGACGGCGTCCGGCGACTCTGTTTGTCGTCGGGGGTGAGGCTGCAGTTCGTGCCAAGGAAAAACAAAGGCATGGTTAGACGCGTATGGCATCAGGGATCATGGGAGCGTCAACTAGAGGGCTCGGGGCGGTCGGAGCTTACCAGGGGGTTCGTTGGAGCGACAACAGACGATGACGGCGTGTTAAGGTCGTCCTTGCCGACGCTCTGGGGCAAGCGCGGCCAAGCAGCTGGCACTGGAAGATGCGCCAGGCGATGGGGAACAAGGCTGCATGCAGTGGGAGGCGCGGGGCGGCTGTGGTTCGCCAGAATTGGCTGGAAACATCGTCGGAGACAGTGGCGTTACCGGCAGAAATCCAGGCAGCCTGGGGGCAGAGAAGGTGGGGTGAGCGAGGGGAATGAGAGAGGAGAGGCAGGCGCTTAATTACGCATGGGCGGGGGCGAGATTAACGCAGGCAATAACTCGAATTCATCGCCGCAATCAAGGGCAACAACGGCGAGGGGGACGTGGTCGCGGGGTTGAAGACGACGTGCTGGCGGTGGGGTCTGTCTGTCAGCGAGGTGGAGGAAGTGGGAGTGGGGCCTGCTGGTCAGTGACTGCACGTGCGAGATGCTGGGTAAGAAAACGTTTCGCCAGGGGGTTTAGTTGGGCTGTGCTGCTGGGCTTAGTTGGGCTGGCCGGTTGGGTCTGTTTCAATTCTTTTTTTATACCAAATGTTTTTCCTTTTCTATTTTGAATTTCCTGATTTGATTTTCATTCAAATAATTCAAACAACAAATCAATTCAAACCACCACCAAACTATGTATTTCTTTTAATTTTGTTTAACAACACCTTTCAAAGTCCAAAATAAAACAATTCTTTTATTCTTTTAGGATCTATTTAATAATTAAATAAATAGACCTTAGTCTTTAATTCAAATAGGTTTTAATTTATTTTAAAACTCTATTTTGAAATCTAAATAATTAGAAAATCTTTTCAGTAGGTTTTATTTGAAAAACAAAACACTTGGAAATCTCTTATTTAAAATACTTTAATGAGTTTTAGTGTTTATTTAAAATGGAAAATCCTTTACTTTAATAAAATTGGATATTAATAAATCCTCATTATTTTATTTAAATAAACCTTTATTCTTTGTATCAAATATAAATATTTTATTTCAAAAGTTTGGCCAAGATTTTATTTGGCTCTATAAAATAATACTTATTTATATTTCTACCTTTGCTTTTGAAAACCAAATCTTTTTATTAAAAGATCTAAAAATAGTGATTCCAACTATTATAACTTTATTTATTAATTGTTTATCTTTTTAAATCCCTTTAGGATTTTATTTGACCAAAATAGGTTTTGATGTTCCCAATTGGAATCAAAAAGTTTCTTCTCACCCTAAAAATCAATAATTGTTTATTTTGTTTATTTATTTTTCACATTTCAAAATTTGGAAAATTTTGGGACGTGACATCTATATATTGTGGTTGTACCAACATCACATACTTTTGTAGTATTTGATGTTGGGGCAACCGCTTTGCTCGTTAAATTCCATATTTAAACCCTCTCAAGGGATTGTCATCAATTACCAAAATGGGGGAGATTGAAAGGGCATGTATGCCCCATGTGTGGTTTTGGTAATTAATGACAATCCCTATTGACTAATGTCTAAATTGAGTTTCACTTGTAGGGTTGTCCATTGGCATCGCTTGGGCCATGTGTTGGTCTCAAGGTTGAAATATGAAGGAATGTACAAGGGCTATGTGCTCATTGGAATCATGAAGAAAGAAGGAGCTTGAAGGTTGATCAGGACAAGTGAAAAGAGTTGCATCAAGATGGATCAACCTCAAGAAGGAATGAAGAAGGGCAAGCTCAAGTACTCTCTTGAAGATCTCATGCTTGAAGCTTGCCATCCTCGTGATCATGAAGTGATGAAGACAATTTCAAAGAAGAGGTTTCCCCATGGAGTATGGGGGAGTAACTTGCAAGTCTTCATCAAGCAAGAGCAATCAAGAAAGGTGTTCCCACTTGATAAGAACAAGACGGCCTACATCAAGTTCAAGTGGAATGCTCAAGGCAAAGTTATGACCTTGATAGGGCTTCTCTTTTGCCGGTCTCGTGTTGTTTATTGGGAGACCGGGTTTAGGATAGATAGACATTCTATCAAGAGGGGCTCTCAAGCGGGTGCCTCGATCGCATCGTTCAGAGAGAGCTCAAACCTTTGCATACATAGCATCATATTTCTTGGTTGTTAGTTGGTCCCTATCCATGAGAGGATATAGATCTTGTGGTTATCATCATAACAAGCTCTAGTTCATCAAATAAGGATTTCCCTTGCATATCTTATTGTGTTCTTGATCATGCGGGTTTTTCCGGCTCCACACCTTAGGAGATATCTCACATATATATACTTGATATTGTATCTCTTGGTGGCATCCAATATTTCACCCTTTGTTGGATTCTCTTGGTTTTATCTTTCCAACAAAATTGGTTTCATCCCAATCGGAGTTTCCAAGCTCAACTTCTTGTATTTTGGGTTTTGGAGGTTTTACCGGTTCATCGCTTCTAGAGAGGTTATACCTTTCTCAATTTGGTTTTATACTTCCACGTTGGACTGCGGTGACCCAGCATACCACTGCATGTGTAGTACACTATAGTCGTTGACATGACATCCACAGAACACCATTCCATAAATATCACATCTCTCAGAGTGGTACACCAAAAACATTACGGGTCCATATTACAAACATACACGCATCATTATTATTACAATACCAAAAGTTCAAGACTTCAAAATATTCAACTTACAAACCAAATATAAAGTGTTTCAGCGGAAGTTTTAAAGTGACAACTTCAACTCCGAATTGAGCTCATCAACTTATTATTATATATTATTCATGTTGCTCGGCTCAATTGGTTACTAATACTAAGGCAGTTATTCTGACTCATTATGCTCTCCTCCAAAGACGACGTCATAGTACACCCCTTCTATAGCACCGTACAGATCTGTTTCCTCATAGAAGACCTCCTCTTTGCTTTCAGCTGCATACATTGGCGTATCTTCTGGATCCTCAGTCTATGCAGGGGATCAAAGGAAAGGGTGAGTAACAATGTTACCCAGCAAGTTCATTATATGCAAGGTGGTAGGTTTGATGCTTTAAATACCACCTCGGACTATTAGTCCTTGTCACTATGCAGTTTTCGTAAACCTTTCTTCAAAGATTGATTTTATTGTTAAAAACTATGCCCATCGGCCTTCACAGGGACCAGAACTTTCATGTAGTTCCTTTCCTGCCGCGTTCGTAGCTCTTTCCCAGAACAGGGAGTAACAAGTTACAATTCCTACACTCTGTAGAGGTGCATTACTTTACCCATGAGAGATCAACTCCTTGTTGCACAACCGGGCGTACTTTCCTGTCCACAATTCCGTGATGTGGGGCCCAGTAGGTGATCCAAGCCAATCACTGCCCTTTCCGCGACCCCGTATGTCTGCGCGATCTTTCGGGGCTGGCTCACCTCCGTTAAGCCCCCTTTCGGGTAGGCAAAAACCCTGATGAGTTCCCAAAGACTCCATGAGCTAGTGATGCCCCTGGCAAGTACCATATAGGTCCGGCTATACCTCCGACAACCACTCATAGATAATATAGACACCAAAAACATGGGGCCTAAGGGTGCCCACCGATATGTTGGATCCGCACAAGGAATCACAACGTCACATTAAGGTCGTCTTGCCTCCATACAAAAGGAAAAGGATATAGCTGACTTCTCCGTCCCATTCCAAATCTCATGGTTAACGCGTTATATACGGCGCTAGAACCACTGATGTCATGGGTTGTTAATTCCTAGATGATTATCCTTGTTGCAAATAGAAACCTAAGTTCTATTTCTCCACTATATTATCACTTAGGATGATATCAACAATTTATTTATTTGAGAAAATAATATTTACTTTCCTTGAAACATAGATGATAACACACAATTTACAAATACTTTGATAAAGACTCTTCAAAGGACATGAGCAAGCGATGAACTTGCCTTGTGATTGCAAGGTAGTGAAGTCGGATGCTTGCACTGGACCTTGAGCTTCTGTGTCTACAAAACATCATTATTTCCCGGTAAGGACAATATTTAAAGAAGCAAAAATGAACATGCATAGTAATGTAATGCATTATTTGTTATTTATTCTTCATGTGTTTTACCCAATATTTTAGTTTTATAATATCTTTAGGAACTTAAGAAATTCATTTTAAGGAATAACCTTAATATTTTATAAATATTATCCTCACTATTTTTATAATGTAATATATTATTAATAGTGTTAAAAACTAATTTTTTATTTAACTTTAACTCTTATATTTATTTACTTAATAATTCTTTTTAAGAATAATCATTTAAATTAAGGAGATTTTATTTTGGTAACTTCAAATATTTATTTAGTATTTTTCTAAAATACTATAACAACCAAATATAATAAAGGTTACTTTTATTTATTTTCTTAATTTTTATAAAATTCCATAAGGAATATATACATTATAAAATATTTTAACCAAAAATTCATTTATTAAAAATGGGTTCTCAATTTAATTTAATAGGTTATTTTATTATTAATTTAAAAATATATTGTTTTTATTTATAAGACTTTTATTTTATTTTCTAGGATTTATTGAGGTCTATGGGTATTTTTGGTATTTTACTTAATTATTAAAATCCCTATTAGGGTTTAGGCTAACCCATTGGGTTATTTGGGCCTCTTGGCCCAATTGGCCTGGTCAAAGGTCCTCCCCGAAGGGGTTTTGGCCTTATCGGCCCAGTATACTGCCTCCACTCTCTCATTCTCTCCTCTTCTCCTCCTCGACCCCATGGTCACCGACACCGCTGCCGTGCGATTCACGCTGCCATGGTCCTCTTTGGCCGCCGCCATGGTGTACGGTGTAGTTGTCAACCTTTCTCCTTCATCTAGTCTAATTCGATTTGGATTTGGGGCCCTTCTACGGCTAGGCTAGCTCCGTCCCGAACCCTAGGGTTTGGGGTGGTGCCGGTGATGCCACCGCTGCTGCCCCCAGTGGTGCTGTGGTGGTGCTGCTTGACCTCAAACGCTGTTGTGGCCGCCGCCTCGGCTTGGTGCAGGTTGCATCGCCCCTTGGGTGATCCCCATGTCGTCGTGTGCCTGTAGGCCTCTCTGCTTCCTCTTCTAAACTATAGTGAGGACCTTCAGTGAGTTTGATCTTGATATCCCCTTGTGATTGCTTGTCCTCTGCCCCTCCTGAGCTATGTTGTGTGTCTCTATTGTGCATCCCTAATTAGGGTTCATATCCTGTTCTAGGGTTCCTCCCTCTGTTTAGTTGTACATGATGAGCTGAAACTAGTGGTAGTGACTAATGAGGATTGTGGTCAATTACACTTAATTGCTCACTGCTATCATTTTATTATATGATGCTAGTGGCCTTATGTTATTTATTTCAATTGATAATTAAGCATGACCAAAATGGTGATGTTACTATGGAGTTTGACTGGTGGTGTTGGTAATTGGTGAGTTCACCACTGTCAAATTATTAATACTGACAGTGGTACTGCTAGTGATTATCCACTGAATTGTTGAGCCCTCATTTGTGGAATTGTAATCAATATTAGGGTAATGATGTGATTAAAGTGATGCCCTGATTATGTGGACATATATAGTCTTGGTGATGATTCCTGGTTAACTTCCAGGAAGATGATATTACAGGTTTACTTATGCAAGCTAAATAATGGATCTACTTGATCTTAGAATATATCTCTGTGACACTATCTTAACATGGTGCATAAGTTTAGGTTCTACTACTGGCTTGATTCTATTGATGCTGAGTTTTGGATTTGAATCAAAGTTGAGTTGGGATCTTCTTCTTAAACATTTCTGCCTATGATGTTGGTCTGAGGCATAGGAACTAGCTTCCTATCTTGTTGTCCCTAATAGAAATGTTCTGATATTATCATTGGTTACTAGATCTTGAATCCTTTTGGCTAAGATGGTTGGGTGCTCATAGATTTATATTGGTTCATAGGATTTGTGAATTCTGAGGTGCTACTCCACTAGGAGATGTGCCCAGAATTCATAAGCTATGCTATGTACATGTTGGAATATATGATGTGACTATCATATCCAGGATCTATGATGCTGGTCTAAGATCCTAGTTTGGTTGGTAAAATTTAAGTATACTCTTTATTTAAAAGATCATTTATGATGGATTCACCCCACTTGGGTGATTTCTGAGAGATCTAGATATAAAACAACACATGAATCTTAGATATAAAACAACACATGAATCTTAGTCTAGAGAAGATAATAAGATCATGTGATGGTTTTATTTCACTCACCACAACAGTTGATTTTGCTAGTGTTGTGGCTGGTTGATTTAGTTGGCTGGATCTTGCTGATGGTGATGCTGGCTTGAGCTTGTCCTTATCCTTCTGGTTCTTGTAGACTTGTCCTTGCTCTTGCCCTTCACCTTTTGGTTCCTATAAACTTGACCTTGATCTTGCCCTTTCTGTCCACCTGATCCACCCCCTCCTTATGTCACCATCTGGTGAGTACTAGGATGATCTTGTGTGTGGTTGTGCTGATGATTTGCTTGGCTTTTGCTAAGCTCAGTGTGCTCCTGGTTTGGTGTTGGAAGGTGAAAATGTGCTGCTGTGAGCCTTGCCACGACTGGGCTCTTCTCTTTTGATTGAGTAGCAGATGCTACTATGTTGACAGATCTCACCATGCATTTAGGTGATTGTGCTGCCTGTGTTCTTGGTACACATATTGGATCAGATCGATGAGGTGTTTTACCTTTTTTATCTTTAACATTTAACTCTCCTGGTGAAACTTGCCCCTCTTACTTGCTGTTAAAATTTGTATTGTGGCTTATTGATTATGAAAGAACAATTCTTTCATATTGGTGAAACTTGCCCATGTATTAATACCCAATGATGTAATATGAGCAATGCACCTCACTGCTCTCCACTGAGAGTATTCTAACAACTAACCTTATATTTTCCTTTTTGTTTGTTTTGAATTTTGTTACAGGTACAAGATCTGGTGTTTCAAGATTTAGTATAGGAGTACATAAATAGATAGATTCTTATTGCACTCCTTATTTTATTCTGTTTGTAAGAATCATGTAATAGTTTATTCATATTTGTATTTCCTTTCTTGTAATCTCTTTACTATAATGAACCTTTTCATTGATTGAATGAGTTCCTCTTTCTAAAATGTTTATGGAAATAAAGATAAAGAATAAGAATTCCTTTATTATTAGAATTACTTTATTTTACTTTATTTATTATTATCTCATTATTATAACAAATGATATTACTAAATCATTTTAAAATAAAAAATCTTAACTTTTAAATATAAATTCAAATTTCAAATTTGAATTCAAATTCTCCCCCTCAAAACACATTTATTAAAAAAGATCATGTCAGAATTTATAATAATCACTCTCAATATCTATTCCTAAACACTAAGAGTGAAAGAAACTCTGATCACTTTAGGTTTTTAGTTTGGCAAAAATTTACCAGCATTTTACAGATGAATGCATGCATATGCACAAATTCCTAATTCTACCCTTCATTGGTTCCTAAATGCTGGGATGTTACATGGACTATGATGTTTATTTGCATAATATTGTAGAGCTTGTCGTTCTCTTCAAAACAAGCCCAAGATCATCAAATTCGCAATGCTGTCCAACGTTTTTGCTTGAGCGGAAATTCCGGTCCAAGTTCCGGTGACGTACTGTTTTCTTCTGTTTTTTTGTGTCTCTATTTACCGGAAGTTCCGGTGGCGCGCGAATCTGGCCCAAACGGGAAGATTTCTCTTGCCCTTTTTAAGGGCCCCCTCTTCCCAATTGTTTCCCCAACTTTTGAGGTCATTTTTTCTAGCTCTTCCACTCTCTCTCCTCCATTGTTGACCTTTAAAAGCTTGCCCTCTCTCCTTCTCCCTCCAATGATTCTTGCATCTCTTTGAGGGATTTGAGAGAGGAGATCTAGATCTACAATCCCACCAAACCAAATCCCTTCTTTGTGAAGGAATCATTGGGATCTAGATCTTGGAGAGTTTTGTGTTCTCTTGTGTTCTTCCTCCCTTATTCCCCCAATAGCTTTTGTAGCTTTGTTGGAATTTGGGAGTGAAGGACTTGGCCTTGCATTTGTTGCATAGGTTTGAGTTCTCCACGGAGATTCGGTGAGTACAAGCTTGTGGGCTTGTTTCTCTTGGGTTCTTGGAACCCTAGACGGTTGGTGTGTTGATTCCTTGTGGCCTTTTGTGGCCTTGTGACCTTTTATGGTCTTGTAGCCTTTTGTAGCTTTGTTTCCTTTTGTGGTCCTGTTGTTGGGAGCCTCTAATTGAGTTGCGGAGATTTCCCCAATCTTGTATGGGTTCAGTGACCGCCCTCAAGTGTCCCTTAGTGGATCGTGAGTAGGCCTTTGTGGAGAGCTCACGGGAGAATATGGTGAGCGTTTTGTGGTGTCGGTGAGTTGCGTGCTTCCGCATCTGGGGTGAGGCCTTGTGTGGTGTTGGGTGAGCATCGAGACACCACACCCCGAGGTGAGCCATTTGTGGCGTTCGGAGAGCATTGCGCCATCGCACCCCTCCAACGGAGACGTAGCTTCTTTGGAAGTGAACTTCGGGATAAAAATCTTCGTCTTTGTGTCCATCGGTTATCTCTCAACCGAGCCCTTTACTTATGCACTTTACTTTGTAATAGCCATCGTGCTTGAAGTAATTATATCTTGCTATCACCTTGTTGCTTGTATTTCTTAGCATAGGTTGTTGGTTCACTTAGGTGAACCTAGTGGTTAGGTTTTGTGCTCAATAAATTAAACATTAGTTTTATTTTGTACTTACTTGAGCCTAAACCGTAATAATTTTAAAAGCCTATTCACCCCCCTCTAGGCGACGTGCATTGCACTTTCAGCTGCCGTTAAAAGCGTCGATTGCTCTTTATGCCGAGATGTCCTAGACGGAGTTTTTCATGAAAGAACAATGTTGGACGTAGGAGTGAATGGACTCGTTGGACCTCTGGCAGCAAGACCGCTGGTCTCTTGCAGGTGCCCTTGACATTGCGAATGAAGATGTAGACAAGCTCCTCCCAACTGCGGATGGATCTGAAGGGAAGGTTGTTGAGCCAAGCCCTGGTCGTCCCTTTCAGTTGTAGATGACGACATTGCTTGGCTATGTTCTTAATCCCACTATGCAGTTTTACCGACGAGATGTGGTCATCCAGCCAGATCTTTGGCTCCTGCAGGCCATCGAACTTTGGGTTGCCCGATTGGAGCTTGAAGCCTTTAGGCATCCGAGTCTTCCGTATAGCTCGGCTGAAGCATATGGCGCCACAGAGATCCATATCTTCATCTTCTGAATCCGTGGAGCATGCGCATTTTGCACATGATTTGTTGATCTTGCACTGCGTGAGCTCATCACTGATGCGGCTCAGATCACTGTAGAGCTTCGTTGGGATACCCCAAGAGGGAGGTGTGATGAGCACACCAGTAAGTTTTCCCTCAGTTATGAAACCAAGGTTATCGAACCAGTAGGAGTAAGGAAACGACTCCAAGGTGTTGCTAACAACTTGGAACCTGCACAACACAAACTCAAGACTTTGCCCCAACATACAGTGAGGTTGTCAATCTCACTGGTTTGCTGAAAACAAAGGATTAAACGTATAGTGTGGAAGATAGTAGTTGCTTGTAGAAAGTTGTAGAGGTCCCAACCTTTAATAAGGTAGAGATCCCTGTGTTTACAGTGCTAGTCCCTGGATAAATAGCTAGCATCCACAGTTAAGATGTAATATCAAGAAACAAAGGTCTAATACAACTTTATAACCAGGAATAAAATAATTTATTACATCTTACATAGCTCATATGGCTATCTCATTACAATGCAGCAGAAATAACTATAGCATGGGTCCTTCATCTTCAAAGTGCCACGGGCAATCATGTTGGTTGTAGACTTGTAATCCTAATCAACACATCTCACTAACATCAAACAAACCTGCAACATAATAAGTTACAGCCACAAGGGTCAATACATTTGAATTGTATTGGCAAGTGATACTATGGTAGTATACTGGAGTCTATCACCTATATGCAATTGGCTAAGTGGAGCTTAGGCTTGCTTTGCTCAAAATAGATTTTCCTTATCATTTGAAAAACACTAAGTTTTTGCTTGACAAAATCACCCAAGGCATCTCCCAATAGAAATTGGTGATCCTTCAACCCTTGTTCAACCACAAGTTTTTAACTTAGAAATTTGGATGAGGAGATTCTTGATAGCTTCCATGTCATGATGCTCAAATTGTCCTTTACAGGGACATGGCTAAGTACTTAGATTTTACACTCTGCAGAGGTGGTGCACTTTCCCCACAAGACTTGGTTTCACCAAGACAAGATCTTTCAGAAGCCTTCCCTTAGACCAGAATGGACGCGTTCCAACCTATCATCCCCTACCACCAACTGTCCATTTGGCTAAGTTATTGCAACCTATATGATCCAGGTAGAGCCCATAATGCCAAATGGCTGCACTTGAAGCTTCTCAACATTTGACATCTCAAATCTCTTTGTTCCTGGGTGGCATTCCACAAGTGAGATACCAAGATTTCCCCAGTATACTGGACTTGGTGATGCCCAAGTTTTCCCCAGTATACTGGACTTGTGTAACCACTCAACACAAACCTTTCTTTCCATTCCACCCAGGTGATTCATTCACTTAGTTGTTTTATTAAACAAAACACAAGTCTTTGACTTAGAAATATTCCATAGCATGAATATAGTCCACCCTTGTTTTCTACTAGCTAAGCTAAGCATGATAGTAGTAGGAATCTTAACTTAGGAAAATTCTATTAAGGTTTCATCTACTAGGATTTCCCATGGCATAGTTTATACTTAGCAAAAATTCCATGCAAGTCCTACTTAGAAATATCACTAATGCATAGTGAAAATAATTGGGCAAAAGTATGAAGCATCACTTGCCTTTTTGGTAGAGAATATAAGTTCACTCCTTGATCTTGCAATGATCACACTCTTCAAATTTCACTACAAATCAATCAAGCAAGCAAAGATTCAATCTACCATTCAAGCAAACAACATATAAAATAATAGAAACAAAGCAATGCATGCAAGCATGCAAAAGATTGTTTTATTTGACACCTATTGGTCATTTTATAAAAGTGGCAAAACCATTTGCAAAAGATTTTACCTATAAACCATTTTTAAATCAAATCAATATTTTATGTGGTTGAAAATGCTTTTAGCAAAGCAATAATATTTATAGGGTTCACCAAATACATTTTCAAATCATAAAACTTGGTGTTTAGGGTCAGAGAGTTTAAATAAAAACATTTCCCAAAGGATCTTCCCCGAAAAGTATTTTCCACATATGAACAACATTTTTATTTGACTAGAAATGGTTTAAATCAAAGATTTATTCTTTTGCTTCACCAAATATGTTTTTAAACCACAAATTGATTTCTATGGTCAGTAGGTTCAAAACAAACCATTTGCCAATGATTTTATCACCAAAATAATTTTAGAAAGAATTTTATATTCAAAATATGCTTACACAAGTTTCTGCAAAACCAATCATTTTACCAGAAGCAATTCATTAAACAAAGTGCATGGTTGGAAAGTACTTGTCTTGCTGATTCCATTGATATAAAATTTACAAAATTGAACATCTAATAGATCAATTTTGTTTTTATAACAAAGTCTAGGCCACGTGTCTTGATTTTACTGGTCCATACCGTTTTGGTTGGATCAGCCTCTCTGGTGCGTTAGATTAAAGTAAAATCGTGCGGCTCTGGTTCAACCTTACCCCTTCGATAAGTGGATCAATCGCATCCAATGGATCAAGATCCAGCGGCTCAGGGCACTGTGACCAAATACCAGCGGCGCTCGACGGTGGCTAACGGCGGCGACGCTCGGCTAACGGCGGTCTCAGCGAATCAGGAAGCAAGGTAACAAGAGAGATGGCTCACCAGGTTCGCGTGGTGTCACTGATGCTCGACGTGCTCGTGGGAAGACAGGGGGCGCACGAGGATAGTGAAAATTGCTCGCCAAAGAAGAGACAGACGGCAGCTGCTTACTATCGAAGACGGAGGCGACGCTACAATGTGAGCTAGGACACGAAAACGGTGGCGTTAGATGCGGACAAGGTCAGTGGTCATAGGCGTATCATCGAAAGGATGAGGGGCAGTCAGAAGGTTACCAGGGAAGTCACCGGAGTAAATGGCATATGGTGGCACGCTCAGTGGTCGTCGTTATCGAGGCTGTGGGTCAAGCGCGAGCAAGCCGAGGTTACTAGAAGATGCAGTGGTTGATGGGGAACATGCCAGCATGGTCGAGGGGGCAAGGCGCGGCGAGGACCTGCCAGAATTTGCTCGGAGGTTCGCCGGAACAGAGCATGGTCTCTGGCAAAATTAGCGCAACCCGATGGCGAGCTGGTGCGAGCGAGAGAGGGGAAGTGGAGAGGGGAGACAGACGCCTTTAACGAGCATGGTCGCGGGGATAATTAATGAGCCATTAATCGTGAATTCAACCCGTGAAATCAACGCAGAAACGCTCGGGATGAACAGGTCGTGGGGATGACGATGATTGTGTGGCAGTGGGGTCGCTTCGTCAGCGAAGGAGAGAGGGGAGGTGGGGTCCATCTGTCGGCGACTGCATGGGTTAAGTTTCTGGTTCAAATCGTTTTCCTGCGGAAGAGAGGGAGTGGGCTGATGTTGGGCTTAGTGGGCCAGGTCTGGTTGGGCTGCTCTATTTTTTTCTTCTCCTGTTTATTTTTTTTCCAATTCTTTTATTCTGTTTTGATTTTGTTTAAACTTTTCAAACAACCATTTGATTTCAAACTTGAACCAAACTTTGTGTGTATTTAAATACTGATTAATAATACATTCTGAAGTCAAATTTTAGAATAAATCTTTTATTATTTTAGGGTCTTTTAATTATTTAAAACAAAGCCCTTGCTTTAAATTCAATTAATATCAAATATATTTTTAACCCTTATTTAATTTCAATTTTTACAAGACCTTTTCAGTAGGTTTTATTCATTTATTAGGGTGTCAAGTAATTCACTTTGAATTATTTGGAATATTTTTAATATTATTTATTAATCATTTCTAATAGGGATTTTATCTTTATTCAAATAGAATAGGATTTGGTTAATGCCCTTTTAATTAATTTGAAAACTGTTTATCTATTATTTTATTTGGATTTGGATTATAACTTATTCCATTTGCTTATGGATAAGGCCAAGATTTAATTTGGTCTTTAAATATTTCTCATTTAATATTTCTTTCTTTATCTTATAAAATCCATATCTTTTTATTTATAGATCCAAACTTGGTGATTCCAATTTGTATAATCTTATTTAATATTTGTTTATACTTTTAAATACCTTTAGGACTATTTGCTCACCATTTGGTATGGATTTCTAGATAGGTGCTTCATTAGCTTTGGAAATTCAATTTCCTTATCTTATTAATTTCATCAGATTTTATTTATGGCTCCAAATTAAGTGAAACCGATTTCTATGGTTTTATAATATTTCCATTTGTCATTCTTGATCATTTGTAAATGTTTGTTGATAATTTTTTTATATGGGTCAAAACCATAGGCTTAGAGATATCTTTTGAAATGATTTCCTTCCAATAGGGTTTTAGGATTTTGGTTTATTTTCCAAGTGTTTAAATTTCTAGATGCATTTATGAAGAATGCATTCCTCTTGATTTGAATTTAGTTAGATTCAAATATTAACCAAAGTTTGTTCAAAATGGTATTTTACGTTTCCATTTAGAAACAAAAGTTTCTTTTCACCCTAAATTTCAACAATTATTTATTTTGTTTATTTATTTTTCACATTACAAGATTTGGAAAATCTTGGGATGTGACAGGCTACCACCCTTAAAATAAATCTCGTCCCGAGATTTGGGAAGGATAGAGGTTACAAGTTGGCTCAAAGAAACTAGGGTACTACCACCCTTAAATTTTTTCCAACTAGATTACTTCTTGGCTTGCTTGGGGTCTTGATGATACTTCTTGTCAACACCCGGATTTTTCAATCCTAGATGCCTGTTATGCCGTACATCGCAATCCCAGGATTACCATTTTTGCGAGACATAACAGAATTGGATACCATAGTACATCATCCATTACAAACGATACAGAAGTTCTTACACAAATAGGGATCTCATGATCCAGTTCTTAAGACAACATCAAGCAGCGGAATACGTAATAATAACGGTAGCGTAGGCGAAGCTCCATCTTCGGGGTCACAGGCAATGCTGACGATGGGAGATGATCCTAGTTGTCGTAACCTTCCTGGGGTCCATCTTCCAAGTACTCCTCTTCATAGTCTGGCCATGGGAATAGCCAGGGACAAAGCCATGAGTACTCTTTAAGTACTCGCAAACTAATACTAACAGGTAAGGGGTTTTTGGATAATGGGACACTAGGCTCTAAGGTTGTTTTGCAAAAAGCCAGGTTTATCTCTACTAGGTTCCAAAGCTAGTCACAATTTTATAACTCCTAAGTGGGATCTTGTAACTCAGGTCACAACTCTGTTGTGGTCAAGTCAAAGTCTCAATTCATTTCACAAGTCATTTTGAAAAGTCTGACGGGGAACAGTATGGCCACTCCAACTGTCCATAACCGCGGACGCGGCTATTCGAATAGTTTGACACTCTGCAGAGATTGTACACTTTCACCACAACATTCGATACATCCGTCAGGAACAAATCCTGAATTTACCATACTCAGTATGCGGATAATCAATCCTAACCTTTCAATTACACACCCTAGTATAAGCACCTCTCCTGTGAGTTTGGCCTCCCAACCATGACCAACTGTCATCTTGGGTACTGCACAGGTGGACAATCTTCACAAGGTAGCCTCAGCTCAGACCTTGGTCATGAGGGAACTAATACTAAGGAATATAAGTTTCCAGTCAAGCCCTACCCAGTATTCGGGTATTGTGGTTGTACGATAAAATTGGAATGGTATCGCATCCAGACAACCATCAGTTTTATAAAGGGCTAAGGCTCATGCCTCATCATTTTCATCACCAAAATCATCAAGTGTTCGGAAACACATGTCCAAAACATTTCAATAGAATGATCCATCATTCCAAGGTTTTCATAACCATTTTTCCACCAAGTATTTCCATCTAAGGTTGATCAAGTTTTATGCTTAGCACTAGCATCTATAAGTGGGGGTAGTACTAAGGAGGGGTGGTAAACTAGTGGAGTTTCAACTAAGTACAACCTTAAGTCTCAGACTGAGATCAAGGTTTCTAACTTAGGCCAAAATTTTATGCTCTTTATGCAACCTTCAGCATCTTTCCAAAATCTACTAGTCACTTAAGTAAACTCTAAGTAAGCTTTGATAAAGAAATAAAGTAAGAAGCTTGCACACAAAACTAGGATTGGTTTATCAAGTGTGTATGATCACATATGCTTAAGGCATATAATAGTCATAGCACAAGTATGGGTTTGTGGCATCAATAGGGTATTTTGCAAGGGTTAGCTTCCATAGGTCAACTTGATTAGTAGGGCTTGCACAGGTATAGTATCAGCTTGCATCAATATCAGTATAAGCTTGCTAAAGTGCAAGTGTTAGCTTGCCTTGTGCAGAGCAGTGGTTGAAGTTCTCCTCGGCTTCTTCTTCGTAGTATCCTCCTTCCTCCTCGTATCCTTCGTCGGTACTAGCGTCTACGAATAAATACGAGGTACACAATCACCAAACAATACTTAACTACTGAAATGGATCGTATGGGCACCTTGAAGGGGCTGAATAGGTGCTAACCAATTTTTAATACTTTTTCAATTTTAGGCTTGACACAAAGTAAATTCTCTAGATATGCAACTAAGAGAATTTCCCTATATGTAACCCTAACTACTAAGCACGTAAAAGAGGAGCGAGGAAACCGTAGTGGAGCACGCGGAGACACAGGGATTTGTTTTACCGCAGTTCCTTCCTTGTTAAGGGAAGTACATCTGCGTTGGAGGGGTGGGCGGTTATAAGACCACCACGCCACAATAGGCCTCACCCTATTCTCCGATGGATCTCTCCACGAGAGGCCTGATCCACCTTCTCCACTATTGGATCCCTTCGAGGCGGGAACCGTTGCCTTTTACAACACTATCGGGGCACACACCCACAATTGAATTGGGGGCTCCCGAGATGACAACAAGCTGCCACAAGAACAAGGTTTATCAATATAAACAAAAACAAGGATCTAGGTAATTGCAAGAAATACTAGATCGAGGGTTCTCCAAATGAATGGAGAGGAGATGAAGCGCTTGATTGCTGATGATGAAGATCGAGTTCTCCTCCTTTGATTCCCCAAGGGATGGGGCCTCTGGGTGGATATAGGTGGAGCACTCTTGGATGAAGCTTTCAGATCTGATCTGGTCTTTTTCGAGATGAATCAAGAGTTCTGGCAGGAGGGGGAAGGCTGGCTTAAATACCCCCTCCCTAGATCTGGCTGTTGCACAACTTTGGGGGCGGATTATACGCCCCCCACTTGGGGCGGATTATCCGCCTCCAGGGAAAACTCCGCCCCAAGGGTGGATTCTTAGGGGAAAACTCCGCCCCCTCTCTGGGGCTGGCGCCTGCAGAACTTGGTGAAGATCTTGGGGGGGGGCGGATAATCCGGCCCCCCTGAGGGGCGGATTATCCGGCCCGGCCGGAAAGTCCGGCCAATACTCCGCCCCCTCTATGGGGCTTGCGCCTCGGTGATGAGCAAGGGGGCGGACTATCCGGCCCCCTGAGGGGCGGATTATCCGGCGGGGCCGGAAAATCTGGCCAAAATTCCGCCCCCCTTCTGGGGCTTGCGCCTTCTTGGGAAGAGGGAGGGGCGGATTATCCGCCCCTGCTGGGGGCGGATTATCTGCCCCCCAAAAACAGAATCCTTTCCCTTTTTCTCATAGGTAGCTGCAACACTTCAACACACATTAAATAATCCTTGATATTGTTATCTAACTCCAAAACACTAGGAATTATAAAATGTTCTTTCAATCTTCCCCTTTTTGGTGTTAGATGACAATATTAGGATTTGCAATAAAACCGGCAAATGCCACCTAATGAAAGAAAGACGCTCCCCCTAGATGTGTGCATATTTAAGATTTGCATTTGAATACAAATACACACACTAGAGAGAACACTACTTCCATAACCAAAATAATTGAAACAGGGTGGTTTGGGAAACAAGGTCATATCACCGGGATGAGAATATAGCCAGAGCATACATAGATAATTCCATGAATCCATATGCCATCAAATATGCTCCATAATTCCAGAATTCCATGAGGTCCATAATAGATAAAAATCCAGAATCCCATGAATACCAAACATAGTGCCAAACATAGTGGAGTACGACATAGTCTTACATAAACAAACACAAATAGCAAATGAGTCCACGCTAGAAAAGGCACAAGAAAGCAAATAAAAATGACTAAAATCGAAAAGCTTGTGCCCGACCCTTGCAAATCCACGAGCCCTAATAGAACTACTTCTCCCCCTTTGGCATCGAAACGCCAAAAAGGAAGAAGAGCGAAGCTAACGCCCCTGAAGATCACTCCTCCTCATCCTCGTCGTAGTCATCCCCATCCCCTTCCTCTTCATCATACTCATCATCATCGTCATCAGCTGGGGGAGTGGGTGCCCTTGGTGGAGGAGGGAAGAGGCAACTCTCGAGCTCGCCATAGGTGATCCCTGAGGTGTTCCACTGAGCATACGGGTCCGGAGCAGTGGGAGGAGGTGGATGGCCAGTGGCACCTGAGACATGGTGGAGAATAAGCTGCTGCGTGTGATCCCTCTCATGATCTCTGCGATACGCCTCATACTGGCCCTTGTGAATGTCAATGCCCATGCAAAGAATGTTCCGCTGGAACCAAGTGAGCTGCTTAACCTCGCGTGCCATTGGGGACACCGTGGAACGACGACCACTAGCCCGAGCATCACGCATGAAGGACTCCGGGGCAGTGGAAGGGTGATGGGTCTTCTGAGCCTTGTTGTAGATTTTCTTGGGCTTATGAACACCATCCAGAGCAGTACCAAAATCCTCATGTGGCAACATATGCTTGACGAGCATCATTATGAACGGAGCATAGGGAATTGAGAGCCTGTTGATCATAGCATCCGTCATCTCATGATAAATATAGTCCATGACATCCAGTTTGTAACCCGTGGCTGATCCAGAGTTAGTGGCACACGCGTGAGCAAACACAAGGAGAGGAACCAGGTGGCCACGGATCTTGTCATTGTTGCCACCACTAGGAGCAATACAGTCCCGAAACATGCCAACAAGGGAGGCATACAAGGGAGAGAGACCAGCGAAAGTACCAGCAATACCATCAGGAGAGAGGCAGGGAGCCAGCACAGTGTCCTTGGATGGCTTCAATGGAGTAATGATGCGGTGACCAGCAGGAGTGTCACGACCATGGAAAGCATACCCAAGAACCTGCCCAAAGGTGCGAAAGTCCGACTGAATCATGGTGGTCCCTGTCATCCACTTCATAGTGCGGCGCTCATCACCGCAAATCACCAGAGTTGAGAAGAACTGCCGGACCATAGAGGAATCATAGTTGCATTGGATAGTCATGAGGTGGTGCAGCCCCATCTTGTTGGTCACATCTAGTGCCTCAATGAGCCTAGTCTTGGATTGAGCCTCAGTCAAATTGATAGGACGCAGAGGGAGAATCTTGAGAGTAGCATAGACATCATCATGAATAGCCCGAAAGTGGGCGTTCCAAAACATTTCGTCCTCGGGGGGACCATCACTGTCAGCCTCAGCATAATAATCTGTCTGGCGGATGGTGGCATACTGAATGTTGTCCATAGACTTGTAATTGGGCCGAGACTGTTTGCCCTTGCGAGAAGCGTCCACTTAGTTTTCTTACTTGCCTCTGCCATCCTTGCAGACTCTCTTGCTGCCCTGCTGACCTCTGTTTCGTCAATAAACTTCCCTTCTGCAGTAGGTTTGAGATAACGAGCACGAGGACGACGGGCAAAGGTCTTGGTCGGCTTGGAACCACCTGTGAATAGCATTTAGAGAGGTAGCATGGAGATGAGCATACACACAAGTCCAGGAGAGAGAAAAACACGGAGAAAGAGTAGCAATGCAACCCCATGACCAATGATGTGCATTAGCAGAACCAGAACCAAAACAGACCAGATTTTAACTCTCCAGGCCGGATTATCCGGCCCTGGCAGGGGCGGATAATCCGCCCCCCGCAGAAAATTTCTGGATTGGCTCAGATCTACCATGGCAAAACAGATTGGGTACTGGGGTTGCAAGTCTACTGATTCTAGCATGTAGGGAGCAACACCAAGAACCTTCTACAACGAGATTTCCACCAAATAAAATACATCCCATACAAAAGGAGAGAGATGAGGGAGTTACCCTCACTCATTGGAGGAAAATCACGGAGAAGAAGATACCCGGAGGCGAGGGGAAGAAGATCTGGGGGGAGCCCGGAGAATCCGGTGGTCGAATCGACTCCGGGAGAGGCGGATGCTCCGGCGGCGGCTAGGGGACAGAGGGAGGGTTGGGGGAGGACTGGCTGCTCTGTTTGAGCCTGCCCTCCCCGACCCAGCCTATATAGGGCCGATTTCGCCCGGGGCGGATAATCCGCCCCTCACTTAGGGCGGATAATCTGCCCCGCCCAGAAATTCTGGAAAATGCAGAATCAGGCCAGAGCAACCTAGCAAACCTCTCGAAGGTGTTTTAGAGGACTTGTGTGCAAGAATAGATGGTTCAAGGTGGAAGAGAAAGGCTTGGGTTGAGAGCAACAAACCGAGATGGTACTACACACCCAAATTTGCAAAAATCAAATCAATCAAAAGCCAAATTTGAGTGTGTTTTCCATAAGAACATGAGATATGCAAGAAAATCCAACGAGACCCATAAAAAACCAACTCTTCTCAAGAAAGAGGGCGGTGGCCAAAGCCACCATGTTGGAGCGCATGGCATGACACCGCGAAGATGTATCTTGAGTTCAAAACCAATGCTCATCGATGACCCACATATCACAAAATGATATTAAGGGAAATGATTTTACTTGCTTTCGGCATTATGGGAGGAGGGTTGGCCCAATCAATTAGGACCACACTCCCCCTATGTCTATGCCCGCATCTAAACCAAATACATGAATAAGAGCAAGTGAGTGTGCAAGGGTAGTCAAGCCAAGCTCCTTGAATCTATGACATTTAGCTCATTCCTCAAATAACAGAATCTTGCTTCATCAAGAGGCTTCGTGAAAATATCAGCAAGTTGGTTCTTCGTGCTTACAAAGGATAGAGCAATATCTCCACGAGCAACATGATCCCGAATAAAGTGGTTGTGAATCTCTATATGTTTTGTTCTTGTATGCTGCACGGGATTGTACGCAATTTTGATAGCACTTTCATTGTCGCATAATAGAGGCACTTTGTCACAATTGACACCATATTCCTTTAAAGTTTGCCTCATCCATAAAAATTGTGTACAAGCGCTTGCAGCAGCAACATATTCAGCTTTGGCGGTTGAGAGTGAAATACAATTCTGTTTCTTTGATGACCAACACACTAGAGACCTGCCCAAGAATTGACATGCACCAGAGGTTGATTTCCTATCATCTTTGTTACCAGCCCAATCTGAATCAGTGTAGCCACATAGAGAGAAACTTGAACCCTTGGGATACCATAACCCAAAATTTGGGGAATGAACCAAATATCGGAAGATTCGCTTGACCGCCACTAAGTGGCTTTCTTTAGGAGCGGCTTGGTACCTTGCACACACTCCTACACTTAACATGATATCGGGCCTAGATGCGCAAAGGTAAAGGAGAGACCCGATCATGGATCGGTATACCTTTTGATCCACGTCTTTACCCTTGGGATTGAGCTCGAGATGACACTTGGTTTGCATTGGGGTAGCAACGCCATTGAGATCCGTCATCTTGAACCTTTTGAGCATGTCTTGGATGTACTTAGCTTGATTAATAAAGCTTCCCTCTCTAAGTTGTTTGATCTCAAATCCAAGAAAGAACCTGAGTTCACCCATCATGGACATCTCAAACCTGTCAGTCATAAGCTTTGAAAATTCATCGTTAAAAGCTTGGTTAGTAGAGCCAAAAATAATGTCATCTACATAAAGTTGGCATACAAAAAGCTCCCCATTAACCTTCTTAGTAAAAAGAGTAGGATCGATTTTCCCGACTTCGAATCCACGGTCTAGCAAAAGCTCTTTAAGGTGCTCATACCACGCACGTGGGGCTTGTTTAAGGCCATAGAGCGCCTTATCGAGTTTGTAGACATGGTTCGGAAATTTGGGGTCCTCAAACCCCGGGGGCTGCTTGACGTATACTAACTCATGTAGAGGACCATTAAGGAAAGCGCTCTTAACATCCATTTGTTGTAATTTAAAATTATGATGGGCTGCATATGCAAGAAGGATACAGATGGACTCAATACGAGCCACAGGAGCGTAAGTCTCGCCAAAGTCAATTCCTTCCACTTGAGAGAATCCTTGAGCCACGAGTCGTGCTTTATTCCTCACAACAATGCCATTTTCATCCTGTTTGTTCTTGAAGATCCACTTGGTGTCGATAACATTGCGGCAATCCTTTGGCTTTTCTACGAGCTTCCAAACTTTGTTGCGTTTGAAGTTATTTAATTCTTCATGCATTGCAACAACCCAATCGGGATCTTCAAGAGCATCAAAAACCTTCTTCGGTTCAACCATGGAAATGTGAGCTTGATGATCACAGAAGCTTGCAAGTTCTCTTCTAGTGGATACCCTTCGTCGTAGATCACCAACAACCTTGTCAAGAGTGTGACCTCTTAGTTCAAGGTTCCGATCAGCACGAGCCTTGCGACGAGCTTCAATGTCCTTATTGTTTCTAGAAGGAGTTGATTCAATATTAGTATCCTTGTCTTGATTACTGCCTTGCCCTTGATCTTGGTCAACGTTACTGCCAGAAGATTGTTGCTGGAAAATTTCTTCAGGCCCGGATAATCCGCCCCTTGGAGGGGCCGGACTATCCGGCCTGGGAGGTGAAGAACCCGAGCCATCTTCCTGAGAAGTTCTGATGAGAGTTGGAGACCCAGGGCCGGATAATCCGCCCTCGGGGGCCGGAGAATCCGGCCTGGGATTTTCAGAGTTGCTGACTTCTCTCTCGGATCCTCTGGAATGAGTTGGAGTACCAGGGGCGTATTGTCCGCCCCTTGGAGGGGGCGGATAGTCCGGCCTGGGACTACCAACTTGTCCAGGGGACAGTTGATCTTCAGCAGCTTGCGGTGTTGATGCAGAATTTTCTCCAACAGTAGGAGCTTGTTGATCTTGTGTAGATGAGGGCTCCACATGTGTGGAGCATTGTCCTTCTCGATCCGCCACAAGGGGTTCCTCAATGGGGCAGAAAAATCCCACGCCCATTCTTCTTATGGCATCTTGGGGTATTTCAACATCTGCATCACAAACATCAACTTGCCCTACAAAGGAGCCGTTATTTTCATCGAACTCCACACTACAAGATTCTACAACAGTCCCACTATAAGTGTGGGATTCGGCACCGTAACCAACAAAAATACCTTCTAAAGCCTTGGATTCAAATTTTGACAAACGGACACCTTTAATAAGAAAGAAACACTTACACCCGAATACCCTGAAGTATGAAATGTTGGGCTTGTTACCGGTAAGTATTTCATATGGAGTCTTGTCCAAAATATTCTGAAGGTAGAGCCGTTTTGATGAGTGACAAGCAGTGGATATGGCTTCATCCCAAAAATTATACGGAGACTTGAATTCAGCTAGCATAGATCTCGCCATATCCATCAAAGTCCGGTTCTTCCTCTCGGCTACACCATTTTGTTGAGGGGTGTACGCAGCGGAATATTGGTGTCTAATCCCCTCTTCGCTAAGAAACTTGTTTAAAGTGTAATTCTTGAATTCTGAGCCGTTGTCACTTCTAATTGCCAAGATAGGAACATTGTGTTGACGTTGAACTTCATTGGCAAAGTCGATGACGGTTTGTTGAGTCTCACTTTTCAGCTTGAAGAAATATACCCATGTATATCTTGAGTAGTCATCGACAATGACCAAGCAATATTTCTTCCCACCAATACTTGCATGAGAAGGAGGTCCAAATAAATCCACATGAAGTAATTCCAAGATCCTCTTTGATGACACAATAGTATTCCTCTTGTGGGGAGAGTCATGCATTTTCCTTCAACACAAGCCCTGCAAACACGATCTTTGGCAAAAGAGACATTGTCTTTTAGTCCAAGGATGTGGCCACCCTTCTGGAGACTTTGCAAAGTTCTCATGTTGACATGGGCTACACGGCGATGCCATAGCCAGCCCACGTCAGCCTTTCCGAATAGACACATCGGACCCGAAGTGGTTTTCCCCGAGAATTCCACCACATACAGGTCATTTTCGACGTATCCAACGAAAGCGACCTTTAGAGACTTGCTCCACAAGAGTACCACCAAATCATCATCGATAAAAACAGCAAAACCCATCTTGCCAAGGGCACGAACAGAAAGAAGGTTGTAACCAAGGGTCTCAACAAGCATGACGTCCATGAGAGAGATATCGTGGGCAACCACAACCTTGCCAAGACCCAATACCTGAGATTTAGACTTATCACCATAGGAGAGTGTGATATTATCATGATTTGGACGCATATCCGTGATGATCTCCTTGCTTCCGGTCATATGACTAGTGCAGCCACTATCCAGCACCCATTTTGACCCACCGGAAGCATAGCCCTGCAAGATAATTACTTCTTGGTTTTAGGTACCCATTTTTCAATGGGTCCTTTCATGTTAGTAACAAGGGTCTTTGGGACCCAAATAGACCAAGCAATATATTCATCAAAAGGACCAACATAATAAGCATAAACATCGCCATAGTCATCACAAAAGAGTTCATAATTCGGATTGTGAGACCCTGCAAAACCAATATCATTAGTCTTGTCTTTTGTGACAATCTTCTCAGCAGTGCTTGTCTTTAATTGCACATACTTGGTCTTGTTCTTATTGGTTTTCTTCCTCTTGGACTTGGTGACATACCCAAGTCCCTCTTTACCATGATTTAACCTTTGCTTGCCAAGGACTTCATCAAGCACACCTTTGTCCTTTGTAGTGATGTCCTTGATCACTTCTTTTTCCACACTAGCATTTTTATTGTTACTATATGTTGAGTTGGACAAGCTAGGAGTATCATATTTGGCCAATCAACTTTGAAGCTGATCATGTGACTCATTGAGAATAGAGAACTCGTTTTTCAACGCCTTGTGAGCATTGTCAAGTTTCTCCAATTCCTCGGAGAGTCTATCATGAGCAGCCCCAAAGTTAATCCTTTCCTTCTTTAACTTCTTTGCTTTGGTGACAGCATTGTCATGTTCCTTAACAAGTTTAGTCACAATTTCTTCATGTGACTCTTCCATAGACTCGAACTTCTCTTCAAGAGAGACCCGAGCTTCTTCTTCTTCAAGAGCATTTTTTAGAGATGCAATTTCCATTGCATCCTCCCTTTCAATTCTGCCCTTTTCTTCGAGAAGTGCTTCGTTTTGGGCCAGCTGATCCATGAGAGCTTCAAACCGAACTTTGTGCTCACCTTGCAAGTTAGTGTAGAAATAATCCAAAGCAATAATCTCTTCTTTAACTTTAAGACTAGTAGGATCATCCATGTCTATCATAGTCTTGGGAAAAGAAGAGTTAGAAGTTACCTCGGAGCTTCGTGCCATGAGGCAAGTAGCATTCTTGTTGATGATGTTTTCGTTCGGAGAGTCGAAGAGAGATGTTGATGTAGATGTGGTGGCTATAGCAGCCACCTCTTGAGAGCTATCGTCCTCGTCCTCATCTTCACTCCCTGATGAATATTCTTCTTGAGCCACTAGAACAATCTTTGGTTGCTTCTTGAAAGGAGCATTCTTCTTTACACACTGTTTCTTACGTGGAGCTTTTGATTTGTCCTTGAAAATGAGTCTTCCTCCATTATCCTCTCTACTTTGATATGGACACTCAGCTACGAAGTGCAGCCGGTCACCACAATTAAAGCATGTTCTCAGCTTGGGACCATTTTCTTTTCTTCCATAGGCTCCACTCTTGCGATCTAGTTCAGCTTTAGCCTTGGCTGGATCTTTCCAAAAGTTTCTTGCATAAAGAGCCAAGTATTGTCCGTGGATCCTTTTTATATCCTCAGGACAGTCCAGACCTTCTACCGCATATTCATCATGATCAACCACACTAGTCTTCAAGGCCATGTTAACCCCCTTTTGCATTCCCATAGCTCGAGCACGAGCATCTTCGGCATTCTTGGCAGCCACTTTGAAAGCGGCCATTTCTTGCATAACCTCATTGGATGACATGAGGTGATAGTTATGCCTTCCTTGGAGACTTTTCAAATCTGTGGGCTCAAATGGCATAAGAGCACTGACATACTTGCGCTTGATCCAAGCATCATCAACATGAGCTGCACCGTGGTTTCTGAAGGTTGTGGCTATTGCCTTGAGCCTCCTATACATGTCCTCGTGGTCTTCTCCATCCAGCATATAAAATCCTTCAGCTTCATTGCTCAAGGCATCATATCTATTCCTTCTCATACTTTCATTTCCGATGAAGAGCTTGGTGAGGGCATCCCAAGCTTCTTTAGCTGTGCTAAGATGCTGAATGTGCGGCATGTCTTTGTCACCCACACCAAGCTGTATCATGTGTAGAGCTGTAGCGTTGAGTTGGCTATCGACCACTTCTCTTATTGTGAGATTGTTGGGATTTCCAACATGAAGACCATTTTCGATGATCTTCCACAACTCTATGGAGGAACTGCACACATGAGATTTCATCAAAAATTGCCATTGAGAGAAAGTAGATGCTGAAAGTTTGGGTGGATCACCCCTATTATGTATATGAGGGTAAGGGATAGGCGAATCAGGGGAATACACATGAGAAACCTCATTGTATCCATCCTTACCGCTATCCTTTTTCGAGGAGGATCTCTTACTAGTATCATCACCGACCACTTCGTTATCTTTGGAAACAGTTTTACCCGTTTCCTTGGATTGCGGAGTGGTATCCTCTGAGTTAGATGGAGGTGATGTTGCGGATGTGGAGAGACGCATTATCAATTGACGCATCTCTTCCATCTTAGCCTCCATTGAACTCACCAAGGTTGTTTCCAACGTCTTGAGATCGTTCATGGTGACTACCTCCGAAGCATCATCCCCATCTACCTTGGAACCCATACTTCTCTTAGGCGGTTAAGCCTGAAATAAGAGCCGAGGCTCTGATACCAATTGAAATGGATCGTATGGGCACCTAGAGGGGGGGTGAATAGGTGCTAACCAATTTTTAATACGTTTTCAATTTTAGGCTTGACACAAAGTAAATTCTCTAGATATGCAACTAAGAGAAATTCCCTATATGTAACCCTAACTACTAAGCACGTAAAAGAGGAGCGAGGAAACCGTAGTGGAGCACGCGGAGACACAGGATTTGTTTTACCGCAGTTCCTTCCTTGTTAAGGGAAGTACATCAGCGTTGGAGGGGTGGGCGGTTCTAAGACCACCACACCACAATAGGCCTCACCCTATTCTCCGATGGATCTCGCCACGAGAGGCCTGATCCACCTTCTCCACTATTGGATCCCTTCGAGGCGGGAACCAGTGCCTTTTACAACACTATCGGGGCACACCCACAACTGAATTGGGGGCTCCCGAGATGACAACAAGCTGCCACAAGAACAAGGTTTATCAATATAAACAAAAACAAGGATCTAGGTATTTGCAAGAAATACTAGATCGAGGGTTCTCCAAATGAATGGAGAGGAGATGAAGCGCTTGATTGCTGATGATGAAGATCGAGTTCTCCTCCTTCGGTTCCCCAAGGGATGGGGCCTTTGGGTGGATCTAGGTGGAGCACTCTTGGATGAAGCTTTCAGATCTGATCTAGTCTTTTTCGAGATGAATCAAGAGTTCTGGCAGGAGGGGGAAGGCTGGCTTAAATACCCCCTCCCCAGATCTGGCCGTTGCACAACTTTGGGGGCGGATTATCCGCCCCCCACTTGGGGCGGATTATCCGCCCCCAGGGAAAACTCCGCCCCAAGGGTGGATTCTTAGGGGAAAACTCCGCCCCCTCTCTGGGGCTGGCGCCTGCAGAAATTGGTGAAGATCTTGGGGGGGGGGGCGGATAATCCGGCCCCCCTAAGGGGCGGATTATCCGGCCTGGCCAGAAAGTCCGGCCAATACTCCGCCCCCTCTCTGGGGCTTGCGCCTCGGTGATGAGCAAGGGGGCGGACTATCCGCCCCCCCTGAGGGGCGGATTATCCGGCGGGGCCGGAAAATCCGGCCAAAATTCCGCCCCCTTCTGGGGCTTGCGCCTTCTTGGGAAGAGGGAGGGGCGGATTATCCGCCCCCCAAAAACAGAATCCTTTCCCTTTTTCTCATAGGTAGCTGCAACACTTCAACACACATTAAATAATCCTTGATATTGTTATCTAACACACAAAACACTAGGTATTATAAAATGTTCTTTCAACTACTTGCAATCATCACACACGTAGGTCCTATAGATGATCTAGCATCATCTCTAACATTACAAGGTTAAGGCTTGATTTAATTCCTTTTTATTTTTAGAAAAGTAATTTCTACTCATTGAAAAACTACTTAAGATTTCATATTCTCCAAACTAAACATGGGATCATGTTGACACATGTCATCATCACATATTGTAGTCCATGAGAATGTGATTTAAAGTGGTGTCACAATTTAATAAGGTTTTACCCTTTTATTTTAATTAATTAAAGTGGCTAGAAATGCTTATGTAGCATTCTTTTATTACTTGGACAATATTTCTGCAAGTAAACCTATATGTTTTTATATATTCTGAAAGGTATGGTTAAATGTGATTTTTGAGAGTTGGAAACAACTCAAAAGCTATTACAGTTTAAATTTGAAAAATGTTTGAATGCAGAAAAGCTTCTGCCTTGTTATTTTTACCATGGGTGATCTATAGGTCCAAATGACTTGAATCCAACAGGCTTGGATTCAGCATTCATAGGCCTTTCCAACAAAATTGGTTTCATTAAATTTGGTGCACTGAATCGATCTGGGTTGATTTTTGAAGTTGTGTCTAGAAGTGTGTTTGAATTGAAATAGAAAAAGGTTTAATTTGAATAACTGGGCTACGCGGGAAAAGTTACTGGGCCGGCCTGCTAAGCGCAGTGCTTCCGCGGGCTGCTTAAGTGGGTGTCCCCACTCGTCAGTGACACGGGGCTAGGCGAAGCAGTATGGGGCAACGTGGATCGTTCGATCTAGTTCTAATCTAACGGCTGGGAGTCATCGTCGACGCGAGACAACTCCGGCGAGAACAAAACCTAGCGCGGCCAGTGAGGGTTGCTAGGGGATCACCGGGGTGTTGGCGAGGGTCGGCGAGGCGGGCGAACGACGAAGTCGACAACGGCGAACTCAGGGGTGGTCGCGGCAGCTCCTGGGGCGGCTCCAATCGCTGGCTCCCTTCTTCTCCAGCAGCGGCAGGCTCCAGTGAAATCCAGGCGAGGTGGTGCTCGCCTTGCTCTGAGAACGGTGTGGCACGATCAGTGAGGAGAGGGGAGTGAGATGGTGTGAAGAAATCGAGCGGGGGTGGCCTCTATTTATAGTCGAGCGAGGGGACCGTTGGGGCGCACGGTGAGCTCGTCGGGGGTGATGTTACAGGCGGCTATTGGCATGGGCAAAGGTAGGGGACGGTGTGGTGTCTCCTAGCGATTCTCAACGACATGGTATCGAGGCATGGGGCGGTGTGGTTTGGTCTGGAACGGGCGGTGCTCTGCGCGGCAGAGGCGGCGTCTTCAACGGCGGGCGGTGGCTGTGCGGCACGGGGCGGCAAACGGGGATGTCTGGTGGTCTCCTGGGTTGATGGCGATCGTGTGTGCACGCGGTGAGGGCGGCGTGCGGTCTGTGGGCGCTGGTCGAGGGTGGTGCTCTGGCGCATGCTCGGCATGGTCTGGGCGCGGCTTGTGCGCGTGGTCCAGGGCTTGGCAACGCTTGCGGCTGGGACAGTGAGTGGCGGTGGACGGTGGGCTGCCTCCTAGACATGCTGGCTAGGCTTGCTGCTGCTCCTTGCTTGCTGTCGACTATGGGGTGGCAAGGGGTGCTCGGCTGTTCACCATTGATGGCAATGGCAAGCTCACAGTGGTGCTAGTGCTTGGCTAATCTGACTCTCTCCTACTTCCGACCAGTTCAAAGGGGTGCGACACTTTCTTCCGTACATGAATTCAAATGGGGCCATTTGCAAACTGGCTTGGTAACTATTGTTGTAGAAAAATTCTGCAAACGGCAGACAGTCTTCCCACTTGGATCCATATTCTAGCACACATGCTCTAAGCATATCTTCGAGTATTTGATTTACTCGCTCTGTTTGACCATCGGTCTGAGGGTGATACGCGGTTGTCACATCCCAATATTTTCCAAATCTTGTAATGTGAAAAATAAATGAATAAAATAAAACTTTGTTGATTTTCAGGGTGAGAAGAAACTTTTTGAATCCAATTGGAAACTTTCAAAACCTATTTGGATCAAATAAAATCCTAAAGGGATTTAAAAAGATAAATAAACAATAAAGTTAAAAATATTGGGAATTACTATTTTTGATCTTTTAATAAAAAGATTTGGTTTTCAAATAAAAGGGTAGAAATATAAATAAGGATTATTTTATAGAGCCAAATTAAACCTTGGCCAACATTTTGAAATAAAATGTTTGCTTTGATTAAAAGAGTAAATGTTTATTTAAATAAAATAATGAGAGTTTATTAATAAACCAATTTTATTAAAGTAAAAGTTTTTCCCATTTTAATTAAAAACATCAAAACTTGTTAAAAATTATTTTAAACAAGTTTTCCAAATATTCTATATTTTCAAATAAAACCTACTGATTTGGTTTTGATAATATCTGGATTTCAAATGGAGTTTTAAATAAATCAAATCCTATTTGATTTAATAACTAAGGGCTAATTTATTAAATTAATAAATGGATCCTAAAAAGAATAAAAATATTTTTTTATTTTGGGACTTGGAATATTTCTGTTAAACAAAAATAAACTCAATACAAAGTGTGGTAGAAGCTTGATATGAATTTTGGTTTGATTTGGTTGTTTGAATTGTTGTTTGAATTTCAAAACAGAAAATCAGAATAGAAAAGGAAAAACAAACAGAACAGGAAAAAAATAAGAAAAAGACTCAGCCCAGCTAAGCCCACCTGGCCCAGCTAGCCCAACTCCCCTCCTCCCCGCAGAAAACGATTCGAACTCACGAATTGACCCACTCAGCGACTGACAGACGGACCCCACCGCACACTTCTCTCCTTCGCTGACGCCCAGACCCCACTGCCACCTCAGCGTCGTCTTCAACCCCCAAACCCCGCCCTGCCGTTGCAGACAAGAAACGCCGGCGATGAATACGCATTGAAGACAGCCTTGATTCCTCCCAGTAACCGTGTCCATTTAACCGCCTGCGTCTTCCCTCTCTTTCCCCTCAAACCCCGCTGCGAGTGAGCCACCAGGCTGCCTTGATTCTGCATTGCACCGCCACTGCTCCGGCGAGCCTCTCCAGCAAATTCCGGCCACACCTCGCCACCTCTCGCCTCCCACTGCACGCGAGAGTGATCCCCAGTTCCAGGCGCATCCGTCAGTGCCCCCCGTTCGTCCGCGCTCGCCCCAGAGCCTCGGCTTCGACAACATCTGAGCGCCGCCGCGTCTGCTTCTTTTTCCGGCGACCTCCCCTGGTAAGTTTCGACCGCCCCGGCACCTCCTATTGATGCTCACTTCATCAGCAGATCAAACCGCGTCTAACCATGCCCTTATTCTTCCTCGGGGTGATCTACAACGTCGCCCTCGACGACCTCCAGAGCCGCCTGACGCCGCCACCTACTCCGACGAGGAATTGCCGCCGTCCCTGAGCGCCCCTTGCCAAGCAGACCACGCGTTGAGCTTCCCCTCGACCTCGCAAGCACGGTGAGCACCCCCGTTTATTCCCTTGCTTCCTGTAGCGTCGACTCCGCCGCCGTCTGACCGCTCCGCCACCACCAGCCGCCGCCAGCGCCGCTGCTTTTGGGTCATTGCGTGAGAACCGTTAGATCTGAATCGGACGCGTAGGAATAGAATCAACTCGAAGGGGTATGAGCGCATCTAAACCGTATGATTTAAATGAGATCCAGCGGTCCAGAAAGCTCAATCCACCCGAAGCGGTATCAGCCAGTAATATCACGCCGCGTGGCACTGGTTGATTTAAAACAGAATTTGTAATCAGATTTTTATGCAAATTTGTAAACCTCATAACTTTTGATCCACACGTCCAAAATTTGCAAATTTTATATAAATGGAATCAGAAAGACAAGCCCTAGCCAACCATCTAATTTGTTTAGTAAAAAGCTTCTGGTAAAATGTTTGTTTTTGCAGAAACATTTGTATTCTTGTTTAGGTTATAAAAATTATTCGAAAATGATTTTGAGGATGAAATCCTTGCAAATTGGTTTGTTGTGAACCTACTGACCTTAGGAACCAACTCATGGATTTAAAAATGTGTTTTGTGAATTTTAGGATTGATTAATTGAATTAGCTCATTTCTAGTCAAATAAAAATATTGATTTTGTTATGGAAATAATTTTTGAGAAAAACCTTTGGAAAATATTTTGATTCAAACCTACTGACCCTAAACACCAAGTTTTGAGAATTAACAACTTATTTGGTGAACAACATAAAATTGTTGCTTTGCTAAAAACATTTTTCACCACATGGAGTAATGATTTGATTTAAAAATGGTTTATAGATAAAACCCTTTTGCAAATGGTTTTGCCACTTAAGAAAATTACCAATTTGAACCTTGCAATGTTTAGAGCCTATTAGAAACCACCTTTGCAAATAAAACTATCTTTTGCATGCTTGCATGCATGACTTGGTTTCTATGATTTTATGTGTGATTAATTTGATTGAATATTGTTTTGGAACGCTAGTTGAATTTGTGTTTGCTTGATTGACTTGTAGTGAAGAGTGTGATATTAGAAAGATCAAGAAGTGAACCAACATTCTCTACCAAAAAGGCAAGTGACACTATCATCCATGTCCTACTATTTTCATTATACTTAGTGGATTTTGAAACATACATGAAAAGGATTTCTATACTTTATGCTATGCTAAATCCTATTAGGATACCCTTATATATTCCTTAGTGAAAACAATGTAGTTGTAAAATGCTTAGCCATGCTATATATTTTGAGAAGAGATACTTGTTGAGATTTTATGAAGTTGAGAAAAGACTTATGTTTTATATAATAAAACAAGTACTCAATGAACCACCTGGGTGGACAAGGATACTCGAGTTTTGGAAAAGGTGGCAACAAGAGGAACCATGTTTATATGGCAATCTCTTTTTGTTGTGCACTAGAAGGAAACCACCCAGGGACTTAGAGATTGAACATGTTTCTCGAACAGTGGCTTCCGTGTACAACCACATGCTAAATGGGCACTGGCTTAGTCAACTACATTGGGAAGACCCATGCATTGGTCTTCAGGTTAACTAGAAATGAGGGAACTAGGAACCCTACATTGGTGCCTGAAGACAAGCTAGCATTGTGTATGGGAGGACCCTATGGAAAGACTTCGTCACATTCTCAATCTGCCAGTACTCCATCTTGGTGAGTACTTATCCAGCGGCCACTGGTGGCAACAAGATGAGATTGTGTCATGTGGGTAAGGTGTACAACTTCTGCAGAAGATAAAAATCTAAGTACTTAGCTGTGTCCCCGGTTATGGACAATACTGAGCAACTAAGGCCTGAAGCTATGGGAAATCTCGACATTCCAATTTCTAAAAGCAATACTTTAAAGTGACAACAAAAGACTTGAAGCACTTGGGGTGTACCAAGGAGCTCAAGAGATTTTGACAAAGACTTGAAGCACTTGGGATGTACCAAGGAGCTCAGAAAGATTTTTTTGACAAAAGATCAAAACTATTTTGAAAAGAAAGGATAAATTATTGCTTTCCGCAAATGAGCCAAAACCCTACTTAGCCAAATATGCATGTAATGATAGGATCCACTTATTTCTACATAGTAGTGAAACTTGACAATACAATTCAAATGTATTGACCCTTGTGGCTGTAACTTGATATGTTGCAGGTTTGTTTGATATTAGTGAAGTTGATTGATTAGGATTACAAAGTCTACAACCAACATGTTTGCCTGTGGCACTTTGAAGATGAAGGACCCCATGCTTATAGATATTCTGCTGCAATGTAATGTAATAGCCAGATGAGCTATGTAAGATGTAATAAAATTATGTTATTCCTGGTTATAAAGTTATATTATGACCTTTGTTTCTTGATATTACATCTTAACTATGGATGCTAGCTATTGATCCAGGGACTAGCATTATAAACACAGGGATCTCTACCTTATTAAAGGTTGGGACCTCTACAGATGACTTGAAGCACTTGGGGTGTACCAAGGAGCTCAGAAAGATTTTTTTGACAAAAGATCAAAACTATTTTGAAAAGATAGGATAAATTATTGCTTTCTGCAAATGAGCCAAAACCCTACTTAGCCAAATATGCATGTAATGATAGGATCCACTTATTTCTACATAGTAGTGAAACTTTCCAATACAATTCAAATGTATTGACCCTTGTGGCTATAACTTGTTATGTTGCAGGTTTGTTTGATATTAGTGAAGTTGATTGATTAGGATTATAAAGTCTACAACCAACATGTTTTCCTGTGGCACTTTGAAGATGAAGGACCCCATGCTTATAGATATTCTGCTGCAATGTAATGTAATAGCCAGATGAGCTATGTAAGATGTTATAAAATTATGTTATTCCTGGGTATAAAGTTATATTATGACCTTTGTTTCTTGATATTACATCTTAACTATGGATGCTAGCTATTGATCCAGGGACTAGCATTGTAAACACAGGGATCTCTACCTTATTAAAGGTTGGGACCTCTACAGATGGTATCAGAGCATTGTGTTGCCTGTAGGATTGTAACCCTAGGATTGGACAAAACCCCTTAGAAAAATAGGAGTTGTATTTGTTCCAAAACTTATTTACAAACAATCTTGTAAAACTCTTTCCTCAACCTTTTTGGTTTTGATTCAACATCTCTTCTATTTCAAATTTGATGGACAAAACCTACCCCATGGCCAAAGACTTCACCATGTGCAAAGGACTTCATCAACTCTAATGACTTCAACATCTTCAGCATTTTCACCAAGGACTTCAACCTTGGATATCACTAAGGACAATAAGTGAGACAAGAAATCTTGCCCAAAATTTGGAGATTAAGGAAACACAACTTAGAAGGAGCCATCATCACCTTTGATGTTTTGTGACCAAGAGTTTTCCCAAAGAAACCATGATCTCAAGCAAGAAGAATCAACCAAAGAAGGATGGAAAGATCACAAGTGAACCATATAGATGGACCACCATATTTAGTTTAAGCCAAACCCACCAACTTGTTGGTGTAACAAAGATATTTTTGGTTGCCTAAGAATATGCTTGGAAACTTGTGTTTGAAAGGAGTGTTTGTTTGTGATTGCTTGCACATTGTTTGTGTGAATTGTGAAAGTGTGTGATTAGAATTATTCCCTTAGGAATATTTTGCCTATTCTAATCTCAATTCAACCCAAACAGATGACTACTCCAAGAGACTCCAACATCAAGGTTGATGACAACAACACCAACCAAGAGGACAACATGAAAGAACTCATAGCAACCCAAAACCAGTTGAACCAAATGACAGCTCAATTCATAGCCAACACCAGTGGGGAAGATCCAACCCTGCAAGGATTTTTGGAAACTCAATCCCAAATGTTGCATAAGGTGACAGATCAAATGCTCAACATGGAAAGCAACTTTTCCAAAGGAGTTTGTGACAATAAAGATGACAAAGATGTTATTCTAGAAGGAACCAAAGCTTGCAATATTTGTGGAGACAAGGATCACACTTCCAAGGATCATGGAGATCAATGCCCCAACTGTGAAGAGAAACACCCAGTAGGCCAATGTCCCACCTCTCAACCTACTTGTTACCTATGTGAAGGAAACAATCATGTCCCTATCCAATGCCCCATCTACTCCATAGTTGAACAAAGGAAACAAGGTGGAGTGCAACAACTTATTGCAAACTATCAAGAAGGAGCTAAGTCTACCAAGAAGGATGAGAACAAAGGAAAATATCCACTTATACCTCCATGCAATACAACCCAATTCAAAGGACCAAAGAAGAGGCATATGAATTATCCAAGGAGCAATAGAAGGTCAAAGAAACCAGTAGACATTCCTACCTATAAGATAACATATGAAGAACATGAACTAGAGGCGCTCCTAGCTTTGGAGAAACCCAAGAAAAAGAAGGACAAAAGCCATGTGCAATGTAATCATTGTAAAGAAATGGGACACTATTCCAGTGAATGTCCAGAGAAACATAAGTATAAAGAGATTGGCCAAGTATGGTGCAACAACTGCAAAGAGCTAGGCCATTATGCAGCAACCTGTCCACAAGAGATACGTGAAGAACTCAAACTTATCACATGTTTCAGTTGTGGTAACCAAGGACATTATGCAAGCAACTGTCCAGAAAAGATGAATCACAAGATAAACAAGCCTATGAAGGATCTCAGCCTTGTCACATGTTTCAAGTGTGGAAACAAGGGACACTATGTAGATGTTTGCCCAGAGAAATTTCCCCAAGATCCCAAGCAAGCCAATATGTAATTTAGTTGGAAAAAATTTAAGGGTGGTAGTACCCTAGATGCCTTGAGCCAACTTGTAACCCCTAGCCTCCCCAAATCTCGGGACGAGATTTATTTTAAGGGTGATCTTGTAATTTGAAAAATAAATGAATAAAATAAAACTTTGTTGATTTTCAGGGTGAGAAGAAACTTTTTGAATCCAATTGGAAACTTTCAAAACCTATTTGGATCAAATAAAATCCTAAAGGGATTTAAAAAGATAAATAAACAATAAAGTTAAAAATATTGGGAATTACTATTTTTGATCTTTTAATAAAAAGATTTGGTTTTCAAATAAATGGGTAGAAATATAAATAAGGATTATTTTATAGAGCCAAATTAAACCTTGGCCAACATTTTGAAATAAAATGTTTGCTTTGATTAAAAGAGTAAAGGTTTATTTAAATAAAATAATGAGAGTTTATTAATAAACCAATTTTATTAAAGTAAAAGTTTTTCCCATTTTAATTAAAAACATCAAAACTTGTTAAAAATTATTTTAAACAAGTTTTCCAAATATTCTATATTTTCAAATAAAACCTACTGATTTGGTTTTGATAATATCTAGATTTCAAATGGAGTTTTAAATAAATCAAATCCTATTTGATTTAATAACTAAGGGCTAATTTATTAAATTAATAAATGGACCCTAAAAAGAATAAAAATATTTTTTTATTTTGGGACTTGGAATATTTCTGTTAAACAGAACTAAACTCAATACAAAGTGTGGTAGAAGCTTGATATGAATTTTGGTTTGATTTGGTTGTTTGAATTGTTGTTTGAATTTCAAAACAGAAAATCAGAATAGAAAAGGAAAAACAAACAGAACAGGAAAAAAATAAGAAAAGGACTCAGCCCAGCTAAGCCCACCTGGCCCAGCTAGCCCAACTCCCCTCCTCCCCGCAGAAAACGATTCGAACTCACGAATTGACCCACTCAGCGACTGACAGACGGACCCCACCGCACACTTCTCTCCTTCGCTGACGCCCAGACCCCACTGCCACCTCAGCGTCGTCTTCAACCCCCAAACCCCGCCCTGCCGTTGCAGACAAGAAACGCCGGCGATGAATACGCATTGAAGACAGCCTTGATTCCTCCCAGTAACCGTGTCCATTTAACCGCCTGCGTCTTCCCTCTCTTTCCCCTCAAACCCCGCTGCGAGTGAGCCACCAGGCTGCCTTGATTCTGCATTGCACCGCCACTGCTCCGGCGAGCCTCTCCAGCAAATTCCGGCCACACCTCGCCACCTCTCGCCTCCCACTGCACGCGAGAGTGATCCCCAGTTCCAGGCGCATCCGTCAGTGCCCCCCGTTCGTCCGCGCTCGCCCCAGAGCCTCGGCTTCGACAACATCTGAGCGCCGCCGCGTCTGCTTCTTTTTCCGGCGACCTCCCCTGGTAAGTTTCGACCGCCCCGGCACCTCCTATTGATGCTCACTTCATCAGCAGATCAAACCGCGTCTAACCATGCCCTTATTCTTCCTCGGGGTGATCTACAACGTCGCCCTCGACGACCTCCAGAGCCGCCTGACGCCGCCACCTACTCCGACGAGGAATTGCCGCCGTCCCTGAGCGCCCCTTGCCAAGCAGACCACGCGTTGAGCTTCCCCTCGACCTCGCAAGCACGGTGAGCACCCCCGTTTATTCCCTTGCTTCCTGTAGCGTCGACTCCGCCGCCGTCTGACCGCTCCGCCACCACCAGCCGCCGCCAGCGCCGCTGCTTTTGGGTCATTGCGTGAGAACCGTTAGATCTGAATCGGACGCGTAGGAATAGAATCAACTCGAAGGGGTATGAGCGCATCTAAACCGTATGATTTAAATGAGATCCAGCGGTCCAGAAAGCTCAATCCACCCGAAGCGGTATCAGCCAGTAATATCACGCCGCGTGGCACTGGTTGATTTAAAACAGAATTTGTAATCAGATTTTTATGCAAATTTGTAAACCTCATAACTTTTGATCCACACGTCCAAAATTTGCAAATTTTATATCAATGGAATCAGAAAGACAAGCCCTAGCCAACCATCTAATTTGTTTAGTAAAAAGCTTCTGGTAAAATGTTTGTTTTTGCAGAAACATTTGTATTCTTGTTTAGGTTATAAAAATTATTCGAAAATGATTTTGAGGATGAAATCCTTGCAAATTGGTTTGTTGTGAACCTACTGACCTTAGGAACCAACTCATGGATTTAAAAATGTGTTTTGTGAATTTTAGGATTGATTAATTGAATTAGCTCATTTCTAGTCAAATAAAAATATTGATTTTGTTATGGAAATAATTTTTGAGAAAAACCTTTGGAAAATATTTTGATTCAAACCTACTGACCCTAAACACCAAGTTTTGAGAATTAACAACTTATTTGGTGAACAACATAAAATTGTTGCTTTGCTAAAAACATTTTTCACCACATGGAGTAATGATTTGGTTTAAAAATGGTTTATAGATAAAACCCTTTTGCAAATGGTTTTGCCACTTAAGAAAATTACCAATTTGAACCTTGCAATGTTTAGAGCCTATTAGAAACCACCTTTGCAAATAAAACTATCTTTTGCATGCTTGCATGCATGACTTGGTTTCTATGATTTTATGTGTGATTAATTTGATTGAATATTGTTTTGGAATGCTAGTTGAATTTGTGTTTGCTTGATTGACTTGTAGTGAAGAGTGTGATATTAGCAAGATCAAGAAGTGAACCAACATTCTCTACCAAAAAGTCAAGTGACACTATCATCCATGTCCTACTATTTTCATTATACTTAGTGGATTTTGAAACATACATGAAAAGGATTTCTATACTTTATGCTATGCTAAATCCTATTAGGATACCCTTATATATTCCTTAGTGAAAACAATGTAGTTGTAAAATGCTTAGCCATGCTATATATTTTGAGAAGAGATACATGTTGAGATTTTACGAAGTTGAGAAAAGACTTATGTTTTATATAATAAAACAAGTACTCAATGAACCACCTGGGTGGACAAGGATACTCAAGTTTTGGAAAAGGTGGCAACAAGAGGAACCATGTTTATATGGCAATCTCTTTTTGTTGTGCACTAGAAGGAAACCACCCAGGGACTTAGAGATTGAACATGTTTCTCGAACAGTGGCTTCCGTGTACAGCCACATGCTAAATGGGCACTGGCTTAGTCAACTACATTGGGAAGACCCATGCATTGGTCTTCAGGTTAACTAGAAATGAGGGAACTAGGAACCCTGCATTGGTGCCTGAAGACAAGCTAGCATTGTGTATGGGAGGACCCTATGGAAAGACTTCGTCACATTCTCAATCTGCCAGTACTCCATCTTGGTGAGTACTTATCCAGCGGCCACTGGTGGCAACAAGATGAGATTGTGTCATGTGGGTAAAGTGTACAACTTCTGCAGAAGATAAAAATCTAAGTACTTAGCCGTGTCCCCGGTTATGGACAATACTGAGCAACTAAGGCCTGAAGCTATGGGAAATCTCGACATTCCAATTTCTAAAAGCAATACTTTAAAGTGACAACAAAAGACTTGAAGCACTTGGGGTGTACCAAGGAGCTCAAGAGATTTTGACAAAGACTTGAAGCACTTGGGATGTACCAAGGAGCTCAGAAAGATTTTTTTGAAAAAAGATCAAAACTATTTTGAAAAGATAGGATAAATTATTGCTTTCTGCAAATGAGCCAAAACCCTACTTAGCCAAATATGCATGTAATGATAGGATCCACTTATTTCTACCAGAATCTCGAGGTAAACTGAGTTCCTCGATCCGATACTATGTTCTTAGGGACTCCGTGCAAACTAACGATTCTAGCGATGTACAACTCTGCTAGCTTCGAACTCTGATATGTGGTCTTGACGGGCAAGAAATGAGCGACTTTGGACAACCTGTCCACTATGACCCAGATAGAGTCATTTCCCCTACTAGAAGTAGGTAGTCCAGTGATAAAGTCCATTCCTACAGAATCCCATTTCCATTCCGGAATTTTCAAAGGTTGCAACAATCCAGCGGGTCTTTGATGTCCTGCCTTGACTCGCTGACATATATCACACTTGGCGATATAGCTTCCGATTTCTCTCTTCATCTTATGCCACCAAAATTGCTCTTTCAAATCTTGATACATCTTAGTTCCTCCGGGATGGATAGAATAAAGAGTATCATGAGCCTCTTTCAAGATAAATTCTTTCAATTCCGAATCTGCGGGTACACAAAGGCATCCTTTGTACCACAGAAATCCTTCTTCGTCCTCGGTGAATCTGGGTACTTTGCCTGTACCGATATGACGCTTGATTCCGTCGATACTAGCATTTCCCTTCTGCGCTTCTTTAATCTGACTGATCAAAGTGGGCTGAAGTTCTATGCTAGCCAAAAATCCTTCACTTACTAATTCTATTCGAAAATCTTCCATCTCTTTGTGCAAACTTGGTTGCTCCTTCAAAATCATGGAGTTCAAGCGGCACGGCAATCTGCTAAGGGCATCTGCTACCACATTGGCTTTACCAGGGTGATAGTGAATGTCCAGATCGTAATCCTTGATTATCTCAATCCATCTTCTCTGCCTCATATTCAACTCCTTCTGAGTGAATATATACTTTAGGCTCTTGTGATCCGAATAAATCTCACAACGATTTCCCATCAGGTAATGTCTCCATGTTTTCAGGGCTAGAACTACGGCTGCGAGTTCGAGGTCATGGGTTGGGTAGTTTTGCTCATGTTGCTTCAATTGTCGAGATAGATAAGATATAACTCTGCCTTCTTGCATTAGCACACATCTGAGACCAATCTTGGATGCGTCACAATACACATCGAAGGGCTTCGTGATATCCGGCATGATCAAAATTGGGGCTGAAATCAATCTCCTCTTGAGTTCTTGAAAACTCGCTTCACATTTGTCGGTCCATTCAAACTTCTTGTCCTTTTTCAGCAATTGGGTCATGGGTCTGGCGATACTAGAGAATCCCTCTACGAATTTGCGGCAATATCCCGCCAATCCGAGAAATGCACGAACTTGGGTTTGGGTGGTTGGGGCTTGCCAATCTTCTACATCTTTCACTTTGGCAGGGTCAACAGCAATTCCTCCGGCTGATACTATGTGACCGAGGAATCCTACCTCCTGTAACCAGAATTCACATTTGCTAAACTTTGCATACAACTGATGCTCTCTAAGGGTTCCAAGAATGGTCCTTAGGTGTAGCTCATGTTCTTCTTCTGATTTGGAATAAATCAGAATGTCATCGATGAAAACAACGACAAACTTATCCAGGAAGTCCATAAAAATCTTATTCATGAGGTTCATGAAATAAGCGGGGGCATTGGTTAATCCAAAAGACATGATTGTATACTCATACAACCCATATCTGGTGGTAAAGGCAGTCTTTGGAATATCCTCTGCGCGAATCTTGAGTTGATGATAGCCAGTTCTGAGATCAATCTTAGAAAACACCTGGGCACCGGTCAACTGATCAAACAAATCCACTATCTTGGGCAAGGGGTACTTGTTCTTGATGGTGACATCATTCAACTTCTGATAATCCGTACACAAACGGTTACCTCCATCTTTCTTGTCCACAAACAAGACGGGTGATCTCCATGGTGACGCACTTGGTTGAATTAATCCGATTTCCAACATGGAATCCAGTTGCTTCTTTAGTTCTTCTAGTTCCGATGGGTTCATACTATAGGGTCTCTGGTCTATGGGTCATGTTCCGGGGATTAGTTCAATGATGAACTCAATATCCTGATCTGGGGGCATACCGGGCAAAACATCTGGAAATACATCGGGGTATTCACAGACTATCCGAACTTGGTCAATGGTAGGTCGGGCTAGACTCTTGTTACACTTGAATTGGTGAGGTAAGGTTTCAGATATATGCTCGACTGATATTCTGGCGGTACTGGTCATGGTGATGGCTTTCTTAGCACAGTCAATCAATCCCTTATGTTTGGACATCCAATCCATTCCTAGTACTACTTCCAAACCTTTAGTTCCGAGTACTATTAGATTAGCATAAAAGTCTATGCCATGGATTCGGATAGGGACGGCTTTGCAAATTTGCCTAGCCTTGGTGGTTGATCCGGGAATTTGAACAATCATAACATGCTTCAGTTTGGTTGGTTGAATTTTACTAGTGCAGGCAAATTCTTCGGTGACAAATGAATGCGAGGCACCAGAATCAAACAACACTCTTGCAAGTACTAAATTAACAGAAAACATACCCAACACGACGTCTGGCGCTTCCTGAGCTTCTTCAGGATGCATAAGAAAAAGACGGCCATTGTGGTTGAGTGAATTCCCTGGGGCAAATCTTCTTCCTGGCTAGACACGACGCTGTTGCTGAGCTGGGGCATTAGCATTAGGGGCTGTAGCATTCTTCTTGTTGGGGCACTCGTTGGAATAGTGGCCTTTATTTCCACAGTCATAACAGGTCACTTGTGACTTGTCCTTGGCTGCGACAGGCACAACATTGCTTCCAGTCCTCGGGGCGATGTTGGTGTTGGCGGTAGCATTGTTGGTGTTGAACTTGGGTGGGGCACAGGTGAAATTGCTAGAGTGGCCGGGGTTGTTGTGATTCCCTCTGGGTCTAGGGTTTCCACGGTTGGGATAGGTCGGACGGGTCATAGGGGGTCGGTTGGTTCTTGGGGCAAATCCTGGAGATGGGTTGGGGCGATACTTTGGGGTCTGATGGGTTCCGGGTTGATGCATCATGCGACGCTTGCGGTTCTCATTGGCTTGGTTGATCTTTCCTTCCATCTGGATGGCAGAGTCGACAAGGGCTTCAATATCCGCAAAGGGAATATTGACTAACACCGTCTGCATCTCGTCATGCAGACCATTCAGGAATCTTTCTTTCTTCTTGGATTCGGTGTCTATCTCGTCCGGGGCATACCTAGCTAATGACAAAAATTTGTCACGGTATTCCACTATAGTCATCCTTCCTTGCTTCAGTTCCCTGAACTCATCTCTCATTCTCTTGATCAAACCTGGTGGCACATGTGTTCTGCTAAACTTGACCTTGAATTCCTCCCAGGTCATCATCTGGCCTCCGGTCATTGCGCGAACACTATTCCACCATGCCCTGGCATCTCCGGCTAGATAATGGGTGGCAAATAGAACTTTCTCGTTGGCTTCCACTCTTGCTACTTCTAAGTTATTTTCCATGGTTTGCAGCCAATCATCGGCGTCTAGGGGTTCTTCGGACTTGGTGAAAACAGGTGGGTTGGTATTCTGGAAATTCTTGAGCTTAGATCCATGGTTGTCCTGATTTCCATGGCCTTGGTTGTTGTGGGCTAGCTGGGCTATCTGCTGCAGAGTGGCTAGGTTGGCCTGACGTTCCGCTCTTTCAGCTTCGCAGTCAGAAGTCAACATTTGCAGAATCTGCAACATCGGGTCCGGGGCTGAACCACTTCCTCCACGTGGCATCTGAAGATTGATATAGATCATGAGAAAAGAGGGAAATTTCTAAGGTTTTGGGGTCTTTGAAAAGTTTTTAAATGTTTGACTCTGATTTTTCTAGCAACTTGCTTTTTCATTCAATCATAGCACACAGTACAACACACACCACAACAAGGAAAAACAGATGGTTTTAAGAACCATTCTGGAAACTACGATACAGTGGGACCAAATACTACTCACTACGCTAGTTCTCAAGTGTGACTACTCCTCGGAGTCTGTGGCTTCATCATCTTCATCATCATCGATGAAGGCGAAATCATCCTCATCGGTGAAGAAGTCCATGGCCTGATCCTCCAGAAAATCATCGTCATCGCTGAGAAAGGAGTAAGGGTCTCCACGAAGATCCTCTCCGGCATTCTCCCTTTCCTCCAACTGCATGTCTGTCTCGTGGATGGTCTCCTCTAGAGATGAGATGCAGTGGCGAAGACGGGCAATAATGCGCTCCTTCTTATCGAGCTGACGGCGACGAGACTGCGATCCTTTGCTAGCATGGCTATGGTCTGATCCTTCGTTTGGATGATGGCAGACTTGTGGTTGCAATAGTCACGGCAGTTGTCCAACTCCTGCTGATGATCATACATCATGAAGCTAAGGTGGTCCAATTGAGTCTTCAGCTCGGGGTGGTATGGGGCTTCCAGGGGTTGTCCATTTGCATCACGCCTTGGGAAAAACTCAAAGGGGGTTCCCTTGATCTGATTGATGCTCTGCCCACATAGACGGGAAAGAGCTTCCTGTATTGCTCTGGCAAGTCCATCGAGCCAGTTGTTCTCTCTTAAGGTAAACTGAATTCCTTCCACAGTGGGAGGTTCAATCTTTCCTCGAAGACTTGCAACAATTAGCCACTGCAGATCTTCTCCTCCTTGATCATTGAGCTGAGCTCCAAAGAACTCGGGGTGCAGACGCTCCAGAAGTTCCAAAAGCTGATCCAAATCCCTCTCAAAGATAAGGTCTCCTCCATTCCCCAACTGATAAAACTTGTTGTACTTCACGTCCATCTATAAAAATAGAGGATGAGTAGCTTAGCAGAGTGATCAAGTGTGTCAAAATTTTATGTATTTTGCAAGAGTTTTTGAGGAACATGAATTTTTATGAAAGAATCCAAGAGATAAGAAATGAGAATAAGTTTTTGTAAATATTTGTTTTCTTTGGTTTTGAAACTAAATTTTTGGTTCAAACGTCCAGTCTAACTAGGGTCTCCTATGGTCAGGATGGCTCTGATACCAACTTGTCAACACCCGGATTTTTCAATCCTAGATGCCTGTTATGCCGTACATCGCAATCCTAGGATTACCATTTTTGCGAGACATAACAGAATTGGATACCATAGTACATCATCCATTACAAACGATACAGAAGTTCTTACACAAATAGGGATCTCATGATCCAGTTCTTAAGACAACATCAAGCAGCGGAATACGTAATAATAACGGTAGCGTAGGCGAAGCTCCATCTTCGGGATCACAGGCAATGCTGACGATGGGAGATGATCCTAGTTGTCGTAACCTTCCTGGGGTCCATCTTCCAAGTACTCCTCTTTATAGTCTGGCCATGGGAATAGCCAGGGACAAAGCCATGAGTACTCTTTAAGTACTCGCAAACTAATACTAACAGGTAAGGGGCTTTTGGATAATGGGACACTAGGCTCTAAGGTTGTTTTGCAAAAAGCCAGGTTTATCTCTACTAGGTTCCAAAGCTAGTCACAATTTTATAACTCCTAAGTGGGATCTTGTAACTCAGGTCACAACTCTGTTGTGGTCAAGTCAAAGTCTCAATTCATTTCACAAGTCATTTTGAAAAGTCTGACGGGGAACAGTATGGCCACTCCAACTGTCCATAACCGCGAACGCGGCTATTCGAATAGTTTGACACTCTGCAGAGATTGTACACTTTCACCACAACATTCGATACATCCGTCAGGAACAAATCCTGAATTCACCATACTCAGTATGCGGATAATCAATCCTAACCTTTCAATTACACACCCTAGTATAAGCACCTCTCCTATGAGTTTGGCCTCCCAACCATGACCAACTGTCATCTTGGGTACTGCACAGGTGGACAATCTTCACAAGGTAGCCTCAGCTCAGACCTTGGCCGTGAGGGAACTAATACTAAGGAATATAAGTTTCCAGTCAAGCCCTACCCAGTATTCGGGTATTGTGGTTGTACGATAAAATTGGAATGGTATCGCATCTAGACAACCATCAGTTTTATAAAGGGCTAAGGCTCATGCCTCGTCATTTTCATCACCAAAATCATCAAGTGTTCGGAAACACATGTCCAAAACATTTTAATAGAATGATCCATCATTCCAAGGTTTTCATAACCATTTTTCCACCAAGTATTTCCATCTAAGGTTGATCAAGTTTTATGCTTAGCACTAGCATCTATAAGTGGGGTAGTACTAAGGAGGGGTGGTAAACTAGTGGAGTTTCAACTAAGTACAACCTTAAGTCTCAGGCTGAGATCAAGGTTTCTAACTTAGGCCAAAATTTTATGCTCTTCATGGAACCTTCAGCATCTTTCCAAAATCTACTAGTCACTTAAGTAAACTCTAAGTAAGCTTTGATAAAGAAATAAAGTAAGAAGCTTGCACACAAAACTAGGATTGGTTTATCAAGTGTGTATGATCACATATGCTTAAGGCATATAGTAGTCATAGCACAAGTATGGGTTTGTGGCATCAATAGGGTATTTTGCAAGGCTTAGCTTGCATAGGTCAACTTGATTAGTAGGGCTTGCACAGGTATAGTATCAGCTTGCATCAATATCAGTATAAGCTTGCTAAAGTGCAAGTGTTAGCTTGCCTTGTGCAGAGCAGTGGTTGAAGTTCTCCTCGGCTTCTTCTTTGTAGTATCCTCCTTCCTCCTCGTATCCTTGGTCGGTACTAGCGTCTACGAATAAATACGAGGTACACAATCACCAAACAATACTTAACTACTTGCAATCATCACACACATAGGTCCTATAGATGATCTAGCATCATCTCTAACATTACAAGGTTAAGGCTTGATTTAATTCCTTTTTATTTTTAGAAAAGTAATTTCTACTCATTGAAAAACTACTTAAGATTTCATATTCTCCAAACTAAACATGGGATCATGTTGACACATGTCATCACCACATATTGTAGTCCATGATAATGTGATTTAAAGTGGTGTCACAATTTAATAAGGTTTTACCCTTTTATTTTAATTAATTAAAGTGGCTAGAAATGCTTATGTAGCATTATTTTATTACTTGGACAATATTTCTACAAGTAAACATATATGTTTTTATATATTCAGAAAGGTATGGTTAAATGTGATTTTTGAGAGTTGGAAACAACTCAAAAGCTATTATAGTTTAAATTTGAAAAATGTTTGAATGCAGAAAAGCTTCTGCATTGTTATTTTTACCATGGGTGATCTATAGATCCAAATGACTTGAATCCAACGGGCTTGGATTCAGCATTCACAGACCTTTCCAACAAAATTGGTTTCATTCAATTTGGTGCAGTGAATCGATCTGGGTTGATTTTTGAAGTTGTGTACAGAAGTGTGTTTGAATTGAAATAGAAAAAGGTTTAATTTGAATAACTGGGCTGCGCGGGAAAAGTTACTGGGCCGGCCTGCTAAGCGCAGTGCTCCCGCGGGCTGCTTAAGTGGGTGTACCCACTCGTCAGTGACACGGGGCTGGGCAAAGCGGTATGGGGCAACGTGGATCGTTCTATCTAGTTCTAATCTAACGGCTGGGAGTCATCATCGACGCGAGACAACTCCAGCGAGAACAAAACCTAGCGCGGCCAGTGAGGGTTGCTAGGGGCTCACCGGGGTGTTGGCGAGGGTCGGCGAGGCGGGCGAACGACGAAGTCGACGACGGCGAACTCAGGGGTGGTCATGGCAGCTCCTGGGGCGGCTCCAATCGCTGGCTCCCTTCTTCTCCAGCAGCGGCAGGCTCCAGTGAAATTCTGGCGAGGTGGTGCTCGCCTTGCTCTGAGAACGGTGTGGCACAATCAGTGAGGAGAGGGGAGTGAGATGGTGTGAAGAAATCGAGCGGGGATGGCCTCTATTTATAGTCGAGCGAGGGGACCGTTGGGGCGCACGGTGAGCTCGTCGGGGGTGATGTCACAGGCGGCTATTGGCATGGGAAAGGATAGGGGACGGTGCGGTGTCTCCTGGCGATGCTCAACGACATGGTCTCGAGGCATGGGGTGGTGTGGTTTGGTCTGGAATGGGCGGTGCTCTGCGCGGCAGAGGCGGCGTCTTCGACGGCGGGCGGTGGCTGTGCGGCACGGGGCGGCAAACGGGGATGTATGGTGGTCTCCTGGGTTGATGGCGATCGTGTGTGCACGCGGTGAGGGCGGCGCGCGGTCTGTGGGCGCTGGTCGAGGGTGGTGCTCTGGCGCACGCTCGGCATGGTTTGGGCGCGGCTTGTGCGCGTGGTCCAGGGCTTGGCAACGCTTGCGGCTGGGACAGTGAGTGGCGGTGGACGGTGGGCTGCCTCCCAGACATGCTGGCTAGGCTTGCTGCTGCTCCTTGCTTGCTGTCGACTATGGGGTGGCAAGGGGGTGCTCGGCTGTTCACCATTGATGGCAATGGCAAGCTCACAGTGGTGCTAGTGCTTGGCTAATCTTCCTAGATGATCTACTGAGTTGTGTGTGAGCTAAATGGGGAACCAGTTAGGCAAGAATCACTGCTCACAATAGTGTTTGATGTTTGTTTGATTTGTGTCTGCAACCTGTTCGATGAAATGGCCGCATGAAATCAAGTTTTGAATTTTGAAATGATTTTTGGTGGGTTTGCTAGATTGGTGCTGGTGAGTCTGCAGATGCTTGGGTTTTGAAAGTTGAGCTTGTTTGAGTGGGTTTTGAAAAAGTGGGATCTTCCCATATGAAGAAGATTCAATTTTGAATTGGCATTTAAACTATGCATTTGAAAGTTTCTGGATGATCACAAAGTGGGCCTTGATACTCTGTTATGAGTACAATCAAGGGGTGCAAAGATCCAGAAAAGTTTCTGTTAGGTTTTGAAAGTTTGAGATAGCCAAAGTAGGCATGGGAGTTAAATTGGTCAAAGTGACCATTCCCTTAATATATTTGTTTTGATTTACTTGTCTTTAGGAAAAGTGTGGGAAATGTTTTAGATGATGTTTATTTCACCTAAGAAACATTTTACAAGCAATGAAATAAACAAACAAACAAACAAGGGGGTTTTAAAGAAATTCAAAATCCATGCATACACATATGCATGCATTCATGATTTTATTTAGAAAAGTTTTTGTTAACCCTAATTTTGATGATTAGAATTTGATGATCCAAGTTTGGTATTTTTGGGATGTTACACTTCTCTCGACAAACATCTCTATAGTGTCCTTTGTTTCCACACTTGAAACATGTGACAAGGCTGAGATCCTTCATAGGCTTTATCTTGTGCTTCATCTTTTATGGGCAATTGCTTGCATAATGTCCTTGGTTACCACAATTGTAACATGTGACAAGATTGAGTTCTTCACGTATCTTCTGTGGACAAGTTGATACATAATGGCCTAACTCTTTGCAGTTGTTGCACCATACTTGGTTAATCTCCTTATATTTTTGTTTCTTCTCAGGACATTCATTAGCATAGTGTCCCATCTCTTTTCAATGGCAACATTGCACTTGGCTTTTGTCTTTCTTCTTGGGTTTCTCCAAAGCTAAGAGTGCTTCTAGTTCATGCTCTTCATATCTTATCTCAAAGGTGGGAAAGTTTCCTGGTCTCCTTGACCTTTTCCTTGGATAATACATATGTCTCCTCTTTGGTCCATCAAATTGAGTCATATTGCATGGAGGTGCAAGCTGAGATTTTCCTTTGTCTTCATCCTTCTTGGTAGAAGTTGTTCCCTCATGGAAGTCTACAATCTGTTGTTGCACTCCACCTTGTTTCCTTTGTTGAACTATGGAATAGATGGGGCATTGGATAGGGACATGATTATTTCCTTCACATAGGAAACAAGTAGCTTGATATGTGGGGCATTGATTAGTTGGATGTTTCTCTTCACAATTGGGCATTGATCTTCATGTTCTTTGGAAATGTGATCCTTGTCTCCACAAATATTGCAAGCTTGGGTTCCTTCTAAAATATCATCCTTGACATCCTTGTTGTCATAAACTCCTTGGGAAGAGTTGTCTCCCATGTTGATCATGTGATTCACCTTATGCAACAATTGGGTTTGGGTTTCCAAAAACCTTTGCATGGTTGGATCTAACTCACTGGTGTTGGCTAAAAACTGAGATGTCACTTGGTTCAACTGGGTTTGGGTTACTATGAGTTCTCTCATGTTGGTCTCTTGGTTGTTGTTGTCACCATCCTTGATGTTGGAGTCTCTTGGAGTAGTCATCTGTTTGGGTTGGATTGGGATTAGAATAGGCAAAAGATTTCTAAGGAAATAATTCTAATCACACACATCACAATTCACACAAGCAATGTGCAAACAAATCACAAACAAACATCCCACTCAAACAACAAGTTTCAAGCACATTTTTAGGCAACAAAATATTTTTGCTACACCACAATAGTTGGTGTGTTTGGTTTGATCTAAATATGGTGGTCCAACTATATGGTTCACTTGAAATTATTCCATTATTCTTTGTTGATTCTTCTTGTATGAGATCATGGTTTCCTTGGGAAAAATTCTTGCATCTTGGTCACAAAACTTCAAAGGTGATGATGGTTCCTTCTAAGTTGTGTTTCCTTAGTCTTCAAGTCTTGAGTAATATTTCTTGTCTCACTTGTAGGCCGTAGTGATATCCAAGTTGAAGTCCTTGGTGAAACTAAAGTTGAAGTCTTTGATGATGTTTGATGTTGAAGTCATTTGAGTTGATGAAGTCCTTTGCACATGGTGAAGTCTTTGGCCATGGGGTAGGCTTTGTCCATCAAGTTTGAAATAGAAGAGATGTAGAATCAAAACCAAAAGGTTGAGGAAAGAGTTTACAAGATTGTTTGTAAATAAGTTTTGGAACAAATACAACTCCTATTTTCTAAGGGGTTTTGTCCAATCCTAGGGTTACAAATCCTACAGGCAACACAGTGCTCTGATACCATCTTTAGAGGTCCCAACCTTTAGTGAGGTAGAGATCCCTGTGTTTACAATGCTAGTCCCTGGATCAATAGCTAGCATCCATAGTTAAGATGTAATATCAAGAAACAAAGGTCATAATACAACTTTATAACCAGGAATAAAATAATTTATTACATCTTACATAGCTCATATGGCTATCTCATTACAATGCAGCAGAAATAACTATAGCATGGGTCCTTCATCTTCAAAGTGCAACAGGCAATCATGTTGCTTGTAGACTTGTAATCCTAATCAACACATCTCACTAACATCAAACAAACATGCAACATAATAAGTTATAGCCACAAGGGTCAATACATTTGAATTGTATTGGCAAGTGATACTATGGTAGTATAGTGGAGTCTATCACCTATATGCAATTGGCTAAGTGGAGCTTAGGCTTGCTTTGCTCAAAATAGATTTTCCTTATCATTTGAAAAACACTAAGTTTTTGCTTGACAAAATCACCCAAGGCATCTCCCAATAGAAATTGGTGATCCTTCAACCCTTGTTCAACCACAAGTTTTTAACTTAGAAATTTGGATGAGGAGATTCTTGATAGCTTCCATGTCTTCATGCTCAAATTGTTCTTTACCAGGGACATGGCTAAGTACTTAGATTTTACACTCTGCAGAGGTGGTGCACTTTCCCCACAGGACTTGGTTTCACCAAGACAAGATCTTCCAGAAGCCTTCCCTTAGACCAGAATGGACGCGTTCAACCTATCATCCCCTACCACCAATTTTCCATTTGGCTAAGTTATTGCAACCTATATGATCCAGGCAGAGCCCATAATGCCAAGTGGCTGCACTTGAAGCTTCTCAACATTTGACATCTCAAATCTCTTTGTTCCTGGGTGGCATTCCACAAGTGAGATACCAAGTTTTCCCCAGTATACTGGACTTGGTGATGCCCAAGTTTTCCCCAGTATACTGGACTTGTGTAACCACTCAACACAAACCTTTCTTTCCATTCCACCCAGGTGATTCATTCACTTAGTTGTTTTATTAAACAAAACACAAGTCTTTGACTTAGAAATATTCCATAGCATGAATATAGTCCACCCTTGTTTTCTACTAGCTAAGATAAGCATGATAGTAGTAGGAACCTTAACTTAGGAAAATTCTACTAAGGTTTCATCTACTAGGATTTCCCATGGCATAGTTTATACTTAGCAAAAATTCCATGCAAGTCCTACTTAGAAATATCACTAATGCATAGTGAAAATAATTGGGCAAAAGTATGAAGCATCACTTGCATTTTTGGTAGAGAATATAAGTTCACTCCTTGATCTTGCAATTATCACACTCTTCAAATTTCACTACAAATCAATCAAGCAAGCAAAGATTCAATCTACCATTCAAGCAAACAACACATAAAATAATAGAAACAAAGCAATGCATGCAAGCATGCAAAAGATTGTTTTATTTTGAAAAGTGGTTTCTAATAGGTTATAGACATTCTAAAACACCTATTGGTCATTTTATAAAAGTGGCAAAACCATTTGCAAAAGATTTTACCTATAAACCATTTTTAAATCAAATCAATATTTTATGTGGTTGAAAATGCTTTTAGCAAAGCAATAATCTTTATAGGGTTCACCAAATACATTTTCAAATCATAAAACTTGGTGTTTAGGGTCAGAGAGTTTAAATAAAAACATTTCCCAAAGGTTCTTCTCTGAAAAGTATTTTCCACATATGAACAACATTTTTATTTGACTAGAAATGGTTTAAATCAAAGTTTTATTCTTTTGCTTCACCAAATATGTTTTTAAAACCACAAATTGATTTCTATGGTCAGTACGTTCAAAACAAACCATTTGCCAAAGATTTTATCACCAAAATAATTTTAGAAAGAATTTTATATTCAAAATATGCTTACACAAGTTTCTGCAAAAACAAATATTTTACCAGAAGCAATTCATTAAACAAAGTGCATGGTTGGAAATTACTTGTCTTGCTGATTCCATTGATATAAATTTTGCAAAATTTGGACGTGTGGTTTGAAAGTTATGCAATTTACAAAATTGAACATCTAATAGATCAATTCTGTTTTTTATAACAAACTTTGGGCCACGTGTCTTGATTTTACTGGTCCATACCATTTCGGTTGGATCGGCCTCTCTGGTGCGTTAGATTAAATTGAAATCGTGCGGCTCTGGTTCAACCTTACCCCTTAGATAAGTGGATCAATCGCAACCAATGGATCAAGATCCAGCGGCTCAGGGCACTGTGACCAAATACCAATGGCGCTCGACGGTGGCTGGCGGCGGCGACGCTCGGCTAACGGCGGTCTCAGCGAATCAGGAAGCAAGGGAACAAGAGAGATGGCTCACCAGGTTCGCGTGGTGTCACTGATGCTCGACGTGCTCGTGGGAATATAGGGGGCGCACGAGGATAATGACAATTGCTCGCTGGAGAAGAGACAGACGGCGGCTGCTTACTGTCGAAGACGGATGCGACGCTATGGTGCGAGCTAGGACACAAAAACGGTGGCGTTAGATGCGGACGAGGTCACTGGTCACAGGCGTATCATCGAAAGGACGAGGGGCAGTAAAAGGTTACCAGGGAAGTCGCCAGAGTAAATGGCAGACGGTGGCACACTCAGTGGTCGTCGTTGTCGAGGTTGTGGGTCAAGCGCGAGCAAGCCGAGGTTACTGGAAGATGCAGTGGTTGATAGGGAACATGCCAGCATGGTCGAGGGGGCAAGGCACGGCGAGGAGCTGCCGGAATTTGCTCAGAGGTTCGCCAGAACAGAGCGTGGTCTCTGGCAAAATTAGCGCAGCCCGGTGGCGAGCTGGTGCGAGCATGGTCACGGGGAGAATTACAGAGCCATTAATCGTGAATTCAACCCGCGAAATCAACGCAGAAACGCTCGGGATGAACAGGTCATGGGGATGACGATGATTGTGTGGCAGTGGGGTCGCTTCGTCAGCGAAGGAGAGAGAGGGGAGGTGGGGTCCATCTGTCGGCAACTGCGCGGGTTAAGTTTCTGGTTCGAATCGTTTTCCTACGGAAGAGAGGGAGTGGGCTGATGTTGGGCTTAGTGGGCCAGGTCTGGTTGGGATGCTCTGTTTTTTTTCTTCTCCTGTTTTTTTTTCAATTCTTTTATTCTGTTTTGATTTTGTTTAAACTTTTCAAACAAACATTTGATTTCAAACTTCAACCAAACTTTGTGTGTATTCAAATACTGATTAATAATACATTCTGAAGTCAATTTTGGAATAAATCTTTTAATCTTTTTAGGGTCTTTTAATTATTTAAAACAAAGCCCTTGCTTTAAATTCAATTAATATCAATTATATTTTTAACCCTTATTTAATTAAATTTTTACAAGACCTTTTCAGTAGGTTTTATTCATTTATTAGGGTGTCAAATAATTCACTTTGATTTATTTGGAATATTTTTAATATGATTTATTAATCATTTCTAATAGCGATTTTATCTTTATTCAAATAGAATAGGATTTGGTTAATGCCCTTTTATTTAATTTGAAAACTCTTTATCCATTATTTTATTTGGATTTGGATTATAACTTATTCCATTTGCTTATGGATAAGGCCAAGATTTAATTTGGTCTTTAAATATTTCTTTCTTTATCTTATAAAATCCATATCTTTTTATTTATAGATCCAAACTTGGTGATTCCAATTTGTATAATCTTATTTAATATTTGTTTATCCTTTTAAATCCATTTAGGACTATTTTCTCACCATTTGGTATGGATTTCTAGATAGGTGCTTCATTAGCTTTGGAAATTCAATTTCCTTATCTTATTAATTTCATAAGATTTTATTTATGGCTCCAAATTAAGTGAAACCAATTTCTATGGTTTTATAATATTTCCATTTGTCATTCTTGATCATTTGTAAATGTTTGTTGACAATTTTTTTATATGGGTCAAAACCATAGGCTTAGAGATATCTTTTGAAATGATTTCCTTCCAATAGGGTTTTAGGATTTTGGTTTATTTTCCAAGTGTTTAAATTTCTAGATGCATTTATGAAGAATGCATTCCTCTTGATTTGAATTTAGTTGGATTCAAATATTAACCAAAGTTTGTTCAAGATGGGATTTTAAGTTTCCATTTAGAAACAAAAGTTTCTTTTCACCCTAAATTTCAACAATTATTTATTTTGTTTATTATTTTTCACATTACAAGATTTGGAAAATCTTGGGATGTGACAAAAGTAAACGGTAATAGTAGATGATGTATCAATGATAAAGGAATGGACAGCGGTCCACAGTTCACTAGAGGTGTTCTCCTTAAGATAGATAACATGCTGGGTGAATAAATTATAGCGGGGCAATTGACATATTGAGCAAGTGATACGTCGGAAACGTATCTATAATTTTTTATGCTCCATGCTTGTTTAGTATCTACTTTGCTTTGCTTTGTATGCACTTTGAGGTGTTTTTATATCTTTTCTGGAACTAACCTATTAACAAGTTGCCACAGTGCCAGTTGCTTGTTTTCTTCTGTTTTTTGGTACCAGAAAGGCAGAAAATCAATATTCTCGGAATTGGACAAGACAAAAGCCAAAGTCAATAACTTTCCGCGGGGGACAAGAATCCAGAAGACGAGACGGAGACGCAAGCTAGGGCGGCCAGACCCCCTAGGCACGGGTGGGACCTGCCCGCGCCTAGGTAGGGTGTGGGGCCCCTGTCCGCCTCCCAGCCTCACCTCTTCGCCTATAAGAAGCCCCTGATGCAGAAACCCTAAGTACCCGATCAATATTCCACGAAACCTTCTGTAGCCGTCGCCATCGTCGTCCCTAGATCAGGGGGATCTGAAGTTCTTCCTGGCACCCTGTCGGAGGGGAGATCATCCCGGAGGCCTTCTCTCTGGTATGATGCGTGAGTAGTTCCACCTTGGACTATGGGTCCATGTAGTAGCTAGATGGTTGTATCTCCTCTTTGTGCCTTCATGTATAGATCTTGTGAGCTCCGTTCATGATCAAGATCTAATCTATTTGTAATCATGCATGTTGTGTTTGCGGGGATCCGATGGATATTGAGATTATTTTGTTGGTTTGATTAATGGTTTTGTATTTATGACTCTATCATGTCTGTGTTGTTTGTGATCTTGCATGCTCTCCGTTGTTAGTAGCTATCTTGGCCAAGTAGTTGCTAGTGACTCCGAGAGAGAGTATTTATGCTCGATAGTGGGTTCATGCCTCTAGTTTCTAAGGGAAGTGATAGAAATCTCTTCGGTTGTAGATGTGTTGTTGCCACTAGGGAGAAAACAACGGTCTCTTGTTCATGGAAGATGTGGACTGTTTACCTTACACACTTTGCTTAAAGAAGTTGTCTGTTGCTTACAACGTAATATTGGAGGGGGTTCAGATGATAACCTGAAGGTGGATTTCTAGTCATAGATGAAGTTGGATGGCGGTCTATGTATCTTGTTGTATTGCCCAATCGAATCTCATAGGGTCTTTCTGACTAGTATTGCATTGTTATGCCTTGCTCAATTCCCGTCAATTGCTCTGCTGTAATTTGTTTACCCTTAATGCCATGTTGTTTATCTAAGGAGAGCACCTGTAGTGAACTATGGACCCCGGTCCAATCTTTACCATTGATACATCTTCAAATGTTACTTGTTTACTTGCTGCAAACCACCATTACCTTTCACACCATATGTTTAATCCTTTGTTACAGCAAACCGGTGAGCTTGACAACCTCACTATCTAGTTGGGGCAAAGTCTTGAGTTTGTGTTGTGCAGGTCTCCGCGTTGCTTGCAACACCTATGTGACGTTTTATTCCTCCTACTGGTTCGATAACCTTGGTTTCTTATTGAGGGAAAACTGCCACTGTGCTGCTTCACACCTTCCTCTTGGGGTTCCCAACGAAGTGCTAACCAGCACCATCTAGCTATTTTCTAGCGCCGTTGCCGGGGAGGCTAAGTACGTCTTCATTAGGAGAGTCCTTCACTTCCTTTCTCTTTACTTTGTTTTTAGTTTGATTTGTTTCTTTTGCTTGGTTTTGTTTGCCTCTTTTAAAAGAAACCCAAAAAAATAGTTCCTGCTTGTAACATCCCAGCATTAGAGCTTAGAAATAAGCTGAGCCCAGATGTGTGCATTGCATTCATGCATAGAAAATCAGAATAATTTTCGCGCTTTTGAACAAAACTTGTCAAAGTGATTGAAGCTTCTCTCAACTTGATGGAATTGAAGTAGATCATCAAGTTGACTGCGATAAGTTTCAATATGACCTTTGCTAAAAACCTTATTTTGGGTAATGATGATTTGATCTAAGGGTAGATCAAATGTAATAGAAATTAAACTCTAATACATTGCTTAATGATTAATATCTGATCCTTAAGTGATCATTCCATAGTGTTCATCACAACAACCCATGAATACTAAGCTATGATATAATTCAAGTGATAAGAATGTAATAACTAACCCTTGAATTATTATATCCTTATTTACTTCTACCATGTGGATCATGGTAATACTTAATCCTAGCTCTTTAGTTATATGGAGTAGGAAGGGAAGAAATTCAAGACCCTTCACCACATATCTTTCTACCCATACCAATCCTTATCATCTCTATTGAATATTATTCTAATATCCGTTGTTAATCAATGTTGAGTAATCAACTATTGATTCACGAATTCTTAACCTATCAATTATTGATCTATCAACTCTTGTCCTTATCATAGCATTCACTTTAAAGCCTTAGAGAAAGAAGTAAGAAGAGGTAGGTGGTAATTCTAGATTTAGATATCATCTATAGGATGGGAGTGTTGAAAGAGATTTAGACCAAATGTGATAATTTATGGAGTTAACTCACTCCTGAAATGATAGAAGAGTTATTGGAATATATAAGTATATGGTGATAAAGAAGATTACAAGGATGAATTCTGAAGAAAGTTACCAGGAGTAATCCTATTGGATCAAGTAGGTATAGTCAATGAATAATATCTCTTAGTCCAATAGAGATAAACAGAAGATAATTATAATAGAACTATAATGTTGTATGGATGAAAGCCTTGATTAGCCAATTGGAAACCTAAACCATAAAGGATCAAAGGATTATAATGATCATGCTTTAGTCACCAAGATTGAATGCTTATATCATGTATAAGTGACATTGGTGGATAGAACATGATTGAACCCTAGTATAGATATGTTATTCTAGGTTAGCCATGACAAGTCACCATGATATAATGTGAAGCTGGAATGTAAGATACTGGAGTAAAGTAGATATAAGATAGTATGATTAAGATGATTCTAGAGCAACATTGGATTATAGAAATTGTATTTTCCTCTTGGGAAATACTAAATACTTGAGGTGAAGTAGGATTTGATATATACATATATATACATCTATTGGAGTAGTGTTGGATGATTAAGGCATAATATGAATGGAGTTAACTGTAACCATCTGTTGAATTAGAGATTATTAGTAGTAGAATAGTTTGATAACTAAGTATAAATTTCAGAAGATTATGAAAAGATTTAGTGCCAAGATCATTGGATTTATAAATGGATTTAGAAGAATAAAAGATGGATAAGAATATTCTTGTGAAGTAAAGCTCATCATGTTAACACATAATGATGGATATGAAGAAGTAGTATATCTAGGAAAGGAATTCCTTAATTAGAAGTCCAAGATTGTGAATTATGGAAGATAGAAATTCTTGGTAAATACTAAACCCTAAATCTTTAACCAAACATAGTATCCATTTCATCTGATTGATCTATCATATTATTTCCACAAAGCTTATTAGGAACATTTTCCTATAGCAAATCACTTAAGCATATCTTTGACACTTTCAAACCTCTAAATCATGTGTACCACATAAATGGAAATTAATATAAACCATTATGCCAAATATTATATCCATATATTAATCACGCTTAAGTAAGTAATGAATAGCTAGTTCCAAAAAACAATTATGCATATTTTAAATAAGAAGGGTGGTTAGGATTCACCTGTTAGTAGATTTTGAATAATAGAATTCACCATTCTGAGAACCCTAATAATTAAATTCTCTTATATAATGATTGTTATATAATAATAAAGATGGATACATGCTTTGCATATATTTAGCTATCTTAAACCATTATCATTACATTCATTAAGAGGAAATAAAAATCATTCTATAAGGGTATAGTATGATTAACAAATCCCTAAAACCCTAACTCATGTATTAATGATAATAAAATATATACATTGCTATTTCCTAAATTCATGAGAATAATATTAATCATATTATTTCCCTAGAACTTTATGTATCATATAATAATAAAAGGATCACCATATATATATTTCCCTCCAAACTATAAATTAAATAAAACTAATTTTTATAAATAAATAAGGAAAGATCATTTAATAATCCATGGTTTAATATGGAAAGAAAATGAATAACAAAGTCCCTTACCAAATATTAGAAGGATCTATAAAAACAAAATAAAGAAATGTAACATTATATAATAAAAGTTCACAAAATTGAATCTATTTATGATTACTGCAAGTATTTAGCAACGAAATTCCATTAAGAAAAGTCAAAACAATTGCTTAAATAAAAAGCTAGAAAAGAAAACAGAATATAGTAAATATAAAAGAAAAAGAATAAAAGAAACAGATCAGCCTAGTTCTAGCCCGAAGCCCATTTTCTCCTCTCCTATCTACCGCCCAGCAGCAACACCTTTCCTTTTCCACTCACTTCGCCATGGCCCAACAGAAGCCCAGCCCAGGTACCATTTTGTTAACTCAATCCTCATCGTCTACCTCTTGATCGTCCTGAAGCAGCTCGCTGTCGATTGTGTCGCCGTCGCTCGTGCCAAGATCCTCGCCGTCGGCACCCATGGACATATAATACGGCCATGGAGGCAACCCTCGCTCATCCTCATCAACTTCCTCTTGCTCTGAAGCTTCCTCCCTCGGTTTCCTCTTCCAAACTGAAAACCTAGCTTCAACTGTCAATGCACGCCTCCGTCTGGAGACCACCCCGGAGCCGTCCAAGGATGCTAGGAGCTCCGTGTCATTGCCCTCGTCATCCTGGAGGAAGGAATCGATCCGGGATGCACAGAGTCGACCGAATTGAGACCATCTTCTCCGACTCCGACGGAGATCATCATCGACGATTAGACCACTCCCGACCACCTCCGGCCTCGCCGAGCCCTTCATCGTGTTCCTGGTAAACTCACGAACCTCTAGCGCTCTCTAGATCGTTTCCTTGTGGTCTCTGAGCATGTCCACGTTGTTGGACTTAGTACGCCGCCGTCAGCCGTCGCCGTACTCACTGTTTTGATGACCATCAGAGAGTGGCGCTACCCCATATGAGTTCTGCATACTCCCTTGCATCGAAAACCTCAAGCCGCACTTCCCAGAATCCCCTCTGTCGCCGCCCCGAGTGCCATTCCGGTGAAGCTCCGGTGAGCCCGCGTGGCAGTCAACGTGGCCACGGGCCCATCTGTCTGTCTCTCCGGCTAGGTTAGTTAGAGGTGAAAAAAGATTGTTGATCTATGCTGATGTCATCATGATGACACGCCTGCGTCATCTTTTGACTGAGTCCACTGTTGACTAGTCCACTGCCCATGTGTTATCCAACGTGGTCACTGGCCCACTAGTCAGTGACTTAGGGTAGGTTCTGATTAGGTGTAAAACATATTTTTGTACTTAGAAAATGAATAAACCTTATTAATTCCATGTCTTATGTTTTATAATTCAGAAAAATATGTGTAATATATGAAAATGTTTAGAAAAATAAAATCTACAACTTAAAACTATTATCAAACATTATTATGTTAACAATTTAAATAATTATTATTTAACAAAGATTTTATAATTATTAAAACTTAGATAATTCATATTTTAATACTGGTAAATGTTAAAACTATAATCATGCATTATTATTTCACCTAATTAAATATTTGTTATTTATTAAGTATTTATAAAATAATAAATCTTATAAAAATCATATCTTATTATTCATAAATCACAAAAATAAATGTAATATACCAACATGATCTCAAAAATAATACCTACCTATTAAAAATATAATATTCCACTTTTGAGGTAAATAAACAAATTTAAACATTTTTATAACTTGAGTTTAAATCTATTTCCTTAATCAATAATTCATATAAGGGTAAATAAAATTTGCTAATATTTCCAAAAATTATCCAATTGAGTCTAATAAATAGTATTAGTCTTAAATATTGATAATATGAAATCAAAATAGTTCCACACATTTTTAAGACCATCTTACTAAATTATCATCCAACCATAAGTGTAGATCATTTTCTAAAAAGATCTATGTAAAGTATAAAATCTTCAAGAATAATTTGGGATTAAATAAAACCTTTTTACTTACCTCAACCACAAGTTTATAAACAAATCAAAACCCTATAGTGAAACCATAAGTAGTTAAGTAATGTTATTACCCTGATTACAAATTATAACCATTCATTCACAAAATGATAAATGATTCTATTCCATTATAAAACCAAGAAACCACTATACCAAATAAAAGTAATATCATTCCTAGTTAACTTTAAAGGAACCTTATGAAGTGAACAAAGTACAATTATCATAAGCAATATACCTTAAATCCATCTATGTATTTAAAGTTAACTTTAGTCTATAAGACTTTAAATATTATGCTAAAATATATTGTTATGTGTTTTATAGTTAACTTTGGTCTGTTATAATTAAGTTATAAAGCATCTCAAATCCAAATTATTCAACCAAGCATAAACAACGTCGAACACCTCTGATTAACTACAAGGATTGTTTAAACCTTAATAAAGAAATCTTTTCTTCAAAAGTTATTCGTTTTGTCACTTCAGTCAATATATGACAATTAATCGTAATCACATTACTTTATACTTTACTTGTATACTTAGGATTAATAACACTTAAGTTCTTTATAAGTGACATTACTTGTAAAGTAAAAATTTGAAGATAAACAATTATAGTAAAGGCAATCTTGAGTAGCATTTCACATTTGTGTGTATCTCATTGTTTTATGATATTGTAATTACATATTGTTTCACACACACTCACAAGCCTTAATAAGAAGCACAAGTGTGAAACTTAATCTAAAAAGGGCAACACGTTCCAAAGAAACCATTTCCAGTATCCAAATCCTAGATCAACGTTATCCCCAGGATTCGAGTTTATCAACTTGCATTACATTACTTATGCATAAAAGCATTTTGCTTCTTTAAACATTAGTCCTTACCGGACCAATGATGCTAATTTCAGATATTGGATCTTATATTGTCTCGAAGACCATGAGTGCATAATCTTGCAATCACAAAAGGCAAGTTCACACTTGCTCATGTCTTTTGATTATTTTTTGTAAAGTATTTTACAAATCCAGTGTTGTTATCACCTGCATTTGAAAAAGGTCAGGAAACACTATTTTCATAATAATATGATTATAGGTTATTTACCATGAGGTAATAACCTACTATGAAAGTTCTGATGGTAAAGGAACATATTATCTAGGACTTAACAACCAATGTCGCCAGTGATTCTTGCGTCGTATATCACGCGTTAACCATGAGATTTAATGGGACGGAGAAGTCAGTTGTATCCTTTTCCTCTCGTATGGAGGCAAGATGACCTTAACGTGACGTTGTGATTCCTTGTGCGGATCCAACATATGGGTGGGCACCCTTATGCCCCACACTTTTGGTGTCTAGATTATATATGAATGGTGTTTAGGGGTATAGTCCATTTAATATGGTGCTTGCTCGGGCATCACCAGGCCATAGAGTCTTCGGGAACTCATCAGGGTTTTAGCCTGGCCGAAAGGGGGCTTAACGGAGGTGAGCCGGCCCCAAAGGATCGTGCAGACATATGAGGTCACGGAGAGGGCAGTGATTGGCTTGTATCTGGGCCTCACACCAAGGAAGTGTGAACAAACCTGCAATTCGGATGTGCAACAAAGCTAAGATATCTCATGGGAAAAGTAACGCACCTCTGTAGAGTGTAAGAACTACAACTTGTTACTCCCTGTTTCGGGAAGGAGCTGCGAATGTTGCGGGAAAGGAACTCCATGAAAGTTCTGGTAAACCCGTGAAGGCTGGCGGACATAGTTTTTTAGAATAAAAGCAACCTTTGAAGAAATGTTTTCGAAAACTTGCATTGCCTACGACCTATGGTCCGTGGTTGTAGATATAGTGCATCAAACACTCCTTTTCTAGTGAACTTGCTGAGTACGCTCGTACTCAACATATATTCTTAACCCTTGCTAGATTCTGAAGCCATTAAGACGATGCCTACATCAAGTTATACTCTAGGAATCATCATCAAAAGCCAAAGCTCTTCAATGAAGTCAAGGAAGTCAACATATACATCAACTAAAGTGAATACGAAGTTGCTAATTAGATAGGAATAAAATCTCAAGCCATAGAACCTATTTCTGTAGAGTATTGCGATAGCAGCAATGCAAGCCCAATAGTCCAAATACTAGTCTTATTAGTATGGTAGATTTGAAGTTGTTATTCTTTGATTATTCTTTGTAAGAAGTTTCTTTATCTCTCTTTAACCTAGAGAGTTCTCTAGATCTTGTGTAAAGAGTTGAGTTGTAACCTATAGTCATGGGACCTGCTGTGTTTCTGTTGTACCACTCTGAGGGATGTAATACTAGTGAACGGTGTTTCATTGGTGTTATGTCAATGACTATAGTGTACTACATCATGCAGTGGTATGCTGGGTCACCGCACTGCTCTAGCTGCTGCTGCTGTTTTTGGCTTGCCCACATTTGCCAAAATGAACTCTGTTGAGAACACCAAGTTGTGTGACTTCACTAGCACCAACAACAATGATTTCCAAAGCACTCCTATTGTTCCACCTGCTCCTGATGCTACCTTTTATGAAATTAAGCCTTCCTTGTTGAATCTTGTGAAGAGAGAGCAATTTCCTGGTGCTAGTTCTGATGATCCTGCTGCCCATCTCAATAGCTTTGTTGAACTTTGTGAGATGCAAAAGTATAAGGATGTAGATGGAGATATTATTAAGCTCAACGTTTTCCTTTCTCCTTGAGAGGAAAAGCTAAATAATGGTTTCTATCTTTGCCTAAAACTAGTATTGATTCTTAGACTAAGTGCAAAGATGCTTTTATTGGAAAGTACTATCCTCCTACTAAGATTATATATATGAGAAGTGACATTATGAAATTTAAACAACTTGATAATGAACATGTTGCTCAAGCTTGGGAAAGAATGAAATCTTTGGTTAAGAATTGTCCCACTCATGGACTCACTGCTTGGATGATTATCAAGACTTTTTATGCAGGTTTGAACTTCTCCTCAAGAAACCTGTTGGATTCAACTGCTAGAGGTACCTTTATGAGCATCACTTTGGGTGCTGCAACTAGACTCCTTGATAATATGATGGTTAACTACTCTGAATGGCACACTGAGAGAGCTCCACATGGTAAGAAGGTAAATTCTATTAAGGAAACTTCCTCTTTGAGTGATAAGATTTATGTTATTATGGCTATGCTTGTTAATGGGAAAGCTCCTCTAGATCCTAATAGTGCTCCCTTAGCCTCTTTGTTTGCTCAAGAAGAGCAAGTTGATGTGAACTTCATTAGAAACAAAAATTTCAACAACAATGCCTATAGGAATGATTTTGGTGGTAACAACAATTATAGGCCTTATCCTCCTAATAATGGCAATTCCTATGGAAGCTCTTACAACAATGCTAGAAGTGCCCCCTCTGAACTTGAAGTCATGCTCAAAGACTTTATTAGTAAACAAACCACTTTCAATAAGGCTATAGAGGAAAAGCTTTTAAATGTTGAGAAAAATATATCCTCTTTGTCTGAAGCTTAGTCTTCCTTGATTAATAAAATGGCTGCTAAACCTGAAACCATGGAAAGTACTTTTGCTTCTACTCATGCCATACAAGTTACTATTGATGAAAATGTTAGGCTGTTAGCTCAACTTCATGCTAGGTGGGAAAGGGAAGCTGAAATTTATAGAAACAATAGTTTGTGCACCATCACCACTAAACCACAAGTAGTCCCTGTTCCTCCTACTATGCCTAAGCCTATTGATCCTACTACTAGTGATGTTAAGTTTGATTTTGATATTGATGGTTGCAATATTTTTGAAGTGATTATGTTCCTACAAAAGCTTGCTAGAAGTCCTGACGCTAGTGATATGCATGTTGCTTTCACAAAACATATTACAGATGCTCTTGCGAAAATTAAGGAAGAGAAGCTAAAACACAAAACTTCTATTCCTAGGAAAGTAGAAGATAGTTGGGAACCCATTATTAATATACAAGTGAATGACTTTGATCTCAAAGCTTCATGTGATATTGGTTACAGTGTCTCTATTATGCCTAGGAAGATTTATGAAATGCTTGATTTGCCACCATTGGAAGATTGTTATTTGGATGTCCCACTTAATGATAATGCTAAGAAGAAACTCATGGGGAGTATTAATGATGTTCTCATTATGGTTAACAATGCTTATGTTCCTATGGATTTCTATGTTTTGGATGTTGAATACAATGCTTCTTGTCCTATTACGTTGGGAAAACCTTTTCTTAAAATAGTTGGTGCCATCATTGATATGAAAGAAGGCACCATTAAATATCATTTTCCATTCAAGAAAGGTATTGAAAACTTACCTATGAGGAGAGAGAATTTGCTTCTTGCTCCTCCTTTTAAAGCAAGGTTTGATGTTAATGCTTCTTCATTTGAAAATACTTGATTCTTCTTGCTTCTTGTGCCTAACTTAAAGGCGTTAAAGAAAAGTACTTGTTGGAAGATAACCCAAGAGTTTCCTTGAGTCTTGGAAGTTATTACTCCAGTAATGACCTCTCTTTATCCTTTTTGTTTGCTTTTTGTGCCAAGAATTACCTCTAATGAGAGGGAAGTAAGATTTGGGGAGTTGCTGTCCTGAAACAGATTTCTGTCCTCCACCAGAAAAATTCGTGAGGAGTCTCTGTAACTCGGATTAAGCTAAAACTTTACTAATAAATCCCCCAGTATGTTAGCTAACTTTCATTAGTTCGAAACTTTTTGATTTGAGCAACAGAAGATGTTCGAACAAATCGGTTTCTACCTGCTGGTCTGTTTTGACAGATTTCTGCCATTATTTGCATTTGCTTCTTATTGATTCCTTTTTGAGTTCTCTTTAGGTGAATTGAGATTTTTGAAGGAGTTGCTACAGTAGCTTTTGTTTTTAGTGAAAATTCTTGTTGTTCCAAAGCTTTTCCAGAGGTCTAATATCTTTTGAATAAACTAATGTTACTAATGAAGATTGTGTGAAGTTTTGTATGAAGGAAAAATTTCAGGTGTAGAGAAAGAATGATGTAATGTAATGAAGAATGGACAAAAGCTCAAGCTTGGGGATTCCACACCCGTGTCACCCCAAGAAATATCCAAGAGATACAAGCGTCAAAGCACGGGGTTGCCCAAAGCATCCCCTTCATCAATAAAAAGCTTAGGTCTGTCTAGACACTTTGTTTTTATTGTTTCATGCACAGTTGTGTTGTTCTTGGAGCGTCTTAGTTTTCGTTTGCTTTGGTAGGTTGTTTAGTTTGCTTGAATAAAGTAGTTTGGACCCCCGTTCTCGCTGTGTTGTTTTGCAAATAAGTTGCTTGGTGTTGGAAAGGAGTAGTAAGTTCTTGCTTGAAAGTGCAAGAGGAGCTTGCATTGACTGTGACTTAGACTTTAGCATGATATGCTAGGTGTTGTTTTGACTTTATGCTTAGTTATTATTGTTGTATCATGTCTTGTTCAAAACAATTGGGATTGCTTAGTGTGCGTTGAAGAAATTATGTGTTGTTTTAGCATGCAAAAATGTAACATCCCTAAAATCATGTTTCAAACTCATGCATATCATCCATGCATCCATGATCATATGAATTTCATTTCAAACAAATCATTTCAAAACAGGAGCATATATGCTTATTATTTCATGTAAGTTTGCTCTAGCCTTAGTGCTATCTTCCAATGAGAAGAGTACTTGTTTTGGTTCAGTAAGGTTTGAAATTCAAACTTAGGCACCATCAAAAGTTTGAACAAAGTTTCAAAACAAAATGAATAAATAAAACCAATATTATGCCCATTGTATATATATCATAAAGGCTTGGTTTTATTTTTTATTTTCTTTTGATCAAAGTGTTTTGAATAAACAGTAGTGCTTGACACACCTTTGTGTGCAAGGTTTGCAGTATAAAAACCTAGAGAAATTTTGAATTCAAACTCATTTGGTTTGAAGTTGAAAATCATTTCAGAAAATCAAAACAAAAAAAGAAAAGGAGAAAAGAAATGGAAAAGGGCCGGCGCCACCTATCTAGCCCAACTGCGAATCCAGCCCAGTAAGCCCACCCGGGTTCCCCCTCTCTCTTTCTCACTCACCGACGAACCCACTGAGTGACTGACGCCAGGACCCCACCCCCTCTCTGTTTTATTCGCTGACAAGTGGACCCAGTGACCACGTTGTCGTCTTCGTCAATCACGCGCGCCTGCGACGCTCGCTCCGCCGTTACTCGCCGCAGTCACTGCGGGCTTAATTGCCCTTGATTCCGCGCTTAATCGCCGCTCCCCTCCTGCCTACATAACCCCCTATGCACCGCGGCCATTTCCCCTCTCCTAGAGCCACCTCTCCGCCACCAGGCTGCCCGCAATTGCTCTCGCACCGCCGCAGACAGACACACTCCAGCGACGAATCTCGGTGAGTATAGACCGCCCCTCTGCCTCTAGTTCAAACCACCGTGACCAGCATGATCTTGCGCATTCGCTAATGCCCTCCGTTTGCTTTCTCATGACCCAGAGCGACGTCTTCGTTCTCACCCACGAGCACCTGAGCCGCCGCTCGACCCCGACGTGCGATTCAGGTAAAATGAGACCGCCCCTTGCCTCCTCTTTGATACAGACTTGTTCGCCAGACCCTTGCGCGTCTCCTAAACCATCTGGCTCTTGCTGGGACGACGTGGAACCTCGGCAACGTCTTCGACAGCAAGCAACTGACGCCACCCGCAACTCCGACGAGCTCCAGCGACCATCTCTGTGCGCCCCTTGCCAAACCACCGCCACCTTGAGCATCAGCAGCACACGGCGAGTCTGGTAAGCCCCTTCCCCCTCTCCCGCGCGACCTAGAATGTCGGTAGCATCTCTGACAGAGGCGCCGCCGCCTGTCGCTGCCGCCTGTCGCCGCCGCCAGCATCGCCACTGGATGGTCAAAGTGCTGAGCGCCGTTAGATCTAGATCCTGCGGATACGATAGAACATGGGCGAAGCGGTAAGATTAGATCTGAGCCGCGCGATTAAGTTAGATCTAGCGGCTCAGAAGCGTGATCCAACGCGAAGCGGTACGGGCCAATCAAATTAAGACGCGTGGCAGCAGTTAGGTTTAAAAAACAGAATTTGAATCTATTAGTTGTTTGAATTTGTTTTAGCTATCACTTTTGATTCCCACGTTAGAATTTGACAAATTTTATATCAATGGAATCAGGAGAACAAGCCCTTTCTAATTGTGCAATGTGTTTAATGTTTTGCTTCTGTTAAAATGGTTTTATTTACAGAAACTTTTGTAGGACTAATTTGAGTATATGAATGGTTTGAGAAATGTTTTAAGGTTTAAATAAATGTTGTATGGCAAGTTTTTAACTTGTTTATGAACCAGTACTGTACACTTGCTTGGTTGAGTTTTAAAAAAAAACATCACATATCATATTGCATGCATTCATATATTTTTGTTTGTATATGTTTTGTATGTGATTTGTGGCTATGATTCTTTGTGTAGATTTTGGTGCCAATAGTGATTGTGATTGTGAGGAGTGTAGCTACTCTCCAAACTACCAAGGCAAGTGGTGATTCATGATATTTTTATCCCTATGTTTTCTACTAAGCATTAGAAATGTTTTGTTAGACTTGCATGTTATATTTTTGCTTATATGCCATGTTGGGAAATCCTAGTAGTTGTAGAAATGCTAGGAAATCTCTAAGTTAAGTTGCTTATCTATGCCATGCTTAGCCTAGCTAGTAGAAACCAAGGGTGGTGAAATATACATGCTATGATAAAATACTTCTAAGTCTTTGGCCTTGTGTTTTGCCTAATAAAACAACTAAGTAAATGAAACACCTGGGTGGAATGGAAGGAATGGTTTATGTTGAGTGGTTACACAAGGCCCATTTCTATGGTTTACCTTGTGTATCTCACTTGTGGAAAGCCACCTAGAAACAAAGAGATTTTAGAGGCCAAATGTTAAGAAGCTTCTAGTGCAGCCACTTGGCAATATGGGCTCTGCCTGGATCACATAGGTTGCTAGAACTTAGCCATTTGGACAGTTGGTGGTAGTGGGATGATAGGTTGGAACGCGTCCATTTGGTCTAAGGGAAGGCTTCTGAAAGGTCCTGTCTTGGTGCAAATCAAGTCTGGTGGGGAAAGTGCACAACCTCTGCAGATGGAAAAATCTAAGTACTTAGCCAAGTCCATGGTAATGGACAACTTGAGCATCAAGACATGGAAGCTATCAAGAATCTCCTCATCCCAATTTCTAAGTAAAAACTTGTGGGTGAACAAGGGTGAAGGACTCCAATGTCTATTGGTGGTTCCTTGGGAAAAGTTTTGACAAAGAAAAACTTAGTGATTTCAACTAATAGGCAAAACCTAATTTGAGCAAAGCAAGCCAAGCTACACTTAGCCAAATTTGCATATAGTATCTAGTCCACCTAAAATATACTAAGGTATCACTTGCCAATATTATTCCAATGTATTGACCCACTGTGGCTGTAACTTGTGATGTTGCAGGTTATTCTGGTGAGGATTAGGAGTCATGAGTCTACACTCAACATGTTTGCCGGTGGCACATGAAGATGAAGACTTTTATTTATTTACCTATTTAAACTCTTGTATTAGGCCTGTGGCCATGGAGTTGTAAAGACTATGTTGTCTCTGGAATGACTGTAATAATGACCTTTGTTTCTATGTACTTCATCTTAAACTGTGGATGCTAGCATTGATCCAGGGACTAGCATTGCAATCACAGGGATCCTTTTCCTTTATAAAGGAGGGATCTTATAGATGGTATCAGAGAACTGTGTTGCCTGTAGGATTATGACCCTAGGATTGGAAACCACTAAGGAAATTTTTTCAACAACTTCTACACTTGTCTATTCTTCTCGTAAACTTTTCTAATCTTCTTTCTCATCTATATTTGTAGATGAACTCCATCAACGAAGCCGTAAGGAAGGGACCACTCATGACAATGATTTTGGATTGTGAGACAGAATTCCCCAAGGCTCTCAAAGACCTCATGGTTGCAATGGAAATACATGGTGCAACTGTGTACAAAGGCTTTCCTATGATGGATGAAGGAGTTGAGTACTGGTGGGTGCAACTTCACTTGTATAAAAACAAGGAAGACAACTACAAGGAATCAGGATTTTGCATGTTCACCAATTCAGTGGTGCACACTACATTCTTTGATTCAGCAAAGGATGCAGCTTGGAGGACCATCAAAGAACTTGGTGATAGAGTCAAGTGCAGAATGTTCAACCTCTAGAATGACCTAAAGGAAGAAAAGAAACATACCCAAGAGTTGGAAGCTACCAACCAAACCTTAAGAGGAGACATTATAGACTTAGTGATGGAGTCATGTGCTCAAGATAGAGTGACTGCTTCTAGAAATATTGTGTTAGCCAACATATCTAGTGAGATAGGATTGTAAGCGTACTTCGTTAGTTGGACCAACACTTATCACCTTATTTTCCAAATGTTGCCTAAAATAAGTTGAACCTTGATTGTTGTAATGGATTCATGTATGCCATGACTTGTGTGTTTGGATTTCCAAGGATATGCATGTGATGCTTTGCCTTGTGTTTTATCTTGAATTGTGTTGTTTCTAACTTCTTCTATCTTATAAATAGATGCCTAATGTTACCATCAGCACTGTTGAGGAGTTCCAGGGAACTCGCTTTGGTCCTCGTATTATTGAGCTCACTACTTTGCTCAATCTCCCTCTTCCCACTATCATGGTGCTTCCCCTCACCAAGTTTGAGAGGAAAGACCTTTGGGGCTTCAAGGTCAATCAGCCCGGACGCCAGACAGATCCTACCACGGAGGCCATCATCTTCAAGCTCATGCACGATGACAAGGAGAGAGGCCTTGAGGTAGTCATGCAGGATCTGATAGGACGTCTGCTAGGGAGACACTCTCGACAGGTTAGAGGTACTCACTTCCACGTCTTTGGTAGACGTGATGAGGATGGAGAGGCCATCGACTTCGAGGACACTTCGAGGGAGACAGCGGAGCCGATTCGTCTATACCTCCAGGACTTAGAGGCTCTCATTAGGCACGTGGACACTGATAGGACCAACGTCATGCTCAACAATGACGAACTCGAGGTGTAGCTTCGTGAGAAGGACAAGCTCTTCGCGGAGCAAGATGAGATAGTCAAGGAGATGGAGGCAAAGTTCGAGAGTCAGGACAGAAAGTTCAAGAGTCAAGAGAAGCGAGTCCAAGATAGGAACAAGAGGATTCGAGACATGACTGCAGAACTGGAGGCCAAAGACTTCGAGCTCGAGCATCAGCAGACGGTGATTGAGAGGCTTCGTTCTTAGAAGAGGGCTCTCAAAGCCAAAGTAGAGACCTTGACCGCCAATGTCGAGGAATACAAGACCGCTATGGAGAATGCAAGTCTTACCATTGTTGAGGAGGAGGTTGATGCCGAGGAGTAGTGTTGACTACTCATTTATCATTTATTTATCGTGCTTTATATTGAGTCGCAATGACCATCCAACATGTGGATGGCTTGCTATTGGTGTGTTTACTTTACAAACTTGTTGTCTTTGTTGTTGAACCTTTATTATTGTGTTGCATGTTTGTGATTGTTTATGTGATGTATTGTGCATGAAAGCATCTATGGGTATCTCATTCTTATCTCTATTGAACAAACCACAGATGCCTCCCCGTCGTGCCAATCCCAACCCCAACAACAACAACATCACTCCTGAGATGCAGCAAATTATGATGGCTCAGACTCAGCTGATGCAAATGATGACGACGTTCATCCAGAATCAGAACAACAACAACAATAATAACAATAACAACAACAACAACAACAACAACAACACACCGGGTTTTGACATGCTTACCAGGTTCTTGAGACTGAGGCCAGCAAAGTTCTCAGGAACAACTGATCCTATGGTGGCCAATGATTGGCTACGCTCTGTGAACAAGGACTTGGTAACTGTGGGTTGTACTGATGCAGAAAAAGTCATATTTGTAGCACATTTGCTGGAAGGACCAGCCGCCACTTGGTGGGATAACTTCCAGATCACCACTCCCATAGAAGATGTGACATGGGATATCTTTGAGGATGGATTTCGTACTGCTCATATCTCATCCGGAGTGATGAGTCTGAAAAAGAAGGAATTTCATAACTTGAAGCAGCGCCACCGCAGCGTGGCTGAATACATTGAGGAGTTCAACAATCTGGCACGTTATGCACCGGATGAAGTTGACACTGATGCTAAGAGAAGAGAGAAATTTCTCGAGGGCCTGAATGATGAACTGAATCTGCAGCTATCAGTGGCCTATGTTCCCACCTATCAGTCTCTTTGTGATAAGGCTGCTATTTTGGAGAACAAAATGAAACAAGTTGAGAGTAGGAAGAGAAAGCACTCCGACAAGCACAGCTCGGGATCGTCTCACAAACGTTCCCATTATGATGATAGTGGAAGCTCAGGATCCCACAAGCATGGGAAATTCAACAAGCACCACAACCACAACCGTCATCATGACAACAAGCATAATCGTAGTCATGACAATGACAAGTACAAGAACCACAAGGGTGGATATAAGAGCCACCACAGTGGTAGTGGAAGTGGCAGTGGAAGCCAGCCTGTCAAGAAGGACATTAGTCAGGTTGAGTGCTTCAAGTGCAAGAAGATGGGGCATTATGCAAATGAATGCCTAGAAAATAAAGTTGAAGGACCCAACAAGCCCAACCCTTTTCAGAAAGGGCAAGTTAACCACATCAATGTGGAGGAAATTTATGAGGAGCCTGATGCTGTTGCTGGTAAGTTCAAACTCAATTCTGTTCCAGCATTTGTTCTCTTTGATACTGGTGCATCTCATTCATTCATATCAAGAGCATTTGTTGAAAGAAGTGAACTACCGGTAGAAAATATTGGGTGTCCTATAAAAGTAAGTTCTCCTGGCGGAGAAATGATAGTGAATTCAGGGTGTCATGATCTAGTCATAGAGTTTGGGAAGTATAAGTTTCCCGTTAACTTGATAATCCTAAACTCCCAAGGATTGGATGTCATTCTGGGAATGGACTGGATGACTAAGCACAAGGGAGTGATAGACTGTGCCAACCATACTATCTCACTCACAACTCCAGAAAATAAAAGGATCAGATTCAAGACCAACTTTGAAGCAAGAAAGAGTATGCTAAATTCTCTTAAGGGGGTTAGCATAGACAGTGTGCCAATTGTGAGTGAGTATCCAGATGTGTTTCCAGAAGAATTGTCGAGAATGCCACCAGATAGAGATGTGGGGTTTCTTATTGATTTGCTACCAGGATCTGGACCAATAGCAAAGAGACCATACAAGATGTCAGTGGATGAACTGAAAGAGCTCAAGAAACAACTTGGAGAACAGTTGCAGAAAGGATTTATTCAACCAAGTTCTTCATCTTGGGGAGCCCCAGTTTTGTTTGTGGAGAAGAAAGATAGAAGTCAAAGGTTATGCATAGATTACCGTTCACTCAATGAGGTGACTATTAAGAACAAATACCCTTTGCCTAGAATCAATGACTTGTTTGATCAGCTAGAAGGAGCTTGTGTGTTCTCAAAGATTGATCTTCGGTCGGGTTATTTCCAACTCAAGATAAGAGAACAAGACATACCTAAGACAGCTTTCACCACAAGGTATGGATTGTATGAGTATACCGTGATGCCATTTGGTTTGACCAATGCTCCAACATACTTTATGAATATGATGAACAAGGTGTTCATGGAATTCCTTGATAAGTTTGTTGTCGTATTCATCGATGATATTTTGATCTACTCCAAGAGCAAATAAGAACATGAAGGACATTTGCGTCTGATACTTGAGAAGCTTAGAGAGCATAAACTTTATGCCAAATTCAGCAAGTGTGAATTCTGGTTGAATGAAGTTGGTTTTCTTGGACATGTTGTGTCATAAGATGGTGTAGCAGTTGATCCTGCTAAAGTTTCAGCTGTAACTGAATGGGAATCTCCCAAGTCAGTGAAAGAAGTTCGTAGTTTCCTTGGCTTAGCAGGTTACTACAGAAGATTCATTGAGAATTTCTCCAAGGTAGCTAAGCCTATGACAGAATTGCTAAAGAAAGACAAGAAATTTGTTTGGTCTGAAGGTTGTGAACTCAGCTTTCAGGAATTGAAGAAGAGACTTGTGACAGCACCAGTCTTGTGTCTGCCAGATTTGGAAAAAGATTTCCAAGTATATTGTGATGCATCTCATCATGGTTTGGGTGCAGTACTTATGCAAGACGGGAAAGTTGTGGCTTATGCCTCGAGACAACTCAAAACTCATGAGGTGAACTACCCTACTCATGATTTAGAGTTAGCCTCTGTTGTCCGTGCACTCAAAACATGGAGACATTATCTTCTGGGAAAGCGTTGTGAAGTGTTCACATATCACAAGAGTTTGAAGTATATCTTCACCCAGAAAGAAATTAACATGAGACAAAGAAGGTGGTTAGAACTCATCAAGGACTATGACTTGAGTTTGCAATACCACCCCGGTAAAGCAAATGTTGTAGCTGATGCTTTAAGCCGTAAGGTTTTTGTGAATGGACTTACCAAGGGAGAATTACCCGATGATTTGTGTACCCAATTTAGAGATCTCAGATTGGAGATTGTACCTGAAGGACATCTCATGTCTTTGGATGTTCAACCCACTTTGTTGGACAAGATCAAAGAAGCCCAGAAGATTGATAAGGAAATTGAAGAAATTAAGAAAAAGATTGGCAAAGGAAAAGCCAAAGGATTCCATGAAGACGAACAGGGTACTTTATGGCATGGAAAACGTATCTGTGTTCCACAAGATCCGGAGCTTCGGAAACTGATTTTGTAAGAAGCACACAACTCACCGTATTCCATTCATCCGGGAAACACCAAAATGTACATGGACATGAAGGAAAGATTTTGATGGAATAATCTCAAGAAGGACATCGCCGAACATATTGCTTTGTGTGATGTGTGTAGTAGAGTGAAAGCAGAACATCAGAAACCAGCAGGTTTGCTTCAACCACTACCTATTCCTGATTGGAAGTGGGACAAGATTGGTATGGATTTCATTACCGGATTACCAAGGACCCGGTCAGGATATGATTCTATCTGGGTTGTAGTGGATCGCCTAACTAAAGTGGCTCATTTCATACCCGTGAAGACAACCTATACAAGTGCTAAGTTGGCCAAGATCTACATGAGTAGAATTGTATGTCTACATGGAGTGCCCAAGAGTATTGTGTCTGATAGGGGAACTCAATTCACTTCCCATTTTTGGAGACAGCTACACGAGTCATTGGGAACGAGGTTGTAATTCAGTACTGCTTTTCATCCTCAAACTGATGGACAAACAGAAAGGACTAATCAGATTCTTGAAGACATGTTAAGGGCATGTGCCCTAGACTATGGAGCCAGTTGGGATGAAAGTCTGCCTTACACAGAATTTTCTTATAACAACAGCTATCAAGCCAGCATTGAGATGGCACCATTTGAGTTTCTCTACGGGAGAAAATGTACCACCCCATTGTTATGGAATGGTGTGGGAGAAAGAAGTTTGTTCGGACCAGAACTTATCAAAGAAGCCGAAGAGAAGGTCAAGTTGGTTAAGGATAGATTGAAGATAGCACGGTCCCGACAGAAAAGCTATGCAGATCCTAAGCGTAGAGAAGTCACCTACGAAGTTGGTGATAGAGCTTATCTTAGAGTGTCACCACTTCGTGGAGTGAAGAGGTTCAGAGTCAAAGGAAAGTTGGCCCCAAGATATGTTGGACCGTTCAAGATTCTGAGTCGTAAAGGAGAAGTTGCTTATGAAATTGAATTGCCAGAGTCTTTGTCAGCTGTCCATAATGTGTTTCATGTGAGTCAGCTTAAGAAATGTCATCTAGAAATGGAAGAAACTTCTTTGAAGGATACTATACCTTTGGAGGAGGTACAATTGGAAAGTGATCTCACTTATGAGGAGAAGCCTATCAAGATTCTTGAGACTGCAGAAAGAGTCACACGGACTAAGACTATCAAGTTTTGCAAAGTGCAGTGGAACCATCATTCCGAAGAGGAAGCAACATGGGAAAGAGAAGATGATCTTCGGAAGTACCACCCTCACCTATTTGCTAGCCAAACCGAATCTCGAGGGCGAGATTCACCTTAAGGGGATTAGATTTGTAACATCCCTAAAATCATGTTTCAAACTCATGCATCCATGATCATATGAATTACATTTCAAACAAATCATTTCAAACAGGAGCATATATGCTTATTATTTCATGTAAGTTTGCTCTAGCCTTAGTGCTATCTTCCAATGAGAAGAGTACTTGTTTTGGTTCAGTAAGGTTTGAAATTCAAACTTAGGCACCATCAAAAGTTTGAACAAAGTTTCAAAACAAAATGAATAAATAAAACCAATATTATGCCCATTGTATATATAGCATAAAGGCTTGGTTTTATTTTTTATTTTCTTTTGATCAAAGTGTTTTGAATAAACAGTAGTGCTTGACACACCTTTGTGTGCAAGGTTTGCAGTATAAAAACCTAGAGAAATTTTGAATTCAAACTCATTTGGTTTGAAGTTGAAAATCATTTCAGAAAATCAAAACAGAAAAAGAAAAGGAGAAAAGAAATGGAAAAGGGCCGGCGCCACCTATCTAGCCCAACTGCGAATCCAGCCCAGTAAGCCCACCCGGGTTCCCCCTCTCTCTTTCTCACTCGCCGACGAACCCACTGAGTGACTGACGCCAGGACCCCACCCCCTCTCTGTTTTATTCGCTGACAAGTGGACCCCATGACCACGTCGTCGTCTTCGTCAATCACGCGCGCCTGCAACGCTCGCTCCGCCGTTACTCGCCGCAGTCACTGCGGGCTTAATTGCCCTTGATTCCGCGCTTAATCGCCGCTCCCCTCCCGCCTACATAACCCCCTCTGCAGCGCGGCCATTTCCCCTCTCCTAGCGCCACCTCTCCGCCACCAGGCTGCCCGCAATTGCTCTCGCACCGCCGCAGACAGACACACTCCAGCGACGAATCTCGGTGAGTACAGACCGCCCATCTGCCTCTAGTTCAAACCACCGTGACCAGCATGATCTTGCGCATTCGCTAATGCCCTCCGTTTGCTTTCTCATGACCCAGAGCGACGTCTTCGTTCTCACCCGCGAGCACCTGAGCCGCCGCTCGACCCCGACGTGCGATTCAGGTAAAATGAGACCGCCCCTTGCCTCCTCTTTGATACAGAATTGTTCGCCAGACCCTTGTGCGTCTCCTAAACCATCTGGATCTTGCTAGGACGACACGGAACCTCGGCAACATCTTCGACAGCAAGCAACTGACGCCGCCCGCAACTCCGACGAGCTCCAGCGACCATCTCCGTGCGCCCCTTGCCAAACCACCGCCACCTTGAGCATCAGCAGCACACGGCGAGTCTGGTAAGCCCCTTCCCCCTCTCTCGCGTGACCTAGAACGCCGGTAGCATCTCTGACAGAGGCGCCGCTGGATGGTCAAAGTGCTGAGCGTCGTTAGATCTAGATCCTGCGGATACGATAGAACGTGGGTGAAGCGGTAAGATTGGATCTGAGCCACGCGATTAAGTTAGATCCAGCGGCTCAGAAGCGTGATCCAACGTCAAGCGGTACGGGCCAATCAAATTAAGACGCGTGGCAGCAGTTAGGTTTAAAAAACAGAATTTGAATCTATTAGTTGTTTGGATTTGTTTTAGCTATAACTTTTGATTCCCACGTTAGAATTTGACAAATTTTATATCAATAGATTCAGGAGAACAAGCCCTTTATAATTATGCAATGTGTTTAATGTTTTGCTTCTGTTAAAATGGTTTTATTTACAGAAACTTGTGTAGGACTAATTTGAGTATATGAATGGTTTGAGAAATGTTTTAAGGTTTAAATAAATGTTGTATGGCAAGTTTTTAACTTGTTTATGAACCAGTACTGTACACTTGCTTGGTTGAGTTTTAAAAAAAATCATCACATATCATATTGCATGCATTCATATATTTTTGTTTGTATATGTTTTGTATGTGATTTGTGGCTATGATTCTTTGTGTAGATTTTGGTGCCAATAGTGATTGTGATTGTGAGGAGTGTAGCTACTCTCCAAACTACCAAGGCAAGTGGTGCTTCATGATATTTTTATCCTTATGTTTTCTACTAAGCATTAGAAATGTTTTGTTAGACTTGCATGTTATATTTTTGCTTATATGCCATGTTGGGAAATCCTAGTAGTTGTAGAAATGCTAGGAAATCTCTAAGTTAAGTTGCTTATCTATGCCATGCTTAGCCTAGCTAGTAGCAACCAAGGGTGGTGAAATATACATGCTATGATAAAATATTTCTAAGTCTTTGGACTTGTGTTTTACCTAATAAAACAACTAAGTAAATGAAACACCTGGGTGGAATGGAAGGAATGGTTTATGTTGAGTGGTTACACAAGGCCCATTTCTATGGTTTACCTTGTGTATCTCACTTGTGGAAAGCTAGCCAGGAACAAAGAGATTTTAGAGGCCAAATGTTAAGAAGCTTCTAGTGCAGCCACTTGGCAATATGGGCTCTTCCTAGATCACATAGGTTGCTAGAACTTAGCCATTTGGACAGTTGGTGGTAGTGGGATGATAGGTTGGAACGCGTCCATTTGGTCTAAGGGAAGGCTTCTGAAAGGTCCTGTCTTGGTGAAAATCAAGTCTGGTGGGGAAAGTGCACAACCTCTGCAGATGGAAAAATCTAAGTACTTAGCCAAGTCCATGGTAATGGACAACTTGAGCATCAAGACATGGAAGCTATCAAGAATCTCCTCATCCCAATTTCTAAGTAAAAACTTGTGGGTGAACAAGGGTGAAGGACTCCAATTTCTATTGGTGGTTCCTTGGGAAAAGTTTTGACAAAGAAAAACTTAGTGATTTCAACTAATAGGCAAAACCTAATTTGAGCAAAGCAAGCCAAGCTACACTTAGCCAAATTTGCATATAGTATCTAGTCCACCTAAAATATACTAAGGTATCACTTGCCAATACTATTCCAATGTATTGACCCACTGTGGCTGTAACTTGTGATGTTGCAGGTTATTCTGATGAGGATTAGGAGTCATGAGTCTACACTCAACATGTTTGCCTGTGGCACATGAAGATGAAGACTTTTATTTATTTACCTATTTAAACTCTTGTATTAGGCCTGTGGCCATGGAGTTGTAAAGACTATGTTGTCTCTGGAATGACTGTAATAATGACCTTTATTTCTGTGTACTTCATCTTAAACTGTGGATGCTAGCATTGATCCAGGGACTAGCATTGCAATCACAGGGATCCTTTTCCTTTATAAAGGAGCGATCTTACAAAAAAGCATAGTATTGTGGTATTCTCCTTCGATGCTTTGCTTGGGTTGACTGGGCACATGCTCACACCATGTTATGACTATGACAAGTTACCATAGCCTCTATGATAATTTAGTCCTTGACTTGTAGTACCACTCTATGCTTTGATTAGTAATGTTTTGTTGCTCTGCATGATTTTGGCCATTATGCTCTCTTAGTTGGTTGCTCCCAGTGTTTTGCTAGCCTCCACTTGTATGAGTAAGCTCTACTCATGCTTCCAACTCTTAAGAAACCAAGTTTTTCTAGGAGTGTCCACTATAAACTCCTATGCATGGTGTGTTACACCATCCCAAGTATATTCTTGTTTTCAGCTATCTTCCAATTAAAACTATTTTGTTATGTGAAAACTTAGTGATTAAAGCCCTCACAAACTTGATGGCACACTTTATATTATTTGCCCCTAATAAACTTGAATCATTGTGTCATCTATGTTGTATATGTTTGCACTTATACGTTGGAATTAGAAGAACTGTGTTGTCACGAGGAACGTTTTCAACATTGCACTTGTACTTTATACTCAGTTGATATCATGCTCTTTTGTCTATGGATGTCACCGGTGTGAAATAAAGAGGGAACTTTTAAGTCCATGGAGTTTGTATTTTGTGTTAGAGAAACGCCTGGGCCGCTAGCCTAAGCCATGCTTAATCATGGTGGAAACTTGCAGCATCACCATAGTGAGCTATCTATGAAGCATCCTCAATAAAAAGCTATGCATATAGTAAATAAAAAGATCGCTGAGATGCTCATTGTCTGCTTGCCTTGTCATTTTGGTTATGGGATAGCTCCTGTACCATGTGCAAGGGGTACCCCGTTGGCGGTTCTTTATGATATGCAAATACTTACAATGACAAGAACTTACAGGTGACTGAAGTTGAGTAGCATGAGGTGTGGCCCTTATATTCAAGGGACTTGAGATTGCCAATTTATATTTCGTCAAGCATATACTCCATAGTTTGTTCACTTTAACCTTAATCACTTCAAGATTCTTATGATAGGGGCAATGAGGGCTGAAAGCTAACAAGTACCATAATTTTTGGAAGCTCTTTTTGAAACTTGAAATCCCTGATTCCTTTATGAAAGGACTTTCTTTAACCATTATTTCAGTCTCCACCTTCTACCTTTAGGCACCATTAAGAGAGCATAGTTGTCATTCTGTGTGTAGTGTCCCAAAGCTTATTGATTGATGCATATTGTGATATTACTTGTTCTTGTGCTATTTGTTTCTAGTCACCCTTGTGAAACTTTGAAGGTGTCATGTGCATCTATTTGCTACTCTATGAGGGACAAGCTGATTGCCACTATGCAATGTTTTCTGTATGTGAAACAAACAAACGTTTTTCAATGCATGTTATTCGTGATCTTTGTTTGTAGCCTTTCATGTTGCATGCATAGTTACTATGTCCTATTGTTATAACTCCATCTTTCATGCACATGTTTAGAGTTCTTTGATCCCAGCTTTCAATGCTTCCAAATGGTTAGATCTTCATTGTGAAGGTGCATGTCACCTAAAAAATTATTCTTTTTATCACTTACCTACTCGAGGACGAGCAGGAGTTAAGCTTGGGGATTCTTGAAATGTCGGAAATGTATCCATAATTTTTGATGCTCCATGCTTGTTTAGTATCTACTTTGTTTTGCTTTGTCTACACTTTGAGGTGTTTTTATATCTTTTATGGAACTAACCTATTAACAAGTTTCCAAAGTGCCAGTTGCCTGTTTTCTTCTGTTTTTGGTTCCATAAAGGCAGAAAATCAATATTCTCGGAATTGGACGGGACAAAAGCCAAAGTCAATAACTTTCCGTGGGGGACAAGAATCCAGAAGATGAGACGGAGACGCAAGCCAGGGCGGACAGACCCCCCCTTAGGAGCGGGTGGGCCCTGCCCCGCGTCTGCGTAGGGTGTGGGGCCCCTGGCCGCCTCCCAGCCCCACCTCTTCGCCTATAAGAAGCCCCTGATCCAGAAACCCTAAGTACCCGATCAATATTCCACAAAACCTTCTGTATTCGCCGCCACCGTCGTCCCTAGATAGGGGGATCTAAAGTTCTTCCCAGCACCCTGTCGGAGGGGAGATCATCTCGGAGGCCTTCTCTCCGGTATGATGCGTGAGTAGTTCCACCTTGGACTATGGGTCCATGTAGTAGCTAGATGGTTGTATCTCCTCTTTGTGCTTTCATGTATAGATCTCGTGAGCTCCGTTCATGATCAAGATCTAATCTATTTGTAATCATGCATGTTGTGTTTGCGGGGATCCTATGGATATTGAGATTATTATGTTGGTTTGATTAATGGTTTTGTCTTTATGATTCTATCATGTTTGTGTTGTTTGTGATCTTGCATGCTCTCCGTTGTTAGTAGCTATCTTGGCCAAGTAGTTGCTAGTGACTCCAAGAGGGAGTATTTATGCTCAATAGTGGGTTCATGCCTCTAGTTTCCAAGGGAAGTGACAGAAATCTCTTCGGTTGTAGATGTGTTGTTGCCACTAGGGAGAAAACAACGGTCTCTTGTTCATGGAACATGTGGACTGTATACCTTACACACTTCGCTTAAAGCAGTTGTTTGTTGCTTGCAACTTAATACTGGAGGGGGTTCGGATGATAACCTGAAGGTGGACTTCTAGTCATAGATGTAGTTGGATGGCGGTCTATGTATCTTGTTGTATTGCCCAATTGAATATCATAGGATCTTTCTGACTAGTATTGCATTGTTATGCCTTGCTCAGTTCATGTCAATTGCCCTTCTGTAATTTGTTTACCCTTCATGCCATGTTGTTTACCTAAGGAGAGGACCTCTAGTGAACTATGGACCCCGGTCCAATCTTTACCATTGATACATCTCCCACTGTTACTTGTTTACTTGCTACAAACCACCATTAGCTTTCACACCATACGTTTAATCCTTTGTTACAGCAAACCGGTGAGCTTGACAACCTCACTGTCTAGTTGGGGCAAATTCTTGAGTTTGTGTTGTGCAGGTCTCCGTGTTGCTTGCAACACCTACGTGATGTTTCCTTCCTACTTGTTCGATAACCTTGGTTTCTTACTGAGGGAAAACTGCTGATGTGCTGCTTCACACCTTCCTCTTGGGGTTCCCAATGAAGTGCTAACCAGCACCATCAGCAAGCATAAAAATGTGTATACTAGACATCATGACTCCCGTGAGATTTGATTCGGCATTACAACAATATACATAGACCATAATCCAACTGCATCTATGACTAATAATCCACCTTCAGGTTATCATACGAACCCCTTCCAGTATTAAGTTGCAACCAACAGATAATTGCATTAAGCAATGTGTGTAAAGTAAACAATACAATTGTTTCATGAACCAAATATTGTTATTTTCTCCCTAGTGGCAGCAGAATATCTACAACCTTAGAGATTTTTGTCACTTCCCGATATTACTAGAGGAATGAACCTACTATCGAGCATAAATACTCCCTCTTGGAGTCACAAGCATATACTTGGCCAAGATAGCTACTAGCAACGGAGAGCATGCAAGATCACCAATAACAGAGACATGATAGAATCAATAATCAATCTGACATAGTATCTCAATATCCATCAGATCCCGTAAACACAACATGTATGATTACAAATAGATGATCTTGATCATGAATGGAGCTCACAAGATCTAAACATGATAGCACAAAGGAGGAGAAACAACCATCTAGCTACTGTATGGACCCATAGTCCAAGGGTGAACTACTCACGCATCATACCGGAGGCTGGCATGGTGATGAAGAAGGCCTCCGGGATGATCTCTCCCCTTCGGCAGGGTGCCGTGAAGAGATTTAGATCCCCCTATCTAGAGACGATGGTGGCGGCGACTATGGACTATTTCGTGGAGATTTGATCGGTTGCTTAGGGTTTCTGCATCGGGTGACTTTATAGGCGAAGGGGCAAGGTTAGAGGGCGCCCTTCGGCTGCCCTTAGGGCTCTATGTTCTCTCCGGTAAAATATTGACTTTGGCTTTTGTCCTGTCCAATTCCGAGAATATTTCCTTACTAGCTTTTCTGAAACCAAAGTAGCAGAAAACAGGCAACTGACACTATGGCATCTTGTTAATAGGTTAGTCCCAGAAAATGTATAAAAATACCTCAAAGTGTAGACAAAACATAACAAAGTTGATACTAAACAAGCATGGAGCATCAAAAATTATAGATACGTTTACGGCGTATCAAGCATCCCCAAGCTTAACTCCTACTCGTCCTCGAGTAGGTAAGTGATAAAAAGGAATAATTTTTTAGGTGACATGCACCATGACAATCTTGATCAAACCATTTGCAAAGCATTGATAGCTGGGATCAAAGTACTCTAAACATGAGCATGAAAGATGTAGTTCTAACAATAAGACATAGCAACTATGTTATAACATGAAAAGGTACAAACAAAGATCATGAATAACAATGCATTGAAAGAGGTTTGTTTGTTTCACATATAGAAAACATAGCATGTGTGGTATTCATCTTGCCCCTCATGGAGTAGCAAAACATAAATGCATAGGACACCTTCAAAGTTCATAAGGGTGACTAGATACAAATAGTTCAAGAACAAGCAATATCAACATTATGAATCAATCAATAAGTTTTGGGACAATGCACATAAAACTAAGAAGGACAACTATGCTCTCTTAATTGGTGCATAAAGATAGAAGGTGGAGACTCAATATAAAAGTAAGAAGAAAGGCCCTTCACGGAGGGAAGCAGGGATTTCAAGTTTCATAAAGAGCTTCCAAAAATTATGGTACTTATTAGCTTTCGGCTCTCATTGCCCCTATCATAAGCATCTTGAAGTGATTAAGGTTAAAGTGAAACAAATATGGAGTATATGCTTGATAAATAATAAGTTGGCAATCTCATGTCCCTTGAGTACGAGGGCCATTCCACATGCTACTCAACTTTAGTCACAAGCAAGTTCTTGTAATTGTAAGTATATGTGTATCATAGAGAACCGCCAACGGGGTACCCCTTGCCCCATGACACAGGAGCTATCCTATATCAAAATGATAAGGCAATAGACAATGAGCATCTCAGTGATCTTTTTATTTGCTATTTTCATATGTTTTTATTGAGGATGCTTCACAGATTGCTCACTATGGTTATGATGCAAGTTTCCACCATGATTAGGCATGGCTTAGGCTAGCCACCAAGGCGTTTCTCTAACACATATACAATACTCCATGGACTTACAAGCTCCCCTTTTATTTCACACCGTCGACATCCGCAAACAAAAGATCATGATATCAACTGGGTAATATGTACAGGTGTTGAAAACGTTCCCCATGACAGCATAGTTCTGCTAACTCCCAACTTATAAGTGCAAGCATATACAACATAGATGACACAATGGTTCAAGTTTATTAGGTGTAAGAAATAAAATGTTCCATCAAGTTTGTGAGAGCTTTAATCACCAATTTTCACATAACAAGTTTAATTTGGAAGATAGATAAAAACATGAATATATTGGAATGGTGTAACACACCATGCATAGGAATTTATAGTGGACTCTTTGGAATAACTTGGTTTCTTGGGAGTTGGATGCATGAGTAGAGCTTACTCAGTACAAGTGGAGGCTAGCAAAAGACTGGGAGCGACCAACTAAGAGAGCAATAATGGCCATAATCATGCAGAGCGACAAAACATTATCAGTTAAAGCATAAAGTGGTATCACAAGTCAAAAACTAAATGATCATAGAGGTAGGGTGACTGGTTCATAGTCGTAACATGGTGTAAGCATGTGCCAGGTCAACACAAACAAAGCATCAAAGGAGAATACCACAATATTATGCTTTTGGATGCTAAAACAACGCATGATTTTTGCAAGGCACATTAAGCAATATCAATTGTTTGGAACAAGTCATGCTACAACAATAATCACTAAGCATAAGGTCAAAGCAACATCTAGCATGACATGGTAAAGTCTAAGCCACAGTCAAAACAAGATCCCTTTTGTACCACTATAAGCATGAAACTTTCTACTCTTTTCCAACACCAATCAACTTATTTGAAATAAAAGAGCGAATGCGGGGGTCCAACTACTTTATTCAAGCAAACAAAACAAACAAAAACCTAAAACGAAAACTAAGATGCTCCAAGAACAATACAACAGTGTATGAAACAATAAAAACGAAGTGTTTTGAAAGAAACCTGAGATTTTTATTGATGAAGGGGATGCCTTGGGCATCCCCAAGCTTTGACGCTTGTACCTCTTGAATATTTATTGGGGTGACACGAGGTGGCATCCCCAAGCTTGAGCTTTTGTCCATTCTTCATCTCATCACATCATTCTTTCCCTACACTTGAAAAAATCCTTCATACAAAACTTCACACTATCTTCATTAGCAACATTAGTGTATTCAAGATAATAGGCCTTTGGGTTTATTTTCAACACAAGTAAAACTTCTATTAGAACACATGCTACTGTAGCAATTCCTTTTAAAATCTCAAGTGATCAAGGAGAACTCAAAAAGAAACCGATAAGAGGCAAATGCAAATAATGGCAGAAATTTGTCAAAACAGAACAAAAGGTAAAAACAGATTTTTTTCGAAGACCTTATGTTGCTCAAATCGAAAAGTGTTGAACTAATCAAAGTTATATAACAACCTGGGGAATAATCTCAGAAAATTACAGCTCATTTAGACATACTGGGATTTTTCACGAATTTTTACAGTGAAGCACAAGAATCTGTTTCGGGATAACAACTTCCCCAAATCTTACTTTTCTCTCATTAGAGGTTATTCTTGGCACAAAAACCACACAAAAATGATAAGTAGAGGTTATTATAGAGGTAATAACTTCCAAGACTCAATAAAACTATTGGGTTATATCCCAAGAAGTACTTTTCTTTAACGCCTTTAAGTTAGGCATAACAAGCAAGAATCAAGTATTTTCAAATGAAGAAGCATTAAGTTTCATACTCGAAATTTCTTCAACCAGGCAAGGTATCTCATCCAAATGAGTTCTATAGGATCCTCTCTCAGCACTTTTGGGTTCACTGCTTTCATCAAACGGGTTTTCAGGAACAATCTAATCAAAATTCTTTTCTAAGGCTTCATGCATTCCTACAAGTTTAAAAGGTATGGGTATTTTAATTTCCTCTTCATTGGGTTTGGTTTTATCCAACTTTTCTAATGTACCCATAACATCTACACATGATCCTAGCATATTAAAACGATCAAAGACCTTTTTAGCTTCTTTAGCAACATCATTGAACTCCTTCAACAATGTTTCAAGAATAAAATCTCTCTTTTCAGTATCCTTAATATCTTTAAGTTTAAGAAACATTATTTGCATCATGGGGTTAAGGTTAACAAACCTAGCCTCCAACATGTGAACTAAATAAGCTGCAACAATTTCATAATTAGGAGCAAGTTCTGCTAAAGATCTATCCTCAATATCCGCATGCTTGCTAATATGATTAAAGAATTCTTCAATATTTTCTTTCCCAATTATAGAACCACTACCTATTGAAAGGTCTTTCAGGATGAACTTAGGGATCAACATGGTGAGCTAGAACAAGGTGACAAGTATAGGAGGAACTAAACTTTTTTGTGTCTTTGATAAGAAAAAGCAAACCAAACGAAACTATTTTTTGTATTATTGAAAGAAAGAAACAAGCATAACAAAGCAAAAACAAAGTAAAGAGAATGGTTGTTAGAGACTCCCCTTGCAAGAATCTTATTTCTCCCTGAAAGGTGACTAACGAGGAGGAAGAGATTGAAGTTGTCCTTAACTCCCCGGCAACGGCGCCAGAAAACGTCTTGATGTGGCTCGGATCACTGTAGAGCTCCGTTGGGATACCCCAAGAGGAAGGTGTGATGAGCATAACAGTAAGTTTCCCCTTAGTTATGAAACCAAGGTTATCGAACTAGTAGGAGTAAGGAAACAACTCCAAGGTGTTGCTAACAACTTGAAACCTACACAACACAAACTCAAGACTTTGCCCCAACATACAGTGAGGTTGTCCATCTCATCGGCTTGCTAAAAACAAAGGATTAAACGTATAGTGTGGAAGATAGTAGTTGCTTGTAGAAAGTAAACGGTAATAGTAGATGATGTATCAATGATAAATGAATGGATCGGGGTCCACAGTTCACTAGAGGTGTTCTCCTTAAGATAGATAACATGTTGGCTGAACAAATTACAGCGGGGCAATTGACAGATTGAGCAAGCACAACAATGCATATACTAGACATCATGACTCCTATGAGATTTGATTAGGCATTACAACAATATACATAGACCGTAATCCACTGCATCTATGACTAATAATCCACCTTCAGGTTATCATCCGAACCCATTTTAGTATTAAGTTGCAAGAAACAGATAATTGCATTAAGCAATGTGTGTAAAGTAAACAATACAATTGTTCCATGAACAAAAGATTGTTGATTTCTCCCTAGTAGCAATAGCACATCTACAACCTTAGAGATTTCTGCCACTTCCCCAGATTACTAGAGGCATGAACCTACTATCGAGCATAAATACTCCCTCTTGGAGTCACAAGCATCTACTTGGCCAAGATAGCTACTAGCAACGGAGAGCATGCAAGATCACAAATAACACATACATGATATAATCAATAATCAATCTAACATAGTATCTCAATATCCATCCGATCCCCACAAACAAAACATGTATGATTACAAATAGATGATCTTGATCATGAATGAAGCTCACAAGATCTAAACATGATAGCAGAAAGGAGGAAAACAACCATCTAGCTACTGTATGGACCCATAGTCCAAGGGTAAACTACTCCCGCATCATACCGAAGGCTGGCATGGTGATGAAGAAGGCCTCCGAGACAATCTCTTCCCTCCGGCAGGGTGCCAGGAAGAGCTTTAGATCCTCCCTGATCTAGGGACGATGGTGGCGGCGGCTACAGACTGTTTCGTGGAGATTTTATCGGGTGCTTAGGGTTTCTGCATCGGGGTGACTTTATAGGCAAAGGGGCAAGGTTAGAGGGCGCCCAAGGGGACCACACCAGGTGGCGGCGCCCCCTCCCCCTTGGGCCGTGCGACCCTAGGGTGTGGCCACCCCGTGGCTCCCCTTCGGCTGCCCTTCGGACTCTGTGTTCTCTCCGGTAAAATATTGACTTTGGATTTTGTCCCGTCCAATTCTGAGAATATTTCCTTACTAGCTTTTCTCAAACCAAAAACAGCAGAAAACAGGCAACTGACACTGTGGCATCTTGTTAATAGGTTAGTCCCAGAAAATGTATACAAATACCTCAAAGTGTAGACAAAACATAACAAAGTTGATACTAAACAAGCATGGAGCATCAAAAATTATAGATACGTTTATGATGTATCAGTCACTAGCATCGGAGTTGCGGCTCCTCCACCATGGGCTATGGCGTTGCTGCAATAGATCTGGTCCTCCTCGTTAGATGAGGGCGTGCGGTTCCTCGTGACCTTCACCACGGCCTTTTTCTTCGGCTTCGGAGTCTCTTCTCCGGCTAGTGCGGCTCCGACGAGCCCGAGGCATGCGATTGCGGATTTATGGACGGCGGATCGTGGATCCCCGACCAGTGGTTGATTGCTGAGCAGGTACATAGTAGCTTCTATGACCACGGCCTATGGCGTTTCGGGCATCATGTTTCCCTGTGAGTCCATTGACATGACGGACATGTCGAGTGCCTTAGTGGCATCGCGTCTGGCACCTGTGTCCATGCGCTCTAGTCGAGAGCGGCTTTTGTAGGCGGCATGGCCGTCATAGCCCTTTGATGAGGACCCTCCAATGGAAGAAAGTGCGGCTCGTCGAGAGCTTGATTCATTGGCTGCCTTCCAACGTTGTTCGAGCTGTTTGTGCTGCGCAACCTATCGGTTGAGCTCCTCCACGAGGAGCTAGTGGTAGTCCATCAGCATGTCGCATGAGGCATCCAGCAGCATAGGGTTGCCTCGCACGGCATCTCAGACCCTCTCCCACTTGGCTTTGTTGAGGTGGATCTCCTGCCGAGTCGCTTCGTCACTGTTGGTGGTGTTAGGGTTGCGAGTGGCGGCCTCGTCGGGATTCAGGTGAGCATTGCCATTGGCATTGGTATTTGGAAGAGGACCTCAGTTCGCGGCATTAGAAGCCTGCGAGTTGGCCTCATTGTCGACGTGGGAATCGACGATGACCGTGCACATGAAACGATGCGGGAGATCCTTGCTCCTGCAGCTCTCATATCTAGAACCATAGGTTACTTCCTCCATAGGAGGGTCGCACAGATCGAAGTTGCGGCTACTGCTATCATCCCAATCGTACGTCAATGAGGGTGCGCCGAGCACACCGATGGGTGGTACCCACGAAGCAGGTGCAATCACCAGAGGTGCCACTCTCTCAAGGAGGCGAAGCGTGCCCACCTGGCCGACCTGGAAGCATATGCTACCAAGCGTCATATCAACTCCGTCTCCCACGGAATCGAAGTCCTGGCAGGTCTCTGGTGAGTGGACGGTGAAGTTGATGGTGCCGAAGAAGAGGTGGTTATCCATTGTAGAGGAGTCATAGATCATGGTGGATGGGGCCATCACGATCGCAACATCAGCATCCCTAGTTCCCACAGACGGCACCAATTGACGAGGGTTCGACTCGTCAATGCCCGTTGTTATGGACTTGGGTTTGGAGAAAGAGGGCACACTGGAGATCGCGAACCAGCTAACAGACAAGCAACACGAGACACGATGTCTACCCAGGGTTAGGCCCCCGGATGGAGAACCCTACTCCTGCTTGTCTGCTCTCGATTAATGGCGAAGCCGAAGGTTACATGGGTGCGCAAATTGGATCTGGCATGGTGTATGTGTAGGGTTCGCAGCATAGAAAACACAAATTTTCCTACAATGGGAACTATATGCACCAACATCCATCTATCTAGATACAAGCAACGGGTGGATATACATCCATAGAGTACATACCTCGAAGACCAAAAAGCTTTATGAGTATGAACTCGTTGGTGATGTAGTCGATCTCTTGCCGATCTCAAGATCATGATGAAGTCCAGCAGGTCCAGCACCATCAAGTCTAGCACCGCAAAGCAGTGGTGCATCTGTGATCGCACACACGTTCGGGTATCCCGACAACCTTCGCGCCCTCGCTCCAGCGAAGCAGCGGAAGCAACAAATACTTCCATAAAAAGCCACTGGGAACATGGTTCTCGCTGATCAGAGACCATAGGAAATTCTAAAGGGGGAGAGAGATCTTTCGTGAGGAGGTGTGAGTGAGAATGAGGGAGAGGGAGGCCTTATATAGGGGGAGGGGGCAGCCACCTCCCATGGCGTGGCATCCATGGTGGGTGCCCCACCTCTTCCACATTTATGTGGGTGGAGCTCCCACTCACCCATTTGCCTCTCTATTTCCTCCACTCAAAATCCCACTCAAATTACAATAAATTACACCAAATTTAATGTAATCTCTCATTAGTAAAACTCTTTTATTTATTTATTAAGAATTTTGTTAATTACATTAATTACAAACATTCACATAAAACCCCTTGCAACAAATCAATTTCACATACAGAAGCAGTTTCAGCAATTTCACCCGAAACAATTCCGGTTTCCATTGAAATAATTCTAGTGCTTTCTTTTTATTTCTCTGGCATCTTATTTGCTCCAAATGGTGTCAGTATCCCTTAAGTGCGTCACCCTACGGGTCGCGTATAATGCAGACATGATGGAGACCCCTCTCCGATCAATAATCAGCAGCGGGACCTGGAGATCCGTACTGACTCCCACACATTCAACGATGACTTTTGTGATCGTGTGAACCTTTTACGCATGTAACTGTAGGTGTTTGTAGCATGGAAAACAAAAATATTCTACCGCATGCACATAAACAAGCCAAGATCTATCTACTAGATTGTAGCAACGAGTCGATAGAAGCACTCACCCTCAAAGATTCCAAAGCGGTTAACGAGAGCAGATTCTCGTGGGTGATGTAGTCGTACACTTGCCGATATCAAGATCGCATAGACGATCCTTCCGGCGCTGCGTTCCGGCAGCGCTTCCGCAGTCGGTCACATGTTCGGTACTCGATGAAGACCTTCCTCTCCCTTGTTCCAGCAGGCAGCGGAGGTTGTAGTTCTCTCCTAGTGATTCCGGCAGCACGACGGCGTGGTGTCGGAAGTAGAGGGAAGATCCCGCAGGGATTCGCCTAAGCCGAAAGCGAGTATGGTGGAGTAAGAGAGGGCCTTGGCGATCTACGGATTAGAGGCACCAAGGGGAGGTGGTGTAGCCGGCGGCTAGGGCTTGGAGAAGCCCAAGTCGGCGACTTGGAGGAGGCCCTGGCGGCGGCAGCAGCACTTGGAGGTGGTGGCGCCTAGGAGATAGGGTTTGGGTGTGAGGGGTAGGGGTGCGCCCTACCCCTCCTTATATAGGTGGGGAGAGGCGGTTTGGGAGGAGGGAGTCCTCCTCCAACTCCTCCTCCTTGCCCGGCGGGTGGAGGGAGTGGGATTCCTACCCTAGGTAGGTTTCCTACTCTCCCTCCACCAAGCAATGTTCGGATTTGACTTTTCAAATTGGCGTTTGATTTTCAAACTTGAATTTGATTTCTCTCTACATATTGCCCAACCAAGTGACCTAGTACATGATGCAACCATTCCACATTATCATGACACATAAATGTACCCTTCCCCTTCCGGAGTGCCGGACCTTCCAGACCCTTCTAGAACATTCCCGGTGAAAACACCGAAATCATTTCCGAACTCCGAAACAGGACTTTCTTTATATGAATCTTATTCTCCGGACCATTCCGGATCTCCTCGTTATATCCCGGATCCCATCCGAGACTCCGAACAACATTCGGTCTCGTACTCATCATTCCATAACTACACAACAACATCGAATCCTTAAGTGTGTCTCCCTACGGTTCGTGAATTATGCAGACATGACCAAGACACTTCTCCAATCAATAACCAATAGAGGAATCTGGAAATTCATATGGCTCCCACATATTTCTACGATTACTTTGCGATCAAATGAACCATTTACATACGATACTGACGAGGTTTAATCTCGTCAATGCCCATTGTTATGGACTTGGGTTTTGGAGAAGATGGGGATGCTGGAGATCGTGGCACGGTTAACAGACAAGCAACCAGGGGACACGAGATTTACCCAGGTTCAGGCCCCCGGAGGGAAAACCCTACTCCTGCTTGTCTGCTCTTTGATTACGGCGGAACCGAAGGTTACAGGGTGCGCAGATTCGATCTGGCGTGGATGCGTGTGTGTCGAGAGAGAGAGATCTTAGATCTAAGTCGTACCCTCCTGGCCTTTATATAGACTTAGGCAGGTCCCGGGTATAGACCTAGTCGGTTACAAGTTGTAATCAAACTCTAGTCTTGCTCTCCAAGGATCCGAAGGCGTCATGGGCCTTGGCCACCCGAAAATCTTCATGGGCCAGCGTATGTCTGCTGTGGGCCTTCCTTGGGCTGGACCAGGTATGCTGAAGTTACGTACCCGTAGGGTATAACCATGTCAGTAGCCCCCGAGTGATCAGTCGAATCGTAGATTCGGCTGAGGACTCTTCAATCCTTTGGGTGCAGCTCTGTCTTTCAAGAGAATGTGTAGGGATTGTTGATGCGTGTGCCTGACTCTCCCGACGGATCAGGGTCAGTTAACTGTCTTAGGACAAAACAACACGATCTTCTTCAGGTTCGAGTCCCTCAACTCGAAACTGGAACATATGCTGGCGTAATTCAACTCAGGCCGCGGAGGACTTATAGGAGTGGAATTCCAGTGAATTTAATTGTTGTACCCAACGCGTCCGTCGGGATTTTTCATCGCACCTGCTGGCACGGATTTTGACTAGCAAAGCACAGTCGTGTGCGTTGCCAGGCCATCAGATGATATCTGTAGGTCTTATCTTTGCGTCGTAGACGCAGCATCCGAATGTTTATCACCGCGGTGTTTCGGGTGGTCAAGGAGGTCGTTGCTCACTTAACGTTAATGAGGGCAAAGTTGCCGAAAAAGTTTTGCATGTTGATCCGCAGGATCGCAGTCGAAGAGTTCATAGGGTGCGCGACCAGTGGTCCCTATGGGAGTAGCCCCCAAGTGTCTGTTCGAGTCGTAGACTCGAACGGAGACTTTTATTTCAAGCATTGTTTCAGTTGTTAAGTCCGCAGGACTCGAAAATTTTCGGATGCTTAAATTCATCCTCCCTATGGGAGTAGCCCCCGAGTCCGTAGTGGAGTCGTTCACTCGACGTAGGACTCGAAGGTCTTGTGTTTGAACGACCATCCCTCCAGTTTGGAGTGGCCTCTGAGTGTCTGGCGGAGTCGTAGACTCGGGCAGAGACTCGAGTCTTGTATCATGCAACTGTAGTAGGAAATCTCGTGGGCGTACCGCTGACCCGGAAGTACATCGGGTGCGCGACCAGCGCTCCTGATAGGAGTAGCCCCCAAGTAGTTAGTCGAATCGTAGATTCGAGTGAGTACTTTTAGCTGTGGAGCCGAAATTGATGCTAGTATAGCTTGTGATGATGTCAGTGCTGACGATCGATGACCTCAAGCGTCTGCTACGCCAGAGATGACTTGACTGAATGCAGCGTGGGTCCCACGTCCTGACTTTGAATTGACTGGTCACGCGCGGCGTGGAGATGATTACGGCGTCTCCTCGATTTCCGCACGTAGTGGACGGCGTGGTATCGACGGTTTCATTGTGATGCTGACACGTGTACGGCCAGATCTACCATTGGCGTTAGGTCTTCTCGATGGACGGCCAGCGTGCGTCATCTTCGCTGTTATAATCCGTGGTGAAATCGTGGTTTGTTTTTCACCGCAGCAGTTCATCTGTTCACTGCTTCCTTGTCCTTGAGCAATTCTTGCTGTGCGCTGAGAGTTTCCTCCATATTTCCTTTGTCTTTCTTTGTTGGCAACGCCGGCGCTGCTGTAGCGTGATGGGGAAACCAAAGAAGTCTTCATCCGCGGTTGGGACCAGTGCCGCCGGAGGCAAGAAGGGCACCACCACTGCTCGCGTCACCGACGGTGGCTGGCGGCGATCAGAAACGCAGGAGAGCGATCTCCGCAAACTGCGCGAGCGGAGCCTGATTCCGCAGGACACGACGGCCGTGAGGCTCCCTGGCAATGAGGTAATCCCCCGTCCCCCATCTGGGTTCCGGGTTATGTTTGTTGCCTTCGTGATTCGAAGATTTTCTTTTCCGGTCCATGACTTCCTTCATGGACTGCTCTTTTTCTATGGGGTTCAACTCCATCATCTGTCTCCCAACTCCCTTCTCCACATTGCGTGTTTTATCACGCTTTGCGAGTGTTGGCTTGGCATTGAGCTGCACTTTGGCCTCTTCCGGAAGCTTTATTCCGTGAAGAGGTAGTCTGGTTCGGATGGTGTATATCCCATTGGGGGTTTCATCATCTCCCTCAGTCCCAATGTGTAATTCTTTTCCTTTTCCATGTCCGAATCTGTCCAGTACTAGCGGAGGAAATGGTTTTACATCCGTGACTCCGTACTGCCTGGGCAAGATTTTGGTCTCGTTCCTTTTGACCCCTCCCATTTGATTGAGAAGAAAAGATCCTGGAAAAATCAAATCTTAGACGGTGAGGTGACAGAGATAGAGGCCCTGTACCGTCGGGTGGAGGAGCTTCAATTGATTCCTGAGAAGGAGGTGAACGGTGTCGACATCATCCGGACATTTCTTGAGCGTCGGGTGCAGCCTCTCCAAGCGAGGGCGCACCCGATGTTCCTTTACTCTGGGCGCCGTGATCCGACGAGGGTTTCGAGTGAGAAAATCTCCGAGGTGGACCTTGACAAGGATCTTCGCGCGCTGTTGAAGTTCAAGGCCGACGAAAAAATCCCGGGGAAGTCGCTGACTCCTCCCTTTTCTTCGACGTTGGCCGTGCCGAAGGTGTAGATTTGCGCACGTAGTGCTTCCCTTTTGTTTTTGTCAGCTGTGTACTTTTTCCTTTGTTTGCTAACAAAGTTCCTTTTCCTTTTGCAGAGCTTCAAAGTGCCGGGCATGGCACCACCATTGCCCGAAAGGTATCCGAATGCCCCGGATAATGAAGTGGTGGATTCCGTGTCCGAGCTTCCGTCGGCGCGATCTCCGGTGGAGGATGCCGACGAGTCGAGTGAGGACCATTCGCGCGAGCGATCACGGAGCTCGAGCGAGTCTTCGGATGCTTCAACTCCTCCGACTCCAAGAAATCCTCTGGGCCTTGAGCGTCATGATGCTGGTCATGGAGGTTCTTCCTCTCCCCTTCCTGCCATTCCTGTGTGGGCTGTTGCACCGCACCCGCCAGCAAAGCGGAAGAAGGAAGAAAAGAAGGAGGAGAAGAAGGAAGAAAAGAAGGAGGAGAAGAGGGCCCGAAGGGCTTCTCCTATCTTCGACCTGAGCGCGTTGGGCTCGTAAGCTTTCCTTGTTGTACTGTTGTCCTTTTCTCTTTATGATGTTTGCACCTGGTTTGATTGGTTCGTATGCAGGCAATCCTCTGACGGCTCTAGTGATGGAGCGCGCGAGATGATGGGGGAGTCGAACATTGCGTCGCCTCCTCCTCAGACGGTGGCGACTTCGGGTGGCGCTGCTCCAGATCCTCCTGTGCGGGAGAGGCTAGTGGTTGCGCCTCAGAATTTCGCAGGCGGGCCTTCGGGCTCGCCTTCGGAGCACGTAAGTTTTCTGCTTCCTGTCACGGGGGGAGCCCCCGAGTGTCTTCGTATGCTGATGTTGTTTGATGCTTCTTTGTGGTGGGCGTAGCCCCCAAGTCCTGCTCTTACTACTATTGCCTGTTGCTGCAGCCTTTTGTCCAAGAGGCCAAGCGGCTGGTGGAGGAACGCCTGACGCTGGAGGCGAAACTGCGGCAGCTTCAAGGTATTCGTCTTGTAGTACTTCTCTTGCTTGTCCTGGTCTCGTTCTTGACACTTGCTTGTTGTAAATGCAGAGGAGCATAACGACTCTCTCCGTGAGGTCGATGCTCTGAAGAAGAGCCTTGGCCAATCGGAGCAGAAGGCCGAGGCTGCCGCTGGTGCGAGAGAGCGCCTTGAGCTGGAGCTGTCGAAGGCAGCCGAAGCGAAAGAGCGTCTGCAGCAGGAGGCCGCATATCGTGAGGAGCAGCTGGCCACCGTTGCGGATGCTGGTGAAAAAGGAGTGGCGGAGAAGCTCATGGCTGCTGCCAAGGCTATTTCGGGTGAGCGTTAGTTTTTGTACTTGCTCTTTTTTCTGCGGATCTTCTTCTATGTTGCCTTTCTTCATGCTTTCTTCTTTTTTGTCTCAGATGCCGCAGGCATCGAGTTCGACCGCGGTGCTCTGGAGCACGGGAGTGCTCTTGATGATGCCACTGTAGCGGTCGAAGACCGCTGCAGCACCGTCGTCAACTCCCTCGCCAAGGCGAAAGAGGTCCTTGGTCGCTTCTACCAGGAGCTCTTCCCGAAGGGCGCATCCCTTGAAGATGTGGGTGCCCTGGCAGAGGCTCTGTCAGCCGAAGCACCTGCAGCGTATAAGCGCAAGCAGAAGGGCATCGGCGCGTCCGTCGGGCTGGCGATGGCCATGGCGGCTGGGGCGGAGCTGGACCTGCCCCAGATTACTTCTTGGATGCCTACAGCTGCAGATGGATCCGAGGTAGCCTTCGCCGCCTACTCCGCTCGCTGCAGACGATATGGGTCCAAGCTCATTGACTTGTTGTCTGAGTATGCATTGCGGCAGCAGGGCGAGGCCAAAGCTAGGCAGTCTGGTTCTGAGGTGACTCAGTGTCCTCCGTCTTAGGCATAGTAGACGTAGGGTAGTTTGTAGTCTACTTTTGTTGTAAATATCTTTTGTAGTACCATCCTTGTGCCACGCAGTGGCCTTATTTAATGAATTCCTCTGAGTTGTGCTCTATCCTTGGCTGAATGTCTGTGTGCCTTCTTTTTTCTGCTGCTATAGGTTCCTTCGGGTGCTGACCCGGTTGATACTTCATCCGAAAGGCCCGTGCGAGCATCATTGGATGGTTCCTCGCAGCTTGCTTTTCTTCGAGATCGCGTGCGTAGCTTGGAGAGAGACTTGCTTGGGTTACGCGGTCGCGCTGACGTTTGGAAATCCAAAGCAGACCGTGGTGCAGCCAGAGAGGAATATTTGATGGCGGAGCTCGGTCGGCTGTCCGAGCAGCTGCAATGTAAGTTGATCCGTCTTTCGGGCTGTAGCCCAGTTCTTCGGGTGAGCCTGCTGGCCTTACTCTTGCTTTGTGCGGTTGTCGCAGGTGCCAATCTTGCTCCGAGGGAAGAGAAAGAGCGTATTGCTGTTCGAGTCAATTGCTTGACTCAACAGGATATGGAGGCCAGCGGCTTCTTCTGGATGGATCGTGATCGCGCCATAGTTCTGGCGATGGTGCAGGATCGTGCCTACCAGGTTTCGCGGGTGCTCCGCCAGGTGCAGACGTCGCTTTCCTCGGTGCTTCACGTCATGTTTCCGTTGGATGCTGTGCCAACGACCCTTGCAGGTCTTCTGACGAAGTTTCGGAGTGCCAGCAATGTCAAGGAGCTGGTGCGGCAGCAGCTCGTCGCAGGGGTGAAGGCTGCCTTGTCTCTTGTGAGGGTGCGTCGCCCTGATGTAGATTTGGCTGCTGTGGCGACTGGTCCACCTCCTCGACCAGATGGTGGCGAGTGGAATATGCGTCCGCATTACGCGGCTGTAAGGCAGTATGCCGAACAGATTATAGATTTGTTTGAGCAGCCTGCGCAGGTTATTCTTCAGAATAGGTAGGACCTGAAAATAAACAGATAGATGTAAAATTTGTATATTGCGGCTGGGCGTGTATGTGCCCTTTGTTGTAAAGGTTTGCTTGTTAGCGAGCACGCAGTGCTTTGATGTAGTACGTGCCCTTTTCGTTTGCCTGACGTGGTCAGCTACTCAGGTGTACATGTTTTGTCCTCAGTCGATGAAATCGTGAGGTGGGGGGAGCCCCCGAGTGCGTATGTAGCATGTAATAAAGTTGCAGAGAAATAGTCAACCGAAGGTTGGGGTGAGACACTTAGCTTTATTTGTATCGTGATGGAGGAGGTACATGGTTCGGCTGAGTAGACCTGGCTGTAAGCCTTATTGAAAGTAAAAAGGGGGTACATTGCCCATTGTTATGGGTAGAATCGTCGCAGGTGCGAGATGTTCCATGGGTTGGAGTATGCGACTCCAGACTCCACGTGCTTGAGGCGATAGGCGCCACCTGGGATGACTTTGGTGATGACATAGAGTCCTTCCCATGGTGACTCGAGTTTATTCGGTCACTTTTGCTTGAGTCGCAAGACGAGGTCTCCTTCGACGAAGGACCTTGGGCGCAGCTGGCGGCTGTGATAGTTGCGGAGACTTTGTTGGTACACCGCTGATCTAGTTGCTGCTATATCCTGTGCTTCGTCGAGTGTGTCGACGGCATATTCGAGTGCAGCCGTGGATTCGGCTTCGCTGTAAGCGACGACTCGTGGAGCCTGGTGGCGTACTTCGGCTGGTAGCACGGCCTCAGCTCCGTGCACCATGAAGAACAGTGTGTATCCGGTGGAGCTGTTTGGCGTAGTTCGTAAGCTCCACAGGACAGACGGTAGCTCTTTCGTCCAGTTTCCAGCTTTGTGCTCGAGTGAGCTCATGAGGCGCTTCTTGATGCCGGCACCGATTAGGCCGTTGGCCTTTTCCACTTGCCCGTTTGTTTGCGGGTGTGCCACTGAGGCATACGTGATGTTGATCCCGAGGACTTCGCAGAAGTCCTGGAATTCTTCGGAGATGAAGTTCGATCCGTTGTCGGTGATGATGCTGTGCGGTACGCCAAATCTGTAGACGATGGATTCGAAGAATTTGACGGCGGTTTTGCCCTTCTGGTTGGTGACTGGCATGGCTTCGATCCACTTGGTGAATTTGTCGACTGCGACCAGGAGGAAGACGTGTCCTCCCTTCGAGGATTTTGGCAGTTTGTCGATCATGTCAAGGCCCAATTGGGCGAAAGGCCAGGTTATGGGTATGGGTCGCAGTTCGGACCCAGGTGCGTGCGTTTGTCGGCGAACCGTTGGCACCCGTTGCATCTTCGGACGATGTCTTTCGCGTGACTCATGGCCGTTGGCCAGTAGAATCCTGCTCGCAGAGCTTTGGCGACGAGGGAGCGACTGCCTGCATGGTGGCCGCAGATGCCCCCGTGGATATCTTGGAGTATGGCCTTGCCGTCATTGATGGTGACGCACCGTTGTAGTACGCCCGTAATGCTGCGTTTGTATAGCTCGCCGTTGATGATGGTGAAGGCTTTTGACCGACGAGATATGCGTCGGGCATCTGTCGGGTTGTCTGGCAATTCTCCATTTATTAGGAACTGGAGGTATGGGCGTGTCCAAGTTTCTTCGACTGCCATGACCTGCATCAGGTTGACCATGGCCACTTCTGTATCCAACTTTTCGGGTCCTTCATGACCTTCGGGTAGCGTAGCCCCCAAGTGTTCTGCTTCTTCGGGTGATCCCTTGGGGGATTTCCGCTTGATGGATGGCACGCAGATCTGTTCGAGGAACACACCTGGTGGTACCTTCCTCGTTGGCGAGTCTATCGGCCTCCTCGTTGCTCTCTCTTCCAACGTGCCGAAGTTCGCAGCCATCAAATTCTCCTTCGAGTGCGTTGTATAGCGCGCGGTACGCGATCATGTTTTCGGCGTGTGCGTCGCACTCATTCATCGTCTATTGTACGACAAGGTTGGAGTCACCATAGATGACCAGGCGCGTTGCACCGCATATTTTTGCCATCTTCATGCCGTGGATGAGGGCTTCGTATTCGGCCTCGTTGTTGGAGGCTCTGAATTTCATCCGAAGGACGTACTTCATCTTGTCACCTTGCGGGGAGGTCAGTATGACTCCTGCCCCTGCTCCGGCTTCGCGTTTGGAGCCGTCAAAATGCATTGTCCAGGATTGTGACATGTCTGGGGTGTCAGGCAGCTGCAGCTCCATCCAGTGCACCAGGAAGTCCGGGAGGACTTGAGATTTGATTGCGTGTCGCTTCTCGTAGATGATGTCCAGGGGTGATAGTTCAATTCCCCACAGGGCTACGCGTCCTGTGGCCTCTGGGTTATTCAGGATGCTGTTTAGGGGTGCCTCGTTGACGACCATCACCTGATGCTCCTGGAAGTAGTGGCTCAGTCGTCGAGCCATCATGAACACGCCGTAGGCCAGCTTCTGGTAGTGCGGGTACCGTTGTTTTGTTGAAGTGAGAACCTCGCTGAGGTAGTAAATTGGGCGTTGTACCCCGTGGGTCTTGCCTTCTTCGGGTCGTTCGACCATGAGTACTGTGCTGACCACCTGGTGTGTGGCTGCTATGTACAGCAACAGGGGCTCGCGCTCGTTTGGCGTGACCAAAACGGGTGAGGTGGAGAGGAGCCGCTTGAGGCTTTCGAATGCGTCGTTGGCTTCTGGTGTCCATTCGAACTTGGCTGCCTTGCGCAGCAGCTGGTAAAATGGTAGGGCCTTCTCGCCCATGCGGCTGATGAACCTGCTTAGTGCCGCTACTCGTCCTGCGAGCTGCTGAACGCCCTTGAGGTTTTTCGGCTTCTCCATTGTTATGATAGCTTTGATTTTCTTTGGGTTCGCTTCGATCCCTCGTTGAGAGATGAAGTAGCCGAGCAGCTGACCCGAGGGGACGCCGAAGGCGCACTTTTCTGGATTGAGCTTGATCCTGTAGCGATCAAGGTTGTCGAACGTCTCGCGGAGATCGTCGATAAGTGTTCTTGCCTCCTTGGTTTTTATGACTATGTCGTCGACATAGACTTGGACGTTGCGACCGATCTGGTCCTTGAGGCAGGCCTGCATGCATCGCTGGTACGTGGCACCCGCGTTCTTTAGCCTGAAAGGCATTGTGTTGTAGCAGTATACTCCGAACGGTGTGATGAACGCCGTTTTCTCTTGATCTTCGACCTTGAGTCGAATCTGGTTATAGCCTGAGTAGGCGTCGAGAAAGGAGAGTTTCTCACAACCTGCAGTTGAATCGATGATCTGGTCGATCCGAGGAAGAGGGAATTGGTCCTTAGGGCAGTGTTTATTTAGTGACGTGAAGTCCACGCACATCCGCAGGATGTCTGTGTCCTTCTTCGGGACCATCACCGTGTTTGCCAGCCACTCGCTTTCATTGATTTCTCGGATGAAGTCTGCTGCGAGTAATCTGTTGATCTCCTTGCCGATAGCTTCGGCTCGTGGCTCCGACAGTCGTCGTATGGACTGCTTGACTGGCTTGGTGTCTGAGAAGACATTGAGTGCGTGCTCGGTGAATTCCCTGGGAACTCCTGGCATGTCCGCAGGACACCAGGCGAAGATTTCCCAGCGCTCACGGAGGAATTCGACGAGCGCGCCTTCCTATGCGGTGCTGAGGTCGTTGGCGATCAGTGCCGTCTTGGAGGTGTCTGTTGGATGGACCTGCACTTTCTTGGTGTTGATGGTGGAGTCGAAAGACATGTCAGGTGCGTTCTGCTTTGTGACTGGGGGTAGCCCATTGTCCGTCACCTCGCGGAGCCTGACAAGCTCCTCTTGTATGCCGAAAGACTGGGAGATTTTGTTGAAATCCCTGTCGCATTGGTCCGATCGGGTGAAGCTCCCGTGGACTGTGATGATGCCCCTTGGTCCTGGCATCTTGAGTAGTAGGTATGCGTAGTGTGGGACGGCCAGGAACTTTGCGAATGCTACACGTCCCAGGATGGCATGGTATTGCGACGGCCAGTCCACCACTTCGAATTCTAGGCGCTCCTGCCGAAAATTATCCGGCTTCCCGAAGATGACGTCGAGCCCTATTTTGCCCAGGAGGAAGATGCCCTTCCCTGGGACAATGCCGTGGAACATTGTGTCTGATTGTTCCAGGCTGCATTGCGGGATCCGCATAGCTGCTAGAGTGCTTGCGAACATTAGGTTGATGCCGCTGCCGCCGTCCATGAAGACGCGACTCATCTCAAAGCCTCCGATCTGCGCCTCCAGCACCAGGGCAGCATGACCTGGGCGAGGGATCTGGCAAGGGTGATCCGCGCGAGTGAATGTGATGCAGGACTCCGATCCGCTGAGGTACTCAGGGATTGCAGGCGGAGTTGCCACGGCCATGTTGATTTGTCGGGTGATTTTCTTCTGCACCCTATTTGTGGGGCGTCCCTTCTGTATCATATTGAGTGCTCCTTTTGGTGGGGGGTATGCGACCCCGGCGTTGTTTTGCGCTGGTGCGACTGGCTGATTTGGGCATCCAATAGGCGGCGGCGGAGGAGCTCCGTGTACTATTTCACCTGGCGCAGGTGTGTTTCCGAACGCAGGGATTGGACCTTGTTGCCTCATCTGCATCATGCCTTCGCTGAGTTTCTGGAACTCGCGGCAGTCCTTGAGCATGTGGCTAGCTTTCTTTTTGCCATCTTGTTTGTCGATGTAGAAGTGGATGGTGCATGGACCCGAAAGTTTGTCGAATGCTGAGGGTCCGTTGTCGCGGTTGCGGCGTTGCCACGACTGCATTGGTCGTCCATTGTCGCGGAAGTTTCCGCTGCGGTATCCTCCGCTGTTGCGGCTGTTGTCATTACGGCGGTCGGCGTAGCCGGCTGCGACCATGTCGGGTCCATCGCGGTCCTCGTAGACGCGCGATCTCCTTTTGCTGCGCGTTCGCGTCTTCGGTCGTAGTCGTCCTCTTCATCTGATTTCGCCCGCTGGATGCAATCTTCGCCGTCTGCCCAACTGTTGGTGATTTCCATGAGCTGGTCGAGTGTCTTGGGCTTTACACGTCCAAGTTTCTCCTTGAAGTCTAGGCGTTTGACGCCGTCCCTGAAGGCGTCGATGGCCCGCTCTTCGGAGATGTGTGCTGCGGAGTTCTTGGTTGTAGACCAGCGTAGTATGTACGAGCGAATAGATTCACCCGTTCTCTGAGTGCAGGCTCGCAACTCTTCGATTGAGGCGGGCCTCTTGCTGGTGCCTTTGAAATTTCGGATGAAGCTATAAGCGAGCTCCTCCCAGCTTCGGATGGATCCTGATGATAGGCTGCTAAGCCAGACCCGCGCTGCACCTGTTAGCTGCAGCTGAAGGCATTGCATGGCAGTTTCTTTGTTGCCTCCGTGAAGCTTGACGGATGACAGATGGTCACTGAGCCAGGACTTTGGATCTTGCGTGCCGTTGAACTTCGGAGTATCCGAAGGAAGCTTGAAGTTGTGTGGCATCTGTGTTCGTCGGACAGATCTGCTGAAGCATCGAGCCCCGCAGAGTTCTCCTTCGTCTTCATCCATCTCAGATTCAGATGAGCATGCACGTTTGGCGCGTGCTTTGTCGATCTTGCGCTGTGTAAGCTTGTCTCTGGCGTCGTAGTCGCGTTTATGGCGGTGCGAGCTCTTCTTCCTTCGAGGAAGATCGTGTTCCTCTTCATCTTCGGATGAGGGAGTGGGGCTCCGGTCGCGCCTGGCCGGAGCTTTCTTCTTCGTCTCCGTAGGAGCGTCTTCGTGGAGCGCAGCTCCGATTAGTCCTAGTCCGGTGAGTGCGGACCTATGCATGGCCCTTTTCGGGTCCCCCTCCGGAGGTGGGTGAGCCGCGAGGTACGCAGTGGCTGCCATGATCGCAGCTTGTGGCGTCTTCGGGGTGATGTTGCCGTCGGCGTCCATATCCATGAACGATGTGTGGAGAGTTCGGGTCACGTCACGCCGCTCCTTCGGGTCCATGTTTTCCACCCGAGAGCGGTGCTTGTCTCCCTGGTTTCCGTTTGTGCTAGAGCCGGGTCCCATGGCGGAGAGCGCAGCTCGTCGCGCACTGGACTCAGAGGCTGCTTTCTTGTGTTTATCGAGCGTCTCCTGCATCTTGACTTGCTTCTTGTGCTCCTCGATGAGGAGGTAGTGGTACGCCATCAGCAGATCACGTGGGGAGTCCAGAGGTAGGACTATTTCGCCTGCGACGGCGCGGCGTGCTTCGGCCCATCCTTCTTTGCTAAGTTGGATGAGGTGGCCCCTGTTTTCCCCGTTTTCGCCGTTTCTGTCCTGCGGGTTGGGGTTGGGCGGCGGGTTAGGCGTTTCCTCGTCGGTTTGGATGATTGCGGCGCACAGATAGCGCCTGCAGATTGGTTGGCTGCTGCCGCAGCTTTCAGATCTGGAACCGTAGGTCCCTTCATCCGAAGGTGGATCGCATAGATCGGAGTTGCAGCTGCTGCCGCTGTAGAACTCATCTGTTGATGGTGACGTGCGTAGCACGGGGTGTGGAGCCCACGAAGCGGGCCTGATCGATGGCACGGGCACCCGCTCAGGGAGGCGGAGGGTGCCAGTTTGTCCCACCTGGAAGTAGAAGCTCCCGAACAAGATTTCGAGTCCGTCGCCTACGGGCTCGAAATCCTTCATGGTATCCGGCGAGTGGGCGGTGAAGTCGAAAGCGCCGAAGAGGAGGTGATTCTCCGTCGTCGCGGAGTTGTAGATCGATCGGGTTGGAACCGTCACAACCGCACAATCAGCAGCCCCAATCCCCACGGACGGCGCCAATTGACGAGGTTTAATCTCGTCAATGCCCATTGTTATGGACTTGGGTTTTGGAGAAGATGGGGATGCTGGAGATCGTGGCACGGTTAACAGACAAGCAACCAGGGGACACGAGATTTACCCAGGTTCAGGCCCCCGGAGGGAAAACCCTACTCCTGCTTGTCTGCTCTTTGATTACGGCGGAACCGAAGGTTACAGGGTGCGCAGATTCGATCTGGCGTGGATGCGTGTGTGTCGAGAGAGAGATCTTAGATCTAAGTCGTACCCTCCTGACCTTTATATAGACTTAGGCAGGTCCCGGGTACAGACCTAGTCGGTTACAAGTTGTATTCAAACTCTAGTCTTGCTCTCCAAGGATCCGAAGGCGTCATGGGCCTTGGCCACCCGAAAATCTTCATGGGCCAGCGTATGTCTGCTGTGGGCCTTCCTTGGGCTGGAACAGGTATGCTGAAGTTACGTACCCATAGGGTATAACCATGTCAGATACCAATTTCCCTTTGTCTCACGATAGTTTACTTATCCAAGGTTTTGATCATCGGTATCTCTGCATACCTAGTTCAACCTCGTTACTGATAAGTACTCTTTTCTCGTTCCCGTGATATGTGATCCCATGTGAGCCAGTCACATGCTTGCAAGCTAATTGGATGACATTTCACCGAGAGGGCCCAGAATATATATATCTGTCATATGGATGGACAAATCCCACTCTTGATCCATGTGTCTCAACATATACTTTCCGAACACTCAATGCCACCTTTATAGCCACCCAATTACGGTGTGGTGTTTGATGTCATCAAAGCATCCTTCCGGTGATGGTGATTAGCATGATCTCATGGTCGAAGGAATTAGGTTACTATGCATCAGAAAGCTTATAGAAAACGAACTATTGAAATGACTTGATCTTTATGCTACGCTTATCTATAGGAGTATGTCCATCATACCATTCGGCTAATGATATAATCTTGTTATTAACAACATCTCAATGTTCATGATCGAGAAACCACGATCATCTATTAATCAACAAGCTAGTATTATAAAGAGGCTTTACCAGGGACTCTAATTTAGTTTACAAATCACACAAGTATTAATATTTCTGGTTAATACTATTATAGCATGAACGTAAACATTTATCATAAACACAAAGATATAATAATAACTACTTTTATTATTGCCTCTAGGGCATATCTCCAACAGTCTCCCACTTGCATTAGAGTCAACTAATCTAGATTACATGGTAATATACCGAACACCCATGGCGGTTTGGTGTTGGTCATGTTTTGCCCTCGGGAGAGGTTTAGTCAACGGATCCGCCACATTCAGATCTGTGTGTACTTTGCAAATCTTTATGTCACCATCTTGGACATGTTCTCGAATAGCGTGAAAACGTAGCTTGATGTGCTTTAGCTTCTTGTGTGACATTGGTTCTTGCGCATTGGCTATGGCACCCATGTTATCACAGTAGATAGACATTGGGTCCAGCGCACTTGGAACCACACCGAGCTCTGTAATGAACTCCTTCATCCATATTGCCTCTTGTGAAGCCTCCGAAGCAGCTATGTATTCCGATTCAGTTGAAGATCTCGCCACAACGCTTTGCTTTGCACTCCTCCAGCTAACTGCTGCACCATTCAAAGTAAATACGTATCCAGATTGTGATTTAGAATCATCCGGATCGGTGTTCCAACTAGCATTGGTGTAACCATTAACAACGAGCTGTTCATCACCTCCACAAGAAAGAACCATATCCTTAGTTCTTCTCAAGTACTTAAGGATGTTTTTGACCGCTGTCCAATGACCCACTCCTGGATCACTTTGATATCTGCTAGTCAAACTAACAACATATGCAATGTCGGGTCTAGTACATAGCATGGCATACATAAGAGATCCTATGGGTGAGGCATATGGAGTCTTACTCATCCATTCTCTATCTTCTGCCATTGCTGGACTTTGAGTTTCACTCAAGGTCGTATTGGGAAACATGGGCAAGAACCCTTTCTTGCTATCTTCCATTCCAAACCTCTTTAGAACTTTGTCCAAATATGTACTCTGTGACGATGATATTAGGCGTCTCGATCTATCTCTATAAATCTTTATGCCTAATATGTAAGCTGCTTCGCCAAGATCTTTCATTGAAAAACTATTATTCAAATAATCCTTGACACTATTAAGAAGGTCTACATCATTCCCAATCAACAATATGTCATCTACATATAGTATTAAGAATGCTACAGAGCTCCCACTCACTTTCTTGTAAATACAAGCTTCTCCATAAGTTTGTATAAAACCAAAGCTTTTGATTACCTTATCAAAATGTTGATTCCAACTTCGGGATGCTTGCTTCAATCCATAAATGGACCGTTGAAGTTTGCATACCTTGTTAGCATCTTTAGGATCAACAAAACCTTTGGGTTGCATCATATACAACTCTTCATCAATGTCTCCATTGAGGAAAGCTATTTTGACATCCATCTGCCATATCATAATATGCAGCGATTGCTAACATAATCCTTACAGACTTTAGCTTCGCTACTGGTGAGAAAGTCTCATCATAGTCAACTCCTTGAATTTGTCGAAACCCTTTTGCGACAATTCGAGCTTTATAGACAGTAATATTACCATCAACATTTGTTTTCTTCTTGAAAATCCATTTGTTCTCGACAGCCTTCCGGCCATCCGGTAAGTCCACCAAAGTCCATACTTGGTTTTCGTACATGGATCCAATCTCGGATTTCATGGCCTCTTGCCATTTATTGGAATCTAGGCTCATCATCGCTTCCTCATATGTCGCAGGGTCATCGGTGTTGTCCACCAACATGACACTCATAACGGCATACCAATCAGGAGTGGTACAAGTTCTTGTTGACCTGCGAGGTTCTGTAGTAACTTCAACCGAAGTTTCATGATCAACATCATTAGCTTCCTCTCTTATTGGTGTAGGCGCCACAAGAACTACTTCCGGTGCTGCACTACTCGCAAGTTCGAGAGAAGGTTCATCAACCTCATCGAGTTCTACTTTCCTTCCAGTCACTTATTTCGTGAGAAACTCCTTCTCTAGAAAGGATCCATTCTTGGCAACGAAGATTTTGCCCTCGGATCTATGATAGAAGGTATACCCAATAGTTTCCTTCGGGTATCCTATGAAGACGCATTTTTCCGCTTTGGGTTCAAGCTTGTCCGGCTATAACTTCTTTACATAAGATTCGCAACCCCAAACTTTAAGGAACGACAATTTAGGTTTCTTCCCAAACCATAATTAATATAGTGTCGTTTCAATGGATTTAGATGGTGCCCTATTTAAAGTGAATGCGGTTGTTTCTAATGCATAACCCCAAAACGATAGCGGTAAATCTGTAAGTGACATCATAGAACGAACCATATCTAAGAGAGTTCGATTACGACGTTCGGACACACCATTACGCTGTGGTGTTCCCGGCGGTGTCAATTGTGAAAGTATTCCGCATTTCTTCAAATGCTCGCCAAACTCGTAACTTAGATATTCGCCTCCACGATCAGATCGTAGAAATTTAATCTTCTTGTTACGTTGATTCTCTACCTCACTTTGAAATTCCTTAAACTTCTCGAAAGTTTCGGACTTATGTTTCATGAAATACATATACCCATATCTACTCAGTCATCCGTGAAGGTAAGAACATAACGATAACCACCGCGCGATGCTACACTCATTGGGCCACACACATCGGTATGTATGATTTCCAATAAGTCCGTAGCTCGCTCCATCATACCAGAAAATGGAGTCTTAGTCATTTTACCCATCAGACATGCTTCGCATCTTTCAAGTGATTCGAAATCAAGTGATTCAAGAAGTCCATCGGAATGGAGTTTCTTCATACGCTTCACTCCAATATGACCAAGACGACAGTGCCACATATAGGTCGAGTTATCGCTCAATTTCAAATGTTTAGCTTCAATGTTATTAATGTGTGTATTTCCACAATCGAGATTCAATAAGAATAGACCATCTATCAAAGGTGCATGTGCATAAAACATATTACTCATATAAATCGAACAACCATTATTCTCGGACTTAAACAAGTAACCGTCTCGCAATAAACATGATCCAGATATAATGTTCATGCTCAACGCAGGCACCAAATAACAATTATTTAAGTATAAAACTAATCCCGGTGGTAGATGAAGAGGTAGCGTGCCGATCGCGATTACATCAACCTTTGATCCATTTCCAACGCGCATCGTCACCTCGTTCTTCGCTAGCTTATGTTTATTCTGCAGTACCTATTTCGAGTTACAAATATGAGCAACCGAACCAGTATCAAATACCCAGGCACTACTACGAGTACTAGTGAGATACATATCAATAACATGTATATCGGATATACCTTTCTTCTTGATGTTGCCGTTCTTCAAATCGGCCAAGTACTTTGTTCAATTCCGCTTCCAGTGACCTTCTCCCTTGCAGTAAAAGCACTCAGTATCAGGCTTAGGCCTAGCCTTGGTCTTCTTCATCAGCGCGGCAACTTTCTTACCGCCCTTCTTGAAGTTTCCCTTTTTCTTAGACTTGCCTTGCTTCTTGAATTTGGTTGTCTTATTGACCAACAACACTTGGTGCTCTTTCTTGATCTCCACTTCTACAGATTTCAACATGGAGAAGAGTTCTGGCAACGACTTGTCCATGTTTTGCATATTGTAGTTCATCACAAAGTTCTTGTAACTTGGTGGTAGTGATTGGAGGACACGGTGAATACCCAAAGAATTAGTAATCACTATACCCAAGCTTTGGAGTTTACTTGTGTGCCCAGACATCTTAAGCACGTGCTCACTGACAGAGCTGCCCTCTTCCATCTTGCAGTTAATGAACTTTTCAAAAGCCGCATAACTCTCAACTGCCGCGTGAGCCTCAAATATCATTTTGAGTTCACGGACAATATCATGTGGGTCATGGTTCTCAAACCTTTTCTGAAGCTCCGATTGACATGGTTATATCCTACGGGTACGTGACTTTAGCATACCTGGTCCAGCCCAAGGAAGGCCCACAGCAGATACACACTGGCCCATGAAGATTTTCGGTTGGCCAAGGCCCATGACGCCTTCGGATCCTTGGAGAACAAGACTAGCGGAGATAGGAAATTCAAAGGGGTAAAACCCTAGAACTTGTAACCAACTAGGACTATGCCCGGGACCTGCCTAAGTCTATATAAAGGTCAGGAGGGCACGCCCTAGATCTCTCGACTCATACTCTCGCACACGCATCCACGCCAGATCGAATCTGCGCACCCTGTAACCTTCGGTTCCGCCGTAATCAAGAGCAGACAAGCAGGAGTAGGGTTTTCCCTCCGGGGGCCTGAACCTGGGTAAATCTCGTGTCCCCTGGTTGCTTGTCTGTTAACCGTGCCACGATCTCCAGCATCCCCATCTTCTCCAAAACCCAAGTCCATAACAATGGGCATTGACGAGATTAAACCTCGTCAATTGGCGCCGTCTGTGGGAACTGGGGCTGCTGATTGTGCGATCGTGACGGTCCCGACCCGATCGATCTACAACTCCGCGGCGACGGAGAATCACCTCCTCTTCGGCGCTTTCGACTTCACCGCCCACTCGCCGGCCACCATGAAGAATTTCGAGCCCGTAGGCGACGGACTCGAGATTTTGTTCGGGAGCTTCTGCTTCCATGTGGGAAAAACTGGCACCCTCCGCCTCCCTGAGCGGGTGCCCGTGCCGTCAATCAGGCCTGCCTCGTGGGCTCCACACCCTGTGCTACGCACGTCACCATCAATAGATGAGTTTTACGACAGCAGCAGCTGTAACTCCGATCTATGTGATCCACCTTCGGATGAAGGGACCTACGGTTCCGGATTCGAAAGCTGCGGCAGCAGCCAACCAATCTGCGAGCGCTATCTATGCGCCGCAGTCATCCAAACCGACGAGGAAACACCTAACCCGCCGCCCAACCGAAACGGCGAAAACGGCGAAAACAGAAGAAGCCAGTCCCCCCCCACCCAACAGGGAAAACAACGGCCACGTCATCCAACTTAGCAAAGAAGGATGGGTCCAGGCGCGCCGTGCCATCGCAGGCGACATTGTCTTACCTGCAGATGCCTCACATGACCTACTGATGGCATACCACTACCTCCTCATCGAGGAGCACAAGAAACAAGTCAAGATGCAGGAGACGCTCGACAAACGCAAGCAAGCAGCCTCTGAGTCCAGCGCGCGACGAGCTGCGCTCTCCGCCATGGCACCTGGCTCTAGCACAAACGGAAACCAGGGAAACAAGCACCGCTCGCGGGTGGAAAACATGGATCCCAAGGAGCGGCGTGACGTGACCTGAACTCTCCACACATCGTTCATGGATATGGATGCCGACGGCAACATCATCCCGAAGACGCCACAAGCTGCGATCATGGCAGGCACTGCGTATCTCGCGGCTCACCCACCTCCGGAGGGGGACCCGAAAAGGGCCATGCATAGGTCCGCACTCACCGAACTAGGACTAATCGGAGCTACGCTCCACGAGGACTCTCCTGTGGAGCCGAAGAAGAAAGCTCCGGCCAGGCGCGACCGGAGCCCCACCCCCTCATCCGAAGAAGAAGAGGAGCACGATCTTCCTCGAAGGAAGAAGAGCTCGCACTGCCATAAACGCGACTACGACGCCAGAGACAAGCTTACACAGTGCAAGATCGACAAAGCACGCGCCAAACGCGCATGCTCGTCTGAATCTGAGATGGATGAAGACGAAGGAGAACTCTGCGGGGCTCGATGCTTCAGCAGATCTGTTCGGCGAACACAGATGCCACGCAACTTCAAGCTTCCTTCGGATACTCCGAAGTTTAACGGAACGCAAGATCCAAAATCCTGGCTCAGTGACCATCTATCATCCGTCAAATTTCACGGAGGCAACAAATAAACCGCCATGCAATGCCTTCAGCTGCAACTGACAGGCGCAGCGCGAGTCTGGCTCAGCAGCCTATCATCAGGATCCATCCGAAGCTGGGAGGAGCTCGCTTACAGCTTCATCCGAAATTTCAAAGGCACCAGCAAGAGGCCCGCCTCAATCGAAGAGTTGCGAGCCTGCACTCAAAGAACGGGTGAATCTATTCCCTCGTACATACTACGCTGGTCTACAACCAAGAACTCCGCAGCACACATCTCCGAAGAGAGGGCCATCGACGCCTTCAGGGACGGCGTCAAGCGCCAAGACTTCAAGGAGGAACTTGGGCGTGTAAAGCCCAAGACACTCGACCACCTCATGGAAATCGCCAACAGTTGGGCAGACGGCGAAGATTGCATCCAGCGAGCGCAATCAGATGAAGAGGATGACTACGACCGAAGACGTGAACACCGCAGCAAGAGGAGATCGCGCGTCTACGAGGACCGCGGCGGACCCGACATGATCGCGGCCGGCTACGCCGACCGTCGTAACGACAACAGCCGCAACAGCGGCGGAAACTTCCGCGACAACGGACGACCAACGCAGTCGTGGCAACGCCGCGACCGCTTCAACGGACCCTCAGCATTCGACAAACTCTCGGGTCCATGCACCATCCACTTCTACATCGACAAACAGGATGGCAAAAAGAAAGCCAGCCACATGCTCAAGGACTGCCGCGAGTTCCAGAAACTCAGCGAAGGCATGGTGCAGATGAGGCAACAAGCCCCAATCCCTGCGTTTGGAAACGCACCTGCGCCAGGTGAAATAGCACACGGAGCTCCTCCACCGCCGCCTATTGGAGGCCCAAATCAACCAGTCGCACCAGCGCAAAACAATGCCGGGGTCGGATACCCCCCACCAAAGGGAGCACTAAATATGATCCAGAAGGGACGCCCCACAAATAGGGTGCAGAAGAAAATCACCCGACAAATCAACTTGGCCGTGGCAACTCCGCCTGCAATCCCTGAGTACCTCAGCGGATCGGAGTCCTGCATCACATTCACTCGCGTGGATCACCCTTGCCAGATCCCTCGCCCAGGACATGCTGCCCTGGTGCTGGAGGCGCAGATCGGAGGCTTCGAGATGAGTCGCGTCTTCATGGACGGTGGCAGCGGCATCAACCTAATGTTCGCAAGCACTCTAGCAGCTATGCGGATCCCGCAATGCAGCCTGGAACAATCAGACACAACGTTCCAAGGCATTGTCCCAGGAAAGGGCATATTCCCCTGGGCAAAATAGGGCTCGACGTCATCTTCGGGAAGCCGGACAACTTTTGGCAGGAGCGCCTAGAATTCGAAGTGGTGGACTGGCCGTCGCAATACCACGCCATCCTGGGGCGTGTAGCATTCGCAAGGTTCCTGGTCGTCCCACACTACGCATACCTACTACTCAAGATGCCAGGACCAAGGGGCGTCATCACAGTCCACGGGAGCTTCACCCGATCGGACCAATGCGACAGGGATTTCAACAAAATCTCCCAGTCTTTCGGCATGCAAGACGAGCTCGTAAGGCTCCGCGAGGTGACAGAGAATGGGCTACCCCCAGTCACAAGGCAGAACGCACCTGACATGTCCTTCGACTCCCCGTCAACACCAAGAAAGTGCAGGTCCATCCGACGGATGCCTCCAAGACGGCGCTGATCGCCAATGACCTCAGCACCGCATAGGAAGGCGCGCTCGTCGAATTCCTTCGTGAGCGCTGGGAAATCTTCGCCTGGTGTCCTGCGGACATGCCAGGAGTTCCCAGGGAATTCGCCGAGCACGCACTCAATGTCTTTCCAGACACCAAGCCAGTCAAGCAGTCCATCCGAAGACTGTCGGAGCCATGGGCCGAAGCTATCGGCAAGGAAATCAACAGATTACTCGCAGCAGACTTCATCCGGGAAATCAAGGAAAGCGAGTGGCTGGCAAACACGGTGATGGTCCCGAAGAAAGACACGGACATCCTGCGGATGTGCGTAGACTTCACGTCACTAAATAAGCATTGCCCAAAGGACCACTTCCCTCTTCCACGGATCGACCAGATCATCGATTCGACTGCAGGTGGCGAGAAACTCTCCTTCCTCGACGCCTACTCAGGCTATAACCAGATTCGACTCAAGGTCGAAGATCAAGAGAAAACGGCGTTTATCACACTGTTCAGAGTATTCTGTTACAACACAATGCCCTTCGGGCTAAAGAACGCGGGTGCCATGTACCAGCGATGCATGCAGGCCTGCCTTAAGGACCAGATCGGTCGCAACGTCCAAGTCTATGTCGACGACATAGTAATAAAAACCAAGGAGGCAAGGACACTTATCGACGATCTCCGCGAGATGTTCGACAACCTTGATCGCTACAGGATCAAGCTCAATCCCGAAAAGTGCGCCTTCGGCGTCCCCTCGGGTCAGCTGCTCGGGTACTTCATCTCTCAACGAGGGATTGAGGCGAACCCAAAGAAAATCAGAGCCATCATGACAATGGAGAAGCCGAAAAACCTCAAGGGCGTTCAACAGCTCGCAGGACGAGTAGCGGCACTAAGCAGGTTCATCAGCCGCATGGGCGAGAAGGCCCTACCATTCTACCAGCTGCTACGCAAGGCAGACAAGTTCGAGTGGACACCAGAAGCCAACGACGCATTCGAAAGCCTCAAGCGGCTCCTCTCCACCTCGCCAGTTTTGGTCACGCCAAAGGAGCGCGAACCCCTGCTGCTGTACATAGCAGCCACACACCAGGTGGTCAGCACAGTACTCGTGGTCGAACGACCCGAAGAAGGCAAGACCCACGGGGTCCAGCGCCCAATTTATTACCTCAGCGAGGTTCTCACTCCAACAAAGCAGAGGTACCCTCACTACCATAAGCTAGCCTACGGCGTGTTCATGACGGCTCGACGGTTGAGCCATTACTTCCAGGAGGACCAAGTGATGGTCGTCAACGAGGCACCCCTGAACAGCATCCTGAATAATCCAGAGGCAACAGAACGGGTTGCCCTCTGGGGCATCGAACTATCACCCTTGGACATCGTCTACGAGAAGCGACACTCAATCAAATCTCAAGTCCTTCCGGACTTCCTGGTGCACTGGATGGAGCTGCAGCTGCCAGACACCCCAGACATGTCACAGTCCTGGACAATGCATTTTGACGGCTCCAAGCGCGAAGCCGGAGCAGGGGCAGGAGTCATACTGACCTCCCCGCAAGGTGACAAGATGAAGTACGTTCTTCGGATGAAATTCAGAGCCTCCAACAACGAAGCCGAATACGAAGCCCTCATCCATGGCATGAGGATGGCAAAAATATGCGGCGCAACGCGCCTGGTCATCTACGGTGACTCCAACCTCGTTGTCCAGCAGACGATGAATGAGTGTGACGCACATGCCGAAAACATGATCGTGTACCGCGCGCTCTACAACGCACTCGAAGGAGAATTCGACGGCTGCGAACTCCGGCACGTTGGAAGAGAGAGCAACGAGGAAGCCGATAGACTCGCCAACATCGGCTCCACTTGCGCAAAGGTACCACCAGGTGTGTTCCTCGAACAAATCTGCGTGCCATCCATCAAGAGGAAATTCCCCAAGGGATCACCCGAAGAAGCAGAACACCCGGGGGCTACGCTACCCGAAGGACATGAAGGACCCGAGAAACTGGACACAAAGGTCGCTATGGTCAACCTGATGCAGGTCATGGCAGTCGAAGAAACCTGGACACGCCCATACCTCCAGTTCCTGATAAATGGAGAATTGCCTGACAGCCCAACAGATGCCCAGCGCATATCGCGTCGGTCAAAAGCCTTCACCATCATCAACGGCGAACTGTACAAACGCAGCATCACGGGTGTACTACAACGGTGTGTCACCATCGACAACGGCAAAGCCATACTCCAAGACATCCATGAGGGCATCTGCGGCCACCACGCAGGCAGCCGCTCCCTTGTCGCCAAAGCTCTACGAGCAGGATTCTACTGGCCAACGGCCATGAGCGACGCGAAGGACATCGTCCGAAGATGCAACGGGTGCCAACGGTTCGCCGACAAACCGCACGCACCTGGGTCCGAACTTCGACCCATACCCATAGCCTGACCTTTTGCCCAATGGGGCCTCGACATGATCGGCAAACTGCCAAAATCCTCGAAAGGGGGACACGTCTTCCTCCTGGTTGCAGTCGACAAATTCACCAAGTGGATCGAGGCCATGCCAGTCACCAACCAGAAGGGCAAAACCGTCGTCAAATTCTTCGAATCCATTGTCTACAGGTTCGGCGTACCGCACAGCATCATCACCGACAACGGATCGAACTTCATCTCCGAAGAATTCCAGGACTTCTGCGAAGGCCTCGGGATCAACATCACGTATGCCTCAGTGGCACACCCGCAAACAAACGGGCAAGTGGAAAAGGCCAACGGCCTAATTGGCGCCGGCATCAAGAAGCGCCTCATGAGCTCACTCGAGCAAAAAGCTGGAAACTGGACGAAAGAGCTACTGTCTGTCCTGTGGAGCTTACGGACTACGCCAAACAGCTCCACCGGCTACACACCGTTCTTCATGGTGCACGGAGCTGAGGCCGTGCTACCAGCCGAAGTACGCCACCAGGCTCCACGAGTCGTCGCTTACAGCGAAGCCGAATCCACGGCTGCACTCGAAGATGCCGTCGACACACTCGACGAAGCACGGGATATCGCAGCAGCTCGATCAGCGGTGTACCAGCAAAGTCTCCGCAACTACCACAGCCGCCGGCTGCGCCCAAGGTCCTTCGTCGAAGGAGACCTCGTCTTACGACTCAAGCAAAAGCGACCGAACAAATTCGAGTCACCATGGGAAGGACCCTACGTCATCACCGAAGTCATCCCAGGTGGCGCCTATCGCCTCAAGCACGTGGAGTCTGGAGTTGCATACTCCAACCCATGGAACATCTCGCACCTGCGACGATTCTACCCGTAGCAACCTACCCCCTTTTACTTTCAATAAGGCTTTCAGCCAAGGCTACTCAGCCGAACAATGTACCTCCTCCATTATGATATAAATAAAGCTAAGTGTCTCGCCCCCAAACTTCGGTTGACTATTTTTCTGCAACTTTATTACATGCTACAAACGCATCCGGGGGCTCCCCCCACCTCACGATTTCATCGACTGAGGACCAAACGTGTACACCTGAGTAGCTGACCACGTCAGGCAAACAAAAAGGACACGTACTCAATCAAAGCACTGCGTGCTCACAAACAAGCAAACCTTTACAACAAAGGGCACAAAACGCCCAGCCGAAATATACAAATTTTACACCTATCTGTTTATTTTCAGGTCCTACCTATTCTGAAGAATAACCTGAGCACGCTGCTCAAACAAATCTACAATCTGTTCGGCATACTGCCTTACAGCCGCGTAATGCGGACGCATGTTCCACTCGCCACCATCCGGTCGAAGAGGTGGCCCAGCTGCCACAGCAGCCAAATCTACGTCAGGGCGGTGCACCCTCACAAGAGACAAGGCAGCCTTCACTCCTGCGACGAGCTGCTGCCGCACCAGCTCCTTGACATTGCTGGCACTCCGAAACTTCGACAGAAGACCTGCAAGGGTTGTCGGCACAGCATCCAAAGGAAACATGACGTGCAGCACCGAGGAAAGTGATGTCTGCACTTGGCAGAGCACCCGCAAAACTTGATAAACACGATCCTGCACCGTCGCCAGGGCTATGGCGCGATCACGATCCATCCAGAAGAAGCCGCCGGCCTCCATGTCCTGTTGAGTCAAGCAATTGACCCGATCAGCGACACGCTCCTTTTCTTCCATCGGAGCAAGATTTGCACCTGCAGCAATCGGGCAAAATACGAGTAAAGGCCAGCAGGCTCATCCGAAGACCAGAGCTACAGCTCGACCAAAGAACAACTTACATTGCAGCTGCTCGGACAGCCGGACCAACTCTGCCATCAAGTACTCCTCTCTGGCTGCGCCACGATCCGCCTTGGACTTCCAAACGTCGGCACGACCGCGTAGCCCGAGCAACTCCCTCTCTAGACTGCGCACACGATCCCGAAGGAAAGTAAGCTGCGAGGAGTCATCCAAGGATGGACGCAACGGCGTTGCGGATGGGGCGTCAACAGGGTCAGCACCCGAAGGAACCTAGAGCGACAGCAAAAGCAAGGAACACAAACATTCAGCCAAGGATGGAGCACAACTCAGAGAAAATTCATTGAATATATAAAGCCACTACGTGGCACACGGATGGTGTTCTTCAAGATATTTACAACAAAAACAGACTACAAACTACCCTACGACTACTACGCCTAAGATGCAGGGCCCTGAGTCGCCTTGGAGCCAGACTGCTTAGCTTTGGCCCCACCCTGCTGCCGCAGTGCATACTCAGACAACAAATCAATGAGCTTGGGCCCGTATCGCCTGCAGCGAGCAGAATAGGCAGCAAAGGCTACCTCGGATCCATCCGCAGCCGTCGGCATCCGAGAAGTGATCTGGGGCAGATCCAGCTCCGCTCCAGCCGCCATGGCCATCGCCAGCCCGACGGATGCGCTGATGCCCTTCTGCTTGCGTTTATACGCCGCAGGTGCTTCGGCTGACAGAGCCTCCGCCAGAGCATCCACATCGTCAAGGGCTGCGCCCTTCGGGACAAGCTCCCTGTAGAAGCGACCAAGGACCTCCTTCGCCTTGGCAAGGGAGCCAACGACGGTGCTGCAGCGGTCTTCGACCGCCACAACGGCATCATCTAGAGCACTCCCGTGCTCCAGAGCACCGCGTTCGAACTCGATGCCTGCGGCATCTGAGACAAAAATAAGAAGGAAAGCATGAAGAAAATCAGCACAAAAGAAGACCCGAAGAAAAAGAAACAAGCACAAAACTAGCACTCACCCGAAAGAGCCTTGGCAGCAGCCATGAGCTTCGCTGCTACCTCTTTTTCACGAGCAGCCGCAACAGTGGCCAGCTGCTCCTCACGATCCGCGGCCTCCTGCTGTAGACACTCCTTCGCTTCGGCTGCCTTAGTCAGCTCTAGCTCGAGGCGCTCTTTCGCGCCAATGGCGGCTTCGGCCTTCTGCTCCGACTGACCAAGGCTCTTCTTGAGAGCATCGACCTTACGGAGAGAATCGTTATGCTCCTCTGCATTCAAGACAAACAAGTGTCAAACAACAAAACCAGGACACATAGGAGAGGCGTTGAAAGACAGATGGATACCTTGAAGCTGCCGAAGGTTCGCCTCCAGCGCCAGGCGCTCTTGCACCAGCCGCTTGGCCTCCTGAACAAAAGGCTGAGGAAAAAGCAATAGCAGTAAGAAAAGGACTTGGGGGCTACGCCCAACACAAAGGAGTAAAAACAAAATTCGCACACGAAGACACTCGGGGGCTCCCCCCATGAGGCAGGAAAAACTTACATGCTCCGATGACGACCCCGAAGGACCGCCTGCGAAATTCTGAGGCGCAACCACCTGCACCTCCTGCAACGGAGGATCCGGAGCCGCGCCACCCGAAGTCGCCACCGTTTGAGGTGGAGGAGACGCAATTTTCGACTCCCCCATCATCTCCAGTTCACCATCACTGGAGGAATCGCGGGAGGATTGCCTGCATACAAACCAATCAGCACAAGTGCAAAAATCACAAAGGCACAAGGACAACAGTACAACAAGAAAACTTACGAGCCCAATGTGCTCAGGTCGAAGATAGGAGAAGCCCTTCGGGCCCTCTTCTCCTCTTTCTTCTCTTCCTTCTTCTCCTCCTTCTTTTCTTCCTTCTTCCGCTTTGCTGGCGGGTGAGGCGCGACAGCCCGCACAGGAATGGCAGGAAGGGGAGAGGAAGAACCTCCATGACCATCACTATGACGCTCAAGGCCCAGAGGGTTTCTGGGAGTCGGAGGAGTCGAGGCATCCGAAGACTCACTGGAGCTTCGTGATCGCTTGCGCGTATGGTCCTCACTCGACTCGTTGGCATCCTCCGCCGGAGATCGCGCCGACGGCAGCTCGGACACGGACTCAACCACTTCATTATCCGGGGCATTCGGATACCTTTCGGGCAACGGCGGTACCATGACCGGCACTTTGAAGCTCTACAAAATCAAAAGGAACTTTGTTAGCAAACAAAGGAAATACAAACACAACCGACAAAAAGCACTACGTGCACAAATCTACACCTGCGGTATGGCCAACGTCGAAGAAAAGGGAGGGGTCAGCGACTTCCCCGGGATTTCTTCTCCGGCCTTGAACTTCAGCAGCGCGCGAAGGGCCCTGTCAAGATCCCCCTCGGAGATTTTCTCACTCGAAACCCTCGTCGGATCACGGCACCCAGAATAAAGAAACATTGGGTGCGCCCTCGCTTGGAGAGGCTGCACCCGACGCTCAAGAAACGTCCGGATGATGTCCACGCCATTCACCTCTTTCTCCGGAATCAATTGGAGATCCTCCACCCGACGATAAAGGGCCTCTATCTCCGCCACTTCACCGTCCAAGATTTGGTTTTTCCAGGATCTTTTCTTCTCAATCAATTGGGAGGGGTCAAAGGGAACAAGACCAAAATCTTGTCCGGGCACTACGGAGTCACAGATATAAAACCATCACCTCCGCCAGTACTGGACAGATTCGGACATGGAAAAGGAAAAGAATTGCAGATTGGGACTGAGGGAGATGATGAAACCCCCAATGGGATACACACCATCCGAACCAGATTGCCTCTTTACGGAATAAAGCTTCTGGAAGAGGCCAAAGTGCGGCTCAATGCCAAGCCAACACTCGCAAAATGTGATAAAACACGCAATGTGGAGAAGAGAATTGGGAAACAGATGATGAAGCTGAACCCCATAGAAGAAGAGCAGTCCACGGAGGAAGTCGTGGACCGGAAAAGAAAACCCGCGCACCACGAAGGCAAGAAACATAACCCGGTACCCAGATGGGGGACGGGGGATTACCTCATTGTCAGGAAGTTTGACGGCCGTTGTATCTTGCGGGATCAGGCCCCGCTCGCGCAGTTTGTGGAGATCGCTCTCCCGCGTCTCTGATCGCCGCCAGCCACCATCGCTGACGCGAGCAGCGGTGGTGCCCTTCTTGCCTCCGGCGGCGCTGGTCCCAACCGCAGATGAATACTTCTTTGTTTTCCCCATTGCGCTACGGCGGTGGTGGCGATGTCAATGCAGAAAGAACGAAGGAAATGTGGAAGGAAATCTCAGCGTGCAACAAGAATCGCTCAAGAACAAAGGAGGCAGTGAACATATGAACTGGTGCGGTGAAAACAAACCACGGTCTCCTCCTATGATTATAACAGCGAAGACGACGCACGGCAGCCGTCCATCCAGAAGACCTAACGCCAACGGCAGATCTGGCCGTACACGTGTCAACATCACAACGAACCGTTGTTACCACGCCGTCCACTACGCACGGAAATCAAGGAGACGCCGTAATTATCTCCACGCCGCGCGTGACCGGTCAATTCAAAGTCAGCAAGTGGGACCCACGCTTCGTCCAGTCAAGTCATCTCTGGTGTAGCAGACGCTTGAGGTCATCGATCGTCAGCACTGACGTCATTAAAAGCTATACAAGCACCAACTTCGGCTACACAGCTAAGAGTACTCACTCGAATCTTTGATTCGACTAAATACTCGGGGGCTACTCCTATCAGGAGCGCTGGCCGCACACCCGACAGAACAAATGAGGACAAATTACTTCTCTGAGTCCTACGTCGAGTCTACGACTCCACTACGGACTCGGGGGCTACTCCCATAGGGAGGATGGATTTAAGCATCCGAAAATTTTCGAGTCCTGCGGACTTAACGACTGAAACAATGCTTGAATTAAAGTCTCCGTTCGAGTCTACGACTCGAACAGACACTTGGGGGCTACTCCCATAGGGAGCGCTGGTCGCGCACCCTATGAAATCTTCGACTGCGATCTTCCGGATCAGCACGCAAAAACTTTTGTGGCAACTTTGCCCCAACAAAACGGCCGAGTGAGCGACAATCTCCTAGGCCACCCGAAGCACCTCCGTGGTGATAATGTTCGGATGCTGCGTCTGCGACGCAAAGATAAGACCTACAGATATCATCTGGTGGCCTGGCAACGCACCTGACTGCGCTCTGCTAGTGTGAATCCGTGCCAGCAGGTACGATGAAAAATCCCGACGGACGCGTTGGGTACACCAATTAAAATCACTGGAATTCTACTCCTGTAAGTCCTCCGCGGCCTGAGTCGAATTACGCCAGCATATGTTCCAGGTCCGGGTTGAGGGACTCGAACCTGAAGAAGATCGTGTCGTTTCGTCCTAAGACAGTTAACTGACCCTGATCCGTCGGGTGAGTCAGGCACACGCATCAACAATCCCTACACACACACACATATACTATCGCACCCGAAGGATGGAAGAATCCTCAGCCGAATCTACGATTCGACTGATCACTCGGGGGCTACTGACATGGTTATATCCTATGGGTACGTGACTTCAGCATACCTGGTCCAGCCCAAGGAAGGCCCACAGCAGATACACACCGGCCCATGAAGATTTTCGGGTGGCCAAGGCCCATGACGCCTTCGGATCCTTGGAGAACAAGACTAGCGGAGATAGGAAATTCAAAGGGGTAAAACCCTAGAACTTGTAACCGACTAGGACTATGCCCGGGACCTGCCTAAGTCTATATAAAGGTCAGGAGGGCACGCCCTAGATCTCTCGACTCATACTCTCGCACACGCATCCACGCCAGATCGAATCTGCGCACCCTGTAACCTTCGGTTCCGCTGTAATCAAGAGCAGACAAGCAGGAGTAGGGTTTTCCCTTCGGGGGCCTGAACCTGGGTAAATCTCGTGTCCCCTGGTTGCTTGTCTGTTAACCGAGCCACGATCTCCAGCATCCCCATCTTCTCCAAAACCCAAGTCCATAACAATGGGCATTGACGAGATTAAACCTCGTCACCGATTCCAAACCATACAAGATAGCACACTGAACTGTGGAGTACTGATTCTTCCAAGCGAGGTAAACATTCTTTACTTCATCGGTAGCAGTAACTGCAGGCGGGTCACCCAGCGGTGCATCCAACACATAGGTCAAATTACCAGCATTGAGGACAATCCTCAAATTGCGGAACCAATCTGCGAAGTTGCTTCCATTGTTTTTCAACTTTTCTTTCTCTAGGAACACATTAAAATTGATGGTAGGGGCCGCCATTGATCTACAACATATTTGCAATAGTTTAGACTGAGTTTATGACAAATTGAGTTCTAATTAATAGTTAAATTAATCTAGGTGAACTCCCACTCAAAACAATATCCCTCAGATTGTTTTAGTGATCACACGAACCAAATCCACCACATCAAAACCGATCATCGCGAGAGTTGATGTAGCTTCAATGGCGAACAATCAACATGTTCATCATATCTACTATATGAATCATGCTTTACCTTTCGATGATCCGTGTTCCGAGACCATGTCTGTACATGCTAGGCTCGTCAATATCAAACTTTAGCTTCCGCATGAGCAAATTTGGCTTGCTCACGTTGTATACACTCGCAGAATCTAGCACACCCGATCATCACGTGGTGCTTCGAAACAACGAGCTTTAGCAGCGGTGCTTACTAAGGATGAACACTTTAAAACTTGAAATTGTGTGCTTGAGGGATCATCTTATAATGCTACCGTCATTAACTAAGCAATACAAGATGCATAAAAGGATTAACATCACATGCAATTCATAATATGTGATATGATATGGCCTTTCTTCTTGTGCTTCCGATCTCCATCTTCAAGCACGAACATGATCTCCATCATCAGCGGTATGGCGTCAAGGTCAATGGCGCCATTTCATGGCTGTCATCCACCAGCTTCAACTATTACAACTACTTTGAATAGACACGCGGATCTTTACGGAATTTAAAAGACAACCATATGGCTCCTGCCGGTTGCCAACTTACAATAAGGAACATTGCATACATCATATATATGTTGGAATTATGCCCTAGAGGCAATAATAAAGATGTTATTATTATAATTCTTGTTCATGATAAAGTTTATATTCCATGCTAGAATTGTATTAAGCGGAAACTTTAATACTTGTGTGGTTTGTGAACAACACCGTGTCCCTAGTACGCCTCTATGGACTAGCTCATTGATCAATGATGGTTAAGGTTTCCTAACCATAGACATGAGTTGTCAATTGATAATGAGATCATATCATTGGAGAATGATATGGTGGACAGACACAAACTAAGCGAAGCAATTAGATCGTGTCATTGTGTTCATCTTTGCGAAGCTTTTTCTATGTCAAATATTGTATTCCTTAGACCATGAGATAATACAACTCCCTGGTAACGGAAGAAAGCTTTGAGGCCATCAAACGTCATCCTATGAGAGGGTGATCATAAAGGTGTCTCTCAGGTGATCGGAAAGTATCTGTTGGGTTGTATGTATCGAGATGGGATTTGTCCCTCCCAAGTCGGAGAGATATACTTCGGGCCCACTCGGTAATCGATATCAACACCGCTTGCAAGCATGTGGTTAAGGAGTTAATCACAAAGTGATATCGGATTACGGAACGAGTAAAGTACTTGCTGTGAACGAGATTGAACTAGGTATGATGGTACCGACGATCGAATCTCGGGCAAGTAAAATATCGCGAGACGAAGGGAATATATATATATGGGATTGATTGAATCCTGGCATCGTGGTTCATCCGATATGATCATCGATGAATGTGTGGGAGTCAATATGGGTGCCTAGACCCCGCTGTTGATTATTGATAGAAGATCATGTCTGCATATTCTCGAACCCGCAGGGTCACACACTTAACGTGTCTCGACGCTAGGATAGATTGGATAATTGGTTTATGAATTTTTGTTCGGAGTCTCGGATGGGATCCGGGATATCACGAGAGGTTCCGGAATGGTCCGGAGAATAAGATTCATATAAGGCAGTGCAGTTTTTGGAGTTCGGAATTGTTCCGGATTAATCGGTATTGTACCGGAAGCTTCTAGAACCTTCCGGAAGGGGGCCAACGTGGTCCCACCTTCCGGGAGGGGGCATGGGCCTATGAGGGAGTGTCCTGGCCGCATTGGGCCAGGGGCACAAGGCTCCATAGGGCCCAGCCGATTCTAGATAAGTTTAAACTCGTTTAAACTAGAGATAGAATTTCTAGATAAGGGAAAGTTTAAATCGTTTAAACTAGAGATAGGCTTGGAGGAGAGGCAAGGGCTGGCCGCACCCCCCCTCTATATATAGAGGGCTGGTGCGCCCCCTCCCCCTACACACCTTCCTCCAAACCCTAGTTGCCCTGCTGCCCTCCTCTCTCCCTCCCGACTGTTTGTAGGCGAAGCCCTGCTGCAGAAATTCTCCACCATATACACCACGCCGTCGTGTTGTAGATCCAATCTATCTCTCCACCCTACTTGCTGGTCCGAGTAAGGAGGAGACGTCGAGGCGCTGCACGTGTGCATCTCACGGAGGCACCGCCACTTGTGGTGCTAGATCGGATCGGATCGCGAGGAGGAGAAGCGAGTACGACTACATCACCCACGTTCCGACGAACGTTCCGCTGTGCGAATCTTCAAGGGTATGAAGATCTAATCCAATCTCTCTCGTTGTTTGCATCTCCTAGATTAGATCTTGGCTTTCCTTCTGTTCGCTTCCGTAGAAAATTTTGATTTACTATGCTGCGAAACCCTTCAGTGGTATCAGAGCTAGATCTATGCGTAGATGTGTTTCACGAGTAGAACGCAACATGGTTGTTGCGGGCGTTGATGTTTTCTGTTGCAAGCCTCTTGTTTGTGTTCTTCTTATGGCGCGGGATAGTGAGATTGAAGCGGTCCAGGCCAACCTTACGCGACGTCGTTTGCGAGACCGGCTCCGCACTTGACGTGTGGCTTGTACCATACATGCGGCTGGTGGATGTCAGTTTCTCTCACTATAGTTGTCATGGGATTAACACCGGAGATTGGCAACCATAATATCACCGTTGTGGCTTTCCGTAGGTAAGAATCGTCCTTAGCATCTACTCCCATGAGCCACGTAAAACATGCAACAACAAAGTAGAGGCGTCTAACTTGTTTTTGCAGGGAGTGTTTTCTGTGATATGGTATGGCCCAAGATGTGATGTGTATATTGTATGCGATGATCATGTTTTGTAATGTTTCACGACTTGCATGTCGATGAGTACACAACCGGCAGGAGCCATATGGTTGTCTTTATAATTGTGTATGACCTGCGAGTCAACTTCTTATACGCCATGTAATAGCTTTACTTTATCGCTAAGTAGTTAGAAATAGTTGTAGTTGCTATTCGTGGTGGAGGCAATCATGGTGGAGTGATGGAGATCATGCCGGAACGCACAAGATGGAGATCATTGCGCGAAGATTGGCTATACCATGTCACATAAAGTTATATGCATGTGATGTTTATCCTTTTATGTATCTTATTATGCTTAGATCGCGACGGTAGCATTATAAGATGATTCCTCACTTAAAGATCAAGATAAAAACTGTGTTCTCCCCAAAGTATGCACCATTGCGAAAGTTCGTCGTGTCCAAGCATCACGTGATGATCGGGTGCTATAGACTCTACGCTCACATACAACGGGTGCAAGCCAGTTTTGCACACGCGGAAATACTTGGGTCTAACTTGACGAGCCTAGCATGTACAGACATGGCCTCGGAACACATGAACCGAAAGGTTAAGCATGAGTCATATGAATGATATGATCGACACTTCGTTGTCCACCATTGAAACCACATCTCTTCTCGTGAAGATCGGATTAGGTGTGGTGAATTTGGATCATGTTCACTAAACAACTTGAGGGATGTTGAATTTAGTGGGAGTTCATCTAGTAATTTGATTAAAAGTTGAACTAGTTATCATGAACATAGTCTAATTTGTACTTGCAAATATTGTAGATCACATGGCTAAGTCCAACTTCAACTTCAACGTTTTTGCTGAGAAAGAAAAGCTTAAGAACAATGGGTCTAACTTCACCAACTGGTTCCGCAATCTGAGAATCATTCTCTCTGGCGGTCAAAAGGACTATGTCCTTGAGAAAGCGTTAGGTAACCCCCCCGCTACAACTGCGCCGGCTGATGAGAAAGCTGTCTATCAGTCGCGCAAAGATGATTATGGTGTGATTAAGAGCACCATGTTGTTTGCTATGGAACCGGAACTTCAAAATCGTTTTGAAAACTATCCCGGGCCCTTTGAGATTCTCGAAGAGCTGAAAACCATGTTTCAGACTCAGGCCCGTTCTGAGAGATATGAGATCTCCGAGAAGTTCTTTAATTGCAAGATGGAGGAAGGGAGTTCCGTTAGTGAGCATGCCATTAAGATGTCGGGCTACACTCAACGCCTTGAGCAACTGGACTGCAAGATTCCAGAGGAGCTCAAGATTGACAGGGTTCTGCAATCACTCCCTCCCAGCTACAAAAGTTTTATAGTGACTCATAATCAGATTGGTTCCACTGATACGATCACCGAGCTCTTCGCAAAGCTGAAGGCTGCGGAGGTGGACATCAAGAAGGATAATCATGTGTTGATGGTCAACAAGCCCTCCTTTAAGAAAGGTAAGGGTGCAAAGAAGCCCTTCAAGAAAAGCGGCGGCAAGCGCGTTGCCCCTGCTGAGAAGAAGCTCAAGTCTGGTCCTAAGCCGGACACTGAGTGCTTCTATTGCAAGGACAAGGGTCACTGGAAGCGCAACTATCCGAAGTACTTAGCGGACAAGAAGGCTGGCACCATCAAAGGTATATTTGATATACATGTTATTGATGTTTTCCTTACTAGCCCTCGTTGTAGTGCCTGGGTATTTGATACTGGTTCAGTTGCTAATATTTGTAACTCGAAACAGGAGCTACGGAATAGACGGCGGCTTGCGAGGGATGAGGTGACGATGCGCGTTGGCAACGGATCAAGAGTTGATGTGATGGCCGTCGGCACGCTCTCCTTAGTTTTACCTTCGGGATTAGTTTTAAACCTTAATAAATGTTATTATGTGCCTGCGTTGAGCATGAACATTATTTCTGGATCGTGTTTATTGCAAGACAGTTATTCATTTAAATCGGAGAATAATGGTTGTTCTATTTATATGAGTAACATCTTTTATGGTCATGCACCTCTTGTGAATGGTTTATTTCTTCTAAATCTTGAAAGGGATGAAACACACATCCATAACATTGAGGCTAAGAGATGCAAAGTAGATAGTGATAATACTACTTATTTGTGGCACTGTCGTCTAGGTCATATTGGTGTAAAGCGCATGAAGAAACTCCATTCTGATGGACTTTTGGAGTCTCTTGATTTTGAATCATTTGACACATGCGAACCATGCCTCATGGGCAAGATGATCAAAACCCCGTTCTCCGGTATGATGGAGCGAGCAACGGACTTGTTGGAAATCATACATACCGATGTATGCGGACCGATGAGTGTTTCGACGCGCGGTGGATATCGCTACTTTCTCACTTTTACCGATGACTTAAGTAGATATGGGTATATCTATTTAATGAAACATAAATCTGAAACATTTGAAAAGTTCAAAGAATTTCAGAATGAAGTGGAGAACCATCGTAACAGAAAGATTAAGTTTCTACGATCCGATCGTGGGGGCAAATATTTGAGTTATGATTTTCTCACGCATCTCAAAACAAGTGGAATCGTTTCACAACTCACGCCACCCGGAACACCATAGTGCAATGGTGTGTCTGAACGCCGGAATCGAACCCTATTAGATATGGTCCGATCGATGATGTCTCTTACTGATTTGCCGTTATCATTTTGGGGTTATGCATTAGAAACCGCTGCATTCACTTTAAATAGGGCTCCATCTAAATCCGTTGAGACGACACCGTATGAACTGTGGTTTGGTGCTAAACCTAAGTTGTCGTTTCTTAAAGTTTGGGGATGCGAAGCTTATGTCAAGAAGTTGATGCCGGACAAGCTCGAAGCCAAAGCGTAGAAATGCGTCTTCATAGGATACCCTAAGGAAACTATTGGGTATACCTTCTATCACAGAACCGAAGGCAAAGTGTTTGTCGCAAAGAACGGTTCCTTTCTTGAGAAGGAGTTTCTCTCGAAAGAAGTGAGTGGGAGGAAAGTAGAGCTGGACGAGGTTATTGAACCTTCTCTTGAATTGGAGAGTAGCGCAGCACCTGAAATTGTTCCAGTGCCGCCTGCACCAACAATAGAGGAAGCTAATGACAAGGATCATGAAGCTTCGGACGATGCTGCTACTGAACGTCGCAGGTCGACAAGGTCGCGTGCCCCTCCTGAGTGGTACGACAACCCTGTCTTGACTGTCTTGTTAGTAGAAGACAGCGAACCTACGAACTATGAGGAAGCGATGATGAGCCCAGACTCCGAGAAATGGCTAGAAGCCATGAAATCCGAATTGGGATCCATGAGCGAAAACCAAGTATGGACTTTGGTGGACCCTCCTAGCGACCGAAAGGCCGTTGAGTGCAAATGGATCTTCAAGAAGAAAACGGACGCGGATGGTAATGTTACCGTCTATAAAGCACGGCTTGTTGCGAAAGGTTTTCGACAAGTTCAAGGTGTTGACTACGATGAGACTTTCTCTCCCGTAGCGATGTTTAAGTCCATTCGGATTTTATTAGCAATTGCTGCGTTTCATGATTATGAAATATGGCAAATGGATGTCAAGACTGCTTTCCTCAATGGCAACATTGATGAAGAGTTGTATATGATGCAACCCGAAGGTTTTGTCGATCCTAAGGATGCTGATAAAGTATGCAAACTTCAGCGTTCCATTTATGGACTGAAGCAAGCATCTCGGAGTTGGAACCTTCGTTTTGATCAAGTGATCAATAGCTTTGGATTTGTTCCAAATTGCTATGAAGCTTGCATCTACAAGAAAGTGAGTGGGAGCTCGGTGACGTTTCTGGTACTGTATGTGGATGACATATTGATTATTGGAAATGACATCAACATGCTTAACGATGTGAAGAGTTATTTGAACAAGTGTTTTTCAATGAAAGACCTAGGTGAAGCTGCTTATATATTGGGCATCAAAATATATAGAGATAGACAAAGACGCCTGATAGCTTTAAGCCAGAGTACATACCTAGACAAAGTTCTGAAAAGGTTCAGAATGGATAAGGCATTGAAAGGTTCACTGCCTATGTTGTCAGGTAAGATATTGAGCAAGGCTCAGTGTCCAGCTACGGTAAATGATAGGGAAGCTATGAGAAAAGTGCCTTATGCCTTGGCCATAGGTTCCATCATGTATGCCATGCTGTGTACTAGACCGGATGTGTCCAATGCTCTTAGTTTGACGAGCAGATATCAAAGTGATCCAGGAGTGGAACACTGGACAGCCGTGAAGAACATCCTAAGGTACCTAAATAGGACTAAAGAAATGTTCTTAGTCTATGGGGGTGATAAACAGCTCGTCGTAAAAGGTTACGTCGATGCTAGTTTTGACACCGACAAGGATGATTGTAAATCTCAGACAGGATACGTGTATATTTTGAATGGAGGAGCTGTGAGCTGGAGAAGCTGCAAGCAAAGCGTGATCGCGGGATCTACAGTAGAAGCGGAATACATGGCTACTGCAGAAGCGTCAAGTGAAGGAGTTTGGATCAGAAACTTCATCACTGAGCTTGGCGTGGTTCCAAGTGCATTGGACCCACTGGAGATATTGTGTGACAACACTGGCGCCATAGCACTCGCTAAGGAACCAAGATATCATCCAAAGACCAAGCATATCAACCGCAAGTTTCATATAATCCGAGATTATATAGCAGATGGAGATCTGAAGATCAGCAAAGTACATACAGATCTGAATGTCGCAGATCCATTGACTAAACCTCTTCCACGTGTAAAACATGATCAGCACCTCAGTGCCATGGGTGTGAGATTGTTGCCAGATGTAAACTAGATTATTGACTCTAGTGCAAGTGGGAGACTGTTGGAATTATGCCCTAGAGGCAATAATAAAGATGTTATTATTATAATTCTTGTTCATGATAAAGTTTATATTCCATGCTAGAATTGTATTAAGCGGAAACTTTAATACTTGTGTGGTTTGTGAACAACACCGTGTCCCTAGTACGCCTCTATGGACTAGCTCATTGATCAATGATGGTTAAGGTTTCCTAACCATAGACATGAGTTGTCAATTGATAATGAGATCATATCATTGGAGAATGATATGGTGGACAGACCCAAACTAAGCGAAGCAATTAGATCGTGTCATTGTGTTCATCTTTGCGAAGCTTTTTCTATGTCAAATATTGTATTCCTTAGACCATGAGATAATACAACTCCCTGGTATCGGAAGAAAGCTTTGAGGCCATCAAACGTCATCCTATGAGAGGGTGATCATAAAGGTGTCTCTCAGGTGATCGGAAAGTATCTGTTGGGTTGTATGTATCGAGATGGGATTTGTCCCTCCCAAGTCGGAGAGATATACTTCGGTCCCACTCGGTAATCGATATCAACACCGCTTGCAAGCATGTGGTTAAGGAGTTAATCACAAAGTGATATCGGATTACGGAACGAGTAAAGTACTTGCTGTGAACGAGATTGAACTAGGTATGACGGTACCGACGATCGAATCTCGGGCAAGTAAAATATCGCGAGACGAAGGGAATATATATATATGGGATTGATTGAATCCTGGCATCGTGGTTCATCCGATATGATCATCGATGAATGTGTGGGAGTCAATATGGGTGCCCAGACCCCGCTGTTGATTATTGATAGAAGATCATGTCTGCATATTCTCGAACCCGCAGGGTCACACACTTAACGTGTCTCGACGCTAGGATAGATTGGATAATTGGTTTATGAATTTTTGTTCGGAGTCTCGGATGGGATCCGGGATATCACGAGAGGTTCCGGAATGGTCTGGAGAATAAGATTCATATAAGGCAGTGCAGTTTTTGGAGTTCGGAATTGTTCCGGATTAATCGGTATTGTACCGGAAGCTTCTAGAACCTTCCGGAAGGGGGCCAACGTGGTCCCACCTTCCGGGAGGGGGCATGGGCCTATGAGGGAGTGTCCTGGCCGCATTGGGCCAGGGGCACAAGGCCCCATAGGGCCCAGCCGATTCTAGATAAGTTTAAACTCGTTTAAACTAGAGATAGAATTTCTAGATAAGGGAAAGTTTAAATCGTTTAAACTAGAGATAGGCTTGGAGGAGAGGCAAGGGCTGGCCGCACCCCCCTCTATATATAGAGGGCTGGTGCGCCCCCTCCCCCTACACACCTTCCTCCAAACCCTAGTTGCCCTGCTGCCCTCCTCTCTCCCTCCCGACTGTTTGTAGGCGAAGCCCTGCTGCAGAAATTCTCCACCATATACACCACGCCGTCGTGTTGTAGATCCAATCTATCTCTCCACCCTACTTGCTGGTCCGAGGAAGGAGGAGACGTCGAGGCGCTGCACGTGTGCATCTCACGGAGGCACCGCCACTTGTGGTGCTAGATCGGATCGGATCGCGAGGAGGAGAAGCGACTACGACTACATCACCCACGTTCCGACGAACGTTCCGCTGTGCGAATCTTCAAGGGTATGAAGATCTAATCCAATCTCTCTCGTTGTTTGCATCTCCTAGATTAGATCTTGGCTTTCCTTCTGTTCGCTTCCGTAGAAAATTTTGATTTACTATGCTGCGAAACCCTTCAATATAATCACAATCATGGCCATATCACATCACAGCACACCCCTGCAAAACAAAGTTAGACGCCTCTAATTTTCTTTGCATATTTTACATGGTTTGGGGCTTTCAATAAGTGTCGTTCTAACTTACGAACAAGAACCACAACGTTGATGCTTGAACTATCAAGTGCCCGTTGTAAATTGAATCTATACTATGATGGGAGAGACAGACACCTGCAAAGCCACTTATGCAATACAAGTTGCATGTTGAGCGTGGAGCAAGTTTCATGAACGATGTCATGTAAGGTTAGCCCGGGCCGCTTCATCCCATCATACCGCAAGATGCAAAGTACACAAAAAGCAATTGATAATAAAAGCACCACCACCCACAATGACTATTGTGTTCTACTCGTGCAACAAATCTACATATAGACACGGCTCTGACACCACTATAGGTGTTCGTAGCATGAAAAACAAAAAAATTCAACCGCATGCACACAAACAATCCAAGATCTATCTACTAGATTGTAGCAACGAGTCGATAGAAGCACTCACCCTCGAAGATTCCAAAGCGGTTAACGAGAGCAGATTCTCGTGGGTGATGTAGTCTACACTTGCCGATCTCAAGATCGCATAGACGATCCTTCCGGCGCTGCGTTCCGGCAGCGATTCCGCAGTCGGTCACACGTTCGGTACTCGATGAAGACCTTCCTCTCCCTTGTTCCAGCAGGCAGCGGATGTTGTAGTTCTCTCCTCGTGATTCCAGCAGCACGACGGCGTGGTGTCAGAAGTAGAGGGAAGATCCCGCAGGGCTTCGCCTAAGCCGGCGCGAGTTTGGTGGAGTAAGAGAGGGCCTTGGCGATCTACGGATTAGAGGCACCAAGGGGAGGTGGTGTAGCCGGCGGCTAGGGCTTGGAGAAGCCCAAGTCGGCGACTTGAAGGAGGCCCTGGCGGCAGTAGCAGCACTTGGAGGTGGTGGCGCCTAGGAGCTAGGGTTTGGGTGTGAGGGGTAGGGGTGCGCCCTACCCCTCCTTATATAGGTGGGGAGAGGCGGTTGGGGAGGAGGGAGTCCTCCTCCAACTCCTCCTCCTTGGCCGGCGGGTGGAGGGGGTGGGATTCCTACCCTGGGTAGGTTTCCTACTCTCCCTCTACCAAGCAATGTTCAGATTTGACTTTTCAAATTGGCGTTTGACTTTCAAACTTGAATTTGATTTCTCTCTTCATATTGCCCAACCAAGTGACCTAGTACATGATGCAACCATTCCACATTGTCATGACACATAAATGTACCCTTCCCCTTCCGGAGTGCCAGACCTTCCAGACCCTTCTAGAACATTCCCGGTGAAAACACCGAAATCATTTCCGAACTCCGAAACAGGACTTTCTTTATATGAATCTTATTCTCCGGACCATTCTGGATCTCCTCGTTATATCTCGGATCCCATCCGAGACTCCGAACAACATTCGGTCTCTTACTCATCATTCCATAACTACACAACAACATCGAATCCTTAAGTGTGTCTCCCTACAGTTCGTGAATTATGCGGACATGACCGAGACACTTGTCCAATCAATAACCAATAGAGGAATCTGGAAATTCATATGGCTCCCACATATTTCTACGATTACTTTGTGATCGAATGAACCATTTACATACGATACCAATTTCCCTTTGTCTCACGATAGTTTACTTATCCGAGGTTTTGATCGTCGGTATCTCTGCATACATAGTTCAACCTCGTTACTGATAAGTACTCTTTTCTCGTTCCCGTGATATGTGATCCCTTGTGAGCCAGTCACATGCTTGCAAGATAATTGTATGACATTCCACCGAGAGGGCCCAGAGTATATCTATCTGTCATATGGATGGACAAATCCCACTCTTGATCCATGTGTCTCAACACATACTTTCCGAACACTCAATGCCACCTTTATAGCCACCCAGTTACGGTGTGGTGTTTGATGTCATCAAAGCATCCTTCCGGTGATGGTGATTAGCATGATCTCATGGTCGAAGGAATTAGGTTACTATGTATCAGAAAGCTTATAGCAAACAAACTATTGAAATGACTTGATCTTTATGCTACGCTTATCTATAGGAGTATGTCCATCATACCATTCTCCTAATGATATGATCTTGTTATTAACAACATCTCAATATTCATGATCGAGAAACCACGATCATCTATTAATCAACAAACTAGTATTATAAAGAGGCTTTACCAGGGACTCTAATTTAGTTTACAAATCACACAAGTATTCATGTTTCCGGTTAATACTATTATAGCATGAATATAAACATTTATCATAAACACAAAGATATAACAATAACTGCTTTTATTATTGCCTCTAGGGCATATCTCCAACAGTAACTCAATCCCTTTGTCTCGCGATATATTACATGTCCAAGATTCGATCATCGGTATCTCCATACCTAGTTTGATCTCGTTACCGACATGTACTATTTTCTCATTCCTGTGATATAACATTCTAGTGATCACATCACTTGCTTGCAAGCTAACTAATGTGATATCACCGATAGGACCTAGAGTATATCTATCCGTCATCAGGATAGACAAATTCCACTCTTGATCCATGAGCCTCTACATAACACCTTCGTAGCACTAAACCCACCTTTATAGTCACCTTGTTATAGTGTGATGTTTGATGTTATCAAGATACTCTTCCAGTGTTAGTGATTGACATGATATCATGGTCTAAGGACTAGGATTACTTCGTATGATGTTATAGCAATATAAACACAATGACTTTGATCGTAGTGGTATACTTCGGATGAATGTTCGTCACATCATTCCAACAATGTTGTGACCTCGTTATTAACAACATCCAATGTCCATGATCAGGAAACCTTTGATCATCTTGTTAACCAACGAGCTAGTTTATAAGAGAGGCATAACTAGGAACTTTCTTTCTATTTATTAAACACACATGTATTAACGTTTCCATATTAATATAATTATAGCATTCAAAATAAACATATATCATAAACAAGAAATAAGATAATAACCACTTTATTATTGCCTCTCGGGCATATTCCCTTCAGTATGCTAGGTTATGATGTGTCTCTCCTCCTCGTCGTGCCCTCTTGGACCTTATATAGATAGGCCAGGTCTCGGGGATAGGCCGAGTCAGTTACAAGTTTAGGGTTTTTCCCTTTAAGTTTCTATCTAAAAAAATGTGTCCTCCAAGGATTTGAATCCTTCCTGGGCTTGGGACACCCAAAATCCTCCTGGGCTTTGCGATTGGGGGTACGTCCTCTTCATGGGCTTCTGCCAGGCTGGACCGTCTAGGCCAACATTAAGCACCCGTAGGGCATACCCATGTCAATGACCATGTAAGAAATCATTTTTAACATCAAGTTGGTGGATAGGATAATTTTGAGAGAGATCAAGAGAGAGAAGGACACAAACTTTAGTGTGTTTGACTACCGGGCTATAGGTTTCATAAAAATGAACACCATGTTGTTGGGCGAAACTCCGAATCACCCAATTAGCTTTATGACGAGCTAGAGACCCATCCAAATGAAATTTTTGATGAAAAATCCATTTGCCACTGACAATATTTACACTAGGAGGAGGTTGTACAAGAGTCCAAGTGCCATTATGAAGAAGAGCATCGTATTCCTCTTGCATGGTCTGATGCCAAAGAGGACCACGAAGGGAAATGAGATAATTGTATGGGATAGGAGAGGACGCATTAATAGAAAGATTAAGACAGTCAAGAGGACCCGGAATTTTTCTAGTATGGCAACATGTGCGATGAATGGTATGAGGTGGCAGTGGTGTAGGAATAGTGTAGGCCGGAGATGAGTCATGATGAGAGGATGCGTAATCAGACGAAGAGACGTGGCAAAGAAGGAAGGCGGCAAGACATGGCTGTCTGGCGTTGTAGGAGAAGTGGGTGTTTGGGCTGCCGCGACAGGCTACCGAGTGTCCACGATAGAGTTCGTGGAAGGATGTAAGGGGGGTATTATGGGTGGAAAAAGAGACATGTCAGTGGGATCGACTTTATCACTCAAAGAGGAAGAAAGGATGGGTGGTGCATAGGGAAAAGTGTTCTCATCAAAAGTGACGTACGTGTTGAGAAATAATAATGTGTCGTGTGGCAAGATCAAGACACCGAGTAGATCGAGGTGCAAATTTGTGGAGATTGGTGGAGGAAGTGTTGAGATAACATAGACAACCAAAGACACGTAGCTTAGTGTACCGAGAGTGACGACCGTGAAAAGTAAAATATGAAGTTGTGAATGAGAAGCATTGGTTGGTATAATACCGATTAGATATGTCGCCATGGATAGAGCCTCGGCCTAGAAAGAGAAAGGTATGGATTCTTGGAAAAGTAAAGTACGAACAACATCATTAAGAGTGCGGATGGCACGCTTAGCTTTACATTCTGTGATTATGTATAGGGATAGGAGAAGAGAAAAAGTATGCCATGGGTGTTGCAGAAGGTGTAGAGTTTGGTGTTGTCAAATTTACAGTCGTTGTCACATTGGATGGATTTTATAGGGAGTTGAAACTGAGTGATGCATAGGAATGAAAGGAAACAAGAGTAGAGGAAATTAAACATCGGATTTTTTGTGAAGACGAAAGCTCCAAAATAAGTGTATATAATCATCAACTATAACTAAATAATTGTTGCTGAGCCAAGGCACCGATCGAGAAGACCTGGCTTTGGAGCCTGCCAGGGACGCGACTGCCATGGCATAGAGGGCTGCTGCTTCCAAGGCATGGGCATCGATGTCTGTTTCTACAGGAGGTGAGCTCGATTAGGTGCGTCAGTCCATGGATTGAACTGCCATGGAGAATTGTTGTCGTGGTTGCGTCCACGTCCACGTTTTCCACCTTGGTCGTGGCCACCGCCACCACCGTCGTGATTGTTGGAGAAGTTGTTGTAGTACGTTACCTGGATATGGACGCCCTCGGAGCCAGGAGAGGGGCACGCTTGCCACCGACGACATGGTTGATGCTGTTTCCACTGGCCCAGAGGGAAACGACAATTTTATTATGGTTATCCTCAAGGACGAGGGCCGAGCGCGTCTACAAGAACATGGGAAATGACACCTGAAATGGGAGAAACAAACAAAGATTGTCGAAGCCATCATTGAGGCCACACAAGAGAGTCAACACAAGGGTTTCATTGCTGATAGGCTAGTCGACGTCCACCAGAGCGTCGTCAAGGGCCTTGAGCTTGGCACAGTAGTCGCTAATGGTCATGTCTCCTTGAGGAGTGTTCATGAACTCCACTTCGAGCTGGATCGCCCGGTGCTTCTTGTTGTCACGGAAGATGTTCTCTATGGCGTCCCAGATGGTGCGCGTCGTGGATCCAGGGCACATGACGCTGCCGAGGAGGTTAGCGGAGATGGATCCATAGATCCACGAGAGCACAATGAATTTTTCGCGTCCACGATCCGACATGGGTAAGGTGTTAGAGGGAGAGGCACCGGCAGTGCCGATGATGTGGTTGGTCAGGTCGTAGAGACTGAGAGCGACGAGGAAGAGTTCCCACTAGTTGGTGTAGCTGGAGGCGATGTGATCTAGGGTAAATAGGATGTGGAGCTTGACGTATGTGGCATAGGTGGATGGGTTGGGGAGGAAGGCGGAGGTGTCGATGGTTTTTCCCTTGTCGGTGCTGGAAGTAGATGAGTTGGAGAGCGCGATTTCACGTGTGTCGAGTTCTTGCTCATGGCGACAGAGTTCGCCCTCACGAGAGGAAGTTGTTGCCTATAAAGTGAGTTCGGCCTTGCGAGCATCCAGGTCTTCGGCGCGATCTTTGAGCTCGGCTTCCTTTTCTCGATTTCTTCTAGAGTCATGATGACGGAGGGCGGAGATCGGAGGATCTAGGGTTTAGAGGGAGGTCGAGGATCGGATGGGCTATAATACCATGTAGGAGAATAACATGGGGGTGCAATTGCACGCCTCGGACGGTTCCATTGATTAGTATTTATACACAAATTACAAACTTGTAGTACAAGGCAATCTAGCCTATGTCGTTTCGGTTTGTTCTATACATGAAAACCGAAACCGTGTGGAGTTCTTGTCTAACAAGAAGTTCATGTTGGAAATATAAGCAATTTACCATATGAATTCATCCATAAAGTAGTAGATAAATCATGACCACTAATATAGAAATAAAAGTAGCCATGCAATCTAACAGATAGATTGAGAGTAGTAAGTCGAAACAGATAGCTACATATAATATATGAGATATAGTTTGCAATAGCAAAAACATGATTTGAACAAGATGAATGAAGAAAAGTCTAAACAGATAGCTACATATAATATATGAGAAATAGTTTGCAGTAGAAAAATATGATCTGAACAAGGTGAATGAAGAGCTCATACTATGTAGAAGATGATCCTCTAGCATTGACATCGGGATCAGCCATGTCGTTGAAGATGTCGGTCGATGTCGCCGAGAAATTGTCGTCCATGAAGTCGTCAACATCCGTAAAGAAGTTTGTGATGAAGCCAATAGTCACGCGGAGCGCTCCCCAAAAACCTTATCCTCAGACGAGGTATGCCATGGCGAGATGAGCGAGGAGGAGGAGTACACATGTATGTTTTCTCTTCACGAGCTCGTACAAGTGCTGGAAGAGCTTATTTTATAAGCTGGTCCAACTTTCACCTAACTAGCAATATGGGACTAAACTTTTGTCCTATCTCTTGCTTTGCATAAAGGGCCAAGTGGGTTATAGGATTTCAGAAATTATTAACATACTCCCTCCAACCCATATTAGTTGACTCAAATTTGTCTAGATTTGGATGAACCTGGACACTATTTAGTATATAGGTTTATTCAAATTTTGAAAAATCCAAGTCAAGTAATATGGGTCGGAGAGAGTATTATAAATGGGCTGAACCTATTTTTAGGAAAATTCTAACAGTTCAGATGTTTAGTAATCTTTGCAAATTTGAATGTGACGGTGGATTAGCCCTGCGTTAGTGCCAGTACCGATTCAGTACAAGGAGGAAAAAGTAGTTTCGATTCATCTGCTTGCGTGGCATATTCGTGTGAACCACCGTCGGTTCAGTACCTGTGGATGTCTTAAGCTACCAACAAATCTGTGTATACTGTACAGTAATATATTTGGACAAGGATTTGTGGCACCCGAGCATCAGCGTGCTCTGAATCCCAACCATTAATTTCTCCATCATGATCTGTGCCAAACTGGCTTTATGTTGAATACGAGCTGTGAAAACGCGAGTTATACTCAGCTTATTTTGAAGGTAAAGACTGTCTATCAGCGTCCCATGCGAAGCTAATCGTCGGAACTCATAAAAGCCGTTGATCCTGTTTCCGATCGTACGCGTTATATTGCTTCAGTTTTTTTCCAATCAATACGCGAGTTAACCCACAACGCCTCTATTAAGCCAATGATATATTGCATTAATGGAGCCATACCAGCCGGAAAAGCCTCCCTAATCACAGCACCGCTAATCCAGATCCCCTCCTCCCCCGCACCTGACTGCTTCACTCGCCTCACCAGCATCAATTTGCTTCACCCGCCGCGCATTGGATCTCCCCTCAATGATTCAGCCTCTACCGCGGTGGCACACATGAAGCTCTGACCCGGGGAGACGTCGGCGAGACATATTTGACCGACGGCCATCGACAATAGGTGGTGGAGGAGCTTTGGTGTCTGCTTCCTTCGAACCAGGAGTTTCATGGCTGACCCACGGTGTACAAAAGAAGGTGACAAAAACTAGTTCCCAATTTGTGCTTTTTCCTGCTTTTGTTATGCATCAAGTACACTTATTCCTTATGCTCGGTGAAATCAATTCTACCAGCCAATTCATCATATTTTGAGGTCATGTTTGCATCTTCTAGGTTTTAGATCTTTGTATATAAACAATAGAAATGTTCATATTTTTTGGAAGCTAAATATTCTGCTTCTATGTACTGGATGTGACAGATTTCTGTTCCTGCTTCGTGTTTTGTAAAGTTGTATATTTTGCTTCCATGATGTTCATGCTTACTTGCTCAGATAAATTATTGGGACATGAAGCATGGCAACAATCCACAAGAAGCACGACCACCATCCACGGGAAGCATGGACACAATATGAATGAAGTAGGACCACCATGGAAGTATGATCAAAATCGTCCGGTGCCTCTAAAGAAGCACAACCACAATATCAAGGAAGCAAACCAACGTCGAGAAATATCATGACCAGCGTATAAAGGAAGCACAACAACCAACAGGAAGTATATTATCACCATCATCTTGGTGGTGTCTAAAATGTGGCTAGATGACACAAAAGAGAGACCTTGATGCCACTTTTGTTGTATGTAATGGAAGCAAACACGGAGAGTAGGAAGCAAGTAGCATAATCAATGAAAATATTTGCCACTCTAGTCTTCTAAACAACGTGATTTTTTGAGGCGGTGTAATGCATAGAAGCATGGTGCTGGTGATGAAGCACGTAGAAATTTTTCATTACTCGTCATTGTAAAAAATGTAAATTCGAATTAATATATTTTTTCCATGGAAGCAAATTTCCATTACATAGAGCAAATATATATTTTTTAGGAGCATGTCATAGTTCATTTGAAGCATATATAACTATGATAGCAAAAATAGTTTTGTTATCGCTGCAAAAAATATGCATATTATGTTGGAAGGAGGTTTGGTCGATGGAAGGGATACTATAATTTTTTTGAAACATTTTTGTGTTGTATTCACCATGGAAGCACAATTTTATTGTACTGCATTAGAACCAGATTCGTATGATATAAAGATAAATCTTTGTCTCATCAAAACACCATCCGATCCCATGGGAAGCAAACTTTGTTAGAATTGGAAAACAAATTTCTCGTCTAAGGAAGCATAATGCATATACGAAATTACAGAGTAACTGTGTCATTAAAATCCCGAAAATAGTTTCCTAAAATCGAATAAATCATGAGTAATTACTAACAAAATTTCGAAATTACAGATATGGACACCAGATTGAAGACGGGAGAGAAATAAACGGACATGCGTCCCTCACGGAAGCATTAATCACATGAGCATCATTTGGGTACCTGAGGGAAGCATTAAATCAAGGGAACATGCAAGCATACACGTGCGTCGTGACTCGGGAGCCATCACAAATCAATGGCCTATCTGCTCTTAATCCTATGGGTATCTGTCCGATGGGAAGTTTAAATCGGCGTCCGATTCCTAGGATCGCCCTTGAACGGCTGAACAGTGGATCCTAGCAGAGTGGAGTACACATTAGATGATGAATATTAAATGGGCCGGTGTGGCATGTGGATGTGGTCGAATTTAATGACGTGGCCCACTTATTTTGAACGTGTTGTGCCACCGTAGCAGCATTGACCACACGATTGAAATGTTATGGATAGAGCTAATTATTTTGTGTGGTAATTAATTGTAAGAGGTAATATTAATTACTTTGATAGAATTTGCCAATTTAAATAAATGTTCACTAGAGTAAAAAAAATGTTCACCAGTATAAATAAATGTTCATTTTTTTTGTAAAAGGTTGTTAATAGTCTAAAATTTGTTAATTATTTTTGAAAAAAAGGTTCGCCGGTTCAAAATTCCTAACCTGGTCAAGAAATATTTAAAAATATTCCCTGATTCCAAAAAATGTTCATGTGACGTTGTTCATTTTTAAACCATTGAATTGGTTTTGGTATAAATAGAAACTTGGTGATTATATGTCGCGCTCTACACTAGACATAATAGTCCAACTCGGCAAAAACTTCAACTCGTTAGATTTTTCTACAAAATGTTCACCTATCAAAAATGATCATGAGATTTATCCAAATGCTCGCATGGTTCTTTTTTTAAACCATGGAATTGATTTTTATAAAAATAAATAGAAATTTGATGAAAATTGGAAAAATATATGCCGCGCTTGATGGTAGGCATAATAATCCCACTCGGCAAAACCAATATGAAACGAAGAACATGTAAAAAATAGTTGAAAATAAATATTTTTCTTAAATAAGTTTTTTGCGATTATTTTTCTTCTATAAGGTGGAAAATAAATAGATGCAAATACATAAAATGAATGAATCTTAGCAATACATGTTTTTACTTAAGTGTTTTAGGTAAGTGAAATGCTTTGATTAACGAACCAGGCTATGTTTTACATGTGCCTTGTCCCTGAAATGCGCTGACCAATCCACTTGGGAGCACACATGCTGAACAAAGTAGATTAGTTTTGTTTGTAAAAAAACACATAGATTTGTTCTTGTTGCCATGGTGGCCAAGTTGGTCTTCTACATGGCACATCACTGAAAGTTGTGGGCTCATATTGGTGCCAGTCTTGGAGTCTTGGAGGACACACCTCTTTGACTATGGCGCACATGTGCAGAGGAAGTAGATATCAGTTAGACGCACTGTGACAGACCCCGCTACAATGCTGATATAACAATACCGGACTAAATATCATAGAGTAGATCGCGGGAGGTGGCCTTGATACAAACTATGTGATGGGCTTGTAACGAACCTGGACGGCAGAGATACAGAGAGCACTGCTGCTCCGGTGCCAGAACGAGTTTTCGAACATATTTGCTCTAAATTGTCTACTATATCTGTAGGACTATAGTATCTCGGGGCTGCCATGTATTATCGGAAGGAGGTCGCTATTAAGCACATCCGAGGGCGGTCGATCAAGACTTCAAGAGCACACCCAGCTGACCGACGCCTGCTTAGCATTTTCAGCATGTCTCGGACTCGTTTTTTTTTGCTAAGTTGTCTCAGACTCATATGGTTTCTTGCGATCAACTCTCGGGCTTATATGATTTGTAATTTTTATTTTCTAAAACTCTTTATAGTGTGTTGATGATTATTGTAGATCGGTAAAATTTCGAAAAAAAAACTCTCAAGCTCTCGGTTCAAAAAAAAATTAAAAATAGACACAGCATCCGAAATTTCTAATCCGGAAGGTTCTTTTTGGAAAACGTACCGTATAATCCATCCAGCACGGGATAAGCCGCGCGGTGGACCCGGTCCACACCGCCCCGCGTCTGACTCTGATCTCCGCGCGTCCGAACGACCGGGTGCCCGCTAACCACCTTTTCCCTCCCTGCAACCTACTTCGTGCGCCGAACCCATCCTCGCCGTCCGCGTGATCCGTGGTCAACACGCGCGCGAATCTCGGGGAGGCGCTTTCGAACCATTCTTCTCCACCTCCTCTCCGCGGCGACACAGCCACGTCGTCGCCGACGACCCCACCCACCGAATCGCGCCTCTCCGCCGTTCCCGCCACGCCCCCCAAGGCTTTTTGAAGCTTCCGGAAGGATCTCTCCGTACTGCGGCCCGCGTCCGGGGAGCCTCCTCCTCGAAGCGCGCATTCCCGTCGTCGTCCGTTCGAGATCTCCCCGGCCGGCCTCGGACGGAGAGCGGACGGGGCTTGTCGTGTGATCTGGGAGGAGGAGGCTCAGGGGAGCCAAAATGTCGATGGCGGCGCTCCCGCGGACGATGGAGGCGCTGTCGCGGCGGGCGACCATGCTGCGCGACTCGCTGCAGAAGAGCCAGGGGAACACGGAGGGCATGGTCTCCATCCTCGGCTCCTTCGACCACCGCCTCTCCGCGCTCGAGGCCGCCATGCGCCCCACCCAGGTCCCCGCTCCCCCTTCCGGTTCCCTCCTTTCCCGTTTCATCATTCGCACATCCATTTCGCACCGACTCGATTTTCTGCGGGTGAAATGCAGGTGAGGACGCATGCCATCCGGATGGCGCACGAGAACATCGACAAGACGATCAAGTCCGGCGACGCCATCCTCACCCAGTTCGACCTTGCCCGTAAGGTACACGAACTGACCTGACCCCACCTTGAAATTTCAAACATTTTTAACTGGGTGTGGTGGTGAATTTGTTCTGTTTTTTTCTTGTTGGAAGACGGTTTATGGTTAAAATGTGCCCAATTAGAGCCGGTGGTTGCAATGGTTAAAATGTGTTGGGTATATATTATATATATGCTTGGTGTCCGTGGTCAATTAACAGTGGCGTCATTGAAACAAATGTACTATTATGGTTTTGTTGGTCCTAACACAATAAAACTCATACAATTTTGTTCTGTACATAAACGAGTGAGTGATATAGTTTGCCACTTTTAGGTCATAAGTTTGGGTCACTATTAGATGATTGTTTGATGTCTTATCAATAGTTGCCTTTTCTAGATTATGCGATATTGGCAGTTATTTTCTTGTAGAATGCAAAAGGCTTTTATTTTTGGGAACTTAACTAAATTAAACATTGTTTTTGAGTTTTAGGCTGAGGCGACGATAATGAGGGGTCCCCATGAGGATTTGGAGGGCTACCTGGAGGCAGTGGACATGCTGAAAGGAATCGCCAAATTCTTTTCCTCCAATAAAAACTTCAGGAACAATGACGGAATTCTTAATCACGTCAACAGTCTGTTAGCAAAGTCTTCCCTGAAGATTGAAGAAGAATTTAAGCAGCTGATGAGTACGTACAGGTAAGCTACTCAATCTTATTGCAGATTCGCTCCTGAATTAACGTCCTGTTTATTGCTTGTATATCAATGAAAGAATGTTGTTTGTGTTGATTTATCTGTTCATTCAGCAAACCTATTGAGCCCGATCGGCTCTTTGATTGTCTACCCAAGTCTCTACGGCCATCAAAGGACGACAATGAAGCCGATGATGGGGATGATAACCACGCTGAGCATCCATCCAAAGGCTTGGAGACTGCTGTATACAGGACCCCAACACTAGTTCCTCCAAGAGTATTGCCGCTCATGAATGACATAGCTCAGCAGTTGGTTCAGGGTGGAAATCAGCAGTCATGCTACAAAATTTACAGGTAGGATCACATATTTTCATTTTTTCTACTTTGGTTCTCAAATTTCTGTCCCATGCATTTCATTGTGCAAAATTGAAGCAAAATTTGTCCCTTTTTCTTCAGAGATTCCCGTGGTTCAGCACTAGAGTCAAGCCTTCGGAAGCTGGGAGTAGAAAAGCTTACTAAAGATGATGTACAGAAGATGCAATGGGAGGCTTTAGAGGCTAAAATTGGGAACTGGATACACTTTATGCGTATTGCGGTGAGGGCCCTTCTAGAAAAAGGCCCAGACTGTGTTTGCTAGTTTGGACTTAAAAATCATGCTAACATATTATGCTTTCAAACAGGTTAAACTACTATTAGCAGGAGAAAGAAGAATCTGTGATCAGATTTTTGATGGTGTCAACTTTAACAAGGACCAGTGTTTTGCAGAAATGGCAACAAACAGCGTTGTAACCCTCCTCAGCTTTGGAGATGCTGTTGCTAAAAGCAAAAGGTCTCCTGAAAAGCTGTTTGTATTGCTAGACATGTACGAAGTAATGCGTGAACTTCAATCGGAGGTATTCTGGAAGTAATTTATAGTACCTGCCTTCTAAATGCTTAACTTGTTCTTCTGCTTGCAGAATTTATATGTGGGGTTTCATGTTATTGTGACATTTTTTCAACTTTTACTGTGATGCTTTTGATGACCACTACCAAAATTTCACCGCGTCTTTGTTTGAACTTGCTATCAGATTGAGGCGATTTTTGAAGGAAAGCCTTGCTCTGAGATGAGAGAGGCAGCATTAGGTTTGACTAAGCGGTTGGCACAAACCGCTCAAGAAACCTTTGCTGATTTTGAGGAAGCAGTTGAAAAGGATGCTTCAAAGACTATTGTTCAAGATGGAACTGTGCATCCTTTGACAAGCTATGTGATTAATTATGTTAAATTCCTGTTTGAGTAAGTATTCTCCTCTTCACCTAATAGTCAATTTATGGATTTATAGAACTGTAATTTCCTGATTTCTGACAAAGATAGCTAGCCATGACGAGTTAACCCTGGACCTATAGGTTTATATCCTTCAAGAATTATTCTGAACTTCATCTCCAATAAGGAGAAAGTATACACTAGTTGCTAGTGGCCCTAGAAAGGATTTCAATTGCCAATATCATAGCAGGGCAATCAGTAATAACTATATAGGTGAAATGAAAATTGCTTGCATATTCACTTTCTATTCTACGTCTTTGGCTTACAGTTAGGTGAAATATTGGGTTTATTCATTTGTTAACTAAGAAAGATCTATTTTTGTTGGTAGACTTCCTGCTGTTGTGTTCAAATATTACACTAACCAATTTTATTTCATATGAGCAGTTACCAATCGACGCTGAAGCTTCTATTTCAGGAATTTGAAACTGGCAGTGAAACAGAATCTCAACTTGCCGTTGTTACTATGAGGATAATGCAAGCGCTACAGAATAACCTAGATGGAAAGTCCAAACAGTATAAGGATCCTTCACTGACTCACTTATTTCTTATGAACAATGTTCACTATATGGTTAGATCAGTTCGCAGGTATGCTCGGTTTATTTCTATAGATATGCATCCTAGAATATTGTGGCAATCTGCTCATTTAGCGATCTCTTGCGTTGCCCCAGATCAGAAGCAAAGGATATACTTGGTGATGACTGGATTCAGAGGCATCGTAGGATTGTGCAGCAAAATGCCAATCAGTACAAACGTGTTTCTTGGGCAAAGGTTAGTGGATCATGGAAGCCTCTAGTGATTGGGCACACCATATTCCCTTTGTGGTTGGCTGTGTGATGTTACAAATGTGCGGATAATTTATGGTGAAAACGATAAGGAGAGCTGCCTGTTTAAGAAATCACAATTTATTTGCAGTTATGAGAGTATAGCTGTTGTGGTTGTGGACACATTGTAGGGACAACTATATCAAAATATGGCGTCCAAGATAATACACTCCAGGAGTAGGTCAGCCAGGAAAAGAGTCTGGACAGAAGTAGGACAGTTGAAGGAGATTTAGGAGCTATCGTATATTAAGGAGGAGAAGGAAGTGTCATATTAGGAATGGTTGAAGGTCCTTATATCTTAACCTGAGTATGAGTAACTCTGTCTGATCTCCTCTCTATTCTTTCAATCCTACTGCATTATTTTCTCACCACAGCTCCATAGCGCTGGAAGCGATCACATCGGCCTGCATCTTGTGTCTGCAACCTGCGAAGCAAATCCATACACATCAATATTGTGCCCCACACTTCTGCATTTTGGGTTCAAATTCAGTTGCTTAGGGCATGTAGAATGCAAGGGGCTTAACTAGAGGTGCTTAAGGAGAGAGAGGGCTGTAACGTCACCTAGCACCTGACTAAATTCCGTTTGCTCCAACGCTAGCAGGTCTACCGCGGTGCTTTGGTTGTGGGACTGCCTCATTAGCACCCAGACTAAGCACTTGTCCCTCAAACCCGTAGTAAAATGCCATCTAGACGCAGCTCAAGATCACCAGCTTAGCTATTCCCTAGCTACAGTATTGACAGCTTAGCTCAGGGACGGCGTGTTGGGTGGCAGAGGGCGCATATGGTGGCGGCAATGTGAGCACGACCTCCGTCACAATCGGGTGCTGGACTCCCCTTCCTCATGGAACTCGATCACGGGCCGCTTCCTGGCCTCTGCCTCTCCCTTGCCGTCCTAGTACACCAAGCTCGGACACATCGGCTCCAGCGCCGGCATGCTCCACGGTCCATCCCGTTGCCCGAGCTCCTTGATCTGTAGGACATATGAATTTTGCAAGCTTCCAAGGAGGTGATGAACTGAAAATTATCATGCTACAGGCGTGTTCGTATCAGAGGAAATAACAGCACATACCTTAGATTTTTTTTATAAAAGCATGGACGGGATGCAGAAAGACTGCAGCTTCCCAGGGGCCGCACTTGGAGGAATAAGCACATAGCAAGCAAGAACTGGAATAAAAGAGTTCTGAGTCGACATCTGCATGTAGCTGGACAAATCCATATGCTGGTGGAAGAAGCAAGCACCGGGGGAGCCAAATCCATACGCTAGTCCAGTCCTGCGCTGGGAAAATTAGCGCATCGAAGCCAAATCAGGAACTCATTCCCATCCTCAAGCACCAGATGACTCCTGCGTGGCAAAAACCCCGGTTTTTTTTCCTTAAGCACCCACCCTAAGCACCATCATTGTACATGGCCTTACATCCATTAGGAATTTTTATAAAGCAGATCTTAGTAAGAGGCAACGTCTGTGGATTCCTTTTATACCTCCATTATTAAGAAACTTGGTACATACACACTTTGTCTTAATTCAACTGAATTTTGCAAGGAAAACATGTGACAATGCTGAGCTGCAGGGAACTTTGCTTTAATATGGTTGCTAATATCTATGTTTGCCTGGCAATGTTTTCTTCCATGTCTTGTGGTTCAGTAGTTAACATCGTTGTCTGTGCTGTATTTGCATGATTGGACATATCAAACACCTGTTGAGTATAGCTACACTGCTTCTGTTTTATTTTTTTCAGGTTCTTCAGGCACTTTCAGTACAAGGTGCGCCAGGCAGCACTGGTTCCTCAGCAGCATCAGACGCTAATAGCAGTAGCGGCGTTTCAAGAGCCGTGGTCAAAGAACGGTCAGTACCTAGCTTGGCATAGTCATGATAGAAGAATCATTAGTCCCAAGACTTTACACTTTTTGCTTGGCAGGTTCAAAGCTTTCAATACACAATTTGAAGAGCTTCACGCAAAGCAGTCTCTATGGATTGTACCTGATCAAGAATTGCGTGAATCCTTGAGGCTTGCTATAGCTGAGGTTCTGTTGCCAGCCTATCGATCTTTCATTAAGCGTTTTGGGTACGTCATCATGCCAATCACTTTGCATGATCTCCTAACTAGCACTCCAGACGAACTCGTTGATTGTTGCCATTAGCTTCCCCGCTGAATTGATTAGCTGGCTATATCCCATAATTTCTATTCGAGAATCAGTAAGGACAATACGTTTTACTCTACTATGTCTATCCTCTAAGCCCTAATCATTTAGTGGTTGACTGGCAGGGTGCGGCCCAAGACATAAGTTTTGGAGAATTATATTTTGTTGTTCTCCAAGATTTCATCCAACTTCATTTTAAAAAATCATCGAACTTATAATGTCCCAGTTGTTCTAATAATAATAATAACTACCGTACTACCCATTTTGGCATGCAGTAATCTTGTTGGGAGCGGCAAGAACCCATTGAAGTACATCAGATACAGCCCCGAACTGGTGGACAAGCTCCTAGGCGAGTTCTTCGAAGGGCAGCAGTACGGCGAGCCGAAGCACCAGCACCGACTCTAAGGTCTCCGCGGCACGAAGGCCTGACCCAGGAAAAAGATCCCTGTCGAAACAAACAACTAACGGTCCCTTTGCACAGTAGCAGCAATGCTGATCATATAATACCAATATAGAAACCACCATAGCAAAAGGAAAAAAGGGTTTGATGTTTCATTGTCTCAGTGGCTAACACGGCAATCTAACAGTGTGACGATGTGTTCGCACTATCAGTCTTAAGTCCCCATAATATAACAGATGCTGTTTTATTGTGTTGATCCACATATTTTATTACTTTATCATATTAATCTTGCTTGTGTTTTAGAATATATTTCACTGGTGTAGATTCATCTTGCTCTCATTCTTCCCAGATCTGTTCTACTGAGCTTATTTCAGCTCGTTCCGAAATACTCTAGTCCAAGAACCACTACATGTCTGCATGGCGAAGCTTATTTCGGTATACTGTGATAAGACTAGGTCCTTCAGTTTGGATAGGCGGGAATTCAAATGCAAATCTCATACTACTACAATCTATGACTCGGGGTCTGAACTGGAATACCTAGTTATCTGCAAATGATTTCGTGTGCACATAACAGTAGAATAACTCATAAAGACAACAGAAGACAGCTGAGTCCAGTCGAGCACATAATCAACCAGGGTGCATCAGATAGAGCACACATTTTACGGAAAATGCTAAAGGAAATTAGTGAAACATGAAATGGCTCACGAACATATCTCTGCCTGCCAGCGTTAAGCAACATATTCAGCAGAAATTGTGAGTTCTGACCTGATCAGTGTCAGGCCAAAGCTACATAAATATTTACCATACAGAAACTGCATTTGAGCCACACTTGTCTTTTTGCATCAACTTATGGAAGTCATCATGCAAATAAAACATAGACCTCTGCCGAAAACAAAACAAAAAAGCACCAGCCAAATAATATCCAAAAAAGCGCCTTGCATGTAGAGACTGCAAAAGAGCAGCAGTAACCGTGCGCTTCCTGAAAATTAAGCTCAAAAAACATCTCTCCGGTCTTCAGTAAACACCAGCAATCTCCTTAAAAATTGTACCCGCGAAGAGCACCAGTGCAGGCGAACGGGTCCCTTGTAGAGAAATCTGACCCTGTCTTGAAGTTCATCAACCACTTGTCTTCACCTCCTTGAAACTCACTCTCCAGGAGCAAATGTGAGCAGTCTTTGTTGGCCCATTTTGCAGCAAACAGAGGTTTCGCTTTGGAGTTCGCCTCGGCCACTGAAGTGAAACTTCCCTTGCTGAACACGATCACCAGCTTCGTCAGCACGCGTGCGCTCTCAAGGAAGAACTTGAGGAAGGAAATCTCGCTCCGCTCCCCTCGGAAGCCATAGAAGACCATCAGCTTAATGTGTGACTGCACCGATTCGATGGCACCGAGCTCCTGCCAGAACTTGCTGTTGAGCTTGCCAGTGGGCTCGTAAGCCTCGTTGGACTGCAGATTGGTTAAATCAGTAGAGAATTTCAGCTCATCTCGAAGAAAAGGCAAAAAACTATGGCTCCAGATGAAAACATTAGCAATATGTATTGATGATGCAAGTGCACAAAATGGAAAATTGATGCCAGATTAAGGGGGTGAGTGTGGTGTGTCACCTCAAGATGCAGAGTCTCAACATTGGGAAAGCATCTGAGGAAGCTGGGCAGCATCTTGGCATATTTGCGTACTGCAAAGCACACTCTTAAGCCGAGGATCTTGACGCTTGGAACCATGGTGCTCGGACTCGCCCTTGTCCCAACCTGCAATTCACCCAATTTTCCCGAGACAAATTCAGATATATACATTGTCAAACTGAACAATCATATAGAAACTTGCTGCGCTGTGTGCACCTTGATGACAGTGTTGCCGATCTCTAGCGTGTGCCGCTCCGGGTCCAAATAGCCAAGTAAGCTTAGCGCGGGGGCATGGCCAATCTTGACCGTCGTGGTGGTCGTGGGCAAGCAATCCCGGACCGGCCATGACAAGATGATGAGCCTCTCGAGGTGCGGGGCGTCCGTCACCGCAATGCTCAGATCAGCACACGCGATGACCTGCACGCACCGGAGGCTGCGGCTGATGAGGTTTAGGTTCTTCATCGGCACGTTCATCTGGATGCACAGGATCTCCAGCACAGGGCTCCTGGCGAGGATGAAGTCCATGTCCTGCATCTGGATGTGCACGAAGCAGAGGCCAAGCTCGCGGAGGTGCGGGAATGAGGCGCCGCGCAGGAGGACGGCCGTGTCAGGGAACTCGAAGATGCCGAGGTATAGGCGCGTGATGGTCGCCATGGCGAAGAAGGTGGCGGGGAGAAGAATATCGAGCGGCCACGGGCGGTTGACGAGGACGAGTTCTCGGACGCCCTTGACGGCGAGGAGCTGGAGCCAGCGCCGGAGCAGGTCGGGGCATTCGTCCAGGCGGCTGCAGATGAGGTGGACGCAGCGGAAGGGCCCCAGGTGGGCGGTGAGGATGGAAGACACGGCGTCTGCGACGCGCCGCGCGTCGGCGTGCGCGACCTGCGGGTCCCCCGGGTCGGTTCCGATGGGGAGGAGTTCGTAGTCGATGAGGACGAGGGGAGCGGAGCGCCAGACACCGCGCCAGCGGGAAGAGAGTGCGGCGGTGCGGGCGCCGTCCTTGACGGGGAGGCGGGAGACGATGTCGCGGAGGAGCGCGTCGGGAAGGTCGCTGATGCGGTCATGGCCGTCGTCCTGGGGTGGGGGGAGAAGGGCGGAGAGTGCGGCGTGGGTGGAGACGAAGGGCGAAGAAGGGAGGACGGAGTGGACTCTGGAGAGCAGGTTGACCGTGTATGCATCCAGGCCGGTTGGGTCAAAGCCGCTCGCCCACAACAGGGCCTCCGTCTGGGCGCCCATGGGGAAGGGCCGCACACGGTTGTCCAAGGCCGCCGCCGCAACGCCTCCGTCGTCGGGCGGTGCTCCGCCACACCGGGGTCCATGGTGCGCGTGGTCCATCGGGACGGGGTGGGCCGCCGCTGCCGGAATGGGAGGGACCGGCTGTTTTGGGGATTTGGGGTTTTGAAATGCGGTGGCGGGAGGATTTGGGGTCTGTGCGCCTTTGCAGTTCGTGCTTCTGTTTTTTCTCCCCGGAATCTGCTTCTGTTTTGTTTTGTTTTACCCTCCGACGCAGTGACCGGAGGGAGTACTTTTCCATAGGAATTGTGTTTTTTTTACCAGTTTTTTTTTCTAGAGTGCGTCCCGGAAGACTCACCAAACACATAGAAAAAAAGGTCGACGGCCAATACAACGCCATTTAGGGTTGAAAACGGAACGGAAACGGACGGAAACATGCGTTATCGTTTTCGTTTCCTCTTGTGTTATCGGAATCGAAAACAAAACGAAAAACTCCGGAAACGAACACGAAATCGGAAATCATCGGAAATAACTATGATACGGATACGGGACGGATACGATACGAAAACGGACATTTATCGGAATATAATAGTGGTGTAATATCATGGTATATAAATTAAAAGTAACGTATAACAGACAAAGAATATCTCACAACTTTGAAAAACATTATTGAATATATAGTAACACACATAATTTAACACTAGAACAAGCACACAAGTTCACATAATTAGTTTCACGTCAATGCTAAGTCACTCACTTGGTTAGTATGTCGCATGGGTTGGTTTCATGTATTACATAGACCGTTCATATATTCCATGGCTCAACAAGCGCAAGAGAAATCACTAATGCAAAGTACTAACTCGTACATGGGCATGGCTGGTTATATTTCCGGAAAGTTTCCATATTTGTTTATCCGGAATTTCCTTATCGTTTTCATTTCCGCCGGAAATTTCTCCACCGTTTCCTTTTCCGTTTCCGTTTAAAATATTCCGTTTCCGTTCCTTTTCCGCAAAATGCCGTTTCCGTTTCCTTTTTTACTTCTCCATTTCCTTTTTCTTCGGAAACAAACGGAAAGTTTCCTTACCATTTTCAACCCTAACGCCATTGAAGGCTGCAACACCATTCACCCAACACGATACAAAGCCAAGCGGCTCACAACGCGACTCCAACCAATGACCCGACGACAACGACTTGCCTTGCCCAACATCCTTCCGAGGGCGGAGAGGAGATGACGCACAGAGCTACAAGACCACGTCATAGTCCGAGCAAATACCACCAAAGTGCGACAACGACTCCGAGGCAAACCGGACCAACGCATCTTCCTCCGCGAGTCTAAGAGATGGCGAGTGGAAGACGGGATCCGGCCGGACTCGGTGAAGATGCCGACTAAGTTGCATCCGCCATGCCGTACATGGTGCCCTGGAAGCCCACGCCCCGGGCAGCAACGAACACCCAACGCCTCCCACATCACCCAACCTCGCATCGGCCTCTTTCCTCATAGCCAAGATGACATCTTGAAGAAGAGAAACGACGACATGGCGCCGCTGCCATCTGGTCCGGCAAACCTGACCTAGGGTTTCCCCTGGCACAGGAGAAGAGGAAGGCACGATTGGGACTAAAAACCACACCTCCAAGAAGGAAGCGGCACCTGCAGGCGTCGTTGTGGTCCGCCTCGGAAGATACCGAGCCGAGCTTTCGCCCTGGTCCTTCACCATGAACCCGAGCCAGATCGGAGACGGGGATGCAGCTGTGCGCCGCCTTGAGCCACCACCAGAGAGGCAAGACGCAGCACCGGTCAGACCGTCGAAGAAGAAGGGCGTTGGTCGCCACCGGCCTCGCCGTCCGCCGACATGGGCTCGGGGGAGGAGGCCCCCCACATCGACCGACCACCACAGCTACCGCGCCCACGCAGCACGCCCGAGCCAAAGCTCCCCGCACCGCCAAGCCCTCCCGAGTCCGCGGCCCGCAAAAGCCTAGATCGAGCTCGGCCGCCCACGCCATGCGCGACCACGGCCACGGGAAGCTCCCCACGCGCCGCAACCACCACCAAGTGCCATGCGCACCGCCGCCCCCCGCCGCCGCCCAGGCCAACCACCCGACGAGGAGGCACCGCGGGGGAGAAGGAGAGACCCCGCCCCCGTCAGCGGCGGCGCGGGTTTTGCCTGGCCGCGTCCTCCGACGGAGGCAGGGGAAGAGGAAGTGGCCTGCCCCTAGCGGCTAGGGCTTGGCCCTCCGGTGCCGCCCGAGCTGCGGCGACACGGGAGGAGCGGGGAACGGGTGATCCCAAAATGTGCCTCCTTAGATTACGATCTCTTCTTTTTTTTTACCACTTCGTTCTCGCTCACGCTCAGTGCTACTTTATTTTTACCATCACAGGGAGTATGGTACTTTATTTTTCTCAAAATATAAGTAAAAAAGTGTCCTTAACCTCAGCGCACACATAAACATAATAGCAACTTTAACAGCTTACCCATATATAGGTAAATGGGATAATGACTGCTTTTTTGGGTAAGAGAAGGAAAAATCTTATTCTAACAGTTTACTCATAAATGGTCTCCCACCACAAAATTTTGGGTGATCACCCATTTTTGTCACCTACTCATATATGGGTAGATGGACACAAAATTTGGGTAAGAGGCAACCCTTACCCATATGGTGCCACATTAGTAGAAACACACGCAGGAAGCCTCCAACCGCCGGAGTGGAAAATCGCTCGACCTGACTGACCTCGTCGCCGGTCAGCGCCGGTCCATCCGCTCGTCGGTGACCTTCCTGCGCGCCACCACTCCTCCTTCCTACCACCCTCCTACCTCCACCGCGCCCGAGCGGACCTTAATTCCTCCGGGAACACACCGCAGCGCTCGCCCCCGTCGATGCACCGCCAGTGCCGATTCTCGACGGTGCGGGCCTTGTCGGGGCCACGGTTAGCTCCGCCCCCTCCCTATCTGCGAGCTTCGCCCGCCGCCCGCCACCTGCCTCCCACCAGCGAGCACCGCACCACCTCTCGCGCCCCACCTGCAAGCTCCGGTCGCTGGCCTCGGCCATGTTCCCTGCGCACCGCCGACCTCAATCCTGGCCACCGTGCCCCGGTGGCGATGCGGGCGAGGACCAGGCAAGCAGCAACACGGGCGAGGACCAGACAAGCGGCATCTTCGGTGAGGCCGATGTGCGGCATGGGTGTAGTTCGCCGCTGGTGGATGTCCTTGATTGCTTTTTTATTTTTTGTGTAGGGTCCTCAGTGTAAAATGGATGTACCCTGTTGTAATTTCTTTATTTTTTAATCCAGAATGTGTATTGCCTAACCAAAAAATGGATAAACTGTTGGAGCAAACAATATTTTCCTTACCCATACCTCTTCTCTCCTCTTACCCAAATGGTTTTTGCTTACCCATATATGGATAAGTTGCTGGAGTTGCTCTAAGTTGCTAGAGATTTTTTTATTTTTTCCATAGCATTTTTACTTTTGTTTTGTTTTTCACAAAAATGGTTGGCCGTGCGTATACTTTGGATGCACGGCTAGCAAGACGTTGCGCTGGGGTGTGAGTTTCGCCACGTTTGGCCAATAGTGTAGCTCTTATTTTTGATCTGTTTTTACATCTATATAAGTAAACCTTTTATAATTAATTTGGTTCATATAGTAGATAAAGAAAAAAATGTTTACAACCAGCCCACCAACAAAGAGAAAAATACAACCATAATCATAAGTCTGAAAATTCTCGCCAAAGTGTCTAGCGGTATTGTTTTATTGCGTATCGTAACTCTCGCTTCTTCTGATGAACAACACTAGAAAATTCACCCACTAAAGTGGCAAAAACCTATAAATAAAATTTTGAATCGTCGCACTACTAAACCACCATGTACGAGATAGGCAATATATCAAGTATCGCATTATATATACACACACTTATACTCCCTTCATGTCAAAATATAAGATGTTTTAGCTTTTGTAAAGTGAATGTATTTAGACATCTTTTAGTATATGAACCAAATTATTACTCTTTCTATCCAAATTATATATCATAGATTTGTCTAAATTAGTATGATCTCTATACAATAAATGTGTCTAGATAAATGGTTATCTAGACAAATCTGTAAAAGGTAATTCCAGATAGAGGGAATATTCAATATTACAATAAGGAAATGTATACAAGAAACTGTGCGACCGATGAAGAGAAAAATAGAAAATGCATCTCTTTGCAATAGCAAAAGCAAAAAAGTGCACCTCTTTAGAGAAATGGGAACATAAGGTGTGGAACCGCTCCCGACCCCCTTCTCCTCCCGTGTCGCCCCCGTGAGGCGACGGGGAGGAACCCCAGAAATCCCGCCGCCAGGCGCCTCCCCTCCTCCCTCCTCCCCCCTTGCCGCTGCCAGAGGGCACGGCCAGGCAAATCCCGGTCGGCGCCGGCACCGGCGAGGTCTCATCGTCCTCTCGCGCGTTGGGGTGGCCGTGGGTCTGCCCCCTGGGTGGGAGCTTGCCTCTTTTGTCAGGAGGCATGGCGGCGGTGCTCGGCACCAACTTGGCGGCCGCGTGACAGGTGGTGGGATGGTGGAGAGAGCATGGAGTGTTGGCGGCGAGGGCCGTGGGCGGCATAGGATCCAGTAAGCGGTCGCTTCGGCTCGGCTTGGTGACAGGGGTGCGTCGGTGGAGACTCAACGACGACGGTGATGGCAGCGGCAATAGGATGTGGTGCATGCGGCAGGAAGGTCGGTGGTGGAGTTCGGTGGTGCAAGTCATGGAAGGGTTTGGTGGTGCTTCTCGGCCCATATCTGGGCGCGTCTAGGCCCGATCTAGGTTCAGGGGGCCTCCACCAGTGCGTCCGCTCGGCTACCTACCTGCAGGATGGTGGCGACGACCTTGGCGCTGCAACATGGCGGCGGAGCTAGTCTGGCCTGACCGGCACTGCTGATGTGCCCGGTCGGTGACCACCTTTGGTGGTGGAGGATGTGTCTCCTCCCACTGGTACCAGTTGTCGTCCATGTGGTACTGGTTCGGTTGTTGACTGTCCTCGATCAACTTGATGGCCTCGCGATCCTTTGTTGCCCTGGGAACGAGGTGGTGGATGCCGGGGCGCCGGCCCTAGAAGGTGGACTACGCTGGCGACTCTCCGGCGAGCGGCATGGCGACGGTGATGGCCTTTCCATTTGGATGGCGAGGGTCAGGCGACGAGAGTTCCTAGAGTCGACAATGTCGGTGCCTCCTAGATCGCGTTTTGGAGCCTTGGCTCGGGGATAATGGGCGGGCTGAGTCATCAGCAGGGCCTAGGTTTTTTCGGGCGAAAGTCCAGCGTTTCGATGCCAACGGAGACGATTCCTGCGGGTGTCGTAACCCTCCTGGGGGCTCCATTGTGGCTACCTTTGCCGTGCTAGAGCTTTGGGTGAAAACCCTTGATCTTGTGGTCTCGATTGCGACGGCGTATGTGTCGTTACCCTCTTGGGTGCGTAGTCGTGGAGCTGCGATTTCCCTCGCTCTATTATCAATGGCTTCGGTGGCAAGTCTTGGCCTTTCCTGTACTTTTTGCATATTTTTTATCTGCTTTGTAAGAGGTTCTCCACATCACGTTGTATCTGTTCGGACGTGTGTGGCTTTATTTATAAAGAAGGGCGAAAGCCTATTTTGAGGAGAAATGGGAACAATTCACAAATGCAGACAACAAAATACATTATGTAGTGCCAGGAAGCACATTGCACCAGAAAATACTTAACCAGTAGTTAGAAGCAGGAGTGGCAGAAGCCAAAAGTGAGTTCATCAAACTTGGAGGCATTAACATGGAAACATGTTGGATAATTGTTGGAGATGTCTGATGATACTTGTTAGGCCTTCTTTATGTTCTGTGTGGCCCATCTCGCCCAGCCAAGTATCTATCATATATAAGGTGCTTCTCTCTTGTTCTCTGTGACCTAATACTAGAAGGGAGTTCCTCCCAGGCGCCAGAGAATAGAAGGTAGTAAGGTTAGGCCCTCGACTCTGCCCTCATGGTGTAAGAGAAAGGGGCGGTGAGGGCAACAACAACATGAGTGGAAGATCTGGAAGGCTAGGCTGTTGCGGTAACTAGGGGGTAGGAGTGAGCAGGTTGCCACGGTGGCACAAAAGAGAAGGATGTGACGAGGGCATCATGCGGGTGAATCATTGATTCAGTGAGAGGTTGATTTGTAATCAAGCTGTCTAGAGTGCAAAAGAATGTAGGGTAGGGAAGGCAGACACGTGGGACAAGGAGGACTTGGTCACGATTCTCGAGAAGCTAGCAGAACTTATCACTATCAAAGGTGATGGAGTTGCATCCACTGGAGCGGGAGAAATTGTTCCTCATACCGAATCTATCCAAAAACATGAATGGGTGCCAAATGAAGTCAAGTTGGAAGGAGTGACCAACTATCTCCGGTGGTCGAGGAGGGCTCTGTTGATTCTGAACACAAAAGGGTTGGATGAGCGTGTGACCAGTGAAGTTGTTGAACCACCAGATAAGACCAGTTCTGAGTGGAAAAAGTGGAGTGCCTCAAATTATTTGATTGTGGCATGGTTGCTGAACTCTTTGGTCCCATACATTTCTACTTCAGTAGAGGCACTCATGAAGGCTTCAGATGTATGGGACACTATCAAATATCTAATCTAGAAAGGGGAGCATCATGTTGATTGCTGAGATTGAAGATAAGGTGCATGACTTACGACAAGGAGATAAAAGTGTCAGGCATTCATGGCTGAGATATAACATCTGTGGGGAGATTTAAACCATCTTGATCCTCTTGAACTTGTCCATGGTGAATGTGTTAGTGCTGCTGCAAGCTGGATTGAGCGCCGGTGAGTCATGAATTTTTTGAAAGGTCTTAATAGAGAGTTTGACGGTAGAAGGGCTGCTCTACTACATCGAACCACTTTCCCTTCCCTCAAAGACGCCATTGCTTCTATGTATAGAGAGGAAGTGCGGTTGAACATGATGAAAGATGTTGATTCAATCCCTCATCCTACCTTCTACGCCACTGATAAAATGGAGACGAGAGAGTGCTTCACTTATGGAGTAAAGGGACACTTGAAGCATCAATGTACCTCCTTTGGGACACCTAGAAGGGGGAGAGGAGGATACACATATGGTAGAGGAATCTATATAGGAAGATGTGAAGGTAGAGGTGGTGGACAATAATATGGTAGAGGTAGTGCATAGTCGTATGGAAAGTAGTATGGTAGAGGTGGTGGAAAACAGTATGGATGGCAATACAAACATCAACACACTCCATTTCCCAAGGCACATATGGCAGCGGATGTAGAGATCACAACCAGTACATCACAGGGACAACCAAAGGAAGAAGGAAAAAGGAGGCGACATTTGGGAACTTTGCTCACTATGCCTACACAAATGAAGGTAATATTAGCAGAGTATCTATAGCCACTCATAACATTGATTCGAATTGAATTCTATATTCTGGAGCATCCAAGCATGTCACTGGGAATATTAGTGAGTTTCATACTTACATTAAGTATCCTCCCACACATAGAGGCACTATCCAAATAGAAGATGGCACAACACAATCTATAAAAGGGGTGGGATCAGTTAGATGTACATCCAACATAAAATTGTCTTAAGTATTGTATGTTCCTGCTTTTCTAGTTAATTTGGTGTCCCTAAGTGCCTTGACTGATTAACATGATTGTCATGTAATAGTAATACTTGATAAATATATGTGTTTAATTCAGGAGAGGACGACTGGCAGGAGGATTGGGACCAGAACCAGGCATAGAGGTGGTACATGGATCATGACAAGATGGGACATGAGGAAACTTCCATGTTGGCTGCGATTGTAGGAGGAAAAGAGAATATGGCACTGGTGCATCATTGTCAAATGTGTCACATGGTTTTTGATAAAATGTTCAAGTTTTTCTCGATGTAATGAATGGAGTGAACCGAACCAAGTTAAGCTGTGACGCATGCGAGTATTATAAGCATACAAGAACTATTGGAGATATGCCCTAGAGGCAATAATAAAAGTGGTTATTATTATATCTTTGTGTTTATGATAAATGTTTACATTCATGCTATAATAGTATTAATCGGAAACATTAATACTTGTGTAATTTGTAAACTAAATTAGAGTCCCTAGTAAAGCCTCTTTATAATACTAGCTTGTTGGTTAATAAATGATCGTGGTTTCTCAATCATGAACATTGAGATGTTATTAATAACAAGATCATATCATTAGGAGAATGGTATGATGGACATACTCCTATAGATAAGCGTAGCATAAAGATCAAATCATTTTAATAGTTCGTTTGCTATAAGATTTCTGATACATAGTAACCTAATTCCTTCGACCATGAGATCATGCTAATCACCATCACCGGAAGGATGCTTTGATGACATCAAACACCACACCGTAACTGGGTGGCTATAAAGGTGGCATTGAGTGTTCGGAAAGTATGGGTTGAGGCACATAGATCAAGAGTGGGATTTGTCCATCCATATGACGGATAGATATACTCTGGGACCTCTCGGTGGGATGTCATCCAATTAGCTTGCAAGCATGTGACTGGCTCACAAGGGATCACATATCACAGGAACGAGAAAAGAGTACTTATCGGTAACGAGGTTGAACTAGGTATGCAGAGATAGCGACGATCAAAACCTCGGATAAGTAAACTATCGTGAGACAAAGGGAAATTGGTATCGTATATAAGTGGTTCATTCGATCGCAAAGTAATCGTAGAAATATGTGGGAGCCATATGAATTTCCAGATTCCTCTATTGGTTATTGATCGGAGAAGTGTCTCGGTCATGTCCGCATAATTTACGAACCGTAGGGAGACACACTTAAGGATTCGATGTTGTTTAGTAGATATGGAATGTTAGTAGGGATACCGAATGTTGTTCGGAGTCTCGGATGGGATCCGGGATATCACGAGGAGATCTGGAATGGTCCGGAGAATAAGATTTATATAAGGAAAGTCCGATTTCGGAATTCGGGAAAGATTCCGATGTTTTCATCGGAGAGGTTCTAGAAGGTTCTAGAAGGTTCACTGATCCGGAAGGAGAATGGTCCATGAATGTGTCATGGGTAAGTGGAATGATTGTATCATATCTTAGGTCACTTGGTGTGGGCATTTACAAGAGAGAATTAAAGCTCTAAATTGAAAGTCAAACGGGAAATTTGAAAAGTCAAACTGGAACAATGGTTTCCTAGTGGGAGAAGAAACAAGTCCTTCTCTCAATCCAACTTGGGTTTGGGTTTGGATTCAAACCCACCCCTCCCAAGGCTGCCCCCTCTTATAAATAGAGGGGGGGCTGCCCCAACACCACAAGCCCTAGCCCCTCTCCACCCGAGCCGTCGCCGACCCGCCGCCGTCGCGCCGCCGTCGGCCCATCACCGTAGCCCTAGCCGCCGCCGACACCTCCTCATCCTCCCGGTATTCTAAACCCTAGATCACCGGGAAACCCTAGATCCACCATAACTCGCACCGGCTTAGGAGAAGCCCTGCGGGATCTACCCTCTACTTCCGACACCACGCCGTCGTGCTGCCGGAATCGCGAGGGGAGAACTACAACCTCTTTTGCCTACTGGAACAAGGGAGAGGAAGGTCTTCATCGAGTACCGAATGTGTGACCGACTGCGGAAGCGCTGCCGGAACGCAGCGCCGAAAGGATCGTATACGCGATCTTGAGATCGGCAAGTGTACGACTACATCACCCACGAGAATCTGCTCTCGTTAACCGCTTTGGAATCTTCGAGGGTGAGTGCTTCTATCAACTCATTGCTACAATCTAGTAGATAGATCTTGGCTTGTTTGTGTGCATGCGGTAGAATTTTTTTGTTTTCCATGCTATGAACCCCTACAGTGGTATCAGAGTCGTGTCGATATATAGATCTGTTGCACGAGTAGAACACAATGGTCATTGTGGGCGATGGTGCTTTTATTATCAATTGATTTTTGTGTACTTTGCATCTTGCGGTATGATGGGATGAAGCGGCCCAGGCTAACCTTACATGACATCATTCATGAGACTTGCTCCATGCTTAACATGCAACTTGTATTGCATAAGTGGCTTTGCGGGTGTCTGTCTCTCCCATCATAGTATAGATTCAATTTACAACGGGCACTTGATAGTTCAAGCATCAACATTGTTGTCACATCCCAAATTTTAGATTTGGTTCTGCATATCATTCATATCATCGCATCATATCCTTCCATACAAAACCATCGATTGAAATGATTCGACAGAACGCTATTTTCAAAACCCTATTTTATATTACTAAAATGCTCTTGCGGGAGGGTTTACTAGGACTAGTGATTTCCACCCTTGTAAACTAGTGGTTTCACTTACCACATGACCCTAGGTTGATCCCCTGAATTTTAGAAAAATTTAGAAACAAGAATCGTCCGATTTAGAGTTCGTATGAAAAAGTTACGGAGATTTTACTAAATAGGATATTAGAAAAACAAAAGAACAAAAAAAAGAGAAACAGCGCCGCCGCCAGCCTGCTGGGCCGTGCCGGCCCAGTCAGCGCCCAGCGCGCACGCGCGCGCGCCTGCGAGCCGCCGCCCGTGCGGCAGGCTTTATCCGCCGCCGCCCCGCGGCAGGCCACGGCCCCACCTGTCGGCGCCGACATCGCCGCCGCCTGCCGCGTCCGACGCGGATTGCAACCGCCGCCGCCGTATCCGCCTCCAACTCCGCGCGCGGGACCCCTCCCCCACTTAACCGCCGCACCCCTGCCTCTTTTCCCCTACCGCGCCGCCTCCTCCTCTCGCGCAGCCGCCGCCGCCGCTCCCGCTCTCCGCCGTCGCCGCCGGTAAGCGCAGCCGCCGCCGCCGCGCCTCCCTCTCTCTCTCCTTCCCCGCGCCCGCGTCGCCCTCGCCTCGCCCGCGACCCGTGAGCCGCCGCGCCACCCCACCTGACCCGCCGCCTCCTCCTCCCTGCAGGCCGCCGCCGGCGACCCGCCCCGAGCCGCCGCCACCCCCGTCCGAGGCCGACGCCGCCTCCACCGTCCGAGGCCGACGCCGCCTCCACCACCCGCGCCGACGCCGACCCTGCCAACCCGACGCCGTGCTGACCGCCGCCATCGTCGGAGCTCCTCACCGCCGTCGCTGCTCGACCACACCGCCGCCGTCGATGACGCTCAGGTGAGCCGCCGCCGCCCCCCTCTGCCGCACGATCTGCGGCCAACGGCCCAGATCGGCCGTTGACCGGTCAGCCCCAGGCGCTGACTGGTCAACCGCACAGTCAGCGCCCAGTCAGCCGCCACGTGGGCCAGTCAACAGTCAAAGTTGACTGGGCAATTTCTTTAATTGATTTAATTGGCAGATTTTTGTAGAATCTTGTAAATTGCGTAGAAATTAATCTACTAGGCCAAAAATTGCAAATAAAATATTTGTAGATTCAGTAAGTCATGTAGAATCTTTCTGTACCATTGTTTCACACTTTTGCAGCAATATTTTGTCCAGATTAATTAAAAGAGTTAATGGCCTTTTGGGGGTAATTAATTCGTAGAAAAAGATCTGTAACTCCAAAAATTGCATATGATATGTCCCTATATTCAGTAGAACAAGGGGAATCTGAAAGTGAATTAAAATGATAGGCTTACAGTAAAAACTTCTGCAGGAACTATTTAGTGGCTTTCTGCAGTGTTTTAATTATTCAGGGAGTTTTATAATTCCTTTTTGAGTAATTCTAATTGATACTGTTCCTAAATAGCAATGCCTATACAGTAGAATTTTCCCAATATTTTACAAACAGTATACTACCGGTAGTGAATCATTTGGGTTCTAGCTCTAGTTTTGAGCATTGTATTTTGCATAATAGTTTTCCTTGCGCCAAAACAATTTTTCCATGCATGCAATCAGTAGCTTTACTGAATAGGATTATGTGGTGCTGCTGTAGCATCAACCCACTTGTCATGCATGCATTCATACATCATCTTTGTTGCATATGTTTGTGAATGGTTTGTTTATGATTGCAATTGTATCGTGTAGATTGTGACGAGTGCAACGCTTGCTCGTGTGTGGATTGTTTTTCCGACCGCTACAACCAAGGCAAGTAGATGCTACTTTGTTCATGATATTGTCCTACTATTTTCAATGCATTGTCGTGTATTTTGTAGACGCATGTGTAGGATGATACTATCGCTATGCTATGTCCTATTATGTGGTAGGGCTTTCCTTGTAGATGATCCACCGTTGGTAGATGTGCTTAGCCATGCTAAGATGGACGAGGGCTGGGTTACATCGTTTAAAGTTGTTTCTAAAAGAGTTGGTTTGCAAAAACTAAAACAACTTAATCAATGAATCTCCTGGGTGTGATGGGATTGATAAATTTTGGTGGTTTCATTGCGGAAAGGCACCCAGGTATCAAGAGAAAATGATTGGCTTCTTTATTCTGTAGCTTACGTGTACAACCATGTGCCAATAATGGAATGGGCGGTTGGTTGGACTTAGTAGATTGTGGTAACTCGAACCCGCGTATCCAGAGATGTAGAATTTTGGTAGGTTGGACCGGTGCGCGTCGGGATTGGGGAGCTACTTCCCGAACAGTCTCTTCTTGGACTTCTCCCTATCATCACCCAAAATGAGAGTGATGGTACGAGCTGGGCTGGCCAAGTCACATGGGTAAAGTGTACTAACCCCTGCAGGGTGTGTAATCTAATCGATTAGCCGTGTCCCCGGTTATGGACAACTGAGTTGCTTGATATTGATTCCATGACATGTTTCTCGCTCATTCTAATTTCATAATTGCTTTAATATTGTTGGGTTAACTTAATTGGGATCTTTTCAAAGAAAAGCAAAAACTGTTTATGAAAGTAGGACAAATGTATTTGCAAATGCAAGCCAGACATAGCTCCAATTGCCAAATATACATGTAGATGTTAGCACTATTGTCTCCTTTACTAGCTCTACTTGCCATACATTCCATGTATTAACCCTTCGGGGCTGCTACGTTTCATGTTGTAGGATATTCCGATTATGAGTAATCGATATAGGCCACGGTACTCCACTCGGCACTTGTTCACTTGTGGGCAATTTGAAGAATGGAGGATTTGCTTTATTTATGTTGCTACCTGAATAATTTGAGCTAGCCTTGAGCTAAGCTTTTATTGTAATAATGGTACTCTGGATCATCGTTATTTATGATACACGGATATTTTGCTATGTTATTCATCTTATTCTATTGTGGGCCAATGAACCGATCCAAGGATTGGCATGTCACATAGAAGCCACGGTCTTTTCAGAACTGTGGTGTTACAGTTGTGGTTCTTGTTCGTAAGTTAGAACGACACTTATTGAAAGCCCCAAACCACGTAAAACATGCAAAGAAAATTAGAGGTGTATAACTTTGTTTTGCAGGGGTGTGTTGTGATGTGATATGGCCATGATTGTGATTATATATGATGTATGCAATGTTCCTTATTGTAAGTTGGCAACTGGCAGGAGCCATATGGTTGTCTTTTAAATTCCGTTAAGACCTGCGTGTCTATTCAAAGTAATTGTAATAGTTGATGCTGGTGGACAAGAAGAAAGAACAATAAGATGATGGAGATCATGTTCGTGCCATTGACCTTGATGCCACACCGATGATGATGGAGATCATGTTCGTGCTTGAAGATGGAGATCGGAAGCACAAGAAGAAAGGCCATATCATATCACATATTATGAATTGCATGTGATGTTAATCCTTTTGTGCATCTTGTATTGCTTAGTTCTCGATGGTAGCATTTTAAGATGATCCCTCAAGCACACAATTTCAAGTTTTAAAGTATTCATCCTTAGTAAGCACCGTTGCTAAAGCTCGTTGTTTCGAAGCATCACGTGATGATCGGGTGTGTTAGATTCTGCGAGTGTATACAACGTGAGCAAGACAGATTTGCTCATGCGGAAGCTAAGGTTTGATCTTGACGAGCCTAGTGTTGGAGATATGCCCTAGAGGCAATAATAAATATAGTTATTATTATATCTTTGTGTTTATGATAAATGTTTATATTCATGCTATAATAGTATTAACAAGGAAACATTAATACTTGTGTGAATTGTAAACTTAAATTGAAGTCCCTAGTATAGCCTCTATACTTCACTAGCTTGTTGGTTAATAGATGATTGTGGTTTCCCTATCATGAACATTGAGATGTTATTAACAACAAGATCATATCGTTAGGAGAATGATATGGTGGACATACTCCTATAGACAAGCGTAGCATAAAGATCAAGTCATTTCAATAGTTCAATTGCTATATGCTTTCTGATACATAGTAACCTAATTCCTTCGACCATGAGATCATGCATATCACCTTTGCTGGATGGATGCTTTGATGTCGTCAAACACCACACCGTAACAGGGTGGCTATAAAGGTGGCATTGAGTGTTCGGAAAGTATTGGTTGAAACACATGGATCAAGAGTGGGATTTGTCCATCCACATGACGGATAGATATTCTCTGGGCCCTCTCGGTGAAATGTCATCCAATTAGCTTGCAAGCATGTGACTGGGTCACAAGGGATCACATATCACGGGAACGAGAAAAGAGTACTTATCAGTAACGAGGTTGAACTAGGTATACAGAGATACCGACGATCATAACCTCGGATAAGTAACATATCGTGAGACAAAGGGAAATTGGTATCGTATGTAAGTGGTTCATTCGATCGCAAAGTAATCGTAGAAATATGTGGGAGCCATATGAATTTCCAGATTCCTCTATTGGTTATTGTTCGGAGAAGTGTCTCGATCATGTCCGCATAATTCACGAACCGTAGGGAGACACACTTAAGGATTCGACGTTGTTTGAGTAGTTATGGTATTATGAGAAAGAGACCGAATGTTGTTCGGAGTCTCGGATGGGATCCGGGATATCACGAGGTGATCCGGAATGGTCCGGAGAATAAGATTCATATAAGGAAAGTTCCGTTTCGGAGTTGGGGAATGGTTCCGGTGTTTTCATCGGGAACATTCTAGAAGGTCCCGGAATGTCCGGCACTCCGGGGGGGAAGGGGTACATGAATGTGTCATTGCATGTTGGAATGATTGCATCATGTACTAAGTGTTCTCGCTGTCCGAAATAAAGGGTTAATTCAAATCCTAATTGGAAAAGTCAAACTGCCAGTTTTCGGTCAAACTGCCAGTTTCGGAAAGTGGAGAAAGAGGAGGAGAGGTGGAGGCCGAGTTGGAGGAGGGTTCCTCCCCTAGGCCGGCGCACCTCCCTAGGCCGAGTTGGGGAGGAACTCCTCCCCATGGCGCCGGCCCTCCCACCTATAAAAGGAGGGGCAGGGCCTCCTCCTCTAGACACAACACAAGTTTCCTATCCTCTAAACTAAACCCTAGATCTAGACCCCGGTTTAGAGCTATTCGGTTTAGAGCCTTCTAATTGGTTTAGAGCCTTCTAATTGGTGTGTCTAATTACAAGACCACTAATAGCCTCTCTCATAAGCTCCACCATACTCGCACCGGCTTAAGGCGAAGCCCTGCGGGATTTCCCCTCTACTTCCGGTACCACGCCGTTGTGCTGCCGGAATCGCGAGGAGAGTGCTACAACCTCCGCTGCCTGCTGGAACAAGGGAGAGGAAGGTCTTCGTCGAGTACCGAACGTGTGACCGACTGCGGGAGCGCTGCAGGAACGCGGCGCCGGAAGGATCGTCTACGCGATCTTGAGATCGGAAAGAGTACGACTACATCACCCACGAGAATCTGCTCTCGTTAAACACTTTGGAATCTTCGAGGGTGAGTTATTCCATCGACTCGTTGCTACAATCTAGTAGATAGATCTTGGCTTGTTTGTTTGTATGCGATAGAAAATTTTTGTTTTCCATGCTACGAACCCCTACAGTGGTATCAGAGCCGTGTCTATATGTAGATCTGTTGCACGAGTAGAACACAATGGTCATTGTGGGCGTTGATGCTTTTATTGTAGATTGCTTTTTGTGTACTTTGCATCTTGCGGTATGTTGGGATGAAGCGGCCCGGGCTAACCTTACATGACATCGTTCATGAGACTTGCTCCACGCTTGACATGCAACTAGTTTTGCATAAGTGGCTTTGCGGGTGCCTGTTTCTCCTAGCATAGTAAAGATCCAATTTACAACGGGTGATCAACAATGCTAGTATCAATGTTGTGGTTCTTGTTCGTAAGTTAGAACGACACTTATGGAAAGCCCCAAACCACGTAAAATATGCAAAGAAAGTAGAAGCGTCTAACTTTGTTTTGCAGGGGTGTGCAGTGATGTGATATGGCCATGATTGTGATTATATTTGATGTATGCAATGTTCCTTATTGTAAGTTGGCAACCGGCAGGAGCCATATGGTTGTCTTTAATTTCTGTTAAGACCTGCGTGTCTATTCAAAATAGTTGTAATAGTTGAAGCTGGTGGACGACAACCATGGAGAAGCGTCATTGACCTTGATGCTATGCCGGTGATGATGGAGATCATGTTCGTGCTTGAAGATGGAGATCGGAAGCACAAAGAAGAAAGGCCATATCATATCACATATTATGAATTGCATGTGATGTTAATCCTTTATGCATCTTGTATTGCTTAGTAGACGACGGTAGCATTATAAGATGATCCCTCATGCACATAAATTTCAAGTCTAAAGTGTTCGCCCTTAGTTAGCACCGTTGCTAAAGCTTGTTGCTTCGAAGCACCACGTGATGATCGGGTGTCTTTGATTCCACGGGTGAATACAACGTAAGCAAGCCAGATTTGCTTATGCGGTAGCTAAGGTTTGATCTTGACGAGCCTAGCATGTACAGACATGGCCTCAGGAACACGGATCGCCGAAAGGTAAAGCATGAATCATATAGCAGATATGATGAACATGTCGATTGTTCGCCATTGAAAACTATATCAACTCTCGTGATGATCGGTGTTGATGTAGTGGATTTGGTTCATGTGATCACTAAAACAATGTGAGGGATGTTGTTTTGAGTGGGAGTTCACCTAGTTTAATTTCATTAATTAATTTGAACTCAATTTGTCATAAACTTAGTCTAAACTATTGCAAATATGTTGTAGATCAATGGCAGCCCCTACCATCAATTTTAATGCGTTCCTAGAGAAAGAAAAGTTGAAAAACAATGGAAGCAACTTCGCGGATTGGTTCCGCAATTTGAGGATTGTCCTCACAGCTGGTAATTTGACCTATGTGCTGGATGCACCGCTAGGTGACCCACCTGCAGCTGATGCTACCGATGAAGTAAAGAATGTTTACCTTGCTCGGAAGAATCAGTACTCCATAGTTCAGTGTGCTATCTTGTATGGTTTAGAATCGGAGCTTCAGAAAAGGTTTGAAGAGTCAGACCCATATGATATTGTCGAGGATCTCAAATTAATTTTTGAGACTCATGCGGCAATTGAAAGTTATGAAGCTTCTGAAAAGTTCTTTAACTGCAAGATGGAAGAGGGTAGCTCCGTCAGTGAGCATGTGCTTAAAATGTCTGGGCACGCAAACAAACTTCAAAGCTTGGGTATAGTGATTCCTAATACTTTGGGAGTTTACCGCATCCTCCAATCACTACCACCAAGTTACAAGAACTTTGTGATGAACTACAACATGCAGAACATGAACAAAGAGTTGCCAGAACTATTTGCTATGTTGAAGTCTGCAGAAGTGGAGATCAAGAAAGAGCACCAAGTGTTGATGGTCAATAAGACCACCAAATTCAAGAAAGGCAAGTCTAAGCAGAAGGGACACTTCAAGAAGGGTGGTAAGCAAGTTACCATGCCGACGAAGAGGACCAAGGCTGGACCTAAGCCTGATACTGAGTGCTTTTACTGCAAAGGGGAAGGTCACTGGAAACGGAATTGCCCAAAGTACTTGGCGGATTTGAAGAACGGCAACATCAAGAAGAAAGGTATATTTGATATACATATTATTGATGTGTATTTCACTAGTATTCGTAGTAGTGCCTGGGTATTTGATACTGGTTCGGTTGCTCATATTTGTAACTCGAAACAGGAGCTGCAGAATAAACGAAAGCTAGCGAAGAACGAGGTGACGATGCGCGTGGGAAACGGATCAAAGGTTGATGTGATCGCGGTCGGCACGCTACCTCTTCATCTACCATCGGGATTAGTTTTATACTTAAATAATTGTTATTTGGTGCCTGCGTTGAGCATGAACATTATATCTGGATCTTGTTTATTGCGAGACGGTTACTTATTTAAATCCGAGAATAATGGTTGTTCGATTTATATGAGTAATATGTTTTATGCACATGCACCTTTGATAGATGGTCTATTCATATTGAATCTCGATAGTGGAAATACACATATTAATAACATTGAAGCTAAACGTTTAAAATCAAGCGATAACTTGACCTATATGTGGCACTGTCGTCTTGGTCACATTGGAGTGAAGCGTATGAAGAAACTCCATTCCGATGGACTTCTTGAATCACTTGATTTTGAATCACTTGAAAGATGCGAAGCATGTCTGATGGGTAAAATGACTAAGACTCCATTTTCTGGTATGATGGAGCGAGCCACAGACTTATTGGAAATCATACATACCGATGTGTGTGGTCCAATGAGTGTAGCATCGCGCAGTGGTTATCGTTATGTTCTTACCTTCACAGATGACTTGAGTAGATATGGGTATATCTATTTCATGAAACATAAGTCCGAAACTTTCGAGAAGTTTAAGGAGTTTCAAAGTGAGGTAGAGAATCAACGTAACAAGAAGATTAAATTTCTACGTTCTGATCGTGGAGGTGAATATCTAAGTTACGAGTTTGGCGAGCATTTGAAGAAATGCGGAATACTTTCACAATTGACACCGCCGGGAACACCACAGCGTAATGGTGTGTCTGAACGTCGTAATCGAACCCTCTTAGATATGGTTCGTTCTATGATGTCACTTACAGATCTACCACTATCATTTTGGGGTTATGCATTAGAAACAGCCGCATTCACTTTAAATAGGGCACCATCTAAATCCGTTGAAACGACACCGTATGAATTATGGTTTGGGAAGAAACCTAAATTGTCGTTCCTTAAAGTTTGGGGATGCGAAGCCTATGTAAAGAAGTTACAGCCGGACAAGCTTGAACCCAAAGCGGAAAAATGCGTCTTCATAGGATACCCGAAGGAAACTATTGGGTATACCTTCTATCATAGATCCGAAGGCAAAATCTTCGTTGCTAAAAATGGATCCTTTCTAGAGAAGGAATTTCTCTCGAAAGAAGTGACTGGAAGGAAAGTAGAACTCGACGAGGTTGTCGAACCTTCTCTCGAAATTGCGAGTAGCGCAGCACCGGAAGAAGTTCCTGTGGTGCCTGCACCAATAAGAGAGGAAGCTAATGATGGTGATCATGAAACTTCGGTTGAAGTTACTACAGAGCCTCGAAGGTCAACGAGAACTCATACCACTCCAGATTGGTATGATTCCGTTATGAATGTCATGTTGGTGGACAACACCGATGACCCTGAGACATATGAGGAAGCGATGATGAGCCCAGATTCCAATAAATGGCAAGAAGCCATGAAATCCGAGATTGGATCCATGTACGAAAACCAAGTATGGACTTTGGTGGACTTACCGGATGGCCGGAAGGCTGTCGAGAACAAATGGATTTTCAAGAAGAAAACAGATGCTGATGGTAATGTTACTGTCTATAAAGCTCGACTTGTCGCAAAAGGGTTTCGACAAATTCAAGGAGTTGACTACGATGAGACTTTCTCACCGGTAGCGAAGCTAAAGTCTGTGAGGATTATGTTAGCAATCGCTGCATATTATGATTATGAGATATGGCAGATGGATGTCAAAACAGCATTCCTCAATGGAGACATTGATGAAGAGTTGTATATGATGCAACCCAAAGGTTTTGTCGATCCTAAAGATGCTAACAAGGTATGCAAACTTCAACGGTCCATCTATGGATTGAAGCAGGCATCCCGAAGTTGGAATCAACGTTTTGATAAGGTAATCAAAAGTTTTGGTTTTATACAAACTTATGGAGAAGCTTGTATTTACAAGAAAGTGAGTGGGAGCTCTGTAGCATTCTTAATACTGTATGTGGATGACATATTGTTGATTGGGAATGATGTAGACCTTCTTAATAGTGTCAAGGAATATTTGAATAATAGTTTTTCAATGAAGGATCTTGGCGAAGCAGCTTACATATTAGGCATAAAGATTTATAGAGATAGATCGAAACGCCAAATATCATTGTCACAAAGTACATATTTGGACAAAGTTCTAAAGAGGTTTGGAATGGAAGATAGCAAGAAAGGGTTCTTGCCCATGTTGCCCAATACGACCTTGAGTAAAACTCAAAGTCCGACATCGGCAGAAGATAGAGAAAGAATGAGTAAGACTCCCTATGCTTCAGCCATAGGATCTCTAATGTATGCCATGCTATGTACTAGACCCGACATTGCATATGCTGTTAGTTTAACTAGCAGATATCAAAGTGATCCAGGAGTGGATCATTGGACAGCGGTCAAAAACATCCTTAAGTACTTGAGAAGAACTAAGGATATGGTTCTTTCTTATGGAGGTGATGAACAGCTCGTTGTTAATGGTTACACCGATGCTAGTTGGAACACCGATCCGGATGATTCTAAATCACAATCTGGATACGTATTTATTTTGAATGGTGCAGCAGTTAGCTGGAGGAGTGCAAAGCAAAGCGTTGTGGCGAGATCTTCAACTGAATCGGAATACATGGCTGCTTCGGAGGCTTCACAAGAAGCGATATGGATGAAAGAGTTCATTATAGAGCTGGGTGTGGTTCCAAGTGCGCTGGACCCAATGTCTATCTACTGTGATAACATGGGCGCCATAGCCAATGCGCAAGAACCAAGGTCACACAAGAAGCTGAAGCATATCAAGCTGCGTTTTCACGCTATTCGAGAACATATCCAGGATGGGGATATAAAGATTTGCAAAGTACACACAGATCTGAATGTGGCGGATCCGTTGACTAAACCTCTCCCGAGGGCAAAACATGACCAACACCAAACTGCCATGGGTGTTCGGTATATTACCATGTAATCTAGATTAGATGACTCTAGTGCAAGTGGGAGACTGTTGGAGATATGCCCTAGAGGCAATAATAAATATAGTTATTATTATATCTTTGTGTTTATGATAAATGTTTATATTCATGCTATAATAGTATTAACAAGGAAACATTAATACTTGTGTGAATTGTAAACTTAAATTGAAGTCCCTAGTATAGCCTCTATACTTCACTAGCTTGTTGGTTAATAGATGATTGTGGTTTCCCTATCATGAACATTGAGATGTTATTAACAACAAGATCATATCGTTAGGAGAATGATATGGTGGACATACTCCTATAGACAAGCGTAGCATAAAGATCAAGTCATTTCAATAGTTCAATTGCTATATGCTTTCTGATACATAGTAACCTAATTCCTTCGACCATGAGATCATGCATATCACCTTTGCTGGATGGATGCTTTGATGTCGTCAAACACCACACCGTAACAGGGTGGCTATAAAGGTGGCATTGAGTGTTCGGAAAGTATTGGTTGAAACACATGGATCAAGAGTGGGATTTGTCCATCCACATGACGGATAGATATTCTCTGGGCCCTCTCGGTGAAATGTCATCCAATTAGCTTGCAAGCATGTGACTGGGTCACAAGGGATCACATATCATGGGAACGAGAAAAGAGTACTTATCAGTAACGAGGTTGAACTAGGTATACAGAGATACCGACGATCATAACCTCGGATAAGTAACATATCGTGAGACAAAGGGAAATTGGTATCGTATGTAAGTGGTTCATTCGATCGCAAAGTAATCGTAGAAATATGTGGGAGCCATATGAATTTCCAGATTCCTCTATTGGTTATTGTTCGGAGAAGTGTCTCGATCATGTCCGCATAATTCACGAACCGTAGGGAGACACACTTAAGGATTCGACGTTGTTTGAGTAGTTATGGTATTATGAGAAAGAGACCGAATGTTGTTCGGAGTCTCGGATGGGATCCGGGATATCACGAGGTGATCCGGAATGGTCCGGAGAATAAGATTCATATAAGGAAAGTTCCGTTTCGGAGTTGGGGAATGGTTCCGGTGTTTTCATCGGGAACATTCTAGAAGGTCCCGGAATGTCCGGCACTCCGGGGGGGAAGGGGTACATGAATGTGTCATTGCATGTTGGAATGATTGCATCATGTACTAAGTGTTCTCGCTGTCCGAAATAAAGGGTTAATTCAAATCCTAATTGGAAAAGTCAAACTGCCAGTTTTCGGTCAAACTGCCAGTTTCGGAAAGTGGAGAAAGAGGAGGAGAGGTGGAGGCCGAGTTGGAGGAGGGTTCCTCCCCTAGGCCGGCGCACCTCCCTAGGCCGAGTTGGGGAGGAACTCCTCCCCATGGCGCCGGCCCTCCCACCTATAAAAGGAGGGGCAGGGCCTCCTCCTCTAGACACAACACAAGTTTCCTATCCTCTAAACTAAACCCTAGATCTAGACCCCGGTTTAGAGCTATTCGGTTTAGAGCCTTCTAATTGGTTTAGAGCCTTCTAATTGGTGTGTCTAATTACAAGACCACTAATAGCCTCTCTCATAAGCTCCACCATACTCGCACCGGCTTAAGGCGAAGCCCTGCGGGATTTCCCCTCTACTTCCGGTACCACGCCGTTGTGCTGCCGGAATCGCGAGGAGAGTGCTACAACCTCCGCTGCCTGCTGGAACAAGGGAGAGGAAGGTCTTCGTCGAGTACCGAACGTGTGACCGACTGCGGGAGCGCTGCAGGAACGCGGCGCCGGAAGGATCGTCTACGCGATCTTGAGATCGGAAAGAGTACGACTACATCACCCACGAGAATCTGCTCTCGTTAAACACTTTGGAATCTTCGAGGGTGAGTTATTCCATCGACTCGTTGCTACAATCTAGTAGATAGATCTTGGCTTGTTTGTTTGTATGCGATAGAAAATTTTTGTTTTCCATGCTACGAACCCCTACACCTAGCATGTACACACATGGTCTCGGAACATGGATCACCGAAAGGTAAAGCATGAGTCATATAGTAGATATAATGAACATGTTGATTGTTCGCCATTGAAGCTACATCAACTCTCGTGATGATCGGTTTTGATGTGGTGGATTTGGTTCATGTGATCAGTAAAACAATGTGAGGGATATTGTTTTGAGTGGGAGTTCACCTAGATTAATTTAACTATTAATTAGAACTCAACTTGTCATAAACTTAGTCTAAACTATTGCAAATATGTTGTAGATCAATGGCGGCCTCTACCATCAATTTTAATGCGTTCCTAGAGAAAGAAAGGTTGAAAAACAATGGAAGCAACTTCGCGGATTGGTTCCGCAATTTGAGGATTGTCCTCAATGCTGGTAATTTGACCTATGTGTTGGATGCACCGCTGGGTAACCCGCCTGCAGTTGATGCTACCGATGAGGTAAAGAATGTTTTCCTCGCTCGGAAGAATCAGTACTCCACAGTTCAGTGTGCTACCTTGTATGGTTTGGAATCGGAGCTTCAGAAAAGGTTTGAGAACCATGACCCACATGATATTGTCCGTGAACTCAAAATGATATTTGAGGCTCACGCGGCAGTTGAGAGTTATGAGGCTTCTGAAAAGTTCTTTAACTGCAAGATGGAAGAGGGCAGCTCCGTCAGTGAGCATGTGCTTAAGATGTCTGGGCACGCAAGCAAGCTTCAAAGCTTAGGTATAGTGATTCCTAATGCTTTGGGGATTCACCGTGTCCTCCAATCACTACCACCGAGTTACAAGAACTTTGTGATGAACTACAATATGCAAAACATGGACAAGTCGTTACCCGAACTCTTCTCCATGTTAAAGTTTGCAAAAGTGGAGATCAAGAAAGAGCACCAAGTGTTGTTGGTCAATAAGACCACCAAATTTAAGAAGCAAGGCAAGTCTAAGAAAAAGGGAAACTTCAAGAAGGGCGGTAAGAAAGTTACCACGCCGGCGAAGAAGACCAAGGCTGGGCCTAAGCCTAATACTGAGTGCTTTTACTACAAGGGAGAGGGTCACTAGAAGCGGAATTGTCCTAAGTACTTGGCGGATTTGAAGAACGGAAACATCAAGAAGAAAGGTATATCCGATATACATGTTATTGATGTGTATCTCACTAGTACTCGTAGTAGTGCCTGGGTATTTGATACTGGTTCGGTTGCTCATATTTGTAACTCGAAACAGGTGTTGCAGAATAAACAGAAGCTAGCGAAGAACGAGGTGACGATGCGCGTTGGAAATGGATCAAAGGTTGATGTGATCGCGGTCGACACGCTACCTTTTCATCTACCATCGGGATTAGTTTTATACTTAAATAATTGTTATTTGGTGCCTGCGTTGAGCATGAACATTATATCCGGATCATGTTTATTGCGAGACGGTTACTTGTTTAAGTCCGAGAATAATGGTTGTTCGATTTATATGAGTAATATGTTTTATGCACATGCACCTTTGATAGATGGTCTATTCTTATTGAATCTCGATTGTGGTAATACACACATTAATAACATTGAGGCTAAACATTTGAAATTGAGTGATAACTCGACCTATATGTGGCACTGTCGTCTTGGTCATATTGGAGTGAAGCGTATGAAGAAACTCCATTCCGATGGACTTCTTGAATCACTTGATTTCGAATCACTTGAAAGATGCGAAGCATGTCTGATGGGTAAAATGACTAAGACTCCATTTTCTGGTATGATGGAGCGAGCTACAGACTTGTTGGAAATCATACATACCGATGTGTGTGGTCCAATGAGAGTAGCATCGCGCGGTGGTTATCGCTATGTTCTTACCTTCACAGATGACTTGAGTAGATATGGGTATATCTATTTCATGAAACATAAGTACGAAACTTTCGAGAAGTTTAAGGAATTTCAAAGTGAGGTAGAGAATCAACGTAACAAGAAGATTAAATTTCTATGATCTGATCGTGGAGGTGAATATCTAAGTTACGAGTTTGACGAGCATTTGAAGAAATGCGAAATACTTTCACAATTGACACCGCCAGGAACACCACAACGTAATGGTGTGTCCGAATGTCGTAATCGAACTCTCTTAGATATGGTTCGTTCTATGATGTCACTTACAGATTTACCGCTATCATTTTGGGTTTATGCATTAGAAACAGCCGCATTCACTTTAAATAGGGCACCCTTGAAACGACACCGTATGAATTATGGTTTGGGAAGAAACCTAAATTGTCGTTCCTTAAAGTTTGGGGTTGCGAAGCTTATATAAAGAAGTTACAGTCCGTCAAGCTTGAACCCAAAGCGGAAAAATACGTCTTCATAGGATACCCGAAGGAAACTATTGGGTATACCTTCTATCATAGATCCGAGGGTAAAATCTTCGTTGCCAAGAATGGATCCTTTCTAGAGAAGGAGTTTCTCTCGAAAGAAGTGATAGGAAGGAAAGTAGAACTCGACAAGGTTGTTGAACCTTCTCTCGAACTTGCGAGTAGCGCAACACCGGATGTAGTTCCTGTGGCGCCTACACCAATAAGAGAGGAAGCTAATGATGTTGATCAGGAAACTTCGGTTGAAGTAACTACAGAACCTCGCAGGTCAACGAGAACTCGTACCACTCCTGATTGGTATGATCCCGTTATGAGTGTCATGTTGGTGGACAACACCGATGACCCTGTGACATATGAGGAAGCTATGATGAGCACAGATTCCAACAAATGGCAAGAAGCCATGAAATCCGAGATTGGATCCATGTACGAAAACCAAGTATGGACTTTGGTGGAATTACCGGATGGCCGAAAGGCTGTCGAGAACAAATGGATTTTCAAGAAGAAAACAGATGCTGATGGTAATGTTACTATCTATAAAGCTGGACTTGTCGCAAAAGGGTTTCGACAAATTCAAGGAGTTGACTACGATCTCACCGGTAGCGAAGCTAAAGTCTGTGAGGATTATGTTAGCAATCGTTGCATATTATGATTATGAGATATGACAGATGGATGTCAAAATGGCGTTCCTCAATGGAGACATTGATGAAGAGTTGTATATGGTACAACCCAAAGGTTTTATCGATCCTAAAGATGCTAACAAGGTATGCAAACTTCAACGGTCCATTTATGGATTGAAGCAAGCATCCCGGAGTTGGAATCAACGTTTTGATAAGGTAATCAAAAGCTTTGGTTTTATACAAACTTATGGAGAAGCTTGTATTTACAACAAAGTGAGTGGGAGCTCTGTAGCATTCTTAATACTATATGTAGATGACATATTGTTGATTGGGAATGATGTAGACCTTCTTAATAGTGTTAAGGATTATTTGAATAATAGTTTTTCAATGAAAGATCTTGGCGAAGCAGCTTACATATTAGGCATAAAGATTTATAGAGATAGATCGAGACGCCTAATATCATTGTCACAGAGTACATATTTGGACAAAGTTCTAAAGAGGTTTGGAATCGAAGATAGCAAGAAAGGGTTCTTGCCCATGTTGCCCAATACGACCTTGAGTAAAACTCAAAGTCCTGCAACGGTAGAAGATAGAGAAAGGATGAGTAAGACTCCCTATGCCTCAACCATATGATCTCTTATGTATGACATGCTATGTTATAGACCCGACATTGCATATGCTGTTAGTTTGACTAGCAGATATCAAAGTGATCCAGGGGTGGATCATTGGACAACGGTCAAAAACATCCTTAAGTACTTGAGAAGAACTAAGGATATGGTTCTTTCTTATGGAGGTGATGAATAGCTCGTTGTTAATAGTTACACCGATGCTAGTTGGAACACCGATCCGGATGATTCTAAATCTCAATCTGGATACATATTTACTTTGAATGGTGCAGCAGTTAGCTGGAGGAGTGCAAAGCAAAGCGTTGTGGCAAGATCTTCAACTGAATCGGAATACATAGCTGCTTCGGAGTCTTCACAAGAGGCTATATGGATGAAGGAGTTCATTACAGAGCTTGGTGTGGTTCCAAGTGCGCTAGACCCAATGTCTATCTATTGTGATAACATGGGCGCCATAGCCAATGCGCAAGAACCAAGGTCACACAAGAAGCTGAAGCATATCAAGCTACGTTTTCACGCTATTCGAGAGCATGTCCAAGATGGTGACATAAAGATTTGCAAAGTACACACAGATCTGAATGTGGCAGATCCGTTGACTAAACCTCTCCCGAGGGCAAAACATGACCAGCACCAAACCGCCATGGGTGTTCGGTATATTACCATGTAATCTAGATTAGTTGAATCTAGTGCAAGTGGGAGACTGTTGGAGATATGCCCTAGAGGCAATAATAAAAGTGGTTATTATTATATCTTTGTGTTTATGATAAATGTTTACATTCATGCTATAATAGTATTAACCGGAAACATTAATACTTGTGTGATTTGTAAACTAAATTAGAGTCCCTGGTAAAGCCTCTTTATAATACTAGCTTGTTGATTAATAGATGATCGTGGTTTCTCGATCATGAACATTGAGATGTTATTAATAACAAGATCATATCATTAGGAGAATGGTATGATGGACATACTCCTATAGATAAGCGTAGCATAAAGATCAAGTCATTTTAATAGTTGGTTTGCTATAAGCTTTCTGATACATAGTAACCTAATTCCTTAGACCATGAGATCATGCTAATCACCATCACCGGAAGGATGCTTTGATGACATCAAACACCACACCGTAACTAGGTGGCTATAAAAGTGGCATTGAGTGTTCGGAAAGTATGGGTTGAGGCACATGGATCAAGAGTGGGATTTGTCCATCCATATGACGGATAGATATACTCTGGGCCCTCTCGGTGTAATGTCATCCAATTAGCTTGCAAGCATGTGACTAGCTCACAAGCAATCACATATCACGGGAACGAGAAAAGAGTACTTATCTGTAACGAGGTTGAACTAGGTATGCAGAGATACCGATGATCAAAACCTCGAATAAGTAAACTATCGTGAGATAAAGGGAAATTGGTATCGTATGTAAGTGGTTCATTCGATCGTAAAGTAATCGTAGAAATATGTGGGAGCCATATGAATTTCCAGATTCCTCTATTGGTTATTGATCGGAGAAGTGTCTCGGTCATGTCCGCATAATTCACGAACCGTAGGGAGACACACTTAAGGATTCGATGTTGTTTAGTAGATATGGAATGTTAGTAGGGATACCGAATGTTATTCGGAGTCTCGAATGGGATCCGGGATATCACGAGGAGATCCGAAATGGTCCGGAGAATAAGATTCATATAAGGATAGTCCAATTTCGGAATTCGGGAAAGATTCCGATGTTTTCATCGGAGAGGTTCTAGAAGGTTCACCGATCCAGAAGGAGAATGGTCCATGAATGTGTCATGGGTAAGTGGAATGATTGGATCATATCTTAGGTCACTTGGTGTGGGCATTTGCAACAGAGAATTAAAGCTCTAAATTGAAAGTCAAACGGGAAGTTTGAAAAGTCAAACTAGAACAATGGTTTCCTAGTGGGAGAAGAAACAAGTCCTTCTCTCAATACAACTTGGGTTTGGGTTTGGATTCAAACCCACCCCTCCCAAGGCTGCCCCCGCTCTCATAAATAGAGGGGAAGGGCTGCCCCAACACCACAAGCCCTAGCCCCTCTCCACCCGAGCCGCCGCCGACCCGCCGTCGCCCTAGCTGCCGCCGACACCTCCTCCTCCTCCCGGTTTTCTAAACCCTAGATCACCGGGAAACCCTAGATCCACCATAACTCGCACCAACTTAGGCGAAGCCCTGCGGGATCTACCCTCTACTTCCGACACCACGCCGTCGTGCTGCCGGAATCGCGTGGGGAGAACTACAACCTCCGCTGCCTGCTGGAACAAGGGAGAGGAAGGTCTTCATCGAGTACCGAACGTGTGACCGACTGCGGAAGCGCTGCCGGAACACAGCGCCGGAAGGATCGTCTACGCAATGTTGAGATCGGCAAGTGTACGACTACATCACCCACGAGAATCTGCTCTCGTTAACCGCTTTGGAATCTTTGAGGGTGAGTGCTTCTATCGACTCGTTGCTACAATCTAGTAGATAGATCTTGGCTTGTTTGTGTGCATGCGGTAGAATTTTTTTGTTTTCCATGCTACGAACCCCTACAAGAACCTCTTATGTCAATAGAGGGACCAGAAGTGTATCCCTAGTTGTGCTAGTACATTCTGACATGTGGACATGTTCGGTTGTGTCAGTAAGTGGAATGAAGTACTTTGTGACTTTTATCGATTGCTATTTCAGAATTACTTGGGTTTATCTTATGCGTAAAAAATTGAGTGTTCACATGCTTTTAGAATTTTTGTGCCTATGTGAAAAACCAATCCAATGTATAGGTGCGGATGATTAGGAATGATAATGATATTGAATATATCAACAAACTTTTTGCTAATTTCTTATCTTCACAGGGTATCATGCACCAGACTTCATGTCCTGGTACCCCTCTCCAAAATGGAGTTATTGAACAGAACAATAGACACATTCTTGAAGTTGCTCGATCTCTCATGTTCACCATGAATGTACCCAAGTTCCTATGGAGTGAGGCTGTTATGATAGCTACCTATTTGATCAACGGAATGCCTTCCAAGATATTGGGTATGGAATCTCCATGCCAACTCCTTCTACATAACAATGACTTTGTTGTTCCACCCAAACTCTTTGGAAGTACACGCTTTTTCAGTAATCACAGGCCAAATGTTGGCAAGTTAGATCATTGGCACATCATATGTATTTACATTGGGTATTCCTCCGGGCAAAAGGAGTAGAAATGTTGGAACCCTATACAAAGGAGGACCTTTGTGATCATGGATGTCATGTTTCGTGAGTCAGAGCCTTTCTATGTCAGTGTTAGTGATTTTAGTGGATTGTTCCAGGGTCTTTCCCATCTTGGTGATGCTCAATAAGGGGAGAAGGTTGGAAACAATGATTTGCAATAGCAACAAGGTCGTGGTGTGGAGCAGCAATGTTGTGACCAACAGCTAATTCCCGTTGTTGTTGTGGAGAGGAAATGTGGTGACTAGCAGCGGATTCCTACTTTTGCAGACACTCATGCAGTTCTTAACGAACCTACACCACCACAGCGATGGAAGAAAAATCCACTTGTTTACTCTAGAAGACAAGTACCAAGGGAACAAGTTTCAAGGGAGCAACAAGCATATGAGTAGGAGCAACAACAGGATCAGAGCTAGGGGAGCAACCCGTTCAACATGAGAACCAAGAGAGCAAAGTATATATTCTCCTGAAGGGAGTCAATCTAAGATTGCATCCAATAATAGTATAGACTTTCCAATTGAAATAAGAAAGGTGACACGAAAAGTTAATCCAATAAAGCGACATAGTTATGATGACTATTACAAAGGAAATTATATCTCCTACAAGGCTTTATCTGCCTCATTTCAGGCCTTTGTTGCCTCGCTATAGGTTGTATCTATTCCTAAGGATTGGAAGGCATCCAAGTTGGACCGAAGATTGGTGCAATGCAATGAAGAATTAGAGGCAATGAAGAAAAATAAAACATGGGAGTTGACATATCTCCCATAAGGAAAAAAGGCAGTAGGCTGCAATTGGATCTATACGGTAAATAGAATCCAAAATGAAAGATCGAGAGATATAAGGCAAGACTTGTGGCAAGAGGATATAGTCAGACTTATGGCATTGATTACGATGAGACCTTTGCACCAGTGGCAAAAATGAGCATAGTTAGAATATTAATTTCTTGTGTAGCAAATTTTGGATGGCCCTTGTATCAACTTGATGTCAAAAATGTGTTTTTGCATGGTGACCTAATGAAAAAGTGTATATGGAAATGCCACCAGGATTTGTCACACTAGAAACTAAAGGAAATGTATGCAAGCTGAAGAAATCACTATATGGACTCAAACAATCCCTAGGGCATGGTTTGATAGGTTTAGACAAGTTGTGTGTGGCATGGGATATGGTCAATGCAATGGAGATCGTATACTGTTTTACAGGCATTTCAAATAGAAAATCACCATTCATGTAGTATATGTTAATGATATTATCATCATGGGCAATGATGATGTGGAAATAACAAAACTAAAAGAATGTCTAAGTCAAGCCTTTGAGGTGAAAGATCTGGAAAAACTTAAGCACTTTCTTGAAATAGAAATTGCTAGATCTTCAAAAGGAATAGTACTTTCTCAGAGAAAGTATACCTTGGATCTCTTAGATGATATGGGCATGCTGGGCTGTCGAGCAGCTTCAACTCTTATTGAACAAAACAATAAAGTTACAACAGAGTCCGGTGAACCTATAGACAAGGAGAAATATCAAAAACTTGTTGGAAAACAAATTTATTTATGCCACACGAGACCAGATATGTCATATGCAGTGAGTGTTGTGAGTCGCTATATGCATGCTCCCAGGGATGGACACTTGGAAGCAGCTCAAAGGACCTTGAGGTACTTAAAGGGTACTCCAGGAAAAGAATTGTGGTTCAGAAGAATGGGGATCTAGACGTATATGGCTACTGCGATGCAGATTGGGCTAGCTATTTGCATGATCAAAGATCTACCTCAGGATATTGTGTTTTTGTTAGAGGAAAATTGGTGTCTTCGAGAAGCAAGAAACAGTCTGTTGTCTCAAAATCCACAACCAAAGTAGAGTATAGAGCCATGTTGCAAGGCTTGAGTGAAATGTCGTGGGTAAGAAACCTCACAAGTGAACTTGAATTGTTAAGGCAAGGAAGCTTGAAGGTGTGGTGTGATAACATTTCTGCCATCAACAAATCAAATAATCATGTTCAGCATGACAGAACCAAACACGATGGAGATAGACAAGTTCTTTTCTAAAGAAAAGATTGATATTGGGATTATATCATTGGCCTATGTGAGATCATGACAACAAGTGGCAAACTGTTTGACAAAAGGATTGGGTACAAAAGATTGTAATCTTGCATGTGACAAGATATGGATAATTGACATTTATCACCCATCTTGAGGGGTATGTTGGATAACTGTTGGAGATGTCTACTGATACCTGTTAGGCCTTCTTTATGTTCTATGTGGCCCATCTGGCCCGATCCAGTATCTATCTTATATAAGGTGCTTCTCTCTTGTTCTCTGTGACCTAATACCAGAAGGGCGTCCTCCCAGCCGCCAAAGAGGAGAAGGTGGTCAGGTTAGGCCCTCAACTCTGCCCTCAAAACCTAAAAAAATATCTTAGCTAATATCGAATGAGGCATGTTCTTTGAGCATAGCATGAAACCAAAACCCATGAGATTATGTTTTTGCTAGTATTCGCTGTATACTCAATATAGGAACTCAAGAAAGACTAAACCAAATTTAGCAGAAAAGTGTTCAGAACTAACACTAATAGGAAGTGTTACATCTTAGCAAGGATTTCAGTACAGTACGAGCAAAAGTCAAATAAAACTTGTACCACAATGCAAGTCCCGGTAGAAAATTGGACAAACTATGTTACGCAACAACATTTTCACTGTTTTAAGACACGGAAATCAGGATAAGAACGGACAGAATAAATTTGTATAACCAAATCCACTCATCATAAATGTGTAAACATGAATGGCATCAAGCCAACAACATAAGCACCTTAAGACTTGTTCAATTGGGCCTCACTGGGCCTCGACTGGTATATTGGAACAATCTACTATTACGATTATCCGCGATACAATTGTCGGACGGTATTGGCGTGTTCAAATGGAAATTATTGGAAAGTGGTAAATTTTCTGTTGTCTCACTATATAGAGCTTTGGTCCAACCTGATATTCCGGTCAATGATAATAGTAAAATTTGGAAAATGAAAATACCCTTAAGACGAAGATATTTGCATGGTATCTACGAAAAAGGTAATTCTAACAAAAGATAATCTTGCAAAGAGGAATTGGCATGGAAGTACACAATGCGTTTTTTGTCATCGAGATGAGTCAATTCGTCATTTATTCTTCCATTGCAAATTTGCTCACTCTATATGGTCATTCATCCAAATAGCTTATGGTTTATCTCCTCCATGTTCTGTAACCAATGTTTTTGGTAATTGGTTGCATGGAATTGTTGATAAGTACAAAACTTTGTTTAGAGTGGGAGCGCTTGCCATTATATGGTCGCTATGGTTTTATAGAAATGACAAGATTTTTAATAACATTGTGTCTTCTCCTCTACAGGTTATTTGTCGAGCCACGGCTATCCTCCGATCATGGATTATTCTCCAACACATGGAGTTTCGTGACTTATTTGTGGAGGAATGTACGCGATTGGAGGACATGGCGAGGGATATTTTTTTCCGACATGGATGGCCGCGTGATTTGAGGATTGATCTACCTTAGATTGAAGGCAGTTATTTTAATAGTGCCTTTTTTTAATGCGTGTCTACTTATTTTTCCAGTTTTGTCGTTCGTATGGCCGTGTGCATCTTGGTTATATAGAGAACGGTCGTAAACATTAAACAATTTATGTTAATAAATACGTCCATTTCCAAAAAAAAAAAGCATAAGCACCTGATTATTGATGAACTCTAGTCATCCGCTCAATCATTCATATGACTCTTTCGGTGCAGCTTATACGAACTAAAAATGCTGGTCTCTTGACAAGGAAAAGTATCTGACCAACAGTGTGAAATTAACTTAGTATATTACAGTCAGTACTTATTAATGTTTGCAAATGAAATCTCCAGGTAGGTTGAGTTCAAGTATTCGAGTCCCAGCGGAAGAAAGCATGCATTTTCATTCTGAAATAAGATGAAAGGGCATAGTAAAAATTTCAACTAGGTAGCCCACCTGACCTCATTGTGTTTTCCTGCTCAGATTTTATATGACTATCAGTGGATGAAACAAATAAGAGATCACGAAAAGGGGACTTCAGCATAGTTCACAGAAAAAAGTAAGGCAGAGTAATCCATAATTTTAGCATTGAGTCCACCAAAAATGGAGCAGCATCGTCCCACACCTTCTCTGGACTTATTTGGATATGCTGTGATATGACTAGGTCCTTCAGAAATTAGGATAGACATGAATTTGTTTACAAATCTCGTTCCACCAGGGTACATCAGAGCTGATCTCTGATAATAATTTGACATTCCAGACCAGCATAATAAACCAGGGTACATCAGATAGAACAAACATTTCACGAAACATACTAAAGGAAATTAGTAAAGCATGAAATAGCTCATGAGTATATCTCTGTCAACCAGAATCAAAGCAACACGATTCATCAGAAAATTGTGAGTTCTAAACCGATGAACGTTAGGCCAGAGCTAAATAAATAAACCATACAGAAACTGCATTTGAGCAACACTTGTCTTTCACATCAACTTCTGTAGGTCTTCATGCAAATAAAACCAGGACCTTTGACGAAAGCAAAAGCCGACGATCCAAAACAGTGCCTTTCATGTAGAGACTGAAACAGAGGACAGGTAGAAAATCAAAACCTCTTCTCCCGAGCCTTGGGCTCGGGTCCTTATCGCTGTCACCGGCTGCCTTGGGCGGCGCTGTCTCTGCTGAGGTGCCCCTTCCTGTGGATGCCGCCCTGTCGGCGTCGAGCCTGTTCTGGGATGGGTTGAGATCCTATGAGGACGATGACGATGAAGAGTTAGTCCCGCACACGCCATCGGACTCCACCAACGGTGTTGCTCCTGGCTCAGTTCGCGGCACCGTTGGTGCGAAGACGCGGAGCTCTGCGACGGCCTCTCTGTTGCTGCGGCTCTTGGTGATGAGGAAGGTTAGGTGCAGGTGGGTCGAGGCAACCGCCCCGGTCGCGAGCCATCACTGTTCCTTCACAAGGAAGGTCTTGAACGTAGTCTCGCCTTCAAGCGATGGGCTCGAGGAAGATGCTTCCGGTGCCTCGAGCGTGGCCATCAAGTCAGCTCATGTCGTGAGCCTTCAGATGCATCCGCTGTCGTCGTCTCGGTCATCGGGAGCGTTTCTGCCATGAGCACTTTCCTGCCGCTCGTTCTCGCTCTCCAGACACTCGTGCTCGCTCTTTGGACGCTCATGCCCCTTGCCAGCGGAGCCACCCTCCGTCCGCTCATCCTCGTCATCCCTCGTCGTCTCGGAGTTGGGCTGAGGTCGTGTCCCACTCGTCGTTGAGTGCAGCAGTACCGCCAAGTTCCTCTCCTGGGTGTTGCGAGGATTACAAGGTCAACACCAGTTTGGACTCTCTTTTTCAGTCCAAGGTTGCATTGATGCGCTTGGAGCTCCTTCAGCTGGTTGATGCTCGCATCGAGGAGGCGTCTCGCCCCCTTCGTGAGGAGGTGGCAATGCCCAAGCAGTTGTTGGCTCGTGATGGTGTTTCTTTAGGGCCGGCGGAGGCAAATGCTTTGGTTTCGCTCGACTCCGCTGACTCTTCTGAGCAGAAGTCGTCTGTGGTTAAGGAAGAACAACTCTACGATTGTCTCTCTCCTTGTGGCCCATCGCCGCAGCCTTTTGAAATGGCCTTCGTTGAGACTTTGGCGGTGGCCACGACGCCCTCGCCACCATCGTTGCCCACCTCTGTGGACAGTAGGGTATTGGCGCATAGCTCCGAGGCTCTTTTTGCTAGAGAGCTTTGCGGGTTGCTTGCCAGTTTGGAGGCGGCGAGCCCAGGTTATGGCAAGGACATTAATTGCGTCTTAGCTGGTAAGGCTTCAGGGGACTTAATCAGAAGGGTGGAGAAGTCACTCGGAAAGGTTTCTCTAAGAGGCAAAAGAAGAAGGAGGGGTGCAACGAGGAAAGTTTCAACTGATGATTAATATTTCGAGTTTCTTTTGGGTCGTCCGTTAGGTGGGCCTTTTTGCGGTGTTGTGCTCCACGTGTCGTTGGTTTGCGGATATGGTAGGTTGTGTGTGGTTATTGGTTCTTGGGGTTGTGTTATCTAGTTGTTGCTTTGTTGTGGGTTGATGTTGGTTGTAACGGTTTTCGCCCAGTTTTCCGTCAATTAACTGGAAAATTCTCTTCTTTTTAATTAATAGATCGAGGCAAATCTGCCTCCGTTTCGGAAAAAAAAAACCTCATCTCCAATCCTCAGTGAACACCTGCCATCTCAAAAATTGCACCCCGCGAAGAGCAGCAGTGCACGCAAACGGGTCCATTGTAGAGAAATCAGATCCTGTTTCAAAGTTCAGCAACCACTTGTCGTCTCCTACTTCAAGTGCACTCTCGAATGTTAGTTTAATCTTGGTAAGAGATCAAGTTAATAGTCCATGTCCGTGTCCTTAGTCTAGTAAGCAGTCTAGTTTGAATCGGTTGTCTACTACTAGTCAAATTAAGAGTCCTAGTTAATTAGGAAGGTTTTGCATACAGCGTCCGTGTTAGTTTAGAGTCATAGTACGAGTAGGTCATGAGCCAGGTTTGACGTGTATATATACACACAGCTATGTGGTGTTTGTAACTAAGAAGTTGTAGCGTGAGATATTGAGAAAATAAAGAAAAGAACGGGCACGATATGTGCCCTTGGCCATAAGATTTTTCGAGGTTGCTTGTTCGTCTAATTTGATGTGATCGATACGTGGGAATTCCAACATCGAAGAGCTGCAGTACACAGTCTTGACTAGCCCATTTTGCAGCAAACAGAGGTTTCACTTTGGAGTTTGCCTCAGTCATCAAACTGAAACTTCCTTTGCAGAACACAATCACCAGCTTCGTCAGCATCCGCGCATTCGCCAGGAAGAACTTGAGGAAGGAAAGCTCGTTCCGCTCCCCTCGGAAGGCATAGAAGATCATCAGCTTAATGTGTGACTGGATGCACTCAATGCCAATGGGACCGGCCTCCTTCCAGCACTTGGTGTTGAGCTTGCCAGTAGGCTCAGCAGTTTCATTGGACTGTAAATTAGTTAAAATGGGGTCACCTCGACTTGCAGCCGCTCGACATTGGGAAAGCATCTGAGGAAGCTGGGCAACATTTCATCATCGTTGCGGATTCCAAAGCACACTCTTAAGCTGAGGATCTTGATGCTTGGGACTATGGTAGTAGGGCTTGCCCTTGTCCCAGCCTGCAATGCACCCAAATTTTGTGGGACATGTTCATAGACATATATTGTCCAACTGAAAAAACAGAAAACTTTAGGAGAGCAGTGTGCACCTTGATGATTGTGTTGCCGATCTCTAACGCATGCCGTGCCGGCTCCAAATAGCCAAGTATGCTCAGCGCAGGGGCATGTCCAATCTTGACACCCCTGTGCAAGCCATCGCGGGCCGATGCTGACCAGATGATGAGCCTCTCAAGGTGTGGGGCACCCTTCACATCGAGATTCAGATTAATGCCGTCTAGGATCTGTACGCACCGGAGGCTGCGGCTGACGAGGCTGAGGCACTTCAGCAGAATGTTGGCTTGGATGCACAGTATCTCCAGCACAGGGCTCTTGGCGAGGACGAAGTTCATGTCCCGGTTCTTAATGGCCATGCAGCAGAGTCCAAGCTCGCGGAGGTGTGGGAATGCCACTGCGCGCGGGAGGCCAGCCGTGGCAGGGAACCCGAAGGCGCCAAGGTACAGGCGAGTGAGGGTCGCCATGCCGAAGAAGGTGGCGGGGAGGGCCATGTTGAGCGGCCACGGGCGGTTGACGAGGAAGAGTTCGCGGACGCCCTTGATGGCGAGGAGCTGGAGCCAGCGAGCGAGCAGGTCGGGGGTCTCCTGCATGTAGCACGAGATGAGATGGACGAAGCGGAAGGGCCCCTGGTGTGCTCGAGGATGCGGGTGATGGCGGAGGCGACGCGCCGCGCGTCGGCGCGAGCGACCTGCAGGCCGGAGCTGCATCCGGTGGGGAGGAGGTCGGCGTCGACAAGGACGAGCGGGATGGAGAGCGACCGAAAGAGTATTTGCTATTCCCGGTGGTTTTGGTGTTTTAAAAAGGATTTGCAATGTTCAAAAACTGTCTAACCGGTACGGATGCGAGACTAATTGTTAAAAAGCTTCTGCCTGCTCATGCAGAGACTTTTTGGAGGTTGTCAAAAGCTTCTGTCTGCTCTACCGCATTTTAGTACCGCTCGAGGCAGAGACTTTTGTATATTGGCAAAAAGCTTTAGTCTGCCTAGGTAGCAAAATGCGGTAGTACCGCATTTTACTACCTGACGTGACAGAGAGTTTTTTCGTCTGAAAAACTGTTGATTCCTCTATGTCCGGTAGTACCGGTTGCCACTTGCGGTACTACCGCTTCCCGGTAGCATCAATAGTAGTACCGCTGTGGGCAGAACTTGATGAAATTTGAAAAAGGGGTGGTCCGGTACCAGGTCCGGTAGTACCGGAGTTCTTACCGCTTGAACTTCCGGTACTACCGCTTCAATAAATACTCCAACGGCCAGATTTTGTGGAGGGGTACCTACCTTGGGACAAGTTGCTCAAACATATTAAAGTCAAGACCACCATTGGAGCCACTCAAATCTTCAAGATCTCCTCATTCCACCATCCAAAGTCCTTGATCTTTGGAGAATCGAAGGAGGAGGCCCCGATCTACTACTTCACCAAAAGAGATTTTCATTTCCCCCTCATTTCATTGAGAGCCCCTTTGCTTTAGTGTTTTCTTGAAAACCCTAGTTCTTGTTTTGGTTCTTACAAACTTGTCTTTGATTGCTTTGACAGCTTGCTTGTATTTGGGAGCCTCCGATTAAGTTGTGGATGTGTGCCCCAAACTCGTAACGGTGTCGGCTTCCACCTTGAAGGTTGCCGATATAGTGGAAGGTGAATCGATCCCATTGGGGTGAGATTTATCGGAGAACAAGGGAGGCCTTTCGTGGCGTTGGTGGTTTGAAACCACCCCCTCTCCAAACGTAGACGTACTTCCCCTCAAAAGGAAGGAACTACGGGAAACAAATCCTTGTGTCTCCGCGCCCACTTTTCGGTTACTTTTATCCTTTACCGCACCTTAATTACTCGTTACTACTTTGTGTTGTGGTAGCTCTTGCATAATTGTCATATAGGTAAATTCACCATAGTTGCATTATCTAGAGAATTTACCTTATTGTCAAACCTTAATTTGAAAAAGAAGAAAATTTGAAGTAGCACCTATTCACCCCCCCTCTAGGTGCCCATACGATCCTTTCAATTGGTATCAGAGCCTCGGCTCTTTATTCGGGCTTTACCGCCTAAGAGAATATGGGTAGCAACGATGGGGATGGTGGTAGTGAGTCGACACCGGTGACCATGGAAGATCTCAAAAACTTGGAAACAAGATTGAGCTCTTCCTTGGTCAACGAAGTCAAGAAGATGCTCGAGCAACTTCTTAAAGACAAAGAAAGCTCATCACCTCCATCTCCTCAAGAGGATCAACCATCCATTTTACCTAAAGGGAACACACCGGTATCCCCCGAGGGTATGGTGGTGGGGAGGGTAAACTTGACAACGTTAATTCCTCCACACACAATAATGGTGGGAAGGGTGAGCACCGTGACTCATGGTACTCTCCCGACCCTCCAATCCCTCACCCTCATGTATACAATAGAGGTGACCCACCTAAGCTTGAAGAATCTGCTAGTTTTGCTCAATGGCAATCACTAATGAGAACTCATATGCGCAACTCTTGTATTGAACTATGGAACATCATCGAGCATGGACTCTTTATTGGGGATCCAAACAACTTGACAAGAAGAGACATTGTTAATAGTCAACTCAATGCCACTGCTCTGCATATGATTCAACAAGGTTTGTGGACAAAGGATTATCCACACATTGAGCACTTTAGCATTGCCAAGGAAGCTTGGGATGCTCTCACTGTGTTGTTTATTGGAAATGAGAGTATGAGGAGGAACCGATATGATGCTCTAAGCAATGAAGTCGAAGGCTTCTACATGAAAGAAGGTGAAGATCACGAAGATATGTACCGAAGGCTCAAGACCACCGCCACTGCTTTTAGGAATGTGGGTGCCTCACATGTGGATGATGCATGGATAAAAAGGAAATATGTGAGTGCACTCATGCCTTTTGAGCCCACCGACTTGAAGAGCCTACAAGGAAGACACAACTACCATCTCATGACCTCAAATGAAGTTATGCAAGAGATGGCTGCTTTCAAGGTTGCCGCCAAGAATGCCAAAGATGCCCGTGCTCGTGCCCTTGGTATGAGAAATGTTGTCAATGTTGCTTTGAAGGCCAAAGTTGTGGACCATGGGGATGAAGATGATAGTGATGAAGGGCTTTCCATGGACCATCCCGATGAAGTCAAGATTGCTCATGGTCAATATATGGCTTTCTATGCAAAGAACTTTTGGAAGAACCCTGCCAAGGCCAAGATGGAAATGGAACGGAGAAGCAATCCAAATGGGAAAAGAGAGAATACCACAAGATTGAGAACTTGCTTCAATTGTGGTGACCGCTACCACTTTGTGGCTAGTTGCCCCTATGAGAAGAGAGAAGATCATGGTGGAAAGCTTGTGTTGAAGAAGACTCTCAAGGGACCATACAAGAAACCTTTCATCAAAAAGAATCCCATCAACAAGAAGCCGGGAGAAATTGTCTTGATCACTCATGAAGAGTACTCCTCCGACAATGAAGATGATGAAGATGACGAAGAGGAAACTTCTCATGGTGTAGCTGCTCTTGCCACCACCTCTACTCCGACATTCTCACTCTCCGATTCTCCAAATGAGAACTCTTCCACCAAGAACTCCACTTGCCTTATGGCAAGAGGAATAGAGGTATCTTCATCATCCCGCTCTACTCACTTAGATAATGATGAAATTGATGATGAGATGTCTCTTGATGTTAAAAAGGAATTAATTGCCTTTGATGAGTTTATGACTAACCTAGAAGGTGATGCTAAGCTACATTTTGGAAACATCTTAGATCAACTATCACATACTCAAGAGCTTCTAGATGTAAGATGTAAACTTGGGCGTGAACATATGATTGAGCAAGAGGCCCTAAACAATGCTCTAGAAGAAGAACAAAAAACTAGGTTGTCACTTGAATTAAAACTTGAAGGGCTTGATGAGACCAATGACATTATTGTTAACAAACTCATCAAAGAGCGTGATCATGCTATTGCTAAATATAAAAGAGCTAAAAAGGACAAGATTGAGTTTGGTGTGGTTCATGAAAAACTTGCCGAGGACTTTAGCTTGCTTAACAAGGCCCACAAGGCCTTGGAGAGTGAACTCTTGTCACTCACAAAGTCCCATGAAACGCTTCAAACTCAATTGGCCAATATTCCTTCACCTAGTAACTTAATTCCATCTAGTAGCACAACTATTCTTGAAGAGAATGCTAGGTTGAAGGGGGAGCTTGCCAAGGCCACATTTCCACAAGGCAACAAGTCTATTGATGATCTTTTGAGCAAGTAAAGGCGTAGTGGTGATAAAGGGGGCATTGGTTTTGTCTCCAAAACAAAGAAGAAGAAGAAGAAGAAGAAGGACAAGCCCGCACAAGAGACCAACAAGACCATTGTGGAGAGTAAGACCACAAATGGTAAAACTATGTCTCATGATGATTTTGCGGGAAGTGCTAACCCTCACTATGTTCTAATGCGTGATTATTATGGTGATGTGTATGCACAATATGTTGGCCCTTATGATGGTTATATTGCTTGGTCTATTTGGGTTCCCAAGACCCTTGTTGCTAACAAAAGAGGACCCATTGAAAAATGGGTACCTAAAAACTAGCTTGATCTTTTGTAGACTTATGCTTCCGGAGGGTCAAAATGGGTGATCGATAGTGGTTGCACAAGTCATATGACCGGAAGCTCGTCTATTATCAAGGACTTGGTGCCAAATGAAGATCAAATCACCATCACATATGCCAACAAGTCAAAGTCTAAGGTAATGGGTTTCGGCAAGGTAGTGGTGGCTTACGACATTACACTCGTGAACGTCATGCTTGTTGAAACCCTTGGATACAATTTACTTTCAGTCCGTGCTCTTGGAAAGATGGGCTTTGCCGTCTTTATTGATGATGATATTGTGGTCCTCATGTGGAGCAAGTCTCTCAAGGTCGCTTTCGTTGGGTATGTCGAAAATGACTTGTATGTGGTGGACTTTTCGGGGCAAGCCACTGCAGGTCCAATGTGCTTATACGGAAAGGCCGATGTGGGTTGGCTATGGCACCGCTGACTAGCCCATGTCAATATGAGAACTTTGCAAAGTCTCCATAAAGAGGGCCATATTGTTGGACTAAAAGAAAATGTTTCCTTTGCCAAAGATCGTGTTTGCAGGGCATGTGTTCTAGGGAAGATGCATGACGCTCCTCACAAGCCCACGAACCAAATCAAGTCTAACAAGATCTTGGAACTCCTCCATGTGGACCTATTTGGTCCTCCATCTCATGCAAGTCTTGGAGGGAAGAAATATTGTTTGGTGATTGTTGACGACTTTTCAAGATACTCTTGTGTTTATTTCTTCAAATTGAAAAGTGAAGCTCAAAGGACTTTTATCGACTTCATCAACTTGGTTCAACGGCAACACAATGTTCCCGTGTTGATTATAAGAAGTGACAACGGCACCGAGTTCAAGAACTACACCTTGAATGATTTCCTTAGTGATGAGGGGATTAAACATCAATATTCCGCTGCATACACCCCTCAACAAAATGGTGTGGCCGAAAGGAAGAACCGGACTCTTATTGAGATGGCTAGGACCATGTTGGCGGAGTTTAAATCTCCATACAACTTCTGGGCCGAAGCCGTCTCCACCGCTTGCCATGCTTCAAACCGACTCTACCTCCGTAAGAAAATCAACAAGACTCCATATGAGATACTTACCGGTAACAAGCCCAACATATCTTATTTCCTGGTGTTCGGTTGTAAGTGTTTCTATCTCATCAAAGGTGTTCGTTTGTCTAAATTAGAGTCTAAAGCATTAGAGGGTATTTTTGTTGGCTATGGTATCGAATCTCACACTTATAGAATCTATGACAAGCTCTCCGGAGCCGTCATAGAATCTTGTAGTGTGACCTTTGAAGAATATGATGGTCCCCAAGGGGGGCGTGTTGATGCTTGTGATGCAGATGATGAAATGCCTCAGGATGCCATAGGAAGAATGGGTGTGGGTTATATCCGCCCCGTTGAGGAACCCCTTATGGCGGATCGAGAAGAACTATGCTCCACTCGAGTGGAGCCCTCATCTTCACAACCTCAACATGCTCCATCTACCGAAGAGGACATTGACTCAAGCCAAAGACAAGATGTCGACCCTCAACATAGTGATCAATGTGTGAACTCTAGTCAAAGGAAGCTTGGTCCATTCGATGGGTTGTCAAGTGGTGCCAAGTCAATTTGTCAAGGAAGATCCATCCAAACTGTTTTGAGACAAGCTCAAATTGATGCTAGAAGAGCACTTGATCAAGACCAAGGTCAATCCTTGCCTCCCAATGTAGAGGATGACTCCAATGATGATCAAGGTCAAGTTGATGGTCAAGACGAGGATCAAAATGATGAAGATGAAGGGTTTCGCAGCATAGTAAATCAAAATTTTCTACGGAAGCGAACAGAGGGAAAGCCAAGATCTAATCTAGGAGATGCAAACAACGAGAGAGATTGGATTAGATCTTCATACCCTTGAAGATTCGCACAGCGGAACGTTCGTCGGAACGTGGGTGATGTAGTCGTACTCGCTTCTCCTCCTCGCGATCCAATCCGATCTAGCACCACAAGTGGCGGTGCCTCCGTGATATGCACACGTGCAGCACCTCGATGTCTCCTCCTTCCTCGGACCAGCAAGTAGGGTGGAGAGATAGATTGGATCTACAACACGACGGCGTGGTGTATATGGTGGAGAATTTCTGCAGCAGGGCTTCGCCTACAAACAGTCGGGAGGGAGAGAGGAGGGCAGCAGGGCAACTAGGGTTTGGAGGAAGGTGTAGGTTGGGGGGGAGGGGGCGCACTAGCCCTCTATATATAGAGAGGGGGGGTGCGGACAACCCTTGCCCATCCTCCAAGCCTATCTCTAGTTTAAACGATTTAAACTTATCCCTTATCTAGAAACCCTATCTCTAGTTTAAACGAGTTTAAACTTATCTAGGATCGGCTGGGCCCTATGGGGCCTTGTGCCCCTGGCCCAATGCGGCCAGGACACTCCCTCATAGGCCCATGCCCCCTCCCGGAAGGTGGGACCACGTTGGCCCCCTTCCGGAAGGTTCTAGAAGCTTCCGGTACAATACCGATTAATCCGGAACAATTCCGAACTCCAAAAACTGCACTGCCTTATATGAATCTTATTCTCCGGACCATTCCGGAAACTCTCGTGATGTCTCGGATCCCATCCGAGACTCCGAACAAAAATTCATAAACCAAGTATCCAATCTATCCTAACGTCGAGACACGTTAAGTGTGTGACCCTGCAGGTTCGAGAATATGCAGACATGATCTTCTATCAATAATCAACAGCGGGGTCTGGGCACCCATATTGACCCCCACACATTCATCGATGATCATATCGGATGAACCACGATGCCAGGATTCAATCAATCCCATATATATATTCCCTTCGTCTCGCGATATTTTACTTGCCCGAGATTCGATCGTCGGTATCGTCATACCTAGTTCAATCTTGTTCACAGCAAGTACTTTACTCGTTCCGTAATCCGATATCACTTTGTGATTAACTCCTTAACCACATGCTTGCAAGCGGTGTTGATATCGATTACCGAGTGGGCCCGAAGTATATCTCTCCGACTTGGGAGGGACAAATCCCATCTCGATACATACAACCCAACAGATACTTTCCGATCACCTGAGAGACACCTTTATGATCACCCTCTCATAGGATGACGTTTGATGACCTCAAAGCTTTCTTCCGATACCAGGGAGTTGCATTATCTCATGGTCTAAGGAATACAATATTTGACATAGGAAAAGCTTCGCAAAGATGAACACAATGACACGATCTAATTGCTTCGCTTAGTTTGGGTCTGTCCACCATATCATTCTCCCAATGATATGATCTCATTATCAATTGACAACTCATGTCTATGGTTAGGAAACCTTAACCATCATTGATCAATGAGCTAGTCCATAGAGGCGTACTAGGGACACGGTGTTGTTCATAAACCACACAAGTATTAATGTTTCCGCTTAATACAATTCTAGCATGTAAACTTTATCATGAACAAGAATTATAATAATAACATCTTTATTATTGCCTCTAGGGCATAATTCCAATAGTCTCCCACTTGCACTAGAGTCAATAATCTAGTTTACATTTGGCAACAATCTTACACCCATGGCACTGAGGTGCTGATCATGTTTTACACGTGGAAGAGGTTTAGTCAATGGATCTGCGACATTCAGATCTGTATGTACTTTGCTGATCTTCAGATCTCCATCTCCTATATAATCTCGGATTATATGAAACTTGCGGTTGATATGCTTGGTCTTTGGATGATATCTTGTTTCCTTAGCAAGTGCTATGGCGCCAGTGTTGTCACACAATATCTCCAGTGGGTCCAATGCACTTGGAACCACGCCAAGCTTAGTGATGAAGTTCCTGATCCAAACTCCTTCACTTGACGCTTCTGCAGCAGCCATGTATTCCGCTTCTACTGTAGATCCCGCGATCACGCTTTGCTTGCAGCTTCTCCAGCTCACAGCTCCTCCATTCAAAATATACACGTATCCTGTCTGAGATTTAGAATCATCCTTGTCGGTGTCGAAACTAGCATCGACGTAACCTTTTACGACGAGTTGTTCATCACCCCCATAGACTAAGAACATTTCTTTAGTCCTATTTAGGTACCTTAGGATGTTCTTCACGGCTGTCCAGTGTTCCACTCCTGGATCACTTTGATATCTGCTCGTCAAACTAAGAGCATTGGACACATCCGGTCTAGTACACAGCATGGCATACATGATGGAACCTATGGCCGAGGCATAAGGCACTTTGCTCATAGCTTCCCTATCATTTACCGTAGCTGGACACTGAGCCTTGCTCAATATCTTACCTGACAACATAGGCACTGAACCTTTCAATGCCTTATCCATTCTGAACCTTTTCAGGACTTTGTCTAGGTATGTACTTTGGCTTAAAGCTATCAGGCGTCTTTGTCTATCTCTATAGATTTTGATGCCCAATATATAAGCAGCTTCACCTGGGTCTTTCATTGAAAAACACTTGTTCAAATAACTCTTCACATCGTTAAGCATGTCGATGTCATTTCCAATAATCAATATGTCATCCACATATAGTACCAGAAACGTCACCGAGCTCCCACTCACTTTCTTGTAGATGCAAGCTTCGTAGCAATTTGGAACAAATCCAAAGCTCTTGATCACTTGATCAAAACGAAGGTTCCAACTCCGAGATGCTTGCTTCAGTCCATAAATGGAACGCTGAAGTTTGCATACTTTATCAGCATCCTTAGGATCGACAAAACCTTCGGGTTGCATCATATACAACTCTTCATCAATGTTGCCATTGAGGAACGCAGTCTTGACATCCATCTGCCATATTTCATAATCATGAAACGCAGCAATTGCTAATAAAATCCGAATAGACTTAAACATCGCTACGGGAGAGAAAGTCTCATCGTAGTCAACACCTTGAACTTGTCGAAAACCTTTCGCAACAAGCCGTGCTTTATAGACGGTAACATTACCATCCGCGTCCGTTTTCCTTTTGAAGATCCATTTGCACTCAACGGCCTTTCGGTCGCTAGGAGGGTCCACCAAAGTCCATACTTGGTTTTCGCTCATGGATCCCAATTCGGATTTCATGGCTTCTAGCCATTTCTCAGAGTCTGGGCTCATCATCGCTTCCTCATAGTTCGTAGGTTCGCTGTCTTCTACTAACAAGACAGTCAAGACAGGGTTGCCGTACCACTCAGGAGGGGCACGCGACCTTGTCGACCTGCGACGTTCAGTAGCAGCATCGTCCGAAGCTTCATGATCCTTGTCATTAGCTTCCTCTATTGTTGGTGCAGGCGGCACTGGAACAATTTCAGGTGCTGCGCTACTCTCCAATTCAAGAGAAGGTTCAATAACCTCGTCTAGCTCTACTTTCCTCCCACTCACTTCTTTCGAGAGAAACTCCTTCTCAAGAAAGGAACCGTTCTTTGCGACAAACACTTTGCCTTCGGTTCTGTGATAGAAGGTATACCCAATAGTTTCCTTAGGGTATCCTATGAAGACGCATTTCTCCGCTTTGGGTTCGAGCTTGTCCGGCATCAACTTCTTGACGTAAGCTTCGCATCCCCAAACTTTAAGAAACGACAACTTAGGTTTAGCACCAAACCATAGTTCATACAGTGTCGTCTCAACGGATTTAGATGGAGCCCTATTTAAAGTGAATGCAGCGGTTTCTAATGCATAACCCCAAAATGATAACGGCAAATCAGTAAGAGACATCATCGATCGGACCATATCTAATAGGGTTCGATTCCGGCGTTCAGACACACCATTGCGCTGTGGTGTTCCGGGTGGCGTGAGTTGTGAAACGATTCCACTTGCTTTGAGATGCGTGAGAAAATCATAACTCAAATATTCGCCCCCACGATCGGATCGTAGAAACTTAATCTTTCTGTTACGATGGTTCTCCACTTCATTTTGAAATTCTTTGAACTTTTCAAACGTTTCAGATTTATGTTTCATTAAATAGATATACCCATATCTACTTAAGTCATCGGTAAAAGTGAGAAAATAGCGATATCCACCACGCGTCGAAACACTCATCGGTCCGCATACATCGGTATGTATGATTTCCAACAAGTCCGTTGCTCGCTCCATCATACCGGAGAACGGGGTTTTGATCATCTTGCCCATGAGGCATGGTTCGCATGTGTCAAATGATTCAAAATCAAGAGACTCCAAAAGTCCATCAGAATGGAGTTTCTTCATGCGCTTTACACCAATATGACCTAGACGACAGTGCCACAAATAAGTAGTATTATCACTATCTACTTTGCATCTCTTAGCCTCAATGTTATGGATGTGTGTTTCATCCCTTTCGAGATTTAGAAGAAATAAACCATTCACAATAGGTGCATGACCATAAAAGATGTTACTCATATAAATAGAACAACCATTATTCTCCGATTTAAATGAATAACCGTCTTGCAATAAACAAGATCCAAAAATAATGTTCATGCTCAACGCAGGCACATAATAACACTTATTAAGGTTTAAAACTAATCCCGAAGGTAAAACTAAGGAGAGCGTGCCGACGGCCATCACATCAACTCTTGATCCGTTGCCAACGCGCATCGTCACCTCATCCCTCGCAAGCCGCCGTCTATTCCGTAGCTCCTGTTTCGAGTTACAAATATTAGCAACTGAACCAGTATCAAATACCTAGGCACTACAACGAGGGCTAGTAAGGAAAACATCAATAACATGTATATCAAATATACCTTTGATGGTGCCAGCCTTCTTGTCTGCTAAGTACTTCGGACAGTTGCGTTTCCAGTGACCCTTGTCCTTGCAATAGAAGCACTCAGTGTCCGGTTTAGGACCAGATTTGAGAGTCTTCTCAGCAGGGGCAACGCGCTTGCTGCCGCCTTTCTTGAAGGGCTTCTTTGTACCTTTACCTTTCTTAAAGGAGGGCTTGTTGACCATCAACACATGATTATTCTTTTTGATGTCCACCTCCGCAGCCTTCAGCTTTGCGAAGAGCTCGGTGATCGTATCAGTGGAACCAATCTGATTATGAGTCACTACAAAACTTTTGTAGCTGGGAGGGAGTGATTGCAGAACCCTATCAATCTTGAGCTCCTCCGGAATCTTGCAGTCCAGTTGCTCAAGGTGTTGAGTGTAGCCCGACATCTTAATGGCGTGCTCACTAACGGAACTCCCTTCCTCCATCTTGCAGTTAAAGAACTTCTCGGAGATCTCATATCTCTCAGAACGGGCCTGAGTCTGAAACATGGTTTTCAGCTCTTCGAGAATCTCAAAGGGCCCGGGATAGTTTTCAAAACGATTTTGAAGTTCCGGTTCCATAGCAAACAACATGGTGCTCTTAATCACACCATAATCATCTTTGGGCGACTGATAGACAGCTTTCTCATTAGCCGGCGCAGTTGCAGCAGGGGGGTCACCTAACGCTTTCCCAAGGACATAGTCCTTTTGTCCGCCAGACAGAATGATTCTTAGATTGCGGAACCAGTTGGTGAAGTTAGACCCATTGTTTCTAAGCTTTTCTTTCTCAGCAAAAACGTTGAAGTTGAAGTTGGACTTGGCCATGTGATCTACAGTATTTGCAAGTACAATTTAGACTATGTTCATGATAAATAGTTCAACTTAATCAAATTACTAGATGAACTCCCACTAAATTCAACATCCCTCAAGTTGTTTAGTGAACACGATCCAAATTCACCACACCTAATCCGATCATCACGAGAAGAGATGTGGTTTCAATGGTGGACAACGAAGTGTCGATCATATCATTCATATGACTCATGCTTAACCTTTCGGTTCTTGTGTTCCGAGGCCATGTCTGTACATGCTAGGCTCGTCAAGTTAGACCCAAGTATTTCCGCGTGTGCAAAACTGGCTTGCACCCGTTGTATGTGAGCGTAGAGTCTATAGCACCCGATCATCATGTGATGCTTGGACACGACGAACTTTCGCAACGGTGCATACTTGGGGAGAACACAGTTTTTATCTTGATCTTTAAGTGAGGAATCATCTTATAATGCTACCGTCGCTATCTAAGCATAATAAGATACATAAAAGGATAAACATCACATGCATATAACTTTATGTGACATGGTATAGCCAATCTTCGCGCAATGATCTCCATCTTGTGCGTTCCGGCATGATCTCCATCACTCCACCATGATTGCCTCCACCACGAATAGCAACTACAACTATTGCTAACTACTTAGCGATAAAGTAAAGCTATTACATGGCGTATAAGAAGTTGACTCGCAGGTCATACACAATTATAAAGACAACCATATGGATCCTGCCGGTTGTGTACTCATCGACATGCAAGTCGTGAAACATTACAAAACATGATCATCGCATACAATATACACATCACATCTTGGGCCATACCATATCACAGAAAACACTCCCTGCAAAAACAAGTTAGACGCCTCTACTTTGTTGTTGCATGTTTTACGTGGCTTATGGGAGTAGATGCTAAGAACGATTCTTACCTACGGAAAGCCACAACGGTGATATTATGGTTGCCAAACTCCGGTGTTAATCCCATGACAACTATAGTGAGAGAAACTGACATCCACCAGCCGCATGTATGGTACAAGCCACACGTCAAGTGCGGAGCCGGTCTCGCGAACGACGTCGCGTAAGGTTGGCCTAGACCGCTTCAATCTCACTATCCCGCGCCATAAGAAGAACACAAACAAGAGGCTTGCAACAGAAAACATCAACGCCCGCAACAACCATGTTGCGTTCTACTCGTGAAACACATCTACGCATAGATCTAGCTCTGATACCACTGAAGGGTTTCGCAGCATAGTAAATCAAAATTTTCTACAGAAGCGAACAGAGGGAAAGCCAAGATCTAATCTAGGAGATGCAAACAACGAGAGAGATTGGATTAGATCTTCATACCCTTGAAGATTCGCACAGCGGAACGTTCGTCGGAACGTGGGTGATGTAGTCGTACTCGCTTCTCCTCCTCGCGATCCGATCCGATCTAGCACCACAAGTGGCGGTGCCTCCGTGAGATGCACACGTGCAGCACCTCGACGTCTCCTCCTTCCTCGGACCAGCAAGTAGGGTGGAGAGATAGATTGGATCTACAACACGACGGCGTGGTGTATATGGTGGAGAATTTCTGCAGCAGGGCTTCGCCTACAAACAGTCGGGAGGGAGAGAGGAGGGCAGCAGGGCAACTAGGGTTTGGAGGAAGGTGTAGGTTGGGGGGAGAGGGCGCACTAGCCCTCTATATATAGAGGGGGGGTGCGGCCAGCCCTTGCCCATCCTCCAAGCCTATCTCTAGTTTAAACGATTTAAACTTATCCCTTATCTAGAAACCCTATCTCTAGTTTAAACGAGTTTAAACTTATCTAGGATCGGCTGGGCCCTATGGGGCCTTGTGCCCCTGGCCCAATGCAGCCAGGACACTCCCTCATAGGCCCATGCCCCCTCCCGGAAGGTGGGACCACGTTGGCCCCCTTCCGGAAGGTTCTAGAAGCTTTCGGTACAATACCGATTAATCCAGAACAATTCCGAACTCCAAAAACTGCACTGCCTTATATGAATCTTATTCTCCGGACCATTCCGGAAACTCTCGTGATGTCCCGGATCCCATCCGAGACTCCGAACAAAAATTCATAATCCAAGTATCCAATCTATCCTAACGTCAAGACACGTTAAGTGTGTGACCCTGCGGGTTCGAGAATATGCAGACATGATCTTCTATCAATAATCAACAGCGGGGTCTGGGCACCCATATTGACTCCCACACATTCATCGATGATCATATCGGATGAACCACGATGCCAGGATTCAATCAATCCCATATATATATTCCCTTCGTCTCGCGATATTTTACTTGCCCGAGATTCGATCGTCGGTATCGTCATACCTAGTTCAATCTTGTTCACAGCAAGTACTTTACTCGTTCCGTAATCCGATATCACTTTGTGATTAACTCCTTAACCACATGCTTGCAAGCGGTGTTGATATCGATTACCGAGTGGGCCCGAAGTATATCTCTCCGACTTGGGAGGGACAAATCCCATCTCGATACATACAACCCAATAGATACTTTCCGATCACCTGAGAGACACCTTTATGATCACCCTCTCATAGGATGACGTTTGATGACCTCAAAGCTTTCTTCCGATACCAGGGAGTTGCATTATCTCATGGTCTAAGGAATACAATATTTGACATAGGAAAAGCTTCACAAAGATGAACACAATGACACGATCTAATTGCTTCGCTTAGTTTGGGTCTGTCCACCATATCATTCTCCCAATGATATGATCTCATTATCAATTGACAACTCATGTCTATGGTTAGGAAACCTTAACCATCATTGATCAATGAGCTAGTCCATAGAGGCGTACTAGGGACACGGTGTTGTTCACAAACCACACAAGTATTAATGTTTCCGCTTAATACAATTCTAGCATGGAATATAAACTTTATCATGAACAAGAATTATAATAATAACATCTTTATTATTGCCTCTAGGGCATAATTCCAACAGAAGAGGGTCCTCCAAGAAACAATGAGGAGATCCACGCTCGTCGTGAAGCTAGAAAAGAAAGAATGTTGGAAATAAGAGACCACACCCTCCAAAATGTTGTTGGAGATCTAAGGAAAGGAATTTCCACAAGAGAACAATTGAATAGGTTCAGTGAACACCAAGCACACATCTCCATGATTGAACCAAAGGAAGTGTGGGAAGCTCTTGAAGATTCAGATTGGTTAGAAGCTATGCACAAAGATCTCAACAACTTTGAGAGAAACAAAGTGTGGAAGTTAGTTGAGAAGCCAAAGGATTGCTGCAATGTTATTGGTACAAAGTGGATATTCGAGAACAAGCAAGATGAGCATGGAATTATAGTAAGGAACAAGGCTAAATTGGTTGCACAAGGGTATTCTCAAATTAAAGGCATTGATTATGGAGAGACTTATGCACCCATGGCTCGCCTTGAGTCCATCTGTATCCTTCTTGCTTATGCGGCACATCATAACTTTAAGTTGCAACAAATGGATGTAGAAAGTGCATTCATTTATGGTCCTTTAAATGAATTGGTATATGTTAAGCAACCCCCGAGATTTGAGGACCCCAACTTCCCAAACCATGTATACAAACTTGATAAGGCGCTCTATGGGCTCAAGCAAGCCCCACGCACGTGGTATGAGCACCTTAGAGAGTTATTGTTTGAGCGTGGCTTTGAGGTTGGGAAAATCGATCCCACTCTTTTTACTAAGAGGGTCAATGGGGAGCTTTTTGTATGCCAAATATATGTTGATGATATTATCTTTGGCTCATCTAACAAAGCTTTTAATGATGAATTCTCAAAGCTTATGACTAGTAGGTTCCGGATGTCTTTGATGGGGGAGTTGAAAGTATTTCTTGGCTTTGAGATCAAACAAGTTAGAGGAGGAACATTCTTCAACCAAGCCAAGTATACTCAATATATGCTCAAGAGATTCAAAATGCAAGATTTGAATGGAGCTCCTACTCCCATGGCTACAAAGACTCATCTAGAACAAAATCCAAATGGTAAAGATGTGGATCAAAAGGTATACCGGTCTATGATTGGTTCTTTGCTTTACCTTTGTGCATCTAGACCCGATATTGTGTTGAGTGTAGGTGTGTGTGCAAGATATCAAGCGGCTCCTAAGGAAAGCCATTTAATGGCGGTCAAGAGAATCTTTCGATATTTAGTTCATACCCCATTTTATGGTCTTTGGTATCCTTGAGGTTAAACATTTGCTCTTTGTGGATACACGGATTCGGATTGGGCGGGGGACAAGGATGATAGAAAATCAACATCCGGGGCGTGCCAATTCCTTGGTAGGTCCTTGGTATGTTGGTCTTCTAAGAAGAAAAATTGTATATCTCTCTCCACCGTCGAAGCCGAGTATGTTGCTGCCTCTAGTGCTTGCACTGAATTGCTATGGATGAGGCAAACTTTAAAGGAATACGGTGTCCATTGTGACAAAGTGCCTCTTCTATGTGACAATGAAAGTGCCATCAAAATTGCATACAACCCGGTGGATCACACAAGGACAAAGCATATTGAGATTCGTCACCACTTCATTAGAGATCATGTTGCTCGAGGTGATATTGATCTATCCTATGTTTCTACCAAAGATCAACTTGCCGATATCTTCACGAAGCCACTTGATGAAGCAAGGTTTTGCTACTTGAGGAATGAACTAAATATCGTAGATTCAAGGAGCTTGACTTGACTATCTTGCGCTCTCACCTAATACTCGACCCATATTTGGTTTAGGTGTAGGCATGGACACAGGGGGAGTGCGGTCCCAATTGATTGGACCATCCCTCCCTCCATTATGCACAAAGTAAACAAAATCATTCCTCTTAATATCATTTTGTGATATGTGAGCTTAATGATGAGTTTCGGTAATGGACCCAAGATATATCTTCGTGGTGCCAAGCCGAGTATACTCAAATATGGTGGCCTAGATCACCGCCCCCCTCTCAATCGAGAGGTTGATGTGCTTACTCGTGTTTGTCACTTTTTGATTTGGTTCTTACTCATGTTTGTCATCCTCTAGTTGGTGTTGTTCCTTTGGTCGTGCACTCACATTTGGCTCTCCATATGTTTTTAGCAATTTTTTGAGTGCATTAGCCCATATCAGCGTGACTCTCTAAACCCATGCCATTCTTATCCCCCAACAAAACCCATCTACTCTACACAAGAACCTTCCATTTTATGTATCCTGGCTCTCTGTCCTGATGGTCACGGTACTACCGGATCTCATATGCGGTACTACCGCCAAACGGTACTACCAGACGTTACTAGCGGTACTACCGCCTCTGGTTTTGTTTCCAGGGTCCTGCCTAAAAACTTCCCAGGTGCGGTACTACCGGTTGGTACCTCCGGTACTACCGCATAGCGGTACTACCGCTTGTGCGTGTCGGTTAAGACTGGAGACGGGGGAGAGGCACCCCTCAGTGCCTCATTCATCCCTTGTCTCCACTCCTCACCAGCGCCACCACCGGAGCAAGACGACGCCGGAGGAACCCCGCCCTTCCCTCCTTCTCCGGATCCACACTGGATCCGGCCTCCCTGCGGGGTCCTCCCTCTTCCCCACCGTCATGGACACCGGTACTACCGCCATCCTCATCTTCTCACGCGTTTTCTCCATTGAATCTAGGGTAACTTTGATTCTTGGTTAAAACTCGCATTGTTGAGGTTGTATCGTGTGCTATCTACAAGATCTACCACTTTGTCCGATGGAAATCGTGTTTTACAACAAATTTACTGCCCGTACATGGATTTCTAGTCTAGATCTGCATTGTGGTCACGGGCCGGTAGTACCAGGAATCTTTTTCCGGTACTACTGCTTGGCGGTACTACCGCTGGTGCAGGTCCGGTACTACCGCCCTGTACTGGCAGCATTTTTTTTTAAAACGATACTTCCATCCTCTGTTTGTCTCAGGTTCTTGTGCCCTTACCCCTATGCTATCTCCCTCGTTCTTTCACAGGTGCAGGGGGTTCCCGGGGATCGCGCAAGCGCTCCAAAGCTCACTATGAGATCGAGGACTATGAGTCAGAATCTGAGACTGAGTCGGAAGAGAAGGTCATGCCTCAACCTAGTGCCCGTCTGAAACTGCCAACAACTCGTGGTCATCGGGGTGGGGGTCAAGCAAAGTGCTGGTTGTGGTAAAGCTCCTCCACCTCCTCCTCCTTCCGGTCCTCGCAAGAGCCACAATTCCGGGCCATCTGGGCCAAAGCTGTTGTCTGATTTGTCTGAGACAGAATTTCATGCCCTGCGGGTGGTCAGTCCATATGGGGCAGCTCGCACTCATGCTCGAGAAAATAGCCTCTTCTTTACGGATTTTCAGAAGCGGGTGTTCCATGAGATTCTCATGAAAGATGACAAAATTGTGGTTCCTCGAAAATGGATCGAGATGAATCATGTGAGGAAGAATCTGAACTACTTTGGTGAGGCCCTTGACATTTGCACCAACATTGGCTTGCTTCCCATTATAGAGTTCCGGTGCAACTATGATCCAATGCTCATTGCTCAGTTCTATGCAACCGTTCACTTTGCCAAGAATGATACTCGGACTCTCACCTGGATGACCGAGGGTGTTGTCAAGCAAGCAACGTTGGCTGAGTTTGGGGCTATCCTCGGGTACGAAGACCGTGGCAAGGACATTCCCGTTGGCTTTCGGTGCCACGCCAATGATCGTCCCATGAAGAAAGATGTGCTTGCCCCACTGTACACCAGGGGCGCAGAATCCCTGGAAAGATCAAAGGGCTCCTCCCTACTTATGACATCTTGCACCGCATCTTTCGTGAGACTGTCGCCCCTCGTGCTGGGAATGTTGATGAGATACATGCTTTCATGGTAGATATTATGATGGCCACCTATCACCACCGTGACTCTGGCCTACCTATGGATATGATGGATGTCATTTGGAATGAAATGGTCTGCGCCACTTTTCAGAGGAGGGTGCCTCCTTTTGCTCCATACATCATGGCTCTCATCATTAGCAAGTGCCCTGTGATTGCTCGTGACTTTCCTTCTCTTCGTCTTGCCACTCACCGCCACAAGAATCTATTGATCAAGACCCATCTCAAACCACGCAATGCGGATGGTCAGATTGTTGATGAGGATGGGAACCCGGTTGAGGAGGAATCTGGTGATGTAGCTGATGCGCAGCAGGATGCTGCATTTGTGGTCTCGCGTCGCCAGCCCGCTCAGCCATCTTGGGCTAAGAGGTTTGAGGACAAACTCAAGAAGATATTCTGCTTCCAAGTAGACAATCAGAAACGCATGTACGAGGCCCATGTCTATGCCAAGAAGTCATGTGCTCGTCAGAAGGAGATGATGGAGGCTCAAGGCTTGACCGTTTCCAAGGGCTCCGAGAACAACATTACCCCAGAAGACCAATGGATCTCCAAGCACAGCAACTGGGAAGATGATGCCACCTCCTCCTTCCGTGCCCCACCACCTCATGATGATGCATGGGAAGACTGGGTTGATGATGATGATGAGTGAACTCCGGGGCGTTAGTGTTGCTCTTGTCCCTTTTTGGCGTCTTGATGCCAAAGGGGGAGAAGTTGCACATTAGGTATGCGGGATTTGCAAGGGAAAAGTCAAAAGCTCGTTCTTGCCATTGATTTTATTCGCTTGTGAACTTTATTTGCTTGCCTCTTATTATGTGTGACTTACTATGTGTGAACTAACTATTTGTGCTATGTATGGTAAGACTATGTGGTTATCGTATGGATTCATCTTGTGTGTAATATGGCTATTCTTGTTTGGATCCATCCTATGTGACGACCTTCCCCATTCCTAATCAATATTGGTCATCACATGTTATTTAGCAAAGGTATGTGCTCTATGTGCGACTTCTACTCCCAGGTAGCTTGTTAGTGTGTATGGGGCTTGTTTCTACATATCTAGGGGGAGCCCCATCTACATCTTGTCATCACTAGATTTCCCTGCAAAATGTGTGTTGTCATCAAACACCAAAAAGGGGGAGATTGAAAGAGCATTTGCTATCCCCAGTGATTTTGGTGTTTGATAACAGCTCACATATCGGACTAATGATCTTCTAAGTGTGGCGCAGGTGCATTAAAAAGGATTTGCAATGTTCAAAAACTGTCTGCCTGGCGCGGTACCAAAAAGCGGTAGTACCGCTTTTTGCTACCGGATGCGACAGAAGGCTGTGACTAATTGTCAAAAAGCTTCTGCCTGCTCCGGTACTAAAATGCGGTACTACCGCATTTTAGTACCGCACCATGCAGAGACTTTTTGGAGGTTGTCAAAAGCTTTTGTCTGCTCTGGTACTAAAATGCGGTAGTACCGCTCGAGGCAGAGACTTTTGTATATTGGCAAAAAGCTTCAGTCTGCCTAGGTAGCAAAATGCGGTAGTACCGCATTTTACTACCTGGCGTGACAGAGAGTTTTTTCGTCTGAAAAACTACTGATTCCTCTATGTCCGGTAGTACCGGTTGCCACTTGCGGTACTACCGCTTCCCGGTAGAATCAATAGTAGTACCGCTGTGGGCAGAACTTGATGAAATTTAAAAAAAGGGTGGTCCGGTACCAGGTCCGGTAGTACCGGAGTTCTCCGGTAGTACCGCTTGAACTTCCGGTACTACCGCTTCAATAAATGCTCTAACGGCCAGATTTTGTGGAGGGGTATACCCCTCCACCTACCTTGGGACAAGTTGCTCAAACACATTAAAGTCAAGATCACCATTGGAGCCACTCAAATCTTCAAGATCTCCTCATTCCACCATCCAAAGTCCTTGATCTTTGGAGAATCGAAGGAGGAGGCCCCGATCTACTACTTCACCAAAAGAGATTTTCATTTCCCCCTCATTTCATTGAGGGCCCCTTTGCTCTAGTGTTTTCTTGGAAACCCTAGTTCTTGTTTTGGTTCTTACAAACTTGTCTTTGATTGCTTTGACAGCTTGCTTGTATTTGGGAGCCTCCGATTAAGTTGTGGATGTGTGCCCCAAACTTGTAACGGTGTCGGCTTCCACCTTGAAGGTTGCCGATATAGTGGAAGGTGAATCGATCCCATTGGGGTGAGATTTATCGGAGAACAAGGGAGGCCTTTCGTGGCGTTGGTGGTTTGAAACCACCCCTCTCCAAACGTAGACGTACTTCCCCTCAAAATGAAGGAACTACGGGAAACAAATCCTTGTGTCTCCGTGTCCACTTTTCGGTTACTTCTATCCTTTACCGCACCTTACTTACTCGTTACTACTTTGTGTTGTGGTAGCTCTTGCATAATTGTCATATAGGTAAATTCACCATAGTTGCATTATCTAGAGAATTTACCTTATTGTCAAACCTTAATTTGAAAAAGAAGAAAATTTGAAGTAGCACCTATTCACCCCCCCTCTAGGTGCCCATACGATCCTTTCACAGACGCTGCGCCAGCGGCACGAGAGCGCGGCGGTGCGCGCGCCATCCTTGGGTGGGAGACGCGAGACGATGTTGTGGAGGAGCTTCTCGGGGAGGTCGCTGATGCGGTTGGCGTCGTCCTGGGGTGGAAGGACTGCGCAGAGGGCGGTGTGGTGAGAGACGACGAGGCGGCCGGGGAGGATGTAGTGGAGGAAGGAGAGCACGGTGGTCACGTCCGCCTCGAGGCTCACCGGGTCCATGCCGCACTCCCTCCATAGGGCCTGCTGCGCGGCGTCCATGGGGAAGACCCTCACATGGGTGTCAAGGGCCGCCGCCGCGGGGCCTCCTTGGCGCGGTCCGCGGGGACACCGGGGTCCATGGGGACACCTGCATCAGTGCCCCTGGTCGCGAGCCATAGGGACAGGTAGACACTGCCGGAATGGAAGGAACCGACGAGGGTTTGGAAATTTGGGGGTTTTAAAATGCGGTGGCGGAAGTTTTCCTTCCCAAGTGCTAATAAGTGCACGGTGGCCGGTTTGTCGAAACGAGCCATCGATTTGTGTTCGTACGATCGACGCGTGATCGTTGCGACAGCTTCCATGGCCCACATCCCGCTCGGTGACGGAGCGCTCTCTCTATCCATTTCCCTTCCCTTCTCTTTCTCTCCCAATTCCCAAATTCCTTTCTCGCTAGGGTTCTTGGAGGCAAAATCAGCACACCGGATCTGGAGAGTCGCCGCGGGAGCGAGGGCAGGGTGCTCGGCCGCGGAGAGACCCGCTCGCGAATGTGGGTGCTCAGAGATCCATTAGATAAGCTCTGAGTTCACCGCCCTGCGGTCCGTCACCTTCCTGCGGTCTGCAGTCCCATCCTTGACCTCCTAGAGAACCACGTCTGTGGCGGGATCTCCTGGAGCACCACGTCCACGCCGATCCATGGAGCGCCGCTTGTTCGCCGCGCGCAATGGCCGTGGCACCGACAAGGAGGCTGAACACCACAACCTGGATAGGCCGCCGCTCCTGTGGGTGATTCAGCTTCTGCTCAACCCATGGAGGTCCAGCAGGCCAATGTCGTGGCGCGCGCATGTCGACCTGCGAGCAAGTGGGTTGCGCACATCAACCCGGGCATCGCATAGAGGTCGGCCACGCCCACACGCTGCCCACCTCTGAAACCCACCGGATCTGCCGGTCTTTCTCTGCTTCTGCTGCTGGTCTTGGTTGTGGCTGAGCCAGGCCGCATCATAGCAAGGCTACTCCAGTTCTAGTATTAGTCGAGACCTAGCCAGGCCACGTCTCAGCGAGGCTGCTCTTGCTGCTGGCCCTGGTTGTGGCCATGTCGCGGCGGCGCACACAGTCTACTGCAGGTTTGTCGCTAGCTGATTTTTTAACTATGGTGTGCCGCTAGCTGAATCTTCTGACCGTGTACAACTGATATGTCTAGCTAGCTGAATGTAATGTATTCATGTGTTCTAGTGCTAGCTGAATGCTAATGTGTGCTAGCTGATCTATGGTTGTGATTAGATTGTCCCTAATGTAGAATCCTCGCTAGTTCTGGTTTAAAAGTGCGAGATTAAAGCAGTACCTATTCTGTAAGTCAATAATCATTCGTATTGTTTAGAATAACACAAACTTTAATACGCCCCTACCATCCATATTTGTTGCTTAGCCATTTTAATTAAGTCACATACTACTATTTCTTATTGAGTTGTTTTGTATGTATAATCAAGTTGTTTGAAAATTTAATTAACTTGGCATTCACCCAAGTTATTAAGTCACACGGAACCATGCAATCTGGTTTATACCCTATGGCACAACCATCATATTACATGGTTTTAGATTGTAATAAAATTATCCTGGACTATAAAGTGCTTATTTTTCTGGGTTAATTCTTGGAAATTTTGCAAGGAATACTAATTTTTTAGGTTCATAAGCATCAAAATATTTGAAGGGGATTAGAGTATATAGGCTCGTAACATCCATATCAAGTTACTGTACATTGTCATGTTCAAGTAGCTTATTCATTTTCACTAAGTTGATTTCTGTTTCTTATTAAGTTGTTGCACATCCAGAGACTAGTTTTTCAAATTTTTTGTCTTCTGACTACGAAATCATCCACATGTTTAAGTTGTAGATGGGACCAGCCAAAATTTAGTCAATGGTCTGTGGTTAGTTGCTTCTTTGAATCCCTGGTGACTCAATTGGGTACATGTTTTTGATCCAGTTGTATTTATTGCACCCTAAGTTGCAGCATGGATCATGTAGAGTTGTATGATGGTGTCTGATTAATTGTTTTTTAAATCCCTGCAACCAAGTTGGGGTACATTATTTCATCTAGTTTTTAATTGCCTAGGCGCCTCCATGGATCCATACATTGTGTCGCCTCAATAGCATATGCGGTGCACGCAGCCGCGCAGTGGATGTGGTGGGTGCTTATCCACAGCCACCAAATCCAGTCGAGGCAATTGACGTCAGGAGTCGGAAGAACACCGCAATGGATTTTTACTTGGGATGCAGTATCTTGTCTTCCACCTAGATCCGCCAGGTAACACACTTGAACCCTCATGTGGCACCTCCACATAATTTTGTTTTGCTGACAGAGTGTAGAGAAATTTGGATTATTTGTTGCAGTCTGTAGAAGCAAAAAGCTAGCTACAAGCGAATCCATTGTTATTTTTTCTTTTGGGTTTGATTTTGCATTAGCGGAATTTTTATATGTGCAAAATCTCACCATTTTTTGTCCCCTCTTAATCTATTTTTGGCGTAAGGTTGGTGTATGGGTCTGATTGTTCACGAGTGGTATTTGTCAAACCTGACTGTTTTTTGCAAATAAAATCACTTGTTCAGATCATACTGTTTGGTAAATTACTATTCAATATTTCCAATGGAGCATTGGTGATACAGTGCAACTAGCTAGTGTAGTCGACACCGATGTCTGTTGCATTTTCTTTCACAGCATAATTAAAAGAAGATGTCTATTAGGTACATAGGAGCCACAACAGACTAGGAAAAAAAGACAAGACATATCCTAGTCTGATTTGTATCTCACGGAAATAGAACAACTAGTCACAATCCAGTAGCTTAGCAAACTTACAGCAGTAAACTGTAATTAAGAGGAGCTCGATGCAAACCAAACCTAGGCTCATCCTTATAGGTAGGTCTAATATGAGTAAGGATTGCATTTTATTTAACGAGAACCGAAGTTTCTTCAGGACTTGGGTACTCTTTTCTCACCATGTCAGCTTGCAAAGAATTTAGCTGCTTTCCTCCATGGCGATTAAGTTGCATACTGTTTTAACTGAATTGTCTTGTTAAGCACGTCTATTGTATGCGATCTCTTAACTATTGTTTTTTTAAGAATCTTAATGGATTTTTAACCAATCACCAGGCCATAGCAAACCCTGTACATCCAGGTGTTACATCCAATCGTACTGCACTTGGGGATACAATGGTTGCGCCAAATGCACATTTAGCACCAATGCATGCTTGTACACGACAGAACATTCATGTGGTGTTTTTTTATGTATTCTGTTTTTCTACCTTTCTTAAACATAAACTAAGCAAAAGTACTGACTGTACACGATGGAATTGAGTTGTTTTCTTAATTCCCTTAAGTTGGCTTCTGAATGTAACTAAGTTGGTTTTGCCGCCATGCTCAAATTTCTTGACTAAGTTGGTTTCTGAAAGTAACTAAGTTCTTCCAGCACCATGATTAAGTTGTATAGTGACTTCATTAAGTTGTTTATTTAACATGGTTAAGTTTGTTTTAAATTCACCAAAGTTGCTTTTAATGGTTAAGTTTGATAATGATTTGATTAAGTTGTTTGTTCATCATGGTTAATTTTTTTTAACATGGTTAAGTTGTTTCTAAATTCAACTAAGTTGCTTTTAATGGTTTGGTTTGATACTATTTTGATTAAGTTATTTGTTTATCATGGTTAAGTTGTTTCTTCAACATGATTAAGTTGGTTCTAAATTCAACTAAGTTGCTTTTTTCATCATGTTTTAGTTGATTTTATCGTCTAGTTATTGTAACCAGCGACATGCTAAGTTGTATGCTGATTTCATTAAGTTTTTTGTTCAACATGCTCAAGTTAGGTAGCACATATACCTAAGTTGCCTTGTCTAACATGCTTTTAGTAAAATAATTATCGTATAGTTTGGTTCGTCAAGTTGCCTTCCGATTTAGTTAAGTTGTTTTGTGAATATGCTAAACTTGCTACTACTCTTTTGTTTTGATGGTCCACCACCTTCACCTTGACATTGTCATCATCAAAATGAACAGGGCTAACATCTTCCACAACATCCATTTTCTAGTTTTGCTTGTATTCCTTTCTTCGGTTTTTGGTGCACAATACTTGATACACACAATGCATGACACCTTGCAGTTTGTCATGCACTAAATTGTTGTTATGGAATTATCTAGTTGTTTTTCGGGTGCATTTGATAAGTTGCAGTTTTTTATGCACTACGTTCTCGTTACCGAACTACCTAGTTGCCTTTTCTGGTTCATTTGATAAGTTGCAGTTTGCCATGCACTTACCGTTACAGAATTACCTTGTTGTTTTTCGGGTGCATTTGATAAGTTGTACTTTGTCGTGCAGTAAGTTGTTGTTATCGAATTATCTAGTTGCCTTTTGGGTGCATTTGATAAGTTGCACCTTTTCATGCACTAAGTTGTTACCGAATTACATAGTTGCTTTTTTGGGTGAATTTGATAAGTTGCACTTTGTCATGCACTAAGGTGTTGTTACCGAATTACCTATTTGCTTTGGGGTGCCTGTAAGATGCAATTTTGGTTTCATTATCTTATTGTTGAAACTTTTGCAGGATTAGGATCATCCCTAGTGTTTCTAGGTAGATTTGTGTGTTACTTGCACATTCCCAGGTTGTGGTTCTAAATAAGTTGTAGGTATTCATATCACCTAGCAACTTTTTAGTTGCAGGTACGTTGCATTTTGCCATGCACTAAGTAGTAGCTACTAGATTCCCTAGTTGCTTTTCAGATGCAGGTAAATTGCAGTTTTGGTTCCATTGTGTTGTTGTTGAGACTAATGCATGTTTAGAGTCACGCCTAAGTTTTGACATTGTATAATACATTCGTCACTAGTAAAAGTAAGTTGCTTTCCAATAAATATTTGTCCTAGTATATCTCAATTGGATCTAGTATATAAGATTTCATCAAAGCTATCCAAAGTTTTGACATTCAATTTGAAAGATGTAGCCTTTTGATTTTTTTTTGAAACAACTAAGGTTCATGTGACATCACATCCAGTTGCTGGTACTAATGCTTCTTAGCTTTGTGTTTTCTTACAGATTAGTGGCCAATGGAGAAAATGAAGCATCAGTTTGTGAAAGTACTTAGGAGTGGAACCTGATTTGTGCATAGTTGCTAGGTAGATGTTAATTTGTGAAAGTACTTACAAGTGGAACTTGGTTTGTGCATAGTTGGATGTTACTTTGCAGCTGGTCCATTTTGAAACTGATATTAATATTGGCTACTATATGTCAATCCCATCCACATATTGTTTTTCTTCTATATATGCAATAGGATTCCTAATTACGTGGATTTTTGTACTTCATCCGTCCAGAAATAACTAACTTGGTTTTGTCTAGATTAGAATGTATCTAGACGCATTTTAGTGTACAGATACATTCGAATCTAGACAAACTCAATTCAGTTATTTCTGGGCGATGGGAGTATGATTTCTAAGGTTCTGCAGGTGTGAGATTATTTCGTTGCTTGTGCTTTATGGTTTTAGCGTAGGAAAATGCGTGAAAATGGCAGAGCCAGCGAGAGGAAATGAAATAGGGTTATTATATTACTATTTTATATGCATGATGAGAACATCGTGAAGACTGACACACTGGATGGCACACACAGGTGTGGTCGGAGGCAGTTTTTCCACAAATGGAAACTGCGGGTTAAACCTTTCCTTTTTGGGCGATGGCCGGCTGGGACTAATCAGCCATCGGTTGCTCGCTAGACCCACCCTTTTCCTTTTTAGCTTTGGGTGGGAGACCCTCCGCAAAAAAGCTTTGGGTGGAGACATACCTTTTTTAGAGAGAGGGATGTTTTTTTTTAATTTTTGAGAACTTTTCTTTTAATATTAAGAACTTGAGAGATGGGTGAAGCTTAACTAGGCATGGGCAGCCCGGTCGACCCAAAAAGCCCTGGTCGGGCCAGAGTGTGCCATCGTATCGGGCCTAGGCCTGTGTTTTTAAGCTCGACGGTCGGTAGGCCGGGCATGCCCAGCAAATATGCAATTTAAGCCGTGGCCATGTTGGACGGGCTTTTTCAGGCCTAGGGTCAGGCTCGGGCCTAAATTTATAGCCCGACGGTCGGGACGGGTCGGGTTAGGGCCTAGGTATTTAGCATCGGATTGTGTGCGACCTGTCCTAAGAAATGCCTAGGTATATCGCGGAGAGAAGACACTGGATCTAGTGGTTTTTCTTCCTAGAGTCTCACTCGACCGACGCTTAAGTCGATTATTACAAATTTGTATTAACAAGTTATAAAAATATCCACAATTATGTAATTATTTGTCCATATAGTGTGAGATAGAAAGGTGTTATTTGTTCTCATAATAGAATGTATCATTGCACGGATCTCAACATTAGATTGATGGTTCTCGGTGTCGACAGAGACTTAAGAAATTCTGAGTGAGTCTTCAAATGGTTTTTTTCTTGGGAAGTACTCTCTCCTTTGGAAAATAAGATGCACATAGTTTTTAATTAAAATTGAACTTTTCAAAGTTTAACCGACTATCTAGAAAATAATATGAAATTATACAATACCAAAGCGTTTAGTATGAAAATTTATTTCTTAATGGTTCTAACAGTATGAATTTGAGACTATGCATATGCCCCTTGTGTCAAAAACTCGTTAATCACTCACTAGCTTTGATAATAGTAACTTTTAATGATTTTTACTTCTTTAACCTGCCTCATTTTTCTTGATGGTGTATGGGCGTACACCCTTTGTCCACGATTATATGGTGCACGCGTGTTTCGAGATTTAACTTTCTCAATCATCTTAGCTAATAAAAAGTGGATTTATGTATTGCACGAGCTAAATCGAGTTCATATTTGACTAAAGTTTCACAATGTATATTTTTTACGATATTGGTCTCAAGTATAATATGTCAAATTATGGTCAAAATTGAATCACCAAAACTATAACATCATTTAATTGATGGGTTCGTTGAATAAAAACAAAAATATTCCTGAGGAAGAAACCCAAAAAGATCTGATCTATGAGATGCTACTAACGAGAGATAGATCTGATCTACTTACCCTCGAAGTCACATGAGTGTTTATCAATCTAGAGATCGTGGATGATGTAGTCGTACACATTGTTAGATCAATCTGATGAAGTCCTGCATCCGACAACACCTCCGCGGGTACCGACACGTTCGGTGATGCGCTCAGATCACTTTAGAGCTTCGTTGGGAGATTCCAAGAGGAAGGTGTGATGAGCATAGCAGCAAGTTTCCATCAGTAAGAAACCAAGGTTGTCGAACCAGTAGGAGGAAGGAAACGACTCAAAGGTGTTGCTAGCAACTTGTAAACTTGCACAACAAAAACTCAAGACTTTGCCCCAACTAACAGTGAGGTTGTCAATCTCATCGGTTTGCTGAAAACAAATGGTTAACTGTATGTTGTGGAAGGTAATAGTGGTCTGCAGAAAGGTAAATAGTAACAGTGGAATATGTATCAATGGTAAAGATTGGACCGGGGTCCATAGTTCACTAGAGATGTTCTCCTTAACATAAACAAACATGGCATGCTGATTAAACAAATTACAGCAGGGCAATTGACAGGACTGAGCAAGGCATAACAATGCAATACTAGACATTCATGATCCTATGAGATTCGATTGGGCAATACAACAAGATATATAGACCGCCATCCAACTGCATATATGACTAGTAATCCACCTTCAGGTTATCATCCGAACCCCCTCCAGTATTAAGTTGCAAGCAACAGATAACTGCTTTAAGCAAAGTGTGTAAGGTAAACAATCCACTTGTTTCATGAACAAGAGACCGTTGTTTTCTCTCTAGTAGCAACATCACATCTACAACCTTAGAGATTTATGTCACTTCCCTTAGATTAAATAGAGACATGAACCCACTATCGAGCATAAATACCCCTCTTGGAGTCACTAGCATCTATTTGGCCAAGATAGCTACTAGAAACGGAGACCATGCAAGATCACAAACAACACAGACATGATAGAATCAATAAGCTAAAACCATTAATAAATCTGACATAGTAATCTCAATATCCATCGGATCCCCGCAAACACAACATGCATGATTACAAATAGATGATCTTGATCATGAACGGAGCTCACAAGATCTAAACATGGTAGCACAAAGGAGGAGATACAACCATCTAGCTACTATATGGACCCGTAGTCCAAGGTGGAACTACTCACACTTCATATCGGAGGCTGGCATGATGAATAAGAAGGCCTCTAGGATGATCTCCCCTCCAGCAGGGTGTCGGGAAGAGCTTCAGATCCCCCTGATCTAGGCACGATGGTGGCGGCGGCTATAGACGGTTTCGTGGAATATTGATCGGGTACTTAGGGTTTTGGCATCGGGGGCTTATTATAGGCGAAGAGGCGAGGCAGGGGGCAGCCAGGGCGGCCGCACCCCCCGAAAATATTGATTTTCTGCCTTTTCTGGAACCAAAAACAGAAGAAAACACGCAACAGGCCCTATGGCATCTTGTTAATAGGTTAGTCCAGAAAAACATATAAAAACACCTCAAAGTGTAGACAAAGCAAAGCAAATTAGATACTAAACAGGCATGGAACATCAAAAATTATAGATACGTTTCTGACGTATCAAGCATCCCCAAACTTAACTCCTGCTTGTCTTCGAGTAGGTAAGTGATAAAAAGAATAATTTTTGAGGTGACATGCACCATCAAAATCAAGATCAAACCATTTTCAAGCATTGAAAGCTGGGGCCAAAGAATTCTAAACATGAGCATGAAAGATGGAGTTCTAACAGTAAGACAAAGTAACTATGCATGCAACATGAAAGGTTACAAACAAATATCATGAATAACATGCATTGAAAAACGTTTGTTTGTTTCACATATAGAAAATATAGCATAGTAGTATTCAGCTTGTCCCTCATGAAGTAGAAAATATATGCATAGGACACATTCAAAGTTTATAAGAGTGACTAGATACAAAAAGCACAAGAACAAGTAATATCAATAATATGCATCAATCAATAAGTTTTGGGACAATGCACATATTACTAAGAATGGCAAGTATGCTCTGTTAATTGGTGCCTAAGGAAATAAGGTGGAGACTCAATATAATGGTGGAAGAATGTCAACACCCGAATTTTTAATCCCAAATGCCTGTTATGCCATACATCGCAATCCCAGGATTACTATTTTTGCGAGACATAACAGATTTGGATACCACAGTACATCATCCATTACAAACCATACATAAGGTCTTACACAAATAAGGATCTCATGATCCATTTCTTAATACAATTCAAGCAGCGGAAATACGTAATAATAAAGGTAGCATAGGCGAAGCTCCATCTTCGGGGTCACATGCAATGCTGACGATGGGAGATGATCCTAGTTGTCGTAACCTTCCTAGGGTCCATCCTCCAGGTACTCCTCTTCATAGTCTGGCCACGCGAATAGCCAGGGACAAAGCCATGAGTACTCTTTAAGTACTCGCAAACTAAGACTAACAAGTGAAAGGGTTTTTTGTAGTAGGACACTAAGCTCTAGGGTTGTTTTGCAAAAAGCCAGATTTACCTCTACTAAGTTCAGAAGCAAAGAATGCTAGTTGAAGTTTTATAACACCTAAGTGGGAACTTGTATTTCATATCACAACTCTGTTGTGGTCAAGTCAAAATCTCAATTCATTTCACAAGTCATTTTGAAAACATCTGACGGGGGAACAGTATGGCCACTCTAACTGTCCATAACCACGGACGCGGCTATTTGAATAGTTTGACACTCTGCAGAGATTGTACACTTTCACCACAACATTCGATACATCCGTTAGGAACAAATCCTGAATTCACCATACTCAGTATGCGGATAATCAATCCTAACCTTTCCATTACACGCCCTAGTATAAGCACCTCTCCTGTAAGTTTGGCCTCCCAACCATGACCAACTGTCATCTTGGGTACTGCACAGGTGGACAATCTTCACAAGGTAGCCTCAACTCAGACCTTGGCCGTGAGGGAACTAATACTAAGGTATATAAGTTTCCAGTCAAGCCCTACCCAATTCTTGGGTATTGTGGTTGTACGGTAAAATTGGAATGGTATCACATCCAGACAACCATCAGTTTTATAAAGGGCTAAGGCTCATGCCTCAACATTTTCATCACCAAAATCATTTGGTGTTCGGAAACACATGTCCAAAACATCTCAATAGAATGATCCATCATTCCAAGGTTTTCATAACTATTTTTCCACCAAGTATTCCCATCTAAGTTGATCAAGTTTTATGCTTAGCACTAGCATCTACAAGTGGGGGTAAGTACTAATGAGGGGTGTTAAACTAGTGGAGTTTAACTAAGTTCAATCTCATGCCTTAGTATGACATGAAGATTATCTAGCTTAGGCCAAGTTTTATGCTTTTTATGCAACGTTCAATTATTTTTCTAGTATCTACAATTTACTCAAGTAAACTCTAAGTAAGAGCTTTGATAAAGAAATAAAGTATAAAGCTTGTAAGTAAAACTAGGATTGGGTATCATCAAATGTATATAACCAAGCATGCTTAGTGCATTGCCTAGGTTATTTAACTCTCATAATTGCAAGTGTTAGATTGCAAGTATTGGCTTGCATAGGTAAAGTATCTTGCAAGTGTTAGCTTGCCTTGTGCAGAGCAGTGGTTGAAGTTCTCCTCGGCTTCTTCTTCGTAGTATCCTCCTTCCTCCTTGTATCCTTGGTCGGTACTAGCATCTATAAATAAATACGAGGTACATAATCACCAAACAATACTTAACTACTTTCAATCATCACACAAAAGGGTCATATAGATGATCTAGCATCATCACTAGCATTACAAGCACTTGACTTAATAATTTTATTTTTAGAAAAGTAATTTCTACTCATTGAAAAACATGGGATCATGTTGACACATGTCATCACCACACATTTCAGTACATGGGAGTGTGATTTAAAGTGGTGTCACAATTTAATAAGGTTTAACCTTTTATTTTAATTAAATAAAGTGACTAGAAATGCCTAAGTGGCATCCTTTTATTACTTGGACATTATTTCTGTAAGTAAACCCATAAGTTTTTATATATTCTAAAAGGTATGATCAAATGTGATTTTTGAGAGTTGGAATCAACTCAAAAGCTATTATGGTTTAAATTTGAAAAATGTTTGAATGCAGAAAAGATTCTGCCTTGTTATTTTTACCAAGGGTGATCTACAGATGCAAATGATTTGAATCCAATGGGCTTGGATTAAGCATTGCAAAACCTTTCTAACAAAATTGGTTTCATTCAATTTGGTGCACTGAATCAGGCTGGGTTGATTTTTTAAACTGGGTACAAAACTATGTTTGAATTAAAATGGAAAAAGTTAAATTCAAATGACTGGGCTGTGCGGGAACTGCTAATGGGCCGGCCTGCTACGCACAGCGCTTACGCGGGCTGGTTAAGTTGTTGTCCCCACGCGTCAGTGAGACGGGGGTGCGAAGCAGTACTGGGCAACGTGGTGCGTTGGATCTAGTTCTAATCCAACGGCTCTGATTCATCGTCCACGTCGGACAGCGCCGGCGAGACAGAACCCTAACGCGGCAGGTGGGGGTCGTCGGGGGCTCACCGGGGCTCATGCGAGGGTCAGCGATGCGGGCGAACGACGAAGTCGACGACGGCGAACCTCCTGGTACCGGCAGCTTCTCCTGGGGCGGTTCCAATCGCTGGCTTCCTTCTTCTCCAGCAGCGGCGGGCTCCAGCCAAATTTCGGTGATGCGCTGCTCGCCTTGCTCCGGGACTAAGGCGGGGTGGTTCTGGGTGAGAGGGGAGTGGAATGGTATGAAGAAATCGAGCGGGGGAGGCCTCTATTTATAGTGGCGAGAGGGGACCGACGGGCGCAAGCTGAGCTCGTCGTGGTCGATGGCACAGAGGGCTATCGGCGTGGACGCCGGTAGGGGCGGTGCTGTGCTCCCTGGCGAAGCTCAACGGCATGGTGGCGAGGCGTGGGGCGGTGCGGATTGGTCGGAACGCTGCGGTGCTCTAAGCGTGCCCGACGGAAGTTTTTATGGCACACACCGCGCGTGGTCTGCGTGGCGGCGAACGGGCGTGTCTGCGGGGTTGCTGGGATGGTGGTGATCACGTATGCACACGGCAAGGGCGGCGCGCGGTCTGTGGGCGTCTGTCGAGCGTGGCGCACGAGGCGCGCTCTCGGCATGGTTGCAAAGAAGGTTGGCATGGTCTGTGCGTGTGGTCCAGGGGCTGGCATCGCTCGCGGCTGGGACAGGGAGTGGCGGTGGGGTGTTGGCTTGCTCCCAGACATGTTGGCTAGGCTTGGTGCTTCTCCTAGCTCGCTGTCAACATGTGGGTGGCATAGTGAGGCTCGGCCTGCTCACCATTGATGGCAAGGCAAGCTCACAGTGGTGCTAGATATTTACAAATGAGCTAGATGATCTACTAAAGCCTAGTTGCAACCAGAGAGGGAACAAGTTAGGCCAGAATCACTGCACACTATAGTGTTTTGATTTGGTTTGATTTGAATCTGCAATGTGTTTGATGAAATGGCCGCATGAATTCAAGTTTTGAATTTTGAAAAGATTTTTGGTGGGTGTGCTAGGCATGTGCTGGTGAGTCTGTGGATGCTTGGGTTTTGAAAGTTGAGCTTGTTTGAGTGGTTTTTGCAAAAGTGGGATCTTCCCATATGATATAGATTCAATTTTAAACTGTCATTTAAACTATGCATTTGAATGTTTCTGGATGATCACAAGGTGGGCCTTGATACTTTGTTATGAGTACTATCAAGGGGTGTAAAGATGCAAACAAGTTTCTGTTAAGTTCTGAAAGTTAGAGACGGCCAAAGTAGGCATGGGAGTTAATTTGGCCAAAGTGACCATTCCCTTATTTTGTTTGTTTTGATTTATTTGTCTTTGGAAAAAGTGTGGGGATTGTTTAGATGATGTTTATTTCACCTAAGAATCATTTTACAAGCAAATAAACACACAATCATGGCAATTCAAAAGAATCCAAATTGTCATGCCTACACATATGCATGCTTTCATATTTTTAATTAGAAAAGTTTTTGTTACCCCTAAATTTTGATGATTAGAGTTTGATGATCCAAGTTTCATATTTTTGGGATGTTACAAACCTTCCCCCCTTAAAAAAATCTCGTCCCGAGATTTGAAAAAGGACGAAAAGGATTACCTAGGATTTGAAGAGATAGGGAAACTCCGTCCTGATGTGATCTTCGCGCTCCCAGGTAGCTTCCTCTTTCGTGTGGTTGCTCCACTGAATTTTGAGAAACTTGATGCTTCGGGTTCTGGTAGTTCTGAAAGCTTCTTCCAAAATATGGATGGGCACTTCGGGATAGGTCAGGTCGTCGTTGATCTCTATGGTCCGGTGATCGATATTCTTGAACACTTCGGTCTTCTCTGGAACTTCGAGGCACTTGCGAAGTAATGAGATATGGAACACATTGTGCACGGCTGACATCTCTTCGGGTAGTTCCAATTGATACGACACTTCTCCTCGATGGTTCAGAATCTTGAAGGGTCCGATATATCTGGGGGATAACTTTCCTTTGAGTTGGAAACACTGCATTCCCTTCAATGGCGACACTTTCAGATACACAAAATCTCCTATGTTGAAGGCGAGGTCTCGACGTCTCTTGTCGGCGTAACTCTTCTGTCTGGACTGGGTTGTCTTGAGGTGTTCACGAATCTTGTGAACCTTCTCTTCTGCTTCTCGTAGGATGTCGGGTCCGAAAATCTGACTCTCTCCTACTTCTGACTAGTTCAAAGGGGTGCGACACTTTCTTTCGTACATAAATTCAAATGGGCCATTTGCAAACTAGCTTGATAACTATTGTTGTATGAAAATTCTGCGAACGGCAGACAGTCTTCCCTAACACACATGCTCTCAGCATATCTTCGAGTATTTGATTTACTCGCTCCGTTTTTCCATCGGTCTGAGGGTGATAAGCGGTACTGAAATCTAGTCGGGTTCCTAAACCTTCTTGGACTTTCTTCCAGAATCTCGAGGTAAATTGATTTCCTCGATCCGATACGATGTTCTTGGGTACTCCATGCAAACTGACGATCCGGTGATAAAGTCCATTCCAACGGAATCCCATTTCCATTCCGGAATCTGCAATGGTTGCAACAATCCAGCGGGTCTTTGATGTCATGCCTTGACTCGCTGACATATATCACACTTGGCGATATAACTTCCAATTTCTCTCTTCATCTTATGCCACCAAAATTGCTCTTTCAAATCTTGATACATATTTGTTCCCCCGGGGTGGATAGAATAAAGAGTATCATGAGCTTCTTTCAGAATAACTTCTTTCAACTCAGAATCTGCTGGTACACAAAGGCATCCTTTGTACCATAGAACTCCTTCGTCTTCGGTGAATCCAGGTACTTTGCCTGTACCGATACGACGCATGATTCCGTCGATACTAGCATTTCCTTTCTGCGCCTCTTTGATCTGGCTGATCAAAGTGGGTTGAAGTTCTATGCTAGCAAAAAATCCTTCACTCACTAATTCCATTCGAAAATCTTCCATCTCTTTGTGCAAACTTGGTTGCTCCTTCAAAATCATGGAGTTAAAGCGGCACGATAATCTGCTAAGGGCATCTTCTACCACATTGGCTTTACCAGGGTGATAGTGAATGTCCATATCGTAATCCTTGATTAGCTCAATCCATCTTCTCTGCCTCATATTTAGCTCCTTCTGAGTGAATATATACTTCAGGCTCTTGTGATCCGAATAAATCTCACAACGATTTCCCATCAGGTAATGCCTCCATGTCTTCAGGGCTAGAACTACGGCTGCGACTTCGAGGTCATGGGTTGGGTTTTTGCTCATGTTGTTTCAATTATCGGGATAGATAAGAGATAACTTTGCCTTCTTGCATTAGCACACATCCGAGACCGATCTTGGATGCATCACAATACACGTCGAAGGGCTTCGTGATATCCGGCATGATTAAGATTGGGGCTGAAATCAATCTCCTCTTGAGTTCTTGAAAACTCGCTTCACATTTGTCGGTCCATTCAAACTTCTTGTCCTTCTTCAGCAATTGGGTCATGGGTCTGGCGATACTTGAGAATCCTTCTACGAACTTGCGGTAGTATCCCACCAATCCGAGAAATGCACGAACTTGGGTTTGAGTGGTTGGGGCATGCCAATCTTCGACATCTTTGACCTTTGCAGGGTCAACGGCAATTCCTCCAGCTGATACAATGTGATCGAGGAATCCTACTTCCTATAACCAGAATTCACATTTGCTAAACTTGGGATACAATTGATGCTCTCTAAGGGTTCCAAGAATGGTCCTTAGGTGTAGCTCATGTTCTTCTTCTAATTTGGAATAAATCAGAATGTCATCGATAAAAACAACGACAAACTTATCCAGGAAGTCCATAAAAATCTTATTCATGAGATTCATGAAATAATCGGGGGCATTGGTCAATCCAAAAGACATGACAGTATACTCGTATAATCCATATCTGGTGGTAAAGGCAGTCTTGGGGATATCCTCTACATAAATATTGAGTTGATGATAGCCTGTTCTAAGATCAATCTTAGAAAACACTTTGGCATCGGTCAACTGATCAAACAAATCTTCTATCTTGGGCAAGGGATACTTGTTCTTGATGGTGACATCATTCAACTTCTGATAATCCGTACACAGACGGTTACCTCCATCCTTCTTGTCCACAAATAAGACAGGTGATCTCCATGGTGACGCACTTGGTTGAATTAATCCAATTTCCAGCATGGAATCCAGTTGCTTATTCAGTTCTGCTAGTTCAGACGGGTTCATACTATATGGTCTCTGGGCTATGGGTCCTGTTCCGGGGATTAGTTCAATGATAAACTCGATATCCCGATCTGGGGGCATACCGGGCAAAACATCTGGAAATACATCAGAGTATTCACAGACTATCCGGACTTGGCCAATGGTAGGTTGGGCTATACTCTTGTTTCACTTGAATTGATGAGGTAAGGTTTCAGATATATGCTCGACTGATATTCCGGCTGTACTGGTCATGGTTATGGCTTTCTTGGCATAGTCAATCAATCCTTTATGTTTGGACATCCAATCCATTCCTAGTACTAGTTCCAAACCTTTAGTTCCGAGTACTATCAGATTAGCATAAAATTCTATGCCATGGATTCGGATAGGGACGGCTTTGCAAATTTTCCTAGCCTTGGTGGTTGAACCAGGGATTTGAACAATCATAACATGCTTCAGTTTTGTTGGTTGAATCTTACTAGTGCAGGCAAATTCTTCGGTGAAAAATGAATGCGATGCACCGGAATCAAACAACACTCTTGCAAGTACTGAATTAACAGAAAACATACCCAGCACGACGTATGGCGCTTCCTGAGCTTCTTCAGCATGCATGAGAAAAAGGCGGCCGTTGCGGTTGAGCGAATTCCCTGGGGCAAACCTTCTTCCTGGCTGAACACGACGCTGCTGCTGAGCTGGGGCATTTGCATTGGGGGCTGCGACATTCTTCTTGTTGGGGCACTCGTTGGAGTAGTGACCCTTATTTCCACAGTCATAACAGGTCACTTGCGACTTGTCCTTTGCTACAACAGGCACAACATTGCTTCCAGTCCTCGGGGCAGTGTTGGTGTTGGCGGTAGCATTGTTGTTGTTGAACTTGGTTGGGGCACAGTTGAAATTGTTAGAGTTGCCGGGGTTGTTGTGATTTCCTCCGGGCCTCGGGTTTCCACGGTTGGGATAGGTCGGACGGTTCATTGGGGGTCTGTTGGTTCTCGGGGCAAATCCGGGAGATGGGTTAGGGCGATACTTTGGGGTCTGATGGGTTCTTGGCTGATGCATCAGGCGACGCTTGCGGTTCTCATTGGCTTGGTTGATCTTTCCTTCCATCTAGATGGCAGAGTCGACCAGGGCTTCAATATCAGCAAAGGGGATATTGACTAACACAGTCTGCATCTCATCGTGCAGACCATTCAGGAATCTTTTTTCTTGGCTTTGGTGTCGATCTCATCCGGGGCATACCTAGCTAATGACAAGAATTTGTCCCGGTATTCTACTACGGTCATCCTTCCTTGCTTCAGTTCTCTGAACTCATCTCTCATTCTCTTGATCAAACCCGGTGGCACATGGGTTCTGCTGAACTTGACCTTGATTTCTTCCCAGGTCATAATCTGTCCTCCGGTCATTGCACGAACACTGTTCCACCATGCCCTGGCATCTCCGGCTAGATAGTGGGTGGCGAACAGAACTTTCTCGTTAGCTTCCACTCCGGCGACTTCTAGGTTGTTTTCCATGGTCTGCAGCAAATCATCGGCATCTAGGGGCTCTTCTGACTTAGTGAAAACGGGTGGGTTGGTGTTCTGGAAATTCTTGAGCTTAGATCCATGGTTGTCCTAATTTCCATGGCCTTGATTGTTGTGGGCTAGCTGAGCTATCTGTTGAAGGGTGGCTAAGTTGGCTTGACGTTCGGCTCTTTCAGCTTCGCGGTCAGAAACCAACATTTGCAGGATCTGCAACATCGGGTCCAGGGATGAACCACTTCCTCCGCGTGGCATCTGAAGATTGAGATAGATCATGAGAAAAGAGGGAAATTTCTAAGGTTCTGGTACTTTGAAAAGTTTTTAGAGTTTGACTCGGATTTTCTAGCAACTTGCTTTTCTATCATTCATTCATAGCACACGATACAAACACACACCACAGCAAAGGAAAACAGATGGTTTTAAGAACCATTCTGGAAACTACGATACAGTGGGACCGAATACTACTCACTACGCTAGTGCTCAAGTGCTACTACTCCTTGGAGTCGGTGTAGTCGTCATCCTCATCATCATTATCGTCATTGATGAAGGCGAAATCATCATCATCGGTGAAGAAGTCCATAGCCTGATCCTCTAGAAAATCATCATCATCACTGAGATAGGAGTAGGGGTCTCCACGAAGGTCTTCTTCGGCATTCTCCCTTTCCTCCAACTGCATGTCTCTCTCGTGGATGGTCTCCTCCAAAGACGAGATACGGTTGCGAAGACGAGCAATGATGCGCTCCTTCTTGTCAAGCTGACGGCGGCGAGACTTGCGATCCTTCGCTAGCATGGCGATGGTCTGATCCTTTGTCTTGATGATGGCGGACTTGTGGTTGGAGTAGTCACGGCAATTATCCAACTCCTACTGACGATCGTACATCATGAAGCTAAGGTGGTCCAATTGGGTCTTTAGCTTGTGGTGGTATGGGGCTTCCAGTGGCTGTCCATTAGCATCACGCCTTGGGCAAAACTCAAAGCGGGTACCCTTGATCCAGTTGATACTCTGCCCACACAGACGGGAAGAGCTTCCTGCATGGCCCTCGCAAGTCCATCGAGCCAGTTGTTCTCTCTTAAGGTGAATTGAATTCCCTCGGCAGTGGGAGGTTCAATCTTTCCTTGGAGACTTGCAACAATTATCCACTTTAGATCTTCTCCTCCTTGATCATTGAGCTGAGCTCCGAAGAAGTCGGGGTGCGGACGCTTCAGAAGTTCCGAAAGTTGATCCAAATCCCTCTCAAAGATAAGGTCTCCTCCATTCCCCAACTGATAAAACTTGCTGTACTTCACGTCCATCTATAAGAATATAGGTTGAGTAAGTTAGTAGAGTGATCAAGTGTGTCAAATTTTATGTATTTTGCAAGAGTTTTTGAGGAACATGAATTTTTATGAAAGAAACAAGGTGATAAGAAGGGGAATAAGTTTTTGCAAATATTTGTTGTCTTTGGTTTTGAAACTAAGTTTTTGATTCAAACGTCCAGTCTAACTAGGGTCTCCTATGGTCAGGATGGCTCTGATACCAACTTGTCAACACCCGGATTTTTAATACCAGATGCCTGTTATGCCATACATTGCAATCCCATGATTACCATTTTTGCGAGACATAATAGATTTGGATACCACAGTACATCATCCATTACAAATTATACATAAGGTCTTACACAAATAAGGATCTCATGGTCCAGTTCTTAATACAATTCAACCAGCGAAAATACGTAATAATAAAGGTAGCGTAAGCGAAGCTCCATCTTCAGGGTCACAGGCAATGCTGACGATGGGAGATGATCCTAGTTGTCGTAACCTTCCTGGGGTCCATCCTCCAGGTACTCCTCTTCATAGTCTGGCCACGGGAATAGCCAGGGACAAAGCCATGAGTACTCTTTAAGTACTCGCAAACTAAGACTAACAAGTGAAAGGGGTTTTTGTAATAGGACACTAAGCTCTAGGGTTGTTTTGCAAAAAGCCAGATTTACCTCTACTAAGTTCAGAAGCAAAGAATGCTAGTTGAAGTTTTATAACATCTAAGTGGGAACTTGTATTTCATATCACAACTCTGTTGTGGTCAAGTCAAAATCTCAATTCATTTCACAAGTCATTTTGAAAACATCTGACGGGGGAACAGTATGGCCACTCCAACTGTCCATAACCGCGGACGCGGCTATTCAAAATAGTTTGACACTCTGCAGAGATTGTACACTTTCACCACAACATTCGATACATCCGTTAGGAACAAATCCTGAATTCACCATACTCAGTATGCGGATAATCAATCCTAACCTTTCCATTACACGCCCTAGTATAAGCACCTCTCCTGTGAGTTTGGCCTCCCAACCATGACCAACTGTCATCTTGGGTACTGCACAGGTGGACAATCTTCACAAGGTAGCCTCAACTCAGACCTTGGCCGTGAGGGAACTAATACTAAGGTATATAAGTTTCCAGTCAAGCCCTACCCAATTCTCGGGTATTGTGGTTGTACGGTAAAATTGGAATGGTATCGCATCCAGACAACCATCAGTTTTATAAAGGGCTAAGGCTCATGCCTCAACATTTTCATCACCAAAATCATTTGGTGTTCGGAAACACATGTCCAAAACATCTCAATAGAATGATCCATCATTCCAAGGTTTTCATAACCATTTTTCCACCAAGTATTCCCATCTAAGTTGATCAAGTTTTATGCTTAGCACTAGCATCTACAAGTGGGGGTAAGTACTAATGAGGGGTGGTAAACTAGTGGAGTTTAACTAAGTTCAATCTCATGCCTTAGTATGACATGAAGATTATCTAGCTTAGGCCAAGTTTTATGCTCTTTATGCAACCTTCAATTATCTTTCTAGTATCTAAAATTTACTCAAGTAAACTCTAAGTAAGAGCTTTGATAAAGAAATAAAGTATAAAGCTTGTAAGTAAAACTAGGATTGGGTATCATCAAATGTATCTAACCAAGCATGCTTAGTGCATTGCCTAGGTTATTTAACTCTCATAATTGCAAGTGTTAGCTTGCAAGTATTGGCTTGCATAGGTAAAGTATCTTGCAAGTGTTAGCTTGCCTTGTGCAGAGCAGTGGTTGAAGTTCTCCTCGGCTTCTTCTTTGTAGTATCCTCCTTCCTCCTTGTATCCTTGGTCGGTACTAGCGTCTATAAATAAATAAGAGGTACACAATCACCAAACAATACTTAACTACTTTCAATCATCACACAAAAGGGTCCTATAGATGATCTAGCATCATCACTAACATTACAAGCACTTGACTTATTTTTAGAAAAGTAATTTCTACTCATTGAAAAACTACTTAAGATTTAATATTCTCCAAACCAAACATGGGATCATGTTGACACATGTCATCACCACACATTTCAGTACATGGGAGTGTGATTTAAAGTGGTGTCACAATTTAATAAGGTTTAACCTTTTATTTTAATTAAATAAAGTGACTAGAAATGCCTAAGTGGCATCCTTTTATTACTTGGACATTATTTCTGTAAGTAAACCCATATGTTTTTATATATTCTGAAAGGTGTGATCAAATGTGATTTTTGGGAGTTGGAATCAACTCAAAAGCTATTATGGTTTAAATTTGAAAAATGTTTGAATGCAGAAAAGTTTCTGCCTTGTTATGTTTACCAAGGGTGATCTACAGATGCAAATGATTTGAATCCAAAGGGCTTGGATTAAGCATTGCAAAACCTTTCTAACAAAATTGGTTTCATTCAATTTGGTTCACTGAATCGAGCTGGGTTGATTTTTGAAACTGGGTACAGAACTATGTTTGAATTAAAATGGAAAAAGTTAAATTCAAACGACTGGGCTGCGCGAGAACTGCTAATGGGCCGGCCTGCTACGCACAGCGCTTACGCGGGCTGGTTAAGTTGCTGTCCCCACGCGTAAGTGAGACGGGTGGGTGCGAAGCGGTACGGGGCAACGTCGTGCGTTGGATCTAGTTCTAATCCAACGACTCTGGTTCATCGTCCACGTCGGGCAGCGTCGGCGAGACAGAACCCTAACACGGCAGGTGGGGGTCGTCGGGGACTCACCGGGGATCAGGCGAGGGTCGGCGATGCGGGCAACGAAGTCGACGACGGCGAACCTCCTCGTACCGGCAGCTTCTCCTGGGGCGGCTCCAATCGCTGGCTTCCTTCTTCTCCAGCAGCGGCGGGCTCCGGCCAAATTCTAGCGATGCGCTGCTCGCCTTGCTTCGGGACTGAGGCGGGGTGGTTCTGGGTGAGAGGGGAGTGGAATGGTGTAAAGAAATCGAGCGGGGGAGGCCTCTATTTATAGTGGCGAGAGGGGACCGACGGGCGCAAGTTGAGCTCGTCGTGGTCGACGACACAGAGGGCTATCGGCGTGGGTGATGGTAGGGGGCGATGTTGTGCTCCCTGGCGAAGCTCAACGGCGTGGTGGCGAGGCGTGGGGCGGTGCGGATTGGTCAGAACGCTGCGGTGCTCTAAGCGTGCCCGACGGAAGTTTTTATGGCGCACAGCGCACGTGGTCTGTGCGGCGGCGAACGGGCGTGTCTGCGGGGTTGCTGGGACGGTGGTGATCACGTATGCACACAGCAAGGGCGACGCGCGGTCTGTGGGCGTCTGTCGAGCGTGGCGCACGAGGCGCGCTCTCGGCATGGTTGCAGAGAAGGTTGGGATGGTCTGTGCGTGTGGTCCAGGGGCTGGCATCGCTCGCGGCTGGGACAGGGAGTGGCAGTGGGGTGCTGGCTTGCTCCCAGACATCTTGTCTAGGCTTGGTGCTTCTCCTAGCTCGCTGTCGACATGTGGGTGGCATGGTGAGGCTCGGCCTGCTCACCATTGATGGCAAGGCAAGCTCACAGTGGTGCTAGATGTTTACAAATGAGCTAGATGATCTACTAAAGCCTAGTTGCAACCAGAGAGGGAACAAGTTAGGCCAGAATCACTGCACACTATAGTGTTTTGATTTGGTTTGATTTAAATCTGCAAGGTGTTTGATGAAATGGCCGCATGAATTCAGTTTTGAATTTTGAAAAGATTTTTGGTGGGTGTGCTAGGCATGTGCTGGTGAGTCTGTGGATGCTTGGGTTTTGAAAGTTGAGCTTGTTTGAGTGGTTTTTGCAAAAGTGGGATCTTCCCATATGATATAGATTCAATTTTAAACTGTCATTTAAACTATGCATTTGAATGTTTCTGGATGATCACAAGGTGGGCCTTGATACTTTGTTATGAGTACTATCAAGGGGTGTAAAGATCCAAACAAGTTTCTGTTAAGTTCTGAAAGTTAGAGACAGCCAAAAGTAGGCATGGGAGTTAATTTGGCCAAAGTGACCATTCCCTTATTTTGTTTGTTTTGATTTATTTGTCTTTGGGAAAAGTGTGGGGATTGTTTAGATGATGTTTATTTCACCTAAGAATCATTTTACAAGCAAAGAAACACACAATCATGGCAATTCAAAAGAATCCAAATTGTCATGCCTACACACATGCTTTCATATTTTTAATTAGAAAAGTTTTTGTTACCCCTAAATTTTGATGATTAGAGTTTGATGATCCAAGTTTCATATTTTTGGGATGTTACAAAGGAAGTCCCTTCATAAAGGGATGCAGGGATTTCAAGTTTCAAAAAGAGCTTCCAAAAATTATGGTACTTGTTAGCTTTCAGCTCTCATTGCCCCTATCATAAGCATCTTGAAGTGATTAAAGTTAAAGTGAACAAACTATGGAGTATATGCTTGACAAAGTATAAGTTGGCAATCTCATGTCACTTGAATACGAGGGTCACTCCTCATGCTACTCAAGTTTAGTTACTTGCAAGTTATTGTCATAGTAAGTACATGTGTATCATAGAGAACCGCCAACGGGGTACCCCTTGCACATGATACAGGAGCTATCCCATAATCAAAATGACAAGGCAATCAGACAATGAGCATCTCAGCAATCTTCTTATTTACCATGGTAATATGGTGATTTTTTCTCTCTTTCCTCTTTTCTCATATTGTTTTCTTTTCTCAATCTCTTTTTTTCTATCTCTCTTTTTTTATAAGAAGAATGCTTCATAGACTGCTCACTATGGTGATGCTGCAAGTTTCCACCATGATTAGGCATGTCTTAGGCTAGCGGCCTAGACGTTTCTCTAACACACATACATAACTTCATGGACTTACAAGCTCCCCTTTCATTTCATACCGACGACATCCATAGAAAAAAGAGCATGATATCAACTGTGTACAAAGTACAAGTGCAATGTTGAAAGCGTTCCCCGTGACAGCACGGTTCTGCTAATTCCAATGTATAAGTGCAAGCATATACAACATAGATGACACAATGGTTCAAGTTTATTAGGGGCAAGAAAAATAAAGTGTGCCATCAAGTTCATGAGAGCTTTAATCACTAAGTTTTCACATAACAAAATACTTTTTAATTGGAAGATAGATGAAAACAAGAATATACTTGGAATGGTGTAACACACCATGCATAGGAATTTATAGTGGACACTTCGAAATAACTTGGTTTCTTGGAAGTTGGATGCATGAGTAGATCTTACTCATACAAGTGGAGGCTAGCAAAAGACTGGGAGCGACCAACTAAGAGAGCAATAATGGTAATAATCATGCAGAGCGACAAAACATTACTAATCAAAGCATAAAGTGGTACTACAAATCATGGAATAAATGATCATAGAGGCTATGGTGACTTGTTCATAGTCATAACATGGTGTGAGCATGTGCCAAGTCAACCCAAACAAAGCATCAAAGGAGAATACCACAATACTATGCTTTTGTATGCTAAAACAATTCATGATTCCTTCAAGGCACACTAAGCAATCCCAATTGTTTGGAACAAGTCATGCTACAACAATAATCACTGAGCATAAGGTCAAAACAACATCTAGCATGACATGCTAAACTCTAAGTGACAGTCAAAGCAAGCTCCTCTTGCACTATTCGAACAAGAACTTTCTACTCCTCTCCAACACCAATCAACTTATTTGAAAAAACACAGTGAGAACGGGGGTCAAAACTACTTTATTCAAAAAAACTAAGCAAACTAAACAAAAACTAAGACGCTCCAAGAACAACACAGCAGTGCATGAAACAATAAAAACAAAGTGTCTAAAAAGACCTGAGATTTTTATTGATGAAGAAGGGGATGCCTTGGGCATCCCCAAGCTTTGACGCTTGTACCTCTTGAATATTTCTTGGGGTGACACGGGGTGGCATCCCCAAGCTGAGCTTTTGTCCATTATTCATCTCATTACATCATTCTTTCTCTACACCTGAAAATTTTCCTTCATACAAAACTTCACACAATCTTCATTAGCAACATTAGTGTATTCAAAAGATAATAGACCTTTGGGTTTAGCTTTAGAACAACAAAACTTTCACTAAAACCACAAGCTACTGTGTCAATTCCCTCAAAAAGCTCAATTTTCCAAAAAAGAACCCAAAAAGGAATCAATAAGAAGCAAATGCAAATAATGATAGAAATCTATCAAAACAGACTGGCAGGTAGAAACCGATTTTTTTGAAGACCTTCTGTTGCTCACAAAAAGTGTCGAACTAACGAAAGTTGGCTAACATCCTAGGGGATTTATTTAGAAAATATCATCTCAATCCGACTTACAGAGATTTTACACGAATTTTTACGGTGGAGCACAAAAATCTATTTCGGAACAGCAACTCCCAAATCTTACTTCCCTCTCATTAGAGGTTATTCTTGGCACAAAAAGCAAATAAAAAGGATAAGGGGAGGTCATTAATGGAGTAATAACTTCCAAGACTCAACGAAACTTTGGGGTTATCTCCCAATAAGTACTTTTCTTACGCCTTTAAGTTAGGCACAAGAAGCAAGAATTAAGTATTTTCAAATGAAGAAGCATTAACACCAACTTTCTTGCTCCTACCTTTCTTACCTCTCTTCTTCTCTTTAGGGAATATATGGTTGCTTATTGAATAGGCAAAATGCATAATGCCTTTTCCCACATCTATTATTGCTCCAAGGTGTTTCAGAAGAGATCTTTCAAGTGTAATCTGTCCTTTTCCTACACATTCAATAACAAGATAATCAGTAGACACCACTTTCCCTGAGATTTTTGTAAACACACCTTCAGTTGTTTCAATGGGTAGTAAACACACTTTCCCTGACATGATATCACAACAAACACCAAAAGTTTCACTATTTATAGCAACATTTATTATAGGAAACCATTTTGAAGGCTCGAAATTTATCGGAACATAATCATGATGCTCTCTAAGCATGTTATAGCATTCTTTCAAAGCAACTGTATGGGTCTCAAGAGTGTTCAACCTAGCATAGATCTTTATAAAAGAAGAATCGGACTTGCTAGGCATATTATAAATTATAATCAACTTCTTTATGGCATCCAAAGCTTCATCCTCAGTACATCGAAAAATATCTTTCTCAGCTACAGCATCCAAAGAAAATCTATAACAAAGACCAAAACCCTGGTAGAAACTATTAATAACCAAGCTAAGACTCATCTTAGGCTCAGTTTTCCTTTGTAAATTAGAGATTCTAGACCAAGATTCTTTGAAACTCTCTTCACTTTATTGCTTGAAAGTAAATATTCTTTCCATAGGTGACAACTGGATTGGACCAAAACGAGACATGGTAGCAACTAGAGCAGGAACTAAATTTTTTGTGTTTTTATAAGAGAAAGCAAATCAAACTAAACTATTTTTTTGGAGTTTTTGATAAAAAGAGGCAAAAAAAACCAAGCAAAAGAAACTAAGCAAAACAAAAATAAAGTAAAGAGAAAGGTTGTGAAGGACTCCCCTTGTGAAGCCGTCCTTAGCCTCCCCGGCAATGGCGCTAGAAAAGTCTTTGATGCACTCAGATCACTGTAGAGCTTTGTTGGGAGACCTCAAGAGGAAGGTGTGATGATCACAACAGCAAGTTTTCCCTCAGTAAGAAACCAAGGTTATCGAACCAGTAGGAGGAAGGAAACGACTCAAATGTGTTGCTAACAACTTGGAAACCTGCACAACACAAACTCAAGACTTTGCACCAACGAACATTGAGGTTGTCAATCTCACCGGTTTGCTGAAAACAAAGGGTTAACTGTATGGTGTGGAAGGTAATAGTGGTTTGCAGAAAGGTAAATAGTAATAGTGGAAGATGTATCAATGGTAAAGATTGGACCGGGGTCCATAGTTCACTAGAGGTGTTCTCCTTAAGATAAGCAAACATGGCATGCTGGTTAAACAAATTACAGTAGGGCAATTGACAGGACTGAGCAAGGCATAACAATGCAATACTAGACATTCATGATCCTATGAGATTATATTGGGCAATACAACAAGATACATAGACCGCCATCCAACTGCATCTATGACTAGTAATCCACCTTCAGGTTATCATCCGAACCCCCTCCAGTATTAAGTTGCAAGCAACAGATAACTGCTTTAAGCAAAGTGTGTAAGGTAAACAATTCACTTGTTTCATGAACAAGAGACCGTTGTTTTCTCTTTAGTAGCAAAAACACATCTACAACCTTAGAGATTTATGTCACTTCCCTTAGATTAAATAGAAGCATGAACCCACTATCGAGCATAAATACCCCTCTTGGAGTCACTAGCATCTATTTGGCCAAGATAGCTACTAGAAACGGAGAGCATGCAAGATCACAAACAACACAGACATGATAGAATCAATAAGCTAAAACCATTAATAAATCTGACATTGTAATCTCAATATCCATCGGATCCCCGCAAACACAACATGCATGATTACAAATAGATGATCTTGATCATGAACGGAGCTCATAAGATCTAAACATGGTAGCACAAAAGAGGAGATACAACCATCTAGCTACTACATGGACCCGTAGTCCAATGTGGAACTACTCACACTTCATACCGGAGACTGGCAATGATGAAAAACAAGGTCTCCGGGATGATCTCCCCTCCGGAAGGGTGCTGGGAAGAGCTTCAGATTCCCCCGATCTAGGGACGATGGTGGCGGCGGCTACAGACGGTTTCGTGGAATATTGATCGGGTGTTTAGGGTTTTGGTATCGAGGGGTCTTCATAGGCAAAGAGGCGAGGCAGGGGGCAGCCAGGGCGGCCGCACCCCCCAGGCGCGGGCTAAGGTTAGCTGCACGGCCAGGGGGTGTGGCCTCCTGGTGGCTCCCCTCCGTCTCGTATTCTGGCTCCGTGTTTCCCACGGTAAAATATTGACTTTGGCTTTTGTCTCGTTCAATTCCGAGAATATTGATTTTCTGCCTTTTCTGGAACCAAAAACAGAAGAAAACAGGCAACTGACACTGTGACATCTTGTTAATAGGTTAGTCCAGAAAAACATATAAAAACACCTCAAAGTGTAGACAAAGCAAAGCAAAGTAGATACTAAACAAGCATGAAACATTCGAAATTATAGATACGTTTTCAACGTATCAATATACAAAAGCGATAGCAATCAAATTAAGTGACACAATCAATGGCTATGCTTATTATTGGATCTATCCATCAAGTCATTCTCCCAATGATATGATGTCGTTATCAAGTGGCATGGCATGTCCATGGTTAGGAAACCTTAATCATCACTTGACTAACGAACTAGTCAGAAGAGACCCACTAGGAACACTGTGTTGTTTATATATCCACACATGTATTTAGTTTCTGGTACATACAATTATATCATAGATAATAAACACTTATCATGAATATTAAATATAGTAATAACAATTGTATTATTTTCTCTTGGGCATATTTCCAACAATAATCATAGATAAGAAGATATTAGAACATGGTGTGGCCTCAGCTAACCGGCTCTAGTGGCTTACTTTGCTGGCTCGAGGCTACCCAGTAGAAAGTCGTGCGTGAATTTGCATCACACATAGGATAGTCCGGACGGATCCATTTGCTGACTCGAGGCTACCCATGAGAAAGTCGTGCATGAATTGAAATCGCACATAGGACAGTCTAACCACTAGTTAGAATGAGGAGAAATGTAAAAAAAGGTGATAAAAATGAAAATTACTCCTCTGAATGGGGTAATTTCATGGAATTTCAGTTAAATTGGGTAAAACATGTTGCCCGATTGATCTTATGTGGTAAATAAATAATTTACTCTTCATTCGATGGAGCTTTGATACCTACTAATTCAGTGTATTCTCTAGTGTTATGACTCTAAATTAGATAAATATTTGGTTAAGTTATTGAGACTTTGTTGGCCTCCTATCTTTAAAAAATTAGGTTAGGTATTTGAAACTAGAGTGAGTTCTAGTTCCTATCATGTGTTTGTGATTCCGTGACACCGGTAACATTGTTTATTTTAGACACTTTTTATCCTACATTTACAATGGTGTCTTTGTCTTTATCCCGATTTAACCATTTGCCCTATTTCAAAGGCCACCAAAAGATACGTAGATGTTGACTTAGCTACCAAATTAGAAACATGTTCTAGTTGTATTTTTTCTTCATAAACTCAACTGGACAACCAATACCTACCCACACACGCTAAGGCATAGCCTCACCCTTACTCTCCTCCACAAGACGGCACTGATTCCATTAGACTTTAGCGGCATCGCTTATGTCAACTCTTCATAGAGAGGAGAGGGGAGTGTGTGTGTGTGTGTGTGTGTGTGTGTGTGTGTGTGTGGAAGCAGGAATTTGCACTAATGCCGGGCTAATTGGAGGCATGGTGCAGGTAGGGCGTAGCGGGTGTATGAAGGGCTTAATGAGTCTGGATAACTATGTGAAGAAATGGGGAAATAAAATATGGCTTTACTCTAGTGTTGATTCAACGTCCACTACAGCTAGATAGCTAGACAATGGGTGTCAAGGCTATAAAAATGGAGAAATTTATTTCAATAAGATAAATATTGGCATATTGTTATAAACAAGGAATAAAATATGACAAAGCAAATTAAACGAGGTAACTAGTGTCACAAAATTACAAGTATAGGGTAAAAAGTGGAGTTCACTCCTAAAAATAAAATGTGTTGATTTGTATTTGGATGTTTTTATGATGAAAATATATTAATTAGATGTTTGTTTACTCGTCAGATCTAGGAGGTTGGCTTCAGATGCAAGAGAAATAGGAATGGAAGGAGGAAAATAACGAGGAATGGGCGGAGGGTACCTATTGACCAACAAAAACCAAGCTTGTTGGAACCGCGATCAGCAATGACGATAGCAATATCAGAATTGTGCATTCAATATAGGATAAATAATTGTCACAAGGTAATGCATCCCTACCCTCTTTTTTTGCTGCTCGGGGAAACCTTTCCGTGGCGCTATCCACGGTCATTGGAAAGATTTCAATGACATCATATTCTATACGGGCGAAAGGACGAATAAGAGAACCCGATGCCATTCCGAGGTAAGGGAAGGAGAAGACGAAGGGGAGAGGCAACATGCGGGGAGAAGAAAAGACATATGTTGAGGAGGGATGCGGAACCACTAGTACAAAACCATCCATCTGAGATTGTAAACACAACCATTCAAGAACTTTTTTCCCAACGTCTCCATATGTCATCCTGATGGCTAGGTACCCATATTCAAAAGGTACCTTTTGAAGTATCGTGATGTCGCCTATAGATGGAATGAATATGTGTTTTAAAAACTATTACGGATTTGGCTTAAAAGAATGTACAATTAAAATAACATTTATTTTTCAAACAAAAAACCTAAAAAATTTAGGCTCAACTAAGTGCACCACCAACAACTAGAGCTAAGCAAGATAGTACAAGCTATATTTCATGAGTGATAAACAAGATATACATACTTCAAATTCGATGATTATTACAAGAAAATACACTTAGGTATAGAAATAACTAAGGCACGCATAGACGAAGATGCATCTCTATGTTCACTTACATACACAAGCCAACTAGCAGGTGATTGATACGTCGAAAACGTATCTATAATTTTTTTATGTTCCATGCTTGTTTAGTATCTACTTTGCTTTGCTTTGTTCATACTTTGAGGTGTTTTTATATGTTTTCTAGAACTAACCTATTAACAAGTTGCCTGTTTTCTTCTGTTTTTGGTTCCATAAAGGCAGAAAATCAATATTCTCGGAATTGGACGGGACAAAAGCCAAAGTCAATATTTTACCGTGGGCAACACGAAGCCAGAATACGAGACGGAGGAGGATGACCAAGGGGCCACACACCCTGGCGGCGCGGCCTAGGGCTAGGCGCGCCTAGGGGGTGCAGCCGCCCTGGTGGCCCCCTGCCTCGCCCCTTCGCCTATAAAGTCCCCCGATGCCTAAACCCTAAGTATCCGATCAATATTCCATGAAACCCTCTGTAGCCGCCGCCACCATCGTCCCTAGATCGGGGGGTCTGAAGCTCTTCCCGACACCCTGCCAGAGGGGAGATCATCTTGGAGGCCTTCTTCTTCATCATGCCAGCCTCCGGTATGAAGCGTGAGTAGTTCCACCTTGGACTATGGGTCCATGTAGTAGCTAGATGGTTGTATATCCTCCTTGTGCTTTCATTTATAGATCTTGTGAGCTCCGTTCATGATCAAGATCTAATCTATTTGTAATCATGCATGTTGTGTTTGCGGGGATCCGATGGATATTGAGATTACTATATCATATTGATTAATGGTTTTGTCTTATTGATTCTATCATGTATGTATTGTTTGTGATCTTGCATGCTCTCTGTTGTTAGTAGCTATCTTGTCCAATTAGTTGCTAGTGACTCCAAGAAGGGGTATTTATGCTCGATAGTGGGTTCATGCCTCTACTTATCAAGGGAAGTGACAGAAATCTCTACAGTAGTAGATGTGTTGTTGCCACTAGGAAGAAAACAACGGTCTCTTGTTCATGGAACAAGTGGATTTTTTACCTTACACACTTTGCTTAAAGTAGTTGTCTGTTGCTTGCAACTTAATACTAGAGGGGGTTCGGATGATAACCTGAAGGTGGACTTCTAGTCATAGATGTAGTTGGATGGCGGTCTATATATATTGTTGTATTGCCCAATCGAATCTTATAGGATATTTGTGTCTAGTATTGCATTGTTATGCCTTGCTCAGTCCTGTCAATTGCCCTACTGTAATTTGTTTACCCTACATGCCATGTTTGTTTATCTAAGGAGAGCACCTCTAGTGAACTATGGACCCCGGTCCAATCTTTACCATTGATACATCTTCCACTGTTACTTGTTTATTTGCTGCAAACCATCATCACCTTCCACACCATACATTTAATCCTTTGTTACAGCAACCGGTGAGATTGACAACCTCACTATTCGTTGGGGCAAAGTCTTGAGTTTATGTTGTATAGGTTTCCACGTTGCTTGCAACACCTTTGATACGTCTCCTTCCTCCTACTGGTTCGATAACCTTGGTTTCTTACTAAGGGAAGACTTGCTGATGTGCTGCATCACACCTTGCTCTTGGGGTTTACCAACGAAGCTCTTCACGTCAATAAGGAGCCATCAGTGATCGACCCTCCAAGAGTAACAAACTTATGGTCTCTCACTCGAACAAATCATCATAAAGATCTCAACACTATGCAAGAATACAAAGCAAAAACACTAAGGATGCTCAACCCTTCACTCTTAAATTCCACCACAAGTAACAAGAGATAGGGAGTAATTCGAGAGAATAAACAATGGTGAAAATCATATAATGACTCCAAGATCTAGATCCAACGGGTTCCCCTTACTTAGAAGTGGAATTTATTGGTGGGGATTGTAGATCTATATCTCCTCTTTTTCAAAGCCCTAAAAGATGCAAGAATCATAGGAGGAATGAGAGAGGAAGCAAGCTCAAGAGGGTCAACAATTATGGTTAAAAAAATTCTCAAGAACCCTAGGAAATCGTGGGGGAAGAAGCTCCCTTTTATAATAAAAGCTAAATATGACTTTTGGGAACAAAACTGGACCTATGGTTCCTCAGTCCCATAGCCAGTCAGACTGACCACTCCGGTTGACCAGGACACAAACCAAATCCCGCTGAATGAGTTATTGAAATATCAGTAAATAAGGGTTGGTTCGAGTGTCAGTTGACCAACCTCAAAACGGGAGAAAACTACCGTTACAAAAACTTGATATCTCTTCCCTCAGGACACTGATTTTAATAAACTTTGGATTTTAGAAAATTTAAGAACAATCTCTATCTAATGAAGACCGTAAAACCAAGAAATAGTAAAGATAAAATACTAAGAATGGGGAGGTGTGAAACCTCCAAGATGAGGAACCGATACAACTTCCAAACTCGAAAACATAATAGAAGATGCATATGAAATCTGTTTTCAATGAACTTGAACTTTTTGAAAAGCTAGCAATAAACTAAATAACCTCACATAGAGAAACATCAAGAAGCTCCCTATGGCGATGTGATCAAGTTACTTAACCGGAAGTCCCTCTTGACAGTGTGGTTATCTATCCTATAACCCGGTCTCCCAACAAACCCCTTGAGACCGGCAAAATGAAAACCTAGCAATAAGTATACCTTTGCCTTGTGCATCCCGCTTGATCTTGATGACGATGATTTATGCTTCCATCAAGCCAGAATGCTTCACTTGATCATTGTTGCTTGGTGAACACTCGCAATTTTCTCCCCCATAAACCACTATGGGATAGCCTCATTAAATCACATCTTCATATGTCCATCATCACCAATGGATGGAAAGTTTCAAGCATATATGATCTTCCTGAGATGCTTATCTTGATCTTGCACTTCTCAAACTTGATGATCATCAACACTTTATGTTGTCCTATCTTGGGCTTCATGATAGATGTCCTTTTGATGCATGACCATGGAAAAGATACATAACCCAGATATATAGAAAGCACATAGATCATGGGTTAGCTCAGAAATCAAAATCCATACATACTTACCATACCACGATATCACTTGATCTCACGTGGTACATTTTTATGCTTTTGGTGTTGACCAACTTGAATCCAAACTTCTCTGTTTGTCTTGATCAATATTGTGTCTTCTCATTCTCCATCACAATCTCTTGAGGTACATAAAGGATTCTTTATTTCATTGCATGCTCTTAGTCTTGGCCACATGTGGCTCAACTCATGAGTCCAACATGGAGGCACCGTACTATTTCACTTTTGGGCCGTCTGGGATAGGTGCTACATACAAATTGGTTCCATATATGCGCTAAAATAACCATTTAGATGTTATTTACAGGAAATAATATCTTTCACCATCAAGACAAATGATGTGCCATTGTCATTTACAGTGCGTTGCTTCGTCGTTCTTAGTGTCCTTCTCCCCAGCCTTCCTTCTCATGTAAACTCTTCACAAGTGTTATGGTGTTGCTCATAGCGGCACCACCATCGTTGGGGATGAGCCGGTTGAAAGTGTTAGATGTATATATTTGTATATTATATTTGCCCCATATGTTAGGGGGCTTCCTGCATATTTTCCCTGTACCTGTACTATATATTGTGTCCTTTGGCCCCCAGAGGAATACATGTTGCATATTCCTGACATGGTATCAGAGCTAGGTTAGATCGTTTTTTTTGCAACATCGTCACATCCGCCAGCGTCCCTGTCGTCGTCGTTTTTCTGACGTCGCCGCCGTCGGTTGCCGCTGTCTCCAGCCGCCTCCTCCCCACTGGCCGCTCCGTCTGCTGGTTTCATCCCGATTGGATCTGGGCGAGATATGGTCTTCGTCTGCTTGTCATCGTTGCCCGTTCTCCCGATCCAGATCGGTCTGTGTTCGGCCTCTAGATCGCGCGCCCGGACTCTACGCGCAGCACGCGTCGCGCCAGCAAGCCCCTGTCCGCCCGGCCTGCAGGTGCACGCGCCCAGGTGCCCGCATCCGTACGCCTCCCTGCATCGAGCCGCCGACTCCTAGATCGCACACGCCTCCCTGCATCGAGCCGCGCCCTGCTGCTCCCTGGATCGCGCCGCCCGGCTGCTGCCGATCCCGGCCCGCCTGGCTGCTGCAGATCCTGGCCCGCTCGGCTGCTCCCTACTTCACCTGACGGTGCACGTCCTACTTCATCTGACGGCGCCCGCCCTGCTGCAGATCCCAGCCCGCCCGGCTGCGCTCGCCCGCCTCCTCCTACTCGCTGGCTTGCTGCAGATCCTGTCTGGCTCGCTGCAGATAGCCCGCCTCCTCTCTGCTGGCTCTGATTGGATCGGCTGATAGCAGCTTCTTGTTTGTTGGATCTGAGAATAAAAAAAAATTGAGCGATGTCTTCTGTGTCGGGCTATGTTGCGATTCCTTGCTGCCCGGTGATCTTCGATGGCGCGAATTACCCTGATTTCGATGCCTTTATGCGCGTTCACATGAGCGGACTCCGTCTTTGGGGTGTGCTCTCCGGCGAGGTCTCCTGACCGCCGTGCCCCTGTTCCTGTGGCTCCCCTTTCGTCCACGCCGATTGTTCTCGGTGCTGATGCTTCTCAGGAGGCCAAGGATGCTACTCAGAGTGCTGATGATACCGCTGTTGCTGCTTATGACCTGAAGTTCAAGCAGTACTCTTCTGATCTCGAGGCCTATCGCCACGCTCTGACTACTTACACTCAGTGGGTTGATGAGGATGCTCGTGCTGCTGCTGTTCTCACCTCCAGTGTTCTGCCCCAGTATGCTGCTGAGTTCATGAGTCTTCCTACTGTTGCCGCTCAGTGGGCCCATCTTCGTCAGCGCTACCAGCCATCTGGGGATGCCCTTTACCTGTCTGTGGTCCGCCAGGAGAATGCTCTCCAGCAGGGTGATTCTACTATTGATGAGTTCTATAGTCAGAGTGCTGCTATCTGGCGTCAGCTTGATTCTCTCCGTACTGCTGTTTGTGGTACATGCTCGTGCTGTCAGATTGTGCGCTCGGATTTGGAGTTTCACTGCATCTATGAGTTTCTGTCTCGGCTCCGCCAGGAGTTTGAGCCCCGGCATGCTCAGCTGAATGCTCGTGGTCGTGTTCCGCTCTCTGAGGTGTTGTCTGAGCTTCAGGCTGAGGAGACCCGTCTCCGTGGTGCTGGTCTTCTTGCGGTTCCATCTGTGCTTGCTACTCGTGGTTCTCCTATGCCGTCTGCTCCCTCGACTCAGCCGCGGTCCTCTGTGCTGCCGCCGATACTACCCACTCCTCCAGGTCAGAGTCAGCACCAGCAGTTTCCGGGCCAGAGTCAGCACCAGCAGGCTCGTGTCCAGGGTCGTCGTGGTTCTCTTCGTCACTGCTCTTACTGTAACAAGGATGGCCACACTTGGGCCACCTGTTATACACGGGATCCCAATTTACGTCAGCAGCACCAGGCTTGTGGGCACTCGGCTCCTTCCGGCTCTTCAGCAGTTGCTCTCTCTGATCAGGACATTCTCAGGACTCTTCGCGGTCTGCTTGCTGCCACAGGCTCTTCTTCGACAGGTACTGCTGGTTCTGTGACTGATTCTTCCGGCACTGCGCGACCACCACCCTCTACACAGTCAGGTATGTCCCCATGGTATCTAGATTCTGGAGCTTCCTTTCATATGACCTCTGAGTCTTCTTTTCTGTCCGCTCTTCGTCCTCTCCATTCTCATGTCCGTGTTTTCACGGCTGATGGTACTTATCTTCCTGTTTCTAGTCGGGGCACTCTTTCTACTTCTTCTTTTTTTGTTCCTGATATTTCTCATGTCCCTCTTCTTAAGATGAACTTGTTCTCTGCTAGCCAGCTTACTGACTCTGGTTGTCGCGTCATTCTTGATGCTGATTCTTGTGTTATTCAGGACCGTCGCACACAGGCCCTGGTTGGAGCTGGCCCTCGCAGCCATGACTCTTCAGGACTTTGGGAGTTAGACTGGCTTCGTGTTCCTTCCACTGCCACTTCATCTGCCAGTTCTTCTCCGGTCGCCGCCTCTGCTACCAGCTCCTTTCAGCAGTGACATCATCGTCTTGGTCACCTTTGTGACTCTTGCCTATCGTCATTAGTTCATCGTGGTCTTCTGGGGTCTGTCTCAGGAGATGGGTCTTTACATTGTCAGGGTTGTAGGTTGGGTAAACAGATTCAGCTTCCCTATCCTACTAGCTCGTCTGTATCTCAACGACCTTTTGATTTAGTTCATTCCGATGTTTGGGGTCCGGCTCCTTTCACTTTGAAAGGGGGCCATCGCTACTATATTTTATTCATCGATGATTTTTCTCGGTACACTTGGTTGTATTTTATGCGCTCTCGCAGTGAGGTGCTCTCCATATATCAGCGTTTTGCAGCCATGGTCCGTACTCAATATTCTACCCCCATTCGTGTGTTCCGTGTTGATTCTGCTGGTGAGTATATCTCCAAGATGTTGCGAGGTGTTCTTGCTGAGCAGGGCACCCTTGCTCAGTTCTCCTGTCCTGGCGCCCATGCCCAGAATGGCGTTGCTGAGCGTAAGCATCGTCATATTCTTGAGACCACTCGTGCCATGATGATTGCTTCTTCTCTTCCGCCGCATTTCTGGGCTAAGGCTGTTGCTACATCCGCTTACCTCATCAACATTCAGTCTTCTGCTGCTCTGCAGGGTGGTATCCCTCTTGAGCGCCTATCTGGACAGTCTCCAGACTACTCCATGCTTCGCTTGTTTGGTTGTGTTTGCTATGTTCTTCTTGCTCCTCGCGAACGCACCAAACTGACCGCTCAGTCTGTTGAGTGTGTTTTTCTTGGATACAGTGATGAGCATAAGGGTTATCGCTGTTGGGACACTGTTGGTCGTCGGATGCGTATCTCTCGTGATGTTACTTTTGATGAGACGCGCCCTTTCTATCCTCGTCCCACCGCTGGTACCTACCCGGTGGAAGGTATCTCTTTTCTTCTCTTTCCTGACACATCTCCTTCTACTCCCATTGTGCCTTCTTCAGGATCTCCTACTCCTGATGTCTCTTCTTCTACACCGTCCTCCTCTGCTCCGTCTAGTTCTCCTAGTTCTCCTTGTTCTCCAGAGTCTTCCTCTGCTATTCCTTCTTCTTCATCATCGTCTCCTGAGTCGTCTTCCTCTAATGAGCTTCCCTCTACTCGTCCTGTTCGTCAGCGCCGTGGCCCCAACCGTTACTCTCCTAGTCATTATGGTCTTTCTGCTGCCTCTGAGCCGACTTCTTATCGGGATGCTGAGCATCATCCTGAATGGCAGCTGGCCATGGCTGAGGAGATTGCTGCGCTTGAGCGTACTGGCACCTGGGATCTTGTTTCTCCCCCTCCCGGTGTTCGTCCTATCACGTGTAAGTGGGTCTATAAGCTTAAGACCCGCTCTGATGGATCTCTTGAGCGCTATAAAGCGCGTCTTGTGGCTCGTGGTTTTCAGCAGGAGCATGGTCGTGACTATGATGAGACCTTTGCTCCTGTGGCTCATATGACCACTGTGCGTACTCTTCTTGCTGCTGCTTCTGTTCATCACTGGTCTGTGTCCCAGCTTGATGTTCAGAATGCATTTCTCAATGGTGAGTTGAGTGAGGAGGTTTATATGCAGCCTCCGCCTGGGTATTCTGTTCCCGAGGGGATGGTTTGTCGTCTTCGACGTTCTCTTTATGGCCTCAAACAGGCTCCTCGTTCCTGGTTTGAGCGCTTTGCTTTTGTAGTGACTGCTGCTGGTTTCTCCCCTAGTGCTCATGATCCAGCGCTGTTTGTTCACACTTCTCCTCGTGGCCGCACTCTTCTCCTTCTCTATGTTGATGATATGATCATTACTGGTGATGATTTTGAGTATATCGCCTTTGTTAAGGCTCGTCTTCGTGATCAGTTTCTTATGACTGATCTTTGTCCTCTTCGATACTTTCTTGGGATTGAGGTTTCCTCCACTTCGGATGGCTTTTACATCTCTCAAGAAAAGTATATTCAGGATCTTCTTGCTCGTGCTGCTCTAGGGGATGAGCGCACTGTTGAGACCCCTATGGAGCTTAATGTTAAGCTTCAGTCTACTGATGGTGATCTTGTTTCTGATCTGACGCGTTATCGTCATCTTGTTGGGAGTCTTGTTTATCTTGCTGTCACTCGTCCTGACATTTCTTATCCTGTTCATATTCTGAGTCAGTTTGTTTCTGCTCCTACCACTGTTCACTATAGTCATCTTCTTCGTGTTCTTCGTTATCTTCGTGGTACGATCACTCGTCTCCTTTTCTTTCCTTGTTCCAGCTCCCTCCAGCTCCAGTGTTATTCGGACGCTACATGGGCGAGTGATCCTTCGGATCGTCGTTCACTTTCTGCTTACTGTGTGTTTCTTGGTGGTTCGCTCATTGCTTGGAAGACGAAGAAACAGACAGTGGTTTCCCGTTCGAGTGTTGAGGCTGAGTTGCGTGCTATAGCCTTGTTGACTGCTGAGGTGACTTGGTTACGGTGGTTACTTGCGCTTTTTGGGGTCTCTATTACCACACCCAGTCTGGTTTTGTCTGACAGTACAGGTGTTATTAGTGTTTCACGTGATCCGGTCAAGCATGAGCTTACCAAGCATATTGGTGTTGATGCTTTCTATACACGTGCTCAGGTGCAGGCTCAGGTTGTTGCGCTTCAGTATGTGCCTTCAGATTTACATTTGGCGGATTTTTTCACGAAGGCATAGACCAGAGCGCAGCATGATTTCTTACTCTCCAAACTCAGTGTTGTGGATCCACCATGAGTTTGAGGGGGGGTGTTAGATGTATATATTTGTATATTATATTTCCCCCATATGTTAGGGGGATTCCTGCATATTTTCCCTGTACCTGTACTATATATTGTGGCCTTTGGCCCCCAGAGGAATACATGTTGCATATTCCTGACAGAAAGGATCGTATGGGCACCTAGAGGGGGGGTGAATAGGTACTACTTCAAATTTTCTTCTTTTTCAATTTAGGGTTTAACAAGAAAGGTAAATTCTCTAGATTATGCAACTAAGGTGAATTTACCTATATGCCAACCAAGCAACAACTATCACAACACTAAGCAAGAACAAGTAATTAAAGTGCGGTAAAGGATAGAAGTAACCAAAGTGGTGGACGCGGAGACACAAGGATTTGTTTCCCGTAGTTCCTTCCTTTTGAGGGGAAGTACGTCTACGTTTGGAGAGGGGGTGGTTTCAAACCACCAACACCACGAGAGACCTCCCTTGTTCTCCGATGAACCTCACCCCAAGGGGATCGATCACCTTCCACTATATCGACAACCTTCGAGGTGGAAGCCGACACCTTTACAACAAGTTCGGGGCACACATCCACAACTTAATTGGAGGCTCCCAAATACAAGCAAGCTGTCAAAACAATCAAAGACAAGCTTGTAAGAACCAAATCAAAGTTAGGGTTTCCAAATAAACACTAGAGCTTGGGGGGCCTCAAGTGAATGAGGGGGAAATGAAGATCTCTCTTGGTGAAGCTATAGATCAAGGCCTCCTCCTTCGATTCTCCAAAGATCAATGACTTTGGATGGTTGGATGGAGAGATCTTGTAGATTTGGTGTCTCTATGGAGTTTGTGTTCTTGAGCAGCTCGAGCAACTGGAGGAAGGGGATAAGGGTCCCTATTTATAGGCAGCCCCCTCCATGAACCGTTTTTTGACCGTTGGAGAAGAACCAGACTAGAGACTCCGGTCTGTACACCGGAGACTCCGGTCTACACTGGAGATTCCGGCCTATCTCCGGACTAGCCTCCGGACTGCCCATCTGAATGACCCAGGCCAGGCACGACCCAACTTGGTCGGAGACTCCGGTCCTACAGCACCGGAGACTCCGGTCTGAGCCAAGACCGGAGATTCCAGAGAAGCCTCTGGACCTTGCTTCGTACCCCTATACAGAATGTCCCAGCCATGATTCTGAAGCCTCCACCGGGGACACATCCGGAAACTCCAGACCACACCGGAGACTCCGATCTAGGCAGACCGGAGACTCCGGTCTGGAATTTCCAGAACTGTGTCACACTTAGTAGGAATCTTTCCAAGTGTGAGGGTACTTTTCACTTATCATAATACCAACCTGTGGACAGTGACAAACTGTAAAATTATCTACTTGTTGTTAACGAACACCAAAAGTGATTATGACAATAAATGTCCTTTCAATCTCCCCCTTTTTTGGTGTTCGATGACAACAAGTGATTTTGCATGGAATAAATTATATGGGGCTCCCCATGACTATGTGCAATAAGGTAAATAAGTAAATCATGAAAGGTAGATAGTATCAATGATAGCACACATAGATCTCACACGAGTTACAATAGATAGTGCACAAGCACATAGTCACACACATAAAATGGCAAATAAGACACATGAAGTTCAAAGTTCGAATATGGCAAATGAAAGCAGATAATAGCAAATCCAAAGCCCAAACCCATGCAAATCGATGTTTGTCTTCTCCCCCTTTGGCATCGAAACGCCGAAAAAGGGAAAAGACCTAAGTTAGCTCCCCAACAACTTAGTAGTCATCGTCATCCTCGTCATCCTCGGCATCCTCATCCTCAACAAAGTCATCATCATCATTAGGGACTACAGGCCCTTTGCCGTGAGGGCGAGAAGAGGAGGTACCCTGGTACCCGTATCTAGAGGTGATATCGGAGAATGTCTTCCAGTCAACAAGGCTGTCCTGCTAGGCATTCCATGCCCCAAAGGAGAGAGTGTGATCAGACTCTGTAGACTCCTGAGAACCATGCTCATCATTGTACTCGCCCTCTCCTTCTTCATCATTCGCTGCGCCCTGTGCCTTGATTTCCTTCAGGAGCTTCTCAATACACCGGTTGCTTTGGTAGGAGACATGTTGTTGCTTGCGGATGTCAACATTCATGCAGCACAGAGTCCTTTCCTAGAAAGTGGCCTTCTTGACCCTCTCATGAACATAGTCCCTGGTCATGGAAGGAATAGGTGCATTGGAGGCATTCTTCCTCCGAACTCTAGGTGGAGAGGGTGCCCTCTCAGTCTCAATCTCCTCATCATCATCGCCATAGCGACGCCTAGGAGCAGGCCACATACGCCCCTTCTGCTGCAGTGAGACCAAAGTGTGCTTAGTGAGATGCGGTGCTATGCCAAGTGGAGAATTATGCTCCTTGGAGTTGATGAGCCTCATAACCAAAGGTGCATATGGAGGGGACTTCTTGTAAATAATAGCATGGAACATCTCCTTAAAAATAAAATCCATCACATCAATAGGTTCAGCATCCGCCTCTGGTCCAGCATTGTAGATCCAGTGGGTGTGGTAAAGAAGGTTGACTAGCCCACCCCTAATAGCATCGTCATTCCCAGCACTTGGTGCGATGGTATGACGGAATATCCTCAACATTAGGTTGTAGAGAGTCTTGAGTCCCTTGGACCCCCCTACAACACCCTCGCTTCCATACAGAGGTGCAAGCTTCATCTTGTCTCACCCAGAGCCGCAGAGTGCATACGCAGCCCAACGGGAATGTATACGCCATGAAAGGTCTCAAAGATGATGTTGGCAAAGTCATGGAATGTAGCTATGCAGCGAGTGGTGCCAGACATCCAAGTCATGGTCCTGTCTTGATCAGACCCAAACACAACGGTGGCGTAGAACTGTTGTACTAGGTAGACATTGTAGTCTTCACGAAGCTCCATCAAGTTAAACAGTCCCAGCTTCTCACAAATCCATAAATCATCATTGAAGTAGGGGCTGAGGCGCATCTTCTCAACACTCATGAACTTCTGAGGGCAGACAGGTGATTTAGTGAGCACACCATACACATCCTTCATGAACACAACCTATTCCTTCCTCCAGAAACGAGGGTCATCGCTGGTACGAGGCAACCCATAAAAACCAGTCTTTCTCAGTTTACCATACTCCTCTTTTGACATTTTGGCCAAGGACTGAAGGTTGTCATATTTGGCCTTCTAGGCATGGTCCTCTCATTCAGCCCTTTCCTGTTCCCTCCTCAAATAGGCTGCATCACGTGTCTGTTGTCTTCGGTTGGAAGGAGGCACAATAAACTGACCCTGAGCTTCATCATAGCAAGGAGTGCCCCTTTGTGACTTGGCCTTGGTATGACGAGGACGACTAGAACCATCATCTGTGAACAGAAGTGAGGGAGATAGCATGGAGATGAGTATATATGTCCCAACAATGCAGTACAAGAGCTTTGATGCATTTCTGGTCTGTTTTGATTCACCCAACACCGGAGTCTCCGCACCTCATACCGGATTCTCCGGCTCAGACCGTAGTCTCCGGACCTAAGTCCGGAATCTCCGGTCGGGAGGCTCGGGCATGAGATGGGGAGATGCTGGTGGGGGTGAATCTAGTAGATCGGGCAATGCAACAAGGCTAAAATACTAGAGTGCACGCAAACAAGTGATTCCAATGGACAAATCAACACCAATCCTCAAAAACACATCTAGAGATGAACCCTAGGAGAAAAATAAGAGGAGAGGTACCAGATCTGTCCATGGGATCAATTCCTCCGGTGGGAATGACCTAATGGAGGAGAGGAGAAGGTTGGCCGGCGGCACGGCGGATCCCGGGGGATTCTTGACCTCCGGGGAGGAGTTTTGGAAGGGGAGACGACGGGTTAAGAGGAGGGGACTGGGTTGAGAATGAGGAACTGTTGTATCAGTTCACCCCGTCCCCTTACTATAAGTGGCAGAAACCGTCTGGACCGGAGACTCCGGTCTTCCTCGACCAAAAACTCCAGGATAGGTGTTTGGGGACATATATGAGAGATAGACAGGTTTAAGATAGGGAGAAGTCTTGGGTTGAGACATCAAACTGTGAATAACCAACAAGAGCCATAGGAATTGACAAAAACATTCAGAAAAGCTCCAAGAGACCAAAATCAAGCAAATGACAAACATGAGTAAGCGCCAGCCTCTCTAGTCTGAGAGGGCGGTGGCCTAGGCCACCATATTTGAGTATACTCGGCTTGGCACCACGAAGATATATCTTGGGTCCATTACTGAAACTCATCATTTAAGCTCACATATCACAAAATGATATCAAGAGGAATGATTTTGATTTCTTTGGGCATAATGGGGGGAGGGATAGTCCAATCAATTAGGACCGCACTCCTCCTATATCCATGCCTACACCTAAACCAAATAAGGGTCAAGTCATAGGTGAGAATGTAAGATAGTCAAGTCAAGCTCCTTGAATCAATGATATTTAGTTCATTCCTCAAATAGCAAAACCTTGCTTCATCAAGTGGCTTCATGAAGATGTCGGCAAGTTGGTCTTTGGTTGACACATATGATAGATCAATATCACCTCTAGCAACATGATCTCTAATGAAGTGATGGCGAATCTCAATATGCTTTGTCCTTGTGTGATCCACCGGGTTGTAGGAAATTTTGATAGCACTTTCATTGTCACATAGAAGAGGCACTTTGTCACAATGTACACCGTATTCCTTTAAAGTTTGCATCATCCATATCAATTGGGTGCAAGCACTAGCAGCTGCCACATACTCGGCTTCGGCGATGGAGAGAGATATGCAATTTTGCTTCTTAGATGACCAACATACGAAGGACCTACCAAGGAATTGGCAAGCCCCGGATGTTGATTTTCTATCATCCTTATCACCAGCCCAATCCGAGTCCGTGTATCCACACAGAGCAAATGTTGACCCTCGAGGATACCAAAGACCATAAAATGGGGTATGAACTAAATATCGAAAGATTCTCTTGACCACCATTAAATGGCTTTCTTAAGGAGCCACTTGATATCTTGCACACACACCTACACTCAACACAATATCGGGTCTAGATGCACAAAGGTAAAGCAAAGAACCAATCATGGACCGGTATACCTTTTGATCCACATCTTTACCATTTGGATTTTGTTCTAGATGAGTCTTTGTAGCCATGGGAGTAGGAGCTCCATTTAGATCTTGCATATTGAATATCTTGAGCATATCTTGAGTATACTTGGCTTGGTTGAAGAATGTCCCTCCTCTAACTTGCTTGATCTCAAAACCAAGAAATACTCTCAACTCCCCTATCATAGACATCCGGAACCTACTAGTCATAAGCTTTGAGAATTCATAATTAAAAGCTTTGTAGATGAGCCAAAGATAATATCATCAACATATATTTGGCATACAAAAATCTCCCCATTGACCTTCTTAGTAAAAAGAGTGGGATCGATTTTCCCAACCACAAATCCACGGTCAAACAACAACTCTCTAAGGTGCTCATACCACGTGCGTGGGGCTTGCTTGAGCCCATAGAGCGCCTTATCAAGTTTGTAGACATGGTTTGGTAAGTTGGGATCCTCAAATCTCGGGGGTTGCTTTACATATACCAACTCATTTAATGGACCATTAAGAAATGCACTTTCTACATCCATTTGTTGCAATTTAAAGTTGTGATGTGCCGCATAAGCAAGAAGGATACAGATGGACTCAAGGCGAGCCATGGGTGCATATGTCTCTCCATAATCAATGCCTTCAATTTGAGGGAACCCTTGTGCAACCAATCTTGCCTTGTTCCTTACTATAATTCCATGCTCATCTTGCCTGTTCTTGAATATCCACTTCGTGCCAATAACATTGCGGCAATCCTTTGGCTTCTCAACTAACTTCCATACTTTGTTTCTCTCAAAGTTGTTGAGCTATTTATGCATAGCTTCCAACCAATCCGAATCTTCAAGCGCTTCCCACACTTTCTTTGGTTCAATCATGGAGATGTGTGATTGGTGTTCACTGAACCACTTCAATTGTGCTCTCGTGGAAATTCCTTTCCTTAGGTCACCAACCACATTTTGTAGAGAGTGGTCTCTCAGTTCCAACATTCTCTCCTTTCTAGCTTCACGACGAGCGTGGATCTCCAAGTTGTTTCTTGGGGGAACCTCTTCATCATTTTGGTCCTCGTCTTGACCATCAACTTGACCTTGATCATCATCCGTATCATTCTCTTCATTAAGAGGCAAAGATTGACCTTGGTCTTGATCAAGCGCTCTTCTAGCATCGATTTGAGCTTGTCTCAAGGCAGTTTGTACGGATCTTCCTTGAACAATTGACTTGGCACCACTTGACATCCTGGAGAATGAATCAAGCTCCTCTTGACTAGAGTCATCACTATGATCAACATGTTGAGGGTCCACATCTTGTTTTTGGCTTGAGTCATTTCCCTCCTCGGTGGATGGAGCATGTTGAGGTTGTGAAGATGAGGGCTCCACTTGAGTGGATCATAGTTCTTCTCGATCCGCCATAAGGGGTTCCTCAACGAGGCGGATATATCCCACACCCATTCTTCCTATGGCATCCCGAGGCATTTCATCATCTGCATCACAAGCATCAACACGCCCCCTTGGGGACCATCATATTCTTTGAAGGTCACACTACAAGATTCTATGACGGCTCTGGAGAGCTTATCATAGATTCTATAAGTGTGAGATTCGAGACCATAGCCGACAAAAATACCCTCTAATGCTTTAGACTCGAATTTGGACAAACAAACACCTTTTATGAGATAGAAACACTTACAACCGAACACCCGGAAGTAGGATATGTTGGGCTTGTTACCGGTAAGTATCTCATATGGAGTCTTGTTGATTTGTTTGCGGAGGTAGAGCCGGTTTGATGCATGGCAAGCAGTGGAGATGGCTTCGGCCCAAAAGTTGTATGGAGATTTAAACTCCGCCAACATGGTCCTAGCCATCTCAATAAGAGTCCGGTTCTTCCTCCCGGCCACACCATTTTGTTGAGGGGTGTATACAACGGAATATTGATGTTTTATCCCCTCATCACTAAGGAAATCATTCAAGGTGTAGTTCTTGAACTCGGTGCCATTGTCACTTCTTATAATCAACACGAGAAGATTGTATTGACGTTGAACCATGTTGATGAAGTCGATGAAGGTCTTTTGGGTCTCACTCTTCAACTTGAAGAAATATACCCAGGAGTATCTTGAAAAGTCATCAACAATCACCAAACAATATTTCTTCCCACCAAGACTTGCATGAGATGGAGGACCAAAGAGATCCACATGAAGGAGCTCCAAGATCTTGGTAGACTTGATGCGGTTCTTTGGCTTGTGGGGAGCATCATGCATTTTTCCTAGAACACACGCCCTGCAAACACGATCTTTGGCAAAGGAAACATTTTCTTTTAGTCCAACAATATGGCCCTCCTTATGGAGACTTTGCAAAGTTCTCATATTGACATGGGCTAGTCGGCGATGCCATAACCAACCCACATCAGCCTTTCCGAATAAGCACATCGCACTTGTAGTGGTTTGCCCTGAAAAGTCCACCACATACAAGTCATGCTCGACGCACCCAATGAAAGTGACCTTGAGAGACTTGCTCCACAAGAGGACCACAATATCATCATCAATAAAGACGGCAAAGCCCATCTTTCCAAGAGCACAGACTGAAAGTAAATTGTATCCAAGGGTCTCAACAAGCATGACGTTCGCGAGTGTAATGTCGTGAGCAACCACTACCTTGCCGAGACCCATTACCTTAGATTTTGACTTATCGCATATGTCACGGTGATTTGCTCATCATTTGGACTTAAGTCATTGACAATAGACTAGCTTCCGATCATATGACTTGTGCAACCATTATCAAGCATCCACTTTGACCCTCCGGAAGCATAAGTCTACAAAAGATCAAACTAATTTTCAGGTACCCATTTTTCAATGGGTCCTCTTTTGTTAGCAATAAGGGTCTTGGGAACCCAAATAGACCAAGCAATATAACCATCATATGGGCCAACATATTGTGCATGCACATCACCGTAATAATCACGCATTAGAACACAGTGAGTGTTAGCACTTCCTGCAAAGTCATCATGAGACATAGTTTTACCACTTGTGGTCTTACTATCCACAATGGCCTTTTTGGTCTCTTGTGCGGGCTTGGCCTTCTTCTTGTTGTTGTTCTTCTTCTTAGTTTTGGAGACAAAACTAATGCCCCCTTTTTCACCACTAGGCCTTTGCTTACTCAAAAGATCATCAATGGACTTGTTGCTTTGTGGAAATGTGGCCTTGGCTAGTTCCCCCTTCAACCTAGCATTTTCTTCAAGAATAGTTGTATTGCTAGATGGAATGAAGTTACTAGGTGAGGGAATATTGGCCAATTGAGTTTGAAGCGTTTCATGGGACTTTGTGAGTGACAAGAGTTCGCTTTCCAAAGCCTTGTGAGCCTTGTCAAGAAAACTAAAGTCCTCAGCAAGTTTTTCATGAACCACACCAAACTCAATCTTGTCCTTTTTAGCCCTTTTGCATTTAGCAATATCATGATCACGTTCTTTGATGAGTCTATTAACAATAATGTCATTGGCCTCATCAAGCCCTTCAAGTTTTAATTCAAGTGACATTCTAGTCTCTTGTTCTTCTTCTAGAGCATTGTTTAAGGCCTCTAGCTCAATCATGTGTTCATGTCCAAGTTTACATCTTACATCTAGAAGCTCTTGTGTGTGGGAAAGTTGATCTAAGATGTTTCCAAAATGTATCTTAGCATCTCCTTCTAGGTTAGTCATGAACTCATCGAAAACAATTAATTCCCTTTTTACATCAAGAGACATCTCATCATCAATTTCATCATTAGCTAAGGGAGTGGAGTGAGATGATGAGGATATGATGCAGCCCGACCTACGGTCGTTACTACATCAAGGTCTCCAACTTACGCCAAGTCGTCATGGACTCCAAAGGTGAATATGTTCCTCTATGCGAGCCCACTTCATACCCTATTGAATGGTATGCTACTTCATACTCCGTCACATATGCATGATATGTTCACACCGACCAGTACGGAGGCAAGGGAGGAAGCCCGGAACATCAAGCCCGACAAGACAGAGGCTTGGAAGAGGAGACGGAAAAAGAGAGGTCGGCAGCTGCCAGGTCCAAGCGGTACTACCGGTCGTCGGAACCGGTACTACCGGTCAGCGGTACTACCTCCCCTGCTACCGCCCGGTACTGAAGCCTGCGCCATCGCCACTGGATGCCCCGGTACTGGCTTGCGGTACTACCGCCCGCAAGCGGTACTACCGGATACCATGAGCGGTACTACCGGTGATGACCGGTACTACCGGTCCTAAGTCCGGTACTACCGGTCATGCCTGTGCCACCAGTTGGGCCACATCCCATGTATTCCCCTTTACTTACCTATTCGCCTAGTTTATCCCCAAACTACCCTTGTTTAGTGGCTAGCCTATAAATAGAGCCCCCACCCCTCATGTATCCCTTAGGCATAGATGATAGACTAAAGACAACCCCCATTGTGGAATCTCTAGTTTTGCCTCATCCCCTTTACCAAGGGGACCGACTATCGTCACCAACCTCGATTGGACTTTGCATCACACATCCATCATTGAACAAGGTCTTGGAGTTCGGTGTCTCGTCTAGGGATGGCAATGGGTACCCATTACCCGTGTACCCGACGGGTAAAAACCCATTAGATGTACGGGTATGGGATGAAAAAATACCCATGGGTATATAAATGGAAAAATATTATACCCATCGGGTAGAACGGGGACGGGTATGGGATCAAAGAACCCATACCCGTCTACCCACGTACCCGGGAATATGGAACATGCTTATAGTATTCTAAGTTTAAACGTATTTAATTTCACATAAACATGCACTTTATATTCACATGACACGATTTGGCTGTCTCTGGGCTGGACGTGGCGTGATTGCCGCATGCAATCCCGTGTGGACCTCCTTGACTCCTTGACGTGAATACATACGACATTAAGGCCTAGAAGCCCTAGACTAGACGTGATCAGGTAAACGTGAGAAATCTCGCTACCGAGCGTTTTCATCGCGACTCAGCCGCCGCTAGGTTATCGCCAGCCGCCAGTTCGCCGGTGCCTCCAGGTTCGACAACTCGACCACCGCGGCACCGCCTCGCTCAAGCTGGGCCTCTTCCTCCGATGCACTGACTTGCCTGTCCTTGAGCTTGCAGACTTCTGGACGCACGGATGCTATGAACGCCGACGGCGACCACCACTCCCGCGAGTCCGGGGACGCGGGAGACGATCTGCAGCTCGCGCAGATCGAGCCGGAGGGCGGCGACCACCATGGCCAGGATTACGGCACGCCGACCCCTAGTACAACACCTACCCCATCGCTAGATGGTACTCTCTCTCTCTCTTCGGCCACCGGAAAAGGGCAAGATACCAGGCCAACATCTCGCACCTCGTGCTTCCGGATCCAAGGCGCAGCACGGTCGCAGCAGTACGCCGGTGATGTACGCCTCGAGGCAGCGCCCTAGCCGGCTTACCAATGGTGGATCATCGACTGCAGGCAATAACATGAAGAAGAGGAAGGCTGTTTCGTCTTGGTATGATTGTCTGAATAGAGTCTGTATATACGTAGCTGATTTCATGCTTATTTTGTCATTCTTCTTCTTTCTGTAGTAGATGTGTACGTAGCTTATTTCTCTTCAACGGAATTTGATACTTAACCTATGTCGTTCTTCTTCCTTCTGTCGTAGATGTAAGATGTACTATACATAGCTGATTTCTCTTCAACGAAATTTGATACTTATTTTGTTTGTCGTTCTTATTCCTTATGTAGTGATGATATATCTGCGCCGATGGATGAATATGGAGGTAATCTTGTCATTTTAGATGATGAAGATGGACAAGAGCAGGACGTGGTAGAGGTAAACCAAGCAGGCAAACGCAAGAAAACTTCTAAAGTTTGGTTGGAAATGGAGGAGGTGAAGGTCGGTGGAGAATTGAAGGCAAGGTGTAACTACTGTCACAAGGAACTTACAACAGGACCGAATGCAGGAACTTCCCATCTTGCTGATCATCTAAAAGTTTGTACTCTTAAGAAGTTGAAAACCAAGGGGGGGAAACATTGATTCAATCATCATTAATGATGAATGCTAAGGAGGATGGGAACGTTTCTTTGGAGAACTATACTTTTGACCAAGAGGTTGCTAGAAGAGAGCTTTGTAACATGTTGGTGTTGCATGATTATCCCCTCTCCATAGTGGACCATGTTGGTTTTAGGAAGTTCGTTCATGCGCTTCAGCCATTATTCAAGCTTCATACAAGAAATACTTATAGGTATAACTTGCTATGGTTTTATTTAATTTATTTTATGTTTACTTTATTCTTTAAAACAATTAAGTAACATATGTTATTCTATTATTTTGTCCTACAGGAATGATATTGTGGAAAATTATAAGAAAGAAAAAAAGAAGGCAATTGATTACATGACCATGAACAATTCAAGGGTTGCTATCACCACAGATATGTGGACATCTGACAGCCAAAAGAAGGGCTACATGGTTATCACGGCTCATTTTATTGATGATTCATGGAAGCTTAGGAGCATTATCATGGGGTAATAATAAGTGTTGTTATATATATACAGTATGTGCATAGGGCTGTTTACTATGTGATGATGTTATATGTGTTGCTGTTTGTGTTTACTATGTGCTGTTGTTTAGTATGTGTTGCTGTTTGTGTTTACTATGTGCTGCTGTTTAATATGTGTTGCTGTTTACTATGTGCTGATGTTCAGTATGTGTTGTTGTTTACTATGTGCTGCTGTTTAGTATGTGTTGCTGATTATGACAATATGATGAATATTGCAGGTTTATATATGTTCCAGCTCCACATTCTGCTGATGTGATATGTGAAGAGCTCTATAACACTCTACTTGAATGGAATATTGATGAAAAATTGATGACAGTAACGGTGGATAATTGCACCACCAATGACAAGGCAATTGAGACGATCGTGGGGAAGATAGGGAAGAAGAATCTCCCTTTGGAAGGTACTTTGTTGCATATGCGTTGTTGTGCGCATATATTAAATCTTATAGTTAAGGATGGCTGGGATGTTATGAAATCAGCTATAATAAACATTAGGGAAAGTGTTGCATATTGGACTGCCACAGGAAAAAGGATAGAAAAGTTTGAGGAGATGGCCAAATTTAAGAAAGTCAAAATAACTAGAAAGTTAATTCTTGATTGCAAAACTAGGTGGAACTCTACTTTCACAATGCTAGACATAGCTTTACCATATAGAGCTGTTTTTGAACGTGCAAAGCAAATTGACAAGCAATATGAGCATTTACCTAGTGATAAAGAATGGGAGTTTGCTGTAGATGTGGTAGAGAGACTTAGATTATTCTATGAGATAACTGAGTTATTCTCGGGAACCGATTACGTGACTGCTAATGTTTACTTCCCCAAAATATGTGAGATTAAAATGAAAATGCGACAGTGGGCCACTTCAAGCAATCCAATTATCAAAGAAATGTCAGAGCAAATGATTACCAAATTTGATAAGTATTGGAAGGACATTCAAGGTCTTATGGGGATGGCTACACTTCTTGATCCTCGGTATAAGAGACAGATGTTGACAGCCTGCTTTGCCATGCTCCATGGCATTGAGCCATCTTATTTCGAGTGTATTGAGTTGGTTGATAAATTAGTTGCTAGACTACATGCATTACTAGAGGAGTATGAAGTAGAAGAAAATGAATATCAACCATGTGAAGAATTGATTTCTTCAATGAAAACTCCTGCCATTATGAATGTCTTCAATGATATTGTTGCCAAGCAAAGTCCTGCAACATCTAGGCTACAAGGTGAAATAGAGATGTACTTGACAGATGCCTTGGTGCCTTACATAGAAAAATTCAATGTGTTGGATTGGTGGAAAGTAGATGGAACAAGGTATCCAACATTACGGAAGGTCGCAAGAGATATTTTTGCTATTACAGTGACGACAGTTGCTTCAGAGTCAGCGTTTAGCATAAGTGGCCGAATACTTTGTGAGCATAGGAGCCGCCTAACACCTCATATGGTGGAGGTTTTGATGTGCTCTCAAGATTGGCTAAGAAACAAATACAAAGGTAACGAAATACATTATTATGTTTATACTTTCTCTTTATTTAACTATTGGTAATCATCATCTCATCATGTGCACACGTTTTTCGTTGTTGTAGATTCCATTAAGGGAAATGCTAGCTTTTGGACTTGCCTTCAAGAAATTCAAGAGGGGATGCAGGTTAGTAATTACCAACATGAGTATTAGAATCCATCTTATAATGCAAATACTAATAAATAAATGTATTCATGTTTCCCATTAGGACTTGGACCATTGAGTTGTGGAGGCATGGTGTCGTTCAGTCATAGGGAAGATCAAATAAATGTTGCATCACGGTCTTTGTTCTCCTACCGCCGGAGTGCTCGAGTTTATTTTTTGTTGAATAAATTATTGTACAAACATTATTGTAATGCTTATTTTATGGCCGTATGTTATGTATGGTCAAATTATCTTTATACTTTTTCATGAGTTTGTCAACTTAAAGTGTACGACTACGTGATGTGATTTATGACTACGTGTTATTGTTTATGATTTTTATGTGTTGTTTATGGGAAAGTGGTGTTGTCCGCAATATGTTTACAATCTGCTATTGTTTATAAGAAACGGTAATATCATAATATGTTGTTTCTTAAGACATTTTTTTGCTATTGTAAAAAAAACATTTTTTTCCTAAATTTGATGTGTTAAAACACGGGTATTTCTACCCACGGGTACCCATTTATCCTGTCGGGTGACGGGTATGGAAAAAAGTTGTACCCGTTCACGGGTATGGGGACGGGTGACGGGTAAGATCTAAGGGGACGGGGACGGGGCAGCTCCCCCCGTACCCATACCCTGCGGGTGCCATCCCTAGTCTCGTCTCCAAGTTGTCAAGACCCTTCCCAAGGTGTTCTTCCCTCTCCGATATGGATTTGAGAGAGCACGTTGACCGATCTTTCCTTGCGAGGATTCTATCGGACCGGTGGCCGCCGTTCGGGAGCAATCGGCCTTGTATCGCGTGAGTTTTGCGTGTGTACATCGTGTTCTTCGCGAGGTGTGTGTTCACTTCCGCTACCTTCTACCTTTCCCCCCGCTTTCCCATTGATTTGACCACAAGATCCGTGAAGATCGGGCCACCCAAGAGGTTAACCCTCCTTTATCAGGATACCTCCATTCCTCTTGCCATAAGGCAAGTGACGTTCTTGATGGGAGAGTTCTCATTTGGAGAATCGAAGAGTGAGAATCTTGGAGTAGAAGTAGTGGCTAGAGCAGCCACACCATGAGATGTTTCTTCTTCCTCCTCATCATCATCTTCATTGTCGGAGGAGAATTCTTCATGAGTGATCAAAACTATTTCGCCCGACTTCTTGTTTGTGGGATTCTTCTTGATGAAGGGTTTCTTATAAGGATCTTTGGGAGTTTTCTTCAACACAAGCTTACACCCATGATCTTATCTCTTCTCATAAGGGCAACTTGCCACAAAGTGATAGCGGTCACCACAATTGAAACAAGTTCTCAATTTAGTGGTATTTTCTCTTTTCCCATTTGGATTGCTTTTGCGTTGCATTTCTATCTTGGCCTTGGCGGGGTTCTTCCAAAAGTTCTTGGCATAGAAGGCCATATATTGACTATGAGCAATCTTGACCTCATCGGGGTGGTCCATGGAGAGGCCTTCATCACTATCATCTTCATCCCCATGTTCCACAACTTTGGCCTTTAAGGCAATGTTGACAACATTGCTCATACCAAGGGCTCGAGCACGGGCATCTTTGGCATTCTTGGCGGCAACCTTGAAAGAGGCCATCTCTTGCATAACTTCATTGGAGGTCATGAGATGGTAGTTGTGTCTTCCTTGTAGGCTCTTCAAGTCGGTGGGCTCAAAGGGCATGAGTGCACTCACATATTTCTTTTTTATCCAAGCATCATCCACATGTGAGGCACCCACATTTCTAAAAGCGATGGCGGTGGTCTTGAGCCTACGGTACATGTCTTCATGATTTTCACCTTCCATCATGTAGAAGCCTTCGGCTTCATTGCTTAGTGCATCATACCGGTTCCTCCTCATGCTCTCATTCTCAACAAACAACACCGTGAGAGCATCCCAAGCTTCCTTGGCAATGCCGAGGTGCTCAATGTGTGAGTAATCCTTTGTACCCAATCCTTGTTGAATCATGTGCAAGGAAGTGGCATTGAGTTGACTATTGACAACTTCTCTTCTTGTCAAGTTGTTTGGATCCCCAATAAAGAGTCCATGCTCGATGATGTTCCATAGTTTAATGCAAGAGCTGCGCACATGAGTTTTCATTAGAGATTGCCATTGAGCAAAAGTAGTAGATGCTTCAACCTTAGGTGGGTCACCTCTATTGTATACATGAGGGTGAGAGATTGGAGGGTCGGGAGAGTACCATGAATCACGGTGCTCACCCTTCCCACCATCATTTTGTGGGGAGGAATTAGTGTTGTCTTGTTTACCCCCACTGCCATACCCTCGGGTGATACCGGAGTATTACCCTTGGGTACCACAGATGGAGGATCCTCTTGAGGAGAAGGGGATGATGAGCCATCCTTATATTTAAAAAGTTTCTCAAGTAACTTGTGAAATTGTTTGATCTCGTTGCCCAAGGTGGAGCTCAATCTTGCTTCCAAGTTATTGAAATCATCCATGGTCACCGAGTGGACAGACTCACCATCACATTCCCCTTCTTTGCTACCCATAACTCTTAGGCGGTAAAGCACGAATAAAGAGCCGGGGCTCTGATACCAATTGAAAGGATCATATGGGCACCTAGAGGGGGGTGAATAGGTGCTACTTCAAATTTTCTTCTTTTTCAATTTAGGGTTTGACAAGAAAGGTAAATTCTCTAGATTATGCAACTAAGGTGAATTTACCTATATCTCAACCAAACAACAACTATCACAACACTAAGCAAGAACAAGTAAGTAAAGTGTGGTAAAGGATAGAAGTAACCCAAGTGGTGGACGCAGAGACACAAGGATTTGTTTCCCGTAGTTCCTTTCTTTTGAGGGGAAGTACGTCTACGTTTGGAGAGGGGGTGGTTTCAGACCACCAACACCACGAGAGACCTCCCTTGTTCTCCGATGAACCTCACCCCAAGGGGATCGATTCACCTTCCACTATATCGGCAACCTTCGAGGTGGAAGCCGACACCTTTACAACAAGTTCGGGGCACACATCCATAACTTAATTGGAGGCTCCCAAATACAAGCAAGCTATCAAAACAATCAAAGACAAGCTTGTAAGAACCAAATCAAAGTTAGGGTTTCCAAAGAAACACTAGAGCTTGGGGGCCCTCAAGTGAATGAGGGGGAAATGAAGATCTCTCCTGGTGAAGCTGTAGATCAAGGCCTCCTCCTTCGATTCTCCAAATATCAATGACTTTGGATGGTTGGATGGAGAGATCTTGTAGATTTGGTGGCTCTAATGGAGTTTGTGTTCTTGAGCAGCTCGAGCAGCTCGAGGAAGGGGATAAGGGTCCCTATTTATAGGCAGCCCCCTCCACGAACCGTTTTCTGACCATTGGAGAAGAACCAGACCGGAGACTCCGGTCTACACCGGAGATTCCGGCCTATCTCTGGACTAGCCTCCGGACTGCCCATCTGAATGACCCGGGCCAGGCACGACCCAACTTGCCGGAGACTCCGGTCCTCCAGCACCGGAGACTCCGGTCTGAGCCAAGACCAGAGATTCCGGAGAAGCCTCCGGACCTTGCTCCGTACCCCTATACAGAATGTCCTAGCCATGATTCTGAAGCCTCCACCGGGGACACATTCGGAAACTCCGGACAACACCGGAGACTCCGGTCTAGGCAGACCGGAGACTCCGGTCTGGAATTTCTAGAACCGTGTCACAATTAGCAGGAATCTTTCCTAAGTGTGAGGGTACTTTTCACTTATCATAATACTAACCTGTGGACAATGACAAACTGTAAAATAATTTACTTGTTGTTAACGAACACCAAAAGTGATTATGACAATAAATATCCTTTCACCGCTCTTTGGTGTAATTTTTGTGTCAACCATGATTGCCTCCTTCTGATATGGACAAGGAACAATATATCCTACATAAAGATGGATTGGATAAGGAGTTGACGGGCAAGCGTGCACCTCACGGTCACGCGAACGCATAAACACGAAGGGTAGAAGGGAGAGAGAAGGGAAATGAGAGTTATGTGCATTTTACGCTCAAAGTGAGTTTAATCTTGATAATCTTGGAATTTTTCTCCAGTTATTTGCTATTTTTAGTTAGTTAGTTTTCTTTTGTGCCTTTAAATATGTCTGGTGAATTACGGTAAGATAAACAAATACTCCCTCCGTTTTAAAATATAAGATGTTTTAGGTTTGTGAAGAAAGTGTATCTAGACCTTTTTTTATTGTATAGATTTACTCTAAATATGAGTGAACCTACATACTAAAAGTAGTCTAGATACATTTGCTAAAACATTTTTATATATTTTAATACGAAGAAAGTATTAGGCAACAGAGATGAATATTTGTAAGAAAAAAACAACGGAAAAGGGAGGTATTTTTGCTTGCGTGGGAAGGGAAAGAAAGGACGCGGCTTCTCCTTTTCTGTTTGTGCATGGTGCGTTCAAGCTCGAAGAACAAAAGAAAAGTGGACTCATCCCTTTCACGGCTCACCATTTGGAGCCACGTTTTCAGCGTCAAGGGTTCTCTTTGCTTTCTGATGGGTTTTTGGGAAGGATGGCCATAATTTCTTCAACTCATGGAGTAATCAGTAACGTACATTGCAAATAAGATTGGCAAACATAATATTTTAGCAAATGGTTAGCTGATTTTGGGGATCACCCGTCCCTATTTGACAAACTATGTATCTTGAGAAAATATCTTTAAAAAAAGGATGCAAAGCTAAAACGATATGTATAGATTTTTTGTGCATTGGGACTTAAAATCTATATGTGATACTCTCTTCAATCCAAATTAATTATCACAGGTGTAGGTAAAATTCTATTTGGTGTGGTCTTCGATCATCGGATCATCAAGTAGTTTTATCGACAGTTTATTCTTTTTCTTCGTCTTCGGGATGGATGGGGTCTTCTCGATCCGTTCGGCAACTTTTGGTTCGCAGCCAATAACGCGTTTGCATAGGGAGGTGCGTCAGCACGGCGCGCCGTCGACACGATTTGAAGGTTAAAGATACAGTTAACCTGGGACAACTATTTTGGACTACTCTTCTATACGGTTTACCGAACCAAGATCAGCCCATACTAGAAAGCATTTCGCATTCGAAGTAAGTCGGAAGGAAGCGCGGTAAATTGATAAAACGCGTTCGAACCTGCAGGAAGATACTCCATCCATCCACGACGAGCTAAAAGCAGTAACCACCGCTGGAAGATCACGGCTCGCTTTCTGCGCAAAGCTCACGCGCTCCCGTCCCCGCCGTTTCAACGTCCTACCGACTATTCCTCCTCCTCCTCCAGAATCCAGATCCCAAATCACCATCGCCACCCCCTTCCCCACTCCCGCAACCAAACAAAACCCCCCCGCTGCAGCCACTCCTGCCGCTGCCGCCGCCACAGCCACCGCTGCCCGTCACCATGAACCCCTCCTCGTCCTCCTCCTCGTCGGCGCACCCGCCGGACGGCACCCAGCCCAGCTCCAAGCCCCCTCCGCCTGCCGCCCCGGCCATGGGCTACCCAGCCAACGCCGCGCCCAACCCCAACTCCAGCACCGCCTACTACGCCAACGCGCCGCCCCCCGTCGCCAACGGCAACGGCAACGGCAACGGCACAGCCGCCTTCGGGGTCGCGTACCCGTACCCGGCTCCCCCTCCGCACCACCACCACCATCCGCATCCGCCCCCGCCGCACCCCTACCCCCACCACCACCAATACCACAACCCCTACCACGCGCCCCCTCCCCCGCCGCCGACCTGCCTGCGCCGCCTCCTCGCGCTCGTCGTCGCCGCCTTCCTCCTCCTCGGCGCCGGCACCTTCATCGTCTGGCTCCTCCTCCGCCCCCGCGCGCCCGCCTTCTCCCTCGCCACGCTATCCCTCTCCCGCGTCTCCTACTCCCCCGCCAACTCATCCCTATCCGCCGCATTCGACGCATCCGTCCTCGCAGCCAACCCCAACGCCAAGCTCTCCGTCTCCTACTCCTCCCTGCTCGCCTCAGTATCCCTCGCCCCGTCCTCCCCCATCGCCGTCACCTCCCTCCCGCCCTTCGCCCAGGCGCCCCGCAACAGCACCGCGCTCGGCTTCCGCCTCCAGGTCGATGATGCCTATGTGGGTCCCGACGAGGCCGCCCCGCTCAAGAGCGGCGCGGACGGGGGCACCATGGAGGTCCAGGTCAGGCTCACGGCTGTTGCCGTCTTCGATCGAGGGGGCTGGCGCACCCGCCGGAGGGTCATGAGGGTGATCTGCGAAGACGTGCCAGTCACATTCCGTGGGAAGAACGCCACCGACGCGAAATTTGATGGCCCCCCACGCCGCTGCGAAGTCTACTTGTGAAGGTTAGTTAGTTGCCATGACTCCACTACCGTTTGTTGTTAATTTACACACCCAGACTTCCATGCATCTGGTGAACTTTCTGTATGGATCGCAATATGTCTGTATATTCGTCCCGATGAAGTATTTTGCGATTGGGGGGAAATATGACCCTTTGCAGGCTTGATTTGGATTTTGATAGGCTTGCATTAGTTTTTGCTTGATTTCCTTGTTTTAGAATGCTACTATGTCATCAGTTAGACAATATGCTTGCCCTTTCAACCTGAAGGGAGAACGGAGGATTAGTCAAATGGTCAATTTGAAGGAGGAACCACTTGTGTCACTGTGCTCAAGTCTTACTCTAGTGTCCAAGTGAAATGTCAACGGGAGTAAGAGAATCACACTTTTAATAGACATCTAAATATTAGTAAAGAGTCCAACAGATGTAGGGAGTTAGAAATAACCTTTGGTTACTAATAATAGCGAAAGTTAGGCAATAGAAGATCTGTCAAACGAATACCTATAGTTGTAATATTATATTACTCCTTTCCCTTTGCATAAGTTCTAGTGACCAGATAGTCAAAGCAAAGAAGACGGTTAGTTTATACTCCACCGGCATCCTCGATGTCTCAATCGAAGGAGACTTTCTATTATTTTACAAATGGAATCCATCCCCTACCAGGTAATGCATATGAGCTGGGTGCCTGACTCGGTTACCATTTTGTTTGTGGATCAACTTTTAACTCCATTTTGTTTTTCTTTGTCCCTAAAATGAGTTAGAAGCTTAGACAGTTAGACCCCCCAGATGGATATAGACTTGACAGAATATAACTTTTTAAATAATTACAATGTAAGCTGCAGTCATAGCCGTAGACCTAAAAGTTGTATGTGCATTCTAAATTTATTTCTTGGTAAATTCTCAGTTGTTTGAGGCCTATATTTAGACAGTAAAGGTCGTCAGGTATTTTCTCTTCTAAAGTTGCATATGGGGTATAGCAGACTAGCAGTGGTATTCTAGTAGAATTTTTGACTGCTGCTATTGAGAGATAGAATAATGGATTGATTACGTGAAGATGAATTTTAGGCAAGAAGCGGCAGTTCACGCTATATGTCTAGTTGAGTTTAGGTATTTGCTGTGAACTTTAGCATTCATGTTGTAAACCTGAACATTGGCATGTAGCTTCATGGACTTGATGTTCAGAGTGCCCCTTTGTGATAGGCTGAAGTGAAATGAATCAAATGATATATTTGAGGGGTGCATTCTCAGTTCAAACCTTGTATTAACACATAAGTTCTTATCCGAAACCTGGAATACAAAATGATGCATAACACACAGTATTGGATCTGACTTATTGAGAGATCTCACTCTACTGGTACGCTCGTGGCGATTAGCATCATATGTTCTTATGTAGACTGCCAATTACAAGTGTTTTGTTGGCGCTAAAATGGGGACCGAAGAAAGATTTGGACTTGTACCATAGTTCACTGAGCTATACTTGAAATTTTGTGTTACAGGAGGGAATGAGTATGATCTAGCTACGTAGTTAACCTCTGTTGCCATTGTTGAGATATGGATAATATGTTATGATTGCGCCTGTGTAGTAAGTATAAAATATCTCCAGAACATTTATTTTCAGACTATGATGACTTGTGAGATCATGGTAGCCGTCCACAAGGACGCCTTACATACTACAGAGTTTAAACTGTGAGCTGGTGTCATAGTATTGCAAATCTAGAAAAGCATTCCAAATGTTTGCATTTCTGCAGCTTCCTGGAAGCGTAAATAATTGATTGCATGGCCACTAGACTACATTCTTTGAAAGATAGTTTACTGTTATTAGCGAACCCCATGAATTATAGTTTGGGTGCTGCATTGTAACATTGCGAGCCTTTTTTTTTGTTTCTATCTTTTAAACTATTTGCTTGAAAGAAGTCTATTCACACTGTTCTTTTTCTGCATGTCGCCGTTAGGAAATCCCCTGAATTATCGTTTGGATCCTGCAGCATAACACTAGGAACCTTTCTTTTGTTTCTATTCTCTTATTCTTGCTTGAAAGAAACTTTTATCACACTGTTCTTTTTCTTCATGTGTTCGTCTGTGCCTTACTGTTGTACTCTAGTTCGTATAGTGCTTCTCCCTTTTTGTCCATGTGCTTTGTACTGCTTTCTACTTTGCATATCTTGGTGGTGCACTTCCTCATTGTCAGCTCTGTCACAGATGGTGTTTAATGTCACCAGACTACAGAATCATATACGTGCATATAGCAAATCAAAACTTTTAGTTGATTGTCTTCTGAATATTGCTACACTGTTGTAACCGCAGACCGTGCACCTATCTTTAAAACAAGACTATTAGTTGAGATTTCCTTGTGGTGTATTGTAAGTATAATATTGTTGCACACCCTTTATTTATGTACTACTAGGATATATATCATAGTTAACTGTTTACTCTTGTCACTTATCAGGATCATTCATGGTTGTTGACTACTCCAGATGTTAATTGGAGGGGACGATCTTCAGTAGGCACAAGAAGTTCTGGCACTATAAGAAGTTGGCCAGTCACTGATTCATGAGTAATGGGTGGGTAACTTCAGCTTACCTGCCTGTCAATAGAAATCGCGACAAGGAAGAGTCTGCAATGAATTATGATTAATGGTAGTATGTGACCGTTTCACCTATCGTATCATAGCCTCAAAATGAGCGGATGTTGACTATAGCGACCGAGTACTGATGTTGGAAATACTTGGCGAGAATGATTATCGATGGTTGCTAGTTTGCTTGATGAGAGAACTTCAAAACATGTATGGAGCCCCAGGGGTGCCTTCATACTTTAATGTACCTCAGCTTGAAATATGCTCTAATCACTTATTGTGCTTAAGATCTTTGGTGTCATTTGTAGCTTAGTTAAAAAAAAATGCTATTCCCTCCGTCCTGTTATAGTTGTCATGAATCTCCCTTTTAGTGTAGGTTTTCTTCTATTCGCTGCGTCAATTAAATAGGGCCAGAGGTAGTACAATGCTTACTTAGCATGGGGCTGTTGTGCGAGATAGGCTGCTCAGTCTTAGCTCCTTTGTTGGCTACACATCAATGGTCCAACATGGCGCTTCCTAAGATGGTCTGATAAGCTTCCAGGTCCTGAGCATGTTGTTGTAGACTTCTGTCCCGAAATATAAGACATTTTGGTAGGCTAAAACAGCCTACAAAAACATCTTATATTTTGGAACGGAGGGAGCACTTGTGTAACATTTTTTTCAGTTTATTATCTGCTCCAACAAGCTTTCGTGTTCTGCATTAGTCTTTTTAGAGAAAAGGCACCACGCCCTGCTTTTAGTAGCTGTTATAACAAAGCAAGTCTGCATTCAAGCCTTGACTGATGGTAACTCCGAACCAGTGCTCTCTGCGTGGATGGAATCCGGTTCGTTCCTAGAGAAATGATGTTCAGCCAGTGCTATCTCGGTGTACACCCTTTTGTTATTCTGCTGAGCGGAACAGCTAGTTTTCTTTTGTGTCGGTGAAATCCTCGAAATATTGTTGACTTAGCGGGCCCTGCACATTAAATTTGACATATAGTAAAATCCGTAGGCAACTTTCCAGATCCCTCACAAAATTGGATTAATCTTAAAAACATTTGCTTGGATCACACGCACCTGCACGGCCACATCCTGACACACCATCTGAATTTAGCTGAAAGTTGGTGCCAACCTTTGAAAGCGTGAATTAGGTTTGTTTCTGAATACGCTTCCTTCGTTAGATGTAGAAACCCAGTTTGGGGTAAAGGGGCTGCACTTCTTTGATAGCATGCCGGTAACATATCCAGGAGAGGAATTCTATTTTCTGGTTAAGCTTCGTTGAGCCATCGGCGGAGCAGTTTTTGTACTGGGTAATAATATGGGCACAACGGATGCAGGGATTCATGCTTTGGTTAGCTTCAGATGGAGTTTGTGTAACAATTAGTAATTCCAAGCAGTTTGTTCATCCATGCTAATCATTTGCTGACCGGTCCCTGAAAACTAAAATACTCCTTGTCGCTCGACGCATGTCTTTCGTTCTTTGTTGCTCTCCTGGATGCTTGTTCGATGTTCCCATGATGATATTCCTATGAAAAAGCATTGTCGTCATTAGTACTTCTTAAGAAAAAATCCATCCAATTCAATAATTATCAGGAGCCAATCAGCATTACAAACTGATAGAATACAACCTGGTGTGAGCCATCATCGCCCAAGCAGGGCTCCGCTCGTGGCCCTGCCAGGCGTGTTCAGAAGACCGTGTCCCTGATTTATTGAACCCCATGTCCCGCTCACAGACACAGGCCCGTGTAACAGGAAGATGCTGCGCAGCGCAGAGCAGCATTGCCGGGGCCCTCCATCACGTTTCCATTGTTCTGCTTCGTGCTCGCCCTGATGCAGGTACGCTTGTATTCTAGCCCGTGTCAGTGGAGCATTTTGAAGGTCCGGCCTTCAGTATTGAAAAATCTATATATCAGACGTCTAGAACGGTAAGCTGATGAACTAGACACATCATGACATATGCTTTTACCTGAACAAACATATTTCTTACAGAGTTTGGCATCAAAGTGGCATGCTCAGCTCTGCTTTGGTGACTCGGCTCGAGTGAGAGGATATGGGCAATGCGGCCTTGGTGAGCGGCCACAACGCTCCACGCCTGCTTGGTCGTTAGGCTGTCCATTGTGAAGTGGACTGAAGAAGAGGATGGGAGGTGGAAGTTGTTCAATAGAATCTGCCTGCCTAAACCCCGGTCCCGGGCTCTGCTTTCTTTCTTCCCCTGTTCCGAAGATTTGATGAGCGTGTCGGGTTATAGAGTCTTTAGCGAAGGGACGATGGGGACACGTAGACGTAGTACCGGAGGTTTTTTGGGGTTTGCAGTGGGGTCGGTTGAGGAATGGCCTGGAGTTGTCCTGGGGGAGGATGATCTTATCTCTCCTCTCTGAATGGGGGCCATTGCATTTGTTCCTACTACTGCCTAGTAGTACATTCTAACAAAAAGGCCTGTATATTTTCTAAAATGTCAGATGGTATAAACTATTGATATGGTGAAAACACATTTCATAATAATATCTAGTGATATACATATTCAATATCGTGAATATTTATGGTGCTTCTTTAAATAATTTTGGCCAGACTTAACAAAGTCTGACTTTCTCGGAAAATCTATACTGACTTGTTTTCGAGAACTATGGTAGTACTATCTTTTTTTTCCGGAAAAAGATCCGGACCTATTTTATGAAATTACAAGAAGTACAAGGCAGTCAAACATAATAAAAATTATATCGAGGTCTTTGGACCATCTAACGACAATTACTGTCGCTAGAGCGAGCCGCCGATGCGTCGCTGTCGCCGCTCCCTTACCGAAACCGGCCTGACGTGTTGGATTATTAGTCATAATTTCCACGATTAATTTCAGAATATAAATCATAACAAAACCAGCTACTAGCTCATATAACTCAAACATACTAGATATACTGAACAACAGGATGATCGGAAACAAATAGCAGCTTAACATGTACTCGCAGAACATGATGAATAACCAAACATAAGCACGTAGCATGTACCGTTCGATTGTCGTAGTAGAAACTTTGGGGAAGAGTGATCGCGGCAGATGACGACGAAGACGGCGGTAGGCAGCACCGCCTGACTTGGATGGAAGACGACCCGTGATGGAGAACTCGAGCAGGCGAGATTCCCGCAACCCGCAACCCGCGGCGCGTGCGCGCGCGTGTCATGACGAGACGAGCGGGCGGGTGGGCGGCGTCGTCGAAGGAGGAGCACGCGCGTGTATATCTCTTATTGCTACTCACTTACAAAGTGGTGCAACACTCCACCTTATAAGGTGGTGCAACTCTCCTCCAACTTTCCATGTGGGACTAAACTTGAGCTCCCACTCCACTTCCATGTGAGCTGCCACTAACATGGCCCAAACACTTATGAGGTGCCACAAATTTGGGCTTTGATATTTAGGAAAAATCTGAAATACACATGGGCCTAAATGGATTAGCCCCATTATTTCTAACAATCCCCCACCAGATCTCAAATGCCCATTTGAAGATTTGTCAATCCTTGCTACTTGTTTATATACCAGCGTTTCAGCAGAGACTGTTAAGTTGAACTTCCGCCTAGAATCTACTACGTCCATCAACAACTTGAACAATGGACGAACCTTGAATTGCAAGTTTGGTACCAATAGATTTCGCTCAAAATCATAACTAGTACTTGGCCGTCAGTAGCCTACCCCGCGGGTTGTAGCATATGCGTCATACTCCCTGATCTCTTCATGAGTTCACTAGAGATCACCCAAGTCTCATAGACCGCGACGTTTACAGTCAAGCTCATATATGTGTGTTCTTTCAAGAATGCTCTATAGGACGAAATCTTTGCTAATTAAAGCCAACAGAAACATATTAAGGCATGTTGCCAACCTGCCTTACAGATTATGAGAGTCATGCATCTTCACATAGAGAGGGTTACAAAATACTCTCCTCAGTCAAACCACTAGCTTGTTCTTCCCAGGTCCTAATTCACGGGATCTCCGATCACATAGGTTGGGTTACCACTAGGTGTGACATCCATGGGTCTCAAACCCATCTCCCTCGATGCACTTTCTATCACATTTCGTGATAGTCCCTTTGTAAAGGGATCTGCCAGGTTTTTGTCTGTTTGAATATACGTAACAGTTATTACTCCGGAGTTTCTCAATTTCCTGACAGATTTCAAACGTCTCTTCACGTGTCTTGATGACTTCGCGTTATCCTTAGAATTGTTTACTTTGACAATAACAGTTTGGTTGTCACAATTCAAAAGGATTGCTGACACGGGTTTCTCAACCACAGGCAAGTCCATCAAGAGCTCACGCAGCCATTCTGACTCAATAGTGGTTGTGTCTAAAATAGTAAGTTCTGCTTCCATAGTTGACCTCGTCAATATGGTTTGTCTACGAGACCTCCATGACACTGCGCCACCTCCAAGGGTAAACACATACCCGCTCGTGGCGTAGAGTTCATCAACGTCAGAGATCCAATTTGAATCACTATATCCTTCAAGCACAGCAGGATTCCCTGAATAGTGAATCCCACAGCTCATTGTACCACATAGATAGCGCATGACCCTTTCAAGTGCATGCCAATGATCAATACCCGGTTAGACATGAACCTACTCAACTTGCTCACAGCAAAAGAGATATCGGGTCTTGTAGCGCTTTCTAAGTACATGAGAGAACCAACAACTTGTGAATATTCCAGTTGATCTGTTGGTTCCTTCTTATTCTTTCATAATGTCAAACTGGGATCATAAGGTGTTTGAGAAGTCTTGCCATCATTAAAGCCAAATTGGCTCAAGACCTTCTCAACATAATGAGATTGTGTTAAAGTAATCCCATTCTCGTTCTTAATAAGCTTGATGTTCAGAATGACATCAACCTCTCCCAGATCTTTCATATCAAAACTCTTTGACAGGAAAAACTTGACTTCATTTATCACTTTCATGTTTGTACCAAAGATCAGAATGTTATCCACGTACAAACATAATATAACGCTATCGCCCCCACCATGGCGATAGTAAACACACCTATTAGCCTCATTAGTGACAAAGTCAACAGAAAGTAGAGTTCTGTCAAACTTCTCATGCCATTGCTTAGGTGCTTGTTTCAAGCCATGTAAAGATTTTAATAACTTACACACCTTTGTCTCTTCACCTTTTACCACAAACCCATCTGGCTGATCCATATAGATCTCCTTTTCCAACTCTCCATTAAGGAAAGCTGTCTTCACGTCCATTTGATGAACGAGAAGATCATAAGAGGCAGCCAGGGATAGTAGTACTCGAATGGTGGTCAGTCTAGCGACAGGTGAATAGGTGTCGAAGTAATCTTCGCCTTCTTTCTGTGTGTAGCCCTTAGCTACAAGACGTGCCTTGTACTTCTCAATAGTACCATCAGGCCTTAGTTTCTCCTTGAACACCCACTTACATCCCACAGGTTTACAACCATAGGGTCGTTCTGATAATTCCCAAGTTCCATTAGAAAGAATCGAGTCCATCTCATTTTGGACAGCTTCTTTCCAATCATCTGCATCAGGAGATGCATATGCCTCAGTAATGGATCTGGGAGTATCATCCACAAGGTACACGATGAAGTCATTACCAAAGGATTTTGCAACCCTCTGTCTCTTACTCCTCGTGAGAGGTTCATCGTCATCCTTCTCAAAAAATTCCTCATGTGGTTGTTCACAATTCTCAATAGATGCACTAGATTCAAGAAGTATTTTAAAAGAAATCCTACCAATGCTATGCATATCTTTCATAGGAAAAATATTCTCAAAGAATGTTGCATCACGAGATTCCATTATAGTATCAACATGCATATCAGGTACCTCAGATTTAACCACTAGAAATCTATAGCCTACACTCCGTGGAGCATATCCTAGAAAGATACAATCCACTGTCTTGGGTCCGAGCTTGCGTTTCTTGGGGATCGGTATGTTGACCTTCGCCAAACACCCCCAAGTGCGCAGATACGAAAGTGATGGTTTTCTCCCAACCCACTCCTCATAAGGGGTCTTTTCTTTATTCTTGTTAGGAACTCTATTCAGGACATGACATGAAGTCAACAAAGCCTCCCCCCACCATGCCTTTGATAAACCAGCAGTGGATAACATGGAATTCACCAAGTCAGTCAGCGTGTGGTTTTTCCTCTCGGCAACCCTGTTTGATTGGGGCGAGTAGGGCGGCGTCCTCTCATGAATAATTCCGTGTTCCTGACAGAATTCATCAAATATTTTGGGAAAATACTCACCACCACGATCCGACCTAAGACGCTTGATCTTTCTCTCTAGTTGATTTTCAACTTCGGCCTTATAGATTTTAAAGTAGTCTAAAGCCTCATCTTTAGTTTGCAACAAGTAAACATAGCAGAATTTAGTAGCATCATCTATTAACGTCATGAAATATCTCTTTTCACCTTTTGTCAACACACCATTCATCTCGCATAGATCACAATGTATGAGTTCTAGATGTGCCAAGTTTCTCTCTTCGGCAGCCTTGTGAGGCTTTCGAGGTTGTTTTGATTGCACACAACTATGGCACTTAGAACCTTTGGCAATAGTGAAATTCGGAATTAAACTCATGCTGAACATCCGAGATATCAAACCAAAATTAATGTGACATAAACGAGAATGCCAAATACTGGTATCATCATTAACACCACCACAAATATGATTCACGGATTTATTACAAAACTCTGAAAGTGAAAACCGGAACAAGCCTCCGAACTCATAACCTTTACCAATAAATTGTCCATGTTTTGAAACAACGACTTTATTAGACTCTAAGACAACCTTAAACCCATCTCTGCAAAGAAGGGAGCCACTAACGAGATTCTTGTTCATAGTAGGGACATGCTGCACGTTCCTCAGCTGCACGATCTTTCCGGAAGTAAACTTCAGATCCACCGTGCCAACACCACGAACAGAAGCATGTGATCCATTCCCCATTAGTACGGAAGAATCCCGAGCGACCTGATAAGAAGTGAACATAGAGATGTCAGCACACACATGAACATTAGCACCCGTATCAAGCCACCAACACGGTGATTGAAATACTGAAAGAACAGTAAATAAATTACCATACCCATCAGTATTGCTAGTGTTCACGACGTTGACAGTCTTGGCCTTTTTCCCTCTGCGGTCTGCGTGTTCTGGACCGTTCTTGGAAAAGTGGTCGGGCTCTCCACAAGTGTAACAAGATAGTTCACTCTTGTCCCTGTTCGTCTTCTTCTTGAAGGTTGTAGTCTTTACAGGCTTGTTAAAGGAGGGTTTGAGGTTCCCTTTGTTCTTGCCTACAGATTTGCCTTTCTACACAAAGTTGGCAGTAGCATGACTCTCTCCTTTCTCAGTAGTGTCCTTAGCCCGAGCCTTCTCCTCAACATCAAGGGACGCTATCAGATTTTCAACTGATATCTCCTGTCTCTTGTGTTTGAGAGTTGTGGCAAAGTTCCTCCATGAAGGGGGCAACTTAGCAATAATGCAACCCGCCACAAACTTGTCGGATAAGGTACACTTAAGGAGTTCGAGCTCTTTGGCAATGCACTGTATATCATGAGCTTGTTGAACCACAGGAAGGTCCTTTGTCATCTTAAAATCATGAAAGCTCTCCAAGATATACAGTTCACTGCCAGCATATGCAGCATCAAACTTTGCATCCAATGTATCCCAGAGCTCCTTCCTGTCTTTTATGTGCATAAACACATCACACAGACGGTCAGCAAGAATGCTCAGAATACATCCCACAAAGACAGTATTAGCATCCTCGAACTTCTTCTGATCCTCGTCAGATATAGTTCCCTCAGGTTTGCCTTTACTGATGTGGAACACTTTCATCGTGGTCAGCCAAAACTCAGCCTTGTACTGCCACCTCTTAAAGTGCACACCGGTAAACTTATCCGGCCTCAGTGCATCGGTAAAACCAGCCATTGTTAATTCAGGAAATTGCCTACAATAAGGTTTTTGGATTGTTGGATTATTAGGCATAATTTTCACGATTAATTCCAGAATATAAATCATGACAAAACCAGCTACTAGCTGATGTAACTCGAACATACTAGATGTACTGAACAACAGGATGATCGAAAATAAATAGCAGCTTAACATATACTCGCAGAACATGATGAATAACCAAACAGAAGCACGTAGCACGTATCGTTTGGTTGTCGTAGTAGAAAATTTGGGGAAGAGTGATCGCATCAGATGGCGACGAAGACGGCGGTAGGCAGCACCGCCTGACTTGGATGGAAGACGACCCGTGATGGAGAACTCGAGCAGTCGCGTGGAGAGCTTCCCAAAAACCTTATTCGCCCTCTCCCCTACAGGATCACAAGGGCGAGTGGTTCCGGAGACATGCTCTCCCGTCCGCCGGTGCATGCCGGCAAGCGGGATGGTGTAGACTACGGTGATGGCGCAAGTAGAGAGGATGGCAAAACCCTAGATTGGTTTTCGGTGGTATTGTGGCGGTAGCCGCGCGGGACTTTATATAGAGAAGCTCAGGAAACCCTAACGGAGACGAACATGGGCCGAGTCCATAAGCTAACTGTTTGACACGTCTGTCAAAACCTCACAGTTTTCCTGAGCAGCAAAATAAAGCTCGGCTCGGCGAGATTCCCGCAACCCACGCGCGCGCCGTGACGTGACAAGACGGGCGGGCGGGCGGGCGAGCGTCGTCGGAGGAGCGCGCGGTGTATCTCTCTTATTGCTACTCACTTACAAAGTGGTGCAACACTCTATCTTATAAGGTGGTGCAACTCTCCTCCAACTTTCCATGTGGGACTAAACTTGAGCTCCCACCCACTTCCATGTGAGTTGTCACTAACATGGGCCCAAACACTTATGGGCTGCCACAAATTTGGGCTTTGAGATTTAGGGAAAATCTAAAATACACATGGGCCTAAATGGATTAGCCCATTATTTCTAACATGGCGTTGTTGATGATAGTCAGGAATTCTTCGTGCAGTGCCCCTAAGGACCAGCGCCCTAGAGCTGAACTAGTCGCCATTAAACCCTTGAATTGATCTTAAACTTGTAACACTAAACCTAAAACACACGTAGACTGGACGAGATCCACCACTCCATGGAAGCCGTGACCAGACAAATCCCCACCCTTCTCACCGCCAGCAGCAAGATTGTCGCAGACGAGATGAAAGAGGAGACGGGTATATCTTATTCTTGTCCCGCTCAACGCCCCCATAGTCACCATAGCGTCGATGCCGGTTGACCAAACACTAACTTTAGAGACCTTTTAATTAAAAAAAAATTATGGACCTTCTACAACGCCAAGCGCAAGTCTAAGGTCCCCACCCCATTCCGTTGCCGGAGCGACAAGCAGAGGAGGCAGGGACCTATCGATTTCCAAACATAGACGCGAGGACGACGTAGATTGCGGCGGCTGCTAGGATTTTCACCCTAGCCACCACCTCTCTTTTTCTCATGGGAGGACTCTCTTTTCTGTTTTTCCACATGGTGGTACTTCCTCCGTTTCAAAATATAAGATGTTTTACTTTATGAATCAAATGTATCTAGACTACTTTTAGTGTGTAGATTTATTTGGGTTTGAAGTGTACCTACACAGTAAAAGAGGTCTAGATATATTTTCTTCACGAAACTAAAAAAAATTATATTTTAAAACGAAGAGAGTACTACCTAACTTGATTAACGGTGTTCTTGCCTTCCGTAGCCTTCAAGGAAAAAGTAGATGCAAAATATTTGTACTGAAGTAGTAAAAGGTGTCAGACCCAATCAAAGCTAAATCGAGACAGCGAAAACCGATCCATTTCAAGTATTGCAGCCGGTAAAGTAAGCAGGGGTCAAATCAAATGGGTCGCGTTAGAGAAAGGTTACTGCACCATTGGTTTTATCCGGGCTGTTGCTTTTGAGGTGCATTCGCCGATTCGCGATCGATCATTTCTTTTTCGTTGCGAAGGCGACGGCCACAAACAAGGGGAAGTCGGTCTCATCCTTTCTCACCCATCGGCGCGCACGACTTACATGGCAACAGAAAAGGTCCCATCGATCCGGTCTCTCTGTCTCAACATCAAAAGAGAAGAATCGCCAATCATCACACGCAAAAAAGGGGGGTTTATTAGGTATAGTAATTTTAAGCGGGTAGTGCTACGTGTCCCGGTCCAAGCAGTCCCATCGGGTTTGATCGACGGTCAGATCTTCTTACCGTTCCTTCATCCCGATTTTGTTACAAATAGTTCCATTTTTTATAATAAGTAGTTCCGCTTTTGGTACATATAGCAGAAAATAGTTTGGTCCATACAAGAAAAAAAAACAGACCAGACCTCACCGAAGACCTTGCCGGAGACTATGTAGCAAAATTTTTGTGCTAATGTAGTAGATCCAACTTCGCTGGAGACTTTCGTCGGAAGAACTCGTCGGAGACCTTATAGCAAACACACAAAACAGGTGTAGCAAAAAAATTAGCAACTCTAGCAATAAAGACTTCGTTGGAGACCTTATAGCAAAAAATTGAGCTATTATAGCAAATCCACAAAACAAACATAGCAAAAAAACGCATCTAGTAGTATCTTCGGTGGCCTTGGGTAGCACGCTGGACAGTCGTGCGATGCCGCTTTACGGCAGCCGCCGCCGCCGCGTGTAGCAGTCACCGTCGCCGTCTGTAGCAAAGGATGCCACAACATGTTGCAGCCACCATCCGTCGACACCTCGTATGGAACCACCGCCGCCTATAGCACAGCAAACTGTTGCCGCATGTAGCAGCCATTCGCAGCCGCCATGTGTAGCAGATGACACCATCGCTCGTAGCAGACGTCTTCTCCACGTGTAGCAGCCGCCCGCGCCGTGGTGGGGTATAAGCATGGGGGCACGCCAGAAAGAGGCAGGTCAGCGCACCCAGGAGGATCTGGGGCAAGGTACGGCTCGTCAGAGGGGAGCGGGGGGGGGGGGGGGGTGGCACACCCGGGAAAAGGAGGGGCGGCTGGTAGGGACTGGGGCCGTGGCCGGCGACATGTAGGCTTGGAGCAGAGTGCGGGGGGTGGCGCACCCGGGAGGAGGAGGGGCGGCTGGTAGGGGCTGGGGCCGTGGCCGGCGACATGTAGGCTTGGAGCAGAGTCCGAGAGGCGGCGGTGGCCGGCGAGCTGGATAGCATGGTGAGATAGGGCTCGAGGGGTGCCCGGGGCGGCCGAAGATAGGCGGAAGGGAGATGGCGGCGGTGATTGAAGAGATGCAGGGAAGAAGCGGTGGCCGACGAGTTGGATAGTGTGGTGAGACAGGGCTCGAGGGGTGCCTTGGGCGGCCGGAGATAGGGGGGGGGATATGGCGGCGGTGATTGAAGAGAGGCGGGAAAGAAGCGGTGGCGGCGAAGATCTGAGAGAGAAGGCGCGGAGGTGTGCGTTTCTCCGGGCAGAGCAGAGACACGAGCGATGTGCATCTAGGGATGGAGGAAAGAGAGACCAGTGGGATGGAGGAAGGAGACATGATGGGGCAAGGCGGAGCATCGGGGGAATGCACGAAGGAGATGTATGTGGTGGGCCAACACGGAGCGACAACTATCCGGGATCATTTCGTTTGATCCGCTCGTGATTTGTATCATTTTCCATTTTAAGCATTTCCCGACCCACTGCTACTATAAGGGCATCTTCACCGGGCCGATCCAACCCATCCGCGCACGTCTGAATGCGTCCACGCGGACGTATGGGACGTGTGCGGCCTCCTAGCGGCACGACCCATTCAGACAAATGTGTCCGACTCGATCCATCCATATATCAAATTTGGGCAACAGTTGCACCGTTCCGGACAGCGCTTGGACCACGCGGGTGTCCGCCAGTCGACCGCTCGGGCCCATATGTAAGTGAAACATTATTTACTTAAACTTGCTTTTTTATTAGATTATGCCCTGCCAATTATAAAAAGACACATTTGAACACAATAAAAAAAGGAAACTACTAATACGAAGGAGGCCGTTCCTACTGACATGGTTATACCCTACGGGTACGTGACTTCAGCATACCTGGTCCAGCCCAAGGAATGGGTCCACAGCAGACATACGCTGGCCCATGAAGATTTTCGGGTGGCCAAGGCCCATGACGCCTTCGGATCCTTGGAGAGCAAGACTAGCATAGATAGGAAATTTAAAGGGGTAAAACCCTAGAACCTGTAACCGACTAGGACTATGCCCGAGACCTGCCTAAGTCTATATAAATGCCAGGAGGGCACGTTCTAGATCTCTCGACTCATACTCTCGCATACGCACCTCACGCCAGATCGAATCTGCGCATCCTGTAATCTTCGGTTCCGCCGTAATCAAGAGCAGACAAGCATGAGTAGGGTTTTCCCTCCGGGGGCCTAAACCTGGGTAAATCTCGTGTCCCCTGGTTGCTTGTCTGTTAACCGTTCCACGATCTCCAGCATCCCCATCTTCTCCAAAACTCAAGTCCATAACAATGGGCATGATGAGATTAAACCTCGTCAATTGGCGCCGTCTGTGGGAATCAGGGTTGCTGATTGTGCGATCATGACGGTCCCGACCCGATCGATCTACAACTCCGCGGCGACGGAGAAGCACCTCCTCTTCGGCGCTTTCGACTTCACCGCCCACTCGCTGGCCACCATGAAGGATTTCGAGCCCGTAGGCGACGGACTCGAAATTTTGTTCGGGAGCTTCTGCTTCTAGGTGGGACAAACTGGCACCCTCCGCCTTCCTGAGCGGGTGCCCGTGCCATCAATCAGGCCCGCCTCGTGGGCTCCACACCCCGTGCTGCACACATCACCATCGACAGATGAGTTCTATGACAGCAACAGCTACAACTCCGATCTGTGCGATCCACCTTCGGATGAAGGGACCTACGGTTCCGGATCCGAAAGCTGCGGCAGCAGCGGACCGATCTACGAGCGCTACTAATGCGCCGCAGTCATCCAGGAGCAGCAAACGCCTAACCCACCGCCCAACACGAACCCCAACCCGCAGGACAGAAACGGCGAAAACGGCGGGAACAGAAGAAGCCAGTCCCCCCACCCAACGGGGAAAACAACGGCCACCTCATCCAACTTAGCAAAGAAGGATGGCTCCAGGCACGCCGCGCCGTAGCAGGCGACATAGTCCTGCCTGTGGACTCCCCACGTGATCTACTGATGGCATACCACTACCTCCTCATCGAGGAGCACAAGAAGCAAGTCAAGATGCAGGAGACGCTCGACAAACGCAAGCAAGCAGCCTCTGAGTCCAGCGCACGACGAGCTGCGCTCTCCGCCATGGCACCCGGCTCTAGCACAAACGGAAACCAGGGAAACAAACACCGCTCTCGGGTGGAGAACATGGATCCCAGGGAACGCCGTGATGTGACCCGAACTCTCCACACATCGTTCATGGATATGGATGCCGATGGCAACATCATCCCGAAGACACCGCAAGCTGCGATCATGGCAGCCACTGCGTATCTCGCGGCCCACCCACCTCCGGAGGGGGACCCAAAAAGAGCCATGCATAAGTCCACACTCACCGGACTCGGACTCGTCGGAGCTACGCTCCACGAAGACGCTCCTGCGGAGCCGAAGAAGAAAGCTCCGGCCAGGCGCGACCAGAGCCCCACCCCTTCATCCGAAGAAGAAGAGGAACACGACCTTCCTCGAAGGAAGAAGAGCTCGCATCGCCATAAACGCGACTATGACGCTAGAGACGCGCTTACACAACGCAAAATCGACAAAGCACGCGCCAAACGTGCATGCTCGTCTGAATCCGAGATGGACGAAGACGAAGGAGAACTCTGCGGAGCTCGATGCTTCAGCAGATCTGTTTGGCGAACGCAGATGCCACGCAATTTCAAGCTTCCTTCGGATACTCCGAAGTTCAACGGCACGCAAGATCCAAAATCCTGGCTCAGTGACCATATGTCATCCGTCAAGCTTCACGGCGGTAACAAAGAAACCGCCATGCAATGCCTCCAGCTGCAGCTGACAGGCGCGGCGCGAGTATTGCTCAGCAGCCTATCATCAGGATCCATCCGAAGTTGGGAGGAGCTAGCTTACAGCTTCATCCGAAATTTCAAGGGCACCAGCAAGAGGCCCGCCTCAATCGAAGAGTTGCGAGCCTGCACTCAGAGAACGGGCGAATCTATTCGCTCGTACATATTACGCTGGTCTACCACCAAGAACTCCGCAGCACATATCTCCGAAGAGAGGGCCATCGACGCCTTCAGAGACGGCGTCAAACGCCAAGATTTCAAGGAGGAACTTGGGCGCGTCAAGCCCAAGACACTCGACCACCTCATGGACATCGCCAACAGGTGGGCGGACGGCGAAGATTGCATTCACCGAGCACAATCAGATGAAGAGGACGACTACGGCCGAAGGCGAGAACGCCGCAGCAAGAGGAGATCGCGCGTCTACGAGGACCGCGACGGACCCGACATGGTCGCGGCTGGCTACGCCGACCGCCGCAACGACAACAGCCGCAACAGCGGAGGATACCGCGGCGGAAACTTCCGCGACAACGGACGCCCAGCATAGTCGTGGCAACGCCGCGACCGTGACAACGGACCCTCAGCATTCGACAAACTTTCGGGTCCATGCACCATCCACTTCTACATCGACAAACAAGATGGCAAAAAGAAAGCCAGCCACATGCTCAAGGACTGCCGCGAGTTCCAGAAACTCAGCGAAAGCATGGTGCAGATGAGGCAACAAGCCCCAATCCCTGCGTTTGGAAGCGCACCTGCGCAAGGCGAAATAGCACATGGAGCTCCACCGCCACCTATCGGAGGCCCAAACCAACCAGTCGCACCAGCGCAGAACAACGCCGGGATTGGGTACCCCCCACCGAAAGGAGCACTAAATATGATCCAGAAGGGACGCCCCAGGAATAGGGTGCAGAAGAAAATCAACCGACAAATCAACTTGGCCGTGGCAACTCCGCCTGCAATCCCTGAGTACCTCAGCGGATCGGAGTCCTGCATCACATTCACTCGCGCGGATCACCCTTGCTAGATCCCTCGCCCAGGTCATGCTGCCCTGGTGCTGGAGGCGCAGATCGGAGGCTTCGAGATGAGTCGCGTCTTCATGGACGGCGGCAGCGGCATCAATTTAATGTTCGCAAGCACTCTAGCAGCAATGCGGATCCCACAATGCAGTCTGGAACAGTCAGACACAATGTTCCACGGCATCGTCCTAGGGAAGGGCATATTCCCCCTAGGCAAAATAGGGCTCGATGTCATCTTCGGGAAGCCGGACAACTTTCGGCAGGAGCGACTCGAATTCGCAGTGGTGGACTGGCCGTCGCAATACCACGCCATCCTGGGGCGTGTAGCATTCGCAAGGTTCCTGGCCGTCCCACACTACGCATACCTACTACTCAAGATGCCAGGACCAAGGGGCGTCATCACAGTCCACGGGAGCTTCACCCGATCGGACCAATGCGACAGGGATTTCAACAAAATCTCCCAGTCTTTCGGCATGCAAGACGAACTTGTAAGGCTCCGTGAGGTGACGGACAATGGGGCACCCCCAGTCACAAGGCAGAACGCACCTGACATGTCCTTCGACTCCACCGTCAACACCAAGAAAGTACAGGTCCATCCGACGGATGCCTCCAAGACGGCCTTGATCACCAACGACCTCAGCTCCACATAGGAAGGCGCGCTCGTCGAATTCCTCCGTGAGCGCTGGGAAATCTTCGCCTGGTGTCCCGCGGACATGCCAGGAGTTCCCAGGGAATTCGTCGAGCACACACTCAATGTCTTTCCAGACACCAAGCCAGTCAAGCAGTCCATCCGGAGACTGTCGGAGCCACGAGCTGAAGCTATCGGCAAGGAAATCAATAGACTGCTCGCTGCAGACTTTATCAGGGAAATCAAGGAAAGTGAGTGTCTGGCAAACACAGTGATGGTCCCAAAAAAGGACACGGACATCCTGCGGATGTGCGTGGATTTCACGTCACTAAACAAGCACTGCCCAAAGGACCACTTCCCTCTTCCTCGGATCGACCAGATCATCGATTCGACTGCAGGTTGCGAGAAACTCTCCTTTCTCGACCCCTACTCAGGCTATAACCAGATTCGACTCAAGGTCGAAGATCAGGAGAAAACGGCGTTTATCACACCGTTCGGAGTATTCTGTTACAACACAATGCCCTTCGGGCTAAAGAACGCGGGTGCCACGTACCAGCGATGCATGCAGACCTACCTCAAGGACCAGATCGGTCACAACGTCCAAGTCTATGTCGATGACATAGTAATAAAAACCAAAGAGGCAAGGACACTTATCGACGATCTCCGCGAGACGTTCGACAACCTTGATCGCTACAGGATCAAGCTCAATCCCGAAAAGTGCGCCTTCGGCGTCCCATCAGGTCAGCTGCTTGGGTACTTCATCTCTCAACGAGGGATCGAGGCGAACCCGAAGAAAATCAGAGCCATCATGATGATGGAGAAGCCGAAAAACCTCAAAGGCGTCCAGCAGCTCGTAGGACGAGTAGCGGCGCTAAGCAGGTTCATCAGCCGCATGGGAGAGAAGGCCCTACCATTCTACCAGCTGCTACGCAAAGCAGACAAATTCGATTGGACGCCGGAAGCCAACGACGCATTCGAAAGCCTCAAGCGGCTTCTCTCCACCTCGCCTGTCCTGGTCACGCCAAAGGAGCGCGAGCCTCTGCTACTGTACATAGCAGCCACACACCAGGTGGTCAGCACCGTACTAGTGGTCGAACGACCCAAAGAAGGCAAGACCCACGGGGTCCAGCGCCCAATCTACTACCTCAGCGAGGTACTCACGCCAACAAAACAGAGGTACCCTCACCACCAGAAACTCGCCTACGGCGTGTTCATGACGGCTCGACGACTGAACCATTACTTCCAAGAGCACCAGGTGATGGTCGTCAATGAGGCACCACTGAGTAGCATCCTGAATAATCCAGAAGCTACAGGACGCGTGGCCCTGTGGGGCATCGAACTGTCACCCTTGGACATCGTCTATGAGAAGCGACTCGCAATCAAATCTCAAGTCCTTCCGGATTTCCTGGTACATTGGATGGAGCTGCAGCTGCCAGACACACCAGACATGTCGCAGTCATGGACGATGCACTTTGACGGCTCCAAGCGTGAAGCCGGAGCAGGGGCAGGGGTCATACTGACATCCCCGCAAGGCGACAAGATGAAGTACGTCCTCCGGATGAAATTCCGAGCCTCCAACAACGAGGCCGAATACGAAGCCCTCATCCATGGCATGAGGATGGCAAAGATATGCGGCGCAACGCACCTGGTCATCTACGGTGACTCCAACCTTGTCGTCCAGCAGACGATGAATGAGTGCGACGCACACGCCGAAAACATGATCGCGTACCGCGCACTCTACAACGCACTCGAAGGAGAATTCGACGGCTGCGAGCTTCGACACGTTGGAAGAGAAAGCAACGAGGAAGCCGACAGACTCGCCAACATCGGCTCCACTTGCGCAAAGGTGCCACCAGATGTGTTCCTCGAACAGATATGCGTGCCATCCATCAAGCAGAAATTCCCCAAGGGATCACCCGAAGAAGCAGAACACTCGGGAGCTACGCTACCCGAAGGACACGAAGGACCTGAAAAACTGGACACAGAGGTAGCCATAGTCAACCTAATGCAGGTCATGGCAGTCGAAGAAACCTGGACGTGCCCATACCTACAGTTCTTGTTAAATGGAGAACTGCCTGACAACCCGACAGATGCCCGGCGCATATCTCGTCGGTCAAAAGCCTTCACCATCATCAACGGCGAGCTGTACAAGTGCAGTATTACCGGTGTACTACAAAGGTGCGTCACCATCGGTGACGGGAAAGCAATCCTCCAAGACATCCACGAGGGCATCTGCGGCCATCACGCAGGCAGCCGCTCCCTTGTCGCCAAAGCTCTACGAGCAGGATTCTACTGGCCAACGGCCATGAGCGACGCAAAGGACATCGTCGGAAGATGCAACGGCTGCCAACGGTTCGCCGACAAATCGCACACACCTGGGTCCGAGCTCAGACCCATACCCATAGCTTGGCCTTTTGCTCAATGGGGCCTCGACATGATCGGCAAACTGCCAAAGTCCTCAAAAGGGGGACACGTTTACCTCCTGGTCGCAGTCGACAAGTTCACCAAGTGGATCGAGGCCATGCCGGTTACCAACCAGAAAGGCAAAACGGCCGTCAAGTTTTTTGAGTCCATTGTCTACAGGTTCGGCGTACCGCATAGCATCATCACCGACAATGGATCGAACTTTATCTCCAAGGAATTCCAGGACTTCTGCGAAGGCCTCGGGATCAACATCACGTACGCCTCAGTGGCACACCCGCAAACGAACGGGCAAGTGGAAAAGGCCAACGGCCTAATCGGCGCGGGCATCAAGAAGCGCCTCATGAGTCCACTCGAACAGAAAGCAGGAGCATGGACTAAAGAGCTACCATCCGTCCTATGGAGCTTACGGACCACGCCAAACAGCTCCACATGCTACACACCGTTCTTCATGGTACACGGAGCCGAAGCCGTGCTGCCAGCCGAAGTACGCCACCAGGCCCCTCGGGTCGTCGCATACAGTGAAGCCGAATCCACGGCTGCACTCGAAGATACCGTCGATACACTCGACGAAGCAAGAGACATAGCAACAGCTCGATCAGCGGTGTACCAGCAGAGTCTCCGTAACTACCACAGCCGCCGGCTTCGCCCCAGGTCCTTCGTCGAAGGAGACCTCGTCTTGCGACTCAAGCAAGAGCGACCGACAAAATTCGAGTCACCATGGGAAGGACCATACATCATCACCGAAGTCATCCCAGGTGGCGCATATCGCCTCAAGCACGTGGAGTCTGGAGTCGCATACTCCAACCCATGGAATATCTCGCACCTGCGACGATTCTATCCGTAGCAACCTACCCCCTTTACTTTCAATAAGGCTTTCAGCCAAGGCTATTCAGCCGAACAGTGTACCTCCTCCATTACGATATAAATAAAGCTAAGTGTCTCACCCCAAAACTTCAGTTCGCTATTTTGCAATTTTACTACGTGCTACAAACGCACTCGGGAGCTCCCTCACCTCACGATTTCATCGACTGAGGATCAAACGTGTACACCTGAGTAGCTGACAACGTCAGGCAAACGAAAAGGACACGTACTGAATCAAAGCACTGCGTGCCCACAACAAACAAAACTTTACAACAAAGGGCACAACACGCCCAGCCGAAATATACAAATTTTACATCTCTCTCTTTTTTCAGGTTCTACCTATTCCGAAGAATAACCTGAGCACGCTGCTCAAACAAATCTATGACCTGTTCGGCATACTGCCTTACAGCTGCGTAATGTGGACGCATGTCCCACTCACCACCATCAGGCCGAAGAGGTGGCCCAGCGGCCACAACAGCCAAATCTACGTCAGGCCGGTGCAGCCTCACAAGAGACAAAGCAGCCTTCACTCCTGCGACGAGCTGTTGCCGCACCAACTCTTTGACATTGCTCATGTTCCGAAACTTCGACAGAAGACCCGCAAGGCTTGTCGGTACGGCATCCAAAGGGAACATGACGTGAAGCACCGAGGCAAGCGACGTCTGCACTTGGCGCAGCACTCGAGAAACCTGGTGCACACGATCCTGCACCGTCGCCAGAGCTATGGCACGGTCACGATCCATCCAGAAGAAGCCACCAGCCTCCATGTCCTGTTGAGTCAAGCAATTGACCCGAACAGCGACACGCTCCTTCTCTTCCCTCGGAGAAAGGTTCGCACCTGCGACAATAGAAAGAATAAGAGAAAAGGCCAGCAGGCTCAACCGAAGAACTGAGCTACAACTCGAAACAAGGAACAACTTACATTGAAGCCGCTCGGACAGCCGAACCAGTTCCGCCATCAAGTACTCCTCTCTGGCTGCACCACGATCCGCCTTAGACTTCCACACATCGGCGTGACCGCGCAACACAAGCAACTCCCTCTCCAGACTACGCACGCGATCCCAAAGAAAAGCGAGTTGAGAGGAAGCATCCAAAGATGGTCGCAACGGCATTGCGGAGGAAGTGTCAACAGGGTCAGCACCCGAAGGAACCTAAAGCAGCAGAAAAAGAAAGGGACACAAACATTCAGACAATGATAGAGCACAACTCAGAAGAATTCATTAAACATATAAGGCCACTACGTGGCACAAGGATGGTGTTCTTCAAGATATTTACAACAAAAGCAGACTATAAACTACCCTACGTCTACAACACCTAAGATGCGGCACCCTGAGTCGCCTCGGAGCCGGACTGCCTAGCTTTGGCCCCGCCCTGCTGCCGCAGTGCATACTCAGACAGCAAATCAATGAGCTTGGGCCCATATTGCTTGCAGCGAGCAGAGTAGGCAGCAAAGGCTACCTCGGATCCATCTGCAGTCGTCGGCATCCGGGAGGTGATCTGGGGAAGATCCAACTCCGCTCTAGCAGCCAAGGCCATCGCCAGCCCGACGGACGCGCTGATGCCCTTCTGCTTGCGCTTGTACGCCGCAGGCGCTTCGGCTTACAGAGCTTCCGCCAGAGCATCCACATCATCGAGGGCCACGCCCTTAGGAACAAGCTCCTTGTAGAAGCGGCCAAGGACCTCCTTCGCCTTGGCAAGGGAGCTGACAACGGTGCTGCAGCGGTCTTCGACCGCCACAGTAGCATCATCTAGAGCACTCCCGTGCTCTAGAGCACCGTGGTCAAACTCGATGCCTGCGGCATCTGAGACAAAAAATAAGAAGGAAGACATGAAGAAAAGCAGCACAGAAGAAGACACGAGGCATGACGAAACAAGCACAAATCTAGCACTCACCCGAAATAGCCTTGGCAGCAGCCATGAGCTTCGCCGCCACCTCTCTTTCACGAGCAGCCGCGACGGTGGCCAGCTGCTCCTCACGATCCGGGCCTCCTGCTGCAGACGCTCCTTCGCTTCGGCTGCCTTAGTCAGCTCTAGCTCGAGGCGTTCTTTTGCGCCAACGGCGGCTTCGGCCTTCTGCTCTGAATGACCAAGGCTCTTCTTGAGAGCATCGACCTCATGGAGAGAAGTATTATGCTCATCTGCATTTAAAACAAGAAACATCAGAAAGCAGGACCGGAATAAACGAAAAAAGCACCAAAAGGCGAATAGGTACCTTGAAGCTGCCGAAGGTTAGCCTCCAGCACCAGACGCTCCTGCACCAGCCGCTTGGCCTCCTGCACAAAAGGCTGCAGAAAAAGAAATAGCAGTAAGAAAAGGACTTGGGGGATACGCCCAACACAAAGGAGTAAAAACAAAATTCGCACACGAAGACACTCGGGGGCTCCCCCCGTGACATGAAGCAGAGAAACTTACATGCTCTGATGGCGACTCCGAAGGCTCGCCTGCGAAATTCTGAGGCGCAACCACCTGCACCTCCTGCAATGGAGGATCCGGAGCCGCGCCACCCGAAGTCGCCACCGTATGAGGAGGAGGAGACGCAATTTTCGACTCCCCCATCATCTCCCGTGCACCATCACTGGAGGAATCGTGGGAAGAATGCCTGCATACGAACCAATCAGCACAAGTGCAAAAATCATGAAGGAACAAGGACAATAGTACAACAAGAAACTTACGAGCCCAGTGAGCTCAGGTCGAAGACAGGAGGAGTCCTTCGGGCCCTCTTCTCCTCCTTCTTCTCTTCCTTTTTCTCCTCCTTCTTTTCTTCCTTCTTCCGCTTCGCTGGCGGGTGCGGCGCTACAGCCCGCACAGGAATGGCAGGAAGGGGAGAGGAAGAACCTCCATGACCGTCACTATGACGCTCAAGGCCCAGAGGGTTTCTGGGAGTCGGAGGAGTCGAGGCATCCGAAGACTCGCTGGAGCTCCGTGATCATTTGCGCGTATGGTCCTCACTCGACTCGTCAGCATCCTCCGCCGGAGATCGCGCCGACGGCAGCTCGGACATGGACTCAACCACTTCATTATCCGGGGCATTCGGATACTTTTTGGCAATGGCGGTACCATGCCCGGCACTTTGAAGCTCTGCAAAAACAGAAGGAACTTTGTTAGCAAACAAAGGAAATAAATACACAGCCGACAAAAAAGCACTACATGCACAAATCTACACCTGCGGTACGACCAACGTCGAAGAAAATGGAGGAGTTAGCGACTTCCCCGGGATTTCTTCTCCGGCCTTGAACTTCAGCAGCGCGCGAAGGGCCCTGTCAAGATCCCCCTCGGAGATTTTCTCAGTCGAAACCCTCATCGGATCATGGTGCCCAGAATAAAGAAACATCGGGTGCGCCCTCGCTTGGAGAGGCTGCAACCGACGCTCAAGAAACGTCCGGATGATGTCCACACCGTTCACCTCCTTCTCCGGAATCAGCTGGAGATCCTCCACCCGACGGTAAAGGGCCTCTATCTCCGCCACCTCACCGTCCAAGATTTGGCTTTTCCAAGACCTTTTCGGCTCAATCATTTGGGAGGGGTCAAAGGGAACAAGACCAAAATATTGCCCGGGCACTACGGAGTCGCGGATATAAAACCATCGCCTCCGCCAGTACTGGACAGATTCGGACATGGAAAAAGAAAAGAAGAGAAGATTGGGACTAAGGGAGATGATGCAACCCCCAATGGGATACACACCATCCGAACCAGATTGCCTCTTCACGGAATAGAGCTTCCGGAAGAGGCCAAACTGCGGCTCAATGCCAAGCCAGCACTCGCAAAAAGTGATAAAACAAGCAATGTGGAGAAGAGAATTGGGAGACAGATGATGAAGCTGAATCCCATAGAAGAAGAGCAGTCCAGGGAGGAAGTTGTGGACTGGAAAAGAAAACCCACGCATAACGAAGGAGAGAAACATAACCCGATACCCAGATGGGGGACGGGGGATTACCTCATTGCCGGGGAGTTTGACGGCCTCCCTATCCTGCGGGATCAGGCCCCGCTCGCGAAGCTTGCGGAGATCGCTCTCCCGCGTCTCTGATCGCCGCCAGCCACCATCGGTGACACGGGTAGCGGTGGTGCTTTTCTTTCCTCCGGCGGCGCTAGTCCCAACTGCAGATGACGATTTCTTTGGTTTCCCCATTGCGCTACGGCGACGCCGGCGGTGAAAACGCAGAAACGAGGACAGAAATGTGGAAGGAAATCCCAGCGCGCAGCAAGAATCGCTAGAGCACAAGGAGGCAGTGAAAAAAAGAACTGATGCGGTGAAAACAAACCGCGGCTTTCCCCAATGATTATAACAGCGAAGACGACGCACGGCAGCCGTCCATCCAGAAGACCTAACGCCAACGGCAGATCTAACCGTACACGTGTCAACATCACAACGAACCGTCGTTACCACGCCGTCCACTACGCGCGGAAATCGAGGAGACGCCGTAATTATCTCCACGCCGCGCGTGACCGGTTAATTCAAAGTCAGCAAGTGGGACCCACGTTCGTCCAGTCAAGTCATCTCTGGCGTAGAAGACGCTTGAGGTCATTGATCGTCAGCACTGATGTCATCAAAAGCTATACTAGCACCAACTACAATTTCCCGGCTCCACAGCTAAGAGTACTCACTCGAATCTTCGATTTGACTAAATACTCGGGGGCTACTCCTATCAGGAGCGCTGGCCGCGTACCCGGAAGATGAATAAAGATAAAGTGTTTCTTCGAGTCCTACGTCGAGTCTACAACTTCACTACGGACTCGGGGGCTACTCCCATAGGGAGGATGAATTTAAGCATCCGAAAATTTTCGTGTCCTATGGACTTAACAACTGAACAATGCTTGAACTAAAGTCTCTGATCGAGTCTACGACTCGAATAGACACTCGGGGGCTACTCCCATAGGGAGCGCTGGTCGCGCATCCTATGAAATGTTCGACTGCGATCTTTCGGATCAGCATGCAAAAACTTTTTGGCAACTCTGCCCCAACAAAACGCTGAGTGAGCGACAATCTCCTTGGCCACCCGAAGCACCTCCGTGGTGACAAATGTTCGGATGCTGCGTCTGCGACGCAAGATAAGACCTGCAGATATCATCTGATGGCCTGGCAACGTACACGACTGCGCTCTGCTAGTATAAATCCATGCCAACAGGCGTGATGAAAAATCCCGACGGACGCGTTGGGTACATCAATTAAAAACACTGGAATTCCACTCCTGTAAGTCCTCCGCGGCCTGAGTCGAATTACGCCAGCATATGTTCCGGGTTCAGGTTAAGGGACTCGAACCTGATGAAGATCATGTTGTTTCGTCCTAAGACAGTTAACTGACCCTGATCCGTCGGGTGAGTCAGGCACATGTATCAACAATCCCTACACACATATATTGTTAACACCTAGTTGCACCCGAAGGATTGAAGAGTCCTCAGCCGAATCTACGATTCGACTGATCACTCGGGGGCTACTGACATGGTTATACCCTACGGGTACGTGACTTCAGCATACCTGGTCCAGCCCAAGGAAGGCCCACAGCAGACATACGCTGGCCCATGAAGATTTTCGGGTGGCCAAGGCCCATGACGCCTTCGGATCCTTGGAGAGCAAGACTAGCATAGATAGGAAATTTAAAGGGGTAAAACCCTAGAACCTGTAACCGACTAGGACTATGCCCGGGACCTGCCTAAGTCTATATAAAGGCCAGGAGGGCACGTCCTAGATCTCTCGACTCATACTCTCGCATACGCACCTCACGCCAGATCGAATCTGCGCACCCTGTAATCTTCGGTTCCGCCGTAATCAAGAGCAGACAAGCAGGAGTAGGGTTTTCCCTCCGGGGGCCTGAACCTGGGTAAATCTCGTGTCCCCTGGTTGCTTGTCTGTTAACCGTTCCACGATCTCCAGCATCCCCATCTTCTCCAAAACCCAAGTCCATAACAATGGGCATTGATGAGATTAAACCTCGTCACCTACGGCTACTCGCCGATGTTTCCATGGCCACCATTGCCGCTACCGCTGGCCCCGTGATCGCCGCCCAGATTGCCCGCTGCTGGAGGAGTTCGTGGTGACAGCCGCGCGCTCGAGAACGAGCCACCGTCTTGCCGTCCGCTTTCATGCGGTCCTCCGCCGCCCAGTTCACCAGGGCCTTCTCCATCTCGCACCCCAGTGGTCCCTCGTCTCCTGGTCGGCCTGAGCCGCCTCCAAACCCGGCGCCGCCGTCACTGCCAAGGCCTCCACCTGGTGGGCGCGTTCTTCTGGCCTGCGTTGCGATCTCTCCGCCGGGGTCACCCTCGCCGGAGCCCCGTGCCCAACGCCTGCGCGATCTGCATGGGGATGATGATCGCATCCGCCTCTGGATGATCCACCTCCTCCCCCTCCTAGTCGTCCTCCTCCACCTCCGTCTCGTCCCTGTCTACGAGAGCCCACGCGGCCGCTACCTGGGCGGCCGTAGCCACGCATTCCTACTCCGCCTCGGCGTCGGCAGCGTGCTCGCCCTGCGCCGCTTCCACCTCCCTGCGCGTGGCGGCGGCTTGGAGAAGCTCGCGGACGGCGATATTGGCGGCCTCCTCCTCTAGCATGGTCATGGCTGTCTCGTGGCGGATCTCGCTTTGGGCCGCTGATGCGGGCTCCATGGCCACCGCCTCCTTGGCGACGACGTGGTGAATCTCGTACACACCACCCATTGGGCGGCCACCTTGGCGGCTGCCTCCACCACCTGCTCCAGCACCGCCTCGACCACACGGCCTTCCTCCTCGAAGGCCACCATCTTCGCCTCGGCCATGCGCTGGGACAACAACGTGGACTGGAGGTCGACAGCGTCGATGTCGGACTCCGGGAAGCGAGTGCGACACATCTTCCCGACCTTGTTTCAGTTGGCGATCTTGCGACGAGGCATGACTGCTGGTGGTTGACGTTTTTATTCCGCTGGTGGAGATGCCCTAACTTATGGCCCAGTTCTTTTGGCGGCTTCTCCGAGAAGCCGTCCTACCCCCAGCTTCCTGGGAAAGCCGGTTCCAAAATTTTGTGAGGCTTCCAAGTTAGTTTAGCCTTAACCATTTTGGAAGTCTTTTAAATTTTTTGAACCGGCTTCCTCAGGAAGCTGGAAGCTGGGGTAGGACAGCTTCTCAGAGAAGCCCAAAAAAACTGGGCCATATTGTTCCGCTATTTAGGTCGCTGGAGTTGATCTAACGTCACAGCTAGTTAGTGGACAGTGCACGTACGTACCAGCTGAAACGGACGACTGATCGACCCACGACGCCCGCCAAACCGTGGCGCTCACGCTACGTATGCACACACCGATCGACCGAGCGACCCGTGAGGCAACAAGTGCGGGACGCACGGCCGGAAAGGGCGAGGCAGTTAGGCCGCCGATCGAGCACGTTCGAGGCCGGCCGCTTCTGCTCTGCCGTGTCAGGATCGACGTACAGCAAGACCGGTGCTTGTTCTCCGCGATTAGCAAGATAGAGCAAGCCGCGTGATCGGTGGACCGCCCGACGACGCGACCTACCGGGTGGAAATGGAAATAGAGCTGCTCTCGGCGCGTCCCGCCACATGACGGCGAAGCTTCCTCGCACTCCCGATGAGCCTAGGCAGCGGGCACCCGGTACGTGCTGTATCGGGTACTAGTAGTACAGTATATTGCTCGTACTCCAATGTTTGTCTGTTGGACAAAATTAGTTGCGCGATCTTCACCGCCGTCCATCTTGTTGTGTGTTTTATTAATACAAGAAAGAAGAAGAAAATGAGCAAAGGCTGTACTGTACGCATGTTTAACCAGCGGACGCGGCATGATGTACCTAGCCAACCTGTACCCGTACCGCCATTCTTGCTTGCATATTCGTGCAATTAACACGTGCTTCGGTCCCATGATTCACGCTTGGCTAGCTGTGACCCCAAGTCCGAATATCATAATACTACTAGGTGCCAGTCGTGTTGTAGAGATGCTTCCAGCCACATGCTCGAGTGCTACTAACTAATTTAATTATCGATGCTACTAACTAATGTATTTTCCGTGTGTTCCTGCCGTATGTTGTCTCCCGCTTTTCTTTGTCGCCATTTTTCGTCTGTTCTGAGCGTTTCTTGCCGTGTCCAGATGCAGCCATAAAAAGAAGAGGCCAGCTAAGATAGCTACAACCAGAAATCCTCCCACCATAAACTACCATCTGCATCGCTGGACTGGCCTCCATGGCAACTCTGACGTCGCTAGAGAAGAGCTCGAGCACCCATTGCCGTCGTGGTGGCCGGACCCGCTGAAGTTACTAGACGTGTTGCCGCCTCCGATTCCAGGGCGGTCGCAGATATACACAGGCCATAGCGCACTTACTTCAACCACAACAGGACCGTCGACGAGCCTTTCGTGTCAGAGGTGATGGAGTGTGTCAGTCTAAGTGAATCATGCTGATTAAGAGGCTGCGCACATCCCGTGTGTCCACATGGATGCATTCGGACACGCTCGGTTGGTTCGTGGCCATGGAGATAGCTTTGACTCACTGTATTTCTGTCGGCGAGACCAGCAACAGGCCTTTACTGAGGCAACGAGGCGATCCACGTGACGTCCTTCTTCTGCTAACCGTGGCCCCATCTGCGGTTGTGCACATGTTGCACAAACATTTCGTTTATCTTTCGAATTAGACAAGTCAACTCCGTTGTTGACCATGTATTATCTGTTTAGTCGAGCCAAGGACCAAAAGATCTTTGACCGTACCCAATTATACGGTCAAGATGGATCCTTACGTCAATATTTGGCTCGATGGACATGCTCCTACCCTTTTCGAGTACTCTCTTGTTTAGAAATATAAGATATTTTAGTTAGTAAAGCTAATATATCTAGATACCTTTTAATATATAGATTTATAAATTTAAATCTATATATTAACAGATATTTAGATATATTTTCTTTATAAATCTAAAATATTTTATATTTTTAATAGGAGGAAGTAGCACGTATTTCGTCTAGTTACCTCATTTGCGGCCAGGTGTGCATATTTCTCCTCCCAAGCTCCTTATGGTGCAAGGTGTAACAGGGCTGTCAGATCTCCTGATGATCGAAGCATATGCACTTCGGGAAGCGGTGATGTTTGTGGAAGAAAAACAATTCCCTCGTGTGATCTTTGAGACTGACTGCTCTGAGATCATTCGTATTTGGAAGCTGGGCAGTAGTGATCGCTCGCCGATCTCTCCTATCTTAGCAAGTTAAGCTTGAATTTTGTTTCCTTTAGTTTATGTTTTGTGGGTCGTTTGGCAAATGGTGTGGCTCACAATTGTGCCAAATTTGCTTGCACAAATGGGACGACACACGTTTGGTCGACGGTTTGCCTCCAGTTTTTAGTTCATAATATTGTTGATGATTGTAACTCTGTGTTTGTTGATTAATAAAGCTCGCGATTTACACAAAAAAAACTCCTTATCAAAGTCAAAACTGCGGTTGACGTGTATAATTGACTTTTAGTAATGACTAGGTGCATTAATGCATTTCATGCAAATATTCGCTTCCCGTGATGATATTCTGCTGCGAAGTCGGAGCCGCTCGATCAAGGATGATGGGTGAGACGCTTGCAGTTAGCGTCAAAGGATGCTCTCCTCTTGTATGTGAGTGTTGACTTCACGTCACTAGGTGGTATCCACCTTTTCAACTTTGTTAAACGGATTAACTTTGATGGTTTATTGGGATTTTTGAAAAAAAAATTATCGTGTATTGTTTAGCATATTTCACCCACAATTGTGCGGTTTATTATGTCCTTATTGAATAGTATACAAATTAAACTATAAAAAATAAACTCTAAAGAGAACTAAACATATTGTTCCATAGCAGTTTAGTCTTTTCCCTAATTGTGCTAGCCACCACAGCAAAAAGTTCATTCGGTGATCTAGACCCTATACCGGAATATCGGTAAACCTTCGGCCAATGTTCATTGGTAGAAAATCCATGCCTAGACCACTTAATCCAAAAGCCTAATATGTTACTTGATGACGAAAAAATTGAACAGTTAAGTCAAGGCTCCTCCACACCTTAAGCTTGCTATAGACGATGGTTACACATATTTTTGAGTCAGTTTATGTGTCGTAACTATTTTTTATTAATAGTGTGTTGTCGACTGATCATAACCCAAAACTTATTTGCTTTTATATATAGTACATTTAATCGCGTTCATCAAAAAGCTTGAGAAGTTGAAAAATTGTTGGCAATATGTTTTTAGTAGGGAGAACACCACATTTACCACATGTGCACACACACTGAACGCGCATACACCGTCTAATGACGCCTTAGGCACTAAGATTCAAGATGATGAAATCACCAATGATGCCATGTTATCAACCGGAACAACAACTCCACTCAAAAGGATAATCTGGTTTACCGAGATACACAAGATGTCAAACCTAGGGTTTGATACCTCATGAGGTGCGGGCAGTGGCGAAGCTAGATCACAATACTATTGGGTTCACCCTTCTTGCTTATAGTATGATTTTTTACTAAAAGTCAATGACATGACTAATTTGATGAACGATTTGCAAAAATCATTGGGTTCATTTGCACTCAATCGTTGTATATCAGCTCCGCCACTGGGTGCGGGTGCACCCACCCTGTAACACCAACCACATAATCTTAAAATTCTCAAAACACAAGAATGAATGAGATAATCATTGTATTGTTTTAACTCGAATCTAGCTAGAGTGAAAGATGTTTCATCCTTTGTACGTATAGTTTTTTCAAAATATTTTCTACTAAGTACAAGTTTGGGTCCATATATTTATAAATGTAGTCCCACGAGAGTTTCTAAGGATTATAAAGGAGCGGCTAGAGAGAAAACCTCTCATGATGATGTCTCCATGATTTTAAGGATGGTCACCTCGCACAATCTCTACCCCACACAAACACAAAAAGGAAAGAAAAGTTATGGCCAGTAGCTGAAATTAAATACTCCTTGTCGCTCGACGCATGTCTTTCTGCTCTGTTCTTTGTTGCCTGCCTGGATGCTTGCTTGATATTTTTTATAAAAAGCATTGTCGTCATTATTTCTTAAGAAAGATCCATCCAATAATTATCAGGAGGCAGTGAGCATTACAAATTGATACAACCTGGTGTGAGCCATCATCGCCCAAGTAGGGCTCATGGCCTGCCAGGCATGTTCAGAAGATATAGTGTCCCTGATTTATTGAACCCCATTTCATATTCTAGTCCGTGTCAGTGGAGCATTTTATGATCTAGCCGTCAGAATTAAAAATCTATCAGACGTCTAGTATGACGGTAAGCTGACGAACTACTCCCTCCGATTCATATTACTTATCGTTGGAATGAATGTATTTAGCACTAAAATATGTCGGAGGGAGCGGTACGCTTTTACCTGAACAAACATATTCTTAAGGCCTTATTAGGCATCAAAGTGACATGCTCAGCTCTGCTTTGGTGACTCACTCAGCGCAAGTAAGAGGATATGGACAATGCGGCCACAACGCTCCGCGCCTGCTTGGTTGTTAAGCTGTCCATTGTGAAGTGGACTGAAGAGGTGGAAGTGGTTCATTAGAATATGCCTGCTGCCTAACCCCGGTCCCGGGCTCTGCTGTCTTTCTTTCTTCCCCTGTTCCGAAGATTTTGAGCGGGTCTTTGGCGAAGGGAGGATGGGGATACGTACCGGAGGTTTTTGTCAGTTGATGAGATAGGGTTGCAGTGGGGTTGGTTGAGGAATGGCCTGGAGTTGTCCTCGGGGAGGATGATCTTATCTCTCCTGTATTAACAGGGGCCATTGCATTTGTCCATACTCCGCAGAAAGTTCTTCCGAGCTATTCCATATGTACTCCCTACGAGGTTTCAAAATATAAGATGTTTTAGCTTTGTGAAATAAATATATCTAGACTTCTTTTAGTATATAGGTTTACTTATATTTAAAGTGAATCTACAAACTAAAACAAGTCTAGATACATTCTCTTTACAAATCTAAAACATCTTATATTTCGAAACGGAGGAAGTAATTGGGGATAGGAAAAACATTCCGAGTATACAGAGCTTCTTATTACCAGTGTGTAGTTATTCCAAAAGTAAAAGAAAAACATTAAAAGCAAAAGATCTACTTATAGTAAACGTGGCTAAAACCGAAAGCTAAAGGTTTACCAAAACCGACCTATTTCAAGACTTGAAGTGAAAAGATGATTGCACCAGAGGACTATAGGTTGAGAGGCCAGTAGGGCGATGGGTTTTATCCGGGCTGTTGCTTGAGGTGCATTTCGCCATCGAACGTTTCTTTTTCCCTGCGAAGAAGGCGACGGCCACCACAGGGAAGAGGAGAAGTCGTTCTCCGTCCGTTCTCACCCCCTCGGTGCGCACGACTTACATCATGACATGGCAACAACAGAAAGGCCCCATCGATGCAGTCTTTCTTTCTCCCAGCATCTAAAAGAGAATAATCGCCAAAATACTGACCCGCTGCTGCTGTACTGTACTAACTTATTGTCCCACCATTTTAGGTCGTCGGAGTTGATCTAAGGAAAATCTAACGTGACGGTTTAGTTAGTGGACGGTGCACGAACGTACCAGCTGAAACGGACGACTGATCGACCCACGACACCCGCCAAACCGTGCCGCTCACGCTAGCTGCGTAGGCACATCGACTGACCGATCGAGTGACCCGGCCGGAAGAGGCGAGGCGGTTACGCCGCCGATCGATCGAGCTAGCACGTTCGAGGCCGGCCGCTTCTCTTCTCCCGTAACCACCGCCACGTACTGTACGTACATCATGGGAATCGACGGCAGGCCGGTGCGATGTTCTACGCGATTAGCAAAGATATGTGGCGAGCCGCGTGATCGGTGGTGGACTGTACGACGACGCGACCTAGTACCGCGCGGAAATGGAAATAGAGCTGCACTTGCTGGCGGGTCCTACACTCCGAACGCGGACGGCGAAGCTTCCTCGCCCTCCCGATCGAGCCTCAACTTCCCCGATGTGAGCTAGGCAACGGGCACCCGGTAGGCACCGTTGCGGCAAAAATAGGCTCGCCAGCGGACGCATGTTCACCGCCGTCCATCTCGTTGTGTGTTTTAATACTACAAGAGGAAAATGAATGAGCAAAGGCTGTACGCATGTTAACCAGCGGACGCGGCACGATGTACCGCCATTCTTCAATATATACTACATACATATCCGTGCGATTAACACGTTGCTTCGGTACCATGATTCACACTTGGCTAGCTAGCTGTGACCCCAAGCTCATCATAATAGGGCGCCAGTCAGTCGTGTTGCACAGATGCTTCCAGCCACATGCTGACTACTAATTTAATTATCGACCCACAAATAGTAATTCTCTCTAGTCCTCGCTGCGACTGTGACGACGATCGCTTGAGCAGTGCCAGCTGTTGCCTCTGGTCGACCATGCCGCGGTGCCGTGGCAGGTTGTCTTGACCCACCTTAGTGCGCGCAGAGGAGTCCAGCGGGTCTTCTGACCGCGCGAGGACCGCCTGCTGCCAGGCGGGTCCGGCTACCCGCTGCATGTCTGTCGGCGAGACCACCAACAGGCCTTTGCTGCTGAGGCAACGAGGCGATCCACGTGACGTCCTCCTCCTTCTGCCCGTGACCCCTTGCCTTGCGCTGCCTCTCATCGGCGGCTGTGCACAAACATTCGGTGATCCTTGGAGTTTAACCGGTATAGACAAGTCAGTTCCGCTGTTGACCATGCATCTATTAGTTTTTTTTTAGAGAGAGACCATGCAATCTATATCGATGAATGCATGATTTTTTGGAAAATCCAATTTAGCTCACAGATGCAAATAAACTCATTGTTTGAACACATACTTTATAGTCTATTAAAAATATAAAAAATATCGCATGTATCGCATGCAAGGTTTCGAGGGAAAACATATTTTGTGACTAGTGTAGACAATCTGTGTTACATGAAGACTACATAAAATATTTCAACACTTATGTTTGGGCACCGCCATGGTCTAAGGCTAGTCATTGTGGGAATAACTTGAGTGCTAATATAGTCCTATATGTATTGCCAACTAAGCATTTAAATGACATGACATGCAATTAAATGATAAGAAAAAGGCTTATGGTAACTAGCTATGTTACCATAACATCACACATTTTTAAGGCAAAATGAGTCTATATTGCAACCTCTGCATGACACCACACATATGTTATTTTCCACTATGGAGATAGTAACTTAGACTAGTAACATACGCATGTTACTACTCTAAGTTCTCCCCACCATAACCAGCCTAAGCGTGCTACGGACTGAGGACCACACATATTTTTGAGTCGATTTAGGTGGTGTAACTTTTTATTATTTGTAGTAGTGCGTCAACGAGTTAGAATTCAATCTTACTTGCTTTGATATTACATTTAATAGAATACACTTAATCTGTTCAACCAAAAGCTCGAGAAGCTGAAAAAAATGTTTGCGATATGTTTTTAGTAGGAACAACGGCACATTTTACCATGTGCGTGCACACACGCACCGCCGAACGGGCAGACAACGTCTAGCGATGGCCTTAGTCGTAGAAATTCAATATGATAAAATCACTAACGATGCCATGTTATCAATCGAAACAACAGCTCCTCCTCAAAAGGACAATCCACTTTAATGATATATACAAGATGTCAAACCTAGGGTTTGATCCCTTGTGAGGTGCCGCTACACCCACCCTCTTAACACCAACCACATATTGGATCTTAACCTCATAATTCTCAAAACACAAAAATAAATGAGATGACCATAGTATCATTTTAACTCGAATATAGATAGAGTGAAAGGTTGTTTCATCATACTTGGAATTCTGTAGACAGCGGAAATAGATGTCCGACGACGACGCGACCTACCGCGCGGAAATAGAGCGCCCCGCCACAGGACGACGAAGCTTCCTCGCCCTCCCGATCGAGCCTGAACTTCCCCGCTGAGCCTAGGCAGCGGGCACCCGGTAGACACCGTTACGGCGCCACCTGTGCTGTATCGGGTACTAGTACTGGTCATACTATGTTTGTCCGTTCGACAAAAATCGATGCGCGATCTTCACCGCCGTCCATCTCGTTGTGTGTTTTAATACTCCCTCCGACCCAAATTAGTTGACTTGATTTTGTTTAGATTCGGATGTATTTAACACTAAAACAAGTTTAGATACATCCGAATCTAGACAAATTTGAGTCAAGTAATTTGGGTCCGAGGGGGTACAAGAAGAAGAAAACGAGCAAAGGTTGTACTGTACGCATGGTTAACCACCTGACACGTCAATGATGTACTCCCTTCGTTTTAAAATATAAGTTGTTTTAGGTTTGTGAGGAAAATATATCTAGACTTTTTTTAGTGTATAGTTTGATTAAGATTTAGAGTGAACCCTACATATAAAAGAAGTCTAGAAACTTTTTTTTACAAAACCTAAAACATCTTATATTTTAAAATGGAGGGAGTAGTACCTACCAAACCCGTACCGCCATTTTTGCATGCATATTCGTGCAATTAACACGTGCTTCGGTCCCATGATTCACGCTTGGCTAGCTGTGACCCCAATCTCATAGTAATAGGGTGCCAGTCGTGTTGCAGAGATGCTTCCAGCCACATGCTGTACTAATTAAGTACCGATACACATATAACTTCGCTCTAGTCGCGCGAGACGACGATGACCGGTGCCAGCTGTCTAGAACGGTAAGCTGACGAACTAGATTCATCATGAGTATGCTTTTACCTGAGCAAACATATTTCTTACAGAGTTTGGCATCAAAGTGAGAGGATATGGGTAAAAAAAAAGTGAGAGGATATGGGCAATGCGGCCTAGGTGAGCGGCCACAACGATCCACGCCTGCTTGGTCGTTAGGCTGTCCATTGTGAAGTGGACTGAAGAGGAGAAGATGTGGAAGTGGTTCATTAGAATCTGCCTGCCTAACCCCGGTCCCGGGTTTTGCTTTTTCCTGTTTCGAAGACGAAGATTTTAGCGTGTTGGATTATGGAGTCTTTATGGAAGGGACGATGGCCGATGGGGATATGAACTGGAGGTTTTTGTCACTTGAGATAGGGTTGCGGCGGTTTTTTTTTTTGAACAATAAAAGGGTCGAAGACCCTAGAAGCTGCGTGTTGCGACATGACAGGTACAAAGATCAGGAAGGCCCCTAGCAGTTAACACCCTAGCAAAACTAGAAAAGATGAAAAAGGAGCCTCCACTTTACAAAAAGCACCCAAGGACTAGAAGATAAAAAGCAATCAAGTCCCCGGGCGCCGCCACCACCAAACTCCGGCGACCTCCAGCAATCGGCGAGGTCAGAAGGGTCTCTTGCTCGTGACGCCCATTGAATTGGAGAGGAAACGAAGCCCCCAGCCCTCTTGCACTCGGCGGAAACGGACCACTTGCCAAGAACAGGAGGTCGAGCTCCAGTGCCACGCTTCAGAGAAGGGCCCAAGGACTAGAAGATAAAAAGCAATCAAGTCCCCGGGCGCCGCCACCACCAAACTCCGGCGACCTCCAGCAATCGGCGAGATCATAAGGGTCTCTTGCTCGTGACGCCCATTGAATTGGAGAGGAAACGAAGCCACCGGCCCTCTTGCACTCGGCGGAAACGGACCACTTGCCAAGAACAGGAGGTCGAGCTCCAGTGCCACGCTTCAGAGAAGGGCCTCCCATGGAGGTTGAATCTTGAGGCCGCCATTCGGCCAGAAGAGGCAGAAGTCCAGTAGCCTCGCTACCCATGGACCGCTGCGTCGGAGAACATAACGACGTAGCTTCGGACGACCTCAGCATCATCTTCCGCTCTGAGCAAGCCCCCCTTCCATCCCTCGCCACCACGGCAGGCCGAGAGAAGGGGGCAGATCACCGTCGATGAAGACAGAGGCCAGCGACGCTTTATGGAAGCGCCCGTCTCGATCTCCTTCCTTCCTTCGACCCACCATGGGCCCCGAGAAGCAAAGAAGAGGAAGAACCGCCTAGCGCCGCGTCGAAGCGCTAGAACGTACGGGCCAGCAAGCCTCTTCTCCGAAGCACGGATCTCGCCAGCATCGCACATCCCTTCCTCGCGGCCACCGCCGGCCAGGGGATAGGACACCGCCGCTTCACCATGCAAGAGAGGAGCTCAGAAGCCTTGTTATTGAAGTTGGAGGTGGCGTCACCCTCCACTAAGGATGGCAATTTTATCCACGGATCCAAGTATCCACGGATATCCGATCCGGTGGGTAAGGGTATGGAGGACTAAGTACGCCCACTAATTTCATGGGGAGGATATCCGCTAATTCATGGGGCGGGCATGGGTACTGGTTTCGCTCCATGGTATTCCGATGGATACCCGGCAGAAACATGGGACCCACATATCAGCGAGACATTTTTTTACATATGCCATATTACTCACTAAAAGGCCTAATGAACTAACTTCTAAGACCTAGGCCCAAAGGCCCATCTAAGTACTAACCCTAGATAATTACTCTTATTATCTCAATCCCTACCTATTCCATTTTCCTAATCACTTCCTACATACGGACGAGGCAACCGTCAGGCAGAGCGCCAATCATGTATCCCCTCCTAGGATACTCGCAGGCCAGGACACACCCTAGAGGACCAGCGACGCCTCCGCTCTCCCTTCCACCCCTATTCCTCCTCCGCTAGGAATCACTGGCGACTGCCCCTCCTGCATTCCTGCTCGTCTACAAGAATTGTCGGCGGTTGTCCTGTCCTCAGCGACCTCCCCGACGGTAAGAATTCCCTAATTCCCTACATCCTTGTACTGGCCGACCTCCCTCTTTTCCCCTCACCCATACCTTGATTTTCTAATTGAAGGGCTTGCCGCTGCTACTGCTGAGTAGACGTATTGGCGCAAGTGGGAAACAATGGACGCATGTTATGCTGAAATGCTGTCAAAATTTGCTATAATATTGAAGTTGAAAGGATCGTATGGGCACCTAGAGGGGGGGTGAATAGGTGCTACTTCAAATTTTCTTCTTTTTCAAATTAAGGTTTGACAATAAGGTAAATTCTCTAGATAATGCAACTAAGGTGAATTTACCTATATGACAAATATGCAAGAACTACCACAACACAAAGTAGTAACAAGTAAGTAAGGTGCGGTAAAGGATAGAGGTAACCGAAAAGTGGACGCGGAGACACAAGGATTTGTTTCCCGTAGTTCCTTCCTTTTGAGGGGAAGTACGTCTACGTTTGGAGAGGGGGTGGTTTCAAACCACCAACGCCACGAAAGGCCTCTCTTGTTCTCCGATGAATCTCACCCCAACGGGATCGATTCACCTTCCACTATATCGGCAACCTCCAAGGTGGAAGCCGGCACCGTTACAAGTTTGGGGCACACATCCACAACTTAATCGGAGGCTCCCAAATACAAGCAAGCTGTCAAAGCAATCAAAGACAAGCTTGTAAGAACAAAAGCAAGAGCTAGGGTTTCCAACAAAACACTAGAGCAAAGGGGCCCTCAATGAAATGAGGGGGAAATGAAAATCTCTTTTGGTGAAGTAGTAGATCGGGGCCTCCTCCTTCGATTCCCCAAAGATCAAGGACTTTGGGTGGTTGGATGATGAGATCTTGAGAATTGAGTGGCTCCAATGGACTCCAATGGTGGGCAATGACTTTAATGAGCTGAGCACCTTGTCCCAAGGTAGGTGGAGGGGTATTTATACCCCTCCACGAAATAAATGGTCGTTGGAGCATTTCATGACCGGTACTACCGGTACTCAAGCGGTAGTACCGCTTGCATGCGGTACTACCGGTCCAGTACCGGACCAAGTACCGGTGGTGACCTTGTTCTTCAGAAATCTTCAGTCTTGGGCGGTACCCCCTTGCGGTACTACCCCCAAGCGGTAGTACCGGTGGTGGTAAACGGTACTACCGGTTCGAGCGGTAGTACCGGTCCCAAGTACCGCTTGGTACTGACCAAAACGGAGAGGGGAGGGTGCTAGTCAGTATGCAGCGGTACCCACGAGCGGTACGACCGCCTCAAGCGGTAGTACCGCTTGTACCAAGCGGTACTACCGGTTGGGCCGGTAGTGCCGCTTCGTGGTACCGGTGGGTACTGACTAGTACGCACCCTTCTCCCTTTTTGTCAGTGCCAACCGGTACTGGAACCGGTAGTACCGGTGTCAAGCGGTAGTACCGGTTGCAGGTCCGGTACTACCGGTTGACACAGAAGTTTCTGCAAGGGGAAAAAGCTATGCCATGACTTGTGCCTTCTTTTATCAATCCTGTGGTAAACTTAGTACACGGTTAAATCGATAAGTGTATTGTTATCAAACATCAAAATCAGAGGGATAGAAAAATGCTCTTTCAGAAGTTATGTTGAATGTTTTTATGATTATATATATATTGTGTGTAAACCAATGGATATCCATGGATACATGGATATCCGACGGGTTTGGATCTGGGGCGACATCCATGCCCATGGATATCTTCGTGGACGGGCTAGAGTGAGGTTGATGGATTTGGATTTGGATTTGGTTTTGATATATGCATCCAAACCCGCTCCATTGCCATCCTTACCCTCCACCGCACCGGACTCCGACCAGGGGAGCCACCGGGCGAGCAAGACGAACCCTTGAACACGCAAGATCCAGCTTCGAAGATCTCGCGACCCCCCTCCACTACCAGGCAAGAAGCCCAAACCTACGGGCAGATCGCCCAAACACCTAAACCTACAACTACTGGGAGGAGGCCGAGCCACTCTCTCTTCCCCATCCCCGGCGGCGCCGCCGCCAGAGGAGGGTCGAGAGAGGGCTCGGGGAAAGGGGTCGACTCTCAAAGGAACTGCCTCTAGATTCGTGCGGGGAAGAGGGGTGCACTCCCGCAGCGGGGTTGGTTGAGGAATGGCCTGGAGTTGTCCTGCTGGAGGATGATCTTATCTGTCCTCTATGAATAGGGGCCATTGCATTTGTTCCTACTCGATCCGCAGAAAGTTTTTCCTACCTCTTCTTATTACCATTGCGTAGTTCTTCCTAAAGTAAAGTAAAAAAAAAACTAAAACCAAAGATCTATGGTAAGCGGGGCTAAAACCGCCAAAGCTAAACGTTACGAAAACCAACCGACCTATTTTAAGACTAAAAGTGAAAGGTGATTGCACCAGGTGGAGAGGATAGTCGAGGCAAGTTTTATCCGGGCAGTTGCTTGAGGTGCTTTTCGCCACCGATCGTTTCTTTCTTTTTCTCTGCGAAGGCGACGGCTACAGGGAAGGAGACGTCGTCCTCAGTTCTCACCCATCGGTGCGCACGACTTACGTACCAGCTAGTGGACCGTGCACAAACGTACCAGCTGAAACGGATGACTAATCGATCGACCCACGACGCCCGCCAAACCGTGGCGCTCACGCTGGGTAGGCGCATCGATCGATCGACCCTGCTCAATGCACGGCCGGAAAAGGCAAGGCGGTTAGGCCGCCGATCGGTCGAGCTAGCACGTTCGAGGCCGGCCGCTTCTCTTCTGCCGTAACCACCGCCACGTACGTACGTACAACAGGGGAATCCACGGCAGGCCGGTGCGTGTTCTCCGCGATTAGCTAGCTCCTTGTTTGGATACCGAGTCCACGTAGAACAGATTTCCCTTAAACCCAGTTAACAGATTAACCGCCTAAAACTTTGTTTGGCTGGAGCAATAAAAGTGCGGATTAGCAAAACTTAATTTCTATAAAACCAGAAAATTGAGTTTTGGCAAAAACGACTATTCCACGTTTTTGTGAAAACGCGATCCCACATATCTCGATTCCAACTACCTTCTTTTTCCCGCTGATTTTTCGACGAACTCATGGATGACTAGGGCGCCGGCCGCGTAGGCCTTGCCCGCCGGCAGTGCTAGCACGGTGGCCGCCGGGAGCCTGATACGACCGGAATACCTTCTTGCATGCGCTGCACTGGTACCTGCCATGTGGGCGCGCGAGGCCGTCATCCTCGTCGAACACGTACATTGGTGCTGCCATTGTTTTGGTCAGCCTGCGAGCTCGCCCTGCATATATAGCGTCCGCGAGTCCCGGTATAGCCGCATGTCGACGTCCTCCTCCTGCGTTGTGTTCCAGATGCTGCTCACCAGCTCCGGCGGCTCACGGCGAACCTCACACCACCACGCGTGCCCTTAGTTTAACTTTTACCTTCGTTCACGGCTGATGACTCGCCGGCCTCCATGGCAAGCACATTACTGGGGAATTTAGGTGTGCCAGCTTCTCTTGGGATCCCTACGAAAATATCCATGTCCGTCATCGAGGTGGGTGCCAAGCGGTAAGGACAGTGGCTTCGTCTGCAGCTGTGGTGGTACGACGGTGGCGACTACCGGTATGACATGAGAGCTCATGTAGCGAGGGCCATCCTGGAACCATTGGAAGCAGAGTTTGTCCCACGATGCAATATCTAAGGCATCGTATAAACTGGTTTTAGAGTTTTGGGACCCAAACATAGTTTTTCTTAAACTGATTCTTAACAGAACTATCTTTAAAACGGGTTTTCCTAAAATTCTGCCTAAAACATGTTTTCCAAAAACTGACTGCTAATCCTCTGTATCCAAACAACCACTAGATATGTGGCGAGCCGCGTGATCGGTGGTGGACTGTCCGACGACGCGACCTACCGCGTGGAGTACTCGTCTCTTGGGGCGTCCCGCCAAAGGACGGCGAAGCTTCCTCGCCCTCCCGATCGACCCTGAACTTCCCCGATGAGCCCAGGCAGCGGGCACCCGGTAGCACCGTTGCGGCGCCGCACGTGCCGTATCGGGTACTAGTACTGGTCGTGATGTGTTTGTTCGTTCCACAAAAAAAATAGTTGCGCGACCTTCGCCGCCGTCCATCTCGTTGCGTGTTTTTATAAGCACAAGAAAAGGAGCAAAGGCTGTAGTACGCATGTTAAGCAGCGGACGCGGGCATGTGCCTAACCCATACCGCCATTCTTGCATGCATATTTTGTCCCATGATCCACACTTGGCTAGCTGTGACCCCAAGCTCATCATAATAGACGTCAGTCGTGTTGCACAGATGCTTGCTTCCAGCCACATGCTGACTACTAACTACGCAATTAATTTAATTATTACGACCCACGTATACTTCTCTGCGGCTGCAGTCGTCGCTGCGACGACGACGACGATCGCTTGAGCAGTGCCAGCTGTTGCGTCTTGTCGACCATGCGATGCGGCAGCGCCGTACTCCCTCTCTTCGGGATTATAGGTCCTACGCGCATACTAAGTTGTTAATTTGATTAACAAAACATTACTTATATATTACAAAAATTATATCATTAGAAAATATAACTCTAAAGTTTTTAATGGTATAATTTTTATACTATACTATTTATATTTTGTTGTTTAAATTGATAATCTGTTTATCCGCGCGGGACGTATAATCCCAAATGAAGGGAGTACTACTGTGCCGTAGGTTGTCGTCGCCCACCTAGCGGCTAGCGCGCGGAGAGAAGAGCCCCGGTCTTCTGACCGCGCGAGGACCGCCTGCCAAATGCCAGGCGGGTCCGGCTGCATGTCTGTCGGCGAGACCACCAACAGTGCCTTCGGGAGGCGATCGATCACGTGACGTCCTTTTTCTGCTGCCTCATCTGCGGCTGTGCACATCTTGTAGAAATTCATCTTTCGAGTTTAACCGGTATAGACAAGTCGATCTTGACCATGCATCTGTTAGTTGAGCCAAGACTGAAACATTCGTTCATCTTTCCAGTTTAACCGGTATATAGACAAGTCAACTCCGTTAGTTGAGCCAAGGGCCAAAAGATAGTCGCACTGCACCAAATTCTACGGCCCAGATCGATCTATACGTGAATTTCCTGGCAAAATCAAGTCAACCACGTAGACACTCCATAACACGCTCATTCGCTAATCTAAACCCTACTATATACCTAAATATATGTCTCCTTTGGCCAAAGTTCATTGGTACCAAAAATTGTGACCCAAACCACTTAATAAAAAACGTACTAATATGTTGGATGAAGACGGCGAAAAGTACTTCAACACTTGTGTCTAGGCACCACCACACCCTCGGCGTGCTACACGCATTTTTTTGAGTTGGTTTATGTGTCCCAACTATTTTTTTTGTAAATAGTGCATCGATCGGTCAGAATTCAATCGTACTTGCTTTGATATTACTACATTAGTAGCATATATTTAATTCCTTCATAAAAAAAGCCGAGAAGTTGAAAATTGCTGGCAATATGTTTTTAGTAGGAATAACACCACGTTTCACCGCGTGCTCGCACACACACAGGACACGCACACATCGTCTAACTACGGCCTTAGTCGCGGAGATTGAAGATGATGAAATCAACGAAGAAGCCATGTTATCAACCGGAACAGCATCTCCACTTCAAAAGGACAATCCAGTTTACCGAGATAGACAAGATGTCAAACCTAGGGTTTGATCCCTCGTGAGGTGCCGGTACACCCACCCTCTAACACCAAACACATATTGGATCTTAAACTCATAATTCTTAGAACACAAGAACACGAAAATGAATGAGATAATCATAATATTGTTTTGGTTCGAATCTAGATATAGTGGAAGGATGTTTCAGCCTTTGTATAAGAAAAATAAATATTTTCTACAAGTTTGCGTCCATATGTGGGTAGGTGTAGTCCCACAAGAGTTTCTAAGGATTATAAAAGAGAGGCTAGAGAGAAAACTCTCATGATGATGTCTCCATGATTTAAACATGATCACCTCGCACAATCTCTACCCCACACAAACACAAAAATAAAAGAAAACTGATGGCCTATAAAGAAGATCCATGACACAATTTATTTTATTTTAATAATCATGACTCAATTTTGAGAGCCTAGTTTATTCACGCTACTCAAACAGCCATCCCACTCTTCAAAACATATCCTCTACCCTTCTCGTCTCCTAGGTTTTGATCCTAATGGCCGCGGGTACAAACACCCTCCTAGCACCAAGCACGTATGTGATCTTAAACTTTGAATTCTTTGAACTCCACAGCACAAAAATAAATTAGAAGTCATAGTGTTGTTTATGTCGAATCTAGCCGGATCCAAAATAATCATCCTTTGTAAAAAAAAGCAATATAAACATTTTCTACAGGTTTGAAGTCCATATGTTTGGTAAATGTAGTGCCACAAAAGTTTCTAATAAGGATTATAGAAGAGAGGCCATAGAGAAAACTCTCATTTAAGCATGATCGCTTCACACAATTTCTGCCCCACACTAACACAAAAGAGAAAAAAAAGTAATGCTGACCCACAAAACATCCATGACGCAATTTATTTTATTTGGAAAATCATGACTCGACTAGGAGAGAGCCCAATTTATTGACGCTGCGTATTCAAGCAGCCACCTCACCACTCTTCGAAGCAGAGCGCCTCCTCCTCCCTTCTCCTCTCGCTCCTCTGCTCTCACACGCGTCCTAAAAGCAGGACAAGGAAAAAAGCAGCTTGGGCTGGGCGCCATGGGCAAGGACTGCGGCAACCACGGCGAGGACAACGTCCGTCAGGCGTGCCGTCGTCTCCTGGCGTTCCTCTTCTTCCTGGCGCTGGTGGTCGCCTTCATCGCCCTCATCATCTACCTGGTCCTCCGCCCCACGCACCCGCGCTTCTTCCTCCAGGACGCGTCGCTCCAGCAGCTGGACGCGCTGACCTCCAACGCCTCCGCCGCGGCCGCGGGCATCCTCTCCACCACCCTCCAGGTGACCATCGCGTCCCGCAACCCGAACGACCGCGTGGGCGTGTACTACGACCGCCTGGACGTGTACGCGTCGTACAAGTACCAGCAGATCACGGTGGCCTCGTCGCTCCCGCCGGTGTACCAGGGCCACGGCGACGTGGAGGTTTGGTCCCCGGTGCTGAGCGGGCCCGGCGTCCCCTTCGCGCCGTACCTCGCCGACTCGCTGGCCAAGGACGTCCAGGCCGGGTACCTCGTCCTCCAGGTGAAGATCGACGGCCGCGTCCGCTGGAAGGTGGGCAGCTGGATCTCCGGCCACTACCACATCTTCGTCACCTGCCCGGCCTTCCTCACCGGCGTCGGCGGCAACGGCGCGCCGGGGGCCAGCGGGCTCAGGTTCCAGAGCGCCACGTACTGCCGCGTCGAGGTGTGAGCCAGAACAAAAAAATACTTCTCCAGCGAGCGTGCCCTGCTTCTTCTCCCTCTGCTCCGGCTCCGGCCTCCGGCTCCGGCGGCGAGGTAGGTTTCTTCTTTGCGGGCGGCGCGCGCGCGTGTGCGGAGCAGAGCGTACGGAGCGAAGAAGAAGATGAAGGAGGGTGGCGGTACACGGTAATAATCTTTAGCGTCGAGGGTGTATAGGTGTAAAAAAAGGGCAAAGAGAGTTTAGTGTCAGTCAATTCTGGGGGTTACAGGTCATTGTGTTCTTTCTTCTTCTTTTTTTGCGAATCAGGTCATTGTGTTATGTTCGTGTTAATTGGAGCGTTGTTCTAGTTCCACGTTTAACTGTCGATAATACTCATAAACATGCCGTTGGTCAAATTCGAGGGGTGAAACTGTTGATGATGCTGGGGTTACAAGCAAAGCAAAGGCGTGTTTTGTTTTGTTCAAGGTTTGAACAGAGAACTTTTGGGGGATTTTGTTTTGTTGGAAGGCTGCTGCTAGCTAGCTAGCTAGAGCTAGGTTGGTGGCACCAACAAAATATTGGTGCGGATGAGCTTGGTGCCTGGTAGGTCGCAAGTCCAATTCTGTGAACTCATGGTTGGGGATTCGGTGGACGAGTAGTAGGTACAGCTTGGACTTGGGAGACGAGAATCATCGTCGTCATCTTCTCTCTCTCTCTCTCTCTCCAATAGTTGTGCTGCTCTGTTGAGGCGAGCAATCAGTTCTTCTTTGGTTTCTAATTAACGCGACCGTGCTGGCAGCTTCGTTTGAGGAAGGAACACAACAAGTAGGCGTAGAATAAAATCTGTATTGAGTTCTCTGGAGCTTCGTCGAGCCAGCTGTTTGGTTCCTCGATCTGGTAGTAAGTGACAGAGTAGTGGTTGTAGTATTTTTTTTAACAGAAGAACATGCCTGACTGGTGAGGAATGTCCATCGAGCAAAATATTTAATTTATACGCAAGGGTATCGACTGAGTGCAGGTTTTCCACGGAGTTCTAAGCATGACGATTGGTGACGGTTGCCTGATATCTGCAGCTTGTGTGACCCAGATTGCATGATGAAGGATGGCTCACTTGCTTTCTTTCTTGAAAAAAAAAGAACAAAATTGAAATGAGAAGGAAATGTGCTTTGAGGCAGACAGCAATGGTCCACTGACCTTGAGACTTGAGAGCGAGACATCACGACGCAGACATAACGCATTTACTGCCAATCTACCGTCGTCCTGCAAGAACCACTATGCAACTGCATAAGTGTATACTAGTAGTGCATTTACAGTTAATCTAGTAGCAGGTCACGTACACAGGAAGCGGTGGCAAGTCTGCATCGTAGTACAAGCTAGCGGACGGTGTTGCTTAGTATGAGTAAGAAAGAAGATGGCAGAGCTAGCTCCAAAAGGTGGTTCAAGATTTAGGCGGTAAGCAAGGGTTTGGCAACAGGTGGCCAGTCGTCGCTTTCTCACTTTCTTTCCTCTTTTCTACTGTCTGTTGCTTCCGAGTGGACGTCACCGTTCCATTCTCGCTGCACCGTCCTTATCGCCGCACAATCGTGGTGGTAGTGGCTCGTTTAATGGCTTCCTTCCTACTCCCAAGACCGGCACTATCACCGATTTGTCTTTCCGTGCAATAAAATCGTCGGCGCATCTTTGATCTCGTTACATGTTCTCTGTAATCTCGTTCATCATCAAGTTGCACGTTTTTCGGCGACATGATACAACTAATTATCAGCTCAACAACGACAATTATTGGCGCAAGCAGATAATTGGCACATCAGGCAGCACCTCTACGCACGAACATGATGAAGAGCCTCCTCCATGGATGCAAAGCTGCACATGCCAGGGCTTCATCACAACAACACCCATGCCGCATCCAGCCTTGTCTGCATCATTTTCGAGCACGGGCCTGCTGAGACTGCAACCTGGAACATGCACACTCTCTCACGGGGAAACCATCTTTTTCGAATCGGAGTACATTACAGTTCAAATCTCCCAACATCACAGCGGCAAATAAGCACCCGGGTGCTCCCATGGAAGGAAAAAAAAAACATGAGTGGGTTTATTCTCATTCCCTTTGCCTTTTCAGATCCCTTTCATGGCAACCATTCTCATGCGCGTCCTTCCTCTTCCTGTCGTCGCGCTCAGGAGAGCGACCCTCTTGGCTGTCCATGGACACCTCCCCCTCTTCGGCGGTACTCTCGGTTGTGCCAGCAGTGTTCTGGTGATCCTCTCGGTGGTGAGGGGGTTGGGGCTGGCTCTTCCTACCGTCGTGTTTTTCATCGTCCCCGGCAACCGATTCCACGACATGCTCCAGCTCCCTCCTAACTAGGTCATCATCGCCAACGGCATCAACCTTTCCACCAGCATCGCCTTCTGAATCCGCCCTTCTCTCAGGCGTGGCGGCTTTCGCCTTATCCTTGTCCATCTTTTTCATTGCATCCGCTGTTGACGACGACGACAAGTTGGGGCCTTCATTGCCGGTGGAAGTACCACCCCTTGATTCGTTCTGCGGTATCCTCTGGGTTGAGTTTTGCTTTTCGGGGACATGGCGGCCTGCCATGCTCGATTGCCTGGATGCTTGATGGTTTTCATGGGCAGGAGGCTCCTTGGCGGCCACGGGAGCAGCTTCCTCTGGAGAAGCCACACTTGAAGGGCTGCCTTTAGTATCTTGCGCTGGTGGTGGCCCGTACAGCTCCAACATTTGGTTGCTAACCTCTGAAAAGAATAATCACAGCTAATGTAAGCATGTGTCCTTGCCTCCTTGGTAATGTATTCTTCACAAGAAAGAGTATAAAAGTAAACGTGGCAGAAATACAAGAAAACAGAAGCATCGGTTCTAGTAATAAACAGATATAATCGGCAGATAAAAGCATCGCAAAATCACCAAAACAAAAGTGTTGTCCACACAGTATATGTCCATCTATACATCTTTGCTAATTTTCTGCATAACAGAGGTGATAGCAGACAAGGTCTACCAAAATAGTTGTAGTACTGAAAAGTCGACGTCAACCCAAAATATTCCCAGTTTCACGCAGAATACTACCCATTATAAGTTCATTACAGTATGATCCTGCTCGTGGCATTGCCTTGTGTATCCCAGAAAACCAAGTGTGCACATCAAGCAGCCACCTGTGTTTCTTGACTAAACTACCAGTTTTAAATACTCCCTCCGGTCCATATTAATGGCCATACTTAACTAGATACATACAAATCTAGATAAAGTTGAGGCCATTAATATGGACCGGAGAGAGTAAATGATGATGTTTTTGTCCAATTTTAATGGGCTCCAAGACTGCTAAAAGCATGGTATACTTGTCATGACATGTAAAAACTGTACTGACAAGATTGTATAGTAGTAGTGCAAATATGCACTACTGACTTTGTATCTAGAGACCAACCTTCCAACTGCCGAGGGGTTACATCGAACTGTTGCAACCAAAAGTTCTCGCCATCTGCTGGAAGCTTGACTTTAAGGAACTTCGTTGCAAGGAAGATTGCGCCGGCCGCAATATGTTGGGGCTTAAATTGCAGGCAAAGCGAAGTGCGCAGCCTGCACAGCCCTTTTAAGGTTATAGTAAATAGGCATAATGGGGGCTACTATTTTGAAAGAATAAGTGTAATTTTAGCATTTAGCATACCCATCATTGACAAAACTCCAGGCAGCTTGAGCAAGTGCCTTTTGAGCAACCTTGTTGAATTTCTCTATTGCTTGAACCAAGGGCTTGTAAGGATGGTGCACATTCAGGTCAAAATCAAGCGTTACAAGCACAACACGCTCCCCAATTAAAAGAAGTTCCTTCTGTTTTTCGTACACTTCCTGCACAAAATATCACAAATATCTTCAACTACTATTCTTGTCACAGTAATCCAGGGAATAAAATGCATGGACTGTAAAACAAAACTTGCAGCTTTATGAATAATAGCAGTGTGGGGAAACAAAGATATCACTGGCAACTAGATAAGTATCAAGACACTGCTGAGAGTAACATATCTAACCTTTTGCTTAATTCGAGCAACGGCAGCAGGATCCTTTTTATGGATGACCTCATAAGAAATTAGTATGACATCCTTCAGTGGTCTGGGTGTTTCTTCAACTTTACCCGCCAAGAACATGCAAACTGTGGCTATTGTCTGCAGGTTATAATGAACTTAAGTTGACAACTCGCAATGGGGCAGTTGATTATAGGACAAATGATAGCCCAAACAAATAACAAACTGCATGCAGCATACTCTATATTCTTCGCTACACACAATAAGTAACCTGCACGTCTCTGCAGAGCCAAACAAAATCCATCCTATCGTGGAACCCAATAAAACACATCTCCACCAATATAAAAATCACCAGCTGTGGCGAGTCCAAAATATCCCAACTATCCAACCAGGATCTAATTATGGTGAATAGCAAATATTATCACAGCTAATTATCATAACTAATTATTCCTCAAATCAAACCATAATTATGGCGCCTAACAATTATTGTCATTGCTGGCATGGCGCTTACAAAGTTACTAATGATTTACAGGTGACAGCAAACCAATGTTGTGTGTCTTCCACATAAGCTAGCAAACATTGATGATCAAACACCTGTTAGAAACATAGATACTGCCTACCATGCATAAAAAGTAATTTACAGGGAAAGTCCAAATATATTGTCTGATAACAAACATGCACAAGCCCATACAAATTCCAGTAGGGCTTACCATTCTATCATTTCTGGCATGAGATTGACGAAGGAAAAACCGATGACAGAATACTACAGCTGTAGCAATTGTCACTGGAGGCCTACATTTTAAAGCCATTCATCATAAGAAGGAAAGAACATACTATACAGGACTATCAACCATGCCAAGAGAGCATAACTGATGCAGTAATATACGGGGATATTTACTGATTCATAAAACATGCATGGCATAAGTATTCTAAGGACATAAAGGCCAAAAATAATGCTAAACGAAATTAGACCTTTTCTGTTGCAGGTAAACAAGGATGTCATGTGATCCTTCAAAATCTAACCAATGAATATAACACTAGGGCTAAGGTAAACAAGGATGTCATGTGATCCTTCAAAATCTAACCAATGAATATAACACTGGGGCTAAGGGCCAATATGCTACTGAGTTATTCCTAATAATGCCATGTGATTTTGAAGAAAACATAAACCCTTTTAAAAGGGAAAAACTGAACAGGGATGAGTTCACAGGCATGTGCTACACAATTGCCAGCCAAACAGAACCTATGGCTTGACAATTGATAGTTTTACCATCAATTTATTTAAGAATTACTACCAAATCATCTGTGGATGTAGTCATAAAATAAATATACACTAAACAAATGGTTAGGCAGAAGAAAAATGAGGAATTCAACAATCAGAAAAATATTAAATATCTTACATAGTACAGATACTGCATGATAAAATAAAATATTCGATACAATCGATTAAAATGCCCGGGGGAAACAGACAAGTTGATTCTGGACGGGGCAATGGGTACATTGCCGCCTGAGCAGCCTACAGGCTTGGAAGCTTATCACAATGAGGCCATTCTGCGTTTCTTCAAAACATATACATTATGTCCCCTCAATCACCAGAGGTGATGTTTGTAATCTTCTGAATAACATTTGCATCCGTAATATCTTAACATAGGTTTCACAGTGTTTGTTTTAGCTGTTCATCCCATTGAGCAATTTCACTAACAGGAGTTTGGTGCAAGGATTATGAGTCGCTCGACAAGTGGCGGCTTGTCGCGCGACTTGTCGGCCTGTCGCAAAATCGTTGACGATAACCTGGAGCAACACGACAAGTTGAACTTGTCGATCGACAAGTTGACTTGTCGATGAAAAATCACGACTTGTCTATGTTTTTGAGTCGAGCGACTAGTTCTGGGCTGGGAAATAAAATCCTTCCCTGCAGCAGTTTCCTGAACTGTCCTCCTATACTATCTTCTGCAGCAGTTTCCTTTAATAATTGTTCTCCCATACTCTTGCTCTTGCTCTTGATCTCATGTATTCTACTCTGCAGCAGTTTCCTTTTCCCCTGTCTTGTTTGCTGCAGCATATCACCATGCCACCACCAGAGATTTCCCAACAGTCACCACCAGATACCTACTATTAGTAGCCTGTTTACTTAGTATTTTTTTGGTAGTTACAGCTCGACTACATGTCGACAAGTCTATCACTAGTCGAGACTAGTCACGACTAGCCTGTGAGTCGGTACCCCAGCGACAAGTTGCGACTCAGCGACTCATAATCCTTGGTTTGGTGACTCACGGGAAGAGGAATGGAGTTTAGAGGAGGGAGTTGTGCAGAGATTAGACATGGGATGTGTCATTTCAGTCCAAATTATGTCTTATACGTGATGGGAGTTATGCTTAGGAATATGAGAGAGAATCTCTTCCCGTGTTTGATTCAGGGGAATTCACAAGGGATTAGTAAAGGGTAAGTTATGATGAATGGCCAAGATGTTCTCTGCAAAACAATTCCCTTTCAATTCCCATCCCTTCCCTGTTATTAAAATGGTGGGAGTTGGACCCTCAATTCCCATGCCCAGTCTCTTATAAATTCCGATTCCCACAAACAAAAAAGATGATTTTATAGCTTATAACTCTATCTAAATTCCCATTCCCCCTTCTTAACCAAAAATGCTGTAAAGGTCTGTTTAATTTGCAGCCTACGACTTCCTAAGCTTGCCAGACGTTTGGTTTAAGTAAAAATGGTACCACACCTTAGTTTGCCTAATAATCCTTGTTACAAGTGCATGTCTCTATGGTGCTTAGGACCCAGCTTGGTCAAACTAGCCCTAAGGGGGTGCCACAAATCAATGAAAAATATTTGACATGCATAAGGTGTGGCTTTGAACCAAACACTTTCCTAACTTGGTCAAACTAGCCCTAAGGGAGTGTCACAAACCATGTCAGAGCTTGGCATCCAACTAAGAAGACCTTAAATATTCTGTCTGTAAAGGGTGCAACCTAGAGTACAGAATCTAGTCACGTGCACTAGAAAACCACAAGTCATCATCAACAGAATAAAATGAGCATGATATCAATCATGAAGAATTTCAAATATTGCTGGGGGAGAAATGAGAAAGAAGCAAAAGTTACTTAAAAGAAACTAAGCTATAAGAAAATGTCAAGTTGTTTACATACAGATTCAAATAATACTGCTAAAACAGCTGGTAGTAATGATAAAATATTCATGGTACTGTATATTCTTACACTTTAAGCCTCACTCCCAATTCCTGAAGATAAGTGCAGTATGACTTGCGAAGGTAAGACTCCTTCTTTAGATCAATGCCATCTCTTCTTGAAAGGGAATTCTCCTCCATTTCTTTTCTACTAAAATACCATGAAGCACCAAGGTTGACATCTTCCGCATGTCTATCATAGGGAATTCTATAAGGGCTATTTTCTACAATTCCATTAGGTGAAGAATCACTTGTCTGCTTGATATCCATGTATGATTTTGCTCTTTTATTCTAAAGAACCTGGCAAAGTGAGAAATATAGTGTAAACACTTGCAAACTTAACATCATAAGCCTTAATAAACAGGGGAAAAGTACAACTACATGCCTAATTAAATGCATATACACATTTCTTTCAAAATTTAACATTGAGAAAGTCGTGAAGAGTTAAAGAAAGCATCTAACTATATATTCCCAATTCTCTAAATCTTAAAAGGTCATCATCTGTGGAGAACCTATGGGCATGATAGGGCAGTGGACACTTACATGCAGAAGATAAAGGATGAATGCTACATAGTAACAACAAAGGAAACAGCCACATATCCATACAGCTCTTATGAACTGCCTGTCCTCCAAAGAAGCCCAGTAATTGAGCAAATATGCGACACGCGGATGATGTAACAAATAAAAGGGTTTTCTTTAATACAACATGTCAACCCATCCCCTTCAGATCCTTCATAAAACTACTAGAATGACATTAATGAGATTGATGCACACAAGCAATGAGCACTATACAGGTTGCTATTTGTCCTTTAAAGGTGTTTTTTTCTGTGTCCATGGCGTTCAAGGTGTTTTTGTGGATCTATGGCTTAACATAGAAACAGAGTTACCCAAATCCCACTAAGACCATAGCTCTACTAAAGCTAACAGAAAGGAGGGGGAGAGCTCACCTGACGTAACTATGATCTTGTCTTACTGAGGGTGCATGTTTGACCTAAAGCAAGCGACTATATTCCACCCGCAATAATCTGAAACCCAATACACAAGAAACACAATTCTCAAACACGTTTTTTTTTTTAAAGGCGTTTTGAAAAAATTGTCATTACTCAAATTACAGGTGAGCGCCATAAAATAGTGAAGAAAACTCATAATTCCTTATAATTGGTGCTGTGGGGCACAGAACGAAATCAAGATCATAAGTTCAACCGGCAACAACACAAACCCTAGTTGACAACAACGTACGCAATTCTCTAAGTTAAGCTGCATACTTTTCAAGCAACTGCGGAAATCCCCTAATTTCAGTGTTACCATTGGCCCGCATAAATCCTCGCTAAGGTTAGCGGCATCCAGTCCTCCAAAAATCGGAAAAACATAAAATTTACCCCAAAATTGAGCACGCGGTTTCGAGATTACGCCCGATGAGATTCGAGCGGGTAATTCAGCTCCAACAACCACGAATCCAACAGCACCTAGGATTACTGCCGTCCAAGCAATAATCACGGGGACAATCTTAAACATACAAACAAGATCTTGCGGGTAAAAACATCGGATCAGATGAGAACCTGAGAAATTGAGACGTACTCTTGCGCAGGGGCGGACCGAACGGACGCGTGGGGGAGAGGAGACTGATACAGAGAACGGGCCGGGATAGGCGTCGCGTGCGGAGAGCTGCAGCCGGCGACGACGGCGGATGGCGAGGCGGCAGCGGGACGGCAGCGAAGGGGAGCCTGCGAGGCTGCGTGGGACGTAACCCTAGCCGGTTGATGTGTCGCGTGTGCACGCCCGTTTCCGCCGTCGGATCGGCTTCCAGCGCGGGGCAGCTAGCCGTTGGATTTCAGGCATACTTCCTAGTGGGCCTACCACTCGTCTCCGCGTCGGACTCGGCGAGTATATACATACTTCCTCCGTTTTAAAATATATGATGTTTTAGGTTTGTGAAGAAAATAAATCTAGACTTGTTTTAGTGTATAGATTCGTCTCAAAACAAGTCTAGATTCATTTTCTTCACAAATCTAAAACATCTTATATTTTGAAACGGAGAGAGTACATTACTCGCTTAAGAGCAAGTCCAGCAGATACCTCAAAACGTCCTCGAAAGCAAATATAGAGGAGAAAACAGAAAAAAAACACTCCAGCAGGCACCCTACACATCGCCCCTCTCCTTCCGCATCCCCGACCCAGGCCCTCCTCTCCCCTACACATCGGGGCGGTGGAGGCCTTCCCTGTCCATCCCCGGGAACAACCGCCTGCTCCAGATTCTTCCTTCCTGCCACCACGCGCGTCGTCCAGGTTCGTACCCGCCCTCGTTTCTCTTTTATTTCGCACGAATCGAGCCCGAAATCGAGCTCCAGATGCACTGCTATGGCGGGATTGGAGAGGAAGAAGTAGATAAGGTATGGGAGGGGTGAATCATGGCCGAGAGAGGTGGGAGGGGACCTCGCAGCGGGTGGCATGGGGCATGGTGAGGGGACCTCGCGGCGAACGCGGAAAGGGATCAGGGAGAGGCCGGAGATTGGAGTAGGAGAAGGACGTCTCCTGCCTATGCGCGTGCTGAGCGAGCAGACCAAGTGGGATTAGGAAATTTGTCCAGTTTTGGTGCAGATAGGTAGGAACTGATGTCTAATTTTCTACTGTTTTGCTACTGTCCAATTTTGCTAGCTAGCTGAAACGAGTATATTGCTTTGCTACTGTCCAATTTTGCTAGATAGCTGAAATGAGTATATTGATATATGATGTTGTTACATTATTGTTGATTGTTGTTTGTTGTTGTGTAATTTTCTAGCTGAAACAACTTGTCTAAACAATAACATATTGGTGTAGATTGTTGATGGAGGATTCATCATTTATGGACATGTTGAATGGTGGTATTAACTTGAATGATGCTGATTTGAGTTGGGGAGAGACACACCATACTGATAATCTCGGTGTAGATGACGAGCATGTCCCTCCCGTGAAATCAAGCTCAAAGAAAGAAAAAAAATTCAGTTCACAAGAGGACTTGGTGTTGTGTGACGCATACCTCACGATTACTCAAGATTCAATTATCGGGACCGAACAAAAGGGCAGTTCCTATTGGAAAAGGGTCCATGATTACTTCCATGAGCACGTAGGACGCAAGTCGGATCGTAACCAAAACTCTCTCCAACACCGTTGGGCTTATATTAATGAGCACGTTGGCAAATTTTATGCAGCATGGCGCAAATTTCCCGTACTCCTTCATCTTTTGTTCGGATTAATGTGTTGTATGAACTGTTTCCCGTACTCCTTCATCTTTTGTTTGGATTAATGTGTTGTATGAACTATTTTATGTACTCCTTCATCTTTTGTTTGGATTAATGTGTTGTATGAACTATTTTCTGTACTCCTTCATCTTTTATTTGGATTAATGTGTTGTATGAACTATTTCCTGTACTCCTTCATCTTTTGTTTGGATTAATGTGTTGTATGAGACATGTGATGTATTGGAAAGATATTACATATATTATTTAGAAAAATATTACATTGCGTGCATCATCTTCATACATAATTTAAATTACAAAATAGATGTACTACGGTACTAAGCAAGCTACATCATGTTTCCTCGGATCTGCCATTGCTGCTCAACTAGGTCTGCTTGAAGCTGGGAGTGAACTTGTTTGTCTCGGATCTCTCTATGGACCTGAAGGAACTGAGAAAAGAGCTGAGAGTGTTGGTGAGAGACTGTCACCCTTTCACCCATATGCTCATAATTATAGTCTTCATGAGTGTGACGCTCATTCTCAATTATCATATTATGCATGATGACACATGCTGTCATAATATTTCCAAGTGTCTCTTGATCCCAAAATCTTGTTGGTCCACGAACAATGGCAAAACAAGCTTGGAGAACTCCAAAGGCTCTTTCAATATCCTTCCTAGCACCCTCCTAAGCTTGCGCTAAATGTTTCTTCTTTGGTAGTAATGGACTTGGTATTGTCTTCACGAATGTTGCTCACTCTGGATATATGCCATCTACAAGGTAATACCCCATTGTATAGTTATGTCCGTTGATGTTATAATACACTTATGGCGCTTCACCTTCGGCTAGCTTTGCGAAGAGAGGGGAACCGTGAAGAACATTAATATCATTCAAAGATCCCGGCAAACCAAAAAAGGAATGCCAAATCCAAAGACCTTGTGAAGCAACAGCTTCAAGAATGATTGTGGGCTCATGAATATGGCCCTGAAAAAATCCTTGGTGTCCACTCGGGCAATTTTTCCACTTCCAGTGCATGCAACCTATGCTCCCTAGCATGCCTGGAAACCCCCTTTGCTCTCCAATAGCAAGCAACCTAGCAGTATCATCATCATTTGGGGATCCGAGGTACTCATCACCAAAGATCTCAATATCAGCTCTCACAAACCTTCTAAGACTTTCTAAAGTGGTGCTCTTACCTAGCCGACAATAATCATCTGTAGCATCGTCTGATATTCCATAAGCAAGCATCCGAAAAACTACAGTGATCTTTTGCAAAGGATGTAATCCAAGAACCCCAACACTATTTCTTTTCTGCTCAAATTATCTATCATGACGTTCGACAGCACCCGCTATGCGCAAAAACAAAGGTCGATGCATTATAAACCTACAAAGAAATAAAAGGAATGAGACCCATATGAACAAGACAAGTAAAAAATGAACATTTTCGACAATCTCATACCTTTGACGAAACAGCCTTGCGGGTATCCCATGTTCTCTATAAAGTAGTCTCTATGGAGTCTAATACAACCCTCAGCTCTCTCGCGATGAATAACTTGGCGTCCTAGCACGAAACCACGATGGCGTGGGGCATTCAAGCGCTCCTCTTCTTGTTGAGCTACGGCAGCCGCCATCACATAGAGCTCCTCATCATCGGACGACGACTCCTCCATCAACCTTCACATGGTCGAGCTCCAGCGTCGACTCATTTTGTTGTGGGCGAGGATACAGAATGAGAGAAATATATAAGGAAGATCCAAGAATGTGTGAGAGATCTATGAGGGATGGAGCTGTATATATAGACCTGAAAAACTAGCCGTTAAAAATAGCACCGTTGGAAAACTAGTCGTTCAATAACTAGCCGTTAGAAATAAAATTGTTAAAAAGTAGTTGTTGGAGATAGTCATTTGAAATATGGCAGTTATAGAAATATTCATTCATGAAGTTAGTTATGAAATATTGATAAAATATATGTGAATGTGATATAGGGAAGAGTATATAGGGAAGCTGCTGAAAATAGACAAAATATAGGAGAGATATCTTTTTAGGGGAGGCCCCTATAGGAAGACATAGGGGAGAAATTTTAGGATATCTCCTGGACTTGCTCTAAGCTTGTGCAAAAGCAAGCGCTCTTAGCCCATCAACAATACACGTTGACGCTGCTTTGTGGCCTCCTTATCTCTACTCCATACGTGTGGTGACCGGCGACAGTTTTGAAGCCACCTGCGGTGCGTTCTACCATTTTTTTGTCGTCGGTTTCGGGCCTTGGGCGCTTACGGTCGCTGCTTTGTGGGCCTTTGTTTGCCCGTGGATTGCGGGGAGCTGGTGGGCGAGCGGTGGACGGTGTGATCAGGAGGTTGGCTTTTCGCTGTTGACCGCATCATGTCTCCCTCGTTGCGTCGCGTGGGGTCGGGTCGAGATGTGGCGTGCTGCATGTTTCTTGGACGACAGCAAAGCATCCCCTTTTGGTCCTCTGGGCATGCTTCGTTCTCCTGGTCGATTTTTGGCGGAGAGGGAGAGGGCTCCAAGAACATTCCCACATTGCGCTTGTGCACACGAGCGGCAACCAGGTCCTCTTTCTCCGTACCTCAGGGCGATGATCAAGGCTTCACCGACCGCGTGGGGCCTCGAATCAAGGAGATCTAGACAGCGCTGCCGGCGCTCGAGGCCGCCGTGCGCCCGATCCGGCGGCCATGGCCGAGCTCGCGGCGGTCGGCCCGCAAATCGACCGCTCCGTTGGCCCCTCTGTCGCCGTGCTGAAGGTGTTCGACTCCAACACACTGTGCACAGGCTCGAGCCACCGCTTCTACACCAGGCGAGCTCTAAATTGGATGAGGCGATGGTGATAGTGCTCATGAACACCAGTACCTAGACCTTAGCCACGCACGTCGTTGTAGTCAGGTTATGTGTTATTTACTTCGTAGCAATAGGAAGAGAGTTTGCAGACGATTTCCCCTAAGAGGGGAACTCTAGAATCCAGATGCCATCGTCGGAATTGCGCAGCCACCGCCCAAAATCGCGTCTCCAATGCCTGGAATCGGGCCTCCCCCGCCCGGTATCGTGCCTCCACCGCCCGGTATCGTGCCTCCACCGCCCGAAATTGCGCCTCCACCGTTTGGAATCGAGCCTCCGATGCCTAGAATCGCCTCTTGCCACTCAAATTCATCGATCCCTTCCCGCAATCGCCAGCAAGGTAACTCTAGACTCTTGCCGCTGTTCTTGCTTTTCTGGTTGTTGATGGATTGTTGCCCTGCCTCTGCTCCCGTCCTGCATTCGCTTGTTTGTTTGATGACGGCCTGATGGTGTTGCTGTATTGGTACTTGTAGGCTACATGCATCTCATGTACAGGCAGTGGCATGGCAACTAGCATGTCTTCCTATTTAGGATGTAATTTTGGTGAACTTGTGCACCGGTTGGTCTTCCTATTTTATTCCTGCCATTTTCGATTCGATACTTCACAAGGATGGTGAAAATTGGTGGTCATGATGATAAAGCTTCTTTGATCAAGAGTTACATCATGAAATTGGAGATCGTTCGGATTCAGTCATCAAGAAATACAAAAAATTAGGCAGTTTTTAATCTCATGCATTCAATTATTCTGCCTTTATAACCTACGATTATACTAATTTTATACATATACTCCCAGTATCGTCGTACTGCTGTTTTTTGAAATTGTCGTATCCGTCTTACCGTATCAGTGCTTCGTAGTTCTAGATATGTGCTGGTTCGAAGATCAACACTGACTCACTGTGGTGAGTTCATCGGATTTGGATATGCAAGAACTTTTCAAAGTCTGCATCTCCCTTTACTTATTAATTTGTTTCGTTGGTCAACTGATTGGGATTCATGAAAAACTATCAAAGCTCAGTTTGTTATTTATTGATGTTTGTGTTCTTGGGTACCCACAAACTAAGGCCCCGTTTGGCATCAAAGTATTTTTAAAGGATTGAGGGAATACTTTGGTTTCTAAAAAACTGAAGTATTAAATACTTTGAGGTGTTTGGATCTAACAAATAATATGGTTTTAAAACTAAAGTATTCTCCAAAACTATGATTTTTTTGAAGTATTTGAGAAAGAGGCTAGACCCTCTTTTTTCTAAAACTGAGAAAAGGGAAAAAAACTAAAGTATTGCTTTGCTAGTCACTAAAATACTATGATATTAATTTTAGTTTAAAAAAACTTTGTTGCCAAACTAGGTCTAAGATTTTAATTATTTGATTCAAGAAGCTCCTAAGGTGGATTATCTAAGGAGGAACGGACACCAAGCTGCAGACCACAAGGATTTCAAGCACCATGACCTCCTCAGGACTCCCATGGTCACCCCAGATGTCGTGAAAGCATAATTTCTCTAGGTATAACCACTGGCCAAGCTACTAATGTTTGCTCAGATAACACATTCGTTCTTATTGTTTCTTTTGTTGTCGCTGAACAGCCATGAAAATTAGGAACAACATGGTTACACTCCGCCTTGGCCATCTGAATTTTCAATCTCTCATAATTTGTGATGTTTTAAGCTACAACAAATATAGAAAGCAATTTTTCATATATGTGTGAGAGCAACGGTTTAGTCATTTTTTAGAGATAATACCGCCTTAACACACTAATTTATCTATGGCATTTAGTTTAGTAATTATGTAGGTGCAATGTTCTACTATAGCTGCATGGTAGTTTCTTTGCATAGTTAAAGCTCAGTTTCATTGTTTCACAGTTAAAGCTCGGTTTCATTGTTTCTTTCCTTGCTTGCAGTGTTTCATGCTTCAAAATGCACCCTGTATAGAGCAATCGGTGTGCAGTTTGGAGCTTATAATTCAAATATTAGCTCCACTAGATTTATGGTTAAATTATCCATATAACTTTAGACGAATATATAATGTATGAAATTAACTCCATCGACTATGCACTTGGTCCACTAGTTTTGGTCTAGGTTGATATTTCTTCTTGCCAACTCGTGAAATCCATATATTGTGTTGTGAGATACATGATAGACTATTCCCCATTTCATATCTCTTTCAATAACCATGTTTATAGTCTCCAACGTTGACAGTGGGAATAGAGATAGTATTCTACATAAGTTGGTAAAGTCGATGTAATTATCGCTTTATCAGTTTAACTGTATAAAACTGGAGCAACTCACGCACTAATAAAAAGGACTGCAATTTCTTTATTTTCTGCATTGGGTCCTGCTTTTCGTTTTACCACGAGTTAACAATATGCTAAAATTTTCCTATTTATTTTCATGGTTAATGTATGTTAAAGATTTGTGTATCTAGGCATTAATGTCAGATATTTTAGTTAGATAAATCTATGGGCACTGCTAGGAATCGGAAGCCGATTTTATGCTTCTAATCGGACCACTGCTTAACCATCGGATTGAAAGCAGCCAAACCGTAAGATTATGAAGCAGACCCGGGGCATCTAATTCCACAAATTGGGGAGTGGTTGCATGCTTCCGTATTAAATGATTCCGTAATTCAAGCTTTCCTATTTATATGCATGCGTTTAGGAGGGAGGCATTGGCAGGTCTATAGAAGATATTTACCATGCATTCCTCTAATACCGAATATTGCTAAAATTGTTTCTGTTAAGTAACATTCATTCTTTATTTACATAAATCTAATTATTCATGATTTTCAGGAGACTTTGGAGTTAAATTTTTTGTTTCTTTGTGACACAGTAGTTTGCTTCCTTAGAAGCAAAATTTTCTTCCAAAACTGTTTCCAACGCTATACTAGTTTGCTTCCAAAACATTTAAAATTTGTTTTGATCTAAAATAATGTTTACTATGTGACAATTTTTTCCAAACATATGGTCGTTTCCATTGAGGAAAATTGTGTTTCATGGTGACTAGTTTGCTTCGACAAGATAGTTCTAGCTGACTAGGTAGTTGCTTGAAACAAAATAGGAATTTATTGCCATCAAAATATATATATATATTAACTTGTAACAATTACAACATGTTCAAACTACATAGAGATTTGCTTCCAAATAATTTGAAATATGCTTCCAAGGGAAAAAATACATCCTCTTTCATCAACCACAATGGCATTGCTTCTGAAGAAATTGTCGTCTGCTTCGGAATGAGTAGAAGTCTACTTCAGCATTTCCTTCATCAACCACAATGGCATGCTTCTAAAGAAATAGCCATCCGCTTCGAAATGATTAGAAGTATACTTCCACCATGTTTGAAACAAAATGCTGCAAAACAACTTAGTAGTAGATGATTGGATTGAGTCTCTTTCATGGTAGCAAAAGAGTAGACTGAAAAAGGATGAAATTTGAACAAATCGTTTGGTGGATGAACATTCCAATTTGCACAAATTTTAGAACTAAAAATTTAATTAATAAATTTGTATGTGCCATCTAGAATAAAAAGAGAACTCGTAGATGTGATAACAACATCATTTGGAACACAAAATGAGAAATATAAGAAGCATATGGTGAAGTTCAAAATTCAATGGAAAGGAATATGTAAATTGAGGAAGCTTGCTGCAGTTCATCTGGAAGCATATGTATGATATATAAGAAGCACCAATACTAACTTGAGAAGCATGGCTGTTTTGCCAATAAAAAATGCACATATTCCATATATGAAGCACGAGATATCTGTAGCAATTAAATATTGCTATCGCTGCCCTTTGGAGACCTAGTGGAAGCATATAAATTTATAAACAAAAATTATCATGCTGCAAATTTGAAGGTGATGGAATCTAGGGCAAATTGGGAAGACGATCTTGGTAGGTGGAGCATGCCATACCTTCTGCCAATTCGTGTCATCGTTCCAGAGATAGAGATCACGACAAAGACCATAAGAAGCACTTGTTCCGTGGCGAATTTGAACAACCAAACAGTCTCCAACCTAATACGCTGATCGCCGGCGATCAGGGATGCCCCAATGACGATCCATCGCAGCGGGACGACATGGGTGGCAATGCAGAAAAAGATCTAAGTGTAGGCACGGGTCATCGCCGGAGTTGGGGGGGGAGCGGCGCCGCGTCGGGTCACGGTATAATTAGGAGTGGAGGCGTTGTGGGGAAGGCTGGGAAAGAATATCGATCAGGAGCAATAACTGTCCATGATTTGGGGATGGAGATGGTCAAACGTGTGTGGGGGTTAATGAAGCGGGTGTTTTTTTAAACTACACCTGAACCATAGGATTCAAATAGAGATGAACGGTTCTTAAATGGTCCGTTGCTTTGTTTCTCATCGGCCACTGTTGGAGAGTGTTTACCTAAATCTATGGACCTGTTTTCTTAAAGCTTAATCAACAAATATCTCTTCGGTTTTCATGAATCGCTTGGAAACCACGAGTATGTCATTGCACTATGGAAAAAAGCACAAGTTTTTCTTTAGTTTTTCCAAGATTTTATTTCATATAGTTCAATAAGAACTATAGGTATTTCTAAATGTTTTTAACTGCTCTATGAGCACAGTTGCTCGGTTACTTTCCATCCTGCATCCCTTCTTTAAACTACTATAAAGAAAATAATACATGTTGTTTCTAAGTAAGAGGAAATAAGGATTGAAATGTTACATCTTGCTCAAGTAACATACCTATAAGTGCTTAGGTTGCTTTTTTAGCACTATAGGGTCTCCCTGTATATTGATCAAGGCACACAACCATCACAAAGGGTAATGGCGTCCCGCACACTGTATGCATCATGCTCATGCTATTTTTCCATCGAGGTATTCATCTTTGCATCAGGGTATGCCGAGAAGGTGTCCTTGCATTAATGCAGTGTTCTGGTCATGCTCCCACGAACATTGCCAAGAGTGTGGAGGTATGGTCCTCCCCTTGTAGAATTTAGCGCCTTTTGAATATATGTGTTTTTCTATGGCCACCTGCTAGAGCTTGGAGGGCGTCGAGCCAACGCCCTTTGAACCATGGTCTTGTCGACATGCTATGCCTCACAAACCTACTAGGTCGACGATCTCAACATGAGTATGTCATTGGATTCATGTCCTCTTCAGTCATATATAGTAGCTGTTTCCTCTACAGAATTTATGTTAGCCTCTCAGATTAACTGATAAGCTCCCTTCTATGGGGTATTTTTTTTCTGCTGCAAATGTTAGTGTGTTAAATTTGTGAATGACCCCTATAGAAATCTTTTTTCTCAGTATAATAGTTTCATGCCTTGCCTTTTTAGAATAGTTTCATCTTGATGTTAAAATTATATCATTGATTTGCTAAAAGAATGAGTGAGGTCGGTGTCATATAGCATTGCAGCAAAAATCTTGAAAATTTGATATGTGACTCTTATAGAGCTTATCTTAGCTTAGATTTGTCCTTATGAATTTTGGCATGAAGGCATGACGGTGAGTATGCATCAAACTTTTTGATTGTGCGTTTTTTTTTTCTTCTGTTTACTTCTTGATGCAGACTGTTTTCCTGTTGCTTTTTCCTTGGCTATGGGATGATTTGTTGTTAGCACCTTCCCTGTTTTCTCTTAGATTTTATGCGAGCAACGCCTAATGTTAATTTCTGTACCTTTACAGAGTAAGGGTAAAACTCAGTCGGTGCTCATATCCGAGTTATCTACTTAGTTTGTCATTTTCCTGTCGAATATGGTTTGGTTAGCAGCCTGACGGCTGATGTATGAAACCTCACATTTAAATATAATTTGTCTTACCAAATATGTGTTTACATCTGATGGCATGAAACCTCACGTTTATAGATAATTTGTCTATTATTTGACTGACGAAAGGGAAGACATCAATGTGAAAAGTTCTTAGGGTATGTTGGATGGCAGAATTTTGTTGGTAGGATATTTTACGTGCATCATACGAACTTGTCAAAATATGTGGTTAAGTTTCTTTGATTTAGTATTGACAAGGAGGAATGTAAATGGTATGTTCACAAGAGGATGTTGTTTTAGAAAAACACCATATGCCTTTTCTATCTGACGGTTTTGTAGAAATATATATTTTGTACTGCTATCAGCTCTACATGATGGCCTGTTAAACATTGTTCTTCATCCATATTTTTTACCATACATAGTATAGCTGATCTAAATAGTCTCTTACATATGGTCTGTGGTATCTATGATGAATATTTGACATGGAGTTTAAGATAAAGTATTAACTCTCTTCCATTGGTTAGTTTCGGATTGGGTCGATCTCCTCTTTGTAGATTTTTAGAAAATCTATTTATGAGAGACTATGAGGCTTGGCATAACCAAGATTTAATGCAACATTTCATTTGTAATTTAAGGCCAAGCTAGATGATGTCTATGTGTTAGTAATCAATCTCTAGGACTAAATTAATAGTACAAAAGATGGACGTATGACGTTGATTCTCTGAAATTCTGTGTCGTTCAACAGTTCAGCGGGAGCATTTAACTGCTTACCAACTGAATTGCTAACCTTGCATTCTTTTATTTTGGACATCTATCTTATTACTTCTATCTTTAGGTTTATATATGGATTTTTTTATCGGACCCTATAGACTATCCTATATTTATATATCTTAAGAATAAAGATAGACAGAATGTATGAAAACATTCCGCCCTTCGTTGATGTGTATATTGTAGATAGAACATTTGTTGCTTTCTTGTTGTATTGTTCTTTCTTCAAACCTTTTACTCTCTTTCAAAAGGACATTACTTATGTATTATTGTTTTCGCAGGCGATACGTTTGTCTCGGATGGTTGTGGCACATGATATGATAGCACAACTTGGACTATGTCCTATGCCTAGGGCCTCGATAGCCTAGGGTCTGGAAGGATAGTTACTTGGATCAAAGATAATTTGCCAACCAGGGAAAATCCGTTTGGATTTATGCTTAGGAAAACGTATGGTGCACCGCGTCGGTCAGAAGTAGACACATGGGCACCACATCGGTTAGAAGTAGACACTGATCCATGTGATTACGCTCGAAACTGGGTATAATGTGGATGATGTGAATTACCATTTCTGTAATGTGGCATGTAGCCAATTTGCAGAGCTGCATCGCATGGCGGATTTTGCTCGAGAAAGGGAACGCATTGCTGTTCAGTCGCTTCATGAAGTGATGACCAAGCCGTCACACATCTTTCTTCAATACAATGATGTACTCCCATTCTCGGGAGTCAAAGGTGATGATTCTAATGGCCCAGTGTTTGGAAGGCAGGAGGAGCTTGCTAGGGAGTTGGTTAACCTAGCACATATGGATGATGTGGACTAAAATGTATAAAAAAATAACATCTGTTTCTTGGGGTTTTGCCATTTTTTCCTCCTTGGGTTGAGCAGGTCAGCACTTCCGACTGTTTTTGTGTTATTGTTTTAGAAGTGGCAGCGGTAGTTCTCGCACGAGATGACACCAGCTTGTGGTGGCGTGCATGGGAGGTGTTTTTGTAGTGTGCATAGACCGATTGCGTTTGGGATGTGGAAGGCGAAGGTATATTTTGGGGATGATGTGAAGTTGGACGGTCACCCCTTGCATAATATGTTTATGGGTCGGTTATTGCCTGTGTTGTTTAGGCCATGTGGCTGTCTTTATGAAGTCTTGTGTTGCCCTTTTGTAGTTATCATCCTGTGCATGTGAACAATAATAAGTGTTATGTGTATCTTATTGTGTATCCTTTGATAAAGGAAAAAAAGACTATCTAATGTAGGTCTTATTTGCTATATGTTCTACCACTAGAGCTTGATTCATATGGACTACCACTTTAAACTGCAAATTTTTGTTACTTGGATGTACCTTTCATTCTTTGTGTTGAAAACAGCAGGTTGAGTTATGGAATAGGGAATAGTCCTCATAGGGCCGTTGTATTCATCGGTATATCCAGGTTACCGCCAGCAGATGATTATAAGCATCACCAGCTTTGTCTGTAAATAATGAAAGCAGTCAAATGATGCCACTAGAGATTTGTTCCCAAATATACAAAAATTAGAGGTTACACTCGCTGAAAACATTGTGGATGTATCTAAATCTGACACTAAGAAGACAAGCAAACATAGTTCTTTTTAGTTCTTGTGCAATAGGTTTATCTAGCATGACCTAAATTTGTTCAGAGAAAAAGAATTCCAGAATACCCAGAATTTACGTGAACAAAGTACTATTGCATGTTCTATGATAGATATCTACAAAAATTAGTACAGAAGGTACTTTAGCTTGATTTTAAGACCCATGATTTTATGTATATGGTCCACACGATTATGTGGTGAACATGCCATATTTATCCTAACTATAAAGCTATACACATTAACATATCCCATATCTCACATGATCCTTTTTTCAATACAACAAAATTGAGAAGATATATTGTCGTTGATACCTCAGGCCATAACTGTAAAGACAACACATTAGCTCCTGCATTATCCTACTCTATGTCACTAAATACCAGCAGCTACAGATTAACACATCTCTTTATTCATTTATATCTACTTTGTAGAAAATAAAGTGGTCTTCATTCTATAGAAAACAACTTCAAGCAGCTCTATCCTTACAACAAGCACATTGCCCCTATAACATGTCATCATTGCGTCAAAAGATTCAGCTAAGCTACCCATGCGCAGATCAATACTTAAAGATAGAAAATTAAAACAGCTCTAGTCAACAAAAGTAACAGCACATGCCCACATTCAGAACAACCGATGCCACAAGATAACATACGGATCTGCAAAACACGGTATATGCTACCAGCTACTGCGAGAATACAGGTACTATAGAACCCGCTCAGGCACACACAGACCAAGCATCATCTACACAGAGCAAAACGACTTCAACCACCATCTAAACTACCAGAACACATCTACCCCATGGGGCCAGCCTGACCCAAAGCCTCAGTCAGTCTTGGCATTGCCGTATTGATTCTATCAGTTGTCCGCACCGACAGTCCACATACACCATCGATCAGCTCACGAAGATATGCCGATGAAGATAGCTCTTCTAGCGTGCCAGAAATAGTAAGTCATCAACAGTGATGACTCATCCCTCCTCCAACCGTTGGGCCTTCTCCACTGTCTGCTGCTGATGACCCACAAGTATAGGGGGTGTATCGTAGTACTTTCTATAAATAGGAGTGTCGATCCCAACGAGGAGCAGAAGGTGTTGAACAGTGGTATGGAGCAGGAAATCCCTGTGAATACATAACAAACGGGTTTTTAGTGGTTTTCTGACAAGGCAACAAAACAAAGAGCAAGTGACAAAGATAACGAACAAACGGAGCAAGTGGCCCAATCCTTTCTTAGCAAAGGACAAGCCGGTGGAAATACTTATAAGGACCAAACGTTCTCGAGGACACATGGGAATTCTGTCAAGTACTTTCGCTTCAAATAGTTGAGTACTCTTCTTTGGTGTTAGTAAGTGTTCTGTGGTGAACCTGTGCTAACATACCTCCCTTCCTAGGACTAATACATACTTGTGATTAAACCCCCTGCAAACATCCGTAACCACAAGAAAGTAATTAAGATATAAATCTAACCACAACCTTAAACTCTGAGATCTTACTCTCCCTTGTGCAAAGGTGTCCTAACGGGGGTTCAGGTTTCTGTCACTCTAGCAACCCCGCAATTAGTAGCCAAATACACAATGCACTCCCCTAGGCCCATAAATGGTGAAGTGTCATATAGTCGACATTCACATGACACCACTAGAAGAATAGCACCACAACTTAAATACTAAACCATTGAATAATAACTCATCATAGATTCAATACTAACAACATGACTTCTCCCATGTCCTCAAGAACACAACGAACTACTCACAAGACATCATATGGATCAAGATCAAAGATGATATGGTAATGGATAACAATCTGAACATAAACAATAATTCAATGATTCCACTCACAAGCATCAACTATAATAGTAATTAACACCGAGAAAGTTTCCCCTAAGAACTAAAGCAATATCCAACACAATTGTTACAGCGAGGCGGAGTGGTGATGATGGTGCTGGTGGAGATGATGGTGTGGATGATGATGATGATCCCGATGAAGCCTATCTTGATGATGGTGTTGATGGAGACGGTCTCCCCTCTCCGGGAAGGAATTCCCCCGGCAGAAATCTGTCTGCTAGAGAAATCTTTCTCTCTTGGTGTTTTCCGCCCCTAGAGGCAGCGAGAATCTATCAGTGGTCGCTCCTTGAGGCTTAGGGTTCCAAAGGGAAGATATAGGCGAAGGGGGAGAGTCGGAGGCCAGGAAGGTGGGCCACACCTGCCCTAGGCACAGCCTTGATACGTCGGAAACATATCTATAATTTTTGATGCTCCATGCTTGTTTTGTATCTACTTTGCTTTGCTTTGTCTTTCTTTGAGGTGTTTTTATATCTTTTCTGGAACTAACCTATTAACAAGCTGCCACAGTGCCAGTTGCCTATTTTCTTCTGTTTTTGGTTCCAGAAAGGCAGAAAATCAATATTATCAGAATTGGACGGGACAAAAGCCAAAGTCAATAACTTTCCGTGAGGGACACGAATCCAAAAGGAGGGACGGAGAGGCACCAGAGGGTGGCTAGACCCCCCTGGGCACAACCAAGCCTAGCCCGCACCTGGGAAGGGTGTGGGCCCCCTGGCCACCTCCTTGGCCTCCCCCTTCACCTATAAGAAGCCCCCGATGAGAAAACCCTAGATCGTCAATCATACTTCTAGAAAAAGTTCCACAGCGTCGCCTCCACTGAAGGGGAGATTCGGGGGACAGAAAGTCTCTGTTCCGGCACCCTGTCAGGACAGGGAAGTGCCCCCGGAGCCATCTCCATCAATCTTTGATATGCCCAATTTGCATCACCATTCTATATCATAATTTACCTCTATTCATTGATATTTGTCTTATTATGAGGTATTACTTATGGCTTTTCATCTGTTTATGCATGTTGGATGATTCTTGGAGATTGAGCCGCCGGAGTCTGGATTCTGATGGAAAAGAAGGCGTTTCGGTGCAATTTCGTGAAGATCAGAAAAATACCAGAAAAATATGGAAACATATTATTTTAATGGAGAAAGACTAGAGCCAGAAGGAGGAGCGAAGGGGGGATGCAGGGGGGCCAAACCCCCTAGGCGCGGGCCCACCTGAGGTCGCGCCTAGGGTGGGTATGGCCCACCTGCTCGGCCTCCGACTCTCCCCTTCTCCTATAACTTTCCTTCGGAACCCTAATACATGGGGGGCGACGATATATAGATATCCGCCGCCTCTGGGGGGCAAAAAACACCGAGAGAGAAAGATCTCCCTGGCAGACAGATTTCTGCTGGGGGAATTCCTTCTCAGAGAGGGGAGACCGTCGCCATCAACACCATCATCAAGCTAGGCTTCATCGGGACCAGCATCATCATCCACACCATCATCTCCACCAGCACCATCATCACCACTCCGTCCCGCTGTAACAATTGTGTTGGATATTGCTATATTTCTTAGGGGAAACCTTCCCGGTGTTAATTACTATTGTAGTTGATACTTGTGAGTGGAACCATTAGATTATTGTTTATGTTCAGATTGTTATCCATTACCATATTATCTTTGATCTTGATCCATATGATGTCTTGTGAGTAGTTCGTTGTGTTCTTGAGGACATGGGAAAAGTCATGTTGTTTGTAGTGAATCTGCGATGAGTTATTATTCAATGGTTTAGTATTTAAGTTGTGGTGCTATTCTTCTAGTGGTGTCATGTGAACGTCGACTACATGACACTTCACCATTTATGGGCCTAGGGGAATGCATTGTGTATTTGGCTACTAATTGTGGGGTTGCCGGAGTGACAGAAACATGAACCCCCGTTAGGACACCTTTGCACAAGGGAGTGTAGGATCTCAGAGTTTAAGACTGTTGTTAGATTTATATCTTAATTACTTTCCTGTAGTTACGGATGTTTGCAGGGGGTTTAATCATAAGTATGTATTAGTCCTAGGAAGGGCAGTATGTTAGCACAGGTTCACCCATACAACACTTACGAACACCAGAGAAGAGTACTCAGCTATTTGCAGCGAAAGCACTTGACATAATTCCCATGTGTCCTCGAGAATGTTCGGTCCTTATAAGTATTTCCACCGGCTTGTCCTTTTCTAAGAAAGGATTGGGCCACTTTCTCCGTTCGTTTACTGTCTTTGTTACTTGCTCTTTTTTTGTTGCCTTATCAAAAAACCACTAAAAATCCGTTTGTTAAGTATTCACAGGGATTTCCTGCTCCATACCACTGTTCAACACCTTCTGCTCCTCGTTGGGATTGACACTCCTATTTATCGAAAGTACTACGATACACCCCCTATACTTGTGGGTCATCAAGACTATTTTCTGGCGCCGTTGTCGGGGAGTGAAGCTCTATTGAAGAGTGGAACTGGTAAGGGAACTTTTACTGTGAGTATTTCCTTTTGTTACTATTTGTTTCTTTGTTTCCAATATGGATAACCCACTTGGTTTTCTGTTTGGGAAAACTATTACCACTGAAACGGTAGTAGATATACCACCACCCGTTGAGATAGATCCTTTTAAGATACCTGCGAGTATTGTTAATCGTGTCATGGATAATTATTATTTTGGGGATGGAACTGTCCATCCTGGTGATCACTTGCTTTATATCCATGAATTATGCGGGTTGTTTAAGTGTGCAGGTATCACAACTGAACATGTGAAGAAGAAGTTACTCTCCATATCCTTGAAAGGGAGAGCTGAGGCATGGTATAAGCTGCTAAAGAATGGACAATCCATGGAATGGGAGGAAATGACATCTCTCTTTTACTCTAAATTTTATCCTCCTAGTGAAATCCAAAAGGATAGAAGTCTTATATATAACTTTTGGCCTCTTGATGGAGAAAGTACAGCTCAAGCTTGGGGGAGATTGAAGCTGCTAATGCTTAAATGTCCTATTCATGAACTCCCTAACAATATTATTCTCAATAACTTTTATGCTAGGCTTTCTCTTTGGGATAAAGGTTTACTAGATGCTTCTTGTGCTGGATCATTCACAAGTATGAAAGAAGAAGTTAAATGGGATCTCTTGGACCATATTCAAGATAACACTGAAGCTTGGGAGAATGACAAAGGAAGAAAGTCAGGTATAAACCATGATTATGAATGTATTATATCTTTTATGAGAACTGATAACTTCCGTGATATTAGCAATAAGTTTGGCCTTGATCCTCAAGTTCTTTCGGAATTTTTTAATGCGTTTGCCTCTTATATTGAGATTCCAAAGAAAGAGTGGGACAAGTACCATGCTCCTTATAAATACGTTGTTACCCACGTTCCTGCTAGTGTAGAGGTTTGTACTGTTGATCCTATTTTGCCTGAACCTTATGTTGAGAAGATCCCTTTTCCCTCTAAGGTAAGGGAACACTCTATTTTGGATAATGTAGTTAGCAAAAGCGCAAAGAAAACTGTAGGTTCCAATGAGCTTATTGATATCGAGCCTTGAAGGGTTTTGCAGCATAGTAAATCAAAAAAATTCTACGGATGCGAACGGGAAAGCCAAGATCTAATCTAGAAGATGCAAACAACGAGGGGGAATAGATGAGATCTTCATACCCTTGAAGATTCGCACAGCGGAACGTTCGTCGGAACGTGGGTGATGTAGTCGTACTCGCTTCTCCTCCTCGCGATCTGATCCGATCTAACACCGCAAGTGGCGATGCCTCCGAGAGATGCACACGTGCAGCACCTCGACGTCTCCTACTTCCTCGGTCCAGCAAGTATGGTGGAGAGACGGATTGGATCTACAACGCGACGGCGCGGTGCAAGTGGTGGGGAGTTTCTGCACCAGGGCTTCGCCTACGTGCAGTCGGGAGGGAGAGAGAGAGGAGGGCAGCAGGGTGGCTAGGGCTTGAGGAGGAGGTGTAGGAGGGGGTGCACCCCCAGCCCTATTTATATAGAGGGGTGGGCGGCCAGCCCTTGCCCCTCCCCCAAGCCCTAGGGCCGACGGCCAAGGAGGGAGGAGTGGGGGGCAAGTTTCCCCCCCTTGTAGAAGCTCTCCTAGGGTTTTGCCCTAGGTTGGCCGGCTGGGCCCTATGGGGCCTTGTGCCCCTGGCCCAATGCGGCCAGGGCACTCCCTCATAGGCCCATGCCCCCTCCCGGCAGGTGGGGCCGTGTTGGCCCCCTCCCGAAGGTTCTAGAAGCTTCCGGTACAATACCGATTAACCCGAAATAATTCCGAACTCCAAAAACTGCATTGCCATATATGAATCTTATTCTCCGGACCATTCTGGAACCTCTCGTGATGTCCCGGATCCCATCCGAGACTCCGAAAAAAAACTCATAAACCAATTATCCAACCTATCCTAGCGTCGAGACACGTTAAGTGTGTGACCCTTCGGGTTCGAGAATATGCAGACATGATCTTATATCAATAACCAACAGCGGGGTCTGGAAACCCATATTGACTCCCACACATTCATCGATGATCATATCGGATGAACCACAATGCCAGGATTCAATCAATCCCATATATATATTCCCTTCGTCTCGCGATATTTTACTTGCCCGAGATTTGATCGTCGGTACCGTCATACCTAGTTCAATCTCGTTCATAGCAAGTACTTTACTCGTTCCGTAATCCGATATCACTTTGTGATTAACCCCTTAACCACATGCTTGCAAGTGGTGTTGATATCGATTACCGAGTGGGCCCGAAGTACATCTCTCCGACTTGGGAGGGACAAATCCCATCTCGATACATACAACCCAACAGGTACTTTCCGATCACCTGAGAGACACCTTTATGATCACCCTCTCATAGGATGACGTTTGATGACCTCAAAGCTTTCTTCCGATACCAGGGAGTTGTATTATCTCATGGTCTAAGGAATACGATATTTGACATAAGAAAAGCTTCACAAAGATGAACACGATGACACGATCTAATTGCTCCGCTTAGTTTGGGTCTGTCCATCGTATCATTTTCCCAATTACATGATCTCATTATTAATCAACAACTCATGTCTATGGTTAGGAAACCTTAACCATCATTAATCAATGAGCTAGTCCATAGAGGCATACTAGGGACACGGTGTTGTTCACAAACCACACGAGTATTAAAGTTTCCGCTTAATACAATTCTAGCATGGAATATAAACTTTATCATGAACAAGAATTATAATAATAACATCTTTATTATTGCCTCTGGGGCATAATTCCAACAGTCTCCCACTTGCACTAGAGTCAATAATCTAGTTTACATCTGGCAACAATCTAACACCCATGGCACTGAGGTGCTGATCATGTTTTGCACGTGGAAGAGGTTTAGTCAATGGATCTGCGACATTCAGATCTGTATGTACTTTGCTAATCTTCAGATCTCCATCTGCTATATAATCTCGGATTATATGAAACTTGCGGTTGATATGCTTGGTCTTTGGATGATATCTTGGTTCCTTAGCGAGTGCTATGGCGCCAGTGTTGTCACACAATATCTCCAGTGGGTCCAATGCACTTGGAACCACGCCAAGCTCAGTGATGAAGTTCCTGATCCAAACTCCTTCACTTGACGCTTTTGCAGCAGCCATGTATTCCGCTTCTACTGTAGATCCCGCGATCATGCTTTGCTTGCAGCTTCTCCAGCTCACAGCTCCTCCATTCAAAATATAAACGTATCCTGACTGAGATTTAGAATCATCCTTGTCAGTGTCGAAACTAGCGTCGACGTAACCTTTTACGACGAGCTGTTCATCACCTCCATAGACTAAGAACATTTCTTTAGTCCTATTTAGGTACTTTAGGATGTTCTTCACGGCTGTCCAGTGTTCCACTCCTGGATCACTTTGGTACCTGCTCGTCAAACTAAGAGCATTGGACACATCCGGTCTAGTACACAACATGGCATACATGATAGAACCTATGGCCGAGGCATAAGGCACTTTGCTCATAGCTTCTCTATCATTTACCATAGCTGGACACTGAGCCTTGCTCAATATCTTACCTAACAACATAGGCACTGAACCTTTCTTTGCCTTATCCATTATGAACCTTTTCAGAACTTTGTCTAGGTATGTACTCTGGCTTAAAGCTATCAGGCGTCTTTGTCTATCTCTATAGATTTTGATGCCCAATATATAAGCAGCTTCACCTAGGTCTTTCATTGAAAAACACTTGTTCAAATAACTCTTCACATCGTTAAGCATGTTAATGTCATTTCCAATAATCAATATGTCATCCACATATAGTACCATAAATGTCACTGAGCTCCCACTCACTTTCTTGTAGATACAAGCTTCGTAGCTATTTGGAACAAATCCAAAGCTCTTGATCACTTGATCAAAACGAAGGTTCCAACTCCAAGATGCTTGCTTCAGTCCATAAATGGAACGCTGAAGTTTGCACTTTATCAGCATCCTTAGGATCGACAAAACCTTCGGGTTGCATCATATACAACTCTTCATCAATGTTGCCATTGAGGAAAGCAGTCTTGACATCCATCTGCCATATTTCATAATCATGAAACGCAGCAATTGCTAATAAAATCCGAATGGACTTAAACATCGCTACGGGAGAGAAAGTCTCATCGTAGTCAACACCTTGAACTTGTCAAAAACCTTTTGCGACAAGTCGTGCTTTATAGACGGTAACATTACCATCCGCGTCCGTTTTCTTCTTTAAGATCCATTTGCACTCAACGGCCTTTCGGTCGCTAGGAGGGTCCACCAAAGTCCATACTTGGTTTTCGCTCATGGATCCCAATTCAGATTTCATGGCCTCTAGCCATTTCTCAGAGTCTGGGCTCATCATCGCTTCCTCATAGTTCGTAGGTTCACTGTCTTCTACCAACAAGACAGTCAAGATAGGGTTGCCGTACCACTCAGGAGGGGCACGTGACCTTGTCGACCTGCGACATTCAGTAGCAGCATCGTCCGAAGCTTCATGATCCTTGTCATTAGCTTCCTCTATTGTTGGTGCAGGCGGCACTGGAACAATTTTAGGTGCTGCGCTACTCTCCAATTCAAGAGAAGGTTCAACAACCTCGTCTAGCTCTACTTTCCTCCCACTCACTTCTTTCGAGAGAAACTTCTTCTCAAGAAAGGATCCGTGTTGCCTTCGGTTCTGTGATAGAAGGTATACCAAATAGTTTCCTTAGGGTATCCTATGAAGACGCATTTCTCCGCTTTGGGTTCGAGCTTGTCCGGCATCAACTTCTTGACGTAAGCTTCGCATCCCCAAACTTTAAGAAATGACAACTTAGGTTTAGCACCAAACCACAGTTCATACGGTGTCGTCTCAACGGATTTAGATGGTGCCCTATTTAAAGTAAATGTAGTGGTTTCTAATGCATAACCCCAAAATGATAACGGCAAATCAGTAAGAGACATCATTGATCGGACCATATCTAATAGAGTTTGATTCCGGCGTTCAGACACACCATTGTGCTGTGGTGTTCCGGGTGGCGTGAGTTGCGAAACGATTCCGCTTACTTTAAGATGCGTGAGAAAATCATAAATCAAATATTCACCTCCACGATCGGATCGTAGAAACTTAATCTTTCTGTTACGATGGTTTTCCACTTCATTCTGAAATTCCTTGAACTTTTCAAATGTTTCAGATTTATGTTTCATTAAATAGATATACCCATATCTACTTAAGTCATCGGTAAAAGTGAGAAAATAGCGATATCCACCGCGCGTCGAAACACTCATTGGTCCGCATACATCGGTATGTATGATTTCCAACAAGTCCGTTGCTCGCTCCATCATTCCAGAGAACGGGGTTTTGATCATCTTGCCCATGAGGCATGGTTCGCATGTGTAAATGATTCAAAATCAAGAGACTCCAAAAGTCCATCAGAATGGAGTTTCTTCATGCGCTTTACACCAATATGACCTAGACGACAGTGCCACAAATAAGTAGTATTATCACTATCTACTTTGCATCTCTTAGCCTCAATGTTATGGATGTGTGTTTCATCCCTTTCGAGATTCAAAAGAAATAAACCATTCATAGCAGGTGCATGACCATAAAAGATGTTACTCGTATAAATAGAACAACCATTATTCTCCGATTTAAATGAATAACCGTCTTGCAATAAACACGATCCAGAAATAATGTTCATGCTCAACGCAGGCACATAATAACACTTATTAAGGTTTAAAACTAATCCCGAAGGTAAAACTAAGGAGAGCGTGCCGACGGCCATCACATCAACTCTTGATCTGTTGCCAACGTGCATCGTCACCTCATCCTTTGCAAGCCGCCGTCTATTCCGTAGCTCCTGTTTTGAGTTACAAATATTAGCAACTGAACCAGTATCAAATACCCAGGCACTACAACAAGGGCTAGTAAGGAAAACATCAATAACATGTATATCAAATATACCTTTGATGGTGCCAACCTTCTTGTCCGCTAAGTACTTCGGACAGTTGCGCTTCCAGTGACCCTTGTCCTTGCAATAGAAGCACTCAGTGTCCGGCTTGGGTCCAGACTTGAGCTTCTTCTCAGCAGGGGTAACGCGCTTGCCGCCGCCTTTCTTGAAGGGCTTCTTTGCACCCTTACCTTTCTTAAAGGTGGGGGGCTTGTTGACCATCAACACATGATTATCCTTTTTGATGTCCACCTCCGCAGCCTTCAGCTTTGCGAAGAGCTCGATGATCGTATCAGTGGAACCAATCTAATTATGAGTCACTACAAAACTTTTGTAGCTGGGAGGGAGTGATTGCAGAATCCTGTCAATCTTGAGCTCCTCTAGAATCTTGCAGTCCAGTTGCTCAAGGCGTTGAGTGTAGCCCGACATCTTTATGGCATGCTCACTAACGGAACTCCCTTCCTCCATCTTGCAGTTAAAGAATTTCTCAGAGATCTCATATCTCTCAGAACGGGCCTGAGTCTGAAACATAGTTTTCAGCTCCTCAAGAATCTCAAAGGGCCCGGGATAGTCTTCAAAACGATTTTGAAGGTCCGATTCCATAGCAAACAACATGGTGCTCTTAATCACACCATAATCATCTTTGCACGACTGATAGACAGCTTTCTCATCAGCCGACGCATCTACAGCAGGGGCGTCACCTAGCGCATTCTCAAGGACATAGTCCTTTTAACCGCCAGAGAGAATGATTCTCAGATTGCGGAACCAGTTGGTGAAGTTAGACCCATTGTTTCTAAGCTTTTCTTTCTCAGCGAAAACGTTGAAGTTGAAGTTGGACTTAGCCATTTGATCTACAATATTTGCAAGTACAAATTAGACTATGTTCATGATAACTAGTTCAACTTAATCAAATTACTAGATGAACTCCCACTAAATTCAACATCCCTCAAGTTGTTTAGTGAACACGATCCAAATTCACCACACCTAATCCGATCTTCACGAGAAGAGATGTGGCTTCAATGGTGGACAACTAAGTGTCGATCATATCATTCATATGACTCATGCTTAACCTTTCGGTTCATGTGTTCCGAGGCCATGTCTGTACATGCTAGGCTCGTCAAGTCAAATCCAAGTATTTCCGCGTGTGCAAAACTGGCTTGCACCCGTTGTATGTGAACATAGAGTCTATAGCACCTGATCATCACGTGATTCTTGGACACGACGAACTTTCGCAACGGTGCATACATGGGGAGAACACAGTTTTATCTTGATCTTTAAGTGAGGAATCATCTTATAATGCTACCGTCGCGATCTAAGCATAATAAGATACATAAAAGGATAAACATCACATGCATATAACTTTATGTGACATGGTATAGCCAATCTTCGCGCAATGATCTCCATCTTGTGCGTGCCGGCATGATCTCCATCACTCCACCATGATTGCCTCCACCACGAATAGCAACTACAACTATTGCTAACTACTTAGCGATAATTAAAGCTATTACATGGCGTATAAGAAGTTGACACACAGGTCATACACAATTATAAAGACAACCATATGGCTCCTGCCGGTTGTGTACTCATCGATATGCAAGTCGTGAAACATTACAAAACATGATCATTGCATACAACATACACATCACATCTTGGGCCATACCATATCACAAAAAACACTCCCTGCAAAAACAAGTTAGACGCCTCTACTTTGTTGTTGCATGTTTTACGTGGCTTATGGGAGTAGCAAGCTAAGAACGATTCTTATCTACGGAAAGCCACAACGGTGATATTATGGTTGCCAAACTCCGGTGTAAATCCCACGACAACTATAGTGAGAGAAACTGGCATCCACCAGCCGCATGTGTGGAACAAGCCACATGTCAAGTGCGGAGCCGGTCTCGCGAACGACGTCGCGTAAGGTTGGCCTGGACCACTTCAATCTCACTATCCCGCGTCATAAGAAGAACACAAACAAGAGGCTTGCAACAGAAAACATCAACGCCCGCAACAACCATGTTGCGTTCTACTCGTGAAACACATCTACGCATAGATCTAGCTCTGATACCACTGAAAGGGTTTGGCAACATAGTAAATCAAAAAAATTCTACGGATGCGAACGGGAAAGCCAAGATCTAATCTAGGAGATGCAAACAACGAGGGGGAATAGATGAGATCTCCATACCCTTGAAGATTCGCACAACGGAACGTTCGTCGGAATGTGGGTGATGTAGTCGTACTCGCTTCTCCTCCTCGCGATCCAATCCGATCTAACACCGCAAGTGGCGATGCCTCCGAGAGATGCACACGTGCAGCACCTTGACGTCTCCTCCTTCCTCGGTCCAGCAAGTATGGTGGAGAGACGGATTGGATCTACAACGCGACGGCGCGGTGCAAGTGGTGGAGAGTTTCTGCAGCAGAGCTTCGCCTACGTGCAGTCGGGAGGGAGAGAGAGAGGAGGGCAGCAGGGCGGCTAGGGCTTGAGGAGGAGGTGTAGGAGGGGGTGCGCCCCCAGCCCTCTTTATATAGAGGGGTGGGCGGCCAGCCCTTGCCCCTCCCCCAAGCCCTAGGGTCGGCAGCCAAGGAGGAAGGAGTGGGGGGCAAGTTCCCCCTTCTAGAAGCTCTCCTAGGGTTTTGCCCTAGGTTGGCCGGCTGGGCCCTATGGGGCCTTGTGCCCCTGGCCCAATGCGGCCAGGGCACTCCCTCATAAGCCCATGCCCCCTCCCGGCAGGTGGGGCCACGTTGGCCCCCCTTCAGAAGGTTCTAGAAGCTTCCGGTACAATACTGATTAACCCGAAACAATTCCGAACTCCAAAAACTGCATTGCCTTATATGAATCTTATTCTCCGGACCATTCCGGAACCTCTCGTGATGTCCCGGATCCCATCCGAGACTCCGAACAAAAACTCATAAACCAATTATCCAACCTATCCTAGCGTCGAGACACATTAAGTGTGTGACCCTTCGGGTTCGAGAATATGCAGACATGATCTTATATCAATAACCAACATCGGGGTCTGGAAACCCATATTGACTCCCACACATTCATCGATGATCATATCGGATGAACCACAATGCCAGGATTCAATCAATCCCATATATATATTCCCTTCGTCTCGCGATATTTTACTTGCCCGAGATTTGATCGTCGGTACCGTCATACCTAGTTCAATCTCGTTCATAGCAAGTACTTTACTCGTTCCGTAATCCGATATCACTTTGTGATTAACTCCTTAACCACATGCTTGCAAGCAGTGTTGATATCGATTACCGAGTGGGCCCGAAGTATATCTCTCCGACTTGGGAGGGACAAATCCCATCTCGATACATACAACCCAACAGGTACTTTCCGATCACCTGAGAGACACCTTTATGATCACCCTCTCATAGGATGACGTTTGATGACCTCAAAGCTTTCTTCCGATACCAGGGAGTTGTATTATCTCATGGTCTAAGGAATACAATATTTGACATAAGAAAAGCTTCGCAAAGATGAACACGATGACACGATCTAATTGCTCCGCTTAGTTTGGGTCTATCCATCGTATCATTCTCCCAATGACATGATCTCATTATTAATCGACAACTCATGTCTATGGTTAGGAAACCTTAACCATCATTAATCAATGAGCTAGTCCATAGAGGCATACTAGGGACACGGTGTTGTTCACAAACCACACAAGTATTAAAGTTTCCGCTTAATAAAATTATAGCATGGAATATAAACTTTATCATGAACAAGAACTATAATAATAACATCCTTATTATTGCCTCTAGGGCATAATTCCAACAAGCCTGTGGTAGCTATTGTGAAAGATCTTGTCACTAGAAATATAGAGGATGAGTATATTTTATTTTATGAAGACGCTACTAATATTGTTTCTCATCCTAAGGAAGTTAGAAAAGCTGGTGTTCCCGTGCTCTCTGTTAAAATTGGAGATCATCGCTATTATGGTTTATGTGATATTGGTGCTAGTTCTAGTGCTATCCCTTATGAGATTTACATGGAAATTATGCATGAGATTGGTCTCTGTGAGCTTGAGGACATTGATGTGGTTATTCACCTTGCCAATAGAGAGCAAGTTTTCCCCATTGGTATTGTAAGAGATGTGGAGGTTCTTTGTGGTAAGGTTAAATATCCTGCTGATTTTCTAGTACTTGGTAAATAAGCTAGTAAAACCTATCCTATTATCTTTGGTAGACCCTTTTTGAATACTTGTGGAGCTATCATAGACTGTAGGAAGGAAAATGTTTTGACTAAGTTTGCTAGAGAATCTTATGAGTTTAATTTTTCCAAATTTGCCAAAACCCCTTATGAAAATGAATTACCGGATGAGGACTTCAGGGTTGAACAACTTTCTGCTATTTCTCTTGCTCCTAACAATGTCTTGCAGCAATTTATGGAAGATCATGAAAGTGATGCCTTCATGAAGGAAAGAAATGAGATTGACGAGGCTTTCCTTCGTCAACCTGAGTTACTTAAGCATAATCTACCCGTGGAAGACTTGGGTACCACTTTACCACCTAAAGGAGATCCTGTTTTCGAATTAAAACCCTTACCTGATGATCTTGATGATAAGAAAATATATCATGTTATTATCAGTTATAAACTTTTAGGAAAGGAAGAAGAAAGGTTATTGCAGATATTGAAGAAACACCGAGGAGCTATGGGCTATACTCTTGATGATTTAAAGGGGATTTCTCCTACTATATGTCAGCATGCTATTAATATAGAGCCTGATGCAAAACCAGTTGTTGAGCACCAACGCCGTCTGAATCCTAAAATGAAGGATGTGGTAAGAAATGAGGTATTAAAACTCCTTGATGCCGGTATTATTTATCCTATTGCTGATAGTACTTGGGTTAGCCTTGTTCATTGTGTTCCCAAGAAAGGGGAATAACTGTTGTGCCTAATGAGGATAATGAGCTTATAACCCAAAGAGTAGTGGTTGGGTATAGAATGTGCATTGATTTTAGAAAGATTAATAAGGTTACTAAGAAAGATCATTATCCTTTGCCCTTTATTGATCAAATGCTTGAGAGGTTGTCCAAAAAGACTCACTTTTTATTTCTTGATGGTTATTCTGGGTTTTCTCAAATCGCTGTGAAAGCACAAGACCAGGAGAAAACCACGTTCACTTGCCCCTATGGTACTTATGCTTATAGGAGTATGCCTTTTGGTTTATGTTATGCTCCTGCTACCTTTCAGAGATGTATGGCTGCTATCTTTCATGGTTTTTGTGAAGAAATTGTGGAGGTTTTCATGGACGATTTTTCCGTCTATGGAACTTCTTTCGATAACTGTTTGCACAACCTTGATAAAGTTTTGCAGAGATGTGAAGAAGCAAACCTCGTTCTTAACTGGGAGAAATGCCATTTCATGGTTAATGAAGGAATCGTTCTTGGACATAAGATCTCTGAAAGAGGTATTGAAGTTGACATAGCCAAAATTGAAGCAATTGATAATATGCCTTGTACTAGGGATATCAAAGGTATTTGTATATCCTTGGTCATGTTGGTTTCTATAGGAGATTTATTAAAGATTTCTCCAAAATTTCAAAGCCCCTTACTAATCTTCTTCAAAAAGATGTACCTTTTGTTTTTGATGATGACTGTAAGGAAGCTTTTGAAACTTTGAAGAAAGCTTTAATAAATGCTCCTATAGTCCAACCACCTGATTGGAGTTTACCTTTTGAAATCATGTGTGTTGCTATTGACTTTGTTGTAGGTGTTGTCCTTGGACAACGTGTTGACAAGAAATTGAATGTTATTCATTATGGTAGCAAGACTCTAGATGCTGCTCAAAAGAATTATGCTACTACTGAAAAAGAGTTCTTAGCTGTAATATTTGCTTGTGATAAGTTTAGACCTTATATTGTTCATTCTAAGGTTACTATTCATACTAACCATGCAGCTATTAAGTACCTTATGACAAAGAAGGACGCTAAGCCTAGGCTTATAAGGTGGGTGTTGCTTTTGCAAGAGTTCGATCTGCATATTGTAGATAGGAAAGGTGCTGATAATCCTGTTGCCGATAATTTATCTCGTTTGGAAAACATTTCTTTTGACCCTTTACCTATTAATGATAATTTTCCAAATGAGCAGTTAGCTGCAATAAGGGTAAGTCCACATGAGAATCCTTGGTATGCTTATTATGCTAACTTTATTGTTTCCAAGTATTTGCCTCCAACCTTTACAACTCAGCAAAGAAGGAAATTCTTCTATGATCTAAGGCATTACTTTTGGGATGACCCACACCTATATAAGGAAGGAGTAAATGGCATTATGAGAAGATGTGTTCCAGAATTTGAACAACAAGAGATATTGAGAAAATGTCATGGCAGTGCTTATGGAGGACATCATGCTAGGGATAGGACTGCATAGAAGGTTTTACAATCTGGATTTTATTGGCCTACTCTTTTTAAAGATGCAAGGAATTTTATCTTATCATATGATGAATGCCAATGAGTAGGTAACATCTCTAGACGCAATGAAATGCCTATGAATTATTCTCTTGTTATTGAACCTTTTGATTGTTGGGGATTCGACTTTATGGGCCCTTTTCCTCCTTCAAAAGGGTATACTCATATTCTTGTTGTTGTTGAATATGTTACAAAGTGGGTAGAAGCCATACCTATGAGCAGTGCTGATGGTAAGACCTCTTTGAAAATGTTCAAAGATGTTATTTTTCCTAGGTTCGGTGTACCTAGGTATCTCATGACTGATGGAGGCTCCCATTTTATTCATGGGGTTTTTAGAAAAACTCTCGCTAAGTATGATGTAAACCACAGAATATCTTCAGCTTATCACCCCCAAACTAGTGGGCAGGTAGAACTTTCCAATAGGGAAATTAAATCTATCTTGCAGAAGACTATCAATAGGTCTAGGAAAAATTGGGCTAAAAAGTTGAATAACGCTTTGTGGGCTTATAGAACTGCTTATAAAAATCCTATGGGGATGTCTCCTTAAAAATGGTCTATGGGAAATCTTGTCATTTGCCTCTAGAATTAGAACACAAAGCTTATTAGGTAGTGAAAGAGTTGAATAGAGATTTTAGACTTGCTGGTGAGAAAAGACTGCTCGACTTAAGTAATCTAGATGAGTGGAGAGGGGAATCTTACGAGAATGCTAGGCTCTTTAAGGAAAAAGTAAAAAGATGGCATGATAGGAGGATTCTCAAAAGGGAGTTCCATGTTGGTGAGAAAGTTCTTTTGTATAGGTCTCATCTCAGATTTTTTGCAGGGAAACTACTCTCCAAATGGGAAGGACCTTTTGTTATCAAGGAAGTGTACCGTTCAGGTGCCATCAGAATCTCTTCTCCGAAGGATGACACAACACAGGTGGTTAATGGTCAAAGACTAAAAAAATATATTTCCGGAGATTCTTACAATGAAGAAGTGGATGTCATTCAAATGGTGACTCTGGAAGAATTTATCAAGAACCAAACACCAGAAACTGCAGAGTTCATCTTTGAATAAGTAAAAGTGGTAAAAACAGAAGGTTCGTGAAACCCCAATCTTTTTATATTTTTGGTGTTTTTAATATATAAGGGAAGTTACGAGACGAAACTGAAGAGGAAACGGAGCCCGGGGTGGACAAACCCACCCCAGGCGCGGGCCCAGCCTGGTCGCGCCTAAGGGGGGTGTTCCACCCTCGAACTCCGTCTCCGCTTCGTTTCCATGTCAAAACCTTCCTTATGTATTTAAACTTTGTAATATATACCCCCTCGGGTTCCCCGAGGTTCTTGCATCGTGTTCTCGTCGTGTTTTCATTTTGATCTGTTTTTGTCAGGATATCTTCTCAAGTTTAGAGCACCATGGCCTCTGGCGATGACAAAGGAAAGAAGCCCGAGGAAGAAGAACCTCAAGCCCCCAAGGAGGAGGAGATTCCAGGAGGATATGAAGGTGACATGGAGGAGGACAAGCAACCGGACACTCGCGCTACCGTCGCATGCATTGGTTTGGTGGCACGACATACCAAGCTTAAGAGGACAACACGGATGTTTACAGGAGGGAAACCTCCACGTCTCTTCTACAATCCACAGCCATCTCCTCCACGTAACAGGAGACCCTTCCATACACTTATACATGAATATCAATATCAACATGTGCCCAAAGGGAATTTGCCCGCAATTTGGGATATGCGTCGTTCTAACAATGCAACAAAGGATCATGCTAGGGATGAAGAGTGGGGAAAGAACAACAAGAACTGGGATTCTCAGACTTACATGATCATGAACCGTATAGAGCAAAACTCGGAGCTGATCCAAACTCTCACTTTTGAGTTCGAGGAGTTGAGGAAACTTATTGAAGAGCTTATCAAGAGAACACCACCACCACCAAAGGAGTAATTCGTCATCAGGTTTGGCATCCCCTTGGCTTGTTCCAAGCTTGGGGGAGTGCCGCGGTATCACCACCACTATCTTTCATATTTTACCTTTTTAGTGGAATCATATCTGTGGTAGAGAAGTTATCCTATAGTTTGGTTTGCATGTGGAAGTATCTCTCCTTTAGTTGATTATCTATGTATCCCTGGTGTGAGTGCCTTTATTGAATATTAATGAGAAGTCTCATCCTTAACTTTTTGCACTTCTTACTTTAGTTTGCAGTCTCTATTATATGATGGATCTTGTTGATCAGTATTGGCACCACTTTGGGAGCTTCAAGTGGATCTAAATTGGTTTTGGCAAACCGAGTTCTGGTCAGTAGCAACAAATTTTGAGGTTTGAAAGAAAAGAGAAAGAAAAATCTTACAGGTATTTGGTATCATTTGTTTTCTTTCTTGTTGGCTCATAAGTTTAGTATTCTTTATTTAAGATCTTTTGTGTCTTCAAGGAAGATTACATGTTTGGATTTATTACTTGTATATTTGCTTGTTTCTTTCAACTCTCTTGCTTGCTACCCAGCCTTGCTAGCCAAAAACCTGTTTTAATAAGGCATACTTCTCATGTTTCCAAACTCCTTTGAACCAAACTTTTGCCACTTGTGTCCACCATATCTACCTAGTAGCTATTGCTATTCCAAGCAAATTCTCAAGCTTCATCTACCTTCCGAATTAAAAAGTATTTTGTTATGTGAAAACTGGTTAGTAAAGCTCTCACGAACTTGATGGCACACTTATTTCTTGCCCCTAATAAACCTGAACCATTGTGGACATCGATGTTGTATATGCTTGCATCTATACGTTGGGATTAGCAGAATCGTGCTGTCACGGGTAACGTTTTCAACATAGCACTTGTACTCCGTACATCGTTGATATCATGCTCTTTTGTCTATGGATGTTACCGGTGTGAAATGAAGTGGGAGCTTGTAAGTCCATGGAGTTTGTATTCTGTGTTAGAGAAACGTCTGAGCTGCTAGCCTAAGCCATGCCTAATCATGGTGGAAACTTGCAGCATCACCATAGTGAGCTATCTATGAAGCATCCTCAATAAAAAGTTGTGCACATAGTAAATAAAAAGATTGCTGAGATGCTCATTGTCTGCTTGCCTTGTCATTTTGGTTATGGGAAAGCTCCTATGCCATGTACAAGGGGTACCCCGTTGGCGGTTCTCAATGATATGCAAATACTTACAGTGTCAAGAACTTGCCTGGGTCCTAAGTTGAGTATCCATGAGGAGTGGCCCTCATATTCAAGGGACATGAGATTGCCAACTTATATTTCGTCAAGCATATACTCCATATTTGTTCACTTTAACCATAACCATCTCAAGATGCTTATGATAGGGGAAATGAGGGATCAAAGCTAGTAAGTACCATAATATTTTAGAAGCTCTTTATGACTTGTAATCCCTGCTACCCTCTAAGAAGGGACCTTTCTCTTAGTTACCAAGTTGAGTCAGTAAACCTATTTCCTCTCTATCTCCAGCAAGAATTTGATTTGTTGTGTTTCCAGCATTCATATGGTGATTTATTCAATCATGTTCTTTATTTTCCTTGTTTGCACAAAACTCTTATCTATTGAGTATTACTTTGAAAGCCTTCACTTGTGAAAAACCTTTTTGAGCAAAGAGTGCTCCTGGAACTCCTACAAAAAGCTTGTTGTGAAACTGTTTGCCAGGTGTTCTTTGACCAAGAACAAGTTTGCTAATTCCAATTATGATTTATCTTTATGCATCTCTATTGTGACTGATGTGCTTGGTTGCAAGCTAAGTTATATAATGGTGAGTTGCTTTGTTCTATGAGTTGTGCAACGGTAAGTGTGATTCTTCTTGTTCGTATTATTTTATCGACACTTCACTTCATAAACCTATGGACATGTTTACTGAGCTCAGTATTCGCTTGGGGACAAGCGAAGTCTAAGCTTGGGGGAGTTGATACGCCCAATTTGCATCACCATTCTATATCATAATTTACCTCCATTCATTGATATTTGTCTTATTATGAGGTATTACTTATGGCTTTTCATTTGTTTATGCATGTTGGATGATTCTTGGAGAATGAGCTGCCGGAGTCTGGATTCTGATGGAAAAGAAGGCGTTTCGGTGCAATTTCACGAAGATCAGAAAAACACCAGAAAAATATGGAAACATATTATTTTACCGGAGGAAGACTGGAGCCAGAAGGAGGAGCGAAGGGGGGGGGCTGCAGGGGGCCCAAACCCCCCTAGGCGCGGGCCCCCCTGAGGTCGCGCATGGGGTGGGTCTGGCCCACCTGCTCGGCCTCCGACTATCCCCCTTCGCCTTTAACTTTCCTTTGGAACCCTAATACATGGGGGGGCGACCACAGATAGATTTCCGTCGCCTCTGGGGGGCGAAAAAGACCGAGAGAGAAAGATCTCTCCGGTAGACAGATTTCTGCCGGGGGAATTCCTTCCCAGAGAGGGGAGACCGTCGCCATCAACACCATCATCAAGCTAGGCTCCATCAGGATCAGGATCAGCATCATCATCATCCACACCATCATCTCCACCAGCACCATCATCACCACTCCGTCCTGCTGTAACAGTTGTGTTGGATATTGCTATAGTTCTTAGGGGAAACCTTCCCGGTGTTAATTACTATTGTAGTTGATGCTTGTGAGTGGAACCATTGGATTATTGTTTATGTTCAGATTGTTATCCATTACCATATTATCTTTGATCTTGGTTCATATGATGTCTTGTGAGTAGTTCGTTGTGTTCTTGAGGACATGTGAGAAGTCATGTTATTAGTAGTGAATCTGCGATGAGTTATTATTCAATGGTTTAGTATTTAAGTTGTGGTGCTATTCTTCTAGTGGTCTCATGTGAACGTCGACTACATGACACTTCACCATTCATGGGCCTAGGGGAATGCATTGTGTATTTGTCTACTAATTGTGGGGTTGCCGGAGTGATAGAAACCTGAACCCCCGTTAGGACACCTTTGCACAAGGGAGTGTAGGATCTCAGAGTTTAAGGTTGTGGTTAGATTTATATCTTAATTACTTTCCTGTAGTTACTGATGTTTGTAGGGGTTTAATCACAAGTATGTATTAGTCCTAGGAAGGGCATTATGTTAGCATAGGTTCACCCACACAACACTTACGAACACCGGAGAAGAGTACTCAGCTATTTGCAGCGAAAGCACTTGACAGAATTCCCATGTGTCATCGAGAACGTTTGGTCCTTATAAGTATTTCCACCGGCTTGTACTTTGCTAAGAAAGTATGGGGCCACTTGCTCCGTTCGTTTACTGTCTTTGTTACTTGCTCTTTGTTTTGTTGCCTTATCAGAAAACCACTAAAAATCCGTTTGTTAAGTATTCACAGGGATTTCCTGCTCCATACCACTGTTCAACACCTTCTGCTCCTTGTTGGGATCGACACTCTTATTTATCAAAAGTACTACGATACACCACCTATACTTGTGGGTCATCAATCTCCACCACCATCTCCATCACCGTTGCTGATTTCCATGATGAGGAGGGAGTAGTTCTTCCTCAGGGCTAAGGGCTCTACCGGTAGCTATGTGTTCATCTCTCTCTCTATGCATGATCATGTTTTGGTCATGAGCTTTATAATCTAGTAAATCTACCTTGCTACTCAAGTGCTTCATTAGATCTCTGCTCTCCCCATGTGTGTGTGAAAGTGACAGCGTGCATGCCATGGTGGCACTTAGGCTTGAGTCTACATAAATACTCTTTGTGCTTAATAGATCTATGCTTTTCCCCACGTGTGTGAAAGTGACAGCGGGCATACCATGTGTGGCACTTTGGCTAGATTGAATATTTGTTATGAGTTATATTTGGAGTTGGATGTCTCTATGAAATTGTGGTGTTTGTCGGAACCATCTAGGGCTCAAGGTGGCGGTGTGGGGTTATCTGGATTAGGGAAGGCGAACTTTGAGGTGTGCTGTTATAGCCCTACCATGGATTAGAGTGTCCAACCGGAGAGTAGTTAAGAGTAGTATCATGAAGAGAGGATGTTTGTATGAGAGAGTGTTCACTAGTGAAAGTATGATCCCTAGGCCTTGTTTCTAAACATTGAAACACCGTTTGCATCTAGATCTGTTGCATGTTTGCTTGCTTCCATCTTTATTCCGTTTGCCGGGGAGGTTACCTTTCCTCCACGTCAAGCTCTTTTCTGGCACTGTTACCCCACGTCAAAAACAAGTCAGAAGCTCTTTTCTGGCACCGTTACCACTTGTATTTCACTATCTCTTCGCCGAACTAGTGCACCTATACACCTGACAAGTGTATTGAGTGTGTTGGAGACACAATAGACTTCCTGTATCTTGATTGCAGGATTGCTTGAGAGGGGATACCTTTGACCACTTTCTCCCTGAGTTTGATAAACCTTGGGTAATCCACTTAAGGGAAACTTGCTACTGTTCTACAAACCTCTACACTTGGAGGCCCAACAACTATCTACAAGAATAGAAGTGCGTAGACATCATGCCTCATGTGGGACCGCGCCTAGGGGTGTGGGCCCCCTGCGCCCCCCTTCACTTCTCCTTCTGGCTTCCTTCGTCCATTGGTAAAATAATATGTTTCCATATTTTTCTGGTATTTTTCTCATCTTCATGAAATTGCACCGAAACGCCTTCTTTTCCATCAGAATCCAGACTCTGGTAGTCCATCCTCCAAGAATCATCCAACATGCATAAACAGATGAAAATCCATAAGTAATACCTCATAATAAGACAAATATCAATGGATAGAGGTAAATTATGATATAGAAAGGTGATGCAAATTGGGCGTATCAACTCCCCCAAGCTTAGACTTCGCTTGTCCCCAAGCGAAAACTGAGCTCAGTAAACATGTCCACAGGTTTATGGAGTGAAGTGTCGATAAAATAATACGAACAAGAAGCATCACACTGACCATTACACAACTCATAGAAGAAAGCAGCTCACCTATATAACTTAGCTTGCAACCAAGTACAATAGTCACAATAGAGATGCATAAAGATAAATCATAATTGGAATTGGCAAACCTGTTCTTGGTCAGAGAACACCTGGGAAACAGTTTCACAAAAATATTTTTGTAGAAGTTTCGAACAGGAGCACTATTTGCTCAAAAAGGTTTTTCATAAGTGAAGGCTTTCAAAGTAATACTCAATAGATAAGAGTTTTGTGCAAGCAAGGAAGATAAAGAACATGATTGAATAAATCACCATGTGAATGCTTGAAACACAACAACTCAAATGCTTGCTTGAGATAGAGAGGAAGTAGGTTTACTGACTCAAACTTGGAAGTGGGAGAAAGGTCCCTTCATAGAGGGAAGCGGGGATTACAAGTCATAAAGAGATTCCAAAAGATTATGGTACTTACTAGATCTGAGTCCTCATTGCCCCTATCATAAGCATCTTGAGATGATTAAGGTTAAAGTGAACAAAGATGGAGTATATGCTTGACGAAATATAAGTTGGCAATCTCATGTCCCTTGAATATGAGGGCCACTCCTCATGCTACATCAACTTTGGGCCCAGGCAAGTTATTGTAATTGTAAGTACTTGCATATCATTGAGAACCGCCAATGGGGTACCCCTTTCACATGGTACAGGAGCTTTCCCATAACCAAAATGACAAGGCAAGCAGACAATGAGCATCTCGGCAATCTTTTTATTTACTACGTGTATAGTTTTTTTATCGAGGATGCTTCACAGAATGCTCACTATGGTGGTGATGCAAGTTTCGACCATGATTAGGCATGGCTTAGGCTAGCGGCCTAGACGTTTCTCTAACACAAAGTACAAACTCCATGGACTCACAAGTTCCCCTTTTATTTCACACCGTTGACATCCATAGACAAAAGAGCACGATATCAACGATGTACGGAGTACAAGTGCTATGTTGAAAATGTTACCCGTGACAGCACGGTTCTGCTAATCCCAATGTATAGATGCAAGCATATACAACTTCGATGTCCACAATGGTTCAAGTCTATTAGGGGCAAGAAAATAAGGTGTGCCATCAAGTTCGTGAGAGCTTTACTAACTAGTTTTCACATAACAAAATACTTTTTAATTCGGAAGGTAGATGAAGCTTGAGAATTTGCTTGGAATAGCAAGAATTTTCTTGGAATAGCAAAATCTACTAGGTAGATATGGTGGACACAAGTGGCAAAACTTTGGTTCTAAGGGATTTGGAAGAATGAGAAGTATGCCTTCTCAAAACAGGTTTTTGGCTAGCAAGGCTGGGTAGCAAGCAAGAGAGTTGAAAGAAACAAGCAAACATACAAGTAATAAAGCCAAACATGAAATCTTCCTTGAATACATAAAAGATCTTAAATAAAGAATACTAAGCTTATGGGCCAACAAGAAAGAAAACAAATGATACCAAATACCTGCAAGCTTTTCCTTTCTCTTTTTTTTAAAACCTCAAAAATTGTTGCTACTGACCAAAACTCGGTTTGCCAAAACCAATTTAGAGTTACTTGATGCTCTCAAAGTGGTGCCAATACTGATCAACAAGATCCATCATATAATAGGGATTGCAAACTAAAATATGAAGTGCAAAAAGTAAAAGATGAGACTTCTCATTAATATTCAATAAATGCACTCATACAAAGGGATACATAGATAATCAACTAAAGGAGAGATACTTCCACATGCAAACCAAACTATAAGATAACTTCTCTACCATAGATATGAATCCACTAAAAAGGTAAAAGATAAAGATAATGGTGGTGATACCGCGACACTCCCCCAAGCTTGGAACAAGTCAAGGGGATGTTAAACCTGATGACGAATTACTCCTTTGGCGGTGGTGGTGTTCTCTTGTCATCATAAAGCTTCCAGGGCAAAGGATCCCCATCCAAAAAGGATGTCCTAGTCTCTGCAATCCTGAAACTAGCAGTAGAACTTAGGCGATCAAATCTAGCCTCATACTCACAGTTTTGATTTTGTATGTCGTAGAGTTGTGCTTGTAATTGGTTGGTAGTCTGATGAAGTGAGAAGATCTCTTCTCGGAGCTCAGCAACTTCTTCCTCGTGCTTGGTGATGAGTTCTGAACTTATCTTGTGAATAACATCCACTTTGCGTTCTTCCATCTTCTTGTACCTGAAAACTTCCTGCTCCAATGCTTCCATCCTGTCTTCCAGACTGCCTTCTCCTTTGGGGCCTTGAACTTCTTTCATCTGTATCATCCCATCTTTGAGAATCGGCTCTTTGGGGTGAATCCTCAACTCATACATGTACGGGTTGAGGACGTCCACAGAGGAATCCTCCGTGGGTGATCCCGAGGAAGACATTGAGGCTCCAAATCTAAGAATCTGCCTGACAGAAACATATCGAAACAAAAACACGACGAGAACTCGATACAAGAACCTCGGGGGATCCGAGGGGTTATATATTACGAAGTTTCAATGCATAAAGAAGGTTTTGACACGGAAATGAGGTGGAGGCGGAGTTCGAGGGGGGAACACCCCCTCAGGCGCGACTAGGCTGAGCCCGCGCCTGGGTGGGTGTGTCCACCCCGGGCTCTGTATCCTCTTCAGTTCTGTCTCCCTTATGTATTAAAAACATAAAAAATATAAAAAGATTGGAGTTTCACGAACCTTCTATTTTCACCACTTTTACCTATTCAAATACGAACTCTGCAGACTCTGGTGTTTGGTTTCTAATAAATTCCTCTTGAGTCGCCATTCGAATAACATCCACATCTTCATTATAAGAATCTCCCGAAATATAGTGTTTTAGTCTTTGCCCATTAACCATCTGTGTTGTGTCATCCTTCAGAGAAGAGATTTTGATGGCACCTGAGCGGTATACTTCCTTGATAATAAAAGGTCCTTCCCATCTTGAGAGTAGTTTTCCTGCAAAAAATCTGAGACGAGACCTATACAAAAGAACTTTCTCACCAACATGGAATTCCCTTTTTAAAATTCTCCTATCATGCCATCATTTTACTTTTTCCTTAAAGAGCCTAGCATTTTCATAAGCTTCACCTCTCCACTCATCTAGATTATTTAAATCTAGCAGTCTTTTCTCACCAGCAAGTCTAAAATATCTATTCAACTCTTTCACTGCCCAATAAGCTTTGTGTTCTAATTCTGAAGGCAAGTGACAAGCTTTCCCATAGACCATTTTGTAAGGAGACATCCCCATAGGATTTTTATAAGCAGTTTTATAAGCCCACAAAGCGTCATTCAAATTTTTAGCCCAATTTTTTCTACACCTATTGACAGTCTTCTGCAAGATAGATTTAATTTCCCTATTGGAAAGTTATACTTGCCCACTAGTTTGGGGGTGATAAGCTAAAGTAATTCTGTGGTTTACATCGTACTTAGCGAGAGTTTTTCTAAAACCCCCATGAATAAAATGAGAGCCTCCATCAGTCATGAGATATCTAGGCACACCAAACCTGGGAAAAATGACATCTTTAAGCATTTTCAAAGAAGTCTTACCATCAACACTTCTTGTAGGTATGGCTTCCACCCACTTTGTAACATAGTCAACAACAACAAGAATATTAGTATACCCCTTTGAAGGAGGAAAAGGCCCCATAAAGTCAAATCCCCAACAATCAAAAGGTTCAATAACAAGAGAATAATTCATAGGCATTTCATTGCGTCTAGAGACGTTACCTACTTGTTGGCATTCATCACATGATAAGACAAACTTCCTTGCATCTTTAAAAAGGGTAGGCCAATAAAATCCAGATTGTAAAACCTTTTGTGCGTTCCTATCCCCGGCATGATGTCCTCCATAAGCACTGCCATGACATTTTCTCAATATATTTTGTTGTTCAAATTCTGGAACACATCTTTGCATAATACCATCTACTCCTTCTTTATATAAGTGTGGGTCATCCTAGAAGTAATGCCTTAGATCATAAAATAATTTCCTTCTTTGCTGAGGTGTAAAGGTTGGAGGCAAATACTTGGAAACAATAAATTTAGCATAATCAGCATACCAAGGACTCTCATGCGGACTTACTCTTATTGCAGCTAACTGCTCATTTGGAAAACTATCATTAATGGGCAATGGGTCAAAAGAAATGTTGTCCAAATGAGATAAATTATCAGCAACAGGATTATCAGTGTCGTGGTATTGCCGACGAGTACGCTATGGAGGGGTCCTCACAGTGCGTGTTTAGAGATGTGGGGTAAGGCGGACGGTTGATGGGTACGAGGTAAGACAACTTACCCAGGTTCAGATCCCACAACGGTGGCGGAATCCTACTCCTGCTATAAATCACTATAAGGGTAATACGCCGAGTTACAGAGATAGGTTCGCTGTGCGAGGTTGTTTGTGATTGTCTATGAACGTGCCCTAAAGGCTCCCATAGGCCTGACTTATATAGTCGCCAGGTCCTAGGGTTACAGGGAAAATTCCTAGCCGGACAGGTCACAGAGTTCTACACCGTCTATTACTAGTCTTGTGTATCTTGCACTCCAAGGCTCCGGGTACGCTGGTGACTCCACTGTAGCCTTCCTTTATCCGGCATGGGCCTCCCTTCTGTATCCACCTAACTGGGTCGCCCAGCAGGCCATAGGCCACACTACCGACTATGGGCCACCCGAGTTAGTCGAATAAGAGACATGCTATTAGGATACTCATATAGCATATCCCCAACAGTAGCCCCCGGAGAACTCCGAGATCTTGCGCCGTCTTGCCTCTTCACGTGGAATGCTCCGTCTGGATGGATGTCGGCAAATCGTCAAGCGATATCTTGTAGTCCTCCCAAAGAACCCTGCAAGGTTTTCTCCGTCTTTGATTTGCAAGCCGGAGAAATGCTGAATCTTCCATCGTACTCTTCCATAGTCGGATTAAATCCGTCCATGCCGGAATCTTCGATGCGACGGCTCATCTACCCGTGTCAGCTAGGACGACGTAGGCTTAGGTCAGCGACGCCTCGTAACTCACACATGCAGAGGACGCAATCATATCCGCGCGCAAGCGATACAAACCGTTGGCAGCGGCGGTTGGAGACATGGCGAAATTACCGTGCACGTTCACGAACATGTCGTCTACGCGGCAACCATCCGATTAGCTGCACGAATCTTGACGCAGAGCATGATAAATAGTAACCGTGGGGAATTTTCCACTTTTTACCTCATTCCTCTCGTGTCATCGTCTTCTTCCTCCATCCGCACGCCTCCTCGAGCCCTCCACAAGAAACCTCGAAAACCCTAGCTTCCATCTGCGTCAGTCACATCCTTCCAACACCCCATGGCCAGCAGCAGCTCCTCCCCATCGATGGCGGCGTCGAGAGAAGCCGCAGCGAAGCCGGCGAGCTCCGTCATCGTGCCCCCAGAGGTCCTGGTCATCCCCGCATCAGCGGTGATCGAAACCACCGGCGGCGACCATAATCTGGCGGCGCTAGAGCCACTGGAAGAAGAGCCAGACTCGCATAAGGGAGATTGGCGAGGCTCGGACATCACCGACCGCGACATCCAGGAGATGGTCGCCAAAGGCTACCTCCCCGCGACAGAGGGGCTTGCCTGGCGGGCGGCGCCGGCCGGCGAGGTGACACCTTCTCCCCAAGCTGGAGAAAAGGTGTACCTCAAGGCTCAGCTGGTACGCGGCGTTTCCTTGCCCATCTCCCACTTCTTTCTCTCCGTCTTGAACCACTACAAGGTCCAACCCCACAACCTCTCCCCCAATAGCATCTTAGTGCTTAGCAACTTCGCGGCACTTTGCGAGGGTTACCTAGGGATTAGGCCTAGGTTAGACTTGTTCGTGTACTTCTTCACCGTCAAACGTGAAGCCGGACATAGTAAGGAGGAGCTTAGGAACTGCGGCACCATAAGCTTCAAGATTCGACCTGGCCAACGGTTCCCCGACATCGCCGGCCATGAGTCCTGCAAAAACTGGCAGCGGACGTACTTCTACGGCCCCGACATTCCTTTGACGGGCCGAGAAGTAACGTACCCGGACTTCGTGGATGGAGCCGCCGCTGAAGTTTCCACATGGAGATCCCATGCCTCCCTTCCCTTCGACCTCGATGCTTCTCGCGCAATAAGGCGGATCGAATGGTTCGTAGAGACGGGTTTGACCGGCTTGGACCTAGCCATGTGCTGGTTCATCAGGCGAATCCAACCTCTGCAGCACCGCGCGAAGTTCATGCACGAGTATACCAGTGATCGAAGGGATACCCTCCGGATATCCGTGGATAACTTCTCGAGCGACTCCGTCAACCTGCGCCTGAAGGACATTGTCAAGGTGAAGGATAAGAAGCGTGGATTCACCATCATCTACGACATGTTCGTAGACGGCAAGTGCCCAAAGGTAGATATTTATTTTCCGTGTACGACATATGCTATAGTTTCCCCGTCTTGCCAACTCCATCTTATCTAACACGGTGACTTCTTACTTAACAGCTTAGCGATCTAGATGAGGACAACCCGGCTGCCCAAATCTATGATCCAAAGATGAAGGAAGTCACGGTTGTGTCCGACGATGATGTCCCGTTGGTGCGAAAGCGGAAGAGCTCCACCTCTGACGCTGCCGAAGGAGGCAAGAAGAAGAAGACGGAAGGTGGAGCCTCCAAAAAGACTACCGCCGCCCTAGAGGCAGAAAAGAGAAAAGCCACCGGGATTTTCGCCAAAGTGCCCCTCTAGTGTAAGCTTCTCATTTTCCGACATTGTCTATCTGTCTGTTCTGTTCTGTTCCTGTACTTATGCATTTTGCATGTTTTAGGAAGAAAGCCACGACCAGCCTCAAGAAGACCTCCAAAACTTTGGGGGCTTCTAGAAATATCAAGGATATGTTGCATCACGACGCCTCCCCCGTCATCGCCCCTGCTACTCCTGCCGTCAAGCCTTCCTCTGCCCCGACAAGCTCCCAAGCCCAGGAGGCACCAGGCCCTTCCGCCATGGAAGTGGATTCTGGCGCCTCTACCGAACTCGCTGTTGTCGGCGAGTAGGCGACGCAGGAGAGCACTGCTCTACAAATGGCTGAAGCTCCGGCTAAGGATGCCATCGGTAGCGGCAAGGCGGCAGTGGGAGCTGGTACCTCTGCCGAAGGCGGCGCCCCCGCTCCCCAGAAGCCCTTCGAGTTTCCGAAGATAGTTTACCCGGCGCTCACGCCGAGTAACACAACTCTGGTTCCTGGAGGAGTGTCGTCGTCTCCGACGTGCGGTATTGAGGAGCTTCTCCGACAAGCGGATATCTCGCGAGGAAATAGCATCTCCTTTGGCAAGCTGCTAGCCGAGAGCGCTACAAACCTCAAGATTATTGCACTTGTAAGTTTTACTTTACCTTTTGTATTTCATATGAGTATCCCACTGCATCCCCTGAGGATGTAGATAGAAAACCATAGGTTTTGCATCTATATGCTCTAAGAGTGACTAAGTTAGAAAGAACTCTCACTGTAGCCCCAAGCATTTAGATGGAACAAACTATTCTGACTAGATGCTTTAAGAGTAGCAAACGCAGTGTTTATAATTTTCAATACTGTAGCCCCCAAGCTTCTAGTTGTAACTGAATAAGTTCCGACTAGATGCTTAAAGTAAAGCTAAGCATTTTCCTAGTTAAAACTTTATACTGTAGCCCCCAAGCCTCTAATCGAGAACTGAAGTAGCTCTGACTAGATGCTTAAAGAAAAGCTAAGCATATTGCTAAGTTAAAAACTCCCGCTGTAGCCCCCGAGTGCCTAGGTGGAAAGTTTCCGACTAGGTGCTCCAAGCAGACTAAACAACGGTTTAACTTTTTCCTTTTTTCCACAGAATGAGAATGCTCGGAGGGGTATGGCCAATGACAAGTACCAGAAGATGCGCGAAGATCTTGGATCCGAAAAGGGTAAAACTGCCATCTTGAAGGAACAGATCATCAAAAACAAGAGTCTGTTTACTTTTTTGCGCATTCCGTCTTGGTTTTATGCCTTCATTCTCCGAGTACTCATTGTGTACTTTGTTTTCTCCGACTTTTCAGAACATGTTGCCAAGGCCAAGGACATTGTCGAGCAGTCCAAGCACATTCCGCAGCTGGACAGCGAGAACAATATCCTTAAAAAGGAGAGGGAAGAAATGCTGAAAATGCATGAGGATTCCATGAAGGCCCTGCAGGAATCCGCCTCCGCGTAAATCAATCGCTTGAAGGAGGAGCTTGCGAGCTTAAAAGATCAGAAGCAAGCTGCTGATGAGCAAAACCATCGACACGGCGAGGCATATAAGCTCCTCCAGCAAGAGAAAGAATCCCTGGCGGATACCCTCTGGCAGGCCAATGCCAGCATCTTCAGTAAGATTTCTTCGCCTTGTATTTCTGCAGTCTAGATACTTGGAATTATTGAACTCATGTGATCCTTGTCGGAATTTGCAGCTCCTATGGGTTTAACCAGATCGCCTCCTCCGGCCAAGGAATGCATGGTTCTCGCCAGCAACTTTATCAACACCGCCATCACCCAAGCCAAAGAGATTGCCAAGCCCCTCTAGATACACATCAAGGCCTCAGACTCCATGGCGAAGTACTCGGAGATTTTGCGTCGAGCCCCCGAGCGTATCACAAGCTGGAAAGCTTCATGTGCACGGGATGGCGCAAGGATGGCGCTCTCAATGGTGAAGGCACACTACGAAGGTGCCGACATCGACATGGTGACCTCTGGCATCCCCGACGTTGATGATGACGGCAAACAGATTGATCATGAAGCCATCTTGTCATCACTCGCGAATTATGACACCAGAGTTGCCGAGTTGGTGGACATCGATTTCTTCGTGCCCATGAACACTATCGATAGTGTCAACCAAGATTCTCCCGAGTCTCATCATAGCACCGACGTTGAGGGTGATTCTCCGGCTGGGGACGATGTTGCTTCCAAGTCTCCTGCGCCCAAAGAGTGAAAAACACTATGTAATATTTGTTTCGCCTTTGGTGTATGCGTGGAAAAAACTTGATGATGTAACTTAAGGCGGAAAACAATGGTTGTTATTTCCTGCTACTTAAGAACTTAGTTCCCAGCATGTATATATTTTTAAGCAAGTGTTGGCTTATCCATTACTGTGGTTCTTATGCTTGACTTTTTGTGAGTCGGAAGACTCGTTGTCGGAACCATGCGCTTAGGTGATGATGCCCAATGGCACCGTCAATAACCTGAGCACAAAAATCGCCGACAATAAGTGCCAAAAGTCACTACTCCAGAATCCACATAAAAACAACAAAGAACGTGTAGACTAGAAAACTTAAGCTAACGCCCGTAGGCGGAATTTTCACAAGTGCAAACGCAAAGCTTGTGCATAAAGGTTTTACATGATCCAAAAATGAACACTAAAGGAGGTAAAAGACTCAGAAATATGAGTGAACCAAAGAGCTTTATTTCATTGATCATATAAGAGATACACAGTTAGATAAAAAATGCTAAGTGTAAAAAGGACGTAACTGTGCTATGTTCCATGGCCGATCAAGCTCCGGGTAGTCATCATCCGGGTCACGTCGCTTACGCTTATGATCTTCATTGGGTCTATCCTTTAGTTCACGATTGTCAACAAGGTAGTAAGACCCATTGAGCAGCGCCTTGCTTATGATGAACGGTCCTTCCCATGGCGGGGATAATTTGTGTGACTTTTTCTGCTTAAGTCGGAGCCCCAAATCCCCCTCTTTAAACGAGCGATGCTAAACGCGACGACTATGGTAGCTGCGTAGCTTCTGCTGGTAGATGGCGGATCTTTGGCATGCCAAAACGCGCTCCTCCTCGAGAAGGTCCACATCCAGGCGTCTGGATTCTTCAGCGCCATCTTCGTCGTAGGCGGAAACTCTTGGTGCATCGTGAAGGATGTCGGAAGGCAGGATGGCTTCTGCTCCATATACCATGAAATAAGGGGTGTAGCCGGTGGATCTGTTGGGTGTAGTTCATAAACTCCACAGCACAGAAGGCAATTCTTCTGCCCAGGCTCCAACTGCTCTATGTAGCGGTGCCTCAAGACGTGGCTTGATTCCCTGCAGAATTAATCCATTGGCCCGCTCAACCCAACCATTGGATTGTGGGTGTGCCACAGATGCAAGGTCAAGTCGGATGCCTTTCTCCCAGCAATATGCCTCCACTTCTCCGAGTGATAAATTGCTGCCGTTGTCGGTGATAATGCTATGTGGGAGACCAAATCTCACCACTATATCTTGGACGAACCTAAGGTAAGTTGCCCCATCAAGCTTTCTAATGGGTTTAGCTTCTATCCATTTAGTGAATTTGTCAACTGCTACAAGCAGATGCGTAAACCCACAGGGTGCCGTCTGCAACGGTCCCACCATGTCTAGCCCCCAGACTGCAAACGGCCAAGTTATTGGTATTGTTCGCAGTTCTTCAGCAGGAACATGTGGTTGTCGGGCATAATACTGGCATCCCATGCATGTCTCAACCAGCTTGTCGGCGTCCGCCTTCGCGGTCAGCCAGTAGAATCCTTGCCGGAAGGCTTTCGCGACCAACGATCGAGGAGCGGCGTGGTGCCCGCAATCTCCAAGATGGATTTCGCGTAGGATTTCCATACCTTCTAGCTGGGAAACACACTTTAGGTATACACCAGTAGTGCTCCTTTTGTAGAGTTTCCCATTGATTATGGTATAACCCTTTGCTCGTCGTACTATTTGCCGTCTTTCGACTTCGTCGTCGGGCAAAATTCCGTGTTCGAGATATTCCATGAACAGTTTTGTCCAAGCCGGAGGGACTTTAGTCACCATATGGATGAAAGAGTCAGCTCTATCCGGGTTGTTGATGTCGGATCCCTTCACGGATGGTGTGCATAGGTGCTCTAGGAAAACTCCTAGCGGAATTCGCTTGTGCCTTGATCCTAGCTTAGATAGCAGATCAGCCGCCTCGTTTTGCTCCCTAGGCACATACTTGACTTCGTAGCCCAAGAAGCTCTTGGCTATCTCGTCCACTTCGTCTCGATATGCCGCCATCATAGGGTTCCACGCATTCTAGGTGCCAGCCACCTGCTGGGCAACCAAGTCGGAATCTCCACAGCAAACTATGCGCTTGATGCCAATATCCTTGGCTACACGTAGTCCGTGAATGAGTGCTTCATACTCCGCCATGTTGTTTGTAGCCTCGAAGTGGATCTACAGAACGTAGTGTAGCTTGTCTCCTGTTGGTGACTGTAGCAATACACCAGCCCCCGAGCCATTGAGCAGCTTTGATCCGTCAAAGTGCATCACCCAGTACTCTGGTTCTGGCAACGGAGTAGCATCTGGCATCTCCGCCCAATCTGCAACAAAATCTGCCAAAGCTTGTGACTTGATAGCGTCGCGTCTCTTGTAGGTGATCTCGAAGGCGGCAAGTTCGATGCCCCACTTCGCGATCCTTCCTGTGGTGTCGTCGTTGTTGATGATGTCGGACAATGGGGTCTTGCTCACCATTGTGATTGGGTGCTCCTGAAAGTAATGCCTCAGCTTCCGAGAAGCAAGGAATACTCCATAAGCTATCTTTTGGTAGTGCGGGTAATGTTGCTTGGACTCCATCAAGACCTCACTCACATAGTAAACTGGTCGTTGAACTCCGTGCTCATAGCCTGGTTCCTTCCGCTCTACCACGACGACGATGCTGATAACCCGGTTGGTTGCCGCCATGTAAATTAACAGGGGCTCTCCAGGCTCGGGTGCTGCAGGGATGGGCGCTGAGGAAAGAATCTCCTTGAGCTGCTTCAATGCTGCATCTGCTTCGTCCGTCCACGTGAATTTGTCCGCCTTCTTCAGCAACTTGTACAGCGGCAGAGCCTTCTCTCCAAGTCGGCTGACGAACCGACTAACTGCTGCAACACAACCTGTTAGTCGTTGAATGTCCTTTAGGCATGTCGGACGGTTTATGTTCAAGATGGCTTTGATTTTCTCCGGGTTGACCTCGATTCCACGCTGGGAAACGATGAAGCCCAATAATTTGCCGGCTGGAACCCCGAAGACGCACTTCTTAGGGTTAAGCATCATGTTGTATTTCCGGAGATTATCAAAGGTTTCTTTTAAGTCGGAGATTAAGTCATTTGACTTTTTGGACATCACCGCAATGTCGTCCACGTAGGCGTTAACGTTCCGACCAATTTGGTCGTGAAGGCAACGTTGAATTGTCCGCTGGTAGGTAGCACCTGCGTTTTTTAGCCCAAAGGGCATCGTGACATAGCAAAACGTGTCGTATGGGGTAGTGAACGAAGTGGCCAATTGGTCCGACTTCCTCATCTTGATCTGGTGGTATCCTGAGTATGCATCGAGAAAACACAAAAGTTTCGAGCCAGCCATCGAGTCAATGACTTGGTCAATGCGAGGCAAAGCAAACAGATCTTTGGGACATGCTTTGTTCAAGCCGGTGTAATCAACGCACATTCTTAATTCATTGGTTCCCTTTTTGGGGACAAGTACAGGATTGGCCACCCATTAGGTGTGAAGGACTTCTCGGATAAATCTAGCCTTAAGTAACATAGCTATCTCTTTGCCAATGGCGCGTCTCTTCTCATCTCCAAAGCGTCGTAGAGGTTGCTTCACTGGTTTGCATTTTGGATCAATGTTTAAGCTGTGCTCGGCAAGTTCCCTAGGTACACCTTTCATGTCGGCAGGTTGCCAGGCAAAGATGTCCCTGTTCTCATGGAGGAACTCGACGAGCGCGCTTTCCTATTTGGGATCCAGGTTCGTCCCAATGGCGGTGACCTTGGAGGCATCGCCTACCACAAGTTCCACCGGCTTGGTCTCGCTGGCGGCCTTGAACGCAGGAGCGGAGTCGGAGATCTGCTTCTTCGACGCGGGCATCTCTGAGTCATCGACCTTGCTCTGGATCTCTTTGAATTCTTCGCTGTAGAGGACAGCTTCTGCAATGGCTGCCTAGTTGATCTCGCACTCCCTTGCCTTGGTAAAGCTTCCGGATACGATGATGATGCCGTTTGGTCCGGGTATCTTGAGCTTGTTGTAGACGAAGCATGGCTTGGACATGAACGTGTGGAATATGTCGCGGCCGAATATGACATGGTACACGCTCTTGAAGGGGACCACCTCGAAGGTCATGCGCTCTTGATAGTAATTATTAACATCGCCAAAGGCAACCTGAAGTGTAATGCACCCAAGGGACCGAGCCTCCCGACCAGGAACTACGCCGTGGAAGATGGTGTTGGTCCGCCTTAGGTTGGCCTCCGTCAACCTCATCTTTTGCAGTGTATCCAGGTACATGATGTTGATGCTGCTTCCACTATCCACCATACACTTGGGGTGTGTTTGGTAGGGTGCCTCTACTCAGAATTTCCCATCTGAGATGGAATTCACTTGTTTGTTAGACCGGGTATGTGTCTTGGGCACTGCCGACTCGGTACGAAAACAGCCCCTGGGCAGTGCCCGCTAGCGAAGCCAAAATCGAGCTTCCCTCTTCCGTCCTGCCGAATCGATCCCGAAAAAACGCCCCGCTCGTCCCGAAAACTTTCCCCGCCCATCCATCGAGCCCGCAGGGAAACCGCCCCGTGCCCCCCAGTCCCCATCACGAGCCCGACCCCTTCACGTGTCCCCCTGCCCTTCCTCTCTGCTCTCATCGCCAGGCTACCCGCCTCCCAGATCCCGCCGCCGATTCGACCTTCCCCACCGCCGTTCGACCTCCTCTATTCCGCGAGCTCACTCCCTGCCATCCTCCCCGTCACGCTGCCCTGCCTTGCACGTCCGAAGCTCTGCATCGCCGCCATGGACGCAGGTGCAGGACGGGGATCTCCGGCGCATCTGCTGTAGTTCTTGACGCCGCCCGCACCTCTGTACCGGCCTCCCACACCTCTGTACCAGCCGCCGCTGCACCAGTTATGATTTGTCTGCTCGGCTTGATCTGATCTGCTCGATTTGATCTGCTCTGTCTCCGGCTCTCTGGCCTCGTGTACACCGGCAACAACAACGTGAGGTACAATGCTTTGCTCCCTGGTGTTTGCTCGCTGTGTATAAGGCTCGCTGTGTACAATGCTTTTGCTGTGTACATTTGGAAGCATGATTTGCTCTTTGTGTACAATGCTATGCTCCCTGATATGTCATAGTACCAACATGATTATTTCTATTGCTTTAGATGGATGATTTGGCAAGAAAACGAAGGCAGCTAATTGTGAAAGCTGCCGGCCTCGCAGCTGTATTGGGTGCTTACATGGTGTTTATCTCAAGAAAAGCTAAGAAAATTCCGACGATAACAATAGGTCGTAGGATTGATATGGATATAGCTAGAGAATCGAATCTGAGATATATCTACCATTCTACTGATATAAATTGCTCGAATCAGCTAAGAATGAAAAGAGCTCCCTTTTTTCGTTTGTGCACTTTGTTTAGAGAGAGGGAATTATTGAAAGATAGTATTCATACTTCTATTGAGGAACAAGTAGCCATGTTTCTCCTAGTAGTTGGCCACAACACAAGGTTTAGAGCTCTACAACCAATTTTTAGAAGATCTATTGAAGTAATCAACAGATAATGGTGCTGGAATATGTGTTTTCTTGTTGGAATATGTTATATTAGTGCTGGAATATGTCTTTTATTGCTGGAATATATTGTATTGGTGCTGGAATATGTGTTTTCTTGCTGGAATATATTGTATTGGTGCTGGAATATGTGTTTTCTTGTTGGAATATGTTATATTAGTGCTGGAATATGTCTTTTCTTGCTAGAATATATTGTATTGGTGCTGGAATATGTCTTTTGGCTGAGGAAGATATGATCCAAGTTACAAACATGTCAGAAGCATTGCGTGACGTGGCTGATGCTATCAACAACACTTGCCATACCGAAACCCACCCTGATTTGTGCAAAACTGTAATGGACCTTACCCAATTTGAGATGGACCAACGTTTGGCTGTTTTAGATTATTTGACGGAGCATAAGGGTAAAGGCCTTAATTTCATGAAAATGGAAGCTAAAGTTCGTGAGGCGTCATTCAAGCGTATCATAGCTAAAAATCCTGATCTTGTTTGATGTGTCATTGGTTGATGCAAGTTGGGAAACATCCTCTTTTGTAATGCTTAGAACTAATGCACTGTCGACTTTGCTATATGGATCTATTATTGCACTCGTATGTACTTATTATGAATTGAAAATTTGTCACTTGGAATGTATGACGTGTTGTTTTGGTGCTTATTATGTTGGTGCTCCAAATTTGCTATCAAATTTGTCACTTGGTATGTATGACGTGTTGTCACTTGGTATGTGCTTAAATTATTATATACTTGTTGGTGTTCTAAATTTGCTGCTTATTATGTATCGAAATTATTATATACTTGTTGAAATTTGCATCAGTTGAATTATTATTGGTCTCAATCACATGCAGTCTACCAAACAAAGTCTGAACTCAGCATGCTTACACAGAACTGGGCTACCAAACAACATCTCAGCTCAACATATCTTGACAGACACAGGCTACCAAACACATGAGAGAATCTCAACACAACTTGGCTAGGGTCAACATGTATGAGGAGAGATAGACAATCTGGATGCACCCGGGCTACCAAGCACACCCTTGGTGAACTCCACACCGTCAATCAAGGGGTTGATGACCATGGCGTACTGGTTCTCCGTGGGTATAAGGTCTAGGTGGTCCGTCCTGTCCCAAGTTATTGGAACCTCCGACCAGCGCAGGTACTGGGGGACTGGGGGGAGAGTAGCCATCAGGATCCTCAGAGAGGTCTTCTGTTGTCGGACGATGGGGGTGCCAAGGAAAGTGTGGTAGACTGGGGACTTCTTTGTGAAGGGGTTCTTGCCCTTGTCGTCACTCTTGGCGGCGTGTTTGGGGTCAACGTCCTCGTCCATGTCACTTGAATCCTTGGACTCCTCCTCCTTCTTTTGCCCCTTGCCCTTGCCTCGCGGTCTGTTCTTCCGACTTTGCTTGTAGCCGGACTCCGGGTCTTTGTTGAGGTCGTTGACGAACTTGCAGTGTCGATTGGTATGGGTGGTCTTGCCGTTGACATCAAGGTGTACGAGGCATGGCATATCGCGGTACTCCTCGTATGTTTGGGGAACGCAGAGTCGTGCCGAGGTGGTTTCACTTCCTCGCTGCTGCCCACGACTGGCTCCCCTTCCTTGGCCATGTTGTCCGCCCTCTCCTTGTCCTGCAAAAGTCATAGCGACCATGTCAGTAGATTGCTTTTCTTCTGGAGCGGTTTTCCGCTATGCACTGCTGTTCCTCCGAGCTTGAGTTGGAATGGCCGTTGCCGGCAAGGAGCCACGAGCATTTCGTCGGCAGCTGCGAACTCACTAGCCAACTGAATCATCTGGTTCAAGTCTAGCTGGTGATTGTCCTGCAAGCGCTTCAGCTTATGTCGGAGCAACGTGCCCCTTTCCAACCCATCGATTAAGGCGGCCATGGCGGTCTGAGCGTGCACTCCTGCGCAGGAATTCTTCATGTCCAGCCAGCGGGATAGGTAGGCACGAGATGTCTCGTCTTTCTCTTGCATGCACCGCTGTAGATCGCCCACAGTGCAGGGACGCTTGTATGTACCCTCAAAGTTCTTGGTGAATGCTTCTTGCATGTCCAGCCAGTTGTAGATAGATTTTTCCGGCAAGTCGTCGACCCATTGACGGGCCGTGCCTACCAACATTAACGGGAGGTACTTAACGGCGACGTTGGGGTTGCCTCCGGCAATCTCCACCGCGTTGCCGTAGTCCTGCAACCATGTGGCTGGCTTGGCGGTGCCGTCATAGGGCTTGATGGTCTTGTCAATCCAGAAACCTTTGGGGTAAGTTGCGGACCTTATTGCAGGTCCAAAGCAACGTGGTCCCAGGTATGGTCCTTCCCAGGGCTCGTGGATCTTATCGATCCGCGAACGCGCATCGTATGGCTCGGGGTTCTTTTTCTTCTTGTCAACAGGGGATGGGCTGCGTGAACGACGCGGGCCTCCTCCGCCATGGTGACTGCTTGGTGGTGACGGAGGTGGCGGTGGGTTAGCCTTCTTGCTGTTACCCTCCTGCGATGCCTCACGCCTATCACGGTTGCTTGTCAGACGTGGAGGGTGATGGCGTGACCTGCTCTTATGTCCTTGGTTGCGCTCTCCATCATGACGGGTCTACTCCGCGTTGTCGCGGATGACGATGCCACACTGCTTTGGTGGGGGCATATCCATATGATGGTGAGCTTTGTAATCTTCACGATGTCGGGGAGATCGGGGCGGTGGCGATGGGTGACGAGGTCGGGCCTTTTCTCCGTGGTCGGAGGATATGGGGATGGCATCCTTCCTGTTAGGTGCATCCCTCCGTCTTCGTTCTGATGAACCCGTCTGGGACCCGACATCAAGAGGAGATCCGTCCCTTGGCGGTTTGTACTGGCTAGACTGGCAGAGCGTTGGGTTAGGCTCAAGCCTCTGAGAGGTGGCCTTTTCTTGCTGCTTCACCGCCTTGGCCACTAGGTCATAGACCTGTTCCACTGCCTCAGGCGATCTATCCTGCTCCAGAAGGGTCTTGGCGACGGCGAGGTTAATGAGTGGGGTGGGCATCACCTGCTTGCCTTCACTGTCAATGTATGGCTTGGACTGTGCCGGCTTAGAGGGAGCCCATCCTAGGTTGCGTCGTACGCCAGGATCGTTGATGACGCGAGCCGGAGCTTTCTTAGCCTTCTGCTGCTGTAGCAGAGTCTTGTACTCGGCCTCCATTGCTCTAGCTTTTTCTATGGACTTCTGCGCGTTGACCAGATCTCGATCTAGTTTAGCGCCTTGCTCCGCGATGGCTTGCGCCTCCTCCAACAGCTGCTGGCGCGTCTCATCAAGCCAGGTCACGTTCCGGATATGAGCAACAATCAGTGGATCGACGAGGATATTGCCGTACATTACTCTATCAGCTGGAGTGACTTGGGCTGCTGCAGACGTAGATGCTGGAGGCGGCAAGTTTGCAGTGTTGTTGTTGGGCCGGTGCCGAGTTCCTGCGGCTGCTGCACTGGGTTAGGCGGAGGAGGCATGACTTTTGCGCGATCATCGTCAGCAGCAATAAGTGGCCCCTTCCCCTTTTCTAGCGATGTAGGCGAAGCTTGTCCGGGTTGATCTTCATCCATTGCCGTTCCAATGGTGAAGAACACCCCTCGGGACGTGACGGCGTTGTTGGCTTGCTCGCCGCGCGAGTACTCCTCCTCCATCTCCTGCATAGCGGAGTCTAGCTCTTCTGGACTGAAGTCTATCTCCTCTGAATCTGCACTGAAGTCAGCATAAAGCGCGTCAATGACAGAGTCGGAGGGTGCCAGGACTTCCTCGATGACGGGCGGTGGAGGTGCAACAGGCTCGACGACTACTGGAGGTGGTGGTGCTGCTGCGACGATGGCGGCGGGAGGCGGTGGCGGCGGCTGCTGAACCGGAGGTTCTCCGTCTCTGAGCGCAAGCTCCATCTGGGTTGCCGCGTCAGCTGCCGCGTAGCTGTTGACGGTGCTCACCATCTCTTCGAGGGTAAGGCGTCCTGTTGCCTGCTGCCGTCTTAAAGAATGTCGGAGAAGCGTGCCGCGGTCCAGTCCTTCCACGAAGTGATAAAGAGCGTTATCATTAGGGTAGTTGGCTAGGTCGGCTCGTATACGGAGCCACCTGTCCAGGTAGTCGCGGGGGTTTTTGCCCTCTCTCTGAACGCAGCACGCCAGATCGAAGATGGTAACCACGCCGACGAACTTGGATCTCTGCTGTTCAGACGCACGGACGACGCTGACGGATTTGCAGTGATCTTCCACCTTTATATCCTGCACAGGGGCGGTTTGGGTGGGCCTTGAATTTTTCTGATCTTTGTCGGCAAACTCCGAAGAGAGATCCGACATTGATCCTTCCGCGGACGTATCCTGCCCGTAGGCGGTCCGTGCGGGTCTTGATGCTTTCCGATCTTTGCCAGCAAACTCCAAAGAGAGATCCGACATCAATCCTCCCGCGAACATATCCTGCCCGTAGGCGGTCCGTGCGGGTCTTGATGCTCCTCCGACTCCCAGGGAACTAGTGCCCGAGTCGGTTTCGCCGATGAAGAGGTGGATGTCTCCGATAGGAATGACCGAACACCGCGTAGGGTTTGTCTTTGCCGGGATCCAGAACTCGTCGAGAGGGACGATCGGAACGTTGCCGGAGAAGAGAACGCGATCGATGGCTACTGTTTTGCCGATTCCCGCGAAGATCTTGGTCCTCGCCCGCTGAAGAGCCTGAAGCGCCTCTTGCCCCACGGTGTGTGCCAACTGTCGTGGTATTGCCGACGAGTACGCCATGGAGGGGTCCTCACAGTGCGTGTTTAGAGACGTGGGGTAAGGCGGACGGTTGACGGGTACGAGGTAACACAGCTTACCCAGGTTCAGATCCCACAACGGTGGCGGAATCCTACTCCTGCTATAAATCACTATAAGGGCAATACGCCGAGTTACAGAGATAGGTTCGCTGTGCGAGGTTGTCTATGATTGTCTATGAACGTTCCCTAAATGCTCCCATAGGCCCGAATTATATAGTCGCCAGGTCCTAGGGTTACAGGGAAAAGTCCTAGCCGGACAGGTCACAGAGTTCTACACCGTCTATTACTAGTCTTGTGTATATTGCACTCCAAGGCTCTAGGTATGCTGGTGACTCCACCGTAGCCTTCCTTTATCCGGCATGGGCCTACCTTCTGTATCCACCTAACTGGGCCGCCCAGCAGGCCATAGGCCACGCTACCGACTATGGGCCACCTGGATTAGTCGGATAAGAGACATGCTATTAGGATACCCATATAGCATATCCCCAACAATCAGCACCTTTCCTATCCACAATATGCAAATCAAACTCTTGCAAAAGCAACACCCACCTAATAAGCCTAGTCTTAGCGTCCTTCTTTGTCATAAGGTACTTAATAGCAGCATGATCAGTATGAATAGTAACCTTAGAATCAACAATATAAGGCCTAAACTTATCACAAGCAAAGATTATAGCGAAGAACTCTTTTTCAGCAGTAGCATAATTCTTTTGAGCAGCATCTAGAGTCTTACTAGCATAATGAATAACATTCAGCTTCTTGTCAACACGTTGTCCAAGGACAACACCCACAGCAAAATCACTAGCATCACACCTGATTACAAAAGGTAAACTCCAATCAGGTGGTTGGACAATAGGAGCAGTTGTCAAAGCCTTCTTCAAGGTTTCAAAAGCTTCCTTACAATCATCATCAAAAACAAAAGGTACATATTTTTGAAGAAGATCAGTAAGGGGCTTTGAAATTTTTGATAAATCTTTAATAAACCTCCTATAGAAACCAACATGACCAAGGATACTACAAATACCTTTAATATCTCTAGGACAAGGCATCTTCTCAATTGCTTCAATTTTGGCTCCGTCAACTTCAATGCCTCTTTCAGAGATCTTGTGTACAAGAACAATCCCTTCATTAACCATGAAATGGCATTTCTCCCAATTAAGAACAAGGTTGGTTTCTTCACATCTCTGCAAAACTTTATCAAGGTTGTGCAAACAGTTATCAAAAGAAGTTCCATAGACGGAAAAATCGTCCATGAAAACCTCCACAATTTCTTCACAAAAAACATGAAAGATAGCAGACATACATCTCTGAAAGGTAGAAGGAGCATTACATAAACCAAAAGGCATACGCCTATAAGCATAAGTACCATAAGCACAAGTGATAGTAGTTTTCTCTTGGTCCTGGGCTTTCATAACAATTTGAGAAAACCCAGAATAACCATCAAGAAAACAAAAGTGAGTCTTCTTAGACAACCTCTCAAGCATATGATCAATAAAGGGCAAAGGATAATGATCCTTCTTAGTAACTTTATTGATTTTTCTAAAATCAATGCACATTCTATACCCAACCACTACTCTTTGGGGGTATAAGCTCGTTATCTTCATTAGGCACAACAGTTATTCCCCCTTTCTTGGGAACACAATGAACAGGACTAACCCATTGACTATCAGCAATAGGATAAATAATACCAGCATCAAGGAGTTTTAATACCTCATTTCTTACCACATCCTTCATCTTAGGATTTAGACGACGTTGGTGCTCAACAACTGGTTTTGCATCAGGCTCTATATTAATAGCATGCTGACATATAGTAGAAGAAATCCCCTTTAAATCATCAAGAGTATATCCCATAGCTCCTCGGTGTTTCTTCGGTATTTCTAGTAACCTTTCTTCTTCCTCTGAAAGTTTAGAACTAATAATAATAGGATACACTTTCTTGGCATGAAGATAAGCATATTTAAGATCATTAGGTAAAGGTTTTAATTCGAAAACAGGATCCCCTTTGGGTGGCAGTGTGGTACCCAAATCTTCCACAAGTAGATTATGCTTGAGTTGTTCCGTCTGACGAAGGAAAACTTAGTCAAAACTTTTTCCTTCCTACAACCTATGATAGCCCCACAAGTATTTAGAAAGGGTCTATAAAAAATAATAGGATAGGTTTTACTAGCTTCCTTACCAAGTACTAGAAAATTAGCAGGATATTTAATCTTACCACAAAGGACCTCCACATCTCTTACAATGCCAATGGGGCAAACTTGCTCTCTATTGGCAAGATGAATAACCGCAACAATGTCCTCAAGCTCACAAGGACCAATCTCATGCATAATTTCCCTGTAAAGCTCATAAGGAATAGCACTAGAACTAGCACTAATATCACATAAACCATAATAGCTATGACCACCAATTTTAACAGAAAGCACAGGGACACTAGCTTTTCTAACTTTCTTAGGATGAGAAACAATATTAGTAGCGTCTTCACAGAAGACCTCTATATTTCTAGTGACAAGGTCTTTCACAATAGCTACCATAGGCTCAATATCAATAAGCTCATCAGACCCTACAGTTTCTCTGCGCTTTTGCTAACCACATTAGCCATAATGGAATGCTCCCTTACCTTGGAAGGAAAAGGAGTTTTCTCAACATAAGGTTCAGGCAAAATAGGATCAACAATACAAACCTCTACATCGGCAGGAACATGGGTAACAATGTCTTTATAAGGAGCATGGTACTTGTCCCACTCTCTCTTGGGAATTTCAATATAAGAGGCAAAGGCCTTAAAACATTTTGCAAGAACTTGAGGATCAAGACCAAACTCATTGCTAATATCATGGAAGTTATCAGTTTCCATAAAAGATTTAATGCATTCATAATCATAGTTTATACCTGACTTTCTTCCTTTATCATTCTCCCAAGCTTCAGTATTATCTTGAATACGGTCTAAGAGATCCCATTTAGCTTCTTCCTTCATACGTGTGAATGATCCAGCACAAGAAGCATCTAGTAAATCTTTATCATGAAGAGAAAGCCTAGCAAAAAAGTTATTGAGAATAATATTGTTAGGGAGTTCATGAATAGGACATTAGCATTAGTAGCTTCAATCTCCCCCAAGCTTGAGCTGTAATTTCTCCATCAAGAGGCCAAAAGTTATATATAAGATTTCTATCTTTATGAATTTCACTGGGAGGATAAAATTTAGAGTAAAAGAGAGATGCCATCTCCTCCCATTCCATGGATTGTCCATTCTTCAGCAGATTATACCATTCTTCAGCTCTCCCTTTCAAGGATATGGAGAGTAACTTCTTCTTCACCTGTTCAGTTATGATACCTGCACACTTAATCAACCCGCATAATTCATGGATAAAAAGCAAGTGATCACCGGGATGGTCAATTCCATCCCCAAAATAATAATTATCCATAACACGGTCAACAATACTTGTAGGTGTCCTAAAAGGATCTATCTCAACTGGTGGTGGTTCATCTACTAACCTAGCCGTGGTAGTAGTTTTCCCAAACAGAAAACCAAGTGGGTTATCCATATTGGAAACAAAGTAACAATCTGTAACAAAAGCAATACTCACAGTAAAAGTTTCCTTTACCAGTTCCACTCTTCAATAGCGCTTCACTCCCCGGCAACGACGCCAGAAAATAGTCTCGATGACCCACAAGTATAGGGGGTGTATCGTACTACTTTCGATAAATAGGAGTATCGATCCCAACGAGGAGCAGAAGGTGTTGAACAGTGGTATGGAGCAGAAAATCCCTGTGAATACTTAACAAACGGGTTTTTAGTGGTTTTTTGACAAGGCAACAAAACAAAGAGCATGTAACGAAGATAACGAACAAACGGAGCAAGTGGCCCAATCCTTTCTTAGCAAAGGACAAGCCGGTGGAAATACTTATATGGACCAAACGTTCTCGAGGACACATGGGAATTCTGTCAAGTGCTTTCGCTTCAAATAGCTGAGTACTCTTCTTTGGTGTTCGTAAGTGTTGTGTGGGTGAACCTGTGCTAACATACCGCCCTTTCTAGGACTAATACATACTTGTGATTAAACCCCCTACAAACATCTATAACTATAGGAAAGTAATTAAGATATAAATCTAACCACAGCCTTAAACTCTGAGATCCTACACTCCCTTGTGCAAAGGTGTCCTAACGGGGGTTTAGGTTTCTGCCACTCCGGCAACCCCGCAATTAGTAGCCAAATACACAATGCACTCCCCTAGGCCCATAAATGGTCAAGTGTCATGTACTCGACGTTCACATGACACCACTAGAAGAATAGCACCACAACTTAAATACTAAACCATCGAATAATAACTCATCACAGATTCACTACTAACAACATGACTTCTCCCATGTCCTCAAGAACACAACGAACTACTAACAAGACATCATATGGATCAAGATCAAATATGATATGGTAATGGATAACAATCTGAACATAAACAATAATCCAATGGTTCCACTCACAAGCATCAACTACAATAGTAATTAACACCGGGAAAGTTCCCCCTAAGAACTAAAGAAATATCCAACACAGTTGTTACAGTGAGGCGGAATGGTGATGACGGTGCTGGTGGATATGATGGTGTGGATGATGATGATAATCCCGATAAAGCCTAGCTTGATGATGGTGTTGATGGTGACGGTCTCCCCTCTCCGGGAAGGAATTCCCCTGGCAGAAATCTGTCTACCGGAGATATCTTTCTCTCTCGGTGTTTTTCGCCCCCTAGAGGCGGTGGAAATCTATCTATGGTCGCTCCCTGAGGCTTAGGGTTTTGAATGGAAGATATAGGCGAAGGGGGGAAGTAGGAGGCCTGGCAGGTGGGCCACACCTGCCCTAGGCGCGGCCTTAGGTGGGCACCTAGGGGGTGTGGGCCCTTGTGCCCCCCCCCCTTCGCTTCTTCTTATGGCTTCTTTCGTCCTCTGGTAAAATAATATGTTTCCATATTTTTCTGGTATTTTTCTGATCTTCACGAAATTGCACCAAAACGCCTTCTTTTCTATCAGAATCCAGATTCCGGCAGTCCATCCTCCAAGAATCATCCAACATGCATAAACAGATGAAAATCCATAAGTAATACCTCATAATAAGACAAATATCAATGAATAGAGGTAAATTATGATATAGAATGATGATGCAAATTGGGTGTATCAGCTGCTTCTCCCACAGATCAGCCTGAACAACCACACAAAGTTGAACGGCTTGCCGACGCATACGGTTCACGCGTCTCCAATTGGTATTAGCAACCACAACGCTGCGGCATTAACGAAGAGCACGGATGAGACCACCCGCCGCGTCCTCCTCTTCTTGCGTCGCGCTTCCCATAACACGACTCCTGATGGTCAACATGCCGGAGCAGCCAGAATGGCTCCTGCGCGAAACAAGTCTCTCCACTATTGACACGTAGCCGTCGTCCTGCCAACGTGTCCAGTACCTCACGGCGGTGCTGTCGACAGCAACCAAAACTTCACCGAGCAACATCCGGCTCCGAACCAGCGCCATGAGCTGCTGAGCTGCAGTGACACATAGAATCAGCAGAGAAAAAGACTCCAGCGTGACAAGAAAACAAAAATTCCCATCGAAAGACAAATCGTAAAAAACAAGTGCTTACCATCCTCAAGCCCCTCCATTGCATCAACTGGAATCACCAGCACACGAGAAACTCCACCAGCGAAACATACACACCCGGACCCACGACAACGTGGCGCTATGTGCCCACAACCGCCATGTCTGCGGTGGCTCCCACAGCAGCAAAGCCACCCACGCCGCTCCTCCCAATACCATTCTCAACGACCAACATAACATCACCACCCTCGGCACAAACTCCAGAGAATTCGGCAGAACCTCGCACAGGCCCATCAGAACCCACACCCCATGCAGAGGCCCGTTCACACCGCCCAAACCGCTCCTCCTAGCGCCATTATCAAATGGACCCATTTTTCCTACACACACAACAACACCCGAGCAAACTGTAAATAAGAAAACAAACACAAAATAATAAGGTAGATGAAGCAACCAAGGACGTATATCTATATAGTAATAGCAGGAACTCTGCTTTCAACCCAAACAACAAGCCAAAAATGCATGCACGGCCACAGACGACGTACCATCCACGTGCAGGAATAAATTGATAGCAAGAAGCCCATCACCCCACTCATGCCACTCAGCCAAAATAAATTAATAGTTCCCTCGATGCACGATCCGGGCCGCCTAACCCAACGACCGCACCGCATGAAAACACACCGTACATCGTATCAACCAAAAAACCACACACTTCCACGACGCACGACATAATACATGCAACAACAAGGTGAAGACGGCGCGGCGGAGCGCGCCTACCCGTCTAGTATACATATACACTCAACAAAAAGCAGAACGTCCAATTTGGTACCTCAGTTTGTCTGGAATGACAGAATTGATTACAAAGTTGCAAAACACGAACTACCAGTTACGAAGTTGCCCCACACGAATGTTTTGGTCACTTCGTGACGGTGGACGTTAGCTTACTGACATGGCGGACTGCTTTTCTACTAATTAGCCCTAGAAAAGACAAGAAACATAATTTTTAAGGGTTAATTCGCAAAAAGATATGAATGCATTTTATTAAAGAAATAAGAAAAATACAAGAAGAGATGATTCATAAAAAAAGTTGCCCGGTACATCAGCAAGCTAACATTCAATGTGATGGAGTGACCAAAACAGGCAACTTCATGACCCGTAGTTCGTGTTTTGCAACTTCGTGACCAATGCTCTTATTTTAGACAAGTTGATGTACCAAATTGGCGTTTTTCTTCAAAAAAACTAGGGTATATACGGTTAAACCTCAGGCGGACACATGCTGGTCGCAACAAAACAAGGATGGTGACGATGGTGTGAGCTAGAGATAATAGCACTTTGAGCATCTCCAACAAGGGTCGCAACTAGAGCCCGTGATAAAAGCCGTGGTTTGAGCGTGAGGGAGCCCTCCCATGGGTAGCTCCAGCAGAGGTGTTAAGATCGCGTGCGCTTTCGACGCGGCGGCGTGGCGCCTTGGCCGCCCCCGCGCAAATGAATTTCCACAACGTGTGGACGCACGAGCAAGCAGAGCTGTCCATGCCGCTGTTGCGCCTTGTCACCAATGAGGAGAAGCGGTGCCACAAAGCGCGTCTCTGGTGCCTCCGTGGCGCCGAGGAGGATGAGCGTGTGAGGGCCGAGTGGGTCGTCCACTTTCCGGAGGACGTCGACATCGAGGTCATCTTCTACTCGTAGAGGAGTGAGGAGCCCAAGGCATATCGCCGGGCGAGAAGGGCCTACAAGGCACGCCGCCGGGCGTTATTCAAGACACAACTTGCCAGCCCGCAGACGGTCGACGACGACCGCTGGCTAGACCAGCTCTCGTCGACACTGATGGAGTCCTCGACGGAGGAGGAGGATTCTGATTTCTAGTTTAATGGTGAACAACTTAGTCTAGCCTACCTTTATTACTGCTACCGACAAGCTTCATTCTACATTGCGTTTTTAGTGTGAACTAGTGCGTGCTCTGTTTCTTTGAACTATGTTCTATGTAATATGTTTCTAGTCTATTTTAAGTTTTTTTGGCTTTGTTTCAGACTTTTTTGTGTAGAATTGGTGTTTGTGCTGCGCGCGTTGTATTTTCCAGCGGATGGTGAAGCACTACTTGGCGTGCGTTGTCAAATGCAGCGTCATGTGAAGCACAAACCACCTACGCACGCTAAAAACAGATACATTTTTGCAAAGACATTTTACAACGCTAAAATATAGCACTAGAAGCAGATACCAACATATATTGGTGCTATTGTTGTGTATGGTTCGCAACATAGAAAACAAAAAAAATTCCTACGATGGAAACAACTAAGTACCAAGATCTATCTACTAGATACAAGCAACGGGTTACATCCATAGAATACATACCCTCGAAGACCGAATAGCGTTAACGAGGTTGTACTCGTGGATGATATAGTCGAACGCTTGCCGATCTCAAGATCATGATGAAGTCCATCTGGTCCAGCCGGTCCAGCACCATCAAGTCCAGCACCGCAGAGCAGTGGTACATCCGTGATCGCACACACGTCCGGGTACCCCGACAACCTTCGCGCCCTCGCTCCAGCGAAGCAGCGGAAGCAATAAATCCTTCCAGAAAAAGCCACCGAGAACATGTATGTCACTGATCCGAGACCATGGGAAATTTTAAAGGAGGAGAGAGATCCTTCACGAGGAGGTGTGTGAGAGAAGTGAGAGGAGGGGGTCCTTTTATAGGGGAGGGGCAGCCCAAGGGGGCATGGCCGCCGGCCATGGAGGGTGGCCCCACCTCTCCCTCGTTCATGTGGTGGAAGCTCCACTCACATAAAAACACCTCCACTCACAATTCCACTCACATGCATTAATTTTCCATCAAAATTAATGCAAGCTCTCATTTAATAAAATTCTTTTATTTATTTTATTCAAAATTTTGTTAATTACTCGAATTAACAAACATTCACATAAAACACCTTATAACATTTCAATTTCACATGCAAAACCAGTTTCAGCAATTTTAACCGAAACGATTCCGGTGTCTAGTGAAATAAATTTCTACGCTTTCTTTTTCTTTCTCTGGCATATCATTTGCTCTGAATGGTGTCGGTATCCCTTAAGTGTGTCACCCTACGGTTCGCGAATAATGTAGACATGATCGAGACCCCTCTCCGATCAATAATCAGTAGCGGGACCTGAAGATCCGTACTGACTCCCACACATTCAACGATGACTTCTGTGATCATGTGAACCTTATACGCATGTAACTCAATCCCTTTGTCTCACGATATATTACATGTACTAGATTCGATCATCGGTATCTTCATACCTAGTTTGATCTCGTTACCGACATATACTCTTTTCTCGTTCATGTGATATAACATTCTAGTGATCAAGTCACTTGCTTGCAAGCGAACTAATGTGATATCACCGAGAGGGCCCAGAGTATATCTATCCGTCATCGGGATAGACAAATTCCACTCTTAATCCATGAGCCTAAACATAACACCTTCGTAGCACTAAACCCATCTTTATAATCACCCTGTTACGGTGTGACGTTTGATGTTATCAAGATACTCTTCCGGTGTTAGTGATTGACATGATCTCATGGTCTAAGGACTAATATTACTTCGTATGATGTTATAGCAATATAAACACATTGACCTTGATCGTAATGCTATAATTCGGATGAATGTTCATCACATCATTCCAATAATGTTGTGACCTTGTTATTAACAACATCCAATGTCCATGATCAGGAAACCTATGATCAGCTTATTAATCAACGAGCTAGTTAATAAGAGAGGCATAACTAGGAACTTTCTATTTGTTTATTAAACACACATGTATTAACGTTTTCGTATTAATACAATTATAGCATGAAAAATAAACATTTATCATAAATAAGGAATACGATAATGACCACTTTATTATTGCCTCTCGGGCATATTCCCTTCAAGTTGCACAAAACTACAACCTGACTTTTGTTTTCACAAAACGTCACTTTTTATGTAATTGTTTGCACAAAACACGGGAGTAGATATTAACATTCTTAATAGACTATTAGTGACTTTGGACTCACTTTCAACACGTCCAGCTCTCCCTATATATCTTTATCTTTACTGCTTATAAAAGAGTAAACATTTTCTTTTTAAAACGCACGCCACCAAACGTACACATGCATATTAACACCATTAGATTAGTCCAACCTGACTAAATTTAACCGCTAAGATCAACTCAACCCAATTATATGTACGCGTAGCAATATACAACAATGGACTGTGCTCTGCCAAGCGTAGGAAAAACTCCGCATCCATAACATAATAACTCTTGATCCGTTCATCACAAAAGAAAAGATAAGGTAAATCAGATCTCACTCCCACACCGCCGGCACGCCTGTCCTCGCAACGTGTCCCTACACACAACCCCTGGCCTGCGTCGCGAGCTCCTACGGTGTTGCAAGCACGACGCCTTCTCGTCATCTCCGTCCACCACCTCTTCCTCGACGCAAACAAGGTCGGCAAGCCCCACATCGAGGACATCAACTACGCCTAGATCCCTGTCACCGACAGGATAATCAATCCGTAAGTGTTTGATTCCCCCCATGTGTTAGACCAATTGCCTCTCAGACGGTGGCATCAATTTTTGTTACATGGATGAGATGGGAAAAGACGGAGAAGGCAGGAGGCCCTGCACTGGGCTTCATGGTCCTTGACTTGCTCCACCACCGCGCCACACACCACCTTGTATCTTGGGTGCCAGATTGGATGGCGTGGACGCCGCGGATGGGACAACCTGGACCTGGTTGTCGCCACCACTGTCCGAATCCTCACGAACACCACGAGGACGTCGTCGTAACGCCAACGCATCCTGGCAGGCTGGAACCCCATCTTGTGGTTCATCAGTTACAATAGAGTAATAAGCATATTTTTTACGCGTGGTCTATCTCTTATTTATACACTAACATCCGAGATTCACATATGATAGCGATGCTTCAAACCAATTAATAAACTATATTCTTTTTAGTTTGTGTATGTTAGAATATCAAAATGCTTTATGAGAATTTGAGTAATTTGTATAATACAAAATTGTGCTCACTTATAATCTGTCACATAGTTTAAGAATATTAGAATTTGAGTCATACTATATTTTTCGTCATACTTATAAAGGAGCAAACATTTTATTTTCTAAACGCTCCCCACCAAATGTACATAGACAGATTAACACCGCTAGATAAGTCCAACTTAATTAAATCTAACCGCTAATATCAACCCAACACAATTATGTGTACGCGTAGCAATATACAACAACGGACTGTGCTCTGCCAAGCGGAAGAAAAACTCCACGTCCACGGCATAATAACTCTTGATCCGTTCATCACAAAAGAAAAGAGAAGGTAAACCAGAACCCACTCCCACACCGCCGGCACGCCTGTCCTCGCAACCTGCGCGGTTGTCTTAGCCGCGATTCTCTGGCTCCCTGCCCGCGCCCCTACACCGCCATCCTACACACAACCCCTGCCCTGCGCTGCTGCTTTGGTCGCGATGCCTCCCTGTACTGGAGCCCCCCTTCCACGTGAGCTCCTACGGTGTTGCGGGCACGACGCCTTCTCGCCAGCTCCGTCCACCACCTCTTCCTCGACACAGACAAGGTCGGCAATCCCCACACCGAGGACATCAACTACGCCCAGATCCCCGTCACCGACATGATAATCAATCCGTAAGTGTTTGATTCCCCCCATTTGTTCGACCAATTGCCTCTGAGACGGTGACATCATTTTTTGTTGCATGGATGATATGGGAAGAGACGGAGAAGGTAGGAGACCCTGCACTGGACTTCACGGTTCTTGACTTGCTCCACCACCGCGCCACACGCCACCTTGTATCTTGGGTGCCAGATTGGGTGGCGTGGACGCCGCAGACGGGACAACCTGGACCCGGTTGTCGCCACCACTGTCTGAATCCTCACGAACACCACGAGGATGTCGTCGTAGCGCCAACGCATCTTGGCAGGCTGGCACCCCATCTTGTGGTTCATCGGTGACAATGGAGTAATAAGCATATTTTTTACGCGTATCTATCTCTTATTTATACACTAACATCTGAGATTCACATATGATAGCGATGCTTCAAATCAATTAATAAACTATATCCTTTTTAGTTTGTGTATGTTAGAATATCAAAATGCTTTATGAGAATTTGAGTAATTTGTATAATACAAAATTGTGCTCACTTCTAATCTGTCACACAGTTTAAGAATATTAGATTTGAGTCATACTAGATTTTTCGTCGTGTTGTGAGTATTCTCATAATTTCTCCCTGTACATTTGATCAAATGTTTCTTACTATAATTAAAAATTGATTATATCCAAGATTTTAATAAATTGGCTGTTGCTGTACACGGAGCGACATGCCCGGTCCAGATTGGCAAGGCTCTGGTTATTATCATCCACAAATCTTGAATTTGGAGCACATTATATTGGTAAATGAGTGACATACTACGATAAAGCCACAACCATGAGTGCCTTACTGTCTTGTAAATTTTAATCTTTGTGTTTGGAAAAATGTGTATCACATATAATAATTCCACACATAGCCTCCTCCTCTTCTCTGATTCCTGTGTTCATACAGGTCTCCAATACTTACGAGAGTATTGCTTAATGGAGGACTACTGAAAAAAGGGTATTGCAGCCGAAGCTTGAGTTACACCAAATAGGTGTCTCTATTGTCAGAATTGTCACCCATCTGATTATCTAAAAAGGGGACCACTTGCATCAGATTCTCAAAGGAAACAACCAGGTCTGTCCCTTTTGATTCTCAAAAGCAACGGCCAGGTCTATCTTGTGACTACCACATCTACTCAATTATCTATCTCTCTTTTGAGCCATGCTATTGTTAATCAAACTTTGTAAACAATTTAAACATCACTGTGTATTCTATTGTGATTAGTGAAATATAGTGCGGCCGATGATTCATCCTTGCTGTAAGCGACGTCTTGGGGGGATTTGTGGCGTTCCTCAGCACGTAGCACGGCTTCGGCTCTGTGCACCATGAAGAAATGCGTATAGCCAGTTGAGCTGTTCGGCATTGTGCTTAGGCTCCAGAGAACGGACGGTAGCTCACCTGCCCAGGCTCCCGTAAGCCTTTCGAGTGGGCATAGTAGGCGCTTCTTGATGCTGTTGCCTATGAGGCCATTGGCCTTTTCGACCTGCCTATTGGTCTGCGGGTGCGCCACCGAGGCGTATGATATGTTGATTCCGAGGTTCCCGCAGAAGCCTTGGAATTCCTTCAAGATGAAGTTCGAGTCGTTGTCCGTTATGATGCTATGGGGCACGCTGAGCCTGTAGATAATGGACTCGAAAAACTTGACGGCAGTTTTGCCGCTTTGGTTGGTGACGGGCATGGCCTCGATTCACTTGGAGAATTTGTCGACTAAGACCAGGAGGAAGACGTGGCCTCCTAGGGAGGACTTTGTCAGTTTGTCGATCATGTCGAGGCCCCACTGGGCGAAGGGCCAGGCCAATGGTATAGGCCTCAGCTCGGATCCTAGCGCGTGTGGCTTGTCCGCGTACCTCTGACAGGCGTTGCACCACTGGCTATGTCCTTGGCGTCGTTCATTGCGGTTGGCCAGTAGAATCCAGCTCGTAGAGCTTTAGCAACTAGGGCGCGGATGCCTGCGTGATGGCCGCATATACCATCATGGATGTCTTGGAGGATGTTTTTGCCATCACCTATGGTGGCGCATCGTTGGAGCACACCCGAAATGCTACGTTTGTACAACTCGCCATTGATGATGGTGAAGGCCTTTGATAGGCGAGATATGCGCCGGGCATCTGTCAGGTCTTCAGGCAGCTGATTGTTTATCAGGTAGCAAAGGTACGGTTGCGTCCACGTTTCTTCAACCGCCATGACCTGGATCAGGATGACCAACTCGACCTCCGTGTCGAGCTTTTTGGGTCCTTCTTGTCCTTCGGGTAGCGCAGCCCCCAAGTGCTCTGCTTCTTCGGCTGAGCCTTTTGGGGATTTCCTCTTGATGGAGGGTACGCAGATTTGTTCGAGGAACACTCCTGGTGGTACTCGAACACAGGTGGAGCCAATGTTGGTGAGTTTGTTGGCCTCCTTGTTGCTTTCCTTTCCGATGTGCCGGAGCTCGCAGCCGTCAAAGTCTCCTTCAAGTGAACTGTAGAGCGCACGGTATGCGATCATGTTGGCGCCATGGGCGTTGCACTCGTTCATCGTCTGCTGCACGATGAGGTTCGAATCGCCATACATGACAAGGCGTGTTGCGCCACACACCTTAGCCATCCTCATGCCATGGATGAGGGCCTCGTATTCATCCTTGTTGTTGGAGACGCGAAATTTCATCTGAAGGACATACTTCATCTTGTCGCCTTGAGGGGACGTCAGTATGACGCCGTCCCCTGCTCCGGCCTCGTGCTTGGAGCCGTCGAAGTGCATCGTCTAGGACTGTGATATGTCCGGAGTGTCCGGCAGCTGGAGCTCACCAGTGGACGAGGAAGTCAGGTAGGACCTAGGGTTTTATGGCAGTGCTTCGCTCGTAGATGATGTCTCGAGGAGACAACTCGATGCCCCACAAGGCTACGCGCCCTGTGGCTTCGGGGTTGTTGAGGATGTTCGACAGCAGGGCATCGGTGACAACCACGATCTGGTGCTCCTGGAAGTAGTGGCTCAGCCGACGCGCCGTCATGAATACGCCATAGGCGACCTTCTGGTAATGAGGATACCTCTACTTTGTCGGGGTCAGTACCTCGCCGACGTAGTAGATTGGGCGTTGGACCCCGTGGGTATTGCCATCTTCGGGTCGTTCGACCACGAGTGCGGTGCTGACCACCTGATGTGTGGCTGTAATGTATAGCAGCAAAGGCTTCTGTTCCTTCGGCGTGACCAGGACATGTGATGTGGAGAGTAGCCGCTTGAGGTCCTCGAACGCATCATCTACTTCGGGTGTCCACTCGAATTTGTCCGTCTTGCGCAGCAGTTGATAAAAGGGGAGGGCCTTCTCACCCATTTGGCTGATGAATCTGCTGAGCACCGCGATTTGTCTGACTAGGTGCTGGACTCTTTTGAGGTTCTTCAGTTTCTCCATGGCCAGTATGGCCCTGATTTTCTTCGGGTTTGCCTCGATGCCCCATTGGAAGATGAAGTACCCGAGTAACTGACCAGATGGGATGCCAAAGGCGCACTTGTCTGGGTTCAACTTGATCTTGTAGCGATCAAGGTTATTGAACGTCTCGCGGAGATCGTCGATTAGCGTCCTGGCCTCCTTGGTCTTGATTACTATGTCGTTGACATATACCTGGATGTTGCGACCGATTTGGTTCTTTAGACATGCCTGTATGCACCTCTGGTAAGTAGCGCCTGCGTTCCTCAGCCCGAAGTGCATTGTGTTGTAGCAGAACACCCCGAACGGCATGATAAACACTGTTTTCTCCTGGTCTTCGACCTTCAGTCGATTTGGTTGTAGCCTGAGTAGGCGTCGAGGAAGGAGAGCTTCTCGCATCCTGCAGTGGAGTCGATGATTTGATCGATCCTTGGTAGAGGAAAGTGGTCCTTGGGACAATGCTTGTTAAGCAATGTGAAGTCCATGGTGTTGGCCAGCCATTCACTTTCTTTGATTTCCCTGATGAAGTTGGCATCAAGGAGTCTGTTGACTTCGATTCCAACGGCTTCGGCTTTTGGCTCAGACAGTTGACGCATCGACTGCTTGAATGGCTTCGCATCTAGGAACAGATTGAGTGCGTGCTCGGCGAATTCCCTGGGAACACATACACCGGGCAAAAAGTTTCCTAGCGCTCACGGAGGAATTTGACGAGCGTGCTTTCCTATATGGGACTCAGGTCATTGGCGATCAACGCCGTCTTAGAGGCGTCCGTTGGGTGAACCTGCACCTTCTTTGTTTTGACCGCGGAGTCGAACGACATGTCGGGTGCGTTTTGCTTGGTGACTAGGGGTGCCCCGTTGTCTGTCACCTCCTTGAGTCTCGTGAGCTCCTCCTGCATGCTGAGCGACTGAGAATTCTGTTGAAGTATCTGTCGCAGCTGTCGTACCTAATGAAGCTTCCTGGGACGGTGATGACGCCCCTAGGTCCTGGCATCTTCAGTAGCAGGTACGCATAGTGCGGTACTGCCAGGAATCTTGCGAATGCCACGGTCCGAGGATGGCGTGGTACTGTGATGGCCAGTCCAGCACTTCGAACTCTAGCCCTTCACGCCTAAAGTTTTCGGGCTTGCCGAAGATGAGGTTGAGCCATATCTTGCCCAGGGGGTATATGCCCTTCCCTGGGACTATGTCGTGGAACGTTGTGTCCGATTGCTCCAGGCTGCATAGCGGGATCCGCATTGCTGCGATTGTGCTGGCGAACATCAGGTTGATGCCGCTGCCGCCATCCATGAAGACGCGGCTCATCTCGAATCCCCTGATCTAGGCCTCGAGCACTAGGGCAGAGTGACCGGGCGAGGGATCTGGCGTGGATGATCCGAACGGTTGAACGTGATGCAGGACTCCGAGCCGCTGAGGTACTCAGGTATGGCTGGTGGGGAGGTCACAACCAGGCTGACTTGGCGGGTGATATTATGCACCCTGTTGGTTGAGCGCCCCTTCTGGATCATCAGATCCCCTTTCGGTGGAGGGTATCCATCTGCACCGTTGTTCGGTGCTGGTGCGACCGGCGGCTGCGATTGTCCGCCAGGTTGTGGGGGGAGCTCCGTGGGCGATAGCACCTGGAGCAGGTGCGAATCCAGGATTCACCACCTGACGCCGCATTTGGATGAGGCCCTCGCTGAGCTTATGGAACTCTCATCAGTCCTTGAGCATGTGGTTGACCTTCTTCTTACAATCTTGCTTGTCGATGTAGAAGTGGATGGTGCAGGGACCAGACAGCTTGTCGTATGCTGAAGGTTCGTCGTCACGATTTTGTCGTTGCCACGTTTGTGTGGGTTGTCCGCCATTGTGGTAGTTGCTGCAGCGGTATCCGCTGTTGCGGTTTCCATTGTCGCGGCGATCGGCGTATCCAGCCGCAGCCATGTCGAATCCATCGCGATCATCATGGACGCACGATCTCCTCTTGCTGCGGCCCTCGCGCCTGCGACCGAAGTCGTCTTCGTCATCCGAATGTGTCCGGTTGACGAAATCCTCGCCATCTGCCCAGCGGTTGGCAATGTCCATGAGGTGATCAAGGGTTTTGGGCTTGACACGCACGAGCTCCTCCTTAAAATCTAGGCGTCTAGCACCATCCTTGAAGGCGTCGACTGCTCTTTCTTCGGAGATGTTCATAGCGGAGTTCTTGATGTGAGACCAACGTAATATGTATGAGAGGATGGACTCGTTGGTCCGCTGGGTGTAGGCTCACAGCTCTTCGATTGAGGCTGGCCTCTTGCTGGTGCCCTTGAAGTTGCGGATGAAGTTGTATGCCAGCTCTTCCTAGCTTCGGATGTAGCCAAAGGGTAGGCTGCTAAGCCAGACCCTGACTGCGCCTATCAGCTGCAGCTGAAGGCATTGTAAGGTGGTGTTTTTGTTCCCGCCGTGGAGATTGACGGATGACAGATGGCCGTCAAGCGAGGCTTTTGGCTCCCGCGTGCCGTCGAACTTCAGATTGTCCGAAGGGAGCTTGAAATATTTTGGCATCCGCGATTGGCGAACCGATCAGCTGAAGCATTTGGATCCACACAGTCCTCCGTCCTCCTCCTCCTCGGACTCAGCTGAGCACGCGTGTTTAGCACGTGATGTATCGATCTTGCGCTGGGTGAGCTCACTACGAGAATCTTAGTTGCTGCTGCAACGTCGTGGGCTCCGATGGTATCGGGCTAGATCGTGTTCCTCCTCATCGGACGAGGGTGTGCGATTTTGAGTGAACTTGACTGTAACATCCCAAAAATATTGAACAAGGATTATCAAATTCAAATCACCAAAATTAGGGTTAACAAAACTATGTTAATTAAAATCATGATGAATGCATGTGTGTATGTGATGATTGTATGAATGCATGAATGGACTTGTGTGATTGTTTTGAATGGCAAGGAATGGTTTAAAGATCAAAATAACATCATCTAAATCATTTCCAAGCAGAAACAAATCAAGGGAAATTCAAAAACAAACAAACCAAGCAATTGGTCATTTTTGCGAATCTTGCTCACTAGGCCACTTTGAGTGTTTCTAGTCCAAGGTTTTAAACGGAAACAAATCTATTTCTTTTCACCCCTTGCTAGACCAAGTGAAAGTGAACCCAAGCCAACCTTTCAAACCCATAGAAACATTTGGAAACTTGATTCAAATGACAATTCAAAATTGAATCTATATCATATGTGAAGATCACCATTTCTCAAAACCCAACCAAACCAGTGCACCTTGGCAAATCCAAGAAACTAGAGACTACCTAGTATGTGACTAGTACATCCACCAAGTTTCACTCAAAAAATTCAAATTCAAATCTCTTTCGGCCATTTCATCAAACACCTTGTAAAAACAAATCAAATAAAACATCAAACACTATAGTGAGCAGTGTTTATGTCTAACTTGTCTCCCCTCTAGCTCACAACACCCTCTCAGTAGATCATCTAGTTAATTTAACCAGCCCTAGCTCACTTTAAGCTTGACATTGTCATCAATGGTGACCATTGTCGAGCTCAACTTGCCATCCCATTGTCGACAACAAGCTAGAAGCATCCCTAGCCTCGCCAACCTTGTCTAGGACACAAGCCACCGTACACCGCCACCCCCTGTCCAATGCTCAAGCACGGCCAACCCCTGGACTACTCAGAACGAGCGCGCCCAGTCTCTCTGCAAGCATGCCGAGAGCACGCCAGAGCGCCGCGCTCGACACACGAGCACAGACCGCGTCCCGCCCTTGCCGCTTGCGCGCGTGATCACCTCCGCCCAGGAACCGCCAGGCCATGCCCGTTCGTCGCCGCGCGGACCGTAGACGTTGTGCGCCATTAAAATGCCCGCCGGACCCGCCCAGAGCATCGCAGCGTTCCTACCAAATTGCACCACTCCACGCTTCGCCACCATGCCGTTGAGCTTCGCCATGAGGCAGAGCACCGTCCCCTACCTTCGCCCATGCCGTTAGCTCACTATGCCGACGACCACGACGAGCTCCACCCGCACCCATTGGTCCCCTCTTTGCACTATAAATAGAGGCCTCTCCCGTTTGATTTCAGCACACCATCACACTCCCCTCTCTCTCAGAACCACCCCACCTCGTCCCCGAAGCAAGGTGAGCACCAGGTAGCCGGAATTTCGCCAGAGTTTGCCGCGGAGTAGGAGAAGAGGTGCCGTCGATTGGAGCCGCCCTAGGAGGAGCCACCGGTACTAGGAGGATCGCCATCGTCGACTTCACCGTTCGCCCCCATGGCCGACCCTCGCCTAAGCCCCAGTGAGCCCCCACAGACCCCACTGGCCGCGTTAGGGTTTAGTCTCACCGGCGCTGCCCGACGGAGACGACAAGCCCCAGCCATTAGATTAGATGTTAATTGCATGGTCCAGACTGCCCCGTACCCCTTCTCACCCCTGTCTCGCTGACTGGTGGGGACAGCCACTTCAACCCACCCCCGCGCGCTGTGCGCAGTGGGCTGGCCCAGTTACACTCCCTGGATTTAAAAATCAGTACCATAGGTGATCTATTTAGTTTCAAACTTAGTTATGTCCCTGGATTTAAAAATCAACCCAGATTGATTCACTAAATCAAATTGCATGAAACTAATTTTGCTAGAAAGGTACTGAAATTCTTAATCCAAGCCCGTTGGATTCAAATATTTTGGAATTATAGATCACCTATGGTAAAAATAACAAGGCAGAGACTTTTCTACATTCAAACATTTTTCAAAATTCAACCATAAAAGCTTTTGAGTTGATTCCAACTCTCAAAAATCACATTTGACAAGACCTTTCTGAATATATAAAAATTTCTAGGTTTACTTGCAAAAATAATGGACACGCAATAAAAGAATGCCCCATAGGAATTTCTAGTCACTTTATTCAATTAAAATAAAAAGGTTAAACCTTATTAAATTGTGACACCACTTTAAATCACATTCCCAGGTACTAAAATATATGGTGATGACATGTGTCAACATGATCCCATGTTTTAGTTGGAGAATATTAAATCTTAAGTAGTTTTTCAATGAGTAGAAATTACTTTTCTAAACTAAATTAAATAAAACTTTTGCCTTATTGTTTGTAATGTTTGTGATGATGCTAGATCATCTAGTGAAACCCTGGTGTGATAAATAAAATTAGTTAAGTATTGTTTGATGATTGTGTACCTCGTATTTATTTATAGACGCTAGTACCGAGCAAGGATACGAGGAAGGAGACTACTACGAGGAAGAAGCAGAGGAGAACTTCAACCACTACACTACACAAGGCAAGCTACTATCTTAGCAAGCTAAGATAAACCATGCAAGTCATACTTGCAAGCTTAAACATACAAGATAACCTATGCAATGCATTAGGCATGCCTTGGTTATATCAATTGATGATACCAAACCCCAGTTTTACTTGCAAGTTTAGTTATTTTATTTCTTTATCAAAGCTCCTTAGTTTTTGTTTACTTAGTGATTTATAGAGTTAAGAAAGACTTTTAAAGGTAGCATAAAGAGCATAAAACTTGACCTAAGTTAGATAATCTTGATGTCATCCTAAGGCATGAGATTGAACTTAGATCATTCACACTTGTTTACCACCCCTCATTAGTGTTTACCCCCATTTGTAGATGCTAGTGCTAAGCATAAAACTTGATCACTTTAGATGGGAATACTTGGTGAAAATGGTTATGAAAACCTTAGAATGAGGAGTCATTCTACTGAAATGTTTTGACATGTGTTCTTGAACACCAGATGATTTTGATGATGAAAATGTTGAGGCATGAGCCTTGGCCCTTTTTAAAACTGATGGCTGTCTGGATGCGATACCATTCCAATTTTACCGTACAACCACAATACCCGAAATTTGGATAGGGATTGAATGGGAATTTATATACCTTAGTATGGGTTCCCTTGCGGCCAAGGTTTGAGTTGAGGCTACCTTGTGAAGATTGTCCACCTGTGCAGTTCCCAAGATGAAAGATGGTCATGGTTGGTAGGACAAACTCATAGGAGAGGTGCCTATAGTAGAGTGTGTAATTGAAAGGTTATGATTGATTATCCGCAATACTAAGTATGGTGAATTCAGGATTGTTCCCGACGGATGTATCGAATATTGTGGTGAAAGTGTACCACCTCTACAGAGTGTCAAACTATTCGAATAGCCGCGTCCGCGGTTATGGACGGTTGGAGTGGCCATACTGTTCCGTTGTCAGATGTTTTCAAAATGACTTGTGATTTGAATCATGACTTTGACTTGACCACAACAGGGTTGTGATATGAAAACTCAAGTCCCCACTTAGGTGTTATAAAACTTTCAACTAGCTTTCTTTGATTCTAAACTTAGTTAAGGTAAACCTGGCTTTTTGCAAAATAACCTAGAGCTTAGTATTCCTAATTAAAACCACTTCACTTGTGAGTCTTAGTTTGCGAGTACTTAAAGAGTACTTATGACTTTGTCCCTGGCTATTCCCGTGGCCAGACTATGAAGAGGACTATCAGGAGGATGGACCACAGGAAGGTTACGACAACTAGGATCATCTTCCATCGTCAGTATTGCCTGTGACCATGAAGATGGAGCCTCGCCCACGCTACCGTTATTATTATATTATTTCGCTGCTTGATTGTACTAAGACTGGATCATGAGATCTTTTATTTTATTGTAAGACCTTATGTATGGTTTGTAATGGATGATGTACTGTGATATCCAATCTGTTATGTCTCGCAAAAATGGTAATCCTAGGATTGCGATGTATGGCATAACAGGCACCTGAGATTAAAAATCCGAGTGTTGACATTGACCGCGGCCTTCTTCTTCGGCTCCGCAGGAGTTTCGTCGTGGAGCTCAACTTCGACGAGTTCGAGGCCTGCCAGCGCAGACTTGTGGATCGCGATCTTCGGGTCTCCCGCCGGTGGCCGGTTGGACACGAGATAGGTGGTGGTTGCCATGATCACGGCCTGCGGTGTTTTCAGCATGACGTTGCCTTGCGAGTCCATCGTCGTGAAGGACATGTCCAGCGCCTTGGTGACCTCGCATTGTGTGGCGGGGTCCATGCACTCCATGCGGGAGCGGTATTTGTTGGCGTTGTTCCCGTGTGAAGAGGAGCTGCCAACGGCGGAGAGCGTAGCTCGTCGTGCGCTTGATTCTACAGCTGCCTGCTTACGCTTTTCGAGCTTCTCCTGCAGCTTTACCTGCTGATTGTTCTCATCGATCAGGAGCCAGTGGTAGGCCATCAACAGGTCACGGGAGGCATCCACAGGTAAGATTTTATTGCCTTGCACGGCTTCGCATGCTTTTTGCCAGCATTCCTCGTTGATGTTGATCTGGTCATAGGCGCAATTGCTGCCCTCAGTGGCTCTAACCGCCCTGTTAACCGGGTTTCCCCCGTTCTCGATCTAGGGGTTGGGAGGTGGATTGGGAGGGATGGCACCCGAACCTAGCGGTGGATCGGTTCCATTGTTGACGTCGTCACCGTGGATGACGGCGCACAGGTAGCACTCACGGAGTGGGTCACTGCTGCCGCAGCTCTCAGATTCGGAACCGTAGGTTCCTTCATCCGAAGGGGGACCGCACAGATCGGAGTTGCAGCTATAGCTGTCCTCCGAATCGTCCGTCAGCGTTGACGTACATAAGGCGTCGATGGGTGGGACCCATGAAGCGGTCCTAATAGATGGTAGTGGTACCCGCTCTAGGAGGCGGAGGATTCTGCCCCTCTGAAAGCAGAAGCTCCCGAACAACATCTCGAGCCCGTCGCCTACGGACTCGAAATCTTTTAGGGTGGCCGTTGAGTAGGCGGTGAAGTCGAAGGCGCCAAAGAGGAGGTGACTCTCCGTCGCCGAGAAATCATAGATCGCTCCGGATGGAACCGTCACGACCGCACGATCAACGTCCCCGCTTCCCACAGACGGCGCCAATTGACGAGGGTTCGACTCGTCAATGCCCATTGTTATGGACTTGGGTTTCTAGAAGACGGGGATACTAGAAGTCACGGAACGGTTAACAAGCAAGCAACACGGGGACACGAGGTTTACCCAGGTTCAGGCCCCCGGAGAGGAAACCCTACTCCTGCTTGTCTGTTCTTGATTATGGCGGAACCAAAGGTTACAGGGTGCGCAGATGCAATCTGGCATGGAGGCGTGTGTATAAGGTGAGTTGGATCCTTCTCGCCGTACCCTCCTGGCCTTTATATAGATAGGCCAGGTCTCGGGACAGGTCGAGTCGGTTACAAATTAGGGTTGATACCCTTTGAAATTCTATCTAATCTAGACTTGTCCTCCAAGGAGTCGAATTCGCCACGGGCTTGGGCCACCCGAAAACTTTCTGGGCTGCGAATCCTCGTGTGGGCCTTCCTTAGGCTGAACCGAATATACCAATATTGTACACCCGTAGGGTATATCCATAATCCATGTTAGCGTGAATTGGAGAAGTTTTCGATATTTACCAGTGCCATGCTCACACGGGGACCGGGTCACAATGTCCATTAGCAAGGATATACGCCTTGCATAGAACGACACCTCACATCTGGCCAATACAGTGCATTAGACGAAATGCAATAGCCGATACAGTGCATTAGACGAAATGCAATACCACACGTAAGTTGGACCTGACGCCATATTTATCATTGATTTGTTGAAGACTCGTGCTAACAGTTTCTCAGAATACCTCTTCCACCTCATTCTTCAAGTCTAATCAAATTTTGCACAATGCCACTACCTTTTCAAGGTTTCTCACGTTCTCGTTTTGGATTCTTCTAGAGAAAATTAACTCTGTTTTTTATAAGTTTATCTTTCATCTCATATTTTTTCTTGCTCGTATCATAATACGATTTATTTTTATTTTTATTTTTCCGCTCAGGAAATTAGCTTGCTTTATTTATATTTGTATATCCACATCAAATCCCAGAAATATATTACATTTGAAATGATTTCACACACTATCTAATTTGAAAAGATTCATACATTTTTAGAATTCGAACAAAATCACACAAGTAGAAAAGCACAAGGACTGATTCATACATGTACCAAAGTTTGAAACATAATTTGGAAGGTTTACGGAAGTTCCATTCTAGGTAAATACATTAAGTCCATTGATTTAACAGTATTTTTTTAAGATACTCTGTATCATATTTTTTTCATTCATGTTTCATACCTATTTGGAAGTTTTATACAAGATTCATAAGTTTCATATGTGTTTTCAAATGTTCATATTGTTCCGATACATGTATCTGCCTAGAATCATACACGATTCATATAATTTTTCTCAAAAGTTGTTTAAATTCCGGTATGTTTCACTAAAGTTTCATACACTATCCGATCTAGAAAAGGAAATATAACATTTTCTCAAAAAGAAATTAATGAACAAGATATAGAAAAGGAGAAACAAAACTTGACACACACCAGATTCATACTCGATATTCTTGTCACACAAGATTCATACATAGATCCAGCAAAATCCACATCGGGCACTAGGTAAAAATAGAAACAAAAAGGAAGGAAAAATGAAGAATAGAGAGGGAAGACAAATCGGGGCACTCCAAGACCAGATCGGGCCACTCATCGCGGGCCCCAACTTGATCTTCTTGGATCTAGCAAGATCCACACCGGTGAGCGGCTGGACGGGATGTCCGCAAGAGGAAGCGTGCAAGGGCGACTGCAGGAGGAGGTGGCGGCGCTTGAGTGCAGGGGCATGGGCGGGTGGGAAGGGACATGTCGGGAGGCGTGGAGTGGCGGCCGCAGGAGAAGGTGGCGGCGCTCGGGGGTAGGGGCAAGGTGGATGAAAGTGAAGGGATGGGACGGGAGGTGTGTAGGATGGCCGTAGGAGGAGGTGGCAGAGCATGGGGCAGGGGCGGGTAGGAAGGGACGGGACAGGACATGTGGCTCTAGTAGGAAGGGACGGGGTTTATCCACTTGCCAGACGTGGTCCTCGGGTTGATTCCAAACTTTGTGGGGTGCTTAAATGCAAATCTATCACACGTGTTTGACTTTATTGACTCGCACGCATCTTCAATGATCTAATGACACACAAACGATGCGAGGGTGCCAACACCCATGTGTTAAATTCACTCTCAGCTCCGGAAATGCAACACCACATGTATGTTAGGCCCCTGACATCATCATTACCATTGATTTATTGAAAATTCGTGCAAACTATTTCATAGAAAGACCTTTTCACCTCAGTCTAGATTCATACGAGATTTATTAAAGAACTGAAACTGCTTTAAATCTTGTAGACACATACACAATTCAATACAACTATAGAACAAATAGAAAAAACAACCAAATTAATATAAGAAAATTAGGAAAAATAACCAAAATTAATAGAATATTGAAGGTACATACAAGTTTCTGGAGATCTAGTCAAGAAACATGCAAGTTTTAGTGCCAACCGGAGCTCGGATTGTTTCCAACTTTTTAGGAGGTTTAAATGCAAATTTGTGATCGTTGTTGACTTCATGGACTATGCACGAATCTTCAACAATTATAGGCACAGAAGATGTCAGGATCCAACATACTTGTGGTAAATCCACTCTCGCTAAACTCCAGTTACGTTAGTGTCTGAAGGCTAAAAAGTAGACTTTTCGAAGTCCTAAAAGCTAATTTATATTCTAAAGTGGGTCAACATCTAGGATTTTTTCCGGGGCAAGGTTGAAGTCCAGTAGCCCAATGAACCGCGCACCACGAAGAGGCGGAAGAATCTCAGTCTTCAAAAAGATTTGATTGTCACGAGACAACTTCTCCGTGGGAGGTGTTCCTAGGGAAGCCACTAGACTCGCCATGGCGATGGAGGAGGAAGACATCAGATGGAGAGGGAGGGGAACTACAATGAATCATAGTCGAGGTTTGGTTGTTGACTTTGTTGCATGACGGTTGCCACCTAGGAATTTGTGTGTGTAGATTTGATCGAGGGCTAGATGTCGAGAGGAAGATACTCTTATACCGTGTCAATATACGATGAACCGATACCCTTGTTCCACAAATTGAGTGAGTGTTCTATCGATATCGGGAGAGCCCTCGAAGCCATATGCAGAGAGAACCGTATGTACCATAATGGATAGGTATACAAGTATGGAACGATACAAATATTATAGGTCTAAAACAAGTATAATTACTCTTCGGTAACACACAATTGTACTATTTGAATCAAACGGATTCACATACTTACTCCCTCTATTTTAAAATAACTATATACTTTTAGATTATGTGATAAGTTAAATATCTTAATGCTTAACCGAATCTATGAAAACGTAACAACATTTGTGACACCGATTTAGTACCACTAGTTCCATCTCAAAATATAGTTTCTTAGGCCTTTCACATCGTTGTAATTTACCGGTGCCCAAACGTTTTCTGGCTATGACTGGCCGTGCCCACACATTATGATATCGGTGCCCAAACAAAATTTTCCAAGCATCGGAGCAAGTAAAAGCATCGATGCTCCATTCTTACAGCCAATAAAATATTGCTATCTGTCTACTCTAAAGAGCAAACACTCTTCTCCCTTTCTTCCTACATAGCAGCCATATGTACTTCTTTATGAGATGGGTCCTAATAGTCTTTTATTGGCCGGAGTCCTACACTATGAGAACGGTGCCTCGATATTTTTGTTGGGCATAGGTGATGAGGTGGCTACCTTTTGATGTATTGAACACCAGGCCTTACTATACCGATGTGGTGTCATATATGTTCCGATTCTTTTGAATAAAAAAGATCGAATTTTAAAATATTTCACTTCGAACCTAGAATTTTAATCGACTTGAGTATAAATCATGTCGTATTAATCCATTTCTGAGAAAATCTTACTAGCTCTGTACTCCCTCCGTCACGGTTTAGACGGCGTTTTAGAAAGATTGTTGGAACCTAGGTAGGTACTGATTGGACCAGATTTGTGTCAAAAACATGCAAATTTCTTGGGATAAAATAGCATATCAATGATTCGGCGCCTTATTAAACGTAATTATTTAATGAAAACAAGAAGTTTATACGCATGCATTGGTGGAGTTGCATGCAAGAATTAATTCCTTGGCTGCATGTAGTAGGAAGTGGGGAAGAAAAGAAGGACATTAATTTTGTAATTAAATCTAACGCGGCTAAAAGAAGAGGAGTTTTAAAAATATATAATTTTTATAAGACGTCCTCTAAATGGTGAGTACTAGTATTTTTTACTCATCATTGTCTGGCTTCGCTTAGCTTCCCAATGCACGCATGCACGCACCGAGCTGATCGAGAAGCGGCTAGCAAGCTGCCTAGGCCTCGTTCGCCGTGCCTTGCGACGAGACGAGTCGAGCCGGCGGCAGGCTGACGTGACGCATCGGTCGCTGCCCTTCCACGACCCTCCACGTCCTCCACCCAACCAACTCGCTCGCCCGCCGCTCCGTGTTCTTCGCCACACCACAGCGAGTACTAGTAGTACCCCATCTGTGCCGGTTGCCTTGTACTACCAGTACTACCAGTCTACCAGCTAGCAAAACTCCCGCTGCACCTGAGCTTGGTAAGCGAGCCGCCATGGGAGTACCTTCCTTCTACCGGTGGCTCGTGGAGAAATACCCCAACATCGTCTCCCCCGCCGTCGAGGAGGAGGAGGAAGACGTCGGCGAGCAACGGCCTGATGGCGCCGCCGGCGAGCTGCGCTACGACAATCTCTACCTCGACATGAACGGCATCATCCACCCTTGCTTCCACCCCGAGGACCAGGCGGTATGCGCATCTCGATAGATCCATGTTATGACGCGAGCGAGCGAGCGAGCTGGTCTCTCATATCTCACCTGCATTTTGTGCGCGCACGCAGGGGTGCCCTCCTCCGGCGACGTTCGACGAGGTGTTCCGGTCCATGTTCGACTACATCGACCGCCTGATCCGCATCGCCAGGCCCCGGCGGCTCCTCTACCTGGCCGTAGGTTCGTAGTCGTCCATGGCTTTTTCAGTCGTTCCTCGTCTTCCTCCTCATGTTCAGCTCCATCGTCAATCCCTATGTATCCATGCTCGCTTGATGAAGCTTCCATGGCCGCGTGCATGCTTGCAGACGGCGTCGCCCCTCGCGCCAAGATGAACCAGCAGCGAGCCCGGCGTTTCAAATCGGCCAAGGCAGCCAAAGAAACCGTACGTGAAGAAGCTTCTTCCATTGCCATTTCGCGCAATCTTGTTAAAACCTCTTGATGACCAGCTTTGCTTCGTTTTCATTCCAGGAGATTGAGGAGAAACTCGAACGCAGCGATTCTTCATAGGCGTGGGTGTTCCCCTCTTATCCAAGGGCCACCAGCGTTTCAAGATTTGTGTCTATCATTTGACAACAACAACCTTGACATTGCACATATCTTGCCCCTATAGGAAAGAAACTGTACACGTACACTTTTCCTCCTCCTTCTCCCAGATTCTCTCTCTCATACTCTAGGAGCACCATCTCTCTCAGCACCAGTCCAACTGAGCAGAGGAGAAGGCTTCTCCCCGACCAAGGGAGGTCTTCGAGGGTTACCTCTGCTGGAATTCCAACAGAATCGACGCCGCCGACATACCGTAGCCTGCAGCCTTATCTCGTGCATGTCTCTAGCTTGGATCCGGTGACGAGCTGGAGCGTAGCGCCTCCGTGACGAGCAGGGTGTCGGCTTCGTCGTCATTTACAAGGGCTGGATTCATGGCGTCGTGATCTGGATCCATGACTTCCTCCTCTTTCGTTTTTTGGCTGTATTTTTCTAGTTTATGTTCTGGGTCAGATCTGGATTTGTTTGTTGTAAGAATGGTTAGATCTGGATTTTTGTTGATCAGAGCATGTTTAGTACAAAGTCTAGTTGATGTGTGAATGATCAAAAGCGATTAATTTGTTATATTATTTGGGTCATATAGAAATTCCTTTTCACCAGGAGTCATGGCTCACGAGCTGTTGCATATTCTTGTTCATTGCATACGGATCTGAGACTAAAAAGTGAACAGACTGGAGGTGTTTTTTGCACTGAAACAACAAAAAAACTAAGGGTGTTTTTGCAATGTACATAGTTCGCTGCACACATCTTACAGTAAAGTTGGACCCCCAGGATAAGCCCGGTAGCCCCTCGTATACGTAGACTTTGTTTTTCGGAGAAACTCCTGAGGGACAGGTTCAGGGCTCAGGGGAAGGAGGTGCTACCGCAGGATGATACCCCGTGCGAGGTCTCGGACCCCAACATCATCACGCCGGACGGAGTTCATGGAGAAGCTCTTGGTGGCGCTGGAGTACTTCGTCCGCGCACGGTTGAACACCCACCCCCGGTGGCAAGACATCAAGGTTTTCTTCTGTTCATGAACTCCCAGCAAGAGAGTGTCTTCCATGTGTTAAGGCCTCCTTCTTTTCAGCTTCTTGACCAGCTTCTCCTAGAAGCTACCCTCGACTAGCTTTTCCCAGAATCACATCTGTCAAAATCGTTTATACTTTTAAATTGACATTGAAACTATTAGTTAAGAAGTTTGAACGAATTTTGAAAATGAGATTCTGGGAGAAGCTGGTCGAGAGTAGCTTCCGGGAGAAGCTGGCCAAGAAGCTGAAAAGAAGGGGGCCAAACTGGAGAAGGGGATATGCCTGTTTCTCAAGGTGATACTCTCAAGGTGATACTCTCTGACGCAAATGTTCCTGGAGAAGGGGAGCACAAGATCATGTCGTTCATCCGCTCGCAACGCTGCATGGAAGGCTATGATCCGAACACGCGCCATTGTCTCTATGGGCTGGTATGAAATTTAACAGCTAGCTCCAAGAACTTGGATATTGCTTGTCTCAGTCTTTGAAGCTGTGTAGTGTACTGAACTCTGAAGAATTACACAGGATGCGGATCTGATAATGCTCGCTTTGGCGTCTCACGAAGTTCATTTCTCGATTTTGCGAGAGGTAACTGTTATCAGTCGCCGTAAAACAAGCATTTCGCAGTTGCACTGGGGCTGAGAATTCTCTTCTGTTAACTTGAACAGGATGTGATGCGGCAATCTAATCAGCCAAAAGTTTCTGTTCATGTGGCTGAAGCAAGTTTCACGGCCCAAGAGCTACAGAAAGTCAAGTGCAGAGGCTGGTTCCCCAGGATAACAGAGGCAAAACCTGAGGGAAAGTTGCCCAAGAAACCGTATCAGGTTTGTTCACCTGCGACAATATTACTAGAAGCTTAACATTGTAACTGTGCGAGTAATATGATTCACTTTGTTGCAGCTCCTCAACATATTGGTTCTGAGAGAGTACTTGGAGCTTGAAATGAGTATACCGGGATGCAAACATGACACCGAGAGGCTTATAGATGACTTCATCTTTATTTGTTTCTTGACGGGGAATGATTTCATTCCACACATTCCTTCACTCGAGATACATGAAGTATTTTTAGCTGTATGATTTTAGCTGCACTAGGTCATTTGCAGAAACAATATTGTAAGCTCTGATGTATGTTCCATTGACAGTATGCAGTTGATCTTCTCATCGACGTGTACAAAACCACGTTCAACAAAATGGGGGGCTATATTGTTGACACCGACAAAGTATATAAAGAATTTGAACCCCTTATCTTTCATCATTGGTTATCATTGTGTTAGTTTAGTGTTGTTTAATTGCTGCTACTGAAAACAGATCAAAGATAAGCATGCTGCTTGTCTGAAAGTCTCAAGGTTGGAGAAGTTCTTCCATGAATTGGCGTTGCATGAAGAGAACATATTTCGCAAAAGATACGAACTACGAGAGGTAACTTATCATCCTTGGCAAGAGTGTGCATGCACTCCCAATTAGCATTTGTTGATGTGTCCGTTATTTTGTTACTTGCAGAAATTACTTCGCAAGATACAGCGTGAAGCTGCAGAAGTTGAATGGAATGAAAGAAACTGTGAACTTGTGGTAAAGATTTGTTGTAGTAAAAATAATGTACATGTGCAGAGATCTCAGAGATTCTTCTGTGCAGGAAGAAAGTTCTGGCCTTGACATGATGGACAAATCATTTTTGCAGCAAGTCAGCATCTCTACTTCTAATGATGTATGGGCGTTTTGTTTATTTCTGCTACATATTAGTAAATTCTTGAACATACTGGTTTCCTATATGCAAATTTTCTGCCAATCTGACTGTGTACTTATCTGTCAGGTTGATGAGAATACCTTGGAGCTCAGGAGAAGCTTGAAAGATAATCTTCGTAGCAAGGAAGACATATTCAAAAGTGGTTCCTCTAAACATGACAGGGTTAGTGTCGCCTATTATGATGCATATTTCTTTTATGTTCAAATGTTGACATATCAACTACAGATAAGACTGGGATTGCCAGGATGGAAGTCCCGGTTCTACAAAGAGAAGTTTGGTGCTGAAACTACTAATGAAGTCGGGAGGCTTCAAACTGAAATGGTTATGATTTTCCTGTTTTCTTCGTGCAAATGGTGTTTGTACTCATGATGCAATTCTAGGGTTATAGAATTTTAGATTGTCTAATATGTATTTTTTTATTTTGCTGATTTAGGCTCAGAAGTATTTAGAAGGATTATGTTGGGTGCTCCGATACTACTTTTCCGATGTACCCTCATGGAGTTGGTAGGAAAAAAACAAATATTTTTATCTGTATTTTGTCGCATACTATCATTTCATTGTTTTGAATTATTTGATGACATTTGTCTCAAAAACCACTTAATGTCATCATATTTCCATGGTAGTGATTTATGATACTCCCTTCATTCCAGATTATAGGGCAAATCACAATTTTGTAGAAATTCCAAAAAATTAGGCTAATGTATGTATTTATTTTCCCAATTTACTCCCCTCCTAATTACTCCCACCAATCCTCTTCCTCTCCCATCCGGTTTCCTTGTGTGAAAACAGTGGAATTTGTTGCATGGCCGTTGCATGGCTGTATTTATTACCGAATCCATCAAGACTACACCCAATGAGCAGCCATCTTGGTTCCCTTGTTTTGCTAATTTAGCCCTATAATCCAGAATGGAGGAATTAGTTCCAATAGATAGACAAATGTTTGATGGTACAATGTTTTTTTGCAGGTACTATCCGTTCTATTATGCTCCTTTTGCATCGGATCTGAAACACCTGTCAAAGTTCAGGATATCTTTCACTGTTGACAAGCCGCTAAGACCATTTGATCAGCTAATGGCAGTGTTGCCACCAGAAAGGCATGGTTTGTCACACATTTTATCTATTATCATTTCCTGAGAAATGATCGCTTCTTTTTGCAGCTCATCTGCCCTTCCAAAATGCTACAGCAAATTAATGGGCTGTGATGAGTCCACGATACAAATGTTCTACCCATCAGGTATATTTGTTCTAATGTAGTTGACATCATCTGATTATTGGTAATACTAATGTAGAGTGCAATTCACTTGTTGCCAGAGCTGGAGATTGATACACATGGAAAACGCTTCTTGTGGCAAGTAAGCTATTCGTTCATATCCGCTAGACGAAATGGTTGAACTGATACCTAAGCCGATCAATTGATCATGTGAGTTTTAGGTGCTATTTATAATCAGATATAACTGACACTAGTTTTCAATGAATAAATTATTTCAGGGTGTTGCAAAGTTGCCATTCATAGATGTGAAGCTGCTGCTTTCAGCCACCAAAACGGTAGAGAAAGATCTTGCGGTAAAACAGTGGCTTGCCATCTATACTAATGTTACACTAAATTCAAGCTTCTATTCCATAATCACAAGTCACAGCCATACGGTATTTTACCTTGTCTGCACATCAGCTTCATGAGATGAAACGGAATACTGTCCGCCAAGAGAAGATCTTCCTAAGGAACTCGAACTCTCTTGCAAATAATGCAGCATTTACGGGTGTGTCCAGGTGCAGACAGGAAAAGCTTCCCATATCCACTAGGTACTGGAAGCCTCGACATCTGTAAACCTGATGTGCAAATCCTGAAATTCATATTCTGTTTAGAGTTTCAGAGTAGTGCAGAAGTGAGCCTAAACTTTTTCAATTGTTTCTCCATGACAGTGAGATCTCGGGATGGTTGTCACTAGATGAGGATGCTGCAGGCCACAATCTCTTTTCCTCGCCGATAAAGGATCTGCCAGATATCGCATACGATCAAACAATGCAAGTGTTCTCGTTGGCCTACAATGTTCAATTGTTCATGCATTCGGGGTCACTTGGGTTATCTCATGCTGATATTTCATTCCCCCTTGTGATATTTCAGATCAGCCGTGTTCTTCAATCCCGAGGCAGCAATGCCGATCTCAAGGCTGCTCGACAATGTCAGAGTGCCTGACAAGGAAGGTTGACACAATTTGGTGTATAGTTTCTTCCGTCAATTTGATGCTTCATTCAACCTCTGAATGTTCCGTGTCTTGCAGACTCTGAGTGAATCTGACATCCGGAAGAGACCGATGTGGCACACGTACGCGGCCCCAAGGCCGCCGATCGTCACCTGCAGGCCAGAGACCATGTGGAAGGCGATCTCGCCGGCGATGCCGCCGAGGGAGGAGGTCAGGAACGCCGGAAGTGGGTGGATGGGGCGTGGGAGAGGAAGCGTGGCGGCGGCCGCTGCCAATACCGGGACTCGGCCGATCGGCACAAGCAGCTACGGGCGGGGAATGGGGAACGCCGCCGGTGCCGCAGAGGTGCTGCTGCGGGTGAGCGGAAGCTACGGGAGAGGTTTCGAAGGGGGTCGTTTCGACGGCGACGGAGGCGCGTACAGCTTCCGACCGGGAGGAGCTTGGGCAGGAGGGACTAGCGCTGCGCAGAAGCAGCAGACGGCATGGCGGCCGGTGGGAGCGTGGGCGAGAGGAGGCGGCCGTGACGGTGGTGGTGCCGGCGGGAGCAGGCAGCACCGTGCCTGGTAGAACGGATGTGCCTGGTCTCACCTATTTTGTGAAAATCCTACACTTGGGGGGAAGCAAGCTTCATTGTTTGACGAGACAATCCTGTAGACTGGATGTGGGCAGGGAGTAGTATTCTTTTGGAGAAAATTCCTTATTTGACACTACTTTTCAATATGATTCCTTATTTGACACTGAAAACTTTTCACTTTCTTATTTGACCACTTGTATAATTTTTTTGCCTTATATGACACTTTGGTGTATTTTGAGAGCTAACGGGGTTAACTAGAGACCTACAAAGACGTTTTTGCCCCTGGTACCTAATATGACAAAATTACAAGAAATGTTGTTTTACGCTGATAGAACCAACAATTCAACACATGTGATGGAACCTACGCCGTAATTTGATGCCATATCCCTGCACATTCATATATATAATCAATTATATATTAAAAGTGTATTACGGGATTACTAGAAATTAGATAATTAATTAGAAAATCCCATAATATGTAGAAACATCCGGCCATCAGTTTTAAGAAAGAGAGGATTACGGCCGATGACAACCCGAAGTCTTTCAAGTGTTGGCGAGACACCGCGCAACGGCGGATGACAACCCAAATTCTTTCTAGTTGTGGTTGTGGTCTCCTATTGATCGCTGGTCTCTCCCTAAACACACCCTCCTTGCACATCGTTAATTGCCTGTTGCCGGAGTGCCGTAGTTATTTTACTATATACAGTACTAGGCAGCTTATGTATGCCATCCATCGATCAAACTTGTATCCAAACAACCACTAAGAAAAGAAAAGGTCAATAACTACAAGTCACGACCAAACCAGCAGACGGGACAAAACATGATTAGTACTACGTCACATAATGATTAGCGAATGCGCCGCTCCGCTGCTCCGCACAGGCTCGCGTGACCGCGCTGCCTGGTCGAACATGTGGGAACAATTCGTCGTGTGTGTCAGGCAGGAACAGTCAAACGATTGAACCAAGGGTATTTGAGTCAGGCTGGAAAAAAACTAACGGAAGTTTTTAACGGAACTAACGGCAGTGTCATATAAGGCAAAGAAATTTTACAAATGGTCACATAAGGAATTAAAAAGTTTTCAGTGTCAAATAAGGAAATATATTGAAAAGTAGTGCTAAATAAGGAATTTTCTCATTCTTTTGTGTGCGGGAAAACAATGTAGGATTCTTTTGCGCAGTGATACTATTGGTGACTGAACTTTTGTCACCTCTTGCACTTGCAGAAGAGATCTGATTCTAAGTAGTATGAGTCTGTTCTTAAACTCATCGTGATACAAGTTCATTCTATAGAGGTGTCCTTCACTCTTTGTTGCATATGGTTACAATTTCGTCTACTTTTTGGGATGGAAATTTTTAGGCGAGCATAACTTTTTAGTTTAGTGTATGCACTTGAACAGATTTTTCAGAGCCTTTTCTGGTTTTTTACTTTTGGTCTGCTCAGCATCAACTATTGTTAATTTTCTCAGTTTGATGGAGAATCTCTCTCTGATGATGCATTGGAAGCTGAATTGCATGCCGTGTTGGAAGGATTAGTACGCTCTTGTGGTTGAATAGGCGTTCTGGAGACAGCGTAGTCGTCAGAACTGGACCATCCAGGAAGAATCCAACACGGCCTACTTCCATGCTATTGCCAATGGCAGGAGGAAGAAGTGTTTGATCCCCTGTCTCTGGGAGGGGGACGTTCTGTTGGAATCTCCGCTGGAACTCTTCTCCCATATTTACGCCTTCTACAAAGAGCTATTCTCGAGTTCGCCGGGCTCAGGGATCTCGCTGGCCTTGGACTTCTAGGTCGGTGAGGCGACCGTTTCCCCGGCAGAGAACCTGGAGCTTACCCTCCCGTTCTCCGTGGAGGAGGTGGCCTCGGCCTTGAAGTCCATGAGGACAGGGTCGGCCCCAGGCCTTGAAGGGCTGCCCGTGTCCTTCTTCCAGACCTTCTGGGCCCAGCTGCTGCCAGTGATCATGCCGATGTTCCAGACGTTCTACACAGGGACCCTGGTTATGTCTCGCCTAAACTTCGGGGTGATATCTGTAGGGTTCGCAGCATAGAAAACAAAATTTTTCCTACGATGGGAACTATGTACCAAGATCTATCTACTAGATACAAACAACGGGCGGATGTATATCCGTAGAGAACATACCCTTGAAGACCGACAAAGCTTAACGAGTTCAACTCGTGGTTGATGTAGACGATCTCTTGCCGATCTCAAGATCGAGAGGAAGTCCTAGCGCCGCAAATCAGCAGCGCATCCGTGCTCGCACACACGTTCGAGGAACCGAGCAACCTTCGCCTCCTCGCTCCAGCGATGCAGCGGAAGCACAACTCTTTCTTGCCGAATAGCCACCGGGAACATGTATCTCGCTAGTCCGAGACCATGGGGAATAAATTCTAGAGGGGGAGAGAGATCCTTCACGAGGAGGTGTGAGAGACAAGTGAGGAGGGGGGCTCCTTTTATAGGAGGAGGGGGGAACCCCAAGGGGGTGGCCGGCGCATGGGGGCTGCCCCCTTGCCCTCCCCTCTTCATGTGGGTGGACACTCCACTCACAAATCTCCTTTAAATTCCCTCCACTCAAAAGTCCACTCAAATTCCCATTAAATTTCCACCAAATTTAATGCAAACTCTCATTAAATAAAACTCTTTTATTTTATTCAGAATTTTGTCAATTACTTTAATGACAAACATTCACAAATAACCCCTTGCTAGAATTCCATTTCACATGCATAACCACTTTATGCAATTTCACCCGAAAACCTGTTTCGGTATCTAGTGAAATAAATTCCTGCGCTTGTTCATTCTTTCGGCATGAAACTTTTGCTCCAATTGGATGTCGGTGTCTCTTAAGTGTGTCACCCTACGGTTCGTGAATAATGCGGACATGATCGAGACCCCTCTCGGATCAATAATCAGAAGCGGGATCTGGAGACCCATACTGACTCCCACACATTCAACGATGACTTTCTTGTGATCGTCGGAACCTTTTACGCTAGTATCTTAATCCCTTTGTTTCACGATATATTACATGTCCGAGATTCGATCATCGGTATCTCCATACCTAGTTTGATCTCGTTACCGACATGCACTCTTTTCTCGTTCCTGTGATATAACATTCTAGTGATCAAATCACTTGCTTGCAAGCTAATCAATGTGATATCACCGAGAGGGCCCAGAGTATATCTATCCGTCATCGGGATGAACAAATTCCACTCTCGATCCATGAGCCTCAACATAACACTTTATTAGTTCTAAATCCATCTTTATAATCACCCTGTTACGGTGTGACGTTTGATGTTATCAAGAAACTCTTCCGGTGTTAGTGATTGACATGATCTCATGGTCTAAGGATTAGGATCACTTCGTAAGTTGTTATAGCAATCTAAACTCAATGACTTTGATCGTAATGCTATACTTCGGATGAATGTTCATCACATCATTACACTAATGTTGTGATCCCGTTATTAACAACATCCAATGTCCATGATCAGGAAACCTCGATCATCTTGTTAATCAACGAGCTAGTTTATGAGAGAGGCATAACTAGGAATTTTTTGTTTGTTTATTAAACACACATGTATTAACGTTTCCGTATTAATACAATTATAGCATGCAAAATAAACACCTATCATATACTTGGAATACACATAATAAACACTTTATTATTGCCTCTCAGGGCATATTCCCTTCAATATCCCCGATCCCCAAGGTGGTGGGGGCCACAGATATCTGCCAGTTCAGATCGATCACGTTCATCAATGTCGTCCAGCGGATCTTCACGAAGGTCTGTGCCCTTCGCCTCGCCCCAGTGATGGAGAGGCTCACCCACCCCCTCCAGTTCGCCTTCCTTAAGGGACGCCTTATTCATGATGGTGTCCTCGCCCTCCATGAGATCATTCACGAGGTGAAGACTCGCCATCAGAAGGGGGTGTTCCTCAAGCTAGACTTTCAGAAGGCCTACGACCGCTTGGACTGGGCCTTCCTCCGTCTAGTCCTGGAGAGGAGAGGGTTTGACGACAGGATGATTTGCTGGATCATGCAGTTCGTAATGAGTGGGAGAACGACTATCAATATTAACGGGGAGATTGGCCCCTACTTTAGCCTGTCGTGCGGCGTCAGACAAGGCGACCCCATTTCCCCTCTCTTGTTTAACGCGTAGTAGATGCCCTGGCAGAAGTTTTGGATAGATCCAAAACTGTTGGCCATATATCGGGCGTGGTGGAACACTTGATCCCGGGGGGGGGGGGGTGGCGTCACCCACCTCCAATATGCGGATGATACCATGATCATGGTTCAGGGTTCAGACCTCGACATTATTAACCTCAAGTTCCTGCTGATGTGCTTCGAGTCCTTGTCGGGCCTGAAGATTAACTTCGACAAGAGTGAGGTCTTTGTTCTTGGCTTCGATGATGTTGAGCGTCAGCGTAGTGCGGATAACCTGAACTGCAGACTGGCGGATTTCCCTACTACGTACCTAGGGATACCTATCCGAGAGACGAGGGTTCTGATTAAGGACTTGGCCCCCCTAGTGACGCGAGTCCGGTCTAAAGCTGAGCCTTGGCGGGCTAGGCTTACGACCAAGGGGAGCAAGACGGTTCTTATCAATTCTTTCCTCTCGAGTCTGCCCATGTACCAGATGGGGCTATACCTGCTCCCTGAAGGGATCCATGCAGACTTCGCGAAGAAGCTGTCGAGATTCTTTTGGGCGGCGAGGGACGGTCACCAGAGGTACCATATGGTTAAATGAGCAGACATCTACGCCCCCAAATGCCTTGGGGGCTTAGGTATCCTGGACTCACGTCGCTTCAATGTGGCCCTGATGATGAAATGGGTGTGGCGAATCCTTAGGGGCGACGGAGGAGAAAGCCAAGTACCTCCGTGGCCAACCCCTTTTAGCCTGTGAGCGTAGGGAGGGTTCCCAGTTTTGGAGGGCCATCCAGGAGATTAAGCTGTTCGTGGGGCTGGGGGTCTCCTTCTCCATTGGGAATGGGGAGGGCGTGCGCCTATGGCTGGACCCCTGGCTTCAGGCGGTCCCTCTTTGTGAGCAGTTCCCCGCGCTCTTTTCCATCTCCTCGTCCCCGACGGTCCTCGTGGCTGAGGCCTTCCGCGGAGGGAGAGATGAACATCTTGTTCCGACGAACTTTTAGCGTGGCCGAGGCAGAGGAACATCGGCGCCTAGAGGTGGCCCTCCCTAGTGCGCTGCCCGCGGTCCCGGACTCGGTGGCCTGGAGCTTGTCACCGGGTGCGGAGTTCTCGATCAGCTCGGCCTACTAGGCCCTCTTTCAGGGTCCAGAGCTGCGCTGGACTTCCCCTCTGTAGAAGGCCCCCCTCCCCCTTAGTATCCGCATCTTCCTCTGGCAGCTCCTGAGGGATCGGCTCCCGTCAGGGGTGGAGGTGGCAAAGCGTAATGGGCTGGGCAATGGTCGGTATCCCCTATGTGGGACACCGGAAACCGGCGTCCATATTATGTTCTCTTGTTCGACGGCTCAATTTCTCTGGAGTTGTGTGAGGGAAGCGCTGGGACCTTCTTGGCAGGCCCAAGAGCTTGGAGAGTTCCTGCAGGCAGCGGCGACCCGTGCCGGAAGGGGCCGCCGCCTCTTCTGGATGGTCTTCGCGGCCCTGGCCTAGTCCCTTTATAATGTTCGCAACAAGATGGTGATTGAGCATATTTTCCCCGCCAGGGCGTCTGACTCGTTTTTTCTCTTATTGCTTTCCTCCAGCAGTGGTCTACGTTGGTGCGTCAGCGTGACCGGTCGGACTTTGACGCCATCTTTGGAGCTCTGAGAGTGGCGGCGGCCCCTTTCGCGTCTCAAGCTCCGTCCTGACTTCCGCTCCGTCTGGTGTGTAGGGCTTGGTTGTGGCCTTAGCGCTTTTTCTTTGTTTTTTGGGTTGTGTTGTGCTGTTGCCCCAGCAGTCATTCCGCTACTTTCCCTTTTGTCGTTGGCTGAGGCCGTAGGTGTCTTGTTGGATGTTGTATGAACCTGGATTTAGCTTTATTTATAAAGCAGGGCAGCGAAAGCCCGTTTCGAGAAAGATATATTAGATTTGTGAAAGAGATGTATCTAGACACATTTTATTGTATAGGTTCATACATCTCTTTCACATAACTAAAACACCTTATATTTCCAAACGTAGGAAGTAGAATCAAATCAGATTGGCTGTGATCTTTTATCCAGGTCACAATTTTCATGTCGTACACAATCAGTTGATGCAAAGCGAGCGATTCTAGCAGTAATTCCAATGGAAAATGATAGTACTTCCCTGGAATCAAACTATTCGATCCCTCGGGTTCGCTCGCTCGCGCATGTTCTGAGAGGGCCCACCACGCATCAGGCTTCTTCCTCGCGAACGCGATGGCCAACCTTTTTTCGCCCAATTGCCACGATCTGCCGCGCGCCGCCGCCTTTCCCGCGCCGCTGCCTTGTCCTGCCGCGCGCTGCCGCCCCTCCCCGCACCGCTGTCGCGACCTGCCGTGTGCCGCCGCCCCTTCCCGCACCGCTGCCTTGCCCTGCCGTGCTCCGCCGCCTTTTCCTACGCCGCCACCTTTGCTTTGTCGCGCACCGCCGTCCTTTTTCTGCATCGCCCCTACAGCTCGCGCCATGATCTTTTGCTTCGGCGTCGTCGCGCAGCCACCACCGTGGCCAGAGTAGGCTGCCAGAGCCCGCCCTCCGCCTCCGATTTCCCTATAACCCACGCACTGCGGAGACCACGACGGTGGTGCTCCCGTTGAGATGGACTTCACCGTGGAGGAGCTCCTATGGATGAAGCGGCCATGACCAACACACATCCATACCCGGGCGACAAAAATGCTACGTACAATGTCCAGTGTTGCTACCACGGTTTAGAGCGCTTGCTATCACAGCTTAGAGCTTTGCTACTCCTATGTTTGTGTCTGTCTTTGCTACGAGTTTGCTATCTTAGTAAATTTATTTTGCTATGTACTCATATTTTTTTGCTACTTTCGCATAACCGTTTTGCTACAACCAATTTCTATGGTTTTGCTACTTGGTCTCCGGCGAGAGTCTCCGGCGATGTCCCTTTTATTACATTAGAGAAAACATTTTGCTACATCCGTTTTGTGATTTTGCTACAATAGCGTTGATTTTTTGCTACACGATCTCCAGCGAGCTCGTCTCCAGCGAGGTCGTTTCTAGCGAGGTCTACCGGCGAAAGTCTCCGGCGAGGTCGGATCTGCTACATTAGCACAACTTTTTTGCTACAAGGCCGCCGGCGATGTCTCTAGCAAACTCTTCGGCGAAGTCTAGTCTATTTCTGTTTTTTTAAAACTGAACCGTTTTCTACTACATATAGCAAAAGCGGGTCTATGTGTCGAAAAAGGAACAAATGTAGCAAAAGCGGGAAAAAGACAAAAAGGAGAGATCTAGGCCGTTGATCTGGTTTGATCTGACGGTTGGGGACCCGGGAATGGTTTCCATGCCAGGGGACGCGTAGCACGATCCAATACCAATTCTGCTACAGGCTTGTGTAAGTGTTGAGTTTGTATTGTGTACGTGTCGACGTGTTCGATTTTGAGCATGGATCTGGTTTGTACATGTACCCTTTCACGGTTCAGTTTGGAGATGTACTTAGAGCATCTCCACTCGTTGACCGAATCCGAGGCGAAATTTGGTCCGTTTTTTTTGGAATGAACTTGTTTTTGGCCTGGGTACGCCCATTGTCCACCCGTGTACCCATGCCGAGTCCCCAAGTTCGGCCAAATTTTATCATACTCAGGCAATTTTCATTAAGTTGGGCGAATATAGGCGGATTACATCAACTTTAAACGAAACTAGTATATAAATAAACTAAAAAGGCCGCCGCCGGTGCCTTCTCCTCGTCGTCCTACATGCTGAGGTTGTCGTAGAACGACGTGTAGCCGGGGTCGGCTCGGCCGTCATCCTCGCCGCCGTTGTCGTCGTCGCTCGACAGCTGGTTCTGGCGGGAGCTGCCCTGGCCAGGGTTGCCGTACCTCCATGGCTGATAGGACAGGCCTACGTCCTCCTCGTCGTCGTCGTCCAGGACGTAGAGCGAGACGCCTTGGTAGGCGAGCTCACGCCCAGACATCGCCCGACGCCGTGCGGCCTGCTCCTCGGCCTACTGCTGCTGCAGGCCGAGGATACGCTGATGCTCCGCCTGCTCCCAGTCCCTCCTGGACCATTCGAGGATGTCCGACGTGGAGGGCACGACCAGCGGCATCGTCGGCGTCAGCGGCAGGGTCGGCGTAAGCGGCGACGCTTCGCGGAGCGACTGCTCCAGCGCCATCTTCAAGGTGGCGTCCTCGGCCGGCGCCGAGCCTTCTGCCTTGGGGCGGCGTAGGCGCAGGTGGCCTCTTGGCGGCGTGGGCGCAGACGGCTCGGTGATGAAGATACCGCGCGCGCGTGTGCACGGCGGTGAGCGCGCCGGCGAGACAGCTTCGCGCTTCACGGCGGTCGGCGTGCGAAGCGGCGCGCTGCCGAAACAGTGGGACGCCGAAGCGGAGGAGGACGAGCTCATGCTCGCCATCCTCCTCGGCGCCCAGTTCGCCGGAGCATGCCGGCCAGACCTGGCCGCCGGCGTCGGGTTGCGCGGGAAGCCGAGCCGCGGAGTGTTCCCGCGGTTGATGTGGTCCAACACGGCAGCGAGCGTACGCCCTGGTGCGCTCCACCACCGCTGGCGCCCCGACGGTCCCTCGTGGCGGGCGAGCTCCTGTTGGCGCCGCTCCTCGAAGAAGTGCGCCCAGTACTACAGGTCGTCGGCGCTCACCACTTCGGCAGGGTTGTCCATGCCGGCGATGTACTCCTGTACATCGTACGGCAGCTCCTCCGGCATCGGCCCCGGCGGGATTGGGATGCCGCCGGCGTTTAGCGTCCAGCCCGGAGGCATACGCGTGTCCGGCGGCGCCATGTACCCCGCCTCGTACAGCATGCGTGCCTCCCAAGTTTGGAGGGTGCGCCGGCTGAAGCCGTTCGCCGCAGCGCTGTCGCCGGGATAGCGTTCGCCCATGGTGAGAGAAGGGGGAAGGGGAGCGCTCGCCGGAGTTGGGCTTGTGGGTCGGGGGAGATGTGAGAGAGTGCGAAGATCTCCGGCGAGGGGGTACGGCTTATAAAGGCTGAGGCTGGCGGCGAGGGCGGGAAAAATGAAAACGGCGGGAACTTAGTGACCGCCGGTCCGTCGCGGGAGCCGAGGCGGCGACGGTGGCGCCGTAATTCGGCGATGCGTGGCCGACGCGAGGGGCAGTTATTGCCCGGCGGCCGCCGGGTGGTTCCGAGGATGACGACGACTCGGCTTCCGTCACTGACACGGCGGGTCCGCGCGCCGCTTTGTTTTTTTTCGCCGATATCGCTGAGTCCGGCACCCAGGACATATCCGGAAACCTGGGTTCGGCCTGGGTAGCCCGGACCAAAAAGGGCGAAATCCAGCCAAAAATAAGTCCTTAGGTACGCGACTGGACCGATTTTCGGCGTTCAGACCAAAATTCAACCTCCGGATCGGCCTCCTGAGTAGACGAGTGGAGATGCTCTTATATGTTTCAGGCTGCCGTGCGTCTCTCCCATGTATTGGAGGAATCAGTTTCGTATCGCTGCAAGGGAAAATGTCTCCCTAGACGGATTAGCTGCTCTTTCACCGTAGGTCCAATCCTTGTGTCGACATATCGATCTGTGTCCGCGACATCCTTGTGCCGCCATGGCGCCGGCGAGTAGCACCAGGTGCGCCGAACCGCCGCAGCAGCAACAGCCTCCACGCCGCCTGGTCTGCAGGCTCGTGTGGGAGGACGCGACTGCGGGAGACGGCGGCGACGCCGGCGTGGCTGACGCGCCGCTCCTGGAGTCCAGGCCGCCGCCGGCGGCGACGCCTTGCTACGAGAGCGACGCCGCTTACATGTGCTGCATGACATGCGGACACGTACGTCCTCGATGACCCCCTTCTCCGCATCCAGAGTTTCTTCTTCTGTTTCCTAGTACTATAATGCTCTCAGCTCTCGTACGATCCGACGAACTAATAACACGCATACATCTGTTTTCCTTTTGTTGTTCTTGCTTGTAGACTGCCGTGATCGTGTTCGGCGCTTTTGCGTTCTACGTGCTCTGCATCATGCACCATTAACACGCTATCTAGAGCGATGATGTGATGCCCAAGTGAGAATTGGGACCTGAGAGATGCACGAGGTCGTTTGAATGACGACCAACTCGACTGAAACACCTGAGCTTGTCTGTCCTCTGTATAATGATCTTCGTTTTCCTCAGGGGATTTCAACACAAATTTCGTACTAGTAGTTTTTTCTTTGAAATAGTGCATAACTTGTATTGACAATTATAATTAGCAAACTTCAAAGGTACCCGACATTTACATCAAATATTGATATTCAAGCTAGACTGTTATGTGTCGATTTCCAGGGTGTTGAGATAGCATAGTATGTTGTTGTTCAGGTTCAGATAAAGCTCACCGTGGGCAGCCAAGGCCCTTTTTGGTTCACGTATTCTTAAAACACAGGGTTAAAGTGTCATGTCCACATAACATGATGATTGTTTGGATTTTTTTTTACTCTAAAACATAGTGCAACTGTGCATATGTGGACATCTGACCTCGTCCTTGTAGACAGTGGCGGATCCAGGATTGAGGTAAGCCCAGGGCCAAAAAACTAAATGCAGAAAACTTTATGAAAAAACCTCTTGTAATAGTAAAAATATTGGTATAGTTGCAATGATGAACATATATTTTCAAATCCACTATCCTAACCATTTATAGTAGTGTGAAAAAATTATTGACATGCAAGCACTTGTAATTTGACAAACATAATCGTATTTCATGGACCGTGCTGCACATGTTTTTTGTGCAAAAAAATCCTTTTATCTAGAATAATTCCACTTTCTAAACCAAATTTTAGATGTTTTACAGATAGTTAGAGTATTTATATGCATGAACAATACCATAGATGGTAGAGAGCATAAATAAAATATCTTAATCTTTTGTTCCTACACATGAAATCGATTACAAACAATTGTTCAATAAATAAATCAATTCAATTAGAAATAAATTCAACTATCCAATTGAACTGGTGAAGATATTACCTAGTCGGGCCTAGAGGATCTGCATCTGAGCTAGGACAATCAGAAATTCAACACGTCATAAGCAAAGAAAGTTTGGAGTAGGGGAAGTAGATGCGCACGCCCACAACAATCATTCGCTGGACAGGAACTTCAGAGGCCATGAGCCAAAGGAAGCGGCCAAGCAGGGCGGGCGGCCGCAGACAGGAAGGGAGAGACGGGGATTGGGAGGTCGGGGATGGGACACGGGAGTGGGCTGCTAGTGTAGGTAAACCGTATGGGCATGGCAGCGGCCGCGTGCTCCTCATGGCTTAGCGCACGAGAGGAACTGGATGAGAGTGAGAGGGCGCGAACTGATCGAGCGAGGGGAGTCAACGACTTGGGCTAGACCTGGGCTGCGTCCTAGGCCAAATATTTTTTCACAGATGGTAGGCCGGAAATTTGGCTGCACCCAGGACCATGGCCCTAGTTGCCCTGGGCCTAGATCCGCCCCTGCTTGTAGAGACTGGTGCCATATTGCGCCGTGGAGTCAGAACTCGAAGACATTGGTGTGTGCAAAGATACATGTAGGCTACACTTTCTACCACCTGAACCAAGACTGGTGCAGCCATAGATTACGGAATTACCACCAGATGTATAGTTGCAAAACTCGGTGAAGCATGACGTGGCAGTGTAGATGATCTACTTTCTCATCCTCGCCGTCTCGTCACACAAACAACTCCTCTCGAGCGGCTCATCCAAATGACACAGACACAACACCTCCAAGGTATACACAAGTACAAGAGTGGAAGCGGCACACGCCGGACTGCTAGGTCCCCGAGAGCAACTGAGGTGTGATAGGTGCGACGGTTGAGTGTGGAGTGATCAACCCAAATCATTTCGTTTCACCCTCTCTTATATATGCATCCCTAATGGGCTTCTACACTAGAGGTCCATTAGTGCTCCTGAGCCTAGTCTAATTCAGATCCAATTTGAATTAGGCTTTTATCCCCTTAAGTGTGTGTGACCCGGTCGGTTCACACACATATAGACATGGGCTAAGTACAGTGGCTCGTCATCGCTGCCAGAAGTCAGCCGCCGAAGGTCGATTCCGGCCCCTGCCGTCTCCGTCGCCACCGGAAGTCGACCGCTAACACAACGCGCGCACGCAAGCAGCTGCTAGCCCGCACTAGCTAGGACGGACGGCGCGCGCAGTAGCTAGTAGGACGACGCGCGCAACAACAAATCCAGCCAAGCACGCGAGAATCCAGCTACGGCGGCGTGATTCCGGCCGGCAGCGGTGTGAATCGGGATATCTTCTCGGAGCAGCGGTGGACACATGATCCAGATCCGTGTGTCTACATAGAAGACAGTGGAATATTCGACGATATATTCTGTTTTACGGTATGTATATGTGCTATCTGTTACGCCCTGATATTTTTGCATCACAAATACGAGTTGCAGTTTACCGTATACGCGTTTTGTAGTATGGCCAGACACGGTGTCTGCTAAAGATGTTTTTAGCCCAGTCCAACCTCATATTCACAACACGTGTCCACATCATTGGTTTGATATTTCCATGTCTATAATTTATAAAACATAGTCATCAACCAATCTTTGTGTTATTCTAATGTTTAAGTGTGCCCTCATGTGAACTCCGAATAGGGTCAATTTTAGAATAATTATTATACAAGTAAAGAGTTTCACAAACAAATCATGTATTTATCTATCAATACAAGTTGATTGTTATGGATATTTAAGAAATATATGTAACAAATCATGGATATAAGAAAATATAATTATCTCTATAATAGCCTTTAGGGCATATTTTCAATAGTCTCTTATTACACTAGATAGTCAATCTACAATGTATCTAATATACCACTTGCGTTCAGTATTCTTTCAACAAAGTCAGCTACAGGCGCGAGATCTTGCACCGTCGGCCTCGTTGTCTCCAAAGGTAAGCCAAGACAACGTGAACATCATTTTCCCTACCGTGCATCCAAAATAATAATCCATGGTGGTAACATAAGTTTTACAATGTTTACTGCTCTTTTGTGACTTTAGTACGATGACTTTTTGTTCGGATACTATAACAATTTTTATTACGATAAACTTTGTCCAGCTCAGGTGATAAAGTGGCAAGGACGGCAACACGACTTTAGCTTGTGCACGTGTCTGTAGTCGTCGTTAGGTGGTTTAATAATCTATTTATAATTTTTATTATTTTTAGCTCTTTTTAAGCTATTGATGATTATTAATTGATCGGTGAAATTTTGCAATTTTTTTTTTTTGAGAACAGTAGCTGACAATAAAGTGTTTTCAGAGCTTATTTAAGTATGAACATGGTTCGAACTATTTGGAAATCAGTTTGTTCACCATGGGGGCACGCTCTTGTTTTCTAAACATTTATCTTGCTTTCGGGGCACGTCTACGTACCGAGAGATCCTTCATGATTTTAATACAAAGCACACCGCATTATTAGTTGGCCTGTAGGTTAAGTGTCATCCACGTTGCCATCCTTGAGATGCCACGCATGATTACCATGCCGTGCATGCTTAGTTATCGCTAATAGAGCCATTAGGCAATAGGCATGGCCGCATGGCACCATTTCACGTTCTCCTCTACCTTTAATTTTGAGTTTAACTCTATTCTGACAACTCCAGTTTAACTGTATGGACACGTACACGCACACACATTAAAAACTTTATGTGTCTCTCCCTCACTCTCTTTTTAGCGGTTGGGCTGTCAGCGAAACGATCTACCTGTTGCTTAGATTTAAGAAAAGAATTTTTTTCTAGGGAGAAAGTTTGTTTAATGTTTATTCTTTATTCAAAACTTTAAAGTTTTAAAATTGAGAAATCATTTATTTATTTTATTATTCTTGCATCTCACTCTCTACAAATGGGGGCCGCATAAGGAGTACTATCTCCATCCCAAAGCTTGAGGCTTATTTTTTATTTGACTATGAAACGTTTGATATTTTTTAAAAAAAAAACTATCAAGAACTATGATATTATATAGATATGTAAAAATATGTTTCATGGTATCTCAAAAGCTATGAATTTCGTGTTTTAAGTATTAATATTTTTCTCTAAAAATTTGGTCAAACTTTATATAGTTTGACTTTAAAAATAATAATATAAACCTTAAGTTTTGGGTGGGAGGTAATAGTATTTTCTTTCCTGTCGCCATCATTTTCCACGTGCTAGCTGTTCCTAGCAAAAAGAAGAAGAAGAAAAGAAAGAAATCATATGTGGTGCGGAGCTCGGCTCATGATTTTCTTTGCGGCAACCAACAGAATTTGGTGCGAGTAGTTAGGGAGCTCAGATTGCATTGCACTCAACAAAGCAATAAATTAAGCGTCAACATGAAGTCTCCTGCGGTGGACCTGAAACTGTCGGTGTCCTGCTGCAGAAAAAGAATCAACTTTGATGTTTGTATTAGTCTGAAAAGAAAAGACTTAAATTGAAGTCGCTATATTGGGGAAAAAAATGGAAGTCGCTAGAGGTGCAAGCACATGGGCAACATGGAAAAATGGTTGGAGGCCGGAAGGAGCGGCGGCCATCGCGGTAGGTGGGAACCGAGGAGAGGATCCAGCCGAAAAAGGTTAGGCAGTGGAGGGGCAGGCATGAGCCAGGCAGGCCGCCGACTCGCCTCCGCGTGTCCGCTGCGAATACCGCGTAGCAGCACCGACGACGAGCTCCACCGACCGACTCTCTCCCGATAGTAGTATTTCGTACTTCCTCCTATCCATATTACTTGTCGTAAAAATAGACATATCTAGATATATTTTAGTATTAGATACATCCGTTTACTGCATGTATTGTGTTACGAGTTTGCAAAATACGAGAGAATACCATTTCGTACAAACAGCGGTTGAGCCAGATTTTAATATTTAGGTGTACATGATCCCAAAATGATGAAACATTCCAATTTCTCTTATAGGTATATATACGTATATTGTATATTGATAAAGCTTTTTCGACAAAATAATGGATGTACATGTATATAGCTATGTCTGCCCATGCGATACAAGGTTAGCCAGTACTCGCTCTCTTTCACCGTTCATTGCAAAAAAGAGAGCTTATAATACATATATAGATCCAAAAAAAAATTACAAAACAAATCAGGATATAGAACAAGAAATGACAACACGTGCCTTTACTCCTTGACGTAGGGGTCTTTTTGGATAGTAAAAGTTTCATTAGATTTTTGTAGTATTTCAATCTTAGGATTTTTTTTACATATAAATTGCCTTTGAATTCAATAAATGATGATATATCCAAATTTCTTTGGATTGGATTCCTAAGCAATCTAAACATTCACTCCAACCTCTTAGGCTCAAATGCGTAGGATCGACACGCTTTTTATATATGTTTTCCTACGTTTCGTCCAAACGACAATTCCTATATTTTACACGTGCAATCCTATGAGATTCATGTGGTTACCCTATTCCTATGTCTTTCAACCATGCGATCCGAATATCCCTAACTGCAGATATTGTAGATATAATAATAATATTATTTTTAGAAAATATAAATATGCTTTGATAGTTAGGAGGGTCGTAGTGTACCAATGTCAAACTCTAGGTTTAACGCTTTGATGTCTTATTAGTTTGGATAATTTTTTGGTGGAGGCAACATACCTGTTGATAACGAGTTGGTGTGTGATTGCTTCTATCTATAACGAGTGAGAGAGAAAGAATAGCAAGTTCCACCTAAAAAATGCAACATAACACTATTACATCCCCTAAGAATGTGCGTGTGCACTACTTGGATCAGATTTGGCTGTTGATAATATGTCTATATTTATTTTCTCGCCATACCTATATTTTCAAGAGTATGTCATTGTATTTACTTTATATATATTGTATTTGTTCTCATGAAAATGAAACCACATCTCTGTATTATGTGTATCGCCTGACATTTCCTTGTAACTATTTTTTCAAATATCAAAGGTTCATGGAAAGGAAATACACATACAAGAAGGCACATTTTGTCCATGCGAAAAGAAAAGTTTGGCGCTGTGTTGATAGTAATTGTAACTCTTTTTTTTACTTCTAGAGATCTATTTATGTTTATTCCATGGCAGATTTCCCCCCTAAAACTTTGCATCAACCCATAAAACACAAACATGTTCTCAACATAGTCAGCACGAGATGCAAGAACAGTCGGACGATGCAGCAAAACAAATGGATTTTGGATATTAGAGGTGAGATCACGGCGGCCGGACATTGCCAGTTAGTTCAGTTGTGGTTGGATGTAGGAAGAGTTCCGAGAAACGCTTAGGACCATGATAGGTACAGCTAGACAATGGCTGCTAATGGGACAATACTCACCCAAGGAGACCTATAAGCTGCTTTGCCATGGGAGGGAGAGTTCAGGCATTGTGTAACCCATCTGGAAGTCATATGCCCCTCTAAAGTGCAAGATATTTGGATGGCTCGCCACAAAATATCGGTTGTGGACGTCGGATAGACGTATGAGACATGGGCTCCAAGATCAGAGCGCGGAATGCTACACTTGTCTCCAGGGCCAGGATATGGTAGATCACATTCTCTTGCAGTCTGTCTACGCATGTGAGGTATGGCTGGGTTATTTCCAACAGGCTGGCTTGGAGTTTGAGGAGTCTAATCCTAATAGCAACCTAGAAGCTTGGTGGCTGGAGGCGAGGATCAGGGTAAGGACAAAGGACAGGAGGATGTTCGACACTCTGGTTATTCTAACTATGTGGATGCTTTGTAAACAATGCAATGCTAGGTGCTTCGGCAATATTAGATCGTAGTGTGGACCAGCGGAGCTTGCGAGTCGCATAAGGGAGGAGTTTGAGGCTTGGATGCAAGCAGCGAGAGGAGGGAGCACAACAGTGATGCGATAGTAGGATTAGGAGTGGAGTGAGTGCATGAGTAAGGTGTACCAACTCCTTTGTTCGCAGAGGCAATATGGGTTATCGTAAATTGTTTGCTCCCTTTTATAAAAAGTTGGTACGCCACGTACCCTCAAAAAACACAAAACATGTTCAAACATCTTCGAAATTTAATACTTTTTGGTGAATTAACTATTCTCATCGAGGGTGTACTCCCTGGACTCATTGGTGCAATTGTACAGAGTCTCAATCTTTATGTAGTGGAGCTTATTCCCCATTAAAGAGCATCACACACGGTTGCCGATGTCGCGCCACTTACCTAGCACAGTTGTATATGTCGACATCGCCTACTCCATCATCACCTCAGTGCTTATAGTTTCCCCCTTGTAGTTGACCTTTGCTCCTTGTCTACTACCCCACCAACAAGGACTTTGCCTTCGTACTCCGTCAGGACATCTCTGACCGATCCCCAATAGTTAGAGGAGTAAACCAAAGTCTCTAAAAAACTTAGAGGAGTAAAATACTCCTCTAAAGAGAAACGGATCCTAACCGAACTACTAAATTTAACTCCCTAAAACAAAAACTTGGCCCATACATTGTGTCGAGCACATACTATGCTTCTCCATGGCGATGGTGAGATTTAACACTTTGTCGCCATGCAGCTGCAACACGGTGGCCTGGATGGCAAAAGTGTTGCGCTGTCGTCTCCGTGTAGGGGTTCATAGCATGGAAAACAAAAAAATTCTACCGCATGCATACAAACAAGCCAAGATCTATCTACTAGATTGAAGCAACGAGTCGATTAGAGTACTCACCCTCGAAGATTCCAAAGCGGTTAACGAGAGCAGATTCTCATGGGTGATGTAGTCGTACACTTGTCGATCACAAGATCGCGTAGACGATCCTTCCGGCGTTGCGTTCCGGCAGCACTTCCGCAGTCGGTCACACGTTCGGTACTCGATGAAGAACTTCCTCTCCCTTATTCCAGCAGGCAGTGGAGGTTGTAGTTCTCCCCTCGCGATTCCGACAGCATGACGGCGTGGTGACGGAAGTAGAGGGAAAATCCCGCAGGGCTTCGCCTAAGCCAGTGCGAGTTATGGTGGATCTAGGGTTTCCAACGATCTAGGTTTAGAAGGCTGGAGAGGAGGAGGAGGTGTCGGCGGCGGCTAGGGCGACGGCGACGGGCCGACTGAAATGGATCGTATGGGCACCTAGAGGGGGGGTGAATAGGTGCTACTCAATTTTTAGTTCCTTTTCAATTTTAGGCTTGGCATAAAGTAAATTCTCTAGATATGCAACTACGAGAATTTCCCTATATGCAACCCTAGCTACTAAGCACGTAAGGAGAGGATCGAGGGAACCGTAGTGGAGCATGCGGAGACACAGGGATTTGTTTTACCGCAGTTCCTTCCTTGTTAAGGGAAGTACATCTGCGTTGGAGGGGTGGGCGGTTCTAGGACCACTACGCCACAATAGGCCTCACCCTATTCTCCGATGGATCTCGCCACGAAAGGCCTGATCCACCTTCTCCACTATTGGTACCCTTCGAGGCGGGAACCGGTGCCTTTACAACTTTACCGGGGCACACACCCACAACTGAATTGGGGGTTCCCGTAATGATAACAAGCTGTCACAAGAACAAGGTTTATCAATATAATCAAAAGCAAGGATCTAGATATTTGTAAGAAATACTAGATCGGAGATTCTCTAAACGAATGGAGAGGAGATGAAGCGCTTGATTGCAGTTGTTGAAGATCGAGTCCTCCTCCTTCGATTCCCCAAGGGACGGGGCCTTTGGGTGGATCTAGGTGGAGCTCCCTTGGATGAAGGTTGCAGATCAGATCTTGACTTTTTCGAATGAACCAAGAGTTCTGGCAGGAGGGGGAAGGCAGGCTTAAATACCCCCTGCCCAGATCTGGCCGTTGAAGAAGTTTGGGGGCGGATTATCTGCCCTGGGGAAAAACTCCACCCCTAGGACGGAAACTCCGGTGGAAAATCCGCTCCCCATACAGAGAGCGACGCAGGTCCAGACTTGGCGAAATTCCTCGAGGGGAGGATTATCCACCCCCCTCAAGGGGTGGACTATTCGGCCTAGGGGAAAACTCCGCCCCCGAGCCGGAAAGTCCTGGGGAAAGTCCGCCCCCATACAGAGAGCGACGCAGGGCCAGACTTGGAGAATTACCACGAGGGGCGGATTATCCGCCCCCAAGGGGCGGACAGTCCGCCCATGCTGGAAAAATCCGGCTAATTCTCCGCCCCCTCTCTGGGGTTGCACCCTTCTGGGTATGGGGTGGTAGGGGCGGATTATCCGCCCCCCAAAAGAAGATTTCCTTTTCCTTTTTCAATGTAAAGATTTGCAGCACTTCAACACACATAAAATAATCCTTGATATTGTTATCTAACACACAAAACATTAGGGATTACGAAATGTTCTTTCACCGGAGGCGGCGGCGGCATGCGGCAGCGGCGTCGCACTGGTGGGAGGGTTGGTGTTGTGTTCTTTGGGGCAGCCCTCCCCCTCTATTTATGAGAGGGAGGGAGGCTTGGGAGAGGGGAGTTTGAATCCATACCCAAACCCAAGTTGGATAGAAGGAAGGACTCTTTTCTTCTTCCACTAGGAAACTATTGTTCCAGTTTGACTTTTCAAACCTCCCTTTTGACTTTCAATTTAGAGCTTTACTTCTCTCTCGCAAATGCCCAACCAAATTAACCTAGGGCATGATCCAATCATTCCACTTACCCATGACAAATTCATGGACCATTCCCCTTCCGGTCCGGTGAACCTTCTAGACCCTTCTAGAACCTCTTCGATGAAAACATCAAAATCATTCCCGAACTCCGGAATCGGACTTTCCTTATATGAATCTTATTCTCCGGACCATTCCGGATCTCCTCGTGATATCCCGGATCCCATCCAAGACTCCGAACAACATTCAGTTTCCCTACTTACATTCCATATCTACTAAACAACATCGAATCCTTAAGTGTGTCTCCCTACGGTTCGTGAATTATGCGGACATGACCGAGACACTTCTTCGATCAATAACCAATAGAGGAATCTGGAAATTCATATGGCTCCCATATATTTCTACGATTACTTTGCGATCGAATGAACCACTTACATATGATACGAATTTCCCTTTGTCTCGCGATAGTTTACTTATCCGAGGTTTGATCGTCGGTATCTCTGCATACCTAGTTCAACCTCGTTACCGATAAGTACTCTTTTCTCGTTTCCGTGATATGTGATCCCTTATAAGATAGTCACATGCTTGCAAGCTAATTGGATGACATTCCACCAAGAGGGCCCAGAGTATATCTATCCGTCATATGGATGGACAAATCCCACTCTTGATCCATGTGCCTCAACACATACTTTTCGAACACTTAATGCCACCTTTATAGCCACCCAATTACGGTGTGGTGTTTGATATCATCAAAACATCCTTTTGGTGATGGTGATTAACATGATCTCATGGTCGAAGGAATTAGGTTACTATGTATCAGAAAGCTTATAGCAAACGAACTATTGAAATGACTTGATCTTTATGCTACGCTTATCTATAGGAGTATGTCCATCATACCATTCTCCTAATGATATGATGTTGTTGTTAATAACATCTCAATGTTCATGATCGAGAAACCACGATCATCTATTAACCAACAAGCTAGTATTATAAAGAGGCTTTACCAGGGACTCTAATTTAGTTTACAAATCACACAAGTATTAATGTCTCTGGTTAATACTATTATAGCATATGTTAGAGTATGTATTTGTATATTGTAGTTTCTCCGTGTGTTTGGGGGTTTCCTGTATATTTGCGCCTGTACATGTACTATATATTGTGGCCTTTGGCCCTCTGGTAATACAACAAGTCTATTACCCTAACATGGTATCAGATCTGTAAGGTAGCTCCTCTCCTCGCAGCCGCCGCCGCCCGCCCCGACTTCCTGCCGCCGCCGCTGCCTCTCCCTCGCCTCCTACGAGCTTGTCCCGTCCTCCTTGGTCGCTGTCGCCCGTCCGATCCGCCTCGGACGCCGCCCAACCGCCCTGCCCACCCGCCGGCCTATCGCCGCCCGGCCGCCGTCTCCCGGCCGCCGCCGCTTCCCGGCCATCGCCCGGCCGCCGCCGCCTCACGGCCGCTGCCCGGCCTGTCGACCCCGTCCACCGCGGCAGTTGCTGCGTGTTGCGGATCTGATCTCATCAGATCAGATCTGATTTTCGTAAAAAAAAAGAGCAAAAAAAAAGGCAAAAAAAGAGCAAAAAAAAAATGTCTTCCTCGTCGGGCTATCTTGCGATTCCTAGATGTCCGGTGATTTTTGATAGCGCGAATTATCCTGATTTCGTTGCCTTTATGCGCGTCCACATGCGCGGTCTTCGTCTTTGGGGTGTGCTTTCTAGCGAGGTCTCCTGTCCGCCGTGCCCTGCTACTCCTACGTCGCCTATTGCCCTTGCCCCCGATGCTCCTCAGGATCTGACTGACTACACTCAGTGGATAGATAAGGATGCTCGTGCTGCTGTTGTTCTCACTTCCAGTGTTCTGCCTCAGTATGCTGCTGAGTTCATGGGTCTTCCCACTGCTGCTGCTCAGTGGGCTTTTCTTCATCAGCGCTATCAGCCGTCTGGGGATGCTCTTTACCTGTCTGTGGTTCACTAGGAGCATGCTCTTCAGCAAGGTGACTCTACTGTTGATGAGTTCTATACTCAGAGTGCTGCTATTTAGCGTCAGCTTGATTCTCTTCGTACAGCTGTGTGTGCCACCTGTCCCTGCTATCTGACTGTGCGCGCGGATCTGGAGTTTCAGCGTGTTTTTGAGTTCTTGTCGCGGCTCCGTAAGGAGTTTGAGCCGCGTCGTGCCTAGCTGCTTGCCCGTGGTCATGTTCTGCTCTCTGAGGTACTGTCTGAGCTTCGTGCTGAGGAGACTCGTCTTCGTGGTGCTGGTCTTCTTGAGGTTCCCTCCGTACTTGATGCTCATGGTCCTCCTATGCCGTCGGCTTCGTTGCGGTCTCTAGTACCGCCGATACTCTCTACTCCTCCGGTCCAGGGCTAGAGTCAGCCTCAGCAGCCTCGTGGTGTGACAACACCTCCTTGTCCTCCCTATGCCTACTGTGGCAAGCCTGGCCACGATGTCTCTAGCTGTTGGAGGAGGGATCCTAGCTTACGTCAGCAGTACCATGCTTGTAGGCAGGCTGGTTCTTCAGGATCTTCTGCTGTTGCATTGTCTGATCAGGACATTCTTCGTGGTATACTCGCTGCTACAGGCTCTTCCTCGTTGGGTACTGCTGGTTCTGTGCCTAGATCTTCTGGCACCGCGCGACCACCACCTTCTACACAGTCAGGTACGTCATTCCCGTGGTATCTGGATTCTGGAGCTTCTTTTCATATGACTTCCGCGTCCTCTATTCTTTCTGCTCTTCGCTCTCTTATTTCTCCTGTCCGTGTTATCATGGCTGATGGTACCTCTCTTCCTGTTTCCAGTCGAGGCACCCTTTCTACTTCATCTTTCTCTGTTCCTGACGTTTCTCATGTTCCTAGTCTTAAGATGAACCTTTTCTCTTCTAGTCAGCTTACTGATTCCGGTTGTCGTGTCATTCTTGACGCTGATTCTTGTGCGGTTCAGGACCGCCGTACCCAGGCCCTGGTTAGAGCTGGTCCTCGCAGCCTTGAGTCTCCGGGGCTATGGGAGTTAGACTGGCTTCATGTTCCATCCACTAACACTTCATCTACTAGTTCTTCTACGGTTGCTGCTTCTGTCACTAGCTCTTTTAAGTAGTGGCATCATCGGCTGGGTCACCTTTGTGGCTCCCGTTTATCGTCCTTAGTTCGTCGTGGTCTTTTGGGGTCTGTCTCAGGAGATGTGTCTTTACATTCGTGTCGGGGTTGTAGGTTAGGCAAACAGATTCAGCTTCCCTATCCTACTAGTGTGTTTGTATCTCATCGACCTTTTGATTTAGTTCATTCAGATGTTTGGGGTCCGACTCCCTTTGCTTCCAAAGGGGGCATCGATACTATATTTTATTCATTGATGATTTTTCACGGTAGACCTGGTTGTTTTTTATACGCTCTCGCAGTGAGGTGCTCTCTATTTATCAGCGTTTTGCGGCCATGGTTCGTACTCAGTATTCCACGCCTATTCGTGTGTTTCGTGCTGATTCTGCAGGAGAGTATATCTCCCAGCACTTGAGTGGTGTCCTTGCTGAGCAGGGCACCCTCGCTCAGTTCTCGTATCCCGGCGCCCATGCTCAAAATGGTGTCGCCGAGCGTAAGCATCATTATATTCTTGAAACTACCCGTGCTATGATGATTGCTTCCTCTCTTCCGCCGCATTTCTGGGCTGAGGCTGTTGCTGCGTCGACTTATCTCATTAACATTTAGCCTTCTGCTGCCCTTCAAGGTGGTATTCCTCTCGAGCGTCTCTCTGGTAGCTCTCCAGACTATTCGACTCTTCGTTTATTTGGTTGCGTTTGCTATGTCCTTCTACCTCCTCGCGAACGCACCAAACTAACCGCTCAGTCTGTTGAGTGTGTTTTTCTTGGATACAGTGATGAGCATAAGGGCTATCGCTGTTGGGACCCCGTTGGTCGTCGGATGCGCATCTCTCGTGATGTCACGTTTGATGAGACGCGTCCCTTCTATCCTCACCCCACCTCTGGTACTTACCCGGTGGATGATTTCTCTTTTCTTCTTTTTCCTGATGCACCTCCTGATGTCCCTTCTTCTCCACCTCTTACTTCTGATGCGCCCCCTTCGATTTCGGCGCCATCCTCTCCTCCGTCTAGTTCCCCTAGTTCTCCTCGTTCTCCCCTAGTTTCTTCTCTACCTCGTTCTCCGGCTTCAAACCCTTCCTCTGCTGTTCCTTCTTCCTCTTCTTCTGATGAGTCGTCCTCTGCCGATGAGCTTCCCTCTTCACGGCCTGTTCGTCAACGTCGTGCTCCATACCGTTACTCTCCTAGTCAGTATGGTCTCTTTGTCGTCTCCGAGCCAACTTCTTATCGGGATGCCGAGCGTCATCCTGAATGGCAGCTTGCCATGGCTAAGGAGATCGCTGCGCTTGAGCGCACTGGCACCTAGGATCTTGTTTCTCCCCCTCCTGGTGTTCATCCTATCACGTGTAAGCGGGTCTATAAAATTAAGACCCACTCTGATGGATCTCTTGAGCGCTATAAAGCGCGTCTTGTGGCTCGTGGCTTTCAGCAGGAGCACGGCTGTGACTATGATGAGACTTTTGCCCATGTGGCTCATATGACCACTGTGCGTACTCTTCTTGCTGTTGCTTCTGTTCGACGCTGGTCTGTGTCCCAGCTTGATGTTCAGAACGCTTTTCTTAATGGCGAGTTGAGTGAGGAGGTTTATATGCAGCCTCCTCCTAGGTATTCTGTTCCCGATGGGATGGTTTGTCGTCTTCGACGTTCCCTTTATGGCCTGAAATAGCCCCTCGTGCCTGGTTTGAGCGCTTTGCCTCTGTGGTGACTACTGCTGGTTTCTCTCCCAGTTTTCATGATCCAGCGCTATTCGTTCACACTTCTCCTCGTGGACGCACTCTTCTTCTTCTTCTCTATGTTGATGATATGATCATTACTGGTGATGATCCTGAGTATATTGCCTTTGTCAAGGCTCGTCTTCGTGATCAGTTTCTTATGACTGATCTTGGTCCTCTTCGCTATTTTCTTGGGATTGAGGTCTCTTCCACTTCCGATGGCTTTTCTATCTCTCAGGAAAAGTATATTCAGGATATTCTTGCTCATGCTGCTCTTGGGGATGAGCGCACTGTTGAGACTCCTATGGAGCTTAATGTTAAGCTTCGTCCTACTGATGGTGATCCTCTTCCTGATCCCACGCGTTATCACCATCTTGTTGGGAGTCTTATTTATCTTGCTGTCACTCGTCCTGATATCTCTTATCCTGTTTATATTCTGAGTCAGTTTGTCTCAACTCCTACCACCGTTCACTACAGTCATCTCCTCCGTGTCCTTTGTTATTTTCGTAGCACGATCTTTCGTCGCCTTTTCTTTCCTAGTTCCAGCTCTCTTTTGTCTGATAGTACAGGTGCTATCAGTATTGCACGTGATCCAGTCAAGCATGAGCTGACTAAGCATATTGGTGTTGATGCTTTTTATACACGTGCTCAGGTGCAGGATCAGGTTGTTGCGCTTCATTATGTGCCTTCAAATTTGCAGTTGGCGGATTTCTTTACAAAGGCACAAACTCGAGCGCAGCATGACTTCTTACTCTCCAAACTCAGTTTTATGGATCCACCATGAGTTTGAGCGGGGGGGGGGGGGGGGGGGGGGGGGCTAGAGTATATATTTGTATATTGTAGTTTCCCCGTGTGTTTTGGGGTTTCCTGTATATTTGCGCCTGTACATGTACTATATATTGTGGCCTTTGGCCATCTGGTAATACAACAAGTCTATTACCCTAACAGCATGAATGTAAACATTTATCATAAACACAAAGATATAATAATAACTACTTTTATTATCGTCTCTAGGGCATATCTCCAACACTCCGACTGTAGGGCGCATGCGTGGGACAAAGGGGCGAGATCGTACCTACGGGGCGTGCTAGGTACGTCCGAAACAGAGGCAAGGTCGAGGGAGAGGTCAGGGATCAACCTGAGCTCATGCTCGATCTTTGCGCATGCCATCGTTGTGGACTTGTGGTGTTGCCCAACCATCGTCCAGGGCGAGCTTGGGGATGCAGGTTCGGCGGGATCAACCGGGAACTCGTCTAATATCCACCATGAACGAGCAGCAGGTGGAAGACAACCTTGACGGGGAAAGAGACGACACCAACCTGTTTCCCTTGATGAGGATGACGAGGACAGTTCAGTGGAGCCTCCCTCCTACACAGCAGGACCGGAGGAGCTCGGGGGCAACATAATTTCTCCACGGCGGAGCTTCATTGGGGCGGGAGGAAATGGTTACCGTGTGCTCGATTCGTTGCGCTGCAAATTGATTCTGCGGGATCAGGCGAATAGGAAGTCGAGATGGAGGTAGTCCCATGCATAGCTTGGCTTGGTGGAGACCATGGCGGCGGGGCGGAGACGGATCGAAGGTGGGGAGCAATATCGGGCAGTGCGAGAAGGAAGATAGAGGAGGGAATCTTTTATTCCTCTATGGTTTTGGAGGAGTAAATTTAGGAGTCGGGAGGCCGACTCGTATAATTTCTGCTCCTCTAAACGTTATATGAGTTCGGTTAGATACACATTAGAGGAGCAAAAGGGTATCTTTTACTCCTTTAACTGGTTTTTGAGAATCAGTTAGAGATACCCTTAGTCCCTTTGGACACCCCATTGCCAATGCACAAGGTAGAAGATGAAGTACCGCTTATGGTGCATGACAACACCACACAGATTATGATTAGGGGTGGCACTTTTTAGTTGTCTTGATAATAATATTTGGCTAGTCAACACTGATAGTCGTTTGATGATGATTTTATCATTTCCTTGTACTTATAAAATATCTCAATGTGTAAATCGTATGGTTCTTAGGCAACTTCTCAGCCGATTTGCATGTGCCATACTTTGTATGATTGAATAACAAAACTTAGGCAACTTCTCAGCTGATTTGCATGTGCCATACTTTGTCAAACCAATTATTGATATAGTTCAATTTTTGCATAGCAAGCACACCTATGTACATGACGTTTTGTCCCAATATCCTCTTAATATTGGTTTTAGGAGAAATTTAATGGGGCGAAATGGACTGCATGGTTGCATCTATGTCAGAGGCTTATGCAAGTAAATCTAACGGATGAACCAGATTTGTTTAGGTGGAGATTAATCACGGATGGGGTTTTTACCGTCAAATCTATGTACGAAGACCTCATGAATGAACACCAGCGATTACCTACGAAATACCTATGGAAGCTTAAGATATAACTAAAGATTAAGATCTTCATGTGGTTTCTAAATAATAAAATATTATTGACACAAGATAATTTGGCAAAAAGAAATTGGAATGGATGCAAAAAATGTTGCTTCTGTGACGAAGATGAAACTATTGAACATCTTTTTATTGCCTGCTCCTTCACAAAAATTATTTGGCGCATTGTTTTCTTTACTTATGACCTTCCACCCCCCATCAATATCACTAATATCTAATATGTTTGGGAATTGGTTAAATGGGATGGATAAGGAGAATAAAGCTAGAATTCGTATAGGCGTTTCGGCTTTTTGTTGATCGATATGGAAATGTCGTAATAATATTATTTTTAACAAGACTCGAGTTTAACATTTTTTTGCAGGTTATCCTCTCGGCATCTCATTGGATCCAGCTCTGGGCTTTTCTTGTCCCAGAGCCTCTGCGCAAGCCCATGGTTTCTGGATGCAACCGTCTGGTGATGGTCGCTCAAGATATCTACTACCTGGCTTCATGGCGACATACTAGTAGATTGAGGATGTCTAGCTCTCGCTTACAACTTTTTGTCAGACTTTTGGTTTTATTCAGATGGTTGATTTTTGTATCAACCCTATCTGATCCGTGATTTATAATAATTATATACTTATGACTTCGTAATAAAGGGCTGTGTGCATCCTTGGATGCAGAGGCCGGGGGTCAACCCCATTTCGAAAAAAGTTCAATTTTTGCAAGTAATTTGTGATAAAGTTGGACATCCCCTAACCTAAATCCCGACATGAAAACCGACTACCAAAAACGTCTTGGCAAGAAGCTATAAAAGGACAAAAATAACTATAATGCCAATTTGAGCTTATTCTCATAAAATGGCAACAATCAATAAGTTAATAAAAGCATCGGTCGGATAAGAACTCATTTACTAGTCCCTTCGATCCATATTATTTATTGCAGAAATAGATATATTTAGACATGTTTTAATGCTAGATATATCCAGTCCAATGACAATTAATATAGATCAGATGAGTATCATTTTTTGAGATATAGTTTTGCTATGGTACACCCCAATGGCTAACAAGTTTTTTTTTTCAAAATTCCCCGATCTATAATAATTATTAATATTAGTAAAAAAGTCCTAAAATTAATATAAATTATAAATAGATCATTCGACTATCTAGCGAGATTCAAGTTGTTTTCCTCCAAAATTCATAGGGCTGCTATTAAAAGCTCGCCTCACAAAGAAAAAAAATACTCCTAGCAGAAAAACTTGTGTGAAAACACTGAAACGAAATAAAATGGAACAGCAGTACTGCACTAATTATGTACTACTACCTCGGTATAAATTCCCGCTAAATAAAAGGCGAGATGGCAAATCAATTAAAACCTGCTGAAAAAAGAGAGGGGAAGCAGCGAGGAACGGCAGATCTGAGGACGCGTTCGCCCCGATTTCTCCTCCCCTATTTATAGGGCCCTCCCCTCCGGCTCCGGGCATCACCAGCACCACCAATTCGCAACCGCTCCTCCTCCCCCTGTTCTCCTCATTGTCCTCGCGCTCCGACGACCAACCGCGGCACGCACGAGTAGGCTGCCTGCCTGCCGCCAAGGTACACCAGATCACTCCCATCCTCCTCTACTCTCTTCCTCGTAGTGCTTCTTGATCCGCGAGTGAGCTTCGCGCCTGTTCATCCCGTTTGCGTGTGCCTGTGCGTGGCGAGATCTTGTGAGTGTTGTGTGATCCTGATCCGCGAGTGGCTGCTTGTTCGTTCCGGTGTACGCGTAGCGAGATCTGGGCTGTCACCGGACCCCTCTCCGCCGATCGAACTCCCCTCCGGGCTTCGCGCCACCTCCGTATCCATTACCCCGTAGTTGTACCGGGTTGCCGTGGAGGGGGAAGATCCGTCCAGTTTCGCACGGATGTGTTTGCTGCTGGAGTACTGCTAGCAGTTTATTTCCCGGAAATATCGGGGGTTCAGTTCCCGGTTGTACTACCTACTATAGATCTTGGTACTGTACATTATGCGCCAGGTAGCAGTAATTTTTTCCAAAAATGTTTATGACACTTGAACATGCAACAACATGTTTGAGCGGGTAAATTTAGCGGCAATTTTGTGTTGACGCCCAAAATGGCCTGAGTTCCGGCAAAAAATTAACAAAGTCAGTTTCACCTAATTATTTGGTCAGTGTTTTGTAAATTGTCTTACTGCATGACATATAGGTTTCATCTATATAACTATTGTAAGCGGTATACAGTTTGAAGTACTAAAGTCGACCCTCTCTTGTGATTACCACTTCTGATGAACATTTGCAGTAACTGTGAGTACCATCAACTGTTTAGTTCATGGAATGGAATTTCCCCCTGTATTTTTGATTGGGGAGGATTAGTTGTTCATGCTAATTTAGTTTACACAGTTCGAAAATTTTGATGTTTCATATCGTCTTGTTCCTTATTTTTCTTATTTCTACCAAGTTGCTGAGTCTTGTGCTGCAATCATGACAATGTGCTTTCATCAAACAGGCAAGATGGTGAAGATCTGCTGCCTTGGAGCTGGCTATGTCGGTGGCCCAACAATGGCGGTCATCGCCCTCAAGTGCCCTGACATTCAGGTGGTTGTGGTAGATATCACCAAGTCCCGTATTGATGCCTGGAACAGTGACACTCTTCCAATCTACGAGCCTGGCCTTGATGATGTCGTGAAGCAGTGCCGTGGAAAGAACCTCTTCTTCAGCAATGACATTGAGAAGCATGTTAGTGAGGCTGACATCATCTTTGTGTCGGTGAACACCCCAACCAAAACCCGTGGTCTTGGAGCTGGCAAGGCTGCTGACCTCACCTACTGGGAGAGTGCAGCTCGCATGATTGCTGATGTGGCCAAATCAGACAAGATTGTGGTCGAGAAGTCCACTGTTCCAGTCAAGACTGCTGAGGCAATTGAGAAGATCTTGACCCACAACAGCAACGGCATCAACTTCCAGATCCTCTCCAACCCAGAGTTCCTTGCTGAGGGTACTGCCATCCAGGACCTGTTTAACCCTGACCGTGTTCTTATTGGAGGACGTGAGACCCCAGAAGGCCAAAAGGCTGTTCAGACGCTGAAGGCTGTGTATGCTCATTGGGTTCCTGAGGATCAGATCCTGACAACCAACTTATGGTCTGCAGAGCTGTCTAAGCTTGCAGCCAATGCATTCTTGGCCCAGAGGATCTCCTCCGTGAACGCCATGTCAGCCCTTTGTGAGGCTACTGGTGCAAATGTTTCTGAGGTATCTTATGCTGTGGGCAAGGACTCTAGGATCGGCCCAAAGTTCTTGAATGCCAGTGTTGGATTTGGAGGCTCTTGCTTCCAGAAGGATATCCTGAACCTGGTTTACATCTGTGAGTGCAATGGCCTCCCTGAGGTCGCCAACTACTGGAAGCAGGTCATCAAGATCAATGACTACCAGAAGAGCCGGTTCGTGAACCGTGTTGTTTCCTCTATGTTCAACACTGTTGCTAACAAGAAGATTGCTGTGCTTGGCTTTGCATTCAAGAAGGACACTGGTGACACCAGGGAGACTCCTGCTATTGATGTCTGCAAGGGCCTGCTTGGTGACAAGGCCAAGATCAGCATTTATGATCCTCAGGTGACTGAAGACCAAATCCAGCGTGACCTTGCGATGAACAAATTTGACTGGGACCACCCTGTTCATCTTCAGCCAATGAGCCCCACCACCACAAAGCAAGTCTCAGTTACCTGGGATGCATATGAGGCTACCAAGGATGCCCACGGCATCTGCATCTTGACTGAGTGGGATGAATTCAAGACACTTGACTACAAAAAGATCTATGACAGCATGCAGAAGCCTGCCTTTGTTTTTGATGGTCGGAATGTTGTTGACTCTGAGAAGCTCAGGGAGATTGGGTTCATTGTCTACTCCATCGGCAAGCCACTTGATGCCTGGCTCAAGGACATGCCTGCTGTGGCTTAAATAAACTTCCTTGTCCAGGAAAGAGAGGCACGTCGGCAGAATCCATAAGCAGCTATTGATAGGGTTCAGTTATAGTTGCTATTATCTTATGCCAGAAATTCAGAATGTTTATTCTTTGCTTCCTTTTTCATTTTTTTCTGGGTTTACAGTCTTAGAATGGCATGGTCATTGGGGTGTGTGTCTTCATTCCTTTGCTCCATTGCCATAGCTCTGTAGCGAATGTCTGTTGTTGGATTTTGTATTATGTTACTGGTGTCCATCCTGTTGGTTATACATGTGCCTTGAGTTACTTAAAGATTATTTTAGCAGTCAATGCATTTGCCCATTCATTATTTCTTTGGGTAAATATAGTTTGTTGAGAGTTATGCTTCTGATATGGCTGCAGTTGTTGGGACATGGCTGTTATGTAATTGTACAAACGAACAATTTCGATGTTTATTGACCAACTTAAACTTGTGGTTCCCTTCCCTCAAAATAATAAAGGAATAATCTTTTGGTCTCATATACCACATCATTTGGATGATTTGACGCATGATCTTTATGCACATTATGTTTCTTAGGTGTTCAACTTTGGTCGGTTTGTTCCTTAGGCTACAGATCACTGTCCAACATATATATAGCTGACAAGGACTCGCATTGTCGACTCTGTCAAGTTTTGGTGTTTCTACTTATTATGAGTTTGTTCCCTTATTGCAAGACTGATTCCACCATGCCCCCCTGTCTTACATTTTTGTATGTTTGTCTCAGTTCTTAGACAATGGCCCCTTGCGGTCCTACTGGCAAGTGAGACTAGTGGTTGAGATACCAAAGGTCAATCTCTGTCAAAATCTATGCTTCAAGTCTGGAGACACTCCAGGTAATCAAGCAGTATTCAGTAACCTCTTGGATGAATGAGCGCAATGCTAGAGACTGAAGAAAGATATCCAATAATTTACAGGTTCAATTTCTTCCTGCAGTGCGCTTTTTCTCATGCTAGTTCCAACTGTCATAACTCGGATTTCTTTCATACTTCCATGTTAAACGGATCAATCTTGGAGCCTTTTAGCTCTAGCTTAAGCTTTTGAATAAACGAGGGGAACTCAAAGCCACCTCTTTTGGTGGGTGGTGTGGCAATTTTGCGGATTTATCTGAGATCTCTCGCAGTTTAGGTCTGCACTGAGTAGAGACACTCGTTTGGATGTGTCCATTGTCATGTTGTATGTGAATTATTGTACATGCCAAAACGTCACCGTGGTGTCGGCTGATGATTGGTATGGCTTTGATGACTATAATAATTCTGCCAAAAGGTTGGTGTCCAGATCTGTGAATGATTCAGCTAGCTGGTTGTCCCATTCAGAACACGATACACATTTGCTCCGCGCCAAGGACACATATCGTTTTCAGGTCTTTGTCCAGAAGATTCCAAGCCATGCGTCGCTGTGTCTGCTGTGAAATGGAAGTGTACCCCGGTAAATGTCAGGTCAGGGTTGCATCGAAAGGCATCAGGTGATCATCATTCAGCAAGAGTCATATATTTGTTCTGTTGCTTTTTCTTGGATTCCAACTGCAATTGTATCTTTGCGTTTAAGAGGATATTTGACATGGAAACAAACTTGGTTCTCCTATACTAGCGTAACATTTGGGTGATTTAACACACACTTTCTCTGCACATTATAGTTTTTGACTTGGCATATTTGGTTAATTTGTGCTGTTTCTTGCTTGAGCTATTAGACTTGCACATGAGCAATGGCTAGCCAGGACTGAGAACCTCTGTTAGGTTCCGTGGTCATTTAGCGGTTGCTTAACTATGCATTGTCTTGCCTTTTTTGTTTGTTTCAGTTCATCAACCATTGATGTTATTTACTTCTAACAGTGGAGATCAGAGGTTGATGAGGCTGAGACTGAGATACCAGATCCATGGCAAGATCTGCGCGTGAAGTTATTATCACCGGAAACATGGCATCTTGGGGACAGACTCATTCCGGGTAAGCAAACAGTACAGTACTCAGCAACCACCCTTAACTCAAACCTAGTAGAGACTGAAAAAAACAAACTTCACTTCAGTTTGAACTTTGAGGTTGCTCCTGAGAAATAATCCTGGAGCCTTTTTAGCCGCTCTCTGGTTTTGCTTAAGCTTTTTTCACAAATTGTGCATGCAAATCAGAACCGCCGGGCCTTTTCCGAGTTCTGGTACTCACGGAAGGGAAATATTGGTGCTGTGAGGCGATACACATGCCAAGAGCAAAGATGCCACCAAATGTGTCGTTGGATGATCGGTACGGACATCCAGACTTGTTGAAGACTGTACAAGAGGTTGCTAGCAACCAGATCTGTGGCCAGGTAGCCGGTTGTCCCATCTAAAAAACGCAAAACATGTTTTCTTGGCACCGATGACGAGTTGACGTCTCGTTTCTAGATACTCCCTCCGTTTCAAAATATAAATGTTTTAGGTTTGTGAAGAAAATGTATCTAGACTTTTTTTAGTGTGAAGATTCATTCCAAACTTGAATGAACCTAAATACTATACGTTCTTCACAAAACTAAAACATTTACATTCTTCACAAAACTAAAACATTTATATTTTGAAACGGAGGGAGTACGTCCTTGTGCAGAATATTCCAAACCATGCATATGTAGCTCCATTTGATCTCTCGTGTGAAATGGTGTGTAAGCTGGCAGATGCGCTGCATCGCGACATATCGACAAGTCACATGTAAGGTCAGGATTTAGACGAATTATGCGAAAGGTTCACTCAGATGACCATCATTCAGCAAGAATCATTTTCTTGGATTCCAGTAATGGTAGTACTAGTATGAATCAATAACTGTGAACTACATGTGCGGTCCTCACTTAGCTCCGATCTGTGAAGTACACATCTATGAATCAATAACTGGAATACTTACCTATGGAACACCACCGCCTGAAAACTACTGGTACGCTATCGGTACACTCGATATAACTGCCTAAGAAAACTACATACCATAGATAACTATATATTTGCTCACCTCCTGCCAAAACACTCCCTTCCCGCTCACCGAAACCAAAACCACAATGGGTAGCCCTACGCGTCTCCCGGGGATAACTCCCCCGGATCTCCCGGGTCCTCTAGCTGCCACGTGTCCCTTAAAATAGGCCTAAATCTCGTTTTTTCTACAAACAACCCGCTTTTGCTACAATTTGCTACGTTTTGGTTCGTGTACGAGACAAAAAATAAAAACATAGATCTTGTCAGAGACCTCGCCGGACACTTTGTAGCAAAAAAGTTGTCCTAATGTAGCAAAACTGACTTCGTCAGACACTTTCGTCGGGCGACCTTGTAGCACAAATTTTATACTACTGTAGCAGAACCATAAAACAGTGGTAGCAAAAATAATATGATAATGTAGCAAAAAGAAGACATCGCCGAAGACTTTCGCCGGGAGACCTCGCCGGACACCTCGTAGCAAAAACATTGGACTAATGTAGCAAAACATGAGAACAAATGTAGCGAAAAAACTATATTAAGATAGCAAAAACAAATTTCGTCATAGACATCACCGAGACTCTCGTCGAAATTCGTAGACAAAATTTGTATAAAACACAATGATAGCAATATCCTAGACCAAGGTAGCAAAACCAACTACGTTAGTAGCAACGGCATACATCCGTGATAGCAAAAAAGCTTCCCAGTTGGTAGCAATCGCCATGCATCCTAGGTAGCAGGTAGGAGAAGGGCGCGCTCCGGCCATACGGCCATGAGGCAACACCGACTGCAGCAGGGAGCAACGCCACCCTGCACGTATGGAGCAACACCGACCATACGTCTTGGGCAGCACATCCCCAGCGACTTCCTGAGCTCCCCAATCCCCCATGGCCATGGAAGGGGAGGCGGCTGGGAGGAGGAGAGGGCGGCGAAGGAGGAACCTAACGGAGGAAGAGGAGCCAGCTCGGGCGGCGCGCATCGGCCCTCTAGGGAAAGGAGTATGGGGCGACCGACGAGCTGCGGAGCTAGGTGGCCGGATTTTATGGCGGCGTGAGACGCGACCTTTTCCATGGCCAAACTGCCTAAGAAGCAAAATCAGGGAGAAACGGAAGCCGAGATGGGGACAAGGAGCGCGGCGGCGGAGCTCAAGCCTGGACGCGCGGCATCGGCCGTAGGCGACCGTCCATGGCAGCGTTGGGGATTTGTTTTCTATTTTGTTTCTATAAAAAGAACGAGGAGGACGGGGGGATATCGAGAGGATGGGAACGAGTACACCGCATCGTGGGTGGGGTCCGCGGTAAACCGCCCATGTGATGCTGGCCATCCAACGGCCACATACCAGGAGGATGCGACGCGCGTTTTCCCCCGGGGGTATGGTATCATTACCCAACCACAATCCCCTATCGAGCTCTCCTCCATGGTCGCTTCACTTCAGATTCCCCCAATTTCTCTATAGGGTTAGGGTTTTCTTCCGATTTGAGATTTTTTGATTTGGCCTCGGTTGAACTTGATTTTGTTGCAATTTCATGGATGTTAGGACGTCGCGGATATGTACTATGCTCCAGGCATATCACTAAATTGTCCCGAGATGTGCCGTGCCCAGAAGCTTGAGTCTGTCAAATGTGTTGCATTTGAAGCAAGATTGGCTGCATATTCTATCTCTACCTGTCATGGTGATGTCATGGCAGATGCCATGGGATGACTTGAGTTGGAGTCGGATGGATGCTAGAGGAATTTGGAAAGGGAGAGCACGGTGAAGACCGCACACGAACGTGAACACACAAGCACAAACACACTCGATTTATCCAGGTTTAGAGCTCTTCTATTGAGATAAAACTCCTACTCCTGCATGCTAGATCTCATAATCATGATCATAATGTGGCTACAAGTGCTCCTCAAGCTATATAGGAAAAATATGAAGTTTTTTGCCTCTCTCTGTGCTCAAGGGAAAATGAAGTAACTGGACCGACCCTCTTCTAGGAGGCCCTAGGACACCTTTATAATCATCGGAATAGTAGAACACAAAATTAAGAAATGAAAATAAAACAATGGGGAGCCTAATCTCACCCACTTCTGTATAATAAATAAAAGATATATTAAAATTTTACCATTTTCTAAAAAGGAAAAGAAGTGCTTCTAGATTTATCCACTTAGATGAATAAATCATACTATACTCTATTTATATTATGAACGAATATGTATCCCAATCCATCTCGAGGTATTTGTATCAATACCTATTCAGTAGATTTTTTTTCTCTGCGAGGAACCCGATTTGAACCGGAGGACAGACCCTCTGCCATCCATTACAGCAGAGCCGTTTCATGTGTGTGGGTGTGAGTGTGGAGGGTGGGGGGCTAAGCGCAGTTCTTTGAATCAAAGGTTTCATGAAATAGAAATTGATTCTTTTTTAGATATCTAAATAGATGGATGGAGGGAGATCTTTTCTATCTTTCGAGATCCACCCTATAATATAGGGTAAAAAAGCCAAAAAAACAAGTGATTTTAGTCCTTACAAAAATAAAACGGATTCTTAAACCTCTTTCATGCTCATGTCACGTTGAGTACTGCAGAAAAAAAGAACTACAAAATTTGATCTGATTTTTTGTAATCTACTCCCCCTTTTTAAAATATAAGATGCTTTAGCTTTGTGAAGTAATGTATCTAGACTACTTTTCGTATATAGGTTCATTCAGGTTTGGAGTGAATCTACACACTAGAAGAAGTCTAGATACATTTTCTTTACAAATCTAAAACATCTTATATTTTGAAACATAGGGAGTATTAGTTAACATGGTGGTTAACCGTATTATAAAGGGGTGCCTAGGTTACAAGTTAGAGCTGAGGTGGCATGGCTATAGCAAAAGTCGTTGGCTGGGCCTAGATGCTTTTCTTTGTCAGCGATGAGACTTGACGTGCCCATGATCGCCAATGGTCTTTCTGACAACCGTCCCCTCTTGAAAATCCTCGATGGGAGTGGCCTTCGGGATTTTGGGGCACTCATGACAGAGGCGTGCTTATCTCTTCCAGATTTCCTGAGAATGAACAGAAACATTGAATTAGAGGTCAACATATAATCCGTGACCATATGTCAACCCCATATGTCGACCTTAGCCTCGATAACCCGGCCTTGATGAACTTGCATATAATAAAAAAAAATGTTATGCCGACATACTTTATATGTCGGCTTGGATACGCCGACCAATGCCGGCTTGGGTATGTCAGCCTATATCGGCCACCCTATGTCAGTCAACCTTATTATTATATCATTGCTTGACCCTACCGGGTGTAGAATGTAAGTTTTAGACGGTGATTTCTCAATTACTAGCTCATCCACAAGTTGTGAGCATGAGCATCTGATTTGTAGGAAGTCATAAACCCATATTAGTTGACTCAATTTTGTTTAGATACAGATACATCTAGACTAGATACTTAACTAGATATATAAATCTAGATAAACTTGAGTCAACTAATATGGGTCAGAGGGAGTATTAGTTCTCTAATTTTATTCTATCACAAATTTATCGCTTCATCTTTCCAATTTTATGTTGTCACATCTAACCCGATTCAGCTACGGCCCACCATATATTGGCCGGCATGTGTGTTTAAATAGGCGTAATAGCATTTATAAAATTTACAAAGGATTGCAGTGGTGTTTTTAGAAAGATGAAAGTTACAATGACATTTTTCAAATAGCCAAAAATTGCGATGGTATCTATCCAATTAACCCATCACTAAAACATGACTAGATATATTTGAGTTAGGCTATTAATTTTGATCGGAGGGAGTACAAGTTTAACACAAAACATAGATCCGTCTAAGCCCACGAGAGGTTTTTCGTTCTTTGTTTAGCTCGTTTTGTTAGTGTCTTGTTTGGGATGTTGAGCCGACGGCTAATGTCCTAAAGTCAAAATAGGGTCCTTCCTGCTCTATCCTCGTTCTGGTGGTGCATCTAGCGACGATTGGGGGGAAAGGGGGAGGGGGGGGGGGGGTGTGTGGAGCCGTTTGTCTGGTGGATCTCCTAGGACCGTGTTTGTTGGTCTGTTTTTATGTCAGTCTCTCCCAATCTATGATTCTCATTATTAACGACGGTTGCTGTTCTAGTGTGTTGCCCCATTATGATTTTAGCATGATGACTTTTTGTCTGTCTACTACAACAAGCTTTACTACGACAAACGTTTTTCGGCTCTGGTGATGGAGGGACGAGTAGTAATGGAGCTAGTATGTAAGCATCGGTGTCAAATGACACCAATGAATTGTGCTAATCTCCTTTAAAACTACCAAACTACTCTCTTAAATTTACATTTATACCACTATACTTAGAAGAGTGAACCAATGATATCCTCTTCTAGCTTCGCCCCTAGGGGCGAGGATGGCAGCAAGCCTTTGGCTCATCCTAGTGTTTGTAGTCATCGCTAGGTGATATAATGGTCTATTTGTATTTTTATTACTTTTAGATGTCTTTGTACTGTTGTTGATGTTTATTAATAGATTGACGGAATTTTGAAAAAAGAAGGCTGAGCGACCAATGGTGCATATATGCTTTTCTAAATAAGTCACTTCGGGTCTTTCTAAAAATCATTGCAGAGAGATTTTTTTTGCTGCAGGGAGTTGAACACGTATATATTGGGATAAGTAAAAGATATACTCTCTTAATTGTCTTAGCTTTGTCTAGATTCACATTATATATATGAATCTAGACTAAGTTGAGACATCTTTTTCTGGATAAAGGGAGTATTTGCGTGTCAACAAGGTGATAATTTTTAATAGATAGGTAAAATTTTGAGAAAACAAACAAACAAGGTCTTCAGAGCCGTGTCTGTAATTTCTTAACCTTTCCTTTTACCTAAGGAGAGATCGTTAACTTTCTTGTGCATCACGGTTATGGGACTTGCAGTTACACGCGGTGGATCCTCTACGGACTCTCATGGGCTTCTGCTGCTGACACTAGTTTTATAAGAAACACTTCACTGGTTGGGCTGCTTTGTTAGTTTCATGGGCCCGAAAAGAGCATCCCTTATCCTCTTGTCTTATGTCGAATGATGAGGAGCGAGGCTCCGCCTTTTTCCAGGCCCGCGTTAATGCGGTGCAATAACAGATACGGGCTTGTTTTCCCTTTCTTAAAATCCAGTAACTCTTTCAAAACTGAAATATTTTCTGCTAAAAAAAACTGAAATATTTTTGATAAATAAAAAAATTCTTAAATATGAAGATTTTAAAATTTGATTATTTTCCAAATCAGAACATTTTTAAAATTTTGATATTTTCCAAAGATTCTAATATTTTACAAATCTGAACACTTCAAAAATTCGAACAATTTAAGAATATGAATATTTTTAAATATAAACATTGTTAAATATGAACATTTTTAAAATCCTAACATTTTTCAAATCTCAATACTTTTCATAAGTTAAATAATTTCAAAAAAATCTAATCTAAATATTTTTTTAGTATAAGTAAAATAAATAAAAGGAAAATAGTTTTTTTATAGAAAACATAAAAGGAAAAAGAAAAACAGAAACATAAAAGAAATAGAAAATAAGGAGGAAACCTTACCTGTAATGGGCCGGCCCAGGACGGACGTCCTTCAGGCCGAACACAAGATACAATCCTATTTGAAAATGTTCATATTTGAAAAATATCCAGATTTGAAAATGTTTAGTTTTTTAAGAAAAAATAAAAAAGGAAAAAGGAAAAAAAATCTAAAAAAAACAGAAAAAGGAAAAGTGAAAGAATCATAAATAACTAAACCAAAAAGTTCCAATTTTTTCCCTAAATCAAGAAAAACCAGAGACAAAAGTCTCTTACTAGGGCGGCTCGCTAAGAGGAAGTAGGGTATGTGTTTCCTCACAAACCGTTGCAATGAGCGTAGAATAGGGATCGCCCGAATGCCGCTGCCTCTTTGAGTACCTTGTGGTTGCGATGGCTGCAAACACGACAGATTTGCGATTCCACACCCATATTTTTCTTAATAAAGGTTGGCATGTTTCTTTAGGAGAGTTGCCTTTATTGATCAATTAAATAACGGTAAATCTATTCTCAGACTGGTTTAAGAAAGAGCAAACCTGGCGAACGCTCACACCCGCGTGATTCTCTTTTCTGCTTTCTAATTCTATGCATGCACTAAAACCGAAATTTGCTGACATCATCAGCATTTAATGCAGAAATCTGTATATTCAAAAAACTTTATAGCTCAAACCATTTGTCTGATTTAGAATCCGTTTTTACCGTTAGGCTAGTCGCGAGGAGATCTTCAAAACTAGATCCCATGTTGATATGTTTCGATGATTTTTTTTTGAACCAAAAGCTTATCCATCCCTAACACTAACACGCGAGTTATCCATGTCATAATATATAAGTTATTCACCTATAACATATAAGTTACCCATCATATAAATGAGTTGGATAGATGCATTCTCGTATTTATTGTGTGGGTAGTTTTTGTATTTTTTGCCTCATAAAACTTCGGTTGATCCATGTATTTTAGTCTAGTTCATTAAATGTGAGCTGCGAGCTAGTTTAATTGGGACGCGATAGTCTAGGTGTTAGCGTACCGTCAATGCGTTAACATCGACGAACGAGTAAGCCTTGGTACCATAACACGTTTCATCACTCCTATGCCACGGTAAATATGACGGACGATGAAGTCGAGCCGTTAGCCTACTGATTGCGTGCTTGTTCACTATAATTTTTGATGGTGGTGGGCCATAAGATCACATTTCTTATACCGTGTGCAAAAAATTTTAAATTTAGTTCCTTTAATAAAATTATATTTGATATTTACGCGGTGGTCTTTCGAGATTGAGTAGTCCATATGCTCCGAGTGCGGCGACGAGCAACGAGACCGAGCCTAGAATAACATTTTATATTCTGTTCATAGATAAATTTTTATCGTGGTGGATAATTTACATATTATTGGGTGGATAACTTACATGCTGAAGCTTTGATAACTCTCGTGTTACTGATAGGTAACTTATGGGTAAATAAGAAAGTTATCCATCCATAATACGTGACTATGGATAAATTTTGTAGTAGTGGATAACTTACATATTATTAGGTAGATAATTTACAGGCTGAAGCCCGGATAACTCCCGTATTATGGGTGAATAATATTTTGTCTAGAAAGTCAGAACATACCAACATGTGATCTAGTTTTGAAGATCTCGTCATGACTAGCCTAACAGTGAAAACGGATCTTAATTCGAATAAACCATTTGACCTAGAAAATATTTTGAATTTTCGTTTTGAATTCAACTGGCTAATCAATTTTTGTCGTATAGTGCTGGTTTACTAATTATGTTTTCTGGCTAAGCTCAGGATTAAGAACCGTGAAGAAAATTTGGCAAGGTCTTGTACCATGCGCTTGACTGGTGTCGGAATATCCGACCGATTTTGCAATTGATAGGCCGATTGCCAGGTAGTAAAGTTCTTAAATAAATACACCAGATTGTAAAATATGAAATACATGTGAACAACAAAGATTTTAGATAAAACTAAGTTAAATAAAAAAATCTTTGAATCGGCATGTCTAGCTTCAGTTTTTTTGCATCTTACCTTCCCTCGAAGCTTAGGTCAACAAATCGTAGCACAACAAACCCACATAGGTTACACAAACCTCATATGTTTTAAAGAGCCGCTTGAATCGCGTATCATAATACGGTGATAACCTGTTATCACTAAACATGTTGCGGCCAGAGACACATCCCTTGTGAGGCAGGATGTCGAACCAATGATTGATCGACATACTACTTCGTGAGCACCAAAGAATGAAACACAAGATAACTTGATAATACCATTGTTGTTACCACTGCCGAGACATAAATACCAGAATATAAATCTTTAAATCTAAAGCCGATGGTATGTGGAAACAAAACACCACAGTCTCCCCAATACAACCATGTGAACCATGACCGCAACACCACGACAAATACAGAGCCATCTAAAAATTATTATGTGTGGCCCAAAATTCTTTATTGGCATTACGTACACAAACCTAGCATTTAATAAAATAAAACCACAAATGACATAGATTCGGGATTCTGCTTGCCTCTAGGTGCTGGACCAGCCGCCAGAGATGAGAGGACTGCCGACAAAGACGTGGAGAAGCTCTAGCAACACCTAGGTATCTTTCATAACATGTTTAATCAATACAGAAAAGCCCAATAATATGTATTTACTAATTCTATAAAGGATACTTGTTGATATAGAAGAGAGGAACGAAAAAGAAGTTCCCTTCTCTAAGACAAGAGATTAGCCTTTCCACTAGAAAAGAGAAGATTCTTTCAAGTTAAAGATAATATTTATCTCTCTAATGTATGAAATGCCAACCTTTTCTCTCGTGCTATTTTATAATTTTCTCTACGAGAAAGACATTCGTTATACCTGACGTTGAGACCAACAAATTCACATAGTCTTGCACAATATTGCACATTGAGGATATCAACTTATGGTCATACCAAAAGTTAGCAAGGGAGCTAGCAAAATAAATTACCGAAGATCTAGCTTGTTTGGGGGTGAATTTAGTGCATGAAGAGTCCTAAGTGTACACGTATGCCCCTAGTGTGAGAACCCCTTCACCTCCACGTTTATCCGCCATACCAGAAAGTAGATGATGGTTTTGGGGATACAATATGCAAGATGTTTTGGGAAGTGGTAATCAATGGCTAGATTATTCTTATATCCTAAAACAACCAACATTGCATGACAAAGTATATCCAAAGAACATGGTGGGGCTACCCGAAAACCATGGAGAATTGTGAAGAACCTATTCGGCTTGCAATCACAACGTAGGATATCACGATTCCACTCCATATGAATCATGCCTTTCGGGAGGAGAACAAGATATGACTCATATTTGCCTTCTAATCACAAATATAAGAAGAGACATCTAAAGGACTACTGCAGTTAGTAGTCTGGCCATTGGAGAAAAGGTGACCCTCAATGAGCTTTCAGGGAACATTTTGACCTTTGATGGTACTCTAGCTCCAAAAAGATACTGAAGTGGACTCCAGATGCCCCAGTGATATGTTTCACGTACAATGATCAGTTGGAGTAGATCTGTAGGGTTCAAACCTATGAAATATTATTTGAAAACACACCCATATGCTTTGAATCAAATTTTCCCTGATCGACATCCGTTACTGCCATTTTTCCTGACCTAAGGAGTTCCTGCAATGTATCAACAAACCTTCACTCTTAAATGTTGGATAATAGGTATAATCGGGTTTGAGAATAATGAACAAGATAATAGTGATATTTCATAGGACTTAGTTCATGCCACTGGTACCACCATACCATAGTGGAATTTTCATTCCAAACCATGTTTGAACTTAAGTCATGCTTGATGTAGTTTAGGATTCACCAAACTTGGATCCACACCGCCTAAGTACGATAAAATATCTTTGTTACCTAAGCACTTAACTCGAGCGGTCAACTCCGAGAGGTCCTGATACTTACTGTACAACTTCCAAATATAATTAGTCGAGAGGAAGATGTTCATCCATTTAGCACTCCCAGGACACCACACAATCCTCTGGTCAATAGTTGCATGCTATTTCACTAAACGGTATTTACATTTCAGACCAGCACTCTCCTAGAAGATCGTTAACATGAAAACTACATTGGAGCAAAGTATAACTTGAGCACCATTGTGTCCTAACTCAAGGATCGTTGTTCATCATGGGAGAAAACATATGCATCCCACATATATGGAGAAAAAATATTAAACCTGAACCTAGGACGAGCCATGAGTATAAACATCAACACATATAGTAGCTGATCTCAGCAAGCAAGTAGTACATGTACTATTTGCTCTCAGCACAAAAGTGTACTATAACATCAATACAGCGATAACTATCTTTAAGTGGAAACTCCCAACTTGAGGGAAAAACCATGGGTTGAACCCACATACATCGTCTTTGAGTATTCTAAAATGTGGGATACAACAAATTCTTCTATATTAAACACTAAAAGCTCTCATACATCAAGATCTGATGGTCTTGGATGTGAACGTAATATTTGTGTCACGAGAGATCTTATTGGAATGATTTTACAGAATATGATGGAATTATAGCTTGAACGGAACATGATAGTGGATCTGGACTTCACATCCTTGGGGAACACCCATTGCTTGATCTCAAGATTCTTCCTTCAAAATCCTCTCCTTCGCTTCTCTCTTAGTTTTCTTTTTTTTGTTCTCCAGTAGAGGCTAACATGGAAATTTGTTCACCTCTCTTAGTGGTGGTTAGATAGATACTTAACATCCCATTCGATGATGTGCAAAGTCTAAAATGTCTCTTCGTCATAGTCTTAGTGGGTGGTGTGCCCTTGCACACGTTTGGGCTGCCTAAAATGATTCATATTATCTATCTTCTAACACTCATAACCCAAGTGAGGAGGATATTCCAACAATGATAGCCAGCGAAGCAACTAGAGAATAAGAAATAAGTATCTACACCTTGCTAGTTGGAAATCCACATGGTTGTGGTATATTGTTGGTTTTCTGTTCTGGAAATGGATTATTGTATGAAATGCTTTAAGTAGCACCAATTAAATACATAAATTGAGATATATCATAAGTGCAAAAATTATATACTCCCTTTGGTCCATATTAATGGTCTCTGTTTTGTCTAGATATACGGATGCATCTAGTCTAAATACTTAACTAAACACATACGAATCTAGACAAAGTTAATGCTATTAACATGAATCGAAGGAAGTAGTACTCTATCCTTGTTTCAAGTTTTTTTCTTAGTTAGATTAATTAACAATTGACAGAGTAAAGGTGTCCTATCTTTGCCAAAAGCACGCACTTGTCTCGAATTCCTGAAAAGTTAGCAGCACTTTGGAAAGGTAGGGGAAATATGTTTTCTCATGAAAGTTGAAGAAGCTCATTATATCCAAATTATCCTAATCATATACGTAAAATATTCAGCTCGACTTATGCTATGTAGACTGGCCCGATCCAATTTGTTGGTGTGTGATAACATAGTCTTAGAGTAATCAAATAGTAGTAGAGACTCGTAAAAACGAGTTAACTATTAACATGGTTAGATAAATATATCACTCTAAGAGTATCTCCAGTCACAACCCCTAAAAAATATTAGAATTTTTGCCTACATAGGTCGATCCCATTTATTATATGTCAATAAATTTCTGAAAGCCCATTCATACAAGGCAAGAGCTGGGACAAAAGTTTAGTCCCCAATTGCTAGTTGAGTGGAAGTTAGACCAACTTATAAAGAGAGCTCTTCCACTACTTGTACGAGCTTGATAAGAGAAGACATATACAAGCGCGCTCCTCCTTCTCGATCGCCACGCCTCTTCTCACCAGTCCTATACGGGAGAAGGGCGATAAGATTCGTCAGTCCTGTACGGTAGAAGGACGATAAGTTTTTTGGGGAGCGGTATTTGCGCGGCTACTGGCTTCATCACGAACTCCTTCACGGATAGCAATAGCGTTGACGTCTTTCCTAACGACGACTTCTTCCCCAACATCAAGAACCTCTTCCTCGATGACATGGCTGACAACGGTGCCAACGCCAACCCTGACAGTTCCTCTGCTGTGATGTACATCCTCTTTCTCCATCTTGTTTATCCCAGTCAGATAGTATATCGTTCCTTTTGGTTTGCTGTAGACCTTGCTCTGATATTATATCAAGTTGTATGCCTTGCAATCCTCTTGGATATCTGGCTTAATTTGTATTCGTTAATTCACATGATTAGTTTAATTTCTATTATTACATTCATGTTTTATCTAGCATTTATTTTGGGTAAATTGCTCTTATATTCAACAATCCAAAACCCTTATTATAGGCAATTAGCCCCAAGTGGCTTTTTTGCATCCATGAAGCCACCTGTGTTTGAAGGTGTCAATTATAAAAGAATGGTGTGCAAGGGCAGTGCTCTGGTTTCAGACCATGAGCTGCTATAACATCATCTATGGTGCACCTGAGGGAGATCTTAACCCTACTTAGGAAGAGGATTTTCAAAAACTTGATACCACTTTTAATGCTGCCTTGATCAACATTCTTGGCGACAATATTGTCGATTTATACCTATCATTTAGCAATGGCAAGGATATGTGGGATGCACTCGAGAGAAATTTAGAGTCTCCGATGCTGGTAGTGAACTGTATGTCATTGAACAATTTTATGACTATAAGATGGTTGATGACTGCCCCATTATGGAGCAGGCTCATGAAATACAGTCACTTGCCAAGGAGTTTGAGCACTTCACTTGTGTGTTACCGGACAAGTTTGTTCCGGAGGCATTATTGCCAAGCTTCCCCAATTAGGGAGGAATTTTGCTACTTCTCTGAAGAACAAGAGAGAAGAGTTTTCCGTGATAGATCTTATTGGGACTCTTGATGTGGAACAGAAAGCGAGAGCAAAAGACACACGTGCTCAAGGTACCCGGGGGGGGGGGGGGGGTACTAATGCAAATCTGGTACAGAAAAGGAACTTCTAGCCTCACAAGTTTAAGAACAAGGGAAAGTTTGATGGCAAAGGAAAGTTCAATAGAAAGAACAAGGCCTCATAGTCTATCAGTTTCACGAAGAAGACTGATAAGAAGAAAGGTGCTTGTCATATGTGCGGTGATCCTGACCATTGGGCTCCTGCTTGTCCCAACCGCTTTGTAAAGCGCTAGCATGGGAAGGGCAGCAAGACTGCTAATGTTGTCATAAGCGACATTGAGATGAAAGATGTTGGGTATGGTATATTACCTACTGTTTTTTATTATTTCATTCTCCTAATTGGTGGATTAATACGGACGCTAATGTACATGTCTGTTCTAATATTTCCATGTTTTCTTTATATCAGGCCAGAGGGACTTAAACCATGCTGATGGGAAACGACTCGCATGCTTATTTTCATGGTGCTGGTACGGTCGATTCGAAGTTCACTTCGGAAAAGACCATGCGCCTGAATAACATGCATCATGTTCCTCCAGTAAATACAAATATTGTTAGCGGATCTCTTATGTGTCGAGACGGCTATAGGATTATATTCGAGTCCAATAAATTTGTAATTTCTAAGTATAAACCTTTGTTGGTAAAGGTTATGAGTGCAGAGGCGTGTTCCGCCTATATCTATCAAACGTTTGTAATAAAGTTGTTAATCATATTTATATGAATTTTGAATCAAATGTCTAGCACTCACGTCTTTGCCATATTAATTTTGGTTGTATGACGCGGCTAGCCAAAATGAATTTAATCCCTGATTTCACAACTGTTAAGGGATCTAAGTGCCAAGTATACGTGCAAGCTAAACAACCTCACAAGTAGAGATGGCACCTGCCGGGTTCGGGGCCGGGTCAAGGCCCCCCATACCCGCCCCCGCCCCATTTTCCCCGCCCCGCGATCCGCCCCGATTATGCCACCGGGTCTGGAAATCCACCAGACCCGCGACCTGGCCGGGTATGGGGACCCGATGGGGACCCACCAAGATGCGATGCAGAGCCCCCCCATGGTCGTCGCGATGTAGAGGCCCCCCATGGTGGCGTGGCCTATGAGCAGGGCACCGGTTGAGCCGTCGTGTGCCGACAGCGGAGATGATGCCGAGGATGATGCCCACGGTTGCTGTCGACGGCGGGGACGAGGATGCTGCTTTTGGTCGCTGCCGCCGACGGGGACGAGGACGTCGCGGTGCGGGGACTATGGTCGGCACTAGAGACCTAGTCGGCACTGCGGTGGGCGGCGGCGGCGCTCTGCGAAAGGAGTTTAGCAGTAGGGGAGGCAGAGAGTGGCGGTGGGGAACTGGGGATGTGGAGTGGGATCGTGGGGGAAAGTGGGGCTGGGGTGGATGGCGGCTGGGATCGGGGTGGGGCGTTTTGGTCTTCTTACGGTGGCATCGTGGGGGATCATAGGATGGTGCTCTTAGGGTTTGACTCAATACACTGACATGTGGGCCAGTCCTCAAGTTTTAGCGGGTCTGCGGGTCTGCGGGTATGGATTTGCCACCCCCAGACCCGCACCCGCTAGACCCGACGGGTCTAACTTCTTACCACTAATAAGCCTCGCGAGTTCAATTTTTTATCAGACCCTCCCCATTTAGAGAAGGTCCCCATCGGGTTAGCGGGTATCGGGTCCCCATTGTCATCCCTACTCACAAGTCACATACAACTGCAAATATGAGAAATTTAACTCCACTAGAGCTCATACATTCTGATCTTTGTGAGATGAATGGTGTGTTGACAAAAGGTAAAAATAAATATTTCATGACTTTGATCGATGACTCTACAAGATACTATCATGTGTATCTTCTGAAATCAAAAGACGATGCTTTAAGTTTCTTCAAAATCTATAAAGCTGAAGCAGATCAAAAGATTAAGAGGCTTAAGTATAATCGTGGTGGAGAGTATTTTCCAACGAGTTTGATTAATTTTGTGTGGGACATGGTATTATTCATGAGAGGACGGCTTCCTACCCACCCTAGTCAAATGGAGTAGCCAAAAGAAAGAATCGTACTCTAACAGACAGGGACGGAGACAAGGGGGGACGAGCAGGGGCTACGCCCCCCTATGCTTATGATTTTCATTGGAAATTTAGCCATGGAAGCTCCTTGTTTAAGCTAATTTAGCTAGCTTAGCCCCCCTCATTGAGATTACACACATGTCTTGCCTCCTTGAGCTCAGTTTCTGGCTCCGTCCCTGCTAACAGATTTAGTTAACGCCATGTTAGACACATCGGGTCTCTCCAAAAATGGTGGGGGAGGCACTATTGACTGCGTGTTAGAGGCATTCGGGAATGTATTTATATGGTGGAGTAGACAACACGGCCGCTTGCTCGCATTAATGCCACCGCATAGTGTGAATAGAGTGGACGCTGCGCCGGCCACGCGCCATTGCGGCGATGGGACGACTCTCTATGTCAGTCATGCGACCTTCGGGATGATACGACTCTCTGCACAGGCCATTAAGCCACCACAAAGAGATTGGTCGCTGCATAAATAAGGTCGATCAGCCGATGTGCCAATGCCAAGGCTGACCCGCCAATGACACGTCGCCAGCACGTTGCGTCTGAGACGCCCACATCATCCCATGTGTAGCCGGGATAGCCCCGGGGTGCAGGACAATATATTGGGCTGCGCCAGATGGTAACGGCATTTTGGACACACATGTAGACACGTTTTTCTGCTCGGCATGCTCTCAGACGACGGTTTGGGGATAGTTTGAGGGACACGAGTGGAGATGCTCTAGTACCGATGCTGAATGGTCCGAAAACTGTCAGTATTCAAATGATTATTCTAAGAAAACTAAACGTAATTGAGATGCGAAGGAAATTAAGCCGTGCATCCATGCACTATCAAATGATATAATGTATGCGAAAGCATTGCCCAAGTCAGGTTATACACAGTATTTTTGATAGCGCAACATCAGTGTATTTTCTTTCTTTCGAAAAGGAGGTCGTAAAATCTGCATCAAAAAGATGTATCCGGTCTTTATTTACATTTTATTCAACAAAATACTCTCAATAGCATGCATCAAACAACCAAAAGACAACACACAACATCTCCAAACCTAACAATGAGTGAAGATCATACATCAAGACCTTGTGCCATAAAAACACAAATAACACCTTATTAGCTAGATATCAGGGGCATTACCAAGTCATCCTATGCGTGTGTCCATCACACATCCTACGCTGAGACCCTGCTGCACCGTGCCATCGAGACTCGTTGTTGTTGTTGCGATGCAACACTTCTCCACCTTCATACCCCTCCAGCTAGTATGTGCTCCAAAAACAATGTCCTCAAAAGGGAGAAGACACCGTACGATTCGGGAGACACATATCTAGAGTTTCGCCTGAAGCAACCTGAACATGGAAGTGAAAGTTGCAAAAATGAAGCCTCCACCTTGGTTCTCACTCGCAGCTGCGCAAGTCTAACTCGGAATTGTCTGGACCAGTATGCAGCAGCCAAAACCGCGGACGTGCATGGCGGGTCGAACGTTCCTACCCCTGATCAGCACCTACGGACCCATGTCGAGCCCAAGCAGCCATGCCGCCTCACAGACACCGGCCACCGCCGGCTTCCGATATGGCAGGCAATCTTCCGAGGCCCGCACCATTCGCTTCCCTTGCTGGTCAAAGTCAAAATCACCTCCAAAACACATCCCACCAGCACGCTGTCTGCCATGACACTGCTGCTCCAAATGCTCCGCTGCAACGACAGCTTGGTGCCCAGCGAATGCACCACACCTAGGCATGTAGATGACGACCCGTTCCGACCCTGCGCACGAGGGGACGAGAATGCCCCACCGCAGCCAGCGACGACCAAGCTTCGTCCGGTCGCCCCCTCCGACGACGGCGAGGGAGGTGTGTGTGTAGGGAAGGGGGGCTGGCGGCGGAAGTTTGAGTTTCCCTCCTCGTCACAACGCGGGGGCGACCCGAGAGGACGAGAGGGACTCCCAAAATGTTTTATATATCACCATGTTACAAAAAATCAATATCTGTTTTGGTTTTCTATTTTTGCCCCTAACAATTCATAGCATTTTAAATTAGTTAAGATGGGAGTACTTTATTTGTGAATTGTGACGTCTCACTTTAACGTCAGATTGGACAAAGCTAGAAGCTAATATCTCTATCGTGACAATATACATGAAGCCCACAAGCTTGCTTGCTACCTGGAAGAAGATAATTAAAGTCGACACCCATTTGGTAGCTACACTATCACCAAGTTAAGCAAGCCATTTCAAAACCTAGCTACAGCATGGCAACTTACCCGCCGTGTGTACCCATATGTGGAGAAATAAGGGTATAAACAGAAATATGACATCAACTTTCTCTTCACCGTGCCATGTGTGAACTACCTTTTTAAAATCATGCCGGATACTATGTACACGGAAGAGAGAATTATATTATGTTTTCTCTCCATATATTTAAATCAGTTTTGCAAGTTGTCATCGAGAACTAGCTTAGAGCTTGCTCACCTCGAGGGCCGTTAGATTCTTTTTTGATTCGTGCTTGTGTGAGTTGCAAATGGGTTGCAACAGAGTCACTAGTACAAAATGGCACTTTTAAGCCTTAGTCGCACTCAGAAGAGCCTTTCCATATGTGATGCGGAAGATCGCTGGCGCCCCAAAAATTTGATGGTCTACAGGTCTCTGACACCCGCCCGAGCCGGGAAAACATCACAAACGATCTAAAATACAGAATTGTGTGCAAAAGAAAACAAATAGTTTTGTCAATTGAACTCGTGTGCTTCTTTGTCCGTTTGTAGACCATTTATTTTTTCTAATCTGTGTGTGATGTGCTCTCACTCATGCAGTTTAGCCACCCTTCGGCCACCCTCAGCTCGTCTATAGGTATGGTGAGCAGCTGAGAGCCGCTCATAGTTCACACCTCCAAGACCAGCAAAAAAAGCTTGAAAAAGTTAATGAGGAAGGACGCCTAGCAGCAACTACGTGAAGAATCGCCAAGCAGTGTGAGCGCAAGAAGTTGAAGGCGCATACGTAAGTGGTGAGTTGTAAACATTTAAAGCACGTCCTTTCTCTGACGCCCTTCCCTCCACCCCGGCCGTCATCCGACTCCATCCCGAGCTCCGACCGACAAGGATTCAGTGACCGCGGAGTTGTCACTGGAAGGTCTGCAGCTTATGGAGGTCTCCATCGAGATGTGGCGCCATTTGGAAGTGGGGGATCTCGTGGTGCAGGAGTCCTTTATGTAGCTACCCTCCAACTATGTTCGGATGTACCTGCAAGGACGGATGTGCGGAAGATGGCCTCAAAGTCCCCGAGAAGGAAGGAAAAGGCAGGGGCCACCGACGGAGCTGCTGAGGCCTCGGGCTCTAGCTAACCATCCTCCAGCAACGCCTCTGTCTGCAGCCACCCATCCGCCATCAACGCTGCTCATACCAAATTCATCGACAACATGTCCTATGCCGAGGAGAAATTTTAGTTTATACTCCCTCCATTCTTTCTTTTTTGAATTAGAAAGAAGGATGGCATCTTTTTATTAATAAAGGAGCTTATCCATAATATGAATTGGTCAGGATTTTCTTTCTCTTTCCCTTCCTTTGACAAGAGGATAACCTATAGTTTTAGTTTTCCTCTCTTCTTCTTGAAGAAGGATTTTTTTTGGAGTTGATCCAACAAAAGATTTTTAGAAATACCTATGTAGACCAGGGCTATACCTGTTTTGGTGTTGGAGCGAGAAGAAACATTCAAGTCGATCTATTACGACCAACGTGGTTGTTCATATTGGTTTATAGATAATCAAATTTGATTTACCAATGAGTCACGAAATGAAGGGGTTCACAACAAAAAAAATCATGACTAGCGCAACACCAATTGCCCAAATCAATCTAGGAGTAATGCTATAACGGAGAAGGTTTCGGTGACATAGCCTTGTAGAACGAAAGCTCTTAATGTTCACGAGTAATGTGGACGATGTACTCATACTCATAGCCAACCTCAAGGTCGTGTTGCTCCTCACAAGTCACCACAGGTCCTTGCACGACAGTCCAGGTGCCACAACTGGCAGCACCCCCGTGGTTTCGCACACATACGGTGCTCCATGACGAATCAGGGTCTCCCTGATCTAGCCGGGATTACGGGAGTAGATCTTCTGGAATGGGATCCAACAACGCAACAGCATGCCTACCTTAGAGAAATATTGTGTCCTTTTCCCTCCCATAGGCCCTTTCTTATATAGGGGAAGGGGAGGGAACCCCTTCTATTCAAGTCCCGGGGTAGGACTAAACAAAGGGAGGAGTGGAGGAGGCACGCCATGGGAGGGAGGGTCAGCCAGGTGGGCCCCACCCCACCACACGTGTGGTCCAAGCCAGCCGGGCATGTGGCCTAGGGTGGTGGCCCTCCCCCATGAGCCCTTCCCTCCAGGAAGTGACCCATTAGGGAGGTTTCACCAATAAATATTTTAAACAAGATTTTTAATTCATATAAAAATCACATTTCACATTTCCCCATGATCAAAAACTCCCTTTTGATCATTCCAAACAACTTTGGACTTTACCCGGAACTCTTCCGGTTCTCTCTTTCTTCTTTCTTTCGGTGATCCCGATGAATCCAAAAGGATCTCCAAGCGTCATAGAATCCTTAAGAGTGTTACCCTACGGTTTAGGAACATCACAGACATGATTGTTATGCTTCTCGGATCAATGATCATCTGCAGGATCTGGATACCCATAATGACCCATGTGCACTCCATGATTACAATGTCGGTTGAACCATCCAAGTTGAGTCCAATTCCCGTTGTTAATTTGGTACCTGACTTGTCCGAGATCTGATCATCAGTATCACTATATGTTGTTCTATCTCGTTACCGACAAGTGCTGCTTAATTTGTTCCCGTGATATTCCATCCTCATGACCTAGTCATACGCTGCACAATTTTATGGATGTAGTCTCACGAGTGGACCTAGTGTATCTTCCATCATGTGGGAGAACAAATCCTGATCTTTATGCACATGCCTGATGCGTGCACCCAGTGTTGATGTGGGACACTTCGTTGGAAACCCCAAGAGCAAGGTGTGATGAGCATAGCAGCAAGTTTCCCTCAGTAGAGACCAAGGTTATCGAACCAGAAGGAGGAAGGAAACGTCTCAAAGGTGTTGCAAGCAACGTGGAATCCTGCACAACACAAACTCAAGACTTTGCCCCAACGAATCAGTGAGGTTTTCAAGCTCACCGGTTTGCTGTAACAAAGGATTAACTGTATGGTGTGGAAGGTGATGAATGGTTTGCAGCAAGTAAACAGTGAAATATGTATCAATGGTAAATATTGGACCGGGGTCCATAGTTCACTAGAGGTGCTCTCCTTAGATAAACAACATGGCATAAAGGGTAAACAAATTACAGCAGGGCAATTGACAGGAACTGAGCAAGGCATAACAATGCAATACCAGACAAAAAGATCCTATGAGATTCGATTGGGCAATACAACAATATACATAGACTTCCATCAAACTACATCTATGACTAATAGTCCACCTTCAGGTTATCATCTGAACCCCCTCCAGTATTAAGTTGCAAGCAACAGACAACTGCTTTAAGCAAAGTGTGTAAGGTAAACAATCAACTTGTTCCATGAACAAGAGACCGTTGTTTTCTCCCTAGTGGCAACAACACATCTACAACCGAAGATATTTCTATCACTTCCCTTGGAAACTAGAGGCATGAACCCACTATCGAGCATAAATACCCCCTCTTGGAGTCACTAGCAACTACTTGGCCAAGATAGCTACTAACAACGGAGAGCATGCAAGATCACAAACAACACAGACATGATAATATCAAATAGACAAAACCATTAATCAATCTGACATAGTAATCTCAATATCCATCGGATCCCCGCAAACACAACATACATGATTACAAATAGATTAGATCTTGATCATGAACGGAGCTCACAAGATCTATACATGAAAGCACAAGGAGGAGATACAACCATCTAGCTACTACATGGACCCGTAGTCCAAGGTGGAACTACTCACGCTTCATACCGGAGAAGAAGGCCTCCGGGATGATCTCCCCTCCGGCAGGGTGCCGGGAAGAACTTCAGATCCCCCCGATCTAGGGACGATGGTGGCGGTGGCTACAGAAGGTTTCGTGGAGTTTTGATCGGTCCCTAGGGTTTCTGCATCAGGGGCTTCTTATATGCGAAGAGGCGAGGCAGGGGGCCGCCAGGGGGACCACACCCTGCCCAGGCGCGGTCTGGGCCCACCCGCGCCTAGGGGGGGTCTGGCCGCCCTATGGCGCCCCTCCGTCTCGTCCTCTGGCTTCGTGTTGCCCACGGTAAAATATTGACTTTGGCTTTTGTCCCGTCCAATTCTAAGAATATTGATTTTCTGCCTTTCTGGAACCAAAAATAGAAGAAAACAAGCAACTTGCACTGTGGCAACTTGTTAATAGGTTAGTTCCAGAAAAGATATAAAAACACCTCAAAGTGTAGACAAAGCAAAGCAAAGTAGATACTAAACAAGCATGGAACATCAAAAATTATAGACACGTTTCCGATGTATCAAGCATCCCCAAGCTTAACTCCTGCTTGTCGTTGAGTAGGTAAGTGATAAAAGAATAATTTTTAAGGTGACATGCACCATCAAAATCAAGATCAAACCATTTGCAAGCATTGGAAGCTGGGATCAAAGAACTCTAAACATGTGCATGAAAGATGGAGTTCTAACAATAAGACAGAGTAACTATGCATGCAACATGAAAGGCTACAAACAAAGATCATGAATAACATGCATTGAAAAATGTTTGTTTGTTTCACATACAGAAAACATGGCATAGTGGCATTCAACTTGTCCCTCATGGAGTGGCAAAAAGATGCATAGGACACCTTCAAAGTTCATAAGAGTGACTAGATACAAGTAGCACAAGAACAAGAAATATCACAATATACATCAATCAATAAGTTTTGGGACACTGCACATAAAACTAAGAATGACAACTATGCTCTCTTAATGGTGCCTAAAGGTAGAAGGTGGAGACTCAATATAATAGTGGAAGAAAGGCCCTTCATAAGGGAAGAAGGGATTTCAAGTTTCAAAAAGAGCTTCCAAAAATTATGGTACTTGATAGCTTTCAGCCCTCATTGCCCCTATCATAAGCATCTTGAAGTGATTAAGGTTAAAGTGAATAAACTATGGAGTATATGCTTGACAAAGTATAAGTTGGAAATCTCATGTCCCTTAAATACGAGGGACACACCTCATGGTACTCAACTTTAGTCACCTGTAAGTTCTTGTCATAGTAAGTATATGCGTATCATAGAGAACCGCCAACGGGTACCCCTTGCACATGGTACAGGAGCTATCCCATAACCAAAATGACAAGGCAAGCAGACAATGAACATCTCAGCAATCTTTTTATTTACTATGTGCATAGCTTTTTATTGAGGATGCTTCATAGATAGCTCATTATGGTGATGCTGCAAGTTTCCACCATGATTAGGCATGGCTTAGGCTAGCGGTCTAGGCGTTTCTCTAACACAAAATACATAACTCCATGGACTTACAAGCTCCCTCTTTATTTCACACCGGTGACATCCATAGACAAAAGAACATGATATCAACTGTGTACAAGGTACAAGTGCAATGTTGAAAACGTTTCCCATGACAACATGGTTCTGCTAATTCCAACGTATAAGTGCAAGCATATACAACACATACGACACAATGGTTCAAGTTTATTAGGGGCAAAGAATATAAAGTGTGCCATGAAGTTTGTGAGGGCTTTAATCACTAAGTTTTCACATTACAAAATACTTTTTAATTGGAAGATAGTTGAAAACAAGAATATACTTAGAATGGTGTAACACACCATGCATAGGAGTTTATAGTGGACACTTTGGAAAAACTTGGTTTCTTGGGAGTTGGAAGCATGAATAGAGCTTACTCATACAAGTGGAGGCTAGCAAAATACTGGGAGAAACCAACTAAGAGAGCAATAATGGCCATAATCATGCAGAGCACCAAAACATTACTAATCGAAGCATAGAGTGGTACTACAAGTCAAGGACTAAATGATCATGGAGTATATGGTGACTTGTTCATAGTCATAACATGATGTGAACATGTGCCAAGTCAACCCAAACAAAGCATCAAAAGAGAATACCACAATACTATGCTTTTGTATGCTAAAACAACGCATAATTCTTTCAAGGCACACTAAGCAATCCCAATTGTTTGGAAAAAGACATGCTACAACAATAATCAGTAAGCATAAGGTTAAAACAACACCTAGCATGCCAGTCACAGTCAATGCAAGCTCCTCTTGCACTTCCAAGCAAGAAATTTCTACTCCTTTCCAACACCAATCAACTTATTTGAAACAACATAGCGAGAACGGGGGTCCAAACTACTTTATTAAAGCAAAATAAACAACTAAGCAAAGAAAACGAAAACTAAGACGCTCCAAAAACAACACAATAGTGCATGAAACAATAACAACGAAGTGTCTAAACAGACCTGAGCTTTTTATTGATGAAGAAGGGGATGCCTTGGGCATCCCCAAGCTTTGATGCTTGTACCTCTTGGATATTTCTTGGGGTGACACCGGGGTGGCATCCCCAAGCTTGAGATTTTGTCATTTCTTCATCTCATTACATCATTCTCTCTCTACACCTAAATTTTTTCCTTCATACAAACCTTCACACAATCTTCATTAGCAACATTAGTGTATTCAAAAGATAATAGACCTTTAGGGTTAGCTTTGGAACAGTAAAACTTTTCACTAAAAACACAAGATACTATAGCAAATCCTTCAAAAAGCTCAATTCCCCAAAAGAGAACTCAAAAAGGAATCAATAAGAAGCAAATGCAAATAATGGCAGAAATCTGTCAAAACCAACCAGCAGGTAGAAACCGATTTTTTCGAAACTCTTCTTTGGTAAGCATGGGGAACATAACATTCATCCTCCTTTGGTAAGCATGGGGAACAATCAAATAATGTAAGGGATAAATAGTTACTCTCATTAGAAGGTAGGCATGTTCTTCCTCCTTTTGTTCACCACTCTCCTCCTCTTTTTCATCTAATGAGCTTCCAGTTTCAACAATTTCTTCTTCCATAGGCTCCTGCAAGGCATTAGTCTCTTGCATTTTTGGAAAGCATCTATTAAAATATTCAAGAATATAGTCATTTTCTTCCTTGGAGTTATCAAAGAAAAATTTAAGTATCTCATAAACCTCATATTCATAAGGTGCATCATTATTATTTTCAAGCAAACTGGCAAGTTCAAATGCACCCTTGAAGGCAATAAATTCTTTAATTTATTCCACATTATAAAAGTCATAATTTCCTTTAACATAAGAGGATATGGTAACATTATGATTATACTCACATTGAAAAGGGAGGTGTTTATACCTCCTACAGGAACAAGCTTTATCAAAGCAATAAGTAACATTATAAGTAGATCAGACGTCTCTAGCAATAGTATTCAACTTATCAATTTTTTCCCATAAGTGTTTTCCTTTTTGTGACAAACGGTGTTCCTTACAATAATACTTTTGTTATTCCGTGAACCCACCTTGCCAATAAGCACTAGTTTCAAACAAACCATCCATTGACAGAAAGCATGACCAAGCAAGGCAATAACAGACCACCAACTAGAGTAGGAACTAATGTTTTTTGTGTTTTTGATAAGAGAAAGCAAACCAAACTAAACTATTTTTTTTGAGGTTTTGGTAAAAAGAGGCAAACAAACAAAGCAAAGGAAACTAAGCAAACTAAAAAAAAAGTAAAGAGAAAGGTTGAGGACTCCCCTTGTGAAGACCTCCTTAGCCTCCCCGGCAACGGCGCCAGAAATCTTTGATGCGTGCACCCAGTGTTGACGTGAGACGCTTCGTTGGAAACCCCAAGAGCAAGGTTTGATGAGAACAACAGCAAGTTTCCCTCAGTAGAGACCAAGGTTATCGAACCAGAAGGAGGAAGGAAATGTCCCAAAGGTGTTGCAAGCAACGTATAAACCTGCACAACACAAACTCAAGACTTTGCCCCAACGAATCAGTGAGGTTGTCAAGCTCACCGGTTTGCTGTAACAAAGGATTAATTGTATGGTGTGGAAGGTGATGAATGGTTTGCAGCAAGTAAAAAGTAAAAGATGTATCAATGGTAAAGATTGGACCGGGGTCCATAGGTCACTAGAGGTGCTCTCCTTAGATAAACAACATGGCATGAAGGGTAAACAAATTACATCAGGGCAATTGATAGGAACTGAGCAAGGCATAACAATGCAATACCAGACAAAAATATCCTATGAGATTCAATTGGGAATACAACATTATACATAGACCGCCATTCAACTACATCTATGACTAGTAGTCCACCTTCAGGTTATCATCCGAACCCCCTCCAGTATTAAGTTGCAAGCAATAGACAACTGCTTTAAGCAAAGTGTGTAAGGTAAACAATCCACTTGTTCCATGAACAAGAGATCGTTGTTTTATCCCTAGTGGCAACAACACATCTACAACCGAAGATATTTCTGTTACTTCCCTTGGAAACTAGAGGCATGAACCCACTATCGAGCATAAATACCCCCTCTTGGAGTCACTAGAAACTACTTGGCCAAGATAGCTACTAACAACGGAGAGCATACAAGATCACAAACAACACAGACATGATAGTATCAAATAGACAAAACCATTAATCAATCTTACATAGTAATCTCAATATCCATCGGATCCCCGCAAACACAACATGCATGATTACAAATAGATTAGATCTTAATCATGAACGGAGCTCACAAGATCTATATATGAAAGCACAAGGAGGAGATACAACCATCTAGCTACTACATGGACCCTTAGTCCAAGGTGGAACTACTCATGCTTCATACCGGAGAAGAAGGCCTCCGGGATGATCTCCCCTCCGGCAGGGTACCGGGAAGAACTTTAGATCCCCCCGATCTAGGGACGATGGTGGTAGCGGCTACAGAAGGTTTCGTGGAGTTTTGATCAGGTCCCTAGGGTTTTTGCATCGGGGGCTTCTTATAGGCGAAGAGGCAAGGCTGGGGGCCGCCAGGGGGACCACACCCTGCCTAGGCGCGGGCTGGGCCCACCGTGCCTAGGGGGTCTGGCAGCCCTGTGGCGCGCCTCCGTCTCATCTTCTGGCTTCGTGTTGCCCACGGTAAAACATTGACTTTGACTTTTGTCCCTTCCAATTCCGAGGATATTGATTTTCTGCCTTTTTGGAACAAAAAACAGAAGAAAACAAACAACTAGAACTGTAGCAGCTTGTTGATAGGTTAGTTCTAGAAAAGATATAAAAACACCTCAAAGTGTAGACAAAGCAAAGAAAAGTAGATACTAAACAAGCATGGAACATCAAAAATTATAGATATGTTTCCGACGTATCAATGCCTCAACCTATCCCTTTGGAATAAGTGACATACACCTTTATGATCACCCTGTTACGCTCTGATGGTTGATGCAATCAAAGCAGTCGCGTGTTATAGTGATTAAATATGATCTCACTGTCAAAGGAGAAGGTCACTATGCTTCTAATTATTGCAATGATGAACTTTGTGAATTGATCATGTTGCAATACTTATGTTGGGTATAGTGTCCACCATATCATTTATCTAATGATATGACCTCATTGTCAAATGGCATAAATGCTCCGTGATCGTGAAACCTTGATCATCAGTTGACCAATGAACTAGTTGAATAGAGGGTGCTAGGGACTTGGTTTGTTTACACACCATATGTGTACCAATGTTTCCGATTGATACAGTTATAACATGGTATAAAACTATTATAAACTAATGAAATATTATAATAAACTCCCTTTATTATTTGCCTCTAGGGCATATTTGCAACACAAAATGCTATGGTTCTTCCATATGTTTTCTCCATTTATACAAAGTAATTCGTCGAGCATACCCCAGGTTGGGATGGGTAGGCCCACCACTTCAGTTTCACTTAGGCCTAGGCCAAGTCAGTGGGGGGACCCTTTCGGGCTCCTTCTAACCAAAACAAATTATACGCGGGAGTTTCCCTTCATACAATTTGAATCATTCTTAGATGCCCTGAGAGGCATGTTTCCTTATGATTTGGTGGTTCACAATGATCCTAGGAAGCAGACCCTAAGCCTTAGTTCTCTTTTCCTTCCTTTCGGGAAGATGACGAAGCCGTTGAAAGGCAAGAGGTATCATATCTCTAGAGATCTCTGGTGGAGAAGCTCGACTTACTAGAGCAGACAAGGTTACCAGTCCCACGATCAGATATCTTTGTTTCTTCCTCTTGTGGGACCTAAACCATGTCCTTAAGTTGATATGACTATCAGCTACTGTCATCTCAGAACTACTAAGCTTAAGTCTCATGTATTCTGAATCAAACATGGCTACACTTATTTTCTTGGCAGGATCCGCGTTTGAGTTCCTTTTTATAGTGTCTATAGTTTTTTTTAGAAAAAATCCAAAATATAAGGTATATTGCGTTAGACAACTCACCTGGACAATATTTATAGGGATTTAATTACTCTTCCTTCCTCTATATTATCATGTCATTTAGCCAAGAGTATCCCACCCAAAACTTATGTAATTTTATCTCCACATGTGTTCTTTAATTTCCATGCCAGAAACTACAGGCGCTATAGAAAGGAACTGAGGGAGTATGACTTATTAGTTTTTATATATTATGTAATATTAATCTAGTAATCCTTTTTGTATATGTATGGGTGGAAAAAGTTTGAAGTGAAATATTAAGTAATGTTTACCCTAATTTTTTGTTTCCTGAAAAGATATCTTGCATGATATTTAGATAAAACAATGTTATCCCATGTTGCACACAATATTTAGATACAACACAGTATCCGATAGAAAATCTCACGAATTCCTGTAGAGAAGGAAATATTTATGTACGACAACATGTGCTATTCGTTCGGTACACTACCAATTAGTGGACATTGAAACCTTTGACTAATATTTGCTCCAAGAACGCACCACTACATTTTTTTATAAGTTTTGTGCTTGATTCTCATGATACTACAAACTACCATGTGAATCAATTGCATCTAACCGTTGAATGATGCACACAAGTTTTTACACAAAACAGTATGCGTTATGGCCTATCACACACGATTGTTTATCATGGAAACATGTGTGACAAACGACATGGTATACATTTCCAGGAGGCTTTGTTGGGTTCGTGTAACACCCCCCGGGTTTAGTGTTGAACTAACCTCATATCACCATCTAAGATAAGCTCAACTCCAAGCACGGAAGATCACAGTAAGATTCGGTAACATTATAGAACTCAGGGATTCAACATCATAAGTTTAAACTCTTAACAGAGTACGATATCAGAGTTATTACAAACTAGAGGTCACAGACCCAACATTACATCAAACAACAAAAGCAAAATATGTTGTTCTACACAACAACTTAGCAAAGGGCCTAAGAGGCCATAAACAAAAGCATCGTCCATCCCACAGTCCTCAGGCTGCTACCTGACACCCCCAACTACTCGTCGATGTCAATGTGAATCCACCTTTAGTCTCAACTAGATCATCGGTAAAAAAACAATGGCACAAGGCTGAGTACGAGAATATACTCCGCAAGACTTTGGTAACCTAGTATCTACATGCTCTAGCTAGAAAGGCTTTCTCTGGATTTGCTTTGGCATAAAGCAATCTTTATTTGTAAACAAGAAGGAGAAGAGGCCCGTCTATTCAGATTATTTCAAAAGAGATAAGATAACGACTTCTTCATCTTGAACTCATATCTCGATATCCACCAGCTTCATCAAAAACTCCTATCTAGGATCACCCCCTCGAACCCTGAGGAAGCATCCTTAAACACACATGGATCAACAAGTTTTACTTTTGGTTAACGTTATCTATTATCTTAGAATCTGGTCACCAAGCGTTCATAACCGTGAACATGGCTTTTCGAAAAGATTTAACCCTGTAGGGGAGTAAAATTTTACCCACACGTACCAACCGACTCTTAATGCCAAATTATTAGCCCTCTTCCTTGGAAGGCCGACAGAGGATGGTTGACCACGATCTTTACCTTGCTTTCAGCGAGACCATGAGTCACACCCTAAGGATGGTTCCGCCGTAACGGGTCAAGTCCCGAAGCCGGTCCCTAGAGATGTGAGGCAAGGTTGGTTTACCAGGGGCTCCATCGACCCCATGCAACCCGGTCCACGCTTCTCTACCTGTTATGATGCACCTCCTTCACCTCCTATTTTGAAATCGTTTTCAATGTGTATGCCAAATGGAAGGCCCGAACTATGTGACTCATGGAATCTACTAGGCAAGTTAGTCAGTCGAGGGGTTCCCAAGCCCCGTGTGGCTGTACGCTCGTCTCGGTTCCAAAGGAAAGAACTCAGTTCCTAGTGGTGGTGAGCATGGGACTACAAAAACCACACCCAATGTGGCCTCCCATACAAGCCTTAGCATATTTAGTTATCTCCTTTGATGATATCTCTATCTCCTACCTTTATAGAATCATTGGCATCTCTAATTCATCATTCAGACAGATCAGACGTTGCTACTATGCATGGCTAAGCTGTCGGTCACAAAAACTCTAGCAATGCTCAGATGCCAGACCTAGGTATGCTAGGAGCAGTGGATTAGGAGTATAAGGCTATAAAATGGAAACTATGCAGCAGATAGGTAACTCTAGCTACTAACAAAATATCACATTGGAATCGTGTGCACCATAGCGAGAAGGTAAATACTTTATAAAACATAGGTTCAGAATGAGAGGCTACGCTTGCCTTGTCCTTCAGTAGACATGTATGGATATTCGGTGTTGTTGACTTTGGCCTCGGGCTCGGATCCTATCGCGAAGAACCAATACCGGAAAGAAAGGCGACAATCAATACATTGCATAATGCAATGCACAATCAATATGTATGATATGTCAGATTAGAGATCCTACACTAACCCTAGGTGTAACATCGATTTAAAAGGGTTCGGGATGCCCTGGCGAGGACACACCGTCGAACCAACATGTACATAAGGGGTGTTGATGTTTGTTTAACTAAACTAGGGTTTTAAGTTGCTTTACAATGTATGATGATAGCTTAAACATATAGATCTCAATTTTCTAAACATTTTGATATATTACACATATTTTTATAATTAAATATGAATTTTACAGGTTTATTTTTTTTGCCATTTTAAAACATTTCTAAAAAGTATTAAATAATTACTGCATCACCCTGACATCATTAGACCCTAACCCTAAATCTTTTTGCACCACGGGGATACCTAGCCCCAGAGGCTGACAGCTGGGCCCCTAGCCACGTTGGCTTGCCACCGTGGCCACGGCGGCACCACCAGGCAATGGTCGCCGGCGGCGACACAACGCCCCAGCAAGCGTGCCTAGGCGCGTTAGAACCGCACGGGGACGGCGACCAACCTAGCACTAGCTCCGCCCCTTTTTGGTCGTTGGAACCTCATCGGCGGCGAGCTACGACGGCGGCACGGTCGGGCTCGTGCGAGCAGAGTGCTACGGCGAGCAAACGGCAAAACGGAGGGCACATCGCAGTCGAGAAGCTCACCCTGAGCGTGTCCAGCTTGTCGGGGAGGCGAGGCGAGGTGAGGCGTGAGTCAACTTCGAGCAGCGGCAACTGACAGCGGAGGGAGCTCCCTATTTCGACGATTAGGGGCGCGCTGGGCTGCGCGAGCTAGCTAGGAAGAACGAGGAGGCGATGGCGAGCTCGGTGGTGGTCTCAGCCGAGCTTGGGGCGACCGGAGATGGCGAGGCCGATGGCGTCTGCGAGCTAGATCTCGCCGGCCATGGCGATGGGGATAAGGGGGAGGGGAGTGGCGCGTTGGGGCTTCTCCACTGCGGCGGCTGGGCCTCTTATAGACGCTGATGGGCGGCTGTGTGAATCTTGGCGCAGCTTCGTCGGCGGAGGGCGGCAACATCGACACGGAGGTACTTCCCTGCCGTCAACAATAACGACGCGGGGCAACAGCCGAAGCGGTACGGGCCGGCTCCTGGGCCCCGGGTGGGCCGTGCTAGGCCACTGGCCTGCGCGCGCGGGCGGCAGGGAGAGAAGAGGGGGGGATGGGCCACGGCCCACTGGCTGCTGCTGGTCTTTTTTATCTCTAAATCTTTTTATTTTTCTGGAATCTATTTCCAATTTTGTATTTCATTTGAAAACTGGTTTTGGAAATTTTAAAAATGCCACAGATTTTGTGAAACACTTAAAATAATGTGAGGCCCGTGTATCATTTTGGGCTTCACAACCTTTTGATCTTTTCAAATCATTTAAAACCATTTGAAATCAGTTGAAAAGGAAGGGGAAGATTAGGGTTTAGGGTTTTCATTTGTTCAACCACTTGCTCACATGCATTACTTTATTGATTTTAACACATGCATGCAATGCTTAGGTACTATTTACATATAATACAAACTTGGGTTGTTATAGTTCGCAACATAGAAAACAAAAAATTTCCTACGATATGAACAACTAAGCACTAAGATCTATCTAGATACCAGAAACGGGTGAATATATATTCATAGAGAACTCACCCTCGAAGACCGAAACGCTTTACGGGATTGGTTCTCATGGATGATGTAGTCGTACACTTACCGATCTCAAGATCACGATGCAGTCCAATAGGTCCAGAAGCAGCAAGTCCAGCACCGCAAACCAGCAGCACATCCGTGATCACGCCATGTCCAGCACCCCGACAACCTTGGTCTTCTCACTCCAGAAAAGCAACAGAAGCAGCAGATCCTTTCTAGAGAAACCACCAAGAGATTTTTTTGGAAAAGAGTATATATTAATATCACAGGGATACGAATTACACCCAGCCTCTGCAACAACGCATGCCCTAGCGGCCCTACGGATGCACACTGCCCAGAAAATAAGAAAGAAGAATTACAAAAAATAGAAGTCCCGCTACAGAGAACTATCCTCAAAGCAACGACACTAACACCATCAGAACAACACCAGTAGTCCTCCACTCCAATAACAACGCCTTCAAGAAGGAAACAGTGCCCAAGCGCCATCATTTCCCGATCAAAGATCATAGGTTTTCATCCTGGAGAAAGTCCTTGCTCACAAAACAATGCCTTCAACAAGGTCATTGCTAGGCACAACCAGTTAAGGCTAGACCTTGGATTTTCACCCTGCAAGATAAGACTGGAAACTCCCCCTGTGTTGTCTTCCCGTACCAATAGTCGCTGCAACAAGTCCCAGATCACGCAGCCAGTTATCCGTCGCCACAAGAACAAAAATCACCATCGCTACCCTCATATTTCCGCTTTCCTGACATTCTCCGCATCTGACTTCACCATGGCTCAAAGAATGATACTTGGTGGTAACAAACAACAGAGCTTCGCAACGCTCCCGCTGAAACCAAACGGCCAGAAAAACAAGGTGCACATGACCGAATACCTTCCGATCCAGCAATCTCCAGGCATGATACGCCAATGGGAGTTCGCCGGCATAGCCTTCCAGAACCAGCCTCTCCAGACCAGATCAACGAGGGTAGACATCAAGAAGATCTTCGTCTTCGTGCGAAAGAAACCAAAGGACCACCACCTTTATTAGATCCGACTTAGCGATCCCCACACCGCCGTCCGCCTAGACCCACGACGAACCACCTCCCATGAAGCCGAAGCCAGGAAAGATTGCCGCCGCCGCCAGGACGGGGAACGCTGCCACGACCACCGCCCACCTCCATCCTCGACGACCCAGCCCCAGCTGCACCAATGGGGATGTTCGCCGCATCCACCTCCCCTAGCACCATTCGGTACCAGGGGCGCCGCCACCGCGGCCGGCGCCGGAAGGAGCGACGGAGAGGAGGGGATCAGGGAGAGGGGGAGTAGGCGACAGGAGGGGATCCCCCGGTGGCGCCCTGGGGGTGCTCCACGGGAGGAGAGGTTAGGTTTTTCACCACCACAAGAACATATACTTCACTAATACTAAGCCATGGAGAATAAGCTAGAGGGGGATAGAGATCCTTCACGAGGAGGTGTGTGGTGAGAGGAGGTCACCACCTCCTTTTATAGGGAAGGGGCACAACCACAAGGCCATGGTCTGTCATGGTGGTGCCCCTACCTCTTGTTGGAGATATGCCCAAGAAGCAATAATAAAGTGGTTATTATCATATCTTCATACTTATGATAAATGTTTACATACCATGCTACAATTGTATTAACCGGAAACATTAATACTTGTGTGATTTGTAAACATAAAAGAGTCCCTAGTAAAGCCTCTTGTTAAACTAGCTTGTTGGTTAATATATGATCATGGTTTCCTGATCATGAACATAGAGATGTTATTAACAACAAGGTCATATCATTAGGAGAATGATGTGATGGACATACTCCTATAGTTAAGCGTAGCATAAAGATCAAGTCATTTAATATAGTTCATTTGCTATAAGCTTTCTGATACATAGTAACCTAATTCCTTCGACCATGAGATCATGTTAATCACCATCACCGGAAGGATGCTTTGATGACATCAAACACCACACCGTAACTGGGTGGCTATAAAGGTGGAATTGAGTGTTCGGAAAGTATGGGTTGAGGCACATGGATCAAGAGTGGGATTTGTCCATCCATATGACGGATAGATATACTCTGGGCCCTCTCGGTGGAATGTCATCCAATTATCTTGCAAGCATGTGACTGGCTCACAAGGGATCACATATCACGAGAACGAGAAAACAGTACTTATCGGTAACGAGCTTGAACTAGGTATGCAGAGATACCGATGATCAAAACCTCGGATAAGTAAACTATCGTGAGACAAAGGGAAATTGGTATCGTATGTAAGTGGTTCATTCGATCGCAAAGTAATCGTAGAAATATGTGGGAGCCATATGAATTTCTAGATTCCTCTATTGGTTATTGATTGGAGAAGTGTCTCGATCATGTCCGTATAATTCACGAACCGTAGGGAGACACACTTAAGGATTCGATGTTGTTGAGTAGTTATGGAATGATGACTAAGAGAACGAATGTTGTTCGGAGTCTCGGATGGGATCCAGGATATCACGAGGAGATCCGGAATAGTCCGGAGAATAATATTCATATAAGGAAAGTCCTGTTTTGGAGTTGGAGAATGGTTCCGGTGTTTTCATCGGGAATGTTCTAGAAGGTTCCGGAATGTCCGGCACTCCGGAGGGGAAGGGTACATGAATGTGTTATATCAAGTTGGTATGATTGCATCATGTACTAGGTGTCATCGCTGAACAAAATAAAGGGTTTAATCAAATCCTAGTTTGAAAAAGTCAAACGCCAATTTGAAAGTCAAACGGCTATTTTTGGGAAGTGGAGAGGGAGGTGGAAACCGAGTTGGGGAGGAGTCCCTCCTCCACCGCCGGCCCACTTGGGATCCGAGTTGGGGAGGGATTCCCCTCCCCTTGGCCGGTGCCTCCCTCCTATAAGAGGAGGGGCAGGGCTCCTCTCCTAGTACACAAGATTGCCCCCTCTAAACCTAACCCTAGCCGCCGCCTCCCACCATAGCCGCCGCGGCCTAGGGTTTCTCCTCTAGCCGCCGACTTGGGCACCTCCAAGCCCTAGCCGCCGGCCCTAGTACCCCCTCCTTGGTGTGTCTAAACCCTAGAACACCAAGGGCTCTCTCATAGTCCACCATACTCGCTCCGGCTTAAGGCGAAGCCGTGCGAGATCTCCCCTCTACTTCCGGTACCACGCCGTCGTGCTGCCGGAATCTCGAGGAGAGTGCTACAACCTCCGCTGCCTGCTGGAACAAGGGAGAGGAAGGTCTTCATCGAGTACCGAACGTGTGACCGACTGCGGGAGCGCTGCCGGAATGCAGCGTCGGAAGGATCATCTACGCGATCTTGAGATCGGCAAGAGTACGACTACATCACCCACGAGAATCTGCTCTCGTTAACCGCTTTGGAATCTTCGAGGGTGAGTTCCTCTATCGACTCGTTGCTACAATCTAGTAGATAGATCTTGGCTTGTTTGTTTGCATGCGGTAGAAAATTTTCGTTTTCCATGCTACGAACCCCTATAGTGGTATCAGAGCCGTGTCTATATGTAGATCTGTTGCACGAGTAGAACACAATGGTCATTGTGGGTGTTGATGCTTTTGTTGTCGATTGCTTCTTGTGTACTTTGCATCTTGCGGGATGGTGGGATGAAGCGGCCCGGGCTAACCTTACATGACATCGTTCATGAGACTTGCTCCACGCTTGACATGCAACTTGTATTGCATAAGTGGCTTTGCGGGTGCCTGTTTCTCCCAACATAGTTAAGATTCAATTTACAACGGGTGATTGACAATACTAGTATCAATGTTGTGGTTCTTGTTCGTAAGTTAGAACGACACTTATTGAAAGCCCCAAACCACGTGGAACATGCAAAGAAAATTAGAGGCGTCTAACTTTGTTTTGCAGGGGTGTGCTGTGATGTGATATGGCCATGATTGTTATTATATATGATGTATGCAATGTTCCTTATTGTAAGTTGGCAACCGGCAGGAGCCATATGGTTTTCTTTAAATTCTGTTAAGACCCGCGTGTCTATTCAAAGTAGTTGTAATAGTTGAAGCCGGTGGACGACAACCATGAAGCAGCGTCATTGACCTTGATGCAATGCCGGTGATGATGGAGATCATGTTCGTGCTTGAAGATGGAGATCGGAAGCACAAAGAAGAAAGGCCATATCATATCACATATTATGAATTGCATGTGATGTTAATCCTTTTATGCATCTTGTATTGCTTAGTTTACGACGGTAGCATTATAAGATGATCCCTCAAGCACACAATTTCAAGTTTTAAAGTGTTCATCCTTAGTAAGCACCGTTGCTAAAGCTCGTTGTTTCGAAGCACCACGTGATGATCGGGTGTGTTAGATTCTGCGAGTGTATACAACGTGAGCAAGCCAGATTTGCTCATGCGGAAGCTAAGGTTTGATCTTGACGAGCCTAGCATGTACAGACATGGTCTCGGAACACGGATCACCGAAAGGTAAAGCATGAGTCATATAGTAGATATGATTAACATGTTGATTGTTCGCCATTGAAGCTACATCAACTCTCGTGATGATCGGTTTTGATGTGGTGGATTTGGTTCGTGTGATCACTAAAACAATGTGAGGGATATTGTTTTGAGTGGGAGTTCAACGGCAATGTGATTAAAAGTTGAACACTATTTATCATAAATTAAATCAAAGTGAATTTGCATAATTGTTGTAGTCATTGGCATCCGTTTACCACCTTGCGCTTAGTTATAATTGAGATGATAGAACTATAGAATTCTGGTTAGTTACTTTACGAACTGGTATCATATTGTTTTGAAGTGTTAATCTAAAGTTTAAAAGTCCTATTGCAAACTTTCAGTAAGTTCCGGTTACTCCATGAAGTTTAATAATTGGTATTAAATCAAGAGTGACAATTCCAAGTGTTAGTGTATGAGTATCATGATTGTCTCCATGATTCTTGATATTCAAAGGATTGTCTTAATATCAAGGTTATCTAGGATCTGAAAGAGTTGTTTCAGAAACCATGATGTGTGGAGGATATTGTGATATCTGAAACGAAGTTTTGGTTGCAACATGATAGAGTATAATATGGCAAAAGTCATGTTCTCATATTTGATGAGAATTTACAAAAGGTTGGAGACACTAGTTGTCCTAATCCTCCAAAAGGTTTTGGAGAGCAACATTATACTCGCAATTCACCATTATAGCTAAAATTAGCTTGATCATGGATAATTCCATGATAAGGGTGAATATTTGATATAGGTAAAATTTTTACTACACCAAGAGATTACTAAAGAATGGAATTTGAAAGCACACCAAACATTTGATGATGGTGATCTACTTCAAAGTACAAGTCCAAAGACATTGGTATTTAATTATACACGCTTTGGACTATGTGTCATATGTATGACTCCACTATTGATGTTGATAGATTCTTTCAAATAGAAAAGGAAATACTGAAAGAGAATCTCATAAATATATGGCAGAAAAGAAAAGACTAGAATTGTTCAGTTTAAGTATATAGATGATATACATGTTATGGCTATATTCTTTGCTTATTAAACAATGTGGTTCTTAAGTATTTGATACTGAATTTGTTGGTGTCAATCGTCATACGAAACAACACAATTCATGAACTACAATGGCCTAAGTAACTAGCAAAAGAATATGTGATGATGTTCATCGAGAACAAAATAAAGGGTTATTGTGTTACTCGTTAAAACATCAAAGCTTGCCTTCAAGATTTGTTTTATCAGGTATTATGAGAACAAAAGGGTTGTTCAATTAATTGCTGTAATCCATAAAAGATGGATGATTTACAAATCTCGTTGGAGAAATCACATCCATAAAACTAGTGCTAAAAATGTCGAAAGACAAATTGATAAGAAAGATCACTTAGGAAGTGACATCGCCGTTTAAATTATAATGGAAAGAAAACATGAAGAAACTCTATGTGGATGGAATTTTGGAGTCTTTTGATTTTTGATCAAATGACGCTTGTGAAACTTTCCTAGAGATAATTAAAACTTCGTTCATAGGCCAAAAGGGAACGAATGACTAGCTTATTGGAACTTGTACATATTGTTGTACGAAGTCCATTATGTGTAGTCAAGAGCGATGGATTTCAACTTCATATGCTTTCTCCGAAAATTTGAGTGAATATATGAATATTTACTTAATAAGGATGAAGTATGAAACATTTCAAAAGTTCAAAGACTTTCAAGATGAAGTAAAAAATCATTGTAACAAGAATATAAATAGTTTATGATAAGATCATAAAGGAAGATATTTGAGTTACAAGTTTAGCATAATACCTAAGATTTAAGGAATCGTTCCGTAGATTTGCATGTCCCGAAACACCATAAGAGTATGGAGCATTCGAGATATGTAATTAAACCTTGTTTTACATGGTAAGATCGAAGGTGTAATTCATGAAACTGCCAGTATATTTTAAAGATTAAAAGCTTTAGAGACTACCGTTTTTCCACTGAAAAGAGCTCCATCATAATCCGTTGAAATGACACCATATAAAGTTATGGTTTGGGATAAAACCCAAGTTGTCCTTTCTTAAACATTGGTATGCTATGCATAATAAAGATGTTTGCAACCAAAGTCGGATGAACCTGTCTTTGTATGTTATTTCGAATAACTGTTAAGTAATCCTCCATAACATGAGAGGACAATAGAACTTTGATAAGGTTAAAAGAACCTTAGCTATATGTGCAAAGTTGCGCAGCGCCGAAAAGTGTTCCAGAGGCAGCAACAATGCTCATGGCTCACGTGCCTCAAAGGTTGTGGTCACGGAGATCTAAGTTTCTATTGAACCAAGTAGGTCAAGTAAACAATTAAATACCAAGATTTGAGGGTTGAATCATTATTTGAGAATAATGAACGTACTACATGCAAAGAAGCGATGATGGGCCCTGACTCCATAAAATGGCTTGAAGCCATAAAATCCGTAATAGTTCCATACACGAGAAGTCAAGTTTTGAACTTGAAGGACCCTCGAGAAAGGTGTAAGACCTTACAGCTGTGTTTGGATCTATAAAGAAATAGACATGGATGTTGCACATCTATGAAATAGTCGACATGATTGGGAAAGAGTTCACAACAATGTTCAAAGGTTGACTATGACAAGATTTGATCTTTCATAGCGATATTTAGTCTAGACGGATTAATGTAGCAACCACTACATATAATTTTGTTATGTGATAGTTGAATAAACAAAACAAGTTCTTCTAATAGAATGGTTACCAAGGACGTGTGCATGACACGGTCCAAAGGGTTTTGTTAATTCAAAGGATGCTAAAAGCATATGCAAACTTCAATGGTTGAAGTAAGCATCGCGGAATTAGAATCTTCACTGTGATGAAACTGTTAAAAGAGTTTAATTTCATCGGAGACGATGAAGATGCTTGCACTTACAAGAAATTAAGTGGGAGCACTAAGACATATTTCTAATACATTATGTAGAATACATATTGTTGATTGGAAGTGATGTATTTTTTAACACAGGATAAGAATTTCATCTCGATGAAAGACTTAGGCAAAACCCAAATATTTGGCATCAATAGACGCCAATATGTTGTGCCAGAAGTACATAGATGAGATATTGAATGAGTTCAATATAGAAACTACAAGAGAGGTTCTTGTCGCACAGAAAGGATTGAATGAGTTCAAGTGTATTGACACTTGGTAAGTGAAACAAACATTCAAGTATAGATTGATACTTGATGTATGAAATCACAAAGAGTATTTATATCAATCATACTGTGATATGTACAAATCCAGATATGTCCTATACTCTAAATGTTATGAGCATATACCAGAATGATTCATAAGTTGATCATTGGACAATAGTAAGGATATTCTTATGATCTTTTGGAAGAACTACGAGTATATTATTTTGTAGAAGTGGCAAATAGATGGTTAGTTCATTGTAAAAGTACTACATTGATACTAGTTTTGTCACAAAGTACAAATTAAGTTTATCTCAATCTAAACAAGGGTGGCACAATGTAATGGAAAGTAAGTTCCATAATGGATTTGGATGAGTTCCAAAGTTAAGACATTGTGACAGATACTAACAACAAAAGACTGAGTATATGACTGCTATTATAGCAGCTAAAGAGGGCATTTGTGTCAAGTAGTTTGTTATCAAACTAGGTGTAGTTAACAGCGGGATAATACTATGAAGATATATTGTACGACAATATTATCACCATGTTTTAACCCGAAAGAACTAAAGGTCTCACCAAAGGACCAAATTTATACAAAGCCATCTCATTAGAGAATGAGTGATGCGTAGAGACGTAAAGACATGCAATTACACACGGACCTGGAAGTGTCAGATCCGGAGATTAGTTGACCACTAGCAATCGTGTACATACAACACCGGAAAGCCATAGGTGTTGAATACACAAAGGTTTGAAACTAGATTATTGACTCTAGTGCAAGTGGGAGACTGTTGGAGATATGCCCAAGAAGCAATAATAAAGTGGTTATTATCATATCTTCATACTTATGATAAATGTTTACATACCATGCTACAATTGTATTAACCGGAAACATTAATACTTGTGTGATTTGTAAACATAAAAGAGTCCCTAGTAAAGCCTCTTGTTAAACTAGCTTGTTGGTTAATATATGATCATGGTTTCCTGATCATGAACATAGAGATGTTATTAACAACAAGGTCATATCATTAGGAGAATGATGTGATGGACATACTCCTATAGTTAAGCGTAGCATAAAGATCAAGTCATTTAATATAGTTCATTTGCTATAAGCTTTCTAATACATAGTAACCTAATTCCTTCGACCATGAGATCATGTTAATCACCATCACCGGAAGGATGCTTTGATGACATCAAACACCACACCGTAACTGGGTGGCTATAAAGGTGGCATTGAGTGTTCGGAAAGTATGGGTTGAGGCACATGGATCAAGAGTGGGATTTGTCCATCCATATGACGGATAGATATACTCTGGGCCCTCTCGGTGGAATGTCATCCAATTAGCTTGCAAGCATGTGACTAGCTCACAAGGGATCACATATCACGGGAACGAGAAAACAGTACTTATCGGTAACGAGGTTGAACTAGGTATGCAGAGATACCGACGATCAAAACCTCGGATAAGTAAACTATCGTGAGACAAAGTGAAATTGGTATCGTATGTAAGTGGTTCATTCGATCGCAAAGTAATCGTAGAAATATGTGGGAGCCATATGAATTTCCAGATTCCTCTATTGGTTATTGATTGGAGAAGTGTCTCGATCATGTCCGCATAATTCACGAACCGTAGGGAGACACACTTAAGGATTCGATGTTGTTGAGTAGTTATGGATTGATGAGTAAGAGACCGAATGTTGTTTGGAGTCTCGGGTGGGATCCGGGATATCACGAGGAGATCCGAAATAGTCCGGAGAATAAGATTCATATAAGGAAAGTCGTGTTTCGGAGTTGGAGAATGGTTCCAGTGTTTTCATCGGGAATGTTCTAGAAGGTTCCGGAATGTCCGGCACTCCGGAGGGGAAGGGTACATGAATGTGTTATATCAAGTTGGTATGATTGCATCATGTACTAGGTGTCATCGCTGAACAAAATAAATGGTTTAATCAAATCCTAGTTTGAAAAAGTCAAACGCCAATTTGAAAGTCAAACGGCTATTTTTGGGAAGTGGAGAGGGAGGTGGAAACCGAGTTGGGGAGGAGTCCCTCCTCCACCGCCGGCCCACTTGGGATCCGAGTTGGGGAGGGATTCCCCTCCCCTTGGCCGGCGCCTCCCTCCTATAAGAGGAGGGGCAGGGCTCCCCTCCTAGTACACAAGATTGCCCCCTCTAAACCTAACCCTAGCCACCGCCGCCCACCATAGCCGCCGCCTAGGGTTTCTCCTCCAGCTGCCGACTTAGGCACCTCCAAGCCCTAGACGCCGGCCCTAGCACCCCCTCCTTGGTGTGTCTAAACCCTAGAACACCAAGGGCTCTCTCATAGTCCACCATACTCGCTCCGGCTTAAGGCGAAGCCCTGCGAGATCTCCCCTCTACTTCCGATACCACGCCGTCGTGCTGCCGGAATCTCGAGGAGAGTGCTACAACCTCCGCTGCCTGCTGGAACAAGGGAGAGGAAGGTCTTCATCGAGTACCGAACGTGTGACCGACTGCGGGAGCGCTGCCGGAACGCAGTGCCGGAAGGATCATCTACGCGATCTTGAGATCGGCAAGAGTACGACTACATCACCCACGAGAATCTGCTCTCGTTAACCGCTTTGGAATCTTCGAGGGTGAGTTCCTCTATCGACTCGTTGCTACAATCTAGTAGATAGATCTTGGCTTGTTTGTTTGCATGTGGTAGAAAATTTTCGTTTTCCATGCTACGAACCCCTACACCTCTCCCTCCATAATGTTGGGTGGAGCTCCCACTAAGCACACTCCCATTAACGCAACCTCCACTCTGCATTTATTTTCTACCAAAATCAATGCAAGCTCTCATTAAATAAAAACCATTTTTATTTATTTTACTCATATTTTTATTTACTTTATTTAACAAATATTTGCATAAACCCCCTTGCATAACTTCGAAATTGCATATGAAACCAATTTCAGCAATTTGACCTGAAATAATTCTGGTGTTTATCAGAATAATGCCAACACTTTCAAAACTTTCTCTGGTATTATATTTGCCCAATTGGTGTCGGAATACCTTAAGTGTGTCACCCTATAATTTCTGAATAACGCTGACATGATCGAGACCCCTCTCTGATCAATAATCAGTAACAGGACCTAGAGATCCATACTGACTCCCACTCATTCAATGATGACTTACTAATCGTGAGAAACTTTGACGTCATAACTAAATCCCTTTGTCTTGCGATATATTACATGTTCGAGATTCGATTATTGGTATCCCCATACCTAGTTTAATCTCGTTACCGACAAGTACTCTTTTCTTGTTTCCGTGATATACCATTCCTTGTGATCAAATCACCTACTTGCAAGCTGTTATCAATGTGATATCACCGAGAGGGCCCAAATTATATATCTCTGTCATCAGGATAGAAAAATCCCACCTTTTATCCATGAGCCTCTTATAGTCACCCTCTTATGGTGTAACATTTGATATTATCAAAGTACTCTTCTCATTGTTAGTGATTGACATGATCTCATGGTCTAAGGATTAGGGTTATTTTGTATGCCATATTATAGGAATGTAAACATAATGACTCTGATCATATTACTATACTTGGAGTGAATTTTCATCACATCATTCCACCAATGTTATGACCTTGTTATTAATAACATCCAATGTTCATGATCAAGAAACCTTTGATCATTTGTTAATCAACGAGCTAGTTTAAATGAGAGACATAACTAGGAACTCTTTTTTTTTATTAACCACATATGTATTAACGTTTTAAATAACACAATTATAGCATGAGAAATAAACATTTATCATAAACATGGAATAAGATAATAACCATTTTATTATTGCCTCTCGGGCATATTATCTTCAGGCTCAATCGTGTGTGATTATGTCCATGGGAACCATATCGGGCATTGAACCGCCTTAAGTTTTTCTTCAAAGAAAGGCACCAATCCAAATGGTTTATTAACTTTGTTTGTTGATTCATACCACATTATAGTTTATGAGTTCACACTTAACCCTAACAAAGTTCTCCAACAAATTCTAAGAACACCATAGCCTCCAAATCCAATGGTGGTCGCACCACCCTTGGAATTGTACTACTTTAAAGAGGAAGGCATCAGCTTCAAGGTAACCTTCACCCTCCATGCAGAGAGGGTGAAGAAGTGGATCCGTCAAGTGAATGAGAAGCTCCGCAATGTTGCACCGATCAAGTGTGTTAGCCTGTACTATGAGTACACCGATGCCAAGAAAAATGTGAAGTAGATGAATCTTCCACCAGAGGAGAGGTAGTGTGCCCCCATATTGCAGCTCTTCGTGGCCTACGAGACCCTCGTCTTCTAGATCATCCATGCTGATGTAGTGTTAGAGGCCCTACCTTGGGGACGATTCCATCATGTTCTTTGGTGCGGACATCACCAATGATGTGAAGATTCTCGAGTACTACGACATCGCCATTCCAGGGGATGCAACCTCTAGAAGGAGATCTCGAACACCTTCTCCTCGGCTTTGAGATAGCTAGGAGGCGATGGCATCTTTTTGGCTACAACAACCATGTGGATCATCTCAGTGTAGTTGAAGTGGAGTAAGTTTTATGATGTAGTGTCCCATCCTTGTATCACAATCAGTTTAGTTAGAAAATTGTCTGCTTATCTTCACACATGTTTACAAATTTTTAATCATATGTGATGTGTTTACCCAAACTTGAATAGGCGGCCGCTCCCTTCCTTTAGCCGTGTTCGAAAATGCCTCCCATATTTATAGTTGTTACTCAGCAAAGTCACCCGCATCCCTATGAACATGTACTTTCGGCCGTCGCCGCAGTCTCAAGGACCGAGAGCATGGTTAGAAAGGCCACCGGATTGATGGCAACGAAACTGAGAATTCAAACGAGATACAATTTGCAGACCTAATTAGGGATATGTTCTAGTCTAGATTTAAGTTTTTTCTTTCCAATTTGTTCATTTTTTGTGAATATCTATCTTCCCCGTTATGACCGCGAGGATCCGCAATACAAGTTAAAGCTATGTGTTGAGAGTAAACATGGCTATCGAGGAGAAGAAGAAAGAATAGGAAAAAGTGAATAAGTTCCAAGATATTTTCCACACACAGAATAGGAAGACAAAGAAAAACAAGTCAAAGATAAATAAGATTAAAAATATGCTCGTGACATGGAAAATAGGTTGCATTACGCTTTGAATGATCTTATAATCCTAATATTTGTCGTAATAGCACTTTGAGGATTTACTAGGTGCAAGTAGTATGGATTTCTGAACAATCCCAATGAGTGAAAATTTGAAATAATGTAACGTAGAAATACTCTATTGTGGAAATATGTATACACATGGTTATCTATCTCAAAACATTTGCAATGATAGTAGAATTCTATGCGCATGATTTTCCGTAGTTAATTGTGTGTGAAATATGGGTCCACGAGGGTCCAACATATGCAACCCTAATAACTTTCTTGTATGAGTTAAGCCAGCAATCTTATCCGGTCTCACTCCACTCCACTTCGCAACGTTCCACCTTTTTATAAAAACTCACCTGATCGACGAGGCGGAAGACTAAAATGACAGTTAGAAGACTAAAGCATTTGCCATGCTTTTAAAAGCAGACAGTTACATTTAAATGCACTGTATGGACATAGGTAAACTCACACGTCAAAACATTTCTTTCTGATCTTTTGTAAGCGCACACACTAGGGAAACCCAATGCGTGTACGAAATGGCCCTTTTTTCCCGGACGATGCCATTTTCGAAATTGTGTGTGAAAGTACACCCCTTCGCACATGGTTCAGTAAACCGTGCGCAGTGTAGACCCGCATCGCACACCCACGGGTGACGGTTCATTTCATCATATGTGACAACAAATTTAGCCGTGTGGGAAGGCATGTTCTGTACTAGTGATTTTTTCTGAGTTACTAGTAGATTGCAACCGATTTCTAACCATTCTATTGCATTGTGATGTTTATTAATTATGAGTTGCAAGTGGGTTGCAATTGACAGAGAATTAGCTTAATTCTCGGTCGACTGGGAGCTAGTCTTCGCTCCCCATGTAGATTCCTTATAAGGATAATAACTGTAGTCTAGAAGTTCAACATGTGTGAATTATTGATCTTGGTTCTATCTAATGGTTTAGATAGCTCCTCGAGATAAAGTCAACTCCAATGGTGCCTCATTTTAGACACTAATTTTTTCCTAATCGGTCCGTTACGGTGACCCGTGAATAAGCGAGAGGCCCATGGCCTCGCTATATGTGTCCCTTTGCGGTGACAACTGCACCCAATGACGTCCTAGCTTGGTCCACCCGTGTCCATTTTTATGCTGAGAATAAAATTTAAACACCATAATTCATAAAAATAAACAAATTCATGGTTCATACAAAGTTTATTATAGTCATTGAACTCAAATAGGAATTATAGAAAAGTACTATTGACTTCGAACTTGAACCAAATCTTTTTGGAGTTGCTTGCAGGGTCTCGGATTTCATGATATACTATAAGAAAATATGCAAAACCATTCGGCGGTGTCCTGGCTGAGGCACAGCCAATTCACATGGAACTCCCAACCTTTTTCATATACGCTATCATTACACTCCTCCTCAATGATCATATTGTGCATGATCACACAAGGGGTCATGACCTCCCATCTAATCCATGCTACATGTCCTAGTAGGGTGCTGACCAATAGCTCAAGAAGATTGGAGCACACCAAATGCCCACAATACGTCCTTCCTAGCAGCCTCTTGCTCTTTAGCAAACCTACTCTCTTTCTGGTCTTGAGGTATGCAGATTGTCTTCACAAATATGGTCTAGTAAGGATAGATACCTTCGGCGATATAGTACCCTTTTTCATAAGGGTGGTCACTGATCTCATAGTTAACCCTTGGAGAATGGCCATCTACAAGCTTAGAGAACACTGCAGAGCGTAGAAGCACATTGATGTCATTGTGAGAGCCTACCATGCCAAAAGAGTGCCAAAATCCAGAGATCTTGTAATACAACCACCTCAAGTTATACCATGCACCCCTCTGCATGGCCTTTGATTTCTCTTGCCAAGAAAATGGATAGTTCTTCCATTCCTAGTGAATGCAATCTATGCTTCCAAGCATATCAGAAAATCCTCTTGACTCACTAATTTATAGCAGCCAAACAATGTCGCTAGAAAAACTCGTCTGAGGTATCCGCCATCATCTACGAAAATTACAATGCACTATGAGCAATCATTTTCATGTGTATGCACTTGAAAAAGTGGACTATTGGGCATACAAATTACCTAGTTGGATGGAGAAGAAAATGGTCGACCAAGTTGCCAGCAGCGTGGACCACATGCGCGTACGAGGCGATGGCGACCGAGACGAACATAGCTGAGCATGGCAGCGCCAAGATGACACTACAACAATAGGGAGAGGCCCGATTGCGTACAGCTACCAAACGACCGAAACAGGTGGCGACATCGACCGTGAAAGGCAAATGCGGCAGCGCGATAAGGGGGGGGGGAGGGGGGGAGGGGGGCAAGATGTGAATGGGGTGGGGGTGGGAGGGCTGGTGTATGGCTGGTTGGAGGGACCGAGCTGGACAAAGAGACGAGTGGGATGTCCACTGGACCGCAAAGCCACCCCAAATTTGGGTTGAAAATACAGGAAAGCGGACAAGTCTGTGGGGCGTGGTCTGTTTGCGGGAAACCATTGGGCCTTGCCCTCTATCCGGTCGGACAAAGTCGTACGACCTCTATCCGTTTTTGGGATTCGAGTTTCCCTAAGGATAATAAGAAAACCCTAGCATCCCTCCATTGGTGCTAGTATAGAACGACCCATCAGACATAGTTCACACATCGGAAACGGTGAAGCAAAATGGTGTTGTGTGATGAAGCATGCTAGAAAAGGGTGACCGAGAGCTTACCGCAGAGATTCTATTAGTTAAACTGCTACGATTTGTGATCTTACCATAGAGGTTCACCTCGGCCGAGAGAGTGCAATTGATACATGAACTATAGTTGATTCGTCGGTGTAGTTGAGACACAAGTTGCAGTAACGGAGTGCACTTGAGACACAAGTTGCAATTGTGGCTGAGATGATGAAGTTAACACGTAACGACTGAGACGATTCAGTGGAGACATAATTTACTCAGTTCTTACGAGTTAGATGTTCACTTCTTTAGATAAACCTCCATCAATTCCGAACTTACGGTAACCTCACAATGCTAGACTCATGAATCTGAAATTTTTGGATGAATAGGATGCCAAAACCCCCATGCAACTACTAGCTAGAGATAAATTCCAGCTAGTATAATGATGAATGCACAAACTCGTTTAGACTCTTTAAGAATCGGTACACACATTTATATGGTGTGCCAATGTTGGGCATGTTTAATGCTAGGCGCTTGTTTAGACTCTTAGTAGAGAATGAACCGGAAAATTGATCCCAGTGTCCGTGTAGGAGTCCAGAGCTCCAACGCACGTATTTAATTTTTGGATGCTTACTTCTCTAACTGATTGATCCCTCTTTTCTGCCGAGGTAGAAAAACTGGAAAGCGTCGAACGGAAAGGTTTGCGTCGGCACGTTTAATTAAGCGTCCGTCGCCAGGATTGTTGGCAGAAACTGCTGACGGTCCGAGATCAGAATCCCGGCGCCTCTAAATAAGCGTCTCCATTGAACATGCTCCTTTTTTGGCGCTTGCAAAACAGTTCTACCTTTGGATCGTAATTCAAAATTGACCATACGTGATGCATGCTTGTTTATATGCAAACTCGAATAAGATATTGAGAGTAATTACCACAAGGCCATTACCTTCGACCGTATTATACGTAGGTACAATCAGGATCAAAGTAGAGAGATCGGGAGATGCTCCTTTTGAGAATAAAGTAGTATGGCTAGCTCTTCTCACCTTTTAAGACAAAATAAAAGTAAATGTGAGTAAAAGAACACAAATTAAAGCATCATGGGATCGATACACGTAATAATTTGTGTGCACAGTGCTAGTTTGTAAAAAGAATAGATAAGCATGTGAGAAAGATTGTAGAGATACACACATGCATGCATGCATTACAATCGCTCTTGAACATGTTTCAGCAAGTATCAATTTTGATATGTGAAAAGTTGCACACGACAAATTCCCTACTTACACTTGTTTCCCGAATTTATTTATTCTCTGAATTTATTTATTGAGAGAGAGAGAGAGAGAGAGAGAGAGAGAGATGGGATATATTATCGTTCTAGGATTCTAAAGCACCAAACTTTAGGGTCTCTAATGACCAAGGGCCGGATGCTTATCTTTAGGTAAACTTTCTTTAAAATATCGCTCATGTTAACCTACCTTTTGACACCCACTACTTTTAAGATGGGGAGGAATGTGGATTTGGAAAATCTAAAGCACGAAAAGGAGGATCCTTTTACTCAAATGGCATCACCATACTAAAAGCAAATGCACCTTTAGGTCATATCCTTAGTAAAGATTGCTCTCCTTGCCATCTAAAGCACCTCCACCTTTCTACAACCCCGAAGTCATTAGTCATACCGTTGATAAAGATACAATAATATATATACTCTCGTTCACTCTTACAAGGGTGTAGAGATATATGAGCTAAAATGTAAGTATAGATCGAGCGCACATACATATGTACGAGTTGCAAGTGCACACATAGGTCGACTTTACAGATGATATAGAGCACCAAGGAGTAAAAGCACGCTTATGATTGAATTTTCTCTATAATTTCATTTTTCATGAAAATAAATCGACAGAGAAAACTATCAAAATTTGGGAATATTTTAGAAATTATCTGCCATATGGAATACATCCACCAAAGTCTGTACTCAGTACACTGGACATGATATGCAACTGGACAACGACTTGTTCTAGTGGATGCTAAAATTCTTGGTAAATGCTTTGATGACGAGGACAACTTTTTTCCTTTGAAGAACTTGCTTGCAGGAATAAACATCTTTTCAACTTACGTGATGCATCCCAACATATCTACCTAATTTGGTCTCCATGATAGCACCAAAAGCTCATGAACATACACACGTGATTATTCTCTAATATACGAGTTATATGTTGTAATTAGGACTTGGTATGTACAACCGTGGTGAAATGATTGTCAAACTGGGTGAGATCGATGTCGTGGGAAGCACTTGGTAATCTATTAATTGCATGATCATATATGTATAATCCAAAGTGTGCCAATTAGGTTCCTCTTCCCTAAAGGGTGGTTCCAGTTAGAAGGGTGCAGGATGACTCAACGAGACCAGAATAATATCATGCCTAAAACCAACTAAACATCTATTTCCACCTTGTGGGGAGCAGAACGCGGAATATATGGTTGATGATTGCAATTCATGTTCCCACAAACCCCATCAAAATTAAACAATTATCTGGGAATAAAAGACATCAATTATCATGTGACTACTTTGAGAATCAGCACAATGACCACGCTAATTAAACTAATTTCTGCACTACATGCATCCCTATTTTATTTTATTTCTCTATAACTTTTCAATATAAACACTAGCTACTCACTCCTTCTCAGTTTATCAGGCTTAGTAGAATGGTGTTGTGATTTAGGTGATTAGGGATTGGCTGCATGCGATCTATAGGATTGGTGGGAGCGTTTTAGTTGGCCAACTATTGGTTGCATGCCATAGTGGGTATTAATTAGTGCTAGATATATATGAGCCTAATTTTTGAGATTTTTCTAAATTTGTAGTAAGCCTAATAAACTAGGAAGGAGGGAGTACTAGCTAGAATTATGTTCTTTAATTATTTCAACACATGAATCACCCCAACCAACTAAATCATGGAAATGATGCATACATTTGGATAAGCAGTTAATTTTGAAATATATAACATGAAAAATATCAACCGATAAAAAAGATAGCAAATTCACTTTTTTATACCAGTGTCCAATGGACTCAATCAATTAATTGAGAATGAGAGAGTTGTGTGGTTAAATAATGAAACATCAGACAAAAATGTTGCAACACAACCACCACACTGCCTTCATGGAAGATGATCGCTGAGGGAAACACCGACCAACTTGTCATCAACAAGAAGACCATCTGCGAGATTGTATGCAAGTGTCATCATCATTACTCCTCCAGTGACTCTGGATTCATCTCATATGACTATGAACAAAGTTCTCACCCCAAGGGTCAGACGAAGCACATGTCGGCACATGCCAAATAGTCAGCCACACACAACAATCACGATGAAACTCTGATTTCAATGACAAGCTTCGTACAGAAGATATGCAAAGGCTTACACTAGTCTATCATCGTAGTCAGACCACTCCCTGCCTGCCACGTCGCCACCTATATGATGACTCGGTAACTATGACTTCACTACAACTAATGGTAACTATTGAAGCCTAATGGACATGTAAGAAAAGTTGACTACCAAGACCTTGCCATGACCTGAACATCATTCTTCACCTTTGTTATTGCCACACATGCTATCGATGAAAGAGGAGAGTTGCTTCCCTGACCACTACCACCATCCACAAGACCCTTTGGCCAAAGCAAACTCCATAGATGATGCCTTCAACAAGTGAACGACCCAAAGTGCCTCCATCATCTAGCTATCTAGGTTTTTCACCAGAGTTGTTGAGGTGGGGAGGGGAGCATATCACCTGGAGAAACCCTCAGGAAGGCAACATTATCCATAGGCGGTGCCATAAAGATATTCACCTGATGAAGCCTCGAGAACCACCAGCCCCCGGCCAAACCACTATTTTCCACAACCATAGGGATTCACAAGAACTATGTAGGATTTTTCATGGATTTTATTTTCAAATTCCTCAGAGCGACGTAATTTAAATGTACCCACAAGTGATACCTAGAGAATTAATCGGCTCATGACATCAAACTAATGCTTGGGGATAATTTAACATGCAGTCATAACTTTCATGGCACTCAAAATAAATAAAAGAAATGATTGCAAAGTTACCGAAGAGCTTGATCTAAGAGTTCATGGAGTTTTTTGTAATAATTTACAGGGAATATTTTGGCATAACAAGAAAAAAGGTTTTCCCTTGGTCAAAATCTTCAAATTAGTTGAATACAAGATTTTATATCCTATCCGCATAAGTAAAGACCAAACACCAATATACATATGCTTGTTTCTTGTACTACATGAGATGATGGCAAGCCCAAGTCTATAGAAAAAAAGAACAAGTAACTCTATGTTAATTAGACCGTGAGAAGAAAATGAGAAGCAAGCTAGCTAGTGTGACAAACCTATATCCCTAGTCGAAAGAAGAAAACACCATCCACAACATCACTGATCTCCTGAACATCATCAACTAAGCTATCTCCCTCCTCATCTCCTTCTCCATCATCATCAGCCGCAGCGCACGCGTTCAAATCCAAGCTAAAACACGGCGGCTTCATCTTCTCCTTCTCCACTCCGTTGTGTTCCTCATCGCCGTCGTCATTGATGCTGACCCTCTGCTTGACCCTAGGGGAGGAAACCCTAGACCTTGAGTCAAGTGCTTCGCAGCTCAACACTATGATGGCATCCTCCAGATTGATCTCATCGCCATGGCAACCCCTCATCCTCCCAGTTTTAATCGCTTTCTTGATGCCGATTTCGGAGCCATGGTCCATTTGCTCAATGTCTTCGATCATGACCACCCGGCGCGGGTTGTTACGTATCACTTCGTAGAACCTCTGCGCGTAGCCATGCTCGTAGTCCGGCGATCTTTGCCTCTTGCCGGCAAACTCGCCCGAACTCGAACCAGAGTGCACCGGCGTAAAGCCGGCTGATGAGATGGAGGTGAAGTCACCGTAGGAACCAAAGACGAGCTTGGCGAGCTCCAGAGCCATGGCCTTCTTGCCATCGACGTCGCTCCCTTGGAAGAGAAGCCACGTCGCCGAGCTCGGTGTCAGAGTATCTCGCCGCCTCGCCATCCCGGACCGGCACCGGAGCACGGCGCTCGCGACGCCCGGTGCCACGTCCTTAATGCGCCGAGGGACGCTGTCCTCGATCGTGCTGCACAGGATCTTGAGGTTCTCTGCCGTGAGCTCCGTGAACTTTGGCCGGCGCCGTTCCGCTGTGCCGCCGTGGTCGGGTGAGTTGGAGCTGTACTGCAGCTGCAGCACCGAGGTGGATTCTGGACTAGGGTTTGTTGTAGTATGCTGTTGATGATAATCAAGTCGTGTCTCCGCCATTATCGCCGGGCCATGATGGTTCAGCGGCCACGGTGTCCTCGGCTCGAGATGCCATGGCTGCTTGGACGAGCTCATCATCATTTGGTTGGTGTTGTAGCCGTGGCGTGTGTAGCCCGAGAGGGAAGAAGAAGCCGCCGGAGATGTCGGGGATGAGAAGCTCAAAGTGAGCTCCGATGTGTGGTGGTGCGTTGGTGATGCATTGCTCGTGGGGTTCCATAGATCTTGCAACTACACGCACAGAAAAACGTACCGATGTTGAATTAGGTATCAAGAAGACATTCCCTCGCTGAAGATCTGTACACGTGCACGTACCTGCTGAAGGTTGCTGCCAGTGCTCGCTGGTGTGGTGTGATATGGGTCATGGTACCGGCGAAGCCACGACGGTATGCTCGGCTCCGGCGACGGCGTCCTGACGCTGCAGGTGAGATGGCTTTCGCTGGAACCGTTGATCAAGGGCCATCCCGTTGTCGATCTTCTTGCTTGCTCGATAGCCTGCGCCTCACTGCGCAAGAACAGAGAGACAATTTATTAGATGCTCATCATCATCAACAGCAGCTAATGTTAATCAGGAGTTAACAACTCCTAACATATAGACAAACCGATGCAAGATTAAGGACCAAAGACCCGAAGTAGTGATGATCGAGCACATACCTGCAACTGAGGCTTAACCCGCGGCCGCCGCCGTCGGGCACGACGACAGGATGGATCCCCCAGACGGCCTCCAGAGACGGCTGCCCGACCCTGCACCTCATGAACACCGTGCTGCTCGCAAACCCTAACAGCCAGAACCTTCCGCCTCCGGAGCCAGAGTCGCCGGACACCAAGCCGCTGACCTCCATGACGGCGTGCTCCACAGGGCAGTAGCGCTGTGACTGCCCGGCCCCGTGCACGTTCGCAGCGCCTCTTCTAGTCTGCCAGGCCTCGGCGGCGAATGCGAGATCCTCGAGGACGAGTACGACGCCCTTGCCGGCGGCGCGCGCCTCGCGTACTAGCGCGCGCAGCTCGCCGGTCTTGGCGTCCACCTCCTCCCTAGCTGCGAGCCGGAACGACGCGACGGAGAGGGGCACGAACTGGACGCTCTTGAGGCGCTCGTGGGGATGGTGCGGTAGGTCCGCCTTGCTCACCTTATCCATCACCGCCTTCACCGCCGCCTCTGCGCCCTCACCGACCACCACCAAACAACGGTTCGCCCCGCTCGCCATGGAGTCGAGCACGCGCATGACGTCATCCTCGTAGGCCGACTTGCCCCTTAGCTCCTTGCTAGAACTCGTCGTGATCGTGTTCGCCGCCGTGGACGGCGACAATGAAGAGACAGCCTTCTCGACGTTGGCCTTGACCTGAGAGCTGGAGAAGCCGGCCTCGCGCATGACGCGGCTCACGCTTGGGTCGTCGAGGATGGACACGATGAGCTGCTCCAGCTCAACCTTCGCGGCAAGCATCGGCGCCGCCGTCTGCTGGACACCGTCCCCGGCGCCCCCGCGGCGCTGGTGTGCCTGCGCGCGCTTGAAGGCGGCGACGAGCGCGTTGGACAGCGTGGGGGGCGCGCCTCCCAGCCGGTTGTGGTGGAACAAGGCGGCGGCGCCGGAGGCGGTGGGGAGGCGATTCAGCGCCACGTTGAAGCAGAGCTCAAGGGCCTTGCACTGGAGAGGGTGGGAGTGGGAGCGGAGGCAGGCAGCGCGAAGGACCCCCGCCGGCGCCGGGGGGAGGAGCATGGCAGTGGCGACGTGGAGCGGGGTGACCTGCGCGTGGCCACGGCGCCGCGCCAGTGTCACGGCCTGCCTCACCACGGAAGCCGCCTCCGCCGCCAGCGCCTGCTGAACAGCGCAGCCGCCGGCACGCATCTTTCCAAAGAAAGCTGGTTCGTTGCTGAATCCCACCTGGCCTGGCTAGCTTGATCTCTAGAGCACTAATGGAGTTGAGTTGTTCTCTGTTTTAATTTTTTGGTAATATATACCGGTAACCACTAGTGTATTATACCAGTGCAGTAACTATCTCGTCTCCTGGCAGGAAGTTAAGTACTAGTACTGTAGGAACTTGGAAGCCAGCTTGAGCATGGGATCTTGTAGGTTAGTGTCACTGTCTGTTTGGTGTAGTGCTGTCATACCCCCATGCTCGCTTCGTCTAGAAACAAGACTTTAATTTATCTAGATTTGTACTCCCTCCGCTTTAGAAATATAAAATATTTTAGGTTTGTGAAGGAGATGTATCTAGACACCTTTTAATGTATAAGTTTAAACGAATCTAGACACTAAAATGTGTCTAGATACATCTCATTCACAAACCTAGTGTCTAGATACATCTCATTCACAAACCTAAAACATCTTATATTTCCAAACGGAGGGAGTATGTATTTAGAGCGTTTAGTATATAGTAGATGTATGAGAATCTAGAAACAAATTCAAGTCACTTTTTACGGTAGACCTAAGTAGTAGGCGTTAAAACGTCTAGTTCACGTTATAATTATCTCTTTCTTTCCCTCTCTATGTTGTGCATTGGAAACTGTGCTAATCTTCCTTTTTGGTATAGGGCAGGGTGAAATTGACTAAAGGTATCTTGTATTCATGTTAAGGAATGTGCGAAGCATATGGGTCTACCGATACATTCTCCATCTCCATGACCGTGATCCAAAGAAAATAGATAGTGTAAATGAGATCCTGCCAACATCCCATTTATAGTTCAGTTGAAAAAAAATTGTTCAAAATTTTAGACCAAAATTTGAATACTTATAATTTTCCAAATGAACTAGAGGTGGGAGTGTGGGATATCAGCAGGGTTACGCCAACGCGGATTTTCCCAGCGTAAGTTAGACCCCCGGCAGCATCTCTGCCACAAGTTTGTTGGAGATTCGTGCAAAGTCCTGCCAGTCAAAACATTCAATACATTTATAAAACGGCCCTTGAGAAACGTTGAATCAATACCGCCATCACCAAAGAGAGGACAAAAGTCCAACCCGGCTTGTCTCCCATCTCAGAACGAGCCCCTGAGTTCCGTCGCCCCGCGACCCTGCCCCCCACCGCCACCGTCATGCCCCTGCCCACCTCCTAGCGTCGCCACCGCCATGCCCCTGCCCACCTCCTAGCGCCACCACGCCCCTGCCCTCTCCCACCGTACCCGCAACCTGGTCCCTCCCACCACTGTCGACCACGCGCCACCTCCTCGCACCCCCGTCGACCACACGCGCCGGCCAGGAAGACGAGGACCGGCCCGATGCGCCTCCACCTAGATCAAGTCGGGGTCGGCGCTGAGTGCAACGATCTAGGTTACTGGTAATATATACCGGTAACCACTAGTGTCTTATACCAGTCCAGTAACTATCTTGTCTCATGGCAGGAAGTTAAGTACTGTAGGAAGTAAGAAGCCAACGTGAGCATGGGATCTTGTAGGTTACTATCACTGTCTGTTCGGTGTAGTGCTGTCATACCATCATGCTATCATCCTTGCTTCTTCTAGAAATAAGTGGACTTCGATTTATCTAGATTTACATGTATTTAAACACGTTTAGTATATAGTATAAGAATCTACATAAATCTGAGTTACTTTTTACGATGGAGTGAAGGAGTATAGGCCAAATGTAATTATCTCTTTCTTTCTCTCCGTGTGTTGTGCATTGGAAAGTGTGGTAATCTTCCCTTTTGGGTATATGGCAGGGTGAAATTGACTAAGGGTGTGTTTGGTAATGGAATGTAGTGAAATGGAATGTCATGGTTCTATTCTACTGTAATGGAACGGTTCTATTATCATGTTTGGTTGGGACAAAAAGATGGAATGGAATGGTTTCGTTTTTTGTTTGGTTGGGACTGAAAAAATGGAATGGAATGGCTAGAATTGGGTTCAGCTCACCTCTTTCATAGCAATAGTGAGCTTACCTCCAACACATATCACAATCTTTCATAGATTTCATTAACAAAACATATTAAAAAATGGGTCCACTATGTTCTTCTCAGCTAGCAAAATCGGTGAGAAAGAGGCAAAATCGGAGGAGGGGAAGGCAAGGTCGAAGTGGACAGGGACCGGCTTCCTGATTCCCACCGCTGCCGCGTCTGACTCCCAGCACCTCCGCACCAGCGAGCCGCCGCCCCGACCCCTAGTTCCAGCCATCGCCGCCCCTTGTTCCCGCCGCCCTGCCCCTGGTTCTCGGTGCCTCTGCCGCGCCTGCTCTACTGAGAGCCGCCATTGCTCCTGGTTCCCTCAACGACTGCCTCCTAGCCTGGTACCCGCCGCAGTCACGCCGCTAGTTGGAGAGACAACGGTGAGGAAATGGAGAGAAACGGGGGGTTGGCTTGTGCGGGGTGAGGATAGAGGCCAATCGTTTTTTTCGCTCCACTCGGTGATGGCAGCCAGCGGTTCCGCCACATTCCACCGATTTGGTGGAACCGGTGCATTCCGAATATTAGGGGTATATTCCCTTTTGAGGAACCAGTTGGTTCCGTTCCTTCTCCACAACCAAACATAGGAACGGGCTCTAAGCATGGAATGGTTCCATTACATTCCACTTGATTTCAGAACCAAACACACCCTAAAGGTATCTTGTATTCATGTTAAGGAGTGTGTGAAGCATGTGGGGGCTACCGATACATTCTTCATCTCCATGACTGTGATCCGAAGAGAATAAATACATACTCTCTATGTTTAGAAATATAAAATGTTTTAGGTTAGTAAAATTAATATATCTAGACAACTTTTATTGTATATGTTCAAATGAATCTACATATTAAAAGATTTCTAGATATATTTACTTTATAAACCTAAAACATCTTATATTTTTAAATGGAAGAAGCACGCACGTGAATGAGATTCTGCCAATATCTCATTTATAGTTCGGTTGGAAAAAAATAGTACACAATTTTAGGCCAAAATATAAACTATAATTTTCCAAAAAAAAAAACTAGAGGTGCGAGTGTGGGATATCGGTGGGGTCGCGCTTGAAACTTGTCGGGAGTCACTACAGGAAACGCTTAAGGCGCCGACAGCCATTTGCTACGCCGATGGACAAATGTTGGGGCCATCGGCGTAGCGGCAGGAGACGGGCGAGCCGGCAAACGGGCCATCGACCTAGAAAAGCTGTCGGCGTAGACGGGCCGTCGGCGTAGTAGATAGGACGTGACGATGATGCGACAGCGTCAACGCTATGCCGACGGCGAGCCGTCGGCATAGCTATTTTTCCTTTTTGTCATTTAATACTAGAAAAATCATAACTAAATCATTCTAATTTAGAAAAATACATATAATATATCACAATTTGCAGAAAAATAAGATCTATCTAACAAAATAAAATATTACATATTTATTTTGAACAAAATATAAAAACATTACATATACTTTTGTATAACATATTTTCTATTTTCCGAGAAAAAAATGGGGCGTTTTGTGAAACAACCACCAAATCATAGTTTCAAAATGGTACCATCATATTTTTCAAAAATATTAGACCACCTTACATGGACAATGTCCCAACCAGGGTATCTTAAACCTTTCCGTCCACTCCTGGTGAAAAAGACAAATGTCTACTGAATCGATAGGAAGTGGGTCCAATTTGAACTACATGTACATGATCTAATGCTCATGATTTTTTGAAAAAAATCATTTTTAGACTCACAATATGATGTTTTTTCAGAGATCCAATGCAATTTTTAGCGAGGCCCATCATATATCTTCATGCCCGCCGTTTTGGCCATTGTTTTAAACGAGAAAATTTTGAAACGGGCATAAGAAATTCAAAAATTGTCCGAATAATGAAAATCCTTCGCGTGGTGTCATATTATGTGACATAGTTGAAAAGGAAAATACCAAACTTGGTAACTGATTGTGTCTGAAAAAAATCTTCACAAAATAAACTATCATGTTCGAGGTTTCCTGGCTTTCTGTTCAAATGACCAATGTTATGGCTAGAATCAGGGCATAATTTGTGATACTATGCCCATATTGTGCATGCGTTTGAATCATGGGATAGAGAATAATATTGCAGGAGGAAGTTTTCCTTTTCGTCATACGGAAAAACCATTTTCTATTTTCCGAGCGCAAAAAACGGGGCGTTTTGTGAAGCAACCACCAAATGACAGTTTCAAAACGGTACCATAATTTTTTAGAAAATATTAGACCATCTTACATGGACAAGGTCCCAACCGGGGTATCTCAAACCTTTCTGTACACCCCTAGTAAAAAAGACAAATGTCTACCGAATCGGTACAAAGTGGGTCCGGTTTGAACTACATGTACATGATCTAATGCTCATGATTTTTTGAAAAAAAATCATTTTTAGACTCACAATATGATGTTTCTTCAGAGATACAGTGCAATTTTTAGCGAGTCCCATCACATATCTTCATGCCCGTCGTTTTGGCTATAGTTTGAAACGGAAATTTTTTGAAACGGGCATAAGAAATTCAAAAACTGTCCAAACAATTAAAATCCTTCTCGTCGTGTCATATTATGTGACATAGTTGCAAGGAAAAATACCACACTTGGTAAATTGATTATGTCTAAAAAAATCTTCACAAAATGACCTATCATGTTCAAGGTTTCCTGGCTTTCGGGTCAAATGACCAATGTTATTGCTAAAATCAGGGCATAGTTTGTGATAATGTGTCCATATTATGCACGCATGTGAATCATGAGATGGCGAACAATGTTGCTACAGGAAATTTTCCTTTTTGTCGTACATAAAAGCCATTTTCTATTTTCCGAGTGCAAAAAAGGGCGTTTTGTAAAGCAACCACCAAATGACAGTTTTAAAATGGTACCATCATATTTTTCAAAAATATTAGACCATCTTACATGGACAATGTCCCAACCGGGATATCTCAAACCTTTCCGTCCATCCCTGGTGAAAAAGACAAATGTCTAGCGAATCGATAGGAAATGGGTCTAATTTGAACTACAGGTACATGATCTAATGCTCATAATTTTTTGAAAAAATCATTTTTAGACTTATAATATGATGTTTCTTTAGATATCCAATGCAATTTTTAGCGACACCCATCACATATCTTCATGCCCGCAGTTTTGGCCATAGTTTGAAATAGGAAAATTTTGAAACGGACATAAGAAATTCAAAAAATGTCCGAACAATGTAAAACCTCACGTGGTGTTATATTTTGTGACATAGTTGCAAGGAAAAATACCAAACTTGGTAAATTAATTATGTCTCAAAAAAACTTTTATAAAATGACCTATCATGTTCGAGGTTTCCTAACTTTCGGGTTAAATGATCAATATTATGCTAGAATCAGGGCATAGTTTATGATACTGTGCCCATATTGTGCACATATGTGAATCATGTGATGGCGAACAATATTTCAGGCCTTTTTGTGATACGGAAAAGCCATTTTCTATTTTTCGAGCGCAAAAAACGGGGCATTTTGTAAAACAACCACCAAACGACAGTTTTAAAATAGTACCATCATATTTTTTTAAAATATTAGACCACCTTACATGTAAAATGACCCAACCGGGGTATCTAAAACCTTTTCGTACACCCCTGGTGAAAAACATAAATGTCTGTAGGAAGTAAGTCCGGTTTGAACTACATGTATATGATCTAATGCTCATGATTTTTTGAAAAAATTATTTTTAGACTCATAATATGATGTTTTTTAGAGATCTAATGCAAGTTTAGCGAGTATCAACACATAGGTAAGAATCTTGATGCTTGTCGTTTTGACCATTTTTAGACTCACAATGTGATTTTTTGAAAATTTGAACACTATTAAATAAATTTTATTTAAAAATACATGATGCATGATTAAAAATATGATATGGATGCGATGTTTGAATTTTTCTCATTTTTTTGATCAATTTAGACATATTATTTGTTGGATTTCGATTTACGAATTTAAAGATATGAATTATTCCATATTAATAGAAAAGGCAAAAAATACATTTATTTTATTATCATGTGAATTCAAGATTATTATTACTTATTCATTTTTGTTTACTTAAATAATTATTTGAAATTTCAAAAATAAATATATGTGACACTATGGTCCAAATGTTAATAGGGTTGATATGCTAGTATTATCAATAAGGTCTAATTTCTTATCGAAAGCTCATTGGGAAGGAACAGAGAAATTAAGCGTGCTGGGACAGGAGTAGTGTTAGGATGGGTGACTGATCGAGAAGTTTGACCATTAGTACAATTTAACCGAAGATTAAGCATACTTAGAGTTAAAAAAATCTCTTGTGAGATTAACAAGTTAAACAATTCAAAAAAATTGGAAAAAAAATTCTAAAAAAATTGTATGTTTTTTTGAAAAAAATAAAAAACTAGGCCGGCGTAGCCTCCTCCCAGGCGCGCCCAGACACGCCAATGTAGCAATCTAGGCCGACGGGCAGGCCGTCAGCGTAGTTTCTTCCGACGCTAACGGCCGTTATGGGACAAGCGGGACCCACATCAAGCTAAGCTACGCCGTTGGTCTATTCTTCTGCGCCGACGCCGTCATACGCCGATGACACTAACCCGACGGCAGCCGTTGGTGTAGACCTAAGCCGACAGCTTGTTAACCTATGCCAACGGGTATTAGCTGTCGGCGTAGTAAGCGTTTAATGTAGTGCACTACTGCAAAAACCCTCTTCGGTTCGACGTGAATAACGCCAGCAGTCCCGGCCTGTCACAGCCCGCGACTAGTGGGAGCACTAGTCCCGGATCGTGAGGAGTCTAATAGCTAGAAACGGACGTAGTCACTAGTCCCGGGCCGGACCATATTTTTAGTCCCGGTATACGGACCAGGACTAATGACCTGGAGCAGTCCAACTAGTATTTTCGTGGACTATTAGTCCCGAGTCGTATCATGGCCCGAGACTAGTTGTCCAGTACTATATATTATGCTTCCTGTCCTGCTGCCCTAAAGCATATGCTGGCCATTTTTCTCAAATAAGCAAGAGAGTTCATGGTATTTTTTTCTCAAGATTTGTCAAGATTTAGTTTGCAACCCCTAAATCTAAAGCTTTAAAAGGTTAGAACTTCATTCTTTCATCTCTTATTGCTACTTTAGCTCTATAATGCTCGATCAATACATGCATGCTCTAGAAGTAGAAGGATTTTGATATATATGTGTAACAAATTTTGATTAGGCACATAATTACTGAAAATTGAAATGTGTAATTTCAGAGTTTCAGAGCTTAGAATGGAATGAGGTTTTCACTGATAGAACAATAATAAAAAACTCCACATTTATCATATTGATTGTTTTCTCAAATTCACAAATTGGTGCATGTAAATTTTTTTAATTCAAAATTAATGCTCTAGAAGCTCTCAATATAAATTCTAATAATTTTATCATGTTGTGTAATGGTTTTTGATATACTTTTACTATAATGCAGATGGTCCGAGAATGGATGTACGGTACTGACCGACGCTCTAGCGAGTTTATTAATGGCATGCATGAATTCATCCGTGTTGCTGATGCAAACAAGCGCAGTGGTTTTGTATTATGTCCATATAGTGGATGTAGGAATCAGAAGGATTACTCTGACTCAAAAACCCTTCATAGCCACCTGTTGAAGTCCGGCTTCATGCCCAGTTATAATTGTTGGACCAAGCACGGAGAGATAGGGGTTATAATGGAAGACAATGAAGAAGAGGAGGAGGATGACAACTATCATGGTTTCCCTGAGTACGGAGATACTTCCATGGGGGATGCTGAAGGGGAGGATGAAGAAAAGACACATGATGAACCCGCTGATGATCTTGGTCGGACCATTGCCGATGCACGAAGAGATTGTGAAACTGAAAAGGATAGGGAGAAGTTCAATCACATGTTAGAGGATCACAAAAAGTTGTTGTACCCAAATTGCGAAAATGGTCCGGAAAAGCTGGGCAGCACACTGGAATTGCTGCGATGGAAGGCTGAGTGTGCTATACCTGACTCCTCATTTGAAAAGTTGATGAAAATGATGAAGAATATGCTTCTAAAAGATAACGTATTGCCTGCCAGTACGTACGAAGCAAAGAAGGTTTTCTGCCCTCTAGGTTTAGAGGTTCAGAAGTACATGCATGCCCTAATGACTACATCCTCTACCGCGGTGAGGAGTACGAGAATTTGGATGCGTGCCCGGTATGCACTTCACTTCGGTATAAGATTAGACGAGATGACTCTGGTGACGTTGAGGGCGAGCCCCCCGGAAGAGGGTTCCTGCCAAGGTGATGTGGTATGCTCCTATAATACCACGGTTGAAACGCTTATTCAGAAACAAAGAGCGTGCCAAGTTGTTGCGATGGCATAAATAGGAACGTAAGTCAGACGGTATGTTGAGACACCCCGCTGATGGGTCGCAATGGAGAAAAATCAATAGAAAATACCCGGACTTTGCAGATGACGCAAGGAGTTTAAGGTTTGGGCTAAGTACAGATGGCATGAATCCCTTTGGGGAGCAGAGCTCCAGTCACAGCACCTGACCCGTGACTCTATGCATCTATAACCTTCCTCCTTGGTTGTGCATGAAGCGGAAGTTCATTATGATGCCAGTGTTGATCCAAGGTCCGAAGCAACCCGGTAACGACATTGATGTGTACCTAAGGCCATTAGTGGAAGCACTTTTACAGTTATGGCACGAACCCGGCATACGCGTGTGGGATGAGCACAAGCAGGAAGAATTTAACCTCCGAGCATTGCTTTTCATAACAATCAATGATTGGCCTGCTCTTAATAACCTTTCAGGACAGTCCAACAAGGGATACAATGCATGCACACACTGTTTAGATGAGACTGAAAGTATATATTTGGAACATTGTAAGAAGAATGTGTACAATGAGCATCGTCGATTTCTTTTGGCCAAGCATCCCTTAAGAAAGAAAGGCAAGCATTTCAACGGTCTAGCATGTCACCAGACGAAGCCTAAGGAGCGTACTGGTGCTAATATATTTCATATGGTCAAAGATTTGGATCAAATGGTAACCTTTGGAAAGGGTCCTGGCGGAAAATCTGTTCCGAAGGATGCTGAAGGACACGCACCCATGTGGAAGAAGAAATCTATATTTTGGGAGCTACCATATTGGAAATTCTTAGAGGTCCGCTCTGCAATCGATGTGATGCATGTGACGAAGAATCTTTGCGTGAACCTGCTAGGCTTCTTGTGCGTGTATGGGAAGACAAAAGATACACCGGAAGCACGAAAGGACCATCAACGTATGAAAGACCCAGATGGCCTTCATCCAGAATGGTTTCAAGGTCATGCCAGCTACGCTCTTACCAAACAAGAGAAGGAAATACTTTTTGAATGCCTAAGCAGTATTAAGGTCCCGTCTGGCTTCTCGTCGAATATAAAGGGAATAATAAATATGGCAGAAAAAAAGTTCCAAAACCTAAAGTCTCATGACTGCCACATGATTATGACGCAAATGCTTCCGATTGCATTGAGGGGGCTTCTACCAGATAATGTTCGTGTACCCATTGTGAAGCTATGTGTATTTCTCAATGCCATCTCTGAGAAGATAATCAATCCTGGAGATCTACCACGGTTACAAAATGATGTGGTCCAATGTCTTGTCAGTTTTGAGTTGGTGTTCCCACCATCCTTCTTCAATATTATGACGCACCTGCTGGTTCACCTAGTCGAAGAGATTTCCATTCTCGGTCCTGTATTTCTACACAATAGTTTCCCTTTGAGAGGTTCATGGGAATCTTAAAGAAATATATTCATAACCGTGCTAGGCCAGAAGGAAGCATCTCCAAGGGCTATGGAACAGAGGAGGTCATTGAATTTTGTGTTGACTTCGTTCCTGACCTTAGGCCGATTGGTCTTCCTCAATCGCGGTATGAGGGGAGACTGAGTGGAAAGGGTACTCTAGGAAGGAAATCAATAATATGTAGGGACGAACATTCTTACACCAAAGCACATTCCTCCTGTTCTACATAATTCTATCTTGGTAGCCCCATATATCGAGGAACACAAGAAAATCTTACGCTCCAACAACCCTGGAAAGCATGACTCTTGGATTAGAGATGAACACATGAAGAGTTTCGGCGGTTGGTTGCAACATCTCATCAAAAACAACACTCTTGGAGATCAGCTGTACTTGTTGTCTAGGTCACCATCTTCGACAATATCGACTTTCCAAGGGTACGAGATAAATGGGTATACATTTTACACGATAGCCCAAGATAAAAAGAGCACCAACCAAAACACTGTTGTCCGCTTTGATGCAACATACAACAATGGGTCAAAGACCACATATTATGGTTACATAGAGGAGATATGGGAACTTGACTATGGACCTACTTTTAAGGTCCCCTTGTTTTGGTGCAAATGGGTCAAGCTGACAGGAGGAGGGGTTGAGGTAGACAATAAATACGGAATGACATCATTGGATCTCAACAATCTTGGGTACTTAGACGAACCATTCGTCCCAGCCAATGATGTGGCTCAGGTTTTCTATGTGAAGGACATGTCTACCAAACCTACAAAAAGAAAAAATAAGAAAAAGAATACATCAGACGATGAGCCAAAGTGCCACATAGTTCTTTCAGGAAAAGGAAACATCGTGGGAGTGGAGGACAAGACAGACATGTCAGAAGATTGTGATAAGTTTCATGAAATTCCGTCCTTCATGGTGAAGGATGACCCAAGAATCATGTTAATGAATGAAGATGCTCCATGGATACGGCGGGATCAGAAAGGAACACACGCGAAGAAATGATGTGTAATAATTGTAACATTTTATGAGTGAAGATGCTCCATGTGTCCATTTTTATAGTGTTGTCTACAAACAATCTTGAGTGTGTTAGTCCCATTTTGTGGCTGGACCGGGACTAAAGGGGGGGCTTTAGTCCCGATTCATACTTACCATTAAGATCAGATCTCCAAACGCGTGAGGTCACATATTAGGGAGTGCCTCTATGACCAGTTTCTTGGAGATGCCGGAGGACTAGGCTCCAGCGGCATCTCCCTGAAACTGGCCGTAATGGTGTCCCTGCTCTCAAAAACCATCTTGCAGCTTGTAACTTCTCTAACTAGACCAATACGCCTGGGAGCTAACTAATTTCACATATTAGGGAGTGCCTCTATGACCAGTTTCTTGGAGATTCCGAAGGACTGGGCTCCGGCGGCATCTCGCTGAAACTGGCCGTAGTGGTGTCCCTGCTCTCGAAAATGCCTCAAACTGGCTGGAGGACTGGACTGACAAGGATGCCTATTTATAGTACAAGCAGCTTGGCATAATGTCGACACTCACAACATAATGTCGACACTCACCCCTATTATTAGTGCTGACTCATGTTTTGTCCCGGTTGGTGTCTCCAACCGGGACTAAAGGTTTATCTTCAGTCCCGGTTGGTGACACCACCCGGGACAAGGTACAAGCCGCACGACATAATGTCGACACTCACCCCTATTATTAGTGCTGCCTGGCCCAGTCTGCCGCAATCTCTTCAGTCGCGGTTGGTTTCTCCAACCGGGACTAAAGATGAACCCTCTCTTTATAGGCATTTCCCTCTATTTATAGGCTGCTCGATCCAGCCTGCCCGCCCTTTCCTCTATTTATAGGCTTCTCTATTTATAGGCCTTTTCCTCTAAATACAACATCTTCATATTTAGGTAACACTCAAGACATTTATTAATATTAAAAACCGGGACAAACCGGGACTAGCTAACACCCAGGACTAAAGTGTAGGGGTTCGTAGCATGGAAAACAAAAAATTTCTACCGCATACAAACAAACAAGCCAAGATCTATCTACTAGATTGTAGCAACGAGTCGATAGAATAACTCACCCTCGAAGATTCCAAAGTGTTTAACGAGAGTAGATTCTCGTGGGTGATGTAGTCGTACTCTTGCCGATCTCAAGATCGTGTAGATGATCCTTCCGGCACTGTGTTCCGGCAGCGCTCCTCTCCCTTGTTCTAGCAGGCAGCGGAGGTTGTAGCACTCTCCTCGCGATTCTGGCAGCACGACGGCGTGGTACCGGAAGTAGAGGGGAGATCTCGTAGGGCTTCGCCTTAATCTGGAGCGAGTATGGTGGACTATGAGAGAGGCCTTGGTGATCTAGGGTTTAGAGGCACCAAGGAGATAGGGCCGGCGACTAGGGTTAGGGTTTTGGTGGAGCAAGGTGTAGGTCTACAGGGGCACCCCTGCCCCTCCTTTTATAGGTGGGAGGGTGCCGGCCAGGGGAGGAGAGTCCTCCCCCAAGTCGGCCTCCTTGGCCGGCGGGTGGAGGGAGAGGAACTCCTCCCCAAGTAGGTTTCCTACTCTCCCTCCACCAAGCAAAACTGCCGTTTGACTTTTCAAATTGGCGTTTGACTTTTCAAACTAGGATTTGATTTATCCGTTTATTTTGCTCAGCGATGACACCTAGTACATGATGCAACCATTCCAACTTGTTATGACACATTCATGTACCCTTCCCCTCCGGAGTGCCGGATCTTCCGGAACCTTCTAGAACATTCCCGATGAAAACACCGGAATCATTCTCCAACCCCGTAACATGACTTTCCTTATATTAATCTTATTCTCCGGACCATTCCGGATCTCCTCGTGATATCCCGGATCCCATCCGAGACTCCGAACAACATTCAGTCTCTTACTCATCATTCCATAACTACTTAACAACATCGAATCCTTAAGTGTGTCTCCCTACGGTTCGTGAATTATGCGGACATGATCGAGACACTTCTCTGAACAATAACCAATAGAGGAATCTGGAAATTCATATGGCTCCCACATATTTCTATGATTACTTTGCGATCGAATGAACCACTTACATACGATACCAATTTCCCTTTATCTCACAATAGTTTACTTATCCGAGGTTTTGATCGTCGGTATCTCTGCATACCTAGTTCAACCTCGTTACTGATAAGTACTCTTTTCTCGTTCCTGTGATATGTGATCCCTTGTGAGCCAGTCACATGCTTGCAAGCTAATTGGATGACATTCCACCGAGAGGGCCCAGAGTATATCTATCCGTCATATGGATAGACAAATCCCACTCTTGATCCATGTGTCTCAACCAATACTTTCTGAACACTCAATGCCACCTTTATAGCCACCCAGTTACGGTGTGGTGTTTGATGTCATCAAAGTACCCTTCCGATGATGGTGATAAGCATGATCTCATGGTCGAAGGAATTAGGTTACTATGTATCAGAAAGCATTTAGCAATTAAACTATTAAAATGACTTGATCTTTATGCAACACTTATCTATAGGAGTATGTCCATCATATCATTCTCCTAACGATATGATCTTGTTGTTAATAACATCTCAATGTTCATGATAGGGAAACCACAATCATTTATTAACCAACAAGCTAGTATTATGAAGAGGCTTTACTAGGGGCTTCAATTTAAGTTTACAAATCACACAAGTATTAATGTTTCCTTGATAATACTATTATAGCATGAATGTAAACATTTATCATAAACACAAAGATATGATAATAACTATATTTATTATTGCCTCTAGGGCATATCTCCAACAGTCTCCCACTTGCACTAGAGTCAACTAATCTAGATTACATGGTAATATACCGAACACCCATGGCAGTTTGATGTTGGTCATGTTTTGCCCTCGGGAGAGGTTTAGTCAACGGATCCGCCACATTCAGATCTGTGTGTACTTTGCAAATCTTTATGTCCCCATCTTGGACATGTTCTCGAATAGCGTGAAAACGTAGCTTGATGTGCTTCAGCTTCTTGTGTGACCTTGGTTCTTGCGCATTGGCTATGGCACCCATGTTATCACAGTAGATAGACATTGGGTCCAGCGCACTTGGAACCACACCGAGCTCTGTAATGAACTCTTTCATCCATATCGCTTCTTGTGAAGCCTCCAAAGCAGCCATGTATTCCGATTCAGTTGAAGATCTCGCCACAACGCTTTGCTTTGCACTCCTCCAGCTAACTGCTGCACCATTCAAAGTAAATACGTATCCAGATTGAGATTTAGAATCATCCGGATCGGTGTTCCAACTAGCATCGGTGTAACCATTAACAACGAGCTGTTCATCACCTCCATAAGAAAGAACCATATCCTTAGTTCTTCTCAAGTAATTAAGGATGTTTTGGACCGCTGTCCAATGATCCACTCCTGGATCACTTTGATATCTGCTAGTTAAACTAACAGCATATGCAATGTCGGGTCTAGTACATAGCATGGCATACATTAGAGATCCTATGGCTGAGGCATAGGGAGTTTTACTCATCCTTTCTCTATCTTCTGCCGTTGTCGGACTTTGAGTTTTACTCAACGTCGTATTGGGCAACATGGGCAAGAACCCTTTCTTGCTATCTTCCATTCCAAACCTCTTTAGAACTTTGTCCAAATATGTACTTTGTGACAATGATATTAGACGTCTCGATCTATCTCTATAAATCTTTATGCCCAATATGTAAGCTGCTTCGCCAAGATCTTTCATTGAAAAACTATAATTCAAATATTCCTTGACACTATTAAGAAGGTCTACATCATTCCCAATCAACAATATGTCATCTACATATAGTATTAAGAATGCTAAAGAGCTCCCACTCACTTTCTTGTAAATACAAGCTTCTCCATAAGTTTGTATAAAACCAAAACTTTTGATCACCTTATCAAAACATTGATTCCAACTTCGGGATGCTTGCTTCAATCCATAAATGGACCGTTGAAGTTTGCATACCTTGTTAGCATCCTTAGGATCGACAAAACCTTTGGGTTGCATCATATACAACTCTTCATCAATGTCTCCATTGAGGAACGCTATTTTGACATCCATCTGCCATATCTCATAATCATAATATGCAGCGATTGCTAACATAATCCTCATACACTTTAGCTTCGCTACAGGTGAGAAAGTCTCATCGTAGTCAACTCCTTGAATTTGTCGAAACCCTTTTGCGACAAGTCGAGCTTTATAGACAGTAACATTACCATCAGCATCTGTTTTCTTCTTGAAAATCCATTTGTTCTCGACAGCCTTCCGGCCATCCGGTAAGTCCACCAAAGTCCATACTTGGTTTTCGTACATGGATCCAATCTCGGATTTCATGGCTTCTTGCCATTTATTGGAATCTGGGATCATCATCGCTTCCTCATATGTCGCAGGGTCATCGGTGTTGTCCACCAACATGACACTCATAACGGGATCATACCAATCAGGAGTGGTACGAGTTCTCGTTGACCTGCGAGGCTCTGTAGCAACTACAACCAAAGTTTCATGATCATCATCAATAGCTTCCTCTCTTATTGGTGTAGGCACCACAGGAACTTCTTCCGGTGCTGCGCTACTCGCAAGTTCGAGAGAAGGTTCGACAACCTCGTCGAGTTCTACTTTCCTTCCAGTCACTTCTTTCGAGAGAAATTCTTTCTCTAGAAAGGATCCATTCTTGGCAACGAAGATTTTGCCTTCAGATCTATGATAGAAGGTATACCCAATAGTTTCCTTTGGGTATCCTATGAAGACGCATTTTTCCGCTTTGGGTTCAAGCTTGTCCGGCTGTAACTTCTTTACATAGGCTTCACAACCCCAAACTTTAAGGAACGACAATTTAGGTTTCTTCCCAAACCATAATTCATACGGTGTCGTTTCAACGGATTTATATGGTGCCCTGTTTAAAGTGAATGCGGCTGTTTCTAATGCATAACCCCAAAATGATAGCGGTAAATCTGTAAGTGACATCATAGAACGAACCATATCTAAGAGAGTTAGATTATGACGTGCGGACACACCATTACGCTGTGGTGTTCCCGGCGGTGTCAATTGTGAAAGTATTCCGCATTTCTTCAAATGCTCGCCAAACTCGTAACTTAGATATTCACCTCCACGATCAGAACATAGAAATTTAATCTTCTTGTTACGTTGATTCTCAACCTCACTTTGAAATTCCTTAAACTTCTCGAAATTTTCGGACTTATGTTTCATGAAATAGATATACCCATATCTACTCAAGTCATCCGTGAAGGTAAGAACATAACGATAACCACCGCGCGATGCTACACTCATTGGACCACACACATCGGTATGTATGATTTCCAATAAGTCCGTAGCTCGCTCCATCATACCAGAAAATGGAGTCTTAGTCATTTTACCCATCAGACATGCTTCACATCTTTCAAGTGATTCAAAATCAAGTGATTCAAAATCAAGTGATTCAAGAAGTCCATCAGAATGGAGTTTCTTCATACGCTTCACTCCAATGTGACCAAGACGACAGTGCCACATATAGGTCGAGTTATCGCTCGATTTCAAACGTTTAGCTTCAATGTTATTAATATGTGTATTTCCACTATTGAGATTCAATAAGAATAGACCATCTATCAAAGGTGCATGTGCATAAAACATATTACTCATATAAATCGAACAACCATTATTCTCGGACTTAAACAAGTAACCGTCTCGCAATAAACAAGATCCCGATATAATGTTCATGCTTAACGCAGGCACCAAATAACAATTATTTAAGTATAAAACTAATCCCGATGGTAGATGAAGAGGTAGCGTGCCGACCGCGATCACATCAACCTTTGATCCGTTTCCAACGCACATCGTCACCTCGTTCTTCGCTAGCTTCCGTTTATTCTGCAATACCTGTTTTGAGTTACTAATATGAGCAACCGAACCAGTATCAAATACCGAGGCACTACTACGAGTACTAGTGAGATACACATCAATAACATGTATATCGGATATACCTTTATTCTTGATGTTTCCGTTCTTCAAATCCGCCAAGTACTTTGGGCAATTCCGCTTCCACTGACCCTCTCCCTTGCAGTAAAAACACTCAGTATCAGGCTTAGGTCCAGCCTTGGTCTTCTTCGTCGGTGCGGCAACTTTCTTACCACCCTTCTTGAAGTGTCCCTTTTGCTTAGACATGCCTTTCTTGAATTTGGTGGTCTTATTGACCATCAACACTTGGTGCTCTTTCTTGATCTCCACTTCTGCAGATTTCAACATGGAGAAGAGTTCTGGCAACTGCTTGTTCATGCTTTGCATATTGTAGTTCATCACAAAGTTCTTGTAACTTGGTGGTAGTGATTGGAGGACACGGTAAATCCCCAAAGCATTAGGAATCACTATACCCAAGCTTTGGAGTTTGTTTGCGTGCCCAGACATCTTAAGCACATGCTCACTGGCGGAGCTGCCCTCTTCCATCTTGCAGTTAAAGAACTTTTCAGAAGCCTCATAACTCTCAACTGCCGCTTGAGTCGCAAATATCAATTTGAGTTCACGGACAATATCATGTGGGTCTGAGTTCTCAAACCTTTTCTGAAGCTCCGATTCCAAACCATACAAGATAGCACACTGAACTGTGGAGTACTGATTCTTCCGAGCGAGGTAAACATTCTTTACTTCATCGGTAGCATCAGCTGCAGGTGGGTCACCCAGCGGTGCATCTAGCACATAGGTCAAATTACCAGCATTGAGGACAATCCTCAAATTGCGGAATCAATCCGCGAAGTTGCTTCCATTGTTTTTTCAACTTTTCTTTCTCTAGGAACGCATTAAAATTGATGGTAGGGGCCGCCATTGATCTACAACATATTTGCAATAGTTTAGACTAAGTTTATGACAAACTGAGTTCTAATTAATAGTTAAATTAATCTAGATGAACTCCCACTCAAAAAAATGTCCCTCACATTGTTTTAGTGATCACACGAACCAAATCCACCACATCAAAACCGATCATCACGAGAGTTGATGTAGCTTCAATGGCGAACAATCGACATGTTCATCATATCTACTATATGATTCATGCTTTACCTTTCGGTGATCCGTGTTCCAAGACCATGTCTGTACAGGCTAGGCTCGTCAAGATCAAACCTTAGTTTCCGCATGAGCAAATCTGGCTTGCTCACGTTGTATACACTTGCAAAATCTAACACACCCGATCATCACGTGGTGCTTCGAAACAACAAGCTTTAGCAACAGTGCTTACTAAGGATGAACACTTTAAAACTTGAAATTAATGTGCATGAGGGATCATCTTATAATGCTACCGTCGTTAACTAAGCAATACAAGATGCATAAAGGATTAACATCACATGCAATTCATAATATGTGATATGATATGGCCTTTCTTCTTGTGCTTCCGATCTCCATCTTCAAGCACTAACATGATCTCCATCATCACCGGCATAGCGTCAAGGTCAATGGCGCCGCTTCATGGTTGTCGTCCACCAGCTCCAACTATTACAACTACTTTGAATAGACACGCGGGTCTTAACAGAATTTAAAGACAACCATATGGCTCCTACCGGTTGCCAACTTACAATAAGGATCATTGCAAACATCAAATATAATCACAATCATGGCCATATCACATCACAGCACACCCCTGCAAAACAAAGTTAGACGCCTCTAATTTTCTTTGCATATTTTACGTGGTTTGGGGCTTTCAATAAGTGTCGCTCTAAATTACGAACAAGAACCACAACGTTGATGTTTGAACTATCAAGTGCCCGTTGTAAATTGGATCTATACTATAATGAGAGAGACAAACACCCGCAAAGCCACTTATGCAATACAAGTTGCATGTCGAGCGTGGAGCAAGTCTCATGAACGATGTCATGTAAGGTTAGCCCGGGCCGCTTCATCCCATCATACCGCAAGATGCAAAGTACACAAGAAGCAATTGATAATAAAAGCACCACCGCCCATAATGACCATTGTGTTCTACTCGTGCAACATATCTACATATAGACACGGCTCTGATACCACTGTAGGGGTTCGTAGCATGGAAAACAAAAAATTTCTGCCGCATACAAACAAACAAGCCAAGATCTATCTACTAGATTGTAGCAACGAGTCGATAGAATAACTCATCCTCAAAGATTCCAAAGTGTTTAACGAGAGCAGATTCTCGTGGGTGATGTAGTCGTACTCTTGCCGATCTCAAGAGGTGTAGACGATCCTTCCGGCGCTGCGTTCCGGCAGTGCTCCCGCAGTCGGTCACACGTTTGGTACTCGATGAAGACCTTCCTCTCCCTTGTTCCAGCAGGCAGCAGAGGTTGTAGCACTCTCCTCGCGATTCCGGCAGCACGACGGCATGGTACCGGAAGTAGAGGGGAGATCTCGCAGGTCTTCGCCTTAAGCCGAAGCGAGTATGGTGGACTATGAGAGAGGCCTTGGTGATCTAGGGTTTAGAGACACCAAGGAGAGAGGGCTAGGCTGGCGGCTAGGGCAAGGGGAGAGCCCCAAGTCGGCAGCTAGGGCAAACCCTAGGGTGGCGGCGGCTGCAGGAGGGCCGGCGGCTAGGGTTAGGGTTTTGGTGGAGCAAGGTGTAGGTCTAGAGGGGCACCCCTGCCCCTCCTTTTATAGGTGGGAGGGTGCCGGCCAGGGGAGGAGAGTCCTCCCCCAAGTCGGCCTCCTTGGCCGGTGGGTGGAGGGAGAGGAACTCCTCCCCAAGTAAGTTTCCTACTCTCCCTCCACCAAGCAAAACTGTCGTTTGACTTTTCAAATTGGCGTTTGACTTTTCAAACTAGGATTTGATTTATCCCTTTATTTTGCCCAGCGATGACACCTAGTACATGATGCAACCATTCCAACTTGTTATGACACATTCATGTACCCTTCCCCTCCGGAGTGCCGGACCTTCCGGAACCTTCTAGAATATTCTCGATGAAAACACCAGAATCATTCTCCAACTCTAAAACAGGACTTTCCTTATATGGAACTTATTCTCCGGACCATTCCGGATCTCCTCGTGATATCCCGGATCCCATTCGAGACTCTGAACAACATTCGGTCTCTTACTCATCATTCCATAACTACTTAACAACATCGAATCCTTAAGTGTGTCTCCCTACGGTTCGTGAATTATGCGGACATGATCGAGACACTTCTCCGAACAATAACCAATAGAGGAATCTGGAAATTCATATGGCTCCCACATATTTCTATGATTACTTTGCGATCGAATGAACCACTTACATACGATACAAATTTCCCTTTGTCTCACGATAGTTTACTTATCTGAGGTTTTGATCGTCGGTATCTCTGCATACCTAGTTCAATCTCGTTACCGATAAGCACTCTTTTCTCGTTCCCGTGATATGTGATCCCTTGTGAACCAGTCACATGCTTGCAAGCTAATTGTATGACATTCCACCGAGAGGGACCAGAGTATATCTATCCGTCATATGGATGGACAAATCCCACTCTTCATCCATGTGTCTCAACCCATACTTTCCGAACACTCAATGCCACCTTTATAGCCACCTAGTTACGGTGTGGTGTTTGATGTCATCAAAGAATCCTTCCGGTGATGGTGATAAGCATGATCTCATGGTCGAAGTAATTAGGTTACTATGTATCAGAAAGCATATATCAATTGAACTATTAAAATGACTTGATCTTTATGCTACGCTTATCTATAGGAGTATGTCCATCATACCATTCTCCTAACGATATGATCTTGTTGTTAATAACATATCAATGTTCATGATAGGGAAACCACAATCATTTATTAACCAACAAGCTAGTATTATGAATAGGCTTTACCAGGGACTCTAATTTCGTTTACAAATCACACAAGTATTAATGTTTCCTTGTTAATACTATTATAGCATGAATGTAAACATTTATCATAAACACAAAGATATAATAATAACTACATTTATTATTGCCTCTAGGGCATATCTCCAACATAAAGCCGCCCCCTTTAGTCATAATCATGCCTAGTCCTATAGTACGCAGCTTCAGGGTCTTCTTCGTCATCGTCATCATCATCGTCATCGTCACCTGTCACTCCGGGGATCCTCAGCCCAGCCATGGCATATACCAGGGGCCACTCCGGTCTCAGATTCACGGAGGGCGGGGGAGGGGTCTCCTGGAAGACGATGCCGCTACCGCCGGGTGGGGGAGGGGCCTTCTTGTGGCTCTGTGGCGGGTGGACTTGTGGGCACCACAGGGGAGGATGGTCTCCCCCAGCGATGTAGCACATCACTCTGATGATAGTACGGTTCGCCCGCCACAGACGGCGACCGGCTTCGTTGTGGTTCACCGGGGGCGGGACATCACCCTCGTACCTAGCGAGCTCCCTTTCCCGCCTATTAGCGAAGAAGGCATTCTAGGTGTCATAGTTGTCGGGATCCCACTAGGGATCCATTCGCTGCTCCGGCGTGAGCTCGTGGTAGAAGTGGTTCGTGATGGCTGCCTAGCATGCGGAACCTTGAGGGACAGGAGGGACAGGAACCCCTCCAGCGCTCAGCATCCAGCCGGCGGGCGACCGGTAGCCCAGCGGACAAGGGTAGATGGAGGCGCACAGCGCCTCGGTCTCCTCGAGGGTCAGAATGGCCTAGTAGGCGTTGTCCATTGTTTTAAGAGAGAAAGGTGTGGATGTATGGATAGCCATGGCGCGATCGCCCTAGATATAGAGGGAAAGGGCGGGAAAACTTGGCGGGAAGCTTTGGGAAATGGAGGTAAATATCTTTAGTCCAGGTTAGTGACTACAACCAGAACTAAAAGCTCTCGTAAAAAGGAAAGGGCGGGAAAACTTGGCGGGAACCGGTGGGAAATGGCGGGAAATATCTTTAGTCCCGGTTTGTGACTACAACCGGGACTAAATGGATATTATATTAAGATTCTTTATATTTTTGATAATAATAGACATATTATATGTTTTATTTGGATTTTTACAATAAAAGATATGATTTTCCAAAGTTTTATATTTGATTTGAATTAAAAAAAGAAAATTTACAAATGAAATAATTTATAAATGATGCAAACAGATAAATGGATATTATATTTAGATTCTTTATATTTTTCTGATAATAATAGACATATTATTTGTTTTATTTGGATTTTTACAATAGAAGATATGATTTTCCAAAGTTTTATATTTGATTTGAATTAAAAAAGAAAATTTACAAATGAAATAATTTATAAATGATGCAAACAGATATATGGATATTATATTAAGATTATTTATATTTTTCTGATAATAATAGACATATTATTTGTTTTATTTGGATTTTTACAATAAAAGATATGATTTTCCAAAGTTTTATATTCGATTTGAATTAAAAAAGAAAATTTACAAATGAAATAATTTATAAATGATGCAAACAGATATATGGATATTACATTAAGATTCTTTATATTTTTCTGATAATAATAGACATATTATTTGTTTTATTTGGATTTTTACAATAAAAGATATGATTTTCCAAAGTTTTATATTTGATTTGAATTAAAAAAAGAATAATTTACAAATAACAAACTTGTCCCGGGCCGTGGCTCGACCCGGGACTAGAGGGTGCCTGCGCGCAAAAACGAAGCGGCTGAAAAATACACTCTAGTATCGGACCGTGGCTTAACCCGGGACTAAAGGGGGGGGGGGGGTCTTTAGTCGCGGGTTAAGCCATGGCCCGGGACTAGAGACCCTCTAGTCGCGGGCTGTGGCTTCGCCCGGGACTAAAGGTCCGTCCGTATATATTCCACGCGCCAGGGGAGGTGCTGCCCAACACTTAGCATTTCTCGACGAAGCAGACGAAGACGAAGCATCGAAGACGCAGGGGAGGTGCTGCCTGGCCACTGATTCCACCGCGCCGCGGCCCTCGTCTCCGGCCGTACATGCTCCGCCGCTCCGCCGTGCCGCCGCGCTTCGCCGTTTCATATACGTGCTGTCGCGCGCGCGCCTCGCCGTGTCGCACGCCACCGCTCCGCCGTTTTGCCACCTCGCCGTGCCGCGCGCCGCCGCTCCGCACCGTCCCGCCATTTCATCGCCTCGCCGTGCCTCCGTCACGTGCTGTCGCGCGCCAGCGTCGGTGAGCTCGAGGCCGGGTGGTTTTTTTACCACAAGATATTAGCTAGGGTTATTATTAGAACTATTGTTTTAGTTAGGATTAGGATTATTGTTTTAGTTATCAGGATTAGGATTATTGTTTTAGTTATTATTGTTTTAATTAAAATATTAGAATTAGGATTAGGATTAGGATTATTATTTTAGTTATTTTTTGTTTTATTTATTAGGATTATATTGTTTTAGTTATTTTTTGTTTTACCACAAATAATATTAGGGTTATTGTTTTTTGTTTTAGTTATTAATATTATTTTTTACCACAAATAATATTAGGATTATTATAATTAGGATTATTGTTTTATCACAATTAATATTAGGGTTTTTTGTTTTAGTTATTAGGATTATTGTTTTACCACAAATAATATTAGGGTTTTTTGTTTTAGTTATTAGGATTATTGTTTTACCAAAAATAATATTAGGATTATTGTTTTACCGCATATAATATTAGGGTTATTAATTGTGTTATTAGGGTTATTGTTTTTTTATTTTAGTTATTAGGGTTATTGCTTTTTCTAACCTGTTTAACTCTCTTTGTGTTATAGATAATTAAGTCTTGGATCCATCCGAAGATCCTGGTCGCATCGGTGAAGGTTTTCTTCAGGGCATGATAAGAGGTGAAATTCCTCTTAATATTACTATCGACGAAGATATTTTGCTCGAGGAAGAGAAATCCTCATATCTAAATCCATCCGGTGATGGACTAGAGGAAAACCTAATGTACCAAGGGGAAGACCGGATGGACGAAGGGCAAACAAATAACAACAATAATGATGGCCCCTCGACAGGATCCGGCGAGGTACATATATATATATAAAGCCTCGTGTTACCTCTATTCATTAACTGATCTAGATATATATTAATCACTCTCTCTTCTTCTTTTAGCCCACCGGATCGAAGAAATCGACAGCTCGAACGAAACAAGGGCCAAACTAAAAGTTGGATGGTAATTAGAGGTTCACCATCGAAGAAATAGATGATGATGGTGAACCGATTGCTCTAGAGAAGCATCGGAGGATGTTTATAAATCAATGCGGGGTGCTTGTTAGGGATAACCTTCCGATCACCATCCAAGAATGGAATCAGTCAAAGAAACCCGGTGAAGAATCCAACAACTATGTCACCGATGATGCCAAAGATGACCTTTGGCAGAAGCTTATAGCGCATTTCATACTACCTCCAGAGTATGAAGAATTTGAGGTAGATGGTATTACCCCAAGGCCAGGTGGGCTTGAAAATAGAGCGAAAGTCAAGGAGTGGCTCTGAGAAAGATGGCTGAACTATACCAGAACCACAAGAAAAATTTATACGCGAAAAAGAAAACTCCAGACTTCAAAGGAGTAAACGAGAAGTTGAGAGAACAGTGGCCCAATTTTGTACAGTACAAGCAATCTGATAAAGCAAAGGCAAAGTCAGCAAAGAACGCGTTAAATGCTGCCCAAGAAATACCATCATAAAATGGGGACAGGTGGCTACAGGAGTGCCGTCCCTAAGTGGGAAACTATGGAGAAGAAAATGAGGGCTAGAGGCGTCACTCTTGGTACAGATGGATGGCCCGAGAGGTCAAAGCACTGGTGGTACGGGCACGGGGGATCGTTGGACCCAGAAACAGGGAAGACATTATTTCATGAAAAAATTCTAAAACCCTCCCAAGACCTTATTCAAGCAATGAACGATGCTCAATTGGGATTGTTCCGTCCCAAGAGAGAGAACGACGAGCTGACATGCGCCCTAGGGAATCCTAAAAAGGAAGGACGGACACGAGGTAAAGGCGCCGGTGTCTCCTGGAAGAAAGGGTTTCCTCAGTATGATGCCAGTTACAGAAGCTGTCAGAGAAAGAAGGACCGGGAGGCAGACCGGATCTCCAGGGTAGAGCAGGACCTAGCTGATCTGAAGAACCTCATGCATGAAATAGCCAAAGGCCGCTATCGTCAACTCACCCGCAGGCTGATGATCCTGCATTGGATCTTAGCCAGCGGAGAAGCAACGTGGCTTCCACGGAGGTCCGGGCTGATGATCAAGCACTGCTGGATGATGCACCGGCTCCTCACTACCCCGTGGATGATGTCAGAGAGATGGCACAATGTGAGATACATCAGCCAATGAACAACCTGTCCTTCAAGGTGGCGATCGACACTGCTTTACCTTGTCTACCTGGAGCACTCCATCATTCACTTCCGATTCCACCAGGCTATGCTCGTTTCACGGTGGATGACATAGTGGAGGATTTTGCGGACCTAGAGATTGAAATCACTACGCCTGAAGGCCTTACGAAACTAGGAGATGTCAAGCGCAACATCATTCTATGGAAGAAGAAGTACATCAAGTTTCCAGGCTCGGCGCCAAGGCCACCGACTCCGAGGAATCCAAGTCCACCCTGCATCGAATATCGTCAACCTCCAAGTCCACCCCAACCCGATTATCGCCAACCTCGAAGTCCACCCCGCCCCGCTGACGATCGCCGCAGCAGGAGTACATCAACTCGATCTCCGCCTCCACGCAATACTCGATCTCTGCCTCTGCCTCTGTGCAATACTACTACCTCATCGAAGAAACGGAAGTTCGACGCTCCCCCACGCCCCACATCAAAGAAAGGTCAAACGGCGAAGATAGTCGACATCCCGCCGGCTCTTCCAAAGAGACCTTATGACAAGACCGATGAGGAAATTAACGTGGATGTGGCTGCCCAAGTTAAGCCGGTATATGATGAAAAAACTAAAAAGTGGGCTAAGTCCTTTATTGAGCAACCATTCCAGATATCGATGAATCTGGAATCAGACTATGACCAGGAGATTATTAAGCAAGCACAGAAGAAAAAAATCACAAGTGCAAAAAGCGGGAAGCAAGTTGCCCTGTCGTGGTGGTGGCATGGCAGATGCCATGGGTAGGCTAAAGTATGGGGCCAATGGATGCTAGAGGGATCTGGGGAGGGAAGATGTAGTTGATTCTACACACAAACGACTAACGTAAAGATCTTTATTTCTCCTCTCTTGGGCTACAAGTGCTCCTTGAGCTGTTTACAAGAGGAGAAGATGAACTTTTACCAGCCTAACGGTACCAAAGGAGCCGATGCCCTTCTCAGAGTCCAAGCCTCTCCTTATAAAGGGACGGCTTGGATCTTCTAGGGCTGACGTGGCAAGCATATTCGAAGAATATGCTTGTCCCAATATAGTAATTCGGCGGCCTCCTTTCCGTGTCGCCCTTCTAATGACGACAAGGTCTCACAGAACCCCACCTGCACGCCTCGGGCTCCAGGACTGTCACCTCCGTGACCTCCCTCTGCCCTTCTGCCGCTCTACGCCTTGTCCTTTGTGTTTGGCTCTGCTCAGATTCTTCATAGCTTGTGGCTAGGGTTTGACTATGGGCACTTCCTTCTCCTGCAAGCTTCACGTCATTCGGCCCTGCCTCGCTTAACTCGGCTTGGCCTTCACCTACATTCAGATTATTCGGGCTGACCTGGCCGACTTAAACAGTACGTCGGCCGGGTAATGCCTTGCTCTTCTCATAAGGGTCCTGCTCTTGCTTGCCTCGGCCGACCTTTACAGGATTCGGCCGATTTAGACAGTAATTCGGAAACTGGACGGGGAACTTCCTTTTGTCTTTCCCCGTCCTGACCCTATCCGGGGTCACCTCCCCAACATTAGTCCCCGAAGCTGGTATTCCTGCCTATAACCTCGGCCGGTCCATATCAGTTTCCCAATACTCGTGTATCCTTGTTTCCGAGTTACTTTTCTGCCGTCCGAGGTATCCGTGTATCTTCTTGCGTACGCCTCATCCTAAGTGTAACACTCATCATTGTTTCTCTAGTTTTTTGTTCCTCTATAGTGCCCACTGACAGGCTACAGTGATTACTGCGCCTATCGCGTCGGCACTGCAACGCCTCGCGCACCGTTTCTGTCAGGGGCCCCGATCGTCTTCTGCGTCATGTGGTCGCTGGTGCGACTCCACTCATCCTCGAGCGATTACGCCTCACACACGATCTACACGGTTGGTGCCCGCACCCATGATCCCACTACCGCGCCAAACCCTCGCGGTTATAAAGGGGGGCACGGGGCTAGAGGGTTTACTTTCCTCCTCCACTCCCCATTGCCCTTCTTCCTCCTTTCGCCCTTGCTCCTGTTCATGCTCCCGCGACCGTGCGCTCGTCGGAACCCTCGACGGTGAGGCCTCAATTCCTCTGCTCCGTCGACCTCGTCCCCGTGCACTTGCTCCGGCGCCGTCGCCGGTGAGTTCTTCTGGTCTCATTGCCTAGATTTCCCTCTAGACGCGTCTTCCGCTCTCTAGATTTCCCGCGGCGGTTCCTTTTCCGCTCCGCCGCCGTTTTCGCCTAGGACCACGACGGGGCCTTGCAGTTCTAGGCTTTGCTCCGCCGCTAGTTGCTCCTCGGTAGATTCCTCCGGCGACCCCATGTCAAGATCTGTTAGCGGCACACTCATTGAAGATGATGACACCGCGTCTGGCCTAGAGCGGGGCTCCTGGCAAGGTTCTACCGTCACCCGCCGAGAGGTTGAGTGGTTGATTAGAACTCGACGAATACCTGCCGAGGTAGCCTGTCGCTTACCTGGCAGCGAATCCTCTCCTGTTCTTAAAGAGGGTGAGTATGTCGTGTTCATGTGCCATTTCGCTCGCGGGTTCGGTCTTCCCCTTAGCGATTTTGCTAGGGAATTCCTTGATTACTTCGGCCTGCAGCCGCATCATCTTCCGGCTAATGCCATTGCTTCTCTATCCGCCTTTATCTCGGCCTCGGAAGGATACTTCGGCCTCTGGCCGTTAGTGCATGTATGGTCCAAGTTCTTCCAGATCCGGTCCAATGTTGTTCCAGACAAATCCCTCCAGCCTTCCGAGAAATTGCTTACCCAGTGTGGAGCAGCGTCCATCACACCTCGGAGGAAATCCGAGTTTCCTCGCGTCGCTGGTCTTGAGTCATGCAAGAAGTGGCATAAATCGTTTTTCTATGTCAAGAACTCTTGGAAGGAAGATAAGATTCGGCTTCCTGCTTTCTCCATTGGCTCCCCTTCCAAGAAGAATTGGACTTATAATCCCCGGAAGAGCCATGCTCTGGCCGAGGCCTTTGAGATTCGGAGATGCCTGAGGATTGGACCTGGGGACTGAAGTCAGTAGCCGGATCTCCCCCTTTCAGCAACGCACGCATAAGCTCTGCTATATGAGCGGACCCCTTGATACCAATCGAGTCTCAACAGTTGAGCTCGATAATTATCTTATTTTTAAGCGTGTCCGAGCTATCTTTAAGACGGAGATGCCTGAGGATTGGACCTGGGGACTGAAGTCGTTCACCCGTGGGAACCCCCCTCCCGAGGTAAGTTCATGCATTTACGTTTCGCCCCCCAATTGCGTTGGTGATTCCTTTTGCTAATTCCTCTGTCTCTTTTGTTGCAGAGATTTGCGGAGCAGAAGATTGAAGATGCCGAGGTTTTGGCCCTCCCGTGGACCGCAGATCGGAACACCCCGGACAGCGGGGAACCTGACTCGGAGGAGTTCATTCCCAAGTCGGACCTCACTCCGGCTCGTGCCTGTGGCAAGACCTCGGCTCACGAGGAGGAAGGTGATTCAGACGACGTCCAAATTCTTGAGGTAGTTGCCGCAATGCCTATCTCTTATGCATTTCCGGCTTCTACTTCCCCAGCTAATTAGGCTGGTCAGGTGCACGAAGCCGAGCCTCTTGCCTCCCAACCTCCTGCTACCTCACGGAAGCGTGCCGCTCCAACGGGTGCCTCTGAAGCCGCCCCCAAGAAGCGAACTAAAAAGTCATCCCAGCACCTTCCAAAGCGTAAAACTATGCCCGGGGTTACTGGGTGAATTACTTTTCATTTGTATTTCTTGTTTCTCTCTTTATGTCTTCTGACCTGACTCTTTTTGCCTTTGCAGAGCTCCTCTCTCTGTTAAGCCCAGTTGTCCTAGCATGACGAGTCATACGACTCAGACGCCATCTCCTCCGCCTCCTGAAGATACTAGGGTCCCTAGTCCTGCTCACACAGACTCTCCTCTTGCTCCGAATCAGATGTCATCTCGCCAGGATGCGCCTGAGGTCTCTCCTGTTGACACCGACACAACTCGGCCAGTAGATATTTCTACTGAGCCTGCTTCCTCCTCCGTGAATCCCGAAGTTTCCCCCGATATTCCTTCGACCCCCACTGTCTTTACTGCCACTCCGATTCCAGCCGAGGATACCACTATCTCGGCACCCTCAGAAACCGTAATCCCTCCGGCCCCCAAAGATGCCACTCCAAGTGTCGAGGTAATGGCTCCTGCCGACGCCTCTTCTAAGGCAAGAAAGGTCGTCGTCACCAAACCTCCCTCCTCTCAGAAAGGGCTTGCCAGCTCTTCTCAGCCTACAATTGCTGATGCGCTGTGCAAGGGGTTTCTTCTGCCAAAACTATTGTTACCCCGGCCGCTGATACCCAGCTCGCTCTTCACAAGAGTCCCGCGGCGGCGGTGGCTACACAACACGTCCGAGGTAAAGTCCTGACTCGTACTAAGAGTGGGAACATCCTCGGCTCGTTGGTTGAGTATGCCAACAATTGGAACGCTGTTGATCAGCTCGAGGGCAATCCAAGCAGTCAGCCATTTCAACTCTCCGACATCAGCAGTCGCTTACATCTGGATGCCAAGATCATTCTTGACAGTGATAAGATGAATGAGGTAATTGTTTTTATTGACGTTTGATTAGTCATCCGAATGATACTATATATACTCTAGTCCCTGAAGCTTGCAACCGAATAATTTGTTATTCGTTTGGAAGTTTTATTAGGCTTTGCCTGGTTCAGTTTTGTCTTAGTGGTCGAATATCCAGCCACCTAGGTTCGAATTAAGCTTTGCTTAATTCGGACTTGCCCTAGTGTTCAAATATCCAGCCACCTAGATCCGAGTTAAGCTTTGCTTGATTCGGATCTGTCTTAGCTTCGAATATCCAGCCACCTAGATCTGAGTTAAGCCTTGCTTGATTCGGATCTATCTTGGCTTCGAATATCCAGCCACCTAGATCTGAGTTATGCTTTACTTAATTCAGATCTGTCTTAGCTTCGAATATCCAGCCACCTAGATCCGAGTTAAGCCTTGCTTGATTCGGATCTGTCTTGTCTTCGAATATCTAGCCACCTAGGTCTGAGTTATGCTTTACTTAATTCGGATCTGCCCTAATGTTCAAATATCCAGCCACCTAGGTCCGAGTAAAGCTTTGCTTGATTCGGATCTGTCTTAGCTTCGAATATCCGGCCACCTGGATCCGAGTTAAGCCTTGCTTGATTCGGATCTGTCTGAACTTCGAGTATCTCATTGCTATTTATTTTGTTGCTTAGGTTGCACATGATCGGCGGACCGCCGAATTCTAGAGGCTGATTTTCGCACATAAAAGACTGCAAGACAAGTATGAGAAAGTCATTCCTGTGGTGAAGAAAGCTGGTAAGTTAACAAACTTTTGAATTGTCCCTAAAGTTCTTATTGTTTTGGACGTGAGGTGTTAGCTCATTTTGCTGGTGAATAGGTAATATCAACAATCTTAATATCCGTCTTGAGAAGAAAGTCAAGGCCCTGGAAGGTTAGTTACCCATTTTCTTTACAGATTTCCATTCGAAACTTATACCGGGTTTCTTTTAACCCTTTTGGCTTTGGTATAGCCGAGTTACAAACTTTTGCAGCGTCACATCAAGAATGCATACCTATGCCTGATATGATGCTGCATTTTTTAGAACAAGCCGCTACTCACTCGGCACAGCTGAAAGATAAAGATGACGAGATAATTCGCTTGCGCGCCGAGGTGGAGTCCCTCAAGCTCTCTCAGAAGTCTGAATTAGAGAAAGTTGACCAGGAGTTCTCCGAGGAGAAGAATCGGCTAGCTCTACAATTGCAGAAAAATAAAGAACTCCTCGAGGCTGCCGAACTCAAGACACGGGCGATGAGCGAGGAGATTACTCATTTTGAGAAAACCAAGGGTGATTGGGCTCAAGATCTTCAGAGAATGCTGAGCTATATTCATCGTAAGCCTCTAACCGTGTCCGAGTTATCTTTTTCTCTTTCTTTACTGTTGACCGATGTACCTTTATTTTGCGTAGACCATTTTCCAGAAGCTAAGCCCGTGAGATCTAGAGCGGTGGTTAATGCTCGTGTGCACCGAGGTGTTCCCGCTGATGCGAGCCCAGAATACTCGATGGAAGACTACTTGGTTGCCGTTGGTCCGATGAAGATTATGGGCAGGGACTTGGTGCAGGCAGCCATCCGGGCCTACCATGTTCTCTGGCCGAATACTTCTGGGACTCCTGATATTGATGAGATCAAAATATTGGTGGAAAGATTGATGGCATCCCAAAACCAGTTAAATCTCTGGAGGGAATCCGCTGGACGAGCTGGTGCTGATATGGCGCTCACAGTCGTTATGTCATGGTATGAGGATATTTCCCTCGATACCTTGATAAATTTGCGCACTGTCTCCCGTTGGGTTGAGGATCCAGAATTCGTCGCTCTCTGACAAGCTCGTGCCTTCTAGCTTGTTAAGTATGCGGACGTGCATAACTGGATTGAAGGGCCGAGTTTCCTTTCTAACCCGGCGGATGAGTTCGAAGTTGAAGATGCCTCTAATGATAATTCAACCGACCAGGACGAGGATGAGGGCAACTCGGATACTTCTGGTGATTCCAGCGCAAGCTCGGATGGCAATGGCGACGCGCGATCCTCCTCCAAAGGGACTAGGCATTCTCAAGCTCAAGCTGATGTTTCTCAACAGCCCCGGGCTTCCCCCGAAGTCGCTCCTAGTTCCGTGGAGGGCAAAGCAAGTTCGGCCGAGGTGCCGTCTACCTCGGAGCGCCCAGTGCCTGACCAAGTCGCTGCCCCTTAGGTTTTAAAAACTCTAAGTTGTTTCTTATCCCCGGTATGCCGAGCGTATGATGTGTGTGAAACAATTGTCCAACTTTCTGTGTGGTATGAACCTCTTTTGCCTTTTGCCGCTAAGGCACACATGGTTGTGATCGTTATTATTCTGTTTAAACTGATCCTGTTTGTTTAAATCTTTGCTTTGGTGGCCTTCAATTTCTTAAGTTCGGATTGTGTGTTTGCCTTTGTCCTACCGTAGTTCGGCGTCTAATATTGCCTGACCTTGATAAATTTGACAGCTCAACCATTGTGTTCTTGAATTCTATCCAAGTTGTAAATGTCGAAGCCCATATTTGGGGAGAGCGAAATAATATCGTTCTGGGTGCCGAAGTTTGATACCCATTTTTGTAACAAGGGACAATTGTGGGGAAATTCCCTAATCAGTGCTCTAGAAAACGAGATTTAACACATCACTAAAAATGCGAAATAACATTGGGCAGTCCCCGAGTCATTGCTCGAGGTGCCGAGGTTTAATACATAACCCAAACTCAAAAACAAAATATGGCAGTCCCCGAGTCATTGCTCAAGGTGTCGAGGTTTAATACATAACCCAAACTCAGAAACAATATAGGACAGTCCCCGAGTCACTGCTCAAGGTGCCGAGGTTTAATACATAACCCAAACTCAGAAACAATATAGGACAGTACCCGAGTCACTGCTCAAGGTGCCGAGGTTTAATACATAACCCAAACTCAAAAACAAAATATGGAAGTCCCCGAGTCATTGCTCAAGGTGCCGAGGTTTAATACATAACCCAAACTCAGAAACAATATAGGACAGTCCCCGAGTCACTGCTCAAGGTGCCGAGGTTTAATACATAACCCAAATTCAGAAACAATATAGGGCAGTCCCCGAGTCACTGCTCAAGGCGCCGAGGTTTAATACATAATCTAAAATGCAAAATAATGTAGGACAGTCCCCGAGTCATTGCTCGAGGTGCCGAGGTTTAATACATAGTTGATACTTCGTCCTGAAGCGTCACTTTACAACGTGTCATAGATGACTCCTACGAGTAAAATGGACAAAGTAAGGCTATGTTCCATGGTCTTTTCGATTCTTCGCCGGCTTTGTCTGCCTTGTTCTTTTCTGGTGACTGAGCATCAATTAGGTAATATGCATCATTGTGCAATGCTTTGCTCATGATGAATGGTCCTTCCCATGGGGGTGATAGTTTGTGCATGACGGCCGTGCGTTGCACTAACCGAAGAACCAAATCTCCTTCTTTAAACACTCTTGGATTTACTTTCTTGCTGTGATATCGTCGCAAGTCCTGTTGATAAATAGCTGATCTTGATAGTGCCAATTCCTTGGCTTCTTCTAGCAGATCGACATTATCTTGCCGAGCTATCTCATTTACCTTAGCGGTTGTATACTGGGTAACTCTTGGCGAGTCATGTATTATGTCGGCTGGAAGCACGGCTTCTGCCCATATACCAGAAAAAATGGTGTATACCCTGTTGACCTATTTGGGGTAGTTCTGAAGCTCCATAGCACTGCTGGTAGTTCCTCGAGCCAACACCCTGCCGACCTTTGCAGTGGTTCGATGAGCTGGGGTTTTATTCCAGACAATACTAGTCCATTGGATCTTTCTACTTGCCCATTAGATGCTGGGTGAGCCACCAAGGCAACATCCAGTCTTATGTGTTTTTCTTGACATAATCTAGCAAAAACTCCTTCAGCAAAGTTTGTACCATTGTCTGTAATAACACTGTCTGGGTAACCATATCTAAAGATAATGTCTTTGAGGAATTTTACTGATGTGGGTCCATCACATTTTTTTATTGGTTTCACTTCAATCCATTTTCTGAATTTGTCGACCATGACTAAAATGTGGGTCATCCCGCCCCGGGCCGGCTTGAATGGTCCCACCATATCTAAACACCATACAGAAAACGACCAAGTAATTGGTATTGTTTTTAACTCGGACGATGGCATATGTATCTTGCTGGCATATCTCTGGCAACCATTACATTTTTCCACTAGTTCTTTGGCCTCTTTCAACGCTGTTGGCCAATAAAATCCATGCCTGAATGCTTTGGCCACTAAAGCCCTAGACGAGGCGTGATGCCCGCATTCTCCTTGATGTATATCTAGAAGGATCTCCTGGCCTTCTGCCGAACTCACACATCTTTGCAACACGCTTGTGACACTCCTTTTATACAGCTCATTGTTTATGATTGTATAAGCTTTAGCTCTTCTCACCGTCTGTCTAGCCAGTACCTCATTACTCGGCAAGGTCGCATCCTTAAGGAAGGAAAATATGGGTTGCGCCCATGTTGGCATGATTTTCTCTGGGAGAATTCCACTATCTATTTCCATATTTTCTACTGACATAACGACCTCGGGTTTCTCCATATCCGGGTTACATTCTTTGTCAATCTACATCGGCACATTATCCTCCCCTGATTTTATCGGGATATAGATGGATTCGGACTCTAGTGATGGAGCTATTGATGGTTTTGTCAAGTGCTCCAGGGCGATTCCTGGGGGAATTGATTGCCTGGTTGATCCGAGTTTTGACAGCGTATCTGCAGCATCATTTTCTGCCCGAGGTACATGATGCAATTCACATCCATCGAAGTATCCACTGAGTTTTTGCACATGAAATCTGTATAAGGCCATATTTGCGTCCAGCGCGTCCCAATTGCCGGATACTTGTTGTACTACTAGATCTGAATCTCCGTAGCATAAGATTCGGCGTATCCCAATCTCTTTTGCCACCTTCAATCCATGGACGAGTGCTTCGTACTCGGCTACATTGTTTGATGCGGCAAAATGTATCTGTAGCACATATTTCAACTGATCTCTTTTTGGCGAGGTTAACACTATTCCCGCTCCCAAGCCATTCCTCAGCTTGGAACCGTCGAAGTGCATTGTCCAATAATTCGGGTCTGGTAATGGTGGCTCATATTGTATCTCGGCCCAATCCACAAAGAAGTCGGCCACAGCCTGAGATTCGATTGCATCTCGCCTATCGAATTGCGGAGCATAAGGTGATAATTCAATTGCCCATTTTGCTATTCGGCCGCTTGCATCTTTGTTGCTCAATATGTCGGCTATGGGTGCTTCACAGATCACTTTGATAGGGTGCTCTTCGAAGTAATGTTTAAGTTTCTTCTCTGACATGTATACCCCATATGCCATCTTCTAATAATGTGGGTAATTTTGCTTTGAGGCTGATAGTACCTCGCTTAGGTAATATACCGGCCTTTGTATTGATTTATCATATTCAATTCGTTCCACCACGATCACATCACTTACTACTCTGTTCATGGCGGCTATGTAAAGTAACATAGGCTCTTTTGGCAATGAAGAGGCCAGGATTGGCGCTGTGACCAACATATTTTTCAGTTCATGGAATGCATTATCTTCTTGTGGTGTCCAAATGAACTTATCAGATTTTTTCATTAGTTGATAAAGTGGTAATGGTGACAGGGCGCTCTGGGAACTTACAGGAAGTGGTGTCCAAAGGAAGGATTTTTTCATCGCTTTCCTATTTAGCATCTAGGCCGGCACCAATGGTGACGGTGCGCTCTGGGAACTGCTCATCTATCTGGAACTTTTTTGTTTCTTTAGTTGGCTGGAAAGAGACACTTCCATGCGGATTGGCCAATGCCGGCATATTCAGTTGTGCCGACTGAGCGAGGGCCGCTACCTCCTGAATCCTTCTTTTTTCTCTTGCTATTACCAATGACTTGGCCAGGTTTGACCCAGCCGAAGCACATTCCATTGACTTCCTGTAATCTCCTACTACTGTTATCACCCCTTGTGGTCCGGGTAATTTCATTTTCAAGTAAGTTATGTGGCAGATGCTCATGAATTTGGCCAATGCCGGCCGTCCGAGTAGAGCATGATAACAACTCTCTAGATCCACCACCTCAAACTCCAAATTTTCTACTCTGTAGTTATCCCTTGTGCCGAATAACACATCTACTCGAACCTTTCCAATGGGTTCGCATGAAATACCTGGTACTATTCCATGGAACGTGGTTCTCGTGGATTGCAGCATATTCTGCGATATTCCGAGTTTATGCATTGTATCCTTGTACATGATATTGATACTGCTCCCATTGTCAATGAGTACTTTTGAAAATTTCACATTAATGCTCGGTCCGACAAATGTCGGATCTAGTACGAGTGCGTACGACCCTGGATTGGGCATTATTTTGGGGTGATCCTTTATGCTCCAAGTTACTTCTTGATCTGACCAAGGCACATATCTTGGTACTGCCGGCATAACTGCATTTACTTCCATATGCCGGCGCTGTACACTTTGCCGGTCTTGCTGTTCTGTTGTGAACACGCAATATGATTGATGATGTTCCCTGTAATCATTGCGTCCATTATTTCCTGGGTTCGTCCTTCCATCCGGACCCTAATTTATCACTTGATGCACTGCATCTCTCCGGTCCGAATTATCATACCTCGGGGGAGGAGGTGGTAACATTAGTTGCTGTGCATTTGCTCCAGTCAACTGCGGCTGATGCTGCTGATGCGCCTGGTGGGAAGTTGCTTGCATGCCCGCCGGGTTACCCATTGCATTTTTCATCCAGGCGCATTGCCGAGTTGTATGATTGGCCGGCTTGGCCGGGTTTGGAGTATGAAACTTACACGGTTGATCCAACATGGACTCAAACATGTACTTCGGCCTTTCTTGCCATTGCTTCTTCTGTTCTGGTGTCCACTATTTCTTTCCTTCATTCCTTGGTGTCCATTGCTGAGGACCATTCTTCTGCCGCTGACTGTTTCCGTGACTCGGCTGATCTTGCACTACCGCTGCCACCTGATTGGAGGCATATCTGTAATCCGGTCTTTCCTCTCTTCTTCTTCCTCTGAACTCATTACGTCTTGATGATCCGGCCGCATCTCTTGCATATTGATCTTGATGCTTCCGATGATCTGCCGACATCAGCTCTGGTTGCGTTGGATCTCCCAACGCATACGAATCCGCTATCCTGATGGTTTCTGCCAAAGTGGTTGGCATATCTCTTTGCAGTCGCTGCCACAAAACACTGGCATAACGGCATCCTTGAGCGAACCAAGCTATCGCTTGTGATTCTATAACTCCCTCGCATGAATTCCTAAGGTTACACCACTGAGTTAAGAATTCTCTGTCTGTCTCATTCGGCCTTTGCTTGCACATGGCTAGCTGCTGCGTCCTGTTTGGCCTTTTATAAGTACTGGTGAAGTTGCTGACAAACATCTCTTCAAAATCCAACCAACAGTTGATGCTGCCTGGAGGCAAATTATTCAGCCATACTCTGGCTGGCCCTTCCAGCATTTGCGGGACATATCTTACTGCCCATCGCAAGTTTCCACTTTCTATTTTTACAGCCGTGGCATAATCAATCAACCAATCTTGTGGTTTGGTGCTCCCATTGTATGTTTTCGTGCCTCTTGCCAGCTGAAAGTTCGGCACTGGTGGCTCGCCCATGATCCGTGGTCCGAAACATGCAGGACCCGGCGGACCCTGCTCTTCTAACAACTCGGACCGGTACAGTCGGTCTAGTTTTACTCTTGCATCACTTGATGGCAAATCTCTGTACATAATTCTTTCCTGCGTTCCATAGCGGTTATTTCCACCATGAACCGCATATTCCATTTCTGAATAACCATCATTGTACCTCTCATTCACCTGATTGTTGCGAGCTGGTCTCACTTCTCTTTCCTGTCGAGGTTCATACCTCGGTTGAGGATTAGGCGGCGGATCTCTCCTTCCTTCTGCTGGGATATTATTCTCATGATTTTCTCATCCGAGATCCCCATTGCCTCGGCTTCCGTTGCATCTATCGGCACGGCCGGGGTTTCTTTCGCCACTGTTACCTCGGCTTCCATTGCCTCTGTTTTCATTTGCTTTTCCGGCTACTGCCGGATCATATGGAACAATTTGCTTATTTCTCTTTCCCGAAGTTACTGCTCTGTCTTTCCGCGCATTGTTTCCGGGTGAGGATGCTGCTGCTACAGATAGGGCAGGTGCTGCACCAGCCGAATGAACCATTCGCGAGGCGCCAGGCCTTGTCGGGTCTGCCCTGAGCATTTCTTCATTCTGCTGGTTCGCAATGCGCACCAGCTCATTCACTCTTTCTTGCTGTTTTTGTCGGGCTTCGCCGGTCAGTCCTTCTAACTCTAGTGCAGCGGCATTTGCCGCCCTTAGGTTCTTTGCCGGGGTATTATACCTCGGCAAGCCTAGATCGACTGAATCTGCCTTATGAGTCTCATGCTCTTTATTGATATCATCCATGGGGTTCTTCCCTCTCAGTCTTAATTCATCAACCCGCTCGGGGGCGACATCAAGTTTGTTTGCCTTAGCATATTCTCGCAGGGTCCTGTTTAAGGACTCCCGCAATGCCGACACCTTTTTTGCCTCTGCCAGTACTTTTTGCCTGGTTTCCTCTAATTCTGCCTGAGCATTAGCCGGATCAAGTATCAGCGCTACAGGTGTAGTCAGATTATCTATAGTTGCCTGGAGAATATTTTCTGGTCTTTCCAGAGGTGGCCATATTACCCTTGGTGCCTTTGGGGTCGTCTCCTGCACCTCGGCTGTGTTGGCTGCTGAAGGATTTGCCTCGGTGGGCGGTGGAGCTGCCTGCTTTGTGGTCACCTGCACACCCGTCGTCGGATCCTTGCTTGATCCGGCGCCCGCTGCTCCCGCCTGCACCCCGGCTGCGACCATCACCTCGACGCTGCTGACAGGGCGCACTCTGCACGGACCATCTGCGACGCTAAGGGGAGGCTCTCCTGCAACAATAACTTGGTGAGGATAAACTCTGGTGGTGTCGACGCCGACGTAGATCTGGTGCGTGCCCAAGTTGATGAAGACGCCATTGCGCGGAGGAGTTTTTGCCCTGAAGCTGCCTGCGTTATCGCTGACATAGTCACAGAGATCATATCTCCGGACTAAACCAGAGACAACGCGCTTGCCAGTGTGGATGAAGTTTCCCGTCCGGATCATGACTCCAGCTAGCACCGCTGCTGGCCCCACGGTGGGCGCCAACTGTCGTGGTGGTGGCACGGCAGATGCCATGGGTAGGCTAAAGTATGGGGCCAATGGATGCTAGAGGGATCTAGGGAGGGAAGATGTAGTTGATTCTACACACAAACGACTAATGTAAAGATCTTTATTTCTCCTCTCTTGGGCTACAAGTGCTCCTTGAGTTGTTTACAAGAGGAGAAGATGAACTTTTACCAGCCTAACGGTACCAAATGAGCCGATGCCCTTCTCAGAGTCCAAGCCTCTCCTTATAAAGGGACGTCTTGGCTCCTCTAGGGCTGACGTGGCAAGCATATTCAAAGAATATGCTTGTCCCAATATAGTAATTCGGCGGCCTCCTTTCCGTGTCGCCCTTCTAATGACGGCAAGGTCTCAGAGAACCCCACCTACACGCCTCGGGCTCCAGGACTGTCACCTCCGTGACCTCCCTCTGCCCTTTTGCCGCTCTGCGCCTTGTCCTTTGTGTTTGGCTCTGCTCAGATTCTTCATAGCTTGTGGCTAGGGTTTGACTATGGGCACTTCCTTCTCCTGCAAGCTTCACGTCATTCGGCCCTGCCTCTCTTAACTCGGCTTGGCCTTCACCTGCATTCAGATTATTCGGGCTGACCCGGCCGACTTAAACAGTACGTCGGCCGGGTAACGCCTTGCTCTTCTCATAAGGGTCCTGCTCTTGCTTGCCTCGGCCGACCTTTACAGGATTCAGCCGATTTAGACAGTAACTCGGAAACTGGACGGGAACTTCCTTTTGTCTTTCCCCGTCCTGACCCTATCTGGGGTCACCTCCCCAACATGCCCAGCTTGAAGCACAGAAGAATCAATCGGTCACCCCGCTCAAAGTCATTTCAGACCTCGACAAGGCCTTCAGAGCTGAAATGGATATGGACATGAAAATAATGGACCCAGAGCCCGTAATAATGCTACACTAATGGGAATCATTGTATCGCAGACCAAAGCACTTGCTACCGAAGCAAATATGTCTCTTGGTCAATATTTAGTCTATGAAGATACGCCAGTGGGTCAGATAGTATGTAAGTATGTCCAAGGGGAGCCTCTAGTCAGTAATGAGGAGCTCACGCGTCTATCCACACATATGCGAAATCCGCACGAATGGAACATGTGGCAAGCAGAAAAAAAGCATCAGAAAGATTGGTTTCCGGTGGACGTTAGAAAGGAGCATCACTTCAAACCATACTCGATATAGGTTCAAATGACCGAACTGTTTCAGTTATACAACCAGTGCGCCCTCAACAAATATATCATTGGTTGCTACTGTCCATAAGAGATTTATTTCTATAATTAAGTTTGTAGCTCAGCTTGTTCATTGCATTTAATATATTATCCTAACTATATATCCTTTTGTATGATGATATTATATTCTGCAGAATGAAGATGCTTGAATGCAAAAGAGCTAAAAGATACGACGTTGGGTTTATTGACCCATATATCGTTAATGAATATATGTTAAAGAATCACCCCAAGGACGTGGAGGAAGACCTGTGCAGGTTCTTAACCGAGAATAATTTTGTTAAGGAAATACTATTTCCTTACAACTTCAAGTGAGTGTTTATATCTTGTACATATTTTATTTTTGCTTACTCGATGAGCTATGCATGTATGCTTATGTAAACTTCCACATATTCCACTGGATCTTGTTAAACATTCAAGTTGACAACTCCCTAGTTGAAGTCCACGACTCATTAAGTTGGGACCAAGAGCAGTGGAGCGACATGAAAGCAATGCTCCATAAGTAATTTCAATCATTATCGCATTATATCGTCCTCTTTCATTCATTTCCTGATATCAAGTAACTAATAACTCCTTTGTTCATTTTTTTTGCCGAGCAGGTATTGGACACGGTTCAGACAGAAAATACCAGGTCCATTCAAAGAGGAGCTAACTTATAAAATGGTGAAGAGTTTACAGCAGCCATCGGGAACTCATTTATGTGGATACTACGTCTGCGAGTACATCCGCGAGTTGACCTGTGAGCGGAAAGTTGACTCACATTATATTTATGATTTGCGGGAGAAACTAGAGCCAGACCAGCGCATAAGAGCAATTCAAGAGGAGCTGGCGGGATTTATGATGAAGGAAGTCCTTGATGTACATGGAGAGCATTATGCGGATGACGTGGAACTCGATTTGCCTTAGTAATCTCCATGTAGCTGATATGATATATATTAATCAATGACCATGTAATTTCAAAACATTTCTTCCTTTTGATATATATATCATCAATGTATGCTTGCAAGGGATCAATTAATTATATAGATGCATCAACGTGTACTATGTATGTACTAGCGTAGAATATGTGTACTTAAATATATGTTTAAAATTATAGTGAAACACAAAACGAAAAAAGAACGATATGAAAAAAAGGAAATACATAATCTCTGCCGCGGCAGAGAAACACACAATTCTCTGTCGCGGCAGGAAACCTAATATAGTCCCGGGTGGTGTTACGGTCCGGGACTAGAGGGTTTCCGCGCACCGCGGCGCTGAAACAACCATGTGACTGTTATCAGTCACGGGCCGTAGCAAGCCGGGACTAGAGGGGGGGGTCTAGTCCCGTTTTTGCAGTCCCGAGCCCAAAACCGGGACTAGAGCCTGTTGCGGCCCGGGACTACGGCCCTGTTTTCCACCAGTGGTGAGTGTGATTGGAGTATGCTAGATTGGCGGGATCGTGCAGCGTTAACATCCTTCCAGGAATTTCAGCGTGACTGATTTACTATGATGACTCAACGCTTTAAGTAATATTAAAAAAATTGACGAGATTTAACAACCAGATATTAAATCTGATTTACGATATGTCTTTAGTGTATTGTTTCTTGGATGTGAGCTTTAAAGTTACTCCCTCCCTCTCTAGATGTCTTAGGTTTTTTAAATTTTGGATGAATCTATATACTAAATAGTGATTAGATTTATCTAAATTTTGACAAATTCGGGACATCTATTTTGAGACGGTGGGAACAGACGCATGTAATGATTGAGAGATTATTTTATTGTCTTCAAATTACGACCTGCTGGTTTTATCAATATATCTTTTACCAAAGTTAACACATATTAATTTGTTTTAGTTTGCTAAAATAGTTTATATTATGAAACGGAGGTAGTACATATACAACTTGTGCAGTATTAGTAGGTATTAATATATACCCTTTATTATTGAAACATATTGAAGTAAGTTGCAATTTTGAAGGGGAGCCCTAGACGGCCCGGGTGATCAAACCCCTCTATCCTCCGGGTGGACTAGTTGACACATGTCCCCTTATTTTGCCCAAAATCCTGGTTTTGCTACATTGCTAATATGTAGCGAGAAATACCCGTTTTTGCTAGTCCATGGAAAAAAAGATAGATCTCATCGGAAATCTTGGTGGAGATACCGTAGCAAAAGAAAGTGCTACTATAGCGCCGGAGTTATCATAACATACAATTGGTACTATTGTAGCAAATATACAAAACGGTTGTAGCAAAAAGTTTATGAAATTGTAGCAACAATTGAAGCATTTGTCCACGGTGGGTTAAAAACAAACAAAATATTATAGCACTTCGAGAATAGAAAAAGTAGAAAAATAAACATGAGTTGTAGCAAATAAAATATGCGAATGTAGCAACCACGGTCGCCCGTTGTAGCAACCATCGTCGCTCGCTAAAGCACTCGTTGTTGCGTGTGGTAGCAACCGCCATCGCCATTGTAGCAACCACCTTCGCCGGTCGTAGCAACCGCCGACACCCTTCTAGCAAAGCCCGACCCCCTTATTGCAGCAGTTGTGGCCATCATGGGGAGATGTTGTGGTCGATGTCGACGACCTTGGCTACAAGTGCTAGCATCTCGGCTGAGGTCCACTCGAGGTACCGCCGGACTGTGTGCGGCGGGGGATCATGGCTCTTGTCCCGGTGGAATTAGGGGCAAACATGATGGAAAGATGCAGAGCGGTCACGAGCGCCATGAGAGGAAGGGGAGAAGGAGGGCGCGGGTGCCATATGGGGGCACGAAGGTGGATCCCCGTAGAAGCAAGGGAAGCTAGCGATGACTTAGACGACGGAAAACTTCGTCCTCCTGGCAGTGTTGAGGGAGAGACCATAGGTTGGTACCAATTGGGGAAGAATGTGGAGGAGAAATTGTGGAGATAAGGTAGAGGGGGGTCCCAAAAGGTTGACGAGCCCCGCGTCGGTGGCTAGGACTGATGGCACTGCGTCAATGTGTAGTGCTTCGTCGGGAAACCCCAAGAGCAAGGTGTGATGCAGCACAACAACAAGTTTTCCCTCAGTAAGAAACCGAGGTTATCGAACCAGTAGGAGGAAGAAAACGTCACACAGGTGTTGCAAGTAACATGGAAACCTGCACACCACAAACTCAAGACTTTGCCCGAACGAATCAGTGAGGTTGTCAAGCTCACCGATTTGCTGTAACAAAGGATTAAACATATGGTGTGAAAGGTAATGATGGTTTGCAGCAAGTAAACAAGTAACAGTGGAAGATGTATCAATGGTAAAGATTGGACCGGGGTCCATAGTTCACTAGAGGTGCTCTCCTTAGATAAACAACATGGTATGAAGGGTAAACAAATTACAGCAGGGCAATTGACATGAACTGAGCAAGGCATAACAATGCAATACTAGACAAAAAGATCCTATGAGATTCGATTGAGCAATACAACAATATACATAGACCGCCACCCAACTGCATCTATGACTAGAATTCCACCTTCAGGTTATCATCTGAACCCCCTCTAGTATTAAGTTGCAAGCAACAGACAACTGCTTTTAGCAAAGTGTGTAAGGTAAACAATCCACTTGTTGCATGAACAAGAGACCGTTGTTTTCTCCCTAGTGGCAACAACACGTCTACAACCGAAGAGATTTCTGTCACTTCCCTTGGAAACTAGAGGCATGAACCCACTATCGAGCATAAATACCCCCTCTTGGAGTCACTAGCAAATACTTGGCCAAGATAGATACTAACAACGGTGAGCATGCAAGATCACAAATAACACAGACATGATAGTATCAAATAGACAAAATCATTAATCAATCTGACATAGTAATCTCAATATCCATCGGATCCCCGCAAACACAACATGCATGATTACAAATAGATTAGATCTTGATCATGAACGGAGCTCAGAAGATCTATACATGAAAGCACAAGGAGGAGATACAACCATCTAGCTACTACATGGACCCGTAGTCCAAGGTGGAACTACTCACGCTTCATACCGGAGAAGAAGGCCTCCGGGATGATCTCCCCTCCGACAGGGTGCCGGGAAGAGCTTTAGATACCCTCCACCGATCTAGGGAAGATGGTGGCAGCGGCTACAGACAGTTTCATGGAGTTTTGATCGGGTATCTCGGGTTTCTATATCGGGGGCTTCTTATAGGAGAAGAGGTGAGGCAGGGAGGCGACCAGGGGGGCCACACCCTGCCCAGGCGCGGGCTAGGGTTTGGCCGCCCTATGGCGCCTCTCCGTCTCTCATCTGGACTTCGCGTCGCTCACGGTAAAATATTGACTTTAGCTTTTGTCCTGTCCAATTCCGAGAATATTGATTTTCTGCCTTTCTGGAACCAAAAACAGAAGAAAACATGCAACTGGCACTGCGGAAACTTGTAAATAGGTTAGTTCCAGAAAATATATAAAAACACCTCAAAGTTTAGACAAAGTAAAGCAAAGTAGTTACTAAACAAGCATGGAGCATCAAAAATTATAGATACATTTTCTATGTATCAAGCATCCCCAAGCTTAACTCCTGCTCGTCCTCGAGTAGGTAAGTGATAAAAATAATAATTTTTGAGGTGACATGCACCATCAAAACCTAGATCAAACCATTTTCAAGAATTGAAAGATGGAATCAAAGAACTCTAAACATGTGCATGAAAGATGGAGTTCTAACAATAAGACAAAGTAACTATGCATGCAACATGAAAGGATACAAACAAAGATCATGAATAACATTCATTGAAAAATGTTTGTTTATTTCACATACATAAAACATGGCATAGTGGAATTCAGCTTGTCTCTCATATAGTAGCAAGTAGATGCATAGAACACGTTCAAAGTTCATAAGAGTGAGTAGATACAAATATCACAAGAACAAGTAATATCACAATATGTATTAACCAATAAGTTTTGGGACACTGCACACAGAATGGAAACTATTCTCTCTTAATGGTGCCTAAAGGTAGAAGGTGGAGACTCAAATAATGGTGGAAGAAAGGTCCTTCATAAAGGAAGCAGGGATTTCAAGTTTCAAAAAGAGCTTCCAAAAATTATGGTACTTGTTAGCTTTTAGCCCTCATTTCCCCTATCATAAGCATCTTGAAGTGGTTAAGGTTAAAATAAACAAACTATGGATTATATGCTTGACAAAGTATAAGTTGGCAATCTCAAGTCCCTTGAATACGAGGGCCACACCTCATGCTACTCAACTTCAGTCACCTGTAAGTTCTTGTCATAGTAAGTACATGCGTATCATAGAGAACCGCCAACGGGGTACCCCTTGCACATGGTACAAGAGCTATCCTATAACCAAAATGACAAGGCAAGTAGACAATGAGCATCTCAACGATCTTTTTATTTACTATGTGCATAGCTTTTTATTGAGGATGCTTCATAGATAGCTCATTATGGTGATGATGTAAGTTGCCACCATGATTAGGCATTGCTTAGGCTAGCGGACCAGGCGTTTCTCTAACACAAAATACATAACTCCATGGACTTACAAGTTCCCTCTTTATTTCACACCGGTGACATCCATAGACAAAAGAGCATGATATCAATTGTGTACAAAGTACAACTACAATGTTGAAAACGTTCCCCGTGACAGCACGGTTCTGCTAATTCCAACATATAAGTGCAAGCATATACAACATAGTTGATACAATGGTTCAAGTTTATTAGGGGCAAAGAATATAAAGTGTGCCATCACGTTTGTGAGGGCTTTAATCACTAAGTTTTCACATAACAAAATACTTTTTTAATTGGAAGATAGCTGAAAACAAGAATATACTTGGAATGCTGTAACACACCATGCAGAGGAATTTATAGTGGACACTTTGGAATAACTTGGTTTCTTGGGAGTTGGAATCATGAGTAGAGCTTATTCATACAAGTGGAGGCTAGCAAAAGACTGGGAGCAACCAACTAAGAGAGCAATAATGGCCATAATCATGCAAAGCAACAAAACATTACTAATCAAAGCATAGAGTGGTACTACAAGTCAAGGACTAAATGATCATAGAGACTATGGTGACTTGTTCATAGTCATAACATGGTGTGATCATGTGCCAAGTCAACCCAAACAAAGTATCAAAGGAGAATACCATAATACTATGCTTTTGTATGCTAAAACAACGCATAATTGTTTCAAGGCACACTAAGCAATCCCAATTGTTTGGAACAAGACATGCTACAACAATAATCACTAAGCATAAGGTCAAAACAACACCTAGCATGTCATTCTAAAGTCTAAGTCATAGTCAATATAAGCTCCTCTTGTACTTTCAAGCAGGAACTTCCTACTCATTTCCAACACCAAGCAACTTATTTGAAAACAACACAGCGAGAACGGGGGTCCAAACTACTTTATTTAAGCAAACTAAACAAACTAAGCAAAGCAAATGAAAATTAAGACGCTCCAAGAACAACACAATAGTACATGAAACAATAAAAACGAAGTGTCTAGACAGACCTGAGCTTTTTATTGATGAAGAAGGGGATGCCTTGGGCATCCCCAAGCTTTGACGCTTGTACCTCTTGGATATTTCTTGGGGTGACACCGGGGTGGCATCCCCAATCTTGAGCTTTTGTCCATTCTTCATCTCATTACATCATTCTCTCTCTACACCTGAAATTTTTTCCTTCATACAAAACTTCACACAATCTTCATTAGCAACATTAGTGTATTCAAAATATAATAGACCTTTGGGTTTAGCTTTGGAACAACAATTTTTTTCACTAAAAAAACATGCTACTGTAGCAACTCCTTCAAAAATCTCAATTCCCCAAAACATAACTCAAAAAGGAATCAATAAGAAGCAAATGCAAATAATGGCAGAAATATGTCAAAACAGACCAGCAGGTAGAAACCGATTTTTTCGAAAATCTTCTATTGCTCAAATCAAAAAGTGTTGAACTAACGAAAGTTATCTAACATACTGGGGGATTTATTCGTAAATTTTCGGCTCAATCCGACTTACAGAGACTCCTCACGAATATTTATTGTGGAGGACAGAAATCTGTTTCGGGACAGCAACTCCCCAAATCTTACTTCCCTCTCATTAGAGGTCATTCTTGGACAAAAAGCAAACAAAAAAGATAAGGAGAGGTCATTATTGAAGTAATAACTTCCAAGACTCAAAGAAACTCTTGGGTTATCTCCCAACACGTACTTTTCTTTAATGCCTTTAAGTTAGGCATTGATAATTTGAGAAGATGCTCACATAAGAACTATGAGTTGAAGTAAAAGAGAGCATCAAGAAGCAAATTCAAAACACAATTGAGTCTGACCCACTTCCTATGCATAGGAATCTTGTAAAGAAACAAGTCATGAAAGCACAAAGCAACAAGCATAGGAAAGTAAAACAAGTGCAACTTCAAGATTTTCAACATAAAGAGGGGAAACTTAATACTATTGAGATACATAAGACCATGTTTCCCTCTCTCATAATAACTTTCAGTAGACTCATGAATAAACTCAACAATACAGCTATCACATAAAGCATGCTTTTCATGATCTACAAACACATAATTTCTACCAAGCTCAAGAATAGTGGGATTAAAACCTTCACAGGTTTTACCCAAAGTAGATATTTCAAAAGGATCCACAGGAACATAACATTCATCCTCCTTTGGTAAGCATGGGGGACAATCAAATAATATAAGGGATAAAGAGTTTCTCTCATTATAAGGTAGGCATGGGTAGATCCATTCTTCCTCCTTTTGTTCATCACTCTCCTCCTCTTTTTTATCTAATGAGTTTCCAGTTTTAACAATTTCTTCTTCCATAGGCTCCTGCCAGGCATTAGTCTCTTCCATTTGAGGAAAGCACCTATTCAAATATTCAAGAATATAGCCATTTTATTCCTTGTAATTATCAAAGCAAAATTTAAATATCTCATAAATCTCATATTCATAAGGTGAATCATCAGTATTTTCAAGCAAACTAGCAAGTTCAAATGCACCCTTGAAAGCAATAAATTTTTCAATTTATTTCACATCATTGAAGTCATAATTTCCCTTAACATAAGAAGATATGGTAACAATATCATTATACTCACATTGAAAAGGGAGGTGTTTATACCTCCTACAGCAAGCTTTATCAAAGCAATAAGTAACATTATAAGTAGAGCACACCTCTCTAGCAATAGTATTCAAATTATCAATTTGTTCCCATAAGTGTTTCCATTTTTGTGACAAACGATGTTCCTTATAATAATACTTTTGTTCTTCCGTGAACCCACCTTGCCAATAAGAACTAGTTTTAAAGAAACCATCCATTGATAGAAAGCATGACAAAGCAAGGCAATGACAGACCAGCAACTAGAGCAGGAACTAATTTTTGTATGTTTTTTATAAGAGAAAGCAAATCAAACTAAACTAATTTTTTGGAGTTTTTGATTAAAAGAGGCAAAAAAAACTGAACAAAAGAAACTAAGCAAACCAAAAACAAAGTAAAGAGAAAGGTTGAGGAGGAATACCCTTGTGAAGACGTTCTTAGCCTCCCAGGCAACGGCGCCAGAAAGAGCGTGATGGCACTGCGTCAACGTGCAGTGCTTTGTCAGGAAACCCCAAGAGCAAGGTGTGATGCAACACAACAGCAAGTTTTCCCTCAGTAAAAAACCGAGGATATCGAACCAGTAGGAGGAAGGAAATGTCACATAGGTGTTGCAAGCAACATGGAAACATGCATAACACAAACTCAAGACTTTGCCCCAACGAATCAGTGAGGTTGTCAAGCTCACCGGTTTGCTGTAACAAAGGATTAAACGTATGGTGTGGAAGGTAATGATGGTTTGCAGCAAGTAAACAAGTAACATTGGAAGATGTATCAATGGTAAAGATTGGACCGGGGTCCATAGTTCACTAGAGGTGCTCTCTTTAGATAAACAACATGGCATGAAGGGTAAACAAATTACAGCAGGGCAATTGACAGGAACTGAGCAAGGTATAACAATGCAATACTAGACAAAAAGATCGTATGAGATTCGATTGGGCAATACAACAATATACATAGACCGCCATCCAACTACAACAGACAACTGCTTTAAGCAAAGTGTGTAAGGTAAACAATCCACTTGTTCCATGAACAAGAGACCGTTGTTTTCTCCCTAGTGGCAACAACACATCTACAACCGAAGAGATTTCTGTCACTTCCCTTGGAAACTAGAGGCATGAACCCACTATCGAGCGTAAATACCCCCTCTTGGAGTCACTAGCAACTACTTGGCCAAGATAGCTACTAACAACGGAGAGCATGCAAGATCACAAACAACACAGACATGATAGTATCAAATAGACAAAACCATTAATCAATCTGACATAGATCCATCATATCCCCGCAAACACAACATGCATGATTACAAATAGATTAGATCTTGATCATGAACGGAGCTCACAAGTTCTATACATGAAAGCACAAGGAGGAGATACAACCATATAGCTACTACATGGACCCGTAGTCCAAGGTGGAACTACTCATGCTTCATACTGGAGAAGAAGGCCTCCGGGATGATCTCCCCTCCGATAGGGTGTCGGGAAGAGCTTCAGATACCCCCCAATCTAGAGACAATGGTGGCAGCGGCTACAGACGGTTTCGTGGAGTTTTGATCGGGTATCTACGGTTTCTGTATCGGGGGCTTCTTATAGGCGAAGAGGCGAGGCAGGAAGGCGACCAGGGGGACACACCCTGCCCAGGAGCGGGCTAGGCCCACCCGTGCTAGGGGGGGGGGGTGGCCGCCCGGTGGAGCCTCTCCGTCTATCCTCTGGACTTCGTGTCACCCCGGTAAAATATTGACTTTGGATTTTGTCCCGTCTAATTCCGAGAATATTGATTTTCTGCCTTTTTGGAACCAAAAACAGAAGAAAACAGGCAACTGGAACTGTGTCAACTTGTTAATAGGTTAGTTCCATAAAAGATATAAAAACACCTCAAAGTGTAGACAAAGCAAAGCAAAGTATATACTAAACAAGCATGGAGCATCAAAAATTATAGATACATTTCCGACATATCAAGGATTGAGACGATATAACATCTGGGGAACTGTATCATTACCCATTTTGAATCTCCACATTGCATACACAATGGTAAAAAAGTGAGACATACCAAAGCATTGTTAGACCACTATGTCATAAACTTTCACATGTGTTTGGTTAGTATCTAGCTTTCATACCGACCAAGATGACTCATGACCGCACTCTGTATACGTGTTCCTAGGGAATGAAGGTGTAGTAAGATGAAAAGGTTACAATCAAGAGACGATGGACAACTCTACTACATATGACAAGTATATTGTTGCCTCAGAGGAAGCAAAGGAAGGTGTTTGGATAGGAACTTCTTGATGGATCTACGTGTGGTTCGTGGCTCATCCAATCCATTGGTGGTGTACTATAACAACACTAGTGGTATTGCATAAGCAAAGGAATGAAGAGAACACTAGAAAAACAAACACGTGCTTTGGAAGTATAACCCAATTTGGTAGTTTTACCATGATGACGATATCAAGTTAGGTAAGGTACACACAGATGCAAATGTTGTTGATCTGTTAATGAAGCCACTTCCCCAGACCAAGTTTGAGGCTCAAGTTAGAGAGATGTGCATGATATCCAATAAACATGGAGATGTATGAGTGATCGACTCTAGTGCAAGTGAGAGAATGTTAGGAATGGTGCCTTAGAGACATCACTTTTCGAGTTGTATCTATATGAGTGTCTGACCAGAATTGATTGTACATGTTTTTTATGTGATGAAACATTGGAACCATGTACTTATATTTAGTTCATGTCGTTTTATCATTAGTCGTTCGAGGTTGGACTAGACACTCACTACTCAGATATGTAAACTGGAAGACGACAATGTTCTGTGTGTCATGTGCATGGAGATGTTATCCGCAATGTCCAGATGGAAGAGGTTAGCCAGACCAATCCAAGGGCTAGTAATAATGAGGAAGCAGTCATATGTCTAACTAGAACAATGGAATCCTTAGACGATCCAGGTAACTGGTAGCCATAAAGGTGGTCTTGGGACGACTAAGAAGCAAGCTGTCATGTGAGGTGGATCAGCTAAGATAGAATTTCACCCTCTTTCATGGAGAGATATTTTTTGGGCCCGCTCATGTGATATGATTCAAAAGCATGGCCATGCACCACTCGATCTAGTGTTGGTCGAGATAGTGCGACTAAGATAGAGGGAGATCCGGCTTATCTTAGGAAAAAGGAATGACATATCACTCCAACAAGAAGACAATAAGCTGGCACTAGGATGGCACATTCTCCCCTATGGCTTATTGCCAATATCATGGGGCAAAGGGACTCAGTCACATCATCATATTGAGGGCACTTACAAGTATCAGGAATTTTATATGTTTTGCTAAAAGTCCCAGCCGACTATAGACTCTGGCCGAAATCCCGCTAAGATGTGTTCGTCTTACCATAAGCCTGCAGGGTTGCACATCTACGAGAGTGGATCTAGGCATATGGATATCTGACTAACACAAGTCGACAAACTTGTACTTAGCAAGATTGGGACACATGTCAATGGGATTGACCCACTTTTACTAGGGTTAGGGTTGTTGACTAAGGGACACGAGCTGTCACGTTCCCTCACCTACTCCCTATATAAAGGAAGGTGGGGAGGCGGCGTATTGAGATGACATCCATCTGAACATTCCACAAGGCTAAGACTTGGGCCACACTCCCAACTTTTTGTCTCGCGGCGGTGGAACCAGGGCTAGTACCCCTCATGTTGCAGCTCCACATTGTATGTGTGTGAGATAGTAGAGGCGTCGCATCTGAGACACTCGGAGGTGTAAGGCGGCGGTGGAGTTAACCGGAGCTGGTGAAAAGGTCCTAGGATTGACGAGTTCCCTAGAGATGGATCAGTTGACGAGGAACAAGGATTGCATTGCACTGAAGAGCTTCCTCGACTTTGACATATGTGTGTCTAGGGGTAAAGATCTATGGCCATCTTCCTTAGTCGGTTCTTGGGGTGTCACACCAGAGTCTAGCCAGAGAAATTTAATTTTCCAGCCTGCCTCTAGGTGACCCTACAACATCTATGCTTAGGAGTCATAGTATATCGATGCACTTCAGTCATATCACTAATTCACTACATTTTCTATGTAAAAAATGTGAGACAACTGGCATACCTTTTCCAAGATCTCTACCAATTCACAAAACACAAAGGTTCAAGTTGATGTTCCACAATAGCTACTTGTGTAGTCTTGGAAATACGGTGGAAGTATTATCCTTTGAGAACCTATCATGAAGATAATGACGTAACCAAGAAAAAATAAATTTTCTTGTTAGTGTATATCTCTCCCATTAGAGTAAATAATAGCATATGAAAGTTTTTGCTTATTCATCTATCCATGTTGTCCTGATTCTTTCTGGTCGTCCGATGGACGTGTCGCCATCGTAGAGGATCCCCTCTCTCTTGGATATGGGTCCGACGCCCAGGATTTTGTACCGTGGACGTCTCGTGTGTGCCCTTTCCTTCCCCATCGTCATACAGTGGGCCATGTGTCAGCGGTTCTGCTTGACATTTCTCTAGGTGACAGGTATTCGGTGTGCCGGAGAGCTACACACCTTCCTGTTCATGGGGCCCATTGAAAGCTGATGTGGCTATGATCGGTGCTATCGTTTTGTACAAGCCTAAGAAGGTGATTTGTAAAACCGATGAGAATAGAACCCGAACACGATATCCCCCATGACTATTTTGTGCAACCTAAAAGAAATAATGTTTAAACAAAGAACAGAAGTAAGTAAATTTGCCATAAAAGGAAGAAACTAAGTTAAATCGGGCAAAGTATAGTTCACATGTCAAAGGACTATTTTGGTCCTAATGGCAGAGGAAATAAAAAGCAAAGGCAACACTCCTCAAAAACTCCTAGAGTTCTACTAGCTCGAGCTAGTTTCATGACGACACACGAAAAAGGGGTGTTATCGTCCTTCTCTTTTGATTGTTCATCCATCAGCTAGCGTGTATGGCTTGCTCGGTTAGCGTTTACTCAGTATGTCACCATTGCAACATCGTCACCATTGCAACATCAGGTATTGTTGCATCGACTATCCATGATACGTCTTGCGCATCGTTGTAGATACCATTGCCTTCAAAATCTAATTTCTGCTTTTGCTTCTTTGACGCGCAACACGGTGACACGCATGTTGCTTCGATCCTTGCTTTTGTAATTACTCTAGCTCTGCATGTTAAACTCTCTCACACATAGTCGCTTCCCGCATGTATCCTTGCTGCATTGCACACAAAATAGTAAGCCTGCTCTATTGCGGGTCATTTCAGCTGTTAATCCAAGTCCTTTGCATGCAAACAAACAAAGAATTACTCCTGTTTTGACTATCTAACAGATGAGGTACTAGACACATGAATTTGGCCAATTGAGGGTAGAGTTACCATGCGGACCACAATTTGAGCACGTGGATTACTGGGTGTAGTTCGACAAGTACGTCGCTAATGGTTTCGTGGATTCCTGTTCAGACGAGGAGGAGGTGGATGGCAAGGCTGCGCACGACGCCGATGAGGATGAGTCGGCTATCGATACCAGCAACCTCGCTGTCATCGTACCACTCTTTTGGGAGGACCCTCTGTTCGATGGTGAGGATGAGGATTCGGTGACCCAGCACACCTCTACATGTTGTAGTGTGCAAGTAGTTGACATAATATTCACGAAGTACCATTTTTCAAATATCACATCCCTCAGAGTGGTATAACAAAAATATTAAAGGTCCGTAACTTTTACTTGTTCGTAATATTCAAACCAAATTATACAAAGGTTTAGAAATCCTCATCGGTCTATTGAGGACTTATTCAAATATTTAAATTCAAACTAACTAATTTGAGTAGCAATGACATCACTAGATGAAATGCCACCGGATCTCAGCAACTTATTGAAGTAAATTTATGCTGCTCAGCTCATATATTCTATCCAAAGACTACTCCTATGTCTTCATGTCTTTATATTCTGCTCCCTGTTCTATATCGTAGTCTACTCCTTCAATTCTTCTAGAAAGATATGATTCCCCATAATAGACCTCTCCATCATCACTGTTTGTACTATTTTCCTCTGTCTCGATATTCTCATAATCTAGCAAGGATTTAAGAACATAATTTGAGTAAGAGTGTACTTGATAAGTTCTATAATTGGTTGTGTAACCGTGGATCAAACATCTACGTTCCTGTTTTCGGTTTTCAAATTGGTTTCTCCTTAAAGATTGCTTTTAATATAGAAAAACTATGTACGTCAGTTTTCATAGGTTGTTATAACTTTCTACGTTCGCAACCCGTTCCTCGGGTAAGGAGTATTATGACACGTCTTATACACTCTCAAGAGGTACGCTACTTTTTTCACAAACTTCTCTGGCCTTATTTGTTGTAACACACTTCCTTAGATGTGTGTGACCTATTATCAAGTTTGTCCAAGTCATGTCGAGTTCTACCTAATTCCGTATTCCTTCCTTTCCACTAAACCCGGTCAACCATCGCTTATCAAATGCTCTCCTTTCGGAGATACTAAAGTTGCCATCTTGAAGCATAAGATGGGGATGTTATGGGATCCCACCCACTGCAATTCTTCTCTGGGAATACATCCCAACTTAGTCATATGAAGTTACAAGGAACAAAGAAAAACTTCTGACTTGCTCGTCCCATTCCAAAATTTGTGGTCAACGCGGTTTGTACGACGCCTTGAAATAACTGACAATAGGTGTTGGTTACTCCTAAGTTCTCTTGGTATAATGGAATTTGTTCCCACAACATTTCACATTGTGGTTTCCATTTACCCTTGATTCATTCGTTTCATTCATAAAACAATATTTGCTTTCGTACGAACATTTGTGCTACTTTTGGAAAAGTATTTGTTTAAATATGACTTGCAAGATTTGTGCAAGGTTTAATTTCTCAATTCTATGCAAGGTTGAACTTGCCTCGTAACCGCAAGATAATGTAATTCAAAGGTTCGATTTCACCATTGACCACGGGTTCTATAAAAATCAATCATTGTCCGATAAAGACAATGCTTTAAAAACCAATATGCTTTTAATGCAACTATATGTTATGCAATATTCAGTCAATTGTTTAAAATCCTTTGGATTTGAATTGCTATGATTTTAGATTAATGTCCCTCTTTTTAGGGTTTTATTTGAATTTCATATTAGAATTTTCATATATCTATATTATATAGATCTTCTTTAAATTCAAATTTGCGAGTTTTTGGATTTTAAATAACATCCCCTCACTTTAGGAATATATTTAGGCTTATAAGGATTTTTGAGTATATTTACTCATTTTTAAAAGATATTTAGTTAAGTTAAATAACTCACTTGGAATTTTATCCTAAAAAACATTTTTAATAATTCCAGAAAAATAGGATTTAGAATCCTCAAATTTTCTCTATTTGGAACTATTTTTATTTTATTTTTATAAAATGCCTAGGGTTATTTTTGGCTAATTGGTCTTTTAAATAAAACTAAAAATATCATTTTGCCACTAGGTCCACTGGTCCGACTAACTTGAACAAAACCAGTCAACATGGTTCAGTTCGATCCAACCGGCCCGCTCATGTCTCTCACTTGCACTCTCTCTCACCCTCTCCCTCACGTGCTCCCTCTCTGGTGACTAGGCACCGCCGCCACCGTGCCACTCGATTTCGGCCGCTCTCGGCCATCTCCACCATCACCATGGCTCGTAGTCGGAACACCGCGCTCTACTTTATCTTTCTACCACTCAGATTTGCCTAGTTTTCCTCTTGTGTCCTTGTGCAACCCTAACCCTAACCCTAGGGTTTCGGTCTCATGGCGTTGTCGTGTTCTGTTGCTCCTCCGATGTTCCCCCACCATGGAGATAATGCTAGACTTCTTCCTGGGCGTCACCTTCATGCTACATAGGAGGATGCATGTGAGGTCCAGGAAAAGTTCCTAGATCTTGTCTAAATGGATTCTATAACAAATGGATTGACCACTTGGTGTATCCAACATTTTAAAACAAAGTTAGTTTCTTTGTGTATTTGTTTGCCTTGCAGGTCAAGATGGGATAGAAAAGCATGAATAGCAAGAATGGGATAAGAATGTAGTTTAGGTTTTCCCTTTATTTTTCTTTTGTAGTTTGTAATAGGTTTACATCACTTTGTAATACTCTTTTGTAAAGAATCTTCTCAATATTGATATCAATAAAGATTCCTTTTATCAACATTGTCTCATTTACTTTGTATTTGTATGGATTCTTTTTAATTTACTTGTGAATATATGAATTCAAGTTTGAATTATTCAAACCTCAATTTTAAACTCAATAGTCACTATTACTTCTTCAGTGAACATAATGTATGTGAATGTGTTGTTTTGAGAAATCCACTCAATATATGATGCAAAATCATTTTAAAATCCTAAATATTTGGAAATCACAAGTTCACTTTGAAATTTGACTTTTTAAATCCTAGTGTTGACCTAAGTCAAACTTCAACACTAGAGTTCAATCTCAATCACTTGTAACCTTTTAAAATAAAGTTTTAAATTTTCCATACTTTTGCAAATGCATGCTATGTAAAACACTCATCACAAATCAGTCCTCGAAACGATCCTATTTTTCAGGTCATCATAGAGGAGGATCCTCCTGTGGATGATTCTGAAGAAGACTACTGATCGGGGGACTACGACTCCAGGGACGAGGCTGCACGCGTCATGTAGGAGGTGCCCTGGACAACTCTGGGTCGGAAGGCATTCCTACAAGGAGCTAAGGATTAGTGCTCTGTGCTCATCTTAGCGCGTGTGTTTGACGTGTATGGTCCACTCGACTATTTCTTAGATACTTTAGTTAGAAATCTAGCGTACAACTTAAGTTTATGATCTATTTGTGTGTCATGTTAATGTTTTATCTTTTAGTGCAAGGATGAATGGTATTGTGACGTCTTTTTCGTTTTATCACTAACTTACATGTACTTCTTACTGTCTATGCAGCTCCATGGAATCTGCTCAGGTACAAGACCCTTACAATCATACGAAAACCAGACTTAGTCGAGATCCACACGCACACTATGTTCCTAGGTTGCTGTGTACACTATTGCGCATTTACTTTGCAGATTGATGTTCTCCTCTAAAAAGTTGCCACTGATTCGCCATCAAAAGACTTGGCTCATCAAATGTTATGCTTCACAACAGCACCACATGAGCGATTCGTGTACTAGCCTGTCCCGGAGATGCAAAGAGAATTCTAGTTCATATAACTAGCAGCCGTATCTATGTCGAAATACATGTATATATATGCGATGTATTAAATGTACAATCAAAAATAATTAAGATTTACTGTATTTTGATGAAATGTTGCATTGTTTTGTTGGTACAACTAGAGATGCAGGTACTGCCCAACTTGTAGTTGCAACAGGAATACGCACACTCATTTATGAGAGCGACGTTTGGACTAAAAAACGATTGAGTTATACGAACTGTGTAGGAAATGAGATAAACTCCCACGATAAAATAATACTATCTCCGACCCAAGTCTTAAGACCTATAACCTTTTTTAAAAAGTCAAACTACCTAAAGTTTGACCAAATTTTAGAGAAAAATATTAATATTTACAATACGTAATTCATACCTTTCTATACATCATGACACATGGTATTCATATAATATAATAGTTCTTGATATTTTTTTCTAAAAGTTTGGTTAAACTTTACATGGCTTGACTTTCTTTAAAAAATTATAGGCCTTAAGCCTTGGGTGGATGGAGGTAGTAGTACGAAACATTTCCGATCATGAAGAGATGCACACGATTTCAAAAGCATGAGTCGTGTGCGAAGCTGTAGTACTTCCCAGAGGTTTGTAGTTTCCTATCCGTGTGTGGCATTGGGCCTTTCGCACATGGTTAATTAAATCGTGTATGATTTAAAGGCACATCGTTCATCCTCCGATAGAGATAGTTTGCTAAATCATGTGGATGCATGGACCATTTAGTCATATGCGAGTGCGAAGGTCTGATATGTACTAGTGACTCTTTTTTTTAAGTTAGGCACGTAACCACTCTTCGGAGACGAGCCAGAACAAAAGAAACATTATTGATGCCACTGGCGGTATATATACAGTCTTCCAACGTATTCCACTGGCGGTAAATTACTTCTGTTTCGAAACATCTCATGCATCTCATGCATATTTTAGAACAGAGGTACTACGTAGTATTTTTGAACAGCGGAAAGAGCGACGGGTTCAGTTGGCTGCTTAATCTTTCCAAGCCAAAATCTCCCAATGCTTGCTCTCCAGACGGAAGGGGCACTCCTAAATATTCCTTGCACTTTAGACTTTCGCAATTAAGGTAAAAGTGAAAGAACAAACCAAAATTAGTGGATGAATTGCGCAGCTGTGCTTGCCACTGTTCATCAAGTCTTTTCGTCAAAGAAAAAACTGTTCATCAAGTCCCTCGGTTTCTGGCTCTTGTCTGCCACAAGATACGTCCTTGCTCTCTCTTCGGCTAGCTCCAAACTGAGTGGCTGTCAATCTGTGTCGTCTGTCATATCTCAAACCCCATCTCTTATGCTCTAGTGTTCTTGTGCTGCATACATGCCTGCCAAATTCGATCTCCGGCATAGAGAGGGGCAAGGGGAAAGGGACGAACAATAAACCATACATTTTCTTATTGGCTGCCAAGTGGCCGGAATTGCTAAATTTCACCAGCATTTGGATAAATATCTAAACCCTTTCTGCATCCTACATAATGCAGAGAGAAGAATAAAAAGGAATTAACCTAGAAAAAATGCTAAAGAGAAGTGAACCTATGCAGGTGCACTTTCTCCTTTTACGATTTTTGTTTAAGCTCGAAGCCTTACTGAAATTGCACATTGCTTAGCAATATTGGCTTAGGCCACTGCACGAGTTGTTCAGTCAGAAGGGGTCACCTTTGTCACTCCCCGATGCATGGTCCAGAAGCCTAACAAAAGACAGTATTCATGATTAGAACCAAAATATTGGAAACACCACCAAAATGTAGTAAAAGAAGTGCCTGGAGGGCGAAAAGAGACGAGAGGGAAAAGCCTCTAAAAAGAAGAAGAAAAAGGTGAGACGAAGTAGTAAAGTATTCAGGGGCACATACAAAAGTTAACAAGTTTGGTCGACCAGGGCTCCATCAGTAGTCTATTTCTTTAAGAATCGTCTCACCCATTTGATTAAGAGGGGGAAGAAAAAAGTGGGTTCCCTTTTAATTATTTTCTTCATGATGAACCAAGGGCTTTATCGAGCTCGATTTGCCCATCTTTTCTGAAAGTAAAGGCATTGCCATCGAAAGCACTTACAAGGATTACTCGCCAAACACTCAAGGGCAGCTGGCTTCTAATTAATTTAAGCATATTTTTGCATCTTTTTTTGCTTGATGTAGGAAAAACCTTTTGAAAAATTATAAATTTTAGCTTGTTTCCTCATCCCCCACCAAGCAATTAAATACGTGCTAACATAAATAAATACTTCCTCCATTTCAAAATAAGAGATATGGATTTGTCTAAGTCCGCATGCACCTACACATGTTTAAATTTGTAGATACATATAATAAATCTAGCTAAATCCAAATCACTTATTTTAAGAGTGAGGGAGTACGAGTCTATGCAAGCAAAAGGATAGTCTCAATATCCCTTTTTTTTCTCAAAAAATGAAATAAAAATATCCCTGCTTTTTAGGGCTAACTATGATCGTGTCAATAAATAGATTTGAAAAAATGCAAAAAATATTGATATACAAGTTACCTAGTCTATTTCCTTTTATAATGTGTATCGGTCCTTTTAAAATTTTGGTGTTTATATTTGACTATCCCTATTACCTAAAAAATGTTGTGTTATGTCGTCATGCACTACGTCGTCCCACTTTGTCCAACACTATGTCTTGTTCATCGTGCTCTTCCTCATCTTTTTAACCAAACTATCAAAAACGCTAGAAAATGGGTGCCCTCCTAGAAGGGCGCTCCTCGTCGCTTCCCAGCTTGACGAGTGGCGCAATCTGCAGCTTCTCCTTACCACGTGTCGATTGAGGAGTGCATCGCTGGGTTTTTTTTTATATTCATATACCAAAAATGATATATATTTTGAACCGAGAGTCCTAACCGCAATCCATTTTTATGGTGTTTTAGTCACGCCGAGTCTTCAAAACTAGATCTTATGTTGATAGGTTTTGACGAATTTTTGTCTTGCACTGCCTTCATTACCTACGTTGCACCGCCTTCGGTTCTGCAGTGCATGGGCGGTGCACTGGCACTGCTCTACCCGTGCACTTCCTTTCTGTTCAGTGTTGCATTGCCTTTGATCGTAGTGCACCACGTGGTGTCCTGTCCCGTGTACTGCCTTTTTGTACTGTTCTCGGTCTCAGTACACGGGCGGTCCACTTGCAGTGCATTGTCCGCGGACTGACTTTTGTATTGCATTGCACTGCCTTCTATCGCAGTGCACAACGAGTTATACTCGTGCACCGCTTTTTCGTACTGCTTTCCGAAAATAAAAGGCGCTCTGAAATACAAGGTGCTCCAAAATAAATGGCGCTCCGAAACGCTCTGAGATACAAGGCGCTATGAAATACAAGGTGCTCTAAAATACACGCTCTTCAAGATCTAAACGAATGCTTAAGGCGCCGCATGCGCGGTGCTGCGGGCATAGCCCGCGGAATCATGCTACGAATTACAAGACGCTCCTAAATACAAGATGCTTTGAAATACACGACGATTGAAGATCTATATGAATGGTTAAGGCGCCAAAGACGCTGTGTTGCGGGCGCAACCCACGAAATCACGGTACGAAATACAAGGCGCTTAGAAATACAAGGCGCTCTGAAATGCATGGTGCTTTAAACTCTATATGAATAGTTGAGGCGCCGTGCCGCGGACGGACACAGCCCATGGAATCACGCTCCAAAATAAAAGGCGCTCCAAAGTACAAGACACTTGAAATACAAGGCGCTTCAAAATACTAGGCGTGCACTGCCTTTTTGTTCTTTGTTGCACTGATTTCGGTTGTCGTGCATGATGCCACACACTTGTTGTGAACTGCCTTCTATTTGGCTACAGTGTATAACATAGTGTTCTACTAGTGCACTATCCGTCCACCGTCTTATTGTGATGTATTGTACTACCCTTTTTCTCCATGCACTATGTGAAACATACTGTTTTCTTGTATTGTTTAGATTTTTTTATAGCAGATTAAACACGAAAATTAAAAAATGAAACCACAAATCAATTTAAGCATTGAAGTGCACGTGTTGCCTACTGCCCGCGTTGCGCGCATATGCCCCATTTTGCTGCGCACGCCACGAGGCCCTTTTTTCTGCATGTTGTGTTTCATGGTGCCACGTGCCCGCTTCTCCACGTATACTGGCGCTGCTCCGTGTCTGTGCGAGAGCGCGCTCTTTTCTTAGTCGCGCTCCATGTTACTTCCTATCATAGGAAAGAATTACGATCGCATTATGAAAAGTAACTCCACAAAGTTCAGACAACCCGTGAAGACTGATAACTTTAGAATTTCGAAAATCTAAAACTTACCTTTTCTAAAAACCATTTTCAAAAACCTGCACAAGTATTGGATCTTTGATCAATAACTTTCAAACAAACATCAGACAATTACCATAGAACTTGCTGAGTCCGGTCGTACTTAATCTATACTTCTAAAACTTTGTTTAGGTTGTGAAGACATGAAGACCGGCATGAAGACTAGAATGAACAACAGAGTATCAAATTAGTAGAATTAAGACAACTAGACATAGGATCCACTATAGCACACATAGGTAGATGAGCTAGCAATAGCATAATTTCTCCAATAAGTTACTGGATCCAATGGTTTGAAGCTTAGATTTACCATTGATTAGAAAGCTATTCCATTCGCATTAGAATTTCTATCGTGTTGTGAATCCTCATTGAAACGAGGAGGATCATGAAGCTTTTGTACACTTTTGGATCTTGGTATAAATAAATAAAGTAGTTAGACCCGCGATGTTTTTATTGTACCACTCTAAGGGATATGATATTTACGGATAAAGACTTCTGCGAGTGTCATGTCAATGAACTTGTACACTACAACATGCATAGGTGTATGTTGGTCACCTTAATTTTACACCCATTGATCCATAATATGCGTCGGAGCTTTAGTTCAAATCTGAACTAAAATGAACTAAACCCAAGCCACTTGTTATAGAACGAAGGTAGTACTATCTTTCTAGAAACTCGAGGAAAGAAAGAAAATCACCTTCTCACTGCAATTAGAAAGTCAATATACAGTAACTTCGGTGTGGCCATGTTCAATGCTTCCATTATAGTCATTTCACTGCCTTCTTATGAAAAAAGCGGCATGGGTTCCCAACCGCAAGAAAAGAGTTTCCAAAGATTGCATAGCAAGCAAGTACCAATTTTAAATAGAAACAACATGTATTTCTACTTTCTCCGTTTCAAATTATAAGATGTTTTAGCTTTTTCTGAAATGTATATATTTAGATGTCTTTTTTGTGTAGTTTTCGATCAAAATGAGTGAACCTACACACTAATGGTATATAGATACATGTGTTTCAGAAAAAGACTAAAATATCTAATATTTTAGAAGGAAGGGAGTATATTCTAGTAACTGATCATCACCATGAATAAAATTATGAGTTATCAAGTAATGCCTATAGCAAGTATTAGAGTAAATAATGACGCTAGATTGTTTCAGCCCAAACAGCTATCCACGTCGCCCCGGTTCTCTTTTGCCGTTGGATGTCAACTATTAGCGGCTGAGAAACGTCACCCAGACCCAAATTTTACTCCAATCCCGTATCCGGTGATCTTTGCATTGGTGTCTGTTTTCAACCCAAAAGCGCGATCAGGGCTGCTGATTGGTGGACCTCGCAGGACATTTGCGCGTCGTATGGTGGACTGCGACTGCGCCCTAGGCCCGCTGTCATCGTATGCGGGAAGTACCGCGCTCGGTGAGAGGCACGCCCTAGGCCCGCTATCATCATACGCGGGTAGTACTGCGATTGGTGAGAGGTGCATGGTGGACCGAGCTCGCGCTCTGGGCACGCTGTCAGCATAGTGGGCAGTACCATGTTCGGTGAGAGGCGCATGGTCGCCCCCGTGCACCCTGGTCCCTGTGTCAGCGTACGTGGGCAGTAGCGCGCTCGGTGAAAGTCATTCCCGGCACAAAATGCCTAGGTGACTTGCGGGGCTCACACAGAGCCGACATATATAGCGCTGCCAGCCCATGTCATTTGTGGTTTCTCGCGGTCATGGGGCCCGCCTCACGAGACATAATTTAGTCGGCATGGCATTGTCATGGTCAGACCATGCAGCCCGCGGTTTCTCGCGGTCGTGGGATCGCCAAGGGCCAACGTGGCGTCGTAGGCCATGCCGAACACGGTTTTTCGTGAATGTGATGCCCATATAGAAAAGACGCGGCGACGTTAGACCATGCCTGCTGTCAGAGTAGATCATATACGTCGCGGGTTCTCATGGCTGTAGAATTGAGTTTCCACTGTAGGATGTAGATGTACTCAGGTTCTCGCGGCCATATTGTATTGTGGGTCTCGCACATACAGAAACTGCCAACTTAAAATATAGACATGCGCGGTTCGTATCGGGTGATAGCCATGCTGGCGATGTTATTCCTCGCCAAGATCCTACCGTAGTCATATGCTTTATCAATATTTCCCTCTCTATGGATGCATATACATGCCATTTTTTCTGTTTTGTTTTTTGTCTATGATATTCTTGCACTCATCTTTTCGTTCCTCTTCTTTCATCTCGCTTTAGTGTCGGCGGCGACTTCCTCTCCTAGCAGTTCCTCTGTATCGTCCTACGTAGGTACGTTAGATATGGACTCTGATGACCCTTTTTTCTACTTCGCACGCTCTTCTCCTGCCTATTTCTCTGTGCTAGGCGCTTACTTCTTTTCCTCTGTGTTCTGCAGGTACCCGATAGCCTAAAGGTTGCCATCGTCTCCATCGAAAAATGGCTCCTCTTTTGCCGTTTTCTGCCGCGCGATGAAGGCTACGAGGATGTTTGCCTTATTCGGCAGCACGTCAATGGCGGCTGATGATGCTGATATACTGTGCGTTCTGCTTTCTCCCCTCTCCTTTTGCTACTGTTGTTTTCACGCTTTTTTTGTTATCAGCTAATTTATTTCCTGCTTGCTTTGCAAATTTTGGTGCTCACCTGGCACCGCCGAAGCTTAGAGTATGACATAGGTCATTTAGAAACGACGTCTTCTTCTGATCCAGCCACTAGGTCTAAGATTGTGGAGTGAATTTCATCTATATGCATTCATCAACTTTCGATTATCCATGTTTTCCATCTGTTTCTCACTAACGATATGCTTTTTTATGTTTTCAGCCCGCTTATCGAACCACGCGGCAAAGAAAAAAAACTATTTCTGTTCCTTAGCTAGAATGGTAAGTCTTCTATGCTTCTTAGATTTATTTGTTCTCTTTTCTTATCTAACGCTCACAATTCCTGTTTTGTTATGTTCATTTTGTAGGTCCTAGGAAAGGGTTGGGCCGATCGTATAGATTCCGGTGGCAAGAGTACGACGTTTCACGAATATGTAGTCAGTAGCTTTGATTAAACGCAAATGGTAAACTTTCTTTGTCATTCGATTTGTCTCCGCTGTTTTCATTTTCTACCGTTTTTACCATTCTGCTTTGTTTGTTTTGATGGTCTATTTCCTCTGACGCTTCATAGGTGCCCGGACCCGGCGAATAGAAGCAATTGTCATCTCGAGTGGCGCCGGTTGCTTCGTGCAGCGTTTTTCAGGCGGCTTTGGAGGACGCCAACTGTTTCACTGTGCCGGCAGCGAAGGACGATGGATGTGTTCATCATACATGTTGGGCGAGACATGCGACTAGGTGTCATGTCAGGATCGTACATTGTGACTCGTGATGGACATTACGTTGTTCGAAACTGTGTGTCATTTAGCATAGGTTTAGGTAACTCGTGGAATTAATGTAATACTGTAAGTATATACTTGGTAGATATATGGTACATGTAAACTTCGTACTTATAGATATAAAGGGTTTACCGAGAAATAAATGTATATGCACGTGATTAAGTTTGAAAGAATTGCTATTCGTGTCTCGACCAAGCGTCTACGTGTGATCTTTGCCTCCCTAAGGATTACTCGGGCATGGGTGTACACTTGTGTTTTCATATCTCCGTTCATATCATCGTTTTTCCCGTTGTTATCGTACGTTGCTTCGCATCCGTATCGTCGTATCTATGTTTTCCTTTTCTTATCTTTTTGTATTTATTTATCTAAGACCACTTGGCATCTTCTCCGTGTTCTATTTTCGGCTATAAAGTACCTCTTCACCAGTGGCATTCCTTACTCACCCTCTATAGTTCTCTCTCTTGCTCCTGCCCTTTTATTTTGCTCGGTCTCTCTCTTTGTCTTGCTTGACTTTGCATTTGCCAGTTCGACCATGCGAGACAACAAAGGTAAGCTATCATGGTTGGCTTGCTCTAGTAAGTTGCTTTCTTCGTCCTCTTCATCGGCAATGGAGGTCATTGCTCCTATGCAAAAAGTATTCTTTCTTCATCTTCTTTGGCATCGATGGAGACGAAGGAAGAAGCAAAAAAAATTGTACCTCTTTCTTCATCACTTATTTACACAAGAGAGCACTATTATTCTCTCTAGTGTTTGTTTGTGCGCCGTTTATTCTGTTTTGCTATCTAAATTAGTACATAAAACATGTCGGTACCACCATGTTTGCGCGAGTCGAATAGTTATACTGAGCTTCCACACGGATCTAAAAACATCATATGCACTCTCTCGAACCTACTCCCAAAGTACTTTTTTTGCGGGCATACTCCCAGAGTACTTGCGTGGGCTTAATTCGTTGTGGTATTTATTGCCTAACGCTCGATGACATTGTACTCATGTTGTACATTAAGCATGCGTAACATAGTCATTTGTTTACAGACAGGTACTCTGAAGGTTAAGATCTGTCCACAGCTGCTCCTTATAGGCATCATGCGAACATGACAAATGTCATTGCCTACATACCTGCTGAATTCTGACCTAAACGGGAATTCCATTGCAACGGTTCACTTCTATATGGCGTCCTCCAGTCCTGGAGGACCTATTTGTCGGCATCGGTTGACAGGATGTCAACACCCAGATTTTTAATCACAGATGCCTGTTATGCCATACATCGCAATCCCAGGATTATCATTTTTGCGGGACATAACAGATTGGATATCATAGTACATCATCCATTACAAACCATACATAAGGTCTTATACAAATAAGGATCTAATGATCCAGTTCTTAATACAACTCAAGCAGCGGAATAACGTAATAATAATGATAGCATAGGCGAATCTCCATCTTCAGGGTCATAAGCAATGTTGGCGATGGGAGATTATCCTAGTTGTCGTAACCTTCCTGCGGTCCGTCATCCTGATACTCCTCTTCATAGTCTGGCCACGGGAATAGCCAGGGACAAAGCCATGAGTACTCTTTAAGTACTCGCAAACTAATACTAATAAGTGAAGTGGTTTTGAATAGGATATACTAAGCTCTAGGGTTATTTTGCAAAAAGCCAGATTTACCACTACTAAGTTCATAAGCAAAGAAAGCTAGTTGAAAGTTTTATAACACCTAAGTGGAAACTTGCATTTCATGTCACAACTTTGTTGTGGTCAAGTCAAAGTCATATATCATTTCATAAGTCATTTTAAAAACATCTGACAATAGAACAATATGGCCACTCCAACTGTCCATAATCGCGGACGCGGCTATTCGAATAGTTTGACACTCTGCAGAGATTGTACACTTTCACCACAACATTCGATACATCCGTCAGGAATAATCCTGAATTCACCATACTCAGTATGCGGATAATCAATCCTAACCTTTTAGTTACACGCCCTAGTATAGGCACCTCTCCTGTGAGTTTGGCCTCCCAACCATGACCAACTGTCATCTTGGATACTGCATAGGTGGACAATCTTCACAAGGTAGCCTCAGCTCAGACCTTGGCCGCAAGGGAACCCATACTAAGGTATATAAATTTCCAGTCAAGCCCTATCCAATTTTCGGTTATTGTGGTTGTACGGTAAAATTGGAATGGTATCGCATCCGGACAACCATCAGCTTTATAAAGGGCTAAGTCTCATGCCTCAACATTTTCATCATCAAAATCATCTGGTGTTTAAGAACACATGTCAAAACATTTCAGTAGAATGACTCATCATTCTAAGGTTTTCTTAACCATTCTCACCAAGTATTCCCATCTAAAGTTGATCAAGTTTTATGCTTAGCACTAGCATCTACAAGTGGCGGTAAACACTAATGAGGTGTGGTAACAAAGGTGAATGATCTAAGTTCAATCTCATGCCTTAGGATGACATCAAGATTATCTATCTTAGGCCAAGTTTTATGCTCTTTATGCTACCTTCAATTATCTTTCTATAATCTACAAGTCACTAAGTAAACTTTTGATAGAAAGCTTTTAATAAAGAAAATAAAATACTAAGTTTGCAAGTAAAACTAGGATGGTGTGCCAAGTGAGTATAATCACATATGCTTAAGGCATATAATTGGCATAGTAACAAGCAAGTAGTAGCTTGCATAAGTAGGGTATCTTGCAAGTGTTAGCTTGCTTAGTTAATAACTTGCCTTGTGCAGACCAGTGGTTGAAGTTCTCCTCGGCTTCTTCCTTGTAGTATCCTCCTTCCTCCTCGTATCCTTGGTCGGTACTAGCGTCTATAAATAAATACGAGGTATAAAATCACCAAACAATACTTAACTATTTCTAATCATCACACAAAGGTTCACACTAGTGATCTATTATCATCACTAACATTACAAGGATTAAAACACTTGTCCCATTTATTTTATTTGAGAAAAGTAATTTATATTCATTGAAAAACTACTTAAGATTTAATATTCTCCAACTCAAACATGGGATCATGTTGACACATGTCATCACCACATATTTCAGTACATGGAAATGTGATTTAAAGTGGTGTCACAATTTAATAAGGTTTAACCTTTTTATTTTATTTAATTAAAGTGACTAGAAATGCCTATGTGGCATTCTTTTATTACTTGTTCATTATTTCTGTAAGTAAACCTATATGTTTTTATATATTCTGAAAGGTATGGTCAAATGTGATTTTTGAGAGTTGGAATCAACTCAAAAGCTCTTTGGTTAAATTTAGAAAAATATTTGAAGGCATAAAAGCTTCTGCCTTGTTATTTTTACCATGGGTGATATACAAATCTAAATGATTTGAATCCAACGGGCTTGGATTAAGCAATCCAGTACCTTTCCAAAAAAATTGGTTTCATGCATTTTGGTTTAGTGAATCGAGCTGAGTTGATTTTTGAATCTAGGTACAGAACTATGTTTAAAATTAAATGAAAAAACTTAAATTTGAATTGTTGGGTCGCGCGGGAGGTTTAGCTAGGCCGACCCAATATGCACAGCACACGCACGGGCTGGTTAAGTGGCTGTTCCCACGCGTCAGTGAGACAATGAGGGGAGAAGCGGTATGGAGCGATTAGGACCGTAGGATCTAATTCTAATCAAACGGCTCTGGTTCATCGTCCACGTCGGACAGCGCCGGCGAGACAGAACCCTAGCGCGGCAGGTGGGGGTTGTGGGAGGCTTACCGGGGCTCATGTGATGGTCGGCGACGGGGGCGAACGACGAAGTCGACGACAGCAGTTCTCCTGGTACTGGCAGCTTTTCCTGGGGCGGCTCCAATCGACGACGCCTCTCCTCCTCTATAGCGACGAACTCCGGTGAAATTCCGGTCACATGGTGCTCGCCTTGCTCCGGGAGTGAGTGGGTGTGATCAGTGAGAGGTGGGGAGTGAACTGGTGCGAAGAAAACGAGTGGGGAAGGCCTCCTTTTATAGTACGGCGAGGGGACCGAAGGTTGCGGGCTAAGCTCGTCGTGGTCGACGACACAGAGGGCTAATGGCATGGGAGACGATAGGGGGCGGTGCCGTGCTCCCTGACGAAGCTCAACAGCATGGTGGAGAGGCGTGGGGCGGTGCTGATCGGTCGGAACGCTTCGATGCTCTAGGCGGGTCCGACGGCAAATTTAATGGTGCATGGGTGCTCCTGGTCGCGCGGCGGCGAACGGGGTTGTCTGGCGGGGTTGCTGGGGCGGTGGTGATCACGCACGCAAATGGTGAGGGAGGCACACGGTCTGTGAAGCGTGTCGAGCGGGGCGCTTTGGCGCGCTCTCGGCATGGCTGCAGAGAAACTAGGCGCGTGCTAGGCGGGTGGTCCAGGGGCTGGCTGCGCTCGGGGCTGTGACAGGGAGTGGCGGTGGACGGTGCTGCGTCTGTGAGACAAGGTTGGCGAGGCTAGAGAGGCGTGTAGCTTGCTGTCCACATTGGGGGTGGCAAAGGGGCTCGGCATGGTCACCATTAATGGCTATGCCAAGCTCAAAGTGGTGCTAAGGCTTGTTAATTTGGCTAGTTCATCTACTAAGAGTATAGAGTGAGCTAGAGAGGGAACAAGGTTGGCTAAAATCACTGCACACTATAGTGTTTGTGGTTTGTTTGTTTGCTGATCACAAGGTGTTTGATGAAATGGACGAAAGAAATTCAAATTTGAATTTTGGATTCAAACTTGGTGGGTTTGCTAGGCACATACTAGGGAGTATCTGGTTAGTTGGATTAGTCAAGGGACACTGGTTTGGTTGGGTTTTGAAAAAGTGTGATCTTTACATATGATAAAGATTCAATTTTCACGTGTGATTTGAATAAGGTTGCCAATTGTTTCTGCAAGTTTGAAAGGTGGGCTTTGATTCACTTTTACTTGGTCTAGCAAGGGTGAAAAGAATTGGAAAAGTTTCTGTTTGAAATCTTGGATTAGAAACACTCAAAGTGACCTAGTGAGCAAGATTGGCAAAAAAATGACCATTTGCCTTAATTGATTTGTTTTTTGATTTTCTCTTTATTTGTTTCTTCTTGGAAATGTTTTATATGATGTTATATTCATCTTTAAACCATTTCTTGCTATTTAGATTAATCACACAAGTTCGTTCATGCATATATCAGATCACCACATACACACATGTATTCATATGATTTAAATTAATCAAAGTTTTTGTTAACCCTAATTTTAGTGATTAGAGTTTGATGATCATTATTTTATATTTTTGGGATGTTTCACAGGACTTTACCTCAAATTTACCTCAAATGGCCATCACCCTTTGAAGCTTGAATGTTTAGAAACTTGTTTGCTTGCCTCCATTGTTTGAAAGTGTGTGTGAAAAATTTAGATCAAAGTTATGATTTAGAAATGATTTCAAAACCCCTATTTCAAACATTTGCATAATGGAAGCAAAGTCTCTGTTTGTTTGAAGTCCAAGTTTGACCAAGCCCTTGCAAGGTAACCACATGGTTAAATGACTGTTTTTGAAACCTCAGTACCCTACAAAAGTTCCCAGATTGGTTTGAATTCAAAAAGGATATGAATTCATATCAAAATCATTCCAGAAAATAGAATTAGAAAAAGAAAAGAGTTAAACAAAGGAAAAAGGCCTAGCGCCAGGTTTCTGGCCCAGCAACGAAACGAGCCCAACAAGCCCACCCGAGGATTTTCTTTTCTTCTTTCACGCGCGAGCGCACCTAGTCAGACGCTGACAGACAGACCCCACCTCCACCTTGCGCACTTCGCTGACGAGCGGGCCTCCTCCACGTCAGCATCGTCTTCCCCTGACTCCGCGCACGATCTCCGCCGCTGACCGTTGCCGCAGTGATACCGAGCTTAATTGGGCATTAGTCCACGGGCGTTTCCTGTCGAGCCTCTGGCTATAAGATCCTCTCTGCCTCGCGAGCATTTCCCCCCAAACACCTCGCTCACTCCGCCACCAGGCTGCCCTCAATCAACCCCACACCACCGCAGACAGAGCCCACTTCGGCGATCAATTCCGGTGAGCCTCGTGTTCCCCTCTGCCTCTCACTCTTGCTATCTGTTTCAGTGAGTCTTTGCGCACCTCCTGACCCCACTAGTTCATCCTGTACTGCCCCAGGTCGCCGTTTCCGCTCGACACCGCAAGCACCGACGACCACCTCGACTCCGGCGACCAAATTCCGTAAGTCCCGTGCGCCCCTTGCCTTTTCCTTCACACGAGCTTGTTCGCAGTTGCCTTGCGCATCTCCTAAACCCCCTGGCTCGTGTTAGGGCGACGCTGAACCTCGGCAACGACTCCGACAACATCCACCTGACGTCAGACGCAACTCCGACGAGATCCAGAGTCCATCTCCGAGCGCCCCTCCACAATCCAGTACCACGTCGAGCTTCAGTAAGTCTTCGCGGATCTGGTAAGCACCTTCTTGTTTCCTGGGAAGATCTAGAATGCCGCCGCCACCGTAGTCAGACGCGCCGCCGCCAGTCAGCGCCGCTAGCGCCGCCCGAGTGTGGTCAGGGTGATTAGGAACGTTGGATCTAGATCCTGTGGCGTAGAATAGAAGGAGGACGAAGAGGTACGCGTGCGTCTGAGCCGCCAGATCTCATTTAAATCGTGCGGTCCGCAGAGTCGATCCAGTGCGAACCGGTACGCGCCAATCACAGCGCGACGCGTGGCTAGGGTTAGATCTAAAAACAGATTTAAAATCAGATTTTTGATCCAAATTCAAATGCCTATAACTTTTGAATGCCACGTTAGAATTTTGCAAACTTTATACCGTTGGATTCAGTGAAACAAGACCTTTCTGAATATCCAATGTGTTTAACAAATAGTAACCATTAGAATGACTTTATTTGTAGAAACTTGTTTAAGGCTATTTTGAGTATGGATTTAGTTTAGTAATTTGTTTTAGGGTTAAATAAGATTGTTTTGGCAATTTTGGTGTCTTGTTAAGTTTCTGTATTCATGCACTTGCTTGGCAAAGTTTTCAAAATGCCCACTTAATAAATTCATGCATGCATGCATTCATATTATTTTTGATTGTATTTAAATTGTGTGTAATTGTGTGCTACAATTTTGTGTGTAGATTTTACTAGTGATTGTGACTGTGAAGAGTGCTACTCTCCCCATTACCAAGGCAAGTGATATTTTCATGAATATTCCATTCCTATATTTTATACTAGCATTAGATATTTTGCTAAGACATGCATGCTACTTTTGTCAAATGATTTGATGGGAAATCCTATGTGGTTTAGAATGGTAGAGTTGCTAGGAAATTTTCCCTAAGGATAAGTTGCCATGCCATGCTTAGCCTAGCTAATAGAAAACAAGGGTGGATTATATATTCATGCTAAGGAAAATTTCTAAGTCTGTGGACTTATGTTTTGTTTAATAAAACAACTAAGTAAATGAATCACCTGGGTGGAATGGAAGGAATGGTTTGTGTTGAGTGGTTCACAAGGCCATGGACATGGCTTGTGTATCTCACTTGTGGATGGCCACCCAGGAACAAAGGGATTTGAGATGTCAAATGTTGAGAAGCTTCAAGTGCAACCACTTGGCAATATGGGCTTTGCCATGATCATATAGGTTGCAAGAACTTAGCCATATGGACAGTGGGTGGTAGGGTTTGATAGGTTGGAACGCGTCCATGTTGGTCTAAGGGAAGGCTTCTGAAAGATCTTGTCTTGGGAAACCAAGTCTTGTGGGGAAAGTGCACCACCTCTGTAGAGAGTAAAACCTAAGTACTTAGCCATGTCCCTGGTAAAGGACAATTTGAGCATCAAGACATGGAAGCTATCAAGAATCTCCTCATCCCAATTTCTAAGTAAAATCTTGTGGGTGAACAAGGGTTAAAAGGACCTTCAGTCTTTGATTGGTAGATGCCCTGAGTGGATCTTTAGTCTTTGATTGGTAGATGCCTTGGGTGATTTGTGCCAAACAAAAACTTAGTGTTTTCAAATGATAAGGAAAAACCTATTTTGAGCAATGCAAGCCTAAGCTCCACTTAGCCAAATGCATATAGTATTATAGTCCACTTAATATATACTAAGGTATCACTTGCCAATACTATTCCAAATTATTGACCCTCTGTGGCTGTAACTTGTAATGTTGCAGGTTACTCCGATGGTGAATAGGAGTCATGAGTCTACACTCAACATGCTTACCTGTGGCACATGAAGATGAAGACTTATGTTTATTTATTTATTCCATAAACTCCTGTATTAGGCCTTTGGCCCTGAGTTGTAAAAGACTATGTTTTATCTCTGGAATGACTGTAATAAACGACCTTTGTATCTGTGTACTTCATCTTAAACTGTGGATGCTAGCATTGATCCAGGGACTAGCATTGCAATCACAGGGATCTTTTCCTTTACAAAGGAGGGATCTTATAGATGGTATCAGAGCACTGTGTTGCCTGTAGGATTATGACCCTAGGATTGGAAACCACTAAGGAAAAGTTTTAACTACTTCTACACTTGTCTATTCTTCTCGTAAACTTTTCTAATATTCTCATTCTCGTCTCTATTTTTAGATGAACTCCATCAACGAAGCCGTGAAGAAAGGACCACTCATGACCATGACCTTGGAATGTGAAACTAAGTTTCCCATGATTCTCAAGGACCTCATGGAGGCAATGGAAGCACATGGTGCAGCTGTGTACAAGGGCTTTCCAGTGATGGAGGAAGGAGTGGAGTATTGGTGGGTGCAACTTCACTTGTACAAAAACAAGGAAGACAACCACAAAGAAAGAGGGTTCTGCATGTACACCAACACTGTGATGCACACCACATTCTTTGAGTCAGCCAGAGAAGCAGCTTGGAAGACTATCAAAGAACTCAGTGCTAGAGTCAAGTGCAAGATGCTCAACCTCCAAAAAGACTTAGAGAAAGAAAAGGAACATACCCAAGAGTTGGAAGTCACCAACCAAACCTTAAGGGGAGATATTATAGACTTAGTGATAGAAGCATGTGAACAAGATAGGCTGATTGCCTCTAGGAACATTGTGTTAGCCACCAGATCCAGTGAGATAGGTTTGTAAGCGCACTTCGTTAGTTGGACCACCACCTATCACCTTAATTTCCAAATGATACCTTAAATAAGTTTGAACCTTGGTTAATGTAATGGATTCATGTATGCATGACTTGTGTGATTTTTGTGTTCCATGGCTATGTATGAATGTTTGTCTTGTTTATTTTAAATTATGTTGTTCTAACTTTTTCAATCTTATAAATAGATGCCTATCACCATCAACACTGTTGAGGAGTTCCAGGTTACCCGTTTTGGTCCTCGTATCGTAGAGCTTACTACCTTGCTCGATCTCCCTCTTCCCACCATTACGGTGCATCCACTCACCAAGTTTGAGAGGAAGGACCTCTGGGGCTTTAAGGTGAACCAGCCAGGACGCCAGACAGAGCCTACTACGGAGGCCATCGTCTTCAAGCTTATGCACGATGACAGGGAGAGAGGCATGGAGGTTGTCATGCAGGACCTGATAGGACGACTGTTAGGCCGTCACTCCCGACAGGTTAGAGGCACTCACTTCCACGCCTTCGGAAGGCGTGATGATGACGGAGAGTCCATCGACTTTGAGGACGACTCGAGGGCCACAGCAGAGCCGATACGCCTGTACCTCCAGGACTTAGAGACTCTTATTAGGCACGTGGATACTGACAGGACCAACGTCATGCTTAGCAATGACGAGCTCCAGGTGCAGCTTCGCGAGAAGGACAAGCTCTTCGCGCAGTAGGACGAGGTAGTCAAGGAGATGGAGGCGAAGTTCGAGACCCAAGACCGTAAGTTCAAGAGTCAAGAGAAACGTGTCCAGGATAGGAACAAGAAGATCCGGGATATGACCGAGGAACTGCAGTCCAAGGACTTCGAGTTAGAGCAGCAGCAGACAGTGATTGAGAGGCTTCGTTCCTAGAATAGGGCTCTCAAGGCCAAGATCGACTCCTTGACCACTACTATCGAGGAGAGCAAGACCGCAATGGAGAACGCAGGTCTTACCTTTGTCGAGGAGGAGATTGATGCTGACGAGTAGACTTGACTACTCAGTTATCTTTATTTACCGTACTCGTTATTTGTGAACTTATTATTGGACCATCCGACATGTGGATGGCTTGCCACTTGTGTGTTTTTACTTTGGGACTTTTGTTATCTTGTTGTTGAGCTTTTATCCTTGTGTTTCATGCTATGTGTTTGCTTGTGTAATGTATTGTGCATGAATCATGTAAGGGTATCTCATTCTTATCTCTATATGAATAAACCACAGATGCCTCCCCGTCGCGCAAACCCCAACCCCAACCCCAACAACATTACCCCGGAAATGCAACAGATGATGAATGCGTAGACACAGCTTATGCAAATGATGACGACATTCATCCAGAACCAGAACAACAACAACCCCAATAACAACAACAACAACCCCAATAACAACAACAACAACAACCCTCCCGGTTTTGATATGCTCACCAGATTTCTGCGTCTGAGGCCAGCTAAGTTTTCGGGAACGACTGATCCCATGGTGGCCAATGATTGGCTACGTTTTGTGAACAAAGACTTAGTGACCATGGGCTGCACGGATGCTGAAAAAGTCAGGTTCGCAGCACATCTGTTGGAAGGACCAGCCGCCGCATGGTGGGACAACTTCCAGATCACCACTCCTATTGATGAGGTGACTTGGGCTATCTTTGAAGATGGCTTTCGCACTACTCATATCTCACCAGGAATGATGAGCCTGAAAAAGAAGGAGTTTCACAACCTGAAGCAGCGCCACCACAGCGTGGCTGAATATATTGAAGAGTTCAACAATCTAGCGCGCTATGCACCGGATGAGGTTGACACAGATGCCAAAAGAAAGGAAAAGTTTCTGGAAGGCTTGAATGATGAGCTGAATCTGCAGCTGTCTGTGGCATATGTTCCAACTTACCAGTCGCTGTGTGACAAGGCTGTTATTGTGGAGAATAAAATGAAGCAGGTCGAGAGTAGAAAGAGGAAACACTCCGACAAGCACAGCTCGGGATCATCTCATAAACGATCTCACTATGATGATAGTGTCAGCTCAGGATCCCACAAGCATGGGAAATTTAACAAGCACCACAACCACCACCGTCATGACAACAAGCATCATCGCAGTCATGACAATGATAAGTACAAGAATCACAAGAGTGGACATAAGAGCCACCATAGTGGAAGTGGAAGTGGAAGTAGAAACCAGCCTAAAACGGACATCAGTCAGGTCGAATGCTACAAATGCAAGAAGCTGGGGCATTATGCTAATGAGTGCCCTGAAAAGAAAGTTGAAGGACCTAACAAGCCCAATCCTTTCCAGAAAGGATAGGTTAACCACATCAATGTGGAGGAGGTCTATGAAGAGCCTGATGCTGTTGCTGGTAAGTTCAGACTCAATTCCATCTCAGCATTTGTACTCTTTGACACTGGTGCATCTCATTCATTCATATCAAAAGCATTTGTCGAAAGAAATGAACTACCGGTAGAAACCATTGGGTGTCCTATAAGAGTAAGTTCTCCTGGTGGAGAAATGATAGTAAACTCAGGATGTCATGACTTAGTCATAGAGTTTGGAAAACATAAGTTTCCAGTGAACCTAATAATCCTGAATTCCCAAGGATTGGATGTGATTTTGGGAATGGATTGGATGGCTAAGTATGAGGGAGTACTAGATTGTGCCAATCGTACAGTTGCACTCACAACCCCTGAAGGTAAGAGGATAAAATTCAAGTCCAATTTTAAATCTAAAGGAAGTAAGCTGAATTCTCTTAAGGGGGTTAGCATGGACACTGTGCCAATTGTGTGTGAATATCCGGATGTGTTTCCGGAAGAGTTACCAGGAATGCCACCAGATAGAGATGTAGAGTTTATAATAGATTTGTTACCAGGTTCTGGACCAAGAGCAAAGAGACCTTATAAAATGTCAGTTGACGAACTTAAGGAACTCAAGAAACAGCTTGGAGAACAATTGCAGAAAGGATTCATCCAGCCAAGTTCTTCATCTTGGGGAGCTCCAGTTTTATTCGTGGAAAAGAGGGATAGAACTCAAAGATTATGCATAGATTACCGTTCTCTCAACGAGGTAACCATCAAGAACAAATATCCTTTGCCAAGAATAAATGACTTGTTTGATCAGCTAGAAGGAGCTTGTGTGTTCTCGAAGATTGATCTTCGGTCAGGCTATTTTCAACTCAAGGTAAGAGAGCAAGACATACCTAAAACAGCATTCACCACAAGGTATGGATTGTATGAGTACACTGTGATGCCTTTTGGTTTAACCAACGCTCCAGCATACTTCATGAATATGATGAACAAGGTGTTCATGGAATTTCTCGACAAGTTCGTTGTCGTTTTCATCGATGACATCTTAGTCTACTCCAAGAGCAAGGAAGAGAATGAAAGACATCTACGCTTGATACTTGAGAAACTAAGGGAACATAAGCTTTATGCCAAATTCAGCAAGTGTGAGTTTTGGTTAGAGGAAGTTGGATTTCTTGGTCACGTTATGACAAAGGATGGTGTAGCAGTTGATCCTGCTAAAGTTTCAGCTGTGACAGAATGGGAATCTCCTAAGAACGTAAAAGTGGTTCGTAGTTTCCTTGGTTTAGCAGGTTACTACAGAAGGTTCATTGAAATTTTTTCAAAGGTTGCCAAGCCAATGACAGAATTGTTAAAGAAAGATAAGAAATTTGCTTGGTCTGAAGGTTGTGAACTCAGCTTTCAAGAATTAAAGAAGAGGCTTGTGTCAGCACCAGTTCTGTGCCTACCAGATTTGGAAAAGGATTTCCAAGTGTATTGTGATGCTTCTCATCAAGGATTAGGTGCCGTACTTATGCAAGGCGGAAACGTTGTGGCTTATGCCTCGAGACAACTCAAAACTCATGAAGTAAACTATCCTACTCATGATTTAGAGTTAGCCGCTGTTGTCCATGCACTCAAAACATGGAGACATTACCTTTTGGGAAAACGTTGCGAAGTATTCACCGATCATAAGAGTTTGAAATATATCTTCACCCATAAGGAAATCAATATGAGACAAAGGAGATGGCTAGAACTTATCAAGGATTACGACTTGAGTTTGCAATACCACCCCGGTAAAGCAAATATAGTAGCAGATGCTCTAAGTCGTAAGGCGTTTGTAAATGGCCTTACCAAAGGTGAATTGCCAGATGACTTGTGTAAGCAATTCAAGGAACTCAGGTTGGAGATTGTGCCAGAAGGACATCTTATGTCTTTGGATGTTCAACCCACTCTATTGGATAAGATTAAAGAAGCCCAAAAGACGGATAAAGAAATCGAAGAGATTAAGGAAAGGATTAGCCTAGGGAAAGCTAAAGTTTCCACATAGACGAACAAGGTACTTTATGGCACGGGAAACGTATTTGTGTTCCACAAGATCCAGAATTGCGGAAACTGATTTTACAAGAAGCCCATAACTCTCCATATTCTATTCACCCGGGAAACACCAAAATGTACATGGATATGAAAGAAAGATTTTGGTGGAACAATCTCAAAAGGGACATCGCCGAACACATTGCTTTGTGTGACATGTGTAGTAGAGTGAAAGCGGAGCATCAGAAACCAGCAGGTTTGCTTCAACCAATGCCTATTCCTGAATGGAAGTGGGAAAATATTGGTATGGATTTCATTACCGGATTACCAAGGACCAGGTCAGGGTATGATTCCATATGGGTAGTAGTGGATCGCCTAACTAAAGTGGCTCATTTTATACCCGTAAAGACAACTTATACCAGTGCAAAGTTAGCCAGAATTTACATGAGCATAATTGTATGCCTTCACGGTGTGCCTAAGAGTATTGTGTCTGATAGAGGAACTCAGTTCACTTCTCACTTTTGGAGACAGCTTCATGAATCTTTGGGAACGAGATTGGAATTCAGCACTGCTTTTCATCCTCAAACTGATGGACAAACAGAAAGGACTAATCAAATTCTTGAAGACATGTTGAGGGCATGTGCCCTAGACTATGGAGCAAGTTGGGATGAAAGTCTGCCTTACGCAGAGTTCTCTTACAATAACAGTTACCAATCTAGCATTGGGATGGCACCATTTGAGCTTCTCTACGGAAGGAAGTGTACCACCCCATTGCTATGGAATGGTGTGGGAGAAAGAAGTTTGTTCGGACCAGATCTTATCAAAGACGCCGAAGAAAAGTTCAAATTGGTTAGGGACAGGTTGAAGATAGCACAGTCTCGACAGAAAAGCTACGCAGATTCTAAGCGTAGAGAAGTCACCTACGAAGTTGGGGATAGAGCTTATCTTAGAGTATCGCCACTTCGTGGAGTGAAAAGATTTGGAGTCAAAGGAAAGTTGGCACCAAGATATGTTGGACCATTTAACATTCTAAGTCGCAAGGGAGAAGCTGCATATGAAATCGAACTGCCAACATCTTTATCAGCAGTCCATAATGTTTTTCATGTGAGTCAGCTCAAGAAATGTCACCCAGAAATGGAAGAATCTTCTTGGAAGGATACCATATCTTTGGAAGAAGTTCAACTAGAAAGTGATCTCACCTATGAAGAAAAGCCTGTCAAGATCCTTGAGACCGCAGAAAGAGTCACAAGGACAAAGACTATCAAGTTTTGCAAAGTGCAATGGAGTCATCACTCCGAAGAGGAAGCAACATGGGAAAGAGAAGATGATCTTCGGAAAGACCACCCTCACCTATTTGCTAGCCAATCCGAATCTCGAGGGCGAGATTCATCTTAAGGGGGTTAGATTTGTAACATCCCTAAATTCTTATTTCAAAGCTCATTCATATCATCATTGCATCCTTCATCATTTAGGGTTTTTCTCAAAAATCATTTCAGAATCAGAAGCTTGTGCTATGATTTCATGTGAGCAAATTTACCTCAAATGGCCATCACCCTTTGAAGCTTGAATGTTTAGAAACTTGTTTGCTTGCCTCCATTGTTTGAAAGTGTGTGTGAAAAATTTAGATCAAAGTTATGATTTAGAAATGATTTCAAAACCCCTATTTCAAACATTTGCATAATGGAAGCAAAGTCTCTGTTTGTTTGAAGTCCAAGTTTGACCAAGCCCTTGCAAGGTAACCACATGGTTAAATGACTGTTTTTGAAACCTCAGTACCCTACAAAAGTTCCCAGATTGGTTTGAATTCAAAAAGGATTTGAATTCATATCAAAATCATTCCAGAAAATAGAATTAGAAAAAGAAAAGAGTTAAACAAAGGAAAAAGGCCGAGCGCCAGGTTTCTGGCCCAGCAACGAAACGAGCCCAACAAGCCCACCCGGGGATTTTCTTTTCTTCTTTCACGCGCGAGCGCACCTAGTCAGACGCTGACAGACAGACCCCACCTCCACCTTGCGCACTTCGCTGACGAGCGGGCCTCCTCCACGTCAGCATCGTCTTCCCCTGACTCCGCGCACGATCTCCGCCGCTGACTGTTGCCGCAGTGATACCGAGCTTAATTGGGCATTAATCCATGGGCGTTTCCTGTCGAGCCTCTGGCTATAAGATCCTCTCTGCCTCGCGAGCATTTCCCCCCAAACACCTCGCTCACTCCGCCACCAGGCTGCCCTCAATCAACCCCACACCGCCGCAGACAGAGCCCACTCCGGCGAACAATTCCGGTGAGCCTCGTGTTCCCCTCTGCCTCTCGCTCTTGCTATCTGTTTCAGTGAGTCTTTGCGCACCTCCTGACCCCACTAGTTCATCCTGTACTGCCCCAGGTCGCCGTTTCCGCTCGACACCGCAAGCACCGACGACCACCTCGACTCCGGCGACCAAATTCCGTAAGTCCCGTGTGCCCCTTGCCTTTTCCTTCACACGAGCTTGTTCGTAGTTGCCTTGCGCATCTCCTAAACCCCCTAGCTCGTGTTAGGGCGACGCTGAACCTCGGCAACGACTCCGACAACATCCACCTGACGTCAGACGCAACTCCGACGAGATCCAGAGTCCATCTCCGAGCGCCCCTCCACAATCCAGTACCACGTCGAGCTTCAGCAAGTCTTCGCGGATCTGGTAAGCACCTTCTTGTTTCCTGGGAAGATCTAGAACGCCGCCGCCACCATAGTCAGACGCGCCGCCGCCAGTCAGCGCCGCTAGCGCCGCCCGAGTGTGGTCAGGGTGATTAGGAACGTTGGATCTAGATCCTGTGGCGTAGAATAGAAGGAGGACGAAGAGGTACGCGTGCGTCTGAGCCGCCAGATCTCATTTAAATCGTGCGGTCCGCAGAGTCGATCCAGTGCGAACCGGTACGCGCCAATCACAGCGCGACGCGTGGCTAGGGTTAGATCTAAAAACAGATTTAAAATCAGATTTTTGATCCAAATTCAAATGCCTATAACTTTTGAATGCCACGTTAGAATTTTGCAAACTTTATACCGTTAGATTCAGTGAAACAAGACCTTTCTGAATATCCAATGTGTTTAACAAATAGTAACCATTAGAATGACTTTATTTGTAGAAACTTGTTTAAGGCTATTTTGAGTATGGATTTAGTTTAGTAATTTGTTTTAGGGTTAAATAAGATTGTTTTGGAAATTTTGGTGTCTTGTTAAGTTTCTGTATTCATGCACTTGCTTGGCAAAGTTTTCAAAATGCCCACTTAATAAATTCATGCATGCATGCATTCATATTATTTTTGATTGTATTTAAATTGTGTGTAATTGTGTGCTACAATTTGGTGTGTAGATTTTACTAGTGATTGTGACTGTGAAGAGTGCTACTCTCCCCATTACCAAGGCAAGTGATATTTTCATGAATATTCCATTCCTATATTTTATACTAGCATTAGATATTTTGCTAAGACATGCATGCTACTTTTGTCAAATGATTTGATGGGAAATCCTATGTGGTTTAGAATGGTAGAGTTGCTAGGAAATTTTCCCTAAGGATAAGTTGCCATGCCATGCTTAGCCTAGCTAATAGAAAACAAGGGTGGATTATATATTCATGCTAAGGAAAATTTCTAAGTCTGTGGACTTATGTTTTGTTTAATAAAACAACTAAGTAAATGAATCACCTGGGTGGAATGGAAGGAATGGTTTGTGTTGAGTGGTTCACAAGGCCATGGACATGGCTTGTGTATCTCACTTATGGATGGCCACCCAGGAACAAAGGGATTTGAGATGTCAAATGTTGAGAAGCTTCAAGTGCAACCACTTGGCAATATGGGCTCTGCCATGATCATATAGGTTGCAAGAACTTAGCCATATGGACAGTGGGTGGTAGGGTTTGATAGGTTGGAACGCGTCCATGTTGGTCTAAGGGAAGGCTTCTGAAAGATCTTGTCTTGGGAAACCAAGTCTTGTGGGGAAAGTGCACCACCTCTGCAGAGAGTAAAACCTAAGTACTTAGCCATGTCCCTGGTAAAGGACAATTTGAGCATCAAGACATGGAAGCTATCAAGAATCTCCTCATCCCAATTTCTAAGTAAAATCTTGTGGGTGAACAAGGGTTAAAAGGACCTTCAGTCTTTGATTGGTAGATGCCCTGAGTGGATCTTCAGTCTTTGATTGGTAGATGCCTTGGGTGATTTGTGCCAAACAAAAACTTAGTGTTTTCAAATGATAAGGAAAAACCTATTTTGAGCAATGCAAGCCTAAGCTCCACTTAGCCAAATACATATAGTATTATAGTCCACTTAATATATACTAAGGTATCACTTGCCAATACTATTCCAAAGTATTGACCCTCTGTGGCTGTAACTTGTAATGTTTCAGGTTACTCCGATGGTGAATAGGAGTCATGAGTCTACACTCAACATGCTTGCCTGTGGCACATGAAGATGAAGACTTATGTTTATTTACTTATTCCATAAACTCCTGTATTAGGCCTTTGGCCCTGAGTTGTAAAAGACTATGTTTTATCTCTGGAATGACTGTAATAAACGACCTTTGTATCTGTGTACTTCATCTTAAACTGTGGATGCTAGCATTGATCCAGGGACTAGCATTGCAATCACAGGGATCTTTTCCTTTACAAAGGAGGGATCTTACAAATACCAATGGTGTGGAAGACTCCTATTGCTATCATCAAGTGCAAGTAAAATTATACTCAAGCCATTCGTATATCGAATAAGACAAACACAAAGTCAATAATGCTCCATATATTATAATAAACTCAGAGTTTCATAAAAGGAATCGACTATTCCTGAAGGGAATTCTAATGATGCACACTTTATTTATGATATCGAACTAATGCAAAACTAGAATAGTAATAAGAACTTATAAGATAGAGTACAAGGTCTTAAAGATCTCCCCAAGCTTGGAATCAAGCCAAGCGTGATAAAATAATCCCTCACGATTATTTGATACCATGATTTATTGTAGGTCACTGTGGCACCTTGACACATGGTATCTTCTCTTCACGGACCAACTTGAGATGGAGGGATTTATTGACAGCTTCCAGTTCTTTAATACGCAGCTTGTAGAAAAGATTATTCCGCTCTAGCACTTTCACTTGTTCTTTAATGAGCTCATTGTTGCTTTTGAGGGTTTGTATCACCATAAGACTCATAGAAAATCATGCTTGAGTGGTCTGCTTGATATCTTAATTGAGTTTATCAAGATAAAATTGCAGCCACCGAAAATGCCTAGGTGTCCCTGACGCCTCCTTCTCCATTACTGCGATCTTCAACTCTAGAGATTTCAACTACCTCTTTCAACATTCATGGTCGGCATCAAAAAGCTCCATAGAGACGCCCTTGATATCCTTGTTCTGCTGGCTATTGCTCCCCACCTCCATAGGGACTTCTCTCCTTGGCTTCCTAGCCCTTGCCTCACGTGAGAACAAGAGGTGGATTGGTTCCTGGTGCTTATGATTAGAGAGAGGCACAATGGCAGTATATAAGAGGGGTCAGAGGTCGGTAAAACTCGAGAGAAACACCAAATCCACGCCCAAGAAAAGAATCCTAATAGAATAGGAAAATAAATCATGACTTTGGAGGAGTCCTTCCGCGTAACGACCAACTATACGGTCGCGACCCGTATAGCTCCATCCGTATAGTTGGTTCCGGGCAGATATTTCCAAATAACTTGAGTCCAGGTTGGTTAGATTACCGACTAGGAACTGACAAAATGTTTTTTTTGGTAAAAGTAATAAATAAGAAAGAAAAAGGGTCAATGATACAGTACCTTTAACGACCACTATACGGTGGGCAATTTTCTCCAACCATATAGTTGCGCCCATATAGATACTAGACATCAAAAAATATTTTGCAAGGGGGTACATTACCTTTAATGACCAACTATACGGTGGGAGATTTTTCTCTGGCCATATAGTTGCACCCGTATAGTTACAAAAAACCCTCAAAAACTTCAAAAAAACAAGAGGAATTCCAAGGCAAAAAAATTTAGAAGTAAACCGTGAAGACAAAGCACTTATTAGAGTAAGAAAACTTACCTTTCACTTATCGTTTATTTAGTCGGGAGTGACAAGCTCTTCCAACAACAAGGACTTCTTCTTTTTGGGAGTAATTGGCCTTGGTTCATCTAATAATTCTTGAAAACAAAAATCACTAGGACTAAAGCTCCTCTCAATAAGATTGGTGTCTTTCTAGGCAAATATAGATGATGCATCCGCTACCTTTGCTTCTTATCTCTACATAATCTGCAACTCAAATTCTTGAAGTAAAAGGATCCAACGGTTCAATATTGGCTTATGAATCTTCCTCTCGAGGAGTTCTTTTAAACTATCACGGTCCGTATGAACTCTTAATTTTGCATCAACTATGTAAGAACAAAATTTATCGCAAGAGAAAAATATAGCAAAGAGTTCTCTTTCTTCCTTAGGATAATTCTTTTGAGCACTAGTTAGAGTTCAACTAGAATGATGTATAATATTAAATCTATGACCTACATGTTGTCCCAGAGTTATTCCTATAACATCATCACTAGCTTCACATATTAAATCAAAAGTCATATCCCATATAGGTGTTTTAATAATAGGGGCATAAGATAAAGCATATTTAAGTTTATCAAAGGCAATAAGGCATTTATCATCAAAATTATATCTTACTCCCTTTTGCAACAAATTAGTTAAAGGTTTAGATATTCTTAATGAACCTTCTATAAAAACCCACATGACCAAGAAAACTTCTTATAACTTTTATGTCCCTTGGTTGTGGCATTCTCTCTGTTGCTTCAACTTTAGCCCTATCTACTTCAGTACCCTTACCTGATACCTTATGTCCAAGGACTATGCCTTCTTTGACCATAAAATTACACTTCTCCCAGTTTAGAACAAGATTGGTTTCTTTGCAACGCTGCAAAATTCTTTTGAGATTATCCAAGCAACTAGTAAACTAAGTTCCATAGATAGAAAAATCATCCATAAATACTTCCATTATCAGTTCTATAAATTCCATGAAAATAGCAGTCATGCATCTTTGAAAAGTAGCTAGAGCATTACATAAACCAAAAGGAATGCGTCGGTAAGCATGTAAACCATAAGGACTAATGAAAGTTGTTTTTAGTTGGTCATCGAGATGAACAACTATTTGGGAAAAACCAGAATATCCTTCCAAGTAGCAAAAATGAGTGTGGTTTGCTAACCTCTCTAGAGTTTGATCTATGAATGATAAATGATAGTGATCTTTCCTAGTTTCCTTATTCAATTTCCTGAAATATATGCACATCCTATGTTCAACAATAGTTCTAGTAGGTATCAATTTATTGTTTTCATTAGGAATAACAGTAAAGCTGCCCTTCTTAGGAACACAATGAACATGACTTACCCATTCACTTTCTTTTACATGATAGATTATACCTACATCTAGTAGGCATACTATTTCTTTTCTTACCACTCTTCATTTTAGGATTTAGCCTTCTATTAAATTCCACAACTGGTTTAGCACCTTCCTCCATGAATATTCGATGAACGGTTATCATGGAACTAATGCCCTTCAAATCGTCCATTGAGTACCCAAAGGCCTTGCGATGCTCCTTAAGTACTTTCATGAGTTATTCCTCTTCATCCCCTAAACGTTTAGCACTAATAATAACAGGGAATTTATTAATATTGTCCAAAAATATATATTTAAGGTTATCTAGTAAATTTTTTAATTCTGGGGGTGGTAATTCTTCATCCCCTCTCTTTTCTGGATCTTCAAAAGCCTCATCAGTTGGAGGTCCTAAATTGGGAAGTGAATCAAATTCACTTTCTAATTCTTCTAGAGACATGTCCTCCATAATTATTTCTTCACAATATGAGTCTTCATTTATTTCTTCTTCTTGATTACTAAATAAGACAGCCATCTCCTCAATAGTTTTCTCTTTCTCTTCTTCTTGTATAAGTAGAGGTTTGTCTTTAAATTTGAAAAAGTGGAATTATTTTTCCGCTTTCCCAAGCTTAAGAGACACAATCTCCTTTTTGAAGTCGACTGTGGCACCTACATCGCTCAAAAAGTTTCTTCCAAATATAATTGGGCAAAGAGTGTCAGCTAGCATATCAACAACTACAAAATTGATAGGAAATTTTTTATTGCTAATTGTGACAGTTGCATCTTTAACTACTCCCATTGGAATTCTAAGATTTTTATTGGATAACCTGATTGTCATATCAGTATTTTCTAGTATAGCCAGTGCTATTTCTTCTTTTATTTCTAAATAAAAATCATAAGATATAACATTAACTACGGTGCCAAGATAACATAAACCGTAATGCGAGGTTTCTTTATATGTATGGAAGAATAGGCTTACCCACATCTTTTACCTTAGTTTTATCTTGAACCAATATGGAAGTCTCTCCATCAAGTTCAACTATATTACAATGTGCATACATAGCCATAATTGCTTCCTTGGTTACCTCTTTATCTTTGGTTTCATCTAGATGTTCTTAAACTTTTGGCACACTTTCCTCTTCTTTCTTCTCCTGTACTGCTTTAACCTATTCATATTCCAAAATATGCTTTTGTGCAGTGTTAGGGAAAGGTATCTCATATATTGGTTCTAGGGAGTCCAATGTTGCTTTAACCTCTCTTTTCTTCTAAGGTTCGGGTGGTGGATCGTACTTGGCTGAACCCTCTTTTGGAGATTTGATGTGTTCTGTAAAAGTTTTAACAACTTGCAACACAAGATCCGAATCTAAATAAAGTTCTTTAGATAATTCATTAACATGGCCCTTCTTATTATAGTCATGAATACAATCATAATTTATTTATGTGCCTCCTTCACTTCCTAGTCCAAAATTCCATGAAACTCTATGATCACGAATTCTATTAAGTAAAGCCCAAGCTTTATTATGGGTAAATCCATAAAAGTTTTGATTGCGTAAGAGTCTAGTTCAATTTTATTAGGTTCAATTAAAACGCCATAAAAGATATGCAATAAATACCATTCGGGCAAATCATGATGAGGACATTGATTAAGTAAATCTTTAAATCTTATATAAGCTCTTCCTAGCCCTTCATTAGGATGGTTCCTCCAAGTCATTATAAGACGCCTGATTCCAATAGATTTTGATAATGGACAATATTTGGATAGAAATTCACAAGATAAATTATCCCAGGTAGCACTGGCTTCTGAGGGTAAGGATCTATACCATGAGAGAGCTATACTTGTCAAAGTTTGACTAAAAAGTTTCAGCCTTACCTCATTAGCAGTATACCCCGGTAATTCGAAAGTGCCACATATATCTTTGAAGCATGCAATATGCTCATATGGATCAGTATGTTCTTCATCTCCAGTAAATTGCTTCTTGTGTAGAATACCAAGTAGTAGAGGATTTATTTCAAACCCCCTTGTCTTCTCATTGGAGTTGTCTCTTTTATAAATATCATAGGGCTTCCCAAAGTGGCTGAGTGGGTTAGCACTAGTCATATGCTCAAACTCCATCATGTTGGTGGAAATCTGTAACTCAAAACAAAACTTAACAAACCTAAAGTAAATAAGCAGAAACTAAAAGACCTACAACGCTTAGCTCCCCGGCAAAGGCACCAGAAAATAGCTTGATGACTGCAAGTGCATAGATCATTTGTAGCTAGTTTCGAAATAAAGATATCGATCCCACATGGAGCAGGAGTCTGAAGTCTAATAGATCTTGAAATAAATACTAAAACACAAATGCTAAATAAAGTTCTAAGTAACAAGATAAAATATGAGTGTTGTGTATAAAGGTGTTTTTGGCTATTTGGTATAAGAGAACAATGAGTAAAGTAAACAAAACTGAAGACAGAAAGTAAGTATCGTGTGTGCAAAAGATATTTGAAACTTCGGTGGGAAAAAGCATTCTCGCGGATTAGCGGATACAGCACTAGTATTATAAAGAGCTAATGTAAAGATTATTATCATGAACATTCTCAACTATGTATGTGTGGGAGGAACTCCATATTTGGACAAATAGGCAGCAACCACTTCTCACATCATACTCATAACCATAGAAGACAACAATCAACATCAATTGAATTACTGCTCTATTAAGGGACTTGATCCCGCAGGACGTATCACATGGCATGGATAGTGTTTCGTGAGTTTCCTCGATTCCCAAATTGATACGTAAGGAGTTGATGAGTGCATATTTGCATCATGTTTTAGATTATTATTTTGCATTATAGATGTAGGATCTTGGTTTACGGCGTTCGCACACACTTTTTATGTTTATTTTCACCAGGATCAGGATAGATGGTGGATCTGATGGACACAATTCTTGGACCAGTTATATTGGAGTGAAAAGAATCCAAAAACTACGTAAATTACTTATTTGAAAAATATTAATAACACAGGAATAAAACCCGAAGCAATTGAGGAATATAGAAGGTTTAACAACAAACTATACGGCAGGAGAACTTTCTCGGCCATATAGTTCCTGCCGTATAGTTACCGCCACCTCTGCCTCCTCAAATAGTTTCACCCCATGCAACTCGATTGGAGAGATGACATACAGAACACCCAGAAATCTCACCTCCGGAAGGGATCTGGAGGGGGAACTTTCCCTAGGGATCCATCTTCGCCCTAAGAAGATCTGGGAGGCCAAGGCAGCGATCTCCATCTTCATCAACCGCTGCATCTTCATCACCACCACCATCATCTCCATCCATCCCATCTAGATCTTGTTGTAATTCTTGCACTAGTTATGGATTTATATAAGTATTATTCATTGATAATCGTTTCCATTACCATTGTCATGATGTTGTTTGCCTCCATGTCTGAGTAGATCATTAGTTCTTAGGGAGATGGAGAAAGCCTAGTATATGACTGAGATGATATAGGGATTATTATGTTATACATGCACCTCATGAGAATATTCGTTATAATAATCTTGATTACTTAGTCTAAATTGCTAGCGGTGTATCCACCACTCCGTGAGAACGCCTTTACCTATTGCAGATTCAATCTTTCTTACATATGCGATTACTACTTTCTGCATTAAGTTTTACTTCATGTTACTTTACTATTTCACTCAACCAAAAACCCAAAAAAAATTCTACCTTTCTTGCATCTTAGAATTATTCCTTAAGTACTGCTTTAGTTTTAATTAAAAGCATTTTAGTCTTTCGCCTACTGCTCCCTGTGAGATTGATATATTTATTTTGAAACTAGCTACAAACCACATGTGCACTTGCAGTCATCAGGAGTGCCAACATCTTTATAGTCACTATAAGTGCTAACACACCTCCATCTACCAACAAGTAGTTCCCTCCATCAAGTCCCCACAAGAGGCAACTATTGAGAGGTCGACTTCTTCCAAAATCAAGATGAAGACAATGTAACACATGGTCACAACGATGAATATTATAATAAACTTTATCTTATTTCAATCTCATGCTAGGGTTTCTCCATCTCCCCAAGAACTAATGATCTACTCAGACATGGAGGGAATCAACATCATGGTAAAAGTAATGGAATCTATCATAGATGAATAATACTTGAATAAATCCACAACGAGTACAAAAATTACAACAAGATGTAGATGGGATAGATGGAGATGGTGGTGATGCAGCGGTTGATGATGAAGATTGATGCCTTAGCCTCCTGGATCTACGTAGTGCAAAGATGGATCCCCGGTGGATGAGTACCCCCTCTAGATGCCTTATGTAGGTAAGTTTTCGATGATTTCTGGATGTTCTGTATGTCGTCTCTCTGATCCAGTTGCACGGGGTGAAAATATTTGAGGAGGTGGTATCGGCGCCAACTATGCGACCAGAATATTTATTCCCGCCGTATAGTTGGTCGTTAAACCCACTGTATCCTCCAATTGCTTCGGGCTTTCTTCTGGTGTTATTAATATTTTCCAAATAAGCAATTTATGTTGTTTTTGGCTCCTTTTTACTCCAATATAAATGGTCTAAGAATTGTGTCCATCGTATCCATCATCTGATCTAATATTGGTAAAAATAAACATAAAAGGTGCACGCGAATACCTGAAAATACCAAGATCCTACCACTACACTGCAATAATAATAATATAAAACATGATGCAAATATGCACTCATCAGCCATGTATCAATACTTCATTAATCAGGTAGCAATAAAGGTACATGAGCTTGAGGAAGAATAGAAGAAAATTGCTGAAAAACTACCTGCTAAGCTTGATGATATATTTGAGCCTACTATTAAGATTAAAATTTGGACTAATGAGATAGCAGCACTTTGTGATTTGGGTGCAAGTGTTTCAACAATTCCAAAAAGTATTTTTAATAAGTTAAATCTTGGCTCTTTTGAAATCACCGAGTTAAAATTACATCTAGCAGATTCTACCGACAAACAAGCGGTAGGAATTAAAGATAATACTTCAGTATAAATTAATGGTTGTCCTGCTCTTATTTATTTTGTTATTGCTGACATGCTTGAAGATGCTACTGCTCCTATCATATTAATATGCATGAAGGGAACGTGAAGCTTCAATTGCCTTCGCAGGATCCTTTTGTTATTCATTTTCCTAGGAAGAAGAAAGTCAAGCATGATAAGAAGGAGGTCATCACTTTGAAGGCCAACTATTTTGGAGTGGGTGTTCCACTCATCTGGCCTAAGTGAGAAACATCAAGGTCAAGCTATTTGACCATAAAAGAGCGCTTCATGGGAGGCAACCCATGTGAAATAAAGGTTTGACTATTTTTTTAGTTTTATTTTAAGTTTTATGTTGAATAAATAGTGCTAGAAAACTCCAGTTGAGGAGGAGAGGTACGGTGGTACTAAAATTCCTTCTTTATACATGCTAATGTTGGTCAACAATTTTACTATCATTTTTTTTGTCAAAACATGGTGTTTTTCTAAGTTTGAGATTAAGAAAGAATTCTCGAAGAAATAGAAATTTTTTAACGACTATAGTACATTTAATGACCAACTATACGGCAGGAATAAAAATTCTAGTCGTATAGTTCTGGCCGTACAGATATCTATGCCATAGACAAATTTTATTTTCCAGAAACAGAAGGTTTAATGACCAACTATACCACTGGGATAAAAATCCCTGTTGTATAGTTCCGGCCGTATAGATATCGACTGCCAGGAAGAAACCCTAGAAACCCTAAATTTTTGCCGTCAGACCAACTATACGGCGGGAACAAGTGTTCCGGCCATATAGTTGCGACCGTATAGTTTCGTCCGACCATATAAACACACGGGAAGGTACCCCCAACACCAAAACTTCAATCCCTTTTCTCTCTTGTACCTCCAAACTCTCTCAAAACCTCAAGGGATCTTCATCTCTACTCAATTTCGTTTGATTTCCTCGCACACAAGTGATCTACGGTATGTTTCTCCTCCAATCCTCCAATTACTTTTTGCAAATTCATCGCCGATCTATTGTCATTATCAATCTAGGGTGAGACCTATTATGAACTAATTGCCCTATTTCTCTTGCCTAGATTATTATTTTGAGGAGATTCTTTAGTGTGCTATGATGAGGAATATGTTATGCTTATTACTGTTGGATCAAAAAAGTTTATTTTTGTCTTTCTTATTATTTTAGAAGATGAACACAACGATCCAAATGCGTGCTCATGCCGCTGAGTGTTCTTCTTAGGCTGCTACTGTAGCTCAGAACTGCATGGGGATACAGTTCAGGAATGAGCTCCAACGTGATCGCTTTGATAGGATCAAGAACCGAGAAGTGAAGGCAACCAAATGGGCTTGTCCCATTATAATGAACCAACTCGGTATTTCTGATGACTTCAATTTACTTTGCAATAGGCTTGGCCTGCAAAACTTTGTATTTCATGATGTTCCTACTTATCGTAGGTTAACTCTTGAATTTTTAAGTTCTTTGAAAAGCACCATTAAAACATGGCACGGAGAGGACAAAATTTATTTTCGACTTATGAACCACAATTACACATTAACACTTGATGAATTGTGCAATTGTCTTAGTTTACCAAACAATGATGTTAATGCCTTGCACACATCTTATGCCGACATGAACCCTTCCCCAGATCATTACTATAATAGAATGAGTTTCACTTCTAGAGTCAACAAGGGGAAGAATATTCAGTATCCTGCTATTCGCTATTTATTCTACGTTATTGCTAAGACCTTGAAGGCACGTAATGAGTTTACAAGACTCAATGAGGAGGACATCTTGGTCCTCGCAAAGGCTGCTTTCAAAAACAACTTGTCACTCAACTTGGGCGCAATTCTTGTGCTCTACTTGGAGCACCAATCATCCCAAAGCCAAGGACCACTCACAGGTAGAGGCGTCATCACCATGCTTGCCATTGCCCTAGGCATTGACGTAGGTGAGTTGCAGCCATTGCTAGGTGAGCGACGTGTTGGTTTCTCTACTTTAAAACCTTGTGGAATGCTCACTAGGAGAGGTGGTGTTTATTACTTGCATATTGCAGGAGCTGGGTGTCTCTACCCCGCTCCTTTGCCTAATGGTCTCTTCTCTATCGAGGAGGGACGTTTGCTATATGATGTGCAGGTTGAACAACATCAACCCGAGGAGGAGATTCTGGACGAGGATGAGGACCAAGAAGAGGAGCAAGAAGTTCCTTATCAAGAGGAGTAGGCACCGAGCCGGTTCGCTACATATCAAGACTTCCAAGAACTTGGAGGAACTATGGAGGGGGTGCATAATCTCACCCTGAACCTCCGAGAAACCACTAGTAATTTATCAACTCAATTTGCGGACTAGAGTTACAACTTTTCCCGCCACCTTAATGATTTGAAGGGCCTGCAAAAGCCTAAGCTTGGGGAAGTTTTCCATTTATTTTTATTTGGCATTCATTTTATTTCGAGGTTATGATTTTAATTTGAGTTCATAAGTACTCGTGTTGGTTTCCCCGACACTTTATCTTTAGTTATTTTATTTGTTTTTGATATTTTCAAGCCAAGCTTTTCTGCCAATTTTATATTTTTTAATTCTCTCTCTCAAAAAAACAAAAATATTTTTTCATTTATCTTTATTTTCCCTTTCTATTCTCCTCGAGGTTCTCACACATTTGCAGGAGAGTGATTGACCTCGAGTTTCCAAGAAACAAATCAAGAGGGAAGAGATAAGTGGAACCAAACATGAGAGATATGCCTTATGACTCCCCACTTTTGAAGTTGGAGAAACCCATGCTAGTTAGTAGTAAATGTTAAGATATTATATTGGTGGAGTGAGTCTTTATATTGAAGTAAAATTTTGTTTCCATGGGTATTTGGTTGAGTATGTTTTGTTCCAGCTCTTGTAGTTAACCAAGTCTTGCCTCAAAATTTGCAAAACAATTGAAATAAGAAAAAGTCTCACAATTGAAGGCTTGGGTGTTTTAGTGTTTAGTCTTGAAAGCTTATTCCTGGAGACACTTCACACCACAAAAAATAATGATTGACTTGATAGTTTGATACACCCAATTTGCATCACCATTCTATATCATAATTTACCTCTGTTCATTGATATTTGTCTTATTATGAGGTATTACTTATGGCTTTTCATCTGTTTATGCATGTTGGATGATTCCTAGAGGATGGACTGCCGGAGTCTGGATTCTGATGGAAAAGAAGGCGTTTTAGTGCAATTTCACGAAGATTAGAAAAATACCAGAAAAATATGGAAACATATTATTTTACCAGAAGACGAAGGAAGCCATAAGGAGGGACGGAGATGGGCCTCAGGGGGCCCACACCCCCCTAGGCACGGACCCACCTGACCCCGCGTGTAGAGGGAGTGTCCCAACCTTTATTAACATAAGGTGGTGTCCCCTGTGTTTACAATGCTAGTCCCTGGATCAATAGCTAGCATCCACAGTTAAGATGTAATATCAAGATACAAAGGTCATAATATAACTTTATAACCAGGATTAACATAGTTTTATTACATCATTACATAGATCATTTGGCTATTACATTACATTGCAGCGGAATAACTATAAGCATGGGGTCCTTCATCTTCAAAGTGCCACAGGCAGCCATGTTGGTTGTAGACTTTGTAATCCTAATCACTTATACTTCACTAAATCAATCAAACCTGCAACATAACAAGTTACAGCCACAAGGGTCAATACATTTGAATTGTATTGGCAAGTGATACTATGGTAATATAGTGGAGTCTAACATCTATATGCATTTGGTTAAGTGGAGTTGAGGCTTGCATTGCTCAAAATAGATTTTTCCTTAACATTTGAAAATACTAAGTTTTTGTTTTGACAAAATCTTTTCCAAGGCATCTCTCAATCAAAGATTGAAGATTTCAATAACCCTTGTTCAAACCACAAGTTTTTAACTTAGAAATTTGAATGATGAGATTCTTGATTGCTTCCATGTCTTGATGCTCAAATTGTCCTTTACCAGGGACATGGCTAAGTACTTAGATTTTACACTCTGCAGAGGTGGTGCACTTTCCCCACAAGACTTGGTTTCCCAAGACAAGATCTTTCAGAAGCCTTCCCTTAGACCAAAATGGACGTGTTCCAACCTATCAAAAACTACCACCCACTGTCCATATGGCTAAGTTCTTGCAACCTATATGATCTAGGCAGAGCCCATAATGCCAAGTGGCTGCACTTGAAGCTTCTCAACATTTGACATCTCAAATCTCTTTGTTCCTGGGTGGCCATCCACAAGTGAGATACACAAGGTAAACCATAGACATGGGCCTTGTGAACCACTCAACCAAAATCCACCAAGCAAGTCCCATTCCACCCAGGTGATTCATTAACTTAGTTGTTTTATTAAACAAAAACACCAGTCCTCAGACTTAGAAATTTTTCCATAGTGTGAATATATAGTCCACCCATGTTTTCTATTAGCTAGGCTAAGCTTGATAGTAGTAGGAATCTTAACTTAGGAATTTTCTACTAAGGTTCCATCTACTAGGTTTTCCTATAGCAAGGTTTATACTTAGCAAAATAAAATCCATGCAAGTTTTACTTAGATAAATCACTAATGCATAGTGAAAGTAATGGGACAAAAAGTATGAAGCATCACTTGCCTTTTTGGTAGAGGGTATAGGTTCACTCCTTGTCCTTGCAACAATCACACTCTTCAAGTCACTACAATTCAATCAAGCAAGGCACAAACTCAATCTACCAATCAAGCAAAACATCACATAAAATCATAAAGTCTAGGAAATGCATGCAAGCATGCCAAGCTTTGTTTTATTTGAAAAAGTGGTTCCTAATGGGTCGTAAACATTTGAAAACACCTAATGGTCATTTTGTAAAGTGGCAAAGTCATTTGCTAAAGGTTTCACCTCAAAAACCATTTTCAAAACAAAGTATTATTTTATGTGGTGTAGAAATATTTTTACTAAGGCATTAATCTATAGGGTTCACCAAATAAGTTTTCAAACCATAAAACTTGGTGTTTGGGGTCAGAGAGTTTAAAACAAAACATTTTCCAAAGGTTTTCTTCCAAAACCATTTTTAATAAATAAACCACATTTCTATTTGACTAGAAATGGTTTTAAATCAAAGAATCATTATTTTGTTTCACCAAATACATTTTTGAGTCCACAAAGTGTTTCCTATGGTCAGTAGGTTCAAAGCAATCCAATTGCAAAAGATTTTAACCCCAAATTCATTTTTATACAATTTTTACATCCTTAACAAGCATACAAATGTTTCTGCAAAAACAACCATTTTTCCAGAAGCTTTTCACTAAACAAAAGGCATGGTTGGCTAGGGCTTGTCTTTCTGATTCCATTGGTATAAAATTTGTAATTTTTGGACGTGTGGTTTGAAAGTTACAGGGTCTTCAAAATGGCATTTAAATCTGATTTCAAATTCTATTTTAAACAGATACTGGCCACGCGTCGCGCCGTGATTAGTCGGTACCGCTTCGTGCTGATCGATCGCTATGGAGCGTTAGATCAAAGTGGGATCGCACGGCACAGATCGCATACCCCTTCGGTTTTAAGTGGTCCTATCTAAGCCTCAGGATCAAGATCCAACGGTCCTAATCTAATGATCTAGAACGGGCGGCGCTGGACTCTGACGCGCGGCGGCGGCTTGACAGTGGCGTCGTTGGCGTTGCAGGAAGCGAGAAGGAGGGAGAGGGTGCTCACCTGGTTCGCTAAATGATGCTGATGCTCAACGTGCTCTCGGGGAAGCAGGGGGCGTACGAGGGTGGCGATAATTTCTCGCGGGAGTTCCTTCTGGCAACGGCGTGCTCTGGTGCTTGTCGGAGATGATCCTACAAGGTGCGACAGGACGCGAAATAGGGGGCATTAGAAGCACGAAGGAACGCAGGGTGTAGTGGTGTCCTCTAGATAAAGGGGAAGGACGGGGCTTACGGGGAGGGTCACCGGAGCTGATGTGGTTGGGCGGTGGCGCTCAGTCGAGGACGTTGCCGAGCTTGCAGGACACTCGCGGCCGAGCTGAGGCCATAGAGAGATGCGCCACGGTCTGGGGAGGATGTGAGCTTGGTCGGTGAGGCAGGGGGCGATGCGGTGCTGCCGGAATTGGCCGAGAACCTCGTCGGAGACGGCGGCGGTGCAGAATAAATTTGGAACAGCCTGGTGGCTCTCGAGGCGTGGTGTTTGGGGGGAATGGAAGAGGAGGAAGAGGGGATTTAACACGTGTGATCACTGCGAGTTTTAATCGCGGCATTAAGGCGAATTAAGCCTGAGGAATCAATGGCAGGAGCGGGGAGGAACGGGTCGCAGTGGTGGAGACGATGAACAGGAAAGGGTGGGGCATACCTGTCAGCGAGAAAGGAAGTGAGGGGGAGGGGTCCACTTGTCAGCGTCCTCGCGGGTGCGGTTCTGTGTGAGAAAACTTTTCGGCAGAGGGAGATAGGTGGGCTGGAAATGGGCTTGCTGGGCCAGACTGGTTGGGTCGAGTCCATTTCACATTTTTTTTTCTGTCTGATTGTTTTATCCTTTTCTATTTCTATTTACTGATTTGAAATTCAATTCACAATTCAAACAAAAAACAAACATTCAAACAATTCAAACAATCACCACACTTGTAATGAGTTTTTGGTTCTGTTTATCAACATAAACCAAATCCCAAAATAAAATAATATTTTTTTATTATTTTTAGGATCCATTCATTAATTAAATAAAATGGACCTTTAGTTATTTATTCAAATAGGGTTTGATTTATTTAATAAAATCTCCATTGGAAATCCAAATATTATCAAACCCAAATCAGTAGGTTTTATTTGAAAATAAAAGATACTTGGAAAACTTGTTTAAAACAAAATAACATTTTTACTTTAGAGCACATTAATAATTAAATAAAATGGGCCTTAGTTATTAAATCAAATAGGATTTGTTTTATTAAAAACTTTATTTTGAAATCTAAAATAAAACCAAAACACTTCAGTAGGTTTTATTTGAGAATATAAAATACTTGGAAAACTTATTTAAAATAAAATAAATAAGTTTTGGTGTTTATTTAAAATGGGAAAAGCCTTTTCTTAAATAAAATTGGATATTAAATCCTTATTATTTTATTTAAACAAACCTTTACTATTTTTATCAAAACAAAACATTTTATTTCAAAAACTTGGCCAAGGTTTAATTTGGCTCTATAAAATAATCTTTATTCATAAATCCACCTTTTCTTTTGAAAACCAAATCCTTTTATTAGAAGATCCAAAATAGTAATTTTAAATATTTTCATTTTCCTTTATTAAATGTTTTATCTTTTTAAATCCCTTTAGGGTTTTATTTGATCCAATTTTTGATTTGAAGGTTTCCAATTGGATTCAAAAAGTTTCTTCTGGCCCTGAAAATCAACAAAGTTTTTATTTTATTCATTTATTTTTCACATTACAAGATTTGGAAAAATCTTGGGATGTGACAGGCTACCACCCTTAAAATAAATCTCGTCCCGAGATTTGGGGAGGCTAGGGGTTACAAATGGGCTCAAAGGCAACTAGGGTACTACCACCCTTAAAAAAATTCAAACTAAATTACAATTTGGCTTGCTTGGGATCTTGGGAAACTTCTCTGGGCAATCATCTGCATGGTGTCCTTTGTTTCCATATTTGACTCATGGGCCAAGGTTGAGATCCTGCATAGGCTTGTTTAACTTGTTCTTCATCTTTTCTAGACAATTGTTTACATAGTGGCCTAGTTCCTTGCATTTGAAACACATCACTTGGCTGATATCTTTCTTTTCCTTTGGTATCATTGCCTCTTGTTTGTTTCTTTGGTTCTTCTTCTTTTCTGGGCATTCATTGGCATAGTGTCCCATCTCTTTGCAATTGTAACATTGCACTTGAGTAATATCCTCCTTGTTAGGGTTGGGGCATTTCTTCTTCTTCTTTTTGGGTCTCTCCAAAGCTAGGAGTTCTTCTAGTTCATGTTCTTCATAGGTGGGAGATCTTTCTCTCTTCTTTGGGCATTAATCTTCATGTTCCTTGGATGCATGATCCTTGACTTCACAAGTATTGCTAACTTGGGTTCCTTTTAGAATAACATCTTTGTCATCCTTGTTGTCATTAGCTCTCTGGGAAAAGTTTTCTCCCATGTTGATCATTTGAGTAACCAATCCTTGCAACAATTGGGATTGAAGTTTCAAAATCCTCTGTATGGCTGGGTCTAGTCCATTGTTGTTGGCTAAAAGTTGAGTTGTCTCTTGGCTCAACTGGTTTTGGGTTGCTATAAGTTCTCTCATGTTGTCCTCTTGGTTGTTGTTGTCATCAACCTTGATGTTGGAGTTTCTTGGAGTGGTCATCTGTTTGGGGGTTGTATGGAGTTTAGAATAGGCAAGATAGTTATAAAGAATCAATTCTAATCACACACATCACAATTCACACAAGCAATGTGCATGCAATCACAACAAAACATTTCACTCAAACACAAAGTTCAAGCACATACTTAGGCAACAAAATATTTTTGTTTACACCACATAAGTTGGTGTGTTTGGCTTAACTATAATATGGTGGTCCATCTATATGGTTCGCTTGTGATCTTTCCATCCTACTTGGTTGATTCTTCTTTTCATGAGATCATGGTTTCCTTGGGAAAAACTCTTGGTTACCTTGACTTCTAGTGAAGTGAACTCCTTCTAACTTTTGCATTCCCTCAGTCTCTAAATCTTGAGCAAGATTTCCTTGTCTCACATGTAGTCCTTAGTGATATCCAAGTTGAAAGTCCTTGGTGAACATGCTGAAGATGTTGAAGTCATTAGAGTTGAAGAAGTTGAAGTCATTAGAGTTGAAAGTGTTGGAGAAGTCCTTTGCACATGGTGAAGTCTTTGGCCATGGGGTAGGTTTTTCCATCAAGTTGAAAATAGAAGAGATGTAGAATCAAAACCAAAAATGATTGAGGAAAGAGTTTACAAGATTGTTTGTAAATAAGTTTTGGAACAAACACGACTCTTATTTATCTAAGGGTTTTGTCCAATCCTAGGTTTACAAATCCTACAGGCAACACAATGCTCTGATACCATCTGTAGAGGGAGTGTCCCAACCTTTATTAACATAAGGTGGTGTCCCCTGTGTTTACAATGCTAGTCCCTGGATCAATAGCTAGCATCCACAGTTAAGATGTAATATCAAGATACAAAGGTCATAATATAACTTTATAACCAGGATTAACATAGTTTTATTACATCATTACATAGATCATTTGGCTATTACATTACATTGCAGCGGAATAACTATAAGCATGGGGTCCTTCATCTTCAAAGTGCCACAGGCAGCCATGTTGGTTGTAGACTTTGTAATCCTAATCACTTATACTTCACTAAATCAATCAAACCTGCAACATAACAAGTTACAGCCACAAGGGTCAATACATTTGAATTGTATTGGCAAGTGATACTATGGTAATATAGTGGAGTCTAACATCTATATGCATTTGGCTAAGTGGAGTTGAGGCTTGCATTGCTCAAAATAGATTTTTCCTTAACATTTGAAAATACTAAGTTTTTGTTTTGACAAAATCTTTTCCAAGGCATCTCTCAATCAAAGATTGAAGATTTCAATAACCCTTGTTCAAACCACAAGTTTTTAACTTAGAAATTTGAATGATGAGATTCTTGATTGCTTCCATGTCTTGATGCTCAAATTGTCCTTTACCAGGGACATGTCTAAGTACTTAGATTTTACACTCTACAGAGGTGGTGCACTTTCCCCACAAGACTTGGTTTCCCAAGACAAGATCTTTCAGAAGCCTTCCCTTAGACCAAAATGGACGCGTTCTAACCTATCAAAAACTACCACCCACTGTCCATATGGCTAAGTTCTTGCAACCTATATGATCTAGGCAGAGCCCATAATGCCAAGTGGCTGCACTTGAAGCTTCTCAACATTTGACATCTCAAATCTCTTTGTTCCTGGGTGGCCATCCACAAGTGAGATACACAAGGTAAACCATAGACATGGGCCTTGTGAACCACTCAACCAAAATCCACCAAGCAAGTCCCATTCCACCCAGGTGATTCATTAACTTAGTTGTTTTATTAAACAAAAACACCAGTCCTCAGACTTAGAAATTTTTCCATAGTGTGAATATATAGTCCACCCATGTTTTCTATTAGCTAGGCTAAGCTTGATAGTAGTAGGAATCTTAACTTAGGAATTTTCTACTAAGGTTCCATCTACTAGGTTTTCCTATAGCAAGGTTTATACTTAGCAAAATAAAATCCATGCAAGTTTTACTTAGATAAATCACTAATGCATAGTGAAAGTAATGGGACAAAAAGTATGAAGCATCACTTGCCTTTTTGGTAGAGGGTATAGGTTCACTCCTTGTCCTTGCAACAATCACACTCTTCAAGTCACTACAATTCAATCAAGCAAGGCACAAACTCAATCTACCAATCAAGCAAAACATCACATAAAATCATAAAGTCTAGGAAATGCATGCAAGCATGCCAAGCTTTGTTTTATTTGAAAAAGTGGTTCCTAATGGGTCATAAACATTTGAAAACACCTAATGGTCATTTTGTAAAGTGGCAAAGTCATTTTCTAAAGGTTTCACCTCAAAAACCATTTTCAAAACAAAGTATTATTTTATGTGGTGTAGAAATATTTTTACTAAGGCATTAATCTATAGGGTTCACCAAATAAGTTTTCAAACCATAAAACTTGGTGTTTGGGGTCAGAGAGTTTAAAACAAAACATTTTCCAAAGGTTTTCTTCCAAAACCATTTTTAATAAATAAACCACATTTCTATTTGACTAGAAATGGTTTTAAATCAAAGAATCATTATTTTGTTTCACCAAATACATTTTTGAGTCCACAAAGTGTTTCCTATGGTCAGTAGGTTCAAAGCAATCCAATTGCAAAAGATTTTAACCCCAAATTCATTTTTACACATTTTTACATCCTTAACAAGCATACAAATGTTTCTGCAAAAACAACCATTTTTCCAGAAGCTTTTCACTAAACAAAAGGCATGGTTGGCTAGGGCTTGTCTTGCTGATTCCATTGGTATAAAATTTGTAATTTTTGGACGTGTGGTTTGAAAGTTACAGGGTCTTCAAAATGGCATTTAAATCTGATTTCAAATTCTATTTTAAACAGATACTGGCCACGCGTCGCGCCGTGATTGGTCGGTATCGCTTCGTGCGGATCGATCGCTGTGGAGCGTTAGATCAAAGTGGGATCGCACGGCACAGATCGCATACCCCTTCGGTTTTAAGTGGTCCTATCTAAGCCTCAGGATCAAGATCCAACGGTCCTAATCTAATGACCTAGAACGGGCGGCGCTGGACTCTGACGCGCGGCGGCGGCGGCTTGACAGTGGCATCGCCGGTGTTGCAGGAAGCGAGAAGGAGGGAGAGGGTGCTCACCTGGTTCGCTGAATGATGCTGATGCTCAACGTGCTCTCAGGGAAGCAGGGGGCGTACGAGGGTGGCGATAATTTCTCGCCGGAGTTCCTTCTGGCGACGGCGTGCTCTGGTGCTTGTCGGAGATGATCCTACAAGGTGCGACAGGACGTGAAACAGGGGGCATTAGAAGCGCGAAGGAACGCAGGGTGTAGTGGTGTCCTCTAGAGAAATGGGGAAGGACGGGGCTTACGGGGAGGGTCACAGGAGCTGATGTGGTTGGGTGGTGGCGCTCAGTCGAGGACGTTGCCGAGCTTGCAGGACACTCGTGGCCGAGATGAGGCCACAGAGAGATGTGCCACGGTCTGGGGAGGATGTGAGCTTGGTCGGTGAGGCAGGGGGCGATGCGGTGCTGCCGGAATTGGCCGAGAACCTCGTCGGAGACGGCGGCGGTGCAGAAGAAATTTCGAACAGCCTGGTGGCTCTCGAGGCGTGGTGTTCGGGTGGAATGGAAGAGGAGGAAGAGGGGATTTAACACGCGTGATCACTGCGAGTTTTAATCGCGGCATTAAGGCGAATTAAGCCTGCGGAATCAATGGCAGGAGCGGGGAGGAACGGGTCGCAGTGGTGGAGACGATGAACAGGAAAGGGTAGGGCATACCTGTCAGCGAGAAAGGAAGTGAGGGGGAGGGGTCCACTTGTCAGCGTCCTCGCGGGTGCGGTTCTGTGTGAGAAAACTTTTCGGCAGAGGGAGATAGGTGGGCTAGAAATGGGCTTGCTGGGCCAGACTGGTTGGGTCGAGTCCATTTCACATTTTTTTTCTGTCTGATTGTTTTATCCTTTTCTATTTCTATTTACTGATTTGAAATTCAATTCACAATTTAAACAACAAACAAACATTCAAACAATTCAAACAATCACCACACTTGTAATGAGTTTTTGGTTCTGTTTATCAACATAAACCAAATCCCAAAATAAAATAATATTTTTTTTATTATTTTTAGGATCCATTCATTAATTAAATAAAATGGACCTTTAGTTATTTAATCAAATAGGGTTTGATTTATTTAATAAAATCTCCATTGGAAATCCAAATAATATCAAACCCAAATCAGTAGGTTTTAATTCAAAATAAAAGATACTTGGAAAACTTGTTTAAAACAAAATAACATTTTTACTTTAGAGCCCATTAATAATTAAATAAAATGGGCCTTAGTTATTAAATCAAATAGGATTTGTTTTATTAAAAACTTTATTTTGAAATCTAAAATAAAACCAAAACACTTCAGTAGGTTTTATTTGAGAATATAAAATACTTGGAAAACTTATTTAAAATAAAATAAATAAGTTTTGGTGTTTATTTAAAATGGGAAAAGCCGTTTCTTAAATAAAATTAGATATTAAATCCTTATTATTTTATTTAAACAAACCTTTACTATTTTTATCAAAACAAAACATTTTATTTCAAAAACTTGGCCAAGGTTTAATTTGGCTCTATAAAATAATCTTTATTCATAAATCCACCTTTTCTTTTGAAAACCAAATCCTTTTATTAGAAGATCCAAAATAGTAATTTTAAATATTTTCATTTTCCTTTATTAAATGTTTTATCTTTTTAAATCCCTTTAGGGTTTTATTTGATCCAATTTTTGGTTTGAAGGTTTCCAATTGGATTCAAAAAGTTTCTTCTGGCCCTGAAAATCAACAAAGTTTTTATTTTATTCATTTATATTTCACATTACAAGATTTGGAAAAATCTTGGGATGTGACACCGCGCCTAGGGAAGGTGTGGCCCACCTGCCCGGCCTCCGACTCCGCCCCTTCGCCTATATCTTCCCTACGAAACCCTAATACCAGGGGAGCAACCACAGATAGATTTCCGCCGCCTCTAGGGGCGGAAAACACCAAGAGAGAAAGATCTCTTTGGCAAACAGATTTCTGCTGGGGGGATTCCTTCCCGGAGAGGGGAGACCGTCGCCATCAACACCATCATCAAGCTAGGCTTCATCGGGATCATCATCCACACCATCATCTCCACCAGCACCATCATCACCACTCCATCCCGTTGTAACAATTGTGTTGGATATTGCTTTAGTTCATTAGGGGATACTTTTCCGGTGTTAATTACTATTGTAGTTGATGCTTGTGAGTGGAACCATTGGATTATTGTTTAAGTTCAGATTGTTATCCATTATCATATCATCTTTGATCTTGATCCATATCCTGTCTTGTGAGTAGTTCGTTGTGTCCTTGAGGACATGGGAGAAGTCATGTTGTTAGTAGTGAATCTGTGATGAGTTATTATTCAATGGTTTAGTATTTAAGTTGTGGTGCTATTCTTCTAGTGGTGTCATGTGAACGTCGACTACATGATACTTCACCATTTATGGGCCTAGGAGAATGCATTGTGTATTTGGCTACTAATTGTGGGGTTGCCGGAGTGACAGAAACCTGAACCCCCGTTAGGACACCTTTGCACAAGGGAGCATAGGATCTCAGAGTTTAAGGCTATGGTTAGATTTATATCTTAATTACTTTCCCGTAGTTACGGATGTTTGTAGGGGGTTTAATCACAAGTATGTATTAGTCCTAGGAAGGGCGGTATGTTAGCATAGGTTCACCCACACAACACTTACAAACACCAGAGAAGAGTACTCAGCTATTTGAAGCGAAATCACTTGACAGAATTCCCATGTGTCATCGAGAACATTTGGTCCTTATAAGTATTTCCACCGGCTTGTCCTTTGCTAAGAAAGGATTGGGCCACTTGCTCCGTTTGTTCGTTACTTCTGTTACTTTCTCTTTGTTTTGTTGCTTTGTCAAAAAACCACTAAAATCCGTTTGCTAGGTATTCATAGGGATTTCCTGCTCCATACCACTGTTCAGCACCTTCTTCTCCTTGTTGGGATCAACACTCCTATTTATCAAAAGTACTACGATACACCCCCTATAATTGTGGGTCATCAAGACTATTTTCTAGCGCCATTGCCGGGGAGTGAAGCGCTATTGAAGAGTGGAACTTCTAAGGGAAACTTTTACTGTGAGTATTGCTTTTGTTAATGCTAGTTACTTTGTTTCCAATATGTATAACCCACTTGGTTTTCTGTTTGGGAAAACTACTACCACTGTTATGGTAGTAGATGAACCACCTCCTGTTGAAATAGATCCTTTTAAGATACCTACAAGTATTGTTAATCGTGTCATGGATAATTATTATTTTGGGGATGAAACTGTCCATCCTGGTGATCACTTGCTTTTTATCCATGAATTATGCGGGTTGTTTAAGTGTGAAGGTATCACAACTAAATAGGTGAACAAGAAGTTACTCTCCATATCCTTGAAAGGGAGAGCTGAAGCATGGTATAAGCTGCTACAGAATGGACAATCCATGGAATGGGAGGAGATAGCATCTCTCTTTTACTCTAAATTGTATCCTCCCAGTGAAATCCATAAGGATAGAAGTCTTATATATAACTTTTGGCCTCTTGATGAAGAGAGTACAGCTCAAGCTTGGGGGAGATTGAAGTTACTAATTCTTAAATGTCCTATTCATGAACTCCCTAACAATATTATTCTCAATAACTTTTATGCTAGGCTTTCTCTTCATGATAAAGATTTACTAGATGCTTCTTGTGCTGGATCATTCACACGTATGAAGGAAGAATCTAAATGGGATCTCTTAGACCGTATTCAAGATAACACCGAGGATTGGGAGAATGATAAAGGAAGAAAGTCAGGTATAAACTATGATTATGAATACATTAAATCTTTTATGGATACTGATAACTTCCGTGATATTTGCAATAAGTTCAGCCTTTATCCCCAAGTTCTTGTAAAATGTTTTAATGCCTTTGCCTCTTATATTGAACTTCCCAAGAGAGAGTGGTAGCTATTGGTATTGAGCATGTGGTAGCTATTGTGAAAGATCTTATCACTAGAAATATAGAGGATGAGCATATTGTCTTCTATGAAGACACTACTAATATTGTTTCTCATCCTAAGAAAGTTAGAAAAACTAGTGTTCCTGTGCTTTCTGTTAAAATTGGTAGTCATATCTACTATGGTTTATGTGATATTGGTGCTAGTTCTAGTGCTATTCCTTATGAGCTTTATAGGGAAATTATGCATGAGATTGGTCCTTGTGAGCTTGAGGACATTGATGTGGTTATTTACCTTGCTAATAGAGAGCAAGTTTGCCCCATTGGTATTGTAAGAGATGTGGAGGTCCTTTGTCGTAAGATTAAATATCCTGCTGATTTTCTAGTACTTGGTAAAGAAGCTAGTAAAACCTATCCTATCATCTTTGGTAGACCCTTCCTTAATACTTGTGAGACTATCATAGATTGTAGGAAGGAAAAAGTTTTGACTAAGTTTGCTAGAGAATCTTATGAGTTTATTTTTTCCAAATTTGCTAAAACTCCTTATGAAAATGAATTACCTCATGAGGATTTCAGAGTTGAACAACTGTCTGCTATTTCTCTTGATCCTAACAATGCTTTGCAGCAGTTCATGGAAGACCATGAAAGTGATGTCTTCATGAAGGAAAGAAATGAGATTGACAAAGTTTTTCTTCGTCAGCCAGAACAGCTTAAGCATAATCTACCTGTGGAAGATTTGGGTACCACACTACCACCTAAAGGGGATCCTGTTTTCGAATTAAAACCTTTACCTGATGATCTTAAATATGTTTATATTGATGATAAGAAGATATATCCTGTTATTATTAGCTCTAAACTTTCAGGGAAGGAAGAAGAAAGGTTATTGGAGGTATTGAAGAAGCACCGAGGAGCTATGGGTTATACTCTTGATGATTTAAAAGGAATTTCTCCTACTATATGTCAGCATGCTATTATTATTGAGCCTGATGCAAAACCAGTTGTTGAGCACCAACGCCGTCTAAATCCTAAGATGAAGGATGTGGTAAGAAATGAGGTATTAAAACTCCTTGATGGTGGTATTATTTAACCTATTGCTGATAGTCAATGGGTTAGCCCTGTTCATTGTGTTCCCACGAAAGGGGAATATCTATTGTGCCTAATGAGGATAATGAGCTTATACCCCAAAGAGTAGTGGTTGGGTATAGAATGTGCATTGATTTTAGAAAGATTAATAAAGTTACTAAGAAAGATCATTATCCTTTGCCCTTTATTGATCAAATGCTTGAGAGGCTGTACAAAAAGACTCACTTTTGCTTTCTTGATGGTTATTCTGGGTTTTCTCAAATCGCTGTGAAAGCACAGGACCAAGAGAAAACCACTTTCACTTGTCCTTATGGTACTTATGCTTATAGGTGTATGCCTTTTGGTTTATGTAATGTTCCTGCTACCTTTCAGAGATGTATGTCTGCTATCTTTCATGGTTTTTGTGAAGAAATTGTGGAGGTTTTCATGGACATTTTTTTCTTCTATGGAACTTCTTTTGATAACTGCTTGCACAACCTTGATAAATTTTTGCAGAGATGTGCAGAAACCAACCTTGTTCTTAACTGGGAAAATGTTATTTCATGGTTAATGAAGGAATTGTTCTTGGACACAAGATCTCTGAAAGAGGCATTGAAGTTGACAGAGCCAAAATTGAAGCAATTGAGAAGATTCCTTGTCCTAGAGATATCAAAGGTATTCGTAGTATCCTTGTTCATGCTGGTTTCTATAGGAGGTTTATTAAAGATTTCTCCAAAATTTCAAAGCCCCTTACTAATCTTCTTCAAAAAGATGTACCTTTTGTTTTTGATGATGATTGTAAGGAACCTTTTGAAACTCTAAAGAAAGCTTTGACAACTGCTCCTATAGTCCAACCACCTGATTGGAGTTTACCTTTTGAAATTATGTGTGATGCCAGTGATTTTGCTGTGGGTGCTGTCTTGGGACAACGTGTTGACAAGAAGTTAAATGTCATTCATTATGCTAGCAAGACCTTAGATGCTGCTCAAAAGAATTATGCTACTACTGAAAAGGAGTTATTAGATGTAATCTTTGCTTGTGATAAGTTTAGACCTTATATTGTTGATTCCAAGGTTACTATTCATACTGATCATGCAGCTATTAAATACCTTATGATGAAAAAGTTCGCTAAGCCTAGGCTTATAAGGTGGGTGTTGCTTTTGCAAGAGTTTGATCTGCATATTGTGGATAGGAAAGGTGCTGATAATCCTGTTGCTGATAATTTATCTCGTTTGGAAAACATTTATCTTGACCCTTTGCCTGTTAATGATAGTTTTCCAAATGAACAGTTAGCTGCAATAAGGTTAAGTCCACATGAGAGTCCTTGGTATGCTGATTATGCTAACTTTATTGTTTCCAAGTATTTGCCTCCAACCTTTACAACCCGGCAAAGAAGGAAATTCTTTTATGATCTAAGGCATTACTTTTGGGATGACCCACACTTATATAAAGAAGGAGTAGATGGCATTATGCGAAGATGTGTTCCAGAATTTGAACAACAAGAGATCTTGAGAAAATGTCATGGAAGTGCTTATGGAGGACATCATGCTGGAGATAGGACTGCACAAAAGGTTTTACAATCTGGATTTTATTGGCCTACTCTCTTTAGAGATGCAAGGAAGTTTGTCTTATCCTGTGATGAATGCCAACGAGTAGGTAACATCTCTAGACGCAATGAAATGCCTATGAATTATTCTCTTGTTATTAAACCTTTTGATTGTTGGGGATTTGACTTTATGGGGGCTTTTCCTCCTTCAAAAGGGTATACTCATATTCTTGTTGTTGTTGACTATGTTACAAAGTGGGTAGAAGCCATACCTACAAACAGTGCTGATGGTAAGACCTATTTGAAAATGCTTCAAGATGTCATTTTTCCTAGGTTTGGTGTGCCTAGATATCTCATGACTGATGGAGGCTCGCATTTTATTCATGGGGGTTTTAGAAAAACTCTCGCTAAGTATGATGTAAACCACAGAATTGCTTCAGCTTATCACCCCCAAACTAGTGGGCAAGTAGAACTTTCCAATAATGAAATTAAATCTATCTTGCAGAAAACTGTTAACAGATCTAGGAAAAATTGGGCTAAAAAGATGAATGACGCTTTGTGGGCAACTGCTTATAAAAATCCTATGGTGATGTCTCCTTACAAAATGGTCTATGGGAAAGCTTGTCACTTGCCTTTATAATTAGAACACAAAGCTTATTGGGCAGTGAAAGAATTGAATAGAGATTTTAGACTTGCTGGTGAGAAAAGGCTACTTGATTTGAGTAATCTAGATGAGTGGAGAGGTGAATCTTACGAAAATTCCAGGCTCTTTAAGGAAAAAGTAAAAAGATGGCATGATTGGAGAATTCTCAAAAGGGAGTTCCATGTTGGTGAGAAAGTTCTTTTGTATAGGTCTCGTCTCAGATTTTTTGCAGGGAAACTACTATCGAAATGGGAAGGACCTTTTGTTATCAAGGAAGTGTACCGTTCAGGTGCCATCAAAATTTCTTCTCTGAAGGATGACACAACACAGGTGATGAATGGCCAAAGACTAAAACATTATATTTCTGGATATTCTTATAACGAAGATGTAGATGTTATTCGAATGATAACTCCAAAAGAATTTATCAGAAGCCAAACACCAGAAACTGCAGAGTAGGTCTTCAAATAGGTAAAAGTGATAAAAACAGAAGGTTCGTGAAACTCCAAACTTTTTATATTTTTGATGTTTTTAATACATAAGGGAAGTTACGAGATGAAACTGAAGAGGAAACGGAGCCCAGGGTGGACAAACCCACCCCAGGCGCGGGCCTAGCCTGGCCGCGCCTGGGAGGGGTTTGACTCCCCCGAACTCCGTCTCTGCTTTGTTTCCGTGTCAAAACCTTCATTATACATTGAAACTTCATAATATATAACCCCCCGGGTTCCCCGAGGTTCATGCATCATGTTCTCATCGTGTTTTCGTTTCGATCTATTTCTGTCAGGAAAGTTCTCCTATTTGGAGCCTCAATGTCTTCCTATGGATCACCCACAGAGGATTCCTCTGCGGAAGTCCTCAACCCGTACATGTATGAGTTGAGGATTCATCCCAAAGAGTTGATCCTCAAGGAGGGGAAGGTACAGATGAAAGAAGTTCAAGGGCCTAAAGGAGAAGGCAGTCTGGAAGATAGGATAAAAGCACTGGAATAAGAAGTTTTCAGATACAAGAAGATGGCGGAATGCGAAGTGGATATTATTCACAAGATAAGTTCAGAACTCATCACCAAACATGAGGGGGAAGTTGCTGAGCTTCGAGAAGAGATCTTCTCACTTTGTCAGACCACCAATCAATTGCAAGCATAGCTCTATGACATACAGAATCAAAACTGTGAGTATGAAGCTAGATTTGATCGCATAAGCTCTGCTTCTAGTTTCAGGATTGCAGAGACAAGAACATCCTTTTTGGATGGAGAACCATTGCCTTGGAAGTTTTATGATGACAAGAGAACACCACCACCACCGAGGGAGTAATTCATCATTAGGTTTGGCATCTCCTTGGATTGTTCCAAGCTTGGGGAAGTGCCGCGGTATCACCACCATTATCTTTTATCTTTTACCTTTTTAGTGGATTCATATCTGTGGTAGAGAGGTTATCTTATAGATTGGTTTGCATGTGGAAGTATCTCTCCTTTAGTTGATTATATATGTATCCCTTGGTGTGATTACCTTTATTGGATTATTAATGAGAAGTCTCATCTTTTACTTTTTGCACTTCTTATTTTAGTTTGCAATCTCTATTATATGATGGATCTTGTTGATCAGTATTGGCACCACTTTGGGAACATCAAGTGGATCTAAATTGGTTTTGTAAAAACAAGTTCTGGTCAGTGGCATTAGTTTGAAAGAAAAAGGAAAGAAAGAAAAAAAGCTTACAGGTATTTGGTATTATTTGTTTTCTTTCTTGTTGGCTCATAAGCTTAGTATTCTTTATTTAAGATTCTTTTGTGTCTTCAAGGAAGATTGCATGTTTGGCTTTATTACTTGTATGTTTGCTTGTTTCCTTCAACTCTCTTGCTTGCTACCCAGCCTTGCTAGCCAAAAACCTATTTTGAGAAGGCGTACTTCTCATGTTTCCAAAACCCTTTGAACCAAAAACCTTTGCCACTTGTGTCCACCATATCTACCTAGTAGCTTTTGCTATTCCAAGCAAATTCTCAAGCTTCATCTACCTTTCGAATTAAAAAGTATTTTTTCATGAGAAAACTAGTTAGTAAAGCTCTCACGAACTTGATGGCACACTTTATTTACTTGCCCCTAATAAACTTGAACCATTGTGAACATTGAAGCTGTATATGCTTGCATCTATACGTTGGAATTAGCAGAACCGTGCTGTCACGAGGAACGTTTTCAACATTGCACTTGTACTTTGTACACAGTTGATATCGTGCTCTTTTGTCTATGGATGTCAACATTGTGAAATAAAGACGGAACTTGTAAGTCCATGGAGTTTGTATTCTGTGTTAGAGAAACGCCTGGGCCGCTAGCACTACTAGATAAAAGCCTATGCGAGGCACACCTAAAAGCCTATCCGAGGCGCATATCATATGCGCCTCTAGCTTCAAGCCTCGGGTATTTTTTATGCGAGGCGCATATGATATGCGCCTCCTATACTTCACATATGCGAGGCGCATATCGATATGCGCCTCCTATACTTCACATATGCGAGGCGCATATCGATATGCGCCTCCTATACTTCACATATGCGAGGCGCATATCGATATGCGCCTCACATATTATTATGCGAGGCGCATATCGATATGCGCCTCGCATATGTGAATTATAGGAGGCGCATATCATATGCGCCTCGCATATGTTTTACAATGCGCCTCGTATATTTATAGTATATGCGCCTCCTATAGTATCCTATATGCGCCTCCGGTAATATTTTCGAAATTCAAGTTTTACAGACCACTATAAATAATAATATACAGATATTCAAATATACAATATAGTCCAGAATATAGTATAAAGAGCACAGAATTTTTCAGAAACTTGCAATTTGCCAAAGCATAATAGAACCAACATGAATACAATACATTACACATCAATCATGACATACAAGTTCATACATCAAGTGTTTGTGGCACAAGTTCACACCTCCGAGTACAAGTTCACAATCACATTACACCTTCGAGTACAAGTTCACAATCACATTACAACTCCAACAACGTAGCTCTACCTAGATGAAGTAGAACACATAACCTACCATGAAGAGCAACAAGGTGGTGATCACGAGGAAGTTCCTCCACTTCTTCCTTCCATGCCTCCTCCACTTCTCTTCCGCCACCTCTCTACTCTCATAGCCTTGGTAGTTGTTGCCCGAGAAGTTGTTCACTTGCTTCTGGCAGTCTTTCCACTCCTCGTACACACCTGGAACCCGACCGACGTACACGACATAACACCTCGGCATCTCCTACACATAATAAAGATGACATTACTTATGTCAGTGGAAAGCAATAGCTAGCAGTTCACAAGATAGAATCATGCATATATATATATGGGTGCAACAAAATGTAAGAAATCACGTTCTAATCATCGGCATTTCGAAGAAAGACCAAAAAAAGCAAATCAAGAATGACTTGGATTAGTGCCTCATACTTAGATTGGGCACGGAAATAACAATGCTCGCTGTTCGATCTCATGCGGCAAGTAGAGTATATGCCCAAATTACTAGTCTACTTGGCACACAAGATCGAACAGCGGCATAGTCATACACGTGACACCACAACACGTTTCTAATCATCGGCATTTCGAAGAAAGACAAAGAAAGCAAACCACAAGAAGTAGGCAAGCAATGACAAATGAAAAGCAACAAGCACTTAAAATAGTTCGTAACACAAATAACTAGCTAGTGTCTCTCACAATCAAGTTCAACGGTTGACGAAACATATTCTAGAGGTTTTGCTAGGCAAGTTTAACATAGTGATAAGAGGTTACAACACGAGTTCAGAACTAACAGCTAGGTACCCAGGCAATGCAATCATGAAGTCTTCTTCGGCTCTTGAGTCGGCTTTGGGGGGCATTGATGAAGCCCGACCAAGTTTTCGCCATTTGCATGAACATCCTGCCGTCACCCTGCTGCGCTAAGCGTTCGTCTATCTCCCTGTTGGACGGTGTATAGCCGCCATAGAAGGTGCCTCCGGTTTTTATGACTCCCTGGTACACGATTGTCGCGATCTCCTCCTAGATGTTGAAGAAGTGTTGCCTGAGGTTGCGAGCCTGTATGCATGCAAGCTTTTCAGCCCACTTCACGAGGTCAGATGGCAGCGTTTTGGTCTCCATGTCATTGAAGAACGCCTTCATGTGGTAAATGGCGTAGAAGGCATCCTTCCCACTGCCAGGCGGCTGCTTGACGCAGGCAAACTTCATCGTGTGGAGGAACACGTGCGCGCCGAACTTTACATGTGGCCTTGCCGGTTTGACGCCTCCCGCTGCGACGTAGCCGGTGAGAGCGCCATCAAGAATTTTCTTGATATTGGTGTAGTTTTTTGGATCGCACTGTTTGAGTCAAGGTACAAGGCTGTTGAGTGTTTCAAATTCAAGCTTATGAGCACACAGCCTGTCCGATCATCCTCCGTGATTGGATGGTAGGGAAGGAGAATCACATCCTTGTCCGAGTATGTTTGCAGGAAGTTTGAGAGGTAGTCGGTCGCCAGATCTATGGCCTCAGCATCTTTCAGGACGGCGTCACGCATGAAGTAGGGATCCACTATCTGGATGCCCGGGATCTTGTCTCTGGTGATCTCCATGGCCATATTGAGGGAGAACAGCCGGACCAGGGTATTGTGTAGTTGAAACCCGTTCAACATGTCAAACAGGTCGGTATGCCGCACGTAGAAGATATCCCCGGGGGGTACAGTGATGAAGCACGGCATATGAGAAGGCACCTTAGCCTTGAAAACGAGGTACGACTGATCGTTGTCGCGAATGCGGCACTGCTCAATTGTGAGACATCCATAATGAATACTATGCATATGCGAGCCTACGACCTCGAGCATCGATTTACACATCATCGGTACACCTGCCACGTGCTGCTGATTCCTGGCTTGCCCCACAGCGCCGTCCCGGAAAAGAGGATTTGGATCCTGGCCCTGATCACCCTTAGGCTTCCTTTTGCGACCCTTCTTGCTCTTTACAGCTTCGGCCACTGCGTTCACCTCACCTACCGTCTTATGGAGGGTGTCGAGGCTGATCAAAGGAACTACTGGCCTTGGAGGCTCAGTGAAGGGGACAGGTGGTGGCGTCTCCTGACTAGTTGGGAAGAGACGCACCTTGCAAGGGGGTTTCACTGGTGCTGGTTGGGTCTCAGCAACTTGATGTGTGCCTGATGGTCTCGGCTCATACAAATCAGAAAACCTTGTGTTAACAAACTGGTCACCGTAGTTCGGGTCAATTTCTTCATCATCATCGGGATTCTGTGCCATGTTGTCCAAGTCTCCCATCTCGAAGTCTTCATCATGTGCTGGTTGTGCTGCCTCTAGGGTGATGTTGAGCTGGTCCTCTGTCCCCAAACAGATCTGGCTCTTCGGCCATAGGTACAAGTAGCCGAAGCCGGTATTGAGGACCGCTGCCGTGTCCTCATCATCCCATCCTTGAGGTTGAGAGGGAGGTTCCACTTGCTCGTAGCCCGGAAGCACCATACTGTATTTGACCCTCATCATGTCAGGTGGCATTGTGACATTGTGCATTTTGCGGTTCTCTGGTTGAACAATAGTACCCTTGGTAACATCCATCAACTGGCCGCCCACCCAGTGCATTAGAGTGCAAGGAGTTTCCCTGCGAAAGATCGACATGTAGGCCAAGCGTTAGAAAAACAGAGATCAAGTCATCGGTGTGGTTGAGCCTCCCAACTCTCGCTTTAATTAGTTAGTTACCTTGAGGGCGTCAAACTCGGCCAATGTCGAGGCACCGACGCCGACAGGCTTGACCATGCAAGTGGCGGAGTGGCTGCCTGATGGCACGGTGGTGCGGGCCGGCGCCTTCGCCGCAGTGGGCAAGTTAAGCTCCGAAGCTAGAGGAGTCTCCACCACCACCGGCCCTGCTGGAGGAGTCACCAACGCCTTCGGCTGCGCCACATTGTCCGATTGGGCGCTGTTGAGGTTGGGAACCGGTGGCGTCCCCCGTTTACCACCCTTCTGCCACTTGTTGTACTTTTCCATGTAGACGGGAAGGATGGTGTTGAGCTTCTTGTTCACTTGTGAATGGACTTGTGACTGGACTTGTGTCTGGACTTGTTCTTGGAACTTTGTCTCGGCAGCCGACACAGCCTTGTTCACGGCATCTTGGACTATATTTGGAAAGGCTTCCACCTGTTCCCTTAGGAGTTTTACCTCGGCGCTTTCGGCCTTCTTGCCCTTCCGCTCCGGGGTGCCATAGTACTCGGACCATGATATGCCGCCAAAGCCGACTACACGACCAGCCGACGGGGCCGCCAGGGGATCGACACTCTTGGTCCGGTTCAGCGCCCTATTAAAAGTGGTGTCCCACTTGGCGACAGGCGGTGGCGCTGACCCCTGGGATGAGGAGCTCCTACACTCCTCGTCCTGCGCACAAGGAACACGAAGCATTTGATCAGAAAACTGGACTTCATTGATTAATCATGAATGCAATTAATCGACTTACATGCAAACTACTTACATATTTTTGCATGAAGTCCTTCACCCTCGAAGCAAAGGGGCCGGCGGGCTCCGAAGAATAATCAGAACCCCCTTTCGGCGGGGCAAACCGGGCCCTGACGAAGTTCTTTGCCTGCTCCTCCTTTATGTCATCAAAGGGATGTGTCAACCCCTTTGCACGAGCGTCGGCGTCCTCCTTATCCCATTTGGGCCTCGCGGCTCTATAACCGCCGGAGCCGAGATGGTGGGTACCAATGTTTCGGGATCTCATATTCTTGCCCTTCTCAGTCCTGGCCTTGCCCAAGGCGGAGTTACATCTGGCCTTGAACACATTGTAGTCTTCTTCCTTGACCAGAGGCTCCTTCTTGACGAGCTCTGGATAACTTAGCTTCTCCTCGAAAATCAGATTCTTCACCCGAGCCTTCCAATTTGACAAGGCCTTGGTCATCCTCCCGAGGGCATACTTGTTCACCGGATTCCCTTTGAGATTGTCATTATTATACTTGTTTTCCTCATCACCCGGGAACGCGTATCTTGCGTGCAGCTTCCGGAAAAGCTGGATGAGGAAACCCTTGTTCTCTTCGGCCTTCAGGTTCTCCATGTTGATCGTGACGGTGTTCCGGAGGATTGCCGCGAGCTGGTTAGAGTAACCCCCAACAAATTCTTCTGGCTCCAAAGGCGCACCTTTAGGGATCACGCTTGTGATGATGGACCTTTTGAGGTCGACCACGATCGGGGTCCGATCCTTCCGAGACTTTGTTGATGCGCTACCATCGTCTGTAGTAGCTTCACCGCCGCCATCAGTGGGAGTGGTGTCGCCATCGGCGTCCCCCATCTCCTCATTGCCCGACGAGGTATCCTCGTCCTCCTCCATCTCGTCGTCCCGCGGAACAAATTCCGGGGCCTTTAGGGATTCCATCTCCGCCTGCTGCTCCCAAAAGGGCTTCTGGCTAGAAGGGCCCGGATTCGACATTTCTAAACACACAAATAAATGAAACTAATAAGCACAAAAATTCACAGAAAATTTTGGCATGAACTTTGCTAATTTTCTATGTCTAGGAGTGCCAGAAATTCGCCGGAACGGAAATGAATCAACATTCCGGTGAAACATTGGCAACTCAAAAAGAAAAACCTGCACAAAAAGGATCAACTGCCATCATCACAGCCATTTTCTGCCAGCATACACAAACACATACATATATTGGATCAGTGCCATACATACAGTATCCTGGTGCAGTTTAACATACATCATGGTCTGGCACAAAACTTGGAGAATTCTCATACAAGCCACAAAATGTCAGTAGGAAACACAAAACTTGGAGAATTCTCATACAAGCAGACTACAACACAGAACTTTTCTGGCCAGTAGGAAACATTAAGCAGACTACAACACAGAACTTGGAGAATTCTCATACAACAGCCACAAAATGTCAGTTTCTGGCATGAATATTGACAGTAGCACTGATTAGTTCAATTTAGCAAGGATCTTGTGTGGAATAACTAAATGAATATTGATAGTAGCACTGATTAGTTCACTAGCCAAAATAACAATACTTATGTTGTTGTTAAGCAGACTGATGTTAAGATAGACATTGCATTGTGCAGATATAGCAAGTTACAGGAGTCTAAATTCAGTTAAGAGAGTTGCAACTTTAGTACCTCTATTTCATTTAAAATAGAAGCAAGATGTCAATAAGATCACAAGAACTAATGTAAATGACAGTGAGAACATATATTTCTAAAAGTACAGACAGGCATTTAGCTTCAGATGATGCTTAGAATGACAGTGAGAACTAATGTAGATGAGTGACATTTAGCTTCAGATGATGCTTAGACATAAGCTATGGAAACAAATTATTGACCACAAGTATAAAAATGATAAACCCAACCTTTTTGCTTGTCCTGATAATGGTATCTCTCCCTTTTGGAAAGGGGCTATGTGGGCTGCTAGGGCTGCAAAAATGGGGTATCAATGGAAAGTTGGCAATGGACAGAAAACAAAATTCTGGGAGGACCATTGGTTTGGTACCTGCAGTCTAGCTATTCAGTTTTGTGATCTATAGTAGTTCCCACTCATATTCCAGCTGTGTGGAAGATTAGTGTCCCCCCTAGGTTACATGTCTTCCTTTGGTTGCTTGCCAATAATAAGCTACTCACTAGAGATAACCTGAACAAAAGGCAAAAAAATTCTAATTTATCTTGTGTATTTTGCTTTGATGCAGAATCTTGTGTTCGTTTATTTTTTGAGTGTGCTGTTGCCAAGGAGCTCTGGAGGAATGTCCACTGACAGGCTCCCAAGGGCAGACAGATAAGCTTTCAATTACATGTAGATGGATATGTGATAAAACACAAAAAACTGCTAACATAATTCACACGGCTGCCTTGTGGTGTTTGTGGAAATGCAGAAGCGATGTGTTTTAACAGATCATCTTGGCCTGGGATTCAGGTGTTGTTTCAGAAGATGGACTGAGAACTCAGGGCAAAACAAGGACCAAAACAAGGGCTAACTACCTATAGGCTGTTGCCGATCATGCGGTTGATGGCTTTGCTGCCAGACAGAAGGAAGGGAGACCGGAGGGCTAGAGGAGGCCGGGCCGCTCCAAAGAACCGCACCGGAGGGCGGAGGTGGACGCCGGCAGCGGCTGACAAACCCTAGAAGGGGAGGAGAGGGGAAGAGGCGTGGGTGGGTGGGGGGTGGGGACTCACCGGAGAGAGGGATTGCCAAAGCCGGAGGAGCTGCCCTCCTTCACGAGGCGGCGGCGTCGGGCTCCTCCTTCACGAGGACGGCAGCGTCGGGCTCCTCCTCCGCGGGGCAGCGGCGAGCTCCTCCTTCACGGGGACGGCGGCGTCGGGCTCCTCCTCCACGGGGCGGCGACGAGCTCCTCCTTCACGGGGACGGCAGCGTCGGGCTCCTCCTCCACGGGGCGGCGTCGGGCTCCTCCTCCACGGCGGCGACGGCTTCGATCTATCTGAGATATGTGAAGTCGTGTACTAGCTGTAGTACTAGCTGGGTGACTTGATGTGTGCCGGTTATGCGAGGCGCATATCGCAAAGTGCGCCTCGTATAATATTACGCGAGGCGCATCTGGGCTAAATGCGCCTCGCATAATATGCAATCCTAGACAAATAGGGCAGTGCGCAGGTTTCTATCAACAAACACACAACAGCCTAGTGGTAGTACATGCCTTGTCCTATTTCACTGCTGGCCACCCAGGTTCAAATCCTAAGATTAACAATTTTTTGGAAATTTTTTTTAAAGGCCATTTTTCATGTAAAGGCATTGTCCAAACACAATATGAACTATAAAATATACTACAAATATTTTAAATATTCAAATATTGCTAAAACAACAAAAGTGAGTATTCTCAATGAATGAGTCTTGTCGATACATAATATTCTCAATGCAATATTATTATAACACACACATAATGAAAATTAAGAATGTTTTGATACATAATAGTAGGCCACACAAACGACGGTTCTTGACAATGGTCGGAGCGCGCTAGCGTTTCTTGACAATGGTCGTCTTCTTGCCCTTCTTTGTCGCGGTTGCATAGGTTAGGTCTGGGACGTCTTCACTACTTCCCTTGAACGGAAGTCCTTTCTTAGGTAGGGTTGTGGTGTATGGTGTTTGGTTGCCATAACCGTCTTCTATCTTCGGGTCGCCGTTCTGGTCAAAGTCTTGCTCGTTGGCGACTCCGTCCATTCCGATAATGTTCATTTTGCCTCTCTTGACGACAACCCGGCTAGGCTTTGACGGGTCTTTGATGTACCAGCATTGGTCGACTTTGCTAGCCAAAACCCAAGGCTCATTTCTTGCAGGTGCGTTCGCGCTGGTGGTCTTTGACGGTATAACCATCGTGGTGAAATACCGGTCTTCTTTCTCGACGCTCTTGGCCCACCTGACACGGAACATCGGCACCTTCTCCGTAACATAGTCGAGCTCCCAAATCTCCTCGACCTTCCGTAGTATCTTTCCGGGATGTCGCCGGTGTAGAATATCCCTATTACCCCTGAGTTCTGGTAATCGTAGTTATTGTCTTTTTCCTCTGTGTAGAACGTGTATCCGTTGATATCGTAAGCCTGATAGGTCATGAGGTTGTGCGAGGCGCCCTGTGACAATGAGAATATGAGTTTATCTTCCTCCGAGTACTCGCCCTGTGGTGGATTAGCTATGACCTTCTCCCTAAACCACCGCGTGAAACCGGAGTTGTGCTCCTTGATAACATCTTCCTCCCTCGGAACCTGGCGCCCCTGATCAGCGTAATTCTTCTTGATAAACTCTTTGTGCTCATGTATGTATGGATCAACCACCTGCAGGTGTTGCAGCGCGACCAGGTTTGCTCTTTCAAAGTCCTTGGTTCGGCCCTCCATGTCGACATGCTTTGCACGTCGACCCTCGCGGTGACCCCATCCAGCGAGCCTCCCGAGGTGCTTGTTGAATGGCATACCAAGAGGGGTCTCGGTTTGTAGAAAGTTCGAGCAAAAAGAGATGCACTCTTCGGCCAGGAAGCCATTTTCTATGCTTCCATATGGACGGGACTTGTTCTTAACGTATCCCTTGATGTGTCCATTGAGCCTTTCGAACGGCATCATGCTTCGCAGAAACGCAGGACCGAGCTGGACAATATCCTCCACGACATGGAGAAGCAGATGAAGCATGATGTCGAAGAAAGCGGGGGGGAAATAGATCTCGAGCTCGCACATTATCACCATGATCTCGTCCTGTAGCCTCGTGAGCTGCTTAATGCCTATCAACTTCCGAGAGATGACGTCAAAAAAGTTGCAGAGGCCAAACAGTGTTTCACGGATGTGCTTGTCCATTATACCTCGGATCGCGACCGGGAGTACCTGCGTCATTAGCACGGCGACGTCGTGAGACTTCATCCCGCTGAAGCGCTGCTTCGCCTCGTCTAGCCATCTGCTTATCTTCCCCGCGTAGCCGTTCGGAAATTTGACTCCGAGGAGGCACTTCATAAACTGTATGGCCTCCTTCTTACTCAGAGTGAAGCATGAGGCCTTGAGCTTGACCTCTCCCTTCTTAACCTCTTTTCCCTTGCGACGACGGCTATTCTGTGTTTCTGTCTCCTCCACCTCGTCCTCCTCCTCATCATCGCTAGGTGGTGGTTGAAGTTCATCCCTGATGCCCATATGCTTCAAGTCGTTCCTTGCCTTCGCCCATCTTTGGTCTTGTCGGTGTTAAGGAGGGTGGCAAGCAGACTCTCACCCACGTTCTTCGTGATATGCATGAGATCAAGGATATGAGGCACGCGGAGGATCTTCCAGTATGGCAAGTCCCAGAAAACAGACCTCGCCTTCCATACCTTCAGCAACGGCTCTGGCTTCTTCTGGGTCTTTCCTGGCGCAGGGCACTCCTTCTAGTTATTCAACAGCTTGTAGATTTCCGCGCCACTCTTCTGGTGTGGATTCCTCGGAGCTCGATCGTCCCATCGAACAGATGTCCTAGCTTTCTCCAGGCGTGATTCTTGGGAAGCCACCTCCGAGCCCCAAGGAACACGGTTTTCCCGGACCCGGGATCTTTCTGTAGCTGGCGGTACGTTGTATTATCCTTGCACCTAACGCACCCATAGAATCCTTGGACCACCTGCCCCGAGAAGTATCCGTAACCGGGATAGTATTGCACCGTCGTGATCACCGCCGCTCTCATGTCAAAGTACTCTTGTCTCGAGGCGTCCCATGTACGGGCTCCTTCTTCCCATAACGTGGCCAACTCCTCTTTCAACAACGTGAGATACAGATTGATGTCTGTACCAGGTTGTTTTGGCCCTTGAACGAGCATACTCATGGTTACGTACTTCTTCTTCATGCATAACCACGGGGAGGTTGTAGATCCATACAAACACGGGCCAGGTGCTGTGTGTGCTGCTTTGGCTTCCAAACGGATTGAGTCCGTCAGTGCTCACGCCCAGCCTAAGGTTCCTTGACTCTTTCCCAAAATGTTGGTAATATTGTAGGTCCAACGCCTTCCACTGGCAAGCATCCGAAGGGTGCCTCAACATTTCCTCCTTCTCCGGATCATCGTCTTCAGGCCTCTTTCTTTCCGTGTGCCAGCGCATGAGCTGTGCTTCCTTAGGGTCTGCGAAATACCGCTGCAAACGAGGAGTTAGAGGAAAGTACCACACCACCTTCCTAGGAGCTTTCTTGGTCCCTCTCTTGTATCGAGAGGTCTTGCACACCGGACACGTGGTCTTCTCCGCGTCCTTGCCCCGGTAGATGATGCAATCATTTATGCAGACGTGGTATTTCACGTGCGGTAGATTGAGAGGGCACACGACTTTCTTCGCCTCAGCGATACTAGTCGAACATGTGTTCCCCTTCTTGGGAAGAATATCGTGCCAGAATACAATGTTGTCGTCGAAACATTCGTCGGTCATTTTGTGTTTCGCCTTCATCTCCAGAACCATAAGCGTTACATTTAGACGGGTATCCCCGTCGTTGCATCCGTCAAACAATGCAGTGACCGCGTCTTTCTCCATTTGCTCCAGTTTATCCTTCTCTCTACCGGCGGCTCTGGCGTTACTCGTCTCCTTGAGAAGCAGATCTTGGACATGAGGGTCTCGCAACTAGCTCGAATCATGGTCGGCACCACCTTGATCATCTTCGTGTCCATGCCCGACGCCACCTTGATCATCTTCGTGTCCATGTCCAGTGCCACCACCCTGATCTTCGTGATCGTGACTGGCGTCTTGATCTTCGTGATCATCACTGGCCTCTTGATCTTCACCATTATTGACATCCTCATCATCATATTCGTCATCACGTATTCATCGAGTGTAGCCATCCATGAAACTACGTCGAAGCAGGTGCGACTCCAGCATTCCGGAATCATGCCTTATCAGATACATCAGCTTGCAGTCCTGACATGGACATCTTATCTCTGTCTTGTTTGCACATTCCATGTCGGCCCTCGCGCATGTCATCCACCTATCCACGCGGGCTTTGTTGATCAGTGGTCGGACCATGGCCGCCTGCGTGGTACAAAGAGCAAGAGAATAATTAGAGCATATATGGACGTGGATCGCCGGAAAAATTCGGCATGACCTCCCCTAAAAAGAGGACATCCGCGAGTGCCAGAAATTCGCTGGAAAAGAAATAAATCGACATTCCGGCGAAACATTGGCATCTCAAATGAAATCCCTGCACAACACAATCACATAGTCGGTGTCTCCGACAACGCGCATACATGCAAGCAACGCCTTCACGCTTCCTCCAACAGCGACTTGCGCAAGAGAGCCGGAGGAGAAGTAAATGGACATGTTGTAGATCTAGAGGAGCAAGAGACTTCACTTACATATGGGTGTCAACCAATGGATGTTGAGCAAGCTTATATGGTGAATCAATGGGGGAAATGAGGTGGGGAGGAGGAGGGGGGCGACCAGATTTGTCTTGGTGGAGGAGGAAGAAGTGACAGTAGTGAGTGGGGTGGTATTTGCCTCCATGTGCAAAAAGCTGGAAAAAAGTGGTGCCAGGTTATGCGAGGCGCATATTGCACAATATGCGCCTCCTATAATTCAAACTATAGGAGGCGCATATAGCAATATGCGCCTCGCATATGCGGCCACCTACCACCGCCCGGGCCCGCAGGAACATATGTGCCTCGCATATTATCAAATATAGGAGGCGCATATAGCCATATGCGCCTCGCATATTCGTGCACCTACCAACACGCGGGCCCACATAGATTATGCGAGGCGCATTCTGTCCATATGCGCCTCGCCTATCTGATATATAGGAGGCGCATATGACTAGAATGTGCCTCGCATAATATGGGGCTGCTAGATTCTGCCCGTACAGGGATTATAGGAGGCGCATTCTTATCATATGCGCCTCGCCTATTTTTATACTAGAGGCGCATGGAGAAGGAGTGTGCCTCGCCTATTTTATAGGAGGCGCATATGGTCTAAATGTGCCTCGCATAAGCATGCCTCCTATAGCTTTTTCTCTAGTAGTGTAGCCTAAGCCATGCTTAATCATGGTGGAAACTTGCAGCATCACCATAGTGAGTCATCTATGAAGCATCCTCAATAAAAAGCTATATGCATAGTAAATAAAAAGATTGCTGAGATGCTAAGTGTTTGCTTGCCTTGTCATTTTGGTTATGGGAAAGCTCTTGTACCATGTGCAAGGGGTACCCCGTTGGAGGTTTTCAATGATATGCAAATACTTACAATGACAAGAACTTACCTGGACCCAAAGTTGAGTATGCATGAGGAGTGGCCCTCATATTCAAGGGACATGAGATTGACAACTTATATTTCGTCAAGCATATACTCCATCTTTTTTCACTTTAACCTTAATCATCTCAAGATGCTTATGATATGGGCAATGAGGGCTCAAAGCTACTAAGTACCATAATCTTTTGGAAGCTCTTTATGACTTGTAATCCCTGCTACCCTCTAAGAAGGGACCTCTCTCCCACTTCCAAGTTGAGTCAGTAAACCTACTTCCTCTCTATCTCCAGCAAGCTTTTGAGTTGTTGTGTTTCAAGCATTCATATGGTAATTTATTCAATCGTGTTCTTTATCTTCCTTGTTTGCACAAAACTCTTATCTTTTGAGTATTACTTTGATAGCCTTCACTTCTGAAAAACCTTTTTGAGCAAAGAGTGCTCCTGTTTTGAAACTTCTACGAAAAGCTTTTTGTGATACTGTTTTCCAGGTGTTCTCTGACCAAGAACAAGTTTGCCAATTCCAATTATGATTTATCTTTATGCATCTCTATTGTGACTGTTGTACTTGGTTGCAAGCTAAGTTATATAATGGTGAGTTGCTTTCTTCTATGAGTTGTGCAATGGTAAGTGTGATGCTTCTTGTGCGTATTCTTTTAACGACACTTCACTCCATAAACCTGTGGACATGTTTACTGAGCTCAGTATTCACTTGGGGACAAGCGAAGTCTAAGCTTGGGGGAGTTGATACGCCTGATTTTCATCACCATTCTATATCATAATTTACCTCTATTCATTGATATTTGTCTTATTATGAGGTATTACTTATGGCTTTTCATCTGTTTATGCATGTTGGATGATTCCTGGAGGATGGACTGCCGGAGTCTAGATTCTGATGGAAAAGAAGGCGTTTCGGTGCAATTTCGTGAAGATCATAAAAATACCAGAAAAATATGGAAACATATTATTTTACTAGAGGATGAAGGAAGCCATAAGGAGGGATGAAGATGGGCCTCAGGGGCCCACACCCCCTAGGCGCGGGCCCACCTAACCCCGCGACTAGGGCAGGTGTGGCCCACCTGCCCATCCTCCGACTCCTCCCCTTCGCATATATCTTACCTACGAAACCCTAATACCAGGGGAGCAACCACAGATAGATTTTCGCCGCCTCTAGGGGGCGGAAAACACCGAGAGAGAAAGATCTCTCCGGCAGACAGATTTCTATCGGGGGAATTCCTTCCTGGAGAGGGGAGACCGTCGCCATCAACACCATCATCAAGCTAGGCTTCATCGGGATCATCATCCACACCATTATCTGCACCAGCACCATCATCACCACTCCGTCCCGCTGTAACAATTGTGTTGGATATTGCTTTAGTTCATTAGGGGATACTTTCCCGGTGTTAATTACTATTGTAGTTGATGCTTGTGAGTGAAACCATTGGATTATTGTTTATGTTCAGATTGTTATCCATTATCATATCATCTTTGATCTTGATCCATATGATGTCTTGTGAGTAGTTCGTTATGTTCTTGAGGACATGGGATAAGTCATGTTGTTAGTAGTGAATCTATGATGAGTTATTATTCAATGGTTTAGTATTTAAGTTGTGGTGCTATTCTTCTAGTGGTGTCATGTGAACGTCGACTACATGACACTTCACCATTTATGGGACTAGGGGAATGCATTGTGTATTTGGCTACTAATTGTGGGGTTGCCAGAGTGACAGAAACCTGAACCCCCGTTAGGAAACCTTTGCACAAGGGGGCGTAGGATCTCGGAGTTTAAGGCTATGGTTAGATTTATATCTTAATTACTTTCCTGTAGTTACGGATGTTTGCAGGGGGTTTAATCACAAGTATGTATTAGTCCTAGGAAGGGCGGTATGTTAGCATAGGTTCACCCACACAACACTTACAAACACCAGAGAAGAGTACTCAGCTATTTGAAGCGAAAGCACTTGACAGAATTCCCATGTGTCCTCGAGAACGTTTGGTCCTTATAAGTATTTCCACCGGTTTGTCCTTTGCTAAGAAAGGATTAGGCCACTTGCTCCGTTTGTTCGTTACTTCTATTACTTGCTCTTTGTTTTGTTGCTTTGTCAGAAAACCACTAAAAATCCGTTTGCTAGGTATTCTTAGAGATTTCTGGCTCCATACCACTATTCAGCACCTTCCGCTCCTTGTTGGGATCGACACTCCTATTTATCGAAAGTACTACGATACACCCCCTATAATTGTGGGTCATCATAGCTCTCTTTGAAAGGATTTGTTTGATTGAATTAATGTTTAGCGGTTTTTGTGAGCATGCCAAAGTTTGATTTGTGAATCATGAGAATGATATCTATTTATGCGTGTCAAACTTCATGGGATGCCAACAACTCTGCTAGCCTACGAACGATTTTCATGGAGGAAACTCCTAGATTTCGGCTATGAGTTGATTAAACATATGTAGCAGCAATGCTATGATGGGTAAGATTCTTGGCACTGTCGTGTAGCTGTGTTCATGATGGAATCACTCCTCTGGCTGATATGAGTAATCATTATGCAAAAGGAACAAAAACCTTAGTGATGCCACGAGTATCCATCACAGCCCGATAAATTAATGATTTTTTTTGGCATGCTCTCAATTACTTAAGAACTGAAATTCTTTAAGGACAATGAATAGAAAAGTAGTGCTTGAAAAGTCTTGATTTATTGATGTGGAGAATTGAGATACTTTAGTATATATCCTTTTCATGACGAACTCTCACACTCTAAATTTTACATGATTACACTTTATTGTTCAAAGGAAAACTCATGAGTTGACTACATGAGATGGAATAAAGTTTACTCATTTGAATCATCCATCCTAACAATAATTTTGCTATGCTATAAGGATTCATGAAACCCGTATGATATGTTTGCCATTACTCTATCTATCCTGAAGTTTTTTAGATTAATAAAGTGGAGGAAACTTGAGACTGCCAATCATGAGTAAGATCATCATCTCGTTATTTGAGTTTAAATGTTAAGTTCCTTTTTGATTTTGGTTTTCTTGCTCAAGGACGATCAAGTTTAAGCTTGGGAAGGTTGATGGCTGTAAAATATAGCCATCCATGTCCGTATTTAAACTAGATATTATTCATATTTTTGATGAAATATCTCTCTAAATCCTACCACTAATGCCTAATGATCAAAGGGGTATGCAATCCTGTCTTTCTATTTTTTCCTGCGCAGATATCATTTGATGACAGGAATCACAACATTAAAGTCAAAGATACGAGATTTCCAACAACTCAAAGAAACCTAGAGCCGTGAAGTGGAGGCAGTACCTTTAACAACCAACTATACGGCGAGAATAAAATTTCGGCTGTATAGTTCTGGACCTATAGTTGCCACCCACATCTCTAGGTCAAACAGAACAACTTTCGTGAAGGAACCCCTATATAAAAGGCCTCATGCGACGATAAAAATGCCTCTTCTTTTCGATCTCGACTCTCTTCCGCCCCCTGCCATCAGAAACCACAACACCGGAGGGATAGATCTAGATCTAATCTCCAAACCCTTCTCCACCACCATAGCCATATTCCTCCACTTGTAATAGTAGATCTCATCTCCAATTGGCGACATTGTAAGACTATTATTATCAATCTCATAATTTCCATTACAATGTTTTTGGTTGTTAATTTCATCTCTGTGTGTGAGTAATTCTCCTTGGGCCAAGGGCTTTGGCCTATCCATGTAGCTTCTGTGCATGTTATTTACCATAGATGGGATCATGTAACAATTTGTATGACATGATGATTATTTTACCCTCTCTTGCCTCAGTCTAAGGACTTGTCAGGTACCGAAGACCCCAAGAATTGATCTAGGTATAGGGAGTGTGAGTAATGACTAATATGCAGAATGGGAACCCCAGCGACATAAGGGGTAGTACGGCTGTATGTGAAGGATTTACTTGGGATTAACGGTGACATAACTATGCATATCATTAGTTCTCTTTCTTCTATGGATGAGACTAGTAGGTTATTGCTATAAGGGGTTGCAGAGGTAATATCAATTATGGATTCACTGCCCACATATAATTATCTTGCTCTAACAATTATATGCATACTTTATTATTATCTTTTATTCCCATCAGATGTTTTGCATTGCTACTGGTGAAACCAAAAGCCCCAGGCCCTCTCTCTCTCCATCATCGACAACAACAAAAGATCGCAAATTCTTGGTCCGGTAAAACACAAAAAGAATTCTAAAACTTCCGAAGGTTCGTTGAAGTAACCTTACTAAGCTTTCTGCTTCCTGAGGATTCGATAACCTAGTTCTACTAGGTAAAAAGAGCTATACTACATCCGTAATACGAATCGAAGGTATCAGGTATAAACCAGATGACAATGTTTCGAGTTCAAACAATAAAAACACAATCAAGTATATCACATAAGGTAAAGGATCAATTTGAAGATTTGCCAGAGGGTTATGTGAAGAGAATGCATTATCATATCGAACATGGACATAAGAATTTCCGTTTAGATCCATTGATCTACTAAAGCATATATACTAAGAGATTGTTTCATCTCGGAATAGAATACTAAAAGGTTGTTTCATATCCCAACGGGATACTAAAAGATTGTTTCAGGAGTATATGACCATACTGTAGTTAATTACTAAAACTTGGAGACTAAATCTTGCACCTTCCTGTCTTTCTAGTTAATAGAGTACATGAGCAAAGAACGCAGATAGACAACAACATGTACCTAGGTCAATACTAAACACCACCTTAATAAAAAAATATAATTTTTCACAAGTAGCCTACAAGGGATCTTGCATTTCAAATGTACAAAATAAGAAAGTAACAATGGTCATTATGCCAATACATGATGAATTCCAACATTACTCGTACTACATACAATTTGGGAGGCAAGAAACAGATAAGCTGTGCAAACCAGACGCCCAAACACCTCCATACATAAGTACACCTTCACGACAATACCCCAATAAGGAATAAATCTAACATATTTCAGCTCAACATTCCCTGATTTAGTTCAGGTACATAAGGAGGAAACCTCTGCCAATCCTACAAGCACATAGGAGCTATTGAGCCTAACTTGTGCCTCCAATCCAGCTGCAATTCACCAAGCACAACAGAGCAAACTATTTAGTTAAAAACATAAGGCGCCAATGGAGTTGTGTGAAGTGCCTACTTAGTAGTACCAGTCTGCTCAGCTGGACTGCACAACGAGTTCATAAGCTCCATGGATTGTCTCGTACAGGCGCAGCCTGCTCATTGGGAGTGCACAAGGACTTCAGGAGCTCCCGTGTGTTGGCCCATACCAGCAGTGCGGTTACGGCATCTAGAAGGGCTGCCTCGTACTCATCGCAGAACTTGATAATCACGTCGCATATCTGGGATGCCTTCTTGAGCATTTCTCCCTGCACCTCTACCTGCAAAGAACCACACCAAGAGAACACATGAGAAGCTAGGTGGTGGGGAGCGTGCTAGGTGAACTAAAGGAATGAGGCGAGCGGTTTAAGAGCTTTGCCTCCGCGATGTACTCATCAAGCATGGTGTGGTCCAAGGAGACGGTGGCGGTCGAGACGCTGAGGGAAAGATGCAAGGCGGTAACTTAGGCCGACCATAAAGAGAAGGCGGCTAAAAACAAAATTTGGAGAACATAAAAGACAAAATTGGAAAACAACTCACTTTTAGTTATCATATATGTTCAACAGAAACATTAAAAGAGTATAAAACAAAACATGAGGACAACCACTTGGATTTTTGCTAAACACCATGTAATCGAATTTGCGCAAACAAACGGATATGTGGAGATTAAATATATATACAGAGCGAGAAATGAGAAAGAGAGGATTTGGGTACCTATGTTCGGTTTTAACTCAGTTTTGCTAGAAGCTAGTCTTGCTCCCGCAGTGACATGAACAACTCTAGTAATTGATATAGAAACTAAGCAACACACAACCTGCTTGGATTATAAAAAAATACCACTGAATATATCTAGTTTGTAGTATAATTACACTAGTTACACTGCTGGAACTAATTTTCTCACCTGATACAATTCTCAAGTGGGGCCCAGTGTACTTTAGCTCCAGAACAACATAAACCCAGGCTAGAGGAACTCACCTAAAAACACCATAGGGAAGAAACAACCAGTTTTGATAAACACATTATTAATAAGCACCACTGGCAAATGTTTTGGAAAATCAGCTCAGAAAGACATTAGTAAAGTAACATTTGTAACTAAAGGAATTCTCAAAAAGGCGAATATTAACAAACACTGAACTGGCCACATATTAACTATCTACAAGATACACAGTGCTAAAGCAACATTGGATAATTGCTACCAGAAATTCTGGATTGTGACCTTAAAAACATATTTACACATGCTTATACTAAGGAATACTCCTATTTTGAGTATAGAACAACTCATCATGCACTTGCGCTCTTTTTCTACTAAAAAGGAAAGTCATTTGAGCGTTGACACATTTGCGCTCTTTTGGTATACACGTAGATCCAATGATGGAGCAACCCATCATTGGATTGCTCCCATTAGTGAAAGTACACAACCCCGACAGACGAGTACAGAGGAAATGGGATTAAATAGAAAGGATACATAATAACAAAAATAGAGAGAAGTAATCCTACAACAGCCACAAGAAGTAACGGGGATTATCTGGTCAAGATACTTATCCATCGAACATGCCATCAGTGTCTATACATTAGCACACAGACCAACCAAAATATGATATGTAAGATAAAGCAAAAATTCAAAATAAGACGATAGAAAAATCAAACAGACAGGGTAAAAATAAACCAGATGCTCTAAGACAAACCTCATTCAACATCATGGACTACAAAAACATAGGATAACCTAAAACAAATGGTTTGACATGTGCCACCTGGATCCTCGGATGATAGCTCCATGAGCTAAACATTCAGCTGATTTGACACTCACTCCTAGCAATATAAATAATGTTATCATCAGCTCAATTACATAATTAATGATGACCAGCAGTAGGAAATGAAATAAAGGTTGTAGTATTCTCCATAAAATTCAGAGTTCAAAAAGAGGTAGCCAGGATAAGCTAATAGCGAAACAGATAACCAAACATTGTGTTAGGGGTGCGCCTTGGTGCATGACCCCATGGCTCTTGCATTGGTAAACGATTCAACAACCACCATATTAACCATGCATAAAAAATTGTGTTTGAGTAAGCGGTGAGCGAAGAACGCACATGATTTAAGATGTTTCAGAAGCAAGTACAGAAACAACATGCGGTGACTGTTGCAGCTGAACCTACTTCATATATACAGACCAAAACACAAAAGAAAGGACATCGTCTTTAGAGTACACGACAAAGATAACAAAAAAAGAAACACCTAATAGCTACTTGCATCACCAAAATCAGGCATTCTTACAAAGGAACAGATCAACTAACGAACAACTTAATATATAAGGTAATACACCAAAGAAAAACTTAAACATCATTGCAAGTTCCAGATAGTCTGTTTGTCCTCAACTATGAGGTTAACAAATGCAACTTCTAGGGTAGCACTAGCGTGAGCACGCGCTCTATGGCGCACGCGGGGAGAGCGTGCTGGAACATCGGGGATCGCGTGTGGGGACATGCCACGTGGTGACGTACTAGAGGCAGCGCGTTGTTTACTGCTCTGTCTCTCGGGATGTCTAGCTCACGTATTTTTCTCATGCTTCTTGTATCCTCTGTACAAATGGAAAACCAGTGTACTACGATCGACGATAGTATGTACGAAAATACAGTGCCCCACAAAAAAATAAAAAAAACACAAAAAAAAAGAAAAGGAAAAGAAAAAACATAGTGTACTGTCGCTGGACCTCCCGTGCACTACGATCAAAGGCAGTGCACCGCGGAACAGACATGCAGTGACGATGCACTATAAGGACGCCACCGTATGCAGTACAAACAGAACCAAAAGGCAGTTCATAAGCAGTGCACTGCCATGCCATCGCTCCATGCATTGCGATCGAATGCAGTGTAACATAGTATAACAAGGCAGTGCACGGGCAGTACACTGCCAAGACACCGCGCAATACACTGCCAGGACACCGCGTAGTGCACTACCACTAAAGACAGTGCAACATAGTAGAACAAGGCAGTACATGGCAATGCACAGCCAGGATACCGCACATTGCACTGCCACCAAAGGCAATGCAATATAGTACAACAAGGAAGTGCACGATAAGTGCACTGCTGGAGCACCGTCCCGTGCACTACAACCGAAGGCAGTGCATCGCAAAACAGAAAGGCAGTGCATGAGTGGTACACTGCCAGGACATCACGTAGTGCACTGCGATCGAAGGCAGTGCACCATTGTGCAAGAAGGAAGTGCACGGGCGGTGCACTTCCATGATGTCGTGCAGTGCACTATGACCGAAGGCACTGCAAAAAATACAAAAAATGCAGTGCAAAGATGGCGTACTATTATGACATCGCCCCGTGCAATATGACCGGAGGTGGTGCAACATAGGGACCAAGGGCGGTGCAAAAAAAAGTTCGTCAAAACCTATCAACATGGGATCTAGTTTTGAAGATCTCAACATGATTAGCATAATCATGAAAATGGATTTCGATTTGGACTCTCGATTCAAAGTTATTCATTGTTTCATGTTTGGATCAGAAAAGAAAAAAGAAAATGTTAATCGTGCCTCTCCACAGCCTCCACATGTCGTACAATAAAAGAGAGCAGGAAACCCCACGGGACAGTCCGTGTCTGACACATGCATGCACGAGCGACGGAACGGGTCGCGCTCCCTCAAGCGTGCCATTTTATTAGCTAAATCGCACTAAAAACGCCATTCACATTCTCAATAGAGGACCAAAAAAGTCGGTGCCCAAAACATCGTACGAGATGTGAACAGAAAGAGTACCCTCTCTACACCACTTGCGTGTGTAGGAGAGTCCAGATGAGGCCAAAGCGTTTAATCCAAATATTGTGAAACTAGATTCCAAAATAGTCGGTTGCCATTTCATTGGCTATCTAAAATATAAAAAGGTTTTCGTTTCTACTGTCTAGACAGATACACAAAGTTTGTAGAAACAAGACATGCAGTATTCTTAGAGGATGGAATGATGAGGGGGAGCATGGTAGCTTGGAAAATTGATCTTGAGGATAAGAAGGTGCATGCACCTAATCCGATAAGTCAGGAGCCATTCTTTTCACTACTTGTTGTTCCTGCACCAATAATCCATGAGGTTGTGGTGCAAGCAACTGTTGCAACTGCACCCATGGAAACAATGAGTGAAGATCCGGAAGCTGTTCGTCAGGAGCCGATTGAACCCACTATTGCGCATGAGAGGGAGAAGCAGCATCCACCTCTAAAAGATGTGCCACAAGTTGAGACACATAATGTGCCAATAAATGAGGCCCCTAGAAGGTCTCAAAGAGTTAAAAGATCATCCATTCCTACTAATTATAACGTTTATAATACAGAAAGAGTTCATATGGAGGGTGGTCCCACTCCATATGAAGAATCCATGAGAATCCCGCACTCATAAAAGTGGATTGAGGACATGGAAGACGAGATGTGACTCTAGTGGGAATATAGAAAAGTATAAAGCACGACTTGTGGCAAAAGGATTTACACAAAGCGAATGGGTTGATTACAATGAGACTTTTTCTCCAGTGTCATGTAAGGATTCCTTCAAAATTATAATGGCATTAGTGGCACATTTTGATTTAAAGCTACATCATGGATGTAAAGTCGTCATTTCTAAATCGGGATTTAGAAGAAAGTTTCTACATGAAAAAAACCAAGGGTTTTATCATGGAAGGAAATGAAAATATGGGATACCACTTAAATAAATCCATTTATGGATTAAAGTAAGCCTGTAGATAGTGGTATCTAAAGTTTAATGAGATACTTAAGAGATTTGGGTTTAAAGATAATATTGAGAACAACTACGTTTATGCAAAGTTAAAAATGTGAAATATATTTTCCTAATTCTGTGTGTGGATGATATCTTGCTTGCAAGAAGTGATGTTAGTCTGCTACAAGAAACAAAGAAGTTCATGTCCTCATATTTTGATATGAAAGATCTTGGTGAAGCTTCATATGTTTTGGGCATAGAAATTCACCAAGATAGGAAAAATGGGGTTCTAGGACTATTGCAAAAGGCATATTTAGAAAAGGTTCTAAAGAAATACAATATGCCTGTGAGTAATGCCACACTTGCTCCTGTGGTCAAGGGCGACAATTTTGGGAAATTTTAATGTCTCAAAAACCAATACGAGATCGATCAAATGAAAGCGGTACCATATGCTTCAGTTGTTGGAAGTTTATAGTATGCACAAGTGTGCACTTGCCCTGACTTAGCTTTTATCACCGGGGTACTTGGTAGATATCAAGATAATACATGCATAGAGCACTGGAAGATGGTAAAGAAAGCATTGTGTTATGAGCAAGGCACAAAGGACCTCATGCTAACATATAGAAGATCTGATTCCTAGAGATAAGAGGGTATTCAGATGAAGATTTTGTGGGAGACGAAGATGATAGAAAATCCACGTTAGGATATGTATTCACTCTCGTAGGCAGGACTATTTCATGGAGAATCACCAAACAGTCAATAGTTGTATCATCCACGATGTATGTAGAATTTATAGCATGTTATGAGGCCATGGGAAAGGCAATATGGTGAAAGAAATTTATACTCAAGACTTGAAAGTGGTAGATTGCATTGACAAACCACTAAAGATGTATTGCGACAACCAGCCTGCAGTAGTCTATACTCACAACAAGTCGAGTAATGCTATTAAACCAATTGAGATAAAGTATTATATTGTGAAAGGTAAAATCCAGGATCACACTATAAGTCTCGAGCATATGAGGATAAAGGATATGCATGTGAATCCGCTTACGAAAGGCTTACCACATAATGTATTCAGAGAACACTTAGACGGCATGGGTTTACGGAAAAGCCTATGATTCCTGGATCATGAAAGGACCAAAAAGGAACATAATTTATTTCAAAACAGAGAGGTATGTTGTAGTTGTCTAATTCTAACAGTAGTTGAGCTATGACGATGAAACATGCTCTACGGAGTGATCAGTGATAAATCGAGTAAAGTGAAAAGTATATAGTTAAAAGTATATGTTGAGATCAAGGGGAGAATATTAGATTGATTTCCTACCGAGTGGGCGCAACGGCTCATCGGGCCCTTTGATTCATGCCCTGATCAGGGGCACCTCATCCTACATGGTTGGTGGGCCCCTATTGCAATGTACTATATAAATAGGTAGGGGTTAGCGACTCACGTTATGAGGTTCACCGCAAGCCATACACCCCACCAACAAATCCCTACCCGATCTAGGTAGAGCATAGGAGTAGCGGGAAGCACCGTCGACTCACCCACATTCTGTTCTTGATGTCGCTGCACCACCATGACCAACGCCTCAGGCTCGTCTATCCAAGGAGAAGGTACCAATTCCATCTCTTTGTCTCTCTCCCGTACACCGACTCAATTATGATCAATAGAAAGGATCTTCCCTGTTAGATTTGCCCCTAGTAGGATCCTAGGGATACAACAGTGTTGTGGTCTTATAGGCCTATCACCGTATGTCATATTCAGTACAAAGAAATCTCCAAAATATCAAAAGAAAAAGAAAACAATGTTGAAGATATGAGCACTGGAGTGATTAGTAATAAGTAACTATTTGTCTCAAATCATGTATATGTCGAAACACACCCAAGTGTATCCGACAACTATGTCCTTTTAACATAGCCTTGTCGTTGCTAGCATAGTTGCAGTATACTTAGAAATAACCATGAAAGACACCGTAAGTACCAAGAGTAGTGCCACTTTGCAGCATCAGCAAACCTCGGAAGAAACGCCGGCCAAAAATCAACTTTAAGCATTCAGATTACAAAGGAGATTCTCCACAATTTGTATGGTATTCATTTAGTTGTTTCTATATCTTATTTAGTTGTTTCTATATCTTCGTAGAACGTGTGTTCTAAACCTGCAGAAATGCACCTCATAAGTTAATCATGGTCACCTTGCACTGAATAGCTTAGAACATCTCCACTAGTGTTCCTAGGAGCGTGTTCCCGGGGAGATTTTTATATCTACATGGCGAAATTCATCCAGTCGCGTTCCCAGGACGCCGAATTCCGCCGGATTTGGTCCAACTTTCATCTGGCTTTCACAGGCTGAACCCGAAGCGCTGGACCGCCTGGGAACACCGGACGCAGCGAAAAACAGGTGGGACAACCCTGTCGATGAGACAACCCAATTCTCCACCGCGACTCAGATCTCCCACGATAGATAGCTTTCCCCCAGCTACCCCCGCAGCCATGTCATCGCCGGCGAAGCCCCACCCCGCCAAGCCCAATCCACTCATGTAGATAGGTCTGCCGCCATCGCCGCATCCTTTCCCCTCGTCCTAGGCCTCGTTTCTCCGTCCTGCCTTCGCTACAGCTCGGCTTCGTTCCGAGCTACCTTCACCTTGCCCACGAAGTGTTTGGAATTTTGCATGTTCGGCCATGGACTCCGACGTCGAGGATATGTTCGCCCTATTGCTGGAGGAAGAGTCCGCCGCAGCCGCCGAATATGCAGATTACATGCAGATCCTCAACTCTCTAGCCCAGCTATACACGCAGGTTGCAGTGCCAAAGCGCGAGGCTCGACGAAAGGTCACCGAAAGTACAAAGAAAGGCAGCGGATGGAGGCCTATTTCATGTTGTATGCCGACTACTTTGCCGATGAGCCACTGCATGAAGAGGCCGTATTTTGGTGCCATTTCAGGATGTGCCGGAAGCTCTTCCTAGAGATTGTGCATGCCATCCGGTTGACATCAATCCAAGATGGCCAACATTTGAGAAGACTATATCAAGCCCGATGCTCCCCAAGCATGCTCAGTTTTCCAAGGAACCGGAAGCTTGTAGGAAGGACGTGAAGTGGGCATTTAGTGTGATCCAACAGAGGTTTGTAGTTGTCCGATTCCCTGCTATGACCTGGTCGAAAGATCAGATGTAACACCCAATTTTTAGTTAATACTATTTAGTGTTGGTTGTGCATTCATGAGCATTATCTTAAAAATGCATGCAAGCAAAAATAAAAATGCAAACCCTAAAACCCTAATTTCCCTCTCTCTATGAAAGAAAATCAAAAAGATTTTGAATTTTGTAATCACAAAATAATGGATCCCAAATTGATTAAAAGGGCCCCTGAGTATTTCATATAATTTACAAACCTTCTGGTATTTTTTAAATGTTCAAAATAAATTTGAAATAGAAACTACAAAGAGAAAACGAGAAAAACAGAAAAAGAAAAGGATTTTGTAAAGAAAAGAACCTGAGCAGCCAGGCCCAGCCGAGTTTGCCTCTCCCCTTCTCTCCCTGTCGCCCTGCGCAGTTTCCGCGACCCACCTTGGCCCATCCCTGGTCCATACCGGTTCGACGTCATCGTCTTTACCGTGACATGAATCAGTTTTGTGCCTGCGCCGCCGCCCCCAAACGCCAGGATAAGAATGCCACGAGGACCACCGTGTTGATCTCTATCCCAATACCCTTATCTTTCTCCCTCTCGCTCTCCATCGCGAGCTCCTGTGAGCTCCCGAAACCCTAGCTCCGGCCGCCATTTTCCCTGTCGTTCCCGACCATCTCGAGCCCCACTGAGCATCTCCGGAGCTCCGCCTCATCCTCCTGGTCCTTCCTAGCCAAGCCATGGAAGCACGTGCGCACCCAATTGCTGGAATCGAGGCTTCTTCCTCGAGCCTAACGACCACCACCGTCGCCATTGTTGTCGTTTCAAGCCTCCTCCTGCCTCTCCGTCGAGCTTCTCAGCTTCAAGGTGAGCACGCATTTCTCCTAGACCCCTTGTCCCTCTCTCTCGCTCTATAGCCATCGCTTGCTGTTCGCCTGCAAGCTTTGCCGCCGCCTCCGCTCGCCGTGCTCGCTGCTCCGACGACCAATCCGCAGCGGTGCCGCCCCTTTTAAGCTTCCCTCGATGCGCCGATTCAAACGCACGAAGCCTCGCTCGCTCTCCAGGATCGCCGTCTGCCACCGTCTGCCACGCCACCCGTCGTGGTGACGTGGTGCTCGCGTGGCTTCCGCGTGGCCCAGGTCCCACTTGTCAGCCACTGTGGCTATCCTCTGCCGAGGTGAGAAAAGTTTAGGGTTAGATTGAGATGACGTCAGCCTGAGGTAATAAAAGTTTTTAATAATTATAGAAAATGAATAAAAATTGTAAATTCAATATCTAATTATCTATTTATCAGAAAAATATGTATAACATATCAAAATGTTCAGAAAAATGAGATCTAACTATTAAATATATAATCATGCATTGATAATCAACTTTCATAACAAGTTTAATTAGAACAACATAGTAACCCCTCACAAGTGATTCCGGAGTTCTTCTGAATTAGGGTTTGCACCCCTCGGAACCCCGATTAAATTGTCAAGCATGCCTTAGGGGTACATTTCAATACAATTCAACTTGTCATATCATCATCCTTGCTTGAGCATTGCATCGATGCCATGTGTTGATTATTTCTTTTCTTTCTGGTATTTGGTTCTTCCCGGTAGAATATGATATCGAGATCGAGATCGAAGACCGAGATCAAGGCCACTGAAGATCGACAAACAATACTTGACCAACTATAATCAAGTCAAGCCAAGGCTTCCGAAGATCCGTCTATCTATTATCAACGGGCAAAGGCAAGCATAGCCCCACCATGATATAATCCAATGATTTCGAAAGCATTTCAATTCCTGCCATGTTGCATACGATTGTACAGTGGTCTTTTACCGATAGATAGAGTATCCTATCTATTGCATTACTTCCTTTGAGCTTATATTACCTGATCCACTACTCCTAGAATAACTAGGTTTGGCTTGTGTGCACTGCTAGAGCTTGTATATTTGTTCTGCTTAGCCATGCATAGTTGTTAGTGCAGGTTCATCTAAATGATGTATCAGACGCAGAGAAGCTAGTATGACAGGAGAACATGATGAGATAAGATGATTTGTAAAGATTAAACATGCTAAGGCTTGTATGGGAGGCCATGGTGGGATGTGGTCTTTCTAGTCCTATGCTCGCCACCACTAGGAACCGAGTTCTTACCTCTTGAACCAAGACAAGCGTACAACCACATGGGGCCTAGGAAACCTCACGAGCAACTAACTTGCCTAGTATATTCCATGAGTCACATAGTTCGGTTGTTCCATTCGACATATGCATAGAAAACCTTTTGAAAGATTTATCAGGTGAAGGTGCATTCATAACAGGTAGGTAAGCGTTGACCGGGTTGCATGGGGTCGATGTAGCCCCTGGTTGGACCAACCTCGCCTCACATATCTAAGGACCGGCTTTGGAACTTGACCCGTTATGGCAGAACCATCCTTAGGGTGTGTCTCATGGTCTCGGCGAAAGCAAGGTAAAGGTCGTGTCTAACCATCCTCTGCCGGCCTTCCAAGGAAGAGGGATAATCATGTGGCATTAAGAGAAGGTTAGTATGTGTGGGTAAAGTTGTACACCCCTTTAGGGTAATAATATTTTCGAAAATCCGCGTCCGCAGTTATGGACGACTTGGGAATGGATGTGATGATCATAGACAACTTTAACCTAGTCGTAAAACTTGGCAGATCAACGTGTGCTTAAGGATGCTTCCTCATGGGTACAAGGGGTGATCCTAGATAAGGTTCTATGATGATGAGTTGGTGGATATCAGAAGATGATGATCAATACCTTGGATATGTCGCTCTCTTATACCCTTTTAAAATATTCTGATTAGACGAGCTTCTTCTCTCTCTTGTTTTCTAAACAAATATGACGTTATGCAAAACAACTCCACTAGCCATAAATCGTGCGGAGTACACCCTGTACTCACCCTTGCTTTGTTGATACTTTTGTAGCAGAGTAAGTGTTCACCTGAAGACGAGTTCAGTACGACATCGACACCGACGAGTAGCTTGGGGTTCCCGGCCGGCATCCTGGAATCTATGGGTTGGGACGTCATCATTATGCTTCGGGCCTCTTAGGCCATTTGTTAAGTTTGCTATACTTAATAGCATAATTTCCTTCTGTTGTTTGATGTTTGTGGTCAGTGACCTATGCTTGTAATAATTTGGGTCTTTGCTCAGTTATGAGCTTGTTTTAATAATTTTGTGTCGTAGGGTCACTATTGTGTTACTGATTCTTTACAGGATATCCTTGAGCTCAAGGTTAAGCTCATGTAATATGAAGGTCTAGGATTTGTTTAGCCCTGATCCCGGGGGTGTCACATCAGATGTGGAAAGTGATGAACTGTTGTGTGAGCTTGCACAACATGATCATTGAGGATGATAGGAATGACCTAGTCGATTTGGTCGAGCAGGAAGAGCCATACTACAGACAGGGACCTCTTGCAGAGCATGATCACCAGGTGCCGCCAACCTGAGCTGCCTTCATCGCCATGTGTCAGGAGATCCGAGACCCGGTAGTGCATCAACATCTGCAGAATAATCTGGTGAGCATATATGGACGCAAGGGCAACACATAGATGCCGAGCATGATCTAGCCGAACTAGGCCTAACTATGTTGTATTTCAGTCTATCTTGAGCTATTCCCAGCTATGCCAAACTATGTTTAATTTCATGCCGAACTATACCAAACATTGCTCTGTATTCATATTTATGCCGAATTGTCTGAATTTGAGCGGAATGTGGGAGAAAACTCACCGATTTTGCCTCGTCTGGGAACCACGCCTGGGAACGCAAGTGGGAAAACAACCAATCCCAGACCGAAGTTACATCCATCCGGTGCTAAATAGCGCCGGATTTCAGCCTGGGAACGCCAAACGAGTGGAGGTGCTCTTAGTATGTAGTGAATATGTGACACTTGAATAAGAGTATGTACTAAAGCAAGAACATATAGAATAAGAAAGTTATGCACACATTGCATGGACCCCTAGAAGGCTGGCATGTGATATGTCGTAAATGTATCTATAATTTTTGATGTTCCATTTCTAGGACTAACCTAGTAACAAGATGCCACAGTGTCGGCTGCCTGTTTTCTGTTGTTTTTGGTTCCAGAAAAGGAAGAAAATGAATATTCTCGGAATTGGACGGGACAAAAGCCAAAGTCAATATTTTACCGTGGGGAACACAGAGCTAGAAGATGAGATGGACGAGGGCCTCGAGGGGGCCACACCCCCTGGCCCGTGCTTAGGGGGTGCAACCGCCTCGGGCACCCCCTCGGCCTCCCTCTTCGCCTATAAGAAGCCCCCGATACCTAAACACTAAGGACCCGATCAATCTTCCATGAAATAGTCCGTAGCTGCCGCCACCATCTTCTCTAGATCGGGGGATCTGAAGCTCTTCCCGGCACCATGCCGAAGGGGAGAGATCATCCCGGAGGCCTTCTTCATCACCATGCCAGCCTCCGCTATGATGCATGAGTAGTTCCACCTTGGACTACGGGTCCATGTAGTAGCTAGATGGTTGTTTCTCCTCCTTTGTTCTACCATGTTTAGATCTTGTGAGCTTCGTTCATGATCAAGATCATCTATTTGTAATCATGCAAGTTGTGTTTGTGGGGATCCAAAGGATATTGAGATTACTATGTCAGATTGGTTAATGATTCTATCTTATTGATTCTATCATGTCTGTGTTGTTTCAGATCTTGCATTCTCTCTGTTTCTAGTAGCTATCTTGGCCAAGTAGATGCTAGTGTCTCCAAGAGGGGGTATTTATGCTTGATAGTGGGTTCATGTCTCTATTTAATCTGGGGAAGTGACAGAAATCTCTAAGGTTGTAGATGTGTTGTTGCTACTAGGGATAAAACAATAATCTCTTGTTCATGGAACAATTGTATTGTTTACTTTACACACATTGCTTAAAGCAGTTATCCGTTGCTTGCAACTTAATACCGAAGGGGGTTCAGATGATAACCTGAAGGTGGATTACTAGTCATAGATGCAGTTGGATGAAAGTCTATGTATATTGTTATAATGCTCAATCAAATATCATAGGATCATGAATGTTTAGTATTGCATTGTTATGTATAACACCCCAGTTTTAGCTAATGTATAATTAGGGTTTGCTTGTGCATCATGATCATCATGTCTTAAAGTTTGCATTAAAGAAAATCCAACTAAAACCCTAAACCCTAATCCTTTCCTCTCTATTTGAAATCCATTCAAATGGTTTTTAAAATATTTGAAAAGTACAAAGTATGTGGAGCCCAAATAGTATAGAGGCCCCCCATGTGTTTCAAATAAATTTTATAAGTTGAAGTATTTCAGAATGTTCAAAACTGAAAAGGATTAGAAAATACCAAACAGAATTTGAAAACAGAAAATAAAAAGGAATTTAGCTAAAAAAATAGAGCAGCCTAGGCCGCAGCCTAGGCCCCTTCTCTCATTTCTCCCTTTTCCCGTCGCCTGCGTGCAGCAGCCTGAGGCCCAGCCAACCCATCCCGGCCCATACCCCTTCGTGTGCTTCTCTTTTATTCTTTATTGGCACCAGTGGGCAAGCTGCTCACTGTCCGTGCGCCGGCCGTCGATCATTGTCGCGCCAAGATGCTCGCCGCCGCCCCTGAAGTCTAGGATAAGAAAGCCCATGTCATGCTCTCTTTCTCCATCCCCATTTTCCTCTCTCCCTCCCTCTGTGTCGCTCGCGCGTAGAGAGCCGAACCCTAGCTCGCAGGACCTTGTCATTTCCCATCGTTCCCGGCCTCCCCTCTCCCGTTCGAGGCCACCATCATTGACTAGGTCGATTGTCCCCACGCGCGCAAGCCGAAGAGCCCCCTATCGTCCCAATCGGAAGCTCCTTCCCGAACTCCGGCCATCATATCCGTCGTTGATTCCGGCCGCGTCTGACCGCGCCCCGCCTCGCTGACCACCTCTTCGCGCTTATGGTAAGCAAGCGGTGCTCAGGCACCACCCCACGCATCCCCTCCCTCTCTGGTTTGCCCTGTCGCCGAACGCCGCCTTTCTCCGCCGCTAGTAGCCGTCGTCGTCGTTGTTCCGGCAACCAAAACATAGCGGCGCCACCGCTAAACGGTCGCCCGCGTCTCCCTGAGCCAGTCACGCCAACCCCCGCATGCCCGCGCGCGTTCAACCACCGTCCCGCGCCGCCGTCTGGCCCGTTGGCCGGCGAGCCTGCGTGGCTTGCCACCGTGGCACCGGGCTCAGTAGTCAGCCTCATCGGCTAGCTTAGGCTCGGGTGAGAACAAGGATCAGATGCTGAGGTGGCCAAGGCCCACCTGTCTATGTCTGTGGCTAGCCCAGGACTCCGTGTAAAAAGGTTTTCAGTTTTATTTAAATTAAGAAAAGGTTTAATAAATTTAGATATTGTTTTGAATATTGTAAATTCAATAACTAATTCATCTTAATTTATAAAAATACAAATAATATATCAAAATGTTCAGAAAAATGATCTCTACCTAATTAAGCTATAATCATGCAATGTTCAACAACTTTCATGACAAGTTTAATTAGAGAACAAAATCAACCCTCTCATGTGTTTCCGGAGTTTCCCCGAGTTAGGGTTTACGCCCCTCGGAACCCCGATTAAATGGTCAAGCATGCCTTAGGGTTACATTTAAGTACAATTCAACTTGTCATATCATCATCCTTGCTTGAGCATTGCATCGATGCCATTATTGATTGTTTCCCGCTCTTTCGGTATTTGATTCCTCCCAGTAGAATACGAGATCGAGATCCAGACCGAAGCCAGAGATCAACGCCGCCAAAGTTTGAAGATCGAAGAGCAATACTTGATCAACTTTAACCAAGTCAAGTACAAGGCTTACGAAGATCTATTTATCTACTATCAACATGCAAAGGCAAGCATAGCCCCACCATGATATAATCCTATGATTTCGAAAGCATTTCAATTCCTGCCATTATGCATATGATTCTACTATGGTCTTTTATCGATATATAGAGTATCCTATCTATTGCATTACTCCCTTTGAGCTTATATTACCCGATCTACTGCTCCTAGCATAACTAGGTTTGGCTTGTGTGCACTGCTAGAGCTAATATTTATGTCCTGCTTAGCCATGCATAGCTGTTGAGTCTGGTTCATCCAGATGATTTATCAGATGCAGAGAATCTAGTGTGACAGGAGATCGTGATGAGATGATGTTAGAGGTGATATGAGTTAAACATGCTAAGGCTTGTATGGGAGGCCACGGTGGGATGTGGTTTTTATAGTCTCATGCTTGCCACCACTAGAAACCGAGTTCTTGCCTTTGGAACCGAGATGAGCGTACAGCCACACAGGGCTTGGGAACCCCTCGCCTGATTAACTTTCCTAGTAGATTCCATGAGTCACATAGTTCGGGCTTTCCATTCAACATACGCATTGAAAATGTTTTCAAAAGAGGAGGTGAAGGAGGTGCATTCATACAGGTAGGGAAGCATGGACCGGGTTGCTTGGGGTAGATGGCGCCCCTGGTAAACCAACCTCGCCTCACATCTTTAAGTACCGGCTTCGGGATTTGACCCGTTATGGCGGAACCATACTTATTTCGTGACTCATGAGCTTGGCGAAAGCAAGGTAAAGGTCGTGGCCAACCACCCTCTGCCGGCCTTCCAAGTAAGAGGGCTAAAACATTGGCATTAAGAGTCGGTTGGTACGTGTGGGTAAAGTTGTACACCCCTTCAGGGTTAAATCTTTTCGAAAAGCCGTGTTCACGGTTATGAACGCTTGGTAAACAGATTCTAAGATCATAGAGAACTATAACCTAATCGTAAAACTTGGCAGATCAACATGTGCTTAAGGATGCTTCCTCATGGGTACGAGGGGGTGATCCTAGTTAGGGTTGAGATGATGATGATTTGGTGGATATCAAAAGATGATGATCAATACTTTCGGAGACGTCGCTCTCTTATCCCCTTTTAAAATACTCTGATTAGACGAGCTTCTTCTCTCTCTTGTTTTATATAAAAAAGATGGCTTTATGCAAAACAACTCCACCAGCCATAAGTCTTGCAGAGTACACCCTGTACTCACCCTTGCTTTGTTGATACCTTTGGCAGAGTAAGTGTTCCCTGAAGATCAGTTGGTACTACATCGACATCGACGAGTAGCTTGGGGTTCCTGGCCGGCAGCCTGGAATCTATGGGCTGGGACGTCATCATTATGCTTCAGGCCTCTTAGGCCATTTGTTAAGTTTGCTATACTTAATAGCATAATTTTCCTTCCGTTGTTTGATGTTTGTGGTCAGTGACCTTTGCTTCTAATAATTTGGTTCTCTGCTTAGTTATGAGTCTGCTATAATAAATTTTTGTGTCGTAGGGTCACTGCCGTGTTACCGATTCTTCACTGGATATTCTCGAGCTCAAGGTTAAGCTTATTTCAGACGGAGGTATGGGATTTGTTTAGCCCTGATCCCGGGGGTGTCATAGGTTTTGGTATCAGAGCAGTACCGACCGTAGGAAAACCTTGCTATTGGTCGATGTTGAGTCTAGTGTTTGTGAGAACTATTTTAAAAGCTGAAAATTATTTGCGAAAACTCTAGTATGCTTCCTTTTCTTCTTATCCGGTTTCTCTCTAACTCTGGGTTATCTTATCTGGTGTTGATTTTGGAAAAGTTTTGATACCTCTTCTAGTCTTTCAAAACTTAGGTGCCTTTTGTGCATGACGTTTCTCAACCAGTTGACCTAGTGTTGAGTTCTATATAGTTGTGTGTGTTGTGAATTCCTTGTTCCCCTTGCTCTTTTTTATCTGAGAGATTCCTTTCTATCATGATCTCTCTATCTTATGGGCCATAGCATCATCTTGATGGTTCCACAATATTCTGTTCTAGGCTTCGAGGTTTCCTTTCGCCTCGCGTGCCTCCTTTTGTCGTTTGGGTACTTCAGAAGTCTTATCTTCTTTTGGAAGCTACCTCGTGATTACTATCTTGAGTGTACGCTGTGTCACTCAAGTAGTTGTTACTTCTTCCTTTGGGTTTTAACCCTTGGACTTGAACCGAAGATCCCTGATTGTGCAGGATTCTATTGTTGTGAATCTTGTACATGAAGCTGGTCTTTAAACCAAGATCCATTCCTTTGTCCCCTGTCGTTAATGTTCACACATTACCTCAGGATGGCTAGTATTACCATTCTAGCATTCAAGATTGTGGTCTTTGTCGCGATTGAATTGTGACAATGAAGGACTTCCCCTACCACATGCTATGGCAGATGTTCTTTAATGGAACAAACAGATCACGACAAGAGTACTCTTCGAGAGTCTCGCATCTATACCCGTGACTCTGCCACACCTTACCCCTTCTCTGCATTGGTTTTCGGGAGATTGTTGACTTATGCATCGACATCTCGGGATTCTATCCTGAGTATGTTCCTTTTCCCTTGTTGTTTTCTGACCTTTGTCTACCAGTTGGTAGCCAAGTAGTAAACCTGCATCAGTGTCTTCCGATGCAAGATACTCTTGTGGTCCATCAAGACAAACCATTTCGGAATGTCTAGGAGAAAAAAACTCCAGTACCTCGTCATTTCTAGGACCAAGTCAAAGTATTGTAATCCGCAGATCAAGAGGCATTGATTAGCTTATGTTTGTTCAACCTTAAAGTGTCACACCCTTTTATACTAAGAGGTTGTGCTGAGTTTCATGACCCTCTTAATGAAGTGATGCTTTTACACATAGTTACCACCTTTCCTCGAGCTTTCGCGCTTGTGAAGTGATGCGTGTGCGTAATAATGTGGCCATCTGAGATTCTAGCAATTTTTATTGCTTAGAACTCAAAGGACATTTGTATCATTCTTAGCGTGATGGTTAACCCTATCACTAAGCGAAGATTGATTGTGCTACCAAGTCCGTTATTTTGGTACACTCTCTTTGGTCGAAGAGTTAAGCTTGTGCCGAAGCTCCAAGACTATGTTCCCTTGCCTTACCAAGCAAGTTTCCCCCCAAACAAAGTGACATATCGGTGGTCCGTGATACTCTAAATGTCTACTAGAAGAATCGCCATGTTGCCACATGATCGTGTTGTCAAGTTCTAGAGAAAGCAAGTTCTCTGAACTGCTCTTTTCTCCAAGGATCCGTACTCCCTGAACTAGTTGGTTGAGCTTAAACAACAACTTGGAGAGTTGTAAGACAAAAGTTCTATCCGACTCAGTTCTTCCTACAAGGGATGTCTAGTTTTGTTTGTGTTGAAGAAAGATAGTATTTCCTTTGTATATGTTATCTTCCCCCACCTTTGATTTGATTTGGGTTATTGTCAAATCAAACTCAGTTCCAAGGACTATCTTGATGGTGTTGCTACTTGTGATGTTTCACTTGAGTACATCTTCATGTCCTTTAAGCTGACTAGTATTTTTTCCTTGTTCACACAACATATGAGTCCATCTTAATGGATTGTCTTGATAAGTTTGTTGTTGAGCCCATCAATGACATCCTTTTCTTATCCATGCTAGACAAAATTATATGGAATAATTGGCATTAATGCTGGAAACTCTCGAGAACCGTCTTCGAGTCAACTCAAAGTATGTGCTCTGGATGTTAGAAGTAACCTTCTCTGGTTCATGTGCAACTATTGAAAGATGTCACTGTGGATTTGAGAAGAGTTATATTTCTTCCCTTAAGGACACATGTGTGTTTTATTGCTAGTACTTCATGTGTGTGCAGCTGTCCCCCGATAATTTGCTAATACATGGGTATAGAAATCTAGCTCAGTATTTTGGAGCCTTACACTATAGTCCATATCTTGAGAATCTAGTAACTTTTCCTTCGTGGTAAATGTTGCAAATTTTCTATTCGGACATGCGGAGTCTGAATTATCATCTCACCTAACCAAAGCTGAATCTCAAGCAGCAACGATGGTTGGTGTTCCTCAAGGTTTTGGTATTGGTCACTTTGTAAATCTGGCAAGATTGATGTAATGGTTGACACACTTAGCTAGAAAGACCTCTTGTCATACTCTCTTGATTCAGCAGTAACAACCACTCTTCATGAGGCTTACTCTATAATTTGATTATAGGAGTTGTGTTCATGGTTTCCTTGGTATCCGAAGTCCGACCTTTACTTGATGTCTGATTTATCGAACATCAAGGAGAACATTTAAAGTAGTGTTGCGAAATGTCTCGCGATCGATCCTCAGACCATTTTATGTTGGCAAACACTTTGTTGTGCCAAATAATTGAAGTCTGAGAATGAAGTTTCTTTCTTCTCGTGTCATCAAGAATCTTCTTTACTTATTCATCTAGTGTTGTAAAGTGATATCATGATCTTTGGCAAAGATTTTGGTAGACCTGGATTAATAAAGAGTTTCCTTCGTTTTCTTGGCCATGTTTCAAGAGTGAATATGATTTTGGTAATCAAAAGTTTCTCTTGTTACATGTTTCCTTGTGGCTCTTATGAGTCCTCGCCACAAAACACCTTTCTGTCTTGGCCTTCTGTTGAATGAAAGAGTGATCCTTCTGTGTCAAAAGTAGTTCAACAGCTTGGTTTTGTTGATCCATATCTCCACAAAATGAAATCTCTACTTAAGCCATTTAGTAGAGGTTCCCTGTCGAAGTCTTAGGTTATGTTCTTTCTGTTGGAAGCTTTCTTCTTCAGAAGCTTCAAAACCTCCTGTAAGTTCCATGGTCTCAATCCTTATGAAGACCATCCATCTCACAATTTGAAAACCTTCTCCTCTTGTTTCCTCTGTTACCTTGGTGTGTTTCATGTTTGTCATCTCAGAATTGTTTTTGAACATTTCCTCATGAGTTGACCATGAGATACTCTATGAGTTGGTTAGTGTGTTTCCCTCTTATCCTTAGAGTGGCCCTGTTTTGTTCTCTCTCTGTCTCTCTGCCTACCTTTGGAATCTCGGGTCGAGATTCTCGTAAGGGGGATAGAGCTATAACACCCCAGTTTTAGCAAATGTATAATTAGGGTTTGCTTGTGCATCATGATCATCATGTCTTAAAGTTTGCATTAAAGAAAATCCAACTAAAACCCTAAACCCTAATCCTTTCCTCTCTATTTGAAATCCATTCAAATGGTTTTTAAAATATTTGAAAAGTACAAAGTATGTGGAGCCCAAATAGTATGGAGGGCCCCCATGTGTTTCAAATAAATTTTATAAGTTCTAGTATTTTCAGAATGTTCAAAACTAAAAAGGATTAGAAAATACCAAACAGAATTTGAAAACAGAAAAGAAAAAGGAATTTAGCTAAAAAAATAGAGCAGCCCAGGCCCCTTCTCTCTTCTCTCCCTTTTCCCGTAGCCTGCGTGCAGCAGCCTGAGGCCCAGCCAGCCCATCTCGGCCCATGCCCCTTCGCATGCTTCTCTTTTCTTCTTCCTCGGCACCGGTGGGCAAGCTGCTCATTGTCCGTGCGCCGGCCGTCGATCGTCGCCGTGCCAAGATGCTCGCTGCCGCCCCTGGAGCCTAGGATAAGAACGCCCATGCCGTGCTCTCTTTCTCCATCCCCATTTTCCTCTCTCCTTCCCTCTGTGTCGCTCGTGCACAGAGAGCCGAACCCTAGCTCGCCGGACCTCGTCGTTTCCCATCGTTCCCGGCCTCCCCTCTCCCGTTCGAGGCCACCGTCGTGACTGCCGTTGTCGACTAGGTCGATTGCCCCCACACGCGCAAGCCGGAGAGCCCCCTATCATCCCAATTGGAAGCTCCTCCCCGAACTTCGGCCATCATCTCTGTCGTCGATTCCGGACACGTCCGACCGCGCCCCTCCTCGCTGACCACCTCTTCGCGCTTCTGGTAAGCAAGCGGTGCTCAGGCACCAGCCCACGCATCCCCTCCCTCTCTGGTTTGCCCTATCGCCGAATACCGCCTTGCTCCACTGCCAGTAGCCGTCGTCGTCATTGTTCCGGCAACCAAAACTTAGCGGCGCCACCGCTAAACGGTCGCCCGCGTCTCCCTGAGCCAGTCACGCCCATCCCCGCATGCCCGCGCGCGTTTAACCACCGTCCCGCGCCGCCGTCTGGCCCGTTGTCCGGCGAGCCTGCGTGGCTTGCCACCGTGGCACCGGGCCCAGTAGTCAGCCTCATCGGCTAGCTTAGGCTCGGGTGAGAAAAAGGATCATATGCTGAGGTGGCCAAGGCTCACCTGTCTGTGTCTGTGGCTAGCCCAGGCCTCGGTGTAAAAAGGTTTTCAGTTTTATTTAAATTAAGAAAAGGTTTAATAATTTCAGAAATTGTTTTGAATATTGTAAATTCAATAACGAATTCATCTTAATTCAGAAAAATACAAATAATATATCAAAATGTTCAGAAAAATGATCTCTACCTAATTGAGCTATAATCATGCAATGTTCAACAACTTTCATGACAAGTTTAATTAGAGAACAAAATCAACCCTCTCATGTGTTTACAGAGTTTCGCCGAGTTAGGGTTTGCGCCCCTTGAAACCCCGATTAAATGGTCAAGCATGCCTTAGGGTTACATTTAAGTACAATTCAACTTGTCATATCATCATCCTTGCTTGAACATTACATCGATGCCATTGTTGATTGTTTCCCTCTCTTTTCGGTATTTGGTTCCTCCCGGTAGAATACGAGATTGAGATCGAGATCGAGATCGAAGCCAAATATCAACACCGCTGAAGTTTGAAGATCGAAGAGCAATACTTGATCAACTTTAACCAAGTCAAGTACAAGGCTTCCGTAGATCTATTTATCTGCTATCAACAGGCAAAGGCAAGCATAGCCCCTCCATGATATAATCCTATGATTTCTAAAGCATTTCAATTCCTGCCATTATGCATACGATTCTATTGTGGTCTTTTATCGATAGATAGAGTATCCTATCTGTTGCATTACTCCCTTTGAGCTTATATTACCTGATCTACTGCTCCCAGCATAACTAGGTTTGGCTTGTGTGCACTGCTAGAGCTAATATTTGTGTCCTGCTTAGCCATGCATAACTATTGAGTCTGGTTCATCCAGATGATGTATCAGATGCAGAGAATCTAGTATGACAGGAGATCGTGATGAGATGATGTCAGAGGTGACATGAGTTAAACATGCTAAGGCTTGTATGGGAGGCCACGGTGGGATGTGGTTTTTCTACTCTTATGCTCGCCACCACTAGGAACCGAGTTCTTGCCTTTGGAACCGAGATGAGCGTACAACCATACGGGGCTTGGGAACCCCTCGCCTGATTAACTTGCCTAGTAAATTCCATGAGTCACATAGTTCGGGCGTTCCATTCGACATACGCATTGAAAATGTTTTCGAAAGAGGAGGTGAAGGAGGTGCATTCATATAGGTAGGGAAGCGTGGACCGGGTTGCTTGGGGTAGATGACGCCCCTGGTAAACCAACCTCGCCTCACATCTTTAAGTACCGGCTTCGGGATTTGACCCGTTACGGCGGAACCATACTTATTGCGTGACTCATGGTCTCGGCGAAAGCAAGGTAAAGGTCGTGGCCAACCACCCTCTGACGGCCTTCCAATGAAGAGGGCTAAAACGTTGGCATGAAGAGTCGGTTGGTACGTGTGGGTAATGTTGTACACCCCTACAAGGTTAAATATTTTCGAAAAACCATGTTCATGGTTATGAATGCTTGGTGACCAGATTCTAAGATCAAAGAGAACTATAATCTAATCGTAAAACTTGGCAGATCAACGTGTGCTTAAGGATGCTTCCTCATGGGTACGAGGGGGTGATCCTAGTTAGGGTTGAGATGATGATGATTCGGTGGATATCAAAAGATGATGATCAATACTTTCGGAGACGTCGCTCTCTTATCCCCTTTTAAAATACTCTAATTAGACGAGCTTCTTCTCTTTCTTGTTTTATAAACAAAAGATGGCTTTATACAAAACAACTCCACCAGCCATAAGTCTTGCGGAGTACACCCTATACTCAACCTTGCTTTGTTGATACCTTTGGCAGAGTAACTGTTCCCTGAAGATCAGTTGGTACTACATCGACATCGACTAGTAGCTTGGGGTTCCCGACCGGCAGCTTGGAATCTATGTGCTGGGACGCCATCGTTATGCTTCAGGCCTCTTAGGCCATTTGTTAAGTTTGCTATACTTAATAGCATAATTTGCCTTCCGTTGTTTGATGTTTGTGGTCAGTGACCTCTGCTTGTAATAATTTGGTTCTCTGCTCAGTTATGAGCCTGCTGTAATAAATTTTTGTGTTGTAGGGTCACTGTTGTGTTACCGATTCTTCACTGGATATTCTCGAGCTCAAGGTTAAGCTTATTTTAGATGGAGGTCTGGGATTTGTTTAGCCCTGATCCCGGGGGTGTCACATTATGCCTTGCTCTGTCATGTCAATTGCCCCGCTGTAATTTGTTTACCCAACATGTTATGTTGTTTATCTTAAGGAGAACACCTCTAGTGAACTATGGACCCCGGTCCAATATTTACCATTGATACATCTTCCACTGTTACTGTTTACTTTCTACAAGCCACCATTACTTTCCACACCATACGGTTAATCCTTTGTTTTCAACAAACCGGTGTGATTGACAACCTCACTATTCGTTGGGTCAAAGTCTTGAGTTTGTGTTGTGCAGGTTTCCAAGTTGCTAGCAACACCTTTGAGTCGTTTCCTTCCTCATGCTGCTTCGATAACCTTGGTTTCTTTCTGAGGGAAAACTTGTTGTTGTGCTCATCATACCTTCCTCTCGGGATTTCCCAACGAAGCTCTACAGTGATCTGACATACACGTCATCAAGCTTTTTTTTCTGATGCCGTTTCCGGGGAGGATAAGGACGGCTTTACAAGGGGAGTCCTTTAAAACCTTCCTCTTTACTTTGTTTTTGTTTTCCTTTGTTTTTTTCTTCTTTTTATCGAAAATTCCCAAAAAAATAGTTTCATTTGGTTTGCCTTTTCTTATCAAAAACACAAAAAATAGTTCCTACTTTAGCTTCTACCATGTCTGGTGTTGTTCCAATCACTGTGTCACCTATGGAAAGGATCTTCACTTTCAAACAAGGAAGTGAAGAGAGTTTCAAAAAAGCTTGGTCTAAAATTTCTGATTTACAAGGAAAAACTGAGCCTAAAATGTGTCTAGGCCTAGTTATTAGCGGTTTCTACCATGGTCTTTCTCTTTGTTATAGATATGCTTTGGATGCAATAGCAGGGAGAGATATTTTTCAATCTAATGAGAATGAATCTTTGGATGCCATAAAGAAGTTAATTACAATTTATAATATGCCTAGCACCATGATTCTTCCTTTATAAACATCTATGCTAGGTTGAACACTCTTGAAACTAGTACAGTTGCTTTGAAAGATTGCTTTAACATGCTTAGAGAGCACCATGATTATGTTCCAATAAATTTCGAGCCTTCAAAATGGTTTCCTACAATAAAAGTTGCTATAAATAGTGAAACTTTTGATGCTCGTTGTGATATCATGTCTGAATTTTGTCTTATGCCTAAAGATATCTATGGGTCTTTGAATCTTTGGGGACTTTCTGAAGGAAGAGACGAAATATCTCTTACCAATAATGCAACTATATTACCTATTGGAATAGCTGAAGGTGTGTTTACAAAGCTCTCAGGGAAAGTGATGTCTACTGATTATCTTGTTATTGAATGTGTAGGAAAAGGACAGATTACACTTGAAAGATCCCTACTGAAACACGTTGGAGCAATAATAGATGTGGGAAAAGGCATTGTGCATTTTGCTTCTCCAATAAGAAATCATACATTCCCTAAAGATAAGAAGAAAGGTAAGAAAGGTAGGATCAAGAAAGTTGATGTTAATCCTTCTTCATTTGAAAATACTTGATTCTTGCTTCTTATGCCTAACTTAAAGGCGTTAAAGAAAAGTACTACTTGGGAGATAACCCAATAGTTATCTTGAGTCTTGGAAGTTATTACTTCTGTAATAACCTCTCCTTATCCTTATTATTTGATTTTTGTGCCAAGAATAACCTCTAATGAGAGGGAAGTAAGATTTGGGGAGTTGCTGTCCCAAAACAGATTTTTGTGCTCCACTATAAAAATTCGTGTGCAATCTATGTAAGTCAGATTGAGCTGTAATTTTCGGAATAAATCCCCCAGGTTGTTAGATAATTTTATTTAGTTCAACACTTTTTTATTTGAGCAACATAAGGTCTTCAAAAAAATCGGTTTCTACCTGCTGGTCTGTTTTGACAGATTTCTGTCATTATTTGCATTTGCTTCTTATTGATTCCTTTTTGGGTTCTTTTTCGGAAATTGAGATTTTTAAGGGAATTTCTACAGTATATTGTGTATTTAGTGAAAGTTTTGCTATTTTGAAACTAAACCCAAAGGTCTATTATCTTTTGAATGCACTAATGTTGCTAATAAAGATTGTGTGAAGTTTTGTATGAAGGAAAAATTTTAGGTGTAAAGAAAGAATGATGTAATGAGATGAAGAATGGACAAAATCTCAAGCTTGGGGATGCCACCCCGTGTCTCCCCAAGAAATATTCAAGAGGTACAAGCGCAAAGCTTGGGCATGCCCAAGGCATCCCCTTCTTCATCAATAAAAATCTCAGGTCTTTCTAGACACTTCGTTTTTATTGTTTCATGCACTATTGTGTTGTTCTTGGAGCATCTTAGTTTTAGTTTTTAGTTTTTTTTTGCTTCGTTTGCTTGAATAAAGTAGTTGGACCCTCTTTTTCGCCGTGTTGTTTCAAATAAGTTGATTGTTGTTGGAAAGGAGTAGAAAGTTCTTGCTTGAGTAGTACAAGATGAGCTTGCTTTAACTGTGACTTAGACTTTAGCATGTCATGCTAGATGTTGTTTTGACCTTATGCTTAGTGATTATTGATGTAGCATGACTTGTTCCAAACAATTACGATTGCTTAATGTGCTTGAAAGAATCATGTGTTGTTTCAGCATACAAAAGCATAGTATTGTGGTATTCTCCTTTGATGCTTTGTTTTGGGTTGACTTGGTACATGCTCACACCATGCTATGACTATGAACTAGTCACCATAGAGTCTATGATCATTTAGTTTTTGACTTGTGATACCACTTTATGCTTTGATTAGTAATGTTTTGTCGCTCTGCATGATTATGGCCATTATTGCTCTCTTAGTTGGTCGCTCCCAGTCTTTTGCTAGCCTCCACTTGTATTGAGTAAGCTCTACTCATGCATCCATCTCCCAAGACACCAAGTTATTCCAAAGTGTCCACTATAAATTCCTATGCATGGTGTGTTACACCATTCCAAGTATATTCTTGTTTTATCTATCTTCCAAATTAAACTTGTTATGTGAAACTTAGTGATTAAAGCTCTCACAAACTTGATGGCACACTTTATTTTTCTTGCCCCTAAATAAAGTTGAACCATTGTGTCATCTATGTTGTATATGCTTGCACTTATACGTTGGAATTATCATAACCATGTTGTCATGGGGAACGCTTTCAACATTGCACTTGTACATTGTACCCAATTGATATCATGCTCTTTTGTTTGCGGATGTCGTCGGTGTGAAATAAAAGGGGAGCTTGTAAGTCCATGGAGTTATGTATGTGTGTTAGAGAAACTCCTGGGCCGCTAGCCTAAGCCATGCCTAATCATGGTGGAAACTTGCAGCATCACCATAGTGAGCAATCTATGAAGCTTTCTTCTTATAAAAAAAGAGAGACATATTGAAAAGAGGAAAGAGAGAAAAAACACCATTTTCCCATGGTAAATAAGAAGATTGTTGAGATGCTTATTGTCTGCTTGCCTTGTCATTTTGATATGGGATAGCTCCTATATCACGTGAAAGGGGTACCCGTTGGCAGTTCTCTATGATACACATGTACTTACTATGACAAGAACATGCCGGTGACTAAAGTTGAGTAGCATGAGGAGCGGCCCTCGTACTCAAGGGACATGAGATTGCCAACTTATACTTTGTCAAGCATATACTCCATAGTTTGTTCACTTTAACCTTAATCACTTCAAGATGCTTATGATAGGGGCAATGATAGCTGAAAGCTAACAAATATCATAATTTTGGGAAGCTCTTTATGAAACTTGAAATCCCTGCTTCCCTTTATGAAGGGACTTTCTTCCAATTTTATATTGAGTCTCCACCTTCTATCCTTAGGCACCAATTAAGAGAGCATAGTTGTCATTCTTAGTTCTATGGGCATTGTCCCAAAACTTATTGATTGATTCATATTGTTGATATTGCTTGCTCTTGAACTATCTGTATCTAGTCACTCTTATGAACTTTGATGGTGTCCTATGCATTTATTGCTACTCCATGAGGGACAAGGTGAATGCCACTATGCTATGTTTTCTGTTTGTGAAACAAACAAACGTCTTTCAATGCATTGTTATTCATGATCTTTGTTTGTATCCTTTAATGTTACATGCTTAGTTACTTTGTCTTATTGTTAGAACTTCTTCTTTCATGCTCATGTTTAGAGTAATTTGATCCCAGCTTTCATTACTTGCAAATGGTTTGATCTTAATTTTGATGGTGCATGTCACCTAAAAAATTATTATTTTTATCACTTACCTACTCGAGGACGAGTAGGAGTTAAGCTTGGGGATGCATGATACATCGTAAACGTATCTATAAATTTTGATGTTCCATACTTGTTTAGTATCTACTTTGCTTTGCTTTGTCTACACTTTGAGGTGTTTTTATTCGTTTTCTGGGACTAACCTATTAACAAGATGCCACAGTGCCAGTTGCCTGTTTTCTGTTGTTTTTGGTTCTAGAAAAGGCAGAAAATGAATATTCTCCGAATTGGACGGGACAAAAGCTAAAGTCAATATTTTACCGTGGGGAACACGGAGCCAGAAGACGAGACAGAGGAGGGCCTCGAGGGGGACACACCCCTGGCCGTGCGGCTAGGCCTGGCCCGCGCCTGAGGGGTGCAGCCGCCTCGGGCACCCCCTCGGCCTCCCTCTTCGCCTATAAGAAGCCCCCGATACCTAAACCCTAAGGACCTGATCAATCTTCCACAAAACAGTATGTAGCCGCCACCATCGTCCCTATATTGGGGGGATTTGAAGCTCTTCCCGGCACCCTGTCGGAGGGGAGAGATCATCCCGGAGGCCTTCTTCATCACCATGCCAGCCTCCGGTATGATGTGTGAGTAGTTCCACCTTGGACTACGGGTCCATGTAGTAGCTAGATGGTTGTTTCTCCTCCTTTGTGCTACCATGCTTAGATCTTGTGAGCTCCGTTCATGATCAAGATCATCTATTTGTAATCATGCGTGTTGTGTTTGCCGGGATCCGATGGATATTGAGATTACTATGTCAGATTGGTTAATGATTATATCTTATTGATTCTATCATGTCTGTGTTGTATGAGATCTTGCATGCTCTCCGTTTCTAGTAGCTATCTTGGCCAAGTAGATGCTAGTGACTCAAAGAGGGGGTATTTATGCTCGATAGTGGGTTGATGCCTCTATTTAATCTAGGGAAGTGACATAAATCTCTAAAGTTGTAGATGTGCTGTTGCTAATAGGGAGAAAACAACAATCTCTTGTTCATGGAACAATTGTATTGTTTACTTTACACACCTTGCTTAAAGCAGTTATCCGTTGCTTGCAACTTAATACTGGAGGGGGTTCGGATGATAACCTGAAGGTGGATTACTAGTCATAGATGCATTTGGATGGCGGTTTGTGTATATTGTTGTAATGCCCAATCAACTCTCATATGATCATGAATGTCTAGTATTACATTATTATGCCTTGCTCTGTCCTATCAATTGCCCCACTGTAATTTGTTTACCCAGCATGTTATGTTGTTTATCTTAAAGAGAACACCTCTAGTGAACTATGGACCCCGGTCCAATCTTTACCATTGATACATCTTCCACTGTTACTGTTTACTTTCTGCAAGCCACCATTATTTTCCACACCATACGGTTAATCCTTTGTTTTCAGCAAACCGGTGAGATTGACAACCTCACTATTCGTTAGGGCAAAGTCTTGAGTTTGTGTTGTGCAGGTTTCCAAGTTGCTAGCAACACCTTTGAGTCGATTCCTTCCTCCTACTGGTTCGATAACCTTGTTTCTTTCTGAGGGAAAACTTGTTGTTGTGCTCATCATACCTTCCTGTTGGGGTTTCCCAACGAAGCTCTATAGTGATCTGAGATACACGTCATCAGCATGCCAAATAAAGAAGTGTTTAGAACTAATAGTAATAAGAATTGTTTTCTCCTAGAACATAAGAAAACATTTGAGTAACATACAATCCAAAGGTCAAACAAAACCTGTTGGCGGAGTTGATCCACACACCCTATCTTGCATTTGCTCAAACTACATAGATGAAAATTTTAGGGACTAAAACCATGTCTCACACGAACAAATTAGAGTTGAGATCAACAAACCTGTGCAAGGATGCATGCATGCAGAGCTAACGTATTCTTGAGTCAAAGTCTGTTGTTCAAATGAGACAGTCGTTCTTCTCCCACACTCTTGTGTTATCCAAGCAGCAGGTGAAGCTGATGTATCTGATAGTCAGAAGGAAGACACAAATATAAGAGATCAACTCCACAATCTGAGAGCATTCCACAATTATGCTAAGTAGTGGTTTCGTACATGGGTCACGGCCAACACTGATACACTGATGATCTTTTGTTGCCACTACTGATGTACACAATGGCCTCCTGCCGATGACCACCAAGGACCGCACAAACGGATGAGCTGCTCCTGCACTACAGATGTACAAAACGCTCCTAAGAGCATCTCTAGCAGATACCACATTCGGCCTCATCTCGCAAAATAACTGCCCATTTTGTGGTACAAAGCTAAAAAAAGTGGTCATTCTAGATACCTTAAACCGTATAACATCTAAAATATTTTTACGGTTCACCGCAAAATATCACTTCTGTGTCGCATATTTCCCGTATCGAGGGTTGCTGGATGCGGTCTGCATCCTGCCTTTCGCTTGGTGCTAGGGACATTTTCGCCTCTGCGCCTTTAGCCTTTCCCCATGGCACGCCGGCGCCATGAACCCTCCCCATCCTACATCGGCCGATTCCACCGCGAAAGCCTAGCCGACAACCCCTTCCGTTGCGGATGTCGTTGACAAGGGCCTTCCTCTTGCGCCAGTGATGAAACCGGCGAGGAAGCAACTAGGCGTGCAACTCCGCACTACCAGTGGTTCAATTGGCCCCATATGGCCCTCTGGCACTCCGAAGTTGAATAAAATTAGCAGATCCAAGGCTCCCTCCGGTCCGAAGCCGAAGAAACACGTGAGGCGGAAGCCCCTCTCCGCATGCATGCCGATGACTATGCCTCTCCTGCGACCGAACACCCAATTTGCCCCTGTTCCTGGAAGGTATGTTTCTGTGTAGATATGATTGCCGCCAAATTCTCCCTAGATATGTCGTAGATGCCGTGTAGAAATTAATTTCCTCAAAATCACCATATTTTTTGTGTTTGTAGCGAGGATCTTCTCCTGATTTCGTGTTCATTCGTTGACATGTTGAACGATGCCGGGGTGAACGTCAACGGTGGTCCTCCCCTACCTGACAGACTGGTACTGCTTCTTTCAACGGCGGTGGTAAGGAGGTGGGAGAGCTAGAGTTCGATGAATGGGAAGATGATGAACTAGAAGAGGTGGACGAGGAGGCATTCGATGCTGCTCAAGAGAAGGTGAAATTGAAGAGATCTTCCAACTACATCGTGGATGAAGACGAGGCATTGATCCGGGTTTGGGAGGGTATGTTCATGGATGCTGTCACCAGGAGTGACCAATCTTAGAAGAAGTATTGGCAGCAGATTGAGGAAAAAAATTTCAAGATTGTGCCAAAAGGAAGCACTCAGACATTGAGATCTCTCCAAGGCTGGTGTGATACGGTCAAACAATCTTGTAGTCTTTGGAGTGCCGCCTATGATTAAGTGAAGACTCATCCCCCAAGCGGCGTCAGCATTGATGAATATGACAAGATTGCACAATTCAGGTACAAGGACATGGCCGCATCAAGGAACAAACCATTTGCTCGCCATCACTACTGGGAGTTGCTCAAGGACTATCAGAAGTGGAGGTTGCGGTATCAAGAGGCACCACCTCCGAGAACCGGCTTGGCCATAATCTTGGATGAAGAAGATGAAGAGGAAGACGATGAACCGAAAGACAAAAGAAGAAGGCCAGATGTTACAAATAAGGTGAAGGAAGAGTTGAAAAGAAAGGCTGAGCACAAAAAGTTGAGGGACAAGATCGACGACATGATGAAGCACAAGGTGCTAGTAGTGCAACAACAATTGGAAGCCAAGATCATGTTGGCTGAGAAGAGAGAAGAGGACAAGATGAAAATGTGGCTTGCAACTCGTGAAGATGAGAAGAGCAAGGATGAGTTTGAGGAGAGGAGGATTCGTCTCGAAGAGGAAAAGGCTTGGGCAGCAGTGATTACCGATGAAACACGAGTGATGACTATGGATCCTGACAAGATGGATCCAATAACAAAAGAGTGGTGGGATGATAGAAGGTTGGAGATCATCGAGCTACTGCAAGTGTGAATGGTGGAGGTGATCATCATGGTCGTGAGGAAGCCTAGTATGTTACTTTTTAGTTTGTTTGTGCTATTGTAAACTTTGAAAATTTTGAATTGGTTTGAGATGTTCGGGTAGAATCTGTTTTGCAGTATACGCTTTTTTATAGTACACGCGGCGGGAGGAACAGATGCCGCATAACTGAACGTAAAATGGAATATTTTGTTTTGCGATACAACTATGTGTCATATGATCCGCCCCTCCCTTTTTCACACCGCAAAGTCGAGTTGCAGTTTACCGCATACACGTTTTGCGGTATGGAGGCATGCAGTATCTTCTAGAGATGCTCTAACGCATATGCTTCCCCTATAGGACGCCACCATATGCAAAAATAAATAAAGAAAAGATTAGTATGTTTGAGAATTCGTTGGTGTTCTAAGGCTTTAGTAGTATGAAGAGGATTGATATGGGTGTGGGAGGAGGGATTCTAGAGAAGAGGGTGTTGGAGTAGGGGGACATGAAATGATGAGAATGAGAGGAGCATAGCGCACGACAAGAACACATAAAAAGTCCATGCCCAACCTCACCCGATTCTCTTGACGACTGTGCAGATTCTAGAGCTCCCACGCTGCCGAGACCTATCGCCGGTCAGGTCCCCGCCCTACTGATTCACCCGCACCTCCCCGGTTCCCTACGTGCAGCATGCAATAACGGCTCGGCCCGCGTAGCATGCGGTGGATGCCAATCTCCGATCTCGGTGCTGCGGAGAAAGCCCCAGTAGGCAGACATGGAACGAAGGTGGGCCAGCGACGGGGACACCAGCAGAGGCGAAGAACGCCTTGGTGTGAAGCCGAAACCATGGAAACAACGCAGCAACCGTGCCGACATCGGCGGTGGAGGGAGTGTTGACGTGGGCATAATCCTTTGGGTGCCCACTATTAGCATATACGGTGCGGTCTAACGGAAGGCTCACTCGAAGATATACCAAGACTCATGAAGCCCGTGACGATTCAACTGATACGAAGCCTACATGGACTCCAAGCATACAAGACAAGGAAAATACAAGATTGGACTCTACACAAACACCAACTTCTAACCTACTCGTATTGGTATGTAAGACCTAGCCTCCCCATATATAAAGGCAAAAAGGGTCCAACGAGGAGGACAACATACATCACAATAGACCTATGACATTATCATAGCAATCCGCTATAAGCTAGATCACATATAACAACCCGACAACTTTGTACCCTCCATCAATAAAGACCAGACAGGTAGGATTAGGGTTTCCTCTACGAGGGCCTGGACCTGGGTAAATCTCGCCTTCCTTGTTTGTCTGATAAGCTGATGAAATTACCAACGCTCTCATTTTCCCTGAAACCCATGTACACGACTATGGACATTGTCGAGGTTACCCCTCGACAAGTGGATCCTAGTGTTTCCTCGATGATGCCACTTCCTGCCCCTCTCTTCCCCGTCTCTACGGGATGTCGCAATCCGCTCGCAGACCAAACCGTTGTCGCCAGCCCCGAGGACGCCATGCCTCCTAAGGTTTCCTCGTCGTTGCCACTGCCCGCTCCTCTCCACCCGTCTCTATGGGCTGACGCGCGCTCGCCAGCCCTGATGACCCCAACATTAATTACCTTGAGCTTCTACCCTGTATCTATGGAGTGGTGGTGTAGGCCATGAGAAGGAAAGGAGAAGGCGAGAAAGTGAAGGAGGCACGGGAGAATTTCAGAGAGGTGGAGATAACTTGAGGCGACCCACGTAGCGGACATAAGAAATACCAGGAAACCATATGTGTGAGACTCACTACGTACGACTAAAGCAAGCCAAAGCGACACGACCACGCCAATCCATTTGATCTTTTGTAAATGTGTCCCACCACTCAAGGCCCAAAGGGGAGAAACTGAAGTAGCCCACGTGTCAACACTTGAGAAAAAAGTGAAGCAACCGGGTATAGGATAGTATCTATGTAAATGTATCGCATCCTTTGGTTATTTGGTCAAGTGAGTGTTAGTTATTCTTTAAACTAACCATATGTGGTGTTTCATTGTTTGAAACTGGTTTCGTTCACCTGGGTAAACAGTGAGACGCTTTGGGACAGGTCTGTCAACATGGGCAGTCTCTCGCCTACCCTACTGTGTGATGGCCGCGTAGTGCGATGGCCTATCGTTAGTGCTCTGCACACGTAATATTGGACTCTATGAGGCTAGCGCTCTGGCGCGTTCAACTATTTCAACCATGAAGCTTCAGCACGCGAACCAAGGTGATGTTTACCGGGATCTGCCGCTTCCCCACTTTGCGCTTCCATAACATCTGGAGAAGATGATGACGTTACCTTAGTCAATGTTTTGCCTATCCGCAAAGAGAAGTCCAGTATAGAGAGGTACAAAGAAAAAATTGTGCTTTGGTTGTGGGGACTATTGGATTTTGCATAGGGAACGTAGAGAAGGAGTGGAAATTCAATTGTTTTTATTACTCTATTAAATAGATACAAAATCGAAAAAAGTAAATTTAAATTTCTAGTCGATGCTCTCTATCACTATAGTTTGCTGTTACACCTCTGTATTTATTCCTTCATTTCAGTTTAATCTCAATCACTATGCCATGATATATTATTTTGGCCGCAAGCTCCACAATTAATTAAATGAGTTGTGAACAACAATATATTTGCTCTATTTTATGTATTAAAAACAAGATTGCATGAGATATGGTATACATTAATGTGTATAACGTTATAGTTAGAATAAGTATAGTAGGTTCACGACAAATTAAAATTACATGGATCACATACAGAGACACATGGGTTTTGATACGAAGTTAAGGTACCTTATCTACTACATTTTAAAAATATTTATTTTAGAACATGTAGTTGGAGTCAATAAAAGCGCATGAAAGTTTTGGCCGAATCTTCTATCCACGTCTCTCCGATTCTTTCTGGTCGTGGGATGGACGAGGAGGAGGACGCATGATACGTCAAAAACGTATCTATAAATTTTATGCTCTATGCTTGTTTAGTATCTACTTTGCTTTGCTTTGTCTACACTTTGAGGTGTTTTTATATCTTTTCTAGAACTAACCTATTAACAAGTTGTCATAGTGCCTGTTGCCTATTTTCTTCTGTTTTTGATTCCAAAAAGGCAGAAAATCAATATTCTCGGAATTGGACGGGACAAAAGTCAAAGTTATTATTTTCCCGGAGCAACACGGAACCACGAAGCAGAGCCGGAGGGGTTCCACAAGGTGGCCAACCCCCTAGGCGCGGGCAAGCCCTAGGGACGCCCAGAGAGGGTGTGGGCCCCCTAGACCCCCACCGAACTTGATTCCTGCGCCTATAAGAGCCCCCCAATGAGAAAACCCTAAAGAATACAGAAGAAATCCATGAAAACCTTCACAGCGCCGCCGCCACCAAAAGGGAGATTCGGGGGACAGAAAGTCTCTGTTTTGGCACCCTGTCGGGACGGGGAAGTGCCTCCGGAGCCATCTCCATCGATCTCCATCGCCATCTTCATCACCATTGCTGATTCCCATGATGATGAGGGAGTAGTTCTTCCTCAGGGCTAAGGGCTCTACCGGTAGCTATGTGTTCATCTCTCTCTCTCTATGCATGATCCTGTGGTCACGAGCTTTGTAATCAAGTAGATCTACCTTGATACTCAAGTGCTTCATTAGATCTCTGCTCTCCCCATGTGTGTGAAAGTGACAACGTGCACGCCATGGTGGCACTTAGGTTTGAGTCTACATAAATACTCTTTGTGATTTAATAGATCTATGCTTTTCCCCACGTGTGTGAAAGTGACAGCGTGCATATCGTGTGTGGCACTTTGGCTAGATTGAATATTTGTTATGAGTTATATTTGGAGTTGGATGTCTTTATGAAATTGTGGTGTTTGTTGGAACCATCTAGCGCTCAAGGTGACAGTGTGGGGTTATCTAGATTGGGGAAGGCCCTACCATGGATTAGAGTGTCCAACCGGAGAGTAGTTAAGAGTAGTATCATGAAGAGATGATATTTATATGAGAGAGTGTTCACTAGTGAAAGTATGATCCTTAGGCCTTGTTTCTAAACATTGAAACACCGTTTGCTACTAGATCTGTTGCATGTTTGCTTGCTTTAGTCTTTACCTCACCGTCAAGCTCTTTTCTGGCACTCACACACGTTCTCCCACGTCAACAATAAGTCAGAACCTATTTTTTGGCACCGTTACCACATGTATTTCACTATCTCTTTGCCGAACTAGTGCACCTATACACCTGACAAGTGTATTGGGTGTGTTGGGGACACAAGATACTTCTTGTATCTTGATTGTAGGGTTGCTTGAGAGGGCATACCTTTGACCACTTCCTCCTTGAGTTCGATAAACCTTGGATGATCCACTTAAGGGAAACTTGCTGTTGCTCTACAAACCTCTACACTTGGAGGCCCAACAACTGTCTATAAGAATAGAAGTGCGTAGACAGCAAGATCTTTTCTGGCGCCGTTGCCGGGGAGGTAAGGTAAAAGGTACTCACAACCTCCGGTGTGAGTGCTCAAAGCTATTTCCTTTAGATTCTGCAATTTGTTCTTTTTGTTTCTTGTTTTCACTAGTTAGGCTTAATGGAAAACAACAAAAAAATTAGAGAGCTCTATAGTATTTATCTTGAGTTAGGACATGAAGTGTTTGAAGAGAAAATTAAAAAACCTATGGAGCTTTATTTGCATGCTAATAGCAATGTTATTAGTATGAATTCTTTGGACACAATTGTTGGTAATGCTATGGAAACTTCTAAGCTTGGGGAAGCTAGTTTTTATGAAAATGATCTTTTTAGCCCCCCATCTTTGGAAGATAGCTATTCTATTGCTTATGACGATACCAAACCTCCAATATATGATGATTACAATGATGAGTTTGATATTTTCAGTCCACCTACTATTGAGGAGAAAGTTTATTGTGATTACAATATGCCTCCTATATTTGATGCTTATGGTGATGAGAGTAATAATGATAGCTATTTTGTTGAATTTGCTCCCACTATGATTAATAAGGATGACTATGCTTATGTGGAGAGTAATAATTATTATATACATGTGGCTCATGATAAGAATGTTTTATGTGATAGTTATATTGTGAATTTTATTCATGATGCTACTAAAAGTTATTATGAGAGAGGGAAACATGGTCTTATGTATCTCAATAATATTAAGTTTCCCCTCTTTATGTTGAAAATTTTGAAGTTGCACTTGTTTTGCTTTCCTATGCTTGTTGCTTTGTGCTTTCATGACTTGTTTCTTTACAAGATTCCTATGCATAGGAAGTGGGTTAGACTTAAATGTTCTTTGAATTTGCTTCTTGATGCTCTCTTTTAAATCAATTCATATTTGTGAGCATCTTTCAAATTATCATGCCTAACTTAAAGGCATTAAAGAAAAGTAATTGTTGGGAGATAACCCAAGAGTTTTCTTGAGTCTTGGAAGTTATTACTTCTGTAATAACCTCTACTTATCTGTAACATACCACCCTTTTGTGTAATATTAATAAGGACATGTTTGAGCATTGCATGCATACATAACACTTGCACTATGGTTTAATCAAGAAGGAACAAACAAAACCCTAAACCCTAATAGCTTCCCTCTCTCTTTGAAGCAATTCAAATGGTTTATATGTTTTGAAAATTCTCAAAACAAATGGATCCCAATCAGTACCAAGGGCCCCTTAGTGTTTTCAGTTATATTACAAAAGTTTCTGTGATTTGAAATTATTCAAAACAGAATTACAAAATGGAATTTACAAAAGAAATTAGAAAATAGAAATATAAAAAGAAATTTCCAAATAAAAACTACCCCTAATCCTCTCTGGTCCGCAGCCCACCTCTTTCCTCTCTCTCTCTGCCGCCCACTGCAGCTAGCAGCCAGCCACCCGGGGCCCAAGCCCGCCCAGCCTCTCCCGATACCCCTTTGGCCTTCTCCCCTGTATTCTTTCTCCTCGCCGGCAAGCAGCTGCCTGGCAGCGCGCCCGCCGTCTATCCTCGCCGCGCTGCGATGCACGCCACCGCCTGCGAGGATGAGGATAAGGACCGCCACGTCGAGCTCTCCCTCCCCATACCCATCTCACTCTCTCTCGTGGACTCTGTGGCTTTTCCCCAAACTCGTCGGAACCCTAAGCCTTGGGCTCCGCCGTGCCCCGCCATTCCTGACCACCCCCTCGCCATCCGAGACCTCTGTCGGCTTCGCCTCGCCATGCTGATCATTCTTGCCAAAGGAATCGACCGGAGATGGACGAAATCATCGCCATGGAATTCACCTTCCCGAGCTCCGGCCACTGCCTTCTTCGTCGATTCTGGCCATCCCAGACCGCCCTCGGCGTCGCCGTCACCACCATCGCGCTCAGGGTGAGCTACTAGTTCTCGCAGACCTCCTCTGTCCCTCCCTCTCGCTCCCTGGCATCCTCCCCACCGTGCACCGCCGCTCACCACCACTGTCCGTCGTTGCATCACCGTCTCCGGTGACCATTTTCTGGCGGCGCCACCATGGTTCGACTCGCCTTGTTCCCCTCTTTCCAACGCCCACCCCCGCAGCCTCTCGCGTGCACCCAATCGCCAGCTCCATCGTCGATCTGAGAGCAGAGCCATTGATGATGTTAGCATGACATCATCATGATGTCATATTTTCTTTTTATTTCATATAAATGTTTTCTGTAATTGTTTTATTAAATGGAAAATGTATGATAGGTGGGCCCTGCTTGTCAGGGTTTTATTATTTTCTGTAAATATTTTCTGAAATGATTAAAAGTCTGACATGTGGGCCCAAGTTTGAAAATTATTTCAAATATTCCAAAAAATGATTTAAAATGAATTAAAATTTGGGAAATTCATAACTAATTCATTTTAAATCAGAAAAATACAAATAATATACCAAAATGATCAGAAAAATGAAACCTATCTAACTAAGCTATAATAATACATTGTTAATCAACTTTGATAGCAAGTTTAATTAGAAGAACTAATTGAACCCCATAGGTGATTCCGATGATTCCCCTGTTTTAGGGTTTGGACCTTCGCAACCCCCTTTAAAGTGACCAAGCATGTTTTAGGGTTCAATTAAACACTATTTAACTTGCCATATCATCCATATTGTATGAGCATTGCACATGCCATGTGTTGAGTGTTGCTTTCTCTTTTCCGGTGATTGATTCTCGCGAATAGGAACCGAACCCGAAGCTGAAGTCAACGCCACCGAAGAGGAGTATCAGTCCAACAAAGGACAAGGCAAGCGAAGCCCCACTCATACATATGAATCCTATGATTACAAAGTATTTCAGTCTCGTCATATGCATTCGGTTCAACAGTCTTTTATCAGTATACAGAGTATTCCTATCTGATGCATGTTTTCCTTTGTGAACTATATTACCTGATCCATCGCTCCTAGCATAACTAGGGTTTGTCTTATGAGCATCGTTAGTGTCACAGTTCAGTCAAGCTTAGCCATGCTTAGTGGTCTGATGTTGATCATTCATGTGATGTACCGGAGATGCGAATGAATCTAGTATGGTAGGATGTTGTGATGTGATCATATATGAATGATAAACATGCTAAGGCTTGTATGGGAGGCCACGTTGTGGTTTTTGTAGTCCCATACTTGCCACCCTTAGGATCTGATGTTCTCGCCTCTTGAACCAAGACGAGCGTACAACCACACGGGGGCCTAGAAACCCCCTCGACTCACTAACTTGCCTAGTAGATTCCATGAGTCACATAGTTTGGGCTTTCCATTCGACATATGCATCTTGGTTGTTCTTGAATGGAGGTGCATTCATAACAGGTAGGTAAGCGTGGCCGTGAACAAGAGATTCCTGGCATCTGTAATCTTGAACCGCGCACACATCATTAGGGACCAGCTTTGGGACTTGACCCGTTATGGCGGCATCTCCCTAGTGTGTGACTCATGGTCTCGGCGAAAGCGAGATAAAGGTCGTGGTCAACCACTCTCTGCCGGCCTTCCAAGGAAGAGGGCTAAAAATTAGGCATTAAGAATCGGTTGGTACGTGTGGGTAAAGTTGTGCACCCCTGCAGGATTATGAATATTTTCAAAAGGCCGTGTCCACGGTTATGGACGACTTGGGAACAGATTCTGTGATCATATAGAACTATAACCGTATGATAAAACTTGCCAACTAAAGTGAGATCCGGAACACTTCCTCGGGGTTGTTGAGGGGGTAGTCCGGGAAGAGAGGTTCAGTTGATGATGATACTTGGTGGATATCAAAGATGATTTTAAAAGCTAGAGTTGAAGTCTTCTTATCCCCTTTTGAAAATGATCTGACTAGACGAGCTTCCCTCTTGTTTTGAAAACAAAAGATGGCTTTATGCAAAATAACTCCACTAGCCATATGTTTTGCAGAGTACACACTATACTCAGCCTTGCTTCGTTGATGTTTTTCTATAGATGATGCTACCCCAACTGAAGGAGGTTTCTACGTCGAAGTCGACGAGTAGTCGGGGTTCCCGGGCAGCAGCCTAGGATCTATGGAAGGGTCGCTACATCTGTTATGGCCTCTTAGGCCCTTTGCTAAGTTTGTTGTTTAGAACAACTTGTTTGCTTCCGTTGTTTGATATAATGATGGGACTGTGACCCCTGGTTTGTATGACTAGTTTGTAACTCTCTTAAGAGTTTACTTTATCAAATGTATGGTTTGTATGTTCTGTAATGTTACTGATCTTTCCCTGCGTGCTTCGGAATTTAGGTTAGGCTTATATCAGATGAGGATCTGGTATTTGTCTAGCCCTGATCCCGGGTCGTGACAGATTTTTGTATCGGAGCAAGACTGCCTGTAGGAAACCCTTCTAGCTGGTCGATGTTGAGTCTAGAGTTTGAGAAAACTATTTGAAAGCTAAAAACTATTTGCAAAACTCTAAATAGGACTCTTTTTACTCCTTATCCAAGGTTTTTCTATTGCTGAGTTATCTTATCTCGTTTCCTTTGCAAGGTTTTCACTTCTCGTCTATCATTTCAAACTCTTAGGATATACGGGTTTGGGTTGTTTTTCCCTAGTACTCCGTACTTGGTTGCAAGGCTCAAAGTTTCTAAGATATACCTGTGCAACTGAAGCATTGTTTTTCAACTTTGCTGAGGATGCCTCTTATCCCGCTCTCAATTCTTGAGTGACTTGTTGGTACCATATCATGCTTGCATTCCATTGTTATGGTTTGTATCTAAGTTGGTAGCGTATATGTTCCGTATGCTTGTTCTACTGCCATACTTAATGCATTGATATAGTTTTCATCCACATGTTCACCTATACCATGATCTTTTGATATGGTTATGCCATCCTTTGTTGTACCCTTTTTGGTGAATCCATTCTCATGGTTTCTGTTTTCTCCTCAGGATGCCGTCTAGTACTCGTGGTTCTGTTGGCTGTCGAGGAAACAACAATGTTGATCAGGAACTTTCTCCACCTCCCACAATGGCCGAGGTTCTCAACAACATTGAGACCAACCGTCTGAGGAATGAACGCCTTCTGGAGCGTGTGGCGCAGAATACTGAACGTCGTCCTGACGACTATGTCACACTTGGAGATTTCATCCGCTCTTTTCCTCCAATCTTCACCCACTCCAAGGAGCCCCTTGAAGCTGATGATTGGCTCCGCACCATAGAGAGCAAGTTTAGTGCTCTTCGAGTCCGTCCCGCTGACCGTGTCAACTTTGCCACCTATCAACTGGAAGGTGAAGCTGGTGTTTGGTGGGAAGGTTTTCTGAATCTGCAAGCTCAGGGACATGTTGTTACCTAGGAGGAGTTTGTTGCAGCATTCCGTGCCTCTTATATCCCTAAGCCCATCATGGATCTCAAAAGGAGGGAGTTTTTGGATCTGACTCAGGGGCGCAAGGATATTGAAACCTATGGACGTGAGTTTACTCGCCTGGCTCACTATGCAACCAGGGATGTGATCAATGATGAAGATAAGCAAGAGCTATTCCGTAAGGGACTTAACCCTGCACTTCGCTATGACTTTGCTGCCCTTCAAGTTCCAGTCTTTCCAGGACTTGCACAATCAGGCTCTTACCTTGGAGCATGGAAGGAAGGACATGGAAGTCTCTCAGAAGCGTGAATAAGGAAATTATCGTGCTTCTTCCTCTGGTAACAAGAAGTGTCACGTCGTTGTTCCATACAGTGATGTGCCTCGTGCTCCTTATGCACCCAAGTCCTCTGGTAATAATTCTCGTCAGTGACAGCCAAATACTGGTGGAGAAAATTCTCGTTCTCCTGCTGGTTCTCACACCGGAGTTACCTGTTACTCCTGTGGTCAGCCTGGTCACTACTCAAGGGAGTGTTCCCAAAGGGCTGTCAGACGTAATGATCAGCAGGCAAAGAAGAATGATAAATCTCAAGGTGTTGGACGTGGTCGTTTGACCCATGTCACTATTGAGGAAGCTCAGGAAGATCCACACGTCATTCTGGGTATGCTCCGTGTCAATTCAATTCTCGCAACAGTCTTGTTTGATTCTGGAGCATCGCATACATTCATATCACAAGATTTTGCGCAAATGCATGATATCACCTTTCAAGCTATGGACTCTCCTCTAGAGATTAGAACTCCTGGGTCTCGTTGGTAGACCATCTGGGTTACTCATGGGGTTGAGATAGATATAGCATATCAGAAGTTTCCCACTTCCCTCATTGCCCTCAAGTCAACTGACATAGATGTCATTCTAGGCATGGACTTGTTAACCAAGTATCAAGCCGTCATTGACTGTGCACTCAGAACAGTTGTTGTGACCTCTCCTGCTGGCATAACTATCAAGTATTGGACTGATGGTTCAAAGTCTCCGTTAGCAGTCCTTAAACCTTTCTCAGAGTTGTATGCATGGATGTGCTACCTGCTCTCGAGGTCCAAGATGTCCATGTAGTCTATGATTTCCCGGATGTCTTTCCTGAAGAGTTGCCTGGCATGCCACCTGATCGAAGTGTGGAGTTTGTCATTGAGCTAGTTCCTGGAACTGCTCCTATCTCTAAAAGACCTTATCGCATGCCTCATCATGAGTTGGTTGAGTTGAAGAAGCAACTTGAAGAGTTAGAGGGTATAGGATACATCCAACCTAGTACATCCTCTTGGGGTTGCCCTACCATCTTTGTTAAGAAGCGGGATACAAATATTCCAAGATTGGTGGTTGATTACCGTCCACTTAACACGGTGACAATCAAAAATAAGTACCCACTTCCCTGGATGAATGACCTCTTTGATCAATTAAGTGGTGCCACTATCTTATCAAAAATGGACTTAAGATCAGGGTATCATCAAATAAAGATCAGAAAGGAAGATATCCCAAAGACAGCATTCACAACTCGTTATGGTCTTTACGAGTATACAGTGATGTCCTTCGGGTTGACCAATGCCCCTGCCACATTTATGAGGCTCATGAACTCCGTCTTCATGGAGTATCTCGACAAGTTTGTCGTGGTATACATTGATGACATTCTAATCTACTCCAAGATCGAAGAAGAGCATGCCGAACATCTACGTTTGGTATTGACTAAACTTCGTGAACATCGCCTCTACGCCAAGTTTTCCAAATGTGAGTTCTGGTTACAAGAGCTCGTCTTCCTTGGTCATGTTGTGTCTGCAAGTGGTGTTGCTGTTATACCGGATAAGGTTCAGACCATTATGTAATGGAAGTCACCTACTTCAGTCAAGGAAGTCCGAAGTTTTCTTGGAATGGCTGGATATTACCGTCGATTCATCAAGAACTTCTCCAAGATAGCCAAGTCTATGACTGATCTTCTTAAGAAAGATAAGAAGTTTGAATGGTCAGAAAAGGCAGAAGAAAGCTTCCAAGCTTTGAAAACTAAGCTAACCACCGCTCATGTGCTTGTCCTTCCGGACACAAGCAAGGACTTCGTCATCTATTGTGATGCTTCTCTCCAAGGGCTAGGATGTGTGTTGATGCAAGATGGTCATGTAGTGGCCTATGCTTCTCGGCAGTTGAAGCCACATGAGAAAAATTATCCAACCCATGATCTCGAACTCGCTGCTGTTGTTCATACTCTTAAGCAATGGCGATATTACCTCATTGGTAACCTGCAAACTTTATTCGGATCATCAAAGTTTGAAGTACCTATTTACCCAGCCAAATCTGAATCTCAGGCAAATACGATGGTTGGAACTCATCAAAGATTATGATTTGGGTCTCAACTATCAACCAGGCAAAGCCAACATTGTTGCTGATGCGCTAAGCCGGAAGTCTTATTGCAACAACCTGATGATTTCACAAGCTCAACCTGCTCTCTACGAGGAAAGCGTCTTAACCTTGAAGTAGTTCCTTGTGGATTCCTTGCTAACCTTGAAATAAAATCTTCTCTGGAGGACCAAATCAAGAAAGCTCAAAAGCAAGATGATGAAGTTACCAAGATCAAGGAACGTGTTGCAAGCGGTGAAGCTAAATGTTTCTCTGTCAATGATCAAGGTATTCTATACTTCATTAACCGGCTAGTGGTTCCAAGCAGTCGGAAAATCAAAGATCTAATCCTACTAGAAGCTCATGAATCCCCTTTGTCTATCCATCCTGGTGGTACCAAGATGTACCGAGATCTCCGTCAAATATTCAGGTGGAGTGGAATAAAACCAGAAATCACTCGCTTTGTTGCAGAGTGCAACGTTTGTCGTCGTGTGAAGGCTGAACACCAAAGGCCTGCTGGACTTCTGCAGCCATTTGAAATTCCTGAGTGGAAATGGGATGAAATTGGTATGGACTTCATTACTGGACTCCCAAGGACACAATCTGGACATGATGCCATATGGGTAGTTATTGATCGACTATCCAAAGTTGCTCACTTCCTAGCTGTTCGGGAAAGCATTACTGCAAGCCAGTTGGTAGAGCTATATGTATCCCGGATCGTCGTTCTTCATGGTGTTCCCAAGAAGATCATATCTGATCGTGGAAGCTTGTTCACTTCCAAATTCTGGGCTAGTATCCAACAAGCAATGGGAACTCAAGTTTCTTTCAGTACAGCTTATCATCCTAAAACTGGTGGTGAGACCGAAAGAGTGAATCAAATTCTTGAAGACATGCTCAGAGCGTGTGTCATATCCTTTGGAAAGAACTGGGAGAAATGTCTTCCTTTTGTGGAGTTCTCCTATAACAACAGTTTTCAATCCAGTTTGGGCATGGCACCTTTCCAATTCCTGTATGGGAGAACATGTCGAACACCGCTGAACTGGACAGAAACCGGCGAAAGACAATTCTTTGGTCCGGACATGATCCAAGAAGCAGAAGATCAAGTTCGCATAATTCGAGAGCGTCTGAAGGACGCTCAATCTCGTCAGATGACCAACTACGATCTTCATCATCTTGATGTTCATTATGAAGTTGGTAATCAAGTTTACCTCCGGGTCACTCCTCTAAAGGGTGTCCATCGATTCGGTATCAAGGGCAAATTGGCTCCTCGCTATGTTGGTCCATTTCGCATTCTCTCCAAGCGGGGTGAGCTTGCCTATCAATTGGATCTACCTTCAACTTTTCCAGAGGTACATGATGTTTTCCATGTGTCTCAACTCAAGCGTTGCTTCAAAGATCCCATTCATGGTGTGGACCATGAAACTTTGGATCTCCAAGATGATCTAACCTACCGAGAATATCATGTTCGTATCCTTGATGAAACCGAGCGCAAGACTCGTCGCCAAACCATCAAGTTCCTGAAAGTTCAATGGTCTCATCACTCTGAGTCAGAAGCAACCTGGGAACGCGAAGATCGTCTTCGATCTGAGTACCCTGCCTTCTTTTCTAAAAACTAGGAATCTCGGGTTGAGATTCTTGTAAGTGGGGTAGAGCTGTAACATACCACCCTTTTCTGTAATATTAATAAGGACATGTTTGAGCATTGCATGCATACATAACACTTGCACTATGGTTTAATCAAGAAGGAACAAACAAAACCCTAAACCCTAATAGCTTCCCTCTCTCTTTGAAGTAATTCAAATGGTTTCTATGTTTTGAAAATTCTCAAAACAAATGGAGCCCAATCAGTACCAAGGGCCCCTTAGTGTTTTCATTTATATTACAAAAGTTTCTGTGATTTGAATTATTCAAAACAGAATTACAAAATGGAATTTACAAAAGAAATTAGAAAACAGAAATATAAAAAGAAATTTCCAAATAAAAACTACCCCTAATCCTCTCTGGGCCGCAACCCACCTCTTTCCTCTCTCTCTGCCGCCCACCATAGCTAGAAGCCAGCCACCCGGGGCCCAAGCCGGCCCAGCCTGGCCCGATACCCCTTCGGCCTTCTCCCTTGTCTTCTTTCTCCTCGCCGGCAAGCAGCTGCCTGGCAGCGCGCCCGCCGTCGATCCTCGCCGCACTGCGATGCGCCGCCGCCTTCGAGGATGAGGATAAGGACGGCCACATCGAGCTCTTCCTCCCCATACCCATCGCACTCTCTCTCTCTCTCGTGGCCTCTATGGCTTTTCCCCAAACTCGACGGAACCCTAAGCCTTGGGCTCCGCCGTGCCCCGCCATTCCCGACCACCCCCTCGCCATCCGAGACCTCTACCGGCTTCGCCTCGCCACGCTGATCATTCTTGCCAAAGGAATCGACCGGAGACGGACAAAATCATCACCATCAAATTCACCTTCCCGAGCTCCGGCCACCGCCTTCTTCGTTGATTCCGGCCATTCCAGACCGCCCTCGGCGTCGCCGTCACCACCATCACGCTCAGGGTGAGCTACTAGTTCTCGCAGACCTCCTTTGTCCCTCCCTCTCGCTCCCTGGCATCCTCCCCACCGTGCACCGCCACTCACCGCCACTGTCCGTCGTCGCATCACCGTCTCCGGTGATCATTTTCTGGCGGCGCCACCACGGTTGGACTCGCCTTGTTCCCCTCTTTCCAACGCCCACCCCCGTATCCTCTCGCGTGCACCCAATCGCCTGCTCCATCGTCGATCTGAGAGCAGAGCCATTGATGATGTCGGCATGACATCATCATGATGTCATATTTTCTTTTTATTTCATTTAAATGTTTTCTATAATTGTTTTATTAAATGGAAAATGTATGATAGCTGGGCCCTGCCTGTCAGGGTTTTATTATTTTCTATAAATATTTTCTAAAATGATTAAAAGTCTGACATGTGGGCCCAAGTTTGAAAATTATTTCAAATATTCCAAAAAATGATTTAAAATTTGGGAAATTCATAACTAATTCATTTTAAATCAGAAAAATACAAATAATATACCAAAATGATCAGAAAAATGAAACCTATCTAACTAAGCTATAATAATACATTGTTAATCAACTTTGATAGCAAGTTTAATTAGAAGAACTAATTGAACCCCATAGGTGATTCCGATGATTCCCCTGTTTTAGGGTTTGGACCTTCGCAACCCCCTTTAAAGTGACCAAGCATGTTTTAGGGTTCAATTCAACACTATTTAACTTGCCATATCATCCATATTTTATGAGCATTGCACATGCCATGTGGTTAGTGTTGCTTTCTCTTTTCCGGTGATTGATTCTCGCGAATAGGAACCGAACCCGAAGCTGAAGTCAACGCCACCGAAGAGGAGTATCAGTCCAACAAAGGACAAGGCAAGCGAAGCCCCACTCATACATATGAATCCTATGATTACAAAGTATTTCATTCTCGTCATATGCATTCGGTTCAACAGTCTCTTATCAGTATACAGAGTATTCCTATCTAATGCATGTTTTCCTTTGTGAACTATATTACCTGATCCATCGCTCCTAGCATAACTAGGGTTTGGCTTATGGGCATCGTTAGTGCCACAGTTCAGTCAAGCTTAGCCATGCTTAGTGGTCTGATGTTGATCATTCATGTGATGTACCGGAGATGCGAATGAATCTAGTATGGTAGGATGTTGTGATGTGATCATATATGAATGATAAACATGCTAAGGCTTGTATGGGAGGCCACGTTGTGGTTTTTGTAGTCCCATACTTGCCACCCTTAGGATCTGATGTTCTCGCCTCTTGAACCAAGACGAGCGTACAACCACACGGGGACTTGGAAACCCCCTCAACTCACTAACTAGCCTAGTAGATTCCATGAGTCACATAGTTTGGGCTTTCCATTCAACATACGCATCTTGGTTGTTCTTGAATGGAGGTGAAGGAGGTGCATTCATAACAGGTAGGTAAGCGTGGCCGGGAACAAGAGATGCCCGGCATCCGTAATCTTGAACCCCGCACACATCATTAGGGACCGGCTTCGGGACTTGACCCGTTATGGCGGCATCTCCCTAGTGCGTGACTCATGGTCTCGGCGAAAGTGAGGTAAAGGTCGTGGTCAACCACTCTCTGCCGGCCTTCCAAGGAGAGGGCTAAAAATTAGGCATTAAGAATTGGTTGGTACGTGTGGGTAAAGTTGTGCACCCCTACAGGGTTATGAATCTTTTCGAAAAGCCGTGTCCACGGTTATGGACGACTTGGGAACGGATTCTGTGATCATAGAGAACTATAACCGAATGATAAAACTTGCCAACTAAAGTGAGATCCGGAACACTTCCTCAGGGTTGTTGAGGGGGTAGTCCAGGAAGAAAGGTTTAGTTGATGATGATACTTGGTGGATATCAAAGATGATTTTAAAAGATAGAGTTGAAGTCTTCTTATCCCCTTTTTAAAATGATCTGACTAGACGAGCTTCTTCTCCCTCTTGTTTTGAAAACAAAAGATAGCTTTATGCAAAATAACTCCACTAGACATAATTCTTGTGGAGTACACCCTGTACTCAGCCTTGCTTTGTTGATGTTTTTTACAGATGATGCTACCCCAACTGAAGGAGGTTTCTACGTCGAAGTCGACGAGTAGTCGGGGTTCCCGGGCAGGAGCCTAGGATCTATGGAAGGGTCGCTACTTCTGTTATGGCCTCTTAGGCCCTTTGCTAAGTTTGTTGTTTAGAACAACTTGTTTGCTTCCGTTGTTTGATATAATGATGGGTCTGTGACCCCTGGTTTGTATAACTAGTTTGTAACTCTCTTAAGAGTTTACTTTATCAAATGTATGGTTTGTATGTTCTGTAATGTTACCGATCTTTCCCTGCGCGCTTCGGAATTTAGGTTAGGCTTATATCAGATGAGCATCTGGTATTTGTCTAGCCCTGGTCCCTGGTCGTGACATTATCCTTTTTGTTTGTTTTTTTGTGCCAAGAATGACCTCTAATGAGAGGGAAGTAAGATTTGGGGAGTTGCTGTCCCAAAACAGATTTCTGCCCTCCACCATAAAAACTCGTGAGGAGTCTCTGTAACTCGGATTAAGCTCAAAATTTACGAATAAATCCACTAGTGTGTTAGATAACTTTTGTTAGTTCAACACTTTTTGATTTGAGCAACAGAAGGTCTTCGGAAAAATCTGTTTCTACCTGCTGGTCTGTTTGACAGATTTCTGCCATTATTTGCATTTGCTTCTTATTGATTCCTTTTTAAGTTCTCTTTTGGGGAATTGAGCTTTTTGAAGGAGTTAATAAAATGGCTTGTGTTTTTAGTGAAAAGTCTTATTGTTCCAAAGCTTTACCAGAGGTCTAATATCTTTTGAATACACTAATGTTCCTAATGAAGATTGTGTGAAGTTTTGTATGAAGGAAAAATTTCAGGTGTAGAGAAAGAATGATGTAATGAGATGAAGAATGGACAAAAGCTCAAGCTTGGGGATGCCACCCCGTTTCACCCCAAGAAATATTCAAGAGGTACAAGCTTCAAAGCTTGGGTATGACCAAGGCATCCCCTTCTTCATCAATAAAAATCCGAGGTCTTTCTAGACTCTTCGTTTTTATTGTTTCATGCACAATTGTGTTGTTCTTGGAGCGTCTTAGTTTTTGTTTTTGGTTTTTGTTTGCTTAGTTTTCTTGAGTATGTTGGTTGGTTACACCACACTTCTTTTGGAGAGAGACACACTCTGTTTACATTGCCTAGAACACTCTAGTTTTCACTCTTATTGTTTTGTGAGTGTTCACTTTTGCTAGTACTGCGTTCAGCCTTAGTTTTCTTGTGCTTTCAGCTTAGAACTTTTTAGTTCTTATTTGTGGATTTGTGATACATGCTCACTGATATTTATTGATTATTATCTTTGTGAGTTGTTTCAAATGAGTTGTTTGGTGTTGGAAAAGAGTAGGAAGCTTCATGCTGAAGTGGTACAACGGGAGTTTGTTTTAACTATGGTTTAGACTTTATCATGTCATGCTAGGTGTTGTTTGACCTTATGCTTAGTGATTATTGATGTAGCATGACTTGTTCCAAACAATTAGGATTGCTTAATGTGCCTTGAAGGAATTATGCGTTGTTTTAGCATACAAAATCATAGTATTGTGGTATTCTCCTTTGATGCTTTGTTTGGGTTGACTTGGTACATGCTCACACCATGTTATGACAATGAACAAGTCACCATAGCCTCTATGATCATTTAGTCCTTGACTTGTGGTACCACTCTATGCTTTGATTAGTATGCTTTGTTGCACTCCATGATTATGGCCATTATTGCTCTCTTAGTTGGTTGCTACCAGTCTTTTGCTAGCCTCCACTTGTATGAGTAAGCTCTACTCATGCTTCCAGCTCCCAAGAAACCAAGTTATTCCAAAGTGTCCACTATAAACTCCTATGCATGGTGTGTTACACCATTCCAAGTATATTCTTGTTTTCAACTATGTTCCAATTAAAAACTATTTTGTTATGTGAAAACTTGGTGATTAAAGCTCTCACGAACTTGATGGCACACTTTATATTCTTTTCCGCTAATAAACTTGAACCATTGAGACAACTTTGTTGTATATGCTTGCACTTATAAGTTGGGATTAGTAGAACCGTACTGTCACGGGGAACGTTTTCAACATTGCACTTGTACTTTTGTACTTCATTGATATCATGCTCTTTTGTCTATGGATGTTACCGGTGTGAAATGAAGTGGGAACTTGTAAGTCCATGGAGTTTTTATTATGTGTTAAAGAAAGTCCTGGGCCGCTAGCCTAAGCCATGCCTAATCATGGTGGAAACTTGTAGCATCACCATCGTGAGCTATCTATGAAGCATCCTCAATAAAACGCTATGCATATGGTAAATAAAAAGATTGCTGAGATGCTCATTGTCTGCTTGCCTTGTCATTTTGGTTATGGAAAGATCCTGTACCATGTGCAAGGGGTACCCTGTTGGCGGTTCTCAATGATATGCAAATACTTAAAGTGACAAGAACTTGCCTGGGCCCTAAGTTGAGTATCCATGAGGTGTAGCCCTCGTATTCAAGGGACTTGCTATTGCCAACTTATACTTCGTCAAGCATATACTCCATCTTTGCCACTTTAACCTTAACCACTTCAAGATGCTTATGATAGGGGCAATGAGCGCTGAAAGCTAACAAGTACCATAATTTTTGGAAGATCTTTTTGAAACTTGAAATCCATGCTTCCTTTACAAAAAGGCCTTTCTTCCACCACTATTGAGTCTCCACCTTCTACCTTTAAGCACCATTAAGAGAGCATAGTTGCCATTCGTAGTTTTATGTGTAGTGTCGCAAAGCTTATTGATTGATGCATATTGTGATATTACTTGTTCTTGTGCTATTGTTTCTAGTCACCCTTGTGAAGTTTGAAGGTGTCCTATGCATATATTTGCTACTCTATGAGGGACAAGCTGAATGCCACTATGCTATGTTTTCTGTATGTGAAACAAACAAGCGTTTTTCAATGCATGTTATTCATGATCTTTGTTTGTAGCTTGTCATGTTGCATGCATAGTTACCATGTCCTATTGTTAGAACTCCATCTTTCATGCACATGTTTAGAGTTCCTTGATCCCAGCCTTCAATGCTTCCAAATGGTTGGATCTTTATTGTGAGGGTGCATGTCACCTCAAAAATTATTCTGTTTATCACTTACCTACCCGAGGACGAGCAGGAGTTAAGATTGGGGATGCTTGATACGTCAGAAACGTATCTATAATTTTTGATGCTCCATGCTTGTTTAGTATCTACTTTTCTTTGCTTTGTCTACACTTTGAGATGTTTTTATATCTTTTCTAGAACTAACCTATTAACAAGTTGCCACAGTGCCTGTTGCTTGTTTTCTTCTGTTTTTTGGTTCCAGAAAGGCAGAAAATCAATATTCTCGGAATTGGACGGGACAAAAGCCAAAGTTATTATTTTTCCCGGAGCAACACGGAACCACGAAGCAGAGCCAGAGGGGGACACAGGGTGTCCAACCCCCCTAGGTGCGGGCAAGCCCTAGGGCCGCCCAGAGGGGGTGTGGGCCCCCTGGACCCCCACCGACCTTGATTCCTGCACCTATAAGAGCCCCCCAATGAGAAAACCCTAAAGAATCCAGAAGAAATCTACGAAAACCTCCACAGTGGCACCGCCACCGAAAGGGAGATTCGGGGGACAGAAAGTCTCTATTCTGGCACCCTGCCAGGACGGGGAAGTGACCCCGGAGCCATCTCCATCGATCTCCATCGCCATCTTCATCACCATTTTTGATTCCCATGATGAGGAGGGAGTAGTTGTTCCTCAGGGCTAAGGGCTCTACCGGTAGCTATGTGTTCATCTCTATCTCTATGCATGATCTTGTGGTCATGAGCTTTGTAATCAAGTAGATCTACCTTGCTACTCAATTGCTTCATTAGATCTCTGCTCTCCCCATGTGTGCGAAAGTGACAGTGTGCACACCATGGTGGCACTTAGGTTTGAGTCTACATAAATACTCTTTGTGTTTTAATAGATCTATGCTTTTCCCCCACGTGTGTGAAAGTGAAAGCGTGCATACCATGTGTGGCACTTGAGCTAGATTGAATATTTGTTATGAGTTATATTTGGAGTTGGATGTCTTTATGAAATTGTGGTGTTTGTTGGAACCATCTAGCGCTCAAGGTGACAGTGTGGGGTTATCTAGATTGGGGAAGGCCCTACCGTGGATTAGAGTGTCCAACCGAAGAGTAGTTAAGAGTAGTATCATGAAGAGAGGATATTTATATGATAGAGTGTTCACTAGTGAAAGTATGATCCCTAGGCCTTGTTTCTAAACATTGAAACACCATTTGCTACAAGATCTGTTGCATGTTTGCTTGCTTTAGTCTTTACCTCACCGTCAAGCTCTTTTCTGGCACTCACACACGTTCTCCCACGTCAACAATAAGTCATAAGCTATTTTCTGGCACCGTTACCACTTGTATTTTACTATCTCTTCGCCGAACTAGTGCACCTATACACCTGACAAGTGTATTGGGTGTGTTGGGGACACAAGAGACTTCTTGTATCTTGATTGCAGGGTTGCTTGAGAGGGAATACCTTTGACCACTTCCTCCCTGAGTTCAATAAACCTTGGGTGATCCACTTAAGGGAAACTTGTTGCTGTTCTACGAACATCTGCACTTGGAGGCCCAACAACTGTCTACAAGAATATAAGTGCGTAGACATCAACGCGTCGGCATCGCCACAGAGCCCGGCTCTCCCAAGGAGGTGGGATCCATGGCCCACGATTCCTAGCCGCGAGCGTGTCGCGCACCCTTTCCTGTCTAAGCAACGTTCGACAATGGACCTCATTCCATCTCCTGACCCGCACGTCGGTGAATGTGCGCGATGGTGCTCTTTGTGAAATGGGGTTGGAGGGAGACAGGCGGTCCGCACCTACCGGATCATGGGGCTTGTCGGCGTCCACGTTGTAGGGGAAACCATCGCCGTCCTCGAGTTCTCACGGCCAGGAGCAATGCTGGTAGCGGAAACAGCGATACGGTTTGGTAGGTCTCCTGACAGCGGGAGAAGCGCTCTCACATACAATTTCTGTTTGCGTGAATTCAGCTACACTTTATGACGCGGTACGATTCCTGCGCGGTTTTACGCGGGGTGGTCATTCACACCTCTTCTTCATGACCCCTGCGGTGCCGAGACCCCTCATAGTTATTTTGTTCTTCTCTCGGCTTCTTCTAATAACATCTTCTTCCTACTCACCATTTTAAATGGCATGTTTCTTGATGGGGCTCCTTCCTCTCAGATTTCCATCCGTTGTGTCTGGTAGGCTGCTCTCGCATCCACTTGTCGCCTTACTTCTCTTTCCCTTGCGTGCTCGGTTTGCTCTTTCTGGTTTCTCTTCACACTTCTCGATGTATTCTTCTCTTATGTGTCTCTGTTCAAACGCGTGTGGTAAGTTCTCTTTGACTTTCCTATGTTTTCTTTCGTGTTTTTAAGGATTTTGGCTGCTTAGTTCCATGTTTTAGTGAGGTTGAAGGTTCTTCATGGCTATGTCCACGTTTCCGAAAAAACAAAGTATGTGTGCTTCGTTCTAAAGTGTATTCCTTATGAGTTTGTTGTGTTCTTTCATCTATCGAGTGCTTATATCATGTATTTGTCTGTTTTAGTTTGCACGCTCCTGCTAGACAATGACCACATCTCTTTCCCTTCCGGCGGTTTATCATGGCGGATAGTCATCTTGCGTTTCCATATACCATGGTACGTCACTTTATATTGCATTACTTTGCATCATCTGACGTGTCTCCTTTTAGATTTTCAATTTGTATATAGCTAATATTTGGTTCTTTGCTTTTAGAGTTCTTTCTACTTAAACTTGTCGTTGAAAGAAACCTTTTGGAGGATATTGCATCGAATGTCCCCCCTCCCCCCCTCCATGATGAACCGCGGATGTCTAGGTCTACAATGCCACATCAGATGTCTGTGGGCCCCTCAACCGCGAGGAAACATGGCCGACTGATATGTTGGAAACGTATCTATAATTTTTGATGCTCCATGCTTGTTTAGTATCTACTTTGCTTTGCTTTGTCTACACTTTGAGGTATTTTTTACATGTTTTATGGTACTAACCTATTATCAAGTTGCCACAGTGCTAGTTGCCTGTTTTCTGCTGTTTTTGGTTTCAGAAAAGCTAGTAAAGAAATATTCTCGGAATTGGATGGGACAAACGTCAAAGTCAATTACTTTCCGTGGGGAACACGAAGTCCAGAGGGGAGACGAAGAAGCGGTCTAGGCAGGCCAAACCCTCCCCAGGCGTGGGTGGGCCCTACCCCGCGCCTAGGAGGGGTGTGGCCTCTCTGGACGCCTCCTCGGCCTCCCCCTTCGCATATAAGAAGCCCCCGATGCAGAAACCCTAAGTACCCGATCAAATCTCCATGAAACCTTCTGTAGCCACCGCCACCATCGTCCCTAGATCGGGGGGATCTAAAGTTCTTACTGGCACCCTGCCGGAAGGGAGATCATCCCGGAGGCCTTCTCTCTGGTATGATGCGTGAGTAGTTCCACCTTGGACTATGGGTCCATGTAGTAGCTAGATGGTTGTATCTCCTCCTTTGTGCTTTCATGTATAGATCTTGTGAGCTCCATTCATGATCAAGATCTAATCTATTTGTAATCATGCATGTTGTGTTTGCGGGGATCCGATGGATATTGAGATTATTATGTTGGTGTGATTAATGGTTTTGTCTTGATGATTATATCATGTTTGTGTTGTTTGTGATCTTGCATGCTCTCCGTTGTTAGTAGCTATCTTGGCCAAGTAGTTGCTAGTGACTCGAAGAGGGGGTATTTATGCTCGATAGTGGGTTCATGCCTCTAGTTTCCAAGGGAAGTGACAATAATATCTTCGGTTGTATATGTGTTGTTGATACTAGGGAGAAAACAACGGTCTCTTGTTCATGGAACATGTGGACTGTTTACCTTACACACTTTGCTTAAAGCAGTTGTCTATTGCTTGCAACTTAATACAGGAGGGGGTTTGGATGATAACCTGAAGGTGGACTTATAGTCATAGATGTAGTTGGATGGCGGTCTATGTATATTGTTGTATTGCCCAATCGAATCTCATAGGATCTTTCTGACTAGTAATTGCATTGTTATGCCTTGCTCAGTTCCTTTCAATTGCCCTGCTGTAATTTGTTTACCCTTCATGCCATGTTGTTTATCTAAGGAGAGCACCTCTAGTGAACTATGGACCCCGGTCGAGTCTTTACCATTGATACATCTTCCACTGTTACTTGTTTACTTGCTGCAAACCATTACCTTCCACACCATACATTTAATCCTTTGTTACAACAAGCCAGTGAGCTTGACAACCTCACTGATTCGTTGGGGCAAAGTCTTGAGTTTATGTTGTGCAGGTATCCACGTTGCTTGCAACACCCGTGTGACGTTTCCTTCCTCCTTATAGTTCGATAACCTTGGTCTCTACTGAGGGAAAGCTTGCTGATGTGCTCATCATACCTTGCTCTTGGGGTTCCCAACAAAAGCCTCTCTGATAGGCAATCAAGCTTTCTAGCGCCGTTGTCGGGGAGGCTAAGGACGTCTTCACTAGGGGAGTCTTCCACTTCCTTTCTCTTTACTTTGTTTTTAGTTTGCTTGGTTTTGTTTGCCTCTTTTCAAAAAACCCAAAAAATTAGTCTAGTTTGGTTTGCTTGCCTTATTCCAAAACACAAAAAAATTAGTTCCTGCTCTAGCTGCTGCTGCTGTTTTTGGCTTGCCTACCTTTGCCAAAATGAACTCTGCTGAGAACACCAAGTTGTGTGACTTTACTAGAACCAACAACAATGATTTCCTAAGCACTCCTATTGCTCCACCTGCTCATGATGCTACCTTTTATGAAATTAAGCCTGCTTTGTTGAATCTTGTTATGAGAGAGCAATTTTCTGGTGTTGGTTCTGATGATCCTGTTGCCCATCTCAATAGCTTTGTTGAACTTTGTGAGATGCAAAAGTATAAGGATGTAAATGGATATATTATTAACCTCAAGCTTTTTCCCTTCTCCTTGAGAGGAAAAGCTAAAGAATGGTTGCTATCCTTTCCTAAAAATAGTATTGATTCTTGGACTAAGTGCAAAGATGCTTTTATTGGAAAATACTATCCTCCTGCTAATATTATATCTATGAGAAGTGACATTATGAAATTTTAACAGCTTGATAGTGAACATGTTGCTCCTGCTTGGGAAAGAATGAAATCTTTGGTTAAGAATTGCCCCACTCATGGACTCACTGCTTGGATGATTATCCAGACTTCTTATGTAGGTTTGAACTTCTCCTCAAGAAATCTGTAGGATTCTGCTTCTGGAGGTACCTTTATGGGCCTCACTTTGGATGCTGCAACAAGGCTCCTTGATAATATGATGGTTAACTACTCTGAATGGCATGTTAAGAGAGCTCCACATGGTAAGAAGGTAAATTCTGTTGAGGAAACTTCCTCTTTGAGTGAAAAGATTGATGTTATTATGGCTATTCTTGTTAATGGGAAAGCTCCTCTAGATCCTAATAGTGTTCCCTTAGCCTCTTTGGTTTCTCAAGAAGAGCAAGTTGATGTGAACTTCACTAGAAACAACAATTTCAACACAATGCCTATAGGAATAATTTTGGTAGAAACAACAATTATAGGCCTGATCCTCCTAATAATGGAAATTCCTATGGAAACTCCTACAACAATGCTAGAAGTGCCCCCTCTGAACTTGAAGTCATTCTCAAAGACTTTATTAGTAAACAAACCACTTTCAATAAGGCTATAGAGGAAAAGCTTTTAAATGTTGAGAAAAATATATCCTCTTTATCTGAAGCTCAAACTTCCTTGGTTAATAAAATGGCTGCTAAACCTGAAACTATGGAAAATACCTTTGCTACTGCTCATGCCATACAAGTTACTATTGATGAAAATGTTAGGCTGTTATCTCAACTTCATGCTAAGTGGGAAAGGGAAGCTGAAATTGATAGAAACAATAGTGTGTGCACCATCACCACTAAACCTCAAGTAGTCCCTATTCCTACTCCTACTATGCCTACTACTAGTGATTCTAAGTTTGACTTTGATATTGATGGTTGTAATATTTCTGAAGTGATTATGTTCCTACAAAAGCTTGCCAGAAGTCCTGATGCTAGTGATATGCATGTTGCCTTTACCAAACACATTACAGATGATCTTGTTAAGATTAATGAAGAGAAGCTAAAACACAAAGCTTCTATTCCTAGGAAGGTAGAATATAGTTGGGAAACCATTATTAATATGCAAGTGAATGACTTTGATCTCAAAGCTTCATGTGATCTTGGTTCTAGTGTCTCTATTATGCCTAAGAAGATTTATGAAATGCTTGATTTGCCACCTTTGGAAGATTGTTATTTGGATATCCCACTCAATGATAATGCTAAAAAGAAACTCATGGGGAGTATTAATGATGTTCTCATTATGGTTAACAATGCTTATGTCCCTATTGATTTCTATGTTTTGGATGTTGAATACAATGCTTCTTGTCCTATTACTTTGGGAAGACCTTTTCTTAGAACAGTTGGTGCCATCATTGATATGAAAGAAGGCACCATTAAATATCATTTTCCATTCAAGAAAGGTATTGAACACTTCCCTATGTGGAGAGAGAAGTTTCTTTTGCTCCTCCTTTAAAAGCAAGGTTTGATGTTAATGCTTCTTCATTTTAATATACTTGATTCTTCTTGCTTCTTGTGCCTAACTTAAAAGCGTTAAAGAAAAGTACTTGTTGGGAGATAACCCAAGAGTTTCCTTGATTCTTGGAAGTTATTACTTCAGTAATGACCTCTCCTTATCCTTTTTGTTTGCTTTTTGTGCCAAGAATGACCTTTAATGAGAGGGAAGTAAGATTTGGGGAGTTGCTGTACCGAAACAGATTTTTGTCCTCCACCAAAAAAATTCGTGAGGAGTCTCTGTAACTCAGATTGAGCTGAAAATTTACGAATAAATCCCCCAGTATGTTAGCTAACTTCTGTTAGTTCAACACTGTTTGATTTGAGCAACAGAAGATGTTCGAAAAAATCGGTTTATACCTGCTGGTTTGTTTTGACAGATTTCTGCCATTATTTGCATTTTCTTCTTATTAATTCCTTTTTGAGTTCTCTTTAGGTGAATTTAGCTTTTTGAAGGAGTTACTACAGTAGCTTATGTTTTAGTGAAAATCCTTGCTGTTACAAAGCTTTGCCAGAGGTCTAATATCTTTTGAATAAGCTAATGTTGCTAATGAAGATTGTGTGAAGTTTTATATGAAGGAAAAATTTCAGATGTAGAGAGAGAATGATGCAATGAGATGAAGAATGGACAAAAGCTCAAGCTTGGGGATGCCACCATGGTGTCACCCCAAGAAATATCCAAGAGGTACAAGCGTTAAAGCTTGGGGATGCCCAAGGTATCCCCTTCTTCATCAATAAAAAGCTCAGATTTGTCTAGGCACTTCGTTTTTATTGTTTCATGCACAGTTGTGTTGTTCTTGGAGCGTCTTAGTTTTCGTTTGCTTTGCTTAGTTTGCTTGAGTAGTTTGGACCCCCGTTCCCGCTGTGTTGTTTTGTAAATAAGTTGCTTGGTGTTGGAAAGGAGTAGTAAGTTCTTGCTTGAAGTGCAAGAGGAGCTTGCATTGACTATGACTTAGACTTTAGCATGACATGCTAGGTGTTGTTTTGACCTTATGCCTAGTTATTATTGTTGTAGCATGTCTTGTTCCAAACAACTGGGATTGCTTAGTGTGTCTTTAAGAAATTATGCGTTGTTTTAGCATGAAAAAGCATAGTATTGTGGTATACTCCTTTGATGCTTTACTTGGGTTGACTTGGCACATGCTCACACCATGTTATGACTATGACAAGTTACCATAGCCTCTATGATCATTTAGTCCTTGACTTGTAGTACCACTCTTTGCTTTGATTAGTAATGCTTTGTTGCACTGCATGATTATGGCCATTATTGCTCTCTTATTTGGTTGCTCCCAGTCTTTTGCTAGCCTCCACTTGTATGAGTAAGCTCTACTCATGCTTCCAACTCCCAAGAAACCAAGTTATTCCAAAGTGTCCACTATAAATTCCTATGCATGGTATATTACACCATTCCAAAGTATATTCTTGTTTTCAACTATATTCCAATTAAAAACTATTTTGTTATGTGAAAACTTAGTGATTAAAGCCCTCACAAACTTGATGGCACACTTTATATTCTTTTCCCCTAATAAACTTGAACCATTGTGTCATCTATGCTGTATATGCTTGCGCTTATACGTTGGAATTAGCAGAACCGTGCTATCACTGGGAACATTTTCAACATTGCACTTGTACTTTGTACTTTGTTGATTTCATGCTCTATTGTCTATGGATGTCACCAGTGTGAAATAAAGAGGGAACTTTAAGTCCATGGAGTTTGTATCCAGTGTTAGAGAAACGCTTGGGCCGCTAGCCTAAGCCATGCCTAATCATGGAGGAAACTTGCAGCATCACCATAGTGACATCTATGAAGCATTCTTCTTATAAAAAAAGAGACACATTGAGAAAGAGGAAAGAGAGAAAAAAGCACCATATTCCCATGGTAAATAAGAAGATTTCTGAGATGCTCATTGTCTGCTTGCCTTGTCATTTTGGTTATGGGAAAGCTCCTGTACCATGTGCAAGGGGTACCCCGTTGGCGGTTCTCAATGATATGCAAATACTTACAATGACAAGAACTACAGGTGACCAAAGTTGAGTAGCATGAGGTGTGGCCCTCGTATTCAAGGGACTTGAGATTGCCAACTTATACTTCGTCAAGCATATACTTCATATTTTGTCAGTTTAACCTTAATCACTTCAAGATGCTTATGATAGGGGCAATGAGGGCTGAAAGCTAACAAGTACCATAATTTTTGGAATCTCTTTTTGAAACTTGAAATCCTTGCTTCCTTTATAAAAGGCCTTTCTTTCACCATTATTTGAGTCTCCACCTTCTACCTTTAGGCACCATTAAGAGAGCATAGTTGTCATTCTGTGTGCAATGTTCCAAAGCTTATTGATTGATGCATATTGTGATATTAATTGTCCTTCTACTATTTTTTTCTAGTCACCCTTGTGAACTTTGAAGGTGTCATATGCATCTATTTGCTACTCTATGAGGGACAAGCTGATTGCCACTATGCTATGTTTTCTGTATGTGAAACAAACAAACATTTTTCAATGCATGTTATTCATGATCTTTGTTTGTAACTTGTCATGTTGCATGCATAGTTACTATGTACTATTGATAGAACTCCATCTTTCATGCACATGTTTAGAGTTCTTTGATCCCAGCTTTCAATGCTTGCAAATGGTTGGATCTTTATGGTGAGGGTGCATGTCACCTCAAAAATTATTCTTTTCATCACTTACCTACTCGAGGATGAGCAAGAGTTAAGCTTGGGGATGCTTGATACGTCAGAAACGTATCTATAATTTTTGATGCTCCATGCTTGTTTAGTATCTACTTTGCTTTGCTTTGTCTACACTTTGAGGTACTTTTTACATGTTTTATGGTACTAACCTATTCATAAGTTGCCACAGTGCCAGTTGCCTGTTTTCTGCTGTTTTTGGTTTCAGAAAAGCTAGTAAAGAAATATTCTCGGAATTGGACGGGACAAATGTCAAAGTCAATTACTTTCCGTGGGGGAACAAGAAGTCTAGAGGGGAGACGAAGAAGCGGGCCAGGGCGGCCAAACCCTCCCTAGGCGCGGGTGGGCCCTGCCCCGTGCCTGGGAGGGCTGTGGCACCTCTAGCTGTCTCCTCGGCATCCCCCTTCGCCTATAAGAAGCCCCCGATGCAGAAACCCTAAGTACCCGATCAAATCTCCATGAAACCTTCTGTAGCCGCCGCCACCATCATCCCTAGATCGGGGGGATCTGAAGTTCTTCCCGGCGCCCTGCTGGAGGGGAGATCATCCTGGAGGCCTTCTCTCCGGTATGATGCGTGAGTAGTTCCACCTTGGACTATGGGTCCATGTAGTAGCTAGATGGTTGTATCTCCTCCTTTGTGCTTTCATGTATAGATCTTGTGAGCTCCGTTCATGATCAAGATCTAATCTATTTGTAATCATGCATGTTGTGTTTGCGAGGATCCGATGGATATTGAGATTATTATGTTAGTTTGATTAATGGTTTTGTCTTTATGATTATATCATGTCTGTGTTGTTTATGATCTTGCATGCTCTCCGTTGTTAGTAGCTATCTTGGCCGAGTAGTTGCTAGTGACTCCAAGAGGGGGTATTTATGCTTGATAGTGGGTTCATGCCTCTAGTTTCCAAGGGAAGTGACAATAATCTCTTCGATTGTAGATGTGCTGTTGCTACTAGGGAGAAAACAACGGTCTCTTGTTCATGGAACATGTGGACTGTTTACCTTACACACTTTGCTTAAAGCAGTTGTCTGTTGCTTGCAACTTAATACAGGAGGGGGTTTGGATGATAACTTAAAGGTGGACTTCTAGTCATAGATGCAGTTGGATGGCGGTCTATGTATCTTGTTGTATTGCCCAATCAAATCTCATAGGATCTTTCTGACTAGTAATTACATTTTTATACCTTGCTCAGTTCGTGTCAATTGCCCTGCTGTAATTTGTTTACCCTTCATGCCATATTGTTTATCTAAGGAGAGCACCTCTAGTGAACTATGGACCCCGGTCCAATCTTTACTATTGATAAATCTTTCACTGTTACTTGTTTACTTGCTGCAAACCATTACCTTCCACACCATATGTTTAATCCTTTGTTACAGCAAACCGGTGAGCTTGACAGCCTCACTGATTTGTTGGGGCAAAGTCTTGAGTTTTTTTTTTGCAGGTCTCCGCGTTGCTTGCAACACCCGTGTGACGTTTTCTTCCTCCTTCTGGTTCGATAACCTTGGTATCTACTGAGGGAAAGCTTGCTGATGTGCTCATCATACCTTGCTCTTGGGGTTCCCAACAAAAGCGTCTCTGACAGGCAATCACCGACTATAGTCTATGGTGCCACGTCAACTCTGGACACACCCCGTGTCTGCGAGAAACCGCACCCGTCTAGGGTCTACGCTACCACATTGGCTCTAGGCGGGCCCCATGACCACAAGAAGCCGCGGCTGGCACGAGCTCATGACACCATGTCGGATCTCGGCGGGTGCGGAGGCGTGTTGCACCGGGAATGCCTCTCACCGTGCGCGGTCCTACCCGCGTATGCTGATGGTGGGCCTAGTTCACGCGCGCGGTCCACTGACCTGCTACGCGGGGTACGATGGCCAGCGTGACACCCGTCCGTGGTAGGGAATCTTCCGTCCTAGCCCCAATAGGTCCCGCCTCCCGGGATAGTAGGGCTCCGTTGCAACATTGCCACATGTCCTTTCCGGCTTCCATCCCACTTCCGAAAAGAATAGGAACGACGTGGATAGCAGCTTAGGCCAAAATATTATAACTCTATTATTTACTCTGATGATTTTCAAATGCATGAATGAGAAACATATTTAATTACTTATGTAACTTGGTAACTCATACCAAGAAAAAATAAAAATATTCAAATGTTACTTTGCAAAATTCAAACACCGTTTGCATCTTACTAGGGTTTATATTTTTCATTAATTCTAAATGTGGTTTCAAAAATATATAAATTGGCATGGGGTCAGTTCATGACCTCAAGAGATCGTTCTCAAAATTTTAGATTGTAGCAAAAAACTTGGATTGCACATTGCTATGTCGTTCATGCATCTCCAAGGAAGGAACATATATAATTCAAAAGGCCAACGTTGAAGTCTGAACACCACAAAACATGTCTTAATCATTTCACTTAATATTTGGTCGACATCTTGATTTTACACTTGTATGGAAAAATATACATTAATTTTCCATCTTGTTATGAAATAATTTATAAGTCTTGTTTTTTTAAAATTAAATACCAAGGTAAGGTACGCTGTGTAGTAAATTCCAAAAATATTTATCTAAAATGCTCCAAACATATTCTATATGTTACATACTAAACTATAGTAGTCCCTTTGCACCATCGGACACCGGGGTTAGGTAAATCGTTTGGCAACACGTTGAGCCTTCTGAAAATAGTGTTTGGGAAAACAAAGGTGGAAAGTGGTGATCTATCGTGTGCATGGGAGTGGAACCATAGGCTCGCGAAAAAAATGGGAAACTTAAGAGCGCGTGAAAAAATCAGTAGAAGTCAATATATTTCTTTTCTATGCCACATGACAATATGAATTATAGTTCTCGGAAAAAGGAAGTAAATATTGTAAACCCTATATTATTATAGTGTCATGTGCAGTCACCTAGTTGTCTGAAAGTCCACATCCCATCCTCTTCTATGATCGTGGCAGGTGGTGGCACGATGGCACCTAAGAGAGCCAAAGCCACCGCGATCATATCCCATAGAGTTTGTAGGCTACTTTCTATATGCATGTCATCAAAGTAGAAGCGAACTTGGCTGCACTCACTTGTTTCTTGTTGGCGGCTTTGTGTGCTACTTATTTGGCGGATGTTTTGGATATGGGACCAACGGCTGGATGAATCTATTTAAGTATGTGGCTTCGGCCCCATTTTGATGACATTCTATCTAGCATGGAGGTTCATCACAGTCCCCCGTACCTTCCACCTGTGGGATGGACCAACCTCATGTATGTCCCATCTAGGTGGAGGAGGGTCAAGGTAGGGGTAGGCGAGGAAGGTCCCTTGCCCATCAAAAAACAAAGAGGCTCTATGTGGGGAGGTCCTCTATTGGCGCGTCAAGGGGCCATATTGTGCAGCAGTGATAGTGGGGAGTATAGGAAAGCATAGAGGTGACCGTTAATTTTTAAGAGGTCACATGTAAAGAGATACAAGTGAACAAATAGTTGTAAATAAGAGGAGAAGATGCGAGGGATATGTCAGAGCAACAAAGGAGAGCAGCGAACACACATACGCATGCCAAGTGGCAATGAATGCATGTTCCAGCAAATAAACGCATGGTGTATGTCCAAACTCAACGATTAGTAGATAAGAAGGGGAGTCCACATGCTCACATAGCAACTCTGTCGCATGAAGAATAGTCATGCCAGACGGTGTGGGTCACCACACCATGGTTGGACTTGGGAGTGTTCTCTGATCCGAATTGACTCAAGGATATATGGAGAACGATAGTATCTCATGCTAAAGAAAAATTCTCTCCCTTGTACACTCATTACAAAACATCGTGTACATAATTCTAAAGATACTTGTTATACACAAAGGATGTCATTTCAGTGCAAGACCAATTTTTGTAGGAGCAAGCATACATTACACTGAAAATTAAAGTTGCTTGGTAGATACTTCGGTATTGCATTATAGTTACATTTTCCAAGGGGAAAGTAGCCTAAACAAATGAGATATAACTAGGCTTTTCTCTGCACCCCCGGAGCATGGCTATTAGAAAAAACGATTGCTGCACAAAGAAGCAGCACAATGCACAACCGTAGCACAAAGAACGTATGGGTCGTACGCAACTTCATATAAAACAAGTAGTTAGCGCATTTTTGGAATAGGAGAAGTGTTTTAATGATATCTTCTTCACACAACAGAGACTGCGAGCTAAATTACGTGCAAGGCAAAACGTTTTAATCACGTACAGGAACATAAAAATGTTTCATTTAGTCATCACATAATAACTCTGGAAGTGAAGGAAGTTCCGCCTAGTATTGTATGCCTTAGCTCAGTAATGCTATTCGTTTTATATACCTCATGCTCGCTCGCAAGAACACTGCGAATGAACGCACACATTCAATAAGTATGTGAAGAAGATTTTGTGCCACCGAAAATAAAGTAGGCACCTCGTGACGCAGGATAAGAGTCCAAAGTCAAACACATTTCTATGATGGCATACATTCTACAAAGTCACCAAGCAACAAAAAGTCACAAATAAACTCATAGGAGACTAACAAATGAAATCACAATGCTTTAAGTCATCCATATTGATTAGCCTCCATGTCTTACATTTCACTACTTTTACATAGCGCATGCATGAAGAAAAGGAACGATGCCAAACTAAACTATAAGTTGCATCATAAACTTGACATATCTAAACTAAAAAAGCGGGTGACGGTCTTCGACGGTTGCATCGCTTGCAAGAGACATCAACATGTTTAGTGTGGTTGAGAGGATGGTTTCTGACCCACCTCTTGATGGTCGCGGAAGAAAGAAAGAACATTGTTCTTGATTGTGTTCATTCAGAAGTGTTTCCTCCCGCACGTCCAATGTCAAAAACTGAAAAATAAAGAAAAAACCAATAGTTAGCGGCAAAGATGAAGAAATAGGGTTAGATAGCGAAAGTAGAGAAATGAGAGACAACATACCGAGGGATATGTGTGCCTTCTTTATGTGTATTTGTTCCTTCCACGTCGTTTTTTTTTGTAGGATTTAATCGATCGTATTGTTTACGTCTGTGTTTCTTTGTTTTCTGTTCCACGTTCCCGCTACTATCTGCTTTGCTTACGATTACCTTATATCAACACATTCTTTTATATGTTTTCCTCTGGTTGTTTTATTTGAATACTGAAAATTATTTATTTTACGTGAAATCTATTTCTTTAGTCGTATTTTTTTAGTTTGATTTTAGATGAATGCTTGTTCTTTGAAAGATATTTCTTTTTGTCGTATCACTTCTTTTGATTATGCCTCTGTTCAGACATGTCACGTGGCTCTCAATATTTTTCAGCATGTTTTATTCTTCAACGTGTTTCTCTTGTCAATGTATTTTTTCTATTGAATGATCGTTTCTCAAAAAAATTATACGTTTTTTTGGACGCATTTTTCGTTCATCTTCATCTTGTTTACTTCTTTTGATTATGTCTTGTCTGGATGTGACAATCAGTTTTCAATATTGTTTTCAAGGTCCTTTGCTTTTGACGTGTTTTGCTCTTGAACGTGTTCCATTTGTGGATTTCTCTCGCTTTCCAACGTGTTTCGATTTTCAGTGTCAAGGATAAAAAACTCAAGAAGAGAAAATAGAGAAAATGAAGGAACGCCAAAGTAGGTAGTTGCACCGTTCACTCATGTATGGTCACCGGACATACGCATGCAGCCTACAGCAATAGCAAGGCATAACCATAGTATAAAAACATAGGGAAAGGTAATCAAGCATAACAAAAATTTGGTAAATAAAACAAAAAATGTGAAACAAAAGGCAGAGGAGCGAAAAGGAAAAAGTCCTCTCTCCTCCCTAGTCCTTCGTCGACGTACGACTCCTTCTCTTGGAAAAATCATCCAAAGGGCGAAAATGGGAGACGACGTCCGACGTGTGCTAACGCATGCTTAGTAACTTCCTCGTTAGCTCCAATGTCCACTCTAGATGTGGTCACTAGAGGGACGCATGTTGCTAATCATGGAAGCGCGACCAACACACACCTTTTGGGAGAGAGAGCTTTGCATGGAGAAAAGAATGGAAGGCATGCTTTATAGATGAAGAGCTCTCGTGAAATCTTGGAGGGGACGACACGTGATTTGCGGACAAAACCCGGGCAAAGCGAGTACATGAACAACAAGTCAAAGAAGCGATTGTCAAATGACAGCATGACGCTTGTCGTGGAGGCATAGAATAGTCCCTAATTCATGTGGTAGTTCATCACATGTGAGGTTCGCTGTAACATCCCAAAAATACTAAACTTGGATCATCAAACTCTAATCATCAAAATTAGGGTTAACAAAAACTTTTCTAAAATACAAATATGAAAGCATGCATGGTGTATGCATTTCATTTGGAATTCTTTTGAATTGCCTTGTTTGTGTGTTCCTTTGCTTGTAAATGGCTTCTTAGGTGAAATAAACATCATCTAAAACAATTCCCAAACTTTTCTCAAAGACATGTAAATCAAAACAAATAAAATAAGGGAATGGTCATTTTGACCAATTTAACTCCCATGCCTACTTTGGCTGTCCCAAACTTGCAGAACTTAATGGAAACTTTTCTGGATCTTTGCACCCCTTGATTGTACTCATAACAAGGTATCAAGGCCCACTTTGTGATCATCCAGAAACTTTCAAATGCATAGTTTAAATGACAGTTTAAAATTGAATCTTTATCATATGAGAAGATCCCACTTTTTCAAAAACCACTCAAACAAGCTCAACTTTCAAAACCCAAGCATCTGCAGACTCACCAGCACCCACCTAGCACACCCACCAAAAATCTTTTCAAAATTCAAAACTTGAATTCTTGCGGCCATTTCATCAAACACTTTGTAGACACAAATCATCAAAATCTTAAACACTATTGTGAGCAGTGATTGAAGCCTAACTTGTCCCCTCTCTAGCTCACAACCATCTCAGTAGATCATCTAGCAAGTTAAACCAAGCACTAGCCTCACTGTAAACTGGGCAATGGCATCAATGGTGAACAGCCGAAGCTCACCATGCCACCCCAGTGGAGACAGCAAGCTAGAAGGAGATTTAGCCGTGCCAACCTTGTCTGGGAGGCAGCCCACCGTCCACCGCCACTCCCTGTCCCAGCCACGAGCGTTGCCAAACCCTGGACCAAACGCACGGACCGCGCCCAGCTCGCCAGCAACCATGCCGAGCATGCGCCAGAGCGCCACGCTCGACCGACGCCCACAGACCGCGCGCCTACCTCGCCGCGTGCATACATGATCGCCACCAACCCAGGAGATCGCCAGACATCTCCGTTCGCCGCCCCATGCCGCACAGCCACCGCTCGCCGTCGAAGACGCCACCTCTGCCGCACAGAGCATCACGCGTTCCAGACCAAACCGCACCGCCCCTACACGCGCATTAAAGCCGTAGAGCATCGCCAGGAGACCACCAAGCGATCGACACTGCCGGCCATGCCTCTAGCCGCCCATAGCCGTGTCTCCACCGTCGTCTGCCCATCCCGTTCGGTCTCGTCATCGCGACTATAAATAGAGGCCACCCCCAGCCGAATTGAGCACACCATCTCACTCCCCTCTCCTCACTGATCGTTCCACCCTGTTTCCGGAGCAAGGCGAGCAGCACTTTGCCGGAATTTCACCGGAGCCCGCCGCCTCTGGAGAAGAAGGGGGCCAGCGATTGGAGCCGCCCCAGGAGAAGCTGCCGGTACCAGGAGGTTCGCCATCGTCGACTTCGTCGTTCGCCCGCCTCGCCGACCCTCGCCTGAGCCCCGGTGAGCCCCCAACGACCCCCACCTGTCGCGCTAGGTTTCTGTGTCGCCGGCGTTGTCCAATGTCGACGATGACCCTCAGCCGTTGGATTAGAACCGGATCGAACGCACCACATCGCCCCATACCACTTCGCACCCCCCTGTCTCACTGACGCGTGGGGACAGCGATTTAACCAGCCCGCGTAAGCGCTGTGCTTAGCAGGCCGGCCCTGTATCGCTTCCCGCGCAGCCCAGTTATTTGAATTAAACCTTTTCCATTTTATTTCAAACACACTTCTATACCCAGTTTCAAAAATCAACCCAGGTTGATTCAGTGAACCAAATTGAATGAAACCAATTTTGTTAGAAAGGTCTGGGAATGCTGAATCCAAGCCCGTTGGATTCAAGTCATTTGGATCTATAGATCATCCATGGTAAAAATAACAAGGCAGAAGCTTTTCTGCATTCAAACATTTTTTAAATTTAAACCATAATAGCTTTTGAGTTGATTCCAACTCTCAAAAATCACATTTAACCATACCTTTTAGAATATATAAAAACATATGGGTTTACTTACAGAAATAATGTTCAAGTCATAAAAGAAGGCCACATAGACATTTCTAGTCACTTTATTTAAATGAAATAAAAGGTTAAATCTTATTAAATTGTGACACCACTTTAAATCACATTCCCATGTACTGAAATATGTGGTGATGACATGTGTCAACATGATCCCATGTTTGGTTTGGAGAATATTAAATCTTAAGTAGTTTTTCAATGAGTAGAAATTACTTTTCTAAAAATAAAAGGAATTAAACCAAGCTTTAATCTTGTAATGTTAGTGATGATGCTAGATCATCTATAGGATCCTTGTGTGTGATGAATGCAAGTAGTTAAGTATTGTTTGGTGATTGTGTACCTCGTATTTATTCATAAACGCTAGTACCGACCAAGGATACGAGGAGGAAGGAGGATACTACGAAGAAGAAGCCGATGAGAACTTCAACCACTGCTCTGCACAAGGCAAGCTATTAACCTTGCATTCTAACACTTGCAATTTAGCAAGCTTAGACTGATACTGATGCAAGCCAATACTTGTTTGTCACCATGCCAACTATATGCCTTAAGCATAGATGATCCTACCCACTTGATAAACCAATCCTAGTTTTACTTACAAGCTTTATACTTTATTTCTTTATCAAAGCTAGTACTTAGAGCTTACTTGAGTGAATTGTAGATATTAGAAAGATAATTGAAGGTTGCATAAAGAGCATAAAATTTGTCCTAAGCTAGATAATCTTTATGTCATCCTAAGGCATGAGATTAAACTTAGTTAAACTCCACTAGTTTACCACCCCTCCTTAGTACTTACCCCCACTTGTAGATGCTAGTGCTAAGCATAAAACTTGATCAACATTAGATGGGAATACTTGGTGAAAATGGTTATGAAAACCTTGGAATGATGGATCATTCTATTGAAATGTTTTGGACATGTGTTTCCGAACACCGGATGATTTTGGTGATGAAAATGTTGAGGCAGGAGCCTTAGCCCTTTATAAAACTGATGGTTTTCTGGATGCGATACCATTCCAATTTTATCGTACAACCACAATACCCGAAGATTGGGTAGGGCTTGACTGGAAACTTATATACCTTAGTATTAGTTCCCTCACGGCCAAGGTCTGAGCTGAGGCTACCTTGTGAAGATTGTCCACCTGTGCGGTACCCAAGATGACAGTTGGTCATGGTTGGGAGGCCAAACTCACAGGAGAGGTGCTTATACTAGGGCGTGTAATTGAAAGGTTAGGATCGATTATCCGCATACTGAGTATGGTGAATTCAGGATTTGTTCCTGACGGATGTATCGAATGTTGTGGTGAAAGTGTACAATCTCTGCAGAGTGTCAAACTATTCGAATATCCGCGTCCGCGGTTATGGACAGTTGGAGTGGCCATACTGTTCCCCCGTCAGATGTTTTCAAAAGACTTGTGAAATGAATTGAAACTTTGACTTGACCACAACAGGGTTGTGATATGAAATACAAGTTCCTACTTAGAAGTTATAAAATTGTGACTAGCTTCTCTTGCTTCTCAGCTTGGTAGCGATAAATATGGCTTTTGCCAAACAACCCTAGAGCCTAGTGTCCTATTATCAAAAACCCCTTTCACTTGTTAGTATTAGTTTGCGAGTACTTAAAGAGTACTCATGGCTTTGTCCCTGGCTATTCCCATGGCCAGACTATGAAGAGGAGTACCTGGAGGATGGACCCCAGGAAGGTTACGATAACTAGGATCATCTCCCATCGTCAGCATTGCCTGTGACCCCGAAGATGGAGCTTCGCCTACGCTACCGTTATTATTATGTATTCCGCTGCTTGAAGTTGTATTAAGAACTGGATCATGAGATCCCTATTTGTGTAAGACCTTATATATGGTTTGTAATGGATGATGTACTGTGGTATCCAATTCTGTTATGTCTCGCAAAAATGGTAATCCTGGGATTGCGATGTATGGCATAACAGGCATCTGGGATTAAAAATCCGGGTGTTGACAAGTTGGTATCAGATCCATCCTGACCATAGGAGACCCTAGTTAGATTGGACGTTTGAATCAAAAACTTAGTTTCCAAAACCAAAGAAAGCAAATATTTACAAAAACTTATTCTCATTCTTATCCCTTTGATTCTTTCATGAAAATTCATGTTCCTCAAAAACTCTTGCAAAATACATAAAATTTTGACACACTTGATCACTCTACTAACTTACTCATCCTATATTCTTATAGATGGACGTGAAGTACAGCAAGTTTTATCAGTTGGGGAATGGAGGAGACCTTATCTTTGAGAGGGATTTGGACCAGCTTTCGGAATTTCTGGAGCGTCCGCACCCCGAGTTCTTCGGAGCTTAGCTCAATGATCAAGGAGGAGAAGATCTGCAGTGGCTAATTGTTGCAAGTATCCGAGGAAAGATTGAACCTCCCACTGTTGAGGGAATTCAGTTTACCTTAAGAGAGAACAACTGGCTCGATGGACTTTCCAGGGCCATGCAGGAAGCTCTTTCCCGTCTGTGTGGGCAGAGTATCAACCAGATCAAGGGAACTCGCTTTGAGTTTTGCCCAAGGCGTGATGCTAATGGACAACCCCTGGAAGCCCCATACCACCCCGAACTGAAGACTCAATTGGACCACCTCAGCTTCATGATGTACGATCGTCAGCAGGATTTGGATAACTGCCGTGACTACTCCAACCACAAGTCTGCCATCATCAAGACGAAGGATCAAACCATCGCCATGCTAGCAAAGGATCGCAAGTCTCGCCGCCGTCAGCTCGACAAGAAGGAGCGCATCATTTCCCGTCTTCGCCACCATATCTCATCTTTGGAGGAGACCATCCACGAGAGAGACATGCAGTTGGAGGAAAGGGAGAATGCCGGAGAGGATCTTCGTGGAGACCCCTACTCCTATCTCAGCGATGATGATGATTTTCTGGAGGATCAGGCTATGGACTTCTTCACCGATGAGGATGATTTCTCCTTCATCGATGACGATGAAGATGACGAAGCCACCGATTCCGAGGAGTAGTAGCACTTGAGCACTAGCGTAGTGAGTAGTATTCGGTCCCACTATATCGTAGTTTCCCGAATGGTTCCTAAAACCATCTGTTTTTCTTGTTTTGTGGTGTGTGTTTGTATCGTGTGCTATGAATGAATGAATGAAAAGCAAGTTGCTAGAAAATCTGAGGCAAACTTTAAAAACTTTTCAAAATCCCAAAACCTTAGAAATTTCCCTCTTTTCTCATGATCTATCTCAATCTTCAGATGCCACGTGGAGGAAGTGGTTCATCCCTGGACCCAATGTTGCAGATTCTGCAAATGTTGACTTCTGACCGCGAAGCTGAAAGAGCGGAACGTCAAGCCAACCTAGCCACTCTGCAACAGATAGCTCAGCTAGCCGCAACAACCAAGGCCACGGAAATCAGGAAAACCATGGATCTAAGCTCAAAAAATTTCAGAATACCAACCCACCTGTTTTCACTAAGTCAGAAGAACCCCTAGACGCCGATGATTGGCTGCAAACCATGGAAAATAACTTAGAAGTCGCCGGAGTGGAAGCCAATGAGAAAGTTCTGTTCGCCACCCACTATCTAGCCCGAGATGCCAGCGCATGGTGGAACAGTGTTCGCGCAATGACCGGAGGCCAGATGATGACCTGGGATGAATTGAAGGTCAAGTTTAGCAGAACCCATGTGCCACCGGGTTTGATCAAGATAATGCCAGACGAGTTCAGAGAACTGAAGCAAGGAAGGATGACCGTAGTGGAATACCATGACAAATTCTTGTCATTAGCTAGGTATGCCCCGGATGAGATCGACACCAAAGCCAAGAAGAAGGAGAGATTCTTGAATGGTCTGCATGATGAAATGCAGACAATGTTAGTCAATATCCCCTTTGCTGATATTGAAGCCCTTGTCGACTCTGCCATCCAAATGGAAGGAAAGATCAACCAAGCCAATGAGAACCGCAAGCGTCGCATGATGCATCAGCCAGGAACCCATCAAACCCCAAAGTATCGCCCTAACCCATCTCCTAGATTTGCCCCGAGAACCCACAGACCCCCGATGAACCGTCCGACCTATCCCAACCGTGGAAACCCTAGGCCCGGAGGAAATAACAACAACCCCGACAACTCTAGCAATTTCAATCGTGCCCCACCCAAGTTCAGCACCAACAATACTGCCACCAACACCAACGCTGCCCCGAGGACTGGAAGCAATGCTGTGCCTGTAGCAGCAAAGGACAAGTCGCAAGTGACTTGTTATGACTGTGGAAATAAGGGACACTATTCCAACGAGTGCCCCAACAAGTAGAATGCTGTAGCACCCAATGCCAATGCCCCAGCGCAGCAGCAGCGTCGTGTTCAGCCCGGAAGAAGGTTTTCCCCAGGGAATTCGCTCAACCGCAATGGCCATCTTTTTCTCATGCATGCTTAAGAAGCTCAGGAAGCGCCAGACGTCGTGCTGGGTATGTTTTCTGTTAATTCAGTACTTGCAAGAGTGTTGTTTTATTCTGGTGCATCACACTCATTTGTCACCGAAGAATTTGCATGCACTAGTAAAATTCAACCAACCAAACTGAAGCATGTCATGATTGTTCAAATTCCTGGATCAACCATCAAGGCTAGGCAAATTTTGCAAAGTCGTCCCTATCCAAATCCATGGCATAGATTTTTATGCTAATCTGATAGTACTCGGAACTAAAGGTTTGGAAGTAGTACTAGGAATGGATTGGATGTCCAAACATAAAGGATTGATTGACTGTGCCAAGAAAGCCATAACCATGACCAGTACATCCGGAATATCCGTCGAGCATATATCTGAAACCTTACCTCGCCAATTCAAGTGCAACAAGAGTATAGCCCAACCTACCATTGACCAAGTCCGAATAGTCTGTGAATACCCCAATGTATTTCCAGATGTTTTGCCCGGTATGCCCCCAGATTGGGATATCGATTTTATCATTGAACTAATCCCCGGAACTGGATCCATAGCCCAGAGACCATATAGTATGAACCCGTCGGAACTAGAGGAACTGAAGAAGCAACTGGATGCCATGTTGGAAATTGGATTGATTCAACCAAGTGCGTCACCATGGAGGTCACCTGTCTTGTTTGTGGACAAGAAAGATGGAGGTAACCGTTTGTGTACGGATTATCGGAAGTTGAATGATGTCACCATGAAGAACAAGTACCCCTTGCCCAAGATAGAAGATTTGTTTGATCAGTTGACCGGTGCCAAAGTGTTTTCTAAGATTGATCTTAGGACTGGCTATCATCAACTCAAGATTCGTGCAGAAGATATTCCCAAGACTGCCTTTACCACTAGATATGGATTATACGAGTATACAGTCATGTCTTTTGGATTAACCAATGCCCCCGCTTATTTCATGAATCTCATGAATAAGATTTTTATGGACTTCCTGGATAAGTTTGTCGTTGTTTTCATTGATGACATTCTGATTTATTCCAAATCAGAAGAAGAACATGAGCTACACCTAAGGACCATTCTTGGATCCCTTAGAGAGCATCAGTTGTATGCCAAGTTTAGCAAATGTGAATTCTGGTTACAGGAGGTAGGATTCCTCGGTCACATTGTATCAGCCGGAGCAATTGCCGTTGACCCTGCAAAGGTGAAAGATGTCAAAGATTGGCAAGCCCCAACCACTCAAACCCAAGTTCGCACATTTCTCGGATTGGCGAGATATTACCGCAAGTTCGTAGAAGGATTTTCGAGTATCGCCAGACCCATGACCCAATTGCTAAAGAAGGACAAGAAGTTTGAATGGACCGACAAACGTGAAGCAAGTTTTCAAGAACTCAAGAGGAGATTGATTTCAGCACCAATCTTAATCATGCCGGATATCACGAAGCCCTTCGATGTGTATTGTGACGCATCCAAGATCGGTCTCGGATGTGTGCTAATGCATGAAGGCAAAGTTATATCTTATCTATCTCGACAACTGAAACAACATGAGCAAAATTACCCAACCCATGACCTCGAACTCGCAGCCATAGTTCTAGCCCTGAAGACATGGAGACATTACCTGATGGGAAATCGTTGTGAGATCTATACGAATCACAAGAGTCTGAAGTATATATTCACTCAGAAGGAGCTGAATATGAGACAGAGAAGATGGATTGAGCTAATCAAGGATTACGATCTGGACATTCACTATCACCCTGGTAAAGCCAATGTGGTAGCAGATGCCCTTAGCAGATTGTCGTGCCGCTTGAACTCCATGATCTTGAAGGAGCAACCAAGCTTGCACAAAGAGATGGAAGATTTTCGAATGGAATTAGTGAGTGAAGGATTTTTTGCTAGCATAGAACTCCAGCCCACTTTGATCAGTCAGATTAAAGAGGCGCAGAAGGGAAATGCTAGTATCGATGGAATCAAGCGTCGTATCGGTACAGGCAAAGTACCCGGATTCACCGAAGACGAAGAAGGAGTTCTGTGGTACAAAGGACGCCTTTGTGTACCATCAAATTCTGAGTTGAAAAAAGTTATTCTGAAGGAGGCTCATGATACTCTTTATTCTATCCATCCCGGAGGAACTGAGATGTATCAAGATTTAAAAGAGCAATTTTGGTGGCATAAGATGAAGAGAGAAATCGGAAGCTATATCGCCAAGTGTGATATATGTCAGTGAGTCAAGGCAGGACATCAAAGACCCGCTGGATTGTTGCAACCATTGCAGATTCCGGAATGGAAATGGGATTCCATTGGAATGGACTTTATCACTGGACTGCCTACTTCTAGTAGGGGAAATGACTCTATCTGGGTCATAGTGGACCGATTTTCCAAAGTCGCCCATTTCTTACCCGTCAAGACCACATATCAGAGTTCGAAGCTAGCGGAGTTATACCTCGCTAGAATAGTTAGTTTGCATGGAGTCCCCAAGAACATCGTATCGGATCGAGGAACTCAGTTTACCTCGAGATTCTGGAAGAAAGTTCAAGAAGGTTTAGGAACTCGCCTAGATTTTAGCACCGCATATCACCCTCAGACCGATGGACAAACGGAGCGAGTAAATCAAATACTCGAAGATATGCTGAGAGCATGTGTGTTAGAATATGGATCTAAGTGGGAAGATTGTCTGCCATTCGCAGAATTTTCATACAACAACAGTTATCAAGCTAGTTTGCAAATGTCCCCATTTGAATTCATGTACGGAAGGAAGTGTCGCACCCCTTTGAACTGGTCGGAAGTAGGAGAGAGTCAGATTTTTGGACCTAACATCCTACGAGAAGCAGAAGATAAGGTTCACAAGATTCGTGAGCACCTCAAGACAGCCCAGTCCAGACAGAAGAGTTACGCCGACAAGAGACGTAGAGACCTCACCTTCAACATAGGAGATTTTGTGTATCTGAAAGTGTCACCATTGAAGGGAATGCAATGTTTCCAACTCAAAGGAAAGTTAGCCCCCAGATATATCGGACCTTTCAAGATTCTGAACCATCGAGGAGAAGTGTCGTACCAATTGGAACTACCCGAAGAGATGTCAGCCGTGCACAATGTGTTCCATATCTCGTTACTTTGCAAGTGTCTCGAAGTCCCAGAGAAGACCGAAGTGTTCAAAAACATCGATCACCGGACCACAAAGATCAACGATGACCTGACCTATCCCGAAGTACCCATCCGTATTTTGGAAGAAGCTTTCAGAACTACATGAACCCGAAGCATCAAGTTTCTCAAGATTCAGTGGAGCAACCACATAGAAGAGGAAGCTACCTGGGAGCGCGAACATCACATCAGGACAGAGTTTCCCGATCTCTTCAAAACCTAGGTAATCTTTTTCGTCCTTTTTCAAATCTCGGGACGAGATTTTGTTTAAGGGGGGAAGGTTTGTAACATCCCAAAAATACTAAACTTGGATCATCAAACTCTAATCATCAAAATTAGGGTTAACAAAAAAAATTCTAAAATAAAAATATGAAAGCATGCATGGTGTATGCATTTCATTTGGAATTCTTTTGAATTGCCTTGTTTGTGTGTTACTTTGCTTGTAAATGGATTCTTAGGTGAAATAAACATCATCTAAAACAATTCCCAAACTTTTCTCAAAGACAAGTGAATCAAAACAAATAAAATAAGGGAATGGTCATTTTGACCAATTTAACTCCCATGCCTACTTTGGCTATCCCAAACTTTCAGAACTTAACAGAAACTTTTCTGGATCTTTGCACCCCATGATTGTACTCATAACAAGGTATCAAGGCCCACTTTGTGATCATCCAGAAACTTTCAAATGCATAGTTTAAATGACAGTTCAAAATTGAATCTTTATCATATGAGAAGATCCCACTTTTTCAAAACCACTCAAACAAGCTCAACTTTCAAAACCCAAGCATCTGCAGACTCACCAGCACCAACCTAGCACACCCACCAAAAATATTTTCAAAATTCAAAACTTGAATTCTTGCGGCCATTTCATCAAACACTTTGCAGACACAAATCATCAAAATCTTAAACACTATTGTGATCAGTGATTGAAGCTTAACTTGTCCCCTCTCTAGCTCACAACCATCTCAGTAGATCATCTAGCAAGTTAAACCAAGCACTAGCCTCACTATAAACTGGGCAATGACATCAATGGTGAACAGCCGAAGCTCACCATGCCACCCCAGTGGAGACAACAAGCTAGAAGGAGATTTAGCCGTGCCAACCTTGTCTGGGAGGCATCCCACCGTCCATCGCCACTCCCTGTCCCAGCCGCGAGCGTTGCCAAACCCTGGACCACACGCACGGACCGCGCCCAGCTCGCCAGCAACCATGCCGAGCATGCGCCAGAGCGCCACGCTCGACCGACGCCCACAGACCACGCGCCGCCCTCGCCGCGTTCATACATGATCGCCACCAACCCAGGAGACCGCCAGACATCCCCGTTCGCTGCCCCATGTCGCACAGCCAACGCTCGCCATCGAAGATGCCACCTCTGCCGCACAGAGCATCGCGCATTCCAGACCAAACCGCACCGCCCCTACGCGCGCATTAAAGCCATAGAGCATCGCCAGGAGACCACCAAGCGATCGCCACCGCCGGCCATGCCTCTAGCCGCCCGTAGCCGTGTCGCCACCGTCGTCTGTCCATCCCGTTCGGTCTCGTCGTCGCGACTATAAATAGAGGCCACCCCCAGCCGAATTGAGCACACCATCTCACTCCCCTCTCCTCACTAATCGTGCCACCCCGTTTCCGGAGCAAGGCGAGCAGCACTTCGCCGGAAATTCACCGGAGCCTGCCGCCTCTGGAGAACAAGGGGGCCAGCGATTGGAGCCGCCCCAGGAGAAGCTGCCGGTACCAGGAGGTTCGCCGTCATCGACTTCGTCGTCCGCCCGCCTCGCCGACCCTCGCCTGAGCTCCGGTGAGCCCCCAATGACCCCCACCTGCCGCGCTAGGTTTTTGTCTCGCCGGCGTTGCCCAACGTCGACGATGAACCTCAGCCGTTGGATTAGAACCAGATCGAACGCACCACATCGCCCCATACCGCTTCGCACCCCCTGTCTCACTGACGCGTGGGGACAGCGACTTAACCAGCCTGCATAAGCGCTGTGCTTAGCAGGCCGGCCCAGTATCGCTTCCCGCGCAACCCAGTTATTTGAATTAAACCTTTTCCATTTTATTTCAAACACACTTCTGTACCCAGTTTCAAAAATCACCCGGGTCGATTCAGTGAACCAAATTGAATGAAACCAATTTTGTTAGAAAGGTCTGGAAATGCTGAATCCAAGCCTGTTGGATTCAAGTCATTTGGATCTATAGATCATCCATGGTAAAAATAACAAGGCAGAAGCTTTTCTGCATTCAAACATTTTTCAAATTTAAACCATAATAGCTTTCGAGTTGATTCCAACTCTCAAAAATCACATTTAACCATACCTTTCAGAATATATAAAAACATATGGGTTTACTTACAGAAATAATGTTCAAGTCATAAAAGAAGGCCACATAGACATTTCTAGTCACTTTATTTAAATGAAATAAAAGGTTAAATCTTATTAAATTGTGACACCACATTAAATCACATTCCCATGTACTGAAATATGTGGTGATGACATGTGTCAACATGATCCCATGTTTGGTTTGGAGAATATTAAATCTTAAGTAGTTTTTCAATGAGTAGAAATTACTTTTCTAAATATAAAAGGAATTAAACCAAGCTTTAATCTTGTAATGTTAGTGATGATGCTAGATCATCTATAGGACCCTTGTGTGTGATGAATGCAAGTAGTTAAGTATTGTTTGGTGATTGTGTACCTCGTATTTATTCATAAATGCTAGTACCAACCAAGGATACGAGGAGGAAGGAGGATACTACGAAGAAGAAGCCAAGGATAACTTCGACCACTGCTCTGCACAAGGCAAGTTATTAACCTTGCAAGCTAACACTTGCAATTTAGCAAGCTTAGACTGATACTGATGCAAGCCAATACTTGTTTGTCACCATGCCAACTATATGCCTTAAGCATAGATGATCCTACCCACTTGATAAACCAATCCTAGTTTTACTTACAAGCTTTATACTTTATTTCTTTATCAAAGCTAGTACTTAGAGCTTACTTAAGTGAATTATAGATATTAGAAAGATAATTGAAGGTTGCATAAATAGCATAAAATTTGGCCTAAGCTAGATAATCTTTATGTCATCCTAAGGCATGAGATTGAACTTAGTTAAACTCCACTAGTTTACCACCCCTCCTTAGTACTTACCCCCACTTGTAGATGCTAGTGCTAAGCATAAAACTTGATCAACATTAGATGGGAATACTTGGTGAAAATGGTTATGAAAACCTTGGAATGATGGATCATTCTATTGAAATGTTTTGGACATGTGTTTCCAAACACCTGATGATTTTGGTGATGAAAATGTTGAGGCATGAGCCCTAGCCCTTTATAAAAATGATGGTTCTCTGGATGCGATACCATTCCAAATTTTATCGTACAACCACAATACCCAAAGATTGGGCAGGGCTTGACTGGAAACTTATATACCTTAGTATTAGTTCCCTCACGGCCAAGGTCTGAGTTGAGGCTACCTTGAGAAGATTGTCCACCTGTGCAGTACCCAAGATGACAGTTGGTCATGGTTGGGAGGCCAAACTCACAGGAGAGGTGCTTATACTAGGGCGTGTAATTGAAAGGTTAGGATTGATTATCCGCATACTGAGTATGGTGAATTCAGGATTTGTTCCTGACGGATGTATCAAATGTTGTGGTGAAAGTGTACAATCTCTGCAGAGTGTCAAACTATTCGAATAGCCGCGTCCGCGGTTATGGATAGTTGGAGTGGCCATACTGTTCCCCCGTCAGATGTTTTCAAAAGACTTGTGAAATGAATTGAGACTTTGACTTGACCACAATAGGGTTGTGATATGAAATACAAGTTCCTACTTAGAAGTTATAAAATTGTGACTAGCTTCTCTTGCTTCTCAGCTTAGTAGAGATAAATCTGGCTTTTGCAAAATAACCCTAGAGCCTAGTGTCCTATTATCAAAAACCCCTTTCACTTGTTAGTATTAGTTTGTGAGTACTTAAAGAGTACTCATGTCTTTGTCCCTGGCTATTCCCATGGCCAGACTATGAAGAGGAGTACCTGGAGGATGGACCCAGGAAGGTTACGACAACTAGGATCATATCCCATCGTCAGCACTGCCTGTGACCCCGAAGATGGAGCTTCGCCTATGCTACCGTTATTATTACGTATTCCGCTGCTTGAAGTTGTATTAAGAACTGGATCATGAGATCCCTATTTGTGTAAGACCTTATATATGGTTTGTAATGGATGATGTACTATGGTATCCATTTCTGTTATGTCTCGCAAAAATGGTAATCCTGGGATTGCGATGTATGGCATAACAGGCATCTGGGATTAAAAATCCGGGTGTTGACATTCCCTCTCCCTTGTGACCGGGAGCCAGCGAGGGTCTCTGCTACCACCTCATCTCTCGACCGCAATAACCCGCGTTTGGCACGGGTTTTAGCTACGTCATGGATGCATGGCGTAGTCCCTAATTGAGACGAGCTTCAGTGTATGTGAGAGTTGTTCTACCATGCGACTGGGAACCACAACACGATCTCGTCATAAGAACCCACGTCTAGCGAGGGTCTCCACTATTACCTCAACTCTCGACCACGAGAACTCATGTCTGGTGAGGGTTTCCGCTGCGATGTTGGCTATCGATGGGCCTCATGACCCAGCAGGTTCGGATCTCTCTCGCATGTCGTACGCGCCTCACCCAAAGTGTTGTTGCCCACAACCGCTAACGCGTGGCACAGGGGATGGCGTGCGGCCCGTCGTCCAATGACTCGGGTCAGGAAATGGCACATGTGAGACATCCACGGGAGAGATGAAGGGAATATGCCCGAGAGGCAATAATAAAGTGGTTATTATCGTATTTATTATTTATGATAAATGTTTATTTTACATGCTATAATTGTATTAATACGTAAACGTTAATACATGTGTGTTTAATAAACAAAAGGAAGTTCCTAGTTATGCCTCTCTTATAAACTAGCTCGTTGATTAACAAGATGATCAAAAGTTTCCTAATCATGGACATTGGATGTTGTTAATAACGAGATCACAACATTAGGGTAATGGTGTGATGAATATTCATCCGAAGTATAGCATTACGATCAAGTTCATTGTGTTTATATTGCTATAACATCATACGAAGTAATCTTAATCCTTAGACCATGAGATCATGTCAATCACTAACACCAGAAGAGTATCTTGATAACATCAAACGTCACACTCTAACAGGGTGATTATAAAGATGGGTTCAGTGCTACGAAGGTGTTATGTTGAGGCTCATGGATCAAGAGTGGAATTTTTCCATCCCGATGACGGAGAGATATACTCTAGGCCCTCTCGGTGATATCACATTGGTTAGCTTGCAAGCAAGTGATTTGATCACTAGAATGTTATATCAGGAACGAGAAAAGAGTACATGTCGATAATGAGATCAAACTAGGTATGGGGATACCGATGATCGAATCTCGGACATGTAATATATCGTGAGACAAAGGGATTGAGTTACATGCGTATAAGGTTCACACGATCACAGAAGTCATCGTTGAATATGTGGGAGTCAGTACGGATCTCCAGGTCCTGCTGCTGATTATTGATCGGAGATGGGTCTCAATCATGTCTACATTATTCGCGAACCATAGGGTGACACACTTAAGGGATACCGACACCATTTGGAGCAAATAATATGCCAGAGAAAGAAAAAGGAAAGCGCAGGAATTTATTTCACTAGACACCGAAACTGTTTCGGTTGAAATTGCTGAAACTGGTTCTGCATGTGAAATTGAAATGTTGTAAGGGGTTTTATGTGAATGTTTGTTAATTAAAGTAATTAACAAAATTCTGAATAAATAAATAAAAGAGTTTTATTTAAATGAGAGCTTGCATTAAATTTGGTGGAAATTTAATGCATGGGAGTGGATTTTTGAGTGGAGGCTTTTTAATGGGAGTGGAGGATTTTCATTTTGAGTGGGAGCTCCACCCACATGAATGTGGAAGAGGTGGGGGAAGCCCCCATGGCTGGGAGACATGCCCCTTGGGTGCCCCATCTCCCCTATAAAAGGCCCCCTCTCATCCTCTCAAAGCACACCTCATCGCGAAGGATCTCTATCCCCCCTTTAGAATTTCCCCATGGTCTCGGATCAGCGAGATACATGTTCCCGGTGGTTTTTCTGGAAGGATTTGTTGCTTCCAATGATTTGCTGGAGTGAGGGCGCGAAGGTTGTCGGGGTACCCGGATGTGTGTGCGATCACAGATGCACCACTGCTTTGCGGTGCTGGACATGATGGTGTTGGACTGGCTGGACCAGATGGACTTCATCATGATCTTGAGATCGGCAAGCGTTCGACTACATCATCCATGAGTACAACCTCGTTAACGCTATACGGTCTTTGAGGGTATGTATTCTATGGATGTATATCCACCCGTTGCTTGTATCTAGTAGATAGATCTTGATACATAGTTGTTCCAATCGTAGGAATTTTTTGTTTTCTATGCTACAAACCCTACAGTGATATCAGAGCCGGATCTATGCGTAGATGCTTTTCACGGGTAGTACACATATGAGTATGTGGGCGATGATGATCATTTTATTGCTTATTATTTGTACTTTGGATATTGGTGGCATAGTGGGATGAAGCAGCCCGGACAAACTTTACATGTCCTCGCACATGAGACCTGTTCCACGGTTGACATGCAACTAGTTTGCATAAGTGGCTAGCGGGTGTTTGTCTATCCTACTATAGTCAATATCTAATTTGCAATGAGTTGTCAACAATTTGGTTATCCTCGTTGTGGTTCATGTTCGTAGGTAAGAACGGTTCTATCTTCAAAAGCCCTAAGCCACGTAAAACTTGCAATGGATAAATTAGAGGCGTCTAGTTTAGATTGTTGCTGGGATAGTGTCATGATATGGTAATGTTGTAAGTAGAAGTATGAGATGATACTCTTACAACACACATAGCGTGTAAGTTCTATAGACCTTGGCCTTACACATAAAGGTATGATAGAGATCATACCACGATGCACATGATGGAGATCATATGCGGGAACCATATCATTGCACTTACAAACATGTGATGTTTGATTGCATCTTATATTGCTTGTTTGGCATTTTATTAGCATAATAAGATGATCCCTCATTTAGATATCAAAAAAATGTGTTCTTCCTTAAGTATGCACCGACAATGTTTCGTTGCATCAAGACATCACGTGATGATCGGGTGTACTTGAATCCACGAGCATATCTCGGGTGTAAGACAGTTACACACGCGAATACTAAGGTTCTTACTTGGCGAGCCTAGCATGTACAGACATGTCCTCGGAACACGGACCGAAAGGTTAAGCATGAGTCATATGTTTTGATATGATGACCATATGGATGCTCGCCTTTGAAGCTATACCGACTCACGTGATGATCAGACTTGGTGTAGTGGATTTGATTCATGTAATCACCAAAAAGACACGAGGGATGTTGTTTTAGAGTGGGAGTTCATTTCTAATTTGGATTAGTAGAACTCAATTTATCATAAATTAAATCAAAGTGAATTTGCATAATTTGTTATAGTCATTGGCATTCGTTCACCACTTTATGCTTAGTTGTAGTTGAGATAATAGAACTATAGAATTCTAGATATTTACTTTACGAACTGGGATCATATTGTGTTGAGTGTCAATCTAAAGTTTAAAGTCCTATTGCAAACTTTCAGCAAACTCTGTTTACTCCGTGAAATTTAATAGTTGGTATTAAATCAAGAGTAACAATTCCAGTGTTAGTATCTTAAGTATCATGTTTGCCTCCATGATTCTTGATTGTTTTAATATCAAGTTTATCTAGGAGCTGAAAGAATTGTTTCAGAAACCATCATGTGTAGCAGATATAAAGATATCTGAAACAATGTTTTGGTTGCTATATGATAGAGTATAATGTATGTTCTCATATTGGATGAGAATTTGCGAAGGTTGGAGATGCTAGACATCCTAATCATCCAAAAGGGTTTTGGAAAGTAACGTTATACTCACGATTCATCTTTATAAGCTACATTAGCTTGATCATGAAAGTCGTCATGATAAGGATGAATAGAAGATGCATGTAAAGTGTTTACTACACTAAATATTACTAAAGAATAGATTTTGAAAGAATGCCGATCATTTTGATGATGGTGATCTACTTCAAAGTGCAAGTCCAAAGGTATTATTATTTGAATATACACGCTTTGGACTATGTGCCATGTAAATGGCGCCACTGTTGATGTTGATAGATTCTTTTAAAAAGTAAAAGGAAATTCTAAAAGAGAATCTATAAAATATATTTGGCAGAAAAGAAAAGATTGTGTCACATCCCAAAATTTTCCAAATTTTGAAATGTGAAAAATAAATAAACAAAATAAAATTTTGTTGAAATTTAGGGTGAGAAGAAACTTTTTGATTCCAATTGGAAATATCAAAACCTATTTTGATCAAATAAAATTCTAAAGGGATTTAAAAATATAAACAATTAATAAATAAAAATTATGATAGTTGGAATTACTATTTTCGGATCTTTTAAAAAAAAGATTTGGTTTTCAAAAAGAAAAGGTAGAATTATAAACAAGGATTATTTTATAGAGCAAAATTAAATCTTGGCCAAACTTTTGAAATAGAATATTTCTATTTGATAAAAAGGATAAAGGTTTATTTAAATAAAATAATGAGGATTTATTAATATCCAAAAAAATTATTAAAGTAAAGGCTTTTCCATTTTAAATAAACATTAAAACTTGTTAATTTATTTTAAATAAGATTTCCAAGTGTTTTATATTTTCAAATAAAACCTACTGAAATGTTTTTGGTATTGTTTAGATTTCCAATAGAGTGGTTAAATAAAATTAAATCCTATTTGAATCAATGACTATGGTCCATTTATTTAATTATTAATGGATCCTAAAAAGAATAAAAATTATTTTGTTTTGGACTTTGATTTGTGTTGATAAACAGAATTAAAATCTACACAAAGTTTGGCAAAGGTTTGAATTCATTTGGGTGTTTGAATTGTTTGAATAAAATCAAAACAGAAATTCCAAATGGATAAAGAAAAAGATTCATGTATAAAAAAAGGTGAATCAAACCAGCCCAGCAAACAGGCCCAACAAGCCCAACTCGCAGCCCATCTTTCCCCCCCTCAGCGAAAAGTTTTCTACGCGCGAACACACCCGCAGAGACGCTGAGCAGTGGACACAACGCCCTCTCTCTCTCCCTCACTCCCAGATGGACCCCACTGCCACGCAGTCGTCTTCAATCTCGCGACCACGTCGCCCTGCCGTTGCTGCCGAGTTATTGCCGGCGTCAATACGCGTAATTGGCTGAGTAAAACCTCGTTGTGATCACGCACACATAAGCGCCCCTCTCTCCTCTATCTTCCCCCCCAAACACCGCCTCCTCTCTGCCACCGGGCTGCTCCAATCGCGAGCTCGAAACCTTCTGCTCCGACGAGGTTTCCCGAGCAATTCCGGCCACACCCCGCTGCCTCTCGCCTCCCACTGCGCACGAGCTTGTTCTCCACCTCCAGGCGCTCCTGCCCGTGTGCTCCATACACTCGCGTGCGCTCTAGAAGCTCGGCTTCGTCCACATCAGAGCGCCACCGTCTTCGGTCGTTTCTCCAGCGACTCCCCCTGGTAAGCCCAGACCGCCCCGAGCCCTCTCAGTGATGCTCTCATACTCCCCACACTCGTACGCGTCTAACCACACCTTTGTTTTGCCTCGGCACGATCTGCAGCCTCGCCCTCAACGACCTCTAGAGACACCCGCCGTTCGCAGCAACTCCGACGAGCGATTACTCCCATCCATGTGCGCCCCTCGCTAAGCCAACGCCACCTCGACCTTCACCTCGACCCTGCGAACACTGTAAGCCATTTCCCCCTCTCCCTCGCTTCCTGCAACGTCAGCAAGCACACCGTCTGACCGCGTGCCGCCGCCAGCCGCCCGCAGCGCCGCCAGGCAATGGTCAAACTCATCTACACCGTTAGATTTGGATCCGACGCGTAGGAACAGATGACTTAACGAAGGGGTATCACTCAATCTGCGCCAAGTAATCTAAATAAGATCCTGCGGTCCAGAGATCTCGATCCACCCGAAGCGGTACCGGCCAATTATATTGCGCCACGTGGGCAAGGTTTTGTTTAAAAACAGAATTAGAATCTGTTTGAATTGCAAACTTGTAAAATTCATAACATTAATTCTACACGTCCAAATTTTGCAAATTTTATATCAATGGAATCAGTAGAACAAGTGCTTTGCAACCATGCATTTTGTTTAATGTTTTGCTTCTGGTAAATTGGTTGAATTTGCAGAAACTTGTGTAGGCTTATTTAGAATATAAAAATTGTTCTAGATATATTTTTGAGATGAAATCTTTGCAAAATGACTTTTTGTGAACCTACTGACCATAGGAACCAACTTATGTATTTAAAAATATATTTTGTGAAGTTAGGGAATAAATAATTGAATTAGCTCATTTCTAGTCAAATAAAAATATTGATTATGATTTAGAAATGATTTTTGAGTGAAACCTTTGGGAAATGATTTGATTCTAACCTTCTGACCCTAAACACCAAGTTTTGAGAATTTAAAATGTATTTGGTGAACCCTTTAAAGAATATTGCTTTGCTAAAAGCATTTTCAACCACATAAAATATGGATTTGATTTAAAAACGGTTTATAGATAAAACCTTTTGCAAATGGTTTTACCACTTTAGTAAATGACCATTTTGAACTTTATAATGTTTAGATCCTAGTAGAAACCACCTTTGCAAAAAAATTATCTTATGCATGCTTGCATGCATGACCTTGTTTTTGTTGTATTATGTGTGAGAAATGATTGAATGCTAGTTGAATTTGTGTTTGCTTGATTGCATTGTAGTGGAATTAGAAGAGTGTGATATTTGCAAGATCAAGAAGTGAACCAACATTATCTACTAAAAAGGCAAGTGACACTATCATCCATGTCCTACTATTTTCATTACACTTAGTGGATTTTTGAAACATGCATGATAAGGACTACTATATTTTATGCTATGCTAAATCCTAATAGGATACCCTTATATATTCCTTAGTGAAAATATTGTAGTTGTAGTATGCTTAGCCCAGCTATATATTTGGGATGGGATACATGTTATGATTATATGAAGAGTTGAAAAGATATATGTTTTATATAATAAAACAAGTACTCAATGAACCACCTGGGTGGACAAGGATACTCAAGGTTGGACAAGGTGGCAACAAAAGGAACCATGTTTATATGGCTATCCCTTTTTGTATGTGCACTAGAAGAAAACCACCCAGGGACTTAGAGATTGAACATGTTTCTCGTACAGTGGCTTCCGTGTACAGCCACATGCTAAATGGGCTCTGGCTTAGTCAACTACATAGTGGAAGACCCATGCATTGGCATCTTCAGGTTAACTAGAATTGTGTAAGGGAACTTGAAACCCTATATTGGTGCCTGGATGACAAGCTAGCATTGTGTATTGGGAGGACTCCTATGGAAAGACTTTGTCACATTCTCAATCTGCCAGTACTCCATCTTGGTGAGTACTTATCCAGCGGCCACTGGTGGCATCAAGATGAGATTGTGTCATGTGGGTAAAGTGTACAACTTCTGTAGAATATCAAAATTCTAAGTACTTAGCCGTGTCCCCGGTTATGGACAATAGTGAGCAACTAAGGCCTGAAGCTATGGAAGATCTCGACATTCCAATTTCTCAAAGTAAAACTTGATGGTGACAACAAGGGATTTGAAGCACTTGGAGTTTTCCAAGAAGTTCAGAAAGATTTGACAAAAGATCAAAACTATTTTTTAAAAGATAGGACAAAACTATATTGCTTTCTACAAATGAGCCTAAACCCTACTTAGCCAAGTATGCATGTAATGGTAGGATCCACTTATTTCTACATAGTAGTGAAACTTGCCAATACAATTCAAATGTATTGACCCTTGTGGCTGCAACTTATTATGTTGCAGGTTTGTTTGATGTTAGCGAAGTTTGTTGAATAGGATTACAAGTCTACAACCAACATGTTTGCCTGTGGCACTTTGAAGATGAAGGACTCCATGCTTTATAGATATTCTGCTGCAATGTAATGTGATAGACAAATGAGCTATGTGAGATGTAATGAATTATATTATTCCTGGTTATAAAGTTGTATTATGACCTTTGTTTCTTGATATTACATCTTAACTATGGATGCTAGCTATTGATCCAGGGACTAGCATTGCAATCACAGGGATCCTTTTCCTTTATAAAGGAGGGATCTTACAGATGGTATCAGAGCACTGTGTTGCCTGTAGGATTTGTAACCCTAGGATTGGACAAAACCCCTTAGAAAAATAGAAGTTGTATTTATTCCAAAACTTATTTACAAACAATCTTGTAAACCCTTTCCTCAAACATTTTGATTTTGATTCTACATCTCTTCTATTTCAAACTTGATGGACAAAGCCTACCCCATGGCCAAAGACTTCACCATGTGCAAAAGATTTCATCAACTCTAATGACTTCAACATCTTCAAGTGATTTCAACTTTAGTTTCACCAAAGATTTCAAACTTAGACATCACTAAGGACTACAAGTGAAAACCAAGAGACATTAGTTTGCCTACCAAAAACATTGATATCAAGTTAGAGTATGGATCATATTGACCTATGAGGTATGACTATACTAAGTTGACTATTTCATGAAAAACTTGTTTTTCCCTTCAACTCATGAGTCAAACTCATAAGTTGTTAAATGGATAGTTGCTTGTTGATTGATTGATTGTTTGATTGAACTTGGATGTTTTGAGTTGTGTGTTAGAACTTCTTAAAAACCTATCCACCAATACTCATACCTATCAAACCAACAGATGCCTCCCCGTCGTGCCAACCCCAACCAAAACAACAACATCACTCCTGAGATGCAGCAGATGATGACAGCTCAGACACAGTTGATGCAGGAGATGACCATGTTCATACAGAATCAGAACAACAACAACAACAATAACAACAACAACAACAATCAGAATAATCCTCCAGCACTTGACATGCTCACCAAGTTTCTTAAACTTAGGCCTGCAAGATTCTCTGGAACAACTGATCCAATGGAAGCCAATGACTGGTTACATTCAGTGAACAAAGACTTAGTGACTATTGGCTGCAGCGATGAAGAAAAAGTTAGGTTTGCAGCATTTTTGCTTGAAGGACCAGCAGCAACATGGTGGGACAACTTTCAGATCACCACTCCCCTTGAGGATGTGACTTGGGCTATTTTTGAGGATGGTTTCCGTACAACTCACATCTCACCTGGAGTAATGTACTTGAAGAAAAAGGAGTTTCACAATCTGAAACAGCGTCACCTCAGTGTGGCTGAGTATATTGAAGAATTCAACTATCTGGCACGCTATGCACCGGATGAAGTTGACACAGATGCTAAGAGAAAGGAGAAATTTCTTGAAGGACTTAAAGATGAGTTGAACCTGCAGCTAGCTGTTGCCTATGTCACAACTTATCAATCACTCTGTGACAAAGCCACAATATTGGAAAACAAGATGAATCAAGTTGAGAACAGAAAGAGGAAGCATAAACTCAAGAATCACTCAGGATCATCACAAAAGAAGCATTCATTCAAAAAGAGCAAGGAAGATTCTGAACCACATCAGTATCACCACAACAGCAATGGAAGTGAGAATAATGGAAATGATACTGACAATGGAGATGGCCTTGGTCAGAATCAACAAGACAATTTCAGGAAGAAAGACATTAGCCAGTTGCAGTGCTATAATTGTAAGGAGCTTGGACACTATTCATCAGACTGTCCTGAGAAGAAGAAGAAAAAGGATGCTAGAAGAGCCAATGGAAATGACTCCAATGTGACCTAGAAAGGACATGTGAATCACATTGACATGGATGGAAACTTTGAAGAGATAGAAGAAGTGGATGTCAGGATTTAGATAACTCAGTTGAGTCAAATAAGGATTCCTTGTCTGGATATCAAGTGTTGAACCCATAGTCAAGTGAACCATCAATGTAACCCTATGAGACTTTATTTTAAGGGTGGTAGTACCCTAGTTACCTTGAAGCCAACTTGTAACCCTAGCCTTCCCAAATCTCGGGACGTGATTTCTTTTAAGGGTGGTAGCCTGTCACATCCCAAAATTTTCCAAATTTTGAAATGTGAAAAATAAATAAACAAAATAAAATTTTGTTGAAATTTAGGGTGAGAAGAAACTTTTTGATTCCAATTGGAAATATCAAAACCTATTTTGATCAAATAAAATTCTAAAGGGATTTAAAAAGATAAACAATTAATAAATAAAAATTATGATAGTTGGAATTACTATTTTTTGGATCTTTTAATAAAAAGATTTGGTTTTCAAAAAGAAAAGGTAGAATTATAAACAAGGATTATTTTATAGAGACAAATTAAATCTTGGCCAAACTTTTGAAATAGAATATTTCTATTTGATAAAAAGGATAAAGGTTTATTTAAATAAAATAATGAGGATTTATTAATATCCAATTTTTTTATTAAAGTAAAGGCTTTTCCATTTCAAGTAAACATTAAAACTTGTTAATTTATTTTAAATAAGATTTCCAAGTGTTTTATATTTTCAAATAAAACCTACTGAAATGTTTTTGGTATTATTTAGATTTCCAATAGAGTGGTTAAATAAAATTAAATCCTATTTGAATCAATGACTATGGTCCATTTATTTAATTATTAATGGATCCTAAAAAGAATAAAAATTATTTTGTTTTGGACTTTGATTTGTGTTGATAAACAGAATTAAAATCTACACAAAGTTTGGCAAAGGTTTGAATTCATTTGGGTGTTTGAATTGTTTGAATAAAATCAAAACAGAAATTCCAAATGGAAAAAGAAAAGGCTTCCTGTATAAAAAAAGGTGAATCAAACCAGCCCAGCAAACAGGCCCAACAAGCCCAACTCGCATCCCATCTGTCCCCCCTTAGCGAAACGTTTTCTACGCGCGAACACACCCGCAGAGACGCTGAGCAGTGGACCCAACGCCCTCTCTCTCTCCCTCACTGCCAGATGGACCCCACTTCCACGTAGTCGTCTTCAATCTCGCGACCACGTCGCCCTGCCGTTGCTGCCGAGTTATTGCTGGCGTCAATACGCGTAATTGGCTGAGTAACACCTCGTGTGATCACGCACACATAAGCGCCCCTCTCACCTCTATCTTCCTCCCAAACACCGCCTCCTCTCTGCCACCGGGCTACTCCAATCGCGAGCACGAAACCTTCTGCTCTGACGAGGTTTCCCGAGCAATTCCGGCCACACCCCGCCGCCTCTCGCCTCCCACTGCGCACGATCTTGTTCTCCACCTCCAGGCGCACCTGCCCGTGTGCTCCATACACTCGCGCGCGCTCTAGAAGCTCGGCTTCGTCCACATCAGAGCGCCACTGTCTTTGGCCGTTTCTCCGGCAACTCCCCCTGGTAAGCCCAGACCGCCCCGAGCCCTCTCAGTGATGCTCTCATACTCCCCACACTCGTACGCGTCTAACCACACCTTTGTTTTGCCTCGGCACAATCTACAGCCTCGCCCTCGACGACCTCCAGAGACACCCGCCGTTCGCAGCAGCTCCGACGAGCGATTACGCCCGTCCCTGTGCGCCCCTCGCCAAGCCAACGCCACCTCGAGCTTCACCTCGACCCTGCGAACACTGTAAGCCATTTCCCCCTCTCCCTCGCTTCCTGCAACGTCGGCAAGCACACCGTCTGACCGTGCGCCGCCGCCAACCGCCGCCAGGCAATGGTCAAACTCATCTACACCGTTAGATTTGGATCCGACGCGTAGGAACAGATGACTTAACGAAGGGGTATCACTCAATCTGCACCGTGGAATCTAAATAAGATCCTGCGGTCCAGAGAGCTCGATCCACCCGAAGCGGCATCGGCCAATTATATTGCGCCACGTGGGCAAGGTTTTGTTTAAAAACAGAATTAGAATCTGTTTGAATTGCAAACTTGAAAAATTCATAACTTTAATTCTACATGTCCAAATTTTGCAAATTTTCTATCAATGGAATCAGTAGAACAAGTACGTTGCAACCATGCATTTTGTTTAATGTTTTGCTTCTGGTAAATTGGTTGAATTTGCAGAAACTTGTGTAGGCTTATTTAGAATATAAAAATTGTTCTAGATATATTTTTGAGATGAAATCTTTGCAAAATGATTTGTTGTGAACCTACTGACCATAGGAACCAACTTATGGATTTAAAAATATATTTTGTAAAGTTAGGGAATAAATAATTGAATTAGCTCATTTCTAGTCAAATAAAAATATTGATTATGATTTTGAAATGATTTTTGAGTGAAACCATTGGGAAATGATTTGATTCTAACCTTCTGACCCTAAACACCAAGTTTTGAGAATTTAAAATGTATTTGGTGAACCCTTTAAAGAATATTGCTTTGCTAAAAGCATTTTCAACCACATAAAATATGGATTTGATTTAAAAAAGGTTTATAGATAAAACCATTTGCAAAAGGTTTTACCACTTTATTAAATGACCATTTTGAACTTTATAATGTTTAGAGCCTAGTAGAAACCACCTTTGCAAAAAAAATATCTTATGCATGCTTGCATGCATGACCTTGTTTTTGTTGTATTATGTGTGAGAAATGATTGAATGCTAGTTGAATTTGTGTTTGCTTGATTGCATTGGAGTGGAATTAGAAGAGTGTGATATTTGCAAGATCAAGAAGTGAACCAACATTATCTACTAAAAAGGCAAGTGACACTATCATCCATGTCCTACTATTTTCATTACACTTAGTGGATTTTTGAAACATGCATGATAAGGACTACTATATTTTATGCTATGCTAAATCCTAATAGGATACCCTTATATATTCCTTAGTGAAAATATTGTAGTTGTAGTATGCTTAGCCCAGCTATATATTTGGGATGGGATACATGTTATGATTATATGAAGAGTTGAAAAGATATATGTTTTATATAATAAAACAAGTACTCAATGAACCACCTGGGTGGACAAGGATACTCAAGGTTGGAGAAGGTGGCAACAAAAGGAACCATGTTTATATGGCTATCTCTTTTTGTATGTGCACTAGAAGAAAACCACCCAGGGACTTAGAGATTGAACATGTTTCTCGTACAGTGGCTTCCGTGTACAGCCACATGCTAAATGGGCTCTGGCTTAGTCAACTACATAGTGGAAGACCCATGCATTGGCATCTTTAGGTTAACTAGAATTGTGTAAGGGAACTTGAAACCCTATATTGGTGCCTGGATGACAAGCTAGCATTGTGTATTGGGAGGACTCCTATGGAAAGACTTTGTCACATTCTCAATCTGCCAGTACTCCATCTTGGTGAGTACTTATCCAGCGGCCACTGGTGGCATCAAGATGAGATTGTGTCATGTGGGTAAAGTGTACAACTTCTGCAGAAGATCAAAATTCTAAGTACTTAGCCGTGTCCCCGGTTATGGACAATAGTGAGAAACTAAGGCCTGAAGCTATGGAAGATCTCGACATTCCAATTTCTCAAAGTAAAACTTGATGGTGACAACAAGGGATTTGAAGCACTTGGAGTTTTCCAAGAAGTTCAGAAAGATTTGACAAAAGATCAAAACTATTTTTGAAAAGATAGGACAAAACTATATTGCTTTCTACAAATGAGCCTAAACCCTACTTAGCCAAATATGCATGTAATGGTAGGATCCACTTATTTCTACATAGTAGTGAAACTTGCCAATACAATTCAAATGTATTGACCCTTGTGGCTGCAACTTATTATGTTGCAGGTTTGTTTGATGTTAGCGAAGTTTGTTGAATAGGATTACAAGTCTACAACCAACATGTTTGCCTGTGGCACTTTGAAGATGAAGGACTCCATGCTTTATAGATATTCTGCTGCAATGTAATGTGATAGCCAAATGAGCTCTGTGAGATGTAATGAATTATTTTATTCCTGGTTATAAAGTTGTATTATGACCTTTGTTTCTTGATATTACATCTTAACTGTGGATGCTAGCTATTTATCAAGGGACTAGCATTGTAAACACAGGGATCTCTACCTTATTAAAGGTTGGGAACCTTACAGATTGGAAATATCCAATTTAGGTATATGGATGATATACATGTTATGGTTGTATTCTTTGCTTGTTAAACAATGTGGTTCTTGGGTATTTGTCACTTCCCAAGGTTTTCCAAATCTTGTAATGTGAAAAATAAATAAACAAAATAAAAAAAATTGTTGAAAATCAGGGAGAAAAGAAACTTTGTTCTAAATGGAAACTTAAAATCCCATCTTGAACAAACTTTAATTGAAGTTTGAATCCAACAAAATACAAATCAAAAGAAATGCATTCCTCATAAAATGCATCTGGAAATTTAAACACTTGGAAAATAAATCCAAACCCAAAACCCTAATGGATAAAATCATTTCCAAGTTATCTCCAAGCCTATGGATTTGATCCATATAAAAACTTGTCAACAAACATTTACAAAAGATCAAGAATGAAAAATAGAAATATTATAAGACTATATAAATTAGTTTCACTTAATTTGGAACCATAAATAAAAACTTATGAATTAATAAGATAAGGAATTGAATTTTCAAAGCTAATAAAGCCCTTATCTAAAACCCATACCAAATGGTGAGAAAATAATCCTAAAGATATTTAAAAGGATAAATAAATCTCAAATAAGATTTTACCAAATTGGAATCACCAAGTTTGGATCTCTAAATAAAAAGATATGGATTTTATAAGATGAAGAAAGAAATATTAAATAAAGAGTATTTTAAAGACCAAATCAAATCTTGGCAAAGACCATAAGCAAATGGAATAAGATATAATCCAAATCCAAATAAAATAAATGGATAAAGAATTTCCAAAATAAAATAAAATGGCAATAACCATTCTATCCCTATTTTAATAAAGACAAATCTCTAATAAGAATAATTATATAATACATGAGAAAATAGTATTTTGGAATTTACCCAAATGAAATAAAAGTTGTTTCATTCAACTTAAATAAGATTAAAGAAATCTTCCAAATAAAATTTAAGGAATTAAAACTATATTTAATTCCATTTGAAAATAAAACAAATACCCAATCCTAAATGATTAATAAATCATATTAAATTATTCCAAATAAATCAAGATGAATTATTTGACACCCAAATAACCAAATAAAACCTACTGTAAGGATTTGGAAAGTTTAAAGAATTTAAATGGTGTTTGAAAATAATATTAAATCTTATTGGATTTAAAACAAGGGCTTATTTGAATAAATAAAAGACCCCAAAAAGAATAAAATTTTAGTTAAAATTGACTTCAGAATATAATACTAATCAATATTTAAACCTACACAAATTAGGGCAAAGGTTTGAAATCAAATGAATGTTTGAATTGCTTATTCAAAATCAAAACAGAAAAATCAAATGAGAAAAAGAGAAAAACAAACAGAACAAAAAAATGTTAAAGGACCCAGCCCAGCCAGCAGGCCCAACTAAGACCCAACAGCCCACCGCACACCCCCTCCCCTGAATCGTTTTCTCACCGCGAAAGAAACCCACGCAGTCGCTGAACGCCTGGACCCACTCCCCCTCTCCCTCTTTCGCTGACGAGACGACCCCACCACCAGCTCCCTTCTTCCTCACCCACCCCGCTGACCACACTCCTCTGGACGTTTCTCCGGTGATGAATGCCGATGGTAAATTCCCATCAATCCCGTGCTAAAAGCTCGTCGCGACCGCATGTATTTAGTCGCCTGCCTCTCCTCCCCGTTTCCCCTCCGTCGCCTCACCCTAGCACGCCCCCAGGCTGCTCGATTTTTCGCTACACTGCCACTGCTTCGACGACTTTCCCCGGCTGATTCCTGCAGCCCCTCGTCGCCCCTCGCCTCCTGGAGAACACGGACGTGACCCCCAAGCCCTGGCGCATCTCCCAGTGGCATTAGCTCGCTCGCGCGCACCCCAGAGCCTCGGCAACGACGACACCAAGCGCCGCCACCGTCTGCTTTCTTCTCCGGCGACTCCTTTGGTAAGAACCTGACCGCCCCTCTCCTTCTCCTTCACGCACGCATCGCCACGTCCTTGCGCATCTAACTGTGTCTTACGTTTGCTCCCTCGTGACCCGTAGCGCCTTCCTTGACGACGAAAGCGCGTGGCCGTCGTCAGACGCAACTCCGACGAGCAATTATCAGCAACCCTGTGCGCCCCTTCGCCAACAAAGGGCACATTGAGCATCAGAAAGCTTCGGCGAACTCGGTGAGCCCTTCCCCTCTCTCCCTAGCTTCCTGTATCGCCGGCAAGGTCACTGCCAGAGCGCGCCGCCGCCGTTCACCAACACCAGCGCCGCCAGTATTTGACCAGTAGATGCAAGCCATTAGATCTTGATCGAAGGCGTGAGATTAGAACTTAAGCAAAGGGGTACGCTCGTCTCTGTGCCGCACGATCTATTTAGATCTAACGCCTCCCGTAGCGCGATCCGGCCGAAGCGGTACCGATGAATAGAAACGCGCCGCGTGTCACAGAATCTGGTTTAAAATCAGAATTTGATCTATTAGTTGCTCAATTTTGTAAAATCTATAACTTTTAATCTACACGTCCAAATTTTGCAAATTTTATATCCATGGATTCAGCAAGACAAGCCCTAGCCAACCATGTACTTTGTTTAGTAAAAAGCTTCTGTTAAATTGTTTGTTTTACAGAAACTTGTGTATGCATGTTTAGGATATAAAATTTATTTCAAAATGATTTTGAGGATAAAATCTTTGGCAAATGGTGTGTTTTGAACCCACTGACCATAGGAAACAAATTGTGGTTTCAAAAATGTATTTGGTGAAACAAAAGAATAAACTTTGGATTTAAACCATTTCTACTCAAACAAAAGTAAGGTTTATTATTTAAAAATGCTTCTAGTAGAAAATCTTTGGGAAATGTTTTGGAATAAACTCTCTGACCCCAAACACCAATTTTTATGATTTTAAAATGTATTTGGTGAACCCTATAAAATTATTGCTTTGCTAAAGGCATTTTCAACCACATAAAATAATGACTTGATTTAAAAATGGTTTATGAAGTGAAAACTTTAGCAAATGATTTTGCCACCTTATAAAATGACCATTAGGTGTTTTCAAATGTTTATGACCCATTAGAAACCACTCTTACAAATAAAACAATCTTTTGCATGTTTGCATGCATTGTTTAGTTTATATCATTTTATTTGATGAATTGCTTGAATGGTAGATTGAAATATTGTTTGCTTGATTGAATTGTAGTGATTTGAAGTGTGTGAACATTGCAAAGATCAAGGAGTGAACTTATACACTCTACCAAAAAGGCAAGTGATGCTTCATACTTTGTCCCATTATTTTCACTATGCATTAGTGATATTTCTAAGTAGGACTTGCATGGAATTTTGCTAAGTATAAACTATGCTATGGGAAATCCTAGTAGATGAAACCTTAGTAGAATTTCCTAAGTTAAGATTCCTACTACTATCATGCTTAGCTTAGCTAATAGAAAACAAGGGTGGAATATATGTTCATGCTATGGAAAATTTCTAAGTCTGAGGACTTGTGTTTTGTTTAATAAAACAACTAAGTGAATGAATCACCTGGGTGGAATGGAAGGAATGGTTTGTGTTGAGTGGTTACACAAGGCCAGGGGACTGGTGAACCTTGTGTACCTCACTTGTGGATGGCCACCCAGGAACAAAGAGATTTGAGATGTCAAATGTTGAGAAGCTTCAAGTGCAGCCACTTGGCATTTTATAGGTTGCAATAACTTAGCCAAATGGACAGTTGGTGGTAGGGGAATGATAGGTTGGAACGCGTCCATTCTGGTCTAAGGGAAGGCTTCTGAAAGATCTTGTCTTGGTGAAACCAAGTCTTGTGGGGAAAGTGCACAACCTCTGCAGAGTGTAAAATCTAAGTACTTAGCCATGTCCCTGGCAAAGGACAATTTGAGCATCAAGACATGGAAGCTATCAAGAATCTCATCATCCAAATTTCTAAGTTAAAAACTTATGGTTGAACAAGGGTTGAAAGGATCACCAATTTCTATTGGGGGATGCCTTGGGAAAGATTTTTGTCAAGCAAAAACTTAGTGTTTTCATATGATAAGGAAAATCTATTTTGAGCAAAGCAAGCCTAAGCTCCACTTAGCCAGATGCATATAGATGATAGACTCCACTATACTACCATAGTATCACTTGCCAATACAATTGAAATGTATTAACCCTTGTGGCTGTAACTTGTTATGTTGCAGGTTTGTTTGATATTAGTGAAGTAGGATTACAAGTCTACAACCAACATGTCTGCCTGTGGCACTTTGAAGATGAAGGACCCCATGCTATTGTTATATTCTGCTGCATTGTAATGAGATATCCAAATGAGATATGTAAGATGTAATAAATTATTTTATTCCTGGTTATAAAGTTGTATTATGACCTTTGTTTCTTGATATTACATCTTAACTGTGGATGCTAGCTATTGATCCAGGGACTAGCATTGTAAACACAAGGATCTCTACCTTATTAAAGGTTGCGAACCTTACAGATGGTATCAGAGCATTGTGTTGTCGGTAGGATTTGTAAACCTAGGAATGGACAAAACCCCTTAGAAAAATAGGAGTTTTATTTGTTCCAAAACTTATTTACAAACAATCCTGTAAATTTTTCCTCAACCATTTTGGTTTTTGATTGTACAACTCTTCTATTTCAAACTTGATGGACAAAGCCTACCCCATGGCCAAAGACTTCACCATGAGCAAAGGACTTCATCAACTCTAATGACTTCAACATCTTCAACTCTAATGACTTCAACATCTTCAACATTTTCACCAAGGACTTCAACATTAGATATCACTTAGGACTACAATTGAGACAAGAAATGTTATTCAAGACTTGAAGACTAAGGAAACACAATTTAGAAGGAATCATCATCACCTTTGAAGTTTGGTGACCAAGACACAAGAATTTTCCCAAGGAAACCATGATCTTGTTCATGAAGAATCAACTAAGAAGGATGGAAAGATCTCAAGTGAACTATATAGATGGACCACCATATTTAGTTTAAGTCAAACCACCAACTTATGTGGTGTAACAAAAATATTTTGTTGCTTAAAAATGTGCTTGAACTTTGTTGTTTGAGTGGAAAGTTTGTTTGTGATTGCTTGCACTTTGCTTGTGTGAATTGTGATGTGTGTGATTAGAATTATTTCCTTAGAAATCTTTTGCCTATTCTAATCCAAATCCAACCCAAACAGATGACTTCTCCAAGAGACTCCAACATCAAGGATGGTGGCAACAACAACCAAGAGATCAACATGAGAGACCAACTGCTTGCAAAACAAACCCAGTTGAACCAAGTGACAACTCAGTTCTTAGCCAACAACAATGAGTTAGATCCAACCATGCAAGAAGTTTTGAAAACCCAATCCCAATTGTTGCAAGGGATGGCTGCTCAAATGATCAACATGGGTGAAAACTCTTCCAAAGGATCTAATGACAACAAGGATGACAAAGATGTTATTCTAGAAGGAACCCAAGCTTGCAATATTTGTGGATACAAGGATCACACTTCCAAGGAGCATGAAGATCAATGCCCCAATTGTGAAGAGAAACATCCAATTGACCAATGCCCCACATCCCAAGCTACTTGTTACTTATGTGAAGGAAATAATCATGTCCCTATCCAATGCCCCATCTATTCCATAGTGGAACAAAGGAAACAAGGTGGAGTGCAACAACTGATTGCAGATTACCATGAGAGAGCCAAGTCTACCAAGAAGGATGAAGACAAAGGAAAATCTCAGCTTGTGCCTCCATGCAACATGACTCAATTTAAAGGACCAAAGAGGAGACATATGTATTATCCAAGGAATAATAGAAGGTCAAGGAGACCAGGAACTGTTCCAACCTTTGAGATAACATATGAAGAACATGAATTAGAAGCACTCTTAGCTTTGGAGAAACCCAAGAAAAAGAAGGACAAAAGCCATGTGCAATGTGGTCATTGCAAAGAAATGGGACACTATGCCAGTGAATGTCCAGAGAAGAAGAAGTATAAGGAGATTATCCAAGTGTGGTGCAACAACTGCAAAGATCTAGGCCATTATGTAAAAACTTGTCCATAGAAGATACGTGATGAACTCAATCTTATCACATGATTACAATTGTGGTAACCAAGGACATTATGCAAGCAATTGTCCAGAAAAGATGAAGCACAAGATAAACAAGCCTATGAAGAATCTCAGCCTTGTCACATGTTTCAAGTGTGGAAACAAAGGACACTATGCAGATGTTTGCCCAGAGAGATTTCAACAGGATCCCAAGAAGGCCAATATGTAATCTAGTTGGAAAATTTTTAAGGGTGGTAGTACCCTAGATGTTTTGAGCCAACTTGTAACCCCTAGCCTCCCCAAATCTCGGGACGAGATTTATTTTAAGGGTGGTAGCTTGTCACATCCCAAGATTTTCCAAATCTTGTAATGTGAAAAATAAATAAACAAAATAAATTTTTTTGTTGAAAATCAGGGAGAAAAGAAACTTTGTTCTAAATGGAAACTTAAAGTCCCATCTTGAACAAACTTTAATTAAAGTTTGAATCCAACAAAATCCAAATCAAAAGAAATGCATTCCTCATAAAATGCATCTGGAAATTTAAACACTTGGAAAATAAATCCAAACCCAAAACCCTAATGGAATAAAAATCATTTCCAAGTTATCTCCAAGCCTATGGATTTGATCCATATAAAACTTGTCAACAAACATTTACAAAAGATCAAGAATGACAATAGAAATATTATAAGACTATATAAATTGGTTTCACTTAATTTGGAACCATAAATAAAAACTTATGAATTAATAAGATAAGGAATTGAATTTTCAAAGCTAATAAAGCCCTTATCTAAAACCCATACCAAATGGTGAGCAAATAATCCTAAAGATATTTAAAAGGATAAATAAATCTCAAATAAGATTTTACCAAATTGGAATCACCAAGTTTGGATCTCTAAATAAAAAGATATGGATTTTATAATATGAAGAAATAAATATTAAATAAAGAGTATTTTAAAGACCAAATCAAATCTTGGAAAAGACCATAAGCAAATGGAGTAAGATATAATCCAAATCTAGATAAAATAAAAGGATAAAGAATTTCCAAAATAAAATAAAATGGCAATAACCATTCTATCCCTATTTTAATAAAGACAAATCTCTAATAAGAATAATTATATAATACATGAGAAAATAGTATTTTGGAATTTACCCAAATGAAATAAAAGTTGTTTCATTCAACTTAAATAAGATTAAAGAAATCTTCCAAATAAAATTTAGGGAATTAAAACTATATTTAATTCCATTTGAAAATAAAACAAATACCCAATCCTAAATGATTAATAAATCATATTAAATTATTCCAAATAAATCAAGATGAATTATTTGACACCCAAATAACCAAATAAAAACCTACTGAAAGGATTTGGAAAGTTTAAAGAATTTAAATGGTGTTTGAAAATAATATTAAATCTTATTGGATTTAAAACAAGGGCTTATTTGAATAAATAAAAGACCCCCAAAAGAATAAAATTTTAGTTCAAAATTGACTTCAGAATATAATACTAATCAATATTTAAACCTACACAAATTAGGGAAAAGATTTGAAATCAAATGAATGTTTGAAATGCTTATTCAAAATCAAAACAGAAAAATCAAATGAGAAAAAGAGAAAAACAAACAGAACAAAAAAAATGTTAAAGGACCCAGCCCAGCTAGCAGGCCCAACTAAGACCCAACAGCCCACCGCACACCCCCTCCCCTGGATCGTTTTCTCACTGCGAAAGAAACCCACGCAGTCGCTAAACGCCTGGAGCCACTCCTCCTCTCCCTCTTTCGCTGACGAGACGACCCCACCGCCAGCTCCCTTCTTCCTCACCCACCCCGCTGACCACGCTCCTCTGGACGTTTCTCCGGTGATGAATGCCGATGGTAAATTCCCATCAATCCCATGCTAAAAGCTCGTCGCGACCGCGTGTATTTAGTCGCCTGCCTCTCCTCCCCATTTCCCTCCGTCGCCTTACCCTAGCACGCCCCCAGGCTGCTCGATTTTTCGCTACACTGCCACTGCTCCGACGACTTTCCCCGGCTGATTCCGGCAGCCCCTCGTCGCCCCTCGCCTCCTCGAGCACACGGACGTGACCCCCAAGCCCTGGTGCATCTCCCAGTGGCATTAGCTCGCTCGCGCGCACCCCAGAGCCTCGGCAACGACGACACCAAGCGCCACCACCGTATGCTTTCTTCTCCGGCGACTCCTCTGGTAAGAACCTGACCACCCCTCTCCTTCTCCTTCACGCACGCATCATCGCCACGTCCTTGTGCATCTAACTGTGTCTTATGTTTGCTCCCTCGTGACCCGTAGCGCCTCCCTCGATGACGACAGCGCGTGGCCGTCGTCAGACGCAACTCCGACGAGCAATTATCAGCAACCCTGTGCGCCCCTTCGCCAACCAAGGGCACGTTGAGCATCAGAAAGCTTCGGCAAACTCGGTGAGCCCTTCCCCTCTCTCCCTAGCTTCCTCTATCGCCGGCAAGGTCACTGCCAGAGCGCGCTGCCGCCGTTCACCACCGCCAGTGCCGCCAGTATTTGACCAATAGATGCAAGCCGTTAGATCTTGATCGAAGGCGTGAGATTAGAACTTAAGCAAAGGGGTACGCTCGTATCTATGCCGCATGATCTATTTAGATCTAACGCCTCCGTAGAGCGATCCGGCCGAAGCGGTACCGACTAATAGAAACGCGCCGCGTGTCACAGAATCTGGTTTAAAATCAGAATTTGATCTATTAGTTCCTCAATTTTATAAAATCTATAACTTTTAATCTACACGTCCAAATTTTGCAAATTTTATATCCATGGATTCAGCAAGACAAGCCCTAGCCAACCATGTACTTTGTTTAGTAAAAAGCGTCTGTTAAGTTGTTTGTTTTTACAGAAACTTGTGTATGCATGTTTAGGATATAAAATTTATTTCAAAATTATTTTGAGGATAAAATCTTTGACAAATGGTGTCCTTTGAACCCACAGACCATAGGAAACAAATTGTGGTTTCAAAAATGTATTTGGTGAAACAAAAGAATAAACTTTGGATTTAAACCATTTCTAGTCAAACAAAAGTAAGGTTTATTATTTAAAAAAGCTTTTAGTAGAAAATCTTTGGGAAATGTTTTGGAATAAACTCTCTGACCCCAAACACCAAGTTTTATGATTTGAAAATGTATTTGGTGAACCCTATAAAATTATTGCTTTGCTAAAGTTATTTTCAACCACATAAAATAATGACTTGATTTAAAAATGGTTTATGAAGTGAAAACTTTAGCAAATGATTTTGCCACCTTATAAAATTACCATTAGGTGTTTTCAAATGTTTATGACCCATTAGAAACCACTCTTACAAATAAAACAATCTTTTGCATGTTTGCATGCATTGTTTAGTTTATATCATTTTATTTGATGAATTGCTTGAATGGTAGATTGAAATATTGTTTGCTTGATTGAATTGTAGTGATTTGAAGTGTGTGAACATTGCAAAGATCAAGGAGTGAACTTATACAATCTACCAAAAAGGCAAGTGATGCTTCATACTTTGTCCCATTATTTTCACTATGCATTAGTGATATTTCTAAGTAGGACTTGCATGGAATTTTGCTAAGTATAAACTATGCTATGGGAAATCCTAGTAGATGAAACCTTAGTAGAATTTCCTAAGTTAAGATTCCTACTACTATCATGCTTAGCTTAGCTAATAGAAAACAAGGGTGGAATATATGTTCATGCTATGGAAAATTTCTAAGTCTGAGGACTTGTGTTTTGTTTAATAAAACAACTAAGTGAATGAATCACCTGGGTGGAATGGAAGGAATGGTTTGTGTTGAGTGGTTACACAAGGCCGGGGGACTGGTGAACCTTGTGTACCTCACTTGTGGATGGCCACCCAGGAACAAAGAGATTTGAGATGTCAAATGTTGAGAAGCTTCAAGTGCAGCCACTTGGCATTATGGGCTCTGCCTGGATCATATAGGTTGCAATAACTTAGCCAAATGGACGGTTGGTGGTAGGGGAATGATAGGTTGGAACGCGTCCATTCTGGTCTAAGGGAAGGCTTCTGAAAGATCTTGTCTTGGTGAAACCAAGTCTTGTGGGGAAAGTGCACAACCTCTGCAGAGTGTAAAATCTAAGTACTTAGCCATGTCCCTGCCGAAGGACAATTTGAGCATCAAGACATGGAAGCTATCAAGAATCTCGTCATCCAAATTTCTAAATTAAAATCTTGTGGTTGAACAAGGGTTGAAAGGATCACCAATTTCTATTGGGGGATGCCTTGGGAAAGATTTTTGTCAAGCAAAAACTTAGTGTTTTCATATGATAAGGAAAATCTATTTTGAGCAAAGCAAGCCTAAGCTCCACTTAGCCAGATGCATATAGATGATAGACTCCACTATACTACCATAGTATCACTTGCCAATACAATTCAAATGTATTGACCCTTGTGGCTGTAACTTGTTATGTTACAGGTTTGTTTGATATTAGTGAAGTAGGATTACAAGTCTACAACCAACATGTCTGCCTGTGGCACTTTGAAGATGAAGGACCCCATGCTATTGTTATATTCTGCTACATTGTAATGAGATAGCCAAATGAGATATGTAAGATGTAATAAATTATTTTATTCCTGGTTATAAAGTTGTATTATGACCTTTGTTTCTTGATATTACATCTTAATTGTGGATGCTAGCTATTGATCCAGGGACTAGCATTGTAAACACAGGGATCTCTACCTTATTAGAGGTTGGGAACCTTTCAGTATTGTATACCGAATTGGTTGGTATGAAATTTCATACGGAACGACGCAATTCATGAACCACAATGGCCTAAGTAACTAGCAGGAGTATATGTGATGATGTTCATCGAAAACAAACAAACTGTTGTTTGTATTTCTCATTGACATCAAAGCTTGACTTCAAGATTTGTTTTAATAATTGTTATTTAAATCAGGTATTGTGAGAACAAAGGTTGTTCAAATAATTACCGTATTCCATATAAGATGGATGATTTACAAATCTAGTTGGATAAATAACATCCATAAAGCTAATGCTAAAATGTCGCAAGACAAATGATTGAAAGATCACTTACGAAGTGACATCACCGTTTCAATTATATTGGAAAGAAAACATGAAGAATCTCCATATTCATGGATTTTTGGAGTCTTTGATTTGATCAAGTGACGCTTGTGAGACTTTCCTCGGGATAATTAAAACTTCGTTCAAAGGCCAAAGAAGAACGAACGACTAAAATATTGGAATTTATACATATCGATGTATGAAGTCCATTATGTATAGTCGTAAGCGATGGATTTCAACTTCATATGCTTTCTCCGGAAGTTTGAGTGAATATTCACTTAATGAGAAAGAAGTATGAAATATTTGAAAATGTTTCAAAGACTTTCAAGATGAAGTAAAAATCATTGTAACAAGAAAATAAAATGGTTTATGATTTTATCATAAGGGATTTATTTGAGTTACAAGTGTAACAAGAAAAATAAATGAATTATGATTTATCATAAAGCGATTTATTTGAGTTACAAGTTTAGCAAAACACCTAGATTTACATCTCCCGAAACACCATAGGAGTATGGAGTGTTTGAGATTTGTAATGAAACCTTGTGTGACATGGTTGGAACAAAAGTGTTATTTATAAAACTGCCATTATGTTTTAAAAGATTAAACCTTTAGAGACTACCGCTTTTGAGCTCCATCTTCATCCGTTGAAATGACACCATATGAGTTATGGTTTGGGGTAAAACCCAAATTGTCCTTTCTTAAATTTTGGTATGCTAAACATAAGTAAGATGTTTACAACCAAAGTCGGATGAGCTGTCTTTGTAGGTTATTTCGAATAACAATTGGTTATTCCTCCATAACACCAAGGACAAAAGGGTTTGTCGCTTGAAACGTGAAGTTTCTTGAAGAAGGAATTTTTTTCACAAAAGTTAAGTGGGAGGACAATAGAACTTTGATAAGGTTAACGAACCTTAGCTAAATGTGCTGAGTTGCGCAGCGCCAGAAAATGTTCCGGAGGAAGCCAGAAAACTCATAGCTTATGTGCCTCAAAGGTTGTGGTCACGGAGATCTAAAGTTCCTATTAAACCAAGAAGGTCGGATAAACAATCAAATGCTGATATTTGAGAGTAAATCATTATTTTTTGACAATGATGAACCGACTACATACAAAGAAGCGATGATGGGCCCTGACTCCGTTAAATGGCTTGAAGCCATAAAATCCGTGATAGTTCCATATACGAGAAATCAAGTTTTGAACTTGGAAGACCCGCCTGAAAGGTGTAAAAACCTATCGATCGTATTTGGATCTATAAAGAAATAGGCATGGATGTTTCATATCTATGAAATAGTCGACATGTCAGTAAAGTTTTTACGACAATGTTCAAGGATTTGACTATGACAAGATTTGATCTTTCATAGCGATATTTAGTCTGGACGGATTAAAGTAGCAACCACTACATATAATTTGTTATATGGTAGATGAATAAACAAAACAAAGTTCTTCTAATAGAATGGTTACCTAGGACGTGTACATGACACGGTCCAAAGGGTTTTGTTAAATTCAAAGGATGCTAAAAGGGCATGCAAACTTTAATGGTTGAAGTAAGCATCACGGAGTTGGAATCTTCACCGTGATGAAAAGGAGTTTTCATCAGGAGACGATGAAGATGCTTGCATTTGCAAGAAATTAAGTGGGAGCATTGAGACATATTTCTAATACATTATGTGGATGACATCTTGTTGATTGGAAATAATGTATCTTTTATTGACAACGGTTAAGAATTTCATTTTAATGAAAGACTTAGGCAAAACCCGAATATTTAGCATGAATGTCTATAGTGGATAGACTGTGACGCTAATATGGTTGTTCGAAACGTACATATATGAGATATTGAAGGAGTTCAATATAGAAACGACAATAAGCGGTTCTTATCGCATGGAAAGGAATTGAATCAAGATTCAAGTGTATCGACACTTGTGAAACAAGATTCAAGTGCTTTGAAACTTGATGGGTGAAATCACAAGAATGATTTGATCAATCATACCATGATATGTACACATCCAGATATGTCCTATGCTCTAAGCGTTATGAGCATATACCAGAATGAATCATAAAATGATCATTGGACGATAGTGGGGATATTCTTATGATCTTTTGGAAGAACTAAGAATATATTTGTGTAGAGGTGACAAACAAATACAAATATTTCATTGTAAAGCGTTACATTGATACTAGTTTTGTCACAAGATACAAAATTAAGTTTATCTCAATTTAAACTATGGGTGGCACAATGAAATGGAAAGAAAGTTTCCATGATGGATTTGGATGAATTCCAAAGTTAAGACATTGTGACGGATACTACAACAAAAGGCTAAGTATATGACTGCTATAGTAGCAGCAAAGGAGGGAATTTGTGTCAAGTAGTTTGTTATCAAACTAAGGTGTGGTTCGCAACGGGCTAACACTAAAGATATATTGTACGACAATAGTATCGACATGATTTAATCCCAATGAACTAAAGGTCTCACCAAAAGACCAAATTTATACAATGCCATCTCCTTAGAGAATGAGTGATGCGTGGAGACGCAAAGACACGCAAATACACACGGACCTGAAAGTGTCAGATCCGTAGATTATGTTAACCACTTGCAATTGCGTATATGGAACACCAGAAAGCCATATGTGTTCAGTATGCAAAGTTTTCAAACTAGATTATTGTCTCTAGTGCAAGTGGGAGACTGAAGGGAATATGCCCGAGAGGCAATAATAAACTGGTTATTATCATATTCCTTATTTATGATAAATATTTATTTTACATGCTATAATTGTATTAATACGGAAACGTTAATACATGTGTGTTTAAAAAACAAAAGGAAGTTCCTAGTTATGCCTCTCTTATAAACTAGCTCATTGATTAACAAGATGATCAAAGGTTTCCTAATCATGGACATTGGATGTTGTTAATAACGAGATCACAACATTAGGGTAATGGTGTGATGAACATTCATCCGAAGTATAGCATTACGATCAAGGTAATTGTGTTTATATTGCTATAACATCATACGAAGTAATCTTAATCCTTAGACCATGAGATCATGTCAATCACTAACACCGGAAGAGTATCTTGATAACATCAAACGTCTCACCGTAACAGGGTGATTATAAAGATGGGTTCAGTGCTACGAAGGTGTTATGTTGAGGCTCATGGATCAAGAGTGGAATTTTCCCATCCCGATGACGGAGAGATATACTCTAGTCCCTCTCGGTGATATCACATTGGTTAGCTTGCAAGCAAGTGATTTGATCACTAGAATGTTATATCACGGGAACGAGAAAAGAGTACATGTCGGTAACGAGATCAAACTAGATATGGGGATACCGATGATCGAATCTCGGACATGTATTATATCGCGAGACAAAGGGATTGAGTTACATGCGTATAAGGTTCACACGATCACAGAAGTCATCGTTGAATATGTGGGAGTCAGTACGGATCTCCAGGTCACGCTGCTGATTATTGATCGAAGAGGGGTCTCGATCATGTCTACATTATTCGCGAACCATAGGGTGACACACTTAAGGGATACCGACACCATTTGGAGCAAATAATAAGCCAGAGAAAGAAAAAGGAAAGCGCGGGAATTTATTTCACTAGACACCGATATTATTTCGGTTGAAATTGCTGAAACTGGTTCTGCATGTGAAATTGAAATGTTGTAAGGGGTTTTATGTGAATGTTTGTTAATTAAAGTAATTAAAAAAATTCTGAATAAATAAATAAAAGAGTTTTATTTAAATGAGAGCTTGCATTAAATTTGGTGGAAATTTAATGCATGTGAGTGGATTTTTGAGTGGAGGCTTTTTAATGGGAGTGGAGGCTTTTCATTTTGAGTGGGAGCTCCACCCACATGAATGTGGAAGAGGTGGGGGCATCCCCCATGGCTGGGAGCCAAGCCCCTTGGGTGCCCCCCTCTCCCCTATAAAAGGCCCCTCTCATCCTCTCAAAGCACACCTCCTCGCGAAGGATCTCTCTCCCCCCTTTAGAATTTCCCCATGGTCTCGGATCAGCGAGATACATGTTCCCTGTGGCTTTTTCTGGAAGGATTTGTTGCTTTCGCTGCTTCACTGGAGCGAGGGCGCGGAGGTTGTCAGGTACTCGGATGTGTGTGCGATCATGGATGCACCACTGCTTTGCGGTGCTGGACGTGATGGTGCTGGACCGGCTGGACCAGATGGACTTCATCACGATCTTGAGATCGGCAAGCGTTTGACTACATCATCCAAGAGTACAACCTTGTTAATGCTATATGGTCTTCGAGGGTATATATTCTATGGATGTATATCCACCCGTTGCTTGTATCTAGTAGATAGATCTTGGCACATAGTTGTTCCCATCATATGAATTTTTTTTGTTTTCTATGCTGCGAACCCTACAAGAGAATACTAGGCGGTAGAACCGTCTCCCGTGATAGGGGCCTCCGCTACTATGGCGACGCATGGCCTCCTCGGCGTCCTTTCCATGGACAGAAATAATCGGGTTGACATGGATAGCATAATTGGTCAAAAAATTGACGCGCTATTATTTACTCTAATACATGCTCATGGTCCAATGCAAATCCCTATGTTCAAGATTATGTTGATGTTACATCAGAAATCTATACAAGCAAAAATATATTGCAATGTAATGCTACAAAATGACACGCTACACACCTCATGGTACATACTTCGCATCACTGATACGACCAAAACGTATCTACTTTCCCGAACACTTTTGCTATTGTTCTCCTCTAAACTTGTGTGATTTGGATACAACTAAACCGGTCTGACGCTGTTTTCAGCAGAATTACCTTGGTGTCTTGTTTTTGTGCAGAAAATCAACTATCAGGAAAAATCCCGGAAAATATGCCAAAAATTATATTTCACTAGAAGACCCCCGGAGCCAGAAGATGAGATGGAGAAGGGGCCTGGGGGGCCCACACCCTTTTCAGGCGCGAGCCCACCTCTGGCCGCGCCTAGGGGGGTGAAGCCACCCCAGGCACCCCCTCGGCCTTCCTCTGCGCCTATAAGTTGCTTTTCGACCTAAAAACCGAGGGGGGTTCGATAGTTTTCCAGAAAGAGTTCCGCTCTGCCGCCACCACCAGAAACCAAGATTCGGATCCAGAAACTCCGTTCTGGCACCCTGCCGGGACGGGGAATTTGGAGAGGATCATCGCCATCGTCATCACCAACGCATCTCCATCAACCACCGATGTTTCCCTCATCCATGAGTGAGTAATCCCCCGCTGTAGGCTTGGGGATGGTAGGGATTGGATGAGTTCTATCATGTAATCGAATAAGATCTGTTAGGGCATAGTCCCTAGCATCTCTATTAGTGCTATTTGACTTTGTTGCAACTTGTTGTGCTTAATGTTTGTCACTAGGGCCCGAGTGCCATGTTCTCATATCTGAAATTATTATTGAATCATTATGATAGTATTGTTTGTGATCTTATCTGCAAGTTGTGTACACATATCATTGTCCGAATCCAAAGGCCCCAAAGTGACAATAATTGGGCCAACCGGAGGGGATGGATGTGGTGTGAGGATCACATGTGTTCATGGAGTGTGAATGCTTTGCTCCGGTGCTCTATTAAAAGGAGCACCTTAATTGCGAGTAGTTCCCTGGAGGCCCCGCTGCCACGGGCTGGCTGGACAGAAGATGTTGTGCAAGTTCTCATTGCGGGCACATATGACTATATTTAGAGCACATGTCTAGGATTGTTTAGTACTTGGATGCTTATTATTATTTATCTGCAATGCCCTAGATCTTGAACTTACATGTTTAGACTCGTCCATGCAACGCCCGTCCATCCATCCCTATGCCTACCGCACTCGAATCCTAATGTTTACTATTACTGTTACTATTGCTCATGTTTCACTGTTGTTGTTGCTTTCCTGTTGCTACTACAAACTGTTGCTAGTGATAAACTTCTGTGAGCAAGAACTATTTCAAGGTACATCTGAACTGACAACTCAGTTGTTAAGGCTTGCAAGTATTCTTTGGCTCCCGTTGTGTCGAATCAATAAATTGGGTAATACTACCCGTGAAGACTGTTGTGATCCCCTATACTTGTGGGTCATCAAGACTATTTTCTGGCGCCATTGCCGGGGAGCATAGCTTTATTTGTAAGTTCACATGGATCTATTATTGTTCACTACTAATATGTTCATCATGGGGAAGTCTCGTGATGGAAAGTTCCCTATTTTACCATCTACTACAAGAAGAGGTACATTCCTAAACACCTCTTTTTCTCTTGATTCACCGTTTGTTATAAGTAAGCTTGTCACACCACCACCACATACTCATGCTAGACACACTGCTACTACTACTGAATCTGAAACTGCTTTTGATGCTCATGATGTTACTTCTATTGTGCTTGATGCGAGTGGTTCACTAGGTCCTTTTCTAGATACTACTATAGCTAGTCTAGGAAATACCTAAACTCCTAGTGAAGACACTGTTACACCTGTTAGCTCACCTAAGTCTAGTGAGAGTTATGATATTAATGATGGTTACATTGAGTTCACTGATGAATTTGTTGAAGAGTGCCAAAACACATTGTTGAGAAAGAACCTTTTTGTGGCACTGAAAATGAGAGTGTTGTGGCTCATATGAATGAGCTTTCTACTATGAGTGCTTTATTCTCTGATGATTTTAAGATGCGCAAGTACTTTGTTACTAAGTTCTCCCCTTTTTCACTAAAAGGAGAAGCTAGGGTGTGGTTTAATAGATTACCTCCTGGTTCCATTGATAGCCCTGATTGCTTGATTGCTTCTTTCTTCCAGAAATATTTTCCTCCCAGTGCTAGACATGCTGCTTTGCAGAGACTTTTTGATTTTAAACAGGGAGAAGAAGAGAAATTGCCTGAGTCATGAACAAGGTTATGTGCCTTGATTCATGCACATCCTGGATGTCCATTGCCTAAGAATGAGCTTCTTGATATTTATTATAATGGACTAACTGATGATTCTAGGACCTACCTAGATAGCTTTGCTGATTGTGTTTTCAGGAAAAGAACTCCTACAGATGCTGAAGAATTAATGGCTAAGCTAAGCAAGAATTATGATGATTGGACTTCAACTGAGCTTAATACACCTGAGCTTATTACTCCTGAACCAATTGTGCCTGAACCAGTTACAACACCAACACCAAAGAAGAGGGAAATTATTGCATTAAATGATGAAGTGATGAAGGAAGCTAAGAAATGTCTAAAGGAGAAAGGTAGTAGAGCTGAAGATGTGAAGAATCTACCTCCTATAGAAGAATTATGTAAGCCAATTCCCCACTCATCTACTATTGAGGTACACTCTCTCCACTTTAATGAAGGTGATATTCCTTATGGTAAGCCTCCTGATCAATGCTTAGAGGAACTTGACACATTTATTATTAAACAAGGTAATTTTAATAAACAAGTTCAGAATCATTTATTGGAAAACTCTAGAGCTATCCATGAGTTGAAAGATATTGTGGAAAGAACTTCTAATGATATTAAAATGCTTTATAAACACTTTCAAATGGTTCCAACCCAACTTGATCAACTTGCTAAGGTACAAAAGGATATGCTAGTTAATGCCTCAGGAAATAAACATGCTTATGGAATTAGAACTAGGAGTGGTATAGCTACTCAAGATCCTTTATATCCTGAAGGACACCTAAAATAATTGAGCAGGATTCTCAACAAGGTGAGAGTAGTGGTAGTCCTCATAAGAGAAAGACAAAGAAACATAAGATAGTTGAGGAACCACTTGAACCTGTTGTAGATCCTAATAGTATATTTGTCTCTGATGCTGAAACTGAGAGCGGTAATAATAATCATGCTCATGATAAGGAGGAAGTTGAGGAAGAACATGAGAAGCACACTAAGAACACTAGGTACACTAAGGAAGATTTTATTGCTAATAAACATGGTACTGAGAGAGAATCTTGGGTGCAGAAACCTATGCCCTTTCCAGGTAAGAAAGACAAGTCAAAGGAGGAAGAACACTACAACAAGTTTTGTGAGTGGATGAAACCTTTATTTTTGCAAATTCTTTTGACTGATGCTATTAAATTGCCTTCTTATTCAAAGTATATGAAGGATATTATCTCTAATAAAAGGAAGATTCCTAATGAGGAGATTTCTACTTTGCATGCTAATTACTCCTTCAATGGTAAGGTTCCAAAGAAACTTGGTGATCCAGGTATACCAACTATTCCTTGCTCTATTAAGAATAATTATGTTAGAACTTCTTTATGTGATTTGGGAGCTGGAGTTAGTGTTATGCCTTTTTCTCTCTACAAGATACTCCAGCTAGAAAAGTTGATACCAACTGATATATCATTGCAAATGGTTGATAAGTCAACTACTATTCCTGTTGGTATATGTGAGGATGTTCCTGTTCAAGTGGCTCATAATTGCTTAGTTTTAACTGATTTTGTGGTGCTTGAAATGCCTGAAGACGATAATATGTCTATTATTCTTGGGAGACCTTTTCTTAATACTACAGGTGCTATCATCAATTGCAATCAAGGAAAAGAAACATTCAATATTGATGACAATGAGCATACTGTTTATTTCCCCAAGAAGGTTGTTAGAAGCTATTGCCTGAATTCCATTGAAAATATTGAGAGCATCAAGGTTGGAGAAATATATTGTCTAATTCCACAGGAAAATTTTGAAACTATTATGATTGGGACCATTGCTAACAAGTATGAGGTAACATAATCACCTTGTGGAATACAAAGTTTTGTTTCATATAAGATTGTTTTGGTAACAAGACTTTATCAACCTTATTAACAAAAGTATTTTTATGAATAGAATAATGTTTCCACTGTGGTTATACTTACTTTCTTTTACTTTTCTCCTTCCTAGTCTTTGCTCTTTCTCTTGTTAGTTTTGCTAGTTGTTTGCCTGTTAGAGTGTCTTAGAACTTTTGTGGTTTTGGTTTTTATTTGCTTTTTGTGCCAAGAATGACCTCTAATGAGAGGGAAGTAAGATTTGGGGAGTTGCTGTCCCGAAAGAGATTTCTGTCCTCCACCATAAAAATCGTGAGGAGGCTCTATAATGCAGATTGAGTTGATATTTTACGAATAAATCCCCTAGTATGTTAGATAACTTTAGTTAGTTCTACAGTTTTTGATTTCAGCAACAGAAGATGTTGGAAAAATAGGTTTCTACCTGCTAGTCTGTTTTGATAGATTTCTGCCATTATTTGCATTTGCTTCTTATTGATTCCTTTTTGAGTTCTCTTTTGGGGAATTGAGCTTTTTGAAGGAGTTGCTACAGTATATTGTGTTTTTAGTGAAATTTTTTGTTGTTCTAAAGCTAAGCCGAAGGGTCTATTATCTTTTGAATAAACTAATGTTGCTAATGAAGATTGTGTGAAGTTTTGTATGAAGGAAAAAATTAGGTGTAGAGAGAGGATGATGTAAAGAGATGAAGATTGGACAAAAATTCAAGCTTGGGGGAGCCACCCCGTGTCACCCCAAGAAATATTCAAGAGGTACAAGCGTCAAAGCTTGGGAGTGTCCAAGGTATCCCCTTATTCATCAATAAAAATCTCAGGTCTTTCTAGATACTTCGTTTTTATTGTTTCATGCACAGTTGTGTTTTTCTTGGAGCGTCTTAGTTTTTGTTTTTGGTTTGTTTTTGCTTTGTTGGCTTGTTTGAAAAATTGAAAACACCAAAAAATATTTGTTGTTCATCTTTGGTTTTGTGAGTTTTTTGCAGGGTTCAGCCGTCCTCAGTGGATTTTGGGTTTCATGTTGTTACTCAAGTCACAAAAGTGAAGGCCAATAATGAAGATTAAGACAACTTGAGGAGTGGTAAGAGGCTGGTAACGAACTCTATTTGTTTCATTTTTGTACATATACTCAGCATTATGAGCATGCTTAGTCTGTTCATGATAAGGAGTGTGTTACTAATGGATGCTTAGTAGTTCTTGCTTGTCTATGATTAGCTCCAGCTTGCTAATAGTTTGTAGCATGTCATATGAATGTTTGATTGCATTGTTTTATTCATATTTTGGTATGAAATTGTGGTGTCCTCCTATGGAAGTTTCATGTGAATCGACTTGGGACATGCCCACGCATGCATATGACTAATCAATAGTCAGTAAACCTCGATGATTTATTTTGCCTCAGAGTTCTTGTATCACTTTCATGCCATAATTAGTCCTGTTTTGTTGCAAGCATGATTATGACAATTATTGCTCTCTCGTTTGTTGCTCCCTCTCTTTTGCTAGCCTTCACTTGCACTGAGCATGAGCTCTACCTGTGTTTCCAACTTCCCAAAACCAATATTGCCAGTTGTGTCCACCATACCTACCTATTAGCATCGTTTGCTATTTCAGTGCATATTCAATATGCCTTGTTTTCTTCCAAATAAAATGTTTGTCTGTTTTGGGAAAGTTAGTTAGTAAAGCTCTCACAAACTTGATGGCACACTTTATTCCTTGCGCTTAATAATCCTGAACCATTGTGACTTGTCCATGAAAGTTATATGCTTGCAAATTATATGCTGTGAGTCAGCAGAACCGTTCTGCCACGGGGAACGCTTTCAACAATTTTTTGGATAATCCTATCCAATTGATACTTTGCTCTTTTGTTTACGGATGTTGACGATGTGAAATAAAAGGGGAGCTTGTGAGTTCATGGAGTCTATACATTATGTTAGAGAAATGCCTGGGCCGCTAGCCTAAGTCATGCCTAATCATGGTGGAAACTTGCAGTATCACCGTAATGAGCATCTATGAAGCATCCTCAATAAAAAGCTATGCATATGGTAAATAAAAAGATTGCTGAGATGCTTATTGTCTGCTTGCCTTGTCATTTTGGTTATGGTAAAGCTCATGTACCATGTGCAAGGGGTACCCCGTTGGCGGTTCTCTATGATATGCATGTATTTACAATGACAAGAGCTTACAGGTAACCAAAGTTGAGTAGAATGCGGAGCGACCCTCGTACTCAAGGGACTTGGGATTTTCAGCCTATGGTCTGTCAAGCATATGATTCAAAGTGGACCTTACTTTCACCTTAACCACATGAAGATGCCTATGATAGGGGCAATGAGAGCTCAAAGCTAATGAGTACCTTCCTTTTAGCATTAGGAAGCCTTTCAAACTTTCCAAAACCGTTTTGACAACTTTGTTGAGTCACCACTTATTCTACGAGCACCTTCTTAAGAGCATAGTTGTCATTCTTGTGTTTGTTCCAAAACTTGGTTAATTAAGTCATGACTTTGATGCTTGTATCTCTGATATTTTTACCTCTAGTCTTCACTTGAACTTCAGAGGTGCCTTGGAATTTATATTGTGCTGTACAAACAAAGGCAAGTGAGATACCACTCTATCATACCTTACTATGAGCATTGCAATATTGCTTATGTTTATGTTCCATGCTACTTATTATTATTGAGTTGGTTTATCTTCATAGCTTGCAATGATTACTGAGTAGACTTGGTTGCATACTTCTTATTATGAATGGTTTAAGCATCTACTCCTGTGATGAGAATATATACATCATATGAAGCAAATGTGTTCGTGAAAGTTCTTTTATTGCACTCAGTTTTCAACTGAATTGCTTGAGGACAAGCAATAAGCTAAGCTTGGGGGGAGTTGATACGTCCAAAACGTATCTACTTTCTCGAACTCTTTTGCTATTGTTTCTCCTCTAAACATGTGTGATTTGGATACAACTAACACGGACTGACGCTGTTTTTAGCAGAATTATCATGGTGTCTTATTTTTGTGCAGAAAATCAACTATCAGGAAAAATCCCGGAAAATATGCCAAAAATTATATTTCACCAAAAGAACCACGGAGCCAGAAGATGAGCCGGAGAAGGAGCCTGGGGGGCCCACACCCCTGCCAAGTGCGGGTGGGCCCTGCCTCGCACCTAGGGGGTGCAGCCACCCTAGGCACCCCGTCGGCCTCCCTCTGCGCCTATAACTTGCCTTTCGACCTAAAAACCGAGGGGGTTCGATAGTTTTCCAGAAAGAGTTCCGCTCCGCCGCCGTCACCAGAAACAAAGATTTGGATCCAGAAACTCTATTCTGGCACCCTGTCGGGACGAGAAATTTGGAGAGGATCATCGCCATCGTCATCACCAACGCATCTCCATCAACCACCAATGTTTCCCTCATCCATGAGTGAGTAATTCCCCGCTGTAGGTTTGGGGATGGTAGGGATTGGATGAGTTCTATCATGTAATCGAATAAGATCTGTTAGGGCATAGTGCCTAGTATCTCTATTAGTGCTATTTGACTTTGTTGCAACTTGTTGTGCTTAATGCTTGTCACTAGGGCCCGAGTGCCATAATCTTAGATCTGAACTTATTATTGAATTATTATGATAGTATTGTTTGTGATTTTTTTTGCAAGTTGTGTACACATATCATTGTCCGGATCAAAAGGCCCCAAAGTGATAATAATTGGGACAACTGGAGGGGATGGCTGTGGTGTGAGGATCACATGTGTTTACGGAGTGCTAATGCTTTGCTTCGGTGCTCTATTAAAAGGAGCACCTTAATTTTCAGTAGTTCCCTAGAGGCCCTGCTGCCACTGGCTGGCTGGACAGAAGATGTTGTGCAAGTTCTCATTGCGAGTACGTATGACTATATTTGGAGCATATGCCTAAGATTGTTTAGTACTTGGATGCTTATTATTATTTATCTGCAATGCCCTAGATCTTGAAGTTACATGTTTAGAATCGTCCATGAAACGCCCGTCCATCCATCCCTATGCCTACCGCACTCGAATCCTACTGTTTACTGTTACTGTTACTATTTCTCATGTTTCACTGTTGCTGTTGCTTTCCTGTTGCTACTACAAACTGTTGCTACTGATAAACTTCTACGAGCAAGAACTATTTCTAGGTGCAGCTGAACTAACAACTCAGTTGTTAAGGCTTGCAAGTATTCTCTGGCTCCCCTTGTGTCGAATAAATAAATTGGGTAATACTACCCGTGAACACTATTGTGATCCCCTATACTTGTGGGTCATCAATCACACATTCACATTAGATAACAAAGGCACAAACATAAAAAACTAAAATCGGTTCAAGGGCGAGAGATAAAAATGTTGGATAGGACTCAAATAGTCCTAAGACCAAATAAACACAACATGACATCAAGGCATAAAAATACCAAGAAATTTGCATACAAAAGAGAACCGTACGTTTTCAAAAATAAGAAAAAGGTATAAAGTAGGGAAAATAAAAATAGTTAATGCATGGATAAAGGGGTTCATGACGGATGAGAGGTGTTGGAACCATATTGCTCCAGCCTACAAGTGAAAGGTATAACGTAGAAGAAGAGTGGAGGGTGGAACCTACTAATGTATTTGCATAGAGTTGATGCTCGATGATAGAGGTGCACTTTGTAGACCCCTCTGAGAGTGTCGTGAGAGATTTTTAAGGCGTAAGAGCTGGAAGGTGAGAACAGAGGGTTGATGAACAAACGGGCCATGTAGATGAGGAGAAAAAGAGAGCTTACAAGATGTGATAAGAAGGGTTGTGGGAGCTATCATTTATTGGCAAAGAGTTGGTGTGATCATCAAAAAATTACATGGAGAGCAATGGCCTAGACATGACACAAATCTCTGCAGGGTAGCCTCCCGCCGTCGGATAATAGGAGGAGTGCAACAAAGCCTTGCAGTGCGTGCGCTCTCCTCAGACAGAATGTCATACAATAGTAGCATGTGCATACATGAAGCATGGCGTAAAGTCACACGTATGGTCGCCCAATGTGAAAGCCAGTGCATGAACTACGCACAATGAGACTACAAAGTGCATATTTCCTATGACCTAGAGAGTTGAGATCAGTATGCGCAAGCCCCACTTGGTGAGGGGAAGCGGGATCACGCGGGCTTCGATACGCTCTCACCAAGAGGAACCATGCCCATGGTGAATGACATGTGGGACCAAGTGTGGCGGGGTACAACGATTAGTGACATGGGAAAGTCAAGAACACGTGGAAAACTCGACGAGGGATTTTTTATGTATAATAATATTTAAGTACTCTTGTAGCTTGGTAGATCTTATCCATAATTTTTAGAAAAACTAAAATATTTACTTGGAAAATCCAAAAGACCGAATGCATATTTTCACGTTTTTATTTTTAATGAATTATATATGTGTTATGAAAAATATAAAAAAAATCATAGGTCATTTTATGAGCCATGAGACCATGTATAAAATTTGACACAGTTTCACAAATCTAGAATTGAATATTACTTTTTATCTCTTGCATCCTAAGGAAGAATCATAGAATTCAAAGTTAAACTATGAATTTTGATCATCATGGTTTATTGACCATGTTCACTTCAGATTTGATCTACGACTTCTTTTTTCGGTATTTTTTACAAATATACCTTCAAGTTTCATTTTGTTATAAATAATTAGTGTTTTCTGTAAGTTGAAATATAAAGTTAAGGTACCTTCTATAGTGATATCTTATATGATCTTGTCTTTAATAAATGATGTGGATGAAATATATTTTTTCATATATCACTTAATTAATTGTTGAACTTGCAGACAAAAAGTGTGCACTGTATCATGGCGGGTAATTGAGAGTGAACTGGAATGAAGTAATCAATGTAGAGGTGTAAAAGCATAAGATAGTGATAGAAAATATTTAATGGAAAAATATTTTTTTTTGTCTGGTTCTGCATCCATTTAATGGAGTAATAAAAATCATTGAATTTTCTATCCTCCTATGCACTCCTATATAAACGGCAATAGCCCGGCACAACCAAAGCACACAATTTTCTTCTCACATTTTTGCATTCAGGTAACAAATTTTCATCCCTTCATGTATGTTTTCTACATATTTTATTTTTTGTGATGTTGATCTTTAAAGGTGTCTTTGGTGTGATTAAGGTTGCAATCCATGAGTAGAAGCAATAGCAGCAACGTTGAGGACGATGTCAAAAGTGATGCGTCGTCTCCAAGCTCGTGCATGTCGTCCAATGATAGCACGGGTGGAGGGAAGGTGATGTTGCTTGGTGTGTGTCAGGGTTGCAACACTTACTGCCTGCAAATAAGGGAAGAGTACCCAATTTGTCTCAATTGCAAGAAACCCTTCCTCCTCCACATCAAAACTGCCATTGACAACATAAATCAGAACAAGAAGCAGTGAATATGACTTGGGCATTGATGTCTATCTGAGTTCATTCTGTTTAAGAATAATGTCTTAGCCGAGGTAGGCTGGATATTTTTCTTGTAATATTGTCCGTGCTTTTATATGTAACCTCTTAATAAGGATATGATGCAATGTTCTTTTTAAGTATTCTCTGCATATATGGTGAAATTATTGCTTTCGAAGTGCTTATGTCGAGGATTAAATTATTTGTATATTTTGTAATTACAATGATTGTATGTGATTCTCTTGGCCGCATAGGTACAATTGGATCAATAATGGCTAAGGGACAAAATACTTTGACCCATGTCCATGCCCCGCATATGCCGGTAATATCCCTTATGTTGCTTCGATTGGATTTATATCAAGGATATCATAAAGTAATGTTTACAATTGTGAGTGGCGAGTTAGATGTGCAACCCGATAATTCCTAGAGGATGAAATTTGGTGGAGCACTCTAGATCACCATTCGATTATGTCACCCTGATCAATTGTGTTGTAGACCTTGTCACTACAACAATGCAGGCGCATGGTAGAGGATTTAAACACATCATGTTCGTATTTAGCCAACAATTAAAATCCGACAAGCATGCCCGCATAAGGGAAAATGTACGTGTGACACTTTTTTCGCGCGGCATAGTGGATCTGCCATGCAATCTGGCTAGCCGCACCAAGACGATGTGCCTCGATAAATTATAAAACGACACAATTTTATTATCGTGTATACATATGGTGAGGATGAACTTTCCATTGCATTAGTACACCTTTGTATGGCACCAAAGTTAACAACAATCAACTAGTAAACAAACTAGGTTGTTGATGACATTCTAATCGAATTTTCCATTCTTTTGAGATGTAATTGTGTTTACATTACAAGATTTGCGACTCTCTCTCTATTTATTATATTAACTAGGAGTCCCTTGCAACTCCAAAAAAAAATCTAAATCATAAGTGTCGAAATGTATCTAAATCCTATTCTTGGGTGTCTCTATTCGGCACGACATTATCCACGCTTGGTGCTGAATATGGTATCCTAATGCCCATAATTATCTACGCATGGTACTTTGACAGATGTGGAAACAACCTACCATCCTCCGCCAAATTCTTAAAGATAAAACAAAGATGAAACATAGTATGTAGATGAGACGAAAAACATACCTTAGGATACAAAACACATGAAGATGAATCCAATGCAAAGGCTACGTCTAACTAGACAGTCAACCTACATGTCTTCAACTTGTATGACATCTCCTTAGCATAACAAGAGTAGGGAGGCAGATAGTAGGAGATACTGGAGTTATTGAGGTATATGTTTTTTCTTAAACGGCGATGCTTAGATCTAGTATTTGTGTCGCTGAGTAGGAGTCACTAAGGACGAGTGCGGAGCCATAAGGAGTAAGTAGGGGAGAATGTGTACCAAAGGTTCCTTGTATCATATAGGAAATGGGATTGGGAAGTGGGGATAGAATTTGGGGGAGGGGGGCTCTAGAACATTGTATAGCTAGATATATGGGCCGTATTTGCAAAAAAGCCACATACATGGAGCTCAAATATAATGGTCAAGGGTCAACTCAACAGATGTAGGGTGCACTAGTCAGCGAGACGTTCCTGACAAGTTAGCAGAATGTGCTTGACCATTCTATAGTTTTGGACCGACTTTTAGTGTCACACAATGGATGCGGTAAGTATTATTGCCTTCATGCAATCTAACACGACATTATAGAGTGTCGGGGTTGGTAGAAAACTACCACGATGCTATATATAAATCCTTCACCCTATTGTTGTAGTTATATAAGGAGAATGCTCATCACCACGTTTGGTGCATCAACACTCACTTGAAAGCAAGAACTTATTCATCTACAAGATATTGATGCATCGCAAAAAAGTAAGACTGTGACCGAACTCTGCTATGAGATGATACAAACATTGGCTTGTGGTAAGTACCATTACACCTCGGGTAGACATACCTTGGGATATAGGTGGATAAAATATGGAGCATCAAAGGCTGGCTATATGACTTTAAATTAGAGATCTCTTCCTGGGAGGCAACCTAGAAACCAGTTGGTGTCTTTTTTATTTTTGTATCATGATTTTAGTTGCATTCATCTTGCATTGGCACTTTTCATTTTTGCATGATTTTCTATTATAGTTGTCTTGGGACTAAACTATCAAAGGTATAATTGTTCGTTGCTCTGATCATGTGTAGCACCGCTTAGTTAAAACTTCTCTAGAAAAATATATGTACGGTTTGTTTGGATGTTTGACTAATGTTTTATAACATCACAACATTAGAGGCTAGAATTAAATAGATATCGGGTGTGTGTATTGCATTCATTCATAGAAAATCTGAATAATTTTCGCGCTTTTGATCAAAACTTGTCAAAGTGATTGAAACTTCTCTTAACTTGATGGAACTGAAGTAGATCATCAAGTTGAGTGCGATAAGTTTCAATGTGACCTTTGCTAAAACCTTATTTTTTGGGTAAATGTAATTTAATCTATGGGTAGATCAAATGGGATAAAGCTAAATTACAACACATTACTTAAGGATTAACACTTAATCTTCTAGAGACCATATGAAGGTATTCTTTACAACCACCCATGGATACCAAATCAAGTATGTAACCTAAGCAAAGAAACTAAATAACTAAACCTTGATATAGATGCTTACCATAATTACTCCTACCATGAGCATCATGGTAGTTCCCAAACATTATCCCCTTATCACAAATAGAGTAGGAAGGAAGTCAAGCCAAGACCATTCACCAAATTAAATATTCTTGAACCTTTATCCTTTGATTTACTATATGGTACTTTCAAAGTCTTGAAGGAGATTAATAAGAAGAGAGAAACCAAACATGATAGAATATGTCATTATCACTAGAATGAGAGTCCTAGTGGAGATCAAACCATTTGATATTGTAGGAGTTAACTCACTCATGGGTTAACTAGAAGAAGCATCTAGGCCTAAGAGATAAGATGATAATTAAGGAGTTATGATAAGGTAGTCAGGATAGAGTATCAATGACTAATCTTGTTGAGACAAGTAGGTACAACCATAGAGTAATTTTTATTAATAAGATAAACCATATAAGATACTTGGTGTAGTATAAGATTGTTACATAGTTGAGGATAGATCTTGACTAGACAATTAGAAGCATAATCTTAGTGTGATCAAAGGATAATGGTCATTATTCTCAAATCACTTGGGGATAATTAACTAGGCATTGAAGAATTGTTATTGGTATACCAAGCTAGGCTAAACCATAGTTAGTTAAGTTATCTAGCTTGATCATAAGAAGTCAAGGTAGAGTATGATAAAGTGTGAAACATGAGTTGCATGGAGTAGTTGAAGACATGGTAATTTTAATCAAGGTAATACAAGAATAATCTTGTATTATGGGGAGTAGTACCATACCTCTTCTATAGGATTGATATCATGGTGTAGTGAGGATTATAGTCTTGCAAGCCTTGGAAGCAGATGAGAGAAGAATGTAAAGGAGTTGTTGAATGGAGTTAAAAATAACTACATGAATGAATTCATCAAGGGTGCTAAGAAGTGGAATTATGTCGTAAAGAAAGAATGGAGAATGAGTAGTGAAGAAGTGACATGACCATGTGATGGCAACAACTTTGTGTGTACCAACTCGTTGGGACTCCAAGTGTAGAATGTTGTAGCAAGCATCTTTTCGCCACAAGGATGACTAGGGGGTTTATATCGAACTCTCGAGGAATTGGCTCTGAGGTTGTTCTTGTTCTCCTCTTCAAGCAACCTACAAAGCAAAGTTTTTGTCTTGTGTCCCCAACTCCACCGTGTGGTTGTCAAGCACAAGGTTTCGTATTAGTAATATGAAATATAAGTATAAATAAAGTAAAGTAAAATAAGTAAAAATAGGCATGCAAGATAAAGGCAATAAAATAATGGTTGTTTTTGGATTTTGTGTGTTTTTTCAAGTGAAGAAAGTATTTTTTGTATTTTTGAAATAATAAATTGCAGAAAATGAAAAGTGTAATAAATGTGTTGGAAAGGTGTTTCTAATGGTTTAAAATGGACCGGGGTTCATGAGTTCACTTGTCTACTCTCGTTTTGGGTTGTAATGAACATAAACAATTCATCAAAGACATAATATTGGTGGAACTTCAACATGTGTTTGATAAGCATTCATTTGGACATTACGTCCTAACATAGAGATGATGCAACACATCTCTCTTATACTCCTCAAGAAAGGGAAAACTCCAAGCAATCTTGAATCAAGAATCAACAGATTATATCCTTAAGTAATTTGACATGATGTTTGAATCACCAATATGCTACCTTGACCAAACAAGATTATATAGATGTCAAAAGATAATTATAGCACATGAGTTCACTTTATCCCTAGTGAGGCACAAAAGAAAGGTAAATACCATAGTAGATATTTTGTTGTCACTATTCAATCACTACCACCATGCTACTCCATCTAATACACACTTCTCCCCACACATGTTGTTGCATACAAGTTGGGTCAGAACAAGTACTTAAGAATGGGGTACATGATACTCATCTATCAATACATCTTACACATAATAGGTTCCACTCTCATATATCAACTCATAGAATAAAGATTCGCCACATAGGAATTACAAATATGACCATAATCATGTAGGGGTTCGTAGCATGGAAAACAAAAAAATTCTACCGCATACAAACAAACAAGCCAAGATCTATCTACTAGATTGTAGCAACGAGTCGATAGAATAACTCACCCTCGAAGATTCCAAAGTGTTTAACGAGAGCTAATTCTCGTGGGTGATATAGTCGTACTCTTGCCGATCTTAAGATCGCGTAGACGATCCTTCCGACGCTGCGTTCCGGCAGCGCTTCCGCAGTCGGTCACACGTTCGGTACTCGACAAAGACCTTCCTCTCCCTTGTTCCAGCAGGCAGCGGAGGTTGTAGCACTTTCCTCGCGATTCCGGCAGCACGATGGCGTGGTACCGGAAGTAGAGGGGAGATCTCGCAGGGCTTCGCCTTAAGCCGGAGCGAGTATGGTGGACTATGAGAGAGCCTCGGTGATCTAGGGTTTAGAAGCACCAAGGAGAGGGAGCAAGGCCGGCGGCTAGGGCAACTAGAAGCCCCAACTCGGCGGCTTGGGAGAAACCCTAGGGCGGCGGCGGCTATGGTGGGCTGCGGCGGCTAGGGTTAGGGTTTAGGGGCAAGGTGTAGGTCTTGGAGGGGCAGCCCTGCCCCTCCTTATATAGGTGGAGGGGGCGCGCCAAGGGGAGGGGAGTCCCTCCCCAACTCGGCTTCCAAGGCCGGCGGTGGAGGGAGAGGGACTTCCTCCCCAAGTAGGTTTCCTACTCTCCCTCCACCAAACAAAATAGCCGTTTGACTTTTCAAATTGGCGTTTGACTTTTCAAACTAGGATTTGATTTAACCCTTTATTTTGTTCAGCGATGACACCTAGTACATGATGCAACCATTCCAACTTGTTATGACACATTCATGCACCCTTCCCCTCCGGAGTGCCGGACCTTCCGGAACCTTCTAGAACATTCCCGATGAAAACACCGGAACCATTCTCCAACCCCGAAACAGGACTTTCCTTATATGAATCTTCTTCTCCAGACCATTCCGGATCTCCTCGTGATATCCCGGATCCCATCCGAGACTCCGAACAACATTCGGTCTCTTACTCATCATTCCATAACTACTCAACAACGTCGAATCCTTAAGTGTGTCTCCCTACGGTTCGTGAATTATGCGGACATGATCGAGACACTTCTCCGAACAATAACCAATAGAGGAATCTAGAAATTCATATGGCTCCCACATATTTCTACGATTACTTTGCGATCGAATGAACCACTTACATACGATACCAATTTCCCTTTGTCTCACGATAGTTTACTTATCTAAGGTTTTGATCGTCGGCATCTCTACATACCTAGTTCAACCTCGTTACTGATAAGTACTCTTTTCTCGTTCCCGTGATATGTGATCCCTTGTGAGCCAGTCACATGCTTGCAAGCTAATTGGATGACATTCCACCAAGAGGGCCCAGAGTATATCTATCCGTCATATGGATGGACAAATCCCACTCTTGATCCATGTGTCTCAACCAATACTTTCCGAACACTCAATGCCACCTTTATAGCCACCCAGTTACGGTGTGGTGTTTGATGTCATCAAAGCATCCTTCCGATGATGGTGATAAGCATGATCTCATGGTCGAAGGAATTAGGTTACTATGTATCAGAAAGCATATAGCAATTGAACTATTAAAATGACTTGATCTTTATGCTACGCTTATCTATAGGAGTATGTCCATCATATCATTCTCCTAACGATATGATCTTGTTGTTAATAACATCTCAATGTTCATGATAGGGAAACCACAATCATTTATTAACCAACAAGCTAGTATTATGAAGAGGCTTTACTAGGGACTTTAATTTAAGTTTACAAATCACACAAGTATTAATGTTTCCTTATTAATACTATTATAGCATGAATGTAAACATTTATCATAAACACAAAGATATAATAATAACTACATTTATTATTGCCTCTAGGGCATATCTCCAACAGTCTCCCACTTGCACTAGATTCATCTAATCTAGATTACTTGGTAATATACCGAACACCCATGGCAGTTTGGTGTTGGTCATGTTTTGCCCTCGGGAGAGGTTTAGTCATCTGATCCGCCACATTCAGATCTGTGTGTACTTTGCAAATCTTTATGTCACCATCTTGGACATGTTCTCGAATAGCGTGAAAACATAGCTTGATATGCTTCAGCTTCTTGTGTGACCTTGGTTCTTGCGCATTGGCTATGGCGCCCATGTTATCACAGTAGATAGACATTGGGTCCAGCGCACTTGGAACCACACCAAGCTCTGTGATGAACTCTTGCATCCATATCGCTTCTTGTGAATCCTCCGAAGCAGCCATGTATTCCGATTTAGTTGAAGATCTTGCCACAACGCTTTGCTTTGCACTCCTCCAGCTAACTGCTGCACCATTCAAAGTAAATACGTATCCAGATTGTGATTTAGAATCATCCGGATCGGTGTTCCAACTAGCATCGGTGTAACCATTAACAACGAGTTGTTCATCACCTCCATAAGAAAGAACCATATCCTTAGTTCTTCTCAAGTACTTAAGGATTTTTTTGACCGCTGTCCAATGATCCACTCCTGGATCACTTTGATATCTGCTAGTTAAACTAATAGCATATGCAATGTCGGGTCTAGTACATAGCATGGCATACATTAGAGATCCTATGGCTGAGGCATAGGGAGTCTTACTCATCCTTTCTCTATCTTCTGCCGTTACTGGACTTTGAGTTTTACTCAAGGTCGTATTGGGCAACATGGGCAAGAACCCTTTCTTGCTATCATCCATTCCAAACCTCTTTAGAACTTTGTCCAAATATGTGCTTTGTGACAATGATATTAGGCGTCTCGATCTGTCTCTATAAATCTTTATGCCTAATATGTAAGATGCTTTGCCAAGATCTTTCATTGAAAAACTATTATTCAAATATTCCTTGACACTACTAAGAAGGTCTACATCATTCCCAATGTCACATCCCAAGATTTTCCAAATCTTCTAATGTGAAAAATAAATAAACAAAATAAAATTATTGTTGAAAATCAGGGTGAAAAGAAACTTTTGTTTCTAAATAGAAACTTAAAATCCCATCTTGAACAAACTTTAATTAAAGTTTGAATTCAACAAAATCCAAATCAAGAGAATTGCTTTCCTCAATAAATGCATCTGGAAATTTAAACACTTGGAAAATAAATCCAAACCCTAAACCCTAATGGAATAAAAATCATTTCCAAGGTATCTCCAAGCCTATGGATTTGATCCATATAAAAATTTGTCAACAAACATTCACAAATGATCAAGAAATGACAAATAGAAATATTATAAAACCATATAAATTGGTTTCACTTAATTTGGAGCCATAAATAAAATCTTATGAATTTAATAAGATAAGGAAATTAAATTTCCAAAGCTAATAAAGAACCTATCTAAAAATCCATACCAAATGGTGAGCAAATAATCCTAAAGACATTTAAAAAGATAAACAAATATTAAATAAGATTTTATAAATTGGAATCACTAAGTTTGGATCTATAAATAAAAAGATATGAATTTTATAAGATAAAGAAAGAAATATTAAATAAGGAATATTTAAAGACCAAATCAAACCTTGGCCAAATCCATAAACAAATGGTATGAATATAATCCAAATCCAAATAAAATAAAAGGATAAAGTATTTCCAAAATAAAATAAAATGGCATTAACCATTCTATCCCTATTTTTAATAAAGACAAATCTCTAATAAGGGTAATTATATAATCCATGAGAAAACAGTATTTTTGAAATTACCCAAATGAAATAAAAGTTGTTTCATTCAACTTAAATAAGATTAAAGAAATCTTCCAAATAATATTTAGGGAATTAAAACTATATTTAATTCCATTGGAATTAAAACAAATACCCAATTCAAATGAATCATGAATCAAATTAATTACTTTCCAAATAATTCAAGATGAATTATTTGACACCCTATTGATCAAATAAAAACCTACTGAAAAGATTTAGAAAGTTTTTAGAAACTTAAATGGTGTTTGAAAATATTATTAAATCCTATTTGAATTAAAAACAAGGGCCTAATCAAATAAATAAAAGACCCTAAAAAGAATAAAGTTTTATTTCAAAAATTGACATCAGAATATAGTACAAATCAATATTTAAACCTACACAAATTTTGGCAAAGGATTGAATTCAAACGAATGTTTGAATTGCTTATTCAAAATCAAAACAGAAAAATCAAATGAGAAAAAGAAAAGCAAACAGAAAAAAAAAGAGAACCAAGCCGACCCAGCCCAACTAGCCCAACAAGGCCCAGCCAGCCCACCTCTCCCTCTCACCCGGGCGAAACGTTTTTCACCGTGAAAGAAACCCACACAGAGTATGACCGCTGGACCCCACTTTCTTTTTCTCTATCTCGCTGCCAGACGGCCCCACTGCCACCTCACCTTCTTCCTCCCCGCGATGAACACGCCTGGAAGTTTCCTGCCGTTGATTCCTCTGCTTGAATTCACCATAATGCTGCGTTTATTCCTCGCCGTGACCACAATATATTAATCGCCAGGCTCTCCTCCCTCTTTCCCCCCAGACGCCACCTCCCCGGAGCCACCAGGCTGCGTCAACTCTGCCTTGCATTGCCACTGTCTCCGGTGAGCTCCACACCCGATTCCGGCCAGCCTCCTCTGCCCCTTGCCTCCTCGAGCACACAGACGTGATCCCCACCTCCTGGCGAACCTCCTCGTACCACCAGCTCGCCCCCGCGCGCCCTAGAACTTCGGCAACGACGACGACCACCGCCGCCACCGTCTGCCTTCGTTCCGTCAGCCTTTCCCGGTGAGTGCTGACCGCCCTTCTTCCTCTCGATGATGCACGGATGATCGCCAACCTCGTGCGCAGCTAATGCCGTTCTTACCTTGTCCTTTTGTGCACCGTAGAGTCGCCCCCGTCGACGTCTGACCGCACCCGAGGCACATCTCAACTCCGGTGAGCGATTAAGGACATTCTCGTGCGCCCCTTCGCCAGCCAGGACCGCCTTGAGCTTCCCAACGCCACGGCGATCACGGTGAGCCACCTCTCCACCTTCCTTGCTTCCTCTATCGCCAGCTCCGCCGCTAGCCGAGCGTCGCCGCCGCGCGCTGCCGCTGAGCGCCGCCAGAGTTTGGTCAGGTCGTCTCCAGCCGTTAGATGCAGATCGTAAGGATGCGATATAATCACTTAACGCCGAAGGGGTACGCAATCTGTGCCGTGCGATGTAACTTGATCCAACGCCTCACGTTGCTGATCCACGCGAACCGGTACCAGCGTATTAAATCAAGACACGTGTCCCTGCTGGTTTGTTTTAAAACAGAATAGTTCTATTAGATGTTCCATTTTGTAAAATCTATAACTTTTAATCTACACGTCCAAATTTTGCAAACTTTATATCAATGGATTCAGAAAAACAAGCCCTAGCCAACCATGCCCTTTGTTTAGTAAAAATCTTCTGTTAAATTATTTGTTTTATAGAAACTTGTGTATGCATGTTTAGGATATAAAATTTGTTCCAAAATGATTTTGAGGTTAAAATCTTTGACAAATGCTGTGTTTTGAACCTACTGACCATAAGAAACAAATTGTGGTTTCAAAAATGTATTTGGTGAAGAAAAAGAATAAATCTTTGATTTAAACCATTTCTAGTCAAATAAAAATATGGTTTAATTATTAAAAATGGTTTTGGAAGAAAACCTTTGAGAAATGTTTTGGAAATAAACTCTCTGACCCTAAACACAAGGTTATATGGTTTGAAAACATATTTTGTGAAACCTATAGAAGGTTACCTTATTAAAAGCATTTCTTCACCACATAAAATAATGACTTGGTTTAAAAATGGTTTTTGAAGTAAAATCTTATACAAATGATTTTGCCACTTAAAATGACCATTGGGTGTTTTCAAATGTTTATGACCCATTAGAAACCACTTCTCCAAATAAAACAATCCTTAGCATGCTTGCATGCATTGTTTTGTTATTATTATTTTATGTGATGAATTGCTTGTAATGGTAGATTGAAATGTTGTTTGCTTGATTGAATTGTAGTAATTTGAAGTGAGTGAACATTGCAAAGATCAAGGAGTGAACTTATACTCTCTACCAAAAAGGCAAGTGATGCTTCATACTTTTGTCCCATTATTTTCACTATGCATTAGTGATATTTCTAAGTAGGACTTGCATGGAATTTTGCTAAGTGTAAACTATGCCATGGGAAATCCTAGTAGATGAAACCTTAGTAGAAATTTCCTAAGTTAAGATTCCTACTACTATCATGCTTAGCTTAGCTAGTAGAAAACAAGGGTGGAATATATATTCATGCTATGGAAAAATTTCTAAGTCTGAGGACTTGTGTTTTGTTTAATAAAACAACTAAGTGAATGAATCACCTGGGTGGAATGGAAGGAATGGTTTGTGTTGAGTGGTCATGCAAGTCCAGTATGCTGGGGAAAACTTGGGCATCACCAAGTCCAGTATGCTGGGGAAAACTTGGTGTCTCACTTGTGGATGGCCACCCAGGAACAAAGAGATTTGAGATGTCAAATGTTGAGAAGCTTCAAGTGCAGCCACTTGGCATTATGGGCTCTGCCTAGATCATATAGGTTGCAATAACTTAGCCAAATGGACAGTTGGTGGTAGGGGAATGATAGGTTGGAACGCGTCCATTTTGGTCTAAGGGAAGGCTTCTAAAAGATCTTGTCTTGGTGAAACCAAGTCTTGTGGGGAAAGTGCACCACCTCTGCAGAGTGTAAAATCTAAGTACTTAGCCATGTCCCTGGCAAAGGACAATTTGAGCATCAAGACATGGAAGCTATCAATAATCTCATCATCCAAATTTCTAAGTTAAAAACTTGTGGTTGAATAAGGGTTGAATGGATCACCAATTTCTATTGGGGGATGCCTTGGGAAAGATTTTTGTCAAACAAAAACTTAGTGTTCTCAAATGATAAGGAAAATCTATTTTGAGCAAAGCAAGCCTAAGCTCCACTTAGCCAAATGCATATAGATGATAGACTCCACCATACTACCATAGTATCACTTGCCAATACAATTCAAATGTATTGACCCTTGTGGTTGTAACTTGTTATGTTGCAGGTTTGATTGATATTAGTGAAGTTAAATGATTAGGATTACAAGTCTACAACCAACATGTCTGCCTGTGGCACTTTGAAGATGAAGGACCCCATGCTATTGTTAAATTCTGCTGCATTGTAATGAGATAGCCAAATGAGCTATGTAAGATGTAATAAATTATGTTATTCCTGGTTATAAAGTTGTATTATGACCTTTGTTTCTTGATATTACATCTTAACTGTGGATGCTAGCTATTGATCCAGGGACTAGCATTGCAATCACAGGGATCCTTTTTCCTTTATAAAGGAGGGATCTTACACCCAATCAACAATATGTCATCTACATATAGTATTAAGAATGCTACAGAGCTCCCACTCACTTTCTTGTAAATATAAGCTTCTCCATAAGTTTGTATAAAACCAAAACTTTTGATCACCTTATCAAAACGTTGATTCCAACTTCGGGATGCTTGCTCCATAAATGAACCATTGAAGTTTGCATACCTTGTTAGCATCCTTAGGATCGACAAAACCTTTGGGTTGCATCATATATAATTCTTCATCAATGTCTCCATTGAGGAATGCTGTTTTTACATCCATCTGCCATATCTCATAATCATAATATGCAGCGATTGCTAACATAATCCTCACAGACTTTAGTTTCGCTATAGGTGAGAAAGTCTCATCGTATTCAACTCCTTGAATTTGTTGAAACCCTTTTGCGACAAGTCGAGCTTTATAGACAGTAACATTACCATCAGCATTTGTTCTCTTCTTGAAAATCCATTTGTTCTCGACAGCCTTCCGGCCATCCGGTAAGTCCACCAAAGTCAATACTTGGTTTTCATACATGGATCCAATCTCGGATTTCATGGCTTCTTGCCATTTATTGGAATCTGGGATCATCATCGCTTCCTCATATGTCGCAGGGTCATCGGTGTTGTCCACCAACATGACACTCATAACGGGATCATACCAATCAGGAGTGGTACGAGTTCTCGTTGACCTACGAGGCTCTGTAGCAACTACAACCGAAGTTTCATGATCATCATCATTAGCTTCCTCTCTTATTGGTGCAGGCACCACAGGAACTTCTTCCGGTGCTGCGCTACTCGCAAGTTCGAGAGAAGGTTCGACAACCTCGTCGAGTTCTACTTTCCTTCCAGTCACTTCTTTCGAGAGAAATTCCTTCTCTAGAAAGGATCCATTCTTGGCAACGAAGATTTTGCCTTCGGATCTATGATAGAAGGTATATCCAATAGTTTCCTTTGGATATCCTATGAAGACGCATTTTTCCGCTTTGGGTTCAAGCTTGTCCGGCTGTAACTTCTTTACATAGGCTTTGCAACCCCAAACTTTAAGGAATGACAATTTAGGTTTCTTCCCAAACCACAATTCATACGGTGTCGTTTCAACGGATTTAGATGGTGCCCTATTTAAAGTGAATGCGGCTGTTTCTAATGCATAACCCCAAAATGATAGCGGTAAATCTGTAAGTGACATCATAGAACGAACCATATCTAAGAGAGTTCGATTACGACGTTCGGACACACCATTACGCTGTGGTGTTCCCGGCGGTGTCAATTGTGAAAGTATTCCGCATTTCTTCAAATGCTCGCCAAACTCGTAACTTAGATATTCACCTCCACGATTAGAACGTAGAAATTTAATCTTCTTGTTACGTTGATTCTCAACCTCACTTTGAAATTCCTTAAACTTCTCAAAAGTTTCAGACTTATGTTTCATGAAATAGATATACCCATATCTACTCAAGTCATCCATGAAGGTAAGAACATAACGATAACCACCACGCGATGCTACACTCATTGGGCCACACACATCGGTATGTATGATTTCCAATAAGTCCGTAGCTCGCTCCATCATACCAGAAAATGGAGTCTTAGTCATTTTACCCATCAGACATGCTTCGCATCTTTCAAGTGATTCGAAATCAAGTGATTCAAGAAGTCCATCGGAATGGAGTTTCTTCATATGCTTCACTCCAATGTGACCAAGACGACAGTGCCACATATAGGTCGAGTTATCGCTCGATTTCAAACGTTTAGCCTCAATGTTATTAATATGTGTATTTCCACTATCGAGATTCAATAAGAATAGACCATCTATCAAAGGTGCATGTGCATAAAACATATTACTCATATAAATTGAACAACCATTATTCTCGGACTTAAACAAGTAACCGTCTCACAATAAACAAGATCCCGATATAATGTTCATGCTTAACGCAGGCACCAAATAACAATTATTTAAGTATAAAACTAATCCCGATGGTAGATGAAGAGGTAGCGTGTCGACCGCGATCACATCAACTTTTGATCCGTTTCCCACGCGCATCGTCACCTTGTTCTTCGCTAGCTTCCGTTTATTCTGCAGCACCTGTTTCAAGTTACAAATATGAGCAACCGAACCAGTATCAAATACCCAGGCACTACTACGAGTACTAGTGAGATACACATCAATAACATGTATATCGGATGTACCTTTCTTCTTGATGTTGCCATTCTTCAAATCCTCCAAGTACTTTGGGCAATTCCGCTTCCAGTGACCTTCTCCCTTGTAGTAAAAGCACTCAGTATCAGGCTTAGGTCCAGCCTTGGTCTTCTTCGTCGGTGCGGTAACTTTCTTACCACCCTTCTTGAAGTGTCCCTTTTGCTTAGACTTGCCTTTCTTAAATTTGGTGGTCTTATTGACCATCAACACTTGGTGCTCTTTCTTGATCTCCACTTCTGCAGATTTTAACATGGAGAAGAGTTCTGGCAACTGCTTGTTCATGCTTTGCATATTGTAGTTCATCACAAAGTTCTTGTAACTTGGTGGTAGTGATTGGAGGACACGGTAAATCCCCAAAGCATTAGGAATCACTATACCCAAGCTTTGAAGTTTGTTTGCGTGCCCAGACATCTTAAGCACATGCTCACTGACGGAGCTGCCCTCTTCCATCTTGCAGTTAAAGAACTTTTCAGAAGCCTCATAGCTCTCAACTTCCGCGTGAGTCTCAAAGATCAATTTGAGTTCACGGACAATATCATGTGGATCTGAATTCTCAAACCTTTTCCAAAGCTCCGATTCTAAACCATACAAGATAGCACACTGAACTATGGAGTACTGATTCTTCCGAGCGAGGTAAACGTTCTTTACTTCATCGGTAGCATCAGTTGCAGGCGGGTCACCCAGCGGTGCATCCAGCACATAGGTCAAATTACCAGCATTGAGGACAATCCTCAAATTGCGGAACCAATCCGTGAAGTTGCTTCCATTGTTTTTCAACTTTTCTTTCTCTAGGAATGCACTAAAATTGATGGTAGGGGCCGCCATTGATCTACAACATATTTGCAATAGTTTAGACTAAGTTTATGACAAATTGAGTTCTAATTAATAGTTAAATTAATCTAGGTGAACTCCCACTCAAAACAATATCCCTCACATTGTTTTAGTGATCACACGAACCAAATCCACCACATCAAAACCGATCATCACGAGAGTTGATGTAGCTTCAATGGAGAACAATCGACATGTTCATCATATCTACTATATGATTCATGCTTTACCTTTCGGTGATCCGTGTTCTGAGACCATGCATGTACATGCTAGGCTTGTCAAGATCAAACCTTAGCTTCCGCATGAGCAAATCTGGCTTGCCCACGTTGTATACACTTGCGGAATCTAACACACCCGATCATCACGTGGTGCTTCGAAACAACAAGCTTTAGCAACGGTGCTTACTAAGGATGAACACTTTAGAACTTGAAATTCATGTGCATGAGGGATCATCTTATAATGCTACCGTCGTTAACTAAGCAATACAAGATGCATAAAGGATTAACATCACATGCAATTCATAATATGTGATATGATATGGCCTTTCTTCTTTGTGCTTCCGATCTCCATCTTCAAGCACGAACATGATGTCCATCATCACCGGCATTGCATCAAGGTCAATGAAGCTGCTCCACGGTTGTCGTCCACCGGCTTCAACTATTACAACTACTTTGAATAGACACGCGGGTCTTAACATAAATTAAAGACAACCATATGGCTCCTGCCGCTTGCCAACTTACAATAAGGAACATTGCATACATCAAATATAATCACAATCATGGCCATATCATATCACAGCACACCCCTGCAAAACAAAGTTAGACGCCTCTAATTTCTTTGCATATTTTACGTGGTTTGGGGCTTTCAATAAGTGTCGATCTAACTTATGAACAAGAACCACAACGTTGATGTTTGAACTATCAAGTGCCCGTTCTAAATTGGATCTATACTATAATGGGAGAGACGGACACCCGCAAAGCCACTTATGCAATACAAGTTGCATGTTGAGCGTGGAGCAAGTCTCATGAACGATGTCATGTAAGGTTAGCCCGGGCCGCTTCATCCCATCATACCGCAAGATGCAAAGTACACAAGAAGCAATTGATAATAAAAGCACCACCGCCCACAATGACCATTGTGTTCTACTCGTGCAACAGATCTACATATAGACACGGCTCTGATACCACTGTAGGGGTTCGTAGCATGGAAAACAAAAAAATTCTATCGCATACAAACAAACAAGCCAAGATCTATCTACTAGATTGTAGCAACGAGTCGATAGAATAACTCACCCTCGAAGGTTCCAAAGTGTTTAACGAGAGCTGATTCTCGTGGGTGATGTAGTCGTACTCTTGCCGATCTCAAGATCGCGTAGACGATCCTTCTGGTGCTGCGTCCCGGCAGCGCTTCCGCAGTCGGTCACACGTTCGATACTCGACGAAGACCTTCCTCTCCCTTGTTCCAGCAGGCAGCGGAGGTTGTAGCACTCTCCTCGCGATTCCGGCAGCACGACGGCGTGGTACCGGAAGTAGAGGGGAGATCTCGCAGGGCTTCGCCTTAAGCCGGAGCGAGTATGGTGGACTATGAGAGAGCCTTGGTGATATAGGGTTTAGACGCACCAAGGAGAGGGAGCAAGGCCGGCGACTAGGGCAACTAGAAGCCCCAACTCGGCGGCTTGGGGGAAACCCTAGGGCGGCAGAGGCTATGGTGGGCGGCGGAGGCTAGGGTTAGGGTTTAGAGGGGCAAGGTGTAGGTCTTGGAGGGGCAGCCCTGTCCCTCCTTATATAGGTGGAGGGGGCGCGCCAAGGGGAGGGGAGTCCCTCCCCAACTCGGCTTCCAAGGGCGGCGGTGGAGGGAGAGGGACTTCCTCCCCAAGTAGGTTTCCTACTCTCCCTCCACCAAACAAAATAGCCGTTTGACTTTTCAAATTAGCGTTTGACTTTTCAAACTAGGATTTGTTTTAACCCTTTATTTTGTTCAGCGATGACACCTAGTACATGATGCAACCATTCCAACTTGTTATGACACATTCATGTACCCTTCCCCTCCGGAGTGCCGGACCTTCCAGAACCTTCTAGAACATTCCCGATGAAAACACCGGAACCATTCTCCAACCCCGAAACAGGACTTTCCTTATATGAATCTTATTCTCCGGATCTCCTCGTGATATCCCGGATCCCATCCGAGACTCTGAACAACATTCGGTCTCTTACTCATCATTCCATAACTACTCAACGACGTCGAATCCTTAAGTGTGTCTCCCTACGGTTCGTGAATTATGCGGACATGATCAAGACACTACTCCAAACAATAACCAATAGAGGAATCTGGAAATTCATATGGCTCCCACATATTTCTACGATTACTTTGCGATCGAATGAACCACTTACATACGATACCAATTTCCCTTTGTCTCACGATAGTTTACTTATCCGAGGTTTTGATCGTCGGCATCTCTGCATACCTAGTTCAACCTCGTTACTGATAAGTACTCTTTTCTCGTTCCCGTGATATGTGATCCCTTGTGAGCCAGTCACATGCTTGCAAGCTAATTGGATGATATTCCACCGAGAGGGCCCAGAGTATATCTATCCGTCATATGGATGGACAAATTCCACTCTTGATCCATGTGTCTCAACCAATACTTTCCGAACACTCAATGCCACCTTTATAGCCACCCAGTTACGGTGTGGTGTTTGATGTCATCAAAGCATCCTTCCGGTGATGGTGGTAATCATGATCTCATGGTCGAAGGAATTAGGTTACTATGTAACAGAAAGCATATAGCAATTGAACTATTAAAATGACTTGATCTTTATGCTACGCTTATCTATAGGAGTATGTCCATCATATCATTCTCCTAACGATATGATCTTGTTGTTAATAACATCTCAATGTTCATGATAGGGAAACCACAATCATTTATTAACCAACAAGCTAGTATATGAAGAGGCTTTACGAGGGACTTTAATTTAAGTTTACAAATCACACAAGTATTAATCTTTCCTTGTTCATACTATTATAGCATGAATGTTAACATTTATCATAAACACAAAGATATAATAATAACTATATTTATTATTGCCTCTAGGGCATATCTCCAACAAATCATGTTGGGAAACTCGTATAGTACTAGATATATGAAGAACAAAGAGACAAATATATCAAGCTACTTCCACAAACCCATAGTCCAGAGGTGGACTACTCCCTATTCATCATGGTGATTATTGTGGAGACGTTGGATAAGGTAGAGATCCCTCTGGCGACGGATCCGGCGGAGTTTCCCCCTCCAATCTTCATTGGCTCTGGCTTTGTTTTGGTGTTTCGGTGTTTCTACGGCGCCTCCTGTATCCTCCCATTTTGTAATAAAGAATAAAGTTGTTTAGTCATGAGCATAGCATGCATTAATTTTTAACTAAAAAAATTGCATTCATGAGAAAAATCTAACACTCTAAAATAGACAATATTTCTCTATTTTAAATATCCTCAAAAACAATTTTCTTAAAGTTGGTTCAATCGAAGAGGTTGTATCCAGATATATCTAGATTCAGTACACACGTGTACACTCAGTACACACGTGTACTGTAGCTGGAGCTGAATGTTCTAGTAATATTTTTTTAAGTGATATGTGTTAGCTACAGTAGCACCCAACTAAATATCCTAGAAAGAGAGAGAGCGTACCTTACTTGAAGAGAGATGTGACCAAGTAGTATCTTTGTACCTCTCCTCTTAATACATAGCAGAAGACCACCCACCATCGTTATCCTCGATTCCCCATCACAAACGACCTCAGCTCTGGAGCCATGGAGATCACCTAGGAGAGTAAGTGTCTGCAGGAGGAACATCAGGATTGGGCTCTGAAATAACAGAGCAAGGCAAGGAGGGCATCGGGGGAAGCAAGAGGGGGAGAAGAAGAGACCTATTCGCCGCCGATCTGCTTTACTGCGACTTCTTTTCTTGGGTCTAGGTATAACACGTCTATGAGGTCACCAATAAATGTTTTCTTGTGCAACTATCCGATCCTTGTGTTCCTTGTCTGATGAGTTGATTCCTGAAGGTGGTTCCTACATCGATGTTGACGAGTAGTCAGGGTTCCCGGGCAGCAGCCTAGGATCTATGCAAGGGTCGCTACTTTTGTTTAAGGCCTCTTAGGCCCTTGTAACATACCAAATTTCATCAAATGCAAAATCATGTATTGCATTCATATCATCATAGCATATTTATCTTGCACAAAAAATTTCAAATCAAAACCCTAAATAAAACCATATTTAAACCCCTCTTATATATTATATATGGGGCATGGTTTTATTTTTATTAAGACCAAAGTGATTTTGAGTGAATATATGTGTTTGACACACTTTTTGACTCTAGGATCACAGTACAAAAACTTGGTTAAGATTTGAATTCAAACAGATTTGAATTGGGGTTTCAAAACCATTTCTGAAAATCAAATCAGAAAATAAAAAAATAAAAACAGGCGCTGCCTATCTAGCCCAGCCCCACTTGCGGCCCAACATCCCACCCAGATTTCCCCCTCCCCCTCTCTCTTTCTCACCGCACGCACCCGCACCCGCTCGCTGACAGCACGGCCCCACTGCCACGCCAGCGCGTCGTCTTCAATCACGCGCCGCTGACCACGTCGTCGCCACCCGTTTCTTCCTCGATTCAATTCGAATCAAATCAATATTGCAGGCGTAATTCCCTCACCCTCAACCTGCTACTTAACCCCCACCTCGCTGCGGTCATTTTCCCTCAAACTCCATCGCCAGAGCGCCCCCAGGCTGCCAGTAATCAAGCTCGCATCGCCGCAGCACCGCACGTCTCCGGCGACCAATCCCAGAGCTGCGTCCACCCCTCTCCCTATGGCTGATGCTGTCTTGCTCTCCATCCTCTTGCGCTCCTTCAGATGCTTTCGGTTTGCTATCTGGTGTCCCAGAACGTCGCCCTCGACAAGCTCTGCAAGTACTCGACGCCGACCACGACTTCGACGAGCTATTCCGGTGAGGCCTGTGTTCCCCTTGATCTCTAGTTCACGCGAGTGAGTTCGCCACCGTCTTGTGCATCTGCTTATGCATGACGTTTGCTCCCTTGCACACCAGGTTGTCACCCCCGTCTCCATTCGCAAAGGCCCAACGCCAGAACAAACTCCGATGAGCTCCCGCGCCCACGACAGTACGCCCCTGTCCAAGCCAGTTGCACCATGAGCTTCACCGTGACTCTGCGCTTCGGTAACCACCCTCACCTCCCCCTTTTAACCCCTGGCACTGCCAGAACATCGCCGATAGAGCCGTCACCGCCGCCAGCGCCATCAGCACCGCCCCGCTATGGTCGCATTTTTCAGATCCGTTGGATCTAGATCCAACTTCGTAGATAGATCACTTAAGAGAAGCGGTACCGAGCGATCCTAGCCGCACAATCTAACTTAGATTTACGGCCCACGAGCATGATCCGCGTGAAGCAGTACAGGCCAATCAGACGCGGCCACATGTCTATGTTTTCGATTTAAAATCTGTTTTTAGATCTATTAGTTATTCAAACTTTTAAAAATTCATATCTTTTGTTTTGTATGTCCAAAAATTGCAATTAATATATCAATGGATTGAGAAAATTAAGCCCTGGACATTTGCTTCTGGAAAATTAGGATTATTTGCAGAAGAATTTGTAGGCCTATTTTGCATATAAAAATTATTTGGAAAATTGTTTTAAACTAAATTTGAGGTTGTTTAGACTTTAGAAAGTTTACTTTGTGTTCAGTACTGTTTGGTTTGACTTGTTTAGTCTAGAAAATCATTCCATTGCATCTGCATGCATTCATATGTATTTTTGTTTGAATATTGAAATGTGAATTTGGTGTTATGATTTTATGTGTAGATTTTGGTGATTGGGGTGATTGTGATTGTCAGGACTGTTGCTACTCTCCTAGCTACCAAAGCAAGTGATGCTTCATATTTTTGTCCTACTATTTTATCTATATACTAGTAATATTTTGAGTAGAATTTGCATGGAGATTTTTTCTAAGTATATGCTATGCCAGGGGAAATCCTATAGATATTGTCTTAGTAGAATTTCTCTAAGTTAAGACACTTGTTATACTGATACTTAGCCTAGCTAGTAGAAAACAAGGGTGGAATATTTCACTATGTTGTTATGCGAAAATCTATGACTTTGTTTTTGAATAATAAAACAACATGTCAATGAATCACCTGGGTGGAATGGAAAGATTGGTTTGTGTTGAGTGGTTACACAAGGCCCATGTTTATGATTTACCTTTTATATCTCACTTGTGGGTGGCTGATACTTCCAAAACGTATTTCTTTCCCGAACACTTTTGCTATTGTTTCTCCTCTAAACTTGTGTGATTTGGATCAACTAACACGGACTGACGCTGTTTTCAGCAGAACTACCTTGGTGTCTTGTTTTTGTGCAAAAAATCAACTATCAGGAAAAATCCTGAAAAAATAGCCAAAAATTATATTTCACCAGAAGACCCACGGAGCCAGAAGATGAGACGGAGAAGGGGCCTGGGGGGCCCACACCCCTTCCAGGCGCGAGCCCACCTCTGGCCGCACCTGGGGGGTGCAGCCACCCCAGGCACCCCCTCGGCCTCCCTCTGCGCCTATAAGTTATCTTTCGACCTAAAAACCGAGGAGGGTTCAATATTTTTCCAGAAAGAGTTCCGCTCTGCCGCCGCCACCAGAAACCAAGATTCGGATCTAGAAACTCCGTTCTGGCACCCTGCCGGGACGGGGAATTTGGAGAGGATCATCGCCATCGTCATCACCAACGCATCTCCATCAACCACCGATGTTTCCCTCAACCATGAGTGAGTAATCCCCCACTGTAGGCTTGGGGATGGTAGGGATTGGATGAGTTCTATCATGTAATTGAATAAGATCTGTTAGGGCATAGTGCCTAGTATCTCTATTAGTGATGTTTGACTTTGTTGCAACTTGTTGTGCTTAATTCTTGTCACTAGGGCACGAGTGCCATGATCTCAGATCTGAACTTACTATTGAATCATTATGATAGTATTGTTTGTGATCTTATATGCAAGTTGTGTACACATATCATCGTCCGGATCCAAAGGCCCCAAAGTGAAAATAATTGGGACAACCGGAGGGGATGGCTATGGTGTGAGGATCACATGTGTTCACGGAGTGTTAATGCTTTGCTCTGGTGCTCTATTAAAAGGAGCACCTTAATTGCCAGTAGTTCCCTAGAGGCCCCGCTGCCACGGACTGGCTGGACACAAGATGTTGCGCAAGTTCTCATTGCGAGCACGTATGACTATATATGGAGCACATGCCTAGGATTGTTTAGTACTTGGATTTGTTATTATTTATCTGCAATGCCCTAGATCTTGATGTTACATGTTTAGACTCGTCCATGCAACGCCCGTCCATCCATCCCTATGCCTACCGCACTCGAATCCCATTGTTACCGTTACTGTTACTATTTCTCCTGTTTTGTTGTTGCTGTTGCTTTGTTGTTACTACTACAAACTGTTGCTACTGATAAACTTCTGTGAGCAAGAACTATTTCTAGCTGTAGCTGAACTGACAACTCAGTTGTTAAGGCTTGCAAATATTCTTTGGCTCCCCTTGTGTCGAATCAATAAATTGGATAATACTACCCGCGAAGACTGTTGCGATCCCCTATACTTGTGGTTCATCAAGAATATTTTTTGGCGCCGTTGCCGGGGAGCATAGCTTTATTTGTAAGTTCACTTGGATCTATTATTGTTCACTGCTACTCTGTTCATCATGGGGAAGTCTCGTGATGGAAAGTTCCCTATTTTACCATCCACTACAAGAAGAGGTATAGTCCTAAACACCTCTGTTGCTCTTGATTCACCGTCTGTTATAAGTAAGCATGTCACACCACCACAACAAACTCATGCTACACACACTGCTACTACTGTTGAATCTGAAACTGCTTTTGATGCTCATGATGGTACTTCTAATGTGCTTGATGCGAGTAGTTCATTAGGTCCTTTTCTAGATGCTACTATGGCTAGTCTAGGAAATACCTAAACTCCTAGTGAAGACACTGTTACACCTGTTAGCTCACCTAATTCTAGTGAGACTTATGATATTAATGATGGTTACATTGAGTTCACTAATGAATTTGTTGAAGAGTGCTGAAACACACATGGTACTAGTGCTATTAAGAATCTCCTTGCTAGACGTACTATTATGCCTAAACTGTCCTCCAATCCTAAGTTTGCCACCTCTCACATAGATATTAAAGATAAAGATTATTATTTCTCTCTTGAATTGTCCTACTTGGACATTGTTGAGAACGAACCTTTTTGTGGGACTGAAAATGAGAGTGTTGTGGCTCATATGAATGAGCTTTCTACTATGAGTGCTTTATTCTCCGATGATTTTAAGATGCGCAAGTACTTTGTTACTAAGATCTTCCCTTTTCACTTAAAGGAGAAGCTAGGGCTTGGTTTAATAGATTACCTCCTGGTTCCATTGATAGCCCTGATTGCTTGATTGCTTCTTTCTTCCAGAAGTATTTTCCTCCCAGTGCTAGACATGCTGCTTTGTGGAGACTTTTTGATTTTAAATAGGGAGAAGAAGAGAAATTGCCTGAGTCATGGACAAGGTTCTGTGCCTTGATTCATGCACATCCTGGTTGTCCATTACCTAAGAATGAGCTTCTTGATATTTATTATAATGGACTGACTGATGATTCTAGGACCTACCTAGATAGCTTTGCTGATTGTGTTTTCAGGAAAAGAACTCCTACAGATGCTGAAGAATTGATGGCTAAGTTAAGCAAGAATTATGATGATTGGACTTCAACTAAGCTAAATACGCCTGAGCCTATTACTCCTAAACCAGTTGTGCCTGGACCAATTCCAGCACCAACAACAAAGAAGAGGGGAGTTATTGCATTAAATGATGAAGTGAAGAAGGAAGCTAAAAAATGTCTAAAGGAGAAAGGTATTAGAGCTGAAGATGTAAAGAATCTACCTCCTATAGGAGAATTATGTAAGCCAATTCCCCACTCATCTACTATTGAGGTACAGTCTCTCCACTTTAATGAAGGTGATATTCCTTATGGTAAGCCTCCTGATCAATACTTAGAGGAACTTGACACATTTATTGTTAAACAAGGTAATTTTAATAAACAAGTTCAGAATCATTTATTGGAAAACTCTAGAGCTATCCATGAGTTGAAAGATATTGTGGAAAGAACTTCTAATGATATTAAAATGCTTTGTAAACACTTTCAAATGGTTCAAACCCAACTTGATCAACTTTCTAAGGTACAAAAGGATATGCTAGTTAATGCCTCAGGAAATAAACATGCTTATGGAATTAGAACTAGGAGTGTTATAGCTACTCAAGATCCTTTGTATCCTGAAGGACACCCTAAAATAATTGAGCAGGACACTCAGCAAGGTGAAAGTACTGGTAGTCCTCATAAGAGAAAGAAAAAGAAACATAAGATAGTTGAGGAATCACTTGAACCTGATGTAGATCCTTATAGTATATCTATCTCTGGTGCTGAAACTAAGAGTGGTAATAATAATGATGCTCCTGATAAGGAGGAAGTTGAGGAAGAACCTGAGAAGCACACTAAGAACACTAGGTACACAAAGGAAGATTTTATTGCTAATAAACATGGTAAAGAGAGAGAACCTTGGGTGTATAAACCTATGCCTTTTCCAGGTAAGAAACACAAGTCAAAGGAGGAAGAACACTACAACAAGTTTTGTGAGTGGATGAAACTTTTATTTTTGCAAATTCCTTTGACTGATGCTATTAAGTTGCCTCCTTATTCAAAGTATATGAAGGATATTGTCTCTGATAAAAGGAAGATTCCTAATGACGAAATTTCTACTTTGCTTGCTAATTACTCCTTCAATGGTAAGGTTCCAAAGAAACTTGGTGATCTAGGTATACCATCCATTCCTTGCTCTATTAAGAACAATTATGTTAGAACTGATTTATGTGATTTGGGAGCTCGAGTTAGTGTTATGCCTTTTTGTCTCTACAAGAGACTCCATCTAGAAAAGTTGATACCAACTGATATATCTTTGCAAATGGCTGATAAGTCAACTACTATTCATGTTGGTATATGTGAGGATGTTCCTGTTCAAGTGGCTCATAATTGCTTGGTTTTTACTGATTTTGTTGTACTTGAAATGTCTGAAGATGATAATATGTCCATTATTCTTGGGAGACCTTTTCTTAATACTGCAGGTTCTGTCATTAATTGTAATCAAGGAAAAGTAACATTCAATATTGTTGACAAAGAGCATACTGTTTATTTCCCCAAGAAGGTTGTTAGAAGCTATTGCCTGAATTCCATTGAAAATATTGAGAGCATAAAGGTTGGAGAAATACATTGTCCCATTCCACAAGAAAATTTTGAAACTATTATGATTGGGACAATTGCTATGAAGTATGAGGTAACATAATCACCTTATGGATTACAAAGTTTTGTTTCATATAAGATTGTTTTGATAACAAGACTTGATCAACCGTGTTAACAAAAGGATTTTTATGAACAAAATAATGTTTCCACTGTGGTTATACTTACTTTCCTCCTTCCTACTCTTTGCCTTTCTTTTGCTAGCTTTTGTTTTGCTAGTTGTTTGCTTGATAGTTTGTCTTAGAGCTTCTGTAGTTTGGCTTTTGGTTTGCTTTTGCTTCTTCTGAAAAAACTATTTCTGCGAGAAAATAATTTTCATAGCTTGAAAATTGGCCAAAATAAAGTTTTCCCAAAAATCCCAGAAAATTCAAAATAATTTTTTCCTCGAAAAAAGGGGCAGAGGGACACCTGAATTGACCCAGGGGGCATCTCGGGCCACCACACCCATGGTAGGCGCGGCCTACCTGTGGGTGGCGCCTAGGGGGGGGTCTGGCCCACCTGGGCCCCTTCAAGGTGCCCCCTCACAACCATCTTCTTTCTCTCTCCCGAAAAACACCGGAAAACTTGCTCAAGCTCGAGTTCTTGCTATTCTTGCTTGCGATATTCGATCTCCTTGCTCAGCCCATCTTTGCTGCTGAATTTTGGAGGGATTGCTCCTTGGTATGTGCCTCCTCCACTTGTCCAATTGGATTTCTGATTGGTAGATTGTATTTTGAGTTTTTTGCTTCTATAGGTGACAGGTTGTTTGAGATTGCAGGCTTGTTCTATGCTTAGAAACTTTATTCTGATGCATGTGTAGTCCTCTAGCAAGTTCCTTTAGTAGTTGCTCATCATTTATCAACTTGGAAATCACTTGGTTTGATGTTTGTATAAAAATTCCAGCAAGGAAGATGAGTACCTATCCACTGAATAAATATGACCTGATGGTGTCTGAGCCAATGAAGGTTCATCGTGAGGAGGCAGTTTTTCCTTCCATATATCCATGCCATGAATTTATGAGAACCGTGGGAATCTCCCAGGATTTCCAAACCTTGATTGCCAATGCAGGATTGGAACACTTTGTTGAAGGTGAACCATTTCAATTTGTTAAGCTAACCATGGCTTTTGTGTAGGAATTCCGGTTCACTTGTTCTACATCTAATCCCATGGTCCATTACAAAATATATAATATACCTGTCGACCTGCCTTTTGCTGATTTCTGTGCAGCAATTAGAGTACCTCGGTGGGGATCTTGTGAGAAGATCAAGGAAAGGCCCAAGTCACTTGTGGATTTATATGCTGAGATTTGTCAAGGTTTCGACTTCTCAAAGGAAAGTGGTAAAATTCGGAACATTCAGTTCCCAGCTATTAGATACTTTGCCTATTTCATTACTAAGTGTGTTCTAGCTAGAAAGTTGTCTTATTTTGATCTAGCTTTTATCATAGCTGCTCTGAATAGGAATATATCTTATATCTTGGGTGCTTTGATAGATCACCATCTCACCACCAACCGCGAGAAGGGTGGAATTTGTGGAGGTCTCATTGCTTCTAGGTTGCTAGCTTTCCATGGTTTAGAGCCTCACTATTCAGATTATCAGTTCCCCATAGAGAGGCTTGATCTTGAATCCATGATTCAGCATGGTTTTGTGTCCCGGGGGGCCAATGTGAGAAGTTTACCGTATGAGTTATCTTTTGCCCAGCAAGGTCAGAGAAAGGGTAGGACAGAAAATAGTTTATTTGCCTGCACCTGCTTTGTTTAACTCTGATAACAGGCAAGGATGGTCGCTTACGGAGGAGGAGGTTGAAACGTATGTGGCGGAGCTCTCCCATCAAGAGGAGAATGTTGAAGAGAATGCCGAAAACAATTCGGTTCAGCCCTCCAACTTGGGAGAGTTCTCATACCAGCAGCCCTCATTTGATTGGGGCACGTCTTCTTCTTCATCGCAAGCTCCTGACTATGATCATTCCTATGATGACCCACCAACATGGAGTTACTACCCGCGCTATTGAGCCCCACTTAGGCCAAAATCCTAAGCTTGGGGGGAGGTATCGACACCACACTCATCGATATATCATGTTCGGTTGGTTCTTTGTATATCCATTGTTTCACTTTGTTTTTGGTTCTTGTTGCTTCTTTCTCAAAAACACAAAAATACCAAAAATATTTTTGTTGTTTCTCTTGGTTTGTTTGTTTGTTTCTTTGCTTTGGTTTGCCTTAAAAGAAAAATCTAAAAAGATTTTGCTTTGCTTGGTTTGTTTTTGCTTTGCTTGTTTTTGCTTTGTTGGCTTCTTTAAAAAATCGAAAACACCAAAAATATTTGTTGTTCTTATTTGGTTTTGTGAGTTCTTTGCAGGGTTCAGCAGTCCTTAGTGGATTTTGGTTTTCATGTTATTATTCAAGTCACACAAGTGAAGGTAAATAATGAATATTAAGACAACTTGAGGAGTGGTAAAAGGTTGCTAACGAACTCTATTTGTTTCATTTTTGTACAAATACTCATCATTGTGAGCATGCTTAGTCTGTTCATGGTAAGGAGTGTGTTACTGATGGATGCTTAGTAGTTCTTGCTTGTCTATGATTAGCTCCAGCTTGCTAATAGTTTGTAGCATGTCATATGAATGTTTGCTTGCATTGTTTTATTCATATTTGGGTAATGATATTTTGGTATCCTCCTTTGGAAGTTTCATGTGAATCGACTTGGCACGTGCTCACGCATGCATATAACTAATCAATAGTTAGTAAGCCTCGATGATTTATTTTGCCTCAGAGTTCTTGTATCACTTTCATGCCATAATTAGTCATGTTTTGTTGCAAGCATGATTATGACAATTATTGCTCTCTTGTTTGTCGCTCCCTCTCTTTTGCTAGCCTTCACTTGCACTGAGCATGAGCTCTACCTGTATTTCCAACTCCCCAAAACCAATATAGCCAATTGTGTCCACCATACCTACCTATTAGCATCGTTTGCTATTTCAGTGCATATTCAATGTGCCTTGTTTTCTTCCAAATAAAATGTTTGTCTGTTTTGAGAAAGTTAGTTAGTAAAGCTCTCATGAACTTGATGGCACACTTTATTCCTTGCGCTTAATAATCTTGAACCATTGTGACTTGTCCATGAAAGTTATATGCTTGCAAATTATATGCTGGGAGTCAGTAGAATCGTGCTGCCATGGGGAACGCTTTCAACACTTTTTGGATATCCTATCCAGTTGATACTTTGCTCTTTTGTTTACGGATGTCAACGATGTGAAATATAAGGGGATCTTGTGAGTTCATGGAGTCTATACATTGTGTTAGAGAAACGCCTGGGCCGCTAGCCTAAGCCATGCCTAATCATGGTGGAAACTTGCAGCATAACCATAGTGAGCATTCTATGAAGCATCCCCAATAAAAATCTATGCACATAGTAAATAAAAAATATTGCTGAGATGCTCATTGTCTGCTCGCCTGGTCATTTTGATCACGGGATAGCTCATGTATCATGTGCAAGGGACGCGTGTATTTACAATGACAAGAACTTATAGGTAACCAAAGTTCAGTAGCATGCGGAGCGGCCCTCGTACTCAAGGGACTTGGGATTTTCAGTCTATGGTCTGTCAAGCATATTATTCAGAATGGACCTCACTTTCACCTTAACCACATGAAGATGCCTATGATAGGGGCAATGAGAGCTCAAAACTAATGAGTACCTTCCTTTCAGCATTAGGAAGCCTTTCAAACTTTCCAAAACCGTTTTCACAACCTTGTTGAGTCACCACTTATTCTATGAGCACCTTCTTGAGAGCATAGTTGTCATTTTTGTGTTTGTTCCAAAACTTGGTTAATTATGTCATGACTTTGATGCTTGTATCTCTGATATTTTTACCTCTAGTCTTCACTTGAACTTCAAAGGTGCCTTGGCATTTATATTATGCTCTACAAACAAAGGCAAGCGAGATACCACTCTATCATACATTGCTATGAGCATTGCAATGTTGCTTATGTTTATGTTCCATGCTACTTATTATTATTGAGTTGGTTTCTCTTCATAGCTTGCAATGAATATTGAGTAGACTTAGTTGCATACTTCTTATTATGAATGGTTTAAGCATCTACTCATGTGATGAGAATATATACATCATATGAAGCAAATGTGTTTGTGAAAGTTCTTTTATTGCACTCGGTTTTCAACTGAATTGCTTGAGGACAAGCAATAAGCTAAGCTTGGGGGAGTTGATACGTCCAAAACGTATCTACTTTCCCAAAAACTTTTGCTTTCATTTCTCCTATAAACTTGTGTGATTTGGATACAACTAACACAGACTGACGCTGTTTTCAGCAGAACTACCTTGGTGTCTTGTTTTTGTGCAGAAAACCAACTATCAGGAAAAATCCCGAAAAAATAGCCAAAAATTATATTTCACCAGAAGACCCACGGAGCCAGAAGATGAGACGGAGAAGGGGCCTGGGGGGCCCACACCCCTTCCAGGCGCGAGCCCACCTCTGGCCGCACCTAGGGGGTGGAGCCACCCCAGGCACCCCCTCGGCCTCCCTCTGCGCCTATAAGTTGTCTTTCGACCTAAAAACTGAGGGGGGTTCAATATTTTTCCAGAAAGAGTTCCGCTCTGTCGCCGCCACCAAAAACCAAGATTCGGATCCAGAAACTCCATTCTGGCACCCTGCCGGACGGGGAATTTGGAGAGGATCATCGCCATCGTCATCACCAACGCATCTCCATCAACCACCGATGTTTCCCTCATCCATGAGTGAGTAATCCCCCGCCATAGGCTTGGGGATGGTAGGGATTGGATGAGTTCTATCATGTAATCGAATAAGATCTGTTAGGGCATAGTGCCTAGTATCTCTATTAGTGTTGTTTGACTTTGTTGCAACTTGTTGTGCTTAATGCTTGTCACTAGGGCCCGAGTGCCATGATCTCAGATCTGAACTTATTATTGAATCATTATGATAGTATTTTTTGTGATCTTATCTGCAAGTTGTGTACACATATCATTGTCCGGATCCAAAGGCCCCAAAGTGACAATAATTGGGACAACCAGAGGGGATGGCTGTGGTGTGAGGATCACATGTGTTCACGGAGTGTTAATGCTTTGCTCTGGTGATCTATTAAAAGGAGCACCTTAATTGCCAGTAGTTCCCTAGAGGCCCCGCTGCCACGGGCTGGCTGGACAGAAGATGTTGTGCAAGTTCTCATTGCGAGCATGTATGACTATATATGGAGCACATGCCTAGGATTGTTTAGTACTTGGATGCTTGTTATTATTTATCTGCAATGCCCTATATCTTGAAGTTACATGTTTAGACTCGTCCATGCAACGCCCGTCCATCCATCCCTATGCCTACCGCACTCGAATCCCACTGTTACCGTTACTGTTACTATTACTCATGTTTTGCTACTACTGTTGCTTCGTTGTTACTGCTACAAACTGTTGCTACTGATAAACTTCTGTGAGCAAGAACTATTTCCAGGTGCAGCTGAACTGATAACTCGGTTGTTAAGGCTTGCAAATATTTTTTGGCTCCCCTTGTGTCGAATCAATAAATGGGGTAATACTACCCGCGAAGACTGTTGCGATCCCCTATACTAGTGGGTCATCAATGGCCACCCAGGAACAAAGGGATTTGAGATATTTAGTCTTGAGAAGCTTCTAGTGCAACCACATGGAATACGGGCTCTGCCTTGACCAACTAGGTTGCAAGAACTTAGCCAGATGGACAGTTGGTGGTAGGGTTGATCTCGTCTCGAGGCATGTCGAGTCTTGTGGGGAAGTGAACCACCTCTCGAGAGGGTAAAACCTAAGTACTTAGACGTGTCCCCGGCAACGGACAATTTGAGCATCAAGGACATTGAAGTGATCAAGAATCTCCTCATCCCAATTTCCCTAAGTTAAAACTTGTGGTTGAACAAGGGTAAAGGTTCACCAATGTCTATTGGTGGTTCCTTGGATGTTTTTGTCAAACAAAAACTTAGTGTTTTCAACTAATAAGAAAAACCTTATTTTGAAGAAAGCCAGCCTAAACTACACTTAGCCAAATTCATATAGTTATTAGATGTTGCTATACTACAATTATATCACTTGCTAATACAATTCCAAATGTATTGACCCTCTGTGGCTGTAACTTATGATGTTGCAGGTTACTCTGATGGAGACTAGGGTTATGAATCTACACTCAACATGTTTGCCTGTGGCACATGAAGATGAAGACTTTTATTTATCTACTTATGTATGAACTCTATGTATTAGCCTTGGGCTAATGAGTTGTAAAGACTATGTTATCTCTGGAATGACGATGTAATAATGACCTTTGTATCTGTGTACTTCATCTTAAACTGTGGATGCTAGCATTTCGATCCATGGACTAGCATTGCAATCACAAGGGCCTTTACCTTTAAAAGGTGGGGTCTTACAGATGGTATCAGAGCACTGTGTTACCTGTAGGATTATGACCCTAAGATGGATTAGACTAAGGAAACCACTAGGAAATGCAAACTCCTTTACAAATTTCTACACTTGTCTCTTTCCATCTCGTAAAACTTCTCCTAATCCTCTTTCTCATCTCCATTTGTAGATGAACTCCATTAACGAAGCCGTCAAGAAGGGACCACTCATGACCAAAGCACTCAAGAACCTTATGGTTACCATGGGGATACATGGTGCAGCAGTGTACAACGGATTCCTCATGATGGATGAAGGAGAAGAGTATTGGTGGGTATAGCTCAATTGTACAAAAACAAGGAGGACAACCACAAAGAGTCGGGATTCTGCATGGTCACCAACTCTGAAATGCACATGTCATTCTTTGACTCTGCAAGCAATGCAGCATGGAATGCCATCAAGGAGCTTGGAGATAGACTCAAGTGTAGAATGCTCAACACTAAAAATGACCTTAGAGAGGAGAAGAAGCATACCCAGGACTTAGAGGCTACCAACCAACGTCTAAGGGAAGACATCATAGATTTAGCATTGGAGTCTTGTGACCAAGACAGACAGATTGCCTCCAAGGATGCCCTGATAGCTATTTTTACAAGTGAGTGAGAGATGTGACATACTCCAATAGTTGGACCACCACACTTATCGTTTTTCTCGCGTTAATAATTTTGATCATACCAACCTATGTGGTATGGCAAAAAAAATTCTAAGTCATTTGAACCTTGGTGTCTGTGATTGAATATTGTATGCCATGACTTGTGTGTTTTAAGTATGTTTTTGGCTTTTGTTTCACTATCTTATCTTTTCTCTTTACTTGTGTTGTTTCTAATTTTCTCTATCCTATGCAATAGATGCCTAGATTTGTTATCAGCACCACCGAGGAGTTCAAGGGAACTCGTTTTGGTTCTCGTATCATGGAGCTCACTAGTGTGCTCAATCTCCCCTCCCTAATATTAAGGGACTTAAGCTTACAAGGTTCGAGAGGAAGGATCTATGGGGATTTAGAGTCTCGCAGCCAGGACGCTAGTCAGAGCCACCCACCGAGGAGATTGCCTTCAAGTTAATGCATGATGACAAGGAGAAGGGACTCAACGTTGTCATGCAGGAGCTACTTGGACGCCTTTGTGGACGTCACTCCACCGAGCTCAGGGGCCTCTACTTCCACCCATTTGGGAGACGTGACGTGGAGGGAGAGGTTGTAGTGTATGATGATGCTACTAGAGAGACTATTGAGCCAGTGTGACTTTATCTTCGGGACCTAGAGAGCCTTGTTAGACACCTCGAAACTGATAGGACTAACGTCATGCTTAGCAATGACAAGCTACATGTTCATGAGGGAGAAGGACAAGGCCTTCGTGGAGCAGGACGAGATCATCAAGGAGATGGAGGCTAGGTTCGAGAAGCAAGACAAGAGGTTCAAGAATCAAGAGAAGAGAGTGTAGGATAGGAACAAGAAGATCAAAGAGATGAGGACCAAGATAGAGATCAAGGATCTTGAGCTAGAGACACAGAAGGGAGTGATAGAGAGGCTGCGCTCGCAGAAGAGAGCCCTCCGGGCGAAGGTCGATGCTTTTACCACAACAGTAGAGGAGTACAAGACAGCCATGGAGACAGCAGTACTTACTCTTGTAAACGCGGAGGTCGACATGGTGGAGTAGTGTCGACTACTTGGCTACTTATCTATCTACCATCCTTCTATTTTTCGAGTCGCAATGATCATCCAACATATGTATGACTTTGCTAGTGTGTGTACTTTTCCAAAACCTGTTGTTTATGTTGTTTAAACTCTAAGTTTATATTATGCTTGATTATTTGTGATTGTTGCTATGTGATGTATTGTGCATGTTAGTATCTATGGGTTATATCTCATTACTTATCCTTATTGAAACCACAGATGCCTCCCCATCGTGCCAAGCCCAACAATAACAACAATGGCAATGAGATGCAGCAGCTGATGACAGCCTAGAATCAGTTGATGCAAATGATGACCCAATTAATGGCAAATCAGAATCAGAACCAAAACAATAACAACAACAACAACAATCAAAACAACCCACCAGCCTTTGATATGCTTACAAGGTTTCTGAGGTTGAGGCCTGCAAAGTTCTCGGGAACCACTGATCCTATGGTAGCCAATGAATGGTTACGTTCTGTGAACAAGGACTTGGGTACGGTGGGCTGCACTAATGAAGAAAAGGTCAGGTTTGCAGCACATCTTCTTGATGGACCAGCAGCCACATGGTGGGATAATTTCCAAATCACCACTCCTATTGAAGATGTGACTTGGGCAATTTTTTAGGATGGTTTCTGCACTGCTCATATCTCATCAGGAGTGATGGGTTTGAAGGAGTTCCACAATCTTAAGCAAGGTAACCGCAGTGTGGCAGAATATATTGAGGAGTTCAACAATCTGGCACGCTATGCACCGGATGATGTTGACACTGATGCTAAGAGGAAGGAAAAATTCCTCGAAGGACTGAATGATGAGTTGTGCTTGCAATTTTCTGTTGCATATGTTCCAACTTATCAATCACTTTGTGACAAAGCCACCATCTTGGAAAGCAAGATGAAGCAGGTGGAAAGTAGGAAGAGGAAGCACCACTTTGATAAGCATGGATCGGGATCGTCTCACAAGCGTTACCATGGTGAAGATAGTGGAGGTTCTGGATCCCACTAACACGGGAAGTATAACAGCCACCACAACAGTAACTGTCACCATGATAACAAGCATCACCGTATCCATGACATGATAGATATAAGAACCATAGGAGTGGACACAAGAGCCATCACAGTGGGAATGGCAATGGAAGTCAGCCTACTAAGAGATACATCAGTCAGGTTGAGTGCTTCAAGTGCAAGAAAAATGGGCACTATGCAAATGAATGCCTAGAAAAGAAGGCTGATGGAGCCAACAAGCCAAACCCTTTTCAGAAGGGTCAAGTGAACCACATCAATATGGAGGAAATCTGTGTGGAATCTGATGTTGTGGCTGGTAAGTTCAAGCTTAACTCTTTTCGAGCACTTGTTCTTTTTGATACCGGAGCATCGCATTCATTCATATCAAGAGCATTTGTTGATAAAAATGGACTTCCAACTGAAACTATTGGATGTCCTATTAAAGTAAGCTCTCCAGGTGGAGAGATGATAGTAAATTTTGGATGTCATGATCTAGTGATAGAATTTGGAAAGTATAAGTTTCCAGTTAGTCTGATAATCCTAGATTCCCAAGGATTGGATGTAATTTTGGGCATAGATTGGATGACTAAGTATGAAGGAGTAATAGATTGTGCCAATCGTACTGTTACACTCACAACCCCGGATAAGAAAAGGATTAGGTTCAAGTCTAACTTTGAATCTAAAGGGAGTAAGCTAAATTCTCTTAAGGGGGTTAGCATAGATAGTGTACCAGTTGTGATGGAGTATCCGGATGTGTTTCCGAAGGAATTACCAGGAATGCCACCAGATAGAGATGTGGAGTTTCTGATTGACTTACTGCCAGGATCTGGACCAATAGCAAAGAGACCCTACAAGATGTTAGTTGATGAGTTGAAAGAACTCAAGAAACAACTTGGAGAACAGTTGCAGAAGGGATTTATTCAACCAAGTTCATCGTCTTGGGGTGCACCAGTTATGTTTATTGAGAAAAAGGACAGAAGTCAAATACTATGCATAGATTATCGTTTACTCAATGAGGTGACTATAAAGAACAAGTACCCTTTTCCTAGAATCAATGATCTATTTGATCAGCTAGAAGGAGCCCAAGTGTTCTCAAAAATCAATCTCTGATCAGGCTACTTTCAGCTAAAGATTAGAGAGCAAGACTTACCTAAGACTGCTTTTACCACTAGATATGGATTGTATGAGTATATTGTGATGCCATTTGGATTAACCAATGCACTGGCTTATTTCATGAACATGATGAACAAGGTGTTCATGGAGTTTCTTGACAAGTTTGTTGTCGTATTCATCGATGACATTTTGATCTATTCCAAGAGCAAAGAAGAGCATGAAGAACATTTGTGTTTGATTCTTGAGAAACTCAGGGAGCACAAGTTGTATGCCAAGTTTAGCAAGTGTGAATTTTGGTTGTGTGAAGTTGGATTTCTCAGACATATTGTGTCGGGAGATGGTATAACTGTCGATCCCGCAAAGGTGTCAACTGTAACTGAATGGGAATCTCCCAAGTCAGTTAAGGAAGTTCATAATTTCCTAGGCTTGGCAGGATACTATAGAAGGTTCATCGAGAATTTAAGTCTATTGTGATGCATCTCACCAAGGATTGGGTGGAGTTTTGATGCAAGAAGGGAAAATTGTGGCTTATGCCTCGAGACAACTCAAAACTCATGAAGTGAATTATCCTACTCATGACTTAGAGTTAACCTCTGTTGTCCATGCACTCAAAACATGAAGACACTGTCTTTTGGGAAAGCGTTGTGAAGTGTTCACAGATCACAAGAGTTTGAAATATATAATCACTCAGAAGGAACTTAATATGTTACAAAGAAGGTGGATAGAGCTCATCAAAGACTATGACTTGAATTTGCAATACCATCCCGGTAAAGCAAATGTTGTAGCGGATGCTTTAAGCCGTAAGGTTTATGTGAATGGTCTCACTAAAGGAGAATTGCCAGATGATTTGTGTGCTCAATTCAAAGAGCTAAGATTGGAGATAGTGCCTGAAGGATATCTCATGTCATTGGAAGTTCAACCAACATTGTTGGACAAGATTAAAGAAGCCCAAAAGTTGGACAAAGAAATAGAGGAGATTAAAGGTAAAATTAGTAAGGGAAAAGCTAAATGATTCCATGAAGATGAACAAGGTACTTTATGGTATGGAAAGCGTATCTGCATTCTGCAAGATCCGGAGCTTCAGAAGTTGATTCTGCAATAAGCACACAATTCACCATATTCTATTCATCCAGGTAACACCAAGATGTACATGGATGTGAAGGAAAGATTTTGGTGGAACAATCTCAAGAAAGATATTGCGGAGCATATTGCCTTGTGTGATGTGTGTAGTCGAGTAAAGGCAGAACATCAGAAACCGGCAGGATTATTGCAACCACTACCTATACCTGATTGGAAGTGGGATAAGATTGGTATGGATTTTATCACTGGACTGCCAAGGACCAGATCTGGTTATGACTCTATATGGGTTTTTGTGGATCGCCTAACAAAAGTGTCTCATTTCATACCAGTGAAGACTACTTATACAAGTGCTAAATTGGCTAAGATCTATATGAACAGGATTGTATACCTGCATGGAGTACCTAAGAGTATCGTATCTGATAGAGGAACTAAGTTCACTTCGCATTTTTGGCGACAACTACATGAATCATGGGGAACAAGGTTAGAATTCAGCACAACTTTGCACCCTCAGACTGATGGACAGACAGAAAGGACCAATCAGATTTTAGAAGATATGTTGAGAGCTTGTGCATTGGACTATGGTGCTAGTTGGGATGAAAGTTTGCCTTACACAGAATTCTCTTACAATAACAGATATCAAGCAAGCATAGAAATGGCTCCGTTTGAATTCCTTTATGGAAGGAAGTGTACTACACCATTACTGTGGAATGGGGTAGAAGAAAGAAATTTATTCGGACCAGAACTAATCAAGGAAGCTGAAGAGAAATTCAGATTGGTAAAGGAAAGATTGAAGATAGCCCAGTCCCGACAAAAGAGCTACGCAGATCCAAAGCAAAGAGAAGTCACCTATGAGGTAGGTGATAGAGCTTATCTTAGAGTCTCACCACTTCGTGGTGTGAAGAGATTTGGAGTCAAAGGAAAATTGGAACCTAGGTATGTTGGACCATTCAAGATTTTGAGCCACAAAGGAGAAGTGGCACATGAGATTGAATTGCCTGAATCACTGTCAGCAGTTCACAGTTTGTTTCATGTGAGCCAATTAAAGAAGTGTCATCCGGAGATGGAAGAAACTTCATGGAAGGACACTATACCATTGGAAGAGGTTCAGTTGGAGAGTGATCTCACTTATGAAGAGAAGCATATCAGGATTCTCGAGACTGCAGAAAGAGTTACTCGTACTAAGACTATCAAATTCTGCAAAGTACAGTGGAACCATCATAGCGAAGAAGAAGCAACTTGGAAAAGAGAAGATGACCTTCGGAAAGATCACCCACACCTATTTGATAGCCTATCCGAATCTCGAGGGCGAGATTCTTCTTAAGGGAGTTAGATTTGTAACATCCCAAATTTCATCAAATGCAAAATCATGTATTGCATTCATATCATCATAGCATATTTATCTTGCACAAAATTTTTCAAATCAAAACCCTAAATAAAACCATATTTAAACACCTCTTTATATATTATATATGGGGCATGGTTTTATTTTTATTTCAAAGACCAAAGTGATTTTGAGTGAATGTATGTGTTTGACACACTTTTTGACTCTAGTATCACAGTACAAAAACTTGGTGAAGATTTGAATTCAAACAGATTTGAATTGGGGTTTCAAAACCATTTCTGAAAATCAAATCAGAAAATAAAAAGGAAAAGGAAAAAATAAAAACAGGCGCTGCCTATCTAGCCCAGCCCCACTTGCGGCCCAACAGCCCACCCGGGTTTCCCCCTCCCCCTCTCTCTTTCTCACTGCACGCACCCGCACCCGCTCCTTGATAGCACGGCCCCACCGCCACGCCAGCGCGTCGTCTTCAATCACGCGCCGCTGACCACGCCGTCGCCGCTCGTTTCTTCCTCGATTCAATTCGAATCAAATTGATTGATTGCAGGCATAATTCCCTCCCCCTCGACCTGCTACTTAACCCCCACCTCGCTGCAGTCATTTCCGCTCAAACCCCATCGCCAGAGCGCCCCTAGGCTGCTAGTAATCGAGCTCACATCACCGCAGCACCGCACGTCTCCGGCGACCAATCCCGGTGAGCTCCGTCCACCCCTCTCCCTCTGGTTGATGTTGTCTTGCTCGCCATCCTCTTGCGCTCCTTCAAATGCTTTCCGTTTGCTCTCTGGTTCCCTAGAACGTCGCCCTCGACAAGCTCTGCAAGCACCCCACGCCGACCGCGACTCCGATGAGCTATTCCGATGAGCATGTGTTCCCCTTGATCTCTAGTTCACGCGAGTGAGTTCGCCACTATCTTGCACATCTTCTTATGCATGTTGTTTGCTCTCTTGCACACCAGGTTGTCACGCATGTCTCCATTCGCTAACGCTCAACGCCAGAACCAACTCCGACGAGCTCCCACGCCCGCGACAGTACGCCCCCATCCAAGCCAGTGGCACGTTGAGTTTCACCGCGACTCTGCACTTCGGTAACCACCCTCACCTCCCACTTTTATCCCTGGCACCGCCAGAACGTCGCCGGTAGATCTGTCGCTGCCGCCAGCGCCATCAGCGCCGCCCCGCTATGGTCGCATTGTTGAGATCCGTTAGATCTAGATCCAACACCGTAGATAGATCACTTAAGCGAAGCGGTACCAAGCGATCATGGCCGCACGATTTAACTTAGATCTACGGCCCACGAGCGTGATCCACGTGAAGCGGTACGGGCCAATCAGACGCGGCCACGTGTCTGTCTTTTCGATTTAAAATCTGTTTTTAGATCTATTAGTTATTCAATCTTGTAAAATTCATATCTTTTGTTCTGTATGTCTAAAAATTGCAATTAATATATCAATTGATTCAAAAAATTAAGCCCTACACACCTATGGCCTTGAATTGGCCATTTTCTTCTGGAAAATTAGGATTATTTGCAGAATCATTTGTAGGCCTATTTTGCATATAAAAATTATTTAGAAAATTGTTTTAAAGTAAATTTGAGTTTGTTTGGACTTTAGAAAGTTTACTTTGTGTTCAATACTGTTTGGTTTGACTTGTTTAGTGTAGAAAATCATTCCATTGCATTTTCATGCATTCATATGTATTTTTGTTTGACTATTGAAATGTGAATTTGGTGTTATGATTTTATGTGTAGATTTTGGTGATTGTGGTGATTGTGATTGTGAGGACTGTTGCTACTCTCCTAGCTACCAAGGAAAGTGATGATTCATATTTTTGTCCTACTATTTTATCTATGCACTAGTTATATTTTGAGTAGGATTTGCATGGAGATTTTTCTAAGTATATGCTATGCCAGGGGAAATCCTATAGATATGGTTTTAGTAGAATTTTTCTAAGTTAAGACACTTGTTATACTTATGCTTAGCCTAGCTAGTAGAAAACAAGGGTGTAATATTTCACTATGTTGTTATGCAAAAATCTATGACTTTGTTTTTGAATAATAAAACAACATGTGAATGAATTACCTGGGTGGAATGGAAAGATTGATTTGTGTTGATTGGTTACACAAGGTCCATGTCTATGGTTTACCCTGTGTATCTCACTTGTGAATGGCCACCTAGGAATAAAGGGATTTGAGATATTTAGTGTTGATAAGCTTGTAGTGCAACCACATGGCATATGGGCTCTGCCTTGACCAACTAGGTTGCAAGAACTTAGCCAGATGGACAGTTGGTGGTAGGGTTGATAGGATGGAACGCGTCCATGGTGGTGTAAGGGAATGCTTCTGACAAGTCTCGTCTTGATGCATGTCAAGTCTTGTGGGGAAAGTGCACCACCTCTCGAGAGGGTAAAACCTAAGTACTTAGTCGTGTCCCCGACAACGGACAATTTGAGCATCAAAGACATTGAAGTGATCAAGAATCTCCTCATCCCAATTTCCCTAAGTTAAAACTTGTGGTTGAACAAGGGTAAAGGTTCACCAATGTCTATTGGTGGTTCCTTGGGTCTTTTTGTCAAACAAAAACTTAGTGTTTTCAACTAATAAGAAAAACCTTATTTTGAGCAAAGCCAGCCTAAACTACACTTAGCCAAATTCATATAGTTATTAGATGTTGCTATACTACAATGGTATCACTTGCCAATACAATTCCAAATGTATTGACCCTCTGTGGCTGTAACTTATGATGTTTCAGGTTACTCTGATGGAGATTAGGGTTATGAGTCTACACTCAACATGTTTGCCTGTGGCACATGAAGATGAAGACTTTTATTTATCTACTTATGTATGAACTCTATGTATTAGCCTTGGGCTAATGAGTTGTAAAGACTATGTTATCTCTGGAATGACGTTGTAATAATGAACTTTGTATCTGTGCACTTCATCTTAAATTGTGGATGCTAGCATTTCGATCCAGGGACTAGCATTGCAATCACAGGGGCCTTTACCTTTAAAAGGTTGGGTCTTACAGCCCTTTGCTAAGTTTGTTGTTTATAACAACTTGTTTGCTTCCGTTGTTTGTTGTAATGATGCGTCTGTGACCCCTGTTGTAGAGGTCCCAACCTTTAATAAGGTAGAGATCCCTGTGTTTACAATGCTAGTCCCTGGATCAATAGCTAGCATCCATAGTTAAGATGTAATATCAAGAAACAAAGATCATAATACAACTTTATAACTAGGAATAAAATAATTCATTACATCTTACATAGATCATTTGGCTATCACATTACAATGCAGTAGAATATCTATATAGCATGGAGTCCTTCATCTTCAAAGTGCCACAGGCAATCATGTTGGTTGTAGACTTGTAATCCTATTCAACACACTTCACTGACATCAAACACACCTGCAACATAATAAGTTGCACCCACAAGGGTCAATACATTTGAATTGTATTGGCAAGTTTCACTACTATGTAGAAATAAGTGGATCCTTTCGTTACATGCATATTTGGCTAAGTAGGGTTTAGGATCATTTGCAGAAAGCAATATAGTTTTATCCTATCTTTTGAAAATAGTTTTGATCTTTTGACTAATCTTTCTGAACTCCTTGGAAAACTCCAAGTGCTTCTAATCCCTTGTCACCATCAAGTTTTACTTTGAGAAATTGGAATGTCGATATCTTCCATAGCTTCAGGCCTTAGTTGCTCAGAGTTGTCCATAACCGGGGACACGGCTAAGTACTTAGAATTTGATCTTCTGTAGAAGTTGTACACTTTACCCACATGACACAATCTCGTCTTGACGCCACCAGTGGCCGCTGGATAAGTACTCACCAAATGGAGTACCGAGAGATCGAGAATGTGACAAAGTCTTTCCATAGAAGTCCTCCCAATACACAATGCTAGCTTGTCTTCCAGGCACCAATGTAAGGATATATTTCCTATACACCATTCTAGTTAACCTGAAGATGCCAATGCAAGGGTCTTCCACTATGTAGTTGACTAAGCCAGAGCCCATTTATCATGTGGCTGTACACGGAAGCCATTGTATGAGAAACATGTTCAATCTCTAAGTCCCTGCGTGGTTTTCTTCTAGTGCACATACAAAAAGGCAGCCATATAAACATGGTTCCCTTTGTTTCCACCTTGTCCAAAATTGAGTATCCTCATTCCACCCAGGTGGTTCATTGAGTACTTGTTTTATTATATAAAACATATATTTTTCCAACACTTCATATAATCATATCATGTATTCCATCCCAAGTCTATAGTAGGGCTAAGCATACTACAACTACAATGTTTTCACTAAGGAAGATATAAGGATATCCTAATAGGATATAACATAGCATAGAAATATAGTAGTCCTATCATGCATGTTACAAAAATCCACTAAGTGTAATGAAAATAGTAGGACATGGATGATAGTGTCACTTGCCTTTTTAGTAGGGAATATTGTTTCACTCCTTTATCTTGCAAATATCACACTCTTCTAACTTCACTACAATTCAATCAAGCAAACATATATTCAACAAGCATTCAAACAATTCACCACATAAAATAACAAAAACAAGGCATTGCATGCAAGCATGCAAAAGATTGTTTTATTTGGAAAAGGTGGTTTCTAGTAGGCTCTAAACATTTTAAAGCTCCTATTGGTCATTTACAAAAGTGGTAAAACCGTTTAAATTCAAGTTGGTGAAAATGGCCACTTTAAGTCATTTTTGTTTTGCTAGGAATGATTTAAATCAAAATGATAATCCCTAGTGTTTGTAAAATATTTTTGAACACAACATGTTAGTGTTTTAAGGTCAAGTGTTTAATATTAAAAACATTTGCAAAAGGTTTCACCCCATAAACCAATTTTATACCAAAGTGATATTTTATGTTGTTGGAAATGCCTTTTAGCAAAGTAATAATTTTATAGGGTACATCAAATATATTTTTAAATCTCAAAACTTTGTGTTTAGGGTCAGAGAGTTTAATTCAAATCATTTTCCAAAGATTTTACTCAAAAAGTATTTTTAGCACATAAACAATATTTTTATTTGACTATAAATGTTCTTATTCAAAGATTTATTCTTTGGCTTCACAAAATACACTTTTAAATCCATAAGTTGATTTCTATGGTCATTAGGTTCAAAACAATCCATTTTCCAAAGATTTACCATAAAAATATTTCTAGAATAATTTTTATATTCAAATAATGCCTACACAAGTTTCTGCAAAAACAACTAAGTTTCCAGAAGCAATTCATTAAACAAAGTGCATGGTTGGAAAGTATTTGTTCTACTGATTCCAATAATATAAAATTTTCAAAATTTGGACATGTGGATTAAAAGTTATGAATTTTGCAAGTTTGCATATCTAATAGATCAAAATTTATGTTTTAAATCAAACTCTGGACACGTGGCGCTTTCTTACTGGCGTGTACCGGTTCGCGCGGATCGCGCTCTGTGGGTAGTTGGATTTAAGTTAGATCGTGCGGCACTGATCAAAACTTACCCCTTCGTCTAAATATAATATTATCCAGACGATAAGCATCCTACGGCTACCAGCGCATCTGCCAAGAACTGGCGGCGCTCGCGGCGGAGGACGACGGCGCGGGCTTAGGCGATGAGGTTGCCGATGATTTAGATCGCGCGGGAAGGAACGGAGACGCTTACCGTGCTCACGTGGTTGCAGTGAAGCTCAAGGTTGGGTCAGTTCGTCGAGGGGCGCACTGGAGCAGTGGCTATTGCTCGCCGGAGCTTGCGGCGATGCCAGGTGCCTCTGTTCGACTACAGGGGCGAGGTTACAGGCTAGCAGAAGACAAAAGTAAGGCTGCGTTAGACGCGGGCGAGTGCGGCGATCACAGGAGCATCATCGAAAGGGATAGGGGTGGACGGAAACTACCTGGGGAGTTCGCGAGAGGAGTGGAAGACGGCGATGGCGCTCGGAGGTGGTCCTTGCTGACGTTTTGAAGCACACGCGAGCGAGTGAGTGGTACAGGGAGAAGCACCAGAAGATGGAGAGCAGTCTCGTGTGCACTGGGAGGCAAGGGGTGGTCGGACGACACCGGATTTGGCCAGAGAGGCTCGTCGGAGCAGAAGGTTTGCAGCGGCCAATTGGGATAGCCCGGTGGCAGAGAGGAGGTGATGTTTGGGGGAAATGGAAGAGAGGAGGAAGGCGTTTAAAGGTGCGTGGCCTCTGGAGGAATTAACCTGGCCATTTACTCGAATTTAACAGAATTAAATCGCGGCAAAACAGTGAGGTGTGATGGGGAAAACGGCCGCGAGGTTGATGACGATGACAGGGCAGTGTGGGGCCTGGCTGTCTGCGAGAGAGAGAGCGTGTGGGGCCGAGCGTTCAGTGACTTCGCGGGTTTGCTTCTGAGTGAAAAACGATTCGCGATAGGGGAGCAGTGGGTTGCGCTGTTGGGCTGGACTGGGCCTGTTAGTGGGTTAGGTTCGTTTCCCTTTTTTATTCAGAATGTTTTTATTTTTCTATTTTGAATTTCTGTTTTGATTTTTATTAAAACAAATCAAACACTATTTGAATTCAAACCTCTACCAAACTTTGTGTAGATTTTAATACTGTTATTTAACATAATCTAAAACCCATATTAGAATATTTCTTTTATTCTTTTTAGGTATATTAATTATTTAAAATAGGCCCTTGTTTTAATTCAAATAAGATTTTCCAAACTCTATTTGAATTCTAAATTTTACCAAATCTTTTCAGTAGGTTTTATTTGAAAAATATAACACTTTGAATTATTATTTAAAATAGTTTATGAAGTTTTAATGTTCATTCAAAATAGGAAATGTCTTTACTTAAATAATATTGGATATTAATAAATCCTTATGATTTTATTTAAATAATCCTTTACTCTTTTTATTAAACAAAAATATTTCATTTTATTTGTTTGGCCAAGATTTAATTTGGATTTTTAAAATAGTCCTTATTTATTTATTTCTTCCTCTGTTTATAAAATCCATATCTTTTTATTTAAAGATCCAAAATGGTGATTCCAACTTTTAAATTTTTATTTAATATTTGTTTATCTTTTTAAATCCCTTCTCATTCAAAGTTTGTCCAAGATGGGTTCTTTGATGATTCTATTTGGAAACAAAAAGTTTCTTTTCACCCTAAATTTCATCAATTATTTATTTTGTTTATTTATTTTTCACATTTCAAAATTTGGAAAATTCTAGGATGTGACACCTGTCTTGTATGACTGGTTTTATTAAGAGTTTACCTTATTAATGTATGGTTTGTATGTTCTGTAATGTTACCGATCATTCCCTGCGCGTTTCGGAATTCAGCTTAGGCTTATGTCAGATGAAGATCTGGTATTTGTCTAGCCGTAATCTTGGGTCATGACAGATTTTGGTATCAGAGCAGGACTGCCTGTAGGAAACCATTCTAGCTGGTCAATGTTGAGTCTAGAGTTTGATAAAACTATTTGAAAGCAAAAAACTATTTGCAAAACTCTTAATAGAACTCTTTTTACTCCTTATCCAAGGTTGTTCTATTGTTGAGTTATCTTACCTCGTTTTCTTTGCAAAGTTTTCACTTCTCGTCTATCATTTCAAACTTTTAGGATATACGGGTTTGGGTTGTTTTTCCTAGTACTACCGTACTCGGTTGCAAGGATCAGAGTTTCCAAGATACATCCGTGCAACTAAAGCATTGATTTTCAACTTTGCTACGGATGCCTATCATCCTACTCCCTATTCTTTTGTGACTTGTTGGTATCATATCATGCTTGCATTCCATTGTCATGGTTTGTATCTAAGTTGGTAACGTATACGTTTCGTATGCTTGTTCTACTACCATACTTAATGCACTGATATAACCTTCATCCACATGTTCCTTTCTACCATGATCTTTCTACATGGTTTATGTCATCCTTTGATGTATCCTTTTTGGTGAACCCATTCTCATGGCTTTTGTTTTCTCCTCAGGATGTTGTTTGGTACTCGTGGTTCTGTTGGCCGTCGAGGGAACAACAATGCTGAACAGGAACTTCCGCCACCTCCCACAATGGTTGAGGTTCTCAACAACATTGAGACCAATCGTTTGAGGAATGAACGCCTTCTTGAGCGTGTGGCGCAGAACACTGAATGTCATCCCGACGACTGTGTCACACTTGGATATTTCATCCGCTCTTTTCCTCCAATCTTCACTCACCCTAAGGAGCCCCTTGATGCTGATGATTGGCTTCACACAATAGAGCGCAAGTTCAGTGCTCTTCGTGTTCGTCCAGATGACCACGTCAACTTCGCCACCTATCAACTGGAAGGTGAGGATGGTGTTTGGTGGGAAGGTTTCCTGAATCTGCAAGCTCAGGGACATGTTGTTACTTAGGAAGAGTTTTTTCCAGCATTCCGTGCCTCTTATATTCCTAAGCCCATTATGGATCCCAAAAGGAGGGAGTTTCTGGATCTGACTCAGGGACGCGGGGATATTGAAACATATGGGCGTGAGTTTACCCGCCTATCTCGTTATGCAACCAGGGATGTCACCAATGATGAAGATAAGCAAGAGTTGTTCCGTAAGGGACTTAACCCTGCACTTCTCTATGAGTTGCTTCCCTTCAAGTTCCAGTCTTTCCAGGAACTACACAATCAGGCTCTTACTTTGGAGCATGGAAGGAAGGATATGGAGGTCTCTCAGAAGAGTGAAGAAGGAAATTCTCGTGCTTCTTCCTCTAGTAACAAGAAGAGCCGTGTATTTGTTCCATACAGTGTTGTGCCTCGTGCTCCTTATTAACCCAAGTCTCCTGGAAATGCTTCTCGCCAGCCACATTCAAATACTGGTGGAGCAAATTATCGTCCTCCTGCTAGTTTCTACTCTGGAGTTATCTGCTACTCCTGTCGTCAGCCTGGTCACTACTCAAGGGAGTGTCGCCAAAGGGCTATCAGTCGCAATGATCAACCGACAAAGAAGAATGATAAATCTCAAGGTGCTGGACATGGTTGTCTGACCCATGTCACAGATGAAGAAGCTCAGGAAGATCCACACGTCATTCTGGGTACGCTCCATGTCAATTCAATTCTAGCAACAGTCTTGTTTGATTCTGGAGCATCGCATACATTCATATCACAGGATTTTGCACAAATGCATGATATCACCTTTTTCGGGGATATGACCCCCGGTACCCCAGAGTTGAGATATAAAGAGAGCTCCTAAGAATAGTGGACACTTTTATAGACATATAAGAATAAAGAAATGAGGAACAAAGAGAATGAAATAATAGAGAAAAGGAAAAGGACATGACTGGGCCGGATTATGTCTAATTCGGCCTGATATTAGTGGTACCAGACCAGATTTGCCCCCCTTGGGCCGAGTTATCAGCCTACCCGCTTGGGCCAAAATAGCCAGGTCGGCCCACCACGCCGACCTAACTCCCGCCAAACTACCCGACGCCCACTCTCCTTCCCTCCAAGCCACCTCTGCAGATCGATGCCCTCTCCCGCCGAGCTACTCCCAGCCAGCCCACCTCGTCGCCCGGGTGGGCCGAATGAGCACTAGCTCGGCCCACCAGGGGACTCAGCGCCGGCTCCCTCACCTCATCACTCGGGTGGGCCGAATGAGGCTTAGCTCGGCCCACCACGGGGGTCGACGCCACCAGCTCCACTGGACCAAGTCACTCCGGCGGGGCCGAGTCAACAGAACGCCCTGGCTGGGCCTTTTCTCTTGCTTCCCTGCTTGGGTCGAGCTAGAGGGAGCTCGGCTGGGCTTCTCTCACCCAGGCTGGGTCTCTCCACTTGCTGCCCAACTTGGGCCGAGTTGGAGGGAGCTCGGCTGGGCTTCCCCCACCCAGGCCGAACCAAACGCTTCCTAGGCCGAATTAGCTCATCCCAGGCCGAATTACATCTTGAATTACACCTGGGCTGAATCATATTGTCCCAGCTGCTTTCCAGACGTTCCTCTAGACTTTACATCAATGTATCGGCGAACCAGAACAAGTTATTCAAGTTTCGTTCCAGTCTTGGGACGCCCCTGGCTCAGACTGGCACGTGGCGTGTGGAACATGCCTTTGGCATCCAAGAAGGTGCTAGGGAATATGCTAGGGAATATGCCTGGCATCTACAAAGATGCCAGGGTATATGCTAAGCATCCTAGAAGATGCTGAGAATATGCTACACAGATGCCAAGCGTGTAGAACAAGCCTTGTCCCCTGGGCTCCCCTTTATAAGGAGCACCAGGGGGATCGTTCCAAGGGGAGGCCCCGAAGGGCTCCTCCCCTCTCTGCTCACTAGGACCTCTCCTTCTTCCTCTTCCTCCACTCTCACAGAGAGATCTAGATAGAAGCATAGGAGATACTGCTCAAGGAGCATGATTGTAGCCACAAGTATGGCAAGATTATAAGAGATTAAATGTATAGAATGAGGTGTTATCTCCACTTGAGAGCTTAAATCCAATATACATTGTATTTCTCTTTGTTCATACGAGTGCGGTCTTCACTGCATCATCCCTCCCCGGATTCCTCCACGTCCATCGGCCCCAACTTTAGCCTACCCATGGCATATGCCGTGATACCACCACGATAACCTTTGAGGCTATGGACTCTCCTCTAGAGATTAGAACTCCTGGGTCTCGTTGGCAGACCATCTGGGTTATTCATGGGGTTGAGATAGATATAGCATATCAGAAGTTTCCCACTTCTCTCATTGCACTCAAGTCAACTGACATTGATGTCATTCTAGGCATGGACTGGTTAACCAAGTATCAAGCCGTCATTGACTGTGCACTTAGAACAGTTACTGTGACCTCTCCTGATGGCATAACTGTCAAGTACTGGACTGATGGTTTAAAGTCTCCATTGGCAGTTCTTAAACCTTTCTCGGAGTGTATGCCATGGATGTTTTACCTTCTCTCCAGGTCCAAGATGTCCATGTAGTCTGTGATTTCCCGGATGTCTTTCCTGAAGATTTTCCTGGCATGCCACCTGATCGAAGTGTGGAGTTTGTCATAGAGCTAGTTCCTGGAACTGCTCCTATCTCCAAAAGACCTTATCGCATGCCTCCTCATGAGTTGGTGGAGTTGAAGAAGCAACTTGAAGAGCTAGAAGGACTAGGCTACATCCAACCTAGCACATCCTCTTGGGGTTGCCCTACCATCTTTGTCAAGAAGCGGGATACAAATATTCCAAGATTGGTTGTTGATTACCGTCCACTCAACGCGATGACAATCAAGAATAAGTACCCTCTTCCCCAGATAAATGACCTCTTTGATCAGTTAAGTGGTGCCACTGTCTTCTCCAAAATGGATTTAAGATCAGGGTATCATCAAATCAAGATCAGAAAGGAGGATATACCAAAGACAACATTCACAACTCGTTAAGGTCTTTACGAGTATACAGTGATGTCATTCGGGTTAACCAATGCCCCTGCCACATTTATGAGGCTCATGAACTCCGTCTTCATGGAATATCTCGAGAAGTTCGTCATGGTATACGTTGATGATATTTTAATCTACTCCAAGACCGAACAAGAGCATGCCAAACATCTATGTTTGGTGTTGACTAAACTTCGTGAACATCGTCTCTACGCCAAATTCTCCAAATGTGAGTTTTGGTTACAAGAGCTCATCTTCCTTTGTCATGTTGTGTCCGCAAGTGGTGTTGCTGTCATACCGGATAAGTTTAAGACCATTCTGGGATGGAAGTCACCTACTTCAGTCAAGGAAGTCCGAAATTTTCTTGGAATGGCAGGATATTACCGCTGATTCATCGAGAACTTCTCCAAGATATCCAAGCCTATGACTAATCTTCTTAAGAAAGATAAGAAGTTCGAATGGCCAAAAAAGGCAGAAGAAATCTTCCAAGCTTTGAAAACTAAGCTAACCACTGCTCATGTGCTTGTCCTCCCGGATACAAGCAAGGATTTCATTATCTATTGTGATGCCTCCCTTCAAGGGCTCGGTTGTGTGTTGATGCAAGATGGTCATGTAGTGGCTTATGCTTCTCGGCAGTTGAAGCCACATGAGAACAACTATCCAACCCATGATCTCAAACTCGCTACTGTTGTTCATGCTCTTAAGCAATGGCGACATTACCTCATTGGTAACCGTTGCGAACTTTATTCGGATCATCAAAGCCTGAAGTATCTCTTTACCTAGCTAGATCTGAATCTCAGGCAAAGACGATGGTTGGAACTCATCAAAGATTATGATTTGGGTCTCAACTATCAACCCGGCAAAGCCAACGTCGTTGTTGATGCGCTAAGTCGGAAGTCTTATTGCAACAATCTGATGATATCACAAGCCCAACCTTCTCTCTATGAGGAAATCAAGCGTCTTAACTTTAAAGTGATTCCTTGTGGATTCCTTGCTAACCTTGAAATAAAATCTTCTCTGGAGGACCAAATCAAGGAAGCTCAAAAACAAGACAGTGAGATCACCGAGATCAAAGAACGTGTTGAAAGTGGTGAAGCTAAATGTTTCTCCACCAATGATCAAGGTACCCTCTATTTCGGTAACCGGGTAGTGGTTCCAAACAGTCGGAAAATCAAAGATCTGATCTTACTAGAAGCTCATGAATGCCCTCTGTCCATCCATCCTGGTGGTACCAAGATGTACCGAGATCTCCAACAAAAATTCGGGTGGAGTGGAATGAAACCAGAAATCGCTCACTATGTTGCAGAGTGCGACGTTTGTCGTTGTGTGAAGGCTAGACAACAAAGACCTGATGGACTTCTGCAACCATTGAAAATTCCTGAGTGAAAATGGGATGAAATTGGTATGGATTTTATTACTGGACTACCAAGGACACAAGAAGGAAATGATGCCATATGGGTAATAGTTGATCGGTTATCCAAAGTTGCTCATTTTCTTCCGGTTCGAGAAAATATTCGTGCTAGTCAAATGGTTGACTTATACATCTCTCGAATCGTTGTTCTTCATGGTGTTCCCAAGAAGATCATCTATGATCATGAAATTTTGTTTACTTCCAAATTTTGGCAAATTTTGCAAGAAGACATGGGAACTCATGTCTCCTTCAGCACAGCTTATCATCCTAAAACCGGTGGACAAACCGAAAGAGTGAATCAAATCCTTGAAGACATGCTCAGAGCGTGTGTCATATCCTTTGGAAAGAGCTGGGAGAAATGTCTTCCTTTTGGGGAGTTCTCCTACAACAATAGTTTTCAATCTAGTTTGGGCATGGCACCTTTCCAATTCATGTATGGGAGAACATGTGGAACACCGCTGAACTGGACAGAAACCGGTGAAACACAATTCTTTGGTCCGGATATGATCCAAGAAGCAGAAGATCAAGTTCACATAATTCGAGAGCGTCTGAAGGCCGCTCAATCTCGTCAGAAGGCCAACTATGATCGTCATCATCGAGTTCATTATGAAGTTGGTGATCAAGTTTATCTCCGGGTCACTCCTCTGAAGGGCGTCCATCGATTTGGTATCAAAGGAAAATTGGCTCCTTGCTACGTTGGTCCTTTCCATATTCTCTCCAAGCAGGGTGAGCTTGCCTACCAATTGGATCTATCATCAACCTTTCCAGAGATTCATGATGTCTTTCATCTGTCTCAATTCAAGTGTTGTTTCAAAGATCCCATTCGTAGTGTGGACCATGAAACTTTGGATCTCCAAGATGATCTAACCTACCGAGAATACCCTGTTCGTATTCTTGATGAAACCGAGCGCAAGACTCGCTCAAACCATCAAGTTCCTGAAAGTTCAATGGTCTCATCACTCTGAGTCCGAAGCAACCTGGGAATGCAAAGATTGTCTTCGATCTAAGTACCCTGCCTTCTTTTCTAAAACCTAGGAATCTCGGGTGAGTTGCTTTCTACTATGAGTTGTGCATTGGTAAGTGTGATGCTTCTTGTTTGTAGTTTTTTATCGACACTTCACTCCATAAACCTGTGGACATGTTTACTGAGCTCAGTTTTCGCTTGGGGACAATCGAGGTCTAAGCTTGGGGGAATTGATACGTCCATTTTGCATTACCATTCTATATCATAATTTGCTTCTATTCATTGATATATTCCTTATTAAGAGGTGTTACTTGTGTTATTTCATCTGTTTTTGCATGTTGGATGATTCTTGGAGGATGAACTGCCGGAGTTAGGATTCTGATGGAAAAGGCGGTGTCTAGATGAAATTTTCGCGAAGATCAGAAAAACTATGGAAAATTATATTTTTCTAGAAGACGAAGGAACCCAGAAGGGGAGGCGGAGTTGGGCCATAGGGGGACCACACCCCCAGGCGCGGGCCACCGTAGGCCGTGCCTACAGAGGGTGTGGCCGCCTTGGCCCACCTCTGGCTCCGCCCCTTCGCCTATATCTTCCTCCCGAAACCCTCAAGTTCGGAGAGAGACCACAGAAAGATTCCACTGCCTCTGCGGGGCGGAAGCTACAGAGAGAGAAAGAGATCTCCGGCAGACAGATTTCTGCCGGGGAAATTCCTTCCCGGAGAGGGGAGATCGTCGCCATCAACATCGTCATCAAGCTAGACTTCATCGGGATCATCATCATCATCCACACCACCATCTCCACCAGCACCATCATCACCACTCCATCCTGCTATAACAATTGTCTTGAATCTTGCATAGTTCTTAGGGGAAACTTTCCTGGTGTTGATTACTATTGTAGTTGATGCTTGTGAGTGGAACATTGAATTATTGTTTATGTTCAGATTGTTATTCATCATTATATCATATCTGATCTTGATCCATATGATGTCTCATGAGTAGTTCGTTTAGTTCTTGAGGACATGGGAGAAGTCATGTTGTTAGTAGTGGAATTGTGTTGAGGTATTATTCAATTGTTTAATATTTAAGTTGTGGTGCTATTCTTCTAGTGGTGTCATGTGAACATCGACTACATGATACTTCGCCATTTATGGGCCTAGGGGAATGCATTGTGTATTTGGATACTAATTATGGTGTTGCCGGAGTGACAGAAACCTGAACCCCCGTTAGGAAACCTTTGCACAAGGGAGTGTAGGATCTTAGAGTTTAAGGTTGTAGTTAGGTTTCTATCTTATTACATTCTTGTAGTTGCGGATGCTTGCAAGGGGTTTAATCACAAGTATGTATCAGTCCAAGTAAGGTCGGTGCATTAGCACAGGTTCACCCACACAACACTTATCAAACCAAAGAAGATTAATCAACTATATGAAACGAAAGCACTTGACAGTATTCCCATGTGTCCTCGAGAATGTTTGGTCCTCATAAGTATTATCACCGGCTTGTCCTTTGCTAAGAAAGGATTGGGCCACTTGCTACAATTATTAGTTGTCTTTATTTACTTGCACTTTATTTCCATGTTTTATCAAAAAACCCTAAAAATCCGTTTGTTAAGTATTTACAGATATTTCCTGCTCCAAAGCACTAGTCAACACCTTCTGCTCCTCGTTGGGATCGACACTCCTATTTATTGAAAGTACTACGATACAACCACTATACTTGTGGGTCATCAGTGTGACAGAGTTCACCTTCTTCGTGTTTGATCTTTCCACATGCTATTGGGCATGGTTGTCTTGCATATTGTCTAGCAGCTGCTCTGCTTCGGTAATTTGTTTACCCATAAATGTTCCTCCAGCTGCAGTATCTAGCATAGACTTAGACACAAGGTTAAGAGCATTATAAAATAAATGGAGAATTAACCAATCTTCCATCCCATGGCTGGGACAGTTTCCCATGCATTCTTTCATTCTCTCCCATGGAAGCGCTAGTGGCTCATGCTCTTCCTGTCTAAAACCAGTAATATTAGATCTGAGTTTCATAGTCTTTGCAGGTGGAAAGAATTTAGTCATAAATAAAGAAGTACATTCCACCCATGATGCAATAGTATTTCTAGGCAAAGATAGCAACCATTCTTTTGCTCTTCCTCTTATAGAGAAAGGAAATAAACGCAACTTGACCACGTCGGGGTCAACATCTTTAATGCGCATCATATCACATATTTCAGTAAAAGTATTTAAGTGCATACTTGCATCTTCTACGGTAGAGCCTCCAAATTGATTCTATCGAATCAAACTTAAATAGTGGGGCTTAATTTCATAATCTTTAGCAGCAATTGCTAGTTGAGTAATAGGAGTACGCAAATATTCATTGTTGGGAGTTGCAAACTCCCCAATTAGCCATACTTCCTATGTTTTTGGATTTTCTTAAACAAGTACTAATGATGATTAAAACATGAATTAAAATATTAACTGTTTTTTTTTGGGTTTTCAAATAAAAACTGAAAGAAAACTAACAAAATTAAAAACAAGAATTAAAACTAGCAAGGTTCCTACTAACATCACCAGGGTAGCTATTGCTTCCCCGGAAATGGCGCCAGAAAAAGGGTTGATACCTTCGATCTGGATTAAGGATGTAGTATATCTATTTTTCCCTAGTAGACCTAGGTTTATCGAATCCTCGGGAAGTAGAAAGCAAAGTGAGATTACTTAAACGGACCTTCGAGAGCTTTAGAATTCCTTTTGTGTTTTCACCGGACCAAGAGTTTGCGATCTTTTTGTTATTGTTGACGATGGAGAGAGAGGGCCTAGGGTCTTCGGTTTTCACAAGTAGTTGTGCAAAACATCTTATGGGAATAATAGATAATAATAAAGTATGCATGTAATCGTTAGAGCAAGATAATTATATGTGGTCAGTGCATCCATAATTGTTACCGGCTCCACAACCGCTTATAGAAATAACCTACTAGTCTCATCCATAGAAGAAATAGAACTAATGATATGCATAGTGATGTCACCGTCAATCCCAAGTAAATTCCTCACATACAGCCATACTACCCCTTCTGTCACTAGGGTTCTCATCCTGCAGATCAGTCATTACTCACACTCCCTTTACGTGGATCAATCCTCAGGGTATTGGGTACCTAACAAGTCCTTAGATTGAGGCAAGAGAGGGTACTACAATCATCATGTCATACAAACTAATACATGATCCCATATATGATAAATAACATGCATATTAAGCTACATGTCTAGGCCGAAGCCCTTAGCCCAAGGAGAATTACTCCACATAGAGATGAAATTAACAATCATAAACATTGTAATAGAGATCATAAGGTTCATTGCAAATAGTCTTACAATGTCGCCAATTGGAGAAGAGATCTACTATTACAAGTGGTGGAAGATGGCTATGGTGGTGGAAAAGGGTTTAGAGGTTTAGATCCATATCTATTCCTCCGGCATGGCGGCTTCTGGTGGCAGGGAGAGTTGGGGTAAAAAAGAAGCGTTGTTTCCCGTCACCCAAAGCCTCTTTAATAGGGGTCCCTTCATGAAAGTTGTTTTGTTTGACCTAATGAAGTCGATGGAAACTATACGGTCGGAACTATACGGCCGGAATAATTTTCCCGTCGTATAGTTGGTCGTTAAGGCTTCTCCCTCCACTTCACGGCTCCAGGTTTCTTTGACGTGTTGGAAATCTTGTATCTTTGGCATTTATGTAGTGATTCCCATCATCATACATCATTATCTGCGCAGGGAAAAATAGAAAGAAAGGATTGAATATTAATGGCGGGTTTTAGAGAGATATTTCATCAAATATATGAATAATATCTAGTTTAAATACGGACGTGGATGGCTATATTTCACAGCCATCAGGAACGCGCCATATCGTCCGCCCGTATGACCCGACCACACCTTCGTTATATCAACACAAGCAATTTCTGTATTGGGGAGACAACAAAAAACACAACACTACCGCCGCAAACCATTGCAGAAGAGGGGAGATCAGATCTGAAGGAGGAGAAGAAGGTCGCCTCACTCTTTGAAGATCTCTAGCCTCTAACCCATTCAGTGCATCATCATCCCTACTTGTATTGAGAGAGAGATTGGCACTTGTAAAATTAGGGTTTGATACTTGATCTTTCTTGATGTGTATTTGATTTGATCCTCAAACCGTATTGTGGCTTGCTATGGTAAAGTTGAGATGATTTCATTTTGCAATATTATTATGCCTTTGATCTATTCTTCTCGTATGTATGAGTAAATCCCCATAGGCGTGGGAGATGTAGGGGATTGGTGAGGTGTGATGTGCCTCTCTTATGTTCATCCATTTGTGATTGTTGTCGTGATTATTATATTGTGATAATGAATATCTATGTTTCTCTAATGCTTGTTGTCTAATTTAAGGTCCCAGATAACATGATCCTAACATCTCATAGATATGAACTTGTTTACTAATGAATCGGTGACTCCGAGTGATAAGGCCGATATCAATGAGGATCTAGTATTACTCGAGGATAAACAAGGAACCATCAAGATTAAATCCTTGATCTGGTCGAAATACCTTAATTAATATGCTGACCATTACTGTGGTAACAGGCAGATGGATCATTGGGACAAGGAGGAATTTGCCATGAGGACTCCTAGTCGGTATACGGGTTGCTTGCCTACTTACTTATGAATAAGAAGTATCATAACCACTTATCTCATTTTATTCATTTGGCACATTCACTATCATCATGAACCATTTATCTTCGCGCCTAACTTCTCATGTGCAGAAACTTCGGAAATTCTCATCGTCTTTTTACTTTTATGTTATTTACTATTAGCATCTACCTTCACTCAAGTTTCCTATATTATTCACTCACCACTTTTCACCTCCAACACTTGCAGTCAATTCACTCAAGACTCATGACACCATTGGTGTGACAGAAACGCCGAATAGAAACATTTACCGAAGCTCCTTATTGGGATCGATATAAAAACCGGAATTAATACTTCCACGAAAACATGCTCTGACAAACTTGTGCACTTGCAGGCTATCATCAACGGAAGTGGAACCTCCTTCCCATTCCACGCGGCCTATGGCAGTGCGTGTGGTGGAGGTGGAAGATCTGCCTCTTGCACCACTACCATCGCGGCGAGCTTCACGATATCCTCCATCTCGGTCCATATGTTGTTCTCCTCCTGCTTGGACAACTCGATGGCGCGTGCGGTGGCCGCATCCTCATCGTAGTATGGCGGGAGGATGACCATGGCCTCCTACTTCACAACGACGCCCATGCCGCCACTGCCGCCGCCCTCCTCCCTGTTGTTGGAGTCCTTGTCGTCGAAGTGCACAGGCAGATTGTCATAATCTTGGCCGGGCAGGAACTCACCCCGGTATGCTAAATTCAATACAGTATGTTGATACATACGAAGTGACTTGTTTTAATCATCTTTCTGTGACTCAATTTATGCAAAGTTATATAATCAAATTTGAGTACTAATATAATTTGAATATGGCCTCCAGTACTACCCCTTCCACCTAAACTTGTATAATTTCAAACACAAAGACGGCTCAGATCGCTTGATACCCCTTCGTAATGGGTATATACACCATATACGTAATGTTATAAAAAACGTCGTATAACTCAACCAAAGACGTACCTATACTAGTACGACCTATACGCGAATGAAAAAAAAACATCGATGTACGGATCATCGCCGGCCGTGTCCGCCGGCGACGGTCGTGTCCATGCGGTGGTAGCGGTGTTGTCCGGCTCGCCGGTGACTTGTCCTCGCTGGCGCAGGCCTTAGCTTGACCTTGTAGGTGTGTGCCGTCAGGGCTAGAACGACGGCGGCAGCGTGTAGATTGGTGCACGGCGGAGGTAGGGCACAAGATCTTGGCGGCTGCCGCGGCCGTGGCGACTGTGATGATGATCTTGGGGAGGAACACCAGATAGTCCATAATGATGTCCGACGGATGGCTGGACAATCCGGTGCGATGTCCGGCAGAAAGCCAGACAGTCCGGAAAGCTTTTCTAACATCGAGTCCAGCTAGAAAATTCCAGCTACGAAGTTTTAACAGGAGCAAATGGGTGTCGCTGAACAATGTTCCGAACTTGTCTGGCGGGAAAATAATTTGCGACAATGCAACGTCGCGTACCAATGTTCTGTCCGGCAACTTTTCCGACCATACCAAAAAACTACTGCTAGTCTGTCCGGCTAGAAAAACAGACAGTCCAATGGAGTTGTTCCTAGGTAGGAAATTTTTACAATAGCTAATGGGTGTTGTCGGACAGTCGGTGGAGAAAAAACTTAGGATGCTAAATATCTCCATAAAACTATTCACATACGGCACGGAATCACATGATTTATTTCAGGTTGTCCTAAATTAATCTCGTATATATTATATCAAACGTATCGATCTTGGCATAATTCGATAACACATCAAAGGCATAATACTGACGTTGTGATTTTTGCGAAAACAGCGGCAAATATAGATAGGCCACAATACAGATGAATTCAGAATTCAGCAGGAACAGCGGTTGTATAAAAGAAAATAAAGTATGATCTCTCACTCGCAGCTAATGTCTTGGTTCGGTATAAAACCAAGTGTTGAACACAGCCTGGAAACCTTCTTCGGAACGAAAACCTAACCATATCCTAAAGTCTTGTTCTAATAATCATCTTCATGGCGCTTGAGTTTCAGCAGATTATCTTCAACGCTTTCCAACTCGTTTGTATATGATAAGATTATTTCTGTGGGCACAACTTCCCTAGTCGAGTCAACGACAGTCTGACAAATAATTGCACAAGTGAATGAAGATGTTATTGATATGATTTGTTTGTTTGAAACTACACGGCAAAATCGGATAGTTAATCATCGAGAAATAAATAACAAAAGCAAACTAATTTCACATAGAAAATAAATATCTATATTTATGACACATGAATAGTAAGTTGAAAAAATGGCTTTCTTGAGTAAAAGATGGCATAAGGGACGTCGGTAGAAAAACTGAAGTACAGAACAAACCGGCTAAATGGGCACCAGACACTCTGGCGCAGCTGGCAGACCGGCTCAGTGGTACCCGGATTGTCCGATGACCTAGATACCACGGCGATCTGGCACGCCACGGTCGGGAAAGGAGAGTGTGCTAACTCTCCGGCATGGATTATTAGAACCAAGAATTTAGGATATGGTTAGATTTTCGTCCCGAAGAAGGTTTCCAGGCTGTGTTCAACACTTGGTTTTATACCGAACCAAGACATTAGCTGCGAGTGAGAGATCATACTTTATTTTCTTTTATACAACCGCTGTTCCTGCTGAATTCATCGGCTGTTCTGAGATGGCTGTTGGCGGCGGTGATGGCCACTGGCGGCGGCGGTGATGACGGATGGCCGGTGTAGAGGATCTAGGTCTGGTGCATGGGAATGCGTGTATCTATAGATTCTGATCAGTGTCCCTATATGTAGGTAATACTCGATGTGGATATGGGTTAACATGTATACATAAACGTATTTATACGAGTTTAGGTGGGAGGGGGTAGTACTAGATCAGGGGCCTTTGAATATATGGGTGTTTTTGTTACCCGTTTTCCCGTTTCTCGCATGGGCCGGGAAAAAATAATGGTGTTTGGTGTATTTGGTCTCATATGTTTCTTGCATTGCACGAACTTTAAAGCAGCCCAAATGTTGGTCCGCTGGAAACGCCGATTTTGGGCGTTTCCATGGGGATAGGCCCCGCTCGTGCAAAAGGAGGGAAGCCACGCCGCCCGTGAGACCTCGGCGATGGAACGAGCTGTGCGTCTCCCCCAAAAGCTGGCAGAAGAAATTGGGTCACCGCCGACTGTAGCGCTGCCGTATATATCACCTCCCTCCACACCTACGTCCCTCGCCACCATTTTCCCCATTCTTCGAGCTCTCAAGCCAGCAAGGTTCTTCATCGGCGAGTACAGGTAAGCGGCGGTTGTGGAGGTGGTGGTTCTGGATCGGGCGGTGCATGCGTTCTCCTCCAAGATCTTCAGCGGCGACGTTCTCCGTTCCTACGATGTCGGTGAGTTCCATCAAACCCAGGCATGGTAGCTTCGATCTGTTAGCACCTCGTAGATCTAATTGTTGTTTGCGGTAGATTTATGGTAGTTTGCCCAATGAACTGCTAGGTATCATCATAGATCGGTGTCTTCATGGACTCGTTGCATGTTTAAGTATGTGTTCATGCCTAGTATAGGTCCTAATATGTGCAACCGTGAGATCTGTAGGACATGACCGTCGATGAGTTCAACCAGGCCCTCATGGATTCTCAGGAGACGTTTGTCACTGAGACCCAGTCCCAGCTCCTGCCTCTAAGGTTCACCTATCCTCGGTGCAAGGAGATCTTGTTTGCTCCTCCGATGACCGGGTTCATGGGGTAGCAGATTGCAGAGCAACCTACCAAGATCTTGGCCAAGAAGAAAGCCATCAAGGCTGGCAAAGCCCACAACACATGCCAGGCGGGCTACAGGGTGAAGGGCACCATGAAGTGGGAACTGTTCCTCTCGGTGTTTATGCTCAACCAGATGTGCGACATCATCAAGAGCGGCGTCAGGATGGAGAAAGGGTTTAAATAGGTGCACCTCAACACTGTTGCCCGCAAGGTGTTTAAGTTTTGTGGCATCGAGGTGTTCTCCCAGCAGGTGTACAACCACCTGCGTAAGTGGAGGACCAGGTGGATCCATATCTCCAAGATCAAAGACCTTAGTAGAGCTAGATGGGATGAGGAGACCTGCACCATCATCTTGGAGGACTCCCACTACATGGGACACATCTCGGTATTAACTAATTTCAGTTACATCCATACGATTCCCTTCTGTAACCTCGCTAACCTGGCTAACCTCCCTACAATTCCATGTCTCGGGATCACCCCAAGGATGCTGAGTATTTGAACAAGCCTGTCGCGAACTATAGGCAGATGGAGGCCATCTTATCCTTTGGCCTTTCCACTGGCAGGTTTGCAATGGGATCCATTGAGCCTCTTGGCGAGCCAAGCTCTAAATACATGCAGACCTAGGAGTCGGAGACAGTGGTGATTGATGATGATGCCGAGACCGATGTCGCCGCAGGTTCTCCTTCTACCGACGTTGGTCAAGGCGGCAGCACAAATGCCTATGTTGCTGCTGGCTTCGATCCTTGCAAGAAGAGAAAGAGATCGATGCTGGTAGAGGAGGACGTCGTCGACATAACCTGCATGACCGACGCCGTGAAAGTGGTGGCAACTGCCATCACCACTGCTTCCCCTCCTGACGTGAACCCAGCTCTGTATGACATTGTCATGGCCGCCAAAGGGTATAACCCTGAGGCTCTAATGGTGGCACTCAGCCACCTCTTCGACAATAGGGCTACGGGCAACAACTTTGTTTAGATGGTGGAGGACCACAGGGATCTCTGGCTCAGGACCTTCCTTGCCAAGAACTACTACGTGTAGTTCTTTCTCCCTGATAATGGAGATGGTGGCAATAGTGCAAGAATGATGAAGAAGAAGTTGTATATTTTGAAGTTGCTAGGGACTTGATGAAAACTTATGCATGTTTATTGTGAGGTGGTATATACTAACCCCTCACATGATGGAGAACTTATGCGGTGGTAGGATTGCACCCCTATTGATGTGGTGGTAGGATGACACCATGGATGTTGGTGGTGATCGGTTGGATCACACTAACTTAATAGGTTGGAACTGGTGATGCTTGTGACCTTATGATCATGCATGCTTAACTAGTTAATGTTTATTGCCCTGTGTTGTTTGTGCATTTGATCTGCCTGCTTTAGTTGTGATTCTTATATGTGTTATGTCTCGTATAAATACAACTAGTATGTGGTCTACTAAGGCAAGCAGCCAGGAATCTATAAGACATGAAAGGAGTGCATCCAACAAGTGACAGGTTAGCAGCATAGCCTCTATAAGGGGTTTAAAACTCTAGAGCAAGCACAACAATCCTAATCTGAGTGGGTCCACATAAGGAACAGTCGTCGCAAGATGTGAACATCAATTTCACTCCACCGGCATCATTTCATCAACATGTTCATGGACATGAGCATTTCCACCTATAGAGGGTGCAAGTATGATCAAAAAGACATCATCATTGTCGGCCAGATCATGTGGATTATCTACAACTAGTTGCTCTGAATCATGTGAACGATCATGTAAGCTGTTAAACCCTAATGAGTAGCTGGAAAGCTCACCATTTTGTCATGCGAGGTAACCATACCAGACCGGAACGGGCTTCCAAACATGCAACTTTGCACCAACCGAGCCCAATCTGGGAAACCAAACAAAGTGGCAATATGGGCTCTCAAAGTGGGGACACGAAAAAACGTGCAACCAAATAAACTGCCCATCTTGGTCCGAGGTCAATCTCCCCCCATGCAGCATCCACTGGGCCAAGTTGCAAAAACATGAAATTCCGGCCCGAGTAACCAAACACCCCCTATATTTTTTTCAAACTATGGAGGAGAGATGCATGTGATATATTAAGAGAGAAAAGGGGTCAAAGATGGCTAGAGTACAAACGATCACAGACAAAACCGCAGTACCACATGGTACAAAACGATAATAAAACTGAAAGTATCTAGAAAAAAGGAACACAAATCCTAGTAGGAACATTATGTTCTCGAAGACAAGACAACCTCTGCTAACCGATGCCCACTGAACTGCCTTTGATTTAATCTGATCAATCGCATGCTGAATAGGTTTGTATGCGTTGTCGAAAACTCTTATATTCCTCATGCATCAGATCGACCAGGCTACCAGGGAAAAAATATACATGAAGCATTTGGTGCTATCTCCTTGCAGATTGTTCCCGCGAGCCACCATTTCTTCAGGGTAGAGGAGATGCTTGGTGTAGCCTGGGACAAATACTCCCAAGACAAGACCAACACCATATGATATTGGTGACTGCGTAGCCTACAAAGAGATGATTAGAATTTCTCTTCGCTGGTGTTGTAGAAAACATACCGAGGGTTGTGGGAAAGACCCCTTTTCTGAAGCTGATTGGCAGTCCACATTTTTTGTTTGTGAAGGAGACAAACAAAGAATTTACTTTTGAGTGGAGCCCAATGTTCACAAATAACTTTGGCGGCAAATAGTGCATTGTAGACTGATTTTGATAAGAAAACTACATTTGTCGCTTCCCATGTACAAGTCGGTGAGTCTTCAGCCTCGGGATTTAAAAGGAACGACTGAGTTTTTTCCCAGATTGAAGTTGCATGCATGAAAGCTTTGGTCCCCTGATGTCCTTGATCTAGTTGCACTCCGGAAGGGCATCTGCACCAGTTCTTGTAGCTCTAATGTTGGGATGAACAGGTTGATAAATCTCAGGGGCGAGATCTTCAATGGCATGGTCAAAAAACCATTTTTCTGTCCAGAAGAAGCACTTCTCTCTATTCCCTACAATGACCCTCGCAACAGTATTGAAGATACGGTGGATGCTCTCCTCAAGAGGTGATGCCGGTTCACACTACTAATAACCAATAATGATGTAGTCAAGATGGTGGTTTTGCTCAAGTATGGCAAATATTTTCTGGCATCTAGTTTATTCAAGTAGTTCAGCAATGAAGAATTGAAGGAATATTGCTCTCATGATTGGCCAGTAAGGCCCCTATTTGCACATTTCCTTGTTTATTATGCAATCATAATAATGTCTTTATGATATAGGGTTTTCTGCTGAACTTTGAAGCATTTCTTCAAAGCTTTGATATAGAATTAATATTCTATATGTAATGTACAATTCAAGCCATTTTGGCTAAGTTCAAGAGAAAACAATATATGGATCTAGTACCAGTACTTATACACAAACCTGATTATTTTTCATCCAGGACAAACTTTTCAAATTGGGGTAAATTGGCTGTAGTATAGAGGACATTAGTTGTGTTTGGAAAACTTAGGAGATAATCATCAATTTGTAGAGAGCACATACTGAAAATATGACACATAACTGTTGTATGCCAGTTTTCAGAGACACTTAAAAACATGTTTATCATTAGGTAAACCACACATCAACACACATGTTTGTCAATATTGTAGAGGGAGTAGAACAAATTTAATAATATGTAGCACACATCATTTTCTAAACTCCTATGCTAATTTAAAAGCTAGGAAAAGGTACAGACCAGTACAAGATGATCTATTATTGTTTTCAATATTTAGTTGAGTCTTTTTCACATCTGAACAGGAAACAACTTTACACAAAAAACATGGAAAAAAGCTTCTAATTAATAGGACAGATATGAAGCTAGAATAACTAATCCTGAAAGTTTTAGATGTTTATTTTAATAAGACAGAAAATGTACATATGTTGAATAGATAAAGTGACAGCACAACATAGGGAAACAATTAAACATCATAATATTAAGTTGATTATTTTTTTTCTTGGTGGCACACATGACAGTTTATTAATCAATTACAAAAAATGCTATATTAATCAGAAATGCACTTCATGGAATGAAAGATCAATCAACAAATTCGATGTTTCCTTTATTATTTCTTTCACCAACCTTGGTTAATTCTTGCTTTGCAAGAACATGGTAATGTTGTTGAGTGCTCCTCTGTCAACATATTATTATAGCTATGAAGAATACATAAAACAAACCAACAAAACGTTAACACTGAGTTATCATGTAGTTCCTATTGAGCATGTAGGCTTCTCCGTTAGAAACGTTTGTCTATAATTCAAAAAGTACTTTAGGCGATCATGTGAAATTTGAATGCAAATACATTTTGACAATTTTTCCCATGCTTACCGCAGGCACAAACCACCACTATTACATTATTTTTCCCAGTCTGCTTACATCTGCCGGTTCACAAATAGTCGCAAGTATTTAGTGATAATGTGATATAGAAACTTTACCTCATCAATTTCATGTGTGTGTCCTAAGTGACGCTCAATAATTGCAATAAAATTATTCATTAGAAGAGATTTCTTTTCGAAAAAAAAATCTAAAACATTTCTAAGTGTTCTTGTCTCAAGTTGTAAGTACATCTTAAAATATTACCCAGTTTTTGCCTCAAAGAATGCATGCATGGGGCAACGTTGCAGCGGTGGTGGCTCCTCTCCTTGGACCATGTGGGTGGCATGGAGTGGGCATCGGGGCATCCTGGTGGTGGCAGCGCCCAGATCGCGTTTGGAAGCTTGGCTTGAGGATTGATGATGGACTGAGATACCAGATGTGGTGAGAGTTTTTCTGGGCGAAAGCCCAGCGCTTAAGCGCCTTGTCGTGACCCTCTTGGGGGCGTTGTTGTGGCTACTCTCACCACATTAGGGCTCCGGGTGAAAACCTTAGACCCTTGTGGTCTTGGCTGCGGTGGCGCTTGTGGCGTCGTTACCTTCTGAGAGGCGTTGTCGTGGAGCTCCGGTCGTCTTAGCCTAGTCATCATCGGTGGCAAGCTAGATGCTTCTTAGGCTTCGCTTTTTATCTTTAATTTGCTTATAAGAGGAACTCCTCACCACTCTGTATCAGTTTGGTCGTTTGGCTTTATTTATAAAGCGGGGCGAAAGCCTATTTCGAAAAAGAATACATGCATCTTCATATTAGTTCTCATCTTTCAGCAAGGGAAGAGTGCATGCATCAGCAGGAAATAAATTTGCATCGAAGCTTGAGAATTTGCATTGTTTTTTAGCAACTAATAAATTCACAGAAATCAGGCTCTGCGTACCCATCTTTGATAATCTTCACAGCCGGCTTGCTGAGCTACTTGAGGTGGCAATGCATCCTCCCCTCCGGCAAACAAAAACTTCGTAGAATGCAATATCTGCCAAATCATGTTTAGAGAACAGGAGATGTTGGGTCTATTAGGATCGCTAGCTGTCGATCTAGAGAGAGTGAGTGAGAGATTCATACCATCGGCCTTTGGAGTTGACGATGAGCTTGCCATTGAGCCCAACGGAGTGGTGGCGGTGGTAAGGGGGTGATTCCCACCGCTACAGCGCAAGTCGATCGGTGGCTAGGGTTTGGAGTTTTTGGTGGGGAGAGTGGGCACGACGAACCTTGGCGTGCGTGCCCTCAGCCCCCACCTCTTTATATGCGCTGTGCGACGAGGGGCCACCAACGATAGCGACGTTGGGCGCCCCCTATCAGGGCGCGAGACCAATCCGTTCGGGCCATTGCGTCGAACGTGGGGAGATCAAACTAACATTCTCCCCCTTCATATCATCTTTCATTCAACTTATACTTTGGCACCCATTTCATCACATATCAACATATAGAGCATGTCTCGTCATAATGATCAGTTACGCACCATAGATTCAATAGCCACTATACACCTCTCTATTTTGAAACAGATTCTTGTTCTAGTCCCTTAATATCCGGGTATCATAGGCTTTTCCTTAAACCCATGTCGGCTAAGTGTTCTCTGAACACACTGGATGGTAAGCCTTTTGTGAGCGGATCCGCGAGCATTTCTTTTGTACTTATATGCTCTAAACTTATGGTATGATCCTGGATTCTTTCTTTCACGACATAAAACTTAATGTTAATGTGTTTGGCAGCAACACTTGACTTATTGTTGTGAGCATAGAATACTGTTGGCTCATTGTCGTAGTACATTCTGAGTGGTCTTTGAATGTTGTCCACCACTCTCAACCCGGGTATAAACTTCTTTAACCAGTTTTCCTGCCCCGTGGCCTCATAACATGCTACATACTCATCTACCATCGTGGACGATGCCGTGATGGTTGGTTTAGAGCTTTTCCACGATATATCTCCACCTGCGAGAGTAAATATATATCCTGACGTGGATTTTCTTTCATCTACATCTCCCGCATAGTCTGCATCTGAATACCCTTCTATCTCAAGGGAATCAGTTCTTCTGTATGTTAACATGAGGCCTTTTGTGCCTTTTGCATAACGCAATGCCTTCTTTACCATTTTCCATTGATCTATCCCTGGATTACTTTGAAATCTTCCAAGTACCCCGGTAACAAAAGCTAGGTTAGGGCGTGTATATACTTGAGCATACATCAAAGCTTCCGATAGCAGAAGCATATGGAACCGCTTTCATTTGATCGATCTCATATTGGTTCCTAGGACATTGAAAATTCCCAAATCTATCGCGCTTGACTATAGGAGAAGGCATAGGATTACTCGCATGCATACTATACTTCTTTAGAATCTTCTCTAAGTATGCCTTCTGCGATGCCCTAAAACCCCCCTTTCTCTATCTCGGAGAATTTCAATTCCTGAAACGAATGAAGCTTCACCAAGATCTTTCATATCAAAGTTCGAGGACAAGAACTTCTTTGTCTCCAAAAGTAGACTAACATCACTACTAGCGAGTAGAATGTCATCCACATATAGGATAAGGAAAATTAATTTCCCATTCTTGAACTTTGCATATACGTAATTGTCCTCCTCATTCTCATCGAACCCAAACTTTCTTATTGTTTCATGGAACTTTAAGTACCATTGCCTGGAGGCCTATTTTAATCCATAAATGGGTTTCTTCAGACGATATCCCATACGTTCTTTTCCTTCTATGACAAAACCCTTGGGTTGTGCCATGTAAACATTTTCTTCCAAGTCTCCATTTAGGAATGTCGTCTTTACATCTATCTGATGCAATTCTAAATTATAGTGTGCCACTATAGCCATTATGATTCTAAAAGAATCCTTACTTGAGACTGGAGAAAATGTCTCATTGTAATCTATTCCTTCTCTTTGGGTGAAGCCGTTAGCAACAAGTCGTGATTTATATCTTTCAATATTCCCTCTAGAGTCACATTTTTTTTTGTAGACCCATTTACAACCTACTGTTTTGGCTCCTTTAGGAATTTCTTCTAAATCCTAGACTTTGTTGCTACTCATGGATCTCATTTCATCTTCCATGGCTTCAAGCAACTTCGATGAGTGAGCACTTTTAATAGCTTCTTCAAATGTGGTGGGATCACCCTCCATTTGAACTTCTTCACTGACATAGATCTCAAAATCGTTAGAAATAGCTGGCTTTATAGTTCTTTGAGACCTTCTAAGGATCTCGCCTTCTGGCACATTCTCTGTGTGGGGTTGTTGCAGCTCTCCCTCATGTGTGGTAACAGGGTCTTCATTTTCATTCATTGTTGCCACATGAGAACTAACAACAGGTGTCACATCGACATTATCATGTGTCGGTGCAGCAGCAGGTATCGAGAAAATGTTCTTAAATCATCGGAGTGGGTGCATGCACCCGCTTCTCCTCAAGGTTGATTTCTCGGGATACCGTTCTCACCCTAATCATCTGATCCTCTAGAAACACAGCGTGTCTCGTTTCTACAAACTTAGTAATTCTGTCTGGACAATAGAAACGATAACCTTTCGATTTGACTGGATAGCCAATGAAATGGCAACTTACTGTCTTAGGATCTAACTTCCCAAGGTTTGGGTTGAAGAGTTTTGCCTCAGCTGGACAGCCCCACACTCGCAAATAATTGAGTGAAGGTTCGCGACTAGTCCATAACCCATATGGTGTTTTAGACACCGACTTACTAGGAACTCGATTAAGTATGTGAATGGCGGTTTTTAACGCCTCCATCCACAAACCAACCGGTAAGGTGGAGTAACTTAACATGCTTCTCACCATATCCATCAAGGTACGGTTACGTCTTTCAGCTACTCCATTCTGCTGAGGCTCGCCCGGTGTTGAATACTAGGCAACTATACCATGTTCTTGTAGAAACCTTGCAAAGAGTCCAGGAACTTGGCCATATGGGGTATGCCGACCGTAGTATTCACCTCTACTGTCGGACCTTACTACTTTAATCTTTAAACTATGCTCATTTTCAACTTTAGCCTTAAATATCTTGAATTTATCCAACGCTTCTGAACGTTCTTTAATTGGATAAATATACCCATAACGCGAATAATCATCCATGAATGTTATAAAAGAGTCATAGCCATCCACAGATGTCATAGGAAAGGACCGCATATATCCGTATGAATTATTTCTAAAACTCATGTGCTTCATTTGGCGCCCTTCTTAGTATTCTTTACAAACTTTCCTTTAATTCAATCGATGCATTGCTCTAAATTTGAAAATTCTAGAGGCGGTAGAATTGATTCTTTTACTAAGTGTTCTATTCTCCCCCTTGAAATATGGCCTAAACGATAGTGCCATAATTTCGATGAGACATCGCAATTCTTTTCCTCTTACCCTTTCCATTCAGGGATGAGGAGGCATTCTCATTCTCAGCTCTTAATGCATTCACATTCTCACAAAGTGATAACAAATAAAGCTTGTCTTGTCTAAAGGCAAGACTAACAATCTCATTATTAAACTTGATCTTACATTGTCCATCGCCAAAATGGCAAGCAAAACCACAATCATCTAAGCGTGATACACTTATTAAGTTTCGATGCAAAGAGGGTACATAAAGCACATCTACTAGTAAAAGTACAAAACCATTTGATAACTCTAATGGGAGATCTCCAATGGCTTCGACTTCAGCTTGGGTGTCGTTTGCAACTTTAATACTTCTTTCTCCTCTTTGTAGGGTCCTTCTCATACGGAATCCCTGTAATGAATTTGCAACATGAATAGTCGCACCTGAGTCAATCCACCAAGTAGATTTTGCATAACTTAAAAATAAGGATTCATCAACAAAAGTAATTAAATCCTCACCACTCTTGCACAGATACTTCAAAAAAGCCATAGTCACTCATGTAGTGGCCCTTCTGCTTGCACCACTTGTAGGTGTCCTTGTCCACCTCCTGCGCCTGGTGATCAGGAGCCTTTCCATGCGGCCTAGAAGAAGAGGGATGCCCCTAAGGTTTCCCTTGTGGCTTGGAACCCTGAAAGTTCCTCTTCTTGGTTGGGCTCAGGTAGTTCACAGAATCACCAGATTGCCCCTTAAGCCTCTCTTCTTCTTGTACGCACATGGCCATCATCTTCTCAATGCCCCACTTTTCTGGATGTACATTGTAGTTCACAGCAAAAGCTTCAAATTGATTTTGCAGTGAGGCAAAAATCAGATGAATGATGAACTAGTCTGGAAGCTCCATGCCCATGGGCTTAAGCTTGGAAGACATGTTGCTCATTCTCAATATGTGGTCCCTTACTCCACCACCAGTGTATCTTGTAGTAACAAGTTTCTTAATGAGAGAGCTTGCATAGGCCTTTGAAGACCTAGTAAACTAATTCTCTACCTTTTTCAGGTACTCACTGGCAGTGATGCACTCTGGGATTGCTCCCCTTATAGCTTCCATAATGGAGCTCTTAATCACCATCAAGCACTTTCTATTGGACGAGTCGCACTTTGCACGATCAAGGTTGTACTTCATTCTTATTGGTGCATGGTCATGGACCCTTTTGTTTAAGTCCACTTCACTTTCTTTTTCACCCCTCATGAGGTCAACAGGTTCTATGAGACAAGTCTCAACGATTGCCAAGTCGAGGTCCAGCAGAGCCAGCCCCATCTCAATCTTCTCTCGCCATGAGCCGTAGTTCCCTCCGTTGAGGGGCTCAATAGCCGAGATGAAACTCATAGGATTGCCTGAAAGCAAAATATCATCAAAATGAGTTAATTGAACATTGATTAAATTAAAACATAAAACCTTTCAATATGAATTCTACATCAACGTTGGAAAGAAATAGAACTAATAGTGATGAAAATGACTATTCATAGTGAAAATTTTACTAACAACGTTGGTCATCAAATAAAATCATCACTCTTAAAAAAATTAATTCTCACTCTACTGAATTTAAGCAATTACTTTTGACTAATTGCAGCGGAAGAATGAATTAAAAAATTCATCAACTTTTGATCTTTACAGAAGCTTTACTGTTACTTTATCATTTTCTACACAAAATTCCGTTGGACAATTTTGTTATAGAAAAAACTGTGTCAAAAACAATCAAAACGGATAATAAATCTGCCAGGAAAAAGCTTATGTAATAAGAAAATACCAAAAATGAGCGGCACTTAGTGGCCCAGCCGCGGCCTAGCCGCACTCTCCTCTCTTCCGCGTGTGACCCAGACGCCAGCCAGCGGCCCACGGCCCAGCTGTGTCCAGCGCCGCCCGCTCCGCCCAATCACAGCCGTCTGATGCCCCTGACCTAGATCAGACGATCCAGCGCGCATCTCGCTGGAACAAAACATCCGCGCCGCGAGCCCCCCGTAACCCTAACTCATATCGCCCCCTCCCACTGCCCCGCTCGATCTCGCTCTCTGGCGGCGGCTCCGCTCTCTGCGAGCAAGGTGAGGCGGCCGCGCCGCCCGGCACGGCGCCGATGGCGAGCCCCTCCCTCTCTCTAGATGCGACCCCCTCCCTTCCTATCTCTCTGCCTATCCCTGGCGGCTGTGCAGCTAGGTTCGAGGCATGGCAGAGCCTCCCTACGAGTGGGTGAGGTGGCTGCGACGCCGGCAGCGAGCCCCTCCCTCCTCTTGCAGCGAGCCCCTATCCTCTCTACTCCCTCTTTCTTCATGCCCCCGTCCACTCCCCACCATCCTGCGCAGATGCAGAGAGTAGAGAGCGGGAGAGCAAGCATTGGAGCCCCCTGGCTCCTTGCCGACGAGCGCCTCCACCCACGGGTGGGAGCGCCGCCGTCAAGTGGCCAGCGGTGGTGCCATGTATCGGCGGTGGCCGATTTACTTTTCTGTTTGGGATTTATTTCTTTGTTTTTGTTTCTGGAGGGGGAAAATCGGGGTTCTCTGTGGGATTTGGGGATGGGAAAAGGGGATCTTTCGTTTCTCTGTTCTTTCCCTCGAAGGTTAGGTTTTTCCCAAAAGGTTTCAATTGGATCTTGGGGTTAGGGTTTCAGATCTAATGGGGGGTTCTTCTTCCTGATCTTGGCTTGCCGATGCGTCGGGATCGAGAGGAACGGCATGGCCTCGCGGCGGTGCTTCTAGAAACTCTAGCCCTCTTGCTTTTCTTTTCGGATTTGATACTATCTCGACTAGATCAACAAGCACTAGCCTTGCTCTGATACCATTGTTGGGTCTATTAGGATCGCTAGGCGTCGATCTAGAGAGAGTGAGTGTGGGAGATTCATACCATCGGCCTTTGGAGTTGACGATGAGCTCGCCATTGAGCCCGACGGAGTGGTGGTGGCGGTGAGGGGTGATTTCCGCCGCTATAGCGCAAGCCGATCGGTGGCTAGGGCTTGGGGTTTTCGGTGGGGAGAGTGGACACGACGAACCTTGGCGTGCGTGCCCCCGGCCCCCACCCCTTTATATGCGATGCGCGACGGGGGGCCACCAACGATAGCGACGGGGGCGCCCCCGATCAGGGCGCGAGACCAATCCGTTCGGGCCGTTGGGCCGAACGTGGGGAGATCAAACTAACAGGAGATACTTATAAAATTATGAAATTGTTGCGCAAGATCTCCCCATAGAACTTAATTTTAGTTGTGCATCTTATTCTCCATGTGCACTAAATATTTGTAGTTCCTGTTGGTTGGCGGCAGATTCAGAGCTTCACCTTATATTAACAATGAAAGGAAAGGAGTCCAAGGCATGTGACAAATATAATTATCCCTACTCGGCGCTAATAAAAAAAGGAAAAAAGAATTATTTTGTCGGTCTTACCTCTACTCGGTTTTAATAAGGATAGGTTTCATTCCGGTGAACAGTATATTACAGCATGCAGTGCAAAACCCCAAAGATATTAATTCCTAGAACCCAGAGAGACAAGGCAAAGCTTGTTTACACGAGCTGAGTTAATACAAGAAAAGGTAGGTTCAGACAAGGATCAAGATCTCTTATCAATGTGAAACACACGTTGCTACAGCATACTTGGGACATGTATGTAAATCTGCAAGCACACGACTTATCAACTTTGAGCAATTCATAAGCAACAATCTCTAGGACATATACCATGTAATATTTAACAGCACTTCAGCAATACCCTAGTCGCCTAAGGAAACACAAAACCACTTGAAATTGGACAATTCTATTAGGTCGCCCAATTAATTTTTCATTTTTCTAGAACTACAATCAACACAAAGCTAGCAGATTCCATTCAGGCATCTACAACATTAACCGACATGGCAGCGTTGAACTCAGGGCCGGTCCTGAAATTTCAGAGACCCGGGGCGAAAATAAAATTTTGGGCCCCTTAATATAATTTTTTTATGCATATGAGATGATGAAAAATAAATATTTTAAGTACACTTCTAATTATAATATTCATACAAAAATAACAATGTTTATATGATACCTTAAAATTTCCTCCGAAAATTCTTAAAAGCAAAGTCCGTGACGAATAAGCTAACCTCGTTCACTACAAACAAAAAATCAAGAACAATAATCACTAACTAGAATTAAGAACTAAGAATTAGGGCTGCACAGAAACAGACCAGCAGGCAGATTTGAAGATCGTCGATGGCCTGCGTGCGGCATGCCTGGCAGTCGCTGGTGGATCATAGAGGGCTCGAGCCTCGACACTCCCGAGTCCTGAATTCCTGATCGGCGATTTGATCCAGGGGAGTGGGGAGGCTATCAGACAACGGCAGGAGCCTGCGGACTCAGTACCGTACATGGGAAGCCGAACAGTTGAAGCGAAAGCACAGGGTCGTGGACATGGTGGACTCGTGGTTGAGTCGAGGCGAGCAATCCCTAGCGCGATCGTCGTGTACTAGCGTCGAGCCTGGCGACTAGCGAGCGAGCGATGCCCCCAGATGTGAGTAATATCGATGCATACCAGACGTGAGAAATATCAAGCCCTTCACCGAACGATGGATGCCTAGGATCGATTACCGCAAGGGCCTGATTACCGTACGTGTGACTGGCGAACGATGGATGTCTGGATCGATGCCTGGCAACTAGCGAACGATGGATTCCTAGGATCATTTTTTTTACTATGTATACTAGGCCTGTATATATTTGGGCCCCTAGTTTTTTTGGGCCCAGGGCGGCTGCCCAGCTAGTCCCCCCTAGGACCGGCCTGGTTGAACTTACCCAAAAAGAAGTACGCCCTACTCGTACTTATCCCAAAAATTTGATAAACAAATACACACTGGTTTGTTATAATATCAACTGGTTAAGCCTACTTAACTTCTTCGCAAACAATGTCAATCTACAGTGTGGTCAAGCGAGTTTTGCCAGGCTAACATCTTAAGGTTATTGCGTTATTCTAATATCTAAGAAACGCTAAATTTTAAATGTCAATTGTCGAAGAAAAGGAAGATCAAAAACCAATGTATCATCTTAGTTGCATGTCACTGAAGGATAGATAACCTATCTGTGTGGTGCAAAATATCAGGTATGGTGCTAAATATCTCGATAAGATCACAAATGAGATCATAAATTAGCTAATAGCAGAACCATTTACCAAAAAGCCACAAACCACTGCCAATAGCATAGCAAATAATTGAAAAAAATTGACTAAATGTAAATGTACAAGATTGAGCCATCATCGGATATTACTCTTAGAAATTTTGTTTAACATACTGTGTGGACATCTCTACTATTTCAAAGGGTTAGGAGCTAAAGATTAGAGGAGACCTCTACAGTCATGGTTGTACATGTTATGTAATACAAGTCTTAGAGTGGTTGACATGGTAAAAAAAATAGCGGCACAAACCTAGCGCTAACAGACAGTACAGATAGTGTGGGACTAGTACAAAAATAAGGTAGGATCGGTACAATAAAATATGTGTTATTTTAGTTGATTAGAGGACGATCGTGAGTGGGTGGTCTAAAATCTATATTTCCCCATAAAAAAATATCCACCGATCTCTCTCCATCGTATCTTCCTCCCTGTGGCTACATCTTCCTCCCTGTGGCTACTCACTCTCTCCACGGAGCCCTTTCCATTTCTCCTCCTATCTTTGCTTCGCTGTGCTTGCGGTGGGACGAGTCGGGCGGTAGCTAGGTCGAGCTGGACCTGTACGCCGGTGAAGTGTTCACTTGCAGTGGCCCGTCACCCGTGCCTTTTCAATGAAGCTCCCGCACTGACTTGGCGGCATGAATGCCTGCGTGTAGATGTGCACACACCACCTGGACAAATGAGGCCTCGCGTGCGTGCTCAGGATGATCTAGATGGCTGCGACGGCCATGCGCTTCCAGCCCAGTGATGGCACGACGATGTCGTCTTCAAAGATCGAGGAGCGCCCCCTCAACATCGGTGCGCCGCCCGCACCTGCACACCAGTGAAGACAGCAGAAGGTGCCCACCGAAGACGCCACGGCGGGGTGCTCGCTGGTACGTGGTAGCACCTCAACTCGCATTTTGTGCAGCGGTGAAAGGCTGTGCGGGGATGCAGTCCCGCGTCCTCTAGACCGTCGTCCTCGGCATGGTTTCGAAGTGGAGATGGCGCCGGGTTGCGCACCGACGGTCCCGCGCCCGGCTCGTAGGAGTAGAGATGGAGTATGCCGCCAGCTTGTCCGCTGGCAGCCCTGTCGCTGTCATCGCCGTTGTCAGCGGAGCGCAGCTTGTGGGAGTGGATACGGCATCTCTGCACGCCGCCGACGCTGTCATTCTTCAGTAACCGATCTGCTCGCCAGCAGCCCCGTCACCGTTCCTAGAGGCTGAGGTGACACCGGGCTACACACGGGAGCGGAGGGCGCTTCGGCATGGTCGCGGGCAGCCCTGACCTCATGGAGTTGTAGCCGGCGTCGGACTGCACGCCCGGGAAACGACGTACGGTGTCAGCGTCTACGGCTGCGGCATCTAGGGATGCTAGCTTCTTCTCCATGGCCTCCTCGCTACTGACCTTGATCAATGAGTGTATGTGTATGGTATTTGGGCTGTGTGGGTGCTGATCGATGGATGTTTGGAGATTGGGTAGCTAGGTGGAGATTTGTATACGTACGTGCAGGTGGTTTCTTGGGTGTTGTTTTCTTTTGGCTATGACGGATCAGATTACCTATTATTTCCCCGAGCTGTGCCGTAGGTGTGAGAGCCGTCCGTCCTTCAGGGCTGGAGAGCTGTGCCTCTAGATGGGGCTGCTTTTGTGCTCCAAGGCTGAGGCTGCTTGCGTGTGTTTGCTAGATTGATTCCTGCTTCTGGCCGCTGGTTCCTTTTCTACTCGTTGATCATCAGATGCGATCTCCGCCTCTGGTTGTCCGCTTGTTTCTGCATCCAAATCTTGATAGAGAGCATAATCTACCGTCTTAATCAATAGCTAGAAAAAATTATAGCCAACGGTACGGGACAGCACCCAGCGCGGTACCAAAAGTACCGCTCCAATCATCGTAAAACAGCTCCTTATGTAAACAACGAAGTGAGGAAATCTCATAACAAAAAAAATTGGCAATAGCCACGACATCACTTATATTAGCTAATAGACAGTTCAGCAAATTAAGATATTATAAGTTCAGTTGAGGCACTACTGATTGCAAAATAAAAAGGTCGGGATAAACCGCTTTGAAGACTTATTAGCTGCAAGTAGATGTCACCAAGTCCAATCTAATGAGCAACAGACTGCTTCAGCAAACATCAGTAGTGGTCCAAACCAATCCAACACTAAATCCCACTAAAATCGACAGAACACCATGGTCCAACATAGGGAGCTACCTGCAATTTCCTCTTATTCGATTCTAGTGAAACACTCAGTTTGGTGTTGATAACCCTAAAGTGCAGGGGTCACCGTAGTACCTCTCAATGTGGAAGTTGGGTATCGATCCGCAGAAGCAAGAAGGAAATGATATCTATTCTCTACAACTAAAGTGTCACAAGCTTTAGTTGATTCTGCACTAAACAAGTTTTAAAAAATAGATGATTGTTTTAATGGTTGGAAGTTTAATGTAACAAAATAAGAATATAAAAGGGTTTCAATCTTCTTCAATGCAAGAGGACAAGACAAGAGCTTTATTTTATAGGAACAATGGACACGGGTTCACTTAATCCTCTCTTCTCCATCTATGGTGATTATCATATTGTAGATAGTAAAGGTACACACAATTGTCATGTTTTAATGGTACTTTTATGGTGGCTATATGTCATAAAACACATAGGTGAAAGAAGTACTCCTTTGTGTTTCTAGGTCACCCTTATAATAAGGCTAGCATTTGGATTTTGTCACACCACACATCATACTTCTCCCTTTTTACCCCTAGATAAAGGATGTTGGGCTGCATTGTTGTCACTCAATACATATGCCGCTGTCACTCGGTCACCCATTACCTACATACATCATACTTCTTAATGGAAAACATTCTAAACAATAGTGCAATGATTCATATGTTGTGAGTATTATCACATCTCTCTCATCTACCCTCGCTTGGTGGTGTCAATCACCTCATGATATGGATAAACAAGGCATTATGTATAGATCTAAACCATTACATGCATCATAAAATATCCCTAAAGTATGAAAAATCATACAAGATCCAACACAATGGTAAATAAATAACAAGTACTATCTCATAACACAATATCCACCACAGGAATTAAATAGATAGATCCATACTCATGCAAGGCACATCATGTGAACTTCAACAATGATCATACATGGAGAGATTAGATCAATTTAACACCATAAACCCAAATTACAGGGGATGGACTACTCCCCTCTTATCATGGAGAGTGATGAGGAGGCGTTAGTGAAGGAGGAGAGGCGGCTGGAGGCGATTCCGGCAGCGGTTCCCCCTCCAATCTCCTCCAGCAGCGGCTAACGGACTCTTTGTTCTTGGTGTTTTGTATCTCCGCCTCCTCTGTTCTGAGGATGGCCTCCCCATGGTATATATATAGTCATTTTTAGGTCAAAACAAGTTGGCGCCCGAAAGATTGAGGCGAATCGGACGACCGAGGGGAAAAACACCCTAGAGGGCGCGCCCCTCTGGGATTTCTCCTAGCCTGTTGGGCTCCAGATGTCCTCCTTTTGCATGCTGGATGTGTCTCGAAATTTGTGCAATGTGGCCTCTGACCATGCCCTTTTTGGAGTCTCGTAGCTCCCGTAATCGCAAAAATACTAACAGAAGGTGTTTTTGCCAAACAGTGCCAAACATAGTTATAACCAAAATAAAGGGGATTATTGGTAAATCCCCAAAAATTAATGTAAAACATGGATATAACATTATATATGATGCAAATATGTGGGTAAACATGTCAATAAACTACAAAGTTCATGTATGCATATTACATGCATCAACATCCCTAAGCTTAACCTATGATCATGCTCGAGCATAAAGGTGATAAAAATAAACATGGACTTTGGAGTTTGTTACTTTGCTTCTTTCATTATCATACAAAGTTCATAGGTTCAAATCTTTTCAATGAAACATGATAAGCAAGTGTACTATCAAGTTGTATCTTTTGCACATCTATAAACAAAACAATAAGTAATGGTGTGCTAAAACAAATGAGGAACAAAAAACCTTCAAGCACACTTTGATGAACCTATAGAATAAGAGACTCTTCCTATCATCGGCATTAGTGTTTTATGCCTCTACTTTTATTTTTTGGGCCCAATTCTTAGTTTAATGCTTGACTAAAAGACTCACTTCTTAGTTTCATGTCTTCCCTTGAGATGTTTTGCTTCTCGTACCGAAAGTAAGCATTGAATACATATGTTAACCCTTCATAAATAATGTAAAATAAAGTTTTGAGCTATGTAGTTCATGTTAACAATACTAATAAGGATGGGGTTCTAGGTAGCTTTTTGTTTCAAAAGTTGCATATGGTTCATGTGTTAAATAGTTTACAAGTTGAATGTCTCATGCACCTTTACCAATAAACTGATACTATAACCTTTCATTGTATAGCATAGGTTGTCATAAAAATTGCATCGCTGAGGTACCTCTTGCCCCTATGTGAATATATGCCCAACATACGTTTGGTAGCTAGGAAGCATATGCTTCTTTTGCGTTATTTTCATAAGGGGCATATCTCCACATTTCAGAAGACAAGACAAACAGACATATGTCGTAAACGTATCTACAATTTTTGATGTTTCATGCTTGTTTAGTATCAACTTTACTATGCTTTGTCTACACTTTGAGGTATTTTTATATATTTTCTGGGACTAACCTATTAACAAGATGCCATAGTGCCAGTTGCCTGTTTTATGTTGTTTTTGGTTTCAGAAAAGCTAGTAAGGAAATATTCTCGGAATTGGACGGGATAAAAGCCAAAGTCAGCATTTTATCGAAACGAACACAAAGACTGAAGGTCAGCCGAAGCGGGAAGGGTGTGGACCCCCTGGCCGGCCTCCTGCCTAGCCCCTTCGCCTATAAAGTCCCCCTGATGCAGAAACCCTAAGCACCCGATCAGATCTCCACGAAATAGTCTGTAGCCGCCGCCACCATCGTCCCTAGATCGGGGGAATCTGAAGCTCTTCCCGGCACCCTGCCGGAGGGGAGAGATCATCCCAGAGGCCTTCTTCATCACCATGCCAGCCTCCGTTATGATGCGTGAGTAGTTCACCCTTGGACTATGGGTCCATACAGTATCTAGATGGTTGTTTATCCTCCTTTGTGCTATCATGTTTAGATCTTGTGAGCTCCATTCATGATCAAGATCATCTATTTGTAAGCATACATGTTGTGTTTGCGGACATTCGATGGATATTGAGATATTATGTCAGATTGATTATTGATTCTATCATGTCATATTGATTATTGATTCTATCATGTCATATTGATTATTGATTCTATCATGTCTGTGTTATTTGTGATCTTGCATGCTCTCTGTTACTAGTAGCTATCTTGGCCAAGTAGATGCTTGTGACTCCAAGAGGGAGTATGTATGCTCGATAGTGGGTTCATGCCTCTAGTAATCTGGGGAAGTGACAGAAATCTCTGAGGTTGTAGATGTGTTGTTGCTACTAGGGAGAAAACAACAATCTTTTGTTCATGGAATAATTGTATTGTTTACTTTACACACATTGCTTAATGCAATTATCCGTTGCTTGCAACTTAATACTGGAAGGGGTTCAGATGATAACCTGAAGGTGGATTATTAGTCATAGATGTAGTTGGATTATGGTCTATGTATATTTTTGTAATGCCCAATCAAATCTCATAGAAATCATGATGTCTAATATTTGCATTGTTATGCTTGCTCAATCCTGTCAATTTCCCCACTGTAATTTGTTCATCCAGCATGTCATTTATCTTAAGGAGAACACCTATAGTGAACTGTGGACTCCGGTCCAATCTTTACCATTGATACATCATCCACTGTTACTGTTTACTCTCTACAAGCAACTATTATCTTCCATACTATATGTTTAATCCGTTGTTTTCAGCAAACTAGTCAGATTGGCAACCTCACTGTAAGTTGGGTTAAAGTCTTGAGTTTGTGTTGTGCAGGATTCCAAGTGGTTAGCAACACCTTGGAGTTGTTTCCTTGCTCTTACTGTCTCCATAACCTTGGTTTCATAACTGATGGAAAACTTACTGTTGTGCTCATCACACCTTCCTCTTGGGGTATCCCAACGAAGCTCTACAGTGATCTGAGCCCATCAAGACTTTTTCCGGCGCCGTTGCCGGGGAGTTAAGGACAACTTTACAAGGGGAGTCTCTCACAACCACTCTCTTTACTTTGTTTTGCTTGTTTCTCTTTTTAAAAAAAATACAAAAAATAGTTTTGTTTGCCTTGCTTTACCATGCTTTCTATCAGTGGTTGGTTTCTTTGAAACGAGTTCTTATTGGCAAGGTGGGTTCACGGAAGAACAAAAAAATATTATAAGGAACACCGCTTGACACAAAAAGGGAAACACTTATGGGAACAAATTGATAAATTGAATACCATTGCTAGAAACGTGTGCTCTACTTATAATGTTACTTATTGCTTTGATAACTCTTGTTGGTGTAGGAGGTATAAACACCTCCCTTTTCAATGTGAGTATAATGATAATGTTACCATATCTTCTTATGTTAAAGGAAATTATGACTTTTATGATGTGGAACAAATTGAAGAATTTATTGCTTGGAAGGGTGCATTTGAACTTGCTAGTTTGCTTGAAAATACTGATGATTCACCTTATAAATACGAGGTTTATGATATACTTAAATTTTGCTTTGATAATTACAAGTAAGAAAATGGCTATATTCTTGAATATATTAATAGATGCTTTCCACAAATGGAAGAGACTAATGCCTTGTAGGAGCTTATGGAATAAGAAATTGCTGAAACGTGAATCTCATTAGATGAAAAAGAGGACGAGAGTAATGAACAAAAGGAGGAAGAATGGATTAGCTACCCATGCTTGCCTTCTAATGAGAGTAACTCTTTATCCCTTACATTATTTGATTGTCCTCTGTGCTTACCAAAGGAGGATGAATGTTATGTTCATGTGGACCCTTTTGAAATATCTATTATGGGTAAAACTTGTGATAATAATTATGCTCATGTTACCTATGATAATCCATGATATTTTGATAAATCTTATGATAATCCTTTATTTGTGCCTAACTTCGAAATGCATGGTACTAAATAATTTTGCTTAGAAAATATTTATGATAAAGCTCTAGATGATGGTCCTATATTGGTTGATAATATTAATTGTACTACTATTAAAAATGAGATTGGAGGGGTCATGGCTTTATCTTGGAACACCATACCTCTTGAGAATGATCAGTCACCTTGTTATAAAATTGTTAAAAGTGGGTTTGAAGGTTTTAATCCCACTATTTTTGAGCTTGATAGAAATTATGTGTTTGTAGATCATGAAAAGCATGCTTTAAGTGATAGTTATATTGTTGAGTTTATTCGTGAGGCTACTTAAAATTATTATTAGAGAGGAAAATATGGTTGTAGAAGTTTTCATGGTACTTAAACACCTCTCTATGTGCTGAAAGTTTTGAAGTTGCTCTTGTTTTATCTACCTATTCTTGTCACTATGTGCTTCTTTGATTTATTTTCTTACAAGATTCCTATGCATAGGAAGTGGGTTAGACTTAAATGTGTTCTAAATTTGCTTCTTGATGCTTTTTTTACTTTAATTCATATTTCTTATGTGAGCATCTTCTCAAACTATCATGCCTAACTTAAAGGCGTTAAAGAAAAGTACTTCTTAGGAGATAACCCAATAGGTTTATTGAGTATTGGAAGTTATTACGTATGTAATAACCTCTCCTTATCCTTTTTGTGTGATTTATGTGCCAAGAATAACCTCTAATGAAAGAGAAGTAAGATTTGGGGAAGTTGCTCTCCCGAAACAGATTTTTGTGCTTCACTGTAAAAATTCGTGAAAAATCTCTGTATGTTGGATTGAGCTGTAATTTTCCGAGTAAATTCCCCATGTTGTTAACTTTCGTTAGTTCAACACTTTTTAATTTGATCAACAGAAGGTCTTCGAAAAAAATCAGTTTTTACCTGTTGGTCTATTTTGACAGATTTCTGTCATTATTTGCATTTGCCTCTTATCGGTTTCTTTTTGAGTTCTCCTTGATCACTTGAGATTTTTAAAGGAATTGCTATAGTATCTTGTGTTTTGATGAAGGTTTTACTTGTTTTGAAACTAAACCCAAGGGCCTATTATCTTGAATACACTAATGTTGATAATGAAGATTGTGTGAAGATTTGTATGAAGGAAAAATTTCAAGTGTAGGGAAAGAATGATGTGATGAGATGAGGAATGGAAAAAAGCTCAAGCTTGGGGATGCCACCCTGTGTCACCCCAAGAAATATTCAAGAGGTACAAGCGTAAAAGCTTGGGAATGCCCAAGGCATCCCCTTCTTTATCAATAAAAATCCCAGGTCTCTTTCTAGACACTTCGTTTTTATTGTTTCATGCACTATTGTGTTGTTCTTGGAGCGTCTTAGTTTTCTTTTTTGGTTTTCGTTTGCTTAGTTTGCTTGAATAAAGTAGTTGTACCCCCGCATTCGCTGTGTTGTTTCAAATAAGTTGATTGGTGTTGGAAAAGAGTAGAAAGTTTCATGCTTAAGTGGTACAAAAGGGAGCTTGTTTTGGCTGTGTCTTAGACTTTATCATGTCATGCTAGATTTTGTTTTGACCTTATGCTTAGTGATTATTGATGTAGCATGACTTGTTCCAAACAATTGAGATCTCTTAATGTGCCTTGAAAGAATCATGTGTTGATTTAGCATACAAAATCATAATATTGTGGTATTCTCCTTTGATGCTTTATTTGGGTTGAGTTTGCACATGCTCACACCATATTATGACTATGAACCAGTAACCTTAGCCTCTATGATCATTTAGTTTTTGACCTGTGATATCACTTTATGCTTTGGTTGATAATATTTTGTCGCTCTGCATGATTATGGCCATTATTGCTCTCTTAGTTGGTCGCTCCCAGTCTTTTGATAGCCTCCACTTGTATTGAGTAAGCTCTACTCATGCATCCAACTCCCAAGAAACCAAGTTATTCCAAAGAGTCCACTATAAATTCCTATGCATGGTATGTTACACCATTCCAAGTATATTCTTGTTTTATCTATCTTCCAAATTAAACTTGTTTTGAGAAGATTAGTGATTAAAGCTCTTACAAAATTGAGGGTGCACTTTATTTTTCTTGCCCCTAATAAAGTTGAACCATTGTGTCATATATGTTGTATATTCTTGCACTTATAAGTTGGGAATTAGCAGAACCATGCTGTCACAGGGAAAGCTTTCAACACTTGTACATATTACCCAGTTGATATCATGATCTTTTTTTGCGGATGTCGGCGGTGAAATAAAAGGGGAGCTTTTAAGTCCATGGAGTTGTGTATATGTGTTAGAGAAACTCCTGGGCCACTAGCCTAAACCATGCCTAATCATGGTGGAAACTTGGAGTATAACCTTAGTGAGCAATCTATGAAGCATCCTCAATAAAAACCTATGCAAATAGCAAATAAAAAAATCGCTGATATGCTCATTGTTTGTTGCCTTGTCATTTTGATATGGGATAGCTCCTGTGTCATGGGGCAAGGGGTACCCCATTAGCGGTTCTCTATGATACACATATACTTACAATGATAAGAACTTACCGGTGACTAAAGTTGAGTAGCATGTGGAACGACCCTCGTACTCAAAGGACATGAGATTGCCAACTTATGATTTGTCAAGCATATACTCCATATTGGTTTCACTTTAACCTTAATCACTTCAAGATGCTTATGATAGGGCAATGAGAGCCGAAAGCTAACAAGTACCATAATTTTTGGAAGCTCTTTATGAAACTTGAAATCCCTTCTTCCCTCTGTGAAGGGCCCTTCCTACTTTAATATTGAGTATCCACTTCTATCTTTATGCACCAATTAACAGAGCATAGTTGTCATTCTTAGTTTTATGTGCATTGTCCCAAAACTTATTGATTGATTCATAATGTTGATATTGCTTGTTCTTGAACTATTTGTATCTAGTCACCCTTATGAACTTTAAAGGTGTCCTATGCATTTATGTTTTGCTACTCCATGAGGGACAAGCTGAATACCACTATGCTATGTTTTCTATATGTGAAACAAACAAACATCTTTCAATGCATTGTTATTCATGATCTTTGTTTGAATCTTTTCATGTTGCAACATAGTTGTTATGTCTTATTGTTAGAACAACATCTTTCATGCTCATGTTTAGAGTACTTTGATCCTAGCTTTCAATGCTTTTCCAATGGTTTGATCAAGATTGTGATGGTGCATGTCACCTCAAAAATTATTCTTTTTATCACTTACCTACTCGAGGACGAGCAGGAGTTAAGCTTGGGGATGCTTGATACGTCGTAAATGTATTTATAATTTTTGATGTTCCATGCTTGTTTAGTATCAACTTTGCTATGCTTTGTCTACACTTTGAGGTATTTTTATACATTTTCTGGGACTAACCTATTAATAAGATGCCGCAGTGCCAGTTGCTTGTTTTCTGATGTTTTTGGTTTCAGAAAATCTAGTAAGGAAATATTCTCGGAATTGGACGGGACAAAAGCCAAAGTTCAGATTTTACCGAAACGAACACAGAGACCGAAGGGCAGCCGAAGAGGGTCCACAGGGTGGCCACACACACACCCCCAGGCACGGGTCCACCATAGACCGCGCCAGGGCAAGGTGTGGGCCCCCTGGCCAGCCTCCTGCCTCTCCCCTTCACCTAGAAAGTCCCCCGATGCAGAAACCCTAAGCACCCGATCAGATCTCCAAGAAACAGTCCGTAGCCACCGTGTAAGATCCCTCCTTTGTAAAGGAAAAGGATCCCTATGATTGCAATGCTAGTCCCTGGATCATTGCTAGCATCCACAGTTTAAGATGAAGTACACAGATACAAAGGTCATTTATTACATCCATTCCAGAGATAAACATAGTCTTTACAACTCAAGGCCACATGCCTAATACAAGAGTTTGAATAAGTAAATAAATGTAAGTCTTCATCTTCATGTGCCACAGGCAAACATGTTGAGTGTAGACTCATGACACCTAATCCTCATCAGAGTAACCTGCAACATCACAAGTTACAGCCACAGTGGGTCAATACTTTGGAATAGTATTGGCAAGTGATACCTTAGTAAAATTTAGGTGGACTATATTACTATATGCAATTTGGCTAAGTGTAGCTTGGCTTGCTTTGCTCAAAAATAGGTTTTTCCTATTAGTTGAAATCACTAAGTTTTTCTTTGTCAAAACTTTTCCCAAGGAACCATCAATAGACATTGAGGTCCTTCACCCTTGTTCACCCACAAGTTTTTACTTAGAAGTTGGAATGATGAGATTCTTGATAGCTTCCATGCCTTGATGCTCAAGTTGTCCATTGCCATGGACTTGGCTAAGTACTTAGATTTTTCCATCTGCAGAGGTTGTGCACTTTCCCCACCAGACTTGGTTTCCCAAGACAGGACCTTTCAGAAGCCTTCCCTTAGACCAAATGGACGCGCTCCAACCTATCATTCCCACTACCACCAACTGTCCAAATGGCTAAGTTCTAGCAACTTATGTGATCCAGGCAGAGCCCATATTGCCAAGTGGCTGCACTAGAAGCTTCTCAACACTTGGCCTCTAAAAATCTCTTTGTCCCTGGGTGGCTTACCACAAGTGAGATACACAAGGTATACCATAGCCATGGGCCTTGTGTAACCACTCAACCAAAAAACACCAATCAAGTCCCTTTCCACCCAGGTGATTCATTGACTTAGTTGTTTTATTAGGTAAAACAAGTCCACAGACTTAGAAATATTTTCATCATAGCATGTATATTTCACCAACCCTTGTTTGCTACTAGCTAGGCTAAGCATGGCATATATAGTAACTTAACTTAGAAATTTCCTAGCAATTCTACAACTACTTAGGATTTCCCAACATGGCATATAGGCAAAATAATAACATGCAAGACTTAGCAAAATATTTCTAATGCTTAGTATAAAATATCGGGATAGAAATATTCATGAAGTACCACTTGCCTTGGTAGTTGGGAGAGTGGCACTCTTCACAATCACAATCACTAGCACCAAAATATACACATAGAATATAGCCACAATCACATACAAGATATATTCAACCAAAAATATATATGCATGCATGCAAGATGCTAAGTGATGATTTTTAGAACTCAACCAAGCAAGTGTATAGTACTGAATCTTAAACAAGTCAAAAACTTGCCACACAACAATAGTTTATACCCTAAATTAAATCCTAAACAAATCATATGCTCAAATAAGCCCTACACATGTTTCTGCAAATAAAGATATTTTAACAGAAGCAAAACGTTAAACACATTGCATCAATGGAAAGGGCTTGCTCTCCTGATTCCAACGGTATATAATTTGTCAAATTCTAACGTGGGGATCAAAAGTTATAGCTAATTCAAATTTGGATATAAATCTGATTCAAATTCTGTTTTTAAAACTAAACCCTAGCCACGCGTCTGTTTCCTATTGGCCGATACCGTTTCACTCTGGATCACCCTTCCGCGCCATCAGATCAAGTTAGATCCAACGCGTCAGATCAAAAGAAAACGTTTCGCTCAGATCTAATTTAAACCGCAAGATCTACATCTAACGGCTGCTGTTGCTTTGACCATAGCCTAGCGGCGCTAGCGGCGGCGACTGGCGGCGGCGTGTCTGTCAGCGGCGGTGCCGGCGTTCTAGGTCGCCCGGGGAGGGAAGAGGATGCTCACCAGAACTGTCGTGTCGAGGTGAAGCTCAACGAGTCTCTGGTTGGCGAAGGGGCGCTCGGAGTCATCGGCGATTCCTCGCCGGAGTTCGCGAACGCGTCGGGTACGGCTGCTGGTCGACGTTGGCGAGGTTCTGCGTCGCGCTAAGACAAGAGGAGGGCACCGTTAGACACGCAAGACGCTGGGGATCTTAGGCGTATCAAACAGAGGGCAAGGGGCGGCTGGTACTTACGGGGAGAGGTCGCCGGAGTTCGAGCAGAGAGCGGCGACGTTCAGTCATTGTTGTTGCCGAGGCTACAGACCATGCGCGAGAAAAAGGAAGGTGTCAGTAGATGCGCACGGAGCTGCAGAGCATGCTAGTATTAACCATGGATAGAGGGGGGCACGATGCTCACCGGAATTCGTCGGCAAGGTCGTCGGAACAGCGGCAGTGTCGGGCGAGTTGCGAGCAGCCTGGTGGCGTGGAGAGGAAATTGGGTGAGGGGAAATGGCCGCGAGAGGGAGGGGATTAAGTAGGCAGAGGCTCGACAAGAAACGCTCGGCGAATCAATGGCAATTACGCCACGGAATCAACGCAGCAACGGCCAGCGGCGACGTGCTCCTCGCGAAATTTGGGGGAAGACGACGATGACGTGGACATGGCCCGCTTGTCAGCGAATAGAACAGAGAGGGAGTGGGGTCCGAGTGTCAGCGACTCTGGGGGTGCTTCTGCGCGTGAGAGAGAGAGAGAGGAGACCCGGGTGGGCTAGCTGGGCTGGATCTGCTGATGGGCTCAAAGTCTGGCGCCGGCCCTTTTCTATTTTCTTTCTCTTTTTCTTTTTCTGTTTTGATTTTCTGGATTGATTTTCAAATGATTTCAAAAGCTTTTGAATTCAAACTTTTTCCAGGATTTTTTAGGGTGCAACATTCACAATTCAGGGCATAAAATCAAGTGGTCTCTGTGTTCAAGCTTGGTTCTTTTGAATAAACAAAATAAACAGTGCCATAGCACTTGGTTTGCAAATGTTTGAAAATGGTTTTGAAACCATTTTTTTATTTTGTATAATTTTGTTCAAACTCCACACTCAAACCAATCAACAAGGAAGCAAACAAACTTGGTTTAAAACACTAAGCTCTCAAATGAGGATGGTCATTTGATTTAAGTTTGCTCACATAAAATGATAGCACTATGTGCTTCTGTTTTCTTGAAATTGGTTTGAAATTGATCTCAAAACTATATGCATGCATGAATGATATGCAATCTTTGAAATCATGAATTTAGGGATGTTACAAATCTAACCCCCTTAAGGTGAATCTCGCCCTCGAGATTCGGATTGGCTAGCAAATACGTGAGGGTGGTCTTTCCGAAGATCATCTTCTCTTTCCCATGTTGCTTCCTCTTCGGAATGATGATTCCACTGCACTTTGCAGAACTTGATAGTCTTAGTCCGTGTGACTCTTTCTGCAGTCTCAAGAATCTTGATAGGCTTCTCTTCATAAGTGAGATCACTTTCCAATTGAACCTCCTCCAAAGGTATAGTATCCTTCAAAGAAGTTTCTTCCATTTCTGGATGACATTTCTTAAGTTGACTCACATGAAACACATTATGGACAGCTGACAGAGATTCTGGCAGTTCAATTTCATAGGCAACTTCTCCTTTGCGACTCAGAATCTTGAATGGCCCAACATATCTTGGTGCCAATTTTCCTTTGACTCCGAACCTTTTCACTCCACGAAGTGGTGACACTCTAAGATAAGCTCTATCACCGACTTCGTAGGTGACTTCTCTACGCTTAGGATCTGCGTAGCTTTTCTGTCGGGACTGTGCTATCTTCAACCTATCCTTAACCAACTTGACCTTCTCTTCGGCTTCTTTGATAAGATCTGGCCCGAATAAACTTCTTTCTCCCACACCATTCCATAACAACGGGGTGGTACATTTTCTTCCGTAGAGAAACTCAAATGGTGCCATCTCAATACTGGCTTGATAGCTGTTGTTATAAGAAAATTCTGCATAAGGCAGACTTTCATCCCAACTGGCTCCATAGTCTAGGGCACATGCCCTCAACATGTCTTCAAGAATCTGATTAGTCCTTTTTGTTTGTCCATCGGTTTGAGGATGAAAAGCAGTACTGATTTCCAACCTCGTTCCCAATGACTCATGTAATTGTCTCCAAAAATGGGAAGTGAATTGAGTTCCCCTATCAGACACAATACTCTTGGGCACTCCATGTAGACATACAATTCTACTCATGTATATTCTGGCTAACTTAGCACTTGTATAGGTTGTCTTCACGGGTATGAAATGAGCCACTTTAGTTAGGCGATCCACTACTACCCAAATAGAATCGTATCCTGACTGGGTCCTTAGTAATCCGGTAATGAAATCCATACCAATCTTGTCCCACTTCCAATCAGGAATAGGTAGTGGTTGAAGCAAACCTGCTGGTTTCTGATGCTCCGCTTTCACTCTACTACACACATCACATAAAGCAATATGTTCGGCGATGTCCTTCTTGAGATTATTCCACCAAAATCTTTCTTTCATGTCCATGTACATTTTGGTGTTACCCGGGTGAATGGAATACGGAGAGTTGTGTGCTTCTTGCAAAATCAGTTTCCGCACCGGGTCTTGTGGAACACAGATACGTTTCCCATGCCATAAAGTACCATGTTCGTCTTCATGGAATTCTTTGGCTTTTCCTTTGCCAATCTTTTCCTTAATCTCTTCAATTTCCTTATCAGTCTTCTGGGCTTCTTTGATCTTATCCAACAAAGTGGGTTGAACATCCAAATACATGAGATGTCCTTCAGGCACAATCTCCAATCTGAGTTTCCTAAATTGGGTACACAGATCATCTGGCAATTCTCCTTTGGTAAGGCCATTCACAAATACCTTACGACTTAGAGCATCTGCTACAACATTTGCTTTACCGGGGTGGTATTGCAAACTTAAGTCATAGTCCTTGATAAGTTCTAGCCATCTTCTTTGTCTCATATTAATTTCCTTCTGGGTGAAGATATACTTCAAACTCTTGTGATCCGTGAACACCTCACAATGTTTTCCCAAAAGATAGTGTCTCCATGTTTTTAGTGCATGGACAACAGAGGCTAACTCTAAATCATGAGTAGGATAGTTCACTTCATGAGTTTTGAGTTGTCTCGAGGCATAAGCCATAACTTTACCGTATTGCATAAGTACTGCACCCAATCCTTGATGAGATGCATCACAATATACTTGGAAATCTTTTTCCAAATCTGGCAGACACGAGACTGGTGCTGTCACAAGTCTCTTTTTCAATTCCTGAAAGCTGAGTTCACAACCTTCAGACCAAGCAAACTTCTTGTCTTTCTTTAACAATTCTGTCATAGGCTTAGCTACCTTAGAGAAATTCTCTATGAACCTCCTGTAGTAACCTACTAAGCCAAGGAAACTTCGAACTTCTTTCACGGACTTGGGAGATTCCCATTCAGTTACCGCTAAAACTTTAGCAGGATCAACTGCTACACCATCCTTTGTCATAACATGACCAAGAAAACCAACTTCATCCAACCAGAACTCACACTTGCTGAATTTGGCATAAAGTTTATGTTCTCTTAATTTATCAAGTATCAAACGCAAGTGTCCTTCGTGCTCTTCTTTGCTCTTGGAGTAGACTAAGATGTCATCGATGAAAACGACAACAAACTTGTCAAGGAATTCCATGAACACCTTGTTCATCATATTCATGAAGTATGCTGGAGCATTGGTCAAGCCAAAAGGCATTACGGTATACTCATACAATCCATACCTTGTAGTGAAAGTTGTTTTAGGTATGTCTTGTTCTCTTATCTTGAGTTGAAAATATCCTGACCTTAGATCGATCTTTGAGAACACACAAGATCCTTCTAGCTAATCAAACAAGTCATTGATTCTAGGAAAAGGGTATTTATTCTTGATAGTTACCTCGTTGAGTGAACGGTAATCTATGCATAACCGTTGACTTCTATCTTTCTTTTCTACGAACAAAACTGGGGCTCCCCAAGATGAAGAACTTGGTTGAATAAATCCTTTCTGCAACTGTTCTCCCAGTTGCTTCTTGAGTTCTTTCAGTTCATCAACTGACATCTTATAAGGTCTCTTTGCTATTGGTCCAGACTCTGGTACCAAATCTATAAGAAACTCCACATCTCTATCTGGTGGCATTCCCGACAATTCTTCCGGAAACACATCTGGATACTCACTCACAATTGGCACACTGTCCATGCTAACCCCCTTAAGAGAATTTAGCTTACTTCCTTTAGATTCAAAGTTGGACTTGAATTTAATCCGCTTTCTTTCCGGGGTTGTGAGTGCAACAGTACGATTAGCACAATCTAGTACTCCTTCATACTTAGCCATCCAATCCATTCCCAATATTACGTCCAGTCCTTGGGAATCTAGGATTATCAGACTCGCTGAAAATTTATGCTTTCCAAACTCTATTACTAGATCCCGGCATCCAAGACTTACTATCATATATCCACCCGGAGAACTAACTTTTATGGGACACCCAATGTTTTCAGTTGGAAACCCATTTCTATCAACAAATGCTTTTGATATGAATGAATGCGATGCTCCAGTATCAAAAAGAACAAATGCTGGAATAGAACTGAGTCTGAACTTACCAGCAACAGCATCAGGCTCCTCATAGACCTCCTCCACATTGATGTGGTTTACTTGTCCCTTCTGAAAAGGGTTGGGCTTGTTGGGTCCTTCAACTTTCCTTTCTGGGCAGTCATTTGCATAATGCCCCATTTTCTTGCACTTGAAGCATTCAACCTGACTGATGTCTCTCTTAATAGGCTGGCTTCCACTTCCACTACCACTGTGGTGGCTCTTATGTCCACTCTTGTGGTTCTTGTATTTGTCATTGTCATGACTACGGTGATGCTTGTTGTCATGACGGTTGTGGTTGTGGTGCTTGTTGAATTTCCCATGCTTGTGGGATCCTGAGCTTCCACTGTCATCATAATGAGATTGTGTGTGAGACGATCCCGAGCTGTGCTTGTCGGAGTGCTTTCTCTTTCTACTCTCAACTTGCTTCATTTTGTTCTCCAAAATAGCAGCCTTGTCACAGAGCGACTGATAAGTGGGAACATATGCCACAGCCAATTGCAGATTCATCTCATCATTCAAGCCTTCAAGAAATTTTTCCTTTCTCTTGGCATCAGTGTCAACTTCATCCGGTGCATAACGCGCCAGATTGTTTAACTCCTCAATATATTCAGCCACGCTGCGGTGGCGCTGCTTCAGATTGTGGAACTCTTTCTTTTTCAGACTCATCACTCCAGATGAGATATGAGCAGTGCGAAATCCATCCTCAAAGATAGCCCATGTCACTTCATCTATGGGAGTGGTGATCTGGAAGTTGTCCCACCAAGTGGCGGCTGGCCCTTCCAGCAGATGTGCTGCAAATCTGACCTTTTCAGCATCAGTACAGCCCACGGTTACCAAGTCCTTGTTCACTGAGCGTAGCCAATCATTGGCCACCATGGGATCAGTCGTCCCTGAGAACTTAGCTGACCTCAATCTCAAGAACCTGGTGAGCATATCAAAACCCGGTGGGTTGTTGTTGTTATTGTTGTTGTTGTTGTTTTGGTTCTGGATGAACGTCGTCATCATCTGCATTAGCTGAGTTTGAGCAGTCATCATTTGTTGCATTTCTGGAGTGATGTTGTTGTTGTTGTTGGGGTTGGGGTTTGCACGACGGGGAGGCATCTGTGGTTTGTTCAAATAGAGATAAGAATGAGATACCCATAGATGCTTTCATGCACATTACATCACATAAACAAACATAAAGCATGCAACACAAAGATAAAGGTTCAACAACAAGATAACAAGTTCACAAAGTAAAACACACAAGTGGCAAGCCATCCACATGTCGGATGGTCAAATAACAAGTTCTCAAATAACAAGTACTATAATAAAAGATAAATGAGTAGTCAAATCTACTCATCGGCATCAATCTCCTCCTCGACAAAGGTAAGACCTGCGTTCTCCATCGCGGTCTTGTTTTCCTTGATGCTAGTGGTTAAAGTCTCTATCTTGGCCTTGAGAGCCCTCTTCTGGGAACGAAGCCTCTCTATCACTGTCTGCTGCTGCTCGAGCTCGAAATCCTTGGACTGCAGTTCTTCAGTCATGTCCCGGATCTTCTTGTTCCTATCCTGGAAACGCTTCTCCTGACTCTTGAACTTCCTATCCTTGGTCTCGAACTTCGCCTCCATTTCCTTGACTATCTCGTCTTGCTGCGCGAAGAGCTTGTCCTTCTCGCGAAGCTGCACCTGGAGCTTGTCATTGCTGAGCATGACATTGGTCCTGTTAGTGTCCACGTGCCTAATGAGAGACTCTAAGTCCTGGAGGTACAGGTGTATCGGCTCTGCTGCGTTCCTCGAATCATCCTCGAAGTCGATGGACTCTCCATCCTCATCACGTCTTCCAAAGATGTGGAAGTGGGTACCTCTAACATGTCGGGAGTGTCGCCCTAGCAGACGTCCTATCAGATCCTGCATAACTACCTCGAGGCCTCTCTCCCTGTCATTGTGCATGAGCTTGAAGACAATGGCCTCTGTGGTAGGCTCTGTCTGGCGTCCGGGCTGGTTGACCTTGAAGCCCCAGAGGTCCTTCCTCTCAAACTTGGTGAGGGGATGCACCATGATGGTGGGAAGAGGGAGATTGATCAAAGTAGTAAGCTCAACGATACGAGGACCAAAGCGGGTAACCTGGAACTCCTCAACAGTGCTGATGGTAATAGGCATCTATTTATAAGATAGAAAAGTTAGAACAACACAAAACAAGATAAAACAAAAGACAAAACAACACATACATATCCTTGGGAAGCAAAACACACAAGTCATGCATACATGAAACCATTACAACAACCAAGGTTCAATCTTATTTTAAAGCAACATTTTGGAAAATAAGGTGATAGGTGGTGGTCCAACTAACGAAGTACGTTTACAATCCTATCTCACTGGATCTGTTGGCTAACACAATGTTTCTAGAAGTAATCAGCCTATCTTGCTCACATGATTCCATCACTAAGTCTATAATGTCTCCTCTTAAGGTTTGGTTGGTAGCTTCCAACTCTTGGGTATGTTCCTTCTCCTTCCTTAGATCATTTTGGAGGTTGAGCATTCTGCACTTGACTCTATCACCAAGTTCTTTGATGGTCTTCCAAGATGCATCCCTTGCTGATTCAAAGAATGTAGGGTGCACCACTGAATTGGTGAACATGCAGAATCCTTTTTCCTGATGGTTGTCTTCCTTGTTTTTGTACAAGTGAAGTTGCACCCACCAGTATTCCACTCCTTCATCCATCACAGGAAAACCTTTGTACACAGCTGCACCTTGTATTTCTAATGCAACCATGAGGTCCTTGAGAGCCTTGGGGAATTCTGTCTCACACTCCAAAGTCATTGTCATGAGTGGTCCTTTCCTCACGACTTCGTTGATGGAGTTCATCTACAAATAGAGATGAGAAAGAAGATTAGAAAAGTTTACGAGAAGAATAGACAAGTGTAGAAGTTGAAAATTTTTCCTTAGTGGTTTCCAATCCTAGGGTCATAATCCTACAGGCAACACAGTTCTCTGATACCATCTATAAGATCCCTCCTTTGTAAAGGAAAAGGATCCGTGTGATTGCAATGCTAGTCCCTGGATCATTGCTAGCATCCACAGTTTAAGATGAAGTACACAGATACAAAGGTCATTTATTACATCCATTCCAGAGATAAACATAGTCTTTACAACTCAAGGCCACAGGCCTAATATAAGAGTTTGAATAAGTAAATAAATGTAAGTCTTCATCTTCATGTGCCACAGGCAAACATGTTGAGTGTAGACTCATGACACCTAATCCTCATCAGAGTAACCTGCAACATCACAAGTTACAGCCACAGTGGGTCAATACTTTGGAATAGTATTGGCAAGTGATACCTTAGTAAAATTTAGGTGGACTATATTACTATATGCAATTTGGCTAAGTGTAGCTTGGCTTGCTTTGCTCAAAAATAGGTTTTTCCTATTAGTTGAAATCACTAAGTTTTTCTTTGTCAAAACTTTTCCCAAGGAACCATCAATAGACATTGAGGTCCTTCACCCTTGTTCACCCACAAGTTTTTATTTAGAAGTTGGAATGATGAGATTCTTGATAGCTTCCATGCCTTGATGCTCAAGTTGTCCATTGCCATGGACTTGGCTAAGTACTTAGATTTTTCCATCTGCAGAGGTTGTGCACTTTCCCCACCAGACTTGGTTTCCCAAGACAGGACCTTTCAGAAGCCTTCCCTTAGACCAAATGGACGCGCTCCAACCTATCATTCCCACTACCACCAACTGTCCAAATGGCTAAGTTCTAGCAACTTATGTGATCCAGGCAGAGCCCATATTGCCAAGTGGCTGCACTAGAAGCTTCTCAACACTTGGCCTCTAAAAATCTCTTTGTCCCTGGGTGGCTTACCACAAGTGAGATACACAAGGTATACCATAGCCATGGGCCTTGTGTAACCACTCAACCAAAAACCACCAATCAAGTCCCTTTCCACCCAGGTGATTCATTGACTTAGTTGTTTTATTAGGTAAAACAAGTCCACAGACTTAGAAATATTTTCATCATAGCATGTATATTTCACCAACCCTTGTTTGCTACTAGCTAGGCTAAGCATGGCATATATAGTAACTTAACTTAGAAATTTCCTAGCAATTCTACAACTACTTAGGATTTCCCAACATGGCATATAGGCAAAATAATAACATGCAAGACTTAGCAAAATATTTCTAATGCTTAGTATAAAATATAGGGATAGAAATATTCATGAAGTACCACTTGCCTTGGTAGTTGGGAGAGTAGCACTCTTCACAATCACAATCACTAGCACCAAAATATACACATAGAATATAGCCACAATCACATACAAGATATATTCAACCAAAAATATATATGCATGCATGCAAGATGCTAAGTGATGATTTTTAGAACTCAACCAAGCAAGTGTATAGTACTGAATCTTAAACAAGTCAAAAACTTGCCACACAACAATAGTTTAAACCCTAAATTAAATCCTAAACAAATCATATGCTCAAATAAGCCCTACACATGTTTCTGCAAATAAAGCTATTTTAACAGAAGCAAAACGTTAAACACATTGCATCAATGGAAAGGGCTTGCTCTCCTGATTCCAACGGTATATAATTTGTCAAATTCTAACGTGGGGATCAAAAGTTATAGCTAATTCAAATTTGGATATAAATCTGATTCAAATTCTGTTTTTAAAACTAAACCCTAGCCACGCGTCTGTTTCCTATTGGCCGATACCGTTTCACTCTGGATCACCCTTCCGCGCCATCAGATCAAGTTAGATCCAACGCGTCAGATCAAAAGAAAACGTTTCGCTCAGATCTAATTTAAACCGCAAGATCTACATCTAACGGCTGCTGTTGCTTTGACCATAGCCTAGCGGCGCTAGCGGCGGCGACTGGCGCGGCGTGTCTGTCAGCGGCGGTGCCGGCGTTCTAGGTCGCCCGGGGAGGGAAGAGGATGCTCACCAGAACTGTCGTGTCGAGGTGAAGCTCAACGAGTCTCTGGTTGGCGAAGGGGCGCTCGGAGTCGTCGGCGATTCCTCGCCGGAGTTCGCGAACGCGTCGGGTACGGCTGCTGGTCGACGTTGGCGAGGTTCTGCGTCGCGCTAAGACAAGAGGAGGGCACCGTTAGACACGCAAGACGCTGGGGATCTTAGGCGTATCAAACAGAGGGCAAGGGGCGGCTGGTACTTACGGGGAGAGGTCGCCGGAGTTCGAGCAGAGAGCGGCGACGTTCAGTCATTGTCGTTGCCGAGGCTACAGACCATGCGCGAGAAAAAGGAAGGTGTCAGTAGATGCGCACGGAGCTGCAGAGCATGCTAGTATTAACCATGGATAGAGGGGGGCACGGTGCTCACCGGAATTCGTCGGCAAGGTCGTTGGAACAGCGGCAGTGTCGGGCGAGTTGCGAGCAGCCTGGTGGCGTGGAGAGGAAATTGGGTGAGGGGAAATGGCCGCGAGAGGGAGGGGATTAAGTAGGCAGAGGCTCGACAAGAAACGCTCGGCGAATCAATGGCAATTACGCCACGGAATCAACGCAGCAACGGCCAGCGGCGACGTGCTCCTCGCGAAATTTGGGGGAAGACGACGATGACGTGGATAGGGCCCGCTTGTCAGCGAATAGAACAGAGAGGGAGTGGGGTCCGAGTGTCAGCGACTCTGGGGGTGCTTCTGCGCGTGAGAGAGAGAGAGGAGACCCGGGTGGGCTAGCTGGGCTGGATCTGCTGATGGGCTCAAAGTCTGGCGCCGGCCCTTTTCTATTTCCTTTCTCTTTTTCTTTTTCTGTTTTGATTTTCTGGATTGATTTTCAAATGATTTCAAAAGCTTTTGAATTCAAACTTTTTCCAGGATTTTTTAGGGTGCAACATTCACAATTCAGGGCATAAAATCAAGTGGTCTCACTGTTCAAACTTGGTTCTTTTGAATAAACAAAATAAACAGTGCCATAGCACTTGGTTTGCAAATGTTTGAAAATGGTTTTGAAACCATTTTTTTATTTTGTATAATTTTGTTCAAACTCCACACTCAAACCAATCAACAAGGAAGCAAACAAACTTGGTTTAAAACACTAAGCTCTCAAATGAGGATGGTCATTTGATTTAAGTTTGCTCACATAAAATGATAGCACTATGTGCTTCTGTTTTCTTGAAATTGGTTTGAAATTGATCTCAAAACTATATGCATGCATGAATGATATGCAATCTTTGAAATCATGAATTTAGGGATGTTACACACCGCCACCATCATCCCTAGATCGAGGGATATGAAGCTCTTCCCGGCACCCTACCGGAGGGGAGAGATAATCCTGGAGGCCTTCTTCATCACCATGCCAACCTCCGGTATGATGCGTGAGTAGTTCACCCTTGGACTATTGGTCCATATATTAGCTAGATGGTTGTTTCTCCTCCATACAATAGCTAGATGGTTGTTTCTCCTGTTTTAGGTAGTGTGCACTAGAAATATTTGGGAGTGTGCATGAGCATGATCAGTAATATAATTGAACACTAAAAATATTTGGTAGTGTGCATGAGCATCACTAGGAAAAGTTTGTACTAGTGCATGATCAATAATATAATTGAACATTGTAATTTTAAGAAACTCCACATATAAAGGAGATTAATATATATATATATATAATCACCACCACCGGAGTGAAACTGTCTTACATGCAACTAGTTAATAATTAAAATATACAAAATACGCAGGGGCAGTAGCAGGAGGGACACAGAGACGCCTTAGCAGGGGCAGCAGCAGGAGGAGCATGCATAGCCTACTCCAGGGGAAACAGGCCAGTACTGACATATTCCCAAAGGAATTTTCCATAGGCTGCGTGCCTGATGACTCCTTGATGGCGCCTTGTGATGTGGGAGTTTATTTATTTATTCCCAGGCATGGCGCCAGAAAAGAGCTTGATGGTTGTACACGTGGTTGACGTGGAGCCTGTTGGGAACCCCAAGAGCAAGGTGGGAAGCATCATAGCAGCAAGTTTCCCTCAGTAAGAAACCGAGGTTATCGAACCAGTAGGAGGAAGGAAACGTCACACAGGTGTTGTAAGCAACGTGGAGACCTGCACAACACAAACTCAAGACTTTGCCCCAACGAATCAGTGAGGTTGTCAAGCTCACCGGTTTGCTGTAACAAAGGATTAAACGTATGGTGTGGAAGGTAATGGTTTGTAGCAAGTAAACAAGTAACAGTGGAAGATGTATTAATGGTAAAGATTGGACCGGGGTTCATAGTTCACTAGAGGTGCTCTCCTTAGATAAACAACATGGCATGAAGGGTAAACAAATTACAGCAGGGAAATTGACAGGAACTGAGCAAGGCATAACAATGCAATACCAGACAAAAAGATCCTATGAGATTCGATTGGGCAATACAACAATATACATAGACCGCCATCCAACTGCATCTATGACTAGAAGTCCACCTTCAGGTTATCATCCAAACCCCCTCCAGTATGAAGTTGCAAGCAACAGACAACTGCTTTAAGCAAAGTGTGTAAGGTAAATAATCCACTTGTTCCATGAACAAGAGACCGTTGTTTTCTCCCTAGTAGCAACAACACATCTACAATCGAAGAGATTTCTGTTACTTCCCTTGGAAACTAGAGGCATGAACCCACTATCGAGCATAAATACCCCCTCTTGGAGTCACTAGCAACTACTCGGCCAAGATAGCTACTAACAACGGAGAGCATGCAAGATCACAAACAACAGAGACATGATAGAATCAAATAGACAAAACCATTAATCAATCTGACATGGTAATCTCAATATCCATCGGATCCCCACAAACACAACATGCATGATTACAAATAGATTAGATCTTGATCATGAACGGAGCTCAAGATCTATACATGAAAGGACAAAGGAGGAGATACAACCATCTAGATACTACATGGACCCATTGTCCAAGGTAGAACTACTCACTCATCATACCGGAGAGAAGGCCTCCGGGATGATCTCCCCTCCGGCAGGGTGCCAGGAAGAACTTCAGATCCCCCAGATCTAGGGACGACGGTGGCGGCGGCTACCAAAGGTTTCGTGGAATATTGGTCGGGTACTTAGGGTTTCTGCATCAGGGGCTTCTTATAGGCGAAGAGGCGAGGATGGGAGGCGGCCAGGGGGGCCACACCCTGCCCAGGCGCGGGGCAGGGCCCACCCGCACCTAGGGGGGTCTGGGCGCCCTGGTTTGCATCTCCGTCTCGTCCTCTGGATTCGTGTCCCTCACGGTAAAATATTGACTTTGGCTTTTGTTCCGTCCAATTCCGAGAATATTGATTTTCTGCCTTTCGGGAACCAAAAAAAGAAGAAAACAGGCAACTGGTACTATGGCAACTTGTTAATAGGTTAGTTCCAGAAAAGATATAAAAACACCTCAAAGTGTAGACAAAGCAAAGCAAAGTAGATACTAAACAATCATGCATCATCAAAAAATATAGATACATTTCCGACGTATTAGTGCCGAGCCAAGGTCTTCGGGTGATGCTTATAGCCTGGATCTTTTCCAATGTCCACTGTGTGCTGGATCAAGCTATGGATGTCCGAGTCAATGACTCTGCCACAGAATGGGCAAAACAGTCTCCCCCTACAGTGGAAATGTATTTGCCAACACCGCAACTTCCTCGGCACGTAGTGACGAGGTTTGATCTCATCAATGCCCATTGTTATGGACTTGGGTTTTGGAGAAGATGGGGATGCTGGAGATCGTGGAACGGTTAGCAAACAAGCAACACGGGGACACAAAGTTTACCCAGGTTCAGGCCCCCGGAGGGAAAACCCTACTCCTGCTTGTCTACTCTTGATTACGGCGTAACCGAAAGTTACAGGGGTGAGCAGATACGATCTGGCATGGAGGTGTGTATGCGAAAGTATGAGTCGAGGGCTCTAGGTCGTGCCCTCCTGGCCTTTATATAGACTTAGGCAGGTCCCGGGCATAGACCTAGTCGATTACAGGTTCTAGGGTTTTACCCCTTTGAATTTCCTATCTACTCTAGTGTTGCTCTCCAAGGATCCATAGGCGTCATGGGCCTGGGCCACCCGAAAGTCTTCATGGGCTGGCGTATGTTTGTCGTGGGCCTTCCTTGGGCTGGACCAGGTATGCTGAGATCATGTACCCGCGGGGTATAACCATGTCAGTAGCCCCCGAGTGATCAGTCGAATCGTAGATTCGGCTGAGGACTCTTCAATCTTTCGGGTGCAACTATGTATTTCAATAGTTCATGTGTAGGGATTGTTGATGCGTGTGCCTGACTCACCCGACGGATCAGGGTCAGTTAACTGTCTTAGGACGAAACAACACGATCTTCTTCAGGTTCGAGTCCCCCAACTCGGACCTGTAACATATGCTGGTGTAATTCGACTCAGGCCGCGGAGGACTTACAGGAGTGGAATTCCAGTGATTTTAATTGATGTACCCAACGCGTCCGTCGGGATTTTTCATCGCGCCTGCTGGCACGGGTTCATACTAGCAGAGCGCAGTCGTGTGCGTTGCCAGGCCATCAGATGATATCTGTAGGTCTTATATTTGTGTCGCAGACACAGCATCCGAATGTTTATCACCGCGGAGATGTTTCGGGTGGCCAAGGAGGACATTGCTCACTTAGCGTTTTGTTGGGGCAGAGTTGCCAAAAAGTTTTTGTGTGCTTGATCCGAAAGATCGCAGTCGAAGAATGCATAGGGTGCGCGACCAGCGCTCCCTATGGGAGTAGCCCCCAAGTGTTTGTTCGAGTCGTAGACTCGAGCGGAGACTTTTATTGAGGCGTTTGTTCAGTGCTAGGTCCGTAGGACACAAAAAAATTCGGATGCTTAAATCCATCCTCCCTATGGGAGTAGCCCCCGAGTCCGTAGTAGAGTCGTAGACTTGACGTAGGACTCGAAGAAATAGTTCAGTGATGTAGTGTTTTGTTCATTTTTCGGGTGCGCGGCCAGCGCTCCTGATAGGAGTAGCCTCCGAGTATTTAGTTGAATCGTAGATTCGAGTGAGTACTCTTAGCTTTGAAGCCGAAGAATTGTAGTTGTTGCTAGTATAGCTTTTGATGACATCAGTGCTGACGATCAATGACCTCAAGCGTCTGCTACGCTAGAGATGACTTGACTGGACGAACGTGGGTCCCATTTGCTGACCTTGAATTGACCGGTCACGCGCGGCATGGAGATAATTACGGCGTCTCCTCGATTTTCGCGCGTAGTGGACGGTGTGGTAATGACGGTTCGTTGTGATGCAGACACGTGTATGGCCAGATCTGTCGTTGGCGTTAGGTCTTCTTGATGGACGGTTGCCGTGCATCGTCTTCGCTGTTATAATCATTAGGGAAAGCTGCAGTTTGTTTTCACCGCATCTACTCTTGTTTTCACTGCATCCTTGTGCTCTAAGAGTTCTTGCTGCGCGCTGGAATATCCTTCCACATTTCCCTCTTCCCTTCTACGCTCTCACCGCCGGCGCCGCTGGAGCGCGATGGGGAAAACGAAGAAGTCATCATCTGCAGTTGGTACCCGTGCTGCCGGAGGGAAGAAAGGCGCTACCACCACCCGTGTCACCGACGGTGGTTGGCGGCGATTAGAGACGCGGGAGAGTGATCTCCACAGGCTTCGCGAGCGGGGCTTGATCCCGCAGGATAGGGAGGCCGTCAGACTCCCTAGAAACGAGGTAATCCCCCATACCCCCGCTTGGTATCGGGTTATGTTTCTTGCCTTCGTTATTCGTGGGTTTTCCTTCCTAGTCCACGACTTCCTTCGTGGGATGCTCTTTCTCTATGGCATCCAGCTGCATCATATTTCCCCCAATTCTCTTCTTCACATTGCTTGTTTTATCACTTTCTGCGAGTGCTGGCTCGGCATCGAGCCACACTTTGGCCTCTTCCGGAAACTCTATTCTGTGAAGAGACAATCCGGCTTGGATGGTGTGTATCCCATTGGGGGTTGCATCATCTCCCTCAAGGCCAATATCCTTTTCTTTTCTTTCTCTATGTCCGAATCTGTCTAGTACTGGCGGAGGCGATGGTTTTACATTCGCGACTCCACAGTGGCTGGGCAGCAATTTGGTCTTGCTCCTTTCGACTCCTCCCAGATAATCGAGCCGAAGAGGTCCTGGAAAAACCAGATCTTGGATGGCGAGTCGGCGGAGATAGAGGCCCTTTACCGTCGGGTGGAGGATCTCCAGTTGACTCCTGAGAAGGAAGTGAACGGCATGGATATTATCCGCATGTTTCTCGAGCGTCGGGTGCAGCCTCTCCAGGCTAGGGCGCACCCAATGTTTCTTTATGCTGGGCGTCGTGATCCGACGAGAGTTTCGGCCGAGAAGCTTTCCCAGGGTGATCTCGACAAGGCCCTTCGTACGCTGTTGAAGTACAAGGCTGGAGAGGATATCCCGGGGAAGTCGCTGACTCCGCCATTTTCTTTGACATTGGCTGTTCCACAGGTGTAGATTCGTGCGCGTAGCGCTTTTCGTCGACTGCGTATTTATTTTCCTTTGTTTGCTAACAAAGTCTTTTCTTTTTTGCAGAGCTTCAAGGTGCCGTGCATGGTGCCGCCACTGCACGAATTATTTTCGGATGCTCTGGATAATGACGTGGTGGATTCCGTGTCCAAACTGCCATCGACACGATCGCCGGCTGAAGAGGCCAACGAGTCGAGCGAGGACCATACTCAAAAACGATCTCGGAGCTCCAGCGAATCTTTGGATGCATCGACTCCTCCGACTCCTAGGAACCCTCTGTGCCTTGAGCGTCACAGTGACGGGCATGGAGGCTCTTCTTCCCCTTTTCCTGCCATTCCTGTGTGGGCTGTAGCGCCGCACCCGCCAGCAAAGCGGAAGAAGGGAGAAAAGAAGGAAGAGAAGAAAGAAGAGAAGAAGGGGGAGAAGAGAGTCCGCAGGACTCCTCCTGTCTTCGACCTGAGCTCGCTGGACTCGTAAGTTTCCTTTATACTGCTGTCTTTTTGCTGTTGATTTTTGTGCTTGTGCTAATTATTTCGTGTGCAGGCATTCCTCCCATGACTCCTCCAGCGATGGTGCTCGGGAGATGATGGGAGAGTCGAAGGTTGCGTCTCCTCCTCCTCAGATGGTGGCTACCTCTGAGGGTGCTACGCCGGTCCCTTCTCCGCAGGAGGCTCAGGTGGTTGCGCCTCAAAAGGCTGCGAGCGGGCCTTCGGAGTCGCCATCGGAGCATGTGAGTACCTCTATTTCTTGTCACGGGGGGAGCCCCCGAGCGTCTTCGTGTGCGAATTTTTGCTTTTATTCCTTCGTGTTGGGCGCAGCCCCCAAGTCCTTTTCCTTACTGGTAGTTCCTCTTCCTGCAGCCTTTTGTACAGGATGCCAAGCGACTGGTGCAGGAGCACCTGGTGCTGGAGGTCAACCTCCGACAGCTTCAAGGTACCTGGATGCTTTGGTGCTTCTTTCTTTTTGCATTATTGTCTTGCTTTCTGACGCTTGTATGTTTTGAATGTAGAGGAGCATAACACTTCCCTCCGTGAGATTGATGCTCTCAAGAAGAGCCTTGGTCAAGCGGAGAAGAAGGCTGAGGACGCCGCTGGTGCGAAAGAGCGCCTTGAGCTGGAGCTGGCCAAGGCAGCCGAAGCTAAGGAGCGTCTGCAGCAGGAGGCTACGGACCGCGAGGAGCAGCTTGCCATGGCTGCGACTGCACGTGAAAGAGAGGTGGCGGGCAAGCTCATGGCTGCTGCCAAGGCTGTTTCAGGTGAGTACCTTATTTTTGCTCCTTTCTTTTTGTTTTCTTGTCTTCTTCTGTGTTACTTTCTTCATTCCTTATCTTTTTTGTCTCAGATGCCGCAGGCATCGAGTTTGATCGCGGCGCTCTGGAGCACGGTAGTGCTCTAGATGATGCTACTGCAGCGGTCGAAGATCGCTGCAGCACCATCGTCAACTCCCTTGCCAAGGCGAAGGAGGTCCTTGGCCGCTTCTACAAGGAGCTTGTCCCCAAGGGCGCGGCCCTTGATGATGTTGACGCCCTGGCGGAGGCTTTGTCGGCCGAAGCGCCTGCGGCGTACAAGCGCAAGCAGAAGGGCATCGGTGCGTTCGTCGGGCTGGCGATGGCCTTGGCGGCTGGAGCGGAGCTGGACCTTCCCCAGATCACCTCACGGATGCCGACAACCGCGGATGGATCCGAGGTAGCCTTTGCTACCTATTCTGCTCGCTGCAAGCGATATGGGCCAAAGCTCATTGATCTGCTGTCCGAGTATGCGCTGCGGCAATAGGGGGAGGCAAGGCGAGGCAATCCGGCTCCGAGGCTACTCAGGGTGCCGCGTCTTAGGCGTTGTAGCTGTAGGATAGTTTGTAATCTTATTTTGCTTGTAGTTATGTTGGGGAACAAAAATCTTTGTGCCGCGTAGTGGCCTTTATATGCTTAATGAATTCTGCTGAGTTGTGCTCTTCTCTGTCTGAATGTTTATGTCCTTTGCTTTTCTGCTGTTCTAGGTTCCTTCGGGTGCTGACCCCGTTGACACCTCGCCTGCAGCGCAACTGCGGCCATCTTTGGATGATTCCTCACAACTCGCTTTTCTTCGGGGCCGTGTTCGTAGTCTTGAGAGGGAGTTGCTTGGGGTGCATGGTCACGCTGATGTTTGGAAGTCCAAGGCGGATCGCGATGCGGCCAGGGAGGAGTACTTAATGGCGGAACTGCTTCGGCTGTCTGAGCAGCTTCAATGTAAGTTGTTCTTTGTTTCGAGCTGCAGCTCAGATTTTCGGATGCGCCTGCTGGCCTTGCATCTTATTTTCTGCGAGTGTCGCAGGTGCTAACCTTGCTCCGAGGGAGGAGAAGGAGTGTGTCGCTGTTCGGGTCAATTGCTTGAGTCAACAATACATGGAAGCTGGCGGCTTCTTCTGGATGGATCGTGACCGTGCCATGGCTCTGGCGACGGTGCAGGATCGTGTGCACCAGGTTTCGCGAGTGCTTCGTCAGGTGCAGACGTCGCTTGCATCGGTGTTGCATGTTATGTTTCCATTGGATGCCATGCCAACAAGCCTTGTGGGTCTTTTGTCGAAGTTTCGGAGCGTTAATAATGTCAAGGAGCTGGTGCGGCAACAGCTCGTCGCAGGAGTGAAGGCTGCTTTGTCCCTTGTGAGGCTGCACCGGCCTGATGTAGATTTGTCTGCTGTGGCGGCTGGGCCACCTCCTCGGCCGGATGGTGATGAGTGGGACATGCGTCCATATTATGCGGCTGTAAGGCAGTATGCCGAACAGGTCGTAGATTTGTTTGAGCAGCGTGCTCAAGTTATTCTTCAGAATAGGTAGTACATGTAAAAGAGATAGATGTAAAATTTGTATATTTCGACTGGGCGTGTTGTGCCCTTTGTTATAAAGGTTTGTTTGTTGTAAGCACGCAGTGCTTTGTTTGAGTACGTGTCCTTTTCGTTTGTCTGACGTTGTCAGCTACTCAGGTGTACACGCGTGATCCTCGGTCGATGAAATCGTGAGGTGGGGGGAGCCTCCGAGTGCGTTTGTAGTATAAAGTAAAGTTGCAAATAGCGAAACGAAAATTTGGGGCGAGACACTTAGCTTTATTTATATTGTAATGGAGGAAGTACATTGTTCGGCTGAAAAGCCTTATTGAAAGTAAAGGGGTAGGTAGCTAGGGGTAGAATCGTCGCAAGTGCGCGATGTTCCATGGGTTGGAGTATGCGACTCCAGACTCCACGTGCTTGAGGCGATAGGCGCCACCTGGGATGACCTCGGTGATGATGTAGGGTCCTTCCCATGGTGACTCGAATTTCTTCGGTTGCTCTTGCTTGAGTCGCAAGACGAGGTCTCCTTCGACGAAGGACCTTGGGCGCAGCCGGCGGCTGTGGTAGTTGCGGAGACTCTGCTGGTACACCGCTGATCGAGCTGCTGCTACGTCTCTAGCTTCGTCGAGTGTGTCGACGGCATCTTCGAGTGCAGCCGTGGATTCGGCTTCGCTGTAAGCGACGACCCGAGGGGCCTGGTGGCGTACTTCGGCTGGTAGCACGGCTTCGGCTCCATGCACCATGAAGAATGGTGTGTAGCCGGTGGAGCTGTTTGGCATAGTACGCAAACTCCATAGGACGGATGGCAGCTCTTTCGTCCAAGCTTCGGCCTTTCGTTCGAGTGGGCTCATGAGGCGCTTCTTGATGCCAGCGCCGATTAGGCCGTTGGCCTTTTCGACCTGCCTGTTCGTTTGCGGGTGAGCCACTAAGGCGTATGTGATGTTGATCCCGAGGCCTTCGCAGAAGTCTTGGAATTCTTTGGAGATGAAGTTTGATCCATTGTCGGTGATGATGCTGTGCGGTACGCCGAACCTGTAGACAATGGACTCGAAGAACTTGACGGCGGTCTTGCCCCTTTGGTTGGTAACCGGCATGGCCTCGACCCACTTGGTGAATTTATCGACTGCGACCAAGAGGTAAACGTCCCCTCCTTTCGAGGACTTTGGCAGTTTGCCGATCATGTCGAGGCCCCATTGGGCAAAGGGCCAGGCTATAGGTATTGGCCTGAGCTCTGATCCAGGTGCGTGTGGTTTATCGGTGAACCTTTGGCACCCGTTGCATCTTCAGACGATGTCCTTTGCGTCGCTCATGGCCGTTGGCCAGTAGAATCCAGCCCGTAGAGCTTTGGCGACAAGGGAGCGGCTGCCTGCATGATGGCCGCAGATTCCCTCGTGGATGTCTTGGAGGATGGCTTTCCCATCACCGATGGTGACGCACCTTTGTAGTACACCCGTAATACTGCACTTGTACAGCTCACCATTGATGATGGTGAAGGCTTTTGACCGACGAGATATGCGCCGAGCATCTGTCGGGCTGTCAGTAGTTCTCCGTTTATCAAGAACTGGAGGTATGGTTGCGTCCAAGTTTCTTCGACTGCCATGACCTGCATCAGGTTGACCATAGCGACCTCTGTGTCCAGTTTCTCGGGTCCTTCGTGTCCTTCGGGCAGCGTAGCCCCCGAGTGTTCTGCTTCTTCGGGTGATCCCTTGGGGAATTTCCGCTTGATGGATGGCACGCAGATCTGTTCGAGGAACACACCCGGTGGCACCTTTGCACAGGTGGAGCCGATGTTAGCGAGTCTGTCAGCTTCCTCGTTGCTTTCTCTCCCGATGTGGCGAAGCTCGTAGCCGTCAAATTCTCCTTCGAGTGTGTTGTAGAGCGCGCGGTACGCGATCATGTTTTCGGCGTGTGCGTCGCACTGATTCATCGTCTGCTGGACGACGAGGTTGGAGTCACCGTAGATGACCAGGCGCGTTGCGCCGTAGATCTTGGCCATCCTCATGCCATGGATGAGGGCTTCGTATTCGGCCTCGTTGTTGGAAGCTCGGAATTTCATCCGGAGGACGTACTTCATCTGGTCGCCCTGCGGGGAGGTCGGTATGACCCCGGCTCCTTCTCCAGCTTCACGCTTGGAGCCGTCGAAGTGCATCGTCCATGACTGCGACATGTCTGGGGTGTCTGGCAGCTGGAGCTCCATCCAGTGTAGAAGGAAGTCCGGTAGGACTTGAGATTTGATTGCGAGTCGCTTCTCGTAGACGGTGTCCAGGGGTGACAGCTCGATGCCCCACAGGGCCACGCGTCCTGTGGCCTCTGGGTTATTCAGGATGTTGTTCAGGGGTGCCTCGTTGATGACCATCACCTGGTGCTCCTAGAAGTAATGGCTCAGCCGTCGAGTCGTCATGAACACGGCGTAGGCGAGTTTCTGGTAGTGAGGGTACCTCTGTTTTGTTGGCGTCAGTACCTCGCTGAGGTAGTAGATTGGGCATTGGACCCCGTGGGTCTTGCCTTCTTCGGGTCGTTCGACTACTAGCACGGTGCTGACCACCTGGTGTGTGGCTGCTATGTACAGCAGCAGAGGCTCGCGCTCCTTTGGCGTGACTAGAACGGGCGAGGTGGAGAGAAGCCGTTTGAGGCTTTCGAACGCATCGTCGGCTTCGGGCGTCCACTCGAATTTATCTGCCTTGCGTAGTAGCTGGTAGAATGGCAGGGCCTTCTCGCCCATGCGGCTGATGAATCTGCTCAACGCCGCTATTCGTCCTGCGAGCTGCTGGACACCCTTGAGGTTTTTCGGCTTCTCCATCGCCATGATGGCTCTGATTTTCTTCGGGTTCGCCTCGATCCCTCGTTGAGAGATGAAGTACCCAAGCAGCTGACCCGATGGGACGCCGAAGGCACACTTTTCGGGGTTGAGTTTGATCCTGTAGCGATCGAGGTTGTCGAACGTCTCGCGGAGATCGTCGATAAGTGTCCTTGCCTCCCTGGTTTTGATGACTATGTCGTCGACATAGACTTGAACGTTGCGACCAATCTGGTCCTTGAGGCATGCCTGCATGCATCGCTGGTACGTGGCACCTGCGTTCTTTAGCCCGAAGGGCATTGTGTTGTAGCAGAACACTCCGAACGGTGTGATAAACGCCGTTTTCTCCTGATCTTCGACCTTGAGTCGAATCTGGTTGTAGCCTGAGTAGGCGTCGACGAAGGAGAGTTTCTCGCAACCTGCAGTCGAATCGATGATCTGATCGATCCGAGGAAGAGGGAAGTGGTCCTTTGGGCAGTGCTTGTTTAGCGACATGAAATCCACGCACATCCGCAGGATGTCCGTGTCCTTCTTTGGGACCATCACTGTATTTGCAAGCCACTCGCTTTCTTTGATTTCCCTGATGAAGTCTGCAGCGAGTAGTCTGTTGATTTCTTTGCCGATAGCTTCGGCCCGTGGCTCGGACAGTCTCCGGATGGACTGCTTGACGGGCTTGGTGTCTGGAAAGACGTTGAGTGCGTGCTCGGCGAATTCCCTGGGAACTCCTGGCATGTCCGCAGGACACCAGGCGAAGATTTCCCAGCGCTCACGGAGGAATTCGACGAGCGCGCCTTCCTATGTAGGGTTGAGGTCGTTGGCGATCAGCGCCGTCTTGGAGGCATCCGTCGGATGGACTTGCACCTTCTTTGTGTTGACGGTGGAGTCGAAAGACATGTCAGGTGCGTTTTGTCGTGCAACTGGGGGTGCCCCATTGTCCGTCACCTCGCGGAGTCTTAGGAGCTCCTCCTGCATGCCAAATGACTGGGAGATTCTGTTGAAATCTCTGTCGCATTGGTCCGATCGGGTGAAGCTCCCGTGGATTGTGATGACGCCCTTTGGTCCTGGCATCTTGAGTAGCAGGTATGCATAGTGTGGGACAGCTAAGAACCTTGCGAATGCTACACGCCCGAGGATGGCGTGATACTGTGATGGCTAGTCCACCACTTCGAATTCGAGCCGCTCCAGTCGGAAGTTGTCCGGCTTGCCGAAGATGACGTCGAGCCATATTTTGCCCAGGGGGAATATGCCCTTCCCTGGAACGATGTCGTGGAACGTTGTGTCTGACTGTTCTAGGCTGCACTGCGAGATTCTCATTGCTGCTAGAGTGCTTGCGAACATCAGGTTGATGCTGCTGCCGCCGTCCATGAAGACGCGACTCATCTCGAAACCTCCGATCTGCGCCTCCAGCACCAGGGCAGCATGACCTGGGCAAGGGATCTCGCAAGGGTGATCCGAACGACTGAACGTGATGCAGGACTCCGATCCGCTGAGGTACTCAGGGATGGTGGGTGGAGTTGCCACGGCCAGGTTGATCTGTCGGGTGATTTTCTTCTGCACCCTATTCGTGGGGCGCCCCTTCTGGATCATCAGTGCTCCTTTCGGCTGGGGATAGCCGTTCCCAGCGTTGTTCTGTGCTGGTGCGACTGGTTGGTTTGGGCCTCCTACAGGTGGCGGTGGAGGAGCTCCATGCGCTATTTCACCTGGCGCGGGTGCGTTTCCGAACGCAGGGATTGGGGCTTGTTGCCTCATCTGCACCATGCTTTCGCTGAGTTTCTGGAACTCGCGGCAGTCCTTGAGCATGTGGCTCGCCTTATTTTTGCCATCCTACTTGTCGATGTAGAAGTGGATGGTGCATGGACCCGAAAGCTTTTCGTATGCTGAGGGTCCGTTATCGCGGCCGCGGCGTTGCCACGACTGCACTGGGCGTCCTCCGTCGCGGAAGTTTCCTCCGCGGTATCCTCCGCTGTTGCGGTTGGCGTTGTTGCGGCGATCGGCGTAGCCAGCCGTGACCATGTCGGGTCCGTCGCGATCGTCGTAGACGCGTGATATTCTCTTGCTACGGCGCTCTCGCCATTGACCGTAATCGTCTTCTTCTTCTGATTGTGCTCGGTGAATGGAATCTTCGCCGTCAGCCCACCTGTTGGCGATGTCCATGAGGTGGTCGAGTGTTTTGGGCTTGATGCGCCCAAGTTCCTCCTTGAAGTCTTGGCGCTTGACGTCATCCCTAAAGGCGTCGATGGCCCTCTCTTCGGAGATGTGGGCTGCGGAGTTCTTTGTGTTGGACCAGCGTAGTATGTACAAGCGGATGGATTCGCCCGTTCGTTGAGTGAAGGCTCGTAACTCTTCGATTGAGGCGGGCCTCTTGCTGGTGCCCTTGAAGTTTCGGATGAAGCTGTAAGCTAGCTCATCCCAGCTTCGTATGGACCCTGAGGATAGGCTGCTGAGCCAGATCCGGGCTGCGCCTGTCAGCTGCAGCTGAAGGCATTGCATGGCAGTCTCTTTGTTTCCACCGTGCAGTTTGACGGATGATAAGTGGTCGCTGAGCCAAGCCTTTGGGTATTGAGTGCCATCGAACTTCGGAGTATCCGAAGGAAGCTTGAAGTTGTGCGGCATCTTCGTTCGTCGAACAGATCTGCTGAAGCATCGGGCTCCGCAGAGTTCTCCTTCGTCTTCGTCCATCTCGGACTCAGACGAACATGCGCGTTTAGCTCGCGCTTTGTCGATTTTGTGCTGCGTGAGCGCGTCTCTAGCGTCGTAGTCGCAGTTGCGGTGGCACGAACTCTTCTTCCTTCGAGGAAGGTCATGTTCTTCTTCTTCGGATGAAGGGGTTGGGTTGCGGTCAAACCTGACCGGAGCTTTCTTCTTCGGCTCCGTGGGAGCTTCTTGGTGGAGCGCAGCTCCGACGAGTCCGAGTCCGGTGAGTGCGGACTTGTGCATGGGGCCCTCTTCGGGTCTCCCTCTGGAGGTGGGTGAGCTACGAGGTACGCAGTGGCTGCCATGATCGCAGCCTGCGGCATTTTCGGGATGACGTTGCCGTCAGCATCCATCTCCATGAAGGATGTGTGGAGGGTTCGGGTCACCTCCCGGCGCTCCTTGGGGTCCATGTTCTCCACCCGAGAGCGGTGCTTGTTGCCTTGGTTGGCGTTCGAGCTGGAGCCGATGCCCATGGCGGAGAGCGCAGCTCGTCGCGCGCTGGACTCTGAGGCTGCTTGCTTGCGTTTGTCGAGCACCTCTTGCATCTTGACCTGCTTCTTGTGCTCCTCGATCAGGAGCGGGTGGTAGGACATCAGCAGATCCCGGGAGAAGTCTGCAGGCATGACTATGTTGCCTGCCACGGCGTTGCGGGCTTGGGCCCATCCTTCTTTGCTAAGGCGGATGACATGGCCGTTGTTTTCCCCTTCGGGTGGGGGGACTGGCTTCTTCTATTCCCGCCGTTTCATTCTGGCGGGTTAGGTGGTGGGTTGGGCGGCGGGTTGGGTGTTTGCTGATCCACGTCGCTCTGGATGACTACGGCGCATTGGTAGCGCTCGTAGATTGGTCCGCTGCTGCCGCAGCTTTCAGATCCGGAACCGTAGGTCCCTGCATCCGATGGCGGATCGCACAGATCGGAGTTGCAGCTGCTGCTGTCGTAGGAATCATCTGTTGATGATGTTGTGCGTAGCACGGGGTGTGGGGTCCATCAAGCGGGCCTGATTGATGGTAGGGGCACCCGCTCAGGGAGGCGGAGGGTGCCAGTTTGCCCCACCTGGAAGCAGAAGCTCCCGAACAGGATTTCGAGTCCGTCGCCTACGGGCTCGAAGTCCTTCATGGTGGCCGGTGAGTGGGCGGTGAAGTCGAAAGCGCCAAAGAGGAGGTGAATCTCCGTCGCCGCAGAGTTGTAGATCGATCGGGTTGGGACCGTCACGACCGCACAATCAGCGTCCCCAGTTCCCACAGACGGCGCCAATTGACGAGGTTTGATCTCATCAATGCCCATTGTTATGGACTTGGGTTTTGGAGAAGATGGGGATGCTGGAGATCATGGAACGGTTATCAAACAAGCAACACGGGGACACAAAGTTTACCCAGGTTTAGGCCCCCGGAGGGAAAGCCCTACTCCTGCTTGTCTGCTCTTGATTACGGCGGAAGCGAAAGTTACAGAGGTGCGCAGATGCGATCTGGCGTGGAGGTGTGTATGTGAAAGTATGAGTCGAGAGCTCTAGGTCGTGCCCTCCTGGCCTTTATATAGACTTAGGCAGGTCCCGGACATAGACCTAGTCGGTTACAGGTTCTAGGGTTTTACCCCTTTGAATTTCCTATCTACTCTAGTCTTGCTCTCCAAGGATCCGAAGGCGTCATGGGCGTGGGCCACCCGAAAGTCTTCATGGGCCGGCGTATGTTTGTCGTGGGCCTTCCTTGGGCTGGACTAGGTATGCTGAGATCATGTACCCGCGGGGTATAACCATGTCACGTAGCGGCTCTTGTTGTCCCTATAGTACTTTCTAGAGTCCACGCCATCATATACCTCCTGTAGATTTTTAAGAACATAACTTAGAACTCATGCATATGATTGACAACATATGTAAGATAATATTAAATTGATTGGATCAGAGTTATATGTAGAACAAAGTTTGTGGCCTCATAAGTTCCTTTAGGGATGGCGTAAGAAAACCAAGTACCTATTGCACAACCTATTGTTCTTGTACATTGCCCCGGGTTCGCTAACTCATCTCTGAAAAAATCTGACACCAATATGTACTGCCTCTCTTTTGAGGCAAATTTCAATCATTGTCCACCATAAGATATATAGCAGAAAAAATTCAAAGATCATATAGTTCATATGAGAATAAATTAGGGGCCTCATAATTTTTTCAAAGATGGAGTTGGCGAAGCAATTAACCATTGCACAACCTATTTTTCGTGTACATTGCCTCGGGTTCGCTAACTCATTCCTGAAAAAATAGAGACACCAATGTGTACTACCTCTCTTTTGAGGAAAATTTCAATCATTGGCCACAATAAAATATATAGCAGAGACAATTCAAAGATCATATAGTTTATATGAGAATAAATCATGGGCCTCATAATTTTTTAGAGATGGAGTTAGGGAACCAAAGTACCAACAACACAACCTATATTGTTTGTGTAGCTGCCTCAGGTTCACTAACCCATCCCTAAAAAATGACACCAACAAATGTGTATCACCCTGCAATCTTTTGGGGCAAATTTCAATCATCGGCCTTAGTTAGAAAATGAAATGTAATTCTTATTATACACTATGAATGCATGCAATAAAAATTCAAAGATCATATAGTTCATAAGAATGTAGAATAAATCTAGGGGTCTCATAAGTTTTTTCAGAGATGGAGTAAGTGAACCAAAGTACCAATAGCACAACCTATATTGTTTGTGTACATTGCCTCAAGTTCACTTACTCATCCCTAAAAAACGGACACCAATAAAGTGTGTCACCCCTGCAATCTTTTGGGGCAAATTTCAATAATCGGCCTCGGTGAGAAACTAAAATGTAATTCTTACACACTATGAATGCATGTGATGCAGCTCAGATCACTGTAGAGCTTCGTTGGGAAACCCCAAGAGAAAGGTATGATGAGCACAATAGAAAGTTTTCCCTCAGAAAGAAACCAAGGTTATCGAACCAGTAGGAGGAAGGAAACGACCCAAAGGTGTTGCTAGCAACTTGGAAACCTGCACAACACAAACTCAAGACTTTGCCGCAATAATGTGAGGTTGTCAATCTCACCAGTTTGCTGAAAATAAATGATTAACTGTATGGTGTGGAAGGTAATGGTGGTTTGCAGAAAGTAAACAGGAACAGTGAAAGTTGTATCAATGGTAAAGATTGGACCGGGGTCCATAGTTCACTAGAGGTGTTCTCCTTAAGATAAACAACATAACATGCTGGGTAAACAAATTACAGCAAGGCAATTGACAGGACAGAGCAAGGCATAACAATGCAATACTATACATTCATAATCCTATGAGATTTGATTGGGCAATACAACAAGATACATAGACTGTCATCCAACTGCATCTATGACTAGTAATCCACCTTCAGGTTATCATCAGAACCCCCTCCAGTATTAAGTTGCAAGCAACGGATAACTTCTTTAACCAAAGTGTGTAAGGTAAACAATCCACTTGTTCCATGAACAAGATATTGTTGTTTTCTCCCTAGTAGCAATAGCACATCTATAACCTTAGAGCTTTCCGTCACTTCCCTAGATTAAATAGAGGCATGAACCCACTATCGAGCATAAATACTCCCTCTTGGAGTCACTAGCATCTACTTGGCCAAGATAGCTACTAGAAATGGAGATCATGCAAGATCTCAAACAACACAGACATGATAGAATCAATAAGATAAAATCATTAACCAATATGACAGTAATCTCAATATCCATCAGATCCCCGCAAACACAACATGCATGATTACAAATAGATGATCTTGTTCATAAACGGAGCTCACAAGATCTAAACATGGTAGCACAAAGGAGGAGAAACAACCATTTAGCTACTACATGGACCCGTAGTCCAAGGTGGAACTACTCACGCATCATATCGAAGGCTGGCATGGTGATGAAGAAGGCCTCCAGGATGATCTCTCCCCTCCGACAGAGTGCCGGGAAGAGCTTTAGATCCCCCCGATCTAGGGAGGATGGTGGCAGCGTCTACGAATTGTTTCGTGGAAGATTAATCGGGTCCTTAGGGTTTAGGTATCGGGAGCTTCTTATAGGCGAAGAGGGAGGCCGAGGGAGTGCCTGAGACGGCTGCACCCCCCCCCCCCAGGCGCAGGCCAGGCCTGGCCGCCTGGCCAGGGGGTGTGGCCCCCTCGAGGCCCTCCTCCATCTCGTCTTCTGGCTCCGTATTCCCCACGGTAAAATATTGATTTTGGCTTTTGTCCCGTCCAATTCCGAGAATATTGATTTTTTGCCTTTTATGGAACCAAAAACAGAAGAAAACATGCAACTGGCACTATGGCATCTTGTTAATAGGTTAGTACCAAAAACATATAAAAATACCTCAAAGTGTAGACAAAGAAAAGCAAAGTAGATACTAAACAAGCATGGAATATAAAAAATTATAGATACGTTTACGACGTATCAGCATGCAATAACAATTTAAAGATCATAGTTCATATGAATGTAAATAAAATCTGGGGGTCTCATAATATTATTCAGAGACGGCGTCAGCGAACCAAAGTACCAACAGCACAACCTATATTGTATTTGTGTACATTGCCTTAGGTCACTCACCGGTCCCAAAAAACCGACACCAACAAAATGTGTGTCGCCTGGCCCCTTCAAACTTTTGGAGCAAATTTCAATCACGGTCTAATAATGAATGCAGAAACAGTTCAAATATGATAGTTCATATATGTAGAATAAATCTGGGGCCTTATAAGCTTTTAGAGATGGTGTTAGCAAACTAAAGTACCAATTGCATAACTTATATTCTTATACATTGTCTCAGGTTACTAACACCATCCATAAAAAAATCTGACATCATATATGTGTCTCCGCCTTGCACTCTTTTGGTGCAAAATTGAATCATTGGCCTCAGTAAGTAATAGAAATGTAATGTTATATGATTGTTGTGTACCAAAATGAACACTCAGCTATCAATCCTTAAAACCCCTAAAATCAAATGTTATAGATCAAATGTAAATTTACTAGCTGCCAGATGAGAAGATCAAATCAAATCTCCAAAACAATCGATTGTTCAGACATTTATATTCCCTACATCAAGAGCAAAAGAATCTATAGAAGATTGAGAAAATCATACGTATGAACAATGAAATATGCGGCTACGAGTAGAGAAGGTAGCGAAGTAGTCCTCCGACTCATCATGGGAGGCCTCCTCCTCAAACTCATCATTCTTTGCGCCTGGGTCGAGGAATTTTGTTGGAGGATGGGGTCGTTGATGTAGAGCACCCACTGGTTGCCTCCGCCTGCCAATGCCTGACCCTCCTCCAGATCTACCACTTGAACCACGACATTGTTGGCCACATGTTGCTTGACGGCGATGGAGACTGCTGGCTGCATGGAGCCTGAAGCCTGAAGCCTCGCCTACTTGGCGACGATAGGCGTGCGTGTCCGTAGCCGCCTTCGCCTGCTCGGCGAAGACCGAGCCATGTGCTATTGTGCCTCCAACTAGCTTCACCTCCGGCTCGTCTCCACGCCTATGATTCATGGCACAGCTAAGAGGAGGGTGGTGGTGCAAGCGAACGAGCTTTGGTGTGCGTGGAAGGTGCGGATTGGGGTTTTTTGACTAGACAGATTGGGGGGAATGACACGATCTCGTGGAATAATAAGGCCGAGCGGGTTTATATATACGAGGCCATTCGTAGTCCTCGAGTGGACACGTGTGAGTGTGGACTCGTGTGGGTGGGGGCTAGCATGATATCCACTTTATAATTGCATTAACAACATGCGCACGCTACCTCGGGAACATGCATGATGCGAGTTTTCGAGGCGGGCGGCATAATGGTCTGCCTCGGTAGATCCCTAGAGGCGATTAATATTTCTGACTGGATGCGGTTGAGTGATCTGGGTAGACGTACAATAATTGTCGTCATCTCAGGTTCCATTTAGAGGTGTTTTGTTTTAACAAGTAGCTCAGGTTCCATTTAGAGGCGTTTTGTTTTAACAAGCAGCTGAGGGGGTAGTCATACTAGAGACGGCGCATATTAAAACCATCTGAGGTTAAAGTTAGAGGTGGTCAAACAATTACGACCGCTTGAGGTTGATGAACACAGTCGGTGGATTGTATTTTTGGGGTATACCAGCTCTAGGCACAGTCTCTAAGTAACGAGTTTGTACTAGTGAAGGCCACACAAAAGAAGAGTTTGATCCGGCGGAGTTAATCGGGGCACGCGGTTCTCCAGCGGCGGCATGTTGGATGGGCGAGATGTTGTTGGAGATATGCCCAAGCGGCAATAATAAAGTGGTTATTATTATATATTTGTGTTTATGATAAATGTTTATATCCCAATCTATAATTATATTAACTGAAACATTAGTACTTGTGTGTTTTGTAAAAATAAGAGTCCCTAGTAAGCCTCTTGTTGAAACTAGCTTGTTGGTTAATACATGATCATGGTTTCCTGATCATGGACATTGGATGTTATTAATAACAAGATCATATCATTAGGAGAATGATGTGATGGACACACACTCATAGTAAGCATAGCATAAGATCAAGTCATTAAGTTCATTTTGCTACAAGCTTTCAGATACATAGTAACCTAATCCTTCGACCATGAGATCATGTTAATCACCGTCACCGGATGAGTACTTTGATGACATCAAACACCACTTCCGTAACTAGGTGGTTATAAAGATGGCATTAGGTATTCTGAAAGTATGTGTTGAAGCACATCGATCAAGAGTGGGATTTGTCCATCCATATGGCGGATAGATATACTCTGGTCCCTCTCGGTGGAATGTCATACTATTGGCTTGCAAGCATGTGACTAGGTCACAAGGGATGTCATATCACATAACGAGTAAAGAGTACTTATCGGTAACGAGGTTGAACTAGGTATAGAGATACGCCTCGGATAAGTAAAGTATCGCGCGACAAAAGGAATTGGTATCGTATGTGAATGGTTCATTCGATCACAAAGTTATCATTGAATATGTGGGAGCCATTATGGATCTCTAGATCCCGCTGTTGGTTATTGACCGGAGAGGTGTCTCGATCATGTCTGCATAGTTCACGAACCGTAGGGTTACACACTTAAGGTTCGATGTTGTTTAAGTAGATATGGAATATGAGTTGGAGACCGAATGTTGTTCGGAGTTTCGGATTATATCCAGGACATCACGAGGAGATCCAGAATGGTCTAGAGAATAAGATTCATATAAGGAAAGTCGATTTCCGGGGTTCGGAAATGTTTTCGGTGTTTTGACCCGAAGCTTCTAGAATGTTCTAGAGGGACCACCAGTGGGTCCACCACCCCGGGGGGAACTTGGGAAGTGGCATGCCATGGGGGACTAGGGCCAGCCGAACCAAGCCCAAGGAGGCTAGCCGTACAACACAAGGAAAAGGGGAAACCCTAATTTGGTAAGGGGGAACTTGGAGGGCAAGTTCCCACCTCTCCCCCCTAGGCCGCCGAGTTAGGGGAGGACTCGGCCAGGGGTGGGAACCCTGGCCATAGCCCCCATCTATATAAGAAGGGGTGGGGGCGCCCCCTTGGCCCCTCACACCTCAACCCTAGTTGTCGGCTCCCTCTCCCTTCTTCACCATACTACTCCGGCTTAGGCGAAGCCCTGCAAAATTCTCTCCTCCACCACCACCACCACGCTGTCATGCTGCTAGGATTCCGAGGAGATCTACTACCTCCACTGCCCACTTGAACTGGGAGAGGAAGGTCTTCATCGACTTCGTATGTGTGACCGAGTGCGGAAGCGCTGCCGGAACGCGGCGCCAGAACGATCATCTACATGATCTTGAGATCGGCAAGTGATCGACTACATCAACCACGAGATCTAAAATCGTTAAATTTTTGCATCTACGTAGGTTAGTTCTCTACAATCTCGATGGACCGGTCTCGTAGATTAGATCTTGGTTTTGTGTGTTTTTGCGATAGAATTTTTTTGTTTTCCATGCAATGTACCCTATAGTGGTATTAGATCCGTATCTATGCATAGATCTGTTGCATGAGTAGAACACAATGGTTTTATGGGGGTTGATGCTTTTGTTTTCGCTTGCTTTTGTGTACTTTGCATCTTGCGGGATGATGGGATGAAGCGGCCCGGGCTAACCTTACCTGTCATTACGCATGAGACTTTCTCCACGCTCAACTTGCAACATGTATTGCACAAGTGTCTTTGCGGGTGTCTGTCTCTCCCACCATAGTTAAGATTCAATTTACAATGGGTATTTGACAACACTTGTATCTGTGTTATGGTTCATGTTCGTACGTAAGAACGATTCTTATTTGAAAGCCTCAAGCCATGTAAAACATGCAAAGAAAATTAGAGGCGTCTAACTTGTTTTTGCAGGGGCATGTGATGTGTTATGGCCATGATGTGATTGGGATTATATTTGATGTATGCAATGATCCTTATTGTAAGTTGGCAACCGGCAGAAGCCTTATGGTTGTCTTTAAAAAATTTAGGACATGTGTGTCTATTCATCAAGTAGTTGTAATAGTTGTTGTTGGTGATGGACAACCATGAAGCGGCGCCATTGACCTTGACGCCACGCTGGTGATGATGGAGATCGTGTATGTGCTTTGGAGATGGAGATTGAAGGCACAAGAAGAAAGGACATACCATATCACATATTATGAATTGCATGTGATGTTAATCCTTTTTTGCATCTTGTATTGGTTAGATTGTGAAGATAGCATTATAATATGATCCCTCTCACTAAATATCAAGTAATAAAGTGTTCGTCCTTAATAGGCACCGTTGCTAAGACTCGTCGTTTCGAAGCATCTCGTGATGATCGGGTGTGATAGATTCTACGTGTGCATACAACGGGTGCAAGCCAGATTTGCACATGCAGATACCAAGGTTAATCTTGACGATCCTAGCATGTACAGACATGGTCTCGGAACACGGAATACCGAAAGGTAAAGCATGAGTCATATGAATGATATGATGAACATGTTGATTGTTCGCCTTTGAAGCTATATCTTATCTCATGAAGATTGGACTTGGTGTAGTGGATTTGGTTCATGTAATCACTAAAACAATTTGAGGGATGTTGTTTTGAGTGGGAGTTCACCTAGTTAATTTAAGAATTAAGTTTGAACTCAATTTATCATAAACTTAGTCTAAACTCTTTGCAAATATGTTGTAGATCATAGCGGCCCCTACCATCAATCTTAATGCGTTCCTAGAGAAATAAAAGTTGAAAAACAATGGAAGCAACTTCACGGACTGGTTTCGTAACATGAGGATTGTCCTCAATGCTGGTCAGTTGACCTATGTGCTGGATGCACCGCCGGGTGACCCGCCTGTAGCTGATGCTACGGATGAGGTGAAAAATGTTTACCTCACTCGGATGAATCAATACTCCACAATTTATTGTGCCATCATGTACGGTTTGGAATCAGAGCTTCAAAAGTGCTTTGAGAACCGCGGCCCCTTATGATATTATCAATGAAATCAAATGATATTTGAGACTCATGCGGCCATGGAAAGCTATGAAGCTTCCGAGAAGTTCTTTAACTGCAAGATGGAAGAGGACATCTCCATTAGCGAGCATGTGCTCAAAATGTCTAGGCACGCAAGCAAACTCCAAGATTTAGGAATAACGATTCCTAATGCGTTGGGGATTCATCGTGTCCTCCAATCACTGCCACATAGTTACAAGAACTTTTTGATGAACTACAAGATGCAGCGCATGGATAAGTCATTGCCTAAACTCTTCTCCATGTTGAAGTCTGTGGAAGTGGAGATCAAGAAAGAGCACCAAGTGTTGATAGTCAATAAGACCACCAATTTCAAGAAGCAAGGCAAGCCTAAGAATAAGGGAAACTTCAAGAAGGGTGGCAAGAAAGTTGTCGCGCCTTCTAAGAAGCCCAAGGCTGGTCCTAAGCCTGATACTAAGTGTTTTACTCCAAGGGCAAAGATCACTGGAAGAGGAATTGCCCCAAGTACCTGGCAGATCTGAAGAATGGCAACATCAATAAGAAAGGTATATTTGATATACATGTTATTGATGTGTATCTTACTAGTAATCATAGTAGTGCCTGGGTATTTGATACTAGTATGGTTTCTCATATTTGTAACTCGAAACAGGTGCTGCAGAATAAACGAAGACTAGCGAGATACGAGGTGATGATGTGCGTTGGAAATGTCTCCAAGGTTGATGTGATCAGCGTCGGCATGCTCCCTCGTCATCTACCGCCGAGAGTAGTTTTAAACTTAAATTATTGTTATTTGGTGCATGTGTTAAGCATGAACATTATATCTGGATCTTGTTTATTGCGAGACGGTTACTCGTTTAAGTCCGAGAATAATGGTTGCTCGATTTATATGAGTAATATCTTTTATGGTCATGCACCTGAGATGGATGGTCTATTCTTATTGAATCTCGATAGTAGTGATACACATGTTCACAACATAGATGCTAAACGAATGAGACTGAATGATAATTCCACATACATGTGGCACTGGTGTCTTGGTCACATTGGAGTGAAGCGCATGAAGAAACTCCATTCCGATAGACTTCTTGAATCACTTGAAATATGCAAAGCATGTCTGATGGGAAAAATCACTAAGACTCCATTCTCTAGCATAATGGAGCGACCTACGGACTTATTGGAAATAATACATACCGATGTGTGTGGTCCAATGAGTGTAGCATCGCGTGGTGGATATCGTTATGTTCTTACTTTCACGAATGACTTTAGTAGATATGGGTATATCTACTTTATGAAACATAAGTCCGAAAATTTTAGAAGTTTAAGGAATTCCAAAGTGAAGTAGAAAATCAACATAACAAGAAGATTAAGTTTCTGCAATCTAATCGTGGAGGTGAGTATCTAAGTTACGAGTTTGGCATGCATTTGAAGAAATGAGGAATACTTTCGTAGTTGACACCGCCGAGAACACCACAGCGTAATGGTGTGTCCGAACATCGTAATCGAACTCTCTTAGATATGGTTCGTTCTATGATGTGTCTTACATATTACAGTTATCTTTTTGGGGTTATGCATTAGAGATAGCCACATTCACTTTAAATAGGGCACGATCTAAATCCATTGAAATGACACCGTATGAATTGTGGTTTGGTAAGAAACCTAAGTTGTCGTTCCTTAAAGTTTGGGGTTGCGACGCTTATGTAAAGAAGTTATAGCCTGACAAGCTTGAACCCAAAGCGGAAAAATGTGTCTTCATAGGATACCCTAAAGAAACAATTGGGTATACCTTCTATCATAGATTCGAAGGTAAAGTTTTCGTTGCCAAGAATGGATCCTTTCTTGAGAAGGAGTTTCTCTCGAAAGAAGTGACTAGAAGGAAAGTAGAACTCGACGAGGTTGTTGAACCTTCTCTCTGATTTGAGAGTAGCGCAGCACCAGAAGATGTTCATGTGCCTCCTGTACCAATAAGAGAGGAAGCTAATGATGGTGATCATGAAACTTCGAACGAAGTTGCTACTAAACCTCGTAGGTCGACGACGGTTCATACCACTCCTGATTGGTATGATCCTGTCATGAATGTCATATTGGTGGACAACATCGACGACCCTGCGACATATGAGGAAGCAATGATGAGACTAGGATTCCAACAAATGGCAAGAAGCCATGAAATCCGAGATTGGATCCATGTACGAAAACCAAGTGTGGACTTTGGTGGACTTACTAGATGGACGCAAGGCTGTCGAGAGCAAATGGATTTTCGAAAGAAAAACAGATGCTGATGGTAATGTTACCATCTATAAATCTCGACTTGTCGCGAAAGGGTTCCGACAAATTCAAGGAGTTGACTATGATGAGACTTTATCACCGGTAGTGAAGCTAAAGTCTGTGAGGATTTTGTTAGCAATCGTTGCATATTTCGATTATGAAATTTGGCAGATGGATGTCAAAATTGTGTTTCTCAATTGTGCCATTGAAGAAGAGTTGTATATGATACAACCCAAAGGTTTTATCGGTCCTAAAGATGCTAAAAAGGTATGCAAACTTCAGCGTTCCATTTATGGACTGAGCACCCGAAGCTAGAATCAATGTTTTGATCAGGTGATAAAAAACTTTGGATTTATACAAACTTTTGGAGAAGCTTGTACTTACAAGAAAGTGAGTGGGAGCTCCGTAGCATTCCTAGTACTATATGTGGATGACATATTGTTGATTGGGAATGATATAGAACTTTTTGAAAGTGTCAAACGATATTTGAATAATAGTTTTTCAATGAAGGATCTTGGCGAAGTAGCATACATCTTAGGAATCAAGATTTATAGAGATAGATCAAAACGCTTGATAGCGCTTTCACAAAGTACATACTTGGACAAGGTTCTAAAGAGGTTTATAATGGAAGAAAGCAAGAAAGGGTTCTTGCCCATTGAAATGGATCGTATGGGCACCTAGAGGGGGGGTGAATAGGTGCTAACCAATTTTTAATACTTTTTCAATTTTAGGCTTGACACAAAGTAAATTCTCTAGATATGCAACTACGAGAATTTCCCTATATATAACCCTAACTACTAAGCACGTAAAAGAGGAGCGAGGAAACCGTAGTGGAGCACGCGGAGACACAGGGATTTGTTTTACCGCAGTTCCTTCCTTGTTAAGGGAAGTACATCTGCGTTGGAGGGGTGGGCGGTTCTATGACCACCACGCCACAATAGGCCTCACCCTATTCTCCGATGGATCTTGCCACAAGAGGCCTGATCCACCTTCTCCACTATTGGATCCCTTCGAGGCGGGAACCGGTGCCTTTTACAACACTATCGGGGCACACACCCACAACCGAATTAGGGGCTCCCGAGATGACAACAAGCTGCCACAAGAACAAGGTTTATCAATATAAACAAAAACGAGGATCTAGATATTTGCAAGAAATACTAGATCGGAGGTTCTCCAAATGAATGGAGTGGAGATGAAGCGCTTGATTGCTGATGATGAAGATCGAGTTCTCCTCCTTCGATTCCCAAAGGGATGGGGCCTTTGGGTGGATCTAGGTGGAGCACTCTTGGATGAAGCTTTCAGATCTGATCTGGTCTTTTTCGTGATGAATCAAGAAATCTGGCAGGAGGGGGAAGGCTGGCTTAAATACCCCCTCCCCAGATCTGGCCGTTGCACAACTTTGGGGGCGGATTATCCGCCCCCCCCCCCCCCCCCACTTGGGGCGGATTATGCGCCCCCCACTTGGGGCGGATTATCCGCCCCCTGGGAAAACTCTGCCCCAAGGGCGGATTCTCCGGGGGAAAGTCCACCCCCTCTCTGGGGCTTGCGCTTGAGGAACTTAGTGGAAATCTTGGGGGCGGATAATCCGGCCCCCTCCTGGGGCGGATTATCCGGCCACGCCGGAAAGTTCGGCAGAAACTTCGCCCCCTCTCTGGGGCTTGCACCTTGGCGATGAGCAGGGGGCGGATTATCCGGCCCCCTGAGGGGCGGATTATCCGGCGGGGCCGGAAAATCCGGCCAAAACTCCGCCCCCTTCTGGGGCTTGCGCCTGCTTGGGCAAAGGGAGGGGCGGATTATCCGCCCCTGGTGGGGCCGGATTATCCGCCCCCAAAGGCAGAGTTCTTTTCTCTTTATTCTCAAATAGAGCTGCAACACTTCAACACACATTAAATGATCGTTGGTATTGTTATCTAACACACAAAACACTAGGGATTAAGAAATGTTCTTTCAATCTCCCCTTTTTGGTGTTAGATGACAATACTAGGATTTGCAATGAAACCGGCTATCGCCACCTTAAGATGAAAGGCGCTCCCCTAGATGTGTGCATATTTAAAATTTGCATTTGAATATAAATACACACACTAGAGAGAGCACAACTTTCAAGGCAAAGATAATTGGAACAAAAGTGGATTGAGGAACAAGGTCATACCACCGGGATGAGAATAGCCAAAGCATACATAGATAATCCCATGAATCCATATGCCATCAAATATGTTCCATAATTCCAGAATTCCATGGGGTCCATAATAGATAAATCCAGAATTCCATGAGTACCCAACATAGTACCAAACAAAGTGGAGTACGACAAAGTCTTACATAAACAAACACAAATAGCAAATGAGTTCATGCTAGAAAAGGCACAAGCAAGCAAATAAAAACGACTAAAATCGAAAAGTTTGTGCCCGACCCTTGCAAATCCATGAGCCCTAATAGAACTACTTCTCCCCCTTTGGCATCAAAACGCCAAAAAGGAAGAAGAGCGAAGCTAACGCCCCTGAAGATCACTCCTCCTCATCCTCGTCATAGTCATCCCCGTCACCTTCCTCTTCATCATACTCATCATCATCGTCATCAGCTGGAGGAGTGGGTGCCCTCGGTGGAGGAGGGAATAGGCAACTCTCGAGCTCGCCATAGTTGATCCCTGAGGTGTTCCACTGAGCATAAGGATCCGGAGCAGTGGGAGGAGGTGGATGGCTAGTGGCACCTGAGACATGGTGGAGAATAAGCTGCTGCGTGTGATCCCTCTCATGATCCCTGCGGTACGCCTCATATTGTCCCTTGTGAATGTCAATGCCCATGCAAAGAATGTTCCGCTGGAACCAAGTAAGCTGCTTAACCTCGCGTACCATTGGAGACACCGTGGAACGATGACCACTAGCCCGAGCATCACGCATGAAGGACTCCGGGGCAGTGGAAGGGTGATGAGTCTTCTGAGCCTTGTTGTAGATTTTCTTGGGCTTATGAACACCATCCATAGCAGTGCCAAACTCCTCATGGGGTAACATATGCTTGACAAGCATCATAATGAATGGAGCATAGGGAATAGAGAGCCTGTTGATCATAGCATCCGTCATCTCATGAAAAATATAGTCCATGACATCCAGTTTGTAACATGTGGCTGATCCAGGGTTGGTGGCACACTCGTGAGCAAACGCAAGGAGAGGAACCAGGTGGCCACGGATCTTGTCATTGTTGCCACCACTAGGAGCGATGCAGTCCCGAAACATGCCAACAAGGGAGGCATACAAGGGAGAGAGACCAGCGAAAGTACCAGCAATACCATCAGGAGAAAGGCAGGGAGCCAACACAGTGTCCTTGGATGGCTTCAATGGAGTAATGATGCGGTGACCAGCAGGAGTGTCATGACCATGGAAAGCATACCCAAGAACCTTCCCAAAAGTGCGAAAGTCCGACTGAAGCATTGTAGTCCCGGTCATCCACTTCATAGTGTGACGCTCATCACCGCAGATCACAAGTGTGGAGAAAAACTGGCGCACCACAGAAGAGTCATAGTTGCATTGAATGGTCATGAGGTGGTGAAGCCCCATCTTGTTGGTCACATCCAATGCCTCAAGGAGCCGAGCCTTGGATTGAGCCTCAGTCAAGTTGATGGGGTGCATAGGTCGAATCCTGAGAGTGGCATACACATCATCATGAATAGCGCGAAAATGGGCATTCCAAAACATAGTGTCCTCGGGTTGGCCATCACTGTCAGCTTCATCATAGTAATCTGTCTGGCGGATGGTTGCATACTGAATGTTGTCCATAGACTTGTAATTGGGCCGAGACTGTTTGCCCTTGCGAGAAGCGGTCCGCTTAGGTTTCTTACTTGCCTATGGCATCCTTACAGCCTCTCTGGCCGCCCTGCTGACCTCTGTTTCGTCAATAAACTTCCCTTCTGCGGTAGGCTTGAGATAACGGGGACGGGGACGACGGGCGAAGGTCTTGGTCGGCTTGGAACCACCCTCACTCATTGGAGGAAAATCGCGGAGAAGAAGATACCCGGAGGCGAGGTGAAGAAGATCCGGGGAGAGCCCGGAGAATCCGGTGGTCGAATCGACTCCGGGAGAGGCAGATGCTCCGACGGCGGCTGGGGGTAGAGGTCGGGTTGGGGGAGGACTGGCTGCTCTGTTTGAGCCTGCCCTCCCCGACCCAGCCTATATAGGGCCGATTTCGCCCGGGGCGGATAATCCGCCCCCCACTTAGGGCGGATAATCCCCCCGCCCCCAGAAATTCTAGAAAAATGCAGAATTAGGCCAGAGCAACCTATCAAACCTCTCGATGGTGTTTTAGAGGACTTGTGTTTTAGGAAGATAAAGGCTTGGGTTGAGAGCAACAAACTGAGATGGTACTACGCACCCAAATTTGCAAAAATCAAATCAAATAAAAGCCAAATTTGAGTGTGTTTTCCATAAGAACATGAGATATGCAAGAAAATCTAACGAGACCCATGAAAAACCAACTCTTCTCAAGGAAGAGGGCGGTGGCCGAAGCCACCATATTGGAGCGCATGGCATGACACCGCGAAGATGTATCTTGAGTTCAAAACCAATGCTCATCGATGACCCACATATCACAAAATGATATTAAGGGAAATGATTTTACTTGCTTTCGGCATTATGGGGGAGGGTTGGCCCAATCAATTAGGACCACACTCCCCCTATGTCTATGCCCGCATCTAAACCAAATACATGAATAAGAGCAAGTGAGTGTGCAAGGGTAGTCAAGCCAGGCTCCTTGAATCTATGATATTTAGCTCATTCCTCAAATAACAGAATCTTGCTTCATCCAGAGGCTTCGTGAAAATATCAGCAAGTTGGTTCTTCGTGCTTACAAAGGATAGAGCAATATCTCCACGAGCAACATGATCCCGAATAAAGTGGTTGCGAATCTCTATATGTTTTGTTCTTGTATGCTGCACGGGATTGTACGCAATTTTGATAGCACTTTCATTGTCGCATAATAGAGGCACTTTGTCACAATTGACACCATATTCCTTTAAAGTTTGCCTCATCCATAACAATTGTGTACAAGCACTTGCAGCAGCAACATATTCAGCTTCGGCGATTGAGAGTGAAATACAATTCTGTTTCTTTGATGACCAACACACTAGAGACCTGCCCAAGAATTTACATGCACCAGAGGTTGATTTCCTATCATCTTTGTCACCAGCCCAATATGAATCAGTGTAGCCACATAGAGAAAAACTTGAACCCTTGGGATACCATAACCCAAAATTTGGGGAATGAACCAAATATCGGAAGATTCGCTTGACCGCCACTAAGTGGCTTTCTTTAGGAGCGGCTTGGTACCTTGCACACACTCCTATACTTAACACGATATCGAGCCTAGATGCGCAAAGGTAAAGGAGAGACCCGATCATGGATCGGTATACCTTTTGATCCACGTCTTTACCCTTGGGATTGAGCTCAAGATGACACTTGGTTTGCATTGGGGTAGCAACGCCATTGAGATCCGTCATCTTGAACCTTTTGAGCATGTCTTGGATGTACTTAGCTTGATTAATAAAGGTTCCCTCTCTAAGTTGTTTGATCTCAAATCCAAGAAAGAACCTGAGCTCACCCATCATGGACATCTCAAAACTTTCAGTCATAAGCTTCGAAAATCCATCGTTAAAAGCTTGGTTAGTAGAGCCAAAAATAATGTCATCTACATAAAGTTGGCATACAAAAAGCTCCCCATTAACCTTCTTAGTAAAAAGAGTGGGATCGATTTGCCCAACTTCGAATCCACGGTCTAGCAAAAGCTCTTTAAGGTGCTCATACCACGCACGTGGGGCTTGTTTAAGGCCATAGAGCGCCTTAACGAGTTTGTAGACATGGTTCGGAAATTTGGGGTCCTCAAACCCCGGGGGCTGCTTGACGTATACTAACTCATGTAAAGGACCATTAAGGAAAGCGCTCTTAACATCCATTTGTTGTAACTTAAAATTATGATGGGCTGCATATGCAAGAAGGATACAGATGGACTCAAGACGAGCCACAGGAGCATAAGTCTCGCCAAAATCAATTCCTTCCACTTGAGAGAATCCATGAGCCACGAGACGTGCTTTATTCCTCACAACAATGCCATTTTCATCTTGTTTGTTCTTGAAGATCCACTTGGTGCCGATAACATTGCGCCAATCCTTTGGCTTTTCTACGAGCTTCCAAACTTTGTTGCGTTCGAAGTTATTTAATTCTTCATGCATTGCAACAACCCAATCGGGATCTTCAAGAGCATCAAAAACCTTCTTCGGTTCAACCATGGAAATGTGAGCTTGATGATCACAGAAGCTTGCAAGTTCTCTTCTAGTGGATACCCTTCGTCGTAGATCACCAACAACCTTGTCAAGAGTGTGACCTCTTAGTTCAAGGTTCCGATCATCACGAGCCTTGTGATGAGCCTCAATGTCCTTATTGTTTCTAGAAGGAGTTGATTCAATATTTGTATCCTTGTCTTGATTACTGTCTTGCCCTTGATCTTGGTCACCGTTACTGCCAGAAGATTGTTGCTGAACATTTTCTTCAGGCCCGGATAATCCGCCCCTTGGAGGGGTCGGACTATCCGGCCTGGGAGGTGAAGAACCCGAGCCATCTTCCTGAGAATGCCTGATGAGAGTTGGAGACCCAGGGCCGGATAATCCGCCCTCGGGGGCCGGAGAATCCAGCATGGGAGCTTCAGGGTTGCTGACTTCTTCGGATCCTCTAGAACTAGGTAGGAAACGCGGCTTGCCGCTCGCTAGCCCGCTTCGCGGGCAACACGGTATAAACAATCTCTTTGAAAAACAATGAAGGTAAGACTTATTTGTCCACCTACGACGGTCAAAGCAGATGTAAAAAACCCGATAAAAATACACAGTTTGATATAACATAAACATAGCCTATGAAATTCGTGTGTTAATTTCATATAGCTGTAATTTGTATACAAGTCCTTTTTACCTTATACTCACGACCATGTTAACAGAAAAAAATGGTTTTCTAATTCTTTGAATTTGAAGACCTAACAATCAAAATTTAGATCAGCCATGGTATAGGCTAGGCCATCGGTCTTTTTGTTTAACTCAATTCGTTTTATGCCTGAATTTTTTTGACGTGAATTCTTCCTTTGTCGCCTTGGGGAAGTTGATAAGGAAGTGCGGCGGGCAAGCAATATCTGAACAAACATTTTTAAAAAAATTAAGGAGAAGTACACATGTTATATCTAATAACATAGGAGATCACACTTTACATTGATGAGCAAGGAGAAGCACAGAGGTAAATGCGATATGTATGATACTGAAATTCTAATCTCACATGGCATCTAGAGTGATATTAGCTGGGATCTAGATGGTCATCATTGAGTCGCTAGCATGAAGTAAAATCACCTATACGGCGGGAAGAAGATTTGAATAACCAATAAAAGCATACAACTAAAATTACTCTAAGGTTGGCAAGTAAAATTTACCTGTTATCTTTGTACTCTTATAATATGCACATAGGAAATTCTATTCTAGTCAAGATTATTTTACTTTAGGAGTTTACAATTAGTTGTTCATGTAAAAGAAAAACTCTTGATATCACGGTCGAAAATTTCAAACTTGGTAGAACAAATAATTAATGTTGATTTGGCTACATATAGATTCGTCTACTTGATTCACTATCAAAAATTTCAAACCTACATTTGACATCTTGAGTGACACAGTGTAGGATGGCATATTACCTGTTGTGCTCTCTGAGTGAAGAAGAGTAGTTGACACCTATTAGCCATCATTGAATTGAAATAAGCTAAAATCTTCTGCTCTAGCTTTTGCTCCCACAGACAAAGACCGATGCTTGTAGACGTGTACTGCATCAGAGAACGATTATGAGCAGCTGAAACACAAATTAGAATTTGAACAAACATATGGTGGGTCTCTGAGTGCATGCCCATCGTTGCAAGAAGCCTGCAACAAAACTTAATATGCCCAAAATTGTTGTGTAACAATAGCAGCAATCACCGCGGAGACACACGCAAAACAGGTAAGACAGTGTCCTATAAGAGCATGTACAACGTTAGGCGTTTATCCAGACGCTGAAGCGATTCAAAAATAAATAGAAAACCCAAAATTATTCGGTAACGTCATGGCCTACAACACATGAAGTGGACTTGGATTTGTCCAGATTCGGATGTATCTAGACATATTTTAGTGTTAGATACATTTAAATCTAGAAAAATTCGAGTCAAGTAATATGGGTCGGAGGGAGTGGCTTTAAACTGAGGAAAAACATGAGCATAATAAAAAAAATCACATCCATGCACGATCCCTGCATACACAAAATATCTAGCTGAAGTAAAATAATGCGCTAAATTTATTTAACACGGATGGACAGAAACATGACCTGGAGGAAAAAAAATACCCAACGCACACATCAAATAGTTGCCAAAGGCATGTCCTTTCTCGACTTCAAAACTATCAAAGACAAATTGAAAAGACAAAGGAGATGACCAAATCAACCGGCATAGACATTGACGAATAACCAGTCGAAGGCTTACCATCGTGGAAGGACTGGTGACTGTACAACAGCATCTTGGCCCGACGTCGCAACACAGTGAGGTCGTGCCCGTGCCGAGCACCGCAGAGGAGGAGGTCACTTCATTTTATGTAGGAGCTGAAATGACCTTGTGGAGAGCTGGAAACTTTTCCACTTTAGTTAAGAGATCATAGAGCCATGAACAAAGAAACAACAGAAGGATTCACTAATTCAGTTGCAGCACCAGAAGGACCAAGTAAATAATTTAACAGTTTAGTCAAACATAAGTAACTTGATTTAGAATGTACATATATCTACCTTGTTGTCAACTAAGACCATATTAAAAGCTTATTTGACACTCTTGTTTCCAATAGATGCATTCATCTGGATTATAGTGTTCTCCTGAGACAATCGATACACTTTACATGATAGGAAGAAGATTTTCCCAGCCTACAACTTAAATACAAGCATAAGTTGGAGACAAACACTCAGAGCACAAACTAAATGTTTATGTGATGCAAAAATCTGTACTAAAAACTATAAGAAGAAGCATCTATAGCCGGATTGTTCTTTTCGGTTTAGAAGTACAGCAAACTGTACATACAAATGTCTCACTACTATATGGACGAAGAGATCCATGGTTATACCTGGAAATCACCCAGTATATGCAGCAAGGAGCTTACTATATTTTAGTGCACAAATACCTAATGCTATGTGCTAAACAAGAATAAAAAGCTTAGTAACCATGTACATCTTATAATTAGAAGCAAGAAAAAAATTTGGCAAGACGCTCATAGAATTTGGCTCACAGGACACATGGCCTCTATATTCTCCATTGGAGGGTACAAATATCTTTTTTAGATTGTTTAGTTGGATACCTAGACAATTCATCGAACACCTAGTGATCTAAAAAATACCAATCTAGAGAATGTGCATACATGAGCTCTGTGAGGAAGTGGTGACATCCCTTTGTAGCGGCAAAGCAGATCATGCATGGGAGAACACGTTAAGCCCCAAATACAGGAGCAGTTGCTGCTCGTTTTACCTTCCCCGTGGACATTAATTCAAGGTCTACAACAGTATATGCATGACATTCAGTGGGGAAAAGTACAGAGAAAAAATTTCAGGAAATGTGTAAGGAAAATTTCAGGAAAATCAGTGACAAAAATGATGCATCATACCTATATGACTACGAAAGCGGCAAGTCTAGACCTATCAAATTTCATCGTAAGTTATATATTGTGCAATATATGTGGTACAAACTGAAAACAGATAGATCGGTATATCATAGAAGAAATGACACAGACGAAATAATATCGATGCTCCCAATGACACCTGTGAGTACCTCTATATCATAGAAGAAATTTCATACCAAACCACATATAAGAGAAGGCTCGCAACCAAAAGCAGAACATAATTCTGTATATCCATGCATTGCCATGACATTACCTAGCAGATAAATGCTGACTCTTCAGAGAAGCCGTAAATAAAGAATGTTATAGAATTCATATGATCTGAGCTATCTTAACCTATTCACTCGCGCTTCTCCTAGTGGTCCCTGATTACTCTCTGCAGCAAAACAAGAAAACATCAACTATGCTACGACAGAAGGAACCGTATATAGCCATGCATGGACATGCCAATAACAAAAATGACATATGTTTTTCCCATCTACATAAATATTAATAGATTCAAGGAAAAGATACCATTTTTTGACAGGTTCATCTATGATAAGCATGTGTATGTCTTTCACTTCACCGGTCTCAAGGCTGCCACGAGTCTCAAGGCCATCACGGTAATGCCATAGCCGAGATGCCCGGACACGTACACACTGGTTGCAATGACCCTTGCACAGAGCTAAGATTGAAATGCACTCCAATAACATTGTATTCCGTTGCATTGAAACAAGAATTGAACCGTGGTCCTACATAATGAAAGAAGAAAGATCAGAACAAAGAATTCCAGTTTGTTTTGGAACCCAAGAAAAGAAGGAAGCATATAATAATATCCGAATATTCTGTAAAAAAACACTGTAACTGGTTAACATCGTAAACACTTACCAAAAAATAGACATAGAGAAATATCAACACATAATGCTTTTTCGAGAGGAAAATTAATCTAAATTCATAGACTCAAGCACCCGGGCTCAGCAGGTTCACCTAAACAACTAACACCAATATTTATATAGTGAAAGAATAGAACAATAAGCAACATACATTTTTACTAAGGCTTAGACATAAAGATTGATACTCCTAAATACAGTCAGTACTAACAAATGTTCCAAGATAAACAAGCACTACTGATTTATGAAAAAAGTATGTATAAATGATAGAAATAAGCAATATGAACAGCGAATACAGGACAACTACGATAGTTTTAGCATAATAATCTATTACACGCTCAATCTGAAGTCCAACACGACTCAATTTTTTTAGGCTAAAAAGGAGATTTCATTCAGATACGTGCAGGGCAATACAATCAGAGACAATCGCTTTATTTAGTTGTTCTGGGAACTCATCGTTCCAGATTTGTTCTACACCTATCAGCCACACGCAAGCAACACAAGCATGAGCAGCTTTGTTTTGATCTTTTCTAGCGAAAAAACACTTCCAGGTAATTAAAGAAGCACAAATACTGAATCCATGAAAAAATCCTCTCAGATGCGAGAGTGAGTCGTCAGCATTCTGGGCTATCTGAACAACAAACGTACAATCTGATTCAAAGATAATCAGTGCCGTTGTCAGTTATTTTGCTAATTGAGCACCATGAAGAAGGGCCATGGCTTCAGCTTCTTCTAGGTTGTTGCATTTTTCCAAAATCGAACCCGCTTTGACGATTGTTTTGCCCAGGCTGTTGCAAATCACCACACCAGTGACACCCTTACCATCAGTGGCCGTGAACATCAACACTCAGTTTTGGTCAAGGAACAAATAGGGATTCATAGATCTGAATGACTAAGCAACAACGAATGATATAAACACTAGCACAGCACACGGGGCAAGTGGAAAATGCACAGCTCAATTGAGTACCTCAATCAGCCACCATGGTTGGGGGCTCGTGGTCGGGAGGAGCACCTCCCCGCAGGCCCGGCAGCCTGCTGGTCTGCCTGGGTCGTAGTAGAGGTCGGTGCCTGCCCCGCGAGCTCCACTCGCCTGCCTGCAAGCCCGACACAGCAACGACCCATGCCTGGGTCATGGTCGAGGTCGGCACCTGTTCCCGAAGCCGGAGGAGAGCGGATGAAGAATATCAAAACCAGAGAGATATGGAGAGAGAGATGAAATAAGGAGAGGGAGAGAGACCTTTCTGTATGCCCTCTGCAGGGAGGCAAAGGGCGAGGGTAACGTGACGACGGTGGCGGCAGGACCCGCTCCTCCGGTTTAGATCTCTGCCTGCTGCTGCCCGAGACGGACCCCATGGCCACAAGCCGATGCCGCCTCCTCCCGATGTCGGCCTGCCTTGGTCGACGCCACCGCGCTCGGACCCCGGCTAGACCCCCTCTGCGTTTCCTCGCATGGTCCAGGCCACCGCCCACGAGGCAGACTTGCCCGGACACCATGAGGCCCTCCTGGACGCTCCGCACGTCGCCGTGTTCGGTCTCGTGGTCGGGAGAGAGGCCGTCGCTGCTAGGATGCATGCGGTGCCCATCGCGTGCTCCTCCAATAGTCCGGCGACGAGGGAGAGATGCGGGAGGAGATGGACTGGCGGCGGCTAGGGTTTGAGGAGGGGATGCGGGAGCGGCAAGAGAGAGCGAGGAAGAGCAAGAGAGAGAAAAGCGAGCTGCCGAGCGCCCATGTCGTCACTCCTGGGAATGACACTTCTGCCCCTATTCACAGCACACATTTACGGGCGGAACCACCGCGTAGTGGACACCAAGCGAGTCTATGCAGACCGCCACGTACCAGAAGTCACTGACCAGCGGGACCTGCGAAACGCAGGCCCCTACCGTCAGGGGCGGTAGCTAGCGCTGGGTGAGTGCGAGCAGGAATCGCTGTCCCTCACAGACACTAAGATGGATGGCCAGGATTCGTTAAATCCAACGGTTCGGACCACCTGTGGGCAAACGGATGGTCAGGATTTGTTTGGAACCCCAATCCGATGGCAGAGAAGGCACATGGGCTCTATATTGCCGGGAGGGGGGTAGAAATATTCTCTTTAGATGAGTTGGAGTGCTAGGGGCGGATTGTTCGCCCCTTGGAGGGGGCGGATAGTCCGGCCTGGAACTACCAACTTGTCCAGGGGACAGATGATCTTCAGCAGATTGCGGTGTTGATGAAGGATTTTCTCCAATAGTAGGAGCTTGTTGATCTTGTGTAGATGAGGGCTCCACATGTGTGGAGCATTGTCCTTCCTAATCCGCCACAAGGGGTTCCTCAATGGGGCGGAAAAATCCCACGCCCATTCTTCTTATGGAATCTTGGGGTATTTCAACATCTGCATCACAAACATCAACTTGCCCTACAAAGGAGCCGTTATTTTCATCGAACTCCACACTACAAGATTCTACAACAATCCCAGTGAGCTTGTTTTAGACTCTATAAGTGTGGGATTCGGCACCGTAACCAACAAAAATACCTTCTAAAGCCTTGGACTCAAATTTTGACAAACGGACACCTTTAATAAGAAAGAAACACTTACACCCGAATACCCTGAAGTATGAGATGTTGGGCTTGTTACCGGTGAGTATTTCATATGGAGTCTTGTCCAAAATCTTCTGAAGGTAGAGCCGGTTTGATGAGTGACAAGCAGTGGATATGGCTTCAGCCCAAAAATTATACGGAGACTTGAATTCAGCTAGCATAGATCTTGCCATATCCATCAAAGTCCGGTTCTTCCTCTCGGCTACACCATTTTGTTGAGGGGTGTACGCAGCGGAATATTGGTGTCTAATCCCCTCTTCGCTAAGAAACTCGTTTAAAGTATAGTTCTTGAATTCTGAGCCGTTGTCACTTCTAATTGTCAGGATAGGAACATTGTGTTGACGTTGAACTTCATTGGCAAAGTCGATGACAGTTTGTTGAGTCTCACTTTTCAGCTTGAAGAAATATACCCATGTATATCTTGAGTAGTCATCGACAATGACCAAGCAATATTTCTTCCCACCAAGACTTGCATGAGAAGGAGGACCAAATAAATCCACATGAAGTAATTCCAAGATCCTCTTTGATGACACAATAGTCTTCCTCTTGTGGGGAGAGTCATGCATTTTTCCTTCAACACAAGCCCTGCAAACACGATCTTTGGCAAAAGATACATTGTCTTTTAGTCCAAGGATGTGGCCACCCTTCTAGAGACTTTGCAAAGTTCTCATGTTGACATGGGCTAAACGGCGATGCCATAGCCAGCCCACGTCGGCCTTTCCGAATAGACACATCGGACCCGAAGTGGTTTTCCCCAAGAAGTCCACCACATACAGGTCATTTTCGACGTATCCAACGAAAGCGACCTTTAGAGACTTGCTCCACAAGAGTACCACCAAATCATCATCGATAAAAACAGCAAAACCCATCTTGCCAAGGGCACGAACAGAAAGAAGGTTGTAACCAAGGGTCTTAACAAGCATGACGTCCACGAGAGAGATATCGTGGGCAACCACAACCTTGCCAAGACCCAATACCTGAGATTTAGACTTATCACCATAGGAGACTGTGATATTATCATGATTTGGATGCATCTCCGTGATGATCTCCTTGCTTCCGGTCATATGACTAGTGCATCCACTATCCAACACCCATTTTGACCCACCGGAAGCATAGCCCTGCAAGAGAATTACTCGGAGCTTCGTGCCATGAGGCAAGTAGCATTATTGTTGATGATGTTTTCGTTCGGAGAGTCGAAGAGAGATGTTGATGTACAAGTGGTGGCTATAGCAGCCACCTCTTGAGAGCTATCGTCCTCGTCCTCATCTTCACTCCCTGATGAATATTCTTCTTGAGCCACTAGAACGTGGCTTCTTGAAAGGAGCATTCTTGAAAGGAGCATTCTTGAAAGGAGCATTCTTCTTTACAAACTATTTCTTACGTGGAGCTTTTGATTTGTCCTTGAAAATGAGTCTTCCTCCATTATCCTCTCTACTTTGATATGGACACTCAGCTACGAAGTGCAGCCGGTCACCACAATTAAAGCATGTTCTCAGCTTGGGACCATTTTCTTTTCTTCCATAGGCTCCACTCTTGCAATCTAGTTCAGCTTTAGCCTTGGCTGGATCTTTCCAAAAGTTTCTTGCATAAAGAGCCAAGTATTTTCCGTGGATCCTTTTTATATCCTTGGGACAGTCCAGACCTTCTACCGCATATTCATCATGATCAATCACACTAGTCTTCAAGGCCATGTTGACCCCCTTTTGCATCCCCATAGCTCGAGCACGAGCATCTTCGGCATTCTTGGCAGCCACTTTGAAAGCGGCCATTTCTTGCATTACCTCATTGGATGACATGAGGTGATAGTTATGCCTTCCTTGGAGACTTTTCAAATCTGTGGGCTCAAATGGCATAAGAGCACTGCCATACTTGCGCTTGATCCAAGCATCATCAACATGAGCTGCACCGTGGTTTCTGAAGGTTGTGGCTATTGCCTTGAGCCTCCTATACATGTCCTCGTGGTCTTCTCCATCCAGCATATAAAATCCTTCAGCTTCATTGCTCAAGGCATCATATCTATTCCTTCTCATACTTTCATTTCCGATGAAGAGCTCGGTGAGGGCATCCCAAGCTTCTTTAGCTGTGCTAAGATGCTGAATGTGTGGCATGTCTTTGTCACCCACACCAAGCTGTATCATGTGTAGAGATGTAGCATTGAGTTGGCTATCGACCACTTCTCTTCTTGTGAGATTGTTGGGGTTTCCAACATGAAGACCATTTTCGATGATCTTCCACAACTCTATGGAGGAACTGCACACATGAGATTTCATCAAAAATTGCCATTGAGAGAAAGTAGATGCTGAAAGTTTGGGTGGATCACCCCTATTATGTATATGTGGGTGAGGAATATGCGGATCAGGGGAATACACATGAGAAACCTCATTGTATCCATCCTTACCGCTATCCTTTTTCGAGGAGGAGCTCTTGCTAGTATCATCACCAACCACTTCGTTATCTTTGGAAACAGTTTTACCCGTTTCCTTGGATTGCGGAGTGGTATCCTCCGAGTTAGATGGAGGTGATGCTGAGGATGTGGAGAGACGCATTATCAGTTGACACATCTCTTCCATCTTAGCCTCCATTGAACTCACCAAGGTTGTTTCCAACGTCTTGAGATCATTCATGGTGACTACCTCTGGAGCATCACTCCCATCTACCTTGGAACCCATACTTCTCTTAGGCGGTTAAGCCCGAAATAAGAGCCGAGGCTCTGATACCAATTGAAATGGATCGTATGGGCACCTAGAGGGGGGGTGAATAGGTGCTAACCAATTTTTAATATTTTTTCAAATTTAGGCTTGACACAAAGTAAATTCTCTAGATATGCAACTACGAGAATTTCCCTATATGTAACCCTAACTACTAAGCACGTAAAAGAGGAGCGAGGAAACCGTAGTGGAGCACGCGGAGACACAGGGATTTGTTTTACCGCAGTTCCTTCCTTGTTAAGGGAAGTACATCTGCGTTGGAGGGGTGGGCGGTTCTAAGACCACCACGCCACAATAGGCCTCACCCTATTCTCCGATGGATCTCGCCACAAGAGGCCTGATCCACCTTCTCCACTATTGGATCCCTTCGAGGCGGGAACCGATGCCTTTTACAACACTATCGGGGCACACACCCACAACCAAATTGGGGGCTCCCGAGATGACAACAAGCTGCCACAAGAACAAGGTTTATCAATATAAACAACAACGAGGATCTAGATATTTGCAAGAAATACTAGATCGGAGGTTCTCCAAATGAATGGAGTGGAGATGAAGCGCTTGATTGCTGATGATGAAGATCGAGTTCTCCTCCTTCGATTCCCAAAGGGATGGGGCCTTTGGGTGGATCTAGGTGGAGCACTCTTGGATGAAGCTTTCAGATCTGATCTGGTCTTTTTCGTGATGAATCAAGAAATTTGGCAGGAGGGGGAAGGCTGGCTTAAATACCCCCTCCCTAGATCTGGCCGTTGCACAACTTTGGAGGCGGATTATCCGCCCCCCACTTGGGGCGGATTATCCCCCCCCCCCCGGGAAAACTCCGCCCCAAGGGCGGATTCTCTGGGGGAAAGTCCGCCCCCTCTCTAGGGCTTGCGCTTAAGGAACTTAGTGGAAATCTTGGGAGGGGCGGATAATTTGGCCCCCTCCTGGGGTGGATTATCCGGCCACGCCGGAAAGTCCGGCAGAAACTCCGTCCCCTCTCTGGGGCTTGCGCCTTGGCGATGAGCAGGGGGCGGATTATCCGGCGGGGCCGGAAAATCCGGCCAAAACTCCGTCCCCCCTTCTGGGGCTTGCGCCTGCTTGGGCAAAGGGAGGGGCGGATAATCCGGCCCCTGGTGGGGCCGGATTATCCGCCCCCAAAGGCAGAGTTCTTTTCCCTTTATTCTCAAATAGAGTTGCAACACTTCAACACACATTAAATGATCCTTGGTATTGTTATCTAACACACAAAACACTAGGGATTAAGAAATGTTCTTTCACCCATGTTGCCAGGTAAGACCTTGAGTAAGACTCAATGTCTAGCTACAACAGAAGATGGAGAGAGGATGAGTAAGATCCCATATGCCTCGGCCATAGGATCTATCATGTAAGCCATGTTGTGTACAAGACCGGATATAGCACATGTTGTTAGTTTGACCAGCAGATATCAAAGTGATCCAGGAGTGGAACACTAGGAAGTGGTCAAAAATATTCTTAAGTACCTAAAGAGAATTAAGGATATGGTTCTTTCTTATAGAGGTGACAAAGAGCTCGTTGCAAACGGTTACACCGATACTAGGTTGGAACATCGATCCGAATGACTCAAAGTCATAGTCTGGATACATATTTATTTTGAATGGTGCGGCAGTGAGCTGGAGGAGCGCAAAGCAAAGCGTCATGGCGAAATCTTCAACTGAATCGGAATACATAGCTGCTTAGGAGGCTTCACAAGAAGCGATATGGATGAAGGAGTTCCTTACCGAGGTTGGTGTGGTTCCTAGTGCGCTGGACTCGATGGAAATTTATTGTGATAACATGGGTGCCATAGCTAATGCACATGAGCGAAGGTCACACAAGAAGCTGAAGCACATCAAGCTACGTTTCCATTCAATTCACGAATATGTCCAAGAGGGTGACATAAAGATTTGCAAAGTACACACGGATCTGAATGTGGCAGATCCATTGACTAAACCTCTCCCTGGAGCAAAACATGACCAACACCAGAACGCCATGGGTGTTAGGTACATTACCATGTAATATAGATTATTGACTCTAGTGCAAGTGGGAGTCTGTTGGAGATATGCCCAAGAGTCAATAATAAAGTGGTTATTATTATATCTTTGTGTTTATGATAAATGTTTACATCCCATGCTATAATTGTATTAACCGAACACATTAATACTTGTGTGTTTTGTAAACATAAAAGAGTCCATAGTAAGCCTGTTTTTGAAACTAGCTTGTTGATTAATAGATGTTCATGGTTTACTGATCATGGACATTGGATGTTATTAATAACAAGATCATATCATTAGGAGAATGATGTGATGGACACACACCGATAGTAAGCATAGCATAAGATCAAGTCATTAAGTTCATTTTGCTACAAGATTTCAGATACATAGTAACCTAATCCTTCGACCATGAGATCGTGTTAATCACCGTCACCGGATGAATACTTTGATTACATCAAACACCACTTCCATAATTGGGTGTTTATAAAGATAGCATTAGGTATTCTGAAAGTATGTGTTGAAGCACATGGATCAAGAGTGGGATTTGTCCATCCATATGATGGATAGATATACTCTGGTCCCTCTCGGTGGAATGTCATCCAATTGGCTTGCAAGCATGTGACTAGGTCACAAGGGATGTCATATCATGGAACGAGTAAAGAGTACTTATCGGTAACGAGGTTGAACTAGGTATAGAGATACCAACGATCGAACCTCAGATAAGTAAAGTATCGCGCGACAAAAGGAATCGGTATCACATGTGAATGGTTCATTCGATCACAAAGTTATCATTGAATATGTGGGAGCCATTATGGATCTCTAGATCCCGCTGTTGGTTATTGACCGGAGAGGTGTCTCGATCATGTCTGCATAGTTCGTGAACCGTAGGGTGACACACTTAAGGTCTAATGTTGTTTAAGTAGATATGGAATATGAGTTGGAGACCGAATGTTGTTCGTAGTATCGGATTGGATCCAGGACATCATGAGGAGATCCGGAATGGTCTAGAGAATAAGATTCATATAAGGAAAGTCGATTTCCGGGGTTCGGAAATGTTTCCGGTGTTTTGACCTAAAGCTTCTAGAATGTTCTAGAGGGACCACCAGTGGGTCCACCACCCCGGGGGGGAGGCACTTGGGCAGTGGCATGTCGTGGTGGCCTAGGGCCATCCGCACCAAGCCTAAGGAGGCCAGCACAAGGAAAAGGGGAAACCCTAATTTGGTAAGAGGGGAACTTGGAGGGCAAGTTCCCACCTCTCCCCCCTTGGCCGCTGAGTTAGGGGATGACTCGGCCAAGGGTGGGAACCCTGGCTATAGCCCCCCATCTATATAAGGAGGGGTGGGGGCACCCCCTTGGCCCCTCACACCTCAACCCTAGCCGTCGGCTCCCTCTCCCTTCTCCACAATACTGCTTCGGCTTAGGCGAAGCCCCCCATCTACTACCTCCGCTGCCCGCTGGAACAGGGAGAGGAAGGTCTTCATCGACTCCGTATGTATGACCCTATGCGGAAGCGCTACCGAAACGTGTCACCGGAAGGATCGTCTACACGATATTGATATTGGCAAGTGATCGACTACATCAACCAGAAGATCTAATCTCGTTAACGTTTTGGATCTACGAGGGTTAGTTCTCTACAATCTCTTTGCACCGATCTCGTAGATTAGATCTTGGTTTTGTGTGTTCTTGTGATAGAATTTTTTGTTTTCCATGCAACATACCCTACAGCTGTCGTGTGTTGGCAGGTGGGCTCGAGCAGTGGAGGCGGCAATCTAGGTTGGGAGGAGGAGGGGTCCATATCTCCTTACTGCCTCCCATCCATCGATCTCCATGCGGTGGAGGTGCGCGACCAGGTGAAACCCGCACAACCAACAAGCTAGGTCGACCAAATGGACGGCTAGCCTGGCCTGCTCCTAGCCGCGCTCGTTTGCACCTACGTCGAGGCCCAGCTCGTGTAGGGTTTGGAGGAGGGCCCCTCATGGGGAGGCGGAGTCTAGGTCGTTGACGCCGGAGCAAAGTGGCGACATGGAAGGTGCCGGAGTATCCACGGGAAGGCGAGATAGGAGGTAGGCGATGGAGACGGGGAGATCTAGAATTTATGGAGGCACAAGAATCGATGCTTACATGTGGTCATACCTGGCCATCGGGGCCAACCTTTGGCGACCTAGCCCATGGCCCACAGAAAAAGCACGGCATGACCCGACCCTATGACGTGACGTGCATGTGTTGGCTCGTGAGACGCCGGGGCCATAGACTCAAGCATGCGGGCTAGCCCGGCACAACGATTTTAGCATCTTTCCAGAGGAATATTTACTAATAATTGGCAAAATGAGTGTTGATAGGGAGTCAAACTCGCAACCTCCTGATCTCCCGCAGTCCTCTCGACCAATTGGCCACCGGAAAATTGAAATACTATAGATTCGGCCCCTAGTTAACATTTATTTGATGGGCCAGTCAAAAAAAATAAGCCAACGTGCTTCGCATGCCGCGGACCGGCCCGTTTGGCCTTTGGGTCGTGCCCACGCCACGGGGAGAGGCACTCATACCAGCACAATCCAGCTCGTGAGCATGATAGGCTACCACGTGCCGTGTCGGGCCAGACACGTCAAGCATGTGTCGGGCCGGCCCGTTGGCCAGGTATGCGTGTGGTTCTATCCTGGGTTTTTTTCGGGCAACAAAGGAGGTGTAATGAAGGGGTGAGAAAAATTGGTTGTTGTCATGTGAGGAGAGCAAAGAAAGAACAACGTATCACGAGGATGGCAGAAACCGAAACACCAATCTTCTTTTTAGATAGTAGTGAAAGTGCAATGGACCTCGCCTAGAGGGGGATGAATATGATTTTAATATTATTACGGTTTAGGCTCTAATAAATGCGTAATAAAAATAACATTTAATTTATTGAGCACAAAACCCAACCACTAGATTCAACTAAGTGCACTAACAACCTATGCTAAGCAAGACAAGCAACAAGGTGATAGCAAGATATAAAACTTTAAGCTCGATGGCTATCACAATATAAATTGCATAATTAAAGTGCTTGGTTGAGAGATAACCGATGGACGCAGAGACGATGATTTTTATCCCGAACTTCCAAAGAAGTTATGTCTCTGTTAGAGAGGTGCGATGACGCAATGCTCTTCGAACACCGCGAATGGCTCACCTAAGGGTGTGGTGGCTCGATGCTCACCCAATGCCACACAAGGCCTCACCCCAAGATGCAAAGGCACACAAAACACCGACGCCACAATAGGCTCATCCTATTCTCCCATAAGCTCGCCACAAAGGCCTACTCACAATCCACTAAGGGACACTTGAGGGCGGTCACCAAATTCGTACAAGGAAAGGGATATCTCCACAACTCAATTGGAGGCTCCCAACAATCACCACAAAAGCCTTTAGCTTTGGGACACTCCACAACTCAATTGGAGGCTCCAAGGAAATCATACCACAACCACACAACCGTCTAGGGTTCCAAGAACCCAAGAGTAACAAGCCTACAAGCCTGTACTTGCCGAATCTCCTTGGAGAACTCAAACCTATGCAACAAATGCAATTGCAAGAGTAACAAGTCCATAAGCCTGTACTCGCCGAATCTTCGTGGAGAACTCAAACCTATGCAACAAATGCAATTGCAAGTCCTTCACTCCCAACTTCCAATAAAGCTACAAAAGCTATTGGGAGAATAAGGGGGGAAGAACACAAGAGGAGAACACAAAACTCTCCAAGATCTATATCCCAAGGATTCCTTCACAAAGAAGGGATTTGGTTTAGTAGGGTTATAGATCTAGATATCCTCTCTCAAATCCCTCAAAACGATGCAATAATCATAGGAGGGGAATGGGAGAGGACAAGCTCTTCAAGGTCAAGAATGGAGGAGAGAGAGAGAGGACCAAAAGATCTCATACTCACGAAGGAGAAGAGGAGCCCCTTTTAAAGGGCTCCCAAATCTAACCATTTGGGAAAATTTGTGACCCTGGCTGGTACTACTAGTGGGAGGGCAGAACTACCGTTGGCACCTAGCCAACGGTCACAAAACTACGATGCGAACGAAAGAAAAACAATCCCGGTCGACACTATCGCCGGTCCAACGGTACTACCGCCTTTACTTCTGACCAAAGTTTCGTCATATAGTACACACCAAACAAAGAGGTTACTGAAATGAAACCATGGTGAGCAGAAAGAGAGCTGGAAAATCACCTGGTACTATCAGAGGCGATTACGCCCGAGCGGTACTTCCGGTGCCTGGCCAGTACTACCGGCCGTGCTGCTCCAACGACTTCTTCTGATAGGTACTAACGGTCAACTTCTGACCAAAGTTCCACCAAATAGCCCAGAACATGCAGATATGTTACTGAACTAATCCCAGGATGAGCGGAAGTAGCCCCGGTACTTCCCTAGGTACTAACAGTGGCAACTATTCCCTAGCGGTACTACCGGTGCCGAACCGGAACTTCTGCCTAGGGAAACTTCAGAAACCAGAAATGCAATAACTTGCGCATCCGAACTCCAAACGAGATGAATCCAATTTTGTTGGAAAGAAAACAACATGAAGAATCCAAAGGAGAAAATACCATGAATATATATATATATGAGATATCTCCCAAGGTGCAGAGCCAGAAAACTCGCAAGATCAAAACCGCAATAAGATATGCAAGGGAAATCCTTATTTGATGGACGAGAGATTGTTATGATCATAACCGCAAGCTCTATATCCTCACATGGACAAGATACAAATAACAACCAAGAAAGATGATGCAAGAATGCAAAGGTTTGATCTCTCTCTGAAAGATGCGATTGAGTCGAGAGCCCCTCTTGATAGTATGGCTATTTATTCTAAACCTGGTCTCCCAACTAATAACATGAGACCGGCATAAGATAAATCCTATCAAGATCATACCTTTTCCTTAAGTATTCCACTTGAGCTTGATGTAGACCGTCTTGTTCTTCTCAAGATGGAACACCTTTCTTGAGTATCTTGCTTGCTCTTGCTTGATGAAGACTTGCGAATTGCTCCCCCATACTCCATGGGGAAACCTTTTCTTTAATTTGAACTTGTCTTCATCAATCCATGATCACCGAGGATGATAAGCTTCAAGCATGATATCTTCTAGAGATGGTGCATCTTGAGCTTGCACTTCATTTCTTCAACCCCCATAAGGATGATGTCTTGAGGATGCACATGAGGAACTCCATCTTCTTCTTCATTTCTTCATCTTTCAACCTTGAGACCAACACATGGCCCAAGAGATGCTAGTGGACAAAACCTACAAGTAAAACTCAATTTACACATTAGTCCATGGAGATTGTCATTAATTACCAAAACCACGCATGGGGCATACATGCCCTTTCAAGTAGAGATAACAACAAATCAATGCATCTATTGCTTGAATTTCTCATATGCTAGCAAATTACTAAGTTGAGATGATTTGGTAGCTACCTTCGAACGAGATGGCAATGACAACAGAGACGACGCGAAGAAGAGCGACAAGGCCACACAAAAGTAGAGTTTGAGGCGGTGGAGTTGAGCGGGGTACGCGGTTATCAAGCGGCGGCATGCTGGATGGGCATGTTGTCGTGCGTCGACAGGTGGGCTCGAGCACTGGAGGCAGCAATCTAGGTTGGTAGGAGCAGGGATCCATCTCTCCATGGTGCCTCCCCTCCATCGAGCTCCATGCGGTGTAGGTGCACGACGTGGTGAAGCCCGCACAACCAGCAAGTTGGTCAGCCAAATGGCCGGCTAGCCTTGGCTACTCCTAGCCACGTTCGTTTGTGCCTATGCCAGGGCCTGACTCATGTAGGGGTTGGAGGAGGGTCCCTCGCGGGGCGGCGGCGTATAGGTTGTTGGCACCAGAGCAAAGTGGTGGCACGAAAGGCGTCGGAGTATCCACGGGCAGGCGAGATGGGGGTGGGCGACGGAAACGGGGGATCTGGACATTATGGAGGCGCGAGAATCACGGCGTAAGTGTGGTTTTGTATTGGGGTTCTTATCAGGCGACAAATGAGGTATTACAAAGGGGTGAGCAAAATAGGTTGTTGTCATGCGGGAAGGGCGACGAAAGAACGACGTATCGCGAGGAAGGTAGAAAACGGAATACCTATCTTCCTTTTAGATAATAGAGATTGGATTGCACTATGTTTTGGAGGAAAATTTTCATCCACCCAAACCCTTTGTTACAATTCCTTTACCTTTAGTGCGATTTCAAATACTACTTGAAAAACTTTTGTTTTCTAAAAAAAACTCGTAGACTCCAAATTTTGTAGGATTCAACCGGACAAGGCATTCTAATCCTGCATTTTTACTATTCCTACATTTTTTCTATCATAGAATCAAACAGGTCCTAAATTAGAGTGGCATGACCTCTTGAATTCTACATAAACAGAAAACTACATGAATTTGGTATGTGCTTGAATCACATGAAAATCAATGAAATTCTAACATGAGGTTGGAGTGGACAGAAATATTTCTACAAAATAGAGTGCAAAAAAATACTTAAAGGAATTCCTAGGATTGCAATTCTTTGAAACAAACTATCAATGTAGAAATATTTTCTAAGGGATAAATCCTCTGAAATTCCTTCCATCCCAATGGAGCCCATGATATAGGTACTCCCTCCATTCCAATTTATGTTGCATATAAGGTTTTATTAAAGTCAAATTTTACAATGTTTGACAAATAGTTTGATACAATATGAACTTATACAACATAAAATTTATACTAATAGAATTGGCTTAAAATATACTTTTATATTATATGCATTTCGTACCATACATATTCATTATTTTATATATTATTAGTTAAACTTTGCAAAGTTTAACTTACCCACAAAATTATGCGGAATAACATGTTATGATTTATTTATTTTTTGAGGGGAGAACATGTTATGAGATGGAGGGAGTATATCTGTGTTGACCGGCGACGTGTTTCAAATACGGATAGCCGTGGCCCGGAGAGACGTGGGGCCAACAATTCGCCTCCAGCAGGCCCCACCCTGCACCGCCGCTCACCACGCCGCCGTCTCGCCGTCCACGCCCGAAATTACGCACCCGTCTCCACTCTTGTCTCTCACGTATACCTCACATTTCGCGCTCACACCCACGTTAGAGATTGAGACTGCCATGTGGACCGGTGTCTACCTTCCCAGCCAATTATTTCCCGTACTTGTAGCTGCGAGTTTATATAGTACACATAAAACAACCCACTCTCGAATTATTCCTCTCCGCTACGCGATATCTTCTTCTTTTTTCCGTTGTTTAAAAGAGGAGAAATCTTCTCTTCTCCAACCACCAGCTGTGCGTGATACGAACTGATCGTGCTATGGTGGCAGCCGTGATGGAGTCTCCGTCACGGTCGCCATCGGGGCGGCGGCACCGGCTGGCGAACTCTACAACCGGCGACTTCGAGCTCCGGCACTGGCGCCCGGCCAAGAAGAGTGGTTCCTCCGGGATGAAGGGGCGGTGGGTGCCGCCGGAGATCGAGATACCCGGCGGCGAGGGCGAGGAGAGGGGTTACACAAGCCTCCGCGACATCATGTCCTCGCCAGAGTACGCCGCCGCCAAGCAGGCTCACTCCCCCGCGGACGGAGGAAGCGCCGGTCGCGGGGATGTGCACATGATACGGCACCCGCTCGTGAAGCACGCGGCGTACGCGTACCTGCAGCTGACGCCGTCGGCGCGGGAGGACCCAAGCAGGCGCCGCCGGGGGAAGCGTGGTCCCCTCTGCCGCCTCATCCTGAGCTGTATCGACTTCGTCGGGGCTTTCTTCGCTCCCGCGTGACCCTCACGGTTCTCGCTCGCCTTTTTTGACCTTTTCTTGCTTGTCTTTTCAGTCATTTTTTTTCTTGCTCTTTAATTCCCGGTGTAAGAAGGAATCGGTTATCTTTCTTTGCCTCGCAATTCTTGTAAATATCTGGTAGGATTATATAGGAGTAAAAGATCCATGACCGCAAGTAGAGGTTAGCTTGATTTGAGTCTATTATCCTTTTTTGGTCGGCATGAACTCGAAATTGATGCCAATTACATAATGGGGGCAAAGAACCAAAGAAAGGAATTTCCATCATCGTCATATAGTCACACAGGCGTGAACTTCACATTGTAATTGATTTGGTATGTACTCTGCTTTTCTTGTGCCTTCCTTTGATGTTTTGATCCAATCTATGTACACACACGATCACCCCCTAGAGGTGGAGCAAATGCTGCTCCGGGGTCCGAGGGCGTTAATACTTGCCACTGTACTGTCGCCTGGCCGGCTTGGCGCCGGCCAACGAAGAGCGGATAACCTGGGCCACTGCTGCGGCGTCGAGGTCGACGGGGCCACCGAAGACGGACTCCTGTGGCGGAGGCGACGGCGGCCGGCGTTTGGTGGCGAACGGGCTCCACCCGCTCCCGGACGACTTCTTGTTCCTCTGGCGCACATGCAAAAGTTGAAGGGATCAGAGAACTGATAATTGCCAAATAAACATATTGTCCCTAGTGCCTTGCATCTAGCGCGTCAAGATTCGTGCACATGCCCGTCGGGTTGGCCGGGCGCGAGCCTATCTTCTTCAAGCTTGATGCTCCGCCGGAACGTGCGCGCGACGACTGCTTCCATTCTCGCCCGTCACTGTCTGGTGGGGCCAGGTTTGAACCAAAGTAGTGAGAGCTGACAACGATCAGGCAGGTGGATGTGCTTGGACCAGATACGTCCTGAGCTGAAGTGGAAGATGAAGGATATATAAGGGGAAGACTAGCCTGCAGCTTGCCAAACTGCGCACCTAGTTCAGGTCATTTCTATATACTTTCACACTGTATGTAGAATAGAGGTGGTACATCTAGTCCATATAGTCCTAAAATAATCTAGTCTTCTGGATGAATTGATGCGCGCTGCCAATTTTCGTATCCTCTTCTGGAGGCATTCTAGCCTCGGCAGTTGGCAGTGCCATGCATGGACAAGTGCCCCTGTCTATTTGCCAAAGTAGGCAAAGTTCGAGAGTAGGAGCTGTCGAGCTGAGACTGTGAGGAGTCGATTTGGCAGAAAGGGGCAAACCCCTTTAATTGCCTCCCAATTTTGTTTGACGGCAGTTGGGATTTCATCAAATCTGGAGTGGTTGGAGGCATTCTTGGTACTCCTATATGGTTTCTGGCTGCGGCAGTTGATGAGGAGCAGAGCAGCCGATGAGGAATGGAAAGTAGTTCCACGATTGCAATGCTGCCAACAAGCCAAACCACATCCCTGAAAACGTGCATCGCACTACCGTGAACTATCCTATCTATACCATGGAAGAGATGAATGATTTGGTGTTGGTATGTGTGTGAAATTTTGGCAGAGAAAACACATACTATGCAGTTACCTCTGAAACTGATGCTCCGGGTTCGTCAGAGACGACGCATCGCAGGACATCCATGAAGAAGGCCGTCCCTTTGTCAGCGAAGTTCTTCATGTAGAACGTCAGCAGCTGCCCGGATCTGCCTCTCAGATGAAGCAACCTTTGCTCGATGTTGGGCTCGTACTGCATCACCATAGGCCGGAGGAAGGTGTCGTACACAATGTCGCTGCCCTGAACAAACATTTTCCGTTGGCCCATATAAGAAACCTTAATCTTGATGCTTTCCAGATAAGAAGCTAGATGATCTTAATTTTCGATCTACTATCTGCCCCTTCTTTTTTCACTTCTCTTCAGGGCAAATTTTGAGTACTCTCTCACCTTTGTCTTGGGGTACCACAGGTAAACAAAGAAAGCAAGCTTGATTTCTCCGTACATTGGCATCCTAGTATAGCATGCAAGCATGGATGAGAAGGGAACTTCACAACACAACCGTGAAACCATCTTGCAAATGCAATTGATTTAAACTAACCATGAGATGAAGCTCTCTACAGCTATCACCATGGCCACTATGATCCTGAAAAGTATGCACCAAGTCAACTGTTAGGAAGAAAAATACAGTACATATTTCAGGTTTCACAAGAAGCTTAGGCAGAAAAGTGCTCGCCATTAGTTTGTAGTGCGTGACAACAATGTTGGAACTTTATAGTTTACGATACTAAGATCCTAACATATTTTGGACAACAGTGTCAGCAACTTCCATGTATTAGTTGTTCATTTATGATCTAGTAAGAACACAGAAAGCACAATTTGAATGATACTACATGAATAACTTCCATGACAATATATTGGACTATCAGGGAATCAGTCTCCTGGTTAATCGTTTTAGCAAGACGTAAGAAACTTTCATGTCTTAGTTGTTCGTTTATGATCTACTCCCTCCGTTTTAAAATATAAGATGTTTTAGCTTTGTGAAGCAAATGTATCTAGACTAGTTTTAGTATATAGGTTCACTCATGTTTGTAGTGAATCTACACACTAAAACAAGTCTAGATATATTTTCTTCCCAAACCTAAAACATCTTATATTTTGAAACGGAGGGAGTAATAAGGTTTAGCCATGCTAAAGTCCTGACAACAAAATAAAATAGCTTGCGTAGAAGCATCCCATTGGAACAGACAAATAAATCACATAATGGCAATGAGGGGAAAAAAGCAATATACGCAGAAAGAACTTTGAATAGATAGGCACACCGTATTATAAATTTATAGCTCTTGCTAGCGACAACATCTACCTGATTTAAAGGGTTTTTATATCGTATTATAAATTTATAGCTCTTGCTAGCGACAACATCTACCTGATTTAAAGGGTTTTTATATTGTAACTAAACTGGTACTCATTCATAATTTCATTACAAGTTAATGGTCCATTTATATGTGCCGTTTTATTTACTTTGTCCTAGGTATAAACTATGAAGGCCTTTGACCGGATCACGTTAGCGGGTCACTAGATGGGCCGTATTTGGCAGGGCTCAAATTCAAAATGCAGTAGCACTAGCATACAATTGGTGAGCGCATAGCTAGCGATCAATAATGTACTACCTCCTAAAACAGCTAATAACTCGCCGATAATACGTTTTCTGAATCAGCGGCGGAAAGTATCCTCAGACACCTAACATCCACCTAAAACTGCACCTTATTATCTATAGTAAACAAAACTAAAGTTATATATGCAGAAAAAAAGAAAAGTTGGCATTATATCGCTGCACATGAACCTTTTGCCCGGAGACACACATAAAAAAACCTTGTCATCAATGAAAAGGCCAAAGGGTGCCATCATGCATGGTACTAGTATCACGTAAAGCAAAGAAGAAGCGAGCCAACAAAAAAAGAAAGGCAATGCAATCCACCCAAGTTTTGCATCTCACGCTTCCTCCTCCTATTTTGGTTTCGAAATAAAAATGAACTGTTGGGTCGACCGCATTTTCACTGAGTCAATGGTAGAAACGCAAGCAGGTGAAGCAGGCTACCAAAATCCATTAATTTCTTGTGGCGTTTTTTGGTACTGCTACTAGTACTGATTAGCAGTGTGGTTGTTGAGCGAATATACTAGGGAGTTGCGTGGGTGCGTAGTACGTACCAGTATTGGCACCAGAAGCGGAGCATGTGCGCGTCGTTGGGCCGCGCCTCCACCGTCTTGAAGCACTCGAACGCCGGCATCGCGTACCCGAACAGCAGCCTGCGCGCGTCGCCAATGGCGTTTTCCGGTCAGACACCAGCCACACTGCCTTATGACCAGGCGCGTACAAGGAGAGCGATGAGACAGAGCAGGGGGAACACTTACAGCAGGATCCTGGAGAGGAGCTCCCCCAGCATCTCGCCGGACGCACGGACCGGACCGGACCGGACGCGCGCGGGCGGGTTCCGTCGGCGGCGCGCGCCGAACTCGCCGCCGCAGCAGCCGACCGGCCGGAATCGCCGCGGTTATCGCGGAATGGCTGGGGGAATTTGCGTGGGAGGGGTGTGAGCGGTTGTTGCTTCGGGGAGACGGGACGGGAAGCGGGAGCGAGGAGCAGCAGACGCGACTGCGACTGAGACTCTGCGACGAGTTCTGGCGTTTGGGTTTGAGTTAGTCGGTCCTAGGACACAGGTCCACTGCAGGTGGGCCCGTGACGTGCCTTGTAGTGTTACCGGTATATCCACCCAGACGCGTGTTTGCTCTGCACCGACGGACGCTTATGTGCAGTTTTGTCAGTGGATGGCTTTGTGGGGCCCGTGCACAGGTCGCGGTATCTTCTCTTGGTCAGCGCTGCGTGCTGCAGCAGTCAGTCCGTTTTCCACAGTTGTTCAACGGTTTCAATTTTGAACGGTTTTTTTAGAAACACGGTATGCTCACCCTCTTATAAATTACTGCAGAGCGGGACGTCCGTGTTCCTCTGTCTCCGGGGCAGCTGCACCGCTAGCCAGAGTCTGGCGAGAGCAACTACTGCGATCACATGTTGCGCATGCTTGGCTTAATTAGTTTCTTGTTAGACGAACAAGGAATGGAAGAGTACCACACGTGTTGACAACAACCTTTTCTACGTTTATGTAGCCACTCGTTCGAAGCTAGTTATAGTATCCAAGGAAGTTCACGATGCCCTCTATGCCTCGTTCGACGTGTTCTTCTAGCCTCCACCACTAATTGCCCTTTGAATTTGGAAAAGGATACTACTTTTTGGGGGATAACGCCTGGCGATCCCTCGGGTCGTGGGCCTCGCTCGTTTTGCTGGTTCGGTCACGCGATGACGACGTGGGTGGAATCCAGTTTTATCTCTTCTAGGTAGTTTCTGTATACAAAAATCATCTATCGCCATGGGATGCATCTCAGCTGGTCATCGCCGGAGCTCGCCGTGCGCTCATCCTCCTCCACCACCGGAGCTCGCCGCGGCCTCCGCTTCCTACGCCTTTCTTCTTGCCCTGCATGGCCGCGCGTCGCCAGAGCTCGCGCGCCCGCTCCTTGCCTCGCACTGCCGCGCCGTCGAAGCTCGCTACACGCACGCCGCCGGAGCTCGTCGTGCCCGCTCCTTGCCGCGGCCGGAGCTCGCTGCCTTCCCATCTTGCCGGCTAGAGCTCGCCGTCCTACAAGTGGAGCACCGGCGCTGCGAGATGGCGAGCATGCTCCCTTGCACGTGCTCGCCTCTGACAGGGGCGTCGTCGGACGTCGCCCCGCTGCTCCGACCTCCGTGGAGTAACACTTGCTCGTGTGGCGTCCCGTGCATGCTACCTACACCGGAAAATTTTGCTACCCACGATCATCGTCGTTGTTACCGACTGCCGGCGGATTTGCTATGAACGGAGCTGCGTATTTTCAAGTTGGAAATTTTTTGCTATGGACGCGCGGGATTTCTACATGCATATACTTTTTTTTTGCTCCAACGGTTGTGTATTTTTAATATAATATTGTAAAACTTTTGCTACAATATGGCCGACGATAGTCTGCGAAGAAATCGTTTTGCTAGGTAGCAACTTTTTTGTTACAAGGTCTCCGGTGAAATCTATTTTTTTTGCTACATTAGCACATTCTGTTTGCTACCACCGTTTTGTGGTGTTGTTACAATAGCGTAATGTTTTTTCTACAAGGTCTCCGACCAGGGTTTTTTGGCGAGTCTCCGGTGATATTTTCTGGCGAAGTCGGTTTTGCTACATTAGTAAAAAAATTGCTACAAAGTCTCCGGCGAGTTCTCAGATGAGGTCTCCAGCGAGGGTTGTCTTTTTTGTTCTGTTTTGTGTGTTGCTACAGTGTAGCAAAAGAGGTTTATTTTGTAGCAGAATCGGGTATTTTGTAGCAAAAGCGGGTTTAAGCCAAAAAATAATAAACACGTGATTGGTTGGGGACCCGGGATGAAAACGATATATCCCCGGGGGACACGTATGGGTGTCCTTTGAATTTCCCCATGTCAAGTACTTTTTTTCTTGAAATCGAGGCAAAAAGCTTTGTTTTTTATATTAATATAAAATAGGAGCAAACAAAAACAAAGGTGGCCTAAGCCAAAATTAAAAAAACCCCATGTGGGAGACAAAACACCCTAGCTTGTAATCTCCTAAAGATGTTTTGCACCAGCTAAAATCCAATTTTGCTCTCGTCCTTGATTTTTTGGACAATAACTGTAGGCGTTGCATACTTGTTATTGAAAACTTTAGCATTCCCCTCCTTCCAAATATCCCAAGTGATAAGCATGACCGCTGATTTTAGCCCCTATGGACAAGCCGAAGGCGTCTGAGTGGCTGCCTCCCAATACCGGAGGACCGTAGGCCGGTCAGAACCAATGCTTTGAACTAAAGAAGGGCAACCAAGCCGGGAGGCAGCAGCTCTCTAGACCCTTTTGGAGTATCGACATTCACACAGGATGTGCCTAGCAGTCTTCCCATGGCAGGAGCAAAGCGGGCATGCCGACTGGTGAGGCCACCCCCTTTTTGCCAAGCGGTTTGAGGTCCATAGCCTATTCTGCACTGCCAACCATGAGAAGAAGAGGCACTTGGGTGGGGCCCAAACTTTCCAAACAAGCTTGTCAAAAGGGCAAGGAATGGAACCTAGGAACCGATATTTATAAGCAGAGGCTAAATTATATGTTGCAGAGGCCATTAGGGTCCAAATGATTGAGTCCTCAATTCCAGGAGTGAGCTCAGTATTATGCAAAAGCTCCCAGAGGGTGATGTACTGGGCTAGGTGCTGGGGCGGTGAAGTTCTGAATAGGAATATTGGCGATCCATTGGGAGTTCAGCAAGGCCTCGTGCACTGACGTTTTCTTACTTTTTGAAGCAGCAAAAATCAGGGGCGCCAAAGACCTAGGGGAGTTTCCATTCATCCATGAGGAATTACAGAAAGAAGCTTTCTTCCCATCTCCAATGCTGACTTTTGTTGCAGCATTAAAGAGCTGTCTATCAATGCCGTCATTAGGCGTTTCCATGCCAACCCAATGTTTTTCCAGAGCCATCCACTCCATCCACAACCATCTTAGTTTGAGATCCTTAGCAAATTTCTCTATATCGAGGATACCTAGCCCTCCAAGCTTCTTTGGCCGGCACACCTTTGTCCAGCACACTTTGCAATTTCCACCACTAACAGCGGCCTTGCAGGCCCACAAAATTCCCCTTCGGATCTTATCCCGGGCTTTTATCATTGCCTTATCATCTTTGATAGTTGTGAGAAGAAAGATCGGTATAGCCTGAGCACCGATTTGACCAAAGCCGCACATCCCACAACATTTAAAAATCTTGCCTTCCAAGGGTTGAGCCTAGAAATAGCCTTGTCAATGTAAGGTTGAAGATTGATCTGACGCGGTCTACAAGAGCCAGAGGTAAGCCAAGATACTTAATTGAAAACTGCGTCATGGTTGCCGGGAAATCCTAAAGAATGGAAATAAGATCAATTTCCTTGAAACAAATAAGGACCACCAAGCTTTTCTCCACATTGGTTACCAGACCAGTGACCTCTCCAAAATTCTTCAAAATCAGGGCCAAATTTGAGATGTCCTGAGCCTCAGGAGCGAGGAAGATCACAGCATCATCGGCGTAAAAAGAAATGCGGGACTTCAAGAAATCACCAGGAAGCGGTTGCAAGAGACCAGCCTCAGTAGGCAGCTCCAAGATCTTCTGTAGAGGATCAATTGCGAGATCGAATTAAAGTGGCGAGAGGGGGTCGCCCTACGTGATGCCACGCCCATGCGCAATGCCTTTGCCTGGATGACTATTTCAAGTACTAGTTCGCCTTGTATTGAAGCTTCCTTAGACCATTGGCTCTGCCCGATTATTCGATCGTGGGCATGATTATTCCATCTAGTGCCAACATCACTTGATTGCTAGCTAGCTAGCTTGAGATGTGGCATGCATTGCCTTCGATCCGTAAACGAAACGAAACGTGATGGGAAAGCATAACCCCATCCACTAATCTGGTCTATTTTTTAGAAGACACAAAGGCAAGACCCAGAAGCCGTACTCCCTCCGTTTGGAAATATAAAATGTTTTAGCTTTATAAATAAGATGTATCTAGACACATTTTAGTGTCTAGATTCATTTAAATCTATACACTAAAACGTGTTTAGATACATCTTCTTCACAAACCTAAAACATCTTATATTTTTAAACGGAGGGAGTACGAGGCAAAATTCCAACTATGATGTTGGCATCCACGGCACCTAGAGGTCCGCTCAAAGCAACCGGGCGGCGGCCGCGCGTGGTTGCATGGTTGCGTGCCCTTCTCCGTCTGCAAGTGTTCATGAATTCCTGCTTAGTTTCGAAGATATTGTTAATACAAAAAATGCGCCAACTGGTTTTCGATACTCCCTCTGACCCATATTAATTGACTTGAATTTGTTAAAATTTAAATGAACCTATATCCTAAATAGTGTCTAGATTCATCTAAATCTAAGATGTGAGTCAATTAATATGAGCCGGAGGGAGTACTTTAGTTGCGCACGGAAATAGACCCCATATAAAAATGTGTGTTGATAGTTTTCGATACTTTAGTTGCCTAGCCATATCATTTCTCCCACTGCAGTAGACTAAAGGGACTAGGCAGAAAATATTGGACGGGTTAGCGCAAGGGTTTTGTTTTAACGACTCAACACTATTAGAAAAGGAGAGTACACGTCCTCTGGGGATAACTTTCAAATATCCCCCGGGTCCTCAAGGCGACACGTATCCCAAAAACCGGCCTTTCATTTTGCTTTTGCTATAACTAACTCGATTTTCCTATATGTAGTAAAAAAAGAATCGTCCATAAGGCAAATTAAAAAAAAAGATCTCGTCAGAGACCTCGCCGCAGTTTCGCCGGAGACTATGTAGCAGTAATATTGTGCTAAAGTAGCAAATCCGACTTTGCCGGTGACTTTCACCGGGAGACCTTGTCGGGACCTTGTAGCAAAAAATTTACAGTATCGTAGCAAAACCACAAAGCGGTGGTAGCAAACAAATATGCTAATGTAGCAAAAAAAGATCTTCCCGGAGACATTGCCGGTGGCTTGGTAGCCAAAAAAGTTAGGCTGCAAATTTGCTAGTGACTTTCGTTGAAAATATCGTAGCAAATACTTTGTGCTATTGTAGCAAAAAAAGAATAGAAATAGCAAAACAATTGCTATAGTTGTAGCATCACCCTAAAATCTCAAAATGTATTCATTGGTCGGGTAGCATCATGGCCCTTCACTTGTAGCAACGACTACCACTTCGCATCGATCCTGCCAGTGTGTAGCAGCCGCCGCTTTGCACAGATATGCGATGGGGTGGAGGACGAGCAGCAGAGTGCCCTGGGCGCGACGGCCATGTAGGTGGCCTCCATCTCCGATGGCCGGTGGCACTGGTGTGGGGTGGAGGCGGAGCAGCAGGGCGCCCTCGAGCGTCAGCCATGGTGGATCGCCTCGAAAGACCTTCCCTCGCCGGAGGTGGGAGAGAGGGGTGCGGCGTCCGATTGAATGTTAGAAGTGGGGTACAACGGGAGAGGAGAACGGACGGGGGTGGGGCACGAGGCAGGGTCCGCCGGCAGGAATACCAGGAGGGTGGGGCGCGGCGGTGGGTGTTGCAAGGCGCGGGGCGTGGTAGATGGAGGTCGGGGCGATGGCGGCGGCGCGTGCGATGCTGCGCGTTGGAAAAGAGACAAGAGGATAAGAAGAAGAAGAGGGCCCGCAGCATGCGTTGCGGAGATTCAACCACCCGGGGATCAAATCGTTCGATCTCCGAGGGGATTGTATCCTTTTCCATTAGAAAAATGGATATCCATGGTTTAAACATCAGTGGCACCGGTAAGGTGATGCACCATAGATAAGTACCTGTGACGCATCTCCACTGGTAGTCTACTTATTTATGACGCATCACATCATGGAGTGCACCAGGTAAAGTTGCATCGTCTATACATATATACTTATAGATGTGTTCTGACTTATATGTACCGCACCATGTAATGATGCGCTATATATATGTAAAATACATGTGGCACATTCCCTCTATGGTGCGTCACCTATAAGCCCGCGCCGCCACATTATACAAAGTTGTAAGTTGTCATGTCTTTTTCAGTTTTAGAAAAAATGATAAAAACTTCAAATTTAAAAATTCTTTGAGACATAGTTTTGTTATGTGATTTAGTTGTTAGGAAAATTAAAAACATAAATTTTGAAATATTTTGGAAAAAATGTCTCGGTGAAACAGACATAACTTTTGCACACGACCTCAGATCAAAAAGTTTTTATATGAAAATTTCTCTACGTGAAATTCTACATATGATGGCAACCATCTTCAATTGTTTACCCATTTTTCTTAATTCTCCAAATTCAAAAAGAAAAAAGTTATGTCAAAAAATAGATTTTTTCCGAAACAAAGGAGCTCACTTACTTGTGGCGCACCTCACAGTGCGCCACAGATAACCTAGCTACGAGATTCAAACCCCGACTCTCCCCTTCTCCTATCTTCTATTTCTCCACCCCTTCTCCCCCTCTCCTTTCCCTTCCCTTTTCCTTCCCTTCTCCTTGATACGTCCAATTTGCATCACCATTCCATATCATAATTTATCTCTATTCATTGATATATGTCTTATTATGAGGTATTACTTATGTCCTTTTTATCTATTTATGCATGTTGGATGATTCTTGGAGGATGAACTGGCGGAGTCTGGATTCTGATGGAAAAGAAGGCGTTTTGATGCAATTTTGCGAAGATCAGAAAAATATGGGAAAATATTATTTTTCCAAAAGATTGAGAAAGCCAGGAGGAGCGAAGAAGGGCCGCAGGGGGCCCACACCCCCTAGGCGCGGGCCCACCCTGGTCGCTCCTAGGGCAGGTGTGGCCCACCTTCCCGGCTCCCGACTCCGCCCCTTTGCCTATATCTTTCCTATGGAACCCTAATACTGGGGGAGCGACCACAGAGAGATTTCCGCCGCCTCTGCGAGGCAGAAAACACCGAGAGAGAAAGATCTCTCCGGCAAACAGATTTCTGCCGGGGAATTCCTTCCCGAAGAGGGAACATTGTCGCCATCAACACCATCATCAAGCTAGGGTTTATCGGGATCATCATCATCCACACCATCATCTCCACCAGCACCATCATCACCACTCCGTCCCGCTGTAACAATTGTGTTGGATATTGCTTTAGTTCTTAGGGGAAACTTTCCCGGTGTTAATTACTATTGTAGTTGATGCTTGTGAGTGGAACCATTGGATTATTATTTATGTTCAGATTGTTATCCATCACAATATCATTTTTGATCTTGATCCATATGATGTCTCGTGAGTAATTCGTTTAGTTCCTGAGGACATGGGAGAAGTCATATTGTTATTAGTGGATTTGTGTTGAATTATTATTCAATGGTTTAGTATTTAAATTGTGGTGCTATTCTTTTAGTGGTGTCATATGAACGTCGACTACATAATACTTCACCATTTATGGGCCTAGAGGAATGCATTGTGTATTTGACTACTAATTATCGGGTTGCCGGAGTGAAAGAAACCTGAACCCCCGTTAGGACACCTTTGCACAAGGGAGCGTAGGATCTCAGAGCTTAAGGTTGTGGTTAGGTTTATATCTTAATTACTTTTCTATAGTTATGAATGTTTGCAGGGGGTTTAATCACAAGTATGTATTAGTCCAAGTAAGGCCGGTACATTAGCACAGGTTCACCCACACAATACATACAACACCGAAGAAGAGTACTCAGCTATTTGAAGCGAAAGCACTTGACACAATTCCCATGTGTCCTCGAGAACGTTTGGTCCTTATAAGTATTTCCACTGGCTTGTCCTTTGCTAAGAAAGGATTGGGCCACTTGCTGCGTTTGTTCTTTGTTACTTGCACTTTGTTTTGTTGCTTTATCAGAAAACCACTAAAAATCCGTTTGCTAAGTATTTACAGAGATTTCCTGCTCCATACCACTAGTCAACACCTTCTGCTTCTCGTTGGGATTGACACTCCTATTTATCGAAAGTACTGCGATACGGCCCCTATACTTGTGGGTCATCACTACTTCCCTCTCCTTCTCCTTCTCCTTCCCTTTTCCTCTCTCCGGCCGCCAGCCGTCATGTCATCCTCGATATTGTGATACACGTCTTCGGCCCCGAGCTCCAGCGCCTCCGTCCTTGGCCCCGAGTTTAGGTGCCTCCGTCCATGCTCCCTACGGAATTTACCGGCGCGGCCACGGCCTCCTACACCTCCCAATGGTGGTAGGTTGTGGTCGCGGCCAGGACCTCCACGCCCAAGCTAAGACAAGGATGCTGATGGCTCCTGATCCCGTTTTTTTGCAATTTGAAGAAGTTATTAGTGGCGTACCTGAAAGGATACGGATGCCGCCTAGAGGGGGATGAATAGGCGAATAAAACTTCCCTAGAGTGGCTCAACAAAGGCGGAATAAAACTAGTGTTTACTTTGTTAAGCACAACCTAGAACAAGTAAGGTTCACCTATGTGCACCAACAACTTATGCTAAGCAATACAAGCAACAAAGTGATAGCAAGATATATATTACTTCAAGCACGAAGGCTATCACAATGTAAAGTACATAAGTAAAGAGCTCGGGTATAGAGATAACCGAGGCACGCGGGGACACCGATATTTTACCGAGTTCCTCCCAACATGGAGTACGTCTCGTTTGGAGAGGGGGTGGTATCAAACCACCAACGCCACAAAAGGCCTCCCTTATTCTCCGGTGAATCTCACCCCAATGGTATCGATCCACGCTTCCACTATCGGTGCACTTGTCGGTGGCAACCGAAACCTCTCACAAGGTTGGGGCACTTCTCCACAACTTAATTGGAGGCTCCCAACAAACGCCACAAAAGGCCTCAACAAATTCCACCAAGGCCACAATGCCACCAAGGGCCACAAAACCGTCTAGGGTTCCAAGAATCCAAGAGGGACAAGCTCCAATGAGCAACTTAAACCAAATCCTCCGAGAAGAACTCAAACCGATGCACCAAATGTAAATGGCAAGAACACCACAAAGGTGCTCAAATCTCTCACTCTCAAGTTCCAACAAAGCTACTAAAGCTATTGGGGGAACAAGAGAGGAGGAATCAAAGAGAGACACAAAATCCCCCAAAATCTAGATCCCCAAAGATACACTCACAAAGAGATGAACCGGTTAGGTCAAAACGCGGATCTAGATCTCCTCTCTCTTCCACTCAAATATAGGCAAGAATCATCGGAGGGAAAAGATTAGGCAAGCTTCAAGATCTAGAGCAAGTGTGGACAAAGTTTAGCCTAATAGATAAGAGAGGAGCTAACTAAACTAAAAATGGACAAAGGCTATAAATAGTGGCCCAGAAAATCTGGTCGTTGAGGCTGATTTTTGAAACGGTCCGGTAGTACTGTTTTCAACCGGTACTACCGGTCCTGGGCGAGAGAGACAGTGAAAATCGAGACCAGCGTGGGGCAGCATTGGGCCAACGCACCCTGCCAGTGCAGGTCCAGCAAAGCAGCAAAGCGGCCGTACAGCGCGCATGCAGCAGCAGAGCAACGCAGCAGCAGCGGAGCATGCACGCGGTCAACGAGCGCGCAGCAGCGCAGCTGCCAGCGCGGGCCTTGCGAGCATGCGCGCAGCGCAGCAGCAACATGGCAGGAGCGCGCGCATGCGAGCGGCAGCGCGAGCGAGCGGGCCGGCTGCCAGCGCAGGCAGCACATGCGGGCGCACGCGAGTGGGAGCGAGGCGGCCACAGCAGCAGGTCAACGCGGCGAGCTGGGCCAGGAGATCTGGATCCAGAACAAAATCTGGACAAATAAAACCGGTCGACCCGGGCAGTACTACCGGGCCGGTAAGGTACCAGGTCAAACTGAAGTGGGCAGGCTGGGTCAGGCGCGTCAGGTAGTACCGGACGACCCAGTAACACTGTTTTTTTTTTTAGAATTAAAACGGCAAATATTTAAACGGTCATAACTTTTAAACGGTAGCTCCGATTGACCCGATTCCAATTGCGTTGGATATAGGACGACAAGTGCTACCCTATAAAAGTGGAAATTTTGATTATCACCAAGTGGGAGAGTATCAATTAATATAATGTGAGATATCTCACTTGGTGAGAGACCAAAAAGTCGCATAAATCAAAATCGCAACAAGATACATATGGGAGATCCGATTTTGATGAACAAGAGCTTGTTATTGTTGGAATTATGCCCTAGAGGCAATAATAAAGATATTATTATAATTCTTGTTCACGATAAAGTTTATATTCCATGCTAGAATTGTATTAAGCGGAAACTTTAATACTTGTGTGGTTTGTGAACAACACCGTGTCCCTAGTATGCCTCTATGGACTAGCTCATTGATTAATGATGGTTAAGGTTTCCTAACCATAGACATGAGTTGTCGATTAATAAGGAGATCATATCATTGGGAGAATGACATGATGGACAGACCCAAACAAAGCGGAGCAATTAGATCGTGTCATCGTGTTCATCTTTGCGAAGCTTTTCTTATGTCAAATATTGTATTCCTTAGACCATGAGATAATACAACTCCCTGGTATCGGAAGAAAGCTTTGAGGTCATCAAACGTCATCCTATGAGACGGTGATCATAAAGGTGTCTCTCAGGTGATCGGAAAGTACCTGTTGGGTTGTATGTATCGAGATGGGATTTGTCCCTCCCAAATCGGAGAGATATACTTCAGGCCCACTCGGTAATCGATATCAACACCGCTTGCAAGCATGTGGTTAAGGAGTTAATCACAAAGTGATATCGGATTACAGAACGAGTAAAGTACTTGTTGTGAACGAGATTGAACTAGGTATGACGGTACCGACGATCAAATCTCGGGCAAGTAAAATATCGCGAGACGAAGGGAATATATATGGGATTGATTGAATCCTGGCATTGTGGTTCATCCGATATGATCATCGATGAATGTGTGGGAGTCAATATGGGTTTCCAGACCCCGCTATTGATTATTGATAGAAGATCATGTCTGCATGTTCTCGAACCCGAAGGGTCACACACTTAATGTGTCTCGACGCTAGGATAGATTGGATAATTGGTTTATGAGTTTTTGTTCGGAGTCTCGGATGGGATCCAGGACATCACGAGAGGTTCCGGAGTGGTCCGGAGAATAAGATTCATATAAGGCAATGCAGTTTTTGGAGTTCGGAATTGTTTCGGGTTAATCGGTATTGTACCGTAAGCTTCTAGAACCTTCCGGAGGGGGACCAACGTGGCCCCACCTTTCGGGAGGGGGCATGGGCCTATGAGGGAGTGCCCTGGCCGCATTGGGCCAGGGGCACAAGGCCCCATAGGGCCCAGCCGGCCAATCAAGGGGAAACCCTAATTGGAGCTTCTAGAAGGAGGGGGGAAACTTGCCCCCCCCACTCTTCCCTCCTTGGCCGCCGACCTAGGCTTGGGGGAGGGGCTAGGGCTGCCGCCCACCCCTCTATATAAAGAGGGCTGGGGGCGCACCACCCCCTACACCTTCCCCTCAAGCCTAGCCGCCCTGCTGCCCTCCTCTCTCTCTCCCTCCCGACTGCGTGTAGGCGAAGCCCTGCTGCAGAAACTCTCCACCACTTGCACCGTGCCGTCGTGTTGTAGATCCAATCTGTCTATCCACCATACTTGCTGGACCGAGGAAGAAGGAGACGTTGAGGTGCCGCACGTGTGCATCTCTCGGAGGCATCGCCACTTGCGGTGTTAGATCGGAGCGGATCGCGAGGAGGAGAAGCGAGTACGACTACATCACCCACGTTCCGACGAACATTCCGCTGTGCGAATCTTCAAGGGTATGAAGATATCATCTAATCTCTCTCGTTGTTTGCATCTCCTATATTAGATCTTGGCTTTCTCGTTCGCATCCGTAGAATTTTTTTGATTTACTATGCTGCAAAACCCTTCAGTGGTATCAGAGCTAGATCTATGCGTAGATGTGTTTCACGAGTAGAACGCAACGTGGTTGTTGTGGGCGTTGATGTTTTCTGTTGCAAGCCTCTTGTTTGTGTTCTTCTTATGACGCGGGATAGTGAGATTGAAGCGGTCCAGGCCAACCTTACGCGACGTCGTTCGCGAGACCGGCTCCGCACTTGACGTGTGGCTTGTTCCACACATGCGGCTGGTGGATGCCAGTTTCTCTCACTATAGTTGTCATGGGATTTACACCGGAGTTTGGCAACCATAATATCACCGTTGTGGCTTTCCGTAGGTAAGAATCGTTCTTAGCTTGCTACTCCCATAAGCCACGTAAAACATGCAACAACAAAGTAGAGGCGTCTAACTTGTTTTTGTAGGGAGTGTTTTCTGTGATATGGTATGGCCCAAGATGTGATGTGTATAATGTATGCGATGATCATGTTTTGTAATGTTTCACGACTTGCATGTCGATGAGTACACAACCTGCAGGAGCCATATGGTTGTCTTTATAATTGTGTATGACCTGTGTGTCAACTTCTTATACGCCATGTAATAGTTTCACTTTATCGCTAAGTAGTTAGCAATAGTTGTAGTTGCTATTCGTGGTGGAGGCAATCATGGTGGAGTGATGGAGATCATGTCGGCACGCACAAGATGGAGATCATTGCGCGAAGATTGGCTATACCATGTCACATAAAGTTATATGCATGTGATGTTTATCCTTTTATGTATCTTATTATGCTTAGATCGCGATGGTAGCATTATAAGATGATTCCTCACTTAAAGATCAAGATAAAATTGTGTTCTCCCCAAGTATGCACCATTGCGAAAGTTCGTCGTGTCCAAGCATCACGTGATGATCGGGTGCTATAGACTCTACGTTCACATACAACGGGTGCAAGCCAGTTTTGCACACGCGGAAATACTTGGGTCTAACTTGACGAGCCTAGCATGTACAGACATGGCCTCGGAACACATGAACCGAAAGGTTAAGCATGAGTCATATGAATGATATGATCGACACTTTGTTGTCCACCATTGAAACCACATCTCTTCTCGTGAAGATCGGATTAGGTGTGGTGAATTTGGATCATGTTCACTAAACAACTTGAGGGATGTTGAATTTAGTGGGAGTTCATCTAGTAATTTGATTAAAAGTTGAACTAGTTATCATGAACATAGTCTAATTTGTACTTGCAAATATTGTAGATCAAATGGCTAAGTCCAACTTCAACTTCAACGTTTTTGCTGAGAAGGAAAAGCTTAGAAACAATGGGTCTAACTTCACCAATTGGTTTCGCAATCTGAGAATCATTCTCTCTGGCGGTCAAAAGGACTATGTCCTTGAAAACGCGCTAGGTGACGCCCCTGATGTAGATGCGCCGGCTGATGAGAAAGCTGTCTATCAGTCGCGCAAAGATGATTATGGTGTGATTAAGAGCACCATGTTGTTTGCTATGGAATCAGACCTTCAAAATCGTTTTGAAGACTATCCCGGGCCCTTTGAGATTCTCGAGGAGCTGAAAACCATGTTTCAGAACCAGGCCCGTTCTGAGAGATATGAGATCTCTGAGAAGTTCTTTAACTGCAAGATGGAGGAAGGGAGTTCTGTTAGTGAGCACGCCATTAAGATGTCGGGCTACACTCAACGCCTTGAAAAACTGGACTGCAAGATTCCAGAGGAGCTCAAGATTGACAGGGTTCTGCAATCACTCCCTCCCAGCTACAAAAGTTTTGTAGTGACTCACAATCAGATTGGTTCCACTGATACGATCACCGAGCTCTTCGCAAAGCTGAAGGCTGCGGAGGTGGACATCAAAAAGGATAATCATGTGTTGATGGTCAACAAGCCCCCCACCTTCAAGAAAGGTAAGGGTGCAAAGAAGCCCTTCAAGAAAGGCGGCGGCAAGCGCGTTGCCCCTACTGAGAATAAGCTCAAATCTGGTCCTAAGCCGGACACTGAGTGCTTCTATTGCAAGGACAAGGGTCACTGGAAGCGCAACTGTGCGAAGTACTTAGCGGACAAGAAGGCTAGCACCATCAAAGGTATATTTGATATACATGTTATTGATGTTTTCCTTACTAGCCCTCGTTGTAGTGCCTGGGTATTTGATACTGGTTCAGTTGCTAATATTTGTAACTCGAAACAGGAGCTACGGAATAGACGGTGGCTTGCGAGGGATGAGGTGACGATACGCGTTGGCAACGGATCAAGAGTTGATGTGATGGCCGTCGGCACGCTCTCCTTAGTTTTACCTTCGGGATTAGTTTTAAACCTCAATAAATGTTATTATGTGCCTGCGTTGAGCATGAACATTATTTCTGGATCTTGTTTGTTGCAAGACGGTTATTCATTTAAATCGGAGAATAATGGTTGTTCTATTTATATGAGTAACATCTTTTATGGTCATGCACCTGTTGTGAATGGTTTATTTCTTCTAAATCTCGAAAGGGATGAAACACACATCCATAACATTGAGGCTAAGAGATGCAAAGTAGATAGTGATAATACTACTTATTTGTGGCACTGTCGTCCAGGTCATATTGGTGTAAAGCGCATGAAGAAACTCCATTCTGATGGACTTTTGGAGTCTCTTGATTTTGAATCATTTGACACATGCGAACCATGCCTCATGGGCAAGATGATCAAAACCCCGTTCTCCGGTATGATGGAGCGAGCAACGGACTTCTTGGAAATCATACATACTGATGTATGCGGACTGATGAGTGTTTCGACGCGCGGTGGATATCGCTATTTTCTCACTTTTACCGATGACTTAAGTAGATATGGGTATATCTATTTAATGAAACATAAATCTGAAACATTTGAAAAGTTTAAAGAATTTCAGAATGAAGTGGAGAACTATCGTAACAGAAAGATTAAGTTTCTACGATCCGATCGTGGAGGTGAATATTTGAGTTATGATTTTCTCACGCATCTTAAAGCAAGCGGAATCGTTTCGCAACTCACGCCACCCGGAACACCACAGCGCAATGGTGTGTCGGAACGCCGGAATCGAACCCTATTAGATATGGTCCGATCGATGATGTCTCTTACTGATTTGCCATTATCATTTTGGGGTTATGCATTAGAAACCGCTGCATTCACTTTAAATAGGGCTCCATCTAAATCCGTTGAGACGACACCGTATGAACTGTGGTTTGGTGCTAAACCTAAGTTGTCGTTTCTTAAAGTTTGGGGATGCGAAGCTTACGTCAAAAAGTTGATGCCGGACAAGCTCAAACCCAAAGCGGAGAAATGCGTCTTCATAGGATACCCTAAGGAAATTATTGGGTATACCTTCTATCACAGAACCGAAGGCAAAGTGTTTGTCGCAAAGAACGGTTCCTTTCTTGAGAAGGAGTTTCTCTCGAAAGAAGTGAGTGGGAGGAAAGTAGAGCTAGACGAGGTTATTGAACCTTCTCTTGAGTTGGAGAGTAGCACAACACCTGAAATTGTTCCAGTGCCGCCTGCACCAACAATAGAGGAAGCTAATGACAAGGATCATGAAGCTTCGGATGCTGCTGCTACTGAACGTCGCAGGTCGACAAGGTCGCGTGCCCCTCCTGAGTGGTACGGCAACCCTGTCTTGACTGTCTTGTTGGTAGAAGACAGTGAACCTACGAACTATGAGGAAGCGATGATGAGCCCAGACTCTGAGAAATGGCTAGAAGCCATGAAATCCGAATTGGGATCCATGAGCGAAAACCAAGTATGGACTTTGGTGGACCCTCCTAGCGACCGAAAGGCCATTGAGTGCAAATGGATTTTCAAGAAGAAAACGGACGCGGATGGTAATGTTACCGTCTATAAAGCACGCTTGTCGCGAAAGGTTTTCGACAAGTTCAAGGTGTTGACTACGATGAGACTTTCTCTCCCGTAGCGATGTTTAAGTCCATTCGGATTTTATTAGCAATTGCTGCGTTTCATGATTATGAAATATGGCAGATGGATGTCAAGACTGCGTTCCTCAATGGCAACATTGATGAAGAGTTGTATATGATGCAACCCGAAGGTTTTGTCGATCCTAAGGATGCTGATAAAGTATGCAAACTTCAGCGTTCCATTTATGGACTGAAGCAAGCATCTCGGAGTTGGAACCTTCGTTTTGATCAAGTGATCAAGAGCTTTGGATTTGTTCCAAATTGCTACGAAGCTTGTATCTACAAGAAAGTGAGTGGGAGCTCGGTGACATTTCTGGTACTATATGTGGATGACATATTGATTATTGGAAATGACATTAACATGCTTAACGATGTGAAGAGTTATTTGAACAAGTGTTTTTTAATGAAAGACCTAGGTGAAGCTGCTTATATATTGGGCATCAAAATCTATAGAGATAGACAAAGACGCCCGATAGCTTTAAGCCAGAGTACATACCTAGACAAAGTTCTGAAAAGGTTCAGAATGGATAAGGCAAAGAAAGGTTTAGTGCCTATGTTGTTAGGTAAGATATTGAGCAAGGCTCAGTGTCCAGCTACGGTAAATGATAGGGAAGCTATGAGCAAAGTGCCTTATGCCTCGGCCATAGGTTCTATCATGTATGCCATGCTGTGTACTAGACCGGATGTGTCCAATGCTCTTAGTTTGACGAGCAGATACCAAAGTGATCCAGGAGTGGAACACTGGACAGCCGTGAAGAACATCCTAAAGTACCTAAATAGGACTAAAGAAATGTTCTTAGTCTATGGGGGTGATGAACAGCTCGTCGTAAAAGGTTACGTCGACGCTAGTTTCGACACCGACAAGGATGATTCTAAATCTCAGACATGATACGTTTATATTTTGAATGGAGGAGCTGTGAGCTGGAGAAGCTGCAAGCAAAGCGTGATCGCGGGATCTACAGTAGGAGCGGAATACATGGCTGCTGCAGAAGCGTCAAGTGAAGGAGTTTGGATCAGGAACTTCATCACTAAGCTTGGCGTGGTTCCAAGTGCATTGGACCCACTGGAGATATTGTGTGACAACACTGGCGCCATAGCACTCTCTAAGGAACCAAGATATCATCCAAAGACCAAGCATATCAACCGCAAGTTTCATATAATCCGAGATTATATAGCAGATGGAGATCTGAAGATTAGCAAAGTACATAAAGATCTGAATGTCGCAGATCTATTGACTAAACCTCTTCCACGTGTAAAACATGATCAGCACCTTAGTGCCATGGGTGTGAGATTGTTGCCAAATGTAAACTAGATTATTGACTCTAGTGCAAGTGGGAGACTGTTGGAATTATGCCCTAGAGGCAATAATAAAGATGTTATTATTATAATTCTTGTTCATGATAAAGTTTATATTCCATGCTATAATTGTATTAAGCGGAAACTTTAATACTTGTGTGGTTTGTGAACAACACCGTGTCCCTAGTATGCCTCTATGGACTAGCTCATTGATTAATGATGGTTAAGGTTTCCTAACCATAGACATGAGTTGTCGATTAATAAGGAGATCATATCATTGGGAGAATAATATGATGGACAGACCCAAACAAAGCGGAGCAATTAGATCGTGTCATCATGTTCATCTTTGCGAAGCTTTTCTTATGTCAAATATTGTATTCCTTAGACCATGAGATAATACAACTCCCTGGTATCAGAAGAAAGCTTTGAGGTCATCAAACGTCATCCTATGAGAGGGTGATCATAAAGGTGTCTCCCAGGTGATCGGAAAGTACCTATTGGGTTGTATGTATCGAGATGGGATTTGTCCCTCCCAAGTCGGAGAGATATACTTCGGGCCCACTCGGTAATCAATATCAACACCGCTTGCAAGCATGTGGTTAAGGAGTTAATCACAAAGTGATATCGGATTACGGAACGAGTAAAGTACTTGCTGTGAACTAGATTGAACTAGGTATGACAGTACCGACGATCAAATCTCGGGCAAGTAAAATATCGCGAGACGAAGGGAATATATTGTAGGGATTCGTAGCATGGAAAGCAAAAAATTTCTACCGCATACAAACAAACAAGCCAAGATCTATCTACTAGATTTGCAGCAATGAGTCGATGGAATAACTCACCCTTGAAGATTCCAAAGTGTTTAACGAGAGCGGATTCTCGTGGGTGATGTAGTCGTACTCTTTCCGATCTCAAGATCGCGTAGACGATCCTTTCGGCGTTGCGTTCCGGCAGCGCTCCCGCAGTCGGTCACACGTTCGGTACTCGACGAAGACCTTCCTCTCCCTTGTTCCAGCAGGCAGCGGAGGTTGTAGCACTCTCCTCGCGATTCCGGCAGCACAACGGCGTGGTACCGGAAGTAGAGGGGAGATCTCGCAGGGCTTCGCCTTAAGCCAGAGCGAGTATGGTGGAGTATGAGAGAGTCCCTCGACGATCTAGGGTTTAGACACGCCGAGGAGGGGCTAGTGCTGGCAGCTAGGGTTTCACCTAGGCGGCGGCGGCGAGTGCCCTAGTGCCGGCGGCGGCTTGGAGGCGGCGGCGGCTTGGTACTAGGGTTTGGAGGAGAGGATCTTGTGTGTATCTAGGAGGGAGCCCTGCCCCTCCTTATATAGGTGGAGGGCTAGCCGGCCAAGGGGAGGGAGAGGAGTCCCTCCCCAACTCGGCTTGGGTGGGCGCCGCCGGTTGGAGGAGGGAACTCCTCCCCAACTCGGTTTCCCCCTTCCTCCTCTTTTCCTCTTTCCAAATTTAGCCGTTTGACTTTTCAAACTAGCTGTTTGACTTTTCAAACTAGGATTTGAATTAATCCTTTATTTGGTTCAGCGATGACAGTTAGTACATGATGCAATCATACCAACTTGATACAACACATTCATGTACCCTTCCCCTCCGGAGTGCCGGACATTCCGGAACATTCTAGAACATTCCCGATAAAAACACCGGAACCATTCCCCAACTCCGAAACGGGACTTTCCTTATATGAATCTTATTCTCCGGACCATTCCGGATCTCCTCGTGATATCCCGGATCCCATCCAAGACTCCGAACAACATTCGGTCTCTTACTCATCATTCCATAACTACTCAACAACATCGAATCCTTAAGTATGTCTCCCTACGGTTCGTGAATTATGCGGACATGATCGAGACACTTCTCCGATCAATAACCAATAGAGGAATCTGGAAATTCATATGGCTCCCACATATTTCTACGATTACTTTGCGATCGAATGAACCACTTACATACGATACCAATTTCCCTTTGTCTCACGATATTTTACTTATCCGAGGTTATGATCGTCGGTATCTCTGCATACCTAGTTCAACCTCGTTACTGATAAGTACTCTTTTCTCGTTCCCGTGGTATGTGATCCCTTGTGAGCCAGTCACATGCTTGCAAGCTAATTGGATGACATTCCACCGAGAGGGCCCAGAGTATATCTATCCGTCATATGGATGGACAAATCCCACTCTTGATCCATGTGTCTCAACCAATACTTTCCGAACACTCAATGCCACCTTTATAGCCACCATGTTACGGTGTGGTGTTTGATGTCATCAAAGCATCCTTCCGGTAAAGGTGATATGCATGATCTCATGGTCGAAGGAGTTAGGTTACTATGTATCAGAAAGCTTATAGCAAATGAACTATATTAAATGACTTGATCTTTATGCTACGCTTAACTATAGGAGTATGTCCATCACATCATTCTCCTAATGATATGACCCTGTTGTTAATAACATCTCTATGTTCATGATCAGGAAACCATGATCATATATTAACCAACAAGCTAGTTTAACAAGAGGCTTTACTAGGGACTCTTTTATGTTTACAAATCACACAAGTATTAATGTTTCCGGTTAATACAATTATAGCATGGTATGTAAAAATTTATCATAAGTATGAAGATATGATAATAACCACTTTATTATTGCCTCTTGGGCATATCTCCAACAGTCTCCCACTTGCACTAGAGTCAATAATCTAATTTCAAACCTTTGTGTATTCAACACCTATGGCTTTCTGGTGTTGTATGTACACGATTGCTAGTGGTCAACTGATCTCCGGATCTGACACTTCCAGGTCCGTGTGTAATTGCATGTCTTTGCGTCTCTACGCATCACTCATTCTCTAATGAGATGGCTTTGTATAATTTTGGTCCTTCGGTGAGACCTTTAGTTCTTTGGGGTTAAAACATGTTGATAATATTGTCGTACAATATATCTTCATACTATTATCCCGCTATGAACTACACCTAGTTTGACAACAAACTATTTGACACAAATGCCCTCTTTAGCTGCTATTATAGCAGTCATATACTTAGCCTTTTGTTGTAGTATCTGTCACAATGTCTTAACTTTGGAACTCATCCAAATCCATTATGGAACTTACTTTCCATTATATTGTGCCACCCTTAGTTTAGATTGAGATAAACTTAATTTGTACTTTGTGACAAAACTAGTATCAGTGTAATACTTTTACAATGAACTAACCATCTATTTGCCACTTCTACAAAATAATATACTCTTAGTTCTTCCAAAAGATCATAAGAATATCCTTACTATCATCCAATGATCATCTTATGAATCATTCTGGTATATGCTCATAACATTTAGAGCATAGGACATATCTGGATTTGTACATATCACAGTATGATTGATATAAATACTCTTTGTGATTTCATACATCAAGTATCAATCTATACTTGAATCTTTGTTTCACTTACCAAGTGTCAATACACTTGAATATATCATCAATATTGAACTCATTCAATCCTTTCTGTGTGACAAGAACCTTTCTTGTAGTTTCTATATTGAACTCATTCAATACATCATCTATGTACTTTCGGCACAACCATATTAGCGTCTATTGATGCCAAATATTTGGGTTTTGCCTAAGTCTTTCATCAGGATGAAATTCTTAATATGTGTTAATAAAAGATACATAATTTCTAATCAACAATATGTCCTCCACATAATGTATTAGAAATATGTCTTAGCGCTCCCACTTAATTTCTTGCAAATGCAAGCATCTTCATTGTCTCCGATGAAATTAAACTCTCTTAACAGTTTCATCATAGTGAAGATTCCAACTCCGCTATGCTTACTTCAACCATTGAAGTTCGCATATGCATTTAGCATCCTTTGAATTAACAAAACCCTTTGGACCGTGTCATGCACACGTCCTAGGTAACCCTTCTATTAGAAGAACTTGTTTTGTTTATTCAACTACCACATAACAAAATTATATGTAGTGGTTGCTACATTAATCCGTCTAGACTAAATATCGCTATGAAAGATCAAAATCTTGTCATAGTCAACCTTTGAACATTTTGTGAACTCTTTCCCAACATGTCGACTATTTCATAGATGTGAAACATCCATGTCTACTTCTTTATAGATCCAAACACAATTGTAAGGTCTTACACCTTTCTCGAGGGTCCTTCAAGTTCAAAACTTGATTTCTCGTGTATGGAACTATCACGGATTTTATGGCTTCAAGCCATTTGACGGAGTCAGGGCCCATCATCACTTCTTTGCATGTAGTCCATTCATTATTCTCAAATAATGATTCAACCCTCAAATCTTGGTATTTGATTGTTTACTCGACCTACTTGGTTCAATAGAAACTTAGACCTCCGTGACCGCAACCTTTGAGGAACGTGAGCCATGAGCATTGTTGCTGCCTCCGGAACACTTTTCGGCGCTGCGCAACTTTGTACATATAGCTAAGGTTCCTTTAACCTTATCAAAGTTCTATTGTCCTCCCATTTATCTTTTCACGAAAAATTCCTTCTCAAAGAAACTTGACGTTCTAAGCGACAAATACTTTTGTCTCCGGTGTTTATGGAGGAATACTTAACAGTAATACAAAGACAGTTTCATCCGACTTTGGTTGCAATCATCTTTCTTATGCATAGCATACCAATGTTTAAGAAAGGACTACTTGGGTTTTATCCCAAACCATAACTTTATATGGTGTCATTTCAGCGGATTATGATGGAGCTCTTTTCAGTGGAAAACGGTAGTCTCTAAAGCTTTTAATCTTTAAAATATAATGGCAGTTCTATGAATTACACCTTTGATCTTACCATGTCAAACAAGGTTTTAATTACATATCTCGAACGCTCCATACTCTTATGGTGTTTCGGAAAATGCAAATCCACAGAACGATTCCTTAAATCTTAGGTATTATGCTAAACTTGTAACTCAAATATCTTCCTTTATGATCTTTATCATAAACTATTTATATTCTTATTACAATGATTTTGCACTTCATCTTGAAAGACTTTGAACTTTTTCAAATGTTTCATACTTCATCCTTATTAAGTAAATATTCATATATTCACTCAAATTTTCGGAGAAAGCATATGAAGTTGAAATCCATCGCTCTTGACTACACATAATGGATTTCGTACAACAATATGTACAAGTTCCAATAAGCTAGTCATTCGTTCCCTTTTGGCCTATGAACGAAGTTTTAATTATCTCTAGGAAAGTTTCACAAGCGTCATGTGATCAAAAATCAAAAGACTCCAAAATTCCATCCACATGGAGTTTCTTCATGTTTTCTTTCCAATATAATTTAAACGGCGATGTCACTTCCTAAGTGATCTTTCAATCAATTTGTCTTTCGACATTTTTAGCACTAGTTTTATGGATGTGATTTCTCCAACGAGATTTGTGAATCATCCATCTTTTATGGATTACGGCAATTATTTGAACAACCCTTTTGTTCTCATAATACCTGATAAAACAAATCTTGAAGGCAAGCTTTTTAACGAGCAACACAATAAACCTTTATTTGTTCTCGATGAACATCATCACATATTCTTTTGCTAGTTACTTAGGCCATTGTAGTTCATGAATTGTGTTGTTTCGTATGACGATTCACACCAACAAATTCAGTATCAAATACTTAAGTACCACATTGTTTAATAAGCAAAGAATATATCCATAACATGTATATTATCTATATACTTAAACTGAACAATTCTAGTCTTTTCTTTTCTGCCATATACTTATGAGATTCTCTTTCAGTATTTCTTGTTCTGTTTGAAAGAATCTATCAACATCAATAGTGGAGCCATATACATGACACATAGTCCAAAGCATGTATAGTAAAATACCAATGTCTTTGGACTTGCACCTTGAAGTAGTTCACCATCATCAAATGTTTGGTGTTCTTTCAAATTCCTTTCTTTAGTAATCTATTGGTGTAGTAAACATTTTACCTACATCAAATATTCACCCTTATCATGGAATTATCCATGATCAAGCTAATTTTAGCTTATAACGGTGAATCGCGAGTATAATGTTGCTCTCCAAAACCTTTTGGAGGATTAGGACAACTAGTGTCTCCAACCTTTTGCAAATTCTCATCAAATATGAGAACATGACTTTTGCCATATTATACTCTATCATGTTGCAACCAAAACTTTGTTTTAGATATCACAATATCTTCCACACATCATGGTTTCTGAAACAACTCTTTCAGATCCTAGATAACCTTGATATTAAGACAATCCTTTGAATATCAAGAATCAAGGAGACAAACATGATACTCATACACTAACTCTTGGAATTGTCACTCTCGATTTTAATACCAATTATTAAACTTCATGGAGTAACCGGAACTTACTGAAAGTTTGCAATAGGACTTTTAAACTTTAGATTAACACTTCAAAACAATACAATACCAGTTCGTAAAGTAACTAACCAGAATTCTATAGTTCTATCATCTCAATTAAAACTAAGCGCAAGGTGGTAAACGGATGCCAATGACTACAACAACTATGCAAATTCACTTTGATTTAATTTATGATAAATAATGTTCAACTTTTAATCAAATTGCTGTTGAACTCCCACTCAAAACAATATCCCTCACATTGTTTTAGTGATCACACGAACCAAATCCACCACATCAAAACCGATCATCACGAGAGTTGATGTAGCTTCAATGGCGAACAATCAACATGTTCATCATATCTACTATATGACTCATGCTTTACCTTTCGGTGATCCGTGTTCCGAGACCATGTCTGTACATGCTAGGCTCGTCAAGATCAAACCTTAGCTTCCGCATGAGCAAATCTGGCTTGCTCACGTTGTATACACTTGCAGAATCTAACACACCCGATCATCACGTGGTGCTTCGAAACAACAAGCTTTAGCAACGGTGCTAACTAAGGGTGAACACTTTATGATTTGAAATTGTGTGCTTGAGGGATCATCTTATAATGCTACCGTCGTGATCTAAGCAATACAAGATGCATACAAGGATTAACATCACATGCAATTCATAATATGTGATATGATATGGCCTTTCTTCTTTGTGCTTCCGATCTCCATCTTCAAGCACGAACATGATCTCCATCATCATCGGCATTGCATCAAGGTCAATGACGCCGCTCCATGGTTGCCGTCCACCGGCTTCAACTATTACAACTACTTTGAATAGACACGCGGGTCTTAACAGAATTTAAAGACAACCATATGGCTCCTGCCGGTTGCCAACTTACAATAAGGAATATTGCATACATCAAATATAATCACAATCATGGCCGTATCACATCACAGCACACCCCTGCAAAACAAAGTTAGACGTCTCTAATTTTCTTTGCATGTTTTACATGGTTTGGGGCTTTCAATAAGTGTCGTTCTAACTTACGAACAAGAACCACAACATTGATACTAGTATTGTCAATCACCCGTTGTAAATTGAATCTTAACTATGTTGGGAGAAACAGGCACCCGCAAAGCCACTTATGCAATACAAGTTGCATGTCAAGCGTGGAGCAAGTCTCATGAACGATGTCATGTAAGGTTAGCCCGGGCCGCTTCATCCCACCATCCCGCAAGATGCAAAGTACACAAGAAGCAATCGACAACAAAAGCATCAACGCCCACAATGACCATTGTGTTCTACTCGTGCAACAGATCTACATATAGACACGGCTCTGATACCACTGTAGGGATTCGTAGCATGGAAAACAAAAAATTTCTACCGCATACAGACAAACAAGCCAAGATCTATCTACTAGATTTGCAGCAACGAGTCGATGGAATAACTCACCCTTGAAGATTCCAAAGTGTTTAACGAGAGCGGATTCTCATGGGTGATGTAGTCGTACTCTTTCCGATCTCAAGATCGCGTAGACGATCCTTTCGGCGCTGCGTTCCGGCAGCGCTCCCGCAGTCGGTCACACGTTCGGTACTCGACGAAGACCTTCCTCTCCCTTGTTCCAGCAGGCAGCGGAGGTTGTAGCACTCTCCTCGCGATTCCGACAGCACAACGGCATGGTACCGGAAGTAGCGGGGAGATCTCGCAGGGCTTCGCCTTAAGCCGGAGCGAGTATGGTGGAGTATGAGAGAGTCCCTCGACGATCTAGGGTTTAGACACGCCGAGGAGGGTCTAGTGCCGGCGGCTAGGGTTTCACCTAGGCGGCGGCGGCGAGTGCCCTAGGGCCGGCGGCGGCTTGGAGGCGGCGGTGGCTTGGTACTAGGGTTTGGAGGAGAGGATCTTGTGTGTATCTAGGAGGGAGCCCTGCCCCTCCTTATATAGGTGGAGGGGCCAGCCGGCCAAGGGGAGGGAGAGGAGTCCCTCCCCAACTTGGCTTGGGTGGGCGCCGCCGGTTGGAGGAGGGAACTCCTCCCCAACTCGGTTTCCCCCTTCCTCCTCTTTTCCTCTTTCCAAATTTAGCCGTTTGACTTTTCAAACTAGCTGTTTGACTTTTCAAACTAGGATTTGAATTAATCCTTTATTTGGTTCAGCGATGACACTTAGTACATGATGCAATCATACCAACTTGATACAACACATTCATGTACCCTTCCCCTCCGGAGTGCCGGACATTCCGAAACATTCTAGAACATTCCCGATGAAAACACCGGAACCATTCCCCAACTCCGAAACGGGTCTGTCCTTATATGAATCTTATTCTCCGGACCATTTCGGATCTCCTCGTGATATCCCGGATCCCATCTGAGACTCCGAACAACATTCGGTCTCTTACTCATCATTCCATAACTACTCAACAACATCGAATCCTTAAGTGTGTCTCCCTACGGTTCGTGAATTATGCGTACATGATCGAGACACTTCTCCGATCAATAACCAATAGAGGAATCTGGAAATTCATATGGCTCCCACATATTTCTACGATTACTTTGCGATCGAATGAACCACTTACATACGATACCAATTTCCCTTTGTCTCACGATATTTTACTTATCCGAGGTTATGATCGTCCGTATCTCTGCATACCTAGTTCAACCTCGTTACTGATAAGTACTCTTTTCTCGTTCCCGTGGTATGTGATCCCTTGTGAGCCAGTCACATGCTTGCAAGCTAATTGGATGACATTCCACCGAGAGGGCCCAAAGTATATCTATCCGTCATATGGATGGACAAATCCCACTCTTGATCCATGTGTCTCAACCAATACTTTCTGAACACTCAATGCCACCTTTATAGCCACCCTGTTATGGTGTGGTGTTTGATGTCATCAAAGCATCCTTCCGGTAAAGGTGATATGCATGATCTCATGGTCGAAGGAATTAGGTTACTATGTATCAAAAAGCTTATAGCAAATGAACTATATTAAATGACTTGATCTTTATGCTACGCTTAACTATAGGAGTATGTCCATCACATCATTCTCCTAATGATATGACCCTGTTGTTAATAACATCTCTATGTTCATGATCAGGAAACCATGATCATATATTAACCAACAAGCTAGTTTAACAAGAGGCTTTACTAGGGACTCTTTTATGTTTACAAATCACACAAGTATTAATGTTTCCGGTTAATACAATTATAGCATGGTATGTAAACATTTATCATAAGTATGAAGATATGATAATAACCACTTTATTATTGCCTCTTGGGCATATCTCCAACATATATATATGGGATTGATTGAATCCTGGCATCGTGGTTCATCCGATATGATCATCGATGAATGTGTGGGAGTCAATATGGGTTTCCAGACCCCGCTATTGATTATTGATAGAAGATCATGTCTGCATGTTCTCGAATCTGAAGGGTCACACACTTAACGTGTCTCGACGCTAGGATAGATTGGATAATTGGTTTATGAGTTTTTGTTCGGAGTCTTGGATGGGATCCAGGACATCACGAGAGGTTCCGGAGTGGTCCGGAGAATAAGATTCATATAAGGCAATGCAGTTTTTGGAGTTCAAAATTGTTTCGGGTTAATCGGTATTGTACCGGAAGCTTCTAGAACCTTTCGGAGGGGGACCAACGTGGCCCCACCTTCCGGGAGGGGGCATGCGCCTATGAGGGAGTGCCCTGGCCGCATTGGGCTAGGGGCACAAGGCCCCATAGGGCCCAGCCGGCCAATCAAGGGGAAACCCTAATTGGAGCTTCTAGAAGGAGGGGGGGGGGAAACTTGCCCCCCACTCTTCCCTCCTTGGCCGCCGGCCTAGGCTTGGGGGAGGGGCTAGGGCTGCCGCCCACCCCTCTATATAAAGAGGGCTGGGGGCGCACCACCCCCTACACCTTCCCCTCAAGCCTAGCCGCCCTGCTGCCCTCCTCTCTCTCTCCCTCCCGACTGCGTGTACGCGAAACCCTGCTGCAGAAACTCTCCACCACTTGCACCGCGCCGTCGCGTTGTAGATCCAATCCGTCTCTCCACCATACTTGCTGGACCGAGGAAGGAGGAGACGTCGAGGTGCCGCACGTGTGCATCTCTCGGAGTCATCGCCACTTGCGGTGTTAGATCGGAGCGGATCGCGAGGAGGAGAAGCGAGTACGACTACATCACCCACGTTCCGACGAACGTTCCGCTGTGCGAATCTTTAAGGGTATGAAGATCTCATCTAATCTCTCTTGTTGTTTGCATCTCCTAGATTATACCTTGGCTTTCCCGTTTGCATCCGTAGAAATTTTTTGATTTACTATGCTGCGAAACCCTTCAGTTATGGAGATTACCACAAGCTCTATATCCTCACATGGATAAGACCAAATAACAACCAAATGCGATGATGCAAGTATGCAAAGGTTTTAGCTCTCTCCGAACGATGTGACCAAATTACTCATACGAGAGCCCCTCTTGATAGTACGGTTATCTATCCTAAACCCGGTCTCCTACACACAACAAGAGACCGACAAAAGGGAAAACCTATCAAGTTTATACCTTTGCCTTGATCATTCCACTTGAGCTCGATGTAGACGGTCTTGCCCTTCTCAAGATGGAACGCCTTTCTTAATTCCTCATCATCGACCTCGCATATTGAGGTTGCACAACAAATCTTCTTTGCATTTCATCAACCTTGAAGCCAACACATGTTCCAAGCGATGCCAATGGAAAAATCCTACAAGTATAACTTAATATACACATTGGTCCATAAAGATTGTCATTAATTATCAAAACCACACATGGGGCCCACCATGTTCTTTCAGTACCAAACCCCATGCAACACAGATAAGTTGGCATATCTGTGGCGCACCAACCTAGTGTGCCGTGGATAAAACTTATCAGTTGCGTGCTATTTGTGGCGCGCCAGCCATGCGCCACAGATAGCCAGAACTAGTGCGCACAGATATAGTGCAATTTAGCTGGTCCTTTTATTTTTTTAATTATGTTTAAATAAGGTCACCCTGGCTTTAGCTCCATCTCGATGGTGACGTCGAGGAGCTTGTGGGAGTGGTGTGATCCTTTTCGTCTTCGGGACGGATGTGATCTTATTACCCATTTTAGAAACTTATTGTCCGCAACCAACAACGTCAGGACGGCTCAGGAAGAAGCGGCTGTGGCAGGACGCCGTCGACTCGGTCTCGAGGTTAAAGATGAAGGGTTTTTCAATGATTTTGACATATTTTCATTTTTGTTGAGCCGCTCTGTACCGTTCGATGTTTCTTTTAATGATAAAGTTCTAATCGCAAAAAAATATACTAAAAAATATAGCACAAAGTAAAAAAATGTGTTCAAAATTTTATTAAAAGCAAAAAACTTTAAAATAGAATTGAAAAAAGCACAATTAATACATAAAAATGTTGTAATAGAAAATTAAATTAAATACATCAAAAGTGAAAGGAAACCAAAAAAATAAATTACATTAAGACTAAAGCGAGAAAAAATAGAAGAAAACATGTTACACTTTAGAAGGCCAACCCATCAGCTCAATCAACACTCCCGAAATAGGAGCCCCATAAAAGTCAATTTTCTATTTTGCTACTCATATGTGCAAATATGGAATTATGTAAGTAATTTGATCCCCTACTATCGCATCTACATACCTTTCTATCATTTTTTATTTTTTATTTTTTATTTTTTTATTTATGGTTCTTTTTCTTTATTTATATTTTTATATTTATTTACTTTTTGCTATAATTGTCATGTTTACTTTTAGGACTATAAGTGTTCTAAAGATATAAAAGACATTAATCTTGGCACGTATGAAAATTTTCCAACTACAAATAACTATTTTGTTTAATTTTTATTATTATTATAAACCTTTTAAAATAGATTAACATCTTTTATGTATATATAAACACTAATTTAGAAATAAATGAACTTTACTTGAGAACAATCAATGTCAACTACGCTAATAAATATCAGGAATAGCACAATTTTAGCAGCTAGAATGGTTTTAACACGTATACTTTTTCTAAAAAAAAATTTAGAAACTCAATATAAATTGCGATATTTATATGAAAGAAAAGGAAAAAAAAGATAACATGTTAATGGGCCGCCAAAAAGGAGCTCATGTAAGTATTCCTTAGACGTCACTCTCCTATTTTATGCATGAGCGTCAAGTAAGAAACCATAGGCTCCACAGGAGTCGGGAAGAAAGAATGGAAAGCCCCCAAAATGTCAAAGCTATAGGTGTGGCAAAATATTTAAATGGGCCGGTCTGGCGTCGGTGCACAGATATTTTCTCTAAGATGGGCTCGTCCATCCATGTGAGCAAAAAGGTTTTGAAGAAAAAAAATACAGAGCCAAAAAGACATGAACAGTGTGAAGGTGACGTTTTGGTTCGCAATATAACAATACATAAAAAAAGTAGAAATAAAATTTTGCATGTACAGAAGTTTTAGGGAAAAAGAAATGTATTTATGTGGCTTGGGTAAAAAAAGGCAAAAAAATATCCAAAAAAAAGGCACATGAACCTATCCTTTTTTGGGAGCGTCGAATTTTTTTCTTTTTTTACTCGGGCAACAAAAAATGGTTCCTTTTTATGAAAACTTGTGCGTGGACATAGATGTCCGGGTGTACATACGAATCCAATGTGTTTTGAAACGATAGGTTTTTTGACATTTTCCAATGTGTTTTGAAACAATAGGTTCTTATTTTGATGAATTGGATTTCTATGGACAATCCCAGCTAAAAACTAAGGGCTTGTTTGATTCAAAATAATCTCATTAGAAATATGAAGGATTTTGATCCTTAGGAATTTTTCTTTGTACATCGTTTGATCGTAGGATTAGAACCATAGGAAATCATAGGATTTCATTGCACTACATTTTGGAGGAAAATTTTCATCCACCAAAACCTCATGTTACAATTCTTTTGCCTTTCCTGTGATTCAAACACTCATTTAAAAAAAAATCATGTAGGCTTCAAATTTTATAGAATTCAATCGGACAGGACATTTTAATCCTATAATTTTTCTATTTCTATATTTTTTCTATCCTGCAAATCAAACAGGCATTAAAATGTAAAACATATTTGTGCGGAGTGGTGAATTAGTTCCGTGTAGTGGATCGGAAGCACTGAATTGATTCCTGGCTGTGCTGCGCTGCCTGCCCAGGCCCAGGGATAATCTGATCCATCCATTACCCAGGTGACCCAGCTCATCTAGTCTGCCCCTGAGACACAGGCTCCTGCATCCACTGCAACTGGTCAGTTAATACCATTCACTCCTCCTGCATTCCAGCTCCTCTGTTCTTCTGCTAACCATTTATCAGTTCAGCAAATGTGACTGATAATCACACATTCAGTAACAGATGCTCTTTGTTCAAGCTCGAGTTTATTCCTGGAGTTGGAGGCCGCCAGGACATGAAACTTGTGTGTTTTTCTTCATCTACTCCTGCGAACAAAGCCATGGGTTAGAAACTTTTGGAAAAATAAACAGCTCCCGGGTTACATTGGTTCGTGACAGGCTAGCTAGGTAATCGCATGGATCACCGGCGCAGGAATGAGCAAGCATGTCACGAATCGGATCCGTCCATCATGCTCGACAAATACTAGATCCGAAGCCAAGCTTGACGCATCAAATTGGCGGTAGCTGAGAGTGGTGTGGTAATAAAGAGTTGGGGCATTGAAGATATAGGCTGCACCACAGGCAGGGATGCGTCACCCTCCCCTCCCTCCTGCACTGACAGACAGCTTCATAATTCGTGGCAGCGGCAGGGCAGGGCAGGGCGGGGCAGGGAGGGCCATGATTCGTAGATAGAATTTGACTGCAAGCCCGAGCAATGAAAAATAAACTCTGAATCTCTCTGGCCAGGTCTGCTGTCTCCTCGCCACCCTGGTTGACTGTCTCTTTCTCTCATCCGGCCGTGGTACTAGATCTCATGCCCTCGTTTTCATCCGCAGCAAGAGCATGCATGCAGATGCAGGCTGGCCTGATGATGGATGGCATGGGTGAGAGTGATGCGAGTTTTCTTGTCAGGAGGAGATGTCATCCTTTCAGGCTACTAGCTATTGCTCGTGTACAGTGTGCGATGCCAGATAGCTAGCACGGCTAACGCAATGCCTAGCAGTGTCGGTTGGGTATTTGAATGCCTAGCAGTGTCGGTTGGGTATTTGATTAGCTTTCATTCAATGGTCATAGAGTGAGTGTCAGTAAGAAACTGAAGGAAGTCGGACAATTTTTTGCAGAGAACAGATATCATTGGAAAACCATCAAAACTTGGACCAAAATGTATGGGCAGATGTGGCAGCAGCAGGGAGCATCTTTTGTAAATGTGGTCCGTGTAAATCTAAGCACCTCGTCTCCTGCTCCAAACGTAAAGTCTGAGAGTCTGAGACGAGTATTTCTGGTGAACCAAGAGGAACATGAAGTCATCGCAAAACACACACGGACGCACGTTCTAGGCGAGCACAGAGGTCTCCGGTGGGCCTGGGCCTGGGCCTACGCGCGCGACCGAACCTATGCGCGCGAGGGAACGACGGATCGATCGACCCCGCATGGTCGCCCGGTTTCTCCCTCCGATCAAGAATGTGCACCGGTTTGCACGCCCGGCTAAGATGCACGTACGTACGTATACGTACGGACCGGATTGAGGGAATAAACGTGCATTGGTGTATCGAAATCTGCCCGCCTGCAGACCGTCTGACCGCAATGATCATCTCTACCACTGCCAGCTCCCAAACGACGATTAGGGACGAGGGGTAAAAGTAAAAAATCCATGGTTTACTTGATATTTTGACAAGTGTTTGCTTTGCTAGCTGCTGCCTAAATCATGAATGTTTCTTCTACCCATAGGCCATCACTTCATTTAGATTATTATCCGAATGTTTCTTCTACCCATAGGCCATCACTTCATTTAGATAATTATCCACATGCCAATACTTCATCCGTTTCATATTAGTGGTCTCAACTTTTTCTAAATTTGTATATATCTAGTTAACTATTTAATCTAGATACCGGAGGTGGTGCTGGTGCTGGTGGCCATGGGGAAAAGGGGGACGGCGTAGGTGTGCGGTGAGAGTGGTGACGGCGGAGCTTTCCGTCGGCGCAGCGCTTAGCCTAGATCGGATGGGCTTGTCGGTGGGGCGGCTAGGGCACGACTAACCTCGTGTGGCGTGCTGCCGACCCCCACCTCTCTTTATAGCGCTGGCGACAGGGGCCCACTGATACGTCGGAAACGTATCTATAATTTTTTATGCTCCATGCTTGTTTAGTATCAACTTTGTTTTGCTTTGTCTACACTTTGAGGTGTTTTTATATCTTTTCTGGAACTAACCTATTAACAAGTTGTCACAGGGCCAGTTGCCTGTTTTCTTTTGTTTTCGGTTCCAGAAAGGCAGAAAATCAATATTCTCGGAATTAGACGGGACAGAAGCCAAAGGCAATATTTTACCGTGGGCGACACGAAGTCAAGAGGACAGACGGAGAAGCGGACCAGGGCGGCCAGACCCCCTAAGCGTGGGTGGGCCCACCCCACGCCTGGGTAGGGTGAGGGGCCCCTGGCCGCCTCCCAGCCTCGCCTCTTCGCCTCTAAGAAGCCCCCGATACAGAAACCCTAGGCACCCGATCAAAACTCCACGAAACCTTCTGTAGCCGCCGCCACCGTAGTCCCTAGATTGGGGGATCTGAAGTTCTTCCCGGCACCCTGTCGGAGGGGAGATCATCCCGGAGGCCTTCTTCTCCGGTATGATGCGTGAGTAGTTCCACCTTGGACTATGGGTCCATGTAGTAGTTAGATGGTTGTATCTCCTCTTTGTGCTTTCATGTATAGATCTTGTGAGCTCCATTCATGATCAAGATCTAATCTATTTGTAATCATGCATGTTGTGTTTGCGGGGATCCGATGGATATTGAGATTACCATGTCAGATTGATTAATGGTTTTGTAGTTTTGATACTATCATTTCTGTGTTGTTTGTGATCTTGCATGCTCTCCGTTGTTAGTAGCTATCTTGGCCGAGTAGTTTCTAGTGACTCCAAGAGGGGGTATTTATGCTCGATAGTGGGTTCATGCCTCTAGTTTCCAAGGGAAGTGACAGAAATCTCTTCGGTTGTAGATGTGTTGTTGCCACTAGGGATAAAACAACGGTCTCTTGTTCATGGAACAAGTGGATTGTTTACCTTACACACTTTACTTAAAGCAATTGTCTGTTGCTTGCAACTTAATACTGGAGGGGGTTCAGATGATAACCTGAAGGTGGACTTCTAGTCATAGATGCAGTTGGATGGCGGTCTGTGTATATTGTTGTATTGCCCAATCGAATCTCATAGGATCTTTTTGTCCGGTATTGTATTGTTATGCCTTGCTGAGTTCTTGTCAATTGCCCTGCTATAATTTGTTTACCCTTCATGCCATGTTGTTTATCTAAGGAGAGCACCTCTAGTGAACTATGGACCCCGGTCCAATCTTTACCATTGATACATCTTCCACTGTTACTTGTTTACTTGTTGCAAACCATTACCTTCCACACCATACGTTTAATCCTTTGTTACAGCAAACCGGTGAGCTTGACAACCTCACTGATTCGTTGGGGCAAAGTCTTGAGTCTGTGTTGTACAGGTTTCCGCGTTGCTTTCAACACTTGTGTGACATTTCCTACCTCCTGGTGGTTCGATAACCTCGGTTTCTTACTGAGGGAAAACTTGTTGTTGTGCTGCTTCACACCCTGCTCTTGGGGTTCCCAACAGGCTCCACGTCAGCCATCAAGTTCTCTGGCGCCGTTGCCGGGGAGGCTAAGGAGGTCTTCACAAGAGGAGTCCTTCACTTCCTTTCTCTTTACTTTGTTTTTAGTTTGCTTAGTTTCTTTTGCTTGGTTTGTTTGCCTCTTTTCAAAAACTCCAAAAAAATTAGTTTAGTTTGGTTTGCTTTCTTTATTCAAAAACACAAAAAAATTAGTTCCTGCTCTAGCTGTTGCTATTTTTGGCTTGCCCACCTTTGCCAAAATGAACTCTGCTGAGAACACCAAGTTGTGTGACTTCACTAGCACAAACAACAATGATTTCCTTAGCACTCCTATTGCTCCACCTGCTCTTGATGTTACCTTTTATGAAATTAAGCCTGCTTTGTTGAATCTTGTGATGAGAGAGCAATTTTCTGGTGCTAGTTATGATGATGCTGCTGCCCATCTCAATAACTTTGTTGAACTTTGTGAGATGCAAAAGTATAAGTATGTAGATGGAGATATTATTAAGCTTAAGTTGTTTCCTCTCTCCTTGAGAGGAAAAGCTAAAGAATGGTTGCTATCCTTGCCTAGAAATAGTATTGATTCTTGGACTAAGTGCAAAGATGCTTTTATTGGAAAGTACTATCCTCCTGCTAAGATTATATCTATGAGAAGTGACATTATGAAATTTAATCAACTTGATAATGAACATGTTGCTCAAGCTTGGGAAAGAATGAAGTCTTTGGTTAAGAATTTTCCCACTCATGTTCTCACTGCTTGGATGATTATCCAGACTTTTTATGCAGGTTTGAACTTCTCTTCAATAAACCTGTTGGATTCAGCTGCTGGAGGTACCTTCATGGGCCTCACTTTGGGTGCTGCAACAAAGCTCCTTGACAATATGATTGTTAATTACTCTGAATGGCATACTGAGAGAGCTCCACATGGTAAGAAGGTAAATTCTGTTGAAGTGTCAACACCCAGATTTTTAATCCCAGATGCCTGTTATGCCATACATCGCAATCCCAGGATTACCATTTTTGCGAGACATAACAGAATTGGATACCATAGTACATCATCCATTACAAACGATACATAAGTTCTTACACAAATAGGGATCTCATGATCCAGTTCTTAGTACAACATCAAGCAGCGGAATACGTAATAATAACGGTAGAGTGGGCGAAGCTCCATCTTCGGGGTCACAGGCAATGCTGACGATGGGAGATGATCCTAGTTGTCGTAACCTTCCTGGGGTCCATCCTCCAGGTACTCCTCTTCATAGTCTGGCCATGGGAATAGCCAGGGACAAAGCCATGAGTACTCTTTAAGTACTCGCAAACTAATACTAACAAGTGAAAGGGGTTTTTGATAATAGGACACTAGGCTCTAGGGTTATTTTGCAAAAGCCATATTTATCTCTACTAAGTTTTAGAAGCAACGAATGCTAGTTGAAAGTTTATAACACCTAAGTGGGAACTTGTATTTCATATCACAACCCTGTTGTGGTCAAGTCAAAGTCTCAATTCATGTCACAAGTCATTTTGAAAAGTCTGACGGGGGAACAGTATGGCCACTCCAACTGTCCATAACCGCGGACGCGGCTATTCAAATAGTTTGACACTCTGCAGAGATTGTACACTTTCACCACAACATTCGATACATCCGTCAGGAACAAATCCTGAATTCACCATACTCAGTATGCGGATAATCAATCCTAACCTTTCAATTACACGCCCTAGTATAAGCACCTCTCCTGTGAGTTTGGCCTCCCAACCATGACCAACTGTCATCTTGGGTACTGCACATGTGGAAAATCTTCACAAGGTAGCCTCAGCTCAGACCTTTGGCCGTGAGGGAACTAATACTAAGGTATATAAGTTTCCAGTCAAGCCCTACCCAATCTTCGGGTATTGTGGTTGTACGATAAAATTGGAATGGTATCGCATCCAGACAACCATCAGTTTTATAAAGGGCTAAGGCTCATGCCTCATCATTTTCATCACCAAAATCATCAAGTGTTCGGAAACACATGTCCAAAACATTTCAATAGAATGATCCATCATTCCAAGGTTTTCATAACCATTTTTCCACCAAGTATTCCCACCTAAAGTTGATCAAGTTTTATGCTTAGCACTAGCATCTACAGGTGGGGGTAAGCACTAATGAGGGGTGGTAAACTAGTGAAGTTCTAACTAAGTTCAATCTCATGCCTTAAGATGACATCAAGATTTTCTAGCTTAGGCCAAATTTTATGCTCTTTATGCAACCTTCACATATCCTTCTAGTATCTACCATTTATTCCAGTAAACTCTAAGTAATAGCTTTGATAAAGAAATAAAGTATAAAGCTTGTAAGTAAAAACTAGGATTGGTTTATCAAGTGGATATGATCACATATGCTTAAGGCATATAGTGGGCATAGTAACAAGTAGTGGTTTGTGGCATCAGTAGGGTATCTTGCAAGGGTTAGCTTGCATTGGTCCACTTAGTTAATAAATCTTGCTAAGGTAGAGTATCTTGCAAGTTTTAGCTTGCCTTGTGCAGAGCAGTGGTTGAAGTTTTCCTCGGCTTCTTCTTCGTAGAATCCCCCTTCCTCCTCGTATCCTTGGTCGGTACTAGCGTCTATGAATAAATACGAGGTACACAATCACCACACAATACTTACTACTTGCAATCATCACACACAAGGGTCCTATAGATGATCTAACATCATCTCTAACATTACAAGATTAAGGCTTGGTTTAATTCCTTTTATTTTTAGAAAAGTAATTTCTACTCATTGAAAAACTACTTAAGATTTAATATTCTCCAAACCAAACATGGGATCATGTTGACACATGTCATCACCACATATTTTAGTCCATGGGAATATGATTTAAAGGGGTGTCACAATTTAATAAGGTTTTACCCTTTTATTTTAATTAAATAAAGTGACTAGAAATGCCTATGTGGCATTCTTTTATTACTTGAACATTATTTCTGCAAGTAAACCTATATATTTTTATATATTCTGAAAGGTATAGTTAAATGTGATTTTTGAGAGTTGGAATCAACTCAAAAGCTATTATGGTTCAAATTTGAAAAATGCTTGAATGCAGAAAAGCTTTTGCCTTGTTATTTTTACCATGGGTGATCTATAGATCCAAATGACTTGAATCCAACGGGCTTGGATTCAGCATTCCTAGGCCTTTCTAACAAAATTAGTTTCATTCAATTTGATGCACTGAATCGATCTGGGTTGATTTTTGAAGTTGGGTACAGAAGTGAGTTTGAAACAAAATAGAAAAGGTTCTAATTCAAATAACTGGGCTGCGCGGGAAAAGTTAACGGGCCGGCCTGCTAAGCGCAGTGCTCCCGTGGGCTGCTTAAGTGGGTGTCCCCACTCGTTAGTGAGACAGGGGGTTCGAAGCGGTACGGGGCAACGTGGTGCGTTCGATCTGATTCTAATCCAACGGCTGAGAGTCATCGTCGACGTTGAGCAACACCGGCGAGAAAGAAACCTAGCGCAGCCAGTGGGGGTTGCTGGGGGCTCACCGGGGTGCAGGCGAGGGTCAGCGAGGCGGGCGAACGACGAAGTCGACGACGGCGAACTCAGGGATGGTCGCGGCAGCTCCTAGGGTGGACGAAATCGATGGCGCCCTTCTTCTCCAGAGGCGGCAGGCTCCGGTGAAATTCCGGCGAAGTGCTGCTCGCCTTGCTCCGGGAACGGTGTGGCACGATCAGTGAGGAGAGGGGAGTAGAATGGTGTGAAGAAATCGACTGGGGTGGCCTCTATTTATAGTCGAGCGAGGGGACCGACAGGGCGCACGGTGAGCTCGTCGGGGGCGATGGTACAGACGGCTATTGGCATGGGCGAAGGTAGGTGACGGTGCGGTGTTCCCTGGCGATGCTCAACGACATGGTTTCGAGGCGTGGGGCGGTGCGGCTTGGTCTGAACACGCGACGCTCTGCGCGGCAGAGGCGGCGTCTTCGACGGCGAGTGGTGGCTGTGCGTCACGAGGCGGCGAACGAGGATGTCTGGCGGTCTCCTGGGTCGGTGGTGGTCGTTTAGGCACGTGGTGAGGGCGACGCGCGGTCTGTGGGCTTCGGTCGAGGGTGGCGCTCTGGCGCACGCTCGGCATGGTTGCTGGCGGTCTGGGCGCGGTCCGTGCGTGTGGTCCAGTGGTTGGCAAGGTTTGAGCGGTGGACAGGGAGTGGCGGTGGACGGTGGGCTGCCTCCCAGACATGCTGGCTAGGCTTGTTTCTCCTCCTAGCTTATTGTCGACACTGGGGTGGCATGGGTGTGCTCGGCTGTTCACCATTGATGGCAATGCCAAGCTTACAGTGAGGCTAGTGCTTGGTTTAACTTACTAGATGATCTACTGAGATGGTTGTGAGCTAAAGAGGGAACAAGTTAGGCTTCAATCACTGCTCACTACAGTGTTTAGGATTTCGATGATTTGTGTCTGCAACCTGTTTGATGAAATGGCCGCATGAAATCAAGTTTTGAATTTTGCAAAGATTTTTGGTGGGTGTGCTAGGTTGGTGCTGGTGAGTCTGTAGATGCTTGATTTTTGAAAGTTGAGCTTGTTTGAGTGGTTTTTGAAAAAGTAGGATCTTCTCATATGATAAAGATTCAATTTTGAATTGTTATTTAAACTATGCATTTGAAAGTTTCTGGATGATCACAAAGTGGGCCTTGATACTTTGTTATGAGTACAATCAAGGGGTGCAAAGATCCAGAAAAGTTTGTGTTAGGTTCTGAAAGTTTGAGACAGCCAAAGTAGGCATGGGAGTTAAATTGGTCAAAATGACCATTCCTTTATTTTATTGGTTTGGATTTATTTGTCTTTAGGAAAAATTTGGGAAATGTTTTAGATGATGTTTATTTCACCTAAGAAACATTTTACAAGCAAAGAAACACATAAACAAGTTGGTTCAAAAGAATTTCAAATTAAATGCATACACATATGCATGCTTTCATAATTTTAACTAGAAAAGTTTTTGTCAACCCTAATTTGGATGCTTAGAGTTTGATGATTTAAGTTCAAAATTTTTGGGATGTTACATGAAGAAACATCCTCTTTGGGTGCTAAGATTGATGTTATTATGGCTATGCTTGTTAATGGGAAAGCTCCTTTAGATCCTAATAGTGTTCCCTTAGCCTCTTTGGTTGCTCAAGAAGAGCAAGTTGATGTGAACTTCGTTAGAAACAACAATTTTGGCAACAATACTTATGGTAATTACAGGCCTTATCCTCCTAGTGGAAGTGTTTATCATGGTAGATATGGAATGCCTAGTGAAGAAAGGATTCTAGAAGTAGAGAGATCCACCAAGAATTTTATGCAAATGCAATATGAGCAAAATAAGATTTTTACTAAAACTATGGAGGAACAATCTATTATCTTACAAAACATTAGTCATCAACTTAAGAATCTGAATAGAGAAATTCCTAATTTACAGTCAAAAAATTTGAGTGCTGAAAAGAATATATCCTGTTTGTCTGAAGCACAGTACTCCTTGATTAATAAAATGGCTGCTAAACCTGAAACCATGGAAAGTACCTTTGCTGCTACTCATGCCATACAAGTTACTATTAATGAAAATGTTAGACTGTTAGCCCAACTTCATGCTTAGTGGGAAAGGGAAGCTGAAATTGATAGAAACAATAGTGTGTGTGCACCATCACTAGAATGGATACCACTAAACCAAGAAGTCCCTATTCCTCCTCCTACTATGCCTAAGACTATTGAGTCTACTACTAGTGATGCTTAGTTTGAATTTGATGTAGATGGTTGCAATATTTCTGAAGTGATTCTGTTTTTGCAAAAGCTTGCTAGAAGTCCTGATGCTAGTGATATGCATGTTGCTTTCACTAAACACATTACAGATGCTCTTGTTAAGATTAAGGAAGAGAAGTTAAAACACAAAGTTCCTATTCCTAGGAAAGTAGAAGATAGTTGGGAACCCATTATTAATATGCAAGTGAATGACTTCGATCTCAAATCTTCATGTGATCTTGGTTCTAGTGTCTCTATTATGCCTAGGAAGATTTATGAAATGCTAGATTTGCCACCTTTGGAAGATTGTTATTTGGATGTCCCACTCAGTGATAATGCTAAAAAGAAAATCATGGGGAGTATTAATGATGTTCACATTATGGTTAACAATGCTTATGTCCCTATTGATTTCTATTTTTTGGATGTTGAATACAATGCTTCTTGTCCTATTACTTTGGGAAGACCTTTTCTTAGAACTGTTGGTGCCATCATTGATATGAAAGAAGGCACCATTAAATATCAATTTCCATTCGAGAAAGGTATTGAACACTTCCCTATGAGGAGAGGGAAGTTTCTTTTTGCTCCTCCTTTGAAAGCAAGGTTTGATGTTAATGCTTTCTCATTTTAAAATACTTGATTCTTCTTCTTCTTGTGCCTAACTTAAAGGCGTTAAAGAAAAGTACTTGTTGGGAGATAACCCAAAAGTTTTCTTGAGTCTTGGAAGTTATTACTGTTGTAATGACCTCTCCTTATCCTTTTTGTTTGCTTTTTGTGCCAAGAATGACCTCTAATGAGAGGGAAGTAAGAATTGGGGAGTTGCTGTCCCAAAACAGATTGCTGTCCTCCATCATGAGGGAACTAATACTAAGGTATATAAGTTTCCAGTCAAGCCCTACCCAATCTTCGGGTATTGTGGTTGTACGATAAAATTGGAATGGCATCGCATCCAGACAACCATCAGTTTTATAAAGGGCTAAGGCTCATGCCTCATCATTTTCATCACCAAAATCATCAAGTGTTCGGAAACACATGTCCAAAACATTTCAATAGAATGATCCATCATTCCAAGGTTTTCATAACCATTTTTCCACCAAGTATTCCCACCTAAAGTTGATCAAGTTTTATGCTTAGCACTAGCATCTACAGGTGGGGGTAAGCACTAATGAGGGGTGGTAAACTAGTGGAGTTCTAACTAAGTTCAATCTCATGCCTTAAGATGACATCAAGATTATCTAGCTTAGGCCAAATTTTATGCTCTTTATGCAACCTTCACATATCCTTCTAGTATCTACCATTTATTCCAGTAAACTCTAAGTAATAGCTTTGATAAAGAAATAAAGTATAAAGCTTGTAAGTAAAAACTAGGATTGGTTTATCAAGTGGATATGATCACATATGCTTAAGGCATATAGTGGGCATAGTAACAAGTAGTGGTTTGTGGCATCAGTAGGGTATCTTGCAAGGGTTAGCTTGCATTGGTCCACTTAGTTAAAAAATCTTGCTAAGGTAGAGTATCTTGCAAGTTTTAGCTTGCCTTGTGCAGAGCAGTGGTTGAAGTTTTCCTCGGCTTCTTCTTCGTAGAATCCTCCTTCCTCCTCGTATCCTTGGTCGGTACTAGCGTCTATGAATAAATACGAGGTACACAATCACCACACAATACTTACTACTTGCAATCATCACACACAAGGGTCCTATAGATGATCTAACATCATCTCTAACATTACAAGATTAAGGCTTGGTTTAATTCCTTTTATTTTTAGAAAAGTAATTTCTACTCATTGAAAAACTACTTAAGATTTAATATTCTCCAAACCAAACATGGGATCATGTTGACACATGTCATCACCACATATTTTAGTCCATGGGAATATGATTTAAAGGGGTGTCACAATTTAATAAGGTTTTACCCTTTTATTTTAATTAAATAAAGTGACTAGAAATGCCTATGTGGCATTCTTTTATTACTTGAACATTATTTCTGCAAGTAAACCTATATATTTTTATATATTCTGAAAGGTATGGTTAAATGTGATTTTTGAGAATTGGAATCAACTCAAAAGCTATTATGGTTCAAATTTGAAAAATGCTTGAATGCAGAAAAGATGCTGCCTTGTTATTTTTACCATGGGTGATCTATAGATCCAAATGACTTGAATCCAACGGGCTTGGATTCAGCATTCCTAGGCCTTTCTAACAAAATTAGTTTCATTCAATTTGATGCACTGAATCGATCTGGGTTGATTTTTGAAGTTGGGTACAGAAGTGAGTTTGAAACAAAATAGAAAAGGTTTTAATTCAAATAACTGGGCTGCGCGGGAAAAGTTAACGGGCCGGCCTGCTAAGCGCAGTGCTCCCACGGGCTGCTTAAGTGGGTGTCCCCACTTGTCAGTGAGACAGGGGTTCGAAGCGGTACGGGGCAACGTGGTGCGTTCGATCTGATTCTAATCCAACGGTTGAGAGTCATCATCGACGTTGAGCAACACCGGCGAGAAAGAAACCTAGCACGGCCAGTGGGGGTTGCTGGGGGCTCACCGGGGTGCAGGCGAGGGTCAGCGAGGCGGGCGAACGATGAAGGCGATGACGGGGAACTCAGGGATGGTCGCGGCAGCTCCTAGGGTGGACGAAATCGATGGCGCCCTTCTTCTCCAGAGGCGGCGGGCTCCGGTGAAATTCTGGCGAAGTGCTGCTCGCCTTGCTCCGGGAACGGTGTGGCACGATCAGTGAGGAGAGGGGAGTAGAATGGTGTGAAGAAATCGACTGAGGTGACCTCTATTTATAGTCGAGCGAGGGGACCGACGGGGCGCACGGTGAGCTCGTCTGGGGCGATGGTACAGACGGCTATTGGCATGGGCGAAGGTAGGTGACGGTGCGGTGTTCCCTGGCGATGCTCAACGACATGGTTTCGAGGCGTGGGGCGGTGCGGCTTGGTCTGAACACGCGACGCTCTGCGCGGCAGAGGCGGCGTCTTCGACGGCGAGTGGTGGTTGTGCGTCACGGGGCGTCGAACGAGGATGTCTGGCGGTCTCCTGGGTCGGTGGTGGTCGTGTAGGCACGTGGTGAGGGCGGCGCGCGGTCTGTGGGCTTCGGTCGAGGGTGGCGCTCTGGCGCACGCTCGGCATGGTTGCTGGCGGTCTAGGCGCGGTCCGTGCGTGTGGTCCAGTGGTTGGCAAGGTTTGAGCGGTGGACAGGGAGTGGCGGTGGACGGTGGGCTGCCTCCTAGACATGCTGGCTAGGCTTGTTTCTCCTCCTAGCTTGCTGTCGACACTGGGGTGGCATGGGTGTGCTCGGCTGTTCACCATTGATGGCAATGCCAAGCTTACAGTGAGGCTAGTGCTTGGTTTAACTTACTAGATGATCTACTGAGATGGTTGTGAGCTAAAGAGGGAACAAGTTAGGCTTCAATCACTGCTCACTACAGTGTTTAGGATTTTGATGATTTGTGTCTGCAACCTGTTTGATGAAATGGCCGCATGAAATCAAGTTTTGAATTTTGCAAAGATTTTTGGTGGGTGTGCTAGGTTGGTGTTGGTGAGTCTGCAGATGCTTGGGTTTTGAAAGTTGAGCTTGTTTGAGTGGTTTTTGAAAAAGTGGGATCTTCTCATATGATAAAGATTCAATTTTGAATTGTCATTTAAACTATGCATTTGAAAGTTTCTGGATGATCACAAAGTGGGCCTTGATACTTTGTTATGAGTACAATCAAGGGGTGCAAAGATCCAGAAAAGTTTGTGTTAGGTTCTGAAAGTTTGAGACAACCAAAGTAGGCATGGGAGTTAAATTGGTCAAAATGACCATTCCTTTATTTTATTGGTTTGGATTTATTTGTCTTTAGGAAAAGTGTGGGAAATGTTTTAGATGATGTTTATTTCACCTAAGAAACATTTTACAAGCAAAGAAACACATAAACAAGTTGGTTCAAAAGAATTTCAAATTAAATGCATATACATATGCATGCTTTCATAATTTTAATTAGAAAAGTTTTTGTCAACCCTAATTTTGATGCTTAGAGTTTGATGATTTAAGTTCAAAATTTTTGGGATGTTACATGAAGAAACATCCTCTTTGGGTGCTAAGATTGATGTTATTATGGCTATGCTTGTTAATGGGAAAGCTCCTTTAGATCCTAATAGTGTTCCCTTAGCCTCTTTGGTTGCTCAAGAAGAGCAAGTTGATGTGAACTTCGTTAGAAACAACAATTTTGGCAACAATACTTATGGTAATTACAGGCCTTATACTCCTAGTGGAAGTGTTTATCATGGTAGATATGGAATGCCTAGTGAAGAAAGGATTCTAGAAGTAGAGAGATCCACCAAGAATTTTATGCAAATGCAATATGAGCAAAATAAGATTTTCACTAAAACTATGGAGGAACAATCTATTATCTTAAAAAACATTAGTCATCAGCTTAAGAATCTGAATAGAGAAATTCCTAATTTACAGTCAAAAAATTTGAGTGCTGAAAAGAATATATCCTCTTTGTCTGAAGCACAGTACTCCTTGATTAATAAAATGGCTGCTAAACCTGAAACCATGGAAAGTACCTTTGCTGCTACTCATGCCATACAAGTTACTATTGATGAAAATGTTAGACTGTTAGCCCAACTTCATGCTTAGTGGGAAAGGGAAGCTGAAATTGATAGAAACAATAGTGTGTGTGCACCATCACTAGAATGGATACCACTAAACCACAAGAAGTCCCTATTCCTCCTCCTACTATGCCTAAGCCTATTGAGTCTACTACTAGTGATGCTTAGTTTGAATTTGATGTAGATGGTTGCAATATTTCTGAAGTGATTTTGTTTTTGCAAAAGCTTGCTAGAAGTCCTGATGCTAGTGATATGCATGTTGCTTTCACTAAACACATTACAGATGCTCTTGTTAAGATTAAGGAAGAGAAGTTAAAACACAAAGTTCCTATTCCTAGGAAAGTATAAGATAGTTGGGAACCCATTATTAATATGCAAGTGAATGACTTCGATCTCAAATCTTCATGTGATCTTGGTTCTAGTGTCTCTATTATGCCTAGGAAGATTTCTGAAATGCTTGATTTGCCACCTTTGGAAGATTGTTATTTGGATGTCCCACTCAGTGATAATGCTAAAAAGAAAATCATGGGGAGTATTAATGATGTTCACATTATGGTTAACAATGCTTATGTCCCTATTGATTTCTATTTTCTGGATGTTGAATACAATGCTTCTTGTCCTATTACTTTGGGAAGACCTTTTCTTAGAACTATTGGTGCCATCATTGATATGAAAGAAGGCACCATTAAATATGAATTTCCATTCAAGAAAGGTATTGAACACTTCCCTATGAGGAGAGGGAAGTTTCTTTTTGATCCTCCTTTGAAAGCAAGGTTTGATGTTAATGCTTTCTCATTTTAAAATACTTGATTATTCTTATTCTTGTGCCTAACTTAAAGGCGTTAAAGAAAAGTACTTGTTGGGAGATAACCAAAAAGTTTTCTTGAGTCTTGGAAGTTATTACTGTTGTAATGACCTCTCCTTATCCTTTTTGTTTGCTTTTTGTGCCAAGAATGACCTCTAATGAGAGGGAAGTAAGAATTGGGGAGTTGCTGTCCCAAAACAGATTGCTGTCCTCCACCGTGAGGGAACTAATACTAAGGTATATAAGTTTCCAGTCAAGCCCTACCCAATCTTCGGGTATTGTGGTTGTACGATAAAATTGGAATGGCATCGCATCCAGACAACCATCAGTTTTATAAAGGGCTAAGGCTCATGCCTCATCATTTTCATCACCAAAATCATCAAGTGTTCGGAAACACATGTCCAAAACATTTCAATAGAATGATCCATCATTCCAAGGTTTTCATAACCATTTTTCCACCAAGTATTCCCACCTAAAGTTGATCAAGTTTTATGCTTAGCACTAGCATCTACAGGTGGGGGTAAGCACTAATGAGGGGTGGTAAACTAGTGGAGTTCTAACTAAGTTCAAACTCATGCCTTAAGATGACATCAATATTATCTAGCTTAGGCCAAATTTTATGCTCTTTATGCAACCTTCACATATCCTTCTAGTATCTACCATTTATTCCAGTAAACTCTAAGAAATAGCTTTGATAAAGAAATAAAGTATAAAGCTTGTAAGTAAAAACTAGGATTGGTTTATCAAGTGGATATGATCACATATGCTTAAGGCATATAGTGGGCATAGTAACAAGTAGTGGTTTGTGGCATCAGTAGGGTATCTTGCAAGGGTTAGCTTGCATTGGTCCACTTAGTTAATAAATCTTGTTAAGGTAGAGTATCTTGCAAGTTTTAGCTTGCCTTGTGCAGAGCAGTGGTTGAAGTTTTCCTCGGCTTCTTCTTCGTAGAATCCTCCTTCCTCCTCGTATCCTTGGTCGGTACTAGCGTCTATGAATAAATACGAGGTACACAATCACCATACAATACTTACTACTTGCAATCATCACACACAAGGGTCCTATAGATGATCTAACATCATCTCTAACATTACAAGATTAAGGCTTGGTTTAATTCCTTTTATTTTTAGAAAAGTAATTTCTACTCATTGAAAAACTACTTAAGATTTAATATTCTCCAAACCAAACATGGGATCATGTTGACACATGTCATCACCACATATTTTAGTCCATGGGAATATGATTTAAAGGGGTGTCACAATTTAATAAGGTTTTACCCTTTTATTTTAATTAAATAAAGTGACTAGAAATGCCTATGTGGCATTCTTTTATTACTTGAACATTATTTCTGCAAGTAAACCTATATATTTTTATATATTCTGAAAGGTATGGTTAAATGTGATTTTTGAGAGTTGGAATCAACTCAAAAGCTATTATGGTTCAAATTTGAAAAATGCTTGAATGCAGAAAAGCTTTTGCCTTGTTATTTTTACCATGGGTGATCTATAGATCCAAATGACTTGAATCCAATGGGCTTGGATTCAGCATTCCTAGGCTTTTCTAACAAAATTAGTTTCATTCAATTTGATGCACTGAATCGATCTGGGTTGATTTTTGAAGTTGGGTACAGAAGTGAGTTTGAAACAAAATAGAAAAGGTTTTAATTCAAATAACTGGGCTGCGCGGGAAAAGTTAACGGGCCGGCCTGCTAAGCGCAGTGCTCCCGTGGGCTGCTTAAGTGGGTGTCCCCACTCGTCAGTGAGACAGGGGGTTCGAAGCGGTACGGGGCAACGTGGTGCGTTCGATCTGATTCTAATCCAACGGCTGAGAGTCATCGTCGACGTTGAGCAACACCGGCGAGAAAGAAACCTAGCGCAGCCAGTGGGGGTTGCTGGGGGCTCACCGGGGTGCAGGCGAGGGTCGGCGAGGTGGGCGAACGATGAAGTCGACGACGGCGAACTCAGGGGTGGTCGCGGCAGCTCCTAGGGTGGACGAAATCGATGGCGCCCTTCTTCTCCAGAGGCGGCGGGCTCCGGTGAAATTCCGGCGAAGTGCTGCTCGCCTTGCTCCGGGAACGGTGTGGCACGATCAGTGAGGAGAGGGGAGTAGAATGGTGTGAATAAATCGACTGGGTGGCCTCTATTTATAGTCGAGCGAGGGGAACGACGGGGTGCACGGTGAGCTCGTCGGGGGCGATGGTACAGACGGCTATTGGCATGGGCGAAGGTAGGGGGCTGTGCGGTGCTCCCTGGCGATGCTCAATGACATGGTTTCGAGGCGTGGGGCGGTGCGGCTTGGTCTGGAACACGCGACGCTCTGCACGGCAGAGGCGGCGTCTTCGACGACGAGCGGTGGATGTGCGTCACGGGGCGGCGAACGAGGATGTCTGGTGGTCTCCTGGGTCGGTGGTGGTCATGTAAGAACGTGGTGAGGGCGGCGCGTGGTCCGTGGGCTTCGGTCGAGGGTGGCGCTCTGGCGCATGCTCGGCATGGTTGCTGGCGGTCTGGGCGCGGTCCGTGCGTGTGGTCCAGTGGTTGGCAAGGTTTGAGCGGTGGACAGGGAGTGGCGGTGGACGGTGGGCTGCCTCCCAGACATGCTGGCTAGGCTTGTTTCTCCTCCTAGCTTGCTGTCGACACTGGGGTGGCATGGTTGTGCTCGGCTGTTCACCATTGATGGCAATGCCAAGCTTACAGTGAGGCTAGTGCTTGGTTTAACTTACTAGATGATCTACTGAGATGGTTGTGAGCTAAAGAGGGAACAAGTTAGGCTTCAATCACTGCTCACTATAGTGTTTAGGATTTTGATGATTTGTGTCTGCAACCTGTTTGATGAAATGGCCGCATGAAATCAAGTTTTGAATTTTGCAAAGATTTTTGGTGGGTGTGCTAGGTTGGTGCTGGTGAGTCTGCAGATGCTTGGGTTTTGAAAGTTGAGCTTGTTTGAGTGGTTTTTGAAAAAGTGGGATCTTCTCATATGATAAAGATTCAATTTTGAATTGTCATTTAAACTATGCATTTGAAAGTTTATGGATGATCACAAACTGGGCCTTGATACTTTGTTATGAGTACAATCAAGGGGTGCAAAGATCCAGAAAAGTTTGTGTTAGGTTCTGAAAGTTTGAGACAGCCAAAGTAGGCATGGGAGTTAAATTGGTCAAAATGACCATTCCTTTATTTTATTGGTTTGGATTTATTTGTCTTTAGGAAAAGTGTGGGAAATGTTTTAGATGATGTTTATTTCACCTAAGAAACATTTTACAAGCAAAGAAACACATAAACAAGTTGGTTCAAAAGAATTTCAAATTAAATGCATACACATATGCATGCTTTCATAATTTTAATTAGAAAAGTTTTTGTCAACCCTAATTTTGATGCTTAGAGTTTGATGATTTAAGTTCAAATTTTTTGGGATGTTACATGAAGAAACCTCCTCTTTGGGTGATAATATTGATGTTACTATGGCTATGCTTGTTAATGGGAAAGCTCCTTTAGATCCTAATAGTGTTCCCTTAGCCTCTTTGGTTGCTCAAGAAGAACAAGTTGATGTGAACTTCGTTAGAAACAACAATGTTGGCAACAATACTTATGGTAATTACAGGCCTTATCCTCCTAGTGGAAGTGTTTATCATGGTAGATATGGAATGCCTAGTGAAGAAAGGATTCTAGAAGTAGAGAGATCCACCAAGAATTTTATGCAAATGCAATATGAGCAAAATAAGATTTTCACTAAAACTATGGAGGAACAATCTATTATCTTAAAAAACATTAGTCATCAGCTTAAGAATCTGAATAGAGAAATTCCTAATTTACAGTCAAAAAATTTGAGTGCTGAAAAGAATATATCCTCTTTGTCTGAAGCACAGTACTCCTTGATTAATAAAATGACTGCTAAACCTGAAACCATGGAAAGTACCTTTGCTGCTACTCATGCCATACAAGTTACTATTGATGAAAATGTTAGACTGTTAGCCCAACTTCATGCTTAGTGGGAAAGGGAAGCTGAAATTGATAGAAACAATAGTGTGTGTGCACCATCACTAGAATGGATACCACTAAACCACAAGAAGTCCCTATTCCTCCTCCTACTATGCCTAAGCCTATTGAGTCTACTACTAGTGATGCTTAGTTTGAATTTGATGTAGATGGTTGCAATATTTCTGAAGTGATTCTGTTTTTGCAAAAGCTTGCTAGAAGTCCTGATGCTAGTGATATGCATGTTGCTTTCACTAAACACATTACAGATGCTCTTGTTAAGATTAAGGAAGAGAAGTTAAAACACAAAGTTCCTATTCCTAGGAAAGTAGAAGATAGTTGGGAACCCATTATTAATATGCAAGTGAATGACTTTGATCTCAAATCTTCATGTGATCTTGGTTCTAGTGTCTCTATTATGCCTAGGAAGATTTATGAAATGCTTGATTTGCCACCTTTGGAAGATTGTTATTTGGATGTCCCACTCAGTGATAATGCTAAAAAGAAAATCATGGGGAGTGTTAATGATGTTCACATTATGGTTAACAATGCTTATGTACCTATTGATTTCTATTTTTTGGATGTTGAATACAATGCTTCTTGTCCTATTACTTTGGGAAGACCTTTTCTTAGAACTGTTGGTGTCATCATTGATATGAAAGAAGGCACCATTAAATATCAATTTCCATTCAAGAAAGGTATTGAACACTTACCTATGAGGAGAGATAAGTTTCTTTTTGCTCCTCCTTTGAAAGCAAGGTTTGATGTTAATGCTTTCTCATTTTAAAATACTTGATTCTTCTTCTTCTTGTGCCTAACTTAAAGGCATTAAAGAAAAGTACTTGTTGGGAGATAACCCAAAAGTTTTCTTGAGTCTTGGAAGTTATTACTGTTGTAATGACCTCTCCTTACCCTTTTTGTTTGCTTTTTGTGCCAAGAATGACCTCTAATGAGAGGGAAGTAAGAATTGGGGAGTTGCTGTCCCGAAACAGATTTCTGTCCTCCACCAAACAAATTCATGAGGAGTCTCTGTAACTCAGATTGATCTGAAAATTTATGAATAAATCCCCCCGTATGTTAGCTAAATTTTGTTAGTTCAACACTTTTTTATTTGAGCAACAGAAGATTTTTAAAAAAAATCGGTTTCTACCTGTTGGTCTGTTTTGACAGATTTCTGCCATTATTTGCATTTCCTTCTTATTGATTCCTTTTTGAGTTCTCTTTTGGGGAACTGAGATTTTTGAAGGAGTTGCTACAGTAACTTGTGTTTTAATGAAAAGTCTTGATATTCCAAAGCTTAGCTCAAAGGTCTATTATCTTTTGATTACACTATTGTTGCTAATGAAGATTGTGTGAAGTTTTGTATGAAGGAAAATTTTGAGGTGTAGAGAGAGAATGATGTAATGAGATGAAGAATGGACAAAAGCTCAATCTTGGGGATTCCACCCTAGTGTCACCCCAAAAATATCCAAGAGGTACAAGCATCAAAGCTTGGGGATGCCCAAGGCATCCCCTTCTTCATCAATAAAAAGCTCAGGTTTGTCTAGACACTTCGTTTTTATTGTTTCATGCACAGTTGTGTTGTTCTTGGAGCGTCTTAGTTTTTGTTTGGTTTATTTAGTTTTCTTGAATAAAGTATTTTGGACCCCCGTTCTCGCTATGTTGTTTCAAATAAGTTGCTTGGTGTTGAAAAGGAGTAGTAAGTTCTTGCTTGAAAGTGCAAGAGGAGCTTGCATTGACTATGACTTAGACTTTAGCATGATATGCTAGGTGTTGTTTTGACCTTATGCTTAGTGATTATTGTTGTAGCATGTATTGTTCCAAAAAATTGGGATTGCTTAGTGTGCCTTGAAAGAATTATGTGTTGTTTTAGCATGCAAAAGCATAGTATTGTTGTATTCTCCTTTGATGCTTTGTTTGGGTTGACTTGGCACATTCTCACATCATGTTATGACTATGACAAGTCACCATATCCTCTATGATCATTTAGTCCTTGATTTATAGTACCACTCTATGCTTTGATTAGTAATGTTTTGTTACTCTGCATGATTATGGCCATTATTGCTCTCTTAGTTGGTTGCTCCCAGTCTTTTGCTAGCCTCCACTTGTATGAGTAAGTTCTACTCATGATTCCAACTCCCAAGAAACCAAGTTATTCCAAAGTGTCCACTATAAACTTCTATGCATGGTGTGTTACAACATTCCAAGAATATTCTTGTTTTTAGCTATCTTCCAAAACTATTTTGTTATGTGAAAACTTACTGATTAAAGCCTCACGAACTTGATGGCACACATTATATTCTCTGCCCCTAATAAACTTGAAACATTGTGTCATCTATGTTGTATATGCTTGCACTTATACGTTGGAATTAGAAGAACCGTGCTGTCACGGGGAACGTTTTCAACATTGCACTTATACTTTTTACTCAGTTGATATCATGATCTTTTGTCTATGGATGTCACCGGTGTGAAATAAAGAGGGAACTTGTAAGTCCATGGAGTATGTATGTTGTGTTAGAGAAACGTCTGAGCCGCTAGCCTAAGCCATGTCTAATCATGGTGGAAACTTGCAGCATCACTATAGTGAGCTATCTATGAAGCATCCTCAATAAAAAGATATGCATATAGTAAATAAAAAGATTGCTGAGATGCTCATTGTTTGCTTGCCTTGTCATTTTGGTTATGGGATAGCTCATGTACCATGTGCAAGGGGTACCCTGTTGGCGGTTCTCTATGATACGCATGTACTTACAATGACAAGAACTTACAGGTGACTAAAGTTGAGTAGCATGAGGTATGGCCCTCGTATTCAAGGGACTTGCGATTGCCAACTTATACTTTGTCAAGCATACACTCCATAGTTTGTTCACTTTAACCTTAATCACTTCAAGATGCTTATGATAGGGGCAATGAGGGCTGAAAGCTAACAAGTACCATAATTTTTGGAAGCTCTTTTTGAAACTTTAAATCCCTGCTTCCCTTTGTGAAGGGCCTTTCTTCCACTATTATATTGAGTCTCCACCTTCTACCTTTAGGCACCATTAAGAGAGCATAGTTGTCATTTTTGTGCAGTATCCCAGAACTTATTGATTGATGCATATTGTGATATTACTTGTTCTTGTGCTACTTGTTTCTAGTCACCCTTGTGAACTTTGAAGGTGTCCTATGCATCTATTTGCTACTCTATGAGGGAAAAGCTGATTGCCATTATGCCATGTTTTCCGTATGTGAAACAATCAAACATTTTTCAATGCATGTTATTCATGATCTTTGTTTGTAGACTTTCATGTTGCATGCGTAGTTACTTTGTCTTACTGTTAGAACTCCATTTTTCATGCACATGTTTAGAGTTCTTTGTCCCTAGCTTTCAATGCTTGCAAATGGTTTGATCTTGGTTTTGATGGTGCATGTCACCTAAAAATTATTCTTTTTGTCACTTACCTACTCGAGGACGAGAAGGAGTTAAGCTTGGGGATGCTTGATACGTCGGAACCGTATCTATAATTTTTGATGCTCCATGCTTGTTTAGTATCTACTTTGATTTGTTTTGTCTACACTTTGAGGAGTTTTTATATCTTTTCTGGAACTAACCTATTAACAAGTTGCCACAGTGCCAGTTGCCTGTTTTCTTTTGTTTTTGGTTCCAGAAAGGCAGAAAATCAATATTCTCATAATTGGACGGGACAGAAGCCAAAGGCAATATTTTACCGTGGGCGACACGAAGTCAAGAGGAGAGACGGAGAAGCGGACCAGGGCGGCCAGACCCCCCTAAGCGCGGGTGGGCCCACCCCACGCCTGGGTAGGGTGTGGGGCCCCTGGCCGCCTCCCTGCCTCGCCTCTTCGCCTCTAAGAAGCCCCCAATGCAGAAACCCTAGGCACCCGATCAAAACTCCACGAAACCTTTCGTAGCCGCCGCCACCGTAGTCCCTAGATCGGGGGGATCTGAAGTTCTTCCCGGCACCCTGTCGGAGGGGAGATCATCCTAGAGGCCTTCTTCTCCGGTATGATGCGTGAGTAGTTCCACCTTGGACTATGGGTCCATGTAGTAGTTAGATGGTTGTATCTCCTCTTTGTGCTTTCATGTATAGATCTTGTGAGCTCCATTCATGATCAAGATCTAATCTATTTGTAATCATGCATGTTGTGTTTGCGGGGATCCGATGGATATTGAGATTACTATGTCAGATTGATTAATGGTTTTGTAGTTTTGATACTATCATTTCTATGTTGTTTGTGATCTTGCATGCTCTCCGTTGTTAGTAGCTATCTTGGCCGAGTAGTTTCTAGTGACTCCAAGAGGGGGTATTTATGCTCGATAGTGGGTTCATGCCTCTAGTTTCCAAGGGAAGTGACAGAAATCTCTTCGGTTGTAGATGTGTTGTTGCCACTAGGGATAAAACAACGGTCTCTTGTTCATGGAACAAGTGGATTGTTTACCTTACACACTTTGCTTAAAACAGTTGTCTGTTGCTTGCAACTTAATACTGGAGGGGGTTCGGATGATAACCTAAAGGTGGACTTCTAGTCATAGATGCACATGGATGGGAGTATGTGTATATTGTTGTATTGCGCAATCGAATCTCATAGGATCTTTTTGTCTGGTATTGCATTGTTATGCCTTGCTCAGTTCCTGTCAATTGCCCTTTTGTAATTTGTTTACCCTTCATGCCATGTTGTTTATCTAAGGAGAGCACCTCTAGTGAACTATGGACCCCGGTCCAATCTTTACCATTGATACATCTTCCACAGTTACTTGTTTACTTGCTGCAAACCATTACCTTCCACACCATACGTTTAATCCTTTGTTACAGCAAATCGGTGAGCTTGACAACCTCACTGATTCGTTGGGGCAAAGTCTTGAGTATGTGTTGTGCAGGTTTTTGTGTTGCTTGCAACACCTGTGTGACGTTTCCTTCCTCCTGTTGGTTCGATAACCTTGGTTTCTTACTGGGGGAAACTTGCTGTTGTGCTGCTTCACACCCTGCTCTTGGGTTCCCAACAGGCTCCACGTCAGCCATCACCCACCAACCATCAGGAGGTTGGGCGCCTCCAATCAGGGGGCGGATAGGGGTGTGATCGAGCCGGTGGGCTCGGTCACGTTAGAGATCAATCTAACATTCTCCCCCTTGATATCAACCTCACTTTTAACTTTATGCTTTTACTTTACTCGTTTCATCACGGATCGGTACGTAGAGCACGTTTCATCATCACAGCTCAATTGCCGATAGAATCAGGCAACCACTATATAATTTTCTATTTTGAAACAAATCCTGTTACTTTTGGGCCTCTGTAGTCCAGAAATCATAAGATTTCCATTAATCCCATGCCGGCTAAGTGTTCCTTGAACACATTGGGTGGTAAGCCTTTCGTTAGCGGATCCGCAAGCATATCCTTTGTTCTTATATGCTCGAGACTTATAGTTTGATACTGGACTTTATCCTTCACAACATAGTACTTTATATCTATTGAATTTGTAGCATTACTCGACTTGTTGTTGTGAGCATAGAATTCTGCGGGCTCGTTGTCATAGTACATCTGTAGTAGCCTGCTAATGCAGTCTGCCACTCTCAAGTCGGGTAGAAATTTCTTTAACCATAACGCCTATCCCATGGCTCATAACATGTTATAAATTCTGCATACATCGTAGATGATGCAACTATTGACTGTTTGGCGCTTCTCCATGAAATAGCACCTCCTGCGAGAGTAAAGACATATCTTGTCCTGGACTTTCTATCATCTTTATCTCCCGCAAAATCTGCATCTGAATACCCTCTTATTTCTAGGGAATCAGATCTTTTATATGTTAGCATGAGGCCTTTTGTGCCTTGCACATAATGCAAAGCTTTCTTTACCATTTTCCAGTGCTCTATGCCTGGATTCTCTTGATATCTACCGAGTACCCCGATGATAAAATCTAAGTCAGGGAGAGTTCACACTTGTGCATACTATAAGCTTCCAACGGCCGAAGCATATTGTATTGCTTTCATTTGATCGATCTCATATTGGTTCTTTGGACATTGAAATTTTCCAAAACTGCCGCCCTTGACTATGGGAGCAGGTGTGGCATTACTCGCATGCATATTGTATTTCTTTTGAATGTTTTCACAATATGCCTTCTGCGACAGTCCTAACACTCCATTCTTTCTATCTCGGTGAATTTCTATGCCCAAAACATAAGAAGCTTCACCAAGATCCTTCATATCAAAATTTGAGGACAGTAACTTCTTTCTAGTAGTAGACTGACATTACTGCTAGCAAGCAAGATATCATCCACATACAGAATTAGGAAAATATATTTCCCACTTTTAAACTTTGCATAAATGCAGTTGTCCTCAACATTCTCTTTAACTCCAAATCTTTTAATTGTATCATTGAACTTTAAATACCACTGCCTATAGGCTTGCTTTAACCCATAAATGGATTTCTTTAGGCGGAATCCCATATGTTCCTTCCCCTCCATGAAAAAACCCTTGGGTTGTTTCATGTAAACATTCTCTTCTAAATCTCCATTTAGAAATGTCGTCTTTACATCCATTTTATGAAACTCTAAATAAAATTGTGCAACTAGTGCCATTATGATTCTGAAGGAATCCTTACATGAGACCGGAGAAAAAGTCTCATTGTAATCTACCCCTTCTCTTTGCGTAAAGCCTTTTGCCACAAGTCTTGCTTTATACTTTTCTACATTTCCATTGGAGTCATACTTTGTTTTGTAGACCCATTTGTATCCTACTGTTTTGGCTCCTTTAGGAATTTCCTCTAAGTCCCAAACATTGTTGGAACTCATCAATTTCATTTCATCTTCCATTGCCTCCACCCACTTGGCTGAGTGAGGGCTTCTCATGGCTTCTTCATATGAGGTGGGATCACCCTCCATATGACCTGTTTATGTGTTGTAAACTTTGTAAATTTCTTTAGAAATGGATGGTATTCTTTCTCTTTTAGACCTTCTGAGTTCATCAGACTCTTGCTCATTTTGTGCCTCAGGTTCTGGCACATTTGTTGTGTCTGGCTGTTTTGGCTCCCTTTCATGCTCAACAATGGGTTCAGGCGGCTCCTGACGGACAGGTTTCGGACCTTCTCCCATTATTGTCACATGTGGAGTCATAACAGGTGCATGTACCACAACCTCAGGGGTTGTGGATGGTGGAACAACATGTAGCGAGAAAATGGCTCCTGAGTCATCGGATTAGGTGCATGCACCCTATTCTCCTCAAGATCGATTTTCCGAGCTACCATGCTCCCCCTCATCAATTCGTCCTCCAAGAAGACTGCATGTCTCGTTTCTACAAACTTTGTGTATTTGTCAGGACAGTAGAAACGATAACCTTTTGATCTATCGGGATAGCGAATGAAGTGGCAAGTCACTGTTTTGGGGTCTAACTTTGCAATATTTGGATTAAAAACTTTTGCCTCAGCCGTTCTCCCCTAGACCCTCAAGTGGTGCAGAGAGGGGACTCTGCCTGTCCACAACTCGTATGGTGTTTTGGGCACCGACTTGCTTGGTACGCTGTTGAGAATGTGAATGGCGGTTTTAAGCGCCTCCATCCATAATCCCAATGGGAGGGTTGAATAGCTCATCATGCTGCACACCATATCCATAAGGGTACGGTTGCGCCTTTCAGGTACTCCATTTTGCTGAGGTTCGCCCGGCATAGAATACTGGGCGACTATTCCATTTTCCTGTAAAAACCTTGCAAAAGGTCCAGGTACTTGACCATATGGAGTGTGCCGACCTTAGTACTCCCCCACGGTCAGACCGGACTATTTTAATTCTTTTATCATGTTGATTTTCAATTTCAGCTTTGAATATTTTAAATTTATCCAATGCCTCAGATCTTTCTTTAATTGGATAAATATAACCATATCGGGAGTAATCATCTGTGAATGTTATAAACGAATCATAACCATCCACACTTTTCATAGGAAACGGTCCACAAATATCAGTGTGAATGATTTCTAGTGTTGTTGTACTTTGTTTGCACCCTTTTTGATTTGCTTTACATATTTTCCTTTTATGCAATCTATGCATTGTTCGATATCTGAGAACTCTAACGGAGGAAGAATATCATTTTTAATGAGGATTTCTATTCTTCCCCTCGAAATATGGCCTAATCGACAGTGCCATAACTTCGACGAGTCATGTGTTCGCTTTCTTTTCTTTTGTTCTTTGTTCGACAAGGAAATTTGCTCACTCACATTACACACAGAAAGCACTTTTTCATGCAAGCATAACAAATAAAGCTTATCGTGAAGTAAAGCAGTACCCACACAAGCATCTTTAAACCATATGGCACACTTGCCATGTCCAAAATAACACTCATAACTATATTTATCGAAACATGACACACTTATTAAGTTTGTGTGAAGCGAGGGAACAAATAAAACATCTTTTAACAGAATAATAAAACCATCAGCTAGCTCCAAAGGGATGTCGCCAATAGCTTTAACTTTTGCTTGAACTCCATTCGCAACTTCAATGCATCTTTTGCTTCTTTGCATAGTTCTTGTCGAATGGAATCTCTGTAAATAATTGGCAACATGAACAGTTGCACCTGAGTCAATCCACCAAGTATATTTCAAAAACTATGAATACAAGAACTCATTTAAAAAATAAACTGTATCTATACCTTTTTTTGCCATTATGGACTTGAGCCATTCTGGGCAATCTTTCTTGAAGTGCCCATACTTCTTGCAGTGGTGGCACTGGTCCTTGTCCCCTGGGGGACTCTGCTGATGTTGATACTGTTGGGGGCCTTTGCCATGTGGCTTGGAGGGGGGACCACCATGGTTGCTGTTTTTGAAGGTTCTCTTCCTGTTGTCCTTCACGTAGTTCAGAGAACCACCATGAATGGACTTGAGCCTTTCTTCCTCTTGTGTACACATGTCAATGGTCTTTTCAATGTCCCATTTTTCAGGAGACATGTTGTAGTTGATCACAAAGTTCTCAAACTGTTGGGGAAGAGAGGCCATGACAAGGTGAACCATCAAAGCAGGCTTGAGCTCGAGGTCAGCATCCATGGGCTTTAGTTTTGCAGTCATGTTGCCCATCCTCAAGATGTGCTCCCTGATGCCATGTGCCCCTCCTGTGTACTTTTTTGTGACCAGCTGTTTGAGTAATTGTAACATCCCAACATTAGAGCTTAAAAATAAGCTGAACCCAGATGTGTGCATTGCATTCATGCATAGAAAATCCGAATAATTTTCGCGCTTTTAAACAAAACTTGTCAAAGTGATTGAAGCTTCTCTCAACTTGATGGAATTGAAGTAGATCATCAAGTTGACTGTGATAAGTTTCAATATAACCTTTGCTAAAACCTTATTTGGGGGTAAACATAATTTTATTGTGAATATTTCTTATGAAGTAAAGCTCATCATGTTAACCCATAATGATAGATAGGAAAAAGTATTATATCTAGGAAAGAAATTCCTTCATTAGAAATCCAGGATTGTGAATTATGGAGGATAGACAGTCTTGTTAAACAACCAACTCTAAATCTTAAACCAAACATAATATCCATTTCATGCTACTGGACCATCATCTTATATCTATAACACTTTATAGGAATATCTTCCTATAGAAAATCACATAAGCACATCTCTGTCAAATTCACCCATCATAATTAAATGTACTTAAGAGAATAATTACCAATTACTTTCTATAAAACATATTAGATGTAACTATCTAATTTTAAAAAGGTTATATCATCAAATATCAAACAAAAGATGAAAGGGTCGTATGGGCACCTAGAGGAGGGGGTGAATAGGTGCTACTTCAAATTTTCTTATTTTTCAAATTAGGGCTTGACAAGAAAGGTAAATTCTCTAGATTATGCAACTATGGTGAATTTACCTATATGTCAACCATGCAATGATTATCACAACGCTAAGCAAGAACAAGTAAGTAAAGTGCGGTAAAGGATAGAAGTAACCAAGGGAGTGGACGCGGAGACACAAGGATTTGTTTCCCGTAGTTCCTTCCTTTTGAGGGGAAGCACGTCTACGTTTGGAGAGGGGGTGGTTTCAAACCACCAACGCCACGAGAGGCCTCCCTTATTCTCCGATGAACCTCACCCCAACGGGCTCGATCCACCTTCCACTATATCGGCAACCTTCGAGGTGGAAGCCGGCACCTTTACAACAAGTTCGGGGCACACATCCACAACTAAATTGGAGGCTCCCAAATACAAGCAAGCTGTCAAGACAAATCAAAGACAAGCTTGTAAGAACCAAATCAAAGTTAGGGTTTCCAATGAAACACTAGAGCTTGGGGGCCCTCAAGTGAATGAGGGGGAATTGAAGATCTCTCTTGGTGAAGATGTAGATCAAGGCCTCCTCCTTCGATTCTCCAAAGATCAATGACTTTGGATGGTTGGATGAAGAGATCTTGTAGATTTGGTGGCTCTAATGGGGTTGGTGTTCTTGAGCAGCTCGAGCAGCTAGAGGAAGAAGATAAGGGTCCCCTTTTATAGGCAGCCCCCTCCACGAACCGTTTTCTAACCGTTGGAGAAAAGTTAGACCGGAGACTCCAGTCTGCAGACCAGAGATTCTGGTCTACACCGGAGACTCCGGCCAATCTTCGGACCAGCCTCCAGACCGCCCAACTGAATGACCCAGCCCTTTCATGACTCAACAAGACCGGAGACTCCGGTCTATCAACACCGGAGACTCCGGACTGATCCAACACCGGAGACTCCGGAGTATCCTATGGAGCAGGCTGCGGACCCCCAGACAGAATGTCCCAGCCCAGATCCTAAAAGTCACCACCGGAACCAGATCCAGAAACTCCGGACCACACCGGAGACTCCGGTCTTGGCAGACCGGAGACTCCGGTCTGGAGTTTCCAGAACAGTGCCACATGAGTGTGGTATTTTCCCAAGAGTGAGGGTGTTGTTCATTTATCATAATACCAACTTGTGGACAATGAAAAACTGTAAAATGATCTACTTGTTGTTAATGAACACCAAAATTGATTATGACAATAAATGCCCTTTCAATCTCCCCCTTTTTGGTGTTCGATGACAACAAGTGAGTTGCATGGAATAAAATATATATGGGAATCCCCCTGACTATGTGCAACAAGATAATTAAGTAAATCATGCAAGATAGATAGTATCAACGGTAGCACACATAAATCTCACATGAGTTACAATAGATGGTGCACACAAGCACATAGTCATAGTCACACACATGAACAACAAATGACACACATAAAGTTCAAGTTCGAATATGGCAAATAAAAGGCAAATAAAGACAGATATTCGCAAATCCCAAATCCCAAGCTCATGCAAACCGATGAGAATGTCTTCTCCCCCTTTGGCATCGAAAAGCAAAAAAGGGAAAAGACCTACACTAGCTCCCCCAACCGCTCAGTAGTCATCATCATCCTCGGCATCCTCATCCTCCTACTGGTCATCATCATCCTGATCATAGTCATCATCATCATCTTCAGGGACAGCAGGCCCTTTGCCGTGAGGGAGAGAAGAGGAAGAAGCTACCCGAACCCGGAGGTGACATCAGCAAACGTCTTCCAATCCACCAGACTATCCTGTTGGGCATTCCATGCCCCAAATGAGAGTGTATGATCAGACTCTGTGGACTGCTGAGCCCCATGTTCATCATTGTATTCATCCTCACCTTCCTTAGCACCCTGTTCCTTGATCTCTTTGAGGAGCTTCTCAATGTGGCGGTTGCTTTGGTAGGATGCATGCTGCTGCTTGCGGATGTCGACATTCATGCAACAAAGGGTCCTCTCCCAAAAGCTGGCCTTCTTGACCCGCCCATGCACATAGTCTCGAGTCATAGTAGGCATAGGGCATTGAAGGCATTCTTCCTCCAAACTCTAGGTGGGGCGGGATCCCTCTCCATCTCAATCTCCTCATCATCATCCCCATAGCGACGCCTCGGAGCAGGCCCCATACGCCCCTTCTGCTGCAGTGTGACCAGAGTGTGCTCAGTGAGGTGTGGTGGTATGCCATATGGAGAATCATGCTCCTGGGAGTTGATGAGCCTCATAACCAAGGGTGCATATGGACGAGATTTCTTGTACATAATGGCATGGAACATCTCCTCGAAAATAAAGCCCATCACATCAATAGGTGCAACATCTGCCTCAGGTCCAGCATTGAAGGTCCGGTGAGTGTGGTACAGAAGGTTGACAAGCCCACCCCTAATTGCATCATCATTCCCAGCACTTGGTGCAATGGTATGGCGGAAAATCCTCAACATAAGGTTGTAGAGGGTCTTGAGTCCCTTGGACCCCCCCCCCCCCCACAACACCATCATCATACAGAGGTTCCAGCTTCAACTTGTTCTCACCCAAAGCTGCAGAGTGCATGCGCAGCCCCACAGGAGTGGATACTCCATGAAAGGTCTCAAAGATGACGTTGGCAAAGTCATGAAATGTAGCTGTGCAGCGAGTGGTACCAGACATCCATACCATGGTCCTGTCAATATCAGACCCAAACACAACGGTGGCATATAACTGATGTACAAGATGGATATTGTAGTGTTCACGCAGCTCCATCAAGTTGTACAGTCCCAGCTTTTCACAGATCCACAAAGCATCATTGAAGTAGGGGCTGAGGCGCATTTGCTCAACACTCATGAACTTCTGAGGGCAGACATGTGATTTGGTGAGTACACCATACACATCCTTCATGAACACAGCCTGTTCTTTCCTCCAGTAACGAGGGTCCTCATTGGTACGAGGCAGCGCATAGAAATCTGTCTTTCTCAGCTCACGGTACTCCTCTTTAGACATTTTGGCTAAGGACTGAAGGTTGTCATACTTGGCCTTCTTGGCACGGTCCTCCCATTCAGCCCTCTCCTGATCCCTCTTCAAGTAAGCTGCATCACGTGCCTGCTATTTCCGGTTCGACGGAGGCACAATGAATTGATCCCGATCTTCATCATAGCGAGGATTGCCCCTTTGGGACTTGGCCTTGGTACGACGAGGACGAATAGAACCATCACCTGTGAACAACAGTGAGGGAGATAGCATGGAGATGAGTATATATGCCCCAAGAATGTATTACTAGAGCTTTGAAGCATTTCTGATCTGTTTTGATTCAACAAACACCGGAGTCTCCGCACCTCATACCGGAGTCTCCGGCTCAGACCGGAGTCTCCGGACCTGGGTCCGGAATCTCTGGTCGGGAGGCTCGGGCATGAGATGGGGAGATGCCTGTGGGGGTGAATCTAGCAGATCGGGCAATGCAACAAGGATAAAGTACTAAAGTGCACGCAATCAAGTGATTCCAATGGACAAATCAACACCAATCCTGGGTCCGGAATCTCCGGTCGGGAGGCTCGGGCATGAGATGGGGAGATGCCTGTGGGGGTGAATCTAGCAGATCGGGCAATGCAACAAGGATAAAGTACTAAAGTGCACGCAACCAAGTGATTCCAATGGACAAATTAGCACCAATCCTCAAAAACACATCTAGGGATGAGCCCTAGGAGGAAAAAGTAGAGGGGAGGTACTAGATCTGTCCATGGGATCAATTCCTCCAGTGGGAATGACCCAATGGAGGAGGAGGGAAGATTGGCCGGTGGCACGGCGGATCCCGGGAGCTTCTTGACCTCCGGGGAGGATTTTTGGAAGAGGAGGCGACGGGTTTGGAGGTAGGGGACAGGGTGAAGAATGAGGAACTGCTGTTCCAGTTCACCCCGCCCCCCTTCTTTAAGTGACAGAAACCGTCTGGACCGGAGACTCCGGTCTACACCGGAGACTCCGGTGTATGTACACCGAAGACTCCGGTCCTCCTCGACCAAAAGTTCTAGGAAAGGTGTTTTAGGGACATATATGAGAGATAGACAGTTTTTAAGATAGGGATAGGGCTTGGGTTGAGACATCAAACTGTAAGAGCCAACAAGAGCCATAGAAATTCACAAAAATATTCTCGAATGTGAGAGGGCGGTGGCCTAGGCCACCATATTTGAGTATACTCGGCTTGGCACCACGAAGATATATCTTGGGTCCATTACCAAAACTCATCATTAAGCTCACATATCACTAAATGATATTAAGAGGAATGATTTTGATTGCTTTGGGCATAATAGGGGGAGGGATGGTCCAATCAATTAGGACCACACTCCCCCTATATCCATGCCTACACCTAAACCAAATATGAGTTGAAACATAGGTGAGAGTGCAAGAAAATCAAGTCAAGCTCCTTGAATCTACGACATTTAGTTCATTCCTCAAGTAGCAAAACCTTGCTTCATCAAGTGGCTTCGTGAAGATATCGGCAAGTTGATCTTTGGTTGATACATATGATAGATCAATATCACCTCGAGCAACATGATCTCTAATGAAGTGATGGCGAATCTCAATATGCTTTGTCCTTGTGTGATCCACCGGGTTGTAGGCAATCTTGATGGCACTTTCATTGTCACATAGAAGAGGCACTTTGTCACAATGGACACCGTATTCCTTTAAAGTTTGCTCATCCATAGCAATTGGGTGCAAGCACTAGCAGCTGCCACATACTCGGCTTCGGCGGTGGAGAGAGATATACAATTTTGCTTCTTGTAAGACCAACATACCAAGGACCTACCAAGGAATTGGCAAGCCCCGGATGTTGATTTTCTATCATCCTTGTCACCCTCCTAATCCGAATCCGTGTATCCACAAAGAGCAAATGTTGAGCCTCGAGGATACCAAAGACCATAAAATGGGGTATGAACCAAATATCGAAAGATTCTCTTGACCGCCATTAAATGGCTTTCTTTAGGAGCCGCTTGATATCTTGCACACACACCTACACTCAACACAATATCGGGTCTAGATGCACAAAGATAAAGCAAAGAACCAATCATAGACCGGTATACCTTTTGATCCACATCTTTACCATTTGGATTTTGTTCTAGATGAGTCTTTGTAGCCATGGGAGTAGGAGCTCCATTTAAATCTTGCATTTTGAATCTCTTGAGCATATCTTGAGTATACTTGGCTTGATTGAAGAATGTCCCTCCTCTAACTTGCTTGATCTCAAAACCAAGAAATGCTCTCAACTCCCCCATCAAAGACATCTAGAACCTACTAGTCATAAGCTTTGAGAATTCATCATTAAAAGCTTTGTTAGAAGAGCCAAAGATAATATCATCAACATATATTTGGCATACAAAAAGCTCCCCATTGACTTTCTTAGTAAAAAGAGTGGGATCGATTTTCCCAACCTCAAATCCACGGTCAAACAATAACTCTCTAAGGTGCTCATACCACGTGCGTGGGGCTTGCTTGATCCCATAGAGAGCCTTATCAAGTTTGTAGACATGGTTTGGGAAGTTGGGGTCCTCAAATCCCGGGGGTTGCTTAACATATACCAAATCTTTTTAGTGGACCATAAAGAAATGCACTTTATACATCCATTTGTTGCAACTTGAAGTTATGATGTGCCGCATAAGCAAGAAGGATACGAATGGACTCAAGGCGAGCCACGGGTGCATATGTCTCTCCATAGTCAATGCCTTCAATTTGAGAGAACCCTTGTGCAACCAATCTAGCCTTGTTTCTTACTATGATTCCATGCTCATCTTGCTTGTTCTTTAATATCCACTTTGTTCCAATAACATTGCGGCAATCCTTTGGCTTCTCTACTAACTTCCATACTTTGTTTCTCTCAAAGTTGTTGAGTTCTTTGTGCATAGCTTCTAACCAATCCGAATCTTCAAGAGCTTCCCACACTTTCTTTGGTTCAATCATGGAGATGTGTGCTTGGTGTTCACTGAACCTCTTCAATTGTGCTCTTGTGGAAATACCTTTCCTTAGATCACCAACTACATTTTGTAGAGAGTGGTCTCTTAATTCCAACATTCTTTCCTTTCTAGCTTCGCGATGAGCGTGGATCCCCGTGTTGTCTCTTGGGGGACCCTCTTCATCATTTTGATCCTCGTCTTGACCATTAACTTGACCTTGATCATCATTGGAATCATCCTCTTCATCTAGAGGCAAAGATTGACCTTGGTCATGATCAAGTGCTCTTATAGCATCAATTTGAGCTTGTTTCAAAGAAGTTTGTGCAGATCTTCCTTGAGCATTTGCCTTGGCACCACTTGTAACATCCCAAAAATACTAAACTTGGATCATCAAAACTCTAATCATCAAATTTAGGGTTAACAAAAACTTTTCTAATTAAAAATATGAAAGCATTCATATGTGTGTGTATTGAAATTTGGATTCTTTTGAATTGCCATGATTATGTGTTTCTTTGCTTGTAAAATGATTCTTAGGTGAAATAAACATCATCTAAACAATCCCCAAACTTTTCCCAAAGACAAACAAATTAAGTGAATGGTCATTTTGGCCAATTTAACTCCCATGCCTACTTTGGCTATCTCTAACTTTCAGAACTTAACAGAAACATGTATGGATCTTTGCACCCCTTGACAGTACTCATAACAAGGTATCAAGGCCCACTTTGTGATCATCCAGAAACATTCAAATGCATAGTTTAAATGACATTTGAAAATTAAATCTATTTCATATGGGAAGATCCCACTTTTTCAAAAAAAACCAAACCAACTCAACTTTCAAAACCCAAGCATCTACAGACTCACCAGCACATGCCTAGCACACCCACCAAAAATAATTTCAAAATTCAAAACTTGAGTTCATGCGGCCATTTCATCAAAAACCTTGCAGATGCAAATCAAACAAATCCTAAACACCATAGTGTGCAGTGATTTGAGCCAAACTTGTTCCCTCTCTAGCTCACAGCAACCTCTGTAGATCATCTAGCAAACTTAACTAAGCTCTATCCCCACTGTAAACTCGCCAATGTCATCAATGGTGAACAGGCCGAGAGCACCCATGTCACCCTAGTGTGGACAGCAAGCTAGGAGAAGAACTAGCCGTGCCAACCTTGTCTGGGAGGTAGCCCGTGTCTCACATCCCCCTCTCGACCACCCTGCCTTGTAGACCACGACCAGAACCGCCAGGAATGCCACGCCCGTGCCGATGTCGACCATGCCGACGTGCACCGCAGAGCATGCACCATTCCCACGCAACCCGACCACCTCGAGCCCTCGCTGCTAGGGGTGGGCGTTCGGTCACGACCGACAATTCGGTCTTTGTATTTCAGTCTATTTTAAATTCGGTCCTTGAAAAAATAAAGACCGAATTATACTTGATAGTTTTACTACCCGAAAAATTCGGGTACCTACTGATTCGGGTTCGGGTTCGGTCATGACCGAATAACATGGTCAATATTGTCAACACAAAAGATAGACATTACTTATTAAAAATATGACAATATTTTAAATATTTTAATACATATGTTATCATTTAGTGGAAAAAATAAACGTGCAACAATCCTAATAAAATGTAGCAACTCTACAATAGCACTTTGATGACCATTCAACAATTACATAATTCATGCACATCACACAAATTTGGAGTTTCAGATAGTCTCATGTAAAATTCGGTTAGTTCGGTCTATTCGGTTACTTAGGAAGTAAAGACCGAATCGACCAAACTAAATTTGGTCTATAAAATTCACTACCCAATTTTCTTGTCGGTCTTTTCGGTTTCGGTCTATTCGGGTTCGGTCTCGGTCTTTTCGGTTTCGGTCTTCGGTTATCGGTTTTTATGCCCACCCCTACTCGCTGCCCGCCAGACATGCCCATTTCACCGCCCGTACCTCGTAGCCACCGCTCGCCGTCGAAGACGCCGCCTCTGCCTCGCAGAGCATCGAGCGTTCCCGACCATTTGCCACCGCCCCTACACGCGCATTAAAGCCCTAGAGCATCGCCAGGAGACCACCGACCGATCGCCAACCTCGGCCATGCCTCTAGCTGCCTGTAGCCATGTCGCCACCGTCGTCTGCCCATCCCTCTCGGTCTCACCGTCGAGCCTATAAAAGGAGACGACCCCCAGCCGAATTGAGCACACCATCTCACTCCCCTCACCTCACTGATCGTTCCACCACATTCCCGGAGCAAGGCGAGCAGCGCATCGCCGGAATTGCACCGAAGCAGGCCGCCTCTGGAGAAGAAGGGCGCCGTAGATTTCGTCCACCCTAGGAGGAGCTACCGGTAACAGGAGGTTCGCCGTCGTCGACTTTGTCATTCGCCCGCATCGCCGACCTTCGCCTGAGCACCGGTGAGCCCCCGACGACCCCCACCTGTCGTGTTAGGTTTCTGTCTCGCCGGTGCCGCCCGACGTGGACGATGAGTAGCAGCCGTTCGATTAGACTTAGATCGTGCAGATAATATTGCCCTGTATCGCTTCGCATTTAAAGAGTCACTGACTAGTAGACCCCCCTGTCAGTTGCGCTCCGCGCCGTGGAGTGACACTGGGCCAGCCCGTTAACCCTTCCCACGCAGCCCAGTCGTTTGAATTTAGTTTTTTCTATTTATATTCAAACTCAGTTCTGTACCTAGTTTCAAAAATCAACCCAGCTCTATACAGTGAACCAAATTGAATGAAACCAATTTTGTTAGAAAGATATTGAAATGCTTAATCCAAGCCCGTTGGATTCAAATCATTTGAATCTATAGATCAACCTTGGTAAAAATAACAAGGCAGAAGCTTTTCTGCATTCAAACATTTTTCAAATTTAAACCATAATAGCTTTTGAGTTGATTCCAACTCTCAAAAATCATAATTGATCATACCTTTCAGAATATATAAAAATATATGGGTTTACTTATAGAAATAATGTTCAAGTAATAAAACAAGGCCACATAGGCATTTCTAGTCATTTATTGTTATTTAAAATTAAATGTTAAATCTTATTAAATTGTGACACCGCTTTAAATCACATTCCCATGTACTGAAATATTTGGTGATGACATGTGTCAACATGATCCCATGTTTGGTTTTTGAGAATATTAAATCTTAAGTAGTTTTTCAATGAGTAGAAATTACTTTTCTAAAAATAAAAGAAATAATATTTTAATATTAGTGATGATGCTAGATCATCTATAGAACCCTTGTGTGTGATGATTGAAAGTAGTTAAGTATTGTTTGGTGATTGTGTACCTCGTATTTATTCATAGACGCTAGTACCGACCAAGGATACGAGGAGGAAGGAGGATACTACGAAGAAGAAGCCGAGGAGAACTTCAACCACTGCTCTGCACAAGGCAAGCCATAATACTACTAGTTGATTGAGCAAGCTAACACTTGCAAGATACCCTACATTAGCAAGCTTACACTGATAATCATGCAAGCCAATACTTGCAAGCTATTAACTTAGCAAGCCTAATACTACTAGTTGATTGAGCAAGCTAACACTTGCAAGATACCCTACATTAGCAAGCTTACACTGATAATGATGCAAGCCAATACTTGCAAGCTATTAACTTAGCAAGCTTATACTGATACCTATGCAATCAAATACTTGCTTGTTACCATGCCAACTATATGCCCTAAGCATATGTGATCATACCCACTTGATAACCCCATTCCTAGTCTTACTTGCAAGCTTTCTACTTTATTTCTTTATCAAAACTCTTACTTAGAGATTACTTAATTAAATTGTAGATATTAGAAAGATAATTGAAGATTGCATAAAGAGCATAAAACTTGGCCTAAGATAGATAATATTTATGTCATCCTAAGGCATAAGATTGAACTTAGTTAAACTCCACTAGTTTACCACCCCTCATTAGTACCCACTCCCATTTGTAGATGCTAGTGCTAAGCATAAAACTTTATCAACATTAGATGGGAATACTTGGTGAAAATGGTTATGAAAACCTTGGAATGATGGATCATTCTATTGAGATGTTTTGACATGTGTTTTCGAACACCAGATGATTTGGGTGATGAAAATGTTGAGGCATGAGCCTTAGCCCTTTACAAAACTGATGGTTGTCTGGATGCGATACCATTCCAATTTTACCGTACAACCATAATACCCAAGAATTGGGTAGGGCTTGACTAGAAACTTATATACCTTAGTATTGGTTCCCTCACGACCAAGGTTTGAGCTCAAGCTACCTTGTGAAGATTGTCCACCTGTGCAGTACCCAAGATGACAGTTGGTCATGGTTGGGAGGCCAATCTCACAGGAGAGGTGCCTATACTAGGGCATTGTAGCACCCCGGATAAAACCACTACTAAAAATTCGCGTGTCTTATCTCTTTGCATCATCATGACATCATTGTTGCATACTTTGCCTCAAAACTATTTTCGATAAAACCCTATATTGTTTTCTGCATTACATCTCCTACTTTATTCAAATTATTTTTCTACTATTTTAAAACGTGTAAAGTTATTTACAAAATGTTTATTATATAAAAGAAAAGAAACAGAAAATATTTTAAATATATATATAAAAATAGAGCCTAGACCTAAACCGGCCAGGCCCAAAAGGCCCAGCCGGCTGAAACCCTAGCCCTTTGCCAAATCCCCAAACCCCAACCCTAATTCTAACCCCTCCCCACCCCGCAGCCGCCACCGCACTCTACACGCCATCCCGCGCGCGAGCGCTACACACACGCACGACAACCACCCATGTCGCCCGTCACCTGCCCTTCCCACCTGTCGCTCTACCCTGGCCTGCCACTCACGCACCTCCCCTCCGCGTTGGACCCAAGCAGTACTGCACACCCGGTGCCGCTCCCAATCGAATCCCGCCCCCCTTCTAGGCCCCACCCCGGCGCTTCCTCGCGAACTCCTCCCCACCTCGCATCGCCTTCCTCTTCTGTCCTCGATCCCACCTTCTCTGCCGCCGCCCATCGGTTCCCACCAAGCGCCACCACTGGCCCTCCCCTACCGTCCACGTCGGTAGCATGTCCTCGACGCTGCCTTCCTTCCCTCTGCTCGCCCCGTCGCCCTAACTCACCACCCGGGCTCGCTGCTCTGCTCCCGACGCCCGCGAGCACCGCCGTGCCGGCCGGCCCGAGCTTCCCGGCCGCGAGCGCGCATCGCCTCCGTCAAGCCAGTGCCCTCCCCCGTGGCCCTCTTCCCCGTGCTATCCCCTCTTAGGCTCGCTCCAGCCCCACCTCATTCGCCGCCGCCACTGCCTCCCCATGCGCCGCGGTTTCCAGCAACCTCTGCGTCGTCTTTCACCGCGCCATGTCTCGCAAGCTCCTCTTCAAGCGTGGTCTTTTTCTGTTTGCAGAGGTTCCTACTCCAGCGTACAGTGCATGGGTGCCCTTTGAATACTTGTATACATGTATGTTGGAGTAGCTCTGATCGTATTTTTGATCCTTTTGTCTGTGAGGTGATGCTACCAAGTCCTTTCGCTGCAAGTGGGTGCCTGCTGTCCCTTAAGCCGAGAGACCCGACAAGAACCATGTCATGAAACGCCAAATTCTCCTCCGCGAGTTCAGGACCCGAAGATCGTTTACACGGATTCCGAAGCCGTTCCTGGAACCCAAAGGCCTCCGAACCCAAAACCCTTGCAACCAAGTTCGCCGATCCCCCATGTGTGAACCTCTTTCCAAGCCCGCTCTATTTTTATAATGTCATATATCTTGTTGCATAACTAAATTGTCATGCTCGCATACATATTGTGTGGCTTGGGGGCCTTAGGCCGATTCACCTCATAATTAATATGGAGACCATATGCGGGCTTTTCCAGTCTAATATTGGCCCATTTAAATTTGTGTAGCGAACCGGTAACTTATCTTGCCCTGTTAATACAACATTTAAATTGCGGGGTACCTAAACAACATGAACCATCTAAATAATTGTCGGGACCCCGGTTCCGCTTAATATTGCCTAATTGCATCACATCCTTGCCATGTCATACATCATATATGCATCATGCCCGATCTTTTGCCGTAGTATTAAATAGTGCATCCGGTGTTTCTTCTAGTGCTTTGCTTCTTCACGGATTAGGCCGATGAGTTGATGCGAGTGTCAACCCGATCTTCGGATGAACCTTCGGCAATGTTTTCAGGCGAGCATTCTCCCCCTTTCTACCTATTTTATCTTTCTAGTCTTTATTTCCTCCTGTTGATCTATTGCTATTTGTGTTGCGATGCTCTAATTTTCGTACCCGTGATATTCCTTGCAGCCGTATATTGCCTTGGACACATCCTATTACCTGTTGTTTGGTAGATAGTTGGACTTGTGTGTCGCAGTCGCTTGCTCAAGTGCTGTTGCGTGTTGTCAAGTACCACAATTGTTGGAGAAATGCCTTATGTTTAATGTTGGAGATGATTATAACTTTAATTACTGTTTAATAACTAAAATTGAAGTAGGTAAATAATGCAGAGGCACAGGTGGGCAATAGATGTATTTGGTTTTTAACCGTGCACTTGTGTCCCGTAGGACCCCGAGTACTTGATACCTGTTCTTTGAATATTCGCACTATCCGCATGTGGGACCATGAATCCCCCTAGCCAGAGCTTGAGTCATATTTATTTCTTGGGGCCACAAAGTAGTTTGGGGCTTTATTACTATCCTATACTTATGCCATGCTTTACTGCTTTATTTACGATTGCGCGTGGAGCGCCTGTACTGTTTAGGTAAGTGGAATGTTTCCGCGGTATCGACAAGCCCAGTCACACTTTCGGGTTCCCAGTCGTTTACAGCCATTGACACAAACCTCTGGGTCCGTCTCGGAGCCGGCCAACTTCGTCGCGGGTAGCTTGGGGGGGTGGCCCCCTGAAATTTATATGAATCTTTCAATTGCTCTGTCGTGATGCCTCGTTGGGTTTTTATTGGTTTTTCTCGAGGTTGATCGTGCGTGTGTTGCTATTTGTGCCCCCCTGCAGGGTAAAACTTTCTGAAAGCCGTGTCCGCGGTTATGGACGACTTGGAGCACAGTATCTCGATCATAGACAACTATAACTAAAGTGGTGCTATAAATTTGACTTTATAATGACTAGTAATCAGCTTCACTATAATGGAATGACTAAATAAAAGTGCCAACAATTGCTGGTTTGGGTTGTCACCCGTTACCCTTGTATCTGACTAGTAAGTATTACAACTACAACGGAATGGCTAAATAAAAGTACCAACAACTACTGGGTTTTGGGATGCCTCATGCTATATGTATATGACTAGTAAGTACTACAAGTACAATGGAATGGTTAACTAAAACTGCCCACTGCTTATTATATCAGGATGACTCATGCTATCTATATCTGACTAGTAATTGCCGCAACTATAACGGAATGAATAAAACTGCCAACTGTGTGAGTTCCTCGGTTGCTTCCTCGTTTGGTCTCGAGGGGGAAAAACCAGGATGGGTATGCTTGGTGGTAGTTCAGGTTGGATCCAAATAGGTATTTCTTATCCCTATCTGATAGCAGCCAGTTGTATTGAGTCTCTATAGGTTGGTTAGTGCATGCTGCGCTGCCGCTTCAGTCCACCATACCTATGTAGGCGAGGACCGCCGAATTCTAGTCTCGCCATGTACTGGCCTCAGTACTGACCACTCTCTTTTCCTTTGCCCTTTGTCGGCACCCCTTTTTGTTTAAGCAGGTTTTGAGATCGACGTCGTTAGCAGGGTTACCCTTCCGGCGTGGCCTGGGCAGGGTTATGGACGCCATTGGTTATTCTTCAGGGCTCTTAGCTCAATTTGCATCTTGTTCGTACTCGAACGCTGTATCGTTTTCAAGGTGATTTGGATCTTTGTACTATATATCTGTATTCTTGACTCATTGAGTCGCTGTTGTATATATCTGTTCTGTGGGTTCCATCGTGGACTATTGTGTAATGATATTACTTCGTTTTCCACCTGCACGGAAGTGCCTGGTGGGCACCTTTGAATCGTTTCTATGCGGGTTTGGCGGGAATCGCCGAGACTTGCATAGGGTTGATTCTAAGGGTGTTACAGGCGTGTAATCGAAAGGTTAGGATTGATTATCCGCATACTGAGTATGGTGAACTCAGGATTTGTTCCTGACGGATGTATCGAATATTATGGTGAAAGTGTACAATCTCTGCAGAGTGTCAAACTATTCAAATAGCCGCGTCCGCGATTATGGAAAGTTGGAGTGGCCATACTGTTCCCCTGTCAGATGTTTTCAAAATAACTTATGAAAGGAATTGAGACTTTGACTTGACCACAACAGAGTTGTGATATGAAATACAAGTTCCCACTTAGGTGTTATAAAACTTCAACTAGCTTTCTTCGTTTCTGAACTTAGTAGAGGTAAATATGTCTTTTTGCAAAACAACCCTAGAGCTTAGTGTCCTACTACAAAAACCCCTTCACTTGTTAGTATTAGTTTGCGAGTACTTAAAGAGTACTCATGGCTTTGTCCCTGACTATTCTCGTGGCCAGACTATGAAGAGGAGTACCAGGAAGATGGACCCCAGGAAGGTTACGACAACTAGGATCATCTCCCATCGTCAGCATTGCCTGTGACCCCGAAGATGGAGCTTCGCCTACGCTATCATTATTATTATGTATTTCCGCTGCTTGAGTTGTATTAAGAACTGGATCATGTGATCCTTCTTTGTGTAAGACCTTATGTATGGTTTGTAATGGATGATGTACTGTGGTATCCAAATCTGTTATGTCTCGCAAAAATGGTAATCCTGGGATTGCGATGTATGGCATAACAGGCATCTGGGATTAAAAATCCGGGTGTTGACAAGTTGGTATCAGAGCTATCCTGACCATAGGAGACCCTAGTTAGACTGGATGTTTGAATCAAAAAATTAGTTTCAAAACCAAAGAAAACAAATATTTGCAAAAACTTATTCCCATTCTTATCACCTTGTTTCTTTCATAAAAATTCATGTTCCTAAAAAATTCTTGCAAAATACCTAAAATTTGACACACTTGATCACTCTACTAACTTACTCATCCTATATTCTTATAGATGGACGTGAGGTACAACAAGTTTTACCAGTTGGGAAATGGAGGAGACCTTATCTTTGAGCAGGATTTGGACCAGCTTTCGGAACTTCTGGAGCGTCCGCACCCTGAGTTCTTCGGAGCTCAGCTCAATGATCAAGGAGGAGAAGATCTGCAGTGGCTAATTGTTGCAAGTCTCCGAGAGAAGATTGAACCTCCAACTACTGAGGGAATTCAGTTCACTTTAAGAGAGAACAAATGGCTCGATGGACTTGCCAGGGCCATGCAGGAAGCTCTTGCCCGTCTATGTGGACAGAGTATCAACCAGATCAAGAGTACCCGCTTTGAGTTTTGTCCAAGGTGTGATGCTATGGGACAACCACTGGAAGCCCCATACCACCCCGAGCTGAAGACTCAGCTGTACCACCTCAGCTTCATGATGTATGATCGTCAGCAGGAATTGGATAATTGCCGTGACTACTGCAACCACAAGTCCTCCATCATCAAGACGAAGGATCAGACCATTGCCATGCTAGCGAAGGATCGCAAGTCTCGCCGCCGTCAGCTCGACAAGAAGGAGCGCATCATTGCTCGTCTTCGCCACCGTATCTCGGATTTGGAGGAGACCATCCACGAGAGAGACATGCAGTTGGAGGAAAGGGAGAATGCCGGAGAGGATCTTCGTGGAGACCCCTACTCCTATCTCAGCGATGATGATGATTTTCTGGAGGATCAAGCTATGGATTTCTTCACCGATGAGGATGATTACGCCTTCATCGATGACGATGAGGATGATGACTACACCGACTCCGAGGAGTAGTATCACTTGAGCACTAGTGTAGTGAGTAGTATTTGGTCCCACTATATCGTAGTTTCCAGAATGGTTCTTAAAACCATCTGTTTACCTTGTTGTGGTGTGTGTTTGTATCGTGTGCTATGAATGAATGAATGAATGAATGAAAAGCAAGTTGCTAGAAAAACCTGAGTCAAACTTTAAAAACTTTTCAAAAGTCCTGAAACCTTAGAAATTTCCCTCTTTTCTCATGATCTATCTCAACCTTCAGATGCCACGCGGAGGAAATGGTTCATCCCCGGACCCGATGTTGCAGATCCTGCAAATGTTGGTTTCTGACCGCGAAGCTGAAAGAGCCGAACGTCAAGCCAACTTAGCCACCCTTCATCACATAGCTCAGATGGCCAACAACAACCAAGGCCATGGAAACCAGGACAAACATGGATCTAAGCTCAAAAATTTCCAGAACACCAACCCACCTGTTTTCACTAAGTCAGAAGAGCCCCTAGACGCCGATGATTGGCTGCAAACCATGGAAAACAACCTAGAAGTAGCTAGAGTGGAAGCTAATGAGAAAGTTCTGTTCGCCACCCACTATCTAGCCGGAGATGCAAGAGCATGGTGGAACAGCATTCGTGCAATGACCGGAGGACAGATGATGACCTGGGAGGAATTCAAGGTCAAGTTCAGCAGAACCCATGTGCCACCAGGTTTGATCAAGAGAATGAGAGATGAGTTCAGAGAACTGAAGCAAGTACGGATGACTGTAGTGGAATACCATGACAAATTCTTGTCATTGGCTAGGTATGCCCCGAATGAGATCGACACTGAAGCCAAGAAGAAAGAAAGATTCCTGAATGGTCTGCACGATGGGATATAGACGGTGTTAGTCAATATCCCCTTTGCTGATATTGAAGCCCTTGTCGACTCTGCCATCCAGATGGAAGGAAAGATCAACCAAGCCAATGAGAACCGCAAGCGTCGTATGATGCATCAGCTAGGAACCCATCAGACCCCAAAGTATCGCCCTAACCCATCTCCAGGATTTGCCCCGAGAACCAACAGACCCCCGATGAACCGTTCGACCTATCCCAACCATGGAAACCCAAGGCCCGAAGGAAATCACAACAACCCCGGCAACTCTAACAATTTCAACCGTGCCTCACCCAAGTTCAACAACAACAATGCTACCGCCAACACCAACACTGCCCCGAGGATTAGAAGCAATGTTGTGCCTATTGCAGCAAAGGACAAGTCGCAAGTGACTTGTTATGACTGTGGAAATAAGGGTCACTACTCCAACGAGTACCCCAACAAGAAGAATACCGCAGCCCCCAATGCAAATGCCCCAGCTCAGCAGCAGCGTCGTGTTCAGCCTGGAAGAAGGTTTGTCCCAGGGAATTCGCTCAACCGCAACGGCCGTATTTTTATCATGCATGCTGAAGAAGCTCTGGAAGCGCCAGACGTCGTGCTGGGTATGTTTTCTGTTAATTCAGTACTTGCTAGAGTGTTGTTTGATTCTGGTGCATCGCACTCATTTATCACCGAAGAATTTGCATGCACTAGTAAGATTCAACCAACCAAACTGAATCATGTTATGATTGTTCAAATCCCCGGTTCAACCACCAAAGCTAGGCAAATTTGCAAAGCAGTCCCTATCCGAATCCATGGCATAGATTTTTATGCTAATCTTATAGTACTCGGAACTAAATGTTTGGAAGTAGTACTAGGAATGGATTGGATGGCCAAACATAAAGGATTAATCGACTGTGCCAAGAAACCCATAACCATGACCAGTACAGCCGGAATATCAGTTGAGCATGTATCTGAAACCTTACCTCGTCAATTCAAGTGCAACAAGAGTATAGCCCAACCTACCATTGACCAAGTACGGATAGTCTGTGAATACCCCGATGTATTTCCAGATGTTTTGCCCGGTATGCCCCCAGATCGAGATATCAAATTTATCATTGAACTAATTCGCGGAACAGGACCCATAGCCCAGAGACCATATAGTATGAACCCGTCGGAATTAGCAGAACTGAAGAAGCAACTAGATTCCATGTTGGATAATTGGACTGGTTTAGCCAAGTGCGTCACCTTGGAGATCACCTGTCTTGTTTGTGGACAAAAAGGATGGAGGTAACCATCTGTGTACGGATTATCGGAAGTTGAATGATTTCACTATCAAGAACAAGTACCCATTGCCCAAGATAGAAGATTTGTTTGATCAGTTGACCGGTGCCAAAGTGTTTTCTAAGATTGATCTTAGAACTGGCTATCATCAACTCAAGATTCGTGCAGAGGATATCCCCAAGACTGCCTTTACCACCAGATATGGATTATACGAGTATACTGTCATGTCTTTTGGGTTAACCAATGCCCCCGCTTATTTCATGAATCTCATGAATAAGATTTTTATGGACTTCCTGGATAAGTTTGTCGTTGTTTTCATCGACGACATTCTAATTTATTCCAAATCGGAAGAAGAACATGAGCTACACCTAAGGACCATTCTTGGAACCCTTAGAGAGCATCAGTTGTATGCCAAGTTTAGCAAATGTGAATTCTGCTTACAGGAGGTAGGATTTCTTGGCCACATTGTCTCAGCCGGGGGAATTGCCGTTGACCCTACGAAAGTGAAAGATGTCGAAGATTGGCAAGCCCCAACCACTCAAACCCAAGTTCATGCATTTCTCAGATTGGCAGGATACTACCGCAAGTTCGTAGAAGGATTCTCGAGCATCGCCAGACCCATGACCCAATTGCTGAAGAAGGACAAGAAGTTTGAATGGACGGAAAAATGTGAAGCGAGTTTTCAAGAACTCAAGAGGAGATTGATTTCAGCCCCAATCTTAATCATGCCGGATATCACGAAGCCCTTTGACGTGTATTGTGACGCATCCAAGATTGGTCTCGGATGTGTGCTAGTGCAAGAAGGCAAAGTTATATCTTATCTATCTCGACAACTGAAACAACATGAGCAAAATTACCCAACCCATGACCTCAAACTCGCAGCCGTAGTTCTAGCCCTGAAGACATGGAGGCATTACCTGATGGGAAACCGTTGAGAGATTTATTCATATCACAAGAGCTTGAAGTATATATTCACTCAGAAGGAGCTGAATATGAGACAGAGAAGATGGATTGAGCTAATCAAGGATTACGACCTGGATATTCACTATCATCCCGGTAAAGCCAACGTGGTAGAAGATTCCCTTAGCAGATTGCCGTGCCGCTTGAACTCCATGATTTTGAAGGAGCAACCAAGATTGCACAAAGAGATGGAAGATTTTCGAATGGAATTAGTAAGTGAAGGATTTTTGGCTAGCATAGAACTTCAACCCACTTTGATCAGCCAGATCAAAGAGGCGCAGAAAGGAAATGCTAGTATCGACGAAATCAAGCGTCGTATCGGTACAGGCAAAGTACTCGGATTCACCGAAGACGAAGAAGGAGTTTTGTGGTACAAAGGACGCCTTTGTGTACCAGCAGATTCTGAGTTGAAAGAGGTAATTCTCAAGGAAGCTCATGATACTCTTTATTCTATCCATCCCGGAGGAACGGAGATGTATCAAGATTTGAAGGAGCAATTTTGGTGGCATAAGATGAAGAGAGAAATCGAAAGCTATATCGCCAAGTGTGATATATGTTGGAGAGTCAAGGCGGGCCACAAAATACCCGCTAGATTGTTGCAACCATTGTAGATTCCGGAATGGAAATGGGATTCCGTTGGAATGGACTTTATCACCGGATTACCTACTTCTAGTAGGGGAAATGACTCTATCTCGGTCATAGTGGACAGATTGTCCAAAGTCGCCCATTTCTTACCCATCAAGACCACATATCACAGTTTGAAGCTAGCGGAGTTATACATCGCTAGAATCGTCAGTTTGCATGGAGTCCCCAAGAACACTGTATCGGATCGGGGAACTCAGTTTACCTCAAGATTCTGGAAGAAACTCCAAGAAGGGTTAGGAACCCGACTAGATTTCAGCACCGCTTATCACCCTCAGACCGACGGACAAATGGAGCGAGTAAATCAAATACTCGAAGACATGTTGAGAGCATGTGTGTTAGAATATGGATCTAAATGGGAAGACTGTCTGCCGTTCGCAGAATTTTCATACAACAACAGTTATCAAGCTAGTTTGCAAATGGCCCCATTTGAATTCATGTATGGAAGGAAGTGTCGCACCCCTTTGAACTGGTCGGAAGTAGGAGAGAGTCAGATTTTCGGACCCGATATCCTACGGGAAGCGGAAGAGAAAGTTCACAAGATTCGTGAACACCTCAAGACCGCCCAGTCCAGACAGAAGAGTTACGCCGACAAGAGACATCGATACCTCGCCTTCAACATCGGAGAATTTGTGTATCTGAAAGTGTCGCCATTGAAGGGAATGCAGCGTTTCCAACTCAAAGGAAAGTTAGCCCCCAGATATATCGGACCTTTCAAGACTCTGAACCGTCGAGGAGAAGTGTCGTATCAATTGGAACTACCCGAAGAGATGTCAGCCGTGCACAATGTGTTCCATATCTCATTACTTCGCAAGTGCCTCGAAGTCCCGGAGAAGACTGAAGTGTTCAAGAATATCGATCACCGTACCATAGAGATCAACGATGACCTGACCTATCCCGAAGTGCCCATCCATATTTTGGAAGAAGCCTTCAGAACTACTAGAACCAGAAGCATCAAATTTCTCAAGATTCAGTGGAGCAACCACATAGAAGAGGAAGCTACCTGGGAGCGCGAAGATCACATCAGGACAGAGTTTCCCGATCTCTTCAAATCCTAGGTAATCTTTTCGTTCTTTTTCAAATCTCGGGACGATATTTTGTTAAAGGGGGGAAGGTTTGTAACATCCCAAAAATACTAAACTTGGATCATCAAAACTCTAATCATCAAATTTAGGGTTAACAAAAACTTTTCTAATTAAAAATATGAAAGCATTCATATGTGTGTGTATTGAAATTTGGATTCTTTTGAATTGCCATGATTATGTGTTTCTTTGCTTGTAAAATGATTCTTAGGTGAAATAAACATCATCTAAACAATCCCCAAACTTTTCCCAAAGACAAACAAATTAAGTGAATGGTCATTTTGGCCAATTTAACTCCCATGCCTACTTTGGCTATCTTTAACTTTCAGAACTTAATAGAAACATGTATGGATCTTTGCACCCCTTGATAGTACTCATAACAAGGTATCAAGGCCCACTTTGTGATCATCCAGAAACATTCAAATGCATAGTTTAAATGATAGTTGAAAATTGAATCTATTTCATATGGGAAGATCCCACTTTTTCAAAAACCCCTCAAACCAACTCAACTTTCAAAACCCAAGCATCTACAGACTCACCAGCACATGCCTAGCACACCCACCAAAAATAATTTCAAAATTCAAAACTTGAGTTCATGCGGCCATTTCATCAAACACCTTGCAGATGCAAATCAAACAAATCCTAAACACTATAGTATGCAGTGATTTGAGCCAAACTTGTTCCCTCTCTAGCTCACAGCAACCTCAGTAGATCATCTAGCAAACTTAACTAAGCTCTATCCCCACTGTAAACTCGCCAATGTCATCAATGGTGAACAGCCGAGAGCACCCATGTCACCCCAGTGTGGACATCAAGCTAGGAGAAGAACTAGTCGTGCCAACCTTGTCTGGGAGGTAGCCCGTGTCTCACCGCCCCTCTCGACCATCCCTGCCTCGCAGACCACAACCAGAACCGCCAGGAACGCCGCGCCCGTGCCACTGTCGACCATGCCGACGTGCACCGCAGAGCACGCACCGTTCCCACGCAACCCGGCCACCTCGAGCCCTCGTCGCCCGCCAGACATGCCCATTTCACCGCCCGTACCCCATAGCCACCGCTCGCCGTCGAAGACGCCGCCTCTGCCTCGCAGAGCATCGAGCGTTCCCAACCATTTGCCACCCCCTACACGCGCATTAAAGCCCTAGAGCATCGCCAGGAGACCACCGACCGATCGCCAACCTCGGCCATGCCTCTAGCTCCCCATAGCCGTGTCGCCATTGTCGTTTGCCCATCCCTCTCGGTCTCACCGTCGAGCCTATAAAAGGAGATGACCCCCAGCCGAATTGAGCGCACCATCTCACACCCCTCACCTCACTGATCGTTCCACCACATTCCCGGAGCAAGGCGAGCAGCGCATCACCGGAATTGCGCCGGAGCAGGCCGCCTCTGGAGAAGAAGGGCGTCGTCGATTTCGTCCACCCCAGGAGGAGCTGCCGGTACCAGCAGGTTCACCGTCGTCAACTTTGTCGTTCGCCCGCATCGCCGACCTTGCCTGAGCCCCGGTGAGCCCCCGACGACCCCCACCTGCCGCGTTAGGTTTCTGTCTCGCCGGCGCCGCCCGACATGGACAATGAGTAGCAGCCGTTCGATTAGACTTAGATCGTGCGGATAAGATTGCCCCGTACCGCTTCGCATTTAAAGAGTCACTGACCCGAATACCCCCCTATCAGTTGCACCCCGCGCCGCGGAGTGACACTGGGCCGGCCCGTTAACCCTTCCCGCGCAGCCCAGTCGTTTGAATTTAGTTTTTTCTATTTATATTCAAACTCAGTTCTATACCTAGTTTCAAAAATCAACCCATCTCGATTCATTGAACCAAATTGAATGAACCCAATTTTGTTAGAAAGATATTGAAATGCTTAATCCAAGCCCGTTGGATTCAAATCATTTAAATCTATAGATCAACCTTGGTAAAAATAACAAGGCAGAAGATTTTCTGCATTCAAACATTTTTCAAATTTAAACCATAATAGCTTTTGAGTTGATTCCAACTCTCGAAAATCATAATTGATCATACCTTTCAGAATATATAAAAATATATGGGTTTACTTACAGAAATAATGTTCAAGTAATAAAACAAGGCCACATAGGCATTTCTAGTCATTTATTGTTATTTAAAATTAAAGGTTAAATCTTATTAAATTGTGACACCACTTTAAATCACATTCCCATGTACTGAAATATGTGGTGATGACATGTGTCAACATGATCCCATGTTTGGTTTGGAGAATATTAAATCTTAAGTAGTTTTTCAATGAGTAGAAATTACTTTTCTAAAAATAAAAGAAATAATCTTGTAATATTAGTGATGATGCTAGATCATCTATAGAACCCTTGTGTGTGATGATTGAAAGTATTTAAGTATTGTTTGGTGATTGTGTACCTCATATTTATTCATAGACGCTAGTACCGACCAAGGATACGAGGAGGAAGGAGGATACTACGAAGAAGAAGCCGAGGAGAACTTCAACCACTGCTCTGCACAAGGCAAGCCATAATACTACTAGTTGATTGATCAAGCTAACACTTGCAAGATACCCTACATTAGCAATCTTACACTGATAATGATGCAAGCCAATACTTGCAAGCTATTAACTTAGCAAGCCTAATACTACTAGTTGATTGAGCAAGCTAACACTTGCAAGATACCCTACATTAGCAAGTTTACACTGATAATGATGCAAGCCAATACTTGCAATCTATTAACTTAGCAAGCTTATACTGATACCTATGCAAGCAAATACTTGCTTGTTACCATGCCAACTATATGCCCTAAGCATATGTGATCATACCCACTTGATAACCCCATTCCTAGTCTTACTTGCAAGCTTTCTACTTTATTTCTTTATCAAAACTCTTACTTAGAGATTACTTAAGTAAATTGTAGATATTAGAAAGATAATTGAAGATTACATAAAGAGCATAAAAATTGGCCTAAGCTAGATAATCTTTATGTCATCCTAAGGCATAAGATTGAACTTAGTTAAACTCCACTAGTTTACCACCCCTCATTAGTACCCACTCCCATTTGTAGATGCTAGTGCTAAGCATAAAACTTGATCAACATTAGATGGGAATACTTGGTGAAAATGGTTATGAAAACCTTGGAATGATGGATCATTCTATTGAGATGTTTTGACATGTGTTTCCGAACACCAGATGATTTGGGTGATGAAAATGTTAAGGCATGAGCCTTAGCCCTTTACAAAACTGATGGTTGTCTGGATGCGATACCATTCCAATTTTACCGTACAACCATAATAACCGAGAGTTGGGTAGGGCTTGACTGGAAACTTATATACCTTAGTATTGGTTCCCTCATGGCCAAGGTTTGAGCTGAGGCTACCTTGTGAAGATTGTCCACCTGTGTAGTACCCAAGATGACAGTTGGTCATGGTTGGGAGGCCAAACTCACAGGAGAGGTGCCTATACTAGGGCGTGTAATCGAAAGGTTAGGATTGATTATCCGCATACTGAGTATGGTGAATTCGGGATTTGTTCCTGACAGATGTATCGAATATTTTGGTGAAAGTGTACAATCTCTGCAGAGTGTCAAACTATTCGAATAGCCGCGTCCGCGGTTATGGACAGTTGGAGTGGCCATACTGTTCCCCCGTCAGATGTTTTCAAAATAACTTATGAAAGGAAATGAGACTTTGACTTGGCCACAACAGGGTTGTGATATGAAATACAAGTTCCCACTTAGGTGTTATAAAACTTCAACTAGATTTCTTCGTTTCTGAACTTAGTAGAGGTAAATCTGGCTTTTTGCAAAACAACCCTAGAGCTTAGTGTCCTACTACAAAAACCCCTTCACTTGTTAGTATTAGTTTGCGAGTACTTAAAGAGTACTCATGGCTTTGTCCCTGGCTATTCTGGTGGCCATACTATGAAGAGGAGTACCAGGAAGATGGACCCCAGGAAGGTTACGACAACTAGGATCATCTCCCATCGTCAGCATTTCCTGTGACCTCGAAGATGGATCTTCGCCTACGCTATCGTTATTATTACGTATTTCCGTTGCTTGAGTTGTATTAAGAACTAGATCATGAGATCCTTATTTGTGTAAGACCTTATGTATGGTTTGTAATGGATGATGTACTGTGGTATCCAAATCTGTTATGTCTCACAAAAATGGTAATCCTGGGATTGCGATGTATGGCATAACAGGCATCTGGGATTAAAAATCCGGGTGTTGACACCACTTGACACCCGGGCGAAAGAATCAAGCTCCCCTTGACTAGAGTTGTCACTATGATCATCGTGTTGAGGGTCTACATCTTGTCTTTGGCTTGAGTCATTGTCCTCCTTGGTGGATGGAGCTTGTTGATGTTGTGAAGATGAGGGCTCCACTTGAGTGGAGCATAGTTCTTCTCGATCCGCCATAAGGGGTTCCTCAATGGGGCGGATATATCCCACACCCATTCTTCCTATGGCATCCTGAGGCATTTCATCATCTGCATCACAAGCATCAACACGCCCCCCTTGGGGACCATTATATTCTTCGAAGGTCACACTACAAGATTATATGACGGCTCCGGAGAGCTTATCATAGATTCTATAAGTGTGAGATTCGAGACCATAGCAAACAAAAATACCCTCTAATGCTTTAGACTCGAATTTGGACAAACGAACACCTTTAATGAGATAGAAACACTTACAACCGAACACCCGAAAGTAAGATATGTTGGGCTTGTTAACGGTAAGTATTTCATATGGAGTCTTGTTGATTTCTTTGCGGAGGTAGAGCCGGTTTGAAGCATGACATGCGGTGGAGATGGCTTTGGCCCAAAAGTTATATGGAGATTTAAAGTCCGCCAACATGGTCCTAGCCATCTCAATAAGAGTCCGGTTCTTCCTTTCGGCCACACCATTTTATTGAGGGGTGTATGCAGCGGAATATTGATTTTTAATCCCCTCATCACTAAGGAAATCATTCAAGGTGTAGTTCTTGAACTCGGTGCCGTTGTCACTTCTTATAATCAACACGGGAACATTGTATTGCCTTTGGACCAAATTGATGAAGTCGATGAAGGTCTTTTGAGTATCACTCTTCAACTTGAAGAAATAAACCCAAGAGTATCTTGAAAAGTCATCAACAATCACCAAGCAATATTTCTTCCCACCAAGACTTGCATGAGATGGAGGACCAAAGAGGTCCACATGGAGGAGCTCCAAGATCTTGGTGGACTTGATGCGGTTCTTAGGCTTGTGAGGAGCATCATGCATCTTCCCTAGAACACATGCCCTGCAAACACGATCTTTGGCAAAGGAGACATTTTCTTTTAGTCCAACAATATGGCCCTCCTTGTGGAGACTTTGCAAAGTTCTCATATTGACATGGGCTAGTCGGCGATGCCATAACCAACCCACATCGGCCTTTCCGAATAAGCACATCGCACTTGTAGTGGCTTGCCCCGAAAAGTCCACCATATACAAGTCATGTTCGACATACCCAACGAAAGCGACCTTGAGAGATTTGCTCCACATGAGGACCACAATATCATCATCAACAAAGACGGCAAAACCCATCTTTACAAGAGCACGGACTGAAAGTAAATTGTATCCAAGGGTCTCAACAAGCATGACGTTCACGAGTGTAATGTCGTGAGCAACCACAACCTTGCCGAAACCCATTACCTTAGACTTTGACTTGTCGGCATATGTCACGGTGATTTGATCATCATTTGGCTTTAAGTCCTTGACAATAGACGAGCTTCCGGTCATATGACTTGTGCAACCACTGTTAAGCACCCACTTTGACCCTCCGGAAGCATATGTCTACGAAAGATCAAGCTAATTTTTAGGTACCCATTTTTCAATGGGTCCTCTTTTATTAGCAACAAGGGTCTTGGGAACCCAAATGGACCAAGCAATATAACCATCATATGGGACAACATATTGTGCATACACATCACCATAATAATCACGCATTAGAACATAGTGAGGGTTAGCACTACCCGCAAAGTCATCATGAGACATAGTTTTACCACTTGTGGTCTTACTACCCACAATGGCCTTGTTAGTTTCTTGTGTGGGCTTGGCCTTCTTCTTCTTGTTGTTCTTCTTCTTAGAATTGGAGACAAATCCAATGCCCCCTTTATCACCACTAGGCCTTTTCTTACTCAAAATATCATCAATGGACTAGTTGCCTTGTGGAAATGTGGTCTTAGCAAGCTCCCCCTTCAACCTAGCATTCTCTTCAAGAATAGTTGTACTACTAGATGGAATGAAGTTACTAGGTGAAGGAATATTGGCCAATTGAGTTTGAAGCGTTTCATGGGACATTGTGAGTGACAATAGTTCACTTTTCAAAGCCTTGTTAAGCAAACTAAAGTCCTCGGCAAGTTTTTCATGAACCACACCAAACTCAACCTTGTCCTTTTAGCCCTTTTGTATTTAGCAATAGCATGATCACGCTCTTTGATGAGTTTGTTAACAATAACATTGTTTGCCTCATCAAGCCCTTCAAGTTTTAATTCAAGAGACAACCTAGTCTCTTGTTCTTCTTTTAGAGCATTGTTTAGAGCCGCCACACCATTAGACGTTTCCTCTTCCTCTTCTTCATCATCTTCATTGTCGGAGGAGTATTCTTCATGAGTGATCAAGACAATTTATCCCGACTTCTTGTTGATGGGATTCTTCTTGATGAAGGGTTTCTTGTAAGGTGCTTTGAAAGTCTTCTTCAACACAAGCTTACCCCCATGATCTTCTCTCTTCTCATAGGGACAACTTGCTACAAAGTGATAGCGGTCACCACAATTGAAGCAAGTTCTCAATCTAGTTGTATTTTCTCTTTTCCCATTTGGGTTGCTTTTTCTTTGCATTTCTATCTTGGCCTTGGCGGGGTTATTCCAAAAGTTCTTTGCATAGAAGGCCATATATTGACTATGAGCAATCTCGACTTCATAGGGGTGGTCCATGGAGAGCCCTTCATCACTATCATCTTCATCCCCATGGTCCACAACTTTGGCCTTCAAAGCAACATTGACAACATTGCTCATACCAAGGGCACGGGCATGAGCATCTTTGGCATTCTTGGCGGCAACTTTGAAGGAGGACATCTCTTGCATAACTTCATTTGAGGTCATGAGATGGTAGTTGTGTATTCCTTGTAGACTCTTCAAGTCGGTGGGCTCGAAAGGCATGAGTACACTCACATATTTTCTTTTTATCCATGCATCATCCACATGTGAGGCACCCACGTTTCTAAAAGCGGTGGCGGTGGTCTTGAGCCTTCGGTACATGTCTTCGTGATCTTCACCTTCTTTCATGTAGAAGCCTTCGGCTTCATTTCTTAGAGCATCATATCGGTTCCTCCTCATACTCTCATTTCCAACAAACAAAACAGTGAGGGCATCCCAAGCTTCCTTGGCAATGCTCAAGTGCTCAATGTGTGGATAATCTTTTGTACCTAAACCTTGTTGAATCATGTGCAAGGCAGTGGCATTGAGTTGACTATTGACGACCTCCCTTCTTGTCAAGTTGTCTGGATCCCCAATAAAGAGTCAATGCTCGATGATGTTCCATAGTTCAATGCAAGAGTTGCGCACATGAGTTCTCATTAGTGATTGCAATTGAGCAAATGTAGCAGATGCTTCAAGCTTAGGTGGGTCACCTCTATTGTATACATGAGGGTGAGGGATTGGAGGGTCGGGAGAGTACCATGAATCATGGTGCTCACCCTTCCCACCATCATTTTGTGTGGAGGAATTAGTGTTGTCTTGTTTACCCCTAACCATTCTATCCTCGGGGGATATGGGAGTATCCCCTTTAGGTAAAACGGATGGAGGATCCCCTTGAGGAGAAGGGAATGATGAGCGATCTTCGTCTTTAAGAAGTTGCCCAAGCATCTTCTTGACTTCGTTGACCAAGGAAGAGCTTAATCTTGTTTCCAAGTTTTTGAGATCTTCCATGGTCACCGTAGTATGCTCACCATCGCCTTCCCCATCTTGGCTACCCATATTCTCTTAGGCGGTAAATCCCAAATAAAGAGCCGAGGCTCTGATACCAATTGAAAGGATCGTATGGGCACCTAGAGGGGGGGTGAATAGGTGCTACTTCAAATTTTCTTCTTTTTCAAATTAGGGCTTGACAAGAAAGGTAAATTCTCTAGATTATGCAACTATGGTGAATTTACCTATATGTCAACCATGCAATGATTATCACAACGCTAAGCAAGAGCAAGTAAGTAAAGTGCGGTACAGGATAGAAGTAACCAAGGGAGTGGACGCGGAGACACAAGGATTTGTTTCCCGTAGTTCCTTTCTTTTGAGGGGAAGTACGTCTACGTTTGGAGAGGGGGTGGTTTCAAACCACCAACGCCACGAGAGGCCTCCCTTATTCTCCGATGAACCTCACCCCAACGGGCTCGATCCACCTTCCACTATATCGGCAACCTTCAAGGTGGAAGTTGGCACCTTTACAACAAGTTCGGGGCACACATCCACAATTGAATTTGAGGCTCCCAAATACAAGCAAGCTGTCAAGACAAATCAAAGACAAGCTTGTAAGAACCAAATCAAAGTTAGGGTTTCCAATGAAACACTAGAGCTTGGGGGCCCTCAAGTGAATGAGGGGGAATTGAAGATCTCTCTTGGTGAAGATGTAGACCAAGGCCTCCTCCTTCAATTCTCCAAAGATCAATGACTTTGGATGGTTGGATGAAGAGATCTTGTAGATTTGGTGGATCTAATGGGGTTGGTGTTCTTGAGCAGCTCGAGCAGCTGGAGGAATAAGATAAGGGTCCCCTTTTATAGGCAGCCCCCTCCACGAACCGTTTTCTGACCGTTGGAGAAAAGTCAGACCGGAGACTCCAGTCTGTAGACCGGAGATTCCGGTCTACACCGGAGACTCCGGCCAATCTTCGGACCAGCCTCCAGACCGCCCAACTGAATGACCCAGCCCTTTCATGACTCAACAAGACCGGAGACTCCGGACTGATCCAACACCAGAGACTCCGGAGTATCCTCCGGAGCAGGCTCCGGACCCCCAGACAAAATGTTCTAGCCCAGATCCTAAAGGCACCACCGGAGCCAGATCCGGAAACTCCGGACCACACCGGAGACTCCGGTCTGGAGTTTCCAGAACAATGCCACATGAGTGTGGTCTTTTCCCAAGAGTGAGGGTGCTGTTCATTTATCATAATACAAACCTGTGGACAATGACAAACTGTAAAATGATCTACTTGTTGTTAACGAACACCAAAAGTGATTATGACAATAAATGCCCTTTCAGAAGACAATATGCTTAGTTATTAAATCTTTTCTCACATCAACAAAGAAATATAAGTAAATTAAGAACCCTAAAGTTCTTTGTTAATCATAATAGAATATATACATTGCCATTTTCCAAGTTAATGGGAATAGTAATAACCATATTAATTTATTTTGTATTTCATGCATCAAATAATGATATAGAATCATTATACATATAAAAATTTCTATGAGCCAACTAGAGTTAAGTTTTATAAACAAATAAGAATATATCATTTAATAAATCCATAATTAAAAGAGGAAAGAAAAATAGTAAGAAAAGCTTCTACAAAATATTAAAAGGAGTTCATATTAAGAAAATAAAAGAAATATAAGAAGATTATATAATAAAAGTTCACAAATGATACTAAATATATTTTAGTATTACTACAATTATCCAGCAAATAAATTCTACAAAGAAAAGTTCAAATTAAAGATTTTATACAAATCTGAAAAGGAAAATAGAAAATGGAAAAACAGAAAACAAATAAAAAACAAGACCTGGCCGTAGCCCAACTTCTAATTGCTTATCTGCCGCCCAGGTGCAGCCCACAAAGGACCAGTAACCAGCCCCACTCATTTTAATCTGTGACTGACAGGTGGGGCCAGGGAAGGACTGCGGGTTGAGAGGAAAGAAACGCCAGGGGGTTATTCGCAAAACAACATGTCGTCGTCATCCTCACGCACACAGACAGCTCGCTGGAGGAGCTTGCCGCCGCCCGATGTTGTCATCGTCGTTCTTGCGCCAAGATCGACGCCATCGTTGTCAGGAGAGGATAAGGAGGCCACCGAGACATCCCTGCTCGTCCTCATCCTCAATTCCCCCTCTGAAACCCTCTCTACCTCTTTTCCCCAACCATGCCGACAACCCTAGCTCGGAGGTGAGACGGAGCCGGCGATTCCGTGCTCGCCTCAGCCAGATAAGACCACGGTGGATACCGCCGTGCTCTTCTTGTTCGATTGCCCCAACTTACACCTACGGAGGAGGCATGAATCAACCCAATCGCACCCTAGGATCCCGACGCTGTTCGTCAACCTCGCCGTCGTCCCCGACCGCGCCTCACCAAACCAAGCACACCATCGCGTTCCTGGTGAGTCACCGAGTCTCCTAGCATGCGCCGATGCTTTGTTTGCTTCCTAAATCCATGCCACCGTAATAAACCGCAAGCACCGCCGCATAAGCTCGTCGCTGGTTGCCCTCCGATGACCATTAGATAGCGGCGCCACCACCAATAGGTTCGCATTGATCTCCTCTATCCAACCCACCTAGACACAGCCGCGTGCGCGCACCAGATCGATCGATCCTCAACCAGTGAGGATTAACTCGACTGACATCATGCTTACGTCAAGTTCGAACCATGTCAGCGAGTTTGACCTGGTCTTTGTCTTACGTGGCTAATGACATGGCCTTGGGCCCATATGTCATTGACTGGGGGTAACCAACCAGTTGGTAACAAATACATTTTTACTAACCTCAGTGCTGAGGTGGACATAGGCCCACTGGTCAGTGACTTAGGCTAGCTGTGGGTGCGGTGTAAAAAGTTATTTTCTCTTAAGAAATACATAAAATGTTATAAACTTAATTATTAATATTCTAGAAATCAAATAAATGATTAAATCTTGTTTAATTAATAACTTTTGATTTATAATTCAGAAAATGTGTAATATATATGAAATTTGTAGAAAAATATAATCTACAACTTAAACTTATTATCCAATATTATTATGATGATTATTTAAATAAATATCATTTAATAAAGATTATAATGGTAATAAAAATTTGATAATTCAAATTTTAATAATGGTAAATGTTAAAAATATAAATAGAATATCAAAAAAATCTTAGAAAATAAGAATTATAATTTAAAATTATAATCATACATTATAACTTAACTTAATTAAGTATTTGTTATTATTAAGCATTTATAAAATAATAAATCTTATAAAAATCATATCTTATTATTTATAAATCACAAAAATAAATGTAATATACCAAAATGATCACAAAAATAATATCTACATGCTAAAAATCTAATATTCCACTTTTGAGTTAAATAAAAATCCTAATATTTTAATAACTCAAATTTAAACTTATTTACTTAATTAATAATTCATATAAGAATAAATAAAATTTGTTAATATTCCTAAAATGAGTCAATTAAGTCTAATAAATAGTATTAGTCTTAAATATTAACAATATGAAGCCATAATGGTTTAAAACATTATAAACACCTTTTTATTACATTATCTTCAACCTTAAGTGAAGATTATATTCTCAAAGGATTCCAATTCATGATAAAAACCTTAAAGAACAACTTGTGAATAAATCAGATCCTTTCTATCTACTCAACCACCAGATTACAAAAACTACCACAACACTATTGTAAGTCCATAAATAGTCAAGTAATATTATATCTTGGTTTATAAACTATAACCACTCATCTATAAAAGGTAAATTATACTACTCCAGTATAAAATCAAGAAACCACTATACCAAGTAAAAGAATAACCATTCTTAAGTAACCTTAAAGCAACATTAACAAATACACCAGGTACAAAGGTTATAAACATTATACTTTCAAACTATCTTTGTTTTAAAGTTAACTTTAGTCTACAAGAATCTAATTATAACACTATAAGCATTATTATATGTTTTATAGTTAACTTTGGTCTACAAGAATCTAATTATAACACTATAAGCGTTATTATATGTTTTATAGTTAACTTTGGTCTAAACTAGTTAAGTTATAAAGCATCTCAAGCCAAAACTATTCAAGCAAACACAAATCACATCGACCACCACTAACAAACCACAAAGACTGTTTAAACCTTAGAAAAGTAATCTTTTCTTTAAATGTTATTCTTTTTGCCACTTCAAACAAGAACTCTTATATAAGCCATCTTGAATAATATCTCACATTTATGTGTATCCTACTGTTTTATGATATTATAATTATATGATTGTTTCACACACACTCACAACCCTTAATAAGAAACACAAATGTACAACTTATCTAAAAGTACAACACATTTCAAAGACATTATTTCTAGTATCCAAACCCTAGAACAACGTTATCCCCGGGATTCGCGTTTAGAACGTGAATCACATTACTTATGCATAAGAACATATTACTTCTTTAAACATTAGTCCTTACCGGACCAATGATGCTGATTTCAGATTTTGGATCTTATATTACCTTGAAGACCGTGAGTGCATAATCTTGCAATCACAAAAGGCAAGTTCACACTTGCTCATGTCCTTTGTTTATTTTCTGTAAAGTATTTTACAAATCCAGTGATGTCATCACCTGCATTTGAAAAAGGTTATAAAACACTATTTTCTATAATATTGAGAACTATTGGTTATTGATCCAGGGTGATCAGCTAATCTAGTAAATCTGACAGTTGGAATACCACTGTTCAGAACTATATCACCTAGGACTTAACAACCAATGTCGCCAGTGATTCTTGCGCCGTATATTACGCGTTAACCATGAGATTTGGAATGGGACGGAGAAGTCAGATGTATCTTCTTCCTCTCGCATGAAGCCGGATGTGCTGGTCATGGATGTTATCCTCGAAGCGTGCATATTAATTAGTAATTCGTAGAGGATATGCAGCATATGGGTGAGAACCCACAACGTCCCATGATAGTTCTGGCATATAACGGCTTGTACAAACCATTGCTGTAATTCATTATGTGGGCATGGTGTACACCAAGGAGGCATGCGAGGTCGTGAAGGGGGCAGTGATTGGCTTGGATCATCTTCTGGGCCCCACATCATGGAATTGTGGACGGGAATAAGCTGCCCGGTTATGCAAAAAAGAGTTGATCTCTCATGGGTAAAGTAATGCACCTCTACAGAGTGTAAGAACTATAACTTGTTACTCCCTGTTCCGGGAAGGAGCTGCGAACGCGGCGGGAAAGGAACTCCATGAAAGTTCTGGTAAACCCATGAAGGCTGACGGACATAGCTTTTCAGAAAAAAGCAACCTTTGAAGAAATGTTTATGAAAACTTGCATTGCCTACGGCCTTCGGTCCGTGGCTGTAGTTATAGTGCATCAAACACTCCTTTTCTAGTGAATTTGCTGAGTACTCTCGTACTCAAAGTATCTTCTTAACCCTTGCTAGATTCTAAAGCCAGGATTGACAACCTCCACATCAAGTATGCTCCAGGACTCGTCATCTAAAGCCAAAGCTCTTTAATGAAGTCAACATATACACCAACTCAAGTGAAGACGAAGTTACTGATTAGATAGGAATATAATCTCTAGCCAAAGAACCTAATTATGTAGTGTATTGCAATAGCAGCAATACCAATCCCTTAGTTAAAATACTAGTCTTAATAGTATGATAGTTCTTGCATTATTTATCTTTAATTCTTCTTTGTAAGAAGTTCTTTCTCTCTCTTTAACCTAGAGTGTTCTCTGAATCTTATGTAAAGAGTGAGTTGTAACCTTTAGCCATGTATTGGACCCGTTGTGTTTCTGTTGTGCCATTCTGAGGGATGTAATACTAGTGAATGGTGTTTCATTGGTGTTATGTCAATGACTATAGTATACTACATCATGCAGTGGTATGCTGGGTCACCGCAGAAGCACTCGTCCATGTCCTAAAAATGGCAAAAGAGATTGGCATACGTCGGATTCTATGTTACGGGGATTCAGACCTAGTAGTACAGCAAGTATCAGGGAATTGGGACACACTAGATGCGAATATGGCCCTGTATAGGTTTCATGTGCAAAAATCAGTGGTTATTTTGATGGGTGTGAATTCCATCACATACCTCGGGCAGAAAATGATGTTGCGGATACACTATCAAAACTCGGATCAACTAGGCAGTTAATTCCCCCCGGCATAGCTCTGGAACACCTGAGAAAACCATCGATTACGCCTTCGCCAGAATCTGAGTCAATTCATATCTCGGCAGAACAGATGGAAGGAAGTGTCCTAATGGAAATTGACAAAGAATATGACCCAAACTATTCGAGGGTTTAATTCGGCTGAACCACGAATGAACGGGAAAACCCAAAGATGTTATGTCGGCAGAAATTATGGAAGTTGACAACACAATTTTCCCGGAAAAAGTTACGCCGGCATGGGCACAACCCATATTCTCATTCCTTAAAGAAGAAATCTTGCCGGATGATGAGGTCATGGCCAGACAGATAGTGAAATGAGCAAAATCCTACACAATCATAGGCAATGAGCTTTATAAGAGAAGTGTCACGAATGTCATGCAACGATGCGTTGCCTCGGCAGAAGGGCAGAAAATCCTTTTGGATATACATCAAGGAGAATGTGGGCATCACGCCTCGTCCAAAGCCCTAGTGGCCAAAGAATTTAGGCATGGATTTTATTGGCCAACTGCGCTGAAGGAAGCAAAGGAATTGGTAACAAAATGTAACGGTTGCCAGAGATATGCCAGCAAGATACACCTGCCCTCATCTGAGTTAAAAACAATACCAATCACTTGGCCATTTTCAGTGTGGTGTTTAGACATGGTAGGTCTATTTAAGCCGGCTCGCGGCGGCATGACTCATATTCTGGTCATGGTGGACAAGTTCACAAAGTGGATAGTAGTAAAGCCAATAAGAAAATGTGACGGACCCACAGCAGTGAAATTCCTCAAAGATATTATCTTAAGATATGGATACCCACACACTATCATCATGGATAACAGCACGAACTTCGCCGAAGGAGCTTTCGCTAGATTCTGCCAAGAGAAACACATAAGACTCAATGTTGCCTCGGTAGCTCACCCGACATCGAATGGGCAAGTAGAAAGATCAAATGGACTAGTATTGCCAGGAATAAAACCTCGACTAATTGAACCACTATAGAGGTCGGCAGGATGCTGGATTAAGGAACTTCCAGCAGTGTTGTGGAGCCTCAGGACCACCCCAAATAGATCAACGGGGTATACCCCATTCTTTCTTGTATACAGGACAGAAGTTGTACTTCTAGCCGACATAAAGCATGATTCTCCAAGAGTGGCTCAATACACAAGTGCCGAAGTAAACGAAATATCACGGCAAGACGATGTGGACCTGCTAGAGGAAGCAAGGGAATTGGCATTATCAAGATCAACTATTTATCAGCAAGAGCTCAGACGATATCATAGCAAAAAGGTCAATCTAAGAGTTTTTAAAGAAGGAGATCTAGTTCTTCAGCTAGTGCAACGCACAGCCGGCATGTATAAGCTCTCACCCCCATGGGAAGGACCATTTATTGTGAGTAAAGCATTACATAATGATGCATACTACCTGATCGACGCTCAAACACCATAAAAGAACAAGGCAAGCAAGGCCGGAGATGAATCAAAAAGGCCATGGAACGTAGCCTTACTTCGTCCATTCTACACTTAGAAGCCCTGTATTGCATCCTGTGACGTGATGCACCAAATCAGCGTATCAAGCATGTATCAAAAGTGACTCGGGGACTGCCCCATGTTATTCCTTATTTTGAACTATGTATCACACTTCGGCAACCCGAGCAGTGGCTCGGAGACTGCCTCATGTTATTCATCATTTTTAATTATGTATGAAATTTCGCCAGCTCGAAGCAATGACTCGGAAACTGCCCCAAGTGGTTGTCATTTTTTAACTATGCGTGAAACTCCGGCGACCCGAGCAATAACTCGGGGACTGCCTCATGTTGTTTGTTATTTTTTTGAGCATGTGTGAAACTTCGGCAACCCGAGCAATAACTTGAGGACTGCCTCATATTGTCCGTTTTTTTTGGCATATATATATAAAAGTTCGGTGACTCAAGCAATAACTCGGGGACTGCCCTGACTAATCTGTCATCAATCATAAATGTGATATAAATTTGCCTCGGCAACCGCAGAAATAACACGCAGGAGACAACCAACAGTTTGTACTATCATAGTAACGCGAATGACAACATCAGCAATTTGAGGTATAACGACGAAAGTACTTTATCTATATCATTTTACCAACAGATACCTCGGAAAGGTAGTAGGGCCATCAGTTTAAAGAAATGTACGAGCTTAGGATTTATAATCCTCCAAGGAAAAATTGCAAAACCAACAGTTCTACAACCAGGAATGAATAAGAAACACAAGGTGGATGCCAAACGAAAATCAGTCGCATGAAAAGTATGATCCGGATTTACGAAGTTAAAGTTTGGCAAAGCAAAGATACGATTCACATACTCAGTTAAATAGAGTAACAACAATTACCAGGGCATTAGAGGCCAAAGGCAAAACAATTTACATTGTACCAAAAGGCGGATAACTGTTTCAAAGACAGCATACACCCGACATACCGGGGACTTAAATAAATAAGAGTTGCTGAGCCTAAACATCGGCAGAGGCCGAATCACCCATGGGAGGGACAGTAGCAGCACAAGGAGTTTCGGACACGGGTGTCTCGGACACAGTCAGAATAACCTCGGTTTCCTTCAGAGGTGTATCCTTAGGAACTGCGTGCTCCGAGGTTGTTTGGGCCTCTGCATAGGTTACCTCGGCATCTACAGAGGCCGTAGTAGCGCCTGGGGCAAGCTATGGCTGCTGGGAGACATCACCTTGGGATCGAGAAGCTTCGGTTCCTTTGGAAGACGATCGAGCATCGCCATCCCCAGCTGAGATGTCATTGGAATCATCGACATTATCCGAGCCATCCTCTGATTCATCTTGATCAGCCGAATCACCACCAGATGCATCTTTAGCTTTGGCATCATCGGCCGGGTTGGGAAGAAAACTAGGCCCCTCGATCCAATGATGCACGTCAGCATACTCGATAAGCTGGTAGGCACGGGCCTGACGGCGAGTAACAAACTCCGGATTCTCAATCCAAGGAGAGCCAATGCGCAAATTCATCAGAATATCGAGGGAGATATCCTCATACCATGACAAAACAACTGTAAGCGCCATATCAGCACCAGCCCTTCCAGCAGATTCCCTCCAGAGATTAAGTTGAGTCTGAGATTCCATCAGCCTCGCCACAAGCACTTCTACTTCATCAATATCCGGCGCATTCGGCCAGAGAACATGGTAGGCTCGAATAGCTGCTTGCACCAGATCTCTTCCCATAATTTTTATTGGTCCAATAGCAGTGCCAATGGCAATCAGGAAATCTTCCATCGAATATTCTTGACTCGGAGCAACGGGAACACCTCGGTGCTCGCGAGCAGAAATTACTGGAATTCTACTCCTGTAAGTCCTCAACGGCCTGAGTTGAATTACGCCAGCATTTGTTCCGGGTTCTAGTCGAGGGACTCGAATCTAAAGAAGATCGTGTTGTTTTGTCCTAAGACAGTTAACTGGCCCCGATCCATCGGGAGAGTCAGGCACACGCATCAACAATCCCTACACACTCAAATCATTCTTTGATGAACAAAAACAACTGCGCACGAAAGATTGAAGAGTCCTCAGCCGAATCTACGATTCGACTGAACACTCGGGGGCTACTGACATGGATATGCCCTACGGGTACCTGATGTTAGCCTACCTGGTCCAGCCCGATGGAAGGCCCACTCGATGACCTGCCCGGGTCCATGACGCCTATGACGGTTTGGTTGGAACGAAGCCCATATGGACACGGAGTCCCAAGCGCACAAGACAAGGAAACCTTAAGACTAGAGTTCCAATCTAACTTGTAACCTACTCGTATCGGTACCTGAGACCTAGCCTCCCAATATATAAAGGCTAGGAGGGTCCAACGAGGAGGACACGACCTAATCTCTCCACCGCCACAATAGACAATAGATCTCTCTCTTTCTCATACTTTCGCATACACACCTCCACGCCAGATTGCATCTGCGCACCCCTGTAATCACCGATTCTGCCGTAATCAAGAGCAGACAAGCAGGAGTAGGGTTTTCCCTCCGGGGGCCTGAACCTGGGTAAAACCTCATGTCCTGTATTGCTTGTTTGCTAACCGTTCTGCGATCTCCAGCATCCCCATCTTCTCCAAAACCCAAGTCCATAACAATGGGCATTGATGAGATCAAACCTCATCAGCTGCTTGCACCAGATCTCTTCCCATAATTTTCATTGGTCCAATAGCAGCGCCAATGGCAATCAGGAAATCTTCCATCGAATATTCTTGACTCGGAGCAACGGGAACACCTCGGTGCTCGCGAGCAGAAATCACAGCCTTGGAGCTCACAGGTTTAGCTTCTGGAAAATGATCTACATGAAAAAACGTCATATAAGTTAAGATAAGCAAGGAAACAGAATAACTCGACGAGAGATAGAAACTTACGATGGATGTAACTCAGCATTTTCTGGAGATCTCGGGACCAGTCGGTCCTATTCTTCTCAAAGCGAGCGATTTCCTTGCTCATCGCCCGGTTCTTTAGTTCGGCAGCGTTAAGAAGTTCTTTGCCCTTTTGAAGCTGTCGACTTAGACGGTTCTTCTCCTCAGAAAACTCCTGGTCAACCTTCTCCAACTCAGACTTTTGGGAGAGCTTAAGATATTCAACCTCAGCACGTAACCGGGTTATCTCGTCATCCTTTTCCTTGAGAAGGGTCGAGTGAGTGGCAGCTTGTTCTAAAAAATGTAGCATCATATCAGGAATAGATATGCATTCTTGATGCGACGCTGCAAGTGTTTGTAACTCGACTATACCAAAACCGGGAGATCATAAGATACCCAAGATTTACCTCAAACAAAAAATCAACAAATTAAAAGGCAAAAAGTAGTAACTAACCTTCAAGAGCGCCAAATTTCTTGGTAAGACGAGTATTCAGATTGTTGGCACTAGCCGCATACCAGCAAGATACAAGTTAACACAAAAACTAAATCTTTTACAAGGGTAAGATAAACTAAATGGACTAGATAGTTTACCAGTTTTCTTCATAACAGGGACAATTTGCTCATATTTATCTTGAAGTTTCTTGTGCGCAAAGAGCAACCTTTGAAATTCGACTGTCCGCCGATCATGGGCAACCTGAATAAAATAACAAGTTACAAAAGTAAACAGATCCGAATCAAGTAAAACTTGACTCGGATCTACGTGGCTGGATATTCGAAAGTGAAATAGATCTGAATCAAGTAAAACTTGACTCGGATCTAGGTGGCTGGATATTCGAAAGTGAAACAGATCCGAATCAAGTAAAACTTGACTTGATATAGGTGGCTAGATATTCGAAAGTAAAACAGATCCGAATCAAGCAAAACTTGACTCAGATCTAGGTGGCTGGATATTCGAAGCTAAAACAGATCCGAATCAAGTAAAACTTGACTCGGATCTAGGTGGCTGGATATTCAAAAGTAAAACAGATCCGAATCAAATAAAACTTGACTCGTATCTAGGTGGCTGGATATTCAAAAGTAAAACAGATCCGAATCAAGCAAAACTTGACTCGGATCTAGGTGGCTGGATATTCAAAGGTAAGACAGACCCGAATCAAGTAAAACTTGACTCGAAGCTGAATGGTTTGATATTCTAGACCACGGCTAATCCGAATCACGAAAAAAATGGACTTAGCAAGTAATGCATTTGAAACAGGATGAAGCTTCTAAACGAACAACAAATTATCTAGTTGCAAGCTTCGGGGACTAGTATGTGTATAATATCATCTGAATAATAGACAAAGGATCAACGAAGGCGCTTACCTCGTTCATCTTATCACTTTCAAGGACAATCTTAGCAGCCATATGCAAGCGACTGCTGATGTCAGAAAGCTGAAATGGTTGGCTACTCGGATTGCCTTCAAGTTGATCGGGGGCATTCCAGTTATTGGCATACTCCACCAGTGATCCGAGGCTTTTCCCGCTCTCAGTACAGGTCAACACTTTACCTCGGGCCTGTTGTGTAACTGCCGCCGCTGCCGAACTCTTATGAAGGATAAGCTGAGTGTCGGCAGCAAGGGCGACACCGGGTTTAGCGGTGGAAGCTCCCTTACAAAGTATATCAGCAATGTTGGGTTGAGAAGAGCTTGTTGGCCTCTTCTGAGAGGGCAAGGATTTAGTGACAACAACTTTCTTGCTCTTCGTAGAGACTTCGGCAGGAGGAACAACTCCAGTACTGGCGGCCACATCCTTGGCGGCAGGAAGGACAACAATCTCCGAAGGGGCCGAGGTAGTGGTATCTTCGGTGGGAATTGGAGCAGGAGCTGAAACTGCGGTGGTCATAGGATCGTTGGCAGAAACCTCAGGAGCTTTAAGGGGGACAGCAGAGTTGGCCGGGTGATCCGGCGTAGGGGTATCATCGGCAACAACTGGGGGAGCAATGGGCTCATCTTGTCGAGGTGATACATTAGTCGGCATGGGAGGAGAATCATCACGGGGAGGACTGGGAACGTGAACATCCTCCGGAGGAGAGGGTGAAGGCGGCCGAATAGTATGAGATGTCATACTCGGACCGCTCGGCTTTGCAGAAAGTGAAGCTCGGCAAAGAAGGTAGAAATTAGTTTAGAAATAGGAAGAGAGAAACAATAAATACAAATGAAAACATAAAGGGAAACTTGCCCAGCAACCCCAGGCATAGTCTTATGCCTCGGGATGTGCTGAGAAGATTTCTTGGTGCGCTTCTGGGGGGCAGCATCGGAAGGGTCCATCGAAGCAGTGCGCTTCTTCGAAGCGACAGGAGCTTCGGAAGCATGAGGCTCAATGTCGTGCACCTGGCCAGCTCGATTAGCTGGGAAAGAAGGAGCCGGAAATGCGTAAGAGATAGGCACTACAGCAACTACCTCAAGAATTTGGATGTCGTCCGAATCACCTTCGTTTGCACGGGCCGAGGTCTTGCTCCGGGGACGAACAGGAGCAGCATCCGACTTGGGGACAAACTCCTCCGGAACAGGCTCTCCAATATCCGGGGTGTTGCGGTCAGCAGTCCAAGGAAGAGCCAAAACCTCGGCATCTTCTGTCTTCTGCTCCGCAAACCTCTACCAAAAAAGTGGGTAAGGGTTAGCGAAAGAACAATGTAAGAACAACTCGGAATAAAACACCAGTGTTTAATTTACCCGAGGGGGAGGATTCCCTCAGGAAAATGGCCTCAGTCCCCAAGTCCATTCCTCGGGCATCTCGGTCTTAAAGATAGCCCGGACACGTTTATAGATTTGATAATCATCAAGCTCAACCGTAGAAACACGGTTGGGATCCAAAGGACCACTCATATAGCAGAGCTTGTGGGAGCGAAGCTGGAAGGGGCAGATTCGACTGCTAACAAACGCAATCATCAAATATTCACCTCGGAGCCGAACATGAGTCAGTTCCTTAAGCCGGAGCTCGAATGCCTCGGCAAGAGCATGGGTCTTCCTCGGATTATAGATCCAATTCTTCTTTGAGGGAGGACCAATAGAGAAAGCGGGGAGCCAAATCTTGTCTTCTTTCCCGGTGTTCTTGACATAGAAAAATGATCTATGCCACTTCTTACAAGATTCAAGGCCGGCGACGCGGGGGAACACAGAGTTTTTCCGAGGTGTGATAGAGGCCGCCCCACATTGGGTGAGAGATTTCTCAAAAGGATGAATAGATTTGTCCGGCACCATGTTAGCTCGGATCTGAAAGAATTTGGACCAAACATCTACAGAAGGCCAGAGGCCGAAGTACCCCTTCGAAGCCGAGATAAAGGCCGACAGAGAAGCTACGGCATTGGCCGGCAGGTGATGCGGCTGAAGGCCGAAGTAATCTAAGAAGCTCCTAGCAAAGTCGCTAAGAGGGAGGCCGAATCCACGAGCAAAGTGGGACATAAAAACTACGTACTCACCCTCATCGAGTACATGAGAGGATTCTTTGCCGGGTAAGCGACAACTTACCTCGGCAGGGATTCGGCGTGTCTTGATAAGCCATTCTATCTCCCGGCGAGTAACCGTGGAACCTTGCCAGGAACCACGTTCTGGACCCACCGCAAGGTCTTCTTCCCCAACGAGAGCGCCGCTAGCAGAGCTAGACATGGGCTTGTCGGAGGAATCAACCGAAGAGAAACTGGCGGCGGGGAGAGGCCTAGAGGTGCAGGGCCCCGTCGCGACGGTGACAAACGTAGCGGCGGAACAGAGAAAGAACCGCCGCGGGAAATCTAGGAAAACTAGAAGAACGCCTAACGCTGGAACCTATCGGCGGCGCAGTAAAGAAACTCACCGGCGAGAGCACCAAAGCGGAGGCGCTGCGGCAAGGTCGCAGGAGCCAGAAAGCCGCAGCGTGTCCGTCGAGGAGGAACAGCGGTGGCGCGGCCACTGGAACACGAACGGTGGCGGCGGCGCGAGGAAGAAGATGAAGGGGGTAGGAAGGGGAAATTGAATCAAGTCTTCCCCGCTCCCCTCTTTATAACCGCATAGGGTAAGCCTTAGTGGAATCGTGGCTGTGCCACTCTAACCGCATAATCGTGTATATCGCATAACCGCGCACAGGTAGTGGAGCCACAGCAAACGCCACATGGCGCGGGAGGAGATCGAGCCATCTAACTGTTGCAGTACTCGAGGCGTCACTGCGCCGACGCGATGGGCGCAGTAATCACTGTAGCATGTCAGTAAACACTGTAGAGACACAAAAAACTAGGGAACAATGATGATTGATACACGTAGGACGAGGCTTACTTAGGAAGCTAAGCAAATACCCCGAACAAAAGAAAATAACTCGGAACGTAGTTCGTAGCGGGAGAAGTAGGAAATGAGGAAGAGGATAACAGAAAAAGAATGTTGGCTAAGAAATACCTCTGACAGAAATTGAGAAAGTATAAATGCCTGGAAACTGATGAGGCTCGGCCAAGGTTTCCTGCAGGACCACACCAGCTTCGAGGACTAATGTTGGGGGGTGATCCCGGGTAGGGTCAAGATAGGAAAAAGAAGAAAGGAGTCTCACTTACCTTAGACCGAATTACTAACTGAGTCGGCCGAATCATGCAAGATCCCGCCGAGGTAAGCTGAGGCTTAGCAAATATAGAGTGATTAACACATTACTCGGCCGACGTATAAGCTAAGTTGGCCGAATAAGATTGATTGACTTGTATGCAGGTGAAGGCCGAGCCAAATTATACGAGAGAGGCCGAGTAACGTAAAACTTGCAGGAGAAGGAGGAGCCTATAGTTAAACCCTAGTTAGAATCTACACAGAGCCAAGCGCTAGGGACAAAGAGCAGAGCTGCAGAGGAGCAGACAAGCGTCACAGAGGTGACAGTGAGGAAGCCCGAGGCACACATGTGAGGGACTCTGGAACTTTGCCACCGATAGAAGGGGGATACGGAAAGGAGTCCGCCGAGTTACCACTTTGGGACAAACATATTCCAAAAATATGCTTGCCACGTCAGCCCTAGAAGGAGTCAAGGAATCCCTTTATAAGGAAGGGTATGGGCTCCCGAGAGAGGGATCGATTCATTCCACACCGAAGGGCTCGTGTAGCAGTTTTCTTCTTATCTATGATACAGCTCTAGGAGCACTTGTAGTTCTTAAGAGGAGGAATAAAGATCTACTTGTTAGTCAATTGAGTGTAGAAATCACTATATCTTTCCTTCTCGGATCCCTCTAGCATTCATTGGTCTCATAGTTTAGACCTATGACATCTATCGTGTCACCACCACGACAAAAATATAAGTAAACTATGGATATTTTACTTTTATCCCTCGTCTCTAATCCTATTTTAAGAGGGCACTGGTAGAGACGATCATTGCGGTCGGTCTGCAGGCGGGCATTTTTCGATGCAGTTTATTCCCTCGACCCGGTCCGTATGTACGTACGTGCATCTTAGCCGGCGTGCAAACCGGTGCACATTCTCGATCGGAGGGAGAAACCGGGCAAACATGCGCGGTCGATCGATCCGTCATTCCCTCGCATAGGTTCGGTCGCGCCTCGCGCGCCTAGGCCCAGGCCCACCGGAGACATCTCTGCACGTTTATTCCGCTCAAAAAAAAAGTGCGTCCGTGTGTGTTTTTTGCGGCGAGTTCATGTTCCTCTCGGTTTCCTGGGAATAGTACAAAAGCGTCCCTGTAAATTTTACCAGAAATACTCGTCTCAGGCTTTACGTTTGGAGCACGAGCCGAGGTGTAACTGCAAAACCCAGATTTAGAAGAAAAGATTCACCCTGCTGCAGGCACATCTGCTCATACATTTTGGTCCAGTTTTGATGGTCTTTTTGCATGATTATCTGTCCTCTGCAAAATATTGGCCGATCATTCAGTTTCTTAGAGACACTCTATGACAATTGAATGAATGGTAACCAAAATACCCAACCGACACTGCTAGCCATTGGCGCGAGCTGGGCTAGCTATCAGGCATCTCCCCGGTCTACACGACCAATAGCCTGAAAGGATGACTTCTCCTCCTGACAAAAACACTCGCATCACTCTCACCAATCATCATGCCAGCCTGCATATGAGCGTTGACCCATTCTGTCCGGACACGGCCAGAAATCATGAGTTTTTGATAGATTTTAACAAATTTGTTCCAAAACAAATATAGTTCACGACTAAACATAGCAAATAACAAGAGAAAATATGAGGCCATACTTAGCGGTTGCCAATGTGCGCCCAGATATGCTTGATCAAATCCGCTAGTAGTCGGTTGTATGTAGCATGATCACGTTTCTAGCGTCGCCTCGACTAGGTCACCCTCAAAATCCCATCCATGGTCATAGTCCATCATCCCACTTATCCTCAACAATGTATGTTGCGCATAATCACGGTTAGCGGTCATCACTTTTCACATAATTTTAGTGCTCCAAGTTATAGAGGGTGCCAAACAATGACCCACCTAGACTGTAGCACACCAAAGACCCGGTCCACAACCTTCCTAGAAGTCTCTTACTCCTTGACAAACCTTGCACATTTCTCATCATCCGAATCACGGCTGGTCTTCACAAGGGTTGCCAAATTTGGATAGATGCCATCAGTAAAGTAATACCCTTTGTCATATGCATGACCCCTGATCTCATAGTGAATATGTCGAGTATTGCCTTCCGCCAGCTTAGAGAATACCTGGGAGCGCTGGAGCACATTGATGTCATTGTTAGAACTTGCCATGCTAAAGAAAGAGTGCCATATCCATAGATTTTGAGATGCAACTACCTCAAGCATCACTGTGCAGCCATCCACATGCCCGCTATACTGCTCCTTCCAAACAAAAGGGTAGTTCTTCTACTCCTAATGCATGCAATATATGCTGCCCAACATCCCTTAAAATTTCATCTTCTCATTGATGAACAACAGACGGGTAGTGTCTTTGAGATTCGGCTCTCTCAGGTAAACGTCACAAAAACCACAATCACCGCTTTGCAGAACATGTATATTGCCTCAAGAAAGGTGCTCTCGCTCATACTCATGTACTCATCCAAGATCAACAGCCACTCCATATGCATGCATTCGAATAGCAGAGCAACATTTTTTGTAAGAGATAAAGCTAGTCTTATCAGTGCAGTTGTTATTACATTTGAAATAGTTGTCGTAGTCCCTGACGCCATAAAAAAATGTCTCAAATAAATTTCTTCACATGCGAAACCAACGTCAAAATATGTGCTTCGGGAAGAGCGGGTTCATCCGATGGAAGTAGTCCTTGAACAACCGGTCATGGCCACCTTCTCGATCATGCGGCAAGTTCTCCGCAACGCCCCTTTACAGAGCCCCGGTGGACGGGCTAAATGCTCTGGGAATGGTCAACGATGAGAGTCGTCGCCACCATCATGAACTTGGTATCATCGCCGGAATCATCATCGAACGTCGTGTCCACAAGATTGTCGTAGAAGAACTTGATTGAGTTGAAGCTCGTTGCCATCGCTTCGACCGTGCAAATGTCCGAACAAGTTGTAGGCATTGTGGGCCAAGTAAGATTCAGAGCCAAGGCCAGGCAAACTGGGCTGTCGTGGACAACTCACCCGTAGGAAGCCAGTGCAGCACAACAAACCGGTGACGTCCTACTCTGTTGCGCGCCAACGACTCGGCTGGAGGTCGGGGATGTCAAGCTAGTCCAGTGATGCCAACGCGTACCAACACCAGGCATGAAGCTACCTATGGAGGTGGAGAACTACGGTAAGCTCAACATGTGCTAGGTGGATGGCAAGACGGAGGCAGAGGCCGACTGCGGCGTTGCGGTGAAGTGGTGGTGCGAGCTGGGTGGAGGTTGATTTCGGGGGAGAATGGGGTGTTTCACCCACTGGCCAAGGGAGGACAAGGTCCGTTCGGGCTAGTGCAAAACCAGCACAAATTTGGGCTGGGAGTGGGTCATCGCGGACCGGTCCGTGTCGTGTTGGTTGAACGGGTCGCCCAGCTGGCCCGACCCCTATCATCGACTCATAGATCAGCCCGGTGAAGATGCCCTTATCATCGACTCATCGATCAATGAGACATGCATAACAACGGTGGAGATCAGCATGCCAAATCAGCAGCAAACGGTGATCATCACTCGTTAGTCGTCACGTCACTCGAGGGTGATCTTCATAACGTCGGTGGAGAGAAGCACGACAGCTGAAATGCTTTTCGGTACTTCCTTCGATTCATATTAATGGCCTTAACTGCGTCTAGATAAGAATATATCTGTTAGATTGATCTCTAACGTGACCGAGCCCAACGGCTCGATCACACCCCTATTCACGCCCTGATCGGGGGCGCCCAACCTCCTGATGGTTGGTGGCCCCCTGTCGCCAACGCTATAAAGAGAGGTGGGGGCCGGCCGCATGCCACACGAGGTTAGTCATGCCCTAGCTGCCCCACCGACAAGCCCATCCGATCTAGGCTAAGCGCTACGCCGACGGAAAGCTCTGCCGCCGCCACTCTCACCGCACACCCACGCCGTCCCCCTTTTCCCCATGGCCACCAGCACCACCTCCGGTATCCCCTCTGGCTCGTGCTCATTGTGCCAAGGTGCATGTAGTCTCTCTCTCTCTCTCTCTCTCTCTATATATATATATATATATATATATATATATATATATCGCATCTCATAGATCGAATCCTAGTAGCTACTACCGGTAAGATCTAAAGCTAGAACCTAGCTAACAATGGTACGTGCTCTGTAGATATTTCTCGGTGTAGAAAACAAAAGCAAAGAAGAAAAGCAAACCCTAGATCTACAGTGTGCCTGCCCTTACGGCCGTGCCGTTCCTCTCGATCTAGATGCGCATCCTATGCATGGCATCTAGACGAAGAACACACCCCATCTGGGGCAAAGAGAAAGCAAAGAACAACCCCAGATCCCAAATCCCTAGATCACCAAACAAGAATGAGAGAAATCCCCATATCCCGACCCCGAAAAGAAAAGTTAAAAGAAAATCCCCAAAATCCCCTAACCCTAGATCGAAAATCCAAAAAGAAAAATCGGTCGTGCGCCGGCAAAGGGTGTTGCCGCTGCGCCGCTTGATGGCGGTGCACCCACCCTTGGGTGGACGCACAGCCGACAAGGGGGGCAGGGGGACGCCGCGGCTCCACCGTTCGTCGCCATCACCCTCTCGGCTACCTCTCATGGGTGGTGGGGAGGTGGACGGGATAGAGAAGAGGAAGGGGAAAGGGGGTCATGTAGTGGGAGAGAGGGAGGGGCTCGCCGCCGGCGCCGTCGCCGGGCGGGGCGGACACCTCGTCTCGTCTCGCTCGCTAGCGAGCGTTTCCAGAGAGGAGAGCATAGAGGGCAGTGGGGGGGCAAATGAGCTAGGGTTAGACGGGGGCTGTGCCACGCTGGTTTTGATCAAGAGAAAGGTGCGCGGGGTCGTCGGATCTAGGGTAGCGTGATTGAACGGCTCAGATCGAGCGGCGTGAGCGAGGCGCGCGCAGTTGGGCCGCGTGCGGGCTGCTGGCGGCGCGAGGCCAAGCTGGGCCGTGGGCCGCGGATGCATAGGCAACGCAACGCACGCGTGCATTAGATAGTGAGCAGCGAGCGCAGCGGGCCGTGGGCCGCTGTGGCGCTTGCTGTGCAACGCGCTACGCGGAGCGCAGTAAGCAGGCCGTGGGCCGCTTACAGTAAAATCCCAAAAGGGCGTAAACAACACAGTTTTTTATTTTTTATTTTTTAGAGGCTGTTTTGATGGTTTTATCAAGTTTTTTGATGAATTTTTGCATAGTTTTTTCTATTCAAAATATTCCAACGAAAGTTTTGTTTATAGAATGCAAAAAGTGATAGATATTTTTGTAAAGTTTTAAATTTTGATTAATTGTATTATTTTTCCACTGCAAATAGTTGATAGAAATTGCTTAAATACAATAGAGTGATAATTAAATTATTTAAAGATGTGATAAAGTGATATTAAAGGTGATTATGGTCTTGTTATTAAATGACCAACGTTATTAATAGCATGATCATGATTTGTTTTATTATGTGTCAAAGGTGCATTTATCTCTAATTTTGCCCACCGGTAATATAGTTTTAAAATGCATAAACGCTTGCATGTTTAATTTATACCAACATTAGATTAATGCATACAATTGTTTTTGTTATCTCACATCTTTGTGGTTTTTAGGAGGTCTCAACCTCATGAGTTGCCTCAAGGATATTCCGATGCTCAGGGGGGCAACTATACTGAGTGGAGGAAGAAAGTGGACCTGGAATTTGTGTGTGTCGAGGTTGACTGGGTTGTGGAGACTCCATAGCCAGTCAAGCCAAAAGACCCAGTAAGAGATCCTGCTGATGATAATGCTGCTTGGGAAAAGAGGAAAAATGACCATGCTCCCCTAGAGTTGGCTTACTCCATTGACAACCAAAAGTGGGTAAATGCCAATAAAAATTACATGACCTTTATAAAGAATACGATTGAGAACGCCATTGTGGGCTCAATCGAATAGTGCACTACTGTTGGGGAGTTTCTTGGAAAGATAAAGAGCCAGTTCACTGGCTCTTCAAAGATGTATGCCACCTAGTTACTGCGGTGACCCAGTATACCACTGCATGATGTAGTATACTATAGTTGTTGACATAACACCAATAAAACACCGTTTACTAGTATTACATCCCTCAGAATGGCACAACAGAAACACAGTGGGTCCAATACATGGCTAAAGGTTACAACTCACTCTTTACACAAGATTCAGAGAACACTCTAGGTTAAAGAGAGAGAAAGAACTTATTACAAAGAAGAATCAAAGATAAATAATGCAAGAACTATCATACTATTAAGACTAGTATTTTAACTAAGTAGTTGGTATTGCTGCTATTGCAATACACTACAGAATTAGGTTCTTTCGCTAGAGATTATATTCCTATCTAATCAGTAACTTCGTCTTCACTTGAGTTGATGTATATGTTGACTTCCTTGACTTCATTGAAGAGCTTTGGCTTTAGATGACGAGTCCCGGAGCATAACTCGATGTGGATGTTGTCTATTCCGGCTTTAAAATCTAGCAAGGGTTAAGAAGATACTTTGAGTACGAGCGTACGCAGCAAATTCACTAGAAAAGGAGTGTTTGATGCACTATAACTACAGCCACGGACCGAAGGTCGTAGGCAATGAAAGTTTTTACAAACATTTCTTCAAAGGTTGCTTTTATTCTGAAAAGCTATGTCCGTCAGCCTTCACGGGTTTACCAGAACTTTCATGGAGTTCCTTTCCCGCCGCGTGCACAGCTCCTTCCCGGAACAGGGAGTAACAAGTTATAGTTCTTACACTCTGCAGAGGTGCGTTACTTTACCCATGAGAGATCAACTCTTTGTTGCACAACCTGGCAGCTTATTCTCGTCCACAATTCCATGATGTGGGGCCCAGAAGATGATCCAAGCCAATCACTGCCCCATTCGCGACCTTGCATGCCTCCTTGGTGTACACCATGCCCACATAATAAATTACGACAATGGTTTGTACAAACCGTTAGATGCCAGAACTATCATGGGACGTTGAGGGTTCCCACCCATATGCTGCATATCCTCTACGAATTACCAATTAATATGCACGCTTTGAGGATAACAACCACGATCTACACATCCGGCTTCATGCGAGAGGAAGAAGATACAGCTGACTTCTCCGTCCCATTCCAAATCTCATGGTTAACGCGTAATATACGATGCAAGAATCACTGGCGACATTGTTTGTTAAGTCCTAGGTGATATAGTTATGAACAGTGGTATTCCAACTGTCAGATTTACTAGATTAGTTGATCACCCTTGATCAGTAACCAATAGTTCTCAATATTATAGAAAATAGTGTTTTCTGACCTTTTTAAATGCAGGTGATGACAACACTGGATTTGTAAAATACTTTACAGAAAATAAACAAAGGACATGAGCAAGTGTGAACTTGCCTTTTGTGATTGCAAGATTATGCACTCACGGTCTTCAAGGTAATATAAGATCCAAAATCTGAAATCAGCATCATTGGTCCGGTAATGACTAATGTTTAAAGAAGCAATGTGTTCTTATGCATAAGTAATGTGATGCACGTTCTAAACGCGAATCCCGGGGATAACGGTGTTCTAGGGTTTGGATACTAGAAATAATGTCTTTGAAATGTGTTGTACTTTTAGATAAGTTGTACATTTGTGCTTTTTATTAAGGCTTGTGAGTGTGTGTGAAACAATCATATAATTATAATATCATAAAATAGTAGGATACACATAAATGTGAGATATTATTCAAGATGGTTTATATAAGAGTTCTTGTTTGAAGTGGCAAAATGAATAACATTTGAAGAAAAGATTCCTTTTCTAAGGTTTAAACAGTCTTTGTGGTTAGTTAGTGGTAGTCGATGTGATTTGTGTTTGCTTGAATAGTTTTGGCTTGAGATGCTTTATAACTTAACTAGTTCAGACAAAGTTAACTCTAAAACATATAATAACGCATATAGTGTTATAATTAGATCCTTCTAGACTAAAGTTAACTTTAAAACAAAGATAGTTTGAAAGTATAATGTTTATAACCTTTGTACCTGGTGTATTTTTTAATGTTGCTTTAAGGTTACTTAAGAATGGTTATTCTTTTACTTGGTATAGTGGTTTCTTGATTTTATACTGGAGTAGTATCATTTACCTTTTATAGATGAGTGGTTATAGTTTATAAACCAAGATATAATATTACTTGACTATTTATGGACTTACAATAGTGTTGTGGTAGTTTTTGTAATCTGGTGGTTGAAGTAGATAGAAAGGATCTGATTTATTCACAAGTTGTTCTTTAAGGTTTTTCTCATGAATTGGAATCCTTTGAGAATATAATCTTCACTTAAGGTTGAAGATAATGTAATAAAAAGGTGTTTATAATGTTTTAAACCATTATGGCTTCATATTGATAATATTTAAGACTAATACTATTTATTAGACTTAATTGACTCATTTTAGGAATATTAACAAATTTTATTTATTCTTATATGAATTATTAATTAAGTAAATAAGTTTAAATTTTAGTTATTAAAATATATGAATTTTTATTTAACTCAAAAGTGGAATATTAGATTTATATCATGTAGATATTATTTTTGTGATCATTTTGGTATATTAAATTTATTTTTGTGATTTATAAATAATAAGATATGATTTTTATAATATTTATTATTTTATAAATGCTTAATAATAACAAATACTTAATTAAGTTAAATTATAATGTATGATTATAGTTTTAAATTATAATTCTTATTTTCTAAGATTTTTTTTGGTATTCTATTTATATTTTTAACATTTACCATTATTAAAATTTGAATTATCAAATTTTTATTACCATTAAAATCTTTATTAAATTATATTTATTTAAATAATCATCATAATAATATCGAATAATAAGTTTAAGTTGTATATTATATTTTTCTACAAATTTTCATATATTATACATATTTTTTTGAATTATAAATCAAAAGTTATTAATTAAACAAGATTTAATCATTTATTAGATTTCTGGAATATTAATAATTAAGTTTATAACATTTTATTTATTTATTAAACAGGAAATAACTTTTTACACCGCACCCACAGCTAGCCTAAGTCACTGACCAGTGGGCCTATGTCCACCTCAGCACCCACGTTAGTAAAAATGTATTTGTTACTGGCTAGTTGGTTACCCCCAGTCAATGACATATGGGCCCAAGGCCATGTCATCAGCCACGCAAGACAAAGACCAGGTCAAACTCGCTGACGTGGTTCGAACTTGACGTAAGTATGACGTTAGTCGAGTTGATCCTCATTGGTTAAGGATCGATCGATCTGGTGCGCGCGCGTGGCTGTGGCTAGGTGCGTTGGACAGCGGAGATCAATGCGAACCTATTGGTGGTGGCGCCTCTATCTAATGGTCATCGGAGGGCAACCGGGGAGGAGCTTATGCGGCGGTGCTTGCGGTTGATTATGGTGGCGTGGATTTAGGAAGCAAAGAAAGCATCGGTGCATGCTAGGAGACTCAGTTACTCACCAGGAACGCGGTGGTGTGCTTGGTTTGGTGAGGCGCGATCGGAGACGACAGTGAGGTCGACGAACAGCGTCGGGAACCGAGGGTGGCATTGGGTCGATTCACGCCTCCTCCGCATGTGTAAGTTGGGGCAATCGAACGAAAAGAGAACGGCGGTCTCCACCATGGTCGTATTTGGCTGAGGCGAGCACGGAATCGCCGGCTCCGGCTCACCTCCGAGCTAGGGTTCTCGGCATGGTTGGGGAAAAGAGGTAGAGAGGGTTTCAGAGGGGGAATTGAGGATGAGGACGAGCAGGGACATTGTGGTGGCCTCCTTATCCTCTCCTGATGATGGCGGCGTTGATCTTGGCGCAAGGACGACGATGATGGCATCGGGGGGCGATGAGCTCCTCCAGCGAGCTATCAGTGTGCGCGAGGATGACGACGACATGCTGTTTTGCAGATAACCCCCTGATGTTTCTTTCCTCTCAACCCGCAGTCCTTCCCTGGCCCCACCTGTCAGTCACAGATGAAAACGAGCTGGGCTGGTTACTGGGCCTTTGTGGCCTGCACCTGGGCGGCAGATAAGCAATTAGAAGTTGGGCTATGGCCAGGTCTTGTTTTTTATTTGTTTTCTGTTTTTCCATTTTCTGTTTTCCTTTTTAGATTTGTATAAAATCTTTAATTTGAACTTTTCTTTGTAGAATTTATTTGCTGGATAACTGTAGTATACTAAAATATATTTAGTATCATTTGTGAACTTTTATTATATAATCTTCTTGTATTTGTTTTATTTTCTTAATATGAACTCCTTTTAATATTTTGTAGAAGCTTTTCTTACTATTTTTCTTTCCTCTTTTAATTATGGATTTGTTAAATGATATATTCTTATTTGTTTATAAAACTTAACTCTAGTTGGCTCATAGAAAATTTTATATGTATAATGATTCTATATCATTATTTGATGCATGAAATACAAAAGAAAATAATATGGTTATTGCTATTCCCATTAACTTGTAAAATGGCAATGTATATATTCTATTATGATTAACAAAGAAGTTTAGGGTTCTTAATTTACTTATATTTCTTTGTTGATGTGAGAAAAGATTTAATAACTAAGCATATTGTCTTCTGTTTGATATTTGATGATATAACCTTTTTAAAATTAGATAGTTACATCTAATATGTTTTATAGAAAGGAATTGGTAATTATTCTCTTAAGTACATTTAATTATGATGGGTGAATTTGACAGAGATGTGCTTATGTGATTTTCTATAGGAAGATATTCCTATAAAGTGTTATAGATACTAGATGAATGCCCGTGCGTTGCTACGGGTTGTCAAGTTTTTCTGCTACACGTGTAAACATAATAGCAAAATACTCGTCTATCATGATCATGCTAATTAATTGCGATATTTGTAATACGGGTCTCCAAGTTTCTTTTCTCTTCATACATATATAAAAGTAATGCACTTAAATTCTAATTTCAACCACAACACCATCCAACCAAGTAAAGACTATATATCACATAACAATATGCTTTACATTTCTTTGTAGTTGTATAAACACAAAACCTGAATTAGTTTGTCACTATCTTTGCAATTTTTCTCTAAACATATAAACTTAATTATTTTTTTTATGTTCCACAATTTCCTCCAAAACCACAAGGAGAAAAATGAAAAGATGGAAATGATCACTCAAACCACATTGTGGCAGCTAAAAGTCCTAGTTTCTATTCGCTAGGTATGCCAAGAATTGATAAAACTTCTGAAACCCACAAAAGAGCACGACAACCAGGACATTCGCCCTGCTGCGAGCAAGACATAAATTGTTATCCGGAGAGGAAGATCATGAAGCCAGCATGCTCTGCACTCCTTCTCCAACTGCTCATTTGTTTGACAATATCCAATCCGAGTATCCGATGCTGCAGGCTTAGACAACAGATTTATAGTACACCACCAGTGATAAGTGGCAATGGGAGAGATACATTGTGCTGACACCCAGGTCTGGTGAAAAAATTGCAAATCACAAACGTCACAATAGACTACCCATCTGAATCCTCTAGCAACAAGCTAGCAGTGTTGAAAGCGAGTGATCTGCTCGGATAGAGGAAACAATTAAGAAGCAAATAAATTCAGCAATTAAAGAACCATGAATCCGACATACCACTCAAAGATTCTGAAACTTTTTATGCAAGAACCAAGACAAAAGAAAATCCATTCAAGTACCATGTATTTATCTGATCAGTTTCAGATATAAGAAAAGAAAAGAAAAGGACAACGACTACAGTGTGCATGACTCCAACCCTATGTCGCCACCGCCGGGAGGCTGGTGTACAGCTATTTACATAGAACCACCAAGTAGAAAACCAGATCAGGTTACTGTGAAGAGGGATGCTGCCAAATTTACGCAGAACAATATAATCACCACCAAGCATGCCCGTGGGCGGGAATGTCGACGCGACCTCGCAAAAATCAAAGAGGAGCAGGGCCTCTTCATCTGCACCTCGTGCCACCACAACTTCTTCCATCGGGTGGCCGGGCATGGGAATAATGGGGGCCAGAACTTGTTTTGTGTTGGCGCCAAGGACGGGGAAACCCAGAGCTCCCCCTTTGTGGGGGTGGAATCGAAACCTTATGGAGGGGCGCTGCAGGTGGTCTCCATCAGCACAAAGGTGTTTGTCCTCGGCGGTAATATGGATACTGGACCCATGAGAATCGAGTTGGGTAGAGTAGGCCGGATAGAGGCGGGGTCTTGTGGGTCAGACCGTGCTCGCGGCTCGCCGTCGACGGGGAAGATGGGGAGGGGAGGACGTGCGTTGGAGGCTGCTTCGCCGGACTATCCTCGTGTGACCCCTCTAGCCTACTGGACTGCTCGCGCGGATCCCCTTTATCACGCTAGACTCCCTCCTCCGCGATCCACTAAGCTCGCCGGATTGCCTCTTCCTCACCGCAGTCGCCGGTTGCAGCCCTGCTTTGCGCGCATCTCAGCCTAGGGGATCTGGTGGACATTGGGCCGTGGGGGCGTTGACGCCTAGAGCTCGAGTGGAAGGCCGGCGGAGATTTGAGGCGAGTAGGGGCGCGTGGGTTTGGGGAACGCCAGGAGAGCTGCTGGCGACGGAGCTTGGCGATGGGGACATTACGGCGGCGCACGCTAGCAGGGGCAGCGCTGGAGGCAGAAGGGGATCGCGGGATGCATGGGTCGCGTGAGTTGACCATCGGGAGGAGTTTTAGTCCTTTTTCTTTTTTATTTCACCGGACGTGTCACTTGGCGGTGGCAGGGGTGTAAATTAGGCGAACATATAGGGGCAAAACTGTAAATTAGGTGAACGGAAATTGAGGAGGACGAACCTACCTCTAGATAAATTAGTAGATAGATAAGATGATGGTCCAATAGCATGAAATGGATATTATGTTTGGTTTAAGATTTATAGTTGGTTGTTTAACAAGACTGTCTATCCTCCATAATTCACAATCCTGGATTTCTAATGAAGGAGTTTATTTCCTAGATATAATACTATTTCCTATCTATCATCATGGGTTAACATGATAAGCTTTACTTCACAAGAAATATTCTTATTCTCCTTTTATTCTTCTACACTCATGGATGAATCCCATGAGTTTGACACTAAAGTATTCCATAGTTTTCTCATATCTTTGCTTGGTTATACCCACTACTCTACTGTTGATAATCACCAATCTAACAGGTAGTTCTGTCAAACTCCACTCATAATCTTTCTTAATCATCCATCACTAATATTTCTTCACCAGGTGTATGTATGTATCCAACTACCTTCTCTAGGGTTTACTATCCTTCAAAATGAATAACACTCTTCCATAACTCCATGGTATACTTGCTTTAATTGAAACATATTGCCTTATATTTACTCTAGTAACTCATACACCAATCTTACATTATATTATTGTGACTTGTAATGGTTAACCTAGGATAATATATCTAGATTAGGGTTCAATAATGTTCTATCCACCAATGTCACTTATACATGATATAAGCATTCAATCTTGGTGAGTAAGGCATGATCACTATAATATTTTGATCCTTTCTGGTTTTGGGGTTCCAGTTGGATAATCAAGGCTTCATCAGTACAACATTACAGTTGTATTATAATTATCTTCTATTTAGCTCCTACTTGATCCAATAGGACTACTCCTAGTAACTATCTTCAGACTTCATCCTAGTAATCTTCTTTACTACCATATGATTGGGTAATATAAATAATTCTTCTATTTATCTAGGAGAGATTTAACTCCATCAATTATCCTATTGATTGGATTCTTTTCAATCATTCCTATCCAATAGATGACATCTAAAACTAGCATCACTATTTACCTCTTCTTACTTCTTTCTTTATAAGCCTTAAGTGAATGCTGTAATAAGAACAAGAGTTGATTGGTCAAGAGCTGATAGGTTAAGAATTGGTGAATCAATAGTTGATTACTTAATATTGATGAACAACAATTATAAGTATAGGATTCAATAGAGATGATAAGGATTGATATGGAAAGAAAGATATATGGTGAATGATCTTGACTTAGTCTCTTTCCAACTTAGACTCATTAAAGAGTTAAAGTTAGGTATTACTATGATACTCATAGTAAGAATAGATAAGAATAAGATAGGTCAGGGTTAGTCATTACATTTATATTGCTTAAGTTTGTAATCTTAACTTGGCACTTATGAATTGTTGTGCTGAATATGATGATAGAATCCCTTAAGGATCATATATTAATTATTTAAGCAATGTATTATGAGTAGCATTTTATTATATTTTATCTACCCTTAGATCAAATTATGTTTACCCCCAAATAAGGTTTTAGCAAAGGTCATATTGAAACTTATCACAGTCAACTTGATGATCTACTTCAATTCCATCAAGTTGAGAGAAGCTTCAATCACTTTGATAAGTTTTGTTTAAAAGTGCGAAAATTATTCAGATTTTCTATGCATGAATGCAGTGCACACATCTCGGTTCAGCTTATTTTTAAGCTCTAATGCTAGGATGTTACAGTTACTCAAACAGCTGGTCACAAAAAAGTACACAGGAGGGGCACATGGCATCAGGGAGCACATCTTGAGAATGAGCAACATGGCTGCAAAACTAAAGCCCATGGATGCTGACCTCGAGCTCAAGCCTGCTCTGATGGTTAACCTTGTCATGGCCTCTCTTCCCCAATAGTTTGAGAACTTTATGATCAACTACAACATGTCTCCTGAAAAATGGGACATTGAAAAGACCATTGGCATGTGTACGCAAGAGGAAGAAAGGCTCAAGTCCATTCATGGTTTTTATCTTCTAGGAGCGTTTTGCTCTCTTTGGTTTTTATAACCACATCATCAACATATACTTGCACATTTTTTCCTATTTGGTCGTGCAGACATTTTTGCATGCATCTTTGGTATGTTGCTCCTGCATTACGCAGGCCGAATGGCATGGTGTGATAGCAATAAGTCCCATACGGGGTGATAAACGCAGTCTTTATTTGATCAGCCGGGTTTAACGGTATCAGGTGGAAACCATAATACGCGTCTACAAATGGTAACAGCTCACAGCCAGCGGTTAAATCAATGACTTGGTCTATCCTAGGTAAAGGAAAAGGATCTTTGGGACACGCCTTATTGAGGTTCGTGTAATCGATGCACATTCGCCATACGACGGCTACATTTGGGTCATCCTTTTTCTTTTCTACCAACACCGGATTTGATAACCAATCCGGGTGAAGCACTTCCATAATAAACCCGGCTGCAAGGAGCCGAGCTATCTCATCACATATTATCTTTCTCCTATCTTCGGCGAAGTGGCGGAGAGGTTGCTTCACCGGTCTTGCTCCTGGCCTTACATGCAAAGAGTGCTCAGCAAACTCCCTCGGTACACCTTGCAGGTCCTGTGTTGACCACGCAAAGATATCCCGATTCTTACGGAGGAAGTTGGTGAGCTCGCTTTCCTATTTGGCATCTAGGCCAGCACCAATCGTGATGGTGCGCTCTAGGAACTGATCATCAATCTGGATCTTTTTGTCTCTTTAGTCGGCTGGAAAGATACACTCCCATGCGGGTTGGCTAATGCCGGCATATTAAGCTGTGCCGATTGAGCTAGAGCTGCTACTTCCTGAATTTTTCTTTTTTCCCTTGCAATTCAATGATTCGGCCAGGTTCGACCCGGCTAAAGCACATTCCATTGATTTTCTGTAATCCCCAGCTACTGTTATTACCCCCTAAGGCCCTGGCATCTTCATTTTCAAGTAGGTAATGTGACAACTGCTCATAAATTTAGGCAATGCTGGCCGTCCGAGTAAAGCATGATAGCAACTTTCTAGGTCCACCACCTCAAACTCTAGATTCCCTGTTCTGCAATTCCCCCTTGTGCCGAATAACACATCTACTCGGACTTTCCCAATGGGATCGCACGAGAGCCCCGGCACTATCCCATGGAATGTGGTCCTTGTGGGTTGCAGCATATTCTGTGTTATTCCGAGTTTTTGCATTGTGTCCTTGTACATGATGTTGATACTAATTCCATTATCTGTGAGTACTTTCGAGAACTTCACATTGATGCTAGGCCCGACAAATGTCGGATCTAGTACCAATGCGTATGACCCTGGGTTCGGCATTATCTTCGGGTGCTGCAGATTTTCCCCGGTTAGCTGTGGCTGCTGCTATTGATGTACTTGATGAGAAGGTGCGTGTATGCCCGCCGGGTTTCCCATTGCACTTTTCATCCAAGCACATTGGCAAGTGGTGTGATTAGCTGGTTTGGCCGGGTTAGGCATGTGGAACTTACACGGTTGATCCAGCATGGATTCAAATGTGTACTTTGGCCTCTCCTGCCATTGCTTCTTCTGTTCTGGTGTCCACTGCCTTTTCCCTTCATTCCTCGGCGTCCACTGCTGAGGACCATTCTTCTATCGCTGATTGTTCCCATGACTCGGCTAATCATGCACAACCGCTGCCACTTGATTGGAAGCATATCTGTAATCCGGTATCTTGTCCCTTCTTCTACCTCGGTATTCATTGTGCCGCGATGATCCGGCAGCATCTCTAACATACTGATCCTGCTGCTCCCGATGCTCTGCCGACATTAACTCTGGTTGAGTCGGATCACCTAAGGCATATGAATCTGCTATCCTGATGGTTTCTGCCAATGTGGTTGGCATATCTCTTTGCAACCTTTGCCATAATACGCTTGCATATCTGCAGCCCTGAGCAAACCAGGCTATCGCTTGAGATTCGATGACTCCTTTGCATTCCTGAGGTTGCACCACCGTGTCAAGAATTCTCTATCTGTCTCATTCGGCTTTTGTTTGCACATTGCGAGCTGTTGTGGCCTGTTTGGCCTCTTATATGTACTAGTGAAATTACTGACAAACATTTCTTCAAAATCTAACCAACGGTTGATACTTCCTGTTGGCAAATTATTCAACCATACTCTGGCCGGTCCTTCCAACATTTGTGGGATGTATCTTACCGCCCATCTTAGATTTCTGCCAGCTATTTTTACTATTGTGGCATAGTCGATTAACCAATCTTGTGGCTTCGTACTTCCGTTGTACGTTTTCGTGCCTCTTGCTAACTGGAAGTTTGGCACGGGCGGTTCGCCCATAATCCGAGGTCCAAAACACGCCAGGCCGGGTGGACCCTGCTCTTCCAATAGCTTGGAGCGATATAGCCTGTCCAGTTTCAATCTTGCGTCAGTTGACGGCAAGTTTCTATAAACAACTCTCTCCTGTACTCCATAATGGTTGTGCCCACCATGCTCTGCATACTCCATGTCCGAGTAACCATCATTGTATCTATCATTTGCCTGATTATGTTGAGCTGGTCTTGCCTCTCACTCTTGCCGAGGCTCATACCTCGGCTGAGGATCCGGCGAAGGGTGCCTCCTCCCTTCCGCCGGGTTATTGTTCTCATGATTTCCCCTTCTGAGGTTTCCGTGCTATCTGTTTGCACGGCTATGGTTTCTATCACTGTTGTTACCTCGGCTCCGATTGCCTCTATTCTCATTGACCTTCCCAGCCATCGCCGGATCATATGGGACAATTTGCTTATTTCTTTTTCCCGAAGTCACCGCTCTGTATTTTCGCACATTGTTTCCGGGTGAGGATGCTGCTGTCGCAGATAGTGCGGGGGCTGCTCCTGCCGAATGAACCATGCGAGAAGCTACTGGCTTCGCCGGGTCAGCCCTAAGCATTTCCTCATTCTTCTGGTTCGCAATGCGTGCCAGCTCATTTACTCTTTCTTGTTATTTTTGTCGGGCTTCCCCGCTTAATCCTTCCAACTCCAGGGCTGTGGCATTTGCCACCCTGAGGTTCTTTGCCGGGGTACTGTACCTCGGCAAGCCTAGATCAACTGAATCATCTGGACGAGCCTCGTGCTCTTTGTTGATATCATTCATGAGGTTCTTTCCTCTTAATCTCAATTCATCTACTTGGTCAAGGGCCACATCTAGTTTGTTTGCCCGAGCGTATTCTCATAGGGTCCTGTTTAAGGATTCCCGCAAGGCCGACACTTTTTTGCCTCTACTAGCACTTTCTGTCTAGTTTCTTCTAACTCCGCTTGTGCGTTTGACGGGTCCAGTATCGGCGCTACAGGCGTAGTTAGGTTATCTGTAGTTGCCTGAAGGATATTCTCTGGTCTCTCTAAAGGTGGCCATCTTACCCTTGCCGCCTTTGGAGTCACCTCCTGCACCTCGGCCGCCCTGGTTGCTGGTGGATCTAACTCGGTGGGCTTTGGAGTTGCCTGCTTCGTGGCCACCTGTCCTCCTGTCGCTGGGTCCTTGCTTAGTCCGGCGCCTGCTCCTGCCGCTGGTGCCGGGGCCGTCATCATCACCTCGACGCTGCCTACGGGGCGAACTCCACGCGGACCGCTAGCAGCATAGAGGGGAGGTTCTCCCGCCTCAATGACTCGGTGCAGGTAGACGCAGGATGTGTCGATGCCGACGTAGACCTTGTGAGCGCCTAGGTTGATGAAGATGCCGTTGCACGGGGGTGCTTTCCTCCTAAAGCTGCCAGCGTTATCGCTGGCATAGTCCCATATATCAAATCTCTGGACTAAGCTAGAAACAACCCGCTCGCCGGTGTGGATGAAGTTTCTCGTCCGGATCTTGACTCCAGCTAGCACCGCTGCTGGCCCCACGGTGGGCGCCAACTGTTGTGGTGGTGGCACGACAGATGCCATGGGTAGGCTAAAGTATGGGGCCAATGGATGCTAGAGGGATCCAGGGAGGGAAGATGTAGTAATTTCTACACTCAATTGACTAACAAGTAGATCTTTATTCCTCCTCTCAAGAACTACAAGTGCTCCTAGAGCTGTATCATAGAGAAGAAGAAAACTGCTACACGAGCCCTTCGGTGTGGAATGAATCGATCCCTCTCTCAGGAGCCCGTACCCCTCCTTATAAAGGGGTTCATTGACTCCTTCTAGGGATGACATGGCAAGCATATTCTTGGAATATGCTTGTCCCAAAGTGGTAACGCGGCACACTCCTTTCCGTGTCCCCCTTCTATTGGTGGAAAAGTTCCAGAGGCCCTCACATGTGTGCCTCGGGCTTCCTCACTGTCACCTCCGTGACACTTGTCTGCAGCTCTGCTCTTTGTCCCTAGCGCTTGGCTCTGTGTAGATTCCAACTAGGGTTTGACTATAGGATCCTCCTTCTCCTGCAAGTTTCATGTTACTCGGCCTCATCTCGTATAATTCGGCTCGGCCTTCACCTGCATACAAGTCAATCAATCTTATTTGGACGACTTAGCTTATAGGTCGGCCGAGTAATGTGTTAATCACTCTATATTTGCTAAGCCTCAGCTTACCTTGGCCGGATCTTGCATGATTTGGCCGACTCAGTGAGTAATTCAGCCTAAGGTAAGGGAGACTCCTTTCTTCTTTCCCCTATCTTGACCCTACCCGGGGTCACCCCCCAAGAATTTTGACGGGTGTTTGCTAGCTCCTGTATAAGAGCATCTCACCAGCTTCCCAAATCCGGTTCCAATGGTCTTTAGTGGTTGAGACCGAAAAAGACTTTCACGGGCATCCCACAAACACTATCGGCAACGGGGACGGCATAGAAATCTGTCCGACACCACCTTGCCACTCTGACATGCTAGTTTGGCCTCAGACTACCAGCAACGCGTGCCACTTTGGATTGTTTGCGCCGGTTTGCCAGCGACCATAACAATCCCTTGTCCACCCCATCTACCCCTTCATCGCTTGTTCTTTCCTCACACCTAGCAAATCATTATCATCGTCGACCAACTCTGACGCGTTGCTCGCCATATCTACCTGCTAGTTGTGTCGCCCAGTAGCCTCCCCATCTAGTAGGCGCCGCTATGTCGCTATCGATTCGATGCTCGCAGGCCGTGCGACCTGGCACGTATCTTGTGAACAGCCGATGGTCGGCCACCGCTCACATGAGAGGCCAGTCATGTCAATCATGCCCTAGCATTGCCTCGACTGTTTGGAGGGCCACCTAGAGAAGAGACGGCATGTCACTGAGCCGTAAACCGTCTCAAAGTCGCCGCGCGTAGAAGATGCTCAGCCAATTGCAGTACAACAAGTACGTCGGGTCCTCACACTAATAGACACCAAGACACACACCTAATCATCATGCTCGTGTTGACACGGTAAAAAAAGCCACTAGGGATAACTATATTGGAAAAAGTGGATAAGCGTCGTTTTTTTACTTGGTACATCGTCTTCCACTGAGATAGCGTTTCCGCAACAAGAAGGGTTAACGCTGTGGCCCATCGTAGACCGACATAGGCTAGCTAGGTGTCGGACATTAGGAGCGACGACGACCCAATAACACTCATGGTAATGCATCTGTCGCCCGTACTACACTGCCGCCGGGCCTTAGTGTGCACGATCGGCGAGCCGCCGGCCAACGGAGTCATGTTGAGGTTAATGGCAGCGAGCAACGGGCCCTGCAGCGGCAGCCTCCGCTCGTGCTCCGGCTGGTATTTTTCTAGCTCTGTATGACCCTCTGCTCCAGCATCTGCTACTTCTTTTGCTTGGGAGGACCGTGGCGGCTTCGGTAGTGTAGTTGAAGTCGGCCAGTATTTTACATTGTAGAGATAATCTTGCAAAACAGGACCAAAATGTATGAGCAGATGTGGCAGTAGCAGGGCGAATCTTATCTAAATGTGGTGTAAGTAAATCTAAGCTGGGTTTTCCAGTTAACACGTCGGCTCGTGATCCAAACGTAAACTTTATCCAGTTATTCCTAGGAACATGAAGTCATCGCAATACACACACACGGATCGGACGCACGTTCTGAATGACGGATGCTCGCCCTACGTCATGCCGGGCATAAAACCCGAAACCCGAGCCCCGAACCCGTTTGACCCGGAGCCAAACCCGTTAAACCCGATACAATCCTCGAGAGCCTGATATGAAAACCCGAAATTAGTTAGGGTTTCTCGGGTTTCAACTACGGGTACCCGTTTGGCCCGAAAGACCCGAAATGTATTGAAAAAACCTGCCAGTCCCTCATTCCCCAGCCCAGTAAATTCCTGCTCGGCCCAAGCCCAACTAACACCTCCCCAGTCGGCCAGTCCCCACGACGCAAACCCTAGCCGCCTAGTGGTTCCACTCCACCACACCCAAATCGAACATCCTCACTCACCCCGACCCCGTCACCCGTGACCCGCCGGCCGTCGACGCCCGTGCCCTAGCGGCGGCAGGCGCCAACGCCTCACGCCGCCGGCTCGCCCGAGCTCGAGGCGAGGACGGGAGGAGGTGACTGGAGGACGCGAGGACGGGAGGACGCGAGGACGCCTCACGCCTGCGACTAGCCTGAGCTGCGCCGCACCCGCACCTTCACCTGCTCGTCGCCGGCTCTGCCGATCTGGAGTATCAGCCACGGCTTCGGCTTCAACTTCAACAAAGGGGACCGAAGAATCTACTACTGCTGCTGTAAGTCCTCTGTCCTCCTCTACTTGTTCTAGACCCCTAGCTTGCACTGAATGATCTGCTAGTAGCATCCTTGATCGATATTTAGACCCTATCTTGCACTGAGTGATCATATTTAGACATCATATTTGTTCTAGACCCCTAGCTTGCACTGAGTGTGAGTGATCATATTTAGACATCATATTTGTCCTTGCACTCAATGGTTTTGCGTTGTTTTAGTTTTAGTACCAACATCAGTACAAGTAAAACAAATAATGTTTGTTGTATACTTGCCTTGTAGATGACTGAACCTGAAAAAGCCGTGGATGAAATGAAAACTGATCATGTACATCCATCACCATCAAATGAATTGGTCATCGCCTCTGGTTCACAGCCATCAACTGGTCGTTCTTCATTTGTTTCACCGACAACAGCAGCACAACAATCACAGTCACAGCAGCAAGCAACTGAACATGTGGTCATTGATTTGGAGAAGGAGAAGGAAACTACTGCAAAACAAGGAAGGAAGCAGATGGCTGTAAGGTCTGATTTGTGGGAGCACTTCGAGCAAATCAAGGATAAAGCTAATGTTGTGCAGGCTGGCAAATGCAAATATTGCTCTCGTACTATCAAGGCTGAATCAAAGCAGTATGGTACATCATCTCTGAAGAAGCACTTCTATGCTTCCAGGCGTAATCCTCATAGGAATAACAAAGATCCAGCTCAAGCTGTGCTTCAAATAACTCCAGGAGAAGCCCCTGGTAATCATAAGTTTGACCCCGAAGCTATTAGGAAGGCCTTTACTGAGATGATCATTCAAGATGAGCTGCCTTTTGCTTTTGGTGAGAAGGCAGGATTTAGGAAATTTATGGCCAAAGCCTGCCCAAGATTCAATGTTCCATCTAGAAGAACCACCACAAGAGATGCGGTGGCCTGTTACTTCAAAGAGAAAGTTGTGCTCAAAAAGTTCTTCAAAGATTCGTGTCAGATGGTATGCCTAACAACAGATTGCTGGACATCTCAGCAGCAAGATGGATACATGACAGTGACAGCAAGCTTTATTGATGAGAATTTGAATCTACATAAGAAAGTCATAAACTTCTTCTTGATAAAAGGGCACAAAGGTGAAGATATTGGAAAGAACTTGATGAAATGCCTGGCTGAATAGGGTCTCGAGAGAGTTATGACCATCACTATTGACAATGCAAGCGCCAATGATGGTGGTATTGTGTATGTGAGGAGGCAGTTGAACAAGACACCCGGCAGCACCGTAGCAAATGGGAAGCATATGCACATGAGGTGTAGTTCACATATCCTCAACCTTGTGGTGCATGATGGCATTGGCATAAAGGAAGTCGCCCCCTCAGTGAAGAAAGTAAGAGGAGCTATTAGATACATTAGAGCTGGTGGCACTAGATTGGGGAAGTTCAAGGAAATTGTAGAAGAAGAGAAAGTGGACAGCAAGGTATTTCTAAAGAATGATGTCCCAACTAGGTGGAACTCCACCTACATAATGCTTCGAGATGCCAATGTGTATGAGAAGGTCTTCATGAGGTTGGCCGATGAGGATTTCAGCTATAGATATGCTCTATCTGAAGAGAATGATGGCTTTGGATACCCGGATGAAACCGATTGGGAGAATTCCAAGAAGATGGAAGAATTTCTGGGTCACTTCTTTGATATCACAACTCGTGTATCTGCTAATTTGAGTGTCACTATACATACTTTCTTTCATGAGATTGCAGAAGTTCGGTTGTTGATTTCAAGTTGGCTTGAAAGTGAAGACGCTTTGCAAGTGACAATGGGTGAAAGAATGAGAGACAAATTTAACAAATATTGGGGCGTTTGGCACGTCAACACCAAGGAAAGTACAAATGAATTGGAGAGTGAAGTGCAGATTGAAAAGGGCAAGAAGACAAAAGGAAAAGAGAAGGTAAAGGAAAAGGAGAATATTAATTTGTTGATCTTTATTGCAGCAGTTCTAGATCCAAGATACAAATTATCTGAATACACTAAGGCTGTCATTGAAGAAATTTTTGGACAAGAAAGTGGACAGCTTGTTTGGACAGCTGTTAACACCTGTCTACTTGACTTGTTTGAAGAGTATAGGAAGAAGTATGCTCCAAGTGAAGTTGAAGGAACATCTGAAGTGGTTGCGCATGACCCAAGTGTGGCAAAAGTGGGGAGAGGAAGCATGTTGAAGGACAGAATTGCCAAGAAGCTGAAGATGAACAATGGTACAAGTTCTAACACCCAGACTGAACTTGAGAAGTATCTTGCTGAAGCTTGCGAGTCTACCGAAGGCAAGTTTGACATTCTAGGTTGGTGGAGGCTGAATGCAGCTCGCTTTCCTGTTTTGGGGCCTTTGGCACGTGATGTGCTTGCCATACCCATCTCTTCGGTAGCTTCGGAGTCAGCTTTCAGCACAGCTGGGCGTGTATTGGATGACTTCCGAACCTCACTTACTCCATTCATGTTGCAAGCTCTTGTGTGCGGACAAGATTGGCTACGAAGGTCTACTCCTATTGACATCCAGGAGAATATGGAGGAATTAGCTAAGTTGGAAAAGGGTAAAAAAACTGTCTGACAATACTTCTTCTACTCTCATTGCATCATGCATTCATTCCAATAATGTCTAACTTTTTGCTCGCTGCATGCGTGTTGACTTGTTTGTAGAGTTGATAGAAGAATTCGGTGTCAAAGGAAAAGGCAAGAGTGACAAGGCATGCTCTTCTAAATCTGTAGTAAGCTAGTCCATCTCCAAACCTTGAGGTAAAAGAATTATCTTCACTAGAAAGAACAGGCAAAAAACAAGCATGTACATGTAGTTCTATAGATAGTAATGAATAATGAGTAATGACTAATGAGATGACATTTTAACTTGTGCAATGTGCAGCAACTTGGACTTGCTTGCAAGCATCGGTGGCACTTGGCACTTGGCAGTGAGCTACTGAGCTTTCTAGTTTATATGGTGGAACTTGTCCAATGTGAATAAGTGAAGGCCTTTTGCTTTTGGTGGAATTTGTCCAATGTGAACTTGTCCAATGTGAATATGGTGGAACTTTGCATCTCTGTAATCAGTATGGCATGAATTGTATTGCGTGGATATGAACTTGTCAAAATGGTGCCGAATTGTTGCACATTACTGTCATTGTACTGTGTTTTGTGTCATATATTCTTTATTTGTTGTTATGGTGTCGAAATGGTGCAGAATTGCTGTCGAAATATGCTTAGAATTTTGTATACTATATACTGTACAGTCTGAACTGTCAGGTTCTCTGAATGTCAGGTATTTCGGGATTACCCGGACCCGAACCCGAAATTCCGGGTACCCGAAATGTCGGGTAGGACATTTTCCCCAGGGTTTTCGGGTGACATTTCCTGGAACCCGAATTGGGCTTTACCCGAATTACCCGACCCGAAAATTCGGGTGGACCCGAATGCCCAGCATGAGACAAATTTAACAAATATTGGGGCGTTTGGCACGTCAACACCAAGGAAAGTACAAATGAATTGGAGAGTGAAGTGCAGATTGAAAAGGGCAAGAAGACAAAAGGAAAAGAGAAGGTAAAGGAAAAGGAGAATATTAACTTGTTGATTTTTATTGCAGCAGTTCTAGATCCAAGATACAAATTATCTGAATACACTAAGGCTGTCATTGAAGAAATTTTTGGACAAGAAAGTGGACAGCTTGTTTGGACAGCTGTTAACACTTGTCTACTTGACTTGTTTGAAGAGTATAGGAAGAAGTATGCTCCAAGTGAAGTTGAAGGAACATCTGAAGTGGTTGCGCATGACCCAAGTGTAGCAAAAGTGGGGAGAGGAAGCATGTTGAAGGACAGAATTGCCAAGAAGCTGAAGATGAACAATGGTACAAGTTCTAACACCCAGACTGAACTTGAAAAGTATCTTGCTGAAGCTTGCGAGTCTACCGAAGGCAAGTTTGACATTCTAGGTTGGTGGAGGCTGAATGCAGCTCGCTTTCCTGTTTTGGGGCCTTTGGCACGTGATGTGCTTGCCATACCCATCTCTTCGGTAGCTTCGGAGTCAGCTTTCAGCACAGCTGGGCGTGTATTGGATGACTTCCGAACCTCACTTACTCCATTCATGTTACAAGCTCTTGTGTGCGGACAAGATTGGCTACGAAGGTCTACTCCTATTGGCATCCAGGAGAATATGGAGAAATTAGCTAAGTTGGAAAAGGGTAAAAAACTGTCTGACAATACTTCTTCTACTCTCATTGCATCATGCATTCATTCCAATAATGTCTAACTTTTTGCTCGCTGCATGCGTGTTGACTTGTTTGTAGAGTTGATAGAAGAATTCGGTGTCAAAGGAAAAGGCAAGAGTGACAAGGCATGCTCTTCTAAATCTGTAGTAAGCTAGTCCATCTCCAAACCTTGAGGTAAAAGAATTATCTTCACTAGAAAGAACAGGTAAAAAACAAGCATGTACATGTAGTTCTATAGATAGTAATGAATAATGAGTAATGACTAATGAGATGACATTTTAACTTGTGCAATGTGCAGCAACTTGGACTTGCTTACAAGCATCGGTGGCACTTGGCACTTGGCAGTGAGCTACTGAGCTTTCTAGTTTATATGGTGGAACTTGTCCAATGTGAATAAGTGAAGGCCTTTTGCTTTTGGTGCAACTTGTCCAATGTGAACTTGTCCAATGTGAATATGGTGGAACTTTGCATCTCTGTAATCAGTATGGCATGAATTGTATTGCGTGGATATGAACTTGTCAAAATGGTGCCGAATTGTTGCACATTACTGTCATTGTACTGTGTTTTGTGTTATATATTCTTTATTTGTTGTTATGGTGTCGAAATGGTGCAGAATTGCTGTCGAAATATGCTTACAATTTTGTATACTATATACTGTACAGTCTGAACTGTCAGGTTCTCTGAATGTCGGGTATTTCGGGATTACCCGGACCCGAACCCGAAATTCCGGGTACCCGAAATATCGGGTAGGACATTTTCCCCAAGGTTTTCGGGTGACAATTCCTGAAACCCGAATTAGGCTTTACCCGAATTACCCGACCTGAAAATTCGGGTGGACCCGAATGCCCAGCATGAGCCCTACGTATGCGTGGAGGGAATGACGGATCCATCGACCCCGCATGGTCGCTCGCCCGGTTTTCCCTCCGATCGAGAACCTGCACCGGTTTACACGCCGGCTAAGTTGCACGTACGTACCACGGACTACGTACGGGCCGGGTCGAGGGAATAAACCTGCCCGCCTGCAGACCGACCGCAATGATCATCTTAAACACTGCCAGCTCCCGAAAGAGGATCAGAGTCCAGAGACGAGGGGTGAAACTAAAACATCCATGGTTTACTTGACAATTTGACAAGTATTTGCTTTGCTAGATGCTGCCTGAATCATGCATATGGATGTTTCTTCTACCCGCAGGCCATCGATCAGTTCATTTGGATAATGATCCAGCACATGCCATTATTGAACAGCGCTTCAACGCAACGGGCATGGTGATCTGCACCCATATTACGGAGTGACGAGTGGTGATCACAGTTTGCTGCTGATTTGGCATGCTGATTTCCACCGATGTCTCGCTGCTGATCGATGAGTTTGGCAGCACTGCGTATAGGTATGCTTTGCTTAATTCTCTGAAACACCCTAAGTATCAGCCGTGAGGTGAGGTGAGGCCCATCACCCATGATCATTAGTTTGAACCTTGCAAATATACCATGATGATTACTCCTTTAAAAGTTCCTCTTCCATTTTGCAGAATTGCGCCTCTTGCCTCTGCAGAGAATCAGTGGCGATGATTTCACCCTCGGCAAAATGACTGTTTGACGTTAATACCTTTGAGCCTGTTCGGCAACGCACCGCTCCACCAAAATTGTCCACTCCGCTCAACTCCGAGCGTATGGCGCTCTGCTGATAGACACGAGGAGCCAAGAACGTTCGGTTGGCTCTGCTCCGTGAGTGAATGGGATTCCAGCCCAGTCCAGCTTACAAAAGTAGATCCAACCCGTTAGTGGTCTAAAGGCATCTGGGCTCTCCGTAACATGCATCGCTTTTTACCTTTTTCTGTCATGGTCTGATGCGTTCATGGTCCTGGTCAGCTGGAAATCGAGGAATTTCTCACCATGTAGCTCGGCACGCGACGGAGGGGAGTTCGTGGCGGGGCGGAAAGGTCCTGCACGCCAGTGACAAAGTCCTGCCGGCGTCGTCTAGGTCGTGTCGATGATGGCGAGCTCATGGCTCCTGGCTGCTCTATGTTGGTCGATTTGGGGATGGTGCGACATGGGGCCAAGATGCTGCAACCATAAATGGAGCGGGGTAAGGTCCATGGCGCCGACCAGCTCGTTTCGGTGGTGGCGAGTTCCTGGTCACGACCTTGAGCTAGGTCCCAATTAGTATTTAGTACCATGAATGAGGCCCCGAGCGAGGATAAATTGGCGGTGGAGGAGCAAAATAGGCGGTGGGAAGATTGATTCAACTGGGACGGCCCTAGTGAATCGGCCGGCGGCGCCACAAGGCCAGGGTCGTGTTCTGACTCACAAACAAGGATGAACATCTCGCGTGAATTTTTACGTAAAGGGTCACTTGGCGGTGGCAGTCCATTGTAAATCTGAGCCACTCTGCGTTTTAATGAATCGAGGATCCCAGAAAACGTCGCTCCACAAAATTGCACTATGGGCCGCTCCGCTCCACCACTTCAGCTCTGCAGATTTGGGGCGTTCGGGGCCGCTCCACGCGCTCCGACTGCGGAGTTGAGAGCCGGAGTGTTGCCGAACGGGCTCTTATTTTTACTGCGGGTGGTTTACCATGATGCATGGCTCCTCTTGGACGGTGTCGGGCCTGGGCCGGTGTCCAGTGGCCCAGCTCGTACCGTACTGCAGGCTGCAGCGGTGATATGATGGAGGTGGATGAAGCCAAGAAGGTGAAACGGAGCCGCTGCCACTGCCTGAATCTGATGGATGAATGCGAGGCAGCAGGACAGCCCACTGACAGTCTGACGTGCTTTGACTGCTGGTCCGACGCCCCCCCTTGTTAATACAGACCAATGAAAATACTCTACTATACACTTCACAGTGCGCGGCCGGCCGTACGTACATTTGTAGGGGTCGGGAATTATGTATGTCGTACGATCAACATACGCAGCCTGAGGTACTACTAGGTGTCAAGTTTCACCTTGATGAACGAAACCGAACGGGTTGATTTTTTTGACACAATATTAGTACTGTACATCGAAATTACTACTAGAGTGCTAGTACTAGTGGACGTGGATTTGGGCGAGGCTTTGGTAAACTGGAGACTAGCTGCACCATACTGTCTGACATGTGCACGGGACTAAACTAAACTACTCTACAGTACGCGGAGTTCGAGTCCGGATTCGATTCCGCCCTCCCCTCACGGATCGTATCTCGGATCCCGATGGAATTCCCGTATGCTTCCGCCTCTGTTGCTGCTGACCTTGACCGGACGCTCAGGCTGTTACTACTAGTTTACGGCAGTAGAATTTTTGGCAAATCGTCACTTCAGTAGTACCAGTAGACTAGCAAAAATACGAATACAGTACTGTAGTAGAATTTACAGCATTGCAGCCAACAGATTTACCGCCCCCGGTGGAATCAGCAGAGTACGCGTACGGGGAAACAGTCGAGCACTATACTATCAGCAGAGTACCGAAGAGAAGTATTTTACAGCCAGTGACCGGGGCCGGCTTTTAACTGGTGAGAGTACGAGATGGGTGTGAGACACCACCAACTGCAACCGGATGGGTGGCCTGCCGCGCGTCATCGGAGTCACCATCCACCGAGACTACATTAGTCAAAACAAAATACATTTTCCAATCAAAGTAATAAACATAGTAGTACTAGTATAAGTGTGTCCGTCAGCGCAAGTACACGTACGCGACGTAGTAGTTTTATCTAATCGGCATGGAAACATGCATTTCTTACAAAAGAATGGCACAAAGGTATCCTACCAGAGCAAGAAACTTGACTAATTTGTGCAGACGTTAACCCAAGAATTTGCACAAAGGCCCTTGCAAATATAAGAGTTCCAGAGCATCTCTAACCAAAACAACAAATTCGTTTAGATGATAATTTTTTTATCATTTAAACCGCACCTAGCCGAACAACTATCGGCGTTAGATGATACAATTTTTAGGAGTTGTCCCCAATTTGGCCTTCACACTCTCATATTTGCTCGGCCGCCCAAACTAGTGACCAAATTTTTCATCTATTTTGATATAAAAAACATGGACTTTGAAACACTTAAAATGATCCCATTTTTTTGGAACACTAATAAATATGTAAATATTAAGTTAATGCAAATGCCATATCTAGTTCCTTTGAAATCCATTTAAATTATTCTTCATGTTTAGCAATTACACTTTAGTACCTTTAACATGTCACATCATACATCGTGTGCATTGTATCGATGTCATATGTTGAATGTTGTTTTTTTTATTTCCAGTGTTTTGTTCTCCTGATAGAACATGACTCTGAGGTCAAGATAGACAACGCCGAAGATCAATGACCGTTCATCGACACAGAAGTCAAGCACAAGATATCTATATTTTGGTTACCAAAAAAATGAAGCCATAGCTCCATCATCCGTTTTTAAATTATTTCAATACTTGATATATTGCATATGGTTCCAATGTGGTCTTTTGTCAATAGATAGAGTATTGTATCGTTCCATGGTTCCTTCTTTATAGCTTAAATTACCTGATCCACTATTTCTAACATAACTAGGGTTTTGGCTTGTGAGCGTCTCTAGAGATGTTATATCTGTTATGATTAGCCATGCTTAGTTGTTTAGGTATGATCCATATGGTTTGATGAATCAGAGATGCAAATGAACCTAGTATGCCATGATGATATAGTATGCTCATTTATGTGAGTTGAACATGCTAAGTTATAAGATCCTAGCGCATGGCTTAATAGGATACCCATATCAACAAGTTGCAACTTGTTTTCCAAAAGCAGTTTGTACAGTGCCTTGGAATGATTAGTTACTGTTACTATTTAATTCCTAGGGTAATTTTTCTAGTACAATAAAATCTTCATCACATGATTTCCCATCAAGTCTAACCATAATCCCGTTGACCACCATTCCATAGTTTATTTTATTCATAAAACGGTATTTTTCTTTAGAATATGGGTGAAAATACTTTTAAAAATAATTTGGATAAAATATTCCAATGTACATGCAAAATTGAACTTCTCTTGTAACTGCAAGATAATGCAGTTCGTAGGTTCTACTTAACCCTCGACGTCTGAAATAGCATCATTGTCCAATAAGAATAATATTTAAAGAAGTAATTAGATGCTATTATGCAAATATATGTAATGCAACATTTTCATGTAATGGTTTCAATTTCCCCTTTGATCGTGGACTTATTCTGTTTAAGATTTTTATAGTTGTTCATATGAATTTTACTTTAGAATTTTAATATGAATTTCATTATATATTTTTCTTATGATTTATTTGAATTTCACTTTATAGTTTTCATATATCTCAATAAAATCATGTTCAATAATTTTTATATAATTTCCTTGGTAATTTTCTTTTAGAATTTTCATTTTTTCTTTTAGGGTTTAACTAATTTAATTAGTTTCAAATTGGTTAACTTCATACTTCTATCACTTTGATTTTTTTAAGTTTAAAATGATATTCCAAAGTTTTAGAAATAGTATTGATGTTTAAACTCTTTTAAAGGTATTTTAAAATACATAAATGATTTTATTTAAGTCCATTATTAAACATAACACAAAATATTTTTTTAATAATTCTAGAAAATAGGAATTGGATTCCTTGCATTTTTCCTATTTGAAAATATTTTTATTTTATTTTTAGTATTGTTATTTCGCAAGTTATTGATTTTTTTCTCAATTAGGTAATTGGGAAATTGCTAAATTATACCTCGGTCCACTGGTCAAACCCAACCTGGTCAAATTAGATAAAAATATTATTAGTTTTGACTGAACCAGTTCACTCGTTTTTCCATTCCCCTTTCACTGTCAAGTGTGAAAAGTGGTTGCTGCTCTCAAGTTGACGACAAGGACACAATTTTGTTTCATTCATTTGTCTCTTCACATACCATTCCAAACCAACCATGAGCAGTTTTTGTTTGTAAAGATATAAAACCCTTCAACATGTGCACCTTAAAAGTTTAATTATCCTAATATATGATAGCTCCAACTATCCAAACCTCATGATACATATTTGTGTTTGTGATCCTCTCCACCTTGCTCCTTTCCTTTTTGCAATATAATTTTCTATAAGTTATATCTTTCTAGAATTGCATGCTTAGGGTATTTTAGATAATCCTAGAAAACAACTTGTAAAAGGTGCCAAATTTCGTTCATGTTTTGAATACCGCATATTCAACCCCACAACTCAAGCTGACATAGGCGATATTCCACTGGCCTTCTTTGTGTTCTCACGAACAAAGTACGAGTTCTTCCACTATTGGTAGACCTTGATGCGATGTTCTGGGACTTTGCAAACTTCTTGGTGCAAATCTAAAGTTTGTATGATCCTTGTGACTGCAACCATCCAGGGTTACCTAAGAACCCAAGAGTAACAAGCATGACTCAAAGTTGTAGGGGCATCAACATTTGCCTTAATGGAATCACAGATCAAGATCTCCTATTTATTTTCCCTGGAAGGGAGGGGAAGATATGAAGCCTTTGCATTTCAACAATGACAACTCAACTTAGACCCAAATAAGATTTATCACTTGGTGGATGATAACCCTCTTGTATAGCTCCCCACAATTTATGTTCATTGCCGGGTTACTCTGATTGGCTTCGGGCAACCCGGATTTTATGACCCTTTGCGTCATTTATAACGGGTTTGTCCATGGGCTTCCTAGACCAACCTAGATCCCAAAATTTTGCAAACAAGCACAATCATGTGGCTAGCAATCAGGATTTCTCAAAGGCATTTTCATGAGTGTGTGGGATGTGCCCCACTTCATCCGAACATCAACCCTCTATGGTAGTATGGCTTCTGTATGCCTCAAAGGTAATACAAAGTTAAAAAATTACGTCTTACTTTCACATCTATGTGTAGGTGCATCAATAATGTTTTTTGTATACCTGGGGGACTAGAATCATGTCCTTATTACTTGCAAAAAAAATAAATGGCCCTCTAAATCATTGGCCATTACCACCAACACAAACTTCTCTGGTTTTTTCATGTTAGTGATGCATACTCTCTTTGTCTTGAATAGGTGTTGGAGATTAGTCTAAATTCACATGTAGCTAGACGCGTCGTAGTGTGTAGGTACATGTGAATCTAGGCAAATATCCAATCTATTACGAGATGGAGGGAGTATATTTGATGTTGTAGGTGTTGGTATATTTTCTTCCTATAATTTTTGTCAAATTTAAAGATATTTGATTTAGGATATAGTTTGAACATCAATTGATTTTGAACATATAGTAGAGAGTATCTTATAGTATATATGCTTGCGATTTCAAGGGCGTAACGTGTAGGCATTGCCGAATGCATGATTAATGTGGTCGCTGTCGATACGGATAATAACCAAACTAAACTGAATCACTGCCACGTACGACTACTCCTTAGATTAATGCTTCATGCGTCGAAAGTATTGTCGCGCTCGAGTAAGTTTTTGTTGCCCATCGTCGGATCATGTTCAGACGCGTCGCGTGGAGTACGTGTTCCCATCAATCCAGATGTACTATTTTCTTATGTTCGACGGCTGCCGGCCTTAGCTAGTTATCTATTTGTGGGGATATCAACGGATCGATGGATCTACGTGGCTAGCTGTTACTCAAGGCGATCAATGAAATATATAACACGCATGTTCAACCAACGATCAAGCAAGAAATTTAATTCCTCGATCGGCACACGGAAAGGAGATACTGCAGCTAGCAGACGCACGATTTCCACGCCCCCGTAGTTCGATCATGAGTCTACGATCGAGGTGTAGTAGTTCACACCGTCCGGACGTGCGTGCGTCATGCTCATGACGACGAGAGCCCCGTCTGTGAAACCCGGCGACTTGCGCGTGGCTGACCTGCCTGCTATGTCATGCCAAGGCATCAACACAGAGCACGATGCGCATGCCATGTCACTCGATCGGGCGCGTGCGGATGCCGAATATTGCCCCATGAAATTCTATGCAAAAAACGAAAAACACTACACGACGACATGCTGCATATCTAGCAACATCTTTTTTTTTTAGATAACAACTAATGGCATTCGATCATGGCGAAACCGATTACAAACGACACCACAAAAAAAGAAAAATACAATATGGATCCAAAAGACCCGACACCGTACTCCCAAATTACAATCAAGCCCTTCGTCCTCATCGTCACCACCCAGATATAGGGACCGGATCCGAAAGCCGCCCATCTTTAGACACCATCGAGTCACTGCCGCCACCTTCGCCGTATTGGGCTTTGAACACCGCAGGAGTGCTCACCCCGAGGGGTGAGAGCTAATAATCTTTTTCAGACCATCGGGCAGGCAGGAGATGGTGGAGACCAAGCAGTTCCTCCAATCCAAGGTCCCCGAGCAGTAGGTCCCAACCATCGACGCCACACCTAGCTGCCTCCTCCCCTCGCCACCATGGCCGACCGGAAACAACCCTAACGAGGAAGGCGGTTGTACCATCCTCTTCCCCTCCCTCGCCACCACGGCCGATCAAGGGGAAGACAAGAGCAGCAGCATCCTTCCGACTCCCGAAGCTCCACGGCAGAGTCGAAATACGACCACGCCCGGAGAGACCACCCTCCCTAGATCCGCCGATCTGAGAGGACACCTGGCCAGCAGCTCGCCGATGTGGCCACAAGTGGCCTTGCCGAGATGGGGATCAAGCTCCGACACCCTTATTCTGACGCGACACAGCCTCCGACATCCCGACGACGTCTCCCAACACCCTAGCAGATCTCCAGCCCTCACCACCGACGGTCCACCGAAGCTCCGCCTCCATGGAATCACCGCCGGGGGGGACTACTGCCGCCAGCCCACCGGAGCAAGGTCTCCGCGCTGCAGCCGCCGCGCCAGCAGGCCCCTTGCCAAGCGAAAGGAGCCCCCCCTCCCCTCCCCCACCCCTCCGCCAGCGCCCAGGCTTTGCCTGGCGACGCCATCCGACGGCGGCGAGGAGGCGGAGGGAGGGCGATAGGGGAGGATGGCGTCGGCGATTAGGGTTTGTCCCCGAGGGCGACGTGGGACGGGCGGGCGTGGGACTCTAGCAACCTCTTCTAACTTGGCAGTTGGCACACGGCCAGACAATTTTACCATTTGCAAATTGCGATTGCCCCAGGACATTGGCAAATTTGCTCGATCTCTAGATAGGGAGGACAGTCAAAGTCAGCAGAAATGGCAGGGGAGGAATGATGAGCTAGCTAGCTAGCCCCCACATGGCCCAGCTAATCCCCTCTCAATTAACTATCCCATCGGCCATCTCGTAGTCAAATCCACCATATATAAACCAGTACATGCCCCCTATCACGCCATCCCACACGAGAAAATATACAAACAACACCTCACTCGCATAGTCGCATTCGCGAGGACGACGTTTGCGAGCTCGCGAAATCGCACCACGGTGCAAGCAATTAATCCCAACCGGCCTACACAGTCACAGCACCACCGGAACCGGAGCCACGCTTTATACTACACCCGTCTAGCGTACACGCCAACGTCGTAGCCTTGCAACAGATAGCTAGCTACACTGTTCTGCTGTTCCGGCGCGCGAGATGTCGTCGTCGACCGGAGCGCGCAGGGGGGTTGGCGCCGGCGCCGGCGGAGGGCACTTCCCGGTGGGCCGGCGCCGCCACGTGCAGGTGGTCGACACCGGGTGCAGCTGCCGCCCGCGCCGCCCGAGGGTGCAGCTCAGCCTGCCGTCCTTCCTCAAGCCTTCGTTCGCGAGCAAGCCTGCTGCGCCGGCCACGACGGCGAGGAGCAACAGCTCGTCCAGCTTCTTCCCGTCCTCCTCCTCCACCGCCTCCTTCTCCACCAGCTACGCCTCCTCCAACTGCTCCAACTACTACTCCTCCTACCACGGCTTCGGCAACGCTCCTAATAAGCAGCAGCACCAGCGACTGCAGCAAGAACACCTTCCCGCCGCTCCTCCCAAGCAGGTGACCCCGGCTTCCCCGGCCAGGAGGCAGCCGGCGACCGTGAAGAAGAAGAAGCAGAACAAGAGGTATTACGCGGAGCAGCAAGCCGCTACGGCGGGAGCGGCGGCGGAGCAGGAGGACGTGGGGCTGGCGGTGGAGAAGGACTCGTCGGACCCGCGCGCGGACTTCCGCGAGAGCATGGTGCAGATGGTGGTCGAGACGGGGCTGTGCAGCTGGGACGACCTCCGCTGCATGCTCCGCCGCCTGCTCGCCCTCAACTCCCCGCGCCACCACGCCGCCATCCTCACCGCCTTCGCCGAGCTCTGCGCGCAGCTCGCCTCGCCGCCCCCGCCCCCGCCGGCGGGATCCTCCTACCACTACCAGCTCTAGCAACCTAGCCTAGCTACAGCTAGCTAGCCGAAAGGCCTCGAGATCCTGGCACCACCTGGCGTCCGCGCGCCGGCGTCGCGCATCCATGCCGCTCAGGCTACCGGGTGGTGATAGGATCTCGCAGAAGAAACAAAGGTAGCCAGTACCGTTAGTACTAGCTCTAGGACAAAAACCTCATTAAAATAATGACAAGTACCAGGTGTTTGATTTCTAGAGCGATCCTGTTGTTCTTGTTGGGTTTCTAGGAGTAATTAGTTTCTTAAATGTTTAGGTTGCTTGCGTGCTACTACTACTGTTATGCTAGTTTGTTGTGAGTTTGCGCTAGTACTACGTGCTAACTGCGTGGCCTTCAGTTTTGTTTCAAGGTCCATGCATGCACGGACAAGTTCTAGTATATGATAAGTACTACTAGTAGGGTTTGCTAATTACAAAGTGTGTAACGAAATCATGTATGTGATGTGTACTGATTGTATTGTATCAAAACCTTGCTACTGAATAAGACTGTGTGCTAGTACCATCAAACTTTATATTTTTCGTGATGGTGCCCTGCAGCAAGCAATGAGTGTACCATTGTCGAGTTTTGCGGTTGTAGTGTGGGGTCGTCAGGTTTTCTGATATATGTTCTCTTTAGTCTTTTGTTGAATAATTCAATAAAGAAATTTGTATGTATCTTTTTAATGTAGAGACCAGGTGACATGGTTATACCCTACGGGTATCCGATGCTAGCATACCTGGTCCAGCCCAACAGAAGGCCCACTCGACGACATGCCAGGGTCCATGACTCCTATGACGGTTCGGCTGCTATGAAGCCCATATGGACACGGACTCCCAAACGCACAAGACAAGGAAAGCTCATGATTAGAGTTTGAATACAACTTGTAACCTACTCGTATCGGCACCCGAGACCTAGCCTCCCCATATATAAAGGCTAGGAGGGTTCGACGAGGAGGACAGATTACGACCTACACACCTCCACGCCAGATCGAATCTGCGCACCTCTATAACCTTCGGTTCCGCCGTAATCAAAGAGCAGACAAGCAGGAGTAGGGTTTTCCCTCCGGGGGCCTGAACCTGGGTAAATCTCGTGTCCCCTGGTTGCTTGTCTGTTAACCGTGCCACGATCTCCAGCATCCCCATCTTCTCCAAAACCCAAGTCCATAACAATGGGCATTGATGAGATTAAACCTCGTCAATTGGCGCCGTCTGTGAGAACTGGGGTTGCTGATTGTGCGGTCATGACGGTTCCGACCCAATCGATCTACAACTCCGCGGCGACGGAGAATCACCTCCTCTTCGGCGCTTTCGACTTCACCGCCCACTCGCCGGATACCATGAAGAATTTCGAGCCCGTAGGCGACGGACTCAAAATCTTGTTCGGGAGCTTCTGCTTCCAGGTGGGACAAACTGGCACCCTCCGCCTCCCTGAGCGGGTGCCCGTGCCGTCAATCAGGCCCGCTTCGTGGGCTCCACACCCCGTGCTACGCACGTCACCATCAACAGATGAGTTTCACAGCAGCAGCAGCTGCAACTCCGATCTGTGTGATCCACCTTCGGATGAAGGGACCTACGGTTCCGGATCCGAAAGCTGCGGCAGCAGCCAACCAATCTGCAGGCGCTATCTGTGCGCCGCAATCATCCAAACCGACGAGGAAACGCCTAACCCGCCGCCCAACCCCAACCCGCAGGACAGAAACGGCGAAAACGGTGGAAACGGTGAAAACGGAGAAAACAGGGGCCACCTCATCCAACTTAGCAAAGAAGGATGGGTCGAAGCACGCCGCGCCGTCGCAGGCGAAATAGTCCTACCTCTGGACTCCTCACGCGACCTACTGATGGCATACCACTACCTCCTCATCGAGGAGCACAAGAAGCAAGTCAAGATGCAGGAGACGCTCGATAAACGCAAGAAAGCAGCCTCTGAGTCCAGTGCGCGACGAGCTGCGCTCTCCGCCATGGGACCCGGCTCTAGCACAAACGGAAACCAGGGAAACAAGCACCTCTCTCGGGTGGAAAACATGGACCCGAAGGAGCGGCGTGACGTGACCCGAACTCTCCACACATCGTTCATGGATATGGACGCCGACGGCAACATCACCCCGAAGACGCCACAAGCTGCGATCATGGCAGCCACTGCGTATCTCACGGCTCACCCACCTCCGGAGGGGGACCCGAAAAGGGCCATGCATAGGTCCGCACTCACCGGACTAGGACTAATCGGAGTTGCGCTCCACGAAGACGCTCCTACGAAGCCGAAGAAGGAAGCTCCGGCCAGGCGCGACCGGAGCCCCACTCCCTCATCCGAAGATGAAGAGGAACACGATCTTCCTCGAAGGAAGAAGAGCTCACACCGCCATAAACGCGACTACGACGCCAGAGACAAGCTTACACAGCGCAAGATCGACAAAGCACGCGCCAAACACGCATGCTCGTCTGAATCTGAGATGGATGAAGACGAAGGAGAACTCTGCGGAGCTCGATGCTTCAGCAGATCCGTCCGGCGAACACATATGCCACGCAACTTCAAGCTTCCTTCGGATACTCCGAAGTTCAACGGCACGCAAGATCCAAAGTCCTGGCTCAGTGACCATTTGTCATCCATCAAGCTTCACGGAGGCAACAAAGAAACCGCCATGCAATGCCTTCAGCTGCAGCTAACAGGCGCAGTGCGGGTCTGGCTTAGCAGCCTATCATCAGGATCCATCCGAAGCTGGGAGGAGCTCGCTTATAGCTTCATCCGAAATTTCAAAGGCACCAACAAAAGGCCCGCCTCAATCGAAGAGTTGCGAGCCTGCACTCAGAAAACGGGTGAATCTATTCGCTCGTACATACTACGCTGGTCTACAACCAAGAACTCCGCAGCACACATCTCCGAAGAGCGGGCCATCGACGCCTTCAGGGACGGCGTCAAACGCCCAGACTTCAAGGAGAAACTTGGACGTGTAAAGCCCAAGACACTCGACCAGCTCATGGAAATCGCCAACAGTTGGGCAGACGGCGAAGATTGCATCCAGCGGGCGCAATCAGATGAAGAGGACGACTACGGCCGAAGACGCGAACGCCGCAGCAAGAGGAGATCGCGCGTTTACGAGGACCGCGACAGACCCGACATGGTCGCAGCCGGCTACGCCGACCGCCATAACGACAACAGCCGCAACAGCGGAGGATACCGCAGCGGAAACTTCCGCGACAACGGACGACCAACACAGTCGTGGCAACGCCGCGACCGCGAGAACGGACCCTCAGCATTCGACAAACTTTTGGGTCCATGCACCATACACTTCTACATCGACAAACAAGATGGCAAAAAGAAAGCTAGCCACATGCTCAAGGACTGCCGCGAGTTCTAGAAACTCAGCGAAGGCATGATGCAGATGAGACAACAAGCTCCAATCCCTGCGTTCGGAAACGCACCTGCGCCAGGCGAAATAGCACACGGAGCTCCTCCACCACCGCCTATTGGAGGCCCAAATCAACCAGTCGCACCAGCGCAAAACAACGCCGGGGTCGCATACCCCCCACCAAAAGGAACACTCAATATGATACAGAAGGGATGCCCCACAAATAGGGTGTAGAAGAAAATCACCCGATAAATCAACTTGGCCGTGGCAACTCCGCCTGCAATCCCTGAATACCTCAGCGGATCGGAGTCCTGCATCACATTCACTCGCGCGGATCACCCTTGCCAGATCCCCCGCCCAGGTCATGCTGCCCTGGTGCTGGAGGCACAGATCGGAGGCTTCGAGATGAGTCGCGTCTTCATGGACGGCGGCAGCGGCATTAACCTAATGTTCGCAAGCACTCTAGTAGCTATGCGGATCCCGCAATGCAGCCTGGAACAATCAGACATAACGTTCCACGGCATTGTCCCAGGGAAGGGCATCTTTCCCCTGGGCAAAATAGGGCTCGACGTCATCTTCGGAAAGCCGGACAACTTTCAGCAGGAGCGCCTAGAATTCTAAGTGGTGGACTGGCCGTCGCAATACCATGCCATCCTGGGACGTGTAGCATTCGCAAGGTTCCTGGCCGTCCCACACTACGCATACCTACTACTCAAGATGCCAGGACCAAGGGGCGTCATCACAGTCCACGGAAGCTTCACCCGATCGGACCAATGCGACAGGGATTTCAACAAAATCTCCCAGTCTTTCGGCATGCAAGACGAGCTTGTAAGGCTCCGCGAGGTGACGGACAATGGGCTACCCCCAGTCACAAAGCAGAACGCACCTGACATGTCTTTCGACTCCACCATCAACACCAAGAAGGTACAAGTCCATCCAACGGATGCCTCCAAGACGGCGCTGATAGCCAACGACCTCAGCACCGCATAGGAAGGCGCGCTCGTCGAATTTCTCCGTGAGCGCTGGGAAATCTTCGCCTGGTGTCCTGCGGACATGCCAGGAGTTTCCAGAGAATTCGCCGAGCACGCACTCAATGTCTTCCCAGACACCAAGCCTGTCAAGCAGTCCATCCGAAGACTGTCGGAGCCACGAGCCGAAGCTATCGGCAAGGAGATCAACAGATTACTCGTAGCAGACTTCATCCGGGAAATCAAGGAAAGCGAGTGGCTGGCAAACACGGTGATGGTCCCGAAGAAGGACACGGACATCCTGCGGATGTGCGTGGACTTCACGTCACTAAATAAACACTGCCGTAAGGACCACTTCCCTCTTCCTCGGATCGACCAGATCATCGATTCGACTGCAGGTTGTGAGAAACTCTCCTTCCTCGACGCCTACTCAGGCTATAACCAGATTCGACTCAAGGTCGAAGATTAAGAGAAAACGGCGTTCATCACACCGTTCGGAGTATACTGCTACAACACAATGCCCTTCGGGCTAAAGAACGCGGGTGCCACGTACCAGCGATGCATGCAGGCCTGCCTCAAGGACCAGATCGGTCGCAACGTCCAAGTCTATGTCGATGACATAGTCATAAAAACTAAGGAGGCAAGAACACTTATCGACGATCTCCGCGAGACGTTCGACAACCTTGATCGCTACAGGATCAAGCTCAATCCAGAAAAGTGCACCTTCGACGTCCCCTCGGGTCAGCTGCTCGGGTACTTCATCTCTCAACGAGGGATCGAAGCGAACCCGAAGAAAATCAAAGCTATCATGACAATGGAGAAGCCGAAAAACCTCAAGGGCGTTCAGCAGCTCGCAGGGCGAGTAGCGGCACTAAGCAGGTTCATCAGCCGCATGGGCGAGAAGGCCCTACCATTTTACCAGCTGTTGCGCAAGGCAGACAAGTTCGAGTGGACACCAGAAGCCAACGACGCATTCAAAAGCCTCAAGCGGCTCCTCTCCACCTCGCCCGTTTTGGTCACGCCAAAAGAGCGCGAGCCCCTGTTGCTGTACATAGCAGCCACACACCAGGTGGTCAGCACAGTACTCGTGGTCGAACGACCCGAAGAAGGCAAGACCCACGGGGTACAACACCCAATTTACTACCTCAGCGAGGTTCTCACTCCAACAAAACAGCGGTACCCGCACTACCAGAAGCTGGCCTACGGCGTGTTCATGACGGCTCGACGACTGAGCCACTACTTCCAGGAGCATCAGGTGATGGTCGTCAACGAGGCACCCCTAAACAGCATCCTGAATAACCCAGAGGCCACAGGACGCGTGGCCCTGTGGGGCATTGAACTATCACCCCTGGACATCATCTACGAGAAGCGACACGCAATCAAATCTCAGGTCCTTCCGGACTTCCTGGTACACTGGATGGAGCTGCAGATGCCTGACACCCCAGACATGTCGCAGTCCTAGACAATGCATTTTGACGGCTCCAAACGCGAAGCCGGAGCAGGGGCAGGAGTCATACTGACCTCCCTGCAAGGTGACAAGATGAAGTACATCCTTCGGATGAAATTCAGAGCCTCCAACAACGAGGCCGAATACGAAGCCCTCGTCCACGGCATGAAGATGGCAAAAATATGTGGCGCAACGCGCCTGGTCATCTACGGTGACTCCAACCTTGTCATACAGCAGACGATGAATGAGTGCGACGCACACACCGAAAACATGATCGCGTACCGCGCGCTATACAACGCATTCGAAGGAGAATTCGATGGCTGCGAACTTCGGCACGTTGGAAGAGAGAGCAACGAGGAGGCCGATAGACTCGCCAACATCGGCTCCACTTGTGCAAAGGTACCACCAGGTGTGTTCCTCGAACAGATCTGCGTGCCATCCATCAAGCGGAAATTCCCCAAGGGATCACCCGAAGAAGCTGAACACTCGGGGGCTACGCTACCCGAAGGTCATGAAGGACCCATGGTCAACCTGATGCAGGTCATGGCAGTCGAAGAAACTTGGACACGTCCATACCTCCAGTTCCTGATAAACGGAGAATTGCCAGACAACCCGACAGATGCCCGGCACGTATCTCGTCGATCAAAAGCCTTCACCATCATCAACGGCGAGCTGTACAAACGCAGCATTACGGGCATCCTACAACGGTGCGTCACTATCGACGACGGCAAGGCCATACTCCAAGACATCCACGAGGGCATCTGCGGCCACCACGCCGACAGCCGCTCCCTTGTCGCCAAAGCTCTACGAGCAGGATTCTACTGGCCAACGGCCATGAGCGACGCAAAGGACATCGTCCGAAGATGCAACGGGTGCCAACGGTTCGCCGACAAACCGCACGCACCGGGGTCTGAACTCAGACCGATACCCATAGCTTGGCCTTTTGCTCAATGGGGCCTCGACATGATCGGCAAACTGCCAAAGTCCTCGAAAGGGGGACACGTCTTCCTCCTGGTCGCAGTCGACAAATTCACCAAGTGGATCGAGGCAATGCCAGTCACCAACCAGAAGGGCAAAACCGCCGTCAAGTTCTTCGAATCCATTGTCTACAGGTTTGGCGTACCGCACAACATCATCACCGACAACGGATCGAACTTCATCTCCGAAGAATTCCAGGACTTCTGCGAAGGCCTCGGGATCAATATCACGTATGCCTCAGTGGCACACCCGCAAACAAACGGGCAAGTGGAAAAGGCCAACGGCCTAATCAGCGCTGGCATCAAGAAGCGCCTCATGAGCTCACTCGAGCACAAAGCTGGAAACTAGACGAAAGAGCTACCGTCTGTCCTGTGGAGCTTACGGACTACGCCAAACAGCTCCACCGGCTACACACCATTCTTCATGGTACACGGAGCCGAGGCAGTGCTACCAACCGAAGTACGCCATCAGGCTCCACGAGTCGTCGCGTACAGCGAAGCCGAATCCACGGCTGCACTTGAAGACGCCATCGACACACTCGACGAAGCACGGGATATAACAGTCGCTCGATCAGCGGTATACCAGCAGAGTCTCCGCAACTATCACAGCCGCCGGCTGCGCCCAAGATCCTTCGTCGAAGGAGACCTCGTCTTGCGACTCAAGCAAAAGCGATCGAACAAACTTGATTCACCGTGGGAAGGACCCTATGTCATCACCGAAGTCATCCCAGGTGGCGCCTATCTCCTCAAGCACGTGGAGTCTGGAGTCGCATACTCCAACTCGTGGAACGTCTCGCACCTGCGACGATTCTACCCATAGCAATGTACCCCCTTATTACTTTCAATAAGGCTTACAGCCAAGGCTACTCAGCCGAACCATGTACCTCCTCCATTACGATACAAATAAAGCTAAGTGTCTCGCCCCCAACCCTCGGTTGACTATTTTCTGCAACTTTACTACATGCTACATACGCACTCGGGGGCTCCCCCCACCTCACGATTTCATCGACTGAGGACAAAACGTGTACACCTGAGTAGCTGACCACGTCAGGCAAACGAAAAGGACACGTACTACATCAAAGCACTGCGTGCTCGCAAACAAGCAAACCTTTACAACAAAGGGCACATACACGCCCAGCCGCAATATACAAATTTTACATCTATCTGTTTATTTTCAGGTCCTACCTATTCTGAAGAATAACCTGAGCACACTGCTCAAACAAATCTACAATCTGTTCGGCATACTGCCTTACAGCCGCGTAATGCTGACGCATATTCCACTCGCCACCATCTGGTCGAGGAGGTGGCCCAGTCGCCACAGCAGCCAAATCTACATCAGGGCGATGCACCCTCACAAGAGATAAGGCAGCCTTCACCCCTGCGACGAGCTGCTGCCGCACCAGCTCCTTGACATTGCTGACACTCCGAAACTTCGTCAGAAGACCTGCAAGGGTCGTTGGCACGGCATCCAATGGAAACATGACGTGCAGCACCGAGGAAAGCGATGTCTGCACCTGGCGGAGCACCCGTGAAACCTGGTAGACACGATCCTGCACCGTGGCCAGAACTATGGCGCGATCACGATCCATCCAGAAGAAGCCGCCGGCTTCCATATCCTGTTGAGTCAAGCAATTGACTCGAACAGCAATACACTCCTTTTCTTCCCTCGGAGCAAGATTGGCACCTGCGACAACCGCACAAAAACAAGAAGTAAGGCCAGCAGGCTCACCCGAAGAACTGAGCTACAGCCCGAAAGAAGGATCAACTTACATTGCAGCTGCTCGGACAGCCGACCCAGCTCCACCATCAAGTACTCCTCTCTGGCTGCTCCACGGTCTGCTTTGGATTTCCAAACGTCAGCACGACCGCGTAACCCAAGCAAATCTCTCTCCAAGCTGCGCACGCGATCTCGAAGCAAAGCGAGCTGCGAGGAATCATCCAAGGATGCTCGCAAGGGCCTTTCGGATGAAGTGTCAACTGGGTCAGCACCCGAAGGAACCTATAGCAGCAGAAACAAGAAGGCACACAGACATTTCAGCCAAGGATAGAGCTCAACTCGGAGGAATTCATTAAATAAGGCCACTGCGTGACACAAGGATGGTGCTACAAAAGATATTTACAGCAAAAGAAAACTACATACTACCCTACATCTACTATGCCTAAGGCGCAGGACACTGAGTCGCCTCAGAGCCAGACTGCCTAACTCTGGCCTCGCCCTGCTGCCGCAGTGCGTACTCAGACAGCAAGTCAATGAGCTTGGGCCCATAACATCTGCAGCGAGCGGAGTAGGCAGCGAAAGCTACCTCTGATCCATCCGCAGCCATCGGCATCTGAGAAGTGATCTGGGGCAAGTCCAGCTCCGCCCCAGCCGCCATGGCCATCGCCAGCCCGACGGACGCGCCGATGCCCTTCTGCTTGCGCTTATATGCTGCAGGCGCGTCGGCTGACAGAGCCTCTGCCAAGGCACCCACATCTTCAAGGGATACGCCCTTCGGGAAGAGCTCCTGGTAGAAGCGACCAAGGACCTCTTTCGCCTTGGCCAGGGAGTTGACGACGGTGCTGCAGCGGTCTTCGACCGCTACAGTGGCATCATCTAGAGCACTCCCGTGCTCCAGAGCACCGCGGTCGAACTCGATGCCTGCGGCATCTGAGACAAAAAAGAAGAAAACATGAAGAAAGGCAACATAGAAGAGGATCCGTAGAAAAAGGAGCAAGTACAAAAGCTAACGCTCACCCGAAATAGCCTTGGCAGCAGCCATGAGCTTCTCCGCCACCCCTTTTTCACGAGCAGCCGCAACGGTGGCCAACTGCTCCTCACGATCTGCGGCCTCCTGCTGCAGACGCTCTTTCGCTTCGGCTGCCTTCGACAGCTCTAGCTCAAGGCGCTCTCTCACCCCAGTGGCAGCTTCGGCCTTCTGCTCCGATTGGCCAAGGCTCTTCTTCAGAGCATCGACCTCACGGAGAGAATCGTTATGCTCCTCTGCATTTACAACAAGCAAGTGTCAACGAACAGGACCAGGATAAGCAAGAGAAGTACTACAAGGCAGACGAATACCTTGAAGCTGCCGCAGTTTCGCCTCCAGCGTCAGGCGCTCCTCCACCAGCCGCTTGGCCTCTTGGACAAAAGGCTGCAGGAAAAGGCAGTAGCAGTAAGAACAGGACTTGGGGGCTACGCCCAACACAAAAAAGCATTAAAACAACATCAGCACACGAAGACACTCGGGGGATCCCCCCGTAACATCAAGCAGAAAAACTTACGTGCTCCGAAGGCGAACCCGTAGGCCCGCCTGCGAAATTCTGAGGCGCAACCACCAGCCTCTCCTGCACAGGAGGAACCGGCGCAGCGTCACCCGAAGTCGCCACCGTCTGAGGAGGAGGCGACGCGATGTTCGACTCCCCCATCATCTCCTTCGCACCATCACTGGAGCCGTCGGAGGATTGCCTGCATACGAAGCCAATCAGCACAGGTGTAAACATCATAAAATGAAAAAGACAACAGTGGCAACAAGAAAGCTTACGAGCCCAACGCGCTCAGGTCGAAGACAGGAGAAGCCCTTCGGGCCCTCTTCTCCTCCTTATTTTCTTCCTTCTTCTCCTCCTTCTTTTCTTCCTTCTTCCGCTTTGCTGGCGGGTACGGAGCAACAGCCCGCACAGGAATGGAAGGAAGGGGAGAGGAAGAACCCCCATGAACATCATCATGACGCTCAAGGCCCAGAGGATTTCTGGGAGTCGGAGGAGTTGAAGCATCCGAAGACTCGCTCGAGCTCCATGATCGCTTGCGCGTAGGGTCCTCACTCGACTCGTCGGCATCCTCCGCCAGAGATCGCGCCAACGGAAGCTCGGACACAGAATCCACCACTTCATTATCCGGGGCATTCGGATACCTTTCGGGCAATGGTGGTGCCATGCCCAGCACTTTGAAGCTCTACAAGATGAGAAGAAACTTTGTTAGCAAACAAAGGACACAAATACACACCCAACAAAAAAGGGGAGCACTACGTGCATAAATCTACACCTTCGGCATGGCCAACGTCGAAGAAAAAGGAGGGGTCAGCGACTTCTCCGGGAGCTCCTCATCGGCCTTGAACTTCAGCAGCACGCGAAGATCCTTGTCAAGATTCCCCTCGGAGATTTTCTCACTCAAAACCCTCGTCGGATCACGGCGTCCAGAATAAAGAAACATCGGGTGCGCTCTCGCTTGGAGAGGCTGCACCCGACGCTCAAGAAAAGTTCGGATGATGTCCACGCCATTCACCTCCTTCTCAGGAATCAGTTGGAGATCCTCCACCCGACGATAAAGGGCCTCTATCTCCTCCATCTCACCGACCAAGATTTGATTTTTCCAAGACCTTTTCTTCTCAATCTTTTGGGAGGGGTCAAAGGGAACGAGACCAAAATCTTGCCCCGGCAACACGGAGTCACGGATGTAAAACCATTTCCTCCGCCAGTACTAGACAGATTCGGACATGGAAAAGGAAAAGAATTGCACATTGGGACTGAGGGAGATGATGAAACCCCCAATGGGATACACACCATCCGAACCAGACTGCCTCTTCACGGAATACAGCTTCTGGAAGAGGCCAAAGTGCGGCTCAATGCCAAGCCAACACTCGCAAAGCGTGATAAAACACGCAATGTGGAGAAGGGAGTTGGGAGACAGATGATGGAGCTGAACCCCATAGAAGAAGAGTAGTCCACGAAGGAAGTCGTGGACCGGAAAAGAAAACCCGCGAATCACGAAGGCAACAAACATAACCCGGAACCCAGATGGGGGACGGGGGATTACCTCATTGCTGGGGAGTATCACGGCCGTCGTGTCTTGTGGGATCAGGCTCCGTTCGCGCAGTTTGCGGAGATCGCTCTCCCGCGTTTCTGATTGCCGCCAGCCACCGTCAGTGACGCGAGCAGTGGCGGTGCCCTTCTTGCCTCCGGCGGCGCTGGTCCCAACTGCAGATCAGGACTTCTTTTTCCCCATGACGCTACGACGGTGGTGGCGTTGCCAACAAAGAAAGACAAAGGAAATGTGGAGGAAACCCTCAGCGCGCAGCCAGAATAGCTCAAGAACGAGGAGGCAGTGAATAGAGGAACTGCTGTGGTGAAAAACAAACCACGATTTCACCAGGGATTATAACAGCGCAGACGACGCATGCTGGCCGTCCATCGAGAAGACCTAACGCCAACGGTAGATCTGACCGTACACGTGTCAACATCACAACAAACCGTCGTTACCACGTCGTCCACTACGCGTGGAAATCGAGGAGACGCCGTAATCATCTCCACGCCGCGCGTGACCGATCAATTCAAAGTCAGGAAGTGGGACCCACGCTTCGTCCAGTCAAGTCATCTCTGGCGTAGCAGACGCTTGAGGTCATCGATCGTCAGCACTGACGTCATCAAAAGCTATACTAGCACCATCTCCGGCTGCACAGCTAAGAGTACTCACTCGAATCTACGATTCGAGTAAATACTCGGGGGCTACTCCTATCAGGAGCGCTGGCCGCGCACCCGACAAACAAATGAGGACAAAATTACTTCCCTGAGTCCTACGTCGAGTCTACGACTCCACTACGGACTCGGGGGCTACTCCCATAGGGAGGATGGATTTAAGCATCCGAAAATTTTCGAGTCCTGCGGACTTAACAACTGAAACAATGCTTGAACTGAAGTCTCCGTTCGAGTATACGACTCGAACAGACACTTGGGGGCTACTCCCATAGGGAGCGCTGGTCGCGCACCCTATGAAATCTTCGACTGCGATCTTCCATATCAGCATGCAAAAACTTTTGGCAACTCTGCCCCAACAAGACGCTAAGTGAGCAACGTTCTCCTTGGCCACCCGAAGCACCTCCGCGGTGACAAATGTTCGGATGCTGCGTCTGCGACGCAAAGATAAGACCTACAGATATCATCTGATGGCCTGGCAACGCACCTGACTGCGCTCTGCTAGTATGAATCCGTACCAGCAGGTACGATGAAAAATCCTGACGGACGCGTTGGGTACGCCAATTAAAATCACTGGAATTCCACTCCTGTAAGTCCTCTGCGGCCTGAGTCGAATTACGCCAGCATATGTTCCAGGTCCGGGTTGAGGGACCCGAACCTGAAGAAGATCGTGTTGTCTCGTCCTAAGACAGTTAACTGACCCTGATCCGTCGGGTGAGTCAGGTACACGCATCAACAATCCCTACACACTCAAATCATTCTCTAGCAAACAGAGACAGCTGCACCCGAAAGATTGAAGAGTCCTCAGGCGAATCTACAATTCGACTGAACACTCGGGGGCTACTGACATGGTTATACCCTACGGGTACCCGATGCTAGCATACCTGGTCTAGCCCAACGGAAGGCCCACTCGACGACCTACCAGGGTCCATGACTCCTATGACGGTTCAGCTGCTATGAAGCCCATATGGACACGGACTCCCAAGCGCACAAGACAAGGAAAGCTCATGATTAGAGTTTGAATACAACTTGTAACCTACTCGTATCGGCACCCGAGACCTAGCCTCCCCATATATAAAGGCTAGGAGGGTCCGACGAGGAGGACAGATTACGACCTACACACCTCCACGCCAGATCGAATCTGCGCACCTCTGTAACCTTCGGTTCCGCCGTAATCAAAGAGCAGACAAGCAGGAGTAGGGTTTTCCCTCCGGGGGCCTGAACCTGGGTAAATCTCGTGTCCCCTGGTTGCTTGTCTGTTAACCGTGCCACGATCTCCAGCATCCCCATCTTCTCCAAAACCCAAGTCCATAACAATGGGCATTGATGAGATTAAACCTCGTCACCAGGAGTGCGTCGTTAGAGCTGTGGAATTTCTGGGAGAAATGATACCCTCGTTAGAGGGCTCGGGTACGTGTTATATTGGTACGAAACGCTCCTACCGTGGCATATACAAAGTCTAGTACGTGTCCAATTGGTGTACTGCACCATATTTAACACGTACACAATTACATGTCTAACAAGGGCAACACCAACTATCGCTGGAAAAATATGGTGCAGTACACCAATTGGAAAAATATGGTCTAGTACATGTCCAATTGGTGTACTACACCTTATTGATAGAAAAACACAGGTCAGGTCTTGTCAAAGTAAGATACTGAAGAGCTCCAACAATGCTTCTGTACTGAGTGCTATCCTCAGGTCCTAGTAATGTCCCTTCATGCAATGAGAGCTTGTCGTTCACCGAGAGAGGTGTAGGACAAGGCGTACAATGACTCATGCCAACACATTAGCATATTTTTCCTGATTTAGTAGAAGACCATTGGACTGCCTATGTGCCTCAAGACCTAAGAAATAATGGAGATCTACAAGATCTTTAAGAGCAAAATCTGACCGAAGATGGTGTAACAAGGCTGAGATAGCAGAGTCTGAGGAACTTGTCACAATAATGTCATCAACATATATGAGAAGAAACATTTTGATACCTGCCTTGCTGAATAAAAACAAGGATGTATCAGCTTTGGATGGAAGAAAACCCAGAGTGCATAGCTTGGAGCTCAGACGAGAATACCATGTCCTGGGAGCTTGTTTCAATCCATACAAGGCTTTGTCAAGTTTACAAATATAATTTGGAGTAGCGGAAGACTGAAAACCTGGTGGTTGTTTCATGTAAACCTCCTCTTCCAGAACACCATGTAAGAACGCGTTCTTTACATCTAGCTGCCGTAAACTCCATCCTTGCGAAACTGATATAGAAAGAACCATCCTGATACTACCAGCCTTAACAACAGGACTAAAAGTATCTTCATAGTCAAGACCAACCCGTTGTTTGAAACCTTTTGCAACCAGCCTGGCTTATACCTGTCAATGGTACCATCAACATGTTTCTTAATGTGGTATACCCATTTATAGTCAATATATTTTTGTTGGAACTTGGGGGAACCATATGCCAAGTTTTATTTGCAATAAGAGCATCATATTCTTCATGCATAACACGCTTCCAATTTTCATCAGTAAGAGACTCATTTAAATTTCTAGGTTCTCCTGTAGCAGAAAGCAGGGCATATCTAACAGTACCATCTATGTACACTTTTGGTTGTCGAATACCTTTTTGTAGCCTTGTTTGCACACCAACAGGGGACGATGGTGGTGGTGTATCTGACTGTGAAGCAGCAGAAATTGAAATAGAGCTAGGCTCATCTGACCTGATCAAAACAAGGGACAAATTAGGGTGCAAATTATGGGGCAATAATTGCTGAGAAGGACTGCTGCTGCTGGCCCCGCCAGATGTCCTATCGCCACTGTCAGGGGACAACGATGGCGCCCGGCGCCCACGTGGGGAGACGCAGGGAGAAAACGACCCGCTGGTCGTGTCGTGGTGCGGGGACGCGTTGTCCCAGGCGTGGCGCGACGCGGGAGAATCCGGGCGTGACGCAGGGGGCGACAGCGACCGTCGCGACGTGGCAGCATCTGGTTGGTGACGGACACGCGTGCGGGAAGGCATCGTAGCAGGCGACTGATCCGAGACTGATTTTTCTTCAGAATCAACACGGGAATCTGTGTCGTCTCTTCTTGTCCTATTCTCTGCATCAGAAACGTTATTGCATGTGCTGTTTTCAGTAGTTTCTTCAGAATTCTGACCGAAATTTTGTGCTGAATTCGGTGGGGCTTCATCAACATGGACCTGTGGAGGCTCAACAACAAGAACAATATGCAGGTAATTGTCATTAGTATGCACACCCCTATCCTAAGACGCAGAAGATGTTTGTGAGGGAAGAAGAAGAATTTCTTCACGGAGACAACGACCAGCATTAGGGTGTAATGAAGCAAAGGGAAACATGTTTTCATCAAAGACAACATCTCGAGAAATATAAACCCGACTAGTTGTAGTATCTAAACATTTAACTCCTTTATAACGAAAACTATAGCCAAGAAAAACACACTGTTTGGACCGGAAGGAGAGTTTGTGTTTGTTATAGGGATGAAGATTGGGCCAACAAGCACAACCAAACGTCCGAAGTGGCTCATAATTGGGTTTAACTTGAAGAAGTTTTGCAACAGGAGTTTCATGATTCAAAACTTTGGTAGGCAACAAGTTTATGAGATATGTGGCTATGATAAAAGCATCATCCCAATATTTTAGAAGCATGGAAGCATGAGCAAGCAAGGCAAGGCCTACTTCAACAATATGGCGATGTTTGCGTTCAGCAGAACCATTTTTTTGATGAGCATGAGGACATTAGACATGATGAACAATACCGACACGTTGAAACAAACTATTGAGCTTTTCATGCTCACCACCCCAATCAGTTTGCATGGTGAGAATCTTCCTACCAAATTGGCGTTCAACGTATTGTTGGAAATCAAGAAAGACTTGATAAACATCAGAACGTTTCTTAAGCAAGTAAATCCAAGTATACTTACTAAAATCATCAATGAAGCTTACATAATATGCATGTTTGCTTATAGAAAGAGGAGCTGGACCCCATACATCAGAAGATACTTGTTCCAACGGAACAGGAGAAACACTGGTGGAAACATGATAGGGAAGCTGATGACTCTTGGCCTGTTGGCATGGATCACATATGTAAGAATTTATTTCTGGAGTGTAAGACAAATTATTCTTCCTAAGAACTTGCTGAACAATAAAGGATGACGGATGCCCTAGACGATGATGCCATCTAGAGGATGAAGGTTTGATGACGACAAGAGCATGCTTGGAAGATGATCCCATAGAGACTGGAACAAGGGGAAAGAGACCACCTTCACACGGACCTCTAAACATGATTTGCTATGTGGCCTTGTCCTTAATCAATAAAAAGAAAGGGTGAATTTCAATGTAGGCATTGTTGTCTAGAGTGATTTTATGTGCAGAAAGTAAGCTCATAGATGCATCAGGAACATGAAGAATATTTTTAAGTTTTAAAGAACATTGCGGGGTGTGCAAAACTGAACGACCAATGTTAGCAATGTCCATACCTTGTCCACTAGCATTGTGAACTTGATCATGCCCATTGTAGTTTTGATGAACCTGTAGTTTGTTGAGTTGTCCTGCTGTATGGTTTGTAGCTCCAGTATCTATGACCCAATTGGAATCAACACCATATGCCCCTTTTTTTCCTTGGTTGCGTCATCCTCCTCATCATCATTGCCATAGCGCCACCAACAGTCATTTGCAGAGTGGCCTTCCTTCTTGCAAATTTGGCAGTAGACTCCATCCTGCCATGGGGAGGCCACACGCCCACGGTCCTTGCGTGCCCCTTCTTGCGCCCCCTTGTTGGGAACATTGCTGGTCCGGACAAGCACCTTGCTGATGCTGTTGGGGAGGGCGATAAGATGGCGGCTGCTGCGGAGGACGGTAGGGAGGCGATGCTGTGGAGTAGGCCGACGATGGTGGGTAGGGCAGTATAGGAGTGGGCAGGAGAGGAGCTTGGTAGGGATTGTAGGGCGAGGGGTAGGAAGGTTGTGGTGCGTATGGTGGTGGCTGATATGGTGGAGTTGGATAGACAAGAGCATAGGATGGGGGAGGTGGAGCATATGGGAGTGGTGGAGGCTGCGGATATCCATAGGGCGGCGGTAGGGATGGCCGAGGAGAGCCTCCCCCATAGGATGGGTTCGAAAAACGAGCAGCCGCATTAACCGACGATGTGAAGGAACCGGGCGCCTATCCTGTAGATTGCAACATGTTGTCACGGTTTTCTGCCGCCAATAGCTGAGAGCACATATCACTAAGAGAAGTAGAAGGAACAGCATTGATAGCAGCGACAAGAGGATTAAAGGTGCCATCCAAGCCATTCAACATGTAGTCCTTGAGTTCATCATCATCAACGGGTTTGCCAGCAGCAGAGAGTTCAGAGGCAAACCCCTTCATCTTAGATATGTATTGTTGAGCCGTCATGTCAAGCTTCTTGGTGTTGGTGAGGGCTCCACGCAGGGTAGAGACCCGAGACTTGGACTGAGATGAATAAATCTCCTTGAAGGCACGCCAAACTTCAGCAACATGGGCAAGACCAAAAACTTGCGGAAGTACTGTTGGAGATATGCCCAAGAGGCAATAATAAAGTGGTTATTATCATATCTTCATACTTATGATAAATGTTTACATACCATGCTATAATTGTATTAACAGGAAACATTAATACTTGTGTGATTTGTAAACATAAAAGAGTCCCTAGTAAAGCCTCTTGTTAAACTAGCTTGTTGGTTAATATATGATCATGGTTTCCTGATCATGAACATAGAGATGTTATTAACAACAGGGTCATATCATTAGGAGAATGATGTGATGGACATACTCCTATAGTTAAGCGTAGCATAAAGATCAAGTCATGTTAATCACCATCACCGGAAGGAAGCTTTGATGACATCAAACACCACACCGTAACTGGGTGGCTATAAAGGTGGCATTGAGTGTTCGGAAGTATGGGTTGAGTCACATGGATCAAGAGTGGGATTTGTCCATCCATATGACGGATAGATATACTCTGGGCCCTCTCGGTGGAATGTCATCCAATTAGCTTGCAAGCATGTAACTAGTTCACAAGGGATCACATACCACGGGAACGAGAAAAGAGTACTTATCGGTAACGAGGTTGAACTAGGTATGCAGAGATACCGACGATCAAAACCTCGGATAAGTAAACTATTGTGAGACAAAGGGAAATTGGTATCGTATGTAAGTGGTTCATTCGATCACAAAGTAATCATAGAAATATGTGGGAGCCATATGAATTTCCAGATTCCTCTGTTGGTTATTGATCGGAGAAGTGTCTCGATCATGTTCGGATAATTCACGAACCGTAGGGAGACACACTTAAGGATTCGATGTTGTTGAGTAGTTATGGAATGATGAGTAAGATACCGAATGTTGTTCGAAGTCTCGGATGGGATCCGGGATATCACGAGGAGATCCGGAATGGTCCGGAGAATAAGATTCATATAAGGAAAGTCCTGTTTCGGAGTTCGGGAATGGTTCCGGTGTTTTCATCGGGAATGTTCTAGAAGGTTCCGGAATGTCCGGCACTCCGGAGGGGAAGGGTACATGAATGTGTCATAACAAGTTGGAATGATTGCATCATGTACTAGGTGTCATCGCTGAACAAAATAAAGGGTTTAATCAAATCCTAGTTTGAAAAGTCAAACGCCAATTTGAAAAGTCAAACGGCTATTTTGTGAAGTGGAGGGAGAGAAGGAAACCTGGGAAGAGAAGGTTTCCCTTCTCTCCTCCAAACCGCCGGCCAGCAAGGGAGTTGGGGGAGGACTCGGCTAGCCCTAGCCTCCCCTCCCACCTATAAAAGAAAGGGAGGGGCGCCCCCTCTCCCTACACCTTGTCCCTTAGCCGGCGCCCCTCTAAACCCTAGGCCAGCCGCCGCCCCCTCTAGATGCGGCTGCCCTAGAGCTCCTCTAAACCGCCATCTAGCTAATCCCTAGCTGCTGGTTGCTCTAAATCCCTTGGTGCCTCTAAACCCTAGATCGCCAAGGCCTCTCTCATAGTCCACCATACTCGCTCCGGCTTAAGGCGAAGCCCTGCGAGATCTCCCCTCTACTTCTGGTACCACGCCGTCGTGCTGCTGGAAATCGCGAGGAGAGTGCTACAACCTCCGCTGCCTGCTGGAACAAGGGAGAGGAAGGTCTTCATCGAGTACCAAACGTGTGACCGACTGCGGAAGCGCTGCCGGAACGCAGCTCCGGAAGGATCGTCTACGCGATCTTGAGATCGGCAAGTGTACGACTACATCATCCACGAGAATCTGCTCTCGTTAACCGCTTTGGAATCTTCGAGGGTGAGTTCCTCTATCGACTCGTTGCTACAATCTAGTAGATAGATCTTGGCTTGTTTGTGTGCATGCGGTAGAAATTTTTTGTTTTCCATACTACGAACCCCTATAGTGGTATTAGAGCCGTGTCTATATGTAGATCTGTTGCACGAGTAGAACACAATGGTCATTGTGGGCGTTGATGCTTTTGTTGTCGATTGCTTCTTGTGTACTTTGCATCTTGCGGGATGGTGGGATGAAGCGGCCCGGGCTAACCTTACATGACATCGTTCATGAGACTTGCTCCACGCTTGACATGCAACTTGTATTGCATAAGTGGCTTTGCGGGTGCCTGTTTCTCCCAACATAGTTAAGATTCAATTTACAACGGGTGATTGACAATACTAGTATCAATGTTGTGGTTCTTGTTCGTAAGTTAGAACGACACTTATTGAAAGCCCCAAACCATGTAAAACATGCAAAGAAAATTAGAGGCGTCTAACTTTGTTTTGCAGGGGTGTGCTGTGATGTGATATGGCCATGATTGTGATTATATATGATGTATGCAATGTTCCTTATTGTAAGTTAGCAACCGGCAGGAGTCATATGGTTGTTTCCATTAAGTCCTTCATCTCTATTATTCAAAGTAGTTGTAATGGTTGATGCTGGTGGAAGACAACCATGAAGCGGCGCCATTGACCTTGACGCCACGCCGGTGATGATGGAGATCATGTTCGTGCTTGAAGATGGAGATCGGAAGCACAAGAAGAAAGGCCATATCATATCACATATTATGAATTGCATGTGATGTTAATCCTTTTATGCATCTTGTATTGCTTAGTTCACGACGGTAGCATTATAAGATGATCCCTCAAGCACACAATTTCAAGTTTTAAAGTGTTCATCCTTAGTAAGCACCGTTGCTAAAGCTCGTTGTTTCGAAGCACCACGTGATGATCGGGTGTGTTAGATTCTGCGAGTGTATACAACGTGAGCAAGCCAGATTTGCTCATGCGGAAGCTAAGGTTTGATCTTGACGAGCCTAGCATGTACAGACATGGTCTCGGAACACGGATCACCAAAAGGTAAAGCATGAGTCATATAGTAGATATGATGAACATGTTGATTGTTCGCCATTGAAGCTACATCAACTCTCGTGATGATCGGTTTTGATGTGGTGGATTTGGTTCGTGTGATCACTAAAACAATGTGAGGGATATTGTTTTGAGTGGGAGTTCAACGGCGATATGATTAAAAGTTGAACACTATTTATCATAAATTAAATCAAAGTGAATTTGCATAATTGTTGTAGTCATTAGCATCCGTTTACCACCTTGCTCTTAGTTATAATTGAGATGATAGAACTATATAATTCTGGTTAGTTACTTTACGAACTGGCATCGTATTGTTTTGAAGTGTTAATCTAAAGTTTAAAAGTCCTATTGCAAACTTTTAGTAAGTTCCGGGTACTCCATGAAGTTTAATAATTGGTATTAAATCAAGAGTGAAAATTCCAAGTGTTCGTGTATGAGTATCATGTTTGTCTCCATGATTCTTGATATTCAAAGGATTGTCTTAATATCAAGGTTATCTAGGATCTGAAAGAGTTGTTTTAGAAACCATGATGTGTGGAAGATATTGTGATATCTGAAACGAAGTTTTGGTTACAACATGATAGAGTATAATATGGCAAAAGTCATGTTCTCATATTTGATGAGAATTTGCAAAAGGTTGGAGACACTAGTTGTCCTAATCCTCCAAAAGGTTTTGGAGAGCAACATTATACTCGCAATTCACCATTATAAGCTAAAATTAGCTTGATCATGGATAATTCCATGATAAGGGTGAATATTTGATGTAGGTAAAATGTTTACTACACCAAGAGATTACTAAAGAAAGGAATTTGAAAGAACACCAAACATTTGATGATGGTGATCTACTTCAAAGTGCAAGTCCAAAGACATTGGTATTTAACTATACATGCTTTGGACTATGTGTCATGTCTATGGCTCCACTATTGATGTTGATAGATTCTTTCAAACAGAAAAAGAAATACTGAAAGAGAATCTCATAAATATATGGCAGAAAAGAAAAGACTAGAATTTTTCAGCTTAGGTATATAGAGGATATACATGTTATGGTTGTATTCTTTGCTTGTTAAACAATGTAGTTCTTAAGTATTTGATACTGAATTTGTTGGTGTGAATCGTCATACGAAACAACACAATTCATGAACTACAGTGGCCTAAGTAACTAGCAAAAGAATGTGTGATGATGTTCATCGAGAACAAATAAAGGGTTATTGTGCTTGCCTTCAAGATTTTTTATATCAGGTATTATAAGAACAAAAGGGTTGTTCAAATAATTGTCGTAATCCATAAAAGATGGATGATTCACAAATCTCGTTGGAGAAATCACATCCATAAAACTAGTGCTAAAAATGTCGAAAGACAAATGATTGAAAGATCACTTAGGAAGTGACATCGCCGTTTAAATTATATTGAAAAGAAAACATGAAGAAACTCCATGTGGATGGAATCTTGGAGTCTATTTGATTTTGATCAAATGACGCTTGTGAAACTTTCCTAGAGATAATTAAAACTTTGTTCATAGGCCAAAAGGGAACGAATGACTAGCTTATTGGAACTTGTACATATTGTTGTATGAAGTCCATTATGTGTAGTCAAGAGCGATGGATTTCAACTTCATATGCTTTCTCCGAAAATTTGAGTGAATATATGAATATTTACTTAATAAGGATGAAGTATGAAACATTTGAAAAGTTCAAAGACTTTCAAGATGAAGTGCAAAATCATTGTAACAAGAATATAAATAGTTTATGATAAGATCATAAAGGAAGATATTTGAGTTACAAGTTTAGCATAATACCTAAGATTTAAGGAATCGTTCCGTAGATTTGCATGTCCCGAAACACCATAAGAGTATGGAGCGTTCGAGATATGTAATTAAACCTTGTTTGACATGGTAAGATCAAAGGTGTAATTCATAAAACTGCGATTATATCATAAAGATTAAAAGCTTTAGAGACTACCGTTTTTCCACTGAAAAGAGCTCCATCATAATCCGTTGAAATGACACCGTATAAAGTTATGGTTTGGGATAAAACTCAAGTTGTCCTTTCTTAAACATTGGTATGCTATGCATCAAAAATATGTTTGCAACCAAAGTCGGATGAACCTGTCTTTGTATGTTATTTCGAATAACTATTAAGTATTCCTCCATAACATCGGAGACAAAAGTGTTTGTCACTTAGAACGTCCAGTTTCTTTGAGAAGGAATTTTTTCGTGAAAAGATAAGTGGGAGGACAATAGAACTTTGATAAGGTTAAAAGAACCTTAGCTATATGTGCAAAGTTGCGTAGCGCCGAAAAGTGTTCCGAAGGCAGCAACAATGCTCATGGCTCACGTGCCTCAAAGGTTGTGGTTACGGAGGTCAAAGTTTCTATTGAACCAAGTAGGTCGAGTAAACAATCAAATACCAAGATTTGAGGGTTGAATCATTATTTGAGAATAATGAACGGACTACATGCAAAGAAGCGATGATGGGCCCTGACTCCGTAAAATGGCTTGAAGCCATAAAATCCGTGATAGTTCCATACACGAGAAATCAAGTTTTGAACTTGAAGGACCCTCGAGAAAGGTGTAAGACCTTACAGTTGTGTTTGGATCTGTAAAATAGACATGGATATTTCACATCTATGAAATAGTCGACATGTTGGGAAAGAGTTCACAACAATGTTCAAAGGTTGACTATGACAAGATTTGATCTTTCATAGCGATATTTAGTCTAGACGGATTAATGTAGCAACCACTACATATAAATTTGTTATGTGGTAGTTGAATAAACAAAACAAGTTCTTCTAATAGAATTGTTACCTAGGACATGTGCATAACACGGTCCATAGGGTTTTGTTAATTCAAAGGATGCTAAAAGCATATGCAAACTTCAATGGTTGAAGTAAGCATAGCGGAGTTGGAATCTTCACTATGATGAAAGTGTTAAAAGAGTTTAAATTCATCGGAGACAATGAAGATGCTTGCATTTGCAAGAAATTAAGTGGGAGCGCTAAGACATATTTCTAATATATTATGTGGAGGACATATTGTTGATTGGAAATGATGTATCTTTTATTAACACATATTAAGAATTTCATCCTGATGAAAGACTTAGGCAAAACCCAAATATTTGGCATCAATAGACGCTAATATGGTTGTGCTGAAAGTACATAGATGATGTATTGAATGAGTTCAATATAGAAACTACAAGAAAGGTTCTTGTCGCACAGAAAGGATTGAATGAGTTCAATATTGATGATATATTCAAGTGTATTGACATTGGGTAAGTGAAACATAGATTCAAGTATAGATTGATACTTGATGTATGAAATCACAAAAGGTAATTATATCAATCATACTGTGATATGTACAAATCCAGATATGTCCTATACTCTAAATGTTATGAGCATATACCAGAATGATTCATAAGATGATCATTGGACAATAGTAAGGATATTCTTATGATCTTTTGGAAGAACTAAGAGTATATTATTTGTAGAAGTGACAAATAGATGGTTAGTTCATTGTAAAAGTACTACATTGATACTAGTTTTGTCACAAAGTACAAATTAAGTTTATCTCAATCTAAACTAAGGGTGGCACAATATAATGGAAAGTAAGTTCCATAATGGATTTGGATGAGTTCCAAAGTTAAGACATTGTGAAATATACTACAACAAAAGGCTAAGTATATGACTGCTATAATAGCAGCTAAAGAGGGCATTTGTGTCAAGTAGTTTGTTATACACCTAGGTGTAGTTCATAGCAGGATAATACTATGAAGATATATTGTATGACAATATTATCAACATGTTTTAATCCCAAAGAACTAAAGGTCTCACCAAAGGACCAAATTTATGCAAAGCCATCTCATTAGAGAATGAGTGATGCGTAGAGACGCAAAGACATGCAATTACACACGGACCTGGAAGTGTCAGATCCGGAGATCAGTTGACCACTAGCAATCGTGTACATACAACACCGGAAAGCCATAGGTGTTGAATACACAAAGGTTTGAAACTAGATTATTGACTCTAGTGCAAGCGGGAGACTGTTGGAGATATGCCCAAGAGGCAATAATAAAGTGGTTATTATCATATCTTCATACTTATGATAAATGTTTACATGCCATGCTATAATTGTATTAACAAGAAACATTAATACTTGTGTGATTTGTAAACATAAAAGAGTCCCTAGTAAAGCCTCTTGTTAAACTAGCTTGTTGGTTAATATATGATCATGGTTTCCTGATCATGAACATAGAGATGTTATTAACAACAGGGTCATATCATTAGGAGAATGATGTGATGGACATACTCCTATAGTTAAGCGTAGCATAAAGATCAAGTCATTTAATATAGTTCATTTGCTATAAGCTTTCTGATACATAGTAACCTAATTCCTTCGACCATGAGATCATGTTAATCACCATCACCGGAAGGAAGCTTTGATGACATCAAACACCACACCGTAACTGGGTGGCTATAAAGGTGGCATTGAGTGTTCGGAAGTATGGGTTGAGTCACATGGATCAAGAGTGGGATTTGTCCATCCATATGACGGATAGATATACTCTGGGCCCTCTCGGTGGAATGTCATCCAATTAGCTTGCAAGCATGTGACTAGTTCACAAGGGATCACATACCACGGGAACGAGAAAAGAGTACTTATCGGTAACGAGGTTGAACTAGGTATGCAGAGATACCGACGGTCAAAACCTCGGATAAGTAAACTATCGTGAGACAAAGGGAAATTGGTATCGTATGTAAGTGGTTCATTCGATCGCAAAGTAATCGTAGAAATATGTGGGAGCCATATGAATTTCCAGATTCCTCTGTTGGTTATTGATCGGAGAAGTGTCTCGGTCATGTCCGCATAATTCACGAACCGTAGGGAGACACACTTAAGGATTCGATGTTGTTGAGTAGTTATGGAATGATGAGTAAGAGACCGAATGTTGTTTGGAGTCTCGGATGGGATCCGGGATATCACGAGGAGATCCGGAATGGTCCGGAGAATAAGATTCATATAAGGAAAGTCCTATTTCGGAGTTCGGGAATGGTTCCGGTGTTTTCATCGAAAATGTTATAGAAGGTTCCGGAATGTCCGGCACTCCGGAGGGGAAGGGTACATGAATGTGTCATAACAAGTTGGAATGATTGCATCATGTACTAGGTGTCATCGCTGAACAAAATAAAGGGTTTAATCAAATCCTAGTTTGAAAAGTCAAACACCAATTTGAAAAGTCAAACGGCTATTTTGTGAAGTGGAAGGAGAGAAGGAAACCTGGGAAGAGAAGGTTTCCCTTCTCTCCTCCAAACCGCCGGCCAGCAAGGGAGTTGGGGGAGGACTCGGCTAGCCCTAGCCGCCCCTCCCACCTATAAAATAAAGGGAGGGGGCGCCCCCTCTCCCTACACCTTGTCCCTTAGCCGGCGCCCCTCTAAACCCTAGGCCAGCCACCACCCCCTCTAGATGCGGCTGCCCTAGAGCTCCTCTAAACCGCCATCTAGCTAATCCCTAGCTGCTGGTTGCTCTATATCCCTTGGTGCCTCTAAACCCTAGATCGCCAAGGCCTCTCTCATAGTCCACCATACTCGCTCCGGCTTAAGGCGAAGCCCTACAAGATCTCCCCTCTACTTCCGGTACCACGCCGTCGTGCTGCCGGAAATCGCGAGGAGAGTGCTACAACCTTCGCTGCCTGCTGGAACAAGGGAGAGGAAGGTCTTCATCGAGTACCGAACGTGTGACCGACTGCAGAAGCGCTGCCGGAACACAGCGCTGGAAGGATCGTCTACGCGATCTTGAGATCGGCAAGTGTACGACTACATCACCCACGAGAATCTGCTCTCGTTAACCGCTTTGGAATCTTCGAGGGTGAGTTCCTCTATCGACTCGTTGCTACAATCTAGTAGATAGATCTTGGCTTGTTTGTGTGCATGCGGTAATTTTTTTTTGTTTTCCACACTACGAACCCCTACAAGTACATCTTCAGATAGGGAATTGACAAGAAAGCTAACAACGGTCTGATCCTTGGTGATCCATGCCTCATAGTCAGGGTTGGGAATTGTAATCTTCTTCTTCTCCGCATCTTCTGCTTCAATGGTCTCAGACGGAGCTGGTCAGATCCCTCAAGGAGACCCATGACCCGGGCACCGCGAAGGGTGGGGAGCACTTGAGCCTTCCAATACAGGAAGTTTTCCCTGGTGAGTTTGGTGGAGGGCGGCGTGCCAATGAAGGACGAGGCAGCAGAGGACGAGCTCGAAGGTGTAGCCATCGGTGCGATCTGGGAGAAGACCGAACGGGTTGTTGGAGGCTAGGTTTTGGAAGAGGGCCTGATGTTTGTAGAAGAAGCAGAAGATTTCTTATGGGAATTGAGAGAGGGGGCGATGGGGAAGGTCCTGGTGTTGTCGATCTGGCGATCGGGATGGTGTAGCGGCGGCGGGGCAAAGGGCACCGACGGCGGCGGCTAGGAGGGAAGGGAGGGGCCTGATACCATGTGGAATTTCTGGGAGGAACGATACCCTCGTTAGAGGGCTCGGGTACGTGTTATATTGGTAGGAAACGCCCCTACCGTGACATATACAAAGTCTAGTACGTGTCCAATTGATGTACTACACCATATTTAACACGTACACAATTACATGTCTAACAAGAGCAACACCAACTGTCGCCGGAAAACGCCACACGCTAAATGGCATATGCAGCGCGAGTGATTCATGTTCCTGTTTTTAGCATGGCGTGCAGTTTTTCTTCAGCGGAAGCGCTAAAAGCGGCGCACAAAAATAGAGGAAAAAAAACAACCCCAACAGGTGCGGCAAATACAGTGCGTGGCGCCGGCAAAAACATGTTTCACAATGTACTATAGGATCAAGAAGAACAAACAAACCCAAATAAATTCAACAAAAAATGTCTAATTATTATTACAACATAATCAAATGGCACATGAATAATACAACAAATATAGGAATTGTTCACCAACAAATACAATAAGTTTTTCATCAACCCTACAACAAATTGTTTTCACAATACAACAAACAATAAATAAAATGAGGGCTTAACGTTGTGCCCCAAACCATTTCCACCACTCTTTGATGTGATGTTTTTGAAAATTATCATGGATCTCATTATCGCGAATGGCATGATATGAGACAATGAAACTCACCACCATGTGCTCTCTCCTATGAACTTGCACGGAAATCCCCATCAAGTCTTAGTGGTGGCTGTGATCTACGATCATCCTATATGATCATGTTGTGCATGATGATACAAGTTGTCATGATGTCGGATGAATCCTATGAGATTCTCTATAAGCACAAAAATACACTCACTTCGTCTACTGAAACTAAAATATGGCACGGCCGAAAACGTACATTGCGGCGGCCATTTTGCCGAGCACGTAGAGTGCGCCGAGTAGCGTCCTGTCTTGAGGAGAACATGGCGGTCGTCAAGGGAAGCGCGGCGCCATGCCAGCTCCAAGTTGCCCAAAACGCAGCGGCGGCAGTTCGCTTGGCCGAGGCGTGGCGCTGGAAGCTAACTTCGATTCCCATCGTGGCGAGCTTGGGGAAGGAACGGGGAGGCGCGGCGGCGACGAATCTACGGCTACTACGCGCAGAGAAGCGCCGCCGATGGTAAATCGAAGAGACGACGCTGACGGAATGGGGTGTGGGAAATGGGGCAGCGCGGGCGCGGGTGATATTTCAGCAGCAGTTGGGTTTCACGCGCTGGACGGCGTGCAACAAATTTGATGCGGCGCAGAGCACGAATTGCCGCGTGCGAATTTTTTTTAGCGTGTGCAACTATGCAGCGCCTTCTGGAGGAGCAAAAGCAGCTGTGCGCATGCTAAATAGGCGGTTATTTTTAGCGCGCGGCGTTTTTCAGTAGTTGTTGGAGTTGCTCTTACATGGAATGGGCCTACGAGTTTGTAGATCCGGTGTGCTAGCTTGGGTTTTCTGATGTATGTTTTTTCAATCCTTTATTAAATATTTTAATAAAAAATGTTCCTGTGTATCTTTTTGATGCAGAAACCGGGTGCGCGGTTATAAGGAATGGGTGTACCATTGTTGAGTTTATATGTATTTTGGGGACCATATCTAGCGAAACCGAGTTAAATCTGTCCATCCAATGCACCCATGTTAAACCTAAGTTTACATTAAGTTTCTATCAAGTTATACATATATATATATATATATGAAACGTATCATGAGTTGATTTTAAGCAATACAAGGTTCTTTATGCAAAAACATAGTCTATATCTCATTCGTTGTTGTTTCATCCAATAACGGTTTAGAAACCACATGTTCATGGTTGCACAGGTTCATTGGATACGTTCCCAGGTGTGGTGTGGTGGTTTTGTGTTTTAAAGGGTGTGCCTAAGAGTATCTCCACTTGTTGGGCAAACCCAGGCCAAAAACCGGACCAATTTTCGATCAGACGAAACGCGTTTTCGGTCTGGAGACGTCCAGTTTCCCACTCTCGTATCCAGGCCGAGTTCTCAAGTTCGGCTAAATTCAGTTAAACTCAGCGAAATATGGGCGAATATAGGCGCAATTTTATTAAGTAGGGCAAGGGGGCACATAGTACATCGGATTTCATAACTAGAAAAAGGTCGCCGCCGTGGTCGACGCCGGACGCCGCAACTACAGGCCGAGGCGGGGGTGGTTGCCGGCCTCGATGTGCGCCATGACTCCGGCGAGAGTCCGCCCTGAAACGCTCCACCAGCGGCGGCGGCGGCGAGCCCGACGGTCCGTCGTGTCGGGCGAGTTCCTCGAGGCGCCTGTCGGCGAAAAACTGCCTCCAGAAGACCAGGTTGCCCTGATCCTCGGCGATAGCGGCCTGGATATCTTCGGCAAGTTCTGAGTCTTGCATGGCAGCAATAGCCGCCTGGATCTCTCCGGCGAGTTCTGAGTCTTGCATGACAGCGATAGCCGCCTGGATCTCTCCGGCGAGGTCCTCTCCGTCCGGCACCGGCGGAACGGAGATCCCGTCGGCGCTGAGTTTCTAGCCTACGAGGAGACGAGTGTCCGGCGGCGCCGTATAGCGCGCCTCGCGGAGCAGCCGGGCTTCCCACAACGACAGCGTGCGTCGGCCCTCGGCCATGGCTTCTCGGCGGAGTTGAGGAGGAAGAAAAGTGCGAACGTCCGAAGTTCGTCGGAGTTGTGGTGATGTGAGGGACTGTGAAGAGAGACGGCGAGATGTACGGCTTTTATAAGCCGGAAGAATGGCGGGAGGGGTGTATCGGCGAGGGCGGGAAGAATGTAGTAAAGTTGCAAAATAGCGAACTGAAGTTTTGGGGCGAGACACTTAGCTTTATTTATATCGTAATGGAGGAGGTACATTGTTCGGCTGAAAACCCTTGGTTCAAAGCCTTATTGAAAGTAAAGGGGGTAGGTTGCTACGGATAGAATCGTCGCAGGTGCGAGATATTCCATGGGTTGGAGTATGCGACTCCAGACTCCACGTGCTTGAGGCGATAGGCGCCACCTGGGATGACTTCGGTGATGACGTAGGGTCCTTCCCATGGTGACTCGAATTTATTCGGTCGCTTTTGCTTAAGTCGCAAGACGAGGTCTCCTTCGACGAAGGACCTTGGGCGCAGCCGGCGGCTGTGGTAGTTGCGGAGACTCTGCTGGTACACCGCTGATCGAGCTGCTGCTATATCCCGTGCTTCGTCGAGTGTATCGACAGCGTCTTCGAGTGCAATCGTGGATTCGGCTTCGCTGTAAGCGACGACCCGTGGGGCCTGGTGGCGTACTTTGGCTGGTAGCACGGCCTCGGCTCCGTGTACCATGAAGAACGGTGTGTAGCCGGTGGAGCTGTTTGCCGTAGTCCGTAAGCTCCACAGGACGGATGGTAGCTCTTTCGTCCAGGCTCCAGCTTTTTGTTCGAGTGAACTCATGAGACGCTTCTTGATGCCGGCGCCGATTAGGCCGTTGGCCTTTTCCACTTGCCCGTTCGTTTGCGGGTGTGCCACTGAGGCGTACGTGATGTTGATCCCAAGGCCTTCGCAGAAGTCCTGGAATTCCTCGGAGATGAAGTTCGATCCGTTGTCGGTGATGATGCTATGCGGTACGCCGAACCTATAGACAATGGACTCGAAGAACTTGACGGCAGTTTTGCCTTTTTGGTTGGTGACCGGCATGGCCTCGATCCACTTGGTGAATTTGTCGACTGCAACCAGGAGGAAGACGTGTCCCCCTTTCGAGGATTTTGGCAGTTTGCCGATCATGTCGAGGCCCCATTGAGCAAAAGGCCAGGCTATGGGTATGGGTCTGAGCTCGGACCCAGGTGCGTGCGGTTTGTCGGCGAACCGTTGGCATCCGCTGCATCTTCGGACGATGTCCTTTGCGTCGCTCATGGCCGTTGGCCAGTAGAATCCTGCTCGTAGAGCTTTGGCGACAAGGGAGCGGCTGCCTGCGTGATGACCGCAGATGCCCTCATGGATGTCTTGGAGGATTGCTTTCCCGTCACCGATGGTGACGCACCTTTGTAGTACACCGGTAATACTGCGCTGGTACAGCTCGCCGTTGATGATGGTGAAGGCTTTTGACCGACGAGATATGCGCCGGGCATCTGTCGGGCTGTCAGGCAGTTCTCCACTTAACAAGAACTAGAGGAATGGGCGCGTCCAGGTTTCTTCGGCTGCCATGACCTGCATTAGGTTGACTATGGCTACCTCTGTGTCCAGTTTTTCGGGTCCTTCGTGTCCTTCGGGTAGCATAGCTCCCGAGTGTCCAGTTAACTTGTTTTAGGTTTGGCAAATGACTGCTTGATTATGATCGGATTTATGCTGCAGTCGGGGATTTCTTTCTACATGTGAGAATTATTTTGTAAAGTTTGGTTTCTTTCCAATTTACGTCATGTTGTCTAGAGAGCACACATGTACATGATGGTGTTGCAAGAGCTAGGATATTTTTGTACATGGTATTGTCCTGGAAGAAGTCTCCGTATTTATGAATGAATGTTTTTCATTGTAAGCATCCATGATGATCAGTTCATTGTGGAGATATACCATGGTCGGGTTTTTACACTCTTGTGAGGACACATCTATATAGATGTCAATGTTCACTAGTTTGATTGCCACGAGCCCACGTGATCTTTGATATGGATCACAACAATTTCGGAAGAACTTTGGTCTGCAAAGCCTCATATCTGTGTACAATTTAAGAGAAATGTTGTTGCATGGAGCTGCATCTTGGAAAAAAGTTATCTTCTTGGCCAAAGATGACATTATGTACGTTGATGATCTGGAAACAATTGTAACTTAGACAAAGAACACTACTTCAGAATCAACTTTCATCGACGAATCCTTAAGCCATGAAGGGCGAAACATTTGTCGGTGGTAATGTGCCAATGAAAGTTCTCAATCCTCTGATGCGCTAGCCCATGCCAGTAGACAATCGTCATCACTAATGGCCACATATCAAAGTCCGTCGATGGGTTGACGTTTCCCATGATTTTTACTTACAGTTGTCCTTGAGGGATGATATGCTCGTTGGTTGCTTCCTATAATCGTTGGTCTTTAATTTTGGCAATCAATTCTTGAATTATATTATAACCAGGTAAAGCAAGCTCCACCATAAATTACATCGCGAGCAGGTAATAAGTTTGTCTTACATATGATGAACAAAAATAAAGCAACAAAATATATGCGTGGGACACGTTAGAAGCACATAGGGGTGTTTCTCCTTCTTTTTTGGTTTAATTTTTCTTCTATTTCGTAGCTTATTTTTTCACTTTTTAAAAACTTACGGTTTCCCTTTATCTTTTCGTTTTCCTTATTTTTGTTCATGTTTTATTTATTTTTTTACTTTTATTTTTTCCATTGTTTTTGTTTCTAGATTATTTTCTTTTATTTAGAAGGATCATACGAACATTCATATTGAGGCGCATAAATATTATTATTTTATACGTCATGTACATTTACCACACCTACACTATATATTTCGCCAGAAAAAATTGAACTCCTCTACAAATTTCATGATTTTGTAGTAGTATAAAGTTAAAGTAGTACTGCATAGAACCTGTTGATGGGCTGGACCAAATGCCGCTCATTCCAGAACTGCTACAGACGACCTGACCATTTATCTGGGCTAGATGTTGGCCCAGCTCACAATTGGTTCCTTACTACTAGTAGTAGTATTGCATCGGGCAAGTTTCAAATCGGGCCCGTGCGTCAGTGCGTGAGTTTTCGGCTCATCCACAGCATGCATGGCCTAGTCAGCCGACGATCGAGCAAGGTGCCTCCCATCCGAGTACATGCAGTATAGTAAAAAAAATCACGAATCCCAAACCTATATCCAGTTCCACATCATCAACGCATTAATAACTTCACAAGATCGCTTCATTGACTTACGAATTCAAAACTGTGGAGTTGGCTCTCTCTACTCACATGGACGCACGCAAGCCGGCACTGCCTCAAATTTTTTTGAATCCTTGCATGCATGTGGAGCAGCGCGTGTACTTCTCGATCGCAAGATCCATAGACCACAGTACAGTCCCCCGTGCTTCTTGTCGTGTGAGCTCTTCGAACATCAGCCCTCGATCGATGCCCTCCGCCGTGTGAGCTCGACGGTCTTAAATGCGGCACCGGAATAAATTGGTGCATGCATGCGGCAACAATGACGCCCGCGCGCTCCCCCTTGGAAGGCTCAAAATGCCCTGAACCCGATGATGCGGGTGTGTGCTGCCACGGAAGGGCAATTCGTTTCTCTCCTCGCGCGCACTCTACGGCCAAAACCATTCAATTCATTGTTTCTTACCGCCGCTTTGCCTGATTTATATACGCCCAACTCGACACACAAGTTTGTCTACTCCAATCCAGATGATGCCATGGTACTCTGGTAGGGCATGCAGCGCAGGGCGACTAGTTGCTCCCCTCTCGCGCGGTCTACGGCCGAACCATTAGTTCATTGTTTCTTACAGCCGCTTTGCCTGAATTATATATACGCCCAAACCGACACAGACATACTCCCTCTGTTAGGGATTATAAAGCCTATGGACCATTTTGATAGGATTAAGAAAAGCATTAACTCACACCCTCTTGATTACTACATGCACCAATAGCTATACATGCATGAGAGGAGAGAAAGAAAAAGAAGATCATGCATTGGATAAGAGAGTAATAAATGAGTAAGAACTTATAATTCCTAACATTTTAAAAAAGCTTTTAGGCCTTATAATGAAGGAGTACGTACTAGTACTAGCTTCGCGTTCTCTATTTTACAGACAGCAGCCAATATCTGTTCCAATACAGGGTACGGGGTGCCAATTTGTTTCTAGCATAATCGGAATTATTACCCGGCCTGGTGAATTTTCAAAACGAAGGACCGAATGCAGAAGTTGGTACCACTAGCTACTCCACGGGGCACTAGTACTTTTTGGTTGCATTCTAGTACTACTATCTCGATAGAATAGAGCTAGCATGGTCCACTATGGATTATCGATCTTGATTCGATCAATAGGTAGATGCTACATTGACTGTCATACTAGCTACACTACACTACACCGATGCGAAAATTTGGGTCAGTCTTGGACAGCGTAAAATAAGCGGTCAGTCTGGTACCTTAAAATGAGAGAAAAGCACGGCAACGCACGCAGGCATCGGCGGGAGATACAGACACGGTTTAGAAGGTTCTTCGGCAGGTAGTGACAAACTCCGCGGTGCAGTGGATGCGTACGTTATCCAGGGAAGAATCTCCCTTCCGCTGCAGTGCACGGGGATCCATCGGAAAGCAAGAGCTTACGTAATTATAATTAGAAAATGATGAGCTTATTGTTTGACCGTGTCGGCGTTCCCAACATGCATGCGCGGGTTTCCCTAGCTAGCTAGTACTCGGTACTCAGCGGTGGTCGATTTAAAAACGATGATGCCGTTTCGGGGATACCGGCGGGTGCAGATAAACAATGTTTGGTCACGAAACTTTTTTACTGTAAAAGAATGAATCGCAGTCGGCCAATTTTGATCCTCGGATGCACAGGTCAGGCGACATTTTCTCTCTTCAATTATGCCAATTGTTTTTAGCTAGCTACGAGCAAGAAAGAAACCATCGTGAAAAATTGTGGGAAAAAAAAAACTATGGCCATCATCTAGATGCACATTACTCCAACCAGATCTTCAGCAGGGAAAGCGTGCGAGGGCACGGAATACAGGCAGGGGCTCTGAAGCGACTGCTCGATCGCATTTAAATTCGCCGCCTATACAGACAGTCGGTCTGAACCCGTCTGATCCCAGGCAGACTCAAATGAATCATAACACTCACTACGACGACGATCGACGGTGACCTCTCATGATCACCAGCGTCGGTCTCTGGCCTGCCAAATCAATACTCCATCTCCATGTACAGATAGCTAATTGCGCCGAGTACCTACTGATAGAACACTATTTGCATCAACTAGTCTAGATCTATTCGGTAGCTCTTTATCTCTGCATATCTAGACATGTAATTGAGAGAGAGAGAAAGGGATCTGAGAGGAGAGGAACCACCTGCTCCCTGGCTCGAGAAGCACGAGCCAGAGGGGATGCCCGAGCTGGTGCCGGAGCCGGACCCGTCGTCGTTGGCCATGGGAAAGGGGGCGACGACGTGAGCGTGGGTGGTTGAGATCGGTGGCGGCGGAGCTTCCCGTCGGCCTAGTGCGAACCCTAATCAGTGGGTGTGTTTGTGGGGAGCTGCGGCGCACGGTGAACCTCGTACCGTGTGCGTCCGGCCCCCCCCCACCTATTTATATACGCACTGGCGACAGGGGCCCGCAACCATGGATAGGGTTGGGCGCCCCCGATTAGGGTGCGATGAGGGACTCCGTTCGGGCCGTTGGGCCCGAACGTGGGAGAGATCTATCCAACATTCTCCCCCTAGATCTCGACTTTACTTTTAACTTTGTTCTTTACTTATTTCATCACAGAATGACACATAGAGCATGTTTCATCGTCCCAGCTCAATTGCCGATAGAATCAGACAGCTACTATATACCTTCATGTTCTAAAACAAATTCTGTTACTTTTGGGCCTCTATAGTCCAGGAATCATAGGCTTGCCGTTAAACCCATGCCGGCTATGTGTTCCTTGAACACATTGGGTGGTAAGCCTTTCGTTAGTGGATCCGCAAGCATATCCTTTGTCCTTATATGCTCGAGACTTATAGTTTGATCCTGGACTTTGTCCTTCACAACATAATACTTTATATCTATAGACTTTGAAGCATTACTCGACTTGTTGTTGTGAGCATAGAATACTGTGGGCTCGTTGTCACAGTACATCTTTAGTGGCCTGCTGATGCAGTCAACCACTTTCAAGTCGGGTAAGAATTTCTTTAACCATAACGTCTGTCCCATGGCCTCATAACATGCTATAAATTCTGCATACATCGTAGATGATGCAACTATCGACTGTTTGGCGCTTCTCCATGAAATAGCACCTCCTGCGAGAGTAAAGACATACCCTGTCGTGGACTTTTGGTCGTCTTTATCTCCCGCAAAATCTGCATCTGAATACCCTTTTATCTCTAGGGAATCAGATCGTCTATATGTTAGCATGAGGCCTTTTGTGCCTTGCACATAACGCAAAGCTTTCTTTACCATCTTCCAGTGCTCTATGCCTGGATTCTCTTGATATCTACCGAGTACCCCGGTGATAAATGCTAAGTCGGGGCGAGTGCACACTTGTGCATACTGTAAGCTTCCAACAGCCGAAGCATATGGTACTGACTTCATTTGATCGATCTCATATTGATTCTTTGGACATTGGGATTTCCCAAAACTGTCGCCCTTGACTATGGGAGCAGGTGTTGAATTACTCGCATACATATTGTATTTCTTTAAAATCTTTTCACAATACGCTTTCTGCGACAGTCCTAACACTCCATTCTTTCTGTCTCGGTGAATTTCTATGCCCAAAACATAAGATGCTTCACCAAGGTCTTTCATGTCAAAGTTTGATGACAAGAACTTCTTTGTTTCTAGTAGTAGACTAACATCACTGCTAGCAAGCAGAATGTCATCCACATATAGAATTAGGAAAATATATTTCCCGCTTTTGAACTTTGCATAAATGCAATTGTCCTCAACATTTTCTTTGAATCCAAAACTTTTAATGGTATCATTAAACTTTAAATACCACTGCCTAGAGGCTTGCTTTAACCCATAAATGGATTTCTTTAGGCGGCATCCCATATGTTCCTTCCCCTCCATGAAAAAACCCTTGGGTTGTTTCATGTAAACATTTTCTTCTAAATCTCCATTTAGAAATGCCGTCTTGACATCCATTTGATGTAACTCTAAATCAAAATGTGCAACTAGTGCCATGATGATTCTGAAGGAGTCCTTACATGAGACCGGAGAAAAAGTCTCATTGTAATCTACGCCTTCTCTTTGCGTAAAGCCTTTTGCCACGAGTCTAGCTTTGTACTTTTCTACATTCCCATTGGAGTCATACTTTGTTTTGTAGACCCACTTGCATCCTACTGTTTTGGCTCCTTTGGGAATTTCCTCTAAGTTCCAAACATTGTTGGAACTCATCGATTTCATTTCATCTTCCATTGCCTCCACCCACTTGGCTGAGTGAGGGCTACTCATGGCTTCTTCATATGAGGTAGGATCGCCCTTCATATGAACTACATTGTAAACTTTGTAGATTTCTTTGGAAATGGCTGGTCTTCGTTCTCTTTTAGACCGTTTGAGTTCATCAGACTCTTGCTCATTTCTTGCCTCGGGTTCAGGCACATTTATAGTAGGTGGCTGTTCTGGCTCCCTTTCGTGCTCAACAGTGGGTTCAGGTGGCTCCTGATGGACAGGTTCCAAACTTTCGCCCATTGTTGTCACGTGTGGAGTCACAACAGGTGCCGACACCACAACCTCAGGGGTTGTAGATGGTGGTACAACAAGTAGCGAGAAAAATGGCTCCTGAGTCATCGGATTAGGTGCATGCACCATCTTCTCCTCAAGATCAATTTTCCTAGCTACCGTGCTCCCCCTCATCAGTTCGTCCTCCAAGAAGACTGCATGTCTCGTTTCTACAAACTTTGTATATCTGTCGGGACAGTAGAAACGATAGCCTTTGGACTTATCTGGATAGCCAATAAAATGGCAAGATACTGTTTTGGGGTCTAACTTTGCAATTTTTGGATTGAAAACTTTTGCCTCAGCTGGGCTCCCCCAGACCCTCAAGTGGTGCAGAGAGGGGACTCTGCCTGTCCACAATTCATACGGTGTTTTGGGCACCGACTTACTTGGTACTCTGTTGAGAATATGAATGGCGGTTTTAAGCGCCTCCATCCACAATCCCAATGGGAGGGTGGAATAGCTCATCATGCTGCGCACCATATCCATAAGGGTACGGTTGCGCCTTTCAGCTACTCCGTTTTGTTGAGGTTCGCCCGGCATAGAATACTGGGCGACTATTCCATTTTCTTGCATGAACCGTGCAAAGGGTCCTGGTACTTGACCATATGGAGTATGCCGACCGTGGTACTCCCCCCCACGATCGGACCGAACTATTTTGATTCTTTTATCGTGCTGATTTTCTACTTCAGCTTTGAAAATTTTAAATTTATCCAATGCTTCCGATCTTTCTTTAATTGGATAAATATAACCATACCGGGAGTGGTCATCCGTGAATGTTATGAATGAATCATAGCCATCCACACTTTTCACCGGAAACGGTCCACAAATATCCGTGTGGATTATTTCTAGTGTAGCTTTGCTTCGGTTTGCACCCTTTTTAATTTGTTTGACATACTTTCCTTTAATGCAATCTATGCATTGTTCTATGTCGGAGAACTCTAACGGAGGAAGAATGTCATTTTTAACGAGGTTTTCTATTCTTCCCCTCGAAATATGGCCTAGTCTGCAGTGCCATAGTTTCGATGAGTCAAGAGTTCGCTTTCTTTTCTTTTGTTCTTTGTTCGACAAGGAAACTTTTCCATTCACATCACACACAGAAAAAACTTTCTCATGCAGGGATAACAAATATAACTTATCAAATAATGTAGCAACACCCACACATTTGTCTTTCAACCAAATGGCACACTTGCCATTTCCAAAATAACATTCGTAAGAATCTTTGTCCAAACAGGAAACACTTATTAAATTCCTATGTAATGAAGGAACGAAAAGCACATCTTTGAGCAAAAGCAAAGAGCCATCAGCCAGCTCCAGAGGGACGTCACCAATGGCCTCCACTTCTGCTTCTATTCCATTCGCCACTTCAATGTGTCTTTCTCTTCTTAGCGTGGTCCTTGTCGAATGGAACCCCTGTAAAGAGTTGGCAACGTGAACAGTTGCTCCAGAATCAATCCACCAAGTGGATCTAGTAAACTTTTCATACAGAGATTCATTAACAAAAGAAACAATGTCTTCACCATTTTTGGCCATGATGTACTTCAGCCAAATCGGGCAGTCTTTCTTGTAGTGGCCCGGCTTTTTACAGTGATGGCACTGATCCTTCTCCCCAGGGGTGGACTGGTGATGCTGGTACTGGTGCTGCATTGGACCCTTGCCATGGGGCTTGGAGGGTGAGCCACCATGGTTGCCACCTGTGAAGCCTCTCTTCCTGTTGTCCTTCACGAAGTTCAGAGAACCGCCGTGAAGGGCTTTCAGCCTTTCCTCTTCCTGGGAGCACATCCCAATGGTCTTTTCTATGTCCCACTTTTCAGGGGACATATTATAGTTTATTACAAAGTTTTCAAAAGGCTGTGGAAGTGAGGCCATCACAAGATGCACCAAGAGTGCTGGCTTTAGCTCGAGGTCCTCATCCATGGGCTTGAGTTTCGCTGCCATGTTTGACATCCTCAAGATGTGCTCTCTTATTCCGTGGGGTCCTCCCGTGTACTTTTCAGTAACCAGCTGCTTTAACAGCTGGGTCGCATACATCTTTGAAGAGCCAGTAAACTGGCTCTTTATCTTGACGAGATACTCACCCACGGTAGCACACTCTCCAATTGAGTCCACTATTGCGTTCTCAATTGTGTTCTTTACGAAGGCCAGAGTCTTCTTGTTGGCGTTCACCCATTTCTGGTTATCAATAGAGTAGGCCAGCTCTAATGGAGCATGGTCCCTCTTCCTTTTCTCAAAGTCAGCACTTTCCTCAGCAGCCCCCCTGACCGGGTCAGCGGGCTTGACTGGTTGCTTGGTGTCAACCACCCAATCCACTTCGGCGCATACGAACGCCAAGTCAACTTTCTTCCTCCATTCGGAGTAGTTGTCCCCCCTTAGGAGCGGGATGTCCTTCAAACATGCCATGAGGTTGAGACCTCCTGAAAATCACAAAAGATGTGATATCACCAAGTAAAACAACTGTATGCGTTAATTCAACGTTGGTATAAATTAAGCATGCAATCGTTTCGTGCTATTTAAAATTACATCACCGTTGGGCAGAAATAAATTTAAATGCACCTTTAATACTCAATGAAAAAGATTATGATCATGTTTATTAATAACGTTGGTCAATTAATAACATGAGACATAATCACTTTAATCACTTTATCACATCTTTATATCAAAATTTAAACAACTTTTATTGCATTATTGCAATTTTAAACCATACATTTGCAATGTAAAAAAACTATTTGCAGCGGAAACTTTCATTAATGACTTTCATAAAACTCATACTTTGCAGAAAAAATTCTGCCTTTGTAGCTTCCTCTAGTCACAATATACTTAAAAGTAAAAGACTAGAGAAAACTATGCAAAAATTCTTAAAAAACTAAGCAAAAAACATTAAAAAACAACACTGTAAAAAAACAGAAAACTGTAAAAGAAAAAACGCCCCACTGGGCCAACATTCCCTGGCTGGCAAGCAGCAGCCCAGCAGCCCGAGGCCCACCTGGCCCGCCACTGGCCTGCCCCGCCCGCGCGCGCTGCCTAGTTAGATGCCGCTCGCGCGCTCTCTGCCCAGCAACCGAGCAGCTGGCCCACGGCCTGCCGCACGCCCTGCCGGCTCGGCCCAGCGGACCCGCAGCCGCCTCGGCCTGCTGCCGCCCGCTCCCCCACCGTTCGATCCTGGCCGTCGATCGGGGTTACCCTAGATCGTGCGGTGGGGCGCCCGTTTCGGAGGGTTAAACCCCCCCCCCCTGCCCGCGCCCCCAGCCAAACCCTAGCCCACTTTCCCCCAGACCCTCTCCCGCGTGGCCACCGCGGCGGCGCCGCGTCTCACGCGCCGGCAGCCCCGCGTGGCCACCGCGGCGGCGCCGCGTCTCGCGCCCCGGCAGCCCCGCGTGGTCCGCGGCCTCCCCTGTCCCGCGCCTCCACCGCGCAGCGTGTCCACCGCGGCGGCGCCGCGTCCTTCGGGTCGGCTGCCCCACGTGCGACCCGCTCCACCCCTCTGCGGCGGCGCCGCGTGTTCACCGCGGCGGCCCCGCGTCAGGTGCGCCGGCGGCGGCGCGTCGGGCCCGCGTGGAGAGGTGGCAGCCCCGCTCGACGACGGTGCCGGCGGCGGCGTGCCCCTCCCTCTCCCCCCATGACTGGCTCCCTGGCGGCGCTCGGTCGCACGCGCGAGCCCACCCCCACGAGCTTTGCTCGCTGGTGGCGTGGTGCCGCTGGCGCGAGTTCGCCGCAGGGCCCCTTACCCCCTCTGCCCTTTCATGTTCATGGCGGCCGGAGCCACGGCGCCTCCCTGCCCCCCTCGCCGGCGGTGCGTCCACCCGTGGGTGGGCGCACGACCGTCGAGAGGCATAGCGGCGGCGCCTCCTTTGCCAGCGCTCGGCCGTTTTTTTTTTTTTTTTTGGGTTTTCTTTTCGGGATCGTGGAGGGTATCTGGGGATAGATCTGGGGATTTTGGGTTTGGTATTTATTTGAGGTTTAGATCTTGCACTTTTGCTTTGCCCCCGAAGGAGTATTTCTTCTTCTAGATGTCTCCCAAAGGGATGCCCATCTAGATCGAGAGGAAAGGCGCGGCCATAGGGCCGGCGCTCTTTAGATCTAGTTCTTTTCCTTTGAATTTCTTTTGCACCGAACAAACTAGCCACTAGTGGCTCTGATACCAATGATAGAACACTATTTGCATCAACTAGTCTAGATCTATTCGGTAGCTCTTTATCTCTGCATATCTAGACATGTAACTGAGAGAGAGAGAAAGGGATCTGAGAGGAGAGGAACCACCTGCTCCCTGGCTCGAGAAGCACGAGCCAGAGGGGATGCCCGAGCTGGTGCCGGAGCCGGACCCGCCGTCGTTGGCCATGGGAAAGGAGGCGACGGCGTGAGCGTGGGTGGTTGAGATCGGTGGCGGCGGAGCTTCCCGTCGGCCTAGTGCGAACCCTAATCGGTGGGTGTGTTTGTGGGGAGCTGCGGCGCACGGTGAACCTCGTACCGTGTGCGTCCGGCCCCCACCTATTTATATACGCACTGGCGACAGGGACCCGCAGCCATGGATAGGGTTGGACGCCCCCGATTAGGACGCGATAAGAGACTTCGTTCGGGCCGTTGGGCCCGAACATGGGAGGGATCTATCCAACACCTACTTCGTCTCTTCCAGAGTACTCCTAGTGCTACACCGTATTTAAGCACGCTGGTACTTTGCCTAATCAGATCGGTCCTTCTCTGATGTGCATAGTGTACACAGGCACATGCAGGCGTAATTGATTGATTGATCGGCTTCTGGTGGAGTACTACTGTACACATTGAATACATATAGTCATATAATATGTGGCTCTGCTGCTGCTGCTTCGACCTGCCCTGCTGCCTACCTGCACATCGCTGCCCGCGTATTGGCACCGCCAAAAACGTAGCTTTATTTCAGATTCACGTTAGCGTAGCCGCGGTCGGTGCCTGATCAGTAGTGTAGTGATTAACTGACGAATGAATTGATGTTGAAGCTTCAGCTACAGGAGTATTGATGTGGTGGTAGACGGGCAGTAGTACCTCCTATCGGCAGAGGCCCTCCAATTAATGTGTGTCTAAACATTGGATCCCTACAACCTACACCCACCTCAGATTCATTGTGTATACTAGGTGCATCAACATTTCAAAAAGAAAAGGGAAATTGACCAGCAGCTTGAGAAAGAACTTTCGTGCGATTCCGTTATTTGGAAAGCGAAAATTTCACCAGAATTTGGAGTGAGTAGAACAAACAAATTCTGGTGAAATTCTGGCGTTCCCGGTGGGCCGTTAATCAAACACGGCCGGCCACAGTAATTTTGAGACCTCGATCCACCGATCGAATACAAGGTTCGGAAGCTAATGTGTACTGCTGATGCTATGGTCGTCACCTGCCTTCTCGCCGACGGCGTCTTCCTCCTCCTCCTTGTCGTGCGGGCCTTGGTCTGATGAAGCAGGCGAGGGCGAGGCGTCGCCGCCGCATTGCTCCTCCGTCGGTGCCGTCGTCGTGGGAGTGGTGTCGCCGCAGGTGCTGCTGGACGTGCTGCTGCTGACGGTGCTTCTCCCGTTGCTTCTGCTGGTAGCGGTCGTCATGGTCGTCGCGGTGGTGGTGGTGGTTGGCGCGGCGGAAGAGGACGACGCCTGCGGCGCGGCGAGGCCCACGAGGAGGTCGACGAAGGCGCCCACGATGAGCGCGTGGTTGTGCTTGCCGTTGATCCGGAGGTACCACACCAGGAGCTCCTCCAGGGCCTCCCACCCGCGCAGCCCGTGCGCGGACACCATCTCTTCCATGGACGCACGGAAGTCCCCGTACGGGTCCTCCGAGTCCACCGCCACCGCCACGCTCTCCTCCACCAGCGACGACGGCTCCGACGGGGACGGCCCAGTCTCTTCAGACGCCACCGCTGCCGTTGCCGCCGATTTAAATTTTCCCGGCGACAGAGCCAGGATGGAGTTGGAGGCCGGGCCCGGGTCCACGAAGAAGCGGTCGGTGGACGTGCGGCCGAGGCTGCGGATCACCGCCTCCGACCACTCCTCCGACGCGGTCGTCGTCGAGAAGCTGCCATCGTCGTCGTCCAGCTCCAGCACCCCCTGCTCCTCCTCCTCGTCGTCGTCGCCGAAGCAGGAGCCGTCCGCGGAGATGTAGTCGAGCTGGTAGACGGAGTTGACCGTCTTGTACATTTCCCCGGCGCCGCCGCGGATGAGCATCGCCGCAGCCGCGGGGTTCCTGCTGACGACGGCGGCGGTGGCGGCGGTGGTGCCGCGGGACCGCCGCCTCTCTTCGTCGCGGAAGGAGGCGGTCTGCGGGTTCCGGCACGACGGCCACGGCCACGGCGGAGAAGGCTCGTCGGCGCCGGCGGGGGGCTTGGAGAAGATGGAGCCGAGCCCTTTCCTGCCCATCGTACGTACCCTCCCACACGGCTCGAACGGACTGGATTACGAACGAGTTCGAGGAGACGAGCTCAAGCGAGCGAGCTGTGTACTGTGGTCTGTATGTAGAGAGAGAAATTTGTTGAGGAGATGCAATGGAGGAGAGGGAAACGCGGGCCGTGTAGAGGAGAGCTGCAATTAAGAGAGCGAGAGCGGGCAACACATGGGGATGGGGCCGCCGATCATGTGCCCGTATTTATCTACTCTGTCTCAGTCGATACGTGGAGTTGCAAATGCAACAATGGCTACCTACTATCTACCACATCAAGTATATACGATACTCCTCCCTTCAATTCATACATAGTAATAAGTATGGCTGATTTGCTTGTACCAAACGAGCGATACTCCCTCCATCCCATATTAGGTTGCGCATAATTTTGTACAAAATAATATAATTTTGTATGATATAAAATTTATATAATATGAAAGTATACACTAAGTCAATTTTAATAATATTATTTTTATATTTTATTAATTTATTATTTTGTATAATCTTGGTCAAACTTTGTATAGTTTGACTAACACGCAAAATTATACGCAACCTAATATGGGATAGAGGGAGTACTTATTATGACATGACAATACTACATATACAATCTCTATATAGCATCTTGCTAGTGCAATCTCTATATTGAATGGTAGTATCATGTAATAATACCATAATTTTATTGTATTTATTGTGTTTTAGAATCTCAATATAAAATTATATATAATATCTATTTGATGTTAAATTACATAGTTATACATAGGTACGATATTAATTTGTGATACTACTATCACATCCCTTATCATCAATTACAGTGACACATTTGCTTTTTTACATATATAATAAATATAAAATATTTTAGTTTTATGAAGATAATATATTTAATTTTTTTTAGCATGTAGGTTCACTCCAAATCTATACAATAAAAGATGTCTAGATATATTAATTTTACAAACTTAAAACATTTTATATTTTGAAATGGGGGAGTATGATACTATCTTATGGTACCCTACTAGTATTAGTTTATCCTACCGGTGGTTACAACAAGGTCAGCTCTTTCCAATTTGGAATGCCCAATTATTATTTGAGTACATGATCGTTTCCACATTGGAGAATCTTCCTAGGATTTCTGGGGAGACTTCAAAAATCTTTTACTTTTACCTAGGCTATTTGGATCATGAAATCGGGCCACTCAAATTCTGTGGACTATTTTCTTACATCCCAAGTTTACAAGGTCAATACCTCGTGAAAATGTTCCTTCTTTTGTGATGTACTCCCTCTCTTTGTAAATATAAGATGTTTTAGATTTCTTATATTTCTAAACGGAGGAAGTATGTACATTCTCACTCACTAGAAATTGAGAAAACTTCCGTCTTGAATCTAAACTAAAATGTTTCAATTTCATGTTAGTATTTTTCTTTGGAAAACGATACGGTTTCATGTGAGGCAAAGAAACAGTCATGTCATCCGCCTCATGTGAGCGTCATGCTCCGTATCTTCCCCATGTATCTTCTACTTTTCTCTTCTTTTTATCATTCTCCTTTTTCTCCGTGCTGCTTCTTTGGTCATGTACCCCTGACATCACACATGATCTTGTCACTGCCCGCGTCTCTCCCGCTCATTCTCCTTCATCAAGCTCCATACACCCTCGAAGTGGGAGATTGGAGTTGCGTTGTGGAGCTCCAAGAGGCATCTGCTATCGAGGGTGGGTTCAAGCACACTAGATGTAGCACCAACGGGGCTCAAGTGAGTCAGATTCGTTGTCGACAAGTTTGGTGGTCCAAATTAAGGTAAGTAACTTGCGAATTTTCCATGTTGCGTGTCTTTTTCACATGCTGCAAATTCATGTGTATTGTGTTGTAAATGCACAAGCAAGATGCTATATTGTTTTCCAGCCGTCTGCAAGAAATGCGAGTGCGATTGTGTGTGTGTGTGTGTGTGTGTGTGTGTGTGTGTGTGTGGTGGGGTGGGGGCATTCATGCTGCAAGTATTTTTTTGGTGCTGCAATCGTTGGGTCTCCATGCCGCACACTCATAGTGATTGTTTTCTCGGGAATTTGCTACAACTAGTGGGGATTTGCCGCATACCCATGTTTTTTGTTATATTGTTTTGTCACGGTTTAGACACAATGTGGGAATAATGTTGCCAATATGCGTTTGAATATTATGAAACAACAATGAGAGGTCAGCAAGGATCGAATGGCTTAGATTTGACATCTTAGGGGAATCCGATGGTAAGGGAGGAATTATATTCCCCATTCCATATGGTTGATGCCTACTGCCCTCCTTATTACATCTGGGGCAAACTTTGCGCAGATGGTAGTATGGGCATGAGATGATCTAGGCATGTATTTATCTCTCAAAAGTGTAAAGCTACAAGGGTTGTGTACATGTGAAAGGTTAGATAATGTCACCATGATATAGGCACACTAAAAAATTTATAGACCTATAAATCCTTTTTAGATTTATAAGTGATGATACCAAACATGTTTGGATGCTCTCGTACTATTAATTCATGTAAAATATATATCATGGTGACACCAAACATAGTATGTCCCCTTTTTAGAGGAGTCGGGTCCGCCCGACCCTCCCGGTGCTGGGCCCACTTAGGCGTGGCGCACCGTTTTGCCCATGCGCCACAGATAGGGTCATACCCGTGGAGTACGTTTTTGTGGTGCAGTGCGTCACAGATACTTATCTATGGAGCACCATATCAAGGTGATATGAGATCCCTTGTAGGATTGACCCTAGGGTGGTCCGATCTTCACGGATTTGAGGCGGGAGTGAGGGAAAACACGATGAGCACGGTGAACGTAACACAAATGCAAGGTAAAGATGCAAACGCACGCAAACACGTCCGATTCAATTTGCTCCCGTTGGTACTAACAACCAATCCAATAGAATCCTCGGCGAGAGACCGTGAGGTAGAATCACCGTAGGAAAGATCGGCAAGTGGATGAGTAGAGATCAACCACCAAATCGAATCTCAATCAAAAGAAGAGAGCAGCAACCAAGTAGAATCCCAAAGGGAGATACCTAGCACTCTAGAATCCTTAGTATATATAGGCTTTGTGCTTGACAAAAGAAAACGCTAGTTTTATTCCGCCTTTGTTAAGCCCTTCCCGTAAAAGTTTTTAACCGCCTATTCTGAAGGGATACGGGTAGGCTACACTAGCGCAAATCAAAAAAATTCTACCGCGTATACCAGGATTACTGTTGTCATAGATCACGAGATTACCACTAGACGTGTAGTTGCGGAACTTGATGAAGCGCGTCGAGGCAGTGTAGACGTTCTACGTCTCCTCCTTGTCCTCGTCCCACGAGCAGATCCCCTTGCGCAGACCGTCCAAGTGCCACAGATGCAGCACCTCCGAGGTATTGATACGTTGGAAACGTATCTATAATTTTTTGATGCTCCATGCTTGTTTTGTATCTACTTTTCTTTGCTTGTCTACACTTTGAGGTGCTTTTTACATGTTTTCTAGTACTAACCTACTAACAAGTTGCAACAGCGCCAGATGCCTGTTTTCTGCTGTTTTTGGTTTCAGAAAATTTAGTGAAGAAATATTCTCGGAATTGGACGGGACAAACGTCAAAGTCAATTACTTTCCGTGGGGAACAAGAAGTCCAGAGGAGAGACGAGGAGGCGTGCCACGGCGGCTAAACCCCCCTAGGCGCGGGTGGGCCATACCCCATGCCTGGGTAGGGTTTGCCCCCTCTGGCCGCCGCCTCGACCTCCCCCTTCGCCTATAAGAAGCCCCTGATGCAGAAACCCTAAGGACCCGATCAAATCTCCATGAAACCGTCTGTAGCCGCCGCCACCATCGTCCCTAGATCGAGAGGGATCCGAAGTTCTTCCCGGCACCCTGCCGGAGGGTAGATCATCCTGAAGGCCTTCTCTCCGGTATGATGCGTGAGTAGTTCCACCTTGGACTATGGGTCCGTGTAGTAGCTAGATGGTTGTATCTCCTCCTTGTGCTTTAATGTATAGATCTTGTGAGCTCTGTTCATGATCAAGATCTAATCTATTTATAATCATGCATGTTGTGTTTGCGGGGATCCGATAGATATTGAGATTATTATGTTGGTTTAATTAATGGTTTTGTCTTTACGATTCTATCATGTCTGTGTTGTTTGTGATCTTGCATGCTCTCCGTTGTTAGTAGCTATCTTGGCCAAGTAGTTGCTAGTGACTCCAAGAGGGGGTATTTATGCTCGATAGTGGGTTCATGCCTCTAGTTTCCAAGGAAAGTGACAGAAATATCTTCGGTTGTAGATGTGTTGTTGCCACTAGGGAGAAAACAAAGGTGTCTTGTTCATGGAACATGTGGACTATTTACCTTACACACTTTGCTTAAATCAGTTGTATGTTGCTTGCAACTTAATACTGGAGGGGGTTCGGATGATAACCTGAAGGTGGACTTCTAGTCATAGATGCAGTTGGATGGCGGTCTATGTATCTTGCTGTATTACCCAATTGAATCTCATAGGATCTTTTTGTCTAGTATTGCATTGTTATGCCCTGCTCAGTTCCTGTCAATTGCCCTGCTGTAATTTGTTTACCCTTCATTCCATGTTGTTTATCTAAGGAGAGCACCTCTAGTGAACTATGGACCCCGGTCCAATCTTTACCATTGATATATCTTCCGCTGTTACTTGTTTACTTGCTACAAACCATTACCTTACACACCATACGTTTAATCCTTTGTTAAAGCAACCAGTGAGATTGACAACCTCACTGTTAGTTGGGGCAAAGTCTTGAGGTTGTGATGTGCAGGTCTCCGTGTTGCTTGCAACACCTGTGTGGCGTTTCCTTCCTCCTACTGGTTCGATAACCTCGGTTTCTTACTAAGGGAAGACTTGCCGTTGTACTGCTTCACACCCTGCTCTTGGGGTTCCCAACAGGCTCCACATAAGCTGTGCAAGCCATCAAGCTTTCTGGCGCCGTTGCCGGGGAGGCTAAGGACGTCTTCACTAGGGGAGTCCTACACTTCCTTTCTCTTTACTTTGTTTTTAGTTTGCTTTGTTTTTTTGCTTGTTTTTGTTTACCTCTTTTAAAAAAAACCCAAAAAATTAGTCTACTTTGGTTTGCTTTCTTTATTCAAAAACACGAAAAATTAGTTCCTGCTCTAGTTGTTGGTCTGTTGTTGCCTTGCTTGGTCATGCTTTCTATCAATGGATGGTTTCTTTGAAACTAGTTCTTATTGGCAAGGTGGGTTCACGAAAGAGCAAAAGTATTATTATAAGTAACACCATTTTTCACAAAAAGGGAAACACTTATGGGAACAAATTGATAAGTTGAATACTATTGCTAGAGACGTGTGCTTTACTTATAATGTTACTTATTGCTTTGATAAGTCTTGTTGCTGTAGGAGGTATAAACACCTTCCTTTTCAATGTGAGTATAATGATAATGTTACCATATCTTATTATGTTAAGGGAAATTATGAGTTTTATGATGTGGAACAAATTTAAGAATTTATTGCCTTCAAGGGTGGATTTGAACTTGCCAGTTTGCTTGAAAATATTGATGATGCACCTTATGAAGATGAGGTTTATGAGATACTTAAGTTTTGCTTTGATAATTATAAGAAAGAAAATAGCTATATTCTTGAATATTTTAATAGATGCTTTCCACAAATGAAAGAGACTAATGTCTTGCAGAAGCCTATGGAATAAGAAATTGTTGAAACTAGAAGCTCATTAGATGAAAAAGAGGAGGAGAGTGACGAACAAAAGGAGGAGGAATGGATCTACCCATGCCTACCTTCTAATGAGAGTAACTCTTTACCTCTTACATTATTTAATTGTCCCCATGCTTACGAAAGGAGGATAAATGTTATGTTCCTGTGGATACTTTTGAAATATCTACTTTGGGTAAAACCTGTGAAGGTTTTAATCCCACTATTTTTGAGCTTGATAGAAATTATGTGTTTGTAGATCATGAAAAGCCTGCTTTATGTGATAGTTATATTGTTGAGTTTTTTCGTGAGGCTACTAAAAATTATTATGAGAGAGGAAAATATGGTTATAGAAGTTTTCATGGTACTGAAACACCTCTCTATGTGCTGAAAGTTTTGAAGTTACTCTTGTTTTATCTTCCTATGCATGTCACTTTGTTCTTTGTGACTTTATTTTCTTAGAAGATTCCTATGCATAGGAAGTGGGTTAGACTTAAATGTATTTTGAATTTGCTTCTTGATGCTCTCTTTTATCTCAATTCATATTTCTTATGTGAGCATCTTCTCAAACTATCAAGCCTAACTTAAAGGCGTTAAAGAAAAGTACTTATTACGAGATAACCCAAGAGTTTCCTTGAGTCTTGGAAGTTATTACTTTAGTAATGACCTCTCCTTATCCTTTTTGTTTTCTTTTTGTGCCAAGAATGACCTCTAATGAGAGGGAAGTAAGATTTGGGGAGTTGCTGTCCCGAAACAGATTTCTGTCCTCCACAAAAAAATCGTAAGGAGTCTCTGTAACTCGGATTGAGCTCAAAATTTACGAATAAATCCCCCAGTATGTTAGCTAACTTTCGTTAGTTCAACACTTTTTTATTTGAGCAACATAAGATGTTCAAAAAAATTGGTTTCTACCTGCTGGTCTGTTTTGACAGATTTCTGCCATTATTTGCATTTGCTTCTTATTGATTCCTTTTTGAGTTCTCTTTAGGTGAATTGAGCTTTTTGAAGGAGTTACTACAGTAGCTTGTGTTTTTATTGAAAATCCTTGCTGTTCCAAAGCTTTGCCAGAGGTCTAATATCTTTTGAATACACTAATGTTGCTAACGAAGATTGTGTGAAGTTTTGTATGAAGGAAAAATTTCAGGTATAGAGAGAGAATGATGCAATGAGATGAAGAATGGATAAAAGCTCAAGCTTGGGGATGACACCATGGTGACACCCCAAGAAATATCTAAGAGGTACAAGTGTCAAAGCTTGGGGATATCCAAGGCATCCCCTTCTTCATCAATAAAAAGCTCAGGTCTGTCTAGACACTTCGTTTTTATTATTTCATGCATAGTTGTGTTGTTCTTGGAGCGTCTTAGTTTTTGTTTGCTTTTCTTAGGTTGCTTAGTTTTCTTGAATAAAGTAGTTTGGACCCCTGTTCACACTGTGTTGTTTTATCAATAAGTTGCTTGGTGTTGGCAAGGAGTAGTAAGTTCTTGCTTGTAAGTGCAAGAGGAGCTTGCATTGATTGTGACTTAGACTTTAGCATGACATGCTAGGTGTTGTTTTAGCATTATGCTTAGTGATTATTGTTGTAGCATGTCTTGTTCCAAACAATTGGGATTGCTTAGTGTGCCTTGAAGAAATTATGCGTTGTTTTAGCATGCAAAAGCATAGTATTATGGTATTCTCCTTTGATGCTTTGCTTGGGTTGACTTGGCATATGCTCACACCATGTTATGACTATTACAAGTCACCATTAGACTCTATGATCATTTAGTCCTTGACTTGTAGTACCACTCTTTGCTTTGATTAGTATGTTTTGTTGCACTTCATGATTATGGCCATTATGCTCTCTTAGTTGGTTGCTCCTGATGAACCACAAGTATATGGGGTGTATCATAGTACTTTTGATAAATAGGAGTGTCGATCCCAACGAGGAGTAGAAGGTGCTGAACAGTGGTATGGAGCAGGAAATCCCTGTGAATACTTAGCAAACGGATTTTTAGTGGTTTTCTGACAAGGCAACAAAACAAGGAGCAAGTAAAAAAGTAACGAACAAGCGGAGAAAGTGGCCCAATCCTTTCTTAGCAAAGGACAAGCCGGTGGAAATACTTATAAGGACCAAATGTTCTCGAGGACACATGGGAATTCTATCAAGTGCTTTCGCTTCAAATAGCTGAGTACTCTTCTCTAGTGTTGTAAGTGTTGTGTGGGTGAACCTGTGCTAAACCCCCTGCAAACATCCGTAACTACAGGAAAGTAATTAAGATATAAATCTAACCATAGCCTTAAACTCTGAGATCCTACGCTCCCTTGTGCAAAGGTGTCCTAATGGGGGTTCAGGTTTCTGTCACTCCGGCAACCCCACAATTAGTAGCCAAATACACAATGCATTCCCCTAGGCCCATAAATGGTGAAGTATCATGTAGTCGACATTCACATGACACCACTAGAAGAATAGCACCACAACTTAAATACTAAACCATTGAATAATAACTCATCACAGATTCACTACTAACAACATGACTTCTCCCATGTCCTCAAGAACTAAATGAACTACTCACAAGACATCATATGGATCAAGATCAAAGATGATATGGTAATGGATAACAATCTGAACATAAGCAATAATCCAATGGTTCCACTCACAAGCATCAAGTACAATAGTAATCAACACCGGGAAAGTTTCCCCTAAGAACTAAAGCAATATCCAACACAATTGTTACAGCGGGACGGAGTGGTGGTGATGGTGCTGGTGGATATGATGGTGTGGATGATGATGATGATCCCGATGAAGCCTAGATTGATGACGGTGTTGATGGCGACGGTCTCCCCTCTCCGGGAAGGAATTCCCCCGGCAGAAATCTGTCTGCCGGAGAGATCTTTCTCTCTCGGTGTTTTCCGCCCCCAGAGGCGGTGAAAATCTATCTGTGGTTGCTCTCCGGGCCTTAGGGTTTCAAAGGGAAGATATAGGCAAAGGGGCGGAGTCGGAGGCCGGGCAGGTGGGCCACACCTGCCCTTGGTGCGAGGTCAGGTGGGCCCACGCCTAGGGGGTGTGGCCCCCCTGAGGCCCCACTTCTTCCCTCCTTATGGCTTCCTTCGTCTTCTGGTAAAATAGTATGTTTCCATATTTTTCTGGTATTTTTCTGATCTTTGCGAAATTGCACCAAAACGCCTTCTTTTCCATCAGAATCCAGACTCCGGCAGTCCATCCTCCAAGAATCATCCAACATGCATAAATAGATGAAAAGCCATAAGTAATACCTTATAATAAGAAAAATATCAATGAACAGAGGTAAATTATGATATAGAAAGGTGATGCAAATTGGGCGTAGCAACTCCCCCAAGCTTAGACTTCGCTTGTCCCCAAGCGAAAACTGAGCTCAGTAAACATGTCCACAGGTTTATGGAGTGAAGTGTCGATAAAAGAATACGAACAAGAAGCATCACACTTACCATTGCACAACTCATAGAAGAAAGCAACTCACCATTATATAACTTAGCTTGCAACCAAGTATAGAAGTCACAATAGAGATGCATAAAGATAAATCATAATTGGAATTGGCAAACTTGTTCTTGGTCAGAGAACACCTGGTAAACAGTTTCACAAAAGCTTTTTGTAGAAGTTTCAAAACAGGAACACTCTTTGCTCAAAAAGGTTTTTCACAAGTGAAGGCTTTCAAAGTAATACTCAATAGATAAGAGTTTTGTGCAAACAAGGAAAATGAAGAACATGATTGAATAAATCACCATATGAATACTTGAAACACAACAACTCAAATGCTTGCTGGAGAAAGAGAGGAAGTAGGTTTATTGACTCAACTTGGAAGTGGGAGAAAGGTCCCTTCTTAGAGGGTAGCAGGGATTACAAGTCATACATAGCTTCCAAAATATTATGGTACTTACTAGCTTTGAGCCCTCATTGCCCCTATCATAAGAATCTTGAGATGATTAAGGTTAAAGTGAACAAAGTTGGAGTATACGCTTGACGAAATATAAGTTGGCAATCTCATGTCCCTTGAATATGAGGGCCACTCCTCATGCATACTCAACTTTGGGCCCAGGTAAGTTCTTGTCATTGTAAGTATTTGCATATCATTGAGAACTGCCAACGGGGTACCCCTTGCACATGGTACATGAGCTTTCCCATAACCTAAATGACAAGGCAAGCAGACAATGAGCATCTCAGCGATCTTTTTATTTACTATGTGTATAGCTTTTTTATTGAGGATGCTTCATAGATGACTTGTTATGGTGATGCTGCAAGTTTCCACCATGATTAAGCATGGCTTAGGCTAGCGGCCCAGGCGTTTCTCTAACACATGATACAAACTCCATGGACTTACGAGTTCCCTCTTTATTTCACACCATTGACATCCATAGACAAAAGAGCACGATATCAACTGTGTACAGAGTATAGGTGCAATGCTGAAAACGTTCCCCGTGATAGCACGGTTCTGCTAATTCCAACGTATAGATGCAAGCATATACAACTTCAATGTTCACAATGGTTCAAGTCTATTAGGGGCAAGGAAATAAGGTGTGCCATCAAGTTCGTGAGAGCTTTACTAACTAATTTTCTCATAACAAAATTCTTTTTAATTCGAAAGGTAGATGAAGCTTGAGAATTTGCTTGGAATCGCAAAAGCTACTGGGTAGATATGGTGGACACAAGTGGCAAAAGTTTTGGGTTCAAAGGATTTTGGAAACATGAGAAGTATGCCCTCTCAAAACAGGTTTTTGGCTAGCAGGCTAGGTAGCAAGCAAGAGAGTTGAAAGAAACAAGCAAACATACAAGTAATAAAGCCAAACATGCAATCTTCCTTGAATACACAAAAGAATCTTAAATAAAGAATACTAAGCTTATGAGACAACAAGAAAGAAAACAAATGATACCAAATACCTGTAAGATTTTCCTTTCTTTCTTTTTCTTTCAAACTAAAGCCACTGACCAGAACTCGGTTTGCTAAAACCAATTTAGATCCACTTGATGATCTCAAAGTGGTGCCAATACTGATCAACAAGATCCATCATATAATAGAGATTGCAAACTAAAATAAGAAGTACAAAACGTAAAAGATGAGACTTCTCATTAATAATCAATAAAGGCACTCACACCAAGGGATATATAGATAATCAACTAAAGGAGAGATACTTGCACATGCAAACCAAACTATAAGATAACCTCTCTACCACAGATATGAATCCACTAAAAAGGTAAAAGATAAAGGATAATGGTGGTGATACCGCAACACTCCCCCAAGCTTGGAACAAGCCAAGGGGATGCCAAACCTGATGACGAATTACTCCTTCGATGGTGGTGTTCTCTTGATAAGATCCTCAATAAGTTTCCTCAAATCCTTGAACTCAAAAGTAAGAGTACGGATTAGCTCCGAGTTTTGCTCTATACGGTTCATGATCATGTCAGTCCGAGAATCCCAGTTCTTGTTATTCTTTCCCCACTCTTCATCCTTAGCATGATCCTTCTCTGCATTGTTAGAACGAGGCATATCCCAAACCGAGGGCAAATTCCCTTTGGCCACATGTTGATATTGATATTCATGTATAAGTGTATGGAAGGGTCTCTTGTTACATGGAGGATATGATCGTGGAGAGAGAGAGAGTATGACGTCGAGATTTCCCTCCTGTAGACATCCGTGATGTCCTCTTAAACTTGGTAGGTCGTGCCACCAAATCAATACTTGTGACGGTAGCGCGAGTGTACTGTTGCTTGTCCTCATCCATGTCACCTTCATACCCTACTGAAATCTCCTCCTCCTTGGGGACTTGAGGTTCTTCTTCCTCGGGTTTCTTGCCTTTGTCGTTGGCGGAGGACATGGTGCTCTAAACTTGAGAAGATTTCCTAACAGAAACAGATTGAACTAAAAACACGACGAGAACACGATGCACGAACCTCGGGGGATCCGGGGGGTTATATATTATGAAGTTTCAAGGCATAAGGAAGGTTTTGACACGGAAACGAGGCAGAGTCGAAGCTTGGTGGTGGAACACCCCCCTCAGGCGTGGCCAGGCTGGGCCGTGCCTGGGGTGGGTTTGTCCACCCCGGGCTCCATTTCCTCTTAAGTTTCGTCTCGTAACTTCCCTTATGTATTGAAAACATCAAAAATATAAAAATATTTGAGTTTCACGAACCTTCTGTTTTCACCACTTTTACCTATTCAAAGACGAACTCTGTAGATTCCTTCTCTCTTTCTCCTGAGAATTTCCTTCATACAAAAATCTTGCACAAACTCAATGAAAACATTAGTGTAAGAAAAAAACAATAACCCTTTGTTTACACACTTCAACTTAAAACCCATCAAAGCAAAAGCTTTAGTAAGAGGAAAATGCAAATGATGGCAGAAATCTGTCAAAACAGACCAGCAGGTAAAGATTGTTTTTTCCGAAGACCTTCTGTTGCTCAAATCAAAAAGTGTAGAACGTATGAAAGTTGGGTAAAAACTTGGAGAACAAGCTCAGAAAAATTCAGCTCCATCCGATGTATTGAGCTTCCTCACGAATTTTTACAATGCAGCACAAAATCTGTCCCAGGACAACCACTTTTCACAACTCCTCTACTTCACAAAAGTAGTTGAACTTGACAGAAAAACCAAAACAAAAAGGATAAGGAGTGGTTATTACAGAGGTAATAACTTCCAATACTCGACCAAACTCTTGGGTTATCTCCCAACAAGTACTTTTCTTTAATACCTTTAAGTTAGGCTTGAAACTTCCAAAGATGCTTACAAAGGAGATATATATCTGAAATGAAAGAGAGCATCAAGAAGCAAATAATGAACACACTTGAGTCTAACCCACTTCCTATGCATGGGGGTATCATGACTTGCAAAACATAGTAATCAACCAATTGATGTGCTAGTCTAATATTCACGTGTGTCCTCACATGAACTCCGACTAGGGACAACTATTAGATAACCATGCAAGTATAGAGTTTCACAAACAATTTACATAATTGCCAATCAATACAAGTTGCCTAATATAGATATTCAAGGAACATTACAATAACTCATGGATACATAAGAAGTATAATCATCTCTATGATTGCCTCTAGGGCATATTTCCTTCATATCATCCCCCTCTAGGCGGCATCTGTGATCTTTCACGCGGGATGGACGAAAAGATTTAAGATACCCTGGTTGGGAAAATTTTAATGCAAGGTGTTCTAGTATTTAGAAAAAAAATGGGATGGTACTATTTTGAAATTTTTATTTTGTGCTTGTTTCAAAGCACACACGTTTTTGGCACTCGGAAAATAGAAAATTGCCTTTTGGTGCAACGAAAAGGAAAACTTTCTCCTGCAACATTGTTCGCCATCCTAATATGCACATGTGTGCACAATATGAGCATATTATCATAGACTATGTCGCGATTCTAGCCATAACATTGTTCGTTTGGCCTGAAAACCATGAAATCTCGAACATGATAGCTCATTTCTGAGATTTTTTTTGAGATATTTGCAATATTCCAAGTTTGATATTTTTAGTTACAACTATGTCACATAACGTGTCACAACGTGATGATTTTACACTTTTTGGATCGTTTTTGAATTTTTTATGTTTGTTTCGAACTATGGTCAAAACGGCAGGCATGAAGATTCTTAGCTCAGGGATGAGCCTCACTAAACTTGCAATGGATCTATGATGAAATAGAAAATTGGAACCTAAAATTATTTTCCAAATAATCATGAGCATTAGATCATGTACGTGTAGTTTAAATCTGACCCACTTCCTACCGAATCAGCAGAAATTTGTCTTTTTCATGATGGGTGGACGAAAATTTTAAGATACTCCGGTTGGCACATTGTCCATGCAAGATGGTCTAGAATTTTTGAAATATGGGGTGGTACCATTTTGAAACTTTTATTTTTTGGTTGCTTTACAAAACACTCCGATTTTGGCACTCAGAAAATTGAAAATGGCTTTTTGGTGCCATGAAAAGGAAAACTTCCTTCTACAATATTGTTTGTCATCCCATGATACACATACGTGCACAATATGGGCACATTATCGTAAATTATGCCACGATTCTAGCCATAACATTGGTTGTTTAACCTAAAAACCATGAAACCTCAAAAATGATATGTTGGAGATATGCCCAGGAGGAAATAATAAAGTAGTTATTATTATATCTTTGTGTTGATGATAAATGTTTATGTTCATGCTAACCGGAAACATTAATATTTGTGTGATTTGTAAACAGATAAGAGTCCCTAGTAAAGCCTCTTTGTTAAACGAGCTTGTTGGTTAATAGATGATCATGGTTTCATGATCATAAACATTGAGATGTTATTAACAAGACCATATCATTAGGAGAATAATGTGATGGACATACTCCTATAGTTAAGTGCAGCATAAGATCAAGTCATTTCAATAGTTCGTTTGTTATAAGCTTTCAGATACATAGTAACCTAAATCCTTCGACCATGAGATCATGTTAATCACCATCACTGGATAGATGCTTTGATGACATCAAACACCACTTCATAACTGGGTGGTTATAAAGGTGGCATTGAGTGTTAGGAAAGTATGTGTTGAGGCACATGGATCAAGAGTGGGATTTATCCATCCATATGATGGATAGATATACTCTGGGCCCTCTCGGTAGAATGTCATCCAATTGGCTTTCAAGCATGTGAATGGCTCATAAGGTATCACATATCACAAGAACGAGTAAATAGTACTTATCGGCAATGAGGTTGAACTAGGTATGCAGAGATACCGACGATCAAACCTCGGATAAGTAAAGTATAGCGAGACAAAGGAAAATTGGTATCATATGTAAATGGTTCATTCGATCATGAAGTAATCGTAGAAATATGTGGGAGCCATATGAATTTCCAGATTCCTCTATCGGTTATTGATCGGAGAAGAGTCTCGATCATGTCTGCATAATTCATGAAAGGGAGACACTTAAGGATTCAATGTTGTTTAGTAGATATGAAATGTGAGTGAATAGACCGAATGTTGTTCGGAGTCTCGAATTGGATCCGGGATATCACGAGGAGATCCGGAATGGTCCTGAAAATAAGATTCATATAAGGAAAGTCCAATTCCGGAGTTCGATAAAGGTTTTAGTGTTTTCACCGGAATGTTCTAGAAGGGTATAGAAGGTCCACTGATACGGAGTGGGAAGGGTACATGGATGTGTCATGACAAAGTGGAATGGTTGCATCATGTCCTAGGTCAATTGGCTAGGCAATGGGAAGAGAGAAATCAAACTCTATTTTGAAAGTCAAACGCCAATTTGAAAAGTCAAATCCCAAAATGGTTACCTAGTGGAGGGAGGGAAGGAATCCTACCTAAGGGAAGATTCCTTCTTCCCCTTGCCTCCGTCCTAGTAGAGGAGTTGGGGGAGGACTCCCCTCCCCCAAACCGCCTCTTCCACCCATATAAGGAGGGGTAGGGCACCCCCTACCCCTCACATCCAAACCCTAGCCGACCGCCGCCCCCTTTCTTGTTGCCGCCACCTAGGGCTCCTCCAAGTCGCCGCCTAGGTATTGCCCTAGCCGTCGGCTACCATCACCTCCGCTCGGCCCTCTAAACCTTAGATCACTAATGGCTCAGATATGTAGAGCTCGTTGGGAACCCCAAGAGGAAGGTATGATGAGCACAACAAGTTTCCCTCGGTTATGAAACCAAGGTTATTGAACCATTAGGAGTAAGGAAACAACTCCAAGGTGTTGCTAGCAACTTGGAACCTGCACAACACAACCACAGTACTTTGCTCCAACTTACAGTGAGGTTGTCAATCTCACCGGTTTGCTGAAAAGAATGCATTAAACGTATAGTGTGGAAGATAGCGATTGCTTGTAGAAAGTAAACAATAAACGGTAAATAGTAGATGGTATATCAATGATAAGGAATGGACCGGGGTGCACAATTCACTAGAGGTGTTCTCCATAAGATAAATAACATGATGGGTGAAAAAATTACAGCGGGGCAATTGACAGATTGAAAATGCATAATAATGCATATACTAGACATCTTGATCTCTACGAGATTTGTTTGGGCATTATAACATGATACATAGACCATAATCCAACTACATCTATGACTAATAATCCACCTTCAGGTTATTATCCGAACCCCTTCCAGTATTAATTTGCAAGCAATAGATAATTTCATTAAACAAAGTGTGTAAAATAAACAATACAATTGACCTTGGACAAAGGATTGTTGTTTTCTCCCTAGTAGCAACAACACATCTACAACCTTAGAGATTTCTGTCACTTCCCCAGATTACTAGAGGCATGAACCTACTATCGAGGATAAATACTCCCTCTTGGAGTTACAAGCATCTACTTGGCCAAAGTATCTACTAGCAACAGAGAGCATGCAAGATCACAAATAACATAGACATGATAGAATCAATAATCAATCTGACATAGTACTCAATATCCATCGGATCCCCGCAAACACAACATGTAGCATTATAAATAGATGATCTTGATCATGAACGGAGCTCACAAGATCTAAACATGATAGCACAAAAGAGGAGAAACAACCATCCAGCTACTGTATGGACCCATAGTCCAAGGGTGAACTACTCACGCTTCACTCCGGAGGCTGGAATGGTGATGAAGAAGACCTCTGGGATGATCTCTCCCCTTCGGCAGGGTGCCGGGAAGAGCTTCGGATCCCCCGATCTAGGGACGATGGTGGCGGCGGCTATGGACTCTTTCATGGATTTCTGATCGGGTGCTTAGGGTTTCTGCATCGGGATGTTTATATAGAAGAAGGGGCGAGGTCGATGGACGCCCGAGGGGCCCACACCATAGGCTGGCGCGCCCTAGGGTGGGCCCGTGCCACCTTATGGTGTGGCCGCCTCGTGGCTCCGCTTCGTCACCCCTTTGGTCTCCGTGTCGTGTCTGGTAGAATATTGACTTTGGCTTTTGTTCCGTCCAATTCCGAGAATATTTCCTTACTAGATTTTTGAAACCAAAAATAGCAGAAACAGGAAACTGGCACCGTGGCATCTTGTTAATAGGTTAGTTCCAGAAAATGTATAAAAATGCCTCAAAGTGTAGACAAAACATAAGAAAGTTGATACTAAACAAGCATGGATTATCAAAAATTATAGATACGTTTACGCCGCATCAAGCATCCCCAAGATTAACTCCTGCTCGTCCTCGAGTAGGTAAGTGATACAGAGAATAATTTTTGAGGTGACATGCACCATCACAATCTTTATCAATATATTGTAAAGCATTGATAGCTGGGATAAAAGTACTCTAAACATGAGCATGAAAGATGTAGTTCTAACAATAAGACATAGCAACTAAGTTGTAACATGAAAAGGTACAAACAAAAGATCATGAATAACAATGAATTGAAAGACATTTGTTTGTTTCACCTATAGAAAACATAGCATGAGTGGTATTCAGATTGTCCCTCACGGAATAGCAAAACATAAATTCATATGACACCTTTAAAGCTAATAAGGGTGACTAGATACAAATAATTTAAGAACAAGCAATACCATGATTATGAATCGATCAACAAGTTTTGGGAAAATTCACATTGAACTAAGAATGACAACTATGCTCTCTTAATTGGCGCATAAAGATAGAAAGTGGAGACTCAACATAAAAGTAAAAAGAAAGGCCCTTCACAGAGGGAAGCTGTCAACACCCGGATTTTTAATCCCAGATGCCAGTTATGCCATACATCGCAATCCCAGGATTTTCATTTTTGCGAGACATAACAGATTGGATATCACAATACATGATCCAGTACAAACCATACATAAGGTTTTACAACAAATAAAGGATCTCATGATCCAGTCTTAGTACAATCAAGCAGCGGAATAATATCATAACGATACCATGGGCGAGGCTCCATCTTCATGGTCACCGGCAATGCTGACGATGGGAGATGATCCTAGTTGTCGTAACTTTCCTGCGGTCCATCCTCCTGATAGTCCTCTTCATAGTCTGGCCACGGGAATAGCCAGGGACAAAGCCATGAGTACTATTTAAGTACTTGCAAACTATCACTAATAGGTAAAGTGGTTTCAAGTAGGAATACTAAGCTCTAGGTTGTTTTGCAAAAAGCCAGATTTATCTCTAACTGAGTTTAGAAGCAAAGAAAACTAGTTTAACATTTTATAACACCTAAGTGGGAACTCAAGTTTCACTTTCACAACTCTGTTGTGGTCAAGTCAAAGTCATGATTCAAATCACAAGTCATTTTGAAAACATCTGACGATGGAACAATATGGCCACTCCAACTGTCCATAACCACGGACGCGGCTATTCGAATAGTTTGACACTCTGCAGAGGTGGTACACTTTCACCACAATATTCGATACGTCAGTCAGGAACAATCCTAAATTCACCATACTTAGTATGCGGATAATCAATCCTAACCTTTTAATTACACGCCCTAGTATATGCACCTCTCCTATGAGTTTGGCTTCTCAACCATGACCATCTGTCATCTTGGGAACTGTACAGGTGGTCAATCTTCATGAGGTAGCCTCAGCTCAAACCTCGGCCACAAGGGAAACCATACTAAGGTATATAAATTTCCAGTCAAGACCTACCCAAACTCGGGTATTGTGGTTGTACAGTAAAAATGGAATGATATCGCATCCAGACAACCATCCGTTTTATAAAGGGCTAAGGCTCATGCCTCAACATTTTCATCATAAAAATCATCTGGTGTTCAAGAGCACATGTCAAAACATTTCATTAGAATGACTCATCATTCTAAGGTTTTCATAATCATTTTCACCAAGTATTCCCATGTAGAGTGATCAAGTTTTATGCTTAGCACTAGCAACTAAAGTTGGGGGTAAACACTAGTAAGGGTTGGTAAACAAGGGTGACTTATCTAAGTTCAATCTCATGCCTCAGGATGACATCAAGATTTATCTAACTTAGTCCAAGTTTTATGCTACCTTTAAAATCTTTCCAAAACTTACAAGTCACTAAGTAAACATAACTAAGGAGCTTTGATAAAGAAATAAAAATAAACAAGCTTGCAAGTAAAACTGGGATTTGGTATAATCAAGTGGCATGATCACATATGCCTAAAGCATCTAGTTGCATAACTATCCTACAAGTGTTAACTTGCAAGTTCAACTTGTTTTGTGAAGCTTGCCTTGTGCAGTGCAGTGGTTGAAGTTCTCCTTGGCTTCTTCCTCGTAGTAGTCTCCTTCCTCTTCGTATCCTTGGTCGGTACTAGCATCTAAAAATAAATACGGGGTACACAATCACCAAACAATAGTTAACTAATTCTATTTATCACAACAGGGTTTTCACTAGATGATCTATCATCATCACAATCATCACAAAGAATTAAGGCACTAGTTTTATTTATTTTATTTTATAAAAGTAATTTCTACTCATTGAAAAACTACTTAAGATTTAATATTCTCCAATTAAAACATGGGATCATGTTGACACATGTCATCACCACATATTTCAGTACTTGGGAATGTGATTTAAAGTGGTGTCACAATTTAATAAGGTTTAACCTTTTATTTTAATTAATTAAGGCGAGTAGAAATGCCTATGGGGCATTCTTTTATTACTTGTCCATTATTACTGCAAGTAAACCTAGATATTTTTATATATTCAGAAAGGACTTATCAAAAATTTTGAGAGTTGGAATCATCTCAAAAGCTTTTATGGTTGAATTTTAAAAAATGTTTGAATGCAGAAAAGTCTCTGTCTTGTTATTTTTACCAAAGGTGATCTATAATTATAAATGGTTTGAATCCAATGGGCATGGATTAAGAATTTCAATACCTTTCTAGCAAAATTAGTTTCATGCAATTTGGTTTAGTGAAACTATCTAGATTGATTTTTAATCTCTAGATAGAACTAGGTTTGAAACTAAAAATGAATCTAGATTTAAACTACTGGGTCGAGCGGGAACGTTAACTGGGCTGGCCCACTGCACACAGCGTGTGTGTGGGCTGCTGACAGATGGGGTCCAGGCGTCAACGACTCTAACTACGCGAAGCGGTATCTTTCAATCTGAGCCTTGCGATTAGACTAGATCCTACGACTATGGTTCGTCGTCTCCGTCGGGCAGCGCCGGCAAGACTGATCCCTAACGCGGCTAATGGGGGTCTGTGGCGGCTCACCGGGGCTCAGGCAAGGGTTGGCGATGGGGGCGAACGACAAATTCGACGACGGCGATCCTCCTGGTACTGGTGGCTCCTCCTGGGGCGGCTCCAATCAACGATGCCCTTCTCCTCCAGCAGCGGCCAGCTCTGGCAAAATTCCGGCCACCTGGTGCTCGGCTTGCTTTAGGGAAGAGGTGGGGTGGTTCTAAGAGAGAGGGGAGTGGAATGGTGTGCTGAATTCGAACGGGGGAGGCCTCTATTTATAGTGCGATGAGGGAACCGAAGGGTGCGGGCGGAGCTCGTCGTGGTCGTCGTCACAGTGAGCTAACGGCATGGGCGAAGGTAGGGAACGGTGCGCTGCCTCCAGGCGAATCTCAACGTCTTCATGGCGAGGCGTGGGGCGGTGCGGTCGAAAAACATCGACGCTCTGGGTGGCTCCGATAGAAGTTTGAATGGCGCACCGTGGCTACCGGTCGCACGGCGGCGAACAGGCATTTCTGGGGTGTTCCTGGGACGGTGGTGATCATGAACGTGGGCGGCGAAGGCGGGGCGTGGTCTGTGTGAGCGTGTCGAGCGCGGCGCTCTGGCGCGCTCTCGGCATGGTCGCAGAGAAAATGGTCGCGAGCGTTTCGTGTGGTCCAGTGGCTGGCTGGGCTCGGGCACTAGACAGGGGGTGGCGGTGGACGGTGGCTTGTGTCCCAGACACAGTGGCTAGGCTTGGTTAGGCTTGTAGCTTTCTGTCGACATTAGGGTTGGCAAGTGTGCTCAGCCATGGTCACCATTGATGGCATGGTCGAGTTTACCGTGAGCTAGAGTGGCTTAAACAAGATAGATGATCTACTGGGAGTGTAGTGTGAGCTAGAGAGGGGACAAGGTTGGCACAACACTGCTCATTATAGTGTTTGATATTTAATTTGATTTTTGTTGATAAGGTGTTTGATGAAATGGCCGCAAGAGATTTGAATTTGATTTTTTGAATGAAACTTGGTGGGTGTACTAGTCACATACTAGGTAGTCCATGGTTGCTTGGATTTGTCAAGGTGCACTGGTTTGGTTGGGTTTTGAGAAATGGTGATCTTCGCATATGATATAGATTCAATTTTGAATTGTCATTTGAATAGAGTTGCCAAATGTTTCTGTGGTTTTGCAAAGTGGGCTTGGGTTCACTTTCACTTGGTCTAGCAAGGGGTGAAAAGAAATGGATTTGTTTCTATTTGAAATCTTGGACTAGAAACACTTAAAGTGAGCTAGTGAGCAAGATTGACAAAAATGACCATTTGCTTAATTTGTTTGTTTTTGAATTTATCTTGATTTGGTTCTGCTTGGAAATGATTTAGATGATGTTGTTTTCATCTTTAAACCATTCCTTGCTATTCACAACAATCAAACAAGTCCAACCATGCATTCATACATTCATCACATACACACATGCATTCATAATCATTTTAATTAACAAAAGTTTTTGTTAACCCTAATTTTGGGTGATTGGAATTGATAACCTTGATCAAAAGTTTTGGGATGTTACAAACCTTCCCTTCTTAAAAATTTTTTGTCCCGAGATTTGAGAAAATGAAAACTAGGATTTAAAGAGATCGGGAAACTCTGTCCTAATGTAGTCTTCCCGCTTCTTCTTCGGTGTGGTTACTTTATTGAATCTTGAGAAACTTGATACTCTGGGTCCTGGTGGTTCTGAAGGCTTCCTCCAAAATATGGAGGGGTACTTCAGGATACGTCAGATCATCGTTGATCTCTATGGTCCGGTGATCAATATTCTTGAATACTTCGGTCTTCTCCGGGACCTCTAGGCATTTGCGAAGTAACGAGATGTGAAACACATTATGCACGGCTAACATCTCCTCTAGCAGTTCCAGTTGATACGATACTTTTCCTCGATTATTCAAAATCTTGAAGGGTCTGATATATCTGGGGTCTAACTTTCCTTTGAGCTAGAAAAACGTTGCATTACTTTCAAAGGTGACACTTTGAGATAAACAAAATCTCCTATATTGAAGGCTAGGTCTCGACGTCTCTTGTCGGCATAACTCTTCTGTCTAGATTGGGCAGTCTTGAGGTGCTCACGGATCTTGTGAACTTTCTCGTCTTCTTCTCGTAGGATGTCGGGTCCGAAAATCTGACTCTCTCCTACTTCCGACCAATTCAAAGGGGTACGACACTTCCTTCCATACATGAATTCAAATGGGGCCATTTGCAAACTGGCTCGATAACTGTTGTTGTATGAAAATTCTACGAACGACAGACAATCTTCCCATTTAGATCCATATTCTAACACACACGCTCTCAACATATCTTCGAGTATTTGATTTACTCGCTCCGTTTGTCCATCTGTCTGAGGGTGATAAGCCGTGCTGAAGTCTAGTCGGGTTCCTAATCCTTCTTGGACTTTCTTCCAAATTCTCGAGGTAAACTGAGTTCCTCGATCTGACACAATGTTCTTGGGGACTCCGTGCAAATTGACGATTCTAGCAATGTACAACTCTGCTAGTCTCGAACTCTGGTAGGTGGTCTTGACAGGTAAGAAATGGGTGACTTTGGATAGTCTATCTACGATGACCCAGATAGAGTCATTTCCCCTACTAGATGTAGGCAAATCGGTGATAAAATCCATTCCAACTGAATCCCATTTCCATTTCGTATTCTACAATGGTTGCAACAGTCCTGTGGGTATCTGATGTCCCGCCTTGACTCTCTGACAAATATCACACTTGGCTATGTAGCTTCCGATTTCTCTCTTCATCTTGTGCCACCAAAATTGCTCCTTCAAATCCTGATACATCTTGGTTCCTCCGGGGTGGATAGAATAAAGAGTATCATGGGCTTCTTTCAAAATAGCTTGCTTCAATTCTGAGTCTGCTGGCACATAGATACGTCCTTTGTACCACAAAACTCCTTCTTCATCTTCGATGAATCCGGGTACTTTCCCTATACCGATCCGACGTTTGATTCCGTCGATACTAGCATTTCCGTTCCGCGCCTCCTTGATCTGACTAATCAAAGTGGGTTGGAGTTCTATGCTAGCCAAAAATCCATCACTTACTAATTCCATTCTGAAATCCTCCATCTCCTTTTGCAAACTTGGTTGCTCCTTCAGAATTATGGAGTTTAGGCGACACGACAATCTGCTAAGGGCATCTGCTACCACATTGGCTTTACCTGGGTGATAGTGGATGTCCAAATCATAGTACTTGATTAGCTCTATCCATCTCCTTTGCCTCATATTCAGCTCCTTCTGAGTGAAAATGTACTTCAGGCTCTTGTGATCCGAATAAATCCCACAACGGTTTCCCATAAGGTAATGCCACCATGTCTTCAAGGCTAAAACTACGGCTGCTAGTTCAAGGTCATGGGTAGAATAATTCTGCTCATGTTTCTTCAGTTGTCAGGATAGATAAGATATAACTTTGCCCTCTTGCATAACACATCCGAGACCGATCTTGGATGCGTCACAATACACATCAAAAGGCTTCGTGATATCCGGCATAATCAAGATTGGGGCTAAGATCAATCTCTTCTTGAGTTCTTGAAAACTTGCTTCACATTTGTCCGTCCATTCAAACTTCTTGTCCTTCTTCAACAATTGGGTCATTGGTCTTGCGATGCTCGAGAATCCTTCTACGAACTTGCGGTAATATCCCGCTAATCTGAGAAATGCATGGACTTGGGTTTGAGTGGTTGGGGCTTGCCATTCTTCGACATCCTTAACCTTTGCAGGGTCAACGGAAATTCCTCCGGCTGACACAATATGTCCGAGGAATCCTACTTCCTATAACCAGAATTTACATTTGCTAAAGTTGGCATACAACTGATGCTCCCTAAGGGTTCCAAGGATGGTCCTTAGGTGTAGCTCATGTTCTTCTTCTAATTTGGAATAGATCAGAATGTCGTCGATGAAAACAACGACAAACTTATCCAGGAAGTCCATAAAAATCTTATTCATGAGGTTCATGAAATAAGCGGGGGCATTGGTTAATCCAAAAGACATGATAGTGTACTCATACAGTCCATATCTAGTGGTAAAGGCAGTCTTTGGGATATCCTCTGCGTGAATCTTGAGTTGATGATAACCAGTTCTAAGATCAATCTTAGAAAACACTTTGGCTCCGGTCAAACATGTCTTCTATCTTCGACAGTGGGTACTTGTTCTTGATGGTGACATCATTCAGCTTCCTATAATCCGTACACAAACGGTTACCTCCATATTTCTTGTCCACAAACAAGACATGCGATCTCCATGGCGACGCACTTGGTTGAATCAATCCTATCTCTAGCATAGCATCCAGTTGCTTCTTCATCTCCAATAGTTCAGATGGGTTCATACTATATGGTCTCTGAGCTATGGGTCCAGTTCTAGGGATTAGTTCAATGATAAACTCGATATCCCGATCTAGGGGCATACCGAGCAAAACATCTGGAAATACATCGGGGTATTCACAGACTACTCCGACTTGATCAATGGTTGGTTGGGCTAGACTCTTGTTGCACTTGAATTAACGGGGCAAGGTTTCCGATACATGCTCTATTGATATTCCGGCTGTACTGGTCATGGTTATGGCTTTCTTGGCACAGTCAATTAATCCTTTATGTTTCGACATCCAATCCATTCCTAGTACTACTTCCAAACCTTTAGTTCCAAGTACTATTAGATTAGCATAAAAATATATGCGATGGATTCGGATAGGTACGGCCTTGCAAATTTGTCTAGCTTTGGTGGTTGAACCAGGTATTTGGACTATCATAACATGCTTCAATTTTGTTGGTTGAATCTTACTAGTGCATGCAAATTCTTCTATAACAAACGAGTGCGATGCTCCAGAATCAAACAAGACTCTTGCAAGTACTGAGTTAACAGAAAACATACTTAGCACGACATCTGGCGCTTCTTGGGCTTCTTCAGCATGCATGAGAAATAGATGATCGTTGCGATTGAGCGAATTTCCTGGGGAAAATCTCCTTCCAGGCTGAACACGACGCTCCTGTTGGGCTGGGGCATTCACATTGGGGGCTGCTGAAATCTTCTTGGGGCACTCATTGGAATAGTGACCCTTGGTTCCGCATTCATAACAAGTCACCTGAGACTTGTCCTTTGCTGCAACAGGCACGACATTGCTTCTAGTTCTTGGGGCAGTATTGGTGTTGGTGGCGACATTGTTGTTGTTGAACTTGGGCGGTGCACGATTGAAATAGCTGGGGTTGCCAGGGTTGTTGTGATTTCCTCCGAGCCTTAGGTTTCCTCCTCCACGGTTGGGATAGGTCGGACGGTTCATCTGGGGTCTATTTTTTCTAGGGGCAAATCATGTAGATGGGTTGGGGCAATACTTTGGGGTATGGTGGGTTCTTGGTTGATTCATCATTCTACACTTGCGATTCTCATTGGCTTGGTTGATCTTGCCTTCCATATGAATGTCAGAGTCCACTAAGGCTTCAATGTTAGCAAATGGAATGTTGACTAACATTGTCTGCATCTCATCATGCAGACCATTCAGGAATCTCTCCTTGTTCTTGGCTTTAGTGTCGATCTCATCCAGTGCATACCTAGCCAATGACAGAAATTTGTCACGATACTCAACTACTGTCGTTCTCCATTGCTTCAATTCTCTGAATTCATCTCTCATCCTCTTGATCAAACCCAGTGGCACATGGGTTCTGCTGAACTTGAGTTTGAATTCATCCCAAGTCATCATTTGTCCTCCAGTCATGGCGCGAACGTTGTTCCACCAAGCTCTTGCATCTCCGGCCAGATAGTGGGTGGCAAACAGTACTTTCTCGTTGGACTCTACTCCAACGACTTCTAAGTTATTCTCCATGGTCTGCAGCCAATCATCTCCATCTAGGGGCTCTTCATACTTACTAAAGACGAGTGGATTGGTGTTCTGGAAGTTCTTGACCTTGGATCCATGGTTGTCCCGGTTTCCATGGCCTTGGCTATTGTTGGCCATCTGAGCTATGTGTTGAAGGGTAGCTAAGTTGTCTTGATGTTCGGCTCTTTCAGCTTCGCGATCAGAAACCAACATTTGCAAGATTTGCAACATTGGGTCCGGGGATGAACTGCTTCCTCCGTGAGGCATCTGAAGATTGAGATAGATCATGAGAAAAGAGGGAAATTTCTAAGGTTCAGGGGTTTTGTTTTGGAAAAGTTTTTGAAGTTTGACTCAGGGTTTTATAGGAACTTGCTTTTCATTCATTCATTCATTCATGGCACACAATACAAACACACACCACAACAAGGAAACAAATGGTTTTATGAACCATTCTGTGCAACTATGATACAATGGGACCGGATACAACTTTCCTAATGCTAGTGCTGAAGTGCTACTACTCCTCGGAATCGGTGGCCTCATCGTCATCATCATCATCAATGAATGCAAAGTCTTCCTCATCGGTGAAGAATTCCATGGCTTGATCCTCCAGAAAATCATCATCATCACTGAGGTAAGAGTAGGGGTCTCCACGAAGGTCTTCCCCTGCATTCTCCCTCTCCTAAAGCTGCATGTCTCTCTAGTGGATGGTCTCCTCCAAGTCTGTGATCCTGTGACGAAGGCGGGAAATGATGCGCTCCTTCTTGTCAAGCTGACGGCGATGAGACTGACGATCCTTCACTAGCATGGCAATGGTCTGGTCCTTCTTGACTGCGATGGCATGCTTGTGGTTGGCGTAGGAGCGGGCATTGTCTAACTCCTTCTGCTGGTCATACATCATGAAGCTGAGGTGGTCCACTTGATTCTTCAGCTCAGGGTGATATGGTGCCTCCAGTGGCTGTCCCATAACATCGCGCCTTGGGCAGAACTCAAAGCGGGTACCCTTGATCCGATTGATACTTTGCCCACACAGACGGGCAAGAGCTTCCTACATGGCCCTGGCAAGTCCATCTAGCCAGTTGTTCTCTCTTAAGGTAAACTGGACTCCCTCTGCGGTGGGGGCTTCAATCTTCCCTCTGAGACTTGCAACAATCAGCAATTGCAATTCTCCTCCTTCCTGATCGTTGAGCTGAGCTCTGAAGAACTCGGGGTGCAGGCACTCTAGAAGTTTCGAAAGCTGGTCCAAGTCACGCTCAAAGATGAGATCTCATCCATTTCCCAACCGATAGAACTTGCTATACTTCACGCCCATCTATAAGAATGTAGGATGAGTAAGTTAGTAGAGTGATTAAGTGTGTCAAATTTTATGTAAGTTTGCAAGAATGTTCGAGGAACATGATTTTTTATGAAAGAATCCAAGTGATAAGGATGAGAATAGGTTTTCATAAATACTCACTTCCTTTGTTTTGAAACTAAGTTTTTGATTCAAGCGTCCCTTCTAACTAGGGTCTCCTATGGTCAGGATGGCTCTAAAACCAACTTGTCAACACCCGGATTTTTAATCCCAGATGCCTGTTATGCCATACATCACAATCCCAGGATTACCATTTTTGCGAGACATAATAGATTGGATATCACAATACATCATCCAGTACAAACCATACATAAGGTTTTACAACAAATAAAGGATCTCATGATCCAGTCTTAGTACAATCAAGCAGCGGAACAATATCATAACGATAGCGTGGGCGAGGCTCCATCTTCATGGTCACAGGCAATGCTGACGATGGGAGATGATCCTAGTTGTCGTAACCTTCCTACGGTCCATCCTCCTGATAGTCCTCTTCATAGTCTGGCCACGAGAATAGCCAGGGACAAAGCCATGAGTACTCTTTAAGTACTCGTAAACTATCACTAACAGGTAAAGTGGTTTCAAGTAGGAATACTAAGCTCTAGGTTGTTTTGCAAAAAGCCAGATTTATCTCTAACTGAGTTTATAAGCAAAGAAAACTAGTTTAAGGTTTTATAACACCTAAGCGGGAACTCAAGTTTCACTTTCACAACTCTGTTGTGGTCAAGTCAAAGTCATGATTCAAATCACAAGTCATTTTGAAAACATCTGATGATGGAACATTATGGCCACTCCAACTATCCATAACCGCGGACGCGGCTATTCGAATAGTTTGACACTCTGCAGAGGTGGTACACTTTCACCACAATATTCGATACATCCGTCAGGAACAATCCTAAATTCACCACAATCTAACTAGATTATTGTCTCTAGTGCAAGTGGGAGACTGAAGGGAATATGCCCTGAGAGGCAATAATAAAGTGTTTATTATGTATATTCCAAGTATATGATAGATGTTTATTTTGCATGCTATAATTGTATTAATACGGAAACGTTAATACATGTGTGTTTAATAAACAAACAGAAAGTTCCTAGTTATGCCTCTCTCATAAACTTGCTCGTTGATTAACAAGATGATCAAGGTTTCCTGATCATGGACATTGGATGATGTTAATAACGAGATCACAACATTAGTGTAATGGTGTGATGAACATTCATCTGAAGTATAGCATTACGATCAAATTCATTGAGTTTATATTGCTATAACAACTTACGAAGTGATCCTAATCCTTAGACCATGAGATCATGTCAATCACTAACACCGGAAGATTTTCTTGATAACATCAAAGGTCACACCGTAACAGGGTGATTATAAAGATGGGTTCAGAACTAATAAAGTGTTATGTTGAGGCCCATGGATCGAGAGTGGAATTTGTTTATCCCGATGATGGATAGATATACTCTGGGCCCTCTCGGTGATATCACATTGGTTAGCTTGCAAGCAAGTGATTTGATCACTAGAATGTTATATCACGGGAATGAGAAAAGAGTGCATGTCAGTAACGAGATCAAACTAGGTATGGAGATACCGATGATCGAATCTCGTACATGTAATATATCGCAAAACAAAGGGATTAAGATACTAGCATAAAAGGTTCCGACGATCACAAGAAAGTCATCATTGAATGTGTGGGAGTCAGTATGGGTCTCCAGATCCCGCTTCTGATTATTGATCGGCGAAGGGTCTCGATCATGTCCGCATTATTCGGGAACCGTAGGGTGACACACTTAAGATACACCGACATCCAATTGGAGCAAAAGTTTCATGCCGGAAAGAATAACAAGCGCATGCATTTATTTCACTAGATACCGAAATAGGTTTTCGGGTGAAATTGCAGAAAGTGTTTTTGCATGTGAAATGAAATACTAGCAAGGGGTTATATGTGAATGTTTTTCATTAAAGTAATTGACAAAATTCTGAATAAATAAAAGGAGTTTTATTTAATGAGAGTTTGCATTAAATTTGGTGGAGATTTAATGGGAATTTGAGTGGGATTTTGAGTGGAGGGAATTGAAAGGATTTTTGTGAGTGGAGTGTCCACCCACATGAATGAGGGGAGGGAAAGGAGGCAGCCCCCATGCGCCGGCCACCCCCTTGGGGTCCCTCCCCTCTCCTATAAAAGGCACCCCCTCCTCACTTCTCACTCACACCTCCTCGTGAAGGATCTCTCTCCCCCTCTAGAATTTATCCCCCATGGTCTCGAACTAGCGAGATACATGTTCCCGATGGCTATTTAGAAAGAAAGAGTTGTGCTTCCGCTGCATTGCTGGAGCGAGGAGGCGGAGGTTTCTCGGTGCCTCCGATGAGTGTGAGAGCACGGATGCGCCGCTAAGTTGCGGTGCTAAGGACTTCCTCTCGATCTTGAGATCGTCTACATCAACCACGAGTTTAACTCATTAAGATTTGTCGGTCTTCAAGGGTATGTTCTCTACGGATATACATCCTCCCGTTGTTTGTATCTAGTAGATAGACACTGGTACATAGTTGTTCCCATCGTAGGAATTTTTTTGTTTTCTATGCTGCGAACCCTGGAGTGGTATCAGAGCCGGATCTATGCGTAGATGCTTTACACGGGTAGTACACATATGAGTATGTGGGAAATGATGATCATGCTATTTCTTCTTAGTTGTATTTTGGATATTGGTGGCATAGTGGGATGAAGTGGCCTGGACAAACTTTACATGTCCTCGCGCATGAGACCTGTTCCACGCTTGACATGCAACTAGTTTGCATACGTGGCTAGCGGGTGTCTGTCTCTCCTACTATAGTCAATAGCTAATTTGCAACGAGTTGTCAACAATTTGGTTGTTCTCATTGTGGTTCATGTTCGTAGGTAAGAACGGTTCTATCTTCGAAAGCCCTAAGCCACGTAAAACTTGCAATGGATAAATTAGAGGCGTCTAGTTTAGATTGTTGTTGGGCTAGTGTTATGATATGGTGATGTTGTAAGTAGAAGTATGAGATGATACTCTTACAACACACATAACGTGTAAGTTCCATAGACCTTGGCCTTACACATATAGGTATGATAGTGATCATACCACGGTGCACATGATAGAGATCATATGCGGTAACCATATCATTTCACTTATAAACATGTGATGTTTGATAGCATCTTATATTGCTTGTTTGGCGTCTTATTAGCATAATATGATGATCCCTCATTTAAGTATCAAGATAAGAATGTGTTCTTCCTTAAGTATGCACCGATTATGTTTTCATCTCTCCAAGACATCACATGATGATCGGGTGTTCTTGGATCCACGACCATATTTCGGGTGTAAGACAGTTACACACGCGAATACTAAGGTTCTTACTTGGCGAGCCTATCATGTACGAACATGGCCTTGGAACACGTACCGAAAGGTTAAGCATGTGTTATATAGTAGATATGATGCCCATTTGATGCTCGCCTTTGAAGCTACACCGACTCACGTGATGATCGGACTTGGTGTAGTGGATTTGGTTCATGTAATCACCAAAAAGGCACGAGGGATGTCGTTTTTGAGTGGGAGTTCATTCATAATGTGGATTAGTTGAACTCAATCTATCATAAACTTAGTCTAAACTTTACAAATTCTGTTGTAGATGGCACCACCTGCTTTTAATTTCAATGTGTTCATGGAGAAAGAGAAACTTGCAACAAACGGTAGTAACTTTACCGAATGGGCCATGAATTTGAGGATTCTCCTCTCTGCTGCACAAAAGCAATATGTGCTAGAAGCGCCGCTAGGCCCCCCACCGTTCGATGATGCCCCTGACAAGGAGAAGAATGTCTATCAGACTGGTCAGGAGGACCACAACTTAGTTCATTGCGGCATATTGTATGGGCTAGATCCGGAACTTCGAATGTGTTTTGAAAATGGCAATTCATTTGATACAATGGGTGATTTGAAAATGATTTAGACACACATGCTGCTGTAGAGAGCTACAATGCTTCAGAAAAGTTCTTTAGCTGCATGATGGAAGAGCACAACTCCGTAAGTGAGCATGTACTCAAGATGTCGGGTTACGCCGATAAGCTTGTGTCCTTGGGAATATCGATTCCCATTGACCTAGGCATCCATCGTGTTCTGCAATCTCTGCCACCTAGCTATAAGAGCTTCGTGATGAACTATAATATGCAAGGCATGAAGAAGTCTCTCCCCGAGCTTCTGTCAATGCTTAAAACTGCAGAAGTGGAGATCAAGAAGGAACATCAAGTGTTGATGATCAATAAGAACACTGGTTTCAAGAAAGACAAGAAGTGTAAACGGAAGGGAAGTAAGGGCGGCAAGCCGGTTGCCGTGCCTGAAAAGAAACCCCGAGTTGGCCCTAGGTCTGATACTGAGTGCTACTACTGTAAGGGGACTGGCCACTGGAAGCGCAACTACCCCAAGTATTTGGCAGACAAGAAGGCCGGCAAGGAAAACAAAGGTATATATGATATACATGTTATTGATGTGTACTTTACTAGTGCTCGCAGTAGAACCTGGGTATTTGATACCGGTTCAGTTGCTAATATTTGTAACTCGAATCAGGGGCTGTGGAACAAGCGACCGCTAGCAAGGGGTGAGGTCAAGATGTGTGTCGGCAATGGATCAAGCGTTGATGTGATCGTTGTCAGAACGCTGCCTCTGCACTTGCCATCGGGATTAGTAATAAACTTGAATAATTGTTATCTGGTGCCAGCACTGAGCATGAACATTGTATCTGGATCGTGTTTGATGCGAAGTGGTTATTCATTTAAATCTGAGAACAATGGTTGTTCTATTTATATGAATGAAATCTTTTATGGTCATGCATCGATGATGAATGGTTTATTTCTATTGGATCTCGATAATAGTGTTACACATATACATAATATTGATGCTAGAAGGATTAAACTTAATGATGATATATCCGCATATATGTGGCACTACCGTCTAGGTCATATTAGCATTAAACGCATGAAGAAGCTCCATTCGGATGGACTTTTGGAATCACTTGATTTTGAATCGTTTGATACATGTGAGCCATGCCTTATGGGCAAGATGACTAGAACGCCGTTTTCCGATTCAATGGAACGGGCGACATATTTATTGGAAATCATACATTCTGATGTATGTGGTCCAATGAGTGTGTCGGCGCGAGGTGGATATCGTTATTTTGTTACTTTCACGGATGATCTGAGTAGATACAGTTATATCTACTTGATGCAACACAAGTCTGAAACGTTTGAAAAGTTCAAGGAATTTCAGAATGAAGTGGAAAATCATCATAATAGAAAGATCAAATTTCTACGGTCCGACCGTGGAGGTGAGTATCTAAGTTACGAGTTTAGCAATCATATGAAAGAGTGTGGAATTGTTTCAGAACTCACACCTGTCGGAACACCACAGTGAAATGGTGTGTCGGAATGTCGTAATCATACTTTGGATATGGTTTGATCTATGATGTCTCTGAAGGACTTGCCGTTGTCATTTTGGGGTTATGCACTAGAAACTGCTGCATTCACTTTAAATCGGGCACCATCTAAATCCGTTGAAAAGACACCGTATAAATTGTGGTTTGGAAACAAACCTAAGATGTCATTTATTAAAGTTTGGGGATGCGATGTTTGTGTGAAGAAACTTCAACCGGATAAACTCAAACCCAAAGCAGAAAAATGCGTCTTCATAGGATACCCTAAGGAAACTATTGGGTATTCCTTCTATCACCGATCCGAGGACAAGGTTTTTGTTGCCAAGAATGGATCCTTTCTAGAGAAAGAGTTTCTCGCGAAAGGTGTGAGTAGTCGGAAGGTAGAACTCGAAGAGGTTATTGAACCTTCTCTTCAAAGTATGGAGAGTAGCGCAGCGCCGGAAGTCGTTCCGGAGTTGGTTCACCAGTTGAAGAGGGAACTAATGATAATGATCATGAAACTCCGAAAGAGAGTACTACCGAACCTCGCAGGTCTGGCAGGACGCATGCAGCTCCTGAGCTATACGGAAACCCCTCTATGAATTTCATGGTTGATAAAATTGATGACCCTGCGACGTATGAAGAAGCGATGATGAGCCTGGATTCCAAAAAATGGTCAAAAGCCATGAAATCCGAGATGGAATCCATGTATGAAAATCAAGTTTGGAACCTGGTGGACTTACCTCACAACCAAAAGGCCATGGATAATAAATGGATTTTCAAAAGGAAAACTAATGCTAATGGTAATGTGACCATCTATAAAGCTCGACTTGTCACAAAGGGGTTTTGACAAATTCAAGGATTTGACTACGATGAGACATTCTCTCCCGTAGCGATGCTAAAGTTAGTTAGGATTATGTTAGCAATTGCTGCATATTTCGATTATGAGATATGACAGGTGGATGTCAAAACCGTGTTTATCAATGGTAATATTGAAGAAGAGTTGTATATGATACAACCAAAGGGTTTTGTCGATCCTAAGGATGCTAACAAGGTATTTAAGATTTAGCGATCCATCTATGGACTGAAGCAAGCATCACGAAGTTGGAATCTCCGCTTTGATGAGGTGATCAAAGAGTTTGGATTTGTCCAAACTTATGGAGAGGCTTGTATTTACAAGAAAGTGAGTGGGAGAAATGTGGCATTTCTGATATTATATGTGGATGACATATTATTGATCGGAAATGATATAGATATTTTAAATAGTGTTAAAAGTTATCTAAACAGTAAATTTTCAATGAAGGACCTAGGTGAAGCTTCATACATATTAGGCATAAAGATCTATAGAGATACATCTGGCGCCTAATAGGGCTATCACAAAGTACATACCTTGATAAGATTTTAAAGAAGTTTAAAATGGATGGAAGTAAGAAGGGGTTCTTACCTATGTTGCAAGGCAAGACATTGAGTAAGATTCAAAGTCCGGCTATGGCGGAAGAAAGAGAGATAATGGACAAAGTCCCGTATGCTTCAGCCATAGGCTCTATGATGTACGCCATGCTATGTACAAGACCGGATGTGGCACATGCTATTAGTTTGACTAGTAGGTACCAATCAGATCCAGGTTCGGAACACTAGATAGCGGTCAAGAATATCCTTAAGTACTTGCGAAGAACTAAGGATATGTTTCTTGTATACGGAGGTGAAGAAGAGCTCGTCGCTAAGTGTTATGTTGACGCAAGCTTTGACACCGATCCAGATGACTCTAAGTCTCAATCCGGATACATATTTCTCATGAATGGCGGAGCGGTTAGTTGGAGGAGTTCCAAACAACCTATGGTGGCGAGATCAAGAACGGAGGCCGAATATGTTGCTGCTTCGGAAGCGGCTCAGGAAGCGGTTTGGATGAAGGAGTTCATATCCGAACTAGGTGTGGTTGTGAGCGCGTTGGACCCAATGGTGATATATTGTGATAGCAATGGTGCCATTTCCAATGCCAATGAACCAAGGTCTCACAAGAATTCCAAGCATATTAAGCGCCGGTTTCACTCCATCCGCGAGCATGTCAAGGATGGAGATATACAGATTTGTAAAGTACACACAGATCTCAATGTAGCAGATCCATTGACTAAAACTCTCCCTAGAGAAAAAATGATCAACACCAGAACTCCATGGGTGTTAGATTCATCACTATGTAACTAGATTATTGTCTCTAGTGCAAGTGGGAGACTGAAGGGAATATGCCCTAAGAGGCAATAATAAAGTGTTTATTATGTATATTCCAAGTATATGATAGATGTTTATTTTGCATGCTATAATTGTATTAATACGGAAACATTAATACATGTGTGTTTAATAAACAAACAGAAAGTTCCTAGTTATGCCTCTCTCATAAAATTGCTCGTTGATTAACAAGATGATCAAGGTTTCCTGATCATGGACATTGGATGTTGTTAATAATGAGATCACAACATTAGTGTAATGGTGTGATGAACATTCATCCGAAGTATAGCATTACAATCAAAGTCATTGAGTTTATATTGCTATAACAACTTACGAAGTGATCCTAATCCTTAGACCATGAGATCATGTCAATCACTAACACCGAAAGAGTTTTCTTGATAACATCAAACGTCACACCGTAACAGGGCGATTATAAAGATGAGATCAGAACTAATAAAGTGTTATGTTGAGTCCCATGGATCGAGAGTGGAATCTGTTCATCCCGATGACGTATAGATATACTCTGGGCCCTCTCGGTGATATCACATTGGTTAGCTTGCAAGCAAATGATTTGATCACTAGAATGTTATATCACGGGAACGAGAAAAGAGTGCATGTCAGTAACGAGATCAAAATAGGTATGGAGATAATGATGATCGAATCTCGGACATGTAATATATCGCGAAACAAAGGGATTAAGATACTAGCATAAAAGGTTCTGACGATCACAAGAAATTCATCGTTGAATGTGTGGGAGTCAGTATGGGTCTCCAGATCCCGCTTCTGATTTTTGATCGGCGAAGGGTCTCGATCATGTCCGCATTATTCATGAACCGTAGGGTGACACACTTAAGAGACACCGACATCCAATTGGAGCAAAAGTTTCATGCCGGAAAGAATAACAAGCGCAGGAATTTATTTCACTAGATACCGAAACAGGTTTTTGGGTGAAATTGCAGAAAGTGTTTTTGCATGTGAAATGAAATACTAGCAAGGGGTTATATGTGAATGTTTGTCATTAAAGTAATTGACAAAATTCTGAGTAAATAAAAGGAGTTTTATTTAATGAGAGTTTGCATTAAATTTGGTGGAAATTTAATTGGATTTTGAGTGGAGGGAATTGAAAGGATTTTTGTGAGTGGAGTGTACACCCACATGAATGAGGGGAGGGCAAGGGGGCAGCCCCCATGCACCGGCCACCCCCTTGGGGTCCCCCCTCTCATATAAAAGGCACCCCTCCTCACTTCTCAGTCACACCTCCTTGTGAAGGATCTCTCCCCCTCTAGAATTTATCCCCCATGGTCTCGGACTAGCGAGATACATGTTCCTAGTGTCTATTCGGCAAGAAAGAGTTGTGCTTCCGCTGCATCGCTGGAGCGAGGAGGCGGAGGTTGCTCGGTGCCTCGAACGTGTGTGCGAGCACGGATGCGCCGCTAAGTTGCGGTGCTAAGGACTTCCTCTCGATCTTGAGATCGTCTACATCAACCACGAGTTTAACTCGTTAAGCTTTGTCTGTATTCAAGGTTATGTTCTCTACGAATATACATCCGCCCGTTGTTTGTATGTGGTAGATAGATCTTGGTACATAGTTGTTCCCATCGTAGGAAGTTTTTTGTTTTCTATGCTGCGAACCCTACACAAACCTCGGCCGCAAGGGAACCCATACTAAGGTATATAAATTTCTAGTCAAGCCCTACCCAAATTTGGGTATTGTGGTTGTACGGTAAAATTGGAATGGTATCGCATCCAGATAACCATCAGTTTTATAAAGGGCTAAGGCTCATGCCTCAACATTTTCATCATCCAAAATCATCTGGTGTTCAATAACTCATGTCAAAACATTTCATTAGAATGACTCATCATTCTAAGGTTTTCATAATCATTTTCACCAAGTATTCCCATCTAGAGTGATCAAGTTTTATGCTTAGCACTAGCAACTAAAGTTGGGGGTAAACACTAGTGAGGGGTGGTAAACAAGGGTGATTTATCTAAGTTCAATCTCATGCCTTAGGATGACATCAAGATTTATCTAACTTAGGCCAAATTTTATGCTCTTTATGCTACCTTTAAAATCTTTCCAAAACTTACAAGTCACTAAGTAAACATAACTAAGGAGCTTTGATAAAGAAACAAAAATAAACAAGCTTGCAAGTAAAACTGGGATTTGGTATAATCAAGTGGTATGATCACATATGCCTAAAGCATCTAGTTGGCATAACTATCCTGCAAGTGTTAACTTGCAAAGTCAACTTGTTTTATGAAGCTTGCCTTGTGCAGTGCAGTGGTTGAAGTTCTCCTCGGCTTCTTCCTCGTAGTAGTCTCCTTCCTCTTCGTATCCTTGGTTGGTACTAGCGTCTAAAAATAAATACGAGTTACACCTGGGTTTTCACTAGATGATCTATCATCATCACAAAGAATTAAGGCACTAGTTTTATTTATTTTATTTTAGAAAAGTATTTTCTACTCATTGAAAAACTACTTAAGATTTAATATTCTCCAATTAAAACATGGGATCATGTTGAAACATGTCATCACCAAATATTTCAGTACTTGGGAATGTGATTTAAAGTGGTGTCACAATTTAATAAGGTTTAACCTTTTATTTTAATTAATTAAGGTGACTAGAAATGCCTATGGGGCATTCTTTTATTACATGTCCATTATTACTGCAAGTAAACCTAGATATTTTTATATATTCAGAAAGGTCTTATCAAATGTGATTTTTGAGAGTTGGAATCATCTCAAAATCTTTTATGGTTGAATGTTGAAAAATGTTTGAATGCAGAAAAGTCTCTGTCTTGTTATTTTTACCAAAGGTGATCTATAATTCTAAATGGTTTTAATCCAACGGGCTTGGATTAAGAATTTCAATACCTTTCTAGCAAAATTAGTTTCATGCAATTTGGTTCATTGAATTTCTCTGGATTGATTTTTGAATCTCTGGACATAACTAGGTTTGAAACAAAAGATGAAAAATCTAGATTTAAACTACTGGGTTGAGCGGGAACGTTAACTGGGCCGGCCCACTGCGCACAGCGTGCGCGGGGGTTGCTGATAGATAGGGTCCAGGCGTCAGCGGCTATAATTATGCAAAGCGGTATCTTTCAATCTGAGCCTTGCGATTAGACTAGATCCTACGACTGTGGTTCATCGTCTCCATCGGGCAGCACCGGCGAGACTGAACCCTAACGCGGCCAGTGGGGGGTCTGTGGCGGCTCACCGGGGCTCAGGAGACGGTCGGTGATGGGGGCAAACGACGAAGTCGACGACGGCGATCCTCCTAGTACCGGTGGCTCCTCCTAGGGCGGCTCCAATCAACGGCGCCCTTCTCCTCCAGCAGCGGCCAGCTGCGACGAAATTCCGGCCACCTGGTGATCGCCTTGCTCCGTGGAAGAGGTGGGGTGGTTCTAAGAGAGAGGGGAGTGGAATGGTGTGCTGAATTCGAACGGGGGAGGCCTCTATTAATAGTGCGACGAGGGAACCATTGGGTGCGGGCAGTGCGGTCGGAACACGTCGACGCTCTGGGCGGCTTCGACGGAAGTTTTAATGGCGCACCACGGCTACGGGTCGCGCAACGGAGGACGAGCATGTCTGGGGTGTTCCTGGGGCGGTGGTGTCACACACGCGAGCGACAAAGGTGGGACGCGGTCTGTGCAAGCGTGTCGAGTGCGGTGCTCTGGCGCGCTCTCGGCATGGTCGCAGAGAAAATGGTCGCAAGCGTTCCGTGTGGTCCAGTGGCTGGCAGGGCTCGGGCACTAGACAAGGGGTGGCGATGGACGGTGGCTTGTGTCCCAGACATGGTGGCTAGTCTTGGTTAGGCTTGTAGCTTGCTGTTGACATTAGGGTTGGCAAGTGTGCCCGACCATGGTCACCATTGATGGCATGGTCGATTTTAAAGTGATCTAGAGTGGCTTAAACAAGATAGATGATCTACTGAGAGTGTAGTGTGATCTAGAGAGGGGACACGGTTGGCACAACACTGCTCACTATAGTGTTTGATGTTTAATTTGATTTGTGTTCAGAAGGTGTTTAATGAAATGGCTGCAAGAGATTTGAATTTGAATTTTTGAATTAAAATTGGTGGGTGTACTAGTCACATACTAGGTAGTCTATGGTTTCTTGGATTTGTCAAGGTGCACTGGTTTGGTTGGGTTTTGAGAAATGGTGATCTTCCCATATGATATAGATTCAATTTTGAATTGTCATTTGAATAGAGTTGCCAAATGTTTATCTGGGTTTGCAAAGTGGGCTTGGGTTCACTTTCACTTGGTCTAGCAACGTGTGAAAAGAAATGGATTTGTTTCTGTTTGAAATCTTGGACTAGAAACACTCAAAGTGAGCTAGTGAGCAAGATTGGCAAAAATGACCATTTGATTAATTTGTTTGTTTTTGAATTTCTCTTGATTTGGTTCTGCTTGGAAATGATTTATATTATGTTGTTTTCGTCTTTAAACCATTCCTTGCTATTCACAACAATCAAACAAGTCCAACCATGCATTCATACATTCATCACATACACACATGCATTCATAGTGATTTTAATTAACAAAAGTTTTTGTTAACCCTAATTTTGGGTGATTGGAATTGATAACCTTGATCAAAATTTTTGGGATGTTACAGAAGCAAGGATTTCAATTTTCATAAAGAGCTTCCAAAAATTATGGTACTTATTAGCTTTCAGCTCTCATTGCCCCTATCATAAGCATCTTGAAGTGATTAAGATTAAAGTGACAGAAATATGAAGTTTATGCTTGACAGATCATAAGTTGAAAATATCATGTCCCTTGAGTACGAGGGCCGTTCGTCATGCTACTCAACTTTAGTCACAAACAAGTTCTTGTCATTGTAAGTATATGTGTGTCATAGAGAACCGCCAACGGGGTACCCCTTGACCCATGAACAGGAGCTATCCCATATCAAAATGACAAGGCAACAGACAGTGAGCATCTTAGCGATCTTTTTATTTACCACATGGTGCTTTTTTTCTTTTCTCTTTTTTTCTATATTTTTTTTCTGAAGATGCTTCATAGATTGCTCACTATGGTTATGTTGCAAGTTTCCACCATGATTAGGCATGTCTTAGGCTAGCCGCCCAGGCGTTTCTCTAACACATATATACTACTCCATGGACTTACAAGCTCCCCTTTTATTTCACACCGCTGACATCCACAAACAAAAGATCATGATATCAACTGGATAAATATGTACATGTGCTGAAAGCGTTCCCCATGACAGCATGGTTCTGGTAACTCCCAACTTATAATTTGCAAGCATATAAGAAACATAGATTTGCACAATGGTTCAAGTTTATTAAGTGGAAGAAAGTAAAGTGTGCCATCAAGTTTGTGAGAGATTTAATCACTAATTTTCACATAACAAGTTTAATTTGGAAGATATATAAACACTTGAATATACTTGGAATGGTGTAACACACTATGCATAGGAATTTATAGTGGACTCTTTGGAATAACTTGGTTTCTTGGGAGTTGGATGCACGAGTAGAGCTCATACTCAGTACAAGTGGAGGCTGGCAAATAACTGGGAGAGACCAACTAAGAGAGCAATAATGGCCATAATCATGCAAAGCGACAAAACATTGTTAATTAAAGCATAAAGTGATATCACAAGTAAAAAACTAAATGATCATAGAGGCTAAGGTGACTAGTTCATAGTCTTAACATGGTGTAATCATGTGCCAAGTCAACCCAAATAAAGCATCAAAGGAGAATACCACAATATTATGCTTTTGTATGCTAAAACAATGCATGATTCTTTCAAGGCACATTAAGCTATCAATTGTTTGGAACAAGTCATGCTACAACAATAATCACTAAGCATATGGTCAAAGAAACATCTAACATGACATGATAAAGTCTAGGCCACAGTCAAAACAAGCTTCCTTTTGTACCACTATAAGCATGAAACTTTCTACTCTTTTCCAGCACCAATCAACTTATTTGAAACAACATAAGAATGCAGTTGTCCAACTAAATTATTGCAGCAAACCAAACAAAAAAAAACTAAAAACAGAAACAAAGACTCTCCAATAACAACACAATAGTGCATGAAGCAATAAAAATAAAGTGTCTAGAAAGAATACCTGAGATTTTTATTGATGAAGAAGGGGATGCCTTGGGCATCCCCAAGCTTTAATGCTTGTACCTCTTGAATATTTCTTGGGGTGACACGGGTGGCATCCCGAAGCTTGAGATTTTGTCCATACTTCATCTCATCACATCATTCTTCCCCTACACTTGAAAATTTCCTTCATACAAAACTTCACACAATCTTCATTAGCAACATTAGTGTATTCAAGATAATAAGCCCTTGGGTTTAGTTTCAACACAAGTAAAACTTCCATTGAAACACAATCTACTGTAGCAATTCCTTTTAAAAGCTCAAGTAATCAAAGAGAACTCAAAAGAAACCGATTAAGAGGAAATGCAAATAATGGCAGAAATCTGTCAAAGCAGACCAGCAGGTAAAGACCGATTTTTTCAAAGGTCTTCTGTTGCTCAAATCGAAAGGTTCTAAACTAACTAAAGTTATATAATAACCTGGGGCATATGCATAGAAAATTACAGCTCAATCCAACATACTGGGATTGTTCACGATTTTTTACAATGAAGCACAAAAATCTATTTCGGGACAGCAACTTCCCCAAATCTTACTTCTCTCTCATTAGAGGTTATTCTTGGCCCAAAAACCACACAAAAAGGATAAGGAGAAGTTATTAAAAAGGCAATAACTTCCAAGACAAATAAAAACTTACTTAAAATAAAAATAATTTGGGTTATCTCCCAATAGTGCTTTTCTTTAACGCCTTTCAGCTAGGCATAGGAAGCAAGAATCAAGTATTTTCGAATGAAGAAGCATTAAAATAAACTTTTGTTTTAATAAGAGAGTCAAATAGTTTCTATCTTTTTCTAGGGAAGTGTTATATACCTTTCTTGAGTGGGAATTGATATTTAATGGTGCCTTCCTTCATATCAATAATGGCACCAATAGTTCTAAGAAAAGGTCTTCCCAAAATAATAGGACAAGAAGCATTGCATTCAACATCCAAAACATAGAAATCAATGGGGACAAAGGCATTTTTAACCATTATAAGAACATCATTAATGCCTCCCATAAGTTTCTTTTTAGCATTATCATCAAGTTGGACATCCAAATAGCAATTTTCCAATGGTGGCAAATCAAGCATTTCATAAACTTTTCTAGGCATAATAGAGACACTAGCACCAAGGTCACATAAAGCTTTAAGGTCAAAATCATTCACTTTCATATTAGTGATGGGTTCCCAACCATCTTCTAATTTCCTAGGAATAGAAGCTTTATGTTTCAATTTTTCTTCCGTAATTTTCATGAGAGCATCTGTAATGTGTTTTGTAAAAGCCATATTCATAGTACTAGAATTAGGGCTTCTAGCAATCTTTTGTAAGAACATAATTACTTTAGAAATATTGCATCTATCAAGATAAAAATAAAAGTTAGCATCAAAGGTAGTAGAATTATTATTTCCCATATTTCGAAGAATTTCAACATTTTTATTGGAAAAAAGGAATGGGGACTTTAGGTGGTTTGCTAGCATCAATGGTGGTGGTAATAGTACAAATACTACTATTTCTAGCAATTTCATCTTCTCTTCCCCACCTAGTATGCAATTCAACTAACATCCTAACATTTTCATCAATCCTAACTTATATGGAATTAGTAGCAACAAAGGGATTTTCCATAGTTTCTGGTTTAGCAGCCATTTTACTAATCAAAGAAGATTGTGCTTCAGACAAAGATGAAATCTTTTTTCAGCATTCGAAAGCTTTACCTCAACAGTTTTATTGAAGGCAGTTTTTTATTAATAAAATCCTTAAGCATGACCTCAAGTTCAGAGGGTGCACATCTATTGTTGCTGTAGGAATTTCCATAAGCATTACCATTATTGATATGGCCTATAATTATTATTACCAAAATTATTCCTATAGGCATTGTTGCTAAAATTGTTATTTCTAATGAAGTTCACATCAATTTGCTCTTCTTGAGCAACCAAAGAGGCTAAGGAACATTATTTGGATCAATATGGGATTTTCCATTAACAAGCATAGACATAATTACATCGATTTTATCACTAAAGGAGGAGGTTTCTTCAATGGAATTTACCTTCTTACCTTATGGAGCTCTCTTAGTGTGCCATTCAGAATAGTTAACCATCATATTATCAAGGAGGTTTGTTGCAGCACCCATAGTAATGGTCATAAAGGTACCTCCAGCAGCAGAATCCAACAGATTTCTTGAAGAAAAATTCAGTCCTGCATAAAAAGTTTGGATAATCATCCAAGCAGTCAGTCCATGAGTGGGGAAATTCTTTACCAAAGATTTCACTCTTTCCAAAGCTTGAGCAACATGTTCATTATCAAATTGTTTAAATTTCATTATTTTACTTCTCATAGATATAATCTTAGCATGAGGGTAATATTTTCCAATAAAAGCATATTTGCATTTAATCCAAGAATCAATACTATTTCTAGGCAAAGATAGCAACCATTCTGTAACATCACATGATTAGCACCTAGAAATAGTGAGGCCACATGTGTGTGCATTACATTCATGCATAAAAAAATCCGGGGAATTTTCATGCAAAACACAAAGAACTGTAAAGGGATCGGGATCTCTCTTGTTCTGATGATAAGGTCAGCGCAAGTGTATGGATTTCGACTTGATGTCTACTATATTCTTGTGTCTTGGGAAAACAATTCAATTCATGTTTGAAATTGAGAATTGGAATTCAAATTTGAATACTTGGGAATATGTCCATGTTAAGAAAATAATATATATATATAATAAAGTAAAAACTGTGATACAAAATATATCCAATCATATAATAGATGAACATTTATAATTAAGTGGAATAAAAAATTGCAAACAGGGAATAAAATTATTTCTTATTATAATAAATACATGTTAAAACAATCTTTATAATAAAGGTATTACAATAATTCGACTCTAAATAATACACGATTATATTGCTGTTACAAAAGGATAAAATAAAATTACAAATTAATGAAATAAAAACCTAAATTATATTTCCTAAACTAAGATGAATGTTGTATCTTCTTTTCTTCTGATACTCCTGTACCTGCAAAACAACCCAAGAGGAAACTAAAAATAGAAGAATTTTATTTGGTTGGTATTTTACTCTCAGTTTGGCAATGTGAGGCATTGCTGAACACATCATTGAGTATTTCTTTAAAAAGGGGCCAAAGAGTAGTATCTGTTCTTATTCTAGGAATATTGTCTCATACTTATACATCATCGGCTGAGGGAAAATTATCACTTGGCAAAATAAAAATAAAGCCTAGGTTAGGATAATATCCAAACCAGCCGAAGCTTGCACTATGAGATAGCAAAACTCAATCTTCTCACATGCACAAGTAGATGAGCCACACACACAGACAGCTCCATCACCACATGCAACTGATGTGTTGTCCATTGCACAAGGAGAAGAGCAGACGTATTAAGGACATCACACTCTTGGACCAACCGTGAGGAAACCAACCACATCTTAGTTCTCTACACCACCATCTTATCCATTTCCCCAACACACAACCAGACCACCAGATCCTCTGCTAGCCTAAGAACAACACTAAGAACATCATTTGTTCTTACCAGTTCAGTACCAAAATCACCATCAGTCACGGCCACCATGAACCCATAAGTAGAATCAAGAATCCAAGTAATCAACAAGGACAAGGTAGAGAAGGTCAAGTTATAGCTGTTGTAGTAGATGGAGTAGTAGAAGGAGAAGGGAGTAGGATATCAAGATACAGTAGCAACTGATCAAGATCCATCACAAGAACAAGCCTCCAGCACCACCTCATCTGTCAACACTACAAACAATAAGGTATATGGGAGTATAGCTAGATCTTGTAGCATTTGTTCTTATTTAATTTTTGCAATGACATCTTTGAGGGTAAGAGAAAATAGAAATGTAGCAACCAAATCCACCTACCCTTCAACTAGAATTGATCTAGGAGGATTAGGTCGAGTGGTACTTTCAGTATTGCAAAGTGTTGCTTTGCAAAATCATCATAGAGACGTACAAAGATTTCCAAATCTTAGTATTTGTTCTTAAATAAAATTTTGCCTCAGTACCTTGCCTCATTTTCCAGGGATTTACAAGTTATGAATTTGCATTTAGAGGAAAATAAATCCCTGAATATGTGCTACTGGGCACATCCTAGTTATGGGTAGTACCTAAGTAGCAACTTGCACCAGAGTTGTTCCTCTATGATTAAACCACAAGTACAATTTTTCAACAAATTAGATAATCAAATCATTCTTCCAAGCACTGTAGGAATCATACCCAGAGAGTATCCATCATAGGTCATTTAAGAAAGGAAGCAACAAGTAAAAACCTTAGTTTCTACTTAGCACAGTCTCAGACCAGCATCATAGACCAATGGATCTAGTTCTAACTAGATCTATATTCACCACACTGCTGGTACAGGGAACATCCCAACTGGGTAGCACCTCTATACCAACAGGTTCATCCATATCCATTAAAAAATCAGATAATCACCTTCCTAAATGAATTTAGGAATCATATTGGACATTTGATTCAGAAAAGACAGTGAATATAATATTGTCTATCATTAAGCCACACTTGACAGAGACCATTAAGTAAATCATCTTCCTATAATAAAATAGGAATAAATCATTATCTAAATCATTTTCCTAGCTATCTTTTGCTAGGAATCATTTAAAAATGATGCAACTTTATTCAAGAGGGGACCAAGATCATCAATGAATCATATTCATGTTGGGAATATGCTATATGGGTATCCTCATAGCATGTCTCCTATCTGGATAACCCAGGTGGCCCACAGTTGATAGCATGGCCCATGGCCTGCTGGGCGGCCTAGTTAGATGGATCCATAAGGGAGGCCCATGCCGGATAAAGGAAGGCTACGGTTGGAGTCACCGACGTACCCGGAGCCTTGGAGTACAAGACACGCAAGACTAGTGATAGATGGTGTAGGACTCTGTAACCTGTCCGGCTAGGACTTTTTCCTATAACCCTAGGACCTGGCGACTATATAAGTCGGGCCTATGGGAGCCTTTAGGGAATTGATTCAGACAAGCTCGCACAGCGAACCAATCTCTGTAACTCGGCGTATTGCCCTTATAGTGATTTATAACAGGAGTAGGATTCCGCCACCGTCGTGGGATCTGAACCTAGGTAAGTTGTGTTACCTCGTACCCGTCAACCGTCCGCCTTCCCCCACGTCTCTAAACACGCACTGTGAGGACCCCTCCATGGCATACTCATCGGAAATACCATGACAGTTGGCGCCCACCGTGGGGCAAGAGGCGCTTCAGGCTCTTCAGCGGGTGAGGATCAAGATCTTCGCAGGAATCGGCGAAACCGTAGCCATCGGTCGCATTCTCTTCTCCAGCAACGTTCTGATCGTCCCTACCGACGAGTTCTGGATCCCGGCGAAGTCGAACTCTACGCGGTGCTCGATCGTTCCTATCGGAGACATCCACCTCTTTATTGGCGAAACTGACTCGGGTTCTAGTTCCCTGGGAGTCGTAGGAGCATCAAGGCCCGCACGTACCGCCTACGGGCAGGATACGTTCGCGGAAGGATCGATGTCGGATCTCTCTTCAAAGTTTGCCGGCAAAGATCGAAAAAATTCAAGGCCCACCCAAACCGCCCCTGTGCAGGATATAAAGGTGGAAGATCGCTGCAAGTCCGCCGGCTTCGCCCGTGCGTCTGGATAGCAGAGATCCAAGTTCGTCGGCGTGGTTACCATCTTCGATCTGGCGCATTGCGTTCAGAGAGAGGGCGAAAACCCCCGCGATTACCTGGCCAGGTGGCTCCGTATACGAGCCGATCTGGCCCACTACCCCAATGATGATGATATGTATCACTTTGTGGAAGGACTGGACCATGGCACGCTTCTCCGACATTCTCTAAGATGGCAGCATGCGTCAGGACGCCTTACCTTAGAAGGCATGGTGAACACCGTCAACAACTACGCGGAGGCTGAAGCGGTAGCTCAGACAGTGCTTGCGCTCATTGACGGAGCCCCTCCGATTCAGCCACCACCACCACCGCCTCCGGCCGCCATTGTCGAAGCTGCGCCGCCACCTCCAGTCATCGTGGCTGCTGTTGCGCCTCCACCGCCCGTCATCGAGGAAGTCCTGGCACCTTCCGACTCTGTTATTGACGCGCTTTATGCTGACTTCAATGCAGATTCGGAGGAGATAAATTTCAGTCCAGAGGAACTAGACGCAGCCATGCAGGAGATGGAGGAGGAGTACACGTGCGACGAGCAAGCCAACAATGCCGTCACGTCTCGAGAGGTGTTCGTCACCATTGGGACGGTGATGGATGAAGATCAACCCGGACGAGATCCGCCTACAGCGCTGGAAAAGGGGAAGGGGCCAATTATTGCTGCTGACGATGATCGCGCAAAGGTCATGCCTCCTCCGCCTAACCCAGTGCAGCAGCCACAGGAACCTGGCACCGGCCCGAGCAACAACAACACTGCAAACTTGCCGCCTCCAGCATCTACGTCTGCTTTTGCCCAAGTTACTCCAGATGATAGAGTGATGTACGACAATCTCCTCGTTGAGCCACTGACCGTAGCTCATATCCGGAACGTGACTCAGCTTGACGAGAAGCGCCAGCAGCTGCTGGAGGAAGCGCAGGCCATCGCGGAGCAAGGCGCTAAGCTAAATCGAGATATGGTCAACGCGCAGAAGTCCATAGAGAAAGCTAGAGCAATGGAGGCCGAGTACAAGACTCTGCTGCAGCAGCAAAAGGCCAAGAAAGCTCCGGCTCACGTCATCAATGATCCTGGTGTACGGCGAAACCTAGGATGGGCTCCCTCGAAGCCGGCACATGCCAAGCCATACATTGACAGTGAAGGCAAGCATGTGATGCCCACCCCGCTCCTTAACCTCGTCGTTGCCAAGACCCTTCTGGAGCAGGATAGATCGCCCGAGGCAGTGGAACAGGTCTATGACCTAGTGGCCAAGGCAGTGAAGCAGCAGGAAAAGGCCACCTCTCAGAGGCTCGAGTCCGAACCAGCGCTTTGCCAATCTAGCCAGTATAAGCCGCCAAGGGACAGATCTCCTCTTGATGTCGGGTCCCAGATGGGTTCATCAGAACGAAGACAGAGGGATGCGCGCAACAGGAAGGATGTTATTCCCATATCATCCGACCACGGAGAAAAGGCCCGACCTCGTCGCCCATCGCCACCGCCCCGATCCCCCCGACATCGCGAAGACCCCAAGGCTCACCATCGTATGGATATGCCCCCGCCAAGACAGTGCAACATCGTCATCCGCGACAACGCGGAGCAGACCCGTCATGATGGAGAGCGCAACCAAGGACACAAGAGCAGGTCACGCCATGACCCTCCGCGTCCGACAAGCAACCGTGACAGGCGTGAGGTGTCGCATGAGGGTAACAGCAAGAAGGCTAACCCACCGCCACCTCCGCCTCCGTCACCACCTAGCAGTCACCATGGCGGAGGAGGCCCGCGTCATTCACGCAGCCCATCCCCTGTTGACAAGAAGAAGAAGAACCCGGAGCCATACGATGCACGTTTGCAGATCGAAAAGATACACGAGGCCCGGGAAGGAACATTCCTAGGACCATGTTGCTTTGGACCTACAATACGGTCTGCAACTTACCCCAAAGGTTTCTGGATTGACAAGACCATCAAGACCTATGACGGCACCGCCAAGCCAGCCACATGGTTGCAGGACTATGGCAACGCGGTGGAGATTGCCGGAGGCAACCCCAACGTCGCCGTCAAGTACCTCCCGTTAATGTTGGCGGGCATAGCCCGTCAATGGATCAAAGACTTGCTGGAGAAATCCATCTGCAATTGGTTGGACATGCAAGAAGCGTTCACTAAGAACTTTGAGGGTACATACAAATGTCCCTGCACTGTTGGCGATCTACAACGGTGCGTGCAAGAGAAAGACGAGACATCGCACGCCTACCTCTCCCGCTGGCTGGACATGAAGAATTTCTGCACAGGAGTGCACACTCAGACCGCCATGGCCGCCTTCATCGATGGGTTGGAAAGAGGCACGTTGCTCCGACATAAGCTGAAGTGCTTGCAGGACAATCACCAGCTTGACTTGAACCAGGTGATTTAGTTTGACTTGAACCAGTGAGTTCGTAGCGGCCAATGACGATGCTCGCGGATCCTTGCCGACAATGGCCGTTCCAACTCAAGCTCGGAGGAACAACAGTACAAAGCGGAAAACTACTCTAGAAGAAAAGCAATCTACCGACATGGTCGCTATAACTTTTGCAGGACGAGGTGATGGCAGACAACATGGCCGAGGACGGGGAGCTGATCGTGGGCAGCAACACGGAAGTGAAACTACCTCGGCGCCGCTCCGCGTTCCCCAAACCTACGAGGAGTACCGCGATATGCTGTGCCTCGTACACCTCGATGTCAACGGCAAGGATACCCATACCAATCGACACTGCAAGTTCGTCAACGACCTCAAGGAAGACCTGGAGTCCGGCTACAAGCAAAGTTGGAAGAACAGACCGCGAGGAAAGGGCAAGGGGAAGAAGAAGGAGGAGGAATCCATGGATTCAAGTGACATGGACGAGGACGTTTACCCCAAGCACGCCGCCAAGAGCGACGACAAGGGCAAGAACCCCTTCGTGAAGAAGGCGCCAGTCTACCAAACTTTCCTTGGCACCCCCACCGTCCGACAACAGAAGACCTCTCTGAGGATCCTGATGGCTACTCTGCCCCTAGTTCCCCAGTACCTGCGCTGGTCGGAGGTTCCAATTACTTGGGACAGGATGGACCACCCAGACCTTATTCCTATGGAGAACCAGTATGCCATGGTCATCAAACCCTTGATTGAAGGCGTAGAGTTCACCAAGTGTATGGTGGACAGTGGAAGCAGCATCAACATCATGTACCTGGATACACTGCAGAAGATGAACTTGACAGAGGCAAACCTAAGGCGAACCAACACCATCTTCCACGGTGTAGTTCCTGGTCGGGAGGCTCGGTCCCTTGGGTGCATTACACTTCAGGTTGCCTTTGGCGATGTTAATAATTACCGCCAAGAGCGCATGACCTTTGAGGTGGTCCCTTTCAAGAGCGTGTACCATGTCATATTCAGCCGCGACATATTCCACACGTTCATAGCCAAGCCATGCTTCGTCTACAACAAACTCAAGATACCCGGACCAAACGGTGTCATAACCATATTCGGAAGCTTTACCAAGGCAAGGGACTGCGAGATTAACAAAGCAGCCTTCATAGAAGCTGTCCTCTACAGCGAAGAATTCAAAGAGATCCAGAGCAAGGTCGATGACTCAGAGATGCCCGCGTCGAAGAAGCAGATCTCCGACTCCGCTCCTGCATTCAAGGCCGCCATCGAGACTAAGCCGGTGGAACTTGTGGTAGGCAATGCCTCCAAGGTCACCGCCATTGGGACGAACCTGGATCCCAAATAGGAAAGCGTGCTCGTCGAGTTCCTCCGTGAGAATAGGGACATCTTTGCTTGGCAACCTGCCGACATGAAAGGTGTACCTAGGGAACTTGTCAAGCACAGCTTAAACATTGATCCAAAATCCAAACCAGTAAAACAACCTCTACGACGCTTCAGAGACGAGAAGAGACGCACCATTGGCAAAGAGATAGCTAGGTTACTTAAATCTAGATTTATCCGAGAAGTCCTTCACACCCGATGGGTGGCCAATCCTGTACTTGTCCCCAAAAAGGGAACCAAAGAATTAAGAATGTGCGTTGATTACACGGGCTTGAACAAAGCGTGTCCCAAAGATCTGTTTGCTTTGCCTCGCATTGACCAAGTCATTGACTCGACGGCTGGCTCAGAACTTTTGTGTTTTCTTGATGCATACTCAGGATACCACCATATCAAGATGAGGAAGTTGGACCAATTGGCCACTTCGTTCACTACCCCATACGGCACGTTTTGCTATGTCACGATGCCCTTTGGGATGAAAAACGCAGGTGCTACGTACCAGCAGACAATGCAACGTTGCCTACACGACCAAATTTGTCGGAACGCTCACGCCTATGTGTACGATATCGCGGTGATGTCTAAAAAGTCAAATGATTTAATCTCCGACTTAAAAGAAACCTTTGATAATCTCCGGAAATACAACATGATGCTTAACCCTAAGAAGTGCGTCTTCGGGGTTCCAGCCGGTAAATTGTTGGGTTTCATCGTTTCCCAGCGCGGGATCAAGGTCAACCCGGAGAAAATCAAAGCCTTCTTAAACATAAACCGTCCGACATGCCTAAAGGACATTCAACGACTAACAGGTTGTGTTGCAGAAGTTAGTCGGTTCGTCAGCCGACTTGGAGAGAAGGCTCTGCCGCTGTACAAGTTGCTGAAGAAGGCGGAAAAATTCACGTGGACGGACGAAGCAGATGCAGCATTGAAGCAGCTCAAGGAGGTTCTTTCCTCAGCGCATATCCTTGCAGCTCCCGAGCCTGGCGAACCCCTGTTAATCTACATGGCGGCAACCAATCGGGTAATCAACATCGTCATCGTGGTAGAGCGGAAGGAACCAGGCTATGAGCACAGAGTTCAACGACCAGTTTACTATGTAAGCGAGGTCTTGACGGAGTCCAAGCAGCGTTACCCGCACTACCAGATGATAGCTTATGGAGTATTCCTTGCTTCTCGGAAGCTGAGGCATTACTTTCAGGAGCACCCAATCACAGTGGTGAGCAAGACTCCACTGTCCGACATTATCAACAACAGCGACGCGACGGGAAGGGTCGCGAAGTGGGGCATTAAATTTGCCGCCTTCGAGATCACCTATAAGAGACGCGACACTATCAAGTCACAAGCCTTGGCGGATTTTGTTGCAGATTGGACGGAGATGCCAGATGCTACTCTGTTGCCAGAACCAGAGTACTGGGTGATGCACTTTGACGGATCAAAGTTGCTCAACGGCTCGGGCGCTAGTGTATTGCTACAGTCACCAACAAGAGACAAGCTACACTACGTTCTGCAGATCCACTTCGAGGCTACAAGCAACATGTCGGAGTATGAAGCACTCATTCACGGACTACGTGTAGCCAAGGATATAGGCATCAAGCGCATAGTTTGCTGTGGAGATTCTGACTTGGTTGCCCAGCAGGTGGCTGGCACCTGGAATGCACGGAACCCTATGATGGCAGCATATCGAGATGGAGTGGGCGAGATAGCCAAGAGCTTCTTGGGATATGAAGTCAAGTATGTACCTAGGGAGCACAATGAGGCACCCGGTCTGCTATCTAAGCTTGGATCAGGGCGCAAACGAATTTCGCCAGGAGTTTTCCTAGAGCATCTGCGCACACCATCCGTGAAGGGAGCCGACATCGACAACCCGGATAGGTCCAACTCTTTCGTCAACATGGTGAAAAAGGTCCCTCTGGCTTGGACAAAACCGTTCATGGAATATCTCCAAAACGGAACTTTGCCCGACGATGAGGTGGAAAGACGAAAAATAGTACGACAAGAAAAGGGTTATACCATCATCAATGGACAACTCTACAAAAGGAGCACTACTTGTGTATACCTTAAGTTTGTTTCCCAGTTAGAAGGTATGGAAATCCTACGCGGAATCCACCTCGGAGATTGCGGGCATCACGCCGCTCCTCGATTGTTGGTCGCGAAAGCCTTCCGGCAAGGATTCTATTGGCTGACCGCGAAGGCGGACACCGACAAGCTGGTTGAGACATGCATGGGATGCCAGTATTATGCCTGACAACCACATGTTCCTGCTAAAGAATTGCGAACAATACCAATAACTTGGCCGTTTGCAGTCTGGGGGCTAGACATGGTGCGACCGTTACAGACGGCACCATGTGGGTTTACGCATCTGCTTGTAGCAGTTGATAAATTCACTAAATGGATAGAAGCTAAACCCATTAGAAAGCTTGATGGGGCAACTGCCCTCAGGTTTGTCCGGGATCTAGTAGTGAGATTTGGTCTCCCACATAGCATTATCACCGACAACGACAGCAACTTGTCACTCGGAGAAGTTCAAGCTTATTGTTGGGAGAAGGGCATCCAACTTGACCTTGCATCTGTGGCACATCCACAATCCAATGGTCAGGGTAAGCAAGCCAATGGATTAATTCTGCAGGGAATCAAGCCACGTCTTGAGGCACCGCTACATAGAGCAGCTGGAGCCTGGGCGTAAGAATTGCCATACGTGCTATAAAGTTTACGAACTACACCCAACAGATCCACCGGCTACACCCCTTACTTCATGGTATATGGAGCAGAAGCCATCCTACCTTCCGACATACTTCACGATGCACCAAGATTCGCCGCCTACGACGAAGATGGCGTTGAAGAATCTAGACGCCTAGATGTGGACCTTCTCGATGAGGAGCGCGTTTTGGCATGCCAAAGATCCGCCATCTACCAACAGAAGCTACACAGCTACCATAGTCGCCGCATTCGGCATCGCTCGTTTAAAGAGGGGGATTTGGTGCTCCGACTTAAGCAAAAGAAGTCACACAAATTATCCCCGCCATGGGAAGGACCATTCATCATAAGCAAGGCACTACTCAATGGGTCTTACTACCTTGTTGACAATCGTGAACTGAAGGATAGACCCAACGAGGATCATAAGCGTAAGTGACATGACCCAGATGATGATTACCCGGAGCTTGATCGGCCATGGAACATAGCACAACTACGTCCTTTTTACACTTAGTATTTTTTATCTAATAGTGTACCTCTTATATGATCAATGAAATAAAGCTCTCTGGTTCACTCATATTTCTGAGTCTTTTACCTCCTTTAGCGTTCATTTTTGGATCATGTAAAACCTTTACGCACAAGTTTTGCGATTGCACTTGTGAAAATTCCTCCTACGAGCATTAGCTTAAGTTTTCTGGTCTACACGTTCTTTGTCGTTTTTATGTGGATTCTGGAGTAGTGACTTTTGGCACTTATTGTCGGCGATTTTGTGCTTAGGTTATTGACGGTGCCATTGGGCATCATCACCTGAGCGCATGGTTCCGACAACGAGTCTTCCGACTCACGAAAAGTCAAGCATAAGAACCAAAGTAATGGATAAGCCAGCACTTGCTTAAACAATATATACATGCTGGAGACTGGTCCTTAAGTAGCAGGACGTACAACATTGTTTTCCGCCTTAAGTTAAATATATAGTTTTTTCTGCATACACATCAAAGGTGAAACAAAATATTACAAAGTTGTTCTCATTCCTTTGGTGCAGGCAACTTGGACGCAGCATCATCAGCAGCAAGATAACCACCCTCGAAGTCGGCGGTGTGAAGAGACTCGGAGGAGCTTTGGTTGCCGCCATCGATGGTGTTGATTGGCACGAAGACGTTGACATCGACCAAGTCGGCAACTCTAGTGTCATAACCCGCGAGTGATGACAAGATAGATTCATGGTTAATCTCTTTTCCATCGTCATCCACGTCAAGGTATGCCAGAGGTTACCATGTCGATGTCGGCATCTTCATAGTGTGCCTTGACCATGGACAACGCCATACTTGCGCCAGCCCGTGCACATGAAGCTTTCCAGCTTGTGATACGCTCGGGGGCTCGGCGCAGAATCTCCGAGTACTTCGCCACAAAGTCCGATGCTTTGATGTTGATCTGGAGGGGCTTGGCAATCTCTTTTGCTTGCGTGATGGCGGTGTTGATGAAGTTGCCGACAAGAACCATGCATTCCTTGGATAGAGGAGGCGACCGGGTTAAACCCATAGGAGCTGCAAATTCCGACAAGGAGCACATGAGTTCAAAAAATTCAGAGTATCTAGACTACATAAATCCAAGACGGAGAATCACTTACTAAAGATGCTGGCCTCAGCCTGCCAGAGGGTGTCCGCCAAGGAGTCCCGTTCTTGTTGGAGGAGTTTATACGCCTCATGATGGCGTTGATTCTGCTCGTCGGCAGCTTTCTTCTGATCTCTCAAGATCGAGATCTCCTCCTTTAAGCGGTTGATCTCCTCGGTGGCGGAGTCCTGCAGGACTTTCATGGATTCCTCGTGCATCTTCAGCATGTCCTTCCTCTCCTGCTTAAGGATCTTGTTCTCTCTATCCAGCTCTTGAATGTGCTTGGATTGCTCGACAATGTCCTTGGCCTTGGAAATGGTATCTGCAAGTCGGAGAACACAAAGTACACAGTGAGTACTCGGAGAATATGGGAACAAAACCAAGCCGGAATGCGAAAAAGAAAACAGACGCTTGCTCTTGGTGATCTGTTCCTTCAATAAGGCAGTTTTACCCTTTTCAGCTTTTGAGTCTGCGCGCATCTTCTGATACTTGTCGTTGGCCATGCCCCTCCGAGCATTCTCGTTCTATGGAAAAAAGGAAAAAGTTAAACGTTGTTTGGTCTGCTTGGAGCATCTAGCCGGAAAAATTCCACCTAGACGCTTGGGGGCTACAGCGAGAGTTTTTTTAACTTAGCAATATGCTTAGCTTTTCTTTAAGCATCTAGTCGGAACTAATTCAGTTCTCGATTAGATTCTTGGGGGCTACAGTATGAAGTCTTTAACTCGGATATATGCTTAGCTTTTCTTTAAGCATCTAGTCAGAACTAAATCAGTTACAACTAGAGGCTTGGGGACTACAGTATTGAAATTTATAAACACTGCGTATGCTACTCTTAAAGCATCTAGTCGGAATAATTCATTCCACCTATATGCTTGGGGGCTACAGTGAGAAGTTTTCTAGCTTAGTCACTCTTAGAGCATCTAGACGCAAAGACCTATGGTTTTCCGTCTAAATTCTCGGGGGCTACAGTGGGATACTCATATGAAATGCAAAAGGCAAATAAAAACTTACAAGTGCAATAATCTTGAGGTTGGTAGCGCTCTCGGCCAGCAGCTTGCCAAAGGATACGTTGTTTCCTTGCAAGATCTCTGCTTGTCGGATGAGCTCCTCTAGACCGCACGTCGAAGATGTCGGCGCCGCACCAGGGACCAGAGCAGTGCTACCCGGTGTAAGTACCGGATAGACTATCTTTGGATAAGCTATGGCTTTCTTGGGTGCGGGGGCGCCGCCTCTGGCAGAAGTACCTGCTTCCACCACCACCTTACCGCTACCGATGGCATCCTGAGCCGGAGCTTCAGCCATTTGGTGGGCGCCACTCTCCTGCGTCGCCTGCTCGCCGACAACAGTGACCTCGATAGAGGCACCTGAGTCCACTTCCATGGCGGAAGGGCCAGATGCCTCCTTAGCTTGTGAGCTTGTCGGGGCAAATGAAGGCTTGACGGAGGGAGTGGCAGGAGCGATGGCGGGAGATGCGTAGCGATGCAGCATATCCTTGATGGTTCTAGAAGCCCCCAATGATTTGGAGGTCTTCTTCAAGCTGGTCGTGGCTTTCTTCCTGAGACGTGCAAAATGCATAAGTATAGGAGCAAGACAGATAAATAGACAATGTCGGAGAGAAAGAAGCTTACACAAGTGGGGGTTCTTTGGCAAAGGGGATCCCGGTAACTTTTCTCTTCTCCGCCTCCCGGGCGGCGGTAGTCTTCTTGGAGGCTCCACCCTCCGTCTTCTTCTTCTTGCCTCCGTCGGCAGCGTCAGAGGTGGAGCTCTTCCGCTTTCGCGCCAATGGAGCATCGTCGTCGGACACGACGGTGACTTCCTTCATCTTTGGATCATAGGTTTGAGGAGCCATGTTGTCCTCATGTATGTCACTAAGCTGTAAAGTGAAGAACCACCGTGTTAGATGAGATGGTAATGGCTAGACGGAAGAACTGGAGTATATGTCATACACGGAAAATAAACATTTACCTTTGGGCACTTGCCGTCTACGAACATGTCATAGGTAATGGTGAAGCCACGCTTCTTGTCCTTCACCTTGACGATGTCCTTCAGGCGGAGCTTGAAGGAGTCACTCGAGAAATTGTCCACGGAGATGTGGAGGCTATCCCTTATATCGCTGGTATACTCGTGCATGAGCTTCGCACGGTACTGCAGAGGTTGGATTCGCCTGATGAACCAGCACATGGCTAGGTCCAAACTGGTCAAACCCGTCTCTACGAACCACTCTATCCGCCTTATGGCGCGGGAAGCATCGAGGTCGGAGGGAAGGGAGGCCTGGGATCTCCATGATGAGGCTTCAGCGGCGGCTCCGTCGACGAAGTCCGGGTACGTTACTTCTCGGCCGGCCAGAGGGATGTCGGGGCCGTAGAAGTAAGTGCACTGCCAGTTTTTGCAGGACTCGTGGCCGACGATGTCGGGGAACCGCCGGCCAGGACGGATCTTGAAGCTTATGGTGTCGCAATTTATAAGTTCCTCCTTACTGGCTCCGGCTTCACGCTTGACGGTGAAAAAATACACGAAGAGATTTAGCCTAGGTTTAATCCCTAGGTGACCCTCGCAGAGCGTCGTGTAATTGCTAAGCGCTAAGATGCTATTGGGGGAGAGGTTTTGGGGCTGGAATCTATAGTGACTCAAGACGGAAAGGGAGAAGTTAGAGATGGGCAGGGAGATGCCGTGTACCAATTGGGATTTGAGGTACACCTTTTCTCTGTCTTGGGGAGAAGGTGTCATAACGCCGGCCGGCGCCGCCCGCCAGGCGAGCCCCTCCGTCGCAGGGACGTAACCCTCAGTGATCAGCTCCTTGATATCACAGTCCGTGATATTCAAACCGCGCCAATCGCCCTTGTGAGAGTCAAGCTCCTCCTCCAGCGGCTCCAGCGCCGCTGGGTTATGGTCGCCGCCGGTGGACTCAACCACCGCCGAGACGGGGATGACCAAACCTTCTGGAGGCACGATGACGGAGCTCGCCGGCTTCGCCACGGCTTCGACCGACGCCTCCATGGAAGGAGTAGAGCTGCTACTGGCCATTGAGTGGGTTTGGAGTGACTGGCGAGGATTGGAGCTAGGGTTTTTCGCGAAGATTGCGCAGAGAGCTCGAGGGGGCACGCGCTAGAGGAAGAAGACGATGCGAGGAGAGAATGAGGTGAAAAGTAAAAAATTCCACTGCAGTTACTATTTATGGTCTCCAGCATCAAGATTTGTGTAGCTTGATCGGACTGTTGCCGCGTAGACGACGTGTGCGCGAACGTGCGCGGAAATTTTGCCACGTCCCAACCGTCTCCGCCAATGTTTCATATCGCTCGCGTGGGAAAATCGGACATGATTGCGTTCTCTGCATGTGTGAGTTACGAGGCGTCGCTAACCTACGCCTACGTCGCCCTAGCTGACATAGGCAGATGAGCCGTCACATCGGAAGATTCCGGCATGGACGGATCCAGTCCGGCTACGGAGGAGTACGATGGAAGATTTAGCATTTCTCTGACTTGCAAGTTGAAGACGGAGAAAACCTTGCAGGGTTTTGTGGGAGGACTACAAGATGTTTCTTGACAATTTGCCGACATCCATCTAGGCGGATCATTCCACATGAAGAGGCAAGACGACGCAAGGTCTCGGAGTTCTCCGGGGGCTACTGTTGGGGATATGCTATATGGGTATCCTCATAGCATGTCTCGTATCCGGATAACCCGGGTGGCCCATAGTTGGTAGCATGGCCCATGGCCTGCTGGGTGGCCCAGTTAGATGGATCCAGAAGGGAGGCCCATGCCGGATAAAGGAAGGCTATGGTTGGAGTCACCGACATACCCGGAGCCTTGGAGTACAAGACACGCAAGACTAGTGATAGACGGTGTAGGACTCTGTAACTTGTCCGGCTAGGACTTTTCCCTGTAACCCTAGGACCTGGCGACTATATAAGTCGGGCCTATGGGAGCCTTTAGGGCATCGATTCAGACAACCATGCACAGCGAACCAATCTCTGTAACTCGGCGTATTGCCCTTATAGTGATTTATAGCAGGAGTAGGATTCCGCCACCATCGCGGGATCTGAACCTGGGTAAGCTGTGTTACCTCATACCCGTCAACCATCCTCCTTCCCCCACGTATCTAAACACGCACTGTGAGGACCCCTCCATGGCGTACTCGTCGGCAATACCACGACAATTCAGGGCATCAAATATATCTCATATAAGAATATATCCTAGCCACCAATCTAGGAATCATCTAGTAAGATCAATGAACTATCAAATAGACAGTACCATTTAGTGACAACATTACATCTAGATAAATTAAATTACTTTAGCAAATAGCTTCAGTATAAAGAACCATCTAGCAACCTTAAATTGCTAATACATGGATAGTACCATAGTAGGCCATTATCCAAAATTCAGAGAACTGAATTTGTATCAACATTACTTGCAGCATATAGAATCAAATAGCAGCCAGTTTAGGAATATAGCAGCAAATGTTCATAGGGGTCACCAGAATTACTAGCACATGATCAATCTAGTATCACACATCACTTTCAGCACCAAATCATGATTCAACCAATATTGGTATACATAGGTGCAAAGGGAAATTATAGCTCACCGAGAGTGCCGAGCACTTGTAGTGTAGGCGTGACAAAGCCGAGGATTGTTCCAACCAGCATCCCAACACCACCACCGGGGAGCGCCGGGGTTGCCCTTACATCACCGTCCCGCCGACATCAGAGTAGGGGTTGGTGACACGGCAGTGTCATCGCAGCAGCACAACCCCACTGGCATCATCGACACCACCCAACACTCGCATCATAATAGAACCTTGGGTAGCAGGTTGTGGATGCCGGGTTGTAGTCTAGTATTGCCGTACCATTGGCGTCGAGTTGAGAAAGGCGAGGTCAAGGGCGATGAAGAGCACCAAGGGGCCGAGAGCGACAACAACGGCTGTAGCAATCGCATCCACATCGAAATGGTCGGGCCACATCAGACCAAGCTATCATCGCGCCGGTGCAGCAGAAGACGGGCCACACCATGGAACAATATCCGAGTAGGCTAGGGTTCCATAGGAACCAGAGGGAAGTGTCCTGAGTGCGGAGGAGAGTGAATCGGCAGTTGAAGTCGATAGAGAAGGACAAGAAAAGCTTGCGCCGGAGAACAACAGTACCGTCGAGAGCCGGAGATGGCCGGATCAACACCGGTGTGTAGGGTTTCGTAGCATGGAAAACGAAAATTTTCTACCGCATACAAACAAACAAGCCAAGATCTATCTACTAGATTGTAGCAACGAGTCGATAGAATAACTCACCCTCGAAGATTCCAAAGTGTTTAACGAGAGCGGATTCTCGTGGGTGATGTAGTCGTACTCTTTCCGATCTCAAGATCGCGTAGACGATCCTTCCGACGCTGCGTTTCGGCAGCGCTCCCGTAGTCGGTCACACGTTCGGTACTCGACGAAGACCTTCCTCTCCCTTGTTCCAGCAGGCAGTGGAGGTTGTAGCACTCTCCTCGCGATTCCGGCAGCACAACGGTGTGGTACCGGAAGTAGAGGGGAGATCTCGCAGGTCTTCGCCTTAAGCCGGAGCGAGTATGGTGGAGTATGAGAGAGTCCTTTGACGATCTAGGGTTTAGACACGCCGAGGAGGGGCTAGTGCCGGCGGCTAGGGTTTCACCTAGGCAGCGGCGGCGAGTGCCCTAGGGCCGGCGGCGGCTTGGAGGCGGCGGCGGCTTGGTACTAGGGTTTGGAGGAGAGGATCCTGTGTGTCAAGGAGGGGAGCCCTGCCCCTCCTTATATAGGTGGAGGGGGCCGGCCGGCCAAGGGGAGGGAGAGGAGTCCCTCCCCAACTCGGCTTGGGTGGGCGCCGCCGGTTGGAGGAGGGAAATCCTCCCCAACTCGGTTTCCCCTTCCTCCTCTTTTCCTCTTTCCAAATTTAGCCGTTTGACTTTTCAAACTAGCTATTTGACTCTTCAAACTAGGATTTGAATTAATCCTTTATTTGGTTCAGCGATGACACTTAGTACATGATGCAATCATACCAACTTGATACAATACATTCATGTACCCTTCCCCTTCGGAGTGCCGGACATTCCGGAACATTCTAGAACATTCCCGATGAAAACACCGGAACCATTCCCCAACTCCGAAACGGGACTTTCCTTATATGAATCTTATTCTCCGGACCATTCCGGATCTCCTCGTGATATCCCGGATCCCATCCGGGACTCCGAACAACATTCGGTCTCTTTCTCATCATTCCATAACTACTCAAAACAACGTCGAATCCTTAAGTGTGTCTCCCTACGGTTCGTGAATTATGCAGACATGATCGAGACACTTCTCCGAACAATAACCAATAGAGGAATCTGGAAATTCATATGGCTCCCACATATTTCTACGATTACTTTGCGATCGAATGAACCATTTACATATGATATCAATTTCCCTTTGTCTCACGATAGTTTACTTATCCGAGGTTATGATCGTCGGTATCTCTGCATACCTAGTTCAACCTCGTTACCGATAAGTACTCTTTTCTCGTTCCCGTGATATGTGATCCCTTGTGAGCCAGTCACATGCTTGCAAGCTAATTGGATGACATTTCACCGAGAGGGCCCAGAGTATATCTATCCATCATATGGATGGACAAATCTCACTCTTGATCCATGTGTTTCAACCAATACTTTCCGAACACTCAATGCCACCTTTATAGCCACCCAGTTACGGTGTGGTGTTTGAAGTCATCAAAGCATCCATCCGGTAAAGGTGATATGCATGATCTCATGGTCGAAGGAATTAGATTACTATGTATCAGAAAGCATATAGCAATTGAACTATTAAAATGACTTGATCTTTATGCTACGCTTATCTATAGGAGTATGTCCATCATATCATTCTCCTAACGATATGATCTTGTTGTTAATAACATCTCAATGTTCATGATAGGGAAACCACAATCATCTATTAACCAACAAGCTAGTATTATATAGAGGCTTTACTAGGGACTTCAAATTAAGTTTACAAATCACACAAGTATTAATGTTTCCTTGTTAATACTATTATAGCATGAATGTAAACATTTATCATAAACACAAAGATATAATAATAACTATATTTATTATTGCCTCTAGGGCATATCTCCAACAGTCTCCCACTTGCACTAGAGTCATCTAATCTAGATTACATGGTAATATACCGAACACCCATGGCAGTTTGGTGCTGGTCATGTTTTGCCCTCGGGAGAGGTTTAGTCAACGGATCCGCCACATTCAGATCTGTGTGTACTTTGCAAATCTTTATATCCCCATCTTGGATATGTTCTCGAATAGCGTGAAAACGTAGCTTGATATGCTTCAGCTTCTTGTGTGACCTTGGTTCTTGCGCATTGGCTATGGCGCCCATGTTATCACAGTAGATAGACATTGGGTCCAGCGCACTAGGAACCACACCTAGCTCTGTAATGAACTCTTTCATCTATATCGCTTCTTGTGAAGCCTCCAAAGCAGCCATGTATTCCGATTCAGTTGAAGATCTCGCCACAACGCTTTGCTTTGCACTCCTCCAGCTAACCACTGCACCATTCAAAATAAATACGTATCCAGATTGTGATTTAGAATCATCCGGATCGGTGTTCCAACTAGCATCGGTGTAACCATTAACAACGAGCTGTTCATCACCTCCATAAGAAAGAACCATATCCTTAGTTCTTCTCAAGTACTTAAGGATGTTTTTGACCGCTGTCCAATGATCCACTCCTGGATCACTTTGATATCTGCTAGTTAAACTAACAGCATATGCAATGTCGGGTCTAGTACATAGCATAGCATACATTCGAGATCCTATGGCTGAGGCATAGGGAGTCTTACTCATCCTTTCTCTATCTTCTGCTGATGTCGGACTTTGAGTTTTACTCAAGGTCGTATTGGGCAACATGGGCAAGAACCCTTTCTTGCTATCTTCCATTCCAAACCTCTTTAGAACTTTGTCCAAATATGTACTTTGTGACAATGATATTTGGCGTTTCGATCTATCTCTATAAATCTTTATGCCTAATATGTAAGCTGCTTCGCCAAGATCCTTCATTGAAAAACTATTATTCAAATATTCATTGACACTATTAAGAAGGTATACATCATTCCCAATCAATAATATGTCATCCACATATAGTATTAAGAATGCTACAGATCTCCCACTCACTTTCTTGTAAATACAAGCTTCTCCATAAGTTTGTATAAAACCAAAACTTTTGATCACCTTATCAAAACGTTGATTCCAACTTCGGGATGCTTGCTTCAATCCATAGATGGACCGTTGAAGTTTGCATACCTTGTTAGCATCTTTAGGATCAACAAAACCTTTGGGTTGCATCATATACAACTCTTCATCAATGTCTCCATTGAGAAATGCTGTTTTGACATCCATCTGCCATATCTCATAATCGTAATATGCAGCGATTGCTAACATAATCCTCACAGACTTTAGCTTCGCTACTGGTGAGAAAGTCTCATCGTAGTCAACTCCTTGAATTTGTCGAAACCCTTTTGCGACAAGTCGAGCTTTATAGACAGTAACATTACCATCAGCATCTGTTTTCTTCTTGAAGATCCATTTGTTCTCGACAGCCTTCCGGCCATCCGGTAAGTCCACCAAAGTCCATACTTGGTTTTCGTACATGGATCCAATCTCGGATTTCATGGCTTCTTGCCATTTATTGGAATCTGGGCTCATCATCGCTTCCTCATATGTCTCAGGGTCATCGGTGTTGTCCACCAACATGACACTCATAACGGGATCATACCAATCTGGAGTGGTACGAGTTCTCGTTGACCTGCGAGGCTCTGTAGCAACTTTAACCGAAGTTTCATGATCATCATCATTAGCTTCCTCTCTTATTAGTGCAGGCACCACAGGAACTTCTTCCGGTGCTGCGCTACTTGCAATTTTGAGAGAAGGTTCAACAACCTCATCAAGTTCTACTTTCCTTCCAGTCACTTCTTTCGAGAGAAATTCCTTCTCTAAAAAGGATCCATTCTTGGCAACGAAGATTTTGCCTTCGGATCTATGATAGAAGGTATACCCAATAGTTTCCTTCGGGTATCCTATGAAGACGCATTTTTCCGCTTTGGGTTCAAGCTTGTCCGGCTGTAACTTCTTTACATAGGCTTCGCACCCCCAAACTTTAAGGAACGATAATCTAGGTTTCTTCCCAAACCATAATTCATACGGTGTCGTTTCAACGGATTTAGACGGTGCCCTATTTAAAGTGAATGCGGCTGTTTCTAATGCATAACCCCAAAATGATAGCGGTAAATCTGTAAGTGACATCATAGAACGAACCATATCTAAGAGAGTTTGATTACGACGTTCGGACACACCATTACGTTGTGGTGTTCCCGGCGGTGTCAACTGCGAAAGTATTCCGCATTTCTTCAAATGCTCGCCAAACTCGTAACTTAGATATTCACCTCCACGATCAGAACGTAGAAATTTAATCTTCTTGTTACGTTGATTCTCTACCTCACTTTGAAATTCCTTAAACTTCTCGAAAGTTTCGGACTTATGTTTCATGAAATAGATATACCCATATCTACTCAAGTCATCCGTGAAGGTAAGAACATAACGATAACCACCGCGCGATGCTACACTCATTGGACCACACACATCGGTATGTATGATTTCCAATAAGTCCGTAGCTCGTTCCATCATACCAGAAAATGGAGTCTTAGTCATTTTACCCATCAGACATGCTTCGCATCTATCAAGTGATTCGAAATCAAGTGATTCAAGAAGTCTATCGGAATGGAGTTTCTTCATACGCTTCACTCCAATGTGACCAAGACGACAGTGCCACATATAGGTCGAGTTATCGCTCGATTTCAAACGTTTAGCTTCAATGTTATTAATATGTGTATTTCCACTATCGAGATTCAATAATAATAGACCATCTATCAAAGGTGCATGTGCATAAAACATATTACTCATATAAATAGAACAACCATTATTCTCGGATTTAAACAAGTAACCGTCTCGCAATAAATAAGATCCCGATATAATGTTCATGCTTAACGCAGGCACCAAATAACAATTATTTAAGTATAAAACTAATCCCGATGGTAGATGAAGGGGTAGCGTGCCGACCGCGATCACATCAACCTTTGATCCGTTTCCAACGCGCATCGTCACCTCGTTCTTCGCTAGCTTCCGTTTATTCTGCAGCACCTGTTTCGAGTTACAAATATGAGCAACCGAACCAGTATCAAATACCCAGGCACTACTACGAGTACTAGTGAGATACACATCAATAACATGTATATCAGATATACCTTTCTTCTTGATGTTGCCGTTCTTCAAATCCGCCAAGTACTTTGGGCAATTACGCTTCCAGTAACCTTCTCCCTTGCAGTAAAAGCACTCAGTATCAGGCTTAGGTCCAGCCTTGGTCTTCTTCGTAGGCATGGCAACTTTCTTACCACCCTTCTTGAAGTGTCCCTTCTGCTTAGACTTGCCTTTCTTGAATTTGGTGGTCTTATTGACCAACAACACTTGGTGCTCTTTCTTGATCTCCACTTCTGCAGACTTCAACATGGCAAAGAGTTCTGGCAACGTCTTGTTCATGTTTTGCATGTTGTAGTTCATCACAAAGTTCTTGTAACTTGGTGGTAGTGATTGGAGGACACGGTAAATCCCCAAAGCATTGGGAATCACTATACCCAAGCTTTGAAGTTTGTTTGCGTGCCCAGACATCTTAAGCACATGCTCGCTGACGGAGCTGCCCTCTTCCATCTTGCAGTTAAAGAACTTTTCAGAGGCCTCATAGCTTTCAATTGCCGCATGAGTCTCAAAGATCAATTTGAGATCCTCGACAATATCATATGGGTCTGAATTCTCAAACCTTTTCTGAAGCTCCGATTCTAAACCATACAAGATAGCACACTGAACTGTGGAGTACTGAGTCTTCCGAGTGAGGTAAACATTCTTTACTTCATCGGCAGCATCAGCTGCAGGTGGGTCACCCAGCGGTGCATCCAGCACATAGGTCAAATTACCAGCTGTGAGGACAATCCTCAAATTGCGGAACCAATCCGCGAAGTTGCTTCCATTGTTTTTCAACTTTTCTTTCTCTAGGAATGCATTAAAATCGATGGTAGGGGCTGCCATTGATCTACAACATATTTGCAATAGTTTAGACTAAGTTTATGACAAATTGAGTTCAAATTAATAATAAAATTAATCTAGGTGAACTCCCACTCAAAACAATATCCCTCACATTGTTTTAGTGATCACACGAACCAAATCCACCACATCAACACCGATCATCACGAGAGTTGATATAGTTTCAATGGCGAACAATCGACATGTTCATCATATCTACTATATGATTCATGCTTTACCTTTCGGTGATCCGTGTTCCGAGACCATGTCTGTACATGCTAGGCTCGTCAAGATCAAACCTTAGTTTCCGCATGAGCAAATCTGGCTTGCTCACGTTGTATACACTTGCGGAATCTAACACACCCGATCATCACGTGGTGCTTCGAAAGAACAAGCTTTAGCAACGGTGCTAACTAAGGGTGAACACTTTATGACTTGAAATTCATGTGCATGAGGGATCATCTTATAATGCTACCGTTGTCTACTAAGCAATACAAGATGCATAAAGGATTAACATCACATGCAATTCATAATATGTGATATGATATGGCCTTTCTTCTTTGTGCTTCCGATCTCCATCTTCTAGCACGAACATGATCTCCATCATCACCGGCATTGCATCAAGGTCAATGACGCTTCTCCATGGTTGTCGTCCACCGGCTTCAACTATTACAACTACTTTGAATAGACACGCGGGTCTTAACATAAATTAAAGACAACCATATGGCTCCTGCCGGTTGCCAACTTACAATAAGGAACATTGCATACATCAAATATAATCACAATCATGGCCATATCACATCACAGCACACCCCTGCAAAATAAAGTTAGACGCCTCTACTTTCTTTGCATGTTTTACGTGGTTTGGGGATTTCAATAAGTGTCGTTCTAACTTACGAACAAGAACCACAACATTGATACTAGTATTGTTAATCACCCGTTGTAAATTGGATCTTAACTATGCTAGGAGAAACAGGCACCCGCAAAGCCACTTATGCAATACAAGTTGCATGTCAAGCGTGGAGCAAGTCTCATGAACGATGTCATGTAAGGTTAGCCCAGGCCGCTTCATCCCAACATCCCGCAAGATGAAAAGTACACAAGAAGCAATCGACAATAAAAGCATCAACGCCCATAATGACCATTGTGTTCTACTCGTGCAACAGATCTACATATAGACACGGCTCTGATACCACTGTAGGGTTTCGTAGCATGGAAAACGAAAATTTTCTACCGCATACAAACAAACAAGCCAAGATCTATCTACTAGATTGTAGCAACGAGTCGATAGAATAACTCACCCTCGAAGATTCCAAAGTGTTTAGCGAGAGTGGATTCTCGTGGGTGATGTAGTCGTACTCTTTCCGATCTCAAGATCGCGTAGACGATCCTTCCGACGCTGCGTTCCGGCAGCGCTCCCGCAGTCGGTCACACGTTCGGTACTCGACGAAGACCTTCCTCTCCCTTGTTCCAGCAGGCAGCAGAGGTTGTAGCACTCTCCTCGCGATTCCGGCAGCACAACGGCGTGGTACCGGAAGTAGAGGGGAGATCTCGCAGGGCTTCGCCTTAAGTCAGAGCGAGTATGGTGGAGTATGAGAGAGTCCTTCGATGATCTAGGGTTTAGACACGCCGAGGAGGGGCTAGTGCCGGCGGCTAGGGTTTCACCTAGGCGGCGGCGGCGAGTTCCCTAGGGCCGGCGGCGGCTTGGAGGCGGCGGCGACGGCTTGGTACTAGGGTTTGGAGGAGAGGATCTTGTGTGTCAAGGAGGGGAGCCCTGCCCCTCCTTATATAGGTGGAGGGGGCCTGCCGGCCAAGGGGAGGGAGAGGAGTCCCTCCCCAACTCGGCTTGGGTGGGCGCCGCCGGTTGGAGGAGGGAACTCCTCCCCAACTCGGTTTCCCCTTCCTCCTCTTTTCCTCTTTCCAAATTTAGCCGTTTGACTTTTCAAACTAGCTATTTGACTCTTCAAACTAGGATTTGAATTAATCCTTTATTTGGTTCAGCGATGACACTTAGTACATGATGCAATCATACCAACTTGATACAATACATTCATGTACCCTTCCCCTTCGGAGTGCCGGACATTCCGGAACATTCTAGAACATTCCCGATGAAAACACCGGAACCATTCCCCAACTCCGAAACGGGACTTTCCTTATATGAATCTTATTCTCCGGACCATTCCGGATCTCCTCGTGATATCCCGGATCCCATCCGGGACTCCGAACAACATTCGGTCTCTTTCTCATCATTCCATAACTACTCAAAACAACGTCGAATCCTTAAGTGTGTCTCCCTACGGTTCGTGAATTATGCAGACATGATCGAGACACTTCTCCGAACAATAACCAATAGAGGAATCTGGAAATTCATATGGCTCCCACATATTTCTACGATTACTTTGCGATCGAATGAACCATTTACATACGATATCAATTTCCCTTTGTCTCACGATAGTTTACTTATCCGAGGTTATGATCGTCGGTATCTCTGCATACCTAGTTCAACCTCGTTACCGATAAGTACTCTTTTCTCGGTCCCATGATATGTGATCCCTTGTGAGCCAGTCACATGCTTGCAAGCTAATTGGATGACATTTCACCGAGAGGGCCCAGAGTATATCTATCCGTCATATGGATGGACAAATCCCACTCTTGATCCATGTGTTTCAACCAATACTTTCCGAACACTCAATGCCACCTTTATAGCCACCTAGTTACGGTGTGGTGTTTGAAGTCATCAAAGCATCCATCCGGTAAAGGTGATATGCATGATCTCATGGTCGAAGGAATTAGATTACTATGTATCAGAAAGCATATAGCAATTGAACTATTAAAATGACTTGATCTTTATGCTACGCTTATCTATAGGAGTATGTCCATCATATCATTCTCCTAACGATATGATCTTGTTGTTAATAACATCTCAATGTTCATGATAGGGAAACCACAATCATCTATTAACCAACAAGCTAGTATTATATAGAGGCTTTACTAGGGACTTCATATTAAGTTTACAAATCACACAAGTATTACTGTTTCCTTGTTAATACTATTATAGCATGAATGTAAACATTTATCATAAACACAAAGATATAATAATAACTATATTTATTATTGCCTCTAGGGCATATCTCCAACACGGCGACGGTGCCAGGCCTGAGCAAAAGGGCGTTAGGGACGACCTCGATAGGGCCTCAAATCCAAATCAAATTATAGGGCCAGATCGGCCAGTGGATGGCGGAGACTCAGCGGCAGGTGGCGGCGGCTGCAACATCCTGGTCGTGCCGGAATCAGACATGCAGCAGTGGCGACTGGAGCCATAGGAGGAACGGGGATGTGTTTGCGGGATCAATGTGTGCGTGTGTGGGTGTGAGAGGAGAGGGGCCGGGCCCGGGTGAAGTGCCTCGAGCCTGGCCTAGCTGGGACGGCCCGTCCAAAGTGGCCAGCCAAATAGACTATAGGTGGAAACTTTGGGCCTGGTTTTAAAAGAGAAAAACAAAAATCAATTATATAATAAAATAAAAATTACCAAAATGCCCTTTTGACATTTAAAGCTCTAGACAATTATAGAAAAAATCATAAAAATACATCTAATATATTAAAATTATCATAAGAATAAGATCTACCTAATAAAAATACAACTTTATTTATTTAATATAAATATAAAGCAAATAAATATTAACACTATTAAATCTTAAGTGAAATTTCATAAAATAAGGAAAAATCCTAAAAAAAATAAAAATCATATTTGTGTATAAAAATAAATTTACTATTTTATAAAAATACTAAACTTCATTCTTTTATAAATAAAATTTTAAGTAAGTGTTCAAAGACATTTAAACCTTTAGGGAATTTTATAAACATAAGACGAATACTTAAAAATAAATAAAAAATCATTTTTAAGATCTTAAATAAATATACTAAACTAGAAAAATATTAAATTTACCATTAGAAAAGTTTTTAAGATTTTAAAAGTAATAATTCTTATCTATTACCTATTTTACCATAATGAGATAAATATTTTGTTAATTCATTAAAATTATTTCCTAAGTAAGAAATAATCACATTTCCTTATAAGACACTAAATTCTTTAAGATTAATTACTAAGTCTAAACCCATAATTATGATTCATAATAAAACTTAAATGTAAATTATTAACTCTATAATACCCTTTTGAAACCTTTAATCAAACTTATACTAATCATTAACTTACATACCCAATAAATTATCTCACACCTTACTCAGACTTGTCATAAATCTAAAACTTGGGAATAATTAAAACATTTTACACCTTAAGTTTATTTACTTTTTTAAAGTTAAATTTAGCCTCAAAACTTATAAACATCATGTCTAATAAACTACTTATGATTTTATAGTAAACTTTGGTCTATTTCGATTAAGACATAAAGCATCACAAGTCCAAACTAATCAATCGCATTCTATTAACTATAAAGACTGTTTAAACCTTAGAAAATAAATATTTTCTTCAAATATTATTCTCGTTGCCACTTCAAACAACAATTTTATGATAGTTCTTTCAACCCTTAACAACATAACCCATGGACTCTCATCCTAGCTACCATATGGTAGTTAAACTCAATTATAGATTAATCTATACCCCATATTTATATCTTTGGTATGTTAAAACTTAAATTCCTTGTAGATGTAATTACTTGCAAAACAAATTTGAAGATAAACTAAATCTTAAAGAAAACAACTAAGATCAACTCACTTAGAATACTGGGAATTCATTTGGGAGTTTTACAAAAATGCATAGCATTACTTATGCATAACTACATATTGCTTCTTTAAACATTAGTCCTTACCAGACCAATTATGTTGTTTTCAGATATTGGATCTTATATCGTCTCGAAGACCGTGATTACATAATCTTGTGATCACAAAGGCAAGTTCACACTTGCTCATGTCCTTTGATTATTTTTTGTAAAGTATTTTGCAAATCAAGTGTTCTCATCATCTGCATTTCAAAAAGGTCAGAAAACATTATTTTCATAATAAAATGATTACAGGTTATTTACCAAGAGGTAATAACCTACTATGAAAGTTCTTGTGGTAAAGGAACATATTATCTAGGACTTAACAACCAATGTTGCCATTGATTCTTGTGTCGTATATTGCGCGTTAACCATGAGATCTATATGGCTCTAGCGAAATCACCTGGATCGGCTCCCTCTCGCATGCATCGGACACTGTTCTGGGCATTTGTAGGTTGCAGATCATGGGTATAGCCGTTTTATATGGGGGTCTATCGTGGATCTGGGCTTACAAAACACAGATTTCTAGTGTTAATGGTTGTTGTGTGTATCCAACTAAGGTATAGCCGTTTTGTACGGGGAAAATTCTACCTTGAGTGTGGACATACAACAATTGTGTTGTATGCAGGGTCGTAGAGAAGGACAGTGATTGGCTTGGATCTTAGACTGGCGCCATAACTAGGAAGTGTGGACAAGCTCATGACTTGGTTATGCAACAAGGCTAAGGTCTCTCATGGGTAATGCAACGCACCTCTGCAGAGTGCAAGAACTGTAACTTGTTACTCCCTGTTCCGGGAAGGAGCTATGAACGCTGCAGGAAAGGAACTCCATGAAGTTCTGGTAAACCAGTGAAGGCTGGCAGACATAGCTTTTTAGAATAAAAGCAACCTTTGAAGAAATGTTTACAAAAACATGCATGGCCTATGACCTTTGGTCTGTGGCTGTAGATAGTGCATCACACACTCCTATTTAGTGAACTTGCTGAGTACACGCGTACTCAACGTATCTTCTTAACCCTTGCTATATTTCGGAGCAACCAACGACGAACCTAGAAGAGGAGTTCTTCTAAAGAATTAAAGGTATTCAGTGGAGATCAACAGGAGTCAACGACTACATCAGAAGTTTTTTGAAGTCAAGATGGACCGTTAGAACCTACTTCTGGAGGGCATTGATTTAGTAGCAACTCCAAGCCATAGATATATAGTAGCAGTGTTCTCGCATAGACTTTAAGTTGTTATCTCTGATTGTCTTATTGTTGGGGAGGTGACCCCGGATAGGGTCAAGACAGCGGAAAGATGAAAGGAACCTCCCTTGTCATGAGCCAAGTTACAGTTTATGTCGGCCGAGTCATATAAGAGTCGGCCGAGATAAGCAGGGCCATGGCAAGTATAGAATGAGTAACACCTTATCCGGCCGACATATGAGTTGAGCCGGCCGAATGAGTCTGGCTAACTTGAATGCAGGTGAAGGCCAAGCCGAGTTATACGAGACAAGGCCAAGTAACACGAAGCTTGCAGGAGAAGGAGGTGCCTATAGTCAAACCCTAGTCACTGGCTAGGAGGAATCTAGACAGGGCCAAGCATAAAGGACAAGGAGCAGAGCAACAGAAGGGCAGAAAAAGGTCACGGAGGTGACAGTCAGGGAACCCGAGGCGCGCATGTGAAGCTCTCTGGAACATTGCCGCCAATAGAAGGGGTACACGGAAAGGAAGCCGCTGAGTTACCATATTGGGATAAGCATATTCCAAGGATATTCTTGCCACGTCAGCCCTAGAAGGAACCAAGGCACCTCTTTATAAGGGGGGACGCTGGCTCCTGAGAGGGGGATCGATTCATTCTATGCCGTAAGGCTCGTGTAGTTGCTCTCTTCTTCCTGCAAACAACTCAAGGAGCATTTGTAGTCCTTAAGAGGAGAAATAAAGATCTACATGTTAGTCATTTGAGTGTAGAAATCACTACATCTTCCCTCCCCGGATCCCTCTAGCATCCATTGTCCCCATACTCTAGCCTACCCATGGCATCAGTCATGCCACCACCACGACAGTTGGCGCCCACCGTGGGGCAAGAAGCGGTGCTAGCTGGAGTCAAGATCCGGACGGGAAACTTCATCCACACCGGCGAGCGCGTTGTCTCTGGCTTAGTACAGAGATTTGATCTCTGGGACTATGTCAGCGATAACGCAGGTAGCTTCAGGAGGAAGGCACCTCCACGCAACGGCGTCTTCATCAACTTGGGCATGCACAAGGTCTATGTCGGCGTCGACACCTCCTGCGTTTATCCTCACCGGGTTATTGATGTAGGAGAACCTCCCCTTAGCACCGCGAACGGTCCGCGTGGAGCGCGCCCCGTCAGCAGCGTCGAGGTGATGGTCGCAGCCACAGTACAGACGGTAGGAGCAGGCACGGATCGAGCAAGGACCCGGCGGCAGGAGGACAGGTGACCATGAAGCAAGCAGCTACACAGCCCACCGAGGTAGATCCGTCGGCAGCCAAGTCAGCCGAGGTGCAGGAGACAACCCCAAAGGCAGCAAGGGTAAGATGGCCACCTCTAGAAAGACCAGAGAATATTCTCCAGGCAAAGATAGATAATCTAACCACGCCTGTGGCGCCGATACTTGATCCAGCTAACGCTTAGGAGGAGTTAGAAGAGACTAGGCAAAAAGTGCTGGTAGAGGCAAAAAAAGGGTGTCGGCCTTGCGGGAGTCCTTGAACAGGACCCTGCGAGAATATGCTAAGGCAAACAAACTAGATGTTGCCCCCGAGCGGGTAGATGAATTAAGATTGAGAGGAAAAAACCTCATGAATGATATCAACAAAGAGCACGAGACTCATAAGGCTGATTCAATTGATCTAGGCTTGCCGAGGTATAGAATCTCGGCAAAGAACCTAAGGGCGGGAAATGCCGTTGCATTGGAGTTAGAAGGATTAACCGGCGAAGCCCGACAGAAATATCAAGAAAGAGTGAATGAGCTGGTACGCATTGCGAACCAGCAGAATGAATAAATGCTTAGGGCTGACCCGGCAAGACTGAGAGCCTCGCGTATGGTTCATTCGGCTGGAGCAGCGCCCGCACTATCAGAGGCAGCAGCATCCTCACCCGGAAACAACGCGCGAAAAGAGAAAGCAGTAACTTCAGGAAAAAGAAATAAGCAAATTGTTCTGTATGATCCGGCAATAGCCGGAAAGGTCAATGAAAACAGAGGCAATGGAAGCCGAGGTAACAGTGGCGATAGAAACCCCGGCCGTGCCAACAAAGGCAATGGAAGCCGAGGCAATGGAGACCTCGAAAGAGGAAATCATGAGAACAATAACTCGGCAGAGGGAAGAAGAGACCCACCGCCCGAACCTCAGCCGAGGTATGAGCCTCGGCAAGAGCGAGAAATGAAACCAGCTCATCATAGGCAAACGAGAGGTACAATGATGGTTACACAGATATGGAGTATGCAGGACATGGTGGGAATAACCATTATGGAATACAGGAGAGAATCATTTACAGAAACTTGCCATCAAGTGATTCAAGGTTAAAGCTCGACGGGTTATATCGGTCCGAGTTATTTGAGGAACAGGGTCCGCCTGGCCCGACGTGCTTAGGACCTCGGATCATGGGCGAACCACCGGTGCCAAACTTTCAACTGGCAAGGGGCACGAAAACATACAATGGGAGCACAAAACCACAGGATTGGTTGATTGACTATGCCACTGTAGTGAAAATAGCTAGTGGAAACTTACGATGGGCGGTGAGATACGTCCCACAAATGCTGGAAGGACCAGCCATAGTGTGGTTGAACAATCTGCCAGCAGGCAGTATCAACTGTTGGCTAGATTTTGAAGAGATGTTTGTCAGTAACTTCACCAGTACCTATAAAAGGCCAAACAGGCCACAACAGCTCGCTATGTGCAAGCAGAGGCCGAATGAAACAGATAGAGAATTCTTGACTCGGTGGTGTAACTTCAGAAACTCATGCGAGGGAGTCATAGAATCTCAAGCGATAGCTTGGTTTGCTCAAGACTGCCGATACACAAGTGTATTATGGCAGAGGCTGCAAAGAGATATGCCGACCACCTTGGAAGAGACCATCAGGATAGAAGATTCGTATGCATTAGGGGATCCGACACAACCAGAACTAATGTCGGCAGAGCATCGGGAGCATCAAGATCAGTATGCAAGGGATGCCGCCAGATCATCGAGGCGCAATGAGTTCCGAGGTAGAATAAGATAGGAAAGACCGGATTACATATATGCTTCCAATCAGGTGGCAGCGGTAGTGCAAGATCAACCGAGTCACAGAAACAGTCAGTGGCAGAAGAATGGTCCTCAGCAGTGGACATCGAGGAATGAAGGGAAGAGACAGTGGACACCAGAACAGAAGAAGCAGTGGCAAGAAAGGCCGAAATACACATTTGAGTCCATGTTGGATCAACCGTGTAAGTTCCACACCCCAAACCTGGCCAAGCCGGCTAATCATACAACTCGGCAATGTGCTTGGATGAAAAATGCAATGGGGAACCCGGCGAGCATGCAAGCGCCTTTTCATCAAGTGCATCAGCAGCAACATCCACAGCTAACTGGAGCAAATGCGCAACAATTAATGTTACCCCCACCACCTTCGAGATATGACAACTTGGACCGGAGGGATGCAGTGCACCAAGTGATAAACCAAGGTCAGGATGGAAGGGCAAACCCCAGAAATAACGGACGCAATGATTACAGGGAGCATCATCAATCATATTGTGTGTTCACAACAGAACAGCAAGACAGGCAAAGTGTACAACGCCGGCATATGGAAGTAAATGTTGTTATGCCGGCGGTACCAAGATACGTGCCTTGGTCCGATCAGGAAATAACCTGGAGCATAAAGGATCACCCGAAGATAATGCCGAATCTAGGGTCGTACGCACTCGTACTAGATCCAACATTTGTCGAGCCCAGCATCAATGTGAAATTCTCAAAAGTACTCATTAACAATGGAAGTAGTATCAACATCATGTACAAAGATACAATGCACAAACTCGGAATAGCACAGAATATGCTGCAATCCACGAGAACTACTTTCCATGGAATAGTCCCGGGACTTTCGTGTGAACCCATTGGGAAAGTCCGAGTAGATGTATTATTCAGCACAAGGGAGAATTGCAGAGCGGAAAATTTGGAATTCAAAGTGGTGGACTTAGAAAGCTGCTATCATGCTTTACTCGGGCGGCTAGCATTGGCAAAATTCATGAGTAGCTGCCACATTACTTATTTGAAAATGAAGTTACCCGACCCACAAGGGGTGATAACAGTAGCCGGAGATTACAGAAAGTCGATGGAGTGTGCTTCGGCCGGATCAAACCTGGCCGAGTCATTGGTGATTGCAAGAGAACAAAGAAGGATTCGGGAGGTAGCGGCTCTCGCTCAGCCAGCATAGCTGAATATGCCGGCATTAGCCAACCCACACGGAAGTGTTTCTTTCCAGCCGACTAAAGAGACAAAAAAGATCCAGATAGATGAGCAGTTCCCAGAGCGCACCATCACGATTAGTGTCGGCCTAGATGCCAAATAGGAAGGCGAGCTCACCAACTTCCTCCGTGAGAATCGGGATATCTTTGCATGGTCAACTCAAGACCTGCAAGGTGTGCCGAGGGAGTTGGCTGAGCACTCTTTGCATGTAAGGCCAGGAGCAAGGCGGGTGAAGCAACCTCTCCACCGCTTCGCCGAAGACAGGAGAAAAATAATAGGGGATGAGATAGCTCGGCTCCTTGCGGCCAGGTTCATCATGGAAGTGCTTCATCCCGATTGGTTATCAAATCCGGTGTTAGTAGAAAAGAAAAAGGATGACCCAAATGTAGCCGTCGTATGGCGAATGTGTATCGATTACACGAACCTAAATAAGGCGTGTCCCAAAGATCCTTTTCCTTTACCTAGGATAGACCAAGTCATTGATTCGACCGCTGGTTGTGAGCTGTTGTCATTTGTAGACGCGTATTCTGGTTTCCACCAGATACCGTTAAACCCGGCCGATCAAATAAAGACTGCGTTTATTACCCTGTACGGGGCTTATTGCTATCGCACCATGCCATTCGGCCTGCGTAATGCAGGAGCAACATACCAGAGATGCATGCAAAAATGTCTACATGACCAGATAGGAAAAAATGTACAAGTATATGTAGACGATGTGGTTATAAAAACCAAAGAGAGCAAAACGCTCCTAGATGATATTCGGCAGACGCTCGCCGAGGTATAGAGGCAAATCCAACTAAAATCCGAGCAGTGGAAAAAATGGAATTGCCGAGGTGTCTAAACGATGTACAAAAATTCACCGGCTGCCTGGCCTCGCTGAGTCGATTTGTATGTTGGCTGGGGGAAAGGCATTACCTCTATATCAATTGATGAAAAAGTCTGACAAGTTCATTTGGACACCGCAAGCAGATAATGCGTTTCATGAGTTAAAAAGATGTTGTTTACAGCACCAATCTTGGCCTCTCCACTGTCAAAAGAACCTATGTTACTTTATGTAGCTTCCACTAACAGAGTGTTAAGTGTGGTGGTTGTCATGGAACGAAATGAAGGTGATAAGTCAATACAAAGGCCGGTATATTACCTAAGCTAGGTACTATCTGCCTCAAAACAGAACTACCCGCACTACCAAAAGATGGCTTATGGAGTATACATGTCGGCAAAAAAACTTAAACATTACTTCGAAGAACATCCGATAAAAGTGATTTGTGAAGCGCCGATAGCCGAGATATTGAGCAACAAAGATGCAAGTGGCCGAATAGCAAAATGGGCAATCGAGTTATCACCTTATGATCCGCAATTCGATAGGTGAGATGCAATCAAATCTCAGGTGGTGGCCGACTTCTTTGTGGATTGAGCCAAGGTACAATATGAGCCGCCATTACCAGATCTGAATTATTGGACAATGCATTTTGACGGATCCAAGATGAGAAATGGCTTGGGGGCAGGGATAGTGTTAACTTCGCCGAAAAAAGATCAGCTAAAATATGTGCTGCAAATACATTTCGCCGTGTCAAACAATGTAGCCGAGTATGAAGCACTCGTCCATCGGTTAAAGGTGGCAAAAGAGATTGGTATACGTCGGATCCTATGCTACGGGGATTCAGATCTAGTAGTACAGCAAGTATCAGGCAATTGGGACGCATTAGATGCGAATATGGCCCTATATAGATTCCATGTGCAAAAAATCAGTGGATACTTTGATGGATGCGAGTTTCATCATATACCTCGGGCGGAAAATGACGCTGCAGACACGCTGTCAAAACTCGGATCAACTAGGCAGTCAATTTCCCCGGCTATCGCCCTAGAGCACTTGAGAAAACCATCGATAACACCATCACAAGAGTCCGAGTCAATTCATATCTCGACAGAATTGAAAGAAGGAAGTGTGCCAATGGTAATCGACAAAGAATGCAACCCGGGCTTTCTGAAAGTGAACCCGGCCATCGCACGAGTGAATACAGAAAAATCCGAAGCTATTATGTCGGTAGAAAATATGGAAATCGACAGTGAAATTATCCCAGAGAAAATCACGCCGACATGGGCGCAACCCATATTCTCCTTCCTTAAGGACGCAATCTTGCCGAGTAATGAGGTACTGGCTAGACAGACAATAAGAAGAGCAAAAGCTTATACAATCATAAGCAATGAGCTGTATGAGAGAAGCGTCACAAGCATGCTGCAAAGATGTGTTGACTCGGCAGAAGGCCAGGAAATACTCCTGGATATACATCAGGGAGAATGCGGGCATCACGCCTCGTCCAGAGCTTTAGTGGCCAAAGAATTCAGGCATGGATTTTATTCGCCGATGGCGTTGAAGGAGGCGAAAGAATTGGTAGAAAAATGTAACGGTTGCCAGAGATACGCCAACAAAATACATATGCCCTCGTCCGAATTAAAGACAATACCAATTACTTGGCCATTTTCTGTATGGTGCTTGGATATGGTGGGTCCATTCAAGCCAGCCCGGGGAGGAATGACTCACATTCTAGTCATGGTGGATAAATTCACAAAGTGGATCGAGGTAAAACCAATAAGAAAATGTGATGGACCAACAACAGTAAAATTCCTCAAAGATGTTATCTTGAGATATGGTTATCCACATAGTGTTATTACAGACAATGGCACAAATTTTGCTGAAGGGGCCTTTGCTAGATTCTGCCAAGAGAAACACATAAGACTAGATGTTGCCTAGGTGGCTCACCCAGCATCAAACGGGCAGGTAGAAAGATCAAATGGGCTGGTATTGTCTGGAATAAAACCCCGGCTTGTCGAACCTCTGGAAAGGTCGGCAGGATGCTGGATCGAGGAACTACAAGCAGTACTGTGGAGCCTCAGAACTATCCCAAACAGGTCAACAGGGTATACCCCTTTTTTCTGGTATATGGGGCAGAAGCTGTGCTTCCAACCGACATAACACATGATTCGCCAAGACTGACCCAGTATACAACTGCTGAGGTAAATGAGGTAGCTCGGCAAGACGATGTCAATTTTATAGAAGAGGCCAGGGAATTGGCATTATCAAGATCAGCTATTTATCAGCAAGACCTCCGACGATATCACAGCAAGAAAGTCAATCCAAGATTTTTTAAAGAAGGAGATTTGGTTCTTCGGCTAGTGCAGCGCACAGCCGGCATGCACAAACTTTCACCCCCATGGGAAGGACCATTCATCGTGAGTAAAGCATTGCACAATGATGCATATTACCTAATCGATGCTCAGTCACCGGAAAAGAACAAGGCAAACAAAGCCGGCGACGAATCAAAAAGACCATGGAACATAGCTTTACTTCGCCCATTATATACTTAGGAGCTATATGTTGTACATCATGATGTGACGCATCAAGTTGGAGTATCAAGCGTGTATTGGACCTCGGCACCTCGAGCAGTGACTCGGGGACTGCACAATGTTGTTTCTATTTTTTAAGACTATGTAGTAAACCTCGGCACCTCGAGCAGTGACTCGGGAACTGCACCGGGTTATTTCTTATTTTGAATTATGTGTTAAATTTCAGCACCCCGAGCAATAACTCGAGGACTGCGCCGTGTTATTTCCTATTTTGAATTATGTGTTAAATTTCAGCACCTCGAGCAGCGACTCGGGGACTACACCGTATTATCCCTTATTTCGGATTATGCATTAAACTTCGATGCCTCGAGCATTGACTCGGGGACTGCCCCATGATTGTTTCTTGTTCTAAAAATATGCATTAAACTTCAGCACCTTGAGCAATGACTCGGGGACTACCCCGTAGTATTCTCTGCATTGAGCCATGAATTATATCTCGGCAACCCAGTTTGTAACTCGGGGACTGCGGCATGATCCTAGATATTCTTTGAGCACACGCAAGAACTCGATAACCCGAGTGATAACTCGGGGACTGACTTATATTACCCACTATTTGTCGCCAGACACATAAAGGCTCCATAGCTCAGCTAAAGACTCGGGGACTCCCCAAAATTGTTGATCATAACTTGCAAGATATGATATAAACTTCTCTCAGTAATCAGAGGAATAGCAAAGCAGAAACAATCAAAAATCTCTAAGGATAATGCAAAAAAGAATAACAACCCCAGCAACTCGAAGTATGATAAGGGATGCAACTTATTGTATCACTTTACCAGATATGGGCTTCGGGCATTGTACTTTAGATAGAAGTTGAAAACACAACAGCTAAGCAATCGAGTTTACGAAGGACAAGCAAGATAAATGCCGAACCAAGGTCAGCCACATGGAAAATACAATACGAACTTACGAAATCAAAGTTCGCCAAAGCAAAGATATAAAGCAATGAGATTTGTTTAGATAGACTAATAATAATTACCATCACCCATGCCTCAGCGGCGAAAGGCAAAAAGGTTCACACCACACCGAAAGCCGGACAATTGTTCCATAGACATCATACGCCCGGCATACCGGGGACTGAAAATAACTTAAGAGTTTTTTGAACCTAAATAGCGAAAAGGGCCAGAGCACCCTTAAGGGGCAGCAGCATGATCAGGAGCATCGGGAATGGGTATCTCGGATGATGGCTGGGCGACCTCGGTCTCCTGCGCAGGGGTATTTTCAGGAACTGGGCGCTCCGAGGTAGCCGGCGCCTCAGCCGAAGTTACTTCGCCTTCAACATAAGCAATAGTAACCTCGGGGGCAAGCCTTGGCTGCTGAGAAACATTAGCTTGAGCTCGAGAATTCTCAGTCCCTTTAGAAGATGATCGCGCGTCGCCATCCTCATTCGAGCTTGCATTTGAGTCACGAGAGTTGTCCGAGTCACCCTCTGCTTCATCCTGATCGGCCGAATCATCATCGGAGGCATCTTCAACTTCGAAATCATCCGCTGGATTGGAAATAAAACTCGGCCCTTCAATCCAATTATGCACGTCAGCATACTTAATAAGCTGGAAGGCACGAGCTTGGCAGCGAGCGACGAATTCTGGATCCTCGACCCAACGAGAGCCAGTGCGCAGATTCATCAGAGTATCGAGTGAGATATCCTCATCCCAAGACAAAACGGCTGTAAGTGCCATATCAGCACCAGCCCTCCCAGCAGATTCCCTCCAGAGATTTAACTGGTTCTGAGATGCCATTAATCTCTCCACAAGTATTTTGACTTCATCAATATCAGGCGTTCCTGAGGTATTCGGCCAAAGAACATGGTAGGCCTGAATGGCTGCTTGCACCAGATCTCTTCCCATAATCTTCATTGGTCCAACATCAGCACCGACGGCAATCAGGAAGTCTTCCATTGAGTATTCTGGACTCGAGTCTGCGGGGACACCTCGGCGCTAACGAGCAGAAATCACTGCCTTAGAGCTCACTGGTTTAGCTTCCGGAAAATGATCTACACGAAAGGAAAACATATCAGTTAAAAATAAAAAAGAGAAGAAAATAACTCGGCCGCGGTCGAAAACTTATGATGAATATAACTCAACATTTTTTGGAGATCCTGGGTCCAGTCGGCCTTATTCTTCTCAAAGCGAGTGATTTCCTCGCTCATCGTCCGGTTCTTCAGCTCGAAAGCATCGAGGAGTTCCTTATCTTTCTGCAGTTGCAGGCTCAGTCGATTCTTCTCTTCAGAGAACTCCTGATCAACTTTTTTCAATTCGGATTTCTGCGAAAGCTTGAGAGACTCAACCTTGGCACGTAACCGGGTTATCTCATCATCCTTTTCTTTAAGTTGCGCCGAATTAGTGGCGGCTTGTTCTAAAAAATGCAGCAACATATTAGGCATGGATATGCATTCTTGATGCGACGCTGCAAGTGTTTGTAACTCGTCTATACCAAAGCCGGAAGGTTATAAGAAACCCAGGATTTGTCTCGAACGAAAGTCAACAAGTCACAAGACGAATAAGATAACTAACCTTCTAGGGCGTCAACTTTCTTGTTAAGGCGGGTGTTAAGATTATTGATACTAGCTGCATACCAGCAAAGAGTGGATTAGCACGTCAGGCCAAAAATGTTAAGAACTTAAGAAACAATACAAAGATTTATTAAATTACCAGTTTTCTTCACTATGGGGACAACCTTCTCATATTTCTCTTGCAATTTCTTGTGTGCAAGGAGCAACCTTTGAAATTCGGCTGTCCGCCGATCATGGGCAACCTAAGTACCAAAGTGAATTACATAGCTGGATATTCAAAGCTAAAACAGATCCGAATCAAGCAAAACTTAACTCGGATCTAGGTGGCTGGATATTCAAAGCTAAAACAGATCGGAATCAAGCAAAACTTAACTCGGATCTGGGTGGCTGGATATTCAAAGCTAAAACAGATCCGAATCAAGCAAAACTTAACTCGGATCTAGGTGGCTGGATATTCAAAGCTAAAACAGATCCGAATCAAGCAAAACTTAACTCGGATCTAGGTGGATGGATATTCAAAGCTAAAACAGATCCGAATCAACCAAAACTTAACTCGAATCTAGGTGGCTGGATATTCAAAGCTAGAACAGAGCTGAATCAAGTAAAACTTAACTCGGATCTCGGTGGCTAGATAATCAAAGCCGAAATATATCCAGATTAAGCAAAACTTAATTCGGAATATGGATGGACCACGGTCAATCCAAGTCATGCACGAAATTGACTTAGCAAATAATGCATTTGAAGCCTAACAAAGCTTCCAAACGAACAACAAATTATTCGGTTGCAAGCTTCGGGGACTAGTGTATATATACTATCATTTGAATAAACAGACAAAGTATCAACAGAAGCGCTTACCTCGTTCATCTTATCACTGTCAAGAACAATCTTAGCAGCCATATGCAAACGACTGCTGATGTCGGAAAGCTGAAATGGCTGGCTACTTGGATTGCCCTCAAGCTGATCGGCGGCGTTTCAGTTATTGGCGTATTCCACCAAAGAGTCGAGGTTGTTCCCACTCTCAGTACGGGTCAGTACTTTACCTCGGGCCCATTGTGTAACTACCGCCGTCGCTGGACTCTTGTGAAGACTAAGCTGAGTGTCGGCGGCCGGGGTGACAACAGGCTTGGCAGAGGAAGCCCCCTTACAAAGTGCATCAACTATATTGGGTTGAGAAGAGCTAGCCGGCCCCTTCTGAGATGCTGAAGGTTTTGTAACAACAACCTTCCTAGTCTTAGGAGAGGCTTCGGCAGGGGCAGCAACCTCGGCATTAAGAATCACGTCCTGAGGAGCAGGGGGAACTATGGTTTCCAAGGGGCCGAGATGGTGATATCATCGACTGGAGCGGAAGTAGCAGCTGGAATCGTGGTGATCAAAGGATCGTTGGGGGAAACCTCGGCGGTCTGAAGAGGAGCAACGGGTTCAACAGGATGATCTATTGGCGGAGTTATGTCGGCGTTAACGACGGGATCTGTGGGTACATCTTGCTGAGGCGATGTGTGAGTCGGCGCATGAGGAGAGTTAACACGAGAGGGACTGGGAGCCCGAGTATCCTCCGGAGGCGGAGGAGAAAGCTGCCGAGTTATATGGCTTGTCATACTCGGACCGCTTGGCTTGACAGAGAGAGGAGCTCTGCAAAGGACAAAGAGTCGAATCAAAAGACAGAAAGAGAGAAACAAGAAATACGAATGAAAACAAACTCACCCAGTAACCCCAGGCATGGTCTTACACCTCGGAATATGCTAGGCAGACTTCTTCATTCGCTTCTTGGGAGCAGCGTTGGAGGGACCTTCCGGAGCGGTGTGCTTCTTCGAGGTAGCAGGAGCTCGAGAAGCAAGAGGATCGGTGTCGTGCACCTGACCGGCTGGATTAGCTGGGAAAGTAGGAGCCGGAAATGCGTAAGAGATAGGCATCGCGGCAACTACCTCAAGAATTTGGACGTCGTCCGAGTCACCTTCATCCCCGTGGGCCGAGGCCTTGCCACGGGCGCGAGCCGGAGCAACATCTGACTTAGGGACAAACTCTTCCGAGTCAGGTTCCCTGCTGTCCGGGGTATTCCGATCCATAGTCCACGGAAGATCCAAAACCTCGACATCCTCGATCTTTTGCTTCGTAAACCTCTGCGAGAGACGAAACAAAGTAGAATTAGCAAAAGAACAGTCACAAACGCGACTCGGAAACAAAGACCAATGCGTAAATTTACCTGAGGAGGGGGATTCCAGCGAGTGAACGGCTTCAGTCCCCATGCCCAATCCTCCGGCATATCAGTCTTGAAGATAGCTAGGACACACTTATAAATATGATAGTTGTCGAGCTCAACCGTCGAAACTCGGTTGGGATCGAGAGGACCACTCATTTAACAAAGCTTGTGAGTGCGAAGCTAGAAAGGGCAGATTCGGCTGCTGATGAATGTGGTCATCAGATCCTCGCCACGGAGCCCGACGCGGATCAACTCCTTGAGCCGAATCTCAAATGCCTCGGCCAAAGAATGGCTCTTCCTAGGATTGTAGTTCCAATTCTTCTTGGAAGGGGTGCCAATAGAAAAGGCAGGGAGCCGAATCTTATCTTCTTTTCCGGTGTTTTTGACATAGAAAAATGATCTATGCCATTTCTTGCAAGACTCGAGGCTGGTGACACGAGGGAACTCGGAGTTTCTCCGAGGTGTAATGGACGCGGCCCCACACAGGGTAATGGACTTCTCGGAAGGGTGAAGAGATTTATCCGGTACGACATTAGATCGGATCTAGAAGAATTTAGACCAAACAGGTACGGAGGGCCAGAGGCCGAAGTACCCCTCCAAGGCCTAGATGTAAGCTTACAAGGAAGTGATAGCATTGGCAGGAAGGTGATGCGGCTGGAGACCGAAGTAATCGAGGAACTCTCTGGCGAAATCGCTAAGGGGGGGCGAATCCGCGAGCAAAATGGGACATGAAGACTACATATTCTCCCTCCTTGAGCATGGGAGAGGATTTGTTGCTGGGAAAGCGACAGCTTACCTCGGCAGGGATTCGGCGCGTCTTGATTAGCCACTCTACCTCATGGCGAGTGATAGTGGAACCCTGCCAAGAACCTCGTTCTGGACCGGATGCAAAATCATCCTCCTCGACGAGAGCTCCGCTGGCAAAACTAGACATGGGTTCGTCGGAGGAATCGACGGAGGAGGAACTAACGGCGGGGAGAGGCCTAGAAGTGCAGGGCCCCGTCGTGGTTCTAACGAGCGCGGTGGCGCAGAAAAGAAGAACTGCCGCGAGGAATCTATGAAACAGAGGGATTGCCTAGGGCGGATATCTAGCAGCGATGCCGTAGGATAACTCACCGGCGAAGGCGACGAAGAAGGGCACGGTGGTGAGGTCGTCGGAGCAGGAGAACGGCAGCGTGACCGACGAGGAGGTCGATGGTGGCACGGCCGCTTGCGTACGAATGGAGGCGCCGTCGTGGGTGCGCCACGATAACTGCATAATCGCACGCGTGGCAAAACCGCTCGCAACTAGTGGAGCCACACCGAAGACCACACGACATAGGAGGGGATCGGGCCTCCTGACCGATGCGGTACTCGAGGCGTCACTGCGCCGACGCAACGGGCGCAGTAATCACTGTAGCTTGTTAGTGGACACTGTAGAGGAACAAAAAACTAGAAGAACAATGATGAGTGGTACACGTAGGACGAGGCGTGCTCAGGAAGCTGCACGGATACCTCGGACAGAAAGAAGTAACTCGGAAAGAAAGAGAGAGATATGTTGGGAAACTGATGTGGCCCGGCCGAGGTTTCAGGCAGTACCACACCAGCTTCGGGGACTAATGTTGGGGAGGTGACCCCGGATAGGGTCAAGACAGGGGAAAGATGAAAGGAACCTCCCTTGTCATGAGCCGAGTTACAGTTTATGTCGGCCGAGTCATATAAGAGTCGGCCGAGATAAGCAGGGCCATGGCAAGTATAGAATGAGTAACACCTTATCCGGCCGACATATGAGTTGAGTCGGCCGAATGAGTCTGGCTAACTTGAATGCAGGTGAAGGCCGAGCCGAGTTATACGAGACAAGGCCGAGTAACACGAAGCTTGCAGGAGAAGGAGGTGCCTATAGTCAAACCCTAGTCACTGGCTAGGAGGAATCTAGACAGGGCCAAACACAAAGGACAAGGAGCAGAACAACATAAGGGCAGAAGAAGGTCACGGAGGTGACAGTCAGGGAGCCCGAGGCGCGCATGTGAAGCTCTCTGGAACATTGCCGCCGATAGAAGGGGGACACGGAAAGGAAGCCGCCGAGTTACCATATTGGGACAAGAATATTACAAGGATATGCTTGCCACGTCAGCCCTAGAAGGAACCAAGGCACCTCTTTATAAGGGGGACGCTGGCTCCTGAGAGGGGGATTGATTCATTCTACGCCGTAAGGCTCGTGTAGTTGCTCTCTTCTTCCTGCAAACAGCTCAAGGAGCATTTGTAGTCCTTAAGAGGAGAAATAAAGATCTACATGTTAGTCATTTGAGTGTAGAAATCACTACATCTTCCCTCCCCGGATCCCTCTAGCATCCATTGGCCCCATACTTTAGCCTACCCATGGCATCTGCCGTGCCACCACCACGACACTTATGTATAATATCTTCCTCACTATCTCAAGGAAGTTCTCTGGATCTTTTGTAATGTGTCATATGTAATCTATAGTCATGTCTTGGACCTGCTGTGTTTCTGTTGTACCACTCTGAGGGATGTAATACTAGTGAACGGTGTTTCATTGGTGTTATGTCAACGACTATAGTGTACTACATCATGCAGTGGTATGCTGGGTCATCACAACCGGTATCAGAGCATATGCTTTGACCTTAGTATTAAAACCCTTTTTGGAAGATCTGTAGGTTGGATAGTGACTATAGGAAGCCATCTTATCTAAACCAAATGTTCTTATGAATTGTTATGAGTATCCGTTTGAGGATAACTTTGTCACTAGATGTGTTAATCATACTATTTAGGAGCAGTTACTTATATTTTCTCGGTATAGTGCTAGTTCAAAGAAGGTAGAACACCATTAAGATGTCTTAAGTAAGTTCAAATCAGGAAGTAGCTTATGATATAGTAAAGATATCTTGGGAAGTAGTTTAAACGGTGTAGTCTATCCATAGAGTCCATGTAAGATAGCAGAATCTTATGGTTAGTTGATAACAATAGATAACATAATGAGGGAATCAGGGCATGTATAAAGGTAATGTATAGGTAAATCATGAAAATATCATGGTGAGATTAGCTCCGAAACCATGATATGTGTATAAGAATGTTAAGTATTTGGTAAATAGTCATGAAATAGAATAAGAAAGACATAGTATAGGACCATGCTAGAGGTCATGACTATCACAAATCTCCGATAATCTTTGGTTTAAAGGCCTCATGTAGAATTTGGTTAGTCGTTTGAAGAGATCATGTAAGAATAATTTATCACAAAATAGTAGTTTGGTGGTAAATTATAGGTCCAAAGGTGAGGGCAGAGGTTAGTTAGAACCCAATTCAAGACCACTTTGTTCAAAAATTATCCAGTTGCAACTGAGCAACGTGCGTAAATATTAAGGCAAGGTGTGGTATGATCCACATAAGTTGTTTAGAACCCTAGAGACTTATACATTAATTCATATGAAGATTGAAGTGTATAACATCAAACCTAGAGTACGAGAGATGTTTTACTCAAAGTACTATTTCTACAGGTTTTGATGTATGTTTGTTAGTTATACTATTTGGATTTCTTGGATTTTATTGGATTTTATTGTGTGGCTAGATCTGTGCATGAAGTTTGAACTTGATGAGCATATGCATGATGTTACATGAAGTTATTACTTAATGTTACAGGTCTAGAGGGAGAGACGAGTTACCATCGAGACAAAATAGAAATGAAGGCTTATATGATGATGGATGACAAACCAAAGGAGGTCATCTACACAACTCTGAAGCAAAGATCAACTCTGAAACCATACTCACCCACCAATGGAGAGTTTATCCAGTATATGAGGGGTATGGAGGAAGGAAGTAGGATGGAGTTAGAGCAACAAAATAAATCTTATAGTGAGATAGCACAGAGTGTCAACACCCAGATTTTTAATCCCAGATGCCTGTTATGCCATACATCGCAATCCTAGGATTACCATTTTTGCGAGACATAACAGATTGGTACCATAGTTCATCATCCATTACAAACCATAATAAAAGTCTTAAAAATAAAGGATCTCATGATCCAGTCTTAATACAATCAACACAGCGGAATAATAATAATAGTAGCATGGTCGAAGATCCATCTTCAGGGTCACAGGCAATGCTGACGATGGTAGATGATCCTAGCTGTGATAGACTTCCTACTGTCCATCATCCTGGTAGTCCTCCTCATAGTCTGGCCATAGGAATAGCTAGGGACAAAGCCAAGAGTACTCTTTAAGTACTCGCAAACTATCACTAACAAGTAAAGTAGTTTGAGTAGGAATCCTAAGATCTAGGTTTATTTGCAAAAACCTAGGTTTATTTCATATTGAGTTTAGAAGTAAAGAAAACTAGTTTAATGTTCTACAACACCTAAGTGGGAACTTAGTTTTCATGTTCACAACCATGTGGTCAAGTCAAAGTCATAATTCATTTCACAAGTCATTTTTAAAACATCTAACGACGGAACAGTATGGCCACTCCAACTGTCCATAATCGCGGACGCGGATATTCGAATAGTTTGACACTCTCCAGAGGTGGTACACTTTCACCACAACATTCGATACATCTATCAGTAACAATCATGTATCACCATACTCAGTATGCGGATAATCAATCCTAACCTTTCAATTACACACCCTAGTATAGGCACCTCCCCTATGAGTTTGGCCTCCCAACCATGACCATCTGTCATCTTGGGAACTGCACAGGTGGACATCATCACGAGGTAGCCTCAGCTCAAACCTCTTCCACAAGGGAACCCATACTAAGATATATATAAACTTCCAGTCAAGCCCTACCCAAATTCGGGTATTGTGGTTTTACGGTAAAATTGGAATGGTATCACATCCGAACCCAACCATCAGTTTTATAAAAGGGCCAAGGCTCATGCCTCAACATTTTGATCATCAGAATCATCTGGTGTTCATAACACATGTCAAAACATTTCATTGGAATGAATCATCATTCCAAGGTTTTCATAATCATTTTCACCAAGTATTTCCATCTAAAGTGATCCACTTTTACGCTTAGCACTAGCCACTAAAGTTGAGGGTAATCACTAATGAGGGGTGCTATTCAAGTGTGACTTACCCAAATATAATCTCATGCCTCAGTATGACATCTAGTTCTAGCTAACTTAGGCCAAGTTTTATGCTCTTTATGCTACCTATAATATCTTTCCAAAACTCACAAAACACTAACTAAAAGTAATAAAGAACTTTGATAAAAAAAATAAAGCTTGCAAGTAAAACTAGGATTTGGTGGAATCAAAGTTGCATAACCAAAGCATGCCTAATTCATTGCATAGGTTAATTGGTATTGTGGGGCTTGTAAGTATTAGCTTGCATGGTTTAGCTTAGCTTGCCTTGAGTAGTGCAGTGATTGAAGTTATCTTCTTCTTCTTCTTCTTCGTAGTCCCCCTCCTCTTCGTATCTTTGGTCGGTACTAGCGTCTATAAAAAAATATGGGGTACACAATCACCAAACAATACTTAACTACCTCTATTTAGCACACAAAGGTTCACACTAGATGATCTAGCAATCATCACAAAGATTAAGGTCTAGTCTTATTTATTTTATTTTTAGAAAAGTTATTTCCACTCATTGAAAAACTACTTAAGATTAAATATTCGCCAATTAAAATATGGGATCATGTTGACACTGTCATCACCACATATTTTAATACTTGGGAATGTGATTTAAAGTGGTGTCACAATTTAATAATGTTTAACATTATTATTTTTAATAATTAAAGTGACTAGAAATGCCTATGGGGCATTCTTTTAATACTTGTCCAAGATCACGGCATGTAAACCTAAATATTTTTACATATTCAGAAAGATCTTGTCAAATGTGATTTTTGAGAGTTGGAATCAACTCAAAAGAATTTACGGTTGATTTTTGAAAAATGTTTGAATGTGTAAAGTCTCTGTCTTGTTATTTTTACTATAGGTGATCTATAATTTCAAATGGTTTGAATCAAACGGGCTTGGATTAAAATTTTCAATACCGTTCTAACAAAAGTGGTTTCAGGAAATTTGGTTTAGTAAAAATCTCTGAATTGATTTTTGAATCCACTGATAGAACTAGGTTTTAACTAAATTGGAAAATATCTATTTGAATCTACTGGGTTGCGCGGGAACTAAATGGGCCGGACCACTGCGCACAGCGGAGCGCTCGGGCTGACTTAAAGGGGATGTCCCACCTGTCAGCAAGACAGGGGCTCCCGAAGGGATATCTTTCAATCTAGGCCCTACGATTAGAATCTAATCTAATGGCTAGGGTTCATCGTCGATGACAAACAACTCCGGCGAGGTATAAACCCTAACGCGGCGGTGGGGGTCGTGTGAGGCTCACCAGGGCTCCAGCTAGGGTCGGCGTTGGGGGCGAATGAAAGGTGGTCACGGCGGCTCCTGGGGTGGCTCCAATCAACGGCTCCGCTTCTCCTCCTCCGCGGCAGACTCTAGTGAAATTCCGGTGCTGCGGAGCTCGCCTTGCTCCAGGGAAGAGTTAGTGGTGTTCTGTGAGGAGTGGGGAGTGATATGGTGTGGCGAATTGAGGCTGGGGATTCCTCCTTTTATAGCCGAGCGAGAGGGGCAGTGCGACATGGGCAGAGCTCGTCGGGATCGACGGCACATCGAGCTATTGGCATGGCGGAGGGTGTAGGCCGGTGCGCGGTCTCTTGGCAATGCTGAAGGGCTTAATGGCACGACAAGGGGCAGTCGAGGTTGTTCGGAACGGGCTGGTGCTCTGAGCGGCACCACCGGCAATTTCGACGACGCACAGTTGCTACAGGTCGCGCAGTGGTGAACGGGGATATGTGGGAGCTAGCTGGTGTTAAGGTGAGTGTGTGCATGCGCGGTGAGGGAGAGGCGCAGCGCATGCGAGCTGGTCGGATGCGGCGCTCTGGCACGCTCTCGGCACGGCGCAAAGACAGTGGGTGTGGCGTTTCCTTTGTGGTCCAGGGCCTGACTGCGTTCGAGGGCTGGACAGGGGGTGGCGATGGACGGTGTGCTGCCTCCTGGACATCGTGGTTGGGCATGGCGTTGCCTCCTGCTAGCTAGCCATGGTCGGCCGGCAATGGGGGGGCTCGGGTGGCTCAGCACTAGTGCAATGGTAGAGTGCTAGCTTGTTCAATGCTTGTGTGATCACTGGAGGGACAAGGGGTGAGAATTGGGGACAAGGGTTTGAATGATCACTGCTCAAAAAAGTATAGTTAGGTAGAGTTTTAAATGTGTCTCCATGTGTTTTATTAAATGGCCGAAAGAATTCAAGTTTGAAAATTTTGAATGAAATTTGGTGGGTGCTCTAGTCACATGCTTGGTAGTATTTTTCTGCTTGGGTTTGTCAAGGTGAACTGGTTTGAGTGGTTTTTGAGAAATGGTGATATTAGTACCTACACTTGATTCAATTTTGAATTGTCATTTGAATAGATTTGAAATCTATTTCTGTTGATTTGAAAAGTGGGATTGGGTTCACTTTTACTTGGTCTATCAAGGGGGGAAAATAATTGGATTTGTTTCTGTTAGAAAACTTGGACTAGAAACACTCAAAGTGGTCTAGTGAACAAGTTTGGCCAAAATGACCATTTGCTTATATTGTTTACATTTGAATTTATCTTTATTTGATTTTGCTTGGAAATGATTTAGATGATGTTGTTTTCATATTTAAACCAATCCTTGCCATTCATAGCAATCAAACAAGTCATTTCAAGCATTAATGCATTCATCACACACACATGCATTCATATTGATTCTAATAACAAAAGTTTTTGTTAGCCCTTAACTTGGGTGATTAGAACTTGATAATCTTGATTAATATTTTTGGGATGCTACACAGAGAATGCATGAGAAGTCATCTAAAGAACTTCAACCAAGAAATAAACTGGAGGAATTCTTGCAAACTAGACCCTGGAGTTTCTCTATGACCAAAGATCCCATAGAAGCAGAAAATTGGTTGATGGACACATCCCGTAAGCTTCACAATGTGGGGTGTAAGGATGAAGAGAAGGTACGTTATGCCATATACCTATTGCCTAAAACTGCAACACTATGGTGGGAGGAATGAAAGTACATGCTCTCTAGAGATGGTGTTTATACATGGACGGAGTTTAAGAAGAAATTTTGAGAGGCATTTGTTCACAGGAACATCATAAAGGGAAAGCTAGTGAAGATGTAGAGAAAAATAATCTTCCAGTGCTGAAGCATGTGCGCGAGTTTAACCGGCTATCTTGTTACATTTGTGAGGAAATCAATAAGGAGGCTAAACGGCAAAAGAGATTCATAAAAGGATTACAGGCAATTATGAAGATTCATACATCGGAAACGTATCTATAATTTTTGATGCTCCATGCTTGTTTAGTATCTACTTTGCTTTGATTTGTCTACACTTTGAGGTGCTTTTTACATGTTTTCTGGTACTAACCTATTAACAAGTTGCCACAGTGCCAGTTGCCTGTTTTCTGCTCTTTTTGGTTCCAGAAAAGCTAGTGAGGAAATATTCTCGGAATTGTAGAGGACAAACGCCAAAGTCAATAACTTTCCGTGGGGAACAAGAAGTCCAGAGGGGAGACGGAGAGGCGTGCCAGGGCAGCCAAACCCCCCTCGGCGTGGCCAGGGGTGGGCCCGCGCCTAGGAGGGGTGTGGCCCCTATGGCCACCACATCAGCGCCCCCCTTCGCCTATAAGAAACCCCTAATGCAGAAACCCTAAGCACCCGATCAAATCTCCACGAAACCGTCTGTAGCCGCCGCCACCATCATCCCTAGATCAGGGGATCTGAAGTTCTTCCCGGCACCCTGCCAGAGGGGAGATCATCCCGGAGGCCTTCTCTATGGTATGATGCGTGAGTGGTTCCACCTTGGACTATGGGTCCATGTAGTAGCTAGATGGTTGTATATCCTCCTTGTGCTTTCATGTATAGATCTTGTGAGCTCCGTTCATGATCAAGATCTAATCTATATGTAATCATGCATGTTATGTTTGCGGGGATCCAATGGATATTGAGATTATTATGTTGGTTTGATTAATGGTTTTGTCTTTATGATTCTATCATGTCTGTGTTGTTTGTGATCTTGCATGCTCTCCGTTGTTAGTATCTATCCTGTCCAAGTAGTTGTAGTGACTCCAAGAGGGGGTATTTATGCTCGATAGTGGGTTCATGCCTCTAGTTTCCAAGGGAAGTGACATAACTCTCTTCGGTTGTATATGTGTTGTTGCTACTAGGGAGAAAACAACGGTCTCTTGTTCATGGAACATGTGGACTGTTTACCTTACACACTTTGCTTAAAGCAGTTGTCTGTTGCTTGCAACTTAATACTGGAGGGGATTCGGATGATAACCCGAAGGTGGACTTCTAGTCATAGATGAAGTTGGATGGTGGTCTATGTATCTTGTTGTATTGCCCAATCGAATCTCATAGGATCTTTCTGACTAGTAATTGATTGTTATGCCTTGCTCAGTTCCTTTCAATTGACCCGCTGTAATTTGTTTACCCTTCATGCCATGTTGTTTATCTAAGGAGAGCACCTCTAGTGAACTATGGACCCTAGTCCAATCTTTACCATTGATACATCTTCCACTGTTACTTGTTTACTTGCCACAAACCATTACCTTCCACAACATACGTTTAATCCTTTGTTACAGCAAACCGGTGAGCTTGACAACCTCACTGATTCGTTGGGGCAAAGTCTTGAGTTTGTGTTGTGCAGGTCTCCGTGTTGCTTGCAACACCTGTGTGACGTTTCCTTGCTCCTTATAGTTCGATAACCTCGGTCTCTACTGAGGGAAGACTTGATTCTATGCTCATCACACCTTGCTCTTGGGGTTTCCAACGAAGTGCTCCACGTCAAGCACCATCAACAAGTTTTCTAGCGCCGTTGCCGGGGAGGCTAAGGGCGTCTTCACTAGGGGAGTCCTCCACTTCCTTTCTCTTTACTTTGTTTTTAGTTTGCTTTGTTTATTTTGCTTGGTTTTGTTTGCCTCTTTTCAAAAAACCCAAAAAATTAGTCTAGTTTGGTTTGCTTTCTTTATTCAAAAACACAAAAAAGTTAGTTCCTACTCTGGTTGCTGGTCTATTATTGTCTTGCTTGGTCATGCTTTCTATCAATGGATGGTTTGTTTGAAACTAGTTCTTATTTGCAAGGTGGGTTCACAGAAGAACAAAAGTATTATTATAAGGAACACCGTTTTTCACAAAAAGGGAAACACTTATGGGAACAAATTGATAAGTTGAATACTATTGCTAGAGACGTGTGCTCTACTTATAATGTTACTTATTGCTTTGATAAGTCTTGTTGGTATAGGAGGTATAAACACCTTCCTTTTCAATGTGAGTATAATGGTAATGTTACCATATCTTCTTATGTTAAGGGAAATTATGACTTTTATGATGTGGAACAAATTGAAGAATTTATTGCTTTCAAGGGTGCATTTGAACTTGCCAGTTTGCTTGAAAATACTGATGATGCACCTTATGAATATGAGGTTTATGAGATACTTAAATTTTTCTTTGATAATTACAAGGACGCAAATGGCTATATTCTTGAATATTTTAATAGATGCTTTCCATAAATGGAAGAGACTAATGCCTTGCAGGAGCCTATGGAAGAAGAAATTGTTGAAACTAGAAGCTCATTAGATGAAAAAAAGGACGAGAGTGATGAACAAAAGGAGGAAGAATGGATTATCTACCCATGCCTACCTTATAATGAGAGTAACTCTTTATCCCTTACATTATTTGATTGTACCCCATGCTTACCAAAGTAGGATGAATGTTATGTTCCTGTGGATCTTTCTGAAATATCTACTTTGGGTAAAACCTGTGAAGGTTTTAATCCCACTATTTTTGAGCTTGATAGAAATTATGTGTTTGTAGATCATAAAAATCATGCTTTGTGTGATAGCTATATTGTTGAGTTTATTGATGAGGCTACTGAAAATTATTATGAGAGAGGAAAATGTGGTTGTAGAAGTCTTCATGGTACTGAAACACCTCTCTATATGCTGAAAGTTTTGAAACTACTCTTATTTTATCTTCCTATGCTTGTCACTTTGTTCTTTGTGAATTTATTTGCATACAAGATTCCTATGCATAGGAAGTGGGTTAGACTTAAATGTTCTTTGAATTTGCTTCTTGATGCTCTCCTTTATTTCAACTCATATTTCTTATGTGAGCATCTTTTCAAACTATCATGCCTAACTTAAAGGCGTTAAAGAAAAGTACTTGTTGGGAGATAACCCAAGAGTTTCCTTGAGTCTTGGAAGTTATTACTTCAGTAATGACCTCTCCTTATCCTTTTTGTTTGCTTTTTGTGCCAAAAATGACCTCTAATGAGAGGAAAGTAAGATTTGGGGAGTTGTTGTCCCGAAACAGATTTCTGTCCTCCACCATAAAAATTGTGAGGACTCTCTGTAACTCGGATTGAGATCACACTTTTCGAATAAATCCCCCAGTATGTTAGATAACTTTCGTTAGTTCAACACTTTTTGATTTGAGCAACAAAATATGTTCGAAAAAATCGGTTTCTACCTGATGATCTGTTTTGACAGATTTCTGCCATTATTTGCATTTTCTTATTATTGATTCCTTTTTGAGTTCTCTTTTGGGGAACTGAGCTTTTTGAAGGAGTTACTATAGTAGCTTGTGTTTTTAGTGAAAAGCCTTGTTGTTCCAAAGCTTTGCCAGCGTTCAAATATCTTTTGAATAAACTAATGTTGCTAATGAAGATTGTGTGAAGTTTTGTATGAAGGAAAAATTTATGGTGTAGAGACAGAATGATGCAATGAGATGAAGAATTGACAAAAGCTCAAGCTTGGGGATGCCACAATGGTGTCACCCCAAGAAATATCCAAGAGGTACAAGCGTCAAAGCTTGGGGATGCCCAAGGCATCCCCTTCTTCATCAATAAAAAGCTCAGGTCCATTTAGACACTTCGTTTTTATTGTTTCATGCACAATTGTGTTGTTCTTGGAGCGTCTTAGTTTTCGTTTGCTTTGCTTAGGTTGTTTAGTTTGCTTGAATATAGTAGTTTGGACCCCGTTCTTGTTGTGTTGTTTGCAAATAAGTTTGCTTGGTGTTTGAAAGGAGTAGTAAGTTCTTGCTTGTAAGTGCAAGAGGAGCTTGCATTGACTGTGACTTAGACTCTACATGACATGCTAGGTGTTGTTTTGACCTTATGCTTAGTTATTATTGTTGTAGCATGTCTTGTTCCAAACAATTGGGATTGCATAGTTTGCCTTGAAGAAATTATGCATTGTTTTAGCATGCAAAAGCGTAGTATTGTGGTCTTCTCCTTTGATGCTTTGTTTGGGTTGACTTGGAACATGCTCACACCATGTTATGACTCTCACAAGTCACCATTAGCCTCTATGATCATTTAGTCCTTGTCTTGTAGTTCCACTCTATGCTTTGATTAGTAATACTTTGTTCCTCTACATGATTATGGCCATTATGCTCTCTTAGTTGGTTGCTCCCAGTCTTTTGCTAGCCTCCACTTGTATGAGTAAGCTCTACTCATGCTTCCAACTACCAAGAAACCAAGTTATTCCAAAGTGTCCACTATAAACTCCCATGCATGGTGTGTTACACCATTCCAAGTATATTCTTGTTTTCAGCTACCTTCCAATTAAAAACTATTTTGTTATGTGAAAACTTAGTGATTGAAGCCCTCACAAACTTGATGGCACACTTCATATTCTTTGCCCCTAATAAACTTGAACCATTGTGAAGTATATGTTGTATATGCTTGCACTTATACGTTGGAATTAGCAGAACCGTGCTGTCACGGGGAACGTTTTCAACATTGCACTTGTACTTTGTAGTCGGTTGATATCATGCTCTTTTGTCTATGGATGTCACCGATGTGAAAAAAGAGGGAACTTGTAAGTCCATGGAGTAAGTATTCTATGTTAGAGAAACGCCTGGGCCGCTAGCCTAAGCCATGCCTAATCATGGTGGAAACTTGCAGCATCACCATAATGAGCTATATATGAAGAGCTATGCATATAGTAAATAAAAAGATTGCTTAGATGCTCATTGTCTGCTTGCCTTGTCATTTTGGTTATGGGATAACTCCTGTACCATGTGCAAGGTGTACCCCATTGGCGGTTCTCTATGATATGCAAATACTTACAATGACAAGAACTTACCTGTGACAGAAGTTGAGTAACATGAGGTGTGACCCTCGTATTTAAGGGACTTGAGATTGCCAACTTATACTTTGTCAAGCATATACTCCATCTTTGTTCACTTTAACCTTGATCACTTCAAGATGCTTATGATAGGGGCAATGAGGGCTGAAAGCTAACAAGTACCATAATTTTTGGAAGATCTTTTTGAAACTTTAAATCTTTGCTTCCTTTACAAAAAGGCCTTTCTTCCACCATTATTAAGTCTCCACCTTCTACCTTTAGGCACCATTAAGAGAGCATAGTTTCCATTCTTAGTTTTATGTGCAGTGTCCCAAAGCTTATTGATTGATGCATATTGTGATATTACTTGTTCTTGTGCTATTTGTTTCTAGTCACCCTTATGAACTTTGAAGGTGTCCTATGCATCTATATTGTTACTCTATGAGGGACAAGCTGATTGCCACTATGCTATGTTTTCTGTATGTGAAACAAACAAACGTTTTTCAATGCATGTTATTCATGATCTTTGTTTGTATCTTGTCATGTTGCATGCATAGTTACTATGTCCTATTGTTAGAACTCCATCTTTCATGCACATGTTTAGAGTTCTTTGGTGCCAGCTTTCAATGCTTGCAAATGGTTTGATCTTTATTGTGAGGGTGCATGTCATCTCAAAAATTATTCTTCTATCACTTACCTACTCGAGGACGAGCCGGAGTTAAGCTTGGGGATGCTTGATACGTTGGAAACGTATCTATAATTTTTGATGCTCCATGCTTGTTTAGTATCTACTTTGCTTTGTTTGTCTACACTTTGAGGTTCTTTTTACATGTTTTCTGGTACTAACCTATTAACAAGTTGCCACAGTGCCAGTTGCCTGTTTTCTACTGTTTTTGTTTCTAGAAAAGCTAGTAAGGAAATATTCTCGGAATTGGATGGGACAAACGCCAGTCAATAACTTTCCGTGGGGAACAAGAAGTCCAGAGGGGAGATGGAGAGGCGTGCCAAGGCAGCCAAACCCCCTAGGCACGGCCAGGGGTGGGCCCACGCCTGGGAGGGGTGTGGCCCATATGGCCACCGCCTCGGCCTCCCCCTTCGCCTATAAGAAGCCCCCGATGCAGAAACCCTAAGCACCCTATCAAATCTCCACGAAACCGTCTGTAGCCGCCACCACCATCGTCCCTAGATCGGGGGGATCTGAAGTTCTTCCCGGCACCCTACCGGAGGGGAGATCATCCCGGAGGCCTTCTCTCTGGTATGATGTGTGAGTAGTTCCACCTTTGACTATGGGTCCATGTAATAGCTAGATGGTTGTATCTCCTCCTTGTGCTTTTAATGTATAAATCTTGTGAGCTATGTTCATGATCAAGATCTAATCTATTTATAATCATGCATGTTGTGTTTGCGGGGATCCAATGGATATTGAGATTATTATGTTGGTTTGATTAATGGTTTTGTCTTTATGATTCTATCATGTCTGTGTTGTTTGTGATCTTGCATGCTCTACGTTGTTAGTAGCTATCTTGTCCAAGTAGTTACTAGTGACTCCAACAGGGGGTATTTATGTTCGATAGTGGGTTCATGCCTCTAATATCCAAGGAAAGTGACAGAAATCTCTTCGGTTGTAGATTTGATGTTGCTATTAGGGAGAAAATAACGGTCTCTTGTTCATGGAACATGTGAACTGTTTATCTTACACACTTTGCTTAAAACAGTTGTCTGTTGCTTGCAACTTAATACTGGAGGGGATTCGGATGATAACCTCAAGGTGGACTTCTAGTCATAGATGCAGTTGGATAGCGGTCTATGGGCCAATTCTTTTCGGCTAAAGCTTATGCAGAAACGGCTTAAGCTTAGCTGCCCCATAGAAACTGGGGTGGAAATAAGCCCTTGAAAAATTGCAGTCCAGTTCTTTTTAACTTATTTTGTCTGGGCTTATTTTATCAGCTGTTTGACAAAAAGTTAGTAATGCCCTTAGACTGTTGTGGTATTTAGGTTGATCGTGTTCTGTCACATATTCTAATTTGTTTTCACTGTTTCTCCTTTTTCCATCTAAGGAATTCTGTGACAAAATTATGTCAAAATTGCAAAAAAAAATAGATCAAGAAAATTTTCTCGCCATTTTTTTTGAAAGATACATCTCACACGATCAACTGTTTCTGTTACATACATATACCATACTCGTTTTTTAAGAACAATTCAGTTATCATAATCTCAATCATCAGAAGTCACTAGCTAACAATATCAATCAACAAGACTCATGTACGAGTTCACAAAAAAAAACAAGACTCATGTACGTAGAAGTACTAGCTAACGCATCAATCGATCTATTATACACTAGCAGGACATAGAAAACAAGTACGTTGTAGTACTTGATTGCAGCGGACCTTCTGCCAACCAGATGGTCGTACATCAGCTGCCTATGGGGTTTCAGATCGGGCAGGTCGGTCCTGGTGCAAGGTCCTGCACGACGGCGCTCCTGGGTGCAAGGACACCGGAGGTGTCTCGGCTGGTTACGACGTCGTGGGAGGTGGCGCTGGGCCGGGTCCTGCAAGATGTCTCCAGTGGCAGCGGCGCTGGGCGGGCAAGCTCAGGCCGAGACATTATGGGAAGGTGGAGGTGTGGCCGGACAACGAGTATGGTTTAGGGCTGGAACGATGGCCGGTCGAGTCGGGGACAACGAAACGATTCATTAGAGAAGAGATACCTGGATAGGAATTGCGTGATCTGGCAGAGTGGCATTTACGCAGTAAGAACATTTCGTTTTGAGGGCTATTTTCGGAAAGGAACAATTTACATAAAACCAGAAGCTCGGGCCGCCGCAGGAAGCTGGCGATCCGTAGCTTCTCCCAACTACACAGAACGAAGCGGTGGTTGATAAGCTAAGCTGAACCTAAAATTCGAGTTCTTTCCACCTTAGGCTTAATTTTACAGTTAAGCTATTTGAGAAGCCGAAAAGAACTGGTCCTATGTATCTTGTTGCATTGCCCAATCGAATCTCATAGGATCTTTCTAACTAGTAATTGCATTGTTATGTCTTGCTTAGTTCATGTCAATTGTCCTGCTGTAATTTATTTACCCTTCATGCCATGTTGTTTATCTAAGGAGAGCACATCTAGTGAACTATGGATCCCGGTCTAATCTTTACCATTAATACATCTTCCACTGTTATTTGTTTACTTGCTGCAAACCATTACCTTCCACACCATATGTTTAATCCTTTATTACAACAAACCAGTGAGCTTGACAACCTCACTGATTCGTTAGAGCAAAGTCTTGAGTTTGTATTGTGCAGGTCTCCGCGTTGCTTACAACACATATGTGAGGTTTCCTTCCTCCTTCTGGTTCGATAACCTCGATCTCTACTGAGGAAAGACTTGCTGTTGTGATCATCACACCTTGCTCTTGGGGTTTCCAATGAAGTGCTCCATGTCAAGCACCATCAAAGATGCAACTTAGGATTGTCCGTGCAAATGAGTTCCATGAATTATTGGATAGTGCACCTATTCCAGAGGATAAGGAAAAGGGTGTAGCGGAAGAAAAAACAAAGGAACCAGTTTATCAAGAGAAATTCGCCGAAGACACATTTGTGGAAATTGTGGAACCAAGGGACATCAGACTAGTGAATGTCAGAAAGCTCAAGCGACTTGTCACAGGTGCGGGGAAGCAGGACATATCAGACCCTTTTGTCCAAATAGGCCACCAATATATGAATCGTTAGTGGAGGGTGATGAATCGCCACTAAGGGGTGGAAATAAGAGGAAGACTAGTGGTCAAAAGCAAAATGTATGTTACGAATGTGGACAACCAGGACATATAAGGAGTAAGTGTCTGATATTAGAATCTGATGAAGGAAGCGATTTAGCAATTGGAGTATCACCGTCAAAAGGGAAAATAGCGGAAGGCACATCTTCTAAGAACTTAGTTGGGAATTCTTTTGGGAAACAGAAGTATGAAGCCATGAATCAAGTCAACAACAGTGTTAACCACAACAGGGCAAATGATAAGTCAATACATTATTAGTCGTATAAGTTGCTTAGTTTACGCATTTAAGATGATCGAGAATACATATTGATAACCACAAATGTGTGGATCTATCATATATTTCTTTGTAAGACCATTAAAAGAATCCTAAAGCTTCTAAAAGAGTAGCATCAGAAGTACGCATGACCACAACTGGTATTTGGTTGGTTTAGTTAGCCGAATCTACTAGGTACAACTTAAAGAGCATAAAACTTGGCCTAAGTTAAGTAAATCTGAAGAAGTATGATATTTGAGCAATCATTTTCCAAGATGCTTCGCAAAGTCGGGCTTGCAAATCGAAACAACATCCCAACCATGTAAACAATGTGGAGGCATGATAAGGAGTCAGAGAATTTTAGTAAAACCCAAGGGGAGGACTTAACAGTAAGGTTATACAAAGGTTCGATATCTGGAGGAAAGTAAGGAGAAAACTTAAATTATGATTTAGTTATATTTTATCTTCATAAGGATAATTGAACCGTTGGAAACAAAGAAATATGGAAGTTTATACTTATACCTCCAGATAGTAAAAGAAAAATCTCCAGCTTAGTAATAAGGAAGTTGGAATAGTAATATAGAAGTTGTTAAGAAAACCAACTAAATAATTATAAGATTAAAAGCTTGAAAAGGATAAGGTATTTTTAACAAAAAAATCCAAATAGAAAGTAATCAAGAGTCTAATTATTCCTAGTTTGGTATAGAGTATCAAAACAGGCCTATTACAAGGAATATGAAACCATGAGTGATTTGGACTAAATGAGTCCAAAACATTCTTGGTAAATAAGCCATCAGGATGAAGTGTACCAGCAATAGGTAATATTAGAGCCAAGGCTATCATCGGTTATAGTCCAAACCAAAATCTTACCATAGGGAGACTTTCTCAAAACATTGATCCTTCTCAAATAGATGCCCTAATCCGAAGACACTTAAAGGCACATGATTAGAACATGAGTGTTAAATTCCAAGTAATCAATGGGATTGATGATGAACTGTTATTAAGATAGAAGTGGACTCAAAGAAAATCTTTAATGAAGATACCCCAATTATCTTTATTATGGATTAAAGAGCCATTATGGTATGAAGAGGTCAGCTCTACCTTCCGAAACGTATGAGAGTGTGAACTTGGGGGACGAAGTTGAGTTTAAGGGGGTATGTAACATCACATGATTAGCACCTAGAAATAGTGAGGCCTCACGTGTGTGCATTGCATTCATGCATAAGAAAATCCAGAAATTTTTTGCGCAAAACGCAAAGAACTGTAGAGGGATCGGGATCTCTCTTGTTCTGATGATAACATCAGCGCAAGTGTATGTATTTCGACATGATCTCTACTATATTATTGTGTCTTGGGAAAACAATTCAATTCATGTTTGAAATTGAGAATTGGGATTCAAATTTGAAAACTTGGGAATATTTCCATGTTAAGAAAATAATATATAAATAATAAAGTAAAAATTGTGATACAAAATATATCCAATCATATAATAGATGAACATTTATAATTAAGTGGAATAAGAAATTGCAAACAGGGAATAAAAGTTTCTTATTATAATAAATACATGTTACAACATTCTTTATAATAAAGGTATTACAATAATTTGAATCTAAATAATACAAGGTTATATTGCTGTTACAAAAGGATAAAATAAAATTACAAATTAATGAAAGAAAAAGCTAAATTATATTTCCTAAACTAAGATGAATTGTGTATCTTCTTTTCTTCTGATACTCTTGTACCTGCAAAACAACCCAAGAGGAAACTAAAAATAGAAGAATGTTATTTGGTTGGTATTTTACTCTCAGTTTGGCAATGTGAGGCATTGCTGAACACATCATTGAGTATTTCTAAAAAAGGGGCCAAAGAGTAGTATCTGTTCTTATTCTGGGAATATTGCCTCAGACTTATACATCATCGGCTGAGGGAAAATTATCACTTGGCAAAACAAAAATAAAGCCGAGGTTAGGATAATATCCAAACCAGCCGAAGCTTGCACTATGAGATAGCAAAACTCAATCTTCTCACATGCACAAGTAGATGAGCCACACACAGAGACAACTCCATCACCACATGCAACTGATGTGTTGTCCATTGCACAAGGAGAAGAACAGTCGTATTAAGGACATCACACTCTTGGACCAGCCATGAGCAAACCAACCAAACCTTAGTTCTCTACACCACCATCTTATCCATTTCCCCCACACACAACCAGACCACCAGATCCTCTGCTAGCCTGAGAACATCATTTGTTCTTACCAGTTCAGTACCAAAATCACCATCAGTCACGACCACCATGAACACATAAGTAGAATCAAGAATCCAAGTAATCATCACTGACAAGGTAGAGAAGGTCAAGTTATAGTTGCTATAGTAGATGGAGTAGTAGAAGGAGAAGGGAGCAGGATATCAAGATACAGTAGCAACTGATCAAGATCCATCACAAGAACAAGCCTCCAGCACCACCTCATCTGTCAACACTAAAAACGATTACTCCCTCCGTCCTAGAGTGTAAGTCATAATCTTCTAATATCTTGGCCCAAGGCTTAACGTGATTGGGGCTGAAATTGTGACTAATTAGGCTGGACTGTGATGCTTCGTACCTGGTACAACCAAGAAAAACAGCCCATAATTACTGCATGCATGATGGACGTGCCAAACCGATGCATGAGGAGGAGAGAAAGGTGCGGGCTGCATGTGCTAATTAACTCCAATTAATGCAAAATTGTGCCTTATTTGCTTCATATGCGGGACAATCTAAAAATGAGATTGTGACTTACTCTCTAGGACGGAGGGAGTAGGTAGATGGGAGTATAGCAAGATCTTGTAACATATGTTCTTATTTAATTTTTGCAATGACATCTTTGAGGGTAAGGGAAAAGAGAAATGTAGCAACCAAATCCACCTACCCTTCAACTATAATTGATCTAGGAGGATTAGGTTGAGTGCTACTCTCGGTATTACAAAGTGTTGCTTTGCAAAATCATCATAGAGACGTACAAAGATTTCCAAATCTTAGTATCTATTCTTAAATAAAATTTTGCCTCGGTCTCATGCCTCATTGGCCAGGGATTTCCAAGTTATGAATTTGCATCTAGAGGAAAATAAATCTCTGAATAGGTGCTACTGAGCACATCCCAGTTATGGGTAGCACCTCAGTAGCAACTAGCATCAGAGTTGCTCCTCTATGATTAAAGCACAAGTACAATTTTTCAACAAATTAGATAATCAAATCATTCTTCATAGCACTATAGGAATCATACCCAGAGAGTATCCATCATAGATCATTTAAGAAAGGAAGCAACAAGTAAAAACCTTAGTTTCTACTTAGCACAGTCTCAGACCAGCATCACAGACCAATGGATCTAGTTCTAACTAGATCTATATTCACCACACTGCTGGTACAGGGCACATCCCAACTGGGTAACACCTCTGTACCAACAGGTTCATCCATATCCATTAAAAATCAGATAATCTCCTTCCTAATTGAATTTAGGAATCATATTGGACATTTGATTCAGAAAAGGCAGTGAATATAATATTGTCTATCATTAAGCCACACTTGACAGAGACCATTAAGTAAATCATCTTCCTATAATATAATGTGAATCAATCATTATCTAAATCATTTTCCTAGCTATCTTTTGCTAGGAATCATTTAAAAATGATGCAAATATATTCAAGAGGGGACCAAGATCATCAATGAATCAGATTCAGGGCATCAACTATATCTCATATAAGAATATATCCTAGCCACCAATCTAGGAATCATCTAGTAAGATCAATGAACTGTCAAATATACAGTACCATTTAGTGAAAACATTACATCTAGATAACTTAAATTACTTCAGCAAATAGCTTCAGTATAAAGAACCATCTAGCAATCTTAAATTGCTAATACATGGATAGTACCACAAGAGGCCATTATCCAAAATTCAGAGAAGTGAATTTGTATCAACATTACTTGCAGCATATAGAATCAAATAGCAACCAGTTTAGGAATATAGCAACAAATGTTCATAGGGGTCACCAGAATTACTAGCACATGATCAATCTAGTATCACACATCACTGTCAGCACCAAATCATGATTCAACCAATATTGGTATACATCAGAATTACATAAAGCCATAGTCAGTGCAAAGGGAAATTATAGCTCACCGAGAGTGCCGATCACTTGTAGAGTAGGCGTGACAAAGCCGAGGATTGTTCCAACCAGCACCCCAACACCACCACCGGGGAGCGCCAGGGTTTCCCTTACATCACCGTCCCGCTGACATCAGATTAGGGGTTGGTGACACGGCAGTGTCTGCCGTGTCATCGTAGAAGCACATCCCCACTGGCATCATCGAAACCACCCAACACTCGCATCATAACAGAACCTTGGGTAGCAGGTTGTGGATGTCGGGTTGCAGTCTAGTACTGCCGTCCCGTCGGCATCGAGTTGAGAAAGGCGAGGTCAAGGGTGATGAAGATCACCAAGGGGTCGAGAGCGACAACAACGGCTGTAGCAATCGCATCCACATCGAAATGGTCGGTCCACATCAGACCAGGATATCGTCGCGCTGGTGTAGCAGAAGATGGGCCACACCATGGAGCAATATCCGTGTAGGCTAGGGTTCCATAGGAACCAGAGGGAAGTGTCATGAGTGCGGAGGAGAGTGAATCGGAAGTTGAAGTCGACAAAGAAGGACAAGAAAATCTTGCGTCGGAGAACAGCAATACCGTCGGGAGCCGGAGATGGCCGGATCAACACCGGCGATGGTGTCAGGCCTGAGCAAAAGGGCGTTAGGGACGACCTCGATAGGGCCTCAAATCCAAATCAAATTATAGGGCCATATTGGCCAGTGGACGGCGGAGTCTCGGCGGCAGGTGGCGGCGGTCGCAACATGCAGCGGTGGCGATTGGATCCGGAGGAGGAACGGGGATGTGTTTGCGGGATCAGTGTGTGCGTGCGTGGGTGTGAGAGGAGAGGGGTCGGGCCGAGGTGAAGTGCCTCGAGCCTGGCCTAGCTGGGATGGGCCGTCCAAAGTGGCCAGCCAAACAGACTATAGGTGGAAACTTTGGGCCTGTTTTTAAAAGAGAAAAAGAAAAATCAATTATAGAATAAAATAAAAATTACCAAAATGCCCTTTTGACATTTAAAGCTCTAGATAATTATATAAAAATCATAAAAATACATCTAATATATTAAAATTATCATAAGAATAAGATCTACCTAATAAAATATAACTTTATTTATTTAATATAAATATAAAGCAAATAAATATTAACACTATTAAATCTTAAGTGAAATTTCATAAAATAAGGAAAAATCCTAAAAATAAATAAAAATCATATTTGTGTATAAAAATAAATTTACTATTTTATAAAAATAATAAACTTCATTCTTTTATATATAAAATTTGAAGTAAGTGTTCAAATACATTTAAACCTTTAGAGAATTTTATAAACATAAGACCAATACTTAAAAATAAATGAAAAAACATTTTTAAGATCTTAAATAAATATACTAAACTAGAAAAATATTAAATTTACCATTAGAAAAGTTTTTAAGATTTTAAAAGTAATAAATTCTTATCTGTTACCTATTTTATCATAATGAGATAACTATTTTGTTAATTCATTAAAATTATTTCCTAAGTAAGAAATAATCACATTTCCTTATAAGACACTAAATTCTTTAAGATTAATTACTAAGTCTAAACCCATAATTATGATTCATAATTAAACTTAAATGTAAATTATTAACTCTATAATACCCTTTTGAAACCTTTAATCAAATTTAAACTAATTATTAACTTAAATACCAAATAAATTATCTCATACCTTAATCACACTTTTCATGAATTTAAAACTTGGGAATAATTAAAACATTTTACACCTTAAGTTTATTTACTTTTTTAAAGTTAACTTTAGTCTCAAAACTTATAAACATCATGTCTAATAACTACTTATGATTTATAGTTAACTTTGGTCTATTTCAATTAAGACATAAAGCGTCTCAAGTCCAAACTAATCAATCACATTCTATTAACCAGAAAAACTGTTTAAACCTTATAAAAGAAATCTTTTCTTCAAATATTATTCTCGTTGCCACTTTAAACAACAATTCTATGATAGTTATTTCAACCCTTAACAACGTAACACATGGACTCTCATCATAGCTACTAGATGGTAGTTAACCTAAATTATAGATTAATCTATACCTCGTATTTATATCTTTGGTATGTTGAAACTTAAATTCCTTGTAGATGTAATTACTTGCAAAACAAATTTCAAGATAAACTAAGTCTTAAAGAAAACAACTAATATCAACTCACTTAGAATACTGGGAATTCATTTTGGGAGTTTTACAAAAAATGCATGGCATTACTGATGCATAACTACATATTGCTTCTTTAAACATTAGTCCTTACCGGACCAATTATGTTGTTTTTAGATATTGGATCTTATATCGTCTCGAAGACCGTTATTACATAATCTTGTGATCACAAAGGAAAGTGCACACTTGCTCATGTTATTTGATTATTTTCTGTAAAGTATTTTGCAAATCAAGTGTTGTTATCATCTGCATTTCAAAAAGGTCAGAAAACACTATTTTCATAATAAAATGATTACAGGTTATTTACCAAGAGGTAATAACCTACTATAAAAGTTCCGGCGGTAAAGGAACATGTTATCTAGGACTTATCAACCAATGTCGTCAGTGATTCTTGCACTGTATATTACGCGTTAACCATGAGATCTATATGGCTCTGGGGAAGTCAGCTGGATCGGCTCCCTCTCGCATGCATCAGACATTGTTCTGGCCATTTGTAGGTTGCAGATCGTGGGTATAGCCATTTTATACGGGGGTCTACCATGGATATGGGCTTACAAAATACAGATTTCTAGTGTTAATGGTTGTTGTGTGTATCCAACTAAGGTATAGCTGTTTTATACAGGGAAAAGTCTACCTTGAGTGTGGACATACAACAATTGCGTTGTATGCGGGGTCGCGGAGAAGAATAGTGATTGGCTTGGATCTTATATACTGGGCCCCATACCAAGGAAGTGTGGACAAGCTCATGACTTGGTTGTGCAACAAGGCCAAGGTCTCTCATGGGTAAAGGAACGCACCTCTACAGAGTGTAAGAACTATAACTTGTTACTTCCTGTTCCGGGAAGGAGCTGTGAACGCTGCAAGAAAGGAACTCCATGAAAGTTCTGGTAAACCTGTGAAGGCTTACGGACATAGCTTTTTATAATAAAAGCAACCTTTGAAGAAATGTTTATGAAAACATGCATGGCCTATGACCTTTGGTCTGTGGCTGTAGATAGTGCATCAAACACTCCTTTTTAGTGAACTTGCTGAGTACGCTTGTACTCAACGTATCTTCTTAACCCTTGCTAGATTTTGGAGCAACCAACGACGAACCTAGAAGAGGAGTTCTTCTGAAGAATTAAAGGTATCCAGTGGAGATCAACAGGAGTCAATGACTACATCAGAAGTTTTTTGAAGTCAAGATGGACCATTCTATATAAATAAATCCCTTAATAGTAGAACCTAATTCTGGAGGGTATTGCTTTAGTAGGAACGCCAAGCCATAGATATATAGTAGCAGTGTTCTTGCATAGACTTTAAGTTGTTATCTCTTATTGTCTTCTGTATAATATCTTTCTCACTGTCTCAAGGAAGTTCTCTGAATCTTTTGTAATGTGTCATATGTAATCTATAGTCATGTCTTGGACCTGCTGTGTTTCTATTGTACCACTCTGAGGGATGTAATACTAGTGAACGGTGTTTCATTAGTGTTATGTCAACGACTATAGTGTACTACATCATGTAGTGGTATGCTAGGTCATCACACATTCTTTAGCTCTTCCTCTCAAAGAGAAAGGAAACAATTTAAACTTAATAATATCTCAATCTACATCCTTATATTTTTGCATCTCACAAAGTTTAACAAAATTATTAAGGTGATCATCATCATCATGAGTACTAGCACTAGAAAATTGCTCTTTCATAACAAGATTAAGCAAAGCAGGTTCAATTTTAAAGAAAGTAGCTTCAGGAACAAGTGGAGCAATAGGTGTACACATAAAATCATTGTTGTTTGTGATAGTGAAGTCACACAACTTAGTGTTTTTAGGATTATTCAGTTTTTCAAAAGTGAAGCAAGACAACAGAAATAGAACTGAAGTAGGAACTAATTTTTTTGTATTTTTTGATAAAAAGAAACAAAGCAGCACAACTATTTTTTTTTATTTTTGATAAAAAGAAACAAGCAAAACAAAGCGAAATAAACTAAGCAAAACAAAAACAAAGTAAAGAGATTGGTTATGAGAGACCCCTTGCAAGAATCTTCTTTCTCCCTGAAAATTGATTGACGGGGAGGAAGAGATTGAAGCTATCCTTATCTCCCCAGCAACGACGCCAGAAAAGTGCTTGATGGCTGAGATATGTAGAGCTCGTTGGGAACCCCAAGAGGAAGGTATGATGAGCATAACAGCAAGTTTCCCTCAGTTATGAAACCAAGGTTATCGAACCAGTAGGAGTAAGTAAACAACTCCAAGGTGTTTCTAGCAACTTGGAACCTGCACAACACAACCACAGTACTTTGCCCCAACTTATTTTGAGGTTGTCAATCTCACCGGTTTGCTGAAAACAAAGGATTAAATATATAGTGTGGAAGATAGTGATTGCTTGTAGAAAGGAAACAGTAAACGGTAAACAGTAGATGGTATATCAATGATAAGGAATGGACCGAGGTCCATAGTTCACTAGAGGTGTTCTCCATAAGATAATAACGTGTTGGGTGAACAAATTATAGTGGGGAAATTGACAGATTGAAAATGCATAAGAATTCATATACTAGACATCTTGATCTCTACGAGATTTGTTTGGGCATTACAACATGATACATAGACTGTAATCCAACTGCACCTATGACTAATAATCCACCTTCAGGTTATCATCCGAACCCCTTCCAGTATTAAGTTGCAAGCAACATATAATTGCGTTAAACAAAGTGTGTAAAGTAAACAATTCAATTGACCTTGGACAAAGGATTGTTGTTTTCTCCCTAGTATCAACAACACATTTATAACCTTAGAGATTTCTGTCACTTCCCCAGATTACTAGAGGCATGAACCTACTATCGAGCATAAATACTTCCTCTTGAAGTTATAAGCATCTACTTGTCCAAAGTATCTACTAGCAACGAAGAGCATGTAAGATCACAAATAACATAGTCATGATAGAATCAATAATCAATCTGACATAGTACTCAATATCCATCGGATCCCCGAAAACACAACATGTAGCATTACAAATAGATGATCTTGATCATGAACGGAGCTCACAAGATCTAAACATGATAGCATAAAAGAGGAGAAACAACCATCTAGCTACTGTATGGACCCATAGTCCAAGGGTGAACTACTCACGCATCACTCCGGAGGCTGGCATGGTGATGAATAAGGCCTATGGGATGATCTCTCCCCTCCGGCAGGGTGCCAGGAAGAGCTTCGGATCCCCCTGATTTAGGGATGATTGTGGCGGAGGCTATGGACTCTTTCGTGGATTTCTGATCAGGTGCTTAGGGTTTCTACATCGGGGTGTTTATATAGGCGAAGGGGCGAGGTTGGTGGACGCCCTAGGGGCCCACACCATAGACTGGTGCACCCTAGGGTGGGCCCGTGCCACCCTATGGTGCGGCCGCCTCGTGGCTCTGCTTCGTCTCCCCTTTGGTCTCCGTGTCATGTCTGGTAAAATATTGACTTTGGCTTTTGTTCCGTCCAATTTCGAGAATATTTCCTTACTAGCTTTTCTGAAACAAAAACAGCAGAAAACAGGCAACTGACACTACGGCATGTTGTTAATAGGTTAGTTCCATAAAATGTATAAAAATGCCTCAAAGTGTAGACAAAACATAATAAAGTTGATACAAAACAAGCATGGAGCATCAAAAATTATAGATACGTTTACGACATATCAATCACCGAGGCCCTCTTCTACTCCACCATACCCGCTCCAGCTTAGGCGAAGCCCTACGGGATTTTCCCTCTACTTCCACCACCACGCCGTTTTGCTGCTAGAATCGCGAGGAGAGATCTACAACCTCCACTGCCTGCTGTAACAAGGGAGAGGAAGGTCTTCATCGAGTACCGAACGTGTGACCGACTGCGGAAGCGCTCCCGGAACACGACGCCGGAAGGATCGTCTACGCGATCTTAAGATCGGCAAGTGAACGACTATATCACCCACGAAAATCCGATCTCGTTAACCGCTTCGGAATCTTCGTGGGTTAGTACTCTATCAAATCCTTGCTCCAATCTAGTAGGTAGATCTTGGCTTGTGTGTGTTCATGCGATAGAATTTTTTTGTTTCCCATGCTATGAACCCCTATAGTGGTATTAGAGTCGTGTCTATGAGTAGATCTGTTGCACGAGTAGAACACAATGGTCATTGTTGGTGTTGATGCTTTTGTTGTTGATTGCTTCTTGTGTAATTTGCATCTTGCGGGATGGTGGGATGAAGCGGCCTAGGATAACCTTACATGACATCGTTCGTGAGACTTGCTCCACGCTCAACATGTAACTTGTATTACATAAGTGGATTTGTGGGTGTCTGTCTCTCCCAATATAGTGAAGATTCAATTTACAATGGGCACTTGACAATACTTGTATCAACGTTGTGGTTCTTGTTCGTAAGTTAGAACGGTTCTTATTCGGAAGCCCAAACCACATAAAACATGCAAAGAAAATTAGAGGCGTCTAACTTTGTTTTGCAGGGGTGTGCAATGATGTGATATGGCCATGATTGTGATTATATATGACGTATGCAATGATCCTTATTGTAAGTTGGCAACCGGCAGGAGCCTTATGGTTGTCTTTTTAATTTTGTTAAGACCTCCGCGTGTCTATTATTCAAAGTAGTTGTAATAGTTGATGTTGGTGGACGACAACCATGGAGCGGTGCCATTGATGTTGATGCCACGCCGGTGATGATGGAGATCATGTTCGTGCTTGAAGATGGAGATCAGAAGCACAATAAGAAAGGCCATATCATATCACATATTATGAATTGCATGTGATGTTAATCCTTTTATGCATCTTGTATTTCTTAGATCACGACGGTAGCATTATAAGATGATCCCTCTCACAAAATATCAAGTAATAAAGTGTTTGTCCTTAGTAAGCACCGTTGCTAAGACTCGTCGTTTTGAAGCACCACGTGATGATCAGGCGTGATAGATTCTACATGTGCATACAACGGGAGCAAGCCAGATTTGCTCATGTGGATACTAAGGTTAATCTTGACGAGCCTAGCATGTACAGACATGGTCTCGGAACATAGAATACCGAAAGGTAAAGCATGAGTCATATAGTAGATATGAACATGTTGATTGTTCGCCTTTAAAACTACATCACCTCTCGTGATGATCGAATTTGATGTAGTGGATTTGGTTCGCGTGATCACTAAAACAATGTGAGGGATATTTTTTGAGTGGGAGTTCACCTAATTAATTTAAGTATTAATTAGAAATCAATTTGTCATAAACTTAGTCTAAACTATTGCAAATATGTTGTAGATCATGGCGACCCCTACCATCAATATTAATGCGTTCCTAGAGAAAGAAAAGTTGAAAAACAATGGAAGCAACTTTGTTGATTGGTTCCGAAATTTGAAGATTGTCCTTAATGTTGATCAGTTGACCTATGTGTTGGATGCACCGCTAGGTGACCCACCTGCAGCTGATGCTAGCGATGAGGTGAAAAATGTTTACCTTACTCGGAAGAATCAGTACTCCACAATTCAGTGTGCTATCTTGTATGTTTTGGAATATGAGCTTCAGAAAAGGTTTGAGAACTTTGACCCATGTGATATTGTCTGTGAACTCAAAATGATATTTGAGGCTCATGCGGTAGTTGAGAGTTATGAGGCTTCTGAAAAGTTCTTTAACTGCAAGATGGAAGAGGGCAGCTCCATCAGTGAGCATGTGCTTAAGATGTCTGGGCACGCCAATAAGCTCCAAAGCTTGGGGATAGTGATTCCTAATGCACTGGGGATTCACCGTGTCCTCTAATCACTACCACCAAGTTACAAGAACTTTGTGATGAACTACAACATGAAACGCATGGATAAGTCATTGGCAGAACTCTTCTCTATGTTGAAGTCTGCAGAAGTGGAGATCAAGAAAGAGCACCAAGTGTTTATGGTCAATAAGACCACCAACTTCAAGAACCAAGGCAAGCCTAAGAAAAAGGATAACTTCAAGAAGGGTAGTAAGAAAGCTACCGCGACTGCAAAAAAGACCAAGGCTGGGCCTAAGCCTGATACTAAGTGCTTTTACTACAAGGGAGAAGGTCACTGGAAGCAGAATTGCCCCAAGTACCTGGCGGATCTGAAGAACGACAACATCAAGAAGAAAGGTATACTCGATATACATGTTATTGATGTGTATCTTACTAGTAATCGTAGTAGTGTCTAGGTATTTGATACTGGTTTGATTTCTCATATTTGAAACTCAAAACAGGTGCTGCAGAATAAACAAAGACTAGAAAAAGACGAGGTGATGATGCGCGTTGGAAATGGATCAAAAGTTGATGTGATCGCGGTCGGCACGCTCCATCTTCATCTACCATCGGGATAGCATGAACATTATATCAGGATCTTGTTTATTGTGAGACAGTTACTTGTTTAAGTCCGAGAATAATGGTTGTTCGATTTATATGAGTAATATCTTTTATGGTCATACACCTTTGATTGATGGTCTATTCTTATTGAATCTCGATAGTAGTGATACACATGTTCATAATAGATGCTAAATGTTTGAAATTGAATGATAATTCTACATACATGTGGCACTGTCGTCTTGGTCACATTGGAGTGAAGCGTATGAAGAAACTCCATTCCGATGGACTTCTTGAATCACTTGATTTTGAATCACTTGAAAGATGCGAAGCATGTCTAATGGGAAAAATGACTAAGACTCCATTTTCTGGTATGATGGAGCGAGCTGCAGACTTATTGAAAATCATACATACCGATGTGTGTGGCCCTATGAGCGTGGCATCGCGCGGTGGTTATCGTTATGTTCTTACTTTCACGGATGACTTGTGTAGATATGGGTATATCTATTTCATTAAACATAAGTCTAAAACTTTTGAGAAGTTTAAGGAATTTCAAAGTGAAGTAGAGAATCAACATAACAAGAAGATTAAATTTCTACGATCTGATCATGGAGGTGAATATCTAAGTTACGAGTTTGGCGAGTATTTGAAGAAATGCGGAATACTTTCACAATTGACACCGCCAGGAACACCACAGCGTAATGGTGTGTCCGAACGTCATAATCGAACTCTCTTAGATATGGTTCATTATATGATGTCACTTATAGATTTACCGTTATTATTTTTTGGGTTATGCATTCGAATAGCCGCATTCACTTTAAATAGGGCACCATCTAAATCCGTTGAAACGACACCGTACGGATTATGGTTTGGGAAGGAACCTAAATTGTCGTTCCTTAAAGTTTGGGGTTGTGAAGCTTATGTAAAGAAGTTACAGCCCGACAAGCTTGAACCCAAAGCGGAAAAATGCGTCTTCATAGGATACCTGAAGGAAACTATTGCGTATACCTTCTATCATAGATCCAAAGGCAAGATCTTCGTTGCCAAGAATGGATCCTTTCTTGAGGAATTTCTCTCGAAAGAGGTGATTAGAAGGAAAGTAGAACTCGACGAGGTTGTCGAACCTTCTCTCGAATTTGAGAGTAGCGCAACACCGGAAGAAGTTCCTGTGGCGCCTGCACCAATAAGAGAGGAACCTAATGATGGTGATCATGAAACTTCAAATGAAGTTACTACAGAAACTCGCAGGTAGACGAGAACTCGTACCACTCCCAATTGGTATGATCCCGTTATGAGTGTCATGTTGGTGGACAACACCGACGACCATGCGACATATGAGGAAGCGATGATAAGTTCAGATTCCAATAAATGGCAAGAATCCATGAAATACGAGACTGGATCCATGTACGAAAACCAAGTGTGGACTTTGGTGGACTTACCGGATGGCCAGAAGGCTGTCGAGAACTAATGGATTTTCAAGAAGAAAACATATGTTGATGGTAATATAACCGTCTATAAAGATCGACTTGTCGCAAAAGGGTTCCAACAAATTCAAGGAGTTGACTACAATGAGATTTTCTCACCGGTAGCGAAGCTAAAGTCTGTGAGGATGTTGTTAGCAATCGCTGCATATTATGATTATGAGATATGGCAGATGGATGTCAAAACGGCGTTCCTCAATGGAGACATTGATGAAGAGTTGTATATGGTATAACCCAAAGGTTTTGTCGATCCTAAAGATGCTAACAAGGTATGCAAACTTCAACGATCCATTTATGGATTGAAGCAAGCATCCCGGAGTTGGAATCAACATTTTGATAAGGTGATCAAAAGTTTTGGATTTATAAAAACTTATGGAGAAGCTTGTATTTACAAGAAAGTGAGTGGGAGATCTTTAGCATTCCTAGTACTATATGTGTATGACATATTTTTGATTGGGCATGATATAGAGCTTCTTAAAAGTGTCAAAGATTATTTGAATAATAGTTTTTCAATGAAGGATCTTGGCTAAGCTGCTTACATATTAGGCATAAAAATTTATAGAGATAGATCGAAAATCCTAATAGCGCTTTCACAGAGTACATATTTGGACAAATTTCTAAAGAGGTTTGTAATGGAAGATAGCAAGAAAGGGTTCTTTCCCATGTTGCCCGATACGACCTTAAGTAAAACTCAAAGTCCCGCTACGACAGAAGATAGAGAGAGGATGAGTAAGACTCTCTATGCCTCAGCCATATGATCTATCATGTATGCCATGCTATGTACTAGATCGGACATTGCATATGTTGTTAGTTTGACTAGCAGATATCAAAGTGATCCAAGAGTAGATCATTGGACAGCGGTCAAAAACATCCTAAAGTACTTGAGAAGAACTAATGATATGGTTCTTTCTTATGGAGGTGATGAACAACTCGTTGTAAATGGTTACACCGATGCTAGTTGGAACACCGATCCGGATGATTCTAAATCTCAATCTGGATACGTGTTTACTTTGAATGGTGCATCAGTGAGCTGGAGGAGTGCAAAGCAAAGCATTGTGGCGAGATCTTTAACTGAATCGGGATACATAGCTGCTTCGGAGGCTTCACAAGAGGCGATATGGATGAAGGAGTTCATTGCGGAGCTTGGTGTGGTTCCCAGTGCGCTGGACCCAATGGCTATCTACTATGATAACATGGGTGCCATAGCCAATGCACAGGAGCCAAGGTCACACGAATTTGAAGCATATCAAGCTACGTTTTCACGCTATTCGAGAGCATGTCCAAGATGGTGACATAAAGATTTGCAAAGTACACTGATGCGGCTCAGATCACTGTAGAGCTTCGTTGGAAAACCCCAAGAGGAAGGTATGATGAGCACAGCAGTAAGTCTTCCCTCATTATGAAACCAAGGTTATCGAACCAGTAGTAGGAAGGAAACGACACAAAGGTGTTGCTAGCAACATGGAATCCTGCACAACACAAACTCAAGACTTTTCCCCAACGAACAGTGAGGTTGTCAATCTCACCGGTTTGCTGAAAAACAAAGGATTAAATGTATGGTGTGGAAGGTAATGGTTCCTTGCAGAAAGTAAACAGTAACAGTGGAAGATGTATCAATGGTAAAGATTGGACCAGGGTCCACAGTTCACTAGAGGTGTTCTCCTTAAGATAAATAACATAACATGCTGGGTAAACAAATTACAGCGGGGCAATTGACAGGACAGAGCAAGGCATAACAATGCAATACTAGACATTCATGATCCTATGAGATTTGATTGGTCATTACAACAATATACATAGACCGCCATCCAACTGCATCTATGACTAGTAATCCACCTTCAGGTTATAATCCGAACAAGAGATTGTTGTTTTCTCCCTAGTAGCAACAACACATCTACAACCTTAGATATTTCTGTCACTTTCCCATATTCAATAGATGCATGAACCCGCTATCGAGCATAAATACTCCCTCTTGGATTCACTAGTATCTACTTGGCCAAGATAGCTATTAGAAACGGAGAGCATGCAAGATCTTAAACAACACAGACATGATAGAATCAACAAGATAGAATCATTAATCAATGTGACATAGTAATCTCAATATCCATCTGATCCCCGCAAACACAACATGCATGATTACAAATAGATGATCTTGATCATGAATGGAGCTCACAAGACTAAACATGGTAGCACAAAGGAGGAGAAACAACCATCTAGCTACTATATGGACCCATAGTCCAAGGTGGAACTGCTCACGCATCATACCGGAAGCTGGCATGGTGATGAAGAAGGCCCGCGGGATGATCTCTCCCCTTCGGTAGGGTGCCGGGAAGAGCTTTAGATCCCCCTGATCCTAGGGACGATGGTGGCGGCGGCTACAGACTGTTTCATGGAGATCTGATCAGGTCCTTAGGGTTTTGGCATCGGGGGCTTATTATAGGCGAAGAGGGAGTCCGAGGGGGTGCCCGAGGTGGCCGCACCCCCCAGGCGCGGCCAGGGGGTGTGGGCCTCTCGTGGCCCTCCTCCGTCTCGTCTTATGGCTCCGTGTTCTCCTCGGTGAAATATTGACTTTGGCTTTCGTCCCGTCCAATCCCGAGAATATTTATTTTCTAGCTTTTCTGGAACCAAAAACAGCAGAAAACGGGAAACTAACATTGTGGCATCTTTTTAATAGGTTAGTTCCGGAAAACGTATAAAAATACCTCAAAGTGTAGACAAAGCAAAGCAAAGTTGATACTAAACAAGTATGGAACATTAAAAATTATAGATACATTTACGACGTATCAAGCATCCCCAAGGTTAAGTCCTACTCGTCCTCGAGTAGGTAAGTGATAAAACGAATAATTTTTTAGGTGATATGCACCATCACAATCAAGATCAAACCATTTGCAAGCATTGGAAGCTGGGATCGTCGAGGCCCTCTTCTACTTCCACCATCCCGCCGTCGTGCTGCTAGAATCACGAGGAGAGATCTACAACCTCCGTTGCCTTCTGGAACAAGGGAGATGAAGGTCTTTATCGAGTACCGAACGTGTGACCAACTCGGAAGCGCTGCCGGAACACGGCACCGGAAGTTTCGTCTACGTGATCTTGAGATCGGCAAGTGAACGACTACATCACCCACGAGAATCCGATCTCATTAACCGCTTTGGTATATTTATGGGTTAGTACTCTATCAACTCGTTGCTCCAATCTAGTAGATAGATCTTGGCTTATGTGTATTCTTGCGATAGAATTTTTTTGTTTTTCGTGCTACGAACTCCTACATGATGGCTCATTTTTTAGAAGTTTTTTTAAGATGCAATCAATATACCATTTTTGATATTTTTACTTGCAACTATGTTACATAAAATAACGCAACACGAAGGTTTAACATTGTTCGAATCATTTTTGAATTTCTTATGCTTTTAAACTATGGTCAAACAGACGGGCATGAAGATTCTTAGCTAGGGGCTGATCCTCGCTAAATTTGCCTTGAATCTTGGATAAAATAGCATATTATGAATCTAAAATTGATTTTTGTGAAAAATCACGAGCACCATATCTGTACATGTAGTTTAAATCTGACCCATTTCCTGCCTATTCGGCAGGAATTTGTCATTTCATGAGGGGTGGACAGAAAAGTTTAAGACATTCCGGTTGGGAACATTTTTATGGAAGGTGGTGTAGTATTTTTGAAAAATGGGATGGTATCATTTTGAATCTTTGTTGCTTCATAAAACACCTTGTTTCTGGCACTCGAAAAATGTGTTATACGAAAGTATATGTAATATTTTTATATTTTATTCAACAAAAATATATAATATTTGAGATTACATAGATTTCTGTAGATTTTGGTATATTATATATATTTTTCTAAATTAAAAGATTTAGTTATGATTTTTCTAGAATTAATGTGACAAAAAGGAAAACTAAAAGCCATCGACGTACGTCTACATAGCCTTGACGTCGTCATCGTAGTCACGGCCAATCCGTTACCCTAACGGTCCGGTCTACGCCGGCTGTCGTCGGCCTATCCCATCCTATACCGACGATCAACCTTGACCGACGACCGATTTGCTCGGCATTCCGCCTCCAGGCAGACGGTTATTTAGCGGATGTCGTCTAATGGTTTGGCCATCATAGTCTTATTCCCGTAGTGACATTCGTGAGTTTGCAACTTTTTTCTGGATAAGTTTTTTTTTAAAAAAAATATAATACAATCATAGACGCTCATAACACGTACATGCACCCATCCCTTAAAAACACACACGCACACTCTACCCCTTGAACACCTTGGACGGATTGGATCTTAAGATTGACGAAATCACCACGAATATCTCGTTGCTAATAAAAATATTGCCTTCCATTGAAAAAATATTCTACCTTTTACACAGCATATACAGTGAAACATGGATTTGAAATCTGGTGAAACGAGGGTACAACCACCCTCTAGTCACCCAACCATAGTCTGGGGTAAGTTGGTTTTTGTTTCTGGCTAAACATCTTTTGGGGATCGACACGTGCAACTAGATACTATGTGACTGTGCCCGGTGAGAAAGAAAAAGTGTTTAACACGATCGGTTGTTGAGTGCAGTAAATATTTGCCCAGCGAGGTGTAGTTTTTTATACGGAGTACTGTACAAGTGCAGAAGTGAGGCAGCCAATCGCCCCGAGAGCTGACTCCACAGAGGAGTGTGGGCGCCGAGAATGGCTGCTGCAGAAGTAAAACCGCGGGTGACGATAGCGACGTGCAGCGCTGACAAAGAAATTAAACAGGAAACGGTAAAACATGCCGTTTCAATTCAGGTATGAGCGCGCGCGCGTGTGTTTTTGCCAGTTCAAGATGTTACGTATACATGCGTGTGTATATTGTACACCGTACACTGGGTTTGACTTTGGCACATAGTTAATTAACTTCGATATATTCCCTTTCGATCTTAGATTCAACTGTCTCTCCGTGGACGGATCGGAGTACCTTCAAACATCTCGAGAGGTCACCTACGATTCGTCTCCGTGCGCGCCGGCCGTGACAGAGGGGGCAAGTCGGCGTGCAACGGCTAGTCGGCTAGCTAGGTGTACTTTTAATATTGGTATGTACCTCTGTTATAAAATATAAGATGTTTTACGTTTATGGAGCAAAATGTATCATGCTAATTTTAGTATATAGGTTCGTTCAATTTTTGGAGTGAATCTACACACTAAAATAAGTCTAGATATATTTTCTTCACAAATCTAAAACATCTTATATTTTGAAACGGAGGGAGTATATGATAACAGAGATATGCTAGTGCCCATTTCTGAACTCTGGTGACATCTAGCTCTAGTTAGAGCAAGTACAATAAATACTAGTCAGTTGGATATAAGAATTAAAATAATATTTTTTTGCTTAGTTGGATGAGTATGAAGATGAGAGAAAAGAGAAGCGGATTCTTAACTAATAGACGGCTGCAACACGTGCACCTAGACACCTTATGAGTATGTGAAGTGGGTCACGTATTAATAAAGAGTACTACCTTATATCTAGCTATTGTATGTGTTGGCTATTAGGTTGACTCTAAGTGAGATGGCAACCTCGTATAGCCAGCAACGGCCTTTACTATTGAACCTGCTCTTAGAAAACAACAAGGATACATCCTGAAAGACGTATCGTTTTCATAGAAGAAGGACCAAGAGGCCAAAGTTTTATAACGCGACGCGGCACACGCCACAAACGCAACCCCCACAATGCTTTAGGGGCAGCACACACGTACTAGCCAACTACTCGCGGCATCTCCATATGTTCACTTGGCTTAAGCAGTCACGGAAAAGCCATGCCTCTCTCCACAGCTCGGCCTCCATGGAGATCTTCTGAACGACTAAAGCAAAGAAAAGGGTAGCGCCCTCAAAGACGATATCGTTCCGGTGATGCCAAAGCATCCAGTAGACCAAGGAAATATCTGTCCAGATGTCACGTTCGTGGCCCTTGCCCCAGCGCCTGCTCTGGAGCCACACGAAGAGCTTCGTGTCATGCTCTGGCGTCCACCGTCCCTTGCCCTACCAGCCGAGGTAAGTCGACCACACTTCTCGTGCTAGGACACATCCCATGAGGAGATGGTCAATAGTCTCTCCACACTGGTCGCAGAAGGGGCACGTCGCTGGGTGTTGCAGACCATGGCATCGTAGCATGTCGGCCGTCCAACATCTATTCCGCACAGCAAGCCAAAGCGAGATCTTACAGCTGGCGGGGGCTCGAGAGCACCAGATCTGTAGTGCTCCAGCCATCGACGTCCGACAAATGAACAAGGCTTTGTAGCAGGATTTCACGGAGTAGCAGTCGGTGGGGTCCCAGTTCCACTTCAAAACATCCTGCCTCCCTTCTGTCAGGGTGATCTCCTCCAGCCGGTCTGCAACTTCAAGAAGCTCTCTGATGGCCGCCGCACTCAGGTCAGGGGGGGACGTCATGCAACCAGGCCCCATCCAGGCCCTCGCGCACGCGGCGTGTCGAGATTGCGTTTGCTGGGACTGCCGCATAGATGTTCGGTGTCACGTCCCTGATTCGTCCACATGGCAGCCATTTGTCAGACCAGAAGAAAGTAGTGGCTCCATCCCCAAGCACCGAGGTCGTCGTAGCGTCGAACAACTTCTCAGCGAGTGCTGGAACTCGGATGTTGAGTCTGTGCCAAGGCCTGACAACCTCCATTCGCTTCAACCACAACCATCTAGCCCTGAGCGCGACGTTCATGAGCCACAAGTTGGGAATGTCGAGCCCTCCTAGCTCCTTGGACATGCACACCCTATCTCATGCCACGAGACAGTGGCCACCGTGGACATCTTTCTTCTTCCCTTTTTAAAGGAAATCATGCATGATCTTTTCAATGGCGACGATGGTTTTTATAGGAATATCAAAGGACATCATGACGAAAATTGGGATAGCCATGTGGCTATCTTTAGATTTATCTTTATTCAGCTTTTTTCATCACTTCTTGTCGGTTCAGGCATGCGAAAAAAACCCTGTTTCAAGTAAATTCATCGACCGATTCAAGACATCATCCTCCGTCAGAAAACAAAAAAAAAACACTTAGCAGAGCAAAGAAAATAAGCATTCCCCTTCGTTTTTGTCAGGCTTGTCCACGAGTCACGACCATTTTCACTTGATACTAACACAGTTTTTACATGATTCAGCTGTTACGTAGATGCTCATGGATCGTTAACCTGAGGCTGAGATGCGTATGTCTCCCCAAAAACACATGCACTATACACTTAAAAGATATCACATTTGCTTTATAAAATTAAAACATCTTATATTTAAAACAGAGTGAGTACTACAGTTTTTACATGATTCAGCTGTTATGTAGATGTTTTTTTTTGAACAAAGGAAGGGGTCTGGAAGGACCCCGATGCTGCATTATATTCAACGCGGTGGGTAAAATTTACAAACAGGCCCTTTGCACAACAAGAAATACAAAAAGACCTGTGATTAAGCAAGGAGGACCCTAAACATAAGCAAAGAAAAGCAATCTGACCTCGTCACCGCCGAAGAACCACCGCCGCTGGCCATCTTCTACCAGCCGGGGACGAACCACTTGGCTGAAAGAAGACAGAGAATGCCGACGCCGGGATTCGGAGAGGCCTCCGTCTTGGGTGTGAATTGCACGCCCTCTTGGTGTGAAGCCGGCCCTTCGAGGCCGCAGATGCCGGTGGCCATCGTGGCCACCGAGCTGGAAGCTCGTCGTCGAGGCAGCAGATAGCCGCGGAAGCAGGCACCCTCGTCGTCCATCCCATCTTCCCCTTCGCCTCCTCGGTCGGCCAGGTCGATGCGATGGTTGTCAAAGCCACTGGGCCGCAGCAAACGACGTTTATTGAATCGGGATTGTTGGGGATATACTTTCCGGGTATACCCACAGGACTCACTGACCAGGGTGTCCCACCAACGTGTTAGAGCTTTGCTTCACCGGCGGCCCAGTAAGAGAAAGAGGAGGAGCCAGTTCCGGCTACGACAAGGCCCAGAAGAGTTATCAAGGCCCAGAAGAGTTATCGACTTAGGCATGTAGTATTACTTGTATTCCAAGCTGTATCTAGTTACAGACTCTGTAACATAGCCGAATAGGTCTCTCCTGTAACCCTAGACCCCGGTGACTATATAAACCGGCCCTATGGGAGCCTTTAGGGCACAACCATATCATAACGCAACAACCACCACAATCAACTCGCACAGGTGAACCTCTCTTGTATCCGCTGTAACATCCGGCTTACGCCAATATATTACTGGGTTGCTAGCAGGAGTAGGATCCGATCACCGCAGTCGGATCTGAACTTGGGTAAACTTGTGCTCACCGCTCATGGAACATCCGACGTCTCACACCCCATCTTTCCAACACCACTAGGACCCCCTATGGCGTACTTGTCGACAATCCGACGACAGTTGGCGCCCACCATGGGGCAGGTGACCTTTAGAGCATCGTTCCAGGCGGAATCTGCGCATGCAGGAATCGGCAAAACTATCGCCATGGGTCGCATGGTCTACGCCAGTGATGACCCTCTCGTCCTTCTCGACGAGACCTAGATTCCAGCTTCGGAACCCGTGACGACCTACACGATCATGTCCATCAGCGAGATCGATATCTATCTCGGTTTCGCTAAACCCGCCCAACCCACCCTTGAGGTGATGACCATGGCGGAAGAAAAATCCAGATCTACTTTATCCGCAAAGGCGGAAGAGTTTAAGGTCCCGGAGAAAATCAAACCCACCGAGCCCACTCCTGTAGTGGAAGAAGAGGTGGAAGAAAAATCCGGATCTGATATCCCTGATGAGATCGGATACACGGACGAGGAATATATCCGCTACGGCTCCGTCCTACCGGACGTCGTAACATAAAAACTACCCTTGAGGCACAAGATAAAGGAGATGATAAAACACCCCTACATCGATTACGAAGCAATCACCGACATCAAGGAGAACTTTGAGATGGAGGAGGCGGAAACCCAGCTATGCCACTACTTCAAGAACATGAACAAGAAGAAGCATTGTTTCGTGTACCACATAAGCACTGGATCCGACTCTGTCGATGCTGGAGCTGGTAGCGATTCGGTCCTAGACGCAATCAAAGAAAACGCCGACTTAACTGGCTCTCCTTAGGAGTCAATCACGTCACAGGAACTTCAAGACTTTGACAAAGAGATGGAGGAATATGAACAGGAGCATGTCTCCAAGAAAACGCAAGGTGAGCCGGAAAATTCCCCTAGTCCATATGATAGCATGGATAAAAGCTACACCTTGCAGGATGATATGGATACCAGAGATTCCTCCGAGGTCCACAAGCCAACCATGATGGAAAGTACTGACAGAAGTTTATCCCCCAGTACCGGACCGAAAGCCATCTTTGCCATAGGTACGCACGTTAAGGCTACTGGGCGGTCAAAGAAGAAGAAGAAAAAAAATCCGATACCGGCAGAGCCGGACGTCGAGGAAACCAATGAAGAAAAATTTGATGAAGAGATCGAGATGGAGAATCAGGACGGAGATCCGATTAATACCACCCCGATCGACCCTCTTATGGATGGACACGTCGTCACCAAGGGTGCACGTGAAATTTATGAAGATGCTCTCACAATTCCAATCCCAACGGCTTCGGATCTTACACCGGAGGCGCTGGAGAAAAGGGCTGAGGACCTGGAAAAGCATCGTCTGTTTCTACTCGAAGAGGCCGCGCGCATCGTCGAGATGAGACATCAGTTAGACAGTGATCCTACCAAATATCAGTCAGATTTCAAGCGACATCCAAACAAGACAAGGGGAGGTCCGTTTCTTGGCAACAAGAACCCGGATATCCACAAAGATCTATTCGACGGAAAAGATGGACAAAAGATCCGAGTCTACAGCACACCGTTGGAAAACGCTGTTGCAGCTCGAGCCATCCTCGCCAACAATCCATCTCCACAGCAGGTCCAGTAGTGTGTCGCGTTACTTGACAAAGGATTAAAGCAGCAGAAAACGGCCGTATCATTTAGTGGCAAATTAGCCTCAAAATCCGAGTTTTGCCATAGTGGTGCTGACCAAAGCACTGACATAAGGCTTCGCAGGGATACGACTCAACGCTATCATCCCCATGGAGAAGAAAAGAATTCAAGAACCGGCTCAAACCGCCACTCTCGTCGGCCGGCACGTGACTGGGCAAGAGTTATTCCGGCTGTCTCCAAAGACGCCATCAGGGCAATGGTTCCTCATCAGGACCATCTTCGGCAAAACAACCACTATAGAGAAGACCCGGAAACATGCCACCAGCTAGAGGAGCAAGATCGGCTAAGGATGCCACCACCGAGCCATCCGGCTGGCAATGCCGGACGAAGAGATGATCTGAATCGCCCTGAATCAAGTAGGGATGATGCCCGAAGAAACAGGCATTGGAGTCAGCATAATGAGGTTCCACCGCCACCACCACGCAACCCAGCCGAAAACAATCCACGAGGGCCACCATCGCCTCCTAGCAGCTACCATGAAGGATCCAGACGCATCCATGGAAGCCGCAGGGGTGGAGGCGGCAATGGTGAAAGGAGAAGCAGAAATCCGACTTCGCCGCACAGAAGCCGTGAGACTCCAAGGCGCAGATCTCTCTCGCCAAACGACGCTCGCCATCGCATTGAATCAAACATAGAAGCGTGGAGGTACGAGGAAGAAGACGTGTATGTGGGACCCAAATGTTTTGGACCACGCATACGTCAGACCAAATTTCCGGTTGACTTTGGTATTGCCAAACACATTCAGCCCTATGACGGCGCAGCTCGGCCAGATATCTGGCTCCACGATTTCTTCCAGGCCTACTGCATCGCCAAAGGAGGAAACAACCTGGTTGCAGTCCGATATCTCCCGCTCATGCTAAGGAAGACGGCTCGATCATGGCTCAATGAACTGCTAGAGAATTCAATTCACAACTGGTATGATATGCAAAGTGCGTTCTTTTCAAACTTCGAGGGAACATACAGGAGGCCCTACACAGTCGGAGACTTGCAGCGTTGCACACAAAGACCCGGAGAAACCTGCCAGGATTACCTCGGACGATGTATCGACACGAAGAACTCCTGCGAAGGAGTAAAGTAGCAAACTATGATAGAAGCTTTTATTGCAGGACTTCCAGTCGGACTTATACATCACAGACTGAAGCGTGACCATGTCACAGATTTGGGAGAAATGATAGAAATGGCAAGCAAATATGCTGATGCCGATGATGATTCGAAAGGGCTGCTAAAATATTCTGGCCAATCCCAATGCGGCCAAACAGCCAAAACAAGCTCAGAAGCGCAAGAACACCTCGGACGAAAAGCCGGATCCGGACAACGCAGCTGTTAACGCAATGTTTGGATCTGGAGGACGAGGAGGGCGCGGAGGTGGCCGGGGTAGAGGCCGTGGAACTTCCCGAATCCAGGGCAGAGGAGATCAGCAACCCGGAAGAACCTATACCTGGGCTAACATTGCCAATAATCCCTGTGTCCACCACTTGGATAGTAACGGAGTATCTAACCACACAAATGCCGAGTGTTGTTTCAATGACGACATCAAGAAAGAAGAATCCTCTGGCTACAGAGCCAAGCGACAATAAGGAAAGAAAAAATTCCGAGAAAGTAAATGAGCGCAAGGAAGATTTCGACATGGAAGAAGCGGAAACCGCTGTAGAGCCCAAGTCGAATGGAAAGAAGAATTTTTCGACTAAGAAAGACGCATACGTCTGCTTCCTTGGATCCCAACCTGCTAAAGACAAGAAGGCGGTTCTCCGTGAGCTCAATGCCACGGTTCCGGCTGTTCCATAGTTTCTGGATTGGTCGGAGGTAACTATCACCTTTGATCGCTCAGATCACCCGAGGAAAACACATCGTCGGGGAAAGTACCCTCTGGTCGTCAATCCTATTATTTATGGCTATGAGTTCTCTAAAACACTCATGGACGATGGAAGCGGCATCAACATCCTCGACATCGAGACGCTCCACCACATGAAGCTACACGAGAGCCAGTTGAGTTACAACAGTGTAACTTTCCATGGCATTATACCAGGGAGATAGGTGGATTCCCTGGGTGAGATTAGTCTGGACGTGACATTCGGAACCCGAGACAATTATTGGACCGAGCCACTCTCTTTCAAGGTGGTACCATTCAAAAGTGCTTACCACGCCATCTTCGGACGTCCGGCTTACTAGGCATTCATGGCTCGTCCCTGTTACATCTACAACATGATCAAACTTCCAGGTCCAAAGGGCGTAATCACCATATGGGGGAATCCGAGGAAGGCGCGAGAGTGCGACGAAGGATCTACTGCCTTCGTCGAAGCCGTGCTGCACGCCTAGGAGTACTAGGAGATCAAAAAGACCATCAATCCGTCCGAGATGCCCGCTACGAAGAATGAGGTGCGGAAGCCAAGTTTGCAGTTCAAGGCGTCAAAAGAGACGAAGAAAATGTCGCTGAAGTAAGATGATCCCTCCAAGAAGACGAACATAGGGGTAGGCCTAGGCCACGCATAGGAAAGCATGCTCGTCGAGTTCCTCAAAGATAATAGTGATATCTTTGCATGGCAACCTTATGATATGACCGGAGTACCCAGGGAACTTGTCGAGCATTCTCTTAATGTGTACCCTGACGCTAAACCCGTCAAACAGTCCTTACGACGGTTTGGTGATGAAAAGTGCAAAGCAATAGAAAAGGAATTAGCCCGACTAGAATTAGCGGATTTTATAACAGAGGTCATCCATACAGATTGGGTGGTAAATCCTGTACTCTTCCCTAAAAAGGACACCATTGGTTTAAGGATGTGTGTTGATTATACCGCTTTGAACAAGGCATGCCCAAAAATCTGTTCCCTTTTCCACGAATCGATCAAGTCATTTACTCAACGACAGGATAGGAACTACTCTGTTTTCTCGACGCATATTCCGGATATCACCAAATACCGATGAAAAAGTTGGATCAAATTAAGACGTCTTTCGTCACTCCTTTTGGAACCTTCTGCTACAAAACTATGCCTTTTGGCTTAAAGAACGCATGAGCAACATATCAACGTACTATGCAACATTGTCTCAACATCCATATATACGTAGACGACATAGCAGTTATGTCCAAAAATAAGGAAACTTTAATTTCTGACTTGGATGAAACATTTGCTAGTCTATGAAAATTCAATATGATACTAAATCCGAAGAAGTTTTCTTTGGAATTCCAGCCCGAAAATTGTTAGGTTTCATCGTCTCTGAGCGAGGCATAGAGGTGAACCGGGACAAAATCAAGGCTATTCTAAACATTACCAGGCCGACTCGCCTGAAGGACGTACATCGTCTCACTGGTTGCATTGCAGGAGTGAGTCGGTTCGTCATCTGGCTCGGTGAAAGAGCTGCACATTTGTACAAACTCTTGAAGAAAACCGAAAAATTTGTCTGGACCCAGGAAGCCGAAACTGCCCTATAAAGTTTAAAAGACCTACTTTCAAACCCACCAGTTCTCGCAGCACCAGAACCTCAGAAACCTATGTTACTCTACATTGCAGCGACCAACAAGGTCATAAGTGTGGTAACAGTAGTCGAGCGTGAGGAAGAAGTCCACAAGCATAAGGTGTTGTGGTGATACGTCCGAAACATATCTATAATTTTTTATGCTCCAAGCTTGTTTAGTATCTACTTTGCTTTACTTTGTCTTCACTTTGAGGTGTTTTTATATCTTTTCTGGAACTAAACTATTAACAGGTTGCCACAATGCTAGTTGCCTATTTTCTTCTGTTTTTGGTTACAGAAAGGCAAAAATCAATATTCTTGGAATTGGACGGGACAAAAGCCAAAGTCAATATTTTACCGTGGGAGACACGAAGCCAGAAGACAAGACGGAGGGGCGCCACAGGGCGGCCAGACCCCCCTAGGCGCGACCAGGCCTGGCCCGCGCCTGGGCAGGGTGTGGCCCCCCTGGCTCGCCCCTTTGCCTATAAGAAGCCCCTGATGTAGAAACCCTAGGCACCCGATCAAAACTCCACGAAACCGTCTGTATCCGCCGCCACCATCGTCCCTAGATCGGGGGATCTGAAGTTCTTCCCGGCATCCTACCGGAGGGGAGATCATCCCAGAGGCCTTCTTATCCGGTATGAAGCATGAGTAGTTCCACCTTGGACTACGGGTCCATATAGTAGCTAGATGGTTGTATCTCCTCCTTGTGATTTCATGTATAGAACTTGTGAGCTCTGTTCATGATCAAGATCTAATCTATTTGTAATCATGCATGTTGTGTTTGCGGGGATCCGATGGATATTGAGATTACTATGTCAGATTGATTAATGGTTTTGTCTATTTGATACTATCATGTATGTGTTGTTTGTGATCTTGCATGCTCTCCGTTGTTAGTAGCTATCTTGGCCAAGTAGTTGCTAGTGACTCCAAGATGGGGTATTTATGCTCGATAGTGGGTTCATGCCTCTAGTTTCCAAGGGAAGTGACAGAAATCTCTTCAGTTGTAGATGTGTTATTGCTACTAGGGAGAAAACAACGGTCTCTTGTTCATGGAACAAGTGGATTGTTTACCTTACACACTTTGCTTAAAGTAGTTGTTTGTTGCTTGCAACTTAATACTGGAGGGGGTTCAGATGATAACCTGAAGGTGGACTTCTAGTCATAGATGCAGTTCGACGGCGGTCTATGTATATTGTTGTATTGCCCAATTGAATCTCATAGGATCTTTTTGTCTAGTATTGCATTGTTATGCCTTGCTCAGTTCCTGTCAATTGCCCTGCTGTAATTTGTTTACCCTTCATGCCATGTTGTTTATCTAAGGAGAGCACCTCTAGTGAACTATGGACCCCGGTCCAATCTTTACCATTGATACATCTTCCACTGTTTATTTGCTGCAAGCCACTCATCACCTTCTACACCATACAGTTAATCCTTTGTTACAGCAACCAGTAATATTGACAACCTCACTGTTCGTTGGGTCAAAGTCTTGAGTTTGTGTTGTGCAGGTTTCCCCGTTGCTTGCAACACTTGTGATGTTTCCTTCCTCCTACTAGTTCGATAACCTTGGTTTCTTACTGAGGGAAGACTTGCTGTTGTGCTGCATCACACCTTGCTCTTGGGGTTTCCCGATGAAGCGCTCCACATTGACGCAGCGCCATCAAGCTTTTCTGGCGCCGTTGCCAGGGAGGCTAAGGACGTCTTCACAAGGGGAGTCCTCCTCAACCTTTCTTTTTTACTTTGTTTTTGGTTTGCTTAGTTTCTTTTGCTTGGTTTTGTTTGCCTCTTTTTTATCAAAAACTCTAAAAAATAGTTTAGTTTGGTTTGCTTTCTCTTTTCAAAAACACACAAAAAATTAGTTCCTACTCTAGTTGCCACCTTGCTCTAGCTCACCAAATTGTTCCCCAAGTTTGCCCTGAAAGATTTTGCAATAGATAGTGGCTCCATAATTGGGAAAGATAATATTGAAGAATTCTTCAATCATGTTAGCACGCATGAGGATATTGAGAATAAATCTATAGCAGAACTTGCTCCTAATTATGAAATTGCTGCAGCTTCTTTAGTTCATATGTTGGAGGCTAGGTTTGTTAGCCTTAACCCCATGATGCAAATTTTGTTCCTAAAACTAAAAGAAGAAAAGAATGATGAAAAGAGAGAATTTATTTTTGAAACTTTACTCAAAGAGTTCCATGATGTTGCTAAGGAAGCCAAAAAGGTCTTTGAGTGTTTAGATATGCTAGGCTCATGTGTAGATGTTGTTGGTACTTTTGATAAAACTAAGCCTAGAGAGGAATTTAAGATACCCATACCCTTTAAGCTTGTTGGGTTGCATGAGGCCTTTGAAAAGAATTTTTATTGGATTGTTCCTGAAAATCCTTTTGATGAAAGTAATAAACCAAAGAGATATGAGAAGGGATCCTCCAGAACTCATTTGGATGAGATACCTTTCATAGTTGAAGACTTTCCAAGTATTGATCTAAATTCTTCATTTGAAAATACTTGATTTCTTGCTTCTTATGCCTAACTTAAAGGCGTTGAAAAAAGTACTTGTTGGGAAATGACCCAAGAGTTTCCTTGAGTCTTGGAAGTTATTACTTCAGTAATGACCTCTCTTTATCCTTTTGTTTGCTTTTTATGCCAAGAATGACCTCTAATGAGAGGGAAGTAAGATTTGGCGAGTTGTTGTACCGAAACAGATTTCTGTCCTCCACCATAAAAATTCGTGAGGAGTCTTTGTAATTCGGATTGAGCTGAAAATTTACGAATAAATACCCCAGTATGTTAGATAACTTTTATTAGTTCAACACTTTTTGCTTTGAGCAACAGAAGATTTTCGAAAAAATCGGTTTCTTTCTGATGGTCTCTTTTGATAGATTTCTGCCATTATTTGCGTTTGCTTCTTATTGATTCCTTTTTGAGTTCTCTTTTGGGGAATTGAGCTTTTTGAAGGAGTTGCTACAGTAGCTTGTGTTTTTAGTGAAATTTTTTGCTGTTACAAAGCTAAACCCAAAGGTCTATTATCTTTTGAATACACTAATGTTGCTAATGAAGATTGTGTGAAGTTTTGTATGAAGGAAAAAATTTCAGGTGTAGAGAGAGAATGATGTAATGATATGAAGAATGGACAAAAGATCAACCTTGGGCATGCCACCCCCGGTGTCACCCCAAGAAATATCCAAGAGGTACAAGCGTCAAAGCTTGGGGATGCCCAAGGCACCCCCTTCTTCATCAATAAAAAGCCCACGTCTGTCTAGACACTTCGTTTTCATTGTTTCATGCCCAGTTGTGTTGTTCTTGGAGCATCTTATTTTCGTTTGCTTTTCTTAGTTTGTTTAGTTTGCTTGAATAAAGTAGTTTGGACCCTCGTTCTCGCTGTGTTATTTCAAATAAGTCAATTGGTGTTGGAAAGGAGTAGAAAGTTCTTGCTTGGAAGTACAAGAGGAGCTTCCATTGACTGTGACTTAGACTTTAGCATGACATGCTAGGTGTTGTTTTGATCTTATGCTTAGTGATTATTTTTGTAGCATGTCTTGTTCTAAACAATTGACATTGCTTAGTGTGCCTTGAAAGAATCATGCGTTGTTTTAGCATACAAAAGCATAGTATTGTGGTATTCTCCTTTGATGCTTTGTTTGGGTTGACTTGGCACATGCTCACACCATGTTATGACTATGAACAAGTCAACATAGCCTCTATGATAATTTAGTCCTTGACTTGTAGTATCACTTTATGCTTTGATTAGTAATTTTTTGTCGCTCTGCATGATTATGGCCATTATTGCTCTCTTAGTTGGTTGCTCCCAGTCTTTTGCTAGCCTCCGCTTGTATGAGTAAGCTCTACTCATGCTTCCAACTCCTAAGAAACCAAGTTTTCCAAAGTGTCCACTATAAACTCCTATGCATGGTGTGTTACACCATTCCAAGTATATTCTTGATTTCAGCTCTCTTCTAATTAAAAAGTATTTTATTATGTGAAAACTTATTGATTAAAGCCCTCACGAACTTGATGGCACACTTTATATTCTTTGCCCCTAATAAACTTAAAACATTGTGTCATATATGTTGTATATGCTTGCACTTATACATTGGAATTAGCAGAACCATGCTGTCATGGGGAACATTTTCAACATTGCACTTGTATTTTGTACACAATTGATATCATGCTATTTTGTCTATGGATGTCACCGGTGTGAAATAGAGAGGGAGCTTGTAAGTCCATGGAGTTATGTATTTTGTGTTAGAGAAACGCCTAGGTCGCTAGCCTAAGCCATGCTTAATCATGGTGGAAACTTGCAACATCACCATAATGATCTATCTATGAAGCATCCTCAATAAAAATCTATGCACATAGTAAATAAAAAGATCGCTGAGATGCTCATTGTCTGCTTGCCTTGTCATTTTGGTTATGGGATAGCTCCTGTACCATGTGAAATGGGTACCCCGTTGGTGGTTCTCTATGATACGCATGTACTTACTATGACAAGAACTTACATGTGACTGAAGTTGAGTAGCATGAGGTGTGGCCCTCGTATTCAAGGGACTTGAGATTGCCAACTTATACTTTGTCAAGTATATACTCCATAGTTTGTTCATTTTAACCTTAATCACTTCAATATGCTTATGATAGGGGCAATGAGGGATGAAAGCTAACAAGTACCATAATTTTTGGAAGCTCTTTTTGAAACTTGAAATCCCTGCTTCCCTTTATGAAGGGCACTTATTCCACTATTATATTGAGTCTCCACCCTCTACCTTTAGGCACCATTAAGAGAGCATAGTTTCCATTCTTAGTTCTATGTGCAGTGTCCCAAAACTTATTGATTGATGCATATTGTGATATTACTTGTTCTTGTGCTATTTGTATCTAGTCACTCTTATGAACTTTGAAGGTGTCATATGCATATATTTGCTACTCCATGAGGGACAACTGAATGCCACTATGCCATGTTTTCTGTATGTGAAACAAACAAACTTTTTTCAATGCATGTTATTCATGATGTTTGTTTGTAGCCTTTCATGTTGCATGCATAGTTACTTTGTCTTATTGTTAGAACTCCATCTTTCATGCACATGTTTAGAGTTCTTTGATCGCGGCTTTCAATGCTTGTAAATGGTTTGATCTTGGTTTTGATGGTGCATGTCACCTCAAAAATTATTCTTTTATCACTTACCTACTCGAGGACGAGCAGGAGTTAAGCTTGGGGATGCTTTATACGTCAGAAACGTATCTATAATTTTTGATGCTCCATGCTTGTTTAGTATCTACTTTGCTTTGTTGTGTCCTCACTTTGAGGTGTTTTTCTATCTTTTCTGGAACTAACCTATTAACAAGTTGCCACAGTGCTAGTTGCCTGTTTTCTTCTGTTTTTGGTTCCAGAAAGGCAGAAAGTCAATATTCTCGGAATTGGACGGGACAAAAGCCAAAGTCCATACTTTACCGTGGGTGACACGAAGCCAGAAGACGAGACGGAGGGGCACCATAGGGCGGCCAGACCCCCTAGGCGCGGCCAGGCATGGCCCGCGCCTGGGAAGGGTGTGTCCCCCTGGCTCGCCCCTTCGCCTATAAGAAGCCCCCGATGCAGAAACCCTAGGCACCCGATCAAAACTCCATGAAACTGTCTGTAGCCACCGCCACCATCGTCCCTAGATCGGGGGGATCTGAAGTTCTTCCCGGCACCCTGCCGAAGGGGAGATCATCACGGAGGCCTTCTTCTCCGGTATGAAGCGTGAGTAGTTCCACCTTGGACTACGGGTCCATGTAGTAGCTAGATGGTTGTATCTCCTCCTTTTCACATTCATGTATAGATCTTGTGAGCTCCGTTCATGATCAAGATCTAATTTATTTGTAATCATGCATGTTGTGTTTGTGGGGATCCGATGGATATTGAGATTACTATGTAAGATTGATTAATGGTTTTGTATATTTGATACTATCATGTCTGTGTTGTTTGTGATCTTGAAAGCTCTCTGTTGTTAGTAGCTATCTTGGCCAAGTAGTTGCTAGTGAATCCAAGAGGGGGTATTTATGCTCGATAGTGGGTTCATGCATCTAGTTTCCAAGGGAAGTGACAGAAATCTCTTTGGTTGTAGATGTGTTGTTGCCACTAGGGAGAAAACAACGGTCTCTTGTTCATGGAACAAGTGGATTGTTTACCTTAAACACTTTGCTTAAAGCAGTTGTCTGTTGCTTACACCTTAATACTGGAGGGGGTTCGGATGATAACCTGAAGGTGGACATCTAGTCATAGATGTAGTTGGATGGCGGTCTATGTATATTGTTGTATTGCCCAATCGAATCTCACAGGATCTTTTTGTCTAGTATTGCATTGTTATGCCTTGCTCAGTTCCTGTCAATTGCCCTGCTGTAATTTGTTTACCGTTCATTCCATGTTGTTTATCTAAGGAGAGCACCTCTAGTCAACTATGGACCCCGGTCCAATCTTTACCATTGATACATCTTCCACTGTTTACTTGCTACAAGCCACTCATCACCTTTCGCACCATATAGTTAATCCTTTGTTACAACAACATGTGAGATTGACAACCTCACTGTTCGTTGGGGAAAAGTCTTGAGTTTGTGTTGTGCAGGTTTCCCATTGCTTGCAACACTTGTGTGACGTTTCCTTCCTCCTACTGGTTCGATAACCTCGGTTTCTTACTGAGGGAAGATTTGCTACTGTGCTGCATCACACCTTGCTCTTGGGGTTTCCCGACGAAGCGCTCCACATTGACGTAGGGCCATCAAGTGGCCAACTTATTATCTGAGTGAGGTATGATGCGTGTTGAACGCCCCGTTGGGAAACCCCAAGAGCAAGGTATGATGCAGCATAGTAGCAAGTTTTCCCTTAGTAAGAAACCAAGGTTATCGAACCAGTAGGAGGAAGCAAACACCTCAAAGGTGTTGCAAGCAACATGGAAACCTGCACAACACAAACTCACGACTCTGCCCCAACTAACATTGAGGTTGTCAATCTCACCGGTTGTTGTAACAAAGGATTAACTGTATGGTGTGGAAGGTGATGATGGTTTGCAGCAAGTAAATAGTAACAGTGGAAGATGTATCAACGGTAAAGATTGGACCGGGGTCCATAGTTCACTAGAGGTGTTCTCCTTAGATAAACAAACATGGCATGCTGGGTAAACATATTACAGCAGGGCAATTGATAGGACTGAGCAAGGCATAACAATGCAATACTAGACAAAAAGATCCTATGAGATTCGATTGGTCTATACAACAATATACATAGACCGCCATCCAACTGCATCTATGACTAGAACTCCACCTTCAGGTTATCATCTGAACCCCCTCCAGTATTAAGTTGCAAGCAATAGACAACTTCTTTAAGCAAAGTGTGGAAGGTAAACAAACAACTTGTTCCATGAACAAGAGACCGTTGTTTTCTCCCTAGTGGCAACAACACATCTACAACCGAAGAGATTTCTGTCACTTCCCTTGGAAACTAGAGGCATGAACCCACTATTGAGCATAAATACCCCCTCTTGGAGTCACTAGCAACTACTTGGCGAAGATAGCTACTAACAACGGAGAGCATGCAAGATCACAAACAACACAGACATGATAGAATCAAATAGACAAAACCATTAATCAATCTGACATAGTAATCTCAATATCCATCGGATCCCCGCAAACACAACATGCATGATTACAAATAGATTAGATCTTGATCATGAACGGAGCTCACAAGATCTATACATGAAAGCACAAAGGAGGATATACAACCATATAGCGACTACATGGACCCGTAGTCCAAGGTGGAACTACTCACGCTTCATACCGGAGGCTGGCATGATAAACAAGAAGACCTCCGGGATGATCTCCCCTTCGACAGGGTGCCGGGAAGAACTTCAGATCCCCCCCTATCTAGGGACGGTGGTGGTGGCGGCTACAGACGGTTTCGTGGAGTTTTGATCGGGTGCCTAGGGTTTGTGCATCGGGGACTTCTTATAGGCGAAGAGGCAAGGCAGGGGGCCACCAGGGCGGCTGCACCCCCCCTAGGCGCGGGGTGGGCCCACCCGCGCGGCCAGGGTGTGTGGCGCCCTTGTGGGTCTCCTCCGCCTCGTACTCCGGCTTCGTGTTCCCCATGGCAAAATATTGACTTTGGCTTTTGTCCCGTCCAATTCCGAGAATATTGATTTTGTGCCTTTCTGGAACCAAAAACAGAAGAAAACAAGCAATTGGCACTGTGGCAACTTGTTCATAGGTTAGTACCAGAAAACATATAAAAACACCTCAAAGTGTGGAAAAAGCAAAGCAAAGTAGATAGCAAACAAGCATGGAGCATCAAAAATTATAGATACGTTTCCAACGTATAAAGCATCCCCAAGCTTAACTTTTGCTCGTCCTCGAGTAGGTAAGTGATAAAAGAATAATTTTTGAGGTGACATGCACCATCAAGACCAATATCAAACCATTTGCAAGCATTGAAAGCTGGGATCAAAGAACTTTAAACATGTGCATGAAAGATGGAGTTCTAACAATAAGACAAAGTAACTATGCATGCAACATGAAAGGCTACAAACAAAGATCATGAATAACATGCACTGAAAAACGTTTGTTTGTTTCACATACAGAAAACATGGCATAGTGGCAATCATCTTGTCCCTCATGGAGTAGCAAATAGATGCATAGGACACCTTCAAAGTTCATAAGAGTGACTAGATACAAATAGCACAATAACAAGTAATATCAACAATATGCATCAATCAATAAGTTTTGGGACACTGCATAGAGAATGGCAACTATGCTCTCTTAATGGTGCCTAAAGGTAGAAGGTGTAGACTCAATATAATAGTGGAAGAAAGGCCCTTCATAAAGGGAAGCAGGGATTTCAAGTTTCAAAAAGAGCTTCCAAAAATTATGGTACTTGTTAGCTTTCAGCCCTCATTGCCCCTATCATAAGCATCTTGAAGTGATTAAGGTTAAAGTGAACAAACCATGGAGTATATGCTTGACAAAGTATATGTTGGCAATCTCATGTCCCTTGAATACGAGGGCCGCACCGCATGCTACTCAACTTTAGTCACCTGTAAGTTCTTGACATAGTAAGTACATGTGTATCATAGAGAACCGCCAATGGGGTACCCCTTGCACATGGTATAGGAGCTATTCCATAACCAAAATGACAAGGCAAGCAGACAATGAGCATCTCAGCGATCTTTTTATTTACTATGTGCATAGCTTTTTATTGAGGATGCTTCACAGAATGCTCATTATGGTGATGCTGCAAGTTTCCATCATGATTATGCATGGCTAAGGCTAGCGGCCCAGGCGTTTCTCTAACACAAAATACATAACTCCATGGACTTACAATCTCCCTCTTTTTTTCACACTGGCGACATCCATAGACAAAAGAGCATGATATCAACTGTGTACAAAGTACAAGTGAAATGTTGAAACGGTTCCCCATGACAGCATGGTTTTGCTAATTCCAATGTATAAGTGCAAGCATATACAACATAGATGACACAATGGTTCAAGTTTATTAGGGGCAAAGAATATAAAGTGTGTCCTCAAGTTCGTGAGGGCTTTAATCACTAAGTTTTCACATAACAAAATACTTTTTAATTGGAAGATAGCTAAAAACAAGAATATACTTGGAATGGTGTAACACACCATGCATAGGAGTTTATGGTGGACACTTTGGAATAACTTGGTTTCTTGGAAGTTGGAAGCATGAGTAGAGCTTACTCATACAAGTGGAGGCTAGCAAAACACTAGGAGCAACCAACTAAGAGAGCAATAATGGCCATAATCATGTAGAGCGACAAAACATTACTGATCAAAGCATAGAGTGGTACTACAAGTCAAGGACTAAATGATCATAGAGGCTATGGTGACTTGTTCATAGTCATAACATGGTGTGAGCATGTGCCAAGTCAACCCAAACAAAGCATCAAAGGCGAATACCACAATAATATACTTTTGTATGCTAAAACAACGCACACTAAGCAATCCCAATTGTTTGGAACAATACATGCTACAGAAATAATCACTAAGCATAAGATTAAAACAACACCTAGCATGTCATGCTAAAGTCTAAGTCACATTCAATGCAAGCTCCTCTTGCACTTTCAAGCAAGAACTTTCTACTCCTTTCCAACACCAATCGACTTATTTGAAACAACACAGGGAGAACGGGGGTACAAACTACTTTATTCAAGCAAACTAAACAAACTAAGCAAAGCAAACTAAAACTAATACGCTCCAAGAACAACACAATAGTGCATGAAACAATAAAAACGAAGTGTCTAGAAAGACCTGAGCTTTTTATTGATGAAGAAGGGGATGCCTTGGGCATCCCCAAGCTTTGACACCTGTACCTCTTGGATATTTCTTGGGGTGACACCCGGGTGGCAGCCCCAAGCTTGAGCTTTTGTCCATTCTTCATCTCATTACATCATTCTCTCTCTACACCTGAAATTTTTCCTTCATACAAAACTTCACACAATCTTCATTAGCAACATTAGTGTTTTCAAAAGATAATACACCTTTGGGTTAGCTTTGGAACAACAAAAAAATTCACTAAAAACGAAATCTACTGTAGCAACTCCTTCAAAAAGCTCAATTCCCCAAAAGAGAACTCAAAAAGGAATCAATAAGAAGCAAATGCAAATAATGGCAGAAATCAGTCAAAACAGACCAACGGGTAGAAACCAATTTTTTTGAAAATCTTTTGTTGCTCAAATCAAAAAGTGTTTAACTAAAGAAAGTTAGATAAAAAAACTGGGGGATTTGTTCGTAAATTTTCAGCTCAATCCGACTTACAGAGATTCCTCACGAATTTTTATGGTGGAGGACTTTAATCTGTTTCGGGACAGCAACTCCCCAAATCTTACTTTCCTCTCATTAGAGGTCATTGTTGGCACAAAAAGCAAACAAAAAGGATAAGGAGAGGTCATTACTGAAGTAATAACTTCCAAGACTCAAGTAAACTCTTGGGTTATCTCCCAACAAGTACTTTTCTTTAACGCCTTTAAGTTAGGCATGATAATTTGAGAAGATGCTCTCATAAGAAATATGAATTTAAGTAAAAGAGAGCATCAAGAAGCAAATGCAAAACACATTTAAGTCTAACCCACTTCCTATGCATAGGAATCTTATATGCAAATAAATTCACAAAGAACAAAGTGACAGGCATAGGAAGATGAAACAAGAGTAACTTCAAAACTTTTAGCACAAAGAGAGGTATTTCAGTACCATGAAAACTTTTATAACCATATTTTCCTCTCTCATAATAATTTTCAGTAGCCTCATGAATAAAATCAACAATATAGTTATCACATAAAGCATGCTTTTCATGATCTGCAAACACATAATTTCTATCAAGCTCAAAAATAGTGGGATTAAAACCTTCATAGGTTTTACCCAAAGTAGATATTTCAAAAGGATCCACAGGAACATAACATTCATCCTCCTTTGGTAAGCATGGGGGACAATCAAATAATGTAAGGGATAAAGAGTTACTCCCATTAGAAGGTAGGCATGGGTAGATAATCCATTCTTCATCCTTTTGTTCATCACTCTCCTCCTCTTTTTCATCTAATGAGCCTCCAGTTTCAACAATTTCTTCTTCCATAGGCTCCTGCAATGCATTAGTCTCTTCCATTTGTGGAAAGCATCTATTAAATATTCAAGAATATAGCATTTTCTTCCTTGTAATGATCAAAGCAAAATTTAAGTATCTCATAAACCTCATATTCATAAGGTGCATCATCAGTATTTTCAAGCAAACTGGCAAGTTCAAATGCACCCTTGAAGGCAATAAATTCTTCAATTTGTTCCACATCATAAAAGTCATAATTTCCTTTAACATAAGAAGATATGGTAACATTATCATTATACTCACATTAAAAAGGGAGGTGTTTATACCTCCTACAGCAACAAGATTTATCAAAGCAATAAGTAACATTATAAGTAAAGCACACGTCTCTAGCAATAGTATTCAACTTATCAGTTTGTTCCCATAAGTGTGTCCCTTTTGTGACAAATGGTGCTCCTTATAATAATATTTTTCTTCTTCCGTGAACCCACCTTACCAATAAGTACTAGTTTCAAAGAAACCATCCATTGATAGAAAGCATGACCAAGCAAGGCAATAACAAACCAGCAATTAGAGCAGGAACTCATTTTTTGTGTTTTTGATAAGAGAAAGCAAACCAAACTAAACTAATTTTTTGGAGTTTTTAATAAAAAGAGGCAAACAAAACCAAGCAAAAGAAACTAAGCAAACCAAAGACAAAGTAAAGAGAAAGGTTGAGGAGGACTCCCCTTGTGAAGACGTCCTTAGCCTCCCCGGCAATGGCGCCAGAAATGTCTTGATGCGTGTTGAACGCCCCGTTGGGAAACCCCAAGAGCAAGGTATGATGCAGCACAATAGCAAGTTTTCCCACAGTAAGAAACCGAGGTTATCGAACCAGTAGGAGGAAGGAAACGCCTCAAAGGTGCTGCAAGAAACGTGGAAACCTGCACAACACAAACTCAAGACTTTGCCCCAACTAACAGTGAGGTTGTCAATCTCACCGGTTGTTGTAACAAAGGATTAACTGTATGGTGTGGAAGGTGATGATGGTTTGCAACAAGTAAACAGTAACAGTGGAAAATGTATCAATGGTAAAGATTGGACCGGGGTCCATAGTTCACTACAGGTGTTCTCCTTAGATAAACAAATATTGCATGCTGGGTAAACAAATTACAGTAGGGCAATTGACAGGACTGAGCAAGGCATAACAATGCAATACTAGACAAAAAGATCCTATGAGATTCGATTGGGCACTACAACAATATACATAGACCGCCGTCGAACTGCATCTATGACTAGAAGTCCACCTTTAGGTTATCATCCGAACCTCCTCCAGTATTAAGTTGCAAGCAACAGACAACTGTTTTAAGCAAAGTGTGTATGGTAAACAATCCACTTGTTCCATGAACAAGAGACCGTTGTTTTATCCCTAGTGGCAACAGCACATCTACAACCGAAGAGATTTTTGTCACTTCCCTTGGAAACTAGAGGCATGAACCCACTATCGAGCATAAATACCCCCTCTTGGAGTCACTAGAAACTACTTGGCGAAGATAGCTACTAACAACGGAGAGCATGCAAGATCACAAACAACACAGACATGATAGAATCAAATAGACAAAACCATTAATCAATCTGACATAGTAATCTCAATATCCATTGGATCCCCGCAAACACAACATGCATGATTACAAATAGATTAGATATTGATCATGAACGGAGCTCACAAGATCTATATATGAAAGCACAAATGAGGAGATACAACCATCCAGCTACTACATGGACCCGTAGTCCAAGGTGGAACTACTCACGCTTCATACCGAAGGCTGACATGATGAAGAAGAAGGCCTCCGGGATTATCTCCCCTTCGACAGGGTGCCGGGAAGAACTTCAGATCCCCCGATCTAGGGGAGATGGTGGTGGGCCTAGGGTTTGATCGGGTGCCTAGGGTTTCTGCATCGGGGGCTTCTTATAGGTGAAGAGGCGAGACAGGGGGCCACCAGGGCGGCTGCACCCCCCTAGGCGCTGGGTGGGCCCACCCGCGCGGCCAGGGGGTGTGTCCCCCTTGTGGGTCTCCTCCGTCTCATACTCCGGCTTCGTGTTCCTCACGAAAAAATGTTGACTTTGGCTTTTGTTCCGTCCAATTCCAAGAATATTGATTTTCTGCCTTTCTGGAACCAAAAACAGAAGAAAACAGGCAACTGGCACTGTGGCATCTTGTTAATAGGTTAGTACTAGAAAACATATATAAACACCTCAAAGTGTGGGCAATGCAAAGCAAAGTAGATAGTAAACAAGCATGGAGCATCACAAATTATAGATACGTTTCCGACGTATCAAGGTCCTTACAGAATCAAAACAACGGTATCCACACCGTCAAAAGCTAGCCTATGGAGTGTTCTTTGCATCCAGAAAGCTATGCCACTATTTTCAAGAGCACAAAATCACAGTGGTGAGCACCGCTCCCCTACGAGATATAATCAATAACCGCGACGCCACATGATGTGTCGCAAAGTGTGAAATAGAGCTTGCAACTTTCGACATTGAGTATAAGCCACACACAGCAATCAAGTCCCAAATACTTGCCCACTTTGTTGTTGATTGGACAGAGATGGCAGAAAACACAAGTCCCCCAGACTCGGAATTTCGGACCCTTCACTTTGATGGATCAAAAGCACGAGGAGGCTCGGGGGCTAGCGTGGTGCTCAAATCACCCCAAGGAGATAAGTTGTTCTATGTGTTGCAAATACACTTAAGGCAACCAATAATATTGCCGAGTATGAAGCACTACTACATGGAATGCACATGGACAAAAACATTGGCTCATCAAGACTCATGTGTTACGGAAACTCGGATTTAGTTTCTCAGCAAGTATCTGATATCTGCAACGCAAACAAACACATGGCAGCATACAAAGCTGTCATGGATGAACTATCTAAATTGTTCGAGGGTTTTGAGGTTCAACACATCCCTCGAGCAGAAAATGAGGAAGCAGATGCTCTATCAAGGATAGGCTCTGCGCGGAAACAAGTCCCGGATGACGCTTTTTTAGAGCATTTAAGGGTCCCCTCCATAGTTGGAGTTGATGAGGACTATCTGACGAAATCTGACTCACCTTTAATAGCAGTTTTGGCTGTAATTCTCAGCTGGACAAAACCCTATCTAGATTTCTTGATAGACGTAAAACTACCCAAAGACGAAGTCTTGAGCCGGCAGATTGTCCGACGAGCAAAAGCCTACACTATAATAAATGGTGAGATCTATAAACGGAGTGTTTCTGGCGTGTTTTAGCGATGTATTTCTTCGGAAGAAGGAGTGGAAATCTTAAGAGAAATCCATGAAGGCGAGTGTGGTCATCATGCTGCAGCCAGATCCTTAGTGGCAAAAGCTTTTCGATACGGATTCTTTTGGCATACAGCTAAGGCAGATGCCGATAAACTGGTCAAAACATGTAGAGGCTGCCAAAAGTACGCTCATCAGGCACATGTTCCGGCTGAACAGCTACGAACAATCCCTATTACATGGCCGTTCACGGTCTGGGGGCTTGATATGGTAGGTCCGTTTCCCACAGAAACACCTACTAGTGATGGTGGATAAATTTACAAAGTGGATTGAGGCTAAACCCTTAACAAGTTGCGATGGAGCCATAGCCAGAAAGTTCGTTGAGGACGTAATCATCTGATTCGGATATCCACACAGTATAATTACTGACAATGGGAGCAATTTTCTATGGGTGAACTTGCCGAATTATGCGAAGAACAAGGGATCCGACACGATATTGCATCAGTCGCACATCCACAAGGGTTACCACGAAGGATATTTCATCAGTCGCACATCCACAGATAAAGCACAAACTTTCCCTGATTCGGGAAGGACCTTTTATGGTTAGCAGAGTTCTGCATAATGGATCATATTATTTAATCGATATGAGACCAGTCAAGGAAAGACCTGATACTTGGAAGAGAAAGAGAGCTGGTGGCAGCACAGACCCAGATGAAATATACCGTCCATGGAATATTGCATAGCTACATCCCTTCTATTTTTAGTTATATTTCCTTGTAATCATATATGTATATGTTCAAAGTGAAATAAAGTATTGGTTTCCTCATATGTTATCTTTGAGAAGTTTTTGTCATCTTATTTCCAAAAGATCATGTCGTATTTTCAAAAATCCCAGAATGCTTGAAAGTACTTTATGCTCATGTTCATTCTGGTTACGATTTTTGAATATCTAAAAGTGTTACCTTAGGGTACAAAATTTAATTTATTGTCTATACTTAGGTTTTTTATCTGATTGCTTAGACGCGGGTATTTTCCGAGTAATGAGTTGTTGGTACTAGAAGCCGGCTTTGTTTCCGAGTTTAAACTGGTTTAGCAATTGCGCTCCGTTGCTCGGCAAAGTTTCCGTGCTAAAGGTTGGTCGACCCATGAAAGAGACGAGGCATAGAGTCAGATAAAACGACAAGTATGGGCATAAAACAAAAAGTGCTTCAGAAATTTTCAAGCACATGCATAAAAAATATATAAGCATAAAGTGATATGAAAGTAAAAGCAGTAGTTTTTACAAGACCAGCACAAAATAAAACATTGTTTCCATCATTACATTGCCATAAGTTCAGAATAATGCATAAAAACTTATTATGCTGCAAATTCAGGTGGTGGTGATGAAGCAGGTGGAGCGCTAGAGTCGACAGCATTGTCGCCCTCAATCTCGGAAGCAATGCTGGTTTCTGGCTCTTGGGGCGAGGGAGGTGCGGCGACGGATTCAAAGAACAGTGTCGTATAGTTGGTCATCTCCACCACATGACAAGCATAACCTGCACAAGACTCTTGGATGACCTTGATGTCCTGCGAGTTACCCTCATCATCATCCTCGGCAATACCCTTGGTGACATGCCAGATTTCCATCTCGCTATGGTGGCTCATCACCATGGTAAGAGCAGTCTGGGCAGCAGTCTGAGCGTAGGAGATCTTCTAGTCTTCAATAAGCTTCGGAATCTCTTTCACCTTGTCCCTCACTTCGTGCACTGACATTATATGCAAGTCAGAAAGCTTGACGGACTTGCCAGCCTCTTCAAGAGTTTGGCAGAAGTCGTACAAGATATCTCCGACGATCTTGATGCGCTCGGGGTGAGGTTCGGAGGTAGGAGAGTCGGAAAGATTCAGGGGGCTGGGAAAGAACCAAATAAGTCAAAATTCGACTGAAAAGGAAGTTGAAAAATCAACAAAAAAGAAAAATTCGGAAATCTTACCTAGCACAGAGTGATTCCATTGAGCATGCTCCTTGCGGAGGCTGTTTAGTTCACTAGTTGTGGCCTGGGAAAGATCCCTCTGAATATTGAAGTCCTTCTTGAGATCAGCTAGTTCTTCATCTTGGAGGGCTATTAGCTTGTCGAGCCTCACAGTCTCGTGGTTGCTTGACTCCAGGACAGCAACTACGGATTTATCCGATTCTAAAGTAAGTTTCTCAAGCTTGTCCCGGAGCTCAGCATTCTCCATTTCCAAGACCTTGAAGTTCTTGGATTGCTCCACCATCTTGCTGGACTGGCACAACAGTTCTGCAAAGGAAAAAATATCAGTCGGACAAAACAAGTTTGACTATGACAAAAAGTTAACTGACAAAGAGGAAGTCGGAAACGTTTACCTTCTACTTCATCTTTCTCAACTTTCAACTTCGAATTCTCAAAGCGCAAAGCTTTGATTGCTTTGCGTTTATTGCAAATGTTCTTGAGCAATTCCTGGTTGGAAGATGTAATTTTTTGTAAGTTTAGAGACGGAATACCGTCAGACGGCTACTAAGACTCGGGCTGCAAATTTAACTAAGTAAAATTACAGCACGGTCCTTGGGGGCTACACTACATCATTCTTTTGCAACCTAAAAGCATTAACTCAGATCCAAAGATGTTTATCTGGCTTTATGCTTGGGGGCTAGAGGATATGATAATAAATGCAAATAAGAATCGGAAACTTACAATGTGTTCCAGGTGCAACTTTTCAAATCCGAGCTTGGTGCTGTGAAACACCTTCTCGGTAAGGGTGAGGGAAGGAACATCCATCACCACTACAACAGGACATAGCTTTGGTAACATAACCATGTAACACACGACAAGATATGTTCCAGGTAAAATTACAGTAACACATCATTTGTTTGCCAACGACCGACAGTGACATAAACATATAAGGCCTAAAATTGTGTTACATATGTATCAACACGGTAACATAAAATATATGTTAGAGTCATTATGTTACAAGTTTATTGATGTAGTAACACCTATGTATTTGTGCTGAGAATGCGTTACAAACTTTAGTGCCAAAAGTAACACATAATCATGCACAATGGGAGCGATGAATCTATCGGATGGCTAAAACCAGGGGCAGAGTTAGTCGGTGCTACCCGGTTTGTAGCACTGGTCCAGCCAAACTGCCCAATAGATTAGGCATTATGAGGAAGGTTCGCCGGGAAAGAGCTATGCTTCCCGGCCAAACAAGGCTCCATACACCTTGGATAACTCCTAGGATCTGCTACCAGAGTTAATGTGCTCGAGTAGTTGCTTCTAGAGTGCTCGTCACTCAAAGCACTCGAATGCCCAGTTGCCACCTTACACTCTGATACGCCATCATACTGCCCTTCTAGAGCGATGGTGGCCACCAACATCTCTTGGGAAGATAAGATCTTCGACCTTATTGACCGAGATGCCAGATCTACATGACCCCAAATTCATCTCCCACCCCGGGAGCTCAACTCAAGGACGAGAGACTAGCACTCTCCAATCATAGCTTGGATGCGTGTGAGGAAAGCTCGAAGCAGATGTATTAATGATGGAGATCCCTTCCCTAGGTTCCTCTACCAGCAATATCACCCTACAAAGCAACCACCGCCGGGAAGAACAAGATCAGGTTGCTCTAGATCTGCTCGAAAAGATCTGGAACCCTAGTCCAACACCACAGCACGAGGCTGGAAGACGGGTTAGAGCCCAAACCTACTCTACTCCTACCTACAGACAATCGACATCAATCTTGCACCCCCTCCAGCCGACGAGGCCGCTGGAGAAGAGGAGGGGAGGAGTCGTGGATGACATGAAGACTCTCAATGAGGAAGTCTACGTGAGAGCGAGAGGAGAAAGGATGCTAGTTTGTGGTGCTAGTGACTTTAGTTAGCTTGGCCTTGTGTCTTGGTTCATAGAGTTAATAATTATCATCGGAGTTTAACGTGAAGAAAGGAAACGTAAAAGATATGCCTTTTGTCGTGTACACCGAGTCGCCGTCGGCTAATATATATGAAACCGGATCTAATTAATCAACGACAAATTAATACGCCGCAATTATCTCATCTGAAACCACCGAGTCGCCGCCACAGCCCACACGGCGCCGCCTCCACCGCCATTCCCCCACCGCGCCGCCCCCCCCACCGAGCTACCACCACGGCACTCTCCCAGCGCCCCCTCCCTGCTGCTCTCTGTCGCGCCGGCCGGTCCGTCCTATTGTTCCCTGTCGTGCCGGCCACTCCATCCTGTTCTTCCCCGTCGAGCCGGCCGCTCCATCCTGTTCTTCCCCGTCGAGCCGGCCACCCCATCAACTGCTCCCCATCGTGTCTTCTTGCCGAGGCTCTGCCTCCCCGCCCGCTGCTCACCGTCGTGTCTTCCTTCCAAGGCTCGGCCACCCTCCTACCACGCCCCCCTCATTGCTCACCCGACGTACATGCATTTATTCAGGCATCTGCACCACGAGGTACTTAACCAGCCATGAGTGCTTCCTCTCTTTGATTCTTGAAGTTGACTTGGGTTCTTTGGTACTTGATTGCACGCACATGTTTCTATTGATAAGATTACATGGTTCTGCCACCCAAATTGTAGAGGGGACGTCCACACTACTTGATTTCCCTGTCATATACTACAAACTTTTCCTAGGTAATTCTCCTTCCTCTTCCCTCATATTTTTGTTGGAAATTTGTCGCTAGAATTCTAGGCTCGTGAGCATTTCATGCTAGATAAAAGGCCGCCTGCTACTATGGTAATGGCCTCTAGCGATGGATACCACACGCCGTCGGTTGTGAAACATGGCCAGATACTTCTTCAGCTTGTTGATCCCTGCCACACTATTCCACCGTTGCTTGAACGAGGGCCATCCCGCTCGTTGTGTCGGCCGGCAGCGTGTGCCAGCGTAAGCCGCGTATGAAAGTATCAGTGGAAGGAGAACCACAGAAAGCAGGTTCATCACCTAAAATGTTGTTCTTGGCATGTTTGGCTGTATGGTTGAAAGGTTCTGGGCCCGATGTTCACCATCAGCATGGTGATTGTTGGATGTCGCCGGTGTTATTTTGGCATGCCGATCGACATTCTGTGGATTCTAAATGTCCGCAAGCCACTTATGTTAGGAACTGTCATTATATTGATCGACATCTATTTGTACGGAGTAGTATTATTGGTAAACAGAGTTTTGGGTTATATTTAAATTATTGAATTGTATACACACCCTCTAAATACATCCCCACTATAGGATATGCATGTGGTGTTGTCTAAAACTGATGTGGCAGAGACTTGTAGATAGTAGCCATCTAAACCTCTGAAAATTTATGAATGATATCAACTCTTTCTTTGTTCGGACTAACTGCAAGAAACATATGGGTAGCAGTAAATATCTAGATATGCATCAAGCCTGATTGAGATAATAAAGCTGGGAGATCGCTCGAATAAACTAGATTATGCTGCAACAAAATATTTCTATCTTTTTGGCATTGTTTAGTCTTTTAAGGTGCGGAAATACACTATAAATTATGGGGGCATGTTTTTTGCTTTCTTATTAAATATATTTATCCATTGTTCTAATTGTTGGAATAAAGATGTATTGTCTATTTTGCAGTACAATTGCGTAGGTAAAAAAGGTTGAATGTGATTCAGATCATTGATCAAGAAGATGACGAAGATGGAGATTTCAATAATGGTGAGCAACATATCACACCAGGTGATGAACCACAAGAATTGGAAGATAAAGAGGACTGAGTTCACAATCAAGGTAATGACCTATTAAAATTATGTTCTCCTCTTAATTAACCTTGTAAATGATAACTATTGAAAGAGTAAAAAGTGGGCGTAACTAAATTAGTGCTTTTCCGAATAAACCTTGTAGTACACACGGAATTAGTCAATCACAGGAGAACAAGCTTGCCAATTGTTGGCGTGATCTCAAGAAAAATAGTCATGAGCAAACAATATTGCGGTGTGTATAGGTACTTCACAATTAACCAGAAAACACAGTATGCTATGTTTCCCCTTCTATTCATCTCTAACGTCTCTACTTTAAATAAATGCTGGAATAGAAAACAAGGCTATGAGAATATATAGAAGAGGTAAATGAATTCATTTTTTCTTCATTTTGTATGCATTTCTATCAATATTTTTCTCAAACTTGTTAGTTCTGTAGGAATATCTCCAACTAAGCAATAATGTTGTTTCTGCCTTACCAATACTACGTGGTAAAACAAAGGTAATTTTAATACATGGCGCAGCTATATCACTGCTTGTCACTTGAAACCGTCGTATTAATATCTTAGTTTGTAGAGAGTCCAATGTGGAACTGTTGAAGCACGCTTGTCTATGCAACATGACATGTCAAAGGATAATAATTTATTGCTTTCTCGTGAAAAGGTATGACTGCTCTTACTCATGTGCTTTTGAGTTTTGAAGCTACAACTTTCTCTATCTCGAGGATATGAATATGATTCCATGTACTATTATTGTTTATAGGTGGGGGGAACGGGAGATGAGCCGGATGAATCTTCTGCAAAACTGCACAAGCAAAGGACTAGAAGTAAACGCCCACACTAGCTCCCTCAAAAAGAAGATGTACTTCTTTATTCAAGGTAAATATCCACTATAATGTATTTAGTTCTTTTGGGGTAATCTATGCTGGGTTTTCATTAAAATAGAGCTCATCGCTGATGATATAGAATGGTTTTTATTTCAAGTTTCATGATTCATCTAAGTTTACTAGAGTGCATAATTGGTAGGGAGATATGATATCTCCTTGTATTAGAGAAAGTATCATGGGTCTTATCACATCCAAGAACCTTGGAAAATGTCTAGTTTGTAACAGTTAGATAGTTTCAATTTTCTTTTGCTCGCTGCTTCGGATTTGTTGAGGGGAAATTCAGTTAGTGATTTGTTGAGGGTAAATTCAGTTAGTATCTATACTGTGATGAAAAGGAACTTTGTATACTGACCTGGTATGGTATATGATCATAAATATTCTAAGAATGTACTTACTCTTCCTTATTTGTTAATGCTATTCAAGATACAAATAGATTTATGTTCTGGTACTACTTCCACTCAAATTTGGTAGAGTATTAAGTTGTATTCTGGTACTATTCAGAATATAAATGGAGCAAATCTACATATATGCCATACTTAAATATTTGTTATCTAATAACTTAGAAGGTGTACTAGTCTCGTAGATATCCTACATTTTGCATGTAGCTAGAACATGTTGTGATCACATTGAGGTACCAGATCGTTAGATTGTTAGTTTGGAGTTCTGACTTGCACAACAAGATTAGAAAGTAGTACTAGCGAGACACTGAGTATTCTTTTAAAAACTAATATACTTGCAGCTAGTGACGTTGCATATTTATTGAGATTAGCAACTGGTACTAGCGAGACGCTAGGTAGTCTCGTAGCTGAGTTTAGCATCAGGTAGTTATGTTGCATATTAATTGTGTATATATATTCATTGACATCGGTGGAATATCTATTGTTGGCATTTTCTCTTATAAAATCTAGTGCATGTATGTGTATCCCTAATCTAAGTGAGTGTTTATGACAACCTTCCTCAACTATGACCGTGTGTATATGTTGACATATTGTACATGAAAATGATATCATCCTTCTTGTCGAATGTTAATATTGATAATAATGCAGTATGGTTCCAAAGGTATTCCTAAAGACTTCAACATATCCAAACAAGCAGAATAAATCCATAGTACTAACCCTGCAACTAAGGCTGGTGGTATTGAGTTAGGTGCCACATTTGAACTTGTGCGCATAGATGAGCCTATTCGCGAAAAATGATGAGTTGGTAAGAGAAGCATGCGATTCAAAGATAATTGGTGATGATTTTGCTAAAGGACTCTTAATTGCTTGGCGATTCATCCTTTGAAAGTTAAACCATTTCTTCCAAATTCTAGAATCATATGGGTACAATTAGTCATATAACTGTTAGTTTTCATTTTCTCTTACAGATACGAAAGAAGGATGATTGAGTTGCAGCCGAATTCTCCGATTGGATCAAGGGCAAATAAAATTGAAGATTTTCCTTATCAATAATTGTAGTTTATATTGAAAAATGTAATATCATTCACATTATCTTATTCTTTGGTCGTATTGACGCAAATGGTATCGTGTAATCTTCTTGACAATTATGTTTTGTATAGTCAAATTTATGGATACTATGTTGTGGCACCAATAGTATTGGTATTTATTTAATGTGATGCATATGTATTCTATACTTGTGTATTTCTAATAATATCTTGATATGTTCAATTAGTTTATGTGACGTGCTTCAGATTCTCTTTCTTCTTAATGGCGCCAAGCATCATAATAATTGAGCATGTATAGTGATTTATTAATTAAATGTATATTCCATAAATTGATTACCTAAATTCGTGTTGAAAAATAAAAATACATAAATGATGATGCAATAATAATCCAGTAGCGTTATTGATGGTGTTACTATGGTAGTTGGCAACTATAACTTGTAGTGTTACAACATATGAATATTATGTTACCAATTGTGTTTTCGAGTTAAAAATGGTGTTACTAATTATGTTACTATAGTAGTAAAAATATGTTACCACCAATGTTCTATGTCTATGAAAATATGTTACTCTTGGTGTTACTATAGTAACAAAAACATGTTACCGACATGTTTAGTAGCACATAATATGCGTGTTACTACGACATAAGGTGTAACACAATTTTTAGCATGTGGTAACATTTACAATGTGTAACTGGGAAGAACACTTAGTAACACGACCTATTGGAACACATCACGAAATATGTTACTATGTGGCCCAGTAACACAATTTTGGACCTGTAGTAACATAAAACCGTGTTACCAAAGCTCTGTCCTGTCGCTGGGAGTTCACCAGACTCGACTTTAGCATCCCATACCAAAATTTGGTCCAGGAGGCTGACCAGCTTGACGTCCTCCTCCTGGCTCGCCGCCTCTGGGGTCAGGGTTTGCTTCTCAAGGCTGGATTGAGCTTGCCTGAGGATCTCTTTCTTTTCTTTCCTCTTCAGGCCAGAGACAGTGGAGCTGACCACTTTATCCAACGTTCCTGTAGATGTTACCATGGGATAATTACCCTTGACGGGTTCACCCTTATTAGTTGCCCAATCATCAATGGTGACCAGGGCTTTCGAGACGTTGCCAGCATCAGGAGAGGCAGAAGCTTCCTGTTCTGATGGAGTACTGGATGGAGTTGGTGGCGGCACGGCAGGGGAAATAACAAGCTTTTGCTGATGCATCTGCTTGCCCGGCTTGCTGTCCGGCTTGATCTTACTCTTCAAAACTGATTTAGCTCTAGAACACGAAAATCCTAAATATTAGGTGGCCTCTAGAAAGAAATAAAGGTACAAAATTACTAAGAATAAAAGATAGGGTGCTTACTTTTTAACTACTGGAAGCACTTGGCTACCAGCAGTAACAACAACTTCTTTCGCCTTGCGCTTCTTGGAGGCGGGGGCGGCAACTTCTTCCACCTCATCATCCTCCGTCGCCTCCGGATCGTGTGAAGGATAGCCCTCTAGTGGAGCTAGCTTAGACTCGGAGAGTTTGTCGAGCTAACAAAGTCAAAAGGCATCGATAAAAATAGATTCGGAGAAAGAATAGAAAAGAACGACAAACGCAAAAGCAGAGTCGAAATATTTACTGGAGTCAGAGGATGGTTGGTCGTATACATCTTCATGGAGACTTCTGGAACCTTTCTTTCCACTATTTCCTTGATCAAATATTGCATAAGGGTCATGTAGTCCTGTAGGGGTTCGTAGCATGGAAAACAAAAAAATTCTACCGCATGCAAACAAACAAGCCAAGATCTATCTACTAGATTATAGCAACGAGTCGATAGAGGAACTCACCCTCGAAGATTCCAAAGCGTTTAACGAGAGCAGATTCTCGTGGGTGATGTAGTCGTACTCTTGCCGATCTCAAGATCGCGTAGACGATCCTTCCGGCGCTGCGTTCCGGCAGCGCTTCTGCAGTCGGTCACACGTTTGGTACTCGATGAAGACCTTCCTCTCCCTTGTTCCAGTAGGCAGCGGAGGTTGTAGCACTCTCCTCGCGATTCCGGCAGCACGACGGCGTGGTACCGGAAGTAGAGGGGAGATCTCGCAGGGCTTCGCCTTAAGCCGGAGCGAGTATGGTGGACTATGAGAGAGGCCTTGGTGATCTAGGGTTTAGAGGGCACCAAGGGGGGAGCTTGGCCGGCGGCTAGGGCTTGGGGAAGCCCCAAGTCGGTGACTTGGAGAAACCCTAGGGGCGGCGTCGACTTGGAGGTGGCCGGCGGCTAGGGTTAGGGTTTTGGGTGAGTTGGGTGTAGGGAAGAGGGGCAGCCCTGCCCCTCCTTATATAGGTGGGAGGGTGCGGCTTGGGAGGAGGGAGTCCTCCCCCAAGACGGCCTCCTTGGCCGGCGGGTGGAGGGAGAGGAACTCCTCCCCAAGTAGGTTTCCTACTCTCCCTCCACCAAGCAAACTTGCCGTTTGACTTTTTCAAATTGGCGTTTGACTTTCAAAGTAGGATTTGATTTCTCCCTTTATTTTGCACAGCCATGTTACCTAGTACATGATGCAACCATTCCATATTGTCATGACACATTCATGTACCCTTCCCCTCCGGAGTGTCGGGCCTTTCGTACCCTTCTAGAACATTCCCGATGAAAACACGGAATCATTCCCCAACTCTGAAACAGGACTTTCCTTATATGAATCTTATTCTCCGGACCATTCCGGATCTCCTCGTGATATCCCGTATCCCATCCGAGACTCCGAACAACGTTCGGTCTCTTACTCATCATTCCATAACTACTCAACAACATCGAATCCTTAAGTGTGTCTCCCTACGGTTCGTGAATTATGCGGACATGATCGAGACACTTCTCCAATTAATAACCAATAGAGGAATCTGGAAATTCATATGGCTCCCACATATTTCTACGATTACTTTTCGATCGAATGAACCACTTACATACGATACCAATTTCCCTTTGCCTCACGATAGTTTACTTATCCGAGGTTTTGATCGTCGGTATCTCTGCATACCTAGTTCAACCTCTTTACTGATAAGTACTCTTTTCTCGTTCCCGTGGTATGTGACCCCCTGTGATCCAGTCACATGCTTGCAATCCAATTGGATGACATTCCACTAAGAGGGCCCAGAGTATATCTATCCATCATATGGATGGACAAATCCCACTCTTGATCCATGTGTCTCAACCCATACTTTCCGAACACTCAATGCCACCTTTATAGCCACCCAGATATAGTGTGGTGTTTGATGTCATCAAAGCATCCTTCCGCTGATGGTGATAAGCATGATCTCATGGTCGAAGGAATTAGGTTACTATGTATCAGAAAGCTTATAGCAGTTGAACTATTAAAATGACTTGATCTTTATGCTACGCTTATCTATAGGAGTATGTCCATCATACCATTCTCCTAATGATATGATCTTGTTGTTAACAACATCTCAATGTTCATGATAGGGAAACCACAATCATCTATTAACCAACAAGCTAGTATTATGAAGAGGCTTTACTAGGGACTCTAATTTAGTTTACAAATCACACAAGTATTAATGTTTCCTGGTTAATACTGTTATAGCATGAATGTAAACATTTATCATAAACACAAAGATATAATAATAACTACATTTATTATTGCCTCTAGGGCATATCTCCAACAGTCTCCCACTTGCACTAGAGTCAACTAATCTAGATTACATGGTAATATACCGAACACCCATGGCGGTTTGGTGCTGGTCATGTTTTGCCCTCGGGAGAGGTTTAGTCAATGAATTCGCCACATTCAGATCTGTGTGTACTTTGCAAATCTTTATGTCACCATCTTGGACATGTTCTCGAATAGCGTGAAAATGTAGCTTGATGTGCTTCAGCTTCTTGTGTGACCTTGGTTCTTGCGCATTGGCTATGGCGCCCATGTTATCATAGTAGATAGACATTGGGTCCAGCGCACTTGGAACCACACCGAGATCTGTAATGAACTCCTTCATCCATATCGCTTCTTATGAAGCCTCCGAAGCAGCTATGTATTCCGATTCAGTTGGAGATCTCGCCACAACGCTTTTCTTTGCACTCCTCCAGCTAACTGCTGCACCATTCAAAGTAAATACGTATCCAGATTGAGATTTAGAATCATCCAGATCGGTGTTCCAACTAGCATCGGTGTAACCATTAACAACGAGTTGTTCATCACCTCCATAAGAAAGAACCATATCCTTAGTTCTTCTCAAGTACTTAAGGATGTTTTTGACCGCTGTCCAATGATCCACTCCTGGATCACTTTGATATCTGCTAGTCAAACTAACAGCATATGCAATGTCGGGTCTAGTACATAGCATGGCATACATTAGAGATCCTATGGCTGAGGCATAGGGAGTCTTACTCATCCTTTCTCTATCTTCTGCCGTTGCTGGACTTTGAGTTTTACTCAAGGTCGTATTGGGCAACATGGGCAAGAACCCTTTCTTGCTATCTTCCATTCCAAACCTCTTTAGAACTTTGTCCAAATATGTACTTTGTGACAATGATATTAGGCATCTCGATCTATCTCTATAAATCTTTATGCCTAATATGTAAGCTGCTTCGCCAAGATCTTTCATTGAAAAACTATTATTCAAATATTCTTTGACACTATTAAGAAGGTCTACATCATTCACAATAAACAATATGTCATCTACATATAGTATTAAGAATGCTACAGATTTCCCACTCACTTTCTTGTAAATACAAGCTTCTCCATAAGTTTGTATAAAACCAAAACTTTTGATTACCTTATCAAAACGTTGATTCCAACTTCGGGATGCTTGCTTCAATCCATATATGGACCGTTGAAGTTTGCACACCTTGTTAGCATCTTTAGGATCGACAAAACCTTTGGGTTGCATCATATACAACTCTTCATCAATGTCTCCATTGAGGAACGCCGTTTTGACATCCATCTGCCATATCTCATAATCATAATATGCAGCGATTGCTAACATAATCCTCACAGACTTTAGCTTCGCTACTGGTGAGAAAGTCTCTTTGTAGTCAACTCCTTGAATTTGTCGAAACCCTTTTGCGACAAGTCGAGCTTTATAGACAGTAACATTACCATCAGCATCTGTTTTCTTCTTGAAAATCCATTTGTTCTCGACAGCCTTCCGACCATCCGGTAAGTCCACCAAAGTCCATACTCGGTTTTCGTACATGGATCCAATCTCGGATTTCATGGCTTCTTGCCATTTATTGGAATCTAGGCTCATCATCGCTTCCTCATATGTCGCAGGGTCATCGGTGTTGTCCACCAACATGACACTCATAACGGGATCATACCAATCAGGAGTGGTACGAGTTCTCGTTGACCTGCGAGGCTCTGTAGCAACTTCAACCGAAGTTTCATGATCATCATCATTAGATTCCTCTCTTATTGGTGTAGGCGCCACAGGAACTACTTCCGGTGCTGCGCTACTCGCAAGTTCGAGAGAAGGTTCAACAACCTCGTCGAGTTCTACTTTCCTTCCAGTCACTTCTTTCGAGAGAAATTCCTTCTCTAGAAAGGATCCATTCTTAGCAACAAAGATTTTGCCTTCGGATCTATGATAGAAGGTATACCCAATAGTTTCCTTCGGGTATCCTATGAAAACGCATTTTTCCGCTTTGGGTTCAAGCTTGTCCGGCTGTACCTTCTTTACATAGGCTTCGCAACCCCAAACTTTAAGGAACAACAATTTAGGTTTCTTCCCAAACCATAATTCATATGGTGTCGTTTCAACGGATTTAGATGGTGCCCTATTTAAAGTGAATGCGGCTGTTTCTAATGCATAACCCCAAAACGATAGCGGTAAATCTGTAAGTGACATCATAGAACGAACCATATCTAAGAGAGTTCGATTACGATGTTCGGACACACCATTACGCTGTGGTGTTCCCGGCGGTGTCAATTGTGAAAGTATTCCACATTTCTTTAAATGCTCGCCAAACTCGTAACTTAGATATTCACCTCCACGATCAGAACGTAGAAATTTAATCTTCTTGTTACGTTGATTCTCTACCTCACTTTGAAATTCCTTAAACTTCTCGAAAGTTTCGGACTTATGTTTCATGAAATAGATATACCCATATCTACTCAAGTCATCCGTGAAGGTAAGAACATAACGATAACCACCGCGCGATGCTACACTCCTTGGGCCACACACATCGGTATGTATGATTTCCAATAAGTCCGTAGCTTGCTCCATCATCCCAGAAAATGGAGTCTTAGTCATTTTACCCATCAGACATGCTTCGCATCTTTCAAGTTATTCGAAATAAAGTGATTCAAGAAGTCCACCGGAATGGAGTTTCTTCATACGCTTCACTCCAATATGACCAAGACGACAGTGCCACATATAGGTCGACTTATCGCTCAATTTCAAACGTTTAGCTTCAATGTTATTAATATGTGTATTTCCACTATCGAGATTCAATAAGAATAGACCATCTATCAAAGGTGCATGTGCATAAAACATATTACTCATATAAATCGAACAACCATTACTCTCGGACTTAAACAAGTAACTGTCTCGCAACAAACATGATCCAGATATAATGTTCATGCTCAACGCAGGCACCAAATAACAATTATTTAAGTATAAAACTAATGCTGATGGTAGATGAAGAGGTAGCGTGCCGACCGCGATCACATCAACCTTTGATCCATTTCCAACGCGCATCGTCACCTCGTTCTTCGCTAGCTTCCGTTTATTCTGCAGTACCTGTTTCGAGTTACAAATATGAGCAACCGAACCAGTATCAAATACCCAGGCACTAGTATGAGTACTAGTGAGATACACATCAATAACATGTATATCGGATATACCTTTCTTCTTGATGTTGTCGTTCTTCAAATCCGCCAAGTACTTTGGGCAATTCCGCTTCCAGTGACATTCTCCCTTGCAGTAAAAGCACTCAGTATCAGGCTTTGGTCCAGCCTTGGTCTTCTTCGTTGTTGCGGTAACTTTCTTACCACCCTTCTTGAAGTTTCCCTTTTGCTTAGAGTTGCCTTTCTTGAATTTGGTGGTCTTATTGACCAACAACACTTGATGCTCTTTCTTGATCTCCACTTCTGCAGATTTCAACATGGAGAAGAGTTCTGGCAACGTCTTGTTCATGTTTTGCATATTGTAGTTCATCACAAAGTTCTTGTAACTTGGTGGCAGTGATTGGAGGACACGATAAATCCCCAAAGTATTAGGAATCACTATACCCAAACTTTGGAGTATGTTTGTGTGCCCAGACATCTTAAGCACATGCTCAGTGACGGAGCTGCCCTCTTCCATCTTGCAGTTAAAGAACTTTTCAGAAGCCTCATAACTCGCAACTGACGCGTGAGTCTCAAAAATAATTTTGAGTTCACGGACAATATCATATGGGTCTTGGTTCTCAAACCTTTTCTGAAGCTCCGATTCCAAACCATACAAGATAGCACACTGAACTGTGGAGTACTGATTCTTCCGAGTGAGGTAAACATTCTTTACTTCATCGGTAGAAGTAGCTGCAGGTGGTTCACCTAGCGGTGCATCCAGCACATAGGTCAAATTACCAGCACTGAGGACAATCCTCAAATTGCGGAACCAATCCGCGAAGTTTCTTCCATTGTTTTTCAACTTTTCTTTCTCTAGGAACGCATTAAAATTGATGGTAGGGGCCGCCATTGATCTACAACATATTTGCAATAGTTTAGACTAAGTTTATGACAAATTGAGTTCTAATTAATAGTTAAATTAATCTAGGTGAACTCCCACTCAAAACAATATCCCTTACATTGTTTTAGTGATCACACGAACCAAATCCACCACATCAAAACCGATCATCACGAGAGTTGATGTAGCTTCAATGGCGAACAATCAACATGTTCATCATATCTACTATATGACTCATGCTTTACCTTTCGGTGATCCGTGTTCCGAGACCATGTCTGTACATGCTAGGCTCGTCAGGATCAAACCTTAGCTTCCGCATGAACAAATTTGGCTTGCTCACGTTGTATACACCCGCAGAATCTAACACACCCGATCATCACATGGTGCTTCGAAACAACGAGCTTTAGCAACGGTGCTTACTAAGGATGAACACTTTGGAACTTGAAATTTATGTGCTTGAGGGATCATCTTATAATGCTACCGTCGTTAACTAAGCAATACAAGATGCATAAAGGATTAACATCACATGCAATTCATTATATGTGATATGATATGGCCTTTCTTCTTGTGCTTCCGATCTCCATCTTCAAGAACGAACATGATCTCCATCATCACCGGTATAGCGTCAAGGTCAATGGCGTCGTTTCATGGTTGTCGTCCACCAGCTTCAACTATTACAACTACTTTGAATAGACACGCGGGTCTTAATAGAATTTAAAGACAACCATATGGCTCCTGCCGGTTGCCAACTTACAGTAAGGGACATTGCATACATCAAATATAATCACAATCATGGCCATATCACATCATAGCACACCCCTGCAAAACAAAGTTAGACGCCTCTAATTTTATTTGCATATTTTACGTGGTTTGGGGCTTTCAATAAGTGTCGATCTAACTTACGAACAAGAACCACAACGTTGATGTTTGAACTATCAAGTGCCCGTTGTAAATTGGATCTATACTATAATGGGAGAGACAGACACCCGCAAAGCCACTTATGCAATACAAGTTGCATGTTGAGCGTGGAGCAAGTCTCATGAACCATGTCATGTAAGTTTAGCCCGGTCTGCTTCATCCCATCATACCGCAAGATGCAAAGTACACAAAAAGCAATTGATAATAAAAGCACCACCGTCCACAATGACCATTATGTTCTACTCGTGCAACAGATCTACATATAGACACGGCTCTGATACCACTATAGGGGTTCGTAGCATGGAAAACAAAAAAATTCTACCGCATGCAAACAAACAAGCCAAGATCTATCTAATATATTGTAGCAACGAGTCGATAGAGGAACTCACCCTCGAAGATTCCAAAGCGTTTAACGAGAGCAGATTCTCGTGGGTGATGTAGTCGTACTCTTGCCGATCTCAAGATCGCGTAGACGATCCTTCCGATGCTGCGTTCCTGATGGGGATATGCCTACCGGGGTATACCCAGCAGGACGTTTCCGACTGGCCCAGGAACTGGCGAGTGGGCCTGCGGGACAGCGATTGGATCAGGGCCTGGCGCGGATCAAAGCGACTGGAAGCTAAAGGCCCAGGCGAGTAGATAGGCCCAGGCGGATTAGGTTAAACGAGTACCGAAACCTTAACTGATTCGGTTGAGATATGTAAACCCTAGGGGGTGAGTCTATATAAACCTCCCTACAGGGCGTGTAGAGGATACGTTCCATCATCCACCCAAGCGACTCTCCGCCTAGCTCGCCCCTTTGTACTTCCATCATAATACAATATAGCAGGAGTAGGTCTTTACCCTCCGGGGGGCCGAACCTGGGTAAAACCCTGTGTCTCCGCCCTCATCTCACACCGCAGATGGCTGGCCGCCCTTGCCCTTCGTTCTACTACTCGTTGCTAATTGCAGCGTCTTCTGTGGTCATTCCCACGACAGTGGCGCCCACCGTGGGGCCTGGCCGGTCTGGCTGGTGTTCTGCGGCGAGATCCAATCTGCCCATCAACGAGTCAGTTGCCACCGGCCGCATGATAGCGGTCGGCGAGATGCTCCAGATCTTGCCGAGCAGCTACGTCCCGACGGCGCGACCCGTCACGCACAGCATGATCTTGCCAGTCGGCACGATCAACCTCTTCGTCGACCTCACCGACGTCATCGTCTCGGAGGACTCGGCTCGCATCCGCGATTCGTCGCCGTGCGACAGGCTCTCCGAGAGCCAGGTCCGCACGATCCATCGCCTCGCCTCCGAGTACAACTCGGCCCACAGCGGCGTGGCCGAAAACACCGTGGCCACGGAAGACACGGCCCTCAACGACGACGCCGACTCGGCGACTCCGGCGTCACTCGCCGGATCCATCACCGCGGCTTCACCCGCGGGTTCCATCACCCAGGTCTCCAACGTGGGAGACTTTGAGGATCCCTCCATCCTTGGGATCTTCGACTTTGACTCCGGGTCGGAAAACTCCGCCGATCTCCGCGACGGAACCGGTCGCCACGCCGCGACCTACATGGCGACCGGCACCGATCCACCGGAGGATCCCTTCTCCACCCCGATCCCTCCTAACGCCACGGCAGCGGAGGTCGAGGAACTCCGCCTAAAGCTGGCGGAGGCAGTACGCAAGGAGCAGGCCGAGCGCGAAAAATTTCGCCTCAAGCAGGTGACGGCGCAGGAGCTGTCACGCTACCACCAGCAGCGAATCAGGTCGCGCCTGAACCCCACCGTCCAGGGGCGCGCCCTGAACTTCGATGACGAGAACGACCCGGCCCGCGTGGCCGAGCGCGCGATCTGCGAGAACGCGCCACCCGGAGGAAGCGCTCGACCCCCGCCAGGGTCGACAGCGAACGGCGCCCCACCTCCACCCAACCGCGCACCCCCCAGGGACCAGCCGTGGATCGTGGTCTCCTCGCGGGAGCGAGACGTGAATGGCCTACCACTGTTCTCCACCCCGATGGACAACCTCGTGGCGGGCCGAGCAGCGGCCGACAACATCACGGCCACCGATGACGGCGCCCTACAGATCCAGTACGTCAGGGTCCTGCTCGCAAAGGCGGTCGAGCAGCAAAACGCAGGCGCCGACTCGCAGGATCGGATGTACTCGCGTTCTTCGGGCAGCAGAGCAGCCTCAAGCGGCCGTCCATTTGCGGCAAACACCCTCAATTGCCCGCCACCCAAACCACTACAGCTCCAACACCGACCCGCGAACGCGGCACTCTCCACCAACGACCCCAGGCCAGCGACCAACTTCGTCGCCGCCAACGGTCAGCCCATCGACGCCCGCACCCACATCATCAACAACCAAAGCTGGCACGCATGCCAGCCCGATGACCTGCGACACACCCTAACCAATCGCCGCGACGGCGAGCCGATGGGGTCGCAAGCCGACTCGGGCCCCGGTGCTTCAGACCGATGATCCGAGGCAAAAAATACCCGGCGAACTTCAAAGCGACGAAGGAAATAGAGAAATACGACCCTTCGTACGACCCCTCCGTGTGGCTGGACACCTACCTCATGGCGATGGGGATCGCCGGCCACACCGACCTGGTAGCCGCCCATTACCTCCCCTGATGATGGAGGGAACGTGCAGGCAGTGGATCAACACTCTTCCCCCGGATATCATCGACTCCTGGGAAGAGATGCGTGATGCTTTGTCAGGCACTTCGAGTGCTCCTACACCCGCGCCACCACCATCGAGGACCTGGAACGATGCATCCAGGGACCCCGCGAGTCGACCCGCAGCTGGGTCCAGCGGTGGCAAGAACTATGGTACAACGCGGTCGGCATCCACCCGGACACCGCGATCCACTGCTTCAAGACCTCGTGCCGCTACGAGCCCCTGGTCGCCAAGCTCAAACGACATTCCCGCACACTCGACAACATACCGAATCTCCTCGAGATCGCCAAGAGATACGCGGAGGAAGACCCAAACCAGGAAACCGACAACGAGTCGGGCGGTCAACGCCGCACAAACGGCACCGACAACGGACGACGGTCCGACCTACGCTACAGCAACACTCGCCTCACCGGCAAGCGCCGCAGTGACGGGCGAGTCGACTTCGTCGCCAACGCTGGGCACGCGCAGCGTGAGCCCAAGAGCTTCCGCCGCGACGGAGGGCAACGCCGCGACGGCGGCAATTACAAGGCGAAACCAAGGTTCGACCCTGCGGCCCTCCTTAACCAACCTTGTGCGTTTCACGGCAGGGAAGGGAAGCCCGCCACACACACGACCGCCGACTGCCACTCTCTCAAGGAGATTGAGAAAGCACGGAGAGCGCGGGAGGACCCCGACAACAACCCGCCAAACGGCGGAAAATTCGGCAGTGTGGTCGTCTCGCTCCACACCTTCACAGGCTTCAACACGAAGCGCGAGAAGAAGGTCATCGCCCGCGCCATCGCCGTCAACGCGGTGGCTTAGGTGGACGTCCCCCAATTCCTCAACTGGTCGGAGCAGCCCATCACCTGGAGCCGCCAGGACCACTCGCCACGCATCGAGTACCCAGGCCGAGTCACCCTGGTGGTCAAGCCCAAGGTGGGAGACTACTGACTCCCCAAGACATTGATGGACGGCGACAGCTCCATCAACATCCTATACCTGGACACCTTCAGGCGACTGCGGCTCCCGCAATCGATGGTCGAGACAACCTACACCATGTTCCACGGCATCATCCCCGGTCGGAAGGCGTACCCGATCGGCAAGGTCATGCTGCCAGTCACCTTCGGCACACCAGCAAACTTCCGCACCGAGCGGATCGTCTTCGAGCTGGTACCCTTCGACAGCCCCTACCACTGCGTCCTGGGGCTCCAGGCGTTTTCCAAGTTCATGGCAGCGCCCCACTACGCGTACAATGCAATGAAGCTCGTCGGGCCGCGCGGCGTCATCACCATCAACGGCGACCCCGACATGGCCGCCGAGTGCGAGGCCAAAGGAGCCAAACTCGCTGACGCCGTCATCGCGGGAGAGACCAACCACGCCAACGAGCTAGCCAAATACGCGAGCGGGGTCAACAACGACGACCCCACCATACTCAAGAAGCCCAATTCGGAGGGCGTCAACACCTCAGCCTTCGAGGCGACGACGCACACCCGCATCGTCGAGCTGGTCCCAGGCGACTCCAGCCAGACGGTGATGATCGGGACGGGCATGAACCCAGCATAGGAAGGCGCGCTCATCGAGTTCCTCCGTGAGAACAGGGACATCTTCGCATGGAAGCCCTCTAACATGCCTGGTGTCCCTAGGGAACTCGCTGAGCACAAACTCAACGCCGATCCCAAAGTGCGACCTATCAAGCAGTCGCTGCGGCCCTTCAATGAAGAGCGCCGCCGAGCCATCGCTGAGGAAGTGCAGCGTCTACTCGCTGCAGGCTTCATCCGGCCAATAAAATACTCCAAGTGGCTGGCAAACCCAGTCCTGGTTGAGAAGAAAAATGGGACCTGGAGGATGTGTATCGATTACACAAACTTAAATAGCGCCTGCCCGAAGGAGCAATTCGTCCTCCCACGGATCGACCAAATAATCGACTCCACCGCGGGCTCGGAGTCACTGTGTTTCGTCGACGCCTACTCTGGGTACAACCAGATCAAAATGGCTGTCGAGGACGAGGAAAAGACGGCGTTCATCACGCCATTCGGAGCCTTCTGCTACACCGCCATGACCTTCGGCCTCAAGAACGCCGGGGCGACCTACCAGCGGTGCATGCAGGAATGCCTTGCGAGCCAAATTGGCCGCAATATCCACGTCTACATCGACGACGTGGTAGTGAAGTCCGCTCGCCGGGGCGATCTACTCGCCGACCTGGCGGAAACATTTGCCAACCTGCGGAAATACAAGATAAAGCTAAACCCAGGCAAATGCACCTTCGGTGTACCAGCAGGTCAACTACTGGGGTACGTCGTCTCCAAGCGCGGGATCGAGGCGAACCCCACCAAGATCGACACGATCGCTCGACTCGGCAAACCCGAGTGCCTGCGCGACGTCCAGAAGCTGGCCAGGCGAGTCGCGGCTCTCAGCCGCTTCATCCCCCGATTGGGCGAAAAGGCGATGCCCCTATACCGCCTGATGCGGAAGAACCCCACCTTCCAGTGGGACAAGGAAGTGGACGACGCACTCCGCGACCTCAAGAAGGTGCTACTCGCAGCACCGCTACTCGCCGCCCCCGTCGACAAAGAACCCATGCTGGTCTACGTCGCGGCTTCCGAGCGCGTCATCAGCGCCGTCATGGTCATCGAGCGGCCAGAGGAAGGAAAGGAGCGCCCGGTACAACGACCGGTGTACTACATCAGTGAGGTCCTCACCGAGTCGCGCCAGCGCTACCCGCAATACCAGAAACTGGTGTACGCAGTCTTCAGAGCTCAGCGGCGACTGCCGCACTACTTCCAGGAGCACCCGATCACGGTCGTCTCCTCAGCACCGTTGCAGGACATCATCCGCAACCGCGAAGCGACCGGGCGAGTCGCCAAGTGGGCCGTCGAAATCGGCGTCCACAACATCAAGTACGAGCCACGAAAAGCGATCAAGTCACAGGATCTCGTGGACTTCATCGCCGACTGGGAAGAGGCCCAGCAGCCAGAAAAGCTGTCGTACCTCCATTACTGGAGCCTGCACTTCGACGGCTCCAAAAACGCAGACGGCGCAGGAGCAGGGATCATGTTGACTTCCCCGAAGGGCGACAAGCTCCGCTACATCCTCTGCCTCGACTTCACCCCCTGCACCAACAACATGGCCGAGTACGAGGCACTGCTCCACGGCATGCGAGCTGCCAAGGAGATGAATGTCAACTGCCTACGCTGCTACGGAGACTCCGACCTCGTCGCTGGGAAAGTCGCTGGCACCTGCGACGCCGTCTCTCCCACCATGGCGGCATACCACCAAGCAGTGGACAAGCTGGGCGGACATTTCGCAGGCTACTCCGTTGAGTGGATCGATAGGCGGAAGAACGAGGAGGCCGATGCACTCTCTCGCATCGGGTCGGCCCGACTCGCGCCACTAGCCGGCGTCTTCCTCGACACGATCACCAAGCCGTCCGTTTCTCCCCCAAGGGAGATCGACATCGGAGTCCCGCTGCAACCAGAGGCAGCCTTGGTTGCACTCATCTCCGAGCCAGAAGACTGGACTAGGCCGTACATCGCCTACCTAGAGGGAGGCACCTTGCCGGCAGACGAAACAGACACCCGGAAGATAACGCGATGCTGCAAATCCTTCGTCATCATCGACGGCGAGCTCCACACGCGCAGCGTGACCGGCGTGTTCCAACGTTGCGTCCAACCCGCCGAAGGACGCAAGATCCTCCACGACATCCACTCCGGCGACTGCGGCCACCACGCCGGAGCCCGCTCTCTGGTCGCAAAGGCTATGCAACACGACTTCTACTGACCCACCGCACACGCCGACGCCATCGACATTGTCCAGCGGTGCGCCGGGTGCCAGAAGTACGCCAACCAGACACACGTGCCGAGCTCAGCGCTCAAGACAATCCCCATCACCTGGCCATTCGCCATGTGGGGCATGTACATGGTAGGCCCTTTCAAAAAGGCCCCCTCCGGCTTCACCCACCTCCTGGTCGCGGTCGACAAATTCACAAAGTGGGTGGAGGCCAAGCCAGTCCGGAAATGCGACAGGAAGACCGCCACCAAATTCCTACGCGAGCTCATATATCGCTATGGGTTCCCAAACAGCATTATCATGGACAACGGCACCAACTTCGCCAAAGGAGCCATGGCCGAGTTCTGCGAGGAACATCACATCCGACTCGACCTCGCGTCAGTCGCCCACCCGGAGTCCAACGGCCAGGCGGAACAGGCCAACCAGAGCATCCTCCATGGCCTGAAGCCGCGGCTCCAAGTACCGCTCGAGCGCACCGCCGGGTGCTGGGTCGAGGAGCTACCCTCCGTCATCTGGGGTATTCGCACCTCGGTCAACAGGTCGATAGGGTTCACCCCCTTCTTCATGGTGTATGGCGTCGAGGCAGTCATGCCCACCGACCTCGAGCACGATTCGCCAAGGGTCGTCCACTACACGGAGGCTGCGAACGAACTCGCACGTCAGGATGGAGTCGATCAACTCGACGAGGCACGCGACCTAGCTCGCTCACGCACTGCCATCTACCAGCAAGGACTCCGCCGCTACCACAGCCGGCGGGTGAAAACTCGCACCTTCCAGGAAGGAGACCTGGTGTTGCGCCTCATCCAGGACAAGAAGGGCATGCACAAGCTCTCCCCCATGGGAGGGACCATTCACCATCGGGCGAGTACTCGGCAATGACGCCTACTACCTCACCGACGTCCACGGAGATGGAAAACTCGATGTCAAGTGACCATGGAATGTAAACCTCCTACGGAGTGGCCTTCACCTCCTTCTTCTTCTTTTTCGACGGAGTGGCCTCGCGACACGAGGTGAGCTCGGGAAGCTTGTCGTCGTCATCATCATGACGTTCAAGACTTCTACTCGCCTCGAGTTCGCGCTGACGCTGCCCGCGAGTTTTGCGAACTAGTGGGGCGGCCTCTTCCTCGGACTCGTCATCATCGTCGCTCTTGTCGCTCCCGGCGCCGCCCTTGGTGGGAGGTGACTCGCCCCCGTCCTAGACGGACGAGCTCGAGTTCTCGCCGTACGCGGGCGGAAGCCACCCTTCCACCACTTGAAATAACTACGGCAAGCAGGAAGTAATAATCAATATAACCGCGACAGCAACAACTACGACTTCGAATGGTAGAAAGTGATTTACCGTCGGGACTGGATGCTTCGCGGTGTAGGGAGACCCCAGCCTTCGCGTCCAGGTACACCGCCTGGGTGATCTTCTTCAACGCTAGGACGTAGTCCTCAAGTTTCCACTCGGCAAGGCAGGATTTCGTCGAGTCTTCCCGGCCCGTGTACTCGTACATGTAATGGTCACGGCGGGCCAAGGGAACGAGTCATCGCTCGAGCCAACAGTTGTACAAATTGATGGTCTGAAGACCCTTCTTCTTCAGGCCGCCGATGGTTTGAAGCATCTCATCCACGACCATCCGTTGATCTGTTGGGAGCTTGCCGACTTGGAGTCGGCGTGGTTCGGGCCGGTCGGTGGAGTACCTTGGGATCTCCACCTCGCCGTCTGGAGTCGCCTCGGTGACGTAAAACCAGGAATTCTTCCACTCGCTTGCCGCCTTAGCAGGTAGCATCAGGTCGAAGAAGGAGGCTTTTGACTTGAGCTGGAACGTTAGGCCACCCGCCGCCAGCATTGGGTCGCTTGATTCTTCACGACTGATCCTCCCGTGGAATAGATCTTGCCATAGGGGGAAGTAAGGCCTGCAGCCTAGGTAGCACTCGCAAAACGCCACGAAGATGGCGAGTTGCTCGATGCTATGCGGACCCAGGTCCGATGGTTGAATTCCGTAGAAGGCGCAGAAGCGCCGGAAGAAGAGAGATGTGGGAAACCCCAGCCCCCGCTCTAGGTGGCTGGTGAAGCAGACGAATTCTCCCTCGTGCGGGTCCGGAGTCACCTCTCCGGCCGCGGGGATGCGCCACCTGCCGGCGCGCAGGATCCCGGCTTCCTCGGAAGATGCCAGTAGCGCTCTCGTGCACTTGGACCTGCCCCATGGTTCAGCGGAGGGGGCCATTGGCGGAAAGATTCGTGGAGGTGGAGGATTTTGGCTCGGTTGGATCGCGATACGGAGGAAAACGGAGATGCGTGAAATCGGAAGAAATGATGAGAGGATGGTTCTCCGATCGCCTACCATTCCCTTTATATAGCAGTTGTTACCCGCCAAATCAGGGAGCCGTTACTACGCGGTGATTACGCCAAAAGTTACCGTTGGATTACTCCAACGGCTAGTTTTGACTGCGTCTAATGGTCCAACTTCATCCATTCGACTCGCCGACCTTATCACTACGATAGTGACTAAATATTCGCCGACCCGTTCGCCGAGCTGCGACCAGAATGACTAGTTTTTTCCTTTATTCAGGAGCCCGCCACCGATTCGACTGGGTGACCGCACTGAACCCGTATGCTCCGACTGCCAGCAACCACCTGCGCCCAATCGACGACGGCCTCGGGGACTACTGATGGGGATATGCCTACCGGGGTATACCCAGCAGGACGTTTCCGACTGGCCCAGGAACTGTCGAGTGGGCCTGCGGGACAGCGACTGGATCAGGGCCTCGCACGGATCGAAGCGACTGGAAGCTGAAGGCCCAGGCGAGTAGATAGGCCCAGTCAGATTAGGTTAAACGAGTACCGAAACCTTAACTGATTCGGTTGAGATATGTAAACCCTAGGGGGTGAGTCTATATAAACCTCCCTACAGGGCGTGTAGAGGATACGTTCCATCATCCACCCAAGCGACTCGCCGCCTAGCCGTCAAGCTCGCCCCTTTGTACTTCCATCATAATACAATCTAGCAGGAGTAGGTCTTTACCCTCCGGGGGGCCAAACCTGGGTAAAACCTTGTGTCTCCGCCCTCATCTCGCACCACAGATGGCTGGCCGCCCTTGCCCTTCGTTCTACTACTCGCTGCCGATTGCAGCGTCTGCCATGGTCATTCCCACAACAGTTCTGGCAGCACTTCCGCAGTTGGTCACACGTTCGGTACTCGATGAAGACCTTCCTCTCCCTTGTTCCAGCAGACAGCAGAGGTTGTAGCACTCTCCTCGCGATTCCGGCAGCACGACGGCGTGGTACCGGAAGTAGAGGGGAGATCTCGTAGGGCTTCGCCTTAAGCCGGAGCGAGTATGGTGGACTATGAGAGAGGCCTTGGTGATCTAGGGTTTAGAGGGCACCAAGGGGGAGCTTGGCCGGCGGCTAGGGCTTGGGGAAGCCCCAAGTCAGCAACATGGAGAAACCCTAGGGGCGGCGTCGACTTGGAGGTGGCTGGCGGCTAGGGTTAGGGTTTTGGGTGAGTTGGGTATAGGGAAGAGGGGCAGCCCTGCCCCTCCTTATATAGGTGGGAGGGCGCGGCTTGGGAGGAGGGAGTCCTCCACCAAGTTGGCCTCCTGGGCCGGCGGGTGGAGGGAGAGGAACTCCTCCCCAAGTAGGTTTCCTACTCTCCCTCCACCAAGCAAACTTGTCGTTTGACTTTTTCAAATTGGCGTTTGACTTTCAAACTAGGATTTGATTTCTCCCTTTATTTTGCCCAGCCATGTTACCTAGTACATGATGCAACCATTCCATATTGTCATGACACATTCATGTACCCTTCCCCTCCGGAGTGCCGGACCTTCCGGACCCTTCTAGAACATTCCCGCTGAAAACACCGGAATCATTCCCCAACTCCGAAACAGGACTTTCCTTATATGAATCTTATTCTCCGGACCATTCCGGATCTCCTCGTGATATCCCGGATCCCATCCAAGACTCCGAACAACATTCGGTCTCTTACTCATCATTCCATAACTACTCAACAACATCGAATCCTTAAGTGTGTCTCCCTACGGTTCGTGAATTATGCGGACATGATCGAGACACTTCTCTGATCAATAACCAATAGAGGAATCTGGAAATTCATATGGCTCCCACATATTTCTACGATTACTTTGTGATCGAATGAACCACTTACATACGATACCAATTTCCCTTTGTCTCACGATAGTTTACTTATTCGAGGTTTTGATCGTCGGTATCTCTGCATACCTAGTTCAACCTCGTTACTGATAAGTACTCTTTTCTTGTTCCCATGGTATGTGATCCCTTGTGAGCCAGTCACATTCTTGCAAGCCAATTGGATGACATTCCACCGAGAGGGCCCAGAGTATATCTATCTGTCATATGGATGGACAAATCCCACTCTTGATCCATGTGTCTCAACCCATACTTTCCGAACACTCAACGCCACCTTTATAGCCACCCAGTTACGGTGTGGTGTTTGATGTCATCAAAGCATCCTTCCGGTGATGGTGATAAGCATGATCTCATGGTCGAAGGAATTAGGTTACTATGTATCAGAAAGCTTATAGCAATTGAACTATTAAAATGACTTGATCTTTATGCTACGCTTATCTATAGGAGTATGTCCATCATACCATTCTCCTAATGATATGATCTTGTTGTTAACAACATCTCAATGTTCATGATAGGGAAACCACAATCATCTATTAACCAACAAGCTAGTATTATGAAGAGGCTTTACTAGGGACTCTAATTTAGTTTACAAATCACACAAGTATTAATGTTTCCTGGTTAATACTGTTATAGCATGAATGTAAACATTTATCATAAACACAAAGATATAATAATAACTACATTTATTATTGCCTCTAGGGCATATCTCCAACAAGTCCTTCGCCGGAATCTGGCTCGAACTAACCCGCATCTTGTCCTTCTTGTCGCTCGTGATCTGGTGCATGAGGCGATCTCCATGGTGCTGGAGAGGCTGAATCCGGCGCTCCAACCAGCAATAGATCAAGTCGGATCCACAGAGGCCCTCATGCTTCATTAGAAACTCAATCCGCCTCTTGGCGAGGATCAAGATATCCGACAACTCCGGCGTCTCCGCGTCCCATGAATTCTGTTGGGGAGCGGTGCCGTCGGTGAACCAGAAGACCTTCTGCCTTTCCAGGAGCCGGAATATCCTTATTATAAAAGAAGGTTTCGGCCCAGCGTTTGACGGATCCACTAGCGTTAATCCTAGGATAGACTCGGTTTCTCCTAAGGACTAAGCTAAGAGTGTCGGTGATGTAAGGCACACCGGCGCTGATGGAGTTCTTCCGAGTACCATAGTAGTACTGGAAAAGGGTGAGACTTGTCCTAATGCCAAGAAACCCCTCGCACAAAGCTGCATGAGTGCTAAGCTCGAGCAGAGAGTTGGGAGGAAGATTATGAAGTTGCACACCGTAGTAGTTGAGGACCTCGACGAGGACGTCCGACGGTGGCAAGCTGAGGCCGCAGTTGATGTGCGTGCCGAACAACACCCTCTCGCCGTCACGCGGGGCCGGAACGGCGTGCCCCGAGGCGCTCCGCCACGCACCGGCGACGATGAATCCTTCGTCCTCCATGACATGGAGTTCGGCGTTGTCCATGGCGCTGGGAATCCAGAGGCCCTGCATCTTCTTCTCCTCCGCCGCTGACGAACCCGTCGCCGCTCCTGAGGTCGAGGCAGACGCCATGGATCTTGGAGGAAAAGGACTAGTGGGGGAGAGAGATTTTTCTCACGGTGTGCAGATGGGAACGGGTGCGGAGTGCTCGAGGAGTACGAGGAGGCAATGAATGAATCGATGGAGAGATAAATCTGAGAGAAAGGCTTTTCTCCCCTCTTTTATTTGTCTCTGTGTCAAGATTCGTGCGTTAACACGCGCGATTAGCGCCACACGTATAGGCGAGGGGGAGTTAGCTTCCGCGCGACTCTTCCGCCCCCTTGATTTTCGCGTAGGCATTGAAATTGCGTTTTGTTCTGTAAGGAGCAGACCCACCAACGGTCGTGCTGATAGGACTCCTGTCAGTGATAGGACCTAGTCTGAAAAGTTGCCAGTCCGTACGCCGCTGAAAAATCCGGCTTATGTTTCAAACTGAGCAAGGAGAAGACTAAAGTCAGAACAAAACATATCCGACTCAATTTACTCGGAATACTACATTATTGAATGAAGTTTTCGGGAACCCTTCAAGATTCTCAAGACGAGGAAACCATCAATCTAGACGATTTATTCGACTGTGGATCTTGGAGACTTCCGGGGGCTACTGTTGGGGATATACTTTCCGGGTATACCCACAGGACTCGCTGACCTGGGTGACCCACCAACGGGTTAGAGCTTTGCTTCACGGGCGGCCCAATCAGAGAAAGAGGAGGAGCCAGTTCCGGCTACGACAAGGCCCAGAGGAGTTACCGACTTAGGCCTGTAGTATTACTTGTAGTCCAAGTTGTATCTAGTTACCGACTCTGTAACGTAGCCGGATAGGTATCTCCTGTAACCCTAGGCCCCGGTGACTATATAAATCGGCCCTATGGAAGCCATTAGGGCACAACCATAGCATAATGCAACAACCACCACAATCAACTCGCACAGGAGAACCTCTCTTGTAATCCGCTGTAACATCCGTCTTACGCCGATATATTACTGGGTTGCTAGTAGGAGTAGGATTCGATCACCGCAGTCGGATCTGAACCTGGGTAAACTTGTGATCACCGCTCCTGGAACATCCGACGTCTCACATCACATCTTTCCAACGCCACTAGGACCCCCTATGGTGTACTTGTCAACAATCCGATGACAGGGATCTTGTGGTAGGAACTGTAGCCGACAACTCCCACCGCGGGAGCCACGCCTCGCAGTTCCACCACTCCCTCAAGATGCAGCGCCTATGCATCAGAGAGAAAGACCCTTGCCATCCTTCAGAGCCGCCACCTCCCCCTCTGAGCCTTCTTCTCCCCCCGCCACCACGGCTGGCCAGAGCAAGAACGTCGAGCAGAGAGACAAGCTGCAAGAAGGAGGGCAACCACTTGGGCTTAGTTGCGGAGATGCCTGGGGAGGTGCAGCTCGACAAGGCTCCCGACCGCCGGAGCTCGCCGCCAAGCCACCACCAACACACAGGTAGCACCGGATCTAGCCCAAGCAGATCCAGGACCTACTCCATACTACCGGCATCGAACCGAAAACCCTACATCTACACCTAAAATCTACTCCGGCGCATCCCCCTCGCCAACTCCGGTTGGCAAAGCCGCCAGAGAAGGCTTGGGTTTGTCCCGGCCAACACTAGGAAAGGGTCAGGCGCGAGAAGGGAGAGGGGAGAAGGGAGAGGGAGAGGGGGGTTGGGGTCGGTCCTTGTTACGTAGATGCTCATCGATGATTATAGCCTGAGGCTGAGATGCGTATGTCTCCACAAAACACACACACACCACGCAGCCGGGGGTCACGACGGTGCCGTTGCCACGTGATCCATCACAATGATCCCATGGCCACAGTTGACCATGCGCCACGTATTATATACATCTACACACCAGCAGCCGATTTGATCTTCGCTGACGAATCATTCGCCGTACGTACGCGCTGGCTTCTTAAGGAGGTCGTAGTCTCTCCATGTTTTGGGGGTAGGAACTAATACTGAAATATTGTGATTATTGTCTACGAGATAGCGTGTGACAGCGTGGCCGCATGAGCGTGCATTGCATCATTGCATGGCTGTGGCTGTGCGCATGCAGGCTGCAGCTTCCTCGTTGCCCGGTCACCGTCGCGTGGTCGGTCGGTACATGCGAACGGGTGCCACGTCGCTCGTGTGTTGGGGCTGGCTGCTCTACTCGCGCACCCGTTTCCCTTGAATGCAATATATCAATGTACATGAATATGCGATGTGCATGTACCAGTTAGTGCAGGATTATTGTTTTGGTTTCGGCCCCATTATTTGGATAAAAGAGTTTTTTTAGGAAGAGTATATTTCAACTTTTACCCCTAATTTGTCATTTGTGACACTAATTATCTCATTTAATAATTATTTAATAAAGATTTTGCCAAATAAACCCCTCTTAAATATTTAGGGCGCAACCGGCTTTCATGGCGTTCTTCGGTGCAAAGTTTGTGGCCACAACCTCCTCTTCGCACCGCTTTTGCCAAGTCACCTGCTACGCGTGCGCCAATGCCATCGCAGCCATACGTCGATATCGTCATCTCACCTAATCGATCATCTTCTCCTACACCATGCCGCCGAGGCCTTCGTTGATAAATGCCCATCAAATTTGACTGATGTCGACGTGGGGTGGTAGAGAGGGGCATTCTACTTTAAGATCCGTGAGTGTTTTTTTTTGCGATCAAAAAATTTGGACAATTTCTCGATTTGTGCGTGTCATCGTTGCGCAGGGGCCATGCTGTGAGTTGATGAGCCCGTGCTGTATAGAGCTAGAGTTGCGTGTAATTAGACTAATTCGTAAGGTTGGAGAGCCATTACCGTGGGCCTTTTTGAGGGAATATCGTCTAAACCAAATTTTCTCTTGAGAGTTGCCCTTTTATGGAGTGTGTGCAGGGTTCTGTCTGTCACGAAAATCCGTTATACTAATACACGCGTGTTTAATTTAACCAGCTATTGCTAGAGCGCATATTTCTTGCTATATTCTACAAACCCTATTGTTTAATTTAACCAGCTATTGGTGAAGGCACCTAAAAAATTAGAACACCCAAAAATATATTTAGGTACATGATCAGATCAACCCCATTAACAAACTTCATTGCCATCACCGGAGCAACCACTTCTTTTGTTGTACCAAAAATCAACCGGAATGTGGAAAACTATAAAATAGGAGATAGACCAAATTTTCTCTTGAGAGTTGCCCTTTTATGGGGCTGGCTGCTCTGCTCGCGCACCCGTTTCCCTTGAATGCAATACATCAATGTACATGAATATGCGATATGCATGTACCAGTGCAGGATTATTGCTTTGCTTTAGGCCCCATTTGGATAAAAGAGTTTTTCTAGGAAGAGTATATTTCAACTTTTACCCCTCAATTTGTCATCTGTGACACTAATTATCTCATTTAATCATCATATAATAAAGGTTTTGCAAATAAACCCCTCTTAAATATTTAGGGTGCAGCCAGCTTTCATGGCGTTCTTCGGTGCAAAGTTTGTGGCCACAACCTCCTCTTCGCACCGCTTTTGCCAAGTCACTTGCTGCACGTATGCCAATGCCATCGCAGCCATACGTCGCCTATCATCATCTCACCTAATCGATCATCTTCTCCTACACCATGCCACCGAGGCCTTCGTTGACAAATGCCCATCAAATTTGGGTGGTAGAGAGAGGCATTCTACTTTAAGATTCGTGAGTTGATGAGCCCGTGCTCTATGAACCTAGAGTTGCATGTAATCAGATTGATTCGTGAGCTTGGGAAGCCATTTACCGAGGGCCTTTTTGAGTGAATATCGTCTAGTCCAAACTTTTTTGTGAGACTTGCCCTTTTATGGAGTGTATGCAGGTCCCGTCTGTCAGGATAATCCGTTATACTAATACACACGTGTTTAATTTAACCAGCTATTGCTGGAGCGCATATCCCTTGCCGTATTCTACAAACCATATTGTTTAATTTAACCAGCTATTGGTGAAGGCACCTAAAAAATTAGAACACCCAAAAGTATATTCTGGTACATGATCAGATCAACCCCATTAACAAACTTCATTGCCATCACCGGAGCAACCACTTCTTTCGTTGTGTCAAAATCAACCGGAATGTGGAAAGCTATAAAATAGGATATAAAAAAAGAATCACTCGTCCACTATCATCGATGATTAATAAAAAATTGCACCGACAAGAAAAAATTAAGCCAAATAAGTCACATAAACTAATAGAGTGAGAAGTGCAATGTCAGATCATAGTCGCCGCCACGGAGAGGAGCTAGCTAAAACCCATCTAGGGTTTCGTTTCCCTTGTTGACGATGTCGCCGGTCCGCTCCGTTTCCGGTGGCCAGGGGCGGAGACAAGGGGGGGCGAGCAGGGGCTAGACCCCCCTCAACGATCGGCCCCCCTATACATTCGTACTACTAACTACAGTAGCTAATCACATAATTAGAATTAAAGGCCCATGCCTAATTTCCTTAGCTAGCTAGTATTCACCGAAGCCCCCCGAAAACCAGCCCATTTAAGCCATCTTGGAGGTACAGAAACCTGAAAAATCTCCACCGGTTGGTGTTTCTATACGTTAATTTTCTAGACAGAGCGTGTCCTCTAGCCGCCGCTGATTTATCTATCATCTATTGGGGACTCTTTTCACTCGCGAACTTCGTATCCATGGCCGTCTGCCATGCGCGATGAGACGACGAGCCTACGGATGCTGCAGAGGCTCTGCCATGCTGCCGTGCGAGGCGATCTCTTACTGGATCCTTTCGTGGTGTGGCGCCATCTTACTCAACCCTTTCGTTGTGTGGCGCCATCAAATCCATCTAGCATCATACATTCACGCCCAAATCCAAAGATGCGTATACAGACTAGCACAAATAGATAGTTGCTTATTGTTGTTTTTTATATGGATTACAACCTAGTAGTCTGATTAATTACTGTGCTTGTATACATATAAAAGAATGGATCGATTTGCTAGTTGGGTGTGTTGGTCTAATCTGGTATGCACCTACTATTTCGAGGAGAAAATCGGAAACAACAAAAAAATATTGTTTTTACAACTTGTGCCCTAGCTAAATTTAATTTATTAGAAATTTGGTTTCATTTCATACCACCAAACACTTATATTAATATGACTGTCGGTATATTATGCGTGTTCAAAAAAAAAAACAACTTCGCCCCCCTCATGTTCAAATCCTGGCTCCGCCCCTGCCGGTGGCTCTAGAGCCTTTGAGGTGTAGCGGACCACGGCATCTCATCGGCGGGAGGTTTTCTGATTTTTGTTTAGCATGTGTCTTCTTGATGTTGCGACGACGGCTACATCTTAGAGTTAGAATAAGAGGACTTCTACATTACCCCCAATTAGGTGTAGGCCATTCATTTTTGCAGATCGGACGGTTTCTGTGGATTTATACTAGTCTCCAAAACAAGACTAGTATAAAGTATACTAGTAATGACTCTGTCGTCAAAATCGGTAGTTAAGATAACAAATTCAGTAAAATATGGAAGGACGCGTGGTGTTGTTTGTCCGGCGGATCTTCTGGAATCCGATTCGTTTTTGTGTTTGTTGATGTGATTTTAGGCCAGTCTCTTTCAATCTACGATTGTTATCATTGGCGATTGTTGCTGCTTTCGTGCGCTGGTCCTTTGTGATCTTAACAAGACGACTTTCCGTCTGTCTATTATAACAAACTCTACTACGACAAGATTTGTCCGACTACGGTGATGGAAGGCGAGAACGGTGACGCGCCTTCAGCTCATATTAGTGTTTATAATCGTCTCTAGGTGGTTCATTAATTTATTTATAATTTTTTATTACTTTTAGGGTTCTTTGTACCGTTGCTCATAATTTTCAAAAGATCGGTGGAATCCGAAGAACAAAAAAGTTGCAATGTCATGTAGCCTAACTCTATCCGTAACATGCACCGGGCAATTAAAAGAAAGGAAAAGACCATTGTTAGGATAATATGGGTTGCGTACGACAGTACGGGGAGGGAAAAGATCTGATACAAGGCGTAACTAACCTAGGCAGGAGACATAGGCATAGCTGCCAATAGAGGTGGAACAGATTAGTGGGAGAAAGGAAAACGTTGAGGTAACAAAAACGACATGACATTCTTTTCCTAATATTGAGGACCTCATCCTAATCAAGTCAATTTACGTACTGTCCACGGATTGTAATAAGGTTACACACGCCATTGCGGTATTGGGTGTGAGCTGTGCAGCGTCCAGGAACCTATGGCTGGACGTTGTACCGGACTCTGTTTTGGTACTGGTGGCCGATGTTATACGAACCTATGGCTGGAGGTTGTGTTCCATCTAAAAAAAATTTTGAGGGACCTCATCTCCTTCCCCGCTACAGTGTCGAAGGGGACGATTTCTGAAACCACCGGCCAATCCACCTCATCCGTCGGCGATTCGTCGGGTCCCTCTCCCTTCGGCGGCCGCTCCGGCGGCGGGAGGGTGGGGGACCTTTGGATCCCGATGTGTATATAGCGTAGGGTTGTGTAGGTCACCAGCCGACGGCGTTGGGAGTTGGCGGCACAGTCGGAGCGGTGTTTTGCGGCGGCGATTGTCCTCTCCGGCGGTGGAACTCTGTGGAGTTCGGCCGTGGATCTGCTGCCTTATCCACGCTTGCAGGTCATCGGAGCTGCTGTGCGTGTCCTTCCCTCGCCGGAGCCCGAGGAGCGGCGGATCCGGGTGATGTTGAAGGTGTCCAAGCGGCGTGCGCGACGGCGCTGGTTACTCGAGGCATTAGCTCTCCGGAGCCGGTGAAGTCGACTACCCCGCTGTTGAGGGAGTGCTCCGTTTCCATGGCGTTTGTGGAGCAATGGCAGCGGCCCGCCGTCTTCTCGTCTCGGTCGTCGGCGAGGTCGTCAGGGTCCAGGATGGACTGATCTATAATTTTTTGTTTTTGGATCTATCTGTAAGATCATGGCGTTAATGGAATTACCTTCTTCTCGCAAGAAAAGGAAAACGTTGAGGGGCAAGATCTTCTCTTCTTCTATCTACTATATAATTTTTCTTATGGTGGTTTTCGTCCCCCGATATTTTTCGTCCGTCGTTCCAGTTATCCACGATTGGACGTCTTTTCCTCCCGAAGTTAAACCGTGCTCCAGACCGTCTTCAGCCCCAACCCAATCTCCTCCTTCTCAGGCGTGGAAAGGAACGGCCGTCTCCTAGAGCCCTCCCCGTCCTTGATTACCTTCTGCGGCTGTTCCCCCATCTGAATTGGCCAACTACTCTGCACCGAAGTAATTCTGCGCCGAGCGTCGGGGAGATGTGGTTCTGGAGATGGGGTTGCTGCAGGTGCCCGCGCAGAACTATTGCCGGGTGGTGGGCACGATGAAGCCTCGGGCCGGCGTCGAGGTGCCTCCCGAGACATAGGCGTTCGTGCGGCGACAACAAACATACCATACGGGGACGAGCGGAGACGGAGGCCTACATGGCGAAGGGCGCCGCGCGCACCTCCTCGCTCGCTACCCCATCGGTCCCCAACCGAGCAATTCCATGGCTCCCTGCCCCGGCATCCAATGCCTAGCGAGCTGCCGCAGCAACCCAATCAGCATGCTGCCCCCGCTCCACGACTCGCGCCGCCATCTTCTCCCCACCCACAAGTCTCCGCACAACCGAAAATCCTCCCCGTGTCCCAGGATCCGACGAGCCGCTGGTCCCAACTTATTCCTAAATTAGAAAAAATCCTCAACGCCGGTCATCCCCTACCTTGTGGAAGCGCTCGCCGGAGGGGGCCGACGACCAGAGCGGCCGTCGCCTGGTTTGGGAGAGCAAGTGTCATGCTCGCCGCCTACCGCACTCCGCAGCGGCAGACCCTAGCGCTTGGGAGCAAGGACTGAGGGGGCTGCGATTAGACCTACTGGCTTCACCGTCTGGTAGCCGCGTCATGGAGGAGATGGAATCCAGTGGCGGGCGGTGGGTGGCAGAAGAAGGAGGTCCGCGCGGCAGTGCGTAGGCAGTCAATTTTTCGGGAGGATGCGAGGACAGGAAGACGGCTCAGGTCCCGCCAACATGTTGTTTTAGGAAGGGGCGCGGATGGCTGGAGCCTCTTTTTGGTGCCTTAAGACTTTTCTTGTTTGGATGTGGATGGCGGATGTCCTCTTTGCACACCAAGTGTTTGTGTTAATGCCACAAGTCGGGAAGAACACAACTCACCGGCGATGACCTCATCAAACTCACGCAATGATACATATTTAACGGTACTACTGTGCCTCAGTTCTCCGAGGTTGCTGGCGGTAGTCGATATGCCGCAATTTCCTTCTTCCATCTGATCTTCTATCTACCTTATGGTTTTTTTTTTGCAATATGATGCAGTTGCAGGACTGTCGTCTAGGATGAGGGAACTCCGTGAGATTTTATAATATGCCATGCTTTAGTTAGGACCTTTGTAATTTGCCACACTTTACCTAGCCTTTTTACAATTTGCCCATATTACACTGATTATTTGCTAATTTGCCATGTTTCTCTTTTACAAGTATATTTATTTATTT